>CM072773.1:45970000-55970000 GCA_036936925.1 Cenchrus fungigraminus
ATTGTGTATCGCATACTTTAAACGAGTACCGATACAGGTAGGATTTGCACCGCCCTAGCTATTTCTCCCAAGTAAACAAGTCAATCACTTATATGAATCTCCTTGACCTGACTCGACATCTTAACAAAAGTGAAAGAAGACCCCGTACCCACTCTTCTTTCCCGGCTGGAAATTGCAGTCATGAAGGCTTATCTCCCGCTTCTTATTGAAAGCAAATAATAAGATCAAAACAGATTCTAGGGATTGCGTTCGTTGGCGGACTCAACCTGACATCTTACGACACGAACTGCTCCCAAAGAGGGAGGCCTTGGGCGAAAAGCCACTATTGAAGTAGTGGATGATTGTTTCGTCAGAGATGACTTATATAACTACCACTGACTTTATTCTCTTGGTGCGCTGCTGGAGTGGATGTAAAACCAGCACTAGTGGGGGACTCCTATGAATTGTTTGGTTTGTGATCTCTTTGTGAGCTTTGGATCAATGACCAGATTCCCGCTATTATTAGTTCGAAGAACTTGCAGCTGATCGATTGCAAGCTTGTCTAGCTTTTCCTCTTCCCCACCTAAACGAATGAAATGGATGCTCTAACTCCCGCTCTCGGGAAAAGGGGAGCTACTTAAACTGACAACTCTATGCTATCTTTTATATTAGGCCCACTCTTAGCTACTTTTAGGTTGGGATCCAACGAGAGAAGATTGAGCTACGCCCTGTACTACGTTACTTCCGGATTCACTTATGGGTGTACTGCTAAACAGCCGAGGTCGGAGCTCTTTTTCAATAAGAGTTGAAAGCAAATTGGTAATATAAATGCTATTACTTAATTAACCATTTTTGGATGCAACACATGAAACAAAGAAGTAGTAGTTATTAATGAATGCTTTGACATGAGAATCCCATACCCTTTTGTTCCTTTGCATTGAAGGATCTTTGTTCGGCTAGTGAATTGAAAACTCGTCGCAGTACTTCTTCGCTTATCCAGTGGTGGGTCTCATCCTTGTCTTTCAAGCAAATATCCAGTATCTTTGTACCATAACCACTATCAATCACAGTCATAGAATGTTTCATTGAAGAATACTGAATCAGGTTATCATAAATCAGAGCTTGTTGACAATATACGGAGGTTCGAGTAGATTCATGAAGCTTACTGTGTAGAATGTTGGAATTTGCATTACATTCAAATCATTAGTTATAAAGCAGTTGTGTACAGTGTAGATAGGAATATTCCAAATCATACAACATTTTCTAACCCATGAAGCTAAAGAAGCATCCTGTTGATGAATGCAATTAGCGAAAGTGGCCCTCATACATAGATTTCAGTCGATCCCGACTTTCTGTAGGCAATTGAAGCATTATTTGATGTCTCTTTTTCGTCTGACCCAATCAAACATTGATTGATTTCGATTTCATGTAGTCCTGCACTATAGTAATAGTAATAGTAATAGTAATAGTAATAGTAATAGTAATAGTAATAGTAATAGTAATAGTAATAGTAATAGTAATAGTAATAGTAATAGTAATAGTAATAGTAATAGTAATAGTAATAGTAATAGTAATAGTAATAGTAATAGTAATAGTAATAGTAATAGTAATAGTAATAGTAATAGTAATAGTAATAGACCAATCTTCATAAACAACTGGTATATCCGTGTATCCAGCGAACCTTGTTGACTAGATTCATTAAGATGGAAACTTCTTGTTCTAGAACTGCTGGTATAAAACACCTGCAACCTGCTCTCACTACGTTTGATGATGAAATCTAGACTTTTTTGCACATCTGAAGATGCACTATGTTGTGTTTTCCCTCGCAAAGCAGTAGTTAGTTCAGTAGAGAATGCAATCCCGGGACTAGTTGATCGAGCAGTACTAGTGTAACGAATAGTTAGCTATGTTGCTTAGTGAGATGCTGCAGCCGGAAAAACGACTGCTCCCGGAATTTAGTTGTGAAGTGATAGCTCTCTTGGCGAAGAATGAATAGTAGGGACAGCAGGTAAAGCAGTTGGGACAGCCAGTGAAGCTTTCGCCCTTGCTTGTCTTGTCCCAAAGCCAACTCTTTCTTTTAGGCATGCAGGAAAAGCTGTTCCAAGACTACCAACCCCAGCTACTGATTTCTTATAAGCATCCTCCGACCCAGTGAGTGATTTGTAAAGTGCTTTTTCCCCTGTCTCCCCTATGATACCCGGCTGGCTTGATTTGGTATGCGCTAGATGAAGCATCCATAGTAATAGGCATAGTATGAACCCTCTCAGCAGTGACCCCTCTTCGGCTCTAGGTAATGAAATGTGAAATGAATTGGAACAGTTTTAGAATGACTAGTAATTGATACTAATTCATCGCACCACTTTCTTTCTGTCATATACCATCTTGGAAGAATGTAGATTGCATTCATCGCAGGGTCATTTCCTGAAGGAGGCTTGTACCAGCTCTTCGTCATCATAAATAGCAAACCAATCCTTGTTTATTACTCAGCTTTTTCATTCTATAATTCTTAGTTAACCATTTCATTATATTTCTTCTGTGCGTTACGTTCATTATGTTGTTTCCAAAACCTATCACTTATACTAGTGCAGATCTGATTTATCTGCATCCCTCGCAGTGACTACTATTCTTGTGTACAAACCTATGGTGGATAAACCTCTATGGTGCATGCATATCTGTTTCGCCTAACTTGTCTTAGTCATTCCCACATTGAATCCAAACTCTCAATGCCCATTGAGTCATCATATCTCGACTGAGCGGAACCAATCCAATAGGATAATCAATATGTTCTACTATTCCCTATATACCTCAGCTTGTTCGATTGAGCCGATACCGAGCCCTTATCTTTTCAGAAGATGTGCAACGAAGGATAGCCAGATTAGGAATATGGCTAGCAGAAAGCTGCCTCGAAGATGCTCGAGTGTAATCACTTCTCTCACTACGGAAAGGAAGCAGGGCTGAGGCGAACAACACAAGCCGCTTAGCAAGCAGGAAAACAAGTAGGCGAAAGAAGAGAAGTAGTGTACCTTCCGCCAAAGAAAGCTACGGTTACGAATATCCGTCAGAAAGTAAGACTTAAGAAAGCAGGTACGGTTATTGAAACAAGGCAGGAAACAGAGCGTGTAGGCTTATAGGATCCAGAAAGGATTAGGGAGCTAGCCCAGCAGTGGATAGCACTACTTTCTTTCGAGCGGGAGTGAATCAAAGAGCATCGGCTACTGGTTCTCGGCATAAACGAATGTGCCTCTGCCGGATACTCTGGTTAAAGACAGCTGTCTAGTAGGAACACTCGGATAGATAGGACCCTCTGGTCCGAGGAAGAGAGCTATATCGCTGGACAAAGGCAGGAGATGCTGCTGAAAGTTCACCTGTTTCAGTTTCAGTTGGAGTACTAGCCCCAAGGGAAGGAGCAGAGGTATCAGATATGTAAATCTACCTGTTGCTCCAACATGTGAGGAGATAAACCCGAAAAAAGAAAACCACGAGTGATCCGACATTAGTTCGAAACCAGCAAGCGTGTAGCGAGTGAGTAGAATCCTTGGGCTCCGAAACAAGCGAGTTCAAACCCTACCCTATTGTCTTCTTGACCAATCAAGTCAAGCTTGAAAATTGCTTCTTCTCAACAAGGATACGAGCCAATGAACCTTCTATTACAACCGGAAAGTGAGAGAAAACCAAATTCTCATACTAGAAGCGATTCAATTGTGAATTCACAACAAGTAGTCTGCGATCAATAGTTCATCGAGACAATGCCTAGTCAACAGTTTCGAGACCAAAGTGCACTAAAGCTGTGGAATGTGTTGCAGATGTTCAGTAGAGTAATCTTTTTTATAGAGTAGTCCCTAGGTGGAATTTGTGATGTAATTAATGCTCTCTAACTAACTCAATTTCCAGTCATGTGCCAATGATTTGCCAGGCCGGGGCCCATTGGAAAGTATGCATTAGATAGCTAGGGCTACTAGGGCTAAGAGGAATAGCTTTTGATCAGTTGCCAAGTTATAGAGTTAGAGAAATTGTACCTAATTGCACACAAAAAGTTGCTCCCAAAAGAAGGAGCCTGTGGAAATGAAAGGGAATTGGTGATGGAGTGTGCAACGTTCGCCAAGCACTGAATATATGAAGTCAGCAGGGCCGGTAGTTCTTTCTTGGCTTGGATTCCTTCGCTTCCAAAAGAGGTTCATCACGAATACCATCAATATCAACTGGAGGAGATCGTATGCAAGAAGCTCTTTCCAACGACAATTTTTCTTCGAAAGGAGTACCAGCGTGAACCTAGGTCGCTCAAGAGGTACTTTGTGTTATACCTTAGACCTTACCAGATCCAATTGTTGTGCAAAGCTACTTATAAATAAGGGTTTCCTTTTGTCGTACCTAAATGTTTCACTCTCAATCTTCCTCCATTACTGAAATGTCAACATTAAGCACCAAGAAAATGAAGAGACACTACATAGATAAGGAGGTATTGAATAAAGCAAGCCTTTTCTCTTTTGAACCTCGCCATTAACGTTAAGGCTATGCCATCTTAAGGTGCTACTACTAAATGTAAATGGAAGGATCTTATCAACGTCCATGAATGCGAAATCATAGATTGAACTGATGAATTGGCAAAATTGGTGCTATCATAGTATCCGCTAAGTTCACGGGCTGGAGATAAGCGGACTCGAACCGCTGACATCTGCCACAGGGTAAACCACCGCCTCTCAGGCCTCCCCGACGGGTTCTACCATAGAGGCCAATGATAGACAATAACTCCCCCCCGAACACAGCTTACAACTTTCATCGTACTCTCCAATTATTGAGCAACTCTTCTAAAAATCTCAAAACAAAAGGTGCTGAGTTGGAATCTCATTCTAAGGATTCTTGTGGTTCCGGGGCGATCCAGTCACCCGGAGAAGATTTCTTTTCTTTGCTGATTCCTCTCAATGAAATTTGCCATGTTGCACTAAGTTACTTACGGATGTATGCATGCAGTCCGGGAACACTTTGGGGTGAACACCCATCCGAACAAGTAGGGTTAATAGTTCAGCATTTAGGCCGTAACATTTAGCAAAAAACTAATCTTAAACCCAACAAGTGCTCTCCGAACCAAGCTAGATAGTCTCCTATCACTAGGCTCACCAACCAACTTGGTCTTTGATTCTTTCTTATTATTCTAACCGGATATCAAAACCATAAGGATTGTTTCCAGCCAAGAGTTCCCATATGACATAAGCGCTCTTGGGTGGGGTGGGCCCTCATTCGCCAGGTCTTTGAGTGCCCGTCGTACCACATGGTTGGTACGACGGGCTGATCGATACTTTACTTTGAGGATCCGGCACTTGCGCCCGACTCGGTCTGCTAGTGAATTTTGGCTCTACGTCCGGTCGTGCGTGGTATGTTCACGATTCGTACAAATGGAAGGCATCGCGTACGTTAACCTGCCTTTATTGGGCTGGGCCATTCCATCTTTGAGAAGGGGCCCAATCTCGTATTTGATGGTCGGCGTGGCAATATGCTTAGCTTCGTAGACAGGTTTCCCAGCCGTTGCAAAGACTTCGCGAGAATGGTCAGGGGTGCGATTCGCCAAGCTAGGGCAAACAAAGCCGTCCGGCCCTACCAGATTAAGAATGCGAAGGCCTTTCCTTCGAAAGGAGAAAAAAAAGAGCTATGCTATTGACCGACCCTTTCGTACTTACTTCGAATCAATAGGCCTATCATTTTTCATGAGGCGGGCCTAATAGAGAATGAAATGCAAAAATAGGGGAAGGGGGGGATGGTCGCGCCTTTGATTTTGTTTAAGGGCTGCTCGCCTTACTAAAGTACCAAAGGCTTTCACGGCTGACACCCCTACCTTAGAATCTAAGCCCTTTGAAGCGCCAGTAGTTGTAGCAGTGGGTAAGGCTTTCGTTCAACTCGCTCCGGGTTCCAATCTATATGACCTCCAGACAGTACAAAGTACACCTCTTCCGTAGAGGCAAGCTGGTAGTAACCTAACCTTTTAGAGTCGGGGGAGCCGAGCCCTTAACTCTATCAATAGATAAATCTTCGTGCGTGGCGTGAGTTGGAATCCTAGAAAAGATCAATTGAGACTCCCTCCACGGTTCCACGAAGATCTCTACGTACTTATCTAGTCCAGGACAACTTAGATCTTCCGGTCTGTGTGCGTGGGAGTAGCTGAAACAAAGAAGAGTCTGGTCCGCTCTTCATTCAGGCCCCCCGCCTTACAAATGGGCTGTCCCCCTTAATGAATCGAATGGTCCTTCGACCCTCGTTTGATTCCAACGGCCGGCATAGATGAAATCTCATGAGACCCGCCCACTATTACTAAAAAAAAGCCCTGCCCTGGCACCTTCGCTAGACAGAGAGTAAGCAACTTCTATTAGCACCGGACCGTCGAGTCGAATTGATCGTGTCATGTGCAACGTCCATCAATGGTGGTTCATTAATTTCCATAGATTTAGACTCCTTCCCCCTTCCCTTATACACAAAAGATCGAGAGGGGCCCGAACCAAACTGAGAACGTAAACAGAATTCGGCTCACTCTCGTATGGCTCGCCCTCGAGCCCTGGGCAAGTCGGCCGGGTCTTTCCCTTTTTTGTTCTGTTTCCGCCACGATAAAGACGCATAGAAGAACTATGGTATGCCCAGCGCGTGGAGGATCCGTTGAGAGTGTCCCTTGTCTCTGTAGGGAACAATACCTATTGTCTTGCAAAATAAAGGTTAGTGCTACGGTCCCCTATTGTTTGATCCAATATTGACTGGTGCGGATCACGTTCTACTACCTCCGGTCCGTGGTTCGACCTCCCGTAGTGGTCCTTGCTTTTCTTTTTGAAAGCTCCGCGGGGCCAATTTTTCGTACTTGCTCAGTGTGCCCCCTTTCGTCGAGTGCCCCGCCCGGTTCACAGGGCTGTTGGCCTACCAAGCAAGCACTTGCCCACAGCTCCTGCCGCCTGCCAAGCGGGCTCCGCGCTCGTTATCCTGACTGTTCTCTCTGCTGGGCCCTTTCCTATTGCTCTAACCATAAGCTATGGCAATTCCAGCTCGCACCCACTCTGGCCCGGCCAGCGAGGCCTGAGTAAGCTCAGTGGTCAGCCCCTGACGTTAGGGGTCTTTCGCTTTTGCCAGATCTATAGACATATTACGAGTCCTCCGTCCCAGATTCCCTCGCCGCGGCCATCTGGTTCACCGGTACTACTGAAAAGTCTCATGCTTACGTTACTGTGACTGATATATAAGTATGATCTCGGACTACGAAGACCCAGTCGTGCTTCTGGTTTCCATTCTCATCATCATATTGAAGGAAACTCCTCGTGCTCTGCCATAAGAACTTGGAGTCCGTATCATTGTGAAGGTAAGGTAACGCTGTGATTCTTGCTCAAAAAACTGACCGAACACGTTCGAGTTATTGGCTCGTCCGACCCGGCAGCATTCATGAGTCACTCGTTCAACTATCCCTCGGAGACACGGTCGAGAAGTGCCATGCATAGTCGCCCCCCCCCGTCCTTTCTTCCTCTCGGTCCCACCAGGGTGGTCCCCTCTAGGGTAATAAAGAAATGGATAAAAAAAGGGGACTTCTGCTACGGGCTATGCCACCCATTACTTATGAGGGAAGTCGCATCCGTCCCATCGCAAGCACCTACAATGTTATGATCACATTGGTTTACCCTTTTTTGGTAGTTCAATGGACGGTCGCCCCTCCAACAAGAAAAGGTAGAAATATGGAAACTTCTCTGCCATTTAGATCGGAGAATTTATAGAGGAAATCGGGTTTTAAATTTCCAGAAACCACACGATTATATAGCCAAAGGGAATACGTCGCGCCTAAAATGATCCCAAGCACTGCTAACGTGGCTACTAAGCTATTTCTTTGGAAAGCTCCTACTAAGATTAGAAATTCCTCGATAAAGCTGCTAGTGCCGGGTAAACTCATATTGGCTAAAGTGAAAAAGAAGAAAATGGTAGAGAAATTCGGCATGGTGCTCACTAAACCTCCATAATATCTAACAAGTCGAGTCTTATGTCGGTCATATAGAACACCAACACATAGAAAAAGGGCTGAAGAAACCAGTCCATGACTTAACATAAGTAAAATGCTACCTTCAATTCCCTGTATGTTTGATAGAGCCTAATATTCCCCCGGAGTACGCCGCTTACCCCCCGAACCGTACAAGATAGTTACCACCTATCATACGGCTTTCTAACTCCAATTCTTTTTCTGGTTGTACTGCTCTATCGGATCGATGGTAGTCTCAGAGATCTGGTAACCTCCGATATTTTTGACAACACGCTTCCTGCTTCCGTTTTGAGTTGCGCATCTTTCTCCCTGGGGCATACTATACTATAGTATCACATCGTAGACCCCCACCCCAACTCTATCTTCCTTATCAGTGAACTGGAACATAGTGCATAGGTACTCTTCGATGCTGCGAGGATGAGACGAGGTGACACACTATGATCACGCACTAAAGTTCTGCCCTTCGGCTCGACATATGGAACCTCTCAACTGCTCCCTCGGGATAGGTAGGCCCATCCCCCACCCCCCTTTCCCGAGAGGCGGCCCGGCTGTGTTTCCCCAGCAGCCACCCAGTGGCGGCAGAAAACAAAAAAGGGTGGGCTCCGCGCAGTTTGCTTTTTATTGTAAAGAGAGAGCTTTTCATTCTCTTTTAGAATATATAAGCCCGCGTCCACGCGGGTAAAGCCCAGCGAAGCTGCCGGGAGCACTGAGCAATGAGGGGATAAGGGCGACTCCGCCCACGGGTTGGACCACACCACAGGCAAAAGTCCTTCCACGGCAAGAGAAGGGTGACCGGAACAAGAAAAGGGAGCTAGTCGTTGGAGGGAAGACAAGGCTCGTTCCGTGCGACTCCACAGAAGAGTACGCGTGCTAGAAAAGGCAGCCAGCTTAAAAATGCTAGCTAGCTACTTTTGTAGCCTTTTTTTGTTTGGTTGCCTACGCTTGCTCTCCGGGGCACGCTACGGCAACACCCCCTGCTTGCTTCTTTCTGTTCTGTTCAATGCGGAGCTCGCAGCCTCCCCACCCTTGCTTAGCGTTCCACTTGTGATCCTGGAGGATTTAGAGAAATGCGCCCGACCATGAAGAATGGATTTTAGCTTTTCTTTCATGTGAATGGCCCTATCTTGTAAAGAATGGTTTTTCATGCTATAGACCACGTTGAGAAAGACCAACCAACAACACAAATAAAGACCATTCGATTTTTGGGTACCTCGAAAGGGAGGTGCTCTTTATGATGCTTTGGGCGGCTGTCCGAAGTGCATGCAATGACGGGGTCAGATAGGATAGGATTGTGCGCGCCGGACCCTTCGGGTGTCCATATTTTGGCCGACCTTAGCGTAGACCCCTATGTTATGCGGCCGTAATATTTTTATACCTTCCACCGCTGTTACGGCAGAAATCCAAGGTTCCACACGAGCTCCTATTCTGCGGCGTGGTGGCAGGACCGCTAAGGGATTGGCTCCGAGTGTAGGTAGGGTCAAATCCGCAGGGGTCATGCAAATACATAGGCCCCTTCCCTTCTGCCGAGTTGTTTAGAAGGCGCTTTCCGTTCTACGGTCCCTCGGAGCGAAGGGTTAGGCAGGTAGTACGGGCCCTCTGACTTCCAGCTATGTGCTGAGTGCGACTCCCACGAAGCGAATGAAGGGAAGCTCTTCGAGCTTTCTCCGCCAGCGGCTTATGTAGTGGTCGGCATTCCTACGTGCTCCGACTGATCCCCACTTGAGATTATATGAGGGATCTTGGAAACTGTCGTGACGCTTTGGTGACGAAGGTCACCGGGGTGACTATGGAAGGATTCTGTGGTAGTCTCTGACTCCCTCCAACTCAATCAATATCAAGAACATGTCGTGAGCATGGGGGTTTGGCCGACTACTAAACTCTATACTATTGACTAGGGCTAGGCTAGTTATAGCTTCTATAGTGAGTGGCCCTTCCGCTTTGATCTAGTTGTAGTTTGTATTGTACTAAATTGAACACATATCAAAGAAAGGCGATCAATTAATAAGTAGTTGCCCTTCTCCGGCCCGGGAAAAGCAGCGAACTCGTTAAACTAGGGGCTTTTTTATTCATGGTCGCTACTGTTGTAGTGTATATTGTCGGGGGAAGCTACTGCTTCTACGACAGCTCCGCTTCCTCGTCTTGCTTCTACTTTGCTTGTTTGCGCGAAGGCTTAGAGTCCTTTTCGCTAGGTCCAAATTCGTCAAAGCGAAAGATCTGATCCAACGGAAATCCCGCATATTGAGCACAGCTGATATGTGGCTACTAGGCGCGATCATCTCACATTTATTTTTTTATGGCCCATCATATAAATATAGAATAGATATGGATAGAGAGACATTCTATTGATTCGCAAAATGGCTCGTCGATCCAAATGAATCATTCTTCTGGTCTCTCTCTGCCCCCCACCCCAAAACTGACCCACGACACAACACCCATTCGTTTCGCACGCGGGAAGGCAACGAAGTTCAGTTCAAAAGACCACAGCGGAGTGGAGCAGCCACAACACGAAGTTCCTTACCTTAGCTGGATCTCGCTGGTGCCACCTAAACGGTAGGTATAGGCGGCGGATGTATGACGTTTGGAGTTGTCGTTCGTGCACCTGTCCCCAATAGAAGAATGAGTGATCCCTTCCCCTGCGGATCATGGCCTTACCACTAGGTCCTCGATGGCCTGCGGGGGATTCGGTATAGCAGCTCATGTTCGTTTGTGCTGCGCGTTCCCGCTGGACTGGACACGTGTTAGGTGTAGGAAGTATGGTTACGAAAGTCACTTCGGTTCGCCAGTTCAGGCTCAACTCCTCGCTTTACGTTAGCGGACTTATAGGTCGGGCCGGGGCTCCACGCTCTTTCTTTCTGTGTGGGATGATGCCGGGGAATGTGTCGAGGCGGCGAACAACAACAAGACAACTAACTACATTTGCTTTTTCCCTCCATGAGATGAGCTAGTGCATTGGACCGATGGATAATAGAACTGAGCAGGCCAAAAAAGCGCTTGGGCGCTCTACATACGATGTAGACTCCATCAGATACATATCGATTTATTTATGATGGATCCAGAATAGATAGATATCTTGTATCATCAATAGATAGAAAGAGGTAAACCCTTATTATTGATGGATTCCCTTTCGATCTATCAGAACAGATCAGGCCATCTATCAATCTATTTGAAAGGTTCATCTCGCTTTTCGTTCATTTCAGCCATGCCATAATATAATAGCCGCCACAATAAGAAAGAAGCAAGCGAAACAGCTAAAAGCGCTCACTTCGCCGCGCCCAACTATTCTTATTCACGGGAAAGCCAACCAAAAGATTCGATTTGGACTTCGTAGAGCCGGTGCTGCTGCTGTCTGCGTAGGGCCGTCCCCCACTCCCGTCCCCGGGCGCCAAGGGGTTTTGTTTTAGGAACAGACGGCGGTGTTTTGCTGACGCCTCGAATCGACGCTTTTGTTGCGACATGCTAAGTTTTCTCCCCTATTGGTAGTAGGTTGATGGGTCGCATGCCCGGCACACATGTTTTGGCCTTGCTTGTGTGTCCATAACTCAAAATAGGTGACCTAACGGCCGCCGCCCGACTAAACATACCAATAGTCACCAAATTCATATGGGCTACTGAGGAGTAGGCAATGATCTTCTTAAGATCGATCTGTCTTAAAGTGGTCAAGGAAGTATATATTATAGCAATCGCACTTAGAGTATAAATGAAAGGAGTGAAACAAAGTGTCGCTTCAGGAAACATAGGTATTGAAAATCTTAAAAACCCGTAGGTTCCCAATTTTAAAAGAATTCCTGCCAAGATGACGGATCCAGCCGTAGGTGCCTCCACATGGGCTTTGGGTAACCAAATATGAACTGGTACCATAGGCACTTTGACGGCAAAAGAGGCGAAAAAGGCAATCCATAGAAGGATTTGGCGCCGCTCACTAAATTCTGTGGTTAATAAAATTTGTAAATAGGTGGTTCCTGTTTGGAGAAGAATCAACAGAATAGCTAATAGCATAAAAACGGATCCAAGTAAAGTATATAGGAAAAACTGATATGCTGCCTTATTCTCTCTTTGTCTCGAACCCCATACCCCTATAATGATGGTAGAGTCAGGGGTGGCCCCAAAGCAAAATTGACTGGTGGTGGTTGGTCAAAGCTCCAGTGGGTAGCCACTCCCTTCTCAGGGAATCGTACGTGAAACTTCCGCATCATACGGCTCCGTCCCGAGCTTCCATTGTCGGCCCTTGTCATTAGACCACTATGCTTGTCTTTTCCTCCTTGACTCTCGAATCTTTTGCTTCTCGGGTTGTGGCGAACAATGCAGCTTGCGTTGCGGGAGATGCCCGCCCATCGGGCCCGGCCTGCTTCCTGCCCGAAGAAGGCTAGCCGGACTAGTGGTAGGGGACCTGACCGTAAAAAACCCTATTCTCGAACCCTCTGCCGAGCTCTACCCTGCCTGTATTTATTTGGAAGGGGCCAAAGAAATGTCTCCACCTGCTGCCAATAGTCTTTCTTCGAAATTCTACTGAACGGGTCGATCCTCCCCCTCCGTTTGTTTTAGCAACTTATCCTAAGGTCTCTTCGCCAAGAACTCTCCGGCAACGACAGAGGAACTAACCTGCCTGCTGTGGCAGGGCGGCTTTTTTTTTAAACAATAAGACCTGGACGATTATCCCTACCCTCGGTAACTTACGAGTTTATGTCCATCCCTGGTCGGGTACAATTTCCTTTATTTTTATCCCTTGTAGCCGTTACCCGAATTCGCGCAAGTGTGTCCACACCCCCTGACTTGACGAGGAATCCATTCTCGCGAACAAACACACCCCCTACACACACCTAGGAGCACCCCTTCCTGCATATCCATACAAGACCAGAGTAGGCAGGTCGAGGTCCTACGAGGTACCCACTACTCGAAGTACCCTCCCACCAAAAAAGGATGTGTGGTTCGGTGGTTCGACCAGAAATGCTATGCTTACGCACAAGACTACCCCTCTTCCCGAAAGCTTCGCGGGGACCTTTACTACTTTACGATGATGGGGGACCGCCCGTAGGGGGTTTACTGCACAAGGCCCCTGCAGAGGAAAAGCTTGATCCCAGTGAATAGAAGATGCTTAGCTCCGCACGACATAGGGATTGGCATGCTTTCGGAAAGAACATAGAATAGTAGAGGATCCAGCATGCAGGACACGGTGATCATTAGAAATTCACGAATTAGAAATGCTGTAATATACTCTTTCCCAAAACTTCTCATACCAGACCAACCCACTGAAATGCAAATAGGGATCAGAAATGTGGTCAATATCACGAAGAATAATGAAAGACTGTCTATACCCATATACAAATGGATGTTTTCATAAGGAAGCCATCGAAAGCTTTCCACAAATTGAGAATTGGCCGTAGAAGGATCGAATTGTATCCAAGGAACAGGGGGATACAAAAAAGTAATAAGAGAAACGCACAGACCAATCAATCGTATCAGTCTTATTGAAGAATTTGGAATGAAAAGAGGAGTAATGCTTCCTAGCACGGGATAGAGAATAGGACCACTTAGATCGAAATAGCATTCACTGAAATGTTCTAACATAGAGTAGAATCGAACATTGAAAAGATTAGTTGACAACAGTCAATCAAAAGATGGGGCGCCAAATTACTAAACAATAGGGGTCTTTCTGTGCAAGTCAGCTGAACACCGTAATTGATGAGTGAGTAGGTGGGTTAGGTGCACCCGTCGCCCAGTGGGAAGTCATGAGGCTAGCCCCCCCTGAATGAAGAAGTAGTGGGGCCCCCTACCCGCCCACGTATGCGCCTTTATTTAGATTCTAACTAAATATTATACTGAACTTTATCTGGGAATCTTTCTAAAGAATCCATCTGGCAAAACGAAATTTGTCGATTTCAATTTAAGGTACACCTTGCCTTTTTCTGGTAGCTTTGTTATGCCTATTCAACTAGGTGGGGCATTGGTCATAGCCGAAGTAGAAGGAAAAAAATAAGGTAATGAGATGATGGTGCCATCAAGAAGTTTTCGACTAACGTAGTAGCGGCCAAAAATGAAACTCTTGCATGAAAGACCGGATTTGACGCAAGATGAATGGCGTTGGGTCAAATGAAACCCGTGATCAGAAAGTCACCAACAGAGCCATACAATCTATCTAGTAGTGTGCCATGGCACGGTACTCTGCTTCGGCAGTGGAAGGAGCAACTGTCTATTGCTCTTATCTCTCCAAGATAGTGGAGAGTCTCCCCAAAAAATAGAGAAGCCTGTAGTTGAGCACCTATCTGAAGGCCCAATCGGCATCAGTAGTTGCACGCAACTCTAAAGAAGACGATGACGGAAAAAAGGACGGCTCGAGAAAAGGTACCTCGAATATATCTAAGAATCCGATGAACTGCTGCAAAGTGAACTGACCGGGGGGCAGCCATGAAAGGCTGACTTTCTTAGGAAAAGCCATCTGGGCAAGAGATCGTCAGATAAACCGCCGACCTACTGTCTGTACTGCATCGGATCAGATAATGGTGAGCCATCAGTCGGACGGAGTTTAACGTAAAGCTCCAAGGGAGTGTCAACAGTCTTCTCATCATTGAGTTGAGCTCGCGTGATCAAGTCATGACGTTATTTGATCTGAGATACCAAATATCCACGAGGAGAATGTGCGACCTCCAAGCCAAGAAAAGGCTTAGGGCGCGTCAACGCCTTCATAGCAAATAATTGATGAAGGCGACACTTGATTAGCGATATGGTAACGGAGTAATCACCAGTCAGTTTGATATCATCAACATACAACAACAGAATAGCACGTCCTCAAGGATAAACTGATACGAACATGACCGAATCATGATCACTCCGAGCAAACCCTGCCTGGATAACCATTGTGCTGAACTTCAAAAACCGGCGCTATCGGGGCTTGTTGAGACCATAGATCGCTTTGCGTAAAGGACAGACAAGAGAAAGAAGAAGACAGAAGGGCACTTTCATCCGTCTTTTCTAGGTGCGCATCTGTATCTACTAAAATAACTACTAAAATCAAAGTAGGGGTGGTTGCCATAGATAGATTGGGTCATTCGTAACCTGAGCAATAACCGATGCTATTACAGCAATAACAGAAATAACCGATGCTACAGCAGAAACTACAGCTATACGTGGCGGCCCGACACACAGCTTTGTTTAACAAGCATCACCCTTCCTTTCTTTTCAAATGCTTCCTCAGGCAATCAGCAGCTTATTCGATTCCTATTCTTATTAAACATCAGATATAGATGGTGGGAACAATGAAGCAGATTCTTCATCTGTAGGTTGCAATCCGTATGATTTCTTCTCGATCTCCTGCTTGTGTTTCACCTCGCACCTAGGCATCACGTTCCTAGGGACGGAGACATCTGCGCTCTAAGGCAATCATAGTACTGCCAGCATGGTTACATCATTCTGCGGGCAAGCTTCAACTTAAAAGTCACCTGATTTGGCACCAGCCAAAGGAGTAGTACTAGGGTTAGCTCAAACCATCTTGTACAGAAGAAGGGATTACGACAAGCCCTGGCTAGGAAGTAACTCAATCTCAAAAAGGCAAGAGTTTTATTCAATTAGAAATCTAAAATCAAGGCAAATCCGTTCATTGATGGAAGTGAGCTAGCTCCCATCACATCATCTGCAGCCTATTCAACTAATCGAATTCACCCATTATTCCGATTGGAATTCCTTTTATCGAATATCCCCGCTCGTACTTCGAAGTCGGAATCCCAGCGGTTGCATCTAACCTGCTCCCAATCTGATCCCTATCCTAGTTCTGGCTCGGGCCCACTTTCATCAGCAGATCCAGCCTTTCCTCTCAACCCTAGGCCTCATCTATTCGGAACAAATAAACAATACTTGCGAAAAGCGTAGCCTACACGAAAAGCATCGTATCTAGTAGCAAAGGAAAAAGAAATGGTTTATACAAAGATTCCTGCCTTACTTGATTGAGCGAGTGGCAGGTTGTGCAAGAACTCTCTTTCTTTCAAGTATCAGATCGCAGCGATAAAAAGGAATATTAGTTGCATCTTTGACTAATATAGACAAGCTTCGGAGAGTATGTCCTCAACAATTAAGCAGCAGCCAAGGTTGTTGAAAAACTCATTTTTATATGCCTATAAAGACCCGGACAGGAAGCCCACAAAAGGAGTCAGTCAATTGAATAAGTGCAACTTACTCCGTCTTACTTGCTCCATTAGTAGGTCTAGTATATATACATGTGGAACTCATCTATTGCTCTTTTAATAAAGAAAAAAGGTCTATTGTTTGGCTCTATTCATCACCTCTAAACTATCAAGCCTGCCCGAAAGCCGATACCTTACTTTTCTTAAAGGCCTTTTGATCTTGAATCCATCCTATCCACTCTGGTAGCTACCGGAACTCCCCTAATTAAGAAGAATAAGGCCGAAGCTAAAGAAGGAAATCTTTTTCGGTTCAAAAGGGAACTCAAAGGACTTCGCGTTTTCTTTTCTCAATCAAGTTAGCTATCCATACCGGGAATGGAAGGTTTTCTTTCCCGCTGCTCAAAAGGAGCCCGTACTCCCTCCTGGTCACTGATATCACCTATCCTCGCTCTACTTTCCTCTTTGACTGAACACTTGAGATAGATATCGATCATAGATAGGGTGATGCAGATGAAAAGTGATGTATAAAAAAGAAGTATCCCGCACTCGCTATCCCTATTTGCTTTGATATTCGAGAGATTTGATTTCCGGAAAGGATTCCCTTCCTTCTCTTTCTATTTCTATTTCTTAAGTCAACTTTGGACTTGGATTTTCTCTTGACTTGCCAACCGAGAGGACAATCCAGTGTGTTGAGTCAAGGAACCTTACTTCAACTCTTTTCTGCCCAGTAGAGTGAAAAAGCTAGGAAAAGAAAAGGAGACTAAAGCGAGGAAGTAGACCTAGTTCCGTTTTTCTACTTTATTTAGCCCCCTCAGTGGAGAGAACCTTACCCGGTATTTTTAAAAGCCAAGCATGAAGCCGAGAATTAGCTCTTTCATTGATGATGGTCGACGTAATAGTTCCTTTCTCCAACCAAGTAGACAGGAAAGGAAGAGTATGCACATTGGTACACAAGGATGTCCTTAGAAAACCTGCTCCCTCAAAGCCAGTCAGTCTAGTTTCTCATGTAGGTGGGTATTCAACTCTTTTCTTCGAAACTAGTGCTTTCGTTCGCATATCTGTCATTGACTATGTGAACTCCTAGGTGGACCATTACCGTGAAGGAAGCAGGCAAGGATAGGATTTCAGATCGGATAGGAAACCGAGGAAGCAGGAGCTCGTCCCTGATAGCGCTAATAATTCGTATTTCATTTTTCGTAGGTTCGCTAATCCGTAGGAGCCGATGTCCTTTCTACAGAGCCTAGCATTGGTAGTGGTACTTCCGCTAGATACGAGAAATCCTCTCTTCTATTACTTAACAAGTAGTGGATAGGTCCCGCCTTAGAATGCCCCCTTTCTTTCGGGCAAGTACTTCTTTACGTTGCCTTTAATGCCCATACCATTGCTTAGCCGTCTACAAACATGCCATTTCCTAGCCGTGTACAAACAAGCCATTGCTTTGGAGATAGAGTTTCCTCTCGGGGAGGGAACTCTATCATTCTAGAGACAGATATTCTTTCCTCTCGGTACTTAGATTTTGATCTAATCTCTCATTCCTGTTTCCTTTGTTCTGCCGACTACATTGATTGGATACCATTGGGCCTGCCTGCGCACTAAGTATACCGATTATCCTTTAAAGCCATTGAATTGCCTTTGCTCATCCCTTTGATTCAATCCTTCTTCTCCTCGAAAGCTACAACTAGATAATATATTCTTATTTGCCAGTGCGAACCCTTCTTTTGAATAACAACCATTGACAAGACCAGCAAAATCCGAATACTAATCCGAGGAAAGCCCATCCCTACTTCAAATTGCTGTAGTTCCTCGAAATCCTCTACTAGTCATTGGTTCCAAAGCAAAGGTTTTCCTAAAGAACACAGAGGGTGAAGATAGGGAAATGAGTGTGCTGAAAGCTGGGGTGGACAAGGCTTTTTTCTTAACGGGCGTGCAAGAGCCACGAGAGAGGTTTTCCGACGGTGTGGTCTACTCTTTCAATGGTTTTTATGGAATTCTTCGAGCCAGGAAGAGCAAGACGAGCGAGAAGCACTACCAGAAAGAATTGACCGTAAGTTAACTAAGGTAAACCGATTACCAGAAAGAGAGATGAGAGTAAGCATCCCGCAGTCCACCGTGCTTGGAACTTAGTCCCGCCGAAAGAGGTTATTCTTTTGGACTTGAACAGCTTTGAACTAGCGGTTTTCTTTCTATTCACGAAAGTACTTCGTCTGTGCTGCTTCCCGTAAGCGAAAGTCACTCTCGCTTAACTGACTACGATATGAGTTCTTTCTTTTCTGTATTGTATAAAGAGAAGGGATTGGAATCACGGTAGCAGTAGAAGGGTTTCTCACTGATAGAGCAAGTGGACGAGGGAATGCTTCAATGAGATAAACCACACTCTATTTAATATCTTCCCAACAGACGATTCATTCGATAGTGGAACTCCCTCTCTCACTTATAAGAATAGAAGTTTACAGAGAGAATTGTAGTTAGCTATCAGAATGCGAAGTAGTAAGTACAGTTATCATCTACGTGGTATTAATAGAAGTTTGCTTTGTAGCTTTCAGCTTCTCATTACCACCTATATATAAGAACGAAAGGCAGCTACCAGATCGTAGGGCAGCTTACAGTTGGATTCCCTGTTAGCAGAATTAGTTGCTTGCTTCTCGTATACAGAGGCTTATAAGATAGAGCTGACTTGTCATTCAAACAGTGTTAATTGAAGTTAGCAGATTGCTTTCTTGCTATAAGACTGACAGGAAGAAAGCAGAATTACAGCTAGTTCTCTGAATTCCATCATTGCTAAGTCGTTGCAGTTGTTTTAGCAGGAAGAGTTCAAGCTTGCTACTCGCTTACCGGATATAAGATTGAAACTCACTTATCAGTATTAGATTAGGCGTGTCCCTGGTATGGAGCTGTCGTATCAGCAGTCTTAGCAGTGAATTACAGATTTAGAGTAACAAATAGGAATTCTTGTCGTGATTCTAGTTTTCAAGAGTATTAGCAAGCATTAGTCGTATCCGAAGCAGCTACAATTCTTGCAAGCCAACTACAAGATTGAAAGTAGGAATTTGGATTTGTAGCCGTGATATTTCTTTGTTGTTTATATTGTCTTAGCTGCTCCCATATAAGTAAGTAAGCCAGCTATCGGAATACAAGAAGTTATGCCGTAAGCTTACTTATCGTTTACATAGTTTTATCAAGATAGAATAGAAGAACTCAAGTCTAGTAAGAAGAATAAAAGCTGTGATTAAGCTTCTCGGCTCTCTGTCTTTTAGTAAGCAGACGAGTAAGCAAATAAGGTTTCAAGACAAGCATTAGTAGTAGGGAACTCTTGTATTAAGCAGTAGTTTCCCTTGTTTTAGCCACTAAGTTATCAGAACTGAAAGTAGTATTTAAGCTTGACTTGGCGTCTCGATAGTATTAATAGCTGTGGCAAGCTTTCAAGTACGAAGAGAAGAATGTAGGTCAGCTATCAGGTTTCCGTTCTACTTAGAAGTTTGTATGCCCTTTAGAGGAATCCAAGGAGAATACAAGAATTCAAGCCGGATACCAGATTGAAAGTGGAGTTGCCGCTGAATACGTATCATTCTATCTATCAGGTATAAGCTTTCAAGTCGGACATAAGAATGCAAGTCAGCGAATCCGCTTGTAGTTTAAGTTGTATTAGCAACATAGAAAGGAACGAATGAAGATCGTAAGCAGCGATTTGAAGATCGTAAGCTCCTGTTTGAGGAAGAGAAGAATTCAAGCCTAGTGATTGCAAGCAAGTTTGGAATTTGTTGTACTAGGCACGGGGAGCCTGTTTAAGGCCGTAGAGCGCCTTTCTATTCTAAGTTTACAAACATGCTGTGGATAGGTTGGATCAGTCAAACCCGGTGGTTGAAGCATGTAAACCGGCTCTTCCAAGTCACCATGCAGAAAAGCATTATTGACATCCAATTGATGTAATGGCCAACCAAAAGATAAGGAAATGGTAAGTACAACACGTACTGATGTGGGTCGAACAACAGGGCGGAAAGTGTCTGTGAAATCTACTCCTTCCTCTTTGCTCCGCACCTTTGGCTACTAGCCGGGCTTTGAAGCGTTCTAACATCAGCTCTTCTTTATACTCGCCCATTTACTGCTCCCGATGTTGCCCGATTGTTCTTATACCACATTTCTAAGTTGCACGGGCAGGCTACCAACTCACATTTTGACGGATCTAGATTGTGGTTGTGTTTTGCGATATCATGAAGTGTTTCGTATATTGTCGTAAGTGGAAAAGGCGCGCAGCGTTCTCGATCAGATCTCTTCCTGGGTTTGTCTCCGCTTTTCTTGGGCTTCAGTAGTAAATTCTTTGTTGAATGCTCTTTGATAGCTATATCTTACCTCGTTCACCTACAGGGTCTTCCGCATACATTGAATGTCGATTACTGTATTCCCTTCTTCAAAAGCATCACCTCAATAAAGAGATGATGCTTTTAATATAGGAATCCATCAATAAGAATAAAGATCAGTACTCTTGCCCGGCGTGGCGGCTTGGCCATATTAAACTTTTGAAGTGGGTCTCTCTCCTATACACACAAACCAAGGGGATCAAAAAGAACTCTGATCCTCAATTCATTCCTGTAGTTGGAAGTTCCTGTTAACTACGCTTATATACGTCAATCCCAATCTCTGTATATTATACGGTCAAGTGTAGACTCAAGCTTAAGAAAGCAAGCTCAAGACATCACTCCAACTCCTCTTATCTGTATACCTATGAGAAGGTGCATTTTGACCAACAATCCTGAAACGGATCTCGCCGTTGTCATCACACGAGCAAAGCAGCTCAGTTCTCTCGGGGTGGAAATCCAATGAGGTGACTTGATCACGATCGATAGATACGGCCCTTTTCTTATCGATAGTTCAGCATTCAAGTTAAGCATGAAAGAGAACGGGGGTTGGTCAAGCTAAACCAGAACAATCTACGCTAGTAGCTCAATGCAAGAAAACGTATGCTAGTGACTAAGGCGCAATCCAACAGCTCTATAAAGGCTCTGCTTGTGCTATTGCCCCTTACGAAAGTCCAGGGAAAGGATGGATAAGAGGATGAGTTAGGGAATCCTACGTAGGTACGAAATGAAATCCACTCCTAACCTTAGTTGTATTGGTATTGGCCCGCCACCTAGCTAGAATAGAAGGAAGAATCTCGTAAATCTAGATCTTCAAGTTGAAGCTGATTGGATGGATCAAGTAAGATGAAATTTCAAAGACCCGGGCTATAAGGATGGTGTGTTTGCTTAAGGATGGGGTGCCGGCGAACTACGCAATCTCTACAGCATCGAGGCTGAAGACAGGTCTTTACGACGACTACCGCGGATAAACAGGTCTATCAAACCCAGAACCAGAGCCGGGAAGTTCTAGATTTCTCCGTCCGTCCTCGATAGGAAGAATGTACAAGAATTCAGAACTAGCTAGGGTGAAACAAATACATTCCTAAGTTGGTGCGTGAAAGTCAGACAGGGAAGAGTCAAGGAATTCATCCTCGTAACAGCCTAGTCCGTAGAAGGAAGGCTTTCTTTGAGGATGTAGTCGGGAATTAGTCGGAACTAAGCTACGGAACTGGGTTTACTACCTTTTCCTTTTAAGGAGCGGGACATAGGTGGATCCTGAATTCAATTATCAGGGCAATCTTCGAATAGCTCACCAAACGAGTACAATAACCCCCCTGAGTGAATGGTTTCCAGCAGGGAATGAAGCCGAGACTGGGATGACAGTGCGGATCCTCTCTTCAAGCCGATGGCTAATAAGATGACGCCAGTACGGGATACAGAAAATGAAAGGCACATTTCCTATTTTCGGAAGACCGCGGTAATACGAGCTGATAGGTGCATTGAATACTGGAACATGCACTCCTCTACTGGAAAGAGGATAGTAAGGCTTACCAGAGGCATATCACATCAGAGCGTGCGATTCAGCCTAGGTACTGGAACCGGTAGGGGTAGGGGGTCTAAAGTAGCTGAAGTGGATGGTCCTAGCAGTTACACCCACTGCGGGGTGGAAGCACCTTTGAGTTCTCAAGCGCCGATTCCATTACTAGCTGTTAAATGAACTGAATCCTATTGAAACTGTTAGGAAGAGTGGGAGGGCAGTGTTGCTTAGGGAGTTCTTTTTTTCGTAGCCAATTTACCATGGTTAAGATAGCAAGCTCACCTATTCTATTGTAGAGGTCCCTACCTCTGAATGTGGAATTCGGTGATACCCTCATTCGGTTTTCTACCTAAATAATAATTTATAAAGGATTATGAAGCCCAGGGTTGCTGGTAATCCATGCCATGTATTGAGAATATATTTAGTCATAAATTCCATTTGATCGATATTTACAGGATCAACAATATGTTGAGTCATAAATTCCATTTGATCGATGTTTACAAGATGTTTGTGCGTCTCCAGAATAGGATAATAATTAATGAAATTATGTATAGTATCCCCATTCGTTTGATCTTCCCTTAAAAAGGCAACCCATGTATATATACCAACTTCTATACTAATCAAATTAACCAATAATATGTACCCTAGTGGGACCCTATATTTGAATACCCTACGCATTGATTGGAAGAGTTTCTTGATTCTACGAATGAACCAGCGATATGGGGTTAGGAAACAAATCCTTATGAATTTCCGTAACAGTGTTATTAACATCTTTCTCAATTTCCTTAGTTTAAGGACAAACAGATCGCTATTCATTTCTATGCTATCACATAACCGAATCAACGTTTCCCCAATCCATATAGTACAACCCTCTTTAAAGTAGTTGATTTTATTAATCCATTCTATTATGAAGGTATTCAATCGATTCAATATTTTATTACCAGAGTCAGTAAAGTACCTCCTAGATGTATGACACACAGCATCAACTCTACTAAAACGGGTCGTTTCCAACCTAACAAAAGTTAGATTACTTATCCTTTTAGAGGTGCAGGAAGAACCTTTAAGATAATGAAAGGTCATAGTAACAATATATACTTTGTACAGTTGTATGCAATTTAGGGATACCGCTTTATCCCAAGGGACTAATGTATCATCTGCCAAACCCTACATTTATATAGCGGATAACACAACTGTTATTTTGCAATTGAGTTATTTTGACACCGACTGCGTGAGAAGAACATCACTAAAATGATATCTTACTTAAAACACCCTTAAATGTGCTAATAAATTAAGATGCTATTCCACATCCACTACTCTCTATTAATCCCATTAAGACGATACTAAACCCCATGAAAAAAAGAGTACACAAGACCCTCTTTTTGTCATGAGACACCCGTGTTTCAATCCAGTCTTGTCGGTTGAGATCGATATACTCAGGGGAATATGGTTTAAACCCTAGCGGATCGAAAACGAAATCCAGGGCCCCTCGAGCTTCGGCTAGGTGCATCAAACACAATCTTCTACAAACTTTATGGGGGCTGACACGTTGGACTTCTGTCAAACCTTGATTGAAATCTTCTAATATATATTTTCTTTTTTTGATAGTACTACTATCAAAATCAAACGGCCATATTGGATGTAGATGGGGTTCTATTTTGATTATTAAGCATCTCGTAGATTCCGTAACACTAGATTGATTGAAATTAAGTACGTGTTTACCTATCTCATATATGTTTCCCGTAGATATTACACTGTGGGTAAGCTCGATTTGTGGGATTTGACCCTGATGTGTGTTGAACCAAAGACTCAAACCAAAACTTAATAGAAAGTATATTATAATTCTAAAGTCATGCGTATACCCCCTGATAAGTAAATCAGTGAAATTTACTGTCTTGATTTTACTAAATGTTTCCGTATCGAGATGTACGGTAGGACCTTTCAAACCATCAATAACCGTTGTTTTCTTATGGATGTAATGACGGTCGTATCTATTAATAAATTCCTTCAAGCTTATGCATAGATGCTCTTTGGCTGGTGCTATTGCTTGAAATTTAGTAACAGTGCAAGTTGGAGCTTTGATCTTTAATAAAAGTGAAAAAAGGTTTTACTGGGGGGCTTTTAGTTTTCTTGTTATGTTTGGGGTTGGTGTAGTTGTTTGGTACAAGATGCATGCTTTTGCCGAGGGTGTACCATGGATTATACCAGAAACATCATTATTCCCTTCAAATAACATTGATATATGTAAGAACCCTAATTTCAATAATAACGGCTATGATAAAAGTGTTTACATAATTCCACATGATGATTTGGTTGATAGAGTTATATCTATATATCGAAATAAGCACCCCTTTCGTAGTATACTTCCACCGTGTGAATACGCGCTCAATGACGAACCTTCTAAAATGCGTTATGCCGCAATAGGTACTAGTATCATTATAGCTAGTTATTTGACTTCAAATGCTATAATTCCGCTAACAGCCTCTATAATACCATGATGAATTCTATTCCTGGATGTATTCCATCATTGAAAAAGTGATGGTAGAAGAACAACATTAGAAAAGAAAAAAATGGATGAAACTATTTTCCTACCTTATCATACCTGATATAGCTGGAGAGAGAAGAAAAACAATATCTATATCTAGATAATAAAAACGTATAATAGGAGTTTCACTGTTTTCTCTGGGTTTTTCTGATAGTTTTCAGAGAATAACGCATCCCCTCTAGGACCGTGCATACTCTGAGGAGTTATTAATCCTATCTTAGGATTCGATACATCAATTCATAGAAATATGTTTACAGGAACATCTCGCTTTTGATCTCTTCCGCTAACTAGCTTGGCTTACCACTTTTCCGAAGCCTTAACTAGCTAGCTTTCAGTGCTAGGGCTGCCTCTACTAGAGCTAGACATCCATCTGGTCTTACCATCCCTCGAGTCCGATCTCGGGAAGGCGCTTGGGCGGGTCCTGTTTCCCGTAGATATATGATCTCTTTCATCTCTTAACTCTGAATGGGACTATTTTCTAATATCTATAGCTTATATGCACTTAGTTCCCAAGCCTTATAAGGGAACTCCGATGAACGGCTCCCACCTATCCTTTGTTCAATCTAGTTGTAGTAAGGTATAGAGATTCGAAAGCAGGTGGATCCCGAGAGCACTTTTATTCCTCTGGAACCAAATCAATCACAATCTATAAACAATCCCGTTTTCATAAGTGCTTGCGTAGGCTCTAGAACTCCACTAGGCTGACATAAGAGGGAAGAGCCTGTTGTTTGAGGGATGGTTGGCGCCGTGTCTAAGATTGAGCTGCAAGCATTATCCTATTGGAAAGATTCCTTTCCTAACCCTAACCTTATTTGAAAGGTTCCTTTCCTAACCCTAACATAGTGAACAGAGTTTCTTCACTTTCTTTCTATCTCGTTGATAGCCTCACGCACACCATATGGTTACATTTCAGTGATGCTGTAATAGCAATAGGAAGACGATCATCATTGCACGTGGTATTCCCTCCTAACACCCGCTTTAGGCCGTGGAGCGCCCCTTGAGATGGGAATGGGGAAAAGCCTACGTTGATCTATAAGACCTACTTCCAATGCTATGGTTTTCCTAAAGAACACAACCTAGTGCAAGCTTCGTGCTAGGTGAGTAGCTCCAATCCTATGGATTCTGGATATCCTGGAATTTATTGCCAAAAGCCGGCCTCTAGCGATGTAGAAACTACATCATCCAAAACCAATTAAGCCACCTTTACCATCTCTTTCTATTCTATTGTTTTAAACCAACCTTTACCTTATCTATCTACTCTATAAAAGCAGACTCATCCAGGTCTTCTCGTTGGTTACTCCCTATATACACCTATAACAACTACGAATGCTAAGAGGATACCTAACCTAACACCTGGTTGCCATTTTTGGTCTATATTATCCTTAGGTATTTGTATTTCGGGTGGCTGCAGTGGTAGCACATTGTCTAACAATTCCATTTCCTTAAAATGATTTTTCTCAAAGAGAAAATGGGGTGTTTTCACGGATTGACATAACTATCACAGTTATATCTGTAGTATCCTTTAGTGTTATATTAGTATATCCAGGGCGCATTTTTTACTATAAATTGGCGAAATTATCGGATAGCTAAATGCTATTTCGATTTCAAAGTTCTTTTATAGAATAGGCCATAAGACAACTTAGGCCTACATCAATCACCGGGGAATATTATTTTAAAGATACCAATTCCCTTCACCGGTAGTCATGTAGGTTGCATTGTCAATACTTTGTAGGATAGGTAACTATACCTTTCAGACCGAGGGCTTCCTTGCCCACTCTATCAAGTATGTCCGTTGATCCAGACAAAATATCTATGCCTTTTTGAAACTCCTCAGTGATATGATGCCCAACCGCTATGTCACTATTGGTAGTCAGATCTTTAGCAAAGAAATATACGTACTCAGGAACCATAACCATATCAGCTAATACTGACTGACCATCCCACATGGTGAAATTTATCAAATTATAAGTCTGTATCCCTAATTTGATAATGGAAAAGAGATTCCCATACATTAAGCTGACGCCATCAGGCGTTTGGGTCAATATCATGGTTAACATGCATTCAGAAGCGTCAAAGCCTATAAGGCCGTTCAAGCTGTACTCAAGGATCCCAAACTCCTTTATAAACTCGCTGATTAATCTATCTGTCGCCATGTTGAGGGATTTCCATACTCTTCCTCCTAAAGGCAATTCATCAGTATTCAATGGTGATACCCCTAAATCTTTATTCATAAATTTGGTTATTAACTTGGAATAATCCTTTATAATAGGCGAGATACCCTCTGGTTGTAAGCCTGTCAAAGTGCCTGTCTTAGGATTGAAAAATAATGTATGATATGAAGAAAATCCTATTTTTATCGGACTCACTAAAGTTTTTAGTGGGTTGGCCTGCCGTAACAAAGAAATTAGAATTTGCTCTTGGCTTTCGTTGTCAGTGTCGATATCATAAATAGGGTCAAAAGATTTTTTCATTTGTTGAATAGTGTCATTCAATCCATTCAAACGCTCAGAATTCTCCCCAATACTGGTCTTAAGATGAGTAATCAACTTCCCAGCTTCCCTCAGATTAAAGTTGAAATTAAGTTTCATTTGTATTTATCAGTGTTAATATTTATAATTCAGGATTTTGATTTTTATAGTTGAAAAGCCTACCTTATATGTTCTCTACAGTTGAAGTAGAGAGCTACTTGAATCCCTAGTCTTCTTTTTCTCAGGCTAGAGATTTCAGGCAATCAACTTAGTAGGCATACGCCCGCTTAGTGAGTTATTCTCACAAATTGTTCTCAGATAGTAAAAACATTGTTAATCACGGCTGATTCATGGATAGAAGCCAGTGAACCCATTCATTTGACACATTATACTTCTACTCAGAGGATGCGTGTCTTCCTCCAGATGATACGACATGCTCTCTTATAACAACAACCCTTCCAGAGGCCGGCGCCAACAACCGGCATAGGGATGTCATCACTCCACCCTGAAAGCAGGCCCCCCAGCAATGTTTGTGCTATAAATCCGTAGAAATCGGAGTAGACCTACCCTCTTCTAACTGGTATGTATGTGTATTGGATCCGCTCTTCTGTTAGCCAGTTCTCTTTGTCTTAATCAAAAATTAATACCCATTTATGAGACTACCACTCATAGGGTTTGATTTACCGGAAAATACTGGGGGGGTTGGTTTCGTAGACACTAAGACCCCCTATCCCGATATAGTATTTACAAGAACCGATAATGAATCTATCCAGAATGCGCGCACAAATTGTAAACCGGTATATGTTTGACTCTTCATCGATGTGGGGCTTTTTTCCCAGAGGCCCTTTGTACTACAGCTTCCGTGAAGGAGGTTAGATTATCTTCTATTGCAGAAGTGAGCATCTCCCAACTTATAAATAGTCCAAACTCCAGTTTATCCATCAAATCATCAGATATAGTTCCTACTACTGTACCCGTTTCAAGATCTGTCATCATAGCATTCTTAACATTAAGACAATCTTTGAAAGATTTTCCGCTAATATTAAGACCCGTACTCTCAACCGCATACTTATAGTTTTGAACCAGGTTTTCATCGTACATCCGTTTATTTTTATAAAATGACAATGGAGGAAACTCCTTAGCTTTATCTAGACTCCATTCTTTTGTTTCTGGCATCTTAGTTAGAAAATCTTCGGGATTGTCTGGATCTAAGAACTCTAAAAAGTGTTTATAGAGATGAGTCTCTAAACAACATTGATGTGAGCGGTCATAATCTTTATTTAAAATAGCATGAGGTGGAGTACTCATCCATATACTTTGCGTTTGACCATTAACGTTTGCGTAATGAACTCGCAGGGACGGACCACTCCATATATTACACATATAACCATCTACAAATTTGAAAAGAATTCGCAGGAATGCTCCATCCGGTGTTGAAACAACCATATCCATATACGTTCTCGGTGCTTCAGCGAGTAGAGGAAGAGTATACCTCTCCCATGCATTATGTTTCCAATTAAACTCCCCTGGGTCAAACTCTTTACCAAGCAAGACTTTATCCAGTAAAGGATGTCTTAATTTTGGTGTAGCTGGTTTCTTGATTTCCATTGCTTTCTTGCACATATTCCTCATAAATGCGGGTTTTTCACTTTCAGGTCCCTCAAAAAGGGTTTTACCGCAGTATGCCGAATGAAATAGGATATCCTCAGTGGATAGCAATTCATACACATTAGGTATAGTGTAGACGCTAACATGATAAATGAAGACAGTATCCTTAGTATATTCTACCGCCGGAAAGCTCTTACTATGCAAAACGTGTAAGAGAGCATCGAGCTCTTTCTTACTAAGATTAGTTAGCTTTATCTTTTTCATGGTCTCAGGCCCTACTTCTTTCTCAGTACCCAGCCAATGATTTAGATTGAAGAACGTATTGAATAAGTTGTTTGAATCTGAACCTGAACAAAAACCTCTATTTAGTGTTTTGTTGTGCCCCCCATTCCTAACTATGTTTGTGTTTAACATGAACATGGTTACATTATCTTATTCTAGGTAGCTCAACCGTAAGGTTGCCGGGTGGATTTATGTGATTTTAACATTTCTTTTCGTCAATCGTATTGTTTGGATTGAGTTAAGGTTCACAGCCTGCACCATAAATGCATTCTTATCAGCATAGTCAACCAGCCCCCGAATGTGAAAGGGGCTTGCAGGCACCCTATGGTCGACTACATGTATAATCCCCTAATTTTAGGAGTTATTGACTTCCATCAAAGGAATTCGCTGACGTCTGAAGATGACGAATCATCTCCTTCGGTATCAGAAGACTGTCCTTGTACTTTATCTTGTACAGTGACGAATCTTCTCCTTCGGTATCGGAAGACTGCTCTTGTACCGGTATGAAGATGACTGAGGAAGCTAGAACTATCCCGGAGAGTGATCACGCCGAGACAAGCAAAGCAAATGAAAGGACTATGTCAAGAGCGAAGCCACTAAGGGAGTTTGAGCAAATGGATTGGATTCCACTTGATTTTGGAGAAATCTTTGACAAGAGGAGATCATTCCCTAATCAAAAGGGAACGGCAACAGCTTTGGAGATAGACTTCCTGCCAGAAAAACAAGTGGAACATTCATACAACATAGAGACAACCGGGGAGGTCCTTCAAAAACTCTTTGGTGAAGAAGAAGTTGATCCGGACCATGTGGCCGAAGCTAAAAGAATCAAGGGAATCAAGCCCGAGGTGTCACCATTCGCCCACCTCGCTGAAATTTTTGGCATAGGATCCGATGAAGAAGAGAAAACATCACCGCGTATAGATTGCAAGGTCAACAAGATTAATTGCAAGGCGTTATGCGACATTGGAGCACAAGTAAGTGTCTTGTCTTCTAAGTTTTTTGATGAAATTCATGACCACACCATTGACCTAGCTCCAACCTCTACTAAATTAATTATGGGAGATGGTAGAATTGTTAAACCTCTAGGAATTCCTCGTGACCTAGAAGTTTTAATTTCCGAAAAATGCATTCCAACCGATTTCTTCATTGTTGATGTCTACTATGATAAGAATGATCATGTAATTCTTGGTAGAACTTTTCTTAAGTTGGTTAATGCTGTTTTACATCCAGAAAAGGAAAAGTAACTATTAATCTTGATGGAAATAATCACACATATAATTTCCTTCCCACTTCTAGAATTGCCTCACCCCTACCTCTTGATGACGAAGAGGTAGGGAGCCTTCGTTTTGTTGAAACTTTTAGGGATCCGCTACAAAGAGCTATGGAGAATCAATCTAATGATGAGCTAGATGAAGAGTTAGTGGAAGCAACCAAAGGACTAGAACCGCAAGACGGAAGCTTAGAGGAGGATAAATTTGAAAACCTTGGGGAAATTGTACATGAGGAACCACAAGCACCAGAGGTGGATCTTAAGCCATTGCCCAAGGGATTGAAATATGAATTTTTGGGCCCAGACAAGACTTATCCCGTGATTGTGAGTGACGAATTGAGTCCCGACGAGAATGATATGTTGCTGAACTTATTAAAGAAGCACAAGAAAGTGATGGGATATTCGATAAATGATATTAAAGGACTTAGCCCAGCATTTTGCACGCACCGCATACCTATGGAGGATCAATGCAAGCCCGTAGTGGACCATCAAAGCAGGTTAACCCATGCCATGCGAGAGGTGGTGAAGAAGGAGGTTATCAAGTTGTTGGATGCCGGAAACATCTACCTGGTGCCGCATAGCGAATGGGTGAGCCCAGTACATTGTGTGCCTAAGAAAGGAGGTTTGACCGTGGTGAAGAATGAGAAGAATGAATTGATACCGCAAAGTACCGTGACCGGGTGGAGGATGTGTATTGACTATCGAAAATTGAATAAAGCAAGGAAGAAAGATCATTTCCCCCTACCGTTCATCGACGAGATGCTTGAGAGGTTAGCAAATCATGCATATGTTTGCTGTCTTAATGGGTACTCGGGGATCATGCAAATACCTATTCACCCGGATGATCAACATAAGACGACATTTACTTGCCCTTATGGAACATTTGTGTATAAAAGAATGCCTTTCGGTTTATGCAATTCTCCAGCCTCTTTTCAATGATGTATGATGGCGGTATTTTTGGAGTTCATTGAGGAAATTGTTGAGGTATTTATGGATGATTTCTCCGTCTACGGTAAATCTTTTGCGGATTGCTTGGCAAAATTGGATAAACTTCTCACTAAATGTTCGGAGGTTGATTTGGTGCTAAATTGGGAGAAGTGTCACTTTATGGTGAGGCGGATTTCTATAGAAGATTCATCAAGGATTTCTCAAAAATTACTAAGCCATTGACCAGTCTTCTCCAAAAAGATGTGCCATTCAATTTTAATGAGAAGTGCTTGGCGGCATTCCGGACATTAAAGAGAGCTCTTGTAACCGCACCCATCATTCAACCGCCCGACTGGAATCAACCTTTTGAGATAATGGGCGATGCTAGTGACTATGCTGTTGGAGCGGTGTTGGGACAACGAAAAGAAGGCAAGGTACATGCTATTTACTTTGCTAGCAAAACCCTCAATGGAGCTCAATTAAATTATGCAACAACAGAGAAGGAATTGCTCACGGTAGTGTTTGCCTTTGAAAAATTCAGATCATATATTGTGAATTCTAAGGTGATTGTCTACACCGATCATGCGGCGATCAAGTATCTCTTGTCTAAAAAAGATGCCAAGGCAAGGTTGATTCGATGGATCCTTCTCTTGCAAGAATTTGATGTGGAGATTCGGGACAAAAAGGGGTCCGAAAATGTTGTGGCCGACCATTTGTCAAGGATGAATTGTGAGGATGATAAAGAACCTATTGAAGATAAGATGAGAGATGATCACTTGTATCACATCCTTGACAAAGATACTTGGATGATCAACATTATTCGAGCCATACGAAAAATGCCACTTAATCATTTGGATAGGAACACTCAAAGGAGAGTGATCGCCGAAAATACTATTGGGATGCACCTTACCTCTTTAGACTTGGAGTGGATGTAGTCTTACGAAGGTGTATACCAAGAGATGAAAGAGGCGAAATATTGAGGAAGTGTCACTCAGGCGAATATGGAGGACACTATGGACATTTTAGGACTCAAGTAAAGGTAAGGGCTAGTGGATTTTATTGGCTGGAGATGCATGAAGATTCGAAAAGGTATGTTGCTTCTTGTCCGGAATGTCAAAGAACGGGGAATATAAATCAAAGAAATGCTATGCCCTTGAATTACAACTTGCAAATTGATCTATTCGACGTATGGGGAATTGACTTCATGGGACCTTTCACAAGTTTAAATGGATATGAGCATATTTCGGTTATGGTTGATTATGTATCCAAATGGGTGGAGGCTATCCCTTGTCGAAGAGCTTCAACGGAAGAATCCATATCCATGATCAAAAATATTATATTCCCACACTATGGAGTCCCGCGAGTATTTGTAAGTGATGGAGGAACACACTTCACAAGAAATAGCTTCAAAAAATGCTTATCCAAGTTGGGGATTGAGTATATAGTGGCCACGGCTTACCACCCACAAACCAATGGTCAAGCAGAAACTTCAAATAGGCAGCTCAAGAGTATTCTTAACAAGACCATTGAAAAGGGAGGTAAAGATTGGTCAAAGAAACTAGATGGAGCATCGTGGGCATATCGGATGGCATACAAGACACCCATAGGTATGACACCATATCAATTTGTCTATGGTAAATCGTGTCACTTACCTTTGGAGTTAGAACATAAAGCGTATTGGGCAATCAAAGAGATGAATTTTGATTTTGATGCCACGGGAATCAAACGGAAGATTCAAATTAGTGAACTAGAAGAGATGAGGCTCAAAGCCTATGAGAGTGCAACCATCTACAAGGAAAGAATGAAGAGGTGGTATGATAAAAGGCTTCGAGCAAAGGAATTCAGAGAAGGTGACAAGGTTCTCCTCTATAATTCAAGGTTCAAAATATTCGGGAAAGGAAATTGAAGAGAAATGGGATGGACCGTACATCGTTCACTCGGTCTCGCCAAATGGAGCGGTCACAATCATGGATGTGAAAGGAGATCAATATGTGGTTAATGGTCAACGCTTAAAGGTTTTTCTTGGACAAGACATCATGCCCATCGACTACATTGATATATATCACATGGAGTACGAGCCTGAGCGTCAAGCCTAAGACGTAAAATGAGGTAAATTTTATGTAAATATGTTTTTGTTTTTGTTTTCGTATTTATTTCGAGTCCTTTTTCATAATTTTTAGTTGGACCCTACCACCATCTAGGCTAGTATTCACGAAACACCGAGGGCCGCGGGGGCCCAAAGGAGGGGGTAGGCCGGCCAGCCCATGCCGACCGGCCCACCATCCCCCTTCGCCCGTTTTCACTCGTTTTTCTCTGGGACACGATTCAGTGCATTTCCTTTTCCTGTCTTCCCTTTTTGGGGGCAACAAAAATAGGTAAGGGAGGGTTTTGGCCAAATCTTTCCAGGGATATTTAAGGATGCCTGGGGAGCTCGAGGTTTGCATCTCAATTGCAATCACCAACCTCCACGATAGCACCCAAGCACCCATGGCATCCTCGAGCAGCACCAAAGGCAAGGAGGAGGTGAAGGCGACCATGGAAGAAGAAGCACGCCTCCCCTCTCCAACTCCGGCGAACGAGGAGCTTCGTCGGTGCGCTGTGGTGTCGGAGCCCAAGAAGAAGGTGAAGAGAACCGCGAGGATTCAATGCGGAGGGCGTGTCCCAAGAGGGCGCATGGCTAGCCCAAATCCCTGGGTTGAGGTGAAGGAGGAGAAGCCCGCTTCTCCCATTCGCCGCTCGAAGAGGCTCCTTGGGAAGAAGAGGAAGGATTACAAGGAGAAGACCCCCGAGTCTCCGGATTTCTACGGAGATAGTGACTACTCTGATGGTCGAAGCCCTAGCTCATGGGCAGCCGGCGGAAGAGACGACAATGATCTCTACGTTTGGGAGGAGATGCCCAAGGAGGAGCCGGAGGAGCATCCGGAAGAGCAAGGCGAAGGAGGCAACCCAGACGGCGGTAATGATCCAGATGGTGGAGACGATGGAGATGATGATCCGGAAGAAGAGCACAACGTGTGTTGCACGGCATGCCACAACGCCATTGTGGAAGTCTTCTCATCCCTTGATGAGTGTTTCCACACCATCAACGCCATGCAACAAAGAATTGAGGATTGGGAGCGCATGGCGGAAGATGACTTCAAGTACCTCAACCGCAACATAAGGAAGCTCTTCGGGATTAATAAAAATTTCAAGAAGGAGTGGTGCAACTCGTGCGAAAAGTACCACTAGGTGTCATAGTTAGATAGTTCTCTCCCTTTGTGCCTTTTTGTAAAGTTACGACGAGGACGTCGTAAGATCTAAGCGTGGGGGGGGAGCTAGCTAGCTACCCTTTTTAATTTTTGCTAATAGTGGTGTGAGAGTCTAGTATTTAAATTTTTAGTTAAGTGTGAGAGTGTGTGAGTCTTTGTTTTATCTTTTTATCTTGAAAGAGTCTTAAATTAGCGTTGAGTCAAAGAAAAAAGATATAAAAAGTGTCTTATGCAAAGTCTCATGTTTCTTTTCTTGTTATATCTTTTACTTTATCTTTCTTATTGGAGGATGAGCTTGTTGAACAATTGTTTACCGTGGTGCTTAGTGGAAACTTACCTTTGTAAAGCACCCATACTCAAACCTTGATCTAGGACTTTGCTTCGTCTATACTTTTAGTAATGCTAAACTTTGTAGGTTTTATTTCTGAAAATTAAGAAAAACACCTTGTTACGAAGGTTAGCAAGTTCTTTCTCCAAGTTGAGAGGTGATATCTATCCTTTACAAAGCCTTTACATATATGTATAAGCTCCACCATAAGTGTTGATTAGCATGATGAGTTAAGTTAGGATTTTACTCTCTTGGGAGGTCTAATTTCAAGCAATGATCATGTCCTTGATATATACCTTTTATTGCTAGCCTCTTCATGTATTCGATAACGGGAATTCCACATTGAATGCCCCGTACATCGCCGGATTCCTTACCCAAACCTATAAACATCTTTTTGTCATCTTACTCCTTGAACACAACCTATATTCGAAGATTCGTTCAATCTTTGGGCATGTTTATATTTAAAATTCAGATTGTGATCATGTTCGAAAGTTGAGCGAAAGAGCTTGGGAGAAGAAGGTAAAGAGGTGGAAAGAAAGAAAAAAAATATATATGAATGTGTATGTGTGTAGTGCGAACACAAGAAAAAAAAAGAGAAAAAGAAAAAAAAAGAAGAAAAGAGAAAAAAAAGGGGAGAGAAGAAAAAGAAGGAAAAGAAAAGAAAGAAAATCCAAGGCAAGGCAAGAAAGGTGTAGTGAGGGATGACAAGTCAAGTGAAAACCAAATGAAGTGCAAGGATGGATGCCACGATGTTAGGAACGAATCTTATTCCATACCATGTGCAATCCGACATCGAGGACATCATTAGTGCCTTGAAGTCATTATTATTTTTCCTTTGCACATGTCCACCATTCTAAATCTTCTCATCCTTGACACCCCTACATTATTGTTAATTCTCATGATCATTGGTTTGGAAGGTGAACAACCACTAGAGGATTCTCCTAGCTTGATAACACTTGTGCTAACTTCACTAGCCACACCTATAGCTCCACCTTACATCATGTATGAGAGACTTGTGGAGGTGAGAGTTTATAAAATTATCTAGGATAGCCACTTTAACGAGTGACATGCGAGAAGGACTTTGTCTAATGCTTTGTGCAGGAATTTTATTTTTAAAAGTTTGCAAAAACCCTCCAAAGGAAGTAAGAAAGCAAGTGTAGATGAAGTTGAAGATCTCTATGTGAAATGGTAAGAGTTGTGGGGTAAGTCTTGAATTGGTGATTTCTAAACGCCCATGTTTACATTATGATCTTTGTTTCATGTCTCTTATATTAAAGATGAATGATTGACTAACATGAAAGGAAGGATTTGACGAAGCATGCTTCAAACTCCGTGGATGAACAACTTTTGAGCAACTTGCTCGAGGACGCGCAAGATCTAAGCGTGGGGGGATATTGGCAGTCGATTTCCGTCAACCAAGAACACTTGTTATGTTATAGTTTGGATTTCATTTTGGAACTAACCCGCCACTAGGCATACTAATGATATAAAAAGTTCATCGTTCGATGTGTGTTTTGGAGCATAATGTTTACGCAGGAAATCATGCACTAAATGAGAAGAGATGCACTCGGTTCGCAGGACGATTTACATGACGATCAAGAGGCTCTAACCGTGTGTGAACTTGACTCCAAAGGTGGCAAGGACCAACGTGCTTCAATGGAGAATCTCCGAGGACCAAGATGAAAAGACCGGAAGATCATGCGTGAAGACACCTTAACTTGGTCGCGGAGATAACGACGTCCAAAGCCCATATCCGAAGGAGGAAAAACCCCAAAGTGCGAGAAATGACACGTGGCAAAAGACGGAGGCGAACCGGGCCGGGAATGGGCTCAGGCCGGCCGGCTCAGGGCGGCCGGCCCACACCCTTTCCACCTCGGTTTGCCGCCGCCTTTCTTCAGTGATAAATTCGCGGAACCCTAATTGTTTGGGGGGAGGAGCCATTCACGAAAGGCGACCAGAGAAGCCTCGGGAGACCAAACACAAGGAAGAGGGTGAAAATCCAAGAGGATCATCAACTAGGTCAATGGAGGCCACCACGAGGAAGGAGGACGCCGAGGCCTTGCCACGGCGCCGCTGGAGTTGAAGGACACCGAGAGACGGACACCACCGGAGGCATCCACCATGTTCAACGGTGCCATGCCTAGCATCTTGATGGGGTAAAGTAATCGTTTGTCCATGGAGTTGTAATAGATCTTGACATGTAGTCACCCACTCTCTTGTTTGGATCTTTATCTATCATACCTTCATGTTGGAGATGCTTAATGTTTATGGTTAGCTACCATTGCCATCGGGGTTGCTCTCGTAGATCACGTCAACATACCGTGTTCATTAGGGTTAGAGACGATTACCTTCGTGTAGTGACTAGTACGAGGGAAGGGAAATGCTTAACTCTTTGTTCACATCCTTAGATAGATTGGATCGGGGTTTTACCATGCTTTGGGTGATTGCATCTCAAGTACCTAGACTCCATGGGCATACGTCTTTCATACTCTTGAACCACCTTTCTCTTTCTCTTAACATAATCTAGGGTTAGTTTGTCTTTACTTTATAGATTAATCTTTATATCATAAAGGCTTTAATCAACCAAGTTAGTATTAGGTTAAACGCGAGTAATTCCCTTGCTTTGTGGATTGACAAGAACCTAGGGGGTCCCCTCCCTTGGTGAAAAAGGCACCAAGTCACTCCGTGTACTTGCGGCGAAGTTGAACGCAGTTTTGAACCGTCAACAATGGGCTCAGTGTCGGCTCGGTGGGGACGGATGAACTCGCGCTTGCCCGTGAGTGGGAGCGTGTCACCCTCCGGAGAGTGTTTGCCGCCCAACTCATACTAGCACAACAATGGGACAACAAGAGCAACTCGGTGATGGATTAGTGAAATCGAATGAAATTCTTACCGAGCTTGCTCCACCAATAGCAATACTTTCAGCAACTCAATAGAGAGAACACTTGATGATCCAAACTTGAGCAAGAAATCCAAGAAAACCAAGAGAGCAAGGAGTAGAGAGGGGAGTGTGAGTGAAATGAGTTGAATGGGTGAAGAACACCCCCTCTAGGGTCCAATTTATAGAGCAAAGGGGCAGCACAACGCGGACTAGCCGTTGGCCAAAGCTGGGCCCACCTGATTCGGCCTGGTTCGGCCGGCCAGGCTATGGGCCCGGGGCTGGCCCCCTTTGGCAGGCATGTCACCAACGGCTATATGAAGATATACCCAGGTGCACCGGCCAAGGTTTGCTCTAGAAATTGCCCAAATGATATTTCTAAAGTTTTCAAACTCAGAAATTATTTTCAAAAATTTTATTTGGAAAGGGAAAAGGGCTAGATAAATCTAGCATGCAGATGCAAGGTTTGGAAAAATCTAATATGCAATTTTGGAAATCAAATAAAAATTTGGAAAGGGAAATATGAGATAAATACCAGCTTTAACCTTTTTGGTAAAAAGGACTCATCATTTTTAGTCGGACAAGTTGGACTCTTCTCAGTGGTTAATTCCACTCGGCACCCCACTCCTGAGAAGTAGAGGGTGGTGCCCTCTCAATCTTCCGCCATTCTATATGAATTTTATTTTGCTTCTTTGACGGAGGTTTCTTCTTTGGGGGTGAAAGCTCCGTCCTTCCCCCAAGCTGCTCAACACTATCCTGCCCCAAATAGCATTGCTCTTCTTTGTCTTGAAACCTGAATGTCAAGTTCCTCTTCCCAGTGCAGAAATGGATTACTCCGGCCCCCACATTGATTCTAGCTTGGACATCACTGAGAAATGGTCGCCCAAGGATGAGTGGCATTCCTCCCTCGTCATCCATCTCAAGGACCATGAAATCCGTGAAGACATAAGAGTTCTTGACCTTGACCAATAAACTCTCAATGATTCCTTCTGGATATCGTATCATTGAATCGGCGAGTTGGATAGTCCATGCTATTGGAGAGAGAGTTGGATATCCTAGTTCCTCGAACATGGCCTTGGACATGAGATTGACACTTGCACCAAGGTCACAAAGGGCATGCTTGATCGTCTTGTAATAGATGGTGCATGTAATAGCTGGATAGCCAGGATCTCTTCTATGCACAACTGCTGATTCCTCCCATGGATCTAGAATTTGTTGTATGGGCTTTCCTACATAGTTAGGAGCATGTGTCTTCCTAGGTGGCTTACCCCACCTAGTCGACACTACACTAACATTTTCATAAGAGGATACAGGTTGCCCCGGGATCATCCCGTTATCAGCAGATAGAACCAAAGCAGCTAACTGAGCTAACTAGGTTTCTAACATTTTGTTAAAACTCAGCTGACTCTTCTGAGCAGAAGAAAAACTATCAAGCTTAATGTTGAGAGTTTCCAATGTTTTATCAAGGGCAGATAGCTTTTTGTTAACACCTTCATTAATCTTAGCCTGCCCGAAAACAAGATCTCTCAAAGAGGGTTGGTTGGAGTTGTACGAGTTACCTTGGTTACCTCCTTGATAATAAGGGCGTTGTTGATTCCACGTTTGGCCTCCTTGTTGAGGTGGATGATAACCATTGTTGTTGTCGTTCATGTACATCACTTCCTCCTGAGTTTCAGGACAGTAGTTTCCTGAATGCTCAGTGTTGCCACAAACTTCACCAGTCATATGAGAATCCATAGGTAGAGTAGTGGTGGCCATGGCAGCCTTCTCGCTGGTGTAATCATCCAGTCTCTTCGTAAGAAGGTCCAGCTTGGCAGTAATCATGTCTGCTTCCTTGACAGTATGAGTACCCCTCGGATGTGGTTGGAGTCTTTCATCACTCCACCCTTGGTTGGATACCATCTTCTCAATGAGTATTTTAGCGTTGTCAATAGTGAGTGAGAAGAATGCTCCCTGAGCAGCAGCATCAATATGGCCTCGGGCTGTCGTATTCAACCCATTATAAAAGCTTTGAAGAATAAGACAATCCACCATCCCATGGTGAGGACAGGCTAGGACATACTCCTGAAACCTTTCCCAAGCCTCTGGAATGGATTCACTTGCTGCTTGCTGAAAACCAGAAATTCTTCCACGAAGAGCATTGTTTTTACCCAATGGGAAGAACTTCTTGAGGAATGCCTCTGAATACTTCTCCCAACTATTAATGGCATCACGATTCGCATAGAACCATTGCTTGGCCTTCCCAGGAAAGAAAATGGAAACATTCGGAGACGAACAACATCCATATTTGCACCCCTGATGATGAAAGTGCTGCATAGCTCTAGAAATTGCTGCAGATGGGCATTGGCATCCTCATTTGGCTTGCCACAGAATGAGCTAGCTTGTACCATCGTAATTAGACCCGTCTTGATCTCAAAATTTTCAGTCCCCATTGCCACCTCAGGGCCTTGCAGCACCTGGTTAGCAGAAGGAGCTGAGTACTCACGAAGTGTTTTCTGGGCCATAGCGTTTGACGTGGATGGTACAAAGGAAGATGGATCGCCTTCCAGACGAGTACGACGAGCTGAGTGGAAATGAATTCGAGCCTTCCTCACTAGTGACTCAGGATCTTCAGTGAAATTCTCCGGTAAGTCGAAACCAGTCATACACTACCTGTCTTCATCATCCAAAGATAAAAGAAGACAATCAAGGTTAGCCTGCATTGAGAGTTGTCCTAACATATTCATGATTTATAAGCAGATGCAAATCATAGTCATGATAATCATGTGCCTTCCCCGGCAACAGCGCCAGAAATGCTTGTTGACATTTCTTAGCGTCGATCACTTAAGAATAGATTTGGAATTCATCCTTAGTGTCAGCGCTAGAAATGCTAGATGAAGAGTTAGCGGAAGCAACCAAAGGACTAGAACCGCAAGACGGAAGCCTAGAGGAAGATAAATTTGAAGACCTTGGAGAAATTCTACATGAGGAACCACAAGTACTGGAGGTGGATCTTAAGCCATTGCCCAAAGGATTGAAATATGAATTTTTGGGGCCGGTCAAGACTTATCCCGTGATTGTGAGTGACGAATTGAGTCCCGAGGAGAATGATATGTTGCTGAATTTTTTGAAGAAGCACAAGAAGGTGATTGGATATTCGATAAATGACCTTAAAAGACTTAGCCCAGCGTTTTGCACTCACTGCATACCTGTGGAGGATCAATGCAAGCCCGTAGTGGACCATCAAAGGAGGTTAACACATGCCATGCGAGAGGTGGTGAAGAAGGAGGTTATCAAGTTGTTGGATGCCGGAATCATCTACCCGGTGCTGCATAGCGAATGGGTGAGCCCTGTACATTGTGTGCCTAAGAAAGAAGATTTAACCGTGGTGAAGAATGAGAAGAATGAATTGATACCGCAAAGAACCGTGACCGGATAGAGGATGTGTATCAACTACTAGAAGTTGAACAAAGCAACGAAGAAGGATCACTTCCCCCTACCGTTCATCGACGAGATGCTTGAGATGTTAGCAAATCATGCATATTTTTGCTTTCTTGATGGGTACTCGGGGTTCATGCAAATACCTATTCACACAGATGATCAACATAAGACAACATTTACTTGCCCGTATGGAACATTTGTGTATAGAAGAATGCCTTTCAGTTTATGCAATGCTCCAACCTCTTTTCAATGATGTATGATGGCAGTATTTTCGGAGTTCATCGAGGAAATTGTTGAAGTATTTATGGATGATTTCTCTGTCTATGGTAAATCCTTTGCGGATTGCTTAGCCAATTTGGATAAAGTTCTCACTAAGTGTTCAGAGGTTGATTTGTTGCTAAATTGGGAGAAGTGTCACTTCATGGTGAAACAAGGAATAGTGTTGGGACACGTGATATCCGAGTGAGGGATTGAGGTGGACAAGGCTAAGGTTGAAACCATTGAAAAGCTTCCACCACTGACAGATGTCAAGTCTTTGAGAAGTTTCTTAGGCCATGCGGGATTCTATAGAAGATTTATCAAGGATTTCTCAAAGATCACCAAGCCGTTGACTAATCTCCTCAAAAAAGTTGTGTCATTCAATTTCAATGACAAGTGCTTGGCGGCATTCCGAACACTAAAGAGGGCTCTCATAACCGCACTCATCATTCAACTGCTCGATTGGAGTCAACCTTTTGAGATAATGTACGACGCTAGTGACTATGCTGTTGGAGCGGTGTTGGGACAACGAAAAGAAGGCAAGATACACGCTATTCAGTATGCTAGCAAAACCCTTAATGGATCTCAATTAAATTATGCAACAATGGAGAAGGAATTGCTCGCGATAGTGTTTCCTTTTAAAAATTCAGATCATATATTGTGAATTTTAAAGTGATTGTCTACACCAATCATGAGGCGATCAAGTATCTCTTGTCTAAAAAAGATGCCAAGCCAAGGTTAATTCGATGGATCCTTCTCTTGCAAGAATTTGATGTGGAGATTCGGGACAAAAAGGGGTCGGAAAATGTTGTGACTGACCATTTATGAAGTATGAATCGTGAGGATAATAAAGAGCCTATTGAAGATAAGATGAGAGATGATCACCTCTATACACATCCTTGACAAAGATACTTGGATGATCGACATTATTCGAGCCATACGAAAGATGCCACTTGATCATTTGGATATGAACGCTCAAAGGAGAGTGATCGCCGAGAGCTGAAAATATTATTGGGATGCACCTTACCTCTTTAGACTTGGAGCGGATGGAGTCTTACGAAGGTGTATACCAAGAGATGAAAGAGCTAAAATATTGAGAAAGTGTCACTCGGGCGAATATGGAGGACACTGGACACTTTAGAACTCAAGCAAAAGTATGGGCTAGTGGATTCTATTGGCCAGAGATGCATGAAGACTCAAAAAGGTATGTTGCTTCTTGTTCAGAATGTCAAAGAACGGGAAATATAAATCAAAGGAATGCTAGGCCTTTAAATTACAACTTGCAAATTGATCTATTCGACGTATGGGGAATTGACTTCGTGGGGCCCTTCACTAGTTCAAATGGATATGAGCATATTCTAGTTATGGTTGATTATGTATCCAAATGGGTAGAGGCTATCCCTTGTCGAAGAGCTTCAATGGAAGAATCCATATTCATGATCAAAAATATTATATTCCCGCGCTACGGAGTCCCGTGAGTATTGATAAGTGATGGAGGAACACACTTTGCGGGAAATAGTTTCAGAAAATGATTGTCCAAGTTGGGGATCGAGCATAGTTACCACGGCTTACCACCGACAAACCAATGGTCAAGCGAAAACTTCAAATAGGCAGCTCAAGAGCATTCTTAACAAGACCGTTGAAAAGGGAGGTAAAGATTGGTCGAAAAAATTGGACGGAGCATTGTGGGCATATCAGACGGCACACAAGACACCAATAGGTATGACACCATATCAATTTGTTTATGTTAATCGTGTCATTTGCCTTTAGAGTTAGAACATAAAGCATATTGGGCGATCAAGGAGATAAATCTTCATTTTGACGCCGCGGGAATCAAATGAAAGATTCAAATAAGTGAACTAGAAGAGATGAGGCTCAAAGCTTATGAGAGTGCAACCATCTACAAGGAAAGGATGAAAAGGTGGTATGATAAAAGGCTTCGAGCAAAGGAATTCAAAGAAGGTGGAAAGGTTCTCCTCTATAACTCAAGGTTCAAAATATTCGGGAAAGGAAAGTTGAAGAGCAAATGGGATGGACCGTATATCGTTCACTCGGTCTCGCCAAATGGAGCAGTAACAATCATGGATTTGAAAGGAGACCAATATGTGGTTAATGGTCAATGATTAAAGGATTTTCTTGAACAAGACATCGTGCCCATTGACTACATTGATAAATATCACATGGAGGACGAGCCCGAGCGTGAAGCCTAAGACGTAAAACAAGGTAAGTTTTCTATAAATAAGTTTTTGTTTTTATTTTCGCATATATTTCGTGTCCTTTTCATAATTTTTAGCTGGACCTTTTCACCACCTAGGCTAGTATTCACGAAACACAGAGGGCCGCAAAAGATGGGCCGCGGGGGTCCGAAAGAGGTGGCAGGCTGGCAGGCCCATGCCGACCGGCCCAGCACCCCCCTACCTTCGTTTCTGCCTGTTTTTCTCTGGGACGCGGTTTTGTGTATTTCCTTTTCTTGCCTACCTTTTTAGGAGCTACAAAAATAGGCAAGGGAGGGTTTCAGCTGAATCCTTCTAGGGATATTTAAGGATGCCTGGGGAACTCGAGAATTGCATCTCAATTGCAATCTCCAACCTCCACGAAAGCACCCAAGCACCCATCGCGTCCCCGAGCAGCACCAAAGGGAAGGAAGAGGTGAAGGCAACCATGTAAGAAGAAGCACGCCTCCCCTCTGCAACGCCGGCGACCGAGGAGCTTCGTCGATGTGCTGTGGTGCCAAAGCTCAAGGAGGAGGTGAAGAGGACCACACAGATTCATTGCGGAGGGTGTATCCCAACAAGGCGCATGGCTAGCCCAAATCCGTGGGTTGAAGAGAAGAAGGAGAAGCCCGCTTCTCCTGTTCGCCGCTCAAAGAGGCTCCTTGGGATGAAGTGGAGGGATTACAAAGAGAAGACCCCCGAGATAGCGACTACTCCGATGACCGGAGCCCTTGCTCGTGGGCAGCCAGTGGAAGAGATGATAACGACCTCTATGTTTGGGAGGAGGTGCGCAAGGAGGAGCCGGAGGAGCACCACGAGCAAGGCGAAGGAGGCAACCCAGACGGCGGCAATGATCCGGATGACGGAGATGATGGAAGCAACAATGATCTGGAGGAAGAGCACAACATATGTTGCGCGGCTTGCCGCAATGCTATTGCGGAGATCTTCTCTTCCCTTGACGAGTGCTTCCACACCATCAATGCCATGCAACAAAGGATTGAAGATTGGGAGCGCATGGCGGAAGACGACTTTAAGTTCCTTAACCGGAATATAAGCAAGCTCTTCGAGATGAACAAGAACTTCAAGAAGAAGGAGTAGTGCACCTCGTGCGGGAAGTTTCACTAGGTGTTGTAGTTAGCATGTTCTCCCCCTTTGTACCTTTTGTAAAGTTACGACGAGGACATCGTATGATCTAAGCGTGGGGGGGAGCCAGCTAGCTAGTTTTTTAAAATTTTTTTTGCTTAAAGTGGTGATTAGGTCGAGTCTAGTGTGACAGTCAAGTGTGAGTTTTGTTTTATCTTTTTAGCTCGAAAGTGTCTTAATTTAGTGTTGAGTCAAGAAAGAGAAATAAAAAGTGTCTTATGCAAGTCTCTTGTTTCTTTTCTTGTTATGCCTTTACTTTATCTTTGATATTCGTGCATAAACTTGGTGATTAATCGTTTACCGTGGTGCTTAGTGGAAATTTACTTTTGAAAAGCACCCATATTCAAACTTTGATCTAGGACTTTGCTTCATCTATGCTTTTAGTAATGCTAACATTGGCGGCTTTAATTTCTGAAAATTAAGAAAAACACCTTGCTATGAAGGTTAGCGTTCTCTTTCTCCAAGTTGAGAGGTAATATCTATGCTATACAAAGCCTATATATATATACTCCACCATAAGTGTTGTTTAGCATGATGAATTGGATTAGGATTTTACTCTCTTGGGAGGTCTAATTTCGAGCAATGATCATGTCCATGATGTATATCTTTTATTGTTAGCCTCGTCATACATTCGGTAACGCGAATTCCACATTGAATGCCCCGTACATCACCGGATTCCATACCCAAACCCATAAACACATTTTTATCATCTTACTCCTTGAACACAACCCATGTTCGAAGATTCGTTCAATTTCTAGGCATGATTTTATTTAAAATTCAGATTGGTATTCATGTTCAAAAGATGAGCGAAAAGCTTCGGAGAAGAAGGTAAAGATGTGGAAAGAAAAAATATATATATGCATGTGTATATGTGTGGTGCGCACACAAGAAAAAGAAAAAAAGCGTGAGAAAAAGAAAAGAAGGAAAATCCAAGGCAAAGCAAGAGAAGTATAGTGAGGGATGACAAGTCAAATGAAGATCAAAAGAAGTGCAAGGAAGGATGCGACGATGTTGAGAACGAATCTTTGATGTTCCATACCATGTGCAATCCGACATCGAGGACATCATTATTGCCTTGAAGTCATTATTCTTTTTCCCTTTGCACATGTCCACCATTCTAAATCTTCTCATCCTTGACACCGTTACATTATGGTTTAATTCTCATGATCATTGGCTTGGAAGGTGAACAACTACTAGAGGATTTTCGTAGCTTGATAATACTTGTGCTAGATTCACTAGCCACACCTATAGCTCCACCTTACATTATAAAAGAGAGACTTGTGGGAGGTGAGAGTTTATGAAATTATCTAGGATAGCCACATTAAATGAGTGACATATCAGAACTTGGAGAAGGGCTTTGTCTAATGCTTTGTGCAGGAATTTTATTTTTAAAAGTTTGTAAAAACCCTCTGATGAAAGTAAGAAAGCGAGTATGGATGAAGCCGAAGATCTCTAGTGAAAAGGTATTAGTTGTGGGGTAAGTCTTGAATTGGTAATTTCTAAATGCCCATGTTTACATTATGATCTTTGTTTCATGTCTCTTATATTAAAGATGAATGATTGACTAACTTGAAAGGAAAGAGTTGACGAAGCATGTTTCAACTCCATGGATGAAGAACTTTTGAGCAACTTGCTCGAGGACGCGCAAGATCTAATCGTGGAGGGATGTTGGCGGTCGATTTCCGTCAACCTAGAACACTTGTTATGTTATAGTTTGGATTTCATTTTGGAACTAACCCACCACTAGGCATACTAATGATATAACAAGTTCATCGTTGGATGTGTGTTTTGGAGTATAATGTTTACGCAGCAATTCAATCACTAAATGAGAAGAGATGCACTGGGTTCGGAGGACGATTTACATGATGATCGAGAGGCTTCGACCGTGCGTGAACTTGACTCCAAAGGTGGCAGGGACCAATGTGCTTCAATGAAGAATCTCCGAGGACCAAGGTGAAAAGACCGGAAGATCATGCGTAAAGACCCCTTAACTTGGTCGTAGGGATAATGACGTCCAAAGCCCATATCCGAAGGAGGAAAAACCCCAAAGTGTAAAAGATGACACGTGGCAAAACACGGGGGGCGAACCGGGCCAGGGAGGGCCCAGGCTGATCGGCCCAGGTCGGCCGGCCCACCCCCATTCGGGGTCAGTTCGCCGCCGCCTTTCTTCGGTGATAAGTTCGTGGAACCCTAATTGTTTGGAAAGAGGAGCCATTTGCGAAAGACGACCAGAGAAGCCTCGGGGGATTAACCACAAGGAAGAGGGTTGATCGAAGTTGGCATTTCTTAACCTCACCACTAGTGGCGCGTCTAGCGTGAGCGTGTAAGGAACACCCGGGTATACTGACGGGTGCGAACGAATCCGCAAGCGCACAGATACACCGTTGTGGCACTTCTCCCTAGGAGTATTCCAAAGGGTATCGAATCCAAGGAACGATGTGCACTACCTTCTATCCTAGATGAACGGTCCAAGGACACCAAGCCCAAGCTATGGTAGGGAGATGATGGGGTGCTTCCTGTAGGTACTCGATTCTAGAGGGGAACAAGCTCGGATAAGAATCTCGCTTCGGACACCGGCCCCTCCTGGCTATAATAGTTGGTTCACGTCAAATGGTTGCCTACACGCTATATACGAACATGGGGGATTTCAGAGGGTCCAACGGCTATCACTACCGCGGCCTACCCCAAGACAAACCGTGGGATACATGGCATTCGAAGGATAACCCGTAGTCTAGACACCACGTCTACACCACTGATTACTACTATAGCACGGCTACGTCTGATATCCCATAGAAACACTATAGCACTCCATATAAATACGGAGCGATGAACCCGCGAGGTTGAGCTAGACCTTACTCGTCATTGAATCGATTGGCGTGAGGAAGAATGACTAGTCACCGATTTATGTATCACAACAAGATCTAACGGGATAATTCACACAAACGGAATGCAAACTTATGCGCTTATAACAAAAGATCAAGGGTAGTGTTCGTGAAGAACACGAGCCTCTAACTTAAGAACAAACACAAAAGCGTGAGTGACTCGTTCATCAACTAGATCAAGGAAGTGTGTTCATGAAGAACACGAGCCTCTAAATGATGAACGAACGAAGAACTCAAGAACATATCACCCATGCATGAACATCACTTTAGTCTAATTGGAAAATACAAGAATACTCACTTTGCTCCAAATGATGAACAAGTTGGAATCTCACCCACATCACCATCTACATAGCCATCCCCTCAACTCATTTGATCCATGAGAGATCAAATGAGAGGAGAAACAAGTGTTTCTAAAGAGAGAGAGGGAGGAATGGGATGTGTCACTATTCTAGCCCCCTCTCCTCATATTTATAGGCCAAGGGGGGTAGGAGGAGCTCCCTTGGCTGCCTTGGGTGCCACCAATAGGGTGGTGACATGTCGCAAAGAGGAGTGGAGGCCAAGTAGCTTGCAAGAGAAGGAGCTTTTCGGCAAGATCCTGAGGGAATATTCGGGCACACACTAGAACCGCCTTTGCTTCTTCACGACAAGCCGACACGTGGAAGGGTGGCACGAGGGGCCGCAAAATGGGGTCGGGCGACCTGGGGGTCGGCCAACCCCCACGTAGCTCCCCTCGCGTCGCCTTTCGTCCAGGTGACTGTTAGGTGGGTCCCAAGGTGGGTTTGGGGGTGTATGCGGTATTTTTAGCCATTTATCTCGTGGTTGTGGGCCCTTGGATCCGCATACTGGCTCCTGATTGGTCGAGAGTGTTTTTCTTTGGATCGATGATGTGTCATGGACATGTGGACTCTTGTGTGCCAGCACGTCGCCATGTGGCTTGGTGTGGGTCCCACCGGGCCCACATGTTATCTTGTGCATATCTCCTTCATCCGAACTCCAAAGTAAGCAAATGATATATCCATTTTGATCGTCTCGACGAGCCCATCGCAGTGGTGCAGACCAATTTGACATTTGTGATTGTTTATGATGATGCCATATCTATGCTATTGGTGCACTTGCTCTCAACTGTGTCATTTAACACATATTTCGGTGCGTCCTGCAACAAAAGCTAGAAACACCAACACTTGTGGAAATTGTTAGTATCAAGCCCTATTCTAGTGTTGGTGATCCTTTTACATTTATTTTAAGCAGGTATTGACGGTGCGAAAGTAGCACTTAACAGTCGTCAACAATCGAGAGGGTTAGGATTCAAAAGGATCAACACCGAGGTCAAGGGAGGCCACCACGAGGAAGGAGGACGCCGAGGCCCTGCCACTGCACCACCGGAGTTGACGGACACCGAGAAACAGACTCCATCAGGGGCATCCACCATGTTCAACGGTGCCATGCCTAGCGTCTTGATGGGGTAAAGTAATCGTTTGTCCATGGAGTTGTAATGGATCTTGATATGTAGTAACCCACTCTTGTTTGGATCTTATATCTATCATACCATTTGTTGATGATGTTTAATGTTTAAGGTTACCTACCATGCCTTCGGGGTTGCTCCCGTAGATCACGTCAACATACCATGTTCATTAGGATTAGTATCGATTACCTTCGCGTAGTGACATGTACGAGGGAAGGGAAATGCCTAATTCTTTGTTCACATGCTTAGATAGATTGGATCGGGGTTTATCATGTTTTGGGTGATTACATCTCAAGTACCTAGACTCCATGGGCATACGTTCTTCATACTCGTGAACCACCTGTCTCTCTCTCTAACACAATCTAGGGTTAGTTTGTCTTTACTTTACAGAATAATCTTTACATCATAAAGTCCTTAATCAACTAAGTTAGTGTTAGGTTAAACGCAAGTAATTCCGTTGCTCCGTGGATTGACAAGAACCTTGGGGGTCCCCTCCCTTGGTGAAAAGGCACAAAGTCACGCCATGTACTTGCGGTGAAGTTGAACGCGGTTTCGAACCGTCAACAGCAGCTGAGTCAGAGACGAAGTACAGCTTGGGGAAGGTCGTGGCGTGTGCGTGTCCAGCAGCTTGGCGATGTCCTCATCATACAACATCATAATTCTAGGCAGAATTTGTTCACTTAAATTTTAAGCAACCCAAACGACATAACTGGATCTTTGGATGAATAAATGAGTTTTAGGAAATTTCATAACCTTTCCAGTTGGTTAAGATCATATTCATATGTATTTTGGAGCTCCAGATATACCATTTTACTAGGATTGTACTGCAGAGGATGCCAGATTTTCAGTATGAGGTTCATCTCAAGATTAACATATGTTCATGATTTTTCTGCTATTTGTGTATCACTGGAAAGGTGTGACTTCTGAAGCTATCTTTCTTATGGTACAAGATTGGAATTTTTAGCCATCAGAATTAAAGTATACAAAAAGGAGAAGCATCAGTGCTGCTATAATGTCTAGACTTGTGTGTCTTTTTGTGAGAATGTTGGGTTCGGGCGTAGGAGAGATGTGATTTTTATTCTTTATGTTTGTGTTGGTGTTGAGATATGTTTGTGAACAGGTGGTGCGCCTTCGGATCGTGCTTAGATCACATTCTTATCTTCGGTGAAGGCAAGTAAACGTACGATGGTCTACATGCTTTAACTTTGTTGTTTGAATTGCCTCAATTTAATTTCAGTACCTCACACGAGCAAGATAATTCTGAAATTTGTCTTTATATTGAAGTATCATGATCCACTTGAGTTTTTACCTTTGATGTTATGAATTATGAAGTATATGAAGTTCATGCATTGCAATCTTGCATTTGCATTCTCATGTTATAGTTGGAAACGCTCCAGAATGGTGCTGCTGTTCAGGGGTGTTATAGAATTGCTATGGTCAATACATGTGAGGACCAGGTGTGTCCGAGGACCAGTGGTGGGTCGCTCCTTAGTGATGAGTGATTGACAACGTTGTGTGGACTGATGCTTGTCTAAGTGTGCAGGTATAGGTTGCGGCTTGACTCGTGTCGGTGTAGGTGAAGAACAAGCGCGAAAGGCCTTAGCCGTGGCAGCCTCCGGGTGATGGAGTGGCAAGTAGGCTTGGTTCGATGGACCCGGTGGCCGATGGGGTCAAGTGCGAGCCGTGCGGTGCAAGACTGGCGGGCTGAAGTCGTGAACATGGGCTGGTGCAAGGTAGCGGTTGAAGCCCGAAGATTGCACGCGGGGTTTGGTGGTTTGCCCACAAAACCATCTGGTGGACGGTTTCTTGGTTTGGGCCGCAAAACCAAGCCCGGAGGCCAGAGGCGACGGAGACGGTGATCCAGGAGCTTCGGGAAGCTTCGAGGCGGGGGGCACGTGGCGTGATCGCGGGGCTTGTGTCGAAGCTAAGCAAGGCCGCGGTGGAAGCGTGTCCGCTCGATGAAGACATGACCAAAATGCCCCTGAGGGGTTGTATCTTTATTTCAGCAGTAGGGGTAGCGTGGTCATTTACCTCCCTCCAATGGACTTCGTATAAATAGCGGAGAGGTGGATGGCATCTCTCTCTGGCTTCCTAGGGCTTTCTCCCCCGGTAGATTTTCTCTGAACTGCTTCTTTTCCCTCTGGATTCCTTAGGCTAGACTCTTGTACAGAATCTGACCTCTGGATGAATGGAAGCATTCGGCGTCCCGGTGATCTCCTAGTCCTCTATGATTTTCGTGTCATTTTTGAGACTATTTTTGGGAGTTTTCGTTCTTGGCTTGATTTGTGATTTTGGAGGCGTTTCTTCACGGATTTCTTTGAGGGTATCATGGGTGGATGCCTTGCGCATCTTTGTGTGTGATCTTGACCCCTCAAACGTTGTGGAGAGCCTTCGATTCGTGCGTTTTTGGTTGCTGCCCGAGTTCATGGAGGTGGTTCGGTTGATCCGCGATTCCCGGTGATTGAGTGGCTTAGGAGTCAAGATTTTTGGGGCATAGCATCCTTGTGTGACGCTTTTCACCTCCCCAAAATCTTGTCTCAAGAGATTCAACCGTTTGGGAGGTCCGGTGAAGGAAAGGTGAAGTTGACTTTCGGGGTCGGGCGTTTTTCAGCTTTGTCCGCGTGTCGCGGACGGTCTGTGAGGTGCGCATGAGCCTAGGGTTCGTCCCGTGTTCTTCGTGTTCTTACGCGTCTTCGTTTCGATCCATTTCGCCCATAGGATTTGGTTGCAAGGAGTTTGGCGGACGGTCCGCGTGGGTCTCATGGACAGTCTGTGTGGTCCGATTTCCGACGGACGGTCCGCGGTGCCTCCATGGACGGTCCGAATTTCGGGGGTGCGCTACTGGAGGTTCTGGTCGTTTTATCGGATGGTCCGTGGAGACCTGACGGACGGTCCGCGCAGCCATCGCGGACGGTCTGCCAGGACACCTCGGACGGTCCGCCAGGTGCGTTCCAGAATTGATCAAGTTCTTTGATTCTTGCTTTGGTGCTTCCGCTCTTTGCTCCTAGGCTTCTTGGAGGATCTTCTAGGCCTGTGTGTGTGTTGTTTGGAGCTTCCTTGGTGTGCACGGATTCGTGGAGTGGCAATCGGGGTATAGGCCGAATTCGACCCTACGGAAGAATTTTTATCGGCTCCCATTCACTCCCCCCCCTCTCTGGTCACCCGATTCGGTCCTTCAATTGGTATCAGAGCCGGTTACGGATCTTTGTGATTCTAAGCAGTCTAAGATCCAAAGATCGGCGATTACGGCAAGGGGTCGGGTCCTCCGCACTTTGATGGCAAGAATTACCCGATGTGGGAGAGGTGCATGGGCGCTTTTTTGCGAGGGAAGGGAACTCTTATCTGGGAGGTCACTCAGAATCCTCATTATATCTTCCCAGATAGTTTTCTGCTTCCAGGATCGCGGGACATGTTTGAGCCCAACAGAAAGGCCGTTGATTACTTGTTCTGTGCTCTCTGTGCCTCAGAGTTTGATCGAGTGTACGGAGAGGATGTGGCCGGAAAGATTTGGCTCAAGTTGAAGAATGCTCATGTTGGCAATGCCCAAGTGCAAGCCCGGATGTTTACCACTTACCGGAGAGAGTACGAGAACTTCACTCATCTCCCCGGTGAGTCGACTGATGCTATGTTTTAGCGCTTCACTTGCATAGTCAACAACATGAGGGCCAATGTGACAGTGCTCCCATACACGGATCATGATCAAGCTATCAAGCTTTTGCATGCCCTGGATAGGTCTGTGTGGGAAGCCAAGATCGAGGCGATTGAGGAGTCGAGCGCGTATTATACACTTTTGCTTGATGAGCTGTTCTCCAAGCTCAGGTCTTCAGAGGTCGATCGTGGCTTGAGAGCCAAGAGCGAGAGCCCCACTGATCCTCATAGTTTGGCTCTCGTCTCAGGATCGAGGACTAACGCTAGCTCTGTTGGCTTTTCTTTGTCTTGTCTTGTGTCTTTGCCAGATGAGGACTTTGATGTGCTGAGCGAGGATGATCTCGCCTTGTTGAGCAAGAGGTTTGGGCGGATGTACGAGAACCGCAAGAATGCAAGGCGGAGCTCGGGGATGTGCTATCGGTGCGGGAAGCACGGGCACTTCATCACCGAATGCCCTAAAGCCATGGAGATCAAGAATGACTACAAGGGCAAGCCCAAGCACGACTACAACAAGCACCGGTCCCGGAACGACTACAAGGACAAGCACAAGGACAAGGGTGAGAGAAGGCACAAGAAGGGTGGCGGCTACAAGAAGAAGACCGCTCGAGCAAAGGTGGCCGGAGCGAGCGACATCGACTCGACTTCAAGTGATGCTTCTTCTGACTCGAGCAGCGAGGATGAGCAAGAGAAGCGCAAGGGCAAGCGGCACACGGGCAAGAACATCACCGGCCTGAGCTTCGTCGCACAAGGAGGCTTCTACGGCATGGCGCATTCCAAGAAGGGTGGGAAGCACAGCTCGGATTCAAACTCCGATTCCGATGACGAGGTACGACAAGATCCCAACTTCTTGCTAGAGGAGAATGCTAGGCTGAATGAGTTGCTTGACAACCGTGATGATGTGCTTAGAAAGACCAACAAGGAGAAGAGGGAATTCAGGTCTTTGTTGGGTGATGCTAAGGACAAGGTAGCTGAACTTGAATCCTTGCTTGTGGATGCTAGAAATGAGATAGCTGCTTTGAAATCTGCTCCTGTTGTGTCGGATGAAATTGCTCAGTTTTTCTTGCTGACTTGACTGCCCTCAAGGAGAAACATGCCTCTGTTCTTGAGGAACTAGATGTGGTTAGGGTTGAGTGTGATGAATTGAAGTCTAGGCCAGCTTTGTTAGGAGCTTGTACTTCATGTCCTATTTTGCATGCTAGGCTAGATGAATCACACACTAGGATTGTTTCTCTTGAGGCGGCACTGAAAGCTCCTCTTCCTACATCATGTTCAACCTGTGAAATGCATGCTTTGAAAAACATGTAACTTGCAAACTATGTTGATCGTCTGCAGGATGAAAATGATGAATTGAGAAAAATGATGGGGTGGATGTCTGGGCATGAGCCACAATTGAGTATGATGTTGGCTCAGTTCAAGAGGTTTGATGGTCAGGCGTTGGGGGCTGACAAGTGCGGTGAGAAGAGTGGTGAGGGAGAAGAGAAAGCCGGAGAGATCCCCATTCCACCACATACCACACCAATGAACAAATTTGCACCCAAGCCAAACCATCTCAGGAACATGCTAGACACAACCCCAGATCCTCCAGTGTTCCCCCACAAAGCTGAAAACTACCGAAAACCCATCAAGTTTGTGAGCACCCAGGGGAGTGTCTTTGATGGGAAGACAGGAGAGAAAGCTGGAGCGAAGCTTGTAGAGAAGCCACAGCCTAAGCCAGTGCCAATCCGCTTCCATTGTGAGTATTGTGGGAGGGATGGGCACAAAGATGAGTTCTGTTTCCGGAGGAAGAGGGATGAGAGGTTTGCTAGGGAGATGGCAAACAAGGACAGGTACCACCTTGCTCGTGGTGTGCCTGAACCTCGTAGAGGGCCTCTACCTAGGGGTGATGTGTTTGTGAGGACAGTTCGCACTCGTGGAGGTGGAGGTGGAGGTGTGTTCCCTCAGAGAGACAGGCGTGTTGGGTTTGGGCGTGGTGAGTTGGCTCGACGTGCTCCTTCTCGTGATCGTTACGAGTTTAGGAGGCACGATCGGAGCTTTGGGTCTCAGATGGACTACGGGCCACGCTTTACCCCTCGTGGTGCGCGTACTCCTCCAGTGAGACGTGACAGGTCCTTTGGTGGTAGGTGTGAGAGGGCTCCGCCTAGAGGTTTTGGGAGGATGGATTTTGCTAACCCATCTTTTGAGCAAATGGCTCAGCACTGGTTTAACTCTTTTGGTACTAACCCCAGTGTTGAGTCGCTTGCTCATTCTCGTTCTCGTTTTTGATTGCAGGTGGGAGGCTTGGAGAACTTTTGGTTGATCGACTCCGGTTGCTCAAGACACATGACCGGAGATCGTGGGTGGTTCTCCAGCCTCACCCCGGTGAGTACGAGGGAGTACATCACTTTCGGGGACAATGGGAGAGGACGAGTGCTTGCTGAAGGTATGGTGAAGGTGAGTAGCAAGGTGACCTTAAGAAGTGTGGCCCTGGTCAAGTCACTTGATTTCAACCTGTTGTCAGTATCTCAAATACTTGACGAAGGTTTTGAGGTTCGTTTCAAGTCGGGTGCTTCTCGTGTGCTTGATTCTCGAGGCAATCTTGTCTGTACGATCGTCCCCGAGGGTCAAATCTTTCGTGCCGATTTTTCCCAGTCTGTTGGTCCTCCTTGATGCTTTGTTGCTGGCGTTTCGGCTGAGCTTTGGAAATGGCATAGGAGATTGGGTCACTTGAGCTTTGAGTTGCTTTCCCGCTTGAGTGGTCTTGATCTTGTCCGAGGATTGCCTAAGTTGAAATTCGAGAAGGATTTGGTTTGTGCTTCTTGTCGGCATGGAAAGATGGTTGCCGCTTCTCACGCCCCTCTGACTTCTATCCTGACCGAGCGACCTTGTGAGCTGTTGCACATGGATTTGGTTGGGCCAGCTCGTGTTCGCTCTGCTGGTGGGAAGTGGTATGTTCTTGTGGTTGTTGATGACTTTTCGAGGTACTCTTGGGTTTTCTTTTGGAGGATAAGAGTGAGACATTTGGCTTTGTTCGAGACTTGATCTTGAAGTTGAAGAATGAGAGACATGGTGATGCCATTCGAGCTATACGCAGTGACAATGGCACTGAATTCAAGAACTCTCATTTTGATGCCTTTTGCAGTGATCTTGGTCTTGATCATCAGTACTCTTCTCCATACGTCGCTTGCCAGAATGGTGTAGTGGAGAGGAAGAATCGGACCCTTTGTGAGATGGCCAGGACGATGCTCGATGAGCATAGGACTCCTAGGCGTTTTTGGGCCGAGGCGGTCAATAACGCTTGCTATGTCTCAAATCGCATCTTCCTTCGTGCCTTTAAGAAGAAGACCTCTTATGAGCTGATGCATGACCGACAACCCAAGGTAAGTCACTTTAGAGCTTTTGGTTGCAAGTGTTTCATTCTGAAGAAGGGCAAGTTGGATAAGTTTGAGTCTCGATGTTCGGATGGAATTTTCCTTGGTTATGCGATTCATTCTAGAGCATATCATGTGCTCAACCTTGACACTAACCGAACCATGGAGACTTGCGAGGTAACCTTCGACGAGACACAGCCATGTAGCTCTTTTGCTTTTGAGTGTGCAGGTGACGAGGAGATTGGAGCGAGGATCTTCGAGGATGAGAAGGACGGAGATGGAGACGACGACGATGATGGTGGTGATGCTCCAGCGGCTGATCGTGTACGTACTACTTCCACTACTACGACGACGGTCGAGGACGGACCATCCCCTACACCCACTACGACTGAGGCTGTTCGAGTGGAGGCTGCTGCTGAGGGGGAGATTGTGTCCAGGCGAGAAGCTCCCCGGCGAGTACAAGTGGATCACCCACCGACGACCATCATTGGAGACCTTCCTGAATGCACTACACGGTCAAGGTCAAGGAACACGTCTCATTTCGCTCATTCTGCATTTGTTGCTTCTTTCGAGCCCAAAGATATTCGACACGCTTTGTCTGACGAGAATTGGGTGAATTCCATGCATGAGGAGTTGGAAAACTTTGAGAGAAACCAAGTCTGGGTGTTAGTCGATCCACCGCCAAATTGCCGTCCCATAGGAACCAAGTTGGTGTGGAAGAACAAAGAGGGTGAGAATGGGATGGTTGTGAGAAACAAGTCGAGGTTGGTGGCGCAGGGGTACAACCAGAAAGAGGGCATAGACTACGAGGAGACATTTGCTCTTGTAGCCCGTTTGGTGGCAATTAGGATCCTTCTAGCCTTTGCCGTGGCTAAAGGGTTCAAGTTGTATCAAATGGATGTCAAGAGTGCTTTCTTGAATGGGGTGATAGAGGAAGAAGTGTATGTGAGGCAACCCCCGGGGTTTGAGAGTGAAAAATACCCACACCGTGTATACAAACTCCAGAGAGTGCTCTATGGGTTGAAACAGGCACCTAGAGCTTGGTATGGCAGGTTTAGAGGCTTTTTGCTGAGTAAGGGGTTTGTGATGGGCATAGTTGATAAGACCCTGTTCCTCCTTAAGCATGGGAATGACCTTTTGATTGTTCAGATATACGTGGATGACATAATCTTTGGTGGCTCTTCTCATGATCTTGTTGCCAGATTTGCAGATGACATGAGCAGGGAATTTGAGATGTCCATGATGGGCGAGCTGCAGTTTTTCTTGGGTCTCCAGATCAAGCAGTGCAAGGACGGGACCTTCGTACATCAGGCAAAGTACACCCGGGACATGGTGAAGAAGTTTGGCATGAACGACTCGAAGCCGTTGACTACACCGATGAGTACGAGTACGGCTTTGGATGCGGACGAGGACGGCGAACCAGTGGACCAGAAGGAGTACTGGAGCATGATCGGCTCCCTCCTCTACTTGACGGTGACGAGGCCAGACATGCAGTTCAGCGTGTGTCTGTGCGCTCGCTTTCAGGCTTCACCGCGGATCTTTAGGTATTTGAACTACACTCCTGAGTTTGGTCTGTGGTACTCTGCCTCCTCGACACTCAGGCTTCATGGTTTTTCTGATGCGGATTTTGCTGGCTGTCGATTGGATCACTAGTCCACTTCTGGGTGTTGTCAGTTCTTGGGTTCTTCTTTGGTCCCTTGGTCATCTCGCAAGCAATCGAGTGTAGCCCAGTCCACCACCAAGGCTGAGTATGTAGCTGCTGCTAGCTGTTGTTCACAGCTGCTTTGGATGACCTATACCATGAGTGACTTTGGTGAGGAGTGCTCCCAGGCTCCACTTTTCTATGACAGCACCAGTGCCATAAGCGTAGCCAAAAATCCTGTCCTCCACTCCAAAACAAAACACATAGAAGTGAGGTACCACTTCCTGAGGGACAATGTTGAGAAGGGAAACATATCTTTGTCCTATGTCCCTACCCAAGACCAGCTAGCTGACATTTTCACCAAACCACTTTACCAAGCCACTTGCACTCGCTTGCGGGGTGAGCGTTGGGTGTGTTTTCCTTTCTAGCTTGGGTCTTGGAGCTTCTCATGTATATATGTGCCACATGTTCATTTTGTTGCATCTCCTTCATGCATTTTACTTTCTGTACAAAACCTGGTAGGATAGCCATCTTTGGATCACTTGAGCTAGGAATGAGCTTCTCTTATATACATTGATCACGGATGTGCTATATGTGAGACTTGTGCATGTTTGGTAAATTGTGGATGTAAATGCTATGCTCTTGATGGTTTTGCTATATATGTATGATGAGATAGCATTTTGGTTGTGAAAATGATAAACTGCCTCTCTCATGAGTAGATGCTTGTCTATGCTCAATTTGTGCTTAAATACTTATATCATGCTCAGTTTGTGCTTGAGGATCATATTCTCTTTGCTTGGGGTCAAAGATCCTTTGTCATTGTAAATGTTTAGCCCTTTTGCTTGCTTGGGGAGGAGCATAAGCTTCTTTTTGCCGCAAAGGCACTTCATGTACCATGTTTAACTTGAAAATGAAATTGGTGTATGAATTGCTTTATGCTTGAAAAATGAGCTCCTAATCATGTTTTTATGGTTTGATATTCATATCTTGGGTGCTAAACCGTAGCATGCTTGTCTACCATAAGAAGTCTCATTTTAAGTAGACACATGGCTCGGTGGCTTTAACATGACTTGAGTAGCTTGTGGGCGTTTATAATGATCTTGTGATGAGAATTTGTGATATTGCATAAACTTTTAATGATCTAGTGCCTTTATGATCAAATTGGTATGGATAGGATCTTGCTCAAGAGATGCATGTTTCTTTGTGAAAATTGCTTAAAATTGCTTTTAGCCATGTCACATGCTTATATGTCTCTACCATCTTGATGGCAATGTGCTAGATACACCATGTCTACCTTGCTTGCTCTATGTCTCATGTGTAGCATTTTGTTGTGCTCTTTGTATATTTGAGAAGCTTGGTAGATTGTCTATATGCTTTGACATGCATTTTTCATGAAAACAAGGGGAAGAGTTTCATATACCTTGATTCATGCATTGTCAACAAGGGGGGGAGTTTTGTATGATATGGGGGAGAATACACATGCATTTGGGGAGAATTTTCATGCATTGGGAGTTTTATGCAAAATTGTTGGTATGCATTTGTGAGATGTGGCATGTGAGCAGAAAAATTTGAGAAGAAGAGGTTACAATTGCTCAGGGGGAGTTTGCATATGTGCAGGGGGAGCTCCTTTGACTTTCCTGAGTTTTGTGCTTTGTGATGTGCTCTTTGAGAGCTTTGTTTTGTCTCGGCTGTGTCGAGCGTTGCCCTTGTCTTAGCGGGCCGAGACTTGGATTGGCGGGTGATCTCGTTTTCGCTTGTTCTTTGGCTTTGGATCACTTGCTTGGGAGGTTTGTGTTCGTGGTTGTTTTCTTTTCTTTTTTTTCTTTTACATGGTTACTATGGGTGTTGTCAATGCACTCATCAAGGGGGAGATTGAGGACCAGGTGTGTCCGAGGACCAGTGGAGGGTCGCTCCTTAGTGATGAGTGATTGACAACGTTGTGTGGACTGATGCTTGGCTAAGTGTGCAGGTACAGGTTGCGGCTTGACTCGTGTCGGTGCAGGTGAAGAACAAGCACGAAAGGCCTTAGCCGTGGCGGCCTCCGGGTGATGGAGTGGCAAGTAGGCTTGGTTCGATGGACCTGGCGGCCGATGGGGTCAAGTGCGAGCCGTGCGGTGCAAGACTGGCGGGCTGAAGTCGTGAACATGGGCCGGTGCAAGGTAGCGGTTGAAGCCTGAAGCTTGCACGCGGGGTTTGGTGGTTTGCCCACAAAACCATCTGGTGGACGGTTTCTTAGTTTGGGCCGCAAAACCAAGCCCGGAGGCCCGAGGTGACGGAGACGGTGATCCAGGAGCTTCGGGAACCTTCGAGGCGGAGGGCACGTGGCGTGATCGCGGGGCTTGCGTCGAAGCTACGCAAGGCCGCGGTGGAAGCGTGTCCGCTCGATGAAGACTTGACCAAAATGCCCCTGAGGGGTTGTATCTTTATTTCAAGCAGTAGGGGTAGCGTGGTCATTTACCTCCCTCCGATGGACTTCGTATAAATAGCGGAGAGGTGGATGACATCTCTCTCTGGCTTCCTAGGGCTTTCTCCCCCGGTAGATTTTCTCTAAACAGCTTCTTTTCCCTCTGGATTTCTTAGGCTAGACTCTTGTACAGAATCTGACCTCTGGATGAATGGAAGCATTCGGCGTCCCGGTGATCTCCTGGTCCTCTGTGATTTTCGTGTCATTTTTGGGACTGTTTTTGGGAGTTTTCGTTCTTGGCTCGATTCGTGATTTTGGAGGCATTTCTTCACGAATTTCTTTGAGGGGATCATGGGTGGATGCCTTGCGAATCTTTGTGTGTGATCTTGACCCCTCAAACGCTGTGGAGAGCCTTTGATTCGTGCGTTTTTGGTTGGTGCCCGAGTTCATGGAGGTGGTTCGGTTGATCCGCGATTCCCGGTGATTGATTGGCTTAGGAGTCAAGATTTTTGGGGCATAGCGTCCTTGTGTGACGCTTTTCACCTCCCAAAAATCTTGTCTCAAGAGATTCAACCGTTTGGGAGATCCGGTGAAGGAAAGGTGAAGTTGACTTTCGGGGTCGGGTGTTTCTCAGCTCTGTCCGCGTGTCGCGGACGGTCCGCGAGGTGCGCGTGAGCCTAGGGTTTGTCCCGTGTTCTTTGTGTTCTTGCGCGTCTTCGTTTCGATCCATTTCGCCCCTAGGATTTGGTTGCAAGGTGTTTGGCGGACGGTCCGCGTGGTCTGATTTCCGATGGACGGTCCGCGGTGCCTCCACAGACGGTTCGAATTTCGGGGGTGCGCTACTGGAGGTTCTGGTCGTTTTATCGTACGGTCCGCGGAGACCTGACGGACGGTCCGTGCAGCCATCGCGGACGGTCCGCCAGGTGCGTTCCAGAATTGATCAAGTTCTTTGATTCTTGCTTTGGTGCTTCCGCTCTTTGCTCCTAGGCTTCTTGGAGGATCTTCTAGGCTTGTGTGTGTCTTGTTTGGAGCTTCCTTGGTGTGCACGGATTTGTGGAGTGGCAATCGGGGTATAGGGTGAATTCGACCCTAGGGAAGAATTTTTATCGGCTCCCATTCACTCCCCCCATCTCTGGTCGCCCGATTTGGTCCTTCAACATGGAAAAGTTGTCAAAAATTCCTTTATCGTTCATTGGTCAATACTTCTTGTGTTGTGTGTTTCATAGGTTTTCCAACCATGCATATTATTCATTTTTGCAGCTAGTAGAACTTCAGATATGATTTTTCTAAGTTGGTCTATCCTGCTTGACTTGGTTGTCAGAACAAGTCAGTCATGTCGAGAGAGGATTTAGGCTGCCTAAATGACCAAAATTAATTATGTGTGGTACAGAAAGTTATACTTCTTCATCTTTAGATTTAAAAATATATTTATTTTATATGGATGCTTTTGCAAATTTTATGTTCTCATCACAATTCTCTATACATTGAATCATCAATGCTAGCAATGCTCCAATGGTGCAAACTAGATTAACATTGGCATTTTTGTCAGGGGTTGAGACCTGGACAAATCCGCAAGGGGGCTACCCAAGCGGTTTGTAGGTTAATGGGGAGATCGGGAACTAAGAGCATAGGTGGTAGTTCACGTAATGAAGTCGGAACACGGCAAGTAGGCGAAGAACACGGGGACACATGGGTTTATACTGGTTCAGGCCTCCGGAGAGTAAAACCCTACGTCCAGTTTGGTGGTTGTATTGCGAGTGGGCGAGAATGGGGACCCTCGGACGGTGCACCTAGGCCGCCTTATATTGGCCGGCGGACTAGGGTTTCCGAGGGTTGAGGAGCCGAGTCTAGGTCGATTACAATTGGAAAGTCTATCTCTAAGGATTACAATGGATATCCCGAGATATCCGGCCAAACTGGCGGCGCCAAGTCGCATCCTGTTGACTTGACTTGCACTCCAAGTACCGCGGATCCTCCGGGATCTGTATAAGATCGCCCGGGGTCGTCCGAGGTCGTCAGGTCTGTGGATAAGGTCTTTGGGCCCACTTGCAGGTCCGCGGGGCTTGTGGCAGGTCGGGTCCACTTGGCAGGGACCTCTGGGACACAGGTCGGGTCCACCTAGGGGTACCCATGTCTCTCAAGCCCCCGATCGACGTGTAGGTGTAGCGGCTGAGAAGAGGTCATCTCGAAACTTGGCGAAGACATGGCGCCGTCAAGGTCGTGTAGGGTGCACGGGGATCCAAAGAAGAAAAACCCCTCCAATGTGCGCACGAAGTCGAACATCGAGCTCCTGGAATATGAATCCAGAAGGTCGAATTGAAGGCGAGACGTCGATCTTGAAGGACCGCCGACCTGACCTGGATCAGGTGACACAAAGTAGCTCTACGACCTTTAGAAAGGCCGCAATGCTAACCGTAGGTAGGTCGAGCAGAGGAGTAATGGAAGCAGGCTTCCAGTTAGTCGATACGACGTAGAAGCAAGAGGGCGTCGTAAGACGCACTCGTAGAGTAGCCCCCGAGCAGTAAAGCGACTAGAATGGCCGGTTTGATGCTCGAAAAAAGAGGAAGAAAAGGAGAACCTGCGGCCTTCTGCTTTATCAGAACGATGCTCTAACGAACTGAGCCAATAGGCCGAAACACCTAGAATCTTTCAGAAGACGCCAAATGCCGAAAGCTATCATGACCTGAGTCACAAGCGCACTGTATGGTGACGGGCCTGCTCCCACGTAAGGCACAAGCTGCTGTCCACTCGTAATGGACAAAAGCATCAGGATGTAGTAAGGTAGGGGAAAGGCGCGCCAATACTCCCCACGGGTGAACAGTGACCTCGTGCTTCACGCGGGAACAGTAACCGTGAGGATAAGGACGCCACGCAAGCTGGGTTGCGGATAATATTGGAGGCCGAGTTGCTGCAGGTATAAATAGGTGCCCACACCATTGGGCAAAGCACCCAAGCTGCTTGTAAAAGCCATGGCGATGCTGTGTAGTAATTTCTCCATTCCTTTGACTTGCGTCCGTCCACCAGAGAATAGAGCTAGTGTCGTTCATGCATGGAGCTAGAAGAATGCTTGCGAAGCCCGGAGAACTATATCAGTCGTTTCTCCCGTGCCCAGCGAGGAATCCAGGTGCTACGGCGGGCCTTACACGCGGAGGCCCGAGGTGATGCTGGAGGCCACTGTGCTCCACCAGGAGAGGCCAGAGGTAACGCTGGTCCCATTTGGAATCTTATGGGTGAGCCCAGAGGTAATGCTGGGCGCCACAGGAAACCTGCTGGAGCGCGAGTAGTGGAGGCTATGTGGCAGCTGCCTCTACAACGGCGGTTGAGGTCTTCAAGAAGGTCCTGAAGCTAGAAGAAAACTTGCGATGCACCTTATCAGTGTACACTGCATCGCAAACATTATATTGGGTAGCTTACGGCATTGATGTCTTTGTATCTTGTAATTGGCCAAGGGCCAAAGTCCATGTAGCTTATGAAGCTTTATGTATGCATTTGTATGACAAATGGTATTTCCCAAGTAGATGTAGAGGCGCCCAGGCGGCAATGGTATGGCTACCAAGGTCCCAGCAGGGCTATGTTAGCATGCTGGCATTCGGGAGGCCTTAAGAAGCGACAAATAGCCCGTGTCGACTTGAATCGACACGGCCGCTGTGCAGTGGCACAACGCAGGGCGTCAACCTGAGAATTTTAGTTCCAGACGACCTAGAAGGCAGCAGGGCCTTAGCAACCTCAGGAAGGAATTGTAGTTATGACCAGGAGGCTTCCAACGGGCAATGGGGCCTTTAAGCACGGAGTCGTTGGTATATACTCGCCGTTGTAGGTCGAGGAGACCTAGGAGGCAGCAGGGCCTCATCGACCTCACGGAGGCGATGTGATGGACCCGAAGGTCATCAATCGGTCAGGAGACTTTTAATCAGATATCCGTCGTAGTATAGTAGGGGGTTTAATGTAGGGCATGACGGGTCCATGGACGCTTGGCCGTTGACCACGGAGCCAACGGGCATAGATTCCCGCACAGCGTGAGCCATTACTGCCTGTGACCGTTAGGCCAAAAGGGCCGTTGGAAAGAGATCTGTTGGGTCGCCGAGAATCTCGCAGGAATCGAATCCTGTAGAAACGGAGAGACGTTGGGCGCGACAGCCCGCAGCACCGCTGGGGCCCATCTATAAAAGGCTGAGTGAAGGGCCAGGGACCTCACTCACTTCCATTTCCGCCTTGATTTAGGGTTTCGTTGCTGCCGCAAAAGCATTCCGTGCAAATCCACCGACACTGCCGCGCTTAGATCCGCCTCATCGTGCGCCGCCGCATGCACGTGAAGTCCGTCCTAGTGTATAGAGCTAGATCTACTGACGTGCAAGAAGAAGAGATGGCTCCCGAGCTTACACCGTAGCTAGAGGACATCTGGGAGCCCTCGACAGTGACGGAGGAGTAGCTCCACGGTCTGGTGGCTTGCGGGCTCCTGAAGCCCAAGGAGGTGGGCTGGAAGGCTGCGACCGGCGAGGCCTTCCCCACCGAGGGGACCGTCCAGACCGTCGCCTTCATCTCGCTCATGGAGCACGGATTCGGAGTCCCCAGAGGCGACTTCTTCCGCGGGCTCCTCCACTACTACCGGATAGATCTGGTACACCTCGTCCCCAACGCCATTACCACAATTTCGTCCTTCATTCACCTCTGCGAGGCGTACTTGGGGATAGCGCCACACTTCCACCAGTGGTAGTAATTCTTGGAGCTGAAGAAGATGGGGTAGTCCGAGGTCCTGCGGAGCGTCGGCTTCATGCTCCGCCGCTACATGAAGCAGATCTACATCGCCATGGTGCTGCCAGACAACACCACGGGCTGGAGACAGGGTTGGTTCTACATCGACAACCCAAAGTCGGCGCTACCAACAAGGTCGGGGTACGCGCTGGTCCTGGTGCCGGAATGAGTCAACCAACTGACGTTGCGGGAGAACGACGCCATCAAGCCGTCGCTGGAGGACCTGGCGAGGCTAAAGATGGAGGGGCTGATGGGGGGCGCAATGGCGATTAGCTTCTACCGGCAGCTCCTGCAGCCGATCCAAGATCGGGTGCACCCGGCTTACGAGTACTGGGCCAGGTCGACCCCACCCGGGTGGCGCAGCGTAAGGTCTCCAAAGAGGAGATGGTGAACCGGGTGAAGGACCTATTAGTCAGGCGGATTTGCAACCAGACTTGCCCCAAGGCGCACAGCGTGAAGCACCCCACCGAAGCTTTAAGTCGCCCTCTGTCCAATCGACCTTAGTCGTTGTTCATGTACTTGGATATTCAAAGATTGTGATGAAGGTCTTCTGATGTAGGGTCGTGAGGGTGTGTACTGGTTCCCAGCTCCGCTGCCTAATGAGAACGAGCGAAGCTTTATGGTCAGGGCTGCAGAGGACATCGAGGAACCTCCACAGCACCTCATCGACAACTACCTCTCTGACTCGACGGTGGAGAGTAGTGACGACGAAGGTCCCACCATGGAGAAGGCGGTGGAGACTGTCGCGCCGTCGATGCGGCGCACGCGGTAGGTTACTGGCAAGATGCCTGCATCCAAGGCCGTCGCAGTGATGTCTGCCACCCAGGCGGCGGAGAAGAAGAAGAGGAAGAGGAAGGGCGCCACCGCATCGACGGAGACGACGATGGCCAGCGCCGAGGCTGAGATGGATGCCGGTGATGACGACGATGCAAGGTCGCCCGGTACGCCGACCAAGCAGGGAAAGGAGAAGCTCCTCAAGGTCATGAAGGAGGAACTCCCGAAGCCAAGTGCCGAGGGGCCGAGCGACATAGGGTCACAGAAGAGGGCGATGAATGCTCCACCCAAGCCAATAAAGCTTGGTTTGAAACTTGGTAGCAAGTAAGTCGACAAACTTTACCCACTCATGTTTAGCTTTGCACATCTTGTATGCATCGTTGTTGACGGACTTTGCTTTTTGGTAGGTCGACCCCTGCTACCTCGCAAAGCGGCAAGAATGCCGCAGGCCAGGAGACCTTTGATTACAAGGGGGCGAAGGTGCTGGTGGAGCAGTCACCGGCAGCGTCAGCGGGGGATGTCTCGAGCCAGACTCCTGGGGTTGTGGAGACAACCACATCGGCAGCGACGAAGGTCGCATCCGGTGGTATACAGCAGGTCGAAGGGCCTCAGCAGGATCCACCTGTGCCTGACCCGCAGCCAACGCGGGAGGTGCAGGTTGGAGAAGGGAGCGGGCCTAGCGAAGAGAATGAGGACGAAAGGTGCCTCTTTGCTGGGACCCTATTGGTGGACGACATCAACGCTGACCGCCGTGACATGGAGGAGGTCAAGGCGGCGCAGTGGACGATTGCGCGGACACTCTCGGTAAGTCCTTTCTTCCAAGGAAGCCGCTACTTTGGTTGTTCTGGTGACATGTGGAGCTGACTTTGTTTGATGCAGTCTCTCGGTGAGCAAGCGCAGGCCCAGGCGAACCTGGTGAAAGAAGGTGCCAAGGCCCACATGGAAGCTAGTCCAGCTCGGTAGGCCGCGCTGCAAGCCAAGGTCGAGGCAGCGGAGGAGATCCGACACGTCAAGGATGCCCTGGCCAAGAAGGTAGAGGAGGAGATGGCCACCCTTAAGAAGGAGCTAGCAGCGGCCAAGAAGAAGGCGGAAGACGCGGAGAAGGATCTCAGGATCATCGTAGATGGTATGCCTGGACTTACTCCTGACCTTGATTTCCGGAGGTTGTGGCACTTGCTGACCTTGATTTTGATGTTTCTAGATGCCAAAAAGAAGCAGGACACCTTGAAGAAGCAACTCGAGGAGTTCAAGGACCAAGTGAAGAACCTCAAAGAAAAGACCAAGGAGGTCCAGGACAGTGAGTATTATCTTTCCCGAAAAGCTGCATATGAGCATGGTGTACTTCGAGACCTGGAGATCGATCTCTCCCGGGCCATATAGACCATCATTGTCCAGCAAGCGATGATTGCAGATCTTAAGAAGTAGCTGGGCGACCTCAAGGAGGCCACTGAGTACCTGATGGACATTTATGTCCCTCAAGAGGAGGGGGCAGAGCCCAAGGAGCTGGTTGCCCGTCTAGACGAGGCGGAAGGCCGGATGAAGTCGCTGGTGCTGGATACCAGCAAGCTCACCATGGCCGCAGCTTTGGCTACGGTGAAGTTCCATTAGCCGACGTTCGACCTGCAAAAGTTTGTAGAGGATGTCGACCTGTTGGAGCTGGTGAAGGCCGAAGACGTCCAGGCCGCCGCCGGGGAGATCATCAAGAAGGTCGACCTCTAAAAATGTAGTTCAGGGATGCATTAAATTGTCGATGTAAATGAGGGAGAGGACCCTTTGACTATGTAAATAAACTGACATGAATGACATGTTCCTTTTAATTTAAGAGCATAACCCCTTATTTGGCAAAAAACACCCGTTATGAGAACTCATGAGCAATGAAGTTGCAAAACGTGTCCCCTCCGCTAACCCAACTCAGCGGAGGAACGACTTACTGACTACACACCTCAGCGTGGAGGCTTAGGTGCAGCCGGGGCGCACGGAGGGGGGCCTTGGACCCAAGGTCTCGCAACTACACGACTTAAGAATGCGCATAATAAGCATAAGAGCTGTGCTAAGGGAAAACGCTTTAAGAAAGAAAAGGTAAAACCCCTCAGGTCGTAAGACCTTTAGATTGGCAAAGCCAAGCCCCTGAGCATGTCGAGCCTAGCTTTAGACCAAGGCCCTGAGCGTGTCGAAGGGGGAGGGATGAACAGAAAGTAAAAAGAGACCCAGATGTAGGTCAACAGGAAGCCTGCCGAAAGGGAATCTTATCTTTATTAATTACAAGAGCGTACAGTACATAGCTTTTTATTTTTGGTACAAGGCTCCTAAGGGTTGAAGCGACGTAAGTGCTGATTGTTCCAGGGGTTCGGGACGCCCTGGCCATCAGCCCATTGGAGGCAATAGGTCGCCGATCCAATGACCTCCTTGACTATGAAGGGGCCTTCCCAAGGCGCCCCAAGCTTGTGCATGTCCTTGGTGTTCTGAATCCGCCGCAGGACCAGGTCACCGACGTTGAAGGAACATTCCCGCACATTGCGGTCATGGTAGTGACGTAACTGCTGCTCGTGGCGGGTGTGGCGCATGAGCGCAGCCACACGATGTTTTCAAGGCTATCAAGGTCGACCTTGCACGTTTGCTCCGCTTCGCCCTTGTCGTAACAATGGATACGAGGAGCCAAGAAGGCAACATCAGTGGGGAGGATGGTCTCTGACCCATAGACCACGAAGAATGGAGAGTATCCTCTGGCCAAGCTGACCTGAGTTCGGAGACCCCAGATGACATGAGGGAGTTCTGCTAGCCACCTGGTGGCATACGGCGACGCGTCGTCGAAGATGCGGTCTTTGAGGGCCTGTAGCGCCATGTCGTTGGCACGTTCAACCTGGCTATTGCACCGTTGGTGCGCCACCGAAGAGTTGTAGACGTCGATGAGGTTGTCTTGGCAGATGTCCCAGAAGTCAGCCCCTGTGAAGGCTGTGCCAAGGTCGGTGTCGATCCTGTTGGGGACCCCAAAACGATGAGTGATCTCCTCGATGAACTTGGCCGCCTCCTTCAATGTAACACTAGATACAGGCCTGACCTCTATCAATTTGGTGAACTTGTCCACCACCACTAGGATGAACCTATAGCCGCCTGGAGCGGTCTTGAAAGGTCCCACCGAGTCGAGACCCCACACTGCGAAGGTCCAAGGCGGAGGGATGGTCCGCAGGGCCTGAGCCGGCATGTGCTGCTCCTTGGCAAAGAACTGGCACCCCTTGCATCGCCGAACAACGTCCTAAGCGTCGGCCAAAGTGGTGGGCCAGTAGAAGCCTGACCTGAAGGCTTTCCCCACCAGGTTGGCAGAAGCGGCATGGTTACCGCACTCGCCGTCATGGATTTCCGCTAAGAGCCTAAGGCCCTCAGATCGTAAGATGCACTTCATTAACACACCATTCGAGGCGGACCTCCGGTAGAGTTCTGTACCTATAACAACGTAGTTGGCACTACGCCTCATGACCTTCTCGCGCTCTGCCTTCTCCTCAGGAACCTGATGCTTGAGGATAAAGGTGAGGATGTCAAGGCGCCAATCATCTTCGACCTCAGCCATGAGGACATCGCAGCCGCCTGGCGGGGTCACGTCGTCAGGTGGTGGCTCTGGGTCAGAGAGGAGTTTGATGGTAGCTTGCATAGGTCTTGGACAAACACACCGGCCGGAACCAGCGCATGCTTGGAGCCTAGCTTGGAGAGGACGTCAGCGGCTATGTTATTGTCACGACAGACGTGATGGAACTCGATCCCCTCGAAGTGACCCTCGAGCTTGCGCACCTCGGCATAGTAGGCGTCCATCGTGTCCTACTTGGTCTCGCAAGCCTTGTTGACTTGGTCGATGACGACCTTGGAGTCGCCATATGCTATGAGGCGCTTGATCCCTAGGGAGACGGCGATGCGCAGCCCGTGGATGAGGGCTTCGTACTCGGTGCCATTGTTAGACGCTTTGTAGTGGATCTGCGTGACGTACTTCATCTGATCGCCCTGGGGGGAGATGAAGACCACGCCTGCTCCAACTCCTTTGAGGTTCAGGGAACCGTCGAAGTACATCGTCCAATGTTCTGGCTTCTCCAATGGTGGAGGCTGCTGGATCTCTGTCCACTCAGAGACGAAGTCGGCGATGACCTGGGACTTGATGGCCTGCCTTGGGCAGAACTTGAGGTCGAACTCACCTAGCTCGATGGACCACTTGACGATACGTCCAGTGGTGTCGCGGCTACGTAGGATCTCGCCGTGAGGGAAGGCTGAGACGACCTTGATCTTGTGCACCTGGAAGTAGTGCCGAAGCTTGTGCGAGGTGACGAGGAGGGTGTAGAGCATCTTCTGCGGCTGTGATTATCTAGTGTTGCTATCTGACAAGACCTCGCTGACGTAGAAGACAGGTCACTGGACCGGGTAAGGCTTGCCTTCTTCAGGTCGCTCTGCCACTAGAACCGAACTAACCACCTGGGTGGTCGCGGATATGTATAGCAGCAACGTTTCCTTTGCTGCCGGGGGCACCATCACCGAAGGCGACATAAGGAAAGCCTTGAGCTTTTCCAGGGCCTAGTTAGCCTCTTCTGTCCAGACGAACTTATCCGCCTTCTTCAGCAGCTTGAAGAAGGGCAGGCCTTTCTCCCCAAGCTTGCTGATAAATCAACCTAGGGCCGCCATCATGCCGGTGAGCTTCATGACGTCTTTCTTCCTACTAGGTCACTTCATCCTACGGATGGCATCCACCTTGGTGGGATTCGCCTCGATGCCACGGTGGCTGACCATGAAGCCCAGGAGCTTACCGGACGGGACACCGAAGACGCACTTCTCTGGATTGAGTTTCTAGCGTTAGTGGCGGAGGTTGGCGAAGGTCTGGGCGAGGTCAGCTACAAGCTTATCCTCCACTGTGGTGTTGACGACCACATCGTCGACGTAGGCTTCCACGTTGTCGCCGATCTGGGACTCCAGACACTTCTGGATGGCCTTCTGGTAGGTCACGCCGGCGTTTTTGAGACCGAAAGTCATGGTCGTGTAGCAGTAGATACCGTGCGGTGTTATGAACGCCGTCTTGTCCAGGTTAGAGATCTTCAGGGCTATCAGGTGATACCCTGAGTAGCAGTCGAGGAAGCATAACAGGACGCTTCCGGCCATGGAGTCCCTGACTTGGTCAATGCGAGGAAGAGGAAAGGGGTCTTTAGGGCAGTGCCTATTGAGATCGGTGTAGTCGATACACAATCTTCATTGACCGGTTTTCTTGGGTACAAGGACCGGGTTGGCGAGCCAAACCGGGTTTTTACATTCATGGATGAATCCGGTAGCTAGGAGCTTTATTATCTCTACCCTAATGACCTCCTTGCGATCTTTCGCAAAGCGGCGCAACTTCTGCTTGACAGGCTTGGCCGTCTTGCTTACATCCAAGGAGTGCTTAGCCAGCTCCCTGGGGACACCCGGCATATCTGATGGACTCCATGTGAATATATCTGCGTTATCCCGAAGGAAACTGGTGAGCGCGAGTTCCTATTTCTCCGTGAGGTTGTCGGCGATGACCACCATCTTCTCCGCGTCGGGCAGGCCGAGGCGAACTCTCTTCGTTAATGGCATGGCATCCAGAGCAGTGTCGGAGCGACCTTCTTGGACTCGGCGACCAAGACTGTAGAGGCGTCGACGCAGGCAGAGGTCACGGTGATGTCGAGGGCCTTCGAGTCGCACTTGAAGGAGACCATGAGGTCGCCGTAGACAGTGAGGACCTCGTTCGGTGTAGGCATCTTCAACACCAAGTAGGTGTAATGCGGGATGGCCATAAATCTGGCAAGCATCGGACGACCTAGGATCACATGGTAGGAGGACTTGAAGTTGGCGACCTCGAAGTTGAGACACTCCGTGCGGAAGTTGTCCTCTGTGCCGAAGGTGACGGGGAGGGAGACCCGACCCAGGGGGTAGGCTGCTTTCCCATGGATGATGCCGTAGAATGGCTCGTCGCACACTGTGAGCTTGCTAAAGTCGAACTTCATCTTCTTCAACGTCTCGACGAAGATAATGTTGAGCCCGCTCGCCCTAACGATGAGGGTCTGGGAGAGCAGGGCCCCCTCCATCGTAGGCTCGACGACGAGTGGGTAGACCCAGGGTCTGGGATGTGGACCTAGTGACCTGCCTTAGAGAACGCGATCGGTTGCTTGGACCAACGCAGAGGCTCCATCGGCTGGGTGTGGATGAGGTGAACCTCGCGCTTATCCTTGTGGTAGCGCCTTCTGCTCACTTGGGCTTTGAGACCTCCGATGATCATGTTGATCGTTTGGGTAGGTGGCTGGAAGGGCCCGTTGGGGTTGCCTGTCGGAGGTGGAGGCAGTAGGTCGCGCTAGTTGCGGCGATCTTCGGGGCGTGGGTCATCGCCGCGGTTGTCGCGGCGATCATCGCGGCGGTCGTCGCGGCTGTCTCGGTCGTCACGATCGTTGCGCCGATCCCACCGGTCATCGTGGCGGTAGTTGTTGTAGCAGCGTGAAGCAGGTTGGTTACCGTCTTTCCTTGGTCGCTTGGGGTCCTCAGGGGTGCTGAAGGCCTTCTTGAACTGTGAGCACTCACAAAGGGTATGATTGGACCACTCGTGGAACTCATAGATGCTGTCGAGCGCTGCATCGAACCCGGCCTAGTTGAACGTCGAAGGTCGATGCCCCTCAGCCGCCAGCACCTCGGAAGGTCGCTTGCGCAATTTGGAACCGGAGTCCCCTGCTATTGCCGTGCCGGATGTGCCAGCATCGCGCCCAGCGTCGGCGTCGAATTGGTTCACCATCACCTCGTCTGTGTCGATGAGCTTGTTGACGACCTCCATGAGGGCAGCGTGGTTCTTCTCAAAGATCTTGTGATCCTTGATGCCTTTCTTGTAGCTCTCGACGATCTGGTCATCTCTCACGCCAACGCAGGTGTTGCGGTTCTCGAAGAACCAGTTGGTGTAGTCACGAAGCTGCTCGTTAGGCTTCATGACGATCCTCCCAAGGTTCAAGGTGGTTCCAGGGCGATTGTAGGTCACCTGGAAGTTGGAGGTGAAGACCTGGGACAGGTCGGCCCAGGAGTTGATGCTGCCAGCTGGAAGGTTGTTGAGCTAGAGCAACGGGGCGTCGTCCATCACCAGTGGGATGTAGGCCGGCATGTGGTCGAAGTTCCCGCCAACCACCTTAACGGCGACATGGTAGGTTGATAGCCAGATGTTGGGGTCGGAGCGCCCGTCGTACTTCTGGATGTTTGGCTTGAAGTTGTCGGGGTAGGATGCCGATCTGATTTGAGGAGCCAGCGCGTCGAACTGGTTCTTCTAGAACTGGTTCTGTTTGGCTTGAAGTTGTCGGTGTCGAACTGGTTCACCATCACCTCGTCAGTGTCGATGAGCTTGTTGACGACCTCCATGAGGGCAGCGTGGTTCTTCTCAAAGATCTTGCGATCCTTGATGCCTTTCTTGTAGCTCTCGACGGTCTGGTCATCTCTCACACCAACGCAGGTGTTGCGGTTCTCGAAGAACCAGTTGGTGTAGTCACGAAGCTGCTCGTTAGGCTTCATGACGATCCTCCCAAGGTTCAAGGTGGTTCCAGGGCGATTGTAGGTCAACTGGAAGTTGGAGGTGAAGACCTGGGACAGGTCGGCCCAGGAGTTGATGCTGCCAGCTGGAAGGTTGTTGAGCTAGAGCAACGGGGCGTCGTCCATCACCAGCGGGATGTAGGCCGGCATGTGGTCGAAGTTCCCGCCAACCGCCTTGACGGCGACATGGTAGGTCGATAGCCAGATGTTGGGGTCGGAGCGCCCGTCGTACTTCTGGATGTTTGGCTTGAAGTTGTCGGGGTAGGATGCCGATCTGATTTGAGGAGCCAGCGCGGGGAAGGTAGTGATGGCTGTGTCATCGACGTCGCCTCCAGATTGAGCGGCGCACCTGGGGGTAAAGTGAATGCTGCCCGCTAGGACAACGATTTGGAAACGTGGTTGGCGATCCCAATTGGCGTGGGCAACCTCCGGGTTGCCGTACTGCTCTTCATACACAGCACGTCGTAGGTTCTCAACATCACGGAGGTCGCGCTCCTCGCGCCCCATGATGCAAAGGACGGCGCCAGGGGCACCGTACTCATGGTCGTACTCCGCTCGACGATGCAGTTCCCGCTCCTCGCGCTCGTGGTGGTGTTGGTCAAGGTCGACGCGAGCGTCGCGGTTGTGCCTGTTGTTGTCGAGGTTGACGTGGAGGTCGCCACCGTTGGCGCCGTTAGCCTGGCGGTTAGGCTACCCAAGGTTGTGCTGATCGACCTCCTCCACGATGGGTGGAAGATTGTTGCGCTGAGGTCGCTAGGACCGACTACGCGAGTGGTGCGTCGACGAAGATGCGGCAGACTTGGAGGCTGCACTCTTTTTTTCTACTAGGGCCGTGGCAATCCGAAGGTAGGCGATGGCCGCCTCGGCCTCAGGTGTCAGCTCAGCTTGCTGAAGACATGCCATGGTAGCACCCAGGTTGGCCTGGGGGCTGTTGAATGTTGGGATCCCCGCCTGCTCGAACTCGAGGCGAAGGTCTCGAGCGCAAGGGGTGACTGCGTGACGCCGTTCTTCTTCACGTCGCTGGGCACGCTAGGCGTTTCCTTGGATACGCGCTGCCCCCTCGGAATCCGTCGTGCCGTGATGTGGTGGCTGATTTTCTGAGACTACGAGCACCTGACGGAAGACGACATCCGAATCATTGGGGGAGCCACGGACCCGGACCTTCTGAAACTCACCGCATTTCGGGGACTGGGGAGTCTTGTAGCGCAGCGGGGCTGCCCTTGGTCAATTCTTTTCTGCAGGCAACATCTGCGGAGAGTATGCCTCGCAGCCTTATGGTAGGTGCAAAAAACATCGATAGGGTCGCGTCGGGCACCAGGGACCGGCTTTAGGTCGCCAGAAGGTCGCCGTCCAGATTGGATCTGGGAAGGCTTGAACATCGGGCCGGGACGGACATCGATCGATGATTGTAGACCGAAGGGGAAGGTGTCGTGGCGCATTGCCGACCTCGTCGAGCATTGAGCTCGCTCGCAGATCTGGAAGGTTTCCTCCATCATGCTGATGAGGCACTCCATCCCCTGAACAAAGTCGTAGGGTTTGGGCGGGTGGTTCTCCGATGGTAGATCGGAAACAGGGGTGGCGACTAGCACCGCCGCGACCTACTCCGCGGCCGCTGGAGAAGCTGCTGACGCTGGAACAGGGAAGGTCGCCGTGGAGGAGCCGAAGCAGATCTCCACGGGGTTGGCGAGGATGGCCGCCATGCTTACCAGGAAGACGATACCAGATCAGGCCTCCATGCTACACAGCGAGCTCCCGATCGCCCCTACCTAGCGTGCCAACTATCAGAGACCTGGACAGATCTGCAAGGGGGCTACCCAAACGGTTTGTAGGTTAATGGGGAGATCGGGAACTAAGAGCATAGGTGGTCGTTCACGTAATGAACTCAGAACACGACAAGTAGGCGAAGAACACGGGGACACAGGGGTTTATACTGGTTTAGGCCTCCGGAGAGTAAAACCCTACGTCCAATTTGGTGGTTGTATTGCGAGTGGGTGAGAATGAGGTCCCTCAGACGGTGCACCTAGGCCGCCTTATATTGGTCGGCGGACTAGGGTTTCCGAGGGTTGAGGAGCCGAGTCTAGGTCGATTACAATTGGAAAGTCTATCTCTAAGGATTACAACGGATATCCCGAGATATCCGACCTAACTGGCGGCGCCAAGCCGCGTCCTGGTGACTTGACTTGCACTCCAAGTACCGCGGATCCTCCGGTATCTGGATAAGGTCGCCCGGGGTCGTCCGAGGTCATCAGGTCTGTGGATAAGATCTTTGGGCCCACTTGCAGGCTGGCAGGGCTTCTGGCAGGTCGAGTCCACTTAGCAGGGACCTCTGGGGCACTGGTCGGTGGGGACTCAGGGGTACCCATGTCTCTTAATTTTGTTTTTTCACTGGAATTAAAAGCTCCAACTTGCTTTGGCATCTGCATAAAGGATTTGTACCAACTGTTGTCAGCTTTCTTTTTTCAGATAACGCTAATGCTGCATTTCTGTGACATCCTTATGATTCAGTGATGTCGGTACTTCTTGTGCCATTACCAAATTGTTTTTATCTCAGATAGCTGTTGAAACACAAAGTGTAATTCTTGCATCATTTATTAAACATGTCTTTTATGCAGCTATTGAATGGAGGTCAAGCATCATGGATGGCGATCTTCCAATGACACTTCCCTAAAATGATAGGTATTCTTGCTCGCCTTTCTGGTGTATAAGCACTATTTGTACTGCATACCATTGGAAGGGAACAAGAACAAAGACACTAGGAAAGAGATTGATGTGTCAATAGTTGCTGACCTTTGTTTAACATATAGCACATAAATCATTATTCATTCACACTTGACAATTGAAAAAATTGTATTTTCTTTTTATTTTCCCTGATTATTGTCCTTTCAGGAATTTTAGGTTGTTGATTCTTTTTAGGAGACTAAGCCATGTCGAATGGAGTAAACAGGTGGTGAGAGCTTCTTGCATTGAAGTCACCCTTTGTTGAGCAATATCTTCGTTTCCTATCAAATTAGCCTACTATGTGTCGAAACAATGTCCTGTCGAAAACTTCTCAGTATTTCAATACTTCGTGTGTCATGTAATTTATCAGTGGATGGTTGAATGTTGTTTTTGAGGACCAGGTATGTCCGAAGACCAGTGGAGGGTCGCTCCTTAGTGATGAGTGATTGACAACATTGTGTGGACTGATGCTTGGCTAAGTGTGCAGGTACAGGTTGCGGCTGAACTCGTGTTGATGCAGGTGAAGAACAAGCGCGAAAGGCCTTAGCCGTGGCGGCCTCCGGGTGATGGAGAGGCAAGTAGGCTTGGTTCGATGGAACCGGTGGCCGATGGGGTCAAGTGCGAGCCGTGCAGTGCAAGACTAGCGGGCTGAAGTCGTGAACATGGGCCGGTGCAAGGTAGAAGATCGAGGCCGAAGCTTGCACGTGGGGTTTGTTGGTTTGCCCACAAAACCATCAGTGGACGGTTTCTTGGTTTGGGCTGCAAAACCAAGTCCAGAGGCCCGATGCGATGGAGACGGTGATCCGGGAGCATCGGGAAGCTTCGAGGCGGGGGGCACGTGGCGTGATTGCGGGGTTTGCGTCGATGCGAAGCAAAGCCGCGGTGGAAGCGTGTCCGCTTGATGAAGACTAGACCATATTGCCCCTGAGGGGTCTGTATCCTCTATTTGAGTTGTAGGGGTAGCGTGGTCATTTACCTCCTCCGGTGGACTTCGTATAAATAGCGGAGAGGTGGATGGCATCTCTCTCTCTTGAACTCTAGGGTTTCCTCCCCTGGTAGATTTCTCTGGACTTCTTCTTTTCCTCTGTATTCCTTAGGCTAGATTCTTGTATAAACTCTGACCTCTGGATGTATGGAAGCTTTCGGAGTTGCAGTGATCTCCTAGTCCTCTGTGATTTTCGTGTCATTTTCGGGGCTATTTTTGGGGGGTTTCGTTCTTCGCTCGATTCGTGGATTTGAGGGCGTTTCTTCTCGGATTTCTTTGAGGGGATCATGGGTGGATGCCTTACGCATCTTTGTGTGTGATCTTGACCCCTCAATCGCCGGGAAACACCTGGGATTCGTGCGTTTTTGGTTGGAGCCCGAGTTCTTGGTGGTGGTTCGTGTGATCCGTGATTCCCGGTGATTTAGGGAGTTAGAGGTTGAGATTTTTGGGGTATAGCTTCATCTAGTGTTGCTTCACATCTCCCCAAAGTCTTGTCTCAAGAGCTATAGCCGTTTGGGAGATCCGGTGATGGATTTGGAGGTTTCACTTCGTGAGCTCGAGCTGTTCTGTTCGGGGGTAGCGGACAGTCCGCGAGGACCCCGCGGACTGTCCGCGTGTTAGCGTTTGTCGTGTGTTTGTCGTCTGTTCTTACGAACTCGCGTTTCGATCCGTTTATGGCCTAGGGTTTTGTTGCAAGCAGTTTGCGGACAGTCCGCGAGTCCTTCACGGACGGTCCGCGTGGCAAAGATTTTGTCTGGGGTTGAGCTGAGTTTGTTTGGGGTTTCCAGCGAGTTGGACGGACGGTCCACGCTGCTTTCACGGACAGTCTGCGACACTTGCGGACAGTCCGCGTGGCTCAGCCGGACAGTCCGATTTTCTTGGTGTGTCTCTGGTGGTTCTGCTGAAATTTTCGGACAGTCCGCGTCGACGGTCCGGACAGTCCACCACTGTTTTGCGGACGGTCCGCCCGTACCAGCCGGACAGTCCGCACATGGTTTTTCCAGAATTGACTAGGTGCTTCGATTCTTGTCTTGTGCTTCCGCAGTTTAATTCAAGGCTTGTCTCTAGGACTTGTGGGCTTGTGTGTGCCTAGTCTAGAGCTTCTCTGGTGTGTGCGTGTACTCGGAGTGGAAATCGGGGTATAGGCTGAGTTCGACCTTCGGGAAGAATTTTTATCGGCTCCCATTCACTCCCCCCCTCTCTGGTCTCCTATTCGGTCCTTCAATTGGTATCAGAGCCGGTTACGGATCTTTTTGATTCTAACCAGTCTAAGATCCTAAGATGGGCGATTATGGCAAGGGGTCGGGTCCTCCGCACTTTGATGGAAAGAATTACCCGATGTGGGAGAGGCGCATGGGTGCGTTTTTGCGTTGGAAGGGAACTCTGATCTGGGAGGTCACTCAGAATCCTCATTATGTCATCCCGGACAGTTTTCTGCTTCCAGGATCGCAGGACATGTGTGAGGCCAATAGCAAGGCCGTTGATTACTTGTTCCGTGCTCTCGGTGCCTCGGAGTTTGAACGAGTGTACGGAGAGAATGTGGCCGGAAAGATTTGGCTCAAGTTGAGAAATGCTCATGTTGGCAATGCCCTAGTGCAAGCCCGTTTGTTTTCCACTTGCAGGAGAGAGTACGAGAAATTCACTCATCTCCCCGGTGAGTCGATCGATGCTATGTTTCAGTGCTTCACTAGCATAGTCAACAACATGAGGGCCAATGTGACAGTGCTCCCATACACGGACCATGATCAAGCTATCAAGCTTTTGCATGCCCTGGATAGGTCAGTGTGGAGTGCCAAGGTCGAGGCCAAAGAGGAGTCAAGCGTGTATGACACGTTGTCGCTTGATGAGCTGTTCTCCAAGCTCAGGTCTTCAGAGGTTGATCATGGCTTGAGAGCCAAGAGCGAGAGCCCCACTGATCCTCATAGCTTGGCTCTTGTCTTAGGATCAAGGTCTAACACTAAGTCTGTTGGTTTCTTTTTGTGTTGTCTTGTGTCTTTGCCAGATGAGGACTTTGAGGTGCTGAGCGAGGATGATCTTGCCTTGTTGAGCAAGAGGTTTGGGCGGATGTACAAGAACCACAAGAATGCAAGGCGGAGCTCGAGGATGTGCTATCGGTGCGGGAAGCACGAGCACTTTATCGCCGAATGCCCTGAAGCCATGGAGATCAAGAACGACTACAAGGGCAAGCCCAAGCACGACTACAACAAGCACCGCTCCCGGAACGACTACAAGGACAAGCGCAATGACAAGGGCGAGAGAAGGCCCAAGAAGAGTAGCGGGTACAAGAAGAAGACGGCTCGAGTGATGGTTGCCAGAGCGAGCGACATCGACTCCACATCAAGCAATGCTTCTTCCGACTCGAGCAGCGAGGAAGAGCAAGAATGGAGCAAGGACAAGCGCCACACGGGCAAGAACTTCACCGGCCTAAGCTTCGTCGCACAAGGTGGATTTTGTGGCATGGCGCACTCCAAGAAGGGTGGGAAGCATAGCTCGGATTCAAACTCTGATTCCGAGGAAGAGGTACGACATGATCCCAACTTCTTGCTAGAGGAGAATGCTAGGCTCAATGTGTTGCTTGATAACCGTGATGATGTGCTTAGGAAGACCAACAAGGAGAAGAGGGAATTTAGGTCTTTGTTGGGTGATGCTAAGGACAAGATAGTTGAGCTTGAGTCCTTATTGGTTGATTCTAGAAATGAGATAGGCTCTTTCAAAACTACTCCTGTTGTTTTTGATGAGATTGATTGTTGTGATTGCAATGTTTTTCGTGCTGATTTGACTACCCTCAAGGAGAAGCATGCCTCTACTCTTGAGGAACTAGATGTGATTAGGATTGAGTGTGATGAATTGAAATCTAGGCCAGCTTTGTTAGGTGCTTGCACTTCATGTCCTGTGTTGCAAGCTAGGCTAGATGAATCTCACACTAGAATAGTTTCTCTTGAAGCGGCATTGAAAGCTCCTCTTCCTACATCATGCTCTACCTGTGAATTGCATGCTTTGAAAACATGGAACTTGCACACTATGTTCATCGTCTGCAGGATGAGAATGATGAATTGAGGAAAATGATGGGGTGGGTATCTGGGCATGATACACAATTCAGTTTGATGTTGGCTCAGTTTAAGAGGTTTGATGGTCAGGCGTTGGGGGCTGACAAGTGTGGTGAGAAGAGTGGTGAGGGACAAGAGAAAGCTGGAGAGATTCCTATTCCACCACAAACCACACCCATGAACAAATTTGCATCCAAGCCAAACCACCTCAGAAACAAGCAAGACACAACACCAGATCCACCAGAGTTCCCCCACAAATCTGAAAAGTACCAAAAACCCATCAAGTTTGTGAGCACCCAGGGAAATGTCTTTGAGGGGAAGTCAGGAGAGAAAGCTGTTGAGAAGCCCACAGAAAAGCCACCGCCTAAGCCACAGCCGATCCGCTTCCATTGTGAGTATTGTGGGAGGGATGAGCATAAGGATGAGTTCTGTTTCAGGAGGAAGAGAGATGAGAGGTTTGCTAGAGAGATGGCAAACAAGGACAGGTACCACATTTCTCGTGGTGTGCCTGAGCCTCATAGAGGGCCTCTACCTAGGGGTGAGGTGTTTGTGCGTACAGTTCCCACTCATGGAGGTGGAGGTGGTTTCCCTCAGAGTCATAGGCGTGTTGGGTTTGGGCGTGGTGAGTTGGCTCGACGTGCTCCTTCTCGTGACCGTGACAAGTTTGGGAGGCACGATCAGAGCTTTGGGTCTCAGATGGACTGCGGGCCACATTTTCACCCTCGTGGTGGGCGTACTCCTCCAGTGAGACATGACAGGTCCTTTGGTGGTAGGCGTGAGAGGTCTCCGCCTAGGGGTTTTGATAGGATGAGTTTTGCTAACCCTTCTTTTGAGGAAATGGATCGACACTGGTTTGACTCTTTTGGTACTAACCCCAGTTTTGAGTCGCTTGCTCATTCTCGTCCTAGTTTTTGATTGCAGGTGGGAGGCTTGGAGTACTTTTGGTTGATCGACTCCGGTTGTTCACGTCACATGACCGGAGATCGTGGGTGGTTCTCCAGCCTCACCCCGGTGAGTACGAGGGAGTACATCACTTTCGGGGACAATGGGAGAGGACGAGTGCTTGCTGAAGGTATGGGGAAGGTAAGTAGCAAGGTGACCTTAAGAAGTGTGGCTCTGGTCAAGTCACTTGGTTTTAACCTGTTGTCAGTATCTCAGTTACTTAATGAAGGTTTTGAGGTTCGTTTTATGTCGGGCGCTTCTCGTGTGCTTGATTCTCGAAGCGACCTTGTCTGTACGATCGTCCCCGAGGGTCAAATTTTTCGTGCTGATTTTTCCTAGTCTGTTGGTCCTCCTCGATGCTTTGTTGCTGGCGTTTCGGCCGAGCTTTGGAAATGGCGTAGGAGGTTGGGACGCTTGAGCTTTGAGTTGCTTTTCCGCTTGAGTGGTCTTGATCTTGTCCGAGGATTGCCTAAGTTAAAACTCGAGAAGGATTTGGTTTGTGCTTCATGTCAGCATGGAAAGATGGTTGCTGCTTCTCACGCCCCTCTGACTGCGGTCATGACCGAGCGACCTTGTGAGCTGTTGCACATGGATTTGGTTGGTCCAGCTCGTGTTCGCTCTGCGGGTGGGAAGTGGTATGTTCTTGTTGTGGTTGATGATTTTTCCAGGTACTCTTGGGTTTTCTTTTTGGAGGATAAGAGCGAGACATTTGACTTTGTTCGAGACTTGATCTTGAGGTTGAAGAATGAGAGACATGGTGATGCCATCCGATCTATACGCAGTTACAATGGCACGGAATTCAAGAACTCTCATTTTGATGTCTTTTGTAGTGATCTTGGTCTTGATCATCAGTACTCTTCTCCATACGTCGCTTGCCAGAATGGCGTAGTGGAGAGGATGAACCGGACCCTTTGTGAGATGGCCAGGACGATGCTCGATGAGCATAGGACTCCTAGGCATTTCTAGACGGAGGCGGTCAATACCGCTTGCTATGTCTCAAATCGCATCTTCCTTCGTGCCTTTAAGAAGAAGACCTCTTATGAGCTGATGCATGGGAGACAACCCAAGGTGAGTCATTTTAGAGCTTTTGGTTGCAAGTGTTTCATTCTTAAGAAGGGCAATTTGGATAAGTTTGAGTCTAGATGTTCAGATGGTATTTTCCTTGGTTATGCGATTCACTCTAGAGCATATCGTGTGCTTAACCTTGACACTAACTGAATCATGGAGACTTGCGAGGTAACCTTCGACGAGACACAGCCATGTAGCTCTTCTACTTTTGAGTGTGCAGGTGACGTGGGGATTGGAGCAAGGATCTTTGAGGATGAGAAAGATGGAGATGGAGATGAAGACGATGATGGTGGTGATGCTCCAGTGGCTGATCGTGTACATGCTACTTCCACTACTACGACGACGATCGAGGATGGACCATCCCCTACACCCACTACGACTGAGACTGTTCGAGTGGAGGCTGCTGCTGAGGGGGAGATTGTGTCCAGGCGAGAGGCTCCCCGGTGTGTACAGGTGGGTCACCCACCAACGACGATCATAGGTGACCTTCATGAGCGCATTTTTCAAACATAAGGCAAATCACACACCAATTTCATTTTCAAGTTTAAACATGGTACATGAAGTGCGTTTGCGGCAAAAAGAAGCTTATGCTCCTCCCGAAGCAAGCAAAAGGGCTAAACATTTACAATGACAAAAGGTCTTTGACCCCAAGCAAAGAGAACATGATTCTGAAGCCCAAACTAAGCATGATCTAGGCATTTAAGCACAAATTAAGCATAGACAAGCATCTACTCATGAGAGACACCAATTTAGCATTTTCATAAAAAGAAAGCTATCTCAACACAAATATATGGCAAAACCATCAAGAGCATAGCATTCACATCCTCAATTTACCAAACATGCAGAAGTCTTACAAATAGCACATCAGTGATCAATGTATATAAGAGATGCTTTTCCTAGCACAAGTGATCCGAAGATGGCTATCCTATCAGGTTTTGTACAGAAGGTAAAATGCATGCATGGAATGCAACAAAATGAAACATATAACACATATATACATGAGAAGCTCCAAGACCCAGCTAGAAAGGAAAGCACACCCCAAGTTCACCCCGCAAGAGAGTGAAACTGACTTGGTCAAGTGGTTTGGTGAAAATGTCAGCTAGCTGATCTTGGGTAGGGACATAGGACAAAGATATGTTTCCCTTCTCAACATTGTCCCTTAGAAAGTGGTACCTCACTTCTATGTGTTTCGTTTTGGAGTGGAGGACAGGATTTTTGGCTACGCTTATGGCACTGGTGCTGTCATAGAAAAGTGGAACCTGGGAGCACTCCTCACCAAAATCACTCATGGTGTAGGTCATCCAAAGCAGCTGGGAACAACAACTAGCAGCAGCTACATACTCGGCCTCTGTAGTGGACTGGGCTACACTGGATTGCTTGCGAGATGACCAAGAGACCAAAGAAGAACCAAGGAACTGACAACACCCAGAGGTAGACTTGCGGTCCAAACGACACCCAACAAAATCAGCATCGGACTACCCGTGAAGTCTGAGTGTCGAGGAGGTAGAATACCAAAGACCAAACTCAAGAGTGTAGTTCAAGTACCTGAAAATCCGCTTGACGGCCTGCCGATGTGAAGTCCTCGGTGAAGTCTGAAAATGAGCGCACAGACACACACTGAACTGTATGTCCAGCCTCGTCGCTTTCAAGTAGAGGAGGGAGCCGATAATGCTCCGGTACTCCTTCTGGTCCACGGGTTCGCCGTCCTCATCCGCATCCAAAGCCGTAGTGGTACTCATCGGTGTAGTCAGCGGCTTGGACTCGTTCATGCCAAACTTCTTCACCATGTCCCTAGTGTACTTCCCCTGATGTACAAACGTCCCGTCCTTGCACTGCTTGATCTGGAGACCTAAGAAAAACTGCAGCTCGCCCATCATGGACATCTCAAATTCCCTGCTCATCTCATCTGCAAATCTGGCAACAAGATCATGAGAAGAGCCACCAAAGATTATGTCATCCACGTATATCTGAACAATCAAAAGGTCATTCTCATGCTTAAGGAGAAACATGGTCTTATCAGCTGTGCCCATCACAAACCCCTTACTCAGCAAAAAGCCTCTCAACTTGCCATACCAAGCTCTAGGTGCCTGTTTCAACCAATAGAGCGCTCTTCGGAGTTTGTATACACGGTGTGGGTATTTTTCACTCTCAAAACCCGGGGGTTGCCTCACATACACTTCTTCCTCTATCACTCCATTCAAGAAAGTACTCTTGACATCCATTTGGTACAACTTGAACCCTTTAGCCACGGTAAAGGCTAGAAGGATCCTAATTGCCTCCAAACGTGCCACAGGAGCAAAAGTTTCCTCATAATCTATCCCCTCCTTTTGGTTGAACCCTTGCGCCACCAACCTCGACTTGTTTCTCACAACCATCCCATTTTCACCCTCTTTGTTCTTCCACACCCACTTGGTACCTATGGGACGGCAATTTGGTGGTGGATCAACTAACACCCAGACTTGGTTTCTCTCAAAATTCTCCAACTCCTCATGCATGGAATTCACCCAATTCTCGTCAGACAAAGCGTGTCGAATATCTTTAGGCTCAAAAGAAGCGACAAAAGCAGAGTGAGCGAAATGAGAAGTATTCCTTGACCTCGACCGTGTAGTGCGTTCATGAAGGTCACCAATGATCGTAGATGGTGGGTGATCCACCTGTACACGCCGGGGAGCCTCTCGCCTGGACACAATCTCCCCCTCAGCAGCAGCCTCCACTCGAACAGCCTCAGTCGTAGTGGGTGTAGGGGATGGTCCATCCTCGATCGTCGTCGTAGTAGTGGAAGTAGCGTGTACACGATCAGCCGCGGGAGCACCACCATCATCATCGTCGTCGTCTCCATCTCCATCCTTCTCATCCTCAAAGATCCTCGCTCCAATCTCCTTGTCACCTGCACACTCAAAAGCAGAAGAGCTACATGGTTGTGTCTCGTCGAAGGTTACCTCGCAAGTCTCCATGATTCGGTTAGTGTCAAGGTTGAGCACATGATATGCTCTAGAGTGAATCGCATAACTAAGGAAAATACCATCTGAACATCTAGACTCAAACTTATCCAACTTGCCCTTCTTCAGAATGAAACACTTGTAACCAAATGCTCTAAAGTGACTCACCTTGGGTTGTCGTCCATGCATCAGCTCATAAGAGGTCTTCTTTTTAAAGGCACGAAGGAAGATGCGATTTGGGACATAGCAAGCGGTATTGACCGCCTCGGCCCAGAAACGCCTAAGAGTCCTATGCTCATCGAGCATCGTCCTAGCCATCTCACAAAGGGTCTGGTTCTTCCTCTCCACTACGCCATTTTGGCAAGCTACGTATGGAGAAGAGTACTGATGATCAAGACCAAGATCACTGCAAAAGGCATCAAAATGAGAGTTCTTAAACTCCGTGCCATTGTCACTACGTATAGCTCGAATGGCATCACCATGTCTCTCATTCTTCAACCTCAAGATCAAGTCCTGAACAAAGCCAAATGTCTCGCTCTTATCCTCCAAAAAGAAAACCCAAGAGTACCTCGAAAAATCATCAACAACCACAAGAACATACCACTTCCCACCCGCAGAGCGAACACGAGCTGGCCCAACCAAATCCATGTGCAACAGCTCACAAGGTCGCTCAGTCATCACCGCAGTCAGAGGGGTGTGAGAAGCAGCAACCATCTTTCCATGCCGACAAGAAGCACAAACCAAATCCTTCTCGAATTTCAACTTCGGCAATCCTCGGACAAGATCAAGACCACTCAAGCGGGAAGCAACTCAAAGCTCAAGTGTCCCAACCTCCTATGCCATTTCCAAAGCTCGGCCGAAACGCCAGCAACAAAGCATCGAGAAGGACCAACAGACTGGGAAAAATTGGGATGAAAGATTTGACCCTCGGGGACGATCGTACAGACAAGATCGCCTCGAGAATCAAGCACACGAGAAGCACCTGACTAGAAACGAACCTCAAAACCTTCGTCAAGTATTTGAGATACTGACAATAGGTTGAAACCAAGTGACTTGACCAGGGCCACACTTCTTAAGGTCACCTTGCTACTCACGTTCACCATACCTTCAGCAAGCACTCGTCCTGTCCCATTGTCCCCGAAAGTGATGTACTCCCTCGTACTCACCGGGTTGAGGCTGGAGAACCACCCACGAGCTCCGGTCATGTGTCGTGAGCAACCGGAGTCGATCAACCAAAAGTTCTCCAAGCCTCCCACCTGCAATCAAAAATGAGAACGAGAATGAGCAAGCGACTCAACACTGGGGTTAGTATCAGTGTCGAGCCATTTGCTCAAAAGAAGGATTAGCAAACTCCATCCTACCAAAACTTCTAGGCGGAGCCCTCTCACACTTACCACCAAAGGACCTGTCACGTCTCACTGGAGGAGTACGCGCACCACGGGGGGGAGGGAATGTCGCCCATAGTCCATCTGAGACCCAAAGCTCCGATCGTGCCTCCCAAACTCGTAACGGTCACGAGAAGGAGCACGTCGAGCCAACTCACCACGCCCAAACCCAACACGCCTATCTCTCTGAGGAAACGCACCTCCACCTCCACCTCTATGAGTGGGAACTGTACGCACATATACCTCACCCCTAGGTAGAGGCCCTCTACGAGGCTCAGGCACACCACGAGCAAGGTGGTACCTGTCCTTGTTTGCCATCTCCCTAGCAAACCTCTCGTCTCTCTTCCTCCGGAAACAGAACTCATTGTTATGCCCATCCCTCCCACAATACTCACAATGGAAGCGGACCGGCACTGGCTTGGGCTGTGGCTTCTCTACAAGCTTCTCTCCAGCTTTCTCTCCTGACTTCCCACCAAAGACACTCCCCTGGGTGCTCACAAACTTGATGGGTTTTTGGTAGTTTTCAGATTTGTGGGGGAACACTGGTGGATCTGGTGTTGTGTCTAGATTGTTTCTGAGGTGGTTTGGTTTGGGTGCAAATTTGTTCACTGGTGTGGTATGTGGTGGAATGGGAATCTCTCCGACTTTCTCTTGTCCCTCACCACTCTTCTCACCACACTTGTCAGCCCCCAACGCCTGACCATCAAACCTCTTGAACTGAGCTAACATCAAACTCAATTGTGGCTCATGCCTAGACAACCACCCCATCATTTTTCTCAATTCATCATTTTCATCCTGCAGACGATCAACCTAGTGTGCAAGTTCCATGTTTTTTCAAAGCATGCATTTCACAGGTTGAACATGATGTAGGAAGAGGAGCTTTCAATGCCACCTCAAGAGAAACAATTGTAGTGTGAGACTCATCTAGCCTAGCATGCAAAACAGGACATGAGGTACAGGCACCCAACAAAGTTGTCCTAGACTTCAATTCATCACACTCAATCCTAATCACATCTAGTTCCTCCAAAGTAGAGGCATGCTTCTCCTTGAGAGCAGTCAAATCAGCAAGAAAAACTGAACAATCACCACAATCCATCTCATCAGACACCACAGGAGCAGATTTCAAAGATCCTATCTCATTTCTAGCATCCACAAGCAAGGATTCAAGCTCGGCTATCTTATCCTTAGCATCACCCAACAAAGACTTAAATTCCCTCTTCTCCTTGTTGGTCTTTCTAACCACATCATCATGGTTATCAAGCAACTCATTTTGCCTAGCATTCTCCTCTAGCAAGAAGTTGGGATCCTGTCATACCTCTTCATCAGAATCGGAGTTCGAATCCGAGCTGTGCCTTCCACCCTTCTTGGAGTGCTCCATGCCGCAAAATCCACCTTGTGCGACGAAGCTTAGGCCGGTGAAGTTCTTGCCCGTGTGCCGTTTGTCCTTGCGCCTTTCTTGCTCTTCCTCGCTGCTCGAGATGGAGGAAGCATCACTTGATGTCAAGTCGATCTCGCTCGCTCCGGCCACCATCGCTCGAGCAGTCTTCTTCTTGTGGCCGCCACTCTTCTTGTGCCGTCTCTCGCCCTTGTCCTTGTGCTTGTCCTTGTAGTCGTTCCGGGAGCGGTGCTTGTTGTAGTCGTGCTTGGGCTTGCCCTTGTAATCGTTCTTGATCTCCATGGCTTCAGGGCATTCGGCGATGAAGTGCTCGTGCTTCCCGCACCGATAGCACATCCTCGAGCTCCGCCTTGCATTCTTGCGGTTCTCGTACATCCACCTAAACCTCTTGCTCAACAAGGCGAGATTGTCCTCGCTCAGCACCTCAAAGTCCTCATCTGGCAAAGACACAAGACAAGACAAAGAGAAACCACCGGAGTTAGTGTTAGACCTTGACCCGGAGACAAGAGCCAAACTATGAGGATCAGTGGGGCTCTCGGTCTTGGCTCTCAAGCCACGATCAACCTTTGAAGACCTAAGCTTGGAGAACAGCTTGTCCAGCGTCAGCGTATCATACACGCTCGACTCCTCAATGGCCTCGACCTTGGCTGTAACATCCCCGATGTTTAAGCAATAGTGATCACCCTCATTAACAAGGCTAAGCATGTTACTTAACCTTGTTGACTTGGTCAAACCCCTAACACCAAGTCAAACCCCTCAAAACCTAGGTCAAACCCCTACAACTCTATACCTTTCTATGATGATCTAGTGCGTTCTCCGTTTTTCATATAACAACTTCAAAATCGTCCAATATGAAAGTTGTTCATCTTTACGTGGGACACATTTCATTCAATTGGCGGCATTTCAAATTCGAAGTGGAAAAGCCCCAAAATGTTGGTCAAAGCTCTGTGGCACTGTTTGACCAAACAGAGAAAATCCCAACTTTCAAATCATTTTATCTCCAAATCCAGGAAAAATTTCATATGTCGGCCTTTACAAAAGTTGAAGCTGGTTAGGTCCTCTACATCTTTCGTATTGACGGATTTGTAAGTTGTATTCAACTTTCATTTGTTTGGGGCGGTCAAATAGGGCTCCAGCAACACGAAATCTGAGCCAGTGCTCTGGGTGGGTTCCTGCGTCGCACACCGGACGCCGCCAGCGCCGAGCGGCCCCGACGTCCGTGCTGCCTCCACGTGCCGAGCGCTAGGCCCCACCTCGCCACTGGTTGCGTTGCGCCCAGGCACCACCTCCCCGAGGTCCTGCCGGTCCAGACGGCCCACACCAGCGGGAAGTGACGCGGTGCCGCGCCACGCCCGCCTCCGCGTGCGCCCGCGCGCGCCTTGCGCGGCGCTGGGGTGCCGCTTGTGCCCGCTCTGCGCGCCCGCCCGCGCGAGCGCGGGAAGCCGTCCGGATGTCGCCGTATAGCAGCTCGCCGTAGCCTATAAAGGGCAGTGCCCGCCGACACGCACCGTCCCCTGCTTGCCCCGTCCGCCGGCCACCATTGCCCGCCGCCGCAGAGCTCCCTATCCTGCTTACCGCTGCCGGCCCGGAAGCACACCAGAGCCACCACACCGCCCTACCTTAGCTCCCCGAGCCATTCGTTGTCGTGCCCCACCGCCCCGTTCGCCGGAGCCGCGCCCGCAGTGGCCGCCGTCCGCCATGGCCGCCACCACCGTTGAGTTCCCCCTCCGGTCACCTCCCCGGCTTCCCGAGCCATCCACCACCACCGCATGCACGCACTGAAGATACCCCGGCCACGCATTGCTCGCCTCCGTGCCCCTGCTCGCCGGAGATTTCACCGCCGCGGCCGTCCTGCCCTGGCGCCGCCGCGGCACCTCACCGGAGCTCCCTCCGCGACGACACGTGCCACGGATCAACCCTAGGTGAGCCCCTGGTCGCCCCCGGTCACTCACCCGAGCCAGCCCGGCCCCACATCACCGCCGGCGAGCTCGCCCGCACCGCCGGGGACCAATCTGCAAAGCCCCAAATCTTACCAGGGTTGAAACCGTGAAACCAAGGACCTCTGTGCAAATGCGAGGGCATTTCTGTGAAAACAAAAATCCTGCCAGGGACCTACCGGCAAAAGAGATTCTTCTCTTTTGTTATAATTTTGCTGAATCTTGTAAAACAATATCAAATGACAGAAAAATCACAAAAATGCAAACTCAACTGTTCTAGAATCCTTGTGAAGAAACCTAACTTTTCTACAAAGGAAGTTTTCCAATTTCTGAGTAGTTTTTAAATAATTTTGAATTTACCATTTTGGATAGATCTGAAATAATTCAAATTCTATGCATGATCTGAAGGTAATTTTTGGATATGTTGTTCTACATGTCATATTTGTCTTCTGGTTCAAATTGGGCACAAAGTTATAGAGTAGATCTTTAATTATGAATTGAAGTTTATTTTTAGCATTGTTCCTGTTTATAATTTGTGTAAATTATTCTGTTGAGCTTTTAGACCCAATCTTTTTGCTATGCTCCTGTTTAATGGTTTTGCACCCATGATAAATAGTAGAGGTGTTTTCATCATGTTTTATAGGGTCAAGTAATTTTTGTGCAAGTTTAACCCTATTTCATAAATTTAATTTAATTTAAATTTTCCTTGCTGAGTAAGTGCATATCTCTTCATGAATAGATGTTTTGTGCTTCCACATGAATTTCTAGCTCAATTTGTGGTATGTTTATTTTTGTATGATTTATTCATGTTTTAAATGAATGAATCTAGTTGTATTTTTCATGCTAGATATATAGCTTGGATTGATCTAAATTTTTGGCAGTAGCTCATGTGTAGTGTGTTGTGACTCCCTGCAAAGTTTCATGGTCATCTTATTTATATTTCTCGCAGAATAAATTTTCAAAGTAAATCAAGCTTAATCTTTGAATTAAAAGAAAAATAGAAAACCCCTTTGTTTTCTTTTCAAATCTTTTGGGTTGAGCTTCACCAATTCACACCATGAACAACACCCATAATTTGGTAACGAAAGATTAATTAATCTTTTAAATGTGCACACAATCACCATCAAATACGGAGTTAAACCCCTCACACATACCCCTATCTTTGATAGGAAGAGTATGCTGGATATATTCTTATCCAGGTGAATGTGGTCACCCATACACCCCCAAGTTTACCTTTCAATTCTAAACTACGTTCTCAATCCTCACACATGAATACATGAAGCTAATGCATATGCATGTCGTGTAGAACTTCTAGACGGAAACTACGAGTTGGTGCCGGAATCCGAGGGAGATCTCGCGGAAGGAGAAGTGAATGTGGTGGAAGTGCAGCAAGACCCGAACCAAAGTTCGGAGGACTTCGTCACTGACTTTGCTAGTGAAGGCAAGCCCCGGAGCATAACCCAGTTTTCTAACTTTTACAATTATGCTTGTCTATGTTTGTGCATTTACATTTCAGGAGTTGAATTGAAACCCTAGATGCATGATCTTAGGTTCCTATGCTCAAATACTAGCATAATAGGTCGCTAGTTGCCATGCTCTAAGGACACGATAAAAGTCGAGTGATGTTCGTCACTCGCAAGCTATAGGTCTCTTATGTTGGAATCATAAGATTTGTTAAATGGATATGCTCACGTGGTAAGAGCATGGGACCGGCTCCGGCTAGTAGGTCTGTGGTTAAGCGTTTGAACGTACTAAACATTTGCCGGGAATGGGACCGGTAAGCCTAGTACCTTCTTGATCCGGTAAGGGATCTATAACCACTAATCTTGGGAAGAGTTCCCTCTGCTTGCAACAGAGTGGTGCATGTGTGGGGTTGGGGAGGCGAGGCCAAACCAACCACCATGTACCAAAGACTGTAGAAATGGATCCTGAGTCGAGGATGGTTGGGAACCGCCTGGTTGGTGCATACCCCACCCCCCTTTCGGTTTTAGTTGACATTCTTGGGGTATGCATTCTCCCGTGTGTTTAGGTTTCCCTTGCAAGGTTGTTAATCGATCGATCGTCGGCCTCTCACCGTTACCCGAGATTGCTTAACCATACACTCTATGTCCCCTAATGATGGAATTGAGAAGTAATTTGGTTGTATGCTTAATTGTTTGCACAACTTCTGCTTGCAATAGTTGCTTACTTAGTAATGGTTAATCAACTAGAATTTTGAGCTAAAACTTGAAAGTAAGGACATACTCTTTGTTGCTTTTCAGCAAAAGAAACCCACTAGCCAAAGAGCCTTGCATGTCTAGAGAGTTGGTGATTTTCATCACCTGCTGGTTAAGTCTTGCTGAGTATTAGTATACTCAGCCTTGCTTTTGATGTTGTTTTCAGGTAATATGATTGATGATGGGTTTCCGTGGCCTGGTTCTCTTCATCCCGGTTGGGAAGTGGAGTGGGAGGATGACAGTGCTTAGTGACGTCACGGATGGCCTCCTATGACGTTACTTATGACGTTTGTAATATTAAAATCCTATGGAGCTTGATGTAATAATTTGTGAAATGTTTATCTCTGGACTCGCCGTCGTGTGAGTTTTAATGTACAATTCTTCGATCCTGGTTAAAGTGATTTACCGGGCTTGACCCGGCAGAGGCGACAAATAGCTCCTGGTTATTGCTTATGAGCCACGTGGACCGGCTTAGGTGATAATCCGGATTTATTTTGGGTGGTTCTGTCACATTGGCACTCCACACGGACCTGTCTAGGGCATGCAAAAGCTTGATAGCTTGATCATGATCTGTGTATGGGAGCACTGTCACATTGGCCCTCATGTTGTTGACTATGCTAGTGAAGCGCTGAAAGATAGCATCGGTCGACTCACCGGGGAGATGAGTGAAGTTCTCGTACTCTCTCCGGTAAGTGGAAAACAAACGGGCTTGCACTTGGGCATTGCGAACATGAGCATTTCTCAACTTGAGCCAAATCTTTCCGGCCACATTCTCTCCGTACACTCACTTGAACTCCGAGGCACAGAGAGCACGGAACAAGTAATCAACGGCCTTGCTATTGGCCTCACACATGTCCTACGATCCTGGAAGTAGAAAACTATCTGGGATGACATAATGAGGATTCTGAGTGACCTCCCAGATAAGAGTTCCCTTCCCTCGCAAAAACGCGCCCATGCGCCTTTCCCACATCGGGTAATTCTTGTCATCAAAGTGTGGAGGACCCGACCCCTTGCCATAATCGCCCATCTTTGGATCTTAGACTGATAGATTCAAGAAGATCCGTAACCGGCTCTGATACCAATTGAAGGACCGAATAGGCGACCAGAGAGGGGGTGAGTGAATGGGAGCCGATAAAAATTCTTCCCGAAGGTCAAACTCAGCCTATACCCTGATTGTCACTCTGAGTTCTCGCAAACACCAACGAAACTCAAGACAAGGCACAAACCAACCCACAAGATCAAGAGACACCCGTAGAAGCAAACCACAGAAGCACAGGACAAGAATCAAAGCTGAGCACCTGTGTGGTTCGAGGACCGGTGGATGGTCGCTCCTTAATGATGAGTGATTAACAACGTTGTGTGGACCGACTCTTGGCCTAGTATTGCAGGTACAGTTTGCGACTTGATTCGCGTGGTGCGGGTGAAGATCAAGTGCGAAATGTCTATGTCTGTGTGACCTCCCAGGAGCGGAGAGATAAGTAGGCTTCGATCGAGGTACTCGGTGGCTGACGGGATCGAGTGCGGACCGTACACTGGCAAGAAGAGCAAGACGACGTTGAGAGGGATGAAGCCGGTGCAAGGTGGTAGCTAACAACTGAAGCTTGCACGCGGGGTTTGCAGTGGTTTGGCCACAAAACCACTGGGTTACTTGGCTGAGCCACAAAGCCAAGACCGAGGACTCGACGGGGCGAGCCGGCCTGCCTGGGGCGGTCTGACCACCTGGTCAGGGTGGTCTGACCGCCTGGCCAGGGAAAGACCGCGGGTAGGGCGGTCTGACCGCCCAGGAGGAGCGGTCTGACTACGTGGGCCGCAGCGCATCGAGAAGCTTCGAAGCGGAGGACGCGTGGCGCGATCGTGAGGCTTGCGTGGAGATGAAGCGAGTTGCGGCCAGCGGGAGTCCGTCCGATGAAGGAAAAGATCAAAGTTCCCAAAGTGCCCTCGGTGGGCGTGTATCTTAAGTTAAGTAAGTAAGGGTAGTTTGGTCATTGGTTGCCCTCCATATAAACTCAGTGGAGAGGAGATGGCAGCCACCTCTTGGAACCCTAGTTCATTTGCTTTCCTCTTTAGTTTTCCTTAGGCCTAGCTTGAGTGCTTCATGAGAGATCTTGTGAGAGGGATGGATGTTCGGGCGGCTTGCTAGACCTTGTATGAACCTTTCATGGTATGTATAGAAGCTTCGGCGTGGTTCTGCAGGGGAGGCGGTCTGACCGCCCAGGGCACGCGGTCTGACCGCCCTGGGGGTTTCGCGAGGAAAGTGTTGGTTTTCCAAGGATTTTCTCTGAGAGCTTGTTTGCCTTGATCAGAGGAGTTTCCAGGCAAAATCTTGGGTCGGTTTGGAGTCGTGACCTTCGAGTTGTGGTTTTGGGTAATTTCTCAGCCTAGGCAGTCTGACCGCCCTGTCCATGCAGTCTGACCACCCCTGGCAGGAAATTTCCCGTGTGTTGTTTCCGCTGTTGTGGTTGAGTAGTTTCAGTGCTTGCTGGTGAGGTTTGCTCCTAGGATCAGTAGCACTCCAGTGGCTACGTGGTCTTGGCAAACATGCGGATAGAGTGGTGAAAGTGATTTTGGGATCGAGGCTGTGTTCATCTCGTTGGAGGAGCTATCTCCCTCGAGAAAGAATTTTTATCGGCTCCCATTCACTCCCCCCCCCTCTCTGGTCGCCCAATCCGGTCCTTCAATTGGTATCAGAGCCGGTTATGGATCTTTTTGATTCTAACCAGTCTCAGATCCAAAGATGGGTGACTACGGAAAGGGGTCGGGTCCTCCGCACTTCGATGGGAAGAACTACCAGATGTGGGAGAGGCGCATGGGCGCGTTCTTGCGTGGGAAAGGACAATTGATCTGGGATGTGACGCAAAATGAGAATTATGTCATTCCGAACGATTTCATCCTCCCGGGTGCTCGGGACATGTGTGAGGCCAATAGCAATGCCGTGGATTACTTGTTCCGTGCTCTGTGTGCCACGGAGTTCGATCGCGTGTACTCAGAGAAGGTGGCTGGAAAAATTTGGGCTAAGTTGAGGATCGCTCATGTTGGGAATGCTCAGGTTTAGGCGCGTTTGTTTGCTACTCACCGGAGAGAGTACGAGAACTTCACTCATCTCCCCGGTGAGTCGATTGATGCCATGTTCCAGCGCTTCACCTGTATTGTGAACAACATGAGGGCCAATGTGGCGGTGCTCCCATACACGGATCATGATAGAGCTATCAAGCTCTTACACGCACTTGACAGATCCGTGTGGAGTGCCAAGGTCGAGGCCATTGAGGAGTCGAGTGTGTATGACACGTTGACTGAGGACGAGCTGTTTTCTAAGCTCAAGTCGTCAGAGGTGGATCGTGGCCTGAGAGCCAAGGCTGAGCGCACGACTGAGTCCCATAGTCTTGCTCTTGTGTCCGGATCTGGTGGAAGGACTAACACTAACTCCTCTTCAAGGATGTTTTCTCTGTCTTCCTTTGTGTCCTTGCCAGATGAGGAGTTTGACGAGCTTAGAGAGGACGAGCTGGCCCTGCTAACCAGGAAGTTCGAGAGGCTGCATGAGAACCACGTGAACATGAGAAGAACCACTCGTACGTGCTACAGATGCGGCAAGAAGGGACACTTCATCGCCGAGTGCCCACAGGAGATCGAGCCCAAGAACGAGTACAAGCACCGCACAAGGATCGAGAACAAATACCACTTGACGCGTGAGCACAAGACCAAGTACAAGAACAAGGACGAGCGAAGGTCGAGGAAGGGCGGCGGCCACGACAAGAAGAAGAAGGCTCGGGCGATGGTGGGAGCAAGCGACGTCGACTCCAGTTTCTGCTACACCTCGTCGAGTTCCAGCGACAGCGACGACGACGGCAAGCGCAAGAACAAGAAGCACGGTTCCAAGAACCTGAGTGGCCTGAGTTGCATCGCACGAGAGGACGGCTTCTGCGGCATGGCCCACAGCTCCGGCAGCAAGAGAAGCCAGAAGGATGACTCCGGATCAGAATCTGAGCCTGAGGTATGTGATGAGCTCTCTTCTTTGCACCAGGAGAATGCTGTGTTGGTTGCTTTGCTTGACAACCGTGATACCATGCTTAGAGAGGCTAAGAAACTTAGGAAAGAACTTAGAGCCTCACTAGAAGAAGCTAGGGAGAAAATTGCTGAGCTAGAGTCTATGAATCTTGATGCTAAACTTGAGATTGATTCCCTTAAGATTGCTCCTGTTATTGCTGATGCTCCTGATTGTGATGACTGCAATGCTTTCTTGGCTGATTTGACTTTGCTTAAGGAAAAGCATGCCTCAAAGTTAGATGAACTAGACTTGCTTAGGGCTGAGATTGATGAGTTGAAGTCTAGGTCTGCTTTGCAAGGTGCTTGCACTTCCTGTGCTGTGTTGCATGCCAAACTAGATGAATCTCATGATAGGATTGTTTCTTTGGAGGCTGCTTTGAAAGTTCCAATTCCTACATCTTGCTCTACATGTGAATTGCACTCTGTTAAGAATATGGAATTGGCCCACTATGTTGATCGGTTGCAGGATGAAAACGATGAGCTGAGAAAGCTTATGAGTTGGCTGTCTGGGCATGAGCCACAGTTAAGTTTGATGATGGCTGAGTTTAAGAGGTCGGATGGTCAGACGTTGAGTTCTGACAAGATTGGTGAGAGTAGTGGTGAGGGAGAGAAAATTGGAGAGATTCCCACACCACCACAAACAATACCCATGAACAAATTTGCTCCAAAACCCAACCATCTGAGAAACAAGCTAGACACCACTCCCGATCCACCAGTGTTTCCCCACAAAACCGATAACTTACAGAAACTGGTGAAGTTTGTGAGCACCCTTGGGAACATATTTGAGGGAAAATCTGGAGAGAAAGAGGTAGAGAAACTGAGAGAAACTCCACAGCTAAAGCCTAAACCAGTTCGCTTCCATTGTCAGTATTGTGGGAGGGACGGTCACCTCGGAGAGTTTTGTTACAAGAAGAAGAGGGATGAGAGGATGGCGAAGGAGTGGGCGAACAAGCACAGGTACCACCCCTCTAATGGTGTGCCTAAGCCTTGTATGCCACTGCCTAGGGGTCAGGCTGAGGTGCGTACAGTTCCGGGTTGGGGAACGAGAGGAATTCCCAACTGAGGTGGTTCGTGTGTTGCTGCCCAGGGGGGGCGGTCAGACCGGCCAGGGTAGGCGGTCTGACCGCGTCCCAGCTGGGAGCAAGGGGTGCTGATGCCCGTGGTCGCGATTTCGATCGTGGTGGTTCCTATGGTCGTGGTACAGGCAGTAGGGGGTTTGTTTCTGGTGGTGGTGTGTTTGCTGGACGTTCTCCTCCTCGTGATCGATATGAGGGTGGTAGAGATCGTCGCAGCTTTGGGGGTCAGAGGAGCTACGAGCCACACCCTTCTTTTCGTGGTAGTCGTTCTCCTCCAGCGAGACATGAGGTGGTTCAGCGTGGTGGTCGTAACTTTGGACATAGGAGGATGGACGTTGCTAACCCCACTTTTGAGCAAATGGCTCGACACTGGTTTGATTCCTTTTGTGCTAACCCCAGTGTTGAGTCGCTTGCTCATTCTCGTTTTCGTTTTTGATTTGCAGGTGGGAGGCATGGAGAACGTTTGGTTGATTGACTCCGGTTGTTCGCGACACATGACCGAAGAAAAGGGGTGGTTCTCCAGCCTCACCCCAGTGGTGTCAAAGGTGTACATCACTTTCGGGGATAACGGACGAGGACAGGTGATTTCAGAAGGTGAGGTTAAGGTGAGCAAGTTGGTGACCCTAAAGCGTGTGGCTCTGGTCAAGTCACTTGGTTACAACCTGTTGTCAGTATCTCAGTTGCTGGACGAGGGTTATGAGGTGCGTTTTAAGTTGGGGGCTTCTCGTGTTCTTGACTCTCGAGGCGATCTTGTTTGTACGATCGTGCCCGAGGGACAGATCTTTCGTGCTGATTTTTCTCAGTCTTTCAGTCGCCAGAGGTCTTTGGTTGCTGGTCCTTCTTCTGAGTTATGGAGGTGGCATAGGAGATTGGGGCACTTGAGCTTTGAGCTTCTTTCCCGTTTGAGTGCACTCGATCTTGTCCGAGGATTGCCCAGGTTGCGTTTTGAGAAGGATTTGGTTTGTGCGCCTTGTAGGCAGGGCAATATGGTAGCCACTCCCCATCCACCCCTGACTGCTGTCATGACAGAGCGTCCGACAGAGCTGTTGCATATGGACCTTGTTGGGCCAGCTCGAGTTCGCTCGGTGGGTGGGAAGTGGTATGTCCTAGTGGTGGTGGACGATTACTCTCGCTATGCCTGGGTGTTTTTCTTGGAGGAGAACGGTGAGACATTTGGTTTTGTTCGAGACCTGATCTTGAGGTTGAAGAATGAGAGACATGGGGATGCCATTAGAGCGATACGCAGTGACAATGGCACGGAATTTAAGAACTCTCGTTTTGAGACCTTCTGTCGTGATCTTGGTCTTGAGCATCAGTTTTCGACTCCGTACACCCCTCCTTAGAATGGTATTGTGGAAAGGAAGAATCGGACCCTGTGTGAGATGGCTAGGACGATGATTGATGAGCACAGGACTCCTAGGAAGTATTGGGCTGAGGTGGTGAATACTGCATGTTATGTGTCAAACCGAATTCTGCTCCGAGCTTTTAAGAAGAAAACCTGCTATGAGCTGATGCATGGGCGAGTACCCAAGGTGAGTCACTTTCATGTCTTTGGTTGCAAGTGTTTCATTCTTAAGAAGGGCAAAAAGTTGGACAAGTTTGAGGCTAGGTCGGTCGATGGTATTTTCTTTGGTTATGCTACTCACTCTAGAGCATTTCGTGTGCTCAACTTGGAAACTAACCAAATCGTGGAGACTTGCGAGGTTACCTTCGACGAGACACAGCCGCGTAGCTCTTTGGTCTTTGATTGTGCAGGTGATGAGGAGTTCGGCCAGGAGATCTTTGAGGAGGAGGTGCAGGAAGATGGTGAAGAAGATGATGGTGGTGGTGCTCCCGCAGCTGACCGTGTACCTACTACTTCCACGACTACGACGACGATTGAGGATGGTCCTTCACTTACACCAACGACGACAGAGGGTGTTCGAGAGGTTGCTGCTGCTGAGGGGGAGGTGGTCTCTAGACGTGAGGCTCCCCGACATGTTTAGGTGGATCACCCACCTTCGTCGATCATAGGTGAAATTAATGAATGTACTACACGGTCCAGGTCACAAAGGCATTCTCATTTTGCTCATTCTGCATTTGTCGCTTCTTTTGAGCCCAAAGATATTGGACACGCACTTTTCGATCCAGATTGGGTGAACGCTATGCATGAGGAGCTTGAGAATTTTGAGAGGAATCACGTGTGGGAGTTGGTTGAGCCTCCACCAAATTGCAAACCTATTGGAACAAAGTGGGTGTGGAAAAACAAAGAGGGAGAACATGGGGAGATTGTGAGGAACAAAGCGAGGTTGGTTGCTCAGGGGTTTAGCCAGAAAGAGGGGATAGACTATGAGGAGACATTTGCTCCTGTGGCCCGTTTGGAGGCAATTAGGATCCTTCTAGCATTTTCAGTTGCTAAAGGGTTCAAGTTGTACCAAATGGATGTGAAGAGTGGATTCCTGAACGGGTTTTTAGAGGAAGAAGTGTATGTGAGGCAACCCCCGGGCTTTGAGAGTGAGAGATTTCCCCATCGGGTATACAAACTCAGAAAAGCACTATATGGCTTTAAACAAGCTCCCAGGGCGTGGTATGGTAGGCTGAGAGGGTTCTTGTTTAGTAAGGGGTTTGTGATGGGAAAAGTGGATCAGACTCTCTTTCTCCTCAGGCAGGGTGTTGACATTCTGATCGTGCAAATATACGTGGATGATATAATCTTTGGTGGCTCCTCTCACACTTTGGTTGCCAGGTTTGCAGATGACATGAGCAGGGAATTCGAGATGTCCATGATGGGTGAGTTGCAGTTCTTTCTCGGGCTACAGATCAAGCAGTGCAAGGACGGGACGTTTGTGCATCAAGCCAAGTACACAAAGGACATAGTGAAGAAATTCAAGATGGATGACTCAAAGCCGATGGCTACGCCGATGAGTACGACTACAGATTTAGACGCGGATGTTGATGGCGAGCCCGTGGAGCAGAAGGAGTACCGGAGCATGATCGGCTCCCTCCTCTACTTGATGGCGACGAGGCCGGACATACAGTTCAGTGTGTGTCTGTGTGCTCGTTTTCAGGCTTCACCGAGGACTTCACATTGGCAGGCCGTTAAGAGGATTTTCAGGTACTTGAACTACACCCCTGAGTTTGGTCTTTGGTATTCTGCGGCCTCGACACTCAACCTTCACGGGTTTGCGGACACTGACTTCGCTGGGTGTCATTTGGATCGTAAGTCTACTTCTGGTGGGTGTTAGTTTCTTGGGTCTTCTTTGGTTTCTTGGTCATCCCGCAAGCAGTCGAGTGTAGCCCAGTCCACTACAGAGGCCGAGTATGTTGCTGTAGCCAGTTGTTGTTCCTAGCTCCTATGGATCACCTACACTCTGAGCGACTTTGGTGAGGAGTGTTCCCATGTCCCACTCTTTTGTGACAGCACCAGTGCCATAAGTGTAGCCAAGAACCCAGTTCTCCACTCCAAAACCAAGCATATAGAGGTGAGGTACCTCTTCCTGAGAGACAATGTGGAGAAGGGAAAGATTGCTTTGATCCATGTACTCACCGAGAACCAACTAGCTGATATCTTTACCAAACCCCTTGACCAAGCCACTTTCTCTCGCTTGTGGGGTGAGCTCGGTGTGTGTTTGCTTTCCTGAGTTGGTGGTGGGAGCATCTGTGTAGCATATGTATCATATTTATCTTTTGCATGGCATTGCATTTGTATCATGATGTATTGTCATCTTTGTATCTCAGGGTGTCTTTTCTTTTGTGATATATGGTAGGATGAGCTTCTCCTATATACATTGATTACTATGATATGCTAGTTGTTAGCTTGTGAGCATGTTTGATGTGACTTGTGAAGGATAGCTATGCTCTTGATAGTCTTGCTATATTTGCATACTGAGGTGGCTAGTTTTTGAAAATGTTTAGATAGGCTCTCTCTTATGAGTTTGAGGTTTGGTATGATCTTAGTATGCTCTGGTGGTTTATGTCACGCTTAATTCATGGTTGGATATCATGTGCTTCTCACTTGGGGTCAAAGACCCGTGTGTCATTATGAATCTTTAGCCCATGTGTTACCTTGTGGGGGAGCATAAGCTTATTTTTGCCGCAAAGGCACTTCATGTACCATTTTATGCTTAAATGTGAAAAATTAACTTGGTATGGAATGCCTTGCTCAAAATTGTGCTCTCAATTGATCCATGTCATAAATGTTTTAAATCTGATTTTATATGGGTGCTAAATCATTGCATGTTGTCTACCATGAGAAGTCTCATTTTAAGAAGTAGACACATGGCTCGATGGCTTTAACATGACATGAGATGCTTATGAGTGTTTGTAATGATCTTGTGTTAAGGATATGTGACCTAGAATGAAGTTTCTGTGACTTGAATTCACTTTGGTAGACTTTGCTCATGTTTTGGTCTTTAGCTCATGAGAGGGAAATTTTTGGCAAAATTGTGTAGTTTGATCATGGCTTGCTCATTTGCTCATATAGCCTTACTATCATGATGGCAATGCTCATACGAATCTTTGGAATGTCTTGCTTGCTCATTTGCTCACTCGTAGCATTTTGTAGTGTTCTTTGTCTATTTGAGAAGCTCTAGGTTGTAATTTTCGTACAAATGCCTTGATTCATGCATTGGCAACAAGGGGGAGAAGTTTGTGCATGGAAAATAGGTCTGAGCTTGTTTAGAAGGTTTTCGGCTGGTTTCGAACTGTTTCAGAACATGTTTTTCTGGGGGCGGTCACATAGGGCGGTCAGACCACCCTATCTGTGGTGTGACCGGCCTAGGCGGTCTGACCGGCCTGGGTCAGTGAGAGCAAGTTTTGCTCATTTTTCATGCATCTGCAGTAGTTCTTGCATGCATGTGTTCAGGGGGAGTGCATTTGCTCAGGGGGAGCCTGCATGTGGTCAGGGGGAGCTCCGTGTGTCGCCTGAGTTCTTGCTTTGGTGGTTTGCTCTTCGTGAGCTTTGGATTTTGTCTCGGTTGTGTTCAGCCATTGCCCTTGCCTTAGGGGACCGAGACTTTGGTTTCAAGTGATCAGGGTTTGTGTTGTTTGGTTTTTGGATCACTTGATGGGTTGTTTGTTGTTTCTTTCCTTTTCTTTCTCTGATGATTACTATGTGTGTGGGTGTTGTCAATGCACTCATCATGGGGGAGATTGAGGACTTGTGTGGTTCGAGGACCGGTGGATGGTCGCTCCATAATGATGAGTGATTGACAACGTTGTGTGGACTGACTCTTGGCCTAGTATTGCAGGTACAGGTTGCGACTTGATTCGCGTGGTGCAGGTGAAGATCAAGTGCGAAAGGTCAATGTCTGTGTGACCTCCCAGGAGCGGAGAGATGAGTAGGCTTCGATCGAGGTACCCGGTGGCCGACGGGATCGAGTGCGGACCGTACGCTGGCAAGAAGAGCAAGACGACGTCGAGAGGGATGAAGCCGGTGCAAGGTGGCAGCTAACAACTGAAGCTTGCTTGCGGGGTTTGCAGTGGTTTGGCCACAAAACCACTGGGTTACTTGGCTGAGCCACAAAGTCAAGACCGAGGACTCGACGGGGTGAGCCGGCCTGCCTGGGGCGGTCTGACCGCCTGGCCAGGGAAAGACCGCGGGCAGGGCGGTCTGACCGCCCAGGAGGGGCGGTCTGACCACGTGGGCTGCAGCGCGTCGAGAAGCTTCGAAGCGGAGGACGCGTGGCGCGATCGTGAGGCTTGTGTGAAGATGAAGCGGGTTGCGGCCAGCGGGAGTCCGTCTGATGAAGGAAAAGATCAAAGTTCCCAAAGTGCCCTCGGTGGGCGTGTATCTTAAGTTAAGTAAGTAAGGGTAGTTTGGTCATTGGTTGCCCTCCATATAAACTCAGTTGAGAGGAGATGGCAGCCACCTCTTGGAACCCTAGTTCATTTGCTTTCCTCTTTAGTTTTCCTTAGGCCTAGCTTGAGTGCTTCATGAGAGATCTTGTGAGAGGGATGGATGTTCGGGCGGCTTGCTAGACCTTGTATGAACCTTTCATGGTATGTATAGAAGCTTCGGCGTGGTTCATCTAGTCTCTCTTTGTCTCCCGGCATTTTCCATTTTGGTGATTTTCGGAGCTCTTTTTTTGGGGATTTTCGTGGTGGCTTGTTTGAGGTGTTTCTTGGAGGGATTCTTGTTGGGTGTCACACATGAGGTCTTCGTGCCTCTTTTCTTGGATACTTTGCCCCATAAATCCTTTGGGAAATCCTTTGATTTGGGTGGATTTCGGAGTTCTTGGAGTTCATGACCTAGAGACCTTCGATTCGCGATTCCTCTTGATTGGATGGGTTTCGGTGGATATCCTTTGGTGGAGAGGTCATTCATGAGGTGACCTAGCTATCCCCGAAGTTTCGTTGCAATCCGTGGAGTGAATCGGGAGATCCGGTGAAGGGAAGTTGGGAGTTGACCCCCGGCCAGTTTCTGCAGGGGAGGCGGTCTGACCGCCCAGGGCACGCGGTCTGACCGCCCAGGGGGTTTCGCGAGGAAAGTATTGGTTTTCTGGGGATTTTCTCTGAGAGCTTGTTTGCCTTGATTAGAGGAGTTTCCAGGCGAAATCTTGGGTCGGTTTGGAGTCGTGAGCTTCGAGTTGTGGTTTTGGGGAATTTCTCAGCCTAGGCGGTCTGACCGCCCTGTCCATGCGGTCTGACCGCCCCTGGCAGGAAATTTCCCGTGTGTTGTTTCCGCTGTTGTGGTTGAGTAGTTTCAGTGCTTGCTGGTGAGGTTTGCTCCTACGATCAGTGGCACTCTAGTGGCTACGTGGTCTTGGCAAACGTGCGGATAGAGTGGTGAAAGTGATTTTGGTATCGAGGCCGTGTTCATCTCGTTGGAGGAGCTATCTCCCTCGAGAAAGAATTTTTATCGGCTCCCATTCACTCCCCCCCTCTCTGGTCGCCCAATCCGGTCCTTCAAAAGCACTTGACAAATTCTGCAAACGCCAGGCGCAGACTGTTCGTGCAGTACGGGCAGACCATCCGCTAGGGTACGGCGGACTGTCCGCAGGTACGGCTCGGAATGTCCGAAATAAGGAACAAAACCACCAGAGACGAACCCCGAAATTCGGACTGTCCGGCTATGCCTTGCGGACTGTACACCAGTGTCGCGGACTGTCCGTGAGGGCAGCGCGGACTGTCCGTCCAGCTCGCTGGAAACCCAGACAAAACTCAGCTCCACCCCAGACGAAAACTTAGCCACGCGGACTGTCCGTGAGCAACACGCGGACTGTCCGAAAACACCTTGCAGCAAAACCCTAGGGCTACGACAGATCAAAACGCGAGTTCGCAAGAACAGATGACGAACACGCGACAAACCCAAACGCGCGGACTGTCCGCGGGGTCCCTGCGGACTGTCCGCTAGCCCCGGACAGAGCAACTCGAGCTCGAGCTCGCGAAGTCAACTCTTCAAATACATCACCGGATCTCCCAAACGCCAAAAGCTCTTGAGACAAGATTTGGGGGAGATGATAAGCAACACAAGAGGAAGCTATGCCCCAAAAATCTCGATATCTAATCCACTAAATCACCGGGAATCGCGGATCACACGAACTACCACTGAGAACTTGAACTCCGGCCGAAAACTCACGAATCGAAGGCTTTCCCCGGCGTTTGAGGAGTCAAGATCACACACAAAGATGCACAAGGCATCCACCCATGATCTCCTCAAAGAAATCCGAAGGAAAACGCCCTCAAATCCCCGAATCGAGCGAAGAACAAAACTCCCCAAAAATAGCCCTGAAAATGACATGAAAATCACAAAGGACTAGGTGATCACCACAACGCCGAATGCTTCCATACATCCAGAGGTCAGAGTCTATAAAAGAATATAGCCTAAGGAATACAGAGGAAAAAGAAGCAGTTCAGAGCAATCTACCGGGGGAGGAAAACCCTAGAGTCCCAGAAGAGAGAGATGCCATCGACCTCTCCGCTATTTATACGAACTCCATCGGAGGGAGGTAAATGACCATGCTACCCCTACTACTTGAAATGAAGATACAACCCGTCAGGGGCATTTTGGTCAAGTCTTCATCGGACGGACACGCTTCCACCGTAGCTTCGCTTCACCTCGACGCAAACCCCGCGATCACGCCACGTGCCCCCCGCCTCGAAGCTTCCCGAAGCTCCCGGATCACCATCTCCGTCGCCTCGGGCCTCCGAACTTGGTTTTGAGGCCCAAACCAAGAAACCGTCCACCGATCATTTTGTGAGCAAACCAACAAACCCCGTGTGCAAGCTTTAGGCTCGATCCGCTACCTTGCACCGGCCCATGTTCACGACTTCAGCCCGCCAGTCTTGCACCGCACGGTTCGCACTTGACCCCATCGGCCACCGGGTCCATCGAACCAAGCCTACTTGCCACTCCATCACCCGGAGGCCGCCACGGCTAAGGCGTTTCGCGCTTGTTCTTCACCTGCACCGACACGAGTCAAGACGCAACCTGTACCTGCACACTTAGCCAAGCATCAGTCCACACAACGTTGTCAATCACTCATCACTAAGGAGCGAACCTCCACTGGTCCTCGGACACACCTGGTCCTCAAATTCAAGGCCTGTCTCTAGGACTAGTGGGCTTGTGTGTGCCTAGTCTAGAGCTTCTCTGGTGTGTGTGAGTACTCGGAGTGGCAATCGGGGTATAGGCTGACTTCGACCTTCGGGAAGAATTTTTATCGGCTCCCATTCACTCCCCCCCTCTCTGGTCACCTATTCGGTCCTTCAGTTTCATGAATTATAAATGCATAATTATACCTGATCATGTTATTTAATGTTTTAAATTATTACTGCTATATAAATGAGCGTGACAGAATACACTTTTCGTTGCAAAAGATAAGTCATCCTATCACAACCCGTATTTTTCAGTGCCAAAAAGGAACGTGGTAATAGTAAGTTCCACTTGTAGCAACCCTGTATCATAGTGGTAATAGAGACATGAACTTTTGGCAACCAAACCATTTTCGAAGCAACAAGAGAGGACACATCTTACAACCAAGCAAACTAGGTGGCATTAGAGTGCCCAACCTATTGCCTCCGTCCTATATATTTTGGTTGTAAAAGAATGTTACACCTATAACAACCATCCATGTTGCGTGGTAATTGAGGACGCCACTATCGCACCATAATCAACTTCGTGGCAATAGAGTGAAGCACTTATAGCAACCAAACATGGTTCGAGGCAATATAGAACACCACCTATGGCAACGAAATCAACATCATGGTAATAGAGGTTTTCACGTATTGCACCCAAAACGCTTTCGTGACAATAGAGGTGCTTCCCCTATAGCAACCAGAAATAGAACGTAGCAATACCACACTTTGCAACGAAAGTTTTTTTTAGAATTGCAACGCGTTGTGTACGATGAAACATTACCTATGGCAACCCCAAATGCGTCGCGATATGGTAATTTGCGACCAACACGAGCGCAGTCGAAGACGCTAGTTGCAACGCCGCATTGCGTTGCAATAGAAACACTTTTACAACCATAAAAAGACCACCGTCGCAACAGCCTATTGCAGCGCGACCTTTCGCAGCACTTGTTTGACGAAATAATTTGGTTGCATTTGCTACTATTGCATCCAAATATGGCATATTGCAACTCATTTTCTTTGTTGTATGAGCCACAAAACCACGTAGTGGGTGTTCTTCCTGTTCGTCTGCGATTTTCGCGCGGACAGTCTGTGGGTGCTGGGCAGACGGTCTGAAGGGATATGGGGAGGCTACACTAGCGCAAAACAAAATTCCCCGCAAACAAGATCTACTGCAGTTATAGATCACAGGATTACCAATAGATGCGCAGTTGCAGCAGAACCATCTCGATGTAGACGAATGCGTCAAGGGTAGCAGTGTCGTGCAGTTGCTCACGTCACGTCCTTCGGGTGTGGCTCGTCCGAGTGCTTCAGATGTAGCACCTCCAAGGTATCCACACGTACAGGAAGGAAGCGTCGCACACCGGACTGCTAGGTCCGCGGGCATGACGAGGAGTGGGCGGCGCGGCTGTTGCTCGAGAGTCATCCGAGTCAGGGGGGTATGGTCCATATTTATGAGGGGAAAATCCCCCACACCATCGTCCATTATCAATACGGGACTAATAGATGGTGCACCCCCTTCCAACGCTAATGGGCTTTACAACAATTGTGGCCCATTATGACTTTTACAACCCAATCGATCAAATCCATTTAAACCCACTAATGGATCTAATCCAGTTGGCTCTAGGGCATATCTCCAACAGTCTCCCACTTGCACTAGAGTCAACTATGCAAGTACATCCTCATTCGACTTCCAATCCCTTAAGTGTGTGACCCTACGGGTTCACGTACACATAGACATGGCTCGAGTACTCCTACTCGACCAATAGTTGACAGCGGCCTCTAGCAAGACGTGTCAACTCCTATGCATACATAAAGATCATATCAGACAAACCATCACAGCGTACCATACATGCTATTCCCTTTGCCTCACGATATTTGGTCTAGCTCCAAGCTGACCTCTCTTTCTCGATACTGTGATTTAGACCATGCCTCACAACATGCTTCCTGACAAACCCGAAAGCCACCTTATAACTACCCTGTTACGGAGTAGCGGTTGATAGCCCATAAGTAGGTCAATTCACATCTTGACTACATGAGACAATGTCAAGTCTAAGGACATAGCGTACACGTTGTGTAAAGAGACAACTATGTAACAAAATCTCAAATTGGGTCAGTCCAGCCCCATGTCATAGATGTGCCCACATTATGAGTCATACATCTCCATGTTCATGGCTTGTGAAACATAGTCATACATGTGCCCACATTATTAGTTATACATCTCCATGTTCATGACTTGTGAAACATAGTCATCAACTAATAAATGTGCTAGTCATTAACTCATACTAGGGATAACTTTTGAATAACCATACAAGTAAAAGAGTTTTACAAATAATTCACATAATTGCCAATCAAATAGAGGTCGCCTTTCATGGATATCCAATAAGTGAATAATGTGTCATGGATACAATGAAATATAATCATCTCTATGATTCCATCTAGGACATATTTCTAACATTATTCCACTTGCACTTGAGCTAATTTAGAATGTATCTAATACCCATAGCTCTCATGTGCGCCTCATGCTTAGGCTGTGGATGGGGTTTTGTCAAAGGATCTGCAACATTCAAATCCGTGTGTACTTTGCATATCTTCATATCACCTCATCTAACGATCTCTCGTATCAGATAAAATTTCCGCAGTACATGTTTGTTCTTTTCATGATACCTAGGCTCCTTTGCTTACGCAATAGCCCCATTGTTGTCACAATAGAGATCCAATGGGCTAGAGACATTCGGAAACACACCAAGTTCAGTAAGGAACTTCCTTATCCAAACACCCTCCTTCGCAGCTTCTAAAGCCGCGATGTACTCTGCTTCTGTTGTAGAATCAGCCACTATTTCCTGCTTGGAACTCTTCCAGCTCACGGCACCACTGTTTATCGTAAATACATATCCTGATTACGTCTTTGAATCCTCTTGGTAAGTTTGGAAACCAGCATCGGTGTAACCTGTTACAACGAGCTCCTCCTCACCACCATAGACTAGGAACATGTCTTTAGTCCTTAAGTACTTAAAAACATTTTTAACCACTGCCTATTGACCCTCACCTGGATCAGATTGGTATCTGCTTGTAACACTGAGCATACGAAATATCTGGATGTGTACATATCATTGCATACATGATAGATCCGATAGCTGAAGCATATGGTATTCTACTCATGCATTCCCGCTCATCTGTAGTCGAAGGACACTGAGTCTTGCTAAGATGTATGCCATGTGACAAAGGCAAGAACCCTTTCTTCGCCTCTTCCATGTTGAACCGTTTCAACACTTTGTCAATATAAGTGTCTTGGCTTAATCCTATAAGCCTTTTTGATCTATCTCTATAGATTTAATGCCCAAAATGTATACTGCCTCACCTAAGTCCTTCATCGAAAAACTATTTTTCAATGAGGTCTTAGCGACCTCAAGCATAGGAATGTCATTTCCAATCGGCAATATGTCATCCACATATAAGATTAGAAATACTACAGAGCTCCCACTTGCCTTCTTGAAAACACAAGGTTCTTCTTCACTTTGAATGAAGCCAAACCCTTTGACCACATCATCAAAGCGAAGGTTCCAACTCCGAGATGCTTGCTTCAATCCATAAAAGGACTTCTGAAGTTTGCATACCTTTCCAGTATTGGTCGGATCGATAAATCCCTCAGGCTGTGTCATATACACAACCTCACTCAGATCCCCATTTAGAAAAGCTGTCTTGACATCCATCTGCCATATCTCATGATCGAAATATGCAGCTATGGCTAGAGTAATACGAATAGATTTAAGCATCGCTACAGGTGAGAATGTCTCGTCGTAGTCAACCCCTTGAATTTGTCGAAAACCTTTTGCCACAAGTCGAGCTTTATAGATGTGAACATTTCCATCCATATCTCTCTTCCTTTTATAGGTCCATTTGCACTCTATAGGTTTAATACCATCTGGCGGGTCAACCAAGTTCCAAACTTGATTGTCACCCATGGAATCTATCTCGGATCTCATGGCACTTTGCCATTTCTCAGAATCTGGGTCCATCATTGCTTCCGTATATGTCATAGGCTCATCATTGTCCAACAACAATATGTCGCGCTCTCCTGCAATCATGAGATTGAGCTTATTAGTTGTGCGTCGTGCCCTTTCAGACCTTCGTGGTTGTGATGGTGCTTCTCTTGCCACAGGCATCTCAACTCGTTCAGCTACATTAGCATCATTTGTGAACTCTTGCCTGAGCGGCTCATCTTGAACTTCTTCAAGATACACCTTTTGTCCACTTTTCTCTCGTTTGAGAAACTCTTTATCTAAGAAAACACCATTCCGAGTGACAAACACTTTGCCCTCTGGCAGTTGTAGAAATAATACCCTAAAGTCTTTTTAGGATATCCCACGAATATGCACTTGTCCGACTTGGATGTAAGCTTGTCTGACTGAAGTCGCTTGACAAAGACTTCACAACCCCAAATTTTAAGAAAAGATAAACTGGGAGTCTTACTAGTCCATATCGCATATGGTGTCTTATCTACGGACTTAGATGTTACCCTATTTAATGTGAAAGCTGCGGTTTCTAGAGCGTAACCCCAAAATGATAATGGTAGGTCCGACTGGCTCATCATTGATCGAACCATGTCCAACAAAGTTCAATTACGTTGCTCGGATACACCATTTCTCTAAGGTGTTCCAGGTGGCGTAAGCTGTGGAACAATTTGGTTCTCTTCAGATGACTGCTAAACTGGTGACTCAAATACTCGCCTCCACGATCAGATCGTAAGGCCTTAATTTTCTAGCCACGCTGATTTTCTACTTCATTATGAAATTCTTTGAACTTTTCAAATGTTTCAGACTTGTGCCTCATTAGGTAGACATAGCCATATCTACTTAGATCATCAGTGAACATTATGAAGTATTCGTATCCACCTCTAGCTGTCATACTCATTGGTCCACACACATCCGTATGCATGATTTCCAACAAGTCTGAAGCTCTCTCAGGAAAACCTGAGAAAGGCATCTTGGTCATCTTGCCGAGCAAACAAGCCTCACATGTCTCGTAAGATTCAAAATCAAACGAAGTTAAAAGTCCATCAGTATGGAGCTTCTTCATGCGCTTTTCACTTATATGACCTAAACGACAATGCCACATTTAGGTGGGACTCAAATCATTAGGTCGAGACCTTTTAGCACTTATGTTACAGACATGTGAATCATCAAGATTTAAAACAAATAAGCCATTCACAATGGATGCACAAGCCACGAACATATTATTCTTGGAGATCACACAACCATTGTTTTCACTCACAAATGAATAACCATCCTTCATCAAACATGAAGGAGATAAAATGTTTCGACTCAAACTAGGAACAAAATAAGAATTATTCAACTCCATAATAAATCCTGATGGGAGGTGGAGTTGCATCGTCCCGATGGTAAATGCAGCAACTCTTGCATTATTACCCACGCGGAAATCAACTTCTCCTCTTTCCACGCTTCTACTTCTTATCATTCCATGCATCGAATTGCAAATATGAGCAACCGATCCGGTATCAAGTACCCAAGAATTGATAACTATATCAGCGAGGAAAATATGATCTGTAACATAAACATGAAGTGTACCTGAAGTGGAAGTACCCTTACTTCCCTTGTTCTTCAAAGAAGCTAGGTACAACTTGCAGTTTCTTTTCCAGTGACCAATTTCCTTACAGTGAAAACACTCAGCCTTGGCAGTTGGACTAGCCTTGGGCGCCTGGTTTGGCGTGAGGATCGTATCCTTGGCCTTGCCTTTCTTCTTCCAAGATTTGCCCTTCCTCTTAAAGGTCAGCTTGTTTTGAATCGCCATCACATGGCTGCTGCCAGCGCTTTTCTTGATGTCACTCTCTGCTGTCTTAAGCATGCCACACAGCTCATTCAAACCCTTCTCCACCCCATGCATATGGCAGTTCGAGATGAAGTTCCCATAACTAGGCAGAAGAGATGAAAGAATGAAATTAGTGGCCAACTCTTGGCCAAGTGGGAAGCCCAGCTTCTCCAACCTTTGAGTGTAACCAACCATCTTGATCACATGTGGCCTAACTGCTGCGCCTGCTTCCAACTTGCTCTCCATAAAGGACATAGAGACATTGAACCTTTCAGTCCTAGCCTGTGTGGCGAACATGTCTTTGAGTGCCACGATCATATCGTGCACCTCATGGTTAGTCTCAAACTGCATCTGCAGCTCAGGCTCCATGCAAGCTAGCATAAGGCAACTCACTTCAAGATTAGCATCACATGCCTTCTTGTAAGCGCTCTTTTCAGCAGCTGTTGCATCATCAGCAGGCTCATCTGGTAATGGGGTGTCTAGAACCTCTTCCTTTTTCTCTGCCCTGAGAACAATTCTCAAGTTACGGATCCAATCCGTATAGTTCGTTCCATTCAATTTGTCCTTCTCAAGGACCGTACGTAAAGAAAACAAGGTGGTGTTGCTTGGTGCCATTGAACTACAACAAAATAATAATGCAAAATACTAAGACAAAATATCCATGACTGAGTAAAATAAAAGAATTTACTCCCACTCAAATCAATTTCCCCGTGTTGATACTTAGTGATTCAGAATCCATAACTAACAAGTCTACTAGTGAGTTTTTGCATCACCGCTAGCAAACAAGGTAGACCGGTAAGCAACTCTTTGCTAATCATATCACATATGACTCCTGTTGTTGGGTGACATCTCTATGTCTCGGCTGCCAACCTTTATGCCCCAAAGTTCTTAACCGTTAAGATGACTTTGATAAGCAAAGCAACACTTATGCGTGTAAGTATCCGATACAAACCCGTCTAGTCAAGGAAAACTAGTGGCACCCTAATTTCATAGACCCACCACTAATTGTACGAGACGTGGGACGGTGGCAAGTGTTGGGAGGGCATGTTAACTTAAAATTTCAAAGGGATCGTTCTACTTGTAACATCACACGCAAGAAAATAACCATTGTGGCATGTAAAAGTAGAATGGTAAGAACGACATTCACACAGTTGTAACATGGTATGACCCATTATAACATGGTGATATCCATCTCCATTGAAATGTACATTATGTTGATCTCCATCTCCATGATCTGTGCACCATCCTTCATGGGATGAGTCATCCAAGAACTATCTAATGCGTGATAGTACACTAAGTTACACAATTGCGCATGAGATCATCACAAATCGGTACGCAGACCATTACATCAATTTTGACAATACATGTGGCTCCAGCTGTATTGCCGTACGCGTGAAACGTAGGTCACGAATAAATTACACACATGCATCACATACACATATGGGCCATACCTATCACAAAACCTGCAAAACAGATTATTGTACTTCCGATGTCTAAATTTAAACCGTCGAAAAACCCACCTTACAATCCGATTTTGGGAAATCTAATTTCGCCGTGACTAGCAAAGCTAGTTAATCTCACGTCTAAAATTTTCTGTAGATCAATTTTCATATAGAAAACGTCTCCATCCGAGTTAACCACAGAAAGGTACGGCTGTTTTACCGAACAACATGTTTTCTGATTTTCTCGAGGCCGGTAGCGGATCTAATCCACCGCCGCCGCGCATCCCATACGCATGGCACTTGACCTAGCTTCGATTCAACCAATCCAATTGATCTCCTCCTCATCATGACTGGGTTTACATGTATCACTTTACTCCGATGGCGGAATTCCGATCGGTAGGAGTAATTCGTTACACGGCCATCACGACAAGAACACGAAACTAATCACAATTTTTGATCTACGTCCACGCATATCACCATATGCACACATCCCGAATCTAAAACTTAGCAGCTATGGCTCTGGTACCACTGAAGGGATACGGGAAGGCTATGCTAGCGCAAAACAAAATTCCCCGCAAACAAGATCTACTGCAGTAATAGATCACAGGATTACCACTAGACACGCAGTTGCAGCAGAACCGTCTCGATGTAGACGAACACGTCGAGGGTAGCAGTGCCGTGCAGTTGCTCACGTCACGTCCTTTGGGTGTGGCTTGTCCGAGTGCTTCAGATGTAGCACCTCCAAGATATCCACACGTACGGGAAGGAAACGTCGCACACCGGACTTTTAGGTCCACGGGCGCGACGAGGAGTGGGCGGCGTGGCGGCGCGGCTGTTGCTCGAGAGTCATCCGAGTCAGGAGGGTATGGTCCATATTTATCAGGGGAAAATCCCCCACACACCACCGTCCATTATCAATACGGGACTAATAGATGATGCACCCCCTTCCAACATTAATGGGCTTTACAACAATTGTGGTCATTATGACTTTTACAACAAAATGGATCAAATCCATCTAAACTCACTAATGAATCTAATCCAATTGGCTCTACTGCATATCTCTAACAGACGGTCGGTGAGGTGTGGTTCGCGTCGTGAAACTATCTGAGTTCTCGGGGTTATTTTACGGACGATCCGTGTTCATTTTACGGACAGTCCGTGGTCCTCACGGTGCGCAGGGGAGCAGCGGTGTGTGACTCGCCAGGTGCAGCGATAGGTGCAGCAGGGCCACGTGTGGACGAGCGCGTGCAAATCATCGAGAGGGAGCGAGCCAACAACATCTGCAGTTCGTGGCCTCCAGCAGCTTTGAGCGGATCAGCAGGCGGCCGGAACAGCACTGCAGCAGGCACACGCAGCGCACCACCAAGCATCGCAGGCGTCGGAGGTCAAGCTGCAGGCCAGAGCTAGTAGCAGCAGGCCCAAGGCACACGCAGGCAACAGCACGAACACCAGAGCAGTCCCGTTGCAGGTCAAAAGCTTGATTTTTGTATTCGCAAGCTGCAGCAAGCTCTTTATTTAATCATTTGTTAATCATTGCTAGTTTGACCTTGTGCCTTTGAGCTTCGTTGGTGGTTCCTGTTAGCATGGTGCTAGGAATTAATTCAAGTTAATTCTTTTCAGCTCTCACTTGCTCTTTAGCTCATTAGTAGCAGCTTTAATTTTGTGCATGCTTAGGAAGTGTTATTTTAATTGTGACTTAGCTTATCTCTTGTGCAAGCTTTTTCGGTGCTTCGATTTCTTTTGCTTCCGCAACGCTTTGAGCGTGCACTGCTAGGGAAAGTCTCATTTGTACCGGTCTATAACCCCCTTTAGTACCGGTTTCCAAACCGGTATTGTTCGATCGGTACTAATGTGAAGTCACATTAGTACCGGTTTTGGGAACTGGTACTAATGTGGACATTAGTACCGGCTGTTATTGAGAGCCAGTACTAATGTGCCCGCCCCCGGCGACGTGGCATGGTACACATTAGTACCGGTTCTTGATGCCAACCGGTACTAAATTTTTTTTTGTTTTTTGTTTTTCTTTATTGTTTTCTGGTTTATTAATTCTATCGTATTTACGTATACTAATCCTAATGCCTAATACGCTATAATATATATTCGTGTGCCATATAAAATATTTGAGATAATACTATACATGCATACGTATATATGTACTAGTATAATATCTAAAATTATACTAGTACATATATTCGTATGCATGTATTATCTCAAATCCGGTAGTTGATCCAATGCAAGAACATATATAATATTGTGCATACAGAAATACAAAAAATACATATTAGTGTATATAATACATTGCATCAAAGGTCAGCAGGGTTTAATATTAATTTTTTTTGCTCCCTGACGATTGGTCCTTTGCAGAGCTTTTTCCTCTCTTGCTCCCCTGCTTAGTCGACTCTGCTTGTTCCATCGACTTCCCAGTTGATTTTGCCATGGACTTCCCCGATCCTTCTTCCGTGGACTTCCCCGTTACAATAGCAGATGATAAGCCTGAATAGAATTCTCCACCAAGCGTAATCACCTCATCTAGAAGAAGTCCGCATAGTTGTTCTTGAATTAACCGGATTCTTTCGGACTCGAGGAGTCCCTCCTTGATGTCATCAATCTACAAAAGAATATGAACAAAGAATAAGAACTAGTACAAAAAAGAACATGGACAAATAAGAACTACATGCATGTGTCGTTTAGTTTAGTGGACGCACCCTGTCTTCAAGGTTGGTACCATGTGCGAGGCTTGAAAAGGTATGCATGAACTCGCATACATAGTATCCGCACAGATTGGTACCTGAAGGTTGTGTCAAGCACTGCACATGTGCGAAAACAAGGTTATGAAATATGTTTAATTGTATTGGAAGACATGAGATATGCGGACTAGCAGAATACACATACAGGGAAATCATAGTGGATATAAAGGTTCTCTTTGTATTTTCCCGGGTGCTCTACACAGAGGCGAGTCCATGCAATTTTGATCATATCTACGACATCTTGGTATGCGCTTTTGTCTGTACTTGCCCTCAAAGAGTCGAAGATGAAGACCTTGCTTAGAGACGGACATAATGCAAAAAGAATCCAGTGGAAGCTGTGCATACATGTAGAAGTATTAGTTTCTTGAAATATAAATGCAATGTCATTTGAAAAAGATAAAATAGATGAGATACACGTTGCTCACCCGAAGTTGTATAGCAGAAGTATGATACCCTTCTCATGGTGTTTTTCTAGTTACAAATATATATAGTCCAATGTGGCCAGCTCCCATTTTCTGACACAAGTCTGATTTATCATTAGTGGATCCATGAAGCCGACGTCTCTTATTCCTCTCCTCCAGCACCGCTGCATCTCAAAGCTGCATGATTGAAATTAAATTCAAATTAAACACAAGTTAAGATAAGGTGGAATGTCTAGATCATTGTTTTCGAGACTTACAGAGTCCAGCAAGCGATGAGTCCTGAGTCAATTGCATCTTGATTGAATAAGTACCAAAATTGGTCAAATTCCACACCAAAAGTTTCTCGGCCACGGAAATAATGTTGATCATCTATGGTAATTTCCACATATGTTACACCGCTGGCTGACGCAGCCATGTACCAATCGTGCAGTTCATGCATTCTCGTTAGAAGAAACGACACCAACTGCGGCCACACAAGAGGTTTACCCCACTCATACTTCGGTCTATTTTCCCCTTCATGCTTTGGGATTGGTTCGTCCCCTCAGATTTGAGCAGGAGTCAGACCTGGATCCTTATTGAATACGAGGAATGCTGCTCAAGCATAGAAAGCACCTTAATGGGGGAGACAGATTGCTTTGACTGGGTGCCTAGTTGTGGAATTGTACATTTAGCTTTATTCGCCAGCTTCTTCTGTTTGTCCATCTTGAGTGCTTGTCGGTCATAGTCACTCAAAGGAGGTGCCTGGGCATTTATTCGTTTCTCCTCCTCCATTTTTTCATGAAGCGATGAAATTTCACCCATTCAATTGGTTTCTCAACAGGTGGCTGCTTCGCTTTGAATATTTGTCTATCAAGCTCAGCCTGCACTGAAGCATCTAGCTCCTCCTGAGTCTTCTCGTAAGATAATTTCGGTTGAGGCTTCTTCTGCCTGGGCTTCGTCTGCTTCTTTGGAGGAGGGGCGGAGGATGATGCGTAGCTCGTCTTTTGGTACCCTTGCCCTTAACAGACTCATCATGCTAAGGGGGCGGACTCTCGCTTGGGTCCCTTTCAACTAGAGGACTCATGCTTGCAGTTGGGGAAGACGGTAGCTGATGATCTTCGCCTTCAGGCACGAGTGGTGTAGATGAGGCATCAGGAAGAGGTGCTTCTGGTGAGGCTAGGGGTGCTTCCTTGACCGGTTCTATAATCTTTATGTGAGCCTTGGCCCACAATACCCAACCGTGCACGGTATCTCCAAGCACCTCTTGCTCATCAGGTCCGGTAACTCCAGTTCGAGGTCTTCCCAACTGGGGACCACTCGGTCGACGGCAACTTTATGGTAAAATGATTACTAAATTCCACACCCATGAAAGTTTCCCCCGGTTCCGGGACCTCAGCAACACCATAAGCCACTCGTAACATCTTGTTTCTGAGTTGAGCGTGAAGCTCACACGCTAACCTCACTGTGATGTCATCCATGGGGAACCGTTCGTGGCAGACCTCGGCTGCTTTTGCTAAGGCTTGGGGTGCTTCTGGTGATGCAACCAGTGCTTCTGATGAGGCTAGGGGTGCTTCTGCTTCCTTGACCGGTGCTTTCGTGTTTGCTGGTGCTGCATCCGTTGAAGCGACACTACTTTTCCCCTTAGTAGATGGCGGGCTCATTTCATCTATAGGCCCTTGCTGAGATGATTGTTTGTTAAGAGCAAGTGCCACACGCTGGTCAATGATGGCCTCCATTATTGCCTCAGTCATTTCTACACGCTCTTGCAATTGTCTGATTTTCCTATCTTGTTCGTCCTTGCTCCTTTTGCGCTTCTTATACGAGTCAATGTGCTCATGCCATGCGACTTTCCATGGAATCACACCTTTGCCTCGGCAACGGCCACCATGTTCTTTAGTGCCTATTGTAGCAGAAAGCTCGTCCTTCTCTCGATCAGCTATGAATGTTCCTTCGGCAGCAGCCCTGATCAAATCAACAAGCCTTGCAGCTATCTGTCTTAGTTGCTCCCCCGGTATTAATGACCCATCCTCGGGATTGAGTGAGCCACCATGTGCATAATAGTAATTCCGCGCTCGGTCAGGCCACTTCAGATTTGCTGGTACGATTCCACGTGCCATTATCTCTTGTTCCATCCGATCCCATTTGGGCAGGGCCATCGCGTAACCTCTAGGGTCAAGATGATGGAATTCTTTCTTTTTACGTGCATTGGCTGTGTTGGTTGCAATCAACCTGGCGGCATCTTCCGATTGCTTGCCCTGCACAAATGCATCCCAGTGATCTCTTAACTTGGCATATCCCGGCTTCTTAAAATCGGGTGTAAGCCCCTGCTTGATGAACTCTTGGTCAGCCGCTTCTTGTATGTCTGAAAGGCAATTGCACCCTTCTGCAGGACCCAAGTGTGCACATCTTTCAAATCTGTGTCTTTTGGAAATGAGAAGTGTGCTTTCACCTCGGCCCAAATCATGTTCTTCTCTGTGACCGAAACAACATCTGGCCGAACCGGTACCAGGGGTTCATTCTCTTCATGTTGCTCTTCGTCCTAATCTTGATCTTCATGCTCAACTTCTGCTTGATCACCTTCTTCGGGTAGCAAGTCAGGTGCGTCAGCCGCTTTCCAAAACGAAAGCTTATTGGGATGTTGTCCCGAACAAGAGCCCCAATGTGATTTATCAACTTGACAACATTTTCATGTGGAGCTAACAGTCTCCCATCGGGAGATACTTCCGTGATGATGAAACACCCCTCTAGCTTCTTCTTTGGGCCGCGTTTCCCACCTGGCTTTTTCTTGCTGCTCGATGCAGGCTCCTGGAAATTTAAGAACTATTAATTAATTTTGTATAATTAGTTGGTTCCTGGAAAATCATGACGAGGTACTGGTTTTTATTAATTATACCTCGGATGGTTCTCCATCATTGCTTCCTTGAGCAACTGGTTGCTCCCTCTCGTTGCCATCAGCAAACATGTTCAGGTAGCTGTCTGCCTCTCTGTGATCCTGTTGTTGTTCATTCGGTGCATCATTCATAGTATTGCGAGCAATTAAATCCATGATCATTTGCTCCGCTTCTGTTCGCACCATTGTAATAACTAAAATAATGTAACAAAAAATAATATGAGGACAAACTATTCCAATGATGAGACTATTAATATGAGGACAAAAAATAATATGAGGACAAAAAATAATAATGTGGCGGGGGAGTCGGGAGCGTGGCGGGGAGTCGGGAGCGTGGCAGGGGAGACGGTAGCGTGGCGGGGGAGTCGGGAGTGTGGCGGGGAGTCGGGACCGTGGCGGGGGGTGGGGGGTCGGGAGCGTGGCTCCCGACTCGCTCGAGCGATTCGAGAGCGAGTCGGGAGCGAGTGGAGCCGAACGTGTGCAATTTAAATTTAAATAGCATTTACATCCACATTTAAATAACATTTACGTCCACATATAAATAACATTTACATCAACATCCAAATTGAATTCTAAATTCTAAATTCTAAATCTAAAACTATATTTGTAATTCTAAATCTATAATTCTAAATCTATATTTCTAAATCTAAGTTTCTAAATCTAAATCTATATTATTTCTAAATTCAAAATTCTAAATCTAAAAATATATTTGTAATTATAAATTCTAAAAAATAAAAAAATGGGGCTGACGTTAGCCACCACGGGGGTGGCGTCAGCCCCCAAATCGCGCTGGCTGGCGCGGCTGGCAGGGGCGCGGCGCGCACAAGGCTCGGCCGCGGCGACGTACGACGCGGAGGCCGGGGACTGCGTACCGATCGAGGGGAGGGGCGGCGCGGGGGGGGCGGCTCGGGCGTTGGGGGGGGGGGGGCGGGGACGGGGCAAGGCGGCGACGGCGGACCACGGCACACCGGCGATGGCGGAGACGGCAGAGGCGCGGCCGGCGACAGTGGAGACGCGGCGGAGACGGCGGGCCGGCGGGGGCGCGCGGCGGACATCGACCGACGGCGTGGTGCGGCGCGGCGGGGCGCGCGGTGCAGCGCCGGATCGATGACGACGACGAGGGGCGCGGACGGCGGGCGGGGGCGGCGACGGCGGACGGCACGGCAACGACGACGAGGGCCACCGGGGGGCAGAGGAGAAACAGGCGGCCGACGGGGGATCGGCGAAGAACGAAGAAGGGGAGAAAATGCGCTAAGTGTTGGGGGAGAAGGGGCCGGGCGCCTTATACCTCCCCGCATTAGTACCGGTGCTAGTTTAGCACCGGTACTAATGTGCTTCATTTTGTTGCCTACTGTTTCCCTTCTATTTTTCGTGTTTATTTTCTATATTGTAGTTTATTTATGGAAAATCATATACAACACATAAAATGGTGGAACAACTTTAGTTAATTTTCTTTACATAGATACTATGATATTCTAAATTTAACAATTAAAATTAAAATTTTCTTATCAATAAGCTACTAATATCTTCTAAATTGTCTTTTTTTGTTCTTGACTTTAACAAACGGAAATAAATTTCTTTTTTTCATGCAAAATCTTTCTTAAATAGTACATCCGGTGTAATTAATATAAAAATCAGGATTTAGTCTTGCTCATGTATGTTTTTACGTAAATTAATTATTTAATATCCGATAATGCTAAAAAAAGTGAAATAATTGAAAGTTTTGTTAATAAAGTAGCAAAATATTAGTTCCTTAAAATATTACAATACTTTGGTACATGATCACAAATTAATATAACATATTATACATCATCATCTAATGCAACATTAACAATCTTCCTCTTCACGAATGTCCCTTGGTTGTGATCACGACGTAGGTATGGAGTGTCCTCTTCGGCTAACAGGATGCTTGGGTCAATATTTACTAAAAATGGAGGAAGACCATCAAATTGACCATAATCTTTTTTTTGACAACAATTGATCATAATCTTCTGAAATGTCAGTCTTGTCCTCAACTCCAACAATTTTTCTTTTTCCCGGTAGAACTATGTGACGCTTTGGCTCATTATTAACAACAACCTTATCATCACCCTTCCTTATTATTGGTGGTTTGCTCGACATGTCTTTCACATATAAAACTTGAGTCACATCATTCGCTAGGACGAACGGTTCATCTTTGTATCCAATCTTGTTGAGATCCACTATTATCATCCCAAATTTGTCTGTCGTTATCCCAAATTCGTAGTCCAATTCCCATATCTCTTCAATGACATCATAGTATGTTTGTACATTTCCTTCGTTGTCTATTGCATCTATACAGACACCGCTGTTTTGGTTTGTGCTCTTTTGGTCTTGGGCTCTCGTGTAGAATGTGTATTCGTTTATCTCGTATCCTTGGAACGTAAGTACTGAGATAGATGGACTTCTAGCCAACCACTGCAGTTGCTCTCCAATAGTGTTATCACCCATAAGTTTTCTCTGCAACCATGATGCAAAATTATCATTGTGATGATGTGTAATCCAGGCTTCTGACTTCGTACAATGGACTTCTGCTCCTCCCTGTATGGAGCCACTAGGGATGATTGTTGCAGGACAAAGGAATGTGCTGTACAAAATAACATTTCATCCATATCCATCCGAGTTTTCTTCCATAGTGTGCCCTTTTCCCAGAGTCTCCCCTCATGGCGTGATACAGGGAGTCCAATCGGAGCAAGCTCATCAATAAAGTCGACACAAAACTCAATCACCTCCTCTGTAGCATATCCCTTTGTGATGCTTCCTTCGGGACGAGCACGATTACGGACATACTTCTTGTAACTAGACATCAATCGCTCAAAAGGGAACATGTTGTGTAAATACACAGGCCCGAGGATAAAAATCTCTTCAACTAGGTGCACTAGAAGGTGGGTCATGATAGTAAAGAAAGAGGGTGGAAAGATCATCCCAAAGCTGATGAGGCATTGCATGACATCTTTCTGCAAGTGCACTAGATTCTTTGGATGGATTGCCTTCTGAGAGATCTGGTTGAGGAATGAACAAGCCTTGATGACTGCCAATCTCACATTCTCTAGTAGAATACCTCTTAGTGCAACAGGCAGCAATTGTGTCATCAACACGTGGCAGACATGAGCCTCCAGATATATGAATTTTCTCTCTTTGTAATTTATTATTCGTTGTATATTTGAGGAGTAGCCTGTCAGGACCTTGATACTGTTCAAACAATCAAACATCATCTTCTTCTCTTCCTTGCTGAGGGTGTAACTAGCAGGGGCCAACCAATTTCCCTTACCTCTCTTTTCGGGATGCACGCTTTTTCGCTATTTCATAAATTTAAGGTCCCGACGAGCTTCAACTGTATCTTTTGGCTTTCCGTATACACCTAGGTGGCCAAGAAAGTTGACACAAAAATTCTTCATCACATGCATCACATCAATTGCATTGCAAACCTCAAGGATCTCCTAATAAGGAAGCTCCCAAAATATCGACATCTTCTTCCACATGGGTGCATGTCCATCCTTGTCGTTTGGAACAGATTTGGCACCAGAAGCCTTCCCAAACACTACCTTCAAATCTTTCACCATAGAAAATACAAGTTTACCAGCACGGTGCACTGGCTTCTTACGTTTTTCTCCAACTCCTTCAAAATGCTTTTTTCCTTCTTCTCTTAACGGGTGCTTAGGAGGAAGAAATCGACGATGGCCCAAATACACAATCGTTTTACTGTGTTTTAGATACACACTGCAAGTATCATCTAAACAGTGCGTGCATACTCGGTATCCCTTGTTTGTTTGTCCTGATAGATTACTAAGTGCCGGCCAATCATTGATGGTGACAAACAGCAACGCTTGTAGATTGAAGGTCTCCTGTTTGTCCTCATCCCACACAGGTACACCTTCTTTCTTCCATAACGTTTTAAGATCCTCAACCAACGGTCTCAGATAAACATCGATGTCATTGCCTGGCTGCTTTGGTTCTTGGATGATTATTGGCATCATGATGAACTTTTTTTTCATGCACAGCCATGGCAGAAGGTTGAATATACATAAGGTCACAGGCCAAGTGCTATGACCGCTACTGAACTAACCGAATGGATTGAATCCATCCGTACTTAAACCAAACCGAATGTTCCTTGCGTATTTTGCAAAATCAGGGAATTCTCTATCAATTAGTCTCCACTGCGACCCATCAGCGGGATGTCTGATCTTGTCATCTGCTTTACGATCTTCTTTGTGCCAACACATCAAATTTGCATTAGCCTTGCACCTGAATAAACGCTTCAGCCATGGTATCACTGGAAAGTACCACATTACCTTAGCAGGAATTTTCTTATTCTTATTGTGCTTCTCCCCCTCAACATTGTAAGGGTCATCTCGTGGGATCTTATAACGCTGCGCTCCGCACACAGGACAAGCCTCCAATTTCAAATATTCTTTTCCTCTGTAAAAGATACAGTCATTAGGGCATGCATGTATCTTTTGAACCTCCAAACCCAGAGGACAAATGACCTTTTTAGCTTCGTACATTGACTACGTCAATTCGTTCTCCTCTGGAACCATGTCCTTTACGATCATCATTAACTCATCGAAGCCCTTGTCAGAAACTCCAAGTTTAGCCATCCATTGCAGCATTTCCAATGTGCTACCCAACTTCTTGTGCCCCTCTTTGCAATTTGGGTACAATGGTTTCTTGTGATGTTCTAACATACGGTCAAACTTCTTTGCCTCATTCACCTTTTCGCAATCTTCCTTATGCTCTCGCAACACCTGACCTAGATCATCAAGCGGCTCATCTTCTCCTTGTTCAGGCTCTCCCTCAATTATTGCAACATCATCCTCACCCATTGGATCATCTCCCATTGCAAAGGCACCTTCTTGAGTCCAATCAGGAATATTGTTGTCTTCTTCTTCATCATCTTCCATTATAACCCCTCTCTCCCCATGGTTTGTCCAAACAAAATAGTTTGGCATGAATCCCCATTTGTTTAGGTGATCGTGAAGAGTCTTTGTCGTTGAGAAATCTTTCAAATTCCTGCACTTTCTGCATGGACAAATAATGAAACCGGACGGGGGCTTGTTCGATTCTGCTACTTCTAGAAATCCACGAAACCCATTAAAGAATTCATTGGATATTCTCTTGTCGGTGTACATCCATTGCCAGTCCATCTACAAATAAAGAATATATAACCGAACAAAATATATTATTATCATGTAACAAGTTAAAGATTATATGTGTTACACTAATTCATAGTGTTCAAATCCATATTCCACATGAAATATAAACTTTTTACTAATTTCCTAATTAGCAAGCAATTTTGCTAATGAAGAAAACTAATTTTCTAATGAGGTGACTCTTTTTCTAACTAAGAAAGTATTATTGTAATGAGGAAACTATTTTTCTAATGAGTATGTACTTGTGTTTAAATGAAGGCAAGTGATTATGTTACATAAATCCAATCAGTTCAAATCCATATTCCACATGAAATATAAACTTTTTACTAATTTTCTAATGAGCAAACAATTTTTCTAATGAAGAAAACTATTTTTCTATTGAGGAAACTATTTTTCTAACTAAGAAATAACTATTGTAATGGGAAAACCATTTTTGACTCGGTACTAGTGTTTAAATAATGAATGGAAGACTATGTTACACAAATTCAAACTACTTAAATCCATATTCCACATCAAGTATAAACTTCTTCCTAATTTTCTAATGAGAAAAAACCATTTTGATGGTATTGAAGAAAACTTTTTTCTAACAAAGAAACTATTTTTTTTCTAAGAAAATGTTTTTCTTAGGAGAAAAATATTTTTCTAATGAGAAAACATTTTTTATAATGAGAAACTATATTTCAATTTAAATTATTATTATTATAAGCAAACTATTTTTTGACTAATAAATTATTTCTCTAATTCTAATATTAATATTCTAGTTGTTTCTCTTAGTAAGTACATCTAAAGCATTTAATATATTTATTTCTATAAAAAATAATGCAAAAAAATTAATTTGTATCATCATATAGAACATCTCATCCAACTAACGAGGCACATCCATTTCAATCAATTCTATTAGAACATAGACAAAATACAATAAATAGAAAAAAATCCCTATTCTTAGTTCATTTTAAAGTGCTAAAATACTCCTATTTCAACTAATGAAACTCAACAAAATAAGCATGAATCAAGGGAGGATGAAGTAAATAACCTCTAGACCACTTCAACGAGTGAAATCGTCGAGAAATGGTCGCAAATCTGGCAAAAGCTCCTCTAGGGCGCTATGGAGAAGAAGGAGCTCGAAGTGGAGAAAGAAGGTGGGGGCTCGGGCTGGAGGAGGAAGAAGCTGAGATATAGCCTTTGGACATTTGTACCGGACCGTATTACGAGCCGGTACTACAGCTCTTAATACGCGCCGGTACTAATGTCCCGCGCCCACATTAGTACCGGCCCATATTGAGCACCGGTACTAATGTGGGACATTAGTACCGGTGTTCAATACGGGCCGGTACAAATGTGGGCCACGAGAAGGCTCAGCCCACCTCCTTTTTGGCAGGGGACATTAGTACCGGTTCTCTCTAACATTAGTACCGGTGGGCAAAAAAACCGGTACTAATGTTATTTTTACCCTGGGACGAAAGCCTCTTTCCCTAGTAGTGGTGTCTAGTCGTTCCTAGGGTGAACGTGTCACTAGTTAACTTGTGTCATCTTGGCAATTAGACGCGAAGTGCATTTTGGAGTAGCATTTGGGATATAGGCCAAGTTCATCACTTTGTGAAGAATTTTTATCAGCTCCCATTCACTCCCCTTCTCTAGTCGCCAATCCGGCCCTTCAAAATTGTAGTCAACACTGATGAATTACATCATATATATTAGTTGTATAACATTTATGTAGACCATTGGCAACACAAATAATTTGAGAGCTACTGCACTTAGTTTCACACAAGTACATCATACTAACACTGGAAAAGATATGATGGTTAACATCATTTCAACACAGATAGAAAAAAGGCCCTAAATTTTCATCATTACGAATCATTCCACTCTATCCTCCTTCCACCAATCCTGTAGGTCGGCCTGGTTTAGTGCATGGAATACCAAGTAGTGCATCAGCTTAACACTGTATATCATGCCTTTGAACTGAAAAACATGAGCACAAAAACAAAAAAAAGCATTTTAGAGTGCTGAAAGAGATAATAAAACATGCAGATAAAAGTATGAGGGTAAAAAGAAGAAAATAGCTCACTGGATTGATGTCAATGTTCAGCTTGTCGTCATCCCAAAATTCCATATATTTCCATAGAAAAAACATGCAGTCACTGGGGCTAGCTTGCTTGGGAAGTTGAATGAATAGCTTGCTCCAATTATCAAATCGAGGGAATTTATTCATGCTGACCTTCTGGAATACAACACTTAAGATGGAAATCTTCACAAAAATGGGACCGTATCGTGGTTCAGGACTAGTGTTCGACCACACATAGTCGATTAAGTCCAGGATGTTGATGCGATTGTGAACAAGATTGATGCAGTAAACAAAATAATGTCTCTGAGAACAAATTGGAATAAAAACCTGCATGCGTATGTTGAGTATGATGCATCAGTTCCATCAGTTCCATATTAATAAAAGTGCAAACAAATTTCATATGGTATCAGAAAAATTGCAACTGGGGGCATTTTCCTAGGTACACAAATTCAAGACTAACATTTGTACTCCATTTGCAACAATGGCAGTAGCATAGTTGGAACTATGACAACAACCTAATTACTACTGCATTAGGAAGCAACACAATTGGATGATCTGATACTAACCAGCTTTGCCCTGTGGAACTAGCTTTGCCCTGTGGAAATCAGTATAGTGCTCCATTTCACTCCAGAGGTTATTTTTTTAATACAGTGAATTCTTCAGTCTTAGTTTTTCCATCCTCCATGTACACACTATTTACATCCTTTACCAGGCCCTAGGATAAAAAACATGCAAATATTGAATCAACAGCTACTGTGCAAAAAAAAAGGAAAAAACGAATGTGTAGGGGTTCTTCCAAAAGCTCACAAAGAAGCCGGTGGTGAGGAACAGCCTGTATCCAACTGAGTCTTCCTTGTGGACAATGTCATCATAACGAAGACAATGGATAGTGACATACATAATAGAAGAGTCAGCGTCTTTTTCATCGGCGAATGTTGTCAATAGATCATTGCCGTCAAAAGAACAAAAGATGCTAAAAATCAATCATAATCATCCTGTGTGGTGGAACAGAATAGGTAGAAAAAGCTAATTGCAACACTAAAACATGTTCATTTGCAACAATAATGTGTGTGTGCTTACTCTCTATACCTCTCATCAGAGGCAGCCTTGTTCCTCATAGCTAGAGCCCTTGCCAAACGTACTTTCGGGTGGCTCTTCGGAAGTAAAAAAAGGAGATACAAACTTCCTTGGCTTCTTCTTCATCCGTGCACCCACGTGTATGTAGATCATCTTTTGGAACTGGTTCCAGTCCTGATCCTCGTTCATGTTCCTCCAGGGACAGCCGGACTGGTGGGGTTAAGCAATTGATGTCTTCAATTGGGTCATCTGGAAAATAAGTAGTAGATGTGTTTCCGCTAGGCCCTGCTTCACTAGCAACACTGTTGAGCTTAGCAATCTCTTGGTTAGCATAATCTTGCATCTGCAACAAAAATTGCTCATATGCATCACGGCGCACTCGCTGCTCTTTGCTAAGACGAATCCTACTCCTCATCAGCTTAAAAGGAACCTTCCGAGCAATTTTCTTTATCTGACCATGAGCACCAAGAGCCTTGCTATCTGCTCCAGCAGCTGCTGTGCTGCGAGTAACCCTACTGCTGTATGTAACTGTTACTTGACGTTGGGTGTCTTCTTCAATAACGGGGTCTCCAGTTTGTGCTTGCATGCCTCCACCTCCATTCTTGCTAGTTTCATTTTGTAAAAAACAAATTGCAACAAATTACATCATACTGCAGCATGAGTTACTACACTGTGGGAACCAAAACAAGATAATGCTGCAACCTCAGGAGGCACCGTGTGTGATGATGAAGCTGCCCCAGTGGTATCCTGTGTGTAAAAAAGAGATCTGAGTTAGACAAGAAAAAATAATGGATCAATCGAATATTGAAAAATTATTATCGAAAAGGATAAAGCTACATACTGTATAAATAAAAGAACAGATAAAAAAGAAATAAAAAAACAACAAAGACAATGTGCTTACCCTGAGGTGACCATACTCAGTAGCACCTTTTGGGGCATCTCCCTTGTGATCGAAGGATAAAATCTTATCAATAATTTTTGAATCCAGAACTGCGCACTGGGTCAGGGAGAATGAGTTTATCGGTAACCCATGCTGCAAGTTATCGACATAAAGCATCTACATGTGAACAAAAAAAATGATCAAAGAACATTACCAGATTGCAGTTTTTTTAAAAAGAAACCAGATGAAGGAAAAAGCCAAAACAGGAATGAATTGCTACAGGGCTAGTACACAATTACTACTCGACTGGCACAAAGTTTCTAGTTACTAAGTTAACTAGGCCGGATGAAAGCCAAGAGAAAGATGCTAGGTAAAAATGTCAATATAGGACTATTTGCAACAAGAATATATAGCCAAATTGCAAACAAGGTATGCCACATTGGCATGAAGAGAATGTTTGAAAAAAGAAAGTACTACCATAGACAAAAGCAAAAAATACACTGACCGATAGAAAGATGACGCATCCTGAGATAGGTGTATTGATTCCCTTAAGCGGAAAAATTCTTTTTAAATAAAAAATAAGCCCAGTAGCAAACTGTAGGGGGTGTTTTTTTGCGCTCTTACCTAGAAATTGATCAGATGACAAGGCTTGCAGGGAAAGAAGGCCGATGTGCTTGCATGGTGGCACTTGCGACGGGGGGGGGGAGGGGGATCCACACCAACGCTCAACTCTGCAAAAATCTGCATGAATCAAACCCTACTTCTACCTAAAGGAAAACATATCACGAATGGGGGCGGCACTTGTGGAATTGATGGTAGGGGGCGAATGAATACACGAGAGGTAGGTGAGGAATTGACCTAGCAGCGGCTGAGGTGACTAATCTCAACAATGCGACGCTGCTCTACTCCACTTGCTCCGCTGGACGACCGAATACAGATCGCCGTGGTGCGGCGGCCGCCGCTGCGCCGCTTCCCCTGTGCACAAGGACACCAGACGGCGGCTATCGAGCCGCGGGAACCTCTACACCGCAGCGCGTCGGATTGGGATCACACGGCGGTGGCGGATCGCACGACGAGGGCCAAAAGCAAAACGGGAGCAGCAATTGAGGAGTGGGGTAAGGGGATGAAATGCAGATTCGGTATTCACTGCGGTTACCGTTTTTGTGTGTGTACTAAAAAGAGGGAGCGGTTCGAGGATCGGGAGGGGGGACGCCGATTGCCACATTAGTGGGATAGTTCGGTCGGTTGGGGTGGAACTAGGTGTGCCGGTTGGCCTGGGTGCATTCTCCATATAGGATGCAGCGGAATCCGGCCCGGCCCGCTATACCCACGAGCCAGCGCCCCAACAGGCCTTAGGTCTACCGGAACCAACAACAACAAGGCTCTGGACCTAACTCAACCCAAAAGACTAGCCTGATGGGTGAGGACTACCCCACCTATATGTCGCGCTCCCCCACCATCAGTTTCGAATGTGGGACTAAACCCAACAATCTCCCCCGTCACTCATTGGGCCCAACTTTTCCATTACAACCATTCGTGTGATCTCCCGAAGACGTTATCCAGGCCCCAAATCCAACTCTCGAGTCACAACCATCTGTGTGACCCTCCGGAGACATTCACGGGCTCCCCCGTCACCATGTGACCCGAAGATGTTTTCCCAGGTTTTTCCGAACTTCAGCTCTGATACCATCGGTAGTGCACCCCCGGGTGGGTAGCTACCCGCACTAGATCAACCGTCCAAAACGTGGATCCATACAGTGAGTAGTTCTAATCTAGGCATTGAGTAATCATAATTCAATACATCTGCAAGTCAAAAATTGGACATGGTTATCTATAGCGTAGTCAGTTGCCACTTCAAGGTACAGTACCTATATTTGCAAGTAAAACTTGGCATATAGGAATAATGAAGCAAAGTAAAAGTGTTAGATAAATTAGAAAATTTCACTAGATGATACAACAGTGGTTAAAATGTTCCCAAATGATATAATAGTGGTTATCAATGTTCATAAACTTGTGAACTTTCTGTGCGTGGTAGCTAGCCACCAGGGGTGTGCTGCTACCCTCCTAGGTAGAAAATCCATGTATATATATATATATATCTAATAAGGAGAAGTTTTTTCCTCAATCTTATGCTTGATCTAGGAAGCATAATAAGGAGAAGAATTTAACAATTTGATACCTAGAGAAGTTGCAAATTCTTCAAATTACCCTGAAGTGAATTGGCTTCCTAGATCAGTTGTGATGGTTTGAGGAATACTGAACCGATACACGATATGCTCCTTAACTTAAAAGATCATATTGCTAGATGTCACAATCTTGATAGGAATTGCCTTGACCCACTTAGTGAAGTAATCAGTAGTCACTAACACAAATTTATGGCCTTTTCTCTATGGTGGAAATATCTGTCCGTTCAGATCGATTGCTCATCCTCTGAATGGCCAATGCTTGACTATTGGGTTCAATACCGATGTCGGTACCCTTTGCACGTTACCAAACTTCTGGCAGTCCTAACACCCTTTAAAATATCTGAAGCAATCCTCAAGTATTGTTGGCCAATAATAATTGTTATTCCTGATCAGCAACTTCATCTTGAATGCCGATTGATGAGCTCCATGTTGGTATTTGTTAAGCCTACAGAAATATTATGATGGATAATCCGCAAGCGCACGGATACCAGTGAGCATTCCACCTGGGAGAGGGTTTTAAATATCGAATCCACAAGGAGAATGGTAAAGAGAGTATCTGAGGTATACAACTAATCACTGAGTAGCTATCAAGGACTTGACAGAAAGAGAGATAAGGAAAACTTAAGGATGTCTGGTTCTTATTCTCACAAGCTATGTCTATATTGTTCTTATGGGGTGACTGTCTGAAGGTACACTTAGGAAAGGGAACCTCTCGAGAATCTATGGGGGGAGTCCTACGGTTTCTATAGACGGGAGGTGGACTGCAAAGTACAGACGGGAACAAGGTCACTTCCCGCTTCTACCACACGATCCGGAATATAGAAGGCATTCATAAGCTAGCTAGTCTAAGCACCACGCTTACACTAAACATGCAACTTTAACTCAAGAGTGACAGGAATTAAAGTACTCAGAGAGTTATGAACCGTAAGAACAATAAAAATAATGTTACTCACTTGAATAAGAAGTCGATCTTTCCACAATGTCTCAGGATCAGGCTCCAATGGAGTTGATCCCAGAGGTAGAAGATGAAGAGGAGACACCGACAGGTTCGGGCCTTCCTTCAGGTTCGCCTCTACCGCTCTCTAATCCTCTCGAACAAGATTAGCTAGATCTAAATAGATCGTGGCTCTAATCTCTCAACTTGATACTAACTCTCCAACTCTAATTCTAATCTAGAGCTCTAATCTCAGATAGGCATGGAGGATCTGATAGAATGAATTGTTGTCTGCCCTGGGGTCAGGGGGTCTGCTTATATAGCCCGGAGGAGATGACGTGCACCGTATGATCAAACTGACCTTAACTTGTGGTTTAGATTGATCCTCATAGGCGGTGGAAGAACATTCCAGAAGCTGGGCCCATTTGGTGCCAGGGGTGACGACCGGCCCCACCACCAGGCCGATCGAGCTGGGGTGGGCCCCCCTCGGGGTCCACTTCGGCCAGGTGGGTCCTTGATCCTTCTAGATGCTTCTTTCTTAGGTGCTAAGTCACGTTGAGTTCCGGAGCCTTCTGGAGTCTTCTAGAGTGGTTTCTTTGCATATTTTCTGAATAGTCCCTGTAAATTCATAGATTCACCAAAACTCGTGGAAATTGTCAATATAAACCCTAATAAGGTGATCTAATTATATTTTAGTCCTTTTTCCAGTAAATGTGAGGGGAAATATTCATAGATAAAATGTGCCAACAAACTCCCCCACACTTAGGCTTTTACTCATCCTCGATAAAAGGATGGTTTACAACCGTAGAGACAAGAATCAACATAATTATACTCCTTAGTCATATCTGTACTTAGGGGATATCTGGGCATAGTTAGGAATAGATCACCTTTATTTCTCAAATCAAGTCAATGGAGAGAGTTTGAATAAGTTTTTTTTAAAAGAAAATGCAGCCTTGCTTACTCCTTTGTGATACTCTCAAATATATGTGAAGTTTTTAGAATGTAAAGATGTAGCAGACTTACTTTGCATATATTGCTGGGTCAAAATCTGTATCCATGAAGAGGCCTCTCATAGGTCGTAGATCAAGATATGTGCGTGTGACTTTAGAATCTTCTATCTTTTCCCATTTTTTAGAACAAGGTATTCAGCTATTTTGTGGAGAGTTGGGTTCTACTCACCCTCGGACACGCGTCCATTATTACTCTCTCACTTATTATTTTAGAGAAGTGGGCCCTACTCAGTCTCGGACACATGTCCATTATTCTTCTCTTTTTTTATGCCTTTTTTCTGAGAGGGGGGTTCTTCTGACCCGTAGAACACTTGTCCATTTTCTCCTCTCTCTCACTTTTCTCTCCACTCATAATTTTTTTCTTTTCTTTCTTTGGCTTTTTCTCTCTTCTTCTTTTTTTTTAGCTGTACCTTTTTTCATGATATGGGAGACAGAGATCAAAAATCTTAGAGCTTAGATACTTTAGTGAAAGCAGTGTACGTGATCTTGATCATAGACTTAGACAAAACTTCAACATAGCTCTAGATTTGACAAAGCTCAATACAAGTAAGCAGCATTTAATCAAATTTAATTTCAATGAAAGCTCTTCTGAGATATATTATTGATCACAAAGGAGAAACTTAGCTAATGATTTTTAAAGCACTCTCCATAGACAAGATAAAAGAAAGATGGTTCTCATTATTCTAACCTCATTCTGATCATCCCAAAAGCAATAAATATTTCTAAGAGTATAAACATGTGAAACTTTATCTTTTAGGTTATCAGGACATTTTAGCAGGGCATCTTTATTTAAATTCGAAACGGAAAGCAAATTACAAAAATTTAAAAAGTTCAGGAAGCAAACCGAGTGGTGGACGAGACGTAGCCGAACTGGGTTCTGCCGTGGTTCGTCGTGCGAGTCGTTTGTTCTGTGCTTTTCCCGTTTTTCTTGATTTTGGTCGTGGAAGATGCCGTTTGGTCGTCTGTTCTTCTCCCCCACACTTGTTTTCTGTTATCTTGCATGCACATTATGGTGGAGACAAAAACATATCCAGAAAATATATATATAGGCAAAAATAGCTCAACTTGTGGAATACTTCTTTATTAAAAGAGAGAGCACTTTATTAAACAACTCTAACAACTAAAGCAAACTAACTAACTCAAACTAAATATCACTAATGTGCTCTCTAACTAAGGTGTTTACAAAGGGCGCTTGCCCTTCTTAAGGTCGCGGCTATGGTCTTCCTCATCGTCCCTCCGCTTCTTTGATTCTAACAGTTTGAGGACGGTCTTGGTGAGGGAAGTGTTGACGCGGTGGATCTCTTTGCAAGTTTCTGCCAGGCTGCTACTTCCTGCGCTAGCTCAGCTACGGTCTTCCGGGTCTTCTGTTTCTGCGGCATCCGCTGGCTGGCTTCGATGACCGGAATTCTCTTGATTTGAGGTTCTTTGGCACGAACTCCGTCGATGGTAACACGGCTTGAGGAGGTGGTGTACTTATGCACCCTTGTGTTGCCATGCTTGTCCATGCGCACGTCAGCAAGTCGCTCTCCATCCCTTGGTTTCTTCAGATCCATGTAGCTAGGAACACGGATCGGCTTCTTCTGAGCTGCTTCACGATGGCGATTGTACGGCTGAGCGTACATTGCCTGCCTGCTTTCTTTAGGCGGTGGCGGCGAACGTGGACGACTAGGCGGGAACAGCGAGAGAGGGCTGAGATCTGGAGGCAAGGAGGCTAGCGGCTTTGCTTCCTTCTCGAAAGGAACAACCGCCTTGGCTTCAAAGCTAAAGGGGATAAGCTGCTTGTCGGCCATTGCTGCTACTTGGAGGCTTTGGGATGAGAAAAAGGTGGAGGTCTGCCCCTGCTTATATATCGGTCACGGACTTGCAGAGGGGGTTGACCTAGCTTGGAAAGGCTACGGGATATCTCGTAAAAGATCCCCGAACAAGTTTTTCCAAAATTGAGCACCTTAGAGATAGCGTGGGCGAAAGCTGGCGGCGCGAGGCGGCGGGCAGGGCCCGATCGGCCCAGTGAGGAGGCCGGTCGGCCCCCCACCACGTCGTCTCGCGATGATCTTCGGCGCGGGGTGCTCTAACCGTGTGTTGATCCTTAAAAACCCTACGACGGCCCATTACGGCCTAAAATTAATATTCGTGGGAAAACAAAAGAAATCTATTTCATCTAAATCCTCAGACTCTTTATTGGGCTCTAAAAATATTTTAAGACGTTGACCATTTACCTTGAATAACATACCTTCGTCGTCTTGAAGAGTGACGGCTCCGTGTGACGATGAATTCACCACCTTGTATGGTCCGTCCCACTTGCTTCGTAGCTTCCCGTGCCCAAAGAGTCGTACCCTAGAGTTAAAAAGTAATACCTGATCGCCTGGGTTGAATTCTTTCTTTATGATTCTCTTATCGTGCCATCTCTTGGTTCTTTCCTTGTAGATCTTGGCACTGTGATACGCCTTCTCTCTCCATTCTTCTAGCTCGGACAATTGCATTTTCCGTTTTGTTCCGGCTGCTTCAAAGTCCATGTTCCATCTCTTTATTGCCCAATGAGCCTTGAATTCTAGCTCAACCGGCAAGTGACATGTCTTCCCGTAGACCAGTTGGTAGGGAGACATTCCAATGGGGGTTTTATAAGCTGTCCGATAAGCCCAAAGTGCTTCGGGTAGCTTGTCTTTCCATTTTATCCCCATTTGGTTCACCGTCATCTATAGAATGTTCTTGATATGCTTATTGGACGTCTCTGCTTGACCACTTGTTTGCGGGTGGTAAGGAGTAGCGACATTGTGCTGGATCCCATGGTTCATGAGGTATTTCTCGAAGCGCTTGTCGATGAAATGGGATCCTCCATCACTTATCACTAACCTTGGCGTACCGAATCTCAGAAATATTGTCTCTTCAAACATTCTTATTGAGCTTTTGTGGTCAGCAGATCTGCATGGCAGGGCTTCAACCCATTTGGAGACATAGTCAACTGCCACTAAGATATACTCGAATTTTCCGGATTTTTGGAATGGTCCCAAGTAGTCAATTCCCCAGACATCAAAGAGCTCGATCTGAAGGTTGGTTGTCAGTGGCATGGCATTTCTGGAATTGATGTTTCCGTGCCTCTGACAGGAGTTGCACCTTCGTACGAAATCTTTTGTGTCTTGATACATGGTTGGCCAGAAAAGTCCGCTTTGCCAGATCTTTGCATGTGTGCGGAAAGCTCCATAATGACCTCCATATGGTGATGAGTGGCACTTCTCAATGATCTTCATTCCTTCTTCTGCCCGTACACACCTCCTGAGTAACCCGTCAAAGCATAGTCGAAAAAGGTATGGTTCATCCCACAGGTGATGGCGACTCTCGTAAATAAGCTTTTTCTTGTCGGCTCCTGGTCGTACATACCTTGCAACCATAAAATTAACAATATCTGCGTACCAGGGGTCTGACCGGGCGATCCGATAGAGCATGTCGTCCCTCATTATGTCATTGATGGGTAGTTCCTGTGGTTTCTCAAAATACATTCTAGACAAATGATCGGCAACAGAATTTTCTACTCCCTTCTTATCTTTTATTTCTAAGTCAAATTCTTGGAGAAGCAGAATCCATCTTATTAATCTAGGTTTAGCATCTTTCTTAGTGAGCAAATATTTTAAAGCAGCATGATCAGTGTAAACAATAAATTTTGCTCCTACTAAGTAAGATCTAAACTTGTCAATGGCATAAACAACAGCTAGCAGTTCTTTTTCAGTTGTGGCATAATTGAGTTGAGGTCCTGTCAAAGTTTTACTAGCATAAGCAATGGCATGATGTTTCTTGTCATTTGTTTGCCCCAAAACTGCCCCCACAGCATAATCACTTGCATCACACATAATTTCAAAAGGTAAAGACCAATCAGGAAGTTGTATAATGGGTGCAGAAATAAGAGCATTTTTTAGAGTTTCAAAAGATTTAAGACAAGCATCATCAAAGTCAAAAGGAACATCTTTGGCAAGCAAGTTTGTAAGAGGTCTAGCAATATGAGAAAAATCTTTTATAAACCTTCTATAGAAACCAGCATGGCCAAGAAAACTTCTGATTCCCTTGACATTAACAGGTGGAGGTAGTTGTTCAATTACTTCTATTTTAGCTCTATCTACCTCAATTCCTCTTTCAGAAATTAGATGGCCTAGCACTATTCCTTCTCTAACCATGAAATGACATTTTTCCCAATTAAGGACTAAGTGCTTTTCTTCACATCTTTGCAAAACCTTATCCAAGTTTTCTAGACAATCATCAAAAGTTTTTCCATAAACAGAAAAATCATCCATGAAAACTTCCATGATCTCTTCAATCATATCAGAGAATATAGACATCATACATCTTTGAAAAGAAGCTAGAGCATTACATAGCCCAAAAGACATTCTACGATAAGCATAAGTTCCATAAGGACATGTAAAAGTGGTTTTGCTCTGGTCACTGGGATGGATTGGGATTTGGTGATATCCAGAATATCCATCAAGAAAGCAAAAGAAAGAGTGATTTGCCAACCGCTCTAACATTTCATCAATGAAGGGCAGTGGAAAGTGATCTTTCCTTGTGGCTTTGTTGAGTTTTCTATAATCTATGCACATACACCAACCAGTGACGGTTCTCAGAGGAATTAATTCATTCCTCTCATTTTTCACAACTGTCATGCCTCCCTTTTTAGGCACAACTTGCACGGGGCTCACCCACTCACTATGTGGCACAGGATATATAATCCCGGCGTGTAAGAGTTTCAGAACTTCTTTCTTCACTACCTCTCTCATCGCATTGTTGAGTCTTCGTTGTGGCTCTCTAGATGGTAGAACATCAGGGTCTGTAGGAATGCGATGAGTGCAAAGGGCAGGACTGATGCCCTTAAGGTCTTGGAGCGAGTAGCCAAAGGCTGAGCGATGTTGTTCTAAGATGGTTATCAGCCTATGAGTCTCTTCCTGAGTGAGTTGGTCATTAATGATCACAGGAGACTCAGAATCATTGGGCAAAAAGGCATATCTAAGACTAGGTGGTAAAGGTTTAAGCTCAATGGGAGGTCTTGAGGGTTCCTCGGTTTCATCGAGGGGCTCAGATTCTGTAGGATTTTCTTCTTCCTCCTCGATTAAAACGAACCTCAAAACCTTCATCAAGTAACTGAGGTGCTGACAATAGGTTCAAACCAAGTGACTTGACCAAAGCCACACTCTTCAGGGTCACCTTGCTACTCACCTTCACCATACCTTCAGCAAGCACTCGTCCTCTCCCATTGTCCCCGAAAGTGATGTACTCCCTCGTACTCACCGGGGTGAGGCTGGAGAACCACCCACGATCTCCGGTCATGTGGCATGAGCAACCAGAGTCGATCAACCAAAAGTCCTCCAAGCCTCCCACCTGCAATAAAAAACGAGAACGAGAATGAGCAAGCGACTCAACACTGGGTTAGTACAAAAGGAGTCAAGCCAATGTCGAGCCATTTGCTCAAAAGAAGGGTTAGCAAAGTCCATCCTACCAAAACCTCTAGGCGGAGCCCTCTCACGCCTACCACCAAAGGACCTGTCACGTCTCACTAGAGGGGTACGCGCACCACGAGGGAGAAAATGTGGCCCGTAGTCCATCTGAGACCCAAAGCTCCAACCGTGCCTCCCAAACTCGTAATGGTCACGAGAAGGAGCACGTCTAGCCAACTCACCACGCCCAAACCCCACACGTCTATCTCTCTGAGGAAACACACCTCCACCTCCACGAGTGGGAACTGACCGCACAAACACCTCACCCCTAGGTAGAGGCCCTCTACGAGGCTCAGGCACACCATGAGGAAGGTGGTATCTGTCCTTGTTTTCCATCTCCCTAGCAAACCTCTCATATCTCTTCCTCCTGAAACAGAACTCATCCTTATGCCCATCCCTCCCACAATACTCACAATGGAAGCGGATCGGCTGTGGCTTCTCTATGGGCTTCTCAACAGCTTTCTCTTCTGACTTCCCCCCAAAGACACTCCCCTAGGTGCTGACAAACTTGATGGGTTTTTGGTAGTTTTTAGATTTGTGGGGGAACACTGGTGGATCTGGAGTTGTCTCTAGCTTGTTTCTGAGGTGGTTTGGCTTGGGTGCAAATTTGTTCATGGGTGTGGTATGTGGTGGAATAGGAATCTCTCAAGTTTTCTCTTCTCCCTCACCACTCTTCTCACCACACTTGTCAGCCCCCAACGCCTGACCATCAAACCTCTTAAACTGAGCCAACATCAAACTCAATTGTGGCTCATGCCCAGACAACCACCCCATCATTTTTCTCAATTCATCATTCTCATCTTGCAGACGATCAACATAGTGTGCAAGTTCCATGTTTTCCAAAGCATGCATTTCACAGGTAGAGCATGATGTATGTAGAGGAGCTTTCAATGTCGCCTCAAGAGAAACTATTCTAGTGTGAGATTCATCTAGCCAAGCATGCAACACAGGACATGAAGTGCAAGCACCTAACAAAGCAGGTCTAGATTTCAATTCATCACACTCAACCCTAATCACATCAAGTTCCTCAAGAGTTGAGGCATGCTTCTCCTTGAGAGCAGTCAAGTCAGCCAGAAAAACATCGCAGTGACCACAATCAACCTCATCAGACACAACATGAGCAGATTTCAAAGAGCCTATCTCATTTCTAGCATTAACAAGCAAGGACTCAAGCTCAACTATCTTGTCCTTAGCATCACCCAAAAAAGACCTAAATTCCCTCTTCTCCTTGTTGGTCTTCCTAAGCACATCATCACGGTTATCAAGCAACTCATTGAGCCCAGCATTCTCCTCTAGCAAGAAGTTGGGATCATGTCGTACCTCTTCCTCGGAGTCGGAGTTCGAGTCCGAGCTGTTTTTTCCACCCTTCGTGGAGTGCTCCATGCTGCAAAAGCCACCTTGTGCCACGAAGCTGAGGCCGGTGAAGTTCTTGCTCGTGTTCCGCTTGTCCCTACGCCGATCTTGCTCTTCATCGCTGCTCAAATCAGAAGAAGCATCGCTTGATGTGGAGTCGATGTCGCTTGCTCCGGCAACCATCGCTCGAGCCGTCTTCTTCTTATACCCGCCACTCTTGTTCGGTCTTCTCTCATCCTTGTCCTTGCGCATGTCCTTGTAGTCATTCCGGGAACGGTGCTTGTTGTAGTCGTGCTTGGGCTTGCCCTTGTAGTCATTCTTGATTTCCATGGCTTTAGGGCATTCGACGATGAAGTGCCCGTGCTTCCCGCACTGATAGCACATCCCCGAGCTCCGCCTTGCATTCTTGCGGTTCTCGTACATCCGCCCAAACCTCTTGCTCAACAGGGCGAGATCATCCTCGCTCAGCACCTCAAAGTCCTCATCTGGGAAGGACACAAGACAAGACAAAGAGAAACCAATAGAGTTAGTGTTAGACCTTGATCCTAAGACAAGAGCCAAACTATGAGGATTAGTAGGGCTCTAGCTCTTAGCTCTCAAGCCACGATCAACCTCCGAAGACCTGAGCTTGGAAAACAGCTCATCAAGCGAAAGCGTATCATACACGCTCAACTCCTCAATGGCCTCGACCTTAGCACTCCACACAGACCTAAACAGGGCATGCAAAAGCTTGATAGCTTGATCATGATCTGTGTATGGGAGCACTGTCACATTGGCCCTCATGTTGTTGACGATGCTGGTGAAGCGCTGCAACATAGGATCGGTCGACTCACCGAGGAGATGAGTGAAGTTCTCGTACTCTCTCCGGTAAGTGGAAAACAAACGGGGTTGCACCTGGGCATTGCCAACATGAGCATTTCTCAACTCAAGCCATATCTTTCCGGCCACATTCTCTCCATACACTCACTCAAACTCCGAGGCACAGAGAGCACGGAACAACTAATCATCGGCCTTGCTGTTGGCCTCACACATGTCTCGCGATCTCGGAAGCAGAAAACTATCTGGAATGACATAATTTGGATTCTGAGTGACATCCCAAATCAGAGTTCCCATCGCTCGCAAAAATGCGCCCATGCGCCTCTCCCACATCGGGTAATTCTTGCCATCGAAGTGCGGAGGACCCGACCCCTTACCATAGTCACCCATCTTTGGATCTTAGCCTAGTTAGAATCACGAAGACCTGTAACCAGCTCTGATACCAATTGAAGGATCGAATAGGCGACCTGAGAGGGGGGGAGTGAATGGGAGGTGATAAAAATTCTTCCCAAAGGTCGAACTCGGCCTATACCCCGATTGCCACTCCGAGTACTCGTAGACACCAAAGAGGCTCTAGACAAGGCACACACAAGCCTACAAGTCCTAGAGACAAGCCTAGAAGCAAAAAGCGGAAGCACAAGATAAGAACCAAAGGACTTAGCTGAATCTACGAAGGCCTGGGCGGACGGTCCGCAAGGGTATGGTGGACAGTCCGTGCAGCTCGCGGACAGTCCGTGATGACACGGCGGACAGTCCGCAATCACGCACCGAGCCTCCAGTAGCGCACCGAGGAAATTCAGACAGTCCGGGCAAGCACCGCGGACGGTCCGGGCCTCGCGGACAGTCCGGCCATACCTGGCGGACAGTCCGGCAGAACTCGCTGAAAACCCCAGACAAATGCGAGCCACCCTAGACAAAACTTCGAGCCACGCCTAAGGAAAGTAGAGGAAAAGAAGCAGTCCAGAGCAATCTACCGGGGGAGGAAACCCTAGAGTCCAAGAGAGAGAGATGCCATCCACCTCTCCGCTATTTATACGAAGTCCACCAGAGGAGGCAAAATGACCACGCTACCTCTACAACTTGAAATGAAGATATAACCCCTCAGGGGCATTTTGGTCTAGTCTTCATCGAGCGGACACGCTTCCACCACGGCCTTGCTTAGCATCGACGCAAGCCCCGCGATCACGCCACATGCCCCCCGCCTCGAAGCTTCCCGAAGCTCCCGGATCACCGTCTCCGTCGTATCGGGCCTCTGGGCTTGGTTTTGCGGCCCAAACCAAGAAATCGTCCACTGATGGTTTGTGGGCAAACCAAAAAACCTTGTGTGCAAGCTTCGGCCTCGATCCGCTACCTTGCACTGGTCTATGTCCACGACTTCAGCCCGCTAGTCTTGTACCGCACGGCTCGCACTTGACCCCATCGGCCATCGGGTCCATCGAACCAAGACTACTTGCCTCTCCATCACCCGAAGGCCGCCACAGCTAAGGCCTTTTGCGCTTGTTCTTTACCTGCACCGACACGAGTCAAACCACAACCTGTACCTGCACACTTAGCCAAGCATCAGTCCACACAACGTTGTCAATTTCTCATCACTAAGGAGCGACCCTCCACTGGTCTTCGGACACACCTGGTCCTCAGGAGTTGAGGAGCAGCTCTGCTTCACCTCGTCTTTGGCCTGCTCGATGTTTTGCATGAGAGGTGAAATATGCGTACCAGTTGCCCTTTTTCCCTCTCCCTTTTTGCCTTGCTGCTTACCGCCGGCCTCTAAACCATGTCTTTGCCTCTATCTAGCTACCAAGCCGCTGCTGCCCGTGGTGAGGGGCCGAGGATGTCGCCGTTCAGGAACGCCACGTCGTCGCTGTCCAGGAGCGCAGGAGCACTACGTCGTCCAGTAGCTGGGTACAACACGACCGCCAAGCTGAAGTCGCTGCCCCAGTCATCGTCCATAGCAAGCCCCGGAAGCGGACGCCAAGCCGTTACTGTCGCTGCCCCAACGACAGATGGAAGATGATGTCGCGGACAGCGACACCGAGCTTGCCATGTACGCGGTGGCCACGAACATGCCGGCCACCTCGTTGGTGTGTACACGAGCCCATCCTATCCCAAGCCTACACGGTCCTGCTACGCCATCGCCACGACGACTCCTTGCATAACCTCTGACGGGCTCTCCCGGTGAGCCACACAAGCAGCCTTTCCTTGCCCTCTAGGTGTTGATAAAATGCCTAAACCATGAGCCCAACCTTTGCCCATCCAAGCTGATGCCTTGCTTGTTGGTGCGAAGCCATGCTACCCGAAGACGAAGGAGCATGCCCTTGCTGCCGTGCCGAGCTGCTGTCCTATCCTTCACCGATGCTCGGCCTCCATCCACCTCGCCCTCGACGTGTTCGTCGAAATGCCTGAACCATGACAACAAGCGCCCTAGTAAACCACCGGCACCGCCTTGCTGCCCCTATGTGTGAGCCGGCCTTTGTGCTGAGGAACTGTGATTCATGTGTTGCTTCTGTCGTCGTCGCTCGCTTGTCCGGCCTTTGTGTCGTGAGCGAGTCCTTGCAGGTGCCTCGCCGAAGCCTCACGCCTTTGCCTTGCCTTATCACCCCTTGGTAGTTGTGTCACATGCCCTTGTGTCATGTTCTTAGTGTAGAATTCGTGGCCACTGCCTGCCACTATGCTATTGTGGGTCTGGGACGCCGGAGCCCCGCAACTAGCCACTGACGTGCCGCGGATAGGAATAACTACCCCAAGTCTCATTCGCACCGCTTTCCTTGCTTGCACCACTTCCACCGCTTTGTGCCGCAAACCGCAAACCCGCTCTCGCTCTACCTTGTTTCGTGTTGTGAAGCGTGAGACACGCCATGTGCTTGTAACTGAGATGTCACGCGTGATGGACGATCGTGCCGTGAGCAGAGGCCTCTACTTCAAGCACGGCAACCCCGCGTTGCAACCTAGCTACTTTACTGTGGTCATAGGCGCATCGCTAGCACCTCCCCATTGTGCTCTTGAGAAGGCCTTACCTCATCATCACCCGTTATCATCCACAATTCGATCCTTTCATTCTCTTTGCGCTGCCGCCGCACACCTTGACGTGGTAATGCCTTGCCTTGCTCGCCTTGCCTCGCTCTGCTGTCATCATTCTTTTGAACTTCCGCTTTGTTACAACCATCAACCACGCTAATACCTTGCAAGAGCGATCACCAAAGCCTTTAGCCTTGGATCGACAGCCCAACCTTGAACTAACTCTTGTCCCTATCTTGTTTTCTAGCATATAAAACCAAGTGTTTAAACTACTTTCATTATAAAACTACTTGCTCTAATTTTCTTAAATTACACCAGTGCTGCTTGTAGCTAGTTTGGATTTATTTGGTTCTTTTAAATTGATGTTCTTTGGATTTATTGCCTAGTTGATTGCCGTTTTTTATTTTCGCGTCGCATCTTGTGTAGGCTTGTAATCTTGTTTGAAGACCCGAGTTGCGACGACCGAGGAGACCTCCGACCCGAAGGAAGGCCTCAACCTCTACTACTCTACGACAACTACCGCGTAGGTGTCATGTCACTCCCGATCATATAGATCCCATGCATGCTATTTAGTTGCTAGTGCTTTAATTATTATTCTTTGGATGATTTAAATGCATAGACAATCTTTTAGCCATGCCTTGGTTTTGATATATCCTGTACCTTGAACTTCCTACCTTAGGGACTAGCTACAGACCCCTAGCTAGTCCCTGATATTTACTATCCATATATATTTGATTTATGATATGTATGGAACTCTAGTATTGGTTGAAATTGGGATATCTCGGTATTCTAGCATGTGTTTTGGGTGAGTGTGACTCCTTGATGTGTTACCGCTGGAGCGAGCCGCTTGGTTACTTGTGAACGCCTATCTAGGGGAGATGCGACCTGGCCTCCCGCCCTAGTGGCGTGTCGGACAGATGGAGTTGGTGGAGTGCTCGCTCCTTGCAATTAAGGACCGATCGACTATGTGACCTTAATCTTTGGGCTATTTTCGTGCAAACCACTCGCCTTGTTATGGGCGGGGTTCGGTCCGAGAACTAGTAGGCGGATAGCATCCAGCCTGTAGGCGGATCGGTGTGATCGTGTGAGGGGGTTGATTTATACCCCCCGAGTAGACGTCGCCCCGGTTCCTATGGGGAAGGTTCCACAGCTCTGACGACCTACTAGGAGTTTCATTCTCCAGTTTAGGACAAATGAGGCTCGGAGAGGCAGCAGAGTGCTATCCACTGCTAGGTCTCCAGCCATTAGGTAGGGATGTGGAATGGAGGCATCTGTTTCTACCATATCTGGTGGGTCCAGTTGTACAACCTCTGCAGAGTGTTAAACCTATAGCTATAGTCTATGTCCACTGGTATGGACAGCCCTTTCGATCTCTCAACTGCTAGACTTTTCTTGTGCTGCTTCTCTCCCACGAGTGAGTGAGCCCAGCTTTGGTCGTTGAGATGTGGGGATAGGAGTTGGTGACCCCACATCGCAGATGAGAGTTGGATGCTGAGTCTTGGGTGAGATTCGGTGCTTTGGTGTATATTCCTTGGCTTGGGGTGTTGACCCCAGAGGCGTTGGCCTCGGAGGTGTGGATCGGAGATGATGACCTCCCCTCTAATCTGCACTCCTTATTGTTGCTGCCCCTGCTATTGCATAAGTTTACTATAGCCATATATAGGCTTATCCATGCATACTAGAATTCATCCACCGCTTTTACTCTTTGTTGGGAAGCTGACATGACCTACCCGCTTATCGGGTAGATGGTGGACTTTCAGATTCGGAGACTGACTACGACGCTGATAATGAAGGATGGGAAGACTAGAGCTGGGTCTACACTCGAGTTTGCCTGTGGAGCTGGAGTCGCTTCGCTTTGATAGATCCGCTGCGTAGATGTTTTACCTTTCTTGCTTAGTCTGGATGGACTTGTACCTGGCATGTGCCGAAGAGATGTACTCTGATATTATAATAAAATTGTGTAATGTTTCCTTTATTCCTGTGTTGTATGGATTTGTACCACTTGAGACAGGGATTGCACATGATAGCCACTTCCTGTGACTATCACAGACGTGCAGAGGATTGAATTCTCAATTTTGGGAAGCAAGTTCGTTTCACCGACCCTCACGGACAGTCCGACCTCCCCGGATGGACGGTCTGTGAAACACCTTCCAAACGAAAACAAAACACTCAACAGATCGAAATGAAGGGACTCAAGAACTCGCGATGAACTCGACGAACACGCGACGAACACGGTCCTCGCAGACAGTTCGCCCCGTGCCCGCGGATGGTCCGCCCTGCACACAGAAGCAGAACCACGACCACCGCAAAAACACCTTCAACTTCAAATTTTGGGTAGATGAGAAGCATCTCTAAGAGAATCTATGCCCAAAATCTTGGAGCCCCGAACCTATCCAATGAACCGGAATCGCAAATCTTCCGAGCACAAGCCTACAACAAGAGCTACTCCAAAAATCCATGAATTGAGGGCAAAAACCGGCGTAAGAGGGGTCAAGATCATCCACAAAGATGCACAAGACATCCACCCATGATCCCCTCAAAGAAATCTGGAGAGAAACCCCATCAAATCCGCAGAACAAGCAAAGCAAAAAAACCACCAAAAATAGCTCCGAAAATAACATGAAAATCACCAATAGCTAAGAAAGAGATAGCACCACAACGATGAATTCTTCCATACATCTAGACGTCAGATTCTATACAAGAAATTGTCTAGCCTATTGTTGGCGGTCGAATTCCGTCAACTATGAACACTTGTTATGTTATGGTTTGAACATCATTTTGGAACTAACCCGCCACCAGGCATACTAATGATATAACAAGATCACCATTGCATGTGCATTTTGGAGTATAGTGTTTTTGCAGGAATTCATGTACTAAATGAGGAGAGATGCACTTAATTCGGAGGACGTTTTGCAAGTCAATCAAGGAGCTCCCCTAAGGGAAGGGCAACGGCTCAACACAACCGAGACAAACCACCAAAGCTCTCAAAGAGCAAACCAAAGCTCACACGGAGCAAACCACCAAAGCAAAAACTCAGACGACACATGGAGCTCTCCCTGAACACATGCAGCTCCCCCTGGGCAAATGCAACTCCACACAACGTTGTTAATCACACATCACTGAGGAGGGACCCTCCACTTGTGTTCGTACGCTCCTGGTCCTCAATATCCCCATTGATGAGTGCATTGACAACACCCATAGTACACAAATCAGAGAAAAAGGAAAAGAAAACAATCACGAACAACAACCCTCCAACAAGTGATCCAAAGCCAAAAAACAAGCGAAAACGAGATCACTCGAAAGAGACACTATCGGCCCCCTAAGGCAAGGCCAACAGCTCAACAAAGCTGAGACAAAGAAGCTCACCACATATGCAAACTCCCCCTGAACAAGTGCAATTATTTTCACAATTTCTCCCCAATATCAAAATCTCCAAAAAGTCTCCACCATCCCCCCCTGGTTGACAATGCATGAGTCAAGCTACCATGAAGGTGCACAAATGCACGTCAAAGCATATACAAGCTGAAGGATCGAATTGGCGACCAGAAAGGGGGAGTGAATGGGAGCCGATAAAAATTCACTACCGAGAATTTGGCCTTTGAACCCAAAATCACTTTGTGACCTCCAACACTTCTCTTGCCAAATCCACGTAGCCACTGGAGTGCTACTGGACCTAGGAACAAGTCTGAAACAGGCAGCAGAAAGCAACTCAAGCACCACCACTAGAGACAAACTGGTCAGGCCGGTTTCCCAAACCGGTCAGGCCGGTTTTCTCAGACATAACCCCTCACTCGCCAGGGGATACCGGTCAGGCCGGTTTGGCAAACCGGTCAGGCCGGTTTTGCCCATAAAACCCCCATAAGAACAACGAGGCCAAACCTGAGCAAACGAACTCGAAACTCGACGAAACTTGGACTAGGGAGCTTCTACTAGAGAAAAGGTTGCATGCCAAAAATCTCCTCGAAAACCCACCTTTGACCAAACCGATTAGGCTAGTTTGCGAAATTGGTCAGGCCGGTTTTGCCTGGGCACTCGGGAAGAACTCCACCTACGGGAAAAACTTGAACTTCACCTTAATCGATCTCCTAATTCACTTCATGGATTCAAGTGAAACTTTGGGGATAGCAGGAGTACCACATGGGCAACCTTTGGCAAAAAGGTCATACCCCAAACCTCATCGAATCAAAAGGATTTGCAAGACAACCACCAAGAACACCTCTCCTCGAGCTCCACTGAAAACCACCAAATCGTAGGCCTTTCCACGGGTTTGGAGGGGCAAGATCACCAAGAAAAGAGGCACCATGTCCTCATGTGTGATTCCCACTACAAATCCCTCAAAGAAACTCCTCCAAATTCTCCCCACTAAAAACCCAAGAAAAGGGCTCCGAAAATACCTCCGAAAATGGTAGAAAAGAAAAAGCCACGAGAATGAAGGATTTGGCACAAGATTAAGAAGGATAAATCACTATGAATCATCTATACATATCCAGTTACAAGCCATACACAAGAATCACAAATCTTGGTAGGCAAAAAGCTCAAACAAAGAGCCACTCTCTCCTCTTCCTCTCACCAAGAGCACTAAAAGAAGAAGGAGCACACCCACCTAACCAACCAAACGAGATGGCTGCCCAACCAGCCACTCCTCCTATATATAGGCCCTCCGGACAAATGACCGAAGTGTCCTTACACTAGGAGTTACAATTCAAGCCCATGCAAGGGTGTTTTGGTCAACACATGTTTATCTACATCAGACGGATGCGCATCGACCACAAACCCATTTCACCTGCACGCAAGCCTTGCGATCATGCCGTGTGACCTCTGCTTCGAAGCATCTCATCGCACTCGAGCCAAACCGGCCAGGCTGGTTTCGGTCCGACAGCTGCGCCGAGTCTTCAGGTCGACTTTGTGGATCAACCGCTGAACCCAGTGGTTTTGTGGTGGACCCCTGCAAACCCTACGAGCTTGGTGTAGCCTCCACACCGGGCTTCAAGCCACAAGTCTTTCGCTTCCGCCGCACGGACCACCTACTCGATCTCGCCTTGTTCCTCAACTTGGCCGCCATGGTCGCTTCAGCTCAATGTTGGCTTTCGGATCAACCAATGAACTGATGTCGGCTTTTGGATCAACCAACGAACCGACAAACTTCATCTTGCTCTTCTTGCAACATGTGACTCACACTTGATCCCGTCTGGCCACCGGGTCCATCAAACCAAGCCAACTCGTCCCTCTAGTCCTTCGGAGGCACTGTAAGGATAAGACCTTTGATGCTTGTTCTTCACCTCCACTAAGGAAAGTCAAGCAGCAGCCTACATCCACAACACACAGCACAACGTCAGTCCGCACAACGTTGTCAATCACTAATCACTAAGGAGTGGCCAACCACCGGCCGTCGGACACTACAGTCCTCAATCTCCCCCTTGATGAGTGCATTGACAACACAACTCGTAACCTATACATAAAGAAAAGTAAAAACAAAAGACAAACACAAACAAGCCAAACAAGTGATCTAAAAACCAAACAACACAAACCCTTGATCACTTGCAATCCAAAGTCTCTGTCCCCTAAGGCAAGGGCAACGGCTCAACACAACCGAGACAAACCAGCAAAGCTCTCAAAGAGCAAACTACAGCTCACACAGAGCAAACGACCAAAGCAAAAACTCAAACGACACAAGGAGGTCCTCCTGAACACATGCAGCTCCCCCTGAGCAAATGCAACTCCACACAACATTGTCAATCACTCATCACTGAGGAGCGACCCTACACTGGTCTCCGGACGCTCCTGGTCCTCAATCTCTCCCTTGATGAGTGCATTGATAACACCCATAGTAACCAAATCAAAGAAAAAGGAAAACAAAACAACCACGAACAACAACCCTGCAACAAGTGATCCAAAGCCAAAGAACAAGCGAAAACAAGGTCACTCGCAAGAGACACTCTCGCCCTCCTAAGGCAAGGGCAACGACTCAACACAACCGAGACAAACAAGCTCACCACAAAGAGCAAAGCACAAAGCACAAAACTCAGGCAACACAAAGGAGCTCCCCCTACACATATGCAAACTCCCCCTGAACAAGTGTAGTTATTTTCACAATTTCTACCCAATATACAAAATCTCCACCATTTCTCCCCCTTGTTGACAATGCATGAATCAAGCTACCATGAAGGTGCACAAATGCATGTCAAAGCATATACAAGCTGAAGGATCGAATTGGCGACCAGAGAGGGGGGAGTGAATGGGAGCTGATAAAAATTCACCAGCGAGAATTTGGCCTATGAACCCAAAATCACTCTGTGACCTCCAACACTTCTCTTGCCAAATCCACTAGCCACTGGAGTGCTACTGGACCTAGGAACAAGTCCTAAACACACAACACTCGAAACACACAGCGGAAAGCAATTCGAGCACCACCACCAGAGACAAACTGATCATGTCGGTTTCCCAAACCGGTCAGGCTGGTTTTCTCAGACTTAGCCCCTCACTCGCAAGGGGAAACTGGTCAGGCCGGTTTGGCAAACCGGTCATGCCGGTTTTGCCCAGAAAACCCCCATAAGAACAACGAGGCCAAACCTAAGCAAACGAACTCGAAACTCGACGAAACTTGGACCAGGGGGACATCTACTAGAGAAAACCTTGCATGCCAAAACTCTCCTCGAAAACCCACCGTTAACCCAAACCGGTGAGGCCGGTTTGCGAAACTGATCAGGCCGGTTTTGCCTGGGCACTCGGGAAGAACTCCACCTGCGGGAAAAACTTCAACTTCACCTCAATCGTTCTCCGGATTCACTTCATGGATTCAAACGAACTTTTGGGGATAGCAGGAGTACCTCATGGGCAACCTTTGGCTAAAAGCTCATGCCCCAAACCTCACCGAATCAAAAGGAATTGCAAGTCAACCACCAAGAACACCTCTCCTCGAGCTCCACTGAAAACCACCAAATCGAAGGCCTTTCCACGGGTTTGGAGGGGCAAGATTACCAAGAAAAGAGGCACCATGTCCTCATGTGTGATTCCCACTACAAATCCCACAAAGAAACTCCTCCAAATCCTTCCTACGAAAAACCCATGAAAAGGGCTCTGAAAATACCTCCGAAAATGGCAGAAAAGAAAAAGCCACGGGAATGAAGGATTTGGCACAAGATGAAGAAGGATAGATCACTATGAATAATGTAGACATATTCGGTTACAAGCCATACACAAGAATCACAAATATTGGTAGGCAAAAAGCTCAAACAAAGAGCCACTCTCTCCTCTTCCTCTCACTAAGAGCACTCCAAGAAGAAGGAGCACACCCACCTAACTAACCAAAAGAGATGGCTGCCCAACCAGCCACTCCTCCTATATATAGGCCATCCGGACAAATGATCGAAGTGCCCCTACACTAGGAGTTACAATTCAAGCCCATGCAAGGGAGTTTTGGTTAACACATGATTATCTCCATCAGACGGATGCACATCGACCGCAAACCCGCTTCACCTCCACGCAATCCTTGTGAGCATGCTATGTGTCCTCCGCTTCGAAGCTTCTCGTCGCACTCGAGCCAAACCTGCCAGGCCGGTTTCCCAAACCGGTCAAGCTGGTTTCGGTCTGTCAGCTCCACCGAGTCTTCAGGTCGGCTTTGTGGATCAACCGCTGAACCCAGTGGTTTTGTGGTGAACCACTGCAAACCCCACGAGCTTGGTGCAACCTCCACACCGAGCTACATGTCACAGGTCTTTCACTTCTGCCGCACAGACCGCCTACTCGATCTTGCCTTGTTCCTCGACTTGGCCGCCATGGTCGCTCCGGCTCGATGTTGGCTTTATGATCAACCAACAAACGGATGTTGCCTTTTGGATCAACCAACGAACCGATGGACTTCGTCTTGCTCTTCTTGCACCATGTGACTCGCACTTGATCCCGTCTGGCCACCGGGTCAATCGAACCATGCCTACTTGTCCCTCCAGTCCTTAGGAGGCCCGGCAAGGCTAAGACCTTTCGCGCTTGTTCTTCACCTGCACCAACGCAAATCAAGCCGCAGCCTACATCCACAAGACAAAGTATAACGTTAGTCCGCACCACGTTGTCAATCACTCGATTTTGCCTTGTTCCTCGACTTGGCCGCCACGGTCGCTTCGGCTCAATGTTGGCTTTCGGATCATCCAACAAACCGATGTTGGCTTTTGGATCAACCAACGAACCGACAGATGTTGTCTTGCTCTTCTTGCACCATGTGACTCACACTTGATCCTGTCTGGCCACTGGGTCCATCGAACCAAGCCTACTTGTCCCTCCAGTCCTTCGGAGGTCCTGCAAGGCTAAGACCTTTCGCGCTTGTTCTTCACAAGCACCAACACAAATCAAGCCACAGCCTACATCCACTAGACAAAGCAAAACGTCAGTCCACACAACATTGTCAATCACTCATCACTAAGGAGTGGCCAACCACCGGCCGTCGGACACTACGGTCCTCAATCTTCCCCTTGATGAGTGCATTGACAACACACCACCAAACCTATACATAAAGAAAAGTAAAAACAAAAGACAAACGAAAACAAGCCAAACAAGTGATCCAAAAACCAAACAACACAAACCCTTGATCACTTGCAATCCTTAGTCTCGGTCCCCTAAGGCAAGGGCAACGGCTCAACACAACCGAGACAAACCACCAAAGCTCTCAAAGAGAAAACCAAAGCTCACACGGAGCAAACCACCAAAGCAAAAACTCAAACGACATAAGGAGCTTCCCCTGATCACATGTAGCTCGCCCTGAGCAAATGCAACTCCTCCTAAACCAATGCGAGCAAAACTTACCGAGCAGCAGCACTGAAACCGGTCAGTCCGATTTCCAAACTAGTCTGGCCGGTTCTGACCCCATCTCCAAAACCGGTCACCAAACCGGTCTCCAGGCCGGTTTTGCCTGTCATAAAAAATATGCTCCAATGCAACCCGAAAAATGCATGAAAACCTTCTAAATGCTCCCAACAAACTTCTCCATGCTCACATTTCTCGACCTTGTTGACAATGCACAAATCAAGGTATTTCTACAAAAATTTGAACCTAGAGCTTCTCAAATAGACAATTAGCACCACAAAATGTTACAAGTGAGCAAATGAGCAAGTAAGACATTCCAAAGTTGCGTATAAGCATAGCCATCAAGATAGTAAAGCAATATGAGCATATGAGCAAGCCATGATCAAGTTAAGCAATTTTGCAAAAAAAATCCCTCTCATGAGCTAAACACCTAAACATGAACAAAGAATACCAAAGTGAATCTAGGTCATACAAACTTCATGCTAGGTCACATATCCTCATCAAAAGATCATTGCAAACACCCATAAGCATCTCATGTCATGTTAAACTCACCGAGCCATGTGTCTACTTTTTAAAATGAGACTTCTCATGGTAGACAACATGCAACGGTTTAGCACCCAAATTAAATCCAATTAAAGCATTTAGGACATGAATCAAATGAGAGCATAACTTCTAGCATAGGCATTTCAGTATCAATTTCATTTTTCAAATTTAAGCACAAAATGGTACATGAAGTGCCTTTGCGGCAAAAAGAAGCTTATGCTCCCCCACAAGGTATCACATGGGCTAAACATTCACAATGACAAATGGGTCTATGACCCCAAGTGAAAATCACATGATATCCAAGAACAAAATAAGCATGATAAAGACCACCAAAGCACACTAAGATCATGCAAAGGCTTAAACTCACAAGAGAGAGCCTATCCTAGTTTTTTTCCAAGAATAGCCATCTCAACATGCATATATAGCAAAACTATCAAGAGCATAGCTATTCATCACCAAATCATATCAAACATGCTCATAAGCTCACAAATAGCATATTATAGTATTCATGGCATATAGGAGAAGCTCAACCTACCATGCATATGATACAAATGCAACAATGGTAGAGATGTACATCAAATGCAAAATGATATATGAATACATATGTAATGCAAAATGCATGGGGAGACACGGAACTTGACTTAACACCAAGAAGGCTCACAAAGGGACACACCAACTAAAAACCGCTCTAAGTGAGAGAATAGCCACCAAAGATTCCAATTGAGTACCATAGAAAAGATACCAATTGCAAGACCGCCAAAGACCCTAATTGAGTACTATAGAAAGGATACCAATTGAAGGATCACAAATGACTACCAAAAGCCAAAGCACACCTTGAAGCCAAATTCCCCCATCGAAAGAAGCCGAGCTCCCTCTCAACCAACCACAACTAGCAAAGCAAAAGCTAGGAAAAGAAAGAGCAAAAGAAAAGCTCTAAAACCAATCTAAAAGGGAGAAAAACAAAGGAGCAACAAAACACAACCCAAAGACAAGGCAAGCCCAAAACGCAAAGAACGCTCAAAGCATGATACACAGTGCATTGACAATACAAATTAGGATAAATAAAGCATTGTAACATGGATCCACATACATGAATAAGCATGGGCTAGCAAGCATGTCAACAAGGTACAACCCTATACAAGGATACTAAACCAAAATGATACCAAAAAACAACATGTCAAACACGATACACGAACTAAACAAAGGCATGATACAAGTTCATATGGATCATCCATCAAACATATATTACAAAGCTAGCATGACAAGATATACACGAGGGGACAAACATGCTAACAAGAAAAGATACCATAGAGCTAGATAAAAATGATATGGATGAACAACATGACATAACCACCATAGAGCAACCATAAAGCATGACATGATGTTCATATATATCATCCACCACAATATCATACAAAGATAGAAAGATAGATATACAAGATCACAAAGCTACCATGAACAAGGTGGCTAACTGAAGGACCGAATAGGGCTACTAGAGAGGGGGGGAGTGAATGGGAGCCGATAAAAATTATTCCCGAAAGTCGAACTCGGCCTATACCCTAATTGCCACTCCAAGTACTCGCGCACACACGGAAGCTCCAAACAAGGCACACACAAGCCTAGAAGATCAACCAACAAGCCTAGGAGCAAAGAGCGGAAGCAACTGGACAAGAATCAAAGCACTTGACACAATCTGGAAATGCCAGGCGCGGACTGTCCGGCTGGTACGGGCGGACTGTCCACTTGTGTACGGCGGACTATCTGGACCTACCCCACGGACCGTCCGAAATAAACACCAGAGCCACCAGAGATGCACCCCAAAAATACGGACTGTCCGAGGACGACACGCGGACTGTCCGCCAAAAACTCGGCCACAAGGACCGTCCGTGAAGCCCTCGCGGACTGTCCGCCAAACCCCTTGCAATCAAAACCTAGGGCCGAAATGGATCGAAACAAAGACGCGCAAGAACATGAAGAACACACGATGAACAGCAGGAGGCGCGGACTGTCCACGGCTATGGTACAGACTGTCCGCAAGCCCCGAACAGAACCAAAAACGCCCGACCCGCGGGGTCAACTCCAAGAACTCATCACCGGATCTCCCAAACGGTAGAAGCTCTTGAGACAAGACTTTGGGGAGATGATATGCGTCACACAAGGATGCTATGCCCCAAAAATCTCGACCTCTAACTCCCTAAATCACCAGGAATCGCGGACCACACAAGCAACCACCAAGAACTTGGGGTCCCACCAAAAACACACGAATCGAAGGGTCTTCACAGCGTTTGAGGGGTCAAGATCACACACAAACATGCGCAAGGAATCCACCCATGATCCCCTCAAAGAAATCCGTGAAGAAATGCCCCCAAAATCATGAATCGAGCGAAGAACGAAACCCCCCAAAAATAGCCCCGAAAATGATATGAAAATCACAGAGGACTAGGAGATCACCGGGACGCCGAATGCTTCCATACATCCAGAGGTCAGAGTCTGTACAAGAGTCTAGCCTAAGGAATTCAGAGGGAAAAGAAGCAGTTCAGAGAAATCTACCGGGGAGAAAGCCCTAGAGTCCAAGAGAGAGAGATGCCATCCACCTCTTCGCTATTTATACGAAGTTCATCGGAGGGAGGTAAATGACCGCGCTACCCCTACTGCTTGAAATGAAGATACAACCCCTCAGGGGCATTTTGGTCGAGACTTCATCAGACGGACATGCTTCCACCACGGCTTCGCTTCACCTCGACGCAAACCCCGCGATCACGCCACGTGCCCTCTACCTCGAAGCTTCCCGAAGCTCCCGGATCACCATCTCCACCGCCTCGGGCCTCCGGGCTTGGTTTTGAGGCCCAAACCAAGAAACCGTCTACCTGATGGTTTTGTGGGCAAACCACCAAACCCCGTGTGCAAGCTTAGGGCTCCATCCGCTACCTTGCACGGGTCTATGTTCATGACTTCAGCCCGCCAGTCTTGCACCGCACGGCTCGCACTTGACCCCATCGGCCACCGGGTCCATCGAACCGAGCCTACTTGCCTCTCCATCACCTGGAGGCCACGACGGCTCAGGCCTTTCGCGCTTGTTCTTCACCTGCGCCGACATGAGTCAAGCCGCAACCTATACCTGCACACCTAGCCAAGCATCAGCCCGCACAACGTTGTTAATCACTCATCACTAAGGAGCGACCCTCCACTGGTCTTCGGACACACCTGGTCCTCACTGGCCTACCATGGTTTACACACAAGCAAGACACAAGTATATACAAGTGAGCACAAGAGGAAAAGAAAACTCACTATACATGTGTACAAAGGCTTTCAAGAGCCATCCAAAGCGGTGTGGAGAACCATCTTGTCTTGATCACCTCACGGGCAAAGATCAAGCACCATCGAGCACATGTTCTCCAACCGCGTCCCCCTACCTACACACAAGGTGACAAGAAAGACCGAGTCTTGGATCCCAATGGGTTAGCAAGTACATACTTGGGAATCCAACACTTGGTCACACGGGTAAACAATGCACTCAACTTATCATGTGGGTTAGCATGATGCAAATGCCAGTTCACATGAAAAGGATTTCGAACACCCTTAGAACCATGCCTCAAAGGAGCAACTCGTGAAGAAAACCGAGTGCTACCATAAGCAAAAAGGCAAAGATCCTTCAAGGTAGTAGGATAAGAACCAACACTAGCACCACGAGAAACATGTCGCGGACCAACACAAGAAGCACTAGAAGCATATCCATGAGCATGGCCTAACTCACTAGAAAGAGTGTCATAAAACCCATCCACAAATTCCACCTTCTTAGGCTCACAAGTGTTCATGCCATGAGAAGGGCTATGAACAACCAAAGGCCTAGAAGCACTAGCTCGCCGCATTCTCCTTTCCCGGCAGTAGCAGAAACTCTCTTGATGCCCATCCTTTCCACAATGAGAGCAATGGTACAAAGACCTATCGGGAGGCACGGTCCGAGTGGACAAATCACCATTCTCTTGTAAGTGAGAAGTCCCTTGGGACTTAGAGTAAGAAGCATCAACCCCAACATCTGACTTGGTGCCCATATTAGAACCACACGTGCCATGAGAAAGGCTACATGGCTTCTTAAAAGCTTTGGCACGCACTCGTCACTTGTGCTTGACACGGCAAAAACAAAACTCAATGGTATGCCCATCCTTCTTGCAAAAGGTGCACTGGAACTTCGATTTGGGAACATGAGTTCCAAATATGTGAGAAGCACCTTTGCCATCCGACAAACTTGGGCACCATCGAAAGAAGCAACAAGCTTAGGAGTAGCTATGAAAGGGGTATCAAAAGCACCACCACACGTGCCACCCTCGAAAGACTCATGCTCAAGAGAAGAAGTCAACTCCGATTGAGAAGAAGCAATTCTAAAAGCATCAACATCAGAGTGACAAGAAATGCGAGAATTCAAACCCTTGGCACATAGACTCTTGCACCTTGTGCGCAAAACCTCATTTTCAAATTTGAGGCGCTCACAAGTACCACATGTCGTATTTCTCAAATTATCGATTTCTTTCTCAATGCACACAACATGTGTGGTTTGCAAGAGTTCATTCCCTTTCTCAAGGTTGGCAATCATCTCATCATGCACAACCAACTTGGCGCTCATATCATCGCGTGTTTTATTCTAAGCCAACACTTCACTTTCCAAATCAACGCATGATGTGCAAATGAGATCACATGAACAACTAGCATCCCTCACATCAAGCAAAGCACCATCACAAGAAGTATGGCAAGCATAATCTAGTTTAGCATGCAAGGCCGAGCAAGAAGTATAAGCACCTATCAAAGCATGTCTAGACTTCAACTCAACAAGCTCAGCCCTAACCACGTCTAGTTCCTCAACCCTCGAGGCATACTGGTTCTTAAACACATCCAATCTAGCAAGAGAAGCATCACAATCAGTGCAAACAATAGGAGCAGCCTTAAGAGACTCAATCACTAGCAAAGCATCAAGAAGCTTAGAATCTAGATCAACCGCCATTTCTCTAGCCTCTTCTAGCAAAGTCCTAAGCTCTTACCTTATCTTCTTAGCCTCTCTAAGCACTTTATCATGATTATCTATGAGCTCCTCTAGACTAGTGATCTCCCTATGCATAGAGTGGGGATCACGATTGTTGACGACTGTTAAGTACCACTTTCAGCCCTCAATATTCTCACATAAATGGAGGCACATGCATTATTTTACTTGCATTTTGGTTTGAATAATGTAGTTCCACTTGTCCTTGGAGATTATTTGTATGTTGGTGAAATACCCCTTAAAAGAGATGGAAACCCACCTTCTATGGAGAAACCATGCCAACTCAGCTGAGGAGGTGGCTGCCACTAAGGAAACACATGGCATTCCACGTCATTGATCCAAGGGAGGCACTCACCGATGAATCAGAGAGTGGCACATGGACTTCACAAGGATCCATGGGCCCACCAGAGCTCCAACTTATCAGGAAACTTGGCACGCACGGGGGAAGGATCAAAGGGCCCACATGTCTGCTACCTAGAGAAAACACAGGCTAGGAGGTGACCCTAGGGGGCCGGCCGATCCTAGGATCGGCCGAAATGACCTAGGGGCCTTTGATCCTGGCCCTCCACGTGGTGGTTGCTCATTGGTCACTTGCTGCATCCTCGGGTGTTTTGAGGCCATTTGGTGCTCCGAGCAAGCCTGGTCCTTGCCTATAAATAGAAGGGGAGGGGCTCCCATTTCCCATACACCACTCTCTCATTCTCCTCTCACTTTTAGTTTCCAAGGCTAGGAGGTAGGCTAGAGTAGCTCTTCTTCAAGTTACAAGTCATTCTTTGGAGTCTAGGTATGAGTTCTCTTTTATCTTTATTTCATTGTATGACTTTGATCTACTTCAGTTATTCAGCTATTTCATATAAAGTCATGGTAGATCATATGCTTGATATTCTTGAGTTCATCCTTTGTTCATCATTTAGAGGTTTGTGTTCTTCATGAACACTTCCTTTTGATCCACTTGAAGGGTGATAAACTCATTCATTATGTGTTTGTTCATAAGTTAGAGGCTCGTGTTCTTCACAAACACGACCCTTTGATCTTATTGACTAGACATAAGAGAGTTCGTATCCGTTCGTATGTCTAGCCTTAGTTGATCTTGTTAGATGGCATGAGAGTGTTGCATGAGGTTTGTGTTCAAGCTACGGTACTCGGTCTAAGTTGACCAGTCTTCTGGTGGCTCTCACCCTCGGTCACAATAGCCCGGGCCGGGTGAAGTCTAGCAGCAACGCAGGCATGGTGCTTGGGTTGTCTGGCAATGTTAGTTATGAGCATACCCCCCGTAGCAATAGAGGTCGGTCCGTAGGAGTGACAACTGTTGGATCCTTTGAAGCCTCCACGCCGGGGTACCTGCTGTAGGAGTCTAAAGTCTAGTTTCACAGAGTGCTGGTCGTCGCGGGCTAGCTCCCCATTTGTACCTGGGTGGTTAACCTTACCCTCTCATGCAATGCTCATGCCTATCTCATGTACCGTCTAGCTTTGTATGTTTAGTACATTAGAACCTAGAGCTAACTTGTATGTTCCCCCTATGCCGTAGTGTGCTAGAGTAGAAGTAGATTTGAGTGTGTGTGTCACACTACCCTTTATATCTTTTATCTTACCCCTGCCTTTGAGTTTGTTGTTTCCTATATCTATCTCTTAGTTTACATTCAGAGCAAAAGCATAAGTCTAAGATATCCGCCATTGCCTTCCACGGATACGATACCCTTGGAATATTCTCCTTCCTTGGGGAAATGCTACAATGGTTTATCTGTGCGCTTGCGGATTCGTTCATGATCGTTTAGATTAACCTATGGCAAGTCTTGATGTTCACGCTAACCCGGCGTCATTAGTTGTGACGTTAAGAAGTTCCTACAAGGCGTTTCTTGGTGTGGTCACTAAGGATGGACTCCAGATCTGTTCTTAAAGTGACGGCACTATGAAACGCCAACAAGCATTTCTGGCACTGTTGCCGGGGAAGCCACAGGATTATCATGACTATGCTTTGCATCTGTTTATACACTCTGTGTAGGTTAGGACAACTCTCAATGCAGGCTAACCTTGGTTGTCTTCTTTTATCTTTGGATGACGAAGACAGGTAGTGTATGACTGGTTTCGACTTATCAGAGAATTTCACTGAAGATTCCGAGTCACTTGTGAGGAGAGCTCGAATTCATTTCGACTCACCTCGTCGTACTCATCCGGAAGGCGATCCAGCTTCCTTCGTACCATCCACGTCAAACGCTATGGCCCAGAAGACACTTCATGAGTACTCAGCTCCTTCTGCTGACCAGGTGTTGCAAGGCCCTGAGGTGGCAATGGGGACTGAAAATTTTGAGATCAAGACGGGTCTAACTACGATGGTATAGGCTAGCCTATTCTGTGGCAAGCCAAATGAGGATGCCAATGCTCATTTGCAGCAATTCCTAGAGCTGTGCAGCACTTTCATCATCAGGGGTGCAAATATGGATGCTGTCTATCTACGGCTGTTTCCATTATCTCTCTTGGGGAAAGCCAAGCAATGGTTCTATGTGAATCGTGACACTATTAACACTTGGGGAAAGTGTTCAGAGGCATTTCTCAAGAAGTTCTTCCCATTGGGTAAAACCAATGCTCTTCGTGGAAGAATTTCTGGTTTTCAGCAAGCAGCAAGTGAATCTATTCCAGAGGCTTGGGAGAGGCTTCAGGAGTATGTCCTGGCCTGTCCTCACCATGGGATGGAGGATTCGCTCATTCTTCAAAGCTTTTATAATGGGTTGACTCCGACAGCCCGAGGCCATATTGATGCTGCTGCTCAGGGAGCATTCTTCTCACTCATAGTTGATAATGCTAAATTACTGATTGTGAAGATGGTTTCCAACCAAGGGTGGAGCGATGAAAGACTCCAACCACGACCGAGGGGTACTCATACTGTAAAGGAAGCAGACATGATTACTGCCAAGTTGGATCTTCTTATGAAGAGATTGGATGACTACACCAGCAAGAAGGCTGCCATGGCCACCACTACTCTGCCTATGGACTCTCATATGACTTGTGAAGTCTGTGGTAACACTGGGCACTCAGGAAATTATTGTCCCGAGACTCAGGAGGAAGTGATGTACATGAATGGCAACAACAATGGTTATCGTCCACCTCAACAAGGAGGCCAATCGTGGAATCAACAACACCCTTATTATCAAGGAGGTAACCAAGGTAATTCTTACAATCCCAACCAACCTTCCTTGAGAGAACTTGTTTTTGGGCAAGCTAAGATTAATGAAGGTGTTAACAAAAAGCTAGCTGCCCTTGATAAAACTTTGGAAAGTCTCAACGTTAAGCTTGATAGTTTTTCTTCTACGCAAAAGAGCCAGCTGAGTTTTAACAAAATGTTAGAAGCTCAGTTGGCTCAACTGGCTACTTCTGTTCCCTCTGTTGAAAATGCAAATGCGGTGACCACGAGAGGAGGTAAGTCCACTCGGGATCCACCATATCCTAACCATGCAGGGACAGATAAGAAAGGCATAACAAAAGTTGAGAATATTCATGAGGATTCATCTGACTTGGACGAATCCCCCCAGGTAAGGAAGGTGCCGTCAAAAGATAAAGCACCCAAAGGAGTAACGGCACGTCCGGAATTCGTACAAGCCAATATGATGTCGTTCCCTTAAAGGAACAGGAAGGCAACGGTATATGAACAGTTTAATCGCTTCGTGGACATGATTCAAAAAGTTTATATCAACGTCCCATTGCTCGAGGCAATACGCGTACCCACTTACGCGCATTATCTCAAGGACATCCTAATCAAGAAACGAGCTCTTCCTACAACATAAGTCATACGACTCACGGAGGAGTGCAGTGATGCTAGACTCAATCGCCTTCCTGAGAAGAAGAAGGATCCAGGGTGTCCAACAATCACTTGTATGATTGGGACCCAACGTTTCGACCATGCTCTCTGTGACTTAGGGGCTAGTGTCAGCGTCATGCCTAAGGTAGTCTTTGATCAACTTAATTACACAAGTCTGTCTCCAACCACTTTGCAGCTGCAGCTTGCCGATTCTTCAGTCCGGTACCTAGCGGGAATAGCCGAGGACATTCTAGTGAAAGTCCGAGATTGCTTTATCCCAGTTGACTTCGTGGTGCTGGACATGGAGATCGCTAAGGAAGTGCCGCTCATACTTGGGCGACCATTTCTGAGTACAGCTGATGCACAAATTGATGTGGGGGCTGGTGTGATCCGTCTCTACATCAATGGCAAGGAGGAGAGGTTCGAATTTTGTCCAAGAAAGGAACAATGCTCCGTGATCAAGGAATTACCAACTCCCGACACTCCAGCACGAGAGGTCGAAATGCCACCACGGCAAGTGGACAGCCTCATTGCATTCATGAAGAATTTTTGGAATGAAGAACGCCAACTCATGGGAACAGGGCAGAAACAGTATTGGAAATCTCAGTCCCAGTCCAAGAAATCACCCCCTACACATCAAAATCCACATGACACTCAGAAGATGTGGAGGAAGGTGAGTAGGAAGCCAACTTCTCTTCCAAAGGAAATAACTGCCTCTCTGCCAAGGTGAGAACTTTGGAACCAAGTCTAGCTCTAAAGACTCAAAATAATGAGCTCTGCGCTGACAGGTAAGTTCGGTAAGTTATCCTTATTTTTCCATTACAATAAAATTCTGATCCAGGAAAAGCAATCTACTTCTGCTTTGTGTTTTCTGCATTCTCGCTGGGGCGAGCACAGGAGTGATGTCCATCCGGACGTTCCTTGAGCTTGTACCATGGTACTAACTTACCACAGCCTGCTACACCACCGGTGGCAGGAGGGGCCACTACGGGGTACATGTTCGGGGCTACCCCTGGATATGCACCTGGTTGGGATCAGCCCACCAACCAGCCGAGTGCGAGTGGCATGGCTTGGGCGAGTGCAAGCGGTGCTCAGTGGGCTACACCTGCTAGTTCTAGCTCCGGTGGTCCACCTCCGTCTTCATCCTTTCGGAGGCACTCCTCAACTTCTGTACGGGATGCTCAGATCGCGCAGCAAATGGGAGAGCTCACCATCCAGGTCACTGGATTGGAGGAGACGCTGAACCCCCACGTCGAGTCTACCTCAGCGTGGCAGCGGCAGGCTAGTGAGAGGATCGAAGCCATGCAGCAGAACCAGCAACGATACATGGAGGAGCAGAGGGCTTACTACGGAGTCAGGGATTCTTCTTCCCTCCTCCACAGTGAGCCTGAAGCTAGCTTGGGGGAGGACCGCCATCCTGAGGTAACTTGTATCTTCCTTTGTTTTTAGAATACCTTATAAATGAAAACCCAAAAAAATTTGCAAAAAATAAAAAGACCAAAAATATTTATTTTCTTTCACCGTCACCGTTTGCTTATTTTGCTTTGATATGCATAGTAAGAATGCTTTGCCTCTATGGTTGAAATGATGAATAGTTGCTCTGTTTATTCTTCTCGTATGTCTTGCTTACAACTTTGTATTCTACCTAAGTTTTGAGTTTGTTGGCTTGCATGTTCAAACCTTAGCTTGAAAACTGTGGGTAGCAAAAAGCATGATCCTTGCCTAAGTTGTTGTGAGACATGATATGGCATAATAGAGTGCTATGATCTTGTGCTTAGTGATGCTTGACATCCAGAGTTTTCCTTTTTGAAAAATCAAAACATGATGAGTTCCTCAATGATGAGAATTTCCTATCCAAGGCCATATGTAGATTCTAGCTCTTAGCCTCCACATATGCAGCTTGTTCTCTCATTGAGCTTTTTCAAATTGTTGTGACCCGTGTTAGAACTCCTACTCCCCTGATCAAGATCACGTACACATTCATGCTAAACTTCTACACTGGAAGTTAGCATTCATCATTTGTTCCATTTTACTTATGCATTCTTCCACAAATAAAACTCTATGTATCTTTGTATCATTCATCCCTCTCCAAACATCTCCAATAGAGACAATGGGCTAGCTAAAAAAAAGGAAAAAAAGAAAGGAAAAGCATGCTCAAAAGCATGGCTAAAATAAAATAAAGAGAGCTAGCCCAATTCTCAAAAATTTTCAGAAGGAGAAAAAGGGATTGATATGTACAAGAAATAGAGTTCCACCATATAGATGTTAATAACTAGTACCCACTCCGGGGCTAGTGTCCACCTTACCATCAATCCCTCATTCCCTCATATAAAGCATGGTAATATCTAGCACCCATTTCCGGGCCTAGTATCCACCTTACCATGCTCATATCCATCACACACATATGCACATCTTGATCAGGATGTGTGTTTGTTTCTTCCAAGGATCCGGTTTTTGACTTAGCAAAATATGAGAGACAAGTATGCCACATTTCTTCCCTACCTACAGCTCCACATAAGCCTATTAGGAGTAGGATGTGAAGAAAGGCAACATTGATGCCTTGGTGAGGAACCATACAATTTGAGCGATCCGAGAGTATCATTTGAGGAACTCTGATTTTCTTTTGAAAAAATTGCAAAACCTCCAGATTGATAGTTGTTCAAGGTATGAGTGATTATGCATTTTGTATATAACCATTCTGTCTCTCAACCGCCTAAGGTAGGTGAAGCTATATGCCTCACGTCATCAGGTGAAAGGTAAGAACATTGCGAACTTGTTCAACTCTTGGTAGAGTACTTTGCTGTATGTTTGCCATAAGTTGAAAATACAACATTGTAGCAACTCCTGATCAACCAACCTAAGTCTCTAATGTCTTGCTTCAAGACGAGCAAGAGGTTAGCCTAGGGGAGTTTGTTGACGGATGTTAAGTACCACTTTCAGCCCTTAATATTCTCACATAAATGGAGGCATATGCATTATTTACTTGCATTTTGGTTTGAATAATATAGTTCCACTTGTCCTTGGAGATTATTTGTATGTAGGTGAAATACCCCTTAAAAGAGATGGAAACCCACCTTCCATGGAGAAACCATGCCAACTCAGCTGAGGAGGTGGCTGCCACCAAGGAAACACATAGCATTCCACGTCATTGATCCAAGGGAGGCACTCACCGACGAATCAGAGAGTGACACATGGACTTCACAAGGATCCATGGGCCCACTAGAGGTCCAACTTATCAGGAAACTTGGCATGCACGGGGGAAGGATCAAAGGGCCCACATGTCATCTACCCAGAGAAAACACAGGCCAGGAGGCGACCCTAGGGGGCCGGCCGATCCTAGGATCGGCTGAACCGACCTAGGGGCCTTTGATCCTGGCCCTCTACGTGGTGGTTGTTCATTGGTCACTTGCTGCATCCCCGGGTGTTTTGAGGCCATTTGGTGCTCTGAGCAAGCCTGGTCCTTGCCTATAAACAGAAGGGGAGGGGCTGCCATTTCCCACACACCACTCTCTCATTCTCCTCTCACTTTTAGTTTCCAAGGCTAGGGGGTAGACTAGAGTAGCTCTTCTTCAGGTTCCAAGTCATTCTTTGGAGTCTATGTATGAGTTCTCTTTTATCTTTATTTAATTGTATGACTTTGATCTACTTCAGTTATTCAGCTATTTCATATAAAGTCATGGTAGATCATATGCTTGATATGTTCTTGAGTTCATCCTTTGTTCATCATTTAGAGGCTTGTGTTCTTCATGAACACTACCTTTTGATCCACTTGAAGGGTGATAAACTCATTCCTTATGTGTTTGTTCATAAGTTAGAGGCTCGTGTTCTTCACGAACACGACCCTTTGATCTTATTGACTAGACATAAGAGAGTTTGTATCCGTTCGTATGTCTAGCCCTAGTTGACCTTGTTAGATGGCATGAGAGTGTTGCATGAGGTTTGTGTTCAAGCTACGTACTCGGTCTAAGTTGACCAGTCTTCTGGTCGCTCTAACCCTGGGTCACAATAGCCCGGGCCGGGTGAAGTCTAGCAGCAATGCAGGCATGGTTATGAGCATACCCCCCGTAGCGATAGAGGTAGGTCCACAGTAGTGACAGCTGTTGGATCCTTTGCAACCCTCCGCGTCGGGGTACCTACTGTAGGAGTCTAAAGTCTAGTTTCGCAGAGTGCTGGTCGTCGCGGGCTAGCTCCCCGTTTGTACCTGGGTGCTGAACCTTACCCTCTCATGCAATGCTCATGCCTATCTCCTATATCTTCTAGCTTTGTATGTTTAGTACATTAGAACCTAGAGCTAACTCGTATGTTCCCCCTATGCCGTAGTGTGCAAGAGTAGAGGTAGATTTGAGTGTGTGTGTCACACTACCCTTTATATCTTTTATCTTACCCTTGCCTTTGAGTTTGTTGTTTCCTATATCTATCTCTTAGTTTACATTCAGAGCAAAAGCATAAGTCTAAGATATCCGCATTGCCTTCCACGGATACGATACCCTTGGAATATTTTCCTTCCTTGGGGAAATGCTACAATGGTTTATCTGTGCACATGCGGATTCATTCATGATCGTTTAGATTAACCTATGGCAAGTCTTGATGTTCACGCTAACTCAGCATCATTAGTTGTGGTGTTAAGAAGTGCCAACAAGGCGTTTCTTGGTGTGGTCACTAAGGATAGACTCTAGATCTGTTCTTAAAGTGACGGTGCTACGAAACGCCAAAAATGATATACCTCATCCTGGAGTAGGAGTCTGAGTCACCCTTCCTGTGCTTCGTTGTACTGTCCTCTTCTCCAAACTCCTCTTGCTCAAGGAACCACCTAAGGACAAAGAGCCAATCAAACAAGAACTAGGTGCCATAACTCAAAGCACCGGTTAGGATTAGCCAACAGCAAGCTCAAAGCGCGGAAACCAAAGTCGCGAGCAAAACACCCCTTTTCTCAGTTGCCCTGTGGATCTTAGACTAGTTAGACTCGCAAAGACCCATAACCATCGCTGATACCAATTGAAGGACCGAATTGGTGAATAGAGAGGGAGGGAGTGAATGGGAGCCGATAAAATTCACCGGTGAAAATTTGGCCTATGAACCCAAAATCACTCTTTGACCTCCAACACTTCTCTTGCCAAATACACATAGCCACTGGAGTGCTACTAGACCTAGGAACAAGTCTCAAACACACGACACAAGAAACACGCAGCGGAAAGCAACTCGAGCACCACCACCAGAGACAAACCGGTCAGGCCGGTTTCCCAAACCGGTCAGGCTGGTTTTCTCAGACTTAGGCCCTCACTCGCTAGGGGAAATCGGTAAAGCCAGTTTGGCAAACCGGTCAGGCCGGTTTTGCCCGAAAACCCCCAAAAGAAAAAAGAGGCCAACTTGAGCAAATAATCTCGAAACTCGATGAAACTTGCACCAGGGGGATTTCTACCAGAGAAAAGCTTGGCTGCCAAAAATCTTCTCGAAAACCCACTGTTGACCAAACCGGTCAGGCCGGTTTGCGAAACCGGTCAGACTGTTTTGCCTGGGCACTCGAGAAGAACTCCACCCGCGGGAAAAACTCCAACTTCACCTCAATGGATCTCCTGATTCACTTCATGGATTCAAGTGAAACTTTGGGGATAGCAGGAGTACTGAGGACCAGAGTGTCCGATGGCTAGTGGTTGGCCACACTCTAGTGATCAGTGATTGACAACGTTATGTGGACTGACGCAGTGTTCTATCTTATGGATGTAGGCTGCAGCTTGATTTGTGTTTGTGCAGGTGAAGAACAAGTGTGAAAGGTCTCAGGGACAACTAGGCTTGGTTTGAGGGACCCGGTGGCCAGACGGGATCAAGTGCGAGTCACATGGTGTGAGAAGAGCAAGTCGAAGTCAGATGATAGCGGGTTCATTGGTTGATCCGAAAGCCAACATTGAGCCGGAGCGGATGTGGCGGCCAAGTCGAGGAGCTCAGCGTGGAGGCTGCACCAAGATCGCGGGGTTTGTAGTGGTTCATCAGAAAACCAATGGGTTCCTTGGTTGATCCACAAAGCCAAGTCTGAGTGGCCGGCGGCTCAGCTGTGCTCTAGGCGGTCTAACCGGTGCCACCAGTTTGACCGGTGGGGAGCACTGGTCTGACCAGTGGAGGCCGAGGAGCGTCGGGTGACTCGAAGCGAAGGACACGCGTCGAGATTGCAGGCTTGGCATCAAGGCTACGCAAGGTGCGGTTGCTGGGCGTCTGTTCGATAGAAAGGCTGTCAAGTTTCCAAATATGCCCTTCGAGGGGTTGTATCGCCTAGAGGGCATTCTAGTCATTTACCCCCACCAGAGGACCTCATATATAAACTTGGCGGAAGGGTTGTGGCAGCCATCTCTTGGGCTCTAGGTTTTCATTTGCTTTAGGCAATTTCTCTTTTTAGTTTGCTATTTTCTCTAGGACTAGCTTGAGTGCTTCATGAGAGATCTTGAGAGAGCGACGGATGCTAGGGAGGCAAGCTAGACCTTGTATGAATCTTTCCTTTGATGTATAGAAGGTTCGGCGTGATTCCTTTAACTTTTGTGGTGTGATTCCCGTTTTCCTTTTTGTTGATTTTCGGAGCCTTTTCTTAGCGATTTTCTTGCCGTTGATTTGAGACCTCCCCTTTGCGGATTAGATGTGGGATGTATACATCAGCCACTTGTGGTTCTTTTCCTTGTGATCCCTTCTCTAAATCCGTGGGATTCGGTGCTCAAATTTGGGGTTTTCTTTGTGTTCCGGGAAAAGGTGTTCTTGGTGTTCATCATCTGATTCCTATTGATTGAGTGGATTTTTAGGACCGATCTCTTAGGCATGGCTTGTCCATGAGGTGATACACCTATCCCCAAAGTTTTGCTTCTATCTATGGAGCGAATCGGGAGATCGAGGCATCAGAAGTTAGGAGTTGAGTCGCGGGTGGAGTTCATCCCGAGCAGCCCAGGCTTGACCAGTCACACCGGTTCCCTCCACCAGTCAGACTGGTGTGGCATGCTGTGGCTGTTTCTTGGGGAGTTCTTCTCCAGAGTGTTGGTTGTGATCTTGGCTTGCTGCTGTTTCAGTCTTGTGCAGTTTTGGCCCTTAGGAGATCGAGTTCTTGCAGTTGGGGTTTTCTGAGCCAGACCGGTCAGACCGGTGGAGTGGACCGGTCAGACCGGTGTAGTGCTTCCAATGGGAAAATCCTTCTTACTACTGTTGGTTGTGCTACTTGTTCGCTGAGTGCTTCTGGAGCAAGTTTGGTTGTGGAGAGTTTTCGGTGTGCTTGGGTTTTGGAGTGTTTTCGCTTGCCTTGTAGATTTTTGGATTTCTCTCTGTTGGTCCACGTCCTAGAATTTCCATCTAAGTTTGCTCGACAATTTTGGGAGGATTCTGAGCAGGTTGCTCTGGACCGGTCTGACCGGTGCAGGTGACCGGACTGATCGGTGTAAGCAGGTTGCTGCTCGAGTTGTTTTTCACTGCATGTTCGAGTACCTTGGGTGTGTGACTAGCTCCTAGGTCCAGTGGCACTCCAGTGGCTACGTGGATTTAGCTAGCAAGGTGTCGAGGACTCCGGAGTTGCTTTTTGGAACATAGGCCGAGTTCGTCTCTTCAGAGAAGATTTTTTCATCGGCTCCCATTCACTCCCCCCCTCTCTGGTCGCCATTCTGGTCCTTCAATTGGTATTAGAGCCGGATACAGATCATTGAGACCTTGACCAGTTGAGATCCATAGATGGCGGACTATGGTGAAGGACCGATTAGGCGAACCAGAGAGGGGGGGAGTGAATGGGAGCCGATAAAAATTCTTCTCGAAGGAGATGAGAACTCCAACAAGACGAACACGGCTTCCAACTCACGTCTCCGACCCGACTACCCAAGTTGGTCAAGACCACGCAGCCACTGGAGTGCTACTGGTCCTAGGAACCAACACTCAACCTTCCTAGCCAAAACTCACCAAAACACACAGCGGAAACTTGCACGGCTTGCTGCCTGTGCTACACCGGTCAGACCGATGGCCTGCGCCGGTCAGACCGGTGACACCGGTCAGACCGGTGGACAGAGCCGGTCAGGCCGGTGGCTACAGCAGCCGAACAGCAAACGTTCCAGGAAGCCTCAGTGAATCCTCTAGGCCCTGGAACAAAAACCACCACGAAACACAACCTGTGAGGAAGAAGAACCCCTCACAAAACCTAGCAAAACAACTCCAAACACTCCAAGAACTGAACAGCAGGACCACGGGACAAAACCACACGGACAAGGCTGTTCCCCGAGACAAAAACCCACCAAGGGCTAGCACCGGTCAGACCGGTCAAGAGCACCGGTCAGACCGGTCGTGCCTGGACAGCTCGGGATGAACAGCGCCCGCGAGTCAACTCCTCCAAATCCAACTCCCGATTTCCCGATTCGCTCCACGGTTTTGCACAAGACTTTGGGGATAGTAGGAACACCTCATGGGTACTCCATAGCCAAGATTTGGTCCACCAAAACTTGTCAAATCAAGAGGAATCGAAGGAATCCCACCAAGAACGCCTCTAACCCTAGAGCCACGAAAACCCCAAAATCGAGCCCCTTTGCTCACGGATTTGAAAGGGGAATCAAAGGGAAAAGAACCACGAAGGGTTCATGCATACATCCCCCACCAAATCCCAAAGAGAAAGGCCTCGAAATCGCTCCAAGAAAATCGCCAAGAAAAGGCTCCGAAAATCACCAAAAAGGAGAAACGGGAAAGACACATCCAAGCCTTGAGGAACCACGCCGAATCATCTATACATACCAAAGAGGTTCATACAAGGTCTAGCTTGCCGCCCGATCATCCTTCCCTCTCACAAGATCTCACCATGAAGCTCTCAAGCTAGTCCTACGAAAATCCTAAGAAAATAGGAAGGAAAATAGGAAAACCAAATGAGCTAGGGTTCCAAGAGATGGCTGCCATCCTCTCACCACTTGGGTTATATGGAGGCAACCGAAAGACTAAAATACCCTTACTAGCTAACTAGGGATACATGCCCCTCGAGGGCGAAATTGGAAGTCTTTGTCTTCGCACCATCGGACGGATGCCCAGCGACCGCAAACTTGCTTAGCCTCGACGCAAGCCTTGCGATCCCGACGCGTGTCCTCCGCTTCGAAGATTCCGGACTGCGTCGTCGCACACCGGTCAGACCGGTTCTCCTCACCGGTCAGACCGGTACCCACCGGTCAGACCGGTCAGACCCACCGGTCAGACCGGTCTGGAGCTGCTGCACCTCCGTCTTCGGTTCTTCGGTCTTGGCTTTGTGGATCAACCAAGGAACCCAGTGGTTTTCTGGTGAACCACCGGAAACCCCGCGAACTCGGTGTAGCCTCCGCCAATCACCACTCATGACTCGGCTCCCACGTAGTCCCGGCTCGACCTTGGTTTTGAGGCTCAACCAAGAAACCGTCCATGACTTCATCTTGCCGTTCTTGCCACCATGCGGCCCGCACTTGACCCCGCTGGCCACCGGGTCCCTCGAACCAAGCCTACTTGTCTTCTCCACACCTGGAGGCCTCACCGGCAACGACCTTTCACGCTTGTTCTTCACCTGCACCTGCACCAGTCAAGCCGCAACCTGCACCTGCAATACTTAGCCAAGAATCAGTCCACACCACGTTGTCAATCACTCATCACACCAGGAAGCGACCATCCACCGGTCCTCGTACCACACCTGGCTCTCAATCTCCCCCTTGATGAGTGCATTGACAACACACACGTTTTGGTAACCAAGAGAAAAGGAAAAGAAAAGAAACGACTAAAAGAAACTCCAACAAGTGATCGAAAGCCAAAGAAAAGGCAAAGAGCAAGATCACTTGAAGAAGACAAGTCTCGGACCCCTTAGGCAAGGGCAATCGGCTCGACACATCCGAGACAAAACATGCTCAAGCAAAGAGCACAAACCATCAAACCAAAGCTCGAAAACCACAAAGAGCTCCCCCTGCTCACATGCAAGCTCCCCCTGAACCGATGCAACTCCCCCTGGACAAATGCATGCGAACCACTTCACAAAACAGAGCAGCTGCAACAGCTCAGCTCTGACCGGTCAGACCGGTCGACACCACCGGTCAGACCGGTGGGCAACATGTGAACAGGACCAGCACTCTTACCGGTCAGACCGGTGACCTCAACCGGTCAGACCGGTGCACAACATAGCCCAAAAATAGCTCGAAACCACCTGAAAACCTTCCAAATGCATTCAGTAGGCCAAAACATGCTCAAACTTCTCCCCCTTGTTGACAATGCATGAATCAAGCCAAAAATGCAAAAAATGCAACCTAGAGCTTCTCAAATAGACAAAATTCAACATAGGATGCTACACATGTCCAAACGAGCAAGTTAGATACTCTATAGCTTCGTAAAGACATAAACTTCATGATCACCAAGTTTCACAACCATTGGGCGAAGCTAAGATAGAATTTAGCAATTTTGCGAAAAATTACCCTCTCATGAGCAAAGTCCTAAACATGAGCAAAACATGTCAAAATGGCAAAGCCACACAAACTTCATGCTAGGACAACCATTCTAAGCATAAGACCATCATAAACACCCACAAGCACCTCATGTCATGTCAAAGCCACCGAGCCATGTGCCTACTTCTATATATGAGACTTCTCATTGGTAGGCATCATGCAACGATTTAGCACCCAAAGCAAATTAAAATTAGCACATATGACATGGGAGCACATTTTTCAAGCAATTTACATTTCATTTTCAGATTTATAATTGGTACATGAAATGTCTTTGCGACAAAAAGGAACTTATGCCCCTCCACAAGATGAAGCATGGGGGCTAAACATTTATGATGGCAAATGAGCCTTTGGCCCCATATGATCAAAATAAGCTATCCAACCACAAATTAAGCATAGCCAAGCCACTAAAACATGTCAAGATCATGTAAAGTCATTTACTCACAAGAGAGCATATATATGAAATTTTTCAAAAACATAGCCATCAACCATGGATACAAACCAAGATTATCAAGAGCTAAGCCAAACTAACCATAGCTTACCAAATTAGCTCACAAAGACATATATGTCATTCCATGGTGAACAATGTGTATAAGAGAAGCCTTTCCTAAACAATGCATATGATACAAAACGCATGCAACCTAAGATACAAAGATGCCTATACATCATGTTACATATGCCATGCCAAATGCAAGAAATGCACAAAGGAAAGCTATACATATGCTACAAAGGAGCTCCCACACGCCAACTCAAGAAATCAAACAAACACCAAGCTCCCCCCGCAAACGAGTGAAAGTTGCTTGATCTAGGGGTTTGGTGAAAATATCGGCTAGTTGTTCATGTGTGGGTACATGGATCAAAGCTATCTTCCCTTTCTCTACGTTGTCTCTCAGAAAATGATACCTCACTTCTATGTGCTTGGTTTTGGAATGGAGCACTGTGTTCTTTGCAACGCTTATGGCACTAGTGCTATCACATTGAAGTGGGACATGGGTATACTCCTCACCAAAGTCACTCATGGTGTATGTGATCCAAAGGAGCTGAGAGCAACAGCTAGCTGCGGCCACATACTCTGCCTCGGTAGTGGATTGAGCAACACTCGACTGTTTGCGGGAAGACCAAGATACCAAAGAAGAACCCAAGAACTGGCAAGTCCCAGAAGTGGACTTCCTATCCAACCGACACCCGGCAAAATCCGCGTCTGAAAATCCATGAAGCGCCAAAGAAGAAGACGCAGAGTACCAAAGGCCGAAGTCGGGAGTGTGTCGCAAATACCTGAAAATGCGCTTGACTGCTTGCCGATGCGAAGTCCTCGGAGAAGCTTGAAAACGAGCGCACAGACACACCGAGAATTGAATGTCCGGCCTCGTCGCCGTCAAGTAGAGGAGTGACCCGATCATGCTCCGGTACTCCTTCTGGTCCACGTGTTCACCTTCCTCGTCCGCATCAAGAACTGTAGTCGTACTCATAGGCGTCGCCATGGCCTTGGAATCCTCCATCTTGAACTTCCTCACAATGTCCTTGGTGTACTTAGCTTGGTGCACAAATGTTCCTTCCTTTGATTGCTTGATTTGTAGCCCGAGGAAGAACTGCAACTCGCCCATCATGCTCATCTCAAATTCCCTGCTCATGTCTTCTGCAAACCTTGCAACAAGAGAGTTAGACGAGCCACCAAAGACAATGTCATCCACGTATACCTGCACAATCAGGATATCTCTGTCCTGCCTGAGGAGAAACAAGGTCTGGTCGACCTTCCCCATCTCAAACCCTCTCTCAAACAGGAACCCCCTCAACCTACCATACCAAGCTCTAGGCGCCTGCTTCAACCCATACAGCGCCTTCCTCAACTTGTATACCCGGTGAGGATACTTCTCACTCTCAAACCCCGGTGGTTGCCTCACAAACACCTCTTCCTCCAAAACACCGTTCAGAAAAGCACTCTTCACATCCATCTGGTACAACTTGAACCCTTTAGCCACGGAAAAGGCTAGAAGGATCCTGATCGCCTCCAAACGAGCTACAGGAGCGAAAGTCTCCTCGTAGTCGATCCCCTCTTTCTGACTGTACCCCTGAGCAACAAGTCTCGACTTGTTCCTCACCACTTCTCCTTTCTCTCCCTCTTTATTTTTCCACACCCATTTTGTCCCAATCGGCTTACACCCTGGGGGAGGGTCAACCAACACCCAAACTTGGTTCCTCTCAAAATTCTCCAACTCCTCATGCATCGAGTTAACCCAATTATGATCAGATAACGCATGTCCAATGTCCTTGGGCTCAAAAGCGGAAACAAAAGCAGCATGAGCGAAATGAGAATTGTTCCGAACCCTCGACCGTGTAGTACGTTCATTCATGCCGCCGATGATTCTCGAAGCTGGGTGATCCACTTGCACTCGTCGAGGAGGTTCTCGCCTTGATGCTACCTCCCCCTCAACAGCAGCTTCGCCTTGATCTGGGTTTGTCGTTGTAGGTGTGGGAGAGGGTCCATTCTCGATCGTCGTCGAAGTAGTAGGTACATGTTCAGCCGCGGGCCTCACACCGCCATCTTCATCATCTCCATGTTCATGCTCCTCCTCCTGAAAGATCTCCTCTCCAAGTTCGTCGTCACCTGCACACTCAAAAACAAGCTGACTACGTGGCTGTGTCTCGTCGAAGGTCACCTCGCAAGTCTCCACGATTTGGTTAGTTTCAAGATTGAGCACACGAAATGCTCTAGAATGAGATGCATAACCAAAGAAAATACCATCGACAGACCTAGCCTCGAACTTGTCCAACTTCTTCCCTTTCTTCAGAATGAAGCATTTACAACCAAAGACATGGAAGTGACTCACCTTGGGTGTGCGACTGTGCATCAACTCGTAACAGGTTTTCTTCTTGTGAACCCTGAGGTAGATCCTGTTCGACACATGGCACGCGGTATTGACCGCCTCAGCCCAGAACCTTCTCGGAGTCCTATGCTCGTCGAGCATCGTCCGAGCCATCTCGCACAAGGTCCTGTTTTTCCTTTCCACCACGCCATTCTGGGGAGGCGTATACGGACTCGAAAACTGATGTTCAAGACCCAAGTCATGGCAAAAAGTTTCGAAGCGAGAGTTTTTGAATTCCGAGCCATTGTCACTGCGGATCGCTCGTATGGCATCTCCGTGCCTCTCGTTTCTTAACCTCAAGACAAGATCTCGAACAAAACCAAACGTCTCCCCCTTCTCCTCAAGAAAGAACACCCACGCATACCGAGAGTAGTCATCCACCACAACAAGGACATACCACTTCCCACCCGCAGATCGCACACGAGCTGGGCCAACAAGGTCCATATGGAGCAGCTCGCATGGACGCTCAGTCATCACATCGGTGAGAGGCGGGTGAGAAGAGGCTACCATCTTGGCATGCCTACACGGCGCACAAACCAACTCTTTCTCAAACCTCAATCGTGGCAATCCTCGGACCAACTTGAGTTTACTCAAGCGAGACAAAAGGTCAAAGCTCAAGTGACCCAACTTCCTATGCCACTTCCACAACTCACTCGAAGAACCAGCCAAGAAGCAACGCTCCACACCAGAAGACTGAGAAAAATCAGCTCGGAACACTTGACCCTCGGGAACGACCATGCAAACAAGATCCCCCCGAGAATCTAAAATCCGAGAACCACCAGGCCGAAACAACACCTCAAAACCCTCATCCAACAACTGGGACACAGAAAGCAAATTGTATCCAAGCGATTGAACAAGAGCAACACGCCTGAGAGTGATCTTATCGCTTACCTTAATCTCACCTTCTGACAGCACACGCCCTCGCCCATTGTCCCCAAAGGTGATGTACTTCTTTGTCACCACCGGGACGAGACTTGAGAACCACCCCTTGTCTCCGGTCATATGCCTCGAGCAACCGGAGTCAATCAACCAAATGTTCTTCAAGTCTCCCACCTGAAATTCAAAAGCGAGCACGTGAGTGAACAAACGACTCAGCACTGGGGTTAGTACCAAAAGAGTAAAACCAGTGCCGAGCCATTTGCTCCAAAGTGGGGTTAGCACAAACCAAATCATCACGCCTATCAAAGCTACCACCACGGTAACCACCACGAGGGAACCAACCCTCTCTCGCTGGAGGAGGACGAAAACCACGAAAGGGAAACCGTGGATCGTACCTCCGCTCCATCTCAAAGCTACGACTCTTCTCACCCTCGTATTGAGCACGAGGTGGAGAACGCCTAGCAAACTGACCACCTGCAAACTTTCCAGACCAACCACCAGAACCACGACCTCCAGAACCAAACCGAGCATTCTCACGAGCACGAAACCCGACTCGCTGTCTGCCCAGACCTGCACCGGTCTGACCGGTGTAGTACACCGGTCTGACCGGTGTGGCTCGGCCAGCAGCAACACCTGCAGCCTTCCGGTCTCCCCAAGCCGGAACCGTCCTCACAAACGCCTTGGCCCTGGGCATCTGCATACGAGGCTCAGGTACACCATTAGAGGGGTGGTACCTGTCCCTGTTAGCCCACTCTCTAGCCATTCTCTCCTCACGCTTCCTCTTGAAGCAAAACTCATCCTTGTGACCATCTCTCCCACAATACCCACAATGGAACTTTATGGGCTGTGGCTTAGGCTTAGGCTTGGGTTGGGGCTGCCCACTCGGCTTCTCACCCTTCTTCTCTCCTTCCTCACCTCCCTTTGGGCTCACAAACTTCACCGGTTTCTGAAAATCATTTGTTGGGTGAGGGAATATGGGTGGATCTGGAGTAGTGTCAAGTTTGTTTCTGAGATGGTTGGGCTTGGGCTCAAACTTGTTCTTGTGTCTGTTTGGTGGTGGGATAGGAATCTCTCCAACTCTCTCAACTCCCTCACCACAGTTCTCTCCAAGCTTGTCAGCCCCAAGTGCCTGACCATCATAGCGTTTGAAAGCCGCTATCATGATACCGAGCTGAGGCTCCTGACCCGACAACCAGCTCATACATTTTCTCAGCTCATCATTTTCATCCTGCAGGCGATCAACATAATGTGCAAGCTCCAAATTCTTAACCGCATGCAATTCACAAGTAGAGCAAGAAGTGGGAATAGGCTCTTTCAACTTAGCCTCAAGTGAAACAGTGTAAGCATGCATCTCATCAATCTTTCCATGCAAAACAGGGCAAGAAGTGCAAGCACCTAGCAAAGCAGATCTAGACTTAAGCTCAGCCACTTCAACCCTAAGCATATCTAGTTCATCACAAGTAGAAGCATGCTTATCCTTAAGAGCAGTAAGATCAGCTAGGTACACAGAGCAATCACAGCAATCAATCTCATCAGAAACCACAGGAGAAGCCTTAAGCGAATCAATCTCAAGCTTAGCATCTAGGTTCTGGGTTTCTAGCTCAGCCACACGGTTCCTAGCATCTTCTAGTGAGGCCCTAAGCTCTTTCCTCATCTTCTTGGCCTCTCTAAGCATGTGATCGCGGTTATCAAGCAAGTCAACCAACTCATCATTCTCCTTGCGCAAAGAAGAGAGCTCATCACATACCTCATCCTCGGAGTCAGAGTCCGAGTCACTCTGGTGGCTCTTCTTGCTGCCGGAGCTACGGGCCATGCCGCAGAAGCCATCTCTCGCGAAGCAGCTCAACCCGCTCAAGTTCCTGGATGACTTCTTGTTCTTGCGCCGATCACCTTCATCTTCACTGCTACTCGAGCTTGAGGAAGAGTAGGCGGAGCTGGAGTCGACGTCGCTCGCTCCTACCATTGCTCGGGCCTTCCTGCCGCGGCCATCCTTCTTCCTCGACCGTCGCTCGTCCTTGTGCTTGTTCTTGTGCTTGTGATCGCGCCTCGATCGGTACTTGCCATCCTTGCTCGATCGGTGCCTGTAGCCGTCCTTGTAGCCGTCCTTGTTCTCCATCTTCTCCGGGCAGTCGGCAACGAAGTGTCCTGGCTTGCCGCACTGAAAGCACGTCCGTGCTGTCCTCCTCGTGTTCACCCGGTTCTCGTGCAGCCTCTCGAACCGCCTGGTCAGCAACGCCAGCTCGTCCTCTCCAAGCACGTCGAACTCCTCATCTGGCAAAGACATCAAAGAAGACAGAGAGTACATCCTGGAGGATGCGTTAGCGTTAGACTTAGCTCCTTTGCCACTGACGAGAGCGAGACTATGAGAATCAGTCGGGCTCTCGATCTTGGCTGTCATACCACGGTCCAACTCAGCCGACTTGAGCTTCGAGAACAGCTCGTTCACCGTCAAGGTGTCATACTTCTCGGACTCAACAATAGCCTCAAACTTCCCGTCCCATACGGTACGATCCAACGAGTGCAAGAGCTTCACGGCTCTATCATGATCATTGTATGGGAGGACGTCCACATTGGCTCTCATGTTGTTCACAACGACCGTAAATCGCTGGAAAAGGGCATCGACGGACTCGCCGGGGAGATGAGTGAAGTTCTCGTACTCTCTCCGGTAAGTCGCGTACATCCGAGCCTGAACCTGAGCATTCCCAGCATGAGCATCCTTCAACTGCTCCCAAATCCTACAAGCTAAGTCCTCTGTCTGAACCCGATCAAATTCAGGCTGACACAGAGCACGAAACAAGTAGTCGACAGCCTTGTTGTTGGCTTCGAACATATCCCTCGATCCTGGAGCAAGGAAGTTCATCGGATGAACATAAGCTGTGTTCACCGTGACATCCCAAAGGATCTGACCCTTTCCGCGGAGGAACGCCGCCATCCGCCTTTGCCACATCTGGTAGTTCTTCCCATCGAAGTGCGGAGGACCCGAACCCCGTTCCTGGTACGCCATCTTTGGATCTTAGACTGGTAAGAGTCAATAAAGACCCGAACCGGCTCTGATACCAATTGAAGGACCGATTAGGCGAACCAGAGAGGGGGGGAGTGAATGGGAGCCGATAAAAATTCTTCTCGAAGGAGATGAGAACTCCAACAAGACGAACACGGCTTCCAACTCACGTCTCCGACCCGACTACCCAAGTTGGTCAAGACCACGCAGCCACTGGAGTGCTACTGGTCCTAGGAACCAACACTCAACCTTCCTAGCCAAAACTCACCAAAACACACAGCGGAAACTTGCACGGCTTGCTGCCTGTGCTACACCGGTCAGACCGATGGCCTGCGCCGGTCAGACCGGTGACACCGGTCAGACCGGTGGACAGAGCCGGTCAGGCCGGTGGCTACAGCAGCCGAACAGCAAACGTTCCAGGAAGCCTCAGTGAATCCTCTAGGCCCTGGAACAAAAACCACCACGAAACACAACCTGTGAGGAAGAAGAACCCCTCACAAAACCTAGCAAAACAACTCCAAACACTCCAAGAACTGAACAGCAGGACCACGGGACAAAACCACACGGACAAGGCTGTTCCCCGAGACAAAAACCCACCAAGGGCTAGCACCGGTCAGACCGGTCAAGAGCACCGGTCAGACCGGTCGTGCCTGGACAGCTCGGGATGAACAGCGCCCGCGAGTCAACTCCTCCAAATCCAACTCCCGATTTCCCGATTCGCTCCACGGTTTTGCACAAGACTTTGGGGATAGTAGGAACACCTCATGGGTACTCCATAGCCAAGATTTGGTCCACCAAAACTTGTCAAATCAAGAGGAATCGAAGGAATCCCACCAAGAACGCCTCTAACCCTAGAGCCACGAAAACCCCAAAATCGAGCCCCTTTGCTCACGGATTTGAAAGGGGAATCAAAGGGAAAAGAACCACGAAGGGTTCATGCATACATCCCCCACCAAATCCCAAAGAGAAAGGCCTCGAAATCGCTCCAAGAAAATCGCCAAGAAAAGGCTCCGAAAATCACCAAAAAGGAGAAACGGGAAAGACACATCCAAGCCTTGAGGAACCACGCCGAATCATCTATACATACCAAAGAGGTTCATACAAGGTCTAGCTTGCCGCCCGATCATCCTTCCCTCTCACAAGATCTCACCATGAAGCTCTCAAGCTAGTCCTACGAAAATCCTAAGAAAATAGGAAGGAAAATAGGAAAACCAAATGAGCTAGGGTTCCAAGAGATGGCTGCCATCCTCTCACCACTTGGGTTATATGGAGGCAACCGAAAGACTAAAATACCCTTACTAGCTAACTAGGGATACATGCCCCTCGAGGGCGAAATTGGAAGTCTTTGTCTTCGCACCATCGGACGGATGCCCAGCGACCGCAAACTTGCTTAGCCTCGACGCAAGCCTTGCGATCCCGACGCGTGTCCTCCGCTTCGAAGATTCCGGACTGCGTCGTCGCACACCGGTCAGACCGGTTCTCCTCACCGGTCAGACCGGTACCCACCGGTCAGACCGGTCAGACCCACCGGTCAGACCGGTCTGGAGCTGCTGCACCTCCGTCTTCGGTTCTTCGGTCTTGGCTTTGTGGATCAACCAAGGAACCCAGTGGTTTTCTGGTGAACCACCGGAAACCCCGCGAACTCGGTGTAGCCTCCGCCAATCACCACTCATGACTCGGCTCCCACGTAGTCCCGGCTCGACCTTGGTTTTGAGGCTCAACCAAGAAACCGTCCATGACTTCATCTTGCCGTTCTTGCCACCATGCGGCCCGCACTTGACCCCGCTGGCCACCGGGTCCCTCGAACCAAGCCTACTTGTCTTCTCCACACCTGGAGGCCTCACCGGCAACGACCTTTCACGCTTGTTCTTCACCTGCACCTGCACCAGTCAAGCCGCAACCTGCACCTGCAATACTTAGCCAAGAATCAGTCCACACCACGTTGTCAATCACTCATCACACCAGGAAGCGACCATCCACCGGTCCTCGAACCACACCTGGCTCTCATATGGGAAGGGTTCGGGTCCTCCCCACTTCGATGGGAAGAACTACCAGTTGTGGGAATCCCGGATGGGCGCGTTTCTGCGTGGAAAGGGTCAGTTACTGTGGGATGTCACAGTTGATGAGAACTATGTCATATCAGAGTCGTTCCTTTTGCCCGGGACTAGGGATATGTTCGATGCCAACAACAAGGCCGTGGACTATCTCTATCGTGCTCTCTGTGCATCCGAGTTCAGTAGGGTGTATGGAGAGAAGTTGGCAAATTGGATATGGACCTAGCTAAGGAATGCCCATGGAGGAAACAGTCAGGTGAAGGTGCATCACTTTATGACCTACCAGAGAGAGTACGAGAACTTCACTCATCTCCCCGGAGAGTCTGTGGATGCCATGTTTAAGCACTTCATGCTGATTGTGAACAACATGAGAGGCAACATCACTGAGCTTCCATACGATGATCATGATAGAGCTATCAAGCTCTTACACGCATTGGATCTTGATGTATGGGGAGCAAAGGTTGAGGCTATTCAGGAGTCCAGTGTGTATGAGACCCTGGCGGTGGATGAGCTGTTCTCTAAGCTCAAGTCGTCCGAGGTGGACCATGACCTGAGAGACAAGAAGGGCAAGGGTCCTCCTGATGATGGCCTTGCACTTGTGACTGGACCGAGAACTAACTCTAATCAATCTTCTAGGATGTTCTCTCTGTCTGCTCTTGTTTCTTTGCTAGACGAGGAGTTCGAGGCGTTGGATGATGCGGATCTTGCTTTGCTGACCAAGCAGTTCGGGCGCTTGAACGAGAATAGGAAGAACTTCAAGATGAACTCGGGGACGTGCTACAAGTGTGGGAAGCACGGACACTTCTTCGTCGAGTGTCCCGAGGGAGACGAGAACAAGATCAAGTACAAGAAGCTCGAGTACAAGCAAGAGTACAAACATCGCCCGAAGAACGAGTACAAGCAGGATGAGCACAAGCATCGATCCCGGAACCACTACTCCAAGCACAAGAGTCAGGACGAGCACAAGGGAAGAAAAAGGGCGGCTACCACAAGAAGAAGTCGAGAGCGATGGTGGCTGGTGCCAGCGACGTGGACACCTCTTCCTCTGGCTACACCATGTCAAGCTCGAGCAGTGAAGATGCAGACGGTGGGAGACAGAAGAGCAAGAAGCACTCGAGCAAGAACTTCACCGGGTTGAGCTTCATGGCAGCGAGCGAGTTTTACGGCATGGCACACAGTTCAGGGAGATAGAGGAGCAGCAAAGAGTACTCGGGTTTCGACTCTGAGGATGAGGTATCACCACCCACTAGTGACTCTTTGCTTGAGGAGAATGCTACTCTGAATGAATTGCTAGATAATCGTGATAGTGTGCTTAGAGATGCTAAGAAAATGAGGAAAGAGCTTAGGGCCTCGCTTGAGGAAGCTAGGGAAAAAGTGGCTGAGTTAGAGGCTAGGCATCTTGATAACATGCTTGCTATTGATGCTTTGAAATCTGCTCATGTTGTTACCGATGAAGTTGATTGCAGTGATTGTTCTGTTTTCCTATCTGATTTGACTGCTCTGAAAGAGAAGCATGCGCTCACAGTTGAGGAACTAGATGTGGCTAGGGTTGAATTGAGTGAATTGAAAGCCAGGTCAGGTTTGCTTGGTGCGTGCAAATCTTGTCCTGTATTGCATGCTAAATTAGATGATTCACATGCTAGGATTGTTTCTCTAGAGGCTGAGTTGAAAGCTCCTGTTCCTACTACTTGTTCTACATGTGAAATGCATGCTTTGAAAAATATGGAACTTGCGCACTATGTTGATCGCTTGCAGGATGAAAATGATGAGCTGAGAAAGTTAATGAGTTGGTTGTCTGGACATGAGCCATAGTTGAGCTTAATGATGGCTGAGTTTAAGAGATTTGATGGTCAGGCGTTGGGCTCTGACAAGGTTGGTGAGAGCAGTGGTGAGAAAGGGGAGAAAATTGGAGAGATTCCTATTCCACCACAAACTACACACATGAACAAATATGCTCTCAAGCCTAACCACTTGAGAAACAAGCTTGACACCACTCCCGATCCACCCGTGTCCCTCCACAAAACCAACAACTTCCAAAAACCTGTGAAATTTGTGAGCAACATGGGAAATGTGTTTGATGGGAAGGGTGAGAAGAAAGAGGAAGAGCAACCCATTGAGAACCCACAACCAAAGCCAAAATAGGTCCGATTCCGTTGTGAGTATTGTGGGAAATAAGGTCACGTTGGTGAGTCTTGCTACCAGAGGAACATGGATGAGAGGTTGGCGAAGGAGTGGGCGAACAAGGACAGGTACCACCCCTCTCCTGGTGTGCCTGAGCCTCGTATGCCACTACCTAGGGGAGAAGTTGTGGTGAGGTCTATACCATCTTGGGGAAGTCAGAGAGTTGCTGATTGGGACCGGGGTGCTGCCAGGGGGCCACCGGTCAGACCGGTCAGGGGCACCGGTTAGACCGGTGCACCCAGAGAGGTGAGAGTTTTTGGTTTTGAGGTCGTGGAGTTGGTTCTGGTGGTTGTGGTACAGGTGGTAGGCAGTCCTAGTCTGGTCGTGGGTTGTTTGCTGGACGCTCTCCATCTCATGGTTGATATGAGGATGGGAGAGGTCGTCGCAGCTTTGAGTCTCAGAGGATGTACGTGCCACACTCTTCCTTTCATGGTGATCGTGCTCCTCCAGCGAGACGTGAGGTGGTTCAGTTTGGTAGGGGTCGTAGCTTTGATGGAGATGGTAGGATGGATGTTGCTAACCCCTCTTTTGAGTAAATGGCTCGACACTAGTTTAACTCTTTTTGTACTAACCCAAGTGTTGAGTCGCTTCCTCACTTTTGTCCCTGTTTTTGATGTGCAGGTGGGAGGCTTGAGGAACGTTTGGCTGTTGGACTCCGGTTGTTCACGACACATGACCAGAGATAGGGGGTGGTTCACAAGCCTCACCCCAGTGAGTACTAGGGAGTATATCACTTTTGGGAACAATGGTAAGGGACGAGTTCTTGGTGAAGGAATGGTAAAGGTAAGCAGGAAGGTGTCTCTGAGGCGTGTTGCTCTTGTCAAGTTGCTAGGGTTCAATTTTCTTTCTGTGTCTCAGCTAATTGATGAGGGGTTTGAGGTTCGGTTTAAGTTGGGTGCGTCTGAGGTGCTTGATTCTCGAGGCGACCGTGTTTGTATGGTCGTCCCCGAGGGTCAGATCTTTCGAGCTGATTTCTCTAAGTCCGATGGTCCCGCACGGTGTTTAGTGGCTGCTTCTCCAGATTTGTGGAAGTGGCATAGGCGGTTGGGACACTTGAGCTTTGATTTGCTTTCCCGCTTGAGTGGTCTCAATTTGGTCTGAGGATTGCCGAGGTTGAGGTTTGAGAATGAGTTGGTTTGTGCGCCTTGTAGGCATGGTAAGATGGTCGCTGCTTCTCATCCACCCCTGATCGCTGCCATGACAGAGCGTCCAACAGAGCTATTGCATATGGACCTTGTTGGGCCAGATCGAGTTCGCTCGGTGGGTGGGAAGTGGTATGTCCTGGTCGTGGTGGACAACTATTCTCGCTATGCCTAGGTGTTTTTCTTGGAGGATAAGAGTGAGACTTTTGGTTTTGTTCAAGACTTGATCGTGAGGTTGAAAAATGAGAGGCATAGGAACAATATTCGAGCAATCCCCAATGATAATGGCTCTGAGTTCAGGAACTCTCGTTTTGATGCCTTTTGTTGTGATCTTGGTCTTGAGCATCAGTACTCGACTCCTTATGTGCCCCCTCAGAATGGAGTTGTGGAAAGGAAGAACCGAACGTTGTGTGAGATGGCTAGGATGATCCTCGATGAGCACAGGACTCCTTGGAGGTATTGGGTTGAGGTGGTGAGCACCGCGTGCTATGTGTCGAATAGGATCTTCTTTCGAGTGTTCAAAAAGAAGATGTGCTATGAGCTTATGCATGGTAGAGTTCCTAAGGTGAGTCACTTTCGAGTCTTTGGGTGCAAGTGTTCTATTCTCAAGAAGGGAAAGCTTGATAAGTTTGAGGCTAGATCTAGTGATGGTATTTTCTTTGGATATGCTAACCATTCTAGAGCTTATACGGTGCTTAATCCTGAGACTAACAAAATCATGGAGACTTGCGAGGTGACCTTCGACGAGTCAGTGCCATGTAGCTCTCTTGGCTTTGATTTTGCAGGTGATGAGGAGATGGCTGAGACACTCTTTGAGGAGGAAGAAGAAGATGGTGATGGTGATGGCGAGGATCGTGTACATACTACTTCCACGACGACGACTACAGTTGATGGCCGGCCTTCTACTTCGACTACGACGCATCAACATGTACCACAAACAAGGGTGGAAGCAGCTGTGGAGGGGGAGGTAGTCTTTAGGTGAGAGGCTCTTAGACGTGTACAAGTGGACCACCCTCCTTCAAAGATCATTGGAGACATGAACGAGAGGACTACATGGTTGAGGTCACGAAATACTTCTCACTTTGCTCACTCCGCATTTGTCGCCTCTTTCGAGCCCAAGGATATTGGACACGCACTTTCTGATGCAAACTGGGTGAATTCCATGCATGAGGAGTTTGAGAACTTTGAGAGAAACCAAGTCTGGGTGTTAGTCAATCCACCGCCAAATTGCCATCCTATAGGTACCAAGTGGGTGTGGAAAAACAAAGAAGGTGAGAATGGGATGGTTGTGAGAAACAAGTCGAGGTTGGTTGCTCAAGGGTTTAACCCGGAAGAGGGTATAGATTAAGAGGAGACATTTGCTCCTATGGCCCTTCTGGAGGCGATTCGGATCCTTCTAGACTTTGCCGTGGCTAAAGGGTTCAAGTTGTTCTAGATGGACGTGAAAAGTGTGTTCTTAAATGGGGTGATAGAGGAAGAAGTGTATATGAAGCAACCACCGGGGTTTGAGAGAGAGAGATACCCACACCGTGTGTATAAACTCCAGAGGGTGCTCTATGGGTTGAAACAGGCACCGAGGGCTTGGTATGGCAGGTTGAGAGGTTTTTTGCTGAGTAAGGGCTTTGTGATGAGCGCAGTTGATAAGACCCTATTTCTCCTTAAGCATGGAAATGTCCTGTTGATTGTATAGATTTACGTGGATGACATAATCTTTGCTGGCTCTTCTCACGATCTTGTTGCCAAGTTTGCAGATGACATGAGTAGAGAATTTGAGATGTTTATGATGGGCGAGCTGCAGTTTTTCTTAGGGATCCAGATCAAGCAGGTCAGTGATGGGACCTTCGTGCATGAGAGCAAGTACACCAAGAACATGCTGAGGAAGTTCAACATGAATGATGCGAAGCCCATGTCAGCACCGATAAGTACGACTATAGCTTTGTATGCGGACGAGGATGATGAACCAGTGGACCAGAAGGATTACCGGAGCATGGTCGGCTCCCTCCTCTACTTGACGGCGACAAGGCCGGACATACAGTTCAGTGTATGTCTGTTCGCTCGTTTTCAGGCTTCTCCGAGGACTTCACACCGACTGGCTGTCAAGAGGATTTTCAGGTATTTGCAGTACGCTCCTGAGTTTGGTCTTTGGTATTCTGCCTCCTCGACACTCACACTTCACAGATTCTCAGATGCTTTTGTGGGTTGTCATGTGGAGCACAAGTGTACCTCTGGTTCTTGTCAGTTTCTTGGTTCTTCTTTGGTCTCTTGGTCTTCCCGTAAACAGTCGAGTGTAGCTCAGCCTACCACAGAAGCCGAGTATGTTGCAACCGCTAGTTGTTGTTCCTAGCTGCTTTGGATTTCCTATACCATGAGAGACTTTGGAGAGGAGTGCACTCAGATCTCACTTCTTTGTGATAGCACCAGTGCCATAAGCGTTGCCAAAAACCCAGTACTCCATTCCAGAACAAAACACATCGAAGTGAGGTACCACTTTCTGAGGGACAGTGTTGAGAAGGGAACCATAGTGTTGAGCCATGTACCTACCCAAGACCAAAAAGCCGACATATTCACAAAACCACTTGACCAAACTACCTTTGCTCGTTTACGGGGAGAGATTGGTGTGTGTTGTCCTTTTTGAGTTGTTCTTTGGGAGCTCACTTTCTAGCATATGTATCATACATGTTTACTTTGATGTATAGCATGCATGTTTATTTTCATAGAGTAGCCATCTTTGTATCTTGATGTATAGTTTTGCATTTTTGTAAGATATGGTTTGCATTGCATTTGTATCATATGCATTGACTAGGAATGGCTTCTCCTATGTACATTGATCCCTATGATATGCTATGCTTGAGCTTGTGGATGTGCTAGATTCATATTTGGGATTATAAGCTATGCTCTTGATAATTTGGTTGTATATTCATGATGAGATAGCTTACTTTTGTCAAAAATGCTAGATAGGATCTCTCTTGTGAGTTTAAGGCTTTGCGCGATCTTAGTGTGCTTTGGTGGCTTATATCATGCCTAATTCATGGTTGGATATCATGTGCTTTTTACTTGGGGTCAAAGACTCATTTGTCATTATGAATGTTTAGCCCATGTGTTACCTTGTGGAGGAGCATAAGTTTCTTTTTGCCGCAAAGGCACTTCATGTACCATTTTGTGCTTAAATATGAAAAATGAAATTGGTATGAAATGCTTGTGCTTGAAGTTATGCTCTCACTTGTTCCATGTCATAAATGCTTTAAAACTGAATTTATATGGGGGCTAAACCGTTGCATGTTGTCTACCATGAGAAGTCTCATTTTAAGAAGAAGACACATGGCTCGGTGGCCTTAACATGACACGAGATGCTTATGGGTGTTTGTAATGATCTTGTGTCAAGGATATGTGACCTAGCATGAAGTTTGTGTGATCTAGATTCACTTTGGTAAGCTTTGCTCATGTTTAGGTCTTTAACTCATGAGAGGGAAATTTTTCGCAAAAATAATAATTTTTACCATAGCTTGAACTTGTGTGTATGCAACTGAACATTCTTGATGTCTGTGCTATTTTGAACATTTGTCAACTCTAAGTAATCCACTTGCTTGTCCCTAGCACATTTGCTTTATGTCCATTTGAGAAGCCTAGAGTTGAATTTTTTGTAAAAATGTCTTGATTCATGCATTGTCAACAAGGGGGAGAAGTTTGGGCATGAAATGGCTTGCTGCATAGTTTTGTTTGAGTTTCAGACAAAAAATGGGCAGGTGCATTTTCCCAGGTGGTCATCAGTCTGACCGGTGTGGGCACCGGTCTGACCGATTGAACTAGGTGCACAGTGGATATGGTCATCGGTCTGACTAGTGCCTTGACCGTTCTGACCGGTGTGAGCAGGAAGCTCAGTTGCTCCAGGTGAGTTGCATAGTCTCGTTCAGGGGGAGTTGCATTTGCTCAGGGGGAGTTGCTTGTGTTCAGGTAGAGCTCCTTGTGTCTTCTGAGTTCTTCCTTTGGTTGGTTTGCTCCATGTGGGCTTTGCTTTGCTCTTTGAGAGCTTTAGCGGTGTTTGTCTCGGTTGTGTTAAACTGTTGCCCTTGCCTTAGGGGACCGAGACTTTGGTTTGCAAGTGATTAGGGCTTGTGTTGTTTGGTTTTTGGATCACTTGTTTGGAGGATTTTGTTTGTCTTTAGTTTTTACTTTTCTTTATGTTGTGATTATGTGGTGTGTTGTCAATGCACTCATCAAGGGGGAGATTGAGGACAAGAGTGTCCGATGGCTAGTGGTTGGCCACTCCCTAGTGATGAGTGATTGACAACGTTGTGTGGACTGACGCTGTGTTCTATCTTGTGGATGTAGGCTGCAGCTTGATTTGTGTTTGTGTAGGTGAAGAACAAGTGTGAAAGGTCTCAGGGACAAGTATGCTTGGTTTGAGGGACCCGGTGCCCAGACGGGATCAAGTGCGAGTCACATGGTGTGAGAAGAGCAAGTCGAAGTCAGATGATAGCGGGTTCGTTGGTTGATCCGAAAGACAACATCAAGCCGGAGCGGACGTGGCGGCCAAGTCAGGGAGCTCGGCATGGAGGCTGCACCAAGCTCGTGGGGTTTGCAGTGGTTCACCAGAAAACCACTAGGTTGCTTGGTTGATCCACAAAGCCAAGTCTGAGTGGTCGGTGGCTCAGCTTTGCACAGGCCGATCTGACCGGTGCCACCGGTCTGACCAGTGGACACCGAGGAGCGTCCGGTGACTCGAAGCGAAGGATACGCGTCGGGATCGCAGGCTTGGCATCGAGGCTACGCAAGGTGTGGTTGCTGGGCGTCCGTTCGATGGAAAGGTTGTCAAGTTTCCAAATATGCCCTTTGAGGGTTTGTATCTCCTAGAGGGCATTCTAGTCATTTACCCCCACCGGAGGACCTCGTATATAAACTTGGCGGAAGGGTTGTGGCAGCCATCTCTTGGGCTCTAGGGTTTTCATTTGCTCTAGGCAATTTCTCTTTTTAGTTTCCTATTTTCTCGAGGACTAGCTTGAGAGCTTCATGATAGATCTTGAGAGAGGGATGGATGCTAGGGAGGCAAGCTAGACTTTGTATGAATCTTTCCTTTGATGTATAGAAGGTTCGGCATGATTCCTCTAGCTTTTGTGGTGGTGATTCCCATTTTCCTTTTTGTGGATTTTCGGAGCCTTTTCTTGGCGATTTTATTGCGGTTGATTTGAGGCCTCCCCTTTGCGTATTTGATGTGGGATGTATACATGAGCCCCTTGTGGTTCTTTTCCTTGTGATCCCTCCTCTAAATCCGTGGGTTTGGGTGCTCAAATTTGGGGTTTTCTTTGTGTTACGAGAAAGGTGTTCTTGGTGTTCATCCTCCGATTCCTATTGATTGAGTGGATTTTTGGGGCCGATCTTTTAGGCATGGCTTGTCCATGAGGTGATACATTTATCCCAAAACTTTTACTTCAATCCGTGGAGCGAATCGGGAGATCGAGGCATCGGAAGTTGGGAGTTGTCTCGCGGGTGAAGTTCATCCCGAGCAGCCCAGGCTTGACCGGTCAGACCGGTGCTCTCCACCGGTCAGACCGGTCAGAGTGTTGGTTGTGATCTTGGCTTGCTGCTATTTTAGTCTCGTGTAGTTTTGGCCCTTAGGCGATCGAGTTCCTGCAGCTAGGGTTTTCTAAGCTAGACCAGTCAGACCGGTGGAGTGGACCGGTCAGACCGGTGCAGGGCTTCCAGTGGGAAAATCCTTCTTACTGCTGTTGGTTGTGCCGCTTGTTCACAGAGTGCTTCTGGAGCAAGTTTCGCTGTGGAGAGTTTTCGGTGTGCTCGGGTTTTGGAGTGTTTTCACTTGCATGGTAGATTTTTGGATTTCACTCTGTTGCTCCACATCCTAGAATTGCCATCTAGGTTTGCTAGACAATTTTGGGAGGATTCGGAGCAGGTTGCTCTGGACCGGTCTCACCGGTGCAGGTGACCGGTCTCACCTGTGTAAGCATGTTGCTGCTCGAGTTGTTTTCCGCTGTGTATTCGAGTAGCTTGGGTGTGTGACTAGCTCCTAGGTCCAGTGGCACTCCAGTGGCCACATGGATTTGGTTAGCAAGGTGTCAAGGACTTCGGAGTTGCTTTTGGGACCATAGGCCGAGTTTGTCTCTTCGGAGAAGCATTTTTTATCGGTTCCCATTCACTCCCCCCTCTCTGGTCGCCATTCTGGTCCTTCAAGTACCGCATGGGAAACCTTTGGCTAAAAGCTCATGCCCCAAACCTCACCGAATCAAAAGGAATTGCAAGTCAACCACCAAGAACACCTCTCCTCGAGCTCCACTAAAAACCACCACATCAAAGGCCTTTCCACGAGTTTGGAGGGGCGAGATCATGACGAAAAGAGGCACCACGTCCTCATGTGTGATTCCCACTATAAATCCCGCAAACAAACTCCTCCAAATCCTCCCCACGAAAAACCAAAGAAAAGGGCGCCGAAAATAACTCCAAAAATGGCATAAAAGAAAAAGGCACAGGAATGAAGGATTTGGCACAAGATTAAGAAGGATAAATCACTATGAATCATGTAGCCATATCCGGTTACAAGCCATACACAAGAATCACAAATCTTGGCAGGCAAAAAGCTCAAACAAAGAGGCACTCTCTCCTCTCTACCTCTCACCAAGAGCACTCCAAGAAGAAGGAGCACACCCACCTAACCAACCAAAAGAGATGGCTGCCCAACCCGACACTCCTCCTATATATAGGCCCTCCGTACAAATGACTGAAGTGCCCCTACACTAGGAGTTACAATTCAAGACCATGCAAGGGCGTTTTGGTCAACACATGATTATCTCCATCGGACAGATGTGCATCGACTGCAAACCCGCTTCACCTCCATGCCAACCTTGCGATCATGCTGCGTGTCCTCCTCTTCGAAGCTTCTTGGCGCACTCGAGCCAAACCGGCCAGGCTAGTTTCCCAAACCGGTCAGGCTAGTTTCGTTCTGTCAGCTGTTCCGGGTCTTCGGGTCGGCTTTGTGGATCAACCGATGAACCCAGTGGTTTTGTGGTGAACCATTACAAACCCCATGAGCTTGGTGCAGCCTCCACGCCGAGCTTCAAGCCACAAGTCTTTCCGTTCCACCGCACAGACTACCTACTCGATCTTGGCTTGTTCCCCGACTTGGCCACCATGGTCGCTCTGGCTCGATGTTGGCTTTCGGATCAACCAACAAACCGATGTTGACTTTCGGATAAACCAACGAACCGACGGACTTCGTTTTGCTCTTCTTGCACCATGTGACTCACACTTGATCCCATCTGGCAACTGGGTCCATCAAACCAAGCCTACTTGTCCCCCCAGTCCTTCGGAGGCCCCACAAGGCTAAGACCTTTCGTGCTTATTCTTCACCTGCACCAACGCAAATCAAGCCGCAGCCTACATCCACAAGACAAAGCACAGCGTCAGTCCACACAACGTTGTCAATCACTCATCACTAAGGAGTGGCCAACCACCAGCCGTCAGACACTACAGTCCTTATAAGCTACTAAGCTTCTCGGATATACAAAGAGCACAACTAAAATGTTATAAAAGAGACATAGAGCAAGCAAGGTAGGCATGGTGTAGTTAGCGCATTGCCATCAAGAAAGTAGAGACATAGATACATGTGACATGGCCAAAGTATTTTAAGCATTTTTTCACAAAAATCATTCATCTCATGTGCAAAATCCTATGCATGGCCACTTTGTGCAAAAATGAGCTAGATCACACAAACTCATACAAAATCACAAGATCATAGAAAACACCCATAAGCTACTATATGTCATGTCAAAGCCACCGAGCCATGTGTCTACTTCTAATTGAGACTTCTCATGTTAGACATCATACAATAGTTTAGCACCCAAGATATATATATGAAAGCACAAAGACATGATTATGAGCACATTTTTCAACCATAGACATATCATAGACCAAATTCATTTTCAAATTTAAGCATGGTACGTGAAATGCCTTTGCGGCAAAAAGAAGCTTATGCTCCTCCACAAGTGAACATAGGTGCTAAACATTCACAATGATATATGAGTCTTTGACCCCAAGCGAAAAGAGCATGATTCTCAAGCACAAGCTAAGCATGAGATAGGCATTTGAGCACAAAGAGAGCATGAAAAAGAATCTACCATGAGTGAAAGCATTTAGCATTTTCACAAAAAGGAAGCTATCTCAGCATGAATATATGACAATACCATCAAGAGCGTTTCATTCGCATCACCATTCCCAAAGCATACACATATCTCACAAATAGCACATCATGGTGATCAAAGTATATAAGAAAAGCTCATCCTACTACATATGATACAAAGATGACTATCCTACCATGTTTTGGTATAAAATGAGAATGCATGCATGAAATGCAACAAATGATACATATATCACATATATACATGAGAAGCTTCAAGATCCAGCTAAAAAGGGAAACACAATGCAAGTTCACCTCGCAAGCGTGTCAAGGTAACTTGGTCAAGTGGTTTAGTGAAGATGTCGGCTAGCTGATCTTGGGTAGGAACATAGGACAAGGAAATGTACCCTTTCTCAACATTGTCCCTCAGAAAATGATATCTCACTTCGATGTGTTTAGTCTTGGAGTGAAGGACTGGGTTTTTTGCTACACTTGTGGAACTAGTGCTATCACAAAAGAGTGGAACCTGGGTGCCCTCCTCACCAAAGTTGTTGATAGTGTAGGTCATCCATAGGAGCTTGGAACAACAACTGGCTGCGGCAACATACTTGACCTCTGTAGTGGACTGGGCTACACTGGATTGCTTGCGAGGCGACTAAGAGACCAAAGAAGAACCAAGAATCTGGCAACAACCCGAGGTTGTCTTGCAATCCAAATGACACCCAGCAAAATCAACATCAGAATATCCGTGAAGTGTGAGTGTCGAGGAGGCAGAATACCAAAGGCAAACTCAGGAGTGTAGTTCAAGTACCTGAAAACGAGCACACAGACACACATTGAACTGTATGTCTGGCCTCGTTGCCATCAAGTAGAGGAGGGAGCCGATCATGCTCCTGTACTCCTTCTGGTCCACAGGTTCACCGTCTTCATCCGCATCCAAAGGTGTAGTGGTATTCATCAGTGTAGTTAGCGGCTTGGAGTCATTCATGCCAAATTTCTTCACAATGTCCTTGGTTTACTTCGCCTGGTGTACGAACGTCTCATGCTTGCACTGCTTGATCTGAAGCCCGAGGAAAAACTGCAACTCACCCATCATAGACATTTCGAATTCCCTACTCATGTCATCTGCAAACTTGGCAACTAAAGTGTGAGATAAGCCGCCAAGGATAATATCATCCACATACACTTGCACGATCAAAATTTCAACGCCCTGCCAGAGGAGAAACAGAGTCTGGTCTACCTTCCTCATCACAAACCTCTTGCTAAACAAGAACCCTCTCAACCTACCATACCATGCTTTGGGTGCTTGTTTTAGGCCATATAGTGCTTTTCTGAGTTTGTACACTCGGCGGGGATACTTCTCACTCTCTAAACCCGGGGGTTGCCTCACATACACTTCTTCCTTTAGGAACCCATTCAAGAAAGCACTCTTCACATCCATTTGGTACAATTTGAACCCTTTAGCAATAGAAAATGCTAGAAGAATTCGAATTGCCTCGAAATGGGCCACCGGTGCAAAGGTTTCCGCATAATCTATCCCTTCCTTCTGACTATACCCCTAGGCAACCAACCTTGACTTGTTTCTCACAATCTCCCCATTTTCTCCCTCTTTGTTTTTCCATACCCATTTGGTGCCTATCGGTTTTCAATTTGGAGGTGGATCTACTAACTCCCACACTTGGTTTATCTCAAAATTCTCAAGCTCCTCATGCATAGCGTTTACCCAATTCAGATCAGAAAGTGCATGTCCAATATCCTTGGGCTCGAAAGTAGCAACAAATGTAGAGTAAGCAAAATGAGAGATTCTTTATGACCTAGAACGTGTAGTGCCTTCATGAAGGTCACCTATGATCCACGAAGGTGGATGATCCACATGTACATACTGGGGAGCCTCACGCCTAGAGACAACCTCCCCCTCAGCAGTTGCTTCCACTCGAACTCCACTTGTCGTCATAGGAGTATAGGATGGACCATCCTCGATCGTCGTCGTCGTCGTGGAAGTGGTAGGTACACGGTCAGCCGCGGGAGCATCACCACCATGATCATCATCTTCTCCATCACTGTCCTTCTCATCATCGAAGATCTTCTCACCAACTTCATCGTCACCTGCACACTCAAAGACAGAATAGCTGCATGGCTGTATCTCGTCAAAGTTTACCTTTCAAGTCTCCATGATTCGGTAAGTGTCAAGATTGAGCACACGATATGCTCAAGAGTGAATAGAATAAATGAGAAAAATGCCATTGCAACACCTAGCCTCAAATTTATCTAGTTCGCCCTTCTTGAGAATAAAGCACTTGCAGCCGAAAGCTCGAATGTGACTCACCTTGGGTTTCCGCGCATGCATCAGCTCATAAGATGTCCTCTTCTTGAAAGCACGAAGAAAAATGTGATTCGATACATAGCAAGTGTGATGAGGACATGGCACCCATGCATACGGCCATGATGGGAGCATGGCATGGAGAAGAAGGAGTCCAAAGAGGGTGTCCAAGTCAACGAGGAGGTTCAAGGCTAATCCGGTTCGAGTCCCCAAGGTGGAGACCCAAATCAATTCAAGTTCGAGTCCAGTTCGGAGTCCAGGAGCAGCGTGCAATAAAAATGACGCCCAGATCGCATACGAAGTCAGTTTTGGACGTTCTATATATGGTTGGAACCGGAATTTCATAGAGCTTCCAATGGCACCGGTCTCATGCCAAAATTCATCCTGAGTCAACGGGAATCGTCGAAACAAGTTGACGTCCAGAATCTGCCAAAGTGCTGCGTCGCCGGTTTTGTTGGGCTTTAGGCCCAAGTTGAGGGCGCCCCCTCCTAGGTCGCCCCCAACCCTAGGACGCCCCCTTTCTCATATATTCAGTAGCCGTCATCTTAGAAACTTGGGTTTTGCTTAAGTCATTCTGTCAAGAACAGTTCGCCGCTCGATCGGTTTGTGAGACCCCAACTTGTGAGCTTAATCATTCATCTGCAATTTTCCAGATTGTGTTTCCTTCTTGTTCTTGCTTGTGTCTTTCGATTCTCAGGCAAGGATTAGCCCTCGTGGCGAGGTCAATCATGCAGTGCATGGTTGATAACCAGAGGAGAAGTGGTGCTGCGATTGCGGGGTTCTAGTCGTGTTGATTGGAAGCCGGATCGTTTGTGTGACATCTCCACCAAATCGATAGCTATCTCCACCTGACGGAAGATCGGGAACCCACGTCCCCATCAAGTGGTAATCAGAGACTCAGGTATCACCGTCAGGCTTACCCTAGTTTTGAGTGTTTTCGCCTTCGTCCCATAGTCCACAAAAAAAGCTTACAAAAAATTTCCGCTGTCCTACAACCCTAGTTTTTAGCCTCGCAATTTCGTTTTCAGATTGCTTTGTTGAGTTTGTGTCCGTGTTCGAGTCTTGTTGCTGGTTTAGGTCGTGTTTATCATCGTAGTTCAACCGCGCCGTTGCTGTTTTGTTTCCGCCGCTAGCCCATCCACCTTTTCCAGATTACAAGTCGAGCCACCACATCACTCGACTTGCCCTCGCTAGCCGCCTTGTGTGAATTCCTGCCACGCCAGCCATAGATAGGTTGCAAACCGCCTTTGAGCCCCTCCTTGATTCATAATCTTGCAATACCTACGGCTTATACCAGGGAGGATTGTGCCCCTGCGTTCCATAGCCACCGCTGCGTTTCCTGCCGATTTGTGCCTTTTGGAAAACATAGGTTGAGTGACCTTCCATAAAACAGGCATAACTTTTCGCTCGGTGCTCCATTTTGGCTCAAATTTTTACAGGAGCTTGGCAACGAAAAGTTGCACATACGATTCACCAACTTTGTCGGTTTCGCCGTTCTCAAAAAATTCAAAAAAAATCAGGAAGAAAAAGAAAAAAATCATTTACTCGTTTCGAGGGATTTTTGAAAAAGTTCCAGAATTTCCCTAGGCCGCAATACACCTTTGTTTCAGGTGATTTTTCTTGTGCTTCCATCTTTGTTGATCTTAGTTCAGTGGTAAAAAATTTGGCCAAAGATCAACTCGTTTGCTGGTACCCCTTTGGAAGCGCCCGTTTTTTATTTCTACTAGTGCTGAAAAAACTGCTCTATTTACAGAACTGCCATTCTGCTAAGTTCTTTGAGTTTTGTCCATCGTTCCTTGTTATTTTTACCTTGTTGTGCTACGATAGGACCCGTCTTAGCCAGCAATTGTGACTTGTGCCTTGGACACTTATTGAACTTCACTAATCTGCACTCGATATTTGCTACTCCTTCATATTATATTTTGGCCTCCCAAGCTCCACATATTTTCTTCTGATCAATACAGCTTTGACCTTGCAATCGCGGTTTCACTTCCCTATTGGTAAGTATCACGAACCAGCCTCCGATTGTACCATCATTTGCTTTGTATTTCGTCAGACACTTGTAAGAGCTTGGTAAGACACGATAGAGTGTGTTCCTGTGTTCCACCTGAGAGGAGCGTGTAGTGAGATTATTAGGGATAACCTTCACCGTTTGTGTTGTTTTTTTTTCTGTCTTCTGGCCATGACAGGTTCTTCATATCCACCAACATACAATGGTGTGGGTGCTGATGCATACATGGAGTGGGAAATTGCCATCGAAGAAATTTTTGCTACTCGTTTTATGTGTCCAAGGAGGAAGGTAAAAAATGCAGCTAGTGTTTTGCGACACTCAGCTTTAACTTGGTGGGAGTCTTTAAATAATTCTGATAAACCTCAAACTTGGCATGATATGAAAATTCTTATGAGAGAAACTTTTGTTCATCCACCTTCTACATTAAATTCATATGATGAGGTGAATAATTTAGAGGATCAGTCCATTGTTGTATCTCTTGCTCCACCTAACCTTTTGCAGGATTCTAAACAAAAGCAAGAGGGCAAGGATGACATGGAAGAAAATGAGGAGCTCACATCCTCATGTGAAAATTCAGAACCATCACTTCACAATGCAACTAATACTTCTGCTAAGAAGACAGGTAATGAGCATGGTGCTATACTCACAGAAGGTGAGAATTGTCATAATATGCTGAATTTTTCCACACACCATGCTATCCAAGAGCAATTGTTAGTGGAACCCTCTCTAGATTTATCTATGTCACATGATGATTTGCTTGATATTTCTTGTGATAAAGATGAATTGTTTGAAAATGCTTCAGTTTTACATGTTTTGGAACCAAACACTTCTGCTGAAAATAAACATGTTATTCCTATTGCTAGTGCACATGATGAGCAAAAATTGTTGTCTTCTTTACATACTTTGGGTTACATTGAATTTGATGATTTGTGTAATCTAGATTATTTAGAAGAGAGAATTTTTGCATATGCTGATTTGCCATGGTTGTCTAGACATTCATATCATGTTATTGGCAAATATAACTCCAAGGGACAATATATGGTACATCGGGTTTACATTTGTCCAAATCTGAATTCTTCTTTTGTTGTGCAAGATTGTCATCGATTAGAGGGCTGTAATAAAAATTATAATGTCATGCCATATTCCTCTAACTCTGTTTTGGATAAACAAATTGAATCTAAAGAAGGGGAGCATATACTTTTTGTTGGTACTAATCTTTTGCAGGATAGCACTGATAAACAATTTGTGTCTTTCAATAACGAAGTCTCCAGAGTTGCTGACACTTTTATGCGACATGACATGATACACAACTGGAAACATGGTCACATTCCCCCTCACAAATATTTCAATTCCATTTGTTTTCGCAACCCCGTTCTCCTTTGTGCTTGGCAGGACCAGTTGAGCGAACAATTGGCGCCGAGGACGGCTTTTCGTCAAGCAGGGGAGGATGATGAGGACATGGCACCCATGCATACGGCCATGATGGGAGCATGGCATGGAGAAGAAGGAGTCCAAAGAGGGTGTCCAAGTCAACGAGGAGGTTCAAGGCTAATCCGGTTCGAGTCCCCAAGGTGGAGACCCAAATCAATTCAAGTTCGAGTCCAGTTCGGAGTCCAGGAGCAGCGTGCAATAAAAATGACGCCCAGATCGCATACGAAGTCGGTTTTGGACGTTCTATATATGGTTGGAACCGGAATTTCATAGAGCTTCCAATGGCACCGGTCTCATGCCAAAATTCATCCTGAGTCAACGGGAATCGTCGAAACAAGTTGACGTCCAGAATCTGCCAAAGTGCTGCGTCGCCGGTTTTGTTGGGCTTTAGGCCCAAGTTGAGGGCGCCCCCTCCTAGGTCGCCCCCAACCCTAGGACGCCCCCTTTCTCATATATTCAGTAGCCGTCATCTTAGAAACTTGGGTTTTGCTTAAGTCATTCTGTCAAGAACAGTTCGCCGCTCGATCGGTTTGTGAGACCCCAACTTGTGAGCTTAATCATTCATCTGCAATTTTCCAGATTGTGTTTCCTTCTTGTTCTTGCTTGTGTCTTTCGATTCTCAGGCAAGGATTAGCCCTCGTGGCGAGGTCAATCGTGCAGTGCATGGTTGATAACCAGAGGAGAAGTGGTGCTGCGATTGCGGGGTTCTAGTCGTGTTGATTGGAAGCCGGATCGTTTGTGTGACATCTCCACCAAATCGATAGCTATCTCCACCTGACGGAAGATCGGGAACCCACGTCCCCATCAAAGTGTTATTGACTGCCTCGACCCAGTAGCACCTAGGAGTCCTATGCTCATTAAGCATCGTCATGGCCATCTCCCAAAGGGTTCGGTTCTTCCTCTCCACTACGCCATTCTGGCAAGCGACGTATGGAGAATATTACTGAAGGCCGAGACCAAGATCACTGCAAAAGGCATGAAAATGAGAGTTCCTAAATTCTGTGCCATTGTCACTGCTTATAGCTCGAATGGCATCCCCTTGTCTCTCATTCTTCAACCTCAAGATCATGTCTCGAATAAAGCCAAATGTCTCGCTCTTATCCTCCAAAAAGATAACCCATGAGTACCGAGAGAAATCATCAACCATAACTGACACATACGACTTCCCACTCACATAGCGAACATGAGCTGGCCCTACCAAATCCATGTTCAATAGCTCACAAGGTCGCTCGGTCATGACAGCAGTCAGGGGTGCATGAGAAGCGACAACCATCTTTCCTTGCCGACATGGAGCACAAACCAAATCCTTCTCGTACTTCAATTTTGGCAATCCCCGGACCAGATCTAGGCCACTCAAGCAGGAAAGCAACTCAAAGCTCAAGTGTCCTAGTCTCCTACACCACTTCCAAAGCTCAGCTGAAACGCTAGCAACAAAGCATTTAAAGCATCGAGGAGGACCAACAGACTGGGAAAAATCGGCATGAAAGATTTGACCCTCGGGGACGATCGTACAGACAAGATCGCCTGGAGAATGAAGCACACGAGAAGCGCCCAACTTAAAACGAACCTCACAACCCTTGTCAAGCAACTAGGATACTGAGAACAAGTTAAAACCAAGTGACTTGACCAAAGCCACACTCTTTAAGGTCACTTTGCTAGTCACCTTCACCATACCTTCAGCAAGCACTCGTCCTCTGCCATTGTCCCCGAAAGTGATGTACTCCCTCGTACTCACCGGAGTGAGGCTAGAGAACCACCCACGATCTCCGGTCATGTAACATGAACAACCAGAGTCAATCAACCAAAAGTTCACCAGGCCTCCCATCTGCAAAATCAAAAAACGAGGACAAGAATGAGCAAGTGACTCAACACTAGGGTTAGTACAGAAAGAGTCAAACTAGTGTCGAGCCATTTGCTCAAAAGAAGGGTTAGCAAAATCCATCCTATCAAAACGTCTAGGCGGTGCCCTCTCACGCCTACCTCCAAAGAACCTGTCACGTCTCACTGGAGGGAATGTATACCACGAGGGGAAAACGTGGCCCGTAGTCCCTCTGAGAACCAAAACTACGATTGTGTCTCCCAAACTCGTAACGGGCACAAGCAAGAGCACGTCTAGCAAACTCACCATGCCCAAACCCAACACGCCTATCTCTCGGAGGAAAACCACCACCACCCCGAGTAGGAACTGTACGTACAAACCCCTCACCTCTAGGTAGAGGCACTACATGAGGCTCAGGCACACCATGTGAAGGGTGGTACCTGTCCTTGTTTGCCATCTCCATAGCAAACCTCTCATCCCTTCTCCTCCAGAAACAAAACTCCTCCTTATGACCATCCCTCCCACAATACTCATAATGGAAGCGGATTGGTTTTGGCTTAGGTTGTGGCTTCTCACAAGGCTTCTCAACAGGTTTCTCTTCTGGCTTCACCCCAAACACATTCTCAAGGTTGTTCACAAATCTCACCAGCTTCTGGAATTTTTCTGTCTTGTCGGGGAACACTGGCGGATCTGGGGTTGTGTCTAGCTTGAGGTGATTTGGCTTGGGTGGAAACTTGTTCATGGTATAGTTTGTGGTGGAATAGGAATGTCCCCAATTTTCTCTCCTCCCTCACCACTGTTCTCACCAATCTTCTCAGAACCCAAAGCCTAACCATCAAACTACTTAAACTCTGCCACCATCAGACTCAGTTGAGGCTCATGACATGATAACCAACCCATCAATTTTCTCAACTCATCATTCTCATCCTACCAGCGATCAACATAGTGTGCAAGCTCCATATTTTTCATAGCATCTAATTCACAAGTGGAACATGATGTAGTAATAGGAGCTTTCAATGCTGCCTCAAGTGAAGCAATCCGCATTAGACTCATCTAGCTTAGCATGCAACACATGACATGAAGTGCAAGCACCTAGCAAAGAAGATCTAGATTTCATCTCATCAAGCTCAATACCTAGCACATCTAGTTCCTCAACCTTTGAGGCATCCTTCTCCTTAAGAGCAGTCAAGTCAGCCTGAAAAACATTGCAATCACCACAATAAACCTCATCAGAAACAATAGGAGCAACTTTCAAGGAATCAATCTCAGTTCTAGAATCAACCAGCACAAACTCAAGCTCACCTATCCTATCCTTAGCGTGACCTAGCAAAGACCGGAATTCCCTCTTCTCCTTGTTATTCTTTCTAAGCACATCATCACGATTATCAAGCAACTCATTCAGCCTAGCATTCTCCTCTAGCAAGAAGTCGGGGTCACGACATACCTCATCCTCATAGTCGGAATCCGAGCCATCCTTCACGCCCTTCTTGTTGTCGGAGCTATGCGCCATGCCGCAGAAACCACCTCGTGCAACGAAGCTCAGGCCAGTGAAGTTCTTGCCTGTGTGCCGCTTGTCCTTGCACCAATCTTTCTCTTCCTCGCTGCTCGAGCCGAATGAAGTGTAGCCTGAACTGGAGTCGATGTCACTCACTCCGGCAACCATCGTCCGAGCCTTCTTCTTCTTGTACCCACCGCTCTTCATTAGCCTTCTCTTGCCCTTGTCCTTGCGCTTGTCCTTGTAGTCATTCCGGGAGCAGTGCTTGTTGTTGTAGTCGTACGTGGGTTTGCTCTTGTAGTCGTTCTTGACCTCCATAGCTTCCGGACACTCAACAATGAAATGGCCATGCTTCCCGCATCGATAGCACATCCTAGAGCCCCTCCTAGCATTCTTGTGGTTCTCGTACATGCGCCCAAATCTCTTGCTCAACAACGCGAGATCCTCCTCACTCAGCACCTCAAAGTTCTCATCTGGCATGGACACAAGACAAGACAAGGAAAACTACGGAGCATCTAGGTTAGAATTAGTCCTCGATCCTGAGATGAGAGCCAGACTATGTGGGTCAGTGGGGCTCTCGCTCTTGGCTCTCAAGCCACGATCAACCTCCGAAGACTTGAGCTTAGAAAACAGCTCATCCACAGTCTGGGTCTCATACACGCCCAACTCTAGAATAGCCTCGACCTTGGCACTCCACACAGATTGATCAACAGAATGCAAGAGCTTGATAGCTCTGTCATGGTCTGTGTAAATAAGCACGACCACATTGGCTCTCATGTTGTTCACAATGCAAGTGAAGCACTGGAACATGGCGTCAATCGACTCGCAGGGGAGATGAGTGAAATTCTCGTACTCTCTCCGGTGAGTGGCAAACAAGCGAGCCTGCACCTGACTGTTCCCAACATGAGCAATCTTAAGCTTCTCCCAAATCTATCCTGCTAAATCCTCTCCATACACACGATCGAACTCCGTGGAACAAAGAGCACGAAACAGGTAAACAACCGCCTTGCTGTTGGTGTCAAACATGTCTCGAGAACCTGGGGCAAGGAAGTTTGCGGGAAGGACATAATTGACATTCTGTGTCACATCCCAAAGCAACTCTCCCTTGCCACAAAGAAATGCACCCATGCACCTCTACCAGATCTGGTAATTCTTGCCATCGAAGTGAGGAGGACCCGACCCCTTTCCGTAGTCGCCCATCTTTGGGTCTTAGACTGGTTAGAATCAAGAAGATCTGTAACCAGCTCTGATACCAATTGAAGGACCGATTAGGCGACCAGAGAGGGAGGGGGTGAATGGGAGCCGATAAAAATTCTTCCCGAAGGATGAACTCGGCCTACGCCCCGATTGCCACTCCGATCAATCACGCACCCAAGAGGGACTCTAGACTAGGTACACACAAGCCTACAAGTCCTAGAGACAAGCCACAATCAAGAAGCGGAAGCACAAGACAAGAGCCAAAGCACTTAGCCAAATCTGCAAGCTCCAGACGGACGGTCTGTATGGGCCGGGCGGACAGTTCGCAACACCCTGGCGGACGGTCCGCGACCCCTGGGCCGATGGTCTGAACTTGCTGCCAGAAACTCCAGGGACTCCCGACAAAATTCAGATGGTCCGTGCAAGCATAGTGGATGGTCCGATCCTCGCGGACGGTCTCACCCCCCGGACAGCCGGTCCTTACAACACCTTCCAAACGAAAACAAAACACTCAATGGATCGAAACGAAGGGACTCAAGAACTCGTGACGAACTCGACGAACATGGTCCTCGCAAATAGTCCGCCTAGTGACCGCGGACGGCCCGCCCTGCACACAGAAGTAGAACCGCGACCCCCGCGAAAATACCTTCAACTTTTGTTCGATGGATCTCCCAAACCGCTGGATAGATTGAGCCCAAATTTTGGGTAGATGAGAAGTGTCTCTAAGAGAAGCTATGCCCAAAATCTTGGAGCCCCGAACCAATCCAATGAACCAGGCACAAGCCTACGCCAAGAGCTACTGTGAAAATCCACGAATCGAGGGCAAATCCAGGTGTTTGAGGGGTCAAGATCATCCACAAAGATGCACAAGACATCCACCCATGATCCCCTCATAGAAATTAGGAGAGAAACCCCCTCAAATCCGCAGAACAATCAAAGCACAAAAACCACCAAAAATAGCTCCAAAAATGACACGAAAATCACCAAGAACTATAAAAGAGATAGCACCACAACGATAAATTCTTCCATACATCCAAATGTCAGATTCTATACAAGAAATTGTCTAGCCTATCGATCGAAGAAAGGAAACAAATGATCCGGGGGAGAGAGAGCTAGGGCAAGGGAGAGAGAGATGACATCCACCTCTCCGCTATTTATATGAAGTCCACCGGAGGAGGTAAATGACCACACTACTCCTACAACTTAAAAAGAAGATACAAACCCCTCAGGGGCATTTTGGTCAAGTCTTCAGATATTCCCATCGAGCGGACATGCTTCCACCATGGACCTTCTTAGCATTGACGCAAGCCTCGTGATCACGCCACATGCCCCCCTCCTCGAAGCTTCCCGACGCTCCCGGATCCCCGTCTCCGTCACGTTGGGCCTTCGGGCTTGGTTTTGAGGCCCAAACCAAGAAACCCTCCTTCGATGGTTTTGTGGGCAAACCACTAAACCCCGTGTGCAAGCTTTAGTAGCGAACCACCACCTTGCCCCGGCCTACGTCCATGACTTCAGCTCACTCTTCTTGCACCATGCGGCTCGCACTTGACCCCATCAGCCACCGGGTCCATCGAACCAAGCCTACTTGTCACTCCATCATGCAGAGGCCTCCACAGTATAGACCTTTCACACTTGTTCTTCACCTGCACCAACACGAGTCAAGCCGCAACCTACACCTGCAATACTAAGCAAAGCATCAGTTTACACAACATTGTCAGTCACTCATCACTGAGGAGTGACCCTCCACTGGTCTTCGGACACTCCTAGTCCTCACCTTAGCATTGATCTCTCGAAGTAATTTCATTCCTCTTAATACAACCTGATACTCAGCTTGAATATTGGTAGAAGTCTTTTAGATCAGAACTGAGTATTCATGAATCGCCCCCTGAGGCGATATGAGGATGACACCAATACCAGCTCCAACACCACATGATGATCCATCAACGAACATTGTCCATGGGATAGGTTCCACTACTGTAACTTCTAGACCACATTGTTGAGTAACCAGACCGGCCATTATCTTCCCTTTGACTGCTTTGACCGATTCATAGGTCAAGTCAAACTCTGACTAAGCCAAGATCCACTTCCCGATTCTTCCTTTCAAGATCGGGAGCAATAGCATGTACTTGACCAAGTCATCTTAGCAAACCACCACACACTCGGATGTCAATAAGTAGGGCCTCAACTTCAAGCAAGAGAAGTATTTGCACAAACATAATCTTTCAACTGCCGAATATATTATTTCTGCATCCAAGAGTCCTCTTACAAAGTAGACCACGTACTCCTTGCCTTCGAATTATTGCACAAGGGCCGATCCTATAGCCCGCTCATCAGCCAATAGGTACAATCTAAACTGCTGTTGGCATTTCTGACATGTCACCAAACTTTTACCTTCTGCAACAGCGTCAGAAACGACCGGTTGACGGGTTATGTGAAATCACCACTGGGGTGATGTTTTGTGAAGTTAAATATGAATAGATGTTGACGGTTGAAACACACATCGCATTTCGATCCGCAAGCATACGGATCACGTGTTGCCTTCTTGACTCGGGGATCACCCAAGATATCGAACCATGGAGAGGAAGCAAACTACCTAGGGTTTACCATCTAATCTATTGAACTAACCTACATCAAGCGTTGATCGCATAAAGATTGAACATACAAACATGAAAGGGTGTATGGATCACATTCACTAGCCATAAGGATGCACAACCCAAGGTAACCCTAGCCTACCGTCTTCTAGTTGCAGCTCTAGTCAAGATGAGAAACCAATCTAAACTAATTCTAAGCTAAGGAGTAAACCCTTACACATTTTCTCGGTGCTTTCTCTTCCCTCGTAATGTCACTACGCAAAGGTAAACACCACCGAACGACAATACGTCCGTGCACCACTACGATGTATCCGCAAGATATAGTTTAACCACCATGATTACATCTATTCCTGCTAAGGGCATATGCTAGCTAAAACATATGAATAAGCATGCATCGAAGTAGATCAAAGTAAGGAAAAGATATGATTTATATCACCATCGAATGTTGAATGTACAATTTCCTTGATGAATTCAAGGCATGGCCTCGGAACTCCACCATGGTTTCATGACGCAGGGCCAACCATGGTGGCTAGGGCATGGCCTAGGCCATCTCCTAGGAAACTCGAGGACTTGCGACGGCCGTCGGCTCCCTTCGGCGTGTCTCCTTCGATTTGGCGGCTCTCTGATGAATGGATGAATGAATGTGGCGACCGTCGGAGGCAGGGGATATAAATACACCGAGGAGCATCTAGGTCAAAGGGGGGTACGAAACAACACGAAAAGGGAGTGGGTCCGCTGGCCTAGGCCCAATTCGGCCCGGATCGGCCCTGTTTTGCTCCCCGACACTTCTCGTGTCTTGTTGAATATTTGCCGAACTTCATGTGGGTCCTTGACGTCGTTTTCCCCACGGTTTAGATAAGGGTACTTGGCGTGAGAACTCTCGCATCTTCTATTTAGGTCCTCGGAGTTTCACAGCTTCATGCGTCGGTCCTCGGGTCATTTGTAGTCATGTTCACTTCGTGTCTTGACTTGTGCTCAAACCTTGATGGAAACATCGACTTCCCTCTCAGGCCTTGTAGATGACTAACGATCTTGATTGCAATTGGTCAAGGACACTTGGGAACACTTCGCCAAGCCTGCAAAACAATTCAAATGCTTATTCTACCCTCGGGGTGATGGTCGGGAGTAGAAACAATTGCCAACAAACCAAAGACATCCCTAAGATCTCAACTTGTGGCATAGTTAGCCTAGTGAAAGAAATATTAAAAGCCTAATGGTTGTGCGTGTGTGCAAGTCTGCATGCAAATGAGAGGATGGCATATAAACAAAGACAATGTTTACAACTAGTTCTAAGCACCATGCTTACAACTAAGTTCCTGAACTTTCCATAGACATAAGGACTTCTAAACCAAGGTTAAAACACCATGTCTATCCCAAGATTAAAAATTCCATATAGCATATATGAAAAACTAAGCGCATTGCAAAGCTTATAGACCAACCGATGCAACATGTTAGCAAGGTTTACAAAACTAAATGATGGTGGTCTCCAATCATGTCTAAACACCATGTTCACATAAGATTGCAAAGAAAAATGTTGTACCAAGCATTTAACATAAACATAAAAGCATTCATCATAAAGTTTCACGAAAAGACTTAGCCAACAAAAGGTGGATGATGATAATGAGATGGATGTAACATGCAAGGGGTTAGCAAACAAGTAGTTGGTAAGGTATGAAAAAGACTTTCGATGTGGTCTACAAAAAGCAAAGGACAAAACTTGGCCTCCATATGCGAAGTAAGCTTTGTCAACAAGAAAATCACCAATCGAAAAGAGTCACTCAACCAAACTAACAAGGTTTAAGGGTAGGTTATGGGTATCCTATATTTTTAGCTCAAATAAAACTTTTGAAGAGAAAGAGACAAGTTTAGAAATTCTATCCAAGGTATGCTAAGAGTCTTTTTATGAAAAACAAATCTATGGTTTTAGGGTGACTAAAGGTGTGAAAGGTTTTCCTAAGGATTTTATAGAGAGGCTAGTCAAAGTTTTTAGTTAGAATTAGAGATAGGAGTAGACTTGGCCACAAGTTGACCCCTGGCCTTCTTGGCTATGGTTTTTGGTGGGGGTTATAGGAAGGCTTTGGTTGGTTGGACAAAATGTTGAATCAAAACAAAACATGCAATGCAATGCAACATGGATGAACAAAATGACATGACATTATATGGTGGTGATTTGAACCGAAATGAATGTTAGTCCAAGTTAACTAGCCACAAGTTTAGAATCAAAGGGGTCGTGTCGTCCTTCATATTTCTCCCTAAAAAGACAAACAGAAAAAGACCCTTAAACTCTAATAGGCACAAAAAAGGGTCTATAGATTTTCCAAAATCAAGTAGCAAAGTGCTCCCTCAATATTTATTAAAGCATACAACATGTGGTTGTGACATTTATTAGAACAATGGTACAATGTTACTTGAAGGTTTCAAATAAAGAGCACAATATAGACTGTCATCTTAATATATATAAAGGAAAAGATCGGGTTGCCTCCCGCAAAGCGCTTCATTTAAAGTCATAGAGCTTGACTTTCTCACGTACTTTTTTTATTGTTGTGAAGCCATGGTTCTTTGTGCGAGAATCCAAAGTATCCATGCAGCTTGATGTTGCCCTTTGGAAATTCATCGTGGTTCCCTTCCAACATCATCATTTGTTGAGTGGTGCCCCTTGTGTCTTCATTTATCCATGCTCTGGAGGATTTTGTTTCTGTCCTTAGATCCTGAATTTGATCATGTATGCATCGTGGAACCGTTGCCCCATCTTCTATTTATTGTCATCATGTCCATCTCCTCTATCTTGTTGTCATCGCCTTAGTGCTGCCTCTTCTTCGTGGATTTACCCCTGCTTCCAGAAAGAAACATATACCAAAATATAGTTCTATTGAAAAATTCATGAAATTACCTTTCCAACGAGTACCCATTCATCTTAATTGGAGTCCAAATGAGGGAGCTATGGCCGTTTTATTTCCGCTCTTGCATGCTGTCCAGAAAATTCCAGAACGTGCAACCTTCGATGATTCGGCCATATCCGCTTGTAGGAACCTCTGATTGCCTTGCTGCTTTATTCATTGGAACGTAGACTTCATGGAGCGTCTGAAAAGCCAAATATATCTAATGTTTTCTGCAGAGGTTCTGGCAAAACTTCATGACATCATCGTCTCCTTGTCGATCGATCCGGATATGTTCAAGTGATCTTTATCTTGTGGTCTTTTAGGGCACCATGTCACACATCCCTTGGCTTCAAAAATCATTACGATTGCTGCATGATCATGATGGCAATGGGATCCTTCTCTATCGTACTTGACATGATCGTTTCAGAAAACTATAGCTCGAACACACAAAACTCCAAAAGACATTAGTCTTTAAAACATAATTGACACATAGGCATACCTTGTTCATCTTCATTTGTTTTGGGTGCGGGCTCGATAGCGGATGTTGGGCCACTAACTAAAATTAGCACCTACCACTAAAGAGCAAATCTTTGCGTAGCCATCAACTTGATTGAGCGAGGTTGGACTTGTCGAAGTCCGAATGTCGAAAACTTCTCGATCGCTTCATGTCTAGGGTTCTACCTGCATTCAAGGACACAAAAAAGAAACACAGGATATATGCAATAATGAAATTAGGGTAAGTCAAATAGATAGATATATCGTCCTATGGTTCGAGTTCCAATCCCCGGCAATAGCGCCAGAAAAAGGGCTTGTTGACGGTTGAAACACACGTCGTGTTTCGATCTGCATGCGTACGGATCACGTGTCGCCTTCTTCACTCGGGGATGACCCAAGATATCGAACCGTGGATCAAAAGCAAACTACCTAGGGTTTACCATCTAATCTATTAAAGTAACCTACATGAACCATGGATCGCATAAAGATTTAACATACAAACATGAATGGGTGTATGGATCGCATTCACTAGCCATAAGGATGCATGACCCAAGGTAACCTAGCCTATTGTCTTCTAGTTACAGCTCCGGCCAAGATGAGAAACCAATCTAAACTCATGCTAAGATAAGGAGTAAAGCCTTACACATTTGCTCGGCGCTTTCCCTTCCCTCGTACTGTCACTACGCAAAGGTAAACACCACCGAACTACTATACATCCGTGCACCGCTACGATGTATCCGCAAGATATAGATTAGCCACCATGATTACATCTATTTCTACTAAGGGCATATGCTAGCTAAAACATATGAATAAGCATGCATAGAAGTAGATCAAAGTAAGGAACATATATGATTTATATCACCATCGAATGTTTAATGTACAATTGCCTTGATGAATTCAAGGCATGGCTCCGGAACTCCACCATGGCTTCACCATGCAGGGCGAAACATGGCAGCTAGGGTATGGCCTAGGCCATCTCCTAGGCATGTCGAGGACTTGCGGCGGCCGTCAACTCCCTTCGGCGTGTCTCCTTCGATTTGGCGGCCCTCTGATGAATGGATGAATGGATGTGGCGGCTATTGGAGGCAGGGGATATAAATACTCCGAGGAGCATCTAGGTCAAAGGGGGGCACGAATTGGCATGACAAGGGAGTGGACCGACCTGGGCCGGCCGGCCTAGGCCCAATTCGGCCCGGTTCGGCCCCGTTTTTCTTCCCGACACTTCTCGTGTCTTCTTGAATATTTGCCGAACTTCATGTGGGTCTTTGACGTCGTTTTCCCCGCGGTTTGGATAAGGGTACTTGGCGCGCAAACTCCCGCATCTTATGCTTAGGTTCTTGGAGTTTCACAGCTTCATGCTTCGGTCCTTAGGTCATTTGGAGTCATGTTCACTTCGTGTCTTGACTTGTGCCGGGCTTCATGATCTTCTCCTAAATAGCTCGACGAACTTTACCCAGAAGTCCTCATTTAGGCACTTAAATCCTGCGTAAACAACATACTCCAAAAACCACATGCGAGTTCGAACTTGTTATATCAAGGGGGTTAGTACCACTAGTTAGGATATCAAATCAGTGCTAATGTTGACGGTAAAATCAAAGCTAGGTGTTTACCAAATTTGACCGTCGACAAAAGATATGTTGAGTAGGTGCTCTTAATAACACTACCGAGTACAGGACTCGATAATATTATTAAGGAGCGAGCCTTATTGATGGGGTGAGATGTATCTCCAAGTGTACAGATACATACTTTATTATCCGGTTGTAGCATTTCACCCATGAGTATTCCCAAGGGTATCGTTATTTATATTTTACCGGAAGATGGACTTATGAAAATGTAGATAAATATATATGTGTATGTATAATCATGTCATGTGGATATATCGGATACAAGCCAAAGACACACGTACCAAAGCTTAATACAGGTGTAAGCAAGGAATTGAGTATAAGATATATATGATATGATCAGTTGACACAAACACGGCCATCATCTCAGATAACGAATATAGAATAAACTAAGGTTAGTAGGAGCAGGTCACTAGAGTCATCCTTAGTTCGTATATACTAGCAAAGCATACATCATATAGTTAGTCTAGATCTATTCTATTGCACCGAGGAGAACACATTCCCCTGATCTGCCAGGGTAGTGCGCCTATATGTACCTCCAACGCCCGCAAACTCACATGGGGCAATACAAGGGATGTACGGGGTTGTCACCACCCGTACACTTACCCCGACATACCGTGGAATACGGCCACCCGAAGTGGATCTTACAGCACCAAGCACCACGCTCGCGACCATAATCACTACTACTAGCCCCACAGAACCCGAGCCATGATGACCCATAAGCAAAAGGCTAGAGCAAGCCCGAGAGCACACCCCACTGTTAGAATAGAGCAAACCTATACTAAACATACTAGTATAGCACATGAAACCATATAAATAGATATAACATACTATGAGAGTAGAAATACCGAACTATGTATAAATACAAAATGTACGAAGAGTGTACATAGCCATACCGTAGGCCGGAGGTTGAGCCAACCGACCTGAGGCGATCGCTAAGCACTACTAGCGAGAAAGCACTAGGCCTAAGCTCCACTAACTAAGCTAAACATTACAAAGGGCAGAGAGAGAGAGAGGCTCCTTGTGTGGTGTGTGTGAATGAGGGGGTGGAGGCCTCCTTATATAGGGGTGGAGAGGCGGCTCCCGAGGCTCCTTGGTGCCAACTCCTCATCCACCGACGTTGGTTTTGCGCAAGAGATCTTGGTGCCAAAACTTGGTGGCAACGGAGCTGGGGGCGGTTCGGCTGAACCACTGGGTCGGCCGAACCAGGCCCAGCCTAGTTGGCCACCGCCTCTGGCTGGTGGGCTCCTAGTTCCCTTGCCTCATCGTGTCTTATGGGCCCCGCTTGTATGGAGTTGTTTTTCTTGTGCTTTGGGCCCATTCTTGATCATGTCGGATCACCGTGTGTCGGTCTTCATGTAAGTGGCATGGTTTTCCCCTGTTTCTAGCTTCTTGCCCCTAAAATACATTATTGATAGAATACTAGATAATATGTTAGTTCGGGATGCTAATCCCCTTTTATTGGAATAATGTTGATAGTCAAATGTTTGTTGTAAGAACCGTCAACAAGAGTTAGCATTGCTCAGGAGTTGTCCCGAGCTTGTCCCGAGCAAGACACTTGGTTGTTGATTAGGAGTTGCTACAATGCCTTCTTCCTTTCCTATACCTTGGATACAAAATAATTCTCTTTCTTGTTTGAATATGTTAGCATTGCTTACCTCTTTTTCTTTACTCCCCTGGGGCTTTTAGCATTCTCTTTGCCTTTGGCGATTGCAAGGCAGAATGGTTATATCGAGTCACCATTCACCTGTTCTTCACTTAACCTTCTTTCTGGAGATTTTTTGATAACTTTTGAAAATAAAAATGAGTTCCTCAAATGACGCACTCTTGGTCGCTCAATGTGTATAGTCCTCACCAAGGCATTGTGATTGCCTTCCCTACTTCTAGTAAGGCTTTTTGTGGGGTTTTGGGTAAGGAGAAGTAGGGGCATACTTGCGTCACATGATATTGCAAAGTCAAAAAGCGGATCCAAGATAGTCACGTCATGAGACTCGATCAAGAAGTGCATGTGTGTGGATGATGATGGTGTGGTAAGGTGGACGTTATGCCTGGAATAGGTGCTAGCTATTGCCACATTAAATACTCAGGATTACGGTAAGGTGGATGCTTGGCCCAGAATGGGTGCTAGCGATTATCGTAAATGTTGAGTATGATGTTGATGGTAAGGTGGACACCAGGCCTGGAATGGGTTCTAGTTATTACCATCTATGCGAGGCACTAAGGTGATGACATGGGTGCCATCTAGGGGAAGTGCCTTTGAGGTGTCATGGTAAGGTGGACACTAGGACCGGAATGGGTGCTAGTTATTACCGTGAACCTTTATGCGTACTCTATGCAGATGACTCCCTCCTTCTTTACTTTTTTTCGAGATATGTGCTATATCTTATTTCTTTTATTTCTTTTCTTTTCTGTTTTTTTTCATGGACTATGGTATGCCCATTGTTCTTCTTTTTGCATGGACTTGACTAGTCCATCTATACTTTTTATTTTTCCAACATGCTCTTTGGCATGGATCTTTTTCTTTTTCTTTTTTTATTTTTCTTTTTGCATAGCCCATACCTCTTTGAATGATGAATAGGGAGGAGTCATGCCATATAGATGAAACCTATATTCTACGAGGATGAATGCGTAACTACTAGTGTAGAAGCCATCATGAATGAGTATGTGGAGTGTATGTGATCTTGATCAAGATAGCATGACAAGAACCATTCAAGGGTCACACCGTTTGACAATGTTCAATGCAACAACAAGTAGCCTATGTGCTGGATTTATATGATGATGCTACACAAGGCTCTAGTGGTACATGTCAACATCATTGACGAACTCTTATTTGGTTTTTTGGTTTTTTTAAACAAAAGCTCCAGACGTCAAGTTTCATTCAGAACAAGATCATAGCAAACTCCATTGTACCATATCGCACCAAGCAACAACCTAGACTTAGAGCATGCATTCGCGAGCCACAAAGTTTCAAGATCGAAAGGCAAACGACAGCTAATAAACTCAAAACCCGAGAGAGAGCTAAGTTGTAAACTAGGCACATGAATGAAATTAAGTAGAGCAACTATTCATCATTTCAACGAGGGAGAATTAGACATTTCTACTAACATAGAAGAAAGCAAGAAATATTTTTTTTTCTTTTTATCATATTCATTTTTTATGCATAAGAAAGATAAGGATACAAGAGACAAGATAGATACTAGTTACCTCCCTTGGGGTGCCCTCCCCCAAGCTGTCTCTTTGCTCATTATTGTTGATGAGGGTTGAAGCCCTGTGAGCAGAAGTATGCCAGTAGGTCTGCGTTGGTGTTTTGGATTGTGGTGTTGAATTGTGTATCCACCCGCTCTTGAAATGTAGCAAAACTCTCAACATGTGTTTTAAATGTCTTTTGGATATCACTTGTGCGAATGTCGAGTTCGTTGATTTGGCTCGTAAGATCTGTGATGTCTCCGCGCCTTCTTCTCGAGAATGTCCTTTGTGAACCAACTGTAGGAGGACCACTGGAGGTAGAAGAAGTAAGGTGTAGTGGTCATCTGTGCTCCCACTCCGCGCTGCTTGCGCTTTGCAAGCCTGAGCCTCCCGCTTCACGTGATGGCGGTGGCTGATCAGTACCGGGCTGATACCCAGGTGAATGTACTGGCATCTGTGGAGCCTACAACGATGAGCCTCCACCTTCGTGTGATCGTGGGGGTTGACCCCAGCCTGGCTGATATGCGGGAATTCCTCCCGGTATCTGCCCAGCTGGAACCCATCCCGCCTGATACATTTGATGCAGAATCTGCTAGGACTGTGGCAGCTAATATGTCGTGTTCGCTTCTGTCAGTTGCTGAGATGTGTCCGCTTCCATTCTTTACCTGCTTTGGGTTTCCATGCCAGACACACTACTCCTATGAGCATCTTCTCGTACTAGGAGTGGAAAGGTTAACACCTGTGACTTATACAAATGAAGTCCCGGGTTAGGTAATGGGATCTCATTTGCATAACCGGGGAAGAAAAACACAAGAGATTGATCCTAGGCATGCTTAAGAATATGACCATGAATAAAGAAAGCTTCATCAAAGTACATGCAATCAAATGGTAAATAGAGATGCATGTTACCTTGCAGTGCGCCAACTCTCTGGGTGATGTAGGTGATCACAGAGGTACACTCAACACGACCAGTGATCTTAAAATTATCTTACCATCGTGTGATCATTTGCTTAATAGGAGCAACCTTAATTTTATTTATCATGGAAAATACGATTTTAAGCTCATCATTACGAATAGGTCTAACATGATCTCTAGGAAAAAGCGAAATAGCAAGCCATTTATGCATGAACCTGAAAGTAGGATGCTGCATATCATTGCAGCGAGGTTTGAAGTTACTGACGACCACTTGGCCGGAGATGCTTGTCGAGAAGGAATGTCGGTCGAAGACTTTGACGGCTTCGTCAAGGTCGATCTTGCATATCTTGTGAAATCCTAGCAATAAACTCAGGTCTCTCCAAGAATGTGTATACCCTTGTTTGAAGAAACGGAAGGAGAGACCGTCATTGTTGTATTGCACGGTGCATAGGAATTGGATGGTGTGAGAGCGAGAGCCCTCCTCTGAAATAGACACAAAAGAATCCCATCCAATTGCATGACAAATGTTAGCAAAGTCGATATTCATACCTGTGCTCTCAAGAAGGTCGGAGTCAAAATGTTTGGTGTGGTTGAAAACCCGATCCTTGAGGAGCGCGTAGCCTTGCGCTTCTCGGCCAGCATGTAGGTATGGGAGGTTTTGTTCCTCCTCCGCGGCTTGTGCTTGAGCTTGCTCTTCGTGTGGTGCTTTTTCTTGCGGCACCTCTATGGCACCTCCTCATCTTCATCCACCAGACTATGCGTGTAGTCGTGGGAGCGAGGCATGCTTGGGCTTGCACGGGAACAGCTTGAGCTCAATTCCGTCAACTTCCGGGCTGCGTCGAAGAGCTTCTTTCCAAACCCTCTTATGGTGGTGGAGCACAACACAAACAACTTGCAAGCGGGTGATGTTAATGAAATCAATTGAAATTCTTACCCGCGAGTTGTGGCTCCTTGTATGGACGAGAATTTGAGAGAGGCGGAAATAGAGCTCGAATGAACACGAATGAACACAAGAACGAACCTGAACAAGAACTTGAGAGAAAACCAAAGAGCAAAGAATTTTTAGAGGGAGTGAATGAGAGAAGTGTTGAATGGATGATCAACACCCCTTGTTGGCCTCTATTTATAGCCCTTTGAGGCAGTACCTCGGGGAAAGAGCTGTTGGGCTTGGGGTCCTAGCCGTTTGAGGCGGTGGGGCCCAAGTGTCGTTGTGTTGATGGTTGAAACTCGTAACGAACTTCGATCTGCAAGTGTACGGACCACCTATAGCCTTTTTCACCACGGGGTGATCCCAGTGTTCTTGTCAACCCAAGGAGTAAGGGAAATGCTAGTGCTTAACCTAGTGAGAGACATGGGTACCCATGGGTCCCCACCGGCCAGGGTCCCAGGGGTCCCTGAAAAGTGGACCTGACCTTCTAGAAGCCCCGCCGACCTGCAAAGTAGGCCCAGTGACCTTATCCGTGACTCCGACCACTCCGGGCGACCTTATCAAGATCCCGGAAGACCCGCAGAACTTGGCGTGCAAGTCAAGGCAGTAGGACGTGGCGTGCCGCCACCCGTAGGTCCGAGTATCATGAGATACTCCTTGTAATCCGAAAGAATATCTTCCCAGATTGTAACCGACCCAGATACGGGTCCTCCGACCTTGAATGGAAACCCTAGCCCGTCCCCCCATATAAGGCGGCCTAGGACTCCATTCATGGGGACATCTACATCCTTCTCGCATAATCCACCACCACAACTGGACGTAGGGTTTTACTCTCCGGAGGCCTGAACCAGTCTAAACCCTTGTCTCCCCGTGTTCATCACCATACTCGCCTAGTTCCGAGTTCACCACGTGGACTACCACCTACGCTCTTAGTTTCCGATCCTCTCCATTAACCTGCAAACTGCTTGGGTGGCCCCCTGACTGTTGGCGCGCCAAGTAGGGGCGATCGGGAACTGGCTGTGCAACATGGTGGCCGAATCTGGTGTCATTTTTCCGGCGAGCATGGCAGCCATCCTCGCCAACCCCGTGGAGATCTGCTTTGGATCCTTCACGGTGACCTCTCCTGCTCCGACAGCCACAGCTTTTCCAGCGACCACAGAGCAGGTCGTGACAGCGTCCGTCGCCACCCCTGTTTCCGATCTAGTATCGGAGACCCACCCGCCCAGACCCTATGACATTGTTCAGGGGATGGAGAACGTCATCGGCACAATGAAGGAAACCTTGGAGATCTACGAGCGAGCTCAACGCTCGGCGCAGACGGCACTACACCACGATACCTTCCCCTTCGGCTTGCAATCAGCGCCCGACCTTCGACTTAGTCATCTTTCCACGCCCTCCCAGATCCAATTTGGTCGGAGGCCATCTGGCGACCCAAGGCCCACACCTCATGCCCGGCGCGACCCTCTTGACGTGCCCTGCACCTATCACAAGGGCGCGAAGCACACCCTCCGCGGGTGCCGCCTGCAGAAGAAGATTGATCAAGAGCTCCCCCGCCGTGCAAAACGACCTACCCAGTCTCCGGACTGTGGTGAGTTCCGAAAGGTCCGTGTCCGCGTCTCCCCCACCGACTCGGACATCGTCTTCCGTCAAGTGCTCGTGGTCTCCGAGAACGATCCACCCCGTGTGGGCGCGACCAACTCCGAGGAAGCGACCCACATCCAAGGCAACGCCTTGCCTGCCCAGCGATGTGCAGACGAACAGCACCGTGCAGCCCCCCTGCGCTAGGGACCTACGTGCGGAGTTCGAGGAAGCTGGGATCCCGATGTTCAACAGCCCCCAGGCCAACCTGGGCGCGGCCATCACTCGACTCCAGCAAGCTCTGCTGACGCCTGAAGCTGAGCAGGCCATCGCGTACCTCCGGGTCGCCAACACCTTGGTGGAGGAAAAGAGCGCAGCCTCTAAGGCCGCTACGTCTTCATCGACACGCCACTCATGCAGTCGATCCCATCGACCTCAGCGCTCTCACCTCTCCCCCGTTCGAGAGGAAGTCGCCCAGCACAACCCCGAACAACCCAACTAGTAGCCTGCCAGTACCAACGCTGGCGACCTCTGCGTCAACCTCGACGCCAACAGGCACACTCGCGACGTGCGCGGCTACGTCGACCAGTGCCACCACGAGCGCGAGGAGCGCGAACTTTGCCATCGCGCGGAGTACGACTGCGAGTACGGCCCCCTGGTGCCGTCCACTGCATCATGGAGCGCAAGCAGCGCGACTGCCATGACATCGAGAACCGGTGATGTGCTCTCTACGACGCCGAGCATGGTGACCAAGGGGTTGCCCAGGGCAACCGGGATCGGCAGCCGCGCTCCTAGGTCGTCATCCAAGAGCGCAGCGTCCGCTCTGCACCCAGAGAAGCCGCCCCAGCTCAAGGCACTAGGGACGACCTAGCTGTCACCGCCTTCCCAGCGCAGGCTCCCCGTCTCAGGACGGTGGACTACCCCGAGAACTTCAAACCCAACATCAAGGAGTACGATGGGCGCTCGGACCCAACATATGGCTATCGACCTACTACATCACCGTCAAGGCGGCTGGTGGTAGCTTTGACCACATGGCGGCCTACTTCCCGCTGGTCATGTGCAAGGCTCCCTCGCTATGGCTCAACAGCATCGAGCCCGGCAACATCAAGTCCTGGGCTGACCTGTCCCAGGCCTTCACCTCCAACTTCCAGGTGTCCTATGACCGTCCTGGAAACACCTTCAACCTCGGGAGGGTGGTTATGAAGCCTAAGGAGCGACTCCGCGACTACAACAACCGGTTCTTCGAGAACCACAACGAGTGCGTTGGTGTCAGGGACGACCATATCATCAAAAGCTACAAGAAGGGCATCAAAGATCGCAAGCTCTTTGAGAAGATCCATGAATCTGGTGCCACCACCGTCAAGGAGCTCATGAACGTCATCAACAAGATGATGGACACAGAAGAGGCGCCACAGAACCAGTTCGGCGCTGACGCCCCCGGCACATCTGGTGCCGCAGTGGATGCCGCATCCAAGCTCCGCAAGCAATCTTCTGAGGTCGTAGCGGCCGACGGACGTCGAGCTTCGAACTTCAACTAGGAGGAGTTCGACACGGCGCTCGACAGCCTCTATGGGTTCCACGAGGGATCTACTCACACTCTCCGTGAGTGCTCCCAGTTCAAGAAGGCCTTCAGCACCCCCGTGGACCCCAAGCGACCTAGGAACGACGGCGGTCGCCGCGACAACCGCCACTACAACAACAACTACCACCGTGACGTCCAGCGGGATCGGCGCGACGACCGCGACAACCGATGTGACGATCGCCGTGACAACCCTCGTAGCGGCCCACCTCCAGAACCTCGTCGCGATGAGGGCAACCTACCGCCTTCACCTCCGATAGGCAACCCCAACGGGCCTTTCCAGGCCGCGACCCACACGATCAACGTCATCGTTGGGGGCCTCAAGTCCAACGTCAGCAAGAGGCGCTACCGCAAGGACAAGCGCGAGGTCCATCTCGTCCACACCCTGCCAACTGCGCCTCTGCGTTGGTCTGATTAGGCGATCACGTTCTCCAGAGCTGATCACTGGGTCTACATCCCAGATCCTGGGTCCTACCCACTCGTCGTCAGCCCACGGTGAACGGGGCCCTGCTCTCCCAGACCCTGATCGATGGGTTGAGCGGGCTCAACATTATCTTTGTTGAGACTCTCAAGAAGATGAACTTCGACTTCAACAAGCTCACGGAGTGCGACGAGCCCTTCTACGGCATCATCCCAGGGAAGGCGGCCTAACCCCTGGGTCGGGTCTCCCTCCCCGTCACCTTCTGTACCGAGGCCAACTTCCGCACAGAGTACCTCAACTTTGAGGTCGCCAACTTCAAGTCCTCCTACCATGCGATCCTAGGTCACCCGATGCTGGCCAGGTTCATGGCCATCCTGCACTACACCTACTTGGTGTTGAAGATGCCTACTCCAAACGGGATCCTCTCCGTCCTGGGAGACCTCATCATCTTCTTCAAGTGCTACTCGGAGGCCCTCGACATCGCCGTGTCCTCCACCTGCGTCGACGCCTTCGCAGTCTTGGTCGCTTAGGCCAAGAAGGTTGATCCGAGCGACCTAGCTGTCCCGGAGCAGAAGCGCACCGACACCGCCCTGGATGCCGCACCCTCCACAAAGAAGGTCTGCATCGGCCTTGCCGACGCAGAGAAGACGGTGGTGATCGGCGACGGCCTCGACAAGAAATAGGAACTCGCGCTCACCTGTTTCCTCCAGGATAACACAGATATATTTGCATGGAGTCCATTGGATATGCCGGGTGTCCCCAGGGAGCTGGCTGAGCACTCCTTGGATGTAAGCAAGACGGCCAAGCCTGTCAAGCAGAAGCTTCGCCGCTTTGTGAAAGATCACAAGGACATCATTAGGGTAGAAATAATAAAGCTCCTAGCTGTCGGATTTATCCAAGAGTGTAAAAATCCGGTTTGGCTCGCCAACCCGGTGCTTGTACCCAAGAAAACCGGTCAATGGAGAATGTGTATTGACTACACCGACCTCAATAGGAACTACCCTAAAGACCCCTTCCCTCTTCCGCGCATCGACCAGGTCGTGGACTCCACGGCCAGAAGTGTCGTCCTATGCTTTCTCGACTGCTACTCAAGGTATCACCAGATAGCCCTGAAGGTCTCTGACCAAGATAAAACGGCATTCATAACGCCGCACGACATATACTGCTACACGGCCATGACCTTTGGCCTCAAGAACGCCGGCGCGACCTACCAAAAGGCCATCCAGAACTGTCTGGAGCGCCAGATCGGCAAAAAAGTAGAAGCCTACGTCGACGACGTGGTCGTCAATACGACCGAAGAGGACAAGCTCATAGCTGACCTCGCAGAGACCTTCGCCAACCTCCGCCGCTATCGCTGGAAACTTAATCCAGAGACGTGCATCTTCGGTGTCCCCTCTGGAAAGTTCCTGGGCTTCATGGTTAGCAACCAAGGCATCGAGGTGAACCCCACCAAGGTGGATGCCATCCGCAGGATGAAGCGGCCAACTGGGAAGAAGGACGTCATGAAGCTCACTGGCATGATGGCGGCCCTAGGTCGATTCATTAGCAAACTTGGAGAGAAAGGCCTGCCCTTGTTCAAGCTGCTAAAGAAGGCGGACAAGTTCGTCTGGACCGAAGAGGCGGACCAAGCCCTAGAGCAACTCAAGGCCTTCCTTACGTCACCCCCGGTGATGGTGCCCCCGGCGCGTAAGGAAACACTCCTACTCTACATTTCCGCGACCACCCTTGTGGTCAGTTCGGTTCTGCTGGCTGAGCGACCTAAAGAGGGTAGACCCTACCCCGTCTAGCGACCTATCTATTACGTCAGCGAGGTCCTGTCAGATAGCAAGACCAGGTACACCCAACCTCAGAAGATGCTCTACGCCCTACTCGTCACCTCGCGCAAGCTCCGACACTACTTCCAGTCACACAAGATCAAGATCGTCTCGGCCTTCCCCCTTGGCGAGATCCTGCGCAGCCGCGACACCACTGGATGCATCGTCAAGTGGTCCATCGAGCAAGGCGAGTTCGACCTAGAGTTCTGCCCCAGGCAAGCCATCAAATCCCAAGTCATAGCGGACTTCATTTCGGAGTGGACAGAAATCCAGCAGCCTCCACCTTCGGAATGACCTGAGCATTGGAAGATGTACTTTGATGGTTCCCTAAACCTCGAAGTGGCTGGCGCAGGCGTACTGTTCATCTCCCCTAGGGTAATTACCTGAAGTACGTCCTGCAGATCCATTACAAGGCATCTATTAACGGCGCCGTGTACGAAGCCCTCATTCATGGGCTACGCATCGCTATCTCCCTGGGGATCAAGCGCCTCATAGCGTCCGGCGATTCCAAGGTCATCATCGACCAAGTCAGCAAGGACTCCGAAGCCAGGAAGGATACAATGGATGCCTAATGTACAAAGGTCCGCAAGCTCGAGCGTCACTTCGAGGGACTAGAGTTTCACCACGTATGTCGTAACCACAACATGGTAGCTGATGTCCTCTCCAAGCTCGGCTCCAAGCATGCACTGGTCCCGGCCGGCATATTCATCCAAGACCTATGCAAGCCGACTATCAAGCTTCTCCCCGACCCAGAGTCACCAGATGATGAAGCGACCCCACCGGGATGTCGCAGTGTCCTCATAACCGAGGCAGAGTACGACTGGCGCCTCGACTTCCTCGCTTTCCTCCTCGAACATCGAATACCTGAGGAGAAGTGCCAACTACGTCGTAGTGCCAACTACGTCGTCACCGGCACAGAGCTCTATCGGAGGTCCGCCTCCAACGGGGTTTTAATGATGTGCATCCTGCGATCTGAGGGCCTTAGGCTCCTAGATGAAATCCATGGTGGCGAGTGCGGTAACCACGCTGCCTCTACCAACCTGGTGGGCAAAGTCTTTAGGTCTGGCTTCTACTGGCCTACGGCCATGGCTGACGCATAGGAACTTGTACGTCGATGCAAGGGGTGCCAATTCTTCACCAAATAGCAGCACGTCCCGGCTCAGGCCCTAAGGACCATCCATCCATCTTGGCCCTTCACAGTATGGGGCTTTGCCTCCATAGGAACCTTCAAGACCGCCCCTGGTGGGTACAAGCACATCATCGTGGTAGTGGACAAGTTCACCCAGTGGATCGAGGTCCGTCTCGTATCTAGTGTCACATCGAAAGAGGCGGCCAAATTCATCGAGGAGATCACCCACCGCTTTAGGGTCCCCAATAGGATTGTCACCGACCTTGGCACGGCCTTCACAGGAGCAGACTTCTGGGACTTTTGCCAAGACAACCTGATCGACATATACTACTCCTTGGTGGTGCTCCCACGGTGCAACGGCCAGGTCGAGCGGGCAAATGGCATGGTACTGTAGGCCATCAAGGACCGCATTTTCGATGGCTCATCGCCTTATGCCACCAGGTGGCTCGCAGAACTCCCCCGCGTCATCTGGGGTCTCCGGACCTAGGTCAGCTCAGCTATAGGGTACTCTCCCTTCTTTCTGGTCTACGAGTCAGAGGCCATCCTCCCCACAGATGTTTCCTTCAGGGCTCCCCGCATACAGCACTTCGACGAGGGTGAAGCGGAGCAAACGCGCAGGCTCGACCTCGTCAGCATCGAAGAACATCATGTGGCCGCACTCATGCGCCACACCCGCCACGAGCAGTAGCTACGTCGTGACCACGACCGCAACGTGCGGGAGCGTTCCTTCAACATCGGCGACCTAGTCCTGCGGCGGATCCAGAACACCAAGGACATGCACAAGCTCTTTGCACCTTGGGAAGGCCCTTTAATAGTTAAAGAGGTTATTGGACCGGTGACCTATTGCCTCCAATGGGCCGATGGCCAAGGCATCCCGAACCCCTAGAACATCGAGCACTTACGTCGCTTCTATCCTTAGGAGCCTTGTATCGCAGTAAAAGCTATGGACTCTATCCCTTGTAATTCATAACAAATAAATATAAAGATTCCCTTTCGGCATTTTTCCTATCGACCTACTTTTTGGGTCAATATTTACTTTCTGTTCACCCCTTCCCCTCGACACGCTCGGGGGCTTGGTTTAAAGCCGGACCTGACGCGCTCGGGGGCTTGGTGTTAAGCCAGGCCCGTCACGCTCGGGGGCTTGGCTTTGCCAACCTAAGGGTCGTTCGACCTGGAGGGTTTTTACCTTTCTTTTTACAAGTGTTTTCCCTTACTGCAACTTTTATACCCTTTATAAGTGTTCTTAAGTCATGTGATGGCGAGACCTTGGGTCCAAGGCCCCCCTCCGCACACCAGCTGCATGTATGCCTCCATGCTAGGCCGTGTAGTCGGTAAGCCGTTCCTCCATTGAGTTGGGTTATAACAAGTATCTGAGTCAAATAAGGGATCACAGTCGCTAATTAAACATGACCTTTTCATTTATGCAAGGTTTATCTTACATCAAAAGGGTCCATGACCCATCTGCACTAACAGTTTGTTACATTCTAAGTTACATTTCAGAGATCTAATTTCTTCACGATCTCCTCTGCGGCAACTTGGACATCTTCAGCGCCCACCAACGGAGCCAGGTCGATCTCCTCCGTGACCTTACGTAGGTCGAACGTCGGCTCGTGGTGCTTCACCGTGGCCAGTGCTGCAGCCGCGGTGAGCTTGCCGCTGTCCATCAGCAGGGTTTTCATCCGACCTTCTGTCTCCTCCAGTCGAGCAACTAGCTCTTGTGGCCGGCCTTCGACCTTGGGGACATAGACGTCCACAAGATACTCAGTAGCCTCCTTGAGGTCGTCCAGCTCCTTCTGAAGATCTGTAGTCATCTCTTGATTATGAATAAGAGTTTGGATCGCCCGTGAAAGGTCGATCTCCAGGTCCCGACGTACATCGAATTCATATGCAGCCTTCCGGGTATAGTAATACTCACTGGCTTCAACCTCCTTGGTCCTCTCCTTGAGGGTCTTGACCTGGTCTTTAGACTCCTTGAGCTCCTTCTTCAAGGCGGCCTCCCTCTTCTTGGCCTCTGCAATCAACAAAGTCAGGGACGACACACGACAACGTAAACTTCAAACATCAAGGTCGAAGGTACTCCTAGACATACCCGAAGTGGCGATCTTGAGCTCATCATCAGCTTCCCTCACCTTCACACTGGCGGCTTCAAGCTCCTCCTTAAGGGTGGCCATCTCCTTGTCCTTAAGGGCCATTTCGTCGTTGAGGCGCCAGATTTCTCCCACGGCCTCGATCTTAGCCTGCAGCACGGCCTCCCGGGCCCCAGTCGCCTCTGCATGCAGCTTGGCGCCCTCCTTCAGTAGGTCCGCCCTGCACTGTGCTCATTTGGCAAGCGACTGCGTCACAATAATGCCAAAAGACATCAGACCAAGCTCTTAGAACAAATTAAATACCCAGATCCAAGGCAAAACTCAAACTTACAATGAGGGTCCTCCCAATTACTTGTTGCACCGCCTTGAACTCGTCGATGTCCCGGCCATCAGCAAGGATGTCCTCTTCCCATGGGGTCCCGGAGTAGAGGCACCTGTCCCTGTCGCTAGGTCCGCTCCCTCCCCCGATGTCCGCTTCGTGCGTCTGCGGCGGGTCCGACTCGGGTCGGTCCTCTTGTTGAAGACCTTCCTCTGTTGGGCGCTATTGGTAGCGACCTTGGTCGCCGCCAATGATGCCACTCCCATGGTCCTAGGGGCCTGGCTTGAAACGTCCCCGGCTGAGGTCGCCGGTGACTGCCCCACTGGCACCATCTCTGGCTTGTGCCCAAAGGCCTTCTGGCCCGAGGCATTCTTGCCACTCTCTGACGCATCACGAGTCCCCCTGTCCAAACACAAATCTCGTCAGCAGCAACATACATAGAAATAGTAAGGTTGCGCAGATGAGAATCATGTTAGACAACATACATGCTGCCAAGCTTCAACCCAAGCTTTATCGGCCTGGGCGGCACCCGCCTTTGCTTCTTCTGCGACCCCTGGTCGCTCACGCCCTCAGCATTTGGCTTTGGGCACTGTTCCTCCAAAACCCCTAGGGGGGTCTCGTCTTCTTGCACGGCCGGCCTGTCGCCCGACCCTACGCCGACGTCACGCGACCCTGCATCATCATCCTCGCCAGCGCCGATGACGACCTCGATGCTGACTGTCGCCATCTCCGATGATGCAGTGGTGTCCCTCCTCTTCCTCTTCTTCTTTTTCTCTGCCTTGATGGTGGCGGCTAGGACTTTGGCTGCCTTGTTCGCTGCCATCTTCCTGGCAACAAACCGTGTGCGCCGAGCCACTGGCGCGAAACCTCCCGCAGAAGCATCTTCATCGTCACTACCTCCCACCGACGAGTCGGAGAGGTAGTCATCGATGTACTGCTGCGGAGGCATATCGATGTTCTCCGCAGCACGGACCTTGAAGCTTCGCTCACCCTCATAAGGGAGGGGAGCTGGGCTCCAGTACATGCCCTCGCGACCCTGCATCAGGCGACCTCCGTCACAAACCAGTAAAAAGCAAACATAAGCAAAGGAATTAAGGTCGATCAGCAACGAGCGACTTACAGCCTCGGTGGGGCGCTTCAGGCAAAACACCTTGGGGCACGTCTGGTTCCGGATCTGCCCACTGAACAGCTCCCTCACCCACGCCACCATCTCCTCCTTGGATACCTTGCATTGCACCACCCGGGTAGGGTCGGCCTGGCCCCAGTACTCGTAGGCCGGATGCACCCGATCTTGGATCGGTTGCAGGTGCCTCCGGCTGAAGCTGATGGCCACCGCGCCACCCGTTAGGCCTGCCGCCTTCAACACCGCCAGGTCCTCCAGCAGCAGCTTGATGGCGTCGGCCTGCCGCGACATCAATTGGTTGTTCCACACCAGCACCAGGACAGGCGCGAGCTCCGACCTGGTCGCCAGCACCAACTTTGGGTTGTCGATGTAGAACCACCCTCGCCTGCAGCCCTGGGTGCTATCCGACAACACCATCTCGATGTACACTGACTTCATGTGGCGACGTAGCATGAATCCGACGCACCCGACGACCTCCTTCTTCCCCGTCTTGTTCAGGTCGAAGAAGAGGTTGAAGTGTGGCGGTATCCCTAGGTACGCCTCACATAGCTGGATGATAGAGGAGATCGTGGTAATAGTGTTGGGGACGAGGTGTACCAGGTCGATCCTTTAGTAGTGGAGGAGCCCGCGGAAGAAGTCGCCCATCGGGACTCCGAAGCCGCGATCCGCGTGCGCGACGAAGGCCACCATCTCTCCGGTCCCCTCGGAGGGGAAGGCCTCGCCGGCGGCCGGCCTCCAGCCCACCTGCTCCTTGGGCTTCAGCAGCCCCCGCTCCACAAGACCTTGGAGCTGCTCCTCAGTCACCGTCGAGGGCTCCCAGAAGCTCTCAAGCACAGGCGCAAGCTCGGGGGCCATCTCTTCTTCCTCCAAGCTGGTGGATCCAGATCTAAAGACCACTAGGGACTTCGTGCGCATACGGCGGCGCGTGGCGCAGCGGATCTGAGTGCGGCGGCGCCGGCGGATTCTTGGAGAAAGCTCTAAGCGGCGGTAGTGAAACCCTAAGCCCGCGCGGAAATGGAAGCGAGTGGGGTCCTCGGCCCCTCACTAGGCCTTTTATAACTAGGCCGCAACGGCGCTATGGGTCACGGCGTCCCAACGTCTCTAAGGGCTCGGCGACATTCTCGACGACCCAATGGATTTATCACCCAACAGCTCTTTCGGCCTAACGGTCACAGGCCGTAACGGCTCGCGCCGTACGGGAATCTATGCCCGTTGGCTCTCTGATCAACAGCCTGGCGTCCATAGCCTCATTATGCCCTACTTCAAGCCCCTATACCCTGCTTCAGCTGACATTTGCTTCAAGGTCTCTTGATCTCTAGACGACCTTCGAGTCCATCACGTTATCTTCACAAGGTCGACAATAGCACCACTGCTTGCTAGGTCGCCTCATCCTGCAACGGCCGGTTCACACCCCGGCTCCTTGGCCCCGCTGCCTACTGGATTGCCTCAGCCTATATGGCTGGTTTATACCGATGGCTCCGTGCTTAATGGCTCCACTGCCCGTTGGCGGCCTCCTGGTCATGATCACGGCTCCTCCCTGAGGTCGCTAAGGCTCCACTGCCTTCTAGGTCGCCTAGACCTACGACTTTCAGGTTGACGACCTACGTTGTGTCACTGCACAACAGCCGTGTCGATTCGGGTTGACACGGGCTCTCTGTCTCTACTTAAGGCCTCTCAAAGGTCGGCGTGCTATCGCAGCCCCGTCAGGACCTTGGTAGCCATACCATTGCCACCCGGACTCCCCTACACCTACTTGGAATATAACATTTGTCACATAAATGTGTATGAATTGCTTCGTAGGCAACAAGGGATTTGGCCCTTGGTCAATTACAAGATACAAAGACATTTATGGCCTTGAGCTACCATATATATTGCCTGCGACACAGTCTACACTAATAAGGCGCTTCGCAAGCATTCTTCTAGCTTCAAGCATGAACTACACCGACTCTATGCTCTGGTGGATGGACATAAGTCCCTAGCATGGAAATATTACTACCCAAATTCACCATGGCTCTCCTTTGAAGTCTGGGTGGTTTGTTTCAAGGTATGGGTGCCTATTTATACACGAAGCACCTGCCATTTGATCTTATCCACAAGCCAACTTGCGCGGCATCCTTATCCTCAAGACTACTGTACCCTCGTGGAGCACGAGGTTACTGTTCACCCGTGGGAGGCATTGGTGCGCCTTTCCCCTACCTGACTGCATTCTGGAGCATTTTTGTCTCTTGCGGGTGATAGCGACCTGTGCTTCGCCTGCGAGTCGGCCCGTGACCATACAGTGGGCCCATGACTCAGGCAATGACAGCCTTTGCCGTCTGACGACTTCTGCAAAGATTCCGGAGCTTTTGTCGTGTTGGATTGGTCTCACAGAGCACAGTTCTGTTCCCTGAGCAGAAGGCTTTAGGTTCAGTCATTTATTTCTTCTTCTTCGGAGCATCAAACCGGCCATTCTGGTCCCTTTACTGCACGGGGGCTACTACACTAGTGCGTCTTGCGATGCCCTATTTTGCCCAGGTCACCTCGACCTATTGGAAGCCCGCTTCCACTACTTCTCTGCTCGACCTACCTGCGGTGGGCACTGTGACCTTTCTGAAGGTCGCGGCAGTTACTTCATTATACCTGACCCAAGTCAGGTCGGCGGTTCTTCAAGATCGGCGCCTTGTCTTCACTTCGACCTTCTGGCCCTTCGTCCCAGAAACTCGACGTTCAACTTCATACGTGCATCGGAGGGTTTTTTTCTTTTTTGGATCCCCGTGCACCCTTCACGACCTTGACGGTGTCGCGCCTGCGCTACTCTTCGACACAACCTTGCCTCGGCCGCTACGCCTACACGTCGATCAGGGACTCGAGAGACATGGGTACCCATGGGTCCCCACCAGCCAAGGTCCCAGGGGTCCCTGACAAGTGGACCCGACCTTCTAGAAGCCCGCCGACCTGCAAAGTTGGCCCGCCGACCTTATCCGCGACTCCGACAACTCCGGGTGACCTTATCAAGATCTCGGAAGACCCGCAGAACTTGGCGTGCTAGTCAAGGCAGTAGGACGTGGCGCGCTACCGCCCGTATGTCCGAGTATCACGGGATACTCCTTGTAATCCGGAAGAATATCTTCCCAGATTGTAACCGACCCAGATACAGGTCCACCGACCTTGAATGGAAACCCTAGCCCGTCCCCCCATATAAGGCGGCCTAGGACTCCATTCAAGGGGACATCTACATCCTTCTCGCATAAACCACCACCACAACTGGACGAATGGTTTTACTCTCCGGAGGCCTGAACTAGTCTAAACCCTTGTCTCCCCATGTTCATCGCCATACTCGCCTAGTTCCGAGTTCACCACGTGGACTACCGCCTACTCTCTTAGTTTCCGATCCTCTCCATTAACCTGCAAACTGCTTGGGTAGCCCCCTTGCAGATCTGTCTAGGTCTCACCCCCTGACACCTAGTACTAATCTAGTTGATTGGAAAAACCTTTGAAAGAGATATTAATCCAAAAGAAAGGCAATCTAACCTATGTTAATCTAAGGCTAAACTAGATGTCAAAGATTGGTACAAGAGAGAGATTAAAGTAGATAAGCGTTCTCTCCCTAGGGTCTAGGATCACATAGATATGCATCTACTACATGAAAGAGGTGTTGCCTTCTCTAGCTTCACGAAGGTTACGCAGTCGCTAGGCCTTTACCCTTCTCTTGTACTATCACTACGCGAAGGTAAACAATCACTTTGCTAACGCATCTATATCTAAGCATCCATAGTGTTAAGCTAACCACCACGATTACCACAAACCCTACTAAGATCACATGTTGTACACACATATGTAAATCAAGCATTTGCAAAGCATAGACCATGAAGCATCGATAGGCATAAAATTCATGTAGTGATTACATATCAAAGATCCATCTAACCCTAGGGATGAACAGATACGTTACCCTATCATCTTACACGGATTGAAGCACATATGGGCGATGGAGACTCCGAAGAACATCGTCGATGAAGATAGCAGTGATGAAGCATAGGAACACCCCTAGGCCGACGGCTTGGATTCCTCCTCTTGCTTCCTTTCCTCCGCCGACGTTGATCCTTACGACCAACTCATCTAACTCTATCCCTCATCTTGCGGCGGCGGCTTTCTGGTGAATGGGCATTGGTAGAATGATTGGATGGATGGATCCCCCTCCTTTGGATGTCCAGAGGGTTGTACTTATGCTCATCGACTCAAGAAGAAGATAGCTGAGCTTGAATCAAGAAGATGGCTGTACTTATGCTATACAAGAAGAGTAGCAGGTACAAGAAGAAGACAGCTTGAGCAATGGTTGCCGAAGCGAGCGACATCGACTTGACATCAAGCGATGCTTCTTCCGACTCGAGCAGCGAGGAAGATCAAGAAAGGCGCAAGGACAAGCGGCACACGGGCAAGAACTTCACCGGCCGGAGCTTCGTCGCAGAAGGAGGCTTTTGCGGCATGGCGAACTCCAAGAAGGGTCAGAAGGATAGCTCGGATTCAAACTCCGATTCCGAGGAAGAGGTACGACATGATCCCAACTTCTTGTTAGAGGAGAATGCTAGGCTCAATGAGTTGCTTGACAACCGGGATGATGTGCTTAGAAAGACCAACAAGGAGAAGAGGGAATTTAGCTCTTTGTTTTGTGATGCTAAGGATAAGATAGCTGAGCTTGAATCCTTCCTTGTGGATGCTAGAAATGAGATAGGCTCTTTGAAATCTGCTCCTGTGGTGATTGCTTAGTTTTTCTTGCTGATTTGACTGCTCTCAAGGAGAAGCATGCCTCTACTCTTGAGGAACTAGATGTGATTTGGGTTGAGTGTGATGAATTGAAATCTAAGCTAGCTTTGTTAGGTGCTTGTACCTCATGCCCTGTGTTGCATGCTAGGCTAGGTGAGTCTAACACTAGAATAGTTTCTCTTGAGGCTGCTTTGAAGGCTCCCATTCCTACATCATGTTCTACCTGTGAAATGCATGCTTTGAAAAACATGGAACTTGCACACTATGTTGACCGTTTGCAGGATGAAAATGATGAGCTTAGGAAATTGATGAGTTGGTTGTCTGGACATGAGCCACAGTTGAGTTTGATGTTGGCTGAGTTCAAGAGGTTTGATGGTCAGGCGTTGGGGGCTGACAAAAGTGGTGAGAAGAGTGGTGAGGGAGAAGAGAAAGTTGGAGAGATCCCTACTCCACCACACACCATACCCATGAACAAATATGCATCCAAGCCAAACCACCTCAGAAACAAGCTTGATACAACTCAAGACCCACCAGTGTTCCCCCAGAAAACAGAAAAATACCAAAAACCCATCAAGTTTGTGAACAACCTGGGGAATGTCTTTGAGGGGAAGTCAGGAGAGAAAGCTGTTGAGAAGCCCACAGAAAAGCCACCGTATAAGCCACAGCCGATCCGCTTCCATTCTGAGTATTGTGGGAGGGATGGGCATAAGGATGAGTTCTATTTTAGGAGGAAGGGAGATGAGAGCTTTGCTAGGGAGATGGCAAACAAGGACAGGTACCACCTTTCTCGTGGTGTGCTTGAGCCTCGTAGAGGGCCTCTACCTAGGGGTGAGGTGTATGTGCGTACAGGTCCCACTCGAGGTGGTGGAGGTGTGTTTCCACAGAGAGATAGGCGTGTTGGGTTTAGGTGTGGTGAGTTGGCTCGACGTGCTCCTTCTCGTGACCGTTACGAGTTTGGGAGGCACGATTGGAGCTTTGGGTCTCAGATGGACTACGGGCCACGTTTTCCCCCTCGTGGCGCGCGTACTCCTCCAGTGAGACATGATAGGTCCTTTGGTGGTAGGTGTGAGAGGGCTCCACCTAGAGGTTTTGGTAGGATGGATTTGGCTAACCCTTCTTTTGAGCAAATGGCTCGACACTGGTTTAACTCTTTTGGTACTAACCCCAGTGTTGAGTCACTTGCTCATTCTCGTTCTCGTTTTTTATTGCAGGTGGGAGGCTTGGAGGACTTTTGGTTGATCGACTTCGGTTACTCACGACACATGACTGGAGATCGTGGGTGGTTCTCTAGCCTCACCCCGGTGAGTACGAGGGAGTACATCTCTTTCAGGGACAATGGGAGAGGACGAGTGCTTGCTGAAGGTATGGTGAAGGTGAGTAGCAAGGTGACCTTAAGAAGTGTGGCCCTGGTCAAGTCACTTGGTTTTAACCTGTTGTCTGTATCTCAGTTACTGGACGAAGGTTTTGAGGTTCGTTTTAAGTCGGGTGCTTCTCGTGCGCTTGATTCTCGAGGCGATCTTGTCTGTATGATCATCCCCGAGGGTCATATCTTTCGTGCCGATTTTCCCAGTCTGTTGGTCCTCCTCGATGCTTTGTTGCTGGAGTTTCGGCCGAGCTTTGGAAATGGCATAAGTGGATGGGACACTTGCTTTCTCGCTTGAGTGGTCTTGATCTTGTCCGAGGATTGCCTAAGTTGAAATTCGAGAAGGATTTGGTTTGTGCTTCTTGCCGGCATGGAAAGATGGTTGCTGCTTCTCATGCTCCTCTGACTGCAGTCATGACCGAGCGACCTTGTGAGCTCTTGTACATGGATTTGGTTGGGCCTGCTCGTGTTTGCTCTGCGGGTGGGAAGTGGTATGTTTTGGTTGTGGTTGATGATTTTTTGATGTACTCTTGGGTTTTCTTTTTGGAGGATAAGAGCGAGACATTTGGTTTTGTTCGGGGCTTGATCTTGAGGTTGAAGAATGAGAGACATGGTGATGCCATTCGAGCTATACGCAGTGACAATAGCACAGAATTTAAGAACTCTCATTTTGATGCATTTTGCAGTGATCTTGGTCTCGATCATCAGTACTCTTCTCCATACGTCGCTTGCCAGAATGGTGTAGTGGAGAGGAAGAACCGGACCCTTTGTGAGATGGCTAGGATGATGCTCGATGAGCATAGGACTCCTAGGCGTTTCTGGGTCGAGGCGGTCAATACCGCTTGCTTTGTCTCAAATCGCATCTTCCTTCGTGCCTTTAAGAAGAAGACCTCTTATGAACTGATGCATGGCCGACAACCCAAGGTGAGTCACCTTAGAGCTTTTGGTTGCAAGTGTTTCATTCTAAAGAAGGGCAAGTTGGATAAGTTTGAGTCTAGATGTTCGGATGGTATTTTCCTTAGTTATGCGATTTATTCTAGAGCATATCGCGTGCTCAACCTTGACACTAACCAAATCATGGAGACTTGTGAGGTTACCTTCGACGAGACACAGCCATGTAACTCTTCTGCTTTTGAGTGTGCAGGTGACGAGGAGATTGGAGCGAGGATCTTTGAGGATGAGAAGGTTGGAGATGGAGACGACGACGATGATGGTGGTGATGCTCCCGTGGCTGATCGTGTACATGCTACTTCCACTACTACAACGACGATCGAGGATGGACCATCCCCTACACCCACTACGACTGAGGCTGTTCGAGTAGAGGCTGCTGCTGAGGGGGAGATTGTATCCAGGCGAGAGGCTCCCCGGCGTCTACAGGTGGATCACCCACCGACGACGGTCATAGGTGACCTTCATGAATGCACTACACGGTCGAGGTCAAGGAATATTTCTCATTTCGCTTACTCTACTTTTGTTGCATCGTTTGAGCCCAAAGATATTCGACACGCTTTGTCTGACGAGAATTGGGTAAATTCCATGCATTAGGAGTTGGAGAACTTTGAGAGAAACCAAGTTTGGGTGTTAATCGATCCACCACCAAATTGCGTCCCATAGGTACCAAGTGGGTGTGGAAGAACAAAGAGGGTGAGAATGGGATGGTTGTGAGAAACAAGTCGAGGTTGGTGGCTCAGGGGTTCAACCAGAAAGAGGGCATAGATTATGAGGAGACATTAGCTCCTGTGGCCCGTTTGGAGGCAGTTAGGATCCTTCTAGCCTTTGACGTGGCTAAAGGGTTCAAGTTGTACCAAATGGATATCAAGAGTGCTTTCTTGAATGGGGTGATAGAGGAAGAAGTGTATGTGATTCAACCCCCGGGGTTTGAGAGTGAAAAATACCCACACCGTGTATACAAACTCCAGAGAGTGCTCTATGGGTTGAAACAGGAACTAGAGCTTGGTATGGTAGGTTGAGAGGGTTTTTGCTGAGTAAGGGGTTTGTGATGTGCACAGTTGATAAGACCCTGTTTCTCCTTAAGCATGGGAATGACGTTTTGATTGTTCAGATATACGTGGATGACATAAACTTTGGTGGCTCTTCTCATGATCTTGTTGCTAGATTTGCAAATGACATGAGCAGGAAATTTGAGATGTCCATGATGGGCGAGCTGCAGTTTTTCTTAATACTCCAAATCAAGTAGTGCAAGGACGGGACGTTTGTACATCAGGTGAAGTACACCAGGGACATGGTGAAGAAGTTTGGCATGAACGACTCCAAGCCGCTGACTACACCGATGGGTACCACTACGGCTTTGGACGCGGATGAGGATGGCGAACCCATGGACCAGAAAGAGTACCGGAGCATGATCGGCTCCCTCCTTTACTTGACGGTGACGAGGCCGGACATACAGTTCAGTGTGTGTCTGTGCGCTCGTTTTCAGGCTTCACCGAGGACTTCACATTGGCAGGCCGTCAAGCGGATTTTCAGGTACTTAAACTACACTCCTGAGTTTGGTCTTTGGTATTCTGCCTCCTCGACACTCAGACTTCACGGGTACTCCGATGCTGATTTTGCTGGGTGTCGATTGGACCGCAAGTCTACCTCTGGGTGTTGTTTGTTCCTTGGTTCTTCTTTGGTCTCTTGGTCATCTTGCAAGCAATCTAGTGTAGCCCAGTCCACTATAGAGGCCGAGTATGTAGCTGCTGCTAGTTGTTGTTCACAACTGCTTTGGATGACCTACACTATGAGTGATTTTGGTGAGGAGTGCTCCCAGGTTCCACTTTTCTGTGACAGCACCAGTGCCATAAGTGTAGCCAAAAACCCTATCCTTCACTCCAAAACGAAACACATAGAAGTGAGGTACCACTTTCTGAGGGATAATGTTGAGAAGGGAAGCATACCATTGTCCTATGTCCCTACCCAAGATCATCTAGCCGACATTTTCACCAAACCACTTGACCAAGTCACTTTCACTCGCTTGCGGGGTGAACTTGGGGTGTGCTTTCCTTTCTAGCTGGGTCTTGGAGCTTCTCATGTATATATGTGTCATATGTTTCATTTTTCTTGCATTCCATGCATGCATTTTAATTTCTGTACAAAACCTGGTAGGATAGCCATCTTTGGATCACTTGTGCTAGGAAAAGCTTCTCTTATATACTTTGATCACAGATGTGCTATGTATGAGATATGTGCATGTTTGGTAAATGGTGATGAGATAGCTTCATGTTTGTGAAAATGATAAAATTGCCTCTCTCATGAGTGGATGCTTGTCTTTGCTAAATTTGTGCTTAAATGCCTATATCATGTTTAGTTTGTGCTTGAGTATCATGTTCTCTTTGCTTGGGGTCAAAGACTTTTTTGTCATTATAAATGTTTAGCCCTTTTGTTTACTTGGGGAGGAGCATAAGCTTCTTTTTGCCACAAAGGCACTTCATGTACTATGTTTAAACTTAAAAATGAAATTGGTTATTGAATTGCCTTATGCTTGAAAAATGAGCTCCTAATCAAGGTTTTTTTATTCATATCTTGGGTGTTAAACCGTAGCATGTTGTCTACCATGAGAAGTCTCATTTTACGAAGTAGACACATGGCTTGGTGGCTTTAACATGACTTGAGTAGCTTGTGGGCATTTATAATGATCTTGTTATGAGAATTTGTGATCTTGCATAAATTTTGGATGATCTATTGTATTTGTGCTCAAATTGCTATGGATAGGGTCTTGCTCATGAGATGAATGTTTCTTTGTGAAAATTGCTTAAAATTGCTTTTAGCCATGTCACATGATTATATGTCTCTACCTTCTTGATGGCAATGTGCTAACTACACCGTATCTACTTTGCTTGCTCTATGTCTCATGTGTAGCATTTTGTTGTGCTCTTTGTATATTTGAGAAGCTTGGTAGATTATATATATGCTTTGACATGCATTTTTCATGAAAATAAGGGGAAGAGTTTCATATACCTTGATTCATGCATTGTCAACAAGGGGGAATATTCATGCTTTGGAAGATTTTGTGGACATTTGGTATGCATTTGTGAGATGTTGCATGTGAGGAGAAAAATTGAGAAGAAGAGGTTGCATTTGCTCAGGGGGAGTTTGCATATGTGCAAGGGGAGCTCCTTTGGTTTACCTGAGTTTTGTGCTCTTTGTGAGCTTTGTTTTGTCTCGGCTGTGTCGAGCGGTTGCCCTTGTCTTAGGGGGGCGAGACTTGGTTTGGCGAGTGATTTTGTTTTCGCTTGTTCTTTGGCTGTGGATCACTTGCTTTGGAGGTTGGCATTCATGGTTGTTTTCTTTTCCTTTTCTCTATGTTGGTTACTATGGGTGATGTCAATGCACTCATCAAGGGGGAGATTTAGGACTAGGTGTGTCCGAGGACCAATGGAGGGTCGCTCCTTAGTGATGAGTGATTGACAATGTTGTGTGGACTAATGCTTGGCTAAGTGTGTAAGTACAGGTTGCGGCTTGACTCTTGTCGGTGCAGGTGAAAAACAAGCGCGAAAGGCCATAGCCGTGGTGGCCTCCGGGTGATGGAGAGGCAAGTAGGCTTGGTTCGATGGACCCAGTGGCCGATGGGGTCAAGTGCGAGCCGTGCGGTGCAAGACTGGCGGGCTGAAGTCGTGAACAGGGGCCGGTGCAAGATAGCGGATGGAGCGCGAAGCTTGCACGCGGGGTTTGTTGGTTTGCCCACAAAACCATCGGTGGACGGTTTCTTGGTTTGGGCCGCAAAACCAAGTCCGGAGGTCCGAGGCGACGGAGATGGTGATCCGGGAGCTTCGGGAAGCTTCGAGGCGGGGGGCACGTGGCGTGATCACGGGGCTTGCGTCGATGCTAAGCAAGGCCGCGGTGGAAGTGTGTCCGCTCGATGAAGACTTGACCAAAATGCCCCTGAGGGGTTGTATCTTCATTTCAAGTTGTAGGGGTAGCGTGGTCATTTACCTCCCTCCGATGGACTTCGTATAAATAGCGGAGAGGTGGATGGCATCTCTCTCTCTTGGACTCTAGGTTTTCCTTCCCCGGTAGATTGCTCTGAACTGCTTCTTTTTCCTCTGTATTCCTTAGGCTATATTCTTGTATAGACTCTGACCTCTGGATGTATGGAAGCATTTGGTGTTGCGGTGATCTCCTAGTCCTCTGTGATTTTCATGTGATTTTCGGGGCTATTTTTGGGGAGTTTCGTTCTTCGATCAATTCGGGGATTTGAAGTCATTTTCCTTCGGATTTCTTTGAGGGGGTCATGGGTGGATGCCTTGCGCATCTTTGTGTGTGATCTTGACCCCTCAAACGCCGTGGAAAGCCTTCGATTCGTGAGTTTTTGGCCGGAGTCCGAGTTCTTTGTGGTGGTTCGTGTGATCCGTGATTCCCGGTGATTTAGGGAGTTAGAGGTCGAGATTTTTGGGGCATAGCTTCATCTAGTGTTGCTTCACATCTCCCCAAATTCTTGTCTCAAGATCTCTAGCCGTTTGGGAGATCCGGTGATGGATTTGGAGGGTTGACTTCGCGGGGTCGGGCTGTTTCTGCTCTGTCCGTGAGCCGCAGACAGTCCACGTGACTGTGGCGGACAGTCCTCAGGACGTTTGTTCATCACAGTTCGTCACATGTTCGTGCGCGTCCGCGTTTCGATCCGTTTCTAGCCTAGGGTTTTGTTGCAAGTAGTTTGCGGACAGTTGAGAGCCAGGTGTAGTTCGAGGACCGGTGGATGGTCGCTTCCTGCTGTGATGAGTGATTGACAACATGGTGTGGACTGATTCTTGGCTAAGTATTGCAGGTGCAGGTTGCGGCTTGACTGGTGCAGGTGCAAGTGAAGAACAAGCGCGAAAGGTCGTTGCCGGTGAGGCCTCCAGGTGTGGAGAAGACAAGTAGGCTTGGTTCGAGGGACCTGGTGGCCAGCGGGGTCAAGTGCGGGCCGCATGGTGGCAAGAACGGCAAGATGAAGTCATGGACGGTTTCTTGGTTGAGCCTCAAAACCAAGGTCGAGCCAGGACTACGTGGGAGCCGAGTCATGAGTGGTGATTGGCGGAGGCTACACCGAGTTCGCGGGGTTTCCAGTGGTTCACCAAAAAACCACTGGGTTCCTTGGTTGATCCACAAGGCCAAGACCGAAGAACCGAAGACGGAGGTGCAGCAGCTCCAGACCGGTCTGACCAGTGGGTCTGACCGGTCTGACCGGTGGGTACCGGTCTGACCGGTGAGGAGCACTGGTCTGACCGGTGTGCGACGACGCAGTCCGGAATCTTCGAAGCGGAGGACACACGTCGGGATCGCAAGGCTTGCGTCGAGGCTAAGCAAGTTTGCGGTCGCTGGGCATCCGTCCGATGGAGCGAAGACAAAGATTTCCAAATTCGCCCTTGAGGGGCATGTATCCCTAGTTAGCTAGTAAGGGTATTTTCGTCTTTCGGTTGCCTCCATATAAACCAAGTGGTGAGAGGATGGCAGCCATCTCTTGGAACCCTAACTCATTTGTTTTCCTATTTTCCCTTCCTATTTTCCTTAGGATTTCCATAGGACTAGCTTGAGAGCTTCATGGTGAGATCTTGTGAGAGGGAAGGATGATTAGGCGAAAGCTAGACCTTGTATGAACCTTTCATGGTATGTATAGATGATTCGGCGTGGTTCCTCAAGGCTTGTTTGTGCTTCTCCCATTTTTCCTTTTTGGTGATTTTCGGAGCCTTTGCTTGGGATTTTCGTGGGGAAGTTTTGGGGGTGTTTCTTTGAGGGATTCTTGTTGGATGTCACGTATGAGGACCTTGTGCCTCTTTGCTTGGTGATCTTGCTCCAACAATCCCTCCGAAACGGCTTCGATTTGATGGTCTTTGGGTGGAGTTCTTTGCCCTTGGTTGAGTTCGTGTGATCCGCGATTCCCGTCGTTCTAGGGAGTGAGAGGCCAAGAGTTTTGGGGCATAGCATCACCTAGTGACGCATATCATCTCCCCCAAATCTTGGCTCAAGAGCTTCAGCGGTTTGGGAGATCCGGGGACGACTTTGGGGAGGTGTTCTTGCGAGTTCGCGGTTTTCAGCGCAGTTCTTCGTTGGACCGTCCGCGCGTGTTTGGCGGACAGTCCGCGGCGGGCGGACAGTCCGCAAGGGGTCGCGGACCGTTCTGCGGACTGTTTAGACAGAACCGCTGTTTTTCGGCTGGAGGCTTCTCTTGTACTGAGGACAGTCCGCACCTGTCTTCCGGATAGTCCGCCCCCACCCTGGCGGACAGTCCGCGGCAGCTAGGCGGACAGTCCGACCTGTACGCAGAAACTTGCCAAGTTTGATCGGTTCCTTTGCTTCTTCTCTAGTGCTTCCGTGAGTGTTTCAAGGAATCGTTCCTAGGACTTGTAGTTGATGCATAACTACGTTGTCTTGGCGATTGGTGTTCGTGTGTGACTTTTGGAGTTGCGATTAGGACATAGGCCGAGTTCTTTGAAGAAGAATTTTTATCGGCTCCCATTCACTCCCCCCCTCTCTGGTTCGCCGTTTCGGTCCTTCAATTGGTATCAGAGCCGGTTCGGGTCTTTATTGACTCTTGCCAGTCTAAGATCCAAAGATGGCGTACCAGGAACGGGGTTCGGGTCCTCCGCACTTCGATGGGAAGAACTACCAGATGTGGCAGAGGCGGATGGCGGCGTTCCTCCGTGGAAAGGGTCAGATCCTTTGGGACGTCATGGTGAACACAGCTTATGTTCATCCGATGAACTTCCTTGCTCCAGGATCGAGGAATATGTTCGAAGCCAACAACAAGGCTGTCGACTACTTGTTTCGTGCTCTGTGTCAGCCTGAATTCGATCGGGTTCAGACAGAGGACTTAGCTTGTAGGATTTGGGAGCAGTTGAAGGATGCTCATGCTGGGAATGCTCAGGTTCAGGCTCGGATGTACGTGACTTACCGGAGAGAGTACGAGAACTTCACTCATCTCCCCGGCGAGTCCGTCGATGCCCTCTTCCAGCGGTTTACGATCGTTGTGAACAACATGAGAGCCAATGTGGATGTGCTCCCATACGATGATCATGATAGAGCCGCGAAGCTCTTGCACTCGTTGGATCGTACCGTATGGGACGGGAAGTTTGAGGCTATTGTTGAGTCCGAGAAGTATGACACCTTGACGGTGAATGAGCTGTTCTCGAAGCTCAAGTCGGCTGAGTTGGACCGTGGTATGACAGCCAAGATCGAGAGCCCGACTGATTCTCATAGTCTCGCTCTCGTTGGTGGCAAAGGAGCTAAGTCTAACGCTAACACATCCTCCAGGATGTACTCTCTGTCTTCTTTGATGTCTTTGCCAGACGAGGAGTTCAACATGCTTGGAGAGGACGAGCTGGCGTTGCTGACCAGGCGGTTCGAGAGGCTGCACGAGAACCGGGTGAACACGAGGAGGACAGCACGGACGTGCTTTCAGTGCGGCAAGCCAGGACACTTTGTCGCCGACTGCCCGGAGAAGATGGAGAACAAGGATGGCTACAAGGACGGCTACAGGCACCGGTCGAGCAAGGACGGCAAGTATCGATCCAGGCGCGATCACAAGCACAAGAACAAGCACAAGGACGAGCGACGGTGGAGGAAGAAGGGTGGCCGCGGCAGGAAGGCCCGAGCGATGGTCGGAGCGAGCGATGTCGACTCCAGGTCCGCCTACTCTTCCTCAAGCTCGAGTAGCAGTGAAGATGAAGGTGATCGGCGCAAGAACAAGAAGTCATCCAGGAACTTGAGCGGGTTGAGCTGCTTCGCGGGAGATGGCTTCTGCGGCATGGCTCGTAGCTCCGGCAGCAAGAAGAGTCACCAGAGTGACTCGGACTCTGACTCCGAGGATGAGGTATGTGATGAGCTCTCTTCTTTGCGCAAGGAAAATGATGAGTTGGTTGACTTGCTTGATAACCGCGATCACATGCTTAGAGAGGCCAAGAAGATGAGGAAAGAGCTTAGGGCCTCACTAGAAGATGCTAGGAACCGTGTGGCTGAGCTAGAAACCCAGAACCTAGATGCTAAGCTTGAGATTGATTCGCTTAAGGCTTCTCCTGTGGTTTCTGATGAGATTGATTGCTGTGATTGCTCTGTGTACCTAGCTGATCTTACTGCTCTTAAGGATAAGCATGCTTCTACTTGTGATGAACTAGATATGCTTAGGGTTGAAGTGGCTGAGCTTAAGTCTAGACCTGCTTTGCTAGGTGCTAGTACTTCTTGCCCTGTTTTGCATGGAAAAATTGATGAGATGCATGCTTACACTGTTTCGCTTGAGGCTAAGTTGAAAGAGCCTATTCCCACTTCTTGCTCTACTTGTGAATTGCATGCGGTTAAGAATTTGGAGCTTGCGCATTATGTTGATCGCTTGAAGGATGAGAATGATGAGCTGAGAAAATGTATGAGCTGGTTGTCGGGTCAGGAGCCTCAGCTTGGTATCATGATAGCGGCTTTCAAACACTATGATGGTCAGGCACTTGGGGCTGACAAGCTTGGAGAGAACAGTGGTGAGGGAGTTGAGAGAGTTGGAGAGATTCCTATCCCACCACCAAACAGATACAAGAACAAGTTTGAGCCCAAGCCTAAGCATCTCAGAAACAAACTTGACACTACTCCAGATCCACCCATATTCCCTTACCCAACAAATGATTTCCAAAAACCGGTAAAGTTTGTAAGCCCAAAGGGAGGTGAGGAAGGAGAAAAGAAGGGTGAGAAACCGAGTGGGAAGCCTCAACCCAAGCCAAAGCCTAAGCCACATCCCATAAAGTTCCATTGTGGGTATTGTGGGAGAGATGGTCACAAGGATGAGTTTTGCTTCAAGAGGAAGCATGAGAAGAGAATGGCTAGAGAGTGGGCTAACAAGGACAGGTACCACCCCTCTAATGGTGTACCTGAGCCTCGTATGCGGATGCCCAGGGCCAAGGCGATTGTGAGGACGGTTCCGGCTTGGGGAGACCGGAAGGCAGCAGGTGGTGCTGCTGGCCGAGCTACACCGGTCAGACCGGTGCACTACACCGGTCAGACCGGTGCAGGTCTGGGCAGACAGCGAGTCGGGTTTCGTGCTCGTGAGGATGCTCGGTTTGGTTCTGGTGGTTGGTCTGGAAAGTTTGCAGGTGGTCAGTTTGCTAGGCATTCTCCACCTCGTGCTCAATACGGGGGTGGGAGGAGTCGTAGCTTTGAGATGGAGAGGAGGAACGGTCCACGGTCTTCTTTTCGTGGCTTTCGTCCTCCTCCAGCTAGAGAGGGTTGGTTCCCTCGTAGTGGTTACCGTGGTGGTGTTCGTGGTGGTAGCTTTGATAGGCGTGATGATTTGGTCTGTGCTAACCCCACTTTGGAGCAAATGGCTCGGCACTGGTTTTACTCTTTTGGTACTAACCCCAGTGCTGAGTCGTTTGTTCACTCACGTGCTCGCTTTTGAATTTCAGGTGGGAGGCTTGAGGAACGTTTGGTTGATTGACTCCGGTTGCTCGAGGCATATGACCGGAGACAAGGGGTGGTTCTCGAGTCTCGTCCCGGTGGTGTCCAAGACATACATCACTTTTGGGGACAATGGGCGAGGGCGTGTGCTATCAGAAGGTGAGATCAAGGTAAGTGACAAGGTCACTCTCAGGCGTGTTGCTCTTGTTCAATCGCTGGGGTTCAATTTGCTTTCTGTGTCTCAGTTGTTGGATGAGGGCTTTGAGGTGTTGTTTCGGCCTGGTGGTCCTCGGATTTTAGATTCTCGAGGGGACCTTGTTTGCATGGTCGTTCCCGAGGGTCAAGTGTTCCGAGCTGATTTCTCTCAGTCTTCTGGTGTCGAGCGTTGCTTCTTGGCTGGTTCTTCGAGTGAGTTGTGGAAGTGGCATAGGAAGTTGGGTCACTTGAGCTTTGACCTTTTGTCTCGCTTGAGTAAACTCAATTTGGTCCGAGGATTGCCATGGTTGAGGTTTGAGAAAGAGTTGGTTTGTGCGCCGTGTAGGCATGCCAAGATGGTAGCCTCTTCTCACCCGCCTCTCACCGATGTGATGACTGAGCGTCCATGCGAGCTGCTCCATATGGACCTTGTTGGCCCAGCTCGTGTGCGATCTGCGGGTGGAAAGTGGTATGTCCTTGTTGTGGTGGACGACTACTCTCGGTATGTGTGGGTGTTCTTTCTTGAGGAGAAAGGGGAGACGTTTGGTTTTGTTCGAGATCTTGTCTTGAGGTTAAGAAACGAGAGGCACAGAGATGCCATACGAGAGATCCGCAGTGACAATGGCTCGGAATTCAAAAACTCTCACTTCGAAACCTTTTGCCATGACTTGGGTCTTGAACACCAGTTTTCGAGTCCGTATACGCCTCCCCAGAATGACGTGGTGGAAAGGAAAAACAGAACCTTGTGCGAGATGGCTCGGACGATGCTCGACGAGCATAGGACTCCGAGAAGGTTCTGGGCTGAGGCAGTCAATACCGCGTGCTATGTGTCGAACAGGATCTACCTCAGGTGTAGTTCGAGGACCGGTGGATGGTCGCTTCCTGGTGTGATGAGTGATTGACAACGTGGTGTGGACTGATTCTTGGCTAAGTATTGCAGGTGCAGGTTGCGGCTTGACTGGTGCAGGTGCAGGTGAAGAACGAGCGCGAAAGGTCGTTGCCGGTGAGGCCTCCAGGTGTGGAGAAGACAAGTAGGCTTGGTTCGAGGGACCCGGTGGCCAGCGGGGTCAAGTGCGGGCCGCATGGTGGTAAGAACGGCAAGATGAAGTCATGGACGGTTTCTTGGTTGAGCCTCAAATCCAAGGTCGAGCCGGGACTACGTGGGAGCCGAGTCATGAGTGGTGATTGGCGGAGGCTACACCGAGTTCGCGGGGTCTCCAGTGGTTCACCAGAAAACCACTGGGTTCCTTGGTTGATCCACAAAGCCAAGACCGAAGAACCGAAGACGGAGGTGCAGCAGCTCCAGACCGGTCTGACCGGTGGGTACCAGTCTGACTAGTGAGGAGCACCGGTCTGACCGGTGTACGACGACGCAGTCCGGAATCTTCGAAGCGGAGGATACGCGTCGGGATCGCAAGGCTTGCGTCGAGGCTAAGCAAGTTTGCGGTCGCTGGGCATCCGTCCGATGGAGCGAAGACAAAGATTTCCGAATTCGCCCTTGAGGGGCATGTATCCCTAGTTAGCTAGTAAGGGTATTTTCGTCTTTCGGTTGCCTCCATATAAACCAAGTGGTGAGAGGATGGCAGCCATCTCTTGGAACCCTAGCTCATTTGTTTTCCTATTTTCCCTTCCTATTTTCCTTAGGATTTCCATAGGACTAGCTTGAGAGCTTCATGGTGAGATCTTGTGAGAGGGAAGGATGATTGGGCGGAAGCTAGACCTTGTATGAACCTTTCATGGTATGTATAGATGATTCGGCGTGGTTCCTCAAGGCTTGTTTGTGCTTCTCCGGTTTTTCCTTTTTGGTGATTTTCGGAGCCTTTGCTTGGGATTTTTGTGGGGAAGTTTTGGGGGCGTTTCTTTGAGGGATTCTTGTTGGATGTCACGTATGAGGACCTTGTGCCTCTTTGCTTGGTGATCTTGCTCCAACAATCCCTCTGAAACGGCTTCGATTTGATGGTCTTTGGGTGGAGTTCTTTGCCCTTGGTTGAGTTCGTGTGATCCACGATTCCTGTCGTTCTAGGGAGTGAGAGGCCAAGAGTTTTGGGACATAGCATCACCTAGTGACGCATATCATCTCCCCCAAATCTTGGCTCAAGAGCTTCAGCGGTTTGGGAGATCCAGGGATGACTTTGGGGAGGTGTTCTTGCGAGTTCGCGGTTTTCAGCGCAGTTCTTCGTCGGACCGTCCGCGCGTGTTTGGCGGACAGTCCGCAAGGGGTCGCGGACCGTTCTGCGGACTGTTTAGACAGAACCGCTATTTTTCGGCTGGAGGCTTCTCTTGTACTGAGGACAGTCCGCACCTGTCTTCCGGACAGTCCGCCCCCACCCTGGCGGACAGTCCGCGGCAGCTAGGCGGACAGTCCGACCTGTACGCAGAAACTTGCCAAGTTTGATCGGTTCCTTTGCTTCTTCTCTAGTGCTTCCGCGAGTGTTTCAAGGAATCGTTCCTAGGACTTGTAGTTGATCCATAACTACGTTGTCTTGGCGATTGGTGTTCGTGTGTGACTTTTGGAGTTGCGATTGGGACATAGGCCGAGTTCTTTGAAGAAGAATTTTTATCGGCTCCCATTCACTCCCCCCCTCTCTGGTTCGCCGTTTCGGTCCTTCAACAGTCCGCGAATCCTTCACGGACGGTCCGCGAGGCCAAGATTTTGTCTGGGGTGGAGCTGAGTTTGTCTGGGGTTTCCAGCGATGTTGACAGACGGTCCACGCTACCTTCACGGACAGTCCGCGACACTGGCGGACAGTCCGCGTGGCTCAGCCGGACAGTCCGATTTTCTCGGTGCGTCTCTGGTGGTTCTTGTGTCTATTTCGGACAGTCCGGGCATGATCAGCGGACAGTCTGCCGTACACTAGCGGACGGTCCGCCCGTACCAGCCGGACAGTCCGCGCCTGGCATTTCCAAAATTGACCAAGTGCTTTGGTTCTTGTCTTGTGCTTCCGCGGTTTGCTTCTAGGCTTGTCTCTTGATCGTGTGGGTTTGTTTGTGCCTTGTCTAGAGCTTCTTTGGTGGGTGTGCGAGTACTCGGAGTGGCAATCAGGGTATAGGCTGAGTTCAACCTACGGGAAGAATTTTCATTGGCTCCCATTCACTCCCCCCCCCCTTCTCTGGTCGCCTATTCGGTCCTTCATAGGTCTTTGTTGGGTGATGCTAAGGACAAGATAGCTGAGCTTGAATTCTTGCTTGTGGATGCTAGAAATGAGATAGGCTCTTTGAAACCTGCTCCTGTTGTGTCTGATGAGATTGATTGTAGTGATTGCCCAATTTTTCTTGCTGATTTGACTGGTCTGAAGAAACATACCTCTACTCTTGAGGAGCTAGATGTGATTAGGATTGAATGTGATGAATTGAAATCTAGGCCAGCTTTGTTAGGGCTTGTACCTCATGTCCTGTGTTGCATGGTAGGCTAGATGAATCTCACACTAGAATAGTTTCTCTTGAGGCTGCTTTGAAAGCTCCCATTCCTACATCATGTTCTACCTGTGAAATGCATGCTTTGAAAAACATGGAACTTGCACACTATGTTGACCGTTTGCAGGATGAAAGTGATGAGCTTAGGAAATTGATGAGCTGGTTGTCTAGGCATGAGCCACAGTTGAGTTTGATGTTGGCTGAGTTCAAGCGGTTTGATGGTCAGGCGTTGGGGGCTGGCAAGAGTGGTGAGATTCCTACTCCACCACACACCATACCCATGTACAAGTATGCACCCAAGCCAAACCACCTCAGAAACAGGCTTGATACAACTACAGACCCACCAGTGTTCCCCCAGAAAACAGAAAACCACTACGTGAAAAACAGACATTGGTAACGGGCGCGGATGGCCATTGGTAACGGGCAAAACGCCTGTTACCGATCAAGCGTTACAAATAAGCCAAGAAAGGTAATGGGCGGATGCCAGTTACTGATAACACGTAATTGTAACGGGCGTCTAATAAAGGCCGTTACCGAAACAAGTTACCGGTCACCTGAAATGTCTGTTTCTCTAGGCCCCCATGGACCTTTGGTAACGGGCACAGAAACCTAGCCCGTTACATGAACTCACTATCGGAGACGTTTGCTGTGGACACGCGTCTGCACGTAAGGAGACGCATTTTTTGTACGCGCGTCTTCTCTATCTGGATGACAGGAGATGCATGCTCTGGACGCGCGTCTCGCCTGTCTCCACAAAAGGAGACGTGTGCTCCGGACGCGCGTCACGTCTGTCTCGACGACAGGAGACGCGTGCTCTGGAAGCGCGTCTCCTATGTCTCGACGAAAGCATCAACTTGTAGGGCCCACCGGTCAGTATTAGTAACGGGCCTTTATGCGTCCCGTTACAGTGTTGTCATACTTGTAACGGGCGTTCCAAGTGAAGCCCGTTACTCACGGATCTGTTTTTGTAACGTGCCTTACTTAACGCCCGTGACCGATACGTTGGGCACCTACAGTAACCTACCCGTTTTCTGGCTGCATCCCGGAACCAACCAGGATTTGGCAGCCACCAGATCAGGGGCTGCATCCTGGAAACAGCCAGGATTTGGCAGCCACCACAACAATGCTAGAAGACATCACAAACACATTCTCATCACATATATACACAAGCAAGATCACATATATATACACAATAATGCGAGATCACATCAAGTTCCTCATCAGATCGACGTGCATGCTAAAGTTTCAAGTTCGTCATCGGTGCTTTTTGTTTGGATGGAGTCCTGAGAAAACTGTCTAAACCAGGCAACATGCATCTGACCCCAGCCAAGCAGGTTTCTCAGGCAGTACTAAACTAGCCCGAATGCAGCAAGTTTCAAGTTTGTTAGGCCGTACAATGAACTCACGGTGCACCATTATAGAGGTTGCCGTTTCGGTCGAGGATCTCCTTAACAATGTACTCGCACAGCATCTCCCGGACCGGCTTTAGATCTTTTGTAGAAACATTTAGGGCAGGTTTGAAATCCTGCAAAATAATAAAATAATTATGAGAATACAAGTACAAATCAGTTTCTAAAATCAAATGGAGAATATGAGCAGAGACAAGGGTGAGAGCATTATCTACTTACAGCAGCCTTCTTGATGTGAGGTATGTCTTCGAGTAGTTTGAACATATTGAATGCCGCATGGAATCCATGCAAAAAGGACCCCGATGGCTGCTGAGCACACTGCGCATCGAGGTACCAAAATGACAAGTTAATGCAGTACCAAGTTGGTATGAAGGGACCATAAAAAAACCTGGGTCTTACAGTGATATTTGGCTTGTGCTTGAATGTCAGATTGGATTTTAGCTTTTTCTTGTTTCCTTTCATCACTTCATCCTTTGGGCAGGGAGAGGCCCTGCATGATCAGCAATACCGATTAGAAACACTAAGAGATTGAATTTTGTGAACAAAACCTACAAGGTACGGACGAATTCACAAGCGCTCGGAGGTCTTCGAACTTTCGCGCGGGATGATGTTTTCCAGAATCTATATACCAAACCTCTTTGAACTTCATACAGATGATCAGTGTTACATAGTGGCCACCGGTGCAGAAGGCACCCACCACGTAGTCATTCGTCATTGCATTTGTCAATGCTTTTGTTACAAGGGTAGACTACTTTTCAATCTTTGTGGTCGTGAGAAGCTGTGGATCCAAAAACCCAACACTGATCTTCATCTCCGCTGCCTTGTCCATCATTTTCCTACAAAAAATCCAAATGTTAGCATGCATGAACATTGTGGTCAAAATTAAAGAAATATCTATTTTGGTTTTAAGGCACTTACAATATCCACAACCTCAAGAAGGTCTCATCCAGAGCAACCAGAGTTATAAGGTCATACACGTGATTGAATGCAATGTTTAACATTAAATCACCAAGAACATGAAAGGAGTCTTCAGGCAACTTTGCTGGAAAACTAAGTTTATCCTTACTGTGTTCCATGACGTAAGCATGCAACCTGGCACAATTCGGTCCAGTAGCCTGTAAGTCCGCTTCTGACAACATAGGCACAGCAGGCTTGTATTATGGATCCGGTTTTGACCAAAAACAGTTAAGAAGCTCATCTCTAGGCAGATGTTTCCTGGCCCCCTTCTTCTGCGGTGGCTGCTGCTCAGGCAGAGATTGCCTATCCTCCACCTGTCGCTGCTGCTGCTTAGGCGGAGATTGCCTGTCCTCCTCCTGCTGTTGTCGATGCTCCTGCTGCGTAGTTTTGCTGATCTGCTGCTGCTTCTTAGGCGGAGATTGCCTGTCCTCCTCCTGCTGTTGTCGATGCTCCTCCTGCTACGTAGTTTTGCTGATCTGCTGCTGCTTCTTAGGCGGAGATTGCTTGTCCTCCTGCTGTTGTCGATGCTCCTGCTGCGTAGTTTTGCTGATCTGATCCTGCTGCTGCTGAGCTTTCTCTTGCTGATGCTGAGCTGCAGTACCTCCATCTGATGTTGTACCCCTGCTACCTGATGTGGTACATGGATCCTGTTCTTTGACCATTAGATCATTTGACAGAGAGCCTCAGCTAGGGTTGTTACTTCATCCCCCCAATTGGTACAGGCAGAGGGTAGTGACCCGTATTGCCCCACACATAACTAGTACTGTATGGAGAGTCTTTTGCAGTGGAAAGACAGTGGCTAGTTCGAGCTCCACTTTGTTCCCGGAGCCATCCAAAAGGCTGCACTTGGTTGGCTCTGTCAGCTTATCTATTGTGTCCAGCATAGGTGATCGACTATCAATGTGCTGTTGATTACCTTCGTCCTCGCTGACATGCCAATGGTCTTCCTCTCTGCCACATGCTTCTTCTTCCTCACTGCCATGCACATCTTCTTCCTCGAGGCCATGCACATCTTCTTCCTCGCTGCTACTGACAGGTGGTGATTGGGGAGGACGATGAAGTACATTTTTCCGTATATCAAAGCCTGATTCTTCTAGAATGGAGACAATTCTGGTGACTGCTTCACCCACTAGGTCTTCCATCTGCGGTCCAGCCTTCTTGTTCCTCTTCTTCCTGTACATTCCAGCAAACTCTTCACCAAACCCTTTACCCCAGCCAAGAGAACTAGACACGCCTCGGACCCGACCTTGATGCTCTGGAGTCTCAAGTGCTGCGGTGAGGATATCATTCTTCCTAACCCCATTGAAAGAACCATCACTAGCCTGAGCTGCAAGTGTTTTCACCCTAGTTGCTACCCCCACCACCGCAGGGTTACTGAATGTCTTGTCCCCGCTTCCTTCACTAGTGGTCTTCCTCTTCCCTACCCTTGCCCGCAGATAAGGCCTCGAACGTCCAAGAAATTGGTCCCAAGGGTTCTGTTTTCCTTCTTCAGCTAGCTTTGCATCCTCCTCCTCCCACTCTTTCCTTTTACGAACATAACCTTTTTCTGCCCGTCCTGTGTGGCTTATCATGCAATGCTCTCTTTTCTTTCATCCCCTGGCTCAATCGCTGAAATCTAGGAGAATTGGTTTCCTGCACAAACACAGTACAGTTTTCTGGCTGCAAAAAGGCATGCTTCACAAAGGGAGTCTCCTCTTGGCTCACAAATTTTTTTCTTAAATGGGTCTTGAACGGCCGTTGCAAGGTTCCAATCTCTGACATAGCTGCCTTAACTGCCTTGTTGCGAATAGATTCAGCCAGATTGGCTGGGTAATCTAGCTTTTCCTCTAAAACTGTGAACAGCTCTTCCTTCTCAATTGCTGAGAGATCTTCAACTGCCTTGTTGATTGACACCCTTTCTCGAGCAATGAGGCCACAGACCAATACAAATCTATCCCTCGCAGCATCTGGGGTAGGCTAATAATTGTTATCAAGTCCAGTTGCGGTCAACTTGTCTTCTGGCCATTTGGTTTGTGTCCTTGATCCGCGGGATCGATTACTACTCGCAGCAGTATGTGCTGAGTGACCCTGTCAAGAAGGATCACCGTTGATAAGCTGTGAACAAGGTTCACCATCGATGGGCTGTGATGGTGCACTGGAGGTAGAGGAGTTTGGTGTTGTGGGAGACTGCATAGATGATATGTCAGGTCGTCAGTAGAGCAACATAAGCTAGACTGAAAACCTAAACAAAATAAGATAAATTCTTATTCTCTGACAAGCAAAATAGTTGATATTAGCATACAGGTTGGGGATAGGTGCTAACCATTTTGACAGGGTGAAGCAATATGCTTATATATCAAAGTAGAGACTAAATTCCTTCAACTGCTTCCTTGTCCAAATTCAGCAATAATGAATTGTGTGTTCCATGTGTACATGCAGAAGAGGACAAAGCAATTAGAATTAAAGTATGCTAACAGGTCCAAAGTATAACTGTTGATCTGGTACATTCGAAGCATAACAGAATTTCAACAATTCATATAAGTTCATCTGTTAGCAACAATTTATTCAAACAGACTTGGAGCAACAAAATTCATCCGTCAAATCCACAGCCAATCAATTAAAAATGAACTATTAAGGCATGCTGTACTAATGCAGACAATTCTAGGAGAATAATCCTATGTGAACAACCGTAAAGTAGCATGTCTCCCTAATCCACCTTGACAGGAATAGCAGATTGGGTGGCCGAGCAGAGAGAGGGCGCTGGGGGTTCAAGCAGCACTAACCTCTGTCGCGAATGAAGTAGTTGTTCTCGTGGTGGTCGGAGAGGCCTGATCCGCGTCGCCTCGTTGCCTGAGGTGGCTAGCTCGTCATCATGGCTGGGGATGCCGGATCCGCGTCACCGTCTCTAGGTTGGCCGGGACGCCGTCCGCACGCCAGTAACCGCGTCCTCGTCACCGTCGTCACGGCTGGAGCCGCTTTGCCGACGTCACACCGGGAACGGTGGGGCTGGAGAAGAGCAGGGCTGCGGCGGGCTAGGGCTGGAGAAGGAGCAGGGCGGCGGCGGGGAGAGTGCAGGCGTGGTGGATCTGTCTAAATTAGACTCCCGAGTATATGTCCCCTGCGCGCGCGTTCCTATATTCACGAAAATTACTGGCGTGCCCTTGAACGGCTCTGTTGTGGAATTGGAATTCCATGGGCATTATAGTCAATATAGGTGGGAAATTTTGAACAGCGTGCGCATGGTTTGCCTGCTGACGCTGACAATGGATAGTCATCGCCGACGCTGGTTAGTAAACCCGCGTCGCTTCGTCGGCAGGTATCTTCTTTATATAGGCTGCTGACACTGACGGGTGGGCCCGACACTATTTTTTAGAAATGAAACTCGCATCCATCAAATATTAGAGCTGGTAAAACAACGCCTAAAAATTCATTAAAAATAACATCAATTCATATTTGGACATTTAGTATTTTAATAAAATATCAACAGTCACACTTGTGTACCTAACATTCTTATAATTCGAATATACACCTCATGATTGTGATATAATAATTCTAATAACATCTTAGTTTGCTCCAAAAATTCTACAAATTTACGTGGAAACATAATTTTGGTACCTAAACTTGTCATAAAAAATTCAAAAGGTTTTGATAAAGGAAGAATATACTTGTGTACAAATGGCTACATCTCTCACATAGTTTCCTAGAATATTGCTTGAACATTGAAGTTTTCCACACTTTGCAACATGTTCGATCTCGTATGCATTTGAAATTTTAACACAAGCATGTGTTCACCTTAAGATCACGAAATGCAAAGTTTCATTACTAATGGTTGTGGAAAACAAATATTATTTCTATGTTGTACTTACACAGAACAAGATAAAGGCATATAAACATTATTTACGAAACGGAATATACACTAAACAATGAAATTAATGAAAAGATGTGGATTTTAGAAAAAACTAGGAAAAAAATCATCAAATTTGGACTAAGTACGACGGAGAAATACATGTTACAAAATTTGACTGCAGATTAAAAGGAGAAATGAGAATTGTTCTTCATTCCAATAGAACTGAGGGGGTGGTTAACCCGCGTCTGGTTTGCCCCTCCAATCCTCGTCTCCTACGCCCACCCAATAGAACAGAGGAGGAAGCAGACTAGCAGAGGCCACCGCCGCCGCCGTCGTGCCCGCTTTGACATCCAAGAGGGCACCCTAGGCCTCTAATGCGGCAAATGAGACCACCGCAACCTTCGATTTGACTCAGAAACGTGACAAATCAAATATTGTGGATGCGACACAAAATATGTAATAATTTACATTCAAGATACATAATTTTTATTGATGCTTCCGCCTACATCCCGATGTTCATCCTGCTGACGGCGTACTCCACCGCGACGTTGAATCCACGCGCCCAGAGGTTGAACTCATGACAGATGCGACACTCGGCACTGCAGTAGTGGATGATCCCTGGGGTCTCCGGCCCGTAGCGCCTAAACCCCGCTGCCCAAATGCAGACGTGGGGATTCTGGACGGGCAGCAACAGAATGTCATCGTTGTCATCACGAAGCCAGTTCCACCACGCAATGTTATGGAGATCCCGGCGGACGAGGTAGAGCAGGTTGTGGTTCTTCTAGTGTCCGTCAGGGGGCGACGGCCCGCCGCAGATTTCGTGGAGCAGTGCCATTGCTTCGGGGTCTGCAGGGTTGCGACGGTACTTCAGCATCGCTAAGAAGTACTTCGCACCGGTGTCTTTGGCAGCGGCCTTTCCGACGAGCTCCAGACCTTCATCGGGATTCCGCCGCCTCATCAACCTCTCCATCCCCTCGAAGCATAATGCCTCCGGATGTTTGGCGAGGCGGAAGCGCTCCTCCGACAAGGACCTGACGTAGCGATTCTTGCACTCTTGACGAAGCTCACGCAGCAACACCTGCAGGAGTACCTCATCCGAGTCGCAGATGCGCCGGAAGGTGCCGCAGACCCGATTACGAAGGATCAGGAAACGAATGACGGGCTCACCCTTGATGCAGCGGAGGATGATCTGGGTGACCAGTTCATTTGGCAGCAGCTCCATGAAGCACACCGCGGCCATGAAGGAGAAGGGAAGGAAATGGAAAGCCGACGGGATCTGGAAACTAAAATGTGACGGGGTTTGGAAATTGAAATGTGACACGGCCATTTATAAGAACCCATTACTAATAATATGGAACTTGAAATGCAACACGGTTTGGCTGCTAACATGTGGGCCTGACAACTGCCCCTGCCCCTCAACCTTCTCGCGAAATTGAAATGCGACGCGTGTTTTTGGATGGTTTTGCTCCCAAAAAACGGTTCCCGAGGTGTAGGGGGACGTGGGGCGTGGGGAGGAAGGCGCCCTGACGGTTCACGTCTTGTCATCATAAATCCCCGACTGCTGGTTGCTCCGTAATCATATCGTTTCTTTCGCTTCATCTTCTTACCGCTCGCCATCAAAAAACCACAACCTCCGGTCAACGAGAGATCACACCAACAAGCTAGGAGCGAGAAGAGCATGGCGTCGAGTGACCCATCGGTGAAGCGGGGACGAAGAGAGGATGATGACGACGAAAGCCGCCGTCGGAGGAAGTTGACCATCAAGGAGAAGGGGAAGGAGCCGGTGGCGCCTAAGGAGAAGGAGAAGAATGAGGCCGCCGACATCAGCTTCGCCGTCGAACTGCTCCAGGGCGCGTTCATGAAGCTCCGAGATGTTGGCCAAGCGTTCAAGATCGAGGCGCCTGACCATAACAAGGATGGCAACGTCAAGGGTCTCGCCTTTAGGATCCACGTGTTGGCTGAAAAGCTTGAGAAGCTCCCCGTGGTCCAGCGGTCTCTTCTCGGCGACGACGGCTCCGACGGCGGGACTCTGATAGCGGCGACCGACTAATTGATCCACTCCTGTACCATTAATAATGTGTTTGTGATTATTATGTGTTCGTCAGTTTGTTCGTCAGGTTGTTGGACTGCTTAGTTTGTCGATCATGAACTGCTTAGTTTGTTTGTCGATCATGAACTGGTTAGTTTGGTTGTTGGATTTTGTATATATGTCACGAACTCGATCTAAGAGACGGGGACAGATCCATCTGCCTCGCCTACAGTATCTGTTCCTCCTGTGATGAACTCGATCGTGGAGACAATGGATACTCATCGCCGACGCTGGTTAGAAAAATCGCGTCGCCTCGTTGGCAGGTAGGTTCAGGTGGTTATCTTCTTTATATAGGCTGCTGACACTGGCGTGTGGGCCCGACACTATTTTTAAGAACTGAAACTCGCATCCATCAAATATTAGAGCCGGTAAAACAGCACCTAAAAATTCATCAAAAATAACATCAATTCATATTATTTAGTATTTTAATAAAATATTAACAGTCACACTTGTATACCTAACATTCTTATAATTCGAATATACATCTCATGATTGTGATATAATAATTCTAATAACATCTTAGTTTGCTCCAAAAATTCTACAAATTTACGTGGAAACATAATTTTGGTACCTAAACTTGTCATAAAAAATTCAAATGGATTTGATAAAGGAAGAATATACTTGTGTACAAATGGCTACATCTCTCACATAGTTTCCTAGAATGTTGCTTGAACATTGAAGTTTTCCACACTTTGCAACAAGTTCGATCTCGTACGCATTTGAAATTTTAACACAAGCATGTGTTCACCTTAATTACGAAATGCAAAGTTTCATTACTAATGGTTGTGGAAAACAAATATTATTTCTATGTTGTACTTACAAAGAACAAGATAAAGGCATATAAATATTATTCACGAAACGGAATATACACTAAACAATGAAATTAATGAAAAGATGTGGATTTTAGAAAAAACTAGGAAAAAAATCATCAAATTTGGACTAAGTACGACGGAGAAATACATGTTACAAAATTTGACTGCAGATTAAAAGGAGAAATGAGAATTGTTCTTCATTCCAATAGAACTGGTTCCCACTCCTATTAGAGACGCGGGATGGTTAATCCTCATCTCATTTTCCCACACAAATTGTTCTTCATTCCAATAGAACAGAGGAGGAAGCAGAGGGCGCCGCAACCTTGGATTTGACTCAGAAATGTGAGAAATCAAATCTTGTCTATCAATAACTGATTGGACGATACTTTACACGATAGAGGAAGACATTACATTCATAACGAAGCCTACATTCATCACTACAGAAATACATGCAAAACCCCCTCCCGCTCGGCACCGTACCGAAGAATTCTTTGCCTACGCAATGTTGAATGTTGCCTTGCGCCGCTGCCGTTGGCAGCGTCGGCCGGCGGAGGCCACGGCGGAGGGCGACACTCCTAATTTGCCAAGCCAGATTGACCCCACGATGCCGGAAATCTAGGGATTGCACATTGCTGATCAAACGCGGACGCCACTGCCCTTGCTCCTCGCCTTCAACCTGTTTCATGTACGCAATTGCAGTGGCGTCGGCGTTGGCCCCGCTGTTGGCTCTGTAGAGGAAGACGGCGGCCACATAGGCCGCCCCTCTGTGCCCATCTTTGGCAGCGCGGTGGAGCTCGTCGAGGGGAGGCTGAGGGCTGCGGTTCTGGCCGAAGATGTTGTCCACCCCGGTGAGGAACCAAGCCACCGGGTTGCCGGCTGCAGCGAGGCTACGAAGGAAGACGTCGTAGCCGACGGGGTGGTTGTTCTGCATCTGCTCGACTGGAACCCGATCCAGTGCCTGGCGCCTACTGACGTCTCTGTCGCGGCAAGGGCGGAGCATGTCCTTGCAGGTTGCCCGTAGGCTACAGAGGTCCTCCATAGGCCGAATCGATGTCGCACCGACTCGGCCAACGATGATCGCCAGCACCTCTGCCGGGAATTCCGCGAGCGACCGCGGGTGCTCCCTCGATGCCATGAGTGCGGCGGAGGGGCACGACGAGGAGTGTAGGCAGTTGTGGTTTTCTCGCGGGTAGATGAAGGGGTTGGGGCAACAATTATTTATTTTGGAGAGAAGATACAGGAGACGCGTCTTAGGCATCTTAGGCAGTATCTTAGGCATCTTAGGCAGTATCTTAGGCAGAATATATAGTCATCATATATTACTGAAAGGAGATTCAAATTCCACCAATACACATCCTATATATATTACAAAAAGGATTCCATTTCCAGCAATAGACATCCCTGCATTTTACAAAAAGGATCGGATTCAGCAGAAATCAATCTTGCTTCTTTTTCTTCTTTGATTTTTGTTTATGGATCTTTTCACGATGGTCACTTCGCAAGTATGGTGTTTTGTCAGCTCCCAAGACTCGGGGCATGTATGAAGTGTGAAAAGAAGGACTTTCGTCAAACTGGTTGTATTCCTCCTCCTCAACAACATTTTCAACCCCAAGAATCCTTTTTTTTCTAGGCAAAACCACACTCTAGTTATTCTTTGCAAGGTCAGGTATGTAGAACACTTGCTCAACATCCTTGGCGAAGACAAACGGTTCGGTTTTGTAACCAAAGACCCGAAGATCAACACTAACATAACCAAATTTGTCCTTGATCATAGCTCTCTTCGCATTGGTGACCTATCTACACCGAAACAAGGCTACCTTGAATCCTACATAATCAAGCTCCCAAATTTCCTCTATTTGACCATAATATGTGGCTGTGTTCTTCTTATTGTCGACGGCCCATACACGCTCACTACTATTTTGATAGACGCTCTTGGCGTCCTGAGCCATGGTGTAGAATGTGTATTCATTGATATCCATTGCTTGATATGTTGTAACAGTGAATAATGGCCCTGCTGCTAGTTTTCTTAGATCATCGGTTATTGCAGCGCTACCACTCTGCTGGACATAATCTCGGAGCCACCTGTTGAAGCATTGCATGTGCCTCTTTGCAACCCAATCCTCAGTACAGCCAGGGTTTTGTTCACGTAGTTGTTGCTTGTGCTCATTGCCAAATGGTGTAACCTCTATGCTCTGTTCTATCACGGTGAAATGAGCCTTCCTGAAGTCCTCTGGGTGCAGAGTGATTGACTTTTTCCCCAGGGTCCCAACACCTGAAAGCCTACCTTCATGCCGTGAACGAGGCACACCAATGGGGTTTTGGGGGTCCACATAACCCATGGCCCACTCCACTGCTTCGATGGTCTCATAGCCACGAACAATGGCTCCCTTAGGAAATGACCTGTTATGTACCAATGATTTGAGGAATCCAAAGTACCTCTCATATGGAAACATCTGATGAAGGTAAGATGGGCCAAGGTACCAGATGTCCCTCGTGAGGTGTGTTGTTAGATGCAGCATGAGATCAAAGAATGATGGTGGGAAGGTAGCTTCAAGCAGGCATAGGGTCTCGAAATGCCTCCTCTCTAAGTCCAATAGTTTTTCCTCATCAATCACCTTCTGTTCTATTTCATTGAAGAATAAACATAAGCTCGTGACCGCGTCGCGAACCAGTTCTGTCTTGATACCTCTTAGTGCAACAGGAAGAATAGATGTCATCAACACATGGCAATCATGAGATTTCATCAAGTTGAAATTCATTTTCATGTCCTTCACCGACACTAGCCTCTTGAAGTTCGATGAGTAGCCTGAAGGTACTTTCAAACCATGCAAAAACTCACAGAATTCTTTTCTCTCTACCTTTGACAAGGTGGTTGCAGCAACAAGAAGGTCCATCCCCGTGTCTGTTTCCTCTGCATAGAGCTCCGGCCAAATGCCCATTTCTTTAAGATCCTCCCTTGCATTTTTATGAGCTTTTCCTTTCGACTTATGTTGTAGCAATGTTCCCAAAGTAGCTTCACACACATTCTTCTTGACGTGCATGTTGTCAATTGAATGACGCACATCCAAAAGCGGCCAATACTCTAGCTCCCATAGAATTGATTTTTTGTTCCACATTCCTTGCCCATCTTCTTCTTCTTCTTCACCATCTCGCTTCTTTCTTTTGTGAAGTTTCTTTTCAGACAATTTGTGTAACTCCTCGATAGTTTCGACATCCTTGACTTGCAAGTGGAGCAGATCTCCAGTCACATGCATTGGCGCCTGTCGATTCTCCTTTTTCCCATTAAACTGACAATCCATGTCCCGGTAGGCATGTTTCTTGCTGAGGAAATGACGGTGCCCCATAAATGAGAATTTTTTTGAATTTCTTAGCCACACTACACAAGTTTCATCCAAGCAGTGTGGGCAAGCTGCACCTTTCCTTTTACTCTGGCCAGAAAGGTTGCGATGAGCCGGGTTGTCGTTGATGGTGGTGAACAACATGGCGTGCAATGTGAACTCCTCACGGCCAAACTCATCCCAAACCTCCTTCACACCAGGCTTCCAAAGTATCTTCAAGTCATCAACTAGTGGCCTCAAGTAGACATCAATACGGTCGCCAGGTTGCTTTGGCCCGGAGACCAATATTGTCAGCATCATGTATTTCCATTTCTTGCATAGCCAGGGTGGAAGGTTGTACATTGACAGCATGACAGGCCAGGTGCTATGTGTTGAGCTCTGGTTACTGAATGGGTTCACACCATCTGTGCTCATAGCGAACCGAATGTTCCTGCTTTCACCGGCAAAATCCTTAAAGTGGGAATCAATGTTTTGCCATTGTTGGCCATCTGCAGGGTGCTTAATCTTGCCAACTTCCTTCGTTCGTGTCTTATGCCAACGCAAGAGTTGGCCTCCTTTTGTGTGGCGAACCATCTTCACAACCGAGGAATGATGCAAAAATACCATGCTACCCTCATAGGAGCCCCTTTAACCTTCTTCTTCTTCTTCTTGCCTGTGATCTCCACGGGATCGTTCTCGTCATCATCAGCATTGTTATCATCACCACCATATTTTTCCTCTTGTACCGATCGAACCCACACTTGGGGCACTTGTCAAGGTCTGCATAATCTCCACGGAATAATACACATCTGTTCTTGCAAGCATGAATTTTTTCAACCTCTATTCCCAGAGGACAAATTATCTTCTTTGCCTCATAGACAGACTCGGCTATTTGGTTTCCCTCGGGTAGCATGTCCTTAAGGAGATCCAATAGTTGTTTGAAACTTTTGTTGCTCCAACCATGATCTGCCTTAAGCTGCAGAAGTTTTAGATCACCAGAAAGGCAAGAGTACTTCTTGCAACCAGGATAGAGGGATTTCTTTGAATCTTCAACGAACTGCTCCAGCCTCGCTAATTCAGAAGCTGTATACACTCCTTGAAACTCAACATCCCGCAACATTTGATCAACATCGTGCACACGTTGCAAGAACTCACCATCATTGAAGCCCGTAACTTCTTGATCAGTGATATCCTCAGGCCTCATCACAATTGGTGGGAATGGTTCATTTTCCTCATCAAAAACTCCACCTTCATCAGGCTCTTCATCATGGCATCCTGTAGCATGGTGTCGCGCTTCACCTTCATTTAGGCATCCTATTTCGACTTCATTAAGCCCTTCCTCACCATGTTTATTCCAACACGTGTAATTTTCCTTGAAACCACGTGTGATCAAATGATGAAAAATGTTATCCTGTTGTCCGAACTTCTTCTCGTTGAGACAATCTTTACAGGGGCAAAGCATTGCCTGAACACCATGGTTTCTCATATCTGCCTCTGCTTGATCTAGAAAACCATTGACCCCCATTAAGAAACTGTCCCAATCTCGGGACTTACTACTGTACACCCAAGCCCGACCAGTAGCAGCCATCTGCAATTTTCATACATCAAATGAGCATAATGCATCACCAAAACCGATGAGTAAGAGGAATAGGATAGCGAAGTTCAATAAAAGGGGGCAATTTCCACCTTGACGAGGACTGTCTATGAGGCGAGCGCTTCCGAGGAGGAGGACGAGGCGTCGCGGCCGCGGCGACGGCGACGGCACGGAGGACGGCACCGAGCCCGAGGAGGAGGATAAGCTGCTGCTTTGGATGACGTACGGTGCGGAGGGACACCGCGCCGCGATCGACGTCCGCCAGCACCTTTCGCCGTCGCGCACGCGGCCGGCCGGCCTGCTGTAACACCGACTTTCTGAGGAGAGAGAGAGCGCGCACGCAGCGAGTGGGGCCTTCAGAAAGCACGTGAAAATGCAGCTGCAGCAATGGCGGGGAGAGAGTGAGTGGGGCCCTCAGAGGAGAGAGAGCGAGTGTAGTTGTCTGAGATAGCAGAGTGGTCGGAACGCAAAAACAACGACGCGTAATAACAACACGCATCTCTATTGTGAGAAAACAAAGGAGATGCTAGTTCCAAACAAGCGTCGCTAATTGGGTCATCATAAAATCAGACGCGTCCTAAAAACAACGCATCTCCAATAGGAAAGTCATCGGTAACAGACTTAAAGAGCCCGTTACCAATAGGTTTTACTTTCGTAACGGACGAATGTTAACGTCAGTTACAAAGAAAACATGTAACGGGCGTTTAAGAAGTCCGTTACTAGAAGTCCTCATTGGTAACGGGCGTTATGGTGGTGAGGTCAGGGCGAGGTCGTGGTCGACCCTGCCGCGCTTATGCGTAACGGGCGCCAAACAACAACCGTTACAGATAGGGTCCATGTAACGGGTGTTAAGGGCCCGTTACAAATGCTGCGTGACCTATGTGAGGTTTTCACGTAGTGAACTACCACAAGTTTGTGAGCAACCTGGGGAATGTCTTTGAGGGGAAGTCAGGAGAGAAGGCTGTTGAGAAGCCTGTAGAGAAGCCACAACCTAAGCCACAGCCAATCCGCTTCCATTGTCAGTATTGTGGGAGGGATGGGCATAAGGATGAGTTCTATTTCAGGAGGAAGAGAGATGAGAGGTTTGCTAGGGAGATGGCAAACAAGGACAGGTACCACCTTTCTCGTGGTGTGCCTGAGCCTCGTAGAGGGCCTCTACCTAGGGGTGAGGTGTATGTGTGTACAGTTCCTACTCCTGGAGGTGGAGGTGGTTTTCCTCAGAGAGACAGGCGTGTTGGGTTTGGGTGTGGTGAGTTGGCTCGAAGTGCTCCTTCTCGTGACCGTTACGAGTTTGGGAGACACGATCGGAGCTTTGGGTCTTAGATGGACTACGGGCCACGTTTTTCCCCTCGTGGTGCGCGTACTCCTCCAGTGAGACGTGATAGGTCCTTTGGTGGTAGGCGTGAGAGGACTCCGCCTAGTGGTTTTGGTAGGATGGATTTTGCTAACCCTTCTTTTGAGCAAATGGCTCGACACTGGTTTGACTCTTTTGGTACTAACCCCAGTGCTGAGTCGCTTGCTCATTCTCGTTCTCGTTCTCATTTTTTATTGCAGTTGGGAGGCTTGGAGGACTTTTGGTTGATCGACTCCGGTTGCTCACGACACATGACTGGAGATCGTGGGTGGTTCTCCAGCCTCACCCTGGTGAGTACGAGGGAGTACATCACTTTCAGGGACAATGGGGGAGGACGAGTGCTTGCTGAAGGTATGGTGAAGGTGAGTAGCAAAGTGACCTTAAGAAGTGTGGCCTTGGTCAAGTCACTTTGTTTTAACCTATTGTCAGTATCTCAGTTATTGGACGAAGGTTTTGAGGTTCGTTTTAACCCAGACGCTTCTTGTGTGCTTGATTCTCGAGGCGATCTTGTTTGTACGATCGTCCCCGAGGGTCAAATCTTCCGTGCTGATTTTTCCTAGTCTGTTGGTCCTCCTCGATGCTTTGTTGCTGGCATTTCGGCCGAGCTTTGGAAATGGCATAGGAGGTTGGGACACTTGAGCTTTGAGTTGCTTTCCCGCTTGAGTGGTCTTGATCTTGTCCGAGGATTGCCTAAGTTGAAATTCGAGAAGGATTTGGTTTGTGCTTCTTGTCGGCATGGAAAGATGGTTGCTGCTTCTCAGGCCCCTCTGACTGCGGTCATGACCGAGCGACCTTGTGAGCTGTTGCACATGGATTTGGTTGGGCCAGCTCGTGTTCGCTCTACGGGTGGGAAGTGTTATGTTCTTGTTGTGGTTGATGATTTTTCGAGGTACTCTTGGGTTTTCTTTTTGAAGGATAAGAGCAAGACATTTGGCTTTGTTCGGGATTTGATCTTGAGGTTGAAGAATGAGAGACATGGTGATGCCATTTGAGCTATACACAGTGACAATGGCACGGAGTTCAAAAACTTTCATTTCGATACCTTTTGCAGTGATCTTGGTCTCGATCATCAGTACTCTTCTCCATACATCACTTGCCAGAATGGCGTAGTGGAGAGGAAGAACCGGACCCTTTGTGAGATGGCCAGGACGATGCTTGATGAGCATAGGACTCCTAGGTGTTTCTGGGCCGAGGCGGTCAATACCGCTTGCTATGTCTCAAATCGCATCTTCCTTCATGCCTTTAAGTAGAAGACCTCTTATGAGCTGATGCATGGGTGACAACCCAATTATGAGCTTTTGGTTGTAAGTGTTTTATTCTGAAGAAGGGTAAGTTGGATAAGCTTGAGTCTAGATGTTCGGATGGTATTTTCCTTGGTTATGCGATTCATTCTAGAGCATATCATGTGCTCAACCTTGACACTAACCGAATCATGGAGACTTGCGAGGTAACCTTCGACGAGACACAGATATGTAGCTCTTCTGCTTTTGAGTGTACAGGTGACGAGGAGATTGGAGTGAGGATCTTTGAGGATGAGAAGGAAGGAGATGGAGACGACGATGATGATGGTGGTGATGCTCCCGTGGGTGATCGTGTACATGCTACTTCCACTACTACGACGACGATCGAGGATGGATCATCCCCTACACCCACTATGACTGAGGCTGTTCAAGTGGAGGCTGCTGCTGAGGGGGAGATTGTGTCTAGGCAAGAGGCTCCCAGGCGAGTACAAGTGGATCACCCACCAACGACGATCATAGGTGACCTTCATGAACGCACTACACGGTCGAGGTCAAGGAATACTTCTCATTTCGCTCACTCTGCTTTTGTTGCGTCGTTTGAGCCCAAAGATATTCAACACACTTTGTCTAACGATAATTGGGTGAATTCCATGCATGAGGAGTTGGAAAACTTTGAGAGGAACCAAGTCTGGGTGTTAGTTGATCCACCACCAAATTGCCGTCCCATAGGTACCAAGTGGGCGTGGAAGAACAAAGAGGGTGAGAATGGGATGGTTGTGAGAAACAAGTCGAGGTTGGTGGCTCAGGGGTTCAACCAGAAAGAGGGCATAGATTATGAGGAGACATTTGCTCCTGTGGCCCAGTTGGAGGCAATTAGGATCCTTCTAGCCTTTGCCATGGCTAAAGGGTTCAAGTTGTACCAAATGGATGTCAAGAGTGCTTTCTTGAACGGGGTGATAGAGGAAGAAGTGTATGTGAGGCAACCCCCGGGGTTTGAGAGTGAGGGATACCCACACCGTGTATACAAACTCCAGAGAGCGCTCTATGGGTTGAAACAGGCACCTAGAGCTTGGTATGGCAGGTTGAGAGGGTTTTTGCTGAGTAAGGGGTTTGTGATGGGCACAGTTGATAAGACACTGTTTCTCCTTAAGCATGGGAATGACCTTTTGATTGTTCAGATATACGTGGATGACATAATCTTTGGTGGCTTTTCTCATGATCTTGTTGCCACATTTGCAGTTGACATGAGCAGGGAATTTGAGATATCCATGATGGGTGAGCTGCAGTTTTTCTTAGGACTCCAGATCAAGCAGTGCAAGGACGGGACGTTTGTACATCAGGCGAAGTACACCAGGGACATGGTGAAGAAGTTTGGCATGAACGACTCCAAGCCGCTGACTACACCGATGGGTACCACTACGGCTTTGGATGCGGACGAGGACGGTGAACCTGTGGACCAGAAGGAGTACCGGAGCATGATCGGCTCCCTCCTCTACTTGACGGCGACGAGGCCGGACATACAGTTCAGTGTGTGTCTGTGCGCTCATTTTTAGGCTTCACTGAGGACTTCACATCGGCATGCCGTCAAGCGGATTTTTCAGGTACTTGAACTACACTCCTGAGTTTGGTCTTTGGTATTCTGCCTCCTCAACACTCAGACTTCACAGGTACTCCAATGCTGATTTTGCTCTCTGTCGATTGGACCGCAAGTCTACCTCTGGGTGTTGTCAGTTCCTTGGTTCTTCTTTGGTCTCTTGTTCATCTCGCAAGCAATCCACTGTAGCCCAGTCCACTACATAGGGCGAGTATGTAGCTGCTGCTAGTTGCTGTTCCCAGCTGCTTTGGATGACCTACACTATGAGCGATTTTGGTGAGGAGTGCTCCCAGGTTCCACTCTTTTGTGACAGCACCAGTGCCATAAGTGTAGCCAAAAACCCAGTCCTTCACTCCAAAACGAAACACATAGAAGTGAGATACCACTTTCTGAGGGACAATGTTGAGAAGGGAAACATATCCTTGTCCTATGTACCTACCCAAGATCAGCTAGCCGAGATATTCACCAAACCACTTGACCAAGTCACTTTCACTCTCTTGCGGGGTGAACTTGGGGTGTGGTTTCCTTTCTAGCTGGGTCTTGGAGCTTCTCATGTATATATGTGATATATGTCTCATTTTGTTGTATTCCATGCATGCATTTTACTTTCTGTACAAAACCTGGTAGGATAGCCATCTTTGGATCACTTGTGCTATAAAAAGCTTCTCTTATATACTTTGATCACTGATGTGATATATGTGTGATATGTGCATATTTGGTAAATGGTGATGTGAATGATATGCTCTTGATGCTATGCTTCATGTTTGTGAAAATGATAAAATTGCCTCTCTCATGAGTAGATGCTTGTCTATGCTCAATTTGTGCTTAAATGCCTATATCATGTTTAGTTTGTGCTTGAGTATCATGTTCTGTTTGCTTGGGGTCAAAGACCTTTTGTCATTGTAAATGTTTAGCCCATTTGTTCACTTTGGGAGGAGCATAAGCTTCTTTTTGCCGCAAAGGCATTTCATGTACCATGTTTAAACTTGAAAATGAAATTGGTGTATGAATTGCCTTATGCTTGAAAAATGAGCTCCTAATCATGTTTTTATGCCTTTGATATTCATATCTTGGGTGCTAAACCGTATCATGTGGTCTACCATGAGAAGTCTCATTTTAAGAAGTAGACACATGGCTCGGTGGCTTTAACATGACTTGAGTAGCTTGTGGGCGTTTATAATGATATTGAGATGAGAATTTTTGATCTTGCCCAAACTTTGGATGATCTAGTGTATTTGTGTTCAAATTGCCATGGATAGGGTCTTGCTCATGAGATGAATGTTTCTTTGTGAAAATTGCTTAAAATTGCTTTTGGCCATGTCACATGTTTATATGTCTCTACCTTCTTGATGGCAATGTGCTAACCTCACCATGTCTACATTGCTTGCTCTATGTCTCACGTGTAGCATTTTGTTGTGCTCTATGTATATTTGAGAAGCTTGGTAGATTGTATATATGCTTTGACATGCATTTTTCATGAAAACAAGGGGAAGAGTTTCATATAGCTTGATTCATGCATTGTCAACAAGGGGGAGAGTTATGTATGATAGGGGGAGAAGTTGTGTGCATTTGGGAAGAATTTTCATGCATTGGGAGATTTTGTGGAAAATTGGTATGCATTTGTGAGTTGTTGCATGTGAGGAGAAAAATTGAGAAGAAAGAGGTTGCATTTGCTCAAGGGGAGTTGCATATGTGTAGGGGGGGCTCCTTTGGTTTTCCTGAGCTTTGTGCTTTGTGATGTGCTCCTTGTGAGCTTTGTTTTTGTCTCGGCTGTGTTGAGCCGTTGCCCTTGCCTTAGGGGGCCGAGACTTGGTTTGGCGAGTGACCGTTTTTTCGCTTGTTCTTTGGCTTTGGATCACATGCTTGGAGGTTTGTGTTCGTGGTTGTTTTCTTTTCTTTTTCTTTATGATGGTTACTATGGGTGTTGTCAATGCACTCATCAAGGGGGAGATTGAGGACCAAGTGTGTCCGCGGACCAGTGGAGGGTCGCTCCTTAGTGATGAGTGACTGACAATGTTGTGTGGACTGATGCTTGGCTAAGTGTGCAAGTACAGGTTGCGGCTTGACTCGTGTCGGTGCAGGTGAAGAACAAGCGCGAAAGGCCTTAGCCGTGGCGGCCTCCGGGTGATGGAGAGGTATGTAGGCTTGGTCGATGGACCTGGTGGCCGATGGAGTCAATTGCGAGCCGTGCGGTGTAAGACTGGCGGGCTGAAGTCGTGAACATGGGCCGGTGCAAGGTAGCGGATCGAGCCCGAAGCTTGCATGCGGGGCACGTGGCGTGATCGCGGAGCTTGCGTCGATGCTAAGCAAGGCCGCGGTGGAAGCGTGTCTGCTCGACGAAGCCTTGACCAAAATGCCCCTTAGGGGTTGTATCTTCATTTCAAGTTGTAGGGGTAGTGTGGTCATTTACCTCCCTCTGATGGACTTCGTATAAATAGCGGAGAGGTGGATGGCATCTCTCTCTCTTGGACTCTAGGGTTTCCTCCCCCGGTAGATTGCTCTGAACTGCTTCTTTTTCCTCTGATTTCCTTAGGCTAGATTCTTGTATAGACTCTGACCTCTGGATGTATGGAAGCATTCGGCGTTGCGGTGATCTCCAAGTCCTCTGTGGTTTTTGTGTCATTTTCGGGGCTATTTTTGGGGGGTTTCGTTCTTCGCTCGATTCGTGGATTTGTGGGTGTTTCTTCTCAGATTTCTTTGAGGGGATCATGGGTGGATGCCTTGCGCATCTTTGTGTGTGATCTTGACCCCTCAAACGCCGGGAAACACCTTCGATTCGTGCGTTTTTGGTTGGAGCCCGAGTTCATGGTGGTGGATCGTGTGATCCGCGATTCTCGGTGATTTAGGGAGTTAGAGGTCGAGATTTTTGGGGCATAGCTTCCTTGTGTGACGCTTCTCATCTCCCCAAAGTCTTGTCTCAAGAGCTCTAGCCGTTTGGGAGATCCGGTGATGGAAAGGTGGAGTTGACTCCCGAGCTCGAGCTTTTTCCTGTTCTGTTCGTGCTTGGCGGACGGTCCGCGAGGCCCGTGCGGACGGTCCATGAGGCCTAGGCAGCGTTGGTGTTCTTCGTGGTCTTCGCAAGTTCTTGGGCGCTCGAGTTTCGATCTCTTGTGTTGCTTTGGTCCAGTGGGAACAAGTTTGGCGGACAGTCCGCAAGATAGGCCCGGACGGTCCGTGACGGTCGGACGGTCCGCAGTGAACCGTCGGACAGTCCGATTTTTCCCGGTGCACTACTGGAGGTTCGGTCTGCTTTTTCGGACGGTCCGCCCTGTGCTTGCGGACGGTCCGCCTAGGTCCCGCGGACGGTCCACCTGGTGCTTGCGGACAGTCCGCCCTGGACTTCGCAGATTTGGCTAAGTGCTTTGGTTCTTGTCTTGTGCTTCCGCTTTTTGCTTCTAGGCTTGTCTGTAGGACTTGTAGGCTTGTGTGTGCCTCGTCTAGAGCTTCTTTGGTGTGTGGGAGTACTCGGAGTGGCAATCGGGGTATAGGCCGAGTTCGACCTTCGGGAAGAATTTTTATTGGCTCCCATTCACTCCCCCCCTCTCTGGTCGCCTATTCGGTCCTTCAACCTCCAGGAGCGGAGAGTCCAGTAGGCTTTGATCGAGGTACCCGGTGGCCGATGGGATCAAGTGTGGACCGTACACTGGCGAGAAGAGCAAGACAACGTCGAGAGGGATGGAGCCGGTGCAAGGTAGCAGCTAACAACTGAAGCTTGCACGCGGGGTTTGTAGTGGTTTGGCCACAAAACTACTGGGTTACTTGGCTGAGCCACAAAGCCAAGACCGAAGGCTCGACGGGGCGAACCAGCCTGCTCAGGCCGGTCTGACCGCCCGGCCAGGAGTGACCGGGGGAGGCCTGTCTGGCCGCCCAGGAGGGGTGGTCTGACCGCTTGGGTCGCAGCGCATCGAGAAGCTTCGAAGCAGAGGACACGTGGCGCGATCGTGAGCCTTGCGTGGAGATGAAGCGGATTGCGGCCAGCGGGCGTCCTTCCGATGGAGAAAACGGCCGAAGTTCCCAAATTGCCCTTGGTGAGCTTGTATCTTAAGTTAAGTAAGTAGGGGTAAGTTGGTCATTGGTTGGCCTCCATATAAACTCAAGTGAGAGGAGATGGCAGCCATCTCTTGGAACCCTAGTTCATTTGCTTTCCTCCTTTGTTTTCCTTAGGCCTAGCTTGAGAGCTTCGTGAGAGATATTGTGAGAGGGTTAGAGGTTCGGGCGGCTTGCTAGACCTTGTATGAACCTTTCATGGCATGTATAGAAGCTTCAGCATGGTTCATCTAGTCTCTCTTTGTCTCCCGGCATTTTCCCTTTTGGTGATTTTCGGAGCCTTTTTTGGGGATTTTCGTGGTGGCTTGTTTGAGGGGTTTCTTGGTGGGATTCTTGTTGGGTATCACACATGAGGTCTTCGTGCCTCTTTTCTTGGTGATTTTGCCCCAACAATCTCTTGTGAAATCCTTCGATTTGGGTGGATTTCGGTGTTCTTGACCTAGAGGCCTTCGATTCGTGATTGCTCTTGATTGAATGGGTTTCGGTGGATATCCTTTGGTGGAGAGGTCTTCCATGAGGTGACCCAGCTATCCCTGAAGTTTCGTTGCAATCCGTGGAGTGAATCGGGAGATCGGGTGAAGGGAAGTTCAGGGTTGACACGCGGCCAGCTTCTTGAGGGAAGGCAGTCTGACCGCCCTGGGTACGCAGTCTGACCGCCCTGGGGATTTTGTGAGGAAATTTTTATTTTTCTGGTGATTTCCTCTGATAGCTTGTTTGCCTTTATCAGAGGTGTTTCCAGGCGAAATCTTGGGTCGATTTGGAGTCGTGATCTTCAAGTTGTGGTGTTGGGAAATTCCAGGCCTAGGCGGTCTGACCGCCCTGTACATGCGGTCTGACCGCCACTGGCAGGAAATATCTTGTGTGTGGTATCCGCTATTGTGTGTGCGTAGTTGTGTTGCTTGCTGGTGAGGTTTTCTACTAGGATCGGTAGCACTCCAGTGGCTACGTGGTCTTGGCAAACATGTGAATAGAGTGGTGAAAGTGATTTCGGGATCGAGGCCGTGTTCATCTCGTTGGAGGAGCTATCTCCCTCGAGAAGAATTTTTATCGGTTCCCATTCACTCCACCCCTCTCTGGTCGCCCAATCCGGTCTTTCAACCTCCAACGCCCACAAACTGACGTGGAGGAATACAAGGGATGTACGGGACTGTCAGCACCCGTACACCTGCCCCGACATACCATGGAATACGGCCACCCAAAGTGGAACTTACGGCACCGAGCACCACGCTCGCGACCATAATCACTACTACTAACCCCACGGAACCCGAGCCATGATGACCCACATGCAAAAGGCTAGAGCAGGCCCGAGAGCACACCCCACCGTTACAATAGAGCAAACCTATACTAAACATACTAGTAAAGCACATGAATGCATATAAATAGGTATAACATACTACGAGAGTAGAAATACTGAACTCTGTATAAATATGAAATGTACGAAGAGAGTACAGAGCCATACCGTAGGCCAGAGGTTGAGCCAACTGACCCGAGGCGATCGCTAAGCACTACTAGTGAGAAAGCACTAGGTCTAAGCTCCACTAACTAAGCTAAAGATTACAAAGGGAGAGAGAGATAGAGGCTCCTTGTGTGGTGTGTGTGAATGAGGGGGGTGGAGGCCTCCTTATATAGGGGTGGAGAGGTGGCTCCAGGGGCTCCTTGGTGCCAACTCCTCCTCCACTGACGTAGGCTTTGCGCGGGAGATCTTGGCGCCAACAGAGCTGGGGGCGGTTCGGCCGAACCACTGGGTCGGCCGAACCAGGCCCAGCCTAGTTGGCCAACGCGTTTGGCTGGCGGGCTCCTGGTTCCCTTGCCTTGTCGTGTCTTATGGGCCCTGCTCGTGTTGAGTTGTTTTGCTTGTGCTTTAGGCCCATTCTTGACCATGCCGGATCACCGTGTGTCAGTCTTCATGTAAGTTTGGTAGTTTGGCATGGTTTTCCCCTGTTTTCGGCTTCTCATCCCTAAAATACATTATTGATAGAATACTAGATAATATGTCAGTTAGAGATGCTAATCCCCTCTTATTGGAATAATGTTGGCGGTCAAATGTTTGCAGTAAGTACCGTCAACAACGGCTTTTTGTCCTGAGGGGGCATTAAGACAGGAGGAGATTTTAAATATTGCTTGATATTGTCCAAAGCCTTTTGTTGCTCTTCTCCCCACATTAACTTCTTATCGGCCTTGAGCTTCAACAAGGGTGTAAACTGCTGAATTCTCCCGCACAGATTGGATATAAATAGCCGGATGAAATTAATCTTGCCGATTAAGGATTGCAGCTCTTTCTTGTTTGATGGTGCTTCTATCTTGTCGATCACAGTGATGGATTTTTGACCAATCTCGATTCCGCTCTTGTGTATCAGAAAACCAAGAAACTATCCTGCCAACACATTGAAAGCGCACTTGTTTGGATTCATGTTCAAACCATCTTTTTTGGTGCACTCTAGTGTCTTGCGTAAATGGGCTAGATGCTCCTTGTATCCTTTTGACTTCACCACCACATCATCAATGTAGATTTCCACTATCCTACTGATGAGTGTTGACGGCTGTTAAGTACCTACTTTAGCCGTCAATATACTCATGAATAAAGGAGCATAAGGCATTTCTTACACGTATTAGTTAAGAATAATGTAGTTCCACTTGTCCTTGGAGATTATTTGATTGCAGGAAAATAAGCAGGAAAAGAGTGCCAAACTCACCATCTATGGTCCATGCCACATCACCTCATCCTAGTGGGCTGCTAACAAGGATGCCATGCATGCAAACCTGCCAACTAGGGAGCCATGCATGCATGCCATGCAAGCAATGTCGGCGTTTTAGACCGGCAACCTACTAAGGGGAGTACCCGAAGTAGATGAATGTGGCCTCGCCGAGATCGGTAACTCGAAGGAAGAGACACGTGGCACACAATTTAGACAGGTTCGGGCCGCGAGGTGCGTAATACCCTACGTCCTGTATGCTGCGTGGCTCTGGATTGATTGGGTGCGATTACAAGATCATGCAATCTTAAGCCGTGAGAGAGAGGGGGGTCCCTGCCTCGCCTTATATAGTCCGGGAGGCAGGGTTACAAGTCGGTTCAGGGAGAGAGTACTAGTCAGGTACGTCTAGGAGTCCTCTATACAGTGCGGGACATGTACAGCTTCCTATCCGGGTACTCCTCCTCTGTAGCCCTTGTGCTTCACGCCATCAGGTGCCATGCAGCGCAAGTCGAGTAGTCCCAGGGGCCCACCGAGTAGTCGGTCCTGGTACCCACCGAGGTAGTGGGCCCAGGGAGGTCCATACGACAAGCCCCGGAGTACTTTGTAGTCGAGAAGGATAGCTTCGAGTAGTCTTGACGGCCTTAACGAGTAGTCCTCAAGCGTCCCTGAGCGCTACAAGTCAAAAGTCCTCAAGAGTAGTCGAAGCATCCCGAGGCTGGAATGTACTCCAGCTGATATTTGAGCAATCCTGAAGTCTTCTCGAGTAGTCCCAAGCGTCCTCGAGTGCTGCTCTTGAAGGTCTTCAACAATGCCCGTGTTGTCTTGAAGCCGAAACTGATATGGAAGTGCGATTGCAAAATCGCACTCCATATGGAGTAGCCCCCGAGCCTTAGGTTGAGTTGCAGACTCTGGCTGAGGGTCCATCTGAAGTTTTGGCAAGAATATCCCGTGAAATCCGGAGAAAAAACCGAAGGACACGTGACACGGAGCCCCCGAGCCTTGAGTCGAGTACTTCCTCTCGAATTGAAGGGTCATCTTGTAGAATGTGTCCTGAGTTTCTCTTGAATCTTGTCGCTACCCAGGAAGTTGAGTAGAAGTAGCCGAGCCCCCGAGACGAGGCGTGTCGACTAGTAGAAGTTGGAGAGTCAAGCACCGCCGCTGAGTCAGCCGTGTACAGACTTATCCATCCGGCCGTTGGAGGGGCCGCTGTTGACTTATAAATAGAAGCCGAAACCCTTAGGGTTTTTCACCCCACACATTCGCAGCCATTCCTAGCAGATCGAGCCAGAAATCACCGCCAGCGCGCGCTGCCGCCGTTGAGAGGATTGTAGATCCGAACGCGCCACCGTAGAAAGCCACCGCCGTAGCCCCCGAGCGAATGCGAGTGAAGACACCGTGCACTTGGAGAATGAAACCCTCACCATCGAAGACCTCGAAGGCTGCCGGTGGGAAGAAAAGGGGTCGCGAGGAGGCCGCCGGATCCGCCGCGGGGACATCGCCGCCAGTGTCTCCGCCGCGACCAAATCCGAATCAAGAATGGAAGAAATCCAAGGCCAAGACCGAAGATCTGCTGGCGCTTCTCAACAGTGGATTCTTGCGGGAGAAGGAGATTGACATGTGGAGAGCCGCTGCAGGGGATCCGTACCCCATGGAGAAAAGCCCGGACGAGATCCCTATGTTCACCCAGTTCGCGGAGCGAGGGCTGTCTCTCCCGGCCAGCGACTTCTTCAAGGGGCTGCTGGGGTACTACGGCATCGAGTACCTCAACCTCAACCCCAACGGTATCTTCCACACCTCAGTCTTCGTACACTTCCGCGAAGCTTTCTTGGGGATCAAGCCCCATTGGATCCTTTTCCGAAAATTCTTCCGAGTCAAGCCCCAGCCCAGCGCCAACAATCCTCGAGTAGTGGGGGGAGCCGGCATCCAGATGCGAGAAGACACCGCAGAGCAGTACCTCTCGTACAAGACTCCAACCAAGATTGGAAGTCGAAATGGTTTTACATCACCAACCACCACTCGGAGCTGCCGAAGCCAAGCGGGAAGCAGCCGAAGCACCGGCCATGGTGGAACTCGGAGCCAACAATGCAGGAAGGTATCCAGTTGCCCGAGCTGCTGGCGAAAATCAAGGCTTTGAGAGAAGCCGGGCTGAGGGCTGAACATGTGGCCTTCAGCTTCATGAAGCGAAGGGTGCAGCCGCTGATGGCCCGCGACACCCTAGGGTACCAGTACACCGGCGACGACGACACGTCGCGGATGCCCGGTGATGAAGTCGACAACGACGACATCGTTGATAGGCTGGGCAGGATCTTCAAAGACATGCCGGCGTACACGCCGTGCCCTGTGCCCGAGTACTCCGCCGCGCGCCCGCCAAATGAGGTCGGTAGCCGTACCCATTGTCGAGTACTCATTACGTAAGAGTAGTCGAGCTGACGTATTGTGCTTCTTGCAGGATGACTTGGTGAAGTTCGTCTCCGAGCTGGCGTCGCCTCCTCAACTTGTCGAGGTCCCAGAGGAAGGGAAAGCCAAGGCCAAGGAGCGGCGCGAGGTTGGTGAGGGAGACGACACAGTAGTCGTCGAAGACACGTCCGAAGAGGACGACGATGAGGATACGCTGCAGGAGCGCTTCCAGCTGCGGTCGAAATTCAGCCGCCCTAGATTGCCTCATATTCCTCTCGTTCAGGATCCGCCGACTAGCCTGGAGGCTAGTTTGCCCGCGCCGCCAAGGAGGCCGCGGAACGTGACCCGCAAGCGCGTGGCCAAGAAGTTGAAGGTCACGGAGACCACGTCCCAGGAGGTAAGCCATCTTGAATAGGGTAGTCAAGTACTTATGTCTCGATGTTGTACATTGACGACGAAATTCCCTTGCTTGCAGGAGATGCCGCCTTCCGACCCCGTAGAGCAGGGGGACGAAGGCAACTGGGATACAGTGGGGGAGCCAGCTGGGGGTAGTCGTAGCCCAGCCCCCACCGTAGAGGAGCTCTTGGCGCAGTTGTCGCGCCAGCCCCCAGTTGCTGAGGGGAGCACAGAACCGGCCGCTGCTATTGTTGAAGAAGCGGCGGCTACTGAGGCGCAAGAGGAAACGCCTACCGAAGCTGGACTGGTAGATATTGCCAGCATCCTCGGCGCCCCAACCGTGACGGTAGTCCGGTCGAATTTGTAAGTGGTGATCCTTCCCGAGTAGTACATTAGATTTGGTAGTCGTACTGGGTTGACAACCAGCTTGTGCACTCTGCAGGAAATTGACGGACTTGACCTGGGAGGGAGATGAACCCACCACAGCGGTGGCTGGAGAGGAAACCGCGCCGCCCGCTGAGGAGTCCGCTCCCGCCCCTCAGGCAGAATCCGGGGCGCCGGGCGTGGTAGCTACCTTGCCTGAGGCCAGCATCGTAGAGGGTGAGTACTTTGCTCAAGTGCAAGTAATCCCGAAGAGTAGTCGTAACCGCCATGTATGACTGATCCAGTTGTCCTTTTATTGACAGGTGCCAAAGCCGAGGGAAGTGCTATCCCGTCGGCGGTGCCCGTTGAAGATTTGGCACCAGAGACCCAGGGAGCTGCCGAAGGAGCCCCCGAGCAAATGGAGGTGGCGGTTGAAGAAGCCACCGCGACAGCTGGAGGGGGGCGCAACGATGTGCATCCAGAACCGACTCTGGAAGTAGTCGTTCGCTCGCCAGAGATCCAGGACGCGGAGCCAATCCGCTCGGCGCCAATGTCCGAAACCGCGACGAGTAGTCGTGGCGCGATCGAGCTGCTGGCGGATGACCTAGTCGATCCAGCGACGGTAGCTCGGCACATGGAGGCAATGCGCCAGGCCGAGCAATGGATGAAGGTGAGTAGTCGACACCCTTGAGTAGTCAATCCTTTAGTGTTGAGTACCAATTTGACATGTGTTGTCTGTGGCAGGACGTCGCGGAGCGGTCTCGACAGAAGTCTGACATGCTTCAAGGGTACGGCGACACGGTGCTCTGGGCTGAGGCCTTAGAAGAACAGCTCGTGAAGGCCCGGAAGCACACCGCCGCGATGCAGTCGAAGCTGGACACCGCCTTCGCCCAGTATCACAACGAAATCCAAGATATGCAGGCGAAGAGCGACGAGCTGGTGCAGAAGAACAAGTCTCTCCGCAACAAGAATAATGGTACGCCGTTGCCATGCTGAGTACCCATTGGTAGTGTCTTGGAGGAGTCTGACCCGCTTTGCCTTGTTGATTGCAGAGCTTGAGACCCGCGTCGACCAGCTGAAGGCTTCAGAGACCGACCTGAAGAACCTCTTCTACCGAGATCAAGAGGCCCGCGAGGTACTGGAGTATGATTATAAGCAGCTTGCTTACGAGTGCGAGAAGCACATGGAGCTTCGCATTGCGTCGGATCGTGACCTCGTCAACTGCTACAAATCTTTGCAGAAGCTGAACGAGGACTGCGAGAAGCTGCGGGCCCAGCTGAAGGAACTCGAGGAGGCCACGCTTCCCATCGCGAGGCTACTGGTGCCTCACCCCGGGGGACCGAAGATAGCCCCATTGGTGGACCGGCTGAAGGAAGCCCCGAGCCGCCTGGCGACATACGTGAAGCACCTGGCGAAGTCGATCCCCAACCAGGTCCTGGCATATATGAAGTCGTACTTCCCAAAAGCTCCCGTTGACGTAGTCGCCGGCGGACTAGCCGCCAACTGCACAGACGATCAGTACGCGGAGCTGCTGGAGCAGATGGCGCCCATTGCCGAACAAGTCGCCGAGAAGCTCAACCTCCAGTAGTCCTGTAGGGTTAGCTCGTAGCAGTAGTTGTGTATAAACAAAGTTGTAATGAACTTGTTTAAGTATGAATGAAGGAAACTTCCATAAATGAGTACTCGTTATCCCGATCTGTGAGTGCGGAGTCCCATCATGGAGTCGTCGCGAGTAATCATACTCGCCAGTGGTCCCGTTGAGGAAAAGGGACAGTAAAGCAGTTGATAGGTAATCAAACTTTATTACTGAAGAAGTACGCCTGGATGGCCAGGGCTGTTGTTACAGAGTAGTCGCCAGGACCCGGAGGCCGCCTACGGCTAAGTAGTGCTAGGGCGTATGGCCGCTTACAGCAGTAGATCCGTTAGTAGCCGCATGGGCTGGATCTAGGAGTGTTTGGTCTCTTAGTAGACCGCTGCTGGAGTCCTTTGTCGCTCGTCGCAGCCCAAGATCCGTTAGTAGCCGCGTGGGCTGGATCCTGGAGAGGAGTAGTCCGGAGACTAGGGCCTGGACCTGGAGGCCGCTTACGGCGAAGGGGTCTTTGAGTAGTCGTATAGACTGGAGCCCCCGGTGTAGACTAGGCGTAGAATCGACAGAGTTGGTCGATGTTCCACGAGTTGTTGATGTCTTCGCCTTCAAGCGTCTGGAGGCGGTAGGAGCCCGGTCCGGTCACCTTTGCAATTGTGAAGGGACCTTCCCAGGGCGAGCTGAGCTTGTGTAGTCCTTCCGTGTTCTGGATGCGGCGGAGGACAAGATCACCAACGTTGAAGGAGCGTTCCTTAACGTTGCGATCGTGGTAGCGTCGGATACCCTCTAGGTACCTTGCTGATTGGACGAGGGCGGCACAGCGAGCTTCTTCGAGTCCGTCGATGTCAACTCGTCTGCTGTCTTCAGAGATGCCTTCGTCGTATTGCTCCACTGCTGGTGAATCCCACATGACATCAGCAGGGAGGATTGCTTCGGAGCCGTAGACCAGGAAGTACGGGGATTGTCCCGTTGGCTTGGAAGGTTGAGTACGCAGCCCTCAGAGAGCATTGGGTAGTTCCTTGATCCACTTGCCTCCTTTGGAGTTGGCAGCGTCATGTAGCCGCTTTTTGAGAGTGTCGAGCACCATCCCATTGGCGCGCTCGACTTGTCCATTGGCCCGAGGATGGGCAACTGAGACATATCGGACGTCGATCCCGCTGTTCTCGCAGTACTCCCAGAACTGGTGATTGTTGAAGTTGGAGCCTAGGTCTGTGATGATGCGGTGGGGTAGTCCGTAGCGATGCACGAGTTCATCCAGGAAGTCGAGTACTCTATCGGCCTTGGGGCATGTAACCGGCTTGACCTCGATCCACTTGGTGAACTTGTCGATGGCCACCAATACTCGGTTGAATCCACCTGGCGCAGTTGGAAGTGGCCCAATCATGTCGAGCCCCCAGCAGGCGAAAGGCCAGGTTGGCGGTATGGTGACTAGCTTGTAGGCCGGGACGTGTTGTTGCTTGGCGAAGTATTGGCACCCTTGGCACCTTCTGACGAGTTCTTCGGCGTCGCCCAGAGCTGTGGGCCAATAGAAAGCCCGTCGGAAGGCCTTGCTGACCAGCGTGCGTGAGGACGCGTGGTTGCCGCAGACGCCTTTATGGATCTCCTCCAAGATGTCCTTGCCTTCTTGTCTAGGAACGCACTTCATGAGTACTCTGGAAGATGCGCCCCGCCTGTAGAGATTGTCTCCGACGAGAACGTAGGACTTGGCACGGTGGATGAGTTGCTCGGCCAAGTTCTTGTCCGAGGGAACCTTCTGCTCGCTGAGGTAGTCGATGAAGGGCTGCCTCCAGTCCACGTCGATCATCATGACCTCCTGGCCAGCCGGGGGATGCGCTGGGTCAATGGTCGGTGGCGCCGGCTCCGGGATGGATGGCGCGTGAAGCTCGTGGACGAAGACACCCGCTGGTACTTGAGCGCGAGTAGAACCAAGCTTCGACAGGACGTCCGCTGCAACGTTGTTTTCGCGGACGACATGGTGGAACTCGAGACCATAGAACCTGTTCTCGAGCTTGCGGACTTCTAGGCAGTAGGCGTCCATGTTCTCCTTGTTGCGGTCCCAGGACTTGTTGACTTGGTTGATGACCACTGCGGAGTCACCGTAGACTAGTAGCCGCTTGATGCCCAGTGAAGCCGCGAGGCGGAGCCCGTGTAGCAGAGCTTCGTACTCGGCTTCGTTGTTTGAGACCTTCCAGAAGATCTGCAGGACGTACTTGAGTTGTTCGCCCGTTGGAGAGATCAAGAGTACTCCTGCACCTGCGCCCTCGAGGTTGAGTGAGCCGTCGAAGTACATCACCCAGTGCTCTGGGCGCTTGGTTGGAGTAGGTAGCTGATTCTCCCGCCACTCCGCCATGAAGTCGACTAGTGCCTGCGACTTGATGGCTGTGCGTGGCTTGAAGTCGATGTTGAGGGCGCCGAGTTCGACTGCCCATTTGGAGATTCTTCCAGTAGCATCTTGGTTCCGCAAGATGTCACCGAGCGGGTAGTCGGTGACGACGGAGATCGAGTACTCCTGGAAGTAGTGTCGTAGCTTCCTCGAGGTGATGAGCACTGCGTACAGAAGCTTCTGTACTGGCTGGTAGCGTGCCTTGGATTCTGATAGGACCTCGCTGACGAAGTAGACTGGACGCTGGACTGGATAGGCGTGGCCGTCTTCCTGCTGCTCGACGATGATGGCAGTACTGACCACGTGAGTAGTCGCAGCGAGGTAGAGTAGTAGCTGCTCGCCTTTACGAGGAGCTGTGAGGACTGGTGGCTTCGATAGGAAGTCCTTGAGCTGGGCAAGGGCTTGGTCCGCTTCTGGAGTCCACACGAACTTCTCTTGGTGTTTGAGTAATTTGAAGAAGGGGAGCCCCCGTTCTCCAAGCTTCGAGATGAATCTGTTCAAGGCCGCCATACACCCGGTCAGCTTCTGCACGTCTTTGATGCACGTGGGAGCTTTCATGCTGGTGATGGCAGAGATCTTCTCGGGATTGGCTTCGATGCCGCGATGGCTGATGATGAAGCCGAGTAGTTTGCCCGACGGCACGCCGAAGACGCACTTGTTCGGGTTGAGCTTCCAGCGGTACTCGCGCAGGGATGCGAAAGTCTCTTCAAGATCGTCGATGAGCGTGCTGGAGTTTCTGGTCTTGACGACCACATCATCCACGTAGGCTTCGACGTTCTTATTGAGTTGCCTCTTGAAGCAGGCCTGGATAGCTCGTTGGTATGTAGCGCCGGCGTTCTTCAACCCGAAGGACATGGTCGTGTAGCAGTACGCGCCAAACGGGGTGATGAACGCGGTCTTCTCCTGGTCTTCTTCCTTGATCGCGATCTGGTGGTACCCGGAGTAGCAGTCGAGGAAGCAGAGCAGGTCGCAGCCCGCCGTGGAGTCGATGACTTGGTCAATCCGCGGCAACCCGAAGGGGTCCTTGGGGCAGTGCTTGTTGAGGTCGGTGTAGTCGACGCACATCCTCCACTCGTTCGAGTTCTTCTTGCGGACGAGGACGGGGTTGGCGAGCCACTCAGGATGGAAAACTTCTCTGATGAAGCCAGCCGCGAGTAGTTTGGCGAGTTCCTTCTTGATGGCGTCCCGTCTGTCGTCGGCGAAGCGGCGGAGGTGTTGTCGCTTCGGGGTAGCTTTAGGATCGACGTTGAGTGAATGCTCAATCAACTCCCTGGGCACCCCTGGCATGTCCGCTGGTTTCCACGCGAAGATGTCGCGGTTAGCCCGGAGGAAGTTGATGAGCGCGTCTTCCTATTTGGGGTCGAGGCCCGCCCCGATGGTGGTGGTCTTGCTGCTGTCGCCTGTCCCGAGGTCAATTGTCTTGACCAGAACCTCCTTCAGCAAGTCTTTGAAGCCGCCGGAGGTCTTCTTCGAGTTCTCCTTCGCAGGGCGCTGAATAGCCGCGACAGTGTTGTCTGGCTTGCGCTTGCGGTTGGGACCCGAGTAGTTGTTGTTGTTGCGACCGCCTTGGTTCCCGTTGTTGCTGCTGCCGCCGCCCTCGTACGCGGAGTCCGAGTAGAAACCGAAAAGGGGGTTGGAGTCTGAGGCGTGGCCGGGAGCGGTGTCGGAGTCCGAGTTGTACTCGGGTACGGGCTCCTTGCCGGCCCGGCGTGTAGTGGGAGCCTTCGTGTGTGCCCTGCTAACGTTGTGGGGGCCACGCGTGAAGTGCTCGCGGGGTGGGGAGTCCACATGCGATGGCAGAGTTGCCGGCTCGCATACGATAGCCCACAGGGACGTCGAGCCCGAGTTGGAGGCGGATCCAAGCTCGAAGTCGGCGTGTTGGTCGAAAAGCGAAATTTCGCCGAATTTGCCGGCGAGTTCGCCTGTGACTACTCCGGGAAGTGTCACGAGGCCGGTCTCCGGGTTGGGCGGCATGGTGAGGCGGCGTTGGAAAGATTCAGCGCCGTCAGCAGTGCAGACCCAGGCACCGAAGACGAAGGTGTCGCCACGGTTGAAGGCGACGGTTGGCTTGATGTAGACGGAAGCCGTCGAGTTCGCCATGAGATCTTCGGCGAGATCCCCTACCTGGCGTGCCAGCTGTCGGTGTTTTAGACCGGCAACCTACTAAGGGGAGTACCCAAAGTAGATGAATGTGGCCTCGCCGAGATCGGTAACTCGAAGGAAGAGACACGTGGCACACAATTTAGACAGGTTCGGGCCGCGAGGTGCGTAATACCCTACGTCCTGTATGCTGCGTGGCTCTGGATTGATTGGGTGCGATTACAAGATGATGCAATCTTAAGCCGTGAGAGAGAGGGGGGTCCCTGCCTCGCCTTATATAGTCCGGGAGGCAGGGTTACAAGTCGGTTCAGGGAGAGAGTACTAGTCGGGTACGTCTAGGAGTCCTCTATACAGTGCGGGACATGTACAGCTTCCTATCCGGGTACTCCTCCTCTGTAGCCCTTGTGCTTCACGCCATCAGGTGCCGTGCAGCGCAAGTCGAGTAGTCCCAGGGGCCCACCGAGTAGTCGGTCCTGGTACCCACCGAGGTAGTGGGCCCAGGGAGGTCCATACGACAAGCAATCCAAGTGAAGCAACCCCCGACGAATCAGAGTGTGACACGTGGACTTCACATGGATCCATGGGCCCACAAAGGTAAGAAAATCACGCCAAAACAGGGTGGACACCGGGAACCGACCTAAGGACCCACAGCGCAGCCTCCAGGAGGAAGCACACCCCGAGTGGGGCCCACAGGAGGTTGGCTGACCCCACAGGTCGGCCGAACCAACCTTGTGGCCGCCACTCAGGGGTTTGCACGTGGTGGTTCCCTATTGGTCCTAGGTGCCTTCCCCAGCGTGTTTGCCTCCATTCTTCACCGGTGCACGGGCCTATAAATAGAACGAGAGGGGGCTCACTTATGAGACATCCAGACTTGCAACACTCTCTCACTTTTAGTCTCAAGGCTAGGAGGTAGGCTAGAGTAGTTCTAATTCATGTTCCAAGTCTACTTTGGGATCTAGGTATGAGTTCCTTTGTATCTTATTTCCTTTGTATGACTTCGATCTACTTCAGTTATTTATCTATTTCATATAAAGTTGTGTTAGTATGCATGAGTGATTTGTTCATGTGTTCTTCACATGTTCATCATTTAGAGGCTCCAGTTCTTGATGAACAAGGCCTTTTGATCCACTTGACGGGTGACTTTGACATGTTTCTGGTGTTTGTTCATAAGTTAGAGGCCCGTGTTCTTCGCGAACACGACCCTTTGATCCAGTTGAACAGACATAGGAAAACACAAATCCGTTTGTGTACCTAACCTGGTTTGATCTAATTAGATGACATGATTGTGTTGTATGAAGTCTGTGCTTAAGCTACGGTACTCGGTGTAATTGGCTGGTTTATCTGGTGGCTTGACATGGGTCACAATAGCCCGGGCCGGTCAAGTCTAGCTAATAACGTAAGCATGGTGCTTGGGTTGCGTAGCTACCTTACTTATGAGTTTATCCCATGGTTTGTCTTGGGGTAGGCCGCGGTAGTGACAGCCGTTTGTCCTCTGAAATCCCCCACGTTCGGATAAGCTGTAGGAGTCGAAAATATAACAACCGCAGTTGTGTGGAAGCAATGCGGGAGGTTATCTCCCCGTGGTACCTGGGTGCTTAAGTCAATGTTCTTCAACGCTAGTGTATCTAACTCGTTCCTTCCAGCTTTATGTGTATAGTAAATAAGAACCTAGAACTAACTCGTGTGTCGCCTCCTATGCCTAGGACCCCTTAGAGAGAGAGTGAGTGTGTGTGTGATCACACTACCCCCATTATCATATCTTTACCCCTGCACTTGAGTGTCTGATTTATTTCTGTCTATGATCTATACTCATTGCAATAGAGTTGATCTTGTCATTCCGCCAATGCCTTCCTTGGATTCGATACCCTTTGGAATACTCCTTTCGGGAAATGCTACAATGGTACTTCCGTGTGCTTGCGGATCTTTGTAACATTAAGATTTACCAACCAGCATTTCTGGCGCTGTTACCAGGATGGGTTCCAAACCTGTTCTTAGGTGATTGCATTAAGAAATGTCAACAAGCATTTCTGGCGCCGTTGCCGGGGAAGGCTTAAGGATGACATATCAACACTTTGCATATGTTTATAATCATGATAGGAATAAAACAGTTCTCAATGCAGGCTAACTTGGATTGTCTTCTTTGTCTATTGATGATGAAGACAGGTAGTGCATGACTGGTTTCGACTTGCCATCAAATTTTACTTAAGATCCTGAGTCACTCGTAAGGAAGGCACGAAATCATTTCGGCTCTCCTTCCCGTGAACATTTGGAAGTCGATCCAGCTTCCTTTGTGCCATCCGCATCAACTTCCATGGCCAACCCTGTCGAGAAGACTCTCCGCGAGTACTCCGCTCCCTCTGCTGACCAAGTGCCGACAGGCCCCGTGATCAACACTGGGAATGGAAACTTCAAGATCAAAGACTGGCTTAATTATGATGGTACAGGCTAGCCCATTCTGTGGCAAGCCTAATGAAGACGCGAGCGCCCACCTGCAGCAGTTCCTAGAACTATGCAGTACCTTCACTATACGAGGAGTGGAGGAAGATGCTATTCGTCTGCGACTGTTTCCCTTCTCCCTCTTGGGAAAGGCAAAGCAGTGGTTTTGTGCTAACCGTGCAGAGATTAACACTTGGGCAAAGTGCTCTGCAGCATTCCTCGCGAAATTCTTTCCATTGGGCAAAACCAATGTCCTTCGGGGGCGAATTTCAAGTTTCCACCAGGCAGCAAATGAGACTATCCCAGAAGCTTGGGAGAGACTCCAGGAGTACATCCTGGCTTATCCTCATCATGGGATGGGCAACTGGCTTATTCTTCAGAGTTTCTATAATGGGCTGACTCCGACAGCCCGAGGCCATATTGATGCTGCAGCTAGAGGGGCTTTCTTCTCTCTTACTATCACTGAAGCTACTACACTGATTGAGAAGATGGTTACCAATCAAGGGTGGAGTGATGATCGACTCCAGCCACGTCAAAGGGGTACACATACCGTCAAGGAAGCGGATATGTTGCACGCCAAGATGGACCTAATGATGAAGAGAATGGATGATCTAGCCAATGAGAAGGCTGCCATGGCCACCACTACTCAAGCTATGGATGCTCGCATGACTTGCGAAGTCTGTGGTAATACTAGGCATTCAGGGAATTACTGCCCTACTACTCAGGAGGATGTGATGTACATGAACAGCAACAACAACGGTTATCGTCCACAAGGAGGTCAAACGTGGAATCAATCACGCCCTTATTATCAAGGAGGTAATCAAGGTAATTCTTTCAACCCAAACCAACCTTCCTTGAAAGATCTAGTCTTTGGGCAAGCTAAGATTAATGAAGGTTTTAATAAGAAAATAGCGGCCTATGATAAGGCCTTTGAGAGCCTTAATGTTAAAATTGATAGCCTTTCATCTGCTCTTAAGAACCAGTTGAGCTTTAATAAGATGATAGAAACCTAGTTGGCTCAATTAGCTGCTTTGGTTCCCTCTGCTGAAGACGGGAAGATTCCGGGGCAACCCGTGTCCTCCTGTGAAAATGTTTGTGTAGTGTCCACCAGATGGGGTAAACCATCTGGGCGGGCACAAGCCACTGACTATGCAGGGAAGCCTATACAGCGGGTACTTGACCCATGGGAATCTTCAACAATCACACACAAGAAAGATCCTGGTTATCCGGCTATCACCTGCAAGATATATTACCAAAAGATTAAGCATGCTCTCTGTGACCTAGATATACAGGAGTACTCTAAGCTTTAACTTGAACATCTTTTGCAAAACTCCAGAATTTTAGTGAAACCAAGAACTTGAGACATGGTGCTTGACTTAATTGTTATATCTTTCAACTGCTCAAGACCCAAGTACAGATAAAAGCCCCATGTTCTCAAGCAGATATAAGCAGGTTTTAAAAGTCTGACTTTTTCATCCTACCTTGGAAAAGAATTTATTGCGGTAACACTGAGTCTTGCTAAGAGACTAGCAAGAGGTAAGCTTGGGGGAGTTTGTTGATGCTCACTAACTCTTATTTTTATGCATCAACAATACATGAAAAAGGACCAAAAAGATAAATCAACAGTAGTATAGGGCCTTGGACTAATGAATTCCACAAGTTTTGGTGAATTATATATTTTCAGGGACTATTCAGGAAAATGCGAAAAGAATGAATTCTAGAAGGCTCCAGAAGACTCCCGAACTCAACCGAAGTGGGCTCCAAGAAAATATGCATCTAGAAGGGACAAGAGGCCCACACGCGAAGGCGGAGCCCAGCCGGGGCCCAGCACAGGCCGACCGGCCCTATAGGGAGGCCGTTCGGGCTCCCCCTGGTCCCGATCAGGCCCTGCTTCGGGAAGGTTCCTCCACAGCCTCTTAGGGTTAATCTAAACCACTTGTTTAGGTCGGTTTGATCCTACGGCGACGGATTATCCCTCTGGGCTATATAAGCAACCCCAGACCCCCCTAGGGCATGGTATGCATCTCTCAGAAGATCATCATCATCAGGCCAAGACAGGAGAAGAAGAGGATACATCAGAGATAGGATAGCTACTTCATAGTTCAAGATCTAATTTCTAGATCAAGAACCTAGTTCTAGATAGAGAGATTCGAGTAGAGTTGAGCTTTGCTCGAGTTCCAGATCTGTAAGTTATCAAGATTCAGTTCTTATATTGTTTCTTAATGACTTTATGCTATTTCAATGTTATGTGTGCAATTGCTAAGTTCTTACTTTATTCTAGTAGTATATTTGATATAGTCATGATTAATGATAAGTCTAAGCACTTATTCGTAGAGCTCCTAGTATATTACGCGCGTATGCTAGGTAGTAGAAAGTATGTAAGCATGGTGCTTAGATATAATTTGCTTGCGGATTCACCTTATACTCCGGGTCGTGTGGTAGATCGTGGGCGTGACAGGCCTATTGAGTCCTTTGTAGTCCACCCCCCGAGTATAAGACTAGTCGAACAATGATTCTTGGGAGGATCAAGTTTCGTCCTTGATCTTCTTGGGTAATCTTCGGGGTGTTCACATTTATCCATGACTATGCTATATGTGATGATATGCTACATTAGAATAGATGAATAACTCAATCTTTGTATGCTATATAGAATTATGCCTCTTAAGTAAATCCAATTCTAATCTAGACTAGGAATAGTATGTTCTATGCTCCACATGTGCCTCTGCCTGTCTGATTTATCATTACTTTATCATTTGGCTTACCCCTGTTAAAGTATGTGCCATTCCATCAAAGTCCATAAAGTTGTCTATTGCCATCCCTATGTCTGTTGTTACATCCATCCATCTTCCCTGTGGATACGATATTTTAAAACCCATCACCTTGGGTGAAATGCTCACCGGTATCCGTGCGCTTGCGGATTATCTACCATAATATTTCTGTAGGCTTATCTTATACCAACCAACATTTCTTGCGCCATTGCTTAGAATGGATTCTAGATCTATTCTTTGGAAGTTGCGTTATGAAATGTCAACACTTGCTCATTCTCGTTCTCATTTTTGATTTGCAGGTGGGAGGCAAGGAGAACATTTGGTCGATTGACTCCGATTGTTCGCGACACATGACCAGAGACAAGGGGTGGTTCTCCAGCCTCACCCCGGTGGTGTCAAAGGTGTACATCGCTTTCGAGGATAATGGACGAGGACGAGTGATTTTAGAAGGTGAGGTTAAGGTGAGCAAATTGGTGACCTTAAAGCGTGTGGCTCTGGGCAAGTCACTTGGGTATAACCTGTTGTCAGTATCTTAGTTGCTAGACGAGGGTTATGAGGTGCGTTTTAAGTTGGGGGCTTCTCGTGTTCTTGATTCTCGAGGCGATCTTGTTTGTACGATCGTGCCCGAGGGACAGATCTTTGCGCTGATTTTTCTCAGTCTTTTGGTCCCCCGAGGTGTTTGGTTGATGGTCCTTCTTCTGAGTTGTGGAGGTGGCATAGGAGGTTGGGGCACTTGAGCTTTGAGCTCCTTTCCCGTTTGAGTGCGCTCGATCTTGTCCGAGGATTGCCCAGGCTGCGTTTTGAGAAGGATTTGGTTTGTGCGCCTTGCAGGCATGGCAAGATGGTAGCCACTCCCCATCCACCCCTGACTGCTGTCATGACAGAGCATCCGACAGAGCTGTTACATATGGACCTTGTTGGGCCAGCTCGAGTTTTCTCGGTGGGTGAGAAGTGGTATGTCCTATTGGTTGTGGACGATTACTCTCGCTATGCCTGGGTCTTTTTCTTGGAGGATAAGAGTGAGACGTTCGGTTTTGTTCGAGACCTAATCTTGAGGTTGAAGAACGAGAGACATGGGGATGCCATTAGAGCTATATGCAGTGACAATGGCACGGAATTCAGGAATTCTCGTTTTGAGACCTTTTGTCGTGATCTTGGTCTTGAGCATCAGGTTTCGACTCCGTACACCCCTCCTCAGAATGGTGTTGTGGAAAGGAAGAATCAGACCCTATGTGAGATGGCTAGGACGAAGCTCGATGAGCACAGGACTCCTAGGAGGTATTGGGCTGAGTCGGTGAATAACGCATGCTATGTGTCAAACCGGATCCTACTCCAAGCGTTCAAGAAGAAAACCTGCTATGAGCTGATGCATGGGCGAGTACCCAAGGTGAAGGACCGAAAAGGGCGACCAGAGAGGGGGGGAGTGAATGGGAGCAGATAAAAATTCTTCTCCAAAGAGAGAACTCAGCCTGTGCCCCGATTGCCACTCCAAACGCTCGCGCACACAAAGGAAGCTCCAAACAAGGCACACACAAGCCAAGAAGATCAACCAACAAGCATAGGAGCAAAGAGCGAAAGCACCAAAGCAAGAACCAAAGGACTTAGGCACTGCTGCGAAGTCCCTGGCGGACTGTCCGGGATGACCGAGTGGACCGTCCGCGTGGAGGTCGCGGACCGTCCGGACGGTCACGGCGGACTGTCCGTAAAAGAGCCTCGAACCACTAGTAGCGCACCCCCGAAATTCGGACTGTCCGGCAGCTCACTGCGGACTGTCCGCCTGGAACGGACTGTCCGGGACAACCTAGCGGACTGTCCGCCAAACACGTTGCCACCGAACCAAAACACCTCAACGGATCGAAACTCAAGCGCTCAAGAACATGCGAAGAACACGAAGAACACCAACGATGTCAGGGCCTCGCGGACTGTCCGCCAGGTGCGGACAGAGCAGAAAAATGCTCGAGCTTGAGAGTCAACTCCACCTTTCCATCACCGGATCTCGCAAACGGCTAAAGCTCTTGAGACAAGATTTGGGGGAGATGATAAGCAACACAAGGGGAAGCTCTGCCCCAAAAATCTCGACCCCTAAGCCACTAAATCGCCGGGAATCGCGGATCACACGAACTCCACCAAGAACACAAACTTCAGCCAAAAACTCACGAATCGAGGGCTCTCCATGGCATTTGAGGGGTCAAGATTGTACACAAACATGCGCAAGGCATCCACCCGTGATCCCCTCAAAGAAATCCGTGAAGAAACGCCTCCAAAATGACGAATCGAGCCAAGAACGAAACTCCCCAAAAATAGCCTCAAAAATGACACGAAAATCACAGAGGACTAGGAGATCACCGGGACGCCGAATGCTTCCATACATCCAGAGGTCAGATTCTGTACAAGAGTCTAGCCTAAGGAATCCAGAGGGAAAAGAAGCAGTTCAGAGAAAATATACCGGGGGAGAAAGCCCTAGAGTCCAAGAGAGAGAGATGCCATCCACCTCTCCGCTATTTATACGAAGTCCTTCGGAGGGAGGTAAATGACCACGCTACCCCTACTGCTTGAAATGAAGATACAACCCCTCAGGGGCATTTTGGTCAAGTCTTCATCGAGCGGACACGCTTCCACCGCGGCCTTGCTTAGCATCGACGCAAGCCCCGCGATCACGCCACGTGTCCCCCGCCTCGAAGCTTCCCGAAGCTCCCGGATCACCGTCTCCGTCGCCTCGGGCCTCCGGGCTTGGTTTTGAGGCCCGAACCAAGGAACCGTCCACCTGATGGTTTTGTGGGCAAACCACCAAACCCCGCGTGCAAGCTTCGGGCTTCATCCGCTACCTTGCACCAGCCCATGTTCACAACTTCAGCCCGCCAGTCTTGCACCGCACGGCTCGCACTTGACCCCATCGGCCACCGGGTCCATCGAACCAAGCCTACTTGCCACTCCATCACCCGGAGGCCGCCACCGCTAAGGCCTTTCGCGCTTGCTCTTCACCTGCACCGACACGAGTCAAGCCGCAACCTGTACCTGCACACTTAGCCAAGCATCAGTCCACACAACGTTGTAAATCACTCATCACTAAGGAGCGACCCTCCACTGGTCCTCGGACACACCTAGTCCTCAATCTCCCCCTTGATGAGTGCATTGACAACACCCATATTAACCATGATAGAGAAAAAGAATAGAAAACAACCACGAACACAAACCTCCAAAGCAAGTGATCCAAAGCCAAAGAACAAGCGAAAAATCGATCACTCGCCAATCCAAGTCTCGGCCCCCTAAGACAAGGGCAACGGCTCGACACAGCCGAGACAAAACAAAGCTCTCAAGGAGCACACCACAAAGCTCCCCCTGCACATATGCAAACTCCCCCTGAGCAAATGCAACCTCCTCTTCTCAAATTTTTCTCCTCACATGCAACATCTCACAAATGCATACCAATTTGGCATAACAACTATAACAACTCCCAATGCATGAAAATTCTCCCAAATTCTCCCCTTATCATACAAAACTCTCCCCCTTGTTGGCAATGCATGAATCAAGGTATATGAAACTCTTCCCCTTGTTTTCACGAAAAATGCATGTCAAAGCACATATACAGTCTACCAAGCTTCTCAAATGTACAAAGAACACAACTAAATGCTACAAAAGAGACATAGAGCATGCAAAGTAGACATGGTGTATCTAGCACATTGCCATCAAGAAGGTAGAGACATATAAGCATGTGACATGGCTAAAAGCAATTTCAAGAAATTTTCACAAGGAAATAGTCATCTCATGAGCAAGACTCTCTCTATACCAATTTGAACACAAAGTCACTAGATCATCCAAAGTTTATGCAAGATCACAAATTCTCATTACAAGATCATTATAAACGCCCACAAGCTACTCAAGTCATGTTAAAGCCACCGAGCCATGTGTCTACTTCTTAAAATGAGACTTCTCATGGTAGACAAGCATGCTACGGTTTAGCACCCAAGATATGAATATCAAAACATAAAAACATGATTAGGAGCTCATTTTTCAAGAACAAGGCAATTCATACACCAATTTCATTTTCAAGATTAAACATGGTACATGAAGTGCCTTTGAGGCAAAAAGAAGCTTATGCTCCTCCCCAAGCAAACAAAAGGGCTAAACATTTACAATGACGAAAAGGTCTTTGACCCCAAGCAAAGAGAATATGATCCCCAAGCACATATCTCATCCATGGCACATCAGTGATCAATGTATATAAGAGAAGCTCAGTCCTAGCTCAAGTGATCCAAAGATGGCTATCCTACCAGGTTTTGTACAGAAAGTAAAATGCATGACAGGAATGCAACAAAATGAACATATGACACATATATACATGAGAAGCTCCAAGACCCAAGCTCGAAAGGAAAGCACACCCCAAGCTCACCCCGCAAGCGAGTGAAAGTGGCTTGGTAAAGTGGTTTGGTGAAAATGTCAGCTAGCTGGTCTTGGGTAGGAACATAGGACAAAGATATGTTTCCCTTTTCCACATTGTCTCTCAGGAAGTGGTACCTCACTTCTATGTGTTTCGTTTTGGAGTGGAGAACAGGATTTTTGGCTACGCTTATGGCACTGGTACTGTCACAGAAAAGTGGAACCTGAGAGCACTCCTCTCCAAAATCACTCATGGTATAGGTCATCCAAAGCAGCTGGGAACAACAACTAGCAGCAGCCACATACTCAGCCTCGGTGGTGGACTGGGCTACACTCGATTGCTTGCGAGATGACCAAGAGACCAATGAAGAACCCAGGAACTGACAACACCCAGAAGTGGACCTGCGATCCAATCGACACCCAGCGAAATCCGCATCAGAAAACCCATGAAGCTGGACTGTCGAGGAGGCAGAGTACCAAAGACCGAAGTCAGGAGTGTAGTTCAAGTACCTGAAGATCCGCTTGACCGCTTGCCGATGTGAAGTCCTCGGTGAAGCCTGAAAACGAGCGCATAGACACACGCTGAACTATATGTCTAGCCTCGTCGCCGTCAAGTAGAGGAGGGAGCTGATTATGCTCCGGTACTCCTTCTGGTCCACGGGTTCGCTGTCCTCGTCTGCATCCAAAGCCGTAGTCGTACTCATCGGTGTAGTCAGCGGCTTGGAGTCATTCATGCCAAACTTCTTCACCATGTCCCTGGTGTACTTCGCCTGATTTACAAAGGTCCCGTCCTTGCACTGCTTGATCTGGAGACCCAAGAAAAACTGCAGCTCGCCCATCATGGACATCTCAAATTCCCTGCTCATGTCATCTGCAAATCTGGCAACAAGATCATGAGAAGAGCCACCAAAGATTATGTCATCCACGTATATCTGAACAATCAAAAGGTCATTCCCATGCTTAAGGAGGAACAGGGTCTTATCAACTGTGCCCATCACAAACCCCTTAACTAGCAAAAACCCTCTTAGCCTGCCATACCAAGCTCTAGGTGCCTGTTTCAACCCATAGAGCGCTCTCTGGAGTTTGTATACACGGTGTGGGTATTTTTCACTCTCAAACCCCAGGGGTTGCCTCACATACACTTCTTCCTCTATCACCCCATTCAAGAAGGCACTCTTGACATCCATTTGGTACAACTTGAACCCTTTAGCCACGACAAAGGATAGAAGGATCCTAATTGCCTCCAAACGGGCCACAGGAGCAAATTTCTCCTCATAGTCTATCCCCTGCTTCTGGTTGAAACCCTGCGCCACCAACCTCGACTTGTTTCTCACAACCATCCCATTCTCACCATCTTTGTTCTTCCACACCCACTTGGTTCCTATGGGACGACAATTTGGCGGTGGATCGACTAACACCCAGACTTCGTTTCTCTCAAAGTTTTCAAACTCCTCATGCATGGAATTCACCCAATTCTCATCAGGCAAAGCGTGTCGAATATCTTTGGGCTCGAAAGAAGCAACAAAAGCAGAGTGAGCGAAATGAGACGTGTTCCTTGACCTCGACCGTGTAGTGCGTTCATGAAGGTCACTAATGATGGTCGTCGGTGGGTGATCAACTTGTACTCGCCGGGGAGCCTCTCACCTGGACACAACCTCCCTCTCAGCAGCAGCCTCCACTCGAATAGCCTTAGTCGTAGTGGGTGTAGGGGATGGTCCGTCCTCGATCGTCGTCGTAGTCGTGGAAGTAGCACGAACACGATCAGCCACTAGAGCATCACCACCATCATCGTCGTCGTCTCCAATCTCCTCGTCACCTGCACACTCAAAAGCAGAAGAGCTACATGGCTGTGTCTCGTCGAAGGTAACCTCGCAAGTCTCCATGATTCGGTTAGTGTAAAGGTTGAGCACACGATATGCTCTAGAATGAATTACATAACCAAGGAAAATCCCATCCGAACATCAAGACTCAAACTTATCCAACTTGCCCTTCTTCAGAATAAAACACTTGCAACCAAAAGCTCTAAAGTGACTCACCTTGGGTTGTCAGCCATGCACCAGCTCATAAGAGGTCTTCTTCTTAAATGCACGAAGGAAGATGCGATTTGAGACATAGCAAGCGGTATTGACCGCCTCGGCCCAGAAACGCCTGGGAGTCCTATGCTCATCGAGAATCGTCCTGGCCATCTCCCAAAGGGTCCGGTTCTTCCTCTCCACTACGCCATTCTGGCAAGCGACGTATGGAGAAGAGTACTGATGATCAAGACCAAGATCACTGCAAAAGGCATCAAAATGAGAGTTCTTAAATTCTGTGCCATTGTCACTGTGTATAGCTCGAATGGCATCACCATGTCTCTCATTCTTCAACCTCAAGATCAAGTCTCGAACAAAGCTAAATGTCTCACTCTTATCCTCCAAAAAGAAAACCCAAGAGTATCTCGAAAAGTCATCAACAACCACAAGAACATACCACTTCCCACCAGCAGAGCGAACACGAGCTGGCCCAACCAAATCCATGTGCAATAGCTCACAAGGTCGCTCGGTCATGACAGAAGTCAGAGGGGCGTGAGAAGTGGCTACCATTTTTCCATGCTGACAAGAAGCACAAACCAAATCCTTCTCGAATTTCAACTTAGGCAATCCTCGGACAAGATCAAGACCACTCAAGCGGGAAAGCAACTCAAAGCTCAAGTGTCCCAACCTCCTATGCCATTTCCAAAGCTCAGCCGAAACGCCAGCAACAAAGCATCGAAGAGGACCAACAGACTGAGAGAAGTCAGCACGAAAGATTTGACCCTCGGGAACGATCGTACAGACAAGATCGCCTCGAGAATCAAGCACACGAGAAGCACCTGACTTGAAAATGAACCTCAAAACCTTCGTCAAGTAATTGAGATACTGACAACAGGTTAAAACCAAGTGACTTGACCAGGGCCACACTTCTTAAGGTCACCTTGCTACTCACCTTCACCATACCTTCAGCAAGCACTCGTCCTCTCCCATTGTCCCTGAAAGTGATGTACTCCCTCGTACTCACCGGGGTGAGGCTGGAGAACCACCCACGATCTCCGGTGATGTGTCTTGAGCAACCAGAGTCGATCAACCAAAAGTTCTCCAAGCCTCCCACCTGCAATCAAAAACGAGGACGAGAATGAGCAAGCGACTCAACACTGGGGTTAGTACCAAAAGAGTTAAACCAGTGCTGAGCCATTTGCTCAAAAGAAGGTTTAGTAAAATCCATCCTCCCAAAACCTCTAGGCGGAGCCCTCTCACGCCTACCACCAAAGGACCTGTCACGTCTCACTGGAGGAGTACACGCACCACGAGGAGGAAAATGTGGCCCGTAGTCCATCTGAGACCCAAAGCTCCGATCGTGCTTCCCAAACTCGTAACGGTCACGAGAAGGAGCACGTCGAGCCAGCTCACCACGCCCAAACCCAACACGCCTGTCTCTCTGTGTGAACACACTTCCACCTCCACGAGTGGGAACTGTATGCACAAACACCTCACCCCTAGGTAGAGGCCCTCTACGAGGCTCAGGCACACCATGAGCAAGGTGGTACCTGTCCTTGTTTGCCATCTCCCTAGCAAACCGATCATCCCTCTTCCTCCGGAAACAGAACTCATCCTTGTGCCCATCCCTCCCACAATACTCACAATGGAAGCGGATTGGCACTGGCTTAGGCGGTGGCTTCTCTGTGGGCTTCTCAACACTTTGCTCTCCTGACTTCCCCTCAAAGACATTACCCAGGTTGCTCACAAACTTGATGGGTTTCTGGTAATTCTCTGTTTTTTGGGGGAACACTGGTGGAACTGGAGTTGTATCATGCTTGTTTCTCATGTGGTTTGGCTTGGGTGCATATTTGTTCATGGGTGTGGTGTGTGGTTGAGTAGGGATCTCTCCAACTTTCTCTTCTCCCTCACCACTCTTCTCACCACTCTTTTCAGCCCCCAACGCCTGACCATCAAACCGCTTGAACTGAGCCAACATCAAACTCAATTGTGGCTCATGCCCAGACAACCAACTCATCAACTTCCTAAGTTCATCATTTTCATCCTGCAGACAATCAACATAGTGTGCAAGTTCCATGTTCTTCAAAGCATGCATTTCACAGGTTGAACATGATGTAGGAAGAGGATCTTTTAATGCCGCCTCAAGAGAAACAATCCTAGTGTGAGATTCATCTAGCCTAGCATGCAAAATAGGACATGATGTACAAGCTCCTAACAAAGCTGGCCTAGACTTTAATTCATCACACTCAATCCTAACAGCATCTAGTTCCTCCAAAGTAGAGGCATGCTTCTCCTTGAGAGCAATCAAATCAGTAAGAAAAGCTGAGCAGTCACCACAATCAATCTCATCAGACACCACAGTAGCAGACTTCAAAGCAGCTATCTCATTTCGAGCATCCACAAGCAAGGATTCAAGTTCAGCTACCTTGTCCTTAGCATCACCCAACAAAGACCTAAATTCCCTCTTCTCCTTGTTGGTCTTTCTAAGCACATCATCACGGTTGTCAAGCAGCTCATTCGGCCTAGCATTCTCCTCTAGCAAGAAGTTGGGATCTTGTCGTACCTCTTCATCGGAGTCGGAGTTCGAATCCAAGCTGTGCTTCCCACCCTTCTTGCAGTGCGCCATGCCGCAAAAGCCTCCTTGCGTGACGAAGTTCAGGCCGGTGATGTTCTTGCCCGTGTGCCGCTTGTCCTTGTGCTTCTCTTGCTCTTCCTCGCTGCTCGAACCGGAAGAAGCATCGCTTGATGTCGAGTCGATGTCGCTTGCTCCGACCACCATCGCTCGAGCGGTCTTCTTCTTGTGGCCGCCACTCTTCTTGTGTCTTCTCTCGCCCTTGTCCTTGTGCTTGTCCTTGTAATCGTTCCGGGAGCGGTGCTTGTTGTAGTCGTGCTTGGGCTTGCCCTTGTAGTCGTTCCTGATCTCCATGGCTTCAGGGCATTCGGCGATGAAGTGCCCGTGCTTCCCGCACCGATAGCACATCCCCGAGCTCCGCCTTGCATTCTTGCGGTTCTCGTACATCCGCCCAAACCTCTTGCTCAACAAGGCGAGATCGTCCTCGCTCAGCACATCAAAGTCCTCATCTAGCAAGGACACAAGACAAGACAAAGAGAAACCACCAGAGTTAGCATTAGTCCTTGATCCTGAGACGAGAGCCAAACTATGAGGATCAGTGGGGCTCTCGCTCTTGGCTCTCAAGCCACGATCAACCTCTGAAGACCTGAGCTTGGAGAACAGCTCATCAAGCGAAAGCGTGTCATATGCGCTCGACTCCTTAATGGCCTCGATCTTGGCTTCCCACACGGACCTATCTAGGGCATGCAAAAGCATGATAGCTTGATCACGATCCGTGTATGGGAGCACTGTCACATTGGCCCTCATTTTGTTGACTATGCAAGTGAAGTGCTGAAACATAGCATCGGTCGACTCACTGGGGAGATGAGTGAAGTTCTCGTACTCTCTCCGGTAAGTGGTAAACATCCGGGCTTGCACTTGGGCATTGCCAACATGAGCATTCCTCAACTTGAGCCAAAATTTTCCGGCCACATCCTCTCTGTACACTCAATCAAACTCCGAGGCACAGAGAGCACGGAACAAGTAATCAACGGCCTTGCTGTTGGCCTCAAACATGTCCCGCGATCCTGGAAGCAAAAAACACTCTGGGATGACATAATGAGGATTCTGAGTGACCTCCCAGATGAGAGTTCCCTTCCTTCGCAAAAACGCGCCCATGCGCCTCTCCCACATCGGGTAGTCTTGCCATCAAAGTGCGGAGGACCCGACCCCTTGCCGTAATCGCCCATCTTTGGATCTTAGACTGGTTAGAATCAAGAAGATCCGTAACCGGCTCTGATACCAATTGAAGGACCGAAAAGGGCGACCAGAGAGGGGGGGAGTGAATGGGAGCCGATAAAATTCTTCTCCGAAGAGAGAACTCGGCCTATGCCCCGATTGCCACTCCAAACACTCACGCACACAAAGGAAGCTCCAAACAAGGCACACACAAGCCAAGAAGATCAACCAACAAGCCTAGGAGCAAAGAGCGAAAGCACCAAAGCAAGAACCAAAGGACTTAGGCACTGCTGCGAAGTCCCTGGCGGACTGTCCGGGATGACCGGGTGGACCGTCCGCGTGGAGGTCGCGGACCGTCTGGACGGTCACGGCGGACTGTCCGTAAAAGAGCCTCGAACCACCAGTAGCGCACCCCCGAAATTCGGACTGTCCGGCAGCTCACTGCGGACCGTCCGCTTGGAACGGACTGTCCGGGACAACATAGCAGACTGTCCGCCAAACACGTTGCCACCGAACCAAAACACCTCAACAGATCGAAACTCAAGCGCTCAAGAACACGCGAAGAACACGAAGAACACAAACAATGTCAGGGCCTCGCGGACCGTCAGCACGGGTCTCGCGGACCGTCCACCAGGTGCGGACAGAGCAAAAAAATGCTCGAGCTCGGGAGTCAACTCCACCTTTCCATCACCGAATCTCCCAAACGGCTAAAGCTCTTGAGACAAGATTTGGGGAAGATGAGAAGCAACACAAGAGGAAGCTATGCCCCAAAAATCTCGAATTGAGCCAAGAACGAAACTCCCCAAAAATAGCCTAAAAAATGACACGAAAATCACAGAGGACTAGGAGATCACCGGGACGCCGAATGCTTCCATACATCCAGAGGTCAGATTCTGTACAAGAGTCTAGCCTAAGGAATCCAGAGGGAAAAGAAGCAGTTCAGAGAAAATCTACCGGGGGAGAAAGTCCTAGAGTCCAAGAGAGAGAGATGCCATCCACCTCTCCACTATTTATACGAAGTCCATCGGAGGGAGGTAAATGACCACGCTACCCCTACTGCTTGAAATGAAGATACAACCCCTCAGGGGCATTTTGGTCAAGTCTTCATCGAGCGGACACGCTTCCACTGCGGCCTTGCTTAGCATCGACTTAAGCCCCGCGATCACGCCACGTGCCCCCTGCCTCGAAGCTTCCCGAAGCTCCCGGATCACCGTCTCCGTCGCCTCGGGCCTCCGGGCTTGGTTTTGAGGCCCAAACCAAGAAACCGTCCACCTGATGGTTTTGTGGGCAAACCACCAAACCCCGCGTGCAAGCTTCGGGCTTCATCCGCTGCCTTGCACCGGCCCATGTTCACGACTTCAGCCTACCAGTCTTGCACCGCACGGCTCGCACTTGACCCCATCGGCCACCAGGTCCATCGAACCAAGCCTACTTGCCACTCCATCACCCGGAGGCCGCCACGGCTAAGGCCTTTCGCGCTTGCTCTTCATCTGCACCGACACGAGTCAAGCCGCAACCTGTACCTGCACACTTAGCCAAGCATCAGTCCACATAACGTTGTCAATAACTCATCACTAAGGAGCGACCCTCCACTAGTCCTCGGACACACCTGGTCCTCACAAGGTGAGTCACTTTCATGTCTTCGGTTGCAAGTGTTTCATTCTTAAGAAGGGCAGAAAGTTGGATAAGTTTGTGGCTAGGTCGGTTGATGGAATTTTTCTTTGGTTATGCTACTCAATCTTGAGGATTTCGTGTGCTCAACTTGGAAACTAACCAAATCGTGGAGACTTGCCAGGTTACCTTGGACGAGATACAACCGCTTAGCTCTTTGGTCTTTGATTGTGCAGGTGATGAGGAGTTTGGCGAGGAGATCTTTGAGGAGGAGGTGCAGGAAGACGGTGAAAAAGATGATGGTGGTGGTGCTCCCGCAGCTAGCCGTGTACCTACTACTTCCACGACTACGCCGACGATCGAGGATGGTCCGTCACCTACACCGACAATGATTGAGGCTATTCGAGAGGTTGCTAGTGCTGAGGGGGAGGTGGTCTCAAGACGTGAGGCTCCCCAGCGTGTTCAGGTGGACCACCCACCTTCGTCGATCATAGGTGACATTCATGAACGTACCACACGGTTCAGGTCACAAATGCATTCTCATTTTGCTCATTCTGCATTTGTCGCATCTTTTGAGCCCAAAGATATTTGACACGCACTTTCCGATCTAGATTGGGTGAACGCTACGCATGAGGAGCTTGAGAATTTTGAGAGGAATCAGGTGTGGGAGTTGGTTGAGCCTCCACCAAATTGCAAACCTATCGGGACAAAATGGGTGTGGAAGAACAAAGAGGGAGAAAATGGGGAGATTGTGAGAAACAAGTTGAGGTTGGTTGCTCAGGGGTATAGCCAGAAAGAGGGGATAGACTATGAGGAGACATTTTCTCATGTGGCTCATTTGGAGGCAATTAGGATCCTTCTAACATTTTCAGTTGCTAAAGGGTTCAAGTTGTACCAAATGGATGTGAAGAGTGCCTTCCTAAATGGGTTTTTAGAGCAAGAAGTGTATGTGAAGCAACCCTCGGGTTTTGAGAGTGAGAGATTTCCCCATTGGGTATACATACTCAGAAAAGCACTATATGGCCTAAAACGAGCACCCAGGGCATGATATGGTAGGTCAAGAGGGTTCTTGTTTAGTAAGGTGTTTGTGATGGGGAAGGTAGATAAGAATCTCTTTCTCCTCAGGTAGGGTGATGACATTCGATTCGTGCAAATATACGTCGATGACATAATCTTTGGTGGCTCTTCTCACACTTTGGTTGCCAGGTTTGCTGATGACATGAGCAAGGAATTCGAGATGTCCATGATGGGTGAGTTGCAGTTCTTTCTCGAGCTTCAGATCAAGCAATGCAAGGATGGGACGTTTGTGCATCAAACCAAGTACACCAAGGACATAGTGAATAAATTCAAGATGGATGACTCGAAGCCGATGGCTACGCCGATGAGTACGACTACAGCTTTGGATGAGGATGTTGATGGTGAGCCCATGGACCAGAAGGAGTACCGGAGCATGATCGGCTCCCTCCTCTACTTTACGGCGACGAGGCCGGACATACAGTTCAGTGTGTGTCTGTGCGCTCATTTTTATGCTTCACCGAGGACTTCACATCAGCAGGCCATCAAGAGGATTTTAAGGTACTTGAGCTACACCCCTGAGTTTGGTCTTTGGTATTCTGCGGCCTCGACACTCAACCTTCATGGGTTTGCGGACGCTGACTTCACTAGGTGTCGTTTGGATCGTAAGTCTACTTCTGGTGGGTGTCAGTTTCTTGGGTCTTCTTTGGTTTCTCGGTCATCCCGCAAGCAGTCAAGTGTAGCCCAGTCCACTACAGAGGCCGAGTATGTTCCTGTAGCCAGTTGTTGTTCCCAGCTCCTTTGGATTTCTTACACTATGAGCGACTTTGGTGCGGAGTGTTCCCATGTCCCACTCTTTTGTGACAGCACCAGTGCCATAAGTGTAGCCAAAAACCCAGTTCTCCACTCCAAAACCAAGCATATAGAGTTGACGTACCACTTCCTGAGAGACAATGTGGAGAAGGGAAAGATTGCTTTGATCCATGTGCCCACCTAAAACTAACTAGCCGATACCTTTACCAAACCACTTGACCAAGCCACTTTCACCCGCTTGCGGGGTGAGCTCGGTGTGTGTTTGCTTTCTTGAGTTGGTGGTGGGAGCTCCTTTGTAGCATATGTATCATATTTATTTTATGCATGGCATTGCATTTGTGACATGATGTATAGTCATCTTTGTATCTTAGGTTGTTTTTGCATTTGTCTCTTATGGTGGGATGAGCTTCTCCTATATACATTGATCGCTATGATATGCTAGTTGTAAGCTTGTGAGCATGTTTGATATGATTTGATGAAGGATAGCTATGCTCTTGTTAGTTTTACTATATTTGTGTTGACGCTTTCTCGGTCAACAATCACGGGAGCGCTAGATCGCGCTGCAGCAGGAACTGAACTCGCCGGAGCTCTTGTCTTGATCGGTCTAACCGGTCAGGTCCACCGGTCTAACCGGTGGGCGTCGGGGCGCCGGTGAATGCCTACGAGCACCGCCTCGGGAGGGACCCCGTCGGAGGTGGTGCGCCTAGGGTTGCTCTGAGATCGGCAGGCCACTCAGAACGTCCTTGATCGCCGTTGAGACAAACAAGGAAAGCAAAGGGGTTGGAAAAGCTATGGTTTGAGAGACAAAAGTTGTAAAAGATATGATCGATTGGGTGATAGCAACTCAACCGGCCGTGGGCACTTTATATTTATAGGGTGGGGAGGTCTTGCCCCGCAAGGAAGTCCTTCACAACTCGAAAACAACCAGAACTCCTCAATTCTACTCGGACTCGGGGTCCACCGGTCAGACCGGTCAGCCCCACCGGTCAGACTGGTGTGGCCTTTGCCGGATCTGCTACAGGGCCTGACCGGTTAGACCGTCCGGGTACACCGGTCTGACCGGTGGCGCTAGCCTGATCGGCCATGTGCCAAATTTGGGTGTGAACATATGCCCCCCTGTTTTTTAGTGAAGCTTGCGTATTAAAAAATATTTCTAAGGTCGATGTGACAGATTTCACCAGCCATTTTTTGTTCTAAGGGCGATTTTTGTATAAATCAGCCATGGCGCTATCAAGCATCTTGCCAAACACTTGGGTAGAATTTCTTGAAGTACCTCCCGTTGAGAGCCCTGGGAAGTTGCTGTCCTTGCAAAGTCTCCACCATGTAAGAATTTCGGGAACATACCTCTACAATCTTATATGGACCTTCCCAACTTGGAGACCATTTACCAAATTTATTGCTCTTAGTCCCAATAGGCAAAATCGTCTTCCAAACCAAATCACCTACCTGAAAAGATTTGGCCTTTACCTTTTTATTATAAGCTCTAGCAACTCGCCTCTTGTCCTTTTCAATCTCCTCTAAAGCCTCCAAGCGCTTGTCGGTCACCTCATCAGTATTATCCATCATCAAAGCATCATAGATTCCAACATCAAGATTATTTTGCTTTGCAAGTCTATATGCGCCTAGATTCACCTCAACGGGCAAAACGGCCTCTTGACCATATACAAGCTCATAAGGAGTGACTTTAGTAGCACCTTGTCTAGAAATACGATGAGCCATTAAGCTTAAGATAATACCTCATGCCGTCTTCTAGGATTGTCCTCTATCTTCTTCTTAATGAGCTTAAACAAAATTTTGTTGCTAGACTCGGCTTGACCATTTGCTTGAGCATAATATGGAGATGAATTGAGCAATTTAATACCATAGGAATTGACAAACTCACGCACCTCTTTTGAAACAAACGAAGTCCCTTGATCTGTAGTCAAAGTTTGTGGAATACCAAATCTATGTATGATATGCTCTGTAATAAACTCAATCACCTCTCTATGTGTCATATTCTACAAAGGAATTGCCTCAGTCCACTTGGTAAAATAATCAGTCGCCACAATCACAAAACAATGTCCCTTTGACGAAGGAGGGTGAATCTTACCAACAAAATCCAAACCCCATCCTCTAAAAGGCCAAGGCTTAATAATTGGATGCATCAACGCAGCAGGTACCAATTGAACATCTCCATGTTTCTAACACTCTTCACATCCCTTGTAGTATCTAAAACAATCAGCTATCATAGTAGGCCAATAAAAGCATGCTCGCTTAAGGAGCCACTTCATCTTATGAGCCGATTGATGAGTACCACAAATCCCTTCATGAACCTCTGCCATAGCCAATCTAGCTTGATCAGGACCCAAGAATTTGAGAAGCAAATCATCCATTGTCTGACGATACAATTCACCATCATCGAGAATAAACTTGAGAGCCCAGCGTCGAACTCTTTTATCAACTGAACTATTAGGATCCTGCAAATAATTTACCAGAGGCCTTCTCCAATCATCCATTTTGTCCTTATTATCTTTAGAATGAATAATAGCCGAAGAAGATTTCTAACCAGGGGACCGGTCTGACCGGTCGGTCACATCGGTCAGACCGGTGTCTCTGGTCAGATCGGTCAGAGGTACCGGTTGGACCGGCGCCTCCAGAGCAAAACACTCGGCCATAAACATCGGTTTGTGTTCTTGAAAATTTCTTTTTCGAACATTATAACCAGATGCTTGTTGTGCCAGAGCATTAGCCCTTGGATTCTCTTCTTGTGGTACATGATAAATAACAAATTCATCCATATAGATATGATATCTAAGCATTCATCAAGATATGCATTTAAGAAACCATTCAAACATTGACATACCTTGGAAACCTGCTGTACCACTAATAAAGAATCACCATAAGCTTCCACATGTTTCACTACCATGCTATGCAAAATCTCCAATCCAAATAGAAGAGCCTCATATTCGGTTTGGTTATTAGTACACTTATGAACCAATCAGTTAAGAGCTTCAAAAACAGCCCCACTTGGTGAAATAAAGATAATTCCAACACCACAACCATCTTTGCAAACCGATCCATCAAAATGTAATTTCCATGGGGTAAGAGTAACATATCCGACATTTAAATTAAGTTGCTTATCCACTCTATGTCCAACAATAAAGTCGGCAACAATTTGACCTTTCATTGAATTTAATGGCTCACAATGTAAATCATATTCAACTAAAGCATAAGCCCATTTGCCGACTCTACCACTTAAAATTGGTTTATGCAACATATATTTAATAATATCGGTTTGACATGCTACTATGCAAGTGCTATGTAACAAATAATGCCTCAACTTGGTACAAGTATGATATAGTGATAAACACAACTTTTCAATAGGAGTGTACCTTGTTTCGACGTCCAAAAGTCTTCTACTTTCATATGCAACAATATATTCCTTCCCTTCAGTCTCGTGAGTCCAAACACCTCCAATGACATCTTTCTCGGCCGCCACATATAACTTAAAAGAAATACCACTCTTGGGTGCTTGAAGAATGGGCGGCGAAGATAAATAATGCTTAATCTCATCAAATGCCTCTTGTTGTTTTTCCCCCCAAGTAAAATCAACATCACTTTTCTACCGAAGTAAAGGAGTAAAAGCATTCACCTTCCCAGACAAATTACAAATGAACCTCCTCAAGTAATTTACCTTGCCCAGGAACTTTTGCAAATCTTTCTTGCAAGCAGGAGCCTTTACATTTTTAATAGCTTCAATCTTCTTAGGATCTATCTCTATACCTTTCTCATGTACAACAAAACCCAAGAATTTTCCAACCGATACACCAAAAGCACATTTGAGTGGATTCATCTTCAATTTATATCGATGCATTCTCTCAAATGCAAGTCTTAAATCAGCTAAATGAGAATCTACTCCAGCCGATTTGACAACAATATCATCAATATAAACTTCTACTATGATGCCAAGTAAATCATGAAAGATTAAATTCATAGCCCTTTGGTAAGTAGCACCCGCATTTTTTAATCCAACGGTCATAACCACCCACTCAAATAATCCAACAAAACCCGGACATATGAAGGCCGTTTTGGATATATCCTCTTCGGCCATAAAGATTTGATTGTAACCAGCATTACCATCAAGAAAACTAAGAATTCTACGTCTGGATGCAGCATTAACAAGAAAATCGGCTATAGGCATAGGATATTCATATTTAGGAGTAGCTTTATTAAGATCTCTAAAGTCAATGCAAACACAAAGCTTTTTTGTTCCTTTTTTCTCAACAGGTACAACTTTAGAGATCCAATCAGCATAACAACAAGGCCTAATAAACATAGCATCCAACAACCGATTGATTTCTTCTTTCACTCGGTCATAAATGTCAGGATTAAAGTTTCTACGAGGTTGTTTATAAGGCCTAAAACCAGGTTTAATAGGTAAACAATGCTCTACGAAATCTCTACTTAAACCAAGCATTTCATCATAACTCCATGCAAAGCAATCAACATACTCCTTTAATAACTTTATTAATTCAGATTTAAACAAAGGATCAAGATTCTTTTTTACAAATGTCGGCCTAGGTACAGTGCCATCACCAATGTCTACCTCCTCTAAAGGATCAGCCGACGTAAACCCTTGTCCTAACTTGCTCAAATCATCAAAATCTTCGATGGCCTCACACATATCGTTCTTATGCGCCCGATAGTGTTCACGCCTCCGCTGTAACCACTCTAGATTTGCATCCATCAAATCCCAAAAAGTGATGTAGCCTGATCTTCAACCGGCTTCATAACAGCAGTAGCAAAACCATCTTTGGTAGAAGCAATAAGTTCCAATCCAGATAAATCTAGACCAGATAGGCATTTAAGATTTTTATGATCATTCACAGAGGTACTATCAGCCACTGCAACACAAGCCGGCATATCACCATGAACAACCTCTACTTCGTCGCCTACCCATTGGATTAAAAATTGATGCAAAGTAGAAGGCACACCTTGATTTGCATGAATCCAATCACGACCAAGGATCAAGCTAAAGTTACCTTGGGTCTCGGCGACGAAGAAGGAAGTTGCCAATGTCTTGCTCCCGACGGTAAGCTCCATCGACACAACACCCTTGGCGCTAATTGGCTTATCTCCTGATACACAACTAATCGTCATGTTGGTCTTCATCAACTCTTCGTCCACACCTCCCAGCTTTTTGAACAAAGAATACGGCACAAGTTGACGATCGCTCCTCCATCCACTAGCATGCGAGAGATAGGCTTCCCGTTGATGTGACCCTTCATGTACAAAGCTTTAAGATGATTTTCAGTGGTCTTGGGCTTCTGGAAAATAGCTTCCTTCGGCCCAAAATCGAGATGAGCAATATCCTCCTCCGAAAGCACATAACCATCCATTGACATATGCACCACGTTGATATACAAATTCATGTGCTCAGGAGAAGAACTGTAATCAACAAGCTCTTCATCGTCTTCTGGAGCAGGAACCGATGTAAACTTGCCATCACACACCATAGAAGCCGAAGAAGAAAAACCGGGCGGCACCTCTATGTCATCAGTCTGACCGTCGACCTCCACCGGTCTGACCGGTGTGACCGGTCTGACCGTCAGCTCCACCGGTTTGACCGGTGTTGCCTGAGAACTGGTCTTGATCCTCCACACTTTGCCTTGTGGTACCATGGGTCTGTACTGGTTGAATGTCTCGTCCCTCTGTCTTTCCAGCTCTTTCTCCTTATTTTCTCTGAACCTCAGGCGTTGAAGCTTCCTCCTTTGTGTGTGAGTCAATCTGGTAGGACATCACCATGGTAAGAAGTACTTGGAGTTAGAACCACTCCCGCTGGCCTCATGGTCATTAGCAGCAATAGATGCTCCCAATACCGGTGTCACAACCTTATTGTTTGGAACAATCAGTCTTTTGCCACCATTCTCAATAGGAACATCCATCGACCCAATTTAGATGATATATCTGCTCGTAGTCCTCTTTGAGTCAATATCCATCTTTTGCCCCTCCTCCTTCTGTTTTGGCATGTAGACTTGCCTCATAGGAGATGGCACAATCCTCCTGGGAGCACCGGTCTGACCGTTGGACTGCACCGGTCTGAACGGTGGGGTCTGATACCCCTGACCAGAATGACGAGGTGTCAATCGGTTCTGGAATGGCCTAGAAATCCTGTCCAAAACAGATCTTGGTCCTCCCCATCCAGGATGAAAAGCTTGCTGGAAACGCACCCAAATAACTTCATTATTATCATTAATTGGGCGAAGTAGATTTGAACTTGACGGCGCCCATGATGGAGTAAGATGTTGCCTTTGCTGAGATGATTCATCTTTAAATCTTATAGCAGCCCTTGGAGGTGAAATTGATCCTCCTTGATTTGTAGGTAACCTCATCCTTTTTTTAATAGCCGATCACTTGTAACGGACTTTTGTTTGGAATACTTGTCAAATAGCAAGTCGAAAGTAACCTTTGGCTTAGGACCACTTCCCTGATTCTTTGCTACATTAAGCTTCCAATTACCAATCTCTGGACGGTTCGGTTTGATCATCCTTGGACGGCTCTGGGGCACACCAATCTGACCGGTCAGGACCACCGGTCTGACCGGTCTGGCCTGATTAGGCTCAGACGGTCGCTGCTCGGTGGGTGTGGACGACCCTTGCCCCCCATGTTCAGAGGCTCTAACAGTAACCTTAAAGGTTTCCTTGCCATCAGGAGTCTTTTCACAAGCAACTTCTCGAACTAGCTCCTTTCCTCTTAAATTGGGCTTAACTTCCCCGATCACCACGTTCTTGCCCTTAGTTGCTTCAGCTTGACTCGGCCGAACCAATACTTTGGGCTACTGTAATTCCAGAGTGTTGATAGGAAAAGGAGTCTTGTCCACTTGCATCTCATGAAACGTCAAACGACCTTCATTTATGGCCGATTGAACCTGTCGACGGAACACATTGCAATCATTAGTAGCATGAGAATAAGAATTATGAAACTTGCATTATGCACGCCTTTTTAATTCATCAAGTGGAGGCGAAGTATGAGTCAATTTAATGTTTCCAGAGTTATGTAATTCATCAAGTATACGATCACATTTAGAAACATCAAAAGTAAATTTAACTTCTTCGTGCCGACCTTTACAAGCCGGCTTAAGAGATGAGCAAGAATAAGATTTTTCTTTAGGGGGCCAAATAAATTCAGCAGCATAAATTTCTTTATCTCCGTCGCTCGAACTATCAGAATCATAGTCAATGTGATGCACATTTGAACGATGTGATTTAAACTTATCTTTTTCTTTATTCAATCGGTTTTCAACAATTAAAGCCCTTACTTGAACTTGTGCAACCGAAAGAAAATCTGAACCCTCTATTCTATCTCTAATAGAAGATCTTAAACCTTTTAAGCAAATGTCAGCAAGATCCATATCAGTAATTGACAAATTAAAGCAACGGTTCTTAGTTTCTTTAAACCTTTTAATGTAAGAAGAGACGTTTTCATCCCTTCCTTGTCTAACCGATGTTAAATCTGTCAATTTTAATTGCATGCTCCCACTATAAAAGTGATCATGAAATTTACGGTCTAACATATCCCAAGATATAATAGAACCAGGAGCATGCGATGAAAACCAAGCAAAAGCAGTGTCAGTCAAAGATAAAGAAAATAAACGTACTTTCAAAGCATTAAAGGCACCTGCTTCACCTAGCTGAGCTGTATACTGACTAATGTGTTCCCACGTGGTTCGCTCATCATCACCACTAAATTTAATTAAATCGGGCATACGCCAACCACGTGGGAGAGGGAAATTATCAAACTCGGGATCATATGGTTTTTGATACAAATTAGTATTACCAATATCAACACCAGGTTTAGTTTTTACCACATTAGTAAATTCCACCCAATTAGGATTATTTGGCTGTTGTGGAGCTGGATTCACCATGTTCATTTTATTTAGATAGGGAGACATCTTAGCATGAGCAAGCCTATAACTCTCAAAAACATCATCACGAATTATGTTCTTTTGAGCCATTGAATTAACAGTCGTGCTATAATATGGTCCAGGATTAAAAGTATTATTAAAATTTGGCACGACAGAAATCAGCTCAGGCTGTTCATACACAAGATCTAGTGCACTGGTCTGACCGGTCAGGTCGGTGCCCTGCACCGGTTCGACCGGTGTGGCCATATTTGGCCTGAACGGTTGAAACGGTAGGGTTTGACCAATGGTATCATGTGGCATGCCATACTGATAATTCATGTTATTAGTAACAGGCAAAGGTGCTAAGCTAGGATGAATCCCTTTATTAGTATTAAACTTAGGACCACTGCTACTAGTTTCATTATTATTAAAGCCAGCAATGCTCCTATCTTTTTCAAGATCATCTAAGCGTTCTAAACGAGCAATATAAGATGCAATCAAACCATCACTATTAGTTGTAGATTTTTGAGAAGATGAAGTAGGGGGTGGTTTGCTTACATTGGTTACTACCTCAACCATATTGTCGTTTAGCTTGATCGGTGACATCTCAAATTCTTTCAATGTTGCTACCTTGCCATGACGATCCTTCTTGATGCCTGCGAGGAACTGGACTTGAAGGTACTCTTGCAGCGCCTTGAACTTTTGTTGCTCCTCCGGAGAGAGATCCTCCATTGAAGCTGTAACAATGTTGTTCATGTCGAGGTCGCAACGAGAACCCATTTGAGCTAGGTTAGATTGAACGGTCTTCGAAACCTGATCTTTCTTCCCCGCGGAGTCGCCAATTTGTTGACGCTTTCTCGGTCAACAATCACGGGAGCGCTAGATCACGCTGCAGCAGGAACTGAACTCGCCGGAGCTCCTGTCTTGACCGGTCTGACCGGTCAAGTCCACCGGTCTGACCGGTGGGCGTCGGGGCGCCGGGACGCCGGTGAATGCCTACGAGCACCACCACGGGAGGGACCCCGTCGGAGGTAGTGCGCCTAGGGTTGCTCTGAGATCGGCAGGCCACTCAGAACGTTCTTGATTGTCGTCGAGACAAACAAGGAAAGCAAAGGGGTTGGAAAAGCTAGGGTTTGAGAGACAAAATTTGTAAAAAGATATGATCGATTGAGTGATAGCTCCTCAACTGGTCGTGGCCCTTTATATTTATAGGGTGGGGAGGTCTTGCCCTGCAAGGAAGTCCTTTACAACTCGAAAACGACCAGAACTCCTCAATTCTTCTCGGACTCGGGGTCCACTGTTCAAACCGGTCAGCCCCACCGGTCAGAATGGTGTGGCCTTTGCCGGATCGTGTACAGGGCCTGACCGGTCAGACCGTCCAGGTACACCGGTCTGACCGGTGGCGCTAGCCTGATCGGCCTTGTGCCAAATTTGGGTGCGAACAATTTGCATGATGAGATGGCTAACTTTTGGAAAATGTTAGATAGGCACTGTCTTGTGAGTTTAAGGCTTGGCATGACTTTAGTGTGCTTTGGTGGTTTATGTCATGCTTAATTCATGGATAGATATCATGTGCTTTTCACTTGGGGTCAAAGACCCATTTGTCATTATGAATGTTTAGCCCATGTGTTACCTTATGGAGGAGCATAAGCTTCTTTGTGCTGCAAAGGCACTTCATGTACCATTTTATGCTTAAATGTGAAAAATTAAATTGGTATGAAATGCTTTGCTCGAAGTTGTGCTCTCACTTGATCCATGTCATAAATGATTTATATCTGAATTTATATGGGTGCTAAACCGTTGCAAGTTGTCTACCATGAGAAGTTTCATTTTAAGAAGTAGACACATGGCTCGGTGGCTTTAACATGACAAGAGATGCTTATGGGTGTTTGCAATGATCTTGTGTTGAGGATATGTGACCTAGCATGAAGTTTGTGCGATTTAACTTCACTTTGGTAGACTTTGCTCATGCTTTGGTCTTTAGGTCATGAGAGGGAAAATTTTCACAAAATTGTGTATTTTGATCATGGCTTCCTCATTTGCTCATATAACTTTACTATCATGATGGCAATGCTCATACGAATCTTTGGAATGTCTTGCTTGCTCATTTGCTCACTTGTAGCATTTTGTGGTGCTCATTGTCTATTTGATAAGCTCTAGGTTGTAATTTTTGTAGAAATGCCTTGATTCATGCATTTTCAACAAGGGGGAGAAGTTTATGCATGGAAAACGGATCTGAGCATGTTTAGAAGGTTTTCGGTTGGTTTTGAACTGTTTCAGAACAAGTTTTTCTGGGGGTGGTCACTTAGGGCGGTCTCACCGCCCTGTTTGTAATGTGACCGGCCTAGGCGGTATGACTGGCCTGGGTCAGTGAGAGCAAGTTTTGCTCGCTTCCATGCTTTTGCTGTAGTTCAGGGGGAGCGCATTTGCTTAGGTGGAGCCTGCATGTGTTCAAGGGGAGCTCCTTGTGTCGCTAGAGTTCTTGCTTTGGTGGTTTGCTCCTTGTGAGTTTTGGTTTTTGTCTCGGTTGTGTTGAGCCATTGCCCTTGCCCTAGGGAACCGAGTTTTTGGCATCAAGTGATTAGGGTTTGTGTTTTTTGGTTTTTGGATCACTTGATGGGTAGTTGTTTGTTTGTTTCTTTTTCTTTTCCTATGATCGTTACTATGTGTGTGGGTGTTGTCAATGCACTCATCAAGGGGGAGATTGAGGACCTATGTGGTCCGAGGACCGGTGGATGGTCGCTCCTTGGTGATGAGTGATTGACAACGTTGTGTGCACTGACTCTTGGCCTAGTATTGCTGGTGCAGGTTGTGGCTTGATTCGCGTGGTGCAGGTGAAGATCAAGTGCGAAAGGTCTATGTCTGTGTGACCTCCCAGGAGCGAAGAGACAAGTAGGCTTCGATCGAGGTACCCGGTGGCCGACTGGATCAAGTGCGGACCGTACGCTAGCAAGAAGAGAAATACAACGTCGAGAGGGATGGAGCCGGTGCAAGGTAGCAGCTAACAACTGGAGCTTGCATGCGGGGTTTGCAGTGGTTTGGCCACAAAACAACTGGGTCACTTGGCCGAGCCACAAAGCCAAGGCCGAAGGCTCGACGGGGCGAACCATCCTGCTCAGGCCGGTCTGACCGCCCAGGAGGGCTGGTCTGACCGCCTGGCTCGCAACGCGTCAAGAAGCTTTGAAGCGGAGGACACGTGGTGCGATCGTAAGGCTTGCGTGGAGATGAAGCGGATTGCGGCCAGTGGGCGTCCGTCTGATGGAGAAAGTGACTAAAGTTCCCAAAGTGCCCTTGGTGGGCTTGTATCTTAAGTTAAGTAAGTTGGGGTAATTTGGTCATTGGTTGCCCTCCATATAAACTCAAGTGAGAGGAGATGGCAGCCACCTCTTGGAACCCTAGTTCATTTGCTTTCCTCATTTGTTTTCCTTAGGCCTAGCTTGAGAGCTTCATGAGAGATCTTGTGAGAGGGTTGGATGTTCGGGCGGGTTGCTAGACCTTGTATGAACCTTTCATGGCATGTATAGAAGCTTCGGCGTGGTTCATTTAGTCTCTCTTTGTCTCCCGGTGTTTTCCCTTTTTGGTGATTTTCGGAGCTCTTTTTGGGGATTTTCGTGGTGGCTTGTTTGAGGGGTTTCTTGGAGGGATTCATGTTGGGTATCACACATGAGGTCTTCGTGCCTCTTTTCTTGGTGATTTTGCCCCAGCAATCTCTTGGGAAATCCTTCGATTTGGGTGGATTTCGGAATTCTTGGAGTTCATGACCTAGAGGCCTTCGATTCGCGATTCCTCTTGATTGGATGGGTTTCGGTGGATATCCTTTGGTGGAGAGGTCTTCCATGAGGTGATCCAGCTATCCCCGAAGTTTCGTTGCAATTCGTGGAGTGAATCGGGAGATCGGGTGAAGGGAAGTTCAGGGTTGACCCACAACCAGTTTCTAGAGGGAAGGTGGTCTGACCGCCCTGGGTACGTGGTCTGACCACCCTGGGGATTTCGCGGGGAAAGTTTTGGTTTTCCGGTGATTTTCTCTGATAGTTTGTTTGCCTTGATCAGAGGAGTTTCCAGGCGAAATGTTAGGTCGATTTGGTGTCATGAGCTTCGAGTTGTGGTTTTGGGAAGTTTCAGGCCTAGGCGGTCTGACCACCTTGACCAAGCAGTCTGACCGCCCCTGGTACGAAATTTGCCGTGTCTAGTTTCCGCTATTGTGTGAGAGTAGTTGTGTTGCTTCCTGGTGAGGTTTGCTCCTAGGGTCAATAGCACTCCAGTGGCTACATGGTCTTGGCAAACGTGTGGACAAAGTGGTGAAAGTGATTTCGGGATCGAGGCCGTGTTCATATCGTTGGAGGAGCTATCTCTCTCGAGAATAACTTTTATCAGCCCCCATTCACCCGCCCCCCACCCTCTCTGGTCGCCCAATCCGGTCCTATAGTGCGTAACCGAGCGGGTGCACGTAACACGCAGAATCAACACGACCGAGTCCGTGTTGCACCATGCCGCATGGATATGATGCCATCAAAGGGGTGGTTACGGTAGTGCTCCCCTTTGATAACAATTCAGTAGTTCACATGCCGGAGACGACGACGAAATGAAGTAGAGCGGGTTACGGAGGTTAGGTGCCGCAGTATTTGGCATCAGACTCCACTCCTCGGGAAGGGCGGGCTTGTCGGTATTGTTGTAGCAGGGAGCATAGATCATGCGAAACCGTGCAGGACCAGGTTACGCGGACTTGACAGGACCAGCCTTTCTCGCATCGGGGATGCATGCCAGCATGCCGTGTAACCCAGCACCCAGGCGTTTGCACATTGTAGCACACAGCATGGCTCCTGCTTAATCGCCCTGGTTACGTATGCCTTGCGCGTAACCCAGGGGGTGGAATCGTGCCTTGCCGGCTTGCTGCATGTTGGTTTGTAATCGAGTGGGTGCAGGTTATGCATATTGGAAGGTAACCATCCAACGGGATATATGTTTCCACGAGAGTTTCAATTACGTACGCACTCCACGACAATTTCGCGATTGTGCTTTTATTTCGTGGTGCACGGAATGATCGTTTCCATCTCTCTCTCTCTCTCTCTCTCTCTCTCTCTCCACACACACACCGGATTTGAACTCCCAACGTGCCACCGACGACCGCAGCTCCTCCTTCACCGCCATCTCGATCCTCTCTCCGCTTCAATCTAGGCGAAGACTTTCGTAAGCAACTCTCGCTTGACAGAATATATATGTGTTTTGTGCATGGACGATCCTATGCAAACCTAAACAAATTTTATGAGTACACACATCTGCTGCAACCAAAAGACGCACCGCATCTGCCTTGACAAATCACGCTCGCATCTTGATGCACTTCCGGTGTTTGCGTGCGTCGATTTTAGTTTATTTTATGCCATTTTAATGTGCCTCTTGCTAAATGTCTAAGAAACGTAGAAGTAAATAATAGCGATGCCACAACCAAGAGTATATATACCTAACAAAGGGCAAATCCAAAGCAGGTATGTGTCGGGGTGATATCAAAACCGAAGGGCATTTCATCTAGTGTGAGATCGGGAGCCTGGATTACTGCAAACGATCCAATCCCTTCATAATGGGAATATGGAGATGGTACTACTTGCCTGCCTCACCTAATCACGTTTCCTCCTAGCAAGTGTTGCAGGCTTCTATGATTATTTGAATCAGGTTTTCGGTTTTCCTTCAGTGACATATGCTTTGTTTGATGTTGAATGGCCCCGTATCTCATTGGTAGTCATAGCACCCTGTAAAGTTCTCCTAATACCTAACATTTTCCTTTCTATTTGTGACATCCGAAGGCACCTATTGATGGCTAGATCCAATGGACAAATTTCTATTACGCTTTTCGCGGATCCTTCAAATTGTGCCTATAACATACGCCCTATAGTTTCCTATCACTACGTAGTTTTGGGGATTTCGTGACCAATTTTTATGGTGACAGGTGGTTTTGGTCGCTATAAACCGGGTATAACGCGATAATAATCGGAATTGGTCGTGATAAGGGTGTGTGTTGTGACCAATTGTGTAGCGTTGCAATTTTAATGGCAATTGCGACAACGCATGGGCCTCTATTGCAATTGCGGCGTCGGTATTGCGACGTTTATTGGTAATGGTTGCAATAGTTGCCCATATCACAACGACTATGACACGTCGCTATTAGTTGTGCCATGTGTTGCAAAAGAGTATTACTTTTCGCGACGAAAATGCACTCGTTGCGACTGAAATATTTGATATTGCAACGTGCATTGAAATTGTTGAAAACTAGACAGGGGTATGGCGACGCTAACAGATAATCGTCGCGCTAGAGAAGATGCTACTACGACAAAAATATCCCCATTGCAATCAAATGCACTATTAGTCGCAATTGATGTGTTCGTGTGTGTCTCTAGCCCAAGACCTGTTTTGTAAACCTTGCAAATAACCGAGGCCCATCAATGAAATCGACATTTGCTTAACTCTAAACCACTGGCAAAATTGGAGGCCTAATGTACCCACAGATGGGTCGGCCGAACCACTGGTTCGGCCGAACCACGTGAGCCTGTTCGATGGCCTGTAGCATTTCACCGAGTTCTAACCCAACTCTATGTCATATCACCCATTGTAACCCAACAATATATATTGACCTGTAATATGAGGAACGAAGAATACCCAAACAACACATCCTTGCTTGTTGTCGTCACACAATCCGTCGGGGTGACGCTGCAAGCTGCGATCATCTGGAACCACGAGCGCAAGAGCGATCACCTGCATCACGACAGGAAAAAGTTTGTTCTTCAGATCCAATCCACCAAGGTATAATCGATTATGAGATCCATGTGCATGGAATTTTATTTGTTTGTTAATTAGTTTGTATATACATGTAATTTTAATACAATAATATGTAATACTGATCGAGCACGCCCTTTGTCCTCACTATTCTAGGAGATTAAAATCTGCTATAGTTGGTTTTCTTGCAATGGCAAGTGAAGAGGATTGCAGTTGGATGGAATTACCAGCTACAGATGATGCGTGGCAACGCGGCTTCGAGAAGTTTATGGATGATCTGTTTGAAGTGGAAGAGGAAGGAGAGTCTCAGTAATGTCCGTGTTGTAAGTGTCGTCGCATGGCATATCATAACAAAGACACTATCGAAGGTCACTTGGTTAGATCAGGGTTTAACATGGATTTCATAAAAGAGCAAAAAAATGTCATCATCTTGCTGCTGATCCTATCGTCCGTGTGGATGATTACGACGATCTTAACGATCATGACAATCAAGACGATCGGGGAGCAACCAATAAATTGTTTACCTCGCTGATCATTGGTGCCATACATGGTGGAATTAAAGATGGTAATGAAGAGGAGCCAAATGAGTCAGCACGCAAATTTTTGGATTTATTGGAACAAGCTAAGATAGAGTTGTACCCTGGTTGCAAGGAGGCTTCGAAGGTTTCTTTCATTGTCAGGCTATATCAGATCAAGTGCATGTGTGGTCTTAGCAACGATGCAATGGAGCAAATACTGTTATTATTGCATCTTGTGCTGCCTGAAAGGTATTGTCTCCCGGATTCCCTGGACAATGTTCGAAAGGTGGTTCAAGACCTTGGCTTGGACTACCGAAAGATTCATGCTTGTGTCAATGATTGTGTGTTATTCCGTGGAGTGTACGCAGACATGGACAACTGCCCAACTTGCAATGCTAGTAGGTGGAAATTTACAGATTCAGAACAGGGGCCTGCCATGGTTGTCACTGATGTAGCAAAAAAGAAGCAGTTACCTCGTAAAATACTGAGGTATTTTCCACTGATTCCTCGACTGCAGAGATTATTTATGAACGAGGAAACAACGACATAAATGCGTTGGCACAAGGACGAATTGGTTGATGATAAAAAACTGAGACACCCAGCTAACTCAAGGGCATGGAAGGTTGTGAATTAGAAGCACGAGGACTTTGCAGATGATCCACGTAATGTCAGGCTGGGACTTGCATCAGATGGCTTCAATCCATTCGGGATGTTGAGCTTGGCTTACTTTACATGGCCAGTTATCCTAATTCCTTACAACCTACCTCCTTGGTTGTGCTTGAAACAATCCTATTGGATCATGTCCATGCTAATTCCTGGTCCTAATCTCCAGGGATTAACATTGATGTGTATTTGCAGCCTCTGATCGATGAGCTCAAAATGCTTTGGAGTAAAGACGGAGTTGAAACTTGGGATGCGAAGGATAAGCGTAATTTTAAAATGCATGCCATGTTACTCTGGACAATAAACGACTTTCCTGCTTACGCGATGTTATCTGGCTGGAGCACCAAAGGGAGGTTTGCTTGTCCTTATTGTCACAAGGACACTGAGTGCATGTGGTTAAAATTTGGTTCGAAGCATTGCTACATGGGGCATCAACGTTTTTTGCCTACAAACCACAAGTTGCGAAGGGTCAAGGCCAGCATCAATAACTTGGTTGAGACTAGGGAGGCACCAATGCCACTCAGCGTTGAACAAGTTCGGCAGCAGCACAGTACATTTGAGCAAGTCATCTATGGAGCAGCTACCTCTAAGAAGAGGAAGCAGTGTGATGAAGATACTAGATGGAACAACTGGAGGAAGAAGGGTGTTTTCTTTGAACTTCCATATTGGGATTCATTGCTCGTACGCCATAATCTAGATGTGATGCATATTGAGAAGAATATTTGTGAGAGCTTGCTTGGGACTTTGCTCGACATATCAGGTAAAAGTAAGGACAGTGAGAAGGCTCGACTTGATCTGCATGAATTGGGTATAAGGAAGGATCAACATCCAGTTCTCAATGAGAAAGGAAAATACGAAATGCCACAAGCATTGTACACTTTAAGTCGTGATCAAAAGAAAATCCTGTGCAACATTCTACAAGGTGTTAAGATGCTCGATGGTTATGCCGCTAATATCAGGAGATGTGTTGATTTCGATGGGTGCAAGGTTTCTGGCTTGAAAAGTCATGACTACCATGTTATCTTACAAAAACTCGTACCTTTTGTGGTACGTGAAATTTTGCCTCATCAAGTAGCGCTCCCGTTGATCTAGCTCAGCAGGTTTTTTAACTCGGTATGTTCAAAGGAGATTGACGTGACCGAGATGCAAGAACTTAGAAATCGATTGCAGAGACCTTTGTCGTCTTGAGATGATTTTACCTCCAGCATTTTTTGATATTATGATGCACTTACCGGTTCATCTTGCTTGGGAGGCTGAATGCGGAGGCCCTGCTTGCTATAGGTGGATGTATCCAGTTGAGAGGTACCTACGTACAGTCAAAGGATATGTGAGGAACAAAGCATACCCAAAGGGTTCAATAGCAGAGGGATATATATCGGAGGAGTGCCTTACATTCTGTACTCAGTTCTTTGAAGGTGTTAGTACGAAGATTGATCGGCCAGAGCGTTAAGAAAAGAGCGCTGTTAATGAACCACCTGCTGGTCTGAGTGTATTTGCGAGCAGGGACATGAACAGAAAGAGAACTACTTCTATGCATAATATGGAGGTACTAGGTTCCGAAGTTTTGCAGACAATGAGGCACTACATAATATCAAACTGTGATGAGGCCCTTCCATGGATAAAGTAAGTAACACATGTAAATTACTTGAATCTTGTTACATGGTCCACACTACATATCTCACTGTGATTATTTTTCTCTTAAAAATGTTGCAGTGAGCATAAGGCCGAATTGGAGAAAGTCAGGAAGTCACATTGTTCGAGTGTGACTAGTATGATGTTCCTAGACCAGGAAGAAACAAATCAAAAGGGTACAGTAAAGATAAATTTGGGATTATCGATATTGATACTTCTCAGCGTCGCTATTCAGCTGAGCCTTACGTCCTGGCGACACAAGTGGAGCAAGTGTGCTTTGTGAAAAGCGGGAATTCGAAGAAAGAAAAGTGGTGCAGCATCCTCAGAATGAAAACTAGGAACCTGTTTACCATGCCTGAAGGAGAGGAATACACTGACATTAATGTTGGTGATACACTGACATTAATGTTGGTAATTGTTGTTATAGGTTTTGAAAAAATTTCTGTTGTCGCCCAAGAGGATGTGTCAACTTGGAGGAGGCCAGATGTAGAAGGGACAAGTGTTGATGCTTCTGTTGTTGATCTTGCTAAACTGATGCCTGAACCGGATCACGCAGACATACCTGAAGATGACGACGATGCTGATGACACCTACACTGGCGACAGAGTGGTTGCTCCAGCTAATTCAGATGGACAAGACGACGACAGTTTTTTTTAATTAGTGGTAGCTGTTTTTCTTAATAATTAGGGGTTGCTTTGTTTACTTTTATTGAAGCAATTGGTCCAAAGTTTGTGTGTAATAAATAAATTTTGGTGAAGATTGTAGTTTTGTATGCAAGATTGGCTTGAGTCTTGTTATATAGTATTTCTGTGCGTTCGTGTTTATGTTTATGACGACAGCTTCATGGCCTTAATTTGTATATCACCATTATTCCCATGAAAAAACAAAGAAAAAGCAGCAGTCAAAAGACAATATATGTATGAAATATTTAAGGTAGCATAATTCAATAGACTAAGGACACATCTGCTTCTTCTTATTAAGGTAGTATCATACCACCCCCATCTTTGATCATCACAGAAGCAAAAGGAACAATCAAAAGACAGAGAAGAAGATATCATATCTACTTCTTCAGTTCAGATCGCTTCATCCTCCGCTTCATTCCCCATCAGATTCCTAGGTGTTGAACTCATCCTCTGATGCTTCCGCTTCACTGCAACGCGAAGATCTTGAGCCATGTGAAAAATCTGACATTTCACAAGGGCGTCACAGTAAGCATTTACAGAAGGTCATCAACTGCATTCATGCCAGTAGCAAATTATGTTTTCAGAAAATCTCTGACTGATGTTTAACTTGAAGGATAGTAACATCACCTCACGAAGAGACTTAGTAGGTCCATCGTATTCATCTTCATCGCTGTCGTAATTCAGCATCATCTTGCATTGAATCTTAGGGAAACAAAACTCATACTTCTTTCCTTTTGATTGAATTACATGCAAATCTTGATCAGAAAATAAGGCACACACAATAATTACGAACCAAATTTACTCCATTTCATCTAAACATTTAGTGTTGCACCCTCACCTCATACAAGCATCCTCGCAGGCCAAAATCGTCAATGCCCATTTCCGCGTCTGATTCAGTAGTGGGCCAAGCCGAGGTGTATAAGTGGTGACTCTTTTGCTACATCGAAACAATTTTTTTCAATTTGTCATTGACAGATTGTATAAATATGCTGGCACAAAAATTACTGCCACTACGTAACATTGCAAACTATCATTCAATGATAAAGACACAGGATAGGGTGTGGCTCACCTTGTTCTTCCTGCGCGACGACGAGGCTTCGGCGACAATAACTATTGTTTCGTTGTTCCCGGGGGCGGTCATGGCAGATCGAAAACCCGTTGGGACGAAGGTGTCTTCTACATTCACGGCGTGGTCCAGGTTGACTTCGACCTGCGCCTCCACGACATGCCGACGGCTCATTCGTGGTTGTGGGGTGGATGAGGAGTGGCGGCAGCTCGATGGAGTCGACGTTGTCGATGACGGACTTCGCGAGAAGCGACCAGCAGCGTCACGCTGCTACTTGCGAGATGTGTGCGTGCATCGGGCCATCATTGTGATGTAGGTGGGTGAGACGATGGAGGCGGAGATGGGAGGGGTGGAAGTTATAAATGGCGAGGGAGGAAGAAAGTGCGCGAGATTTTTGGGACCTGATGAAATGCCCAGGCGGCAAAATTGCAACTTGGTGGCTTCGAATATCGCAATGGGGATTGGGCCGCACTTTTCTTGATTGTGCTCCGATTTTTGTATACACAAAAAGAATCCTGGTACATGATGAATCAATTGCTTGACCAAACAGATGTCAAATTGACTAGTGTTTCTCGAGAATTTTTTCCTATTGCCTTATAACAAAGTAATGCGCCTTATAACAGATGTCAAAACACATGATAGAATTATGCCACTCAAGATCACAAAGTAATGTGTTTATTAATTTATTTATTGCTTTGCTGATTTGTACTTAAAAAACAAGAACACAACCACTGATAGAATTCTGGTAGAGCTCCATTTTAACTCAACTAATATTGACTTAAATAATGATAGGATTATGACACTCAAGATCACAAGCACTCACCATCAGCAAATAGTTAATTTATATATAATATAATGAAAGCCCCATTCATCAAGGGTCGTTACACAAGCATTCACCAGGGACCATATATTTCCACTTAAGTAATGCCACTTCACAAGGGTCATTACACAAAAGCCCCATTCATCAAACCAACTTGTTCATCAGTTTCTACTTGTTGATCACTACCTACTTGTTCATCTCTACCTCCTTTTGCTAATATATGGAGGGATTATGTCACTACACAAAAGCCAGCATTAGAACTGACCAAACAAAGTCATAAAAATAATTACCAAAAACAGTCATACAGAAATGACCATATCAAGAGTGGTAGACAAAGTCATCAAATAAACATGCATCACACACTGGCATTCAGTCACTTAGTGCATTACGGATAGACATTACACACAATATCACACATTACAATAAAGTTCTCAAGTCTAACACATAGATAAGATAGATTATTACAATCCAAGTCTCTCATGATACTTAGGATAAGCCAAAGTTCTGTCTACAAAAGTTTAGCTAGCCATTCATCCTTCTTCTTCTTCTTCCTCTAGCCATCACAAAACTTTAATGCTTCTTCTTCATGTCCTGCAAGAACTCTTTGGCATCAAATTGAGTTATGAAGCAATTTGCCTAAAAGCCTATTTTTTTGAGTTATGTCACCACAACGGTAGCAACTTATTAAGGATATATAGCTGGATGCTAGTCTACTGATGTTATCTATATGTAAAAGAACATGTGGATTGGATGCTGCGTGTGCTTTCATAGGGTCAAATTGGCAACAAGTTTTTAGTACTTTATTTCTATGTTACTACGTCCCTATCGTTTTTTGACGTTTGGTAGTTCAAAATTGAACTAAGCAACGTCCAATATTAAAATTGAACTAAGCAACACCCACACCGAAAAAAGCTTAATTTGTATGTGTGTTGGCTTTGAAGCTTAATTTGGAGATACATTGCTCCATTCTAGGAATCTACCATTACTACTACTTCTTCAACATGAAACCTTCTCCAACACACATAAATCCTACGGCCATGCAGTCAAAACCATCACAACATTTATCATTTGCTCCACTTTTGCCTCCATGGGATGCTTCTGCTGCTGCTGCTGCTGGTTCCTAGCTCCTCCTCCCCTTCCTGCAGACTCAACCTCTTCTTCTTCACCTCTTCCTTCCTCAAACATCTGGATCACATCAGCCATGAGGACCAGGTGTATCCGAGGACTAGTGGAAGGTCGCTCCTTAGTGATGAGTGATTGACAACGTTGTGTGGACTGATGCTTGGCTAAGTGTGCAGGTACAGCTTGCGGCTTGACTCGTGTCGGTGTAGGTGAAGAACAAGCGCGATAGGCCTTAGCCGTGGCGGCCTCTGGCTGATGGAGTGGCAAGTAGGCTTGGTTCGATGGACCCGGTGGCCGATGGGGTCAAGTGCGAGTCGTGCGGTGCAAGACTGGCGGGCTGAAGTCGTGAACATGGGCCGGTGCAAGGTAGCGGATGGAGCCCGAAGCTTGCACGCGGGGTTTGTTGGTTTGCCCACAAAACCATCGGTGGACGGTTTCTTGGTTTGGGCCTCAAAACCAAGCCCGGAGGCCCGAGGCGACGGAGACGGTGATCCGGGAGCTTCGGGAAGCTTCGAGGCGGAGGGCACGTGGGGTTTGCATCGAGGTGAAGCTAAGCCGCGGTGGAAGCGTGTCTGTCCGATGAAAACTTGACCAAAATGCCCCTGAGGGGTTGTATCTTCATTTCAGTTCCGATGGACTTCGTATAAATAGCGGAGAGGTGGATGTCATCTCTCTCTCTTGGACCCTAGGTTTTCCTCCACCGGTAGTTTAGCGCTAAACTACTTCTTTTCCCTCTGTATTCCTTAGGCTAGATTCTTGTATAGACTCTGAGCTCTGGATGTATGGAAGCATTCTGCGTTGCGGTGATCTCCTAGTCCTCTGTGATTTTCGTGTCATTTTCGAGGCCATTTTTGGGGAGTTTTGTTCTTCGCTCGATTCGGGGATTTGAGGGTGTTTTCCTTCGGATTTCTTTGAGGATATCATGGGTGGAAGCCTTGCGCATCTTTGTGTCTGATCTTGACTCCTCAAACGCTGTGGAGAGCCTTCGATTCATGAGTTTTTGGCCGGAGTTCATGTTTTTGGTGGTTGCTTGTGTGATCCGCGATTCCCGGTGATTTAGGGAGTTAGAGGTCTAGATTTTTGGGGCATAGCATCCTTGTGTGACGCATATCATCTCCCCAAAGTCTTGTCTCAAGAGCTTCTACCGTTTGGGAGATCCGGTGATGAGTTCGTGGAGTTGACCCCGCGGGTCGGGTGTTTTTGGTTCTGTTCGTGGCTTGCGGACAGTCCGCACTATAGCCGCAGACAGTCCGTGCGTCCAGTTGTTCATCGCGAGTTCTTCGTGTTCTTGCGCGCCTTCGTTTCGATCCGATTTAGCCCTAGGGTTTCGTTGCAGGTGGTTTGCGGACAGTCCGCGAGTCTAACACGGACGGTCCGCGTGGTGAAGTTTTATCTAGGGTTTTTGTCTAGGGTTTCCAGCGAGCTGGACGGACGGTCCGCCCTGCCCTCACGGACAGTCTGCGACACTGGCAGACAGTCCGCAAGGCCTAACCGGACAGTCTGTATTTCCGGGTTTGTCTCTGGTAGCTCAGGTGTTCATTTCGGACAGTCCGCGCAGCACCTACGGACAGCCCGCCGTACCTTAGCGGACGGTCCGCCCGTACTGCACGGACAGTCCGCACCTGGTGTTTCCAGATTGTGCCAAGTGCTTTGGTTCTTGTCTAGTTGCTTCCGCTCTTTGCTCCTAGGCTTGTTTCTTGATCGTGTAGGCTTGTGTGTGCCTTGCTTGGAGCTTCCTTTGTGTGCACCAGTCTTTGGAGTGGCAATTGGGGTATAGGCCAAGTTCGACCTTCGCGAAGAATTTTTATCGGCTCCCATTCACTCCGCCCTCTGTGGTCGCCCTATTCGGTCCTTCAATTGGTATCAGAGCCGGTTACGGATCTTCTTGATTCTAACCAGTCTAAGATCCAAAGATGGGCGATTACGGCAAGGGGTCGGGTCCTCCGCACTTTGATGGCAAGAATTACCCGATGTGGGAGAGGCGCATGGGCGCATTTTTGCATGGGAAGGGAACTCTGATCTGGGAGGTCACTCAGGATCCTCATTATGTCATCCCAGACAGTTTTTTGCTTCCAGGATCGCGGGACATGTTTGAGGCCAACAGCAAGGCCGTTGATTACTTGTTCCGTGCTCTCTGTGCCTCGGAGTTTGATCGAGTGTACGGAGAGGATGTGCCCGGAAAGATTTGGCTCAAGTTGAGAAATGCTCATGTTGGCAATGCCCAAGTGCAAGCCCGTATGTTTTTTACTTGCCGGAGAGAGTACGAGAACTTCACTCATCTCCCCGGTGAGTCGACCGATGCTATGTTTCAGCGCTTCACTAGCATAGTCAACAACATGAGGGCCAATGTGACAGTGCTTCCATACACGGATCATGATCAAGCTATCAAGCTTTTGCATGCCCTGGATAGGTCCGTGTGGAGTGCCAATGTCAAGGCCATTAAGGAGTTGAGCGCGTATGACACGCTGTCGCTTGACGAGCTGTTCTCCAAGCTCAGGTCTTCAGAGGTTGATCGTGGCTTGAGAGCCAAGAGCGAGAGCCCCACTAATCCTCATAGTTTGGCTCTTGTCTCAGGGTCGAGGACTAATGCTAACTCTGTTGGCTTTTCTTTGTCTTGTCTTGTGTCCTTGCCAGTGAGGACTTTGAGGTGCTGAGCGAGGATGATCTCGCCTTGTTGAGCAAGAGGTTTGGGCGAATGCAAGGCGAAGCTCGGGGATCTGCTATCGGTGTGGGAAGCACGAGCACTTCATTGCCGAATGCCCTGAAGCCATGGAGATCAAGAACGACTACAAGGGCAAGCCCAAGAATGACTACAACAAGCACCACTCCCGGAACGACTACAAGGACAAGCACAAGGACAAGGGCGAGAGAAGGCACAAGAAAGGTGGCGGCTACAAGAAGAAGACCGCTCGAGCGATGGTGGCCGGAGCGAGCGACATCGACTCGACATCAAGCGATGCTTCTTCCGACTTGAGCAGCGAGGAAGAGCAAGAGAAGCGCAAGGACAAGCGGCACACGGGCAAGAACTTCACCGGCCTAAGCTTCGTCGCACAAGGAGGCTTTTGCGGCATGGCGCACTCCAAGAAGGGTGGGAAGCATAGCTCGGATTCGAACTCCTACTCCGATGAAGAGGTACGACAAGATCCCAACTTCTTGCTAGAGGAGAATGCTAGGCTCAATGAGTTGCTTGATAACCGTGATGATGTGCTTAGAAAGACCAACAAGGAGAAGAGGGAATTTAGGTCTTTGTTGGGTGATGCTAAGGACAAGGTAGCCGAGCTTGAATCCTTGCTTGTGGATGCTAGGAATGAGATAGTCTGTTTCAAATCTGCTCCTGTGGTGTCTGATGAGATAGATTGTGGTGATTGCTCAGTTTTTCTTGCTGATTTGACTGCTCTCAAGGAGAAGCATGCCTCTACTTTGGAGGAACTAGATGTGATTAGGATTGAGTGTGATGAATTGAAGTCTAGGCCAGCTTTACTAGGTGCTTGTACCTCATGTCCTGTCTTGCATGCTAGGCTAGATGAGTCTCACACTAGAATTGTTTCTCTTGAGGCAGGATTGAAAGCTCCTCTTCCTACATCATGTTCAACCTGTGAAATGCATGCTTAGAAAAACATGGAACTTGCACACTATGTTGATCGTCTGCAGGATGAAAATGATGAATTGAGGAAAATGATGGGGTGGTTGTCTGGGCATGAGCCACAATTGAATTTGATGTTGGCTCAGCTCAAGTGGTTTGATGGTCAGGCGTTGGGGGCTGACAAGTGTGGTGAGAAGAGTGGTGAGGGAGAAGAGAAAGCCGAAGAGATCCCCATTCCACCACAAACCACACCGATGAACAAATTTGCACCCAAGCCAAACCACCTCAGAAACAAGCTAGACACAACACCAGATCCACCAGTGTTCCCCCACAAAGATGAGAACTACCAAAAACCCATCAAGTTTGTGAGCACCCAGGGGAGTGTCTTTGATGGGAAGTCAGGAGAGAAAGCTGGAGAGGAGCTTGTAGAGAAGCCACAGCCTAAGCCAGTGCCGATCCGCTTCCATTGTGAGTATTGTGGGAGGGATGGGCATAAGGATGAGTTCTGTTTCTGGAGGAAGAGGGATGAGAGGTTTGCTAGGGAGATGGCAAACACGGACAGGTACCACCTTGCTCGTGGTGTGCCTGAGCCTCGTAGAGGGCCTCTACCTAGGGGTGAGGTGTATGTGCGTACAGTTCCCACTCGTGGAGGTGGAGGTAGAGGTGTGTTTCCTTAGAGAGATAGGCGTGTTGGGTTTGGGCGTGGTGAGTTGGCTCGACGTGCTCCTTCTCGTGACCGTTACGAGTTTGGGAGGCACGATTGGAGCTTTGGGTCTCAGATGGACTACGGGCCACGTTTTCCCCCTCGTGGTGCGCGTACTCCTCCGGTGAGACGTGACAGGTCCTTTGGTGGTAGGCGTGAGAAGGCTCCGCCTAAAGGTTTTGGTAAGATGGATTTTGCTAACCCTTCTTTTGAGCAAATGGCTCGACACTGGTTTGACTCTTTTGGTACTAACACTAGTGTTGAGTCGCTTCCTCATTCTCGTCCTCATTTTTTATTGCAGGTGGGAGGCTTGGAGAACTTTTGGTTGATCGACTCCGGTTGCTCAAGACACATGACCGGAGATCGTTGGTGGTTCTCCAGCCTCACCCCGGTGAGAACGAGGGAGTACATCACTTTCGGGGACAATGGGAGAGGACGACTGCTAGCTGAAGGTATGGTGAAGGTGAGTAGCAAGGTGACCTTAAGAAGTGTGACCCTGGTCAACTCACTTGGTTTTAACCTGTTGTCAGTATCTCAATTACTCGACGAAGGTTTTGAGGTTCATTTTAAGTCGGGTGCTTCTCGTGTGCTTGATTCTCGAGGCGATCTTGTCTGTACGATCGTCCCCGAGGGTCAAATCTTTCATGCCGATTTTTCCCAGTCTGTTGGTCCTCCTCGATGCTTTGTTGCTGGCGTGTCGGCTGAGCTTTGGAAATGGCATAGGAGGTTGGGACACTTGCGCTTTGAGCTGCTTTCCCGCTTGAGTGGTCTTGATCTTGTCCGAGGATTGCCTAAGTTGAAATTCGAGAAGGATTTGGTTTGTGCTTCTTGTCGGCATGGAAAGATGGTTGCTGCTTCTCACGCCCCTCTGACTGCTATCATGACCGAGCGACCTTGTGAGCTGTTGCACATGGATTTGGTTGGGCCAGCTCGTGTTCGCTCTGCGGTTGGGAAATGGTATGTTCTTGTGGTTGTTGATGATTTTTCGAGGTACTCTTGGGTTTTCTTTTTGGAGGATAAGAGTGAGACATTTGGCTTTGTTCGGGACTTGATCTTGAGGTTGAAGAATGAGAGACATGTAGATGCCATTCGAGCTATACGCAGTGACAATGGCACAGAGTTTAAGAACTCACATTTTGATGCCTTTTGCAGTGATCTTGGTCTCGATCATCAGTATTCTTCTCCATACGTCGCTTGTCAGAATGGCGTAGTGGAGAGGAAGAACCGGACCCTTTGTGAGATGGCCAGGATGATGCTTGATGAGCATAGGACTCCTAGGCGTTTCTGGGCCGAGGCGGTGAATACCGCTTGCTATGTCTCAAATCGTATCTTCCTTCGTGCTTTCAAGAAGAAGACCTCTTATGAGCTGATGCATGGCCGACAACCCAAGGTGAGTCACTTTAGAGCCTTTGGTTGCAAGTGTTTCATTCTGAAGAAGGGCAAGTTGGATAAGTTTGAGTCTAGATGTTCGGATGGTATTTTCCTTGGTTATGCGATTCATTCTAGAGCATATCGTGTGCTCAACCTTGACACTAACCGAATCATGGAGACTTGCGAGGTTACCTTCGACGAGACACAGCCATGTAGCTCTTCTGCTTTTGAGAGTGCAGGTGACGAGGAAATTGGTGCCAGTATCTTTGAGGATGAGAAGGATGGAGATGGAGACGACGACGATGATGTTGGTGGTGCTCCCGTGGCTGATCGTGTACACGCTACTTCCACTACTACGACGACGATCGAGGATGGACCATCCCCTACTCCCACTACGACTAAGGCTGTTCGAGTGGAGGCTGCTGCTGAGGGGGAGATTGTGTCTAGGTGAGTGGCTCCCCGGCGTGTACAAGTGGATCACCCACCGACGACAGTCATTGGTGACCTTCATGAACGCACTACACGGTCGAGGTCAAGGAACACTTCTCATTTCGCTCACTCTGCTTTTGTCGCTTCTTTCGAGCCCAAAGATATTCGACACGCTTTGTCTGATGAGAATTGGGTGAATTCCATGCGTGAGGAGTTGGAGAATTTTGAGAGAAACCAAGTCTGGGTGTTAGTCGATCCACCACCAAATTGCCGTCCCATAGGTACCAAGTGGGTGTGGAAGAACAAAGAGGGTGAGAATGGGATTGTTGTGAGAAACATGTCGAGGTTGGTGGCTCAGGGGTTCAACCAGAAGGAGGGGATAGATTATGAGGAGACATTTGCTCCTGTGGCACGTTTGGAGGCAATTAGGATCGTTCTAGCCTTTGCCGTGGCTAAAGGGTTCAAGTTGTACCAAATGGATGTCAAGAGTGCTTTCTTGAATAGGGTGATAGAGGAAGAAGTGTATGTGAGGCGACCCCCGGGGTTTGAGATCGAGAAATACCCACACTGTGTATACAAACTCCAGAGAGCGCTCTATGGGTTGAAACAGGCACATAGAGCTTGGTATGGCAGGTTGAGAGGGTTTTTGCTGAGTAAGGGGTTTGTGATGGGCACAGTTGATAAGACCCTGTTTCTCCTTAAGCATGGGAATGACCTTTTGATTGTTCAGATATACGTGGATGACATAATCTTTGGTGGCTCTTCTCATGATCTTGTTGCCAGATTTGCAGATGACATGAGCAGGGAATTTGAGATGTCCGTGATGTGCGAGCTGCAGTTTTTCTTGGGCCTCCAGATCAAGCAGTGCAAGGACGGGATGTTTGTACATCAGGCGAAGTACACCAGGGACATGGTGAAGAAGTTTGGCATGCACGACTCCAAGCCGCTGACTACACCGATGAGTACCACTACGGCTTTGGACGCGGACGAGGACGGTGAACCCGTGGACCAGAAGGAGTACCAGAGCATGATCGGCTCCCTCCTCTACTTTACGGCAACGAGGCCGGACATACAGTTCAGTGTGTGTCTGTGCGCTCGTTTTCAGGCTTCACCGAGGACCATATTGGCAGGCCGTCAAGCGGATTTTCAGGTACTTGAACTACACTCCTGAGTTTGGTCTTTGGTATTCTGCCTCCTCGACACTCAGACTTCACGGGTACTCCGATGCTGATTTTGCTGGGTGTCGATTGGACCGCAAGTCTACCTCTGGGTGTTGTCAGTTCCTTGGTTCTTCTTTGGTCTCTTGGTCGTCTCGCAAGCAATCCAGTGTAGCCCAGTCCACTACAGAGGCCGAGTATGTAGCTGCTGCTAGTTGTTGTTCCCAGCTGCTTTGGATGACCTATACCATGAGTGATTTTGGAGAGGAGTGCTCCCAGGTTCCACTTTTCTGTGATAGCACCAGTGCCATAAGTGTAGGCAAAAATCCTGTCCTCCACTCCAAAACGAAACACATAGAACTGAGGTACCACTTTCTGAGGGACAATGTTGAGAAGGGAAACATATCTTTGTCCTATGTCCCTACCCAATACCAGCTAGCCGACATATTCACCAAACCGCTTGATCAAGTCACTTTCACTCGCTTGCGGGGTGAACTTGGAGTTTGCTTTCCTTTCTAGCTGGGTCTTGGAGCTTCTCATGTATATATGTGTCATATGTTCATTTTGTTGCATTGCATTCATGCATTTTACTTTCTGTACAAAACCTGGTAGGATAGCCATCTTTGGATCACTTGTGCTAGAAATGAGCTTCTCTTATATACATTGATCACTGATGTGCTATATGTGTGATATGTGCATGTTTGGTATATTGTGGATGTGGATGCTATGCTCTTGATGGTTTTGCCATATACTTATGTTGAGATAGCTTTCTTTTGATGAAAATGCTAAAATTGTGTCTCTCATGAGTAGATGCTTGTCTATGCTCAATTTGTGCTTAAATGCCTATATCATGTTTAGTTTGTGCTTGAGAATCATGTTCTCATTGCTTGGAGTCAAAGACCTTTTATCATTGTAAATGTTTAGCCCTTTTGCTTGCTTGGGGAGAAGCATAAGCTTCTTCTTGCCACAAAGGCACTTCATGTACCATGTTTTATCTTGAAAATGAAATTGGTGTATGAATTACCTTATACTTGAAAAATGAGGTCCTAATCATGTTTTTATGCATTGATATTCATATCTTGGGTGCTAAACCATAGCATGTTATCTACCATGAGAAGTCTCATTTTAAGAAGTAGACACATGACTTGGTGGCTTTAACATGACTTGAGTGGTTTGTGGGCGTTTATAATGATCTTGCGAGGAGAATTTGTGATCTTGCATAAACTTTGGATGATCTAGTGTTTTTATGCTCAAATTGGTATGGATAGGGTCTTGCTCATGAGATGAATGTTTCTTTGTGAAAATTGCTTAAAATTGCTTTTGGCCATGTCACATGCTTATATGTCTCTACCTTCTTGATGGCAATGTGCTAACTACACCATATCTACTTTGCTTGCTCTATGTCTCATGTGTAGCATTTTGTTGTGCTCTTGGTATATTTGAGAAGCTTGGTAGATTGTATATATGCTTTGACATGCATTTTTCATGAAAACAAGGGGAAGAGATTCATATACCTTGATTCATGCATTGTCAACAAGGGGGAGAACTTTGGGATATACATTTAAGGGGGAGATTTTGTGGAAAATTGGAGATTTTGTGGAAAATTGGTATGCATTTGTGAGAGGTTGCATGTGAGGAGAAAAATTGAGAAGAAGAGTTTGCATATGTGCAGGGGGAGCTCCTTTGACTTTCTTGAGTTTTGTGCTTTGTGGTGTGTTCCTTGTGAGCTTTGTTTTGTCTCGGCTGTGTCGAGCCGTTGCCCTTGTCTTAGGGGGCCGAGACTTGGTTTGGCGGGTGATCTTGTTTTTGCTTGTTCTTTGGCTTTGGAACACTTGCTTTGGAGGTTTGTGTTCGTCGTTGTTTTCTTTTCTTTTTCTCTATGTGATTTCTATGGGCGTTGTCAATGCACTCATCAAGGGGGAGATTGAGGACCAGGTGTGTCTGAGGACCAGTGGAGGGTCGCTCCTTAGTGATGAGTGATTGACAATGTTGTGTGGACTGATGCTTGGCTAAGTGTGCAGGTACAGGTTGCGGCTTGACTCGTGTCGGTGCAGGTGAAGAACAAGCGCGAAAGGCCTTAGCCGTGGCGGCGTCCGGGTGATGGAGTGGCAAGTAGGCTTGGTTCGATGGACCCGGTGGCCGATGGGGTCAAGTGCGAGCCGTGCGGTGCAAGACTGGCGGGCTGAAGTCGTGAGCATGGGCCGGTGCAAGGTAGCGGATGCAGCCCGAAGCTTGCACGCGGGGTTTGTTGGTTTGCCCACAAAACCATCGGTGGACGGTTTCTTGGTTTGGGCCTCAAAACCAAGCCCGGAGGCCCGAGGCGACGGAGACGGTGATCCGGGAGCTTCGTGAAGCTTCGAGGCGGAGGGCACGTGGCGTGATCACGGGGTTTGCGTCGAGGTGAAGCAAAGCCGCGGTGGAAGCGTGTCCGTCCGATGAAGACTTGACCAAAATGCCCCTGAGGGGTTGTATCTTCATTTGAGTTGTAGGGGTAGCGTGGTCATTTACCTCCCTCTGATGGACTTCGTATAAATAGCGGAGAGGTGGATGGCATCTCTCTCTCTTGGACCCTAGGTTTTCCTCCCCCGGTAGTTTTGCGCTGAATGGCTTCTTTTCCCTCTGTATTCCTTAGGCTAGATTCTTGTATAGACTCTGACCTCTAGATGTATGGAAGCATTCAGCGTTGCGGTGATCTCCTAGTCCTCTGTAATTTTCGTGTCATTTTCGGGGCTATTTTTGTGGAGTTTTGTTCTTCGCTCGATTCGGGGATTTGAGGGCATTTTCCTTCGGATTTCTTTGAGGAGATCATGGGTGGATGCCTTGCGCATCATTGTGTGTGATCTTGACTCCTCAAATACCGTGGAGAGCCTTCGATTCGTGAGTCTTTGGCCGGAGTTCAAGTTCTTGGTGGTTGCTTGTGTGATCCGCGATTCCCGGTGATTTAGGGAGTTAGAGGTCGAGATTTTTGGGGCATAGCATCCTTGTGTGACGCATATCGTCTCCCCAAAGTCTTGTCTCAAGAGCTTCAACCATTTGGGAGATCCGGTGATGAGTTCGTGGAGTTGACCCCGCGGGTCGGGTGTTTTTGGTTCTGTTCGTGGCTTGCGGACAGTCCGCACTATAGCCGCAGACAGTCCGCGCGTCCAGTTGTTCGTCGCGAGTTCTTCGTGTTCTTGCATGCCTTCGTTTCGATCCGGTTTAGCCCCAGGGTTTCGTTGCAGGTGGTTTGCGGACAGTCCGCGTGTCTATCACGGACGGTCCGCGTGGTGAAGTTTTATCTGGGGTTTTTGTCTGGGGTTTCCAGCGAGCTGGACGGACGGTACGCCCTGCCCTCACGGACAGTCCACGACCCTGGCGGACAGTCTGCAAGGCCTAGGCGGATAGTCCGTATTTCCAGGTTTGTCTCTGGTAGCTCTAGTGTTCATTTCGGACAGTCCGTGAAGCACCTACGGACAGTCCGCCGTACCTTAGCAGACGGTCCGCCCGTACTGCACGGATAGTCCGCACCTGGCGTTTCCAGATTGTGCCAAGTGCTTTGGTTCTTGTCTAGTTGCTTCCGCTCTTTGCTCCTCGTCTTGTTTCTTGATCGTGTAGGCTTGTGTGTGCCTTGTTTGGAGCTTCCTTTGTGTGCGCGAGTCTTTGGAGTGGCAATCGGGGTATAAGTCGAGTTCGACCTTCGGGAAGAATTTTTATCGGCTCCCATTCACTCCTCTCCTCTCTGGTCGCCCTATTCGGTCATTCAGGGCTCAATCAACTCCAGGAAATAGGCCCTTCGCCATCTATAGTAGTCACACCTTTCTGGAAGCTGAACATCAACAGCAAAGGACAAATCCTTCGCAAATCAAAATAAAGTGAAATGCTAACCCTAATCCCAAAACTCACCCATTTTTCATTCCTTGGACACTTGATGTAGATCCGACCCTAGTTGGTGGGGGAATCTTGCTGCGTGCGCCGCTCAATCAGCCGTGCCCTCTTGCAGTACGGGCACTGGATCAACGGTAAACCCGTTTCGTCACCGAATAGGGGATAGGGATCTGGTACCTAGGCCATCCGTTGTGCCCTCCAAACAGCGGACGAAGCGGATACCTGCCTCCTTGCACCGGACGAATCACCAAACTGCGCCATGCGTGCGGAACCCTAGCGGCGGCGACGGCGAGCAGCGGCAGTGGGGAACGAAGCAGTGTTCTGTCGTGACAACTATAGAACTAGCACAGTTGTTTGTTTATTTAATTTTGCATGACACTACTCCCTCATACGAGCTTGAAAATAGATCATTTATTCCTACATATTCCTAAATTCATGCTATATCGTTGTTTAGAAATTTATTAAGGCTAATAGTTTGGAAAAAACTTCTCGTGTTAGTGAGTTTCAAAAAATGACAACTACAATCGATATTGTCATACACTAAATGATGTCAAATGGAAAAGTGATGAGTACCAAAGCTTCATAACTCATCAGGATCTACAAACTTTATTTAGGTCTTTCAGTCATTTTCTAAAGTAGTAATAACGTGAAGTACGAAATTGACAAGCCTCTAAGATAGTTTCTTAAACTATCTAAGTCAATCTCGGAGTAATGACCAATGTATACTATAACTTTTGAAAACGACAACGTGACCTAAACAAAGATTGTAGACCTTTTTCATGAATTATGAAACTTTGGTATTCATCACAATTCCATTTGTCATCATTTAGTGTATGAAAAATCTTGCTTGAATTTGAGAATTATTGAAATTCAACATTTGGATTGTTCAAACTGTCAAAGTTAATGGATTTGTGACTTAAATACAATTTGTAGATGTTGATGAGTTCTACAACTTTCGTATTCACGACTTTTTAATTTGAAATCATGTATTGCCCCAAACAAATTTATGAATTTCTAAATTGATGAAATCAGTAATGTAAATAGTTGAAGGTAACTTGATTGGCGAAATGCACCAAAATAAAAGTTGTAGATCTCGATAAGTTCTAAAACTATTGAATTGCCAACTTTCTCATTTAAATTCATTGTTGATGTCGTACAATTTAATTCCATTTCAACCATTAAAAGAAAATAAAAAATGAAGACGCGTTTGACCATAGTGGTTCCCACGAGTTTGCCCCTTCCTCTTCTGGTTACATACAACAAACCCAATTCAGCTCTCTGACGCGTGGGTACCTGATCAAGCTGGGGCCACGAGTCAGTGACTAAAGACATGAACGCGTCCCTTCGCATGCATAAACGAAGCAAGGCCGCCGGATTTCACCCCCACACATCGCCCCTTCACCCCGCCTCCTTCCCAATATGTCCCATCAACTGCCGCTCTCGCCGCCCTGCTGTCGCCGCCGCTCTTCCTCCAGCGGCGAGATGGTTCGCTCCACCCGCTCTCGCAGCCGCGCAACCAATTCCATCCCGGGCACCACTGCCGCCATTCCCGCCAACACGCCTGCGGCCGCCATTGTTGGGCGGCCTGAAGTGGAGCACAACTCCACCAAGCAGAGGCGTGACGGGCGAGGAAGATTCGTCAGGGGCGATCGCACCTGGAACACGCTCCGGAGGAGGACGAGGACGATGACTATCTCGAGACGCAACCAGGAGGACGAAGAAGTGGCGGCACCGGTCGCCGTCCTCGGTGTCGACGAGGACACTAAAGAGGTGGTGCCAGTCATCATCAAGGATTCCGATGACGAACTGTTGGGCATCGCTCCGCCTCCCGCCCCTCCGGTTAGTATCGATTTGGGAGTTTCTTGCTGGGAGGATAGATTTCGAATTGGGGTTTTCTACTGCGACTATGGAATAGGGTTTTTGTAGTTAACTCAAATTACTAAAAGTAGTTTAGAATGTTACAATGTTTAATTGAGCAATCGCATTCAGTATATAGCATGAGAATTCTTGGTTACTAAACAAGATTATTGAGAATGAGAATTCTTACTAACAGTATATCGCAACCACGAGTATATAGCATGAGTATTTAGTTTTCTACTGCAGCTATTGAGAATGTTACTAAATATATAGCATGAGAATTCTTGTACATAAGATTGGAATTATTAGTGAAAAATTTAGTACTAATGCATGTTAAAATAATTTAGCATTAACTATATGTAGCATAATTTTTAGTTTCTAAATCTAGCACTGGATTCGTTTGAGGTTAATTTAGTTGTTGCATTCATGCATGTTTGAGATTCTAATACTGCCTCTGATTTTTTTGTTAATGAGGACTCCTGAGCACGACTATGTCTTCTTGGTCAATTACAAGGTCTCGATTCATTGCACGTTCTCGCATGACAGCGATGAGGAGACTGGAGATTGGCCAAAGCCGTCGAGGAGGGAGGTCAGATATGGCGCCCCTAGCTTAACAGTGCTAATTTCCGATTGTGATATATATATATATATATATATATATATATATATATATATATATATATATATATATATATATATATATATATATATATATATATATATATATATATATATATATATATATATATATATATATATATATATATATATATATATATATATATATATATATATATGCTAACTTCTTGCCCCTCTGTCAACTAACAGCTAAAGCGAAAGGGCGAGAATATTCGCGTCCTTCTGAAGCGGACGTATTTCACTCCCTGAGTGCACGGATGGTGTGTGATTAGGCCAGCATTAATGCATGTAATCATTGTAGTACTACTTTTGTGTGAGAGCCTTGTGCTTTCTAATGCTTTTGTTTGTGGAAACCTTAAGCTTGTGCCTGATGGACATCTAATGTATGGTGTTTAATTAATTAGTGATGATTTTGTGTCCAAGACTTGTGCTTCTAACTGATCTAATATGCATGGAGAGTTTAATTAGTACCTCTTTTGTGTGCAAGCTTTGTGCTTGTACACTTTTGTGAGTGCAAGCTTTGTGCTTGTACCCTTTTGTGAGTGCAAGCTTTTCTTTGTTGAATGTTTGTGTTCTTGAGTGTGATATATTTGTCACTATCTGTTTGTGTCAATTGTTCTTAAGTGAAAATGCATCTGGAGAAGGCAAATTATGTTGCATACTCTCCCCTCCTATTATTGTCCAGCACTCACAATCTCTCATCCCACCCACATTCATATGTTATTTCAATCAAGGCTACTGTAGACAACCTGGAATTTGAAACAAACACATGACAAAAACAGATTAGTTCAAAATATAATACAATGACATTAAAGGGGCAAGTTCTCGAAAATGAAAACAATTGAGCCTGTGGGACCCACTGCATGCGGCAGGAGGGACAACTCAGCACATTTTTTTGCCAAAAAAAATTTCACAACCCGCCTGATTAACCCCCAACATAAATATCGCCTCCGAACGTTTTCTGCCAAAAAAAATTTCGCATCCCTCCATTACCCCCCAGATTAAATATCGCATCCTCATCCCACGTCCCCCTAAACCACGCGCGGCGGCGGCGACCATAGTTACACAATCTGGTCATCTCGGGAAAGTGACGACGAGGGGAACGTTGTCGGGTTGCTGGAGGCGCCGCGAGGCCATCCATGGCCAGCAATGGAAAACCCGTCACACAACGAAATGGGTGCGATGTCATCGAAGTCGATATTGACGTTAACGGTGTCAGGTGCGTATCGGCCGCCTCGCTCTACACCTTCTTGATGAGTTTACTGGCTTTCAGGATAAAGTTGTGTGCAGTAGTTACATTGTTCCCTCCATGCAAACGATTTTATATACCTCTAATCCCATCTAGGGTTCTCACTTCTCAATGTACCTCCCTTTGATGACAGCACAATCTCATTTGATTTATCCATTAAAATTTACATTCCTATGAGGATACATGTGCGCATCATTTTATTTATTTATTTTCAACATCCTTCTATTGTTTCGTCTTTTCCTTGATCAGAAATATGTGTTCATAGTTATGTGCTCATGCAGGTCTATCTCTATCTAAAAAATTGTAACCGAAACTAATTGTTGTTGTGAAACTCGCTGAGCTGAATAGGCATTGTGCTATTTGACCACTACATATTTGTGTTCCACATACTTCCTACTAGTATATATATACATATACGCATACACCATTATTAGTACTACATCTGAATTTTTTCCATGCTGCCGTATTAATATTTATGTGCACGTGTAGAGACTCCGATTTGAGAGGCGATGTGTGGACTGTACTGGTCGAAATCCATGGGGAAAATCTACAATACGCTTCTAAATTGGACAAGGGTATTATAGACTTTAATGCCCTAACAGATATTAAAGAAATGTTTGGATTTGAGCAGCGGGACTACATGTACTATATGAAGAGAAATGAAGATTATACCTGTACAACGAGTAATATTGAAATTAAATCTAACAGAGATAAATTAAATCTAAGAGAGATATACTGGAAATGGTTCAGTATGTGGAGTCAAGCAATGAGAGGAAACTAAGGTTGGTACTGTCAAAAATTGCTGTTGATGCTGGGGCGGTTAATGTTACACACCTGAAACTTCTGAGGCGGAAGCCAAATCCTGATGATGCCCCTGATTCTGAGGATGAAGACGACTATGATGTTGGTGATTACAAAATTTGGCTTGAAGAACAAGACGAGGACTGTGGTACGTATGTTGCTTGTTCTACACTAGCCACATGTAGCCTTGACTGCACATTATACTCATACTAGTGTTTCTAATTAATTTCCAGACCTTCACAATGACTTCAGGGAAGATACAGTTACAACGTACACTAAATGGTTAACTAGTATCAGATGTCTCAAAGAAATTAGTAAATCCTTTTCCTTGTCGACTGCAGGAGGGGTGGTAACGGGCCCTTCATTTTGTACTAAGAAATTTAAGGATCGGGCCCTATAAGGATCGGGCCGTAATTCTATTCAATTTTGAACTAAAAAGTAAAAGGGCCTAGTTGGATTGTGAAGAAAGCATTAGGGCCATGGCCCTTTACCACCCCTCTGCAGCTTATTTGTGATGAAAAATGTGAACCTTCTAAGTTCATGTGTTTTCCATTTTTTCAGAGGTGTATGGTAAAGTTCAAGCTAAACCTACAGAAGTAGTCGTACTCCAACAAGATGAGAACAATGACAGCAGCCCGACGCCGCCACCAGAAACGATGCCGCCACCACAACTTCCATCGCATGCTAGGAGACCAAGGAAGACAAAAGGTTAGTACAGCTCTACAGCTCGAGAAACTTCACTCTTTATTTTTCATCAGTTTAAAAAACTGCTATTGTTCAGTAGTGGATGTTATTTTCTCTGGTGTGAATGCAAGTAGGTGGCAAGAATGTTGGCCGTGGAAACCTGAAAGGGTTATCTACAGTTGACAAGAGATCAAGATCTCTCTGCGAAAAGTTGAAAATCCAATTTTCATCAAAGTTGGGTGGTCCATGTGGAGAAAACAGACGTACCTTTGTTGATGAGTTTGTTGTACATACTAGGCAGAGGGCTCCACGAATTGGAGTCCGATATTGGAGTGAAGTGCTTCCAGTAGTCAAGAAAGACATCGTAAAAGCTCTAATGGTAAGTCACTGTCCACCGCATGCACCTTGTTAATTTAATATAGCAGATGTGTTCCCTCTATTTTGTTCGTATCCAGTTTTATGATTGAATCATGCATGAATAACAAGGTTCCATCCCACCAGGAAGGATGGGATTTTGAGGGCATTCAAAATCTAGAGGAAAAGATATTGAAGATTGCCCACCAACGCTACAAAGGTTGGCGAGACGACTTGAGTGCTACATACAAGGCGTACAACAGTTATCCGGAAAGAATGAGGCACAAGCCTGCTGACCTAAACATTGTGGAGTGGCACTATTTGTGCCACTACTTTGGAACAAAAACATTCAAAGTCCAATTTTTTCTACTAAATTATAGACAACATTGTGAGTTATATAGAAGATGAGTTCAACCTTTCATCGCTTAACAACACTGGTTCACTCCTTGCAGGATCACAGCACCCAGAACTCTGACAATCGCGGCTGTCTGGTTAGCAACCATTCGGCGGGTTCGAAACCTTACTCTCAGTTGAGTTGGGAAAAGGTAGAGATTGGTTACCATATTCTCATCTTTCACTATCTACATAAGAAAATCATATATTGATGCCGTGTAATGATGCAATCATAGCGAGATCCCGAAACTGGTGATGAGCCATGCCAGTTGGAACTTTGGAAGGTTACTCACTCTAGGGATGGAAAATGAAGAAATGAGGTGGCTGAGACTATTTATGTGAGTAGAAATTTGATTCTAACCTTGCGTGCACATAACACTTGTTTAATTTTGAATCAAACCATGTGCACGGTTTTCTATCTTACATTTTTTTTCTTGCGCACAACCTTGTACAGTCAGGAAATTAGCTCTACTAGCAAATCTAGATAAGGAGGGTGAAGACACAAGTTCCACTCCTCGAGATGAAGAGGAAGAGAAATTTTTCCAGGAAACATACAGCGAAAGAACACATGTCAAATCCTTTGTGTCACGTGGCCATGGTTACATGTCCACTCCAAGAAGCAACAAAATGTATTAGGAGAGGTTGTTACATGAGAAGCTCGATAAGGTCCAAGCATGAGAACGTCAACTGGAAGAAAGACTCAAGATGCATGAAGCTGAAAAGGAACGCGAGAAAGAATTGAAGAAAATGATGGAAAGAAAATGCAGGAACAATTTGCAAAGATGATCGAGCCTATCAAACACTTGCTGCCATGTTCAGAGGTAACCAGATGATTGTACCTGTTATGTTCATAACTTGGCCAATGCAGCTAATATCTTACCTTCCATCGTTTCAAATAAGTAGAATACACCTCAATCCAACAACAGTACATGTCAAGTAGTCCGTAGGGTCCATGAGGATGGCATTGCTGCAAGAACATTAGTGCAGAGTCAAGAAACAATGAACATGGTAACAACTATACTTGGTTGTGATTGAGAAAATGCATATTTATGCCACTTATCTCTCGCCTGCCCTTTTTCACAATGTGCAGACTCCCTCTGAAACCATCAACAATAGTTCTAATGAACCTCTACATACGAGGCCGGAGGAAAACATTCCTGCAACACCAGTAGTGCAGGATCATGTAACAACAACCCAGGTAACGACACCGAACAAGCTTTCGAATCATGATGCATGGTGTTGTGCTTTTAATCACAACTGATATAGTTCCGATATAAAACTATACATTCCAGATGAATCTATCAAGCACCGTGACAAAAGACAAAGAAAATGTGCCACCTAACATCAGTCATACAAGTGCCAACATTAGCAAGACACTATTCGCTGAGAAACATGATAATCGTGCTCCACCTTCTTCTGCACCTACAAGATATATCGCTACAAACACGCTGGCGAATCAGTCTAAGACGCGATCAAGAAAGAAGAGAGCACAAGATCAGGTACTAAATGAACTGTCCGTTCTTAATGCCATTTATATTTTTCTACTTCCAATCCATATGATGCTACATATTCTCATTCCAAGACAATTTGGGTTCAGATGATGTAATTCTCTAATTTCTTTACATTCAGAATGGAATGCAAAGAGAATCTCTGGAGCCGAGAAAAGACTCAAGATCGACCAAAAAAATCCCTTCGGCATCAAACAAGAAGCTCAAGCCTCCAAGCAAACCTCAGCTCTAGAAATGATGAAGATCTTCAACAATAATGGGTGGGAGTGATGCTAGGCTCTTTACAAACTTTGTTACTATTAATGTGAGCGATGGACAAGAGTGCAAAATTTAATGTGGTGAATTTTATTCTGTTATATGAATAATTGTGATCTTGAATGACATGAATGTACATTGGTTGCAACAATCTATGTTTCAAATATTTTTGTTGCATTAAAGAATCCAAAATTGGGGACGGTGGGCATCCAGTGTGTATCCTATGGCGACCAATATTTTGTTGCAATTTCCTCTATGCCAATAGCGACGAACCATAGTTCGTAGTGATATAGTACATGCATATCGCGACCAAAATTCATCTGATGCGTTATCACTAGAGCATATAGCATAGACACATGCTTCATTCCGATACCCCTACTCATATAGTGACGGTACTCATCGTTGTGATTTAGTTAAAGAACATGGCAGCGACCAATCTTTGGTTGCGTGACCATCTACGTGTATAGCAACGAAAATCAGCGTTGTGATTTTGTTCAAGCATCTGGCGACGACCCATCATTGGTTGCATGACCGGCAACGTGTATAGCTACGATAACTATCGTTGCTATTTTGTTCAAGCATATGGCAACAACCAATAGTTGGTTGCGTCACCATCTATGTGTGTAATGACGGTAATTCTCGTTGCGAATTGTTAGAATCTTATGGCGACGACACATAGTTGGTTGCGTGAATCCCTTCGTGTATGGTGACGACACTTAGTGTTGCAATTTTGTTGGATCATATGGCGACGAACCATATTTGTTGTGTGACACTCTTTGTGTATGGCGACGGCAATTAGCGTCGTGATTTGCTTCAAGCATAATGCGACGACCCATAGTTGGTTGCGTGAACCTTGTGCTGTATAGCGATGGTAATTGGTTGCATTTTGGTTCAAGCATATGTCAACGGATTACGACTTTGTTGTGATAGCCTACATAATAATTGCAACAACACGTATCGCATTGCGAAGCGATACTGTCATTGTAATAGTGCTTGTTTGCAACCGAGCAAAGTGGTCGCAAAAACCACTATCGCAAGGATGAGTACCATTGCAAAAACCTGTGTTGCAATGCCACTAGTCGTCGCTACTTCACCTCATTGCGATGCCAGGCACCGTCACAACAATTGATTTTTATTGCGACAACCTTTTGGCACCGTCGCAGCAACATATTGCGACGAACAAAATTGCGACACCTGGCGACGGATTGCATCTGTCGTAATCGCTACGTATCGCAACTGAAAACCGCATATACCTACCACTTGGAGGCGTCGCGAACTCCGCCAATCGCTTTAGTGTATTCATTGAAACTTCTCTCATTCCCTCCTAAAACCACAATAGCTGAACACACAGGTAACTTTTTTTTGCCTCTGATGTTCCTTATTATCTTTTTAAGTCATACTTATTCCCTTGAATCATCAAACATCTATATATCCAGGAATATCAAACTTGCCACTCTAGGAGCACGGCATTGCATTTACACTAGATAGCTTTATAAATGGTAGATTTATAATTGAGATCAAGATTTGTGACATGAAAATTGCAAAACATGTAAGCATCTACTACCTCCATTTTGCATTTTGTTTTGTGTGAGCACTCAAACAAATTATCCATCACTGTTCAGTAGAAGCATCTTTAGCTTTATAATACAACTAGTACACAAAACAAACACTCACTCCAATAGGCCACATCATTTGGCTTCATAATAAAACCAAAAAGAATTTTGTTCTTTTATGCTAGGCCCCAACTGGGTTTATTTGGAAGTTGCACCATTGATTCATATTTGAGGCCCATAGTGTGAGTGTCTTCTAATTTGAAGAAGATTTAGACGAGCACTTGAGATGAGGGTCAATTCATGATGTTGGAACTTGTGCTCCTGATAAAAAATCGTTTGAATGGGACTGTTTTCATGGGATGAATTCCAAAAGTGTTTGGTTTGTAAGGCCAGTCTCAGTAGAAGAGGTCATAGGGGAGTTTCCAAGAGTGACACATCATCTTTATTGTATTGGTTTGCAGGATGACACACCATCTCTCAATGCACAGTGTCATAGCACAGTTTCATAGGTTCCTGTAAATATTTAATTGGTGCATGTTGGTTGGTCAATTGTGCTATAGAAATTGTGTCACTTATCTCAGTGTGAGTGTCATGAGGGTGTCATCCCTAGGACTCCGCGCCGACCCTGGGTCATGAGGATGACCCTGGTTTCCTCTCTCTCCTATTAAATATCATTCCATGTCATCTCTTTTGCATATGTGGTATCCTATTTAATGTCTATGACCCTCCCATTGAGACTAGCCTAATATACTTGCAAGGCAATAATTAAATTTCAATCACACACTGAATGTTGTTATCCTATTTATGACATTGAGTTTTGTTGTGAAAGATGTGTATAAAAACATAAAAAACAATAGGAAATTATCTTTACGACAATTGATATAACAAGATTAACATCTTGCGGTATCCTAATAAGATTATTTTCTGCTATATCACAGGGCTATGGTCTTGTCTCTATTTGGCCTATCTTAGGAATGAAACCTTAACTTGTACACTCCAAATGGTCTGCTATTGCTCACATGCGACAAGAAGACATCCTTACCGACATTACCATCAAGTGCAGTGATGGAAGTATTATTAAGGCTCACAGTGTTGTAGTGGCAGCTAATTCACCGGTGTTGCGAAGAATGTTATCACTTATACAAATGGAGGGGCACCCCGCAGTCGAAATACTCGACATGTCCATAGATGAATGCAAGGCCTTTATCAACCACATGTACGACAATTTGTGCGAGAAAGAGTTCACTGCACATCGACTTGCTCTCGTTGCTGCTGCCAATAAATATGATGTCTGCGACCACAAAATGGCTTGCCTCGACAGCCTGCTGCATGACATTGACATAGAAACTTGATTGAGAGGCTTTAGATGGCATGCCATTACCAGCTACCGGAACTGAAGAGGAGCTGCATAAGGTTGCTCGTGGACTTCATGAAACTTTACGAGATTCATGGCGATTTCGATGAGTTCATAGCGACGGCAGATAGGGCTATTGTTGCTGAAATATTGCAATATGCACTCCGTAAGTTCAATGGCTTGGAGTAATTTTAGTTTATCATTTTACAATTATAGCAAATGATATACTCGTAGTTTTGTAAGGGATAAAAATGGTACTGTAATAATTTACATCAAACACCACATCACTATTCACTGGAAGCAGCGGCCACTCGGTTACGCACGTGCCATGCTGCGTGCTGCCACCGCCCGGTGTTCCCGACACAGCATGCCTACGGCCATCTAAACTAAAAGGCAGCTTCAGTTACGCATGCAGGGCCCCCTCACACACACCACAACCACCCCGTGCGGCCCCACCACCACCCATTTGCCCGTCGAGGCTATACACACAACACGACACAACACAGGGATTGTGTGCCCGCTCCTGCGTCGCTGTGGCTGTGGACGACATGACGGGAGGGGAGCAGAGGGTCCCCCACCCGAGGCTGTACACACAACACGACACGACACAGGGACCGTGCGTAACCGATTGAAAATGGTTAAGTGTAAATTAGTGTTGAGTAGTACTCCTAATTCTATTTGATTTCTCAAACGAGTCCCAATCATTTATCATTATTTTTCATAAATGATGGTTGGTTTCCTTCAATCTCTCTGTTCCAGGTCTTCAACGGGCGTGTCAGGTGTGCGTGCAAAACATGCACCACCTCCCTGTGATGCATTAAATAGCAATGTTTGCCACCACCACCACCTTCTCCTATTCACCAGGAATGGTGGTGTACCGTGCGTGGAGCCGGTTCCTCTAAATAATTTCATCTAGTAATCCATGACTTGCTACAGTAATGCTACAGCAACCATCCTCAAATTATGTGGTCAAAGATCTCGTTATATTCGTCTCGTGATTTTGCACGGAGTTGTGGAAATACTTCTAGTTTTTCAAACTGACTTTATTTCATACCTCTAATTAACGGTCAAAGGAGGAGTAAAAAATTTTACTCCTCCAACCAAACACAGCATCGAACACAGTGCGGGCGTCTCACCACTCGCCTGCTGCAAGCCGACGAAGAGGCACGAGCGCGGCTGGATAGGGCAACTTTAACGTGTGATTCGCTAAGATGAACCAACCACTTCCATCTCAGCTAGTGCTAGGTGATTCTGTTTTGCTCTAAACGTGTGCTAAACTTTTTTGCATTGATGCGGGCCCACATTTGGAATAAATTACTTCTCCACCCAGCTTTTTCCCACCCTGCTGCGCTGAGTTCCATGCTGAGAGAGCTACCGGTGCTGCGTGCTGGATTGAGCTACCGGTGCCATCGGTCCAACGTTTGATAGGGGTGCGATGTCATTCTCTCTCTTCCAAGTACTCCAGCTGCGGTACATTAAATCCGGCGGGACCCACCACCAAAGGTGCGCCACCTCACCACACGTCCCAGCCCGTCGCGGGCGAAATTATTAAACTTGCTCTTAAAAATTGTCGTCCCCTTCTCCACTAGTAGCAGCGGTGTACTAGGCTGTAGCTGACCGCACCAGTGCCAGGCGCCTGCCTCACAGCCAGACCCATCTTTTCCGACCACCTGGCGGCCTCACCACCACACACAGGACAAAAAGAAAAATAAAAGATCACAGCTTCAACCCCAACCTCGGTTCCCAATTTCCCACCCCAACCTTTACAGCATTACTCCCTCCATATAGCTTGCAAATTAGATGTCATTTCTCCTCTGAACCAACAAACTGGACTGCATTACCCCTATATTAACGCGCAGCCCATTTGGCTCTCCAATAACGGCTGCAACGCACCCATGTGCGAAACAACTACTTTCTGCAGCTTGGAAAAAATTTGAGGCCATAGAGGTTCGATCCAGGACCCCCAGCCTCGGGACTAGGAGCACAAACCAACCGAGGTGAGTGCATTTCAATGTCTGGAATCCACCCGTTACCCTATTTATTAAGGGCGTACATGGAAAACTAACCCCTACTTAAGCACTCCTTGGTATGTGTGATCCTGTCTTTTTGTTGACGTTTGATTATCGTTGTAAACTTCGATCCGCAGATACGGATCACATGGGACCCTCTTTCCCTTAAGTGTAAACCCAAGGTATCGAATCCGTGGAACATGTGCAATGCAAGATCAATCCAATAAAGCGAAAAAGAACTTTGTTCTAGAGAGGTTTCAAACTCATCTAATCTAGTAAAACATAAGAGGTAGCGAGATAAAGCAAGAGGTCACCGATCTAGAGAGTCTAGATCGTGCCTTTGTCGTAGTTCCAAGCGAGAGATGAAGATAGCAATAAGAATCTCATAAAAAGCATATGGCCTCCGTTCCAATCCTCGAAGGCACCTACCGTACACGTGATCGACATCCTGTCATGATACCCCGTTTCTTGTGTAGGTGAACCTAAGAGCACGCTCATGAAGAACGTATTGAAAATACTTGGTAGATCGGGTATGCACCTCTAGCCACTGCGGCTACAAGAGCACCCTAGGCAATCTATCTTAAGTATAGATTGAGGAAGAAGCGAAACCAAGAGAAGACAAAACCGAAGAGAAAGCACTCGATTGCTAGTTATCGGATCCATTAAAACTCCATCATAAGTGTATACATGAATAAGATCCAACCGGGATCCTACCTTGATCTTGATTCAAGCCTCCGTAACTCCGATGTGGTCTTCCATGCAAGGTTCCCACGCCGGCTAGGTGAACCCTAGACGACTAACACGACCCTCCTCTCCGAGATGGCCCGACTTGATAGTTGGAACTTCGCACGGGGACTTTAAATAGCCGACAATCATCTTGGTCAAAGGGGGCGGCGAACTGACTAGGAAAAGGGCCAGGCCGGCTGGCCTGGGCCAACCGGCCCAGTGCCTTTTCGGCCCGGTTCGCCCCCGGTTTTCTTCCCGAAGCTTTTCGTGACTTCCTAAGTTTTTGCCGAGTTGCATGTGGGTCCTTGACGTCATTTTCCTCACGATTTAGATAAGAGTGCTTTGCGTATGAACTCTCGCACCTTCCATCTAGGTCCTCGATCCTTCTCGGCTTCACGCTTTAGTCCTTGGTTCATTTGGAGTCATGTTTATCTTCTATCTTGACTTGTGTAGGGCTTCATGATCTTCTTGTAAAACCCTTGATGAACTCTACCCGGAAGTCCTCTTTTAGGCTCTTGATTCCTGTGTAAACAATAAACTCCAAAAACCATGCGCGAGTGTGAACTGAACATATACAAAGGGTTAGGATCGTTAGTGTGAATATAAAATTAGTGCCAACATTGAAGGTAAACTCATGGCTAGGTTGACGGAAATCGACCGGCAACATCGCCCCATGCTTAAACCTTGCACGTCCTCGAGTAAGCCTTCAATGGATATCAGCGTTGCCTTTCAATGTTCATACCCTGCACTTGATCATACATGAGAAAACATAATGCTATCTAGATTTATATTTGTTAAAGTTTCATAATGTAACTAGCCTTCATCCCTACGGAAGGTGGATAACAATTAAGCTCTTCCAACAAGAAGTTAATCATGCTCCCAACTTTCAAATGAATCTCAGAAGTTTTGAAATAAAGTGCAAGATGAAGAAAAATGGCTAAGCCAAGTTCAAAAATTTAAACACCCTTGCATCTTGCTCAAGAACTCTCATCTCATCAAGTCTCTCAAGCCTACTTGTTCTACTCCTTTCCCCTCTCAAAATATATATAAGTGGAAGGCTTCATATGGAGCTTTTGGGAAAGGTTTAGTCGTACCAAGATATTATAATCGACATGTTATCAAAACAAGACAAGCTTCTCATGGTCTTACCGAGACTCGTCAAAAAGGTCATTGGAAAGATAATGTTCTCAAGGAGGAGGAAGAGAAAAATACACACAGCTTGAGATAGGTGGACATGTGCAAATGGCAAAGAGTGATCCCGAGGCACAAACGAAGTCCTCGTTATCGGATTGCACATGGTTGGAAAGATGATTATGGGTCTTGATCTTGAATCCTCTTGACTTGAAATTCCTAATGCATCTAGAGAGTCGGGGACCTTTATTTATTTTTTTCTTTTTCTCTTTTTTTATATATAAACATATTTTTTTCTTTTCTCCTTTTTTCTTTCTTTCTCCTTTCTTTTTTATATACTCCCCTTGAACTCTAGATTACATTGTACCTACCTCCTTGGCAACTACCCCCCCCATGCTTAGACGATTGCACGTCCTCGGGCAAAGACGTGGTGAAATTTTTGTGCCAAGGTAGGTACTAAAAGTCCTATATTTTCCTGGAGAGAAACACTTAAAATCTTCTAGGGATCCTTCACGGAACATGTCGTCTTGGAGGTTTCGCAAAATCATACTTCAATCTTCGGCACCTTCATTCTCGTGATCTTCCTTGAAATACTCATCCATACTCAGGAATTGGGTTGTGGTCAAGGAGGTAAACACAAAAAAAAAGATGTTTTGGGTTTGGTGGTTGGATATCTGGCAAGGTTTGCAAAATTCCCAATGTGGAAACTTACAATGCACGGATACAAAGGGCTAGCATAACGATAGATACACAAAAATGGAATGACCAGCTTCTTAGTCTCGGGCCAGAGAAATCAGGCCTTGAATTAATGCACCCAAAAATAAATTGAATAAAGGCCTTGAATTAATGCACCCAAAAAGAAATCAGGCCTTGAGTTTTGGGTTTTTGCACTCAATCAAATATAAGGCTTTGGATAGGTAGAGCAACATGCAAGAGGTATTAATGATGAGGTTAGCATTACTTTTAAGAACAAAAATAAATCATCTTTAACCCTTCCAAAATTGAGAGCATGAGAAAAACTATGGGTCTTATCTTTATCATAACCTCCCCAAAGGATTAAGCTAGCATTTAAATTAATTTCAGATTTGCATTAAAGAGAGCACTAGCTTAATCATGCATAAAACATGTACAAATATGAGCAAAGCGGCAACGGTCATCATATATCAACTTGGCACAATTTTCCATCCATATTAAAGATCATAAAACGATGCTGAAATTTATTCATGGTGATGGAAAACAAAAACTACTACTACCACACACATGCTGAAAATAAAACTTAAAAAGCTATGCACACAAAAATTTGTGCACAAATTGAAAAATAATGGAAAGGAGAAGGAAAAATCAAACTGAAAGCATTATTTCTTCTTCCTTCCTTCACTCTTCCTCCGGTGGTTGATCCTCCATCTTTATGATGAAACCAAGCTTGGAGTGCCTCAGAGTATATTGTGGCGGAGCGGATGAACGAGTTGAGCGTCGAGGTTGAACTGGAGGCTCCTTTGTGTGCCCTTGTGGTTTGGTATACTGCATGGACGTGCTTTGTGTACTCCTCATGCCTCCAAGGAGTAGCGTGTCACTCCTCGGCGGTACCACGTCCTCCTCATGCTTCATGGGGACTCGGAGATAGCGTGCCTTCGCGAAGAGCTTGATGGCACCTTCGACGATGATCATCGTGTCTTCCTTCCGAGGATGATGTTCATGGCCTCTCTCATCGTGCCCTGCTGCACAAAGTCACAAACAACTCCCCAGGGGTTTCTTGCCGGTGGAAATACACACAAAGAAAGTACATGGATTGACAAGAATTGTAATGATTTTTCCATAATTTTTAGAGAAGGAAGTGAGGCATGAATTTTTCTGGGTGAGTTCTGGAACTTCTAGGCTATGAACTCAAGAACACGAACTAGAAAATGGATGAACCACTTACCATACGAAGGGGAGCACCGGGGGTTGTTTGGAAGGGGCAGGCCGGCCGGCCTAGGCTGATCAGCCTAGGGGGCCTCCTGCTCTTCCTTGCTCCAGTTTTCTCCGAGCTGCTTCTAACTTCCTTGTTGTCCTGTGTCCTCGTGCTCCACAAGAATCCATCACCGAAACGCTCTCGGCCACTCCTTTGTTTTGAATTATGAGATCAACGCCTCCCTCCTTTACTTTGTGTCACTTCTTGTTTACCAAGCTTTATGTGCTTTCACTTATTTCCAGCAAAACAAAGTCATCACTGCCCCCCATGCTTGTCCTATGCATGTGCCCAAGATGCCAAATGATGAATGCCTTCCCGTGATGCATCATGGAGCAGTAGGTGTTAAGCAAACTCAAAAACTTGCCCTCAATCATGTTTTGGCGCTAATCACTCCTCTATATAAAAAATTATCTCAGAGCTAGCAATGAGTCCAAATATATTCTTAGAGGAGTTTTTTAGGCATGAAAAACATTTGTCAGTCGAAAACCTTCCGACTACCTTTATTTTGGTTGCACCGGGATCATTTGCTTTCATTAATTGATAGCAAGGTCCTCCGGCTTGACTGTGGGGGTTTGGGTTTAAGTTCTAAGTTTGGCCAAACATGAGAGAGAAATTTTGAACGAATAAATCAAAGGGGCTTAGGAAAGTTCTAAATGTAGGGAAACCGGTGGATGATAAGTTGAATGAAACCAAAAATCGAATTTCCTAGGTTCACGCGAGTCCTATCATGCGTCAAAGATTAAAAATCATTAAGGAACATAGCGAGGCTCTACTCATGTGTTTTTAACATGTAAAATAAGCCAACCTTAACATCATGAAGAGGATGAAAGGCTTGGATAGGATCTGAATTTTTTGTTCTAGTTTCTCGAAAAGAGGCAAATAAATCATGGGATGGCTCATGTCATTGTTTTAAGGTAGAGAAATTCAAATAAAATGAACGAGCAAATAAAAGGTTCTCCAAAACTTGTTCAACCACTTAAGAGTTAATAAAATGTCTTGCGTAGCAAATTCTAAGACTCACTTACTTGAAATTCAAAAATCTTCTGGGTTGTCCTCCCGGTAGCTTATTCTTGACTCGACGAATGGGTTGCCTCCCGCAAAGCGCTTCGTTTATAGTCTATAGCTAGACTTCTTCTCTTCTTCACTTCGGATCAACACTCTTCGTGGGAATTGCAACCTTGGGTACCCACTTCTGCACCATCCTTGGCTTGGGTGCAGGCTTTTTCTTCGGCTTAGTCATTTTTTTGGTCTTCACAGGCTGGCTTTCTTCTTTGGTCTTGACGGATGCAACATCTCTCTTGATCTTCTTTGCTTCCTCCTCCCTTGGCTCTTCCTTACTAATGCGACGGCGCGGTGGGACATATTTATCATTAATAATGTCACGTACCTCGAAATAGGGTTGAAACTTGAATGCACTTTCGCTGTTGATGTCGATCTTGATCTCCCTCTTGCCAACATCGATTGTCACTCCGACGGTATTAAAGAACATCCTCCCGACGAGCAGCGGCTTCTCCCTTTCTCCCATCTTGAGAATCATGAAATCAAAGGGGATGAAGTGATCTCCCACTTTTACGAGTACATCTTTGGTGATTCCTATGGGATAGCGAATAGAGTTGTCACCCAACTTTAGACTCATGGCCGTAGGCTCTAGCTTTGGTAAGCATAGCCTCTTGAACACGTCTCTTGGCATGGCTCCCATACTTGCTCCAAGGTCGCATGACGCCTTCTTGAACTTGAATGATCCAATGGAACACGAGATGATCAGACATCCGGGGCCTCTTTGTTTCTTAGGTCCTTGATATGCAATAATGGCACCACATTCCTCGGACATCTTGATGTGATCTTCCCCGAGTGTCGTCATCTCATACTTGTTGGCAAGTATGTTATTGAAGTAGCGTGGCTTTAATGAAGGCACCTCTAGTCTTCCTTCATTACCCATTAGGCACCCAACAAGTTGTCTCATTTGTGTTTTTAGCATCTTCATTGTGTTGAGCACTTGATGGTTAGAACTTTCGACCTCTGTCACCTTGCCGTCTATATTCTCCAATATTTTGTTGATAGCCTTGAACTTAGTGACGGTGTCCTTGTTGATCTTAGCTTGCTCGTCCATGAAGTCCTTCAATTGTATATGAAGAGGAACCGAATTTTGAATGGAGGAGCTTGCATTAAATTGAGGTTTACTTTGCCCATAGCGGAAGTTTGGCGATTCTCCTTTCCTCATGTGGTTGAGCACCTTAGCTTCCTCCGGACCATCTCCATGGACATGGTCGTACTCCCCACACTCCTGACAAGTGGATCTTGCTTCGGCGGCCTTCATAGCTTTTATCTTTTCTATTTCTATCTTCTCCACCCTGCTCATAAGTGAACCGACTTGCCATACAAGGAATTCGGCTCGCTGGTATTCATTGAAGCGCTCCAAAGCTTCCTTAATTGTCTCCGTGGGAGATTGAACAAATGTTTCAACCATGTCACGCAAACTCTAAATCTTGACCGGCGAACAAAATCTCTTTGTGAAGGCCCTCATCAATGCGTCCCAATTTAATATCTCCTCTGACAGAGTGTGGAACCAATCCAAAGCTTCTTCAAGTAGTGAGAACCCAAAAAGCCTTGCCCTCAATTTATTTTGAGTCAACCCTTCCACATTGAAAGTTTGACATAGTTGAACGAATGCTTGGAGGTGAAGGTTCGGATCCTCTTTACCGGTGAAAGGTGATTGTTGCACCTTGAGGATAGTTGAGACCTTGATCTCGAACGGCCTTTTGACATCTTCAAAGTCTAGGATTGGTAGATCATAGATGTCCGGGATGCATAGCGCCCCGATCTTGCGCTCCGGCTGCGGTTCTTCTCCCATGGGTGGCGGTTGAGGTTGATCTCCCTTTGGACTTGGAGGTGGTGTTGCCTTTGGAGATTTCGATGATCCTTTGGCCTCGGCTTTTGGATCTACAAATTCCATAGCTTGTGTTGCACGTCTCCTTTGCCTGTAAAGTTTTTCTAGATCATCCACAAAAGAATACTAGGGTTGGTTGGAGAGGTTGCCGTCCATCTCCGGTTAGGGTTAGTGATAAACAAAAATCAAAAAGAAGAACTAGGGTTAGTGAAAAACTAGATTAGATTGATTTTTGAGGATGATCAAAGTTAGTAGAAGCAAAAGAAAAACCAAAAGAAAAAACTTAAAATTAATTACAAACCTGATACTATATCGGATCTTGATTGCTTGTTTCCCGGCAACGGCGCAGAAAAAGGGGCTTGTTGACGTTTGATTATCGTTATAAACTTTGATACGCAAATACGGATCACATGGGACCCTCTTTCCCTTAAGTGTAAACCCAAGGTATCGAATTCGTGGAACATGTGCAACGGAAGATCGATCCAATAAAGCGAAAAAACACTTTGTTCTAGAGAGGTTTCAAACTCATCTAATCTACTAAAACAAGAGAGGTAGCGAGATAAAGAAAGAGGTAACCGATCTAGAGAGTCTAGATCGTGCCTTTGTCGTAGTTCCAAGCGAGAGATGAAGATAGCAATAAGAATCTCATAAAAAGCATATGGCCTCCGTTCCAATCCTCGAAGGCACCTACCGTACACGTGATCGACATCGTGTCACGATGCCCCGCTTCTTGTGTAGGTGAACCTAAGAGCACGCTGATGAAGAACATGTTGAAAACACTTGGTAGATCGGGTATGCACCTATAGCCACTGCGGCTACAAGAGCACCCTAGGCAATCTGTCTTGAGTATAGATTGAGGAAGAAGTGAAACCAAGAGAATACAAAACCGAAGAGAAAGCACTCGATTCCTAGTTATCGGATCCATTAAAACTCCATCATATGTGTGTACATGAATAATATCCATCCAAGATCCTACCTTGATCTTGATTCAAGCCTTCCGAACTCCGACGTGGTCTTCCATGCAAGGTTCCCACGCCGGCTAGGTGAACCATAGATGACTAACACGACCCTCCTCTCCGAGATGGTGTCCCTCAAGCTCCTCTGCTCCTTGGCGGCGGATGACGAATGAGCCGAGGATCATCTAGGTCAAAGGGGGCGGCGAACCGACCCGGAAAAGGGCCAGGCCGATCGGCCTGGGCCGATCGGCCCCGGGCTTTTTCGGCCCGGTTCGCCCCCGATTTTCTTCCCGAAGCTTCTCGCGACTTCCTGAGTTTATCCCGAGTTGCATGTGGGTCCTTGACGTCATTTTCCTCGCGATTGAGATAAGGGTGCTTTGTGTATGAACTCTCGCATCTTCTGTCTAGGTCCTCGATCCATCTCGGCTTCACGCTTTAGTCCTTGGTTCATTTGGAGTCATGTTCATCCTGTATCTTGACTTGTGTCTGGCTTCATGATCTTCTTGTAAAACCCTTGATGAACTCTACCCGGAAGTCCTCTTTTAGGCTCCTGATTCTTGTGTAAACAATAAACTCCAAAAACCATGCGCGAGTGCGAACTGAACATATAATAAGGGTTAGGATCGTTAGTGTGAATATCAAATTAATGCCAACATTGAAGGTAAACACATGGCTAGGTTGAGGGAAATCGACCGCCAACATCCCCCCATGCTTAAACCTTGCTCGTCCTCGTGTAAGCCTTCAATGGATATTAGTGTTGCCTTTCAATGTTCATACCCTGCACTTGATCATACATGAGAAAACATAATGCTATCTAGATTTATATTTGTTAAAGTTTCATAATGTAACTAGCCTTCATCCCTACGGAAGGTGGATATCAATTAAGCTCTTCCAACAAGAAGTTAATCATGCTCCCAACTTTCAAATGAATCTCAGAAGTTTTGAAATAAAGTGCAAGATGAAGAAAAAGGGCTAAGCGAAGTTCAAAAATTTAAACCTCCTTGCATCTTGCTCAAGAACTCTCATCTCATCAAGTCTCTCAAGCCTACTTGTTCTACTCCTTTCCCCTCTCAAAATATATATAAGTGGAAGGCTTTATATGGAGCTTTTGGGAAAGGTTTAGTCGTACCAAGATATTATAATCGAGATGTTATCAAAACAAGACAAGCTTCTCATGGTCTTACCGAGACTCGTCAAAAAGGTCATTGGAAAAATAATGTTGTCAAGGAGGAGGAAGAGAAAAATACACATAGTTTGAGATAGGTGGACATGTGCAAATGGCAAAGAGGGATCCCGAGGCACAAACGAAGTCCTCGTTATCGGATTGCACATAGTTGGAAAGATGATTATGGGTCTTGATCTTGAATCCTCTTGACTTGAAATTCCTAATGCATCTAGAGAGTTGGGGACCTTTATTTATTTTTTTATTTTTCTCTTTTTTTATATATAAACATATTTTTTCTTTTCTCCTTTTTTTTCTTTCTTTCTTCTTTCTTTTTTATATACTCCCCTTGAACTCTAGATTACATTGTACCTACCTCCTTGGCAACTCCCCCCCATGCTTAGATGATTGCACGTCCTCGGGCAAAGAGGTGGTGAAATTTTTGTGCCAAGGTAGGTACTAAAAGTCCTATATTTTCCTGGATAGAAACACTTAAAATCTTCTAGGGATCCTTCACGAAACATGTCGTCTTGGAGGTTTCCCAAAATCATACTTCAATATTCGGCACCTTCATTCTCGTGATCTTCCTTGAAATACTCATCCATAATCAGGAATTGGGTTGTGGTCAAGGAGGTAAACACAAAAAAAATGATGTTTTGGGTTTGGTGGTTGGATATCTGGCGAGGTTTGCAAAATTCCCAATGTGAAAACTTACAATGCACGGATAGAAAGGGCTAGCATAACGATAGATACACAAAAATGGAATGATCAGATTCTTAGTCTCGGGCCAGAGAAATCAGGCCTTGAATTAATGCACCCAAAAATAAATCTTGTACACTAAGGTTTTTGCACTCAATCAAATATAAGGCTTTGGATAGGTAGAGCAACATGCAAGAGGTATTAATGACGAGGTTAGCATTACTTTTAAGAATAAAAATAAATCATCTTTAACCCATCCAAAATTGGAAGCCTGAGAAAAACTATGGGTCTTATCTTTATCATAACATCCGCAAAGGATTAAGCTAGCATTTAAATTAATTTCAGATTTGCATTAATGAGAGCACTAGCTTAATCATGCATAAAACAAGTACAAAGATGAGCAAAGCGGCAATGGTCATCATATATCAACTTGGCACAATTTTCCATCCATATTAAAGATCATAAAACAATGGTGAAATTTATTCATGGTGATGGAAAACAAAAACTACTACTACCACACACATGCTAAAAATAAAACTGAAAAAGCTATGCACACAAATTGAAAAATAATGGAAAGGAGAAGGAAAAATCAAACCGAAAGCATTATTTCTTCTTCCTTCCTTCACTCTTCCTCCGATGGTTGATCCTCCGTCTTTAAGATGAAACCAAGCTTGGAGTGCCTCAGAGTATATTGTGGCGGAGTGGATGAATGAGTTGAGCATCGAGGTTGAACGGGAGGCTCCTTTGTGTGCCCTTGTGGTTTGGTATACCGCATGGACGTGCTTTGTGTACTCCTCATGCCTCCAAGGAGTAGCGTGTTACTCCTCGGCAGTGCCACGTCCTCCTCATGCTTCACGGGGACTTAGAGATAGATGCCTCCGCGAAGAGCTTGATGGCACCTTCGATGATGATGATCGTGTCTTCCTTCTGAGGATGATGTTCATGGCCTCTCTCATCGTGCCCTGGTGCACAAAGTCACAAACAACTCCCCGGGGGTTTCTTGCCGGTGGAAATACACACAAAGAAAGTACACAGATTGACAAGAATTGTAATGATTTTTCCATAATTTTTAGAGAAGGAAGTGAGGCATGAATTTTTCTGGGTGGTTTCTGGAACTTCTGGGCTATGAACTCAAGAACACGAACTAGAAAATGGATGAACCACTTACCAGACGAAGGGGAGCACCGGGGGTTGTTTGGAAGGGGCAGGCCGGCCGTCCTAGGCCGATCAACCTAGGGGGCCTCCTGCTCTTCCTTGCTCCAGTTTTCTCTAAGCTGCTTCTCACTTCCTTGTTGTCCTGTGTCCTCGTGCTCCACAAGAATCCATCACCCAAACGCTCTAGGCCACTCCTTTGTTTTGAATGATGAGATCAACGCCTCCCTCCTTTACTTTGTGTCACTTCTTGTTTTCCAAGCTTTATGTGCTTTCACTTATTTCCTGCAAAACAAAGTCATCGCTGCCCCCCATGCTTGTCCTATGCAGGTGCCCAAGATGCCAAATGATGGATGCCTTCCCGTGATTCATCATGGAGCACTAGGTGTTAAGCAAACTCAAAAACTTGCCCTCAATCATGTTTTGGCGCTAATCACTCCTCTAAATCAAAAATTAACTCAGAGCTAGCAATGAGTCCAAATATATTCTTAGAGGAGTTTTTTAGGCATGAAAAACATTTGTAAGTCGAAAACCTTCCGACTACCTTTATTTTGGTTGCACCGGGATCATTTGCTTTCATTAATTGATAGCAAGGTCCTCCGGCTTGACCGTGGGGGTTTGGGTTTAGGTTCTAATTTTGGCCAAACATGAGAGAGAAATTTTGAACGAATAAATCAAAGGGGCTTAGGAAAGTTCTAAATCTAGGGAAACCGGTGGATGATAAGTTGATTGAAACCAAAAATCGAATTTCCTAGGTTCACGCGAGTCCTATCATGCGTCAAAGATTAAAAATCATTAAGGAACATAGCAAGGCTCTACTCATGTGTTTTTAACATGTAAAACAAGCCAACCTTAACATCATGAAGAGGATGAAAGGCTTGGATAGGATCTGAATTTTTGGTTCTAGTTTCTTGAAAAGAGGCAAATAAATCATGGGATGGCTCATGTCATTGGTTTAAGATAGAGAAATTCAAATAAAACGACCGAGCAAATAAAAGGTTCTCCGAAACTTGTAAAACCACTTAAGAGTTAATAAAATGTCTTGCGTAGCAAATTCTAAGACTCACTTACTTGAAATTCAAAAATCTTCCAGGTTGTCCTCCCGGTAGCTTATTCTTGACTCGATGAACGGGTTGCCTCCCGCAAAGCGCTTCGTTCATAGTCTATAGCTAGACTTCTTCTCTTCTTCACTTCGGATCAATGCTCTTTGTGGGCATTGCAATCTTGGGTACCCACTTCTACACCATCCTTGGCTTGGGTGCAAGCTTTTTCTTCGGCTTAGTCATTTTTCTGGTCTTCACAGGTTGGCTTTCTTCTTTGGTCTTGACGTATGCAACATCTCCCTTGATCTTCTTTGCTTCCTCCTCCCTTGGCTCATCCTTACTAATGCGATGGTGCGGTGGGACATATTTATCATTAATAATGTCACGTACCTCGAAACAAGTTTGAAACTTGAATGCACTTTCGCCGTTGATGTCGATCTTGATCTCCCTCTTGCCAACATCGATTGTCACTCCGACGGTATTAAAGAACATCCTCCCGACGAGCAGCGGCTTCTCCCTTTCTCCCATCTTGAGAATCATGAAATCAAAGGGGATGAAGTGATCTCCCACTTTTACGAGTACATCCTTGGTGATTCCTACGGGATAGCGAATAGAGTTGACACCCAACTCTAGACTCATGGCCGTAGGCTCTAGCTTTGGTAAGCATAGCCTCTTGAACACGTCTCTTGGCATGGCTCCCATACTTGCTCCAACGTCGCATAAAGCCTTCTTGAACTTGAATGAGCCATTGGAACACGAGATGATCAGACATCCGGGGCCTCTTTGTTTCTTGGGTCCTTGATATGCAATAATAGCACCACATTCCTCGGACATCTTGATGTGATCTTACCCGAGTGTCGTCATCTCATACTTGTTTGCAATTATGTTATTGAAGTAGCGTGGATTTAATGAAGGCATCTCCAATCTTCCTTCATTACCCATTAGGCACCCAACAAGTTGTCTCATTTGCGTTTTTGGCATCTTCATTGTGTTGAGCACTTGATGGTTAGAACTTTTGACCTCCGTCACCTTGCCGTCTATATTCTCCAATATTTTGTCGATAGCCTCGAACTTAGTGACGGTGTCCTTGTTGATCTTAGCTTGCTCGTCCATGAAGTCCTTCAATTGTATATGATGAGGAACCGAATTTTGAATGGACGAGCTTGCATTAAATTGAGGTTTACTTTGCCCGTAGCAGAAGTTTGGCGATTCTCCTTTCCTCATGTGGTTGTGCACCTTAGCTTCCTCCGGACCATCTCCATGGACATGGTCGTACTCCCCACACTCCTGACATGTGGATCTTGCTTCGGCGGCCTTCATAGCTTTTATCTTTTCTATTTCTATCTTCTCCACCCTGCTAATAAGTGAACCGACTTGCCATACAAGGAATTTGGCTCGCCTGTATTCATTGAAGCGCTCCAAAGCTTCCTCAATTGTCTCCGTGGGAGATTGAACAAATGTTTCAACCTTGTCGCGCAAACTCTGAATCTTGACCGGCGAACAAAATCTCTTTGTGAAGGCCCTCATCAATGCGTCCCAATTTAATATCTCCGCTGACAGAGTGTGGAACCAATCCAAAGCTTCTTCAAGTAGTGAGAACCCAAAAAGCCTTGCCCTCAATTTATTTTGAGTCAACCCTTCCACATTTAAAGTTTGACATAGTTGAACGAATGCTTGGAGGTGAAGGTTCGGATCCTCTTTACCGGTGAAAGGCGATTGTTGCACCTTGAGGATAGTTGAGACCTTGACCTCGAACGGCCTTTTGACATCTTCAAAGTCTAGGATTGGTAGATCATAGATGTCCGGGATGCATAACACCCCGATCTTGCGTTCCGACTACGGTTCTTCTCCCATGGGTGGCGGTTGAGGTTGATCTCCCTTTGGACTTGGAGTTGGTGTTGCCTTTGGAGATTTCGATGATCCTTCAGCCTCGGCTTTTGGATCTACAAATTCCTTAGCTTGTGTTGCACGTCTCCCTTGCCTATAAGAGTTTTTTCTAGATCATCCACAAACGAAAACTAGTGTTGTAGGAGAGGTAGCCGTCCATCTCCGGTTAGGGTTGGTGATAAACAAAAATCAAAAAGAAGAACTAGGGTTAGTGAAAAACTAGATTAGATTGATTTTTGAGGATGATCAAAGTTAGTAGACGCAAAAGAAAAACCAAAAAAAACTAAAAATTACGTACAAACGCGATACTATATCGGATCCTGATTGCTTGTTCCCCGGCAACAGCGCTAGAAAAAGGGGCTTGTTGACGTTTGATTATCGTTGTAAACTTCGACACGCAAATACGGATCACATGGGACCCTCTTTCCCTTAAGTGTAAACCCAGGGTATCGAATCCGTGGAACATGTGCAACGCAAGATCGATCCAATAAAGCGAAAAAGCACTTTGTTCTAGAGAGGTTTCAAACTCATGTAATCTACTAAAACATGAGAGGTAGCGAGATAAAGCAAGAGGTAACCGATCTAGAGAGTCTAGATCATGCCTTTGTCGTAGTTCCAAGCGAGAGATGAAGATAGCAATAAAAATCTCATAAAAAGCATATGGCCTCCGTTCCAATCCTCGAAGGCACCTACTGTACACGTGATCGACATCGTGTCACAATGCCCCGCTTCTTGTGTAGGTGAACCTAAGAGCACACTGATGAAGAACGTGTTGAAAACACTTGGTAGATCGGGTATGCACCTATAGCCACCGCGGCTACAAGAGCAGCCTAGGCAATCTGTCTTAAGTATAGATTGAGGAAGAAGTGAAACCAAGAGAATACAAAACCGAAGAGAAAGCACTCGATTGCTAGTTATCGGATCCATTAAAACTTCATCATATGTGTATACATGAATAAGATCCAACCGAGATCCGACCTTGATCTTGATTCAAGCCTCCGGAAGTCCGACGTGGTCTTCCATGCAAGGTTCCCACACCGGCTAGGTGAACCATAGACGACTAACACGACCCTCCTCTCCGAGATGGTGTCCCTCAAGCTCCGCTGCTCCTCGGCGGCGGATGACGAATGACCCAAGGATCATCTAGGTCAAAGGGGGCGGCGAACCGACCCGGAAAAGGGCCAGGCCAGTCGGCCTGGGCCGACCGGCCTAGGGCTTTTTCGGCCCGGTTCGCCCCCGGTTTTCTTCCCGAAGCTTCTCGCGACTTCCTGAGTTTTTTCTGAGTTGCATGTGGGTCCTTGATGTCATTTTCCTCGCGGTTTAGATAAGGGTGCTTTGCGTATGAACTCCCGCATCTTCCGTCTTGGTCCTCGATCCTTCTCGGCTTTACGCTTTAGTCCTTGGTTCATTTGGAGTCATGTTCATCTTGTATCTTGACTTGTGCCGGGCTTCATGATCTTCTTGTAAAACCCTTGATGAACTCTTGCCGGAAGTCCTCTTTTCGTCTCATGATTCCTGTGTAAATAATAAACTCCAAAAACCATGCGCGAGTGCGAACTTAACATATGATAAGGGTTAGGATCGTTAGTGTGAACATCAAATTAATGCCAACACTGAAGGTAAACTCATGGCTAGGTTGACGGAAATCTACCGCCAACACTTTTTGCAATTGTATAATTGTATTGGTAACCGGTTAGTTGCTCCAGCGACCATTAATCAGGGATGGAGGGACTTCCTCAGAGGAAAACAAAAAAATGAGAGTGGTGCTATAGGACTCTGACGTAGGACTATTCATCTTCTTTTACAGATTTGATTTCACTATTTATTTTTTTATTGTAGAAATGAATCTAAAGGACCGGATTGGGCGACCAGAGAGGGGGGGAGTGAATGGGAGCTGATAAAAACTCTTCTTGAGAGAGATTGCTCCTCCAACGAGATGAACACGACCTCGATCCCGAAATCACATTCACCATTCTATCCGCACGTTTGCCAAGACCACTTAGCCACTGGAATGCTACTGATCCTAGGAGCAAACCTCACCAGCAAGCAACACAACTACGCGCACACAAGGGCGGAAACCACACACAGGGAAACTTCCTGCCAGGGGTGGTCAGACCGCATGGACAGGGCAGTCAGACCGCCTAGGCCAGAAATTTCCCAAAACCACAACTAGAAGCTCATGACTCCAAATCGACCCAATATTTTGCGTGGAAACTCCTCTGATCAAGGCAAACAAGCTATCAGAGAAAATCCGCAGAAAACCAAAACTTTCCTCGTGAAACCCCCAGGACGGTCAGACCGCCTCCCCCCCCCCAGAAACTGGCTGCGGGTCAACCCCGAACTTCCCTTCACCTGATCTCCCGATTCACTCCACGGATTGCAACGAAACTTCGGGGAAAGCTAGGTCACCGAAGGCCTCTAGGTCATAAACTTCAAGAACTCCGAAATCCACCCAAATCGAAGGATTTCCCAAGAGATTGCTGGGGCAAAATCACCAAGAAAAGAGGCACGAAGACCTCATGTGTGATACCCACAAGAATCCCTCCAAGAAACCCCTCAACCAAGCCACCACGAAAATCCCCAAAAAGAGCTCTGAAAATCACCAAAAGGGAAAACGCCGAGAGACAAAGAGAGACTAGATGAACCACGCTGAAGCTTCTATACATGCCATGAAACAAGGTCTAGCAAGCCGCTCGAACATCCAAGCCTCTCACAAGATCTCTCATGAAGCTCTCAAGCTAGGCCTAAGGAAAACAAAGGAGGAAAGCAAATGAACTAGGGTTCCAAGAGGTGGCTGCCATCTCCTCACACTTGAGTTTACATGGAGGGCAACCAATGTCCAAACTACCCTTACTTACTTAACTTAAGATACAAGCCCACCAAGGGCACTTCGGGAACTTCGGTCGTTTTCTCCATCGGATGGATGCCCGCTGCCCGCAATCCGCTTAATCTCCACGCAAGCCTCACGATCGCGCCATGCATCTTTCGCTTCGAAGCTTCTCGACGCGCTGCGAGCCAGGAGGTCTGTCCGCCCCTCCTGGCGGTCAGACCGGCCTGAGCAGGCTGGTTCACCCCGTCAATCCTTCGACCTTGGCTTTGTGGCTCAGCCAAGTAACCCAGTGGTTTTGTGGCCAAACCACTGCAAACCCCGCGTGCAAGCTTCAGTTGTTAGCTGCTACCATGCATCGGCTCCATCCCTCTCGACGTCGTCTTGCTCTTCTTGCTAGCGTACGGTCCTCACTTGATCTCGGCGGCAACTAGGTACCTCGATCGAAGCCTACTTGTCTCTCTGCTCCTAGGAGGTCACACAAACATAGACCTTTCGCACTTGATCTTCACCTACACCACGCGAATCAAGCCGCAACCTGCACCTGCAATACTAGGCCAAGAGTCAGTCCACACAACGTTGTCAATCACTCATCACCAAGGAGCGACCATCCACCGGTCCTCGGACCACACAGGTCCTCAATCTCCATCTTGATGAGTGCATTGACAACACTCACACACATAGTAACCATCACAGGAAAAGAAAAAGAAAGAAAGAAACAACAACCCATCAAGTGATCCAAAAGCTAAACAACACAAACCCTGATCACTTGAAGCCAAAGTCTCGGTCCCCTAAGGCAAGGGCAACGGCTCAACACAACCAAGACAAAAACCAAAGCTCACAAAGAGCAAACCACAAAAGCAAGAACTCGGGCGACACAAGGAGCTACCCTGAACACATGCAAGCTCCCCCTGAGCAAATGCACTCCCCCTGAACACATGCATGCAAAGAACTATAGCAAATGCATGAAAACGAGCAAAACTTGATCTCACTGACCCAGGCCGGTCAGACCGCCTAGCCAGGCCGGTCAGACCGCCTGGGCCGGTCACACTACAGACATGGTGGTCAGACCGCCCTATGTGACCGCCCCCAGAAAAACTTGTTCCGAAACAGTTCGAAACCAACCGAAAACCTTCTAAACATGCTCAGATCCATTTTCCATGCACAAACTTCTCCCCCTTGTTGGAAATGCATGAATCAAGGCATTTCTATGAAAATTACAACCTAGAGCTTCTCAAATAGACAATGAGCACGACAAAATGCTACAAGTGAGCAAATGAGCAAGCAAGACATTCCAAAGATTCGTATGAGCATTGCCATCATGATAGTAAAGCTATATGAGAAAATGAGCAAGCCATGATCAAAAGACACAATTTTGCGAAAAATTTCCCTCTCGTGAGCTAAAGACCAAAACATGAGCAAAGTCTACCAAAGTGAATTTAAATCACCCAAACTTAATGCTAGGTCACATATCCTCAACACAAGATTATTACAAACACCCATAAGCATCTCATGTCATGATAAAGCCACCGAGCCATGTGTCTACTTCTTAAAATGAGACTTCTCATGGTAGACAACATGCAACGGTTTAGCACCCATATAAATTCAGATTTAAAGCATTTATGACATGGATCAAGTGAGAGCACAACTTCGAGCAAAGCATTTCATACCAATTTAATTTTTCACATTAAAGCATAAAATGGTACATGAAGTGCCTTTGCGGCAAAAAGAAGCTTATGCTCCTCCACAAGGTAACACATGGGCTAAACATTCATAATGACAAATGGGTCTTTGACCCCAAGTGAAAAGCACATGATATCCATCCATGGATTAAGCTTGACATAAACCACCAAAGCACACTAAGATCCTGCCAAGCCTTAAACTCACAAGAGAGAGCCTATCTAACATTTTCCAAAAGTTAGCCACCTCATTATGCAAAAATAGCAAAACTATCAAGAGCATAGCTATCCTTCATCAAATCATATCAAACATGCTCACAATCTCACAACCAGCATATCATGGCGATCAATGTATATAGGAGAAGCTCATCCTACCATATGAGACAAAAGCAAAAATAACCTAAGATACAAAGATGACTATACAACATGTCACAAATGCAATGCCATGCATAAAATAAATATGATACATATTCTACAAAGGAGCTCCCACCACCAACTCAAGAAAGCAAACACACACCGAGCTCACCCTGCAAGCAGGTGAAAGTGGCTTTGTCAAGTGGTTTGGTAAAGTTATCGGCTAGTTGGTTTTGGCTGGGCACATGGATCAAAGCAATCTTTCCCTTCTCTACATTGTCTCTCAGGAAGTGGTACCTCACCTCTATATGCTTGGTTTTGGAGTGGAGAACTGGGTTCCTTACTACACTCCTCACCAAAGTCGCTCATAGTGTAGGTAATCCAAATGAGCTGGGAACAACAACTAGCTGCCACAACATACTCGGCCTCTGTAGTGAACTGGGCTACACTCGACTACTTGCGGGATGACCAAGAAACCAAAGAAGACCCAAGAAACTGACACCCACCAGAAGTAGACTTACGATCCAAACGACACCCAGCGAAGTCAGCATCCGCAAACCCGTGAAGGTTGAGTGTCGAGGCCGCAGAATACCAAAGACCAAACTCAGGGGTGTAGTTCAAGTACCTGAAAGTCCTCTTGACGGCCTGCCGATGTGAAGTCCTCGCTGAAGCCTGAAAACGAGCACACAGACACACACTGAACTGTATGTCTGGCCTCGTCGCTGTCAAGTAGAGGAGGGAGCCGATCATGCTCTGGTACTCCTTCTGGTCCACGGGCTCGCCATCAACATCCGCATCCAAAGCTGTAGTCGTACTCATCGGCGTAGCAATCGGCTTCGAGTCATCCATCTTGAATTTCTTCACTATGTCCTTGGTGTACTTGGCTTGATGCACAAACGTCCTGTCCTTGCACTGCCTGATCTGAAGCCCGAGAAAGAACTGCAACTCACCCATCATGGACATCTCGAATTCCCTGCTCATATCATACGCAAACCTAGCAACCAAAGTTTGAGAAGAGCCACCAAAGATTATGTCATCCACGTATACTTGCACGATCAGAATGTCATCACCCTGCCTGAGGAGAAAGAGAGTCTGATCCACCATCCCCTTCACAAACCCCTTACTAAACAAGAAACCTCTCAACCTACCATACCATGCTCTGGGTGCTTGTTTTAGGCCATATAGTGTTTTTCTGAGTTTGTATACCTGATGGGGAAACCTCTCACTCTCAAAACCTGGGGGTTGCCTCACATACACTTCTTCCTCTAAAAACCCATTTAGGAAGGCACTCTTCACATCCATTTGGTACAACTTGAACCCTTTAGCAACTGAAAATGCAAGAAGGATCCTAATTGCCTCCAAACGAGCCACATGAGCAAATGTCTCCTAATATATTCCCTCTTTCTGGCTATACCACTGAGCAACCAACCTCAACTTCTTTCTCACAATCTCTCCATTTTCTACCACTTTGTTCTTCCACACCCATTTTGTCCTGATAGGTTTGCAATTTGGTGGAGGCTCAACCAACTCCCACACCTGATTCCTCTCAAAATTGTCAAGCTCCTCATGCATAACTTTCTCCCAATCTGGATCGGAAAGTGCGTGTCCAATATCTCTGGGATCAAAAGAAGCGACAAATGCAGAATGAGCAAAATGAGAATGCCTTTGTGACCTGGACCGTGTAGTACGTTCATGAATGTCACCTATGATCGACGAAGGTGGGTGATCCACCTGAACACGTCGGGAAGCCTGACGTCTGGAAACCACCTCCCCCTCAGCAGTAGCAACCTCTCGAACAACCTCAGTCATCGTCGGTGTGGGTGAAGGACCATCCTCGATCGTCATCATAGTCATGGAAGTAGTAGGTACATGGCCAGCTGCGGGAGCACCACCAGCATCGTCTTCTTCTCCATCTTCCTGCACCTCCTCCTGAAATATCTCCTCGCCAAACTCCTCATCACCTGCACAATCAAAGACCAAAGAGCTACGCGGTTGTGTCTCGTCAAAGGTAACCTCACAAGTCTCCACGATTTGGTTAGTTTCCAAGTTGAGAACACGAAATGCCATCAACCAACCTAGACTCAAAGTTATCCAACTTTCTGCCCTTCTTAAGAATGAAACACTTGCAACCAAAGACATGAATGTGACTCACCTTGGGTACTCGCCCATGCATCAGATCATAGCAGGTTTTCTTCTTGAAAGCTCGGAGGAGGATCCGATTTGACACATAGCATGCGGTATTCACCGCCTCAGCCCAATACCTCCTAGGAGTCCTATGCTCATCGAGCATTGTCCTAGCCATCTCACACAAGGTCCAATTCTTCCTTTCCACAACACCATTTTGAGGAGGGGTGTACGGAGTCGAAACCTGATGCTCAAGACCAAGATCACGAAAAAAGATCTCAAAACGAGAGTTCCTGAATTCCATGCCATTGTCACTGCGTATAGCTCAAATGGCATCCCCATGTCTCTCGTTCTTCAACCTCAAGATCAGGTCTCGAACAAAACCAAACGTCTCAACCTTATCCTCCAAGAAAAACACCAAGGCATAGCGAGAGTAATCGTCCACAACCACTAGGACATACCACTTCCCACCCACAGAGCGAAATCAAGCTGGCCCAACAAGGTCCATATGGAACAGCTCTGTCGGATGCTCTGTCATGACAACAGTCAGGGGTGGGTGGTGAAGGACCGAATAGGCGACCAGAGAGGGGGGGGGAGTGAATGGGAGCCGATAAAAATTCTTCCCGAAGGTCGAACTCAGCCTATACCCCGATTGCCACTCCGAGTACTCGCGCACACCAAAGAAGCTCTAGACAAGTCACAAACAAGCCCTCAAGAACAAGAGACAAGCCTAGAAGCAAAGAGCGGAAGCACAAAAGCAAGAATCAAAATACTTAGCCAAATCTGCGAGGCCCAGGCCGGACAGTCCAGACGGGTACGGCGGACAGTCCGCGAGTACGGCGGACAGTCCGTGAACCCCCGGCAGACAGTCTGAAAAAAGACCCCGAGCCAACAGTGCTGCACCGAGGAAATTCGGACAGTTCGGGCAAGCACCGCGGATAGTCCGGGACCTCCCGGACAGTCCGGCCACCCCAGGCGGACAGTCCGGCAAAACTCGCTGGACACCCCAGACAAACCTCGAGCTACCCCAGACAAAATCCAAGCACCGCGGACAGTCCGCATAGCCCACGCGGATAGTCCGGAAAACACCCTGCAACAATACCCTAGCGACAGAACGGATTCAAACACGAACGTGCACGAACACGGATGAACACGTGACGAACAGAGGCCACGCGGACAGTCCGCTCGCGGCTCGCGGACAGTCCGCCAGGCGCGGACAGAGCAGGAAAAGCTTGACCCCGCGAGGTCAACTCTTCAAATCCATCACCGGATCTCCCAAACGGCTAGAGCTCTTGGGACAAGATTTGGGGGAGATGATAAGCAACACAAGAGGAAGCTATGCCCCAAAAATGTCGACCTCTAAGCCATTAAATCATCGGGAATCGTGGATCACACGAACTACCACCAAGAACTCGAACTCCGACCAAAAACTCACGAATCGAAGGATTTCCATGGTGTTTGAGGGGTCAAGATCACACACAAAGATGCGCAAGGCATCCACCCATGATCTCCTCAAAGAAATCCGAAGGAAAACGCCCTCAAATCCCCGAACCGAGCAAAGAATGAAACCCCCCAAAAATAGCCCCGAAAATGACACGAAAATCACAGAGGACCAGGAGATCACCGCAACGCCGAATGCTTCCATACATCAAGAGGTTAGATTCTATACAAGAATCTAGCCAAAGGAATACAGAGGGAAAAGAAGCAGTTCAGAGCAATCTACCGGGGGAGGAAAACCTCAGGTCCAAGAAAGAGAGATGCCATCCACCTCTCCGCTATTTATATGAAGTCCATCAGAGGGAGGTAAATGACCATGCTACCCCTACAACTCAAATAGAAGATACAACCCCTCAGGGGCATTTTGGTCAAGTCTTCATCGGACGGACACGCTTCCACCGCGGTTGAAGGACCGATTAGGCGAACCAGAGAGGGGGGGGAGTGAATGGGAGCCGATAAAAATTCTTCTCGAAGGAGATGGGAACTCCAACAAGACGAACACGGCTTCCAACTCACGTCTCCGACCCAACTACCCAAGTTGGTCAAGACCACGCAGCCACTAGAGTGCTACTGGTCCTAGGAACCAACACTCAACCTTCCTAGCCAAAACTCACCAAACCACACAGCGGAAACTTGCACGGCTTGCTGCCTGTGCTACACCGGTCAGACCGATGGCCTGAGCCGGTCAGACCGGTGACACCGGTCAGACCGGTGGACAGAGCCGGTCAGGCCGGTGGCTACAGCAGCCGCACAGCAAACGTTCCAGGAAGCCTCAGTGAATCCTCTAGGCCCTGGAACAAAAACCACCACGAAACACAACCTGTGAGGAAGAAGAACCCCTCACAAATCCTAGCAAAACAACTCCAGACACTCCAAGAACTGAACAGCAGGACCACGGAACAAAACCACACGGACAAGGCTGTTCCCCGAGACAAAAACCCACCAAGGGCTAGCACCGGTCAGACCGGTCAATAGCACCGGTCAGACCGGTCGTGCCTGGGCAGCTCGGGAAGAACAGCGCCCGCGAGTCAACTCCTGCAAATCCAACTCCCGATCTCCCGATCCGCTCCACGGTTTTGCACAAGACTTTGGGGATAGTAGGAACACCTCATGGGTACTCCATAGCCAAGATTTGGTCCACCAAAACTTGTCAAATCAAGAGGAATCGAAGAAATCCCACCAAGAACGCCTCTAACCCTAGAGCCACGAAAACCCCAAAATCGAGCCCCTTTGCTCACGGATTTGGAAGGGGAATCAAAGGGAAAAGAACCACGAAGGGTTCATGCATACATCCCCCACCAAATCCCAAAGAGAAAGGCCTCGAAAACGCTCCAAGAAAATCGCCAAGAAAAGGCTCCGAAAATCACCAAAAAGGAGAAACGGGAAAGACACATCCAAGCCTTGAGGAACCACGCCGAATCATCTATACATACCAAAGAGGTTCATACAAGGTCTAGCTTGCCGCCCGATCATCCTTCCCTCTCACAAGATCTCACCATGAAGCTCTCAAGCTAGTCCTACGAAAATCCTAAGAAAATAGGAAGGAAAATAGGAAAACCAAATGAGCTAGGGTTCCAAGAGATGGCTGCCATCCTCTCACCCCTTGGGTTATATGGAGGCAACCGAAAGACTAAAATACCCTTACTAGCTAACTAGGGATACATGCCCCTCGAGGGCGAAATTGGAAGTCTTTGTCTTCGCACCATCGGACGGATGCCCAGCGACCGCAAACTTGCTTAGCCTCGACGCAAGCCTTGCGATCCCGACGCGTGTCCTCCGCTTCGAAGATTCCGGACTGCGTCGTCGCACACCGGTCAGACCGGTTCTCCTCACCGGTCAGACCGGTACCCACCGGTCAGACCGGTCAGACCCACCGGTCAGACCGGTCTGGAGCTGCTGCACCTCCGTCTTCGGTTCTTCGGTCTTGGCTTTGTGGATCAACCAAGGAACCCAGTGGTTTTCTGGTGAACCACCGGAAACCCCGCGAACTCGGTGTAGCCTCCGCCAATCACCACTCATGACTCGGCTCCCACGTGGTCCCGGCTCGACCTTGGTTTTGAGGCTCAACCAAGAAACCGTCCATGACTTCATCTTGCCGTTCTTGCCACCATGCGGCCCGCACTTGACCCCGCTGGCCACCGGGTCCCTCGAACCAAGCCTACTTGTCTTCTCCACACCTGGAGGCCTCACCGGCAACGACCTTTCACGCTTGTTCTTCACCTGCACCTGCACCAGTCAAGCCGCAACCTGCACCTGCAATACTTAGCCAAGAATCAGTCCACACCACGTTGTCAATCACTCATCACACCAGGAAGCGACCATCCACCGGTCCTCGAACCACACCTGGCTCTCAATCTCCCCCTTGATGAGTGCATTGACAACACACACGTTTTGGTAACCAAGAGAAAAGGAAAAGAAAAGAAACGACTAAAAGAAACTCCAACAAGCGATCGAAAGCCAAAGAAAAGGCAAAGAGCAAGATCACTTGAAGAAGACAAGTCTCGGACCCCTTAGGCAAGGGCAACGGCTCGACACATCCGAGACAAAACATGCTCAAGCAAAGAGCACAAACCATCAAACCAAAGCTCGAAAACCACAAAGAGCTCCCCCTGCACACATGCAACTCCCCCTGGACAAATGCATGCGAACCACTTCACAAAACAGAGCAGCTGCAACAGCTCAGCTCTGACCGGTCAGACCGGTCGACACCACCGGTCAGACCGGTGGGCAACATGTGAACAGGACCAGCACTCTGACCGGTCAGACCGGTGACCTCAACCGGTCAGACCGGTGCACAACAGAGCCCAAAAATAGCTCAAAACCACCTGAAAACCTTCCAAATGCATTCAGTAGGCCAAAACATGCTCAAACTTCTCCCCCTTGTTGACAATGCATGAATCAAGCCAAAAATGCAAAAAATGCAACCTAGAGCTTCTCAAATAGACAAAATTCAACATAGGATGCTACACATGTCCAAACGAGCAAGTTAGATACTCTATAGCTTCGTAAAGACATAAACTTCATGATCACCAAGTTTCACAACCATTGGGCGAAGCTAAGATAGAATTTAGCAATATTGCGAAAAATCACCCTCTCATGAGCAAAGTCCTAAACATGAGCAAAACATGTCAAAATGGCAAAGCCACACAAACTTCATGCTAGGACAACCATTCTAAGCATAAGACCATCATAAACACCCACAAGCACCTCATGTCATGTCAAAGCCACCGAGCCATGTGCCTACTTCTATATATGAGACTTCTCATTGGTAGGCATCATGCAACGATTTAGCACCCAAAGCAAATTAAAATTAGCACATATGACATGGGAGCACATTTTTCAAGCAATTTACATTTCATTTTCAGATTTATAATTGGTACATGAAATGTCTTTGCGACAAAAAGGAACTTATGCCCCTCCACAAGATGAAGCATGGGGGCTAAACATTCATGATGGCAAATGAGCCTTTGGCCCCATATGATCAAAATAAGCTATCCAACCACAAATTAAGCATAGCCAAGCCACTAAAACATGTCAAGATCATGTAAAGGCATTTACTCACAAGAGAGCATATATATGAAATTTTTCAAAAACATAGCCATCAACCATGGATACAAACCAAGATTATCACGAGCTAAGCCAAACTAACCATAGCTTACCAAATTAGCTCACAAAGACATATATGTCATTCCATGGTGAACAATGTGTATAAGAGAAGCCTTTCCTAAACAATGCATATGATACAAAATGCATGCAACCTAAGATACAAAGATGCCTATACATCATGTTACATATGCCATGCCAAATGCAAGAAATGCACAAAGGAAAGCTATACATATGCTACAAAGGAGCTCCCACACGCCAACTCAAGAAATCAAGCAAACACCAAGCTCCCCCCGCAAACGAGTGAAAGTTGCTTGATCTAGGGGTTTGGTGAAAATATCGGCTAGTTGTTCATGTGTGGGTACATGGATCAAAGCTATCTTCCCTTTCTCTACGTTGTCTCTCAGAAAGTGATACCTCACTTCTATGTGCTTGGTTTTGGAATGGAGCACTGGGTTCTTTGCAACGCTTATGGCACTGGTGCTATCACATTGAAGTGGGACATGGATATACTCCTCACCAAAGTCACTCATGGTGTATGTGATCCAAAGGAGCTGAGAGCAACAACTAGCTGCGGCCACATACTCTGCCTCGGTAGTGGATTGAGCAACACTCGACTGTTTGCGGGAAGACCAAGATACCAAAGAAGAACCCAAGAACTGGCAAGTCCCAGAAGTGGACTTCCTATCCAACCGACACCCGGCAAAATCCGCGTCTGAAAATCCATGAAGCGCCAAAGAAGAAGACGCAGAGTACCAAAGGCCAAAGTCAGGAGTGTGTCGCAAATACCTGAAAATGCGCTTGACTGCTTGCCGATGCGAAGTCCTCGGAGAAGCTTGAAAACGAGCGCACAGACACACCGAGAATTGAATGTCCGGCCTCGTCGCCGTCAAGTAGAGGAGTGACCCGATCATGCTCCGGTACTCCTTCTGGTCCACGTGTTCACCTTCCTCGTCCGCATCAAGAACTGTAGTCGTACTCATAGGCGTCGCCATGGCCTTGGAATCCTCCATCTTGAACTTCCTCACAATGTCCTTGGTGTACTTAGCTTGGTGCACAAATGTTCCTTCCTTTGATTGCTTGATTTGTAGCCCGAGGAAGAGCTGCAACTCGCCCATCATGCTCATCTCAAATTCCCTGCTCATGTCTTCTGCAAACCTTGCAACAAGAGAGTTAGACGAGCCACCAAAGACAATATCATCCACGTATACCTGCACAATCAGGATATCTCTGTCCTGCCTGAGGAGAAACAAGGTCTGGTCGACCTTCCCCATCTCAAACCCTCTCTCAAACAGGAACCCCCTCAACCTACCATACCAAGCTCTAGGCGCCTGCTTCAACCCATACAGCGCCTTCCTCAACTTGTATACTCGGTGAGGGTACTTCTCACTCTCAAACCCCGGTGGTTGCCTCACAAACACCTCTTCCTCCAACACACCGTTCAGGAAAGCACTCTTCACATCCATCTGGTACAACTTGAACCCTTTAGCCACGGAAAAAGCTAGAAGGATCCTGATCGCCTCCAAACGAGCTACAGGAGCGAAAGTCTCCTCGTAGTCGATCCCCTCTTTCTGACTGTATCCCTGAGCAACAAGTCTCGACTTGTTCCTCACCACTTCTCCTTTCTCTCCCTCTTTATTTTTCCACACCCATTTTGTCCCAATCGGCTTACACCCTGGGGGAGGGTCAACCAACACCCAAACTTGGTTCCTCTCAAAATTCTCCAACTCCTCATGCATCGAGTTAACCTAATTATGATCAGATAACGCATGTCCAATGTCTTTGGGCTCAAAAGTGGCAACAAAAGCAGCATGAGCGAAATGAGAATTGTTCCGAACCCTCGACCGTGTAGTACGTTCATTCATGTCGCCGATGATTCTCGAAGCTGGGTGATCCACTTGCACTCGTCGGGGAGGTTCTCGCCTTGATGCTACCTCCCCCTCAACAGCAGCTTCGCCTTGATCTGGGTTTGTCGTTGTAGGTGTGGGAGAGGGTCCATTCTCGATCGTCGTCGAAGTAGTAGGTACATGTTCAGCCGCGGGCATCACACCGCCATCTTCATCATCTCCATGTTCATGCTCCTCCTCCTGAAAAATCTCCTCGCCAAGTTCGTCGTCACCTGCACACTCAAAAACAAGCTGACTACGTGGCTGTGTCTCGTCGAAGGTTACCTCGCATGTCTCCACGATTTGGTTAGTTTCAAGATTGAGCACACGAAATGCTCTAGAATGAGATGCATAACCAAAGAAAATACCATCGACAGACCTAGCCTCGAACTTGTCCAACTTCTTCCCTTTCTTCAGAATGAAGCATTTACAACCAAAGACATGGAAGTGACTCACCTTGGGTGTGCGACCGTGCATCAACTCGTAACAGGTTTTCTTCTTGTGAACCCTGAGGTAGATCCTGTTCGACACATGGCACGCGGTATTGACCGCCTCAGCCCAGAACCTTCTCGGAGTCCTATGCTCGTCGAGCATCGTCCGAGCCATCTCGCACAAGGTCCTGTTTTTCCTTTCCACCACGCCATTCTGGGGAGGCGTATACGGACTCGAAAACTGATGTTCAAGACCCAAGTCATGGCAAAAGGTTTCGAAGCGAGAGTTTTTGAATTCCGAGCCATTGTCACTGCGTATCGCTCGTATGGCATCTCCGTGTCTCTCGTTTCTTAACCTCAAGACAAGATCTCGAACAAAACCAAACGTCTCCCCCTTCTCCTCAAGAAAGAACACCCACGCATACCGAGAGTAGTCATCCACCACAACAAGGACATACCACTTCCCACCCGCAGATCGCACACGAGCTGGGCCAACAAGGTCCATATGGAGCAGCTCGCATGGACGCTCAGTCATCACATCGGTGAGAGGCGGGTGAGAAGAGGCTACCATCTTGGCATGCCTACACGGCGCACAAACCAACTCTTTCTCAAACCTCAATCGTGGCAATCCTCGGACCAAATTGAGTTTACTCAAGCGAGACAAAAGGTCAAAGCTCAAGTGACCCAACTTCCTATGCCACTTCCACAACTCACTCGAAGAACCAGCCAAGAAGCAACGCTCCACACCAGAAGACTGAGAAAAATCAGCTCGGAACACTTGACCCTCGGGAACGACCATGCAAACAAGATCCCCCCGAGAATCTAAAATCCGAGAACCACCAGGCCGAAACAACACCTCAAAACCCTCATCCAACAACTGGGACACAGAAAGCAAATTGTATCCAAGCGATTGAACAAGAGCAACACGTCTGAGAGTGATCTTGTCACTTACCTTAATCTCACCTTCTGACAGCACACGCCCTCGCCCATTGTCCCCAAAGGTGATGTACTTCCTTGTCACCACCGGGACGAGACTTGAGAACCACCCCTTGTCTCCGGTCATATGCCTCGAGCAACCGGAGTCAATCAACCAAATGTTCTTCAAGTCTCCCACCTCATCCTCGGAGTCAGAGTCCGAGTCACTCTGGTGGCTCTTCTTGCTGCCGGAGCTACGGGCCATGCCGCAGAAGCCATCTCTCGCGAAGCAGCTCAACCCGCTCAAGTTCCTGGATGACTTCTTGTTCTTGCGCCGATCACCTTCATCTTCACTGCTACTCGAGCTTGAGGAAGAGTAGGCGGAGCTGGAGTCGACGTCGCTCGCTCCTACCATTGCTCGGGCCTTCCTGCCGCGGCCATCCTTCTTCCTCGACCGTCGCTCGTCCTTGTGCTTGTTCTTGTGCTTGTGATCGCGCCTCGATCGGTACTTGCCATCCTTGCTCGATCGGTGCCTGTAGCCGTCCTTGTAGCCGTCCTTGTTCTCCATCTTCTCCGGGCAGTCGGCAACGAAGTGTCCTGGCTTGCCGCACTGAAAGCACGTCCGTGCTGTCCTCCTCGTGTTCACCCGGTTCTCGTGCAGCCTCTCGAACCGCCTGGTCAGCAACGCCAGCTCGTCCTCTCCAAGCACGTCGAACTCCTCATCTGGCAAAGACATCAAAGAAGACAGAGAGTACATCCTGGAGGATGCGTTAGCGTTAGACTTAGCTCCTTTGCCACTGACGAGAGCGAGACTATGAGAATCAGTCGGGCTCTCGATCTTGGCTGTCATACCACGGTCCAACTCAGCCGACTTGAGCTTCGAGAACAGCTCGTTCACCGTCAAGGTGTCATACTTCTCGGACTCAACAATAGCCTCAAACTTCCCGTCCCATACGGTACGATCCAACGAGTGCAAGAGCTTCACGGCTCTATCATGATCATTGTATGGGAGGACGTCCACATTGGCTCTCATGTTGTTCACAACGACCGTAAATCGCTGGAAAAGGGCATCGACGGACTCGCCGGGGAGATGAGTGAAGTTCTCGTACTCTCTCCGGTAAGTCGCGTACATCCGAGCCTGAACCTGAGCATTCCCAGCATGAGCATCCTTCAACTGCTCCCAAATCCTACAAGCTAAGTCCTCTGTCTGAACCCGATCGAATTCAGGCTGACACAGAGCACGAAACAAGTAGTCGACAGCCTTGTTGTTGGCTTCGAACATATCCCTCGATCCTGGAGCAAGGAAGTTCATCGGATGAACATAAGCTGTGTTCACCGTGACATCCCAAAGGATCTGACCCTTTCCGCGGAGGAACGCCGCCATCCGCCTTTGCCACATCTGGTAGTTCTTCCCATCGAAGTGCGGAGGACCCAAACCCCGTTCCTGGTACGCCATCTTTGGATCTTAGACTGGTAAGAGTCAATAAAGACCCGAACCGGCTCTGATACCACTTGAAGGACCGATTAGGCGAACCAGAGAGGGGGGGGGAGTGAATGGGAGCCGATAAAAATTCTTCTCGAAGGAGATGGGAACTCCAACAAGACGAACACGGCTTCCAACTCACGTCTCCGACCCAACTACCCAAGTTGGTCAAGACCACGCAGCCACTAGAGTGCTACTGGTCCTAGGAACCAACACTCAACCTTCCTAGCCAAAACTCACCAAACCACACAGCGGAAACTTGCACGGCTTGCTGCCTGTGCTACACCGGTCAGACCGATGGCCTGAGCCGGTCAGACCGGTGACACCGGTCAGACCGGTGGACAGAGCCGGTCAGGCCGGTGGCTACAGCAGCCGCACAGCAAACGTTCCAGGAAGCCTCAGTGAATCCTCTAGGCCCTGGAACAAAAACCACCACGAAACACAACCTGTGAGGAAGAAGAACCCCTCACAAATCCTAGCAAAACAACTCCAGACACTCCAAGAACTGAACAGCAGGACCACGGAACAAAACCACACGGACAAGGCTGTTCCCCGAGACAAAAACCCACCAAGGGCTAGCACCGGTCAGACCGGTCAATAGCACCGGTCAGACCGGTCGTGCCTGGGCAGCTCGGGAAGAACAGCGCCCGCGAGTCAACTCCTGCAAATCCAACTCCCGATCTCCCGATCCGCTCCACGGTTTTGCACAAGACTTTGGGGATAGTAGGAACACCTCATGGGTACTCCATAGCCAAGATTTGGTCCACCAAAACTTGTCAAATCAAGAGGAATCGAAGAAATCCCACCAAGAACGCCTCTAACCCTAGAGCCACGAAAACCCCAAAATCGAGCCCCTTTGCTCACGGATTTGGAAGGGGAATCAAGGGGAAAAGAACCACGAAGGGTTCATGCATACATCCCCCACCAAATCCCAAAGAGAAAGGCCTCGAAAACGCTCCAAGAAAATCGCCAAGAAAAGGCTCCGAAAATCACCAAAAAGGAGAAACGGGAAAGACACATCCAAGCCTTGAGGAACCACGCCGAATCATCTATACATACCAAAGAGGTTCATACAAGGTCTAGCTTGCCGCCCGATCATCCTTCCCTCTCACAAGATCTCACCATGAAGCTCTCAAGCTAGTCCTACGAAAATCCTAAGAAAATAGGAAGGAAAATAGGAAAACCAAATGAGCTAGGGTTCCAAGAGATGGCTGCCATCCTCTCACCCCTTGGGTTATATGGAGGCAACCGAAAGACTAAAATACCCTTACTAGCTAACTAGGGATACATGCCCCTCGAGGGCGAAATTGGAAGTCTTTGTCTTCGCACCATCGGACGGATGCCCAGCGACCGCAAACTTGCTTAGCCTCGACGCAAGCCTTGCGATCCCGACGCGTGTCCTCCGCTTCGAAGATTCCGGACTGCGTCGTCGCACACCGGTCAGACCGGTTCTCCTCACCGGTCAGACCGGTACCCACCGGTCAGACCGGTCAGACCCACCGGTCAGACCGGTCTGGAGCTGCTGCACCTCCGTCTTCGGTTCTTCGGTCTTGGCTTTGTGGATCAACCAAGGAACCCAGTGGTTTTCTGGTGAACCACCGGAAACCCCGCGAACTCGGTGTAGCCTCCGCCAATCACCACTCATGACTCGGCTCCCACGTGGTCCCGGCTCGACCTTGGTTTTGAGGCTCAACCAAGAAACCGTCCATGACTTCATCTTGCCGTTCTTGCCACCATGCGGCCCGCACTTGACCCCGCTGGCCACCGGGTCCCTCGAACCAAGCCTACTTGTCTTCTCCACACCTGGAGGCCTCACCGGCAACGACCTTTCACGCTTGTTCTTCACCTGCACCTGCACCAGTCAAGCCGCAACCTGCACCTGCAATACTTAGCCAAGAATCAGTCCACACCACGTTGTCAATCACTCATCACACCAGGAAGCGACCATCCACCGGTCCTCGAACCACACCTGGCTCTCAGCGGTTTCGCTTCACATCGACGCAAACCCCACGATCACACCACGTGGCCCCCGCCTCGTAGCTTCCCGAAGCTCCCGGATCAACGTCTCCGTCACCTCGGGCCTCCAGGCTTGGTTTTTAGGCCCAAACCAAGAAACCGTCCACCGATGGTTTTGTGGGCAAACCAACAATCCCCGCATGCAAGCTTCGGGCTTGATCCTTCCTTGCACCGGCCCATGTTCACGACTTCAGCCCGCTAGTCTTGCACCGCACGGCTCGCACTTGACCCCATCGGCCACCGGGTCCATCGAACCAAGCCTACTTGCCACTCCATCACCCGGAGGCCGCCACGGCTAAGGCCTTTCACGCTTGTTCTTCACCTGCACCGACACGAGTCAAGCCACAACCTGTACCTGCACACTTAGCCAAGCATCAGTCCACACAACGTTGTCAATCACTCATCACTAAGGAGCGACCCTCCACTGGTCCTCGGACACACCTGGTCCTCAATCTCCCCCTTGACGAGTGCATTGACAACACCCATAGAAATCACATAGAGAAAAAGAAAAGAAAAACAACAACGAACACAAACCTCCAACAAGTGATCCAAAGCCAAAGAACAAGCGAAAACAAGACCACTCGCCAGACCAAGTCTCGGCCCCCTAAGGCAAGGGCAACGGCTCAACACAACCGAGACAAACCAAAGCTCACAAAGAGCACATCACAAAGCACAAAAGTCAGGAAAATCAAAGGAGCTCCCCCTGCACATATGCAAACTCCCCTGAGCAAATGCAACCTCTTCTTCTCAATTTTTCTACTCACATGCAACATCTCACAAATGCATACCAATTTTCCACAAAAACTCCCAAAAAGGATAAACTCTCCCAAAGTAGATATGGTGTAGTTAGCACATTGCCATCAAGAAGGTTGAGACATAAAAGCATGTGACATGGCTAAAAGCAATTTTAAGCAATTTTCTCAAAGAAACATTCATCTCATGAGCAAGACCCTATCCATGGCAATTTGAGCACAAATACACTAGATCATCAAAAGTTTATACAAGATCACAAATTCTCATCACAAGATCATTATAAACACCCACAAGCTACTCAAGTCATTTTAAAGCCACTGAGCCATGTGTCTACTTCTTAAAATGAGACTTCTCATGGTAGACAATTCATACACCAATTTCATTTTCATGTTAGCACCCAAGATATTAATATCACAAACGTAAAAACATGATTAGGAGCTCATTTTTCAAGCATAAGGCAATTCATACACCAATTTCATATTCAAGTTTAAAACATGGTACATGAAGTGCCTTTGCGGCAAAAAGAAGCTTATGCTCCTCCCCAAGCAAGCAAATGGGCTAAACATTTACAATGACAAAAAGTCTTTGACCCCAAGTAAAGAGAACATGATACTAGAGCACAAACTAAACATGATATAGGCATTTAAGCACAAATTGAGCATAGACAAGCATCTACTCATGAGAGAGGTAATTTTATCTTTTTCACAAACATGAAGCTATCTCAACATAAATATATGGCACAACCATCAGGAGCATAGCATTCACATGCACCATTTTACCAAACATGCGCACTATCACACATATAGCACATCAGTGATCAATGTATATAAGAGAAGCTTTTCCTTGCACAAGTGATCCAAAGATGGCTATCCTACCAGGTTTTGTACAGAAAGTAAAATGCATGAAGGAAATGCAACAAAATGATCCATATGACACATATATACATGAGAAGCACCAAGACCCAGCTAGAAAGGAAAGCACACCCCAAGTTCACCCCGCAAGCGAGTGAAAGTGACTTGGTCAAGCGGTTTGGTGAAAATGTCGGCTAGCTGGTCTTGGGTAGGGACATATGACAAAGATAGGTTTCCCTTCTCAACATTGTCTCTCAGGAAGTGGTACCTCACTTCTATGTGTTTCGTTTTGGAGTGGAGGACAGGATTTTTGGCTACGCTTATGGCACTGGTGCTGTCATAGAAAAGTGGAACCTGGGAGCACTCCTTACCAAAATCACTCATGGTGTAGGTCATCCAAAGCAGCTGGGAACAACAACTAGCAGCAGCTACATACTCGGCCTCTTTAGTGGACTGAGCTACACTGGATTGCTTGCGAGATGACCAAGAGACCAAAGAAGAACCAAGGAACTGACAACACCCAGAGGTAGACTTGCGGTCCAATCGACACCCAGCAAAATCAGCATTGGAGTACCCGTGAAGTTTGAGTGTCGAGGAGGCAAAATACCAAAGAACAAACTCAGGAGTGTAGTTCAAGTACCTGAAAATCCGCTTGACGGCCTACCGATGTGATGTCCTCGGTGAAGCTTGAAAACGAGCGCACAGACACACACTGAACTGTATGTCCGGCCTCGTCGCCATCAAGTAGAGGCGGGAGCCGATCATGCTCCGGTACTCCTTCTGGTCCACGGGTTCACCATCCTCGTCCGCGTCCAAAGCCGTAGTGGTACTCATCGGTGTAGTCAGCGGCTTGGAGTCGTTCATGCCAAACTTCTTCACCATGTCCCTGGTGTACTTCGCCTGATGTACAAACGTCCCATCCTTGCGCTGCTTGATCTGGAGTACTAAGAAAAACTGCAGCTCGCCCATCATGGACATCTCAAATTCCATGCTCATGTCATCTGCAAATCTGGCAACAAGATCATGAGAAGAGCCACCAAAGATTATGTCATCCGCGTAAATCTGAACAATCAAAAGGTCATTCCCATGCTTAAGGAGAAACAGGGTCTTATCAACTGTGCCAATCACAAACCCCTTACTCAGAAAAAGCCTCTCAACCTGCCATACCAAGCTCTCGGGGCATGTTTCAACCCATAGAGCGCTCTCTGGAGTTTGTATACACGGTGTGGGTATTTTTCACACTCAAACCCTGGGGGTTGCCTCACATACACTTCTTCCTCTATCACCCCATTTAAGAAAGCACTCTTGACATCCATTTGATACAACTTGAACCCTTTAGCCACGGCAAAGGCTAGAAGGGTCCTAATTGCCTCCAAACGGGCCACTGGAGCAAATGTCTCCTCATAATCTATGCCCTCTTTCTGGTTGAACCCCTGAGCCACCAACCTCGACTTGTTTCTCACAACCATCTCATTCTCACCCTCTTTGTTCTTCCACACCCACTTGGTACCTATGGGACGGCAATTTGGTAGTGGATCGACTAACACCCAGACTTGGTTTCTCTCAAAATTCTCCAACTCCTCATGCATGGAATTCACCCAATTCTCGTCAGACAAAGCGTGTCGAATATCTTTGGGCTCAAAACAAGCGACAAAAGCAGAGTGAGTGAAATGAGAAGTGTTCCTTGACCTCGACCGTGTAGTGCGTTCATGAAGGTCACCAATGATTGTAGTCGGTGGGTGATCAATCTGTACACGTCGGGGAGCCTCTCGCCTGGACACAACCTCCCCCTCAGCAGCAGCCTCCACTCGAAAAACCTCAGACATAGTGGGTGTAGGGGATGGTCCATCCTCGATCATCGTCGTAGTAGTGGAAGTAGCATGTACACGATCAGCCGCGGGAGCACCACCATCTTCATCGTCATCGTCTCCATCTCTGTCCTTCTCATCCTCAAAGATCCTCGCTCCAATCTCCTCGTCACCTACACACTCAAAAGCAGAAGAGCTACATGCCTATGTCTCGTCGAAGGTAACCTCGCAAGTCTCCATGATTCGGTTAGTGTCAAGGTTGAGCACACGATATGCTCTAGAATGAATCGCATAACCAAAGAAAATACCATCCGAACATCTAGACTCAAACTTATCCAACTTGCCCTTCTTCAGAATGAAACACTTGCAACCAAAAGCTCTAAAGTGACTCACCTTGGGTTGTCGTCCATGCATCAGCTCATAAGAGGTCTTCTTCTTAAAGGCACGAAGGAAGATGCGATTTGAGATCACTGCAAAAGGCATCAAAATGAGAGTTCTTAAACTCCGTGCCATTGTCACTGCGTATAGCTCGAATGGCATCACCATGTCTCTTATTCTTCAACCTCAAGATCAAGTCCAGAACAAAGCCAAATGTCTCGCTCTTATCCTCCAAAAAGAAAACCCAAGAGTACCTCGAAAAATCATCAACAACCACAAGAACATACCACTTCCCACCAGCAGAGCGAACACAAGCTGGCCCAACCAAATCCATGTGCAACAGCTCACAAGGTCGCTCGGTCATGACCGCAGTCAAAGGGGTGTGAGAAGCTGCAACCATCTTTCCATGCCGACAAGAAGCACAAACCAAATCCATCTCGAATTTCAACTTAGGCAATCCTCGGACAAGATCAAGACCACTCAAGCGGGAAAGCAACTCAAAGCTCAAGTGTCCCAACCTCCTATGCCATTTCCAAAGCTCGGCTGAAACGCCAGCAACAAAGCATCGAGGAGGACCAACAGACTGAGAGAAATCGGCACGGAAAATTTGACCCTCGGGGACGATCGTACAGACAAGATCGCCTCGAGAATCAAGCACACGAGAAGCGCCCAACTTAAAACGAACCTCAAAACCTTCGTCCAGTAACTGAGATACTGACAATAGGTTAAATCCAAGTGACTTGACCAGGGCCACACTTCTTGAGGTCACCTTGCTACTCACCTTCACCATACATTCAGCAAGCACTCGTCCTCTCCCATTGTCCCCGAAAGTGATGTACTCCCTCGTACTCACCGGGGTGAGGCTGGAGAACCACCCACGATCTCCAGTCATGTGTCGTGAGCAACCGGAGTCGATCAACCAAAAGTCCTCCAAGCCTCCCACCTGCAATCAAAAACGAGAACGAGAATGAGCAAGCGACTCAACACTGGGGTTATTACCAAAAGAGTCAAACCAGTGTCGAGCCATTTGCTCAAAAGAAGGGTTAGCAAAGTCCATCCTACCATAACCTCTAGGTGGAGCCCTCTCATGCCTACCACCAAAGGACCTGTCACGTCTCACCGGAGGAGTATGCGCACCATGAGGAGGAAAACGTGGCCCGTAGTCCATCTGAGACCCAAAGCTCCGATCGTGCCTCACAAAATCGTAACAGTCACGAGAAGGAGCACGTCGACCCAACTCACCATGGCCAAACCCAACACGCCTGTCTCTCTGAGGAAACTATTCTAGTGTGAGATTCATCTAGCCTCAAGTGAAACTATTCTAGTGTGAGATTCATCTAGCCTAGGATGCAGAACAGGACATGAGGTACAAGCACCTAACAAAGCTGGCCTAGACTTCAATTCATCACACTCAACCCTAATCACATCTAGTTCCTCAAGAGTAGAGGCATGCTTCTCCTTGAGCGCAGTCAAATCAGCAAGAAAAACTGAGCAATCACCACAGTCAATCTCATCAGACACCACAGGAGCAGATTTCAAAGAGCCTATCTCATTTCTAGCATCCACAAGCAAGGATTCAAGCTCAGCTATCTTATCCTTAGCATCACCCAACAAGGACCTAAATTCCCTTTTCTCCTTGTTGGTCTTTCTAAGCACATCATCACGGTTAACAAGCAACTCATTCAGCCTAGCATTCTCCTCTAGCAAGAAGTTGGGATCATGTCATACCACTTCTTCAGAATCGGAGTTCGAATCTGAGCTGTGCCTCCCACCCTTCTTGGAGTGCGCCATGCCGCAAAATCCACCTTCTGCGACGAAGCTTAGGCCGGTGAAGTTCTTGCCCTTGTGCCGCTTGTCCTTGCGCCTTTCTTGCTCTTCCTCGCTGCTCGAGTCGGAAGAAGCATCGCTTGATGTCAAGTCGATGTCGCTCGCTCCGGCCACCATCGCTCGAGCCGTCTACTTCTTGTGGCCGCCACTCTTCTTGTGCCTTCTCTCGCCCTTGTCCTTGTGCTTGTCCCTATAGTCGTTCCGGGAGCGGTGCTTGTTGTAGTCGTGCTTGGGCTTGCCCTTGTAGTCGTTCTTGATCTCCATGGCTTCAGGGCATTCGGCGATGAAGTGCCCATGCTTCCCGCACCGATAGCACATCCCCGAGCTCCGCCTTGTATTCTTGCGGTTCTCGTACATCCGCCCCAACCTCTTGCACAACAAAGCGAGATCGTCCTCGCTCAACACCTCAAAGTCCTCATCTGGCAAAGATACAAGACAAGACAAAGAGAAACCACTAGAGTTAGCGTTAGACCTTGATCCTGAGACAAGAGCCAAACTATGAGGATCAGTGGGGCTCTCGCTCTTGGCTCTCAAGCCACGATCAACCTCCAAAGACCTGAGCTTGGAAAACAGCTCATCAAGCGTAAGCGTATCATACACGCTCGATTCCTCAATGGCCTCGACTTTGGCACTCCACACAGATCTATCCAGGGCATGCAAAAGCTTGATAGCTTGATCATGATCCATGTATGGGAGCACTGTCACATTGGCCCTCATGTTGTTGACTATGCTAGCGAAGCGCTGGAACATAGCATCGGTCGACTCACCGGGAGATGAGTGAAGTTCTCGCACTCTCTCCGGTAAGTAGAAAACAAACGGGCTTGCACTTGGGCATTACCAACATGAGCATTTCTCAACTTAAGCCAAATCTTTCCGGCCACATTCTCTCCGTACACTCACTCGAACTCCGAGGCACAGAGAGCATGGAACAAGTAATCAACGGCCTTGCTGTTGGCCTCACACATGTCCCGCGATCCTGGAAGTAGAAAACTGTCTGGGATGACATAATGAGGATTCTGAGTGACCTCACAGATCAGAGTTCCCTTCCCTCGCAAAAATGCGCCCATGCGCCTCTCCCACATCGGGTAATTCTTGCCATCAAAGTGCGGAGGACCAGACCCCTTGCCATAATCGCCCATCTTTAGGTCTTAGACTGGTTAGAACCAAGAAGATCCGTAACCAGCTCTGATACCGATTGAAGGACCGAATAGGCGACCAGAGAGGGGGGAGTAAATGGGAGCCGATAAAAATTCTTCCCGAAGGTCGAACTCAGCCTATACCCCGATTGCCACTCCGAGTACTCGCGCACACCAAAGAAGCTCTAGACAAGTCACAAACAAGCCCTCAAGAACAAGAGACAATCCTAGAAGCAAAGAGCAGAAGCACAAAAGCAAGAACCAAAAGACTTAGCCAAATCTGCGAGGCCCAGGCCGGACAGTCCAGACGGGTACGGCGAACAGTCAGTGAGTACGACGGACAGTCCGTGAACCCCCGGCGGACAGTCCGAAAAAGGACCCTGAGCCAACACTGCTGCACCGAGGAAATTCGGACAGTCCTTGGAAGCACCGCGGACAGTCCGGCCACCCCAGGCGGACAATCCGGCAACCCCAGGCGGACAGTCCGGCAAAACTCGCTGGACACCCTAGACAAACCTCGAGCCACCCCAGACAAAATCCAAGCACCGCGGGCAGTCCTCACAGCCCACACGGACAGTCTGGAAATCACCCTGCAACAAAACCCTAGCAACAGAACGGTTTGAAACACGAATGCGCACGAACACGAATGAACACATGACGAACAGAGGCCACGCAGACAGTCCGCACGCGGCTCGCGGACAGTCCGCCAAGCGCAGACAGAGCAGGAAAAGCTCGACCCCGCGAGGTCAACTCTCCAAATCCATCACCGGATCTCCCAAACGGCTAAAGCTCTTAAGACAAGATTTGGGGGAGACGATAAGCAACACAAGAGGGAGCTATGCCCCAAAAATGTCGACCTCTAAGCCACTAAATCACCGGGAATCGCGGATCACACGAATTACCACCAAGAACTCGAACTCCGGCAAAAAACTCACGAATCGAAGGCTTTCCGTGGCGTTTGAGGGGTCAAGATCACACAAAAAGATATGCAAGGCATCCACCCATGATCCCCTCAAAGAAATCCGAAGGAAAATGCCCTCAACTCCCCGAATCGAGCGAAGAATGAAACCCCCAAAAATAGCCCCAAAAATGACACGAAAATCACAGAGGACTAGGAGATCACCGCAACGCCGAATGCTTCCATACATCTAGAGGTCAGAGTCTATACGAGAATCTAGCCAAAGGAATACAGAGGGAAAAGAAGCAGTTCAGAGCAATCTACCGGGGGAGGAAAACCTAGGGTCCAAGAGAGAGAGATGCCATCCGCCTCGCCGCTATTTATATGAAGTCCATCGGAGGGAGGTAAATGACCACGCTACCCCAACAACTCAAATAGAAGATACAACCCCTCAGTGGCATTTTGGTCAAGTCTTCATCGGACGGACACGCTTCCACCGCGGCTTCGCTTCACATCGATGCAAACCCTGTGATCACGCCACGTCGCCCCGCCTCGAAGCTTCTCGAAGCTCCCGGATCACCGTCTCTGTCACCTCGGGCCTCCGGGCTTGGTTTTGAGGCCCAAACCAAGAAATTGTCCACCGATGGTTTTGTGGGCAAACCAACAAACCCCGCGTGCAAGCTTCAGGCTCGATCAGCTACCTTGCACCGGCCCATGTTCACGACTTCAGCCCGCCAGTCTTGCACCGCACGGCTCGCACTTGACCCCATCGGCCACCGGGTCCATCGAACCAAGCCTACTTGCCACTCCATCACCCGGAGGCCGCCACGGCTAAGTCCTTTCACGCTTGTTCTTCACCTACACCGACACGAGTCAAGCCGCAACCTGTACCTGCACACTTAGCCAAGCATCAGTCCACACAACGTTGTCAATCACTCATCACTAAGGAGCGACCCTCCACTGGTCCTTGGACACACCTGGTCCTCAGATGGGGAGTGGCTACCATCTTTCCATGCCTACCAGGCGCACAAACCAAATCTTTCTCAAAACGCAACCCGGGCAATCCTCGGACAAGATCGAGCGCACTCAAACAGGAAAGGAGCTCAAAGCTCAAGTGCCCCAATCTCCTATGCCACCTCCACAACACAGAAGAAGGACCAACAACCAAACACCTCGCGGGACCAAAAGATTGAGAAAAATCAGCGCGCAAGATCTGTCCCTCGGGCACGATCATACAAACAAGATCGCCTCGAGAGTCAAGAACACGAGAAGCCCCCAACTTTAACCGCACCTCATAACCCTCGTCAAGCAACTGAGATACTGACAACAGGTTATACCCAAGTGACTTGACCAAAGACACATGCTTTAAGGTCACCAATTTGCTCACCTTAACCTCACCATCTGAAATCACCTGTCCTCGTCCATTATCCCCGAAAGTGATGTACACCTTTGACACCACCGGGGTGAGGTTGGAGAACCGCCCCTTGTCTTCGGTCATGTGTCGCGAACAACCGGAGTCAATCAACCAAACATTCTCCATGCCACCCACCTGCAAATCAAAAACCAAAACGAGAATGAGCAAGCGACTCAACACTAGAGTTAGCACAAATGGAATCAAAAGTGGGGCTAACAAAATCCATCCTATCACGTCCAAAGCTACGACCACCACGCTGAACCATTTCATGCCTCACTAGAAGAGAACGACTACCACGGAAAGGAAAATGTGGCTCGTAGCCCCACTGAAACCCAAAACTATGATGATTTCTACCACCCTCATATTTATCACGAGGAGGAGAACGTCCAGCAAACAAACCACCACCAGAAACAAACCCTCTACTGCCTGTACCACGACCATACGAACCCCCATGATCAACAACACAACCACGGGCAAAGAAACCCCCTGCTCCCAGTTGGGACGCGGTCAGACTGCCTGCCCAGGCCGGTCTGACCGCCCCCCTGGGCGGCAGCATCCGAACCACATCGGTTGGGAACTCCTCTCGTTCTCCAACCCGGAACTGTACGCACCTCCGCCTGACCCCTGGGCAGTGGCATACGAGGCTCAGGCACACCATGAGAAGGGTGGTAACCTGTCCTTGTTCTCCCACTCCGTAGCCATCCTCTCATCCCTCTTCTTTTTGTAGCAAAACTCTCCGAGGTGACCATCCCTCCCACAATACTCACAATGGAAGCGAACTGGTTTTGGCTTTAGCTATGGAGCTTCTCTCGGTTTCTCTACCTCTTTATCTCCTAACTTCCCCCCAAAGACATTCCCAAGGGTGCTCACAAACTTCACCGATTTCTGGAAGTTATCGGTTTTGTGATGGAACACTGGTGGATCTGGAGTGGTGTCTAGCTTGTTTCTCAGGTGGTTGGGTTTTGGAGCAAATTTGTTCATGGGTGTAGTTTGTCTCACAACTGCTATCACCAATCTTGTCAGAATCCAACACCTGACCATCAAATCTCTTAAACTCAGCCATCATCAAACTTAACTGTGGCTCATGCCGAGACAACCAACTCATTAACTTTCTCAACTCATCATTTTCATCTTGCAAGCGGCCAACATAGTGTGCCAGTTCCATATTCTTAACAGAATGTAATTCACATGTAGAGCATGATGTAGGAATAGGAACTTTCAAAGCAGCCTCCGAAGAAACAATCCTATCATGAGATTCATCTAGTCTGGCATGCAGCAAAGGACAAGATGTGTAGGCACCTAGTAAAGCAAACTTAGATTTCAACTCGTCAAGCTCAGCCCTAAGCAAGTCTAGTTCCTCCAACTTTGAGGCATACTTTTCCTTAAGCATAGTCTAATCAGCCAAGAAAGCATTGCAGTCATCACAATCAGGAGCATCAACAACAACAAGAGCAACCTTAAGGGAATCAATCTCAAGTCTAGCATCAAGATTCACAGATTCTAGCTCAACAATTTTCTCTCTAGCTTCTTCTAGTGAGGCCCTAAGTTCTTTCCTACGTTTCTTAGCCTCTCTAAGCATGGTATCATGATTGTCAAGCAAAGCAAACAACTCAGCATTCTCCTGGTGCAAGGAAGAGAGGTCATCACATACCTCATCCTCAGATTCTGATCCCGAGTCATCCTTCAGGCTTTTCTTGCTACCGGAGCTATGGACCATGCCGTAGAAGCCGTCCTCTCGTGCGAATCAACTCAAGCCACTCAGGTTCTTGGAACCGTACTTCTTTCTCTTGCGCTTGCTGTCGTCATCGCTGTCGTTGGAACTCGACGAGGTGTAGCAGGAACTGGAGTCGACATCGCTCGCTCCCACCATTGCCCGAGCCTTCTTCTTGCATAGCTGCCACCCTTCCTCGACCTCCGCTCGTCCTTGTCCTTGTACTTGCTCTTGTGCTCACACCTCAAGCGGTACTTGTTCTCGATCCTTGGGCGGTGCTTGTACTCGTTCTTGGGCTCGATCTCCTGCAAGCACTCAGTCATAAAGTGTCCCTACTTGCCGCATCTGTAGCACGTACGCGTGGTCCTCCTCATGTTCACATGGTTCTCGTGTAGCCTCAACTTCCTAGTCAGCAGGGCCAGCTCGTCCTCTCCAAGCTCGTTAAACTTCTCATCTGGCAAGGACACAAAGGAAGACAGAGAAAACATCCTCAAAGAGGAGTTAGTGTTAGTCCTTCCACCAGATCTGGACACAAGAGCAAGACTATGGGACTCAGTCGGGCTCTCAGCCTTGGCTCTCAGGCCACGATCCACCTCTGACGACTTGAGCTTAGAGAACAGCTCATCCTCGGTAAACGTATCATACATGCTCGACTCCTCAATGGACTCGACCTTGGCACTTCACACGGATCTGTCAAGTTCGTGCAAGAGCTTGATAGCTCTATCATGATCCGTGTATGGGAGCAGTATCACATTAGCCCTCATGTTGTTCACAATACAGGTGAAGCGCTGGAACATGGTATCAGTCCACTCGCTGGGGAGATGGGTGAAGTTCTCGTACTCTCTCTGGTGAGTGGCAAATAAGCGAGCCTGCACATGAGCATTCCTCAGCTCAACCCAAATCTTGTCGGCCACATCCTCTCCGTACTTGCAATCGAACTCCGCGACACAAAGAGCACGAAACAAGTAATCCATGGCCTTGTTGTTGGCCTCAAACATGTCCCGAGCACCTGGAAAGATGAAACTATCTAGAATGACATAGTTTGCATTTTGCGTCACATCCCAGATCAGTTGTCCTTAAGATACAAGCCCACCAAGGGCACTTTGGGAACTCCGGTCGTTTTCTCCATCGGACGGACGCCCGCTAGCCGCAATGCGCTTCATCTCCACGCAAGCCTCACGATCGCGCCACACGTCTTCCGCTTCGAACCTTCTCGACGGGTTGTGAGCCAGGCGGTCAGACCGGCCTCCCCTGGTCACTCCTGGCCGGGCAGTCAAACCGCCGATCCTGGGCGGTCAGACCGGCCTGAACAGACTGGTTCGCCCCGTCGAGCCTTCAACCTTGGCTTTGTGGCTCAGCCAAGTAACCCAGTGGTTTTGTGGCCAAACCAATTCAAACCCCACATGCAAGCTTTAGTTGTTAGCTGCTACCTCGCACTGGCTCCATCCCTTTCGACGTCATCTTGCTCTTCTTGCCAACGTACAGTCTGCACTTGATCCCGTCGGCCACCGGGTACCTCGATCGAAGCCTACTTGTCTCTCTGCTCCTGGGAGGTCACACAGACATAGACCTTTTGCACTTGATCTTCACCTACACCACGCGATTCAAGTCGCAACCGGCACCTACAATACTAGGCCAAGAGTTAGTCCACACAACATTGTCAATCACTCATCACCAAAGAGCGACCATCCACCGGTCCTCGGTCCGCATAGGTCCTCAGAATCCTAACCATCACTTCTGCATCGGACGTCTCCAGGGGCTTCTACCTGCCTCCGAGGTAGTTTCCAACTACCCAGAGGATCTCATTCCCCCCAAATGATAATTCATCCTTGAGGGATTTGGCCAACTATGCCTTTATCCTAAAAGCCTATTAACTATGCCTACCGTAGCCGCAGCTTACCCCCTAGCCTCATGCTACACTGTGTCGACTCCGTGGAGGCGCTGTTACCTGCTGCGCTGATCGGCTACGGTGATCCGAGGCGGTGAGTGGTGACCGAGGGGAGGACGAGGAGGAGATGATCCGATCGACTACTTCCACTGCGCTTCGCATCTAGTGGTAACAATCTGTGATCTGCTACTCGCTCGCAAGTTTATTAGGTGATTTGCTAGCTTAGGGTGTGTTTGGTAGGGATTCTTGTGCAGCTTTGGAATCTGTTTTTGGTGAAGCCCTACCAAACGGGCTGCAAAAACGGCTTCGCCACGGAAGCGGCCGGAAATCCTGCTCTCTGGCGCAGTTCAACCGGGCGGGAGCTGCAAAAACGCAGCTTCCCCCGCTCCTCCCGTAGCTCCGTCCCCCTTTTCCTTCATTTGCCCTCGGGGGAGAGGCCCACGCACCGAGGGGGCAGAGGAAGCAGCGGCGGAGTAGAGGAGTGCAATGGGGCAGAGGAGAGGTGGTCGGTGGTGGCGTACCTAGTGGGTGGCTGACGGATGACAGCGAAGCTGCAGGCTGATGGGGCACGAGGGAGATGAGGTCGACGGATGCCGCGGGGGAGGGCGGGCTGGAGGCAAAACTGGAGGGCGTCGGCCCATGCACGGGGGACGCCGAGGCTAGAGGGCCGGCAGTGGTCGCAGGGCAGCGCCGCGATGGACGGTCGAGCTCCGTGCTGCAGGTGGAAGCGGCCGGCGGGGAGCTCCGGGAGGTGCGGGTGGAAGGGCCGCGGCGCGGGGTGGCGGTGGCGGTGGCGGTGGCTGCCGACGACGGCAGGGGCGTGGCCTTGCGGGGAGGAGATGGCCGCCTACCGCTGCAGGGGCAGTGAGGTTAGTGTTGACGGCTATTAAGTGCCTACTTTAGCCGTCAATATACTCATGAATAAAGGAGCATAAGGCATTCCTTACACGTATTTAGTTAAGAATAATGTAGTTCCACTTGTCCTTGGAGATTATTTGATTGCAGGAAAATAAGCAAGAAAAGAGTGCCAAACTCACCTTCTAGGGTTCATGCCACATCACCTCATCCTAGGTGGGCTGCCAACAAGGATGCCATGCATGCAAACCTGCCAACTAGGGAGCCATGCATGCATGCCATGCAAGCAATCCAAGTGAAGCAACCCCCGACGAATCAGATTGTGACACGTGGATGTCACATGGATCCATGGGCCCACAAAGGCATGCAATTCACGCCAAAATAGGGTGGACACCGGGAACCGACCTTAGGACCCACAGGGCAGACACCTAGAGAAAGCACAGGCCAGGGGGTCCCACAAGGGGGTCGGCCCACCCTAAGGTTCGGCCGAACCGACCTTGTGTCGGTTCATCCTGGCCCTCCACGTGTTGTCTGCCCATTGGTCCTAGATGCCATTCCCGGGGTGTTTGCTGCCACTCTTCGTCGGTGCACGAGCCTATAAATAGAAGGAGAGGGGGCTCACTTATGAGACATCCACACTTGCAACACCTCTCTCACTTTTAGTCTCAAGGCTAGGAGGTAGGCTAGAGTAGTTCTAATTCAGGTTCCAAGTCTCCTTTGGGATCTAGGTATGAGTTGTCTTGTATCTTATTTCATTTGTATGACTTTGATCTACTTCAGTTATTTATCTATTTTATATAAAGTTGTGTTAGTATACATGAGTGATTTGTTCATGTGTTCTTCATCTGTTCATCATTTAGAGGCTCCTGTTCTTGATGAACAAGGCCTTTCGATCCACTTGATGGGTGACTTTCACATGTTTCTGGTGTTTGTTCATAAGTTAGAGGCTCATGTTCTTCGCGAACACGACCCTTTGATCCAGTTGAACAGACATAGGAAAACACGAATCCGTTTGTGTACTTAACCTGGTTTGATCTAATTAGATGACATGATTACGTTGTACGAAGTCTGTGCTTGAGCTACGGTACTCAGTGTAATTGGCTGGTTTATCTGGGGGCTTGACATGGGTCACAATAGCCCGGGCCGGTCAAGTCCGGCTAACAACATAAGCATGGTGCTTGGGTTGCGTAGCTACCTTACTTATGAGTTTATCCCACGGTTTGTCTTGGGGTAGGCCGCGGTAGTGACAGCCATTGGTCCTCTGAAATCCCCCACGTTCGGATATGCTGTAGGAGTCTAAAATATAACAACCGGAGTTGTGCAGAAGCAACGCGGGAGGTTATCTCCCCGTGGTACCTGGGTGCTCAAGTCAATGTTCTTCAACGCTAGTGTATCTAACTCGTTCCTTCTAGCTTTATGTGTATGGTACATTAGAACCTAGAACTAACTCGTGTGTCGCCTACTATGCCTTGGACCCTTTAGAGAGAGAGTGAGTGTGTGTGTGATCACACTACCCATATTATCATATCTTTACCCCTGCACTTGAGTGTCTGGATTGTTTCCGTCTATGATCTATACTCATTGCAATAGAGTTGATCTTGTCATTCCGCCAATGCCTTCCTTGGATTCGATACCCTTTGGAATACTCCTTTGGGGAAATGCTACAATGGTACTTCTGTGCGCTTGTGGATCTCTGTAAACGTTAAGATTTACCAACCAGCATTTCTGGCGCTATTACCAGGATGGGTTCCAAACCTGTTCTTAGGTGATTGCGTTAAGAAATGTCAACAAGCATTTCTGGCACCGTTGCCGGGGAAGGAGTAAGGATGACATATCAACACTTTGCATATGTTTATAATCATGACAGGAATAAAACAGTTCTCAATGCAGGCTAACTTGGATTGTCTTCTTTGTCTATTGATGATGAAGACAGGAAGTGCATGACTGGTTTCGACTTGCCATCGAATTTTACTGAAGATCCTGAGTCACTCGTAAGGAAGGCACGAAATCATTTCGGGTCTCCTTCTCGTGAACATTCGGAAGTCGATCCAGCTTCCTTTGTGCCATCCGCATCAACTTCCATGGCCAACCCTGTTGAGAAGACTCTTCGTGAGTATTCCGCTCCCTCTGCTGACCAGGTGCCGACAGGCCCCGTGATCAACACTGAGAATGGAAACTTTGAGATCAAGAATGGCTTAATTACGATGGTACAGGCTAGCCCATTCTGTGGCAAGCTTAATGAAGATGCGAGCGCCCACCTGCAGCAGTTCCTGGAACTATGCAGTACCTTCACTATACGAGGAGTGGAGGAAGATGCTATTCATCTGCGACTGTTTCCCTTCGCCCTCTTGGGAAAGGCAAAGCAGTGGTTTTATGCTAACCGTGCAGAGATTAACACTTGGGCAAAGTGCTCCGCAGCATTCCTCGCGAAATTCTTTCCGTTGGGCAAAACCAATGTCCTTCGGGGGTGAATTTCAAGTTTCCAACAGACAGCAAATGAGACTATCCCCGAAGCTTGGGAGAGGCTCCAGGAGTACATCCTGGCTTGTCCTCATCATGGGATGGACAACTGGCTTATTCTTCAGAGTTTCTATGATGGGCTGACTCCGACAGCCCGAGGCCATATTGATGCTGCAGCTGGAGGGGCTTTCTTCTCTCTTACTATCACTGAAGCTACTACACTGATTGAGAAGATGGTTACCAATCAAGGGTGGAGTGATGATCGACTCCAGCCACATCAAAGGGGTACACATACCGTCAAGGAAGCGGATATGTTGCACGCCAAGATGGACCTAATGATGAAAATAATGGATGATCTAGCCATTGAGAAGGCTACCATGGCCACCACTACTCAAGCTATGGATGCTCGTATGACTTGCGAGGTCTGTGGTAATACTGGGCATTCAGGGAATTACTGCCCTACTACTCAGGAGGATGTGATGTACATGAACGGCAATAACAACGGTTATCGTCCACAAGGTGGTCAAACATGGAATCAATCATGCCCCTACTATCAAGGGGGTAATCAAGGTAATTCTTTCAACACAAACCAACCTTCCTTGAAAGATCTAGTCTTTGGGCAAGCTAAGATTAATGAAGGCTTTAATAAGAAAACAGCTGCCTATGATAAGGCCTTTGAGATCCTTAATATTAAAATTGATAGCCTTTCGTCTGCTCTTAAAGACCAGTTGAGCTTTAATAAGATGATAGAAACCCAGTTGGCTCAGCTAGTCACTTCAGTTCCACCAGTTGAAAATGCGAAAGCGGTAGTCACGAGAGGGGATAAGACCACTCGCGATCCGCCTTATCCTAACCATGCAGGAACAAAGAAAAGCACAAGAGAGGATGAAGAACTCAGTGGAGAACTACTTGGCATGAGGGAGCCCTCACAAGCAAGAGCACCTAAAGACAAGGCAGATAAACCTGAGTTTATTGAAACAAATTTATTGCCATTCCCTCAGTGAAACAGGAAGACAATAGTGGATGAGCAATTCACTCGTTTCGTGGACATGATTCAAAAGGTATATATTAATGTTCCACTCCTCGAGGCAATGTGTGTACACACGTACGCACGTTACCTCAAGGATATCCTCACCAAGAAGCGAGCTCTACCCATCTCGGAGGTGGTAAAGCTCACAGAAGAGTGTAGCGCAGCTATACTCAATCGTCTTCCAGAAAAGAAGGACCCAGGGTGCCCCACGATCACATGCACAATTGGAACACAGAGATTCGACCATGCTCTTTGTGATCTTGGCTCTAGTGTTAGCGTCATGCCAAAGGTAGTTTTCGACCAACTCAATTATACGGAATTATCTACAACTACTTTTCAGCTGCAGCTAGCCAATTCCTCCGTCTGATATCCAGCGGGGATAGCCGAGGACATCCTAGTGAAGGTCCGAGACTGCTTCATTCTAGTGCACTTTGTAGTACTTGACATGGACATTGGTAATGAAGTACCCCTCATTCTGGGACGTCCTTCCTGAGCACGGCCGATGCACAAATTGATGTTGGTGCTGGAGTAATCCGTCTCCACATCAATGGCAAGGAAGAAACGTTTGAATTCTGCCCACGTAAGGAACAATGCTCAATGGTTGAAGGCACACCAGGAACAGGCACTCCTGCCCAAAGAAATGAAACTACGCAACCACAAGTGGACAGCCTCATTGCCTTTATGAAGAATTTCTGGAAGCGAGAGCAAGAGCAAATGAGTGCAGGACAGAAATCATATTGGAAATCTAAGTCCCAGTCCAAGGCACCACTCCCCGCACCTTGTATATCACAGACGACCAAGAAGGTGTGGAAAAGAGTGGACAGGGAGCCGACTCCCTCGTCTCCAAGAGCGGCTGACCATACACTAAGGTAAGTAATGTGGGAGATAGTCTGGCTCTAGAAGACTTAAAACAAAAGAGCCCTTCGCCGACAGGTAAGATTGGTAAGTTATCCTATTCAATAAAAGTTTTGACCTCTAAAAAGAATCAAGATATCCTTGCTCCATTCTGTTCGCGCTTTGTCGAAATATGAGCTCATAGGTGAACTCCATCCGGACAACTCCCTTGAGTCTAAACTGTACTAGAGACAGCTGCGACAGCTGGAGGAGCAGAGGGCTTACTACGCGTGGTTGGGATACCACCCTCCACAGCAGTGAGCCTGAAGCTAGCTTGGGGGAGGACCCCCTTTCTTAGGTAACTTGTATCTTTTATTGTTTTCAGAACCCCATATGCTAAAAACACATAAAAATATGAAAAAAGTTAAAAAGACCAAAAATAATTATTTGCTTTCTTAAATTAGTTTGTTTTCGTATGCCCAGTAAGAGTGTTCTTATTCTCCATGGTTGAAATGATGAATGGTTGCTCTGTTTATTCCTCTTGTATGCCTTGTTTACAACTTAGTATCCTATCTAAGTTTTGAGTTGGTTGGCTAGTATGATCGAACCTCAGCTTGAAATTTGTGGGTAGCAAAAAGCATGATCTTTGCCTAAGTTGTTGCGAGGTATGATATGGTATAATAGAGTTGCTATGAGCTAGTACTAAGTGATGTTTGATATCCGGAGTTTTCTTTTGAAAAATGTTAAAATGATAAGTTCCTCAATGATAAGAAATTCCTATCCAAGGCCATATGTAGATTTTAGCTTATGTTAAACCTCCACATATGCTACCTGATTTCTTCATTGAGTTTTGTGGAATTGTTGTGACCCTCGGTGAGTAATTTGTCATACTCCTATGATCAAGATCATGTACACACCGCCATATGCGAAACTTCTACACTGGAAGTTAGTGATCATCATTTCATCCATTTCCCATCCATTCCACAAAATAAAGCTCCGCGCATGTTCCATGATTACTCTCCCTCCAAAAATATTTAGTAAGGGCTATGGGCTATGTTAAAAAAACATGCTCAAGGGCATGCATAAAAAAAAGAGAAGAAAAAGAGAATAAAGAGACATAGCCCAAGTCTCAAAAATTTCAAAAAGGAGGAGAGTAAAATCATGCAAATAGGAGTTCATTATCCATCCACCATACACACACTTTTGCACATCTTGATCAGGGTGTATGACTTGTTCTCCCAACGATCTGGTTTTCAACTCGACAATACATGAGAAACAGGTATGCCACATGTTTCCCCTACCTACAGCTCCAAATATCAGCTTATTAGGAGTAGGTAGTGAAAGAAGGCATAACAAAGCCTTGGTGAGGAATCATACACATTGAGTGATCCGAGAGTATCAATTGAGAAACTTTGATTTCTTTTTGAAAAACATGCAAAACCTCTGGATTGATAACTCATCAAGGTACATGTGACTAGTAATCTTTATATAGCCATTCTATTTTCAACCGCCCAAGGTAGGTGAAGCTACACGCCCCATATCAATCGAGTGTAAGGTAAGATCAATGCCAACTTCTTCAACTCTTGATAGAGTACCTAACTGTATCTTGTCATACATTAGGAATACAACATCGTAGCAACTCCTGATCAACCAACCTAAGTCCTTAATCTCTTGCTCCGGACGAGCAAGAGGCTAGCTTTGGGGAGTTGTTGACGGCTATTAAGTGCCTACTTTAGCCGTCAATATACTCATGAATAAAGGAGCATAAGGCATTTCTTACACGTATTTAGTTAAGAATAATGTAGTTCCACTTGTCCTTGGAGATTATTTGATTGCAGGAAAATAAGCAAGAAAAGAGTGCCAAACTCACCTTCTAGGGTTCATGCCACATCACCTCATCCTAGGTGGGCTGCTAACAAGGATGCCATGCATGCAAACCTGCCAACTAGGGAGCCATGCATGCATGCCATGCAAGCAATCCAAGTGAAGCAACCCCCGACGAATCAGAGTGTGACACGTGGATGTCACATGGATCCATGGGCCCACAAAGGCATGCAATTCGCGCCAAAACAGGGTGGACACCGGGAACCGACCTTAGGACCCACAGGGCAGACACCTGGAGAAAGCACAGGCCAGGAGGGCCCACAAGGGGGTCGGCCGACCCTAGGGTTCGACCTAACCGACCTTGTGTCGGTTCATCCTGACCCTCCACGTGTTGTCTCCCCATTGGTCCTAGATACCATTCCCGGGGTGTTTGCAGCCACTCTTCGCCGGTGCACGGGCCTATAAATAGAAGGAGAGGGGGCTCACTTATGAGACATCCACACTTGCAACACCTCTCTCACTTTTAGTCTCAAGGCTAGGAGGTAGGCTAGAGTAGTTCTAATTCAGGTTCCAAGTCTCCTTTGGGATCTAGGTGTGAGTTGTCTTGTATCTTATTTCATTTGTATGACTTTGATCTACTTCAGTTATTTATCTATTTTATATAAAGTTGTGTTATTATACATGAGTGATTTGTTCATGTGTTCTTCATCTGTTCATCATTTAGAGGCTCCTGTTCTTGATGAACAAGGCCTTTCGATCCACTTGACGGGTGACTTTCATATGTTTCTGGTGTTTGTTCATAAGTTAGATGCTCGTGTTCTTCGCGAACACGACCCTTTGATCCAGTGGAACAAACATAGGAAAACACGAATCTGTTTGTGTACTTAACCTGGTTTGATCTAATTAGATGACATGATTGCGTTGTATGAAGTCTGTGCTTGAGCTACGGTACTCGGTGTAATTGGCTGGTTTATCTGGTGGCTTGACCTGGGTCACAATAGCCCGGGCCGGTCAAGTCCGGCTAACAATGTAAGCATGGTGCTTGGGTTGCGTAGCTACCTTACTTATGAGTTTATCCCATGGTTTGTCTTGGGGTAGGCCGCGGTAGTGACAGCCATTGGTCCTCTGAAATCCCCCACGTTCGGATAAGCTGTAGGAGTCTAAAATATAACAACCGGAGTTGTGCAGAAGCAACGCGGGAGGTTATCTCCCCGTGGTACCTGGGTGCTCAAGTCAATGTTCTTCAACGCTAGTGTATCTAACTCATTCCTTCCAGCTTTATGTGTATAGTACATTAGAACCTAGAACTAACTCGTGTGTCGCCTCCTATGCCTAGGACCCTTTAGAGAGAGAGAGTGAGTGTGTGTGTGATCACACTACCCCCATAATCATATCTTTACCCCTGCACTTGAGTGTCTGGTTTGTTTCCGTCTATGATCTATACTCATTGCAATAGAGTTGATCTTGTCATTCCGCTAATGCCTTCCTTGGATTCGATACCCTTTGGAATACTCCTTTAGGGAAATGCTACAATGGTACTTCCGTGCGCTTGCGGATCTCTGTAAAGGTTAAGATTTACCAACCAGCATTTCTGGCGCTATTACCAGGATGGGTTCCAAACCTGTTCTTAGATGATTGCGTTAAGAAATGTCAACAGTTAGGAACGAGGTTAAGGATAAGGAAATAGGAAAGAAAAGGAGAAAAAAGAAGGGGATGGAAAAGGGTAAATAATAAGAAAGAAAAAAGAAAAATAAAAAAGAAATAGAAAAAATGAAAAGAGGGAAGGGTATTATGGGTATTTCACCCTCTTATCCCTTCGACACAGCTGGGAGAAGTTGTTTTGCCAAATGTTTTTTAAAACAATTTCAGTCCTACCGGAGAATCCGCTCCACCAACACAGCCACAACCACAGGTGTACCAAATGCACCCTTAGAGTAGTCGTTTCCCATCACCACCGTCAATAGACCAGTAACTAGTTTATGCATCCGTTGAACCGTTTTGCTTCAGATCAGAGATGAACAGTACGACCGCCAAGAAGACCAAGGTGACGCTGGCCGCGGCCCCATCGAGGAGGAGATGCGATGGCGAAGAGATGGAAAAGACCATCTGGTTAGATCCGGATGCTCGCTCCGTCTATTGCGTCATCTGCTTCATGCCTTTCGAGTCCTAGGTGTTCATGGTACTGAGTTACTATTGAGCTGTTTCAACTATGGTTTGTTTGGTGTGGTGCATGTATCCTATTTTTTACTGTATTCTGTTCACTTCAGTGCAATAATGGCCACACCGCGTGCGCCCGAGGTTGCGTCTGCATCAACCGGAAGTGCTGGTGCTGTGAAGAGCCCATCGGCGACATCCGGTACCGCGTGCTGGAGCATGTGCTCACGGAGATGAACAGTGTCTGCAAGTTCCACAAGTACGGCTGCCGCGAAGTCATCAAGTTCATCGACAAGCGCCGCCACGAGGAGATGTGCCCGCTCGCGTCGTTCGTCTGCCCTGTCGGAGGCTGCAGCTACCGCGGCATGCTGTTGTACAGGCATTTCCTCAACGACCACAACGACATGACCGCCTCCATCGCCTACCTCGAGGCTACGACAGTGACGCTCCACAAGGGCGAGTCGTTCCGGGTGCTGGTGCAGGCCGGCATGGGCAGTGTGTTCCTGCTGCTCAACCGCGGCGGAGTCCTGACCGGGCGGTCACCGTCGCTGGTCTGCCTCGACCTGTGCCCTGAGGGTAACGTCGAGATCAACTACAAGATGGAGGTGCGTGGCAGCGAGCCTGGCTCACTGTCGCTGGCGCGGACAGCCCCGTGCATCTGCCTGCTTGAGGGCTACGAGGCCAAGCAGTTCCTCTTTGTACCTGACGCTGAATGGGGGTCATCCATCAGCATCTCTGTTAGCATCCGCATCACCTGATGATGCCTCAGCTGCTGATTCCACTCGGTCCCATCTCTCCTAGGAATAGTATAGCTTGAAATCAGTCGATGGGCACTATAAACCTAAACTTGTTAAGACCTTGAATGTCTTTTATCTTTAATGTAAGCGCTCTTCCTTGATGGTTCCGAACGCTCCTTTATTTCTTTTGACCGAACGTCCTTATATCAGCCTTTTAGCAACAAGATCGTCACATAGATAGGGCAAACCGACGGGCTGTACATGCGTGATGGCTGTAGCATTACTGTAGAAAATTATTAAATTAATTATGCTCATTAGATTCATCACGTAAAGTTACACCTATGTGTGAAAAGGTTTTGCAAATAGACTTCATTTAGTACTCCATGCATGCGAGATTCCCTTTTCTGAAAATTTTTTGAAAAACATTTAAACACGGCCTTGGAAGGAGGGTGGCTGATTTGCCTACCCATCTCTTCATCCATGGCTGAAAATTTTAGAGGAGCTTCAGGATACTCCAATGGACCACCAGTGCCCACGCTGGATCCTCTCGGGACAGCAAGTCATATCTAATCTGCCTAAACCTCTAACCTCCAACATCGTCCGGACATGCTTCGCCATTCATAAAATATTATTCTTATTATAGAGCAGATGAAGTGCAAGCAATTGAAATAGTATAAAAGTAGTTTATATCAGTTTGCAATGTTTGTGCATCCCCATCGTACTGATTTAACTGGCATACATGAGCTGACAAGGACAAGTTTTGAAAACTCCCAACATTTCGGCTCCACACATCATTACGTGGCAAATTACATGTCACAATACTGAGTTGCATGCACCAACCAGTTCGACCCAACAGCTTAAGGTGATAGGAAAAGGTGGGCAACGATGGGATCACTCACACTGGAGTAACAAAATGGAGGGGTTGAAACACGGAAGCATTAGAGATGTTGTTGCATGTTATTCCAAACATGTCTAACTGTAAACCATGAATGACTGTTTCATCTAACCGGTTGGTTAGATAACTGTGCAATGAAACTTGCACTGAGACTGACCTTATTAGCCTTCCCATGTATACACCAGTAAATAAAACCTGTAAAGATAAACATGCTGCCAAGATCATCATCTGATAAATCATTGAGAAGTGCAAAAATAAATGTAACTAAACTTGAGATACTGTAAAGGACTAATGTATATACTATCTCGATCGAGATAGTGGACATAGGATGCCACTCTCTAAAATGAAAAAAGGAGTAATTAGCCGTGACACGGAAAAAACGAATCCTTTTGTAGCTCGTCATTTATTGGCAAAAATCGAAAAGGTTAATATGAAGGAGCTAGTATTCCATTAGTTTTGAAGTATTATCTCCCAGTATTTACACAACAAAAGCTGCTAGCAAGGAAATCAAGATATTCCTTTGATGTAGATTTAGCCTGATAAGGGGGCTATCTGATAGGGACGTTACAAGAAAGGTCCTAGGGATGGCCCGATCTTCACGACAGTAGGTTTTGTAACTAGATAATTGCTGCAATCAGGGGGTAAGTAGCTTAATACCTGACAAATGTTGGATGTGACCGAGCGACGGGGAGAGAGGCACCAAAACCGCGAGCACTTCGACTCGATCTCCAAACAACCGCAGAACCACAAGCCGGAACTAATCCACACAATACGGCGTAGCCGAACGGAAACCGTATAGCACAAAGTAGCGGAAATTAGAGGGATCTCTTCACAAGTCCAAGAAGAACAAGGAAGAACAAGGGGTGTGCAAGGCACTCAGCAGCATCAGCTGCGACAAACCATATGAGGCTATCAATTCATGATTATCAAAACTGAGTTTTCGGTAGTACATAGGGGGTATTTATACTAAGAACAACTCTCCTAGATGAGTGTGGAATAAGTATGAACTGAAGTGGCGACGTTGGGGAGGTGGAAGGTTAACTGGTGGAAGCATTCATGCAGTTCTTCGGTTTCACGCGCGTCTTCTCAGCTTCTGCGCAGCCTTCAGTAATTTGGCCATTACACCTAGCTCAGAAGTCGAAAAGATGCGCCGTTTGTTGGGTTGGAATCTTGACTTCAAGAAGCTTATAGTGGTGTATCACTTGACCCTTGTGTCGTCCCGAGTTGGTACAGACTTGGACGTGAAGTTGATGCTTCTACTGCGTAACCTTGAGTCTTGTGTGCGTAACCTTTCTCAGTTTGGACACTAGCCTTGGTGCCCTCCACGTAGCCCAGCAGAGAAGCCTCTTTTGTAAACCTGAGTAGGATTAAAATACAAAGCTTAGGTAGTATATGACTCTCATTAATATTACAAGGTAACTCAAAGAGGAAAATATGCACCTCATGTTGGAGTTTCTTTGCACGGTTGCGCGTAACCGGCCCTTTGTTCATTTGTACTTGCATATGCAATGCTTGTTCTTGCGTAACCAGTTGTGCACTTGATTCTTGATGTGTAACCAGAGGTGGACTTGGCGTAACCGGCGATGCATCTAGTGTAACCAAGGCATCTTGGTTATGTATGGCTGGGATGTCCTCATCATCCCCTCCCTCTTGAAAAGGAGTCGTCCTCGACTCTATTGTGTAATTGAGGCTTGGCATGTGCACATCATCCTCCTCCTCTTGAAAAAGAGTCGTCCTCGACTCTATTGATCCAAAGAATAGGTTGTCATCTTCAAAGAATCTAGCTGCATTATACTTTCTTTGCATATGAATCTTTTGTTTCTTTCCTGGCCACTCGACAACCCCTTCATAGTTGAAATGATTCAAATGAAAAATTGTTGATGTTGTGGCATTTATTTCCTCCAATATTCCAAGGTGTTTTGATTTGTAATCATACAATCCAAGTAGTAGCTTTGACATAGGAAAATTAGAAGTATGGAATTTAAATTTAGCTTTCACCTTGGATGTTCGTTTGACAATGATGGCTGCAAATGTCCATCTGTAATGCTCATCACTCTCCCCCTCTTGAGGACAAACTGCACCAAGCTTTTCATAACCTGCATAAACATTGTACAAAAGGGCTAAAGTGTATGCATGGTATATGAATATGTCATTTGTTTTGTAATTATCTTAGTTTTGCAAAACACCTTTCACAATCATCATGATGTTTGCATCATCCTCCCTTCCTTGGAAAAAAGTCAACCTCGACTTTTGGTTGTATTGCAAAAGATTATTAGCTTGAAACATTGTATTAACAACTTTCATCCTAACACGATGAAAAAGCATCATTCACTTTTGTGTACATGCAAATAATATTTGTGATGGAAGAAAAAAATTTCTTTCAGACAACACAACTGATTTAACATATCAAATTTCACCATTCTAAGATCAAATTGTTCAAAACATGGTGATAAAATATTCATAACAATCTCAAAGTTTTTGTTGCACAACTTATTCACTGGTTTAGAGGCGTGTCTTTCAAATTGACTACTCATGGATGAGGGTTCCTCACATGCACAAATTGCACTTTTTTGCACATGATTTCTTTCTTTCAATGGATTATATGCACAATAAAAATACTTGGAAAGTTCTAAATTACAAGTACTAAACAATTGATTGATCTTATTAGGAAAACATAGATCACAAGAATTATCACACATGATTTTTGACTTCAAATCAGCAAGCTTGTCAATTGTTATGCAAATGGCATGAACACAAAAATAATTTACAACATGTTCTCCAATTAAAATAAATGTAAACTTGCAGCTATGAACTGTGTTCAAATATCTTGAAGATGTTATCAAAGAAATATTATCAAGGATTTTGTTGACATGAATAGGTGTATCAAACACGGTATAAAACAAGCAGTTGATAGGAGATAGCTTGGCAAAGAATTCACCACCACTAATCAACTGAAATTGGTGGTTTTTATTGGCATATAAAATATTGCATGGATCGGGCAAAATACAAATTTTATTATCATTACAAATGTTATGAGGAAATTCTGCATTCGTATCAACATGTAGTTCAATCAAATCAGCAGTAAGGATTGGATTATGTCCTATTGCTGAAATAATAATACCATGAGTATTCATTTCTATATTACCAAATTTATTTACATGCATAGTATTAGATATATGAGTGCAAAGTATCATGTAAATTAACCATATCAAAGCATAGAAAAGATCATGTACGACGAAACATTGGTTATCAACATGCAAACTTTCATCAAAGGTATGATCATGTGACACTACCAAATCAGCACAAAGATTATGGTCAAGTCCATTTGAAACATGTGCTTTATCACAATCACTCACCACTATATGTTTCATATTCAGATCTGAAATATTTTCATTACCTTTTAGAATTTCCGGTAGTGCAAGTATCATGGATGACACTACTGAAATCTTACCAATTTCCTCATCATGTTTCATGTTTTGGGCTACGTACAACTGATTCGGTCGACTGGCTACCTTCTCATCTTTCTCAACATGTATGGTGACATCATGAATAGCCGTATCTTCCTCATTTTTATTACAAACCTGCACATTTGGAAAGAAAACACTAGCGGTAGAGATGAGAGTGTTAGTTTCAAAAGTATACTCAAATGATTTGCTTTCAAACTCTCTATTGCTCTGTGATGTATCCCTCACATTTGCATTATTTATACTCTCAAGGTCACAGTGGGTGGAATCACACAACTTACTTTTGGTTTCACTCTTTCTCATTTTGGCAATGTGGCCCTCATTCTCACAAAGGTTTTGATGCACAATCACTTCAACATCTTGTGAAGCAACATATGCATATGTGTCATACTTCACCAAGTTCTGTAAAGACAATGGAGCAGCAAGTGTTGCAAAAGAACCAAGAACTAAATCTTCCTCAAATGCAACTGAACTTGCATCAATTGAATGCGAAGCATTTGCATTATTATTGCCTTCAATCTGAACTTTCTGTTGCAAATACAATGAAATTTCAGCACCTTTGCCTATTGGCATCACCTGATCTTCTTCATCGAAAATTGGTGGCTGACCATACTTCATCACATTATTTTCTTCAGTAACATGCAGCACATCAAAACAGAAACTATAAGAGCTTGTCATGTTAGTAGTAAAGAATTCCTCACAAGACTCCTCTTCTTCTCTCAGTTTTTGTGTATCTCTCTCATAAATGGTGGAATCTCTCATATTTTCATGTTGAACTCTCACACTCAATTTTTGTTGGTGGAACTCTTCCTCACATATGGTGGAGTCACTCTTCTTTTCATTTTGAACTCTCACACTCAATTTTGGCTGCTGGCACTCCTTCTCACATGGGTTTGGAAATAAATCATCGTCTATAAAGAATGGAACATCAATGCCATCATAAACATCAACCAAAATCTCCATGTGTGGGATATGTTGCCTATGTGCAGATTTAGATGAATGATTTCTCGACTTGTGGGCTCTATGATCATCCTTCTTGCCATTGTACGTCTGCACATTTGCATCTCAGACCTTCCCCCTCTGTCCAAAACACTTGTTCTCCTTCAAAACAACATGTTTTCTTGAACCAACATGCTGAAATGTACTCTGTTGTGCACAATACCTTGCTGCTGCCTTATATGGTTTCCGGGTGGAAGGATCATCAATTTTTGGAGACCTTTGCTGCTGCTTATGATGAGAATATGATGTAGCAAATTTCGTTTGCATAACCTGCTTCATTTCAGCCCATGTGTTGATGTGAGCTCTCCCCAACACATGCTGATTTTCTTGCACATGTTTCCACCATGTCAGAGCGTAACCATAAAATTTCTTTGCAGCTAAGTGCACTCTTTGTGCATCTGAGACATGATGTACACCAAAAATATATTCACACTTTTCTTCCCAAACAAGATAAGTTTTGGGGTCTTCTCTCCCAACAAATTTTGGTATACTCAAATCAACCCAAGGGATGCAATCTGAATTTCTTCTATCTCAATGATCAAAAGGACTGCAGAGATCATCTTGTATGTGTTTACCATTGAAACACTCATGGAGGACAAGGCCATGCCCAAGAGAACTTCTTCCTTGCTGCAGAGAACTTGCAGAACCACCATTGATTGGATTTTTCAAACCATCCTTCACTTGTGGAGCAGCAAGAACATGTTGATGTCGAACCCCACTATTTGAGATTGGAAGATGTCCATCAAACATCCTTTCCATGGCCTGCAACACCGAATTTTGTACTCGATGTAGCTCAGCTTGTGAAATAGTGGCCTCTTGAGCACCACGATGGCGACCACGAACACTCGAATTAGGTCCTGCCATGTTAGGATATTACAAGAGAAAGTGGAATAGGAAAAATATGTGGAATCACACAATCTCACCTCTTGCTTACCCAAATTCTTACCCATTCTCAAGGACCGTGAGTGTGCTAGTGTGGCGTAACCAAACCTGTGATTAAGCGATTGAAAGGATACAAGACGAGAGGTCCGGTTTCAGATTTTTGTGGAGCTATAGGTGGTTGTTCAAGGGAGGCTATGGTACTGAAACAAAGTGTGTAACCTGTTCAAAAACTTGTTGTCCAGAACCACCACCAACTTGAGATTACATATATCAAACTTTTGGTTATACAAACCGTAAGACAACCCCTTTCAACTTCTCTTTTCTTTTCTTTTTTTTTTGCTCTTTCTTTCACACTTTTTTTATTTTTTTTCGTCGAACACTAGAACACATATGAGGGGTGCAGAAAAAAATCACAGCACTGCGGTAGAACAAAGGATGGTGATTAAGAACACTATGAACGCAACACACAATGCAACAGTACCAAAAAAAGGCTATGGGATCTTTTTTGTGGCTTTTTAGTGGACTATAGGACATGAACAAAATGATATAACAGATGATAAAAGGTGGGAGGGTGGGTAATAACCAAAATCTACCATGACAACGATAGCTCTGATAGCACATGATAGGGATCGTTACAAGAAAGGTCCTGGGGATGGCCCGATCTTCACGGCCGTAGGTTTTGTAACAAGATAATTGCTGCAATCAGCGGGTAAGTAGCTTTATACATGACAAAGGTTGGATGTGACCAAGGGACGGGGAGAGAGGCACCGAAACCGCGAGGACTTCGACTCGATCTCCAAACGACCGCAGAACCACAAGCTGGAACTGACCCACACAATACGGCGCAGCCGAACGGAAACCGTATAACACAAAGTAGCGGAACCCAGAGGGATCTCTTCACAAGTCCAAGAAGAACAAGGAAAAACAAGGGGTGTGCAAGGCACTCAGCAGCATAGGCTGGGACAAACCATATGAGGCTATCAATTAATCATTATCAAAACTGAGTTTTCGGTAGTACATAGGGGGTATTTATACTAAGAACAACTCTCCTAGATTAGTGTGGAATAAGTATGAACTGAAGTGGCCACGTTGGGGAGGTGGAAGGCCAACTGGTGGAAGCATTCATGCAGTTCTTCGGTTTCACGCACGTCTTCCCAGCTTCTGCCACTACTAGGGAAAGGCACATCTGTACCGGTTGAGAACCCCCTTTTAATACCGGTTTTCAAACCGGTATTGTTCAATCGGTACTAATGTGAAGAAACATTAGTACCGGGTCCAATAACCGGTACTAATGTAGCCCCTCCGTCCGTCGCCGTTTGCCCGCTACGCGTCGTCCCCTCCCTCCCGTCACTTTTCTTTTTCTTTTCGTTTTCGTTTTCTTTTCTTTTTTCTCATTCTTTTTTCTATCTCTCATCTCATCTCCAACAAAATTCAGAATCACACATATTATTCTCCAATTAATCATTCTCACAAGATTCACATGTACACAAATCGATTCAACAACAAAAAATATAGTTACATCATGGATTTGATTCAAAGAACCACAAGATTCACAAATTAAAGTCACAGCAATTAGGGGGAAAAATCAAATCAGATCTCGATCCCGGCCGGCACTGCACCACTGCTCCCCACGACCGCAACCGGGCAGGCCTCCTCCTGCGGCTCGGTGAGGACCAGGTGTGTCCGAGGACCATTGGAGGGTCGCTCCTTAGTGATGAGTGATTGACAACATTGTGTGTACTGATGCTTGGCTAAGTGTGTAGGTACAGGTTGCGGCTTGACTCGTGTCGGTGCAGGTGAAGAACAAGCGCGAAAGGCCTGAGCCGTGGCAGCCTCCGGGTGATGGAGTGGCAAGTAGGCTTGGTTCGATGGACCCGGTGGCCGACGGGGTCAAGTGGGAGCCGTACGGTGCAAGACTGGCGAGCTGAAGTCGTGAACATGGGCCGGTGCAAGGTAGCGGTGGAAGCCCGAAGCTTGCACGCGGGGTTTGGTGGTTTGCCCACAAAACCATCAAGTGGACGGTTTCTTGGTTTGGGCCGCAAAACCAAGCTCGGAGGCCCGAGGCGACGGAGACGGTGATCCGGGAGAATCGGGAAGCTTCGAGGCGGGGGGGGCACGTGGCGTGATCGCGGGGCTTGCGTCGAAGCTAAGCAAGGCCGTGGTGGAAGCGTGTCCGCTCGATGAAGACTTGACCAAAATGCCCCTGAGGGGTTGTATCTTCATTTCAAGCAGTAGGGGTAGCGTGGTCATTTACCTCCCTCTGATGGACTTCATATAAATAGCGGAGAGGTGGATGACATCTCTCTCTCTGGCTCCCTAGGGCTTTCTCCCCCGGTAGATTTTCTCTGAACTGCTTCTTTTCCCTATGCATTCCTTAGGCTAGACTCTTGTACAGAATCTGACCTCTGGATGTATGGAAGCATTCGGTGTCCCGGTGATCTCCTAGTCCTCTGTGATTTTCGTGTCATTTTTGGGACTATTTTTGGGAGTTTTCGTTCTTGGCTTGATTCGTGATTTTGGAGGCGTTTCTTCACGGATTTCTTTGAGGGGATCATGGGTGGATGCCTTGCGCATCTTTGTGTGTGATCTTGACCCCTCAAACGCTGTGGAGAGCCTTCGATTCGTGCGTTTTTGGTTGGTGCCCGAGTTCATTGTGGTGGTTTGTTTGATCTGTGATTCCCGGTGATTTAGTGGCTTAGGAGTCGAGATTTTTGGGGCATAGCATCCTTGTGTGACGCTTTTCACCTCCCCAAAATCTTGTCTCAAGAGCTTCAACCATTTGGGAGATCCGATGAAGGAAATGTGAAGTTGACTTTCGGGGTCTGGCGTTTTTCTGCTCTGTCTGCACCTGGCGGACAGTCCGCGAGGTCCACGCGGACGGTCCGCGAGGCCCTGACAGCCCAGTTGTTCTTCGTGTTGTTCGAGTGTTCTTGTGCGTCTTCATTTCGATCCGTTTTGCCCCTAGGCTTTGGTTGCAAGGAGTTTAGCGGACGGTCCGCGAGGATCTCACGGACAGTCCACGTGGTCGGATTTCTGACGGACGGTCCGCGGTGCCTCCACGGGCGGTCCGAATTTCGGGGGTGCGCTACTGGTGGCTCGAGACGTTTTTGCGGACGGTCCGCCGTGACCTGCCGGACAGTCCGAGCCCTCCTCGCGGACGGTCTGCCTGGTCACCCCGGACAGTCCGCCAGGGGCTTCGCAGCAGTGCTCAAGTTCTTTGATTCTTGCTTCGGTGCTTTCGCTCTTTGCTCCTAGGCTTCTTGGGTGATCTTCTAGGCTTGTGTGTGCCTTGTTCGGAGCTTCCTTTGTGTGCACGGATTCGTGGAGTGGCAATCGGGGTATAGTCTGAGTTCGACCTTAGGGAAGAATTTTTATCGGCTCCCATTCACTCCCCCCCTCTCTGGTCGCCCGATTTGGTCCTTCAATTGGTACCAGAGCTGGTTACGGATCTTTGTGATTCTAACCATTCTAAGATCCAAAGATGGGCGATTACGGCAAGGGGTCGCGTCCTCCGCACTTTGATGGTAAGAATTACCCGATGTGGGAGAGGCGCATGGGCGCGTTTTTGCGAGGGAAGGGAACTCTTATCTGGGAAGTCACTCAGAATCCTCATTATGTCATCCCAGATAGTTTTCTGCTTCTAGGATCGCGGGACATGTTTGAGGCCAACAGCAAGGCCGTTGATTACTTATTCCGTGCTCTCTGTGCCTCGGAGTTTGATCGAGTGTACGGAGAGGATGTGGCCGGAAATATTTGGCTCAAGTTGAAGAATGCTCATGTTGGCAATGCCCAAGTGCAAGCCCGGATGTTTACCACTTACTGGAGAGAGTACGAGAACTTCACTCATCTCCCCGGTGAGTCGACCGATGCTATGTTTCAGCGCTTCACTTGCATAGTCAACAACATGAGGGCCAATGTGACAGTGCTCCCATACATGGATCATGATCAAGCTATCAAGCTTTTGCATGCCCTAGATAGGTCCGTGTGGGAAGCCAAGATCGAGGCCATTAAGGAGTCGAGCACGTATGACACACTGTCGCTTGATGAGCTGTTTTCCAAGCTCAGGTCTTCAGAGGTTGACCATGGCTTGAGAGGCAAGAGCGAGAGCCCCACTGATCCTCATAGTTTGGCTCTCGTCTCAGGATCGAGGACTAATGCTAACTCTGGTGGTTTCTCTTTGTCTTGTCTTGTGTCTTTGCCAGATGAGGACTTTGATGTGCTGAGCGAGGATGATCTCGCCTTGTTGAGCAAGAGGTTTGGGCGGATGTACGAGAACCGCAAGAATGCAAGGCGGAGCTCGGGGATGTGCTATCGGTGCGGGAAGCACGGGCACTTCATCGCCGAATGCCCTGAAGCCATGGAGATCAAGAACGACTACAAGGGCAAGCCCAAGCACGACTACAACAAGCACCGCTCCCAGAATGACTACAAGGACAAGCACAAGGACAAGGGCGAGAGAAGGCACAGGAAGGGTGACGGCCACAAGAGGAAGACCGCTTGAGCGATGGTGGCCGGAGCGAGCGACATCGACTCGACATCAAGTGATGCTTCCTCCGATTCGAGCAGCGAGGAAGAGCAAGAGAAGCGCAAGGACAAGTGGCACACGGGCAAGAACATTACCGGCCTGAGCTTCGTCAGACAAGGAGGCTTCTGCGGCATGGCGCATTCCAAGAAGGGTGGGAAGCACAGCTCGGATTTGAACTCCAATTCCGATGACGAGGTACGACAAGATCCCAACTTCTTGCTAGAGGAGAATGCTAGGCTGAATGAGTTGCTTGACAACCGTGATGATGTGCTTAGAAAGACCAACAAGGAGAAGAGGGAATTTTGGTCTTTGTTGGGTGATGCTAAGGACAAGGTAGCTGAACTTGAATCCTTGCTTGTGGATGCTCGAAATTAGATAGCTGCTTTGAAATCTGCTCCTGTGGTGTTGGATGAAATTGATTGTGGTGATTGCTCAGATTTTCTTGCTGACTTGACTGCCCTCAAGGAGAAACATGCCTCTGTTCTTGAGGAATTAGATGTGGTTAGGGTTGAGTGTGATGAATTGAAGTCTAGGCCAGCTTTGTTAGGAGCTTGTACTTCATGTCCTATTTTGCATGCTAGGCTAGATGAATCTCACACTAGAATTGTTTCTCTTGAGGCGGCATTGAAAGCTCCTTTTCCTACATCATGTTCAACCTGTGGAATGCATGCTTTGAAAAACTTGGAACTTGCAAACTATGTTGATCGTCTGCAGGATGAAAATGATGAACTGAGAAAAATGATGGGGTGGTTGTCTGGGCATGAGCCACAATTGAGTATGATGTTGGCTCAGTTTAAGAGGTTTGATGGTCAGGCGTTGGGGGCTGACAAGTGTGGTGAGAAGAGTGGTGAGGGAGAAAAGAAAGCCGGAGAGATCTCCATTCCACCACATACCACACCAATGAACAAATTTGCACCCAAGCCAAACCATCTCAGAAACAAGCTAGACACAACCCCAGATCCTCCAGTGTTCCCCCTCAAAGCTGAAAACTACCAAAAACCCATCAAGTTTGTGAGCACCCAGGGGAGTGTCTTTGATGGGAAGACAGGAGAGAAAGCTGGAGAGAAGCTTGTAGAGAAGCCACAGCCTAAGCCAGTGCCGATCCGCTTCCATTGTGAGTATTGTGGGAGGGATGGGCATAAGGATGAGTTCTGTTTCTGGAGGAAGAGGGATGAGAGGTTTGCTAGGGAGATGGCAAACAAGGACAGGTACCACCTTGCTCGTGGTGTGCCTGAGCCTCGTAGAGGGCCTCTACCTAGGGGTGATGTGTTTGTGAGGACAGTTCCCACTCGTGGAGGTGGAGGTGTGTTCCCTCAGAGAGACAGGTGTGTTGGGTTTGGGCGTGGTGAGTTGGCTCGACGTGCTCCTTCTCGTGACCGTTACGAGTTTGGGAGGCACGATCGGAGCTTTGGGTCTCAGATGGACTACGGGCCACGTTTTCCCCCTCGTGGTGCGCGTACTCCTCCAGTGAGACGTGACAGGTCCTTTGGTGGTAGGCGTGAGAGGGCTCCGCCTAGAGGTTTTGGGAGGATGGATTTTGCTAACCCTTCTTTTGAGCAAATGGCTCAGCACTGGGTTAACTCTCTTGGTACTAATGCCAATGTTGAGTCGCTTGCTCATTCTCGTCCTCGTTTTTTATTGCAGGTGGGAGGCTTGGAGAACTTTTGGTTGATCGACTCCGGTTGCTCAAGACACATGACCGGAGATCGTGGGTGGTTCTCCAACCTCACCCCGGTGAGTACGAGGGAGTACATCACTTTCGGGGACAATGGGAGAGGACGAGTGCTTGCGGAAGGTATGGTGAAGGTGAGTAGCAAGGTGAGCTTAAGAAGTGTGGCCCTAGTCAAGTCACTTGGTTTCAACCTGTTGTCAGTATCTCAATTACTTGACGAAGGTTTTGAGGTTCGTTTCAAGTCGGGTGTTTCTCGTGTGCTTGATTCTCGAGGCGATCTTGTCTGTACGATCGTCCCCGAGGGTCAAATCTTTCGTGCCGATTTTTCCCAGTCTGTTGGTCCTCCTCGATGCTTTGTTGCTGGCATTTCGGCTGAGCTTTGGAAATGGCATAGGAGATTGGGACACTTGAACTTTGAGTTGCTTTCCCGCTTGAGTGGTCTTGATCTTGTCCGAGGATTGCCTAAGTTGAAATTCGAGAAGGATTTGGTTTGTGCTTCTTGTCGGCATGGAAAAATGGTTGCCGCTTCTCACGCCCCTCTGACTTCTGTCATGACCGAGCGACCTTGTGAACTATTGCACATGGATTTGGTTGGACCAGCTCGTGTTCGCTCTGCTGGTGGGAAGTGGTATGTTCTTGTGGTTGTTGATGATTTTTCGAGGTACTCTTGGGTTTTCTTTTTGGAGGACAAAAGTGAGACATTTGGCTTTGTTCAAGACTTGATCTTGAGGTTGAAGAATGAGAGACATGGTGATGCCATTCGAGCTATATGCAGTGACAATGGCACGGAATTTAAGAACTCTCATTTTGATGCCTTTTGCAGTGATCTTGGTCTTGATCATCAGTACTCTTCTCCATATGTTGCTTGCCAGAATGGCGTAGTGGAGAGGAAGAACCGGACTCTTCTCCATATAAATAGCGGAGAGGTGGATGGCATCTCTCTCTCTGGCTCCCTAGGGCTTTCTCCCCCGGTAGATTTTCTCTGAACTGCTTCTTTTCCCTGTGGATTCCTTAGGCTAGACTCTCGTACAGAATCTGACCTCTGGATGTATGGAAGCATTCGGTGTCCCGGTGATCTCCTAGTTTTTGGGACTATTTTTGGGAGTTTTCGTTCTTGGCTCGATTCGTGATTTTGGAGGCGTTTCTTCATGGATTTCTTTGAGGGGATCATGGGTGGATGCCTTGCGCATCTTTGTGTGTGATCTTGACCCCTCAAACGCTGTGGATATCCTTCGATTCGTGCGTTTTTAGTTGGTGCCCGAGTTCATTGTGGTGGTTCGGTTGATCTGTGATTCCCGGTGATTTTGTGGCTTAGGAGTCGAGATTTTTGGGGCATAGCATCCTTGTGTGACGCTTTTCACCTCCCCAAAATCTTGTCTCAAGAGCTTCAATCGTTTGGGAGATCCGGTGAAGGAAAGGTGAAGTTGACTTTCGGGGTCGGGCATTTTTCTGCTCTGTCCACACCTGGCGGACAGTCCGCGAGGTCCACGCGGACGGTCCGCGAGGCCCTGACAGCCCAGCTGTTCTTCGTGTTCTTCGCGTGTTCTTGCACGTCTTCATTTCGATCCGTTTCGCCCCTAGGCTTTGGTTGCAAGGAGTTTAGCGTACGGTCCGCGAGGATCTCATGGACAGTCCGCGTGGTCGAATTTCTGACAGACGGTCCGCGTTGCCTCCACGGACGGTCCGAATTTCGGGGGTGCGCTACTGGTGGCTCGAGACGTTTTTGCGGACGGTCCGCCGTGACCTGCCGGACAGTCCGAGCCCTCCTCGCGGACGGTCCGCCTGGTCACCCCGGACAGTCCACCAGGGGCTTCGCAGCAGTGCTCAAGTTCTTTGATTCTTGCTTCGGTGCTTCCGCTCTTTGTCCTAGGCTTCTTGGGTGATCTTCTAGGCTTGTGTGTGCCTTGTTCGGAGCTTCCTTTGTGTGCACAGATTCGTGGAGTGGCAATCGGGGTATAGACCGAGTTCGACCATAGGGAAGAATTTTTATCGGCTTCCATTCACTCCCCCCCTCTCTGGTCGCCCGATTCGGTCCTTCACTCGGCCTCCCCGTGGCGCTACCCGCGCCCGGCCGCTCGCCGCGCCCCGCGCCTCCGCGTGCCGCAGCGCAGCTCGCCGTGCCCGGCCGCGCCCCGTGGCTTGGCCTCAGCTGCGACCTCCACGCACCGCAGTGCGCGCAGCTAGCCGCGACCGGCCCGGCCGCTCGCCGCGCCCCGCGCCTCCGCGCGCCCAGCGCCCCGTGCCGCCGCGCCGTGTGCCGCTGCGCACGTGCCTCGGCCTCCGCGTGCACCACGCCCCGCGCCGCCGCCTGCACCTGCAGCTGCTGAAGGAGATAGAGAAGAGGATGAGACTGAGAAGGAAGAGAAGAAAAAGAAGATTGAGACGAGAAGAACGGACGAGAGGTGGTAGGCGTTTGAGAAAGAGATAGAAATAAAGAGACGACAGTGCACGCGGTGGTGGGTGGTGGTGCATGCGGCAGGGCATGATTTTTCTAAGTGTCGAGACGGTGCACCTCTAGAGGCATCAGTACCGGGTGGGGGTTAGCCTCGGTACTGATGTGCCCACATTAGTACCGGGGCTAGTTCCCACCCGGTACTAATGTGGCTTGGTCACATTAGTACCGGGTGGGAACTAGCCCCGGTATTAATGTGGGCACATCAGTACCAGGGCTAGCCCTCACCCGGTACTAAGTGCTCTGATGGAGGGTGTGGCAGAGCTCTCCCTTCTCAACATACATTAGTACCGGTTTGTGCATACATTAGTACCGGACGGCAAAAAAACCGGTACTAATGTGAAAATTGCTTTGGGATGAAAGCCTCATTCCCTAGTAGTGTGCGCAGCCTTCAGTAATTTGGCCATTACTCCTAGGTCGGAAGTCGAAAAGATGCGCCGTTTGTTGGGTTGGAATCTTGACTTCAAGACGCTTCTAGTGGTGTTCCCGAGTTGGTACAGACTTGGACGTGAAGTTGATGCGTCTGCTGTGTAACCTTGAGTCTTGTGTGCGTAACCTTTCTCAGTTTGAACACCAGCCTTGGTGCCCTCCACGTAACCCAGTGGAGAAGCCTCTTTTGTAAACCTGAGTAGGATTAAAATACAAGGCTTAGGTAGTATATGACTCTCATTAATATTGCAGTGTAACTCAGAGAGGAATGTATGCACGTCATGTTGGAGTGTCTTTGCACGGTTGCGCGTAACCGGCCCTTTGTTCATTTGTACTTGCATTTGTAATGCTTGTTCTTGCGTAACCAGTTGTGCACTTGATTCTTGATGTGTAACCAGAGGTGGACGTGGCGTAACCGGCGATGCATCTAGTGTAACCAAGGCATCTTGGTTATGTATGGCTGGGATGTCCTCATCACTATCAAATGTGATAAATAACTAAAAGTAGCAAAACAGAAAAATGTTTTGGATATTGCATCGTCTATTTGAATCCTTCCATAGCACATAGTTACTTTCATAAGATGGTGAAGGTAAAAAACAGATTCAAGATTCAGGGTTCTGAAGTGTAATTTCCAAATTAATTTGGTACATCCAAATCAATACCTTAACAAACAATATGACATTTCTTCATTTACTGATGTGTTAAGTGTTTGAGGCATGAGAGTGTTGTTACCTAACATACTGATGTTAAGTGTTCCTCTGAGGAACTTGAAAAATTCAATAAGCCTTTCGTCGATCACTGCACATACGACTTCAACTCTCTTGATATGTGATGAAATAATGGGTGGTAGCTCCTTTGGGTTGATCCTTCCTTTCATTTTCACATTACCATTTTCTAATTAGCACTTAACCATCTGCCTACAGCATTGTTATTTCCTCAGGTGTACATGCTTGATCTTTGAAGAACATGTTGGTGGTGAATTACCCCTTCATTTGAGATCGTGTTCTATTTGCAACTGTATCTCCATACTTGTCTCCTTTTTTTCCTCCTCGGGTAGATGGAGATTTGCCTTGTTGCTTTGTGCTTGCTTGAATGTCCACTTTTGAGACTCCAACCTCAGTTTCCTAAGGTGTTCAGAGGATAATAAGTATATCTGAATTAAGATTAGGTCGATTCACATATAGTAGGTAGTAGTAATCGATTAGGCGGGTGCAGGTAACAACGCGCAGAATTCACACAACCGGTGCAACATTGATGTTGCGTAACCGTGCCGGTCCAGGTTACGCATACATCTGAAGCCTATTTCTGCGTAGCACAATCGTTATTGCAGGAACAATGTAGCCTGGCTGGTGCGTAACATAGTGTCTTGTTGGATGTAACAAGCTATAACGAGTTCCTAGATCATGAATTGACCCTCATCTCAAGTGCTCGTCTAAATCTTCTTCAAATTAGAATACACTCACACTATGGGCCTCAAATATCAATCAGTGGTGCAGCTTCCAAATAAACCCAGCACGGGCCTAGCATAAAAGAACATAGTTCTTTTTGGTTTTATTATGAAGCCAAATGATGTTGGCTATTGGAGTGAATGTTTGTTAGTTTTCTGTACTAGTTTTATTATAAAGCTAAAGATGCTTCTACTGAACAGTGATGGATAATTTGTTCGAGTGCTCACACAAAACAAAATGCAAAATGGAGGTGGTAGATGCTTACATGTTTTGCAATTTTCATGTCACAAATCTTGATCTCAATTATAAATCTACTAGTTATAAAGCTATCTAGTGTAAATGCAACGTCGTGCTCCTGGAGTGGCAAGTCCGATATTCCTGGATATATAGATGTTTGATGATTCAAGCGAACAGATGGTGCATCGCTGAACCGTGCATCACCGAAGCTGGTGCAGCTGACACGCAAGATCGACACGACCGGATGTAGGTTACACGATGAAACGACACCACCCAGTCTGTGTTGCAGCATGAAGGTGCGTAAGAGAGTCCGTGCGTGTCCGAGCGGGTTCAGAATACGCATATATCTGGAGCCTATAGGTGCGCATGCGTATTCTAGGCGGTTGCAGCCCGGATGGTGTGTAATCGAGCAGCTGGTGTAGGTAACGTGCAGAATCGACACCACTGGATGTAGCATGGGTCAGGTTACGCATACATCTGAAGCCTATTTGTGCGTAACGCAGTCGGTGTTGCAGGAACAATGCAGGTTGGCTGCGTGCTAGCTAGTGGTGCAACCTACAGAGGCTTCCGTAACAATACAGAGCCTTGTTGCAAGAACAATACAGAGGCTTGGTGCAACCTGGGTTTTACCTGCGTAACTTGTGGTTACGCGCGGGCCATGGTGTGTATTAGCGTATTGCAACCTCCCTAGGATAAGCAGACTTTGAAGGGCATGCGTAACCTGTCCGGTATCGGGCTACATTCTGAATGGTGTTTCCCGATACCTACGAGACGGTGTTGCCTGCACCATGAAGCCTATGTTTTACGTAACCATGGTGATGCAAGATAGTGAACAGTATGTCGTGAAGCACTAGAAAGGTTAGGTACTTAGAGGCGAAGGGTGGTTCCTCTGGCCAAAAACAACAAAGTCTATGGGTTCTGAATTGGATGTTGAGCAGGAGCTTCTAATCACATTGTATTGGAAAGATGTTGGACAAGACGCGGCTCTGATCCGCAGAGCCCCACAATCAAATGAAAAGCCCAACTGAAAACAGAGTAAAGAACTGAACATGAGTTTATTCCTAACACCCATCTTGATTCTTGTTTACCAGGGCTTTGGTTACCACATCTTCTTGGTTTGCCGAAGGACACCGGCTCTGTGAATGTTCAGAGGAAACTTGATGCTGCAAGGGTACAACATGTTGTTAGTAACTTGCTTATAAGTACTGATCGATGAACAACATTAGTGTGTCATTTTGTTATCTTACAGTGCACTGGAGCACCTCCTCGTTCTAGGGTTTTTGGATACGGTTTCACCTGTAGCTGGAGGTGTGGTATCTTCCCCACCTCACATGTATCTGGCTACTATACTCTTTGCTACAGTTCTAAAATTCTTCTGACTTCTTTGCGTGGACAAAACTGTTCCAATCTGCTTCTGTAATAATACCCTCATAATATTGCGGAAGCAACACACCCTTGTAGACATATTTTTTGATTAAGTCGGATTTGAATTTAATTTTTCTTCTGCACTGCAGCCTTCACAGCTTCCTTTGAAGCCTCTGGTATCTTAAACCTAGGCTTCAGAGGAAGCTGTGTATAAGCCTTCACAACTTCCTTTGAAGCCTAGGTTTAAGATACCATAGGCTTCAAAGGAAGCTGTGAAGGCTGTACTGCTGAAGAAAATTAAATTCAAATCTGACTTAATCAAAAAAGTTGTCAAGAAGGGTGTGTCGCCTCTACCATATTATCAGGATCTTATTACAGAAGCATATTGGATTTGGAACAGCTTTGTCTACGCAAAGAAGTCAGAAGATTCGGCAATGTGCTTCGAGCTTCTCAGCACCGGATCTCGATGGCCGGGAGAGGGTATAGGAGGGAGGTCGCGCCGCTGTACCTCCCACCTCACCCTGCGCCCCTGCTCCGCCGTCGTTGACGGATCTCGCCTCGCGCCCTCTCTGGGGAGGCCGCCTCCTGCTCCGCCGCGGTCCCCACCTCCTCGCGTCGCCGCCGGAATCCCCAAAGGAGAGGCCGCCACACGCCGGATCCGGGCCTGCCGTGGGTAGAGGGAGGTCATCGGTGGCGGAGGTGGAGGAGGTGGCAGGGATCGAGGAGGCGACGTTGGCCTGCGAGTGAAGGATGCGTGCGGGTCGCAGGAGGAGGAGAGAGAGATGGCAGCGGGGGTGTAAGGTTGGGCTATGTGAAGGAGAGATAAAGGGCAAAAAAAAACCCTAAACCGGCCGTGTTTGGTTGGAGGAGTAAAAATTTTTACTCCTCCTTTGACCGGTAATTAGAGGTATTAAATAAAGTCAGTTTGCAAAACTATTTTCACAACTCCGCGCAAAATCATGAGACAAAATTTAGTACTCCATGCATGAAAGATTCCCTGAACGAAATGTTTACCATGCTTCTTGATGCAACACCAACTTGGCGATTGAGCACGCACTAGGTTACGCACCTTCATGACGGGGTGTATCATGTGTACCGTGGTGCAGGTTTTTGTGATAACCACCTGGGTTACGCACACAGCATTGCAGTTGCCGCACAACACGGTGGGTTGTGTCACGTCGAACCCCCAGTTCATTTGGCTCTTGCACCCGGTCGGCAAGGTTACTCACCATCTATTCTGCGTGGCTCCTACAACACCGACTAGGTTACGCACGTAGACTTGGCTACGCACCATCCATGATGTGCATCCGGTCCTGTCGATTCTGTGAGTAACCTACACCAATTCGGTTACGCACCATCCATGTTGCATGGCTCCTGCAACACCACCGACACCGACTGGGTCGTGTCGAACCTGCGTAACCGTCCCCTAGGCGGTTACGCATGAGCCATGGTGTCTATGGAGGGAGTACAAGTAGCGTGTAACCAAACCACAGGTCGGCTTGTAGTATACTCCGTATGGGGTAGACGATGGTGGTAGATTGTGTGGAGGGGCCGGGTAGCCGAATCAAGAGCAAGATGGTATCGTGGGAACACAAAGACACAAGGATTTATACAGGTTCGGGCCATTAGATTGATGCTTCGTCCTTTCTCGCCCTTGGCCATACTATCCTAAACATCACCGTCCCCCTGTGATCTGGTTCTCTGGTCCCCGACGATCGACCAACATCCTAGTGGTTTCGGTGAGTTCTCACCTCGAGTACCCGCTCTCTGTTAACATGATCAATTCCCAACCATCGATCCCTTTTAATTTGTAATCACTATTGTATTGTAGCACTTTTGGATATGGATCTGCTTCACCTGTACGTCATTCCATTTCCAGCGTGGATCATGGCCGGTGTTGACATCCTCACCGACGATCAACAACTTGAACACGATTACATTACTAGCCAGACTTTCGACAGCGAGGACCAAGCGTTTCATTTCTACAAAAATTATGCCAAGGACAAAGGTTTTGGGGTAAGGAAATCATCTACGAAGAACAACGATGATGGAGTCCGTACATCAAGAACTTTTGTTTGCTGCCGTGAAGGATGGTGTGATGACAGGTACATGGATGCAAATCCAGAAGATCTTTGCGCGAAGCCCAGGAGCCAAACCAGGATTGGCTACATCACCAAACTGATCATCAAGCCTAACAGAGAAACGGGCAAGTGGGCAGTAAGCACATTCGTCGCTGAACATGGCTATGACTTTTCCACATATGATCTCACCTGCTTCTTCCGTGGGCACTGGGATATCACTGCAACACAAATGGCAGAAATCACCTCCTACGAAATGGCAGGGCTTAAGAAAAACCAGATTATGGACGTCATGGACCAGCAGCACGGAGGATACTATAGAGTAGGCTTCACAACAAAGGACCTATACAACTTCTGCGACCAGCGAAAGAAGCAGATCTTAGCAGATGGCGACGCAGGAACACTGCTTAAGCACTTGTGGGCCCGCGGGACAGATAATGTTGGGTTCTACTTCGATTACGCAGAAGATGAGAAGGGACATTTGAAGTGCTTGTTCTGGTGTGATGCACAATCTCGTTTGGACTTTCAGGTTTTTGGAGATGTTCTTGTGTTTGACAGCACATATGGGACAAATCAGTACAACCTGCCCTTCATTCCTTTCGTTGGAGTGAACCACCTCCGAAGGACCATCTTATTCAGATGTGGCATTCTCGCACAGGAAACCACAGAGACATATAAGTGGTTGCTCCGGACATTTTTGCGCGCAATGTCCATGCAGCACCGCAAATCAGTGATCACTGACAGAGACTTCGCAATGCAGATTGCCATCCGTGACATACTGGAAAATTCCAACCACAGAATCTGCACCCGGCACATAGATCGCAACCTGGTCAAACATCTTCGCGGCAAGAAGCTGAAACGTGACTTCAAGCAATTTATGTATCGCCCATATACACCTGAAAGTTTTGAAAACCAATGGTCCAAATTTATAGAGGAACACAAGGCCTACAAAAACACTAGGCTTTCAAAGATGTATAACATGAGGAATTTGTGGGTTGCAACTTACCATGCTAATCACTAGTTCCTTGGACTCCACACCAATCAGCGAAGTGAGAGCTTGAATTCAAGGCTGCACATGTATCTGCATCCCCAAATTACACTGGTTTCTTTCTGGAGCACTATGAGAGCTGTGTGTACCATATGCGGACAACTTAATTAATGCTAGATGCCAATACACTGCATTCATTTCGGTTCACTACGACCCAAGCATCTGAGATTGAAAAGTACTATGCTAGTACTTACACTCAGTCAAATTTTGATATTGCTAAGAAGCAGATCGAGAGGTCCTTGCGCTTTGAGGTTCAGAATGAACAGTACCGCTTCGAAATGGTGACACCTCAGAATGGTCAGCGTGGCATCGAAACGGTGAAATTCACTATTACCTATAGAAATGGCAAGCCAGATAAGAAATTTGTCATGATGTCTACTACCAACCCAACGTGTGGTGAGGCGGACTTGCGCTGCAATTGTCAGAAGCTGGAGTGCGATGCCATCCCATGCTGTCACATGTTTGCAGTGTTGTTTCACACTGGCGCAGCCAAATTACCATGAGCCTGCGTGAAGACTAGGCTCACTATTTCTGCAAAGTCTGGATTTCCTCCAGATCGGAGGACCAAGATTTTTGACCAGTCCATGTCCTTTCACAGGTTCCGTGATATGCGAGATGCATGTCCTTCCAGTCCTGACAAAGAAGTTGAGGGATGCTTTGCAGGAGGTATATGAATGCATCTAGGCACACCAATTTGAAGAGGACGAACATCATCACTTGCCTAATATATTTACTCAAGCCGACCCACATTGTCAATTTGAAACTGTTTTGGACCCATTGCAGATTGTTTGCAGAGGTGCTCCTTCGAAAAGGATAAAGGCCCTCCACGAAAGAATTAGTTAGGGTATATCTAAGTACGGATGCAGTGGGTGCTTGGTAAAAGGGCATACGAAACCTAGTTGCCCCAACTTAAATAAGAGGTACGCATGGTTTCTGGATTGAACTCCTCAGGCATCCTCAGCAGTAGTTGATATTTTGTGTTTAGTACATAAACGTTTATTTATTGTGTATGCATCCTCTGGCCGAAGTGCCATCTCAGGAAGAAGAGAAAGTCGAAGAACAAGCAGGAGCTGGAGCTTGAGGAGGAGCAGGAGCGAGCAGAGGATGTTCATGATGATGTTGTACCTCCGAAAGATGGTGAAGTGCCACCTAGCAAAGGTATCATCTCATTTTCTCTAAGTTTATAACGCGTCCACCTATTTATTAGGTCATCTGCATTCAGGTCGGAAGAGAAATCTGGATAGTGGAGGTCGTCAGAGTCTGAATAAGATGCAACCGACGAAAAGAGCAGCAATGTCGACTTGATGACACGTGATAGTAGTTTGGCTAGTATGGTTCGTTTCATTAGTGAGTACAGAGTACCAGCAAGCATATCATAGTTTATTTAGACGTTTACTATACTTTGGACACCATTTTCCATGAACTTTTTTTATTAAGTTAAACAACTATGCGGAGTACTCCCTCCGTCTTATGAAGCGGAAACTCGTAAGCAGCCAAGCACAAAGCATTTGTAAACCAAACTCGCAAGCACCTAGTGTGGCTCCTGCGTAATGTAGACTGGATAGGTTTCGCATGCCTGTGTATGTCTGTGCGCGTGTGCACTGTGCAGTATCCAGTGATGTTGCACTGGGCTCTATGGCTCGTGCATAACCAGATGGTCCGACAACAACCGTGGCCCACCGTTGTTGACACTACTAAACGTCGATCACTTAAGAACAGATTGGAAATCCATCCTTAGCGTCAGCGCTAGAAATGCTTGTTGGCATTTCCCAATGTCACAACTAATGGCGCAGTTAGCGTGAACATTGAGACTTGCCATAGGTTAATCTAAACGATCATGAATGAATCCGCAAGCGCACAGATAAACCATTGTAGCATTTCCCCAATGAAAGAGTATTCCAAGGGTATCGAATCCAAGGAAGGCAATGGCGGATATCTTAGACTTATGCTTTTGCTATGAATGTAAACCAAGAGATAGATATAGGGAAAACACACTCAAAGGCAGGGGTAAGATAAAAGATAATAGGGGTAGTGTGACACACACACCTCAAATCTACCTCTACTCTAGCACACTACGACTTAGGGGTAACATACGAGTTAGCTCTAGGTTCTAATGTACTAAACATACAAAGCTAGAAGATACAAGAGATAGGCATGAGTATTGCATGAGGGAAACATGGTTCAGCACCCAGGTACAAACGGGGAGCTAGCTCGCGACGACCAGCACTCTGCGAAACTAGACTTTAGACTCCTACAGCAGGTACCAAGCAGGTACCCCAATGTGGAGGTTGCCCTAGGATCCAACAGGACTGTCACCACATGAGGACCGACCTCTCGTTACGGGGGGTATGCTCATAACTATCATAGCCAGACAACCCAGGCACCATGCCTACGTTGCTGCTAGACTTCACCCGGCCCGGGCTATTGTGACCCAGGGTGAGAGCCACCAGAAGACTGGTCAACTAGACCGAGTACCGTAGCTTGAACACAGACCCCATGCAACACTCTCATGCTATCTAACAAGATCAACTAAGGCTAGACATACGAACAGATATGAACTCTCTTATGTCTAATCAACAAGATCAAAGGGTCGTGTTCGTGAAGAACACGAGCCTCTAACTTATGAACAAACACATAAGGAAGGAGTTTATCATCCTTCAAGTGGATCAAAAGGTAGTGTTCACGAAGAACACAAGCCTCTAAATGATGAATAGAGGATGAACTCAAGAACACATCAAGAATATGATCTACCATGACTTTATATGAAATAGCTGAATAACTGAAGTTAATCAAAGTCATACAAAGAAATAAAGATAAAAGAGAACTCATACCTAAACTTCCAAGAGGACTTGGAACCTGAAGAAGAGCTACTCTAGCCTACCCCCTAGCCTTGGAAACTAAAAGTGAGAGGAGAATGAGAGTGTGGTGTGTGAGAAATGGGAGCCCCTCCCCTCCTATTTATAGTGGGAGACAAGGCTTGCTGGGACGCCCAAATGGCCCCTAAACACCCGGGACTACAGCAAGTGACAAATGAGGAGCAACCACGTGTAGGGGCCAGATGGGCGCCCCCTAGGTCTGTTCGGGTGATCCTAGGTTTGGCCGACCCCCTAGGGTGGCCCCACCTGGTGTGCTTCCTCTGGGTGGCTGCCCTGTGGGCCCTCTGATCCATCCCCGGTGCATGGTTTGATTTGGTATCCGAGGTGGGCCCTTTGATCCATGTGAAGTCCATGTGGCGTCCTCTGATTCGTCGGTGAGTGCCTCCCCTGGATCGATGATGTGTCTTGCCATGTTTCCTTTGGTGGCAGCCACCTCCTCAGCTGAGTTGGCATGGTTTCTTCATAGGAGTTGAGTTTCCATCTCTTTTAAGGGGTAAATCACCTACATACAAATAATCTCCAAGGATAAGTGGAACTACATTATTCAAACCTAAATGCTAGTAAATGATGCATATGCCTCCATTTATGTGAGAATATTGAGGGTTGGAAATGGTGAATTTCCACCGTCAACAAACTCCCCCAAGCTAACCTCTTGCTCGTCTCGAAGCAAGACATTAGAGACTTAGGTTGGTTGATTGGGAGTTGCTACAATGTTGTATTCTCAACTTATGGCAAACATACAACAAAGTACTCTACCAAGAGTTGAACAAGTTGGCAATGTTCTTACCTTTCGCCTGATACGTGGGACATATAGCTTCACCTGCCTTGGGTGGTTGAGAGACAGCATGGTTATATAGAGAACGCATAATCACTCATACCTTGATCAGCTTAACAATCCGGAGGTTTTGCAAATTTTTCAAAAGAAAAATCAGAGTTCCTCAAATGATACTCTCGGATCGCTCAAAGGTGTATGATTCCTCACCAAGGCATCAATGTTGCCTTTCTTCACAAGATCATAGCACTCTATTCTACCATATCATGTCTCACAACAACTTAGGCAAGGATCATGCTTTTTGCTACCCACAGTTTTCAAGCTAAGGTTTGTACATACAAGCTAACAAACTCAAAACTTAGGTAGGATACAAAGTTGTAAGCAAGACATACGAGGAGAATAAACAGAGCAACTAGTCATCATTTCAACCATAGAGGCAAAGCATTCTTACTAAGCATATCAAACCAAACTAAGCAAATGATGATGATGAAAGCAAATAAATATTTTTGGTCTTTTTATTTTGCAGATTTTTTTTGGATTTTCATTTATAGGATATTCTGAAAATGCAGGAAGATACAAGTTACCTCAGGATGGGGGTCCTCCCCCAAGCTAGCTTCAGGCTCACTGCGGAGGAGGGTAGAAGAAACCCTGACTCGCGTAGTAAGCCCTCTGCGCATCAATGTACTGCCGCTGATCTTGCTGCATGGCTGCTATCGAATGAAGTTCTTACCGAGTTTGCTCCACCAACAACAATATTTTCAGCAACACACTAGAGAGACCACTTGATGATCCAATCTTGAGCAAGAAATCCAAGAAAACCAAGAGAGCAAGGAGTAGAGAGGGGAGTGTGAATGAAATGAGCTGCATGGGTGAAGAACACCCCCTCTCGGGTCCAATTTATAGAGCAAAGGGGCAGCACACCGCGGGATGCATTATTCAAACCTAAACGCTAGTAAATGATGCATATGCCTCCATTTATGTGAGAATATTGAGGGTTGGAATTGGTGAATTTCCACCGTCAACAACCGTGCTGCTCGGCAACCGCGATGCTGTGTGCGTAACCCAACCTTCGTCAGGTAACGCGCAGAATCGACAATCAGTCTAGGCCATCGGTCTGCTAAGTTCTAACTTACTAGCTAGTAATGCAGATCTCAAAAAAAACATTGCTGATGCGTAAGAGAGTGGGTGCAAGATAAATCGTAAATATAGTTAATTATGGGTTGCCATGTTGTTGTGTCAAATGTGCATTAAACGTGTCTGCTATCAAATTGACTCACGGAAGGCATTAATTTCACCCGCATCGAAACAATTAGTTCCAGCATGGTCTACTAAAAAAATCTAGCATGGTTTAGTAGTACATTCATCGCTGCTAAGTTAATTACTTCATTGCATCTTCATGTCCTCTGTTCCATTCCATTGTCAACGGCGGCCTGGATAGTTTGGTCTGACGACGGCCTAGACAAGGGGTGCGGTTTGGTTGGAGGAAGTGGTGCCGTCGGAGATGCGGGCGACGCGGCCCGTGACGCCGGCGGAGGGATGAGTGCGGAACCGATGTAGTGGTCGGGCGGCGCAAGGTCGGCGGCGGACATGGCTGCACCGCCACACCGAGCGGCGAGGTCGGGATTCATCGGACGGGATAAGGGGATCGATTTTTTGCTGAGTTACCCGAGTGACCCAAAGGGTCTGCCACCATTTGACTGCACTATTTGTTTGGGTTACGCGCAGTCTTGGTTACGCAGCACCCCTGCTGCATGGTCCCTTGATCCACATATAATGGTAACCGAGATCATTTGGTGGCAGCTCGGTGGGTTACGCACCCTCTCGGCACCATGACGCGTGGAGCAACATGGCTAGCGTTTGGGTTACCATAGCATGTCGTGTATCCCAGGATGCTGCATCATGTGGGTGTTGCCTGCACCACGCAACTTGAATGGTGCGTAACCTGCTCCGTGCGTAACCTAGTCGCACGTAGTTGCCCTATACATGCCGCACTGATAGTCCGTACCCGAACGACTGAACGAGTGTACTAGGTTGCTCGAAGGATCGACACGACCAGATGTAGCATTGATTTGTGCATAACCCATGGCTGGGTGCAGGTTATGCCGGTCTGGGTTGTTTTCTATTTTTATTTTTATTATAGTAGTAAATATATAAAACAATAAAAATAGAGAATGGTGCAAAGGCACTACTAGTACTAGCTTGTAGTCTTAGACCATGCATCTAATCCAAAATAGGGTTAATATATATTATGAATCCTGAAATCATCCGAAGACATGATCTAGCGGCCGTTACTACAAAAAGTTGAATAAGGAATTACGGGGTGAACTTAGCAGTATTAGAGTAGATAGTAGTAGAAGTACTACAGTACAAGATCTTCTCCGATCCATTCGCGTTGTTATTAGGAGTACAATAGAGAAGGCCGGTCGGCCGTTTCGTCTGCTGCAAAGAACTAACTGCTGCATATCATCACCCAGTAGTAGCGGCGTGGATCTGGTCCATGTCGCACACACCTTGACGTAGCTAGTGTTTATTATATATTTGCTCTCCCGGCCCGGAGATTACTACTCGTCGCCGCCGCCTGTATTCATTATATTATAGTGACACGAGCAAAAATAACCAAGTTAGAGGCAACAGCAGCCGAAGCACAGTCTGTATTGATGCCAATCATCAAACGAATTACGATTCTAAGTATTGACTTGAGCAGACTGTGGATCTAGTCCATGTCTACTTTAGGTACACATAACATATAATTGTATACACGCGTCACGCGTGTAACCGAGACGGTGTAGGTTACTGTGATGGCCGCCTGGGCTACGCACACACCATCACGGTTGCCGCGGGACACGCTGTGTGGTGTCGACTATGCGTATAACCTGCAAGGTGATAGTTACTCAGGTGCCATACAGCAGACTGCACACTAGATAGATAGAGAATTCGATTTCCATGCTGGATGACGGGCCAGCCTCCGGGCGCGGGCTTCGCTTCGAGGAGAAGCAAACTAAGGTGAGGGCAGGCCACAGGCCGCTATGGGCCCACGGGTGCCGCGTGCCCTATGAAGCACCATCATTATTATGATGGACGACGGGATGGGGTGCCATGCGCTGCTTCAGCCCAGGTTACGCGGCTTGCTGCCAAGACAAGGGTTTCACACGATCCCTGTGTCGTGTCGTGTGTACAGCCTTGACGCGATGGGACAGGCCTGTAGGCGCCTCTGCTCCCCTCCCATCGTGTCGTCCACAACCACAGGGGCGCCCACCCCGAGGAGTATGCTCGACCCGCTACATTACACAGTCCATATAACTGAAGAGGGCGCAAAGAGGTTACACGCAGAATCGACACGACCGGATGCAGCGTGGATTTTGCGTAACCGTATTGGCTACAGGTTACGCGATGAAACGACATGACCAGATGCAGCATGGATTTTGCATAACAGACTCTGTGCGTAACCCAGTCGGTGATGCACACACCATGGGATGGTGCGTCGCCGAACCGTGCGTAACTGAACTGGTGCGGGTGACGCGCAGGATCGACATGACCGAATGCATGGGCATTTTGCATAATAGACTCCGTGCGTAATGCAGTCAGTGTCGCACGGCCTATAAAACAAGACATTTCATCCTCTTCTGTTATGTGTAATCTGATGTGATGTCTTCCTCCTCTTCTTCTGTGAATCAGGTTTCCTTCAATCCTTTCTTTCATTTCCCCATCTATGGGCTTCACATGACAATCACTCCTGTTCTTCACTCAGTCTCCTAACCGCGAGGACGTAGAAAGGATCTTGATGAACATCAACGCTCATGGTGCGAATCAATGCGTGGCATCGTCGAGGCAGAAACAGGGTCTTCAACTTGTGATTTCCACGGATGAGAAGAAACTGGAAGCTCTGGAGACCAGGAGGACGCACCTCCTTGAAGAACTGAACCAAGTAGAGAAAGAAATTGCTATCACTAGAGTACAGCTAGAGAAAGCTAAAGAATTAGCAAGATCTTGACGTGTCTCCTTTTTTCAGCTGATGCGATCCACTTTTTATTTGATGTACTCGGCCTTTATTAAAGAGAATCATTCATATGATTTAAGACATTTACTTGTGTATCTTTGGACGATTTCCTTTTATTTGCAACAGCACTGCTTGTCTTGTGATCCTACTGAACCTGGTAGGCGAACACCATCCATCACTTCACGAGCACCACCACTTGGTTGCTGCCAACACGTGACTCTTTCTGTGAAGCTCAGCATATAACCCAATGGATTCCCACTCGTTTCCTTCGGTAGGTCATTTCATTCTTTAGCCGATAGTTTTTAGACCAGCTCTACCTCAGATTAGGCATGTGAGGCATCTTTCCTTTGGTGTGTGTTCAGGCAAGAGCAGTGTTTACTAGTCCTTATCAAGCTTCTCCTCGAAATGGTTTTGCTACTTGATGATGCTAGTAAGCTTGCTGCCGCCGTCAGTAACGTTGATAGGTATCTATCTTTGATTCTTCCTCTTCTGGAATACAGAGTGCCTTCCTTCAATTGCTCCTCCACGGAACCATGGGGCGCGAGGTGAGATCTGTCCCCGACGGGCAGAGCAGGGGCGTGAGGCGAGGCGGGAGGAACAGTGGCGCGACCTCCGTCCTCTGCCCTCTCCCTCCCAGCGATATCCGGCGTGGAGAAGCTCAAAGCACAATGCCATATCTTCTGACTTCTTTGTCTCGACAAAGCTGTAATAATACCCTCATAATACTACAGAGGCGACAAACCCTTCTTGACAACTTTTTTGATTAAGTAGGATTTGAATTTAGTTTTTCTTCAGCGCTGCAGGCCTGTAGCCTTCACAACTTCCTTTGAAGCCTCTGGTATCTTAAACCTAGGCGCCTGAATGATGCGTAACCGAGTCTGTGCATTACCTAGTCGTAGTTGCCCTATGCATGCAGCAACACTGATGGTGCCTAACATAGTGGGTGTAGGTTACACATACGGAGTACAACTAAAGCCTATTTCTTATGTTACACACCATGGAGCAGGGGTTGGTGCATAACTCAGTCGGTGTGGCATGCAGCATGGATGGTGCGTAATCGTGAGGTTACGCATGATATATGCTCGCTCTATGGTACAAAAATTTGGGTTTGTAGGTGACGCACAGGATCGACACCACCGGATGCAGCATGGATTTTGCATAACTGTCAATGTGCGTAACCCAATCAGTGTTGCACCATGCAGTCTTAAAGGTGGGTAACCGCGAGTCCGTGCTGAACCCAGTCGGTGTTGCATCAAGCAGCACGGACGGTGAGTAACCTGAACAGGTTACACACTGAATCGACATGACCCAGTTGGTGTTGCGTCAATAAGCACGGACGGTGCGTAACCTGAACAGGTTACACGCTGAATCGACACAACGAAGTCGGTGTTGCACGCGCCATGAAGAACGGATGGTGCATAGCCGAATCGTGTGTAACCGAAGCTGGTGCAGGTGACGTGCAAGACCAACATGACTGGATGCAGGTTATGTGCCGAATCAGCACTGCCCAGTCAGTGTTGCAGCATGAAGGTGCATAACCGAGTCCGTGCAGGTACGAGCGGGTTCAAGTTACACATACATCTGGAACCGATGGTGTTGCATCAAGCAGCACGGACGGTGCGTACGCGCTGAATCGACACGACCCATTCGGTGTTACACGCGTCATGCAGAACGGATGGTGCATAGCCGAACCATGCATAACCGAGTTGAGGTGATACGCAGAACTGACACGACCGGATGCAGGTGACGCGCAGGATCGACAGACCGATTTGCGTAACCGACTCCATGCCTAACCCAGCTAGTGTTGCACCATGCAGCAAGCAGTCTTAAAGGTGGGTAACCGAGTCCGTGCTGGGCCCGCTAGGTTACGCACCATCCATGCTGCAAGGCTCCTGCAACACCACCGATTAGGTCATGTCGAACCTGCATAACCCTCGCCTAGGCGGTTACGCACGAGCCATGGTGTCCATGGACGGAGACGAACATCACCAACATCACAGCTGGATCTCATGCATGACATCACATCTGACCGGTGTGCGACGACGCAGTCCGGAATCTTCGAAGCGGAGGACACGCGTCGGGATCGCAAGGCTTGCGTCGAGGCTAAGCAAGTTTGCGGTCGCTGGGCATCCGTCCGATGGTGCGAAGACAAAGACTTCCAATTTCGCCCTCGAGGGGCATGTATCCCTAGTTAGCTAGTAAGGGTATTTTCGTCTTTCGGTTGCCTCCATATAACCCAAGGGGTGAGAGGATGGCAGCCATCTCTTGGAACCCTAGCTCATTTGGTTTTCCTATTTTCCTTCCTATTTTCTTAGGATTTTCGTAGGACTAGCTTGAGAGCTTCATGGTGAGATCTTGTGAGAGGGAAGGATGATCGGGCGGCAAGCTAGACCTTGTATGAACCTCTTTGGTATGTATAGATGATTCGGCGTGGTTCCTCAAGGCTTGGATGTGTCTTTCCCGTTTCTCCTTTTTGGTGATGTTCGGAGCCCTTTCTTGGCGATTTTCTTGGAGCGATTTCGAGGCCTTTCTCTTTGTGATTTGGTGGGGGATGTATGCATGAACCCTTCGTGGTTCTTTTCCCTTTGATTCCCCTTCCAAATCCGTGAGCAAAGGGGCTCGATTTTGGGGTTTTCGTGGCTCTAGGGTTAGAGGCGTTCTTGGTGGGATTTCTTCGATTCCTCTTGATTTGACAAGTTTTGGTGGACCAAATCTTGGCTATGGAGTACCCATGAGGTGTTCCTACTATCCCCAAAGTCTTGTGCAAAACCGTGGAGCGAATTGGGAGATCGGGAGTTGGATTTGGAGGAGTTGACTCGCGGGCGCTGTTCATCCCGAGCTGCCCAGGCACGACCGGTCTGACCGGTGCTCTTGACCGGTCTGACCGGTGCTAGCCCTTGGTGGGTTTTTGTCTCGGGGAATAGCCTTGTCTGTGTGGTTTTGTCCCGTGGTCCTGCTGATTAGTTCTTGGCGTGTTTGGAGTTGTTTTGCTAGGTTTTGTGTGGGGTTCTTCTTCCTCACAGGTTGTGTTTCGTGGTGGTTTTTGTTCCAGGGCCTAGAGGAGTCACTGAGGCTTCCTGGAACGTTTGCTGTGCGGCTGCTGTAGCCACCGGCCTGACCGGCTCTGTCAACCGGTGTAGCACAGGCAGCAAGCCGTGCAAGTTTTCGCTGTGTGGTTTGGTGAGTTTTGGCTCGGAAGGTTGAGTGTTGGTTCCTAGGACCAGTAGCACTCCAGTGGCTGCGTGGTCTTGGCCAACTTGGGTAGTTGGGTCGGAGATGTGAGTTGGAAGCCGTGTTCGTCTTGTTGGAGTTCTCATCTCCTTCGAGAAGAATTTTTATCGGCTCCCATTCACTCCCCCCTCTCTGGTTCGCCTAATCGGTCCTTCAATTGGTATCAGAGCCGGTTCGGGTCTTTATTGACTCTTACCAGTCTAAGATCCAAAGATGGCGTACCAGGAACGGGGTTCGGGTCCTCCGCACTTCGATGGGAAGAACTACCAGATGTGGCAGAGGAGGATGGCAGCGTTCCTCCGCGGAAAGGGTCAGATCCTTTGGGATGTCACGGTGAACACAGCTTATGTTCATCCGATGAACTTCCTTGCTCCAAGATCGAGGGATATGTTCGAAGCCAACAACAAGGCTGTCGACTACTTGTTTCGTGCTCTGTGTCAGCCTGAATTCGATCGGGTTCAGACAGAGGACTTAGCTTGTAGGATTTGGGAGCAGTTGAAGGATGCTCATGCTGGGAATGCTCAGGTTCAGGCTCGGATGTACGCGACTTACCGGAGAGAGTACGAGAACTTCACTCATCTCCCCGGCGAGTCCGTCGATGCCCTTTTCCAGTGATTTACGGTCGTTGTAAACAACATGAGAGCCAATGTGGACGTCCTCCCATACAATGATCATGATAGAGCCGTGAAGCTCTTGCACTCGTTGGATCGTACCGTATGGGACGGGAAGTTTGAGGCTATTGTTGAGTCCGAGAAGTATGACACCTTGACGGTGAACGAGCTGTTCTCGAAGCTCAAGTCGGCTGAGTTGGACCGTGGTATGACAGCCAAGATCGAGAGCCCGATTGATTCTCATAGTCTCGCTCTCATTAGTGGCAAAGGAGCTAAGTCTAACGCTAACGCATCCTCTAGGATGTACTCTCTGTCTTCTTTGATGTCTTTGCCAGACGAGGAGTTCGACGTGCTTGGAGAGGACGAGCTGGCGTTGCTGACCAGGCGGTTCGAGAGGCTGCACGAGAACCGGGTGAACACGAGGAGGACAGCATGGACATGCTTTCAGTGCGGCAAGCCAGGACACTACGTCGCCGACTGCCCTGAGAAGACGGAGAACAAGGACGGCTACAGGCACCGATCGAGCAAGAATGGCAAGTACCGATCGAGGCGTGATCACAAGCACAAGAACAAGCACAAGGACGAGCGACGGTTGAGGAAGAAGGACGGCCGCGGCAGGAAGGCCCGAGTGATGGTCGGAGCGAGCGACGTTGACTCCAGCTCCGTCTACTCTTCCTCGAGCTCGAGTAGCAGTGAAGATGAAGGTGATCAGCGCAAGAACAAGAAGTCATCCAGGAACTTGAGCGGGTTGAGCTGCTTCGCGGGAGATGGCTTCTGCGGCATGGCCCGTAGCTCCGGCAGCAAGAAGAGCCACCAGAGTGACTCGGACTCTGACTCCGAGGATGAGGTATGTGATGAGCTCTCTTCTTTGCGCAAGGAGAATGATGAGTTGGTTGACTTGCTTGATAACCGCGATCACATGCTTAGAGAGGCCAAGAAGATGAGGAAAGAACTTAGGGCCTCACTAGAAGATGCTAGGAACCGTGTGGCTGAGCTAGAAACCCAGAACCTAGATGCTAAGCTTGAGATTGATTCGCTTAAGGCTTCTCTTGTGGTTTCTGATGAGACTGATTGCTGTGATTGCTCTGTGTACCTAGCTGATCTTACTGCTCTTAAGGATAAGCATGCTTCTACTTGTGATGAACTAGATATGCTTAGGGTTGAAGTGGCTGAGCTTAAGTCTAGACCTGCTTTGCTAGGTGCTTGCACTTCTTGCCCTGTTTTGCATGGAAAGATCGATGAGATGCATGCTTACACTGTTTCCCTTGAGGCTAAGTTGAAAGAGCCTATTCCCACTTCTTGCTCTACTTGTGAATTGCATGCGGTTAAGAATTTGGAGCTTGCACATTATGTTGATCGCTTGCTTGGATGAGAATGATGAGCTGAGAAAATGTATGAGCTGGTTGTCGGGTCAGGAGCCTCAGCTAGGTATCATGATAGCGGCTTTCAAACGCTATGATGGTCTGGCACTTGGGGCTGACAAGCTTGGAGAGAACAGTGGTGAGGGAGTTGAGAGAGTTGGAGAGATTCCTATCCCACCACCAAACAGACACAAGAACAAGTTTGAGCCTAAGCCTAACCATCTCAGAAACAAACTTGACACTACTCCAGATCCACCCATATTCCCTCACCCAACAAATGATTTCCAGAAACCGGTGAAGTTTGTGAGCCCAAAGGGAGGTGAGGAAGGAGAGAAGAAGGGTGAGAAGCCGAGTGGGCAGCCCCAACCCAAGCCAAAGCCTAAGCCACAGCCCATAAAGTTCCATTGTAGGTATTGTGGGAGAGATGGTCATAAGGATGAGTTTTGCTTCAAGAGGAAGCGTGAGGAGAGAATGGCTAGAGAGTGGGCTCACAAGGACAGGTACCACCCCTCTAATGGTGTACCTGAGCCTCGTATGCAGATGCCCAGGGCCAAGGCAAGTGTGAGGACGGTTCCGGCTTGGGGAGACCGGAAGGCTGCAGGTACTACTGCTGGCCGAGCTACACCGGTCAGACCGGTGCAGGTCTGGGCAGACAGGGAGTCGGGTTTCGTGCTCGTGGGGATGCTCGGTTTGGTTCTGGAGGTCGTGGTTCTGGTGGTTGGTCTGGAAAGTTTGCAGGTGGTCAGTTTGCTAGGCGTTCTCCACCTCGTGCTCAATACGAGGGTGGGAGGAGTCGTAGCTTTGAGATGGAGAGGAGGAACGATCCACGGTTTCCCTTTCGTGGTTTTCGTCCTCCTCCAGCTAGAGAGGGTTGGTTCCCTCGTGGTGGTTACCGTGGTGGTAGCTTTGATAGGCGTGATGATTTGGTTTGTGCTAACCCCACTTTGGAGCAAATGGCTCGGCACTGGTTTTACTCTTTTGGTACTAACCCCAGTGCTGAGTCGTTTGTTCACTCACGTGCTCACTTTTGAATTTCAGGTGGGAGACTTGAAGAACATTTGGTTGATTGACTCCGGTTGCTCGAGGCATATGACCGGAGACAAGGGGTGGTTCTCAAGTCTCGTCCCGGTGGTGACAAAGAAGTACATCACCTTTGGGGACAATGGGCGAGGGCGTGTGCTGTCAGAAGGTGAGATTAAGGTAAGTGACAAGATCACTCTCAGGCGTGTTGCTCTTGTTCAATCGCTTGGATAAAATTTGCTTTCTGTGTCCTAGTTGTTGGATGAGGGTTTTGAGGTGTTGTTTCGGCCTGGTGGTTCTCGGATTTTAGATTCTCGGGGGGATCTTGTTTGCATGGTCGTTCCCGAGGGTCAAGTGTTCCGAGCTGATTTTTCTCAGTCTTCTAGTGTGGAGCGTTGCTTCTTGGCTGGTTCTTCGAGTGAGTTGTGGAAATGGCATAGGAAGTTGGGTCACTTGAGCTTTGACCTTTTGTCTCGCTTGAGTAAACTCAATTTGGTCCGAGGATTGCCACGGTTGAGGTTTGAGAAAGAGTTGGTTTGTGCGCCGTGTAGGCATGCCAAGATGGTAGCCTCTTCTCACCCGCCTCTCACCGATGTGATGACTGAGCGTCCATGCGAGCTGCTCCATATGGACCTTGTTGGCCCAGCTCGTGTGCGATCTGCGGGTGGGAAGTGGTATGTCCTTGTTGTGGTGGACGACTACTCTCGGTATGCGTGGGTGTTCTTTCTTGAGGAGAAAGGGGAGACGTTTGGTTTTGTTCGAGATCTTGTCTTGAGGTTAAGAAATGAGAGGCACGGAGATGCCATACGAGCGATCCGTAGTGACAATGGCTCGGAATTCAAAAACTCTCGCTTCGAAACCTTTTGCCATGACTTGGGTCTTGAACATCAGTTTTCGAGTCCGTATACGCCTCCCCAGAATGGCGTGGTGGAAAGGAAAAACAGAACCTTGTGCGAGATGGCTCGGATGATGCTTGACGAGCATAGGACTCCGAGAAGGTTCTGGGCTGAGGCGGTCAATACCGCGTGCTATGTGTCGAACAGGATCTACCTCAGGGTCCATAAGAAGAAAACCTGTTACGAGTTGATGCACAGTCGCACACCTAAGGTCAGTCACTTCCATGTCTTTGGTTGTAAATGCTTCATTCTGAAGAAAGGGAAGAAGTTGGACAAGTTCGAGGCTAGGTCTGTCGATGGCATTTTCTTTGGTTATGCATCTCATTCTAGAGCATTTCGTGTGCTCAATCTTGAAACTAACCAAATTGTGGAGACTTACGAGGTAACCTTCGACGAGACACAGCCACGTAGTCAGCTTGTTTTTGAGTGTGCAGGTGACGACGAACTTGGCGAGGAGATCTTTCAGGAGGAGGAGCATGAACATGGAGATGATGAAGATGGCGGTGTGATGCCCGCGGCTGAACATGTACCTACTACTTCGACAACGATCTAGAATGAACCCTCTCCCACACCTACAACGACAAACCCAGATCAAGGCGAAGCTGCTGTTGAGGGGGAGGTAGCATCAAGGCGAGAACCTCCCCGGCGAGTGCAAGTGGATCACCCAGCTTCGAGAATCATCAGCGACATGAATGAACGTACTACACGGTCGAGGGTTCGGAACAATTCTCATTTCGCTCATGCTGCTTTTGTTGCCACCTTTGAGCCCAAAGACATTGGACACGCGTTATCTGATCATAATTGGGTTAACTCGATGCATGAGGAGTTGGAGAATTTTGAGAGGAACCAAGTTTGGGTGTTGGTTGACCCTCCCCCAGGGTGTAAGCCGATTGGGACAAAATGGGTGTGGAAAAATAAAGAGGGAGAGAAAGGAGAAGTGGTGAGGAACAAGTCGAGACTTGTTGCTCAGGGGTACAGTCAGAAAGAGGGGATCGACTACGAGGAGACTTTCGCTCCTGTAGCTCGTTTGGAGGCGATCAGGATCCTTCTAGCCTTTTCCGTGGCTAAAGGGTTCAAGTTGTACCAGATGGATGTGAAGAGTGCTTTTCTGAACGGTGTGTTGGAGGAAGAGGTGTTTGTGAGGCAACCACCGGGGTTTGAGAGTGAGAAGTACCCTCACCGGGTGTACAAGTTGAGGAAGGCGCTGTATGGGTTGAAGCAGGCACCTAGAGCTTGGTATGGTAGGTTGAGGGGGTTCCTGTTTGAGAGAGGGTTTGAGATGGGGAAGGTCGACCAGACCTTGTTTCTCCTCAGGCAGTGCAGAGATATCCTGATTGTGCAGGTATACGTGGATGATATTGTCTTTGGTGGCTCGTCTAACTCTCTTGTTGCAAGGTTTGCAGAAGACATGAGCAGGGAATTTGAGATGAGCATGATGGGCGAGTTGCAGTTCTTCCTTGGGCTACAAATCAAGCAATCAAAGGAAGGAACTTTTGTGCACCAAGCTAAGTACACCAAGGACATTGTGAGGAAGTTCAAGATGGAGGACTCCAAGGCCATGGTGACGCCTATGAGTACGATTACAGCTCTCGATGCGGACGAGGAAGGTGAACACGTGGACCAGAAGGAGTACCGGAGCATGATCGGGTCACTCCTCTACTTGACGGCGACGAGGCCGGACATTCAATTCTCGGTGTGTCTGTGCGCTCGTTTTCAAGCGTCTCCGAGGACTTCGCATCGGCAAGCAGTCAAGCGCATTTTCAGGTATTTGCGACACACTCCCGACTTCAGCCTTTGGTACTCTGCGTCTTCTTCTTTGGCGCTTCATGGATTTTCAGATGCGGACTTTGCCGGGTGTCGGTTGGATAGGAAGTCCACTTCTGGGACTTGCCAGTTCTTGGGTTCTTCCCGCAAACAGTCGAGTGTTGCTCAATCCACTACCAAGGCAGAGTATGTGGGCGCAGCTAGTTGTTGCTCTCAGCTCCTTTGGATCACATACACCATGAGTGACTTTGGTGAGGAGTATACCCATGTCCCACTTCAATGTGATAGCACCAGTGCCATAAGCGTTGCAAAGAACCCAGTGCTCCATTCCAAAACCAAGCACATAGAAGTGAGGTATCATTTTCTGAGAGACAACGTAGAGAAAGGGAAGATAGCTTTGATCCATGTACCCACACATGAACAACTAGCCGATATTTTCACCAAACCCCTAGATCAAGCAACTTTCACTTGTTTGCGGGGGGAGCTTGGTGTTTGTTTGATTTCTTGAGTTGGCGTGTGGGAGCTCCTTTGTAGCATATGTATAGCTTTCCTTTGTGCATTTCTTGCATTTGGCATGGCATATGTAACATGATGTATAGGCATCTTTGTATCTTAGGTTGCATGCATTTTGTATCATATGCATTGTTTAGGAAAGGCTTCTCCTATATACATTGTTCACCATGGAATGATATATATGTCTTTGTGAGCTAATTTGGTAAGCTATGGTTAGTTTGGCTTAGCTCTTGATAATCTTGGTTTGTATCCATGGTTGATGGCTATGTTTTTGAAAATTTCATATGTATGCTCCCTTCTGAGTAAATGCCTTTACATGATCTTGACATGTTTTTGTGGCTTGGCTATGCTTAATTTGTGGTTGGATAGCTTATTTTGATCATATGGGGCCAAAGGCTCATTTGCCATCATGAATGTTTAGCCCCCATGCTTCATCTTGTGGAGGGGCATAAGTTCCTTTTTGTCGCAAAGACATTTAATGTACCAATTATAAATCTGAAAAATGAAATGTAAATTGCTTGGAAAATGTGCTCCCATGTCATATGTGCTAATTTTAACTTGCTTTGGGTGCTAAATCGTGCATGATGCCTACCAATGAGAAGTCTCATATATAGAAGTAGGCACATGGCTCGGTGGCTTTGACATGACATGAGGTGCTTGTGGTTGTTTATGATGGTCTTATGCTTAGAATGGTTGTCCTAGCATGAAGTTTGTGTGGCTTTGCCATTTTGACATGTTTTGCTCATGTTTAGGACTTTGCTCATGAGAGGGTGATTTTTCGCAAAATTGCTAAATTCTATCTAAGCTTCGCCCAATGGTTGTGAAACTTGGTGATCATGAAGTTTATGTCATTACGAATCTATAGAGTATCTAACTTGCTCGTTTGGACATGTGTAGCATCCTATGTTGAATTTTGTCTATTTGAGAAGCTCTAGGTTGCATTTTTTGCATTTTTGGCTTGATTCATGCATTGTCAACAAGGGGGAGAAGTTTGAGCATGTTTTGACCTACTGAATCCATTTGGAAGGTTTTCAGGTGGTTTCGAGCCAATTTTGGGCTCTGTTGTGCACCGGTCTGACCGGTTGAGGTCACCGGTCTGACCGGTCAGAGTGCTGGTCCTGTTTACATGTTGCGCACCGGTCTGACCGGTGATGTCGACCGGTCTGACCGGTCAGAGCTGAGCTGTTGCAGCAGCTCTGTTTCGTGAAGTGGTTCGCTTGCATGTGTGCAGGGGGAGCTCTTTGTGGTTTTCGAGCTTTGGTTTGATGGTTTGTGCTCTTTGCTTGAGCATGTTTTGTCTCGGATGTGTCGAGCCGTTGCCCTTGCCTAAGGGGTCCGAGACTTGTCTTCTTCAGGTGATCTTGCTCTTTGCCTCTTCTTTGGCTTTCGATCGCTTGTTGGAGTTTCTTTTAGTCGTTTCTTTTCGTTTCCTTTTCTCTTGGTTACCAAAACGTGTGTGTTGTCAATGCACTCATCAAGGGGGAGATTGAGAGCCAGGTGTGGTTTGAGGACCGGTGGATGGTCGCTTCCTGGTGTGATGAGTGATTGACAACGTGGTGTGGACTGATTCTTGGCTAAGTATTGCAGGTGCAGGTTGCGGCTTGACTGGTGCAGGTGCAGGTGAAGAACAAGCGTGAAAGGTCGTTGCCGGTGAGGCCTCCAGGTGTGGAGAAGACAAGTAGGCTTGGTTCGAGGGACCCGGTGGCCAGCGGGGTCAAGTGCGGGCCGCATGGTGGCAAGAACGGCAAGATGAAGTCATGGACGGTTTCTTGGTTGAGCCTCAAAACCAAGGTCGAGCCGGGACTACTTGGGAGCCGAGTCATGAGTGGTGATTGGCGGAGGCTACACCGAGTTCGCGGGGTTTCCGGTGGTTCACCAGAAAATCACTGGGTTTCTTGGTTGATCCACAAAGCCAAGACCGAAGACGGAGGTGTAGCAGCTCCAGGCCGGTCTGACCGGTGAGGAGCACCGGTCTGACCGGTGTGCGACGACACAGTCCGTAATCTTCGAAGCGGAGGACACGCGTCGGGATCGCAAGGCTTGCGTCGAGGCTAAGCAAGTTTGCGGTCGCTGGGCATCCGTCCGATGGTGCGAAGACAAAGAATTCCAATTTCGCCTTCGAGGGGCATGTATCCCTAGTTAGCTAGTAAGGGTATTTTCGTCTTTCGGTTGCCTCCATATAACCCAAGGGGTGAGAGGATGGCAGCCATCTCTTGGAACCCTAGCTCATTTGGTTTTCCTATTTTCCTTCCTATTTTCTTAGGATTTTCGTAGGACTAGCTTGAGAGCTTCATGGTGAGATCTTGTGAAAGGGAAGGATGATCGGGCGGCAAGCTAGACCTTGTATGAACCTCTTTGGTATGTATAGATGATTCGGCGTGGTTCCTCAAGGCTTGGATGTGTCTTTCCCGTTTCTCCTTTTTGGTGATTTTCGGAGCCCTTTCTTGGCGATTTTCTTGGAGCGATTTCGAGGCCTTTCTCTTTGGGATTTGGTGGGGGATGTATGCATGAACCCTTCGTGGTTCTTTTCCCTTTGATTCCCCTTCCAAATCCGTGAGCAAAGGGGCTCGATTTTGTGGTTTTCGTGGCTCTAGGGTTAGAGGCGTTCTTGGTGGGATTTCTTCGATTCCTCTTGATTTGACAAGTTTTGGTGGACCAAATCTTGGCTATGGAGTACCCATGAGGTGTTCCTACTATCCCCAAAGTCTTGTGCAAAACCGTGGAGCGAATCGGGAGATCGGGAGTTGGATTTGGAGGAGTTGACTCGCGGGCGCTGTTCATCCCGAGCTGCCCAGGCACGACCGGTCTGACCGGTGCTCTTGACCGGTCTGACCGGTGCTAGCCCTTGGTGGGTTTTTGTCTCGGGGAATGGCCTTGTCTGTGTGGTTTTGTCCCATGGTCCTGCTGATCAGTTCTTGGCGTGTTTGGAGTTGTTTTGCTAGGTTTTGTGTGGGGTTCTTCTTCCTCACAGGTTGTGTTTCGTGGTGGTTTTTGTTCCAGGGCCTAGAGGAGTCACTGAGGCTTCCTGGAACGTTTGCTGTGCGGCTGCTGTAGCCACCGGCCTGACCGGCTCTGTCAACCGGTGTAGCACAGGCAGCAAGCCGTGCAAGTTTCCGCTGTGTGGTTTGGTGAGTTTTGGCTCGGAAGGTTGAGTGTTGGTTCCTAGGACCAGTAGCACTCCAGTGGCTGCGTGGTCTTGGCCAACTTGGGTAGTTGGGTCGGAGACGTGAGTTGGAAGCCGTGTTCGTCTTGTTGGAGTTCTCATCTCCTTCGAGAAGAATTTTTATCGGCTCCCATTCACTCCCCCCCTCTCTGGTTCGCCTAATCGGTCCTTCAGACACGTTGGAATCGCGGGGAGGGACGCAGCGTGATGAGCTACGAGTCTGCGAGTCGGATGTTGGCGAGGACACGTAGATTTGGACCATTTTTTTTGATCGGCAAAACCAGTAGCCGAGCAGCAGATTACATTCCAAGCATGGCGGCTTCGACGCCGGATTGCGCGGGCCACGGGTTTTTCTGCCGGCAACAGCCACGGTTTTTCTGAGTGACTTTCACCACCACAGTTACGCGTGCATGCATGCGATACGTGCACCATCCATGCTGCATCCGGTGGTGTCAATTCTACGCGTTACCTGCACCAGCTGCCCGGTTACGCACCCTCCATGCAGTGTCCGGTCGTGTCGATCCTGTGCGTAACCTGCACCCTATTAGTTACGCACCGTCCGTGCTGCCTGGCTTCTGCACCCGGGCCAACAGTCGGTGGGTTACTCACCATCTAACTATGTTGCTCCTGCAACACCCACTGGGTTACACACGGAAACCTGATCAGGCAACATCAGTTGTGTGCGTCCGGTAATGTCGATTCTGTGAGTAAGCTGCACCCGCTGCTCGGTTACGCACCGTACGTGCGGCCTGGCCTTGCAACACTGACTAGGTCACGCATGCACCACCGTCCATGCGTCTAGCTAGTGGTACAACATTACAATCTAAAGAGACTTGAGTAACCAAGAGCCTCGCTGCGTGCTGCGTGCTGCAACCACCTGTGATTGTTGTTACCCGTAGTCTCCCGGGACAGTGCTCCCGCGCACAGACCTTGATGAATGCATAACCTACCCGATCTTGGTTACTCTAGGGCCACACTGCTAGGCGCAACTGCCTGGGTTACCCACACGGCCCTGTCCATCTCCGATGTGAAAGGAGGCTTGGGTTACGCACCGAGCACCGCGGTTGCCGTGGAGCACGTCGGGTGGCATCGTTGCGGTTGCAGCACACAATGTGGCTCTCGGTTACTCTGGTCGGAGACCACCAGAAACATGGCAGCACCCGGTCAGGTTACACACCATTCATGCTATATCTGGTGGTGTTAATTATGCGCATAACCTACGCCGGCTAGGTTACGAAGCATCCGTGCTGCATGCTGCAACCTGCAACCCCCGACGGGGTCGAGTCGATTTAGCACGTAACCTGCACTCGCTCAGTTACCCACCAGCCATGCAGCATTGTTTCTGTAACACTGACTGCGTTAACACTGACTGGGTTACGCACGATATAGGTTACACAAAATCCACGCTGCATCCAGTTGCTGCGTTCCAGTGTACGTACTTACATGGGATGTTGTGCCAGCTTCAGTGAGAAGCTTTAAGCAACGGGCTGCCATTCATCTTCTACCCACTCCATTCATTAAGTTTTTGAGTGGCTGATGTGTGGGTCCCCGTGCCGTATGACCAACACGTTTGTGATCTCTTGATGATGGCAACCACCTCTACACCCCTATGTAAATTTTCGAGAGGGATCTAATGAGGGCTTTGACTATACGATCAAAGGATGGTTACTGTTGGCGGTCGATTTCCGTCAACCTAGCCAGTTGTTTACCTTCTATGTTGGTATTAATTTGATATTCACACTAATGATCGTGACCCCCATTTTATGTTAAGTTCGCACTCGCGCATGGTTTTTGGAGTTTATTGTTTACACAAGAATCAAGAGCCTAAATGAGGACTTCCGGGTAAGGTTCATCAAGGGTTTTATGAGAAGATCATGGACCCCGAGACAAGTCAAGATACAAGATGAACATGACTCCAAATGAACCAAGGACTAAAGTGTGAAGCCGAGAAGTGTTGAGGACCTAGACGGAAGATGCGGGAGTTCATACGCCAACCACCCTTATCTAAACCGCGAGGAAAATGACGTCAAGGACCCACATGCAACTCGGCAAAAACTCAGGAAGTCGCGAGAAGCTTCAGGATGAAAACCGAGGGCGGACCGGGTCGAAAACACCCTGGACCGGTCGGCCCAAGCCGGCCGGCCTGACCCCTTTTCATGTCAGTTCGCCGCCCCCTTTGACCTAGATGATCCTCGGGCTATTTATAGTCCCCGTGCGAAGTTGCAATTATCAAGCCATTCGTCATTCGCCGCCGAGGAGCAGAGGAGCTTGAGGGACACCATCTCGGAGAGGAGGATCGTGTTAGTCATCTAGGGTTTTCCTAGCCGGCGTGGGAACCTTGCAAGGAAGACCACGTCGGAGTTCCGGAGGCGTGAATCAAGATCAAGGTAGGATCCCAGTTGGATCTTATTCATGTATACACTTTTGATGGAGTTTTAATGGATCCGATTCCTAGCGATCGAGTACCTTTGTTTATGATTCTTGTTCTTGCTTGGGTGTTTTCTTCCTCAATCTATTCTCGAGATAGATTGCATGGGATGTTCTTGTAGCCGCGGTGGCTAGAGGTGCAGACCCGATCTACCAAGTAGTTCAACGCACTCCTTGCGAGTGTGCTTTAAGATTCAACCGCGGAGAAAGGGGAACATCATGACAGGATGTTGACACCGAGTACGGCGGGGCGACTTAGGGGGTTTGACCGAAGATCAAGGTTTAAAGATGCTTTTAATGAGATTCGTTTTGCTCTCTCTTCTATCTTGCTCGGAACTACGACATAAACACGATCTAGATCCCTCTAGATCGGTATCTCATTACTTTCTCTTGCTACCTCTAATGATCTTAGTAGATTAGATGCATTCGAAACCTCTTTAAGATGCAAGTGTGTCTCGGTAATTAGATTGAGTCTTGCATTACACACTGTTCCACGGATTTGATACCTTGGGTGATACTCGAGGGAAAAAGGTACTACATGATCCTTAAGCTTGCGGTGAACCTTGGCGCGTTATTGAACCGTCAACAAGCCATTTTTCTGGCGCCGTTGCCGGGGAACAAGTAATCAAGATCCATTCTAGTATCTCGTTTATAAGTATTTTTCAGTTTTCTTTTTGACTTTCTTTACATCTATTAGACTTTGATCATCCTCAAAACCCAATCTAATCTAGTTTTTGACTAACCCTGTTTATAGTTTTCTTTTCTTTTTAGATCTTTTGTATATTTTGTTTATCGCTAACCCTAACAGGAGATGGACGGCAACCTCTCCAACAAACCGAAAAATTTTGTGTATGATCAAGAAAAACTTTACAGGCAAAGGATACACGAAGCACGATCTAGAAAGCTGAAGATTGTAGATCCAAAAGCCGGAGCCGAAGGATCGTCGTGATCTCCAAAGGAATCATCACCTACAAGTCCGAAGAAGTAATCACCACCTCCAAGTCCAAGGAGAGATCAACCTCAACCGCCACCAATGGCACAAGAGAGGAAGATTGGGGAGCTTTGCATCCCGAAGCTCGTTGATCTCCCCATCCTCAACCTAGCCGACATCGGAAGATCATTTGAGATCAAGACTTCAAACATCCATATGGTGCAACATACACCTTTCACCGGTAAAGAGGATCCTAACCTTCACATCCAAGTGTTCATTCAACTTTGTCAGACATTCACGATGGAAGGGCTGGATCCAAATCAATTGAGGGCGAGACTTTTTCCGTTCTCACTACTCGGAAAAGCCTTGCAATGGTTCTACACTCTACCGGTGGAGACGGTGCAAAATTGGGAAGCATTGATGAGAGCTTTCATGAAGGAGTACTATTCACCGGGTAAGACTCAAAGCTTGCGTAATAATATTGCTACATTTGCTCAATATCCTACGGAGACTATCGCAGAAGCTTTCGAGTGTTTCAATGAGTACACTCGAGCCGTGCGACATCACATGTTCCCAAAGGAGGACCTTGTTCAAAAGTTCTATCAAGGTCTCAATCTAGCATCGAGGATCGTAATTGATGCATCGGTGGGAGGATCTATTATTGAGCTCACTCAGACGGAGGCATTCACTCTTTTCAAGAAGGTTGTGGATAATGATACATGGGCGCCATCTGGACACTTACTTTCGGTTCAACCCACGGGCAATGTTAAAGGTGTTTTGCAGGTTGAAAAGGAGGAACTTCTAGAAGGAAAGATTGACTCACTCATGAGGAGGTTTGAGAAGATGGAGCTAGAAAAGAAAGCAGCCTAAGACTTAAGGGCCGCCGAAGCAAGATCCACGTGTGAAGAGTATGGGGAGTATAGCCATGTCCAGAAAGATTGTCCGGAGGAAGCTAAGGTGCTCAACTACATGAGGAAAGGAGATTTGCCGAACTTCCGCTACTTGCAAGGTAGAACTCAATTTAATGCAAGTTCATCTATTCAAAATGCGGTGCCTCTTCGTATACAATTGAAGGACTTCATGGCCGAGCAAGCAAAGATCAACAAGGACACCATCACTAAGTTCAAGACTATGGATAAAATATTGGAGAACATCGATGGCAAGGTGACGGAGGTCGGGAGCTCCAACCATCAAGTGCTCAACATGATGAAGATGTTAGAATCACAAGTGGGACAACTTGTCGGACGCCTAACCGCTAATGAAGGAAGATTGCCCGAGCAGCCCCAAGGTCCCGAGACGGCGAAGGCTATTCAAACTCGCTCGGGAAAGAAGACGGAGGATCCCGAACTTCCAGCCGGAATAAGGAAGCCTAAGCCAACCATCGAAGCAGAAGATCACACAAAGGAGAAGGTGACTACTATTCCAGAGATTGCTACCGAAGAGCCGGAATTCGAAATGCCAAGTGATGACACGAAGATGCCTACACTAAAGACACGCTACATTCGAGGTAAAGTTGATAGTCATTTTGAAAAGTTTGTGGAAGTGGTGTGCATGTTAAGCATCAACATGCTGCTATTGGACGCTCTCCAAGTTCCTACATATTCTCGCTACTTCAAGGATATTCTTGCGAACAACTATGAGATGGCAACACTTGGGGCGGATCACATCAAGATGTTCGAACAATGTAGTGCCGCACCACAAATCAAGGGCCCGAAAAGCGAAGAGACCCCGGATGTCCGACCATCCCATGTTCTATTGGCTCATCACGTTCGAGAAGGCCTTATGCGACCTTGGAGCAAGTGTGAGTGTCATGCCAAGAGATGTGTTCGAGAAGCTACGCATACCACTTGAGCCTACGGGTATGTGCTTGGAGTTGGGCGACAACTCAATTTGCTATCTGTTGACGGTTGAAATTCACCATTTCCAACCCTCAATATTCTCACATAAATGGAGGCATATGCATTATTTACTAGCATTTTGGTTTGAATAATGTAGTTCCACTTGTCCTTGGAGATTATTTGTATGTAGGTGATTTACCCCTTAAAAGAGATGGAAACTCACCTTCTATGAAGAAACCATGCCAACTCAGCTGAGGAGGTGGCTGCCACCAAGGGAAACATGGCAATCCACGTCATCAATCCAGGGGAGGCACTCACCGACGAATCAGAGGACGCCACATGGACTTCACATGGATCAAAGGGCCCACCTCGGATACCAAATCAAGCCATGCACCGGGGATGGATCAGAGGGCCCACAGGGCAGCCAACCAGAGGAAGGCCACCAGGTGGGGCCACCCTGGGGGCCGGCCGATCCTAAGATCGGCCGAACCGCCTTAGGGGGTTCCATCCTGGCCCTCCACGTGGCAGCCCCCTATTGGTCCATTTCCTCACTCCCGGGTGTTTAGGGGTCATTTGGAGCTCCGAGCAAGCCTTGTCCTTGCTTATAAATAGTAGGGGAGGGGCTCCCATTTCTCACACACTACTCTCTCATTCTCCTCTCACTTTTAGTTTCCAAGGCTAGGGGGTAGGCTAGAATAGCTCTTATTCAGGTTCCAAGTCCTCTTGGAAGTCTAGGTATGATTCTTTTTTATGTTTATTTCTTTGTATGACTTTGATCTACTTCAGTTATTCAGCTATTTCATATAAAGTCATGGTAGATCATATGTTTGATATGTTCTTGAGTTCATCCTCTGTTCATCATTTAGAGGCTTGTGTTCTTTGTGAACACTGAAGGACCGATTAGGCGAACCAGAGAGGGGGGGAGTGAATGGGAGCCGATAAAAATTCTTCTCGAAGGAGATGAGAACTCCAACAAGACGAACACGGCTTCCAAAACACGTCTCCGACTCAACTACCCAAGTTGGTCAAGATCACGCAGCCACTGAAGTGCTACTGGTCCTAGGAACCAACAACCACCTACACCTACTCGAGAACGCAGCGGAAAAACTAACTCGAGCAGCTACTGGGCTACACCGGTCAGGCCGGTGAGCAGCACCGGTCAGACCGGTCCCTGCTGGCAAAATCTGAGAACTTCCACAGAAGGCCTCTACACCGGTCAGGCCGGTGTAGCTCGCCGGTCAGACCGGTCCAAGCCAGGAAATCCCAAATCCACCAAACTGACCTACCGAGCTCCAAACAGGACCAAACCCGAAACAGCAGCAACACAGGACAACAGGGAACTCACCAAGACGTTCACCCGAGCAAAACTCAACAGAGTCTGCACCGGTCAGACTGGTGAGAGGCACCGGTCAGACCGGTTTGACCTGAGCTCTCGGGATGAACAGCGCCCGAGGGTCAACTCCCCCAAATCCAACTCCCGATCTCCCGAATCGCTCCACGGTCTTGGAAGACTTTGGGGATAGTAGGAACTCCTCATGGGCACTCCATAGCCAAGATTTGGTCCACCAAAACTTGTCAAAAAAAGAGGAATCGAGGAAATCCCACCAAGAACGCCTCTAACCCTAGAGCCAAGAAAACCCCAAAATCGAGCCCCTTTGATCACGGATTTGGGTGGGGAATCAAAGGGAAAAGAACCACGAAGGGTTCACACATACATCCCCCACCAAATCCCAAACAGAAAGGCCTCGAAATCGCTCCAAGAAAATCGCCAAGAAAGGGCTCCGAAAATCACCAAAAAAGAGAAACGGGAAAGACACATCCAAGCCTTGAGGAACCACGCCGAATCATCTATACATACCAAAGAGGTTCATACAAGGTCTAGCTTGCCGCCCGATCATCCTTCCCTCTCACAAGATCTCTCCATGAAGCTCTCAAGCTAGTCCTACGAAAAATCCTAAGGAAAATAGGAAGGAAAATAGGAAAATCAAATGAGCTAGGGTTCCAAGAGATGGCTGCCATCCTCTCACCACTTGGGTTATATGGAGGCAACCGAAAGACGAAAATACCCTTACTAGCTAACTAGGGATACATGCCCCTCAAGGGCGAATTCGGAAATCTTTGTCTTCACTCCATCGGACGGATGCCCAGCGACCGCAAACTTGCTTAGCCTCGACGCAAGCCTTGCGATCCCGACGCCTGTCCTTCGCTTCGAAGATTCCAGACTGCGTCGTCGCACACCGGTCAGACCGGTGCTCCTCACCGGTCAGACCGGTACCCACCGGTCAGACCGGTCTGGAGCTGCTGCACCTCCGTCTTCGGTTCTTCGGTCTTGGCTTTGTGGATCAACCAAGGAACCCAGTGGTTTTCTAGTGAACCACCGGAAACCCCGCGAACTCGGTGTAGCCTCCGCCAATCACCACTCATGACTCGGCTCCCACGTAGTCCCGGCTCGACCTTGGTTTTGAGGCTCAACCAAGAAACCGTCCATGACTTCATCTTGCCGTTCTTGCCACCATGCGGCGCGCACTTGACCCCGCTGGCCACCGGGTCCCTCGAACCAAGCCTACTTGTCTTCTCCACACCTGGAGGCCTCACCAGCAACGACCTTTCGCGCTTGTTCTTCACCTGCACCAACACCAGTCAAGCCGCAACCTGCACCTGCAATACTTAGCCAAGAGTCAGTCCACACCATGTTGTCAATCACTCATCACACCAGGAAGCGACCATCCACCGGTCCTCGAACCACACCTGGCTCTCAATCTCCCCCTTGATGAGTGCATTGACAACACACACGTTTTGGTAACCAAAAGAAAAGGAAAAGAAAAGAAACGACCAAAGGAAACTCCAACAAGCGATCGAAAGCCAAAGAAAAGGCAAAGAGCAAGATCACTTGAAGAAGACAAGTCTCGGACCCATTAGGCAAGGGCAACGTCTCGACACATCCGAGACAAAACATGCTCAAGCAAAGAGCACAAAACACCAATCCAAAGCTCGAAAACCACAAAGAGCTCCCCCTGCACACATGCAAGCTCCCCCTGAACCAATGCAACTCCCCCTAGACGAATGCATGCAAACCACCTCGCAAAACAGAGCAGCTACTTCAGCTTTGCTCTGACCGGTCAGACCGGTCAACCACACTGGTAAGACCGGTGTGCTAGATCGCCCAGCACCTGAACCTCACACCGGTCAGACCGGTGTACCTCACCGGTCAGGCCGATGACCGCCTGGGAAAAACTGGGAACTGCACGAGCTCAAAACTAGCTCGAAACCACTTGGAAACCTTCTAAAAGCATGCAGCAAGCCAAAACATGCTCAAACTTCTCCCCCTTGTTGACAATGCATGAATCAAGCCAAAAATGCAAAAAATGCAACCTAGAGCTTCTCAAATAGACAAAATTCAACATAGGATGCTACACATGTCCAAAAGAGCAAGTTAGATACTCTATAGCTTCGTAATGACATCAACTACAAGATCACCAAGTTTCACAACCATTGGACGAAGCTAAGATAGAATTGAGCAATTTTGCGAAAAATCACCCTCTCATGAGCAAAGTCCTAAGCATGAGCAAAACATGTCAAAATGGCAAAGCCACACAAACTTCATGCGAGGACAACCATTCTAAGCATAAGACCATCATAAACACCCACAAGCACCTCATGTCATGTCAAAACCACCGAGCCATGTGCCTACTTCTATATATGTGACTTCTCATTGGTAGGCATCATGCAACGGTTTAGCACCCAAAGCAAATTAAAATTAGCACATATGACATGGGAGCACATTTTCAAGCAATTTACATTTCCTTTTCAGATTTGAAATTGGTACATGAAATGTCTTTGCGACAAAAAGGAACTTATGCCCCTCCACAAGATCAAGCATGGGGGCTAAACATTCATGATGGCAAATGAGCCTTTGGCCGCATATGATCACAATAAGCTATCCAACCACAAATTAAGCATAGCCAAGCCACAAAAACTTGTCAAGATCATATAAAGGAATTTACTCACAAGAGAGCATACATGTGACCTTTTTGAAAACATAGCCATCTACCATGGATATAAACCAAGATTATCAAGAGCTAAGCCAAACTAACCATAGCTTACCAAACTAGCTCATAAAGACATACATATCATTCCATGGTGAACACTGTATATAGGAGAAGCTTTTCCTAAACAATGCATATGATACAAAATGCATGCAACCTAAGATACAAAGATGCCTATACATTATGTTACATATGCCATGTCAAATGCAAGAAATGCACAAATGAAAGCTATACATATGCTACAAAGGAGCTCCCACACACCAACTCAAGAAATCAAACACACACCAAGCTCCCCCCGCAAACGAATGAAAGTTGCTTGATCTAGGGGTTTGGTGAAAATATCGGCTAGCTGGTCATGTGTGGGTACATGGATCAAAGCAATTTTTCCTTTCTCTACGTTGTCTCTCAAAAAATGATACCTCACTTCTATGTGCTTGGTTTTGGAATGGAGCACTGGGTTCTTTGTAACGCTTATGGCATTGGTGCTATCACATTGAAGTGGAACATGGGTATACTCCTCACCAAAGTCACTCATGGTGTATGTGATCCAAAGGAGCTGAGAGCAACAACTAGCTGCGGCCACATACTCTGCCTCGGTAGTGGATTGAGCAACACTCGACTGTTTGCGGGAAGACCAAGACACCAAAGAAGAACCCAAGAACTGGCAAGTCCCAGAAGTGGACTTCCTATCCAACCGACACCCGGCAAAATCCGCGTCCGAAAATCCATGAAGAGCCAAAGAAGAAGACGCGGAGTACCAAAGGCAAAAGTCGGGAGTATGTCGCAAATACCTGAATATGCGCTTGACTGCTTGCCGATGCGAAGTCCTCGGAGACGCTTGAAAACGAGCGCACAGACATACCGAGAATTGGATGTCCGGCCTCGTTGCCGTCAAGTAGAGGAGTGACCCGATCATGCTCCGGTACTCCTTCTGGTCCACGTGTTCACCTTCCTCGTCCGCATCAAGAGCTGTAGTCGTACTCATAGGCGTCGCCATAGCCTTGGAATCCTCCATCTTGAACTTCCACACAATGTCCTTGGTGTACTTAGCTTGGTGCACAAATGTTCCTTCCTTTGATTGCTTGATTTGTAGCCCGAGGAAGAACTGCAACTCGCCCATCATGCTCATCTCAAATTCCCTGCTCATGTCTTCTGCAAACCTTGCAACAAGAGAGTTAGACGAGCCACCAAAGACAATATCATCCACGTATACCTGCACAATCAGGATATCTCTGCCCTGCCTGAGGAGAAACAAGGTCTGATCGACATTTCCCATCTCAAACCCTCTCTCAAACAGGAACCCCCTCAGCCTACCATACCAAGCTCTAGGCGCCTGCTTCAACCCATACAGCGCCTTCCTCAACTTGTACACCCGGTGGGGGTACTTCTCACTCTCAAACCCCGGTGGTTGCCTCACAAACACCTCTTCCTCCAACACACCGTTCAGGAAAGCACTCTTCACATCCATCTGGTACAACTTGAACCCTTTAGCCACGAAAAAGGCTAGAAGGATCCTGATCGCCTCCAAACGAGCTACAGGAGCGAAAGTCTCCTCGTAGTCGATCCCCTCTTTCTGACTGTACCCCTGAGCAACAAGTCTCGACTTGTTCCTCACCACTTCTCCTTTCTCTCCCTCTTTATTTTTCCACACCCATTTTGTCCCAATCGGCTTACACCCTGGAGGAGGGTCAACCAACACCAAACTTGGTTCCTCTCAAAATTCTCCAACTCCTCATGCATCGAATTAACCCAATTATGATCAGATAGCGCGTGTCCAATGTCTTTGGGCTCAAAGGTGGCAACAAAAGCAGCATGAGCGAAATGAGAATTGTTCCGAACCCTCGACCGTGTAGTACGTTCATTCATGTCGCCGATGATTCTCGAAGCTGGGTGATCCACTTGCACTCGCCGGGGAGGTTCTCGCCTTGATGCTACCTCCCCCTCAATAGCAGCTTCGCCTTGATCTGGGTTTGTCGTTGTAGGTGTGGGAGTGCGCCCGTTCACGATCGTCGTCGAAGTAGTAGGTACATGTTCAGCTGCGGGCACCACACCGCCATCTTCATCATCTCCATGTTCATGCTCCTCCTCCTGAAAAATCTCCTCGCCAAGTTCGTCATCACCTGCACACTCAAAAACAAACTGACTACGTGGCTGTGTCTCGTCGAAGGTTACCTCGCAAGTCTCCATGATTTGGTTAGTTTCAATATTGAGCACACGAAATGCTCTAGAATGAGATGCATAACCAAAGAAAATGCCATTGACAGACCTAGCCTCGAACTTGTCCAACTTCTTCCCTTTCTTCAGAATGAAGCATTTACAACCAAAGACATGGAAGTGACTCACCTTGGGTGTGCGACCGTGCATCAACTCGTAACAGGTTTTCTTCTTATGAACCCTGAGGTAGATCCTATTCGACACATAGCACGCGGTATTGACCGCCTCAGCCCAGAACCTTCTCGGAGTCCTATGCTCGTCGAGCATCGTCCGAGCCATCTCGCACAAGGTCCTGTTTTTCCTTTCCACAACGCCATTCTGGGGAGGCGTATACGGACTTGAAAACTGGTGTTCAAGACCCAAGTCATGGCAAAAGGTTTCGAAGCGAGAGTTTTTGAATTCCGAGCCATTGTCACTGCAGATCGCTCGTATGGCATCTCCGTGCCTCTCGTTTCTTAACCTCAAGACAAGATCTCAAACAAAACCAAACGTCTCCCCTTTCTCCTCAAGAAAGAACACCCACGCATACCGAGAGTAGTCGTCCACCACAACAAGGACATACCACTTCCCATCCGCAGATCGCACACGAGCTGGGCCAACAAGGTCCATATGGAGCAGCTCACATGGACTCTCCGTCATCACATCGGTGAGAGGCGGGTGAGAAGAGGCCACCATCTTGGCATGCCTACACGGCACACAAACCAACTCTTTCTCAAACCTCAACCATGGCAATCCTCGGACCAAATTGAGTTTACTCAAGCGTGACAAAAGGTCAAAGCTCAAGTGACCCAACTTCCTATGCCACTTCCACAACTCACTCGAAGAACCAGCCAAAAAGCAACGCTCCACACCAAAAGACTGAGAGAAATCAGCTCGGAACACTTGACCCTCGGGAACGACCATGCAAACAAGGTCCCCTCGAGAATCTAAAATCCGAGAACCACCAGGCCGAAACAACACCTCAAAGCCCTCATCCAATAACTGGGACACGGAAAGCAAATTGAACCCCAGCGATTGAACAAGAGTGACACGCCTGAGAGTGACCTTGTCACTTACCTTGATCTCACCTTCTGATAGCACACGTCCTTGCCCATTGTCCCCAAAGGTGATGTATGTCTTGGACACCACCGGGACGAGACTTGAGAACCACCCCTTGTCTCCGGTCATATGCCTCGAGCAACCGGAGTCAATCAACCAAACGTTCCTCAAGTCTCCCACCTCGTCCTCGGAGTCGGAGTCCGAGTCACTCTGGTGACTCTTCTTGCTGCCGGAGCTACGAGCCATGCCGCAGAAGCCATCTCCCGCGAAGCAGCTCAACCCGCTCAAGTTCCTGGATGACTTCTTGTTCTTGCGCCGATCACCTTCATCTTCACTGCTACTCGAGCTCGAGGAAGAGTAGGCGGAGCTGGAGTCGACGTCGCTCGCTCCGACCATCGCTCGGGCCTTCCTGCCGCGGCCGTCCTTCTTCCTCGACCGTCGCTCGTCCTTGTGCTTGTTCTTGTGCTTGTGATCGCGCCTCGATCGGTGTTGGTACATTTACCTATGAATATTTCCCCTCACATTTACTGGAAAAAGGACTAAAATATAATTAGATCACCTTATTAGAGTTTATATTGACAATTTCCACGAGTTCTGGTGAATCTATGAATTTACAGGGACTATTAAGAAAATATGCAAAGAAACCACTCTAGAAGACTCCAGAAGGCTCCGGAACTCAACGTGACTTAGCACCTAAGAAAGAAGCATCTAGAAGGATCAAGGACTCACCTGGCCGAAGTGGACCCCGAGGGGGGCCCACCCCAGCCCGATCGGCCTGGTGGTGGGGCCGGTCGGCCCCCCTGGCGCCAAATGGTCCCAGCTTCCGGAATGTTCTTCCACCACCTATGAGGATCAATCTAAACCACAAGTTAAGGTCGGTTTGATCGTACGGTGCACATCATCTCCTCCGGGCTATATAAGCAGACCCCCTGACCCCAGGGCAGACAACAATTCATTCTATCAGATCCTCCATGCCTATCTGAGATTAGAGCTCTAGATTAGAATTAGAGTTGGAGAGTTAGTATCAAGTTGAGAGATTAGAGCCACGGTCTATTTAGATCTAGCTAATCTTGTTCGAGAGGATTAGAGAGCGGTAGAGGCGAAGCTGAAGGAAGGCCCGGACCTGTCGGTGTCTCCTCTTCATCTTCTACCTCTGGGATCAACTCCATTGGAGCCTGATCCTGAGACCTTGTGGAAAGATCGACTTCTTATTCAAGTGAGTAACATTGTTTTTATTGTTCTTTCGGTTCATAACTCTTTGAGTACTTTAATTCCTATCGCTCTTGAGTTAAAGTTGCATGTTTAGTGTAAGCGTGGTGCTTAGACTAGCTACCTTATGAATGCCTTCTATATTCCGGATCGTGTGGTAGAAGCGGGAAGTGACCTTGTTCCTGTCTGTCCTTTGCAGTCCACCTCCCGTCTATAGAAACCGTAGGACTCCCCCCATAGATTCTCGGGAGGTTCCCTTTACTAAGTGTGCCTTCAGACAATCACCCCATAAGAACAATATAGACATAGCTTGTGAGAATAAGAACCAGACATCCTTAAGTTTTCCTTATCTCTCTTTCTGTCAAGTCCTTGATAGCTACTCAGTGATTAGTTGTATACCTCAGATACTCTCTTTACCATTTTCCTTGTGGATTCGATATTTAAAACCCTCTCCCGGGTGGAATGCTCACCGGTATCCGTGCGCTTGCGGATTATCCATCATAATATTTCTGTAGGCTTAACAAATACCAACAAGCATTTCTGGTGCCGTTGCCGGGGAGAACGTTTAAGAGAAAACTCTTCGAGTATAACTAATCTTGTATCTTTCTTTTTTCTTTTTAGTTTTAGATTATCTACTGTCCTTATGGGCACTACCCTCATTAAAGACTTTTTGGCACCCTCAGAGCTCAGCCTTAGGCCTATGCCGTCTTCGAAACCAATCCTATCTGATGCCTATGAGCTGCGCCCACAGTTAATAGAGATGGCCCAAACCAACACTTTCTTAGGAATAGAAGACGAAGACCCTTATCATCATCTCCAGCAGTTTGAGCAAACTTGTGACTGCCTGCACATTGAGGGTATGTCAGACGAGACTATCCGTTGGAAGCTTTTTCCATTCACTCTGAAAGGAAAAGCTCGCCAATGGTACGACCGGACCAAAGAGAAGATGAAAGGCGATTGGGGAACTCTCCGTGCAGATTTTTGCATGGATTTTTATCCCTTATCTAAAGTAGTCGACCTCAGAATCAAGATCATATCCTTCAAACAGGGGGATAATGAGTCTATGAGTTCATCCTGGGAACGTTTTGAACTCCTTTGCAAATCCGGACCAGATCTAAGCCTTCAAGACCATATTCTCCTTCAACATTTCTATATTGGTCTTAATAAGGAATCTAGAGCCTATTTGAATGTCTCCTCTCATGGATCATTCATACACCTTACATCTAGTGAAGCTAGAACTGTCCTAGACAACATTCTAGCCAGCACTAATGATGGTCCTTTAGAAGAGAAAACTTTAGAAGAAGAGATTCCAGAGATAGCTACACCAGAACCTATGCCAGAAACATCTCAACCTATAGCTATCCAACATATAGAATCACCACAGGAAGAAAAGCACTTAGTCCTTAATTGGGAAAAATGTCATTTCATGGTTAGAGAAGGAATAGTGCTAGGCCATCTAATTTCTGAAAGAGGAATTGAGGTAGATAGAGCTAAAATAGAAGTAATTGAACAACTACCTCCACCTGTTAAGTTTCTATAGAAGGTTTATAAAAGATTTTTCTCATATTGCTAGACCTCTTACAAACTTGCTTGCCAAAGATGTTCCTTTTGACTTTGATGATGCTTGTCTTAAATCTTTTGAAACTCTAAAAAATGCTCTTATTTCTGCACCTATTATACAACCCCCTGATTGGTCTTTACCTTTTGAAATTATGTGTGATGCAAGTGATTATGCTGTGGGGGCTGTTTTGGGGCAAACAAAGGACAAGAAACATCATGTCATTGCTTATGCTAGTAAAACTTTGACAGGACCTCAACTCAATTATGCCACAACTGAAAAAGAACTGCTAGCTATTGTTTATGCCATTGACAAGTTTAGATCTTACTTAGTAGGAGCAAAAGTTATTGTTTACACTGATCATGCTGCTTTAAAATATTTGCTCACTAAGAAAGATGCTAAACCTAGATTAGTAAGATGGATTCTGCTTCTCCAAGAATTTGACTTAGAAATAAAAGATAAGAAGGGAGTAGAAAATTCTGTTGCCAATCATTTGTCTAGAATGTATTTTGAGAAACCACAGGAACTACCCATCAATGACGCAATGAGGGACGACATGCTCTATCGGATCGCCCAGTCAGACCCCTGGTACGCAGATATTGTTAATTTTATGGTTGCAGGGTATGTACGACCAGGAGCCGACAAGAAAAAGCTTATTTACGAGAGTCGCCATCACCTGTGGGATGAACCATACCTTTTTCGAGTATGCTCTGACGGGTTACTCAGGAGGTGTGTACCGGCAGAAGAAGGAATGAAGATCATTGAGAAGTGCCACTCATCACCATATGGAGGTCATTATGGAGCTTTCCGCACACATGCAAAGATCTGGCAAAGCGGATTTTTCTGGACAACCATGTATCAAGACACAAAAGATTTCGCATGAAGGTGCAACTCCTGTCAGAGGCACGGAAACATCAATTCCAGAAATGCCATGCCACTGACAACCAACCTTCAGATCGAGCTGTTTGATGTCTGGGGAATTGACTACATGGGACCATTCCCAAAATCCGGAAAATTCGAGTATATCTTTGTGGCAGTTGACTATGTCTCCAAATGGGTTGAAGCCCTGCCATGCTGATCTGTTGACCACAAAAGCTTAGTAAGAATGTTTGAAGAGACAATATTTCTGAGATTCGGTACGCCAAGGTTAGTGATAAGTGATGGTGGATCCCAAGAAATACCTCATGAACCATGGGATCCAGCACAATGTCGCTACTCCTTACCACCCGCAAACAAGTGGTCAAGCAGAGACGTCCAATAAGCAGATCAAGAACATTCTACAGGAGACGGTGGACCAAATGGGGATAAAATGGAAAGACAAGCTACCCGAAGCACTTTAGGCTTATCGGACAGCTTTTAAAACCCCCATTGGAATGTCTCCCTACCAACTGGTCTACGGGAAGACATGTCACTTGCCAGTTGAGCTAGTGGAGAGAGAAGGCGTATCACAGTGCCAAGATCTACAAGGAAAGAACCAAGAGATGGCACGACAAGAGAATCATAAAGAAAGAATTCAACCCAGGCGATCAGGTATTACTTTTTAACTCCAGGGTACGACTCTTTGGGCACGGGAAGCTACGAAGCAAGTGGGACGGACCATACAAGGTGGTGAATTCATCATCACACGGAGCCGTCACTCTTCAAGACGACGAAGGTACGTTATTCAAGGTAAATGGTCAACGTCTTAAAATATTTTTAGAGCCCAATAAAGAGTCTGAGGATTTAGATGAAATAGATTTCTTTTGTTTTCCCACGAATATTAATTTTAGGCCGTAATGGGCCGTCGTAGGATTTTTAAGGATCAGCACACGGTTAGAGCACCCCGCGCCGAAGATCGTCGCAAGACGACGTGGTGGGGGGCCGACCGGCCTCCTCACTGGGCCGATCGGGCCCTGCCCGCCGCCTCGTGCCGCCAGCTTTCGCCCACGCTATCTCTAAGGTGCTCAGTTTTGGAAAAACTTGTTCGGGGATCTTTTACGAGATATCCCGTAGCCTTTCCAAGCTAGGTCAACCCCCTCTGCAAGTCCGTGACCGATATATAAGCAGGGGCAGACCTCCACCTTTTTCTCATCCCAAAGCCTCCAAGTAGCAGTAATGGCCGACAAGCAGCTTGTCCCCTTTAGCTTTGAAGCCAAGGCAGTTGTTCCTTTCGAGAAGGAAGCAAAGCCGCTAGCCTCCTTGCCTGCTGATCTCAGCCCTCTCTCGCTGTTCCCGCCTAGTCGTCCATGTTTGCCGCCACCGCCTAAAGAAAGCAGGCAGGCAATGTACGCTCAGCCGTACGATCGCCGTCGTGAAGCAGCTCAGAAGAAGCCGATCCGTGTTCCTAGCTACATGGATCTGAAGAAACCAAGGGATGGAGAGCGACTCGCCGACGTGCGCATGGACAAGCATGGCAACACAAGGGTGCATAAGTACACCACCTCCTCAAGCCATGTTACCATCGACGGAGTTCGTGCCAAAGAACCTCAAATCAAGAGAATTCCAGTCAACGAAGCCAGCTAGCGGATGCCGCAGAAACAGAAGACCCGGAAGACCGTAGCTGAGCTAGCGCAGGAAGTAGCAAGCCTGGCAGAAACTTGCAAAGAGATCCACCGCGTCAACACTTCCCTCACCAAGACCGTCCTCAAACTGTTAGAATCAAAGAAGCGAAGGGACGATGAGGAAGACCATAGCCGCGACCTTAAGAAGGGCAAGCGCCCTTTGTAAACACCTTAGTTAGAGAGCACATTAGTAATAGTAAGTTCGAGTTAGTTAGTTTGCTTTAGTTGTTAGAGTTGTTTAATAAAGTGCTCTCTCCTTTAATAAAGAAGTATTCCACAAGTTGAGCTATTTTTGCCTATATATATATTTTCTGGATATGTTTTTGTCTCCACCATACTGTGCATGCAAGATAACAGAAAACAAGTGTGGGGGAGAAGAACAGACGACCAAACGGCATCTTCCACGACCAAAATCAAGAAAAACGGGAAAAGCACAGAACAAACGACTCGCACGACGAACCACGGCAGAACCCAGTTCGGCCACGTCTCGTCCACCACTCGGTTTGCTTCCTGAACTTTTTAAATTTTTGCAATTTGCTTTCCATTTCGAATTTAAATAAAGATGCCCTGCTAAAATGTCCTGATAACCTAAAAGATAAAGTTTCACATGTTTATACTCTTCGAAATATTTATTGCTTTTGGGATGATCAGAATGAGGTTAGAATAATGAGAACCATCTTTCTTTTATCTTGTCTATGGAGAGTGCTTTAAAAATCATTAGCTAAGTTTCTCCTTTGTGATCAATAATATATCTCAGTAGAGCTTTCATTGAAAATAAATTTGATTAAATGCTGCTTACTTGTATTGGGCTTTGTCAAATCTAGAGCTATGTTGAAGTTTTTTCTAAGTCTATGATCAAGATCACGTACACTGCTTTCACTAAAGTATCTATGCTCTAAGATTTTTGATCTCTGTCTCCCATATCATGAAAAAAGGTACAACTAAAAAAAAGAAGAAGAGAGAAAAAGCTAAAGAAAGAAAAGAAAAAAAATTATGAGTGGAGAGAAAAGTGAGAGAGAGGAGAAAATGGACAAGTGTTCTACGGGTCAGAAGAACCCCCCTCTCAGAAAAAAAAGGCATAAAAAAGAGAAGAATAATGGACATGTGTCTGAGGGTGAGTAGGGCCCACTTCTCTAAAATAATAAGTGAGAGAGTAATAATGGACGCGTGTCCGAGGGTGAGTAGAACCCAACTCTCCACAAAATAGCTGAATACCTTGTTCTAAAAATGGGAAAAGATAGAAGATTCTAAAGTCAGAGCTGTGGTTTTTAAAATATGACACACACATATCTTGATCTACAACCTATGACAGGCCTCTTCATGGATACAGATTTTGACCCAGCAATATATGCAAAGTAAGTCTGCTACATCTTTACATTCTAAAAACTTCACATATATTTGAGAGTATCACAAAGGAGTAAGCAAGGCTGCATTTAAAAAAAACTTATTCAAACTCTCTCCATTGACTTGATTTGAGAAATAAAGGTGATCTGTTCCTAACTATGCTCAGATATCCCCTAAGTACAGATATGACTAAGGAGTATAATTATGTTGATTCTTGTCTCTACGGTTGTAAACCATCCTTTTATCGAGGACGAGTAAAAGCCTAAGTGTGGGGGAGTTTGTTGGCACATTTTATCTATGAATATTTCCCCTCACATTTACTAGAAAAAAGGACTATAATATAATTAGATCACCTTATTAGGGTTTATATTGACAATTTCCACGAGTTTTGGTGAATCTATGAATTTACAGGGACTATTCAGAAAATATGCAAAGAAACCACTCTAGAAGACTCCAGAAGGCTCCGGAACTCAACGTGACTTAGTACCTAAGAAAGAAGCATCTAGAAGTATCAAGGACCCACCTGGCCGAAGTGGACCCCGAGGGGGGCCCACCCCAGCCCGATCGGCCTGGTGGTGGGGCCGGTCGGCCCCCCCTGGCGCCAAATGGGCCCAGCTTCCGGAATGTTCTTCCACCGCCTATGAGGATCAATCTAAACCACAAGTTAAGGTCGGTTTGATCGTACGGTGCACGTCATCTCCTCCGGGCTATATAAGCAGACCCCCTGACCCTAGGGCAGACAACAATTCATTCTATCAGATCCTCCATGCCTATCTGAGATTAGAGCTCTAGATTAGAATTGGAGTTGGAGAGTTAGTATCAAGTTGAGAGATTAGAGCCACGATCTATTTAGATCTAGCTAATCTTGTTCGAGAGGATTAGAGAGCCGTAGAGGCGAAGCTGAAGGAAGGCCCGGACCAGTCGGTGTCTCCTCTTCATCTTCTACCTCTGGGATCAACTCCATTGGAGCCTGATCCTGAGACCTTGTGGAAAGATCGACTTCTTATTCAAGTGAGTAACATTGTTTTTATTGTTCTTACGGTTCATAACTCTTTGAGTACTTTAATTCCTGTTGCTCTTGAGTTAAAGTTGCATGTTTAGTGTAAGCGTGGTGCTTAGACTAGCTAGCTTATGAATGCCTTCTATATTCCGAATCGTGTGGTAGAAGCGGGAAGTGACCTTGTTCCCGTCTGTCCTTTGCAGTCCACCTCCCGTCTATAGAAACTGTAGGACTCCCCCCATAGATTCTCGGGAGGTTCCCTTTCCTAAGTGTGCCTTCAGACAATCACCCCATAAGAACAATATAGACATAGCTTGTGAGAATAAGAACCAGACATCCTTAAGTTTTCCTTATCTCTCTTTCTGTCAAGTCCTTGATAGCTACTCAGTGATTAGTTGTATACCTCAGATACTCTCTTTACCATTCTCCTTGTGTATTCGATATTTAAAACCCTCTCCCGGGTGGAATGCTCACCGGTATCCGTGCGCTTGCGGATTATCCATCATAATATTTCTGTAGGCTTAACAAATACCAACAATCGGTACTTGCCATCCTTGCTCGACCGGTGCCTGTAGCCGTCCTTGTAGCCATCCTTGTTCTCCATCTTCTCCGGGCAGTCGGCGATGAAGTGTCCTGGCTTGCCGCACTGAAAGCACGTCCGTGCTGTCCTCCTCGTGTTCACCCGGTTCTCGTGCAGCCTCTCGAACCGTCTGGTCAGCACCGCCAGCTCGTCCTCTCCAAGCACGTCGAACTCCTCGTCTGGCAAAGACATCAAAGAAGACAGAGAGTACATCCTGGAGGATGCGTTAGCATTAGACTTAGCTCCTTTGCCACCAACGAGAGCGAAACTATGAGAATCAGTCGGGCTCTCAATCTTGGCTGTCATACCACGGTCCAACTCAGCCTACTTGAGCTTCGAGAACAGCTCGTTCACCGTCAAGGTGTCATACTTCTCGGACTCAACAATAGCCTCAAACTTCCCGTCCCATACGGTACGATCCAACGAGTGCAAGAGCTTCACGGCTCTATCATGATCATCGTATGGGAGCACGGCCACATTGGCTCTCATGTTGTTCACAACGACCGTAAACCGCTGGAAAAGGGCATCGACGGACTCGCCGGGGAGATGAGTGAAGTTCTCGTACTCTCTCCGGTAAGTCACGTACATCCGAGCCTGAACCTGAGCATTCCCAGCATGAGCATCCTTCAACTGCTCCCAAATCCTACAAGCTAAGTCTTCTGTCTGAACCCGATCGAATTCGGGCTGACACAGAGCACGAAACAAGTAGTCGACAGCCTTGTTGTTGGCTTCGAACATATCCCTCGATCCTGGAGCAAGGAAGTTCATCGGATGAACATAAGCTGTGTTCACCGTAACGTCCCAAAGGATCTAACCCTTTCCGCGGAGGAACGCTGCCATCCGCCTCTGCCACATCTGGTAGTTCTTCCCATCGAAGTGCGGAGGACCCGAACATCATTCCTGGTACGCCATCTTTGGATCTTAGACTAGTAAGAGTCAATAAAGACCCGAACCGGCTCTGATACCAATTGAAGGACCGATTAGGCGAACCACAGAGGGGGGGAGTGAATGGGAGCCGATAAAAATTCTTCTCGAAGGAGATGAGAACTCCAACAAGACGAACACGGCTTCCAAAACACGTCTCCGACTCAACTACCCAAGTTGGTCAAGACCACGCAGCCACTGAATTGCTACTAGTCCTAGGAACCAACAACCACCTACACCTACTCGAGAACGCAGCGGAAAAACTAACTCGAGCAGCTACTGGGCTACACCGGTCAGGTCGGTGAGCAGCACCGGTCGGACCGGTCCCTACTGGCAAAATCTGAGAACTTCCACAGAAGGCTTCTACACCGGTCAGGCCGGTGTAGCTCGCCGGTCAGACCGGTCCAAGCCAGGAAATCCCAAATCCACCAAACTGACCTACCGAGCACCAAACAGGACCAAACCCGAAACAGCAGCAACACAGGACAACAGGGAACTCACCAAGACGTTCACCCGAGCAAAACTCAATAGAGAGTCTACACCGGTCAGACCGGTGTGACCTGAGCTCTCGGGATGAACAGCGCCCGCGGGTCAACTCCCCCAAATCCAACTCCCGATCTCCCGAATCGCTCTACGGTCTTGCACAAGACTTTGGGGATAGTAGGAACACCTCATGGGCGCTCCATAGCCAAGATTTGGTCCACCAAAACTTGTCAAAACAAGAGGAATCGAGGAAATCCCACCAAGAATGCCTCTAACCCTAGAGCCAAGAAAACCCCAAAATCGAGCCCCTTTGCTCACGGATTTGGGTGGGGAATCAAAGGGAAAAGAACTACGAAGGGTTCACACATACATCCCCCACCAAATCCCAAATAGAAAGGCCTCGAAATCGCTCCAAGAAAATTGCCAAGAAAGGGCTCCGAAAATCACCAAAAAAGAGAAACGGGAAAGACACATCCAAGCCTTGAGGAACCATGCCGAATCATCTATACATACCAAAGAGGTTCATACAAGGTCTAGCTTGCCGCCCGATCATCCTTCCCTCTCACAAGATCTCACCATGAAGCTCTCAAGCTAGTCCTACGAAAAATCCTAAGGAAAATAGGAAAACCAAATGAGCTAGGGTTCCAAGAGATGGCTGCCATCCTCTCACCACTTGGGTTATATGGAGGCAACCGAAAGATGAAAATACCCTTACTAGCTAACTAGGGATACATACCCCTCAAGGGCGAATTCGGAAATCTTTGTCTTCGCTCCATCGGACGGATGCCCAGCGACCGCAAACTTGCTTAGCCTCGACGCAAGCCTTGCGATCCCGACGCGTGTCCTCCGCTTCGAAGATTCCGGACTGCGTCGTCGCACACCGGTCAGACCGGTGCTCCTCACCGGTCAGAACGGTACCCACCGGTCAGACCGGTCTGGAGCTGCTGCACCTCCGTTTTCAGTTCTTCGGTCATGGCTTTGTGGATCAACCAAGGAACCCAATGGTTTTCTGGTGAACCACCGGAAACCCCGCGAACTCAGTGTAGCCTCCGCAAATCACCACTCATGACTCGGCTCCCACGTAGTCCCGGGTCGACCTTGGTTTTGAGGCTCAACCAAGAAACAGTCCATGACTTCATCTTGCCGTTCTTGCTACCATACGGCCCGCACTTGACCCCGCTAGCCACCGGGTCCCTCGAGCCAAGCCTACTTGTCTTCTCCACACCTGGAGGCCTCACCGGCAACGACCTTTCGCGCTTGTTCTTCACCTGCACCAACATCAGTCAAGCCGCAACCTGCACCTGCAATACTTAGCCAAGAGTCAGTCCACACCACGTTGTCAATCACTCATCACACCAGGAAGCGACCATCCACCGGTCCTTGAACCACACCTAGCTCTCAAACACTACCTTTTGATCCACTTGAAGGGTGATAAACTCCTTCCTTATGTGTTTGTTCATAAGTTAGGAGCTCGTGCTCTTCACGAACACGACCCTTTGATCTTATTGATTAGACATAAGAGAGTTCATATCTGTTTGTATGTCTAGCCTTAGTTGAGCTTGTTAGATGTTATGAGAGTGTTGCATGAGGTCTGTGTTCAAGCTACGGTACTCGGTCTAGTTGACCAGTCTTCTGGTGGCTCTCACCCTAGGTCACAATAGCCCGGGCCGGGTGGAGTCTAGCAGCAACGTAGGCATGGTGCCTGGGTTGTCTGGCTATGATAGTTATGAGCATACCCCCCGTAGCGAGAGGTCGGTCCCCAGGTGGTGACAGCCCTGTTGGATCCTAGGGCAACCTCCGCGCTGGGCTACCTGCTATAGTAGTCTAAAGTCTAGTTTCGTAGAGTGCTGGTCGTCGCGGGCTAGCTCCCCGTTTGTATCTGGGTGCTGAACCATATCTCTCTCATGCAATACTCATGCCCATCTCTTGTATCTTCTAGCTTTGTATGTTTAGTACATTAGAACCTAGAGCTAAATTCGTATGTTCCCCCTAAGCCGTAGTGTGCTAGAGTAGAGGTAGACCTGAGTGTGTGTGTCACACTACCCTTATATCCTTTATCTTACCCCTGTCTTTGAGTGTGTTGTTCCCTACATCTATCTCTTGGTTTACATTCAGAGCAAAAGCATAAGTCTAAGATATCCGCCATTGCCTTCCACGGATACGATAACCTTGGAATACTCTCCTTCCTAGGGGAAATGCTGCAATGGTTTATCTGTCGGCTTGCGGATTCGTTCATGATCGATTAGATTAACCTCTGGCAAGTCTTGATGTTCACGCTAACCCGGTACCATTAGTTGTGACATTGAGAGGTGCCTAAAGGCATTTCTAGTGCTGACGCTAAGGATGGACTCCAAATCTGTTCTTAAGTGATCGACGTTAAGAAATACCAACAAGCATTTTTGGCGCCATTGCCGGGGAAGGCACAGGATTATCATTACTATGCTTTGCATCTGTTTATAAACTCTGAGTAGGTTAGGACAACTCTCAATGCAGGATAACCTTGATTGTCTTCTTTTATCTTTGGATGATGAAGACACGTAGTGTATGACTGGTTTCGACCTACCGGGAAATTTTACTAAAGATCCCGAGTCACTTGTGAGGAAAGCTCGAATTCATTTCAGCTCACCTCGTCGTCCTCATCCGGAAGGCGATCCAGCTTCCTTTGTACCATCCACGTCCAACGCTATGGCCCAGAAGACACTTCGTGAGTACTCAGCTCCTTCCGCTGACCAGGTGTTGTAAGGCCCTGAGGTGGCAATGGGGACTGAAAATTTTGAGATCAAGATGGTTCTAATCACGATGGTACAGGCTAGCCCATTCTGTGGCAAGCCAAATGAGGATGCCAATGCTCATCTGCAGCAATTCTTAGAGCTATGTAGCACTTTCGTCATCAGGGGTGCAAATATGGATGCTGTTCGTCTATGGCTGTTTCCATTCTCCCTCTTGGGGAAAGCTAAGCAATGGTTCTACGCGAATCGTGAAGCTATTAACACTTGGAGCAAGAGTTTAGAGGCATTTCTCAAGAAGTTCTTCCCATTGGGTAAAACCAATGCTCTTCCTGGAAGGATTTCTGGTTTTCAGCAAGCAGCAAGCGAATCTATTCCAGAGGCTTGGGAAAGACTTCAGGAGTATGTCCTGGCCTATCCTAACCGTGGGATGGAGGATTGGCTTATTCTTCAAAGCTTCTACAATGGGTTGACTCTGACAGCCCGAAGCCATATTGATGCTGCTGCTCAAGGAGCATTCTTCTCACTCACTGTTGATGATGCTAAATTACTCATTGAGAAGATAGTCTCCAACCAAGGGTGGAGTGATGAAAGACTCCAACCACGACCGAGGGGTACTCATACTGTCAAGGAAGCAGACATGATTACTGCCAAGATGGATCTTCTTATGAAGAGATTGGATGACTACACCAGCGAGAAGGCTGCCATGGCCACCACAACTTTGCCTATGGACTCTCACATGACTTGTGAAGTCTGTGGCAACACTGGGCACTCTGGCAACTACTGTCCGGAGACTCAGGAGGAAGTGATGTACATGAATGGCAACAACAACGGTTATCGTCCACCTCAACAAGGAGGCCAATCGTGGAATCAACAACGCCCTTATTATCAAGGAGGTAACCAAGGTAATTCGTACAATCCCAACCAACATTCCTTGAGAGATCTCGTTTTTGGGCAAGCTAAGATTAATGAAGGTATTAACAAGAAGCTAGCTGCCCTTGATAAAACTGTGGAAAGCCTCAACGTTAAGCTTGATACCTTTTCTTCTACTCAGAAGAGTCAGCTAAGTTTCAACAAAATGTTAGAAACCGAGTCTGTGGCTGCTTTGGTTCCATCTCCTGATAACGGGAGGATCCCGGGGCAACCCGTATCCTCTTGTGAAAATGTTAGTGTAGTGTCAACCAGGTGGGGTAAGCCACCTAGGAAGACACATGCTTCTAACTATGCAGGAAAGCCCATACAACGAATTCTTGATCCATGGGAGGAATCAGCAGTGGTGCACAAGAAAGATCCAGGCTACCTGACTATCACTTGCACAATCTATTACAAGCAGATCAGGCATGCCCTCTATGACCTTGGTGCGAGTGTTAATCTCATGTCCAAGGTCATGTTCGAGCAACTGGGATATCCAGCTCTCTCTCCAACAGCACAGACTATCCAACTCGCCGATTCAACGATACGATATCCAGAAGGAATTGTTGAGAGCATATTGGTTAAGGTCAAAAGTTCTTATGTCTTCATGGATTTCGTGGTCCTTGATATGGATGATGAGGGAGGAATGCCAATCATCCTTGGGCGACCATTTCTCAGTGATGTCCGAGCTAGGATCAATGTGGGGTCTGGAATCATCCGTTTCCGCATTGGGAAGAGGAACTTGAAGTTCAAGTTTCAGGACAAAGAAGAGCAATGTAATTTGGTGCAAGATAGTGTTGAGCAGCGTGGGGGAAGGATGGAGCCATTACCCCCGAGGAAGGAATCTTCGTCAAAGAGGCTAAAGAAAATTCAGAAAGAGTGGCGGAAGATTGAGATGGCACCAACCTCTACTTCTCAAGAGTGGGGTGCTGAATGGAATTGATCACTGAGAAGAGTCCAGCTCGTCGGACTAAAAATGATGGGTCCTTTCTACCAAAAAGGTTAAAAATGGTACTTATCTCATATTTCCCATTCCAAAATTTCATTTCGAAAATTGCATATTTGATTTTCCAAAACTTTGCATCTGCATGCTAGATTCATCTAGCCCTTTTCCCTTTTCCAAATAAAATTTCTGAAAATAATTTATGAGTTTGAAAACCATAGAAAATTCATTTGGGCAATTTCTGGAGTAAACTTTGGCCGGTGCACCTTGGCATATCATCATATAGCTATTGGTGGCACACCTGCCAAAGGGGGCCAGCACCGGGCCCACCACTGGGCCGGCCGAACCAGGGTTCGGCCGAACCCTGTTAACGGTCATGTGGGCCCAGCTTTGGCCAATGGCTCCTAGCCGTTGCCCAATGGCTATCCCGCGGTGTGCTGCCCCTTTGCTCTATAAATTGGACCCGAGAGGGGATGTTCTTCACCCATTCAACTCATTTCATTCACACTCCCCTCTCTACTCTTTGCTCTCTTGGTTTTCTTGGATTTCTTGCTCGAGATTGGATCATCAACTGTTCCCTCTATTGTGTTGCTGAAAGTATTGTTATTGGTGGAGCTAGCTTGGTAAGAACTTCATTTGATTTCACTAACCCATCACTGAGTTGCTCTTGTTGTCTCTTGTTGTGTTAACATGAATTGGGCGGTGAACACTCTCCGGAGGGTGACACGCTCACGCTCCCGTTCGTGGGCAAGCACGAGTGCATCCACCCCCGCTGAGCCGACGCCGAGCCCGTCGACGATGGATTATGAAGAAGAGCAAGAAGAGCAAGCCGAGCCACAAGCCACGGAGGAGGTCGTCGACGACACCCCCTTCCTCAGCTTGTGGGGCGCTCGCGGCCCTCATGGAGAAAACAGGTATGAATCTCGAGTTTGCTTCCATTTGGCACGCTCTTGGTTGGGAGGAGTTTGCGCCGGTTACAAAGCTTGGCTCTCGGCCCCTCACCATCCAGTTTCTTTGCTCTCTTACCGAGACCTCAGATGGCATTGAGTTTCCTCTTTTCGGGACCGATTATCATCTTTCTTGGAAGGATCTTAGTCGTCTTCTTGGTTTTAGTCCTCGTTGTGCTGTTTCTTTGAAGCGAGCTTGTGAAGGTTTTGTTCGAGACTCTTTCTGGTCAGACATCTCTGGTCTCGTTTATAGTGGCAAGTTTGTACCTCGGTGCAACGATATTGTGCATCCCACTCTCCGTCTGTGGCACAAGTGGTCACCATTACACTCTTTCCACGAGAGGATGTTCGGCCCGTGCGCGGCGATGAGATGATGCTATTATATGCCACTGTTAATCAGATCAAGGTCTCTCCCGTTAAAGCTATGATTCGGCAGTGGTTGACGAATTTCAAGATGATAGGTCCTATTGAGTGTACATCTTTGGTAACTCGTATTGCCCTCAGACTCGGGGTTTCTAGCGGGAATCCTGTACCCTTCATCGGGACGCCCCGAGTTCTCATTGATGAGGCATACTTGATCCAGGGGCACATAATCAAGAGGGACCCGAATGATTCTTTGACCTTCTTCTTTCAGGGCTATGCAAATCAAATCCCGTTACCTAACCCAGGGTTTGGATTGTATGACTCGGAGTCACTAACCATTCCCCTTGTTACACAAGAGGAAAGCCGTCGTGCTAGTATTTCAGGAAGGTCCCCCAGGAGCGCGGCAAAGAGAGCACACATGCAGCAGCAGCAGCAGTCACAGCCACCACCACCACCTCAGCCTCAACCACAGCCTGCTATGCCACCGGTAGCAGGAGGGGCCCCTGCGGGGTACATGTCCGGGGTTACCCCTAGATATGCACCTGGCTGGGATCAGCCCACCTACCAGCCGAGTGCGAGTGGCACAGCTTGGGCGGGCGCGAGCAGAGCTCAGTGGGCTACACCCGCTAGTTCTAGCTCTGGTGGTCCACCTCCGTCTTCGTCCTTTTGGCGACACTCCTCAGCCTCTGCACGCGATGCTCAGCTCACGCAATAGATGGGAGAGCTCACCGTCCAGGTCACGAGATTGGAGGAGACGCTGAACACCCACGTCGAGTCTACCTCAGCGTGGCAGCGTCAGGCTGGTGAGAGGATAGCAGCCATGCAGCAGGATCAGTAGCGATACATAGAGGCGCAGAGGGATTACCACACGAGTCAGTGTTTCTTCTACCCTCTCCGCAGTGAGCCTGAAGCTAGCTTGGGGGAGGACCCCCATCCTGGGGTAACTTGTATCTTCCTTCGTTTTCAGAATATCTTATAAATGAAAATCCAAAAAAATCTACAAAAATAAAAAGACTAAAAATAGTTATTTGCTTTGATCAATATCATTTGCTTAGTTTGCTTTGATATGCTTAGTAAGAATGCTTTGCCTCTATGGTTGAAATGATGAATAGTTGCTTTGTTTATTTTCCTCGTATGTCTTGCTTACAACTTTGTATCCTACCTAAGTTTTGAGTTTGTTGGCTTGTATGTTCAAACCTTAGCTTGAAAACTGTGGGTAGCAAAAAGCATGATCATTGCCTAAGATGTTGTGAGACATGATACGGTAGAATAGAGTGCTATGATCTTGTGCTTAGTTATGCTTGACATCCGGGGTTTTTCTTTTTTTTGAAAAATCAAAACATGATGAGTTCCTCAATGATGAGAATTTCCCATCCAAGGCCATATGTAGATTCTAGTTCTTAGCCTCCACATATGCAGCTTGTTCTCTCATTGAGTTTTCTCAAATTGTTGTGACCCTTGTTAGAACTCATACTCCCCTGATCAAGATCACGTACACGTGCATGCTAAAACTTCTACACTGGAAGCTAGCATTCATCATTTGCTCCATATTGCTTATGCATTCTTCCTCAAATAAAACTCTATGTATCTTTGCATTATTCATCCCTCTCCAAATATCTCCAATAGAGACAAAGGGGCTAGTTAAAAATCAGAGAGAAAAGCATGCTCAAAAGCATGGCAAAAATAAATAAAGAGAGCTAGCCCTAGTCTCGAAAATTTTAAAAGGAGAAAAATGGATTGATATGTGCAAGAGAAAGAGTTCCACCATATAGATGGTAATAACTAGTACCTACTCCGGGGCTAGTGTCCACCATACCATCAATCCCTCATTTCCTCATATAAAGCATGGTAATATCTAGCACCTATTTCCGCGCCTAGTATCCACCTTGCCATGCTCATATCCATCACACACATATTCACATCTTGATCAGGATGTATGTTTGTTTCTTCCAAGGATCCGGATTTTGACTTAGCAAAACATGAGAGACAAGTATGCCACATCTTTCCTACCTACAGCTCCACATACAGCCTATTAGGAGTAGGATGTGAAGAAAGGCAACATTGATGCCTTGGTGAGGAACCACACACTTTTGAGCGATCCGAGAGTATCATTTGAGGAACTCTGATTTTCTTTTGAAAAAATTTGGAAAATCTCTGGATTGCTAAGCTGATCAAGGTATGAGTGATTATGCACATGCCATATCACCATTCTGTCTCTCAACCGCCCAAGGCAGGTGTTGACGGTGGAAATTCACCATTTCCAACCCTCAATATTCTCACATAAATGGAGGCACATGCATTATTTACTAGCATTTAGGTTTGAATATTGTAGTTCCACTTGTCCTTGGAGATTATTTGTATGTAGGAGATTTACCCCTTGAAAGAGATGGAAACTCAACTCCTATGAAGAAACCATGCAAACTCAGCTGAGGAGGTGGCTGCCACCAAAGGAAACATGGCAAGACACGTCATCGATCCAGGGGAGGCACTCACCGACGAATCAGAGGACGCCACATGGACTTCACATGGATCAAAGGGCCCACCTCGGATACCAAATCAAGCCATGCACCGGGTATGGATCAGAGGGCTCACAAGGCAGTCAACCAGAGGAAGCACACCAGGTGGGGCCGCCCTAGGGGGTCGGCCGATCCTAGGATCGGCCGAACCGCCTTAGTGGCGTCCCATCCTGGCCTTCCACGTGGTTGCTCCTCATTGGTCACTTGCTGCAGTCCCGGGTGTTTAGGGGCCATTTGGGCGTCCGAGCAAGCCTTGTCCTCCTCTATAAATAGGAGGGGAGGGGCTCCCATTTCTCACACACCACTCTCTCATTCTCCTCTCACTTTTAGTTTCCAAGGCTAGGGGGTAGGCTAGAGTAGCTCTTCTTCAGGTTCCAAGTCCTCTTGGAAGTTTAGGTATGAGTTCTCTTTTATCTTTATTTCTTTGTATGACTTTGATCTACTTCAGTTATTCAGCTATTTCATATAAAGTCATGGTAGATCATATTTTTGATGTGTTCTTGAGTTCATCCTCTGTTCATCATTTAGAGGCTTGTGTTCTTCGTGAACACTACCTTTTGATCGACTTGAAGGATGATAAACTCCTTCCTTATGTGTTTGTTCATTAGTTAGAGGCTCGTGTTCTTCACGAACACAACCCTTTCATCTTGTTGATTAGACATAAGAGAGTTCATATCTGTTCGTATGACTAGCCTTAGTTCATCTTGTTAGATAGCATGAGAGTGTTGCATGGGGTCTGTGTTCAAGCTATGGTACTCGGTCTAGTTGACCAGTCTTCTGGTGGCTCTCACCCTGGGTCACAATAGCCCGGGCCGGGTGAAGTCTAGCTGCAACGTAGGCATGGTGCCTGGGTTGTCTAGCTATGATAGTTATGAGCATACCCCCCGTAATGAGAGGTCGGTCCTCAGGTGGTTACAGCCCTGTTGGATCCTAGGGCAACCTCCGCATTGGGGTACCTGCTGTAGGAGTCTAAAGTCTAGTTCCGCAGAGTGCTGGTCGTCGCGGGCTAGCTCCCCGTTTGTACCTGGGTGCTGAACCATGTTTTCCTCATGCAATACTCATGCCTATCTCTTGTATCTTCTAGCTTTGTATGTTTAGTACATTAGAACCTAGAGCTAACTCGTATGTTCCCCCTAAGCCGTAGTGTGCTAGAGTAGAGGTAGATTTGAGGTGTGTGTGTCACACTACCCCTATTATCTTTTATCTTACTGTTGACATTTCTTAACGCAACTTCCAAAGAATAGATCTAGAATCCATTCTAAGCAATGGCGCAAAAAATGTTGGTTGGTATAAGATAAGCTTACAGAAATATTATGGTAGATAATCCGCAAGCGCACAGATACCGGTGAGCATTTCACCCGGGGTGATGGGTTTTAAAATATCGTATCCACAGGGAAGATGGATGGATGTAACAACAGACATAGGGATGGCAATAGTCTACTTTATGGACTTTGATGGAATGGCACATACTTTAACAGGGGTAAGCCAAATGATAAAGTAATGATAAATCAGACAGGCAGAGGCACATGTGGAGCATAGAACATACTATTCCTAGTCTAGATTAGAATTGGATTTACTTAAGAGGCACAATTCTATATAGCATACAAAGAATGAGTTATTCATCTATTCTAATGTAGCATATCATCACATATAGCATAGTCATGGATAAATGTGAACACCCCGAAGATTACCCAAGAAGATCAAGGACGAAACTTGATCCTCCCAAGAATCATTGTTCGACTAGTCTTATACTCGGGGGGTGGACTGCAAAGGACTCAATAGGCCTGTCACGCCCACGATCTACCACACGACCCAGAGTATAAGGTGAATCCGCAAGTAAATTATCTCTAAGCACCATGCTTAAATACTTTCTACTACCTAGCATACGCGCGTAATATACTAGGAGCTCTACGAATAAGTGCGTAGACTTATCATTAATCATGACTATATCAAATATACTACTAGAATAAAGTAAGAACTTAGCAATTGCACACATAACATTGAAATAGCATAAAGTCATTGAGAAACAACATAAGAACTGAATCTTGATAACTTACAGATCTGGAACTAGAGCAAAGCTCAACTCTACTCGAATCTGACTCTCTATCTAGAACTAGGTTCTTGATCTAGAAATTAGATCTTGAACTATGAAGTAGCTATCCTATTTCTGATGTATCCTCTTCTTCTCCTGTCTTGGCGTGATGATGATGATCTTCTGAGAGATGCATACCATGCCCTAGGGGGGGGTCTGGGGTTGCTTATATAGCCCGGAGGGATAATCCGTCACCGTAGGATCAAACCGACCTAAACAAGTGGTTTAGATTAACCCTAAGAGGCGGTGGAGGAACCTTCCCGAAACAGGGCCTGATCGGGGCCAGGGGGAGCCCGATCGCCCTCCCTATAGGGCCGGTCGGCCTGGGCTGGGCCCAGGCTGGGCTCCGCCTTCGCGTGTGGGCCTCTTGTCCCTTCTAGATGCATATTTTCTTGGAGCCCACTTCGGTTGAGTTCGGGAGTCTTCTGGAGCCTTCTAGAATTCATTCTTTTCGCATTTTCCTGAATAGTCCCTGAAAATATATAATTCACCAAAACTCGTGGAATTCATTAGTCCAAGGCCCTATACTACTGTTGATTTATCTTTTTGGTCCTTTTTCATGTATTGTTGATGCATAAAAATAAGAGTTAGTGAGCATCAACAAACTCCCCCATGTTTACCTCTTGCTAGTCTCTTAGCAAGACTCAGTGTTACCACAATAAATTCTTTTCCAAGGTAGGATGAAAAAGTCAGACTTTTAAAACCTGCTTATATCTGCTTGAGAACATGGGGCTTTTATCTGTACTTGGGTCTTGAGCAGTTGAAAGATATAACAATTAAGTCAAGCACCATGTCTCAGGTTCTTGGTTTCACTAAAGTTCTGGAGTTTTGCAAAAGATGTTCAAGTTAAAGCTTAGAGTACTCCTGTATGACAACTTGATATGATAAAACATAAAAACTTTCAACTTTAGCCTGCCTTTGCTTCTTTTATTCCTGAAATATATCTCTCTTTCTAGCAATAATCTTAAGAGAACCTTGGGTTACACGACATTAGGAGAGGTGGGCCCTACTCGCCCCGGACTTTTGTCCATTTTTCTCTCTCCTTAGAGATGTGGGCTCTTCTCGCCCTCGGACTTGTGTCCATTATTCATCTCTAATTTATTCTTCTTAGGGAGGTAGGCCCTTCTCGCCTAGTAGAACACTTGTTCATTTCTCTGCCTCTCTCATCTCACTTTTTCCTCTCTTTTTTTCTTCTTTTCTCTTTTTTTTATGTCATGCCCAAGTCTCTTTGAAGGCATAGAGAGATATAAAACTGGAACATTCTGAGCAAATTTTCAACAAGGCTCTTTTAACAGGACATAAAGTCTTGTGTCATACAGGAGACTCGTTATATATGAATTTTATGATTAAAAAGTGAATCTCCAGAATTTAGTGTTACTTTTGAACAAGATAAACAGCAGCTCAACTTAATCATGTCAATCAATCAATCACCTAGACTTAGATCAAGAAATTGCTCCCACAAGAATCTCAAACTCAAAGCATGTTTCAAAATCTAAACCATTGTATCCATGTCTTGGGAGAACTTTAAAGATGGTAAGCTAGGCATTTGCAGCAATGAAGAGCATTTGTTTATCATGTCCATTTAGCATACTTCTCTAGTTCTTTATTTATTCTAAACAAGGGAAATTTTTATTTTATTTTATTTTATTATTATTTCAAACTTATCAAACTAAACAAAACTTAAAATAAAAATATATAAATAGATAGTTGATACTTACCTTGGGGGCTTCTCCCCCAAGCTGCTTGATTCTACATCCCCCACTGGCGAAATTTGCTTGCCAGTAGTTCAGCGTTTGCATCTGCGGTTTCTTGTATATCTTCTAATCGTTGTCCTTCCTGGTTCATCCACTGTTGTTGGCGTAGCATGTTCGTGTGGGTATCCAGAGTGCTCATTTGTGTCCTCATGTTGTCATGGACACCTTGGCGGAACGTCGCAGAATACTAATGGTCGAATCCTGAAAAAGAGTTACGGGCAGGTACAAAATTCGAAGATGATGCGTAAAACCTGCCACTTCCAAACTCCTGTCTTTCGAGGTTGCTCGGTCCTTGCGATGGTAAATGTCCTCCTTGGTACGCGTGACGAGGGTATGTTGGCATGAAGTTTTCATACGATCGATACGCGGCGTCTTCGGACAGTGGGTCAGCTCCGGCGTAGTTTGACGATGAGGCTCGAGCTGACGTTCGTGGAGGTTGCTGTTGGACCGGTTGTGCCTGCTCATTTATCAGAAAAGATTGCACAGAATATATACCTAATCCCGGGTTAGGTAACGGGATTGCGCTCTTATTGTGGATATAGTGCAATTTTTCTTGAATTTTCTTAACCCATCTTCCTTGGCGGAAGTAATCGTAGCCGATGATCTCACGTGGAGTATCAATGCTGATGATAGTGGCATCTCCAAGGATGCCCAAGTCATCGGCTATTCGGGTGATCGGAGAGGTGCAGCTTACGTCTCCAACTAGGTTGGGGAACGAGAGCCAGTGCTCTACTAGCATCTTAACAGGGGACACAACTTTTCTTTTCAGAGCAGCATAAATCAACTGCATGTCCCCTACTCTCACGCTAATATTATCATTGCGTGGAAAAAGGACGGCTTATCAACTTGTGAAAGAAACGGAGAGTGGGATGCTGAGTATCATTGGTGCGTGGCTTGTGTGCGTTCTCTTTCCCTGTAACGTCCGTCCAGAGGTGTAGCCTATCAAAATCTTCAAGAGACGAGTCTAAATCTAAGGCACATCCTTCTGCGAACCCTAAGGCGTTACTCAGCCTTCTCCAAGATAGAGGGTGCTCTTGACGGAACAACCGAAAGGTTACCCCATCGTTAGAGGATTTCAAAGTGCAAAGAAACTCTAAAGTGAGGAGACGGCAACCCCTTTCAGAAGTGTGATAAAAAGAGGTCCACCCCAGCAGAGCAAAAATCTGGCTGAACTCAGAGTTCAAGCCTGCTTCTTGCATGAACTCTTCGCTAAACATGGGTGTAAGGACAAAAGAACGTTTCTTCAGTCTTTCCTTCTCTTCACCTATCCTGATGTGCAAATGCACATCATTGGTTAGGATCTTTCCTTGTGATTGCGATGCCGAAGGAGAGGGGTTAGAGACCGGTGAGGGAGACTCCTGAGAGTCTACACTCATCGACCGCTAGGAGTTGTCTCTGGAGCTAGAGCGTCTAAGGATTCTCCCAAACATGGTGTCTGAGGCTTTCAAGGGTGTAAGAGAAAAGTTTAGAGCTAGGCTACTCTTGGATTTCTTCTCCACTCTCTTCCTAAGCTTCCTTTCTCTTGAGGCAGCACTGCAAAAGCTCGAAGGTGAGGTTTTCTGGGTTGGTGTGTGTGCGAAGAACTGGGTAGGAGGTGGCTGCTTATATAGGCCCAAGGGGGGTGGCCGGCCGGCCTGGTGGTGGGGCCGGTCGGCCCCACCTGGCCTCCACTCGGGTGCCCTCTCCTCCATCCATTTCCTGCTGTCTTCCAACGCTAGAAAAAGTGCCTTGTGAGTGGGAAAAGAAGGTGCTGGTGGATGAAGTGATAAGATAAGGTAGGTAAAGACTTGATGTGTATCCCTATGGCATGTGGGTCCCATGCGTAAGGGTAAAAGCAAATATAACAGCAAAAATATAGTAGTAAAAATATTTTTATGCCACCACGAAAAATCATTATACAGGTTTTGACACACCGTAAAATTATTTACCATGGGGTGTGAAAAAGTTTTTACTGTAGTAAATATGAAATTCAAAAATATATTTTTGTGTTTTTACCGGTTACCTTTTACGAGGGTTTGTAGTTTGAGTCCTCGAACGGGACTTCCAAGCCTTCTAATATTCAGGTGCATCCTCCGTCTTCAGAGATAATGGTCCTTCTGATGATGTCTTTTCTTGATCGATCATGTTCGCGTTGATGCTGAGCTCTGGTCTGGGTCTGAAGGCAAACTTCTCCTCCTTTCCATTGATCTCAAATGTGATCTCCCCTCTGCCTACATTGATGCGTGCATTGGCGGTGCTCAGGAATGGTCGCCCGAGAATTAGTGAAACCCTGGAGTCTGGGTGCATATCCAATACCACGAAATCAACTGGCACCAAGAACTCTCGGATTTTCACTGGAGCATTCTCGACGATTCCTGATGGGTAGCGAACTGATTGATCTGCCAATTGGAGACACATTGATGTTGGAACCAAGGTAGGGTGCTTGAGCTTGTCGAAGACAACCTTGGGCATCACACTAACACTTGCTCCAAGATCACAGAGTGCATTGTTGAAGTATTGATTTCCAATGGAGCACTCAATAGTGGGGCATCCTGGATCCTTTTTCTCAATGAGCGATGTGTTCAGGATTGCCGCACTACATTCTTCGGTCAACTTGATGATCTCCGTAGTTGGCAAAGGTTTCTTCTTATTCAGGATGTCTCGGATGTACTTGGCATATGTCGGGACTTGCATGGCATCCAATAGAGGTATGTTGACATAAAGCTTCTGGATGACTTCGATGAACTTCCCGAATTGATCATCAACTTGAGGTTTTCTCACTCTTCTTGGATATGGTATGAAGTTGGTGTCGTGGAAATCTTGTCTTGCTGAGTCTTGTTCTTCTTGCATGACTTCTTCTACGTTATTATCCTTCTCTGGAACTTCGGCTGGTGCTACAGGTACTGCAGATGTTTCAGGTGCTGTAGGTGTTCTAGCTGGTGGTCTTGTTGTGCCCTTGGGATATGGTGGATCTGTTGTTTGCTTGCCACCTCTTGTTCGGACATTAAATACCTGCTCAGGGTTAGTGGCAACAGGTGCAACAGCAGACAATTTTGATAACTTTGATTCTAGTTCAGCATTAAAGATAGCTTAATCTTTTAAGATTTCAGAAAAATTATCCATCTTAACATTTATGTCTTCTAGAATCTTATCATTAGCAACAAGCTTCTTAGAGAGATTATTGGTTATTTTATCCTATTCTTCAATTAACTCTCGTAGCGAAGGTCGCTTGGAATTATTACCTGTATACTTACCTGCGTAAGTTGGTCGTGGTTGTAGGTCTTTTTCTTGGGTTGGTGCTGACTTGTGGACCACCAAGCTTGAATTTCTTGAAGTATTCATCGAATCTTGTAAAGCTTGTCGATCCTTCTTGAAGTTGACTCGTTCCTCAAGCCTGTTCAACAGCACGTCCATACTAGTTGATAGTTCTTTCAACTCTTCATCTCCTTGTACTTCTTCATTCTGACGACATTGTTGAGTGTTCTTCTGGGTCCAGCCTTGATTTTCAGATATCTTCTGCATAAGTGTATTGGCTTGTCTCGTAGTGAGTGACAAGAATGATCATTTAGCAGCTGCATCTAGATGCTCAGACGCTTTTTGATTTAATCCATGGTAAAAGCTTTGTAAGAGCATCCATTCTTTTATTCCATGGTGAGGGCAATCTGATATATATTCTTGCAAACGTTCCCATGCCTCTGGAATTGACTCGCCTTTCTGCTGCTGGAAATTGGTGATTTTTCCACGTAAAGCATTGCTTTTGCCTATGGGGAAAAACTTTGATAGGAAGGTTGTAGAACATTCCTCCCATGTGTTGATTTCATTGGAGTAGAATCATTGTCTCGCCCTTCCCTTTAGTGAAAATGGGAATAAGCGGAGTAGGATCGTTTCCTTGGGAATGTCCTTGATGGAGATGGTGGTGCCTTTCTCCAAAAAGTTTTGGAGATGAGCGCTTGCATCTTCATGTACCTTTCCACTGAATAGATCAGCTTGCACCATGTTGATGAGGCTAGGCTTAAGCTCGAATTCATGATCGATTGTTGGTCCAATGCGAATGTTATTGATGTTTGGAGCAGAGAATTCCAACAACGTCTTCTCAGCCATGGCTTCAGAACTTGGTGTAAAGCTTCCTTGGTTGATTTGACTCAAATAATTGAAGTGTGGTGAATCACAATCAAACCTGTTAATACCCTGCAAGTAAGATAGACAAAAACAAACAAGGGTAATTCTGTTTAAGCAGAGGTGCCAAATTACAAGGTCTCATTAAAGTATCTAGCCATCGATTTTCAAAAGGTAGCCATCCAATCTTCCCCGGGAACGGCGCCAGAAATGCTTGTTGAATTTCTTAATGCAACTTCCAAAGAATAGATCTAGAATCCATTCTAAGCAATGGCGCAAAAAATGTTGGTTGGTATAAGCTAAGCTTACAGAAATATTATGGTAGATAATCCGCAAGCGCACGGATACCGTTGAGCATTTCACCCGGGGTGATGGGTTTTAAAATATCGTATCCATAGGGAAGATGGATGGATGTAACAACAGACATAGGGATGGCAATAGACTACTTTATGGACTTTGATGGAATGGCACATACTTTAACAGGGGTAAGCCAAATGATAAAGTAATGATAAATCAGACAGGCAGAGGCACATGTGGAGCATAGAACATACTATTCCTAGTCTAGATTAGAATTGGATTTACTTAAGAGGCACAATTCTATATAGCATACAAAGACTGAGTTATTCATCTATTCTAATGTAGCATATCACCACATATAGCATAGTCATGGATAAATGTGAACACCCCGAAGACTACCCAAGAAGATCAAGGACGAAACTTGATCCTCCCAAGAATCATTGTTCGACTAGTCTTATACTCGGGGGGTGGACTGCAAAGGACTCAATAGGCCTGTCACGCCCACGATCTACCACACGACCCGGAGTATAAGGTGAATCCGCAAGTAAATTATATCTAAGCACCATGCTTACATACTTTCTACTACCTAGCATACGCGCGTAATATACTAGGAACTCTACAAATAAGTGCGTAGACTTATCATTAATCATGACTATATCAAATATAATACTAGAATAAAGTAAGAACTTAGCAATTGCACACATAACATTGAAATAGCATAAAGTCATTGAGAAACAATATAAGAACTGAATCTTGATAACTTACAGATCTGGAACTGGAGTAAAGCTCAACTCTACTCGAATCTGACTCTCTATCTAGAACTAGGTTCTTGATCTAGAAATTAGATCTTGAACTATGAAGTAGCTATCCTATTTCTGATGTATCCTCTTCTTCTCCTGTCTTGGCCTGATGATGATGATCTTCTGAGAGATGCATACCATGCCCTAGGGGGGGTCTGGGGTTGCTTATATAGCCCGGAGGAATAATCCGTCGCCGTAGGATCAAACCGACCTAAACAAGTGGTTTAGATTAACCCTAAGAGGCGGTGGAGGAACCTTCCCGAAACAGGGCCTGATCGGGGCCAGGGGGAGCCCGATCGGCCTCCCTATAGGGCCGGTCGGCCTGGGCTGGTTCCCGGCTGAACTCCGCCTTCGCGTGTGGGCCTCTTGTCCCTTCTAGATGCATATTTTCTTGGAGCCCACTTCGGTTGAGTTCGGGAGTCTTCTGGAGCCTTCTAGAATTCATTCTTTTCGCATTTTCCTGAATAGTCCCTGAAAATATATAATTCACCAAAACTCGTGGAATTCATTAGTCCAAGACCCTATACTACTGTTGATTTATCTTTTTGGTCCTTTTTCATGTATTGTTGATGCATAAAAATAAGAGTTAGTGAGCATCAACACTTTCCCCTGCCTTTGTGTGTGTTTTCCCTATATCTATCTCTTGGTTTACATTTAGAGCAAAAGCATAAGTCTAAGATATCCGCCATTGCCTTCCTTGGATTCGATACCCTTGGAATACTCTCTTTCCTTGGGGAAATGCTACAATGGTTTATCTGTGCGCTTGCGGATTCGTTCATGATCGTTTAGATTAACCTATGGCAGGTCTCAATGTTCACGCTAACTGCGCCATTAGTTGTGACTTTGGGAAATGCCAACAAGCATTTCTGGCGCTGACGCTAAGGATGGATTTCCAATCTGTTCTTAAGTGATCGACATTTAGAAATGTCAACAAGCATTTCTGGCGCTGTTGCCGGGGAAGGCACAGGATTATCATGACTATGCTTTGCATATGTTTATAAACTCTGAGTAGGTTAGGACAACCCTCAATGCAGGCTAACCTTGATTGTCTTCTTTTATCATTAGATAATGAAGACAGGTAGTGTATGGCTGGTTTCGACCTACTGGGGAATTTTACTGAAGATCCTGAGTCATTTGTGAGGAAAGCTCGAATTCATTTCGGCTCACCTCGTCATACTCGTCCGGAGTGCGAACCAGCTTCCTTCGTACCATCCACGTCCAACGCTATGGCCCAGAAGACACTTCGTGAGTACTCAGCTCCTTCTGCTGACTAGGTGCTGCAAGGCCCTGAGGTGGCAATGGGACTAAAAATTTCGAGATCAAGACGGGTTTAATCACGATGGTACAGGCTAGCCCATTCTGTGGCAAGCCAAATGAGGATGCCAATGCTCATCTGCATCAATTCCTAGAGCTGTGCAGCACTTTCATCATCAGGGGTGCAAATATGGATGTTGTTCGTTTACGGTTATTTCCATTCTCCCTCTTGGGAAAGGCTAAGCAATGGTTCTACGCGAACCAGGAATCTATTGACACTTGGAGCAAATGTTCATAGGCATTTCTCAAGAAGTTCTTCCCATTGGGTAAAACCAATGCTTTTCGTGGAAGGATTTCTGGTTTTCAGCAAGCAGCAAGTGAATCTATTCCAGAGGCTTGGGAGAGGCTTCAGGAGTATGTCCTAGCCTGTCCTCATCATGGGATGGAAGATTGGCTCATTCTTCAAAGTTTCTATAATGGGTTGACTCCGATAGCCCGAGGTCATATTGATGCTGCTGCTCAAGGAGCATTCTTCTCACTCACTGTTGATAATGCTAAATTACTCATGGAGAAGATGGTCTCCAACCAAGGGTGGAGTGATGAAAGACTCCAACCACGACCGAGGGGTACTCATACTGTCAAGGAAGCAGACATGATTACTGCCAAGATGGATCTTCTTATGAAGAGATTGGATGACTACACCAGCGAGAAGGCTGCCATGGCCACTACTTCTTTGCCTATGGACTCTCAGATGACCAGTGAAGTCTGTGGCAACACTGGGCACTCAGGCAATTATTGTCCGGAGACTCAAGAGGAAGTGATGTACATGAATGACAATAACAATGGTTATCGTCCATCTCAACAAGGACGCCAATCGTGGAATCAACAACGCCCTTACTATCAAGGAGGTAACCAAGGTAATTCTTACAATCCTAACCAACCTTCCTTGAGAGATCTTGTTTTTGGGCAAGCTAAGATTAATGAAGGTATTAACAAGAAGCTAGCTACCCTTGATAAAACTGTGGAAAGCCTCAACATTAAGCTTGATAGTTTTTCTTCTGCCCAGAAGAGTCAGCTGAGTTTCAACAAAATGTTAGAAACCCAGTTGGCTCAACTAGCTGCTTTGGTTCCATCTCCTGATAACGGGAGGATCCCGGGGCAACCCGTATCCTCTTGTGAAAATGTTAGTGTAGTGTCAACCAGGTGGGGTAAGCCACCTAGGAAGACACGTGCCTCTGACTATGCAGGAAAGCCCATTCAAAAAATTCTTGATCCCTGGGAGGAATCAGCAGCGGTGCACAAGAAAGATCTAGGCTACCAACTATCACGTGCACAATCTATTACAAGAAGATCAGGCATGCTCTTTGTGACCTTGGTGTGAGTGTTAATCTCATGTCCAAGGCCATGTTCGAGCAACTGGGATATCCAGCTCTCTCTCCAACAGCACGGACTATCCAACTCACCGATTCAATGATCCGATATCTAGAAGGAATTGCCGAGAGTTTGTTGGTTAAGGTCAAGAGCTCTTATGTCTTCGCGGATTTCGTGGTCCTTGACATGGATGACGAGGGAGGAATGCCGCTCATCCTTGGGCGACAATTTCTCAGTGATGTCCGAGCTAGAATCAATGTGGGTTCCGGTATCATCCATTTCCGCATGGGGGAGAGGAACTTGAAGTTCAAGTTTCAGGACAAGGAAGAGCAATGCTATTTGGTGCAAGATAGTGTTGAGCAGCTTGGGGAAGGACGGAGCCTTCACCCCCAAGGAAGAAATCTCTGTCAAAGAGGATAAGGAAACTTCGGATAGAATGGTGGAAGATTGAGATGGCACCAACCTCTACTTCTCAGGAGTGGGGTGCTGAATGGTACTGATCACTGAGGAGAGTCCAACTCGTCGGACTAAAAATGATGGGTCCTTTCTACCAAAAAGGTTAAAGCTGGTATTTATCTCATATTTCCCTTTCCAAAATTTTATTTCCAAAATTGCATATTTGATTTTCCAAAACTCTGCATTTGCATGCTAGATTTATCTAGCCCTTTTCCCTTTTCCAAATAAAATTTTTGAAAATAATTTCTGAGTTTGAAAACCATAGAAAATTCATTTGGGCAATTTCTGGAGTACACTTTGGCCGGTGCATCTTGGCATATCTTCATAGAGCCGTTGGTGGCACACCTGCCAAAGGGGGCCAGCACCGGTCCCACCACCGGGCCGGCCGAACCAGGGTTCGGCCGAACCCTGGTAACTGTCATGTGGGCCCAGCTTTGGCCAACGGCTATCCCATGGTGTGCTGCCCCTTTGCTCTATAAATTGGACCCGAGAGGGGGTGTTCTTCACCCATGCAACTCATTTCATTCACACTCCCCTCTCTACTCTTTGCTCTCTTGGTTTTCTTGGATTTCTTGCTCAAGATTGGATCATCAAGTGGTCTCTCTAGTGTGTTGCCGAAAATATTGTTGTTGGTGGAGCAAACTCGGTAAGAACTTCATTCGATTTTACTAACCCATCACCGAGTTGCTCTTGTTGTTGTTGTGCTAGCATGAATTGGGCGGCGAACACTCTCCGGAGGGTGACACGCTCACGCTCCCGTTCGCGGGCAGCACGAGTGCATCCACCCGCGCCGAGCCGACACCGAGCCCGTCAACGATGGATTATGAAGAAGAGCAAGAAGAGCAAGCCGAGCCACAACCCGCGGAGGAGGTCATCGACGACACCCCCTACCTCAGCTTGCGGGGCGCTCGAGAGGAGCAGGCCTATGCTCTCCTGAAGGACCGAGTCTTCGGCCACACCAGGGTCTTCGACCCGACTCTCGTGGAGAAGACAGGTATGAATCTCGAGTTCACTTCCATTTGGCATGCTCTTGGTTGGGAGGAGTTTGCGCCGGTTATAGAGCTTGTCTCTCGGCCCCTCACCATCCAGTTTCTTTGCTCTCTTACCGAGACCCCGGATGGCGTTGAGTTTCGTCTTTTCGGGACCGATTATCGTCTTTCTTCGGAGGATCTTAGTCGTCTTCTTGGTTTTAGTCCTCGTTGTGCTGTCTCTTTGAAGCAAGGTTGTGAGGGTTATGTTCGGGAATCTTTCTGGGTAGATATCTCTGGTCTTGTTTACAGTGGCAAGTTTGGACCTCGGTGCAACGATATTGTGCATCCCACTCTCCGCCTGTGGCACTAGTGTCTTGCCATTACTCTCTTTCCACGAGAGGATGTTTGGCCCATGCGCAGCGAGAGATGATGCTATTGTACGCCGCTGTCAATCAGATCAAGGTCTCTCCCGTTAAAGTAATGATTCGGCAGTGGATGACGAATTTCAAGATGATAGGTCCTATTGAGTGTACGGCTTTGCTGACTCGTATTGCTCTCAAACTCGGGGTTCTTAGCAGGAATCCTGTACCCTTCATCGGGACGCCCCGAGTTCTCATTGATGAGGCATACTTGATCTAGGGGCATATACTCAAGAGGGGCCCAAATGATTCTTTGACTTTCTTCTTCCCGGGCTATGCAAACCAAATCCCGTTACCTAACCCTGGGTTTGGATTGTATAACTCAAAGTCACTAACCATTCCCCATGTTACACAAGAGGAAAGCCGTCGTGCTAGTGTTTCGGGCAAGTCCACCAGGAGCGCAGCAAAGAGAGCACACATGCAGCAGCAGCAGCAGTCACAGCCGACACCACCACCACAGCCTCAGCCACAGCCTGTTACACCACCGGTGGCAGGAGGGGCCCCTGCGCGGTACATGTCCAGGGTTACCCCTGGATATGCACCTAGTTGGGACCAGCCCACCTACCAGCCGAGTGGGGGTGGCACAGCTTGGGCGGACGCGAGCAGAGCTCAGTGGGCCACACCCGCTAGTTCCAGCTCTGGTGGTCCACCTCCGTCTTCGTCCTTCCAGCGACACTCTTCAGCCTCTGCATGCGATGCTCAGCTCGCACAGCAGATGGGAGAGCTCACCGTCCAGGTCACGGGATTGGAGGAGACGCTGAACAACCACGTCGAGTCTACCTCTGCGTGGCAATGTCATGCTGGTGAGAGGATAACAGCCATGCAGCAAGATCAGTGGCAGTACATTGATGCGCAGAGGGCTTACTACGCGAGTCAGGGTTTCTTCTACCCTCCTCCGCAGTGAGCCTGAAGCTAGCTTGGGGGAGGACCCCCATCCTGAGGTAACTTGTATCTTCCTGCATTTTCAGAATATCCTATAAATGAAAATCCAAAAAAATCTGCAAAATAAAAAGACCAAAAATATTTATTTGCTTTCATCATTTGCTTAATTTGGTTTGATATGCTTAGTAAGAATGCTTTGCCTCTATGGTTGAAATGATGAATAGTTACTCTGTTTATTCTCCTCGTATGTCTTGCTTACAACTTTGTATCCTACCTAAGTTTTGAGTTTGTTGGCTTGTATGTTCAAACCTTAGCTTGAAAACTGTGGGTAGCAAAAAGCATGATCCTTGCCTAAGTTGTTGTGAGACATGATATGGTAGAATAGAGTGTTATGATCTTGTGCTTAGTGATGCTTGACATCCAGAGTTTTCCTTTTCGAAAAATCAAAACATGATGAGTTCCTCAATGATGAGAATTTCCCATCCAAGGCCATATGTAGATTCTAGTTAGCCTCCACATATGCAGCTTGTTCTCTCATTGAGCTTTGTCAAATTGTTGTGACCCTTGTTAGAACTCATACTCCCCTAATCAAGATCACGTACACGTTCATGCTAAACTTCTACACTGGAAGTTAAGCATTCATCATTTACTCCATACTGCTTATGCATTCTTCCGCAAATAAAACTCTATGTATCTTTGCATCATTCATCCCTCTCCAAATATCTCCAATAGAGACAAAGGGCTAGCTAGAAAAAAGAGAGAAAAGCATGCTCAAAAGCATGGCAAAAATAAATAAAGAGAGCTAGCCCAAGTCTCGGAAAAATTTCAAAGGAGAAAAAGGGATTGATATGTGCAAGAAAAAGAGTTCCACCATATAGATGGTAATAACTAGTACCTACTCCGGGGCTAGTGTCCACCTTACCATCAATCCCTCATTTCCTCATATAAAATATGGCAATATCTAGCACCCATTTCCGGGCCTAGTATCCACCTTGCCATGCACATATCCATCACACACATATGCACATCTTGATCAGGATGTATGTCTGTTTCTCCCAAGGATCCGGTTTTTGACTTAGCAAAACATGAGAGACAAGTATGCCACATCTTCCGTACCTACAGCTCCACATAAAGCCTATTAGGAGTAGGATATGAAGAAAGGCAACATTGATGCCTTGGTGAGGAATCATACACCTTTGAGCGATCCGAGAGTATCATTTGAGGAACTCTGATTTTTCTTTTGAAAATTTTGCAGAACCTCCGGATTGCTAAGCTGATCAAGGTATGAGTGATTATGCGTTCTCTATATAACCATTCTGTCTCTCAACTGCCCAAGGCAGGTGAAGCAATATGTCCCACGTATTAGGCGAAAGGTAAGAACATTGCCAACTTGTTCAACTCTTGGTAGAGTACTTTGCTGTATGTTTGCCATAAGTTGAGAATACAACATTGTAGCAACTCCTGATCAACCAACCAAAGTCTCTAATGTCTTGCTTCGAGACGAGCAAGAGGTTAGCTTGGGGGAGTTTGTTGACGGTGGAAATTCACCATTTCCAACCCTCAATATTCTCACATAAATGGAGGCATATGCATTATTTACTAGCATTTAGGTTTGAATAATGTAGTTCCACTTGTCCTTGGAGATTATTTGTATGTAGGTGATTTACCCCTTAAAAGAGATGGAAACCATGCCAACTCAGCTGAGGAGGTGGCTGCCACCAAAGGAAACATGGCAAGACACGTCATCGATCCAGGAGAGGCACTCACCGACGAATCAGAGGACGCCACATGGACTTCACATGGATCAAAGGGCCCACCTCGAATACCAAATCAAGCCATGCACCGGGGATGGATCAGAGGGCCCACAAGGCAGTCAACCAGAGGAAGCACACCAGGTGGGGCCGCCCTAGGGGGTCGGCCGATCCTAGGATCGGCCGAACCGCCTTAGTGGCGTCCCATCCTAGCCTTCCACGTGATTGCTCCTCATTGGTCACTTGTTGCAGTCCCGGGTGTTTAGGGGCCATTTGGGCATCCGAGCAAGCCTTGTCCTCCTCTATAAATAGGAGGGGAGGGGCTCCCATTTCTCACACACCACTCTCTCATTCTCCTCTCACTTTTAGTTTCCAAGGCTAGGGGGTAGGCTAGAGTAGCTCTTCTTCAGGTTCCAAGTCCTCTTGGAAGTTTAGGTATGAGTTCTCTTTTATCTTTATTTCTTTGTATGACTTTGATCTTCTTTAGTTATTCAGCTATTTCATATAAAGTCATGGTAGATCATATTTTTGATGTGTTCTTGAGTTCATCCTCTGTTCATCATTTAGAGGCTTGTGTTCTTCGTGAACACTACCTTTTGATCCACTTGAAGGATGATAAACTCCTTCCTTATGTGTTTGTTCATAAGTTAGAGGCTCGTGTTCTTCATGAACACGACCCTTTGATCTTGTTGATTAGACATAAGAGAGTTCATATCTGTTCGTATGACTAGCCTTAGTTGATCTTGTTAGATAGCATGAGAGTGTTGCATGGGGTCTGTGTTCAAGCTACGGTACTCGGTCTAGTTGACCAGTCTTAGGGTGGCTCTCACCCTGGGTCACAAAAGCCCGGGCCGGGTGCAGTCTAGCAGCAACGTAGGCATGGTGCCTGGTTTGTCTGGCTACGATAGTTATGAGCATACCCCCCGTAATGAGAGGTCGGTCCTCAGGTGGTGACAGCCCTGTTGGATCCTAGGGCAACCTCCGCGTTGGTGTACCTGCTGTAGGAGTCTAAAGTCTAGTTTCGCAGAGTGCTGGTCGTCGCGGGCTAGCTCCCCGTTTGTACCTGGGTGCTGAACCATGTTTCCCTCATGCAATACTCATGCCTATCTCTTGTATCTTCTAGCTTTGTATGTTTAGTACATTAGAACCTAGAGCTAACTCGTATGTTCCCCCTAAGCCGTAGTGTGCTAGAGTAGAGGTAGATTTGGGGTGTGTGTGTCACACTACCCCTATTATCTTTTATCTTACCCCTGCCTTTGAGTGTGTTTTCCCTATATCTATCTCTTGGTTTACATTCAGAGCAAAAGCATAAGTCTAAGATATCCGCCATTGCCTTCCTTGGATTCGATACCCTTGGAATACTCCCTTTCCTTGGGGAAATGCTACAATGGTTTATCTGTGCGCTTGCAGATTCGTTCATGATCGTTTAGATTAACCTATGGCAAGTCTCAATGTTCACGCTAACTGCGCCATTAGTTGTGACATTGGGAAATGCCAACAAGCATTTCTAGCGCTGACGCTAAGGATGGATTTCCAATCTGTTCTTAAGTGATCGACGTTTAGAAATGTCAACAGCAGGTGAAGCTATATGCCCCACGTATTAGGTGAAAGGTAAGAGCATTGCCAACTCGTTCAACTCTTGGTAGAATACTTTGCTGTATGTTTGCCATAAGTTGAGAATACAATATTGTAGCAACTCCTGATCAACCAACCTAAGTCTCTAATGTCTTGCTTCGAGACGAGCAAGAGGTTAGCTTGGGGGAGTTTGTTGACGATTGAAATTCACCATTTCCAACCCTCAATATTCTCACATAAATGGTGGCATATGCATTATTTACTAGAATTTTGGTTTGAATAATGTAGTTCCACTTGTCCTTGGAGATTATTTGTATGTAGGTGATTTACCCCTTAAAAGAGATGGAAACTCACCTTCTATGAAGAAACCATGTCAACTCATCTGAGGAGGTGGCTGCCACCAAGGGAAACATGGCAATCCACGTTATCGATCCATGGGAGGCACTCACCGACGAATCAGAGGATGCCACATGGACTTCACATGGATCAAAGGGCCCACCTCGGATACCAAATCAAGCCATGTACCGGGGATGGATTAGAGGGCCCACAGGGTAGCCAACCAGAGGAAGGCCACCAGGTGGGGCCACCCTAGGGGGCCGGCCGATCCTAGGATCGGCCGAACCGCCTTAGGGGGTTCCATCCTGGCCCTCCACGTGGCAGCCCCCTATTGGTCCATTGCCTCACTCCCGGGTGTTTAGGGGTCATTTGGTGCTTCGAGCAAGCCTTGTCCTTGCCTATAAATAGAAGGGGAGGGGCTCCCATTTCTCACACACCACTCTCTCATTCTCCTCTCACTTTTAGTTTCCAAGGCTAGGGGGTAGGCTAGAGTAGCTCTTATTCAGGTTCCAAGTCCTCTTGGAAGTCTAGGTATGAGTTCTCTTTTATCCTTACTTCTTTGTATGACTTTGATCTACTTCAGTTATTCAGCTATTTCATATAAAGTCATGGTAGATCATATGTTTGATATGTTCTTGAGTTCATCCTCTGTTCATCATTTAGAGGCTTGTGTTCTTCGTGAACACTACCTTTTGATCCACTTGAAGGGTGATAAACTCCTTCCTTATGTGTCTGTTCATAAGTTAGCGCCTCGTGTTCTTCACGAACATGACCCTTTGATCTTATTGATTAGACATAAGAGAGTTCATATCTGTTTGTATGTCTAGCCTTAGTTGATCATGTTAGATGGCATGAGAGTGTTGCATGAGGTCTGTGTTCAAGCTACGGTACTCGGTCTAGTTGACCACTCTTCTGGTGGCTCTCACCCTGGGTCACAATAGCCCGGGCCGGGTGGAGTCTAGCAGCAACGTAGGCATGGTGCTTGGGTTGTCTGGCTACGATAGTTATGAGCATACCCCTCGTAACGAGAGGTCGGTCCTCAGGTGGTGACAGCCCTGTTGGATCCTAGGGCAACCTCCGCGCTGGGGTACCTGCTGTAGGAGTCTAAAGTCTAGTTTCGCAGAGTGCTGGTCGTCGCGGGCTAGCTCCCCGTTTGTACCTGGGTGCTGAACCTTATCTCTCTCATGTAATACTCATGCCCATCTCTTGTATCTTCTAGCTTTGTATATTTAGTACATTAGAACCTAGAGCTAAATTGTATGTTCCCCCTAAGCCGTAGTGTGCTAGAGTAGAGATAGACCTGAGTGTGTGCGTCACACTACCCTTATATCTTTTATCTTACCCCTGTCTTTGAGTGTGTTGTTCCCTATATCTATCACTTGGTTTACATTCAGAGCAAAAGCATAAGTCTAAGATATCCGCCATTGGTTTCCACAGATACGATACCCTTGGAATACTCTCCTTCCTAGGGGAAATGCTACAATGGTTTATCTGTGCGCTTGCGGATTTGTTCATGATCGTTTAGATTAACCTCTGGCAAGTCTCGATGTTCACGCTAACCTGGTACCATTAGTTGTGACATTGAGAGGTGCCTAAAGGCATTTCTAGCGCTGACGCTAAGGATGGACTCCAAATCTGTTCTTAAGTGATCGACGTTAAGAAATACCAACACTATCCCGTGGGAATCGCCGAAGATGTGCCCGTGAATGTTGGAGATCGCTTCATCCCTGTTGATTTCGTGGTGCTCGAGATGGGAGAAAGGGAGAAGCCGCCTCTCATCCTAGGGAGGCCTTTCCTCCAGACCGTCGGAGCAACGATAGACGTTGGCAAGGGAGAGATCAAGTTCGACGTCAATGGCACACGAAGCATATTCAAGTTTCTACCACGTTTTGAGGTATGCAACATGATCAATGCTAAATATGTTCCACCTCATCGTCATTTTAGCAAGGAAGAGCCAAAGAAGAAGGAAGAGCCCAAGAAGAAGGAAGCGAAGGTGATCAAAGAAGTCATTGCATCCGTCAAGACCAAAGAACAAAAGCCGCCTGTGAAGACCAAAAAGATGACTAAGCCGGAGAATAAGCCCGTGCCCAAGATGGTGCGGAAGTGGGTACCCAAGGTTGCAACGCCCGCGAAGAGCGTTGATCCGAAGTGAAAAAGAGAAGAAGTCTAGCCATGGACTATAAACGAAGCGCTAGGTGGGAGGCAACTTGTTCGTCGAGTCAAGAATAAGCTACCGGGAGGACAACCCGATGAAGAATAAAGCTGCCGGGAGGGCAACCCGGATTATTTCCGATTTCAAGTAAGTTGGTCTTAGAATTTGCTACGCAAGACTTGGTATAAACTCTTAAGTGGTTGAACTTATTTTTGAGACATTTAATTTGCTCAGATGTTTCATTTGGATTTTATTTGACCATAAACCTATGACATGAGCCATCCTACGATTTATTTGCCTCTTATCCAGAAACCAACTCCAAAAATTCAGAACCTAACCACGCCTTTCATCCTCTTCATGATGACAAGGTTGGTTTGTTTTACATCATAAAAACACATGAGTAGATCCCCGTGTTGTTCCTTAATGATTTTTAACTTTTGATGCATGGTAGGACTCGCGTGAACCTAGGAAAATCGATTTTTGGTTTCTTTCAACTTGATATCTACCGGTTTCTCTAGAGTTAGAATTTTTCCAAGCCCCATTTATCTTTGTTTATTCAAAACATCTCTCTCATGTTTGGCCAAAATTAGAACCTAAACCCATACCCCCACGGTCAAGCCGGAGGAGCTCACTATCAATTAATGAAAGCAAGTGATCCCGGTGTAACCACAATCAATGTAGTCGGAAACTTTCGACTTACAAATGATTTTGATGCCTAAAAACTCCTCTAAAAATACATTTGAACTCATTGATATCTCTGAATTAATCTTTAATTTTCGAAATTAGAGGAGTAATTAGCATCCAAACATGATCTAGGGAAGGTTTTAAGCTTAATTGAACTTCTAATGCTCCATGATACATCACGGGAAGGCTTCATCATTGAGGCATCTTGAGCACATGCAAGGACAAGCATGGGGGGCAGCAAGGGTTGATTTTTTGCAGGATATGGATGAGAGCATGGGAGGCAAGGAAGCATGGAAGTGACACAAAGTAAATGATCAAGATGGAGGAATTGATCATGAAAGAAAAAGGTGTGGCTGAGAGAAATTGGACGGTGGAAGGCGTGGAGCACGAGTACACAACACCATGATCAATCAAGCAACAAGTGGGAGAAAAAAGGAGCCAAAAAAGAGGGGCAGGGGCCCTAGGCTGGTCGGCCCAGGCTAGCCGGCCTGGCCTATTTCTTGCCCCCCCCCCCGACGCTCGTCTTGCTCAGGTGAGTCATTTGCTTCATTGCTTGTTCATGTTTTTGAGCTCCTAGTCTAGAACCTCCAGAAACACATACGAAAAATTAATTCTCCATTCTTGAGTCTAAAAATTCAGAAAAATACGTCACAATTCTTGCCCTTCCATATACTTCTTTTTTGTGTATTTCTACCGGCAAGAAACCCCCGGGAGAGTTTGTTTGTGATTTGTGCAGCAACAACAAAATGAGGAAGGCTTTTAGCAAGGTCCTTGGAAGGAAGACACAATCGTCATCGTTGAAACCGGCATCAACAAGTTCTTCGCGGAGGCACTCAATCTCTGAGTCAATGTGAAGCATGGAAGAGGACGTGGCGCCATCAAGGAGCGACACCATGCTCCTTAGTGGAAGAAGAGACACGCGAAGCTCGTCCATGCGGTACACCGAACCGCAAGGGCGCACGGAGGAGCCACCCGTCCAACCTTGTCGCTCGACTCGTTCATCCGCTCCACCACCGTACACTCCGCGACGTTGCAAGTATGGATTTTTCATGATGACGGAGGAGGAGGAGAAGAAGCTTGGTTGCATAGAGAAGAGGATTGTGCCCAACGTTGACTTCGACGATGATGCTCTCCAAGTGTAGGGATTTTCTCCGGATATTTATCAAATGATGAACCACCCCTGTTGGGGGCAATTTTCCGATGGAGTAGGGGTGAGCTTTCACATGGAGCTTGCCATGGATATTCTCGTGATGATGGCGCCGGTTATTAATGAAGGGGTGCCATCCCTCTCATTTCGACTCAAGGATGATGAGCAAATAATTTCTTATGAGCAAACTAGAGAGTTGGTCGGTTTCAAGAGCGAAGCCCCAGAGCAAGTTGATGTTAATGAAAGTGTATTCGAAGGATTTTGGTGTATGATTTCGGGGGAAGATAACTGGCAGAGAAATAGCATCCGGAATCCCATTATCCAGATATTTCATTCTTGGATGAGCAAGAGGATTTTGGGAAGATTGAGGGAGTCTAAGGTCACCGACATGGAAGTTAATTGGCTTTATTTGGCATTGATTGCAAGGCAAGACATTGATCCGTCATATATCATGATCAATCGGTGATGTTGTGAGGCAACTTCAGGGATTGGACAAATTGGTTCGGGATGCTATCTCTCTATGATAGCAGTTTCTGTGAGGCCGGGTATTTCAAGGAACCCAAAATTCATAATTGCGGGGAGTTCACTTGGGATTGACTACATGAAGCAAGGAAAATACATTAGTGGAGATGAAAAGAGAGGGTACAAGGTGGCAAAAGTCAACGTTCCTCTCCCAAATATGAGGCTGAAATTATTTATTGAAGGGAGAGAGAATTGGTTGGAAGAAGGAATTCTTGTGCCAGCCAAGAAGAACAAAAGAGGAAGAATTATAGAAGAAGGATCGTCTTCCACAGCCCAAGACCAAGGAGGGGCTGCATATCATCAACCATATGGACGGATTCCTATGCCACCACCCTACTACGGAAGTGTGCTGATGCAAGCATGGGGGAGTGGTGCAGCCATGCCGCCACCTCCTCCAACATATTGTCCACCAACTTTTGTCGTGCCAAATGAAGCATTTGTGGCACCTTATGCAAGCATGCCCCAGCCCCAACAAAGTGCAGCCATCATTGGGGCATATATGCAAAGGAATAAACAAGATGTCGAGAGGATCTGGAGCCATGTCGACCATTGGCATGAAGGAACGGTGGGGATCGCCCATCAATTAGGACGTCTTCAACTTGTGCTGCCGGATCAATTTCGTGGAGGGGCCATGCAAACATATTATGAGCAAGGATTCAATGTGAAGGACCGAATAGGCTATCAGAGAGGGGGGGAGTGAATGGGAGCCGATAAAAGTTCTTCCCGAAGGACGAACTCGGCCTATACACCGATTGCCACTCCGAGTACTCGCACACACCAAAGAAGCTCTAGAAAAGGCACACATAAGCCTACAAGTCCTAGAGACAAGCCTAGAAGTAAAGAGCGGAAGCACAAGACAAGAACCAAAGGACTTAACCAAGTCTGCGAGGTACCAAGCGGACCGTCCGCAAGCACAGGGCGGACTGTCCGTGGACCCCAGGCAGACCGTCCGCAAGCTCACGACGGACTATCCGAAAATGCAGACCAAACCTCCAGTAGCGCACCGGGAAAACGGACTGTCCGACGGTTCACTGCGGACCGTCCGACCGTCACAGACCGTCCGTGCCTACCTCGCGGACTGTCCGCCAAACTTGTTCCCACTGGACCAAAGCAACTCAATGGATCGAAACATGAGCACTCAAGAACTCGCGAAGAACAAAAAGAACACCAACGCTGCCTAGGCCTCGCGGACCGTCCGCCAAGCACGAACACAACAGAAAAATGCTCGAGCTCGGGAGTCAACTCCACCTTTCCATCACCGGATCTCCCAAACGGCTAGAGCTCTTGAGACAAGATTTGGGGGAGATGATAAGCGTCACAAGAGGAAGCTATGCCCCAAAAAACTTGGCATATAACTCCCTAAATCACCGGGAATCGCAGATCACACGAACCACCACCAAGAACTTGGGCTCCGACCAAAAACTCACGAATCGAAGGTGTTTCCCAGCATTTGAGGGGTCAAGATCACACACAATGATGCGCAAAGCATCCACCCATGATCCCTTCAAAGAAATCCGAGAGAAAACGCGCTCAAATCCATGAATCGAGCGAAGAATGAAACTCCCCAAAAATAGCCCCGAAAATGACACAAAAATCACAAAGAGCTAGGAGATCACCGCAACGCCGAATGCTTCCATACATCCAGAGGTCAGAGTCTATAAAAGAATCTAGCCTAAGGAATACAAAGGAAAAGAAGCAGTCCAGAGCGATCTACCAGGGGAGGAAACCCTAGAGTCCAAGAGAGAGAGATGCCATCCACCTCTCCACTATTTATACGAAGTCTACCGGAGGAGGCAAATGACCACGCTACCCCTACAACTTGAATTGAAGATACAACCCCTCAGGGGCATTTAGGTCAAGTTTTCATCGAGCGGACACGCTTTCACTGCGGCCTTGCTTAGCATCGACGCAAGCCCCACGATCACGCCACGTGCCCCCCGCCTCTAAGCTTCCCGACGTTCCCGGATCACCGTCTCCATCGTATCGGGCCTCCAGACTTGGTTTTGCGGCCCAAACCAAGAAACCGTCCATCGAAGGTTTTGTCGGCAAACCAACAACCTCGCGTGCAAGCTTCGGCCTCGATCTGCTACTTTGCGCCGGCCCTCGTTCACGACTTCAGCCTGCTAGTCTTGCACCGCACGGCTCGCACTTGACCCCATCGGCCACCGGGTCCATCGAACCAAGCCTACTTGCCTCTCCATCACCCGGAGGCCGCCACGGCTAAGGCCTTTCGCGCTTGTTCTTCACCTGCACCGACACGAGTCAAACCGCAACCTGTACCTACACACTTAGCCAAGCATTAGTCCACACAACATTATCAATCACTCATCACTAAGGAGAGACCCTCCACTGGTCTTCGGACACACCTGGTCCTCAATCTCCCCCTTGATGAGTGCATTGACAACACCCATAGTAACCATCCTAGAGAAAAAGAAAAGAAAACAACCATGAACACAAACCTCCAACAAGAGATCCAAAGCCAAAGAACAAGCGAAAAAAAGATCACTCGCCACACCAAGTCTCGGCCCCCTAAGGCAAGGGCAACAAAATGCTACAAATGAGACAAAGAGCAAGCAGAGTAGATATGGTGTAGTTAGCACATTGCCATCAAGAAGGTAGAGACATATAAGCATGTGACATGGCCAAAATCAATTTTAAGCAATTTTCACAAAGAAACATTCATCTCATGAGCAAAGCCCTATCCATGGCAATTTGAGCAAAATTAAACTAGATCATCCAAAGCTCATAGAAGATCACACGTTCTCATCACAAGATCATAGCAAACGCCCATAAGCTACTAAATGTCATGTCAAAGCCACCGAGCCATGTGTCTACTTCTTAAAATGAGACTTCTCATGGTAGACAACATGCAACGGTTTAGCACCCAAGATATATACATCAAACATAAAGACATGATTTAGAGCTCATTTTTCAAGCATAAGGCAATTCATACACCAATTTCATTTTCAAGTTTAAACATGGTACATGAAATACATTTGCGGCAAAAAGAAGCTTATGCTCCTCCACAAGTGAACATATGGGCTAAACATTTACCATGACAAATGGGTCTTTGACCCCGAGCAAAGAGAACATGATACTCAAGCACAAACTAAACATGATATAGCCATTTGAGTACAAATTGAGCGTAGACAAGTATCTACTCATGAGTGAAGCATTTTTAGCATTTTCAACAAAAAGGAAGCTATCTCATCATGAATATATGACAATCCCATCAATAGCATAGCATTCACATCACCATTCCCAAAGCATGCACATATCTCACATATAGCACATCATAGTGATCAAAGTATATAAGAGAAGCTCATCCTACCACAAGTGATCCAAAGATGGCTATCCTACCAGGTTTTGTACATAAAGGTAAATTGCATGCATGGAATGCAACAAATGATACATATGACACATATATACATGAGAAGCTCCAAGACCCAGCTAAAAAGGAAAGCACACCCCATGTTCACCCCGCAAGCGTGTGAAGGTAACTTGGTCAAGTCGTTTAGTGAAAATGTCGGCTAGCTGATCTTGGGTAGGTACATGGGACAAGGATATGTTCCTTTTCTCAACATTGTCCCTCAGAAAGTGGTATCTCACTTCAATATGTTTCGTTTTGGAGTGAAGGACTGAGTTTTTGGCTACACTTATGGCACTGGTGCTGTCACAAAAGAGTGGAACCTGGGAGCACTCCTCACCAAAATCGCTCATACTGTAGGTCATCCATAGGAGCTGGGAACAACAACTAGCAGCAGCAACATACTCGGCTCTGTAGTGGACTGGGCTACACTGGATTGCTTGCGAGATGACCAAGAGACCAAAGAAGAACCAAGAAACTGGCAACACCCAGAGGTAGATTTGCGGTCCAATTGACACCCAGCAAAATCAGCATCGGAGTACTCGTGAATTCTGAGTGTCGAGGAGGCAGAATACCAATGACCAAACTCCAGAGTGTACTTCAAGTACCTGAAAATCTGCTTGACTGCCTGCCGATGTGAAGTCCACAGTGAAGCCTAAAAATGAGCGCACATACACACACTGAACTGTATGTCCGGCCTCGTCACCGTCAAGTAGAGGAGGGAGCCGATTCTGCTCCGGTACTCCTTCTGGTCCACGGGTTCGCCATCCTTATCCGCGTCCAAAGCCGTAGTGGTACTCATCGGTGTAGTCAGTGGCTTGGAGTCATTCATGCCAAACTTCTTCACCATGTCCCTGGTGTACTTCACCTGATGTACAAACCTCCCGTCCTTGCACTGCTTGATCTGGAGTCCTAAGAAAAACTGCAGCTCGCCCATCAGGGACATCTCAAATTCCTAGCTCATGTCATCTGCAAATCTGGCAACAAGATCATGAGAAGAGCCACCAAAGATTATGTCATCCACGTATATCTGAACAATCAAAAGGTCATTCCCATGCTTAAGGAGAAACAGGGTCTTATCAACTGTGCCCATCACAAACCCTTTGCTAAGCAAAAAGCCTCTCAACCTGCCATACCAAGCTCTAGGTGCCTTTTCCAACCCATAGAGCGCTCTCTGGAGTTTGTATACACGGTGTGGGTATTTCTCGCTCTCAAACCCCGGGAGTTGCCTCACATACACTTCTTCCTTTATCACCCCATTCAAGAAAGCACTCTTCACATCCATTTGGTACAACTTGAACCCTTTAGCCACAACAAAGGCTAGAAGGATCCTAATTGCCTCCAAACGGGCCACAAGAGCAAATGTCTCCTCATATTCTATACCCTCTTTCTGGTTGAACCCCTGAGCCACTAACCTCGACTTGTTTCTCACAACCATCCCATTCTCACCCTCTTTGTTCTTCCACACCCACTTCGTACCTATGGGACAGCAATTTAATGGTGGATCAACTAACACCCAAACTTGGTTTGTCTCAAAGTTCTCCAACTCCTCATGCATGGAATTCACCGAATTCTCATCAGACAAAGCGTGTCGAATATCTTTGGGCTCAAAAGAAGCCACAAATGCAGAGTGAGCAAAATGAGAAGTGTTCCTTGACCTCGACCGTGTAGTGCATTCATGAAGGTCACCTATGATCGTCGTCGGTGGGTGATCCACCTGTACACACCGGGGAGCCTCTCGCCTGGACACAATCTCCCCCTCAGCAGCAGCCTCCACTCGAACAGCATCAGTCGTAGTGGGTGTAGGGGATGGACCATCCTAGATCGTCGTCGTAGTAGTGGAAGTAGCACGTACACGATCTGCCATGGGAGCATCTCCACCATCATCGTCTTCATCTCCATTTCCATCCTGCTCATCCTCAAAGATCCTCGCTCCAATCTCCTCATCACCTGCACACTCAAAAGCAGAAGAGCTACATGGTCATGTCTCGTCGAAGGTTACCTCGCAAGTCTCCATGATTTGCTTAGTGTCAAGGTTGAGCACACGATATGCTCTAGAGTGAATCGCCTAACCAAGGAAAATACCATCCGAACATCTAGACTCAAACTTATCCAACTTGCCCTTCTTCAGAATGAAACACTTGCAACCAAAGGCTCTAAAGTGACTCACCTTGGGTTGTCGCCCATGCATCAACTCATAAGAGGTCTTCTTCTTGAAAGCATGAAGGAAGATGCGATTTGAGACATAGCAAGCGGTATTGACCGCCTCGGTCCAGAAACGCCTAGGAGTCCTATGCTCATCGAGCATCGTCCTGGCCATCTCACAAAGGGTCCGGTTCTTACTCTCCACTACGCCATTCTGGCAAGCGACGTATGGAGAAGAGTATTGATGATCGAGACCAAGATCACTGCAAAAGGTATCAAAATGAGAGTTTTTAAACTCCGTGCCATTGTCACTTCGTATAGCTCGAATGGCATCACCATGTCTCTCATTCTTCAACCTCAAGATCAAGTCCCGAACAAAGCCAAATGTCTCGCTCTTATCCTCCAAAAAAAACCTAAGAGTACCTCGAAAAATCATCAACCACGACAAGAACATACCACTTCCCACCAGTAGAGCGAACACGAGCTGGCCCAACCAAATCCATGTGCAATAGCTCACAAGGTCGCTCGGTCATGACCATAGTTAGAGGGGTGTGAGAAGCAGCAACCATCTTTCCATGCCGACAAGAAGCACAAACCAAATCCTTCTCGAATTTCAACTTAGGCAATCGTCGGACAAGATCAAGACCACTCAAGCGGGAAAGCAATTCAAAGCTCAAGCGTCCCAACCTCCTATGCCATTTCCAAAGCTCGGCCGAAACACCAGCAACAAAGCATCAAGGAGGACCAACAGACTGGGAAAAATTGGCACGAAAGATTTGACCCTCGGGGACGATTGTACAGAAAAGATCGCCTCGAGAATCAAGCACATGAGAAGCGCCCAACTTAAAATGAACCTCAAAACCTTCGTCAAGCAACTGGGATACTAACAACAGGTTAAAACCAAGTGACTTGACCAAAGCCACACTCTTCAGGGTCACCTTGCTACTCACCTTCACCATACCTTCAGCAAGAACTCGTCCTCTCCCATTGTCCCCGAATGTGATATACTCCCTCGTACTCACCGGGGTGAGGCTGGAGAACCACCCACGATCTCCGGTCATGTGACGTGAGCAACCAAAGTCGATCAACCAAAAGTCCTCCAAGCCTCCCACCTACAATCAAAAACGAGAACGAGAATGAGCAAGCGACTCAACACTGGGTTAGTACCAAAGGAGTCAAACCAGTGTCGAGCCATTTTCTCAAAAGAAGGGTTAGCAAAACTCATCCTATCAAAACCTCTAGGCAGAGCCCTCTCACGCCTACCACTGAAGAACCTGTCATGTCTCACTAGAGGAGTAAGCGCACCACAAGGGGGAAAACGTGGCCCGTAGTCCATCTGAGACCCAAAGCTCCGATCGTGCCTCCCAAACTCGTAACGGTCATGAGCAGGAGCACGTCCAGCCAACTCACCATGCCCAAACCCAACACGCCTATCTCTCTGAGGAAACACACCTCCACCTCCACGAGTGGGAACTGAACGCACAAACACCTCACCCCTAGGTAGAGGCCCTCTACGACGCTCAGGCACACCATGAGGAAGGTGGTAACTGTCCTTGTTTGCCATCTCCCTAGCAAACTTCTCATCTCACTTCTTCCTGAAACAAAACTCATCCTTATGCCCATCCCTCCCACAATACTCACAATGGAAGCGGATCGATTGTGGCTTAGGCTGTGGCTTCTCTATGGGCTTCTCAACAACTTTCTCCCCTGACTCCCCACCAAAGACACTCCCCTGGGTGCTCACAAACTTGATGGGTTTTTGGTAGTTTTCTAACTTGTGGGGGAACACTAGTGGATCTGGAGTTGTATCTAGCTTGTTTTTGAGGTGGTTTAGTTTGGGTGCAAATTTGTTCATGGTTGTGGTATGTGGTGTGAGGACCAGGTGTGACCGAGGACCAGTGGAGGGTCGCTCCTTAGTGATGAGTGATTGACAACGTTGTGTGGACTGATGCTTGGCTAAGTTTGCAGGTACAGGTTGCGACTTGACTCGTGTCGGTGCAGGTGAAGAACAAGCGCAAAAGGCCTTAGCCGTGGCGGCCTCCGGGTGATGTAGTGGCAAGTAGGCTTGGTTCGATGGACCCGATGGCCGACGGGGTTAAGTGCGAACCGTGCGGTGCACGACTGGCGGGCTGAAGTCGTGAACATGGGCTGGTGCAAGGTAGCGGTTGAAGCCCGAAGCTTGCACGCGGGGTTTCGTGGTTTGCCCACAAAACCATCGGGTGGACGGTTTCTTGGTTTGGGCCGCAACACCAAGCCCGGAGGCCCGAGGCGACGGAGACGGTGATTCGGGAGCTTCGGGAAGCTTCGAGGCGGGGGGCACGTGGCGTGATCGCGGGGCTTGCGTCGAAGCTAAGCAAGGCCGCAGTGGAAGCGTGTCCGCTCGATGAAGACTTGACCAAAATGCCCCTGAGGGGTTGTATCTTCATTTCAAGCTGTAGGGGTAGCGTGGTCATTGACCTCCCTCCAATGGACTTCGTATAAATAGTGGAGAGGTGGATGGCATCTCTCTCTTGCTTCCTAGGGCTTTCTCCCCCGGTAGATTTTCTCTGAACTGCTTCTTTTCCCCTATGGAAGCATTCGGCGTCCCGGTGATCTCCTAGTCCTTTGTGATTTTCGTGTCATTTGTGGGACTATTTTTGGGAGTTTTCGTTCTTGGCTCGATTCGTGATTTTGGAGGCATTTCTTCCCTGATTTCTTTGAGGGGATCATGGGTGGATGCCTTGCGCATCTTTGTGTGTGATCTTGACCCCTCAAACGCTGTGGAGAGCCTTCGATTCGTGCGTTTTTGCTTGGTGCCCAAGTTCATTGTGTTGGTTCGGTTGATCCGCGATTCCCGGTGATTTAGTGGCTTAGGAGTTGAGATTTTGGAGGCATAGCATCCTTGTGTGACACTTTTTATCTCCCCAAAATCTTGTCTCAAGAGCTTCAACCGTTTGGGAGATCCGGTGATGGAAAGGTTGGGTTGACTCCCGAGCTTGAGCTTTTTCTGCTCTGTCCGCGTGTCGCGGACGGTCCACCCGAGCGTTGCGGACGGTCCGCGAGGAGCGCGTGCGCCTAGGGTTCGTCCCTTGTTCTTCGTGTTTTTGTGCGTCTTTGTTTCGATCTGTTTCGCCCCTAGGCTTTGGTTGCAAGGTGTTTGGCGGATGGTCCGCGAGGGTCTCACGGACAGTCCGTGTGGTCGGATTTCCGACGGAGAGTCCGCGGTGCCTCCATGGACGGTCCGAATTTCGGGGGTGCGCTACTGGTGGCTCGAGACGTTTTTGCGGACGGTCCGCCGTGACCTGCCGGACAGTCCGCGCCCTCCTCGCGGATGGTCCGCCCGGTCACCCCGGATAGTCCGCCAGGGGCTTCGCAACAGTGCTCAAGTTCTTTGATTCTTGCTTCGGTGCTTCCGCTCTTTGCTCCTAGGCTTCTTGGTTGATCTTCTAGGCTTGTGTGTGCCTTGTTTGGAGCTTCCTTTGTGTGCACGGATTCGTGGAGTGGCAATCAGGGTATAGGCCGAGTTCGACCTTAGGGAAGAATTTTCATCGCCTCCCATTCACTCCCCCCCCCTCTCTGGTCGCCCGATTCGGTCCTTCAATTGGTATCAGAGCAGGTTACGGATCTTCGTGATTCTAACCAGTCTAAGATCCAAAGATGGGCGATTACGGCAAGGGGTCGGGTCCTCCGCACTTTGATGGCAAGAATTACCCGATGTGGGAGAGGCGCATGGGCGCGTTTTTGCGAGGGAAGGGAACTCTTATCTGGGAGGTCACTCACAATCCTCATTATGTCATCCCAGATAGTTTTCTGCTTCCAGGATCACGGGACATGTTTGAGGCCAACAGTAAGGCCGTTGATTACTTGTTCCGTGCTCTCTGTGCCTCGGAGTTTGATCAAGTGTACGGAGAGGATGTGGCTGGAAAGATTTGGCTCAAGTTGAAGAATGCTCATGTTGGCAATGCCCAAGTGCAAGCCCGGATGTTTACCACTTACCGGAGAGAGTACAAGAACTTCACTCATCTCCCCAGTGAGTCGACGGATGCTATGTTTCAGCGCTTCACTTGCATAGTCAACAACATGAGGGCCAATGTGACAGTGCTCCCATACACAGATCATGATCAAGCTATCAAGCTTTTGCATGCCCTGGATAGGTCTGTGTGGGAAGCCAAGATCGAGGCTGTGGGGGATATACCCCCCGGGTCCCACACGGAGGGGCTTCATGACGTGTATAAGTATACGGAGATGGACCCACCTGTGTGGAGATACGGTACGGCGTACGGATCAGGATGAGGCGGCGCTCGAGGAGATATCATCCCATGAATAAAGGCCGGTTAGTTAGGAAAGATATTGCTTGAGCCGGAAGGCCAAATCTTGTAATCGGTTAGCTATAGATTCCCTAAGATCTGTAAACCCTGCCCCCAGGTTATATAAGGGCGGCAGGGACCCCCCTCAAAAACAACTCGATCGGATTCCCAATCGTGGAACCATCAATACAACACACCGAGCACAGGACGTAAGGTATTACGCCTCCTAGCGGCCCGAACCTAGATAAACTCTGTGTCCTTTGTTCACCATCTAGCTCTAGTCTCGGCGATCCCCACCATACAATCTACCACCATAGCCTACCCCGTGGTGGACTGCCGGTTCATTGCACCGACAGTTGGCGTGCCAGGTAGGGGTTCGCCGCGATAGTTGGCGAGCTTGATGGACGTAGTCAAGATCCCTGCTAGTTGCCTCGCCTTCGCCGCGTTGGGAGCGGGAATCCCTTTCGGGAGCCTCAATCCCGTCTCCACCGTCGACGAGCAGGCGGCCAGCTACGTGACACCTCCTAAGGGTCACATCATCATCGGGGAGATCCCATGCGTTCTCTCCGACACCATGATCACCACAGAAAAACCTTCCGGAGCGGTTTCCACGCCGCCCGCAACGGAAAGACCAGGTGCCAGATCCAATCTGGACAAGCCCAAACCCTGCCGAGTGCTTTTCGGCATGACGCAACAAGCCCGGAGGCCAACCCTCCCGGTTCAAGATCTGACGGTTGCAGGGTCGTCGAACCCTCCCGCGGTCGATCTGGTTGAGTCCCTCGACCGGGTCATTGGCCACATGGCCGACACCATTGCCATCTGTGAGGCAACCTTGGGTACCCCGCAGTCCGAGTGCTTTCCCTTCGGGTTGGAGAGCACCGCCCCCTCCGTAATCACGGAGGAGGTGAAGCGAAATCTAGCGGCGATCCCTGCACCCGAGCCAATTGAATACCACTCGGATGACGATTCGCCGCGCTTCGTGAATGTGGTTCTCTCCCCCAAACAAGACGGGAACTGCGACGCGTCCCTCCTCCCCATACTGGAAGAGGACGAGGACGGTCAACTCTGCGACTGGACTACGGATGAGTCCGAGGGTGAGCGCCGCTCAGGCTGATCTGCTGGGCGGTCTAGCCCCGAGTACGTTTCGGACGGGTCCTTTGCGTCCCTCGAGGCAGCTCTCGCCCTGGACGAAAGCTCTCCCTCCCGTGGGTCTAATGACATGATCCTGATCAGCTCTTCAAGCTCACCCTCGGATCTGTCCGACGGAAGCTGGTCGCCTGGCTTTGTCTACGCGGCAGCACCAGGAGCTCCGCCGGCAATCTCCGAGGACGAGCGCACTCAGGATATCGAGACGGCCGCACAAAAGGCCGAACGGTTACGAAAGAATGTGGGCCGAGCGCGACGGCGTCGAGAAGCCCAGCGCGACGAGGAGGAGGACGAGAACCTTCAAAGTTCTGACCGCTCGCGCCGCAACAGGCAGTGGCGTCGCACTCGCCGCTCGAGCAGAGTTCAGCCCCGAAGGCTCAAGGATGACTTCACCCTCGAGTACGATGGGCACAAGGTCTACGCGACCCCCAAAGCAAATCTTATTGTACTGAATGAGGCGGTAGAGAGGCTGCCTCCAACTACGCCAGACATTGGTCGCATACGAGCCATGGTGCAGGCCGCTGCGACCCAGCACAACCGCGTTGATCCCTCCCCGCCAGTCGGGCAGGGGGAGACGGAGGGTACCCACCGCTCGCGCCACAAAAGAGCGCGGCGTGACGAAGGTGGAGACTTGCGCGACCGGCTCCGCAGCCGCGATGCGAGGACCACGATCAATCGCAACCGCGAAGAGCTCCGCTGTCAGGAATCAAGGCGACGCAACGACTACGACAGGGAGCACGGAGCTCCCCGCCACCAAGATAGACACGGTGTCTTGCAAAGCGGGTATGAAGACTACTACTCGGATTCCTACGAGGAGTCCGGGGATAGCTACAGATCCTACGAGCGGCCGACCGACGGACGCCACGGAGGTCGAGAGGGTGCCCCATCCTATGACAGCTTCCTCTCCCTCTCAAAAAGGCTACGTCGAGTGACATGGCCCCGAGGTTTCAAGCTGTCCGACATCGACAAATACGATGGCACGTCGGACCCCACGCAATGGCTGCAGATCTACTCCACCGCGGTCAAGGCCGCGGGAGGAAACGCCGACATGATGGCAGACTACTTGCCCGTAATGCTCATGAAGGGGTGCAGAAACTGGCTTGCAGGGCTCCCAAGGAACTCCATTACATCCTGGGATGACCTCTGCAAGTTCTTCACGAGCCAATACTCCAGCACATGGGAGAGGCCGGGGAACAGGAGGATGCTGGACCAGATCCGGCAGTGCAAGAACGAGTCGCTGCGCTTGTACATTCGATGCTTCTCCGAGAAGAACTCTCTTCCTTTCGTCGAGGAGCGCGATGTCATCAGCACCTTCCAACATGGACTGGCTTACAGCAAGCTGGTGAATAGGTGGGCCCAGAAGCCCCCGAGGATCGTAAATGAACTCTTTGCCATAGCCAACAAGGAGGCTGAGGCAGAGCGCGAGCAGCTGAAGCACATCAAGTCTCGCTGGGAAGATGATGATTCCCTACGTCCGCGTCGGCCATGCCACAATCCGGACCGAGAGGGAGAGGGCGCACGGTGCAACCAGAGGCGCAAGCCGACCGAAGTCATAGCGGCTGTAGAATCCGCCCCGAAGCGCATGGACCCGTCTGAGTTCCAGAAGATGCTGGACATGCAATGCCCGTACCACAAGAACCATAAGCACTGGGCTCACGACTGCTTCGGCCTGAAAAACCACGTCTCCGGCAAGGGCCGCTCCAAGGGTCCCTCCAAGAACGACAAGGGCAAGGGGAAGCGCGCTACCCCAGCAGATGATGACGAGGAAGAATTCTAGGTCGCCGACCGTACGGTCAATATGATCTACGGCGGCCCGGACTAGATAGAGGGGAAGCATAAGGCCAAGCTCACAGACAGGTTACTGGTGTACGCGACCCAACACGGGATGCCCCAGTTCCTACGGTGGTCGGAAGTCCCAATCACCTTCAGTAGGGAGGACCACCCAGAGGCAGTCGTCAAGCCAGGGCGGTACCCCCTCGTGCTGAAGCCTACGATTCGCAACGTGGGACTTTGCAAGATGCTGGTGGACGGAGGCAGTGGCCTCGACATATTATTCGCCAGCACACTCAAGGAGTTGGGCCTCACTCCCTTGGACTTGAGTCCGACTGACAAGCCTTTCTTCGGGATCGTACCCGGAGATCCTTTAGTACCACTCGGTCAGATCTCTCTGCCAGTCACCTTTGGCACGATCGAGAACTATCGGACAGAGTACGTTCGCTTCATAGTGGCAGACTTCGAGACAGCCTATCATGGCATACTCGGCAGGCCGGTGCTAGCCAGGTTCATAGCGGTGCCCCACTATACCTACATGGTGCTGAAGATGCCTGCGCCAAACGGGGTCATTACCGTCAGAGGTGACTCCAACACAGCCAGTGCCTGTGAGAAGGAGAACCTCCACATCGCTGCAACCCTGGATCTCTCCAGACGCACTGCTGAAGTCCTGGCGGCTGCCAGCAAGCTCGACTCGATAGATCTGGAGATCCCGACCAAGAAGCCGGCGATGGAGACGATCCAGCGGGAGAAGGAGGCCGTGAAGAAGGTGTCGCTCAACCTCGAGGATCCCTTGAAGACGGCGACCATAGGGGCCAACCTGGACCCTAAATAGGAAAGTGTGCTCGTCGAGTTCCTGCGTGCTAACTCCGACATATTCGCCTGGAAACTAGCGGATATGCCGGGAGTGCCCAGAGAGCTCGCCGAGCACTCCTTGAAGGTTGACCCGAAAGCTAAGCCGATCAAGCAAAAGCTTCGTCGGTTCGCAGCTGACCGCAAGGAGGCAATAGGGGTAGAGGTTACGAAGCTGTTAGCTACCAAGTTTATCAAAGAGGTGTATCACCCAGACTGGCTGGCTAATCCAGTTCTTGTATCCAAAAAGAATAAGCAATGGAGAATGTGCATTGATTATACCAATCTCAACAAACACTACCCCAAAGGCCCCTTCACCCTCCCGCGAATAGACCAAGTCGTTGATTCCGCGGCGGGCTGTGCCCTGCTCTGTTTTCTCGACTGCTATTCAGGCTACCACCAGATTAGCTTGAAGGTCGAAGACCAGATCAAGATGTCGTTCATTACGCCCCATGGTGCGTATTGTTACTTGACAATGTCCTTTGGTTTGAAGAACGCCGGTGCGACGTATCAACGTGCCATCCAGGCATGCCTAAAGATGCAAATCGGTGTAAACTACGAAGCATACGTAGATGATGTCGTAGTCCAGATTTGAGACCCTGATAATCTTGTCAAGGACTTAGCTGAGACCTTCGCTAACCTGAGGATTTACCGGTGGAAACTTAACCCGGAAAAGTGCGTTTTTGGCATTCCCTCAGGAAAACTACTCGGATTCCTTGTTAGCAATCGCGGCATAGAGGCAAACCCAGAGAAGATCCACGCGATCACTCGGATGAAGCCTCCCAGGTGCCAGAAGGATGTACAGAAACTAGCCGGGTGCATGGCAGCACTCAGCCGGTTCATCTCACGACTCGGCGTACGCGGACTGCCCTTCTTCAAGCTCCTCAAACATCAAAACGATGATTTCAAGTGGGATGAGGAGGCCTAGAAGTCTTTCCTGGAACTCAGGAGCTATCTGCAAAAGGCCCACATCCTCACAGCACCAGAGCAGGGGGAAACTCTCTAGCTCTACATCTCGGCCACCACACACGTGGTAAGCACGGTACTAGTTGTGGAGCGCAAAGAGGAAGGACATGCTTACGCCGTCCAGAGGCCAGTCTACTTCATAAGCGAGGTGTTGACCGACTCTAAGGTGCGGTACAATCAGGCGCAAAAACTGCTCTACGCACTGTTGATCACCGCACGCAAGTTGAAGCACTACTTCGAAGCTCATAAAATCGTTGTAGTTTCCGACTACCCCATAGGCGACATCCTGCACAACTGAGATGCCATGGGAAGGATCGTGAATTGGTCCATCGAGCTGGCCGCACAAGACATAACTTTCATACCACGCAACACGATCAAGTCGCAGGTACTCGCAGACTTCGTGGCAGAGTACACGGAGATCCAGACGCCATCCACTGCCGCTGAACCTGAGTACTGGACTATGTACTTTGATGGATCACTCAGGATTAAAGGAGGCGGGGCTGGCATAATCTTCATCTCCCCAACAGGAGAGAAGCTGCGATACGTGCTGCAGGTCATGTTCAAGGTTTCGAACAACACGGCCGAGTACGAGGCGGCCCTCCACGGGCTCCGTATCGCCATGTCGCTGGGGATAAAATACCTGATGGTCAAGGGCGACTCTGCCCTGGTGGTAAACCAGGTTAACAAGAAATGGAACCGGACCAGTGAGAAGATGGACGCATATTGCGCAGAGATCCGCAAACTCGAAGGCAAGTTCTACGGCCTAGAGTTTCAGCATGTACTCCGCGACGATAACAAGGCAGCCGATGAGCTGGCAAACATGGGATCCACGAGAGCCCAGGTACCACCTGGTGTCTTCGTTCAAGACCTGATCAAGCCCTCCATCAAGAACCCTGATGCGCAAGTCGATCCATCAGAAGGACTCGGCGAAGTCCTAATGATTGAACCACAACCCGAGTGGATCTCAGAGATGGTCAAATATATCAAGGACGGCACTCTCCCGAATCCTTTACCAGGTCAGGAAAGGGAGACACGAGCGCTGCACGAACGGATCAGTCACAGGAGCAAAAACTACTCCCTCCGTTCGCGAATAGATGATGTTCCCGACAGCTTCGACGAAATTAAGGAGGCTGTGAAATTACGATTTTACCCATCCTCATTCCACCGTCTCGCATCGCAAAAAAAGAAAAAACCATCGTCCCCTGCCGCAAGCGCCGCCGCTGCCGCTGCTCAGATCCTAGCGCCGCCGCTGTCGTTCCTCCCGATGGCGCCGCCAGTGCGGCTATTCCTCTCAAACCAGATGGCTCCATCGTGCTTCGCCGCCTCAGGCTCCTCCTCCGCTGAATCCCAGGTCGTCCCCGGTGCCACTCCCTCCGCTGCGGTCACTGCATCCCAGATCCTCCCCGGCGTCGCTCCCTCCACTGCGACTGCTCTATACCAGCTCCTCCCCAACACCGCTCCCTCCTTTGCGGCTGCTCAATCCCATCTCCTCCCCGGCGTCGCTCCCTCCGCTGCAGCCGCTCTGTACCAGCTCCTCCACGGCGCTGCTCCCTCCTCACCGAGATCGTGCCAACATCATAGCCAAGATTCCCCTTCTCCATCTATGAGGTACGATGTCTTCTTGGTTTGTGATCCATCTGTGAATTCAATATTTTAGTGATGGTGATTCTAGGCTGCTCTGCATTGTGCTTTGAGAATTTGGAGCCGATCTGTTGTCTGTCTTAGTTAGGATCGTAATTACATAACCATCCTGCACCTTGTTGCAAACAGCCAATCTGCAACCTTCTGTCTAAAAGATTACAGATCGCAAATTCAGATGTCTGATTCAGTTATGGGTCAAGGATTCTTGTGATAATGTTTTGAGCAATGTGCATTTCCAACAATCTGCATGCTTTTTTAGCAACTTTGATAATATAGCCCTCTATAGCTGGCGGAGACATGGGCGAATCTGAGTGCCTGCAATTTGGAGTGCCTGCAATTTGGAGTAGTAAACTCAATTTGAAGTAATTAATTCTGGAGTTGTTGCTTGGTGCTTTGCACTGGTTAATTGTCAGCATCTTTCTTTTCAGAACAAATGATAAGAAATTAAGAGTAAAAAAATGGTGTGAACTTTTTATAGGTACCTCTCTGAGAAATATTTCTGAACCACCTAATGAAAAGCACGTTGTACAGGACTTCACTTGTTGCAATGTTATATCTGCACTGTGACAGTTTCCAAGCGAAATTGCACTTATATTTGCAAATGATTGAAAAAAGGTGGAAGGGCATCAGATTTTTTTTTGGATGAAGGACATCAGAGTTAGGATTAATTAGTTAGCCATTGAACGATAAAGGTACTGAAGCATATGCACAACTTGACCAGGATAAATTATTTCCAACACATGAAAGCTCTATTCTCTTTTATTGATTAGATTCTTGAGGACATCAGGCTTTAGTTTCCTGTAGCATACAGGTGTGCTAGATTGTCAATTTTTAGAGAATCTTTACCTTTAAGACATTGTCCTGTACTTTGGCATTTTTTATTTTAGCATGTGCACTAATTAGTGATAGCTGCTTTAGATAAGTTCCATATAATTTCAAATGCCTTACTCAGCAACGTTCCTACGAATGAGATGTCTGTTATCTGCATGAACAGAGCAATACATTACCTTTGCTCTTCTCTGGAACCACTATGTCTATTGCCTTTGCATGGAATCTGTACTAGTCTATTGCATTTGTGTATTGCATTGATTTTGTATACTCCGGGAAGCTCTTTCAACTCATGTTAAATTAATGCTCGTGCAGGGCTGTGGAGATTGGGATAAATGATCAAGAAGTAGAAGATCAAAGGAGGAAGAAAAGAAAGCCCCCCTTAACATCCATGTTACTTTTCAGATCACCAATGAGCCGAATGTTATTGTCACCACAACTGAGGTCCCCTACAGCAAGGCATGGGAGGTCCCCTACAGCAAGGCATGGGAGATCACCACTGGCCACAATATGCTCAAGAGTAGTGAATGATATTGATTTAAATTTGGAACCAATTGAAGATGCTCCAGAGAATGCTCACCTAGATGTTGAAAATGGTTCTGTTACAGATACAGGGGCTCCTATACAGCCTCAAGAGAATGCAACGAGGAGAGCCGTAGTGCCAAATGAGAAAAGAAGAGCAATATTTGAATCTTTGATAGCAAAAGCCAGGAATGGAAACTTAAAAGGTCATGAAACGAGTGAAGTTTCAGAGGGATTCTCAGTACCTGCTGTGTAAACAAACAGTTCTTGAATAGCTGTTGTACAGTGTACACTTGGGCTGCAGTTCAACTGAAACATTCATTTCCTTCTCATTTTGAGTAATTTCTGCTTATCGAAATCTGTAGGGAGCTCCAAGCTAGAGACATTCTCGATGCATTTTGAGATGAAACAATGAAATTGAGATGACATAAATAACAATGCACTTTTCAGACCATCTCTGATCTCTCTTTCAAAAACCATGGCCTATATCTGATTAGTTATGCAATTCTGTATGCTTCTTTCCGGGCCATGTTGTACTAGTACTAGAGTGAACTGCTGCAGATTTTGTTTTGCTACTGAGAATAGAATGCTTAATTGATTTTCCTTGCTTCATTTTTAAAGAACAGAAGACCTTTCTGTTTAACAGTCACCCAATTACTAAGGCATTTGGGAGGTAGTGAGAAAGTCATGGAAGTTGGCTCCTGAACAAAAATATTCCAGGTTGAAGATGCCTGAAAGTATCAGCAGATGGCCCAGATAATTTGCCTGATCTTTCTGAGACTTGTGAACAATTTTGTACTGATAATTTGCCTGACCAGAACAATCAGAAGTTCAGCCCTTGTATCCAATCATGCTGAAATTACATGAGCAGGTCATTCTGGAATTTGTACTTTTTTAATTCTGTCACTTTACTTCCTCAACCTTTTTTTTTCTTGTTTATAGAGTTTAATACTGCTTGAGCCCCTGACAACCGTGCTGCTCAGCCAGCACGAACTTGTGTCACTTCCATTACCAGAAAGAACTCAAACCCATTCCTTTCAAGAAGAATACCCATTCAGCGATCCTCTCTTGGGTCCTACTCCCGGGCTACAGATCATCCATTGCAATACTGACCTGTTAGCCTGAATGTGCACACTAGAGTAACATGTCCATTAGTTAATACAGTATCATTGCATATTTAAATTGACCAATTGCCTCAAAAAGGGATGTTAATATGCTCACAAAGCACTCTGAAAATACTCCTTCAAAATTCAGGGAGCATCTTGCGGTTCCCTCCACATTTTCTCATCCGGGCTTGGGACCGGCAAAGGCAGTGTTAAACCGCAAGTATACAGAGTGTCAACAAATGGCAATGACAGGTTGTTCAAACTCTCATTATTCTCCACTAAAGCTGCATTATTCCTAATGACAGGTTGCCAATCAAGTGTATCTAAATTACCCTCCTTGAATTTATTGTGTGCCAATCAGAGGAATGATTTGTGCTAAGAAATCCTTTAGCTGCCAAGAAGAATCGCTGGACTCTTGCTGTAACTAACAAGTTCATATTGTTTCATCTTCTGCAAAATTGGAAGGTTCATAGGTTCAGTCGTTCAAGCTGCAGGAACAAGCTTCATCAATTCAAGCAACCGTATTTTTGCAGAGCTAGCAATCCAACATCAGTGTAATGTACAGCGAGATTGGCTACAAATCGGATCGATGCAAGAGTTGCGGCACGACCTGGACGCACACCTCGTCGTGGGCAGCATGCTGGACGGCGCATGCAAGGCGGGACCCCGACGACGGCTTCCTCCTCGGCTCGAGCTTGGGATTCTCCTCCGCGGCGCTCTCCTCCCTCCGGCGCGGCAGCCCGGCCTCCACACTCCCTCCTCCTTCTGGCGCACCATCCCCTGCTCCTGCTCTGCTTCCGCCATGGCGTCGAATCGGGCATCTGCGGCCACAACAGAAGAGCTCACCCATGGCGGCCGCTCTCCTCCCCGCCGGCGACAACCTGCTGGCCTACAAGGCCTCCGTCGAGTCGAAGCCCGTTGTCACCGTTGACGCTCCCTGCATCGCCGCCGGCGATGGCACGCAACAGGGGGGAATCCTAGCGACGTCGTACGAGAGAGGCGGACGGCGACGGGGCGTGGCAGGGGAACATAAAGGGTAAAAATGGAAATGCACAAAGGGAGACACTACGGGCGTCATATATTTGCAGTCATTTGCGATTGACTACCCGACGTCATATAAAAAAAACGGAGGGAGTATGTCCTAATCGGCGACAACTTGTATCGCCGAGGCGGACAGTCCCGAGTACTCCAGAAGTGCATACCGGAGGAAGAGGACGACAACTCCTAGCGGAAATTCATGGAGGCATGTGTGGCAACCACACCGGAGCAAGAACCATTGTTGGAAAAGCTTTCCGGTCTGGCTTCTACTGGCCTACAGCCGTCGCAGACGTTGGTGAAACGTTGCGAGGGATGCCAATTCTTCGCAAAACAAATACACGTCCCAGCCCAAGCTCTGCAGACGATACCCGTTTCATGGCCCTTCGCGTGCTGGGGACTAGACATGATCGGGCCTTTTAAGAAAGCATCCGGAGGGTACGACCACATCCTGGTGGCAGTCGACAATTTCACCAAATGGATAGAGGTCAAGCCGATCAAGGCGCTCACGGCTGCAAGGCGGCCGAGTTCATAGGAGAAATCGTGCATAGATTCGGTGTCCCTAACAGGATAATAACCGACCTGGGTACGAACTTCACAGGAAGGGAGTTCTAGGAATATTGCGACGAACTCCTCATCAAGGTGGCACACGCCTCGGTCGCGCACCCACGTGCTAATGGCCAAGTCGAGCGAGCTAACGGAGCGGTGCTCGAGGCACTCAAGAAACGCATCTTCGATCGCCTGAAAAAATACGAGACCCGCTGGCTACGCGAACTCCCTGCAGTACTCTGGGGACTGCGGACATAGCCGAGTCGTGCTACTGGTCAGACTCCTTTCTTCCTGGTATATGGGTCTGAGGCGGTGCTCCCCACCGACCTCATGTTCAATGCACCAAGAGTGGAAGTATACGACGAAAACGAGGCTGAGAAGGCACGGATTGAGGATATCGACAGCATCGAGGAAGGACGGCTCGCGGCAACAATCCAGGTAGCACGGTACGCCCAAGCTTTGCGGCGTTACCATGATAAAAATGTGTAGGAGAGAGCTTTTTGCGTTGGAGATCTAGTCCTGCGAAGGATCCAAAGTAAGAAGGACATGCACAAGTTAGCAGCCCCATGAGAGGAGCCATTCATAGTCAAGGAAATCTGCAGGCCGAGTGCTTATCGGCTGATGTGGGAGGATGGCTCGGATGTGCCCAACTCAAGGAACATCGAGCACCTACGCCGCTTCTACCCATAATAAAGCTATGTATCATTTTCTATTCAAAGTCTTTTATACATTATCCATGTTAGCAGTCCGGCAATGAATTCAGTTTCATGTCTCATGAAGTTTTTCTACTTCGCTTTCACATCTGCTCACATGCTTTTCTCACCCAAGTTTCAATTCTGAAACCTGGGGACTGCTTTACATACAGTAAAGTTTTCCATCTTAAAACTAAATAACACTCATCTAACAAGGATTTTACGACTCATAAAGTACTCGGTAGCACATGTCTTAAATCGTGGGTCGAGGTTTTCGCCAAGCTAAGGTACTAAGCGTGTATGAGAGTACGCCCTTTGCGCTAGGAAACTAAGGCCAACGAGCCTACGATTTCCCGTAATAGACTAACTACCGGAGAAATTAACAGTACAAAGACACCGTCAAAGTAAAGCACCTACTTAAAAGTACCAAATGTCAACGAACCAAAGTACTGGTGCACCCACAGCACCACAAAATATTACAACTTTTAACTTCAAAGTTTTTATGGCTTGGACAGGAGGGCATCAGCACCAACTTCTTCATCAGCCGCCGCCACGACATCGTCAGCAAGCTGCTCCGTCATGTCCTTCACCTCCTCCACTAGTCGCTCAGCCCGCTGCGGCGACGTCCCACGAGCGAAGCCACCACGGAAGCGATCCACGTTGACCAAGGTGTAGAAGGAACGGAAGACGGCGAGGCAGTGGCTGGCACTCGCCACGCGAAGACAGCCGGGGAAGCGCGCCGCCGCCGCTTGAGCACGCTCCAGGAGGGTCGGCGGGCGCATGTAACACCCTAGTTTGCAATTTGGCTAGGATTTAAAATTTTATTAAAATTTGTTAGAATTAAATAGACAGGGTGTACAATTATTTCAAAACAAATATTATTTTCTAAAACCAATAAATGAACCATAGGGTATAAATATTTGTCTGTTGCATTCATGCTGCAAATGCATAGTGTTTATTGTGTGGAAAATGAGTTTGAGTTTTCAAAACTCGAATAGGTTCGTGTACCGTTTAATCCTTGTATCTCTCTAATCTTCCTCGCTAAATCCCCTCCCAATCTTTCTCTCTAAAAACACGACCCATCTCTCTCTTCACCCAAGTGTTGTCTCTCCTTCTCTAAAACCAATCTATTCCTTTCTCTCTCTAAATCTTTCTTGGACCCACTATCAATCTCTCCCTCTCCAAATCTCTCGTCCTCTCTCTATAGTTAAAGGTCTCTATTTTCTCTCTAAAGTCTATATCTAATCTCTTTTAAACCCAAACCCTTTATCCAAGTCCAACCCATCTCTTTTCTTTTCTTTTCTTTCTCTCTCTCTAACTTATCATGTGCTCAAAACCTACATAAAAAAAACCTTGCTATATCTCTCCCTCTCTCTCTAATTCTTTTGTGGACCTAATCTCATCTCCAAACCCAACCCACACCTTCCCTTCCCTCTCTATCTCTAAAATCTCTAAATCTTTTTCAGAAAATGGGAAACTTCCTTGGGCCTAAACCCTTGTGCAAATCCAACCCAACCCACACCACCTTCACCAAACCGCAGCCCAGCCCAGCACCCCTCCTCTCCTCCCAGGTCGCAGCCCATCCTCCCCTTCTCCCTTCCTTGGGCCACGCCCAACACCAGCGGCCCACCACCTCCCCCTCTTGCACTAGTCCACCTCTCCTCCTTCCTTTCCTTCTCGTGCCGGCCCACACCTCCTTGAGGCCCAACAGCAGCCCGCGAACCCCCCTCCTTCCTCCTCTCACTGACGCCCTGTCCCCACCTGTCGGCGCCTACACCTCCACCTTCCTCCTTCCTCCCCTCCTCTACTCCGAACCGAGCAGCACCGCCGGCCGGGGATTTGAATCCCTGAGCACTCCGCGCCTCCCTCGCCCCAATCTTCGCCGCCTGGGCCCGCTACTGCCCCCTCCGCGCGCCTCCCCTTCCCCCACAACCCCGTCCAAGTGCATCCCTGCCACGGATGGCAAGCACGCCATGGCGTCCTTCATGGTCGGGAAGGCCGCCACACAATCCCGGTCATCTCCCGTCCTTCTCCTTGCCTATAAATGGTGCCGGACCGAGCCCGTCCTGCATTTTTTTTCCTCTCCGTCCAATCCTAGCCATCGTGATGCCCTCCTCGCCGGCGAATCGACGTGCCAGCCTCCGCGGTAAGGGGCTCCACCGCCTCCAGTTTCCCCCGCTCCGACCCTTCCTAATCCTCCCTCTTCCTCTCGTGCACGCTCAGGAGTTCCGGAACCCCGTCCCGAAGCCCAGGAGCACGAGACCGGCACCCCAGCACACCCCTCCACGTGCGCCGGAAGCTCCACCCGCCTCCCATCGTCGTCCACCCTCTACGCCACGCCATCGACGACAAGATGCCCATGGTGAGCTCTGCACCGTGCTCCTCTTCCTCCCGGTCCAAACCGCGCGCGAAACCATGCTCCGTAGCGCCCGGACCGCCCCACTTCGGCGAGCCGCCGCCATACGTCGCCGCCCCTCTGTTTCACCTCACCGGCGGCGACCAAAACCAGCGGCCGCCTATCCACCGTCGGATCCCCCACGGATGGCCCAGATCAGATTTGGGGCTTACCCCTTGAATCGGTCCACTGTGGACCAGTAGACCGTGGTCCACAGCCGGTCCACGGCCTCGTCACCGCCTCGTCAGCACCACGTCAGCGCACCCAGCCAATCAGAACGCGCCACGTCACACCCAGTCAGCAGAGCCGCCCGGTCAGCCATCTCTTTTGCAGTTTAGCCCCTGACAAAATAGGGTATCACCCACCTTTCTATGTGTCTTAGCCCTTTTGCACATGAATCCCTGGAAAAATTCCACCTTTCACAGTTAAGTCCACCCGAGCGAGTTTTGCTCATAGACCCCTGATCTTTTTCCTTTTCACGCCCGGAAATATCTGAGTCTTGCAAATCTTGCCTGTTAGCCCCTGTAATCTTTAGATTCTCACAGATAGGTCCCTGCAACCTTCAAAACTCCATATCTTTCACATCCTAGCTCCGTTTTAGCTCGTTCAAATTGCGTTAGCTTCGTTTCGTCGTAGCGCACGTGTTAGCAGCGACCTTCACCTTGTTTCATGTTTTTGGAAATTAAAGTTAATATTAATTTGATTAATGTCCAATTCAACCACTTTTAAATAAAATCAAATATAGGTTTTAACCTTCGTCTTTTCTTTAACAAATGTTAACTTAATTAATTCAAACATAAATGTGTTTTAATTGTAACTTGTTTAGCTCAACCCGACACATGTTTTAGCTCGTTAGTTGCTCTCACATAAAGTTTCTTTTATAAAGATAAATGTTAATTTGGTATAAATTCTAATAAACTTTATGAATAAAATATGACTAGGATCAACATGTTTTGGAATTAAATTTAATTTGAATTAATTCCAACAAAGGTCATTTCCCTGGAATATCCTACATACATGTTTTGTTTAAATAAAATAAATCAAGCATATAGTTCTTTCTTTCTTATAACACGATCTTTACCGATAGTTGTGCCTTTTTACCCGTAGCTTCACTTTAGCTTTTCACGCGCTCTCTTGTTCGTAGCTAGCTCGCGTTAGCTAGTAATACGCTTCTCTAAAATGGTTTTATTGTCTGGTGCTTTGTTCTTAGTGTAGCTTTGTGTTGTTTCAGCTGATTGCTGCGCGTGAAGGAACACTTCTGAGCAGTGGAACATCGGGAAACGGGCAAGTGTCCTTGACATCTTTCTATTTTATACCTTTATGTTTTATTCACCATAATCACTGCTTTATTTATGCTTTCTTGCATTAGACGTCTAAACTTTGCTGGGAAACCTATTAAGGACTGTTTACTAGATTTTCATTATCATTCCTTGCTTACCCTTAGAGGTTACCTATATGGGTAGAATATGCTTAGTTTGCTCAACATGGGTTGGGTTATAATCTTAACTTGATTAATGACTATGCAACTTGTTAATGTGGGTTATGGTTAGCAACAGGAACACCTTAGGCGACTCAGGCTAGTGGTTTGAATGGTGGTTTGTGATTACTTGATGTTGGCCTTGCCTGAGTCAACGTTATATGGACCGGTCTGTGGAGCGACCACCTGGGACATACAGTACAACCACGAGAACTAATGGGCTATGGTCTTGGCCAATTAAGTAGGGTAAACCAGCGATCTGTGTTAAGCTGTCTGGGCTGGATGAGGGTGTAGTTCCCAAGAGTCCGGCAAGGAACCTCGGGTGTCGCTGACACTCCGTAACCCAGTTAATATGCGCTGGTGAACCTATGTAAAGGCCTCGTAGCGTCCCTATGCTATCACACCTAAGGAAGTGTGAAAGTGCCTGATCCGCACATCATGGTTGGGTTTAACGTTCCTTTGAACATTTACGCGACTTGTGGGTAAAGATGTACAACCTCTGCAGAGTGTTAAAAACTGTTATAACAGCCGTGCTCACGGTCAAGAGCGGCCTGGACCCTCACATGGTTAGTTGGTGGTTTGGGTGGACCACAGTGGTGGTAACTGTGGTTTGGGAGCTGGTTTTGGTTCTATGATGTTTTAACCCTAGGATTAGGACAGGTTAGTGCCTGTGCCTTGAAGGGGATGGGAAGCCTTATACACAATAAATTCTAGGTGCTTAATTAAAACTTGACCAACTAAAACTTGAGCTTTGCAGTCCACCAAATAAAGCCTTTCCTTGCTTTAAGTCAGCATGTTATGCATACCTTTTCCTCCACTTGCGGAGTACACGCCTCCAGGTGTACTCACCGTTTTCCCTTTCAACCCCTGCTGTTCTCTCCCCACTGCTGCTCAGATAAACAGAAGCTAGAAGAAGGAGTTACATCTTGAAGACCATCGTGAAGACCTGGAGTTCTAGGTTGGCGTGCCCCCAGTCGACGTTCCTGTGGAAGATGGTGCCTACTCCGCTGCGATAGAATAACGATGTGTAATCTTTTGTTTTAGACCCTCTGGTCATTTTGTAATAGTTATATGCTTGTAATGATATATGTTGTGATATTACACTTATGATGTTACTTTATGCATGAATTTTGATCTTGGGCATGCATAAAGGGCGCATTCAATTTGTCCTTTAAAACCGGGTGTTACAGAAGTGGTATCAGAGCTATATCGACTGTAGGACGCAAACCTAGATAGATTTGGTCGACGTTAAGGTTATATCTTCACCCTATTTTGAAAAATTTCACCTCCTTGACTCTCTGTCTCTTGATTTGCACTCTGAACCCTCCTATTTTGTTCTGTTATGAAAACAAGTTGCTCCTCTCTTATCCTTGTATAATTCTTAGTCACTAACTTCCCCTGTGATCAAGAAAGAAGCTTCTGAAGACACTTAAGAAGACTATGCTTCAACAAGCCGTCGCTCGAAGAATTTCAAGGTCGAAGATGAAGAATCCCCATCAATCTAGAAGTGTCGTGTTGAAGACCCCAAGACTACTAACTTAAAGCCATCGATAGTTTTAGTCTTACGAGTTATAAAAAGCCTACCTAACTTTCTTTTATCGATACACATCGATGTTAAGGTATTAATTGTTAGTGTGTTATAATAAGGACGTGTGCCATGTTAGGGTGCTCTTGTGTGTTGTTGTTGGTTTGTTATTGTGCTCTGCTTGATTTGGCTCTTTGTAATGATTATTGATGTGTTGTTGGACCCTTGTCCGCGATGACATCAGTTAGTTATATGTATAGATCATAGGTTGGGTTTTCAGTCTTTTGCTCCCTCTAAACCTTGAGTTCTTCCCCCTCAACCATTTCTCCCTCTCTATCCTAACTGACATGGAATTAAGAGGAATCCTCTGTTAAGAGGGGTAGCACCAGCCATGCTTCTACATATGACAACCAAGGTGTACAAAAAGGAAGAATTGTCACCAAACAAGCCAGTAAAGCCTAAGAAAGTTCTAAAGCCGTCACTTCAGCGCTACTCGAACTACTTCAAGAGAATGTTCATGAACACTCTCATGAGACAACCCATGAAGAAAGAAATGAAGAATGGGGAACGATGAAGCAAGAAGAAGTGTGATTGAGAAACTTCAGCAAACTTATACCACTAAGAAGTTCTACATGGACCATCCACAAGAAGATACCCCGACAATGGTAACGAAGATAGCAACAAGAGGACAACAATAGGAAAAGGTGCATGGTGATCGTTGCTCAGAAAAATCATCATAAAGGACTCACTATGGATCTCCATGATGGACCATCAATAAGAGTTGAAGGATCACCAACAAAATGACATGAAGGTGTGAAGAACAAGACAAGATGATATAAACGCAAAGCAACCTTGCCTCTCCCTATTGCTAACCTCCTCTCTCTTGCTAACCTTTTGCAGAATCTCGGGACGAGATTCCTGTTAAGTGGGGTAGTATTTGTAACACCCTAGTTTGCAATTTGGCTAGGATTTAAAATTTTATTAAAATTTGTTAGAATTAAATAGAGAGGGTGTACAATTATTTCAAAACAAATAATATTTTCTAAAACCAATAAATGAACTATAGGGTATAAATATTTGTCTGTTGCATTCATGCTGCAAATGCATAGTGTTTATTGTGTGGAAAATGAGTTTGAGTTTTCAAAACTCGAACAGGTTCGTGTACTGTTTAATCCTTGTATCTCTCTAATCTTCCTCTCTAAATCCACTCCCAATCTTTTTCTCTAAAAACACGACCCATCTCTCTCTTCACCCAAGTGTTGTCTCTCCTTCTCTAAAACCAATCTATTCCTTTCTCTCTCTAAATCTTTCTTGGACCCACTATCAATCTCTCTCTCTCCAAATGTCTCGTCCTCTCTCTATAGTTAAAGGTCTCTATTTTCTCTCTAAAGTCTATATCTAATCTCTTTTAAACCCAAACCCTTTATCCAAGTCCAACCCATCTCTTTTCTTTTCTTTTTCTCTCTCTAACTTATCATGTGCTCAAAACCTATATAAAAAAACCTTGCTATATCTCTCCCTCTCTCTCTAATTCTTTTGTGGACCTAATCTCATCTCCAAACCCAACCCACACCTTCCCTTCCCTCTCTATCTCTAAAATCTTTGAATCTTTTTCAGAAAATGGGAAACTTCCTTGGGCTTAAACCCTTGTGCAAATCCAACCCAACCCACACCACCTTCACCAAACCGCAGCCCAGCCCAGCACACCTCCTCTCCTCCCAGGCACAGCCCATCCTCCCCTTCTCCCTTCCTTGGGCCACGCCCAACACCAGCGGCCCACCACCTCCCCCTCTTGCACTAGTCCACCTCTCCCCCTTCCTTTCCTTCTCGCGCCGGCCCACAGCTCCTTGAGGCCCAACAACAGCCCACGACCCCCCCTCCTTCCTCCTCTCACTGATGCCCTGTCCCCACCTGTCGGCGCCTACACCTCCACCTTCCTCCTTCCTCCCCTCCTCTGCTCCAAACCGAGCAGCACCGCCGGCTGGGGATTTGAATCCCCGAGCACTCTGCATACCCCCTCGCCCCAATCTTCGCCGCCTGGGCCCGCTCCTGCCACCTCCGCGCGCCTCCCCTGCCCCCACAACCCCGTCCAGGTGCATCCCTACCACGGATGGCAATCACGCCATGGCGTCCTTGACGACCGAGAAGGCCGCCGCACAATCCCGGTTACCTCTCGTCCTTCTCCTTGCCTATAAATGGTGCCGGACCGATCCCGTCCTGCATTTTTTTCCTCTCTGTCCAATCCTAGCCGTCGTCGTGCCCTCCTCGCCGGCGAATCGACGTGCCAGCCGCCGCGGTAAGGGGCTCCACCGCCTCCAATTTCCCCCGCTCCAACCCTCCCTAATCCTCCCTCTTCCTCTCATGCACGCTCAGGAGTTCCGGAACCCCGTCCTGAAGCCCAGGAGCACGAGACCAGCACCCTAGCACCCCCCTCCGTGTGCGCCAGAAGCTCCACCCGCCTCCCGTCGTCGTCCACCCTCTATGTCGTGCTATCGACGACAAGATGCCCATGGTGAGCTCTGTGCCATCCTCCTCTTCCTCCCGGTCCAAACCGCGCACGAAACCATGCTCCGTAGCGCCTGGACCGCCCCACTCCGGCGAGCCGCCGCCGTACGCCGCCGCCCCTCTGTTTCACCTCACCGGCGGCGACCAAAACCAGCTGCCGCCTATCCACCGTCGGATCCCCCATGGATGGCCCAGATCAGATTTGGGGCTTACCCCTTGGATCGGTCCACCGTGGACCAGTAGACCGTGGTCTACAGCCGGTCCACGGCCTCGTCACCACCTCGTCAGCACCATGTCAGCGCACCCAGCCAATCAGAACGTGCCACGTCACGCCCAGTCAGCAGAGCCGCCCGGTCAGCCATCTCTTTTGCAGTTTAGCCCCTGACAAAATAGGATATCACCCACCTTTCTATGTGTCTTAGCCCTTTTGCACATGAATCCCTGGAGAAGTTCCACCTTTCACAGTTAAGTCCACCCGAGCGAGTTTTGCTCATAGACCCCTGATCCTTTTCCTTTTCGCTCCCGGAAATATCTGAGTCTTGCAAATCTTGCCTGTTAGCCCCTGTAATCTTTAGATTCTCACAGATAGGTCCCTGCAACCTTCAGAACTCCATATCTTTCACATCCTAGCTCCGTTTTAGCTCGTTCAAGTTGCGTTAGCTTCATTTCGTCGTAGCGCACGTGTTAGCAGCGACCTTCACCTTGTTTCATGTTTTTGGAAATTAAAGTTAATATTAATTTGATTAATGTCCAATTCAACCTCTTTCAAATAAAATCAAATATAGGTTTTAACTTTCGTCTTTTCTTTAACAAATGTTATCTTAATTAATTCAAACATAAATGTGTTTTAATTGTAACTTGTTTAGCTCAACCCGACACATGTTTTAGCTCGTTAGTTGCTCTCACATAAAGTTTCTTTTATAATGATAAATGTTAATTTGGTATAAATTCTAATAAACTTTATGAATAAAATATGACTAGGATCAACATGTTTTGGAATCAAATTTAATTTGAATTAATTCCAACAAAGGTCATTTCCTTGGAATATCCTCCATACATGTTTTGTTTAAATAAAATAAATCAAGCATATAGTTCTTTCTTTCATATAACACGATCTTTACCGATAGTTGTGCCTTTTTACCCGTAGCTTCACTTTAGCCTTTCACACGCTCTCTTGTTCGTAGCTAGCTTGCGTTAGCTAGTAATATGCTTCTCTAAAATGGTTTTATTGTCTGGTGCTTTGCTCTTAGTGTAGCTTTGTGTTGTTTCAGCTGATTGCTGCGTGTGAAGGAACGCTTCTAAGTAGTGGAACATCGGGAAACGGGCAAGTGTCCTTGACATCTTGCTATTTTATACCTTTATGTTTTATTCACCACAATCACTGCTTTATTTATGCTTTCTTGCATTAGACGTCTACACTTTGCTGGGAAACCTATTAAGGACTGTTTACTAAATTTTCATTATCATTCCTTGCTTACCCTTAGAGGTTACCTATATGGGTAGAATATGCTTAGTTTGCTCAACATGGTTTGGGTTATAATCTTAACTTGATTAATGACTATGCAACTTGTTAATGTGGGTTATGGTTGGCAACATGAACACCCTAGGCGACTCAGGCAAGTGGTTTGAATGGTGGTTTGTGATTGCTTGAAGTTGGCCTTGCCTGAGTCAACTTTATAAGGACCGGTTTGTGGAGCGACCACCCGGGACATACAGTACAACCACGAGAACTAATGGGCTATGGTCTTGGCCAATTAAGTAGGGTAAACCAGCGGTCTGTGTTAAGTTGTCTGGGCTGGATGAGGGCGTAGTTCCCAAGAGTCCGGCAAGGAACCTCGAGTGTCGCTGACACTCCGTAACCCGGTTAATACGCGCTGGCGAACCTATGTAAAGGCCTCGTAGCGTCCCTATGCTATCACACCTAAGGAAGTGTAAAAGTGCCTGATCCGCACATCATGGTTGTGTTTAACGTTCCTTTGAACATTTACGCGACTCGTGGGTAAAGATGTGCAACCTCTGCAGAAAGTTAAAAACTGTTATAACAGCCGTGCTCACGGTCAAGAGCGGCCTGGACCCTCACATGGTTAGTTCGTGGTTTGGGTGGATCACAGTGGTGGTAACTGTGGTTTGGGAGCTGGTTTTGGTTCTATGATGTTTTAACCCTAGGATTAGGACAGGTTGGTGCCTGTGCATTGAAGGGGATGGGAAGCCTTATACACAATAAATTCTAGGTGCTTAATTAAAACTTGACCAACTAAAACTTGAGCTTTGCAGTCCACCAAATAAAGCCTTTCCTTGCTTTAAGCCAGCATGTTATGCATACCTTTTCCTCCACTTGTGGAGTACACGCCTCCAGGTGTACTCACCGTTTTCCCTTTCAACCCCTGCTGTTCTCTCCCTACTGCTGCTCAGATAAACAGAAGCTAGAAGAAGGAGTTACATCATGAAGACCATCATGAAGACATGGAGTTCTAGGTTGGCGTGCCCCCAGTCGACGTTCCTGTGGAAGATGGTGCCTACTCCACTGCGATAGAATAACGATGTGTAATCTTTTGTTTTAGACCCTCTGGTCATTTTGTAATAGTTATACGCTTGTAATGATATATGTTGTGATATTACACTTATGATGTTACTTTATGTATGCATTTTGATCCTGGGCATGCATAAAGGGCGCATTCGGTTTGTCCTTTAAAACTGGGTGTTACAGCGCACCACTGGGTCACCAAACTGCTGCACGGAGGAGGACTCGGCAAGGGGCGCCAGCTCGTCCAGAATGGGGCGCAGCGCCTCGCCGAGAGCTTTGAACTGAGCCCTCTCTGATGCGATGCGGGCCTCAAGATCCGCATATTGGGCAAATTGTTTTTGCCGGAAATCTGCTCAACGTCAGAAGCACTTATCGGCAAACATTCAGGGATAACATGGGAGTGGAAGGTAACCATCCTGACAGCTCTTTTCTCGCCACAGCGGCCTGCCTGCACGCCTCCTGGCCGTCTTGCCGGAGCTGTTTCATGCGGCCCCACAAGGATTTGAGCTCCTCCTCTGCCTTGGCCCGAGCTATTGCCAATAGATGATCAACACAAAGCACTCGGGCAATGGCGAAACAAAAGCAAAACATAATCAACCTACATTGCTAACGTCATCGACTAGAAACGGATATAAGATCCATCTCTATCGACGGCACCAGAAATGCAAAGGTATATCTTAACATGATGCTAAGTGTATATCAGATGTTGCTTTCAGATTAAACTAAAAGGTGAACTCCGACACGATTCATAGCACAACTCGATATAGGTTGTCAGCCCTGACAGGTGTGCCAGAAAACGCATGGATATGGTACTCTTACATATGCCTTGGATCTCTAGAAAAGAAGATATATATAAACAGGGAATCCGCAAGCGCACAGATATGAATATACCATTGTAGCATTTTAACCAGGAGTAAAACCAGGTATCGTATTTATATTCTACCACAGGGAAAGAAGTCTTTCTAATCCATAATAGCTAATACATGCTCATCTCTCAGTTTTATAATGTAGAGTGGCCAAAATATATCAATTGCTATAAACAGGGGTAAGTCACATAAAGATAAAGATATTGATAGCATTGTTCAAGTCATAACATCATGAGCAGCTAGAAAGTATCATTATAGCAAGAGAAACATAGCAAAGTCTAGTTAGAGAGGATACTCCTCGGTAACTCTAAACTATATGTCAATGCAAACTATGATTAGTGCAAACATTTAACAATCATGGAAGAAGAACTATTATATTAATGCATGGGGAGACTATCCAGGAGGATCAAGGCCGAAACTTGAAACAACCCAAACAGTATAAGGCTCCACTAGTCCTATACATGGGGGGTGGACTGCGAAGGACTCAATAGTGCTGTCACCACCACGATCTACCACACGACCCGGCATATAGGGTGCAATCGCAGATAAATACAATATAAGCACCACGCTTACACTGTCTTTACCGTTCACCCATGTTAACAAATGATCTAGGTGAGGGCTATACGACTCCATACATGAATATAAAGGCAAATCAACTATGCTAAACATGTAATCATAATAAACACCAAAGCATATAATGTCGAATATAATCATTGATAAGAACATATGTCTGTATAACAAAAGTAAGGAACTAGATAAGAACTTACAAGAGCGAAGCTAGATCAGTATCTCGATCAGCCTCTAGACGATCAGGAGCCAAGTAGACGCCTTGCCTCCTCCTAGATCTAGACTAGCTAGCTACTCTGCTATATGGTGTTTCTAGGGCGTAGTATCTCTGACTTGATGACTTGATCTGGTGTATGCAAACTCAGGTTTCCAGATGCCTCTGCCAGGGGGCAGGGGGGCTGCTTATATAGCCCTGAGGGGTAGACGTGCGCCGTTTGATCAAACTGACCTAACGAGTGGTTTAGATTGATCCTCATAGGCGATGGAAGAACCTTCTGGAAGTAGGCCGACCGGCCCCACCACCAGGCCGATCGGGCTGGGGTGGGCCCCCCTCGGGGCCCACTTTGGCCAGGTGGTCCGTCGCTTCTTCTAGATGCTTCTTTCTTAGGTGCCAAGTCTCGTTGAGTTCCGGAGCCTTCTGGAGTCTTCTAGATTTGATTCTTTTAGCACTTTTCCCGAATGGTTCCTGGATTTATATAATTTACCAAATCTCCAGAAAAACTGTTAGTGGCACCCTATTCTAAGTTGATATTAACATTTATGCCCTTTTCTCATGTTTATTTGACTTATAAATATATAGGATAAGATGTGTCAACATATACGTATACGGAGATGGACCCACCCGTGTGGAGATACGGTATGGTGTACGGATCAGGATGAGGCGGCGCCCGAGGAGATATCATCCCATGAATAAAGGCCGGTTAGTTAGGAAAGATATTGCTTGAGCCAGAAGGCCAAATCTTGTAATCGGTTAGCTATAAATTCCCTGAGATCTGTAAACCCTGCCCCCAGGTTATATAAGGGTGGCAGGGACCCCCCTCAAAACAACTCGATCGGATTCCCAATCGTGGAACCATCAATACAACACACTGAGCACAGGACGTAGGGTATTACGCCTCCCGGCGGCCCGAACCTGGATAAACCCTATGTCCTTTGTTCACAATCTAGCTCTAGTCTCGGCGATCCCCACCATACAATCTACCACCATAGCCTACCCCGTGGTGGACTGCCGGTTCATTGCACTGACAGAGGCCATTGCGGAGTCGAGCACGTATGATACGCTTTCGCTTGATGAGCTATTTTCCAAGCTCAGGTCTTCAGAGGTTGATCGTGGCTTGAGAGCCAAGAGCGAGAGCCCCACTGATCTTCATAGTTTGGCTCTCATCTCAGGATCGAGAACTAACACTAACTCTGGTGGTTTCTCTTTGTCTTGTCTTGTGTCCTTGCCAAATGAGGAGTTTGATGTGTTGAGCGAGGACGATCTCGCCTTGTTGAGCAAGAGGTTTGGGCAGATGTACGAGAACCGCAAGAATGCAAGGCGGAGCTCGGGGATGTGCTATCGGTGCGGGAAGCACGGGCACTTCATCGGCAAATTCCCTGAAGCCATGGAGATCAAGAACGACTACAAGGGCAAGCCCAAGCACGACTACAACAAGCACCGCTCCTGGAACGACTACAAGGACAAGCACAAGGACAAGGGCGAGAGAAGGCACAAGAAGAGTGGCGGCCACAAGAGGAAGACCGCTCGAGCGATGGTGGCCGGAGCGAGCGACATCGACTCGACTTCAAGCGATGCTTCTTCCGACTCGAGCAGCGAGGAAGAGCAAGAGAAGCGCAAGGACAAGCGGCACACGGGCAAGAACATCACCGGCCTGAGCTTCGTCGCGCAAGGAGGCTTTTGCGTCATGGCGCACTCCAAGAAGGGTGGGAAGCACAGCTCGGATTCGAACTCCGACTCCGATAAAGAGGTACGACAAGATCCCAACTTCTTGCTAGAGGAGAATGCTAGGCTCAATGAGTTGCTTGATAACCGTGATGATGTGCTTAGAAAGACCAACAAGGAAAAGAGCGAATTTAGGTCTCTGTTGGGTGATGCCAAGGACAAAGTAGCCGAGCTTGAATCCTTGCTTGTGGATGCTAGAAATGAGATAGCTGCTTTGAAGTCTGCTTCTGTGGTGTCGGATGAAATTGATTGTGGTGATTGCTTAGTTTTTCTTGCTGACTTGACTGCCCTCAAGGAGAAACATGCCTCTGTTCTTGAGGAACTAGATGTGGTTAGGGTTGAGTGTGATGAATTGAAGTCTAGGCCAGCTTTGTTAGGAGCTTGTACATCATGTCCTATTTTGCATGCTAGGCTAGATGAATCTCACACTAGAATTGTTTCTCTTGAGGCGGCATTGAAAGCTCCTCTTCCTACATCATGTTCAACCTGTGAAATGCATGCTTTGAAAAACATGGAACTTGCAAACTATGTTGATCGTCTGCAGGATGAAAATGATGAATTGAGAAAAATGATGGGGTGGTTGTCTGGGCATGAGCCACAATTGAGTATGATGTTGGCTCAGTTTAAGAGGTTTGATGGTCAGGCATTGGGGGCTGACAAGTGTGGTGAGAAGAGTGGTGAGGGAGTAGAGAAAGCCGGAGAGATCCCCATTCCACCACATACCACACCTATGAACAAATTTGCACCCAAGCCAAATCATCTCCGAAACAAGCTAGACACAACACCAGATCCACCAATGTTCCCCCACAAAGCTGAAAACTACCAAAAACCCATCAAGTTTGTGAGCACCCAGGGGAGTGTCTTTGATGGGAAGACATGAGAGAAAGCTGGAGAGAAGCTTGTAGAGAACCCACAGCCTAAGCCAGTGCCAATCTGCTTCCATTGTGAATATTGTGGGAGGGATGGGCACAAGGATGAGTTCTGTTTCCGGAGGAAGAGGGATGAGAGGTTTGCTAGGGAGATGGCAAACAAGGACAGGTACCACCTTCCTCGTGGTGTGCCTGAGCCTTGTAGAGGGCCTCTACCTAGGGGTGATGTGTTTGTGAGGACAGTTCCCACTCGTGGAGGTGGAGGTGTGTTCCCTTAGAGCGACAGGCGTGTTGGGTTTGGGTGTGGTGAGTTGGCTCGACGTGCTCCTTCTCGTGACCGTTACGAGTTTGGGAGGCACGATCAAAGCTTTGAGTCTCAGATGGACTACGGGCCACGTTTTCCCCCTCGTGGTGCGCGTACTCCTTCGGTGAGACGTGACAGGTCCTTTGGTGGTAGGCGTGAGAGGGCTCCGCCTAGAGGCTTTGGGAGGATGGATTTTGCTAACCCTTCTTTTGAGCAAATGGCTCAGCACTGGTTTGACTCTTTTGCACTAACCCTAGTGTTGAGTCGCTTGCTCATTCTCGCCCTCGTTTTTGATTGCAGGTGGGAGGCTTTGAGAACTTTTGGTTGATCAACTCCGGTTGCTCAAGACACATGATCGGAGATTGTGGGTGGTTCTCCAGCCTCACCCCGGTGAGTACGAGGGAGTACATCACTATCGGGGACAATGGGAGAGGACGAGTGCTTGCGGAAGGTATGGTGAAGGTGAGTAGCAAGGTGACCTTAAGAAGTGTGGCCCTGGTCAAGTCACTTGGTTTCAACCTGTTGTCAGTATCTCAATTACTTGACAAAGGTTTTGAGGTTCGTTTCAAATCGGGTGTTTCTCGTGTGCTTGATTCTCGAGGCGATCTTGTCTGTACGATCGTCCCCGAGGGTCAAATCTTTCGTGCTGATTTTTCCCAGTCTGTTGGTCCTCCTCGATGCTTTGTTGCTAGCGTTTCGGCTGAGCTTTGGAAATGGCATAGGAGATTGGGACACTTGAGCTTTGAGTTGCTTTCCCGCTTGAGTGGTCTTGATCTTGTCCGAGGATTGCCTAAGTTGAAATTCGAGAAGGATTTGGTTTGTGCTTCTTGTCAGCATGGAAAAATGGTTGCCGCTTCTCACGCCCCTTTGACTTCTGCAATGACCGAGCGACCTTGTGAGCTGTTGCACATGGATTTGGTTGGGCCAGCTCGTGTTCGCTCTGCTGGTGGGAAGTGGTATGTTCTTGTGGTTGTTGATGACTTTTTGAGGTACTCTTGGGTTTTCTTTTTGGAGGATAAGGGTGAGACATTTGGCTTTGTTCGAGACTTGATCTTGAGGTTGAAGAATGAGAGACATGGTGATGCCATTCGAGCTATACGCAGTGACAATGGCACAGAATTTAAGAACTCTCATTTTGATGCCTTTTGCAGTGATCTTGGTCTTGACCATTAGTACTCTTCTCCATACGTCGCTTGCTAGAATGGCGTAGTGGAGAGGCAGAACCGGACCCTTTGTGAGATGACCAGGACGATGCTCGATGAGCATAGGACTCCTAGGTGTTTCTGGGCCGAGGCGGTCAATACCGCTTGCTATGTCTCAAATCGCATTTTCCTTCGTGCCTTTAAGAAGAAGACCTCTTATGAGCTGATGCATGGTCGACAACCCAAGGTGAGTCACTTTAGAGCTTTTGGTTGCAAGTGTTTCATTCTGAAGAAGGGCAAGCTGAATAAGTTTGAGTCTCGATGTTCGGATGGGATTTTCCTTGGTTATGCGATTCATTCTAGAGCATATCGTGTGCTCAACCTTGACACTAACCGAACCATGGAGACTTGTGAAGTTACCTTCGACGAGACACAGCCATGTAGCTCTTCTGCTTTTGAGTGTGCAGGTGACGAGGAGATTGGAGCGAGGATCTTTGAGGATGAGAAGGACGGAGATGGAGATGACGACGATGATGGTGGTGATGCTCCAGCGGCTGATCGTGTACGTACTACTTCCACTACTACGACGACGATCGAGGACGGACCATCCCCTACACCCACTATGACTGAGGCTGTTCGAGTGGAGGCTGCTGCTGAGGGGGAGATTGTGTCCAGGCGAGAGGCTCCCCGGCGAGTACAAGTTGATCTCCCACCGACGACCATCATTGGTGACCTTCATGAATGCACTACACGGTCAAGGTCAAGGAATACTTCTCATTTCGCTCATTCTGCGTTTGTTGCTTCTTTCGAGCCCAAAGATATTCGACACGCTTTGTCTGACGAGCATTGGGTGAATTCCATGCATGAGGAGTTGGAAAACTTTGAGAGGAACCAAGTCTGGGTGTTAGTCGATCCACCGCCAAATTGTCGTCCCATAGGAACCAAGTGGGTGTGGAAGAACAAAAAGGGTGAGAATGGGATGGTTGTGAGGAACAAGTCGAGGTTGGTGGCGCAGGGGTACAACCAGAAAGAGGGCATAGACTATGAGGAGATATTTGCTCATGTGGCCCATTTGGAGGCAATTAGGATCCTTCTAGCCTTTGCCGTGGCTAAAGGGTTCAAGTTGTACCAAATGGATGTCAAGAGTGCTTTCTTGAATGGGGTGATAGAGGAAGAAGTGTATGTGAGGCAACCCCCAGGGTTTGAGAGTGAAAAATACCCACACCATGTATACAAACTCCAGAGAGCGCTCTATGGGTTGAAACAGGCTCCTAGAGCTTGGTATGGCAGGTTGAGAGGTTTCTTGCTGAGTAAGGGGTTTGTGATGGGCACAGTTGATAAGACCCTTTTCCTCCTTAAGCATGGGAATGACCTTTTGATTGTTCAGATATACGTGGATGACATAATCTTTGGTGGCTCTTCTCATGATCTTGTTGCCAGATTTGCAGATGACATGAGCAAGGAATTTGAGATGTCCATGATGGGCGAGCTGCAGTTTTTCTTGGGTCTCCAGATTAAGCAGTGCAAGGACGGGACCTTCGTACATCAGGCGAAGTACACCAGGGACATGGTGAAGAAGTTTGGCATGAACGACTCCAAGCCGCTGACTACACCGATGAGTACGACTACGGCTTTGGATGCGGACGAGGACGGCGAACCAGTGGACCAGAAAGAGTACCGGAGCATGATTGGCTCCCTCCTCTACTTGACGGTGACGAGGCCAGACATACAGTTCAGCGTGTGTCTGTGCACTCATTTTCAGGCTTCACCGAGGACTTCACATCGGCAAGCCATCAAGCGGATCTTTAGGTACTTGAACTACACTCCTGAGTTTGGCCTGTGGTACTCTGCCTCCTCGACACGCAGGCTTCATGGTTTTTCTGATGTGGATTTTGCTGGGTGTCGATTGGATCCCAAGTCCACTTCTGGGTGTTGTCCGTTCCTGGGTTCTTCTTTGGTCTCTTGGTCATCTCGCAAGCAATCGAGTGTAGCCCAGTCCACCACCGAGGCTGAGTATGTAGCTGCTACTAGTTGTTGTTCCCAACTGCTTTGGATGACCTACACCATGAGTGACTTTGGTGAGGAGTGCTCCCAGGTTCCTCTTTTCTATGACAGCACCAGTGCCATAAGCGTAGCCAAAAATCCTGTCCTCCACTCCAAAACGAAACACATAGAAGTGAGGTACCACTTCCTGAGAGACAATGTGGAGAAGGGAAATATATCTTTGTCCTATGTTCCCACCCAAGACCAGCTAGCTGACATTTTCACCAAACCGCTTGACCAAGCCACTTTCACTCGCTTGCGAGGTGAGCTTGGGGTGTGCTTTCCTTTCTCGCCTGGGTCTTGGAGAGTCTCATGTATATATGTGTCATATGTTCATTTTGTTGCATTTCCTTCATGCATTTTACTTTCTGTACAAAACCTGGTAGGATAGCCATCTTTGGATCACTTGAGCTAGGAATGAGCTTCTCTTATATACATTGATCACTGACGTGCTATGGTTGAGATATGTGCATGTTTTGGTAAATTGTGGATGTAAATGCTATGCTCTTGTTGGTTTTGCTATATATGTATGATGAGATAGTATTTTGATTGTGAAAATGATAAAACTACCTCTCTCATGAGTAGATGCTTGTCTATGCTCAATTTGTGCTTAAATGCTTATATCATGCTCAGTTTGTGCTTAAGGATCATATTCTCTTTGCTTGGGCTCAAAGATCGTTCGTCATTGTAAATGTTTAGCCCTTTTGCATGCTTGGGGAGGAGCATAAGCTTCTTTTTGCCGCAAAGGCACTTCATGTACCATGTTTAACTTGAAAATGAAATTGGTGTATGAATTGTCTTATGCTTGAAAAATGAGCTCCTAATCATGTTTTTATGTTTTGATATTCATATCTTGGGTGCTAAACCGTAGCATGCTTGTCTACCATGAGAAGTCTCATTTTAAGAAGTAGACACATGGCTCGGTGGCTTTAACATGACTTGAGTAGCTTGTGGGCGTTTATAATGATCTTGTGATGAGAATTTGTGATCTTGCATAAACTTTGAATGATCTAGTGCCTTTCTGTTCAAATTGGTATGGGTAGGATCTTGCTCATGAGATGCATGTTTCTTTGTGAAAATTGCTTTTAGCCATGTCACATGCTTATATGTCTCTACCTTCTTGATGGTAATGTGCTATATACACCATGTCTACCTTGCTTGCTCTATGTCTCATGTGTAGCATTTTGTTGTGCTCTTTGTATATTTGAGAAGCTTGGTAGACTGTCTATATGCTTTGACATGCATTTTTCATGAAAACAAGGGGAAGAGTTTCATATACCTTGATTCATGCATTGTCAACAAGGGGGAGAGGTTTGTATGATAGGAGAGATTTGGGGAGAATTTTCATGCATTGGGAGTTTTTATGCAAAATTGGTATGCATTTGTGAGATGTTGCATGTGAGAAAAATTTGAGAAGAAGAGGTTGCATTTGCTCAGGGGGAGTTTGCATACGTGCAGGGGGAGCTCCTTTGACTTTCCTGAGTTTTGTGCTTTGTGATGTACTCTTTGAGAGCTTTGTTTTGTCTCGGCTGTGTCGAGCCGTTGCCCTTGTCTTAGGGGGCCGAGACTTGGATTGGCGGGTGATCTCGTTTTCGCTTGTTCTTTGGCTTTGGATCACTTGCTTGGGAGGTTTGTGTTCGTGGTTGTTTTTTTTTCTTTTTCTCTATCATGGTTACTATGGGTGTTGTCAATGCACTCATCAAGGGGGAGATTGAGGACCAGGTGTGTCCGAGGACCAGTGGAGGGTCGCTCTTTAATGATGAGTGATTGACAACATTGTGTGGACTGATGCTTGGCTATGTGTGCAGGTACAGGTTGCGACTTGACTCATGTCGGTGCAGGTGAAGAACAAGCGCGAAAGGCCTTAGCCGTGGCGGCCTCTGGGTGATGGAGTGGCAAGTAGGCTTGGTTCGATGGACCCGATGGCCGATGGGGTCAAGTGCGAACCGTGCGGTGCACGACTGGCAGGCTGAAGTCGTGAACGTGGGCCGGTGCAAGGTAGCGGTTGAAGTCTGAAGCTTGCACACGGGGTTTGGTGGTTTGCCCACAAAACCATCAGGTGGACGGTTTCTTGGTTTGGGCCGCAAAACCAAGCCCGGAGGCCCGAGGCGATGGAGACAGTGATCCGGGAGCTTTGAGAAGCTTCGAGGCGGGGGGCACATGGCGTGATGGCGGGGCTTGCATCGAAGCTAAGCAAGGCCGCGGTGGAAGCGTGTCCGCTTGATGAAGACTTGACCAAAATGCCCCTGAGGGGTTGTATCTTCATTTCAAGCAGTAGAGGTAGCGTGGTCATTGACCTCCCTCCGATGGACTTCGTATAAATAGCGGAGAGGTGGATGGCATCTCTCTCTCTTGCTTCCTAAGGCTTTCTCCCCCAGTAGATTTTCTCTGCACTGCTTCTTTTCCCCTCTGGATTCCTTAGGCTAAACTCTTGTACAGAATCTAACCTCTGGATGTATGGAAGCATTCGTGTCATTTTTGGGACTATTTTTGGGAGTTTTCGGTCTTGGCTCGATTCGTGATTTTGGAGGTGTTTCTTCACTGATTTCTTCGAGGGGATCATGGGTGGATGCCTTGCGCATCTTTGTGTGTGATCTTGACCCCTCAAACGTTGTGGAGAGCCTTCGATTCGTGCGTTTTTGGTTGGTGCCCGAGTTCATGGTGGTGGTTCGGTTGATCCGCGATTCCCGCTGATTTAGTGGCTTAGGAGTCGATATTTTTGAGGCATAGCATCCTTGTGTGACGCTTTTCATCTCCCCAAAATCTTGTCTCAAGAGCTTCAACCGTTTGGGAGATCCGGTGATGGAAAGGTTTGGTTGACTCCCGAGCCCGAGCTTTTTCTGCTCTGTCCGCGTGTCGCGGACGGTTCGCCCGAGCGTCGCGGACGGTCCGTGAGGAGCGCGTGCGCCTAGGGTTCGTCCCGTGTTCTTCGTGTTCTTGCGCGTCTTTGTTTCGATCCGTTTCGCCCCCAGGCTTTGGTTGCAAGGTGTTTGGCGGACGGTCCGCGAGGGTCTCACGGATAGTCCGTGTGGTCGGATTTCCGACGGACGGTCCGCGGTGCCTCCACTGACGGTCCGAATTTCGGGGGTGCGCTACTGGTGGCTCGAGGCGTTTTTGCGGACGGTCCGCCGTGACCTGCCGGACAGTCCGCACCCTCCTCGCGGACGGTCCGCCCGGTCACCCCCGACAGTCCGCCAGGGGCTTCGCAGCAGTGGTCAAGTTCTTTGATTCTTGCTTCGGTGGTTCCGCTCTTTGCTCCTAGGCTTCTTGGTTGATCTTCTAGGCTTGTGTGTGCCTTGTTTGGAGCTTCCTTTATGTGCACGGATTCGTGGAGTGGCAATCGGGGTATAGGACGAGTTCGACCTTATGGAAGAATTTTTATCGGCTCCCATTCATTCCCCCCTCTCTGGTCGCCCGATTCGGTCCTTCATGGTGGAATGGGAATCTCTCTAGGTTTCTCTTCTCCCTCACCACTCTTCTCACCACTATTGTCAACCCCCAACACCTGACCATCAAACCTCTTAAACTGAGCCAGCATCAAACTCAATTGTGGCTCATGACCAGACAACCACCCCATCATTTTTCTCAATTCATCATTCTCATCCTGCAAACGGTCAACATTGTGTGCAAGTTCCATGTTTTTCAAAGCGTGCAATTCACAGGTAGAGCATGATGTAGGAAGTGGAGCTTTCAATGCCGCCTCAAGAGAAACTATCTTGGTGTGAGATTGATCAAGCCTAGCGTGCTACACAGGACAAGAAGTGCAAGAACCTAACAAAGCAGGTCTAGATTTCAATTCATCACACTCAACCCTAATCACATATAGTTCCTCAAGAGTTGAGGCATGCTTCTCCTTGAGAGCAGTCAAGTGAGCCAGAAAAACATTGCAATCACTACAATCAACCTCATCAAACACAGCAGGAGCAGCTTTCAAAGCACCTATCTCAGTTCTAGCATCAACAAGCTAGGACTCAAGCTCAACTATCTTTTTGCTTAGCATCACCCAACAAAGACCTAAATTCCCTCTTCCCCTTGTTGGTCTTCCTAAGCACATCATCACAGTTATCAAGAAACTCATTGAGCCTAGCATTCTCCTCTAGCAAGAAGTTGGGATCATGTCGTACCTTTTCCTCGGAGTTGAAGTTTGAATCCGAGCTGTGCTTCCCATCCTTCTTGGAGTGCGCCATGCCGCAAAAGCTTCCTTGTGCGACGAAGCTGAGGCCCGTGAATTTCTTGCTCGTGCGCCGCTTGTCCTTGCGTCGATCTTGCTCTTCATCGCTGCTCGAGTCAGAAGAAGCATCGCTGGATGTGGAGTCGATGTCACTCGCGCCGGCAACCATCGCTAAAGCCGTCTTCTTCTTGTACCCGCTGCTCTTCTTCGGCCTTCTCTCACCCTTGTCCTTGCGCTTGTCCTTGTAGTCATTCTGGGAGCGGTGCTTGTTGTAGTCGTGCTTGGGCTTGCCTTTGTAGTCGTTCTTGATCTCCATGGCTTCAGGGCATTCGGTGATGAAGTGCCCGTGCTTCCCGCACAGATAGCACATCCCCGAGCTCCGCCTCGCATTCTTGCGGTTCTCGTACATCCGCCAAAACCTCTTGCTCAACAAGGCAAGATCATCCTCGCTCAGCACCTCAAAGTCCTCATCTGGCAAGGACACAAGACAAGACAAAGAGAAACCAACAAAGTTAGCATTAGTCCTTGATCCTGAGACAAGAGCCAAACTATGAGGATTAGTGGGGCTCTCGCTCTTGGCTCTCAAGCCACGATCAACCTCCGAAGACCTGAGCTTGGAAAACAGCTCATTAAGCGATAGCGTATCATACACGCTCGACTCCTCAATGGCCTCGACCTTGGCACTCCACACAGACCTATCCAGGGCATGCAAAGGCTTGATAGCTTGATCATGATCCGTGTATGGGAGCACTGTCACATTGACCCTCATGTTATTGACTATGCTGGTGAAGCGCTGGAACATAGCATCGGTCGACTCACCAGGGAGATGAGTGAAGTTCTCGTACTCTCTCCGGTAAGTGGAAACCAAACGGGCCTGCACCTGGGCATTGCCAACATGAGCATTTCTCAGCTTAAGCTATATCTTTCTGGCCACATTCTCTTCGTACACTCGCTCAAACTTCGAGGCAAAGAGAGCACGGAACAACTAATCAACAGCCTTACTGTTGGCCTCACACATGTCCCGCGATCCTGGAAGCAGAAAACTGTCTGGAATGACATAATTTGGATTTTGAGTGACATCCCAAATCAGAGTTCCCTTCCCACGCAAAAACGTGCCCATGCGCCTCTCCCACAACGGGTAATTCTTGCCATCGAAGTGCGGAGGACCCGGCCCCTTACCATAGTCACCCATCTTTGGATCTTAGACTGGTTAGAATCACGAAGATCCGTAACCGGCTCCGATACCAATTGAAGGACCGAATAGGCGACCAGAGAGGGGGGAGTGAATGGGAGCCAATAAAAAATCTTCCCAAAGGACGAACTCAGCCTATACCCTGATTGCCACTCTGAGTACTCGCACATAACAAAGAAGTTCTAGACAAGGCACACACAAGACTACAAGTCCAAGAGACAAGCCTAGAAGCAAAGAGCGGAAGCACAAGACAAGAACCAAAGGACTTAACCAAGTCTGCGAGGTACCAGGAGGACCGTCAGCAAGCACTGGGCGGACTGTCCGCGGACCACAGGCGGACCGTCCGCAAGCTCACGATGGACTGTCCGAAAATGCAGACCGAACCTCCAGTAGCGCACCGGGAAAAATAGATTGTCCGACGGTTGACTGCGGACCGTCCGACCGTCACGGACCGTCCGTGCCTACCTCGCGGACTATCCTCCAAACTTGTTGCCACCGGACCAAAGCAACTCAACAGATCGAACACGAGCACTCAAGAACTCGCGAGGAACACGAAGAACACCAACGCTGCCTAGGCCTCGCGGACCGTCCGCCAAGCACGAACAGAACGGAAAAATGCTCAAGCTCGGGAGTCAACTCTGAATGCTTCCATACATCCAAAGGTTAGAGTCTATACAAGAACCTAGCCTAAGGAATACAGAGGAAAAGAAGCAGTCCAGAGCGATCTACCGGTGGAGGAAACCCTAGAGTCCAAGAGAGAGAGATGCCCTCCACCTCTTCACTATTTATACAAAGTCCACTAGAGGAAGCAAATGACCACGCTACCACTACAACTTGAATTTAAGATACAACCCCTCAAGGGCATTTAGGTCAAGTCTTCATCGAGCAGACACACTTCCACTACGGACTTGCTTAGCATCGACGCAAGCCCCGCGATCATGCCACGTGCCCCCCGCCTCGAAGCTTCTCGACGCTCCCAGATCACCGTCTCCGTCTCATCGGGCCTCCGGACTTGGTTTTGCGGCCCAAACCAAGAACCCCTCCACCGATGGTTTTGTGGGCAAACCAACAATCCCGCGTGCAAGCTTCAGCCTCGATCCACTACCTTGCACCGGCCCATGTTCACGACTTCAGCCCGCTAGTCTTGCACCGCACGGCTCGCACTTGAACCCATCGGCCACCGAGTCCATTGAACCAAGCCTACTTGCCTCTCCATCACCCGGAGGCCGCCACGGCTAAGGCCTTTCGTTCTTGTTCTTCACCTGCACCGACACAAGTCAAACCGCAACATGTACCTGCATACTTAGCCAAGCATTAGTCTACACAACATTGTCAATCACTCATCACTAAGCAGCGACCCTCTACTAGTCTTCGGACACACCTGGTCCTCACAATGAAAGTCAACCGACGGATCAAGAACAATCAGATGAGGAGCGAAGAAAGAAGGAAGGGATGAAGCTTTTTAAGTGTGGTTTGATTTTTTTTCCTTTTCCTTTTCTTTGTTTTCATCTTGTGTGCATTTATGTATGCGTAGTATTTTCTTGTTTTATTTAGTTTCAGCATGTGTGTGATAGTAGTAGTTTTTTATCCATCATCATGAATAAGTTTCAATGTTGTTTTTATGATCTTAATATGGATGGAAAATTGTACCATGTTGATATGTGATGATCGTTGCCGCTTTGCTCGATCTTATGCTTGATTTATGCATGTTTAAGCTAGTGCTCTCTTTTAATATGAATCTGAAATTTAATTAAATGCTAGCTTAAATCTTCTGTGGAGGTTATGATAACTCAAGTCCCATAGTTCTTTTTTGTTGCTCTCAATTTTGAATGAATCGAACAATCTTTTTAATCTCAAAAAGTTATGCTAACTTTGTCATGAGTACCGCTTGCATTTTGCTCTACCCATCCAAAGCCTAAATACTTAAGTGCAACACCTTAGTATACACAAGATTTATTTTTGGGTGCATTAATTCAAGGCCTGATTTCTCTGGCCTGAGACTAAGAAGCTGGTCATTTCGTTTTTGCGTATCGTTCTTTATGCTAGCATCTTCTATCGGTGCATTGTGAGTTTCCACATTGGGAACTTCGCAAACCTCGCCGGATATCCAACCAAAACCCAAAAATGTCTCTTTTTGTGTGTGTTCACCTCCTTGACTACAACCCAATATATGAGTATGGATGAATATTTCGAGGAAGATTACAAGGAAGGTGCGTCGAGTGAGAAAGGGAGACTTCCAAAAGGACCCCTAGAAGATTTTTTGAGTATCTCTCTCTAAAAAAATATGAGAGCTTCAATTTCCACCATGCCAAGGAAGTGCTAGTATAGTCTAGAGTTCGAGGGGAGAAAATAAAAAAAGGAAAAAAGAGAAAAAGTATGATGAAAGAAGAAAAAATGATGAAAAATGATAAAAGAGAAAAAGTACGATGAGAAAAAGAAAAAGAAAATTAATAATAAAGGAATAATAATAATGAGTTTTCAAGAGGATTCAAGATCAAGACCCATACTCATCTTTCCGACCATGTGCAATCCGATAATGAGGACTTCGTTTGTGCCTCGGGATCACTCTTTGCCATTTGCGCATGTCCACCTATCTAAAAGTGTGTGTTCATCTCTCCCTCCTCCTTGATAACATTATTTTTCCAATGACCTTTTTGACGAGTCTCGGTAAGACCATGAGAAGCTAGTCTTGTTTTAATATCTCAACTATAATATCTTGGTAGGAGTAAACTTTCCTATAGCTCCATATAAAGCTTTCCACCACATACTTTGAGAGAAGAAAGGAGTAGAACAAGTAGGCTTGAGAGACAAGATGAGATGAGAGTACATGAGCAAAATGCAAGATGGTTATTTTTGATCTTGGTAAAACAAATTTTCTCTTTATCTCATTCTTTATTTTTCAAAATTTCTGAGATTTATTTAAAAATTTGAGAGCATGATCAAGTACTTGTGGAAAGAGCTTGAATGATATCTACCCTCCATAAAGATAAAAGTTAGTACATTATGGAACTTTAATGAATATAAATGTAGAGAGCATTTTGTTTTCTCATGTATGATCAAGTGTAGGATACGAACATCGAAGGGCAACATTGATATCCATTGAAGGCTTACTCGAGGACGAGCAAGGTTTAAGCATGGGGGGATGTTGGCGGTCGATTTCCGTCAACCTAGCCACTTGTTTACCTTCTATGTTTGTATTAATTTGACATTCACACTAACGATCCTAACCCCCATTATATGTTAAGTTCACACTCGCGTATAGTTTTTGGAGTTTATTGTTTACATAGGAATCAAGAGCCTAAATGAGGACTTCCGGGTAAGGTTCAACAAGGATTTTACGAGAAGATCATGGACCCCGGGACAAGACAAGATACAAGATGAACATGACTCCAAATGAACCAAGGACTAAAGCGTGAAGCTGAGAAGTGTTGAGGACCTAGACGGAAGATGCGGGAGTTCATACGCCAAGGACCCTTATCTAAACCGCGAGGAAAATGACGTCAAGGACCCACATGCAACTCGGCAAAAACTCAGGAAGTCGCGAGAAGATTCGGGAAGAAAACTGGGGGCGAACCGGGCCGAAAACACCCTGGGCCGGTCGACCCAGGACGGCCGGCCTGGCCTCTTTTCGTGTCGGTTCGCCGCCCCTTTTGACCTAGATGTTCCTCGGGCTATTTATAGTCCCCGTGCAAAGTTGCAACTATCCAGCCATTCATCATTCGCTGCCGAGGGGCAGAGGAGCTTGAGGGACACCATCTCGGAGAGGAGGGTCGTGTCAGTCATCTAGGGTTTTCCTAGCCGGCGTGGGAACCTTGCAAGGAAGACCACGTCGGAGTTCCGAAGGTGTGAATCAAGATCAAGGTAGGATCCCGGTTGGATCTTATTCATGTATACACTTTTGATGGAGTTTTAATGGATCCGATTCCTAGCGATCGAGTACCTTTGTTTATTATTCTTGTTCTTGCTTGGGTGTTTTCTTCCTGAATCTATTCTCGATTTAGATTGCATGGGATGTTCTTGTAGCCGTGGTGGCTAGAGGTGCATACCCGATCTACCATGTAGCTCAACACACTCCTTGCGAGTGTGCTCTAACATTCGACCGTGAAGAAAGGGGAACATCGTGAAAGGATGTTGACATCGAGTACAGTGAGGCGACTTAGGGGGTTTGACCGAAGGTCAAGGTTTAAAGATGCTATTAATGAAATTCGTTTTGCTCTCATCTGTGAAAAACTTTTGCAAATAAACTTCATTTAGTGCTTCATGCATACAAGATTCCTTTTTCCAAAAACTTTTCGCGGGGAATCTAAACACGTTTGTGTCAGTTTATTTTTTCTCTTTGTGCATGCGGTCCATGGGAAGTTTTGGCAATGGGCGCCTCGGTCTCACGAGAATGGCAACGGGCGGATGTTATTGTCTTACTTATAAGAAAAAGTGACCAAGCTAGACTGAATTATTTGTTGATTTGTTGGCAAAATAGGTTCACATTTTTTGAACGAACATCCATCCAAAGTACTCCTCCGTAGTAGGAAACAGAGTCCAGTGATCTTACAAAAATAGCAGCACAATCAAATAAAGAGGGACCAAACTTAATCAGAAACTAGTAATTAGCATTACAGCAATGCAACACTTGTTATTGTTGGCAATTAGTGTTTCATCCAGTCTGGTTCATCGATGATCATGGGCGCCGCCTCGCCTTCGAGCAGGGACATGGGCAACATCAGTGGCCGAGCGGCTGGCAACACAGTCGGTCTGTGGAGCAGGGTTGGGAACGGACGTGTCCCTCAGCTCTTCAGCACAGTCGGTGCGGCGGGCGCACCTGACATCAATGTCTAAGCAGCTGGCAACATTGCCGCCCTATCGAGCAGGGATGGGAATGCTCGTGCCCCTGAGCTCTCCGGGACAGTTGGCTCGGTGGGCGTACCTAACATCAATAGCTGATCGGCTGGCAACGCCGCCGGCCTGTCGATCAGGGCTAGGAACAGTCGTGTGCCTGACCTATCCAGGACAGTCAACGTGGCGGGCGCACTTGACATCAATTGCCGAGCGGCTGGTAGCGCCGCCGGCCAGTCGAGTAGGGATAGGACAGTCGACACGGCGGGTGTGCTTGACATCAGTGGCTAAGTGGACGGCCACGGCAGCCATGCACGGACGGCCTGGCCTCTTGGGCACTCCACCCACTGCACGCCAGCTTCTGGTGGAGATGTTGAGACAAGAATCATGGTTTTCTTGCTGCGGCGAGAATGACACATGCCCCATCGCTCCCCGGCATGCCAGCGACGACTGCCGCAGTTGGCGCAGAGTGTGCCGGGCCCCATCGGGCTGACCCTCCATTGAGGTGATTTTGTCCTACAGCAGTCACCGCATCTCGGCACCGCCGGAGCTTTAACCAGCGTGGATGGTTGGAGAGCGTGCACCACGTGAGGATTCTCGCCGTCCATTGGGGGAGATACTCTAAAATGCACATAGAAATTAGTTTGATCAAAGAGGCGAAACGGTCGAAAGAACAACGAAATCAATTGATTTGGGAGAGAGGACGATGGTACTTTCGCTGAGAGAAGGAGATGTCGGTGGGGTCTTCTTTCGCCGAGAGGAGGAGATGCTGATGGGGTTTTCTTGCGCTGAGGAGGTGATGCAAAAGTGTTTTCTAGTATATTGTATATTAATAGATCTCATTTGCCCTGGGAAAGGCGCAGGGTCGCATCGGGGGTCGTGTCAGGCAAATGGCCAAGGTGTGTAATTTGCAGTCTCATTGAACTTTGAGCAAACTTAATTCACTTGAACATGATGAGATCGAATGTTGCCAGGAGACCGGCTATTCTTGTTACGAAACTTTATCAGATTGTTGCTATCCATGATGCACACGCTCTGCATTAGCCTAGGTTACGCGGCTTGCTACCATTTGTAGGCTCCTGATAGATGCCCTGAGTACTACTGGCAAAGGCAATAATTCGCGAAGCTTATCAGTATCAAGAGGATCATAGTGCATGAGGAACCAGAAGAAGAATCAAACTGTGATGTGGAAGTTGTTTTTAGGAGGGTCATGCAAGCTGACAATGGTATGCAATAGCAGACATGAATATGCAATGAAGTAATTAACTTTGCAGCTATATCAATGATATAGTTTGTTGTTTTTTTCCTTTTCTTTCTTTTTCCTACCTCCTATGATCTCCCGGGATTGTAGTCTTGTATTTGCTGCTATATCAATGAAATGTGCTACACCGTGCCAGGCTCGCACATCAAGAGGGAACAGAGGGGTCAAGAGTCCTCCTAAGTTGGGCACATCAAGAGACGACAGGTGAAGTGGAATGCATAACCGATACCTTTTGGTGGCCGCGCCCAGCAGGTTACGCATGAGGAACCATGATGGATGCGTGGAGCAACATGGTTTGCGGTTGGGTTACCATAGCATATGCCTTTGATCAAAGCATGCTGTGTATCCCAGGCTTCCACGCGTGTAACCGAGGTGGTGCAGGTTACAGTAATGGCCGCCTGGGCTACACACGCATCATCACAGTTGCCGCGGGACATGGTGGGTGGTGTCGACTAAGCGCGTAACTTGCAAGGTCTCGGTTACGTAGGTGCCATTCAGCGGGCTATGCACTAGAGAATTCCATGGATGACGCGTCAGCCTCCCGGGCGTGAGCTTCGCTTCGAGGAGAAGCAAACTGCAGTGAGGGCAGGCCGCTGTGGGCCACGTGGTGCATCATCATTATTACAGTGGACGACGGGACGGCCTCCCTCTTCTGCTCCCCTCCTGTTGTGTCATCAGCAGCCACAGCCACCGCCCACCCGGAGGAGTAAGCTAGACCCGCTGTGTTACGTGTGCCACGCGGTGCTTCAGCCTAGGTTACACGGCTTGCTGCCAAGCCACGGGTTACGCACAGTCACTGTGTCGTGTGTACAGCCTCGACGGGACAGGACGGGCCTACAGGCACCTCCCCTCCCGTCCTGTCGTATCGTCCATAGTCACAGCCCACAGCACCACCCCGCCATGAGGAGGAGTAAGCTGGACACACTGGGTTACGCACAATCCATGACGCACACGCAGTGCTTCAGCATAGGTTACGCGGTGCTTCATGTGTTGATGCATGATCAAATTCCGCTGACATACTGTAAGTTGTAGTGCAACTCATCATCGTAGAAAACACGTAAAATATTAGTCTGGTGGGAAGTGATTAGTCTAGAGAAACAGTCCGGTTAGGTCTGGTTGATAGCTGAGATAGGTTTGGGCGGATTTGGTTTGGTTCTGAACGGTCGCATGGGCAATTCCTTCAAGCTCGACGCCTCGTGCCCTCTTCTGTCGTCTCCCTTGATCGTCCCAGTTTCCAACCATGTCGACACTGCACGTCACTACCATGGAGCTTGCCGTCCTCGCGTTCCTGACGGCTATCATCGATGAGTCGCCAAGGGTTGACTATAGAGTATCGACGAGCTCCGTCCGTGGTGCCGGCGCCGTGGCGCTCTTCGCAGCTCGCCAGCAACCGCCTTGACGGGCAACAGCAGAGTGATGAGCACTTGTAGGGATATAGATAATTGGGTGGAAACCACAACTTAGTTTAGTTTTGGAGTGAAACGTGCATTAAACTTGTCTGCTGTCAAATTAACTCGCGGAAGGCATTCATTTCATCTCCATTGAAACAATAAGTTCCAGCATGGACTATGAAAATGGATTGCATACAAGTACAAATAGTTAAATGCCTTTGTTATGTACTGCTCAAAGGGACACATTATTATACACATCCTGAATGCACATATGAATCCATATCAACAACAATGTGTATTGCACATATATATCAATGTGTATTGCAATGTAAATGATGTGTTGTCTGTAGCAACGCACGGGCACGATCCTAGTAACTAAAACATTAAAACTACAAACTACAAGCAGGGACCCTGGTACATGTTGTTGTGTGTATCTACCTCTCTCTATGATCTTCGTAACCTGGACCACTCAGTTTCACAATAGCCATGTACTCTCTTGAGGCACGCGCGTAACCTATCACTTTGTTCTACTATTGGTTAACTCCTCTCTTGTCTCGTCCAGATGGCCACCGAACTGCGTAACCTATTGTAAATCGGTCACTACGCACAAGACATCAAAGCAGATTTGGTTACCACCACCGTTCATACGTATAATGGTGATGAATGGACCTAATTGTGAGCACGGATGATAAGATCAAGCACGGATGCAAAAGATTTCACCATGTTCAGAGATTTTTGGGACCAATCATGTTCAAAGAAGTCATCTGCATAGCTTTGAACCACCCCCACCCCATGAACAACCCGTTCCTAGACTCCAAGCCCATCAAGCTCATGTACATCCAAATCAATGAGCCTGTCTCAAAAAAAGTGGAAGGATATATTAAAATAAATACTTTGGCCTTGGATCCTTATTTTTCAAAATATTGAGGTCAACACAGTAAAAACGTGATCCAACGTTTACTGAATTATAATGTACGCTAAGGGCTCATTAACAAAAGGGGCACCGTATACGATAGACAAGACCGCCAAGATGCAACATGGTCGCTCAATGATTAATTTGGGCCTTAATCGTGTTGGCCCACATGCACGACTAGAACTCATGATCATAACATTCGGAATTACGATGGATGTTCTGTTGTTATATCTCTATATTTCATACGTATCTGATGTACGTAACCCACGATATTACGACTTGTCAAAAGAGTAAATGGATCATTGAAGATCTTCTGTGACCACTTGCACAGATGGTGCGGGGTAACTGCTATGTAACGGATACGCAAATAATGTAAAGGGATCCCCTGTGCAGCATGTTGTGGTGGAACAGATAGCACGACATCTAATCCTGAGGAAATATTATGCGTAACTCACTGGCGTGGTGCGCAATCCATGGCACTTTGCACCAGCTCTCTTCTCCGGGGATAAACAAAGTGGTTGTGCAAGGAACCCAATTGTGAAAAACATTTTGCGTAACTCACCGGAATCGTGCGTAATCCATGTCACGACAATAGTATCCTTCGATATCGGGTTATGCTATGGATAAATGACCGCGTTGCCCCGGCGAAAAGCTTTATGCAGCAGAATAAAGTATTTATGAGAGGGAGCCGGAAGAGGCTCCACAATGTTGTTTTGGGGACACGTGGAGCGCACTGTAGAATTCGTGTTACCTAATTCGTAGAGAAAATGATGTCAAGGGCCCACATGCAGAGGGGTGGAAATTTAGGAAAAGATGAGGAACGTCGGGGAGCGAGATGGGCCCGAACCGGACGAACTGGGCCTGGGCCGGTAGGCTCAAGCCGGCCAGCCTACCCCCTTTTTGCGTCGTTTCGCCCCCCCCCCCCCACTTTGACCTAGCACCTTCTCAGCTTATTTATAGCCCCTGCCCAGGACGGCCGTCGTATCCATTCACGACAATTTGGAAAAACCTAGCAGCAAGCACCAGAGGGAGATGACGACGGCCGCGAGTCCTCGAAGTTGTCTATGAGATGGCCTAGTCCTACCCTAGCCGCCATGGCCTCCCTGTGTGGTTCAGCCATGGTGGAGTTTCGGAGCTAGTTGAGGTCATCAATGGTATGTACTCGGTGGTGATGATCCAAACACATCTATTATTATGTGAGCAATGTTCATCATGTTTTCCAATCTTCTAGCGATAACATGTCTCCGTCCATGCTTTCTACCTTTCATGAATATGTTTGTTCCTTAGTCTGATTCTAGATTGGACTATATAGCATGCTCTATGTAATAGTGGTGATTAGATCTAGTATGTTGACCCTTGATGATTTGTAGACATGTCCACGTATGGGCGTGCCCTTAGACTCCCCGTACCATTAAGGGTGCACTGTGACAGGATGATACCCCCGAAAGTGCAGATGTCTTCGGGAGGTAGGCCAGAGGTAGGAGTTTAAGGATGCCATTAGATGAGATGCATGATTTGTTGCTCGTTTGTCGGAACTACAACTAGAAGTCGATAGGCTTAGTTGTTCCCTTGGTGGCGCTTTACCTTGCCTATTTGTGAATCTGAGCAACCTTGTGCTATCATATACATATCTCTTAGGTTTATTTTTGTATGCAATCGACGCTTCATGTTAGGTTAGATTTACTAGATGAGGTAGAGAACCTTAGCGGTTTGCTTCCGATCCACGGATTGATACCTTGGGTCCATACTCAAGGGAAAAAAGGTACTACGGTGAATCTTGGCACGTTATTGAACCGTCAACAGAGTTGGAGGTCTGCCACGTTTTTTGTACTTGTGGACCATGAGTTTATAGCACTCTATTTCAGGGAATATTTGGGACATACAAGTTAATTCAATGTGCTCGTTCACTTATAAGTTAGCTATTTTGAATTTATTACTTCACTTTATTCATGTGAGAATTATACAAATTCTGATAAACTTCCGCAAAATTCCACACATAATTTCAACAAATATAAACATAGCAACTATTGTTCTGTCCGTCTCATTGCAAAAGTGTGTCTATACTAAAAAAACTCATTATACATAATGTTGGGGCTCTGGAAAACCTCACATATGGGCACCGGGGGTTTGCCAAAGCAAGCTAAACTGTTGAGCTTCAGATTGTTTTTAGGCAAAATAAAAGCCGTGGGCTTCGCAAAGACTTTCCTCGAAGCAAGAGGTTGTCTCACGCCCAAAGGCACAAAGAGCCAACAGGAGAAGGAAGTTGGGCTCCGAACGTTTTCCTCATCATCGAAGATACCAGGGCGGTTGTTTTACTCCACGAACATATGATCTTAATGGTTTCTCTTTGAGGAACAGCTAGGGAGTCTGGGCTCCGGCATCTTCGTCATGTATCAGGTAATTGCGAGATTTAACACTATTGCGAGATGTGTCATTACAGGAAACAGTCCGGAGCTCCCGATCAAGAGCGGTAAAGGGCGAAGGTCCTAGCTTCGCCTTAGGGCCAAGCCAGTTCGTTACTCTCCACTTGGAAGGCTCCGAAGCTCTGAGCTGCAGCAAGAATGAAGCGCCACGAGGAGCAAGTTGGCGAAGCCCGGGGCTTCTCAAAGATTCAAGCGCGAAGACTCGGTCAAAAGCTGTTCCAACACGGAACCATCTCCGGTCTTCGCGGCGCATTTTCCGCTCCGCTGTCTCCGGCGTGATCTGTGCTCCGCAAACTATGGTGTTAAATCCGCAACATGTGTAAAAAACCAAGTTTGCCCCCGAATATTCTTGTTAGATGTTAGGGTTTCGGGGCATACTTGGAATGTAAATTTGGTCTTTTGGCACTATATAAGGAGGCCTCCTCCTCATTGTAAGGGGGTCGCCATTTTGGAAAGTTGAGCGTGTAATGTACTGAGGAAGGTTAAAAATATCATTCAACTGATTCTGTGCGTATTAATTGTGAATTGTTCATCGTGCTCTCTCATTCCTGTTTGGTATTTTCGGGTACCCAACACATAATGTCACCATAAAATATAATTGCGTGAAATTGAGCAGCTAGGCCACCAAGCTCCATAGCCATGGCTCTTGCTTTGTCCATTCTTGCATGCAGCGCAATTGTTCAATTTTTGGCTTTGGATGTCGACTGCTGTGTACTGCAAGACGATGGTGGGAGGGTGAAACCTTTAGTCCCATCTTGCTAGTGCACCCTAGTGTGCTTACACTAACTCTGGTGAGCTTTATTTGTACCATGAGTGGGTATGTTTTTATCCTTGGAGATGATGCAATATTAAGGTCTTACGAACTGAGAAACCATGTGATGAGGACATGGTGCCCATGCATATGTCCATGAGTGGTGCATGGAGTGAAGAAAAAGGAGTCCAACAAGGTTTTCCAAGTCAAGAGGGAGATCCGAGGCTAATCCGGTTCGAGTCCCCAAGGTAGAGGCCCAAAGCAACACAAGTTCGAGCCTAGTTCGGAGTCCAGGAGCAGCACTCACCAAAAATGATGCCCCGGTCGCATACGGAGTCCGTTTTGGACATTCTTTACATGGGTGGAACCATAATTTCATAGAGCTTCCAATGGCACCAGTTTCATGCCCAAATTTGTTCGTAGTCAACAAGAATCGTCGAAACAAGTTGACGTCCAAAATCTGCAAAGCTGCTGCATTGCCAGTTTATCGGGCCTTAAGCCCAAGTTGTGGGCACCCCACCCTTGGTCGCCCCCAACCCTAGAACGCCCCTCCTCTCATATACTCAGTAGCCGCCGCCTTAGAAACTTGGGTTTTGTTTGAGTTTTTGTTTCCCTTCGATTCGAGGAACAGACTATCTTCATAGCCACTGTAACGCTGAGTTCTTTTCCTGTGAATCAGAGCCCCCATTATTGTTCGTCACCACTGTGTCGATTAGTTCTTTTATGATCAGAACTTGAACTCCATACTCTTTTGCTTCAATTCATATTTGCAATTATGAGATTGCGTGTTTATCCTTTCTTGCTTGTGTTCTCGATTCGCTTGCAGGGAAAGCCTTCGTGGCGAGGTTAATCAAGTTGTGCTTGGTTGATAACTAACGGAGCAGTGGTGTAACGGTTGCGGGGTCCGAATCGTGTAGATTCGAAGCTAGATCGTCAACGTCGAGTTCTCCACCCAACCGAGTTTACCATCTACCTCTCGGAAGATTGGGCCAGCGCTTATCATTTGGTATCAGGATTCCAGGTTGCCCGCGAGGTCTTATCGTGTGCCCTTTGGATTCATCTTGTTTTTCATCACCTATAGTCCACAAAAAGCCTTACAAAAAAATAATTCCGTTGTCCTATAACCTTTTTGTGCCCCAAAATTTTTCTTTTTCAGTTTGCTTTTCTGAATTTTAGTCCCTCGTGAGTCGTTGTGTTCATCGTTTTCAGGTCTTGTTCATTGTTCCAGTTTGAGTAAAGTCTGATATAAATCTTGTGACGTGTAGCAGTTTGGTTCTATTGTTACAATTGTCTCGCCATGCTATTTTGTGCAAGGAGTGTGATCTGATCTGTTGGCGGCTGTTTTGGACAGAATCAATTGCGTTATTAACAGATAAAGAAGGAAGATTTTTACATGTGTCGACTCTAGTTGCTGACTGCTAGAGAACCAAGAGTAGCGTCCAGCCATTGTTTAGGGCTTCAATACTTCCCATATTTCTAAGTTATCAGATGAAGTGACTAGACGTGGACTACTAGATTTTTTTTCCTGGAGTACATACGACCCATGTGTTTCTAAAGTTGTTTACCAGGCTTCTAGTTCAGAGTTTCTTTATTTCCACTTGTAATATCACTTGTAGCAGTTCTGAAAAAAAAGAAAGTAAATGGAAAAGTGGTGCTAAAAAAAGAAAAATAAAAGCCGCACCAGAAAAACAAAGTGAAAGAAGAGAAAGAAAAAAAAATTCAGAAGTGCTTGCATCCTTTGTATCCCTGTGAGAGTTGTATTGTTGCTTGCTTGAACTAGGTCCAGGACGAGTTTAGGCCGGTGGCATAGACTAGCTTGGGACTACTTTTCAGTTTTGCAATTCTGAATTCGAATTATTGATATTCCTTGCTACCATATTGTGCCTACCCAAAACTCCACATATATACTTCTGTCAGCACAGGTTCTTCCTTGCAACTATTACACCGAAGCTCGACGACTGATTGTGCCACCCTGTTGGCTTTGGTAAGAACACTTGTCAGATGGTGGTAAGCTGCTTGAGATATTGCTTTCCACTTCCACCACCACCCAATAGTTATTAGTTGATAGGGATAATACTTTTGTGTTGTCTTTGTTATCTTCTAACAATGACAGGTTCTTCATATCCACCAACATACGATGGTGTGGGTGTTGATGCATACTTGGAGTGGGAAATTGCCATAGATAATAATTTTGCAACTCATTGCATGTGTCCAAGGTGGAAGGTCAAAAATGCAGCTTGTGTTTTGCGACACTCGGCTTTATCTTGGTGGGATTCTTTAGATCATTCTGATAAGCCTCGAACTTGGATTGATATGAAACTTCGTATGAGAGAAATATTTGTTAATCCACCTCCTACTTTGAATTCATATAATGAGGTGCATAACTTAGAGGATCGGTCCATGGTTGCCTCTCTTGCTACACCTAACCTTTTGCAGGATTCTGAACAAAAGCAAGAGTACAAGGATGACATGGAAGAAAATGAGGAGCTCACATCCTCATGTGAAAATTCAGAACCATCACTTCATAATGCACCTAATACTCCTACTGACATCACAGGTAATGTCCACGGTGCTACTCTCACAGAAGGTGAGAATTGTCTCAATGTGCTGAATTTTTCCACAAACCATGCTATGATAGAGCAATTAATAGTGGAACCATCTCTTGATTTATCTTTGTCACATGGTGATGTGCTTGATGTTTCTTGTGATAAAGATGAATTGTGTGCTACTACTTTAGTTTTACATGCTAGTGTTGAAAATAAATGAAACAAACTGGGTTTCCAAAGAAGGGAACCCAATCCCTGCACCTCTGTGAAAGTCCCAGGAGGCTATCACGTGCAAATCCCTGTCTCATAAAGTAAAGAAATCCGTACAACAGAAGGAAATACATGAGGGTCCACATAATAATATTATAATAATTAAGCATCTGAGTACAGCATTACGGCACATGCCGGGTACAAGTCCAACAGGACTGAATCAAACAGAGTAAACATCTACGCAGCGGAACTCATGTAGCGAAGTAGACTCCATATTCGCAGGCTAGCTCGAGTGTAGGGTGAGCCTCAGTCCTCCCATCCATCGTGCTCAAAGTCGTAGTCCGGCTCCTGGTCTGAAAACCCGTCATCTACTCGATAAGTGAGTTGGTCATGTCAGCTTCCCAACAAAGAGCATAAGCAAAAGAGAACAATTCTAATATGCATGAGTAATCCTATTTATGGTTGTAGAAGGTTATGCAAGCAGCGGTAGCAACATCAAGGAATGCAGAAATGCCGAGAGGTCACCATCTCCGAGGAGATCCACACCTCCGAGGACAACACCTCCGGGGTCAACACCCCAACAAGGAAAGAACACCAAGCACTAGATCTCCACCGATACACAGCTTCCCACTATCATCTGCGATGTGGGGTCACCAACTCCTATCCCCACGTCTCAACGACACGAAGCCGGGCTCACACACACATGGGAGAGAAAGCAGCACAAAAGAATACTAGCCAGGTGAGAGATCGAAAGGGCTGTCCCTACCAGTGGACACGGACTATAGCTATAGGTTTAACACTCTACAGAGGTTGTACAACTGGACCCGCCGAGTAGACCAGAATCGGGTGCCCCCGATCCACCTCTCTACCTAACGGGCGGAGACCTAGCAGTGGACGGCACTCTCTTGCCTCTCTGAGCCTGACTCATCTTGATTGGGGCGCGAAACTTGCCAGCAGGGCTTCGAAGCTGTGAAACCATCCCCGGAGGAGCCGGGACGACGTCTACTCGGGGGGTAAAACCCGTCCCCCTCACACGATCACACCGATCCGCCTACAGGCTGGATGCCATCCACCTACTAGTTCTCGGACCGAACCCCGCCCATAACAAGGTGAACGGTTTGTACGAAAATAGCCCAAAGATCAAGGTCACACAGTCGATCGGTCCTTAATTGCAAGAGCGAGCACTCACCAACTCCCACCGAACGACACGCCGCTAGGGCGGGAGGCCAGGTCGCATCTCCCCTAGACAGGCGTTCACAAGTAACCCAAGTGGCTCGCTCCCGCGGTAACACGTCAAGGATACACACTCACCCAAAACTGAGAAACCAAGTTGATATGTGCCTTGGTTTGTATATGATGAGCGATTGACCGGATGTTTTGAGGCTTTGTGTTGATTGTGTTTCGTCGGGTTGTGTTGTCGGTTGTGTAACTTCATATGTTTATGTGGTGTGTTGTCAATGCACTCGTTAGGAGTGGTTGACAACATTGTGTGGACTGACTCTTGGCCTAGTATTGCAGGTGTTGGTTGCGGCTTGGTTTGCGTTGGTGCAGGTGAAGAACAAGCATGAAAGGTCTATGCCAAGGTGGCATCCGGGGTGATGGAGAGACAAGTAGGCTTGGTTCGAGGGACTCGGTGGCCGACGGGATCAAGTGCGGACCGCATGGTGCAAGAAGAGCAAGACAAAGTCATGGACATGGAGCCGGTGCAACGGTGGCGGCCAAGTCAAGGAACGAGGCAAGACCGAGTAGACCGTCCGGGCGCTGGAGGTGAAAGTCTTGACGGGCTCGACGCTTGGCGTGGTGAGGCCGGGCTGTGCACGCGGGTTTTGGTGGTTTGGCCACAAAACCATCGGAGGACGGTTTCTTGGTTTGGGCCTCAAAACCAAGTCCGAAGGCCCAACGCGACGGAGATGGGGATCCAGGAGCGTCGAGAAGCTTCGAGGTGGGCGACACACGACATGATCGAGGTGCTTGTGTCGGGAAGACGTGAAGGCCGGATGGATGCGCGGCCGTCCGATGGTGAACTTCATATGATGACCAAAATGCCCCTGTGAGGGCTTGCATTGTATCTCCTACTGTAGGGGCACTTCGGTCTTTTCCGGAGGGCCAATATATAGGAGGAGGGGGCTGAATTTTCAGCCAACTCTTTGGCTTAGTTGGTGGGAGTGCTCCTTCATTTTTGGGTGCTCTTGGGGAGAGAGGGAGAGGAGAGTGTGTGGCTCTTTGTTTGGAGCTTTTTGCCATCCAAGATTTGCAATTCTTGGAGTGCCTTGTAACCGATTGGACAAGAAATTCTTAGTGAAGTCTTCATCTCAATCTTGTGCCAAATCCTTTGCTCCCGGCGGATTTAATTCTATCTCCTTCTAAATTCCAGAGTTGGTTTTTGTGCTATTTTCAAAGCTTTTTGGTTTGATCCTTGTGCGTTGATGTCTAGGTCGTTTCTCTCCGGATTTCTTTGAGGGGATCATGGGTGGATGTCTTGCGCATCTTTCGTGATGATCTTGACCCCTCAAACACCGGAAATCAGGCTCGATTTGGTGAGGTTTGGATAAACTCGAGTTGGTGCTTTGAGCGCAATAGATTTGTGATTCCGGTTGATTGGATAGGATTGGAGCTCTAAGATTTTGGACATAGCTTTTGTTAGAGACGCTTCTCATCTACCCAAAATTTGGGCTCAATCCGTCCAGCGGTTTGGGAGATCCGTCGATCGGAAGTTGGAGGTGTTTTTCGCGCGGGCTCTGAGGCTATTTCTGGAGCCCTCGCGGACTGCCCGCGGTGCCCTCGCGGACTGTCCGCCCGGGTGTCAGTTCGTCGAGTTCGTCATGAGTTCTTGAGTCCCTTTGCTTTGTTCCATCGAGTGCTTTGGTTTCGGTTGGAAGGAGTTTGCCGGACTGTCCGCCCGGGGTGGCCGGACTGTCCGCGAGGCTCCGACCGTCCGCGGTGTTTGCCCGGACTGTCCGAATTTCCTCGGGAGTCACTGGAGGTTCGGAGTGCTTTTTCAGATTGTCCGCCCTGTAGCCGCGGACTATCCGCCATGCCCTCGCGGACCGTCTGCCCGGCTCTTGCGGACTGTCCGCCCGGCTCTTGCGGACTGTCTGCCTGGGGTTCTGCAGACTTGCTCGATTGGTTTGATTCTTGTCTAGTGCTTCCGCTTCTTGATTCGTGGCTTGTCTCTAGAACTTGTAGGCTTGTGTGCGCCTAGTTTAGCACCACTCTTGTGTGTGCGAGTGCTCGAAGTGGCAATCGGGGCATAGGCCGTGTTCTCTCTTTGGAGAAGAATTTTTATCGGCTCCCATTCACTCCCCCCCCCTCTCTGGTCGCCTATTCGGTCCTTCAATTGGTATCAGAGCCGGTTGTGGATTCATGTAACTCTAATGAGTCTAGGATCCATAGGGTGACAAAAGAGAAGGGGCGCTTTGCTTGCGGTTTTGGTTTGCACGTTTTGAGCCCGGCGATCTGGTGTTGTGCCTTCAATGAAATAGGCATAACTTTTAGCTCGGTGCTCCGATTGAGCTCAAATTTTTATAGCAGTTCGGTGACAAGTTTTGGGTCATACCCCAAACTGACAATGTTGGTTTGGCGGTCTCGAAAAATTCAAAAAAATTCGGGAACATAAATAAAAAATTTGTTCTTTGCTTTTACAGCTTTTTCGTGAATGTTCCTGAATTTCTCTAGACCGCAATTCATCTCCGTTTGAGCTGCAATTTTGTGTGCCTCTATCTTTGGTGCTCCTTGTTTAGTGGTAAAATTTTGGGAAAAAGATAAGGTTCTTTACTTTTGAGGCAATTCGAGTGCTTTCATTGCTTCTTTGCTTTTTGCTTGAGCTTGTTTTTGGCTAATCCTAACCGGTGCTTTGAGTATGGCACCAAGCTCTTCTCCTTGTGATTCGTTGAGTAGGAGGAGTGTGCAGGTTGAGGTGGAAGCCGGAGTGGAGAAGATGATGTCCCTCATCGAGGACTATCAAGATGGTGATCTCAAGAAGGGAGAGCTCTACCACAAGCTAAGGGACATGAACCAAGGTACACTTGCCAAAGGCATCTTGATCCTATGCGATAGGTTGAATGATTGTGAATGTGATTGTGGGGATTTGCATAGGAGAAATATAGATTTGTGTGATGTCTTGCGTAGGAAGAATGAGAAGATGAAATGCTCTCTTACTAGGTTGAAATGTGGTATGGCTCATTGGAAGTCTTGTGCTTTGAATTCTTGCACTTCTTGTAAAACCATACATGCTAAGAATGATGATTTGAACACTTCTCTTGCTAGCTTGAAATCTGAAATTAAGTTGTTGAAATTCAATGCTTCTTTGCCATGCAAATCTTGTGATACTTTGCTTGCACAAATTGAGGTGCTAGAAGGAGATATGTTTGGATTTGCTAGTGAATGTGGTAACTTGAATGATGATGCTAGAAATGAGATTGCCTTGTTGAAGTCGGATGCCTCTGTGCCTTGTGTTTCTTGTGAGTCCTTGCTTGTTGAAATTAAAGAATTAAAATTGACTCACACCACATGTGCAGATGAACTTGAGCATGCTAGGGCTGAAATTTGTGATATGAAATCCATGCCTTGTAGCAAGTGCTCTTTGTTGCTTATAGATGATGCTTGCCATACTTCTTGTGATGATGATGATGCTTTGGTTGTTGTAAATGATGATACTTGTTCATGTGGTCTCATTTGCACTTCATGCATTGATACGAGCGCCAAGTTGGTTGTGCATGATGAGATGAGTGCCAACCTTGAGAAAGAGAATGAACTCTTGCGTACCACATATGCTAAGTGCATTGAAAAGGAAATCGATAATTTGAGAAATATGACATGTGGTAGTTGTGAGCACCTCAAGTTTGAAAATGAGGTTTTGCGCACAAGGTGCAAGAGTCTTTGTGCCAAGGGTTTGGATTCTAGCACTTCTTGTCACTCCGATGTTGATGCTTTTAAAATTGCTTCCTCTCAACCGGAGTTGACTTCTTCTCTTGAGCGTGAGTCTTTGGATGGTGGCACATGTGGTGGTGCTTTGGATAGCTCTCCCATAGCTATTCCTAAGCTTGGTGGATCTTTCGGTGTTACCTAAGGTAATTTGAATGGCAAGGGTGCCTCCCACATATTTGGAACTCATACTCCCAAGCCGAGGTTCCAATGCACCTTTTGCAAGAAGGATGGGCATACCGTTGAGTTTTTCTTTCGCCGTGTCAAGCACGAGCGACAAGTGCGTGCCAAAGCTTTTAAGAAGCCACGTAGCCTTTCTCATGGCACGTGTGATTCTAATGTGGGCACCAAGTTGGATGTTGGGATTGATGCTTCTTGCTCTAAGTCCCAAAGGACTTCTCACCTACAAGAGAATGGTGATTTGTCCACTCGGACTGTGCCTCTCGATAGGCCTTTGTACCATTGCTCTCATTGTGGGAAGGATGGGCATCAAGAGAGTTTTTGCTACCGCCGGGCAAGGAAAATGCGGCGAGGAGGTGCTTCTAGGCCTTTGGTTGTTCATAGCCCTTCTCATGGCATTAACACTTGTGAGCCTAAGAAGGCACGGTTTGTGGACGGGTTTTATGACACTCTTTCAAGTGAGTTAGGCCATGCTCGTGGACATGCTTCTTGTGCTTTTTGTGTTGGTCCACGACATGTTTCCCGTGGTGCTAGTGTTGGTTCTTCTCCTACGACCCCGAAGGATCTTTGCCTTTTTGCTTGTGGTAACACTCGGTTTTCTTCGTGAGTGGCTCCATTGAGGCATGGTTCTAATGGTGTTCGAAAAACTATTCATTCGAACCAGGATTTGCATCATGCTAACCCACATGATAACTTGAGTGCATCGCTTACCCGTATGACCAAGTATTGGATTCCCAAGTATGTGGTTGCTAACCCTTTGGGATCCAAGGCTCGGTCTTTTTCGTCTCCTTGTGTGTAGGTATGGAGACGTGGTTGGAGAACATGAGTTGGATGGTGCTTGATCTTTGCCCGTGAGGTGATCAAGACAAGATGGTTCTCCACACCGCTTTGGATGGCTCTTGAAAGCCTTTGTACACATGTATAGTGAGTTTTATTTTCCGCTTGCGCTCACTTGTATATACTTGTGTCTTGCTTGTGTGTAAACCATGGTAGGCTAGCCACCTTGTTCATGATAGCTTTGTGATCTTGTATATCTATCTTGCTATCTTGTGTATGATATTTTGGTGGATGATATTTATGAACATCATGCTTTATGGTTGCTCTTTGTGGTTATGTCATGTTGTCCATCTATATCATGTTTGTCTAGCTCTATGGTATCCTTTCTGGTTAGCATGTTTGTCCCCCATGTATATCGTCTTGTCATGCTAGCTTTGTAATATATGTTGGTGGTTGATCCAAATGAACTTGTATCATGCCTTTGTTTAGTTCTTGTATTATGTTTGGCATGTTGTTCTTTGGTATCATTTTGGTTTAGTATCCTTGTATAGGGTTGTACCTTGTTGACATGCTTGCTAGCCCATGCTTATTCATTTATGTGGAATCATGTTACAATGATCTATTTATCTTGATTGGTATTGTCAATGCATTGTGTAGCATGTTTTGAGCTTGCTTTGGGTTTCGGGCTTGCCTTGTCTTCGGGTTGTGTTTTGTTCCTTCTTTGGTTTTCTCCCTTTTTCGGTTGGTTTTAGAGCTTCTCTTTTGCTTTTTCGTTTCCTAGCTTTTGCTTTGCTAGTTGTCTTTGGTTGAGGGGGAGCTCGGTTTCTTTCGTGGGAATTTGGTTTCAAGGGAGTGCTTTGGCTTTTGTTAGTCGGTTGTGATCCTTCAATTGGTATCCTGTCTATGGTACTCAATTAGGATTTTTGGCGGTCTTGCAATTGGTATCCTTTTTATGCTATTCAATTAGGATCTTTGGAGGTTCTTCTTTGCTCGGAGCTTTTCTTGCTTCTTTGTTCCCTTGTGGGCCTTCTTGTTGTTGAGTTGAGTTCCTTGTCTCCTCATGCATTTTGCATTGCATATGTATCATATATCATGATGTATAGACTTTGGTAGGTTTGACATTCTTGTCTTGTATTGTGTCATATATCATGTTGCATTTGATGTACATATCTACCTTTTTGCATTTGTATCATATGCATGGTAGGCTGAGCTTCTCCTATATGCCATGAATACTAAGATATGCTACTTGTGAGCTTTTGAGCATGTTTGATATAATTTGGTGATGGATAGCTATGCTCTTGATAGTGTTGCTATATATGCATGTTGACATGGCTATTTTTTGGAAAATGCTAGGATATGCTCTCTCTTGTGGGTTTAAGGCTCTGCATGATCTTAGTGTGCTTTGGTGGTTTATGTCATGCTTAATTCATGTTTGGATATCATGTGCTTTTCACTTGGGGTCAAAGACCCGTTTGTCATTATGAATGTTTAGCCCATGTGATACCTTGTGGGGGAGCATAAGCTTCTTTTTGCCGCAAAGGCATTTCATGTACCATTGTATGCTTAAAATATGAAAAATTAAATTGGTATGAATTGCTCTTGCTTCAAGTTATGCTCTCATTTGTTCCATGTCATAAAATGCTTTAAAATTGCAATAATTTGGGTGCTAAACCGTTGCATGTTGTCTACCATGAGAAGTCTCATTTTAAGAAGTAGACACATGGCTCGGTGGCTTTAACATGACATGAGAGACATATGGGTGTTTGTAATGATCTTATGTTGAGGATATGTGACCTAGCATGAAGTTTGTATGATCTAGATTCACTTTGGCATGTTTTGCTCATGTTTAGGTCTTTGCTCATGAGAGGGAATTTTTTTTTCAAAAATGCTTAATTTGATCATGCCTTTGTCATATGCCTATATAGATTTACTATCTTGATGGCTATGCTTTTATGGAACTATGAACTATCTTGCTTGCTCATTATCTCACTTGTAGCATTTGATAGTGCTCTTTGTATATTTGAGAAGCTAGTAGTTCAATCTTTTGCAAAATTGCCTTGATTCATGCATTATCAATAAGGAGGAAGATTTGCATTTGGGGGAGAAAAATTCAATTTTCATGCATTTGTTGCATCCAGAGGGATATTCAGTTCAGGGGAGAACTTGAGTTTGCATGCACATGTTCAGGGGGAGTATGCACTTGTGCAGGGGGAGCTTTGTGAGTTTCCTTTGTTTGCCTGAGTTGTGCTTTGGGGGTTGCTCTTTGCTCTATCACGTGTGTTTAGGGTGAGCTTTGTATGCTCTTGGTACCTAGTGCATGTGTTTAGGGGGAGCTTGTGAGTTTTGTGCTGTTTTGCCGGTGGTGTTGAGCCCCTTTGTGCCTCTTCTTGAGGGATCATGTGCTTTTCTTTTATCCATGATCGGTGTTGAGCCCTTTGTGCCTCTTATTGAGGGATCATGCGTTCTTGTCTCGGTTGTGTCGAGCCGTTGCCCATGTCTTTGGGGACCGAGATTGTTAGTGGTGGTGGCCTTTATGGTTTCTCTCATGCCACGTGTTTTTTTTCTTTGCCTTGTGTGGCTTTCGTTCACTTGGATGAGTTGTTCGGCCTTTGCTTTCTCAAACCATTTATTTGTGCTCGCATGTTGTCAATCCACTCCTCAAGGGGGAGAAGTTTGGAAAATCAAGTTGAGATGAACCTTGATTTGATGGTGAGGAGCAGTTGACAAGTGCTTTGTTAAGAGCTGAAATTGGTTTGATGGCTTTTGGGATTGCTTGTAGCTCTTGTGGATTGCTTGACTCTTCAGTGGTGTTTAGTCTTTGTGCTTCCTTTGGTTTCGAGAGTCTTTGGTTGGAGTTCTTCTCATTTCAAGTTGCCTTGTGTTTGCTTTTTCTTGGCTTTTGGGCACTTGAATGGGTTTTTCCTCTGCTTTCAAACCATCTTTTGTCAATGCATTCATGAAGGGGGAGATTGAGAAACCAAGTTGATATGTGCCTTGGTTTGTATATGATGAGCGATTGACCGGATGTTTTCAGGCTTTGTGTTGACTGTGTTTCGTCGGGTTGTGTTGTCGGTTGTGTAACTTCATATGTTTATGTGGTGTGTTGTCAATGCACTCGTGAGGAGTGGTTGACAAAGTTGTGTGGACTAACTCTTCGCCTAGTATTGCAAGTGTTGGTTGCGGCTTGGTTTGCGTTGGTGCAGGTGAAGAACAAGCGTGAAAGGTCTATGCCAAGGTGGCCTGCGGGGTGATGGAGAGACAAGTAGGCTTGGTTCGAGGGACCCGGTGGCCGACGGGATCAAGTGCGGACCGCATGGTGCAAGAAGAGCAAGACAAAGTCGTGGACATGGAGCCGGTGCATCGGTGGCGGCCAAGTCAAGGAACGAGGCAAGACCGAGTAGACCGTCCGGGTGCTGGAGGTGAAAGGCTTGATGGGCTCGATGCTTGGCCTGGTGAGGCCGGGCTGTGCACGCGGGGTTTGGGGGTTTGGCCACAAAACCATCGGAGGACGGTTTCTTGGTTTGGTCCTCAAAACCAAGTCCGAAGGCCCAATGCGACGAAGACGGGGATCCGGGAGCGTCAAGAAGCTTCGAGGCGGGCGACACGCGGCATGATCGAGGTGCTTGCGTCGGGAAGACGTGAAGGCCCGATGGATGCGCGGCCGTCCGATGGTGAACTTCATATGTTGACCAAAATGCCCCTGTGAGAGCTTGTATTGTATCTCCTACTATAGGGGCACTTCGGTCTTTTCCGAAGGGCCTATATATAGGAGGAGGGGGCTGAATTTTCAGCCAACTCTTTGGCTTAGTTGGTGGGAGTGCTCTTTCATTTTGGGGTGCTCTTGGGGAGAGAGGGAGAGGAGAGTGTGTGGCTCTTTGTTTGGAGCTTTTTGCCATCCAAGATTTGCAATTCTTGGAGGGCCTTGTAACCGATTGGACAAGAAATTCTTAGTGAAGTCTTCATCTCAATCTTGTGCCAAATCCTTTGCTCCTGGCGGATTTAATTCTATCTCCTTCTAAATTCCCAAGTTGGTTTTTGTTCTATTTTCGGAGCTTTTCGGTTCGATCCTTGTGTGTTGAAGTCAAGGACGTTTCTCTCCGGATTTCTTTGAGGGGATCATGGGTGGATGTCTTGCGCATCTTTGGTGATGATCTTGACCCCTCAAACACCGGAAATCAGGCTCGATTTGGTGAGGTTTGGATAAACTCGAGTTGGTGCTTTGAGCGCACGAGATTTGCGATTCCGGTTGATTGGATAGGTTTGGGGCTCCAAGATTTTGGGCATAGCTTTTCTTAGTGACGCTTCTCATCTACCCAAAATTTGGGCTCAATCCGTCCAGCGGTTTGGGAGATCCGTCGATCGGAAGTTGGAGGTGTTTTTCGCGCGGGCTCGGAGGCTATTTCTGGAACCCTCGCGGACTGTCCGCGGTGCCCTCGCGGACTGTCCGCCCGGGTGTCAGTTCGTCGAGTTCGTTGCGAGTTCTTGAGTCCCTTCGCTTTGATCCATCGAGTGCTTTGGTTTCGGTTGGAAGGAGTTTGCCGGACTGTCCTCCCTGGGTGGCCGGACTGTCCGCGAGGATCGGACTGTCCGCGGTGTTTGCCCGGACTGTCCGAATTTCCTCAGGAGTCACTGGAGGTTCGGAGTGCTTTTTCGGACTGTCCGCCCTGTAGCCGCGGACTGTCCGCCCTGCCCTCGCGGACCGTCCACCCGGCTCTTGCGGACTGTCCGCCTGGGGTTCTGCAGACTTGCTCGATTGGTTTGATTCTTGTCTAGTGCTTCCACTTCTTGATTCGTGGCTTGTCTCTAGAACTTGTAGGCTTGTGTGCGCCTAGTTTAGCGTCGCTCTTGTGTGTGTGAGTGCTCGGAGTGGCAATCGGGGCATAGGCCGTGTTCTCTCTTTGGAGAAGAATTTTTATCGGCTCCCATTCACTCCCCCCTCTCTGGTCGCCTATTCGGTCCTTCAAAAACACATGCTAGAATAACGAGATATCCCAAACTCAGTCCAAACCTGAGATCCATCCATAACTAAGGGTAAAATATATGGATGAATAAAGTCGGGAACTAGCTAGGGGTCTGTAGCTAGTTCCAAAAGTAGGTATTCTAAGGACAGGATAAACAATTCCAAGGCATGGCTAATCAATTGTCTATGCAATTCCAAAACATGCATAAAAAGTAATTAAGCACTAGCAACTAAAGCATGCATAGGATCTATATGGTTGGGAGTGACATGACACCTGGCTGGCGTCCGTAGTCCTGGTCTGGGTTGAAGTCGGGGTCGTAGGCCTCCTCCGTGTCGTAGCTCGGATCTGTGCAGCACGAGATACGAGACGCTAAATTACCGGCAATCAACTAAGCATAAATCCAAAGAAACCCAATTTTAAAAGATCCAAACAGATCCAAACTAGCTACAAACAGCACCGTCTCATTTTTAGAAAAATAATGAAACTGGTTTCATATTTTTCGGAGTTATAAATAATTAGTTATGAATTTTCAAAGGTTATAGGATTTATAAATCAATTTCCAAATTCATTTATAAATCAGAAAAAGATTTTTATTTTGAAAATAAGCGATGACGTCAGCGTGACGTCACCATGATGTCAGCATGATGTCATCATGACGTCAGCTACTGGGTTAGTGGGCCGTTATTGGGCCGAATGGGTTAGTGGGCTGGATATGGCCCATTGGACTTAGCCTAGTGGGCCAACTAGGCAAAGTCCATCAGTCCTCCCTGAAATTAATTCAGAGCTCACAAAAGAAAAGAAAAAAGGGCCGACGTTGGGCCTTAATGGGCTAAGGCCCAAATGGCTCCTTTTACTTTCACAGCGAAGAAGTCTGTCGATGGCCCCTGAGCTCTGCTGGAGCGCAGCGGTGCTCCTGGCCTCTTCCGTGCGTGTCGACGCGCCTCGGCGCGCACTGGCTCAGGGCGCGGCAGCGTCGGCAAACCGCGATTGACGGTGACGGTGACCCTAGCATCCAAGCAAGCACACGGGGAGATACTCTAGGGTTCTGCGACCAGCTTGACGCGGCCACAGCCCTGTGGTTGGGTACGAGTGGGCAGCGCATGGCTATTGGTAATTCTTAATGTCACCGATATGGCGTTGGGTTAGCGTGAGCGTGTAAGAATCACCCGGGTATACTGACGGGTGCGAACGAATCCGCAAGCGCACGGATACACCGTTGTAGCACTTCACCTCAGGAGTATTCCCAAGGGTATCGAATCCATGGAACGGTATGGGGGACTCTACGAGTGACTATCCAAGGGTACATAGTCCCTGCTGAGGTAGGTGAGTGATGTGAAGTCTCCTGTAGGTTTTCGACTCTAGAGAGGAACAAGCTCAGATAAGATCTCGCTTCGGACACCGGCCCCTCCTGGCTATAACAGTTGGTTCACGGCAAATGGTTGCCTACACGCTATATCCGAACATGGGGGATTTCAGAGGGTCCAACGGCGGTCACTACCGCGGCCTACCCCAAGACAAACCGTGGGATATAGGGCATTCGAAGGATAACCAGCAGTCTAGACACCACGTCTACACCGCCGACTACTACTATAGCACGGCTACGTCTGACGTCCCGTAGAAACACTATAGCACTCCGTATAAATACGAAGCAACAAACCCGCGAGGTTGAGCTAGACCTTACTCGTCATTGAATCAATTCGCGCGAGGAGATACGATTGATACTTGATCTAATCCGATATGCATGAGCTTCACTATATTCTAATAGACAGGCAATCACACAAACGAGATGCAAACTATTGCGATGATAACAGAAGATCTAGGGTCGTGTTCGTGAAGAACACGAGCCTCTAACTTATGAACAAACGCAAAAGTATGAGTTACTTGTTCGTCAACTAGATCGAGGATGCACGTTCATGAAGAACGTGAGCCTCTAAATGATGAACGAACGAAGAACTCAAGAACAACTCATTCATACATCAGAGCCAATTTAGTATAAATAGAAAGTACTGAAATACTCACTTTACTCTAAATGAAGAACAGCATCGCTCACGAGGTACAAGGGGACGATGGATGATGAACGGATCATCACCACCTCACCTCTACTCATCCACACACTCCTCTCTACCTAGCACCACCTAGTCTAGATCCTCCACACACACACTCATGGTGGGATGAGGTTTCACCTCCACCAAGAGAGAATGAGAGAGGGAGAAAGAGGCAAAGGTGAGAAATGGCTTCAAGTGTGTTCATCCTCTTCTTACCCCTCTCTCCTCCTATTTATAGGCTTGAGCAACCGGCGTGAGAGCACCCAAACACCCCGGGGATAGCTTCTAGGACCAATGACCGAACACCACGTGAAAGGCCCTGAGTGGGTGCCACAAGGTCGGTTCGGCCGACCTGTGGGGTGGGCCGACCCCCTGTGGGCCCCGCTCGTGGTGTGCTTTCATGTGGTGGCTGTCCTATGGGTCTTGAGGTCGGTTCCCGGTGTCCACATGGTTTGGTGGCGGTTTAGACACTCTGGTAGGCCATGGGATCCATGTGATGCCTGCATGGCAGCTTCTGATTTGCCAAGGCTTCCTCCCTTGGATTGGTGATGTCATGGATCCAGGGGATGCTTGCATGCAGCCCCTCATTGGCTGAGCCTAACTTGCTAGGATCATGAGGGTGTCTTTTCTCTCTATTTCTTATGCTAAACACCTACATTCAACTTAGCATAGCCACTTGTAGAAATTGTTAGTTTAAACCCCTATTCTAGTGTGGATGCTTAGTTCTTATGATAAAATGCAGGGATTGACGGCCCTAAATTAGGTACTTAACAGCCGTCAACAACTCCCCCACACTTGCCCTTTGCTCGTCCCGAGCGAAAGGGAAGATCACATGGGTTTGAACCAAAGGTATAAGACAAGCATAGGAGTTATTCCAGGTCATACCTTACTCTTGTGAACTCTGTGGATTGGCTACAATGCCATCTTGGGTAGTTGATAAGGGGAATGACCATGAATCGAGTCTCTTAAGCACCTGTTGGTTAGCACTTGGGGTTTTCTTTTTTTAAAGAAAAATATGCTCTGCCCTCCTTCTTTGATTCTCTCAGATCGCTCAATGTGTATATGTCCTCACCAAGGCATTAGATTGCCTTTCTTCACCCTACTTCTAATAATGGCTGTATTTGGAGCTCAAGGTAGGATAAAGGTAAAGCATACTTGTATCACATATATTGCAAATTCAAAAACTAGATCCACAGAGAAAATCAAATCATACGATCAGATCAAGATGTGCACGTGTATGGGTATGGTGAGTATGGTAAGGTGGATACTAGGCCCAAAGTGGGTGCTAGATATTACCATACATGTATGATGAATGTTGGTTGATGGTGAGGTGGACACTAGCCCCGGATTGGATACTAGTTATCACCATCTAGGCTATGGAACTCCTTTTTGCTTGATTCTCCCTTTTGTATAAGAATCTTTTGAGAGCATTGCTATCTCTATATATATATCTATATATATATATTTTTTTTTTCAACACTGGACCTTCATGTGTCCATATTTTTTTTATAACCATGCCTCTTATGTAACAAAATTAAGAGGGAGGGATCAACACATATGCAGCCTTATTTTCTTGGAATGGATGGCCAATACATTGCTAACTTCCAGGGTAGAAGTATAGCAGGGGGAAAAAGGTGGTGTGTACATGAATCTTGATCATGAAAGTAATGAAAAGAATTCTCACAAGGGTCACAGAATTTGACAAAGCTCAATGCAATAATAAGCAGCATATTAGTATAAGGTTTTCACTAAAAACATCATATGGCTTTGGTAGGACGGTGGCACATCAAAGAGGAGCTTTGCAAGAGCATTTTTTTTCGAAAACAAAATTATCCAAAGGGCTTGAACCAACAGAGTTAAGATCATGTAATCAAGTCATATCTCACTTGTCAACTACTTAGATAAGCATGTTGTCCTTATGATGATATTGTTCACAAGCCTCAAGGTTATAAACGAGGAATAAAACTTACGCATGTCAACCCTAAGCATGGAGTAAGCATTTCCTTAGATTTCTTAAGTTGATTTATGGAGAATTTATCAAGCATGAGCATACAAACTCAGAAATCATGGTGAAATGAGGAAGAGATGCAAACCAGCGCTGGGGTCTTGTGTGGACCAGATGGGGATTCATGTGATGCGCACTAATGCATGTCCCGTTCAGGTTCTCTAAGCGTGGTCGATCGTAAGTGCTGTGTGAGCATAGTGTGGGTGCAATAATGATCTGTTGTGTTCACGTTTGGAAAGTGCAGCTCTCCCCCACACTGTTTTGTACCTGGGTGCATTTCTTCGATACCAACAAAAAGAAAAACAAAAATAGCTAACACACGAGTGACTCAACCGGGTTACATGACTGGTGGAGCCAAGATTATTCATTCAAGTCCACTAATGAAGAAATAGGCGCTTACACAAATGATGGAAATAAAGGAAATAATTGGAAGGGAAATAATTTGAGGGAAATAAATTAAACCTAACTAAGCCCCTATGAAGGGAAATAAGAGCAGGGCACGACCCTCTACTCAGCATCATAGAGGTCCTCGTGCCCCGTGGCCACGAAGAGGCACCTCATCTTGGCGCATAGGCCACGGCGAAGATCGCGGAGGTCATCTTTAAGCTCAGCGAGATCCACCTTCTGCTCCGCACTGATGGTCTTCAGCTTCTCGCACTCCCTGGCTAGTTCCTCCACCAGTGGGGTCATCATGGCTGCAGTGGGAGTCTTAGGAGATCGCTCGGGCGCCCAAGTCCTCTCCCTCGACTTCCTGGATGCCCGTGGTGAGGAGCTGCTGCCCAACTCAAATTCTTCATTGGTTTCCTTCAAAGTCGAAGGTGCACAGCTGCTGTTCCTGCTGGTGCTATCTGGGCTAGCGAACCTAGGCTTCCCAGGCTGAGAGACTGGTGGAGGCGACGATGGCACAGCAGGGGCCGAACGGCCTCTCACTCCGGAGGCTCCCGGAATGTTGAGCCGAGGTGGTGGAACCACCAGAGGCGGCGGAGTTGCTGTGGGTCATGGCCGGACATCCACCTTCCTCTGGTAGGGGCTGTTGGCACGCCCCCACGGCTTCCTTTCTTTCCCGGGCGAGGCAGATCGGCTGGAAGTGCGTGGAACTGGGGGTGTGAAGGGCAGAACAGCCATCCCCTTGGCCAGTGAGGTTCCGTCGATGGTAGCCCTCGGTCCTTGGTTCCCAACCGGAGGACGGGAGGCAAGCGGCGGCACCTCGAAGATGCACGCGACCTCCATAGGTGCCACCCCTGTGGGGGATGCAGCAATAGCAGGGACATCCCCCTCGACAGGTTCACTGGAGTAGGGTGCCGCGGCGAAGGGGACAAAGCTTTTGTCAACCATGAGGACTGTCGCGACGGCGAGTGAGGGAGGTGAGCAGGGGAGGTAGGGGTTTTGCATGACGCAAAACTCCGTCACGCGGCGAGGAAAGGGTTTCTGGAGGACAAAAGAGTGTGCACGCGGAAAACGAGAGGCGTCGGCGGCCCTTGTGGGTCGGCCGACCTAGGGGGTCGGTCGAGCCCATCTGGGCTCCGCTGGCCTCTGCTTCGGCGTGCAGGCTCTGGCGGGGCTCAGGGTCTTTGGGTCAGGTGGCCCACCAATTCTAAGGTCGGAGGCTTCAGCAAGGACTAGAATAGGATTTTGGGCCTAATACTGCCTTTTACCCCAAACAACTTTACTTAAACCGCTTTATACTTTAATAGCTCAACTTGGGGACTTTACCTGAACTCATACATGGATGACGAGTTATTGTTGCCATGTTGCTCATATCGTCCATTTTCTCCTGATGATATCCTCCTACTCTGCCATGTGGTCCTCCTTGCAGGTTTCTTTATGATGGGACGTATTTTCCTTCCTGCATGGTCAGTGCTTATGTACGATGCAAGCTGTATATATGGCGAAACAGAGGTGATCCTCACAACCATCCTAAGGGAACTATGATGGGTAACCTTAGGAGGAAAGCGCAGCTAGCAAGGCTATAGCACTACAGACGAGAGATGATAGAGGTGATGAGTTGAGCACAAAATCCGGGCCTAAAGCCTAGAGTGCTCTAAGAGTGAAGCTTTCACCTCTAGAACTCAATTTCGATCGGACCCAGGATTGAGTGAGTGAAAGTTTATGGGTCGAACGATCATTTGAGCTGAAGGTCGAGAGTGACGAACTTGCTAGTTCATCCTCTCCTTGGGTTGACAAAGGACCTCACCCTCACCTAAGTGGGATGACACATAAGTTAACCCAAGCTTCCAACGGAAGTGTAAAAGATAGGTATATAACCACACTCCCGCAGGGCATCGATCAGGTCAAGAAGTGAAGAGTAGGATTTACATCCACTTGACTTGATCGGCATCGATCTTAGCTGAACTTAAGATAATGAGATGGATTGCTCAACTTGACCGGATATAAGTTCATGCTTCCGCAAGCCAAAGATATGGAATTTTAACTGCGCCAGGGCTCGTGTCTTAGCATAACCCTCAGTGTGGCGGCACTTCGGATTGAGCCTTGACATGAAGCACGAAAAACATCCATCGTGACCTCCCCTGGAGAGTTGTGGGCAAGGTTGAAGTTATCGTCCCCACGAGGAATGATTCTTCTTCCTCGACTACTATTCTCCTCCTTCCCTCGAGACTAAGTCTCGAAGGCCGGGTTTTAAGAGAAGAAAAGATAGGGGGATCTAGGGGCAGAATTTGCACTAAGTGCCCTTTCCCATAGATTCCTGCCAGTGAGGAGTGATATCATCGACCAGAGCACAGAGAAATTTGGCATGTAAGCTCGGGCTCTCTCGAGTATGGGCTTAGGCATTTCGACATTTTCTCGTTTGGTTACCTCATCACTCGAGTCAGGTGGGGAGCTGAAATCTCGGATTTCTCCTAGAATTTCAAGTCCCTGTTATGGCTCTAAGAGCACAAAGACGCCTCCCGAGATGGCATCAAGCATCATGCCACAATCTCTTCGTAAACCAAACCGGAAATGCTGCAAAAGCACTGGGTCGGGCAGACCAAGGACTGGGCAAGCTTCAACCAAAGAGGCAAAACGATGCCATACCATGCCTAAGGTTTCCTTCTCTCTTTGTTTGAAACTGAGGATCGCCATTCTTAAGGAAACGATACGCCGCACCGGAAAGAATCGAGTGCAAAAAGATGCTCTTAATCGAGTGCAACCAAAACAACGGTACCAAGTTCTCGCTTCCTCGGAGAGGGCGAATGGAAATAGGTTCCTCTTAAGAACATCTTGTGTTGCCCTGGTTTTACCCTGGGTGGAACACAATTGCTCAAAGTCTCTTACGTGATCATAGGGATTCTCATGACTCATCCCAGAGAAGGGTTTTTCCTCAACTAGCTTCATGAGAGATGGGTGAACCATACAAGGTGTTAGAAGAGCGGGTTGTCTCCACAGAGTTGATTCCATGGTTTCACTCATAAAGGGCGGAAGGTGTGTACAAGGATAACCTTCCTGGGATAGCGGGGGTAAAGGTAGAAACAAAAGAAACACAAAAGATACGAGGATAGTCGGGTTCGTAGATTCTCGACAACCGTTCCCCGGCAATGGCACCAGAAATGCTTGTTGGTATTTCTTAACGTCACCACTATGGCGTCAGGTTAGCGCGAGCATGTAAGAATCACCCGGGTATACTGACGGGTGCGAACGAATCCGCAAGCACACGGATACACCATTGTAGCACATCACCTCAGGAGTATTCCCAAGGGTATCGAATCCAAGGAATAGTATGGGGGACTCTACGAGTGACTATCCAAGGGTACACAGTCCCTGCTGAGGTAGGTGAGTGTTGTGAAGTCTCCTGTAGGTTCTCGACTCTAGAGAGGAACAAGCTCGGATAAGATCTCGCTTCGGACACCGGCCCCTCCTGGCTATAACAGTTGGTTCGCGGCAAATGGTTGCCTACACGCTGTATCCGAACGTGGGGGATTTCAGAGGGTCCAACGGCTATCACTACCGCGGCCTACCCCAAGACAAATGGTGGGATACAGGGCATTCGAAGGATGACCAGCAGTCTAGACACCACGTCTACACCACCGACTATTAATATAGCATGGCAACGTCTGACGTCTCGTAGAAACACTATATCACTCCATATAATTACGAAGCGACGAACCCGCGAGGTTGAGCTAGACCTTACTCGTCATTGAATCGATTCACGTGAGGAGATATGATTGATACTTGATCTACTCAGATATGCATGAGCTTCACTATATTCTAATAGACAGGCAATCACACAAACGAGATGCACACTATTGCGATGATAACAGAAGATCTAGGGTCGTGTTCGTGAAGAACACGAGCCTCTAACTTATGAACAAACGCAAAAGTATGAGTTACTTGTTCGTCAACTAGATCGAGGATGCACATTCATGAAGAACGTGAGCCTCTAAATGATGAACGAACGAAGAACTCAAGAACAACTCATTCATACATGAGAGCCACTTTAGTCTAAATAGAAAATACTGAAATACTCACTTTAATCTAAATGAAGAACAGCATCGCTCACGAGGTACAAGGGGACGATGGATGATGAACGGATCATCACCACCTCACCTCTACTCATCCACACACTCCTCTCTACCTAGCACCACCTAGTCTAGATCCTCCACACACACAATCATGGTGGGATGAGGTTTCACCTCCACCAAGAGAGAATGAGAGAGGGAGAAAGAGGCAAAGGTGAGAAATGGCTTCAAGTGTGTTCATCCTCTTCTTACCCCCCTCTCCTCCTATTTATAGGCTTGAGCATCCAGCGTGAGAGCACCCAAACACCCCGGGGATAGCTTCTAGGACCAATGACCGAACACCACGTGGAAGACCCTGAGTGGGCGCCACAAGGTTGGTTCAGCCGACCTGTGGGGTCGGCCGACCCCCTATGGGCCCCACTCGGGGTGTGCTTTCGCGTGGTGGCTGTCCTATGGGTCCTGAGGTCGGTTCCTGGTGTCCACGTGGTTTGGAGGCGGTTTAGACGCTCTGGTGGGCCATGGGATCCATGTGATGCCTGCATGGCGGCTTCTGATTTGCCGAGGCTTCCTCCCTTGGATTGCTGATGTCATGGATCCAGGGGATGCTTGCATGCAGCCCCTCATTGGCTGAGCCTCACTTGCTAGGATCATGAGGGTGTCTTTTCTCTCCATTTCTTATGCTAAACACCTGCATTCAACTTAGCATAGCCACTTGTAGAAATTGTTAGTTTAAACGCCTATTCTAGTGTGGATGCTTAGTCCTTATGATAAAATGCAGGGATTGACAGCCCTAAATTAGGTACTTAACAGCCGTCAACAGCGGTGCGACACAGAGAAGTTCTCGGCACGGCGCGGCTCAAGGTGGCAACGACGCGGCGTGCGACGAACCGCGGCGCTAGCATGACCACGCGACACAGCGGTCTCGCACGAGGGTGCGCGCGACCGAGTACACACGTGTGCGCACAGGTTAGCATACGTGCGACTCGGAAGACCAGAGCGGGGTGTCCGGCGATCCAAGGCCGCGGCATGGCGCAACAAGGACGGCGACATACGGTCAACGCGTGATGGTGTACGGCTCGATGGCCGGGTCATAGGCAAGCTAAGAACGGCGACGCGGTGACAACAAGGCAAAGCAGGACGGTGAGGGCCGGCGCGGTGCTAGGGTGCGTCGCGGCGGCGAGCTCGCGGAACGCACACGACACGAAGACCGGCTGTGCATCACAGACAGATCAAGGGGGAGAGAAGAAGTGGTTGGCGGAACGGTGGCTCACATTGGGGCGGTGATGTAGTCGTGGCCGTGACGAGCGTCGAGGGGAAGAGGCGATGAAGTCACGGCGGCGCATCGAGTTGGTGTAGCGGCGTCCTCCTCTGCTCCGGTCCTTGCTCGGCATGGATAGCGTGCTCCTCCGTTCGTGCAGCTCCAGCTCCCACAGCTCTGGCGACGGCGTGGTGGCGCGGTGGTGTTGCGCGTTCACCCCTCCCTTCTCCTCCCTCTACTCCTTCTCCCTTCCTTCTCCTCCCTCTACTCCTCCTCCCTTCCTCCTCCGGCAGCAGAACAGGGGAAAGGGGCGATCCCCAAAAGCAACTTGGCCAGCAAGAAGGTGCCTGCCCCGGGGTCTTAGAAGTTGGCGCGGATCAGTGCAGGGGTAAGAGCATCCTTGCCGGGCTCCAATTGGGCGGCCACGGCGACCTCGTCGACGTGTTAGAACCTCAGTGGCTGGGAGTGCCCTGCGGGTGTGGTGCCAGGGGTAAATGGGGCTTTTCCCCGCCTCGGACCATCCCGCGCCCATTGGTCCCGGTGCGGAGCCTGGCTCGGCGTCCGTGCAGGCCAAGGGGGCGCGTCCCATCGCGCGGATGCGTGTGTGTGGCGCGGCGGCGCGGTTGGGTGTTGAGTTTGGGTCCAGAGACCTTTACCAGCGAGGTGAAGGGGAAGACCGGAGGTGGTCCCACCTGTCATGGGCTCAGCTGCGGGGATGAGGTAGATGGGCCAAGCTGGGCCGTCTCCGGGGTGAAGTAAGAAAGCCAGGGCGTGGTGTTGTTTGTGGGCTAAGAGTTGGGGGTGTGCGAGCAAACTATAGAGCTTGTTAGCTGGCCCGAGTTAGTTAGAAAGGTTTTTGAATTTAGTTTGAAAATAAGTTTAAACTTTATATTTGAATTTGAATTAATTCAAATTCTTAACTCACTCAAATAAATCCAAATAAAATCCATAAAAATCCAACTCACATATTTAAACCATAATTTGAATTTATATTCTTATAAATGGGTTTTATTAGAATTTAGATAAGGGCTAGAAATGGGTTTAAATTAAGGTGCCACTCAATAAATAAGCAAAGGTTCAAATTTTCTCACATTTTCATATTTCTAAATTTCTGGGATGTTACAATAAACATGTCATGCATGTTTCTAGTAAAAATTATGAGCTATATTTGTTGTCTTCTTTACATACCTTGGGTTACATTGAATTTGATGATTTGTGTAATCTAGATTGTTTAGAAGAGAGGATTTTTGCATATGCTGATTTGCCATGGTTGTCTAGACATTCATATCATGTTATTGGCAAATATAACAACAAAGGACAATATATGGTACATCGGGTTTATATTTGTACAAATCCGAATTCTCCTTTTGTTGTGCAAGATTGTGATCGATTAGAGGGTAACTATCATACAAACATATTCACATGTTCCTCTAGTAGTTTTGTTGCGCAAGAAGGGAAGAATTGCTACTGGCTCTGTATGATTTTGGTGCTAAATTTTCTTGCAATAAACCAGCTATTCCTGTTGTGTTCTTTGTTGGTACTAATCTTTTGCAGGATAGTAATGACAAACATCTTGTGTCTTTCGATAACAAAGTCTGCAAAGATGCCGACAGTTTTATGCGACATGACATGATACACAATTGGAAATATGGTCACATTCCTCCTCACAATTGTTTTGGTTTGCTTTCTTTTCACAACCCCGTTCTCCTTTGTGTTGTGCAGGATTGGTTTCAAGTACAATCGACGCCGAGGATGGCTTTTCGTCAAGAAGGGGAGGATGATGAGGACATGACGCCCATGCATATGCCCATGAGTGGTGCATGGAGTGAAGAAAAAGGAGTCCAACAAGGTTTTCCAAGTCAAGAGGGAGGTCTGAGGCTAATCCTGTTCGATTACCCAAGGTGGAGGCCCAAAGCAACACAAGTTCGAGCCCAGTTCGGAGTCCAGGAGCAGCCACTCACCAAAAATGATACCCTAGTCGCATACGGAGTCCGTTTTGGACGTGCTTTATATGGGTGGAACCATAATTTCATAGATCTTCCAATGGCACCGGTTTCATGCCCAAAGTCATTCGAAGTCAATGGGAATCGTTGAAACAAGTTGACGTCCAGAATCTTCCAAGCTGCTGCATCGCCAGTTTATCGGGCCTTAAGCCCAAGTTGTGGGTGCCCCACCCTTGGTCGCCCCCAACCCTAGAACGCCCCTCCTCTCATATACTCAGTAGCCGCCACCTTAGAAACTTGGGTTTTGTTTGAGTTTTTGTTTCCCTTCGATTCGATTAACATACTATCTTTTTTTGAAGGAAAACTGTGGGGGAGTTCCCCACAGCGATTTTCATTAAACAAAAGTTAAAACAGGGATGGTGGAATACTTACAGGGGAAAAAAGGAAGAAAAAACAGCAAAGCTAAATACAGAGCACACAAGGTGCAAAACTACAAAGAGGACAACCAGGTACGTGCTATAGTTTCCTTATCATCATTAAACTGCACAGTTTGAAGGACGAACTGGTCTGAGAACTTCAAGCTCCAGACTTCAAAGCGTGGTTGGGCATTATCAAAGATGACTGCATTTCTCATCTTCCAAAGCTCCCAGGATGCCGTAATGAATATCTCCATGAAAATTTTCTTGGATGCTGATGTGCTGCGTGCCTCAGCAATACAGGAGTGCAGGTCCTTCGTCATGTCCCACTGCATTTGCACTTTGTTCCAGCACCGCTGCGCAAAGGTGCATGTGAAAAAAAGATGTTCAATGTCCTCCTCTACTCTCAGATGGCACATGACACAAGAAGGTCCGGATGGGACATTGTAATTTCTTCGCTGCAACATATTCCTGGTATTTAGACGATCAACCACCAACAGCCAGGCGAAGAATTTCAATCTTGGAATGCACCTTGTTTTCCAAATCCATTTAAAAGCTTTGGGTACTATAATGTTTGAATGAGCCAGGCGATACACCTTCTGAGATGAATATCTGGCATTCCCCCAAGAGAAGGACCTGCTATCATGTTCATCATCATCATATGAGATATTGCTGAGGTATGACTGTAAGTTGGCCAATTCAGTTGCTGCTTCTTGATGGAGAGGCAAATTGAAGATAGTGACTAGATCAGGTGCTCGAATGACTTGCCCAACGGTAATACAATGATCTGCAGCTGAATCATAAAGCGCAGGGAAAGCTTGAGAGAGGACTGAAGGTCCCCATCTATCGTCCCAGAACAAAACCGAGTTTCCATCCCCTAGGTTGCAAGCAGTGATGGCTTGGTAGATGGGGTAAAGCCGAAGTATATCTTTCCACCAAAAAGAACCCACCTCTCTTACAGCCTGAGGGGTGTTTATTTGATAATATGTATCCCAAACCAGCTTCACCCATGGAATAGGATCCTTTGAAAAGAATTTGTGAAGTTGTTTGAGCAGCAAAGCATCATTTTGAGCCCTCAGATTTATTACTCCTAGACCTCCTTTAAGGAACATACTATCCTCATAGCCACTGTAACGCCGAGTTCTTTTGCTGTGAATCAGGGCCCCCATTCTTGTTCGTCACCACTGTGTCGATTAGTCCTTTTGTGATCAGAACTTGAACTCCATACTCTTTTGCTTCAATTCATATTTGTAATTATCAGATTGCGTGTTTATCCTTTCTTGCTTGTAGGGAAAGCCTTCGTGGCGAGGTCAATCAAGTTGTGCTTGGTTGATAACCAACGGAGCAGTGGTGTAACAGTTGCGGGGTCCAAATCGGGTAGATTTGAAGCGGGATCGTCAACATCGAGGTCTCCACCCAATCGAGTTTACCATCTACCTCTCAGAAGATTGGGCTAGCGCTTATCACCAAGTTGATATGTGCCTTGGTTTGTATATGATGAGTGATTGACCGAATGTTTTGAGGCTTTGTGTTGAGTGTGTTTCATCAAGTTGTGTTATCGGTTGTGTAACTTCATATGTTTATGTGGTGTGTTGTCAATACACTCGTGAGGAGTGGTTGACAACATTGTGTGGACTGACTCTTGGCCTAGTATTGTAGGTGTTGGTTGCGGCTTGATTTGCGTTGGTGCAGGTGAAAAACAAACGCGAAAGGTCTATGCCGAGGTGGCCTCTGGGGTGATGGAGAGACAAGTAGGCTTGGTTCGATGGACCCGGTGGCCGACGGGATCAAGTGCGAGCCGCATGGTGCAAGAAGAGCAAGACGAAGTTGTGGACATGGAGCCAGTGCAAGGTAGCGGCTAACGACCAAAGCTTGCGCGTGAGGTTTGTTGGTTTGACCACAAAACCAACACCGAACTAGTGCAAGGTAGCGGCTAATGACCGAAGCTTGTACGCAGGGTTTGGTGGTTTAGCCACAAAACCATCAGCAGGAGGGTTTCTCGGGTTTGGCTTCAAAACCGAGCCCGAGGGCCCGGCGTGACGGAGATGGTATTCGGGTGCGTCGGGAAGCTTCGAAGCGGGCGACACACGGCATGATCGAGGTGCTTGCGTCGGGAGGACGCGAAGGCCCGATAGATGTGCGGTCGTCTGATGGAGAACTTCATGTGTTGACCAAAATGCCCCTGTGAGAGCTTTACTGTATCTCCTAGTGTAGGGGCACTTCGGTCTTTTCCGGAGGGCCCATATATATAGGAAGAGTCGCTGAATTTCAGCCAACTCTTTGGCTAGTGGTGGGAGTGCTCTTTCATTTTGGGGTGCTCTTGGGAGAGAAGGTGAGAGGAGTGAGTGGCTCTTTTTTTGGAGCTTTTTGCCATCCAAGTTTTGTAATTCTTGGAGTGGCTTATAACTGATTAGAGAAGAGATTCATAGGGAATTCTTCCTCTTACTCTTGTGCCAATTCTTCTATTCCCGAGTTCCTTTTGTTGCATTTTCGGAGCTCTTTTTGTGTTTTTTTCGTGCTTGGCTCGATCCATCGTTTCTAGGTCGTTTTGTCATGGATTTCTTTGATGGGATCATGGGTGAGTGCCTTGTGCCTCTTTGTGGATGATCTAGACCCCTCAAATGCTGGGAATCAGGCTCGATTTTGTGAGGAGTGGATGAACTCAAGTTGGTGCTTTGAGCGCACAAGATTTGCGATTCCTGTTGATTGGATAGGTTTGGGGCTCCAAGATTTTGGGCATAGCTTCTCCTGGAGACGCTTCTCATCTACCCAAAATTTGGGCTCAATCCGTCTAGTGGTTTGGGAGATCCGTCTATCGGAAGTTGGAGATGTTTTTCGCACGGGCTCGGTGACTGTTTCTGGAGCCCTCGCGGACCGTCCGCGATGCCCTCGCGGACTGTTCGCCCTTGTCACAGTTCGTCGTGTTCGTCGATTTTGTCGCGAGTTCTTGAGTCCTTTCGCGTCGATATGTTGAGTGCTTTGGTTTTGGTTGGAAGGAGTTTGCCGGACTTTCCGCCCGGGGTGGTCGGACTGTCCGTGAGGCTCGGACTGTCCGCGGTGCTTGCCCAGACTGTCCGAATTTCCTCGGGAGTCACTAGAGGTTCGGGGTGCATTTTCGGACTGTCCGTCCTGTAGCCGTGGACTGTCCGTCTGGTGTTTGCAGGTTTTCCCAAGTGCTTTGGTTCTTGTCTTGTGCTTCCGCTTCTTGATTCATTGTTGTTGGCGGTCGATTTCCGTCAACCTAGAGCACTTAATCCACTATGGTTTGAGCTTTGTTATAGAACTAACCCGCCACTAGGCACACTAATGATATAACAAGTTCAACTTTGTATGTGCATTTGGAAGTGTAGTGTTTTTGCAGGAAAACATGGACAAAAGGGACGGAGTTACATCGAGTTCAAAGGAGCTAATGAGGAGTTCCGTTCGTGTTCAAGTGCAAGGCGAAATCACTCCCAAAGGTGGCAAGGACCAAGGTGCTACGACGTTTCATCTCCGAGGACTAAGACGTAAAGATCAGACTTCATGCGATAAGACCCTATCTTGATCGCGAGGATGACAACGCCAAAATGACATAAATAAAGGGGCATAAATCCAAAATGTCAAGACGAGCCGCGAGTAGGAAGACGGGCCCGAACCGGGCTAGAAAAGGCTCGGGCCGGCCAACCCATGCCGACCGGCCCAAGCTCTTTTCGCCTTGGTTCGCGATCCGCTTTGACCTAGATGCTCCTCGGTGTATTTATATCCCTTGTCTCCGACACCCGCCGCATCCAATCATTCTACCAATGCCCATTCACCAGAAAGCCGCCGCCACAAGATGAGGGATAGAGTTAGATGAGTTCGTCGCAAGGATCAACGCCGGCGTAGGGAAGGAAGCAATATGAGGACTCCAAGCTGTCGGCCTAGGGGTGGTCCTAAGCCTCCTCGCCGCCATCTTCATCGACGATGTTCTCCGGAGTCTCCATCGCCCCTATGTACTTCAATCTATGAAAGATGATGCGGTAATGTCTCTGTTCATCCCTATGGTTTTATGGATCTTTGATATGTAATTGCTACATGAACCCTATGCTTTGATGCTTCATGGTCTATATCTTTGCGAATGCCTTATTTACATATGTGTGTACAACATGTGGTCTTAGTAGGATTTGTGGTAATCGTGGTGATTAGCTTAACTCTATGGATGTTTAGATATAGATGCGTTAGTGAAGTGATTGTTTACCTTCGCGTAGTGACAGTACGAGAGAAAGGAAAAGGTCTAGCGACAGCATAACCACCGTGAAGCTAGAAAAGGCAACACCTCTTTCATGTAGTAGATGCATGTCTATGTGATCCTAGACCCTAGGGAGAGAACGCTTATCTATCTTAATCTCTCTCTTGTACCAACAATTACCATCTAGTTTAGACTTAGACTAACATAGATTAGATTGCTTTTACTTTAGATTAATATCTCTTTCAAAGGTTTTCCAATCAACTAGATTAGTACTTGGTTAAGCACTAGTAATTCCCTTGCTCCTTGGGTTGACAAGAACCTTGGGATCACCCCGTGGTGAAAAAGGATATAGGTGGTCCGTACGCTTGCGGATCGAAGTTCGTTACAAGTTTCAACCACCAACAAGCCCTTTTTCTGGCGTCATTGCCGGGGACCAAGCCAGTTTGCTACGTTTAATCTTGTATTAGTTTTGTTGATTAATAACATCAAACCCTTGTTTTCTAGAAAAAATCCTTTTTGTGTTTTCCTTTTTTTTAGTGCCTAGATGGATTTGATCACCTCACCATTGGAAGACGAAGAGACGTCGCTAAGGGAGCTAGCAATGCCGTCAATGGAGGACATTGAGATGCAAAAATCAGACTTGACACTTGCTACAACCCACTATGAAGTGAAGCCTAGAATCATCAAGTTAGTGGCGACAAACCCCTTTAGAGGACTGGAGGATGACAACCCATATAGACACATTAAGCGATTCATGATGATACGTAACACGGTGCAACAAGAAGGAGTTCCGGCCGCTTGGTTCAAGTGGAATCTTTTCCCGTTCTCTCTCGAAGATGAAGCACGAAGATGGTACACACTTGCGTTCGTTGAAGTAAAAGGAAATTGGGATGAGCTAGAGAAGAAGTTTCTTTTGAAGTTCTTTCCCATATGCAAGGTGCAATACTTAAGGAGGCAAGTGCTCACTTTCAAGCAAAGAGAGGATGAAGGAATTGATGAAGCATGGGACCGTTTTAATGAACTACTTGAGCAAGGCCCGAACTTGAGATTTTCCGGTGACTTGATGTTGCATACCTTTTATTTTTCACTAACCCCTAACTCTTCTCGTTTTGTAAGCATGTGTGCAGGTGGTGATTTAATGGATAAAACAATTAATGAAGCTTCACAAATCTTACAAAGGATAAGCAATGGAAAAAGAATGCAACGAGATTGGCAAAGACATTGTCGGGAGGAGCAAAACGACAAAAGCAAGCCTGTGATGCTTGCTGAAATTTCTGAAACAGATGAACCGGAGGTCAAGGAAGATGAACCAATCATACAAGAAATTGAAGAACCACTTCCTAAGGTAAGCAAAGTCATTTCGGATATTAAAAATGCTGAAACTAACATGAATGTAGGCCAAAGTATGGGGAATGCTAGACCATTGGCGGAATTCAATCAATCCGGTTGGATTCAAATTGATTTTGCCCCCCTAATCAATTACAAAAGGAAGGAGGAACGCCGACACATTACCAAACAAGTTGAAGATATATTTGATCAAGAAATGAGTGGAGAATCGATCCAAAATATGTTTGAAGAAGAAAGAGAAGAAGACAAAAGATGGATCGATCAATGTGACATCTCGAAGATTTATAATGAAGTAAGAGAAGAGTACAACCGTGATGAGCCTAAAAGTTCCCTCTCCACAACACCATGCACACCGATTGAAGAAGAAGAAATTGATTGGTCATGGCTGTTCAACCATGGGCAAGAATTCATTGCTAGGTTGACGAGGAAAATGAAATGAAGGGCTAGTGACTCGTAGGATAAATGGGAGAAAATAGGGCTCAAGCTAGAAGACGAATGGGAACAGATGACAGAGAGCAAATACTCCAAGCAGGTTCCTCTCCACAAGGTTATAGCTTGTGTGCTATTGAAGTGTACACAATAGCAAATCAAGACATGGAAGTGCTCAAGGATGAAGAAAAGAGTGAATCAACGATGAGCAATCTTGACGACATGTGGTACTCGGAAGATAAAGAAAGCAATGCACAAGACTTTGAAGATGAAGATTGTGATGATAATGAAGACTTCAAATAGGAGATGAATGCATACATTGCTGAAGGATTACATGTTCCACATGATGAGATTAAGGGGATGCCAAAAGGTAACAGAGAGACACCTCCACTCGTCGAGGTTGATTTGCTTACAACGCTACAAGACGAACCAAAGATCACTCTTGTTGAGAAAGCTCCGAGGCTAAGGTACACACTGAAATCTAAGATATTATTGGTATGGATGATGATATATTGAAATATTCATGTTGGACCAATAGTATGAATAATAGTTTAAATTATATGCCTTGTTCCAATGATGATCATGTTGATAGGCTAGAATTTCTTGAGAATGATAATGAGGTAATGTTTATGTTTGGACCAATTAATCTCACACCTAAAGAACCTTTGCCTAATAATGAGCTAAGTACTTTGCATGAAACATATGCTTCTTTTAATTACACCTTGACTTGTTGCTACAATTTGCATGTGGTGTTGATTATGGACGCGTGTGTTTACAATATGTTTTGTTAATCTCGATCATGCTTTGCGCTTGGTCAAGCTAATGACCTTATAGAAGCATATGTTGGGCGAAGGCCTGATTTTCTCTAACCATGCAGGAATACAATAGCTTGAATGATGTAAAGAGAAGTCATGTCCAAAGAGTTGCAAGTTAAATCATCAACCTCTCCAAACCCCGTGATAGATGTTGTTTTCTTCATCAAATTTGTGAGCTTGTTCAAATGTATAAAAATGAAGAAAATGAGATATTCAGAAGCTCCATCAAGTTTCCATTCCAACACATCAAGAACCAATGAATTTGGAGACCCGTCCAAGGAGTTATGGCGAAAATATTGAGCGTTGCGCGTTCTGAAATTTCAGGACAGATTTTATTACCGGAGTAAAACAGACGTAACTCTCTTGTTCGGAGTCCGATTTGGGCAAATAAAGACTTGTTGGAAAGGAAAATTTTTGCATTGTGCAATGGAGTAGAGTTTGGGTACACATTATGTTCTGTACATTAAAGAAAAATTCATGGAGAGGAGGCAGCACCGAAGGGCATTAAGGAAGGAGATAGCGATGACGTGGAAAGTGATAGCTTGGGCAAGACTTCCTCTGAACAAAAGTGATCATGAGCAACATGGGAAGTGAATTAAAACTGCATTGGCACCTTTTCTTCTTGCATGAAGGGCCATGGCTATGCGACGAAAAGAAGGTATGTGAGAAAGTTGAGCTCTATGACTTTAAATAAAGCAGTTTTCAGGAGGCAACCCGTTTCTTTTTGGTTTTATTTCTTCTTTAGAAAGAATAAATGGCACCATCCTAAGATGATTAACTTGTGGCTAATTAATCTATGTTTCAATTTCTTTTTAGAGCCACCATCATATTCATGCTCATATTTACTTATTTGCATACATTGAACTTTGTCATTGACGTTATGTTTCTTTCTTTGCATATGCATGTTTGCATTTGGTTAGCTTGGTAGTTTTATAGACTTAATGATGAATGCTTCAGTTTCCATGTTAATGCTTCTAGGGCATTTTTATTTTTTGCAATCTTGTGTAAACGTGGTGTTTAAACATGATTGCGGACCATCATCGTTAAGACCGATAAACCTTGCTATCTTTTCATATGCTTTCATGTTGCATTGGTTAGTTTATAAGCTTTGCAATGCGCTTAGTTTTTCTTATGACATAAGAGTTATTGATCTAGGGATAGACATGGTGTTTTAACCCTAGATAATTTAACCTTTATGGCTAAGGATAAATTCGGCAACCTAGTTGTAAACATGGTGTTAAGAACTAGGTGTAAACTTGTAAACATGGTGTTAAGAACTAGGTGTAAACATTGTCTTTGTTTATATGCTTTCGTCTCATGTGCATACACACATTGCACCACGTACACCAACTAGGATTTTATTCCTCTTTAGACTAATTATTCCACAAGTTAAGAGTCTTGGGAAATATTGTTGGAGTGTTGGCAATTTTATCTACTCCCAACCGTCACCTTGGGGGTAGAATGTGCGCTTAAAAAGTTTTGCAGGCAAGATAAAGATTCTCACGACAAGGAAATTGAAGGATGGCTAAGATAAAAAATGCTTTGTATTCTTCTTCCATGCCTAGCAAAATGCTAAGCATGGGGGAGGCCCTGAATCTTCAACACGGAAGTGCAACATGACGCTTAAGAAGATAGAATCAATACCATAATCGTCTCCAGATCGATGCACAAGAAGCTATTGATCTCATCAAAATTCTGTGTGGTATCGAAGGGAAAACACTGGATACTTTTGGATATTTAGAAGCCCCATGAATTTCCGATTCCAACAACTCAAGAATGAAGGCAAATCGGAGGTTCCTACAAGCAGTTATGGCCGAATCACCGAGTGCAACACGTCCTGAAATCAGTTTTGGCAGCGCTGAAGTAAAACAGACATAGCTCCCTTGTTTGAACTCCGTTTTCAATGAATGACCACACGTTAGAAAGGTAATTTCATAAACTTTTCAATAGATCTATATTTCGATATATATTCTGTTTTGTGCAGAGGGGAAAATTTATGAAGAATAGACAGCTAGGAGATGATGAGAACAAGAAAGAGGAGATGGTGATGACAACATTGAATTGAAGGGTGATATATCTTGTCCCATCATGTATATCTTGTCTTGCTAGCCTTGTAATTTATGTTGATTGATGATCCGTATGAACTTGTATCATGCCTTTGTTTAGTTCTTGTATCATGTTTGGCATGTTGTTCTTTGGTATCATTTTGGTTTAGTATCCATGTATAGGTTTGTACCTTGTTGACATGCTTGCTAGCCCATGTATATATTCATAAATGTGGAATCTTGTTACGATGCTTTATTTATCTTATTAGTATTGTCAATGCATTGTGTGGCATGGTTTGAGTGTTCTTTGGGTTTTGGGCTTGCCTTGTCTTCGAGTTGTGTTTTTGTTCCTTCTTTGGTTTTCTCCCTTTTTAGGTTGTTTTCAGAGCTTCTCTTTTGCTCTTTCTTTTTCTAGCTTTTGCTTTGCTAGTTGTCTTTGGTTGAGGGGGAGCTCGGCTTCTTTTGATGGGGAATTTGGTTTCAAGGCGTGTTTTGGCTTTAGGTAGTCATTTGTGATCCTTCAATTGGTATGTTTCGTATGGTACTCAATTGGGATGTTTGGCGGTCTTGCAATTGGTATCTTTTCTATGGTACTTGATTGGGATCTTAGTTGGTGTGTCCCCGTGTGAGCCTTCTTGTTGTTGAGCCAAGTTCCTTGTCTCCTCATGCATTTTGCATTGCATTTGTATCATATATATCATGATGTATAGACTTTGGTAGGTCTGACATTCATCTCTTGCATTGTGTCATATACATATATATATATATAGTACCTTGGGTACTGAATATTATATAGTACCTTGGGTACTGAATAATATTCGGTACCCACCCATAACGTCGGATCCGACCGACCGCACCTATCACCTTCTCCGATTTTTTACTTCGTTTTTTTCTCCGGTTAATGACCCGTGGATGAGATCATGGGCACACCCATCTGTCGGTTGTTCATTCTTTGCATTTCCCCGATCTGTTATCATCGCCGCTGCTCACCGACGACCTCCGTCGCTCGAAGTCGCAGCTCCCCGCCGGAGCTTTTTCCCGCTGGTGTTAGCTGCTCTACTACCTATTCTACGCCCTCCCCCCTTCCCGTTGCAGCTGTCGCGGAATCCAGCACGCCGCCAGGTCGAGATGGACGTGGAACCAACACCCTGCAGGGACCGTGAAGCGTTGGAGCTCGAGGCATCGGCCCTTGAGGAGACGACGCCATGGCGAGTGGTGAACGTCGGGACCTTCATCCGGCAATGGTGCCATGGACCTTGCGCTATTGTCCCCTACTCGGGCGGATCTGGTGGTGTCCGGAGCTCCGTCTGGCATGGGTCATTCCATCGCCGCTCGCGTGGATCCGGTGAGGGCAGGTCCAGCAGCTCCCAGCAATGGTGAGATCGATGAACTGCATATTTCCTTTCTCCTATTTCTCTCTATCGCAGCTCTTGTATTGACCCAGGTTGTCCAATTAGGTGCCCATATCCTCAGAAAATCACAGACCCCGTGCTCAAAGTTGTTGTTCCATCCAATTTTCCCCTCCACCCTCGTATCCCTACAGCCACAGATCCATTCCTCCGCTATCAATCTGTGCTGAATCAAATTAGTTGCTTTCCTTTTTCCTACGCAAAGGGTATGAATATTTCAATTTCCATGTTATGATTGATAGGTTCATGACTTAATTTTGGGTTTCTAATTTTCATTATTGGGCGAAATCTTTTGGGACCGCATCGGTTATGTTGGAATGAACATTCTGATCCATGGTAAGTTACACCTTCATTTTTTTCCTTAATTATTTCCATGGTCAGTGAGATTGATTCTCTACCGAGATGAATTGATGATTATGCACTATGCAGTTTGCACTATACTAATTTTTCATTTGACACATGATAACTGATATGTCAAGATTATTTAAATTGGTTGCATTTTGTGCTTTCTCTTCCACTATACTAATTTTTCATTTGACACATGATAAATGATATGTCAAGACCTGAAGGTCGGAAATATATTAATCATGCTATTTTGTTAAGCCTAATTATCCCATTATTGTTTGAATAAAATCCTCAATCTGTTCGCCACCCCCTTATTTCCCGTGCCTATCCATTTTTCTTCGCAGCAGAAGAGCCACCAATCCTCCATCTGTTAGCGTCAGTGTCCTAATTCCATCCTTCCCCTTGGTCAGTTTGTGCCATCCATCGACCCATGGGAAGGGTGTCGCTGTTGCCGCAAATCTTGGTGCTCGTGTGAGCCAATCGTCCCCATTCAGGCCGGTGGGCACAAGCTCCCGAGGTGAGTAGTGGCAAAATGTACTGATTCAACCTTAACTCGACATCCTTAGATTAGGAGCTGATTCCCTTTGGATTATTATTACTTCACTGTACATCCATTTTTCTTAGTACTTCTCTGTTCTATTTACCCACGAACTGATAATTCTTGTAGTAGCCATATCATCTGAATCTAGATGTTATAAAGCTTTGTTGCTCTGCTAGTACTGTCTAAATGTGCCTGTGTGTTGCGGGCTTGATATTGCCTGTTTATTTCTAGAATTCTAGCAGATGCACTCAATATGCATGCCTATTGCCTATCTTGTTAAGCAGAATTAGCTGTTATGTGCCTTTGTGTTATTGTTGCTCAACTCAGTGTTGTATGCTCGACCAAATCCGTAGTACTGCTGGGAGATGGAGTGCCAGCATTATATAAAAGCAAGCCATGGTAGATGATGCATCCTACAGTTTGCTTCCTGGTACCTTGCTTTTTATTGTTGTGGTGATAGAAATAGTGGTGTAATTATTCTGCATTAAGAATTTGAGATTGTGTCTGCTGTCATGAACAGCTTTTGCGCTAGCTCAAATTTCAATATTGGTGTCATTTGTTTTCACAAATAATATTTAGATTTTGTACATAGTGAATGATTTGTTGGATTAATCTGGAGTAACAAACGCGAATCGATGAACCAAAGCCGCCATAAGTGCTTCTTGAGATGAACTCGGGATGAACTCTCACAAAGGGGCTCAATCTCACACCTCAAATGTCTCTCTACTCAAACCCTTGGTGAATCCTTGCAAGAAGTGGCTTGGAGGGGAGTTGGGAGAGAGGGATTGAAGCTTTGGGAGGTGTTCAAGTCGTGGGAGGAGCAGCTAGAAGAAGAGGGGGTGAAGGGGTATAAATACCCAACCCCCAAAAACTAGCCGTTAGGGTTCCCTGTGTGCCCTGCCCGGATGATCCGAACTTTAGGTCGGATCATCCGGCCGGCACCTGAGAACGACCGGGAGATCCACCCGGATCACCCGGGGATGGTCGGGTCATCCGGACCAAAAGCCGGATCATCCGGATCCACCCTAGAAAGTGTTCATGAGTGATTTTTGTGTCTCTTATGGGTAGTTAGATCTCAAGTAAAGCACATGTGACAACCTTAATCCAACAATTTGCATTCCTCTTAATAGTACGGTGATTCCTAAACTCAAATTCGAAATGAAATTTAAATTAAATCGCCGATTTGAGCTTCAACACCGAATTGAATGTGATGAGGGACTTCCTTGGATCAAACTCAATAAATATTCTTTTCTTAATTCCTGCACACATCTCATTAAAAGGTTAAACCATCCAAATTGTAATTGACATTATCACCAAAATTAATTAGGGGTCCTAGATGCACTTTCACGACCGCCGCAGGAAGAGCCGCAGTGCGCTGACCTGCTGCCTGCAACCAGCAGCCGCCGCCTTCAGTAGCCCACACCGAGCAGAGCAGTCACATGCAGCCCCGCGCCGAACCACATGCCGCTGGATGTGATGCCTTGCTGGATCAGAGAGAGAAACGAGAGGATCAGGAGAGGAAACAAGTCAACGGAAGAGAGATGTGGGAACCGGGAAGAAGAGAAATATCCTTTCTATTTTACAGCATAGCCCTTAGTAGACATAGAAAGTATAGAAAGGTCCCTTAGGCAGGTAAAAAATTACGTGATACTCCTAGCGGGAACACCTCAAGTGCTACCAGCTTTTCATCACTTGTAGATAAGAAATTTGGAATTTTTTTTACAGTGGCTTATATTATAGGAGCTCTTTCTACGTTTATACAATTCATTCACTACTATATTTGCATATTCATGCTTGCATGATTTTCGATTTGAGTTACGGCTATCAGCCGGTATCAACATTTTTCCTATCCAAATATTCTATTTCCGATGCAACGACTTTTTCGTTATGATTAACATTTTCAAGTGTATCATTTACATTTCATTTTTAGTACAAAAATATAGTTAGGAAGTGATAATGAATATTTTTGATCATTTTCCGACTGTTTTCATCTGTTGCGGGGCACAGACCGTGCAACGGGAGTGGGTGGAAGTAAGGATGAAAGATTACAATGGTAACCTCTTCAAAGAAAGATTTTCTATGAAGCAACATCTTCAATTGAGCAATTTATTTTAGCAAGGATGAAAGATTAGAGCTGTATTTGTCAAAAATGGTATGTTAACATTAAGTAGTAATCCGCACATCTTTATCTGAAACTCTTGTATACTCCAACCGTTGCATTGACAACTACGTATCCATCGGAAGAATGTATAACTAATAAAGTAAGAAGCATAATACTTGTACCTTCCATCCGAAGGTGGCAAACTGGCCTAACTCAAGTAGGGCGTGGCAATGCCGCGACTGTGTTTCTAGTTCGAGTTCGATTATGAAGATTGAAGCTGCATGTTACGGTTGTGTTATTATTATTAATATTACTTTGTTTCAAAAAAGTAAGTAATTATCTTACCTAGTATTTCTAGGAATACTATTTCTTAGACAAAACCAGAGTAACCTTGTACATCAAGTAGTAATTTTCACACGGAAAAATGTTTTTAGAGACTAAGTAGTAATCATGTAGATGGAATAATTTTCAATAGTTGGGGTTATATATACGAATGGACGTATTTACCACATGCACAACATATACTCTTTTAGAGATGAAACGAGTAATTTTGCAGGAAGGGAAACAATTTTTCATAATTGAATTTATACATAAGAATGGTGTAATTATCCATATATGAAAAGAATAATCAAGATGCACACACGGAGATAGACAAAAGAAAAAAATCTAATATGCACCAATGGAGTAATCTTGGAGAGTAAGGAATAATTTTTTGATGAACAGTAAGGAATAATTTCCCCTAATTGTTTTGTATAATTTACTGATTTGATCTAATTGGCGGCATACATAATGAATATTTGTATTTCAGAAATATTTTATACCAAAAAAAATATTTTCTATAATCAGGTTTATAAAGAGTAAATGGACACCTACACAAGCAATGATATTTTATAGAGCGGAGTAATTTTTGTAGAACTACTAATTAGGAGTAATTTTGTACAACAAATAATATTTTAGAGACTAGTAGAGTAATCTTACAGAATAAGGAGTAATTTTTCTATAGTTGGATTTACATATAAGAACATAGAATTTACCACATACACGAGGAATACTCCCTTTATAGAATAAAGGAGTAATCTTGAAGAAATAGGAATAATTTTTCATCATTGGGTTTATATGTAAGAACAGAGTTTTTTCAAAGAGTAACAACAAAGTAATGAGCCATATATACTCTCGCCACACTTAATTCTTTCATCATACAAGCATGTATGTCAGTCTTAAACCGCGTCCTAAAATCCCTCTTATGCATTGTAATTACTTGATTGAACCACAACCGAGAATCCTGCAGTCAATGCCTGCATGTTGCCGGAGCCCAGCTGGTCCATGATTGTTAGTTGGAAGTCGTGATGAGAAACAAAAAACAAAATTCTCAATCACGTCTTTTAATTTTCAGCACAAAAACAGGTTAGCTATGAAACCTTGATGCAACTATTGAAGCCGTAAATTCTTACCTGCAGGCGGCGACCGCTGCAAAGAGAAGTTCCTTGCTTGCGTTCTCCATTGTCCGATATGCCCAACCAAAAAACTACCGCCGTCCCATGAAAAAAAAACAGACTCAGCCATGAAGCTTTTACTCCCTCGCTGCACCATGCCGCAAAAACTACATGCGGAGCTCATACTTGCATGCAGGAAGCTTGCAATGTTTTAAGCCAGCACCCGACCGGTCAATATTCCTTCCTTATATCTTTGCATGTAATTAGTTGGATAAAATCAAGGATCCGCTGGATTGTTGCCTGATTAAATGCCATTCATCTCCACGTTCGATTTCCTTGTCTTGATTGCATGCATGCTGCCTCCTGCCATTGCTCGCGCCATGTCCGACGGCTTTGCCCTGAGATCGCACTCCAGGATGGTACAATGGTGCTGCATGCACTCGACTGGTGCCGCCGACGATTCGCTCAGCCATCACGTACCTGAATCAGCACCAAGGTGATAAGGATTTACGGCTGCACGATGACTAGCCGACGAGGTGCCGCCGGTCTGTAATCAAGAGGATTTACGGATCTGCATGCAAAACGGACAGATTGATGGAACTAGAGTCAATTTTTATTACTTCGGAAGAAAAAGGAGTAATTCTGTGATTAGATACCTTCGTCAGAGCTCCGGCCATTTCTGGCGGCGTGCGTTGAATAATATTCACCACGCAGCGTGGTGAATAGTCCGGTCCTATATATATATATATATATATATATATATATATATATATATATATATATATATATATATATATATATATATATATATATATATATATATATATATATACACATATATATACATACATATACATATACATATATATATACACAGAGAGAGAGAGAGATACATGTTGCATTTGATGTACATATCTACCTTTGTTGCATTTGTATCATATGCATGCCAGGTTGAGCTTCTCCTATATGCCATGAATACTATGATATGCTATTTGTGAGCTTTTTGAGCATGTTTGATATGATTTGGCGATGGATAGCTATGCTCTTAATAATTTTGCTATATATGCATGTTGAGATGACTATTTTTGAAAAATGCTAGGATAGGCTCTCTCTTGTGAGTTTAAGCCTTTCATGATCTTAGTGTGCTTTGGTGGTCTTTATCATGCTTAGTTTGTGTTTGGATAGCATATGCTTTTCACTTGGGGTCAAAGACCCATTTGTCATTGTGAATGTTTAGCTCATGTGATACCTTGTGGGGGAGCACAGGCTTCTTTTTGCCGCAAAGGCACTTCATGTACCATTTTGTGCTTAAATTTGAAATATGAAATTGGTATGTATGAAATGCCTATGCTTGATGTTATGTTCTCATTGAATTCATGTCATAAATGCTTTAAATGATTTAATTTGGGTGTTAAATCGTTGCATGTTGTCTACCATGAGAAGTCTCATTTTAAAAAGTAGACACATGGCTCGGTGGCTTTAACATGACATAAGATGCTTATGGGTGTTTACAATGATCTTGTGATGAGAATGTGTGACCTAGCATGAAGTTTGTGTGATCTAGATTCACTTTGGCATGTTTTACTCATGTTTAGGTCTTTGCTCATGAGAGGAAATTTTTTTGCAAAAATGCTTAATGATCATGCCTTTGTCATATGCCTATATAGCTTTACTATCTTGATGGCTACGCTTTTATGGAACTATGAACTATCTTGCTTGTTCATTGTCTCACTTGTAGCATTTTATAGTGCTCTTTGTATATTTGAGAAGCTAGTAGTTGAATCTTTTGCAAAATTACCTTGTTTCATGCATTGTCAACATTCAGTTTTCATGCATTTGTTGCACCCAGAGGGATACTCAGTTCAGGGGGAGCTTCTTCGTTTGCATGAGTTGTGCTTTGGTGGTTTGCTCTTTGCTCTATCACATGTGTTTAGGGTGAGTTTTGTTTGCTCTTTGGCTCTAGTGCATGTGTTTAGGGGGAGCTCGTGAGCTTGGTGTGCTTTTTGTTCTATCATGTGTGTTTAGGGTAAGCTTTTGTATGCTCTTTGACTCTGATGCATGTGTTTAGGGGAGCTTGTGAGTTTTGTCTTTTTTTGCTCTTTTGCCGATGGTGTCGAGCCCTTTTGCCTTCCCTCGAGGAGTCATCATTGTGAGCTTTGTGTCTCAGTTGTGGCGAATCATTGCCCATGTCTTTGGGGACTGAGATATTGTTATGGCCTTTGTGGTTTCTCTCATTCCAAGTGACTTTGTTTCCTTGTCTTTGTGTGGCTTTCGTTCACTTGGATGAGATTTTCGGCCTTTTCCCTCTCAAACCATTTTTTGTGCTCATATGTTGTCAACACACTCATCAACGGGGAGAAAATTTGGAAAATCAAGTTGATATGAACCTTGATTTGATAGTGATGAGCAGTTGACAAGTGCTTTGTTAAGAGCTGAAATTGGTTTGATGGCTTTCGGGATTGCTTGTAGCTCTTGTGGGTTGCTTGAGTTTTTGGTGGTGTTTAGCCTTTGTGCTTCCATTGGTTCCGAGAGTCTTTGGTTCGAGCTCTTCTCATTTCAAGTTACCTTGTGCTTGCTTTTTCTTGGCTTTTGGGCACTTGAATGGGTTTTTCTTTTGCTTTCAAACCATCTTTTGTCAATGCACTCATCAAGGGGGTGATTGAGAAACCAAGTTGATATGTGCCTTGGTTTGTATATGATGAGTGATGGACCGGATGTTTTGAGGCTTTGTGTTGAGTGTGTTTCGTCGGGTTGTATTGTCGGTTGTGTAAGTTCATATGTTTATGTGGTGTGTTGTCAATGCACTCGTGAGGAGAGGTTGACAACATTATGTGGACTGACTCTTGGCCTAGTATTGCAAGTGTTGGTTGCGGCTTGATTTGTGTTGGTGCAGGTGAAAAACAAGCGCGAAATGTTTATGCAAAGGTGGCCTCCGGGGTGATGGAGAAACATGTAGGCTTGGTTTGAGGGACCCGGTGGCCGACGAGATTAAGTGCAGGCCGCATGGTGCAAGAAGAGCAAGATGAAGCCATGGACATGGAGCCGGTGCAAGGTAGTGGATAACAACTGAAGCTTGCGTGTGGGGTTTGTTGGTTTGACCACAAAACCAACACCGACCCGGTTCAAGGTAGCGGCTAACGACCGAAGCATGTACGCGGGATTTGGCGGTTTAGCCACAAAACCATCAGGTGGAGGGTTTCTCGGTTTGGGCCTCAAAACCGAGACCGAGGGCCCGACGTGATGGAGACAGTATCCGGGTGCGTCGGGAAGTTTCGAAGCGGGCGACACGCGGCATGATCGAAGTGCTTGCTTCGGGAGGATGCAAAGGCCTGATAGATGTGCGGCCGTCCGATGGAGAACTTCATGTGTTGACCAAAATGCCCCTGTGAGGGCTTTATTGTATCTCCTAGTGTAGGGGCACTTCGGTCTTTTCCGGAGGGCCTATATAGATAGGAGTAGTGGCCGAATTTAAGCCAACTATTTAGCTAGTGGTGGGAGTGCTCTTCCATTTTAAGGTGCTCTTGGGAGAGAAGGTGAGTGGAGTGAGTGGCGCTTTGTTTGGAGCTTTTTGCCATCCATGATTTGCAATTCTTAGAGTGGCTTGTAACCGATTGGACAAGATATTCATAGTGAATTCTTCCTCTTAACCTTGTGCCAATTCTTCTATTCCCGAGTTCCTTTTGTTGCATTTTCGGAGCTCTTTTTGTGCTATTTTCGTGCTTGGCTCGATCCTCGTTTTTGGGTCGTTTTCTCTTGGATTTCATTGTGGGGATCATGGGTGAGTGCCTTGTGCCTCTTTGTCGATGATCTAGACCCCTCAAACGCCGAGAACCAGGCTCGATTTGGTGAGGATTGGATGAACTCGAGTTGGTGCTTTGAGCGCACGAGATTTGCGATTCCGGTTGATTGGATAGGTTTGGGGCTCCAAGATTTTGGGCATAGCTTCTTCTAGAGATGCTTCTCATCTACCAAAAATTTGGGCTCAATCCGTCCAACGGTTTGGGAGAGCCGTCGATCGGAAGTTGGAGGTGTTTTTCATGCGGGCTGGGTGGCTGTTTCTGGAGCCCTTGCGGACCGTCCGCGATGCCCTCGCGAACTGTCCGCCCTTGTCACACTTTGTCGTGTTCGTTGAGTTTGACGCAACTTCTTGAGTCCCTTCGCTTCGATCCGTTGAGTGCTTTGGTTTCGGTTGGAAGGAGTTTGCCGGACTATCCGCCCGGGGTGGCCAACAGTTCGCGAGGCTCGGACTATCCGCGGTACTTGCCCGGACTGTCCGAATTTCCTCGGGAGTCATTGGAGGTTCGGGGTGTGTTTTCGGACTGTCCGCCCTGTCGCCGCGGACCATCCGCCCGGCTCTTGTGGATTGTCCGTCTGGTGTTCGCAGGTTTGCCCTAGTGCTTTGGTTCTTGTCTTGTGCTTCCGCTTCTTGATTCGTGGCTTCTCTCTAGGACTTGTAGGCTTGTGTGTGCCTAGTTTAGAGCCGCTCTTGTGTGTGCGAGTGATCCGAGTGACAATTGGGGTATAAGCCGAGTTCTCTCTTTGGAGAAGAATTTTTATCGGCTCCTATTCACTCCCCCCCTCCTCTCTCTGGTCGCCTAATCTGTCATTCGCGAACACACTATTTGACGAGGTAAACCATGGACGAACTTAACATAGGGTACTATTGAAGTACAGTGGCTGCTTGAGTTGTTGAAGGACTTGCCTATGGTTGAAAAATGTGTTGGCTATCCTTATGAACTATAATAAATATATGATGATAGTCAAAGTGAATAATACTAGGAATGCAGTAAACTATGGAAGTTGGAAGCAGAACTTCCTTTAGACATAGGTACTGTTTGAGGCACAGTGGCTGCCTGAGTTGTTGATGAACTTGCCTATGGTTGAAAAATGTACCAGCAGTGACAGCTAAAGTACTAGCTAAAACATTGTTCTGCTACAATCAACCTACCAATATACATCAAACATAAGTTGATTCTTCTTATAATTAGCTGCATTTAATCTTGAGACGTCTTGCATCAAACAAAAAGGTTAGTTTCACAAAAAACAACTGCCGCCAGAACAGGATTGCCACGGGCAGTCTTCAGTCCAGTGCCCTGCCTGATCACATTGGAGACCCGCACTTTATCCGCTGATGTATTTGAGCAACGAGGAATTTTAGCACTCACCCGGTCTCCCATCCTACTGGGCTACAGGCTGTTGCTGTCTGACTGTGACACAAGATACGGTGCACCACCAATGTTCATGGCATACACATAGCTTGAGTTCTGCACCCTCTGTTGGAATCAGGCTTCTATATCTGAGAAAACAGTTTTAGTGTCCGTGTAGATGCGAGGCACCGAGGCTAAGCATGGATTCTTCAGCAAAAGCTTGTTGATCACGCTTAGAAGGCGATGGCTTTCAGTAGATGGACACACCTCTTCAGCCTTCACGATGGTGCACTTTTTTTGGAAAACACAAGAGAACTGCACGTCATTGCATTAGAGAGAGAAAAGTGGCCCCCTACACTCCTATCTCTCATATGGGGGCCAAATATGAGAGGAGGTTACACAACATCAAGACTAACCTGAAAAGACAAAAAGGACCTGACCAAACCTTAACCTTAAAAACTACAGCACAGCAGCCAAACCTAGACCATCTATTTTCTTGGCACCGGCCAAACACCAGAGGTTATGCTCATCCCTGAGGTTCCTCACAATGATGTTGACCGATGGAGATAAGCCTTCAAAGACACAGGAATTTCTGTGTTTCCATATCATCCAGGCCCCAGAATAATCAAAGAATCAACCCCTTTTCTGAAAATTTTTCACCTTTTTCATAACTCTACGCCACCAATCTGCAAAGCTGCACCCCTCTTGTCTAGGAACACAACCTCCAAGTTCAAGGGGGCAAGCACATTAAACCAAACCGGCCTGGCCTGGCCACTACACAGGAAACAAGTATATGCTGCCTGGCCACTACAAAGGGGACAATGTTTCGGGTGAGGCAGTCCTCTTCTTGCCAATCTGTGAGCAGTCCAGCACCTGTTTATGATAGCTAACCAAAGAAAAACCTTGCACTTATTTGGGGCCCATGATTTCCATAGTCTTTTCCACGGTTCAAAGGTAGCAGAACCATGGAAATAAGCACGATATGAAGATTTTGCAAAATAGGTTCCTCCTGCTTCCAATCTCCAAATATGTTTATCTTCCTGGTCATTCAGAACTATACCCGGGATACAATCCCAAAGTTGCAAGAATTCTCCAATTCCAATCCAGGATAGACTACCTCGAATGGCTTAAATGCCCCTGAAACCCAACCATTATTTGACAAAGCTTCAGCCACTGTTTGCTTGTTACGAATTCAAGGAGGCACACTAGAGAAAACCAGAGGTGCCAAGTTCTCCACTAAGCAGCCATGTAGCCATTTATTTGTCCAAAATAGTGTAGAGTTCCCATTCCCTAGTCCAGTGTGAATTGCAATAGCAAAAATGGCTAGGGCATTAGGATGTGCTGGAAGATCTAGATCTGTCCGAGGTCGGTCAGTCCGAGTTTTTTTGTGCCACTACCACCTAGCTTGAAGAGCCCAAGACATAACCTCTAAATTCGAAATTCCTAAACCACCAAGGTCCAATAGGCGCATAATCTTATCCCAAGCTACTAAACAACAACCACCGTTAGCTTGCTCCCTCCCTTTCCAAAGGAAGCCCCTTCTGATTTTATCAATGGCCTTAATGAACCATTTGGGAACACTGAGAGCAATGAGCAAATATATAGGAATGGCTGAGAGAACAAACCGAACCATGACAGCCTAGCCAGCCCTATTCATCAAATTTGCCTTCCATCCTGACCATTTATCAGCTACCTTTTGAATCCAAGGCATAAGATCGTTTTCCCTCAATTTCTTGTTAGAGAAAGGTAGCCCCAAATAGGTACTATGAAAAGCAGCAATGGTGCAAGGGAGGGTATCACTCACAGTCGATATGGGGATTTCTTCACAGCGGACAGGAATAATGCTGCTCTTATGAAGGTTGTTCCGCAACCCATAGGCCAATCCAAAAATGTTTAGAATTTCCTTTGTGACTTGCAGCTCCTCATCAACAGATTTTGTGAAAAGGGTGACGTCATCAACATATAGAGATAGCCGCTATCCTGAAATCCTTGAGGAGAGAGGTTGTAATAGGCCTTCATCACTGGCCTTCACAAAGAGACTGTTCAGCACGTCCATAACAAGAATAAAGAGCATGGGAGATAATGGATCACCTTGTCGGAGTCCACGCTGATGCTGAATGACATCACCAGGGTCCCCATTAAACAACACACATGTGGAGGAGGTAGCTGTAACATCCCTGATGTTTAAGCAACAATAATCATCGGCATTAACATGGCTAAGCATGGTGATCAACATATTTGACTTGGTCAAACCCCTAACCCTAGTCAAACCCGTCCAAATCAAGGTCAACACCCTAAGAGCTCTAGACCTTTCATCGATATTCTAGCGCGTTCTCCGATTTTCATATAACAACTTCAAAATCAGCCAATACGAAACTTGTCATTTTCACACGGGACACATTTCGTTCAATTGGCGGCATTTCAAATTCGAAGTGGAAGAGCCCCAAAAAGTTGGTCAAAGTTCAGGGCAGAGTCTTGACCAAACAGAGAAAATCCCAATTTTCAAACCACTTTATCTCCAAATCAGTGAAGAATTTTGTAGGTCGGCCTTTACAAATTTTCTTGCTAGATATCTGGTCTACAAGTTTGGTTTTTGGCGAATTTTCCACACAGTTCAAAGTTTTGGAGATTTTCGCGGTCAAAGGAGCCTTCACCGAAATGCTTCGCACGCGAGACGCCGACGCGCTCCAGAGCGCGGGAGCGCGCGTCGCGCTGACGTCGCCCGCCCCGACGTTTGTGCCCGCCGTTCGCGCGCCGTGTGTGGGCCCTGCCTGTGCCGTCAAACGCGTCGCGTCAAGGAGCATCTCCCAGGGTAAAGCCGGCCTGTGGCGTGCCAGGTGGCGTGCGCAGCCCCGCTCCCGCACGCGTCGCGCGCGCGCCGGGCGCCGCGCTTCAGCAGCGCGTGTGCGCACCTTTGGTGGCAGCTGCTCGCGCGGGAAGCCGGCCAAGGGAGCGTGGCATTCACGCGAGCTCACCGCCGCCTATAAAAGCACCTGAGCCCGCCGTGCTTCGCCGCCGCCCCCTCCCCTTGCTCCGTCAGTGCCACCCGGGCCGCCATTGGCGCCCCACCGTCGACCTCCACCTCCCGCTCTGCCTTGCACCCATCTAAGCACTCCAGCACCACCTCACCGTCCTCCTGGAGCTTCCCGTGCAGCACGTCGACGTGTGCAGCCGCCCACCTCACCGGAGAACCGCCGCCGCGACCGTCTAGCCCCTGCGCCGCCGGACTCCACCGCCGGCCGCTCCTCCGCCCCGTCCAAGCGACCGAATCCACCCTAGGTGAGCCCCAGATGCTCCTCCGCACCTTCCCCAGCCACAGCTCGCCGTCGCATCGCCGGATTCCGGCCGGAACCGCCGCCGTCCATGGCCAAGGGCTACATTGCAAGCCCCCGCTTCTTTACAGGGTCCAAAACATAAAACCGAGGGTCATTTTGCAAATGCGAGGGCACATCTGTGAATAAGAAAAACAGTCCAGGGACCTTCCGGCAAATTAGAATCTTCCTTTTTCATTTCTTTTTGCTGAATCTTGGAAAATGCATAACAATTCACAGAAAAATCTTAAAAATGTCAACTCAACTGTTCTGGAATCCTTGTGAAGAACCATAACTTTTCTACAAAGGGAGTTTTCAAATTTCTTTGTATATTTTGAATAATTTTGAATTTACCATTTTGGCTAGATCTGAAATAATTCAAATTCTATGCATGATCTGAAGCTAATTTTTGGATAGGTTGTTCTACATGTCATGTTTGTCCTCTGGTTAAATTTTGGCACAAAGTTATTGAGTAGATCTTTAATTATGAATTAAAGTTTGTTTTCAGCATTGTTCCTATTTATAATTTGTGTAAATGAATCTGTTGAGCTTTTGGACCAAATCTTTTTGCTATGGTCCTGGTTTGTGGTTTTGCACCCATGATAAATAGTAGAGGTGTTTTCACCATGTTTTATAGGGTCAAGTGATTTTTGTGCAAGTTTAGCCCTCTTTCATAAATTTAAATTAATTTAAATTTTCTTTGCTGAGTAAGTGCATATCTCTTCATGATTAGGTGTTTTGTGCTTCCACATGAATTTCTAGCTCAAGAGGTGGTATATTTATTTTTGTATGATTTATTCTTGATTTAAATGAATGAATCTAGTTGTATTTTTCATGCTAGATATATAGCTTGCATTGATCTAAATTTTTGGCAGTAGCTCATGTGTAGTATGATGTGCCTCTCTGCAAAGGTTCATGGTCATATTGTTTGTATTTCTTCCAGAATGAATTTTCAAAGTAAATCAAGCTTAATCCTTGATTTAAAAGAAAGAGAGAAATCACCTTTGTTTTCTTTTCAAATCTTTTGCTTAAGCCTCACCAAATCACACCATGAACAGCACCCCATAATTTGGTGAAGAAAAATTTATTAATTAATCTAAATGTGCACACAATCACCATCAAATAAGAAGTTTAACCATGCACACATACCGCTATCTTTGATAGGAAGTGTATGCTGGATATATCCTTATCCAGGTGAATGTGGTCACTCATACACCCCCACGTTTACCATTTAATTCTAAGCTATGTTCTCACTCCTCATTTATAATTACACGAAGTTAATGCATATGCATGTCGTGTAGAACTTCTGGATGGAAACTACGAGTTGGTGCCGGAATCCGAGGGAGATCTCGCTGAAGGAGAAGTGAACATGGTAGAAGTGCAGCAAGACCCGAACCAAAGTTCGGAGGACTTCGTCACTGACTTTACTAGTGAAGGCAAGCCCCGGAGCATAACCCAGTTTTCTAACTCTTACATTTATGATATGCAATGTTTGTGCATTTACGTTTCAGGAGTTGAATTGAAACCCTAGATGCATGATCCTAGGTTCCTATGCTCAAATACTAGCATGATAGGACGCTAGTTGCCATGCTCTAAGGACACGGTAAAAGTCGAGTGATGTTCGTCACTCGCGAGCTATAGGTTTCTTATGTTGGAATGATAAGATTTTATAAATGGATATGCTCATGTGGTAAGAGCATGGGACTGGCTCCAGCCAGTAGGTCTGTGGTTAAGCGTTTGAACATACTAAACATTTGCCGGGAATGGGACCGGTAAGCCTAGTACCCGATTGGCACGGCAAGGGAACTTTAGTGTTACTACTCCTGGGTTCGTCCCCTGCTGCAGCTTAATTGTGGTGCATGTGTGGGGTTGGGGAGGCGAGGCCGAACCAACCACCATGTACCGAGGACTGTAGCCCCTGTTCCCGAACCGAGGATTGACGGGAACCGCCTGGTTGGTGCATACCCCCACCCCTTTGGTTTCTATTTGGCTGTTTCTGGGGTGTGCATTCTCCCGTGTGTTTAGGTCCACCTTGCAAGGTTATTAATCGATCGATCGTCGGCCTCTCACCGTTACCCGAGATTGCTTACCCATACACTCTATGTCCCTTAATGATGGAATTGAGATTTAATTTGGTTATATGCTGAATTGTTTGCACAACTTATGCTTGCAATAGTTGCTTACTTAGTAATGGATAATCAACTAGAATCTTGAGCTAAAACTTGAAAGTAAGGACATACTCTTTGTTGCTTTTCAGCAAAACAACCCACTAGCCAAAGAGCCTTGCATGTCTAGAGAGTTGGTGATTTATCATCACCCGCCGGTTAAGTCTTGCTGAGTATTAGTATACTCAGCCTTGCTTTTGTTGATTGTTTTCAAGTGATATGAATGCTGATGGGTTTCCGTGGCCTGGTTCTCTTCCTCCCGGTTGGGAAGTGGAGTTGGAGGATGACAGTGCTTAGTGACGTCATGGACGGCCTCCTATGACGTTACATATGACGTGTAGCATTTTAATTCCGCTGTGTTTCAAACTCTGAACTTTTACATTATGCAAAAGACTTGGTTTGTAATATTAAAACCTTATGGAGCTTGATGTAATAATGTGTGAAATGTTATCTCTGGACTCGCCGTCATGTGAGTTTTAATGTACAATTCTTCGATCCTGGTTAAAGTGATTTACCGGGCTTGACCCGGCAGAGGTGACAAACTAACTCTTGGTTGTCACTTATGAGCCACGTGGACCGGCTTTGGTGATAATCCGAAATTATTTTGGGCAGTTCTGTCACAGCTGGCATCAGAGCTCAATTGTACACTAGAGTTCCTAGTACACCCTTAATAACATGTTTTTGGAATAAAACTTGCAAGATTAAGGTGTGTTTGCAAAATTGCGTTAGGAACGCTAAGGATGAACTAGTCCGAGAGGCCCTAGAGGGATTTTGGGTTCTTTTAGGTGGCTAGTAAAATTATGGTGTATTTATACTGACTTCCAGCACTTCCTAAGCCACGTGTTTCATATGTGTGCTGTGCCGCATCACGAGTATGCGAGGGTTGATAGGGCAATCTATTCAACGGATCCTATCTTCTCGGTTGGGTGCCCACGTGTTTTATACGTGCGCGTTCCGTATGCAAAGCATGCGAAGGATGATATGTTCTATTCCAGATGAACATATCATGGGTTGTGATGTCGCCATGTTTTGCCATACGTGTGCATGATTCCGCATTACGAACATGCGAAGGGGGACACCCTCCATTCAAAAGGGGCGTGTCTCAGGTTGGATGCTGTCCATGCAGCGCTAAACGCATGGGTGCCATTTCTATAGTGAATGGTAATGTTTGTGGATGCTTCTGTGACGTGCTAGCACGGAAGGTTCTTTCTTTTGCAGGTACACTAACCACGTTACGGTAGATCGAACGGTTAGTATCCGACTAGCTATTATAGGGAGAGACGTAAATTGTGCCTTGCCACCGGCACTAACTACGATTCCTGGGCATGGATTTGCCTTGTGAGGATGTTTAGGACGCTTTTGCATCAAGCTAAAAGTTGTTAAGAAGTAATTAAATCACATCAAAATCCATCCTAAAACACCTCACCAAAACGCTTTCACACCATCCTCCCGATCTCAATAGCTGCCCCTGTTTCTCACTTTTGGATGCTCTGTTGGTCTGAATTTTTCGACCCTTTTAACAGAGTCTTATGGAGAAAAGTTAGATACAAAAGTTGTGTCAAATCTTGTCTAGATCCTGCTGTAAAATTTCAGAATTTTTGAGCAGGAGAATATGGAGTTATGCTCAGTTTAGTTCCTGTCTACTTGTTGTTTTCCTGGGAGACAGAGAACTGAACCTTGGACTATTAGGGTATCTTCCTTTTGTTTTTATCCTAACTTTTGAATACCAATTTTGGGTAAAATAACATCACTGAGTAGCTGGAAAATTTTGAGAAATTTTTGACCTACCAGAATATGAGCTTTATGCATTTTTGTGCTTTGGACAGAATCTGTTATCTTTTAACTCACACTAATCGGTGGGAGTTTTGTTGATACAGATGGCTGGACCGCTCTTCTGGGAGGTACGACCTGACGGGATGGTCCGCACCAATGGGCTACACTTTGAGGGGTTTGCCCGCATCTTGTGGGACAGTCTTCGCTCATCAGGGTACACCACTCCTCCGACGTACGAGGCTTTGGAGACCAGGCAGCTTGGAGTGCCTCGCTGCTATGTTCGGGTGACCGTGCCACTTCACCCTACTCACCCGGAGTGGCAGGACCTGAGCATGGACGTGTCAGGCGTCCGCATGATGGAGACACTTGAGGCTGCTGCCTTGAGAGTGCTGAACGCCTTTGGTGACCAGCACCCTCTCGAGGTTTCTTCGACTTCGGTGGGACTACTTCCGACCGTGGACCCCGCGGATCCCACGTGGAGGAGCCGCATGGGGAACATGGCATCACTTCTGACTGTGAGGACCCCACTGGACATACTACACGAGATGTCACGGTGCATAAATGCACTGTACCGTCTTCAGGCTCTTCGCAGTGTGGCTACCACAGACGTGTCCACCGTTGCTCTAGACACTGCTGGAGTGTTGGGAGTATGGAATCACCACCTGCGCTCCATCTCCCGTGGCTACATGGGACTGGAGCGAGACCTTGCGGAGGCACGACAGAGGATCGTTGGACTGTAGGCTAGAGAGGCTCACTGGGTGGCCTGTATGGCTCAGTGGGCACACCAGCTCGCTGATCACCTTCAGACTATTACAGGACTCCAGGAGTAGCGAGATCAGATGTAGATCGAGATGGATCATTTGAGGAATGAGCGCTTACAGCACATACAAGCACTAGCACAAATGGAAGAGCAGCTAGAGTTGATGGACAAGGATCTTGGTAATGCCCATGGCATGATTGCTATGCTACAGCAGGCGCCACCACCACCAGTTCCGGAAGCTATGGAGGATGACCCGGATGACACTCAGTCCATGATAGACAGTGAGATGGAAGAACCACAGGCAGAGCCGATGGAAATTGCTTCATCTGCTTCTAGTTCCTCCTCAGTAGGCAACCTAGATGACTTCTAGATGATAGTAGCTAGTACAGCATGTGTACTCCTACGATGGCCTAAGTTTGGTCTATGGAAGGCATAGGCTAACATGGTTGGAGTATTTCTTTGTATGGTTAGAACCTACTAGTATGTTGAATGAGGTCCTATCATGTGTTGTAATCAAGTGTTGCAAGACTTTCTGCAGCAGTTCTATCAGTCTGTAAATTGAACCCCCTTATGGTCAAATGTGAGCTGTGCAATAAGAATAAAGTTGTTGGAAATTTGATTTTGCGCATGCTCACAAAATTTCACCCTTATTGCTCTTCTGTGCTGAGAGTTATGAATATTTTTGTAACCCTCGGGTGGCTGAAAAACAGCCAGGACAGAGAGTCGTTAAATGAATTTTTCAAGCATGATAACATCAAAATCCGTGTATTGGTTGAATACCAAAGTCGTAGTGCATGAAATGATGCTCCTGCTGACCAAAATTGAGCAACATCCGTTAATTGAGCCGGGAGTTATGAATTTTTATTTCAGCGTTGTGGCTGGCCCTCCTGAAAAATGATGCAATGAATGGATTTGTCTCACATGTTCTACTTGTGCATAATTCTATCTGCAACCTTGTGAATATGTGACTAATCTTTATTCCCATAATTTTTCAGATGGTGGGTTCCACTCACACTACTCCCCATGGTATCGGTGATGCCAGTGGCAGCTACCCACTGCCACCGCCACCTCCCATGACACCCATGGAGACCTTCCTGTTGGCTCAAGCTGATATGATGCGCCAGATCTTGCACAATCAGCAGCAGCAACGCGGCGATCCGCGTGATGAGCCACAAGTGGCCAAGAATGAGCACTTTACGGCCATGAAGCCACCAATTTTCACCAAAGCAGAAGAACCTTTGGAGGCTGATGCTTGGATTCGCGCCATTGAGGCCAGGTTCGATGCTCTCACTCTGCCATGCTCAGAGGAGCGCAAAGCCTGCTTCGCAGCCTTACAACTTCATGGTCCTGCTCTGATCTGGTGGGGACACTTCAAGATGACGCAACCGGCTGGACATGCCATTACTTGGGATGAGTTCAAAACTGCATTCAAGACTCATCACATTCCTCAGGTAATGGTTGATTAGAAGATCAGTGAGTTACTGGCATTAAAACAAGGTTCGGACTCTGTGTATCAATATGCATAGAAATTCAACAATCTTTGTCAGTATGGGGGATATCATGTGGATAATGATGCGAAGAAGATGGATCGTTTCTGACGTGGCCTTGATCCTGAGCTTTATGAAAGGCTACACCCCATCAAGACCGACACCTACCTTGAGATTGTGAATTTGGCCATCTCTCAAGAAAATGCTATGAAGAGGACGCAGAATGCAAAGAAGAGGAAGGCTGCGTTCAACTCTAACAACGCGCCTAGTCGGAAGTTCCGCCTTGTGAAGAAGGTTTCCCAGGATTCTCAAAGGAACCAGCGGTCTGGACGCTGGGTAGCTAAGACTCCCCAGAATCAGCAGCGAGGAGATTATCGCTCTTCTGCATCCCAGCAGCAGAATTACAAGCCCAATGCTCCACAACCTAACCGGAATGCTAGGGATGGCAAATCCTTCAACTGTGGTGAGACGGGACACTATGCTAATGAGTGCCCCCGTCCCAAGCAGCAGAACCAGTGCAACCAGCAGAACCAAGGACGTGGGCCTAACCAGAACAACAAGGACAAGGGAAAGAAGCAGACCGTGCAAGTCAAGCAGGGTCGTCTCAACTTCACCACGATGGTGGGAATTCCAGAGGGAGCGCCAATAATGACGGGTACATTCTCTATCTGAGGCCAACCTGTTAAGATTTTGTTTGATTCGGGCGCCACCCACAGTTTTGTGAACGGAAAAATACTAGACAAATTGGGGTTGATCACCCATCACACTAATGGGGCCTATCTGATCGCAACCCTGGGAGGAAAAATTTCTTCCAACAAAATCACCCAGAGGGTACCCCTTGAAATAGGTAGCAAGACATTTAAAACCAACCTTATCATTCTAGGGTTGGAAGGCATAGATGTTATTTTGGGAATGAACTGGATGACTCAGCATAAAGTTGTCCTCGATATCTCTGAGCGAATGATAGAAATCAATTCACCAGATGTCGGAGCTTCAACACTCTACCTTCCCTCTAGAGAGTCTGTAAATCCTTGTGCTTTTGTGGCCATAACATCCCAATTAGAAGAAATTCCAGTGGTGTGTGAATACCCGGACATCTTCCCCGATGATCTGCCGGGAATGCCACCAGACCAAGACATTGAGTTCGTTATCGAACTTCAACCCGGTATGGCACCTATCTCGAAAAGAGCCTACCGCATGCCACCCAAGGAACTGGCCGAGTTGAAGACCCAACTTCAGGAACTATTGGATAAGGGTTACATTCGTCTGAGATCTTCTCCTTGGGGATGTCCTGCTCTCTTCGTTAAGAAGAGAGACGGTAGTTTGAGACTGTGTGTGGACTACCGGCCTCTCAATGCGGTGACTATCAAGAACAAATACCCCCATCCCCGCATTGATGTGTTGTTTGATCAACTATCAGGAGCAAAGGTCTTTTCCAAGATTGATCTTAGGTCAGGATATCATCAGATAAAGATCCGACCTTGTGATATTCCTAAAACTGCCTTCTCCACACGATATGGGCTATATGAATTCTTAGTCATGTCCTTCGGGCTGACAAATGCTCCTGCTTACTTCATGTACCTCATGAATCGGTATTCATGAACGAACTAGATAAGTTCGTGGTGGTATTCATCGACGATATCTTAATTAATTCCAAAGATGAAGAAGAACATGCCGAACATCTCCGCATTGTTCTGCAACGTCTGAGAGATCACAAGCTTTACGCTAAATTCTCCAAATGTGAATTCTGGTTGGATAGTGTGAAATTCTTGGGCCACACTATTTCTAGTGATGGTATTTTAGTGGATCCAAGTAAAGTGCAAGAAGTGATGGATTGGAAACCACCTAAGTCCGTTCATCAGATTCGAAGCTTTCTCGGATTAGCTGGCTATTATCGTCGCTTCGTTCCAGATTTTTCCAGAATTGCCAAACCTATGATCGAACTTCTGAAGAAGGGAGTCAAGTTTGTGTGGGATGAGATTTGTGAAAAAGCTTTCCACACCCTAAAGCAACATTTGACTTCAGCACCTGTTTTGGCTCAACCAGACAACTCTCAGCCATATGAGGTTATTGTGATGCCTCGGGTACTGGTCTTGGTTGTGTTCTCATGCAAGAAAATAGGGTCATTGCTTATGCTTCTCGAGCACTCTGACCCCATGAATTGAACTACCCCACTCATGATCTTGAATTAGCAGCGGTTGTTCATGCTCTCAAAATTTGGAGGCGTTACTTGATGGGAACCCGTTGCAATATTTTTACTGACCACAAGAGTCTCAAGTATATCTTCACTCAAGCCGACTTGAATATGCGCCAGAGAAGATGGTTAGAACTCATTAAGGACTATGACTTGGAAGTACAATACCACCCCGGTAAGGCAAATGTCGTTGCCGACGCTCTTAGCCGAAAAGCCCATTGCAATTGCTTATCCGTGGACACCTACAGTGACACACTGTGCCACGAGATGAACAAACTCTATTTGGAAATTGTTAGTCAAGGTGAGTTAAATGCTATTGGCATGGAGACAACCTTGTACGACAAAGTCTTAAAGGCTCAGTCCACTGACGAGGATGTTAAAAAGATAAGGCAAAAGCTGTCAGAAGGTGATTCTAAATACAAGTGTTTTCACCAAGACGCAAAGGGTACAGTTTGGTTTGGGCAACGACTTGTTGTCCCAAATGATACTAGTCTCAGGAAGGAGATTTTGGATGAAGCTCATTTGTCCAAATTTGCGATTCATCCTGGGAGTAGCAAAATGTACCAAGATGTGAAGGAAAACTTCTGGTGGTCAAATATGAAAGTCGATATTGCCAAATATGTGTCCGAGTGTGACACGTGTCAAAGAATTAAAGCCAGTCATTTGAAGGCCGATGGTGTTCTTCAACCATTGCCGATACCTTCGTGGAAATGGGATGATATAAGTATGGATTTCATCGTAGGACTGCCTCTCACATCTAAGCACCATGATTCTATCTGGGTTATTGTGGACAGACTCACAAAGATCGTACATTTTATTCCCGTTCATACCAACTACTCAGCCAAGCAGTATGCAGAAATTTATCTCAAACGTATCGTGGGCCTACACGGAGTTCCTAGAACCATCGTTTCCGACAAAGGACCTCAGTTCATGTCACGTTTCTGGGAACCCCTACATACCTCAATGGGAACCAAGCTACTTCACAGTTCTGCTTACCACCCTTAGACAGATGGTCAGACTGAGAGAGTCAATCAAGTCCTAGAGGATATGTTGAGGGCTTGTATTATCCATTTCGACAAGAATTGGGACAATTGCTTGTCCTTAGCTGAATTCTCATATAACAATAGCTACCAAGCAAGTTTGAAAATGGCACCATTTGAAGCTCTTTATGGAAGGAGATGTCGAACTCCTTTGAACTGGTCACAGACCGGGGAAAGGAAATTCTTCGGTCCCGCTTTAGTTGAAGAAGCAGAAGAAAAAGTTAAAGTAATACAAGCAAATCTAAAGACAGCTCAAATGAGACAACAATGTTACCATGATCAAGGAAGGAAACCTAAGCCGTATCAAGTTGGTGAATATGTCTATCTTAAGGTTTCACCCACAAAGGGAATTCAAAGATTTGGAGTGAAAGAGAAATTAGCACCACGCTATATTGGCCCTTATGAAATCATTCAAATTTGTGGACCGGTTGCCTATCGCGTTTAGCTTCCTGAACGGCTTTCAGCAGTCCACAATGTGTTTCATTTTTCACAACTCAGGAGATGTGGCAACAAGCCGGAGATAAAAGTTATCATCGAATCCAATGCTTGGATCGAACCCGTCCTATCCGTGGTTGAGCACCCTCTGAGAATTTTGGATTGAAAAGAGAGGAAGACTCGACGACATTTGGTGACAATGTATAAAATCCAATGGAGTCACCATACTGAAGAGGAAGCTACTTGGGAGACGGAACATTATGACACCAAGTATCCGGGTTTTCTGCAATCCCGCAATCGTAAGTGCGTTCCGCTACCTTTACCTTTATTTTCTGAATCTCGGGACGAGATTCTTTGTAAGGGGGGTAGGCTGTAACATCCCTGATGTTTAAGCAACAGTAATCATCAGCATTAACATGGCTAAGCATGGTGATCAACATATTTGACTTGGTCAAACCCCTAACCCTAGTCAAACCCCTCCAAATCAAGGTCAACACCCTAAGAGCTCTAGACCTTTCATCGATATTCTAGTGCGTTCTCCGATTTTCATATAACAACTTCAAAATCGGCCAATACGAAAGTTGTTTATTTTCACACGGGACACATTTCGTTCAATTGGCAGCATTTCAAATTCGAAGTGGAGGAGCCCCAAAAAGTTGGTCAAAGTTCAGGGCAGAGTCTTGACCAAACAGAGAAAATCCCAATTTTCAAACCACTTTATCTCCAAATCAGTGAAGAATTTTATAGGTTGGCCTTTACAAATTTTGTTGCTGGATATCTAGTCTACAAGTTTCATTTTTGGCGAATTTTCCACACAGTTCAAAGTTTTGGAGATTTTCGCGGTCAAACGAGCCTTCACCGAAATGCTTCGCACGCGAGACGCCGACGCGCTCCAGAGCGCAGGAGCGCGCGTCGCACCGCGCCGACGTCGCCCGCCCCGACGTTTGCACCCGCCGTTCGAGCGCTGTGTGTGGGCCCCGCCTCTGCCGTCAAACACGTCGCGTCTAGGTGCATCTCCCCAGGGTAAAGCCGGCCTGTGGCTTGCCAGGTGGCGTGCGCAGCCCCGCTTCCGCCCGCGCCGCGCACGCGGCGTGCACCGCGCTTCGGCGGCGCGTGTGCGCACCTTTGGTGGCTGCTACTCGCACGGGAAACCGGCCAAGGGAGCGTGGCATTCACGCGAGCTCACCGCCGCCTATAAAAGCACCCGAGCCCGTCGTGCTTCGCCGCCGCCCCTCCCCTTGCTCCGCCAGTGCCACCCCGGCCGCCATTGGCGCCCCACTGTGGACCTCCACCTCCCGCTCTGCCTTGCACCCATCTAAGCACCCCAGCACCACCTCACCGTCCTCCTAGAGCTTCCCGTGCAGCACGTCGATGTGTGCAGCCGCCCACCTCACCGGAGAACCCGCCGCCGCGGCCGTCCAGCCCCTGCTCCGCCGAACTCCACCACCGGCCGCTCCTCCGCCCCGTCCAAGCGACCGAGTCCACCCTAGGTGAGCCCCAGATGCTCCTCCGCACCTTCCCCAGCCACAGCTCGCCGTCGCATCGCCGGATTCCGGCCGGAACCGCCGCCGTCCATGGCCAAGGGCTACATTGCAAGCCCCCGCTTCTTTCCAGGGTCCAAAACATAAAACCGAGGGTCATTTTGCAAATGTGAGGGCACATCTGTGAATAAGAAAAACAGTCCAGGGACCTTCCGGCAAATTAGAATCTTCCTTTTTCATTTCTTTTTGCTGAATCTTGGAAAATGCCTAACAATTTACAGAAAAATTGTAAAAATGTAAAGTCAACTGTTCTGGAATCCTTGTGAAGAACCATAACTTTTCTACAAAGGGAGTTTTCAAATTTCTTTGTATATTTTAAATAATTTTGAATTTACCATTTTGGCTAGATCTGAAATAATTCAAATTCTATGCATGATCTGAAGCTAATTTTTGGATAGGTTGTTCTACATGTCATGTTTGTCCTCTGGTTAAAATTTGGCACAAAGTTATTGAGTAGATCTTTAATTATGAATTAAAGTTTGTTTTCAGCATTGTTCCTGTTTATAATTTGTGTAAATTAATCTGTTGAGCTTTTGGACCAAATCTTTTTGCTATGGTCCTGGTTTGTGGTTTTGCACCCATGATAAATAGTAGAGGTGTTTTCACCATGTTTTATAGGGTCAAGTGATTTTTGTGCAAGTTTAGCCCTCTTTCATAAATTTAAATTAATTTAAATTTTCTTTGCTTAGTAAGTGCATATCTCTTTATGATTAGGTGTTTTGTGCTTCCACATGAATTTCTAGCTCAAGAGGTGGTATATTTATTTTTGTATGATTTATTCTTGATTTAAATGAATGAATCTAGTTGTATTTTTCATGCTAGATATATAGCTTGCATTGATCTAAATTTTTTAAAGTAGCTCATGTGTAGTATGATGTGCCTCTCTGCAAAGGTTCATGGTCATATTGTTTGTATTTCTTCCAGAATGAATTTTCAAAGTAAATCAAGCTTAATCCTTGATTTAAAAGAAAGAGAGAAATTACCTTTGTTTTCTTTTCAAATCGTTTGGTTAAGCCTCACCAAATCACACCATGAACAACACCCCATAATTTGGTGAAGAAAAATTTATTAATTAATCTAAATGTGCACACAATCACCATCAAATAAGAAGTTTAACCACGCACACATACCCCTATCTTTGATAGGAAGAGTATGCTGGATATATCCTTATCCAGGTGAATGTGGTCACTCATACACCCCCACGTTTACCATTTAATTCTAAGCTACGTTCTCACTCCTCATTTATAATTACACGAAGTTAATGCATATGCATGTCGTGTAGAACTTCCGGATGGAAACTACGAGTTGGTGCCGGAATCCGAGGGAGATCTCGCTGAAGGAGAAGTGAACGTGGTAGAAATGCAGCAAGACCCGAACCAAAGTTCGGAGGACTTCGTCACTGACTTTACTAGTGAAGGCAAGCCCCGGAGCATAACCCAGTTTTCTAACTCTTACATTTATGATATGGAATGTTTGTGCATTTACATTTCAGGAGTTGAATTGAAACCCTAGATGCATGATCCTAGGTTCCTATGCTCAAATACTAGCATGATAGGACGCTAGTTGCCATGCTCTAAGGACACGGTAAAAGTCGAGTGATGTTCGTCACTCGCGAGCTATAGGTTTCTTATGTTGGAATCATAAGATTTTATAAATGGATATGCTCATGTGGTAAGATTTCTTATGTTCGTCACTCCGGCCAGTAGGTCTGTGGTTAAGCGTTTGAACATACTAAACATTTGCCGGGAATGGGACCGGTAAGCCTAGTACCCGATTGGCACGGCAAGGGAACTTTAGTGTTACTACTCCTGGGTTTGTCCCCTGCTGCAGCTTAATTGTGGTGCATGTGTGGGGTTGGGGAGGCGAGGCCGAACCAACCACCATGTACCAAGGACTGTAGCCCCTGTTCCCGAACTGAGGATTGACGGGAACCGCCTGGTTGGTGCATACCCCACACCTTTGGTTTCTATTTGGCTGTTTCTGGGGTGTGCATTCTCTCGTGTGTTTAGGTCCACCTTGCAAGGTTATTAATCGATCGATCGTCGGCCTCTCACTGTTACCCGAGATTGCTTACCCATACACTCTATGTCCCTTAATGATGGAATTGAGATTTAATTTGGTTATATGCTTAATTGTTTGCACAACTTATGCTTGCAATAGTTGCTTTCTTAGTAATGGATAATCAACTAGAATCTTGAGCTAAAACTTGAAAGTAAGGACATACTCTTTGTTGCTTTTCAGCAAAACAACCCACTAGCCAAAGAGCCTTGCATGTCTAGAGAGTTGGTGATTTATCATCACCCGCCGGTTAAGTCTTGCTGAGTATTAGTATACTCAGCCTTGCTTTTGTTGATTCTTTTCAGGTGATATGAATGCAGATGGGTTTCCGTGGCCTGGTTCTTTTCCTCCCGGTTGGGAAGTGGGGTGGGAGGATGACAGTGCTTAGTGACGTCATGGACGGCCTCCTATGACGTTACATATGACGTGTAGCATTTTAATTCCGTTGTGTTTCAAACTCTAAACTTTTACATTATGCCAAAGACTTGGTTTGTAATATTAAAACCTTATGGAGCTTGATGTAATAATGTGTGAAATGTTATCTCTGGACTCGCCGTCGTCTGAGTTTTGACGTACAATTCTTCGATCCTGGTTAAAGTGATTTACCGGGCTTGACCCGGCAGAGGCGACAAAATAACTCTTGGTTGTCACTTATGAGCCACGTGGACCGGCTTGGGTGATAATCCGGAATTATTTTGGGCGGTTCTGTCACAGTAGCTGTGACGCCCTAGGTTTTTAATTAGCATCATTAGTGCTATTGACCGAATCAGCCGAGTCAAACCTACTGACATTGGTCAAACTTTGGTCAACCTGGGTCATCACCCCGAAAACTGAGTCAACAATCCCTAATGACCCTCTTAATCAAGTCCACACACCCTTGTGGTCAAACCCTAGTCAACCCTTGGTCAAAACCCCGGTCAAACCCCTTTGTCTTTGAACTCCCTCCGGAACTTTTGCCGCGTTCTCCCAATTTCACCTAAACACTTCAAAATCGGCCAATATAAAAGTTGTTCGTCTTTGCGAGGGACACACTTTTCATAATTGGCGGCATTTGAGATTTGGAGTGGAAATTGGTGAAATTCGCAGTCAAACTCAGCTGTTACTATTCACTAGAGCCATGAAAACCAGCAACTTTGCCTGCAGTTTGTGCTCAAACCGTTGAGCAAAACATAGGTCAGCCTTTGTAAAAGTGGTAGAGGGATCCTTGATCTACAACGTTGCTATTTGCAACTGGGTGCACTTTAGTTCAAGTTTTTGGAGTTTCTCTCGGTCAGACGCAGCTAAACGGAACGAAGACCGGGCGACGTCGCGCGCCCACGCCGCGCTCCAGCCTCCAGAGCGCCACGCGCGCCCCGCCACGCGGCGCCCGGCCTGCATCGACGTCCGGGTCCCCCGCGACCGCGAGCCCCGAGGTCGCGTGGGTCCCACGCGTCGCACGCTTAACCGTGTCGCTCCCCGGACCCCCTCGCCACGTCCCTTCCACGCACGCCACGGGCAACGCAGCGGCCGCCGGCCCCTACCCGCGCCTGACGCTACTGCCGGGCCGTGCCGGGTCCCCATCCCCGCGCGCCCTTGCCTTCGTGGCGAAGGATAGGAGCGCCTGCTCGCTCGCCGCCTATAAAAGGGGTGCCTATTGCCTCCCCGCACGCCCGAGCAGCTCCGCCGCCGCCATTAGCGCCGCCGACGGTGAGCTCCTCCCTCTGCTCTTCCCCGTCGCCGGCCAGCGCCTCCAACACCTTCCCCACAGCACACTCAAGCTCTACCACGCACGCGTTGGCCCGCTCCACCCCGCTCCTCGCCGGTCTTCCAGTCGCAGCGGCCGCCGCCGCCGTGCGCCGCCGAGACCCCTTACCGGCCACCTCCCAGACCCGTCCGAGCCGCGGAATCAAGCCCTGGGTGGTCAGGGATCCTTTTCCCGACCTTCCCCGACCTCGAGCGCCGGCAAGCTCGCCGGATTCCGGCCAACCGCGCCGCCGGCCGGTCGAGGGACCCAATTGCGAGCAAAATTTTCTTCCCAGGGGCTTCTATGCAAATAAAGGACTTATCTATAAGGAAATCAAAACTTCCAGGGGCCTGTTCGAAACTTAGTTTCTTAAATAGTGAAAGCAACTCGGCTGAAACTTAGAAACTCCGTAGAAACTCATAGAAAAATCAGAAAAATGCAAACTCAATTTTGTTAGATTCCTTGTGAAACACACTACAACTTTTGTAAAGCATGACTATAGTTTTTCCTGATTGTTTTTGCATCAAAAATAGTAAACTTATAAACCTAGATCTGTTGTATCTCAAAATCTACATGTGGTCTGTAGCTGAATTTTGGATATGTTGTGTGTTATGCCAAGCCTAGCTTCTGTACCAAAAATTGCACATAGTTATGTTGTAAATATTTTTATTTGAATTGTTTTGTATTTATGCAGAATCTGTCTAAATGATTTTTGTAGCTAAAAATAATTAGATTTTTATGCCCAACTTCTGCATGTGATCTTTTCATGCCAAAATGCAGCTCTGTTGAATTAATCACAATTTTATAACTAACAGAAATATTTATTTTTGTAATATGCTTGATTTTTCCTTGTAAATGCATAACCCTAGATATATGGCAGTTCTAGGTGTATATGTTGCATGCCTAGCTTAGTTTTGGACCAGAAATCATGTGTGATAAAGTTGGAATCATTTTGGTGTATAATTATTTTTATATGCATTTATCTTGCTTTAGTAGCTAGCCTTTGTTATTTTTGGTATATTTAATTTCATAGCTCTCCTAACTGTGCATGTGTGTGCAGTGGCTTTGTTTAGGTTTGTAGTGCTTCATAAAACACCCCACTGAATTTTATTAATTTATTTTGTGAATAAAAGCAATGGTAGCCTTTTTAAGCTTAATATTAAAGTTAATTGGAAAATCACCAACTCCATATCTAATGACCATAGGTGTGTGATGTTAAACTTGCTAAGAAGCTAAGTATCACCCCCTTGCTGTTTGTGAAGTTTAAATTAATTTATTTACATAAATATGTACACAGTCACTTTTGAAAAGATTAATTAATAAAGAACCGCATATTGTTCCTTTTGGAAGAGTATGCTAAATGTGTGCTTATCTAGGTGAATGTGGTCAACCATGTACCCCATGGTTGTCGTTTGTTGTTTGTAATTAATTAAATTAAAAACCGCCAATTAAATCTTGCATTGCATCCTCGTGTAGATCTTCCCGACGGTAGTTATGCGCTCTTGCCGGAAGGAGGAGAAGGAGGAGCTGTCGGTGAGCTGCAGCACGTGTACGTAGCTCAAGACCTGGACCCAAGTCCAGAAGGGCCCAAGGCCAACCTTGCCGGCGAAGGCAAGCCCCGGTGCATTAACCAAGTGTTTTTGAAATCTTATGCAACTATCTATGGATGATTGTGCATTTACGTTCAGGAGTTGAAATGAAACCCTAGATGCATGATCCCTAGGTACCTATGTCTTTACTAGTATGATAGGTCGGTAGCTGCTATGCTATAGGACCGTTACAAGTCGAGTGATGCTTGTCACTCGCGAGAATAGGTTCTTATGTTGGAATCATAAAATCTCCTTAAATGGATTGCTCATGTGGTAAGAGCATGGGATGTGGGCTCTGGTCCAATGGCTTTCGTGGGTTAAGTGTTTGAACGTACTAAACACTTGTCGGAAATGGGTACGGTAAGCCTAGTACCTAAATGAGGCGGTGCGGGAACTTTGCCCTACTAATCTTAGGGTTGCGGCCCCAGGCTCGCTACCTGAGTACATGCGTGAGGCTGGGTGACCTTGGTGGCGTAGCCCAGTAAACCTTGTACTTAAGACTGTAACATCTGATCCCAATCCGAAGATTTTTTGGGAACCGCCTGGTGGTTGTCCTCGCGGGGGCACCCTACCGTGTGTTTAGGTCTACCTTGCAAGGTTTAAATCAATCGATTGTCGGCCTCTCACCGTTATCTGAGACTACTTATCCTGCTGGCCATGAGATCCCTAATGATGGAAGTTGATGAATATTTATGCTTGATTAATTGTTTGCACAACTTATGCTTGCAATAGCTTGCTAACTTAGAAAAGAATAATCAACTAGAACTTGTGCTAAAATCTTGAAAGTAAGGACATACTCTTTGTTGCTTTTCAGCAAAAGAAACCCCCTTGGCCAAAAAGCCTTTCATGTCTAGAGTTTGGTGATGTAGTTATCACCCGACGGTTAAGTCTTGCTGAGTATTAGTATACTCAGCCTTGCTTTAAAATGTTGTTGCAGGTGTTGTTTGACCTGGTGAGATTCCCCCCCCGGCTGGGCGCAGGGATGGTTGGATGACGACGAGTGATGACATCACGGATGGCCTCCTGTGATGTTTACCGTTGCGCTAGTGTATTTCTTTCCGCTGTTTGCGAACTCTGAACTTTTACCTTTCTTGTCATGAACAATGGTTTGTAATAATTAAACCCTTAGGGGTAATTTGGATTTAAATTATGTTTGTACTCTGGACTCGCCTTCGCGTGAGTTTTAATGCATATGTTCGATCCTTTGTTGATATCCAAGTGATTTACCGGGCGTTAACCCGGCAACTAACGACAGGATGATACTTTATTATTGCTTAATGACCAAAGTGGATTGGTTTAGGCGATAGTACGGTATTTTCCTGGGCGGGTTGTCACAGTAGCCAATAGATTAGAAATCAAATTGCACCATATCATCCCAAATCCCAACACTACAAGGAATGTGTGGACTAGTGATGCAAAAAAAAGGGCGATTCTCCTCATAAACCGCGATTCATGACGCTGGCGGTTGTTACGAAAACGCTACGTCATTAATTGAGCGTCACAAACCGCGATTAATGACGAGACCTTATTTCGCTGCGTCATGAGTTTAATGACACGTATAAATTCGTAACACTAAGGCATCATAAGCTACATGCCACATCGGACCAAAATCTGATATGGCACGGCATTTTGTGACAAACCGTTTCGTCATTAAGTGAATTCAGCCCATATTTTGTTAGGCCAAGCCCCAGAAACCTTGTCGTCCTAGATTGAAATTGGCCCACTTAATGTTACACTGAGCCCAATAGTCCTAGTCGTCATAAAATTGTTTTAGGCCTTATCAAGGTTGGAATGAGCCCAATATTGTTGTCGTCATAGATTATTTTAGGCCTTATTCTGGTTGGATGGAGCCCAATTATTACAGTCGTCATAGAATGTTTTAAGCCCGATTTTAGTTGGACCGAGCCTAATCATTGCAGTCGTCATTAATTTGTTTTAGGTCCATTACTGGTTGGATCGAGTCCAATATTCGATGACGTTATAAATTGATTTAGACCCAAATGATGTTGGACCGAGCCCACCAATCGCTGACGACATTGTGGATACGGCCCAGTCCATTTTGGATTGTTTTTTCGTAAAAAATAATGGGCCGAGAGGGCAAGCCCACATAATTTTTTGCCCTGTTATTTTGGGCTGCAATCCATGTGGTGCTTAATTAGATATAATTCAATCTCATATTACAAGCTAATCTATTCAGTAATTGACATCACAGATAATATTTCCTTACGACTGATACAAATAAATGTTTCGGATCACACATGACACATTATTATCGAGGAACATAGAACAAACACAAGCAGACTGTCAGTAGGAGCTCACAAACCAATGCACATGATATCTCTCTGCTCACAAATATAGCTGGTCATGAAATATAACCCACTAAGATTACAAAGCTCAGTACTCACAAACCAGCACAACTAGCTGGGAGGACACAAGCAAAAGACTAAGAAACACAGTGGCCTCACCCAAGGTGCGAGCTTAGTAGTTGACGAAGAAGGGTCTCAGTAGTTGCTACTTGTTTCTTCAACCTCTCAATCTCATCAGTCTGCACTTTCATTGCTATATCTGAAGCTTGTGCCTTGATCTTCAAGTTTGTTAAAACTTGGTTCTGTTCAACAAAGATTTCACCAAGGTCAGCAACTTCATCTAGCCCTCCCAAAGAAACTTCAGGTCTTGACCATGTAGCGGTAGCTGGATAATCTCAAGGCATGTAATCAATGAATGGCCTTGACTTCACATTGGAGGGATAGGAATTTGATATTTGTACCGCAAGGATTGTCCTCAATATTTGAGCCTAAAAATGAAAGGAGTCAAAATTAAACCTTAAACAAAGCAAGCAAATAAACTTAAGAATAATCCTAAGAATAAAGTAGTAGGATAATCATGTGTTCTATTACATACCACGACATGTGACTGAATCTCAGTAATGCAGGTGCGGGATGCTAGGCCCTGCACAATAAGTATTAGGTCAGTTGCCTTAGATATCTGGACCAGAGTGTACCGTGACCATTAGTAGATTGCAGATAGATTTAGACATTGGTCAGCTGCCAATTGCAAGGAGTATTGACCATCTACATATTGATGCTTAGAAATTAAAAAATGAGTTCACGAAACAACATATGAGAACTAATGGCCCCCTCCTAACTTGTGTTACAAATCAGGAACTGGATCTAGAGCGGTCAAGGTAAGAGAAGGATCTCAAATCTAACTCAATAAACAAAGCAAATTACTTTCTAAGCATGGCTCATCAATTAAGTTCTGTAAATCAGTAACTAGATCTAGAGCGGCCAAGGTAAGAGAAGAATCTCAAATCTAACACAATACACAAAGCAATTTACTTTCGAAGCATGGCTCATCGATTAACTTGTGTTACAAATCATTGACTGGATCTAGAGCGGCAAAGGTAAGAGAAGAATATCAGAACAAACATAATACACAAAGCAAATGAGATTCTCACTTGTGAAGCTCCAAGATTTAGGGGAGTAGAGAGAAAAGGAAATGCGATAACTAGGGGAGTAGAGAGAAAAGGAAAATACTCCTAGGGGAGTAGAGAGAAAAGGAATTGAGATTCTCACTTGTGAAGCTCCAAGATTTAGGGGCCCATGGATTGAGGGGGCATTCGGAGCCGGTGCTTGCCCCGCATCCTCGCTCAACTGCTCAGCTTGGCCAGCACAGTAGATGCAAGCAGAACACCGATATCTACCGTGCACCATCTCGCTGAGATAACCCTCCCCCTCGACCCGCGACGGCGAGGTCGGACCGCCACCGCAGATCTAGTTGAGCAGAGTGATGCTTTTGGGAAATGGAAGGAGGGAGTTTAGTGGTGCAACACGGTAGCAATAGAGTAAAGTATTTATTATTTGGGAGAGGTGAGGGAATACAGAATTTGAAAATCCCACTTTCCACTTGCTGACCGCGAAATGAAAATTTGGTAAGCTGCACTTGCTTCGGGGCCATTGACAAGAGGGGCCGTGCAAGCGTGACCCCATATTGTCAGCACGTTTGGGTGGGATTCCAGTGGTGTACAATATAGGCGGGAGACATATTTGGAAGAGGCCCACGCTTCAGTGAAACTGGGTGCGTTTCCAGTCGTAGATCACAAAGCCTAACAACTGCTTCTCCCACTATAATGCCTACACGTCTATTTTTTTAAGTCATGCGGATATAAGGATCTTCCTTCTGCGTTCTTATCTGGACCAAAGCCCACTCATGTACCCACCAAATATTTTGCATGCCTACAGGTGAAAAAGCCTGCATAGTCTTCCTTATACTTGTGACAGGGTTCCTGAGCAGTGTAGGCATGTGTATTCCGAGCATCCCACGTATTTTCATGGCTATTTTAATCCCGTGAGGCATGTTCTGCCACGAGGTGCACGCTGCCTTGTGATCGGTCATGGTTCGATTAATAGGCATGCCCCCAAGGCCTTTGCTCAATGCCTCTTCATCCTCCATGCATTGTGCTAGCATACCACTATTTGGTTCTGCGCGCTGTCAAAAGAGGGGAGCTCCTATCTTCCGCGTCGTGTTTTTACAGGTTACCATCATTGTTTGTGGTCAGTGCTTATCATGTTTACTTTGTTGGCGAGTGTGTGTAGGAGTTTGGCTTCTGATGCGAACGGAGCAACCACCAACTTCCATGTTGTGCCACCTCCACAGCGGCCAGGATACATGGATCCATATGATCTGTATGACATGGATGAAGCGGACAAGGAAGAAATGGAGGAGATGAAGAAAGAAGCCTTGGCTTGGCTGCAGGAGCAAGGTTACTCTCGTGTGCTTCACCATGGTCGCTGTGTGTGCCCTTACCTCAATCTTGCCCACCGGCAGTGGGTTTTCCGTGACATCCTGCAGCATGCTTCTGGCATTAGTCGCTCGGTACGTACCATGAAGTCGAGGGGTAGCATCGTGCATTGGAGGAATATCTTCGCACAGATCCTCGTTATGCTACATCCTATGATGCATTAGGTGTGGCGGAATAGGCGTGTGCCATATCCATCTCCATGACTGTGTCTGTTGTCTCCTCGTTGCCAAGTCCGAAGGTTTCATTACTGGGTGTGTGTGTGTGTGTGCCAGTGCCACTGTACGAGTGTGGGTCTACGGGGATGTATCATGTATGTGTACATTTAAGTTGAATAATTTGGGCAAGGTGACCATCATTTACGTTGTGTATATTCTTGGCAAAACGGCGAATTTGGTCAAAAGGTAAATTTGTAAAATTGATCAACATTTACGTGTGTATCTTGCAATGAGGTGCGGTGGGATAAGAATAAAATATCACATGACGAGACATTACATCTCAGACTATGACAACACATCATGACCAGGGGAAAACACTGAAGCAAGGAAGGTGATCATAGAAATGAAGAACACCAATGTTCTTCATGGATAACAGGGATACATGGGATTTTCCTACCACTACAAGATTCACAGAGCAGGAAAACAGGGGATCGATCTTTCCATCCAAAAGAAAACATACCATTGATCTTTCCATCCACAAGACCACCTATATGAACATGAAAAAGAAAACCCAAATCCGAGTAATCTACGTCGACCCCTCTGAGGAGTTCCCGGATGACACTTGCGTCGCGGGAGCTTCAATGGCTGGGGGAGCCACAGGACCGGGATTAGCGGGGCCGATATTTGAAGGACCAGCGCCGACGTCCATCTTCTTCTTGGTCATATTCGAGTCCACCTCCTCCTCCTTCACACCCTTCTTCTTCTTCACCCACGAAATGTCCTTGAATGAATCAAGCTTACCAGCCTTGTGATCCTTGAAAAGTTGCCTCACAAACGGCTTCGTCTGATGATTCATCTTCTTGGCCTCCACCCGCTTCCTCTTCTTTGCTGCCAATCGCTTCTTCTCAATGGCCCCCATGTCTCCACCTCATCCTCATCCTCTTCTTCTTCTTCTTCTTCCTCTTCCTCTTCATCTTCGTCCTCTTCCATGTAGTCGTACTCATCCTCGGTGTCCTTGCTCTCCTGTCTTTCCATGTCTTCTGCATCAGTTTCCCTCGAGGAGGGCTCGGAATGGCTCGCATGGGCTTGGTTGGGGGGAGTCGGGCGGTGTCCCAACGGAGGATGGGTTGGAAGGGAAGAGGGAGCGGGCCGTCGAATCGGAGAAGAAGGCATGGTGGTTGTGGTTTTCTGGAGGAAGAGAGTTTGAGACAAGGCAATGGAGGGAGTTGGGGGAGTCCAGTATATTAATAGATCTCAATTTCAGGGAAAGGCGGGGTGTCTCTTCGCGAGTTGTATCACGCTAATGCAAGAAGGCGCCTCGATCTCTAATAATGTAACAGTCTTTTGCAAAGGAAAGAACTATGTAAATTTGTAATCTTAGTGAATTTGGAACAAACTATATTTGTAATCTTCAACATGCAGAGAAGAACTGTTTCATTGCCATTAAACCTAATATTTGGGTTTGGGATGCATTAACAGATCGGATGTTTGGCAATAGGAGACCGGATGTTTGCACTTTCTAAATCAATCAACTTGTAACAACAACTGTGCTTCAACCGAAATCCCCGATTCCAAATATCACTTTTCTCTGGCAAAACGGGAAAGTAGAGGCACAAAAGAGGGTACTGACCTAACCATAGCTCACTCTCCTCCCTTTGATGTGAGGATGCGCCATTCCCACCGCGGGTTGTAGATCTGCGCACCAATGCCTCTAGGCTAGATATTTGCCACAACGATCCACAGGAGCGTGCTGGCGAGCCCCTTGCAGTGTACGCGGTTGGAGATATAGCCATTGGCCGTACTTAGTAAACTGGGTCTACTACTTTGTTTAGATACACACAAAATGCATTATGTCTCCGTGGTTCTGTGTACCCTTTTCAGAATCAATCGTCGCGGGTGCGACCCCTGCTATTGACATTGTATCCTTCTATTTTTCCTCTGTTTTTTTATCTGACTGACTTGTGGGATCCTCTTAAATTTTATGACGAGTTGGAACCATAGTAGGAAACAAGCAGTTACACGATCGTTACTCCGGAAGGTCTTGCTAGAAAAACATCAACAGACCGGACCTTTCTCGTCCACCGAGCAGCAAACATCATATTATGATCAGGTAGCAACAAGTTTATCAACTCATGACCACAAAGTTCACAACATCAAGTAGCAAACATCATAGGATGATCATCATTACAATTTTCACAATAATCATTACTACCCATTTGTAATCATAACGATAAGAACTAATCATCAATTTCCATCTGTAGACGTTGATTCTCCTTCCATAGATCCATCCTGCAGCTGTCCTGTCACCTTCTGCAGCTCAGCGGCAGTAGCTTCAAGCTTCATGTTAGCTTCTGAGGATCCTTCCCATTGTTGATCCCTTTTTCGCTTTGCTGACCTAAAGAAAAACATAAGCAGCAACAAATTTCATAACACTACGTGTCATGGCAGTTCATCACTATGAAGTGCAGAGGAGCAAAAACCAGTAATTAAACATCAACAAGGAACAAGTTTCATAATAATCAAGCACTACCTATTTTTATCTTTCTCACGCAGTATCTGCTGCTTCTCCTTTTGCATCTGGATAACACTCTGTTGTATCGATTGCTTCTCCTTCTCGATCTCGATAATTACCTACTCAACTGATTTCTTATACACTTTCATCGCATGGATGGACTGTTTCAGCTTTCACTTCACATTTTCCAGCTTAGTGGTAGTTGCTTTAAGCTTGATGTTAACGTTTGCACATTCTTCCTTCCATGATCTTGCCTCCTCTTCAAGTTTTGCCTTCCAATCCAGTACCAGGTCTTTCGACTCCTGGTCAAGAATCTCACCAATTTCTTTCAACAAGGCATTGTCCTGGCATAACATTTGGGCACACATCTCCTTGTATTTGTTGGTCTGTTGCAATTGTTCATGTAACAATTGGTCAGCCATCTCCTTGAATTCCCTCATCTCTTGCATATTTTTATTTAAAATTTCCTAACACAGCTCCTTGTATTCTACAACCTCTTCCTGCGCCATGACTTATATGCCTTATTGTTCTTGCAGGTCTCTCTTCACCTCTTGCAGCATAGCTTTTGTGGCTTCAAGCACCTCTAGAAGCTAGTAAAATACAAGAACCTATCAATCCATCAAATGATGCTGATTGAAAACTAACTGAATCTAACACCTATTGTATATGCTCATCAATCCGTTAGATCCCCAAATCTAGAAATCCCTATGACGATAGGGGAAAATATAGTTCCTCAAACTAGAGAACCGACGTTGTCGAGCTATTTCAGCCTCTAGGATCCGCCATTCCTGCCACGAGCCGTTGCAGATCTGCGCGTAGCAAAAGTTGAGAGTCTTTACGAAGGCAGTGAAGCGTTTCCCCTCCGAAATACTGATTTATATTAAAGACCTTCCTCGTTCCTAACTTTCACCTGGCACAACCATAAGGAAATTGTTTCCCATCAAATTGACACAACCAAGAGGTGGTGTAGTGGTAAACAATGCAGTCTTGTTCCTATAGTTCTCTAGTTTGAACCCTTGCTATGGCAAATTGCTTTTGCAACATTTCATGACTGAAAGTAGGAAACAAGAAGTTTCGTGATCATTACTCAGGAAGGTCCTTCCAGCAAAACATCAACAGACCGGACCAACAAAACATCAGCAAAATTAATTCAGAATGGTGAGTATGCTCGACTCAATTTGAAATAGATTAAACCAAATCGACATAACAAGATGCCATCTCATAGCACTCATCACCACAAAGTACACACCACCTATGAACCATCTAGGTAGTAATAACACCATACATGTTTTATTAATTGTCTGTAGCTCAGTCAGAGTTGGATTGCTCTGCTTTCAACACGACATTCTCCGCTAACAATTGCTTACACTGGTCTGTCCATTTGTGAATCTCTTTTAGCTGGTCATTCTCTTGCCGTAACAATTGATTAATCAAGTCCCTGCATTTGGTCAGCTCTTCCATCACGATAATGTTGTCCTGCCGTAACAATGCCATTTCATTCAACCAGGTATTCTCCTGTTGCAGTAATTGATTACATTGTTCCCTGCATTTGGTCAGCTCTTCCATCTGGGCAATGTTGTCCTGCCATAACGATACCATTTCATTCAACCGAGCATTCTCCTGCTGCATCAATTGATTACACTGGTCCCTGCATTTGGTCAGCTCTTCCAACTGAGTAATGTTGTCCTGTAACGATTGCTCATACAGGTTCTTGTAATTTAGAGCCTTTTGCAGTGACTTGAGCTCGCTGACTTGTTGTTTTTGCAAGTCTCTGTTCACCTTCTGCAGCGTAGTTTTAGTAGCTTCAAGGACCTCCAAAAGCTAGAAAAATACAAGAACATATCAATCCATCAAACGATGCAAACTGAAATCTAACTGAATCTAACACCTATGAGTTGTCTATAGCCTATCAACTTCTAACACCAATCGAAGTGCAAATCTAAGGGTACGATGAAATCTGAATCTGGCATATATGATCATCAATCCTCCAGATCCCAAAATCTCGATATCCCCAACCCTAGGAAGTTAGGGGAACATATAGCGGCTCAAACCAGAGGATTGACCTTGTCGTGCTGTTTCATCCTCTCGTTACTTAGATGTAGCAGCGCAACCATCTTTCCAACGACGCTAGGATCCACCATTCGTGCCACGAGCCATTCCTGAGGCAAAAGTCGAGAGTCTTTGCGAAGGTAGTGAACCATTTCGCCTTCAAATTACCGATTTATATTAAAGAGTAACCTGAAATTTACAGGTGGGCCTTGTCAATGTAAAAAATTCCCCTTCAAGTTGTAATAGGTTCGACCCATGGGAGGAGCACATTTTCTCCTTGTTTTACCACCATATTTATCTGCTTTAACTTACATGGGGCATTCAAAATAACATAAACACAAATAAACTAATATAGAAAATCTTATTGGCTCAAATAACACAAACGGCATCATTTCTCAATGGCAGCTGCCTTCCCCTAGAGAATCAGAGGTCCCGAGTTCGACCCCTGCTATTGACATTGTATCCTTTTAATCTTCCTCCCTTTTTTACCTGACTGACTTATCGGACCCTATTAAATTTTATGACGAGTTGGAACACTCTATTTTTAAACAAATGCTTACATGCGGGACCCTGCAAAATTTTATGACGAGTTGGAACACTCTATTTTCGAAAGAATGCTTACATGTGAGACCCTTTCGAATTTTATGACGACTTGGAACACTCTATTTTTAAAATAATGCTTACAAGTTGGTTTATGTCACTATTGCAGAGCTTATGGCGTCACAAAACTAGCTTGGAACAAGGAATGCTCGGCTACAGTACCAACTGTTATGACGAAAGTTTTTTTGTCACTAAATTTGCTCGGAAATGAAATGTAGTGATGAGATCAGTCAGTAACATCATAAATCAATGACACTAAAATATGGCTGCGTCACTAGTCAACGATTTTCTTGTAGTGCAAATGCGATAATACTTCCAATAAAAAAGACCAGGACACAGAGTCAATGGCTTTAGAAATGTCCAGTTTGAGGAAGAGGCTAGGAACCTTTTGTCTATGTAGAGTCTTTACTGTCTGTTGAACCGAAATGAAATTGTCATGAACGCATCTTCGTCTAATGAAGGTGCTTTGATTTGTGGGTACCATGGAGTTTAAAAGAGGTGCTGGTCGATTGGCAAGAATCTTGTTGATCAATTTGGCAAAGCTATGAACCAGACTAATAGGGCGGAAATCCTTGGCCAATTCAGCATCAACCTTCTTGGGGATTAGGGTGATGTAAGATGCGTTAAGAAGCCCAAGCCCCCTAGCATTTCCTTGCTGCAAAGTAATAACAGCTGCCATGATATCAGCCTTGATTACCGACCAACATGCTTTATAGAATCTACTGGTGAAACCATCCGGCCCTGGTGTTCTATCCATCAGCAAGGATTTAATAGTTTGCCAAACTTCTTCTTCTGAAATTAGATCATCAAGCATAGATAGATCCACACCATCCCTGTGAAAAGGACTCAGGTCTAGAGAGATCGACTGATCTGCAGCTTTACCGATCAGATTATCATAAAAATTGTACATAATCTCATGTTTCTCCTCTTGAGAAGTGGCCACTCTATCTCCATCCAAAAGCTATAAATTTTTTTCTTTTACAAACAGTGGCCTATTTTGTGGAAGCATGTATTTGCATCCCCATCTTTAAGATATCTCACGATGGTGCACTTTGGAAGCTTTGTGTCACTGAATGCCTCTGGGTTCAACTTCACCTTGAATACAAACTCACGAAACTGAACACGCTCTACGACATTGTCAAACTGGGCCTGATCCTGGTTCTCATATTTCATTGTGTAGAGATCCTTTGCTGTTAGGCCAAATATATCGTCCCCAGACTCCTGCGATGTAGAAGCCCAAATCAAACCCGTTGGATCCTTTAGCTGAACAGAAATCCGGTACCTATAATCACAGGTTACGAAGGTCTGGTTGCATGCATTGTAATGCCACCACCTGTCGCTGCTACTACCAACGTCCCCATGGCATTCCAAAACATCAGTGATTTCTGCAACTGTTTTCCAGGCAAGTTCTGCTGCCATACCTTGATCAGCAGAAGTTGAGCCTGAACCCTCTGGCAAAAGCATGCCTATCGCCCTCAGAAGATGATGACTTTCAGTTGACGGGTTCACCTTTTCAGCCTTGATTATTGTGCATTTGGCGAGCTGTTCATCATTGAATGTCTCTGTTTCTTCCTCCACTTTCAATAGATATTCATGAAACAGTACCCTCTGAATGATATCATCAAATTGTGTGTGATGTTTTTTATTTCAATAAGTAGAGCTCCTTTGCTTTGCAACCAAATATATCCTCAGCAGCCTCTTGCAACACGACAGCATAGGTCATACCTGTTGAATCTTCTAGCTGAACAAGAACAAAGTTCTTGTAATCACAACTAACAAAGGTCTGGTTGCATCTGCCACAGTCCTACCACCGATCACCATTACTGCCGACCTTCATGTTGCATTGCCTACCATTCACCACCAGCAGGAAAACAGTACAAGAAAATTTTTTGGTGTTTATATATGAGAGAGTAGCTTTAACAATGGACACATCTTGATTACCTAGGTATTCCAAGTTTTCATAGTTGATTTGAGCAACTATTTTCCTGGCAACTTCTGCCTCTGAAGCAAGGCAAGGATCAACAATGCACATATGACCCTGACCAACACATGTTAAGTTACTAGCACCTTCCTCCTCAAGACTCAAGGATGTGCCAGACCATTGAACACCTTGTCGACACTCATAGAGTTTGAAACTTCTAGTCACTGCACACTCAGTTTGCAATATGTCCAATTGGGTAAATATGAAGATCCTGAATAAAGAATTCAGGAAGCAACAGGAGAAAAAGGAATGGTCAGTTCAGTTTCCAAGCCATGATCCATGAAAAGCACTTGCCAAAAGGACATGAAAAGAAACACAAAACGGTGATCATGGAACATATGCAGTTACCTTATCATCAGACATGTTTCAGGGAATAAACTGAATGTGAAGAAAATTGAACAAGTTATGGAAATAGCAAGTAGAAATTGAAAAAGTAATCTCATTTATTCAAATTGTAGACCAACACATTTTTTTAGCTTTTCCAACACCTGGCTTGAGATAGAAATTAGATCTGAAAAAAATAGAACACAAGCTTGAATGAACAAGTTTTGAGAGTATGTGAGAGTTGTTTCTCATTCAATTGGGAGCAGCCCAGGTCGTTGGTTGTCTTACACGTGCTACGGTGCCACTATAAGGGTGGGGTCGGGGTTCGGAAGTTTTTTCGACCTGCGTGAGGAAGTCTTCTTCGTAGCAAAATGCTCGGGGCTGTCTTACCCCCCCCCCCCCACACACACACACAAGTCGAGTTTTTTTCCTTACAAATGACCATAGTAAAGGTATGGTTAAATACCGAAAAGAGAAATCCAGAGAAGAAACACAAACAAGGAATTACAACTACCCAGCCGAAGTACAACAATTTCATCTCATCACTAGTATGGTTTTATTTAAGGTACTTCTAGAACAAATACAGTTCACAACTAGCTGTGCAAAAAACTTATTTCACCAGTAAGGAAATACTAAATTCAAGAACTACAAGCATGGTATATGAAAGTGCATCTAGGTCCCTAATTATTTTGGTGATAATGACAATCACAATTTTGGTATTTGATGTTTTCAATGAGATGTGTGTAGGGATAAAAGAAATGAAATGTGAACAACAAATGATGACCCCTCAATTTTCTATTATCAGTGTTGGAGCTGAAATGGTTGTTTAAATTGATTTTTGGTTCGAATTTGAGTTTAGGAAACACCGTACTATAAAGAGGAACGTGGTTGTTTGATCAAAGTTTGTCACAAGTGCTCTTACTGAGATCTAACAACCCATGAGAGACACAATACACTCACCAACTGTTTCTCCTGAGTGTCAGCAGGTGACCCTGACCCTGTGTCACAGTGACCTATTTTGTTTCTACATGACGGCGGGTGACCCGCCGTCTGGGGTCCGGTGAGACCCGGTCCGGTACTGGATGCCGGCGGGTGACCCGCCCTCTAGGGTCGGGTGACCTGGCCATGTCGCTCGGAGCCTGTTACGGCTAGTCCGGGGAAGCAGTTTATATACCCCTTCTCCCTTCTTTCTAGGGTTCCGCCTCCTCCTCCATTGAAACACCTCCCAAGCTTGCTTCCCTTTCTCCCAACTCCGTTCCAAGCATTCCTAGCAAGGATTCCTCCTAGGGTTTGGGTGTGAGAGACATTTGAGGTATGAGATTAAGCCCCTTTGTGAGAGTTCTTCGCTTGTTCATCTCAAGAAGCACTTGTGGCGGCTTTGGTTCATCGATTCACATTTGTTACTTTTGAAGCTTGCTTCTAGAAGGTTGGGCATCGCCCGTTGAGTGCCCTCTTTGTGTGGAGCACCCGAGACATTTGTATCACCCTCCTATTTGTGGGGATTCATAGTAAGTCCTCAATCCTCCTTAGTGGTTGATTGAGAGAGGCAAGTGTCTCTTTATGATAGCCCACCCTTTGTGGGTACCTCAACGGAGACGTAGCTTCCTTGGTGGGAATGAACTCCGTGTCAAATCACTTGTCTCCTTTCTTATTGTGTTCATCCTCGTTCATTTAACCTATAAGCTTATTTTGGCCTGATCTATCTTTGTGTGTGGTTGCTTGTCATATCATCTTGTGCAGGTTGTGTCTATCATCCCTAGTGAACTTTTGATTCAAAGGGTTTCGGTAAATTCACTTAATTTTTGAGCAAATCATTTTCATTTTTCTGCCTCAGGGTGACCCGGCCTGCTAGTTAGGGTGACCCGCCCCAGACGAGTGACCCGAACATAGAGTCTAGGTGACCCGAAATTTGATCCGCTGCTAAGTTTGTGCAGGAATTTTTAAAGTGATCCTATTCACACCCCTATAGGCATCACAAAATCCTTTCAATTGGTATCAGAGTCTAATCCCTTGATTAGAGTCTTAATCACCTAGGGAATCAAGATGTCTCAAGAAGGGATTGTTCGAACGCTCGAGAGCTTGCCGCCAAAGAAGCTCATGACAAAGCCGCTCAAGATCGAGGTGGCGACAACACTAGTCACACTCACAACATCTTCAGAAAAGCACCAAGTCGTCCATCATCAATACATGAAGAAAGCTCCGACGACTCGAGCGATAAGATGACAATCTTGATGGACTTGATGCGGAAGCAAAGAAGGCGGCCAAGAAAAGAAGAAAAGAAAAAATGAAGGCTAAGGTAGAGAAGATGTCGGAGAAGCTCCTCCAAAGGAAAATTAAGGAAGAACAAGCAAAGCATGTTCCGTCTAGATTCTATGAAGTCCCTATTGGTGGTCGATATACGTCATCCAATAACACTTGTTATATTATGGTTTGAACTTCATTTGGAACTAACCCGCCACTAGGCATACTAATGATATAACAAGTTCACTGTTGCATGTGCATTTTGGAGTATAATGATTTTGCAAGAATTTATGAACTTCATGAGGGGAGATGGACCTAGTTCGTTGGACGTTTTGCAAGTCAATCAAGGAGCTCCGACCGTGTGCAAACTTGCCTCTAAAGGTGGCAAGGACCAATGTGCTTCAATGAATTATTCCCGAAGACCGAGATGAAAGATCGGAAGTTTGTGCGTAAATACCCCCTAACTCGGTCGCGGGGATAACGACGTCCAAAGTCCACATCCGAAGGAGCAAAAAGCCCAAAATGTAAAAGATGACACATGGAGCAAGACGGGCCGAAACCGAGCTGAGAGGGGCCCAGGCCGGCCGGCCCACCCCCTTTCGATGTTGGTTCGTCACCCCCTTTCTTCGGTGTCAAGTACATGGATCCCTAAAAGCCTGCCAAAGCCGCCATTCATGAAGGACCAATAGAGAAGCCTCGGAGATCAACCACAAGGGAGAGAGTCAATCGAGGGAGAAAGCATTCGAGAGAAATCATTGCCGAGGTCAAGGGAGGTTGCCACGAGGAAGGAGGATGCCGAGGCCCTGCCACGGCGCCGACGGAGTTGAAGGACAACGAGGATCGAGCTTCATCGGAGGCATCCACCATGTTCAACGGTGCCATGCCTAGCGTCTTGATGGGGTAAAGTTATCGTTTGTCCATGGAGTTGTAATGGAACTTGATGTGTAGTCACCTATCTTGTTTGGATCATATATCTATCATAACTTTGTTGATGATGCTTAATGTTCAAGGCTAGCTACCATGCTTTCGGGGTTGCTCCCGTAGATCGCATCGACATACCATGTTCATTAGGCTTAGTACCGATTACATTCGCGTAGTGACATGTACGAGGGAAGGGAAATGGCTAATCCTTTGGTCACATGCTTAGATAGATTGGATCGGGGCTTTATCATGTTTTGGTGATTTCATCTTCAAGTACCTAGACTCCATAGGCATACATTCTTCATACTTGTGCACCTCTTATCTCTCTTTAATGTAATTTAGATTGCTTTACTAGGTTGTTTTTGGTTTATAGATTAATCCTTATTTCATAGGCTTTGATCAACTAGATTAGTGCTAGGTTAAACGCTAGCAATCCCCTTGCTCCTTGGGTTGACAACAACCTTGGGACTCCCCTAGGTGAAAAGGGCTACAAGCGATCTGTGCGCTTGCAGTGAACCTTGACACGTTATTGAACCATCAACAAGCCCCTTTTTATGGCTCTATTGCCATGGAGCAAGCCAGTTTGCTTCATTTAATCTTTCATTAGTTTTGTTGATTACTAACATCTAACCCTAGTGCTCTAGAAAAACACTCTTGTTTTGTTTTTGATTTTTTGTTGTCTAGATGGAGTTCGTCAGACATCCCTTGGAGGAACCGGAGAAATCACTAAGAGATTATGCTAGCCCCCCGATGTGAGCACATCAAGGTACAAGAGTTGGATTCGATTCTCGAAGCGATAAGGTACGAGATCAAGGCTCGAATCATTCGGATGGCAGACGACCCATATAGACATATCTAGCACTTCACGACATTATACAATATGGTACGACAAGAGGGAGTCCCTATACTTGGTTTAAATGGAATCTCTTTCCCTACTCACTTGACGACGAAGCAAAGAAGTGGTATTCATTTGCCTCCTTCGAAGTTGAGGGAAATTGGAGTCAATTGATGAAGAAATTTTGTGCCAAGTTCTTCCCTATAAGCAAGATCCAACATATAAGGAGGCAAGTGATTACTTTTAAGCAAGGAGAAGAAGAAGGGATAGATCAAGCGTGCAATCGTTTCAATGAGCTAGTCGAGCAAGGACCAAGACTCAGATTTCCCGGTGCTGTACTTTTGCATACATTTTTCTTTTCCCTAACCCCTAGTTGCATGGAATATGTTCAAATGTGTGCAGAAGGGGATCTCATGGAGAAAACACTCCCGGAAGCCACCCAACTTCTACAAAAAATAAGCAAAGCGGCGGCCATGTGAAGAGATTGAGAAGCACGATTTCCTAGAAAGTCGGAATGTGACACAAGTGTGACGACACTTGCTGCAATTTTTAGAAACACGGCCCCCGAAGAGAAAAAAGAGGAGCCAATCCTGAAAAAGGTGAAAGAATCTAAACATGAAGAAACTAGAACTACCCTGAAGGGTGATCACGCCGAGACAAACAAAGCAAGCGAAAGGACTATGTCAAGCGCGAAGCCACTAAGGGAGTTCAAGCAAATGGATTGGGTCCCAATTGATTTTGGAGAAATTTTCGACAAGAGAAGACTGTTCCCTAACCAAAAGGGGATGGCAAAAGCTTTGGAGATAGACTTCCTGTTGGAAAAACAAGTGGAACATCCATTCAACCTAGAGAAAACCGGGGAGGTCCTTCAAAAACTCTTCAGCGAACAAGAAGTGGATCCGGACCATGTGGTTGAAGCAAAGAGGATTATGAAAATCAAGCCTGAGGCATCACCATTCGCTCGTCTCGCTGGAATTTATGCCATAGGATCCGATGAAGAGAAGACATCACCGCGTGTAGATTGCAAGGTTAGCAACATTGACTGCAAGGTATTAAGCGACATTGGAGCACAAGTAAGTGTTTTGTCATCTAAGGTTTTTGATGAAATTCATGATCACACCATTGACCTAGTTCCAACCTGTACTAAATTAATCATGGGAGATGTTAGGATTGTTAAACCTCTTGGAATTGCTCGTAACCTAGAAGTTTTAATTTCTAAAAAATGCATTCCAACCGATTTCTTCATTGTTGATGTCTACTATGATAAAAATGATCATGTAATTCTTGGTAGACCGTTCCTTAAGTTGGTTAATGCCGTTCTAGATGCCAGAAAAGGAAAAGTAATAATTAATCTTGATGGGGATAATCATACATATAATTTTCTTCCCACTTCTAGAATTGCCTCACCCCTACCTCTTGATGACAAAGAGGTAGGGAGCCTTCGTTTTGTTGAAACTTTTAGGGATCTGCTGCAAAGAGCAATGGAGAATGAATTAAATGATGAGCTAGATGAAGAGTTGACAGAAGCAACTAAAGGACTAGAACCACAAGACGGAAGCCTTGAGGAGTATAAATTCGAGGACATTGGGAAAATTAAACATGAGGAACCACAAGTACCAGAGGTGGATCTCAAACCATTGCCCAAGGGATTGAAAAATGAATTTTTAGGACCGGACAAGACCTATCCCATGATTGTGAGCGACGAATTGAGTCTAGAGGAGAATGGCATGTTGCTGAATTTATTGAAAAAGCACAAGAAGGTGATGGGATATTCAATAAATGACCTCAAAGGACTTAGCCCAGCATTTTGCCCTCACCGCATACCTATGGAGGATCAATGCAAGACCGTTGTGGACCATCAAAGGAGATTAACCCATGCCATGCGAGAGATGGTGAAGAGGGAGGTTATCAAGTTGTTGGACGCCGGAATCATTTACCCGGTACCGCATAGCAAGTGGGTGAGCCCCGTACATTGTGTGCTGAAGAAAGAAGGTTTGACTGTGGTGAAGAATGAGAAGAATGAATTAATACCGCAAAGAACCATGATCGGATGGAGGATGTGTATCAACTATCGAAAATTGAACAAAGCAACAAAGAAGGATCAATTCCCCCCACCGTTCATCGACGAGATGCTTGAGAGGTTAGCAAATCATGCATATTTTTGCTATCTTGATGGGTACTTGGGGTTCATGCAAACTCCTATTCACCCGGATGATCAACACATGACAACATTCACTTGCCCTTATGGAACATTTGCATATAGAAGGATGCCCTTTGGTTTATGTAATGCACCAGCCTCTTTTCAACAATGCATGATGGTGGTATTTTCGGAGTTCATCAAGGAAATTTTCGGTGCTAGCGACCATGCTGTTGGAGCCGTGTTGGGACAACGAAAAGAAGGCAAGGTACATGTTATATATTATACTAGCAAAACCCTTAATGGAGCTCAATTAAATTTTGCCACAACGAAGAAGGAATTGCTCATAGTGGTATTCACCTTCGAAAAATTCAGACCGTATACTGTGAATTCTAAAGTGATTGTCTACACTGATCGTGTGACAATCAAGTATCTCTTGTTTAAAAAAGATGCCAAGCCAAGGTTGATTCAGTGGATCCTTCTCTTGCAAGAGTTCGATGTAGAGATTCGGGACAAAAAGAGGTCGGAAAATGTAGTAGCCGACCATCTATCAAGGATGAATCACGAGGATGATAAAGAACCCATTGAAGAAAAGATGAGAGATGATCACCTTTTATCAAATCCTCGACAAAGATACTTCGGTGATCAACATTATTCAGGCTATACGAAGGATGCTGCTCGATCACTTAGACAAGAATGCTCAAAGAAGGGTGATCCCCGAGAGCCAAAAGTATTTATGGGATGCACCTTACCTCTTTAGGCTCGGAGCGGATGGAGTTTTGAGAAGGTGCATACCAAGGGAAGAAAGAGGTGAAATATTAAGGAAGTGTCACTCGGGTGAATATGGAGGACACTATGGACATTTGAGGACCCAAGCGAAGGTATGGGCTAGTGGATTCTATTGGCCGGAGATGCATGAATTCAAAAATGTATGTTGCTTCTTGTCCAGAATGTCAAACAACAGGGAATATATCTCAAAGGAATGCTATGCCGTTAAATTACAATTTGCAAATTGATCTATTCGACGTTTGGGGAATTGATTTTATGGGGCCTTTCACAAATTCAAATGGATATGAGCATATTTTAGTCATGGTTGACTATGTATCCAAGTGGGTAGAGTCCATCCCTTGTCAAAGAGCTTCAACGGAAGAGTATATCTATGATCAAGAATGTTATATTCCCACGCTATGGAGTCCCGCGAGTTTTTGTAAGTGATGGAGGAACACACTTCTTGGGAAATTGTTTCAGAAAGTGCTTCTCCAAGTTGGGGATCGAGCATAGAGTGGCAACGTCATACCACCCACAAACCAATGGTCAAGCGGAAACTTCAAATAAGCAACTCAAGAGTATTCTTAATAAGACTGTTGAAAAGGGAGGTAAAGATTGGTCAAAAAATTGAACAGAGCACTATGGGCATACCGGACGGCACACAAGACACCAATAGGTATGACTCCATATCAATTCGTTTATGGTAAATCTTGTCATTTGCCTTTGGAACAAGAGCACAAGGCGTGTTGGGCGATCAAGGAAATGAATCTCGACATGGACGCCGTGAGGATTAAACGAAGAATTCAAATAAGTGAATTAGAAGAGATGAGGCTTAAAGCTTATGAGAGCGCGAGCATCTAGAAGGAATGAATGAAGCGATGGTATGATAAGAGACTCCGAGGAAAGGAATTCAAAGAAGGCGACAAGGTCCTCCTCTACAACTCAAAGTTCAAGATCTTCGGGAGAGGCAAATTAAAAAGCAAGTGGGATCGACTGTACGTCGTCCACTCGGCCTCACCGAACGGAACGGTAACGATTACGGACATTAAAGGAAATCAATATGTGGTGAATGGACAGCAATTGAAGATTTTTCTTGAGCCCGATGTCGTGCCCATTGACTACATTGACATCTACACCATGGAGGATGAGCCCGAGCGTCAAGTCTAAGACGTAAAATAAGATAAGTTTCTGTAAATAAATTTTTGTTTTCTTTTTGTATTTTTATCGAGTCCTTTTTGCGATTTTTAGCTGGACCTTTTCACCACGTAAGCTAGTATGCGCGAAACAAAGGAGCCCGCAGAAGATGGGCCGGGGCGGCCCAAAACCGGGACCAGGCCGGTCGGACTAGGCCGGCCGGCCCAGGGTCTCCCCGCGGCGGTTTCCACTCGTTTTTCTCTGGGACACGTCTCGATTAATTTCGTATCTTTGCCAACCATTTTAGGAACTACAAAATTAGGAAGGGTAGGGTTTCGGCCGAGTTTTCCCGTGCTATTTAAGGACGCATTTGTGGAGCTCGAGATTCGCATCTTATTTGCAATCTCCCACCTCCACGAAAGCATTTGAAGCATCCATGGCGAGCCCGAGCAGCACCAAGGAGAAGAAGGAGATCAAGGTGGGGATGGAATAAGAAACACGCCTCCCCTCTCCGACATCGGCAACTGAAGAACTTCATCAGTGTGCGATGGTGCCCACGCCCAAGGAAGAAGTGAAGAGGACCGCACAGATCCATTGCGGAAGTCGTATCCCGACGAAGCAAATCTCTTGCCGCAATCCAAGGGGAGAAGAGAAGAAGAAGAAGCCTTCTGCTCCCGTATGCCACTCGGAGAGGCTCTTGGTGATGAAAATGAAAAAGCTACAAGGAGAAGATTTCTGAGCCGGTGGATGTGTACGGGGATAGCGACTTCTCCGACGACCGGAGCCCGAGCTCATGGGCAACCGGTGGAAGGGACGACAATGACCTCTACTATTGGGAGGAAGTGCCTAAAGAGGAGCCCGAAGACCTCCGTGAGCAAGGTGAAGGAGGTGATCCCGACAGCGGCAACAACCCGGATCATGGAGATGATGGAAGCAACCATGACCCGTCCGAGGAGCATCAAATGTGTTGTGCGGCTTGCCGCAGTGCCATCGCGGACCTCTACACTTCTCTCGACGAGTGCCTTCACACCATGGAGGCCATGCAACAAAGGATGGAAGACCTCAAGTTCCTTAACCAGAATGTGAGGAAGCTTTTTGGAATGCACGGGAACCTAAAGAAGATGTGGTGCTCATCTTGTGGGAAGTTTCATTAGGCATAGTAGCTAGCTTTTCTCCCTCTTGTACTTTTTGTAAAATTATGATGAGGACGTCGTACGATCTAAGTGTGGGGGGGAGCTAGCTCTTTTAAATTTTTGCTCAAGTGGTGATAGGTCGAGCCATAAAGTCGAGTCAAGTTTGAGTCTTGTTTTTAAATTTTTAGCTCGTGATGTGTCTTAAATTAGCATTGAGTCAATAAAATAAAAAAAAGAGTCTTGTACATTTTGTCTCGTGCAAGTCTTTTATTTCTTTTACTTGTTATTTCTTTCTTTTATCCTCATTATTTGAGCATGAGCATTGTGAATAATTATTTACCGTGGTGCTTAGTGGAAGTTCACCTTTGAAAGTATCCATGCTCAACTTTGATCTAGGACTTTGCTTTGGCTATGCTTTGAGTAATACTAATATTGGAGGTTTTTATTTCTGAAAATTATGAAAAACCCCTTGCAATGAAGGTTAGCGATTTCTTTCTCCAAGTTGAGAGACAAGTCTATCCTATACAAAGCCTACACTATATATATACTCCACAATAAGTGTTGTTAGCATCATGAATTGAGTTAGGACTTTTCTCTCTTGGAAGATCTAATTTCGAGCAATGGTCATGTTCTTGATGTTATATCTTTTATTGCTAGCCTCGTCGTACATTCGGTAATGGGAATTTCACATTGAAGGCCCCGTATGTACACCGCCGGATTCCATGCCCGAAACCATAAACATCTTTTTGTCGTCTTATTCTTTGAACACAACCTATGCCCGAGGATTCGTTCCATTTTTAGGCAAGGATTTATCTAAAATTCAGATTGTTATTCATCTCAAAAGATGGACGAAAGGCTTTGGAATGAAGATAAAGATGTGAAGGAAAGAAAAAATATATATATGTGTATATGTGTGTGCGCACACAAGAAAAGAAAAAAAGAGAAGAAAGAAAAAGAAGAAGAAAAAAGGAGAAAAGAGGAAAAGGAGAAAAATTCAAGGCAAGACAAGAAAGGTATAATGAGGGATGATAAGTCAAGTGAAGTTCAAGAAAAGTGCAAGGAAGGATGTGATGGTGTTGAGAACGGATCTTCGATATTCCATACCATGTGCAATCCGACATCGAGGACATCATTAGTGCCGTGAAGTCATTATTCTTTTTCCCTTTGCACATGTCCACCATTCTAAATCTTCTTATCCTTGATACCCTTACATTATGGTTTAATTCTCATGATCATTGGCTGGGAAGGTGAACGATCACTAGAGGATTTTCTTAGCTTGATAATATTTGTGTTAACTTCACTAGCCATACCTATAGCTCCACCTTACATTATAAATGAGAGACTTGTGGGAGGTGAGAGTTTATGAAATTATCTAGGATAGCCACTTTAAATGAGTGAGATGTGGGAACTTGGAGGAGGACTTCGTCTAATACTTTACACAGGAATTTTATTTTGAAAATCTCGCGAAAACCCTAAAATGGAAGTAAGAAAGTAAGTATGGTTGGAGATGAGGATCTCTAGTAAAAGGTATGAGTGTGGGGTAAGTCTTGAATTGGTATATTTCTAAACGCCCATGTTTAGATTGTGATCTTTGTCTCATGTTTCTTATATCAAAGATGAAGTATTGACTAATGTGTAAGGAAAGATTCGACGAAGCACGTTTCAACTCCATGGATGAACAACTTGTGAGCAACTTGCTCGAGGACGAGCAAGTAAGCATGGGGGGATTTTGGCGGTCGATTTCCGTCAACCAAGAACACATGTTATATTATGGTTTGAACTTCATTTTGGAACTAACCCGCCACTAGGCATACTAATGATATAACAAGATCACCGTTGCATCTGCATTTTGGAGTATAATGATGTTGCAGGAATTTATGCACTTAATGAGGGGAGATGCACCTAGTTCGGAGGACGTTTTGCAAGTCAATCAAGGAGCTCGAACCGTGTGCAAACTTGCCTCCAAAGGTGGCAAGGACCAATGTGCTTTAATGAAGTATTCCCGAGGACCGAGATGGAAGATCAGAAGTTTGTGCGTAAAGACCCCCTAACTAACATGTGGAGCAAAATGCCCAAAATGCAAAAGATGACATGTGGAGCAAGACGGACCGAAACCGGGCCGAGAAGGGCCCAGGCCGGCCGGCCCACCCCCTTTCGGTGTCGGTTCGTCGCCCCCTTTCTTCAATGTCAAGTACGCGGAAGCCGCCATTCACGAAGGACGAATAGAGAAGCCTCGGAAATCGACCACAAGGAAGAGAGTCGATCGATGGAGAAAGTGAGGACCAAGTGTGTCCGAGGACAAGTGGAGGGTCGCTCCTTAGTGATGAGTGATTGACAACGTTGTGTGGACTGATGCTTGGCTAAGTGTGTAGGTATAGGTTGCGGTTTGACTTGTGTCGGTGCAGGTGAAGAACAAGCGCGAAAGGCCTTAGTCGTGGCGGCCTCCGGGTGATGGAGTGGCAAGTAGGCTTGGTTCGATGTTCCCGGTGGCCGATGGGGTCAAGTGCGAGCCGTGCGGTGCAGGACTGGCGGGCTGAAGTCATGAACATGGGCCAGTGCAAGGTAGCGGTTGTAGCCCGAAGCTTGCACGCGGGGTTTGGTGGTTTGCCCACAAAACCATCAGGTGGACGGTTTCTTGGTTTGGGCCTCAAAACCAAGTTCGGAGGACCGAGGCGACGGAGACGGTGATCTAGGAGCTTCGGGAAGCTTTGAGGCGGAGGGCACGTGGCGTGATCTCGAGGTTTGCGTCGAGGTGAAGCGAAGCCGCGGTGGAAGCGTGTCCGTCCGATGAAGTCTTGACCAAAATGCCCCTGAGGGGTTGTATCTTCATTTAACCAATAGGGGTAGTGTGGTCATTTACCTTCCTCTGATGGACTTCGTATAAATAGCGGAGAGGTGGATGGCATCTCTCTCTCTTGGACTCTAGGGCTTTCTCCCCCGGTAGATTTCTTTGAACTGCTTCTTTTCCTTCTGGATTCCTTAGGCTAGACTCTTGTACAGAATCTGACCTCTGGATGTATGGAAGCATTCGGCGTTGCGGTGATCTCCTAGTCCTCTATGATTTTTGTGTCATGTTTGGGGCTATTTTTGGGGAGTTTCGTTCTTCGCTTGATTCGGGGATTTGAGGGCGTTCCTTCACAGATTTCTTTGAGGGGATCATGGGTGGATGCCTTGCGCATGTTTGTGTGTGATCTTGACCCCTCAAACGCTGTGAAGAGCCTTCGATTCGTGCGTTTTAGTTGGTGCCCAAGTTCATGATGGTGGTTCGTGTGATCCGCGATTCCCGGTGATTTAGAGGCTTAGGAGTCAAGATTTTTGGGGCATAGCTTCCTCTTGTGTTGCTTATCATCTCCCCCAAATCTTGTCTCAAGAGCTTTAGCCGTTTGGGAGATCCGGTGATGGAAAGGTGGAGTTGACTCCCGAGCTCGGGCGTTTTTCTGCTCTATTCGAGCCCGACGGACCGTCCGTGAGTCCTGTGTGGACTGTCCGTGAGGCATAGACAGCGCAGCTGTTCTTCGTTTGTTCTTCGCGTGGTTCTTTTCGATGCGTTGGTTTCAGGATTTTGTTTTGCAGGCAGTTCCCGGACCGTCCGCGTGGTCCTGGCGGACTGTCCGCGCGGCCCTGTGATTTCGTCTGGGGTGGCCCGTGTTTTGTCTGGGGTGTCCAGTGGCTTTGGCGGACTGTCCGCGATGCACGGTCGGACCGTCCGTGAGGAGATGTTTTTCCCCCGACCTTTCTGTTAGTTCCTGGTTCAATTTCGGACCATCCGCGCCTGCCTCACGTACCGTCCGCGCTACCCGGGCAGACTGTCCACGGCAGCCAGGCGGACTGTCCGTCTTGGACGTAGGAACTTGCCAAGTTTGATCGGTTCCTTTGATTTGTGCTTTGGTGCTTCCGCTCTTTGCTCCTAGGCTTGTCTCTGGATCTTCTAGGCTTGTGTGTGCCTTGTTTGGAGCTTTCTTTGTGTGCGTGAGTGTTTGGAGTGGCAATCGTGGTGTAGGCCGAGTTCGACCTACGGGAAGAATTTTTATCGGTCCCATTCACTCCCCCCCCTCTCTGGTCGCCCTGTTCGGTCCTTCAATTGGTATCAGAGCCAGTTACAGATCTTCTTGATTCTAACCAGTCTAAGATCCAAAGATGGGCGATTACGGCAAGGGGTCGGGTCCTCCGCACTTTGATGGCAAGAATTACCCGATGTGGGAGAGGCGCATGGGCGCATTTTTGCGAGGGAAGGGAACTTTGATCTGGGAGGTCACTCAGAATCCTCATTATGTCATGCCAGATAGTTTTCTGCTTCCAGGATCGCGGGACATGTTTGAAGCCAACAGCAAGGCTGTTGATTACTTGTTCCGTGCTCTCTGTGCCTCGGAGTTTGATCGAGTGTACGGAGAGGATGTGGCCGGAAAGATTTGGCTCAAGTTGAAGAATGCTCATGTTGGTAATGCCCAAGTGCAAGCCCGGATGTTTTCCACTTACCGGAGAGAGTACGAGAACTTCACTCATTTGCCCGGTGAGTCAACCGATGCTACATTTCAGCGCTTCACTTGCATAGTCAACAACATGAGGGCCAATGTGATAGTGCTCCCATACACGGATCATGATCAAGCTATCAAGCTTTTGCATGCCCTGGATAGGTCTGTGTGGAGTGCCAAGGTCAAGGCCATTTAGGAGTCGAGAGCGTATGACACGCTGTCGCTGGATGAGCTGTTGTCCAAGCTCAGGTCTTCAGAGGTTGATCGTGGCTTGAGAGCCAAGAGCGAGAGCCCCACTGATCCTCATAGTTTGGCTCTTGTCTCAGGATCGAGGACTAACACTAACTCTGTTGGCTTTTCTTTGTCTTGTCTTGTGTCCTTGCCAGATGAGGACTTTGAGGTGCTGAGAGAGGATGATCTCGCATTGTTGAGCAAGAGGTTTGGGCGGATGTACGAGAACCGCAAGAATGCAAGGCGGAGCTCGGGGATGTGCTATTGGTGCGGGAAGCATGGGCACTTCATCACCGAATGCCCTGAAGCCATGGAGATCAAGAACGCCTACAAGGGCAAGCCCAAGCATGACTACAACAAGCACCGCTCCCGGAACGACTACAAGGACAAGCACAAGGACAAGAGCGAGAGAAGGCACAAGAAGAGTGGCGGCCACAAGAAGAAGACCGCTCGAGCAATGGTGGCCGGAGCGAGCGACATCGACTCGACATCAAGCGATGCTTCTTCCGGTACACGGGCAAGAACTTCACTAGCCTGAGCTTCGTCGCGCAAGGAGGCTTTTGCGGCATGGCGCATTCCAAGAAGGGTGGGAAGCACAGCTCAGATTCGAACTCCGATTCCAATGACGAGGTGGGAGGCTTGGAGAACTTTTGGTTGATCGACTCTGGTTGCTCAAGACACATGACCGGAGATCGTGGGTGGTTCTCCAGCCTCACCCTAGTGAGTACGAGGGAGTACATCACTTTCGGGGACAATGGGAGAGGACGAGTGCTTGCTGAATGTATGGTGAAGGTAAGTAGCAAGGTGACCTTAAGAAGTGTGGCCCTGTTCAAGTCACTTGGTTTTAACCTGTTATCAGTATCTCAATTACTTGACGAAGGTTTTGAGGTTCGTTTTAAGTCGGGTGCTTCTCGTGTGCTTGATTCTCGAGGCGATCTTGTCTGTACGATCGTCCCCGAGGGTCAAATCTTTCGTGCCGATTTTTCCCAGTCTGTTGATCCCCCTCGATGCTTTGTTGTTGGCGTTTCGGCCGAGCTTTGGAAATGGCATAGGAGGTTAGGACACTTGAGCTTTGAGTTGCTTTCCCGCTTGAGTGGTCTTGATCTTGTCCGAGGATTGCCTAAGTTGAAATTCGAGAAGGATTTGGTTTGTGCTTCTTGTCGGCATGGAAAGACGGTTGGTGCTTCTCACGCCTCTCTGACTTCAGTTATGACCGAGCGACCTTGTGAGCTGTTGCACATGGATTTGGTTGGGCCAGCTCGTGTTCGCTCTGCTGGTGGGAAGTGGTATGTTCTTGTGGTTGTTGATGACGTTTCGAGGTACTCTTGGGTTTTCTTTTTGGAGGATAAGTGTGAGACATTTGGCTTTGTTCGGGACTTGATCTTGAGGTTGAAGAATGAGAGACATGGTGATGCCATTCGAGCTATACGCAGTGACAATGGCACGGAGTTTAAGAACTCTCATTTTGATGCCTTTTGCAGTGATCTTGGTCTTGATCATCAGTACTCTTCTCCATACGTTGCTTGTCAGAATGGCGTTGTGGAGAGGAAGAACCGGACCCTTTGTGAGATGGCCAGGACGATGCTCGATGAGCATAGGACTCCTAGGTGTTTCTGGGCCGAGGCGGTCAATACCGCTTGCTATGTCTCAAATCGCATCTTCCTTCGTGCTTTCAAGAAGAAGACCTCTTATGAGCTGATGCATGGCCGACAACCCAAGGTGAGTCACTTTAGAGCTTTTGGTTGCAAGTGTTTCATTCTGAAGAAGGGCAAGTTGGATAAGTTTGAGTCTCGATGTTCGTATGGGATTTTCCTTGGTTATGCGATTCATTCTAGAGCATATCGTGTGCTCAATCTTGACACTAACCGAATCATGGAGACTTGCGAGGTTACCTTCGACGAGACACAGCCATGTAGCTCTTCTGCTTTTGAGTGTGCAGGTGACGAGGAGATTGGGGCGAGGATCTTTGAGGATGAGAAGGACGGAGATGGAGACCACGACGATGATGGTGGTGATGCTCCAGCGGCTGATTGTGTACGTGCTACTTCCACTACTACAACGACGATTGAGGACGGACCATCCCTTACACCCACTACGACTAAGGCTGTTCGAGTGGAGGCTGCTGCTGAGGGGGAGGTTGTGTCTAGGCGAGAGGCTCCCCGGTGAGTACAAGTGGATCACCCACCGACGACCATCATTGGTGACCTTCATGAACACAATACACGGTCGAGGTCAAGGAATACTTCTCATTTCACTCACTCTGCGTTTGTTGCTTCTTTTGAGCCAAAAGATATTCGACACGCCTTGTCTGACGAGAATTGGGTGAATTCCATGCATGAGGAGTTGGAAAACTTTGAGAGAAACCAAGTCTGGGTGTTAGTCGATCCACCACCAAATTGCCGTCCCATAGGTACCAAGTGGGTGTGGAAGAACAAAGAGGGTGAGAATGGGATGGTTGTGAGAAACAAGTCGAGGTTGGTGGTGCAGGGGTTCAACCAGAAGGAGGGGATAGACTATGAGGAGACATTTGCTCCTGTGGCCCATTTGGAGGCAATTAGGATCCTTCTAGCCTTTGCCGTGGCTAAAGGGTTCAAGTTGTACCAAATGGATGTCAAGAGTGCTTTCTTGAATGGGGTGATAGAGGAAGAAGTGTATGTGAGGCAACCCCCGGGGTTTGAGAGTGAAAAATACCCACACCGTGTATACAAACTCCATAGAGCGCTCTATGGGTTGAAACAGACACCTAGAACTTGGTATGGCAGGTTGTGAGGGTTTTTGCTGAGTAAGGGGTTTGTGATGGGCACAGTTGATAAGACCCTGTTCCTCCTTAAGCATGGGAATGACCTTTTGATTGTTCAGATATACGTGGATGACATAATCTTTGGTGGCTCTTCTCATGATCTTGTTGCCAGATTTGCAGATGACATGAGCAGGGAATTTGAGATGTCAATGATGGGTGAGCTGTAGTTTTTCTTGGGTCTCCAGGTCAAGCAGTGCAAGGACGGGACGTTTGTACATCAGGCGAAGCACACCAGGGACATGGTGAAGAAGTTTGGCATGAACGACTCCAAGCCGCTGACTACACTGATGAGTACGACTACGGCTTTGGACGCGGACGAGGACGGCGAACCCGTGGACCAGAAGGAGTACCGGAGCATGATCGGCCCCCTCCTCTACTCGACGGCGACGAGGCCAGACATACAGTTCAGCGTGTGTCTGTGCGTTCACTTTCAGGCTTCACCGAGGACTTCACATCGGCAGGCCGTCAAGCGGATTTTCAGGTACTTGAACTACACTCCTGAGTTTGGTCTTTGGTACTCTACCTCCTCGACACTCAGGCTTCATGGGTTTTCTGATGCGGATTTCGCTGGGTGTCGATTGGATCGCAGGTCCACTTCTGGGTGTTGTCAGTTCCTTGGTTCTTCTTGGGTCTCTTGGTCATCTCGCAAGAAATCGAGTGTAGCCCAGTCCACCACAGAGGCTGGGTATGTAGCTGCTGCTAGTTGTTGTTCCGAGCTGCTTTGGATGACCTACACCATGAGTGACTTTGGTGAGGAGTGCTCCTAGGTTCCACTTTTCTGTGACAGCACCAGTGCCATAAGTGTAGCCAAAAATCCTGTCCTCCACTCCAAAACAAAACACATAGAAGTAAGGTACCACTTCCAGAGAGACAATGTGGAGAAGGGAAACATATCTTTGTCCTATGTTCCTACTCAAGACCAGCTGGCTGACATTCTCACCAAACCGCTTGACCAAGTCACTTTCACTCGCTTGCGAGGTGAGCTTGGGGTGTGCTTTCCTTTCTAGCTTGGTCTTGGAGCTTCTCATGTATATATGTGTCATATGTTCATTTTGTTGCATTTCCTTCATGCATTTTACTTTCTGTACAAAACCTGGTAGGATAGCCATCTTTGGATCACTTGAGCTAGAAATGAGCTTCTCTTATATACATGGATCACTGATGTGCTTTTTGTGAGACTTGTGCATGTTTGGTAAATTATTGATGTAAATGCTATGCTCTTGATGGTTGTGCCATATATGTATGATGAGATAGCATTTTGTTTGTGAAAATGATAAAATTGTCTCTCTCATGAGTAGATGCTTGTCTATGCTCAATTTGTGCTTAAATGCTTATATCATACTCAGTTTGTGCTTGAGGATCATATTTTCTTTGCTTGGGGTCAAAGACCTTTTTGTCCTTGTAAATGTTTAGCCCTTTTGCTTGCTTGGGGAGGAGCATAAGCTTCTTTTTGCCGCAAAGGCACTTCATGTACCATGTTTAATCTTGAAAATGAAAATGGTGTATGAATTGCCTTATGCTTGAAAAATGAGCTCCTAATCATGTTTATATGCTTTTGATATTCATATCTTGGGTGCTAAACCGTAGCATGTTGTCTACCATGAGAAGTCTCATTTTAAGAAGTAGACACATGGCTCGGTGGCTTTAACATGACTTGAGTAGCTTGTGGGTGTTTATAATGATCTTGTAATGAGAATTTGTGATCTTGCATAAACTTTGGATGATCTACTGTATTTATGTTCAAATTGGCATAGATAAGGTCTTGCTCATGAGATGACTATTTCTTTGTGAAAATTGCTTAAAATTTGCTTTTAGCCATGTCACATGCTTATATGTCTCTACCTTCTTGATGGCAATGTGCTAGATACACCATGTCTACTTTGCTTGCTTTTTGTCTCAGTTGTAGCATCTTGTTGTGCTCTTTGTATATTTGAGAAGCTTGGTAGATTGTATATGTGCTTTGACATGCATTTTTCATGAAAACAAGGGGAAGAGCTTCATGTACCTTGATTCATGCATTGTCAACAAGGGGGAGATGTTGTATGTAGTTGGGGAGAATTTTCATGCTTTGGGAGATTTTGTGGAAAATTGGTATGCATTTGTGAGATGTTGCATGTGAGGAGAAAAATTGAAAAGAGGAGGTTGCATTTCCTCAGGGGGAGTTGCATATGTGCAGGGGGAGCTCCTTTGGTTTTGCTTGAGTTTTGTGCTTTGTGATGTGCTCTTTGAGAACTTTGTTTTGTCTCGGCTGTGTCGAGCCGTTGCCCTTGTCTTAGGGGGCCGAGACTTGGATTGGCGAGTGATCGAGTTTTCGCTTGTTCTTTGGCTTTGGATCACTTGCTTGGAAGGGTTGTGTTCGTGGTTGTTTTCTTTTCTTTTTCTCTATCATGGTTACTATGGGTGTTGTCAATGCACTCATCAAAGGGGAGATTGAGGACCAGGTGTGTCCGAGGACCAGTGGAGGGTCGCTCCTTAGTGATGAGTGATTGACAATGTTGTGTGGACTGATGTTTGGCTAAGTGTGCAGGTACAGGTTGCGGTTTGACTCGTGTCGGTGCAGGTGAAGAACAAGCGCAAAAGGCCTTAGCCGTGGCGGCCTCTGGGTGATGGAGTGGCAAGTAGGCTTGGTTCGATGGACCCGGTGGCCGATGGGGTCAAGTGCGAGCCGTGCGGTGCAGGACTGGCGGGCTGAAGTCATGAACATGGTGTAACGCCCTGGGTTTTCAAAAACAGAAAACCCAGCATTCTGTCTCGTGATAGTCCCTGGATCAGACGCTATCACGCACAGGCATTCATCACAGATAAATATCACAGTCATACAATGAAATCAGAGTGCAAAACAAAGTATTTACAACCGAATACAACTCGGTATACGATTTAAGTACAAGCCCCTTGGGCTAAACGACAAGAAGAAACTCCGCAGCGGTAGCTAAGGCTTCAGGGCTTCATCCTCGATCTTCACCACAGGCATCCTTGAGCATAGCAACGAACCCTTCCTCCATGGATTCTTCGTGAATGGACTTTCGCTCCAAGTCCAATCCTGCACACTCACAAACTATCCCCAAGGAATGGGATAGGTTCACGTCACCAACCGTATGCAAGCTTTAAGTGGCCTACTTCTAATGGTATAAAAAGGTATGAGGTAAGAGCTGGGGTTTCCTAAGCAGCAGCAGCAGCATCTCATAAAGAATTGATTCTCCAATTCCCACCAATTCCCAAGTCTCTCATCCACGATCGGTAACACCTGGTCACCCAGATCACCATCACCAAGTCCTATCTCCATCTAGGGTCAGTGCGAGATCTCCCACTCCTCGCACCTCAATGATTGCACTAGGATCCGCGAGGCAGAGGGAGCAACTCTCCTCTCCCCGAGTACAACCACGGCTCACCATACACTCTCATCCTATAAGGGGGGAGGTAGAAATCCCAAAACGTAAGAGTCAGAGAAACAACGGGCATGTCCATAACCGAGGACGTGGCTATACGTATAGATCTAAACTCTACAGAGCGTGTACACCAGTACCCAACTCGGAATGGCACCCGACGGTAGCAAGTCGAGCGAGCCCATCCTACCGAGCGAACACCTAAGAGTTACGATTCCATCCTGCATCCGGGTCTCGCTGCGGTCCTTCGCAAAGGACCACCCCAGAACTGTGAAAATGCCCCCGTGTGGCCACACGGGGAGCGCCCAAAGGGAAGGGACTTCACCCTAACCCTCTCACTGATACCCTCTATCCTACTAGCAGGTATGGCATCGCACTTGCTAGGGTCGAACGGCCCTATTCCTACTCTCGGCGAGGTGGTGTGTACGAAAGTCCCGTGTAACAGGCGACCCACTCGGTTTCAGACCGGGGCGAGCTCCTATCCTCCAAGTTATCATCACAAAAACCCCATCACCTGTGCTCCTAAAACAATGTACCCGCCATAGGCACCAAACTGGGCAACGTCCGAGAAGATGATCCCTGGCCCCCGATCCCAGATCGGGTTGTCTTGAGCTCACCCCCGCCAAAATATCCCAAAACACCTTCCCCTGCCGTTTTTCCCCACACACGTCAAGAAACTACCACAATAATCCCAACACATGCATAGCAAGCTTAGCATAACATCTCGCATAAGTAAAGTAGTAGCAGTGGGTCAATCAAGGATAAGTATGTAAAAGAGGCTATGCACGGGTTCATCATCTCCATCACCATGTAGTAATTAAAGCACTAGCAGTTCTAATAGCCATGCCTAATGGGCATTCAAAGAATGGTCGGGCGTGAACACCTGTGTGTAAGTTGTTGTCGTAGTTTCCGTAGCCGTACTTGATCTTCTGGCTTGTCCCCTCGGCTCCGGGAAAATCCTAGATTCGGAAATATAAATAAATAACGAGGATCTATTTGCAAATAAACTCCAAAGAGAAGCATTAAAGAACCAAATAAACCCAAACTAGCTACAAGCAGCACTAGTTTAATTTATGGAAATCAAAGTAATTAGTTTTATATTAAAATAGTTTTAAGCTACTAGCTTTGTATACTAGAAAACAAATTAGAGAGAAGGGTTAGTTCAAGGTTGGGTTGCCGATCAAAGGCTAAGGGTCTTGGAGAATGCGCCTGCAAGGTATTAGCGCAATAGATAGGTGCGATGAAGCGGAAGCTCAGAGGTTGAAGAGTGAGAAGTAAGGCGAAACGAGTTAGGCAAGGCATTATCAGGACAAGGTGTGCGGTGGCAGCACCGAGAGAAGGAAAGGATCGACTCGTGGTCGATAAAAGGATGGTGATGTAGTAAGGTGTGCTCGGGAGCACGGTGGAGCAAGTGCTAGCAATACGACGATATCCATGGTGTAGTAACTAGGTTGCAACACGGGGTTGCCGTGCTTTGAAATAGAGGCCTCTGCTCAAGGCACGACCGTCCATCACACGCGGCCTTCTGGTTACTAACTCTGGGTACGTCGCGTGCTACATGGCTCGATGCAAGGAAAAGAGAGAGCGAGTATGCGGGTTGCGGCACAGGGTGGTGGAAGCGGTTCAAGCAAGGAAAGCAGTGCGAATGCATCTTGGGGAAGTTATCCCCGTCCGTGGCAAGCCAGTGGCTAGTTGCGGATCTCTGGCATCCCAGACCCACAATAGCGTAGTGGCGGTAGCGGCCACGAATCCTTCTCCAAGTACGCGGGGCAAAAAGAGGTTCGGTTCAAGGGCAAGAGAGAAAAAGGATAGGGTAGCAGCGAGCGTCTCGAGATTATGAAACCAACGCAAGTGGTTTCATAATTTTCGGAGCTCCAAATAATTAGTTATGAATTTTTAAAGATTAAAAGTATTTTTGAAGAATTTATAAAGGTTAAAAGTATTTTTGAAATTAAATCCTGCATTTACAACAGGGTTAACTATATGTTAACTATAGGTTAGCTCTAGGCGGCTTTAGGTTAGCTCATAACCGGCTGTAGGCCAGCTACAGGGGTTCACGTGGCTGCCACGTATGTAGCTACAGCTAGCTATAAGGTGTCTAAAGGCGAGGTGGCGGCCACGTGGCGGCTTAGGTGGCCATGTCCACACTGGATCCTGGGGGGATCTCTGCGGCACAGGGAGTTGTGGTCCCGCGTGTGGCTGCGCTAGGATTGGAAGGCCGCACGAGATCCGGGCGGCGGCGGGTGTGGCTGGTGTCTCTGCTGGCGTCCGTGTGGCTCCGGTCAGAGGGCACGAAAAAGAGAGGGACGCCAGGTGTTTGACGGTATGCGCCTAAGAAGCGGCGGAGCGGCAAGGGGCTCACCGGCGGCGAGTTTCAGCCAAGGCGGTGGCGGCGCTCGTTCACCTGCAACGAAAACACCTCGGCACGAAGGCCGGTCCACAGAATAATGGCACGCCCGAGTTCGTCGCCGGCGGCCATGGTCACAGCGTCGTCAGGGCGGCGCGGCGCGTAGGAAGCGGCGCGGCGCGGTGCGAAACAGAGTCGGGGTCCAGGGCTCGGTCCTGGGCGCACAGGCATCCATGGCGACGACTTCTAGCGTGCGACAGGGTTGAGCGAAACGGCTGCGGCTCTGCAGGGCGAGGCGCGCGTCACGGCGAGAGCCAGATGCAGAGGCGAGGTTGCAGCGAGGCGAAAGCATGGGCGTGTGCGGCGAAGGCAAAGGTGTGCGCGGCGCGATGCCGAGCAGTGCGGCGAGAGCGGCGCGGCGGCGCGCGCACCTGCACGAGGATGCGGCGTGGTGCGGCAGCGCGACAGGGCAGTGCACGGCTGCGTGGCGGAGAGCGGCGGCGGTGAAGGGGAAAACAGGGGAAACGGCGGCGCGTTCTCCTACACGGAAAAGCTTCACAGCACGAAGGCCAGACGAGGCTCAAGGGCGGCGCGCTCGCGACGAAGGGATGCGGGTGCGCGTGGCACCGGGAGGAGCACGGGCACTCGCGCGCGGTACCCGCACGGATTAGCGATGCGAAGGCCAGACATTTGCAAATCGGCGACTACGGCTCGAAGGCCGGTTCGTGGTTTTACGACGGCACGGGAAAGGACCAAAACAGAGCGGAGCAAAAGGAAGGGCTGGATCGGGGATGTGCTCACCGATGGGCTTGTCGGGGTTCGCGGCGAGGCAGGAAGAGGGTCGTGGCAGTGGCGACTTGGCGCGGTGCAGACGGGCGTGACGATGTTCGTGGACGACGGCGTCGACCGTGTTGTCGCGGTACACTTGGTGGCGCTCCGTGCTCGGCGTCGGTCAGGGCGTCGTGGTGCTCTTGGTGGTGTCGGCGTGGCGCTCCCGGTTGACGACGACGCTGTGCCCCCAGGCCGTGGCGGCTTCTCCAACTTGGCATGGTTGTCGCTCGCGGCGCGGTCGTGGAGCAGAGCAGTGGAGCTGGCGTGGCCACGGGTCAGGGCGCGGGTAGCTCCTGCTCCTCGTCTCCTCCGACTTCCACGGCAGGCACTTCCACTCCACCGCTCCTTCTCCTTTTCCCTCCTCTGCAAGCGGTGGTGAAGGATTTGGGGAAATCCCCATGGCGCCGGCGGAGCAGGGAATTGGGGGAAAAAGCAGAGGGGCGGTTGCGGCGCAAGAGGGAGAAGGGGTGAAGCGAGGAGGGGCTCGGCTTTTAAAGGTAGCGACGAGGCTAGGGTTCGAGGTTGTGCCCCTGTTGGACGGCGGTGATCCTCGGCGTCCGTGCCATGGACGCGTGGCGCGCATCTGGTTGCGCGGGCGGAGCAACCGAGGCCAGGTGCAGCAACTGGGGTGCGCGCGGCGGTGGTGTCATCCGTCGCGGAACGGAGATCCTCGCCGCTCCGTTTCGTAGGACAGGGGGCCAGCGGCGCCGTGCGACGGGAAAAGCAGAGAAGCACGGCGTGCGAGAGAAGGGGAAAGAAGAACAGGAGAGCGCTGACGAGCGGGTCCCGTTAGCCAGCGAAGGAAGGGACGGCGGCCTTGACAGGCTTAGCTGGGCCAGCAGGCCACGGAGCTAGGCCGGTTGGCGGGCTTGGCTGGTGGAGGTTAAAAGAGCCGGCGGCCTTGTTTAGTTAGCAGGCCGTGCTAGCTGGCTGGGCCGAAACCTAGGTTAGAGTTAGATAGGTTTTGTAAAATAGTTTGAATTATTAGTTTGAATTTGAATCACTTACAAATTCAAACACCACACAATTTGAACTCCAAATAAAATCCAAGAAAATCCAAATCACAATTACACCTTAATTTGAAAATAATTTTTATATGGTTTTATTTTATTCAGAATTTGAGATGAGAGCTAGCAATGTGGGATAAAATTTGGTGGCACACATGCTCAAACAAAAAGTTTTAAAAATTTTGCGAAAATTCACATATGGGAAAACATCCAAATTTCTAGGATGTTACACATGGGCCGGTGCAAGGTAGCGGTTGTAGCCCGAAGCTTGCACGCGGGGTTTGGTGGTTTGCCCACAAAACCATCAGGTGGACAGTTTCTTGGTTTGGGCCTCAAAACCAAGTCCGGAGGCCTGAGGTGACGGAGACGGTGATCCGGGAGCTTCGGGAAGCTTCGAGGCGGAGGGCACGTGGCGTATTCTCGGGGTTTGCGTCGAGGTGAAGCGAAGCCGCGGTGGAAGCGTGTCCGTCCGATGAAGTCTTGACCAAAATGCCCCTGAGGGGTTGTATCTTCATTTAAGCAGTAGGGGTAGTGTGGTCATTTACCTCCCTCTGATGGACTTCGTATAAATAGCGGAGAGGTGGATGGCATCTCTCTCTCTTGGACTCTAGGGCTTTCTCCCCCGGTAGATTTCTTTGAACTGCTTCTTTTCCTTCTGTTTTCCTTAGGCTAGACTCTTGTACAGAATCTGACCTCTGGATGTATGGAAGCATTCGGCGTTGCGGTGATCTCCTAGTCATCTGTGATTTTCGTGTCATGTTTGGGGCTATTTTTGGGGAGTTTCGTTCTTCGCTTGATTCGGGGATTTGAGGGCGTTCCTTCACGGATTTCTTTGAGGGGATCATGGGTGGATGCCTTGCACATGTTTGTGTGTGATCTTGACCCTTCAAACGTTGTGAAGAGTCTTCGATTCGTGCGTTTTAGTTGGTGCCCAAGTTCATGATGGTGGTTCGTGTGATCCGTGATTCCCGGTGATTTAGTGGCTTAGGAGTCAAGATTTTTGGGGCATACCTTCCTCTTGTGTTGCTTATCATCTCCCCCAAATCTTGTCTCAAGAGCTATAGCCGTTTGGGAGATCCGGTGATGGAAAGGTGGAGTTGACTCCCGAGCTCAGGCGTTTTTCTGCTCTGTTCGAGCCCGGCGGACCGTCCGCGAGTCCCGTGCGGACTGTCCGCAAGGCATAGACAGCACATCTGTTCTTCGTGTTCTTCGTTTGTTCTTCGCGTGGTTCTTTTCGATCCGTTGGTTTCGGGCTTTTGTTTTGTAGGCAGTTCGTGGACCGTCCGCGTGGTCCTGGCGGACTGTCCGCGCGGCCCTGTGATTTCGTCTGGGGTGGCCCGTGGTTTGTCTGGGGTGTCCAGTGGCTTTGGCAGACTGTCGCGCGGTGCACGGTCAGACCGTCCCCGAGGAGACGTTTTTCCCTTGATCTTTCTGTTAGTTCCTTGTTCAATTTCGGACCGTCCGCGTCTGCCTCACGGACCGTCCGCGCTACCCGGGCGGACTGTCCGCGGCAGCCAGGCGGACTGTCCGGCTTGGACGTAGGAACATGCCAAGTTTGATCGGTTCCTTTGATTCGTGCTTTGATGCTTCCGCTCTTTGCTCCTAGGCTCGTCTCTGGATCTTCTAGGCTTGTGTGTGCCTTGTTTGGAGCTTCCTTTGTGTGCGCGAGCATTTGTTGCAATCGAGGTGTAGGCCGAGTTCGACTTACAGGAAGAATTTTTATCGGCTCCCATTCACTCCCCCCCCCCTCTCTGGTCACCCTATTCGGTCCTTCGGAAAGCATTTGGGAGAAATCATCACCGAGGTCAAGGGAGGTTGCCACGAGGAAGGATGATGCTAAGGCTTTGCCACGGCGCCGCCAGAGTTGAAGGACAACGAGGATCGAGCTTCATCGGAGGCATCCACCTTGTTCAACGGTGCCATGCCTAGCGTCTTGATGGGGTAAAGTTATCGTTTGTCCATGGAGTTGTAATGGAACTTGATGTGTAGTCACCTATCTTGTTTGGATCATATATCTGTCATACCTTTGTTGATGATGCTTAATGTTTAAGGCTAGCTACCATGCTTTTGGGGTTGCTCCTGTAGATCGCATCGACATACCGTGTTTATTAGGCTTAGTACCGATTACCTTCGCGTAGTGACATGTACGAGGGAAGGGAAATGGATAATCCTTTGGTCACATGCTTAAATAGATTGGATTGGGGCTTTATCATGTTTTGGTGATTGCATCTTCAAGTACCTAGACTCCATGGGCATACGTTCTTCATACTTGTGCACCTCTTTTCTCTCTTTAACGTAATTTAGATTGCTTTACTAGTTTGTCTTGAGTTTATAGATTAATCCCTATTTCATGGACTTCGATAAACTAGATTAGTGCTAGGTTAAACGCTAGCAGTTCCCTTGCTCTTTGGGTTGACAAGAACCTTGGGACTCCCCTAGGTGAAAGAGGCTGGAAGCGATCAGTGCCCAGCGGTGAACCTTGACGCGTTATTGAACCGATAACAGTCCCCTATCACTACACACAAGTTCCAGGCCACAACCCCAAGGATAAGTTTTCTTCCGTTCATTTGGGAAAGCCTTCTCACTTTGATGGGAATGATTATCCCAAATGGGCCTATGATATGCAAATGCATCTTTACGGGCTTGACCCTTCTCTTTGGAAATTTACGCGTATAGGTGTGACATTGCCCACCGAAGGTGAAGCACCAACACCCAAGCATGAACAAGACTTCTACCGCAACATACAAGCCACAAGAGTCATCACGGGATCCTTGTGTGCTCAAGAGTTCAACAAAGTCCGAAACATCCATGTTGCAAAAGTGATTTGAGATACTCTTAAGGAAGCACAAAAGGGAACTGATCATGTGAGAGAAGGGAAAATTGACTTGATTCACAGAGAGCTTGAGCTATTCATAATGAAGGAAGATGAAACCGTGAGACAAATGTATGATAGACTAATGCTCCTTGTCTCGGACATTAGATCTCTTGGAAGCAATGATTGGGAAGACACGAAGGTCACCAAGAATCTACTAAGGGAATTCACTCCAAGGAACCCTACTCTTGCAACCATGATAAGAAGGGATCCAAACTACCACAAGATGACTCCCAACCAACTTCTTGGTGAAATCTTGCACCAAGAACTTGTTAAGAAAGATGTGGCAAAGACACTTAGCTTGAAGGTGAACAAGAGTCTAGCTCTCAATGCTAGCTCAAGTCATAAAGTGGAAACAAGAAACAAGCCTTCCAAGTCAAAGAAAGAAGAATCAAGTGAAGAAGGAAGCACCGATGAGGAAACCGCCTTTGCCATAAGAAGCTATAAGAAAATTTTTTATGCAGAAGGATTCCAAGAAAGGCGGTGATGAAAGAAAGAAGAAGTCACAAAGAAAATGCTATGAGTGTGGAGAGTATGGGCATTTCATTGCGGAATGTCCCAAGAATAAGGACAAGAATGAGGAAGAGAAGAAGTACAAGGAGAAGAGCAAAGAGTTCAAGAAGAAGTACCAAGGGTGTGCACATGTGGTTCAAGAATGGGACTCAAGTTATGAGGATGAAGAGCCAAAGAAGAAAGGCATGAAAACAATAGCTATGGCACAAGGGTCTTCATCAACACGCCTCTTCAACAACATCTCTGATGATGAGGACAACTCTCACTTTTGTCTCATGGCAAGAGGGTGCAAGGTACAAGAATCATCAACCTCATCCTCTCTTACTTATTCCTCATCCACACCTAGTGATGACATAGAAAATGAAGATAAAGAAGCAAAGGTAGAATCAAACATGATAAAACAATTTGGTAAAAAGGGGTATAAAGATATAAATAGACTTATGGAGAAGTTAGAGAAAAGGAAGAAGTTTCTTCATGAGCAATAAGACTTGCTTATCCTTGATAAGGAAAGAAACCTTGCTCTAGAGAAACTTCTTACCGAGGAAAGTTAACCACGAACTTGTCTTTGGATGAAGATTCCAATAAGAGGATGTCAAAGGAGAACACTTTGGCAAATGAATCTTTGGCTTCCCTAAAGGCCACGCATAGTGAGCTTCAAGGAAGCTTCTCACGCTTGACGGTCAAATCCAAAGACCTTGAAGCGAACTATAGTGCTCTTTGGGAAATCACCAAGGCCAATCCCAAAGCAAAGCTTGACTCCAATGCCTCCACAAGTGAAGGTTGGTCTAGATGCTTTAAAATTGATATAAATGCATATAAAACTATCCTTACTCAGCTAGAGGAGTTGGTCAAAGGCAAGGACAAGGATATTGATAGGTTGAAGATGATAGTAAAACAAGGGTTTGAAGGAAATGTCAAGCCTACTGCTAAGGTTGCTTACAAGCAAGGAAGCATGGGTAAGTTTGGAGATGGACATGGACACTACAAGGACACCAAGGCAAATGGAAGAAGGATGGTAAATGGCTATGACATTCCCTTGTGGAACAAGGGAGGTTATCTCAACACTATCATGGACATTGCTCATGGTGTAAGCACCTCTACCACATCACAAGACAAGACCAAGAGTGTGAACACCACAAAAGTAAATGGTGGGGTTAATTCTCCATCTAAGGCACCGAAGAATGTGGTGACACACAAGCCCTCTCCCAACTATAATTGTGACTACATAGTGATCCTGGACCACAATGGTAAAATGGTGGTCAAGTATGTTGGATCCTACACCAAGAAGGCTATGTTGAAGAGTGTGTGGGCTCACAAAGTTTATGCATCAAATCTCCAAGGACCCAAATCCTTTTGGGTAACTAAACCAAAAGCTTAAACTTGTTTTGTAGGCCTACTCCACCGGTGGTAGCGCATGGTTGATTGATAGTGGTGCCACTAATCATATGACCGGAGATGAAGGCTTATTTGCATCCCTTAAACATTATGACAAGCCAACAGAAACTATCATCTATGGAGATAGTGGTCATGGGGATGTCATTGGTATGGGTAAAACTGCTATCTCAACTACAAATTCATTTGATGATGTTTATCGTGTTGAAAGTTTAGGGTACAACTTGTTGTCGGTTTCACAACTTTGTGAAAAGGGCTTCAATTGTCTCTTTACTAATGAGGGTGTGACCGTCTCTAGAAGGAAGGATTCCATTATTATCTTTACGGGTCAATTAAGGGGAAAACTTTACTGTGTGGACTCCACAAAAGTAAAAGTGGAACCCAAGACTTGTTTAGTGGCAAAAAGCAATATGGGTTGGTTATGACTAGCCCATATTGGGATCACGAACTTGGACAAACTTCAAAAGAATGATCATGTCCTAGGACTAACAAATGTTATTTTTGAGAAAGATAGGTTGTGTAGTGCTTGTCAAGCCGGAAAGCAAGTGGGAGCACATCATCTTGCCAAGAACATCCTATCTACATCAAGAACTTTGAAGCTTCTACACATGGATTTATTTGGACCCATTTCCTACATAAGCATTAGGGGTAACAAATATGGTCTTGTAATTGTTCATGACTTTTCCCGTTTCACTTGGGTATTCTTTTTGCATGAAAAAAGTGAAGCCAAGGCAGTGGTCAAGAAATTCATAAGAACAGTTCAAAATGAGTTCGAGCTAAAGGTCAAGAACATAAGAAGTGACAATGGCTCAGAGTTTAGGAACACACAAGTTGAAGAATTTCTTGATGAAGAAGGCATCAAGCATAAGCACTCCGCACCGTACACACCTCAACAAAATGGCATTGTTGAGAGGAAGAACCGTATATTGACTGAAGCGGCAAGAACAATGCTTGATGAATACAAGACACCAGATATATTTTTGGCTGATGCCGTCAACACCACTTGCCATGTCGTCAACCGACTCTACCTCCACAAGTACTTGAACAAGACTGCCTACGAGATCATCACTGGTAAGAAACCTAGTGTGCACTACTTTAGGGTCTTTGGGTGTAAGTGCTTCATACTTAACAAGAAACCCAAAGCCTCAAAGTTTGCATCCAAGGTTGATGAAGGTTTTCTCATTGGTTATGGAACTAACAAGCATGCTTATCGTGTTTTCAACAAAACCACTAGTTGCGTTGAGACTACGGTAGACGTGAAATTTAATGAAACCAACAGCTCTCAAGTAGAGCAAGTTAATGAGAACTTTGTAGATGATGAAGAGCCTCCAAGCCAATCCATTTTTAGAATGAGAGTTGGTGAAGTGATGCCTTGTGAAGTTGAAGTTCAAGCTCTGGTTGACACAAGCAATCAAGATCCAACATCATCCACAAGAGTTGAACCACCTAGCTGTCAAGTACATCAAGATGTAAGTCAAGCCTATGGTGACGATCATGTTCATGGCATGGATCAAGGGGGAGATCAAGGTGGTGAGACTCAAGTTGAAGCTCATGTAACTCCACAAGATGAAGAAGATAATGATGGACCTATTCCACATCAATCTCAAGTGTCACATCCAAGAGTTCATCGAATGGTCCAACGGGATCATCCTATGCACAACATCCTTGGTAGCATCCGAAGAGGGGTAACAACTCGTTCACGTTTAGCAACCTTTTGTGGATGTTACTCATTTGTTTCCTCTCCCTCTTTCTCTTCTCTTTTGGCCTAGGAAGCTTTTCAGCCCTGCATCGCTTGAAGCTGGAAGTCCGAAGATGCTCCCCGATTTTCCGTTGCCTACCCATGCAACGCTCAGCCCAGCTAGCCGCAGCCCAGCTCGGCCCAGCACCAGCCCACGTTCGCCGTCCTCCTCCGTGTCTCACAGGCGGGTGGGCCTCGCATGTCATCCTTGAGCTCGAGTCCTGGCCTCGGGCCCGCACACCAAGGTCGCCTCCATCCCTTCTAAAGCTGCAGCCGCCCCTCCCTCTCAGCCCTTTTGCCCTAGTTTGCAACCACCAGAGTCGCCGCCGCTCAAACACTAGAGCTCGAGCCGCCACCTTCGATCTGCTGTGCCGTGCCGTCGCCCTTCCACCAACAAGGAGGCCGCCAGGAGCATCGCGTGGGGGCGAGGAGTCTTCCTGTGCTGTTGCCATGTGCTCCCAAGCCCGCTCCCATGCGCAGAACCTCGCCGGAGTAGGACACCCACCACTATCGTCGGCGAGATTGCCGCCGCTCACCGCCGCGCGCTGCCGTCCGCCTGCCATCGCGCGCAACCGCTTCGCTCGTAGCCATCCATCCGCCGATCTGTGGTCCTGATCTGCTCCGACCCGGAGTCAACCTTGTCATAGCGGTCAACCCACCCCACGCTACGCTATTTTGCTTAAGAGCCCCTGCATTTTCTAGATTTTGCATTCGAGCTTCAGCCAGTTCAAAGACCTTTAGGTTTAGGTCCTTTTCCTAATGTTTTAGCCCCTAATCTTTGTAGTTTTTGTTCCCGAAGTCCAGCCCAGAATTTTTGCGCCATAGGCCTTGTCTTTATAAGCATAATCTTGTTTTAACCCCTAGTTTCTTTCAGTTAGACATCTGGAAGCTTAGTTTTCCTGCAGATAGCCCTTCAACCTTGTATAGTTCGTATCTTTTGTGTTTTAGCTCCGTTTTTAGCGTTCTTTATATCCATGTGTTTGCCTCGACGAGTAGATTAGTTTAGTACTGCTTTTGTTTCTGTTTGCAATGATTGGTGTACTATTTCTTATTTTATTGTATTGCTTCCTTGTATGTGAATGTGTGATGCGTAGAGAATGAGCAGTTTAAGGAGTTTCCTGAAGGTGAAGACGTCGAAGACTCTGAGCAGTTTCCGGATCTTGTGGATGGCAAGTGTCCTTGGTCATTCCCTTTTTGTCCTATTTAAACATGCATTTAATCACTTTACTTTATTGCGCTGCATTAATTGTGATGGGTTCCTATTAAGGATGATTACTAGTATCTTTTGACCATTGCCTTGTAACTGGGTTGATAATTAATCTTGATGGTAGATGCTTCTTAGTTTTCTTAACTGGGTTGGTAATGAACAACATGGAATCTACTTTATACAGTATGTTCCTTAATGATTTAATTGAAAGACCATACATGTTTATTGGAACATGGAGAATGACCCAGGACAACAGTGCAACCACAAGGCTATATGGCTCTGGTTTGGCTGAATAATTAGAAACCATGATGTTGGGTGACATTACTGAAAGGGTAAGGGGGAGCATCAGTGGGGTATAGACTCGCTCTAGTAGGGAGTTGGACTTGACTAAGACACGGTACCTACTAGGGGACTTTATACCTTACAGCTGCTCGGAACCCTAGCGGGTTGTTCCACGTTAGGGAATCTTTGTAAAGGCCTCGTAGCGTCCCTATGCAATCACACCTCGGTAGTGCGGTATGGTGCCTGATCAACATCGCGTGGTTGGGTCCAAAGTTCTTTTGAACTTTTACGCAACTTGTGGGTAAAGATGTACAACCTCTGCAGAGTGTTTAAAACTAATTGATTAGCCGTGGTCATGGTCATGAGCAGCGTGGACCCTCGCATGATAAATTTATGGAAGTTGAAATCAATTGCTGCATTTACTTTATGATGATGGTGCTATACATTAATTGTGGGATGGTATACACTTATACTTGCTAGTAATTAAGTTGCTTAATAAAATTTGACCAACTAAAATGCTAAAGTGCTTAAACCCTTTGGCCATCGACATATACAGTCTTGCATGTTTATTATGTTCTTCTCCCCTTGCTGAGTACGGCAAGTGCTCATGCTTGTTTTTATTATTGCAACTACACAACCCAGATTGCTGCTTAGACTTGAAGATTTTTGAAAAGTACTAGGCGTGGGTGCCACCAGTCAGCTACCTGTGGAGTTCCTTTCTGAAGATCCGCTGCTTGTTATTCGCTCTTATGATTTGTTTATGAGACATTCGGTCATGTAACGGTTATAATACTCCCTTTTACACTTTGGCACTGTATTTGGTATTCACTTGATCGTGGGGCACATGTAATTTATGCATCTGGTTTTGCCTTTAAAACTTTGTGTGACAAAGTGGTACAAGTGCTGTGTTGACTGTAGGACGTTAGCCAAGTTAGAAATTTATCGGATTTACGGATTATAATATATTAGAAGCCCTTCTCACTTCATGTTATGCTTTTATTCTTCTTTCAGTAATATTCTTATCCTTGCTTTTACCCCATCCTTGATATTCTACTTTTTCTCCTTCTTGTCTTGGCTAATCTTTTAACTCTATGTTTTCTTGTTCTTGCTATAAGAAATCTTTAGCATTTGTTCTACTCCCTCTAATCTTTCTCTATCTTTAACCTAACTGTGTTCATAACCGTTCTCAGTAATCCAGTGACCTCATTATGTTCAACCCAAAGATCTTTCTTAATAGGATATAAAATATTTAAGTTTACTCTTAGTATAATCGTTAGATGTGAACGTCTTTAGTTAACATGTGCTTAGTTTAGAAGTGTGCTTGTATGCTTGATCTTGTGATAAATGCTTGATTTGGATCTTTGTTTTGAATGCTGTGTGTTGTGGACTAATGACCACAACGACATCGGTTTTAGTAGCTAGTTTGCTTAGTTGGGGTTTAATTCTTTCCAAACCAACTCTTATCTTACCTAATCTTAGTCTTTTATCTATCTTTCTTTATCTATCAAACAAATCTTGTTGCTACAAAATCTGTTCACACGGTTCTCTGATACAACAGTAGTGTTTTAATTGTATCTTGAGCTACATAACTCCGATTGACATGAAACCAGTTGGATTAGTTCCAGAATTCTATGGGTTAATTTCTATCAAACATTTAGCAATATTAGATATGTACTCTGGGAGATACATACAAATTAGTGAAGCATCCAGAATCTGTCAACACTACCTGACACAGTTGTCTTGTTTATTTTATATCTCGTGTTGTAGACCCCCGATTGATGTGATTCCTGTTGGATTAATTTCATAATTTCAAACTCCCTGTTCTGGTAAAATTTCATAATTTATGGATATCAATACTGAGAGTTACACCTGATTTGTTAGGACCAACAGAATCTGTCTTAATCTAGAAGTTCATGTTGTTTCTTCTTTTAGAGTTATCTCTTTGTCCTATTATCTAAATCCCATAATCCTAACACTTAGATGGTGTCCGGATCAGGAGATGATCAGTCCATAGTGCCCCATCAAAGGAGGAGTGGTAGTCCCGACAACACTCAATAGCAGGGTCAGATGGATCCACCGATGCAGTAGTTTCTGGCAGCACAGATGCAGCTTCTCCAGAATATGTCCACCAACATGGCAAACATGCAGGTCCAGATAAACCAGAACCTCAACCAGAATCAACCGCCTCGGGACAAGCATAAAGAGTTTATGAGCCACGATCCCCCGGTATTCTCTCATGCAGCTGATCCCTTGGAGGCAGAGGATTGGCTGAAGACAGTGGAGAAGATGCTCACCATTACGCAGTGCACTGATAGGGAGAAGGTCCTGTATGCTTCAGGTCGACTTCACGGGACGATGTCAGCTTGGTGGGATGGCTACATTGCTGCGCATGCCACCCTTGATGCTATCACTTGGCAGGAGTTCACCACCAGCTTCAAGAGCCATCATATAACTGCCAGCCTTATGAAGTCAAAGAAGAAGGAGTTTATGGCTCTCAAGCAGGGAGAGATGTCAGTGATAGAGTACATGGACAAGTTCGTTGAGTTGTCTCGCTATGCTCTTGAGGATGTTGCTGATGATGAGAAGAAGCAGGAGTTGTTTTTGGATAGGTTAGCTGGACCACTTCAGTACCAGCTTATGTCTCACACCTTCCCATCATTCCAGACGCTGCTAGACAAAGCCATTAGCTTGGAGTACAAGCGTAGGGAGTTGGGAGAGCTGAAGAGGAAGGCCACCACCCCTGGACAGTCTGGGAGTAAGACTCGCCCCTGTTTTACACCACCACAGGAGACACCACTCCATTCTGAAGGCCCCAGTGGGAACTTTGGGTAGCAGCAGCTATTCCAGCGTCCCAGCCAGCAGTTTCAATGGCCAGTGCAGCAGAATCCACGCCACGGTTTTCACCAGAACCATCAGATGGTACCAGTTATCACCCCAGTAAGAAGTAGCACTCTAGGAGGTACCGCTTGCTTCAAGTGTGGAGAGGTTGGGCATTATGCAAATGCCTGTCCCAAGAGGAATGATCCCAACACTCCAGTGCAGAGTCAACAGATGCAGCAGGTGAGGAATGAGAGGCAGACCCCATAGGGCTACAAGACACAACACAACTATGCACATGGCAAGGTGAACCACATGAGTGTTGAGACCGCTCAGGAGAACCCACGAGTAGTGCTCGGCATGTGTCTTGTCAACTCCACTCCCACCTCAGTTTTATTCGATTCTGGAGCATCCCATTCTTTCTCTACTTCTCAGTATGTAGCTAAACATAACATTCCCATGAGCATCATGCCACAACCCATGCTTGTTAGTTCAGCAAAAGGGAACATGATGGCACTATACAGGTGTAATAATGTCAACCTTTAGATTTTGGGGAAGGATTTTCGAGCTGATCCCATAGTATTGGAATCTAGTGGCATTGATGTGATACTTGGAATGGGATGGTTGAGCATGTGTGATGCGATGATTTAGTGTGCCAACAAATCAATCCTTCTTGCTAGTTTAGATTGGGAAAAGATTGAATTTGCAAGTTGTCACACCTAATTTCCGAAAAGAAACCAAATGCATCTCATATGTGCGCCAGGATCAAGTTACACACATATGATAGACGTCATGAGTGAAATATCCACAAACAGTAATCAAAACATACAAAGGTTTAACCATTACAATATCTTTTATTACTCTCAGACGACGGACTCGGAGGTCCTTAAAGTGAACAAACGGTAACTAGACGAAGCAACTCCGTCTTCAGCTTCCACAGGCACATGACTAGGGGATCGCATGCCTCAGAACTCATCGAAGTCACTGTAGTAATCCTCACCGATGTTCTGCTCTGAATAGCGGTAAGCAAGGGTGAGCACACTTATGGTTGGAGCTCAGCAAGTAGGGGAACATGCAAAGCTATCAAGGATAGGCTAATGGTTTGCATCGGTTAGCATTTTAATGTTGATCAATTTTTATTAGCAAGCTCCTAATTACTAGATCTAAGTTCATAACAACCCACTTAAGCATTTAGAGAACTTTCCATCTCAAAACCAAATGAAAACCACGATTTAATCCCATCTTTAAGTTTGATTATCATGTGAGGGTCCAAGCCGCTCATGACCATGAGCACGACTGATCGATCAGTTTTAACTCTGCAGAGGTTGTACACTTTACCCACAGTTCATGTTTCCCACATCGCCCGGGTTGATCAGACCCTTAAACACTGCTGAGGTGAGTGGCTAGGGGTCCACTATGAAGCCTTTACAAAGGCATGCAAAAGACCAACAACCCGCATAGTTACAGATCAGGGTGGACCATAACCCTCCCTAGTGGTCAGCACCTTAGCAAAGGCTGCTACCCCAAAAGGACCGGGCTATACCCCTGCAACCCGGACCCCCCTCTGCTCCTTTCGGATAAGGTCATCATAACATTCGCACTGCTAATTAATTGGCTAAGCTAGAGCCATATGGACTGTGGTTGTACTGTTTTCTTGGGTGGTTCTCCATGTTCCGATTTAATCATATGATCTTGTATTACCAAAAGCAACATCTTGCTAATCATTCATCATTTTGTAAAGTTTTCATTTCAACCATCCCAAGGTATAGCAACTAAGCATTTTCTACCCAAAAACATTTATAAAGTCGGGTTGTTTCAAGGTTCATGGATAAAATCTAGGTAAATCCTTAAAAAGGTGTTCCCGTCAAATTAATGCAATACAACAACTAAAAGTAAACTTTAATTGTTATACAATTATATAGGACAAAAAGGAATATTCAGATAGGGAAGTCCACTTGCCTTCTTCAACTACAAAGTGATCCTCTTCTTCTTGAAAAGGTTCTTCCTGATCAACTCCGACGGGCTGCTGAACCGAAACAGGCATGATATCTACGAGCATACAAGAAAACATACAATTAATAAAACAATACACCAAACAATTCTGAAAACTAAAAACACTCTAATAAAACAAACGGGTTTAATGAGACGGTCGCATGGACACCAAGAACGCTTAAAACGGAGCTAAGACGACAAAGATATGACCGAAACAAGGTTCAGGGACTTTTCTGTGAAGAAACTATGCTTCCAGGGGCTAAACTGAAATAAACCAGGGGCTAAAACATAAATACGCATATAAACCGAAGGTTTAACGCACAAAAGGACAAACCTTGGACGGCGGGCGGGATTCTCAGAAAGATAAAGGGCTTAAACGATAAAAATAGGACTTAACTGTAAAGATTCTTAAAGGTGGAAGGACCGGCTTGCGAAACTTAGAAAACAGAGGGGTTCATTAGCAAAAAGGACGGCGCTGACCGTTATGGTGAAGATTGACCTCGCGATCGGGTGGATCTGAACCGTCCGCGCCGGATCGCACGGCGGACGTGGGCTGCAAGCGACGGACGGCGGTGAGTGGGGCGGCGCCGGCGTCGAAGCTCGCCGGAGCAAGACGATTTCGAGCTCCAGGGCTTGGTTTTGGATGTAGAGAGCCTCTACGTGAAGCTTGAGCGGTGGCGAACTCAACCGGGTGGCTAGGGATGCGGCTAGGGCAGCGGTCGGAGCACCACGTCCGGCGAGGCGGACGGCGGTGACAGGGCACAAGGCCGGCGAGCTAGGTCCGCGAAGAAAAAGAAATCAGACGAAGGGAAAGCATCCTCTCCTTGAGGCGAAGCTGCGGTTGAGGAATATAGTGGCGAAGAGGTGACAGCGAGAGAGATCGAGGACGGTGGCCGAGCTTGAAGACGACGGGCGGCGGAGCTCTGGGCGGTGCACAGGTTCGGCAACAAAGACGGGGGTCCTGATTCAGAGAAAGGCTCGATGAGCATCTTAAGCGAAGGAGAGGAAGGGAGAGAGGGTCAAGGACACTCCACTGACGACGGAAGGCTTCAACGACCGGCAATGGCATTGTGGCAGAGGAACTTCAGGCGGCGGAGCGCGCGAGAGCGAGAAGTGTGTGCGGGAGCTCGATCGAGGCGAAGGGGCGGTTTACGGGTTAGAGTGTGGCCTTTATAGGGCGCAGAAAGGGAGAGGGTGCAACGGCCGACATGGAGAGGACTTCAATGGCCATTGCGGTCAGTGCCCTTGATTGCAATCAAAAGGCAGGGGTGCGTGATTGAAGGGGAAACGGAAGGGATTGAAAGCGGAGAGTGAAGAGGGAGCTTCATTGCTCCTTGACTAGCAGCTTGAAGGTGGAGGGGCGCGGGAGAAGCAGGGGAAACGGCCAGCGGCCTTCATGGCGAGCGCTGCAGAGCCACTACGGGAGGAAGGGGATTGGCTTGACGGCCGGGTCCCACCTGCCAGCGAGTGAGAGAGAGGGAGAAGGGAGAGCGCAGAGCAGGCCGCGTTGGGCCATGATGCTAACAGGCTGAGCGAGTGGAGGTCGGCCGAGCAATAGAGAACAGGCCGGCGGCCTGCTACAGCTAAACTCGGGCTGGAAGAAAGAAAAGAGGGGGGTGGGGGAGAGTGAGCTGAGCCGTTCATGAAGCTGGGCTGGGCTGCCATGTGAGAAAGAGAGAAAAGTGAAGAGGGTTTAGGAGGGAAAACGATAGGGTTTAAACTTTTTATGAATTTGAAAACTTCACACATTCAAACAAAAACCATGCAAACCACATCATGATGCACAAGCACTTGTTGCTTATAAGTCATTTAAATTATATTTAAATATTTTAGAGCCCAAATTAATTAGTAATTTAATTAAGTCCTCAAAACTAAATCTAAAACACCATGTTGCTTAAGATATTTTTAGTGATGGAATTTTATGGTGTTACAAATCCTACCCACTTAAAGAGAATCTCGTCCTGAGATTCAGTAAGATCAAAGAACAACTGAGGGAATTCTTCTATAAGCTCATCTTCTCTTTCCCAGGTAGCTTCATCCTCTTAATGACGACTCCACTGTACTTTGCTCATCTTTATGATTTTTATTCTGAGTGACTCTTTCTGATGTGTTCAAAATTTGAACAGGATGCTCCTTATAAGTCAAATCCTATTTAACATCAAGATCTTCCAATGGCAAATGTTCTACCTTAATCTCGCTTGAGCACTTCTTCAGTTGCGATACATGAAACACATCATGAACACCTAACAACCGAGCGGGTAGTTCTAACTGATATGCCACTTCACCTTTCCTTTCCAAGATCAGAAAGGGTCCAATAAAATGTGGTGACAACTTCCCTCTAAGAATAAACTAGCAAAGTCCTCTGATAGGTGACACTCTAAGATATGCATAATCTCCAACTTCAAATACTACTTCTCTCCTTTTAGGATCAGCATAACTCTTCTGTCGTGACTGTGCCGTTTTGAGATTCTCCTGAATTATTTCAACTTATCTCTTGGCTTCTTTTATAATCTCTGGTCCAAAGAATTGGCTTTCTCCAGTCCGACTCTAATACAACGGTGTTCTGCACTTTCTCCCATATAAAGCTTCAAATGGCGCCATTTTAAGACTCGTTTGATAGCTATTGTTATAAGCAAATTCTGCATACGACAAGCTTTTATCCCAACTGCCTCCATGCTTCAAAGAACAAGCCCTTAACATGTTTTCCAATATTTGGTTGGTCCTTTCAGTTTGGCCATCTGTTTGAGGATGATATGCCGAACTGAAATTCAACTTTGTATCCATTGATTCTTGTAACTTCTGCCAAAAACGAGATGTGAATTGAGTATCTCGATCAGACACTATCTTTCTCGAAACCCCATGCAAACACACTATCCTTGACATGTATAGCTCTTCTAGTTTTGCTCCAGAGTAAGTTGTCTTAACCGGTATAAAATGAGCAACTTTAGTTAACTTGTCCACAATAACCCATATGGAATCATATCCATCATGTATACGAGGTAACCCCACAATAAAATCCATACTAATTTCTTCCCACTTCCATTCAGGTATTTTCAATGGCTGAAGCAAACCTGCTAGTCTCTGGTACTCTGCTTTTACTCTATGGCATATGTCACACAATGCTACATGAGCTGCAACATCCTTTTTCATCCCGTACCACCAATACTTTTGTTTCAAATCCTGATACATCTTTGTACTACCAGGGTGAATAGAATAAGCTGAATCATGTGCTTCCTTCAATATAGTCTCTCGTAGGTGATCGATTTAGGGTACACATATCCTATTCTTAAACCAAATAGTTCCTTGTTCATCTTCCCTAAATTCTGGAACCTTGCCTGCTTTAATCAACTTCTTGTATTCCATATCTTTTCATTAGTGAACTGTCCTTTTCTAATCTCTTGCTCAAGTGTTGACTCAACTTTCAAAGTTAAAGTTTCAGTTTGAGCAACAATTCCTAGATTGAGTTGTGCCATTTCCCAAGATAACTCTTGAGGCATCAAACCGGCTATAAGCATATTTGCTTGATTTTTCCGACTCAAAGCGTCTGCTACAACATTTGCTTTCCCACACTACTAGATTTTCCCCTTAATACAACACACAAAATGTGTTGCAATATGCCATATTTGGTTGCAATAGCTGCAATTACAACCAAATTTTTTCGTCAACCATGTGATGCAAAAGGTGGCGTTGCATTAGCCTGTAGCAACCGAGGTCTTTTTTTGGTTGCAAAAGTTTTTCTATTGCAACGCAATACGGCGTTGCAACTAGCATCTTAGACCGTGCTCGTGTTGGTTGCAAATTATTCTATTGCGACACATCTGGTGTTGCCATAGGTGCAATTGCATCGTACCAATCGCGTTGCAATTCAAAAAAACTTGCGTCGCAAAGTCTTGTATTGCAACGCTCTAATTGTGGTTGCTATAGGGGAAGCACCTCTATTGCCACGAAAGTTATTTGGGTGCAATATGTGATTTCCTGTATTACCACCAAATTTTGATTTTGATGCTATAGGTAGTATTGTCTGATGCCACGAAATTGGTTACGTTGCTATAGGTGGTATCCTCTATTGCCACGCAGCATGTGGATGGTTGTTATAGGTGTAACATTCTATTACAACCAATATATATAGGATGGAGGCAATAGGTTTGGCACACTATTGCCACGTAGTTTGCTTGGTTGTAAGATGTGTCCTCTATTATTGCTTCTAAAATGGTTTGGTTGCCAAAAGTTCAAGTCTCTATTACCACCATGATACAGGGTTGCTACAAGATGAACGTTCTATTGCCACTTTTCTTTTTGGCAACGAAAAATAAGGGTTGTGAAAGGATGACTTATCATTTGCAATGTTGAAAATGGTTTGGTTGCCAAAAGTTCATGTCTCTGTTACCACCATGATACAGGGTTGCTACAAGTGCACCTTACTATTGCCACGTTCCGTTTTAGCAACGAAAAACACGGGTTGTGATTGGATGATTTATCCTTTGCAACGAAAGGTGTATTCTGCCACGCTCACTTATATAGCAGCAATAATTTGAAACATTAAATAACATCATTAGGTATATATAATTATGCATTTATAGTTCATGAAACAACATTCAACCATCCACTGAGTTATTACATGACACACGAAGTACTGAAATACTGAAAAGTTTCGGACGGGACATTGTTTCAACACATAGTAGGCTAATTTGATAGGAAATAAAGATCTTGGTCAACAAATGGTGACTTCGAGAGGATCCCAACACTTGATCAGCAAAGGGTGACTTCAATGCAAGGAGCTCGCATCACCTGTTTGCTCCGTTCGACATGGCTTAGTCTCTCCTGAAAAGAATCAACAACATTTTTAAGCTAGCATCAAATAATCTCTAATATTGGAATTTGTGCAACAATAGCTTGTAGCAAACCAAAGTTTGATTGCGATTCATAAAATTATTAGAATGACATCAAATAATTATCACAACCATAAACACACTTTGACAGCTGTAACATGAATTACATTCACAGCAGGAAGAGGAGTTGCAAAAATTTCACCTCATGTCTTTTTGGTGCTTTGTCGTCTCCTTTGTGCAGCTTGTACCTATAGCTGTTGAGATGAAATTTGTTTAACGGGGGGGACGGTGGATTGTACTTCAGGATTGTTAACAGCTTTAGTACTTCTGGTTTTGCGAATGACTTGTTTAGCAACGACTTCAGATTCCTTCTCCTATGAACCAATCATTAGGAAGGAAAAGATTAGGCGTCATTTTATCAGTAACTGATGAGATGTAGTAGTAAAAAGTTGTGAATTCAAGAACAACCTGAGTAGAAGAGAGCACATTCCTGGAGTCTGTCTGTACATTTCCAGTTGTAGTGATTGATGGAGCCGCCACCACGTCTGCAGATTCAGTGACATTGTTGTTTGGTTGGACAGATGTTGGCAGGACAATCTATGAAAGGATACAGACATTCAGATATAGAACCCAAGGAAAGAAAGTCATTCATGCAACTAGCTTGACCAGTACCTGTGGAAATTGTGCATGTCCATTTGCTGCTTGCAGCTTTGATAGGAACTCTTGCCTAAGCTGTTGCAGATCAGCCTTCCATTTCTTGTTACTTTCTTCAAGTTGTCGTGCATGTTCTCTCCTTTCTGCTTCCCTTTCTTCTTCCCATGTTGACATTTTTTCTTGTAGCAGCCTAAATGCGTCCATGAGCTCGACGTGTTCCTGATGCTGTAGCTCTTCCATACGAATTTGTTCCTGGCGCTCCGCATTGAGCAGCTGCCTTCTAGTTGGGTTTTTTGCCAGGTACCCATTACCATGCAACTTGGTTGATTTGCACTTTGTGACTTCCTTGTATGCCTTCTGGAACATGTTATTTTTTTCCTTTTGGGAAACGAAGTTGTTCTCTGCATTTGATTCCGCCTCAGCAATAACGCTGCTTGCTTTGTCCTAACATTTACAAGGCACAGATGGAGGAGTTAGTTGAACAAGAAATTGCTAGCATTCTATAATTGCATGGACTATGTATAGTAATGTATGTACTCATTCATTAAGAACTCACATAGACATTTTTAGATTGTTCGTCTGTCCATTCCCCATGCTTAGTGTGAGTTAACCACCAAAGTTGCATATCATCGGGCTCTTCACCAGTTTCTGGGTCTCTCTGTTAAGCCAAGAACATAACAAATTAGTTATTCATCCTGCAAGACAGATTGGAGATGTGCTTCTCTAGTTATTACATTCTCATAGCTGCGCTGAGAATAAGGCTTACAGCCTGACAAATGTCTTGTCATTTGTTAGCCTCGAATCGTATAATTTTGTGCGCTCCTTTCCTATAGAATGTCAAGTTATGAACAATAATATTAAAGACTCAGACATTGCCATTTGTATGAAAAATGTATTGCTCAGTAATAGTAACAATGTGGAACAAACCTTGAATTTAGCAGTACTAAAATACTTCAACAGATAGTGCCATTCAACAATATCTAATTCTTTAGGCTTATGTAACATTCTCTGGTGGTAGCTGTCGTATGTCCTGGCCGTAGCACTGAAAGTTGAACGCCATCTTTTGTAACGCTCCTTAGCAATGTCCCATATCTTTTCCCTTGAATCAGCATTATCCTCCATGTCCCACTTTGCCTGTTATATAATCACAATAGCATGCAAATACTATGTGAGTTGTTATGTTAGTTTTTATTTGAATTGTATTGAAAAGCAAAGTTTATTATTACCAATACATCAGTTGCTATTGCGTCCTTGACTTCTTTCTTGATATGTTTCCACGATTTCACTCCAATGACTGGCGACCTTTTCCTTGTATACATGACTACTTCATCGACGAATGAGCGGTAGTTATCACCTACCGGTCCTCCATGTTTGGAGAATTGAATGTCCAACTACTGTTTGCCCGCCTTGATTCTCTTGGCGATTACCTTCAAGGCTCTTACGGGACCGCGTCCTCTTTTCTTCACATTTTGTGAGCCTATTCCATGGGATCAAAATGTAATAATACCCACAAAAAAACATACTATGCATAGACAGGTAATTTCTATTAAACACAAGTTACCATCTCCTTGCTCCTGCTGTTTCCAACGCCGAGCATGAGATGGAGGTTGCACTAGAGGTGTTGGGTTCATGTCATCCCTGTGTTGCAAAATAAAGGTGGGGTCCACATACCGTTCTACAGACAATTTTGTGGCATGATGAGCTAGCATAATTTGTAGTCTGACAAAGAATGGTAATTTGCTTGCCAATTAGGAGAGGGATATTACCGATGTCATCAAGTAGTCCTGCAACATTCAGGTATTCTTGGTATGTGTCGATTATGTCCTCCCTGAATATGTCTTTTAATTCTGAAAAAGGATCCATAATTAATTTCAATCATGTGAGTGAACTGCAAAATCATGAGTATATATATACAAATATTAGGCTGTACCATATCCTACCCAAGGCTTTCTTCTCTTTATTCATTGCAGCTAGCCAAAGTTTGTATTCATCTAATTCAGATTCTTCGACTTCTTCATCATCATCATCATGTGTGGAAACACTTTTGGATTTCAATGGTGTTATGGGCATGGTATGGTTTTTAGGTATTGGCTCTCTGGATACAACTAAGCTGATCACCATCTCCTCCTCGTGAATCTTTTTCATTTTTGCTACATCGACATCGTAGTCGATCTCAGTGAGTGTTGCTTCCATAGGAGATTCAGGAATTCTAGTCTTGTAGTAAACCAAGTCCCTGTTTCGATACCCCAATTTTTGTTTCAACTTGTTTATGTTTTCAAGGGTGATTTGTTTCCCAAGAGGTTTACATGTATTTTTTTTATCTACCTCCCCATCTCTACCCTTTTCAATCATATACACGGTCCAAATCTCCTCATCTTTTGATCTGCGCATTCATCGATGGCATTTCAATAATTTGAAGAAATTTGGTGTGCAAATCGCGTGAACAAATGCATGAAATCTAAGGTACCAGTGCGTGCACAAATGCATGAAATATAGGTGGCAGTACGAGGGGAAAATCGAACACGAAAATAGCGTACCTGGCCTCGGTCGTCTCGTCCTGAGACGAAGGTACCACATCTTGGTCTGCATCTAGGCCGTCGACGATTGCTTCTGCATCACCCGAACCTTGTGATGCTCTTTGGGACGAAGTTGATGACCCAAAGAGCGCAGTCATCGCCCTAGCCCTGGTGGACATGCTGCTGGTAGGTTCAGCAGTCGCCGTACCAGAGGTTGGTGTGAACATTGGAGGTAGCATGGCCGACGAAGGTGTGCGCAGCGCTTCAGACGACGAAGGGGTCACCCTTGCCGCCGCGCTGGACGTCGGCATCCTCGTGTAAGGCGAGAAGCAGCTTGGCGGCGGCGCCGGTGGTCGTCGACTACCCGGCCCCTAACTGACCAAGATGTAGATTGGTTTTGCGAGGGGATTATGGAGGGAAACTAAAGACGCACGACTTACTACTCTAATAACCCGGCGTTTGTCGCAACAACGTGGTGGCCCCAGTCATGGTAGCGCGGTAGTTTGGGTGTTTATTAAATATTTTGGATGGAAAAACTGGTGCCACATTCCAAATCGTTGGCTCCAAATTTTCTGAACGCTTGGTGTATTTGAGGGTTGCGTTTTCGTGTGTCCCGCTGACGAGTGGGTCCCACTCAGTTTTATATATATTTATAAAGATGATGTGTTGAACATAATCAAGTTTTATAAATATAGTTTTATATAAGTTATACTAGTTTACTTCTTGTTTACTAGGTAACTGCACAAGATGACACATGTTATTGTATATTGCTTTTAGAAAAGTTTTTATGGTCAAAGTAAAATTTGAATATCATCTTTCCACCAACTTTAGTAGAATAACATTCCTCACATCAATTTCGTACCAGAGTAACATGCATCACACAAATTAAGTAACCAACATAAAGATCGGCAGCCAGTGCGTAAGATATATGAGGACTGAGTTTACACATAGGCTTCCCGAGCCACGATGACACCACATCAACTAAGGATCATCAAAAACATGCTCCACATGGACACAAGTTGAGAGACACATCGACCAAAGACACAACTTCAGAGACATGCTTCGAGTTTATTTGCTGGATTTCTTCAAAGTTCTGCCTAAAATTACGCCAAAGCCTCTCCGCAAGCTCCCTCCTCTGTGCTAGATAAATTTCCTGAAAAAAAGAAAGCATTCACCGAACTGTCAGAACAATTGAATTCCTGATAACTGAAATCTTGTGAACTGAAAGAATTTTAGCAGTCAGCTGAAGTTTCAGAACATAAGAATTCCAGATGTAAAGTGAATTCCTGAGGAGTAGCAAACAAGAAAGAAAGCAAACATATAAACCGAAATCCTGAATGTCATTTATGGTGCATCATGTCTGGAACAAATTAATCAAAACATATCAGCAATCACAAACTTTTTACCTTGTATCAGATCATTAACGCTTCCTTGAGTATGAAGAAGAACCAATCACACTCGTTCCTGATCCTACACTCCTCGCTACAGAACCTACACCACGAGTACCAAGCATGCCATCCTGCGTGGTTGCCTCACCCGCGACCTGCACACTGAAAATCGTCTTGGCGAGGTACGGGCGCCGACACCGGCGGCACGGCAACCGCCGCCGATGGCCATAAGTCCCACGTCACCGAAATGATCCTGGAGCAGTGTTTCGTACAAGTCAAGTTTTTCCTAGTAAGCGCCGTCGCCCCCTCTTCGGGTCCCTCCACCAAGCACAGGAGCCGCCAGGCCTCGTCGTCGTCGGCCTCGCCGCTGTTGGGCCTGTAGAGGAAGAGGGCGAGGGTGTACATCGATACCTTGTGGCCCGCCTCCGCGGCGCGCCTTAGCTGGTCGAGGCACGGCATGATTATGCCGCGTTTGTTCCCCAATAATGCGAGGCACAACCCGCTGCGGAACAAGGCCTCCGGGTTGCCGACGGTGGCCAGTGTGGTGATGAGCGCCCCGCGATAATCCGGGCCGAGGTAGAATCGACGCCACAGGACACGTTTCAGGGCTAGGCGTCGTCCGACCATGGTGGTGCCGCGCACCATGCACATTGCCTTGCAGGTTGCGCGTAGGTTACGGAGATCTGCCATGGTGTCCTCTGACTGAGTAGCGACTCAGGAGACGATGTCAATCGTCAGCTCCGTCGGTAGTTGCACCAGCCTCGACCCCTCGTAGCGTGCCGCGGCGACCTTTTCCATGGAGTGATTGCAGTTCATCACGCGCGGGGGCTGATAGGATGTGCGAGGTTGTGCTCCCCGGCGAGGACGAGGTAGAAGATGAAGGCGAGATGTGAGGGGAGATGGAAAAGAACCGCCGCCGCCAGATCAGGTTGCTGATTGAATAAGGGGGGGTCCCAGGGTATATTGGGTTTAAGAAAATTGCGCTTTCATAGGGAGGATATGTAATCACAGAGTTGTGGATCCCACCTGTCGGCGCCCAGATTGTGATGTGTTCTTGAGTTGTTCATGGACCTAATTAATTTGATTGTTTGATTCGTGTAATCATAGCTACAAATTTGTTTAGATTTCACAAATTACGTCCAAATCAGGAAAATTTTTTTCCTACATTCTTATAAAACAATAATCTAGCTCATGGTGTCCACAGCATCTCTTGTTAGTATGTTTCAACAATCACAATTAAGAAATATAACAATTCAAAACTAGAATCAAGATTTTCAAACAGTAGATGATGTCAAATGGAAAAGTGATGAATACCAAAGTTTCATTGCTCGTCGAGATGAACAATCTTTATTTTGGTCGGATTTTAAGGCGGCCTAGGGCTCCATGCACAGAACAACTCATCCTCGCATAATCCACCATCATACTGGACTTAGGGTTTTACTCTCCGGAGGCCTGAACCAGTCTAAAACCCCTTGTCTCCTTGTTCTTCGCCGCCATACTCGCCTAGTTCCGTGTGCATCCCGTGCATAACCACCTACGCTCTTAGGTCCCGATCCTCCATTAACCTGCAAACCTCTAGGGCAACCCCCTAGCGGATCTGTCCAGGTCTCACCCCCCTAACAGTTGGCGCGCCAGGTAAGGGTGATCGGGAACTCCCTGTGCAGGATGATCAAGAGTAATAATAATAGTAGCATTCACTAGCTACCATATATTTCCACTAAAGTAATGCCATTACACAAGTTCATTAAACAAAACCCTCATTCATCAAGTCTAGATGTTCATGAGGGAGTAGTTCACTACACAAAAGTTATCTATCATTCCTTGCAGGTGTGCCTACGGGAGTGCCCAGCGCTTGATCGCCAGCCGGAGGTCCTCCACCTTAGCCTCAATCTGAAATGGTTTTACAATGCATTATCAGTGTGATAAGTACATCAAATTTTGAATGAAACTGAACATAGTCAACACTGGGAATGAAGGTAATACCTCGGCATCAGTAGGACGTTTTCGGTTGGGGCCCGGGAGGCAGAGCTCATCGTCGCTGTTGTCGTTGCATTCCATGAACAGCTTAACTCGTGCGAAGTTGAACTCATATGTCACCTTCGGCCCAAGATCCTGAATTAAGAAATCAAGACATGAACAGCAATATTCCACTTGTGAACTTAAGATTAATCATGTTGCAATTAGAGGTGAGCAAAAATTTGTTTCAAACTGTCCAAGATAAAATTCACATAAACACTAGTGTACCAAGAATGCTACTACACAAAATGTTGAGATGGATTTGCTCACTGATTCTTAACTAGATGATCTCTACCAAAAATTTCCACATGTACCCTAGTCAAGAAATCCTAAATTGCAAGTCCAGAATTGATTATGACTCAGAAACAATTTCGCACTCACACAAAAATAATCACTTCAATGTACTAAGAAACAACCAGAGGAATTAAAGACTGAGTTCTCAAATAATAAAGGGGGAACTTAAATTTGGTACGAGTAAGAAAAGTTACCGAACGCTCCCATCCGAAGTCCTGCCATTTGCGGGGGTACAACTCCTCGCCGGACTCCTCCGCCGGCTTCGACTTCTTGGCGTTGGGGTGCTGAAAACCCTCATCGTCGGCATGCTGCTTCCGAGGCATCCTAGCAGATTCAGCGTCCGCTTCCTCGGATGCCCGGCGAACATCGAGGCAAGGAAGCCACCCAAGCATCACTACCTCCGCCGCCGGTCTCATCAAGGACCCCGTCTCCCGGCTCGTTGAGGTTGCCGCCAGCAATGCGGCATTCGGCGAGGAAGGGCGACGAGAAACCCTCGACGCCGCGGGCGAGCCCGGCTCCATCTTGGCATGCGGGTCCGGCGGTGGGGAGGTTTGGAAAGTAGTCGGAGTTGGGCGGTAGTGGGGAGGTTTGCAAAGTAATCGGAGTTGGGTGGCAGTGGGGTGGTTTCTACTGTAGCGAGGCGCCTGGGAAGGGGCGAGACAAGAAGCGAAACGTCGGGGCAGGCGGGGGCGTCTAGGCACACACAGGGTGCGGTTTACACCAGTTGTTTTCCACCCCAAGCGGTTGACAAATGGATCCCACCATGAAGGGCCCACACAGAAACCCCACACTAAAGGGATGCGACCCACGAGCGTGCCACCGATCGAGGAGACGACTACCTCGCGGTTGCTTTTTCTTCCTTGCATTTGACTTGCGGGACCCACCTGTTGGCAAGTGATGAACTTATTTTTGTATTTTGATTCATAATCAAAACTTAAAGCATGTTTATATTACACGTTTGATGTCCAACTCAGGTGGTTTTTCCCCCACATTCTTAGAAAACAAAAATCTATCTCATGAGTCCAATGCAATTCGAAATTACAAAGTTTGAACCATCAAATTTTCGAAATTCAAAGATTGATATCTAGAATTGATTTTTTTCAAACAGTAGATGATGTCAAATGGAAAAGTGATGAACACCAAAGTTTCATAGCTCATCAAGATGAACAATGTTTATTTTGGACGGTTTTCATTTGACGAAGTGGTACTATCATGTAGTACAAAATTGACATGTCCCCAACCAAGTTTCTTAAACTATGTGAGTGATCCTAGGTTAATGAACAATTTGTAGTACCACTTTCTCAAATGAAAATCCGACCTAAATAAAGTTCGTAGATCTTGTTGAGATATGAAACTCTGGTATTCACCACTTTTCCATTTGACATCATCTGGTGTTCAAAAATATCGATTGTAGATATCATTTTTTGAATTTCGAAATTTGTCCTATTCAAACTCTGTCAAAAGGATTAATGACTTAAATTAAGATTGTAGGCCCTAACAAGTTGTAAAGGTTTGGTATTCAAGAAATTTTCATTTGACAACTATATTCAAACTCTGTCAATTTTTGAAGGTTTTTGATAACAGAAGCAATTTGCGTCATCGTCCCCACGCGTGGGACCAGTTAGCCGCACGACTGCACGAGCGCTCGTGGTGTGGACGAAGCTGTCCCCACTTCCTTTTAGCTTATAGACGAAGCTAGACAGACAGCATAGAATATTGCTCCATCCCTGTTCCGCCAAACTATCCCATCAAAACTGAGGTTTTCTTGCCTTCCGCCATCACCGGCGACCGCCAAGCTTCCAATCTCGGACGCCATTGCCACGCCACCTAGCTCTGAAGGAAGATTGGCACCCACGATGACCCGATGCGAGGCAGCAGAAGGCAGCGCCGCCCCTGGAAGGAAGGGGGATGCAGTCGGGGCAACCGCTGCCGCCGGCCCCCACACCAACCAAGGTGCTGCAGGAGGAGCAAGCGCCACCGAGTCAGCAGAGCGTGTCAATTTCCAGGTCAGCCCTTCGTGGCCAGCATGTACATTGTGTAGGTAGTCGTGGATTTGTAGCGAGATTGATTAAGATTCCAAACTCTGTTTTCTTGGATTGGTACTGTAGGGTGGCAAGCGTCACGCCGTGGATGTGTGGGACGCCGCTGCCGATGCTGTTGATGTTCGAGTAGGTAGTGGCTGGGATGAATGGCGCCCCACCATCGTCCGTCCACAGCGTTTGCCGAATCCGGGACCGGCCCCAACATCGGTCCACGAGGTCGAATTCTTCAAGGAGCAGTACCCGAGCATCAAGACCACAATCACTTGCGACGCGGGAGTAGTGGCAGAGTACATCAAAGAAATCAAAGGTAGCCCTCCTCCAGATCGTTTGCTCATCGGATTGGACACCGAGTGCATTGAGCTTCGCAGTGGTGAGCTCAAGGTCGCATTGTTGCAATTGTGTGTCGGGCCACGTGGCCTTATTTACTAGGTGCTCCATGCCGGCTACAAGCTACCTGATGTCCTGAGCAAGTTTCTCAACGAGGAAGGCCACATCTTTGTCGGAAGCGCATATCTTGAATGATGTTGAACGCCTAGAGCAGGACTGTGGCATCACGATTTCTAATTGGAAAGACCTTCAACTGCTTGTTTCTGAGGTTGATGACAAGTACAACAATCTGTACCAAAATGGTTACAGGTCTTCACTGGAGAAGATTGGAAATGTGGTACTAGACCTACCTCTGTTCAAGGACAGAAGAGTGAACCACAGGCTGTGGGGTTTGAGGTGTTTGCAAGACTGGCAGGTGAATTACGCCACCAAGGATGTATTTTTGTCTTTTGAGATTGCAAATCAGCTTGAGATCAAGCATGGTTACTGATTTGTACCAAATGATATATAGTTAGAATTATCTAGTAATGTAATAATCCATAGTAACAAGTAGCATTTCTGGGATGTGAGAACAAGTATTTGTGTATGTATATCTAGTAATGCAGAGATGTAGACAATGCTAGTACACTGCTACTACTTTGGTATATATGTGCAAGTCTTTATTATGATGTCAAATGGACACTTTGGTATTATAAGTTGCCACCACACCACATGAAATGACACCCAGCCACGCCACGACACGCCAGTTCGAACCCATGCCAGGACACGGCGGTTCTGATGTTCAGTTGTTAATTTCTTTGGAAATAACTTGAGAGGCCGCCGCCGGTTATTGGAAACTAGAAAGACGCCGTCGGTTCTTGGAAAGTCCTCTCCGCCCACATCTCACGCTCCCCCGCTGCGCCCTCTCCGCCCACATCTCACACTCTGTCGCCGTGCCCTCTCCGCCCACATCTCACGCTCCGCGCCGCGTGACTTCCCTTCCATGGCATCGAGGGAGCACCACCAGTCGCTCGCGGAACTCCTGATTGAGTTGCGGGCAATCATCGCTGGCCGAGTCGGTGCGACATCGAATCAGCCAATGGAGGACCTCCAGAGCCTATGTGCCACCTGCAAGAGCATGCTCGGCCCCTGCCGTGACAGAGATGTCGGTAGGCACCTGGCACAAGGTCGGGTTCCAGTCGAGCAGATGCAGAACGCCGACCCCGACGGCGATGACGTCTTCGTTCGTAGTCTGGCTGCAGCCGGCAACCCGGTGGCCGGCTTCTTCGCCGGGATGGACGACATCTTCGGTAGGAACCGCGGCCGGCGTCCTCCCCTCGACGAGCTACACCGCGCTGCCCAGGCCGGGAACAGAGGGGCGGCCTATGTGGCGGCCGTCCTCCTCTACAGGTTCTACAGCGGGGCCGACACCGACGCCACTGCATTTGCGTACATGAAACAGGTTGAGGGTGAGGCTCAAGGGCAGTGGCATCCGCGGATGATCATCAACGGGCATTCTCAATATTTCTGGACTCGTGGGGTTAATCTTGCAAAGCAAATGAGGATTATCGCCCTCCGCCAGGGCCGCCGCCGGCCGACGCTTCCACCGGCGGTGGCCCGAGGCAACATTCAACACTACATAGGCCGAACGTTCTGCGGTAGGGAGCCGAGCCGGAGGGGGTTTGCCATGTATTTCTGTAGTGATGAATGTAGGCTTCGTTTCGAATGCGATACCTTCTTCTTTAGTGTTAATCATGTTTACAGAGGCTAAAATGTTGTAAAGTGTATCATCTGCTAGAACTTCCTATTAAGCTTCATGCTCATGATGTGTCCCAACCAGAATAAAGAAATAAGAAGTTATGTTTTTCTAGAGATTCTTCTACACTGGTAGGAACTTACCTTTGCCAAAATTACAGTACTTATTATTCAAATGCAGTGACAATGTAACAGCTTGGGAAAAGTGACCACAAATACACCTCATGCTTTAATTTTGGGGCACGACATAATAATGTAATAAATGTTGAAAACAATTGTCGTGGCAAGAATAAATTGTCTCTTAACACGCCAAACAAAATCGACGAAGTATCAATCGAAAAATTCATCATCTTGGGCATCTTGAACAATTGGTGCAACAACTCCATCATCAATGTACGTGTCATCTGCATCATGTTCATCATCAACATCAAATACATCATCGTCTAGTTCATCAACTGCCTCGGCCCGTACCTGATTAATAACTGAGACATCCCCAGTTGTGCCTTCCTTGTCCGATCTTGACCAATTTGTCAAATCCTGGTGTTCACCGAGCAAATTAATACCTTCGATACCCACAGCAATTGAGTCCTCAAGATCTAATTCTGGCATGGCAAACAAGTTCCTTGGTTTCAATGAAATAACACTACTCCAACCGGGTTTGTTCAGTAGATTCACATAAAACACGAGTTCTGCCTGTGTTGCCAGAATATAGGGTTCATTCTTATACCTGTGTCAAGTAGTATCGATGTCAATCACCCTAAATTTATCTTTACTGTATCCTTTGCCTCTGTTGGTACTTGAGGCAGCAGGCACATCGAACCAGTCACACTGGAACAGAATAACTTCTTTTTGTCCAGGAAATTCTAGTGAGATCATTCTTTTAATCACCCCATACCAGTTTGTGCCTCCTTTCTCACCCTTGACAAGCACACCACTATTTTGTGTCATGAGGGCTTTCTCAATGTTAACGGTTTGAAACAGCCAATTATTGATATGACATCTATTCAATGTACGAGGTCAGGGATCTGGTCCTTGTGCAAGTGCAAACAACTCTGAACTTACTTCCCCTCTCGCATGTAGACCTCTGATCTTGCCTTCAAACCATCTTACGATTTGATCCTCATGTCGCTGATCAAGATTTCTGGTTCCATATTCCTTCTGTTCTTCCAAATGCGCACTACATACAAATGAATATTACCGTTAGTTTGAAATTTAAAATTACAAGCAATAAATGATGTTGAGTAGTGTATCTTACTCGACATATGGTCTAGCTTCATCACAATTGCAAATTATGTAGTGCCTCATCTTCCGAAACTCATCTGGTGGAATTTTGTCGACCGTCTGTCCTCTCCTCTTGTAATCCATTTCAGAAAAATGCTCAAACCAGATGGTGGCTCATTCACAGTAACTGCTTCATGTCGATCAACATGATTCTCTTTGGTGTCCACGTCCAAGAATCTTGAGCAGAATGTAAGGCACTCCTCGAGTATGTATCCCTCAGCAATTGAACCTTCAGGGTGAGCCTTGTTCCTCACATATCCTTTCACAGTGCGTAGGTACCGCTCCACTGGGTACATCCATCTGTAACACACTGGCCCCCCAAGTTTAGCTTCTTCAGCTAGATGAACAGGCAAAAGGATCATGATATCAAAAAATGCAGGTGGGAATATCATCTCAAGTCAACAAACAGCCTCCCTAATTGAACAGCTTAGTCTGTCCAATTCTGCTTCCACCAGCTCCTTTGAACATAGTGCATGGAAGAAATTACTAAGCTGAATCAATCTGATGACAACAACTTTTGGCAAAATCCTACGCACCACTAAGGGTAAAAGTTTCTGTAGAATTAGATGGTAATCATGAGTTTTCAAGCCAGACACCTTACGTGACTTTACGTCAACACATCTTGTTATATTTGAGGAAACCCCATCAGGCATCTTCACTCCATATAGAAATTTACACAAACTTTCCCTAGCATCCTTATCTAACTCATACAAGGCTGATGGCATGGTACACTTATCATCTTTAATCACAGGGTGCTGATCTGGTCGTATCCATAGATGCTCCATGTCAAGCCGGGCATTCTCCCCGTCCTTACATTTGCCGTCCAATTTAAGCAGAGTGCCTAGTATGCTCTCGCATATATTTTTCTTAATGTGCATGACGTCCAAATTATGCCTGATGAGCAAAGAAGACCAGTAAGGGAGCTAAAAAAATACACTTCTTCCTCTAGTTGTGCCATCTGTTGTCTTCGTCACGCTTCCTTTTTTTGATAACAATGTCTTTCCAAATTGTACTTGTTCAAAAGTATCATACTGCTCAAGTACCTGTGCACCAGATAGTGGTTTTGGAGCCTCCCTGGTTTCAACCTTATTGTTGAAGCTGATCGCGTTGTTGCGCCCTGGATGGTCGGGGGGCAAGAAATGTCGATGTGCCATGTAGCAGTGCTTCTTCCCATGTTTCAACCACAAATAGTCAGTATGTTTGTGGCAGTATGGACATGCAAACTTTCCTTTAGTGCTCCAACCAGACAGCATAGCATAAGCTGGGAAGTCATTAATTGTCCAAAGAAGGATAGCGCGCAATGTAAAATTCTTCTTAGTCCCTGCATCTCTTGTATTAACACCATTATTCCAAAGCTCCTTGAGCTCCAGTATCAGGGGCCTCAAATATACATCAATATCCATTCCAGGAGATTTTGGACCAGGTATCAACATTGACAAGATCCAGTTAGATTGTTTCTGACACAACCATGGAGGCAAATTGTAAGGTATCAGGATGACAGGCCATATGGAGTATGTAAGACTTTGCATGCCAAAGGGATTGAACCCATCAGAAGCAAGACCCAGCCTAACATTACGACCTCCTTTTTCTGAAAACCATTTAAACTCTGAATCCATGTGCTTCCATGCCTTTGAGTCAGCAGGGTGACGCATTTTCCCATCGTTCACCAATTCTTTCTTGTGCCACTGCATATCCTCTGACATTTGCTTTGACATATACATTCTTTGCAGCCGAGGAATAAGAGGAAAGTAGCGTAGGATCTTAACTGGTAACTGCTTCTTAACAGTAGTAGCACCAACTGCACTGTCATTATTACCACAAGTTTTTTCAACAACTTTCCACCTTGACTGCTTACAAATGGGACATGTCTACAGATTTGCGTATTTATCAAAAAATAACACACAATCATTTTCACATGCGTGTATCTTGACATAGTCCAAGCCCAGGTCTCGAACCACCCTTTGCACTTTATCCAAGGAGTCAGGAATATAATGCCCTTCAGGGAGAACCTTTCCAAAGAGCTTAAGTATGGCCTCCAATGCCGCGTTACTTAAGCCATACATGCACTTTATCTGAAAAAGCTCCACGATAAAAGAGACCTTAGTTGCATTTTTGCATCCTGGATACAATTCCATCTTTGCCTGGTCTAATAGTTTCAAAAAAATCTCTGCCTGCTTATCTGCCTCCTCATCATCTCTGGTTCGTCCATGATGTATAGTGCCACTAATAATGTTTCTAATCAGAGTATTAGTGGCAGCAGGATTATCATCACAACCGTCTTCTTCATCGTCTTCTCCAAAATAAGGTGTTGTATCATCAGTTGTAGGTTGTGCATCATGATTTTTGAGATCAGGAGTGACATCATGATTCACACGAGCCTCAGCTGATGAAGTATTAGTTTGGCCTCGAATGATACCTTCATCGATGAAACAATCGGCAAACCTTCTAGTCACTAAATGAACTTGAATGGGAAACACGGTGTCATGTCTGATCATGCATTGACACATAGTACATGGGCATGCAATAGAACAACCTCGCGCTGATGCGGCGGTAAAGGTTTGAAAAAAAGATCAGAAATTTTTTAGCCAATCCGCTGAGTGTTGAGGCAAGCGCATCCAACTCAGATCTTCGTGTGATGCCATTAATCTGCATTCATGTTTCAAACGACCTAGATCATGATATAGCAATATGCATATATATGCAGGGAACAAAGATATATACGAGATCAAGACAACAGTACCGGCAGTGGCACCGCACAGATGTTGATTGCTCGCCGTGGAGATCGATCTAGAAGGAGACCTAGACGTCGTCGTGGAGATCTTGATGGAGACCGACGTCGTCCAAGACTTGGAATTTTGGAATGGTCCCGATGAGTCCCTATCTGATCGTCGTTTTGATCTCCCGCATAAGCGTCACGATAGACAAATTACTGTACAACCAAGGAATACCTCATTACAATAATTCTGATAAAGTTGCAATGACCACGAAAAATAGTGCAACGACTAAATTTCATGGCAATACGTACACGATATTGCATCTTGAGGCTACAAACGAAGCAATAGCCCTCCATGTATTGCAACAACGCAAAGATATATTTGCAACCCAAATAAGACGTTGTGATATAGCCATTCAAACGCAACCAACCCTAGTATGGTGGCCATAGCAACTTTCTATTGCAACCCACAAAATGCTAATGCAACGCAGAAATGGGGTAGCAGTATTTCCAACCAAATGGAACACAAATCCTCATAATGGGTGCATTAGCGTCAACCTGTTGCAACACAAAAAATAAATATTGCAACTCAACTTTTGTGTAGCAATAGACACGCATATTACAACCAAATCACTATTTCGGTGCCATAGTACCCCCCTATGGCAACCGAATTTGTGGTGTTGCCTAAGAGTTGTGTTGCAATATGGGGGAAAACCTTGTAGTGCCAGGATTATACTGAATATCAAGATCATAATCCTTGATTAGTTCCAACCATCTTCTCTGTCTAAGATTAAGATCCCTTTGGGTGAAAATGTACTTCAAACTCTTATGGTCAGTGAAGATCTGACACTTATTCCCAATCATATAATGCCTCCAAATCTTTAGTGTGTGTACAACAGCAGCTTAGTCTAGATCATGAGTAGGGTAATTTTGTTCATGTTTCCTCAATTGTCTAGAAGCATAAGCTACTACTTTTCCTTCTTGCATCAAGACACAACCAAGACCCTGACGTGAGGCATCACAATACACATCAAACCCCTTATGTATATCTGGCATTATCAACACAGGAGCTGTTGACAACCTTCTCTTCAGTTCCTCAAAGCTAGTTTGACACTTATCATCCCATTAAACTCCTTTCCCTTCTCCAACAGAGATGTGAGAGGCTTTACAATCTTCAAGAATCCTTCTATAAACCTGCGGTAGTAACCTGCCAATCCAAGAAAACTTCTGATCTCTGGCACATATTAGGAGGACTCCAATTTAATACATCACGAACTTTGCTTGCATCCACTGAAATCCCACCATATGTAATAATATGCCCAAGAAAAGAAACTTCCTTCAACCAAAAGTCACATTTACTCTGTTTAGCATACAACTGGTGTTCTCGAAGCTTCTGCAACACAAGTCTCAAATGCTCTTCATGTTCTTCCTCATCCCGAGAGAACACTAGAATGTCGTCGATGAATACCACCACAAACTTGTCAAGATATTCCATAAACACCTTGTTCATTAAGTACATAAAGTACGCCGGAGCATTGGTCAATCCAAAGGACATCACTGTGAATTCATACAAACCATATCTGGATGTGAATGTTGTCTTGGGAGTATCTTCCATTCTATTTTCAACTGATGATATCCTGATCGTAGATCTATCTTAGTGAAAACTTTTGCACCTCTCATTTGATCAAACCAATGTTATCCTAGACGGTAAACGGTAGACAGTCGGTCGACCATCGTTTAGTGTTTAATCTATTTAAACAGTTGTTTAAATGGGGCTAAATGGCGTTTAAACGAGATAAACGGTGTTTAAACGGGATAAACGACATAGATGGTGGTAACCCGTTTAATGTTTAAACCCGTTTAAACTGTCCGTTTAGGCCGTTTAGGATAACACTGGATCAAACAGATCTTCAATCCGAGGTAAAGGATATTTGTTTTTGATTGTGACTTCATTTAAAGATCGATAATCTACACACATTCTCAAAGATCCATCCTTTTTATCAACAAAGAGAGTGGGGCCTCCCTAGTGTGACGAACTAGGATGGATAAACCCTTTACTTAATAATTCCTCTATTTGTTTCTTTAATTCAGCCAAATCCTTAACATCCATTCTATAGGGTCTTTTAGATATAGGAGCGGTGCCAGGTAAAAGTTCAATTCTGAATTCAATGTCACGGTCAGGTGGCATACCATGTAAATCATCTGGAAATACATTAGGGTACTCGTTCACTACTTTAATATCCTCCAAAGCCTTTCCATTCATTGAATTCACTGTCACATTCTCTGTTGATGAGCGAGTAGCAACAAACTCAATTCTTTCTCCTTGTGGGTTGGTTAAGAGTATTGACTTATTCCGGCACTGAATCACTCCATCACAAACCTTGGATCACATCTAATCCCCAAGATTCTAGGACTACTAGATCAGCTGGAAAATCTATCCCCATGATTTTAATATTCACCCGTGGGCATAAACGACTAGCGTTCATTTCACCACCCGGGGAACTAACAAGCAAGGGTGTCTTCATAGGACTCATATTTATATCATGCTTTGTTACGCTGATCAGTTATAAATGAATGCAATGCTCCAGAATCAAATAAAACTGTTGCAGATACAGAGTTGACGGGAAACGTACCCAGCACAACACCAGAAGCATCTTGAGCTTGCTCAACAGTTGTGTGGTTCACTCTACCTCCCACAAAATTTTGTTGAGCCTTGTTGCCTTGAGGAGTGGAGTTCCCAGTACGAGTCTGAGATGATGGCTATCTAGGCCTCTGTCCATTACCCTTCTGGGGAGTCTGCATCCCATGCTTCGGACAATTGTTAGCATAGTGCCCCAATTCTCCACACTTAAAGCAACCATTAGGCTGAACTGGAGTATTGCTCCTTACGGGTGCCCCTGAGACATTACACGAGCGATTCTGTTGTGGGTTAGGAGTGCGTGGTGTCTGCTGGTTGAAGTGTTGTGCCTGCTGAAATGAGCGCTACAACTGCATGTTTTGTGGATATCTTCCACCCTGTCCTCCAGAACGGAACTGAGAAGATCCTTGTGAATAGCTGTAACGAGGACGGTTGTTGCTGCTAGATTGCCCCTGAGACTGAAACTTGCATTTCTGCTCACCAAGTTCCTTCCCTTTATGTTCTGATCCAATAGCCTTGTTTAACAATGTCTGAAAGTTAGGGAATGTGTGACTCTGGAGTTGGTAGTTTAGTGGTCCTATCAGACCATCCAGAAACCTTTCTTGTCTCTTACCATTAGTATTGACCTCATCTGGAGCATAGCGAGATAACTGAGTGAACTTGTCCAAATATTCATTAACAGTCATATTACCCTGCTTCAAGGCAAGAAATTCTCTTTGTTGGAGCTTTGTCACACCAGCAGGAATATGATGTGCTCCAAAACTATCCCTGAATTCCTGCCAAGTGATAGTATTAGGAGCAGCATTCGCAACAGTGTAAGCATCCCACCAATCAGCTACTAACCCCTCCAAACAGCCTACAACATACAAGACCATTTCTCAATCATTGCAATGGGACATCTCCAGCTTCTTGGTGACCGTCTTCAGCCAATCATCAGCATCCAGAGGATCAGTTGTGTGAGACAATGTGGGAGGATGATGACTCATGAATTGCTTATGCCTGTCCACAGGTGGATGAGCTGCATGTGGTGGTGGCTGATTCTGCTATGCTTGCATATTCTGAACAGTGTTGGCGAGATTCTGCAACAGCTGTGTCTGAGCAGCATGGAATTGCTGCAGAGCGGGATCCATCACTGGGTTGAACGGTGGAGGTGGTGCTTGATTATGTTGGTTAGCAATATGAGCACGGACAATAGGTGCAACGCCTTGACCTCCTCCTAACCTGGTTTGTACCATCTGATTGTTAGAGAAATTATTTCAGACAAGAATATTGATATGATGCATGAAGAGTAAACTCAATGGATAAAGAAGCATGAACTTCTATTTTAAGACAGATTCTGTTGGTCTCAAAAAATCATGTGTAACTCCCAGTAATGTCGTCCAAAAATTATGAAATGTTACCAGAATGTGTAGTTTGAAAATTCAAAACCAACCCAACTGGTTTCATCTCAATCAAAGGTCTATAACTTGAGATATAAATTAAACAATGCCACTGTGTCAGCAGGGTTTACAATTTCTGATAACCCCAAAGTTTTGTACATAACTCCGTGAATGCTTATTATTTACTACTGAATATTTTACAGAAATTCACTTATACAATTTGTGAACTAACCCAACTGGTTTTACATCAAACGGAGTTCTGTAGCTCAATATAAAATTCAAACAAGGCTGCTGTGTCAGAGAGCTGCGAGAACAGATTTTGTATCAACTGAACTTGTGATAGATAAAGCAAAAAGGTAACTCAGATTGGATAACCCCCAACTATCATTAACTTAAAAACTTTTTTGCTGTATTGTGGCCATCACTCCACAATACATCTCACACAAACAAAAACCAAAATAAGCATGTTTTCAACCAACAACCATTATTACAAAAACACATTCACACAGGAACGATCTAGCGTAACGAAAGAGATAAAGGGTAGGCATCCTAAGATCCTATCCTAGCATACATGGGTGGTAGCATCCGATGTGCCGTAGAGAAGCCTCTTGCGTGGCGGCGATGTTGTGGAGTTGAACGGTGCTGCCTCCTCTGGTGGACGTTGTCCTGCAAGCTGAGCCTCCAGTTGAGCAATCCTGGCGTTAGCTCCCTGCAGTTCTTCATGAAGTCTGTTCATCTCAGCAGTAGCACCCTCAAGGTCTGTGTTCAGTGTAGCACTAATCCGAGCAAGAATATCAAGACGGCCATCTCTATTATCTCCCACTGGCACAAAAGTTCTCTTAGTACCACTGGCACATCTCAGAACATGGCGAAAGTCTGAAGCGTGTAACTGCCCACAGTACTAGTGGCTCATAGACCATAATGCCCTCCTAACAGTTTTCTACTTCCAGGATCGCGGGACATGTGTGAGGCCAACAGCAAGGCCGTTGATTACTTGTTCCGTGCTCTCTATGCCTCAGAGTTCAAGCGAGTGTACGGAGAGAATGTGGCCAGAAAGATTTGGCTCAAGTTGAGAAATGCTCATGTTGGCAATGCCCAAGTGCAAGCCCGTTTGTTTTCCAGTTACCGGAGAGAGTACGAGAACTTCACTCATCTCCCCGGTGAGTCGACCGATGCTATGTTCCAGCGCTTCACTAGCATAGTCAACAACATGACGGCCAATGTAATAGTGCTCCCATTCACGGATCATGATCAAGCTATCAAGATTTTGCATGCCCTGGATAGGTCTGTGTGGAGTGCCAAGGTCGAGGCCATTGAGGAGTCGAGCGTGTATGACATGTTGTTGCTTGATGAGCTGTTCTCCAAGCTCAGGTCTTTAGAGGTTGATCGCGGCTTGAGAGCCAAGAGCGAGAGCCCCACTGATCCTCATAGTTTGGCTCTTGTCTCAGGATCAAGGACTAATGCTAACTCTATTGGTTTCTCTTTGTCTTGTCTTGTGTCCATGCCAGATGAGGACTTTGAGGTGCTGAGTGAGGATGATCTCGCCTTGTTGCGCATGAGGTTTGGGCGGATGTACGAGAACTGCAAGAATGCAAGGTAGAGCTCGGGGATGTGCTATCGGTGCGGGAAGCACGGGCACTTCATCGACGAATGCCCTGAAGCCATGGAGATCAAGAACGACTACAAGGGCAAGCCTAAGCACGACTACAACAAGCACCGCTCCCGGAACGGCTACAAGGACAAGCACAAGGACAAGGGCGAGAGAAGGCACAAGAAGAGTGGCGGGTACAAGAAGAAGACCGCTCGAGCGATGGTGGCCGGAGCAAGCGACATCGAATCCACATCAAGCGATGCTTCTTCTGACTCGAGCAGCGATGAAGAGCAAGAAAGGCGCAAGGACAAGTGGCACACGGGCAAGAACTTCACCGGCTTGAGCTTCGTCGCACAAGGTGAAATTTGCGGCATGGCGCACTCCAAGAAGGGTGGGAAGCATAGCTCAGATTCAAACTCTGATTCCGAGGAAGAGGTATGACATGATCCCAACTTCTTGCTAGAGGTGAATGCTAGGCTCAATGAGTTGCTTGATAACCGTGATGATGTGTTTAGGAAGACCAACAAGGAGAAGAGAGAATTTAGATCTCTGTTGGGTGATGATAAGGACAAGATAGTTGAGCTTGAGTCCTTATTTGTTGATGCTAGAAATGAGATAGGCTCTTTGAAATCTGCTCCTGTTGTGTCTGATGAGATTGACTGTGGTGACTGCTCTGTTTTTCTTGCTGATCGGACTGCTCTCAAGGAGAAGCATGCCTCTACTCTTGAGAAACTAGATGTGATTAGGATTGAGTATGATGAATTAAAATCTAGGCCTGCTTTGTTAGGTGCTTGTACTTCATGTCTTGTTTTGCATGCCAGGCTAGATGAATCTCACACTAGAATAGTTTCTCTTGGGGCGGCATTGAAAGCTCCTCTTCCTACATCATGCTCTACCTGTGAAATGCATGCTTTGAAAAACATGGAACTTGAGTACCACTACGGCTTTGGACGCGGACGAGGACGGCGAACCCGTGGACCAGAAGGAGTACCGGAGCATGATCGGCTCCCTCCTCTACTTGACGGCGACGAGGCTAGACATACAGTTCAGTGTGTGTCTGTGCTCTCGTTTTCAGGCTTCACCGAGGACTTCACATTGGCAGGCTGTCAAGCGTATTTTCAGGTACTTGAACTACACTCCTGAGTTTGGTCTTTGGTATTCTGCCTCCTCGACACTCAGACTTCACGGGTACTCCGATGCTGATTTTGCTGGGTGTCGATTGGACCACAAGTCTACCTCTGGGTGTTGCCAGTTTCTCGGTTCTTCTTGGTGTCTTGGTCATCTCGCAAGCAATCTAGTGTAGCCCAGTCCACTACAGAGGCCGAGTATGTAGCTGCTGCTAGTTGATGTTCCCAGCTGCTTTGGATGACCTACACTATGAGCGATTTTGGTGAGGAGTGCTCCCAGGTTCCACTCTTTTGTGACAGCACCAGTGCCATAAGTGTAGCCAAAAACCGAGTCCTTCACTCCAAAACGAAACACATAGAAGTGAGATACCACTTTCTGAGGGAGAATGTTGAGAAGGGAAACATATCCTTGTCCTATGTACCTACCCAAGATCAGCTAGCCGACATATTCACCAAACCACTTGACCAAGTCACTTTCACTCGCTTGCGGGGTTAACTTGGGGTGTGCTTTCCTTTCTAGCTGGGTCTTGGAGCTTCTCATGTATATATGTGTCATATGTTTCATTTTGTTGCATTCCATACAAGCATTTTACTTTCTGTACAAAACCTGGTAGGATAGCCATCTTTGGATCACTTGTGCAAGGAAAAGCTTTTCTCATATACTTTGATCACTGATGTGCTATATGTGAGATATGTGCATGTTTGGTAAATGGTGATGTGAATGCTATGCTATTGATGGTTTTGCCATATATTTATGTTGAGATAGCTTCATGTTTGTGAAAATGATAAAATTGCCTCTCTCATGAGTAGATGCTTGTCTATGCTCAATTTGTGCTCAAATGCTTATATCATGCTTAGTTTGTGCTTGAGAATCATATTCTCTTTGCTTGGGGTCAAAGACCTTTTGTCATTGTAATTTGTTCACTTTGGGAGGAGCATAAGCTTCTTTGTGCCGCAAAGGCATTTCATGTACCATGTTTAAACTTGAAACTGAAATTGGTGTGTGAATTGCCTTGTGCTTGAAAAATGAGCCCTAATTCATGTCTTTATGTTTTGATATTCATATCTTGGGTGCTAAACCGTTGCATGTTGTCTACCATGAGAAGTCTCATTTTAAGAAGTAGACACATGGCTGGGTGGCTTTAACATGACTTGAGTAGCTTGTGGGAGTTTATAATGATCTTGTGATGAGAATTTGTGATCTTGTATAAACATTGGATGATCTAGAGTATTTGTGCTCAAATTGCCATGGATAGAATCTTGCTCATGAAATGAATGTTTCTTTGTAAAATTTTGCTTAAAAAGTGCTTTTTGCCATGTCACATGCTTATATGTCTCTACCTTCTTGATGGTAATGTGCTAACTACACCATATCTACTTTGCTTGCTCCATGTCTCATTTGTAGCATTTTATTGTGCTCTTTGTATATTTGAGAAGCTTGGTAGATTGTATATATGCTTTGACATGCATTTTTCATGAAAACAAGGGGAAGAGTTTCATATACCTTGATTCATGCATTGTCAACAAGGATGAGAATTTTGGGAAACTTATATGAAAGGGGGAGAATTTTAATGCGTTGGAAGATTTTGTGGAAAATCGGTATGCATTTGTGAGATGTTGCATGTGAGGAGAAAAATTGAGAAGAAGAGGTTGCATTTGCTCAGGGGGAGTTTGCATATGTGCAGGGGGAGCTCCTTTGGTTTGCCTAAGTTTTGTTCTTTGTGGTGTGCTCTTAGTGAGCTTTGTTTTGTCTCGGCTGTGTTGAGCTGTTGGGAAACTTATATGAAAGGGGGAGAATTTTAATGCATTGGAAGATTTTGTGGAAAATCGGTATGCATTTGTGAGATGTTGCATGTGTGGAGAAAAATTGAGAAGAAGAGGTTGCATTTGCTCAGGGGGAGTTTGCATATGTGCAGGGGGAGCTCCTTTGGTTTGCCTAAGTTTTGTGCTTTGTGGTGTGCTCTTAGTGAGCTTTGTTTTGTCTCGGCTGTGTTGAGCCGTTGCCCTTGCCTTAGGGGGCCGACACTTGGTCTGGCGAGTGATCTTGTTTTCACTTGTTCTTTGGCTTTGGATCACTTGTTGGAGGTTGGTGTTTGTGGTTGTTTTCTTTTCTTTTCCTCTATGTGATTTCTATGGGTGTTGTCAATGCACTCATCAAGGGGGAGACTGAGGACCAGGTGTGTCCGAGGACCAGTAATGAGTGATTGACAATGTTGTGTGGACTGATGCTTGGCTAAGTGTGCAGGTACAGGTTGCGGCTTGACTCATGTCGGTGCAGGTGAAGAACAAGCGCGAAAGGCCTTAGCCGTGGCGGCCTCCGGGTGATGGAGAGGCAAGTAGGCTTGGTTCGATGGACTCGGTGGCCGATGGGGTCAAGTGCGAGCCGTGCGGTGCAAGACTAGCGGGCTGAAGTTGTGAACATGGGCCGGTGCAAGGTAGCGGATCGAGCCCGAAGCTTGTACGTGGGGTTTGTTGGTTTGCCCACAAAACCATCGGTGGACGGTTTCTTGGTTTGGGCTGCAAAACCAAGTCCGGAGGCCCGATGCGACGGAGACGGTGATCCAGGAGCTTCAGGAAGCTTCAAGGCGGGGGGCACGTGGCGTGATCGCGGGGCTTGTATCGATGCTAAGCATGGCCGCGGTGGAAGCGTGTCCGCTCGATGAAGACTAGACCATAATGCCCCTGAGGGGTTGTATCTTCATTTCAAGTTGTAGGGGTAGCGTGGTCATTTACCTCCCTCCGATGGACTTCGTATAAATAGCGGAGAGGTGGATGGCATCTCTCTCTCTTGAACTCTAGGGTTTCCTCCCCCGGTAGATTGCTCCGAACTGCTTCTTTTCCCTCTGTGTTCCTTAGGCTAGATTCTTGTATAGACTCTGACCTTTGGATGTATGGAAGCATTCGGCGTTGCGGTGATCTCCTAGTCCTCTGTGATTTTCGTGTCATTCTCGGGGCTATTTTTGGGGATTTTCGTTCTTTGCTTGATTCGGGGATTTGAGGGCGTTTTCCTTCGAATTTCTTTGAGGGGATCATGGGTGGATGCCTTGCGCATCTTTGTGTGTGATCTTGACCCCTCAAACACCGGGAAAAGCCTTCCATTCGTGAGTTTTTGGTCGAAGCCCGAGTTCTTGGTGGTAGTTCGTGTGATCCGCGATTCCCGGTGATTTAGGGAGTTAGAGGTCGAGATTTTTGGGGCATAGCTTCATCTAGTGTTGCTTCTCATCTCCCCAAAGTCTTTTCTCAAGAGCTCTAGCCGTTTGGGAGATCCGGTGATGGATTTGGAGGGTTGACTTCGCGGGGTCGTGCTGTTCCAGCTCTGTTCGTGAGCCGCGGACAGTCCACGGGGCTAGGGCGGACAGTCCGCAGGACCTATGTTCGTCGCAGTTTGTCACGTGTTCTTGCGTGTCTGTGTTTCGATCCGTTTTCGTCCTAGGGTTTTGTTGCAGGAGGTTTGGCGGACAGTCCGCGGGTTCTTCACGGACGGTTCGCGTGGCCGAGTTTTTGTCTGTGGTCAAGCTGAGTTTGTCTGGGCTTTCCAGCGAGTTGGACGGACGGTCCGCGCTGCCTTCACGGACGGTCCGCGACACTGGCGGATAGTCGGCGTGGCACCTTCGGACAGTCGGATTTTTCCTGTGCGTCTCTGGTGGTTCTGTTGCGTTTTTCGGACGGTCTGCAAGGGTGGTTCGGACAGTCCACCTGTGCATAGCGGACAGTCCGGCCTTACCATACGGACAGTCCACGCTGGCTGTTTCCATAATTGGTCAAGCGCTTTGTTTCTTGTCTTGTGCTTCCGCGGTTTGTTTCGAGGCTTGTCTCTAGGACTTGTGGGCTTGTGTGTGCCTAGTCTAGAGCTCCTCTGGTGTGTGCGAGTACTCGGAGTGGCATTTGGGGTATAGGCTGAGTTCGACCTTCGGGTATAATTTATATCAGCTCCCATTCACTCCCCCCCTCTCTGGTCACCTATTCAGTCCTTCACATAGACTTATGCTTTTGCACTGAATGTAAACCAAGAGATAGATATAGGAAACAGCAACTCAAAGGTAGGGGTAAGATAAAAGATATGATAGGGTAGTGTGACACAAACTCAGATCTACCTCTACTCTAGTACTCTACAGCATCGGGGGAACATACGAGTTAGCTCTAGGTTCTAATGTACTAAACATACAAAGCTAGAAGATACAAGAGATAGGCATGAAACATTGCATGAGATGGTAAGGTTCAGCACCCAGGTACAAACGGGGAGCTAGCCCGCGACGACTAGCACTCTGCGAAACTAGGCTTTAGACCCCTACAGCAATACCCCAGCATGGAGGGTTCCAAAGGGTCCAACAGCTGTCAGCACTGCGGCCTACCTCTATCGTTACGGGGGGTATGCTCATTACTAACGTAGCCACACAACCCAGGCACCGTGCTTGCGTTGCTGCTAGATTTCACCGGGCCCGGGCTATTGTGACCAAGGGTGAGAGCCACTTGAAGACTGGTCAACTTAGACCGAGTACCGTAGCTTGAACACAAACCTCATGCAACACTATCATGCCATCTAACAAGATCAACTAAGGCTAGACATACTGATGAGTCCGGCCCAGGTGGGGTTGGATGGAAAGCCCGACACACCGGTCCAGCTTCAGATATGCACGATCTGGCCCCCGCAAATCCGGCTTCAGGTACACACGACCTGGCCCCCAAGATTTCAGCTTCAGATACATACAATCTGGCCCCCGTAACCTTAGCACCGGCAGCCGAAATAACGACACACCGATCCGGCCGAAGCATGACACACCGATCCGGCTACAGCGCCACTAGGGCCTCCTGCTGCGCCTCGGCAACCTTAGCACCATACTCCTCTGCAACCTTAGCACCATACTCCGGCGCACCTCTCGGGGAAAGGCCCAATCGCCCCAAAAGACTAGTCTGATAGGGGAAGGGTGACTCTCCCTTTTAAGGTGACTTCCTCCTCCCAAGCTAAGCAAGGTGGGATAATGAGGCTCACACGGTCGCCGCCCGACTACAACTGGGCTTCGGCCCATGTTGCGTCTTTGCCAACGGGTAATAGTGGAGGAAGATGTCCTCATCATTCTCCCCTTCTTAACAAGGGCCCAGCTCTGATACCACTTGATGGGGACGTGGGTTCCCGATCTTCCGTCAGGTGGAGATAGCTATCGATTTGGTGGAGATGTCACACAAACGATCCGGCTTCCAATCAACACGACTAGAACCCCGCAATCGCAGCACCACTTCTCCTCTGGTTATCAACCATGCACTGCACGATTGACCTCGCCACGAGGGCTAATCCTTGCCTGAGAATCGAAAGACACAAGCAAGAACAAGAAAGAAACACAATCTGGAAAATTGCAGATGAATGATTAAGCTCACAAGTTGGGGTCTCACAAACCGATCGAGCGGCGAACTGTTCTTGACAGAATGATTTAAGCAAAACCCAAGTTTCTAAGATGACGGCTACTGAATATATGAGAAAGGGGGCGTCCTAGGGTTGGGGGCGACCTAGGAGGGGGCGCCCTCAACTTGGGCCTAAAGCCCAACAAAACCGGCGACGCAGCACTTTGGCAGATTCTGGACGTCAACTTGTTTCGACGATTCCCGTTGACTCAGGATGAATTTTGGCATGAGACTGGTGCCATTGGAAGCTCTATGAAATTCCGGTTCCAACCATATATAGAACGTCCAAAACCGACTTCGTATGCGATCTGGGCGTCATTTTTATTGCACGCTGCTCCTGGACTCCGAACTGGACTCGAACTTGAATTGATTTGGGTCTCCACCTTGGGGACTCGAACCGGATTAGCCTTGAACCTCCTCGTTGACTTGGACACCCTCTTTGGACTCCTTCTTCTCCATGCCATGCTCCCATCATGGCCGTATGCATGGGTGCCATGTCCTCATCACATACGAACGGGTACAAACTCTCTTATGTCTAGTTAACAAGATCAAAGGGTCGTGTTCGTGAAGAACACGAGCCTCTAACTGATGAACAAACACATAAGGAATGAGTAAATCATCCTTCAAGTGGATCAAAAGGTAGTGTTCATGAAGAACACAAGCCTCTAAATGATGAACAAGAGATGAACTCAAGAACATATCAAGCATATGATCTACCATGACTTTATATGAAATAGCTAAATAACTGAAGTAGATCAAAGTCATACAATGAAACAAAGATAAAAGAGAACTCATACCTAGACTCCAAAGAAGACTTGGAACCTGAAGAAGAGCTACTCTAGCCTACCCCCTAGCCTTGGAGACTAAAAGTGAGAGGAGAATGAGAGAGTGGTGTGTGTGAAATGGGAGCCCCTCCCCTTTTATTTATAGTCAAGAAGGAGGCTTGCCTTGGGCACCAAATGGCTTCAAAACACCCGGGAGTGAGGTAAGTGACCAATGAGCAGCTGCCACGTGGAGGGACGAGATGGGGCGGCACTAAGGCGGTTCGGCCGATCCTAGGATCGGCCGGCCCCCTAGGCCCCCCACTCGGGGTGGTTTTCCTCTGGGTGGCTTCCCTGTGTGCCCTCTGATCCATCCCTGGTGCATGGCTTGATTTGGAATCCGAGGTGGGCCCTTTGATCCATATGAAGTCCATGTGCCGCTTTCTGATTCGTCGGTGAGTGCCTCCCTTGGATCTGTGACGTGGATCGCCATGTGTTTCCTTGGTGGCAGCCACCTCCTCAGCTAAGTTGGCATGGTTGTTCCATAGAAGGTGGGTTTCCATCTCTTTTAATGCTTATTTCACCTACATACAAATAATCTCCAAGGACATGTGGAACTACATTATTCAAACCAAAATGCAAGTAAATAATGCATATGCCTCCATTTATGTGAGAATATTGATGGCTGAAAGTAGTACTTAACAGCCGTCAACAAACTCTCCTAAGCTAACCTCTTGCTCGTCACGAAGCAAAACATTAGGGATTTAGGTTAGTTGATTAGGAGTTGCTACGATGTTGTATTCTTAACTTATGGCAAATATACAGCAAAGTACTCTACCAAGAGTTGAACAAGTTGGCAATGTTCTTACCTTTAACCTGATGTCATGGGGCATATAGCTTACCTGCCTTAGGCGGTTGAGATACTGAATAGTTATATAGAAAATGCATAATCACTCATACCTTGATCAGCTATCTATCCGGAGGTTTTGCAAATTTTTCGAAAGAAAATCAGAGTTCCTCAAATGATACTCTCGGATCGCTCAAAGTGGATGGTTCCACACCAAGGCATCAATGTTGCCTTTCTTCATATCCTACTCCTAATAGGCTTATCTGGAGCTGTAGGTAGGGAAGAAATGTGGCATACTTGTCTCTCATATTTTGCTAAGTCAAAAACCAGATCCTTGGAAGAAACTAACATACAACCTGATCAAGATGTGCATATGTGTGTGATGGATATGAGCATGGCAAGGTGGATACTAGGCCCGGAAATGGGTGCTAGATATTACCATGCTTTATATGAGGAAATGAGGGATTGATGGTAAGATGGGCACTAGCCCCGGAGTAGGTACTAGTTATTACCATCTATATGTTGGAACTCTTTCTCTTGCACATATCAATCCCTTTGTCTCCTTTTGAAATTTTTGAGATTTGGGCTAGCTCTCTTTATTTTATTTTTGCCATGCTTTTGAGCATGCTTTTCTTTTTCTTTCCTTTTTTCAGCTAGCCCTTTGTCTCTATCGAAGATATTTGGAGAGGGATGAATGATACAAAGATGCGTAGAGTTTTATTTGTGGATGAATGCATAAGCAAATGGAACAAATGATGAATGCTAACTTCCAGAGTAGAACTTTAGCATGAACTTTAGCAATTTGAACTTCCAGAGTATAACTTTAGCATGAACTTTAGCAATTTGACAAAACTCAATGAGAGAACAAGCTACATATGTGGAGGCTAACTAGAGCTAGAATCTATATACGGCCTTGGATAGGAAATGCTTATCATTGAGGAACTCATCATGTTTCGATTTTTCAAAAAGGAAAACTTCGGATGTCAAGCGTCACTCGGCACAAGATCATAGCACTCTAGTATACCATATCATGTCTCACCACAACATAGGCAAGGATCATGCTTTTTGCAACCCAAAGTTTTCAAGCTAAGGTTTGAACATGCAAGCCAACAAACTCAAAATATAGGTAGGATACAAAGTTGTAAGCAAGACATACGAGAAGAATAAAAAGAGCAACTATTCATCATTTCAACCATAGAGGCAAAGCATTCTTACTATGCATATCAAAGCAAACTAAGCAAACGATGATGATGAAAGCAAGTAAATATTTTTGGTCTTTTTATTTTTGCAGATTTTTTTGGGTTTTCATTTATAAGATATTCTGAAAACAAAGAAAGATACAAGTTACCTAAGGATTGGGGTTCTCGCCCAAGCTAGCTTCAGGCTCACTGTGGAGGAGGGAAGAAGAATCCCTGACTTGTGTAGTAAGCCCTCTACTCCTCCATGTATCGCTGCTGATTCTGCTACATGGCTTCAATCCTTTCACCAGCCTGACGCTGCCATGCTGAGGTAGACTCGACATGGGTGTTCAGCGTCTCCTCCAATCACGTGACCTGGACGGTGAGCTCTCCCATCTGCTGAGCCAGCTGAGCATCGCGTGCAGAGGCTAAGGAGTGCCGCCAGAAGGACGAAGACGGTGGCGGACCACCAGAGCTGGAACTAGTGGGTGTAGCCCACTAAGCACTGCTCGCACTCGCCCAACCCGTGCCACTCGCACTCGACTAGTAGGTGGGCTGATCCCAACCAGGTGCATATCCAGGGGTAACCTCGAAAATGTACCCCGCAGGGGCGCCTCCTGCCACCGGTGGTGTAGCAGGCTGTGGCTGTGGCTGTGGTGGTGGCTATGACTACTGCTGCTACATGTGTGCTCTCTTTGACGCGCTTCTAGTGGACCTGCCTGAAACACTAGCACGACGGCTTTCCTCTTGTGTAAGAAGGGGAATGGTTAGTGACTCCAAGCTATACAATCGAAACCCCGGGTTAGGTAACGGGATTTGATTTGCACAACCCGAGAAGAAGAAAGTCAAAGAATCATTTGGGCCTTTCTTAAGTATATGCCCTTGGATCAGGTATGCCTCATCAATGTGAACTCGGGGCGTCCCAATGAAAGGTACGGGATTCCCGCTAAGAACCCCGAGTCAGAGAGCAATACGAGTCACCAAAGACGTACACTCAATAGGACCTATCATCTTGAAATTCATCATCCACTGCCGAATCATAGCTTTAACGGGAGAGACCTTGATCTGTTTAGCAGCAGCATATAGTAGCATCAACTCATCGCTGCGCACAGGCCGAACATCCTCTCATGGAAAGAGAGTAATGGAGAGCCACTTGTGCCACAAACGGAGAGTGGGATGCACAATATCATTGCACTGAGGTACAAATTTGCCACTGTAAACGAGACCAGAGATGTCTGCCCAGAAAGAGTCTCGAACAAAACCCTCACAAGCCTTCTTCAAAGAAACAGCACAACTAGGACTAAAACCAAGGAGATGACTAAGTTCCTTCCAAGAAACACGATAATCGGTCCCAAAAAGACGAAATTCAATACCATCCAGAACCTCGATAAGAGAGCAAAGAAACTAGATGGTGAGGGGCCGAGAGCCAGGCTCTGTAACCAGCGCAAACTCCTCCCAACCAAGAGCATGCCAAACGGAAGCGAACTCGAGGTTCATACCTGTTTTCTCCATGAGAGCCGGGTCGAAGTCCCGGGTGTGGGCGAAGACTCAGTCCTTCAGGAGAGCGTAGGCTTGCTCCTCTCGAGCGCCCCGCAAGCTGAGGTAGGGGGTGTCATTGACGACCTCCTCTGCCGCTTGTGGCTCAACTTGCTCTTCTTGCTCCTCTTCATAATCCATCGTTGATGGGCTCGGCGTCGGCTCGGCGGGGACAGATGAACTCGTGCTTGCCCGCGAACGGGAGCGTGTCACCCTCCGAAGAGTGTTCGCCGCCCAATTCATGCTAGCACAACACTGGGACAACAAGAGCAACTCGGTGATGGATTAGTAAAACCGAATGAAATTCTTACCAAGCTTGCTCCACCAATAGCAATACTTGCAACAACACAATAGAGAGAACACTTGATGATCCAAACTTGAGCAAGAAATCTAAGAAAACCAAGAGAGCAAGGAGTAGAAAGGGGAGTGTGAGTGAAATGAGTTGAATGGGTGAAGATCACCCCCTCTCGGGTCCAATTTATATAGCAAAGGGGCAGCACACCGCGGACTAGCCATTGCACAATGGCCAGGAGCCATTGGCCAAAGCTGGGCCCACCTGACCGTTGCCAGGGTTCAGCCGAACCCTGGTTCGGCCGGCCAGGCTGTGGGCCCGGGGCTAGCCCCGTTTGGCAGGCGTGTCACCAACGGCTGTATGAAGATATACCCAGGTGCACTGGCCAAAGTTTGCTCTAGAAATTGCCCAAATGATTTTTCTAAAGTTTTCAAACTCAGAAATTATTTTTAGAAATTTTATTTGAAAAGGGAAAAGGGCTAGATAAATCTAGCATGCAGATGCAAGGTTTGGAAAAATCAAATATGCAATTTTGTAAATCAAATAAAATTTTGGAAAGGGAAATATGAGATAAATACCAACTTTAACCTTTTTGGTAGAAATGACTCATCATTTTTAGTCCGACGAGTTGGACTCTTCTCAGCAGTTAATTCCACTCGGCACCCAACTCCTGAGAAGTAGAGGTTGGTGCCTTCTCAATCTTCCGCCATTCTTTCTGAATTTTCTTTTGCTTCTATGATGGAGATTTCTTCTTTGGGGGTGAAGGCTCCGTACTTCCCCCAAGCTGCTCAACACTATTATCCTGCACCATATAGCATTGCTCTTGTTTATCTTGAAACTTGAATTTCAAGTTCCTCTTCCCAATGCGAAAACGGATTACTCCGGCCCCCACATTGATTCTAGCTTTGACATCACTGAGAAATGGTCACCCAAGGATGAGCGGCATTCCCCCCTCATCATTCATATCGAGGACCACGAAATCCGCGAAGACATAAGAGTTCTTGACCTTGACCAATAAGCTCTCAACAATTCCTTGTGCATATCGTATCGTTGAATCGGCGAGTTGGATAGTCCAGGCTATCAGAGAAAGTGCTGGATATCCTAGTTGCTCGAACATGGCCTTGGACATGAGATTAACACTTGCACCAAAGTCACAAAGGGCATGCTTGATCATTTGGTAATAAATGGTGCATGTAATAGCCGGATAGCCAGGATCTTTCTTGTGCACAACTGCTGATTCCTCCCACAGATCTAGAATTTGTTGTATAGGCTTTCCTGCATAGTTAGGAGCATGTCTCTTCCTAGGTGGCTTACCCTACCTAGTCGACACTACACTAACATTTTCACAAGAGGATACGGGTTGCCCCGGGATCCTCCCGTTATCAGCAGATGGAACCAAAGCAGCTAGCTGAGCCAACTGGGTTTCTAACATTTTGTTAAAACTCAGCTGGCTATTCTGAGCAGAAGAAAAACTATCAAGCTTAACGTTGATACTTTCCAAGCTTTTTGTTAGCACCTTCATTAATCTTAGCTTGCCCAAAAAACGAGATCTCTCAAGGAGGGTTGTTTAGGATTGTAAGAGTTACCTTGGTTACCTCCTTGATAATAAGGGCGTTGTTGATTCCATGATTGGCCTCCTTGTTGAGGTGGACGATAACCATTGTTGTTGCCGTTCATGTACATCACTTCCTCCTGAGTCTCCAGACAATAATTTCCTGAGTGCCCAGTGTTGCCACAGACCTCACAAGTCATTCGAGAATCAGAGTAGTGCTGGCCTTGGCAGTCTTCTCTCTGGTGTAGTCATCCAATCTCTTCATAAGAAGATCCAACTTGGTAGTAATCATGTCTGCTTCCTTGACAGTATGAGTACCCCTCGGTCGTGGTTGGAGTCGTTCATCACTCCACCCTTGGTTGAATACCATCTTCTCAATGAGTAATTTAGCATTATCAACTGTGAGTGAGAAGAATGCTCCCTGAGCAGCAGCATCAATATGGCCTCGGGCCGTCGGAGTCAGCCCATTGTAAAAGCTCTGAAGAATAAGCCAATCCTCCATTCCATGGTGAGGACAGGCCAGGACATACTCCTGAAGCCTTTCCCAAGCCTCTGGAATGGATTCACTTGCTGCTTGCTGAAAACCGGAAATTCTCCCACGAAGAGCATTGGTTTTACCCAATGGGAAGAACTTCTTGAGGAATGCCTCTGAACATTTATCCCAAGAATTAATGGCATCACGATTCGCATAGAACCATTGCTTGGCTTTCCCCAGGAGAGAGAATGGAAACAGTCGAAGACGAACAACATCCATATTTGCACCCCTGATGATGAAAGTGCTGCATAGCTCTAGGAATTGCTGCAAATGGGCATTGGCATCCTCATTTGGCTTGCCACATTATGGGCTAGCCTGTACCATCGTAATTAAACCCGTCTTGATCTCAAAATTTTTAGTCCCTGTTGCCACCTCAGGGCCTTGCAGCACCTGGTCAGCGGAAGGTGTTAAGTACTCACGAAGTGTCTTCTGGGCCATAGTGTTTGACGTGGATGGTACAAAGGAAGCTGGATCGCCTTCTGGACAAGTACGACGAGGTGAGTCGAAATGAATTTGAGCCTTCCTCACTAGTGACTCGGGATCTTCAGTGAAATTCTCCGGTAAGTCGAAACCAGTCATACACTACCAGTCTTCATCATCCAAAGATAAAAGAAGACAATCAAGGTTAGCCTGCATTGAGAGTTGCCCTAACCTACTCATGATTCATAAACAGATGCAAAGCATAGTCATGATAATCCTGTGCCTTCCCCGGCAACAGCGCCAGAAATGCTTGTTGACATTTCTTAGCGCGATCACTTTAAGAACAGATTTGGAATCCATCCTCAGCGACCTCACTAGAAATCCGTGTTGGCATTCCTTAATGTCACTACTAATGACAACGAGTTAGCGTGAACATCAAGTCTTGACAAAGGTAAATCTAAACGATCATGAACGAATCCGCAAGCGCACAGATAAACCATTGTAGCATTTCCCTAAGGAAGGAGAATATTCCAAGGGTATAGTATCTGTGGAAGGCAATGGCAGATGTCATAGATTTATGCTTTTGCACTGAATGTAAACCAAGAGATAGATATAGGAAACAACAACTCAAAGGCAGGGGTAAGATAAAAGATATGATAGGGTAGTGTGACACACACTCAGATCTACCTCTACTCTAGTACTCTACGGTATAGGGGGAACATACGAGTTAGCTCTAGGTTCTAATGTAGTAAACATACAAAGCTAGAAGATAAAAGAGATAGGCATGAAACATTGCATGAGAGGGTAAGGTTTAGCACCCAGGTACAAACGGGGAGCTAGCCCGCGACGACTAGCACTCTGAGAAACTAGACTTTAGACTCCTACAGCAATACCCTAGTGCGGAGTGTTCCAAAGGGTCCAATAGCTGTCACCACTGCGGCCTACCTCTATCATTACAGGGGGTATGCTCATAACTAACGTAGCCACACAACCCAGGCACCATGCCTACGTTGCTGCTAGACTTCACCCGGCCCGAGCTATTGTGACCCAGAGTGAGAGCCACCAGAAGACTGGTCATCTTAGACCGAGTACCGTAGCTTGAACACAAACCTCATGCAACACTATCATGCCATCTATCAAGATCAACTAAGGCTAGACATACGAACGGATTTGAACTCTCTTATGTCTAGTCAACAAGATCAAAGGGTCGTGTTCGCGAAGAACACGAGCCTCTAACTTATGAACAAACACATAAGGAATGAGTAAATCATCCTTCAAGTGGATCAAAAGGTAGTGTTCATGAAGAACACAAGCCTCTAAATGATGAACAAGAGATGAACTCAAGAACATATCAAGCATATGATCTACCATGACTTTATATGAAATAGCTGAATAACTGAAGTAGATCAAAGTCATACAATGAAATAAAGATAAAAGAGAACTCATACATAGATTCCAAAGAAGACTTGGAACCTGAACAAGAGCTACTCTAGCCTACCCCCTAGCCTTGGAGAATAAAAGTGAGAGGAGAATGAGAGAGTGGTGTGTGTGAAATGGGAGCCCCTCCCCTTCTATTTATAGGCAAGGAGGAGGCTTGCCTCGGGCACCAAATGGCCTTAAAACACCCGAGAGTGAGGTAAGTGACCAATGAGTAGCTGCCACGTGGAGGGACGAGATGGGGCAGCACTAATGCGGTTCGACCGATCCTAGGATCGGCCGGCCCCCTAGGCCCCCCACTCGGGGTGGTTTTCCTCTGGGTGGCTGCCCTGTGGGCCCTCTCATCCATCCCCTGTGCATGGCTTGATTTAGTATCCGAGGTGGACCCTTTGATCCATGTGAAGTCCATGTGTCACTCTTAAATTCATCGGTGAGTGCCTCCCATGGATCAGTGACGTGCATCGCCATGTGTTTCCTTGGTGGCATCCACCTCCTCAGCTAAGTTGGCATGGTTCTTCCATACAAGGTGGGTTTCCATCTCTTTTAATGCTTATTTCACCTACATACAAATAATCTCCAAGGACAAGTGGAACTACATTATTCAAACCAAAATGCAAGTAAATAATGCATATGCCTCCATTTATGTGAGAATATTGATGGCTAAAAGTAGTACTTAACAGTCGTCAACTATTTTCCTCATCATCAGCATTATCACCATCTTGAGTATCTTCATCGCTGCTACTGTCATCCCCAGATTCATCTGGGTCTCCACCAGGAACATCTGGTGCAGGAGCGTCATGAGCTGGAAAACCTAGTGGTGAAGCATCAGCTGCCACTGTGGGTACTGGTGGAACCATGATATCTCCATCAGCCTCCATCTCCAAAGGAACACCATCAAACCACTGAGGCTGCTGTTGACAGCTGTTAAGTACCTACTTTAGCCGTTAATATACTCATGAATAAAGGAGCATAAGGCATTTCTTACACGTATTTAGTTAAGAATAATATAGTTCCACTTGTCCTTGGAGATTATTAGATTGCAGGAAAATAAGCAGGAAAAGAGTGCCAAACTCACCTTCTATGGTCCATGCCACATCACCTCATCCTAGTGGGCTGCCAACAAGGATGCCATGCATGCAAACCTGCCAACTAGGGAGCCATGCATGCATGCCATGCAAGCAATCCAAGTGAAGCAACCCCCGACGAATCAGAGTGTGACACGTGGACTTCACATGGATCCATGGGCCCACAAAGGCAAGCAAATCGCGCCAAAATAGGGGGGACACCAGGAACCGACCTAAGGACCCACAGGGCAGCCTCCAGGAGGAAGCACACCCAGAGTGGGGCCCACAGGGTGTCGGCCGACCCCACAGGTCGGGCAAACCGACCTTGTGGCCGCCACTCAGGGGCTTCCACGTGGTGGTTCCCTATGGGTCCTAGGCACCTTCCCCGGGGTGTTGGCCTCCATTCTTCGCCGGTGCACGGGCCTATAAATAGAAGGAGAGGGGGCTCACTTATGAGACATCCACACTTGCAACACCTCTCTCACTTTTAGTCTCAAGGCTAGGAGGTAGGCTAGAGTAGTTCTAATTCAGGTTCCAAGTCTACTTTTGGATCTAGGTATGAGTTCTCTTGTATCTTATTTCATTTGTATGACTTTGATCTACTTCAGTTATTTATCTATTTCATATAAAGTTGTGTTAGTATGCATCAGTGATTTGTTCATGTGTTCTTCACCTGTTCATCATTTAGAGGCTCCTGTTCTTGATGAACAAGGCCTTTCGATTCACTTGACAGGTGACTTTTATATGTTTCTGGTGTTTGTTCATAAGTTAGAGGCTCGTGTTCTTCACGAACACGACCCTTTGATCCAGTTGAATAGACATAGGAAAACACAAATCTGTTTGTGTACCTAACCTAGTTTGATCTAATTAGATGACATGATTACATTGTATGAAGTCTGTGCTTAAGCTACGGTACTCGGTGTAATTGGCTGGTTTATCGGGTGGCTTGACCTGGGTCACAATAGCCCAGGCCGGTCAAGTCCGGCTAACAACGTAAGCATGGTGCTTGGGTTGCGTACCTACCTTACTTATGAGTTTATCCCACGTTTGTCTTGGGGTAGGCCGCGGTAGTGATAGCCGTTGGTCCTCTGAAATCCCCCACATTCGGATAAGCTGTAGGAGTCTAAAATATAACAACCGGAGTTGTGCGGAAGCAACGCGGGAGGTTATCTCCCCGTGGTACCTGGGTGCTTAAGTCAGTGTTCTTCAACGCTAGTGTAACTAACTCGTTCCTACCAGCTTTATGTGTATAGTACATAAGAACCTAGAACTAACTCGTGTGTCGCCTCCTATGCCTAGGACCCCTTAGAGAGAGAGTGAGTGTGTGTGTGTGATCACACTACCCCCATTATCATATCTTTACCCCTACACTTGAGTGTCTGATTTATTTCCGTCTATGATCTATACTCATTGCAATAGAGTTGATGTTGTCATTCCGCCAATGCCTTCCTTGGATTCGATACCCTTTGGAATGATCCTTTGGGGAAATGCTACAATGGTACTTCCGTGCGCTTGCAGATCTCTGTAACGTTAAGATTTACCAACCAGCATTTCTGGTGCTATTACCAGGATGGGTTCCAAACCTGTTCTTAGGTGATTGCGTTAAGAAATGTCAACAAGTATTTCTGGCGCCGTTGCCGGGGAAGGCTTAAGGATGACATATCAACACTTTGCATAGGTTTATAATCATGACAGGAATAAAACAGTTCTCAATGCAGGCTAACTTGGATTGTCTTCTTTGTCTATTGATGATGAAGACAGGTAGTGCATGACTGGTTTCGACTTGCCATCGAATTTTACTAAAGATCCTGAGTCACTCGTAAGGAAGGCACGAAATCATTTCGGTTCTCCTTCTCGTGAACGTTCGGAAGTCGATCCAGCTTCCTTTGTGCCATCCGCATCAACTTCCATGGCCAACCCTGTCGAGAAGACTCTCCACGAGTACTCCGCTCCCTCTGCTGACCAGGTACCGACAAGCCCCGTGATCAACACTAGGAATGGAAACTTCGAGATCAAGACTGGCTTAATTACGATGGTACAGGCTAGCCCATTCTGTGGCAAGCCTAATGAATACGCGAGCGCCCACCTGCAGTAGTTCCTAGAACTATGTAGTACCTTCACTATACGAGGAGTGGAGGAAGATGCTATTCGTTTGCGACATTTTCCCTTCTCCCTCTTGGGAAAGGCAAAGCAGTGGTTTTATGCTAACCGTGCAGAGATTAACACTTGGGCAAAGTGCTCCGCAGCATTCCTTGCGAAGTTCTTTCCATTGGGCAAAACCAATGTCCTTCGGGGGCGAATTTCAAGTTTCCAGCCGGCAGCAAATGAGACTATCCCAGAAGCTTGGGAGAGACTCCAGGAGTACATCCTGGCTTGTCCTCATCATGGGATGGACAACTGGCTTATTCTTCAGAGTTTCTATAATGGGCTGACTCCGACAGCCCGATGCCATATTAATGCTGCAGCTGGAGGGGCTTTCTTCTCTCTTACTATCACTGAAGCTAGTACACTGATTGAGAAGATGGTAACCAATCAAGGGTGGAGTGATGATCGACTCCAGCCATGTCAAAGGGGTACAGATACCGTCAAGGAAGCAGATATATTGCATGCCAAGATGGATCTAATGATGAAGAGAATGGATAATCTAGCCAATGAGAAGGCTGCCATGGCCACCACTACTCAAGCTATGGCTGCTTGCATGACTTGCGAAGTCTGTGGTAATGCTGGGCATTCAGGGAATTACTGCCCTACTACTCAGGAGGATGTGATGTACATGAACGGCAACAACAACGGTTATCGTCCACAAGGAGGTCAAACGTGGAATCAATCACGCCCTTATTATCAAGGAGGTAATCAAGGTAATTCTTTCAACCCAAACCAACCTTCCTTGAAAGATCTAGTCTTTGGGCAAGCTAAGATTAATGAAGGTTTTAATAAGAAAACAGCTACCTATGATATGGCCTTTGAGAGCCTTAATGTTAAAATTGATAGCCTTTCGTCTGCTCTTAAGAACCAGTTGAGCTTTAATAAGATGATAGAAACCCAGTTGGCTCAATTAGCTGCTTTGGTTCCCTCTGCTGAAGACGGGAAGATTAAGGGGCAACCCGTGTCCTCCTGTGAAAATGTTTGTGTAGTGTCCACCAGATGGGGTAAGCCATTTGGGTGGGCACAAGCCACTGACTATGCAGGGAAGCCTATACAGCAGGTACTTGACCCATGGGAATCTTCAACAATCACACACAAGAAAGATCTTGGTTATCCGGCTATCACCTGCAAGATATATTACCAAAAGATCAAGCATGCTCTCTGTGACCTTGGTGCAAGTGTTAACCTTATGTCCAAGGCCATGTTTGAACAATTGGGGTATCTAGCTCTAACTCCAACTGCGATAGCCGTCCAACTTGCTGATGCATCGATCCGACATCCAGAGGGGATAGTAGAGAATTTATTGGTATTCGTCCAAGGTTCATGCATCTTTGCGGATTTCGTGGTCCTTGATATGCAAGATGATGAGGGAATGCCTCTCATTCTTGGGAGACCGTTCCTGAGTGACGCTAACACAAGGATCAATGTCGGAGCTGGAATGATTTGATTCCGCATTGGGAAGAGGAACTTGATGTTCCGATTTCAAACAACAAAAGAGAAATGCTATACACTACAGGGCAAAAATGTGCAATCAGGGGCATGGACGGAGCCACAGCCCCCGCGACTTCCCACCACTCCAACAAAGTCTAAGAAAACAAGAAGGGTGTGGTAGGAGATACAGAAGTCATCTCCATCAATTTCTCGGGAATGGGGTGACGAGTGGAATTGATCGCCGAGAAAAGTCCCGGTCTCAGACTTAAAAAGATGAGTCCTTTTTGCCAAAAGGTAAAATTGGTATTTATCTCATATTTCCCTTTCAAAAATTTTATTTGATTTTTCCAAATGCATAATTTAATTTTCCAACCTTGCATCTGCATGCTAGATTTTTCTAGCCATTTCCCCTTTTCAAATAAAATTCTGAAAATAATTTCTTGAGTGGAAAATCAATGAAAAATTATTCGAGCAACATTTTGGGCGAATCTGGACCTAGACATCTGGGCAGGACATCAGGCATCAGGTGGCCGTTAGAGAGCCATTGCAAAAAGCTGGAAGCAGGCGGGCCTGGCAGGGGGTCGACCGACCCCAGGGGTCGGCCGACCCTGGCCAACGGTCAAGTGGGCCCCGCCTCTTCCAACGGCTCCTAGCCGTTGCCCTTGTCTTCTACTCCGGTGCCTTGCTCGGTTGCCTATAAATAGAAGGGGGGTTGAGGGGTTTCCTCACCCATTCACTCATTTCCATCACCCTCTCTCCCTCTTTGCTCTTGCTCTTTGGTTTTCTTGGATTTCTTGCTCAAGTGGAAGTGTCAAGCACTCTCTCCAATTTGTCGCTGAATATTGAATATTGGTGGAGCAAGCTCGGTAAGGATTTCATTTTGATTTCACTAACCCATCACCGAGTTGCTCGTGTTGTGCTATTGTTGTGCAAGATGAGTTGTATTGCCGGTGCGTACCGGAAGGTGACCCGCTCACGCCGTTCTAGAGACGGAGAGGGCTCGTCTCACCACTCCGGAGCTACACCAAGTCCAATGTCAACCGACCGTGAAGACGAGGAAGAGGAGGAGCTACCCACGCCATGAGCCGAAGGGGTGATCCACACCGATGCCGCCTTCATCGACTTGAGGGATGACCGGGAGAGACAGGCCTATGCTCTCATCAAGGATCGAGTCTTCGCCAACACCAAGGAGTTCGACTCGGCCCTTCTCGAGAAAACAGGTATGGACTCCGAGTTCGATTCCGGTGTGGGAGATCGGTTCTAGGCCGCTCACCATTCAGTTCCTTTGTACTCTTCGGGAGGATGAGACCGGTATTACGTTTCATTTCCATGGAACGTCGTATCGAGTCTCATGGCATGATCTTAGTTGTGCTCTCGGTTTTCATCGTCATTGTGCTATTTCTCTCGATCAAGCTTGCAGTGATTTTATTCGAGATAGTTTTTGGGAAGAGATTTCTGGTCGGCCTGTCCATGGCAAGTTAGCACCTCGGTGCAATGATATCTTGCATCCTACTCTCCGACTGTGGCACAAGTGGCTCGCCATCACTCTCTTTCCGAGGGATGACGTTCGACCCGTGCGCATAGAGGAGATGAGGATATTATACACCGCGGTCAGATGAATCAAAATCGCCCAGTGCAAGCTATGATTCGGCAGTGGTTGACAAATTTTAGGATGACGGGTTCTATTGAGTGTACGTCCCTAATCACACGTATCATTTTGGGTCTTGGGATTTCACTAGGGGCTAACGTTCCCTACATTGATTCTCCCCGAGCCATGATAGATGAGGCGTATCTGATTCAAGGACATACTCTTAAAAAGGGCCCGGATGATTCCTTGGTTTTCTTTTACCCTGGCCACGCAAACCAGATTCGGTTACCTAACCCAGATTTCCGTTTGTACGGCCAAGGGCCACTGACCGTTCCTCTTGAGGAGCCTCGCCGTTCTAGTGTTTCTGGAGACAGGGTCACTAGGAGTGCATCGAGGAGGGCAGCGACAGCACAGCAACCGCCACAACATTCGCCGCCACAGCCATCACCGCAGCCGTCACCTCAGCCACAGCCTCAGCCTACACCACCGCTGTCTGGCGCATGGGCCTCGGCCGGGTACATGTCTAGAGTTACACCCGGATATGCCCCCGGTTGGGACCAACCCATGAGTCAGCCGGGTGAGAGTAGCTCGACCTGGGCTAGTGCAGGGAGTGGCGAGTGGGTTCGGCCCGCTGGTGCTACCTACGGGGACTCGTCCTCATCGTCCGGGTTGCGCCCGTCATCTCATGGGGCCACCGTCACTCAGCAGATGAGCGAGCTCAACATCCGTGTCGGTACTATGGAGGAGACGATGCACTAGCAGGCTGAGTCCACTCGGGACTGGCAGCGTATGACTGGCGAGAGGATTCACACCATGGAGCAGAGATAGCTGCGACAGATAGAGGAGTAGATGGCTTACTACGCGTGGTTGGGATACCACCCTCCACTGCAGTGAGCCTGAAGCTAGCTTGGGGGAGGACCCCCATTCTGAGGTAACTTGTATCTTGTATTGTTTTCAGAACCCCATATGCTAAAAACACATAAAAATCTGAAAAAAGTTAAAAAGACCAAAAATATATCTATTTGCTTTCTTAAATTAGTTTGTTTTCATATGCGCGGTAAGAGTGTTCTTATTCTCCATGGTTGAAATGATGAATAGTTGCTCTGTTTATTCCTCTTGTATGCCTTGTTTACAACTTAGTATCCTATCCAAGTTTTGAGTTTGTTGGCTAGTATGATCGAACTTGAGCTTGAAATTTGTGGCTAGCAAAAAGCATGATCTTTGCCTAAGTTGTTGCAAGGTATGATATGGTATAATAGAGTTTCCACGAGCTAGTACTAAGAGATGTTTGATATCCGGAGTTTTCTTTTGAAAAATGTTAAAATGATAACTTCCTCAATGATAAGAAATTCCTATCCAAGGCCATATGTAGATTTTAGCTTCTATTAAACCTCCACATATGCTACTTGATTTCTTCATTGAGTTTTGTCGAATTGTTGTGACCCTCGGTGAGTAACTTGTCATACTCCTATGATCAAGATCACGTACACACCACCATATGCGAAACTTCTACACTAGAAGTTAGCAACCATCATTTCATCCATTTCCCATCCATTCCACAAAATAAAGCTCCGCGCATGTTCCATGATTACTCTCCCTCCAAAAATATTCAGCAAGGACTATGGGCTATGTTAAAAAAAGAGAAAAGAAACATGCTCAAGGGCATGCATTAAAAAAAAGAAAGAATAAAGAGACATTGCTCAAGTCTCAGAAATTTTAAAAAGGAGGAGAGTAAAAATCATGCAAAGAGGAGTTCATTATCCATCCACCATACACACACTTTTGCACATCTTGATCAGGGTGTATGACTTGTTCTCCCAAGGATCCGGTTTTCGACTTGACAATACATGAGAAACAGGTATGCCACATGTTTTCCCTACCTACAGCACCACATATCAGCTTATTAGGAGTAGGTAGTGAAAGAAGGCAAAACAAAGCCTTGGTGAGGAATCATACACATTGAGCGATCCGACAGTATCATTCGAGGAACTTTGATTTCTTTTTGAAAAACCTGCAAAACCTCCGGATTGATAACTGATCAAGGTACATGTGATTAGTAATCTTTATACAACCATTCTATCTTTCAACCGCCCAAGGCAGGTGAAGCTACACGCCCCATATCAATCGAGTGTAAGGTAAGATCAATGCCAAGTTCTTCAACTCTTGATAGAGTACCTAGTTGTATCTTGTTACACATTAGGGATACAACATCGTAGCAACTCCTGATCAACCAACCTAAGTCCTTAATCTCTGGCTCGGGACCAACAAGAGGCTAGCTTGGGGGAGTTGTTAACGGCTGTTAAGTACCTACTTTAGCCGTCAATATACTCATGAATAAAGGAGCATAAGGCATTTCTTACACGTATTTAGTTAAGAATAATGTAGTTCCACTTGTCCTTGGAGATTATTTGATTGCAGGAAAATAAGCAGGAAAAGAGTGCCAAACTCACCTTCTATGGTCCATGCCACATCACCTCATCCTAGTGGGCTGCCAACAAGGATGCCATGCATGCAAACCTGCCAACTAGGGAGCCATGCATGCATGCCATGCAAGCAATCCAAGTGAAGCAACCCCCGATGAATCATAGTGTGACACGTGGACTTCACATGGATCCATGGGCCCACAAAGGCAAGCAAATCTCGCCAAAACAGGGTGGACACCGGGAACCGACCAAAGGACCCAGAGGGCAGCCTCCAGGAGGAAGCACACCCCGAGTGGGGCCCACAGGGGGTCGGCCGACCCCACAGGTCGGCCGAACCGACCTTGTGGCCGCCACTCAGGGGGTTCCACGTGGTGGTTCCCTATTGGTCCTAGGCGCCTTCCCCGGGGTGTTTGCCTCCAATCTTCGCTGGTGCACAGGCCTATAAATAGAAGGAGAGGGGGCTCACTTATGAGACATCCACACTTGCAACACCTCTCTCACTTTTAGTCTCAAGGCTAGGAGGTAGGCTAGAGTAGTTCTAATTCAGGTTTCAAGTCTACTTTGGGATCTAGGTATGAGTTCTCTTGTATCTTATTTCATTTGTATGACTTTGATCTACTTCAGTTATTTATCTATTTCATATAAAGTTGTGTTAGTATGCATGAGTGATTTGTTCATGTGTTCTTCATCTGTTCATCATTTAGAGCCTCCTGTTCTTGATGAACAAGGCCTTTCGATCCACTTGACGGGTGACTTTTACATGTTTCTGGTGTTTGTTCATAAGTTAGAGGCTTGTGTTCTTCACGAACACGACCCTTTGATCCTGTTGAATAGACATAGGAAAACACAAATCCGTTTGTGTACCTAACCTGGTTTGATCTAATTAGATGACATGATTGCGTTGTATGAAGTCTGTGCTTAAGCTACGGTACTCAGTGTAATTGGCTTGTTTATCTGGTGGCTTGACCTAGGTCACAATAGCCCGGGCCGGTAAAGTCCGGATAACAACATAAGCACGGTGCTTGGGTTGCGTAGCTACCTTACTTATGAGTTTATCCCACGGTTTGTCTTGGGGTAGGCCACAGTAGTGACAGCCGTTGGTCCTCTGAAATCCACCATGTTCGGATAAGCTGTAGGAGTCTAAAATATAACAACCGGAGTTGTGCGGAAGCAACGCGGGAGGTTATCTCCCCGTGGTACCTGGGTGCTTAAGTCAATGTTCTTCAACGCTAGTGTATCTAACTCGTTCCTACCAGCTTTATGTGTATAGTATATAAGAACCTAGAACTAACTCGTGTGTCGCCTCCTATGCCTAGGACCCCTTAGAGAGAGAGTGAGTGTGTGTGTGATCACACTACCCCCATTATCATATCTTTACCCCTGCACTTGAGTGTCTGATTTATTTCCGTCTATGATCTATACTCATTGCAATAGAGTTGATCTTGTCATTCCGCCAATGCCTTCCTTGGATTCGATACCCTTTGGAATACTCCTTTGGGGAAATGCTACAATGGTACTTCCGTGCGCTTGCGGATCTCTATAACGTTAAGATTTACCAACCAACATTTCTGGTGCTATTACCAGGATGGGTTCCAAACCTATTCTTAGGTGATTGTGTTAAGAAATGTCAACAGCTGCTCCTCTGGATCCTCCTCAATATCATCCTCCATCTGAACCTCCTCCGGATCTTCCTCCACCTCATCCTCTGGCTGCAACTCTACCGTATCCTCCTCGACCTGTGCCACAACCTGTGCCACCTCGACCTGTGCCACCTCAACCTGTGCCACCTCAACTAGTGCCACCTCAACCTGTGCCTCTGGCTAGAAACGAGGAGCCAACTGTCCATAGCGAAAATGGCCTCTAGTGCTCTTACGGGCGGTCCGATAAGTCCTGGCCATCTGATAAGATAAAACTGAACTCAGCATAGAATAAATCAAAATGACAAAATTTTAACAAAGGAAAATTGAATAAATTAGTTTTTATGCATAAATAAGGCAATTTTGAAAGATGGCATGGCTTTCTAGATCATGAATCCTTAATTTTTCGTCCATTTCTATCTAAGGTTGCGTCCTACAATCATTACTGCTCTGATACCACTCTGTCACACCGAATTTTCAAAGAGAAACCAAATGCATCTCATATGTGCGCCAAGATCAAGTTACACACATATGATAGACGTCATGAGTGAAATATCCATAAACAGTAATCAAAACATACAATGGTTTAACCATTATATTATCTTTTATTACACTCAGACGATAGATTCGAAGGTCCTTAAAGCGAACAAACGGTAACTAGATGAAGTAACTCCGTCTTCAGATTCCATAGGCACATGACTGGGGGATCGTATGCCTCAGAACTCATCGAAGTCACTGTAGTACTCCTCACTGATGTTCTCCTCTAAACAGCGGTAAGCAAGGGTGAGCACACTGAGGACCAGGTGTGTCCGAGGACCAGTGGAGGGTCGTTCCTTAGTGATGAGTGATTGACAATGTTGTGTGGACTGATGCTTGGCTAAGTGTGTAGGTACAGGTTGCGGCTTGACTCGTGTTGGTGCAGGTGAAGAACAAGTGCGGAAGGCCTTAGCCGTGGTGGCCTCTGGGTGATCGAGAGGCAAGTAGGCTTGGTTCGATGGACCCGGTGGCCAATGGGGTCAAGTGCGAGCCGTGCGGTGCAAGACTGGCGGGCTGAAGTCGTGAACATGGGCCAGTGCATGGTAGCAGATGAAGCCCGAAGCTTGCACACGGCGTTTGTTGGTTTGCCCACAAAACCATCGGTGAACAATTTCTTGGTTTGGGCCTCAAAACCAAGTCCGGAGGCCCGATGCGGTGGAGATGGTGATCTGGGAGCGTCGGGAAGCTTCGAGGCGGGGGGCACGTGGTGTGATCGCAGGGCTTGCATCGATGCTAAGCATGGCCGCAGTGGAAGCGTGTCCGCTCGATGAAAACTTGACCGAAATGCCCCTGAGGGGTTGTATCTTCTATTTGAGTTGTAGGGGTAGCATGGTCATTTATGTCCCTCCGATGGACTTTGTATAAATAGTGGAGAGGTGGATGGCATCTCTCTCTCTTGGACTCTAGGGTTTCCTCCTCCGGTAGATTGCTCTGAACTGCTTCTTTTTCCTCTGCTTTCCTTAGGCTAAATTCTTGTATAGACTCTGACCTCTAGATGTATGAAAGCATTCGGCATTGCGGTGATCTCCTAATCCTCTATGATTTTGGTGTCATTTTCAGGGCTATTTTTGGGGGGTTTCGTTCTTCCCTCGATTCGTGGATTTGAGGGTGTTTCTTCTCGAATATCTTTGAGGGGATCATGGGTGGAAGCCTTGCGCATCTTTGTGTGTGATCTTGACCCCTCAAACACCGGAAAACACCTTCGATTTGTGCGTTTTTGGTGTTCTTTGTTCTTTGTGAGTTCTTGAGCGCTCGAGTTTCGATCTCTTGTGTTGCTTTGGTCCGGTGGGAACAAGTTTGGCGGACAGTCCGCGAGATAGGCCCAGACGGTCCGTGATGGTCAGACGGTCTGTAGTGAACCGTTGGACAGTCCGATTTTTCCCGATGCGCTACTGGAGGTCCGGTCTGCTTTTTCGGACGGTCCGCCCTGTGCTTGCGGTCGGTCCGCCTGGGTCCTACGGACGGCCCGCCTGGTGCTTGCGGACAGTCCGCCCTGGACTTCACAGATTTGGCTAAGTGCTTTGGTTCTTGTCTTGTGCTTCCGCTCGTTGCTTCTAGGATTGTCTCTAAGACTTCTAGGCTTGTGTGTGCCTTGTCTAGAGCTTCTTTGGTGTGTGCGAGTACTCGGAGTGGCAATCGAGGTATAGGCCGAGTTCGACCTTCGGGAAGAATTTTTATTGGCTCCCATTCACTCCCCCCCTCTTTGGTCGCCTATTTGGTCCTTCAATTGGTATCAGAGTTGGTTACGGATCTTCTTGATTCTAACCAGTCTAAGATCCAAAGATGGGCAATTATGGCAAGGGGTCGGGTCCTCCGCACTTTGATGGCAAGAATTACCCGATGTGGGAGAGGCGCATGGGCGCGTTTTTGCGAGGGAAGGGAACTCTGATCTGGGAGGTCACTCAGAATCCTCATTATGTCATCCCAGACAGTTTTCTGCTTCCAGGATCGCGGGACATTTGTGAGGCCAACAGCAAGGCTGTTGATTACTTGTTCCGTGCTCTCTGTGCCTCGGAGTTCGAGCGAGTGTATGGAGAGAATGTGGCCGGAAAGATTTGGCTCAAGTTGAGAAATGCTCATGTTGGCAATGCCCAAGTGCAAGCCCGTTTGTTTTCCACTTAGCGGAGAGAGTATGAGAACTTCACTCATCTCCCCAGTGAGTCGACTGATACTATGTTTCAGCGCTTCACTAGCATAGTCAACAACATGAGGGCCAATGTGACAGTGCTCCCATACACGGATCATGATCAAGCTATCAAGCTTTTGCATGCCCTGGATAGGTCTGTGTGGAGTGCCAAGGTCGAGGCCATTGAGGAGTCGAGCGTGTATGACACGTTGTCGCTTGATGAGCTGTTCTCCAAGCTCAGGTCTTCAAAGGTTGATCGTGGCTTGAGAGCCAAGAGGGAGAGCCCCACTGATCCTCATAGTTTGGCTCTTGTCTCAGGATCAAGGTCTAACGCTAACTCTGTTGGTTTGTCTTTGTCTTGTCTTGTGTCTTTGCCAGATGAGGACTTTGAGGTGCTGAGCGAGGATGATCTCGCCTTGTTGAGCAAGAGGTTTGGGCAGATGTACGAGAACTGCAAGAATGCAAGGCGGAGCTCGGGGATGTGCTATCAGTGCGGGAAGCACGGGCACTTCATCGCCGAATGCCCTGAAGCCATGGAGATCAAGAACGACTACAAGGGCAAGCCCAAGCACGAATACAAGAAGCACCGCTCCCGGAACGACTACAAGGACAAGCACAAGGACAAAGGTGAGAGAACGCACAAGAAGAGTAGCGGGTACAAGAAGAAGACAGCTCGAGCGATGGTTGCCGGAGCAAGCGACATCAACTCCACATCAAGCGATGCTTCTTCCGACTCGAGTAGCGAGGAAGAGCAAGAAAGGGGCAAGGACAAGCGACACACGGGCAAGAACTTCACCGGCCTGAGCTTCGTCGCACAAGGAGGCTTTTGCGGCATGGCGCACTCCAAGAAGGGTGGGAAGCATAGCTCGGATTCAAACTCCGATTCCGAGGAAGAGGTACGACATGATCCCAACTTCTTGCTAGAGGAGAATGCTAGGCTCAATGAGTTGCTCGATAACCGTGATGATGTGCATAGAAAGACCAACAAGGTGAAGAGGTGATTTAGGTCTTTGTTGGGTGATGCTAAGGACAAGATAGCTGAGCTTGAATCCTTGCTTGTGGATGCTAGAAATGAGATCGGCTCTTTGAAATCTGCTCCTGTTGTGTCTGATGAGATTGATTGTAGTGATTGCCCAGTTTTTCTTGCTGATTTGACTGCTCTCAAGGAGAAGCATGCCTCTACTCTTGAGGAACTAGATGTGATTAGGATTGAATCTGATGAATTGAAATCTAGGCCAGCTTTGTTAGATGCTTGTACCTCATGTCCTGTGTTGCATGCTAGGCTAGATGAATCTCACACTAGAATAGTTTCTCTTGAGGCTCCTTTGAAAGCTCCCATTCCTACATCATGTTGTACCTGTGAAATGCATGCTTTGAAAAACATGGAACTTGCACACTATGTTGACCGTTTGTAGGATGAAATTGATGAGCTTCGGAAATTGATGAGTTGGTTGTCTGGCATGAGCCACAGTTGAGTTTGATGTTGGTTGAGTTCAAGCAGGTTGATGGTCAGGCGTTGGGGGCTGGCAAGAGTGCTGAGAAGAGTGGAGAGAAGAGTGGTGAGGGAGAAGAGAAAGTTGGAGAGATTCCTACTCCACCACACACCGTACCCATGAACAAATATGCACCCAAGCCAAACCACCTCAGAAACAAGCTTGATACAACTCCAGACCCACTAGTGCTCCCCCACAGAACAGAAAACTACCAGAAACCGATCAAGTTTGTGAGCAACCTGGGGAATGTCTTTGAGGGGATGTCAGGAGAGAAGGCTGTTGAGAAGCCTGTAGAGAAGCCACAGCCTAAGGCACAGCCAATCCGCTTCCATTATCAGTATTGTGGGAGGGATGGGCATAAGGATGAGTTCTGTTTCAGGAGGAAGAGAGGTGAGAGGTTTGCTAGGGAGATAGCAAACAAGGACAGGTACCACCTTTCTCGTGGTGTGCCTGAGCCTCGTAGAGGGCCTCTACCTAGGGGTGAGGTGTATGTGCGTACAGTTCCCACTCGTGGAGGTGGAGGTGGTTTTCCTCAGGGAGACATGCGTGTTGGGTTTGGGCGTGGTGAGTTGGCTCGACGTGCTCCTTCTCGTGACCGTTACGAGTTTGGGAGACACGATCAAAGCTTTGGGTCTCAGATGGACTACGGCCACGTTTTCCCCCTCGTGGTGCGCGTACTCCTCTAGTGAGACGTGACAGGTCCTTTGGTGGTAGGCGTGAGAGGACTCCGCCCAGGGGTTTTGGTAGGATGGATTTTGCTAACCCTTCTTTGGAGCAAATGGCTCAACACTGGTTTGACTCTTTTGGTACTAACCCCAGTGTTGAGTCACTTGCTCATTCTCGTTCTCATTTTTTATTGCAGGTGGGAGGCTTGGAGGACTTTTGGTTGATCGACTCCGGTTGCTCATGACACATGATCGGAGATCATGGGTGGTTCTCCAGCCTCACCCCGGTGAGTACGAGGGAGTACATCACTTTCGGGGACAATGGGAGAGGACGAGTGCTTGCTAAAGGTATGGTGAAGGTGAGTAGCAAAGTGACCTTAAGAAGTGTGGCCTTGGTCAAGTCACTTGGTTTTAACCCGTTGTCAGTATCTCAGTTACTGGACGAAGGTTTTGAGGTTCGTTTTAAGTCAAGCGCTTCTCGTGTGCTTGATTCTCGAGGCAATCTTGTTTGTACGATCGTCCCCGAGGGTCAAATCTTTCGTGCTGATTTTTCCCAGTCTGTTGGTCCTCCTTGATGCTTTGTTGCTGGCGTTTCGGCCGAGATTTGGAAATGGCATAGGAGGTTGGGACACTTGAGCTTTGAGTTGCTTTCCCGCTTGAGTGGTCTTGATCTTGTCAGAGGATTGCCTAAGTTGAAATTCGAGAAGGATTTGGTTTGTGCTTCTTGTCGGCATGGAAAGATGGTTGCCGCTTCTCACGCCCCTCTGACTGCGGTCATGACCGAGTGACCTTGTGAGCTGTTGCACACGGATTTAGTTGGGCCAGCTCGTATTTTCTCTGCGGGTGGGAAGTGGTATGTTCTTGTTGTGGTTGATTATTTTTCGAGGTACTCTTGGGTTTTCTTTTTGGAGGATAAGAGCGAGACATTTGGCTTTGTTCGGTATTTGATCTTGAGGTTGAAGAATGAGAGACATGGTGATGCCATTCGAGCTATACGAAGTGACAATGGCACGGAGTTCAAAAATTCTCATTTCGATACCTTTTGAAGTGATCTTGGTCTCGATCAACAGTACTCTTCTCCATACGTCGCTTGCTAGAATGGCATAGTAGAGAGGAATAACCGGACCCTTTGTGAGATGGCCAGGACGATGCTCGATGAGCATAGGACTCCTAGGTGTTTCTGGGCTAAGGCGGTCAATACCGCTTGCTATGTCTCAAATCGCATCTTCCTTCGTGCCTTTAAGAAGAAGACCTCTTATGAGCTGATGCATGGGCGAAAACCCAAGGTGAGTCACTTTAGAGCTTTTGGTTGCAAGTGTTTCATTATGAAGAAGGGCAAGTTGGATAAGTTTGAGTCTAGATGTTCGCATAGTATTTTCCTTGGTTATGCGATTCATTCTAGAGCATATCGTGTGCTCAACCTTGACACTAACCGAATCATGGAGACTTACGAGGAAACCTTCGACGAGACACAGCAATGTAGCTCTTCTGCTTTTGAGTTTGCAGGTGACGAGGAGATTGGAGCGAGGATCTTTGATGATGAGAAGGATGGAGATGGAGACGATGACGATGATGGTGGTGATGCTCCCGTGGGTGATCGTGTACATGCTACTTCCACTACTACTATGACGATCGAGGTTGGACCATCCCCTACACCCACTATAACTGAGGTTGTTCGAGTGGAGGCTGCTGCTTAGGGGGAGATTGTGTCCAGGCGAGAGGCTCCCAGGCGAGTACAAGTGGATCACCCACCAACGACGATCATAGGTGACCTTCATGAATGCACTACATGGTCGAGGTCAAGGAATACTTCTCATTTCGCTCACTCTGCTTTTGTTGTGTCGTTTGAGCCCAAAGATATTCGACACGCTTTGTCTGACGAGAATTGGGTGAATTCCATGCATGAGGAGTTGGAAAAATTTGAGAGGAACCAAGTCTGGGTGTTTGTCGATCCACCACCAAATTGCCGTCCCATAGGTACCAAGTGGGTGTGGAAGAACAAAGAGGGTGAGAATGGGATGGTTGTGAGAAACAAGTCGAGGTTGGTGGCTCAGGGGTTCAACCAGAAAGAGGGCATAGATTATGAGGAGACATTTGCTCCTGTAGCCCTTTTGGAGGCAATTAGGATCCTTCTAGCCTTTGCCGTGGCTAAAGGGTTCAAGTTCTACCAAATGGACGTGAAGAGTGCTTTCTTGAATGGGGTGATAGAGGAAGAAGTGTATGTCAGGCAACCCCTGGGGTTTGAGAGCGAGAAATACCCACACTGTGTTTACAAACTCCAGAGAGCGCTCCATGGGTTGAAACAGGCACCTAGAGCTTGGTATGGCAGGTTGAGAGGGTTTTTGCTAAGCAAGGGGTTTGTGATGGGCACAGTTGATAAGACCCTGTTTCTCCTTAAGCATGGGAATGACCCTTTGATTGCTCAGATATACGTGGATGACATAATGTTTGGTGGCTCTTCTCATGATCTTTGTTGACGGTTGAAATTCACCATTTCCAACCTTCAATATTCTCACATAAATGGAGGCATATGCATTATTTACTAGCATTTTGGTTTGAATAATGTAGTTCCGCTTGTCCATGGAGATTATTTGTATGTAGGTGATTTACCCCGTAAAAGAGATGGAAACCCACCTTCTATGAAGAAACCATACCAACTCAGCTGAGGAGGTGGCTGCCACCAAGGGAAACATGGCATTCCACGTCATCGATCCAGGGGAGGCACTCACCGACGAATCAGAGGACGCCACATGGGCTTCACATGGATCAAAAGGCTCACCTCGGATACCAAATCAAGCCATGCACCTGGGATGGATCAGAGGGCCCATAAGGCAGCCACCCAGAGGAAAACCACGAGGTGGGGCCACCCTAGAGGGCCGGCCGATCCTAGGATCGGCCAAACCGACCTAGGGGGCTCCATCCTGGCCCTCCACGTGGTAGCTCCCCATTGGTCCATTGCCTCACTCCCGGGTGTTTTGGAGGACTTTGAGCCTACGAGCAAGCCTGGTCCTTGCCTATAAATAGAAGGGGAGGGGCTCCCATTTCCCACACACCACTCTCTCATTCTCCTCTCACTTTTAGTTTCCAAGGCTAGGGGGTAGGCTAGAGTAGCTCTTATTCAGGTTCCAAGTCCTCTTGGAAGTCTAGGTATGAGTTCTCTTTTATTTTTATATCTTTGTATGACTTTGATCTACTTCAGTTATTCAACTATTTCATATAAAGTCATGGTAGATCATATGCTTGATATGTTCTTGAGTTCATCCTCTGTTCATCATTTAGAGGCTTGTGTTCTTCGTGAACACTACCTTTTGATCCACTTGAAGGGTGATAAACTCCTTCCTTATGTGTTTGTTCATAAGTTAGAGGCTCGTGTTCTTCACGAACACGACCCTTTGATCTTATTGATTAGACATAAGAGAGTTCATATCTGTTTGTATGTCTAGCCTAAGTTGATCTTGTTAGATGGCATGAGAGTGTTGCATGAGGTCTGTGTTCAAGCTACGGTACTCGGTCTAGTTGACCAGTCTTCTGGTGGCTCTCACCCTGGGTCACAATAGCCCGGGCCTGGTGGAGTCTAGCAGCAGCGTAGGCATGGTGCTTGGGTTGTCTGGTTACGATAATTATGAGCATACCCCCCGTAACGATAGAGGTCGGTCCTCAGGTAGTGACAGCCCTATTGGATCCTTGGGCAACCTCCACGCTGGGGTACCTGCTGTAGGAGTCTAAAGTCTAGTTTCGCAGAGTGCTGGTCGTCGCGGGCTAGCTCCCCGTTTGTACCTGGGTGCTGAACCTTATCTCTCTCATGCAATACTCATGCCCATCTCTTGTATCTTCTAGCTTTCTATGTTTAGTACATTAGAACCTAGAGCTAACTCATATGTACCCCCTAAGCCGTAGTGTGCTAGAGTAGAGGTAGATCTGAGTGTGTGTGTCGCACTACCCTTATATCTTTATTCTTACCCTGTCTTTGAGTGTGTTGTTCCCTATATCTATCTCTCGGTTTACATTCGGAGCAAAAGCATAAGTCTAAAATATCCGTCATTGCCTTCCACAGATACGATACCCTTGGAATACTCTCCTTCCTTGGGGAAATGCTACAATGGTTTATCTATGCGCTTGCGGATTCGTTCATGATTGTTTAGATTAACCTATGGCAAGTCTCGATGTTGACGCTAACCCGACGCCATTAGTTGTGACATTGAGAGGTGCCTACAAGGCGTTTCTTGGTGGTGTCACTAAGGACGGGTCCCAGATCTGTTCTTAAGATGACGACGCTACGAAACGCCAACAAGCATTTCTGGCGCCGTCGCCGGGGAAGGCACAGGATTATCATGACTATGCTTTGCATCTGTTTATAAACTCTGAGTAGGTTAGGACAACTCTCATTGCAGGCTAACCTTGATTGTCTTCTTTTATCTTTGGATGATGAAGATAGGTAGTGTATGATTGGTTTCGACCTACCAGGGAATTTTACTGAAGATCCCGAGTCAATTGTGAGGAAAGCTCGAATTCATTTCGTCTCACCTCGTCGTACTCATCCGGAAGGCAATCCAGCTTCCTTTGTACCATCCACGTCCAACGCTATGGCCCAGAAGACACTTCGTGAGTACTCAGCTCCTTCCGCTGACCAGGTGCTGCAAGGCCCTGAGGTGGCAATGGGGACTGAAAATTTTGAGATCAAGATGGGTCTAATCAGGATGGTACAGGCTAGCCCATTCTGTGGCTAGCCGAATGAGGATGCCAATGCTCATCTGCAGCAATTCCTAGAGCTATGCAGCACTTTTATCATCAGGGGTGCAAATATGGATGCTATTCATCTACGGCTGTTTCCATTCTCCCTCCTGGGGAAAGCTAAGCAATGATTCTACGCGAATCGTGAAGCTATTAACACTTGGAGCAAGTGTTCAGAGGCATTTCTCAAGAAGTTCTGCCCATTGGGTAAAACCAATGCTCTTCGTTGAAGGATTTCTGATTTTTAGCAAGCAGCAAGTGAATCTATTCCAGAGGCTTGGGAAAGGCTTCAGGAGTACGTCCTGGCCTGTCCTCACCAAGGGATGGAGGATTTGCTCATTCTTCAAAGCTTCTATAATGGGTTGACTCCGACAGCTCGAGGCCATATTTATGCTGCTGCTCAAGGAGCATTCTTCTCACTCACTGTTGATGATGCTAAATTACTCATTGAGAAGATGGTCTCTAACCAAGGGTGGAGTGATGAAAGACTCCAACCACGACCGAGGGTACTCATACTGTCAAGGAAGCAGACATGATTACTGCCAAGATGGATCTTCTTATAAAGAGATTGGATGACTACACCGGTGAGAAGGCTGCCATGGCCACCACTACTCTGCCTATGGACTCTCACAAGACTTGTGAAGTCTGTGGCAACACTGGGCACTCAGGCAACTACTGTCCGGAGACTCAGGAGGAAGTGATGTACATGAATGGCAACAACAACGGTTATCGTCCACCTCAACAAGGAGGCCAATCGTGGAATCAACAACACCCTTATTATCAAGGAGGTAACCAAGGTAATTCGTACAATCCCAACCAACCTTCCTTGAGAGATCTCGTTTTTGGGCAAGCTAAGATTAATGAAGGTGTTAACAAGAAGCTAGCTACCCTTGATAAAACTTTGGAAAGCCTTAGTGTTAAGCTTGATAGTTTTTCTTCTGCCCAGAAGAGTCAGCTGAGTTTCAACAAAATGTTGGAAACTCAGTTGGCCCAGCTGGCCGCTTCTGTTCCCTCTGTTGAAAATGCAAATGCGGTAACCACTATAGGAGGTAAATCCACTTGGGATCCACCGTATCCTAACCATGCAGGGATAGATAAGAAAGGCATAACAAAAGTTGAGAATATCCATGAGGATTCATCCAACTCGGAAGAATCTCCCCAGGTAAGGAAGGTGCCACCAACAGATAAAGCACCTGTAGGAGTGACGGCGCATCTGGATTTCATAGAAGGCAATGTGATGTCGTTCCCTCAAAAGAGCAGGAAGGCAACAATAGATGAACAGTTCAATCGCTTTGTGGACATGATTCAGAAAGTTTATATCAACGGCCCATTGCTTGAGGCAATACACATTCCCACTTACGCACGTTATCTCAAGGACATCTTAACCAAGAAGCGAGCTCTTCCCACAATCGAAGTAGTACGACTCACAGAGGAGTGCAGTGCTGCCGTACTCAACAGCCTTCCTGAGAAGAAGAAGGATCAAGGGTGTCCCACAATCACTTGTATGATTGGGACCCAACGTTTCGACCATGCTCTTTGTGACTTAGGGTCTAGTGTCAGCGTCATGCCTAAGTTAGTCTTTGATCAACTTAACTACACGAGTCTATCTCCAACCACTTTGCAACTGCAGCTGGCCGATTCTTCAGTCTGATAACCAGCGGAGATGGCTGAGGACATTCCAGTGAAAGTCCGAAATTGCTTTATTCCCGTTGACTTTGTGGTGCTGGACATGGAGATCACCAAGGAGGTGCCGCTCATACTTGGGCGACCATTTCTGAGTACAGCTGATGCACAAATTGATGTGGGGGCTGGTGTGATCCGTCTCTACATAAATGGCAAAGAGGAGAGGTGCGAGTTTCATCCAAGAAAAGAACAATGCTCGATGATCAAGGACTTACCAACTTCCGACACCCCGGCACGAGAGGTCGGAGTGCCACCACGGCAAGTGGATAGCCTCATTGCATTCATGAAGAATTTTTTGAAGGAAGAACGCCAACTCATGGGCACGGGACAGAAACAGTATTGGAAGTCTCAGTCCCAGTCCAAGAAATCACCTCCTACACATCACAACCCACACAATACTCAGAAGATGTGGTGGAGGGTGAGTAGGAAGCCGACTTCTCCTCCGAAGGAAACGGCTGCCCCACTGCCTAGGTGAGAACTTTGGAACCAAGTCTAGCTCTCAAGACTCAAAATACTGAGCTCTGCACTGACAGGTAAGATCGGTAAGTCATCTTTATTTTCCATACAATAAAATTCTGGTTCAGGAAAAGCAGTCTACTTCTGCTTTGTGTTTTCTGCGTTCTCGCTGTGGCGAGCTCAGGAGTGATGTCCACCCGGACATTCCTTGAGCTTGCACCATGGTATTAACTTGTCACAGCCACACCACCACCACAGCCTCAGCCTCAGCCACAGCCTTCTATGCCACCGGTGGCAGGAGGGGCCCCTGCGGGGTACATGTCCGGGGTTACCCCTGGATATGCACCTGGTTGGGACCAGCCCACCTACCAGCCGAGTGCGAGTGGCACAGCTTGGGCAGATGCGAGCAGTGCTTAGTGGGCCACACCCTCTAGTTCCAGCTCCGGTGGTCCACCTCCATCTTCATCCTTTCGGCGGCACTCCTCGGCCTCTGCACGCGATGCTCAGCTCGCGCAGCGGATGGGAGAGCTCACCGTCCAGTTCACGAGATTGGAGGAGACGCTGAACACCCACGTCGAGTCTACCTCAGCGTAGCAGCGTCAGGCTGGTGAGAGGATAGAAGCCATGCAGCAGGATCAGCATCAATACATGGAGGCACAGAGGGCTTACTACGCGAGTTAGGGTTTCTTCTACCCTCCTGCGCAGTGAGCCTGAAGCTAGCTTGGGGGAGGACCCCCATACTTAGGTAACTTGTATCTTCCATTGTTTTCATAATATCTTATAAATGAAAACGAAAAAAAATCTGCAAAAATAAAGACCAAAAATATTTATTTGCTTTCATCATCCTCGTTTGCTTAGTTTGCTTTGATATGCTTAGTAAGAATGCTTTGCCTCTATGGTCGAAATGATGAATAGTTGCTCTGTTTATTTTCCTCGTATGTCTTGCTTACAACTTTGTATCCTACCTAAGTTTTGAGTTTTTTGGCTTGTATGTTCAAACCTTAGCCTAAAAACTATGGGTAGCAAAAAGCATGATCCTTGCCTAAGTTGTTGTGAGATATGACATGGTAGAATAGAGTGCTATGATCTTGTGCTTAGTGATGCTTGACATCCGGAGTTTTTCTTTTTGAAAAATCAAAACATGATGAGTTCCTCAATGATGAGAATTTCCCATCCAAGGCCATATGTAGATTCTAGCTCTCAGCCTCCATATATGCAGCTTATTCTCTCATTGAACTTTGTCAAATTGTTGTGACCCTTGTTAGAACTCATACTCCCCTGATCAAGATCACGTACACGTTCATGCTAAACTTCTACACTGGAAGTTAAGCACTCATCATTTGTTCCATATGCCTATGCATTCTTCCATAAATAAAACTCTATGTATCTTTGCATTATTCATCCCTCTCCAAATATCTCCAATAGAGACAAAAGGCTAGCTAAAAAAAAGAAGGAGAAAAGCATGCTCAAAAGCATGGCAAAAATAAAATAAAGAGAGCTAGCCCAAGTCTCGAAAATTTCAAAAGGAGAAAAAGGGATTGATATGTGCAAGAGAAAGAGTTCCACCATGTAGATGGTAATAACTAGCACCTACTCCGGGGCTAGTGTCCACCTTACCATCAATCCCCTATTCCCTCATATAAAGCATGGTAATATCTAGCACCCATTTTCGGGCCTAGTATCCACCTTGCCATGCTCATATCCATCACACACATATGCACATCTTGATCAGGATGTATGTTTGTTTCTTCCAAGGATCCGGTTTTTGACTTAGCAAAACATGAGAGGCAAGTATGCCACATCTTCCCTACCTACAGCTCCACATACAGCCTATTAGGAGTAGGATGTGAAGAAAGGCAACATTGATGCCTTGGTGAGGAACCATACACTTTTGAGCGATCCGAGAGTATCATTTGAGGAACTCTGATTTTCTTTTGAAAAATTTTCAAAACCTCCGGATTGATAAGCTGATCAAGGTATAAGTGATTATGCACATGCTATATAACCATTCTGTCAATCAACCGCCCAGGGTAGGTGAAGCTATATGCCCCACGTCATCAGGTGAAAGGTAAGAACATTGCCAACTTGTTCAACTCTTGGTAGAGTACCCTGCTGTATGTTTGCCATAAGTTGGGAATACAACATTGTAGCAACTCCTGATCAACCAACCTAAGTCTCTAATGTCTTGCTTCGAGACGAGCAAGAGGTTAGCTTGGGGGAGTTTGTTGATGGTTGAAATTCACCATTTCCAATCTTCAATATTCTCACATAAATGGAGGCATATGCATTATTTACTAGCATTTTGGTTTGAATAATGTAGTTCCACTTGTCCTTGGAGATTATTTGTATGTAGGTGATTTAGCCCTTAAAAGAGATGGAAACCCACCTTCTATGAAGAAACCATGCCAACTCAGCTGAGGAGGTGGCTGCCACCAAGGGAAACATGGCATTCCACGTCATCGATCCAGGGGAGGCACTCACCGACGAATCAGAGGACGCCACATGGACTTCACATGGATCAAAGGGCCCACCTCAGATACCAAATCAAGCCATGCACCGGGGATGGATCAGAGGGCCCACAGGGCAGCCACCCAGAGGAAAACCACGAGGTGGGGCCACCCTAGAGGGCCGGCCGATCCTAGGATCGGCCGAACCGACCTAGGGGGCTCCATCCTGGCCCTCCACGTGGTAGCTCCCCATTGGTCCATTGCCTCACTCCCGGGTGTTTTGGAGCACTTTGAGCCTCCGAGCAAGCTTGGTCGTTGCCTGTAAATAGAAGGGGAGGGGCTCCCATTTCCCACACACCACTCACTCATTCTCCTCTCACTTTCAGTTTCCAAGGCTAGGGGGTTGGCTAGAGTAGCTCTTATTCAGGTTCCAAGTCCTCTTGGAAGTCTAGGTATGAGTTCTCTTTTATCTTTATTTCTTTGTATGACTTTGATCTACTTCAGTTATTCAACTATTTCATATATAGTCATGGTAGATCATATGCTTGATATGTTCTTGAGTTCATCCTCTGTTCATCATTTAGAGGCTTGTGTTCTTCGTGAATACTACCTTTTGATCCACTTGAAGGGTGATAAACTCCTTCCTTATGTGTTTGTTCATAAGTTAGAGGCTCGTGTTCTTCACGAACACGACCCTTTGATCTTATTGATTAGACATAAGAGAGTTCATATCTGTTTGTATGTCTAGCCTTAGTTGATCTTGTTAGATGGCATGAGAGTGTTGCATGAGGTCTGTGTTCAAGCTACGGTACTCGTTCTAGTTGACCAGTCTTCTGGTGTCTCTCACCTTGGGTCACAATAGCCCGGGCCGGGTGGAGTCTAGCAGCAACGTAGGCATGGTGCCTGGGTTGTCTGGTTATGATAGTTATGAGCATACCCCCCGTAACGATAGAGGTCGGTCCTCAGGTAGTGACAGCCCTGTTGGATCCTTGGGCAACCTCCGCGCTGGGGTACCTGCTGTAGGAGTCCAAAGTCTAGTTTCGTAGGGTGCTGGTCGTCGCGGGCTAGCTCCCCGTTTGTACGTGGGTGCTGAACCTTATCTCTATCATGCAATACTCATGCCCATCTCTTGTATCTGCTAGCTTTGTATGTTTAGTACATTAGAACCTAGAGCTAACTCGTATGTACCCCCTAAGCCGTAGTGTGCTAGAGTAGAGGTAGATCTGAGTGTGTGTGTCGCACTACCCTTATATCTTTATTCTTACCCCTGTCTTTGAGTGTGTTGTTCCCTATATCTATCTTTCGGTTTACATTCAGAGAAAAAGCATAAGTCTAAGATATCCACCATTGCCTTCCACGGATACGATACCCTTGGAATACTCTCCTTCCTTGGGGAAATACTACAATGGTTTATCTGTGCGCTTGCGGATTCGTTCATGATCGTTTAGATTAACCTATGGCAAGTCTCGATGTTCACGCTAACCCGATGCCATTAGTTGTGACATTGAGAGGTGCCTACAAGGCGTTTCTTGGTGGTGTCACTAAGGACGGGTCCTAGATCTGTTCTTAAGATGACGACGCTACGAAACGCCAACAATCTTGTTGCCAGATTTGCAGATGACATGAGCAAGGAATTTGAGATGTCCATGATGGGTGAGCTGCAGTTTTTCTTATGACTCCAGATCAAGCAGTGCAAGGACGGGACATTTCTACATCAGGCGAAGTACACCAGGGACATGGTGAAGAAGTTTGGCTTCAACGAGTCCAAGCCGCTGACTACACCGATGGGTACCACAACGGCTTTGGATGCGGATGAGGATGGTGAACCAGTGGACCAGAAGGAGTACCGAAGCATGATCGGCTCCCTCCTCTACTTGACGGTGACGAGGATGGACATACAATTCAGCGTGTGTCTGTCCGCTCGTTTTGAGGCTTCACTGAGGACTTCACATCGACAGGCCGTCAAGCAGATTTTCAGGTACTTGAACTACACTCCTGAGTTTGGTCTTTGGTATTCTGCCACCTCGACACTCAGACTTCACGGGTACTCCGATGCTGATTTTGCTGGGTGTCGATTGGACCGCAAGTCTACCTCTGGGTGTTGCCAGTTTCTCGGTTCTTCTTTGGTCTCTTCGTCATCTCGCAAGCAATCCAGTGTAGCCCAGTCCACTACAGAGGCCGAGTATATAGCTGCTGCTAGTTGTTGTTCCCAGCTGCTTTGGATGACCTACACTATGAGCGATTTTGGTGAGGAGTGCTCCTAGGTTCCACTCTTTTGTGACAGCACTAGTGCCATAAGTGTAGCCAAAAACCCAGTCCTTCACTCCAAAACGAAAGACATAGAAGTGAGGTACCACTTTCTGAGGGACAATGTTGAGAAGGGAAATATATCCCTGTCCTATGTACCTACCCAAGATCAGCTAGCCGACATATTCACCAAACCACTTGACCAAGTCACTTTCACTCGCTTGCGGGGTGAACTTGGGGTGTGCTTTTCTTTCTAGCTAGGTCTTGGAGCTTCTCATGTTGATATGTGATATATGTTTCATTTTGTTGCATTCCATGCAAGCATTTTACTTTCTGTACAAAACCTGGTAGGATAGCCATCTTTGGATCACTTGTGCTAGGAAAAGCTTCTCTTATATAGTTTGATCACAGATGTGCTATGTATGAGATATGTGCATGTTTGGTAAATGGTGATGTGAATGCTATGCTCTTGATGGTTTTCCCATATATTTATGTTGAGATAGCTTCATGTTTGTGAAAATGATAAAATTGCCTCTCTCATGAGTAGATGCTTGTCTATGCTCAATTTGTGCTTAAATGCCTATATCATGTTTAGTTTGTGCTTGAGTATCATGTTCTCTTTGCTTAGGGTCAAAGACCTTTTGTCATTATAAATGTTTAGCCCATTTGTTCACTTTGGGAGGAGCATAAGCTTCTTTTTGCCGCAAAGGCATTTCATGTACCATGTTTAAACTTGAAAATGAAATTGGTGTATGAATTGCCTTGTGCTTGAAAAATGAGCTCTAAGTCATGTCTTTATGTTTGAAATTCATATCTTGGGTGCTAAACCGTAGCATGTTGTCTACCATGAGAAGTCTCATTTTAAGAAGTAGACACAAGGCTCGGTGGCTTTAACATGACTTGAGTATCTTGTGGGCATTTATAATGATCTTGTGATGAGAATTTGTGATCTTGTATAAACTTTGGATGATCTAGTGTATTTGTGCTCAAATTGCCATGGATAGGATCTTGCTCATGAGATGAATGTTTCTTTGTGAAAATTGATTAAAAATTGCTTTTAGCCATGTCCCATGCTTATATGTCTCTACCTTCTTGATGGCAATGTGCTAACTACACCATATCTACTTTGCTTGCTCTATGTCTCATTTGTAGCATTTTCTTGTGCTCTTTGTATATTTGAGAAGCTTGGTAGATTGTATATATGCCTTGACATGCATTTTTCATGAAAACAAGGGGAAGTGCTTCATATACCTTGATTCATGCATTGTCAACAAGGGGGAGAAGTTACGCACATTTGGGGAGAGTTTTGTATGATAGGGGGAGAGTTTTGTGGAAATTTGGTTGCATTTGTGAGATTTTTGCATGTGAGGAGAAAAATTGAGAAGAAGAGGTTGCATTTGCTCAGGGGGAGTTTGCATATGTGCAGGGGGAGCTCCTTTGGTTTGCCTGAGTTTTGTGCTTTGTGGTGTGCTCCTTGTGAGCTTTGTTTTGTCTCGGCTGTGTTGAGCCGTTGCCCTTGCCTTAGGGGGCCGAGACTTGGTCTGGCGAGTGATCTCGTTTTCGCTTGTTCTTTGGCTTTGGATCACTTGTTGGAGGTTGGTATTCGTGGTTGTTTTCCTTTCTTTTTTTCTCTATGATGGTTACTATGGGTGTTGTCAATGCACTCATCAAGGGGGAGATTGAGGACCAGGTGTGTCCGAGGACTAGTGGGGGGTCGCTCCTTAGTGATGAGTGATTGACAACGTTGTGTGGACTGATGCTTGGCTAAGTGTGCAGGTACAGGTTGCGGCTTGACTCATGTTGGCGCAGGTGAAGAACAAGTGCAAAAGGCCTTAGCCGTGGCGGCCTCCGGGTGAGGGAGAGGCAAGTAGGCTTGGTTCGATGGACCCGATGGCCGAAGGGGTCAAGTGCGAGTCGTGCGGTGCAAGACTAGCGAGCTGAAGTTGTGGACATGGGCCGGTGCAAGGTAGCGGATCAAGGCCGAAGCTTGCACGCAGGGTTTGTTGGTTTGCCCACAAAACCATCAGTGGACGGTTTCTTGGTTTAGGCCGCAAAACCAAGTCCGGACGCCCGAGGCGACGGAGACGGTGATCCTGGAGCTTCGGGAAGCTTCGAGGCGGGGGGCATGTGGCGTGATCGCGGGGTTTGCGTCGATGCGAAGCAAAGCCGTGGTGGAAGTGTGTCTGCTCGATGAAGACTTGACCAAAATGCCCCTGAGGGGTTGTATCTTCTATTTGAGTTGTAGGGGTAGCGTGGTCATTTACCTCCCTCTGATGGACTTCGTATAAATAGCGGAGAGGTGGATGGCATCTCTCTCTCTTGGACTATAAGGTTTCCTCCCCCGGTAGATTGCTCTGAACTACTTCTTTTTCCTCTGCTTTCCTTAGGCTAGATTTTTGTATAGACTCTGACCTCTGGATGTATGGAAGCATTCGACATTGCGGTGATCTCCTAGTCCTCTGTGATTTTCGTGTCATTTTCGGGGCTATTTTTGGGTGGTTTCGTTCTTCGCTCGATTCGTGGATTTGAGGTCATTTCTTCTCGGATTTCTTTGAGGGGATCATGGGTGGATGCCTTGTGCATCTTTGTGTGTGATCTTGACCCCTCAAACACCGTGAAACACCTTCAATTCGTGCGTTTTTGGTTGGAGCCCGAGTTCATGGTGGTGGTTCGTGTGATGCGCAATTCCCGGTGATTTAGGGAGTTAGAGGTCGAGATTTTTGGGGCATAGCTTCCTTGTGTGACGCTTCTCAACTCCTCAAAGTCTTGTCTCAAGAGCTCTAGCCGTTTGGGAGATCTGGTGATGGAAAGGTGGAGTGGACTCCCGAGCTCGAGCTTTTTCCTGTACTGTTCGTGCTTGGAGGACGGTCCGCGAGGCCCGTGCGGACGGTCTGCGAGGCCTAGGCAGCGTTAGTGTTATTCGTGTTCTTCGCGAGTTCTTGAGCGCTCGAGTTTCGATCTCTTGTGTTGCTTTGATTCGATGGGAACAAGTTTGGCGGTCAGTCCGCGAGATAGGCTCGGACGGTCCGTGACGGTCGGACGGTCCGCAGTGAACCGTCGAACAGTCCGATTTTTCCTGGTGCGCTACTGGAGGTTCGGTCTGCTTTTTGGACGGTTCGCCGTGTGCTTGCGGACGGTCCGCCTGGGTCCCGCGGACGGTCCGCCTGGTGCTTTCGGACAGTCCGCCCTGGACTTTGCAGATTTGGCTAAGTGCTTTGGTTCTTGTCTTGTGCTTCCGCTCGTTGCTTCTAGGCTTGTCTCTAGGACTTGTAGGCTTGTGTGTGCCTTCTCTAGATCTTCTTTGGTGTGTACGAGTACTCGGAGTGGCAATCGAGGTATAGGCCGAGTTCGACCTTCGGGAAGAATTTTTATTGGCTCCCATTCACTCCCCCCCTCTCTGGTCGCCTATTCGTTCCTTCACACACTTATGGTTGGAGCTCAGCAAGTGGGGGAACATGCAAAACTATCAAGGATAGGCTAAGGGTCTGCAACAGTTAGCATTTTAATGTTGATCAAATTTTATTACCAAGCTCCTAATTGCTAGATGTAAGTTCATACCAACCCACTTAAGCATTTAGAAAACTTTCCATCTCAAAACCATATGAAAACCACGATTTAATTCCATCTTTAAGTTTGATTATCATGTGAGGGTCCAAGCCGCTCATGACCGTGAGCACAGCTAATCGATCAATTTTAACTCTGCAGAGGTTGTACACTTTACCCACAGTTCGTGTTTCCCATGTCGCCCAGGTTGATCAGACCCTTAAACACTGCCGAGGTGAGTGGCTAGGGATCCACTACGAAGCCTTTACAAAGGCATGCAAAAGACCGACAACCCGCATAGTTACAGATCAGGGCGGACCATAACCCTCCCTAGTGGTCAGCACCTTAGCAAAGGCGGCTACCCGAAAAGGACCGGACTATACCCCTGCAACCCGGACACCCCCTCTGCTCCTTTCGGATAAGGTCATCAGAACATTCACACACCTAATTAATTGGCTAAGCCAGAGCCATATGGACTGTGGTTGTACTGTTTTCTTAGGTGGTTCTCCATGTTCCGATTTAATCATATGATCTTGTATTACCAAAAGCAACATCTTGCTCATCATTCATCATTTTGTAAAGTTTTCATTTCAACCATCCCAAGGTATAGCAACTAAGCATTTTCTACCCAAAAACATTTATAAAGCCGGGTTGTTTCAAGGTTCATTGATAAAATCTAGGTAAATCCTTAAAAAGGTGTTCCCGTCAAATTAATGCAATGCAACAAATAAATGTAAACTTTAATTGTTATGCAATTACATAGGACAAAAAGGAATATGCAGAGGGAGAAGTCCACTTGCCTTCTTCAACTACAAAGTGATCCTCTTCTTCTTCAGAAGGTTCATCCTGGTCAACTCCGACAGGCTGCTCAACCGAAACAGGCACAATATCTACGAGCATACAAGAAAACATACAATAAATAAAAAAATACACCAAACAATTCTGAAAACTAAAAACACTCTGATAAAACAAACGGGTTTGATGAGACGGTCGCATGGACACCAAGAACGCTTAAAACGGAGCTAAGACGACATAGATATGACCGAAACAAGGTTCAGGGACTTTTCTGTGAAGAAACTATGCTTCCAGAGGCTAAACTGAAACATAAATACGCGTATAAACTGAAGGTTTAACGTGCAAAAGGACAAACCCTGGATGGCGGGCGGGATTATCAGAAAGATAAAGGACTTAAATGATAAAAACATGACTTAACTGTAAAGAATCTTAAAGGTGGAAGGACCGGCTTGCGAACCTTATAAAACGGAGGAGTTCTTTAGCAAAAAGGACGGTGCTGACCGTTACGGTCAAGATTGACCTCGCGATCGGGTGGATCTGAACCGTCCGTGACGGATCAGACGGCGAACGTGGGCTGCAAGCAACGGACGGCGGACAGTGCGGCGGCACTCAGGGGCTTGCGGCGGCGCCGGCGGCGAAGCTCACCGGAGCAAGTGATGGCGTTTCTTAACGTCACCACTAGTTGTACAGCTAGAGGGAACGTATAAGAGCAACTGGGTATACCGCAAGCGCACGGAAATACCGTTGTAGCACTTCCCCAAGGAAGGAGAGTATTCCAAGGGTATCGAATCCAAGGAACGATGTGCACTATCTTCTAGTCTAGTATAGATGTTCCAAGGACACGAAGCTCAGCTATGGTAGGGGAGAAGGTGAAGGGCTTGCTAAGTGTATCGATCAAGGTCGTATCGTTTCACGGTATGGAACTTACTGCAGGGCGCCAGCCCATCCTAACTTTTTATGGAGAGGCCAATGTTCTGGCAACGGGGCCCTACTCGGTACCCAGGCGTGGAGGATTACAATGGGTCCAACATGCTATCACCATGCGGCCTACCTGCCACGTGCCAAGTACGTGGTATTCGAAGGATAACCGTAGTCTAGACACCACGTCTACACCACTGATTGCTACTATAGAAGGATACGTCTCCTAGGCCGATAGCCCTACTATAGCACTCGTATAAATATGGAGCGACGAACACAAGCAAGTGTGTACTAGATCGTACCTTATCAGATCAGGATAGGTTAGGAAGAACAACTACTGACTTATTTATGAGCCTCAACTAGATCAAAGGAGTGATCCACAGACAAACAGATAAATGCACTTGCATAGGTATGCAACTAGACCGAAGGGTTGTGTTCATGAAGAACACAAGCCTCTAGTTCAAGAACACAAGAACATATCAATCATGCAAGAACACACTTCAGTCTAAATGAGATATGTCACAATACTTACTTTGGTCTAAATGAAGAACAAAGAAGAACTCCTTCATCATCACCTTCACTTCCCTCTCTACCTAGAACTCACGCACACAATCCCTACATGAGGTATGAGAGGAGAGGGAACTTGGATGTGCTCCAAAAGGGAGCCCCTCCCCTCTTATTTATAGAGGAGGGGGTGGCTTACCAAGAGGCCAACACCTCTCCAAAGTGTGCAGCCTTCCTTGGGCGCCACCAATAGGAGAGCGACATGTGGTGAGGAATCTTGCAATGCACTCTTCTCTAGCTTCCAGGGGAAGGAACCTAACCGACCTTGTACCGACCAATCAAGAGGCACCATGTCACCAATCCACCCCGAAACGTTGCAAGGGATCAACCAGGAAGCAACACGTGGAAGCAGATGGCGAACGGAGGCAAGATGGGAGCGGCAGAACCTGGGTTCGGCTGACCCTGGCCCAACTCCTTTTGCATCGTTCTCTCTCTGGGTGACTGGTATGTGGGCCCCTCTGACGGTTCCAGGTGCATGCGGAGTTTTGAGGTGGTTTGGGTCCCTGGTGGGCCCTTGGATCCTTGTGCTGCACATGTGGCGGTGTCTGATTCGTCGGTGATTGCTTCACTTGGATTGATGAGGTGTCATGGACACATGGCATCCAATGTGGCAGCACATCGCCACGTGGTCTGGTGTGGGTCCCACTGGGCTCACAAGATATTGGGAGTATTATCTTCTCTTGTGCATATCTTTCCCATCCGGACTCCGAAGTAGACAAATGATATATCCGTTTCGACCATCTCGATGAGCCCGTTGCAATGATGCAGTCCAAATTGGAATTTGAGCATGTTTATGATGACATCCTTTAATAGCCATTCGATCACTTGCTTTCAACTATACCATTTGGCACGTATTCCGGTGCATCCTGCAACAAAAAAACTAGAAACACTAACAGTTGTGGAAATCATTAGTATCAAGCTCTATTCTAGTGTTGATGATACTTTTACATTTATTTTATGTAGTTATTGACGGTGTAAAAGTAGCACTTAACAGTCGTCAACAGCAAGTCGATCTCGAGCTCTAGGGCTTGGTTTTGGATGTAGAGAGGCTCTACGCGAAGCTTGAGCGGTGGCAAACTCAACCAGGTGGTTAGGGAGGCGACAAAGACGGGGGTCTTGATACAGAGAAAGGCTCGATGAGCGTCTTAAGCGAAGGAGAGGAAAGGAGAGAGGGTCAAAGACACTCCACCGACGATGGAAGGCTTCAACGGACGGCAATGACGCGGCGGCAGAGGAACTTCGGGCGGCGGAGCGCGCGAGAGCGAGAAGTGTGTGCGGGAGCTCGATTGAAGCGAAGGGGTGGTGCACGGGTTAAAGTGTTGCCTTTATATGGCGCGGAAAGGGAGAGGGAGCGATGGCCGGCATGGAGAGGCCTTCAATGGCTATTGCGGCCGGCGCCCTTGATTGCAATCAAAAGGGAGGGGCGCGTGATTGAAGGGAAACGGAAGGGATTGAAAGCAGAGATTGAAGAGGGAGCTTCAGTGCTCCCTGACTAGCAGCTTGAAGGCGGAGGGGCGCAGGAGAAGCGGGGGAAACGGCCGGCGGCCTTCATGGCGGGCGCGGCAGAGCCGCTGCAGGAGGAAGGGGATAGGCCTGACAGTCGGGTCCCACCTGCCAGTGAGAGAGAGAGGGGAAGAAGGGAGAGCGCAGAGCGGGCTGCGTTGGGCTGCGAGGCTAATAGGCTGAGCGAGTGGAGGTGGGCCGAGCAAGAGATAACAGGCTGCCGGCCTGCTGCAGCTAAACTCGGGCCGGAAGAAAGAAAAGAGGGGGGAGATTGAGCTGGGCCGCTCATGAAGCTGGGCTGGGCTGCCATGCGAGAAAGAGAGAAAAGAGGAGAGGGTTTAGGAGGGAAAAAGATAGGGTTTAAACTTTTTATGAATTTGAAAACTTCACACATTCAAACAAAAACCATGCAAACCAAATCATGATGCACAAGCACTTGTTGCTTCTAAATTATTTAAATTATATTTAAATATTTTAGAGCCCAAATTAATTATTAATTTAATTAAGTCCTTAAAACTAAATCTAAAACACCATGTTGCTTAAGATATTTTTAGTGATGGAATTTTAGGGTGTTACACAAGTGCTCTACATTCAAAGACGGATGGTACAGTAAACTGGTTGAATGGTAAATCTTTAGAGGGTATCAAGGTGGTGTGTGATTATCCAGATGTGTTCCCAGATGATCTAATGGGTATGCCACCTGATCGGGATGTTGAGTTTGTTATTGATCTTTTACCAAGCAGTGCCCCTATTTCTAAGAGTCCACATAGAATGTCTAGTGATCAATTACTTGTGCTTAAAAAGCAGATTAATGAGTTATTGGAAACGAGATTTATTTGTCCTAGCTCATCACCTTGGGGGGCACTGGTCATCTTTGTGAAGAAGAAGGATGGTACTCAAAGGCTGTGTGTGGATTACATGTCTCTTAATGATGTTACTATCAAGAATAAGTATCCATTGCCCTATATTGAGGATTTGTTTGATCAGATGAGAGGTGCTAAGGTATTCTCAAAGATTGATTTACGTTCTAGTTATCATTAGATGAAGATCAGATTATCAGATATTCACATGATTGCATTCACCACTAGGTATGGACTCTATGAGTATACATTCATGTCTTTTGGATTGACTAATGCACCTGCCTACTTCATGTATCTGATGAACAAAGTGTTTATGGAGTATCTGGATATGTTCGTTGTGGTGTTCATTGATGACATTTTGATATACTCCAAGAATGAAGAGGAGCATGAGGAACACTTGAGGCTGTATTGGAGAATCTTAGAAAACATCAGTTGTATGCTAAATTTAGCAAGTGTGATTTTTAGTGCAAGGAAGTTGCTTTTCTTGGTCATATCATCACCAACGGAGGTATTGCAGTGGATCCAAGCAAGATCAGCGATGTGTTGAAGTGGGAACAGCCTCGGATCGTAACAGGGATCAAGAGTTTCCTTGGACTAGTTGGTTACTATCGTCGGTTCATCGAGGGATTCTCTAAGATAGCAAAGCCTCTCATGACGCTATTGGAGAAGGATAGATCATTCAAGAAGGCTAGTTTGAGGAGTTGAAGAAGAGATTGACCACAACCCCAGTGTTAGTAATGCCAGATCTGCAGAAGAGTTTCGATACCTATTGTGACGCATCTCTACAGGGTCTGGGTTGTGTTCTGATGCAGGAGGGACATATTATAGCCTATGCATCTCGGCAGTTGAGGAAACATGAGCAGAATCATCCCACTCACGATTTGGAGCTTGCAGCAGTGGTTCATGCTTTAAAGATTTGGAGGCATTACGTTACGGGAACTAAGTTCCAAATCCATACTGATCATAAGAGTCTTTAGTACATCTTCACTGAGAAGGACTTGAATCTGAGACAACGTCACTGGTTAGAGCTGATCAAGGATTACAGTTTGGAGATACACTATCATCGTGGGAAGGCAAATTTGGTTGCACATGCTCTGAGTCAGAAAGGTGAAGCTACCATGGCATTAGCATTCCAGTTACCTGAGGAGTTGATGAAGGAGTTTGAGAAGCTCAATTTGGGGATGATTGCTCATACTCAGGGAGTTACCTTAGAGGTAGAGTATACCTTGGAGCAGGAGATACGCAAGGGACAATTGGAGGATGAGGAGATCAAGGAAATAAAGAAAAAGGTAAAACCTCGGATTTCACAGATGATGATTATGGAACCATATGGTTTAGGAACAGGATTTGTGTGCCTTATGCGAAAGATCTCAAAGAGACCATCTTGAGGGAAGCTCATGATTTAGCTTATTCTATTCACCCAGGTAGTACCAAGATGTACCAAGATCTCAAGCAGAGGTATTGGTGGTATGGAATGAAGAGGGATGTTGTTGCCCATGTGGCTTTGTGCGACACTTGTCACCGAGTTAAAGTTGAACATCAGAGACCTGCTGGATTGCTTCAACCCTTGAAGGTGCCAAAATGGGAGTGGGAAGAGATTGGCATGGATTTCATTGTTGGGTTACCCCGTACTCGAGATGGATATGATTCGATATGGGTTATCCTAGATCGATTGACCAATGTAGCTCACTTTATACCAGTGAGAACAACTTATACAGGAGCAAAGCTAGCTGTGTTGTATATGTCTGGGATTGTGTGTTTGCACAGTGTGCCCAAGAAGATACTATCTAACAGAGGTACTCAGTTCACATCATGTTTACGGGAAAAGCTTCATGAGTCTATGAATACAATGTTGAATTTCAGCTCAGCCTATCATCCATAGACAGATGGACAGACTAGGAGGACTAATCAGATTCTGGAGGACATGTTGAGAGCATGTGCCCTTAAGCGTGGAGGCAGTTGGGATAAGAGTTTGCCTTATGCTGAGTTCTCCTATAACAACAGCTATCAGGCTAGTCTTAAGATGGCACCCTTCGAGGCATTGTATGGAAGAAAGTGTAGAACTCTGTTGTATTGGGGTCAAACAGGAGAGAGTCAGTTGTTTGGAACTGATATCATTAAGGAAGTAGAGAGGCAAGTTCAGATCATCATGAAGAACTTGAGCTACCGTTCACTCTAGGTAGAAGAGATATGCTAACACGAAGAGGAGAGACGTGGTTTTTGACGAGGGCGACTATGTGTATCTCAAGGTATCACTGATTAGGGGTTTGCACAGATTCAAGGTTAAGGGGAAGTTGTCACCTCGCTTTATTGGACCCTTTAGGATTTTTGAGAGAGTGGGATAGGTAGCTTACAGATTGGAGTTGCCAAATCAGCTCTCAGATGTGCATGATGTGTTCCATATCTCTCAGATAAAAAGGGGTCTTCAGCCTCATGATAAGGAGCCATTACCTGTGGATGGATTGGACGTTAAGGAGGATCTCACTTATACTGAACGTCCTATCAAAATCTTGGACACTCTAACACGGGTTACAAGGAATCAGGTAATTAAGATGTGCAACGTACAATGGAGTAATCATGCAGAAGATGAGGCAACATGGGAAAGAGAGGACGAATTGAAGGAAGATTATCCCCATCTCTTTGCTGATCCATCCGAATCTTGAGGACGTGATTCATATTAAGGGGGTAGGATTTGTAACACACTAAATTAACTGTTTTGAAATTTAATAAAATTTATTAGAATTTGTAGAATTCAATTTAAGCTTGTTTAAGGATTTAAGATTTTCCTAAGATTCAGTGTGATTTTTAGGCATTTAAATGTTTTTGAAATTTTAATTAATGAATCATAGGAATTTATTGTGCATTCATGCTGGTGCATAATTTTTGGGTGTTTGAATTCAAATTTGTGTTTGAATTCATTTGTTTGGTGTCTTTTCAAAAATGGCAAAAGCTTTTTCTTTTCTCTCCCTCTTTCTCTTCTCTTTTGGCCCAGGAAGCTTTTCAACCCAGCATCGCTTGAAGCCGGAAGTCCGGAGATGCTCCCCGATCTTCCCTTGCCTGCCCACGCAACACTCAGCCCAGCTAACCGCAGCCCAGCTTGGCCCGGCACCAGCCCGCATCCGCCCTCCTCCTCCGTGTCTCAACGACGGGTGGGCCCCACATGTCATCCCTGAGCTCGAGTCAGACTCGAGCTCAAACACGAGCATGCTGCGCGCTCGTGCCGCTCCGCGCCGTCTTGGCCTCGGGCCCGCACACCAAGGTCGCATCCATCCCCTATAAAGCTGTTGCCGCCCCTCCCTCTCCGCCCTTTTGCCCTAGTTCGCAAGCACCAGAGCCGCCGCCGCTCAAACACTAGAGCTCGAGCCACCGCCTTTGATTTGCTCTATCGTTGCCCTTTCACCAACAAGGAAGCCGCTAGTAGCATCACGTGGGGGTGAGGAGTCGTCCTGTGCTGTTGCCATGCGCTCCCAAGCCTGATCCTGTGCGCAGAAGATCGCCGGAGTAGGACACCCGCTGATGTCCGCCTCGCTAGGCCTAGCGCCGTCTCCGCCGTGCAAGCCGCCACAAGAACCACCTGGTTGTGTTCATCATGCTTCTAGCTACATCTAGGGCCAAACCTCGTCCTAAATGGTGGCCGGACGCTAGATTTCAAGCGTCGCTGGCGAGATCGCCGCCGCTCACCGCCGCACGCCGCCATCCGCCTGCCGTCGCGCGCAACCGCTTCGCTCGCAGCCGTCCATCTGCTGATGTGTGGTCCTGATCTGCTCCGACCTAGTGTCAACCTTGGCGTACCGGTCAACCCGCCCCGTGCTACGTTGTTTTTTTAAGAGCCCTGCGTTTTCTAGATTTTGCATCTGAGCTTCAGCCAGTTCAAAGACCTTTAGGTTTAGGTCCTTTTCCTTATGTTTTAGCCCCTGATCTTTCTAGTTTTTGTGCCCGAAGTCCAGCCCAGAAGTTTTGCGTCATAGACCTTGTGTTTATAAGCATAATCTTGTTTTAGCATCTAGTTTCTTTCAGTTAGACCCCTGGAAGCTTAGTTTTCCTGCAAATAAGCCCTTCAACATTGTATAGCTGGTATCTTTTGCGTTTTAACTCCATTTTTAGCATTCTTTATATCCATGTGTTTGCCTCGATGAGTAGATTAGTTTAGTACCGCTGTTGTTTCTGTTTGCAATGATTGGTGTACTGTTTCTTATTTTATTGTATTGCTTCCTTGCATGTGAATGTGTGATGCGTAGAGAACGAGCAGTTTGAGGAGTTTCCTGAAGGTGAAGACTTCGAGGACTCTGAGCAGTTTACAGATCTTGTGGAAGGCAAGTGTCCTTGGTCATTCCGTTTTTGTTCTATTTAAACATGCATTTAATCACTTTACTTTATTGATTTGCATTAATTTTGATGGATTCCTACTAAGGATGATGACTAGTATCTTTTGACCATTGCCTTGTAAGCGGGTTGATTAATTAATCTTGATGGTAGATACTGCTTAATTTTCTTAACTGGGTTGGTAATGAACAACATCGAATCTACTTTATACTCTATGTTCCTTAATGATTTAATTGAACGACCATACTTGTTAATTGGAACATGGAGAACCACCCAGGACAACAGTGCAATCACAAAGCTATATGGCTCTGGCTTGGCTGAATAATTAGAAACCTTGATGTTGGGGTGACCTTACCGAAAGGGTAAGGGGGAGGGTCAGTGGGGTATAGACTCGCTCTAGTAGGGAGTTGGGCTTGGCTAAGACACAGTACCTACTAGGGGGCTTTATACCTTACAGCGGCTCGTAACCTTAGCAGGTTGTTTCATATTAGGGAATCTTTGTAAAGGCCTAGTAGCATCCCTATGCAATCACACCTCGGTAGTGTGGTATGGTGCCTGATCAGCATCGCGTAGTTGGGTCCAAAGTTCTTTTGAACATTTACGCGACTTGTGGGTAAAGATGTACAACTAATCGATTAGCCGTGCTCACGGTCATGAGCAGCCTGGACCCTCACATGATTAATTTATGGAAGTCGAAATCAATTTGCTGCATTTACTTTATGATGGTGGTGCTATACATTAATTGTGGGATGGTATACACGTATACTTGCTAGTAATTAAGTTGCTTAATAAAATTTGACCAACTAAAATGCCAAAATGCTTAAACCCTTTGGCCATCCACATATACAACCTTACATGTTTATTATGTTATTCTCCCCTTGTTGAGTACGGCATGTGCTCACACTTTTTTTATTATTGCAACTACACAATCCGGATTGCTGCTCAAACTTGAAGATTTTTGAGAAGTACTAGGCGTGCGTGCCACCAGTCAGCTGCCTGTGGAGTTCCTTTCTGAAGATCCACTGCTAGTTATTCGCTGTGATGATTCGTTTATGAGACATTCTGTCATGTAATGGTTATAATACTCTCTTTTACACTTTGGCACTGTATTTGGTATTCACTGAGTCATTACGTGTGTGTAACTTAATCCGGGCGCACATTTAATTTATGCATCTGGTTTTGCTGTTAAAACTGGGTGTGACACCTTGCTATGCTTCTACTCTGGAAGTTAGCATTGTATCATCCATCCATTCCACAAAATAAAGCTCAATATGTTTATCTCTCCTTCCTAGATTTGGTTACACAAGAGACATGGCTATCGAAAAAAATATGGACACATGAAGGTCCACACACAAAAAAAGAGAGAGATAGACATGTTCTCAAAAGATTTTTATACAAGAGGGAGAATCATGCAAAAAGGAGTCCCATAATGTAGATGGTAATAACTAGTATCCATTTCGAGGCTAGTGTCCACCTTACCATACTCACCTTATCCATACACGTGCACATCTTGATTTGATGGTATGATTTGATTTTCTCTATGGATCTAGTTTTTGACTCTGCGATATATGTGATGAAAGTATGCCTTCTCATTCATACCCTACCTAAGCTACATGTAAGCCATCATTAGAAGTAGGGTGAATAAAGACAAGTTAATGCTTTGGTGAGGATATATACACATTGAGTGATCTGAGAGAATCAAATGAGGAAGCTGCCAAGAGCTTTATTTATGAAAAACTTTGCAAAACCCCAAGACATTTGTGATCAGGTGCATAAGTTAATTGAGCCACAACTATTCTGCTTTTCAATCACCCAAGACGACATGATAGCCAATCCACAAAGGTTCACAGGGGCAAGGTTTGACTTGGAATATCTCTTATGCTTGTTCTAACTCCATGGTAATCATGACCCACTTGGCTTTATTCTCCCTTCACTCGGGACGTGCAAAGGTCAAGTGTGGGGGTGTTGTTGACGGCTGTTATGTACCATTTTTATGGCCGTCAACTCCTGTATTTTGGAACATGAAAGACACATCCACACTAGAATAGGAGCTTAAACTAATACTTTCCACCAGTGTCGGTGTCTATTCAAATGCAGGTATTTAGCATAGGAAATGGGAGGAATCTATGCATATGTGATCCACTCCAATCCAAGCCACTCAAGTTCTGGCTAATGAGGGGCTGCCGCATGTATTCCCCTGGATCCATGACGTCACCAATCCATGAGAAACACTTTCAACGAATCATACGCTGCGACATCAGCATCACATGGATCCATGGGCCCACTTGCTACCCAAACTGCTAGGAAACTTGGCATGCATGGGGGAGTGATCACAGGGCCCACTTGTCAGCCACTTGGAGAAAGCACAACACGAGGGGAGGCCCAGGATGGTCGGCCGACCATGGGATCGGTCGAACCTACCTTTGGTCTGTTCATCCTGGCCTTCCACGTGTCACTCCCTGATTGGTCCCTTGCTGCAATCCGGGGCGTTTTCGAGACATTTGAGCCTCGGATAAAGCCACCCCCTTGCCTATAAATAGAAGGGGAGGAGCCTCATTTCCAACACACCTCCAAGCCCTCAAGCCTTCACTTCTCTCTTCTGTAGCTCTCTCCCTCTCTTTAATTCTGCCCATGTGAGGTGATTCTCACCTCTATGTGGTTGATTAGGGATGAGGTGAGATCTGGACTAGGATTTAGTTTATAGATAGAGTAGGAGTGAGGAGTGAGTTGATGTCCTCGTGGATGTCTTCTTCTTCATTTAGATCAAAGTGAGTATTCGACATTTCTTATTTAGTCTATAGTGGACTTCATGCATGAATGATATGTTCTCGTGTTCTTGGCTTGTTCATAGTTTAGAGGCTTGTGTTCTTCGTAGCATAGGGCTTCGATCCTTTAGAGCTAGATCATTAGTTCATGTATCTGTTTGCATGTTTAGATCCTGTTTAGCGAGTAATAGTGTTGTATCTCGTTCGCATCCAAACCTCTTTGTTGCTCCGTAACTCGATGATGACCATGTTCTGAATCGTTCCTCTCCATGTTCGTAGTTCCGTATTTATACGGGGTGCTATAGTGTAGTTAGCGGGTCGACAGTCATAACCACACTATAGTAGTAATCGGTAGCGTAGATGTGGTGTCTGGGCTCTAGTTATCCTACAGATACCACTTGCATTCACGTAACGATAGAGGTAGGTCGTAGTGGTGACAGCCTGTTGGACCCTTTGAAATCCTCTGCGCCTATGTACCGAGTAGGGCCCCCAGGCCAGTGGCACACTTAGACCTTTAAAAGCTTGGGTGTGTCGGCGCCCCACGGAGAGGGCTATCAGTGGTAATTTCAATCTCAAGAGTTAAGTCCCCCTAAAGAGTGCTTCTCAATTCCTACCTGTCTCAGTAGTAGCTTGGTGTCCTTGGATAGACACCCGTCTGATTGCCTCACCGTCCTTGGAGACGATAACCCTTAGAATACTCACCTACCTTGGGGAAGTGCTACAATGGTGTATTCGTGTGCTTGCAGATGTTCCTTACACGTTCACACTAACCCAGCGCCATAGTGGTGATGTTTAGAAATGCCAACACACATTCTACGGAAATGAAGTGGATCGCTAGGCAATTTTTGCTTGAGTTATCTCTCTCTTGGATCTATTGCACAAGATGTTTACAACCGTTGCCATGAGTTTGGCATATCCTATCTTATGAGGTTATCTTGTGATTGGAGTGAAGAGGTAGTCACTCAATTTTATGCCACCCTATACATTGATGACAATGAAAATGTCATGCACTTCACTCTCGGGGGAAAGAGATTTTCTATCACCTTGAGTGAGTTTTCTACACTCTTTCGTCTTCGTGGTTCAACAACCTTGTATGCTTACATGATGATGATGAACTAGATGTTAGCAAGATGAGATTCATGTATGACCGGGCTTATGGATATATCATTTATGGACATCCTAGTGGACTCACACCATACTATAAGATGTTTTATCTTTTTTTGGAACACTCTTTTTCCTAGGGGTGGTAACTCGGATAACATCTCCAAGTATGCAAGGAATTTGTTATTTCAAATGCCTCTATCTCAACCACAATTCAATGCATGTCACTTTAATTGGAGTGAGATTATTGAGTGTTCTCACAAGGGCTCTGAATGTCACTATGCTCCTTATATCTTCCACCTTGTCAAGCATGTGACCAAACTTAACCTCCAGGCTGACATTGAGCATAAAAGGTACAATACGCCAAAATGGAAGCTTAATGTCCTTTCATATTGGTAAGCATAGCACTGGCTTGAACCCAAAGGAGACCTTCCGGTGCCTATCCCATGGAAGAACTAAGTGATGCTGGCGCTTCCTCTTCACAAGCTCAACCTCAAGCTCCATCTCAAAGTTACTCTGATGGACCTTTACCTGTTGAAGGCCCATCTCACTCTCATGGTGTTCCAAGGGACAAGAAAGGAAAATTGGATTTTCTTGCTAAGGGCATCTTTGCTTGTTTTAACTTGGGTCGTCAAAATGCTAGAGAGCGTGAGAAGGATAGGAAGTGGCATGCGGAGGAGTTTCATAGGGCTGAAGTGAGGGAAAAGGCAATTTGTGTAAACTTGAACATGCCACACTCTCTGGTTCGTGAGATCTTGGTTCTTGGGTTCCGGAAGATGAGATTGAAGAAGATGACAGGGCTACCGAGGATGATAACTAGCTCTGCTTTTTGGTGCTTGTTGCCAAAGGGGGAGTGATTTTGATGGATGGAAGCCCCTACTACTATCTTTTATCTCGTTATTCTTGTATTAGCTTATGGACATGTAATGGACTATGTTTGGTGTGATGAATGGTGTATGCCAAGTGAACCTTTTAATTTGTAAGACTTATTTGTGGTACTTCATGCTAGTGTGATGTTGAACCTTATTTTCTCTGTGATCATGCTTTGGTTGGTTGGTTGATGTTATTTATAACTTTGATGATTTGTATACCGTGTCATATGCATCACAATTTATTCATCTCACACTTATGCATTTGTTGTATGCAATGATTTAGGGGGCGTTTGTTCTAAATATGTGTAATGGCATTTAAGGCCACTTTGAATAAGATGCACACATTTAGGGGGATCTCTTGCCTAAATAATTGGATATAATTTCAGATTTTTATTCCTCTCTTGTGAGCTCAAATTATGGTTGTCATCAATCACCAAAAAGGGGTGAGAACCAGGAGCGTCCGAAGACCAGTGGAGGGTCTCTCCTTAGTGATGAGTGATTGACAACGTTGTGTGGACTGATGCTTGGCTTAGTATTGCAGGTGCAGGTTGCGGCTTGACTCGTGTTGGTGCAGGTGAAGAACATGCGCGAAAGGTCTATGCCGAGGTGGCCTCCGGGTGATGGAGAGACAAGTAGGCTTGGTTCGATGGACCCCGTGGCCGATGGGATCAAGTGCAAGCCGCATGGTGCAAGAAGAGCGAGTTGAAGTCGTGGACATGGAGCCAGTGCATTGGTGGTGGCCAAGTCAAGGAATGATGTAAGACCGAATAGACCGTCCGGGTGCCGGAGTTGAAAGGCTTGGAGGGCTCGATGCTTGGCTTGGTGAATCCGGGCCATGTACGCAGGGTTTGGTGGTTTGACCACAAAATCATCGAAGGACGGTTTGTCGGTTTGGGCCTCAAAACCGAGTCCGAAGGCCCAACGTGACGATGACGGGGATCCAGGAGCATCGGGAAGCATCGAGGTGGGGGACAGGCAGCATGATCGCATAGCCTGCGTCGGGAGGACGCAGGGTGCGGTGGATGCGTGTCCGTCCGATGGTGAAGACCTACTTGACGAAAGTGCCCCCAAGGGGTGTGTATCTTACTTCCAAGTTGTGGAGGTAGTATGGTCATTTGCCCCACTGGACGAGGAAAATATAAATAGGTAGAGGGGTGGATGGCTAGGGTTATCCTTTGGATTGCTTTTCATTTTCCTTCTTTCTAGGCTAGCCAAAGCGATCATGAGCACATCTTCAAGCGGGTGGATGAAGGAGGATTGCTAGCCTTTGTAAAGAATTTGACCTCTGTGTGTATGCAAGAATTCTTGTGCTAGTTGTCTCTCCCTTTCGTTTCCCGAGTTGGTTTTGTGCTTTTTCGGTGGTTTTCGGTTCGATTCTTGTGTGTCGATTTCTAGGCTGTTTCTCTCCGAATTTCTTTGAGGGGGTCATGGGTGGATTTTTTGTGCATCTTTATGGATGATCTTGACCCCTCAAATGCCGGGAATCGGGCTCGATTCCGTGAGGATTGAATGAACTTGAGTTGGTGCTTTGAGTGCACGAGATTTGCAATTCCGGTTGATTGGATAGGTTTCGGGTCCAAGATTTTGGGTATAGCTTCTCTTAGAGATGCTTCTCATCTACCCAAAATTTGGGCTCAATCCGTCCAGTAGTTCGGGAGATCCGTCGATCGGAAGTCGGAGGTGTTTTCGCGGGGTTCACGGTTCTTCTTCTGCATGCAGGGCGGATGGTCAGCGGCTACGGGGCAGACGGTTCGCGAGGACAGTGTTCGTCGAGTTCGTTTCGTGTTCTTGCAAGCTCGTGGTTTGATCTGTTGGGGTCTTTGGTTTTTGGTGCAAGGAGTTTGCGGACGGTCCGCCGGTCCATGACGGACGGTCTGCGAGGTTAGAGTGGAGGTGGAGTTTTCTGGTGCTAGGCACGGACGGCCCGAACTGCAGTGTCGGATGGTCCGCGAGGGCCAGGCAGACGGTCCGCGAGTAGAGGGCGGATAGTTCGCGAGGTGCGGTTCGTCTCTGGTGGTTCGGGTGGCTTTTTCAAATAGTCCAGCAGTGACCTGCGGACGGTCCGCTAGTGACTTGCGGATGGTGCGCCCCACCCTGCGGATAGTCCGTCTTGGACTCTGCAGATTTGGCTAAGTGCTTTGGTTCTTGTCTTGTGCTTCCACTTCTTGATTCGTGGCTTGTCTCTAAGACTTGTAGGCTTGTGTGTGCCTAGTCTAGAGTCTCCCTTGTCTGCGCGAGTGCTCGGAGTGGCAATCGAGGCATAGGCCGAGTTCTCTCTTTGGGGAGGAATTTTTATCGGCTCCCATTCACGCCCCCTCTCTAGTCGCCTAATCCGTCCATCAATTGGTATCAAAGCTAGTTACGGATCTTCATGATTCTAACCAGTCTAAGATCCAAAGATGGGCGACTACAGAAAGGGATTGGGTCCTCCTCACTTCGATGGCAAGAATTACCAAATGTCGGAGAGGCACATGGGTGAAGGATCAGATTGGCGACCAAAGAAGAGGGAGTGAATGGGAGTTGATAAAAATTATTCTCTGAAGAGATGAACTCGGCTTATGGTCCCAAAAGCAACTCCGCAGTCCTTGACACCCCGCTAGCCAAATCCACGTAGCCACTGGAGTGCTACTGTGCCTAGGAGCTAGCCACACACTAAGCTACTCGAATACGCATCGGAAAACAACCTCGAGCAACAACCAACTCACACCGGTCAGACTGGTCCAGAGCAACCTGCTCTGAATTCTCTCCAACTTGCCTAGCAAGCCTAGATGGCAATTCTAGGATGTGAAGCAGCAGGGAGAAATCCAAAAGTCTGCCTGGCAAGAGAAAACACATCAAAACTCGAGCACAATGAAAACTCTCCACAACCAACCTTGCACCAGAAGCACTCTGTGAACAAGTAGCACAACAAACAACAGCAACAAGGGTTTTCCCATTGAAAGCCCTGCATCGGTCTGACCGATCCACTACACCGGTCTGACCGGTCTGGCTCAGGAATCCCCAACTGCAAGAACTCGATCTCCGAAGGCCAAAACTGCATGATACTGAAAAAGCAGCAAGCCAAGATCCCAACCAACACTCTAGAGAAGAACTCCCCGGGAAACTGCCATAGCAGGCCGCACCGGTCTGACCGGTCTAGTGCACCTGGTCACGCCTGGGCAGCTCGGGATGAACTCCACCCGGGAGTCAACTCCCACCTTCTGATGTCTCGATCTCTCGATTCGCTCCACGGATTGAAGTAAAACTTCGGGGATAGGTGTATCACCTCATGGACAAGCCATGCCTAAGAGATCGGCCCCAAAGATCCACTAAATCAAGAGGCATCGAAGGATGAACATCAAGAACACCTTTTCTCAGAACACAAAGAAAACCCCAAATTTGAGCACCCAAACCCACGGATTTAGAGGCGGATTGCCAAGAAAAGAACCACAAGGGGTTCATGTATGCATCCCACAACAAATCCGCAAAGGGGAGGCCTCAAATCAACCACAAGAAAATCGCCAAGAAAAGGCTCCGAAAATCCACAAAAAGGAAAACATGAATCACCACCACAAACACTAGAGGAACCAAGACAAACCTTCTATACATCAAAGGATAGATTCATACAAGGTCTAGCTTGCCTCCCTAGCATCCATCCCTTTGTAAAGATCTGACCATGAAGCTCTCAAGCTAGTCCTAGAGAAAATAGGCAGCTAAAAAGAGAAAATGCAAAGAGCAAATGAAAACCCTAAAGCCCAAGAGATGGTTGCCACAACCCAACCACGAAGTTTATATATGAGGTCCTCCAGTGGGGGTAAATGACTAGATTGCCCTCTAGGCGATACAACCCCTTGAAGGGCAAATTCCGAAACTTGGCAACCTTTCCATCAGACGGACGCCCAGCAACCGCACCTCGCGTAGCCTCGACGCCAAGCCTGCGATCCGGACGCGTGTCCTCCGCTTCGAGCCACCCAACGCTCCTCGACCTCCACCAGTCAGACCGGTGCTTGCCACCAGTCAGACTGGTCACAACGGTCACACCGGTCACACCGGTGAGATCGTTCTGACCCACCAGTCTGACCGGTCCCGTGCAGACTCGAGTTGCCGACCGCTCGGACTTGGCTTTGTGGATCAACCAAGGAACACAGTGGTTTTGTGGTGAACCACTGCAAACCCCGCTTGCTGGGTGCAGCTTCCACGCCGAGCTCCTCGACTTGGCCCCCATGTCCGCTGCGGCTCGATGTTGGCTTTCCGATCAACCAACGAACCCGCTATCATCTGACTTCGACTTGCTCTTCTCGCACCATGTGACTCGCACTTGATCCCGTCTGGCCACCGGGTCCCTCAAACCAAGCCTACTTGTCCCTCCACTCCTCGGAGGCCCTGCAAGGCTAGGACCTTTCGCACTTGTTCTTCACCTGCACCAACGCAAATCAAGCCGCAGCCTACATCCACAAGATAGAGCACAGCGTCAGTCCGCACAACGTTGTCGATCACTCATTACTAAGGAGTGCCCAACTACTAGCCATTGGACACTCTGGTCCTCAATCTCCCCTTGATGAGTGCATTGACAACACACCACATAATCGATACATAAAGATAAGTAAAAACAAAAGACAAACGAAAACCACCAAACAAGTGATCCAAAAACCAAACAACACAACTCCTGACCACTTGCAATCCAAAGTCTCGGTCCCCTAAGGCAAGGGCAACAGCTCAACACAACCGAGATAAAAAAACCACCAAAGCTCACAAAGAGCAAAGCCAAGCTCACACGGAGCAAACCAACCAAAGCAAGAACTCAGACGACACAAGGACCTCGCCCAGAACACATGCAGCTCCCCCTGAGCAAATGCAACTCCCCCTGAACCAAACCACACAACATCTTCACTTACCTGGAGCAACCGAGCTCTTAGCTCACACCGGTCTGACAGGTCCAGGCACCGGTCAGACCGATGACCATTCCTGCAACACAACCGGTTAGACCGGTCAGACCGGTGCCCACACCGGTGAGACCGATGACCATCTGGGAAAGGCACATGCTCAATGTTCGTCCGAAACTCCACCAAAACACTCTAAATGTATGCAGCAAGCTGTTTCATGCCCAAACTTCTCCCCCTTGTTGACAATGCATGAATCAAGGCATTTCTACAAAAAATTCATCTCTAGGCTTCTCAAATGGATATAGAACCATAAACTCTAAGGGACTACTTAGAGTTGACGAATGTTCAAAATAGCATAGCCATCAAGAATGTTTAGTTGCATACACACAAGTTCAAGCCATGGTAAAAATTAGCATTTTTGCGAAAATGTTCCCTCTCATGAGCTAAAGACCTAAACATGAGCAAAGCATACCAAAGTGAATCTAGATCACACAAACTTCATGCTAGGTCACATATCCTCATCGCAATATCATTACAAATAATCATAAGCATCTCCTGTCATGTTAAAGCTACCGAGCCACGTGTCTACTTCTTAAAATGAGACTTCTCATGGTAGACATCATGCAATGGTTTAGCACCCAAATTATTGCATTTTAAAACATTTATGACATGAATCAAGTGAGAGAATAACTTCAAGCACAAGCTTTTCATACCAATTTCATTTTGCATATTTAAGCACAAAATGGTACATGAAGTGCCTTTGCAGCAAAAAGAAGCTTATGCTCCCCTACAAGGTAACAAATGGGCTAGACATTCATAATGACAAATGGGTCTTTGACCCCAAGTGAAAAGCACATGATATCGAACCATGAATTAAGAATGATATACACCACCAAAGCACACTAAGATCATGCAAAGCCTTAAACCCACAAGATAGAGCATATCTAGCATTTTGACAAAAGAAAGCTATCTCATCATGGATATACAACCAAACTATCAAGAGCATAGCTTATCATCCCAAATATCAATCAACCACATCCACAAGCTCAAACATAGCATACCATAGGGATCAATGTACATAGGAGAAGCCATTCCTAACCAATGCATATGATACAAATACAATGCAAAGCATATCTTACAAAGATGCAAAACTATTCATCAAGATACAAAGATGGCTATCCTATGAATTTAAACATGCATGTTATACATCAAAGTAAACGTGTATGATACATATGCTACAAAGTGAGCTCCCAAAGACCAACTCAAAAAAGGACAACACACACCAAGCTCTCCCTGTAAACGAGCAAAGGTAGCTTGGTCAAGTGGTTTTGCAAATATATAGCCTTTTTGATCCTGGGTAGGTACATGGCTCAACACTATGGTTCCCGTCTCAACATTGTCCCTCAGAAAGTGGTACCTCACTTCATTGTGTTTTGTTCTGGAATGGAGCACTGGGTTTTTGGCAATGCTTATGGCACTGGTGCTATCACAAAGAAGTGGGATCTAAGTGCACTCCTCACCAAAGTCTCTCATGGTATAGGAAATCCAAAGCAGCTGGGAACAACAACTAGCGGCTGCAACATACTCGGCTTATGTGGTAGACTGAGCTACACTCGACTGTTTACGGGAAGACCAAGAGACCAAAGACGAACGAAGAAACTGGCAAGAACCAGAGGTAGACTTGCGCTCCACACGACACCCAGCAAAGTCAGCATTGGAAAATTGGTGAAGTGTGAGTGTCGAGGAGGCAGAATACCAAAGACCAAACTCAGGAGCGTACTACAAATACCTGAAAATCCTCTTGATGGCCTGCCTATGTGAAGTTCTCGGGGAAGCCTGAAAACGAGCGCACAGACACACACTGAACTGTATGTCCAGCCTCGTCGCCGTCAAGTAGAGGAGGGAGCCGATCATGCTCCGGTAATCCTTATGGTCCATTTCCCTAAAAAAAATCCTTATGGTCCACTGGTTCACCATCCTCGTCTGCATCCAAAGCTGTAGTCATACTCATTGGTGTTGACATGGGCTTCGCATCACTCATGTTGAACTTCCTCAGCATGTCCTTGGTGTACTTGCTCTGGTGCACGAAGGTCCCATCTGTTGACATTTCGTAGTGCAATCACTTAAGAACAGATTTAGAATCCATCCTTAGCGATAGTAGCAGAAATGCTTGTTGGCATTTCTTAACGTCACTACTAACGACGTCGAGTTAGCGTGAACATCAAGACTTGCCAAAATCTAAACGATCACGAACTAATCCACAAGCACACCGATAAACCATTGTAGCATTTCTCTGAGGAAGGAGAATATTCCAAGGGTATCGTATCTGTGGAAGGCAATGGCGGATATCAAGACTAATGCTTTTGCACTGAATGTAAACCAAGAGATAGATAACAAAACAACAACTCAAAGACAGGGGTAAGATAGAAGATATGATAGGGTAGTGTGACACACACTTAGATCTACCTCTACTCTAGTACACTACGACTTAGGGGGAACATATGAGTTAGCTCTAGGTTCTAATGTACGAAACATACAAAGCTAGAAGATACGAGAGATAAGCATGAAGCATTGCATGAAAGGGTAAGGTTCAACACCCAGGTACAAATGGGGAGATAGCCCGCGACGACCAGCACTCTGTGAAACTATACTATAGACTCCTACAGCAATACCCCAGCGCAGAGGGTTTCAAAGGGTCCAACAGCTGTCACCACTGTGGCCTACCTCAATCGTTACGGAGGCATGCTCATAACTAGCGTAGCCACACAAACCCAGGCACCATGCCTGCGTTGCTGCTAGACTTCACCGGGCCCGGGCTGTTGTGACCCAGGGTGATAGCCACCATAAGACTGGTCAAGATAGACCGAGTACCGTAGCTTGAACACAAACTTCATGCAACACTAACATGCCTTCTAACAAGATCAAACTAGGCCTAGACATACAAACGGATACGAACTCTCTTATGTCTAGTCAACAAGATCAAAGGGTCGTGTTCGTGAAGAACACAAACCTCTAACTTATGAACAAACACATAGGGAGTGAGTAAATCATCCTTCAAGTGGATTAAAAGGTAGTGTTCACGAAGAACACAAGCCTCTAAATGATGAACAAGAGATGAACTCAAGAACATATCAATCATATAATCTACCACAACTTTATATGAAATAGCTTAATAATTGAAGTAGATCAAAGTCATACAAAGAAATAAAGATACAAGAGAACTCATACGTAGACTCCAAAGTAGACTTGGAACCTGAATAAGAGCTACTCTAGCCTACCCCCTAGTCTTGGAAACTAAAAGTGAGAGGAGAATGAGAGAGTGGTGTGTGAGAAATAGAGCCCTCCCCCTTCTATCTATAGGCAAGGACCAGGTTTGCTTCAAGCACCAAATGACCTCAAATCACCCGGGGATGCAGTAATGGACCAATGAGGACGCAACACGTGGAGGGACTAGATGAGAGGAGCCAGAGGCGGTTCGGCCGATCCTAGGATCGGCCGGCCCCCTCGGCCCTCCTCTCGTGTTGTGTTTCCTCTAGGTGGCTTCCTGGTGGGCCCTTTGATCCTTCCCTCGTGCATACCTCACTTTGGAATCCTAGGTGGGCCCATTGATCCATGTGAATTCCATGTGTCGCTCTCTAATTCGTCGGTGAGTGCCTCCTTGGATCAGTGACGTGGATTGACACGTGTTCCTTGGTGGCAGCCACCTCCTCAGCTGAGTTGGCATGGTTCTTCCATAGAAGGTGGGTTTCCATCTCTTTTCATGCTTATTTCTCCTACATACAAATAATCTCCAAGGACAAGTGGAACTACATTATTCAAACCAAAATGCAAGTAAATAATGCATATGCCTCCATTTATGTGAGAATATTGATGGCTAAAAGTAGTACTTAACAGCCGTCAACAAAATCCCCCAAGCTAACCTCTTGCTTGTCTCGAAGCAAGACATTAAGGACTTAGGTTGGTTGATCAGGAGTTGCTACAATGTCATATTCTTAACTTATGGCAAACATACAGCAAAGTACTCTACCAAGAGTTGAACAAGTTGGCAATGTTCTTACCATTCACTTGATGACATGGGGCATATAGCTTCACTTGCCTTAGGCGGTTGAGAGACAGAATGGTTATATAGCAAATGCATAATCACTGATACCTTGATTAGCTATCAATCCGAAGGTTTTGCAAAATTTTCAAAAGAAAATCAGAGTTCCTCAAATGATACTCTCGGATCGCTCAAAGTGTATGGTTCCTCACCAAGGCATCAAGTTGCCTTTCTTCACATCCTACTCCTAATAAGCTTATGTGGAGCTGTAGGTAGGGAATAAATGTGGCATACTTGCTTCTCATATTTTGCTAAGTCAAAAACCGGATCCTTGGAAGAAACAAACATACATCCTGATCAAGATGTGCATATGTGTGTGATGGTAATGAGCATGGTAAGGTGTACACTAGGCCCAGAAATGGGTGCTAGATATTACCATGCTTTATATGGGAAATGAGGGATTGATGGTAAGGTGGACACTAGCCCTGGAGTAGGTACTAGTTATTACCATCTACATGGTGGAACTCTTTCTCTTGCATCAATCCCTTTTTACTCCTTTTGGAATTTTTCAAGACTTGGGCTAGCTCTCTTTATTTTGTTTTTGCCATGCTTTTGAGCATGCTTTTCTTTCTCTTTCTTTTTTTAGCTAGCCCTTTGTCTCTATTGGAGATATTTGGAGAGGGATGAATGATACAAAGATGCATAGAGTTTTAATTCTGGAAGAATGCGTAAGCAAATGGAACAAATGATGAATGCTAACTTCCCGTCTGGGAGTTTAGCATGACCGTGTACGTGATCTTGATCAGGGGAGCATGAGTTCTAACAAGGGTCACAACAATTTGACAAAGCTCAATGAGAGAACAAGCTGCATATGTGGAGGCTAACAAGAGCTAGAATCTACATATGGCCTTGGATAGGAAATGCTCATCATTGAGGAATCATCATGTTTATATTTTTCAAAAAGGAAAACTCCGGATGTCAAGCATCACTAGGTACAAGATCATAGCACTATATTATACCATATCATGTCTCACAACAACTTAGGCAAAGATCATGCTTTTTGCTACCCACAGTTTTCAAGCTAAGGTTTGAACATGCAAGCCAACAAACTCAAAACTTAGGTAGGATACAAAGTTGTAAGTAAGACATACGAGAAAAATAAACGGAGCAACTATTCATCATTTCAACCATAGAGGCAAAGCATTTTTACTACGCATATATAAGCAAACTTGGTGAAAGCAAATAAATCTTTTTGGTCTTTTTATTTTTTGCAGATTTGTTTTGGGTTTTCGTTATAAGGTATTCTGAAAACAAAGGAAGATACAAGTTACCTCAGGATGGGGGTCCTCCCCCAAGCTAGCTTCAGGCTCATTGCTGAGGAGGGTAGAAGAAACCCTGACTCGCAAAGTAAGCCCTCTTCTCCTCCATGTTTGCTGCTGTGCCTGCTGCATGGCTTCAATCCTCTCACCAGCCTGATGCTGCCACGCTGAGGTAGACTCGACGTGGGTGTTCAGCGTCTCCTCCAATCCCGTGACCTGAACGGTGAGCTCTCCCATCTACTGCGCAAGCTGAGCATCGCGTGCAGAGGCTGAGGAGTGCCCCCTGAAGGACGAAGATAGAGGCGGACCACCGTAGCTAGAACTAGCGGGTGTAGCCCACTGAGCACCGCTCGCACTCGCCCAAGCCGTGCCACTCGCACACGGCTGGTAGGCGGGCTGATCCCAACCAGGTGCATATCTAGGGGTAACCCGGAACATGTACCCCGCAGGGGTCCCTCCTGCCACTGGTGGTGTAATAGGTTGTGGCTGTGACTATGGTGGTGGCTGTGACTGCTGCTGCTGCATGTGTGCTCTCTTTGCTGTGCTTCTGGTGAACCTGCCTGAAACACTAGCACGACGGCTTTACTCTTGTGTAACAAAGGGAATGGTTAATGACTCCGAGCTATACAATCGAAACCCCGGGTTAGGTAATGGGATTTGATTTGCATAGCTCGGGAAGAAGAAAGTGAAAGAATCATTTGGGCCTCTCTTAAGTATATGCCCTGGGATCAAGTATGCCTCATCAATGAGAACTCGGGGCGTCCCGATGAAGGGTACGGGACTCCTGCTAAGAACCCCGAGTCTGAGAGCAATACGAGTCACCAAAGATGTACACTCAAGGAGCTATCATCTTAAAATTCATCAACCACTGCCGAATCATAGCTTTCATGGGGGAGACCTTGATCTGTTTAATAGCGGCATATAGAAGCATCAACTCATCGTTGCGCACGGGCCGAACATCCTCTCGTGGAAAGAGAGTAATGGCGAGCCACTTGTGCCACAACAGGAGAGTGGGATGCACGATATCATTGCACCGAGGCACAAATTTGCAACTATAAACTAGACCAGAAATGTCTCCCCATAAAGAGTCTCGAACAAAACCCTCACAAGCCTTTTTCAAAGAAAGAGCACAACGATGCTTAAAACCAAGGAGACCACTAAGTTCTTTCCATGAAACTTGGTAATCGGTCCCGAAAAGACGATACTCAGTACCCTCGGGCACCTCAGTAAGAGAGCAAAGGAACTGGATGGTGAGGGGCCGAGAGCCAAGCTCTATGACCGGCGCAAACTCCTCCCAACCAAGAGCATACCAAATGGAAGTGAACTCGAGGTTCATACCTGTCTTCTCCATGAGTGCCGGGTCAAAGTCCCAGGTGTGGGCGAAGACTCGATCCTTTAGGAGAGCATAGGCTTGCTCCTCTCGAGCGCCCCACAAGCTGAGGTAGGGGGTGTCGTCGATGACCTCCTTCGCTGCTTGTGGTTCGGCTTGCTCTTCTTGCTCTTCTTCATAATCAATCGTTGATGAGCTGGGCATCTACTCGGCGGGGACGGATGAACTTGCGCTTGCTCGTGAACGGGAGCGTGTCACCATCCGGAGAGCGTTCACAGCCCAACTCATGCTAGCACACAACGGGACAACAAGAGCAACTCGGTGATGGATTAGTGAAATCGAATGAAATTCTTACCGAGCTTGCTCCACCAATAGCAATACTTGCAACAACACAATAGAGAGAACACTTGATGATCCAACTTGAGCCAGAAATCTAAGAAAACCAAGAGAGCAAGGAGTAGAGAAGGGAGTGTGAGTGAAATGAGTTGAATGGGTGAAGAACACCCCCTCTCCCCCTGCTATTTATAGGCAAATGCGCCGGGCATCCAGGCATAGCTGTTGGGCAACGGCTCGGAGCCGTTGGAGCAAGGTGGGGCCCAGCAGCCGTTGGGTTGCTTCGGCCAAACCTGGGGTCGGCCGACCCCAGGCCGGGCCCACCTGCCCCCTACCTTGGCCAGTGGCTCCACAACGGCTAGCTGGGGGCCTGCCTGAGTGTCTCGACCCAAATTTGCCCAAAATATCTTTCAAATGATTTTTCTAGATTTTTCAAACTCGAAAATTATTTTCAGAAATTTTATTTGAAAAGGGAAAAAAGGGCTAGATAAATCTAGCATGCAGATGCAAGGTTTGGAAAAATCAAATATGCAGTATTGGAAATCAAATAAAATTTTGGGAAGGGAAATATGAGATAAATACCATCTTTAACCTTTTTGGTAGAAAAGACTCATCATTTTTAGTCCGATGAGTTGGACTCTTCTCAGCGGTTAATTCCACTCGGCACACCACTCTTGAGAAGTAGAGGGTGATGCCTTTTCAACCTTCCGCCATTCCTTACGAATTTTCTTTTGCTTCAACTTTGACAGAGATTTCTTCTTCGGGGGTGAAGGCTCCGTCCTTACCCCAAGCTGCTCAACACTATCTTGCACTAAATAGTATTGCTCTTCTTTATCCTGAAACCTGAATACCAAGTTCCTCTTCTCGATGCGGAATCGGATTACTCCGGCCCCCACATTGATTCTGGCTCTAACATCACTGAGAAATGAAGGATGAGCGGCATTCCTCCCTCTTCATCCATATCAAGGACCACGAAATCTGCGAAGACGTAGGAGTTCTTGACCTTGACCAATATGCTCTCAACAATTCCTTCTGGATATCGTATCGTTGAATCAGTGAGTTGGATAGTCCGTGCTGTTGGAGAGAGAGCTGGATGTCCCAGTTGCTCGAACATGGCCTTGGAAATGAGCTTGACACTTGCACCAAGGTCACAAAGGGCATGTTGGATCATTTTGTAATAAATGGTGCACGTGATAGCTGGATAGCCGAGATATCTTCTGTGCACAACTGCTGATTCCTCCCATGGATCTAGAACTTGTTGTATGGGCTTTCCTGCATAGTTAGGAGCATACGTCTTCCTAGGTGGCTTACCCCACCTTGTCGACACTACACTAACATTTTCACAAGAGGACACGGGTTGCCCCGGGATCCTCCTGTTATCAGCAGACGGAACCAAAGCAGCTAACTGAGCTAAATGAGTTTCTAACATTTTGTTGAAACTCAGCTGGTCTTCTGAGCAGAAGAAAAACTTTCAAGCTTAACGTTGAGACTTTCCACGGTTTTATGAAGGGCAACTAGCTTCTTATTAACACCTTCATTGATTTTAGCCTGCCCGAAAACAAGATCTCTCAAGGAGGGTTAGTTAGAGTTGTACATGTTACCTTGGTTACCTCCTTGATAATAAGGGTGTTGTTGATTCCACGTTTGGCCTCCTTGCTGATGTGGACGATAACCATTGTTATGGTCGTTCATATACATCACTTCCTCCTGAGTTTCAGGATAGTAGTTTCCCGAATGCCCAGTGTTGCCACAGACCTCACAAGTCATATGGGAATCCATAGGCAGAGTAGTGGTGGCCATGGCAGCCTTCTTGCTAGTGTAATCATCCAGTCTCTTCATAAGAAGGTCCTTGGCAGTAATCATGTCTGCTTCCTTGACAGTATGAGTACCCCTCGGACGTGGTTGGAGTCTTTCGTCACTCCACCCTTGGTTGGATACCATCTTCTCAATGAGTAATTTACCATTATCAACAATGAGTGAGAAGAATGCTCCCTGAGCAGCAACATCAATATGGCCTCGGGCTGTCGGAGTCAACCCATTATAGAAGCTTTGAAGGATAAGCCAATCCTCCATCCCATGGTGAGGACAGGCCAGGACGTACTCCTGAAGCCTTTCCCAAGCCTCTGGAATGGATTCACTTGCTACTTGCTGGAAACCAGAAATTCTTCCACGAAGAGCATTGGTTTTACCCAATGGGAAGAACTTCTTGAGGAATGCCTCTGAACACTTATCCCAAGTATTAATGGAATCATGATTCACATAGAACCACTACTTTGCTTTCCCCAGGAGAGAAAAAGGAAACAGTCGTAGACGAACGACATCCATATTTGCACCCCTGCTGATGAAAGTGTTGCATAGCTCTAGGAATTGCTGCAGATGGGCATTGGCATCCTCATTTGGCTTGCCACAAAATGGGCCTGTACCATCGTGATTAGACCTGTCTTGATCTCAAAATTTTCAATCCCCATTGCCACCTCAGGGCCTTGCAGCACCTGGTCAGCAGAAGGAGCTGAGTACTCACGAAGCATCTTCCGGGCCATAACGTTTGACGTGGATGGTACAAAGGAAGCTGGTTTGCCTTCCGGAGGAGTACGATGAGGTGAGTCGAAATAAATTCGAGCCCTCCTCACTAGTGACTCGGGATCTTCAGTGAAGTTCTCCGGTAAGTTGAAACCAGTCATACACTACCTGTCTTCATCATCTAAAGATAAAAGAAGACAATCAAGGTTAGCCTGCATTGAGAGTTGCTCTAACCTACTCATGATTTATAAACAGATGCAAAGCATAGTCATGATAATCATGTGCCTTCCCCGACAACAGCGTCAGAAATGTTTGTTGATATTTCGTAGCGCAATCACTTAAGAACATATTTAGAATCCATCCTTAGCGATAGGGCCAGAAATGCTTGTTGGCATTTCTTAACTTCACTACTAACGCAACTGAGTTAGCGTGAACATCAAGACTTGCCAAAGGTAAATCTAAATGAACATGAACGAATCCGCAAGCGCACAGATAAATCATTGTAGCATTTCCCCGAAGAGGGAGAATATTCCAAGGGTATCGTATCCGTGGAAGGTAATGGCGGATATCAAGACTTATGCTTTTGCACTAAATGTAAACCAAGAGATAGATATAGAAAACAACAACTCAAAGACAGGGGTGAGATAAAAGATATGATAGGGTTGTGTGACACACACTCAGATCTACCTCTACTCTAGTACGCTACGGCTTAGGGGGAACATACGAGTTAGCCCTAGGTTCTAATGTACTAAACATACAAAGCTAGAAGATACGAGAGATAAACATGAAGCATTGCATCAAAGGGTAAGGTTCAGCACCCAGGTACAAACGGGGAGATAGCCCGCAACGACCAGCACTCTGCGAAACTATACTTTGGACTCCTACAGAAGTACCCCAGCGCGGAGGGTTTCAAAGGGTCCAACAGCTGTCACAACTGCGGCCTACCTCAATCGTCCAACATGTGAACCTTTCATGTCATGGTTCTTCCATAGAAGGTGGGTTTCCATCTCTTTTCATGCTTATTTCTCCTACATACAAATAATCTCCAAGGACAAGTGGAACTACATTATTCAAACCAAAATGCAAGTAAATAATGCACATGCCTCTATTTATGTGATAATATTGATGGCTGAAATTAGTACTTAACAGCCGTCAACACCGTCCTTGACCTGCTTGATCTGAAGCCCTAAGAAAAATTGCAACTCGCCCATCATTGACATCTCAAATTCCCTGCTCATGTGATCTGCAAACTTGGCAACAAGACCGTGAGAAAAGCCACCAAAGATTATGTCATCCACGTAAATCTGTACAATCTATAGATCATTTCATGCTTAAGGAGAAACAGGGTCTTATCAACTGTGCCCATCACAAACCCCTTACTCAGCAAAAACCCTCTCAACCTACCATACCAAGCCCTCGGCGCCTGTTTCAACCCATAGAGCACCCTCTGTAGTTTATACACACGGTGTGGGTATCTCTCACTCTCAAACCCAGGTGGTTGCTTCACATACACTTCTTCCTCTATCACCCATTCAAGAAAGCACTCTTCAGATCCATCTAGAACAACTTCAACCCTTTAGTCACGGCAAAGGTTAGAAGGATTCGAATCGCCTCCAGGCGGGCCACAAGAGCAAATGTCTCCTCATAAATTATACCCTCTTTCTTGTTGAACCTCTGAGCCACCAACCTAGACTTGTTTCTCACAACCATCCCATTCTCACCTTCCTTGTTCTTCCACACCCACTTGGTACCTATAGAACGACAATTTGGTGGTGGATCAACTAACACCCAGACTTGGTTTCTCTCAAAGTTCTCCAACTCCTCATGCATGAATTCACCTAGTTTGCATCAGAAAGTGTGTGTCTAATATCATTAGGCTCGAAAGAGGCAATAAATGCAGAGTGAGCAAAGTGAGAAGTATTTCGTGACCTTGACCGTGTAGTTCTCTCATTGATGTCGCTAATGATCCTCGAGGGAGGATGATCTATCTGCACACGCCTAAGAGCCTCTCACCTGGAGACTACCTCAACCCCCACGGAAGCTTCCACCCTTGCTTGTGGTACATGTTGATGCGTCGTAGTCGAAGTAGAAGGCTCGCCATCAACTGTAGTCTTCGTCGTGTGAGGACTTGTGTGGTCCGAGGACTAGTGGTGGTCGCTCCTTGGTGATGAGTGATTGACAATGTTGTGTGGACTGACTCTTGGCCTAGTATTGCAGGTACAGGTTGCGGCTTGATTCGCGTGGTGCAAGTGAATATCAAGTGCGAAAGGTCTATACCTGTGTGACCTCCCAGTAGCAGAGAGACAAGCAGGCTTCGATCGAGGTACCTGGTGGCCGACGGGATCAAGTGCGAACCGTACGCTAGCTAGAAGAGCAAGACGACGTCGAGAGGGATGCTGTCGGTGCAAGGTTGCAGCTAACAACTGAAGCTTGCATGCGCGGTTTGCAGTGGTTTGGCCACAAAACCACTGGGTTACATGGTTGAGCCTCAAAGCCAAGGCCGAAGGCTCGACGGGGCGAACCGGCTTACCTGGGCCGGTCTGACCGCCTGGCTAGGAGTGACCGGGGGAGGCCGGTCTGACCGCCCAGGAGGGGCGGTCTGACCATGTGGCTCGCAGAGCGTTGAGATGCTTCGAAGTGGAGGACATGCGGCGTGATCGTGAGGCTTGCGTGGAGATGAAGCGAATTGCGGCCAGCGGGTGTCCGTCCGATGAAGGATTCGACCAAAGTTCCCAAAGTGCCCTTGGTGAGCTTGTATCATAAGTTAAGTAAGTAGGGGTAGCTTGGTCATTCGGCGTCCTCCATATAAACTCACTTGAGGGGAGATGGCAGCCACCTCTTGGAACCCTAGTTCATTTGCTTCTTCTCTTTTGTTTTCCTAGGCCTAGCTTGAGAGCTTCATGAGAGATCTTGTGAGAGGGTTGGATGTTCAGGTGGCTTGCTAGACCTTGTATGAACCTTTCATGGCATGTATAGAAGCTTCGGCGTGGTTCATCTAGTCTCTCTCTGTCTCCCGGCGTTTTGAAGGACCGATTAGGCGAACCAGAGAGGGGGGGGAGTGAATGGGAGCCGATAAAAATTCTTCTCGAAGGAGATGAGAACTCCAACAAGACGAACACGGCTTCCAACTCACGTCTCCGACCCAACTACCCAAGTTGGCCAAGACCACGCAGCCACTGGAGTGCTACTAGTCCTAGGAACCAACACTCAACCTTCCGAGTCAAAACTCACCAAACCACACAGCGGAAACTTGCACGGCTTGCTGCCTGTGCTACACCGGTCAGACCGATGGCCTGCGCCGGTCAGACCGGTGACACCGGTCAGACCGGTAGACAGATCCGGTCAGGCCGGTGGCTACAGCAGCCGCACAGCAAACGTTCCAGGAAGCCTCAATGACTCCTCTAGGCCCTGGAACAAAAACCACCACGAAACACAACCTGTGAAGAAGAAGAACCCCTCACAAAACCTAGCAAAATAACTCCAAACACGCGAAGAACTGATCAGCAGGACCACGGGGCAAAACCACACTGACAAGGCTATTCCGCGAGACAAAAACCCACCAAGGGCTAGCACCGGTCAGACCGGTCAATAGCACCGGTCAGACCGGTCGTGCCTAGGCAGCTCGGGATGAACAGTGCCCGCGAGTCCACTCCTCCAAATCCAACTCCCGATCTCCCGATTCGCTCCACGGTTTTGCACAAGACTTTGGGGATAGTAGGAACACCTCATGGGTACTCCATAGCCAAGATTTGGTCCACCAAAACTTGTCAAATCAAGAGGAATCGAAGAAATCCCACCAAGAACACCTCTAACCCTAGAGCCACGAAAACCCTAAAATCGAGCCCCTTTGCTCACGGATTTGGAAGGGGAATAAAAGGGAAAAGAACCACGAAGGGTTCATGCATACATCCCCCACCAAATCCCAAAGAGAAAGGCCTCGAAATCGCTCCAAGAAAATCGCCGAGAAAGGGCTCCGAAAATCACCAAAAAGGAGAAACGGGAAAGACATATCCAAGCCTTGAGGAACCACGCCGAATCATCTATACATACCAAAGAGGTTCATACAAGGTCTAGCTTGCCGCCCGATCATCCTTCCCTCTCACAAGATCTCACCATGAAGCTCTCAAGCTAGTCCTACGAAAATCCTAAGAAAATAGGAAGGAAAATAGGAAAACCAAATGAGCTAGGGTTCCAAGAGATGGCTGCCATCCTCTCACCACTTGGGTTATATGGAGGCAACCGAAAGACGAAAATACCCTTACTAGCTAACTAGGGATACATGCCCCTCGAGGGAGAAATTGGAAGTCTTTGTCTTCGCACCATCGGACGGATGCCCAGCGACCGCAAACTTGCTTAGCCTCGACGCAAGCCTTGCGATCCCGACGCGTGTCCTCCGCTTCGAAGATTCCGGACTGCGTCGTCGCACACCGGTCAGACCGGTACCCACCGGTCAGACCGGTCAGACCCACCGGTCAGACCGGTCTAGAGCTGCTGCACCTCCGTCTTCGGTTCTTCGGTCTTGGCTTTGTGGATCAACCAAGGAACCCAGTGGTTTTCTGGTGAACCACCGGAAACCCCGCGAACTCGGTGTAGCCTCCGCCAATCACCACTCATGACTCGGCTCCCACGTAGTCCCGGCTCGACCTTGGTTTTGAGGCTCAACCAAGAAACTGTCCATGACTTCATCTTGCCGTTCTTGCCACCATGCGGCCCGCACTTGACCCCGCTGGCCACCGGGTCCCTCGAACCAAGCCTACTTGTCTTCTCCACACCTGGAGGCCTCACTGGCAACGACCTTTCACGCTTGTTCTTCACCTTCACCTGCACCAGTCAAGCCGCAACCTACACCTGCAATACTTAGCCAAGAATCAGTCCACACCATGTTGTCAATCACTCATCACACCAGGAAGCGACCATCCACCGGTCCTCGAACCACACCTGGCTCTCAATCTCCCCCTTGATGAGTGCATTGACAACACACACGTTTTGGTAACCAAGAGAAAAGGAAAAGAAAAGAAACGACTAAAAGAAACTCCAACAAGCGATCGAAAGCCAAAGAAAAGGCAAAGAGCAAGATCACTTGAAGAAGACAAGTCTCGGACCCCTTAGGCAAGGGCAATGGCTCGACACATCCGAGACAAAACATGCTCAAGCAAAGAGCACAAACCATCAAACCAAAGCTCGAAAACCACAAAGAGCTCCCCCTGCACACATGCAAGCTCCCCCTGAACCAATGCAACTCCCCCTGGACAAATGCATGCAAACCACTTCACGAAACAGAGCAGCTGCAACAGCTCAGCTCTGACCGGTCAGACCGGTCGACACCACCGGTCAGACCGGTGCTCAACATATGAACAGGACCAGCACTCTGACCGGTCAGACCGGTGCACAACAGAGCCCAAAAATGGCTCGAAACCACCTGAAAACCTTCCAAATGCATTCAGTAGGCCAAAACATGCTCAAACTTCTCCCCCTTGTTGACAATGCATGAATCAAGCCAAAAATGCAAAAAATGCAACCTAGAGCTTCTCAAATAGACAAAATTCAACATAGGATGCTACACATGTCCAAACAAGCAAGTTAGATACTCTATAGCTTCGTAATGACATAAACTTCATGATCACCAAGTTTCACAACCATTGGGCGAAGCTAAGATAGAATTTAGCAATTTTGCGAAAAATCACCCTCTCATGAGCAAAGTCCTAAACATGAGCAAAACATGTCAAAATGGCAAAGCCACACAAACTTCATGCTAGGACAACCATTCTAAGCATAAGACCATCATAAACACCCACAAGCACCTCATGTCATGTCAAAGCCACCGAGCCATGTGCCTACTTCTATATATGAGACTTCTCATTGGTAGGCATCATGCAACGATTTAGCACCCAAAGCAAATTAAAATTAGCACATATGACATGGGAGCACATTTTTCAAGCAATTTACATTTCATTTTCAGATTTATACTTGGTACATGAAATGTCTTTGCGACAAAAAGGAACTTATGCCCCTCCACAAGATGAAGCATGGGGGCTAAACATTCATGATGGCAAATGAGCCTTTGGCCCCATATGATCAAAATAAGCTATCCAACCACAAATTAAGCATAGCCAAGCCACTAAAACATGTCAAGATCATGTAAAGGCATTTACTCACAAGAGAGCATATATATGAAATTTTTCAAAAACATAGCCATCAACCATGGATATAAATCAAGATTATCAAGAGCTAAGCCAAACTAACCATAGCTTACCAAATTAGCTCACAAAGACATATATGTCATTCCATGGTGAACAATGTATATAGGAGAAGCCTTTCCTAAACAATGCATATGATACAAAATGCATGCAACCTAAGATACAAAGATGCCTATACATCATGTTACATATGCCATGACAAATGCAAGAGATGCACAAAGGAAAGCTATACATATGCTACAAAGGAGCTCCCACACGCCAACTCAAGAAATCAAACAAACACCAAGCTCCCCCCGCAAACGAGTGAAAGTTGCTTGATCCAGGGGTTTGGTGAAAATATCAGCTAGTTGTTCATGTGTGGGTACATGGATCAAACATATCTTCCCTTTCTCTACGTTGTCTCTCAGAAAATGATACCTCACTTCTATGTGCTTGGTTTTGGAATGGAGCACTGGGTTCTTTGCAACGCTTATGGCACTGGTGCTATCACATTGAAGTGGGACATGGGTATACTCCTCACCAAAGTCACTCATGGTGTATGTGATCCAAAGGAGCTGAGAGCAACAACTAGCTGCGGCCACATACTCTGCCTCGGTAGTGGATTGAGCAACACTCGACTGTTTGCGGGAAGACCAAGATACCAAAGAAGAACCCAAGAACTGGCAAGTCCCAGAAGTAGACTTCCTATCCAATCGACACCCGGCAAAGTCCGCGTCTGAAAATCCATGAAGCGCCAAAGAAGAAGACGCAGAGTACCAAAGACCGAAGTCGGGAGTGTGTCGCAAATACCTGAAAATGCGCTTGACTGCTTGCCGATGCGAAGTCCTCGGAGACGCTTGAAAACAAGCGCACAGACACACCGAGAATTGGATGTCCGGCCTCGTCGCCGTCAAGTAGAGGAGTGACCCGATCATGCTCCGGTACTCCTTCTGGTCCACGTGTTCACCTTCCTCGTCCGCATCAAGAGCTGTAGTCGTACTCATAGGTGTCGCCATGGCCTTGGAGTCCTCCATCTTGAACTTCCTCACAATGTCCTTGGTGTACTTAGCTTGGTGCACAAATGTTCCTTCCTTTGATTGCTTGATTTGTAGCCCAAGGAAGAACTGCAACTCGCCCATCATGCTCATCTCAAATTCCCTGCTCATGTCTTCTGCAAACCTTGCAACAAGAGAGTTAGACGAGCCACCAAAGACAATATCATCCACGTATACCTGCACAATCAGGATATCTCTGCCCTGCCTGAGGAGAAACAAGGTCTGGTCGACCTTCCCCATCTCAAACCCTCTCTCAAACAGGAACCCCCTCAACCTACCATACCAAGCTCTAGGCGCCTGCTTCAACCCATACAGCGCCTTCCTCAACTTGTACACCCGGTGAGGGTACTTCTCACTCTCAAACCCCGGTGGTTGCCTCACAAACACCTCTTCCTCCAACACACCATTCAGAAAAGCACTCTTCACATCCATCTGGTACAACTTGAACCCTTTAGCCACGGAAAAGGCTAGAAGGATCCTGATCGCCTCCAAACGAGCTACAGGAGCGAAAGTCTCCTCGTAGTCGATCCCCTCTTTCTGACTGTACCCCTGAGCAACAAGTCTCGACTTGTTCCTCACCACTTCTCCTTTCACTCCCTCTTTATTTTTCCACACCCATTTTGTCCCAATCGGCTTACACCCTGGGGGAGGGTCAACCAACATCCAAACTTGGTTCCTCTCAAAATTCTCCAACTCCTCATGCATCGAGTTAACCCAATTATGATCAGATAACGCGTGTCCAATGTCTTTGGGCTCAAAGGTGGCAACAAAAGCAGCATGAGCGAAATGAGAATTGTTCTGAACCCTCGACCGTGTAGTACGTTCATTCATGTCGCCGATGATTCTCGAAGCTGGGTGATCCACTTGCACTCGCCGGGGAGGTTCTCGCCTTGATGCTACCTCCCCCTCAACGGCAGCTTCGCCTTGATCTGGGTTTGTCGTTGTAGGTGTGGGAGAGGGTCCATTCTCGATCGTCGTCGAAGTAGTAGGTACACGTTCAGCCGCGGGCATCACACCGCTATCTTCATCATCTCCATGTTCATGCTCCTCCTCCTGAAAGATCTCCTCGCCAAGTTCGTCGTTACCTGCACACTCAAAAAACAAGCTGACTACGTGGCTGTGTCTCGTCGAAGGTTACCTCGCAAGTCTCCACGATTTGGTTAGTTTCAAGATTGAGCACACGAAATGCTCTAGAATGAGATGCATAACCAAAGAAAATGCCATCGACAGACCTAGCCTCGAACTTGTCCAACTTCTTCCCTTTCTTCAGAATGAAGCATTTACAACTAAAGACATGGAAGTGACTCACCTTGGGTGTGCGACCGTGCATCAACTCGTAACAGGTTTTCTTCTTGTGAACCCTGAGGTAGATCCTGTTCGACACATGGAACGCGGTATTGACCGCCTCAGCCCAGAACCTTCTCGGAGTCCTATGCTCGTCGAGCATCGTCCGAGCCATCTTGCACAAGGTCCTGTTTTTCCTTTCCACCACGCCATTCTGGGGAGGCGTATACGGACTCGAAAACTGATGTTCAAGACTCAAGTCATGGCAAAAGGTTTCGAAGTGAGAGTTTTTGAATTCCGAGCCATTGTCACTGCGGATCGCTCGTATGGCATCTCCGTGCCTCTCGTTTCTTAACCTCAAGACAAGATCTCGAACCAAACCAAATGTCTCCCCCTTCTCCTCAAGAAAGAACACCCACGCATACTGAGAGTAGTCGTCCACCACAACAAGGACATACCACTTCCCACCCGCAGATCGCACACGAGCTGGGCCAACAAGGTCCATATGGAGCAGCTCGCATGGACGCTCAGTCATCACATCGGTGAGAGGCGGGTGAGAAGAGGCTACCATCTTGGCATGCCTACACGGCGCACAAACCAACTCTTTCTCAAACCTCAATCGTGGTAATCCTCGGACCAAATTGAGTTTACTCAAGCGAGACAAAAGGTCAAAGCTCAAGTGACCCAACTTCCTATGCCACTTCCACAACTCACTCGAAGAATCAGCCAAGAAGCAACGCTCCACACCAGAAGACTGAGAAAAATCAGCTCGGAACACCTGACCGTCGGGAACGACCATGCAAACAAGATCCCCCCGAGAATCTAAAATCCGAGAACCACCAGGCCGGAACAACACCTCAAAACCCTCATCCAACAACTGGGACACAGAAAGCAAATTGTATCCAACCGATTGGACAAGAGCAACACGCCTGAGAGTGATCTTGTCACTTACCTTAATCTCACGTTCTGACAGCACACGCCCTCGCCCATTGTCCCCAAAGGTGATGTACTTTTTTGTCACCACCGGGACGAGACTTGAGAACCACCCCTTGTCTCCGGTCATATGCCTCGAGCAACCGGAGTCAATCAACTTGAGTGAACAAACGACTCAGCACTGGGGTTAGTACCAAAAGAGTAAAACCAGTGCCGAGCCATTTGCTCCAAAGTGGGGTTAGCACAAACCAAATCATCACGCCTATCAAAGCTACCACCACGAACACCACCACGGTAATCACCACGAGGGAACCAACCCTCTCTAGCTGGAGGAGGACGAAAACCACGAAAGGGAAACCGTGGATCGTTCCTCCTCTCCATCTCAAAGCTACGACTCTTCCCACCCTCGTATTGAGCACGAGGTGGAGAACGCCTAGCAAACTGACCACCTGCAAACTTTCCAGACCAACCACCAGAACCATGACCTCCAGAACCATGACCTCCAGAACCAAACCGAGCATCCTCACGAGCACGAAACCCAACTCGCTGTCTGCCCAGACCTGCACCGGTCTGACCGGTGTAGTACACCGGTCTGACCGGTGTAGCTCGGCCAGCAGCAGCACCTGCAGCCTTCCGGTCTCCCCAAGCCAGAACCGTCCTCACAATCGCCTTGGCCCTGGGCATCTGCATACGAGGCTCAGGTACACCATTAGAGGGGTGGTACCTGTCCCTGTTAGCCCACTCTCTAGCCATTCTCTCCTCACGCTTCCTCTTGAAGCAAAACTCATCCTTGTGACCATCTCTCCCACAATACCCACAATGGAACTTTATGGGCTGTGGCTTAGGCTTAGGCTTGGGTTGGGGCTACCCACTCGGCTTCTCACCCTTCTTCTCTCCTTCCTCACCTCCCTTTGGGCTCACAAACTTCACCGATTTCTGAAAATCATTTGTTGGGTGAGGGAATATGGGTGGATCTGGAGTAGTGTCCAGTTTGTTTCTGAGATGGTTAGGCTTGGGCTCAAACTTGTTCTTGTGTCTGTTTGGTGGTGGGATAGGAATCTCTCCAACTCTCTCAACTCCCTCACCACTGTTCTCTCCAAGCTTGTCAGCCCCAAGTGCCTGACCACCATAGCGTTTGAAAGCCGCTATCATGATACCAAGCTGAGGCTCCTGACCCGACAACCAGCTCATACATTTTCTCAGCTCATCATTCTCATCCTGCAAGCGATCAACATAATGTGCAAGCTCCAAATTCTTAACCGCATGCAATTCACAAGTAGAGCAAGAAGTGGGAATAGGCTCTTTCAACTTAGCCTCAAGTGAAACAGTGTAAGCATGCATCTCATCAATCTTTCCATGCAAAACAGGACAAGAAGTGCAAGCACCTAGCAAAGCAGGTCTAGACTTAAGCTCAGCTACTTCAACCCTAAGCATATCTAGTTCATCACAAGTAGAAGCATGCTTATCCTTAAGAGCAGTAAGATCAGCTAGGTACACAGAGCAATCACAACAATCAATCTCATCAGAAACCGCAGGAGAAGCCTTAAGCGAATCAATCTCAAGCTTAGCATCTAGGTTCTGGGTTTCTAGCTCAGCCACACGGTTCCTAGCATCTTCTAGTGAGGCCCTAAGTTCTTTCCTCATCTTCTTGGCCTCTCTAAGCATGTGATCGCGGTTATCAAGCAAGTCAACCAACTCATCATTCTCCTTGCGCAAAGAAGAGAGCTCATCACATACCTCATCCTCGGAGTCAGAGTCCGAGTCACTCTGGTGGCTCTTCTTGCTGCCGGAGCTACGGGCCATGTCGCAGAAGCCATCTCTCACGAAGCAGCTCAACCCGCTCAAGTTCCTGGATGACTTCTTGTTCTTGCGCCGATCACCTTCATCTTCACTGCTACTCGAGCTCGAGGAAGAGTAGGCGGAGCTGGAGTCGACGTCGCTCGCTCCGACCATTGCTCGGGCCTTCCTGCCGCGGCCATCCTTCTTCCTCGACCGTCGCTCGTCCTTGTGCTTGTTCTTGTGCTTGTGATCGCGCCTCGATCGGTACTGGCCATCCTTGCTCGATCGGTGCCTGTAGCCGTCCTTGTAGCCGTCCTTGTTCTCCGTCTTCTCCGGGCAGTCGGCGACGAAATGTCCTGGCTTGCCGCACTGAAAGCACGTCTGTGCTGTCCTCCTCGTGTTCACCCGGTTCTCGTGCAGCCTCTCGAACCGCCTGGTCAGCAACGCCAGCTCGTCCTCTCCAAGCACGTCGAACTCCTCGTCTGGCAAAGACATCAAAGAAGACAGAGAGTACATCCTTGAGGATGCGTTAGCGTTAGACTTAGCTCCTTTGCCACTAACGAGAGCGAGACTATGAGAATCAGTCGGGCTCTCGATCTTGGCTGTCATACCATGGTCCAACTCAGCCGACTTGAGCTTCGAGAACAGCTCGTTCACCGTCAAGGTGTCATACTTCTCGGACTCAACAATAGCCTCAAACTTCCCGTCCCATACGGTACGATCCAACGAGTGCAAGAGCTTCACGGCTCTATCATGATCATTGTATGGGAGGACGTCCACATTGGCTCTCATGTTGTTCACAACGACCGTAAATCGCTGGAAAAGGGCATCGACGGACTCGCCGGGGAGATGAGTGAAGTTCTCGTACTCTCTCCGGTAAGTCGCGTACATCCGAGCCTGAACCTGAGCATTCCCAGCATGAGCATCCTTCAACTGCTCCCAAATCCTACAAGCTAAGTCCTCTGTCTGAACCCGATCGAATTCAGGCTGACACAGAGCACGAAACAAGTAGTGGACAGCCTTGTTGTTGGCTTCGAACATATCCCTCGATCCTGGAGCAAGGAAGTTCATCGGATGAACATAAGCTGTGTTCACCGTGACATCCCAAAGGATCTGACCCTTTCCGCGGAGGAACGTCGCCATCCGCCTTTGCCACATCTGGTAGTTCTTCCCATCGAAGTGCGGAGGACCCGAACCCCGTTCCTGGTACGCCATCTTTGGATCTTAGACTGGTAAGAGTCAATAAAGACCTGAACCGGCTTTGATACCAATTGAATGACCGATTAGGCGAACCAGAGAGGGGGGGAGTGAATGGGAGCCGATAAAAATTCTTCTCGAAGGAGATGAGAACTCCAACAAGACGAACACGGCTTCCAACTCACGTCTCCAACCCAACTACCCAAGTTGGCCAAGACCACGCAGCCACTGGACTGCTACTGGTCCTAGGAACCAACACTCAACCTTCCGAGTCAAAACTCACCAAACCACACAGCGGAAACTTGCACGGCTTGCTGCCTGTGCAACACCGGTCAGACCGATGGCCTGCGCCGGTCAGACCGGTGACACCGGTCAGACCGGTGGACAGATCCGATCAGGCCGGTGGCTACAGCAGCCGCACAGCAAACGTTCCAGGAAGCCTCAATGACTCCTCTAGGCCCTGGAACAAACACCACCACGAAACACAACCTGTGAAGAAGAACAACCCCTCACAAAACCTAGCAAAACAACTCCAAACACGCCAAGAACTGATCAGCAGGACCACGGGGCAAAACCACACGGACAAGGCTATTCCCCGAGACAAAAACCCACTAAGGGCTAGCACCGGTCAGACCGGTCAATAGCACCGGTCAGACCGGTCGTGCCTGGGCAGCTCGGGATGAACAGCGCCCGCGAGTCCACTCCTCCAAATCCAACTCCCGATCTCCCGATTCGCTCCACAGTTTTGCACAAGACTTTGGGGATAGTAGGAACACCTCATGGGTACTCCATAGCCAAGATTTGGTCCACCAAAACTTGTCAAATCAAGAGGAATCGAAGAAATCCCACCAAGAACACCTCTAACCCTAGAGCCACGAAAACCCTAAAATCGAGCCCCTTTGCTCACGGATTTGGAAGGGGAATCAAAGGGAAAAGAACCACGAAAGGTTCATGCATACATCCCCCACCAAATCCCAAAGAGAAAGGCCTCGAAATCGCTCCAAGAAAATCGCCGAGAAAGGGCTCCGAAAATCACCAAAAAGGAGAAACGGGAAAGAAACATCCAAGCCTTGAGGAACCACGCCGAATCATCTATACATACCAAAGAGGTTCATACAATGTCTAGCTTGCCGCCCGATCATCCTTCCCTCTCACAAGATCTCACCATGAAGCTCTCAAGCTAGTCCTACGAAAATCCTAAGAAAATAGGAAAACCAAATGAGCTAGGGTTCCAAGAGATGGCTGCCATCCTCTCACCACTTGGGTTATATGGAGGCAATCGAAAGACGAAAATACCCTTACTAGCTAACTAGGGATACATGCCCCTCGAGGGCGAAATTGGAAGTCTTTGTCTTCGCACCATCGGACGGATGCCCAGCGACCGCAAACTTGCTTAGCCTCGACGCAAGCCTTGCGATCCCGACGCGTGTCCTCCGCTTCGAAGATTCCGGACTGCGTCGTCGCACACCGGTCAGACCGGTGCTCCTCACCGTTCAGACCGGTACCCACCGGTCAGACCGGTCAGACCCACCGGTCAGACCGGTCTGGAGCTGCTGCACCTCCGTCTTCGGTTCTTCGGTCTTGGCTTTGTGGATCAACCAAGGAACCCAGTGGTTTTCTGGTGAACCACCGGAAACCCCGCGAACTTGGTGTAGCCTCCGCCAATCACCACTCATGACTCGGCTCCCACGTAGTCCCGGCTCGACCTTGGGTTTGAGGCTCAACCAAGAAACCGTCCATGACTTCATCTTGCCGTTCTTGCCACCATGCGGCCCGCACTTGACCCCGATGGCCACCGGGTCCCTCGAACCAAGCCTACTTGTCTTCTCCACACCTGGAGGCCTCACTGGCAACGACCTTTCACGCTTGTTCTTCACCTGCACCTGCACCAGTCAAGCCGCAACCTGCACCTGCAATACTTAGCCAAGAATCAGTCCACACCATGCTGTCAATCACTCATCACACCAGGAAGCGACCATCCACCGGTCCTCGAACCACACCTGGCTCTCACGTTTTCCCTTTTGGTGATTTTCGGAGCTCTTTTTGGGGATTTTTGTGGTGGCTTGTTTGAGGGGTTTCTTGGAGGGATTCTTGTTGGGTATCACACATGAGGTCCTTGTGCCTCTTTTCTTGGTGATTTTGCCCCAGCAATCTTTCAGGAAGACCTTCGATTTGGGTGGTTTTTGGAGTTCTTATAGTTCATGATCTAGAGACCTTCGATTCACGATTCCTCTTGATTGGATGGTTTCTGTGGCCGAACCATCCAAACTAATTCCCAATTAACACATAAACCATCCACTTGGTCACCATGCATTAAAGAGCAGTTAACTTGTCGATATCTACCGCGTCAAGCCCGGTAAATCACTTACAACAAGGATCGAAGATTGTACATTAAAACTCACACGACGGCGAGTCCAGAGATACACAAGTTACCATTTATTACATCATATTCATGAAAGGTTCATTATTACAAACCAAGTTTCATACAGAAAAGTAAACAGTTCAGAGTTTGAAAACACAACAGAATTAAAATACTAAATGTCATAAGCGACATCATGGGAGGCCATCCATGATATCACTAAGCAATATCATCCTCCCCCTACACTTCCCAACGAGGTGAGAGAACCAGGCTACGGGAAACCATCATCACACCAACACTTGCAAAAATTATCAACAAAGCAAGGATGAGTATACTAATACTTAGCAAGACTTAACCGTCTTGTGATGGGAAAATCACCAACTCTCTAGACATGCAAAGCTTTTTGGCTAGTGGGTTTCTTTTGCTGAAAAGCAACAAAGAGTAGGTCCTTACATTCAAGTTTTAGCTCAAAATTCTAGTTGATTATCCATTACTAGGTAAGCAGCTATGCAAGCATAAGTTGTGCAAACAATTAAGCATACAACAGTATTACTTCTCAATTCCATCAATAAGGGACATAGAGTGTATGGTTAAGCACTCTCAGATAATGGTGAGAGGCTGACGATCGATCGATTAATAACCTTGCAAGTGAAACCTAAACACACGGGAGAATGCATACCCCAAGATAACAACTAAAAGCCCAAAGGGTGGGGTACGCACCAACCAGGCGGTTCCCAGTCATCCGCAGTTCAGGATCAATGTCCACAGTCCTATGTATAAGGATTACTGGAATTACGGCCCGATATCCTACCAGACTCACATATGCACCACCGGTTGCTATTCGGGGGAACGAATCCCAAGATTAGTGGTAGAGAGTTCCCTAGCTGGATCAAAAAGGTACTAGGCTTACCGTCCCCATTCTCGACAAGTCTTTAGTACGTTCAAACGCTTAACCACAGACCTACTGGCCGGAGCCGGTCCCATGCTCTTACCACATGAGCAGGTAGATTCAACAATCTTATGATTCCAACATAAGAAACCTATAGCTCGCGAGTGACGAACATCACTCGACTTCTACCGTGTCCTTAGAGCATGGCAACTAGCGTCTTATCATACTAGTATTGGAACATAGGAACCCAAGATCATGCATCTAGGGTTTCAATTCAATTCCTGAAACTTAAATGCACAAACATAACAAAGATAATTGCATAAGTTGAAAACATGGGTTATGCTCCGGGGCTTGCCTTCACAAGCAAAGTTAGTCTGGAGAACCTCCGAACTTGGTTCGGGTCTTGTTGCAATTCCACCACGTTCACCTTTAGCTAGCTCTCCTTCAGCTTCCGGCACCAACTCGTAGCTCTCGACCGGATGTTCTACACAACATGCATATGCATAAACTTTAATTATTCATATTTAAGAAGGAAGAACTTGGTTCAAATTTAAAGGGTAAACATGGGTTGTATTGTAGGCCACATTCACCTAGACAAATATATTCAGCATACTCTTCCTTTGTCAAGGAAATGTATGTGTGTGATATTTATCTTTCTTATTTGATGGTGATTGTGTGTACATTTAAATTAATTAATTTATTTGACTTCACCAAAGTAAAAGGGTGTTATTTATCTTCCTTATTTGATGGTGAAGCTTTGTTATTCAATTTCACATCACATTAAAGGTGATTTTGATTTCCTTTTTATTCCACTTATTAAGCTTGAATTACTTCAAAAATTATTTCTGGATATTCCATACACAAACAAATAGAGACAAAATTTATACAAGCACATATTATGACAACAAGGCTACTGCCCAAAATTGGCATTAATCTAAGCTATAAACTGCACATGAAACATCTAGCAAGAACTAGCTGACTTAACCATGATTAAATTCTATAGAAAGATCTATACAAGATCTAGCCTCAAGAATTTACACAGAGCATAAACATGGCATGACTGTGCTACTCACAAAAATTCAGAGTAAACTAAGCCATATATTTAGCATGAAAAATACAACAACACTTTAACACTGCTAAAATGATAAATAAAACACATTGAAATATACAAGCATGCATTGGGGCTACAACTTTTACTACAGCCATATCAAGGTAAAACAAGACTACTCAAAAATTATCATGGCCAGAAACTACCTACAACATGCTTGATTAAAAAGGCTCATATTTAAGACCTAAATTAATTCGAGCTAGTTAAACATATCAAAAGCTACTCATAAATTTACCATAGTTGCACCTAGACATATATAGGCTAGTGCAAAAAGATCAACCCTATTTGCTTAACCAAATATTTAAAACTTAAGAGGAATTTATATGCTGACATATATCAAAATTAAATTATAACTAAAGATATATAACAGATATATGTTCCCTTTTTCTACACAAGAACAAGCTTGATCATACTAGCAACATATTAAAATTTCACATGCAGATCAGCTCTGGATTTCAAATTATTGCAAATCTATTCAAACTGATCATTTCAAAATTATTCAAATTCTAGGAGGAAATTTACAAACTTCCTTTCCAGAAACGTTGGTTCTGTTCATGAGGATGTCAGAACATTTGAGTTTGTATTTTTCTGATTTTTCTTTGATTTATTATGAATTTTATAAGATCTCAGCAAATTAAACATAGGGTTAAAGAATCTACTTTCATCCAGGTCCTCGGTCAAAGATTCTTATTCACAACGATACCCTTTCATTTACATAGAGGTCCTTGCTTTCACGGTTTGAACCCTGAAAAGAAGGCAATCATTACACGGGTGCCCTTGGCCATGGCCGCCGGCCAAGATGGTCGGAATCCGGCGATCCGCGGCGAGCTAGGGTGGGGGAAGGGGCGGAGAAGCGCTAGGGAATCACCTCGGGCCACTTTCGGTGCTTGGACGGGGCAGAGAAGCGGCCGGCGGTGACGATCGGTGGCGGCGTGGATCTTCAGTCGCGGCAGACTCGTCTCCGGTGAGCTGGGCAGGGGAGCTCAGCAATGTGCTGTTCAGGAACCTTCAGTGAGAGGGTGAGGCGCTGCCAGGAGGCTCAGGTGGGGACAGGGCGGCTCGGGTGAGGGGATTCGATGGCGGCGCTCCGGCGGCAGATCGCGGCACCTTAGCGGCGTAGGACAGGGCAGTGCGACGAGCGCGGGCCTTCTGTTTTATAGGAGGCCGGGAGGGAATGCGGCACTGCCACGGCACTCGGCGGTCTACTGGCTGTTGGGTATTTTAGCGACACACGAAATAAATCCGCAAACGCACGGATACTGTTGTAGCTTTCACCTCAGAGTATTCCAAGGGTATCAAATCCAAGGGAACGTGTGTGTACTAACTTCATACTAGTCGGTCCAAGGACACACCCAGATAAGTGGCAGGGATAGAGAGGATTCCTAAAGATAGCACTATAGATGAGATTAAAGGTCGATCTCTAGATACAACTTGGCTTAGGGTATCGATAGCCCTGACTTAACAGGCAACTCCGGCATGCGGATCTATGTGGAACGGATCTCTGACTATATCCAGCTGTGGAGGATCAACGAGGGCCAGACGGGCTGTCACCACCACCTGGACTGCCTCTACCTAACCTTGGGATAAGCCGAACGAATGATAACCGATAGCGTGACACAACGTCTACGCTGTGGTTACTGTCGTAGCCAATGGACTACGGCACTCTGTACTTATAGAACTACGACCACGGAAGAGAACTGATCTCACTCACTATAGGCACTACTATCTTATACTAAAGGCATACGAGAGAGCACTCGACCCCGTACTGTGCTTCCAACGTATACGAATGACTTGCAGCAGTCTAACGCATAAACCCTGGATCTACACAGTAGCAGAGGAAAAGGTCTACTCATGTAACCTAGCATAAACTATTAGAAAGGAATCACGAACACACTTTATTCTAATTAGAGCATGCAAGCATATCCACTTTATTCTAAAAGACTAGTCATACAAACAGGATACAAACTTGTGCACCTAATCAACTAGATCGAGGGGGCGTGTTCGTGAAGAACACGTGCCTCTAAATGACGAAGAAGTGAAGAACACAAGAACATATCACTTGCACTTTGGTCTAAATAGAAAATGCAGGACTACTTACTTTACTCTAATTGAAGAACGAGCATCCATAGAGGTACATCCCTTTCACTCTCTCCCTAGCTTTCATCTAATCAACTACTCCACACTTACACTCTAGAAGGAGGCGAGGAGAGCCTCTCCTCTCAAGAGAGAAAATGAGAGAGAAGGAGAGGAGTTGTGTCCTATTCTCTACCACCTCCACTTCTATTTATAGGCCAAGGAGAGTAGGAGGAGCCCCCTTGGCTGCCATGGGCGCCACCAATAGGGTGGTGACATGTGGCGAAGAGGAGTGGGGGCCAAGTTGGTGTATCTTCCATGAGAAGGAGCTGCAGGTTCCCGAGGGAATATTCAGGCAAGCACCTGGCACCGCCTTTGGTTCGTCACGACAAGCCAACACGTGGAAGGGCGACACGAGGGGTGACAAAGTGGGGTCGGCCGGCCGACCCCAGGTAGCTCCCCTCACACCGCCTTTCGTCCAGGTGACTGCCAGGTGGGTCCCAAGGTGGGTATGGGGGTGCATGCGGTATTTTTAGCCATTTATCTCGTGGTTGTGGGCCCTTGAATCCGCGTACAGGCTCCTGATTGGTCGAAGGTGTGTTTCCTTGGATTGGTGATGTGTCATGAACACATGGCATCCAACGTGGCAACACGTCGCCACGTGGTCTGGTGTGGGTCCCACTGGGCCCACATATCAAGACGGTGATCTTTTCTTGTGTATATCTCTTTCTTCCGGACTCAGAAGTAGACAAATGATATATCCATTTCGATCGTCTCGACGAGCCCGTCGCAGTGGTGCAGTCCAAATTGGCATTTGAGGTTGTTATGGATGATGTCCTATATAAGCCATTGGGTCACTTGCTCTCAATTGTATCATTTATCCCGTATTTCGGTGCATCCTGCAACAAAAGCTAGAAACACCAACACTTGTGGAACATGTCAGTATAAAGCCCTATTCTAGTGTTGATGATCACTTTTCATTCATTTTATGTAGGAGTTGACATCATAAAAGTGGTACTCAGTAGCTGTCAACAACACCCCCACACTTGACCTTTTGCTCGTCCTCGAGTGAAGGAGAAAGGATCAAGGTGAGACTTGATATCCAAAGGTATGAAGCAAGCATAAGAGATATTCCAAACCATACCTTGTACTTGTGAACTCTATGTAGTGTCTGTCATGCCGTCTTGGGTAGTTGAGGAACGGAACGGTCATGAATCAAATCACTCCTGCTCCTTATGTTAAGCAACTTGGGGTTTTGCAATAAATTTTCAAAAACAAACCTTGCTTAGCTCCTCATTTGATTCTCTCAGATCGCTCAATGTGTATATGTCCTCACCAAGGCATTAGATTTGCCTTTCTTTCATCCTACTTCTAATGATGGCTATATATGGAGCTCAGGGTAGGATAATAGATAAAGCATACTTGTATCACATATATTGCGAAGTCAAAAACCGGATCCAAAGAGAAAATCAAGTCATGCAATCAGATCAAGATGTGCACATGTATGGACGTGTTGGATATGGTAAGGTGGATACTAGGCCCGGAATGGGTGCTAGTTATTACCATCAAATTTATTGGAACTCCTTTTTGCATGATTCCACCTCTCTCCTTTTTCTTCTTTCCTTTGGACATGGGCTATCTCTTTTTTTCTCTTTTTTTTCTCATGCTTTGAGCATGATTTTGTTTCTTTTTTTTGCATAGCCCATGTCTTTTTTTTCAAGAACACTTTTGGAGAGAGGGGTCACACCACATATGGAGCTTTTTTTTGTGGAATGGATGGATGATACAATGCTAACTTCCAGTGTAGAAGCATAGCAAGGAGATATAGAGTGCACATGAATCTTGATCATGAAAGCTTGAAGAGAACTCTCACAAGGGTCACAACAATTTGACAAAGCTCAATGCAATAACAAGCAGCATATGAGTAGAAGGTTTTCGAGATAACTCATCATATGGCTTTGGTGGGACTTTGACATATCAAAGAGGAGCTTTGCAAAGGGTTTTCATGTTTTCAAATAAAAATCCCAAGCACTCAAATATTCAGAGAGAAGATCAAATCATCAAACCATATCACAAACATCAACTACTTAGATGAGCATGAGTTCCCTAATGATATTTGTTCACAAGCATCAAGATGATAAGTATGGAATAAAACATATGCAAGCCAACCACAGGAAAACATGTAGAGCAGGTCGAGAACGATTCCATGAGTTTGATTTAGCGGATAAGAATTTAAACTTATTCAAACTCATGACTCAGGGAGATAAAGGGTGCACATACCATCGCTCCTGAAGAATATAAGAAACAAGGAAGACCAGTGGTGGTTCAGCTCACCCATGGGGTAGCCGGATCACTCTAGTTTACCTTGTCCCTTGTCATGAAAGCGCGGTCGATGTTGTGCAACGCCTGTGTGGGAGATTCAAGTGTGTATGTCAATGATAAGCTTGGGAGATCTCCCCCACACTTATTCATGTACCTGGTGCTATCTTCAAACAAAAAGTGGAAAACCAAAAGAGGGACTCCACCGGTTTGAGAAACTAGGGAGTCTTTATTTGAAAGCAAACATATATTTTTTTGTTTTTTTATTCACCATGAAACCAAGCTCAAACAAGGCAGGCATGCCTTGGCTTACCTTTCCATTTGGATCAAGCTCGATGATTTACCCCATTTTAATTGAAAAATTCCTGCAAGGGTTAGTTTGCATATACAACCAATATCCATGCATGCATTAACTATAAGGTTCATCAATCAAACTCGACACCATGTCTTGTTTGATTGAAGAAGATGGTTTTAACCTAAGCACCATGGTTAATTTAAAACAACCTATGAATGCACATAGCTAAACATGCACTCAAAGCAAAGCATCAAAAACATAGATAAAGGAAGCATGAAAGCAAGATCAAGCTATTTCCAAAGGGATATAAACATGAGCATAAGATGGTGAACATCGGGCAACCTCCCGAAAGGGCTTTGTTTAAAGTCAAAATCAGGACGTACCTAGCTATTTGGGCAAGATGCAAAAGCTAACATCATCTCCAAACCAGGATAAGATTTTGTGTGAGGGGAACTTTACTCAGGATACTCACATACCTCCCCCACACTTGAAGTTTGCATTTCTAGGCAAAAAACTCAAGTGTGTGGAGATCAAGCTTCCTTTTGTAATGTTCCCTCACCAAAAACTTACCAAAGTGTTGAGGTGATGCAGCTCACATGTTCTTAGGTGCTACCTGTCCGTCGTTCTTTATAATCTTCACCTGAAAGGGTTAGGACCAAAAATACCCGAAGGACAACCTATACTAAAAACATGCTCTTGCTTTTTATTTGAAAAGGGAAATAAAACAAACCTAATCCAGGTTATCTCCTGGTAGTGCTTTGTTTATGGTCATAAGCTCGACCCTGGGAACTTCTTCTTGCAGCTATCATTGGTGATGTCATTCCCGCCTCACCACCAATTTTTAATGTATCATGGAAGCTTGCCACAGGGCATACACGAAATCTGCAATGCTTATGGTAAACATATGCATCTACAACTAACCTTCTAAACTTTTTACAGGAGAGGACCATAAGGTGGTTGTAGTCCTCGTGTGTGCTCTGTGCACTGAGCATAGCTGACTCTGGAGAAGGATGATACAAGCATGGTTCCTGAGGTATATCAAGAGTGAAGCTACCATGCTTGTCAATGGAATCCTTTCCTTCGGACCCTAGAGTCGGTGCCTCATACATTTCCATGGCCCATGATTTCTCCATCTCAAGAGATACATCGTGGAAGATCGATGTTGATTCTCGATCAAGGTCGAGAGTAACATAGTACGGGCCAGTGGGAAGAGGCTCAAACTAGGTCGAGGCTGATGATGATCGTTCGTCTTCACAAAGGTGAAGAGGTTCTTCCGAGTCGTACTCCTGAGGAGTAGAGAAGTCTACACCCTCAACTAGAACAGGCTCGAACGATGTGAACGGAGATACATGCATCGTCTCCTTGAGCGAGTCTTGCTTGGGAAGAGGCTTTGCCATAGAACTTTCCGAAAACAAGGGAGTCGTGGCAGAAGCGGCTTCCCAAAGCCTTTCATCTAGGCTCCCTCTAGATGCATCGAGAAGTTTTTCTGCAGGGGTGCCTAGGAGGAGATCAAGATCGAGGATATCAAAGATGTAGAAATCTAGATTAACCTTGATCTTGTCTACTAGGAGAGGCACAGCACATGCAACCCCCCGACACTCAAGAAAGTGTCCGAAGGGACAACTCTTGAGGAGCTTGTCGTATGGTCTTAGCGTAACATTGCCCAAAAGAGTGTACGCTAGGTGCTATGGCATGACATTAACCTCCATAGTGGGGTTAAGATGGGCTTCTATGATAATCCCGTTTATGGAACAAGAAATGATCGTAGAGGGCGAACTAATCCAAAGTGCTTCGGAAAAGTGTCCCACTCCATTCAACCACTTCTTCTCCATGACCTCCATGATAGATGTCTCGTTTGGAGGATCGGGAGGCAAAGGAGGTACCGTAGGCCTAGGGGAAGGTTTTGTCAAAAGTTTCTAGCTGGCTGGATTTGGACAGAAGATGGCTCCTTCCCTATTGGGTCATCTAATAAATTCGAGGTGTTCTTGATATTTTCAGAAGGGTCATTCTCGAATTGATGAAGGAGCTTTGGAGGTTGAATTTCTTCTTCCTCCATTATTCCTGGTTCGGTAGAGGGCGCAACAGATGAATCTTGGGATGTGGAAATCAAAGGCTCGGGTTTAGCTGTTGAGAGACTCTCATGGATTGACTCTGATTCTTGGCGAGGTTCGTTATGGTCGCAAGAAAGGAAGAGTTTTCTAAGAGGCGGTCTAGGATCTCTCTTCCTTCCTTTGAAGTTATGTCTGCGAACACACGTCTAGTGATGCTTTCGAGATATAGGGCAATGTCCATGTCTAAACTTAAGTAAAAAGTACACAAGTATACACGATTGGGTATAGACATGTTTGGGCTAGACTTCAACAGGTGTAAGAACCTAGCCCAAGCTGCACCTATGGTCTCCTCCTCTAATGGCTTAAAGTTGCGGATGTCACTCGGAAGGAACACCCTATGTCTTGCAAGGTTGAAAGAAACATAGAAGTCAATTCGGAGTTTTTCCCAATCATTCACACACCCTATGGCGCGAGTGTACCATTATCCGCCCCCTTTGTGAGAGAGAGAGAGGAAACAAATTGAGCCTCAAGGTTTTCTGTATCATTCCTGGGGGAGCCAGGGATGAACACAACCTCTCATACTCTATCAAATGGGCATGGGGATCCTCACTAATAGCTCCAGAGAAGGGTCGATTCTGAACTATGGTTATAAGGTCGGGGTTGAGTTCATGGTTGGATGAAGACGTTGATGGATCATTGAACTTGTAAGTTGAGGTGGAGAGGTCATGTCGGTGCAATGAACCGGCAGTCCACCACGGGGTAGGCTATGGTGGTAGATTGTATGGTGGGGATCGCCGAGACTAGAGCTAGATGGTGAACAAAGGACACAGGGTTTATCTAGGTTCGGGCCGCCGGGAGGCGTAATACCCTACGTCCTGTGCTCGGTGTGTTGTATTTATGGTTCCATGATTGGGAATCCGATTGAGTTCTTTTTGAGGGGGGTCCCTGCCGCCCTTATATAACCTTTGGGGCAGGGTTTACAGATCTCAGGGAATCTATAGCTAACCGATTACAAGATTTGGCCTTCCGGCTCAAGCAATATCTTTCCTAACTAACCGGCCTTTATTCATGGGATGATATCTCCTCGGGCACCGCCTCATCCTGAACCGTACTTCGTACTGTATCTCCACACGGGTGGGTCCATCTCCATATACGTATACACGTCATGAAGCCCCTCCATGTGGGACCCGGGGGGTATATCCCCACAGCAGTCCCAGAGCGCTTCTTAACCAGACTGCAACTTCGATCTTCAGCTCCGTGTACTTTTTTGCGCACCCTCGCCATTTAGCCGAGTGCTTAACGCCTTTCTTCAGAGTGCTTTGAATGTTGTCTGGTCTGATCTTCAGCGCAGCTGAGTGGTCTGGAAGCTGAACTCGTGGTTGCCGGGTGGTTGAGGAGAGCTCTTCACCACGTTTGTGATTTGTTCAGATCATCCGGGATTGGAGATTGTACAGTTTCGTCGAAGATGAATTGTACACACTTAGCCCCCGAGCCTGGATAAAGATTGAAGAGGTTTATCTAGGGTCAAAAGAGAATCTAAGCGACCGCTCCCCGATGTCTTTTAGAATGGGTGCCCCTTTAGGAAAAAGGGTACCACTGATCACCTCCCGTATCTCCAATCCCGACTTTAGTTGATGAGACTTTGTCTTGGTATAATTCCAGATGATCGCAGTGGCGGGTTTTAGCCGTTGAATGGGTGCATCTCCAGATGCGCCCATTAGGGCAGTCCCCGAGGTTCGGAATAGTTAAAGTAACTATTTCGAAGCTCTAAAAAGGATTTAGTTCGGTATTACCATCATCCCGTTTGGGAGAGTACCACACGGATCATCTGACCCGGTACAATGTTTCGTTAGAGCTCTGGCCCTATGGCAAATTTGCCATATGGCCCACCGTGTTCTCACGGAGCACTCGCGCGAGGTCACCTGTCCTAGTCATCATATTTGTGACTTCTGAACAGCTTTAGCCTATGTATGGCATGCCTCCGGGAGAACAATCATGAACTAGTAGACTTTCGAGACTCTCTCAGGAGTCAAAACCAAATTTTCGAGGGCGGGTTATCTGATAACCTGGCAGTACGTGACTCTGGGTCACGACCTCTGAGTAGTTTAAGCTAACCAACGATTTTTGGAAGGCCCTTTTTAATTTTAAGGGTGTCTTCCCGTAGAAGGAAAGGTTTCAACCCCTTGGCCCATTTAGAGCCACGGCCTGCTAAGGCCCAACAGCCGGAATCGGAAGCGTCGCGGATAAGGCTGGGCACTGGCGCGTCGCTCGCGGGTCGTACTCGCGAGTTTCTCGCGAGAAGAATCTCCCGCACTGCGGCGACGCGACCGCACGGGGGGTGGGGCCCGCCATGACCACCATTCCGTCTGCCGCATTTAAGGTAGCCGGGGGCGTGGCTCGCCACGCGCCCCTGCAGTCACGTCCCTTCGCTTCCCATAGGAAACCACGCAGCCATCCTTTGCTCTAGCTCCTCCAGCCGCTCCGCCGGATCCGCCGCCGCATTAGCTCGATCTTCACCGGATTTGGCTCCGGCGAGGCTGCAGATCCAGATCCACCGCCGCGCCGCATCTAAGCTGCAGTTCCCGGGGAGTCTCCGAGCGTAGTGAGGGTGTAGACCACTCCCCGCCCGAGTCCCCGAGCGTAGCGAGGATGTCGTCAGTGGGATCCCGCCGGCTTTCGAAGAAGTCGAGGCGTGACGCCTCCGAGGCGAGGCGCTCGCCCTCTCTGTCGTCGTCGTCCCCACTGCCGCTGATGCGGAACGAGGAGTGGGTGCACTCCATCTCCACGAGGGAGCGCCTCACTGCCCTGGTGTTGGGGGGCGTGCTGCTCGAGTCCGCCGTCGAGGGGTGGCGGCCTGCTGCGGGGGAGGAGTTCCCCATGCTGTCGACCGACGACGCCGTCGACCGATGACGCCGTCGTCTTCGAGTCGGCCTACCTACGCGGGTTCGGCCTGCCCGCGCACCCCTTCTTCCTCGGCCTGCTCTACTACTACTGTTTGGAGTTGTGCCATCTCAACCCCAACTCCATTTTGCACATATCCATCTTTGTGCATCTCTGCGAGGTGTTTCTTGGAATCGCTCCGCATTTCGATTTTTTTCACTATTTCTCCTGGGTGAAGCCCACCCGAATGCCAAGAAGCCACGCGTGGTGGGTGGCACCGGATTCTAGCTCAAGCAGAGGCACTCCACTGAGTACATTCGGGTGTCGCTCGTCAGCTCCAACAAGGACTGGCACTCGGAGTGGTTCTACACCACTAACCATGCTGCGGTGGTGCCCTGCAATGTCGACGCGCGGCCGACTCCTCTCCCATGCTGGGATGAAGAACTTGGCCAAGCGGTGATGGGGCAGGTGTCCGTGCTGCTGGAGCATATCCGGAGGCTGAAGGAGGCCGGGCTCACTGGCGTCGCGGTAATAGCAAGCTTCGCCATACGGTACACGCAGCCGCTCCGGGACAGGGTGCACCCGGCGTACGAGTATGCCGGCGACGACCACGACACGGCACGGCGAGCGGCAGAGCCAGGGAGAGCGAAGGAGCTGAAGGAGCGCGTCCATCAGTGCTTCATTCCCGGCACCGTCATCTCCAACCGCAACGCGCCGAAGCCGTTCAACCTGGCGAACTATCCGCCTGAGGTAACGGTTTTTTCTTTTATAGGGCGCCCATTAGGGCATGAATATGTGCCCACCAGATGTTTGATGAAATGGTTTTGTTTGTTTGCCTGCGAAATTATAGGACCGCAAGGCTTTTGTCTCTGTGGCGCCTGTGCCTGGCTCATTGGCCGGACAGGGTCCTTTGGCCGGCCGCATTGGCGAGCTGCAGCGGATGGAGTGCGCTAGGGCTCACGTCGCGGGTGGCGGTGAGGCGATCCAGCCTGAGCCCCGTCGGCCCACAGCCCCTGCTCCGGAGGAGAAGCGTGCCGCACCGGCCAGCAAGGGGAAGGAGCGCAAGGGTAGCCGGAATCCTGAGGCACGGCGTGCGCCCCCTGGGTCGCTTAAGATTGACGAACCAGAGGTGCGCCGGCGCAAGCTTGTGCTATCGGAGGACGAGGAGAAGGAGGTCCCTCTCTCGTTTGACATCGGCGAAGCTCCCTCAGTGACGACGGCTCAGGCGACGCCAGCGCCTACCGGTCACTTCACTTCTTCTCTTCCTTCTCAGCCGTCGGGCCCCGCGCCACTGGTAGCAGATGCTGCGCACCCCGCCGTTCAGACTACGCAGGCTGCCGCTGCAACACCGTCACCAGCACCTACAGCGACGGCTGCGACGATCAGTGGGGTGAAGTGATCCACCTCCTCTGGCTCCGGTTTTCTGCGTTGAACCCGCGTCCGCGTGTCCTCCGAGTAAGTCTTTTTGAAATCATCCATCCTTGTTTCTCTTTTGTTCATAGGTTTGGAAAGAGATCATTATGTCTTGTTTGTACGAACAGGGGTCCCTACAACCTCCCTTCCGAAGTTGACGAGTCATCCCTGCCGTCTGCCACCCCGGTGTCGCCGCGCCCGAGTGCTTATGATGAGCACCCGGCTGCTGCATCGGGGAATCCTAATGCTGCGGCTGCTCCTGCTGATGCTGCTGCTCGTGATCCCAGTCCCCACCATGAGGCTGGACACGTTGTAGCTTCTGGCACCGCTGCGTCTGGGCCCTCTGATGTCGAGGAGATCCAGCATGAGCTCCCTCAGCCGCGTCTCAGTCCGCCACGTCCTGGACGCGTCGCTCAGGTGCGTGGCAATTTGTGAATGAAGTGCTTGGGGATCCGGCGATCGATGCCGAGAACCGCACGGAGCTCGTCACCATTGCGCGGAGGACCCTCCAGCTTGCAGAGGTAATTCTATCTTCCTCTTGTTGTTGTAAACGCTTACTAGCTATAGTTGTTTTATCCCTTGCTATGCCTCGACAGACCGTGGCCTCGGAGTCTGCGCGCAAGAGCGCTGTGCTTGACCGCGTCGGCACCGCTGCTGATCTGAACGCCACTCTGCGCGCCCATTTGGAGCATCTCAAGTAGCAAGCTGTAGCTCAGCAAGACAGCAACAATCGGGAGGTCGAGAGGCTGCGGCAGGAGAAGGAGGCTGCGGAGGCGAACGAGGCGACGCTCCGGGCGGCGGCGGAGGAAAACCAGCAAGGTATGTTGATTATGTTTTGCTTCTGTTTCGCCATTGCCCGAGTGCTTTGTGTTGATCATATCTTGGCAATAGCTCAGGCCAAGGTGGAGGAGGAGCTCAAATCCCTGTGGGGCCGCATGAAACAGCTCCGGCAAGACGGCCAGGAGGCGTGCAGGTAGGCTGTTGTGGCGAGAAATGAGCTATCAGGTTGGTTACCTTTCACTCCCATGTTATCCCTGAATGTTTGCCGATAAGTGCTTCTGGCGTTAAGCAGATTTCCAGCAAAAACAATTTTCCCAATATGCAGATCTTGAGACCCGCATCGCATCGGAGAGGGCTCAGTTCAAAGCTCTCGGCGAGGTGCTGCGCCCCATTCTGGACGAGCTGGCGCCCCTTGCTGAGTCCTCCTCCGTGCGGCAGTTCAGTGACCCAGTGGTGCGCCCGCCGACCCTCCTGGAGCATGCTCAAGCGGCGGTGGCGCGCTTCCCCGGCTGTCTTCGCGAGGTCAGCGTGGCGAGTGCCAGCCACTGCCTCGCCGTCTTCCGCTCCTTCTACCCCTCGGTCAATGTGGATCGCTTCCGTGGTGGCTTCCCTCGTGGGACGTCACCGCAGCGGGCTGAGCGACTGCTGGAGGAGGTGAAGGACACGGCGTAGCAGCTTGCTGACGATGTCGTGGCGGTGGCTGATGAAGAAGTTGGTGCTGATGCCCTCTTGTCCCAGCCATAAAAGCTTTGAAGTTAAAAGTTGTAATATTTTGTGGTGCTGTGGGTGCACCGGTAGTTTGGTTCATTGACATTTGGTACTTTTAAGTAGGCGCTTTACTTTGACGGTGTCTTTGTACTGTTAATTTCTCCGGTAGTTAGTCTATTACGGGAAATCATAGGCACGTTGGCCTTAGTTTCCTAGCGCAGAGGGCGTACTCTCATACACGCTTAGTACCTTAGCTTGGCGAAAACCTCAACCCACGATTTAAGACATGTGCTACCGAGTACTTTATGAGTCGTAAGATCCGTGTTAGATGAGCGTTATTTAGTTTTAACATGGAAAACTTTGCTGTATGTAAAGCAGTCCCCAGGTTTCAGAATTGAAACTTGGGTGAGAAAAGCATGTGAGCAGATGTGAAAGCGAAGTAGAAAAACTTCATGAGACATGAAATTGAATTCATGGCCATAGACTGCTAACATGGATAATGTACAGAAGACATTGAACAGAAAAAGATACACAACTTTATTAAGGGTAGAAGCGACGTAGGTGCTCGATGTTCCATGAGTTGGGCACATCCGAGCCATCTTCCCGCATTAGCCGATAAGCACCCGGCCTGCTGATTTCCTTGACTATGAATGGCCCCTCCCATGGGGCTGCTAACTTGTGCATGTCCTTCTTGCTTTGGATCCTTCGCAAGACTAGATCTCTAACGCAAAAAGCTCTCTCCTGCACATTTTTATCATGGTAACGCCGCAAAGCTTGGGCGTACCGTGCTGCCTGGATTGTTGCTGTGAGCCGTCCTTCCTCGATGCTGTCGATATCCTCAATCCGCACCTTCTCAGCCTCGTTTTCATCGTATACTTCCACTCTTGGTGCATTGAACATGAGGTTGGTGGGGAGCACCGCCCCAGACCCATATACCAAGAAGAAAGGAGTCTGACTAGTAGCACGACTCGGCTGTGTCCGCAGTCCCTAGAGTACGGCAGGGAGTTCACGTAGCCAGCGGGTCGCGTACTTTATCAGGCGATCAAAGATGCGTTTCTTGAGTGCCTCGAGCACCGCTCCATTAGCTCGCTCGACTTGGCCGTTGGCACATGGGTGCGCGACTGAGGCGCGTGCCACCTTGATGAGGAGTTCGTCGCAATATTCCTAGAACTCCATTCCTGTGAAGTTCGTACCCAGGTCGGTTATTATCCTGTTAGGGACGCCGAATCTATTTATGATTTCTCCTATGAACTCGGCCGCCTTGGCAGCCGTGACCGCCTTGATCGGCTTGACCTCTATCCATTTGGTGAATTTGTCGACTGCCACCAGGATGTGGTCGTACCCTCCGGATGCTTTCTTAAAAGGCCCGATCATGTCGAGTCCCCAGCACGCGAAGGGCCATCAAACGGGTCTCGTCTGCAGAGCTTGGGCTGGGACATGTATTTGTTTTGCAAAGAATTGGCATCCCTCGCAACGTTTCACCAACGTCTCAGCGTCTGCGACGGCTATAGGCCAGTAGAAGCCAGACCGGAAAGCTTTTCCAACAATGGTTCTGGCTCCGGCATGGTTGCCACACATGCCTCCATGAATCTCCGCTAGGAGTTGTCGTCCTTCTTCCTCTGGTATGCACTTCTGGAGTACTCGGGACTGTCCGCCTTGGCGATACAGGTTGTCACCGATCAGGACACAGTTCTTGCTCCAGTGACTGATCCATTTGTGCAGCGCTCGTGTCTCCCTTTCCTGACCTGGTAAAGGATTCGGGAGAGTGCCGTCCTTGATATATTCGACCATCTCTGATATCCACTCGGGTTGTGGTTCAATCATTAGGACTTCGCTGAGTCCTTCTGATGGATTGACTTGCGCATCAGGGTTCTTGATGGAGGGCTTGATCAGGTCTTGAACGAAGACACCAGGTGGTACCTGGGCTCTCATGGATCCCATGTTTGCCAGCTCATCGGCTGCCTTGTTATCGTTGCAGAGTACGTGCTGAAACTCTAGGCCGTAGAACTTGCCTTCGAGTTTGCGGATCTCCGCGCAATATGCATCCATCTTCTCGCTGGTCCGGTTCCATTTCTTGTTAACCTGGTTTACCACAAGGGCAGAGTCGCCCTTGACCATCAGGTATTTTATTCCCAGCGACACGGCGATACGGAGCCTGTGGAGGGCCACCTCGTACTCAGCCGCGTTGTTCGAAACCTTAAACATGACCTGCAGCACGTATCGTAGTTTCTCTCCTGTTGGGGAGATGAAGATTATGCCGGCGCCGCCTCCTTTAATCCTGAGTGATCCATCAAAGTACATGGTCTAGTACTCAGGTTCAGCGGCAGTGGATGGCATCTGGATCTCCGTGTACTCTGCCACGAAGTCTGCGAGTACCTGCGACTTGATCGTGTTGCGCGATACGAAAGTTATGTCATGTGCGGCCAGCTCGATGGACCACTTCACGATCCTTACCATGGCATCTCTTTTGTGCAGGATGTCGCCTATGGGGTAGTCGGAAACTACAACGATTTTATGAGCTTCGAAGTAGTGCTTCAACTTGCGTGCGGTGATCAACAGTGCGTAGAGTAGTTTCTGCGCCTGATTGTACCGCACTTTAGAGTCGGTCAACACCTCGCTTATGAAGTAGACTGGCCTCTGGACGGCGTAAGCATGTCCTTCCTCTTTGCGCTCCACAACTAGTATCATGCTTACCACGTGCGTGGTGGCCAAGATGTAGAGGTAGAGAGTTTCCGCCTGCTCTGGTGCTGTGAGGATGGGGGCCTTTTGCAGATAGCTCCTGGGTTCCAGGAAAGACTTCTGGGCCTCCTCATCCCACTTGAAATCATCATTTTGATGTTTGAGGAGCATGAAGAAGCGCAGTCCGCGTACGTCGAGTCGTGAGATGAACCGGCTGAGTGCTGCCATGCACCCGGCTAGTTTCTGTACATCCTTCTGGCACCTGGGAGGCTTCATCTGAGTGATCGCGTGGATCTTCTCTGGGTTTGCCTCTATGCCGCGATTGCTGACAAGGAATCCGAGTAGTTTTCCTGAGGGAACGCCAAAAACGCACTTTTCCGGGTTAAGTTTCCACCGGTAAACCCTCAGGTTAGCGAAGGTCTCAGCTAAGTCCTTGACAAGATTATCAGGGTCTCAAATCTGGACTACAACATCATCTACGTATGCTTCGCAGTTTACGCCGATTTGTGTCTTCAGGCATGCCTGGATGGCACGCTGATACGTCGCACCGACATTCTTCAAACCAAACGACATTGTCATGTAACAGTACGCACCATGGGGCGTAATGAATGACGTCTTGATCTGGTCTTCGACCTTCAGGCTAATCTGGTGGTAGCCTGAATAGCAGTCGAGAAAACAGAGCAGGTCACAGCCCGCCGTGGAATCAACGACTTGGTCTATTCGCGGGAGGGTGAAGGGGTCTTTGGGGCAGTGTTTGTTGAGATTGGTATAATCAACGCACATTCTCCATTCCTTATTCTTTTTGGATACAAGAACTGGATTAGCCAGCCAGTCTGGGTGATACACCTCTTTGATAAACTTGCCAGCTAACAGCTTCGTAACCTCTACCCCTATTGCCTCCTTGCGGTCAGCCGCGAACCGACGAAGCTTTTGCTTGATCGGCTTAGCTTTCGGGTCAACCTTCAAGGAGTGCTCGGCGAGCTCTCTGGGCACTCCCAGCATATCCGCTGGTTTCCAGGCGAATATGTCGGAGTTAGCACGCAGGAACTCGACAAGCACGCTTTCCTATTTAGGGTCCAAGTTGGCCCCTATGGTCGCCGTCTTCGAGGGATCCTCGAGGTTGAGAGACACCTTCTTCACGGCCTCCTTCTCCCGCTGGATCGCCTCCGTCACCGGCTTCTTGGTCGGGATCTCCAGATCTACCGGGTCGAGCTTGCTGGCAGCCGCCAGGACTTCAGCAGTGCGTCTGGAGAGATCCAGGGTTGCAGCGATGTGGAGGTTCTCCTTCTCACAGGCACTGGCTGTGTTGGAGTCACCTCTATGGGTAATGACCCCGTTTGGCGCAGGCATCTTCAGCACCATGTAGGTATAGTGGGGCACCGCCATGAACTTGGCTAGCGCCGGCCTGCCGAGTATGCCATGATAGGCTGTCTCGAAGTCCGCCACTATGAAGCGAACGTACTCTGTCCGGTAGTTCTCGATCGTACCAAAGGTGACTGGTAGAGAGATCTGACCGAGTGGTACTGAAGGATCTCCGGGTACGATCCCGAAGAAAGGCTTGTCAGTCGGGCTCAAGTCCAAGGGAGTGAGGCCCAACTCCTTGAGTGTGCTGCCGAATAATATGTCGAGGCCACTGCCTCCGTCCACCAGCGTCTTGCAAAGTCCCACGTTGCGAATCGTAGGCTTCAGCATCAGGGGGTACCGCCCTGGCTTGACGACTGCCTCCGGGTGGTCCTCCCTACTGAAGGTGATTGGGACTTCCGACCACCGCAGGAACTGGGGCATGCCATGTTGGGTCGCGTACACCAATAACCTGTCCGTGAGCTTGGCCTTGCTCTTCCCCTCGATCTGGTCCGGGCCGCCGTAGATCATATTGATCGTACGGTCGGCGACCTGGAAGTCTTCCTCATCATCATCCGCTGGGGGAGCGCGCTTCCCCTTGCCCTTGTCGTTTTTGGAGGGACCCTTGGAGCGGCCCTTGCCAGAGAAGTGGTTCTTCAGGCCGAAGCAGTCGCAAGCCGAGTGCTTATAGTTCTTGTGGTACGGGCATTACATGTCCAGCATCTTCTGGAACTCAGACAGGTCCATGCGCTTCGGGGCGGATTCTACAACCGCTACGACCTCGGTCGGCTTGCGCCTCCTGTTGCGCTGTGCGCCCTGCTGGGAGGTCTCTCCCTCTCGGTCCGGATCGTGGCGTGGCCGACGCGGACGTGGGGAATCATCATCTTTGCAGCGAGACTTGATGTGCTTCAGCTGCTCGCGTTCTGCCTCTTCACCGTCAGCCTCCTTGTTGGCTATGGCGAAGAGTTTGTTTATGGTCCTTGGGGGCTTCTGGGCCCACCTATTCACCAGCTTGTCGTAAGCCAGTCCATGCTGGAAGGCGCTGATGACGTCGTGCTCCTCGACGAAGGGAAGAGAGTTGTTCTTCTCGGAGCCAGCTTCATGCTCCCTGTCGTAGTCGTTGCGTCGCCTTGATTCCTGACAGCGGCGCTCTTCGCGATTGCGGTTGATCGTGGTCCTCGCATCGCGGCTGCAGAGCCGGTCGCGCAAGTCTCCACCTTCGTCACACCACGCTCTTTTGTGGCACGAGCGGCGGGTACCCTCCGTCTCCCCCTGCCTGACTGGCGGGGAGGTATCGACGCGGTTGTGCTGGGTCGCAGCGGCATGCACCAAGGCTCGTATGCGCCCAATGTCTGGCGTAGTTGGAGGCAGCCTCTCTACCGCCTCATTCAGTACAATAAGATTTGCTTTGGGGGTCGCGTAGACCTTGTGCCCATCGTACTCGAGGGTGAAGTCATCCTCGAGCCTTCGGGGCTAAACTCTGCTCGAGCGGCGGGTGCGACGCCGCCGCCTGTTGTGGCATGGGCGGTCAGAACTTTGAAGGTCCTCGTCCTCCTCCTCGTCGCGCTGGGCTTCTCAGCGCCGTCGTGCTCGGTCCGCATTCTTTCGTAACCGTTCGGCCTTTTGTGCGGCCGTCTCGTTATCTTGAGTGCGCTCGTCCTCGGAGATTGCCAGCAGAGCCCCTGGTGCTGCCGCGTAGACAAAGGCAGGCGACCAGCTTCCATCGGACAGATCTGAGGGTGAGCTTGAAGAGCTGATCAGGATCATGTCGTTGGACCCACGGGAGGGAGAGCTTTCGTCCAGGCCAAGAGCCGCCTCGAGGGACGCAAAGGACCCGTCCGAAACGTACTCGGGGCTAGACCGCCCAGCGGATCGGCCTGAGCGGCGCTCACCCTCGGACTCATCCGTAGTTCAGTCGCAGAGTTGACCGTCCTCGTCCTCTTCCAGTATGGGGAGGAGGGACGCATCGCGGTTCCCCTCTCGTATGGGGGAGAGAACCACGTTCACGAAGCGTGGCGAATCGTCAACCGAGTGGTATTCAATTGGCTCGGGTGCAGGGATCACCTCTAGATTTCGCTTCACCTCCTCTGTGATTACGGAGGGGGCAGTGCTCTCCAACCCGAAGGGAATGCACTCGGACTGCGGGGTACCCAAGGTTACCTCGCAGATGGCAATGGTGTCGGCCATGTGGCCAATGACCCGGTCGAGGGACTCAACCAGATCGTCTGCGGGAGGGTTCGATGACCCTGCAACCGTCAGATCTTGAACCGGGAGGGTTGGCCTCCAGGCTTGCTGCGTCATGCCGAAAAGCACTCGGCAGGCTTTGGGCTTGTCCAGATTGGATCTGGCAACCGGTCTTTCCCTTGCGGGCGGCGTGGAAACCGCTCGGATGGTTTTTCCGTGGTGATCACGGTGTCGGAGAGAACGCATGGGATCTCCCCGATGATGATGTGACCTTGAGGAGGAGTCATGTAGCCGGCCGCCTGCTCGTCGATGGTGGAGACGGGATTGAGGCTCCCGAAAGGAATTCCCGCTCCCAACCCAGCGAAGGCGAGGCAACTAGCAGGCATCTTGACTGCGGCCACCAAGCTCGCCAACTATCGCGGCGAACCCCTACCTGGCGCTCCAACTGTCAGCGCAATGAACCGGCAGTCCACCACGGGGTAGGCTATGGTGGTAGATTGTATGGTGGGGATCGCCGAGACTAGAGCTAGATGGTGAACAAAGGACACAGGGTTTATCCAGGTTCGGGCCGCCGGGAGGCGTAATACCCAACGTCCTGTGCTCGGTGTGTTGTATTGATGGTTCCACGATTGGGAATCCGATCGAGTTCTTTTTGAGGGGGGTCCCTGCCGCCCTTATATAACCTGGGGGGCAGGGTTTACAGATCTTAGGGAATCTATAGCTAACCGATTACAAGATTTGGCCTTCCGGCTCAAGCAATATCTTTCCTCACTAACCGGCCTTTATTCATGGGATGATATCTCCTCGGGCGCCGCCTCATCCTGATCCGTACGCCGTACCATATCTCCACACGGGTGGGTCCATCTTCGTATACGTATACACGTCATGAAGCCCCTCCATGTGGGACCCGGGGGGTATATCCCCCACAGGTCATGAAAGGATGGCCTCTCCATGGGTAACGGGGGTAAAGGTAGAACAAAGAAAAATGAAAAGATACGAGGACCATTGGGTACGAAGATAGATACAGCAACCGTTCCCCGGCAACGGCGCCAGAAAGCTTGTCGGGTATTTTAGCGACACACGAAATAAATCCGCAAGCGCACGGATACTGTTGTAGCTTTCACCTCAGAGTATTCCAAGGGTATCAAATCCAAGGGAATGTGTGTGTACTAACTTCGTACTAGTCGGTCCAAGGACACACCCAGATAAGAGGCAGGGATAGAGAGGATTCCTAAAGATAGCACTATAGATGAGATTAAAGGTCGATCTCTAGATAGAACTTGGCTTAGGGTACTGATAGCCCTGACTTAACAGGCGACTCCGGCATGCGGATTTATGTGGAATGGAGCTCTGACTATATCTAGCTACAGAGGATCAACGAGGGCCAGACGGGCTGTCACCACCACCTGGACTGCCTCTACCTAACCTTGGGATAAGCCGAACGAATGATAACCAGTAGTGTGTCACAACGTCTACGCTGTGGTTACTGTCGTAGCCAACGGACTACGACACTCTGTACTTATAGAACTACGACCACGGAAGAAAACTGATCTCACTCACTATAGGCACTACTAGCTTATACTAAAGGCATACGAGAGAGCACTCGACCCCGTACTGTGCTTCCAACGTATACGAACGAGTTGCATAAACTAGCATAAACTATTAGAAAGGAATCACGAACACACTTTATTCTAATTAGAGCATGCAAGCACATCCACTTTATTCTAAAAGACTAGTCATACAAACAGGATACAAACTTGTGCACCTAATCAACTAGATCGAGGGGGCGTGTTCGTGAAGAACACGTGCCTCTAAATGATGAACATGTGAAGAACACAAGAATATATCACTTGCACTTTGGTCTAAATAGAAAATGCAGGAATACTTACTTTACTCTAATTGAAGAACGGGCATCCATAGAGGTACATCCCTTTCACTCTCTCCCTAGCTTTGATCTAATCAACTACTCCACACTTACACTCTAGAAGGAGGAGAGGAGAGTCTCTCCTCTCAAGAGAGAAAATGAGAGAGAAGGAGAGGAGTTGTGTGTCATATTCTCAACCCCCACCACTTCTATTTATAGGCCAAGGAGAGTAGGAGGAGCCCCCTTGGCTTCCATGGGCGCCACCTATAGGGTGGTGACACATGGCGAAGAGGAGTGGGGGCCAAGTTGGTGTATCTTCCATGAGAAGGAGCTGCATGATCCCGAGGGAATATTCGGGTAAGCACCTGGCACCGCCTTTGGTTCGTCATGACAAACCGACACATGGAAGGGCAACACGAGGGCGACAAAGTGGGGTCGGCCGACCCCCAGGTAGCTCCCCTCGTACCGCCTTTCGTCCAGGTGACTGCCAGGTGGGTCCCAAGGTGGGTATGGGGGTGCATGCGGTATTTTTAGTCATTTATCTCGTGGTTGTGGGCCCTTGAATCCGCGTACAGGCTCCTGATTGGTCGAAGGTGTGTTTCCTTGGATTGGTGATGTGTCATGGACACATGGTATCCAACGTGGCAACACGTCGCCATGTGGTCTGGTGTGGGTCCCACCGGGCCCACATATCAAGATGGTGATCTTGTCTTGTGCATATCTCTTTCATCCGGACTCCGAAGTAGACAAATGATATATCCATTTCGATCGTCTCGACGAGCCCATCGCAGTGGTGCAGTCCAAATTGGCATTTGAGGTTGTTATGGATGACGTCCTATATAAGCCATTGGATCACTTGCTCTCGATTGTATCATTTATCCCGTATTCCGGTGCATCCTGCAACAAAAGCTAGAAACACCAACACTTGTGGAACTTGTCAGTATAAAGCTCTATTCTAGTGTTGATGATCACTTTTTATTCATTTTATGCATGAGTTGACGGCATAAAAGTGGTACTTAGCAGTCGTCAACACTGGCCAGCTCGCCGCAGGGGTGGCGGCATGGCACGGCATTGCTTGGCGCATGGCTGCGGGGACTGCGACGGCGCGGTGCGTGTCGAGGACAGGGAGCAGTGCGCGACGCGTGGAAGGACTCCGTGGCACGGGCAACATCGGTCAAAGCGGGCATAGGACGGCGGGCCCACCCTCAGCGTTCGTGCCAGGTGGCAAGTGGCGGGACGGCGTCGCGGCGTGACGTCGCGGCCTGGGCGCGCGGACAGGCGACGGCCTGTCAAACCGTTTCAACTTAGGGTACTTTGATCGGCTGGATAAATTCAAGACCAAACAAAACTCAAAATTTGGTCGACACCAAAGTCGTAGATGAGACAGCCCTCTACAACTTTCACAAAGGTTGACCAGTGTAAAAATCAACAGATTGAGCACAAATTTTGCTGGAAAAACCAGTTTTCTCGGTGCGGTCTAAAAGATGCTTTGGGGGTTGACAAAGTTTTCGATGCTTTTGCACTCTGACGGACCGGATTGGCGACCAGAGAGGGGGGGGGAGTGAATGGGAGCCGATAAAAATTCTTCTCCAAGAACTCAGCCTATACCCCAAATCACTTCCAAAGAATCTCGCACACACTTGCCAAGATCACGTAGTCACAACGAACCTACTGACCCTAGGAACAAGTTAGATCAAGCCTAGGAACAAAGCGGAAGCAAGCACAAAAAGAACCGAGAGAAAAAGCTAGCGCGAGGCAAACTGCAGCAGAAAATGTCGGTACTACCGGCCCTAGGTCGGTACTACCGATATGGGCTTACTGGCACCTAAAAACCAGGTTATCGGTACTTCCGGCACTAGGTCGGTACTTCCGACTATCGGTACTACCGACCTCGGGTCGGTACTACCGATAAAGACTTTCTGGCAGCTGAAAATCAGGTTATCGGTATTACCTACACAGGGTCGGTAGTACCGCCCCCCTCCCAAAAATTCAGCCCGCGAAACAGCCCCAAACTTTCGATCGATGGATCTCCCAAACTACTTGGAGTCTTGAGACGAAATTTTGGGGAGATGATGAACACCCCAAGGAGAGGATATGCCCCAAAAACTACAGTCTCAAACTCCCTACAACTCCCGGAATCGCAAAACCTTGCCAAGAACACTATGAACTAGGGTTCATCCGAAAATCAATGAATCGAAGGCCAAATCCGGTGTTTGAGGGGTCAAGATCATCCACAAAGAGGCACAAGGCACTCACCCATGATCCCCTCAAAGAAATCCGGGGAGAAACGCCCTCAAATCGACGAATCGAGTAACGAACGAAAATCCCAAGAAAAGCACTAAAAAGACCCACGGGAATCACAACGCCGAATCTTTTATACATACCATGAATGATTTACAAGGTCTAGCATGCCGCCCTAGCATCCATCCCTCTCAAAAAATCTCTCATGAAGCTCTCATGCTAGCCTAGAGAAAATGGAAGGGAAAATGTCTACCGAAAAAGAGAAAGCAAAGGGGGGAAATGAAACCCTAGCGTCGCCGAGAGAGAGCTCATCCACCAACACCCTTGGCTTATATATCGGGTCCCGCCGGTGTGGTAAATGACTCGACTACCCCTTACAATTCAACTGGCGATACAACCCACGTAGGGGTATTTAGGTAAATATGTGGGTCTTGCCATCGGACGCCCACACCTTCACCGCACCCCGCGTCCTCCTGACGCAAGCCATGCGATCCCGCCACGTGTCCTCCGCTTCGAAACTTCCCGACGCGCCCGGATCCCGTCTCCGTCACGTTGGGCCCTCGGACTTGGTTTTGAGGCCCAAACTAAGAAACCGTCCACTGATGGTTTTGTGGGCAAACCACCAAACCCCGCACGCTCGGCACGGCCTCCCGCCAAGCCCCTTGACTTGGCCGCCACCGTGCACCGGCTCGATCGTCCTTGACTTCATCTTGCTCGTCTCGCCACCATGTGACCCGCACCTAGCCCCGCTGTCCACCGGGTCCCTCGAACCGAGCCTACTTGTCTCTCCATCTCCCGGAGGCCCTTCAAGGCTGAAGACCTTTCGCACCCGTTCTTCACCTGCAACAACACGAACTAGGCCGTAGCCTACACCTGCAACACTGAGCCAAGAGTCAGTCCAACACCCGTTGTCAATCACTTATCACTGAGGGGCGGCCATCCATCGACCCTCGGACGCTCCTGGTCCTCAATCTCCCCCTTGATGAGTGCATTGACAACACACAACGCGAATGAAATTCAGATAAGGAAAAATAAGAAGAAAGAAAGCAAAAAAAAAATGCAACCTTATGACCAAAACCAAAGAAAGGCAAAGAAAGGTCACAAGCCGAGCAAAGCCCAAACTCAAGCAAACCACACAGAAACCAACAAGAAAGCTCCCCCTGAACATGTGGATGCAATCTTCCAAATTTTAGATGCATTTTTCTGAATTTTTCATTAAACTCACCTCTTCTCCCCCTTGTTGACAATGTATGAATCAAGGTGAAAATGCACAATATAAGACAAAGCATATAAACATCTACTCGAGCTTCTCAAATAGGCCAAATCTAGTGTCAAAAGCTATGAATGAGACAAAGAGCACTCACATGGATCATAGCATAGTCAAAGCATTGCCACAAAGAATATATTGAAACTTAAGCATGTGACAAAGCAAATTTTTAGATTTTGGCATTTTTATCAAAAGATGGCTCACCACAAATGTAAAAGCCTATCCATGTCATATTCTAGCCTGAGCATGCATATCATCCAGAGATCATACAAGGATATCAAATTCTTAGCAAAAGATCATTGCAAACGCCCATATAGCAAAACATGTCATGTCAAAGCTCATGAGCCATGTGTCCACTTCGGGGAGACTTCTCCACTGGTGAACATCATGCAACATGTTTGCACCCAAATGTGAAAGATGAAGCATTTTAAGCACAAACATGATGGATGGAGCATTTTTAATATATTTCAAAGCATTCACACTTCATTTTCAAGATTAATTCATTTCATGGTACATGAAGTGCCTTTGCGGCAAAAAGAAGCTTATGCTCCTCCATGGATGCAACATAGGCTAAACATTCACAATGATATCGGCATTTGGACCAAATGCAAGAAAGAGGCATCCAAGCACAATCTAAGAACAAAAAGCACATCTAGACCAAAAAGTGACATGGATACACTACTACACATGGGTGGAGCACATTTCATAGAAATTAAGTCAAGATTAGCATTTCATTCCAAAAGGGGCTATCTCACAACACATATATCTCAAATCTCCCAAGAGCATAGCCTCACATTACCATTTCTCCACAAAAGTGACCACAATCTCACAAATAGCCAATGATACTCAAATAAGGCATATAGGAGAAGCTCATAATCCTAAAATGCAATATGATACAAATGCAACATGATATGGAACAAAATGGCTATCCTACCAGGTTTTATACATCAAGCAAAGCATGTATGTACATCAAAGTAAAAACATGGTATGATACATATGCTACAAAGACAACTCCCCCAAGAACCAACTAAAACGGGCAACAAACCCCAAGTTCCCCCTGCAAGCGCACAAATGTAGCTTGGTCGAGAGGCTTTGTAAAGATGTCGGCTAGCTGATGTTGGGTAGGCACATGGCTCAACACTATGGTTCCCTTCTCCACATTGTCTCTCAGGAAATGATACCTCACCTCTATGTGTTTGGTTCGTGAATGAAGCACTGGGTTTTTGGCTATGCTTATGGCACTGGTGCTATCACAAAGAAGTGGGATCTGGGTGCACTCCTCACCAAAGTCTCTCAAAGTGTATGAAATCCACAACAGCTGGGAACAACAACTCGCGGCTGCAACATACTCTGCCTCGGTGGTAGACTGAGCTACACTTGACTGCTTGCGGGAAGACCAAGAAACCAACGAAGACCCCAGAAACTGGCAAGTACCAGAAGTAGACTTCCTCTCGACTCGGCAACCAGCAAAATCGAAAGAGTCGAGGAGGACGAATACCAAAGGCCAAGACTAGGGGTAGACTGCAAGTACCTGAAGATCCTCTTGACGGCCTGTCGATGCGATGTCCTTGGCGAAGCCTGAAAACGAGCACACAGACACACGCTGAACTGTATGTCTGGCCTTGTCGCCGTCAGGTAGAGGAGGGAGCCGATCATGCTCCGGTACTCCCGCTGGTCCACTGGTTCTCCGTCCTCGTCCGCGTCCAAAGTAGCCGTACTACCCATCGGTGTCGACATGGGCTTCACATCTTGCATCTGGAACTTCCTCAGCATGTCCTTCGTGTACTTATTTTGATGCACGAATGTCCCATCCTTCACTTGCTTGATCTGCAGTCCGAGAAAGTACTGCAGCTCGCCCATCATGCTCATCTCGAATTCCCTGCTCATCTCATGTGCAAACTTGGCAACAAGGTTATATGACGAGCCACCAAAGACAATATCATCCACGTAGATCTGCACAACCAATAAGTCATTCCCATGCTTGAGGAGAAACAAGGTTTTATCCACGGTACCCATCACAAACCCTCTGCTCAACAGAAAACCTCTCAATCTCCCATACCAAGCCCGGGGTGCCTGTTTCAACCCATACAGCGCCCTTTTCAACTTGTACACTCTATGTGGATGTTTCTCACTCTCAAACCCCGGTGGCTGCTTCACATACACCTCCTCTATGACCCCATTCAGGAAAGCACTCTTCACATTCATCTGGTACAACTTGAATCCTTTACCATGGCAAAGGCTAGAAGGATCCGAATTGCCTCAAGACGGGCCACAGGAGCAAAGGTCTCCTCATAATCGATCCCCTCCTTCTGACTGTACCCCTGAGCAACAAGTCTGGACTTGTTCCTCATAACCATCCCGTTCTCACCCTCTTTGTTTTTCCAAACCCACTTGGTTCCTATAGGATGGCAATTTGGAGGTGGTTCAACTAACTCCCACACTTGGTTCCTCTCAAAGTTCTCCAACTCCTCATGCATGGAATTAACCCAGTTTGCGTCAGATAAAGCATGTCCAATGTCCTTGGGCTCAAAGGAGGCAACAAATGCAGCATGAGCGAAATGAGAGGAATTCCTGAACCTTGACCGTGTAGTGCGCTCGTCGATGTTCCTGATGATCTTCGACAGTGGGTGCACTTCTTGAACTCGCTGGGGAGCCTCTTGCCTCGAGACTGCCTCCCCCTCAACACCAGCTTCTCTCACTTCATCTTCTTGCCGAAGCGTCGTCGTCCATGACGTAGACGGTCCACCATCTGTCGTGGTCATCGGGGAAGTAGCAGGTACACGCTCAGCCGCGGGCACTACACCGCCATCTTCATCATCTCCATGTTCATGCTCCTCCTCCTGGAAGATCTCCTCGTCAAGTTCGTCGTCACCTGCACACTCAAAGACAAGCTGACTACGTGGCTGTGTCTCGTCGAAGGTTACCTCACAAGTCTCCACGATTTGGTTAGTTTCAAGATTTAGCACACGATATGCTCTAGAATGAGATGCATAACCAAGGAAAATGCCATCGACAGACCTAGCCTCGAACTTATCCAACTTCTTCCCTTTCTTCAGAATGAAGCATTTACAACCAAAGACATGGAAGTGACTCACCTTGGGTGTGCGACGGTGCATCAACTCGTAACAGGTTTTCTTCTTGTGAACCCTGAGGTAGATCCTGTTCGACACATAGCACGCGGTATTGACCGCCTCAGCCCAGAACCTTCTCGGAGTCCTATGCTCATCGAGCATCGTCCGAGCCATCTCGCACAAGGTTCTGTTTTTCCTTTCCACCACGCCATTCTGGGGAGGCGTATACGGACTCGAAAACTGGTGTTCAAGACCCAAGTCATTGCAAAAGGTTTCGAAGCGAGAGTTTCTGAATTCCGAGCCATTGTCACTGCGGATCGCTCGTATAGCATCTCTGTGCCTCTCGTTTCTCAACCTCAAGACAAGATCTCGAACAAAACGAAATGTCTCCCCTTTCACTTCAAGAAAGAACACCCACGCATACCGAGAGTAGTCGTCCACCACAACAAGGACGTACCACTTCCCACCCGTAGATCTCACACGAGCTGGGCCAACAAGGTCCATATGGAGCAGCTCGCATGGACGCTCAGTCATCACATCGGTGAGAGGCGGGTGAGAAGAGGCTACCATCTTGGCATGCCTACACGGCGCACAAACCAACTCTTTCTCAAACTTCAACTGTGGCAATCCTCGGACCAAATTTAGTTTACTGAAGCGAGACAAAAGGTCAAAGCTCAAGTGACCCAACTTCCTATGCCACTTCCACAACTCACTCGAAGAACCAGCCATCAAACAACGAGCAGGACCAGAAGAACGAGAGAAATCAGCCCTGAAAATCTGACCCTCGGGAATGATCATACAGACAAGATCACCTCGAGAATCCAACAAACGAGACTCACCAGACTTGAAACGCACTTCAAAACCCTCATCGAGCAACTGGGAAACCGAAAGCAAATTGAAGCCCAAAGACTTCACAAGAGCAACACGCTTCAAAGTTACCTTGTCACACACTTGCACTACACCCTCAGAAATCACCTTTCCTCGTCCGTTGTCCCCAAACGTGATGTAGATCTTCTCCTTCACGGGGGTGAGGCTGGAGAACCACCGCTTATCTCCGGTCATGTGTCGGGAACATCCGGAGTCGATCAACCAAATGTTCTCCAAGCCTCCTGCCTGTAGTCAAAAACAAGAACGAGAATGAGCCAACGACTCGACACTGGGGTTAGCACAAAGAAAGTTAAACCAGTGTCGAGCCATCTGCTCAAAAGAGGGGTTAGCAAACATCATCATCCCTTTGCCACCAGACTTCCCATGTCCCATGGGAGGAATACGAACACCACGAGGGGGAAAACGTGGTCCGTAGTTCCTCTGGAACCCAAAGCTATGATCATCTCCCTTGAACCCGTACTGAGGACGAGTAGGGGGACGTCCAGCAAAATCACCACGAGCCTGACCAAACCTCTCACCAGCACGCACACCAGCATCTCTCCGATCAAACCGCTCACCACCAATTCTCTGTGGGAACCGACCACTCTGAGCCCCAACCCGACCAACACTCCTCACACTTCCCACACACCGTGGAAGTGGCTCTCGAGGCTCAGGCACACCATAAGACCGGCGGTACCTGTCCTGGTTCGCTTGCTCCCTAGCAAGCCTCTCATCCCTCTTCCTCTTGTAGCAAAACTCCGCAAGGTGCCTCTCCTTGCCACAATACTCACACTTGAAAGGGATGGGTTTTGGCTTTGGCTCTGGCTTCTCACTGGATCTCACACTCTTCTTACTCACAAACTTCACTGGTTTCTGGAAGTCATTGGCCTTGGATGGAAATTTGGGTGGATCTTGGGTTGTGTCAAGCTTGTTGCAAAGGTGGTTTGGCTTTGGTGTAAATGAGTTCTTGGGTGCTTTTGGGAGTGGAACTTGAATGTCTCCAATCATCTCAAACTTGGGAGTGGACTCAACACACTTCTCATACACACTCTCCCCACTGTTCTCTCCCACTTTCTCCCCCAACTTCTCAAAACCCAAACCACGACCATCGGCTCTCTTGAACTCCTCAATAATGATACGCAATTGAGGTTCACGCCTAGACAACCAACCCAACACCTTCCTCAGATAATCATTTTCCTCATATATGACATCCAAGCGAGAAGTAAGCTCAATATTGCGCACACTAACATCATCACAGCTAGAACATGCATTCAGCACAGGCGATTTCAAAGATGCTTCCAAAGAGCTAATGGTAGAACGAGCATCAACAAGCTTAGCATGCAAAGTAGGACATGATTTACAAGCACCAAGTAGAGTGGGTCTAGCCTTAAGCTCATCATACTCAGTCCTAAGAGCATCTAGTTTAGACATAGTGGATGCATGTTTCTCATTAAGTACTTTGATCTCATTCAACCAAGCATCACATTCAGAGCATTCAACTTCATCCGAAACAGTAGGAATAAGTTTTAAAGAGTCATTTTCAAGTTTTAGTTCAAGCAATTTAGACTCTAACTCTCCTACTTTCTCACTAGCTTCCTCAAGTTGAGACCTAAGATCTTTCCTCATCCTCTTAGCATCTCTAAGCACACTATCACGGTTATCAATCAATCCATTCAACCTAGTGATCTCAGCAAGCAAAAAGTCGGGGTCACGGTTTACCTCATCCTCGGAGTCGGAGTCGGAGTCTTCCTTCTCGCTCTTCTTGCTACTTGAGCTAAGTGCCATGCCACAAAAGCCCTGAAGTGCAACGCAGCTCAACCCGCTGAGGTTCCGGCTCACATTCTTCTTGCCCTTGCGCCGCCCGGCGTCTTCATCTTCACTGCTCGAGCTTGATTGCGCGTCGCTTGAACTTGTGTCGACGTCACTTGCACCGGCCACCATGGCTCTTGCCTTGTCCTTCTTGTGGCCGCCGCCCTTGCTCGACCTTCGCTTGTCCTTGTCCTTGCTCTTGGACTTGCTGTAGTGCTTGCTCTTTGAGGAGTACTTATCTTCACGCCTTGGATGCGCCTTGTACTCGCTCGTCTTGAACTTGTTCTCCTCCGCCTCAGGGCACTCGGCGATGAAGTGGCCACGCTTGCCACACTTGAAGCACGTCCCCGAGCTTCGCCTTGCATTCCTCTGGTTCTCATGCAACCGCTCGAACCTCCTTGATAGCAAGGCGAGATCATCCTCACCCAACACGTCGAACTCCTCATCTGGAATGGTCATGAGAGAAGACAAGGAAAACTGTCGAAAGGAGGGGTTAGTGTTAGCTTTGGACTTTGATCCGCCCACAAGAGCAAGACTATGTGAATCAGTCGTGCCCTCATGCTTGGATTGCAACCTCCTATCGACCTCGGACGACTTGAGCTTAGAAAAGAGATCATCCAACTCAATGGTCAAGTATTGCCCGGATTCCTTGATTGCCTCAACCTTAGCACCCCAAACATTTTGATCCAAAATATGCAAAAGTTTCAAAGCTTGATCATGCTCGGTGTAAGGAAAATCCTCAACATTGGCCTTCATGTTGTTCACAATGGCGGTGAATATCTGAAACATAGCATCAATGTCCTCACCGGGAAGTTGAGTAAAGTTCTCATATTGCATCCGGTAAGAGACAAAGAGGCGAGCCTTCACATGGTTATCACCACCGTGAGCAACCAACAACTTCTCCCAAATTTGCCAAGCAAGATTCAAATGACGAACACGCTCAAACTCGGGATCACACAAGCTTCGGACCAAGTGATCAACGGCTTTTGCATTCGCCTCATACTTGGCCTTTGCGTTGGAATCGATCACCATAAGAGTATGGATCTCAGGAGGAATCACATAAGTCTTGTCAAGAACAATGAAATCCAACAACTTGCCACGAAGAAAGATCATCATACGAGCCGCCCACTTGTGGTAACTCTTCCCATCGAAGTGCGGAGGACCGCCCCGCTCTAAGTACGCCATCTTTGGATTCAAGACTTGTTAAAGTCACAAAGAATCCGGCACCAAGCTCTGATACCAATTGACGGACCGGATTGGCGACCAAAGAGGGGGGGGGGAGTGAATGGGAGCCGATAAAAATTCTTCTCCAAGAACTCAGCCTATACCCCAAATCACTTCCAAAGAATCTCGCACACACTTGCCAAGATCACGTAGTCACAACGAACCTACTGACCCTAGGAACAAGTTAGATCAAGCCTAGGAACAAAGCGGAAGCAAGCACAAAAAGAACCGAGAGAAAAAGCTAGCGCGAGGCAAACTGCAGCAAAAAATGTCGGTACTACCGGCCCTAGGTCGGTACTACCGATATGGGCTTACTGGCACCTAAAAACCAGGTTATCGGTACTTCCGGCACTAGGTCGGTACTTCCGACTATCGGTACTACCGACCTCGGGTCGGTACTACCGATAAAGACTTTCTGGCAGCTGAAAATCAGGTTATCGGTATTACCGGCACAGGGTCGGTAGTACCGCCCCCCCCCCAAAAAAATTCAGCCCGCGAAACAGCCCCAAACTTTCGATCCGAAAATCAATGAATCGAAGGCCAAATCCGGTGTTTGAGGAGTCAAGATCATCCACAAAGAGGCACAAGGCACTCACCCATGATCCCCTCAAAGAAATCCGGGGAGAAACGCCCTCAAATCGACGAATCAAGTAACGAACGAAAATCCCAAGAAAAGCACTAAAAAGACCCACGGGAATCACAACGCCGAATCTTCTATACATACCATGAATGATTCACAAGGTCTAGCATGCCGCCCTAGCATCCATCCCTCTCAAAAAATCTCTCATCAAGCTCTCATGCTAGCCTAGAGAAAATGGAAGGGAAAATGTCTACCGAAAAAGAGAAAGCAAAGGGGGGAAATGAAACCCTAGCGTCGCCGAGAGAGAGCTCATCCACCAACACCCTTGGCTTATATATCGGGTCCCGTCGGTGTGGTAAATGACTTGACTACCCCTTACAATACAACCCACGTAGGGGTATTTACGTAAATATGTGGGTCTTGCCATCGGACGGCCACGCCTTCGCCGCACCCCGCGTCCTCCTGACGCAAGCCATGCGATCCCGCCACGTGTCCTCCGCTTCGAAGCTTCCCGACGCGCCCGGATCCCGTCTCCGTCTCGTTGGGCCCTCGGACTTGGTTTTGAGGCCCAAACCAAGAAACCGTCCACCGATGGTTTTGTGGGCAAACCACCAAACCCCGCGCGCTCGGCACGGCCTCCCGCCAAGCCCCTTGACTTGGCCGCCACTATGCACCGGCTCGATCGTCCTTGACTTCATCTTGCTCGTCTCGCCACCATGTGACCCGCACCTAGCCCCGCTGTCCACCGGGTCCCTCGAACAGAGCCTACTTGTCTCTCCATCTCCCGGAGGCCCCTCAAGGTTGAAGACCTTTCGCACCCGTTCTTCACCTGCAACAACACGAACTAGGCCGCAGCCTACACCTGCAACATTGAGCCAAGAGTCAGTCCAACACCCGTTGTCAATCACTTATCACTGAGGGGCGGCCATCCATCGACCCTCGGACGCTCCTGGTCCTCACACTCAAAATTCAAAATACCGGTAATTAGATGAAATGTGTCCCTGGAAATTCTGAGCAACTTTTGTATTGGCAGAATTTTTAGTGTTTAGGGAAAATTTTTGAGATACGGCCAAAGTTCTAGAGAAGGGTATAAGATTATAGGGGTTTGACCATATTAGAAAGGCTTGACTCTAAATTTTGAGGGCTTTTCACTCAAGATCTCATCTTCCACCTAAAAGAGGAAATGTTTATATTGAGATATTCAACAACTTTCACATTGGCCGATTTTGGGGTTGCCATATAAAATTTTGAGATTTTGGCCAAGCGATAAAAAGACTCAAAAGATCCTTTAGGGAAATTGATCAAGTGAGATAGGGTTTACCTCCTTTTTCCATCCCATATTTCAAAAGTGTCAAACTACTAGGTTGTGTTCCCAAATCTTTGTGACAACTATCATCATGGCCAAAGTTCAAGTTCTAAGTGAAGATTGAAATCAAGTTCAGACCAAGCTTTGCTCCGGATGGTGTTTTAACCAAACTTGCTCGATTTGTCCTTTAACACCATTTGCCTAGGTTGACCCCTTGATTAAAAAGAGATAAACACATGGGGTGTTAGAACCTACCCTACTTAAACAGAATCTCGTCCCAAGATTCGACAACAAGCTTTGATAGACTTCTCAGGGGAAGATAAAGGTTACATAGAGAAACTAAAAGTGCAATGCTAAACTCTCTAAGATCTAGAACTCAAAGATGATAAAAGATACACGGGTTTCATCACATGACTTCAACGTTGCTCATGAGGGAGCGGGTGCTGAATGTGCACATGAAAAGCTACAAACAAGCATAGCAGAGGCGCAAAACAAATTAACACCATCAATGCGTCCCAGTAGTCTGAATCACATATCTCGAGAGAACGATCCATAGTTGGCGATGTAGGATTGGCTTCCTCTTGTGACCTTCTTCTTGAGCTTCTTCTTCTTGATGTAGGCACCAAACCTTCAGTTGACAAGCTTCAAGGAAAGGCTTGCATTGACTTCGACTTCTGATGGAGCTTGAGGCTCCTTCACATTGTTGGGGAAGATGGAGGAAACACTAGAAACGATGAAGATGGCTGGTGTGCGCTTAAAGAAAAGAGCTGGAGAGAAGGGAGGGCGACGGGAGGTAATGGCTCCAGTGGATGCAAAGGGAGGGGTAGTGGAAACCAGTGGAAGGTGGTCCATTTATGGATGCTCACCATGGTGTAGTGACGGTGGTGCTCACGCCACTTGGGTAGGGGCCGGGGGTATGGAGGTGTGGTGGTGGTGGCATGTGGCACAGTGGTGTCCGGCATGGGATGCCATGGTGACAAGACGCCTATCATAGGGTGTGTGCGTAGGCGGTGATCAGCTGTTGTGGTAGAAAGGTGGCAGAGCGTTGGCACCGCATAGAGCAGACGGAGCACAGACACAGAGGGAGTCAAATTGATTCTCGAGAGAATTGACTATGAATTTGCGAAACATGAGAAAAGCCTGAGGTATCCACAATTTAGACTAAAATTTATTTCTGTCTGGAAAGACTGTCCAAGGCTTTTGTCCATTCTTTCTTTTCCATTATACAGAGTCTGTAGATTTGGTCGAGGCTGAAAAAGGATCACAAATCACTGATCGATATAAAACTCCTCGTATCTAGAATTTTAGAGAACCTGGATTGCTCATCCTCCTTCAAATTAGTCTGGTTGATTTGATACTAGGTAACCTTTGAGATTGAGACAGAAGGAGACAAAGTCGAATTATTCCATAGAGATTTCTATAAATAAAGGGAAGGCTAGTAAACAAACATTTGTTAAGTTTGTTTACTGATATTTCCGAAGTTGCACTAGGAAAACAACAAGATGTCCACTCAGGTTATGCCCTTGGAAGTATCAACTTTCAGTTGGCAAATGATAAATCATTTGGAAAAGGACTATGGTCAACATGTATACCAAAAAGATTCTGCCACTTGTGACATTGTTCTCGTTTACTCAAATTGTGTGAGCAGAGTTCAGAAAGATAGAATTTGAAGTTGAGAGATCAAAAAGTGATCAACTCAAGGATATCAACATCACAAAATATCTGGGTGCTTCAAAATGCATCCCGTGAATGAACATGTCGATTGAGATATCATGTTTTCATTGCCAGGAGAAGATTACAAACTAAGAGTGAACTCTGAAGACCAAGTCATTATCAAAGTACTGATATGGTTCATACATAGCACTCTTACATCGCCTTATTTATTACATTCGTGACAACTTCCAAACTAGATCCACTAGCTATTCCTAGGTTAACCTTTTATTTTCCTCAAGTTGAAAACAAAGGCTCAGGGTGATGTAGGACCCGACTCTACTCCAGATTCTCCTTGAATCTCATTGTGATACTCCTCATCTTCAGGTGGAGGAATGACAGATCCTGGTGGTGGAGCTGCTATTGCTTCTAGTTGATTCTCCATGTCTAGCATGTGTAGATCGGCCTGATGTAGCATATAGTCCTGGTCCTGGATTTCTTGACGCAGTTCTTGTATTTTTGCTTTATCCTTGCGTCTTCCTTTCTTAAGAGCTTCTATCATGGCTCGAGCTTCCTTCAACTCGTGTGTGGTACTTTCCATTTCTCTAACTTGATGTCTATAGATTGCATTTTCCCTGATCATCATTTGGTATGCATCATACATGGCCTTGGAAAAACGAATTGAGGTGACCAGATCAGGGTTGTAGTGAGAGTTTTCCTGGACAGAGAGGAGAGATTCCTACTCAGCCCATTGTCCATGGTATTGCTCATGCAGGGGAATCACCTTGGCTGTAGTGTGAGTTACCAAGGCAGAATGCTTCCCACAAAAATTTGTGAGCGCTTCAAGAGCAGCCTTTTGCAAGGTATCAGCCCACTCTAAGCCTTGTGCTTTACTTTCCCAGGCTTCCCAGCTTGGATTTGCGGGGCAAGCTGAAATCTTTACTTTCACTTCGCAACTAGGGATCTGTCCTTCGTTCATGTACTCACGGCAGAAATACTGTGGTTGGGTAGCATATCCAAAGTCCTTCAAAGTGGTCCACAAAAGCATGGGGAAACCACTCTCCTAGAGGCAATCAACGTGAGTCCATCCTTCTTCATCAACCATTGCAGATCCGGAGTTGACCATCTAAAGAGAGTGACATATGTGAGAAACCAGATGGATGCAGGTGCATAAAAGATAGATTCTAGCAGCCATACAAAAATGATCATATTTGGAAGACCATAAAACTAGGGGTTCCTAACTTCCACCAGATCCTTACTGAGGTAGAAGCAAGTTTTGTAATTTCAAGTTGGGTAAAAACTAAGGGTAATATACTCGAAACATTTTAGAGACCGATGCTCGATCTTGGTTGTTGGATAGCAGGCAGAGGGTTACTAAAAAGTTCATAACTCTCATCCTAAACATGCAGCGATACTCAACATTTACGAGCATACCAACTTGAAGTTCCAAACAACTTTGGTGTTCCAAGGTTGGGCTACGACTGATGGGAAAAAGAGGTGATTGGACCAAAATCCAGTTTGCTGTCATCCAGAAATTTTCAGCAGACAGGCAATTACTCAATTTAGCGTAACTGAGATTCTGCTTAGCCAAAAATTCTGAAATTTTACCAGGTACTCGGTAAGGTTATGGAGTACAACATTGGTATTCAAAGGTGGAGCTAAAAACTAGAAGAAGATAGCCAAAAGGATTAAAACTCTAGTGGCTGTCCCTCAGGAAAAACAGCAAACAGAGCTGCACTATTTTGGTCATAACTCAAAATTTCTTCGACCAAAATTTTTGAAATTGTTACAGCAGATGCTTGACAAGATCTGGAGCAACCTTCATATCTAACTTTTCCTCAGAAAACACTATCTTGGGGGTCGAAACATTTCAGAACAGATAAGTTCACAGATTGACACCTAGATCACTCCTTAAGAAAAAGATCATATCTTGGGTTCAGCTGATCCAAAGTTTGTGAAAATTTTACAACAACTTCGTTGTAAAATTGGAGACAAGTTTTGAGTAAAAGGTCTCTAGAGGAAAGTTCTGTTGCTAGTCCGAAAAAAAATTCCAGACCAGCGAATCATTCAGAAAACACTAGAAAGACCTTAAGCTACTTGACAAAAACTTGGACGAAAGTGATTTCAAGTTGTACTCATTATCTTTGTGGTTAAGTTTTAAAGATTTTAACATGATGCATGCAAAACCTATTCGTCCTCATAGACAATTCCTTGTCAAGATTGAAGTTAGCGCCGGTGGCATGGCACAATATATGACTCTCCCTATAATAGCTAGTAGAATTTCTACTCGAGCTTAACTCTTACGAATCGTGGTTAGTGTACCTGCAGAAAATCACAGAACATCCCGAACCTTTCGTGCCAGCACTCACAAAAGCGTCCACATACATTACCGTTCACTATAGAAATGGCACCCATGCGTTTAACGCTGCATGAACAGCATCCAACCTAAGACAACTTCCCTTTGAATGGAGGGTGTCCCCCTTCGCATGTTCGTAATGCGAAATCATGCACACGTATGGCAAAATGTGGCGAGACACAGACGTGACAGTGGGTTCCCTTTGGAATAGGTCCCATCCATCCCTCACATGACTTCCATGTGGTACCACAACGTATAGCAAAACGTGATGAACTGGAATAGTTGTGCGAGAAAGTAAGTTTTGACAGATAATAAAATGTGCTGGGAGTCAGTTTAGATAAACCATAGAGTACTAGCCACCTGAAAGGACCCAAAAATCTCTCTAGGGCCTCTCGTACTAGTTAATCCTTAGTGTTTCTAACACATTTGCAAACACACCTTAATCTTGCAAGTTTTAATCCAAAACATGTTATTAAGGGTGTATTAAGATCTCTGGTGTACAATCAAGCTCTGATGCCAGCTGTGACAGAACCGTCCAAATTAATTCCCATTTAACACATAAACCATCCACTTGGTCACCCTGCATTAAAGAGGAGTTAACTTGTCGATATCTGCCGGGTCAAGCCCGGTAAATCACTTACAACAAGGATTGAAGATTGTACATTAAAACTCATACGACGACGAGTCCAGAGATACACAAATTACCATTTATTACATCATATTCATCAAAGGTTCATTATTACAAACCAAGTTCCATACAGGAAAGTAAACAGTTCAGAGTTTGAAAACATAGCGGAATTAAAATAGTAAACATCATAAGCGACATCACATGAGGCCATCCATGATATCACTAAGCACTATCATCGTCCCACTCCACTTCCCAACAGGGTGAGAGAACCAGGCTACGGAAAACCATCATCACACCAACACCTACAAAAATTATCAACAAAACAAGGCTGAGTATACTAATAATCAGCAAGACTTAACCGTCTGGTGATGGGAAAATCACCAACTCTCTAGACATGCAAAGCTTTTTGGCTAGTGGGTTTCTTTTGCTGAAAAGCAACAAAGAGTAGGTCCTTACTTTCAAGTTTTAACTCAAAATTCTAGTTGATTATCCATTACTAGGTAAGCAGCTATGCAAGCATAAGTTGTGCAAACAATTAAGCATACAACAGTATTACTTCTCAATTCCATCAATAAGGGACATAGAGTTTATGGTTAAGCACTCTCGGATAACGGTGAGAGGCCGACGATCGATCGATTAATAACCTTTCAAGGGAAACCTAATCACACGGGAGAATGCATACCCCAAGATAACAACTAAAAGCCCAAAGGGCGGGGTACGCACCAACCAGGCGGTTCCCAGTCATCCTCTGTTCAGGATCAATGTCCACAGTCCTAGGTACAAGGATTAATGGATTTACGGCCCGACGTCCTACCAGACTCACATATGCACCACCAGTTGCAAGTCGGGAGAACGAATCCCAAGATTAGTGGTAGAGAGTTCCCTAGCTGGATCAAAAAGGTACTAGGCTTACCGTCCCCATTCTCGACAAGTGTTTAGTACATTCAAACGCTTAACCACAGACCTACTGGCCGGAGCCGGTCCCATGCTCTTACCACATGAGCAGGTAGATTCAGCAATCTTATGATTCCAACATAAGAAACCTATAGCTCGCGAGTGACGAACATCACTCGACTTCTACCGTGTCCTTAGAGCATGGCAACTAGTGTCTTATCATACTAGTATTGGAACATAGGAACCTAAGATCATGCATCTAGGGTTTCAATACAATTCCTGAACATTAAATGCACAAACATAACAAAGATAATTGCATAAGTTGAAAACATGGGTTATGCTCTGGGGCTTGCGTTCACTAGCAAAGTTAGTCTGGAGAACCTCCGAACTTGGTTCGGGTCTTGTTGCAATTCCACCACGTTCACCTTCAACTAGCTCTCCTTCAGCTTCCAGCACCAACTCGTAGCTCTCGACCGGATGTTCTAGACAACATGCATATGCATAAACTTTAATTATTCGTATTTAAGAAGGAAGAACTTGGTTCAGATTTAAAGGGTAAACACAGGGTGTATTGTTGGCCACATTCACCTAGACAAATATATTCAGCATACTCTTCCTTTATCAAGGAAATGTATGTGTGTGATATTTATCTTCCTTATTTGATGGTGATTGTGTGCACATTTAAATTAATTAATTTATTTGACTTCACCAAAGTAAAAGGGTGCTGTTTAGGGTGTATTTTGGTGAAGCTGTGTTATTCAATTTCATATCATTTTAAAGGTGATTTTGATTTCCTTTTTATTCCACTTATTAAGCTTGAATTACTTCAAAAATTCATTCTGGATATTCCACACAAACAAACAGAGAAAAAATTTATACAAGCACATATTATGACAACAAGCCTACTGCCCAAAATTGGCATTAATCTAAGCTATAAACTGCACATGAAAAATCTAGCAAGAACTAGCTGACTTAACCATGATTAAATTCTACAGAAAGATCAATACAAGATCTAGCCTCAAGAATTTACACAGAGCATAAACATGGCATGACTGAGCTACTCACAAAATTTCAGAGTAAACTAAGCCATATATTTAGCATGAAAAATACAACAACACTTTAACACTGCTGAAATGATAAATAAACCACATTGAAATATACAAGCATGCATTGGGGCTACAACTTTTACTACAGCCATATCAAGGTAAAACAAGACTACTCAAAAATTATCATGGCCAGAAACTACCTACAACATGCTTGATTAAAAAGGCTCATATTTAAGACCTAAATTAATTCGAGGTAGTTAAACATGTCAAAAGCTACTCATAAATTTACCATAGCTGCACCTAGACATATATAGGCTACTGCAAAAAGATCAACCCTATTAGCTTAACCAAATATTTTAAAACTTAACAGGAATTTTTTGCTGACATATATCAAAATTAAATTATAATTGAAGATATATAACAGATATATATGCCATGTTTCTACACAAGAACAAGCATGATGATACTAGCAACATATTAAATTCCACATGCACATCAGCTCTGGATTTCAAATTATTGCAAATCTATTCAAACTAATCCTTTCAAATTATTCCAATTGTAGGAAAAGATTTACAAACTTCCTTTCTAGAAACGTTGCTTCTGTTCATGAGGATGTCAGAACATTTGAGTTTGTATTTTTCTGATTTTTCTTTGATTTATTACGAATTTTACAAGATCTCAGCAAATTAAACATAGGGTTAAAGAATCTACTTTCATCCGGGTCCTCGGTCAAAGATTCTTATCCACAACGATACCCTTGCATTTACACAGAGGTCCTTGCTTTCATGGTTTGAACCCTGGAAAGAAGGCAATCATTACACAGGTGCCCTTGGCCATGGCCACCGGCCAAGATGGCCGGAATTCGGCGGCGAGCTAGGGTGGGGGAAGGGGCGGAGAAGCGCTAGGGAATCACCTCGGGCCAGTTCCGGTGCTTGGACGAGGCAGAGAAGCGGCCGGCGGTGAGGATCGGCAGCGGCGTGGATCTACAGCCACGCAGACTCGTCTCCGGCGAGCTGGGCAGGGGAGCTCGGCAATGTGTTGTCCGGGAACCTTCAGTTAGAGGGTGAGGCACTGCCAAGAGGCTCAGGCGGGGACAGGGTGGCTCGGGCGAGGGGATTCGACAGTGGCGCTCCGGCGGCAGGCCGCGGCAGCCTAGCGGCGTAGGACAGGGCGGCGCGACTAGCTCGGGCGTTCCTGCCCATTTTATAGGAGGTCGGGAGGGAATGCGGCGCTGCCACGATGCTCAAGGGCCTGCTGGCAAACTCGCCTCAGGGGTGGCGGCGTGGCATGGCATTGCTCGGCGCATGGCTGCGGGGTCTGCGACGGCGCAGCGCGTGTCGAGGACAGGGGGCAGTGCGCGACGCGTGGAAGGACTCTGTGGCACGGGCAACATCGGGCAAAGCGGGCATAGGACTGCGGGCCCACCCTCGGCATTCATGCCAGGTGGCAAGCGCCGGGACGGCACATGGGCACCGATACGACGTCGCGGCCAGGGCGCGCGCACAGGCGACGGCCTGTCAAACCGTCTCAACTTAGGGTACTTTGATCGACTGGATAAGTTCGAATCCAAACATAACTCAAAATTTGGTCAATACCAAAGTTGTAGATGAGACACCCCTCTACAACTTTCACAAAGGTTTACCAGTGTAAAAATCAACATATTGAGCACAAATTTGGCTGGAAAAACCAGTTTTTCTCGGCACGGTCAAAAAGATGCTCTGGGCGTTGACCAAGTTTTTGAGGCTTTTGCACTCAAAATTCGAAATGCCGGTAATTAGATGAAATGTGTCCCTTGAAATTCTGAGCAACTTTTGTATTGGTAGAATTTTTAGTGTTTAGGGAAAATTTTGGAGATACGGCCAAAGTTCTAGAGAAGGGTATAAGATTATAGGGGTTTGACCATATTAGAAAGGTTTGACTCTAAATTTTGAGGGCTTTTCACTCAAGATCTCATCTTCTACCTAAAAGAGGAAATGTTTATCTTGAGATATTCAACAACTTTCACATTGGCCGATTTTGGGGTTGCCATATAAAATTTTGAGATTTTGGCCAAGCCATCAAAAGACTCAAAAGATCCTTTAGGGAAATTGATCAAGTGAGATAGGGTTTACCTCCTTTTTCCATCCCTAATTTCAAAAAGTGTCAAACTACTAGGTTGTGTTCCCAAATCTTGGTGACAACTATCATCATGGCAAAAGTTCAAATTCTAAGTGAAAACTGAAATCAAGTTGACACCAAGCTTTGCTCCGTATGGTGTTTTAACCAAACTTGCTCGATTTGTCCTTTAACAACATTTGCCTAGGTTGAACCCTTGATTAAAAATAGATAAACACCTGGGGTGTTACAGTTTCGGTGGATATCCTTTGGTGGAGAGGTTGTCCATGAGGTGACCCAACTATCCTTGAAGTTTTGTTGCAATCCGTGGAGTGAATCGGGAGATCGGGTGAAGGGAAGCTGAGGGTTGACCTGCGGTCAGGTTTCTGGAGGGCTCGCGGTCTGACTGCCCAGGGCACGTGGTATGATAGCTTGTTTGCCTTAATCAGAGGAGTTTCTAGGTGAAATCTTGGGTCGATTCGGTGTCGTGAGCTTCGAGTTGTGGCTTTGGGCGAACTCTAGGTTGAGGCGGTCTGACCGCCCTGTCCATGTGGTCTGACCACCTGTTGACGGCTGTTAAGTACCACTTTCAGCCCTCAATATTCTCACATAAATGGAGGCATATGTATTATTTACTTGCATTTTGGTTTGAATAATGTAGTTCCACTTGTCCTTGGAGATTATTTGTATGTAGGTGAAATACCCCTTAAAAGAAATGGAAACCCACCTTCTATGGAGAAACCATGCCAACTCAGCTGAGGAGGTGGCTGCCACCAAGGAAACACATGGCATTCAACGTCATTGATCCAAGGGAGACACTCACCGACGAATCAGAGAGTGACACATAGACTTCACATTGATCCATGGGCCCATCAGAGCTCCAACTTATCAGGAAACTTGGCATGCACGGAGGACAAGCATCTGGGCCCACATGTCAGCCCCCCTGAGAAAGCACAGCTGGGAAGGCCGCCCGAGGGGTTCGGCCGACCCTAGGATCGGCCGAACCGACCTAGGGTCGGTTCATCCCGGCCTTCCACGTGTCACTTGCTCATTGGTTGCTGGCTGCATCCCGGGGTGTTTTGGAGCACTTTGAGCCTCCTAGCAAGCCTTGTCCCTGCCTATAAATAGAAGGGGAGGGGCTCCCATTTCACACACACCACTCTCTCATTCTCCTCTCACTTTTAGTTTCCAAGGCTAGGGGGTAGGCTACAGTAGCTCTTATTCAGGTTCCAAGTCTTCTTTGGAGTCTAGGTATGAGTTCTCTTTTATCTATATTTCATTGTATGACATTGATCTACTTCAGTTATTCAACTATTTCATACAAAGTCATGGTAGATCATATGCTTGATATGTTCATGAGTTCATCCTTTGTTCATCATTTAGAGGCTTGTGTTCTTCATGAACACTACCTTTTGATCCACTTGAAGGATGATAAACTCATTCCTTATGTGTTTGTTCATAAGTTAGAGGCTCGTGTTCTTCACGAACACGACCCTTTGATCTTATTGACTAGACATAAGAGAGTTTGTATCAAGCATATGTCTAGCCTTAGTTGATCTTGTTAGATGGCATGAGAGTGTTGCATGAGGTTTGTGTTGAAGCTACGGTACTCGGTCTAAGTTGACCAGTCTTCTGCTGGCTCTCACCCTAGGTCACAATAGCCTGGGCCGGGTGAAGTCTAGTAGCAACACAGACATGGTGCCTGGGTTGTCTGGCTACGTTATTTATGAGCATACCCCCCATAACGATAGAGGTAGGTCCGCAGTGGTGATAGCTGTTGGATCCTTTGGAACCCTCCACGCTGGGGTACCTGCTGTAGGAATCTAAAGACTAGTTTCGCAGAGTGCTGGTCGTCGCGGGCTAGCTCCCCATTTGTACCTGGGTGCTGAACCTTATACTCTCATGCAATACTCATGCCTATCTCCTGTATATTCTAGCTTTGTATATTTAGTACATTAGAACCTAGAGCTAACTCATATGTTCCCCCTAAGCCGTAGTGTGCTAGAGTAGAGGTAGATCTGAGTGTGTGTCACACTACCCTTTATATCTTTTATCTTACCCCTGCCTTTGAGTTTATTGTTTCCTATATCTATCTCTTAGTTTACATTCAGTGCAAAAGCATAAGTATATGATATCCGCCATTGCCTTCCACAGATACGATACCCTTGGAATATTCTCCTTCCTTGGGGAAATGCTACAATGGTTTATCTGTGCGCTTGTGGATTCGTTCATGATCGTTTAGAATAACCTTCGGCAAGTCTTGATGTTCACGCTAACACGGCGTCGTTAGTTGTTATGTTAAGAAGTGTCTACAAGGCGTTTCTTGGTGTTGCCACTGAGGATGGATTCTAAATCTGTTCTTAAAGTGACGGCGCTAGGAAACACCAACACCACCCCTGGCAGGGAGTTTTCCCATGTGTGATTTCCGCTGTGGTGTGTGCGTTGTTGAGTGGCTTGTAGGTGTGGTTTGCTCCTAGGATCCGTAGCACTCCAGTGGCTACATGATCTTGGCAAACGTGCGGATAGAGTGGTGAAAGTGATTTCGAGATCGAGGCCGTGTTCATCTCGTTAGAGGAGTCATCTCTCTCGAGAAGAATTTTTATCAGCTCCCATTCCCTCCCCCCCTCTCTGGTCGCCCAATCCAGTACTTCATCGTGGAAGTAGTGGGTACACGATCCGTAGCTGGTACACGATCCTCACCATCACCATCTTCTTCTTCCTCCACAAAGAGCGACTCAGCCATCTCCTCATCACCTGTACAATCAAAGCCAAGAGAGCTACATGGCACTGTCTCGTCGAAGGTCACCTTGCAAGTCTCCATGATTTTGTTAGTGTCAAGATTAAGCACCCTATAAGCTCTCATTGAAGGTCACCTCGCAAGTCTCCATGATTTTGATAGTCTCAAGATTAAGCACCCTATAAGCTACATGGCGGGAGTTTCAAGTCGGAGACCTAGTACTTCGACGAGTTCAAAGCAACCAGGGCCGACAGAAGCTCTCGCCACCATGGGAGGGGCCAGTCATCGTCGACCAGGTGCTCCATCCGGGAACATTCAAGCTCAAGCATGAAGACGGCAGAGTCATCTCCAACGCATGGAACATAGAATAGCTATGTTGTTTTTAACGTTCATGTTTCATAAGTTTGCTTCGAGCTATGTTCATGTTTCATAAGTTTGCTATCCCTTTTGGCTTACATTTTGCCTGGGTAGACGTCTTAAGGCTGAGCAGAAGATGACCCTACCCCCATGCAGGGTCGCCCGCAGGTCGGGGGCTACAACCCGGGGCACGATGCCCTTCCCCACCTTTGTTTGAAAAGTTTTTTTTCGACAAACCATCTGTGATTGATCGCACTCGCGAACGGTCAGCATGGTACACCTGTGCTTGCAAGGGAGAAGGATGTCAACTTGTGCAGCTCCGGGGCTGCGCTCATCCAGGCTCCGAGTACTTATGACCCCCACGGCTACGGTGCGAGGACCTACGAGCACACCCTAGGACCATAGGTTGTTTTCCTCCCTCCCTCAGAAGTAGCTAGGCAACCGTCTAAGCAACTGCCTCGAGCAGTTTTTGTCTACAAAAACACGCAAAGCTCACTCTTTCTCCCAAGTTACATGGGGACTACGCGTCCGAGTGGTACTAGTAGACGACTAAGCTTGGCCAAGCCCTCGAGTTCCCATACCCCCACGGTTACTGAACAGAACACTGCCAACTACGTCTAAGATCGTACTACCTCGACGTGTGAGTTCCTAAGAATTGGGGAAAGAAGTAGTGGGTGCCAAAACAACGAATAAGTTAAGAGCTCTGTTCAAAGGAGCACCCCCGTAGGGTTTCTAGTTTCTTTACAAACATAAGCAAATAAAACTAAAGGCCCCCGCGAGGATGTATTTTTCTCTCTACAGGCTGAGGTCCCTCAGAGCGCAGGCGGTCACGGCATCGGCGAAGTCGACAGAGCCCGCTTAATTCTCATCGTACTCCCAGTCCTCGTAGCCGGGCGCCCATCCGCCGCTCAGCGCGCCACGGTCCATCTGCGGGTATTGCGACAAGAACATGGCGACCACCTTGCGCACCACATTGTGGGAAATGGCCAATGCCTGCGCCAAGGTGGGGGCAGCATCGACCCCAAGCTCATTCAGCACCTTCTCGAGGGCTCCCACCATGGAGATGTGAACCCTGGTCTTCGTCTCGAGAGCCCGCCGAGTCTCCTCGTTGTATTTCCTGGCTTGCTTGAGATCTCCGATGAGTCCTAGGGAGAAGAAAAGAACAAACTCAGCCGAAATCTTCATTAGGAAAGGACAAGGGAGAAGTAAGGGCACGTCCTGTACCCTTCATCTTGTTAGAGAGCTCATTGGTAACCTTCACCAGTTTCTGGTTCTTGACGAGGTTCTCAGCCAGAAGAATCTCCTTGGCCGCGACCTGCTTCGTCAAGTTGTCGCGGGCCACGTGGAGGCCTTTCCTCCCCAGAAACCGAGGCAACAACGTTACGAGACCATGCGCTGTGCAGGAAGAAAAAGCTGCGAAAGCATGACTCTGAATCACTCCTCGAGAATCTCCTGCACCCGCTTCTCGACGACCTCGCGGAGCCTGTCTCCCTCGGTAGCGGTGTTGCTAACTTGAGTTTTCAAGGCGGTCACCTGCTCATGGGCTGCCATGAGGTCTGACTCAGCAAGGCCTAGGCCCCCTGCAAATCCGCCACCTTCGCCTCAAGCGCCGCTTTCTCCTGGTTGGCAGTTCGGGCGGCAAACTCGGTCGCTGATCATAGCTCCGCCACCGCCCTCTCCGACTCGGCCAGCCTCGTCTCCAGGGCGGCCTTCTCTGACGGGGCCGACTGCACTAAAGTAGCATGGTCCTCCGCGGACTTCACCCTAGCCTCAAGGGCAGCCCTCTCCATCACCTTGCTGGTCTCAGCCGCCGCAGCGACGAAGCGGGTCGCGACCAGCTGCACCTCCAGCTGCATCTTCTCGGCCCGAAGCAGCTCGACGACTTGCGACTTCTCGGCGCTACGTCCCACAAGATCCTAAGCCACGTAAGACTCCACGCTCAGCAGGGGCAATGAGATCGAAGAACTAACGGAAGAAGAAGTAGGAAATGGAAGACTTACCCTCGTGGCGGGAAGGGTCATCTCCTTGTACACCTGCTCGGTCTGTCGTGGGCCCTTCTGGAGCAGCTTGCGGGCCGAGGCCTCCGCGCCCTCGTTGATGCCAAAGTCGGCACGGGCCTCTTCCTGCAAGATTGGCATGAGCCAGAGCTGATGAGGCTCCTCCAGCGTCGTCTCCAGCAAGAGAAGGGCGGGCGACCCAAGGCCCCCTAGGGACTCGGACGGGACCGAGCTCGACCCTCCCGAGTACTCGTCGGCCTCCCGAGCGGTAGCCGGTAGCGAACCGTCTGCCGCTGCCGAAAGACTCGTAGTGTCTTGAACGGCGGGAGGAGACTCCTCGATAACAACGACCTGAGGGGTGGAGCAGCGCCGGCCGTGGGCGATCCGACTGACGGGTCCGCCGCCGCGACAAGAACATCCCTCGAAGGGCTGGCGGCACTGGACCCTGGGGAAGCAGCCTTAACCGCGAACCCCTTGGGGGCAGCGTCGGTCCCCTTGACCGCGACGATAGGCACTGCGACCAGAATCTCCTCAGAGGTGTTGCCGGCCTCCTCCGCATTGGTGATGACGACGACGGTCAGGACAATGGCCTCGGGGGCTGGTCCCTCGGACCCCGACAAGCACTTCTCCAGCTCGGCCTGACGAGCGGAGACCTCTTCCGAGGGGTCGGCCCCCGCACCCATCTGGCCCAGTGAGAAGCTGTTGTTCCCAGGGCTCTCGGCACCTCTTGGGAGAGCCATCGCCTCCGGGGTCGCGGCCTTCCCAACTGCCTCCCTACCGACTTGCCCCGACGAGGAAGCCGGCGGTGGGGCAGCCGGCGTGGGTGCTCCGAGGACCACCTGCGCATCCCGGTGCAACGACTTCTTGGGCGTCGGAGTAAGCGTGTCAGCCGGGGCGCACCTGAAAACAAAAAGCCGAAATAAGGTTAAACAAGAATACAGAAAGTACGGAACAGCCCGAACAGCGCGATAGCTAGTCAGGAACCGGCAAGACGGAACTCACCTTGATGAGACGACGCGGGCTCCCTTGGTGGCAGTGGGGGCGGAGCTCGAGAGAGGAGCCGGTCTCTTGCCCCCCGCGGGCGGGATGCGAAACTGGGTGGCAGATGAGCTGCCATCCTTGATGATCTCTGACCGGAGACGGCGCGGGGGAACATCCTGCCCCCCTCCTTTTGCCCCGAGCGGGGGAGAAGCCCTCGGCGCGGCCCTCTCCTCCCAAGACAAGTACCTTCTCGGGGAGCGCGACCTCCGGCACGACGGGTCGCCAAGGGAAGGGCGGGGCTAGAAGTCGCGTCCCGACAGCCGACGATGAGGGTCGCTGCACCGGGAGGGGTCCCTCCTCTCCTCAGAGGCGTGACGGTCGCTTGGGGGTGAACAAGCACAGATTTCGTACTGGCTCCCCCGAGAAGATCGGTGCGACAAACACACCCCAGGGCCCCCGCCTTGTTCCCGGCCAGATTGCGACGTCCGCCGGCTCGAGCTAGCCTCCGCGGCCTTCGGAGGAGGTGGAGGCGCCGCCACAGTGGACGACGGCACCTTGGGAGACAACTCCACATCGCTCCAGTCCACCTCGGAATTCTTATCCACGGTATTCGCGGGGGCCGACGAGGGATCCTCGTTCGAGAAGATATCCTCGTCTTGAGCCCTCTGGTGCTTCTCACGGAGGTTGTTCCGAGATCACTTGTCGATCTCCGACTACTTCCACTTCGCCCGCCTCTTCTCCGCCGTGGCGATCATACGGTTCCGTGTCGTGTCCTCGGGAAGGGGAGCCCATGCGGGGTGGACGAGCGTGGCCGACATCTAACAAACACAAAATCAAAAACTGGCGAAAGGCCCGAGCAGATCGGAAGGAATAGAAGAAACTCACTAGGGACACGGTGCCCTTGTCGGGAAGCATTGGCAGCAGCTGGGAGGGCGGCCAGACGACCCGTGCATTCCCGACCACCTGGCCCACCCAGCGCTGGATCTCATCTTCCGAGGGCAGGGGGTCGGCTGTCACCGTCCCCTTGAAGGGAGCCTAGTAGGGGGTCATCTGGTAGATGCAGAGGGCCTGCCGTCGGAGTGGGAGGATCCCCCTCGCGTGGTAGCTACCAGTGACAGCCACCAAATCCACTCAACAGGCGCGGAGCACCTCAAGGGCCTTCCAACCGCCTCGGAGGAGCCTCTCCCACTCTGCTTGCTCCGGCCCGTACCTCCACTTCTCCGGTGCTCGGTCAATCAACTCGTCGTCGTACTCCTGGAGCGGATTCTGGGGGTCCTTCTTGAGATAGAACCACTCCTGGTACCATCCACTGTTGGAGCTTGTGAGCGAGCCAGGGATGTAATCGCCCAACCTCCCCTGCTTCGCCCGGAGGGCGGCGCACCCGATTGTCACCGGGCTCTGGCCATCCTTCAAGCACACAAACTTGAAGAAGTACCGGCACAAGTGCCAGTTGGATCCCACGCGCAGGTACCCTTCGCACAGCACCTCGAATGCTGCCATCTGCTGTATCCTGTTGGGGTTGAGGTGCCGCAGGTGCAGCCCGTATTCATGAAGCATGGCGCGGATGAACCGCCCAGCGGGGACGGAGAAGCCGCGCTCGTGGAAGGCCGCGAAGGACACCACATATCCCAACGGAGGCTGGGGAAAGTCCTCAAGACCGGGAACCTCCCATTCCTTGGCTCCAGTGAGCACCGACAGCATGCCCATGGTAGCGAGCCGGTCGAGCTGCATATGGGTGGTGGAGGAACGTACCCAGGACGACAAGACGACGAAGGGAAGCAGGGCTCGAGGCTAGTTCGGAAGAGAAAGGGGCACTGGTGCGGAAGATGCAACTGCGAAGAGGAAGAGCGGCGGTGGCTGCTGCTGCGAAGAAGAAGAACGAACGAATCCCAACCGGCAGCCTCAGCGTATAAAGGGGAAGGAGCAATGCGGGCGACGACATTTAATGCCAGGGCCCACGGTCGGGCCGCACGCCCCACGACGCTGAAACAGCGCCCCTCAAATGGCGAGCCCCCCGGCAGAACTAGCTCCCACGTGTGTGCGCCGTTTTGTCGGCCCCAGTGGGCCCGCGAGCTGAGCCGGCGCGAGATCTCCGCACACTCAACCCGCCACGACACGCATTCCCAGCATCCCACAATGGGACAAAACCTCCACGGCATCAAAATCTCTAACCTCACGAGCGAGTCTCCAACTCCCCCGTGAGCTCGAGGGCTACACCCGGCGGGTGCACTCGCGCGCCCCCCTTGAAAAAACGAAACTTTCCTCTCCACCATTGCGGCTACTGAACCTGGGAGCGAGTCTTTGACTCCCTCACAAGGCTCGGGGGCTACTGACAAGGGCCTAAGTTGAGGCCCACCATGCAACAACTACAAAAAAGAGAAATACGGTCTACACTTCGAGTACTTGGTGGCCTGTACGACAAGTTCCTCTGTCTTCGAGTACTTGGCGGTTCGCACGACTACTTCTCCGTCTTCCGACCTCTACCACGACTACCCACTCGCACAACAAGTTTCAACCTCCCGACCGCACCAACTCAATGCGCACGAGTAGTCTCCGCCCCCGACTAGGCCAGTCTTCACGCCGAAGCAAGCCTCGAGCGGGGCCCACCTCCAATGTGACAAGTCCTCCACGCACGCCCGCTCCGGCAACACCACGTAAGGTCTTTTTCCCATGCCGAGTCATACTGGTAGGGAACGTCTGGTGCTAGGAGGCGTGGCACCCATTTCTTTCTAACACCACAAACGGCAAAGTGCACGTCGTCCCATCCTCACAAAAGCTCCACAGTCCCCCGGAAGGACACATATCTACTACGCTACCAGGAACAGGACCACGGAGTTGACATCCCACTGTACCGAACTACTCGGAGAAGTACCCGAGGAGTCACCGGCGCCTACTACTCGGTACCAACTGCTCCCGGAAGCCCATACGGTCAACAACTCTGCTACAGTCCATGGCTGCTCACCACGTCTGGACGGCCGCCCGACGTGGGGATGGACATTCAACATTGTAACATAAACTTTCATACCCTTTTTACCCCTCTTTCCCATCCCCGTTGTGACTATAAAAGTGAGGGAAGGGGTCAGTAGAATGCAAGCGAAGTGAAGCGAGCACAACAAGCAACACCACACGTACGCCTTCAGTCTACAAGAACCACCTCACACTCACGCCAGGGACTTGGGCTCTGAAACCTTCTCCCGACTAGTTTGTAACCCCTACTACAGACATCCGACATAAGAACACCACTCTTTCAGACTGGACGTAGGGTCTCGCCGACCCAAACCAGTATAATCCATGTGTCTCATGTGCCAACCATCCGGATCCCGACACGTGATCGTAGAAATTTACTTGCCAGCGGTAACAAACCCCGACATTGTCCCTTCTCGAGAATAAAACACTTGCAACCAAACACTCAGAAGTGACTTACCTTAGGAGCTCTACCATGCATGAGCTCATATCACGTTTTCTTCTTGAACGCTTGAAGGAAGATCCTGTTCGACACATAGCACACGGTGCTCACCGCCTCGGCCCAATACCTCTTATGAGTCCTATGCTCATCGAGCATCATCCTAGCCATCTCACACAACCTCCGGTTCTTCAATTCTACAACTCCATTCTGAGGGTGCACATAAGGAGTCGAGTAGTGATGCTCAAGACCATGATCACAGCACAAGGCATCAAAATGAGAGTTCCTGAACTCAGAGCCATTATCACTACAGATTGCTCGAATAGTGTTCCCATGCCTCTCATTTTTCAACTTCACGATCAAGTCTCGAACAAAATCAAAAGTCTCACTCTTATCATCCAAGAAAAACACCCAGGCATAGCGAGAATAGTGGTCCACCGGAACCAGGACATACCACTTCCCACCCACCGAGTGAACTCGAGCTGACCCAACAAGATCCATATGCAATAGCTCTGTCGGACGCTCTATCATGACAGCAGTCAGGGGTGGATGAGAAGCAGCTACCATCTTACAATGCCTACAAGGTGCACAAACCAACTCCTTCTCAAACCTCAACCTCGGCAATCCTCGGACCAAATCAAGACCACTCAAGCGAGAAAGCAAATCAAAGCTCAAGTGTCCCGACCACATATGCCAATTCCACAATCAGAAGAACTAGCCACCAAACACCGTGCAAGACCATCGGACTGAGAGAAATCAGCTTAAAAGATCTGACCCTCGGGAACGACCGTACAAACAAGGTCACCTCGAGAATCAAGCACCTGAGACGCACCCAACTTAAACCGAACCTCAAACCCCTCATCAAGCAACTGAGACACAAAAAGAAAATTGAATCCCAGCGACTTGATAAGAGCAACACGCCTCAGAGTCACCTTCCTGCTTACCTTTACCATACCTTCACCAAGAACTCGTCCCTTACCATTATCCTCAAAAGTGATGTACTCCCTGATAGTCACTAGGGTGAGGCTTGTGAACCACCCCCTGTCTCCGGTCATGTGTCGTGAACAACTGGAGTCCAACAGCCAAATGTTCCTCAAGCCCCCCACCTGCAAATCAAAAATGGGGACGAAAGTGAGCATGCGAATCAACACTGGGGTTAGTACAAAAGGAGTCAAACTAGTGTCGACCATTTGCTCAAAAGAGGGGTTAGCAACATCCATCCTATGATGCCCACCAAAGCTACGACCCCTACCAACTTGAACCACCTCACGTCTTGCTGGAGGAGCACGATCACGACCAAAGGAAGAGTGTGGCCCATACCTCCTCTGAGACTCAAAGCTGCGACGACCTCTCCCATCCTCATATCGACCATGAGATGGAGAACGTCCAGCAAACAACCCACGACCAGACTCAAACTGTCTACCATCTGCACCACGACCACCAAAACCAACTCCACGACCTTGAAACCGAAATTAGCACCTCTTTGGGGTGCACTGCTCTGACCGGTGCCCCTGACCAGTCTGACCGGTACCTCCCTGGCAGCACCCCAGTCCCGATCAGCAACTCTCTTACCTCCCCAAGTTGGTATAGACCTCACCACAACCTCTCCTAGGTAGTGGCATACGAGGCTCAGGCACACCATGACAAGGGTGGTACCTGTCCTTGTTCGCCCACTCCTTAGCCAACCTCTCATCCCTCTTCCTCTTGTAGCAAAACTCAACAACATGACCTTCTCTCCCACAATACTCACAACGGAATCAGACTTGTTTTGGCTTTGGCTGTGGGTTCTCAATGGGTTTCTCTTCCTCTTTCTTCTCACCCTTCCCCTCAAACACATTTCCCATGTTGCTCACAAATCTCAAAGATTTGTGGAAGTTGTCTGTTTTGTGGGGGACACGGGTAGATCTGGAGTGGTGTCAAGCTTGTTTCGTAGGTGATTCGGCTTGGGTGCATATTTGTTTGTGGGTGTAGTTTGTGGTGGCACTGGGATATCTCCAATCTTCCCCTCACTCTCACCACTACTCTCACCAATCTTATTCGACCCCAAAGCCTTGCCATCAAAGCTCTTAAACGCTGTCATCATCTCTAAGGCGCATGACCTGATAACCAACTCATCATTTTTCTCAATTCATCATTCTCATCCTAATGTGCAAGATCCATATTCTTCAAAGCATGCAATTCACATGTAGAGCAAGTAGTAGGAATAGGAGCTTTCAACTCAGCCTCAAGGGAAATAATCCAACCATGTGAATCATCTAACTTAGCATGCAACACAGGACAAGATTTATGTAACACCCTAGTTTGCAATTTTGCTAGGATTTAAAATTTTATTCAAATTTTGTTAGAATTAAATAGAGAGTGTGTATAATTATTTAAAAATAAATAATATTTTCTAAATACAAATTTAATGAATTATAGGTTATAAATAATTGCTTGTTGCATCCATGCTGCAAATGCATAGTGTTTATTGTGTGAAAAATGAATTTGAGTTTTTAAACTCGTATAGGATCGTCTCTACTCTCTGTAAAATCCGAGCCCAGTCCGCATCTTTCTATCTCTCTAACTCTCTCTCCAAATCTCTCTTTCTCTCTCTACAATTAAAGGTCTCTCTTCTATCTCTAACATCATGTCAAGCTCATATCTGTATGCCTAGTCTCTCTCTCTCAACATGACCCAAATCCTTCTCTCTAATATTTATCTCGAAACTTCACTCCAAATCGCTCCCCCTCTACCTCTCTTCATCTCTATCTCTCTATACCCAAAGTTCCTATCTTATCACTCTAAAATTCGATCCCAGATCATATGTCTCTTTCTCACTCTCTCTCAAGCTCACATCTCTCTCTATCTCTAAATCTCTCTCTAATGTTTCATGGACTCAAAACCTCCATCAAAACCCAGCCCACACTTCTCTCTCCCTAACTCTAATCTAGCCTATAGACTCTCTCTTCTATCACTTTGGGCCCAGCCCAACAACCCGCGCAACCACCTCTTCCTTTCCTCCTCTTTCCAGCCCGCTCCACTACCCTTCTCTTTTTCTCACGCGGCTCAAGACTCCTTGCAGCCCAACAACAGCCCATCCCGGACAAACCCTCTCCCCTCCCTCTCTCACCGACGCCATGGCTCCACTCGCCATCCCCTACCTTCTTCCTCTGCCACACCCGCCCGAGATCCCGCCAGCCTTCCTTTCCAAACCTGGCGCCCTGCCCGGAATCTCCGCCATCCAGCGCCATCCCCGCCGCATGGACCCGCGCTCCTCTTTCTCTCACCCAAGTTATGGCAAGCCGCCTCCGCCGTGCTCATCACGGCCGCCATGTCTGCCTTCCCAAATCTAGGCCACCTCCCGCCGCTTCTTGGCCTATAAAAGGCCGGCGCCGAGCTCTCTCATCCCCCTTTGCCTCTCCGCACAACCTCACTCGCCGCCGTGCTGCCTCTGGCCGTCAATCGCCGTCTCAATGACCACAGTGAGGAACTCCGCCACTGGGTAAGCTTGCACCACCGTCGTCTCTCACCCTCGTGGATGCCCCTCTCATTCTCTATCTTTCCCGGTCTTGCTTCTACAGGACCCCAGAGCTGAGTTCCCGAGGCCCAGGGGCGCGAGATTGACATCTCAGCACCCTTCTACGTGCACGCCCGAGCTCGCTGTTCGCCTCCTTTCGCCGCGTGCTCCCCTCCGCCGCGAGATCGACCCCAAGACCCCCTTGGTGAGCTTCGCGCCGTTCCTCTCTCCCTCCCAGTCCATTTCGCACACGTTTTGGTGCACCGAAGCCCCGGCGCGGCCCTTCTCTGGCGAGCCACAACCGCACGCCGCCCAGCGCCGCCGACGACAGCGTGCTCCGGCGGCCTAACACCAAGCAGCGCACCCCATCCGTTCATCACAATATCGATGGCCCATATCACATCCTCACCATACCCCTTGACCCCGGTCCACCGTGGACCCATGGAACGTGGTCCACGGCCAGCGCACATTCGTGTCACCGCCCAGTCAGCGCCATGTCACCCGCAGCCTCCAATCGGAGCATGCCGTGTGGAGCCACGTGAGCAAAGCTTTCCCGTCGGCGCTCTTTTGCACAAACCCCCCTGTAGAAAGTGGAAATCTCTCCCTCTTTCTCTGAGTCATGATCCTTTTGCATGGAACACCCCAGAAAGATCCTCCATTCACCATTAAGCCCTGGCCGAGCCTTTTTGTACACTGAACCCCTAGTTTTCACCTATTCACGACCATAATTTCTCTGAGTCTTGCGAATCTTCATAGTTAGCCCCTGAAACCTATAGTTTATCACGTCTAGGTCCCTGAAGCCTTCAAAAGCTCATATCTTTCACGCTTTACCTCCATTTTAGCTCGTTGAAGTTGTGTTAGGTTCGTTTTGTTGCAGAGCACGTGTTAGTAACGACGTTCACCATGTTTCTAGTTTATAAAAATTAAACTTATATTAATTTGATTAATGTCCATTTCAACCTCTTTTAAATAAAATCAAATATAGGCTTAACTTTCGTCTTTTCTTTAACAAAAGTTAACTTGATTAATATGAACATAAATGTGTTTTAATTAGAACTTGTTTAGTTCAAACCGACACATGAAAAATCGTTAGTTGCTCTCACATAGTATATAGTTTTCTAAATTAAATCCTTAATTGGTATAAACTCTAATAAACTTTTATAAATAAAATATGACTAGGTTTATACCGTGCTTTATATTCAAACATAATTTGATTAAGTTACAACATGTGGTATTTCTCTGAAATACCCATTAAACATTATTTCTTTAATTAAAATGAATGAAGCATATAGTCCTTTGTTCATAATCGTGTAAACTCGACTGATAGTTGTGCCTTGTCATCCATAGATTCGCTTTAGTCATTCCTCACGCTCTTTGTTCGTAGCTAGCTCGTGTTAGCTAGTAGTATGCTTTTCTAAAATGTTTTAATTGTCTGGTGCCCTGTTCTTAGTGTAGCACTGTGTTGTTTCAGCTGATTGTTGCACGTGAAGGAACGCTTCTGAGCAGTGGAACATCGGAAGACGGGCAAGTGTCCTTGACATCTTGCTATTTTATACCTTTATGTGTTATTCACCATAATCACTGCTTTATTTATGCTTTCTTGCATTAGACGTCTAATTTTGTTGGGATTCCTATTAAGGACTGTTTACTAGATTTTTCATGATCATTCCTTGCTTACCCTTAGCGGTTACCTATATGGGTAGATTTATGCTTAGCTTGCTCAATATGGGTTGGGTTAAATGTTAACTTGATTAATTACTATGCAACATGTTAATGTGGGTTACGGTTAGCAACATGAACACGCTAGGCGACTCAGGCAAGTGGTTGGGATGGAGACTTGTGATGCTTGATGTTGGTCTTGCCTGAGTCGATCTTTTAAGGACCGGTCTATGGAGTGACCACCTGGGACTTACAGTACAACCACGAGAACTGAATGGGCAATGGTCTTGGCTAATTAAGTAGGGTAAATCGGGAAATCCAGCGGCTCGTGTTAAGATGTTGGTTGCGGTGACGGTGGCTTGACCTCCAATAGTCTTGCTGGCACAACGAAGGGTACCCCAACCCTGAGTGGGTTAGTGCGCCGCTGGTGAACCTATGTAAAGGCCTCGTAGTGAAACCATGCCAGCACATCTCAGAAATGTGTTGTGAAGAGGCTCGCAATCTCTCGTGTGACGGGTATCACGACTCATGGGTAAAGTTGTACAACCTCTGCAGAGTTTTAAAAACTGTTATAATAGTCGTGCTCACGGTCATGAGCAGCCTGGACCCTCACATGGTTAGTTGGTGGTTTGGGTGGATCACAGTGGTGGAACTGTGGTTTGGGAGCTGGTTATAGTTGCAGGATGTTTTAACCTTAGGATCAGGACAAGCGGGTGCTTGTGCCTTGAATGGGTTGGGAAGCCTTACACACAATAATTCTTAGGTGCTTAATTAAAATTTGACTAACTAAAACTTGAGCTTCGCAGTCCACCAATTAAAGCCTTCCTTGTTCTAAGCCTGCATGTTATGCATACTTTTCCCTCCACTTGCGGAGTACACGCCTCTAGGTGTACTCACCATTTTCCCTTTCAAGCCCTGATGTTCTCTCCCCACTGCTACTCAGATAGACAGAATACAGAAGAAGGATCTACATCGTGAGGACCTGGAGTTCTAGGTTGGCGTGCCCCCAGTCGACGTTCCTGTGGCAGATGGTGCCTAGTCCGCTGCTATAGATATCCGATGTGTAATTTTCTGTTTAGACCCTCTGGTCATTTTGTAATCTAAACGTTGTAGTGATATATGTTGTGATATTACACTGATGATGTCACTTTATGCATGAATTTGATCCTGGGCATGCATAAAGGGTGCATTCGGTTTGTCCTTTAAAACCGGGTGTTACAGAAGTGGTATCAGAGCTATATCGACTGTAGGACGCAAACCTAGGTAGAAATGGTCGACGTTAAGGTTATAAATTCACCCTATTTTGAAAAATTTTACTTCCTTGACTTTCTCTCTCTCTATTCGCACTCTGATCCCTTCTAACGTCTTCTATTGTGAAAACAAGTTGTTCCTCCCACATCCTTGTGTAAACTTTAGTCACTAACTTCCCTTATGACCAAGAAAGAGATTTATGAAGGTGCTCAATAAGATCATGCTTCGATAAGCCGTCGCTCGAGGAATTGCAAGAGCGAAGATGAAAAGTCACCATCAAGCTAGTAGTGTCGCGTTGAAGACCTCAAGATTACTAACCTTAAGCCCTCGGTAGATTTTAGTTCTTCGAGTTGTTAGAGGCCTACCTAAGTTTTCTTTTGTCGATAGACATCAGTGTTAAGGTATTAATTGCTAGTGTGCTATAATAAGGACGTGTGCCACGTTAGTGTGTTCTTGTCTGTTGTTGTTTGCTTGTTTTTGTCCTCGGCTTGATTTGGATCTTTGTGATGAGTGTTGATGTGTTGTTGGACTCTTGTTCGTGATGACATCAGTTAAGTATATGTGTACAGATCGTAGGTTGGGTTTCCTTTCTTGCTCCTTCTCAACCTTGAGTTCTCCTCTCTCTGCAACCATTGCTCCCTCTCTATCCTAACTGACGAGGAATCAAGAAGAATCTTGTTAAAAGGGGTAGCTCCAACCATGCTTCTCTCCATGACGGACAAAGTGAACAAGAATGAAGAATTGCCGCCAAACAAGCCAGTAAAGTCTAAGTGGATAAAGAAGGAAGATCATCATGAAGCAAGCTACAGACCGAGAAACTTCAGCAAACTTATACCACCAAGAGTTTCTACATGGACAATTCATAGGAAAGTACACCTCAGGAGATCACCACAGGAGGACGACACATGGAGAAGTTGTATGCTGATCGTTGCTCAGAAAAATCATCATAAAGGAGTCACCAAAGATCTCCATGATGGACCATGCACAATAATTGAAGGAATCTCCGACAAGTGACCTGAAGGTGTGAAGAACAAGACAAGATGAGATTCGTAAAGGAACCTTGCCTCTCCCCATTGCTAGCCTTCTCTCTCCTGCTATCCTTTTTGCAGAATCTGGGGACGAGATTCCTGTTAAGTGGGGTAGTATTTGTAACACCCTAGTTTGCAATTTTGCTAGGATTTAAAATTTTATTAAAATTTTGTTAGAATTAAATATAGAGTGTGTATAATTATTTCAAAATAAATAATATTTTCTAAATACAAATTTAATAAATTATAGGTTATAAATAATTGGTTGTTGCATCCATGCTGCAAATGCATAATGTTTATTGCGTGAAAAATGAAGTTGAGTTTTTAAACTCGTATAGGATCGTCTCTTCTCTCTCTAAAATCCGAGCCGAGTCCACATCTTTCTTTCTCTCTAACTCTCTCTCCAAATCTCTCTTTCTCTCTCTCTACAGTTAAAGGTCTCTCTTCTCTCTCTAACATCATGTCAAGCTCATATCTCTATGCCTAGTCTCTCTCTCTCCCTCAACATGACCCAAATCCTTCTCTCTAATCTTTATCTCTAAACTTCTCTCCATATCGCTCCCCCTCTACCTCTCTTCATCTCTATCTCTCTATACCCAATGTTCATATCTTATCACTCTAAAATTCGAGCCTAGATCATATGTCTCTTTCTCACTCTCTCTCAAGCTCACATCTCTCTATATCTCTAAACCTCTCTCTAATGTTTCATGGACTCAAAACCTCCATCAAAACCTAGCCCACACTTCTCTCTCCCTAACTCTAATCTAGCCTACAGACTCTCTCTTCTCTCACTTTGGGCCCAGCCCAACAACCCGCGCAACCACCTCTTCCCTTCCTCCTCTTTCCAGCCTGGTCCACCGCCCTCCTCTTTTTCTCACGCGGCCCAAGACTCCTTGCGGCCCAACAGCAGCCCATCCCGGACATCCCCTCTCCCCTCCCTCTCTCAACGACGCCGTGGCCCCACTCGTCATCCCCTACCTTCCTCCTCTGCCACACCTACTCGAGTTCCCACCGGCCTCCCTTTCCAAACCTGGCGCCCTGCCCACAATCTCCGCCACCCAGCGCCATCCCCGCCGCATGGACCCACGCTCCTCCCCGCGCCCCCCTTTCTTTCCCCCTTCTCTCACCCAAGTTATGGCAAGCCGCCTCCGCCACGCTCATCACGGCCGCCATGTCCGCCTTCCCCAATCTTGGCCACCTCTGGCCGCTTCTTGGCCTATAAAAGGCCGGCGCTGAGCTCTCTCATCCCCCTTTGCCTCTCCGCACAACCTCGCTCACCACCATGCCGCCTCTGGCCGTCAATCGCCGTCTCAGTCGCCACGGTGAGGAGCTTCGCCGCTGGGTAAGCTCGCACCGCCGCTGAGAGACATGCTGTGACAGAACCGCCCAAAATAAATCCGGATTATCACCTAAGCCGGTCCACGTGGCTCATAAGCGGTAACCAGGAGCTATTTTGTCAGAGTTTGAAACACAGCGGAAATAAAATACTACACGTCATAAGTAACGTCATAGGAGGCCGTCCATGACGTCACTAAGCACTGTCATCCTCCCACTCCACCTCCCAACCGGGTGGGCGAGAACCAGGCCACGGGAACCCATCATCATTCATATCACCTGAAAACAACAACAACAGCAAGGCTGGGTATACTAATACTCAGCAAGACTTAACCAGCAGGTGATGGAAAAATCACCAACTCTCTAGACATGCAAGGCTCTTTGGCTAGTGGGTTTCTTTTGCTGAAAAGCAACAAAGAGTATGTCCTTACTTTCAAATTTTAGCTCAAAATTCTAGTTGATTATCCATTACTAAGTAAGCAACTATTGCAAGCAGAAGTTGTGCAAACAATTAAGCATACATCCATATTACTTCTCAATTCCATCATTAAGGGACATAGAGTGTATGGTTAAGCAATCTCGGGTAACGGTGAGAGGCCGATGATCGATCGATTAATAACCTTGCAAGGTGGACCTAAACACACGGAAGAGTACATACCCCAAAAACAGCCAACTAGAAACCAAAGGGGGTGGGGTATGCACCAACCAGGCGGTTCGCGTCAATCCTCGGTTCGGTAACAGGGGCTACAGTCCTCGGTACATGGTGGTTGGTTCGGCCTCGCCTTCCCAACCCCACACATGCACCACAATTAAGCTGCAGCAGGGGACGAACCCAGGAGTAGTAACACTAAAGTTCCCTTGCCGTGCCAATCGGGTACTAGGCTTACCGGTCCCATTCCCGGCAAATGTTTAGTACATTCAAACGCTTAACCACAGACCTAGTGGCCGGAGCTGGTCCCATGCTCTTACCACATGAGCATATCCATTTAACAAAATCTTATGATTCCAACATAAGAGACCTATAGCTCGCGAGTGACGAACATCACTCGACTTTTACCGTGTCCTTAGAGCATGGCAACTAGTGATCTTATCATGCTAGTGTTTGAGCATAGGAACCTGTAATCATGCATCTAGGGTTTCAAATCAACTCCTGAAACATAAATGCACAAACATTGCATATCATAATTGTAAAAGTTAGAAAACTGGGTTATGCTCCGGCACTTGCCTTCACTAGCAAAGTCAGTGACGAAGTCCTCTGAACCTTGGTTCGGGTCTTGCTGCACTTCCACTACGTTCACTTCTCCTTCAGCGAGATCTTCCCCGGATTCCGGCACCAACTCGTAGTTCCCGTCCGGAAGTTCTACACGACATGCATATGCATTAACTTCATGTATTTAAGACTGGGGAGTGAGAAAATTGTTTAGAATTAAAGGGTAAATGTGAGGTGTATGGGTGACCACATTCACCTGGATAAGAATATATCCAGCATACTCTTCCTATCAAAGAAAGGGGTATGTGTGCGTGGTTTAACACCTTATTTGATGGTGATTGTGTGCACATTTAAAAAGATTAATTAATTTTTCTTCACCAAATTGTGGGGTGATGTGCATGGTGTTATTTGGTGAGGCTCAACCCAAAAGATTTGAAAAGAAACAAAGGTGATTTCTATTTTCCTCTTATTTCTTGGATTAAGCTTGATTTACTTCGAAAATTCATTCAGGAAGAAATACCAACAAGAAGACCATGAAACTTTGCAGAGAGGCACATCATACTACACATGAGCTACTGCCAAAAATTTAGATCAATCCAAGCTATATATATCTAGCATGAAAAATACAACTAGATGCATTCATTAAAATCAAGAATAAATCATACAAAAATAAATATACCACAAAATGAGCTAGAAATTCATGTGGAAGCATAAAACACCTAATCATGAAGAGGTATGCACTTACTCAGCAAGGAAAAATTAAATTAATTTAAATTAATGAAGGAAGGGTCAATTTGTGTTATAAATTACTTGACCCTGTAAAACATGATAAAAACATCTCTACTATTTATCATGGGTGCAAAACCATGAAACAGGATCATAGCAAAAAGATTGGATCCAAAAGATTAACAGATTAATTTACATATATCAGAAACAGGAACAATACTGAAAATCAACATTAATTCATAATTAAAGATATACTCAATAACTTTGTGCCAAATTTTAACCAGAAGACAAACATGACATGGTAAACAACATATCCAAAATGGAGCTTCATATCATGCATAGAATTTGAATTATTGCAGATCTACTCAAAATGGTAAATTCAAAATTATTTAAAAACTGCACAGAAATTTGAAAACTTCCTTTGTAGAAAAGTTAGGGTTCTTCACAAGGATCACAACAATTGAGTTTGCATTTTTATGATTTTTCTGTGATTTGATATGCATTTTACAAGATTCAGCAGAATAGTTCAAAACTTGAAGAATCTAATTAGCCGATAGGTCCCTGGAACAAAACTTCTTTCACAACTATACCCTGAACTTCACAGAAAGGCCCTCGCTTTCATGGATTAGACCCTGGGAGAAATGGAGCTTCACAAATAGGTCCTTGGCCCGTCCGGCGGCGCGGCCGGCAGAATTCCGGAGAGCCGGCGGCCGGACTTGGCCGGGGTCGACCAGGGGCTCACCAGGGGCTCGTCCGTGGCCGGTGCGTAGTTCGGGGGAGGGCCAGCGAGGTAGCTCGGCGGCGGGGTGTGGCGGCGGCCACTGCGGGCGTCACTCCGGCGAGCTGGGGTACGGGACTCGACCACACGCGGCCGGGGAAGCTTCAGGGGTGGTATGCGGTGATGCTCAGGGGCTCGGATGGGTGCGGGGTACTGCGGAGGTGTGAGCTCAGCGGCGGGGATCTAATGGTGGCCGGCGGCGCGGGGTGAAGACGGCGCGGCGCGGGGCTTCGCCCTTTAAATAGGCGGTGACGACGGGAAGGCAGCGCGGGCTCTGGCCTTCGCACGGGCGCGCGCGGGGCGGAAGCAAACCGCGCACAAGCGCGGCGGCAACGGCACCAGGCGCGCGCGGGTGCGGGCTTGTTGTACGCGGCCACTTGGCCTGCCTTGCCCTAGGGAGGCGCACCCATGGACGGCACTGGTGGCAGTGGGCCCCAGCACACGTGGCACAGTGCAGACGCCCAGGCGGGAACGGCCGGCTCGGCGCGACGCGCGCGCTCGCGCTCTGGAGCGCGGGTCAACATTCCAGCGCGACAGCAGTTCAGCTAGGCTGGTTTGACCGGCTCAAAGAAATAAAAGTTGAATACAACTGAAAAATCCGTCAATACAAAAGATGTAGAGGACTTAACCAGCTTCAACTTTTGTAAAGGCCATCCTATGGAAGTCCCCACAGATTTTGAACAAATTTGATTTGAAATTTGGGATTTTCACTATTTGGTCACACAGTGTTCCTGAGCTTTGACCAAGTGTTTGAGGACTTTCCATTTCGAATTTCAAATGTCGCCAATTGAAAGAAATGTGTCCCATGTGCAAATGAACAACTTTCATATTGGCCTATTTTCAAGTTGTTATATGAGAATCGGAGAACGCGCTAGATTATCGAGGATAGGTATGGAACCCTGGGGTGTTGACCTTGATTTGGAGGGGTTTGACTAGGGTTAGAGATGTTGACAAAGCAAGAAGTTAAATACCATGCTTAGCCTCACTAATGGTGGTGATCACTGTTACTTAAACATCCGGGATGTTACACATGGGTACCCATGGGTCCCCACCGGCCAGGGTCCTATGGGCCCCTGACAAGTGGACCCGACCTTCCAGAAGACCCGTCGACTTGGAAAGTGGGCCCAGTGACCTTATCCACACCTCCGACAACCGCGGGCGACCTGATCGGGATCCCGGAAGACCCACGAAGCTTAGCGTGCAAGTCAAGACACCGCGACCTGGCGCGCCGCCACCTGTAGCTCCGAGTATCACGCGATACTCCTTGTAATCCAGGAGATATGCTTCCCATAGTTGTAACCGACCCCGACACGGGTCAACCGACCTTGCATGCAAACCCTAGCCCGTCCTCCCCATATAAGGCGGCCTAGGGCTCCATGCACAGGGACAACTCATCTCCAACCTCCCGCATAATCCACCACAACTGGACGTAGGGTATTACTCTCCGGAGGCCCGAACCAGTATAAACCCTTGTCTCCTTGTTCCATGCCGCCATACTCGCCTAGCTCCATGTGCACCCCGTGCATAACCACATACGCTCTTAGGTCCCGATCCTCCATTAACCTGCAAACCACTAGGGCAACCCCCTAGCGGATCTGTCCAGGTCTCACCCCCTGACAGTTGGCGCGCCAGGTAGGGGTGATCGGGAACTCGCTGTGCAGCATGTTGGCCCAATCTGGCGTCGTCTTCCCGGTGAGCATGGCGGCCTTCCTCGCCGACCCCGTGGAGATCTGTTTTGGATCCTTCACGTCGACCTCTCCTACTCCGGCAGCCCCGACTCCTCCAGCGACCTCTGAGCAGGTCGTCACGGCGTCTGCCGCCATCTCCATTCCTGATCTAGTATCGGAGACCCATCCACCCAGACCCTGTGACCTTGTCCAGGGGATGGAAAGCGTCATCGGCTCGATGAGGGAAACGCTGGAGATCTGCGAGCGAGCTCAGCGCTCGGCGCAGACAGCGCTACGCCATGACGCCTTTCCCTTCGACCTGAAGTCTGCGCCCGGCCTTCGCCGGAGCCAACTCTCCACGCCTCCCTAGATCCAATCTGGGTGGTGACCTTATCGCGACCCAAGGCCTGCACCTCGCGCAAGGCGCGAACCTCTCGACGTGCGCTGCACCTATCACAAGGGTGCGAAGCACACCCTCCGTGGGTGCTGCCTGCAGAAGAAGATCGACAACGAGCTCCCTCGCCGAGCTAAGCGACCTACCCAGTCTCCGGACTGCGGGGAGTTCCAGAAGGTCCGGGTCTGCATCTCGCCCAACGACTCAGAGATCGTCTTTCGCCAGGTGCTCGTGATCTCGGAGAACGAGCCACCCCGCGTGGGCGCTACCAACACTGAGGAAGCAGCCCGCATCCAAGCCAACTCCCGCCGCGCTCAGCAACGTGCGGATGAGCAACAGCGCGTCCTGCCCTGCGCTCGGGACCCACGCCTGGAGTTCGAGGAAGCTGGGATCCCGACCTTCAACAGCCCCAGGCCAACCTGGGTGCGGCCATTACTCGGCTCCAGCAAGCCCAGATGACACCTGAAGCTGAGCAGGCCCTCGCGTACCTACGGGTCGCCAACGCCCTGGTGGAAGACAAGAGCACGGCCTCCAAGTCCGCTGCATCTTCATCGACCCGCCACTCACGCAGTCGGTCTCATCGACCTTCGCGCAACCATCTCTCCCCCATCCGGGAAGAGGTCGCTCAGCACAACCCTGAGCAACCTGCTCAACAGCCTACTGCTGCCCGAGACCTTCGCGTCAACCTCGACACCAATAGGCGCACTCACGACGTCCGCGGCCACATCGACTAGCGCCACCGAGAGTGCGAGGAGCACGAGCTCCGCCGCCGCCTGGACTACGACCGCGAGTACGGCGCACCCGAGGGTGTTCACCGCATCATGGAGTGCGAGCTCCGTGATCAACATGACATCGAGAACAGGCGACATGCCAACTACGACGCCAAGCACGGTGACCCCGCCATCGTCCAGACCAACCGGGATCGGCAGCCACGTTCCCAGGTTGTCGTCCCGGAGCGCAGCGTCCACTTCGCACCGAGAGAGGCCGCCCCGGCCAGAGGCTCTGGCGACGACCTTGCCCTCAATGCCTTCCCAGCGCTGGATGCCCGTTTCAAGAGGGTGGAGTACCCCCACAACTTCAAGCCTAACATCAAGCCGTATGATGGGCGCTCCGACCCTAACATCTAGCTGTCGATCTACCAGTCAAGGCGGCCGGGGGTAGCTTCGACCATATGGCGGGCTACTTCCCGCTAGTGATGGGAAAGGCCCCATCACTGTGGCTCAACAACCTCGAGCCTGGTAGCATCAAGACTTGGGCCGATCTGTCCCAGGCCTTCACGTCCAACTTCCAGGCGACCTACGATCGCCCTGGAAACGCTTTCAGCCTGGGGCGGGTCGTGTAGAAGCCTAAGGAGCGGCTCCGCGACTACAACCACTAGTTCTTTGAGAACCAGAACAAGTGCGTTGGCGTCAGGGACGGCCAGATCGTCGACAGCTACAAGAAAGGCCTCAAAGACCGCAAGGTCTTTGAGAAGATCCATGAGTCTAGCGCCACCAACGTTAAGGAGCAGACGCACGTCGTCAACAAGCTGATGGACACAGAAGACGCGCTCCAGAATCAGTTCGACGCTGATAACGCTGGTGCATCTGGCACTGTAGCAGACAAGCTCCGCAAGCGACCTTCCGAGGTCCTAGCAGTCGAAGGGCACCGCGGTTCGACCTTCAACCAGGAGGAGTTCGACCTGGCGTTCGATAGCGTTTGCGGGTTCCACGAGGGGGCTATACATACTCTCCGCGAGTGCTCCCAGTTCAAGAAGGCTTTCAGCACCCCTGCGGACCCTAAGCGACCCAGGAGCGACGGCGGGCGCCGCGTCAACTGCCCCTACAACAGCAACTACCACCGTGACGACCGGCGAGATCGACACGACGACCGCCATGAGGATCGATATGACGATCGCCGCGAGCCTCCTCGCAACGACCCACCTCGCAGCGACCCTCCTCCAGCGGCTCCCTGCGACGAGACCAACCTGCCTCCTCCACCAACAACAGGCAACCCCAACGAGCCCTTCCAGCCCGCAAACCGCACGATCAACATGATCGTGGGTGTCATCAATTTTGGCGTCAGCAAAAGGCGCTACCGCAAGGACAAGCTCGAGGTCCACCTCGTCCACACTCAACCAACAGCGCCTCTGCGTTGGTCTGAGCAGGCGATCACATTCTCGAGAACTGATAACTGGGTCCACATCCCAGACCCCGGGTCCTACCCGCTTGTCGTCGAACCCACGGTGGACGGGGCCTTGCTCTCCCAGACCCTGATCGATGGGGGGAGCGGGCTCAACATCATCTTCGTTGACACCCTCAAGAAGATGGGCTTCGACTTCGATAAGCTCACGAACTCCGACGAGCCCTTCTACAGCATCGTCCCCAGGAAGGCGGCCTACCCCCTGGGTCGGGTCTCCCTCCCCGTCACCTTTGGTACGGAGGCAAACTTCCGCATGGAGTACCTCAGATTCGAGGTCGCCAACTTCAAGTCCTCCTACCATGCGATCCTAGGTCGCCCGATGTTGGCCAGGTTCATGGCCATCCCGCACTACACCTACTTGGTGTTGAAGATGCCGGCTCCACATGGGGTCCTCAGCGTCTTTGGGGATCTCATCATCTCCTTCAAATGCGACACAGAGGCTCTTGACCTCACCGCGACCTCCGCCGCCATCGACGCCTCCGCAGTCTTGGTCGCTGAGGCCAAGACCGTCGACCCAGTCGACCTACCTGTCCCGGAGCAGAAGCGCGCTGACACTGCCCTGGATGTGGTCCCCTCGACGAAGAAGGTCTACCTCGGCCTTGCTGACGTAGAGAAGACGGTGGTGATAGGCGATGGGCTCGACCCCAAATAGGAACTCACGCTCACCAGTTTCCTCCGGGATAACGCGGACATATTCGCATAGAGTCCATCGGATATGCCGGGTGTCCCCAGGGAGCTGGCTGAGCACTCCTTGGATGTAAGCAAGACGGCCAAGCCTGTCAAGCAGAAGCTTCACCGCTTTGTGAAAGACCGCAAGGACGTCATTAGAGTAGAACTAATAAAGCTCCTAGCTGCCAGATTTATCCGCGAGTGTCAAAACCCAGTTTGGCTCGCCAACCCGGTCGTTGTACCCAAGAAAACCGGTCAATGGAGAATGTGTATTGACCACACCGACCTCAACAGGCACTGCCCTAAAGACCCCTTCCCTCTTCCGTGCATCGACCAGGTCGTGGACTCCACGGCCGGAAGCGTCCTCCTTTGTTTTCTCGACTACTACTCGGGGTATCACCAGATAGCCCTGAAGGTCTCTGACCCAGACAAGACGGCGTTCATAACGCCCCATGGCATCTACTGCTACACGGCCATGACCTTTGGCCTCAAGAACGCTGGCGCGACCTATCAAAAGGCCATCCAAAAGTGCCTTTCTAGCCAGATCAGCAAGAACGTAGATGCCTACGTCGACGACTTGGTCGTCAAGACCACCCACGAGGACAAGTTCATAGCTGACCTCGCGGAGACCTTCGCCAACCTCCGCACTTATCGCTGGAAACTTAATCCAGAGAAGTGCGTCATCGGTGTCCCGTCTGGCAAGCTCCTGGGCTTCATGGTCCGCAACCAGGGCATCGAGGCCAACCCCACCAAGGTGGATGCCATCCTCAAGATGAAGCAACCTACGGGGAAGAAGGACGTCATGAAGCTCACCGGCATGATGGCGGCCTTAGGCCGATTAATTAGCAAACTTGGAGAGAAAGGCCTGCCCTTCATCAAGCTGCTAAAAAAGGTGGACAAGTTCGTCTGGACCGAAGAAGCGGACCAAGCCCTGGAGCAACTCAAGGCCTTCCTCACGACACCCCCAGTGATGGTGCCCCCGGCGCCTAAGGAGCCTTTACTGCTCTACATCTCGACGACCACCCTGGTGGTCAACTCCGTCCTGGTGGCTGAGCGACCTGAAGAGAGGCGACCTTACCCTGTCCAGCGACCTATATACTACGTCAGCGAGGTCCTGTCTGACAGCAAGACCAGGTACAGTCAGCCCCAGAAGTTGCTCTATGCGCTACTCATCACCTCCCGCAAGATCCAGCACTACTTCCAGTCGCACAAGATCAAGGTCGTCTCGGCCTCCCCCATTGGCGAGATCCTGCGGAGTCGTGACACAACTGGGCGCATCGTCAAGTGGTCCACCGAGCTAGGCGAGTTCGACCTAGAGTTCTGCCCCAGGCAAGCCATCAAGTCCCAAGTCATCGCAGACTTCGTCTCAGAGTGGACAGAGATCCAGCAGCCTCCGCCGTCGGAGCGACCTGAGCACTGGAAAATGTACTTCGATGGTTCCCTGAACCTCGAAGGAGCCAGCGCGGGCGTCCTGTTCATATCCCCCCAGGGTGACTACCTCAAGTACGTCCTGCAGATCCACTATAAGGCGTCCAACAATGGCGCTGAGTACGAGGCCCTCATCCACGGGCTAGGCATTGACGTCTCCCTCGGCATCAAGCGCCTTATGGCCTACGGCGATTCCAAGGTCGTCATCGACCAAGTCAGCAAGGACTCTGAAGCCAGGAAGGACACGATGGATGCCTGCTGTGCTGAGGTGTGCAAGCTTGAGCATCACTTCGAAGGGCTCGAGTTCCACCACATCTGCCGCAACAACGACGTCGCGACTGATGTTCTCTCTAAGCTTGGCTCCAAGCGCACACTGGTTCTGGCCGGTGTGTTCGTCTAGGACCTACACAAACCGTCCATCAAGCTCATCACCGACCCAGAGTCGCCTGATGATGAGGTGACTTCGCCTGCAGGTCGCGAGATCCTCATGATCGACGCAGAAGAAGACTGGCGCCTTGACTTCATCGCCTTTCTCCTCAAGCATCGAGTGCCTGAGGACAAGGTGGAGCGTGAAAAGATCACGCGGCGTAGCGCCAACTACGTCATCGTTGGCAGCGAACTCTACCGTAGGTCTGCCTCCACCGGAGTACTGATGAAGTGCATCCTACGATCTGAGGGCCTCAGGCTCTTGGATGAGATCCACGGTGGCGAATGCGGCAACCATGCCGCCTCTTCCAACCTAGTGGGCAAGGCCTTCAAGTCTGGCTTCTACTGGCCCACGGCCATGGCCGATGCCCAGGAACTTGTACGTTGATGCAAGGGGTGCCAGTTCTTCGCTAAGCAGCAGCACGTCCCGGCTCAGGCCCTGAGGACTATCCCCCCGTCATGGCCCTTCGCAGTGTGGGGTCTCGACTCTGTGGGACCCTTCAAGACCGCCCCGGCAGCTACAAGCACATTGTCATGGTGGTGGATATGTTCACCAAGTGGATCGAGGTCCGTCCCGTATCCAGCGTCACGTCAAAAGAGGCGGCCAAATTCATTGAGGAGATCACCCACCGCTTTGGGGTGCCAAACGGGATCGTCACTGACCTTGGCACGGCCTTCATAGGAGCCAATTTCTGGGACTTCTGCCAGGACAACCTGATCGACGTGTACTACTCTTCAGTGGCGCACCCACGGTGCAATGGCCAGGTCGAGCGTGCCAACGGCATGGTCCTACAGGCCATCAAAGACCGTATCTTCGACGGCTCAGCACCTTACGCAACTAGGTGGCTCTCAGAGCTTCCTCATGTCCTCTGGGGTCTCAGGACCCAGGTCAGCTCGGCTACAAGATATTCACCATTCTTCTTGGTCTACAGGTCAGAGGCCATCCTCCCCACCGATGTGGCCTTTGGGGCCCCTCGCATCCAAAACTTCGACGAAGGAGAAGTGGAGCAAACACGCAGACTCGACCTTGACAGCATCGAGGAACATCGTGTGGCCGCGCTCATGTGTCACACCCACCACGAGCAGCAGCTATGTCGCTACCACGATCGCAACGTGCGGGAACGTTCCTTCAACGTTGGCGACCTAGTCTTGCGGCGGATCTAGAACACCAAGGACATGCACAAGCTCTCAGCACCTTGGGAAGGCCCCTTCATAGTAAAGGAGGTCATTGGACCGGCGACCTATCGCCTCCAATGGGCCGATGGCCAGGGTGTCCCGAACCCCTGGAACATCAAGCATTTACGTCGCTTCTATCCTTAGGAGCCTTGTATCACAATAAAGCTATGTACTCTATCCTTTGTAATTCAATATATATATAAAGATTACCTTTCGACCTGCTTGTTTTCTGTTCACCCCTCCCTTTCGGCACGCTCGGGGGCTTGGTTTAAAACTTGACCCCTCACGCTCGGGGGCTTGGCGTTAAGCTCAGCCCTTCACGCTCGGGGGCTTGGCTCTGCCAACCTAAGGGTCGTTTGGCCTGGGGTTTCTACCTTTCTTTTTTACCAGTGATCCCTTACCACAACTTCTTGTGCACCTTATAAGTGTTCCTAGGTCGTGGGGTTGCTTGACCTTGGGTCCATGACCCCCCTCCGCGCGCCGGCTGCACGTAAGCCTCCACGCCGAGTCGTGTAGTTGGTAAGACGTTCCTCCACTGAGTTGGGTTAGCGGGAGGAAAGGGTCCTTGCAACTTCGTTACCTTTGCGTTCTTATAAGGAGTACATGAGTCAAATAAGGGATAACATCAACTTAATTAAACATGCCTTTTCGATTCATGCAAAGGTTTATCTTACATCAAAAGGGTCCACGACCCATTGGCACTAACTGTTTGCTATGTCCTAAGTTACATCTCTAGGTCTATCTTCTTCATAATTTCATCCGCGGCGGCCTAGATATCTTTAACACCCACCAGTTGAGACAGGTCGAGCTCCTCCTTGACCTTCTCAAGGTCGAACATTGGCACATGGTGCCTCACCGTGGCCAACGCTGTAGTAGCGGCAAGCTTGCCGCTGTTTATCAGCAAGGTCTTCACGCGACCTTCCACCTCTTCTAGCCGCGCGACGAGCTCCTGTGGCCCGCCTTCGACCTTGGGGATGTAGATGTCCACAAGGTACTCGGCGGCCTCCTTGAGGTCGTCCAGCTCCTTCTGAAGATCTGCAGCCATCTCTTGATGGTCAATGAGGGTTTGCATCGCCCGGGCAAGGTCGATCTCTAGATCCCTGCGCACACCAAATTCATATGCAGCTTTTTGGGTGAAGTAAGACTCACTGGCGATGACCTCCTTGTGCTTCTCCTTGAGGGTCTTCACCTGATCCTTGGATTCCTTGAGATCCTTCTTCAAGGCGGTCTCCCTCTTCTTGGCGTCTGTATATGTCAAGGACAAGAAGGGTTCACAACGACGTAAACTCCAGGTGTAAAGACTAAGGGCGTCCCCAGATGTACCAGTGGCGGCGACCTTCAGCTCGTCCTCCACCTCCTTCGCCTTCAGCTTGGCAGCCTTGAGCTACTACTTCAAGGCCTCCATCGCCTTGTCCTTCAAGGCCGCCTCATCCTTGAGGTGCTTTATTTCCTTCGCGGCCTCAATCTTGGCCTGGAGCACGGCCTCCCGCGTCGTGGACAGCTCCGCGTGAAGCTTGGCGCCCTCCATCAGCAGGTTCGCCTTGCCCTGCGCCCGCTCGGCAAGAGTCTGCACCCATACGTTATGAAAAATCGTCAAATCAAGGCACCTGAATGAATTAAAGACTTAGCCCCAAAGGCAATGTTGGCTCACCATGAGTGTCCTGCCGATCGTCTTCGCCGCCTCTGTGATCGTCGCCTGCACCGCCTTGAAATCTGCAAGGTCACGACAGTCGGCGAGAATATCCTCCTCCCACGGAGTGTCGGTGTAGAGGCACCTGTTCCAGCCGTCCTCCTCGCCTCCTCCTCCGGTCTCCACCAATTGCGTCTGCGGTAGGCTCGACTCGGGCGGGTCTTGCTGGTGCAGGCCTTCCTCCTGCCGCGCGCTATCAGCAGCGACCTTGGCCGCCGCCGATGATGCCGCCCCCACGGTCTCAAGGACCCTGCTAGTAACATCCCTGCCTGAGGTCGCCGGTGACTGCCCCACCGGCAACTTCTCGAGCTTCCGCCCAAAGGCCTCTTGGCATGAGGCATTCTTGCTGGTACCCGATGCAGCGGGAGCCCCCCTGCCCAATGTGCACAAATTTGTCATTTTGACGTACTCAATAAGCCTTGAAGATCAAGGAAAGTAAGAAAGTCAATTTTAACGACGTACTCGCTGCCGGATTTCAACCAAACTTGAAGCGGCCTGGGTGGCGCCCGCCTTGGCTTCTTCTGCGACCCTTGGTCGCTCACACCTTCCGTGCTCGCTTTGGCTGCTGCTCGCTTATAACCTCGAGCATGGTATCACCTCCTCCTCCGGCTGCTATGTCGCCCGACCCTGCGGCGACGTCATGCGACCGCGCGTCATCCTCCTCCTCGAAGACGACCTCGACACTATCCATCGCCGTCTCTGATGACGCGGTGGTGTCCTTCCTCTTCCTCTTCTTCCTCTTCTCCACCTCGATGGTGGCAGAGATGATCTTTACGCCCTTGCGCCAGGATGTTGCCGGCGACCTGCCGCGTCCGCCGGGTCATTGGTGCAGAGCTCCCCGCGGGAGGATCCTCATCATCACTACCCCCCACCGATGAGTCGGAGAGGTAGTTGTCGAAGTACTCTTGCGGCAGAGCCCGGATGTCCTCCGCCGCCCGAACCTTAAAGCTGCGCTCACCCTCGTCAGCGAGGGGAGCCGGCCTCCAGAACAAGCCCTCGCGACCCTGCAAAAGGCGACCTTCGCTTTCAAACAGGGGAACGCAAACTCAACAAAAAAAAAGGGAACCAAGGTCGATCAGCGACTTACCACTTCGGTGGGCCGCTTGAGGGAGAACGCCTTGGGGCACGTCCGATTCCGGATCACCCCGTTGAAGCGCTCCCTCACCCGCGCCACCATCTCCTGTTTGGAGACCTTGCACTGCGCCACGCGGGTCGGGTCGGCCTAGCCCCAGTACTCGTAGGCCGTATGTACCCGATCTTGGATCAGCTGCAGGAGCCTCCGGCTGAAGTTGATGGCCACCGCGCCACCCGTCAGCCCCCCACCTTCAGCGTAGTGAGGTCCTCCAGCAGTGTCGCAATGGTGTCTGTCTCCCTCGACGTCAGCTGGTTGGTCCACTCCGGCACCGGGACCGGCGCGAGCCCCGACCTGGTGGCCAGCGCCGGCTTCGGGTTGTCGATGTAGAACCACCCTCGCCTACAGCCCTGGGTGTTGTCTGGTAGCTCCATGTCGATGTACACCATCTTCATGTGACGGCGTAGCATGAAGCTGACGGCCCCGATGATGCCATTCTTCCCTATCTTCTTCACTTCGAAGAAGTACCGCCACAGGTCGAAGTGTGGTGGTATCCCCAAGTACGCCTCGCACAAATGGATGAACGAGGAAACGGTGGTGACGGCGTTGGGGACGAGATGTACCAGGTCGATGCGGTAGAAGTGGAGCAGCCCGCGGAAGAAGTCGCCCACCAGGACTCCGAATCCGCGCTCGATGTACACGACGAAAGCGACGGTCTCCCCGGTCCCACGGAGGGGAAGGATTCACCGGTGGCTGGCCTCCAGCCCACCTGCTCCCTAGGCTTCAGTAGCCCGCGCTCCACTAGACCTTGGAGCGGCACCTCTGTCACCGTCAAGTGCTCCCAAACACGCTCTGGGGCCGGCACGTGCTCTGGGGCCATTTCTTCCTCGTCGAACCCGGTGGATCTAGATCTAAACACTACCAGGGACTTCTTGCGCATACGGCGGCGCTGGGCGTGGTGGATCTAAGCACGGCGGCACCAGCGAATTTGCGAAATAAGCTCTTGGCGGCAGATCAGAAACCCTAGCTGTTGCGGGGAAATGGAAGTGAGTGGAGTCCTCGACCCTTCACTCGGCCTTTTATAACTTGGCCGCCTCGGTGCGGTGGGCCGCGGCGCCCCAAACGTCCCTTCAGCTCCGGCGATATTCCCAGCGACCCAACAGACACATCGCCCAACAACTCTTTCGGCCTAATGGCCAGAGGCAGTAACGGCTCGCGCCGTGCGGGAATCCATGCCCGTTGGCCTTCTGCCCAATGGCCTGGCGATCATGGACTCGTTATGCTCTATTTCAAGCCCCTTCCCCATCATTTTCTTCAAGATCTCCTGGCCTCTGACGACCTCCGGGTCTATGACAACACCTTCACAAGGTCGACAGGTACTACCGCTCGGTAGGTCACCTCAGCTTTCACTAACGGGTTCACACCACTGGCTCCTAGGTCCTGCTACCTACTAGATTGCCTTAGCCTTCATGGCTGGATTATACCAACGGCCCTGTGCTTAATGGCTCCACTGCCCGTTGGCGACCAATGGGTCAAGTAGCACCTCCCTGAGGTCGCTAAGGTCATGCTACCTACTAAATTGCCTTAATGGCTATACCAACGGCCCTGTGCTTAATGGCTCCACTGCTCGTTGGCGACCTCCTGGTCAAGTAGCACCTCCCTGAGGTCGCTAGGGCCCTGCTGCCTTCTAGGTCATGTAGACCTAGAGTTTCCAGGCTGACTACCTGTGTTGTGTCACTGCACAACGGCCGTGTCGACCCAGGTCAACACGGGCTCCTTGTCTCTATGAAAGGCCTCCCGAAGGTCGGCGTGCTATTACAGCCCTGCCGGGACCTTGGTATCCGTACCATTGCAGCCTGGGTGCCCTTACAACTACTGAAATCATGACATTCCTCATGCAACACTATATTTACAGCTTTGTAAGCTACAAGGAGTTTGGCCCTTGGCCAAACTACAATATACAAAGATATTAAAGATCCTGAATTACCTTCCAAAGTGCTTACGACTCAGTCTACATTAATAAGGCTTGTCGCAAGCTTCCTTCTAGCTTCAGGACCTACTCGACGACCTCTACAGCCACTATGGAGGCAGCCGCCACACAGCCACCTCTACTCGTGCACCAACCGGTCTCCTGCGGCACCCAGCGTCAAGTCTAAGCTTCACCGCAAGATTGCAGAAGGGTCGAGCTTCAACACCAACCTCGTCGGGTGGAGCGTAGTGCTCACCAGCATCACCTCAGGCCTGAAAGTGTCAGGGCCGACGATGCAGCTGCTGCTTCATACTCCTCATGGGTTCCTCGACGGGACTGGGAGAAGAGGCCAATCGAGTTCTTCGAGCCTCGCAAGCATTCTTCTAGCTCCAAGCATGAACTACATCAACCCTACACTCTGGAGGGCAGACACAAGCCCCTCGCATGGCAATATTACTACACTGGATCATCTTGCTTCACCTTTGAAGATTGGTGCGGCTTGCTTCAAGGTTTGGACGCCTATTTATACCACAAAACACCTGCCATTCGGTCTTATCCGCAAGCCAGCTTGCGTGGCGTCTTCACCCTCAAGGTCACTATATACTCGTGGAGCACGAGGTCACTGTTTGCTCGTGGGAGGCATTGGCGCGCCTGTCCCCTTCCTGACTACGTCCTCGAGCACCTTTGTCTTTTGCGGGTGACAACAACCTGTGCTACATCTGCAAGCTAGCCTGTGACCGTACAGTGCACTCATGACTCTGGCTGCGCCAGACCTGTCGCCTGCTAACCTCTGCAAGACTCTAGAGCTTTTGTCCTATAGTGTCGGCATTACAAGAGCATCTGTTTCTTCAGCAGAAGGTCGTAGGTTCGGATTGTTTATCTTTTCTTCTTATTTAGAGCATCAAATCGGCCATCCTAGTCGCTTTACTGCTCGGGGTCTACTACACTAGTGCGTCTTCGACGCCCTATTTTCTTCAGGTTGCCTCGACCTAATGGAAGCCTGCTTCCATCACTTCTCTGCTCGACCTACCCTTGGTAGGCTTGTTGACCTTCCTGAAGGTCGTGGCTGCTACTACAACATGCCTGACTCAGGTCAGGTCGACAATTCTGCAAGATCTACGCCTCGTCTTCACTTCGACCTCATGGTCCTTCGACCCAGAAGCTCGACGTTCAACTTCATGCGCGCATCGGAGGGGTTTCTTTTCTTTTTGATCCCCGTGCACCCTTCACGACCTCGACGGTGTTGCGCCTTGCTACTCTTCGACACAACCTCACCTCGGCCACTACGCCTACACGTCGATCGGGGGCTTGAGAGACATGGGTACCCATGGGTCCTCACCGGCCAGGGTCCTAGGGGCCCTGACAAGTGGACCCGACTTTCCAGAAGACCCGCTGACCTGCAAAGGGGGCCCAGTGACCTTATCCACACCTCCGACGACCGCGGGCGACCTGATCGGGATCCCGGAAGACCCGCGAAGCTTAGCGTGCAAGTCAAGACACCGTGACCCGGCGCCCCACCGCCTGTAGCTCCGAGTATCACGGGATACTCCTTGTAATCCGGGAGATATGCTTCCCGTAGTTGTAACCGACCCCGACACGGGTGAACCGACCTTGCATGCAAACCCTAGCCCGTCCTCCCCATATAAGGCGGCCTAGGGCTCCATGCACAGGGACAACTCATCTCCAACTTCCTGCATAATCCACCACAACTAGACGTAGGGTATTACTCTCCGGAGGCCTGAACCAGTATAAACCCTTGTATCCTTGTTCCACGCCGCCATACTCGCCTAGCTCCGTGCGCACCCCGTGCATAACCACCTACGCTCTTAGGTCTCGATCCTCCATTAACCTTCAAACCACTAGGGCAACCCCCTAGCAGATCTGTCTAGGTCTCACGCCCTGACAGCCGTCGTCTCTCACCCTCGTGGATGCCCCTCTCATTCTCTCTCTCTCCCGGCCTTGCTTCAACAGGACCCCAGAGCCGAGTTCCTGACGCCCAGGAGCGCGAGATCGACATCCCAGCGTCCTTCTATGTGCACGCCTGAGCTCGCCGTCCGCCTCCTCTCGCCGCGTGCCCTCCTCTGCCATGAGAGCGGCCCCAAGACCCCCTTGGTGAGCTTCGCGCTGTCCCTCTCTCCCTCCCAGTCCATTTCGCGCATGTTTTGGTGCACCAAAGCCCCGGCGAGGCCCTTCTCCGGCGGACCATGGCCGCTCACCGCCCAGCGCTACCGACGACAGCGTGCTCCAGCGGCCTAACACCAAGCAGCGCACCACAGCCGTTCATTGCAAGATCGATGGCCCAGATCACATCCTTACCATACCCCTTGACCCCGATCCACCGTGGACCCATGGACTGTGGTCCACGGCCGGTGCACAGCCGTGTCACCACCCCGTCAGCACAACGTCACCCCCAGCCTCCAATCAGAGCATGCCGCGTGGAGCCACGTGAGCAAGGCTTTCCCATCAGCCGCTCTTTTGCACTAACCCCCTGCAGAAAGTGGAAATCTCTCCCTCTTTCTCTGAGTCAAGATCCTTTCTTATGGAACACCCCAGAAAGAGCCCCCCATTCCCAGTTAAGCCCTGGCCGAGCCTTTTTGTACACCGAACCCCGAGTTTTCACCTATTCGCGACCAGAATTTCCCTGATTCTTGCGAATCTTCATAGCTAGCCCCTGAAACCTATAGTTTATCACGTCTAGGTCCCTGAAGCCTTCAAAAGCTCATACCTTTCACGCTTTACCTCCGTTTTAGCTCGTTGAAGTTGTGTTAGGTTCGTTTTGTCGCAGAGCATGTGTTAGTAACGACGTTCACCATGTTTCTAGTTTATAAAAATTAAACTTATATTAATTTGATTAATGTCCATTTCAACCTCTTTTAAATAAAATCAAATATAGGCTTAACTTTCGTCTTTTCTTTAACAAAAGTTAACTTGATTAATATGAACATAAATGTGTTTTAATTATAACTTGTTTAGTTCAAACCGACACATGAAAATTCGTTAGTTGCTCTCACATAGTATATAGTTTTCTAAATTAAATCCTTAATTGGTATAAACTCTAATAAACTTTTATAAATAAAATATGACTAGGTTTATACCGTGCTTTATATTCAAACATAATTTGATTAAGTTACAACATGTGGTATTTCTCCGAAATACCCATTAAACATATTTCTTTAATTAAATTAAATGAAGCATATAGTCCTTTGTTCATAATCGTGCAAACACGCCCGATAGTTGTGCCTTTTCACCTGTAGCTTCGCTGTAGTCGTTCCTCACGCTCTCTTGTTCGTAGCTAGCTCGCGTTAGCTAGTAGTATGCTTTTCTAAAATGTTTTAATTGTCTGGTGCCCTGTTCTTAGTGTAGCATTGTGTTGTTTCAGCTGATTGTTGCACGTGAAGGAACGATTATGAGCAGTGGAACATCGGGAAACGGGCAAGTGTCCTTGACATCTTGCTATTTTATACCTTTATATTTTATTCACCATAATCACTGCTTTATTTATGCTTTCTTGCACTAGATGTCTAATTTTGCTGGGAATCCTATTAAGGACTGTTTACTAGATTTTTCATGATCATTCCTTGCTTAACCTTAGAGGTTACCTATATGGGTAATTTTATGCTTAGCTTGCACAATATGGGTTGGGTTAAATCTTAACTTGATCAATTACTATGCAACATGTTAATGTGGGTTATGGTTAGCAACATGAACACCCTAGGTGACTCAGGCAAGTGGTTGCGATGGTGACTTGTGATGCTTGATGTTGGTCTTGCTTGAGTCGATCTTTTAAGGACCGGTCTATGGAGTGACCACCTGGGACTTACCGTACAACCACGAGAACTGAATGGGCAACTGTCTTGGCCAATTAAGTAGGGTAAATCAGGAAATCCAATGGCCCACGTTAGGCTGTTGGTTGCGGTGAGGGTGGCTTGACCCCCAATAGTCCTGCTGTCACGACGAAGGGTACCCGAACCTTGAGTGGGTTAATGCGCCGCTAGTGAACCTATGTAAAGGCCTCGTAGTGAACCCATGCCAGCACATCTTGGAAATGTGTGATGCCCCAGGTTTTTGATTAGCATCATTAGTGCTAATGACCAAGTCAAACGTATTGACGCTAGTCAAACCATGGTCAACCTAGGTCATCACCTCAAAAACCGAGCCGACAATCCCTAATGACCCTCTTGATCAAGTCAACACACACTTGTGGTCAAACCTTGGTCAAAGGCATGGTCAAACCCTACTTAAACCCTAATGTCTTTGAACTTCCTCCGGAACTTTTGCTGCGTTCTCCAAATTTCACCTAAACACTTCAAAATCTCCCAATATAAAAGTTGTCTAGTATTTTGAGGGACACAACTTTCATGTTGAATGGCATTTCAAATTTTGAGTGGAAAAGGGTGGAAAACTTGGTCAACTGCAGCAGCTCCTGTTCACCGGTGCCAAGAAAAACCCCAAGTTGGAAAGCCGTTTCTGCAAAAACCGTTGATCAAAACACTTGTCGGCCTTTGTAAAAGTTGTAGAGGGATCTTTGGTCTACAACTTTTCTATTTATCACTTACTGCGCTTCAGTTCAAAATTTGGGAGAAAATCGTGGTCAAAGTGACCTAAACCGATTTGAACCGGGCGCTGGAACGCGACGTCGTGCTGTGCGCGCTGCGCCACGTCGGGCCGCCGCCGTACCGCCGTACGCCGCCGTACGCACGCCGAGGCAGGCCCGCGACCGCCGGTCCGTGCGCCGCGCCTCGCGTGACGCAGGTGGACCCAGGGCCGGCCACGCGCCATGCCCTCACGCGTCGGCCGTATCACCCTGTCGGTTGCCCGCCGGTCCACCGCTGCCCTCCCTGCCACGCGCGCCTACCGAGGCCGGCCGCCGTACCACGGCCTGATTCCGTCGATCCCTTCATCGCTAAGCAAAGGGGAGCCGCCTATATAAGGTCGCCAAGCTTCTCCTTGCGCGTGCACGCCCGCACACATGCGCCTTGCTCGCCGCCGAACCACCATTGGCACCGCCGCGCCGAGCTCCCCCTCCTGCTCTTTTCCGCAGTCGTGTGACACCCTAGCCGCATTCCCTAGGATCCCCTGGAGCCTTTCGCGCCACGCATTGTCCCGGCCTCGCCGCAGCTTTGCCGGAGGCGAGCTCGCAGCGACCGCCGCCGCCTAGTGCCGCCGAGCCCGCGCGCTGGCGCCCTCCCGACCCCAACTTCGGCCACAAACCGGTCGACGGTGAGCCCCTAGCCCTCCTCACTTTCCCCGGCCGACCCCGCCGCCGGAGCTGCCGGATTTTGGCCGGAGCCACCGCCCTCCATGGCCAAGGGACGCATTGCAAGGCCCTGAGTCTTTCCGGGGTGTTTTGTGCGAACTGAGGGTATTTTTGTGAAGAATCAAAACTTCCAGGGACCTGCCCGCGAAAGGGATTCTTAAATAGTGTTTGAGTTTCAGCTGAATATTAGAAAATCCGTAGAAAATCATATAAAATTCCGAAAAATGCAAACTAAATTTTGTTGGATTCCTGGTGGAAAACCCTACAACTTTTGTAAAGCATGTCCATAGTTTTTCCTGATAGTGTTTGCTTGAAAAATAGAGAAGTAATAAACCTAGATCTGTTGTATCTCAAAATCTACAAGTCCTATATAGCTAAATTTTGGATATGTTGTGTTCTATTCCATGCCTAGCTACTGTACCAAAAATGGCATAAAGTTACTAAGTAAATCTTTTTATATGAATTGTTTTCTATTTATGCAGAATCTGTCTAAGTGATTTTTGTAGCTAGAAATAATTAGATGTTTGTCCCCAACTTCTGCATGTTGTCCTTTTTTGCCAAAATGCACCTCTGGTGAATTAATCACCATTTTATATCTGCCAGAATTATTTATTCTTGAAATATGCTTGATTTTCTTTGTAATTGCATAACTCTAGATCTATAGTAGTTCTAGGTGTATATGTTGCCTGGCTAGCTTAGATTTGGACCAGAGACCATGTGTGAGAAAGTGGGAATCATTTTGATGTGTATTTATTTTTGTATGCATTTATCTTGCTTTAGTAGCTAGCTTTTGTTATTTTTGGTGTAATTAATTTCCTAGCCTATCCTAAGCATGCATGTGTGTCCAGTGGCTTGGTATAGGTGTGTAGTACTTCATAAAACACTCCACTGAATTTGAGTAATTTATTTTATGAATAAAGCTATGGAAGCAATTTAAAGCATAAGAGTAAAATTAATTGGGAAGATCATCACCCACACCCTAACAACCATATGTGTGTGTTGTAAATCCTTTTAAAAAGATAAAGAACAACCCCTTGCTGTTTGTGAAATTGTAATTAATTTATTTATTTACATAAATATGTACACAGTCACTATCAAAAAGAATAATTGATAAAGAACCGCATATTGTTCCTTTTTGGAAGAGTATGCTGAATGTATTCCTTATCTAGGTGAATGTGGTCAACCATGCACCCCATGGTTGTCATTTGTTGTTTGTAATCAATTAAATTAAAAATCGTCAATTAAATCTTGCATTTGCATCCTCGTGTAGATCTTCCCGACGGTAGCTGTACGCGCGTGCCGGGAGGAGGAAACGAAGGTGCTGTCGGTGAGCTGCAGCACGTGTTCATAGCTCAAGACCTGGACCAAGGTCCAGAAGGGCCCAAGGCCAACCTTGCCAGCGAAGGCAAGCCCCGGATCATTAACCCTGTCTTTTAAAATAATGCAACTATCCTTGCTATGTTTGTGCATTTACGTTTTAGGAATTGAATGGAAACCCTAGATGCATGATCCCTAGGTACCTATGTTCTTTTACTAGTATGTTAGGTCTATAACTGCTATGCTATAGGACCGGTACAAGTCGAGTGATGTTCGTCACTCGCGAGAATAGGTCCTTATGTTGGAATCATAAGATCTTTATAAATGGATTGCTCATGTGGTAAGAGCATGGGATTGGGCTCCGGTCCAGTGGCTTTCGTGGGCTAAGCTTTTGAACGTACTAAGCACTTGTCGGGAATAGGACCGGTAAGCCTAGTACCTTAAGGAGACGGTGCGGGAACTCTTCCTTACAAATCTTGAGCAATCACCTAACCGGCTAGGTACTGGGGAAGGGGGGTGCATGTGTGAAGCTGGGTGCTTTGCGGGGTACGCCAGATAACCTTGTACCCAGGATGGTAAGCTTTGATCCCAAGCCGAGGATTTTTGGGAACCGCCTGGATGGTTGTCCTCGCGGGGGCACCCTACCGTGTGTTTAGGTCTACCTTGCAAGGTTTAAATCAATCGATTGTCGGCCTCTCACCGTTATCTGAGACTGCTTAATCAACTGACCATGATATCCCTTAATGATGGAATTTGATGAAGGTTACTGCTTGAATTAATTGTTTGTACAATTCTTGATTGAATTAGTTAGCACACTTAGAAATGGTAATCAACTAGAACTTGGTGCTAAAATATTGAAAGTAAGGACATACTCTTTGTTGCTTTTCAGCAAAAGAACTCCACCGGCCAAAAAGCCTCTCATGTCTAGAGTTTGGTGATGTAGTTATCACCCGACGGTTAAGTCTTGCTGAGTATTAGTATACTCAGCCTTGCTTTAAAACTGTTGTTGTAGGTGTTGTTGCCGGGTGGATGACGATGAGGCATGGCATCACGGACGGCCTCCTGTGATGTTTACCGTTTCGCTAGTTTATTTATTTCCGCTGTTTTCAAACTCTAAACCTTTACTTCATGTCATGAACAACGGTTTGTAATAATTTGGATTTAATTCGTGTTGTACTCTGGGCTCGCCTTCGCGTGAGTTTTAATGCATATGTCGATCCTCTGTATGAAATTCCAAGTGATTTACCGGGCGTTAACCCAGCAACTAACGACAGGATGATACTTTACTGTCGCTTAATGGCCAAAGTGGATTGGTTTAGGCGATAGTACGGTATTTTTCTGGGCGGGTTGTCACAGCTGGTATCAGAGCGATTATATGCACCAGAGTTTAATTAACAACCTTAATCACTGGTTTTTGAATAAAATTTGCCAAAATCGTTTGGATTTGCAAAATACGTTGGTCCGTTAAGGACGGATTAGACCGAGAGGCCCTAGAGGGAATTTTTGGGTTCTTTCAGGTGGCTTATTAATCTATGGTTTATTTTGCTAACTCCCAGTACATTTACTTTCTGTACAACCATACTAGTTCATCACGTTTTGCCATACATGGTGGTACCACAGGAAAGTCCTGTGAGGGATGGATGGACCTATTCTAATGGGAACCCACGTCGCGTCTGTGTCTCGCCACGTTTTGCCATACGTGGACGTTCCGCATTGTGAATATGCGAGGTAAGGATCCGCTTCATTCAAAAGGAGCGTATCTGAGGTTGGACGCTGTCCATGCAGCGATAAACGCATGGGTACCGTTTCTATAGTGAACGGTAATGTATGTGGACGCTTTCATGAGTGCTGGCATGAAAGGTTCGTTGTGTTCTGTGATCTTCTGCAGGTACACTAACCACGTTTCGTAAGACGCTAAGTGTGCATCGACTAGTTCTCGACTAGTTATTATAGGGAGAAATGTGTATATGCCTTGCCACCGGCACTAACTTCGATTTTCGGCTTGATCGCCGAGTGAGGACGAATAGACCGTCTTGCATCATGTTAAAAATCGTGAAAACTTAAAACTGAACCCTTACTGTTTTATGTGCTCTCTAAGGTGAAGTTTTTGCTAGTGTGCTTTGTCTTGCATAGCCTCTCAGGTGTAGATGTGTTGCTGTCCAAAATCTGTTGTTGCTGTTTGCGTAGATCTTTGCACCCTGTTCAAGAACCTTTTTGTCCAGGTGATCTCTACCAAAGTTGCTCCAAATCTAATCTAGTTTCTGCTCGCAAAAGTTCACAATCATAGCTTTTGTCTATCTCAAGTTATGCTCGGATTAGTGAACCCCTGTCTTGCTGTTTTTCTGGAAACCAATCAAAACCTTGCTTAGTCGAAGCACCTTCCTAACCTTTCTAGATCGATCTTGCATACCAATTCTGTGCCTCATAACCTTGCTGAGTTGCTGCAAGAATTTGGAAATTTTTGGGGATCTGGTTTTCAAGTTATGGATTTTTGTTCACAACTGCCAGAAGTTCATATCATTGCGTATGTATGTCTGCTCGATTCGAGTTCTAACATACGATTGTACCTTGAACACATGATTACCCCATTTCTTAACCACGTGATTTTTATCGTGGATCGAGTTTATTCTTGTACACTCGTATCCGTCTGATTCTCAATTTTGTCGTATGTCCAGATGGACAACCCTGGATCTGCGTCGGCTGATGTGGAAGCATGGACTCTCGTGAACTACCTCGAGGAGGGTGGATTTCCTGCACTCTTGTGGGACACCCTGAATGACTTTGGGTACACCGCTTACCCAGAGTACTCGACACGTGAGGTCATGACCACAGGCCAGCTCCTTCATTGTGAAGTGAAGGTGAAGATCCCCGTGTGCCCGACAAATCCTGCTTGGGAAGAGTGGGAGTGTAAGGCACAAGGACGGAACCTGGCTGACACGGTGCAGAAGGCTGCTCTGGAACCGCTTACAACTTTTTGTGGGAAGCACCCTGACGTGGTAGCCGGCACTGCAGCCAGAGTGATTCCTGTACCTGAGCAACACGTTGGACCACGGGTCGAACGCGAAGCTTTTCTTTCAGCTCAGGGCAACTCTCACTATAGTCCTGATCTTGTCACCTTAGTTCATTTTTCAGAAGCCATGTACGACACCTATCGACGGATGGTGGGAGAAAGTGTATTCTATAGACACCAAATCTATAGGTACCGAGTTAAAGAAGCAGAAAATACCGCTCAAGCGTTGAAGGAAGCCCGAGCAATGATAACCACTCTCAAGAAGGGAAGACGCAAGGATAAGGCAAAGATACGGGAATTAAGTGAAGTTATTCACGAGCAGAATTTCATGCTGCAGCATAACGACCAATATATGCTTGAACTAGAGAATCAACTGGAAGCGATAGCAGCTCCACCTCCGGAACCTGTCATTCCCGGACCAGAAGAAGAAGAGGATGCTGAGGGAATCCAAGGAGAATCTGGAGTAGAGTCTGGACCTGAGTCGCCATAGTTCTTCGGCATGGAAGATCCAACCCTAGGAAGTTGGTATGTTTGTAATAAAGTTCTGAGTCATACGAGTGTAATAGTTGTAACGAACCCTAGTGTGTGCAGCCGCGTTTGGTTAGTTTTTGTGGTTGGCTGAACTAGGAGCTTTCTTTTGTGCAGCTAGTCTGCATTGTAATCCCAAACGTTGTTTTGGTAATCCCGAAACCCCTCATCGATGTAACGCTTTGATTGAACATCTTTCTGCAATAATCTTTGTAAAAGAATTAATTCCACTCGTTGTGGTCAGATCAGTGTTCCATGATGAGTATCAAACTTGTCCAAGGATTTTGTGCCGATTCCGATCAATCTGATCTCTCAATCCTAAACTTATTCTTTTGGTCTTGCTCACAACATTTTGAATTAAAAACACATGTCACTTTTGAGCATGCATTGCATAGCACGTGCATGAGGGAACCTTGGGTAAACTAACGTGCATCCGCATGAAAGATTTCAATATTTCCTACTCTATCCTTCTTATGTTTGGTGATGTTGTTGTCCCATAACCGAAGGTGCCGCGACGGAACCTGGGGCATCATGTGTGCTGCAGCCATGTGATTGCCACTAGGGGCGCGCTAGGTATCTTGGTTGTGACAACACGACTCACCACGCATACTCCTTTTCAACTCATCGATTGCCCTCGCAATCACTAACTCATTCTATGGGTAGCCGAGCCATGCTAACATGCATCATGAGCACCATACCGCATCAGCATGTGCATCATGTCTTCATAAGCATGTGCATGGCACCAACTTTTAAAATCATTGCACCGTAATGTAATGAGTCAATAACACCCAAAGTCACAAGTTAAATAACATGTGAGCAAGATTGTTCTATAATTCCCATACTAATTTTGTCTTCCATACATTTCCTACCTTTTATTCGGAAGCCGTTCCTTGAGAATGCCTTTACAAATTCACCTTCCTAGACTGTTCTTATGAACCACGTAACCGAGTATGGGGAACTTTTGACCCATAAATCACATCCGTGCTTCTTCCAAAAGAAAATTTTGGAAATCTTCTATTAGCTTTCCTTTTCTTAATAGAAATCGGCTTTGATGATCACGTTTCAACTGGGTCTTTTTCTGTCCACTCTCACTATTCTCTTAGCCGCAAATCAAATCAACCAGCTAGGTTGAAGCAGTGGAAGTAGAGTTTTCTTGAGCAATCAAGGTTCTCGAAAAGTCAATGTTTGAGAGTCCCCATTGCTCATCCGCCCACGATCCGTGATCATACCCTCCAAATCCTCGGAATCGAGAAAGGGGCGAACAAAGGATTGGTTGAAACTCTTGCTAAATTCTCCTCATTACGCTCTCGAGCCTAGAGGGCGGATACCGGAGCTCTTCTCGTGATTCTCACCATCACGGTCAGTTCTTCAGACCGTTGGACTCCCTCCTTTTCAGTGCCACGACTGCACGACTCCGTGACGTTGCTCTGCCATCTCCTTTCCGCGGCCACGATCACGTCACCAAGACCTCACGGGTCGACCATTGTTGAGCCCCGTGTTGCCACCACCGGATTGCTCCACCAGCTCTACCTCGGGTGGTTTTGGCTGACCGTTGCAGCCCCGCGGCGACCATAAAAAGGGAGCCCTCCGTCAATACCGCCGGTACCAAGCCTCGCATCCTTTCGAGCTCGACATCACCAACGCTCTTGTTCTCCTCTGGCTAATTTTTGGCCAACCTGCCACTAGCCATCTCTTCCGTCCGCTCCGTTCCTCGCCGAGCAAGCTGTTCCTCCATCTTCGTTGACGACGTCGAGAGGAAGCTCGGAAGTAGGTCGGAAGACGGACTCGAGCCACGCTGCCACCCATGACTCAGTTCTTGGAGGTGTTTGAGACGCTTCACTGGACGCTGGTGGGAGTGTACCTCTGCATCGCCGGCAGAATCTGTCTGCTCTTAGCTTTTCATGTGCACATTCATCGCCCGCTTCCTCATGAACGGCGTTGAGGAAGCGAGGGATGCACCATGTATCTTTTGTCCTATCTGAATTCTCGGTGTCGAGAAGTGTAGGCGGATATGCCTTTCTCCCTTTGTAACCCTTGTCATGTTGGAAGGGATCGCTCTAATCTTGTTGTCGAATCTCGGGACGAGATTCTTTTTAAGGGGGGTAGGCTGTGACGCCCCAGGTTTTTGATTAGCATCATTAGTGCTAATGACCGAGTCAAACGTATTGACGCCAGTCAAACCATGGTCAACCTGGGTCATCACCTCGAAAATCGAGCCGACAATCCCTAATGACCCTCTTGATCAAGTCAACACACACTTGTGGTCAAACCTTGGTCAAAGGCACGGTCAAACCCTACTTAAACCCTAATGTCTTTGAACTTCCTCCGGAACTTTTGCCGCGTTCTCCAAATTTCACCTAAACACTTCAAAATCTCCTAATATAAAAGTTGTCTAGTTTTTCGAGGGACACAACTTTCATGTTGAATGGCATTTCAAATTTTGAGTGGAAAAGGGTGGAAAACTTGGTCAACTGCAGCAGCTCCTGTTCACTGGCGCCAAGAAAAACCCCAAGTTGGCAAGCCGTTTCTGCAAAAACCGTTGATCAAAACACCTGTCGGCCTTTGTAAAAGTTGTAGAGGGATCCTTGGTCTACAACTTTTCTATTTATCACTTACTGCGCTTCAGTTCAAAATTTGGGAGAAAATCGTGGTCAAAGTGACCTAAACCGATTTGAACCGGGCGCTGGAACGCGACGTCGCGCCGCGCGCGCTGCGCCACGTCGCGCCGCCGCCGTACGCACGCCGAGGCAGGCCCGCGATCGCCGGTCCGTGCGCCGCGCCTCGCGTGACGCAGGTGGACCCAGGGCCGGGCACGCGCCGTGCCCTCACGCATCGGCCGTACCGCCCCGTCTGTTGCCCGCCGGTCCGCCGCTGCCCTCCTTGCCACGCGCGCCTACCGAGACCGGCCGCCGTACCACGGCCTGATTCCGTCGATCCCATCATCGCTAAGCAAAGGGGAGCCGCCTATATAAGGTCGCCAAGCTTCTCCTTGCGCGTGCACGCCCGCACACCTGCGCCTTGCTCGCCGCCGAACTGCCATTGGCACCACCGCGCCGAGCTCCCCCTCCTGCTCTTTTCCGCAGCCGTGTGACACCCTAGCCGCATTCCCTAGGATCCCCTGGAGCCTTCCGCGCCACGCATTGACCCGGCCCCGCCGTAGCTTCACCGGAGGCGAGCTCGCAGCGACCGCCGCCGCCTGGTGCCGCCGAGCCCGCGCGCTGGCGCCCTCCCGACCCCAACTTCGGCCACAAACCGGTCGACGGTGAGCCCCTAGCCCTCCTCCTCACTTTCCCCGGCCGACCCCGCCGCCGGAACTGCCGGATTTTGGCCGGAGCCACCGCCCTCCATGGCCAAGGGCCGCATTACAAGGCCCTGAGTCTTTCCGGGGTGTTTTGTGCGAACTGAGGGTATTTTTGTGAAGAATCAAAACTTCCAGGGACCTGCCCGCGAAAGGGATTCTTAAATAGTGTTTGAGTTTCAGCTGAATCTTAGAAAATCCGTAGAAAATTATAGAAAATTCAGAAAAATGCAAACTAAATTTTGTTGGATTCTTAGTGGAAAACCCTACAACTTTTGTAAAGCATGTCCATAGTTTTTCCTAATAGTTTTTGCTTCAAAAATAGAGAAGTAATAAACCTAGATCTGTTGTATCTCAAAATCTACAAGTCCTCTGTAGCTGAATTTTCGATATGTTGTGTGTGATGCCATACCTAGCTTCTGTACGAAAACTGACACAAAGTTACTAAGTAAATCGTTTTATATGAATGGTTTTCTATTTATGCAGAATCTGTCTAAGTGATTTTTGTAGCTAGAAATAATTAGATTTTTGTGCCCAACTTCTGCATGTTGTCTTTTTGTGCCAAAATGCACCTCTGGTGAATTAATCACAATTTTATATCTGCCAGAAGTATTTATTCTTGAAATATGCTTGATTTTCTTTGTAATTGCATAACTCAAGATCTTTAGTAGTTCTAGGTGTATATGTTGCCTGCCTAGCTTAGATTTGGACTAGAGACCATGTGTGAGAAAGTGGGAATCATTTTGATGTGTATTTATTTTTGTATGCATTTATCTTGCTTTAGTAGCTAGCTTTTGTTATTTTCGGTGTAATTAATTTCCTAGCCTATCCTAAGCATGCATGTGTGTCCAGTGGCTTGGTATAGGTGTGTAGTGCTTCATAAAACACTCCACTGAATTTGAGTAATTTATTTTATGAATAAAGCTATGGAAGCAATTTAAATCTTAATAGTAAAATTAATTGGGAAGATCATCACCCACACCCTAACAACCATATGTGTGTGTTGTAAATCCTTTTAAAAAGATAAAGACCAACCCCTTGCTGTTTGTGAAATTGTAATTAATTTATTTATTTACATAAATATGTACACAGTCACTATCAAAAAGAATAATTGATAAAGAACCGCATATTGTTCCTTTTTGGAAGAGTATGCTGAATGTATTCCTTATCTAGGTGAATGTGGTCAACCATGCACCCCATGGTTGTCATTTGTTGTTTGTAATCAATTAAATTAAAAATCATCAATTAAATCTTGCATTTGCATCGTCGTGTAGATCTTCCCGACGGTAGCTGTACGCGCGTGCCGGGAGGAGGAAACGAAGGTGCTGTCGGTGAGCTGCAGCACGTGTTCGTAGCTCAAGATCTGGACCAAGGTCCAGAAGGGCCCAAGGCCAACCTTGCCAGCGAAGGCAAGCCCCGGATCATTAACCCTGTCTTCTAAAATAATGCAACTATCCTTGCTATGTTTGTGCATTTACATTTCAGGAATTGAATGGAAACCCTAGATGCATGATCCCTAGGTACCTATGTTCTTTTACTAGTATGTTCGGTCGATAGCTGCTATGCTATAGGACCGGTACAAGTCGAGTGATGTTCGTCACTCGCGAGAATAGGTCCTTATGTTGGAATCATAAGATCTTTATAAATGGATTGCTCATGTGGTAAGAGCATGGGATTGGGCTCCGGTCCAGTGGCTTTCGTGGGCTAAGTTTTTGAACGTACTAAGCACTTGTCGGGAATGGGACCGGTAAGCCTAGTACCTTAAGGAGACGGTGCAGGAACTCTTCCTTACAAATCTTGAGCAATCACCTAACCGGCTAGCTACCGGGGAAGGGGGGTACATGTGTGAAGCTGGGTGCTTTGCGAGGTACGCCAGATAACCTTGTACCCAGGATGGTAAGCTTTGATCCCAAGCCGAGGATTTTTGGGAACCGCCTGGATGGTTGTCCTCGCGGGGGCACCCTACCGTGTGTTTAGGTCTACCTTGCAAGGTTTAAATCAATCGATTGTCGGCCTCTCACCGTTATCTGAGACTGCTTAATCAACTGGCCATGATATCCCTTAATGATGGAATTTGATGAAAGTTATTGCTTGAATTAATTGTTTGTACAATTCTTGATTGAATTAGTTGGCACACTTAGAAATGGTAATCAACTAGAACTTGGTGCTAAAATATTGAAAGTAAGGACATACTCTTTGTTGCTTTTCAGCAAAAGAACTCCACTAGCCAAAAAGCCTCTCATGTCTAGAGTTTGGTGATGTAGTTATCACCTAACGGTGAAGTCTTGCTGAGTATTAGTATACTCAGCCTTGCTTTAAAACTGTTGTTGCAGGTGTTGTTGCCGGGTGGATGACGATGAGGCATGGCATCACGGACGGCCTCCTGTGATGTTTACCATTTCGCTAGTTTATTTATTTCCGCTGTTTTCAAACTCTGAACCTTTACTTCATGTCATGAACAACAGTTTGTAATAATTTGGATTTAATTCGTGTTGTACTCTGGACTCGCCTTCGCGTGAGTTTTAATGCATATGTCGATCCTCTGTATGAAATTCCAAGTGATTTACCAGGCGTTAACCCGGCAACTAACGACAGGATGATACTTTACTGTCGCTTAATGGCCAAAGTGGATTCGTTTAGGCGATAGTACGGTATTTTCCTGGGCGTGTTGTCACAAAATGTGTTGTGAAGAGGCTCGCAACCTCTCGCGTGATGGGTATCACGACTCGTGGGTAAAGGTGTACAACCTCTGTAGAGTGTTAAAAACTGTTATAATAGCCGTGCTCACGGTCATGAGTGGCCTGGACCATCACATGGTTAGTTGGTGGTTTGGTTGGATCACAGTGGTGGAACTGTTGTTTGGGAGCTGGTTATAGTTGCAGGATGTTTTAACCTTAGGATCAGGACAAGCGGGTGCTTGTGCCTTGAATGGGTTGGGAAGCCTTACACACAATAATTCTTAGGTGCTTAATTAAAATTTGACTAACTAAAACTTGAGCTTCGCAGTCCACCAAATAAAGCCTTCCTTGTTCTAAGCCTGCATGTTATGCATACTTTTCCCTCCAGTTGCGGAGTACACGCCTCCAGGTGTACTCACCATTTTCCCTTTCAACCCTTGCTGTTCTCTCCCCACTGCTGCTCAGATAGACAGAAGACAGAAGAAGGAGCTACATCGTGAGGACCTGGAGTTCTAGGTTGCCGCGCCCCCAATCGACGTTCCTGTGGCAGATGGTGTCTAGTCCGCTGCGATAGATATCTGATGTGTAATTTTCTGTTTAGACCCTCTGTTCATTTTGTAATCTAAACGTTGTAATGATATATGTTGTGATATTACACTGATGATGTCACTTTATGCATGAATTTGATCCTCGGCATGCATAAAGGGTGCATTCGGTTTGTCCTTTAAAACCGGGTGTTACAATTTACAAGCACCAAGCAAACTAGATATAGCTTTCAACTCATCCAACTCAACCCTAGCCACATCCAATTCCTCAACTGTGAGGGCATGCTTTTCTTTCAGAGTAGTCAAATCAGACATGAAAATAGAGCAATCACTGCAATCAACCTCATCAGTAACAATAGGAGCATACTTCAAAGCATCCATAGCAAGCATATCATCAAGATGCCTAGCCTCTAACTTAGCCACTTTATCCCTAGCTTCTCTAAGTACGCTATCATGATTATCTAGCAATTCATTCAATGTAGCATTCTCCTCAACCAACGAGTCAATGGTGGGTGGAAGTACCTCATCCTCGGAGTCGGAGTCCGAGTCATCCTTGTTGCTCTTCTTGCTACCCAAACTATGTGCAATGCCGCAGAAGCCGCTCGCTGCCATGAAGCTCAACCCGTTGATGTTCTTGCTCGAGTGCTTCTTCCTCTCGTGCCTCCCACGATCTTCATCTTCATTGCTCGAGCTGGACGTGGTGTAGCAGGAAGAAGAGGTGTCCACGTTGCTCACACCGGCCACCATCGCTCTCAACTTCTTCTTGTGGTAGACGCCCTTCTTATTGCCCTTGTACTTGTCCCGGCTCTTGTGCTTGGAGTGGTGGTTCCGGGATTGGTGCTTGTGCTCAGTCTGCTTGTACTCGTTCTTCGACAATGCTTGTACTCTTCCTTGTACTTGGGCTTCTTGTACTTGATTTTGTTCTCGTCTCCCTCGGGACACTCGGCGAAGAAGTGCCCGTGCTTCCCACATTTGTAGCACGTTCTCGAGTTCCTCTTGAAGTTCTTCCTATTCTCGTTCAGGCACCCAAACCGCTTGGTCAGCAAAGCAAGATCCTCATCATCCAACGCCTCGAACTCCTCATCTAGCAAAGAAACAAAGGCAGATAGAGAGAACATCTTAGAAGATTGATTAGAGTTAGTTCTCGGAGCAGAAACAAGAGCAAGGCTATCATCAGCAAGGCCCTTGCCCTTCTTGGCTCTCAAGTCACGGTCCACCTCGGATGACTTGAGCTTCGAGAACAGCTCATCCACCGTTAGGGTCTCATACACACTGGACTCCTGAATAGCCTCAACCTTTGCTCCCCATACATCAAGATCCAACACGTGTAAGAGCTTAATAGCTCTATCAGGATCATCGTATGGAAGCTCAGTGATGTTGGCTCTCATGTTGTGCACAATCAGCATGAAGTGCTCGAACATGGCATGCACAGACTCTCCGAGGAGATGAGTGAAATTCTCGTACTCTCTCCGGTAGGCCATAAAGCAACGCGCCTTCACCTGAATGATTCCACCACGGGCATTCCTCAACTGGGTCCATATCCGATTTGCCAACTTCTCTCCATACACCCTACTGAACTCGGATGCATAGAGAGCACAATAGACATAGTCCACGCCCTTGTTGTTGGCATCGAACATATCCCTAGTCCAAGGCAAGATGAACGACTCCGATATGACATAGTTCTCGTCAACCATGACGTCCCAACTCAACTGACCCTTTCCTTGCATGAACGCGGCCATCCGGGCTTCCCACATCTGGTAGTTCTTCCCATCGAAGTGGGGAGGACCCGAACCCTTCCCATAGTCCATCATCTATGGATCTCAACTGGTCAAGGTTCAATGATCCGTATCTGTCTCTGATACCAATTGAAGGACCAGAATGGTGACCACAGAGGGGGGAGTGAATGAGTGCCAATAAAAATTCTTCTCCGAAGAGATGAACTCGGCCTATGGTCCCAAAAGCAACTCCGTAGTCCTCGACACCCCGCTAGCCAAATCCACGTAGCCACTGGAATGCTACTGGACCTAGGAGTTAGCCACACACACAAGCTACTCGAACACACAGCGGAAAACAACCTCGAGTAGCAACCAACTCTCACCGGTCCCTAGCACTGGTCAGACCGGTCTAGAGCAACCTACTCTGAATTCTCTCAAACTTGCCCAGTAAACCTAGATGGCAATTTTAGGATGTGAAGCAATAGGGAGAAATCCAAAAGTCTGCCTGGCAAGAGAAGACACACCAAAACTCGAGCACACCGACAACTCTCCACAACCAAACTTGCACCAGGAGCACTCTGTGAACAAGTAGTACAACCAACAGTAGCAACAAGGGTTTTCCCACTATGAGGACCAGGAGCATCTGAAGACTAGTGGTGGGTCGCTCCTCAGTGATGAGTTATTGACAACGTTGTGTGGACTGATGCTCGGCTCAGTATTGCAGGTGCAGGTTGGGGCTTGACTCGTGTTGGTGCAGGTGAAGAACAAGCGTGAAAGTCCTATGCTGTGGAGGCCTCCGGGTGATGGAGAGGCAAGTAGGCTTGGTTTGATGGACCCGGTGGCTGATGGGGTCAAGTACGAGCAGTGCGGTGCAAGAGGAGCGAGTTGAAGTCATGGACATGGGCCAGTGCAAGGTAGTTGTTCAAGGTCGAAGCTTGGACGCAGGGTTTGGTGGTTTGCCCACAAAACCATCGATTGACGATTTCTTGGTTTGGGCTCAAAACCAAGGCCGAAGGCCCAACGCGACGGAGACGGTGATCCGGGAGCGTTGGGAAGCTTTGAGGTAGGGGGCACGTGGTGTGATCGCGGGGCTTGCGTCGAGGCTAAGCAAGTCCACGGTGGAAGCATGTCCGCTCAATGAGAATATGCTTGACTTGGACCAAAATGCCCCTGAGGGGTGTGTATCTTACATTTATGCACTAGGGGTAGTTGTGTCATTTGCCACCTCCAGGGGGCTAAGTATAAATAGAAGGTAGAGGGGGATGGCTAGGGTTAATTGCTCTGGACTGATTCTTTTTCCCAGTATTTCCATAGGCTAGATTCTTGTATAGACTGTGACCTATGGATGTATGGAAGAATTTGGTGTTGTGATTCCTTCTTCTTCTTTGCATCTTGTGATTTTCATGTATTTTCGGTGCTATTTTTGGGGGCTTTTGTTCTTCGCTTGATTCGTCGATTTGAGGGTGTTTCTCTTCGGATTTCTTTGAGGGAATCATGGGTGGATGTCTTGTGCATCTTTTGGTATGATCTTGACCCCTCAAACACCGGGAAAACCCTTCGATTTGTGAATTCTTGGTGGAACCCGAGTTCATGGAGATGTTTTCGTAGGATCTCAATTCCTCTCATTTTAGTTGGTTTGAGGCCAAGATTTCGTAGGGATAGCATCTTCTAGAGACGCTTCATCTTCCCCTATGTTTTGGTCGCAATCCATTGGTTGATTCAGAAGATCCGTGGATCGGAAGTTGTGTTCAAGTCCGCGGGTTATTTTCTGGGCTACCTCGGGTGACCCGCCCCCTATGGCCGGGTGACCCTAGCTGGTGTTGACTTTTCAGTTCCCCTTCTTCTGATTTAGATCTGTAGAGTTTCCTTGATCTTTTTGAGGAGATCTTTGGGGAGAAGCTTCTTAGTGTTGCTGCAAAGCCTTGGTTAAAATCTCGTGATTTTAGGAGGTCGTTTGATTGGATTTTGAATTTTTATTCGATCGTCAGCTTGCTGATTTTGTCAGTGCTCAGGGTGACCCGCCCCCTATGTCAGGGTGACCCGGACGGTGGGTGACCCGCCCCTATGTTAGGGTGACCCAGTTTGGCTCTGTTGGGTGGCGGGTGACCCGCCCCTTATGTCAGGGTGACCCGTCTTGGTTGAGTGTTGCCCGGTTTACTTTGGTTCCTTGATTTGCGCTTTCGCTAGGTGAACCAAGGATCATTCCTAAGGCTAGTAGTTCCTCTATTACTACGTAACCTTGACAATTGGCTTGAGCAAGTGTAAGATTCGTGGGTTTGATTTTGGGACATAGGCTGAGATCTTGGAGAAGAATTTTGATCGACACCCATTCACTCTCCCCCTCTCTGGTCACCTAATCAGTCCTTCACACTGAAAGCCCTGCACCAGTCTGACTGGTCCTCTGCACCGGTTTGACTGGTCTGGCTCTGGAATCCCCAACTGCAAAAACTCGATCTCCAAAGGCCAAAGCTGTACGAGACTGAAAAAGCAGCAAGCCAAGATCCCAACCAACACTCTGGAGAAGAACTCCCTGTGAAACTGCCACAGCAGGCCGCATCGGTCGGACCGGTCCAGTGCACCGGTCTGACCGGTCACGCCTGGGCAGCTCGGGATGAACTCCACCCGCGAGTTAACTCCCACCTTTTGATGTCTTGATCTCCTGATTCGCTCCATGGATTCAAGTAAAACTTTGGGGATAGGTGTATCACCTCATGGACAAGCCATGCCTAAGAGATCGGCCCCAAAGATCCACTAAATCAAGAGGAATCAAGGATGAACACCAAGAACACATTTTCCCGGAACACAAAGAAAACACCAAATTTGAGCACTCAAACCCACGGATTTAGAGGGGGGTCGCCAAGAAAAGAACCACAAGGGGCTCATGTATGCATCCCACAACAAATCCGCAAAGGGGAGGCTTCAAATCAACCACAAGAAAATCGCCAAGAAAAGGCTCCAGAAATCCACAAAAAAGAAAACGGGAATCACCATCACAAACACTAGAGGAACCAAGCCGAACCTTCTATACATCAAAGGAAAGATTCATACAAGGTCTAGCTTGCATCCCTAGCATCCATCCCTCTCTAAAGATCTCACCATGAAGCTCTCAAGCTAGTCCTAGAGAAAATAGGTAGCTAAAAAGAGAAAATGCAAAGAGCAAATGAAAACCCTAAAGCCCAAGAGGTGGCTGCCACAACCCTTCCAACAAGTTTATATATGAGGTCGTCCGGTGGGGGTAAATGACTAGAATGCCCTCTAGGTGATACAACCACTCGAAGGGCAAATTCGGAAACATGACAGCCTTTCCATCGGACGGACGCCCAACAACCACCCCTTGCGTAGCCTCGACACCAAGCCTAAAATCCCGACACGTGTCCTCCGCTTCGAGCCACCTGACGCTCCTCAGCCTCCACCGGTCAAACGGTGCTCGCCACCGGTCAGACCGGTCTTGTGTAGACTCGAGTCGCCGACCGCACGGACTTGGCTTTGTGGATCAACCAAGGAACCCAGTGGTTTTGTGGTGAACCACTGCAAACCCCGCGAGCTTGGTACAGCCTCCACGCCGTGCTCCTCGACTTGGCCACCACGTCCACTCCGGCTCGATGTTGGCTTTCGGATCAACCAACGAACCCGCTATCATCTGACTTCGACTTGCTCTTATCGCACCATGTGACTCGCACTTGATCCCGTCTGACCACCAGGTCCCTCGAACCAAGCCTACTTTTCCCTCCACTCCTCGGAGGCCCCGCAAGGCTAGGACCTTTCGCACTTGTTCTTCACCTACACCAACGCAAATCAAGCCGTAGCTTACATCCACAAGATAGAACACAGTGTCAGTTCATACAATGTTGTCAATCACTCATCACTAAGGACTGGCCAACCACTAGCCATCGGACACTCTGGTCCTCAACGGGCGCATTTCTTCATGGCAAGGGACAATTGCTTTGGGATGTGACACAGAATCCAAATTATGAACATCTCGTAAACTTCCTTGCCAAGGTTCTCAAGACATTTTTTAGGCCAACAACAAGGCTATTGACTACTTGTTTCATGCTCTTTGTGCCTTGGAGTTTGAGCGTGTGTACGAAGAGGATGTGGTAGGAAATATTTGCGAGAAGTTTAGGATTGCTCTTGTTGGGAATAGTCAGGTGCAGCCTCGCCTGTTTGCCACTCACCGGAGAGAGTACGAGAATTTCACTCATCTCCCCGGTGAGTCGATTGACTCGATGTTTTAGCATTTCACCTGCATTGTGAACAACATGAGCGCCAATGTGGCCATGCTTCCATACACAGATCATGACAGAGCTACTAAGCTCTTGCATTGTCTTGATTGATTTATGTGGAGCGCCAAGGTCGAGGCTATTTTGGAGTCGGGTGTGTATGAGACTTTGACTTTGGATGAGCTATTCTCGAAGCTCAAGTCGTCAGAGGTGGATAAGGGCATGCGAGCCAAAGATGAGAGCCTGACTTACTCTCTTAGTCGTGCTCTAGTCTTCGGACCTGGACCAAGGTCTAATGCTAACCCATCCTCCAGGATGTATTCCTTGTCTTCTCTTCGGTCCTTGCTAGACAAGGATTTTGATAAGCTTGGAGAGGACGAGCTAGCACTGCTGACCAGGAGGTTCTAGACGCTGCACAAGAACCGTGTGAACATGAGGAGGATCACACGAACGTGCTATAGATGCGGCAAGAAGGGGCACTTCATCGCCGAGTGCCCACAGGAGATCAAGCCCAAGAACAAGAACAAGCACCACCCCAGGATGGAGAACATGCACCACTCGAGGCGTGAACACAAGCACAAGTACAAGGACAAGGACGAGCGGGGATCGAGAAAGGGTGGTGACAAGAAGAAGGTACGGGCTCGAGTCAAGATTGTGGAGCTAAGTGACTCAAACTCTGAGGACACATCTTCGAGCTCGAGTAGTCAAGAAGAAGACAACGAGCGCAAGAAGAAGAAGAAGATTTCCTTCAAGAACCTCACCGGCCTTTGTGTGATGGGTCACAGCCCTGGCAGCAAGTCAAGCAAGAAGAGTGAAAGGATGAGTCTGACGTCGACTCCGACTCTGGGGAAGAGGTAACTCCTGATTTTGCTTTCCTGCTTAAGGAGAATGTTGAGTTGAATGCTTTGCTAGATAATCATGATGATGTGCTTCGAGAGTCCAAGAAGCAGAGGAGAGAGCTTAGGTCTTCTCTAGAGGAAGCTAGGGAGAAAGTGGCTGAGTTAGAGGCTAGGCATCTTTATGACATGCTTGCTTTGGATGCTCTTAAGTCTGCTGCTGTTGTTAGTGATGAGGTTGATTGCACTGATTGTAATGTTTTCTTGGCTGATTTGACTGTGCTTAGGGAGAAGCATGCCTCTAAGTTGGAGGAATTAGATGTTCTTAGGGTTGAGCTTGATGAGATAAAGTCTAGGTCTGCTTTGCTTGGTGCTTGCACATCGTGCCCTATGTTGCATCGAAAACTAGATGAATCTCATGCTAGGATTGTTTCTCTTGAGGCTGCTTTGAAAGCTCCTATTGCTACTTCTTGGTCTACTTGTGATTTGCATGCTGAGAAATATCTAGAGCTTGCACAAATTATTGATCAGCTACAGGATGAGAATGATGGGTTGCACAAATTGCTGGGTTGGTTGAATTCACAGGAGCCACAATTGAGCATGTTGGTGGCTAAGTTTAAGAGGCGGATGGCCGTGGTCTGCCTTTGAGAATTTGGTGAGAGCGGTGGTAAGAAAGAGAGAGAGATACCGACCAATCTCATTCCATCCAACACCCAGCTGAGTGAGAGAGGTGAGAGAGAGAAGATCCCACAGCCGAAAGGAAACCCAAAGCCATGGCCGATCCTATTCCATTGTGGATATTGTGGGAAGGATGGTCATAAGGAGGAGTTTTGTTTCAGGAGGAGAAGGGATGAGAGGTTTGATAAGGAGATGGCAAACAAGGATAGGTACCACCCTTCTCGTGGTGTGCCTAAGCCTCGTGTTGTGCCTCTACCTCAGGGTGAGGGGTTTGTGCGTACAGTTCCTACTCGAGGTGGTGGCTGTGCTCCTCAGAGAGATAGGCGTGTTGGGTTTGGTCGTGGTGTGTTTGCTGAACGTTCTCCACCTCATTGTCGATATGAGGATGGGAGAGACCGTCAGAGCTTTGAGTCTCAGAGGGGCTACGGGCCACGCTTTCCCTTTCGTGGTGACCGTACTCCTCCAGTGAGACATGAGGTAGTTCAGCGTGGTGGTCTTAGCTTTGAGCAAATGGCTCGACACTGGTTTGACTCTTTCTGTCCTAACCCCATTGTTGAGACATTTGCTCGCTCTCGGTCTTGTTTTTGATTTTGCAGGCGGGAGGCTTTGAGAACTTTTGGCGCATCGACTCCAGTGGTTTGTCACATGACCAGAATTAGGGGATGGTTCTCCAACCTCATCCCAGTGGTGTCTTTGGAGCACAACACTTTCTGGAATAATGGACAAGTATTGACCGAAGGGATGTTTCACGTAAGTGTTGGAGGTAGTTGCTCTTGTTGCTTCTTTTGGTCTTTGTGAGTTGCTCTTTTTAGTTTGAGGCTTTGCCCTATCGCATGAGTTTAGGGTGAGCTTTGCATGCTCTTTGGCCCTAATACATGATTTTATGGGGAGCTTTTGAGTTTGCTTGTTCTTTGCCCTATGACATGTACTTTGGGTGAGCTTTGTATGCTTTTTGTCCCTTATGCATGTGTTTTGGGGGATCTTGCTAGTTTTGCTTGCTTTTTGCCTTGTTGGTCCTTGGGAGCTCACTTTGTAGCATATCTATCATTTGTTGCATTTCATGCATGCATTTTCATTTTTGTACCAAAACATGGTAGGATAGCCATCTTTGTATCATAGTTGTTAGGATGAGCTTCTCTTACATGCTTGGATCGCCATGATGTGCTATTTGTGAGATGTGTGTATGATTTGGGAATGGTGATGTGAATGTTATGCTTTTGATGGTATTGTCATATATTCATGTTGAGATAGCTCCTTTTCGAAAATGCTAACAATGCTTTCACTCATGAGTAGATTCTTTTTCATGCTCTCTTTGTGCTCAAATGCCTATATCATGCTTCGATTGTGCTTGAGAATCATGCTCTTTTCACTTGGGGTCAAAGACCCATGTATCATTGTGAATGTTTAGCCCATTGTTCACTTGTGGAGGAGCGTAAGCTTCTTTTTGCCAGAAAGGCATTTCATGTACCATGCTTAAATTTAAAAATGATTTTGGTCTATGAAATGTCTATGCATGAAAAATATGCTCATAATCATGTCTTTATGCTTTCATGTATATATCTTGGGTGCTAAACCGTTGCATGATGTCTACCATGAGATGTCTCTATTAGAAGTAGACACATGGCTCAATGGCTTTGACATGACATGTAGTAGCTTATCGGTGTTTGCTATGATATTGTGATGAGAACTAGTGATCTTGTATGAGCTTTGTGTGATCTATCTCATTTTTGCTCAAATTGACCATGGATAGGGCTTTGCTCATGAGCTGAATTTCTTTTGTGAAAATTGCTTCAAATGCTTTGGCCATGTCACATGTATCTATATCTCTACTTTCTTGATGGCAATGCGCTAACTACACCATGTCTACCTTGCTTGCTCTATGTCTCATTTGTAGCATTTTGTTGTGCTCTTTGTATATTTGAGAAGCTTGGTAGCTTGTATATGCTTTAACATGCATTTGTCCACCTTTCATGGTAGCTTGATTCATGCATTGTCAACAAGGGGGAGAAGTTGGTAGAGAAATTGTAAGTTTGGGGCAGAAATCTTGGAGATTTTGGGGAAAAGAATTGCACTTGTTCAGGGGGAGTTTGCATATGTGCAGGGGGAGCTCCTTTGTCTTGCCCGAGTTTTGTGCTTTGTGCTGTGCTCTTTATGGTGAGCTTGTTTGTCTCGACTGTGTTGAGCTGTTGCCCTTGCCTTAGGGGGACGAGACTGTCTCTTGTGAGTGATCTTGTTTTCGCTTGTTCTTTGGCTTTGGGTCACTTGTTGGAGGGTTGGTGTTCGTGGTTGTTTTCTTTTCCTTTTCTCTGAATTGGTTACTATGGGTGTTGTCAATGCACTCATCAAGGGGGAGATTGAAGACCAGGAGCGTCCGAAGACCAGTGGAGGGTCACTCCTTAGTGATGAGTGATCGACAACATTGTGTGGATTGATGCTTGGCTTAGTATTGCAGGTGCAGGTTGCGGTTTGACTTGTGTTGGTGTAGGTGAAGAACAAGCGCAAAAGGTCTATGCTGAGGTGGTCTCCGGCTGATGGAGAGACAAGTAGGCTTGGTTCAATGGACCTGGTGGCCGATGGGGTCAAGTGCGAGCCGCATGGTGCAAGAAGAGGAAGTTAAAGTCATGGACATGGAGCCGGTGCATTGGTGGCGGCCAAGTCAAGGAACGTGGCAAGACCGAGTAGACCGTCCGGGTGCTGGATGTGAAAGGCTTGGCGGGCTCGACGCTTGGCGTCGTGAGGCCAGGCCGTTTACGCGTGGTTTGGTGGTTTGACCACAAAACCATCGGAGGACGGTTTCTCGGTTTGGGCCTCAAAACCGAGTCCGAAGGCTCAACACGACGGAGACGGGGATCTGGGAGTGTTGGGAAGCTTCGAGGCGGGGGACACACGACGTGATCGCATAGTCTCCATCGGGAGGACGCGGGGTGCGATGGATGCGTGTCTGTCCGATGGTGAAGACCTACTTGACAAAAGTGCCCCTGAGGGGTGTGTATCTTACTTTCAAGTTGTAGGGATAGTATTGTCATTTGCCCCATCGGACGAGGAAAATATAAATAGGTAGAGGGGTGGATGGCTAGAGTTATCCTTTGGACTCCTTTTCATTTTCCTTCTCTCTAGGCTAGCCAAAGCGATCACGAGCACATCTTTAAGCGGGTGGATGCGGGAGGATTGCTAGCCTTTGTAAAGAATTTGACCTCTGTGTGTATGGAAGAATTCTTGTGCTAGTTGTCTCTCCCTTTGGTTTCCCGAGTTGGTTTTGTGCTTTTTCAGTGGTTTCGGTTTCATCCTTGTGCGTCGATTTCTAGGTCATTTCTCTCTAAATTTCTTTGAGGGGATCATGGGTGGATGTCTTGTTCATCTTTGTTCATGATCTTGACCCCTCAAACGGCGGGAATCAAGCTCGATTTGGTCAGGATTGGATGAACTCGAGTTGGTGCTTTGAGTGCACAAGATTTGTGATTCCGGTTGATTGGATACGTTTGGGGCTCCAAGATTTTTGGCATAGCTTCTCTTAGAGATGCTTCTCATCTACCCAAAATTTGGGTTCAATCCGTCTAGCGGTTTGGGAGATCTGTCGATCGAAAGTCGGAGGTGTTTTCGTGGGGTTCGTGGTTCTGCTTCTGCGTGTAGGGCGGACGGTCCGTGGGTACGGGGCGGACGGTCCGTTCGTCGCATGTTCATCGAGTTCATTTCATGTTCTTGCGAGCTCGTGGTTTGATCCGTTAATGTCTTTGGTTTTCGGTGCAAGGAGTTTGCGGACGGTCCGCCGGTCCATGACGGATGGTTCGCGAGGTTAGAGTTGAGGTGGAGTTTTCTTGTGCCAGGCATGGATGGTCCGAACAGCAGTGTCGGACGGTCCGCGAGGGCCAGGCAGACGGTCCGCGAGGTGCGGTTCGTCTCTGGTGGTTCGGATGGCTTTTTCGGACAGTCCGGCAATGACCTGTCGACGGTCCGCTAGTGACTCACGGACGGTCCGCCCCACCCTGGCGGACAGTCTGTCCTGGACTCTGCAGATTTGGCTAAGTGCTTTGGTTCTTGTCTTGTGCTTCCGCTTCTTCATTCGAGGCTTGTCTCTATGACTTGTAGGGTTGTGTGTGCCTAGTCTAGAGTCTCTCTTGTGTGCGCGAATGCTCGGAGTGGCAATCGGGGCATTGGCCGAGTTCTCTCTTTAGAGAAGAATTTTTATCGGCTCCCATTCACTCCCCCCCTCTCTGGTCGCCTAATTGGTCCTTCAAGGGGGAGATTGAAAGTGCATCTAGGTCCCTAATTATTTTGGTGGTAATGACAATCACAAATTGGGTATTTGATGTTTTCAATGAGATGTGTGCAGGGATAAAAGAAAAGAAATGTGAACAACAAAGGATGACCCCTTAATTTTCTATTATCGGTGTTGGAGCTGAAATGGTGGTTTAAATTGATTTTTGGTTTGAATTGGAGTTTAGGAAACACCGTACTATAAAGGGCAACGTGTTTGTTTGAACAAAGTTTGTCACAAGTGCTCTAATTGAGATCTAACAACCCATGAGAGACACAATGCACACACAAACATGAGTGTCGGTGGGTGACCCTATCCTATGTCAGCGTGACTGTTGACGGCTGTTAAGTGCCTACTTTAGCCGTCAATATACTCATAAATAAAGGACCATAAGGCATTTCTTACACGTATTTAGTTAAGAATAATGTAGTTCCCCTTGTCCTTGGAGATTATTTGATTGCAGGAAAATAAGCAAGAAAAGAGTGGCAAACTCACCTTCTATGATCCATGCCACATCACATCATCCTAGGAGGGCTACCAACAAGGATGCCATGCATGCAAAGCTGCCAACCAGGGCGCCATGCATGCATGCCATGCAAGCAATCCAAGTGAAGCACACTCTGACGAATCAGAGCGTGACACGTGGACGACACATGGATCCATGGGCCCACAAAAGCATGCAAATAGCGCCAAAACAGGGTGGACACCGGGAACCGACCTAAGGACCCACAGGGCAGCCACCAGGAGAAAGCACACCTCGAGTGGGGCCCACAGGGGGTCGGCCGACCTGTGGGGTCGGCCGAACCGACCTTGAGGCTGCCAGTCAGGGGCTTCCACGTGGTGCTTTCCTATTGGTCCTAGGAGCCATTCCCGGGGTGTTTGCATCCATTCCTCGCTGGTGCTCGGGCCTATAAATAGAAGGAGAAGGGGCTCACTTAGGAACCATCCACACTTGCAACACCTCTCTCAGTTTTAGTTTCAAGGCTAGGAGATAGGCTAGAGTAGTTCTACTTCATGTTCCAAGTCTACTTTGGGATCTAGGTATTTCATATAAAGTCGTGTTAGTATACATGGGTGATTTGTTCATGTGTTCTTCACCTGTTCATCATTTAGAGGCTCCTGTTCTTGATGAACAAGACCTTTCAACCCACTTGACGGGTGACTTTCACATGTTTCCGGTGTTTGTTCATAAGTTAGAGATTCGTGTTCTTCGCGAACACGACCCTTTGATCCAGTTGAATAGACATAGGAAAACACGAATACGTTTGTGTACCTAACCTGGTTTGATCTAATTAGATGACATGAGTGCGTTGTATGAAGTATGTGCTTTACTCGGTATAATTGGCTGGTTTATCTGGTGGCTTGACCTGGGTCACAATAGCCCGGGCCGGTCAAGTCCGGCTAACAACGTAAGCATGGTGCTTGGATTCGATACCCTTTGGAATACTCCTTTGGGGAAATGCTACAATGGTACTTCTGGGCGCTTGCAGACTCCTGTAACGTTAAGAATTACCAACCAGTATTTTTGACGCTATTACGAGGATGGGTTCCAAACCTGTTTATTGGTAGTTGCGTTAAGAAATGTCAACAAGCATTTCTGGCGCCATTGCCGGGAAAGGCTTAAGGATGACATATCAACACTTTGCATATGTTTATAATCATGACAGGAATAAAACAATTCTCAATGCAGGCTAACTTGGATGGTCTTCTTTGTCTATTGATGATGAAGACAAGTAATGCATGACTGGTTTCGACTTACCGCCGAATTTTACTGAAGATCCCGAGTCACTCGTAAGGAAGGCACGAACTCAGTTCGGCTCTCCTCTGCGTGAATGTTCAGAAGTCGATCTAGCTTCCTTTGTGCCATCCGCATCAACTTCCATGGCCAACCCTGTTGTCGAGAAGACTCTCCGCGAGTACTCCGCTCCCTCTGCTGACCAGGTGCCGACAGGCCCTGCGATCAACACCGGGAATGGAAACTTCGAGATCAAGACTGGCTTAATCACGGTGGTACAGGCTAGCCCATTTTGCGGCAAGACTAATAAAGACGCGAGCGCCCACCTGCAGCAGTTCCTGGAACTGTGCAGTACCTTCACTATATGTGGAGTGGAGGAAGATGCTATTCGTCTGTGACTGTTTCCCTTCTCACTCCTGGGAAAGGCGAAGCAGTGGTTCTATGCTAACCGTGCAGAAATTAACACTTGGGCAAGGTGCTCCGCAGCATTCCTCGCGAAGTTCTTTCCGTTGGGCAAAACCAATGTCCTTCGGGGGAGAATTTCAAGTTTCCAGCAAGCAGCAAATGAGACAATCCCAAAAGCTTGGGAGAGACTCCAGGAGTACATCCTGGCTTGTCCTCATCATGGGATGGACAACTGGCTTATTCTTCAAAGTTTCTATAATGGGTTGACTCCGACAGCCCGAGGCCATATTGATGCTACAGCTAGAGGAGCCTTCTTCTCTCTTACTATTACTGAAGCTACAACGATGATTGAGAAGATGGTTACCAACCAAGGGTGGAGTGATGATCGACTCCAGCCACGTCAAAGGGGTACACATACCGTCAAGGAAGCAGATATGTTGCACGCCAAGATGGACCTAATGATGAAGAGAATGGATGATCTGGCCAATGAGAAGCCCGCCATGGCCACCACTACTCAAGCAATGGATGCTTGCATGACTTGCGAAGTCTGTGGTAATACTGGGCATTCAGGGAATTACTGCCCTGCTACTCAGGAGGATGTGATGTACATGAACGGCAACAACAACGATTATCGTCCACAAGGAGGTCAAACGTGGAATCAATCGCTCCCTTATTATCAATGAGGTAATCAAGGTAATTCTTTCAACCCAAACCAACCTTCCTTGAAAGATCTAGTCTTTGGGCAAGCTAAGATTAATGAAGGCTTTAATAAGAAAACAGCTGCCTATGATAAGGATTTTGAGAGCCTTAATGTTAAAATTGATAGCCTTTCATCTGCTCTTAAGAACCAGTTGAGTTTTAATAAGATGATAGAAACCCAGTTGGCTCAATTTGCTGCTTTGGTTCCCTCTGCTGAAGACGGGAAGATTCTGGGGCAACCTTTATCTTCCTGTGAAAATGTTTGTGTAGTGTCCACCAGATGGGGTAAGCCATCTGGGCGGGCATGAACCACTGACTATGTAGGGAAGCCTATACAACAATTACTTGACTCATGGGACTCTTCAACAATTACACACAAGAAAGATCCTGGTTATCCAGTTATCACCTGCAAGATATATTACCAAAAGGTTAATCATGCTCTCTGCAACCTTGGTGCAAGTGTTAATCTTATGTCCAAGGCCATGTTCGAACAATTGGGATATACAGCTCTAACTCCAACTGCGACGACCGTCCAACTTGCTGATGCATCGATCCAATATCCAGAGGGGATAGTAGAGAACTTATTGGTATTCATCCAAGGTTCATGCATCTTCGCGGACTTCGTGGTCCTTGATATGCAAGATGATGAGGGAATGCCCCTCATTCTTGGGAGACCGTTCCTAAGTGATGCCAACGCAAGGATCAATGTCGGAGCCGGAACGATCCGATTCCGCATTGGGAAGAGGAACTTGATGTTCCGATTTCAGGCAGCAAAAGAGAAATGTTATACACTACAGGGCAAGAATGAGAAATCAGGGGCATGGACGGCGCCACAGCCCCAGCAACTTCCCACCACTCCAACAAAGCCTAAGAAAACAAGAAAGTTGTGGCGGGAAATACAGAAGTCATCTCCATCTATTTCTCGGGAATGGGGTGACGAGTGGAATTGATCGCCGAGAAAAGTCTCACCCTCAGACTTAAAATGATGAGTCCTTTTTGCCAAAAGGTAAAATTGGTAGTTATCTCATATTTCCCTTTCAAAAATTTTATTTGATTTTTCCAAATGCATATTTGAATTTTCCAACCTTGCATCTGCATGCTAGATTTTTCTAGCCAAATTTCCCTTTTCAAATAAATATTCTGAAAATAAATTCTTGAGTTGGAAAATCCTAGAAAAAAGTATTCGAGCAATATTTTGGGCGAATTCGGACCTAGACATGTGGGCAGGACATCAGGTAGCCGTTAGAGAGCCGTTGCAAAAAGTTGGAGGCAGACGGGCCCGGCAGGGGTTCGGCCGAACCCCTGGGTCGGCCGACCCAGGCCAACGGTCATGTGGACCCAGCCTCCTCCAACGGCTCCTAGTTGTTGCTCTTGTCCGTTCCCCCGGTGCCTGGCTCGGTTGCCTATAAATAGAAGGGGGATTGAGGAGTTTCTTCATCCATTCACTCATTTCCGTCACCCTCTCTCCCTCTTTGCTCTTGCACTTTAGTTTTCTTGGATTTCTTGCTCAAAGTTGAAGTGTCAAGCACTCTCTCCAATTTGCCGCTGAATATTGAATATTGGTGGAGCAAGCTCGGTAAGGATTTCATTTCGATTTCACTAACCCATCACCGAGTTGCTCGTATTGTCCCATTGTTGTGCAAGATGAGTTGGATTGCCGGTGCGTATCAGAAGGTGACCCGCTCACACCGTTCGAGAGACGAAGAGGGCTCGTCTCACAACTCCGGAGCTACACCGAGTCAAATGTCAACCGACCGTGAAGAAGAGGAAGAAGAGGAGCTACCCACGCCACAAGCCGAACGAGTGTTCGACGCAGATGCCGCCTTCGTTGACTTGAGGGACGACCGAGAGAGACAAGCCTACGCTCTCATCAAGGATCGAGTCTTCGCCAACACCAAGGAGTTCGACTCGGCTCTTCTCGAGAAAACAGGTATGGACTCCGAGTTCGATTCCATTTGGCATGCTCTTGGCTGGGAGAACTTTATTCCGGTGTGGGAGATCGGTTCTAGGCCTCTCATCATCAAGTTCCTCTGTACTCTTCGGGAGGATGAGACCGCTATTACGTTTCATTTCCATGGAACGTCGTATCGAGTCTCATGGCCAGATCTTAGTCGCGCTCTCGGTTTTCATCGTCGTTGTGTTATTTCTCTCGATCTGGCTTGCAAGGATTTTATTCGAGATAGTTTTTGGGAAGAACTTTCGGGTCGGCCTGTCCGTGGCAAGTTAGCACCTCGGTGCAACAATATCACACATCACACTCTCCGACTGTGGCACAAGTGGCTCGCCGTCACTCTCTTTCCAAGGGATGACGTTCGAACCGTGCGCACGGACGAGATGAGGATATTATATGCCGCGGTCAGACGGATCAGAATCTCCCCAATGCAAGCTATGATCCGGCAGTGATTGACAAATTTTAAGATGACGGGTTCTATTGAGTGTACGTCTTTAATCAGACATATCATTTCGAGTCTCGGGATTACACAAGGGGCTAACATTCCCTACATTGATTCTCCCCGGGTTGTGATAGATGAGACATATTTGATTCAAGGACATACTCTTAAGAAGGGCCTAGATGATTCTTTGGTTTTCTTTTACCCTGGCCATGCAAACCAGATTCGGTTACCTAACCCGGATTTCTGTTTGTACAGCCAAGGGCCACTGACCATTCCTCGTGAGGAACCTCGTCGTTCTAGTGTTTCTGATGACAGGGTCACTAGGAGTGCATCGAGGAGGGCAGCGACAGCATAGCACCCGCCACAACATCTGCCGCCACAGCCGACGCCTCGGCCACAGCCTCAGCATACCCCACCGCTATCTGGCGCATGGGCCTCGGCCGGGTACATGTCTGGAGTTACACCCGGATATGCCCCCGGTAGGGACCAGCCCATGTGTCGGTAGGGTGCGAGTAGCTCGACTTGGGCTAGTGCAGGGAATGGCGAGTGGATTAGGCTCGCCGGTGCTACCTACGGAGATGACACGTCTTCATCATCCGGGTTGCGCTCGTCATCTTGTGGGGCTACCCTCACTCAGCAGATGAGCGAGCTTAACATCCGTGTCGGTACCATGGAGGAGACAATGCACCAGCAGGCTGAGTCCACTCAAGACTGGCAGTGTATGACTGGCGAGAGACATCACGCCATGGAGCAGAGACAGCAGCGACAGCTGGAGGAGCAGAGGGCTTACTACGCGTGGAAGGGATTCTACCCTCCACAGCAGTGAGCCTGAAGCTAGCTTGTGGGAGGACCCCCATTCTGAGGTAACTATCGACCATATACCCCTAGGTACCCATACATGGAAGAATACGACCTCATACCATAGATCCTTGTAATCCTACTAGGACTCGTACCATGTAATCCTACTAGGACTCCTATCTTGTAACCGACTAGGAACCCGCCCCCTGGACTATATAAAGGAGGGCCGGGTACCTAGGAGGACAGGTGAATCCCCCAACCCCTTCGGGGAACACCCAAGCACAGGGCGCCATACATGATACTCCAAACAGGACGTAGCGTCCGCTACTCCGGCGGCCCGAACTTGTATAAATCTGTGTTCCGTGTCCTCGCGCGTACCTTCGAGTTTCAGGTCTGGCGATCCTCCACCGCACAATCTACTACCTCGGGTACCCCCTTGGTAGGCTCAGTGGCCAAAACACTGACAGCTGGCGCGCCAGGTAGGGGTGATCGTCATGATCATGCGGCGGGCTCGAAGGACCACTCTTCAAAATCAATCTACCGTGGCAGTTTCAAACAGCGCCGAATCAGCACTCGTCGAATCTCAGCATCCAGTTTTACGGAAACGCCAACAATTATTTTTCCGTTCCGGATTTCATCTCGCCGAGTTCTATATTGAAGCTGCAGCCTGACCGATCCGCCTGTCCGTACGGGAAAAGGGCATCACGTCGACCTATCATCCTATCTGTTTTAGTCCCTGGTTCAGTCAGAGCGATTCAGCTACCACTGTCCATATCAAGACAAAAGCGGCCGCATGAATCCTACGCAGAATCAAACTCAATCTCGTCGAGTACAGCTGGAGAACTTTGCTAAAATTCGGAGTCCTCGATTCCGTATTTCTGTCACAAAGAAGCCAGAAAACATATCGGATCACGAGTTTTTTCCATTGGCTGAAAATAAAATTACATGCTCCTGCTATGTGCACACCGTGGGCTACCAGGAAGCTACCAAGAAGTCTCCCGAAGATCAACACGTGCAAGCACCCAGGGGCATGTTGAAAAATCAAGTTGGCCGCTGCCACACACGTGCGGTTGAAAATTCAGCATGTTAGAAAATTGCTACTTGCACACCTCGGGATACTACGAGACCTCAAAAGTTCATCACTTGGTGCACACACAAGACGTTCTCGAGTAAACTACATCGACGCTCGACAATGCCACTTCACCATCGACTACTTCAACTACTCGAGTACAAGTGCACTGGCTCTACTGCGCCTATGCCGTGCATCCGGACATGTCGCCTCGCCGCTCGACTTCTCGTCAGTCGGTCGCACTGGCTCTCGCCGTGCGCTTGGTCACTCTGTCTCGCGGCTCGACTAGTCATTGTCTGGTTGCACCGGTTCTACTGCGCCTATGTCGTGCATCCAGGCGTGTCGCCTTGCCGCTCGACTTCTCGTCGGTCGGTCGCACTGGCTCTCGCCGTGCGCCCGGTCACTCTGTCTCGCGGCTCGACTACTCATCGTCTGATTGCACCGGCTCTACTGCGCCTATGCCGTGCATCCGGGCGCGTCGCCTCGCCGCTCGACTTCCCGTCGGTCGGTCGCACAGACTCTCGCCGTGCGCCCGGTCACTTCATCTCGTGGCCGTACCGGCTCTACATCGACTACGTCGTGCACTACCTCGACATCATCTTGTGGTCACACCAACTCATCGTGGACTACTTCGGCTACTCTTCTCGGCTAGTTCCACTAGAAAACTAGTCGAGAACGGCTTCTACGCCCCCCACAACTAGTCGGACCCGCCTCCGACTAGTCGACTTCGTCAACACTCGTCCACGGGTTCATTCAAAACCCGCTCTGGCGGTACAAGCCGACTTCGGTAGCATCTCCAGCCCGCTCCTGCGGTATTAGTAAGTCATTTATTTTAAATGATTACTTTTTTATTCTTCTTTGGCTTGTTTTGCGCATGCAGGAGAACACGCCAAGGATTACTTATTGGTGTACGCTTCTCAAAGGATTTTTCCACAAGAGCTACACTATGCCGACTACTCTTGGGACATATAAACAAGTCACCACGAGCTCACTCCATCAACTCGGGGGCTTTCCCAAGGAGGCAACTTCTAAAGTCCACTCCGCGCGGTAATCTAAAGTCGACTTATCTAAGTCGCATCTCAAAGTCGACTTACTCAAGTCGCATTTACAAAGTCCATTCTAAATGGCATAAAGTCGACTTCTTCAGTCGAAACCTCAAAGTCCGCTCCGCACGGCACAAAGTTGACTTACTCAAGTCGCATTCTTAAAGTCCACTCCGTGTGGCAATTTAAAGTTGACTCCGGTCGCACCTTCGCCTGCTCCGGCAGCATACTGTGTGTGTAAGCTTCGATGGAACCTAGCTGTAAGTGGCCCTCGCATCCTGGCAACAATGGTACCTAGCTGCACGCGGTCTTCACTCTTCGTACCGTGGGTCTAAAATGCATGGCCCTAAGTACTCTTGCTCTGCCCAACTTACCCTGGGTCTCCCTGTTATCATGCCGATCCATACTCTAAGGCCTCCCTGTTACCATCCGATCCTTACTCCGGGTTCCTGCTTCTATGCCGATCCCAGGCTGTAAGTGATTCTTAGGTTCAGGTGATTACCTAGCTGTATCCGGTTTTCTGATCCAGGCGACTACACAGCTATAAGCAACTTTTGGGTTTGAGCTAGACTCTCTCCAGGCAGCTTCGGCTGCGACTACTTGTAGGGGATCATGACAATCCTCTCCAGGTGGCTTCTGCTGTGACAACTCGTAGGGGGTCACGATAACCCTCTCCAGACGACTCCGTGTCGTATAGAGCACTAAGTGGCACATGCTGTCCTTGTTCTATTTAATCAAGAGGCTGCAGCCTAGAGTAACACCCTTCATAGTAGGGTCTCAGTGGAACTCCAACACATTGAGTTCATCACACTATCTCCTACGGTCTTACTCGTTCTTCAGAACATTCTTGCGAGTACTCTCTCACTAGGCTTGTAGCCTCAGAGGTACTTAAGACACTATTACTCAATAGTGTATCCAGACATTGTAAACTCTGTACAATGTGCTTGCGAGTACTCTCTCACTAGGCTCATAGCCTCAGAGGTACTTAAGACACTATTACTCAATAGTGTATTCAGACTTTGTTCTCGATGCAATGTGTTTTTTCTAGACGTCTCCGGAGGCAAAACTTTTCGTTTTTCTGTTTTTTAATTCGCTTTTTTGCCTTCCGGAACGTGTTCTTTGGCTTTTCAGCTTTGTGTTTTGGGTTTCTTTCTTGGCTCGAAGTACTCAAAGTCCACTTACTCAAGTCGCATTCTAAAGTCTGCTCCGCGCAGCATAAAGTTGACTTACTCAAGTCGCATCTCAAAGTCTGCTCCGTGCAGCATAAAGTCGACTTACTCAAGTCGCATCTCAAAGTCTGCTCCGTGCAGCACAAAGTCGAGTTCAGTCACATTCTAAAGTCTGCTCTGCGTAGCACAAAGTCGACTTTGGTCGCATCCAAAGTCCACTCCGCACGGCACAAAGTTGACTTCGGTCGCATTCTAAAGTCTGCTCTGCGCGACACAAAGTTGACTTCGGTCGCATTTCAAAGTCCGCTCCGCACGGCATAAAGTTGACTTACTCAAGTCGTATTCAAAGTCCGCTCCACGCGGCAATTTAAAGTCGACTACTCTAGTCGCATCACAAACTCGACTACTCTAGTCGCATTCTAAAGTCTGCCCCGCGTGGCAATCTAAAAGTCGACCCCGGTCGCATCTAAAGTCCGCTCTGACGGCAACATTACTACTCAAAGATGACTCGAGTAGTCTATGCTACTTCTCAAGTTCAACGACTTCACGCTAAATTACTACTTAGAGACAACTTCAGCATGCTCTGTTCGTTCTTTAGCTCGGAGGCTCAACTCCAATTACTACTCGACGTGGCTCATACGGCTCACTTGGCACATAATCTTGGGGGCTGGACGCTACAAGAGTACTCGGATGATGGCTTTTGCGAACTGAAGACCCTTGGATTGATCATCTAATCACTTCAAGGCTCAGGGGCAACTATGCTACAACCATCAACCTCTTTTTTCAAGACGAAAGATGCAGATTCAAGATTGACCCTCAGCTTGATTCTTCGATCCAAACTCAGTCTCGGGGGCTACACTCCATATGGAGTGCGATTTTTGCAAATCGCATCTCCATATAGATCAAGATTTCAAGACAAGATGGGTATTTTTTAGAGTCTTCCTGAGTTAGAACTCGGGGACGCCTAGGAACTACCCGAGGATGTTTCAAAAGTACTCATAGATGAACTAGAGCACATTCCACTCTTTCAGAAATTCAAGTACTATTGAAGACTTCATCTAGCAGTACTCGAGACGATCAGAAACTACTCGACGATGCTTTAAGACTACTCGAATTCGTTGCTCAAGACTACAAAGTGCTCGGGGGCTTGTCAACCATATACCCCTGGGTACCCATACATGGAAGAATACGAACTCATACCATAGATCCTTGTAATCCTACTAGGACTCGTACCATGTAATCCTACTAGGACTCCTATCTTGTAACCGACTAGGAACCCACTCCCTGGACTATATAAAGGAGGGCCGGGTACCTAGGAGGACAGGTGAATCCCCCAACCCCTCCAGGGAACACCCAAGCGCAGGGCGCCATACATGATACTCCAAACAGGATGTAGGGTCCGCTACTCCGGCGGCCCGAACCTGTATAAATCTGTGTTCCGTATCCTCGCGCGTACCTTCGAGTTCCAGGTCTGCCGATCCTCCACCGCACAATCTACTACCTCGGGTACCCCCTTGGTAGGCTCAGTGGCCAAAACAATCACACTAACTTGTATCTTCTATTGTTTTCAGAACCCCATATGCTAAAAACACATAAAAATCTAAAAAGTTAAAAAGATCAAAAATATTTATTTGTTTTCTTAAATTAGTTTGTTTTCATATGCGTGGTAATAGTATTCTTATTCTCCATGGTTGAAATGATGAATAGTTGCTCTGTTTATTCCTCTTGTATGCCTTGTTTACAGCTTAGTACCCTATTTAAGTTTTGAGTTTGTTGGCTAGTATGATCGAACCTCAGCTTGAAACTTGTGGGTAGCAAAAGCATGATCTTTGCCTAAGTTGTTGTGAGGTATGATATGGTTTAATAGAGTTGCTATGAGCTAGTACTAAGTGATGTTTCATATCCGGAGTTTTCTTTTGAAAAATGTTAAAATGATAAGTTCCTCAATGATAAGAAATTCCTATCCAAGGCCATATGTAGATCTTAGCTGTTGTTAACCTCCACATATGCTACCTGATTTCTTCATTGAGTCTTGTCGAATTGTTGTGACCCTCGGCAAGTAAACTTGTCATTACTCCCATGATCAAGATCACGTACACACCACCATATGCGAAACTTCTACACTGGAAGTTAGCAACCATCATTTCATCCATCCCCCATCCACTCCACAAAATAAAGCTCCGCGCATTGTTCCATGATTACTCTACCTCCAAAAATATTTAGTAAGGACTATGGGCTATGTAAAAAAATGCTCAAGGGCATGCATAAAAAAAAGAGAAAGAAAGAATAAAGAGACATAGCCCAAGTCTCAAAAATTTCAAAAAGGAGGAGAGTAAAATCCTGCAAAATAGGAGTGCATCATCCATCCACCATACACACACTTTTGCACATCTTGATTAGATTGTGTGACTTGTTCTCCCAAGGATCCGGTTTTCGACTCGACAATACATGAGAAACAGGTATGCCACATGTTTTCCCTACCTACAGCTCCACATATTAGCTTATTAGAAGTAGGTGGTGAAAGAAGGCAAAACAGTGCCTTGGTGAGGAATCATACACATTGAGCGATCCGAGAGTATCATTTGAGGAACTTTCATTTCTTTTTGAAAAACCTGCAAAACCTCCGGATTGGTAACTGATCAAGGTACATGTGATTGGTAATTTTTATACAACCATTCTATCTTTTAACTGCCCAAGGCAGGTGAAGCTACATGCCCCATATCAATCGAGTGTAAGGTAAGATCAATGCCAACTTTTTCAATCCTAGATAGAGTACCTAGTTGTATCTTGTTATACATTAGGAATACAACATCGTAGCAACTCCAGATCAACCAACCTAAGTCCTTAATCTCTTGCTCGGGACGAGCAAGAGGCTAGCTTGGGGGAGTTGTTGACGGCTGTTAAGTGCCTACTTTAGCCGTCAATATACTCATAAATAAAGGAGCATAAGGCATTTCTTGCACTTATTTAGTTAAGAATAATGTAGTTCCACTTGTCCTTGGAGATTATTTGATTGCAGGAAAATAAGCAAGAAAAGAGTGGCAAACTCACCTTCTATGATCCATGCCACATCACCTAATCCTAGGAGGGCCGTCAACAAGGATGCCATGCATGCAAAGCTGCCAACCAGGGCGCCATGCATGCATGCCATGCAAGTAATCCAAGTGAAGCACACTTCGACGAATCAGAGCGTGACACGTGGACGTCACATGGATCCATGGGCCCACAAAAGCATGCAAATCGCGCCAAAATAGGGTGGACACCGGGAACTGACCTAAGGACCCACAGGACAGCCACCAGGAGAAAGCACACCCCGAGTGGGGCCCACAGGGGGTCGGCCGACCTGTGGGGTCGACCGAACCGACCTTGAGGCCACCACTCAGGGGCTTCCACGTGGTGCTTCCCTATTGGTCCTAGGAGCCATTCCTGGGGTGTTTGCATCCACTCCTCGCCGGTGCTCGGGCCTATAAATAGAAGGAGAGGGGGCTCACTTAGGAACCATCCACACTTGCAACACCTCTCTCACTTTTAGTTTCAAGGCTAGGAGGTAGGCTCGAGTAGTTCTACTTCAGGTTCCAAGTCTACTTTGGGGTCTAGGTATGAGTTCTCTTGTATCTTATTTCATTTGTATGCATTTGATCTACTTCAGTTATTCAGCTATTTCATATAAAGTCGTGTTAGTATACATGGGTGATTTATTCATGTGTTCTTCACCTGTTCATCATTTAGAGGCTCCTGTTCTTGATGAACAAGACTTTTCGATCCACTTGATGGGTGACTTTCACATGTTTCCGGTGTTTGTTCATAAGTTAGAGGCTCGTGTTCTTCGCGAACACGACCCTTTGATCCAGTTGAACAGACATAGGAAAACACGAATACATTTGTGTACCTAACCTAGTTTGATCTAATTAGATGACATGACTGCGTTGTATGAAGTCTGTGCTTAAGCTACGGTACTCGGTGTAATTGGCTGGTTTATCTGGTGGCTTGACCTGGGTCATAATAGCCCGGCCCGGTCAAGTCCGGCTAACAACGTAAGCATGATGCTTGGGTTGCGTAGCTACCTTACTTATGAGTTTATCCCAGTGTTTGTCTTGGGGTAGGCCGCGGTAGTGACAGCCGTTGGTCCCTCTGAAATCCCCCACGTTCGGATAAGATGTAGGAGTCTAAAATCTAACAACCGGAGTTGTGCGGAAGCAACGCAGGAGCTTAGCTCCCCGTTGTACCTGGGTGCTTAAGTCAATGTTCTTCAATGCTTGTGTATCTAACTCGTTCCTACCAGCTTTATGTGTATAGTACATAAGAACCTAGAACTAACTCGTATGTTGCCTCCTATGCCTAGGACCCCTTAGAGAGAGTGTGAGTGTGTGTGTGATCACACTACCCCTATTATCATTTCTTACCCCTGCATTTGAGTGTCTGATTTATTCCCGTCTATGATCTATACTCATTGCAATAGTGTTGAGCTTGTTAATCCGCCAAAGCCTTCCATGGATTCGATACCCTTTGGAATACTCCTTTGGGGAAATGCTACAATGGTACTTCCGTGCGCTTGCAGACTCCTGTAATGTTAAGAATTACCAACCAGCATTTCTGATGCTATTACCAGGATGGGTTCCAAACCTGTTCATTGGTAGTTGTGTTAAGAAATGTCAACAGTGACCCATTTTGTTTCTACATGGCGGCGGGTGACCCGCCCTCTGGGGTCGGGTGACCCGGTTCGGTACTGGATGTCGGCGGGCAACCCGCCCTCTAGGGCCGGGTGACCTAACCATGTCGCTGGGAGCCCATAACAGCTAGTCCGGGGGGAAGCGGTTTATATACTGAAGGACCGATTCGAGTGACCAGAGAGGAGGGGAGTGAATGGGAGCCGATTAAAAATTCTTCCCTAAGGTCAAACTCGGCCTATGCCCCGATTGCCACTCCACAAATCCGTGCACACACAAAATGCTCCAAACAAGGTACACACAAGCCAAGAAGATCACTAGAGAAGCCTAGGAGCAAAGAGCGGAAGCACCGAAGCAAGAATCAAAGAACTTGAGCACTACTGCGTAGTCCAAGTCGGACGGTCCGCCTGGCTGCTGCGGACAGTCCGCCAGGGTAGCGCGGATGGTCCGCGAGGCAGGTGCGGACGGTCCGGAATTGACTCAAAGGCTAACAGTAACTCCAAGGAAAAATCTCTCCGCACGGACAGTCCGGCAAGGGCCCGCGGACGGTCCGCCAAACTCTCGGAAAACCCCAGACAAACAAGCCGGCACCCCAGACAAAATTATGACCACACAGACAGTCCGCCAGGTCCACGCGGACGATCCGCAAACCGTCTGCAACACCAAAATGCTGAGCCACCAGATCGAAACACGAACCATGAAGAACCAACGAAGAACACGAAGAATAGCTGGGCTGTCTATGCCACGCGGACGGTCCGCACGGGACCCACGGACGGTCCGCCGGGCTCGAACAGAGCAGAAAAACGCCCGACCTCGGGAGTCAACTGGACCTTCCCATCACCGGATCTCCCAAACGGTTGAAGCTCTTGAGACAAGATTTTGGGGAGATGTAAAGCGTCACACAAGGATGCTATGCCCCAAAAATCTCTACTCCTAAGCTACTAAATCACCGGGAATCGCGGATCAACCGAGCCACCACCATGAACTCGGGCACCAACCAAAAACGCACGAATCGAAGGATCTCCACGGTGTTTGAGGGGTCAAGATCACACACAAAGATGCGCAAGGCATCCACCCATGATCCCCTCAAAGAAATCCGTCAAGAAACGCCTCCAAAATCATGAATCGAGCCAAGAATGAAAACTCCCAAAAATAGTCCCAAAAATGACACGAAAATCACAGAGGACTAGGAGATCACCGGGACGCCGAATGCTTCCATACATCCAGAGGTCAGATTCTGTACAAGAGTCTAGCGTAAGGAATCCAGAGGGAAAGGAAGCAGTTCAGAGAAAATCTACCGGGGGAGAAAACCCTAGGGAGCAAGTGAGAAAGATGCCATCCACCTCTCCGCTATTTATATGAAGTTCATCGGAGGGAGGTAAATGACCACGCTACCCCTACTGCATAAATGAAGATACAATCCCTCAGGGGCATTTTGGTCGAGTCTTCATCGAGCGGACACGCTTCCACCGTGGCCTTGCTTAGCTTCGACACAAGCCCCGCGATCACGCCACGTGCCCCCCGCCTCGAAGCTTCCCGAAGCTCCCGGATCACCGTCTCCGTCGCCTCGAGCCTCCGGGCTTGGTTTTGCGGCCCAAACCAAGAAACCGTCCACCTGATGGTTTTGTGGGCAAACCACCAAACCCCACGTGCAAGCTTCGGGCTTCAACCGCTACCTTGCACCAGCCAATGTTCACGACTTCAGCCGCCTGTCTTGCACCACACGGCTCGCACTTGACCCCATCGGCCACCGGGTCCATCGAACCAAGCCTACTTGCCACTCCATCACTCGGAGGCCGCCACGGCTGTTGACATTTCTTAACGCAACTTCCAAAGAATAGATCTAGAATCCATTCTAAGCAATGGCGCAAGAAATGTTGGTTGGTATAAGATAAGCTTACAGAAATATTATGGTAGATAATCCGCAAGTGCACGGATACCGGTGAGCATTTCACCCGGGGTGATGAGTTTTAAAATATCGTATCCACGGGGAAGATGGATGGATGTAACAACAGACATAGGGATGGCAATAGACTACTTTATGGACTTTGATGGAATGGCACATACTTTAACAGGGGTAAGCCAAACGATAAAGTAATGATAAATCAGACAGGCAGAGGCACATGTGGAGCATAGAACATACTATTCCTAGTCTAGATTAAAATTGGATTTACTTAAGAGGCACAATTCTATATAGCATACAAAGACTGAGTTATTCATCTATTCTAATGTAGCATATCATCACATATAGCATAGTCATGGATAAATGTGAACACCCCGAAGATTACCCAAGAAGATCAAGGACGAAACTTGATCCTCCCAAGAATCATTGTTCGACTAGTCTTATACTCGGGGGGTGGACTGCAAAGGACTCAATAGGCCTGTCACGCCCACGATCTACCACACGACCCGGAGTATAAGGTGAATCCGCAAGTAAATTATATCTAAGCACCATCCTTACATACTTTCTACTACCTAGCATACGCGCGTAATATACTAGGAGCTCTACGAATAAGTGCGTAGACTTATCATTAATCATGACTATATCAAATATACTACTAGAATAAAGTAAGAACTTAGCAATTGCACACATAACATTGAAATAGCATAAAGTCATTGAGAAACAATATAAGAACTGAATCTTGATAACTTACAGATCTGGAACTGGAGCAAAGCTCAACTCTACTCGAATCTGACTCTCTATCTAGAACTAGGTTCTTGATCTAGAAATTAGATCTTGAACTATGAGGTAGCTATCCTATCTCTGATGTATCCTCTTCTTCTCCTGTCTTGGCCTGATGATGATGATCTTCTGAGAGATGCATACCATGCCCAAGGGGGGGTCTGGGGTTGCTTATATAGCCCGGAGGGATAATCCGTCGCCGTAGGATCAAACCGACCTATTCAAGTGGTTTAGATTAACCCTAAGAGGCGGTGGAGGAACCTTCCCGAAACAGGGCCTGATCGGGGCCAGGGGGAGCCCGATCGGCCTCCCTATAGGGCCGGTCGGCCTGTGCTGGGCCCCGGCTGGGCTCCGCCTTCGCGTGTGGGCCTCTTATCCCTTCTAGATGCATATTTTCTTGGAGCCCACTTCGGTTGAGTTCGGGAGTCTTCTGGAGCCTTCTAGAATTCATTCTTTTCGCATTTTCCTGAATAGTCCCTGAAAATATATAATTCACCAAAACTCGTGGAATTCATTAGTCCAAGGCCCTATACTACTGTTGATTTATCTTTTTGGTCCTTTTTCATGTATTGTTGATGCATAAAAATAAGAGTTAGTGAGCATCAACAAACTCCCCCAAGCTTAGCTCTTGCTAGTCTCTTAGCAAGACTCAGTGTTACCACAATAAATTCTTTTCCAAGGTAGGATGAAAAAGTCAGACTTTTAAAACCTGCTTATATCTGCTTGAGAACATGGGGCTTTTATCTGTACTTGGGTCTTGAGCAGTTGAAATATATAACAATTATGTCAAGCACCATGTCTCAAGTTCTTGGTTTCACTAAAATTCTGGAGTTTTACAAAAGATGTTCAAGTTAAAGCTTAGAGTACTCCTGTATGACAACTTGATATGATAAAACATAAAAACTTTCAACTTTAGCCTGCCTTTGCTTCTTTTGTTCCTGAAATATATCTCTCTTTCTAGCAATAATCTTAAGAGAACATTGGGTTACACGACATTAGGAGAGGTGGGCCCTACTCGCCCCGGACTTTTTTCCATTTTTCTCTCTCCTTAGAGATGTGGGCTCTTCTCGCCCTCGGACTTGTGTCCATTATTCATCTCTAATTTATTCTTTTTAGGGAGGTAGGCCCTTCTCGCCTAGTAGAACACTTGTTCATTTCTCTCCCTCTCTCATCTCACTTTTTCCTCTCTTTTTTTCTTCTTTTCTCTTTTTTTTTATGTCATGCCCAAGTCTCTTTGAAGGCATAGAGAGATATAAAACTGGAACATTCTGAGCAAATTTTCAACAAGGCTCTTTCAACAGGACATAAAGTCTTGTGTCATACAGGAGACTCGTTATATATGAATTTTATGATTAAAAAGTGAATCTCCAGAATTTAGTGTTACTTTTGAACAAGATAAACAGCAGCTCAACTTAATCATGTCAATCAATCAATCACCTAGACTTAGATCAAGAAATTGCTCCCACAAGAATCTCAAACTCAAAGCATGTTTCAAAATCTAAACCATTGTATCCATGTCTTGGGAGAACTTTAAAGATGGTAAGCTAGGCATTTGCAGCAATGAAGAGCATTTGTTTATCATGTCCATTTAGCATACTTCTCTAGTTCTTTATTTATTCTAAACAAGGGAATTTTTTTTTTATTTTACTATTATTTCTTATCAAACTAAACAAAACTTAAAATAAAAATATATAAATAGATAGTTGATACTTACCTTGGGGGCTTCTCCCCCAAGCTGCTTGATTCTACATCCCCCACTGGCGAAATTTGCTTGCCAGTAGTTCAGCGTTCGCATCTGCGGTTTCTTGTATATCTTCTAATCGTTGTCCTGCCTGGTCCATTCACTGTTGTTGTTGGCGTAGCATGTTCGTGTGGGTATCCTGAGTGCTCATTTGCGTCCTCATGTTGTCATGGACACCTTGGCGGAACGTCGCAGAATACTGATGGTCGAATCCTGAAAAAGAGTTACGGGCAGGTAAAAAATTCGAAGATGATGCGTAAAACCTGCCACTTACAAACTCCTGTCTTCCGAGGTTGCTCGGTACTTGCGATGGTAAATCTCCTCCTTGGTACGCGTGACGAGGGTATGTTGACACGAAGTTTTCATATGATCGATACGCGACGTCTTCGGACAGTGGGTCAGCTCCGGCGTAGTTTGACGATGAGGCTCGAGCTGACGTTCGTGGATGTTGCTGCTGGACCGGTTGTGCCTGCTCATTGATCAGAAAAGATTACACAGAATATATACCCAATCCCGGGTTAGGTAACGGGATTGCGCTCTTATTGTGGATATAGTGCAATTTTTCTTGAATTTTCTTAACCCATCTTCCTTGGCGGAAGTAATCGTAGCCGATGATCTCACGAGGAGTATCAATGCTGATGATAGTGGCATCTCCAAGGATGCCCAAGTCATCGGCTATTTGGGTGATCAGAGAGGTGCAGCTTACGTCTCCAACTAGGTTGGGGAACGAGAGCCAGTGCTCTTCTAGCATCTTAACAGGGGACACAGCTTTTCTTTTCAGAGCAGCATAAATCAACTGCATGTCCCCTACTCTCATGCTGATATTATCATTGCGTGGAAAAAGGACAAGGCTTATCCACTTGTGAAAGAAATGGAGAGTGGGATGCTGAATATCATTGGTGCGTGGCTTGTCTGCGTTCTCTTTCCCTGTAACGTCCGTCCAGAGGTGTAGCCTATCAAAATCTTCAAGAGACGAGTCTAAATCTAAGGCACATCCTTCTGCGAACCCTAAGGCATTACTCAGCCTTCTCCAAGATAGAGTGTGCTCTTGACGGAACAACCGAAAGGTTACCCCATCGTTAGAGGATTTCAAAGTGCAAAGAAACTCTAAAGTGAGGAGACGGCAACCCCTTTCAGAAGTGTGATAAAAAGAGGTCCACCCCAGCAGAGCAAAAATCTGGCTGAACTCAGAGTTTGTTGACATTTCTTAACGCAACTTCCAAAGAATAGATCTAGAATCCATTCTAACCAATGGCGCAAGAAATGTTGGTTGGTATAAGATAAGCCTACAGAAATATTATGGTAGATAATCCGCAAGCGCACGGATACCGGTGAGCATTTCACCCGGGGTGATGGATTTTAAAATATCGTATCCACAGGGAAGATGGATAAATGTAACAACAGACATAGGGATGGCAATAGACTACTTTATGGACATTGATGGAATGGCACATACTTTAACAGGGGTAAGCCAAATGATAAAGTAATGATAAATCAGACAGGCAGAGGCACATGTGGAGCATAGAACATACTATTCCTAGTCTAGATTAGAATTGGATTTACTTAAGAGGCACAATTCTATATAGCATAGAAAGACTGAGTTATTCATCTATTCTAATGTAGCATATCATCACATATAGCATAGTCATGGATAAATGTGAACACCCCGAAGATTACCCAAGAAGATCAAGGATGAAACTTGATCCTCCCAAGAATCATTGTTCCACTAGTCTTATACTCGGGGGGTGGACTGCAAAGGACTCAATAGGCCTGTCACACCCACGATTTACCACACGACCCGGAGTATAAGGTGAATCCGCAAGTAAATTATATCTAAGCACCATGCTTACATACTTTCTACTACCTAGCATACGCGCGTAATATACTAGGAGCTCTACGAATAAGTGCGTAGACTTATCATTAATCATGACTATATCAAATATACTACTAGAATAAAGTAAGAACTTAGCAATTGCACACATAACATTGAAATAGCATAAAGTCATTGAGAAACAATATAAGAACTGAAACTTGATAACTTACAGATCTGGAACTGGAGCAAAGCTCAACTCTACTCGAATCTGACTCTCTATCTAGAACTAGGTTCTTGATCTAGAAATTAGATCTTGAACTATGAAGTAGCTATCCTATCTCTGATGTATCCTCTTCTTCTCCTGTCTTGGCCTGATGATGATGATCTTCTGAGAGATGCATACCATGCCCTAGGGGGGGTCTGGAGTTGCTTATATAGCCCGGAGGGATAATCCGTCGCCGTTGGATCAAACCGACCTAAACAAGTGGTTTAGATTAACCCTAAGAGGCGGTGGAGGAACCTTCCGGAAGCAGGGCCTGATCGGGGCCAGGGGGAGCCCGATCGGCCTCCCTATAGGGCCGGTCGGCCTGGGCTGGGCCCCGGCTGGGCTCCGCCTTCCCGTGTGGGCCTCTTGTCCCTTCTAGATGCATATTTTCTCGGAGCCCACTTTGGTTGAGTTCGGGAGTCTTCTGGAGCCTTCTAGAATTCATTCTTTTCGCATTTTCCTGAATAGTCCCTGAAAATATATAATTCACCAAAACTCGTGGAATTCATTAGTCCAAGGCCCTATACTACTGTTGATTTATCTTTTTGGTCCTTTTTCATGTATTGTTGATGCATAAAAATAAGAGTTAGTGAGCATCAACAAACTCCCCCAAGCTTACCTCTTGCTAGTCTCTTAGCAAGACTCAGTGTTACCACAATAAATTCTTTTCCAAGATAGGATGAAAAAGTCAGACTTTTAAAACCTGCTCATATCTGTTTGAGAACATGGGGCTTTTATCTGTACTTGGGTCTTGAGCAGTTGAAAGATATAACAATTAAGTCAAGCACCATGTCTCAAGTTCTTGGTTTCACTAAAATTCTGGAGTTTTGCAAAAGATGTTCAAGTTAAAGCTTAGAGTACTCCTGTATGACAACTTGATATGATAAAACATAAAAACTTTCAACTTTAGCCTGCCTTTGCTTCTTTTGTTCCTGAAATATATCTCTCTTTCTAGCAATAATCTTAAGAGAACTTTGGGTTACACGACATTAGGAGAGGTGGGCCCTACTCGCCCCGGACTTTTGTCCATTTTTCTCTCTCCTTAGAGATGTGGGCTCTTCTCGCCCTCGGACTTGTGTCCATTATTCATCTCTAATTTATTCTTTTTAGGGAGATAGGCCCTTCTCGCCTAGTAGAACACTTGTTCATTTCTCTCCCTCTCTCATCTCACTTTTTCCTCTCTTTTTTTCTTCTTTTCTCTCTTTTTTTTATGTCATGCCCAAGTCTCTTTGAAGGCATAGAGAGATATAAAACTAGAACATTCTGAGCAAATTTTCAACAAGGCTCTTTTAACAGGACATAAAGTCTTGTGTCATACAGGAGACTCGTTATATATGAATTTTATGATTAAAAAGTGAATCTTCAGAATTATTGTTACTTTTGAACAAGATAAACAGCAGCTCAACTTAATCATGTCAATCAATCAATCACCTAGACTTAGATCAAGAAATTGCTCCCACAAGAATCTCAAACTCAAAGCATGTTTCAAAATCTAAACCATTGTAGCCATGTCTTGGGAGAACTTTAAAGATGGTAAGCTAGGCATTTGCAGCAATGAAGAGCATTTGTTTATCATGTCCATTTAGCATACTTCTCTAGTTCTTTATTTATTCTAAACAAGGGAAATTTTTATTTTATTTTATTAATATTTCAAACTTATCAAACTAAACAAAATTTAAAATAAAAATATATAAATAGATAGTTGATACTTAACTTGGGGGCTTCTCCCCCAAGCTGCTTGATTCTACATCCCCCACTGGCGAAATTTGCTTGCCAGTAGTTTAGCGTTTGCATCTGTGGTTTCTTGTATATCTTCTAATCGTTGTCCTGCCTGGTCCATCCACTGTTGTTGTTGGAGTAGCATGTTTGTGTGGGTATCCTGAGTGCTCATTTGCGTCCTCATGTTGTCATGGACACCTTGGCGGAACGTCGCAGAATACTGATGGTCGAATCCTGAAAAAGAGTTACGGGCAGGTACAAAATTCGAAGATGATGCGTAAAACCTGCCACTTCCAAACTCTTGTCTTCCGAGGTTGCTTGGTCCTTGCGATGGTAAATCTCCTCCTTGGTACGCACGACGAGGGTATGTTGGCACGAAGTTTTCATATGATCGATACGCGGCGTCTTCGGACAGTGGGTCAGCTCCGGCGTAGTTTGACGATGAGGCTCGAGCTGACGTTCGTGGAGGTTGCTGCTGGACCGGTTGTGCCTGCTCATTGATCAGAAAAGATTGCACAGAATATATACCCAATCCCGGGTTAGGTAACGGGATTGCACTCTTATTGTGGATATAGTGCAATTTTTCTTCAATTTTCTTAACCCATCTTCCTTGGCGGAAGTAATCGTAGCCGATGATCTCACGAGGAGTATCAATGCTGATGATAGTGGCATCTCCAAGGATGCCCAAGTCATCGGCTATTCGGGTGATCAGAGAGGTGCAGCTTACGTCTCCAACTAGGTTGGGGAACGAGAGCCAGTGCTCTACTAGCATCTTAACAGGGGACACAGCTTTTCTTTTCAGAGCAGCATAAATCAACTGCATGTCCCCTACTCTCACGCTGATATTATCATTGCGTGGAAAAAGGACAAGGCTTATCCACTTGTGAAAGAAACGGAGAGTGGGATGCTGAATATCATTGGTGCGTGGCTTGTGTGCATTCTCTTTCCCTGTAACGTCCGTCCAGAGGTGTAGCCTATCAAAATCTTCAAGAGACGAGTCTAAATCTAAGGCACATCCTTCTGCGAACCCTAAGGCGTTACTCAGCCTTCTCCAAGATAGAGTGTGCTCTTGACGGAACAACCGAAAGGTTACCCCATTGTTAGAGGATTTCAAAGTGCAAAGAAACTCTAAAGTGAGGAGACGGCAACCCCTTTCAGAAGTGTGATAAAAAGAGGTCCACCCCAGCAGAGGAAAAATCTGGCTGAACTCAGAGTTCAAGCCTGCTTCTTGCATGAACTCTTCACTAAACATGGGTGTAAGGACAAAAGAACGTTTCTTCAGTTTCTCATACCTTTCCTTCTCTTCTCCTCTCCTGATGTGCAAATGCACATCATTGGTTAGGATCTTTCCTTGTGATTGCGATGCCGAAGGAGAGGGGTTAGAGACCGATGAGGGAGACTCCTGAGAGTCTACACTCATCGACCGCTGGGAGTTGGCTCTGGAGCTAGAGCGTCTAAGGATTCTCCCAAACATGGTGTCTTGAGGCTTTCAAGGGTGTAAGAGAAAAGTTTAGAGCTAGGCTACCCTTGGATTTCTTCTCCACTCTCTTCCTAAGCTTCCTTTCTCTTGAGGCAGCACTGCAAAAGCTCGAAGGTGAGGTTTTCTGGGTTGGTGTGTGTGCGAAGAACTGGGTAGGAGGTGGCTGCTTATATAGGCCCAAGGGGGGTGGCCGGCCGGCCTGGTGGTGGGGCCGGTCGGCCCCACCTGGCCTCCACTCGGGTGCCCTCTCCTCCATCCATTTTCTGCTGTCTTCCAACGCTAGAAAAAGTGCCTTGTGAGTGGGAAAAGAAGGTGCTGGTGGATGAAGTGATAAGATAAGGTAGGTAAAGACTTGATGTGTATCCCTATGGCATGTGGGTCCCATGCGTAAGGGTAAAGGCAAATATAACAGCAAAAATATAGTAGTAAAAATATTTTTATGCCACCATGAAAAATCATTATACGGGTTTTGACACACCGTAAAATTATTTACCATGGGCGTGAAAAAGTTTTTACTGTAGTAAATATGAAATTCAGAAATATATTTTTGTGTTTTTACCGGTTACCTTTGACGAGGGTTCGTAGTTTGAGTCCTCGAACGGGACTTCCAAGTCCTCTAATATTTAGGTGCATCCTCCGTCTTCAGAGATAATGGTCCTTCTGATGATGTCTTTTCTTGATCGATCATGTTCGCGTTGATGCTGAGCTCTGGTCTGGGTCCGAAGGCAAACTTCTCCTCCTTTCCATTGATCTCAAATGTGATCTCCCCTCTGCCTACATTGATGCGTGCATTGGCGGAGCTCAGGAATGGTCGCCCGAGAATTAGTGAAACCCTGTAGTCTGGGTGCATATCCAATACCACGAAATCAACTGGCACCAAGAACTCTCGGATTTTCACTGGAACATTCTCGGCGATTCCTGATGGGTAGCGAACTGATTGTTCTGCCAATTGGAGACACATTGATGTTGGAACCAAGGTAGGGTGCTTGAGCTTGTCGAAGACAACCTTGGGCATCACACTAACACTTGCTCCAAGATCATAGAGTGCATTGTTGAAGTATTGATTTCCAATGGAGCACTCAATAGTGGGGCATCCTGGATCCTTTTTCTTGATGAGCGATGTGTTCAGGATTGCCGCACTCCATTCTTCGGTCAACTTGATGATCTCCGTAGTTGGCAAAGGTTTCTTCTTATTCAGGATGTCTCGGATGTACTTGGCATATGTCAGGACTTGCATGGCATCCAATAGAGGTATGTTGACATAAAGCTTCTGGATGACTTCGATGAACTTCCTGAATTGATCATCAACTTGAGGTTTTCTCACTCTTCTTGGATATGGTATGAAGTTGGTGTCGTGGAAATCTTGTCTTGCTGAGTCTTGTTCTTCTTGCACGACTTCTTCTACGTTATTATCCTTCTCTGGAGCTTCGGCTGGTGCTACAGGTACTGCAGATGTTGCAGGTGCTGTAGGTGTTCTAGCCGGTGGTCTTGCTGTGCCCTTGGGATATGGTGGATCTGTTGTTTGCTTGCCACCTCTTGTTCGGACATTAAATACCTACTCAGGGTTAGTGGCAACAGGTGCAACAGCAGACAATTTTGATAATTTTGATTCTAGTTCAGCATTAAAGATAGCTTGATCTTTTAAGATTTCAGAAAAATTATCCATCTTAACATTTATGTCTTCTAGAATCTTATCATTAGCAACAAGCTTCTTAGAGAGATTATTAGTTATTTTATCCTGTTCTTCAATTAACTCTCGTAGCGAAGGTCGCTTCGAATTATTACCTGTATACTTACCTGCGTAAGTTGGTCGTGGTTGTAGGTCTTTTTCTTGGGTTGGTGCTGACTTGTGGACCACCAAGCTTGAATTTCTTGAAGTATTCATCGAATCTTGTAAAGCTTGTCGATCCTTCTTGAAGTTGACTCGTTCCTCAAGCCTGTTCAACAGCACGTCCATACTAGTTGATAGTTCTTTCAACTCTTCATCTCCTTGTACTTCTTCACTCTGACGACATTGTTGAGTGTTCTTCTGGGTCCAGCCTTGATTTTCAGATATCTTCTGCATAAGTGTATTGGCTTGTCACGTAGTGAGTGACAAGAATGATCCTTTAGCAACTGCATCTAGATGCTCAGACGCTTTTTGATTTAATCCATGGTAAAAGCTTTGTAAGAGCATCCATTCTTTTATTCCATGGTGAGGGCAATCTGATATATATTCTTGCAAACGTTCCCATGCCTCTGGAATTGACTCGCCTTTCTGCTGCTGGAAATTGGTGATTTTTCCACGTAAAGCATTGGTTTTGCCTGTGGGGAAAAACTTTGATAGGAAGGTTGTAGAACATTCCTCCCATGTGTTGATTTCATTGGAGTAGAACCATTGTCTCGCCCTTCCCTTTAGTGAAAATGGGAATAAGCGGAGTAGGATCGTTTCCTTGGGAATGTCCTTGATGGAGATGGTGGTGCCTTTCTCCAAAAAGTTTTGGAGATGAGCGCTTGCATCTTCATGTACCTTTCCACTGAATAGATCAGCTTGCACCATGTTGATGAGGCAAGCCTTAAGCTCGAATTCATGATCGATTGTTGGTCCAATGCGAATGTTATTGATGTTTGGAGCAGAGAATTCCAACAACGTCTTCTCAGCCATGGCTTCAGAACTTGGTGTAAAGCTTCCTTGGTTGATTTGACTCAAATAATTGAAGTGTGGTGAATCACAATCAAACCTGTTAATACCCTGCAAGTAAGATAGACAAAAACAAACAAGGGTAATTCTGTTTAAGCAGAGGTGCCAAATTACAAAGTCTCATTAAAGTATCTAGCAATCGATTTTCAAAAGGTAGCCATCCAATCTTCCCCGGCAACGGCGCCAGAAATGCTTGTTGTCATTTCTTAACGCAACTTCCAAAGAATAGATCTAGAATCCATTCTAAGCAATGGCGCAAGAAATGTTGGTTGGTATAAGATAAGCTTACAGAAATATTAAGGTAGATAATCCGCAAGCGCACGGATACCGGTGAGCATTTCACCCGGGGTGATGGGTTTTAAAATATCGTATCCACAGGGAAGATGGATGGATGTAACAACAGACATAGGGATGGCAATAGACTAACTTATGGACTTTGATGGAATGGCACATACTTTAACAGGGGTAAGCCAAATGATAAAATAATGATAAATCAGACAGGCAGAGGCACATGTGGAGCATAGAACATACTATTCCTAGTCTAGATTAGAATTGGATTTACTAAAGAGGCACAATTCTATATAGCATACAAAGACTGAGTTATTCATCTATTCTAATGTAGCATATCATCACATATAGCATAGTCATGGATAAATGTGAACACCCTGAAGATTACCCAAGAAGATCAAGGACGAAACTTGATCCTCCCAAGAATCATTGCTCGACTAGTTTTATACTCGGGGGGTGGACTGCAAAGGACTCAATAGGCCTGTCATGCCCACGAACTACCACACGACCAGGAGTATAAGGTGAATCCGCAAGTAAATTATATCTAAGCACCATGCTTACATACTTTCTACTACCTAGCATACGCGTGTAATATACTAGGAGCTCTACGAATAAGTGCGTAGACTTATCATTAATCATGACTATATCAAATATACTACAAGAATAAAGTAAGAACTTAGCAATTGCACACATAACATTGAAATAGCATAAAGTCATTGAGAAACAATATAAGAACTGAATCTTGATAACTTACAGATCTGGAACTGGAGCAAAGCTCAACTCTACTCGAATCTGACTCTCTATCTAGAACTAGGTTCTTGATCTAGAAATTAGATCTTGAACTATGAAGTAGCTATCCTATCTCTGATGTATCCTATTCTTCTCCTATCTTTGCCTGATGATGATGATCTTCTAAGAGATGCATACCATGCCCTAGGGGGGGGGGGTCTGGGGTTGCTTATATAGCCCGGAGGGATAATCCGTCGCCGTAGGATTAAACCGACCTAAACAACTGGTTTAGATTAACCCTAAGAGGCGGTGGAGGAACCTTCCCGAAACAGGGCCTGATCGGGGCCAGGGGGAGCCCGATCGGCCTCCCTATAGGGCCGGTCGGCCTGTGCTGGGCCCCGGCTGGGCTCCGCCTTCGCGTGTGGGCCTCTTGTCCCTTCTAGATGCATATTTTCTTGGAGCCCACTTCAGTTGAGTTCGGGAGTCTTCTGGAGCCTTCTAGAATTCATTCTTTTCGCATTTTCCTGAATAGTCCCTGAAAATATATAATTCACCAAAACTCATGGAATTCATTAGTCCAAGGCCCTATACTACTGTTGATTTATCTTTTTGGTCCTTTTTCATGTATTGTTGGTGCATAAAAATAAGAGTTAGTGAGCATCAACAACGGCTCAGGCCTTTCGCGCTTGTTCTTCACCTGCACCAACACGAGTCAAGCCGCAACCTGTACCTGCACACTTAGCCAAGCATCAGTCCACACAACGTTGTCAATCACTCATCACTAAGGAGCGACCCTCCACTGGTCCTCGGACACACCTGGTCCTCAATCTCCCCCTTGATGAGTGCATTGACAACACCCGTAGTAACCATGATAGAGAAAAAGAAAAGAAAATAGCCACGAACACAAACCTCCCAAGCAAGTGATCTAAAGCCAAAGAACAAGCGAAAACGAGATCACCCGCCAATCCAAGTCTCGGCCCCCTAAGACAAGGGCAATGGCTTGACACAGCCGAGACAAAACAAAGCTCTCAAAGAGCACATCACAAAGCACAAAACTCAGGAAAGTCAAAGGAGCTCCCCCTGCATATGTGCAAACTCCCCCTGAGCAAATGCAACCTCTTCTTCTCAAATTTTTCTCGTCACATGCAACATCTCACAAATGCATACCAATTTTGCATAAAAACTCCCAATGCATGAGAATTCTCCCCAAAAGCATGTGTATTCTCCCCTTATCATACAAACCTCTCCCCCTTGTTGACAATGCATGAATCAAGGTATATGAAATTCTTCCCCTTGTTTTCATGAAGAATGCATGTCAAAGCATATAGACAGTCTACCAAGCTTCTCAAATATACAAAGATCACAACAAGATGCTACACATGAGACATAGAGCAAACAAGGTAGACATGGTGTATCTAGCACATTGCCATCAAGAAGGTAGAGACATAGAAGCATGTGACATGGCTAAAAGCAATTTTAAACAATTTTCACAAAGAAACATGCATCTCATGAGCAAGATCCTACCCATACCAATTTGAACAGAAAGGCACTAGATCATTCAAAGTTTTATGCAAGATCGCAAATTCTCATCACAAGATCATTATAAACGCCCACAAGCTACTCAAGTCATGTTAAAGCCACCGAGCCATGTGTCTACTTCTTAAAATGAGACTTCTCATGGTAGACAAGCATGCTACGGTTTAGCACCCAAGATATGAATATCAAAACATAAAAACATGAATAGGAGCTCATTTTTCAAGCATAAGGCAATTCATACACCAATTTCATTTTCAAGATTTAAACATGGTACATGAAGTGCCTTTGCGGAAAAAGAAGCTTATGCTCCTCTCCAAGCAAGCAAAAGGGCTAAACATTTACAATGACAAAGGATCTTTGACCCCAATTAAAGAGAATATGATCCTCAAGCACAAACTGAGCATGTTATAAGCATTTAAGCACAAATTGAGCAAAGACAAGCATCTACTCATGAGAGAGGCAGTTTTATCATTTTCACAACCAAAATGCTATCTCATCATACATATATGGCAAAACCAACAAGAGCATAGCATTCACATCCAAAAGCTACCAATCATGCACATATCTCATCCATAGCACATCGGTGATCAATGTATATAAGAGAAGCTCATTCCTAGCTCAAGTGATCCAAAGATGGCTATCCTACCAGGTTTTGTACAGAAAGTAAAATGCATGAAGGAAATGCAACAAAATGAACATATGACACATATATACATGAGAAGCTCTAAGACCCAAGCTAGAACGGAAAGCATACCCAAGCTCACCCCGCAAGCGAGTGAAAGTGGCTTGGTCAAGTGGTTTGGTGAAAATGTCAACTAGCTGGTCTTGGGTAGGAACATAGGACAAAGATATGTTTCCTTTCTCCACATTGTCTCTCAGGAAGTGGTACCTCACTTCTATGTGTTTCGTTTTGGAGTGGAGGACAGGATTTTTGGCTACGCTTATGGCACTAGTGCTGTCACAGAAAAGTGGAACCTGGGAGCACTCCTCACCAAAATCACTCATGGTATAGGTCATCCAAAGCAGCTGGGAACAACAACTAGCTGCAGCCAAATATTCAGCCTCGATGGTGGACTGGGCAAAATCCGCATCAGAAAAACCATGAAGCTTGAGTGTCGAGGAGGCAGAGTACCACAGGCCAAACTCAGGAGTGTAGTTCAAATACCTGAAAATCCGCTTGACGGCCTGCTGATGTGAAGTCCTCGGTGAAGCCTGAAAACGAGCGCACAGACACACGCTGAACTGTATGTCTGGCCTCGTCGCCGTCAAGTAGAGGAGGGAGCCGATCATCCTCTGGTACTCCTTCTGGTCCACGGGTTCGCCGTCCTCATCCGCATCCAAAGCCGTAGTCGTACTCATCAGTGTAGTCAGCGGCTTGGAGTCGTTCATGCCAAACTTCTTCACCATGTCCCTGGTGTACTTCGCCTGATGTACGAAGGTCCCGTCCTTGCACTGCTTGATCTGGAGACCCAAGAAAAACTGCAGCTCGCCCATTATGGACATCTCAAATTCCCTGCTTATGTCATCTGTAAATCTGGCAACAAGATCATGAGAAGAGCTACCAAAGATTATGTCATCCACGTTTATCTGAACGATCAAAAGGTCATTCCCATGCTTAAGGAGGAACAGGGTCTTATCAACTGTGCCCATCACAAACCCCTTACTCAGCAAAAAGCCTCTCAACCTGCCATACCAAGCTCTAGGTGCCTGTTTCAACCCATAGAGCGCTCTCTGGAGTTTGTATACACGGTGTGGGTATTTTTCACTCTCAAACCGCGGGGGTTGCCTCACATACACTTCTTCCTCTATCACCCCATTCAAGAAAGCACTCTTGACATCCATTTGGTACAACTTGAACCCTTTAGCCACGGCAAAGGCTAGAAGGATCCTAATTGCCTCCAAACGGGCCATAGGAGCAAATGTCTCCTCATAGTCTATCCCCTCCTTTTGGTTGAAACCCTGCGCCACCAAGCTCGACTTGTTTCTCACAACCATTCCATTCTCACCCTCTTTGTTCTTCCACACCCACTTGGTTCCTATGGGACGGCAATTTGGCGGTGGATCGACTAACACCCAGACTTGGTTTCTCTCAAAGTTTTCCAACTCCTCATGCATGGAATTCACCCAATTCTCATCAGACAAAGCGTGTCGAATATCTTTGGGCTCGAAAGAAGCAATAAAGGCAGAATGAGCGAAATGAGAAGTATTCCTTGACCTCGACCGTGTAGTGTGTTCATGAAGGTCACCAATGATGGTCGTCGGTGGGTGATCAACTTGTACTCGCCGGGGAGCCTCTCGCCTGGACACAATCTCCCCCTCAGCAGCAGCCTCCACTCGAACAGCCTCAGTCATAGTGGGTGTAGGGGATGGTCCGTCCTCGATCGTTGTCGTAGAAGTGGAAGTAGTACGTACACGATCAGCCGCTGGAGCATCACCACCATCATCGTCATCATCTCCATCTCCGTCCTTCTCATCCTCGAAGATCCTTGCTCCAATCTCCTCGTCACCTGCACACTCAAAAGTAGAAGAGCTACATGGTAGTGTCTCGTCGAAGGTAACCTCGCAAGTCTCCATGGTTCGGTTAGTGTCAAGCTTGAGCACACGATATGCTCTAGAATGAATCGCATAACCAAGGAAAATCCCATCCGAACATCGAGACTCAAACTTATCCAACATGCCCTTCTTGGGAATGAAATACTTGCAGCCAAAAGCTCTAAAGTGACTCACCTTGGGTTGTCGGCCATGCATCAGCTCATAAGAGGTCTTCTTCTTAAAGGCACGAAGGAAGATGCGATTTGAGACATAGCAAGCGGTATTGACCGCCTCGGCCCAGAAACGCCTAGGAGTCCTATGCTCATCGAGCATCGTCCTGGCCATCTCACAAAGGGTCCGGTTCTTCCTCTCCACTACGCCATTCTGGCAAGCGACGTATGGAGAAGAGTACTGATGATCAAGACCAAGATCACTTCAAAAGGCATCAAAATGAGAGTTCTTAAATTCCGTGCCATTGTCACTGCGTATAGCTCGAATGGCATCACCATGTCTCTCATTTTTCAACCTTAAGATCAAGTCTCGAACAAAGCCAAACGCCTCACTCTTATCCTCCAAAAAGAAAACCCAAGAGTACCTCGAAAAATCATCAACAACCACAAGAACATACCACTTCCCACCGGCAGAGCGAACACGAGCTGGCCCAACCAAATCCATGTGCAACAGCTCACAAGGTCGCTCGGTCATGACAGAAGTCAGAGGAGCGTGAGAAGCAGCAACCATTTTTCCATGCCGACAAGAAGCACAAACCAAATCCTTCTCGAATTTCAACTTAGGCAATCCTCGGACAAGATCAAGACCACTCAAGCGGGAAAGCAACTCAAAGCTCAAGTGTCCCAACCACCTATGCCATTTCCAAAGCTCGGCCGAAACGCCAGCAACAAAGCATCGAGGAGGACCAACAGACTGGGAAAAATCGGCACGAAAGATTTGACCCTCGGACGATCGTACAGACAAGATCGCCTCGAGAATCAAGCACACGAGAAACACCCGACTTGAAACGAACCTCAAAACCTTCGTCAAGTAATTGAGATACTGACAACAGGTTAAAACCAAGTGACTTGACCAGGGCCACACTTCTTAAGGTCACCTTGCTACTCACCTTCACCATACCTTCAGCAAGCACTCGTCCTCTCCCATTGTCCCCGAAAGTGATGTACTCCCTCGTACTCACCGGGGTGAGGCTGGAGAACCACCCACGATCTCCGGTCATGTGTCTTGAGCAACCGGAGTCGATCAACCAAAAGTTCTCCAAGCCTCCCACCTGCAATCAAAAACAAGGATGAGAATGAGCAAGCGACTCAACACCGGGGTTAGTACCAAAAGAGTCAAACCAGTGCTGAGCCATTTGCTCAAAAGAAGGGTTAGCAAAATCCATCCTCCCAAAGCCTCTAGGCGGAGCCCTCTCACGCCTACCACCGAAGGACCTATCATGTCTCACTGGAGGAGTCCGCGCACCACGAGGGGGAAAACGTGGCCCGTAGTCCATCTGAGACCCAAAGCTCCGATCGTGCCTCCCAAACTCGTAACGGTCACGAGAAGGAGCACGTCGAGCCAACTCACCACGCCCAAACCCAACACGCCTGTCTCTCTGAGTGAACACACCTCCACCTCCACCTACACGAGTGGGAACTGTTCTCACAAACACATCACCCCTAGGTAGAGGCCCTCTACGAGGCTCAGGCACACCACGAGAGAGGTGGTACCTGTCCTTGTTTGCCATCTCCCTAGCAAACCTCTCATCCCTCTTCCTCCGGAAATAGAACTCATCCTTGTGCCCATCCCTCCCACAATACTCACAATGGAAGTGGATTGGCACTGGCTTAGGCTGTGGCTTCTCTACAAGCTTCTCTCCTGCTTTCTCTCCTGTCTTCCCATCAAAGACACTCCCCTGGGTGCTCACAAACTTGATGGGTTTTTGGTAGTTTTCAGCTTTGTGGGGGAACACTGGAGGATCTGAGGTTATGTCTAGCTTGTTTCTGAGATGGTTTGGCTTGGGTGCAAATTTGTTCATTGGTGTGGTATGTGGTGGAATGGGGATCTCTCCGGCTTTCTCTTCTCCCTCACCACTCTTCTCACCACACTTGTCAGCCCCCAACGCCTGACCATCAAACCTTTTGAACTGAGCCAACATCATACTCAATTGTGGCTCATGCCCAGACAACCACCCCATCATTTTTCTCGATTCATCATTTTCATCCTGTAGACGATCAACATAGTTTGCAAGTTCCATGTTTTTCAAAGCATGCATTTCACAGGTTGAACATGATGTAGGAAGAGGAGCTTTCAAAGCCGCCTCAAGAGAAACAATTCTAGTGTGAGATTCATCTAACCTAGCATGCAAAATAGGACATGATGTACAAGCTCCTAACAAAGCTGGCCTAGACTTCAATTCATCACACTCAATCCTAACCACATCAAGTTCCTCGAGAACAGAGGCATGTTTCTCCTTGAGGGCAGTCAAGTCAGCAAGAAAAACTGAGCAATCACCACAATCAATTTCATCCATCACAACAGGAGCAGATCTCAAAGCAGCTATCTCATTTTGAGCATCCACAAGCAAGGATTCAAGTTCAGCCACCTTGTCCTTAGCATCACCCAACAAAGACCTAAATTCCCTCTTCTCCTTGTTGGTCTTTCTAAGCACATCATCACGGTTGTCAAGCAACTCATTCAGCCTAGCATTCTCCTCTAACAAGAAGTTGGGATCTTGTCGTACCTCATCATCAGAATCGGAGTTCGAATCCGAGCTGTGCTTCCCACCCTTCTTGGAATGCGCCATGCCGCAAAAGCCTCCTTGCGCGACGAAGCTCAGGCTGGTGATGTTCTTACCCGTGTGCCGCTTGTCCTTGCGCTTCTCTTGCTCATCCTCGCTGCTCGAGTCGGAAGAAGCATCACTTGAAGTCGAGTCGATGTCGCTCGCTCTGGCCACCATTGCTCGAGCGGTCTTCTTCTTGTAGCCGCCACCCTTCTTGTGCCTTCTCTCACCCTTGTCCTTGTGCTTGTCCTTGTAGTCGTTCCTGGAGCGGTGCTTGTTGTAGTCATGCTTGGGCTTGCCCTTGTAGTCATTCTTAATCTCCATGGCTTCAGGGCATTCGGCGATGAAGTGCCCGTGCTTCCCGCACCGATAGTACATCCCCGATCTCCGCCTTGCATTCTTGCGGTTCTCGTACATCCGCCCAAACCTCTTGCTCAACAAGGCGAGATCGTCCTCGCTCAGCACATCAAAGTCCTCATCTGGCAAGGACACAAGACAAGACAGAGAAACCACCAGAGTTAGCGTTAGTTCTCGATCCTGAGACGAGAGCCAAACTATGAGGATCAGTGGGGCTCTCGCTCTTGGCTCTCAAGCCACGATCGACCTCTGAAGACCTGAGCTTGGAGAACAGCTCATCAAGCGAAAGCGTATCATAAGCGCTCGACTCCGCAATGGCCTCGATCTTGGCTTCCCATACGGACCTATCCAGGGCATGCAAAAGCTTGATAGCTTGATCATGATCCGTGTATGGGAGCAATGTCGCATTGGCCCTCATGTTGTTGACGATGCAAGTGAAGTGCTGAAACATAGCATCGGTCGACTTACCGGGGAGATGAGTGAAGTTCTCGTACTCTCTCCGGTAAGTGGTGAACATACGGGCTTGCACTTGGGCATTGCCAACATGAGCATTCTTCAACTTGAGCCAAATCTTTCCGGCCACATCCTCTCCGTACACTCGATCGAACTCCGAGGCACAGACAGCACGGAACAAGTAATCAACGGCTTTGCTGTTGGCCTCAAACATGTCCCGCGATCCTGGAAGCAGAAAACTATCTGGGATGACATAATGAGGATTCTGAGTGACCTCCCAGATAAGAGTTCCCTTCCCTCGCAAAAACGCGCCCATGCGCCTCTCCCACATCGGGTAATTCTTGCCATCAAAGTGCGGAGGACCCGACCCCTTGCCATAATCGCCCATCTTTGGATCTTAGACTGGTTAGAATCAAGAAGATCCGTAACCGGCTCTAATACCAATTGAAGGACCGATTCAGGCGACCAGAGAGGGGGGGAGTGAATGGGAGCCGATTAAAAATTCTTCCCTAAGGTCGAACTCGGCCTATGCCCCCATTGCCACTCCACGAATCCGTGCACACACAAAATGCTCCAAACAAGGCACACACAAGCCAAGAAGATCACTAGAGAAGCACCGAAGCAAGAATCAAAGAACTTGAGCACTGCTGCGTAGTCCAAGTCGGACGGTCCGCCTGGCTGCTGCGGATAGTCCGCCAGGGTAGCGCGGATGGTCCGCGAGGCAGGCGCGGACGGTCCGAAATTGACTCAAAGGCTAACAGTAACTCCAGGGAAAAATCTCTCCGCGCGGACAGTCCGGCAAGGGCCCGCGGACGGTCCGCCAAACTCTCGGAAAACCCCAGACAAACAAGCCGGCACCCCAGACAAAATTATGACCACGCGGACAGTCCGCCAGGTCCACGCGGACGGTCCGCAAACCATCTGCAACACCAAAACGCTAAGCCACCAGATCGAAACACAAACCACGAAGAACCAATGAAGAACACGAAGAACAGCTGGGCTGTCTATGCCACGCGGACGGTCCGCACGGGACCCGCGGACGGTCCGCCGGGCTCGAACAGAGCAGAAAAACGCCCGACCTCGGGAGTCAACTTGACCTTCCCATCACCGGATCTCCCAAATGGTTGAAGCTCTTGAGACAAGATTTTGGGGAGATGTAAAGTGTCACACAAGGATGCTATGCCCCAAAAATCTCGACTCCTAAGCTACTAAATCACCGGGAATCGCGGATCAACCGAGCCACCACCATGAACTCGGGCACCAACCAAAAATGCACGAATCGAAGGCTCTCCACGGCGTTTGAGGGGTCAAGATCACACACAAAGATGCGCAAGGCATCCACCCGTGATCCCCTCAAAGAAATCCGTCAAGAAACGCCTCCAAAATCACTAATCGAGCCAAGAACGAAAACTCCCAAAAATAGTCCCAAAAATGACACGAAAATCACAGAGGACTAGGAGATCACCGGGACGCCGAATGCTTCCATATATCCAGAGGTCAGATTCTGTACAAGAGTCTAGCCTAAGGAATCCAGAGGGAAAGGAAGCAGTTCAGAGAAAATCTACCAGGGGCGAAAACCCTAGGGAGCAAGAGAGAGAGATGCCATCCACCTCTCTGCTATTTATATGAAGTTCATCGGAGGGAGGTAAATAACCACGCTACCCCTACTGCATAAATGAAGATACAACCCCTCAGGGGCATTTTGGTCGAGTCTTCATCGAGCGGACACGCTTCCACCGCGGCCTTGCTTAGCTTCGACGCAAGCCCCGCGATCACGCCACGTGCCCCCCGCCTCGAAGCTTCCCGAAGCTCCCGGATCACCGTCTCCGTCGCCTCGAGCCTCCGGGCTTGGTTTTGCGGCCCAAACCAAGAAACCGTCCACCTGATGGTTTTGTGGGCAAACCACCAAACCCCGCGTGCAAGCTTCGGGCTTCAACCGGTACCTTGCACCGGCCCATGTTGACGACTTCAGCCCGCCAGTCTTGCACCGCACGGCTCGCACTTGACCCCATCGGCCACCGGGTCAATCGAACCAAGCCTACTTGCCACTCCATCACCCGGAGGCCGCCACGGCTCAGGCCTTTCACGCTTGTTCTTCACCTGCACCGACACGAGTCAAGTCGCAACCTGTACCTGCACACTTAGCCAAGCATCAGTCCACACAATGTTGTCAATCACTCATCACTAAGGAGCGACCCTCCACTGGTCCTCGGACACACCTGGTCCTCATATACCCCTTCTCCCTCTTTTCTAGAGTTCTGCCTCCTCCTCCATTGAAACACCTCCCAAGCTTGCTTCCCTCTCTCCCAACTCCCTTCCTAGCATTCCAAGCAAGGATTCCTCCTAGGGTTTGGATGTGAGAGACATTTGAGGTGTGAGATTAAGCCCCTTTGTGAGAGTTCTTTGCTTTTTCATCTAAAGAAGCACTTGTGGAGGCTTTGGTTCATCAATTCATGTTTATTACTGTTGAAGCTTGCTTCTAGATGGTTAGGCGCTGCTTGTTGAGTGCCCTCTTTGTGTGGAGCACCTCGGAACGTTTGCATCACCCTCCTCTTCATGGGGATTCATAGTAAGTGCTCAATCCTCCTTAGTGGTTGATTGAGAGAGGCAAGTGATAGCCCACCCTTTGTGGGTACCTCAACGGAAATGTAGCTTCTTTGTGACAGCCCACCCAGGTGAAATCTTGGGTCGATTCGGGGTTGTGAGCTTTGTTTGGTGTTTGAGAAAGTTCCTAGGCAGAGGCGGTCTGATCGCCCCCTCCATGCGGTCTGACCGCCCCTAGCAGGAACTGTTCCTCAAGTGTTTTCCGCTGTGGTTTGTTTGTGTTCGGGTTGGTAGGTTGTGTGGGTTGCTCCTAGGATCAGTAGCACTCCAGTGGCTACGTGAACTTGGCAAAATGTTGATTGAGAGCCGGAAGTGATTTCGGGATCGAGGCTGTGTTCATATCGTTAGAGGAGTCATTTCTCTCGAGAAGAACTTTTATCGACTCCCATTCACTCCCCCCTCTCTGGTCGCCCAATCCGGTCCTTCAATTACTATCAGAGCTGATTACGGATATTCTTGATTCTAACCAGTCTAAGATCCAAAGATGGGTGACTACGGAAAGGGGTCGGGTTCTCCGCACTTCGATGGGAAGAACTACCAGATGTGGGAGAGGCGCATGGGTGCGTCTCTACGTGGCAAGGGACAGCTGATTTGGGATGTGATGCAAAATGCAAACTATGTCCTTCCTGTCAACTTTCTTGCCCCAGGTTCTCGGGGCATGTTTGACGCCAACAGCAAGGAGGTTGATTACTTGTTTCGTGCTCTTTGTGCCACAGAGTTCGATCGTGTATACGGAGAGGATGTGGCTGGCAGGATTTGGGAGAAGCAGAGGAATGCTCATGTTGGGAACGCTCAGGTGCAGGCTCGCTTGTTTGCCACTCACCAGAGAGAGTACAAGAATTTCACTCATCTCCCCGGTCAGTCGATTGATGCGATGTTCCAGTGCTTCACCTGTATTGTGAACAACATGAGGGCCAATGTGACTATTCTCCCATACACAGATCACGATAGAGCTATCAAGCTCTTGCACTCACTTAACAGATCTGTGATGAGTGCCAAGGTCGAGGCCATCTTGGAGTCGGATGTGTATGAGACATTGACTAAGGATGAGCTATTCTCGAAGCTTAAGTCGTCAGAGTTGGATCGTGGCCAAAGAGCCAAGACTGAGAGCCCGAGTGAGTCGCATAGTCTTGCTCTTGTCTCTAGATCTGGTGGAAGGACTAACACTAACTCCTCTTCGAGGATGTTTTCTCTGTCTTCCTTTGTGTCCTTGCTAGATGAGGAGTTCGACGAGCTTGGAGAGGACGAGTTGGCCCTGCTATCCAGGAAGTTCTAGAGGATGCACGAAAACCGCGTGAACATGAGGAGGATCACGTGTACGTGCTACAGATGCGGCAAGCAGGGACACTTGATCGCTGAGTGCCCACAGGAGATCGAGCCCAAGAACGAGTACAAGCAACACCGAAGGATCGAGAACAAGCATCGCTCGAGGCGCGAGCACAAGCACAAGCACAACTACAAGGACAAGGACGAGCTGATGTCGAGGAAGGGTGGCGGCTACGACAAAGAAGAAGAAGGCTGGGTGATGGTGGGTGCGAGGGACGTCGACTCCAGCTCCTGCTACACTTCGTCGAGTTCCAGCGACAACGATGACGACGGCAAGCGCAAGAGCAAGAAGCACAGTTCTAAGAACCTCAGCGGCCTGAGTTGCTTCGCACGAGAGGAGCAAGAAGAACCAGAAGGATGACTCGGGCTCAGATTCTGAGGATGAGGTATGTGATGAGCTCTCTTCCTTGCACCAGGAGAATGAGGAGTTGGTTGCTTTGCTTGACAACCGTGATAGCATGCTTAGAGAGACCAAGAAGCTTATGAAAGAACTTAGGGCATCGCTAGAATAAACTAGGGAGAAGATAGCTGAGCTAGAGTCTAAGAATCTTGATGCTAGACTTGAAATAGATTCTCTTTAGACTGCTCCTATTGTAGTTGATGTTGTTGATTATGATGACTGCTATGCTTTCTTGGCTGATTTGACAGTGCTTAAGGAGAAGCATGCCTCTAAGTTGGAGGGACTAGATTTGCTTAGGGCTGAGCTTGATGAGACGAAGTCTAGGTCTGCTTTACTTAGTGCTTGCACTTCTTGTCTTGTGTTCAATGCTAGACTAGATGAATCTCATGATAGGATTATTTCTTTGGAAGTTGCTTTGAAAGTTCCTATTCCTACATCATGCCCTACCTGTGAATTACATGTTGTTAAGAATATGGAGCTTGCACACTATGTTGATAGATTGCAACATGAGATTGGTGAGTTGAGGAAATTGATGAGTTGGTTGTCTGGGCATGAGCCTGAGTTGAGTCTAGTGATGGCTGAGTTTAAGAGGTTTGATGGTCATGCTTTGGGTTCTGGGAAGATCGGTGAGAACAGTAGCGAGGGAGGAGAGAAAATTGGAGGCATTCCTATTCACCAAAAACTACACCCATGAACAAGCTAGACACAACTCCATGAAGGACTGGATTGGCGACCAGAGAGGGGGGGGGGAGTGAATGGGAGCTGATAAAAAATTATTCCGAGGAAGAACCTTGGCCTATACCCCGATTTCACTTCCGAGCAATCCCGCGCACACCTTGCCAAGACCACGTAGCCACTGGAGGTGCTACTAATCCTAGGAACAAGTATCTCCACCCAAACAAGCAACCGAAACACCGCAGTGGAAAACCGTGCTGCTTGCTGCCTGCACTGCACCAGTTAGGTCGGTGTGCACTACAACACGCACAGAAATGTTCCAGAGAGCCTCAACGAGATCTCTAGGCCTTGTAACAAACACCACCTCAAACCAAGAAACCTCCAGCAACACGAAGCTACTCCAACCTAGCCAAGAAGGGGCAAAACAAGAAAAACCTCACCAAGAACTAAGCCAGGGAAACACCACCATGACCCCACTGAACCACATGTTCACCCGAGCAAAATAGCTAACAGGGGCTTGCACCGGCCAGACCGGTCAGGTCTGGGTAGCTCGGGAAGAACTCCACCCGCGGGTCAACCCCTTGATTCCCTTCACCCGATCTCCCAATTCGCTCCACGAATTCAAGAGAAACTCTGGGGAAGGTAGGAACACCTCATGGATGATCTCTAGCTCGAAGCATATGCCCCAAATCTCTCTAGAATAGGAGGAATCAGAAATCTCTTGGTCTAACCCCAAGAACACAAGGAACTCCGAAAACCCCAAAACCAAAGGCCTTCCCACGGATTTGGAGGGGACAAATCACCAAGAAAAGAGGCACAACATCCTCATGAGTGAATCAACCAAAAAATCCCATGGGAAAACACCTCCAAAATCCCACCACGAAAATCCAAAGAAAGGACTCGAAAATCACCAAATAGGAAAAACGGGAGGAACAACTAGAGCACTTGAGGAACCACACCGAAGCTTCTATACATACCATGAAAGGTTCATACAAGGTCTAGCAAGCCGCCAAATCATCCATCCCTCTCTCTAGATGCAACATGAAGCTCTCAAGCTAGGCATAAGAAAAACTAGAAAAAGAAAAGAGTAAATGGTCCAGGGTTCCAAGAGTTGGCTGCCATCTCCCTCAAAAGTGAGTATATATGGAGAGTGCCGAATGACCAAACTACCCCTACTTACTTAACTTAAGATGCACGCCCACCAAGGGCACTTTCGGAACTTTGGTCTATATCTCCATCGGACGGACGCCTGCCGGCCGCAATTCGCTTTAACTCCACGCAAGCCTCACGATCGCGCCGCGTGTCCTCTGCTTCGAAGCTTCCGAACCTGCACACTGAGCTAAGTATCAGTCCACACAACATTGGCAATCACTCATCACTAAGGAGCGACCCACGCTGGTCTTCGGACGCTCCTGGTCCTCAATCTCCCCCTTGATGAGTGCATTGACAACACCCATAGTAACCAACAAAGAGAAAAAGAAAAAGAAAACAACCACGAATACAAACCTCCAACAAGTGATCCAAAGCCAAAGAACAAGCGAAAAACATGATCACTTGCCAAACCAAGTCTCGGCCCCCTAAGGCAAGGGCAACAGCTCAACACAGCCAAGACAAACAAAGCTCACACCACCAAGCACAAAACTCACGCAAAGGAAATGGAACTCCCCCTGCAGATATGCAAACTCCCTCTGAACAAATGCAATCAAAATCTCCCCAACATGCATACAACTTCTCCCCTTTTCTCATAACTTCTCCCCTTGTTGACAATGCATGAATCAAGCTACCAAGCTTCTCAAATATACAAAGAGCAAGCAAAGTAGACATGGTGTAGTTAGCGCATTGCCATCAAGAATGTAGAGACATAGATACATGTGACATGGCCAAAAGGAATTTTAAGCAATTTTCGCAAACAAAAATCATCTCATGAGCAAAGCCCTATCCATGGTAAATTTGAGAAAATGGACTAGATCATCCAAAGCTCATGCAAGATCACAAGTTCTCATCACAAGATCATGGCAAACGCCCATAAGCTACTATATGTCATGTCAAAGCCACCGAGCCTTATGTCTACTTCATAAAATGAAACTTCTCATGGTAGACATCATGCAACGATTTAGCACCCAAGATATATACATCAAAGCATAAAGACATGATTATGAGTATATTTTTCAGGCATAAGGCAATTCATAAACGAAATTCATTTTCAAATTTAAGCATGGTACATGAAATGCCTTTGCGGCAAAAAGAAGCTTATGCTCCTCCACAAGTGAACATATGGGCTAAACATTCACCATGACAAATAGGTCTTTGACCCCAAGCGAAAAGAGCATGATACTCAAGCACAAACTAAGAATGATATAGACATTTGAGCACAAATTGAGCATGAAAAAGTATTTACTCATGAGTGAAGCATTTTTAGCATTTTCACAAAAGAAGCTATCTCATCATGAACATATGACAATACAATCAAGAGCATAGCATTCACATCACCATTCCCAAAGCATACACATATCTCACATATAGCACAACATAGTGATCAAAGTATATAAGAGAAGCTTATCCTAACACATATGATACAAAGATGGCTATCCTATCATGTTTTGTACGAAAAGAAAATGCATGCAATGCAATGCTACAAATGATACAAATATCACATGTATACATGAGAACCTCCAAGATCCAGCTAAAAAGGGAAACACACTCCAAGTTCACCTCGCAAGCGTGTGAAGGTAACTTGGTCAAGTAGTTTAGTGAAGATGTCGGCTAGCTGATCTTGGGTAGGTACATAGGACAAGGAAATGTTCCCTTTCTCAACATTGTCCCACGGAAAATGATATCTCACTTCGATGTGTTTAGTCTTGGAGTGAAGGACTGGGTTTTGCCAACACTTATGGCACTGGTGCTGTCACAAAAGAGTGGAACCTGGGAGCACTCCTCCCCAAAATCGCTCATAGTGTATGTCATCCATAGGAGCTGGGAACAACAACTGGCTGCAACAACATACTCGGCCTCTGTAGTGGACTGGGTTACACTGGATTGCTTGCGAGACGACCAAGAGACCAAAGAAGAACCAAGAAACTAGCAACAACCCGAGGTAGACTTACGATCCAAGCGACACCCAGTAAAATCAGCATCGGAGTAGTGTCGAGGAGGCAGAATACCATAGACCAAATTCAGGAGTGTAGTTCAAGTACCTAAAAATCCTCTTGACGGCCTGCCGATGTGAAGTCCTCGGTGAAGCTTGAAAACGAGCGCACAGACAGACACTGAATTGTATGTCTGGCGTCATCACCGTCAAGTAGAGGAGGGAGCCGATCATGCTCATGTACTCCTTCTGGTCCACGGGCTCGCCATCTTCATCCGCATCCAAAGCCGTAGTGGTACTCATCAGTGTAGTCAGCGGCTTGGAGTCATTCATGCCAAATTTCTTCACCATGTCCTTAGTGTACTTCACTTGATGTACAAATGTCCCGTCCTCGCACCACTTGATCTAGAGCCCTAGGAAAAACTGCAGCTCGCCCCATCATAGACATCTCAAATTCCCTGCTCATGTCATCTGCAAATCTGGCAACAAGATCATGATAGCCACCAAAGATTATGTCATCCACGTAAATATGAACAATCAACAGGTCATTTCTATGCTTAAGGAGAAACAGGGTCTTATCAATGGTGCCCATCACAAACCCCTTACTCAGCAAAAAGCCTCTCAAACTACCATACCAAGCCCTCAGTGCCTATTTCAACCCATAAAGCGCTCGCTGGAGTTTGTATACACGGTGTGGGTATCTCTCACTCTCAAACCCCGGGGGTTGCCTCACATACACTTCTTCCTCTATCACCGCATTCAAGAAAGCACTCTTCACATCCATCTAAAACAACTTGTACCCTTTAGCCACAGCAAAGGCTGGAAGGATCCTAATTGCCTCTAGACGGGCCACAAGAGCAAATGTCTCCTCATAATCTATTCCCTCTTTCTGGTTGAACCCCTAAGCCACCAACCTCAACTTGTTTCTCACAACCATCCCATTCTCACCTTCCTTGTTCTTCCACACCCACTTGGTACCTATAGGACGACAATTTGGCAGTGGATCAACTAACACCCAGACTTGGTTTCTCTCAAAATTCTCCAACTCCTCATGCATGGAATTTACCTAGTTTGCATCAGAAAGTGTGTGTCAAATATCTTTGGGCTTAAACGAGGCAACAAATGCAGAGTGAGCAAAGTGAGAAGTATTTCGTGACCTCGACCGTGTAGTGCGCTCATAAAGGTCACCTATGATCATCGACGGTGGGTGATCCACCTGTACATGCTGGGGAGCCTCTCGCCTGGACACAATCTCCCCCTCAACAGCAGCCTCCACTCGAACAGCCTCAGTCGTAGTAGGCGTAGGGGATGGACCATCCTCGATCATCGTCGTCGTAGTGGAAGTAGCATGTACATGATCAGCCGCGGGAGCATCACCACCATCATCATCTTCTTCTCCATCTCCATCCTTCTCATCCTCAAAGATCTTCTCACCAATCTCATCGTCACCTGCACACTAAAAGACAGAAGAGATAGACGGCTGTGTCTCGTTGAAGGTTACCTCGCAAGTCTCCATGATTCGGTTAGTGTCAAGATTGAGCACATGATATGCTCTAGAGTGAATAGCATAACCGAGAAAAATACCATCCGAACACCTAGCCTCAAACTTATCTAGCTTGCCCTTCTTCAGAATAAAGCACTTGCAACTGAAAGCACGAAAGTGACTCACCTTGGGTTTTCGCCCATGCATCAGCTCATATGAAGTCCTTTTCTTGAAAGTATGAAGGAAAATGTGATTCGACACATAGCAAGCGGTATTGACCGCCTCGGCACAGAAAACCTAGGAGTCCTATGCTCATCAAGCATCGTCCTGGCCATCTCACAAAGGGTCCGGTTCTTCCTCTACACTATGCCAGTCTGGCAAGCGACATATGGAGAAGAGTACTGATGATAGAGACCAAGATCACTGCAAAAGGCATCAAAATGAGAGTTCCAAAACTCTGTGCCATTGTCACTACGTATAGCTCGAATGACATCCCCATGTCTCTCATTCTTTAACCTCAAGATCAAGTCACGAACAAAGCCAAATGTCTCGCTCTTATACTCCAAAAAGAAAACCCAAGAGTACCTCGAGAAATCATCAACCAGTACCAACAGATACCACTTCCCACCCACAAAGCAAACATGAGCTAGCCCAACCAAATCCATGTGCAACAGCTCACAAGGTCTCTCGGTCATGACCACAGTCTGAGGGGCGTGAGAAGCAGCAACCATCTTTCCATGCCGACACGGAGCACAAACCAAATCCTTCTCGAATTTCAACTTTGGCAATCCTCGGACTAGGTCTAGGCCACTCAAGTGGAAAAGCAACTCAAAGCTCTAGTGTCCTATCCTCCTATGCCACTTCCAAAGCTCAGCCAAAACACCAGCAACAAAGCATAAAGGAGGACCAACAGACTGGGAAAAATCGCCAAGAAAGATTTGACCCTCGGGGATGATCGTACAGACAAGATCGCCTCGAGAACAATGTTGCCCTAAACGGTAAATGGTAGTCGTTCGTTCGCCCCTCGTTTAGTGTGTAGACCATGTAAATGTCGTGTACACGGGTTACACGGTTTTGTATGGATGAAGGGAACATGGCATTCTATAGCCTATAGTTGATAGTTCCCAGTTCTCGAATAGCCTCAACACATCACTGGATATTGAATTCATGAGTTCAGACCACTCACTAATTCACTAGTGTCTAGTGCTCTACTGACTTCATGTCGCATAGACACAAAATACATGACCAATTAGTGAAATACAATAAATAGACATAATTCACAAGTCACATGACAATAACAAATAGTCAAAAAGTTCATAAAAGCATTGATATGCAACCAACAGCCAACCAACAGTCACTAATCATCCTCTCACCCATCACCAAAACGGCCCATTACCCGGCCTACACGTCGAGTAAAACTGTGTTTTTCCATTTTTTGTAAGCCGTTTAAGCAGTTTTTGAGTGAGTTTGACTGTGTACACTAGCTAACCGTGTAATGAACCGTTTAGACCCTAAGTTGCACGGTAGTTGGCCGAGTAGCATTTACACGGCGTGTAGACATGCTACATGGCCGTTTACGACAACACTGCTCGAGAATCAAGCACACGAGAAGCACCCAACTTAAAACGAACTTCAAAACCCTTGTCAAGCAACTGGGATACTGACAACAGGTTAAAACCAAGTGACTTGACCAAAGCCACACTCTTCAGGGTCACCATACCTTCAGCAAGCACTCGTCCTCTCCCATTGTCCCCGAAAGTGATGTACTCCCTCGTACTTACCGGGGTGAGGCTGGAGATCCACCCACGATCTCCGGTTATGTGGCGCGAACAACCGGAGTCGATCAACCAAAAGTTCTCCATTCCTCTCACCTACAAATCAAAAACGAGGATGAGAATGAGCAAGCGACTCAACTCTGGGGTTAGTACAGAAAGAGTCAAACCAGTGTCGAGCCATTTGCTCAAAAGAAGGGTTACCAAAATCCATCCTATCAAAACCTCTAGGCGGAGCCCTCTCACGCCTACCACCAAAGATCCTGTCACGTCTAACTGGAGGGGAACATGTACCACGAGGGGGAAAACTTGGCTCGTAGTCCCTCTGAGAACCAAAACTACAAGCAGGAGCAGGTCCAGCAAACTCACCACGCCCGAACCCAACACATCTATCTCTCTGAGGAAAACCACCACCACCCCGAGTAGGAACTATACCCACAAACCCCTCACCCCGAGGTAGAGGCACTCTATGAGGCTCAGGCACAGCATGAGAAGGGTGGTACCTGCCCTTGTTTGCCATCTCCTTAGCAAACCTCTCCTTCCTTCTCCTCCTGAAGAAAAACTCCTCCTTATGACCATCCCTCCAACAATACTCACAATGGAAGCGGATTTGCTTTGGCTTAGGCTGTGGTTTCTCATTGGGCTTCTCAACAACTTTCTCTCCTGCCTTCTCCCCAAACACATTCCCAAGGGTGCTCACAAACTTCACGGGTTTCTGGTAATTTTCAGTCTTGTGGGGGAACACTGGTAGATCTCGGGTTGTGTCTAGCTTGTTTCTAAGGTGGTTTGGATTAGGTGCATATTTGTTTATGGGTGTGGTGTGTGGTGGAATAGGAATGTCCCCAACTTTCTCTTCTCCCTCACCACTCTTCCCAGCCCCCAACGCCTGACCATCAAACCTCTTAAACTCAGCCAACATCAAACTCAGCTGAGGCTCATGCCCAGACAACCAACTCATCAATTTTCACAACTCATCATTCTCATCCTGCAGACGATCAACATAATGTGCAAGTTCCATGTTTTTCAAAGCATGCATTTCACAGGTAGGGCATGATGTAGGAATAGGAGCTTTCAAAGTAGCCTCAAGAGAAACTATCCTATCATGAGATTCATCTAGCCTAGCATGCAACACAGGACAAGAACTGCAAGCACCTAGTAAAGCAGGTCTAGATTTCAACAAATCAAGCTCAATCCTAAGCACATCTAGTTCCTCAATAGTCGAGGCATGCTTCTCCTTGAGAGCAGTCAAGTCAGCCAGGAAAATATTGCAATCGCCACAATCAATCTCATCAGAAACAACAGGAGCAGCTTTCAAAGAGTCTATCTCAGTTCTAGCATCAACAAGTAAAGTCTCAAGCTCAACTATCTTGTCCTTAGCATCACCTAGCAAAGACTGAAACTCTCTCTTCTCCTTGTTGGTCTTCCTAAGCTCATCATCACGGTTATCAAGCAACTCAGTCTGCCTAGCATTCTCCTCTAGCAAGAAGTTGGGATCATGACGTACCTCATCCTCGAAGTCGGAGTTCGAATCCGAGCTATGCTTCCCACCCTTCTTGGAGTTGTGCGCCATGCCGTGGAAACCGCCTTGTGCGACGAAGCTAAGGCCGGTGAAGTTCTTGCCCATGTCCCGCTTGTCCATGCGCCGATCATGCTCTTCCTCGCTGCTTGAACCGGATGAGGAGTCACTCGAAGTGGAGTCGATGTCGCTCGCTCCGGCAACCATCACTCGAGCCGTCTTCTTCATGTACCTACCGCTCTTCCTTGGCCTTCTCTCACCCTTGTCCTTGCGCTTGTCCTTGTACTCGTTCCGGGAGCGGTGCTTGTTGTTCTAGTCATGCTTGGGCTTGCCCTTGAAGTCATTCTTGATCTCCATGGTTTCCGGACACTTGGTGATGAAATGCCCATGCTTCTCGCACTAATATCACATCCCCGAGCTCCTCCTCGCATTCTTGCAGTTCTCGTACATCTGCCCAAACCTCTTGCTCAACAAGGCGGGATCCTCCTCGCTCAGCACCTCAAAGTCCTCATCTGGCATGGACACAAGAGAAGACAAGGAAAACTGCATGGCAGCAGGGTTAGCATTAGTCCTCGATCCTGAGACAGGAGCCAAACTATGTGGATTAGTGGGGCTCTCGCTCTTGGCTCTCAGGCCACGATCAACCTCAGAAAACTTGAGCTTAGAAAATAGCTCATCCACCGTCAGGGTCTCATACACACCCGACTCCAAGATGGCCTCGACCTTGGCACTCCACACAGATCTGTCAAGTGAGTGCAAGAGCTTGATAGCTCTATCATGATCCGTGTCGAAGCACAAGACATGAATAAAAGCACTTAGCCAAAATCTGCACAGGCTAGGTGCGGACTGTCCGTGTAGTACGGGCGGACCGTCCGCAGCATAGGGGCGGACTGTCCGAGGGGACCACGCGGACTGTCCAAAAACCTCAACATGAAGGGATCAATGCAAGTGGCCTAGAGGGGGGGTGAATAAGCCTACAAAACAAATTCAAACTTTTCTGCCAAATTTTTGTTAGTGTCCGGAACCTCCAGAAAAAATCCAAAACCTCCGGGAAAATGCATAGACAGTGAATTTTCCTTGAGCTTCCGATTTTTCAAACCTGCACGAGTTAGATAGCTAAGAGCTGATTTCACAAGCAAGAGACAGATAAATGAAGCTATGAATTGAAGCATAATCTACTAAACAACCTTAGAGCAAGCAGAACTTATAGATCTAGAGCAAACCCTAATAGATATAGTTGAGAGCAACAAAGAACAAGCTAGCAAGATATACAAAGGAGGCCAAGCACAAGAGACACAGATTTAACCCGTGGTTCAGCTCACCACAAAGGTTAGCCTACATCCATGTTGTTGAGGTAAGCGACATAGGCTTTGGGATCTCTCTAGGTCCACTCCTCTCTCACACCTATCACCAAAGCAATAGGTGGATTGTTCCACTAGTCACAAAGGGTAATACAAACAACTTGGGGCAGCCACACAAAGCTAGGAAGCTCCCAAGTAACCTCTAGCCGTCTAGGAGTAAAACTCCAAGAGTAATAGATCCACCATGTAAGCTAGGGTTTCACCAAGTGCACTAGAACTTCAAGAAAGTGAAAGGATTTGCTTCTTCTTACAAGGAATCACCCAAGACTTGAATGCTAAGGATGGATTTTGGATTCAAGTAGGTGGGAGTGAATGCTATGAGTGAGAGAGAGGCAAATGCTACTGTTTCGGCGCAGGGAAGAAGAAGAGGACCGTTGGGGGTCAAAGGGGTATAAATACCCTCAGATCTAGATCTGCAATGGCTTTTTTCGAAAACTCAGAACCTACGGAAAAATCCCGGAACTTCCGAGGTCTGGGAGCCTTCAGCTAGCAGACAGAATGCAGTCCAGAACTTTCGGGAAAAGTGCGGAGGTTACGGGAATAGAGAAAACAGAGCTGCAGCTGATAGGACATTTGTGGCTGGGATGTTTTGATTGTTTGTAAAGAACTTAATGCACTTGGTTCTACTCCAAAGCCACTACTAGTATCCCTCTTGATAGTACGGCTTGTCCTATACTCAATTTCCAAATAAAAATAAATTAAACTAGCATCCTTGGACAAGGGCAAGCGTTCCTTTTTGAATTAGGGGTCTCCTTTTGTTCCTTTGCACCTTATATAAATGATTAACCTGAAACATACACTTAGAAGGTCATTAGACCTTTAATTGGGTGGTCAACATCACCAAATCCCACTAGGGCTTGATTGCACTTAAAATCTCCCCCTTTTTGGTAAATGTTGACAACCTAATTAAACCATACATTTAATTATAAAGATTGAGCTTTTGATGACATGAATGCAAGGCTCCGCCTTAATGTACTCCGCCTTAATGTATGCCTTTCTCATTTAGAATAGAGTGGAAATGTCTTCCAAGACATGTACACATACATTTATGAGCATGTGAAACAACTGCATTGTATTCAATTCATCGTGGGGTGCTAAGAATAGTGTAACAAATATACGTGATGCATATGACAGTTTAAAATCAACTAGGGAGCTGACTGTGACCAGACCTCGGAACTTCCGGGAAAAATCTGGAACCTCCGAGTTCTGGCACCACAGCTCGGAACCTCCGAGAAAATCCTGGAACCTCCAAGCTCTGGTAACACAACAGCTCTATCAATCATCAATCAACACAGGTATGGATAATTAAACCAACAACAACAGAACTAGATTAAGATAGGCAACATAAAGTACATCTAGCCTATTACATCACATCACCAAGTTTTAAAAGTTTTCAAATCCCACAAATGTTGTCCATGACCAAATCCACCACTTGCCAACAGAGGTAAGCACATAAGTACCAACATATTACAGACCATAAAACAAATGAGTTCAGCTGAGATAGATAAAGCAAAAGCAGCAGCAACTTCTCTCACAACTCACAAAAGAAGACACTCAACTCAATCTTTCCTCTTCTCCCCCTTTGTCAACATGTTAACAAAAAGAGAAGAAGAAGAGAGAGAGGAAATCACTCTTCCCAAGTGTTGTCAGTGGTCTCTAGCTCTTCATCAGAGGGAGGCTTCTTGCCTCGGTGAGCTGCAGCCTTGTAATTCTTCTTGGCAGGAGCTTTGGGACTCTTAGACCGAGGCTTCATCTTCTTCATCTTGGAAGCCTGAGTCTCTTGGTCACTCTCATCATCAGACTGAGCATCACTAGGCTGATCAGGTTGAGCCCCTGAATATGTCGTAGGCTGAGTGTGGAAGTCATCCTCCTCACTGATATGTCCACATAAAATTTGGAGGAGATACAGGGGGCTGGACAGCAAGGCCATTGTGAGCAAGCAGCCTATTCATGTCTTTCCTTGTCTTATAAGCCTGATTTGTTGAATATGTACAGAGCACAAGGCTGTACTTAAGAAATTTCTTTATCTTGTCAAGGTCAGACTCCTTGTTCTTCGTGCTGCTAGGGCCAGCCTCATCATCATGTGCTGCTGTAGTGGCTATTGGTGTAGTAGGAGTGCCAGCCTCAGTCCCTAGAACTTGCCTTACAGCTGCATCAGTCTTTTGGTGCTTCCACTGCTTGACTTGGTATGAGCAATGCCCACAATCCTTTTTGAATATCTTTCCAGTGACAACTTCAATAAGATACATGACATAGGAGGCATATGGGAAGTTGTCCACTCCATTCTCCATACTAGTGATGATGTCCAACCAAATGAATTTGCTGACAGAGAAGGGAGTGGCATCAGGGAGCATTCTGAAGATCAGATTTGTTGCAAGACTCCTCAGGGAAGTAGAGTCACTACCAGCCTTGGGATAGATGGTTTGCCTGAGCATGTTATTGAGCACATAGTAAACTGGTTTTAGCCCCACATTAGAACTAGTAGCCAACTCATCAACATAGTATGCATCTGCAATATGATTTGGCTTCATGTGACTCTCAAAGTTGATTGTGTCCCTATCCCTGTCTTCCTTGTTGAAACCCAACAGCCTAGCAAAAGTCACAAAATCAAGCTTGTAATGAACTCCTTGGGTCATCCAGTGTATGGTGTCCTTTGTATCATCATAGAAGAATGTGGCATGGAATTGAGCTATGATCTCTGCATTCCAGTCATACTTGAAACCCATCAAGTCTTTCATGTCATATTTGTTCACAATCTCAAGCACTTCTTCCACCTCAGGCCTGTCAATCTCCTCAAACTGCTGCCAGTCCACCCATTACATTTTTCTGATCTTTGGCTTGCTTAACAACACTGTGCTGTAGTAGTTGAAATGGAATACTGACTAAAACCTCTTGTCAATAGCAGCAACCTTGGGCAGGAGATAGGGATTCTGTTCTCTAGCTGTCCTAACAGGCTGATTTGCACCCTCATAATTCTTATACTCTAGAGTCATTGTGCTATCATATTTTGTGTGTGGCCTCTTCTTAGGCATGATCTCCACATGAACTAGATAGGAGGTGTCAAGTTCACCTAGCTTTACAGCCTCTGTCACCTCAATGGGGATAGTTTTCCCTTCTGTTCCCCCATTATCACTGACATGGGCAGCAGCCCCAGATCCTCTACCACTAGTCATGCTGCCAGACCCTCTGCCTCTCTTGGGTGTTTCCTTTTTGGATGCAACTGTCCTGACAGCAATGTTGTAAGCTTCTTCACCCTCTGAGTCTTCAAACTGCAAAGGCCTCTTGTCCCTTCTCCTTGAAGAATCCCCAACCATCTAGATAAAGAGATGTGCAGATAGATAAGGGATTGATGAAAGACTGAACTAGAAACAGAATGTACAAGAGTTCAATTGAACTTTGAATCAGAATCAGAGTCTCTGTTGCTGCAGACCCCGGAACCTCCGGGTTCTTAGTGATAGTGAACGACTGTTTCTGATTCAGATTTTAATTGAAATCTCAACATAGTGCGTCTAAACATCTAACATCAGAGAGCAACTAAGATAACTTCTAGACTAGAAATCTAGTCATGAGCTAGGAAAGAGGAAGAGCTTGGCTAGATAAGGGTTAGGTTTTACCTTAGGTCAGGGAGAGGAAGGAGGGGCTTGTGAAGCTTTTCACACCGAGGACGTAGCCCAGAGGCCCTCTCTAGGTCACAATGTGACCTAGTGGTGCTGGAGTTAGCCTACCAGAGTAGATCTGGAGTGTAATGGCTAGATCTCCTGCTTCACAAAGCAAGATCCCTCGAGACAGAGAGAGGAAGGTTGGGATGTTGAGGATGTCGAGCACGAACACCTTCAGGAACTCCTTCTTGTTCGCGAGTGGCGGCAACTGTTGGTGCAGATCCAGGCACTACACGAGCGGCTCCCCCTTCTTCGACCTTCAGCACGGACGGAGGATGAGCGCCGCACCAAGGAGCTTGACCAACAACTTCACCGACGGCAATGGCGGCGGCGCACGGTGGTGGATGAGGATGCGGGCGTGCATGTGCGAGAGAGAGAGAGAGGCAAGCGGGGTCGAGCGGTGAAAGAAGATATACTGCGGTGAAAGGCTAGGGTGGAAAGGAGGAGTTACCTTAGGGGGTAAAGATAAGGTACAAAGAATATTCCAATTTTGATTCCCTTCTAACTCTGTTTGACCGTCAACTGCATGAGTGCGGAACCTCCGGATTCAGAACTGAATACTAACTGAAGCTTTGACTGAGCCAGATATGGATCCGAAACCTCCGGGTATTTCCCGGAACCTCCGGAGACTGCAACCAGAAACAGTGAGCTTGCTGTTTTGATGAGATTTGGTACTTTTTACTCAACTTTGCTCTTAGATCATGGACTCCTTGTTCCAATAGGCTAGAAAACAAACAATCAACAACACACAGCTATAGCCTTTTGGAACATGTTTGGATATAAAATAGATTTTAAAACACATGTATGAAGATTTTTCAAAAAGGTTTTCAGCAAAGATACATATCAACCAAGATGTGCTATATATCAAACCACGCAATGAGAATCAAGAATATTTAGCTCATTCCTCAAACTGGAAAACCTTGACTCATCGAGAGGTTTAGTGAAGATATCGGTTAGTTGTTTTTCGCTTCTCACATGACTTAGAGCGATATCTCCTTTGGTTTCGTGGTCTCTCAAGAAGTGATGACGGATGTCTATATGTTTTGTACGAGAGTGGCTTACAGGGTTATTTGCAAGCTTAATGGCACTTTCATTGTCACACAAAAGTGGGATATGGGTAAAATGACATCCATAATCTTTTAAGGTTTGCTTCATCCAAAGTAGTTGAGCACAACAAGTGTCGGCTGCAACATACTCGGCCTCGGTGGTGGAAAGGGCTGCTGAGTTTTGCTTTCTAGAACTCCAAGACACTAGAGACCTACCAAGGAATTGGCATGTCCCCGATGTACTCTTTCTATCTACTTTGCAACCGGCATAATCGGAATCCGAATATCCAAGTAGATCGAAAGTGGAGACCTTAGGATACCACAAGCCAAGGTTAGGGGTATGAACTAGATATCTCAAGATTCTCTTTATGGCCATAAGATGACACTCTTTCGGGTTAGCTTGATATCTAGCACACATGCACACACTAACCATAATATCCAGCCTGGATGCACATAAGTAAGGAAGAGAGCCGATCATGGAGCGATATACCTTTTGATCCACTGATTTCCCTTCTTCATCAAGATCTAAGTGTCCATTGGTAGGCATTGGAGTCTTGATGGGTTTGGCCTTGTCCATGTCAAACTTCTTAAGCATATCTCTTGTGTACTTGGTTTGACATATGAAAGTTCATTCCTTTGCTTGTTTGATTTGAAATCCAAGGAAGTACTTGAGGTCACCCATCATGGACATCTCAAATCTCTTTGTCATAACCCTACTAAATTCTTCACTAAAAGTTTCATTAGTACTACCAAATATTATGTCATTGACATATATTTGGCAAACAAAGATATGACCTTCAACTTTTCTAGTGAAGAGAGTAGCATCGGCTTTGCCTATCTCAAAGCTTTGCTTGAGCAAGAAATCCTTAAGGCATTCATACCATGCTCTTGGTGCTTGCTTAAGCCCATAGAGCGCCTTATGGAGTTTGTAGACATGATTAGGACGCTTGGGATGTTCAAAACCGGGTGGTTGCTCCACATAGACTTCTTCGGAGAGTGGACCATTGAGAAATGCACTCTTGGCATCCATTTGATATAGCTTGAAGTCATGATGGGCAGCAAAGGCGAGAAGAAATCGAATTGCTTCAAGCCTTGCCACCGGTGCATATGTTTCTTCATAGTCAAGTCCTTCAACTTGAGTGTACCCTTGAGCAACCAACCTTGCTTTGTTCCTAATCACAATGCCAAACTCATCTTGCTTGTTTCGAAAAACCCATTTGGTGCCTATGATGTTAGTCTTGGGTCTTTCCACCAAATCTCACACTTGATTTCTTTCAAAGTTGTTCAACTCCTTTTGCATAGCCATCACCCAATCCGGATCCTTAAGAGCTTTCTCTACCTTTATAGGTTCAAGAGAGGAAACAAATGAGTAAAATGCAAAAAAAATTTTAAGACGAGATCATGTTGTTACCCCTCTCTTTATGCTCCTAAGGATATTGTCAACGGGGTGGTCCCGTTGCACAACTTGATGTACACGAGGATGTGATGGTCCAAGAGGTTGGTGTAGAGGTTGGTCTTCATCATCACCATCAGCTTGAGTCTCTGAATTGGCTTCATGACCATCTTCTTGCTGAATGGTGGCCTGGTTCTCAATGTTCTAGGTTGCTGTGTTCCCAGACTCCGGAACCTCCGGAGTAATTCCCGGAGGTTGAGTTCCAGCAATAGTTCCCGAAACCTCCGGACACATGCCTGGAACCTCTGAGGTCTGCACCCTTGCAGAACTAGGAGCATCTGGCCCTTCGAATGGTCCTGAAGCTTGTACAATTTCTTCATCTTCATCTTGTGCTTCAACTGTTCTAACATCACATGTGGCCAATTGCTTGATTGCTTCACAAGGTGGCTTCTCTTTTCCTACAACATTCATATCAACTTGCTCCACTTGAGAGCCATTAGATTCATCGAAGGTTACATCCACCGTGACATCAATCCTTCCAGAGGTTAGATTGAAAACACGGTAGGCATGTTCATTAGGACCATAGCCAAGAAGAAAACCTTCTTCAACCTTTGGTGCAAACTTGGAGCTTCGGGGCTTCTTGTTTAGAATGAAACATTTGCACCCAAATACTCTAAAGTAGGACACCTTGGGCTTTTTACCAGAGATAAGCTCATAGGAAGTCTTCTTGTGAAACTTGTGAATATAGAGGCGGTTGATCGCATGGCAAGCCGTGTTGATGGCTTCGGCCCAAAATATATCTTGTGTCTTGTACTCATCCAATATGGTTCTTGCCATCTCAATAAGTGTGCGATTCTTCCTCTCAACCACCCCATTTTGTTGATGGGTATAAGGAGCTGAAAATTCATGCTTGATGCCCTCTTCATCAAGAAACTCTTCAACGTTGGTGTTGCGAAATTCGGAGCCATTATCACTTCTCACTTTCTTGATGGGCAAACTGAATTCCCTTTGTGCTCTTCTTATGAAGGTCTTCACCTTCCCTTGAACTTCACTCTTTTCAAACACAAAGAACACCCACGTGAAGCGAGAAAAATCATCAACAATAACCAAGCCATATTTGTTACCACCAATGCATATGTAGGCCACCGGTCCAAATAGATCCATGTGAATGAGCTCCAACGTGCTTGTAGTAGTGAGGATGCTATTTGGTGGGTGAGGTGCACCTACTTGTTTCCCAGCTTGGCATGCTTGACATATCCTATCTTTCTCAAAATGAACATTAGTTAGTCCAAGGATGTGTTTATCTTTCAAGAGTTTGGCCAAGTTCCTCATGCCAACATGGGCTAGTCGGTGATGCCATAACCAACCCATGCTAGATTTTGCCACCAAACAAGTCTTAGGGGAGACTTTACTTTTGTTGAGATCAACTAGGTAAAGCCTTCCCTTCAAGCGACCAGTAAGGACAATAGAGGAATCCTCCTTCTTTATGATGGACACGACAATCAAATCCAATCTCACTAAGTTGTGAAACCGATAGTAGATTGTAACCCAATGTATCAACATAAAGCACATTAGTAATTGAATATTTAGAAGAGATAGGAATGTCACAAACTCCAATGACTTCTTCACTAGCATCACCAACATAAGCAATTCTTTCTCTTGGTCCTTGTTGACACATCTTATCCTATATATTTATAAGTCAACTAAACATGAGAAAAGGGCATAAATGTTAATATCAACTTAGAATAGGGTGCCACTAATAGTTTTTCTGGAGATTTGGTAAATTATATAAATCCAGGAACCATTCGGGAAAAGTGCTAAAAGAATCAAATCTAGAAGACTCCAGAAGGCTCCGGATCTCAACGAGACTTGGCACCCAAGAAAGAAGCATCTAGAAGAAGTGACGGACCACCTGGCCGAAGTGGGCCCCGAGGGGGCCCACCCCAGCCCGATCGGCCTGGTGGTGGGGCCGGTCGGCCTCCCCCGGGCGCCACCTCAGCCCTACTTCCAGAAGGTTCTTCCACCACCTATGAGGATCAATCTAAACCACTCGTTAGGTCGGTATGATCAAACAGCGCGCGTCTACCCCTCAGGGCTATATAAGCAGCCCCCCTGCCCCCTGGTAGAGGCATCTGGAAACCTGAGTTTGCATACACCAGATCAAGTCATCAAGTCAGAGATACTACGCCCTAGAAACACCATATAGCAGAGTAGCTAGCTAGTCTAGATCTAGGAGGAGGCAAGGCATCTACTTGGCTCCTGATCGTCTAGAGGCTGATCGAGATACTGATCTAGCTTCGCTCTTGTAAGTTCTTATCTAGTTCCTTACATTTGTTATACAGACATATGTTCTTATCAATGATTATATTCGACATTATATGCTTTGGTGTTTATTATGATTACATGTTTAGCATAGTTGATTTGCCTTTATATTCATGTATGGAGTCGTATAACCCTCACCTAGATCATTTGTTAACATGGGTGAACGGTAAAGACAGTGTAAGCGTGGTGCTTATATTGTATTTATCTGTGATTGCACCCTATATGCCGGGTCGTGTGGTAGATCGTGGTGGTGACAGCACTATTGAGTCCTTCGCAGTCCACCCCCCGTGTATAGGACTAGTGGAGCCTTATACTGTTTGGGTTGTTTCAAGTTTCGGCCTTGATCCTCCTGGATAGTCTCCCCATGCATTGATATAATAGTTCTTCTTCCATGATTGTTAAATGTTTGCACTAATCATAGTTTGCATTGACATATAGTTGAGAGTTACCGAGGAGTATCCTCTCTAAATAGACTTTGATATGTTTCTCTTGCTATAATGACACTTTCTAGCTGCTCATGATGTTATGACTTGAACAATGCTATCAATATCTTTATCTTTATGTGACTTACCCCTGTTTATAGCAATTGATATATTTTTGCCACTCTACATTATAAAACTGAGAGATGAGCATGTATCAGCTATTATGGATTAGAAAGACTTCTTTCCCTGTGGTAGAATATAAATACGATACCTGGTTTTACTCCTGGTTAAAATGCTACAATGTTATATTCATATCTGTGCGCTTGCGGATTCCCAGTTTATATACATCTTCTTTTCTAGAGATCCAAGGCATATGTAAGAGTACCATATCCATGCGTTTTCTGGCACACCAGTCAGGGCTGACAACCTATATCGAGTTGTGCTATGAATCGTGTCGGAGTTCACCTTTTAGTTTAATCTGAAAGCAACATCTGATATACACTTAGCATCATGTTAAGATATACCTTTGCATTTCTGGTGCCGTCGATAGAGATGGATCTTATATCCATTTCTAGTCGATGACGTTAGTAATGTCAACAAGCATTTTTGGCGCCGTTGCCGGGGAAAGAAAGTCTATAGCCTAGATGAAAAAGTTTCAGTAATAGCATGCATGCATCTCTCACACATACTGTATCAAGAACCCAAATTATCATAGCTTAAATAGGCTAACCCTGGTTCTTTCCACTTTTGTCTATCTTATTTTAGGGTAATGTATGAATAAGAATCTTCCAGAAGACTTCGTTTCAGATCCAGAGAAAATCTTAAGGAAGGCAAGGTCAAAGCTCAGGTCTCCTGATTCTCGGCCCACGACTTCTGCCTTGGGAGATTCAACAGCGCGAAGCTTAACACCCACGTTTGAAGTAATGGCAAACAAGTCCCTACGCGAATACTCCGCACCGACCCCGGACAACATTCGTACTGGTCCGACAGTCGCTGTAGGAAATGTTGCTTTTGAGCTCAAGCCTGCGCTGATCAACATGGTACAAGCTAGCCAATTTTGTGGAAAAGCTCGTGAAGATGCCAACAAACACCTTCAACATTTCTTGGAGATATGTAGCACCTTCACGATCAAAGATGTGCCAAGTGATGCAGTCCTACTTCGTTTATTCCCATTCTCATTATTGGGGCGAGCGAAGCAATGGTTTTACTCCAACAAAGACAAATTTACAACTTGGACATTGTATTCTACTGCCTTTCTGGCAAAGTTCTTTCCTATAGGCAAAACCAATGCCTTACGGGGGAAAATTTTGATTTTCTAGCAGCAACACGAGGAATCTATTCCTGAAGCATGGGAGCGCTTTCAAGACTACATTTCAGAATGCCCACATCATGGAATGGAAAACTGGTTGCTCTTGCAGACCTTCTACCACGGGCTCTCTACCAACACCCGTGAAACGATGGATGCTGCAGCTGGAGGTGCTTTCCTGTCCCTTACACTTACTCAAGCTACTAACCTTGTGGAAAAGATGGCGTCCAGTCAAGCTTGGAACAAGGAACGTCAACCCCGCAAGAAAGAAAGAGGAATGCACCAGCTCAAGGAGGTAGACATGCTGTCTGCCAAAATGGATTTACTGATGAAGAGGCTTGAAGACAAAGCCCCTGAGAAGAAGGAAGTCATGCAACTCTTCGAATCCCGCATGACCTGTGAAGAGTGTGGGAACACTGGACACTCAGGGAGTCAATGCCCGCAGCTGGAGGAGGACGTGAACTACATCAACAATAACAACCAATATCGTCCCCAGCAGAATCAAGGATGGACTCAGCAGAGGACCAACTACCCAGGTAACTATTCAGGTAATTATCAAGGTAATAATTCTTCCAATAATTTCTCACCTTTAAGAGACTTAGTCCAAAACCAGGGTAGAATTATGGATAATCTGTCTAAGAAGTTAGCTTCCAATGATAAAATGCTAGAAACTATTAGTAATAAAATGGAAAGTTTTTCTTCTGCCATCAAGAACCAACATAGCTTTAATAAAATGCTAGAATCACAGATTTCTCAGCTGGCATCATCTGTTCCCACGGCTAACCCAGGTAAGATTCCGGGCCAGCCGGAAGAATTAGAATCTGCAAATCTTGTCGATATCTATTCTGCAGATCTGTGTTCGAGTAAGATAGAAGAAGGCCCAAGATGGACTGACTGGGGCATGCCCGCCAAAAGAGGAGATCCAGGAAGGCCCGTCATCACCATCACTATTGGAGCCTACACCTTCAAGAATGCACTTTGTGACTTTGGGTCTAGCGTCAACATAATGCCTAAGGTAATATATAAGAAAATCAATGGTTCACCTTTATTGTATACAACCATGTGCTTGCAGCTTGCAGACCTGTCACTATGCTACCCCGAGGGCATCCTAGACGACGTATGTCTGGGGGTAGGACGCTCCTACGACGTGGCTGCCGACTTCGCTGTTGTCGAGACTGGGGGAAGTGAGAACGCTCCAATCATTTTGGGACGTCCTTTCCTTGCCACAGCCAAAGCCATCATCTACACCGACGCCGCTAAGATCGTCTTCACCATCAACGGGAGAAAGGAGAGATTCAATTTCAAGAACAAGATCCTAAAAGCTCCTGCACACCCCCGATATCCTTACCCCCAAGTACACGAGCCAGTTGTCGAGAAGAAGAGAAGAGATAGAAGGAGGAATAAGAAGAACAATCGACCTCAACCGCATGTAGAGGAAGTTTGGATGATCAACACGATTCAATCAGAGAATGAGAACCAGTTCCCTTCACCATTACTGCCAAAGTTTGAAGACCCTGGAGTTCCATCAATCCACTGCTCCATCAATCAATGGAACTTCCAGCGAGTTGTCTGCGACACGGGATCGGACACCAACCTAATGTCTAAGGTAACCTACGAATTAATATATGGTGACCTGCCTTTGTATTCCACATATATAATGTTGCAGATGGCAGATCAATCACAATGGTTCCCGGAAGAAATTGCACGAGATGTACCTGTCAAGATAAGGGACCACTATGTCCTGACTGACTTTTTAGTCATAGACATGGGAGATGAGCAAGATCCTCCCATCGTGCTTGGAAGACCATTCCTGAACACAACAAGAGCAATCATCTACATCAAGACTGGCGAGATCCACTTCCAGTTCAGAATTGAAAAGGTACGCTGCTACTTCAATACTTATACTGATCCTGAGCAGCCCAAGAAGAACAAGACGCGGAGACGCCTTCAGAAATTACAACGCAAGCTGAACACAAAGTTGACGGATGTCAAGAACATTGAAGAAGAGATCAAGGAGAAGTCCGCTCAGCTTCTACCAGCCCAGTATTCTGAACCTGTTACTCCAGAAAGGTCTCCACCGAAGAAACAAGTTTGGAGGAAGAAAGATCAAAGTACACCTTCGGAAGACCAATCACTACCCGCGTCATCAACTGATCAATCAATGGCCACTACATCTACGCCATGGGAGTAAGTACTCTAAACTCTCGCCGAGAGGTAACTCGGTATTTATCTTTATATTCTGCACTGTATATTTAGATTAGCATGTTTATTTCCCTATACCTGCATTGAAAAAAATCATAAAAATATTTTCTGCTTTTGCATTCTTTAAGGCCCCATGTACTCCGTACCGTGGCGGCATAAAAAAATAATAATAAATATATTTTTGCATTCACATGTTTTTGCATTTAGCATCCCTTTTGCATATAAAAATTCACAAAAAAAAATAATACGTGGGCACATGAAGGTCCACACATTTCAGAAAAACCCAAAAAGAAGTGGGCACATGAAGGCTCACAACATAATCCTAGAATTTGCTCCTTCGGGTATGTGCGAGACTAATATTTATTGGGAGAATTTAATAAGGACCTGAAGGCAAACAAGTTCCAAGGATGAATCAAGAATCACTTCAAGATCCAGCTTGGGGGAGAGCACCCCCAGTTATCACGATAAGTATCACTATCCTAGGTGTTTAATATTAGCTAGTTATTTGAGTATTAGTTAAAGGTCTTAGTTTAAATAAAATGCTAGAGTCTGCTAGTTGGCTTTTCTCTTTCATAATGATCTTGATGATATATGCTTGGAGATGATGAATAGTTGCTCCGCCGTAATTCCTTTTAAAAGTGCTTAGTTTTCAGACCTAGATTCTCCTGAAGCTTAAATGCTTAATTTGCTCTAAACCCAAAACCTGTGCAAGTACATGCTTAATCTGAGTCTAGGCCTTGAAAGATGATTCATGAAAAGTTGAGTTGCTATTGATCATTTTCCTAGAGAAGCTTGATTCCTGGATTTATCTTAAAAATCATGAAATTTTATATGATGAGTTCCTGTGTCTATGATCCTTATGAGCTTGTCATACACATCAAGATCATTCCATTCCACCATTTATGCTGCTTCTGACATGGAAGTACGCATTTTCCATCAAGCCATATAGCTCATGCAACTCTAGGATATATCTCTCTCAATGTTAAAAAGGATTCAGGGGCTACATTCGAAAAAAAAGAGAGGAAAAAGTGAGAAGAGAGTGAGAGCCAGGTGTGGTTCGAGGACCGGTGGATGGTCGCTTCCTGGTGTGATGAGTGATTGACAACGTGGTGTGGACTGATTCTTGGCTAAGTATTGCAGGTGCAGGTTGCGGCTTGACTGGTGCAGGTGCAGGTGAAGAACAAGCGCGAAAGGTCGTTGCCGGGGAGGCCTCCAGGTGTGGAGAAGACAAGTAGGCTTGGTTCGAGGGACCCGGTGGCCAGCGGGGTCAAGTGCGGGCCGCATGGTGGCAAGAACGGCAAGATGAAGTCATGGATGGTTTCTTGGTTGAGCCTCAAAACCAAGGTCGAGCCGGGACTACGTGGGAGCCGAGTCATGAGTGGTGATTGGCGGAGGCTACACCGAGTTCGCGGGGTTTCCGGTGGTTCACCAGAAAACCACTGGGTTCCTTGGTTGATCCACAAAGCCAAGACCGAAGAACCGAAGACAGAGGTGCAGCAGCTCCAGACCGGTCTGACCGGTGGGTCTGACCGGTCTGACCGGTGAGGAGCACCGGTCTGACCGGTGTGCGACGACGTAGTCCGGAATCTTCGAAGCGGAGGACACGCGTCGGGATCGCAAGGCTTGCGTCGAGGCTAAGCAAGTTTGCGGTCGCTGGGCATCCATCCGATGGAGCGAAGACAAAGATTTCCGAATTCGCCCTTGAGGGGCATGTATCCCTAGTTAGCTAGTAAGGGTATTTTCATCTTTCGGTTGCCTCCATATAACCCAAGTGGTGAGAGGATGGCAGCCATCTCTTGGAACCCTAGCTCATTTGGTTTTACTATTTTCCTTCCTATTTTCTTAGGATTTTCGTAGGACTAGCTTGAGAGCTTCATGGTGAGATCTTGTGAGAGGGAAGGATGATCGGGCGGCAAGCTAGACCTTGTATGAACCTCTTTGGTATGTATAGATGATTCGGCGTGGTACCTCAAGGCTTGGTTGTGTCTTTCCCGTTTCTCCTTTTTGGTGATTTTCGGAGCCCTTTCTTGGCGATTTTGCTAGAGAGATTTCGAGGCCTTTCTCTTTGGGATTTGGTGGGGGATGTATGCATGAACCCTTCGTGGTTCTTTTCCCTTTGATTCCCCTCCCAAATCCGTGAGCAAAGGGGCTCGATTTTGGGGTTTTCGTGGCTCTAGGGTTAGAGGCATTCTTGGTGGGATTTCTTCGATTCCTCTTGATTTGACAAGTTTTGGTGGACCAAATCTTGGCTATGGAGTACCCATGAGGTGTTCCTACTATCCCCAAAGTCTTGTGCAAAACCATGGAGCGAATCGGGAGATCGGGAGTTGGATTTGGGGGAGTTGACTCGCGGGCGCTGTTCATCCCGAGCTGCCCAGGCGCGACCGGTCTGACCGGTGCTCTCGACCGGTCTGACCGGTGCTAGCCCTTGGTGGGTTTTTGTCTCGGGGAACAGCCTTGTCCGTGTGGTTTTGTCCCGTGGTTCTGCTGGTCAGTTCTTGGCGTGTTTGGAGTTGTTTTGCTAGGTTTTGTGAGGGGTTCTTCTTACTTCCTGGTTGTGTTTCGGAGGTGGTTTTTGTTCCAGGGCCTAGAGGAGTCACTGAGGCTTCCTGGAACGTTTGCTGTGTGGCTGCTGTAGCCACCGGCCTGACCGGCGCTGTCCACCGGTCTGACCGGTGTCACCGGTCTGACTGGCGCAGGTCATCGGTCTGACCGGTGTAGCACAGGCAGCAAGCCGTGCAAGTTTCCGCTGTGTGTTTTGGTGAGTTCTGTCTCGGAGGGTTGAGTGTTGGTTCCTAGGACCAGTAGCACTCCAGTGGCTGCGTGTTCTTGGCCAACTTGGGTAGTTGGGTCGGAGACGTGATTTGGAAGCTGTGTTCGTCTTGTTGGAGTTCTCATCTCCTTCGAGAAGATTTTTTATCGGCTCCCATTCACTCCCCCCTCTCTGGTTCGTCTAATCAGTCCTTCAATTGGTATCAGACCCGGTTCGGGTCTTTATTAACTCTTACCTGTCTAAGATCCAAAGATGGCATACCAGGAACGGGGTTCGGGTCCTCCGCACTTCGATGGGAAGAACTACCAGATGTGGCAAAGGCGGATGGCGGTGTTCCTCCGCGGAAAGGGTCAGATCCTTTGGGATGTCACGGTGAACACAGCTTATGTTCATCCGATGAACTTCCTTGCTCCAGGATCGAGGGATATGTTCGAAGCCAACAACAAGGTTGTCGACTACTTGTTTCGTGCTCTGTGTCAGCCTGAATTCGATCGGGTTCAGACAGAGGACTTAGCTTGTAGGATTTGGAAGCAGTTGAAGGATGCTCATGCTGGGAATGCTCAGGTTCAGGCTCGGATGTACGCGACTTACCGGAGAGAGTACGAGAACTTCACTCATCTCCCCGGCGAGTCCGTCGATGCCCTTTTCCAGCGATTTACGGTCGTTGTGAACAACATGAGAGCCAATGTGGACGTCCTCCCATACAATGATCATGATAGAGCCGTGAAGCTCTTGCACTCGTTGGATCGTACCGTATGGGACGGGAAGTTTGAGGCTATTGTTGAGTCCGAGAAGTATGACACCTTGACGGTGAACGAGCTGTTCTCGAAGCTCAAGTCGGCTGAGTTGGACCGTGGTATGACAGCCAAGATCGAGAGCCCGACTGATTCTCATAGTCTCGCTCTCGTTAGTGGCAAAGGAGCTAAGTCTAATGCTAACGCATCCTCCAGGATGTACTCTCTGTCTTCTTTGATGTCTTTGCCAGACGAGGAGTTCGACGTGCTTGGAGAGGACGAGCTGGCGTTGCTGACCAGGCGGTTCAAGAGGCTGCACGAGAACCTGGTGAACACGAGGAGGACAGCACGGACGTGCTTTCAGTGCGGCAAGCGAGGACACTTCGTCGCCGACTGCCCGGAGAAGACGGAGAACAAGGACGGCTACAAGGACGGCTACAAGCACCGATCGAGCAAGGATGGCAAGTACCGATCGAGGCGCGATCACAAGCACAAGAACAAGCACAAGGACGAGCGACGGTCGAGGAAGAAGGATGGCCGCGGCAGGAAGGCCCGAGCAATGGTCGGAGCGAGCGACGTCGACTCCAGCTCCGCCTACTCTTCCTCGAGCTCGAGTAGCAGTGAAGATGAAGGTGATCGGCGCAAGAACAAGAAGTCATCCAGGAACTTGAGCTGGTTGAGCTGCTTCACGGGAGATGGCTTCTGCGGCATGGCCCGTAGCTTCGGCAGCAAGAAGAACCACCAGAGTGACTCGGACTCTGACTCCGAGGATGAGGTATGTGATGCGCTCTCTTCTTTGCGCAAGGAGAATGATGAGTTGGTTGACTTGCTTGATAACCGCAATCACATGCTTAGAGAGGCCAAGAAGATGAGGAAAGAGCTTAGGGCCTCACTAGAAGATGCTAGGAACCGTGTGGCTGAGCTAGAAACCCAGAACCTAGATGCTAAGCTTGAGATTGATTCGCTTAAGGCTTCTCCTGTGGTTTCTGATGAGATTGGTTGCTGTGATTGCTCTGTGTACCTAGCTGATCTTACTGCTCCTAAGGATAAGCATGCTTCTACTTGTGATGAACTAGATATGCTTAGGGTTGAAGTGGCTGAGCTTAAGTCTAGACCTGCTTTGCTAGGTGCTTGCACTTCTTACCCTGTTTTGCATGGAAAGATTGATGAGATGCATGCTTACACTGTTTCGCTTGAGGCTAAGTTGAAAGAGCCTATTCCCACTTCTTGCTCTACTTGTGAATTGCATGCGGTTAAGAATTTGGAGCTTGCACATTATGTTGATCGCTTGCAGGATGAGAATGATGAGCTGAGAAAACGTATGAGCTGGTTGTCGGGTCAGGAGCCTCAGCTTGGTATCATGATAGCGGCTTTCAAACGCTATGATGGTCAGGCACTTGGGGCTGACAAGCTTGGAGAGAACAGTGGTGAGGGAGTTGAGAGAGTTGGAGAGATTCCTATCCCACCACCAAACAGACACAAGAACAAGTTTGAGCCCAAGCCTAACCATCTCAGAAACAAACTTGACACTACTCCAGATCCACCCATATTCCCTCACCCAACAAATGATTTCCAGAAACCGGTGAAGTTTGTGAGCCCAAAGGGAGGTGAGGAAGGAGAGAAGAAGGGTGAGAAGCCGAGTGGGCAGCCCCAACCCAAGCCAAAGCCTAAGCCACAGCCCATAAAGTTCCATTGTGGGTATTGTGGGAGAGATGGTCACAAGGATGAGTTCTGCTTCAAGAGGAAGCGTGAGGAGAGAATGGCTAGAGAGTGGGCTAACCAGGACAGGTACCACCCCTCTAATGGTGTACCTGAGCCTCGTATGCAGATGCCCAGGGCCAAGGTGATTGTGAGGACGGTTCCGGCTTGGGGAGACCGGAAGGCTGCAGGTGCTGCTGCTGGCCGAGCTACACCGGTCAGACCGGTGTACTACACCGGTCAGACCGGTGCAGGTCTGGGCAGACAGCGACTCGGGTTTCGTGCTCGTGAGGATGCTCGGTTTGGTTCTGGAGGTCGTGGTTCTGGTGGTTGGTCTGGAAAGTTTGCAGGTGGTCAGTTTGCTAGGCGTTCTCCACCTCGTGCTCAATACGAGGGTAGGAGGAGTCGTAGCTTTGAGATGGAGAGGAGGAACGATCCACGGTTTCTATTTCGTGGCTTTCGTCCTCCTCCAGCTAGAGAGGGTTGGTTCCCTCGTAGTGGTTACCGTGGTGGTGTTCGTGGTGGTAGCTTTGATAGGCGTGATGATTTGGTTTGTGCTAACCCCACTTTGGAGCAAATGGCTCGGCACTGGTTTTACTCTTTTGGTACTAACCCCAGTGCTGAGTCGTTTGTTCACTCACGTGCTCGCTTTTGAATTTCAGGTGGGAGACTTGAAGAACATTTGGTTGATTGACTCCGGTTGCTCGAGGCATATGACCGGAGACAAGGGGTGGTTCTCAAGTCTCGTCCCGGTGGTGACAAAGAAGTACATCACCTTTGGGGACAATGGGTGAGGGCGTGTGCTGTCAGAAGGTGAGATTAAGGTAAGTGACAAGATCACTCTCAGGCGTGTTGCTCTTGTTCAATCGCTTGGATACAATTTGCTTTCTGTGTCCCAGTTGTTGGATGAGGATTTTGAGGTGTTGTTTCGGCCTGGTGGTTCTCGGATTTTAGATTCTCGGGGGGATCTTGTTTGCATGGTCGTTCCCGAGGGTCAAGTGTTCCGAGCTGATTTTTCTCAGTCTTCTGGTGTGGAGCGTTGCTTCTTGGCTGGTTCTTCGAGTGAGTTGTGGAAGTGGCATAGGAAGTTGGGTCACTTGAGCTTTGACCTTTTGTCTCGCTTGAGTAAACTCAATTTGGTCTAAGGATTGCCACGGTTGAGGTTTGAGAAAGAGTTGGTTTGTGCGCCGTGTTGGCATGCCAAGATGGTAGCCTCTTCTCACCTGCCTCTCACCGATGTGATGACTGAGCGTCCATGCGAGCTACTCCATATGGACCTTGTTGGCCCAGCTCGTGTGCGATCTGTGGGTGGGAAGTGGTATGTCCTTGTTGTGGTGTACGACTACTCTCGGTATGCGTGGGTGTTCTTTCTTGAGGAGAAAGGGGAGACGTTTGGTTTTGTTCGAGATCTTGTCTTGAGGTTAAGAAACGAGAGGCACGGAGATGCCATACGAGCGATCCGCAGTGACAATGGCTCGGAATTCAAAAACTCTGGCTTCGAAACCTTTTGCCATGACTTGGGTCTCGAACACCAGTTTTCGAGTCCGTATACGCCTCCCTAGAATGGCATGGTGGAAAGGAAAAACAGGACCTTGTGTGAGATGGCTCGGACGATGCTCGACGAGCATAGGACTCCAAGAAGGTTCTGGGCTGAGGCGGTCAATACCGCGTGCTATGTGTCGAACAGGATCTACCTCAGGGTTCACAAGAAGAAAACCTGTTACGAGTTGATGCACAGTCGCACACCCAAGGTGAGTCACTTCCATGTCTTTGGTTGTAAATGCTTCATTCTGAAGAAAGGGAAGAAGTTGGACAAGTTCGAGGCTAGGTCTGTCGATGGCATTTTCTTTGGTTATGCATCTCATTCTAGAGCATTTCGTGTGCTCAATCTTGAAACTAACCAAATCGTGGAGACTTGCGAGGTAACCTTCGACGAGACACAGCCACGTAGTCAGCTTGTTTTTGAGTGTGCAGGTGATGACGAACTTGGCGAGGAGATCTTTCAGGAGGAGGAGCATGAACATGGAGATGATGAAGATGGCGGTGTGGTGCCCGCGGCTGAACATGTACCTACTACTTCGACGACGATCGAGAATGGACCCTCTCCCACACCTTCAACGACAAACCCAGATCAAGGCGAAGCTGCTGTTGAGGGGGAGGTAGCATCAAGGCGAGAACCTCCCCGGCGAGTGCAAGTGGATCACCCAGCTTCGAGAATCATCGGCGACATGAATGAACGTACTACACGGTCGAGGGTTCGGAACAATTCTCATTTCGCTCATGCTGCTTTTGTTGCCACCTTTGAGCCCAAAGACATTGGACACGCGTTATCTGATCATAATTGGGTTAACTCGATGCATGAGGAGTTGGAGAATTTTGAGAGGAACCAAGTTTGGGTGTTGGTTGACCCTCCCCCAGGGTGTAAGCCGATTGGGACAAAATGGGTGTGGAAAAATAAAGAGGGAGAGAAAGGAGAAGTGGTGAGGAACAAGTCGAGACTTATTGCTCAGGGGTACAGTCAGAAAGAGGGGATCAACTACGAGGAGACTTTCGCTCCTGTAGCTCGTTTGGAGGCGATCAGGATCCTTCTAGCCTTTTCCGTGGCTAAAGGGTTCAAGTTGTACCAGATGGATGTGGAGAGTGCTTTCCTGAACGATGTGTTGGAGGAAGAGGTGTTTGTGAGGCAACCACCGGGGTTTGAGAGTGAGAAGTACCCCCACCGGGTATACAAGTTGAGGAAGGCACTGTATGGATTGAAGCAGGCGCCTAGAGCTTGGTATGGTAGGTTGAGGGGGTTCCTGTTTGAGAGAGGGTTTGAGATGGGAAAGGTCGATCAGACCTTGTTTCTCCTCAGGCAGGGCAGAGATATCCTGATTGTGCAGGTATACGTGGATGATATTGTCTTTGGTGGCTCGTCTAACTCTCTTGTTGCAAGGTTTGCAGAAGACATGAGCAGGGAATTTGAGATGAGCATGATGGGCGAGTTGCAGTTCTTCCTCGGGCTACAAATCAAGCAATCAAAGGAAGGAACATTTGTGCACCAAGCTAAGTACACCAAGGACATTGTGAGGAAGTTCAAGATGGAGGACTCCAAGGCCATGGCAACGCCTATGAGTACGACTACAGCTCTTGATGTGGACGAGGAAGGTGAACACGTGGACCAGAAGGAGTACCGGAGCATGATCGGGTCACTCCTCTACTTGACGGCGACGAGGCCGGACATTCAATTCTCGGTGTGTCTGTGCGCTCGTTTTCAAGCTTCTCCGAGGACTTCGCATCGGCAAGCAGTCAAGCGCATTTTCAGCTATTTGCGACACACTCCCGACTTCGGCCTTTGGTACTCTGCGTCTTCTTCTTTGACGCTTCATGGATTTTCAGACGCGGACTTTGCCGGGTGTCGGTTGGATAGGAAGTCCACTTCTGGGACTTGCCAGTTCTTGGGTTCTTCTTTGGAGTCTTGGTCTTCCCACAAACAGTCGAGTGTTGCTCAATCCACTACCGAGGTAGAGTATGTGGCCGCAGCTAGTTGTTGCTCTCAGCTCCTTTGGATCACATACACCATGAGTGACTTTGGTGAGGAGTATACCCATGTCCCACTTCAATGTGATAGCACCAGTGCCATAAGCGTTGCAAAGAACCCAGTGCTCCATTCCAAAACCAAGCACATAGAAGTGAGGTATCATTTTCTGAGAGACAACGTAGAGAAAGGGAAGATAGCTTTGATCCATGTACCCACACATGACCAACTAGCCGATATTTTCACCAAACCCCTAGATCAAGCAACTTTCACTCATTTGCGGGGGGAGCTTGGTGTTTCTTTGATTTCTTGAGTTGGTGTGTGGGAGCTCCTTTGTAGCATATGTATAGCTTTCCTTTGTGCATTTCTTGCATTTGGCATGGCATATGTAACATGATGTATAGGCATCTTTGTATCTTAGGTTGCATGCATTTTGTAACATATGCATTGTTTAGGAAAGGCTTCTCCTATATACATTGTTCACTATGGAATGACATATATGTCTTTGTGAGCTAATTTGGTAAGCTATGGTTAGTTTGGCTTAGCTCTTGATAATCTTGGTTTATATCCATGGTTGATGGCTATGTTTTTGAAAAATTTTATATATATGCTCTCTTATGAGTAAATGCCTTTACATGATCTTGACATGTTTTTGTGGCTTGGCTATGCTTAATTTGTGGTTGGATAGCTTATTTTGATCATATGGGGCCAAAGGCTCATTTGCCATCATGAATGTTTAGCCCCCATGCTTCATCTTGTGTAGGGGCATAAGTTCCTTTTTGTCGCAAAGACATTTCATGTACCAATTATAAATCTGAAAATGAAATGTAAATTACTTGAAAAATGTGCTCCCATGTCATATGTGCTAATTTTAATTTGCTTTGGGTGCTAAATCGTTGCATGATGCCTACCAATGAGAAGTCTCATATATAGAAGTAGGCACATGGCTCGGTGGCTTTGACATGACATGAGGTGCTTGTGGGTGTTTATGATAGTCTTATGCTTAGAATTGTTGTCCTAGCATGAAGTTTGTGTGGCTTTGCCATTTTGACATGTTTTGCTCATGTTTAGGACTTTGCTCATGAGAGGGTGATTTTTCGCAAAATTGCTCAATTCTATCTTAGCTTCGCCCAATGGTTGTGAAACTTGGTGATCATGAAGTTTAAGTCATTACGAAGCTATAGAGTATCTAACTTGCTCATTTGGACATGTGTAGCATCCTATGTTGAATTTTGTCTATTTGAGAAGCTCTAGGTTGCATTTTTTGTATTTTTGGCTTGATTCATGCATTGTCAACAAGGGGGAGAAGTTTGAGCATGTTTTGGCCTACTGAATGCATTTGGAAGGTTTTCAGGTGGTTTCGAGCCATTTTTGGGCTCTGTTGTGCACCGGTCTGACCGGTTGAGGTTACCGGTCTGACCGGTCAGAGTGCTGGTCCTGTTCACATGTTGAGCACCGGTCTGACCGGTGGTTTCGACCGGTCTGACCGGTCAGAGCTGAGCTGTTGCAGCTGCTATGTTTCGTGAAGTGGCTCGCATGCATTCGTCCAGGGGGAGTTGCATTGGTTCAGGGGGAGCTTGCATGTGTGCAGGGGGAGCTCTTTGTGGTTTTCGAGCTTTGGTTTGATGGTTTGTGCTCTTTGCTTGAGTATGTTTTGTCTCGGATGTGTCGAGCCGTTGCCCTTGCCTAAGGGGTCCGAGACTTGTCTTCTTCAAGTGATCTTGCTCTTTGCCTTTTCTTTGGCTTTCGATCGCTTGTTGGAGTTTCTTTTAGTCGTTTCTTTTCTTTTCCTTTTCTCTTGGTTACCAAAACGTGTGTGTTGTCAATGCACTCATCAAGGGGGAGATTGAGAGCCAGGTGTGGTTCGAGGACCGGTGGATGGTCGCTTCCTGGTGTGATGAGTGATTGACAACATGGTGTGGACTGATTCTTGGCTAAGTATTGCAGGTGCAGGTTGCGGCTTGACTGGTGCAGGTGCAAGTGAAGAACAAGCGCGAAAGGTCGTTGTCGGGGAGGCCTCCAGGTGTGGAGAAGACAAGTAGGCTTGGTTCGAGGGACCCGGTGGCCAGCGGGGTCAAGTGCGGGCCGCATGGTGGTAAGAACGGCAAGATGAAGTCATGGACGGTTTCTTGGTTGAGCCTCAAAACCAAGGTCGAGCCGGGACTACGTGGGAGCCGAGTCATGAGTGGTGATTGGCGGAGGCTACACCGAGTTCGCGGGGTTTCCGGTGGTTCACCAGAAAACCACTGGGTTCCTTGGTTGATCCACAAAGCCAAGACCGAAGAACCGAAGACGGAGGTGCAGCAGCTCCAGACCGGTCTGACCGGTGGGTCTGACCGGTCTGACCGGTGTGCGACGACGTAGTCCGGAATCTTCGAAGCGGAGGACACGCGTCGGGATCGCAAGGCTTGCGTCGAGGCCAAGCAAGTTTGCGGTCGCTGGGCATCCATCCGATGGAGCGAAGACAAAGATTTTCGAATTCGCCCTTGAGGGGCATGTATCCCTAGTTAGCTAGTAAGGGTATTTTCGTCTTTCGGTTGCCTCCATATAACCCAAGTGGTGAGAGGATGGCAGTCATCTCTTGGAACCCTAGCTCATTTGGTTTTACTATTTTCCTTCCTATTTTCTTAGGATTTTCGTAGGACTAGCTTGAGAGCTTCATGGTGAGATCTTGTGAGAGGGAAGGATGATCGGGCGGCAAGCTAGATCTTGTATGAACCTCTTTGGTATGTATAGATGATTCGGCGTGGTTCCTCAAGGCTTGGTTGTGTCTTTCCCGTTTCTCCCTTTTGGTGATTTTCGGAGCCCTTTCTTGGCGATTTTGCTGGAGAGATTTCGAGGCCTTTCTCTTTGGGATTTGGTGGGGAATGTATGCATGAACCCTTCGTGGTTCTTTTCCCTTTGATTCCCCTCCCAAATCCGTGAGCAAAGGGGCTCGATTTTGGGGTTTTCGTGGCTCTAGGGTTAGAGGCGTTCTTGGTGGGATTTCTTCGATTCCTCTTGATTTGACAAGTTTTGGTGGACCAAATCTTGGCTATGGAGTACCCATGAGGTGTTCCTACTATCCCCAAAGTCTTGTGCAAAACTGTGGAGCGAATCGGGAGATCGGGAGTTGGATTTGGGGGAGTTGACTCGCGGGTGCTGTTCATCCCGAGCTGCCCAGGCACGACCGGTCTGACCGGTGCTCTCGACCGGTCTGACTGGTGCTAGCCCTTGGTGGGTTTTTGTCTCGGGGAACAGCCTTGTCCGTGTGGTTTTGTCCCGTGGTTCTGCTGGTCAGTTCTTGGCGTGTTTGGAGTTGTTTTGCTAGGTTTTGTGAGGGGTTCTTCTTACTTCCAGGTTGTGTTTCGGAGGTGGTTTTTGTTCCAGGGCCTAGAGGAGTCACTGAGGCTTCCTGGAACGTTTGCTGTGCGGCTGCTGTAGCCACCGGCCTGACCGGCGCTGTCCACCGGTCTGACCGGTGTCACCGGTCTGACCGGCGCAGGTCATCGGTCTGACCGGTGTAGCACAGGCAGCAAGCCGTGCAAGTTTCCGCTGTGTGTTTTGATGAGTTCTGGCTCGGAGGGTTGAGTGTTGGTTTCTAGGACCAGTAGCACTCCAGTGGCTGCGTGGTCTTGGCCAACTTGGGTAGTTGGGTCGGAGACGTGATTTGGAAGCCGTGTTCGTCTTATTGGAGTTCTCATCTCCTTCGAGAAGAATTTTTATCGGCTCCCATTCACTCCCCCCCTCTCTGGTTCGCCTAATCGGTCCTTCAGAGAGAGGGAGAGAAAAGGACAAGTGTCATACTAGGCGAGAAGGGCCTACCTCCCTAAAATAAATTTAGAGATGAACAATGGACACGTGTCCGAGGGCGAGTAGAGCCCACATCTCTAAGGAGAGAGAAAAATGGACAAAAGTCCGGGGCGAGTAGAGCCCACCTCTCCAAGAATGGAAAGCCCAGATCTTAAAAATCTTAGAAAGAGAGATATAGTCCAAGAGCTAGGCTAAAAGGCTTACCACCTTTCACCCTCATCCATCCAACACTATCATCCATACATATCTTGCCAAGTGTGACTCCATGCTTGAGAAGGTCATACACAAAATCTCTGAGTTTTATCTGAAAAATGTGCAAAACCCCAGGATGATAGCTGATCAAAGAATTTGAGATATACTGCTTGACTTGATTGTTTTGTCTTTTATTTGCTCAAGATTTATGAAAAGGCTGAAGGTAAGAGAGGGCAATCTTGTTGAGGAGAATTGGTTTTTGAAAACCATAGTACTTTTGAGGTGTGAAAGCGTTGTAGCAACTCCTGATCCTGCTAAAGCATATCTTTGCTAGGGACTAGCAAAGGGTAAGCTTGGGGGAGTTTGTTGACACATCTTATCCTATATATTTATAAGTCAACTAAACATGAGAAAAGGGCATAAATGTTAATATCAACTTAGAATAGGGTGCCACTAACAGTTTTTCTGGAGATTTGGTAAATTATATAAATCCAGGAACCATTCGGGAAAAGTGCTAAAAGAATCAAATCTAGAAGACTCCAGAAGGCTCCGGATCTCAACGAGACTTGGCACCAAAGAAAGAAGCATCTAGAAGAAGCGACGGACCACCTGGCCGAAGTGGGCCCCGAGGGGGGCCCACCCCAGCCCGATCGGCCTGGTGGTGGGGCCGGTCGGCCTCCCCCGGGCGCCACCTCAGCCCTACTTCCAGAAGGTTCTTCCACCGCCTATGAGGATCAATCTAAACCACTCGTTAGGTCGGTTTGATCAAACGGCGCGCGTCTACCCCTCAGGGCTATATAAGCAGCCCCCCTGCCCCCTGGTAGAGGCATCTGGAAACCTGAGTTTGCATACACCAGATCAAGTCGTCAAGTCAGAGATACTACGCCCTAGAAACACCATATAGCAGAGTAGCTAACTAGTCTAGATCTAGGAGGAGGCAAGGCATCTACTTGGCTCCTGATCGTCTAGAGGCTGATCGAGATACTGATCTAGCTTCGCTCTTGTAAGTTCTTATCTAGTTCCTTACATTTGTTATACAGACATATGTTCTTATCAATGATTATATTCGACATTATATGCTTTGGTGTTTATTATGATTACATGTTTAGCATAGTTGATTTGCCTTTATATTCATGTATGGAGTCATATAGCCCTCACCTATATCATTTGTTAACATGGGTGAACGGTAAAGACATTGTAAGCGTGGTGCTTATATTGTATTTATCTGCGATTGCACCCTATATGCCGGGTCGTGTGGTAGATCGTGGTGGTGACAGCACTATTGAGTCCTTCGCAGTCCACCCCCCGTGTATAGGACTAGTGGAGCCTTATACTATTTGGGTTGTTTCAAGTTTCGGCCTTGATCCTCCTGGATAGTCTCCCCATGCATTGATATAATAGTTCTTCTTCCATGATTGTTAAATGTTTGCACTAATCATAGTTTGCATTGACATATAGTTTAGAGTTACCGAGGAGTATCCTCTCTAACTAGACTTTGCTATGTTTCTCTTGCTATAATGACACTTTCTAGCTGCTCATGATGTTATGACTTGAACAATGCTATCAATATCTTTATCTTTATGTGACTTACCCCTGTTTATAGCAATTGATATATTTTGGCCACTCTACATTATAAAACTGAGAGATGAGCATGTATTAGCTATTATGGATTAGAAAGACTTCTTTCCCTGTGGTAGAATATAAATACAATACCTGGTTTTACTTCTAGTTAAAATGCTACAATGGTATATTCATATCTGTGCGCTTGCGGATTCCCAGTTTATATACATCTTCTTTTCTAGAGATCCAAGGCATATGTAAGAGTACCATATCCATGCATTTTCTGGCACACCAGTCAGGGCTGACAACCTATATCGAGTTGTGCTATGAATCATGTTGGAGTTCACCTTTTAGTTTAATCTGAAAGCAACATCTGATATACACTTAGCATCATGTTAAGATATACCTTTGCATTTCTGGTGCCGTCGATAGAGATGGATCTTATATCCGTTTCTAGTCGATGACCTTAGCAATGTCAACAGTCCTTCTAGGTGGAAATAGGTGGAGAACATACTCCTTTCTCTGGTCATATGATGTGTACATCCGCTATCAAGCACCCAACTTGATCCACCGGAGGAGTATGCCTACAAAACAATTTAGTTCTTTCTTTTAGGTCCCCAATTTGACTTGGGGCCTTCCACGTTAGCAACCAAAATCTTAGAACCCATAGTGACCTTTTCACATATATGTTGGACTCAATTCCAACATACGTGGCAACAACTTTACCAAGGTTATTGCATCTCAACACATATCTAGGTTGATTGTCAATGGATGCATGAGCCTTGGTCTTGTGTGCAAACTTGTTGCTTATGGGCAGAATGAGATTGTTCTTGACCTGCAAGAGTGTGTTAGATGCTTTCGGAACATGCTTGGGCTGAGACTTGGCCTTGTTCTAGCTTCTGTCCTTGCAGACCCCGGAACCTCCGAGGTTTTCTCGGAACCTCCGAGAAATGCATTCTGTGCAGTTTTGGCCTTCCAGACTCCGGAACCTCCGGGCATAGGCACTGGAACCTCCGGACTCTGGGTGAACAGGAAGCCCTTGCTGTTGAAGTTGAGGCATTCCTTCCCCTTGACGATCTTCATTTCAGAGGTCTTGCTATTCTCAGTGTACCCAAATCCATGCCTTGAATTCTTGTAAAGCATCTTCTCATATTTGATATCAATTTTCCTCTTGCTCTCATCTTTCATGCACCCATTTGCTATGATTGTGTTGAGCCTAGCAATTTCTTTCTTCATTGCATTCATATTGGCAAGGTTAGTAGCATAAGATTCAACATCAGTGATATGACATTTTTCACAGCCCTTGCTACTAGAAGAACTAGATTCACCCTTTGCTTTGGAGGGGTGTGAGGTACTACTCCAAAGGAGACTATATTGCTCCCCAAGCTCTTCATTCCTTGTCTTAAGAGAATTACATTGAGCTTGAGAGGCAGCAAGTTCTTCCCTAAGAGTAGTGATGATAGCCAAGTTATGATCAACTTCCAATCTTAGGGCCTCAACCTCATTCCTCTCCGAAGCAAGAAGACATTGGTGTTTTCTAGTTCAACCACTAACTTAGCCATGAAGTCTTTAGATTGTTTGTCAATTTTACCAACTAGTTCTTCTATTTCTTCATCACTAGATTCATCACTAGAGTCTATGTCCGAGCTATCACTAGGTGGAGGAGAGGGTTTAGAGGAGGATTCTACCTTTTCTCCCTTAGCCACGAGACAATGAATGGTGGTGCTTTCTTCATTGTCACTCAAGTTGTTGAAGAGCCTTGATGTAGAGGAAGGGTTCTTGATAGCCACGGTAGCAACCTTCTTCTTCTCCTCTTCATCACCAGAGCTCTCATCACCAGAGTTCCATTCATGCCCAATGTGGGCTTCTCCACCATAGCTCTTCTTCTTGTGATATGGCTTTTGATCTTTCTTGTATTTGTCCTTGCTCTTGTCATATTTGCCATCTTTTTCTCATTGGGGGCAATCCGCAATGAAGTGCTCCGTGCTTCCATAATTGTAGCAAGTTCTCTTCTTGTGATTGGGATATTTTCTTTTGGAGAACTTGTAGCCTTGCTTCTTCAAGCCCTTCTTGTATCTTCTCATGAACAAGGCTATGTCACCAATCTCAACTTGAGGACTTTCATCTTCATCTTCACTTGAGTCACTTGATGAGATCTCTACTTCTATTTTCTTTGATTTTGACTTGGATGTTCTAGATGAAGTAAAGGGCTTGCTTGACTTGTTAGCTTGGAGAGCTACATCTTTGACCTTCATGTTGATCATCTTGGACTCTAGCTCTCCAATCTTCTTCCTATGTTGTATCTCTATGTCCATGAGCTCATATCTAAGAATTCTTCCAAGGACATCATTTGGAGAGAACTCCTCAAATCTTTTCTTTTCTCTAATCAAGGTGACTAGAGTAGGGTTTCTAGGAGCAAAGGCTTCCATCATCACCTTCACAACATAGTGGTCATCCAATTCATCACCACCCAAGCCTCTATTCTTGCCAACAATGACCATCAATCTATCAAACATATCTTGGGGTCCTTCACCCTCCAATATAGAGAATCTATTGAGCTCGGACATCATAATGCTTATCTTGGATTTCTTCACTTTGTCAACCCCTTCATGTGCAACAGGGAGAGTGTCCCAAATCTCCTTGGCAATCTCTAAGCCATTCACTCTATTGTACTCTTGTCCGTTCAAGGCACTAAGGAGAATGATGGTGGCTTCGGTATTTCTTCTTATGTTGCAGCAATCTTGTGGTGTAAGCTTTTCTTCATCTTTGGGGTCTTCAAAACCTACACACACAATATTCTACAAATCCAAGTGCAAGCCCATAAGGTAAGCTTTCATTAGATGCTTCCATTTGGCAAAGTTAGTGCCATCAAATTGAGGCAATTTGCCAATGGGAATACACATGTTATCTTTGGAAGTGGTTAAGAAATCATAGTTAAAGGATACGCTTCCATAGCTCTTCTTGGACTTGGACTTGGGCTTGAGCGTTCTCTTGGGCATCCTTGCACCATAGTACTCATCATCATCATCATCTCCATTCTCACTTGATGAGGATGAAGGCACTGAATAAGATGAAGATGAAGGTGGAGGTGAAGGTTCTTTCTTCTTCTTCTTCTTCTTTGCTTCCTTGTTCTTCTTCTTCTCTTTCTTCTTCTCTTCCTTTTCTTTCTTGTTTTCATTTTCTTTCTTGCTGTCTTCCTTCACTGCCTTCTTGAGCTTTTCAAGCTTCTCATGAGTAGAGGATGAGTCACCATCTACGCCCGAAGCTTCAGCTGCTTCCTTGTTGGTTGGTTCACCAACTTCTTCTTTGTCTCCTTCGGGTCTTTCATCTCCACTTGTCATTTCCTCACACGGTTAAGTGCAAACTGAGGATCCAAGCTCTGATACCAATTGAAAGGATTAATGCAAGCGACCTAGAGGAGGGTGAATAGGCTGTTGACGGTTGTTAAGTGCTACTTTTACACCGTTAATACATGCATAAAACAAATATAAAAGGATCATCAACACTAGAATAGGGCTTGATACTGATAGTTTCCACAAGTGTTGGTGTTTCTAGCTTTTGCTCTAGGGCGCACCGAAATGCGTGCCAAATGGTACAGCAAGTGATCTAATGGCTACTAAAGGATGCCATCATAAATAACCTCAAATGCCAATTTGGACTGTACCATTGCGACGGGCTCAACGAGACGATCGAAATAGACATATTATATGCCTACATCAGAGTTCGTATGTGCAAGATATGAAAAAGACAAAACAGCTGACGTCACCAGGACCCACACTACAGCGCCATGCAAATCGTCCGCATGCCCGACACGTGGCAGCTCCAGATTGGGCGCTGGCTTCCGCACCGGATCGGTGACGCAGCGCGGCAGACCCGCTCGGGCCACGGGCGCGCGTGGGATTCCCCGCCGTGCCATGCGTCAGCACGCGAGCGCCCGGTCGCGGATCCACTGACCCGACGTGTGCGCAGGCACATGAAGCATGCGCGGGAAGGGGCCGCTCGGGGCATGTGTCGCTCCTGCACTGGCGGAACGCAAGGCGGTGGCGCGGGACACGCGGTCTGCCCCGGTCCGCCCGCAGTCCAGTGCCGGTTCCGCTCGGTTTTACCCTTTTTAGTACTGGTTCTCCGCCCAGGACACCTCGTATGCTCCGGTTCTTGCTACCACGTGTCATCATGTGGTTGGCTGAGCCCAGCAATCTGCACAAGATGGTGCCCAAAGCAAGCCACCCCCTCCTCTATAAATAGGAGGGTAGGGGCTCCCTTTTGGAGCACATTCCTTCTCCCTCTCCTCTAATTCTCCCTTAGAGAGGTGAATTCTCACCTCTCCCATGTGTTGGGTGTGTGATTAGAGTGCTAGGTGGTATAGGGTGTGGAGTGAGTTGATGTCCTCGTGGATGCTTGTTCTTCAATTAGAGCAAAGTGAGTATTTCAGCATTTCCTATTTAGACTAGAATGGACTTCATGTATGAATGATATGTTCTTGTGTTCTTGGCTCGTTCATAGTTTAGAGGCTTGTGTTCTTCGTGACACAAGGCTTCGATCCTTTAGAGCAGGTGCATTAGATCAAGTATCTGTTTGCATGTTTAGATCCTGTCTAGCTGAGTAAGTTTGTTGTATCTAGTCTACATCCAAAAGCTTTCTTGTTGCTCCGTAACTTGATGACTAGATTGATCTGAACTATTTTCTCTCTAGTTCGTAGTCTCTTATTTATACGGGTTACTATAGTGTTGTTAGCGGGTCGACAGACGTAACGACACTATAGTAGTAATTGGTAGTGTAGACGTGGTGTCTAGACTCTGGTTATCCTACGAAGACTAAGTGCATTCGCGTAACGATAGAGGTAGGCCGCAGTGGTGACTGGCTGTTGGACCCTTTGAAACCCTCTACGCCTGTGTACCGAGTTGGGCCCTGTTGCCAGTACATTGGCCTCTTCCTAAAAAATTTAGGATGGGCTGGCGCTCCACGGAGAGGACTAATAGCGGTCAGATCCATCTCGAGAGTTAAGCTCCTCAAGAAAGTACTTCTCAACCCATATCTATCCCAGCTGGAGTTTGGTGTCCGTGGACCATTTATATTAGAATAGAAGATAGTGCACATCGTTCCTTAGATTCAATGCCCTTGGAATACTCTCCTTCCGAGGTGAAGTGCTACAACGGTATTTCCGTGCGCTTGCGGATTCGTTCGTACCCGTCAGTATACCCGGTTGCTCTTATACGCTCTCTCTTGGTGTACAACTAGTGGTGACGTTAAGAAATGTCAGCAAGTATTTCTGGCACCGTTGCCGGGGAACGGTTGCTGTATCTATCTTCGAACCTTGTGGTCCTCGTAGTTACCTTTTTCGTTTTCTTGAATTCTACCTTTACCCCTGTTACCCTTTTGAGATGCCTTCCTGTAAAAGCCTCTCTACCCCTAGGGGCGAGTTCGTCTTAGAGCAACCATCAACTTCTTCATCTTGCTACGAACTCGGTCCTTGGCTTTATAGCCATGGTTCAAAATCGACCCTTCTCTGGAGCGATTAGCGATAATCCTCATGTTCATATGGAGGAGTTCGAAGGACTGTGTTCAGGCCTAATTGTGTTGGGCATGACACAGGAAACTTTAAGGTGCAAATTGTTCCCTTTCTCTCTTGTAGATAGGGAGGAACAGTGGTACACCCTCACGGTGGGTAGTGTGAATAGTTGGGAAGAACTAGGAGATAACTTTTGTTACTCGTTCTCCCATCCGAAACATATAAACTCTCTACCGTCTGACCTCTTCGACTTTGAGCAATTGGAGATGGAGTCCATAGGTGCTGCCTGGGCTAGGTTCTCAAGTCTCTTGACATCTAGCTCAGACTTGTCTATATCCGACGATATTTCAACAAACATCTTTTACACGCATATAGACTTGGAATCTGCACAAGAGCTCGACCTCGTAGCTGGAGGATCACTTGAAACCCAAACTCCAGAGGAAAGAAGAGAGATCCTAGAATTCTTCTTAGAAACCTCTTCTTCCCATGACTTTTATGATGAATCCTACCAAACATCCGAGTCGAGCTATGAGAGTCTCTCAACAGCCGAATCTGAGCTTTCATTCTTCGAATCCCTTGATTCCTCTGTTGAATCCTCTCTTGAATCATGAACACCGAAGGAAGAAGAAATTCAACCTTCGGAGTTCTCTACCCGATTTGAGGATGATCCTTCTAGAAACATCAGCAATACTTCAGATCACTCTTGGCACAAGAAGACTACGACATCGCTAGACCTTTATGAGGTCCTCGATGAAGTTTGGAATCATAGGACGATAGTGGATTGGTCATCTCAGAAGCATACATCCGAAGCAATTCAAGTTAGCTCGACTTCCACGATCATCCACTTTTTCATGAGAGGAAACACCATAGACGCTATCCATGACCCTACTGTTGGGGTTTGCATCATACCAGAGACCCTTTTGGATACTCTGGTGCGTGACATGCCCTTGATCCCGACTGATAGACTTTTCCATAGTCTCAGGTGGCGCTGTGTTTTTCCATGTCAGGGGATTGCTAGGGACGTGCCTATCACCATTGATGACATAGAGGCATGATTAGATTTCCACATTTATGACATCATGGATTTTGATCTTCTCCTAGGTTTCCCCATATAAAAACTTCTTGCTAAATCTCAAGGAAACCCAGAAGAAGAGCTTAGGGAAATTGTTTCTGTCCGTGTTGGATCAGCTAGACATCCTTTGATAGAACCTTTCCCTAGACCTATGGTATCTCCTCTACCTCCTGACCCTCCTGACGAGGCATATCCTGGGGAGGCCATGAGGGAGGAATGGTCAGAGGGAGTGACATGATTTTCCGAAGCAATTTGGAATAGGTCACCTTCTCTGGTTGTCCCTTGCTCTATTAGAGGCATTGCCGTAGAGGCCCATTGTAACCCCATCATGGAGGTTAACATTTTTCCATGTCACTTAGTGGAAACTCTTTTGGGCAAAGTCCCGCTAGCACCATCCGACATGCTCCTCAAGACTTGTCCCTTTGGACACGTTGTTGAATGTCGGGGGATTGCAAGTGTCATGCTGCTTATCATAGATGGGATCAAGGCTAGCTTAGACTTTCACATCTTCGATGTCCTTGATCTCGATCTTCTCCAAGGCTCCCCTTTAGAGTAGCTCTTCGATACATCTTTAGGGACCCTAGATGATAAGCATAGGGGAGTCGCTTCTGCCACTGCTACCCCTTGTCCGGGACATCCTAAGGCAAAGCCTCTTCCCCAGCAAAACCCACTGGAGAAGATGACACATATATCTCCGTCTGTGTCGTCCGAGTCTGTTCTCATTAATGTTGTAGAATGTTCTACCCCTCATGACGATGACTCGGGAGACTCTCTTCACCTTTGTGAAGGCGAACGATCGTCACCACTCTCGACCGAGTTTCAGCCTCTTCCCACTGCCCGTATCAAGTTGCTTTCGATCACGGTCGAGAGTCAACATCGAGCTTCCACGATGACTCTCTTGAGATGGAGAATTCATGGGTCATGGAACCTTTCGAGGCATTGACTCTAGAGTCTGGAGGAAAGGATTCCACACACGAGCAACTTGATTCACCATACAGACCATGCTCGCCTCATGTCCCTCTAGAGTCAGACATGCTTAGTGCACTGAGCACGCATGAGGGCTACAATCACCTTATGATCCTCTTTTGTAGAAAGTTCAGAAGGTTGGTTGTAGATGTATATGTTTATCATAAGCATATCAGATTTCGTGTGTGCACTGTGGCGCTAACCTTGCAGCTAAAGCTTCACAGATTCATCAAAGATTGGTGGTGAGACGGGAATGACACCACCAACGATAGCTGCAAGATGAAGTTCCCATGGTCGAGCTTATGACCCTGAATAAACAAAGCACTCCCAGGAGATAGCCTGGATTAGGTTAGGTTTTATTTCCCTTTTCGAATAAAGGCAAGAACATGTTTTTAGGATAAGTTGTCCTTCGGGTATTTTTGGTCACTAACCTTTCAGGTGGAGATTGAAAAGAAAGATGGACATGTGATTCTTACGAACATGTGAGCCACATCAGCGACAACACCTAGATAAGCTTTGGTGAGGAAACATTTACAAAAGGAAGTTTGATCACCACATACTTGAGTTTTGTTACCTAGCAATGTAAACTTCTAGTGTGGGGGAGGTATGTGAGCATCTTGAGTAAAGTTCCTCCTCTACCAAATCCTATCCTGGTGTGGAGATGATGTCAGCTCTTTCATGTTGCCCACTAGCTAGGTAAGTCCTACTTTTGACATTAAACAAAGCCCTTCCGGGAGGTTGCTCGAGGTTCACCGTCTTATGCTCATGCTTATGTCCCTTGTTGATGATAGCTTGATCATGCTTTCATGCTTCCTTCATTTATGTTCATATGCTCTAGTTTGATAGTATCATTCGAACATACATTCATAGGCTGTTTTAGATTAAGCATGGTACTTAGGTTAAAATTGTCTCCTTCAGTCAGAACAATACATGGTGTCAAGTTTTGATTGATGAACCTTAGAGTTATATTTTCATAGATCTTGGTTGCATATATGCTGACAACCCCTGCAGAAAATTGTCAAATTTGAATGGTAAGTCATTGAGCTAAATTCAAATAGGAAGGTAAGTTAAGGTGTCAGATTCATGTTGCGCAACATGCAAAGGTGGTACATATGACCTCTCAAAGGTCCAAGGTAAGTATATTCCCCTCTGTGTATGAAGTGTAACCTTGGTCTAACCCTTTCAAGCAAATGACATGGTGACAATAAAATAAAATAAAGACAACAAAAATATTTGAATTTGAATAAAGGCTCTATGGTTCTCGAACCAGTAGAGTCCATCCTTAGATTTCATTTGTTGTTTGAAGAATAGCACCAAGTTCAACCACCAGTGTGGGGGAGTTCTCTAGAGCTCATCATCGACATATTCATTAGAGAACACCCACACAGGCGCTGCACAACATCGACTACGCCTTCATGAGAAGAGTAAGGTAAACTAGAGTGACCCGGCTGCCCTCTGGTCAACCAAATCACCACTAGTCTTCCTTGATCTCTTATCCTTCAGAAGCAATGGTATGTGCACCCTCTACCTCACTCTACCTTATCCATGAGTTTGTTTGAATTTCAATTCCTATCCTTTGAACCCAAACTCAGCAATTTGTGCCATGCTTGCTCTACATGATTCCTGTGGTTGACTTGCATATGTTTTATTCCTTACTTATCATCTTGATGCTTGTGAACAAATATCATTAGGGAACTCATGCTTATCTAAGTAGTTGGTGTTTGTGATATGGTTTTATGATATGATCTTCGCTCTGAATGTCTGAGTGCTTGGGAATTTTATTTGAAAATCATAAAAACCTTTTGCAAAGCTCCTCTTTGATATGCCTCCGTCCTACCAAAGCCATATGATGTTCATAGTTGAAAACCTTATACTCATATGCTGCTTTTTATTGCATTGAGCTTTGTCAAATTCTGTGACCCTTGTGAGAATTCTTTTCATTACTTTCATGATCAAGATTCATGTGCACACCACCTATTTCCCCTTGCTATGATTCTACACTGGAAGTTAGCATTGTATCATTCATCCATTTCATAAAAATAAAGCCCCTAATGTGGTGTGACCTCTCCCTCCAAAAGTATCCTTCAAAAAAGAGACATGGGCTATGAAATAAAAAGAGAAAAAAATAAAAGAAAAGAGAGACACATGCTCAAAGCATGATGAAAGAAAAAAAAGGAAAGAAAGAATAGCCCATGTCCGAAATAAAGGAGAAAAAGGAGAGAGATGGTCATACAAAAAGGAGTTTCATATCTTAGATAGTAATAACTAGTGTCCATTCCGGGGCTAGTGTCCACCTTACCATCACCCCAGCATTCATCATATATGTATGGTAATATCTAGCACCCATTCCGGGAACATGCACATGCACATCATATATGTATGGTAATATCTAGCACTCACCATATCCATAAACATGCACATCTTGATCTGAATGTATGATTTGATTTTCTCTCTAGATCCAGTCTTTGACTTCGCAATATATGTGATACAAGTATGCTTTCTCCTTTATCCTATCCTGAGCTCCACATATAGCCATCATTAGAAGTAGGGTGAAGAAAGGCAATCTAATGCCTTGGTAAGGACATATACACATTGAGCGATCTGAGAGAATCAAATAAGGAGCTAAGCAAGGTTTGTTTTGAAAAATTTATTGCAAAACCCCAAGTTACTTAACATGATGAGCAGGAGTGATTTGAATCATGACCGTTCCATTCCTCAACTACCCAAGATAGCATGATAGACACATCACAGAGTTCACAAGTACAAGGTATGTTTTGGAATATCTCTCATGCTCGCTTCATACCTTTGGATATCATGTCTCACCTTGATCTGACTCCCTTTACTCGGGACGAGCAAAGGTCAAGTGTGGGGGTGTTGTTGACGGCTGTTAACTGCTACTTTTACACCGTCAATACCTACATAAAACAAATATAAAAGGACCATCAACACTAGAACAGGGCTTGATACTGATAGTTTCCACAAGTGCTGGTGTTTCTAGCTTTTGCTGCAGGGTGCACCGAAATGCGTGCGAAATGGTACAGTTGAGAGCAAGTGATCCAATGGCTATTAAAGGATGTCATCATAAACAACTTCAAATGCCAATTTGGACTGTACCATTGTGATGGGCTCGTCGAGACGATCGAAATGGACATATTATATGCCTACATCGGAGTTCGTATGTGCAAGATATGAAAAAGACAAAACAGCTGACGTCACCTAGACCCACACTACAGCGCCATGCAAATCGTCCGCATGCCCGACACGTGGCAGCTCTAGATTGGGCGCTGGCTTCTGCACCAGATTAGTGATGTGGCGCAGCGGACCCGCTCGGGCCACGTGGCGCGACACCACTTGCCGGCACCTGTTGACACCGTTTTTCGACACATGTCGGAGAAGGGCCAAAGAAGACATGAGGAAGACATCAAAGCTGATGAAGAAAGGGAAAGAAACAACCAGCCGATCTAGGATCGGCCGGTTGATGAAAGAGAGACAAGGCAAAAGAAGAAATATGCCAAAGGAAAGAAGACGGAGGCAGGTCAACGATCAAGTTGGCATCAGGTCAAAGTCAGTTTAAAGAGTCCGATTCCTATGAGAATCGTTAATGTTTTTGGTAGTTTTATTTCTTTAGATTGAAGTAAACATTGTCGTCATCGACTAGGAGTCAAGTTGTCCTCAGGACATAAATAGCGACCCTACGTGGTCGAAGAAAGTTTGTACACACCAATATACACAAAACCTTTACTTTTCCAAGTCGGCGACTTCGCCATCCTTTTTTACTTCTTCTTATTTTCTTGTTTCTTCAAACGCCGTTCTTCTAGCTCGTCGAGCTGCATCGATCGATCTCCGGGAAGCTTTTAAGTACCATTTTATCAAATATTAACTAGGCTTTAACCTCCAGGCGCATCGCTGTGGTTTCGTCTAGTTTTATTCACAACTTATCGATATCAGCTAGGTTTGCAAGTTTTCTTGTTTATTTAGCTTTTATCACTAATTTATCCAGCTCGTGATCATATCGTATCGGCCATCCTCGCTCCTGCATCGTTTCATCATGATACAACCGATCTAGATTGGTTCGAGTGTTGTCTTGTAGCGCTTAGTTTGCTCTGCTTTTTGCTCGAACTTTGCCTACGTCATCAAATCGGCTGATCTAGCCGTTTTGAATATACTTGCACTTCGACTGCTCCAGCTAGCCGATCCGCTCTACAGTTGTATCAGCCGATCGGGCCATTACTTATTGAAGACCCACATCGGTTCTCTAGCCAATCTAACCCATATCTAACATTTCCTATCTTTCCGCGCCGATCAACAGGTCATGTCGGTTGGCACGCCTTGTTACATCCCGGGGATCTGTTACGTGTTTCCATTGAAGAACTTGATTCCGTTTTTGTGTCAACACATCTTGCCATGCCCGGTGGGACACGAAGAATTAGTCAACAATGTCAGAACCAAAACTTCCTAAAGAAGCTGGTACAGACAAGACCCAAGCTATCACATTAGAACAACTTCCTGAAGAAGACAAAGCTGAGTTCGATGAGCGCATGGCGGAATATGGTCAGCTATTGATGGGTAGTTTTGGCTTAACTAAGCAAGGGGCTGTCAAGAAAACTCCTCTTCCAAGACCTCATGAGTTGATAATACAAGCCGATCCTGGGAAGCTACAAGATATGATGACAAAAGCTATGCAAAAATCTTTTATTGACCGATCTTCTGTTTTCAACAGCACAGTGCAAAATTTTGTGAAAGAAGTACTCAGAGATGAACTCGCAAGTGGATATAAAGGACCGGTATATTATCAACCTGGTACAACAATTCCAACTTTTGCTGCCATGAGATTTAGTCATGAAAAATCGGCTGGTCGGCCGGGACAATCTACTTCAGATGGTGTTTCTCATACGACACCTATTCTGTCACCAACCATGATTGGAATTGATGATCCTTCAGGTTCTCCGAGTCACACACCTGTTATCCTTGATGCACCAACGTCTCCTTCAAAGAGAGACACAAGTGGGAAGGGTGTTACGACTGAGACAACTAAAAAAGTAGGAGAAACTCCTAGTGGTCCATATGCAGCATGGTTTGGAGAGTTAATTGGAACTGCAGTGCAGCATGACAAAGGAATAACATTTGCTTTCATTGAACCAAAGACTCTCAAAGCGCAGCATTATGCCATTCAGCCATTTCATATGCAGATGGTCAAGCCTATTCAATCGGCTGAAGAGAATTCTAGCATGCAGAAATCTCCACCATAGATGACTTCCAAGAGCAGCAGCTGGTCAACCTATCATAAATCATCCATTGACACCAGAACAGATGAGCCCAGCTGATCAAGCTTATGCAGTTAGAACCTGTGCTGCGAATTTACAAGAGCAATACAACAATGCAATGTATCAGGCAGCGTTATGGGATCAAATGGCTCAACCTGTGAATTCGTCATATCAGTTGCCAGAACAGCATATACAAGGTACTCCAAATAGGCAATATATACAGCAAGGAACTTACCATAGAACACCTTATTCAGGTGGGATTCCTCAATATACGGCTTTGCATACACCTTTGGCTTCACAGCCAATCATGCAGGAACAGCCAGGAACAGTTGGACTGATACAGAATCGGACAAATCCTTCGGCAGGAAACCAGCCGATTGATCAGAATAAGAAATTTATGGCTGAGATTACAGATTTAATACAAAAGCAGTTTGGGTTGAAGCCAAAGTAGCAAACCAGCATGTATCGGACACCATGCCCTGCTTATTTCGATCAAATTCCATTCCCCCAGAGATATAAAGTGCCCAACTTCACGAAGTTTACTGGTCAAGATGACACATCCACCATCGAGCATATCAGCCGATTTATTATTCATTGTGGAGATGCAGGATCAAATGAGGCTTTAAGAGTTCGATTATTCTCATCCTCTCTATCAGGGCCAGCCTTTGCTTGGTTTACATCGTTACCGGCTGATTCTATTCAAAGTTGGGAAGGTCATGAGAAGAAGTTCCATGGTTATTTCTTCTTTGGAATACATGAAATAAAAATTACTGATTTTACTAGCTTGAAGCAGAGGAACGATGAGTCAGTGGTAAATTTTATTCAGAGATTCAGAGAGATGAGGAACAAGTGTTTCAGCCTATCTTTGACTGACAAACAACTGGCAGAATTGCCTTTTCAAGGACTCTTGACTTCAATCAAAGAGAAGTATGCTTCTCAAGAGTTCGAGAGCATCAGCCAGTTGGTACACCAACTAAGTCATGAAAGCTCTTCACGGCCTTATGAACATCCAAGGAATAATCAAAAGAAAATATCTTATGTAGAGAATTCCGATTCAGAGGAAGAGGCTGAGGTTAATCTGGCCGAATGGGTGCCAAACAGGAAGCCGATTGCATGTCCCTTCGGCAGGAAGGAACCTGAGAAGTTCGGTTTTGATATAACTAAAGCTGACAAGATATTTGATCTCCTTCTTCAGCAGAGTCTAATTAAACTCTCACAGAATCATATTATCCCAAGTGCCGAAGAGCTTAAGAAGATCAAGTACTACAAGTGGCATAATGCTACATCCCATAACACTGACGAATGCAAGGTGTTTCGTCAACAGATTCAAAACGCAATAGATCAAGGGAAGCTTAAATTTGAGACACCCTCCAAGTCAGGAAAGCTGATGAAGATTGATCAGCATCCTTTCCCTACTAATGTAGTGAAATCAACTTCACAAACAAAGGTGTTGACATCTGAATCGGCTCAAAATAAAATGGTCAGCGATCCCAAGGCTCAGATAACAACAGAAGAAGCAAAAGGCAAAGGACTGCTTGAAGAAAATAATTCAAAAGCACCAAGGAAATTTACTCAATCCTAATTTCTTCAGAGCAAGTATCAACACCATCAACAAAGGATCAGAGAAGGAGAAGAGTGGGCAAGACACAATTCAAATCACTGGAGATGCCCGTTCTTCAGATACTGTTGGGAAGAAGGATTAAACTTCCAACAATGGATAATTGTCCAGAGTGTAATGGTTTTATTCTGAAGGACAATGTTCCAAAAGGGCCTATTTTGATAACAGGGACAGAGGGCCCGCCAATCAAGATCAGCCAGAGCATCACAAACAACGCGTCTCAGTACATGATCGGCTGGGGGCAAGGCCAGCGTGCATGATCAGCATGGGGGCAAAGCTAATATACATGATCGGCTGGGAGGCAAGCACCAAGATATCCGACCTAATTGGCTAGAGGATATGGTTGATAGCCGGGTCCCTGATGAAGACGTATTGGCAAGGAATCCAGAAAGACGTAACGCTACATACGAGGACAGAAGCCAACACGAAGTTCATCAACCTAGGTGGTGTCCAGACGGTTTGACCAAGTCTCATAAGAGGAGGGACCAGCGCTGGCGACAATTGGAACAACAAGAAGAAATCGAGAAGTAAGCACTTGATAATAAGAAGGTCTGATCTCAAATCTGGCGACCTAAACCCAAACTTGATAACAAGAGAGAAGGTCAACCAGTAGTAGATGTTAACATGGTCTTCATGCTGCCTAAGGAATTCATGACTCTTGAAAACAACTCAGATGGAGAAAGTTCAGATGAGGAGTTGGGATCGGGTCAGTTAACCTTGGATCCAATGCAGGCCAGTTTTGAGAAACCAGATGAGGAAAAGCATCAACATATGAAAGCTTTGTTTCTCAAAGGACTTGCTAATAGGAAGCCAGTCACAAGGCTCCTGGTGGATGGTGGTGCATCGGTCAATCTCATGCCTTACTCAATGCTTCGGAGATTTGGAAAAGGTGAACTAGACCTAACCAAGACCGACATCATGCTACTTGATTTCGAAGGAAACTCATCATATGCAATGGATGCCATATGTGTGGATTTGACCATCAGCAGCAAGACTCTTCCAACTACCTTTTTCGACATCAAGGGAAAGGGATTATACAATTTACTACTTGGAAGAGATTGGATTCATGCCAATTGCTGCATTCCGTCTACCATGTATCAATGTGTGATCCAATGGATTGGAGACTCAGTAGAAGTGGTCAATGATGATTCCTCCTTCCATATTGCAGCAGCCGATACACATTGGAATTTTTATAAAGTTATCTGCATATCAGGGAAAGTGTGGGAAACAGATTTTCTTAAGATGTCTGACTTTGAGCTTTAGCCGATCCAGACGATCAGTTCTCAAATGTAAAAGAAAGAATAAAAGGCTGCATCGGCCAATTGAGAGGATCAAACTTCAACAAGAGTAGGCCGATGTTCGTCAAAAACCAAAGCAAGTTGGAACATTAAATTGGATCAATTACTTAGCCGATTACTACTTCTGGCTCCTTAGCCGATTTAGATTTTGGATGACACCTGATACCAAGTTATCGACTTTAGTGAAAAATTTGTAAAATCAAAAGTGTTCATAATACTTATAGCCAATCAATAATTCGGATCATGGCCGATGTAACAATCACCCTTAGAACAAAAATATGAGCATATACATATATATATGACGTGTTTTTTCTACACCTGCGTGTAGTTACTCCTACTGTTTTTACTTGCACGCAGCCAAATGCCAAGGCCAAACGGGTTCATATCTGACCCGCAATTGATTGCCAACTGCTTGCGTACGTTTGACTACCTCCGAACTTTGTGGCGTCGGATGTGTACTTTAAAAAACAAAATGAGTATATAAGGATCCAGATACTATATTAGTATTTATTTATCGTTTGGAGTATGCACGTCAGAGGCATGTTGGTATGCATATATGCATACTTTTTTTTCGTATGAGTATGTACACATACTTTTTATGTCAGTATGCGTACATACGTTTTTTATTGGTATGGATACATACTTTTTAGTTGGTATGCGTACATACCTTTTAGTTGGTATGCGTACATACCTTTTTTTATTTGTTACTTAAGGGGAGTATGAGTACATACTATCCAAATGAGTATAGGTACATACGTCTCTCAAGGTGCAGTATGAGTAATACATACGTGTACAAACATGTTTGTTTTAAAAAAACTAACACTGCTGAATTAATAATGACACTCCAGAGTAATCTCGCCGCCATCAACATCAGCACTGGCCTGCGATCGTACCGTGGTTGCTAGGCCAGCAGTCCGCATTAGCTGATGGAATAACCTTCCGATGATTTGTCAAAAATAAAAAAACTTCCGACGACGCACAGGTGCAGCCATGATGACTAAAGGTTCTTCAACCATGGGCATACTGTAATATGAAAAAAAATTATCAAGTGATACTATAATCGAGGGAAAAATATCAAACGAGAAAAATGTATCTAATGATACACAATCTAAAAAAAGTATGAGGTGATACACAATCTGACAAAAATAAGAAGGTATCAAATGATACTACAATGATACAAAATCTGACAAAAATAAGAAGGTATCAAATGATACTACAATTTGAAAAAGAGAGAACGTGTATTGGAATTAACTAGATCGATCACCTGAGACGAAGCAACGCTACTGGTGATGTGTGCCGCTGCATGACAGCCAACAATATGGCCGTATACTTGGATTCAGCGTTGCTTGCCCGCGTCAATCTGTCGAAACTTCACCCAACAGCACACCATGCATGCGTCCGCGCCGCCGTGGTTGCATGATCGACGACTGATGGAAGTGTGGAAGCCGAAGCTGCTGCCGCTCACGAACTTGCCATTGCCATCTGACGATGCCAGCAGCCAACAACGCGCTCCTCGTCGAGTCCGCCGCCGGCTGCCCATCCGTCTGATGCGGTCATGCGCGGACGGAGGAAAGGGAACCACGAATCAGGATGGGGATCGGCGTTTGCGCCGCTGCACCTACCGTCCATGTACGTGTTGCCAACACCTGCACAGGATAGATGCGGTACCGGTATGCGGACGGAGGAAAAGGGATCGGGCTTTGGGAGGTCGATCGTATGTGCCGCCGCCGCCGTGAGACCCTCGTTGGCTCGTTCCGAGGGTTGCGCAGGCAGGATGTGACAGGTGGTTACGGATGGGGATGCTGACGGGAATTTAGGAGGGTCCGCTACCCATATCGGGTTCGCCTATACCTGAGCATTTTGAGCCCGGCCCGACCCGGCCCGCTGGCCCGGCCCGGGCCCGGCCCGCGCCAGGCCCGCGCACGAACCTTACTGGACGGGTGTGGGCAGAGATATTGAAGCTCGCGAAATTTTTTTTTGGCCCGAGCCCGGCCCGAAATGCTGTTTTTAGTTGTTTTACACTATAAAATGCGCGGGCGGCCCGCCCAAGCCCGGGCCCGGCCCGAGCCCGGCCCGAAAATTAAGGCCCGACGCGTCCAGTGGGATGGTCATGGGCAGGATTTTTTCGGCCCGAAAGAACAGAAATTTTTTTCAGCCCGGCCCGAACCCGACCCGGCCCGAAAATTGCTCAGGTCTAGGTTCGCCCGATAAGGTGCATGCCCGGTTCTCAATAGGCCACAGGGTTGTGGGAGTAGAGTTTTAACATGGGAGTAGCTACACGCGAGTGTAGAATGAATTTTACCTTTATATATATATATTTTTTTTTCTCTCATATTCCTGTACATCTTGTTTACATCTTCATGGAAGAGCAATGGAGTACATAATTTAGAAAATAATCATCCTATCTCTCATGTGACGAGGATATTGAATCGATGAACACCAGAGAGAGATGGGGCGCCGCGAATAGGAAACAGAAGACTAAGATCTTCGCCAGATTCTGTGATCTTCCACCGAGAGCTCCACGAGTTGATGACCAAGGTGCTCGTCCCCTTCGCGTGCTCTTCCTCTGATACAGGTGCAGCCGGACATTCTACCTTGCTCCTTCTCTTCAGCCGTTGAACCCAAGCTTTTCACAAGGATTCCTTTAGCTGTTGTACCTCCTGGCTTCGCAAGAAGAGACGGAGAAGGCGAGGGAACACTGCACTAATTCACAAGAATTCTTCTAACCATGGTAAGAAAGGGGAGAAAGGAACAATCAAATAGCAAAAGCCTACACCCTACCAGATCTAGTATGTGCGCCATAATGGAAAATGTGAAAAGCCGATGTACATTCGGTCGTTATTTATAGCCCAAACCAGAGGGAAAGGAAGCTGAAGAAGATAAGAAGGAATCAAAAAGATGCCAGATCCGGTCAAAGTGGAAACAGTCTTTCCATGAAAGGCTCAGTTTCCAGAGGCTAACATTGATTTCAGTGATACGTTTCCCCAAAAAAGGGAAGGGCGCTCAAGAGCTGTTGAAGGAAAAGACTCTGTGCTCTAGAAGAGGAAAAGATAAAAAGGGTTATTCCTCAATGTTACTGCAGACATCAACAAGCTTACTGGCAGCAACATGAAGCAAAACTATTTCAATAAGACGCTTGTTGCAGCAAACAAAGCTCTAAGTCTTCCTGAAAACGCTCCAAGAGGAAGAGGCCTCCCATCCCTAAGAGCAACGAGCGGATCCGGAGACTTTCGGATAAAAAGAAGAAAGGAGCCTATGAAGAGGGAGCCGGTGAAGAACCATTGGGTTATAAGCCGAGTTTTATAGGAAAGATGCATGTAAAAGACAGTTCAGAGTCACATGTTGACATTAAAAGATTGATGGAATTCAAGGATAAGTGGGAAGCATTCATCTACCTCGATTCAGAAAAGTCACGAGATGGACAGTAAATATTGTCAGGAGAGAGATGGTTATTCAGGCATCTGAACGCAATGAAGTAAAAGCTAATTACATCGGCTAAGGAGGCCGATCACATTATTTCTCTGGATTTTGGGCTTTCTCTAAAATTGAATATTGAACTTCGCTTCTGCCTCAACGTTGGAGTTCGTTGATAGAACCATGAGCGTTGATGATCGTCAGGGTCCTTTCTACATCCTCACAATTGAAAGACTGGAGAAAAGAGAAAGTAATCGGCAAGACACGAGAGGTGAAGGCAAAAGCTGATTCACGAAAGAGGAGGACATCACATTAGAATCAAAGGAGAGATAGATGCCTGACTGATGATTTGGCTTCTGGAAAGCCAACATTGACTCAGAGACATGGCTAGCACCAACAAATTTAGATTGGGGATTCTATACGTCAACAAACTGCAGAGCATATACCAAGGATGATTGTCCTGCAACAGCACTGATAACAACTGCAACCTTCAAAGCATCATCCAGTTGCAGAGATCTGATTAGCCGAAGTTCATCAAAGGACAGTAACGGGTACTGCTTCCTGAGAATATTGGCAAGAAGAGATGCCTCCCATGTCTAATAAGAATTGATATATTCATCGGATACATTGAGGTTAACACTGAGAAAAACTCTTGAGAAAGTATATGGATGAAGAGGTGAGTTTTATAAAGGAAGAAGTAAGATAGAATCACATGGTCCAATCAGGCATCAATAAGACAAGATCCAAAATATTCAAAGCAGGAGCAGAAAGACAGTAAAAAAATTTCTGGTAATCCCCATGTGCAAGGAGAAAAAATAGCAATTTGGAGTCATCATCCTCTAAATCGTTATCGGCTAAACATATAGTCAGCCGTTTCTTACAAAAGATGGATGAGGAACAGCAAAAAAGGATACCGATAGAATTTCAACAACCATCATTGACATGGTCCGATATAGAGAGCCATCAAGATTAAATTGCAGAAATTGATTAACTTAGAAATTATGAAGCGACGAAAGGCGACATATGCAGGAAAGTAGTCAAAGGATAGAATTTCAGAGCAAAAGAAATTTACTCTGAAACTGGGGGGGCATGTGTTGACACCGTTTTTCGACACATGTCGGAGAAGGGCCAAAGAAGACATCAGGAACACATCAAAGCTGATGAAGAAAGGGAAAGAAACAAATAGCCGATCTAGGATCAACCGATTGATGAACGAGAGACGAGGCAAAAGAAGAAATACACCAAAGGAAAGAAGACGGAGGCGGGTCAATGATCAAGTTGGCATCGGGTCAAAGTCAGTTTAAAGAGTCTGATTCCTATGATGAATCATTAAAGTTTTTTGGTAGTTTTATTTCTTTAGATTCGAGTAAACATTGTCGTCATCGTCTCGGAGTCAAGTTGTCCTCCGGACATAAATAGCGACCCTGCATGGTGGAAGAAAGTTTGTACACACAAATATACACAAAACCTTTACTTTTCCAAGTCGGCGACTTCGCCATCCTTTTTTACTTCATCTTATTTTCTTGTTTCTTCAAACACCGTTCTTCTAGCTCGTCGGGCTGCATCGATTGATCTCCGGCAAGCTTCTAAGTACCGTTTTATCGAATATTAACTAGGCTTTAACCTCCGGGCGCATCACTGTGGATTCGTCTAGTTTTATTCACAACTTATCAATATCAGCTAGGTTTGCAAGTTTTCTTGTTTATTTAGCTTTTATCACCAATTTATCCAGCTCGTGATCATATCATATCAGCTATCCTCGCTCCTGCATCGTTTCATCACGATACAACCGATCTAGATTGGTTTGAGTGTTGTCTCATAGCGCCTAGTTTGCTCTGCTTTTTGCTCGTGCTTTGCCTACGTCATCAAATCGGCTGATCTAGCCGTTTTGAATATACTTGCACTTCGGTTGCTCCAGCTAGCCGTTCCGCTCTACAGTTGTGTCGGCTGATCGGGCTGTTACTTACTGAAGACCCACATCAGTTCTCTAGCTGATCTAACCCATATCTAACATTTCCTATCTTTTCGCGCCGATCAGCAGGTCAGGTCGGCTGGCACGCCTTGTTACATCCCGGGGATCCGTTATGTGTTGCTGTTGAAGAACTTGATTCTGTTTTTTGCGTCAACAGCACCCTCCGTAGCGGATCGAGACACTACTGGGCGCACACGCGGGATTCCCTGCCGTGTCGCGCTTCAGCACGCGAGCGGCCGGTTGCAGATCCGCTGACCCGGCGCACGTGTAGGCACGCGAAGCGTGCGCAGGAAGGGGCCGCCCGGGGCACGTGTCGCTCCTGCACTGGCGGAACGCAAGGCGGTGGCGCGGGACAAGCGGTCTACCCCGGTCCGCCCGCGGTCCAGCGCCGGTTCCACCTGGTTTTACCCTTTTTAGTACCGGTTCTCCGCCCAGGACACCTCGGTTGCTCCGGTTCCGCCTGGTTTTGGTCGATTCTAGTACGATTCTTGCTACCACGTGTCATCATGTGGTTGGCTACGCCCAGCAATCTGCACAAGATGGTGCCCAAAGCATGCCATCCCCTCCTCTATAAATAGGAGGGGAGGGGCTCCCTTTTGGAGCACATTCCTTCTCCCTATCCTCTCATTCTCCCTTGGAGAGGTGAATTCTCACCTCTCTCATGTGTTGGGTTTGTGATTAGAGTGCTAGGTGGTATAGGGTGAGGAGTGAGTTGATGTCCTCGTGGATACTTGTTCTTCAATTAGAGCAAAGTGAGTATTTCAGTATTTCCTATTTAGACTAAAGTGGACTTCATGCATGAATGATATGTTCTTGTGTTCTTGGCTCGCTCATAGTTTAGAGGATTGTGTTCTTCGTGACACAAGGCTTCGATCCTTTAGAGCAGGTGCATTAGATCAAGTGTGTGTTTGTATGTTTAGATCCTGTCTAGCTGAGTAAGTTTGTTGTATCTAGTCTGCATCAAAAAAACTTGTTGCTCCGTAACTTGATGACTAGATTGATCTGAACCGTTCTCTCTCTAGTTCATAGTCTCGTATTTATACGGGTTGCTATAGTATTGTTAGCGGGTCGACAGACGTAACCGCACTATAGTAGTAATCGGTAGTGTAGACGTGGTGTGTGGACTCTGGTTATCCTACGAAGACCAAGTGCATTCGTGTAACGATAGAGGTAGTCCGCAGTGGTGATAGCCTGTTGGACCCTTTGAAACCCTCCGTGCCTGTGTACCGAGTTAGGCCCCGTTACTAGTACATTGGCCTCTCCCTAAAAAGTTAGGATGGGCTGGCGCTCCACGGAGAGGACTAATAGCGGTCAGATCCATCTCGAGAGTTAAGCTCCTCAAGAAAGTACTTCTCAACCAATATCTATCCCAGCTGGAGTTTGGTGTCCTTGGACCGTTTATATTAGAATAGAAGATAGTGCACACTGTTCCTTGGATTCGATACCCTTGGAATATTCTCCTTTCGAGGTGAAGTGCTACAACAGTATTTCTGTGCGCTTGCGGATTCATTCATACCCGTCGGTATACCCGGTTGCTCTTATACGCTCCCTCTAGGTGTACAAATAGTGGTGACGTTAAGAAACGCCAACATAGGCCTACAAAACAAATTCAAACTTTTTTGCCAAATTTCTGTCAGTGTCCGGATCCTCTGGGAAAAATCCGGAACCTTCGGGAAAATGCACAGTCAGCGAATTTTCCTGGAGCTTCTGATTTTTCAAACCTGAGCTCTTTGACTTTGCAATATATGTGATACAAGTATGCCTTATCTTTTATCCTACCCTGAGCTCCACATATAGCCATCATTAGAAGTAGGATGAAGAAAGGCAATTTAATGCCTTGATGAGGACATATACACATTGAGCGATCTGTGAGAATCAAATGAGGAGCTAAGCAAGGTTTGTTTTGAAAATTTATTGCAAAACCCCAAGTTACTTAACATGATGAGCAGGAGTGATTCGATTCATGACCATTCCATTCCTCAACTACCCAAGATAGCATGATAGACACATCAGAGTTCACAAGTACAAGGTATGGTTTGGAATATCTCTTATGCTTGCTTCATACCTTTGGATATCATGTCTCACCTTGACCTGACTCCCTTTACTCGGGACGAGCAAAGGTCAAGTGTGGGGGTGTTGTTGACGGTCGAAATGTGCTTCTTTTACACCGTCAATACCTGCATAAAATAAGTGTAAAAGGATCATCAACACTAGAATAGGGCTTGATACTGATGATTTCCACAAGTGTTGGTGTTTCTAGCTTTTGTTGCAGGATGCACCGAAATACGTGCCAAATGGTACAGTTGAGAGCAAGTAGTCCAATGGCTATTAAAGGACATCATCATAAACACCCTCAAATGCCAATTTGGACTGCACCATTGCGACGGGCTCGTCGAGACGATCGAAACGGACATATTATATGCCTACATCGGAGTCCGGATGAGAAAGATACGCACAAGACAAGATATATTGTGAGCTCGGTGGGACCCACACCAGACCACGTGACGACGTGTGCCACATTGGATGCCATGTGTCCATGACACCTCATCAATCCATGTGAAGCAACTCCCAACGAATTAGACACCGCCATGTGTGCAGCACAAGGATCCAAGGGCCCACCAGGGACCCAAACCACCTCAAAACTCGGCATGCACCTGGAACCGTCATAAGGGCCCACACATCAGTCACCCAGAGAAAGCACGAGCCAAAAGGAGGTGGGCCAGGGTCGGCCGAACCCAGGTTGGGCCGCTCCCTTCTGGCCTCCATTCGCCATCTGCTTCCACGTGTTGCTTCCTGGTTGATCCCTTGCAACGTTCCGGGGTGGATCGGTGACATGGCGCTTGCTGATTGGCCGGTACAAGGTCGGTTTGGTTCCTTCCCCTGGAAGCTAGAGAAGAGTGCATTGCAAGATTCATCGCCACGTGTCGCTCTCCTATTGGTGGCGCCCAAAGGTGGCTGAAAAAGTGGAGGCACTTGGAGCATCAAAGCAAGCCACCCCCTCCTCTATAAATAGGAGGGGAGGGGCTCCATTTTGGAACACACACTTCTCCTCCTCCTCTTCATTTTGGCTTGGAGCCTCTCTCTTTAGGAGAAGAGAGCTCTTTGTATAGGATTAGTGCTAGGAAGTGAGGTGGGAGGATTGAGGCCATGTCATGATTCATGACATCTTCCTCAAGAACGATCCTCAGCTGTGCCTTTGTTCTTCAACTAGACTAAAGTGACTATTTCGATATTTCCTATTTAGACTAAAGTCGTATGCATGCTTTGTTGCTTTGTTCTTGTGTTCTTCGTTTGTTCTTGGTTTAGAGGCTTGTGTTCTTCGAACACAACCCTTTTGATCCAGTAGACTTAGATCATAAGTTTGCATCTAGTTTGCCAGCTTCTCTATTAGAGTAAAGTGAAGCTCCTGTATGTCCCTAGTTAGATCAAAGTGCATTCGTGATCTTGCATGAGTGATAGAGCATACCTTGAGGTAGTGCCATTATCTCCCTCGCGGATTCGTAGGAATAGTAAGTGGTGTAGACGAGGTGTCTGGACCATAAGATACCCTTCGAAGACCACGTACGATCGTAGCGTAGAGGTAGGCCGCAGTGGTGACAGCCTGTTGGACCCTTTGTCAACCCTCTACGTCGCGTACCGAGTTGGGCTCGAGCCAACACATTGGCCTTGTGCTTGGTGCCCGAAGTGAGTGCTATACCCGAGAGACCATAACTAGACTCTGCGCTCGGTCGAGGCAGATCCTTTCTACCTATCCTATCAATTAGTGTTGTGTCCTTGGATCATCTATACTAGAAGTAGTAGATAGTGCACATAGTTCCTTGGATTCGATACCCTTGGAATACTCTCCGTCCTTGGGGAAGTGCTACAGCGGTATTTCTGTGCGCTTGCGGTATACCCGGTCGTTCTTATACGCTCCCTCTAGGTGCGCAACTAGTGGTGACGTTAAGAAACACCAACAGTAAGCTAGGGTTTCACTAAGTGCACTAGAACATCAAGAGAGTGAAAGGATTTGCTTATTCTCACAAGGAATCACCCAAGACTTGAATTCTAAGGATGGATTTTGGATTCCAGTAGGTGGGAGTGAATGCTATGAGTGAGAGAGAGGCAAATGCTACTATTTTGGCGCAGGGAAGAAGAAGAGGACCATTGGGGGTCAAAGGACTATAAATACCCTCAGATCTAGATCTGCAACGGCTCTTTTCGAAAACCCAGAACCTCCGGAATAATCTCAGAACTTCCGAGGTCTGGGAGTCTTCAGCTAGCAGACAGAATGCAGTCCGGAACTTCTGGGAAAAGTGCAGAGGTTCCGGGAATAGAGAAAACAGAGCTGCAGCTGATAGGACATTTGTGGTTGCGATGTTTTGTTGGTTTATAAAGAACTTAATGCACTTGGTTCTACCCCAAAGCCACTATTAGTATCCCTCTTGATAGTACGGCTTGTCCTATACTCAATTTTCAAATAAAAAATTAAACTAGCATCGTTGGACAAGGGCAAGCCTTCCTTTTTGAATTAGGGGTCTCCTTTTGTTCGTTTGCACCTTATATAAATCATTAACCTGAAACACACACATAGAAGCTCATTAGACCTTTAATTGGGTGGTCAACATCACCAAAACCCACTAGGGCTTGATTGCACTTACACAACAGAACCTCCAAAGATGCACTCAAAAAATCAGACTGTCCGGCCGAGCCACGCAGACTGTCCGCCAGTGTCGCGGACTCTCCGTGTACAACCTGGGGAGCGTCCGGCCAAAGCTCTAGCAAAAAACTCACTCAAACTCGCCCACGCGGACCGTCCGTCACTAACCGACAGACTGTGACAGACCCAAAATAAATCTGGATTATCACCTAAGCCGGTCCACTTGGCTCATAAGCGATAACCAGGAGATATTTTGTGGCCTCTGCCAGGTCATGCCCTGTAAATCACTTACACAGGATCGAGATATGCACTAAGGCCACACGAAGGCGGGACAAGAGTACATCATTACATTACATACAAGTCCATAAGTACTTAATATTACAAACCAGGTTTTTCAGTACATAAAAGTAAACATGGTTCAGAGTTTAAACAGCGGAATAAAAACTAAACGCGGGATAAACATGGGAGGCCATCCACAATGTATCACTCCTCATCATCGTTCTCCCACTCAATCTCCCATCCATCTGGAATAACACCAGGCCAGATAGGATTACCTGAAAACAACAAAATAAGCAAGGCTGAGTATTCTAATACTCAGCAAGACTGACCCGTCAAAATAAAAGACACGACTAGACATGCAAGGCTTTTTGGCTAGTGGGTTTGTTTAGCTAAAAGCAACTAAGAGTTGATCCTTACTTTCAAGTTTTAGCACAAGTTCTAGTATGTTAACCATTCTAGGTAAGCTCCTAGCTAAACAAGCATGGTTGTGCAAACAAGATTAATCAATCAACAAAATTAATCCAAGATGTTTCATAAATAAACATGGGGTAGCCAGTGGTCAAGCCGACTCAGATAACGGCGAGTGACCGACAATCGATCGATTTATATCCTTGCAAGGTAAACCTAAGATACACGGAAGAAGGTAGACCCCAAAAGAATCCAAAGAAAAACGAATGCGGGGTCTACCCCGACCAGGCGGTTCCCGTCACTCCCCAGATTAGGGACAGATGCCACAGTCCTAAGTACAAGGTTACCGGGACACCCTCATACGGCACGCCAGACTCACACTTGCACTACCGGAATCAAACCGGGAGACGCATCTCAAGATTAGTAGTGATAAAGTCCCCACACTCGTTCATTAGGTACTAGGCTTACCGGTCCCATTCCCGACAAGCACTTGGTACGTTCAATAGCTTAGACCAGCACCATGCTACTCGGTCGTGACTGAACCCATTGCTCTTACCACATGAGCGAGTCAATTTAACCAACTTATGATTCAAACATAAGCATCCTATATCTCGCGAGCAATGAGTCATTACTCGACTTGTACCGTATCCTTAGAGCATGGCACTAGCGTTCGTAACATACTAGTAAAAGAGCATAGGAGTCCTAAGGATCATACATCTAGGTTTCAAAGCAACTTCTGAAACTTAAATGCACAAATAAACAATAAATACTGAAAAGTAAAGGTGGAGTGAGATTTTGTTCAAAAAGGTTATATGCATCCGGTGCTTTCCTTCCTCTGACTCAACACTAGCCTTGGGCTCTTCTGAACTTTGGTCCAGGTCTTGCTACCCACTAACTTGGTTCAGCTCCCCACTAGCGGATCCCTCCTCCTCCTGGGTGAGCGTGTATGTCCCGTCGGGTAAGTCTACACGTTTATGCACATGCATTAGCTACAGGGTGAAAGTGAGAGATTTTATCATTAACCCAACTCTTGTGGGCCATATTCATCAAAACAACAATAAGCTCACAAAAGTATTGAGGGTGTGGTGAGGGTGAACTAACATCTATTTTGATGGTGATTGTGTGCACATATAAGCAAATTAAATTATTAAACTTCATTAAAAATAAGGGGTGGATGATGATGAACTAACTATGACTTTGATGGTGATTGTGTGCATATCTAAGAAAGTTAAACTAATAAACTTCACCATCAGCATGGGAGTGTGCTTAAAATCATTTTAAACAGCAACTAAACTTAAACACCTTCTATTCAAATTAAAATATAAAATAAATTTATTTATTCCATTGTAACTAGTCATTCATCCATAATTCATAATAATTTAAATAAAACTCAAACTGGCATGAAAAGTTTACCACAGCAGCACATGACTAAAATAAACTTAAATATAAATTTTCAGCTCAAGAACAAGCATACATTATTTTAAATGAAAAAGACAAAAGACAGCCTAGATAAACTTCATTAATTCACACAAAAAGATTCACTAGTCATTTTGATCCCAAATTTTTCCTACAGTTCCAATATGCCAAAACTAAGTTCCAACCCAACACGTTCAAGTGGATTCATCATATTTTTCGAGTTATGAATTTGACATCTTTCACAAACATAAATACCGAACACTAATCAAACATGCTCCTAAAATCACCATTATTTTTCTAGAGATGCTTAACATCATGACAAAAGCCTAAGGTGCATTGGTGCTTAAGGAATTTATATTTTGAGGGGACTATAAAAAGCATCAAGCTTAAACTAACATAACTCTTCCAAAAATCATAACTAGAATTCTACACCACAAACATGTGTGAAACTTGGTCACAGATCTGAACATGGAGCACACATCAACATATCCAAATTTAATTTCATTTGCATTAGTATATTTTGAATTACAATAAAAAGATCCCAAACTGAGTTTGAATTTACGTTTAAAAACTACTCAGAAAAACCCTATACAACTTTTGTAAAAGTTGCAGACCTGTTCACAACGAATACAAAACAGTTAGATTTATATTTTTCCGAATTTTGTACGATGTTTAACGGATTTTCTAAGTTGCAGCTAGAACCCTAAAATACATTTAAAGACAGACCCTCGAAAGAAGTTTTAGAAATTACAGATACGCCCCTAATTCACGGAAAACATCCTGAAACAAATGGGGAAGATGCAATGTGGTCCCCAGGCGCCATGGCCGGCGTTGAGGACCAAAATCCGGTGAGAAGAAGGCCGGGATGGACCGGGGAAGTGGTGGGGAGCGACGAGGGGCTTACCCGGTTTCCGTTTCGGGGCTTGGACGGGGGAGGGACGTGGCCGGCGGGCGCCGGCGGCGGACTGACCTCGAACGTCCGCCGCGTCTCGGTTCTGGCCGGCGACGGCGTGGCTCGGCGAACTGGCAGTGGCGGACAGGACTTCGAGGAGATGCCGGGGAGTAGCATAGTGGTGTAGTTAGGGTGGAGGAGGTGTGGTCGCGGCGCGGCTCAGCTCCGACCTGCTCTGCCTTTGCGGCGAGCTGCGGCGTGCACCGCGAATCGTGCGACGTGCCCGGCGCTGAGTGAGCGAGCAGGCAGACGAGGTGAACGATGACGACGCGTGGCGCCCTTTTCGTTCCCCTTTTAACCCCGACCATGGCGTGGAAGAACACACGCGCATCCTGCTGGCAGTCGCGACGGCCGGCGCGTGTTGCTCGGGCGTTCCCGTGCAGATGGACGCGGCGCACAAAGCCGAGGCGGGCGGAGGGTCCACGGGCGGGCACAGGTCCACAGCGGAGGTGCTGAGAGTCCGTACGCTGGAGGACATCATGTGTGACACGTGGACAGGCGAGATCGGCTGCGTGCACCCGCGCTCTGGACGCCGCAGCGTCGACGTCGACGCCCGTTTCTATTCCAGCAGCCCATGTTCAAAATTGCATAACTCTCAAAAGTGACAACTAAGTCAAAAATCTCCAAAAATAAAAGTTGTAGAGGAGCTATAGACCTACAACTTTCACAAAGGGCAACATATGTTTTGATGTTTGGTTTGACGGGAAAAACGTGACAAAGTTGCAGAAATTCTCGACCCCGTAACACTGTTTACAGCGCGTTCAACTCGAATTTAAGCGAACTTCCGCTCAAAATTTGAATGTCCGCCAATTATAAAAAACATGTTCCCGGAAGTAAGGAAAAACTTTTATATTGGCCGATTTTGAACTTCTATAGTGAAATTTGGAGAACGCGCAAGAAAACCGAATCAGCCTCTTGGATCCTTAGGGGTTTGACCACGTATTTGGACTTTGACCAAAGGCTTTTGTGCAAATGTGTGCATATTCATGTCAAACATGCTTAGGAGCTAATTAATCTTTATTAACACAACTAATTGAGGTATTTATCTTTAATAAACACCTGGGGTGTTACAGTCTACCCCCCTTAAAAGAAATCTCGTCCCGAGATTTGACAATAAGATTAGAGGAAAACCTCCAGGGGAGATAACAGGCTTGATGAGGATATCAATGTCGCTCGTGCGGGAGCGGGTGATGAATGTACATATGAAAAGGTAAAACCATCAAGAACTGGAACGCAAAGCAGTCGTACAGTTCTACTAGAGTCCAGCGGACGGAATCAAACATCTCCAGAAAACGAGCCATGATTGGCGACATCGGGTTGGATCCTTATTGTGGCCTTCTTCTAAACTTCTTCTTTGGGTCACCAAGGAATGAGGGAAAGCTTGCTCTGCGAGGAATGGCGTACACGCTGGCGGGCTAAGAGCGGCCGGAGGGAGGGGAGAGGGGCGTTGATGTCAAGCTCAAAAGGAGACAAGGCTCAGTGGTGGAGTCCCTTTTTATGGACTGTCACCGTGGCGCGGTGGCGGTGCTGCTCATGGCCACTTGTAAGAGGGGCCGGCTAATCGATGCGGTGGTGGCGGCACGTGGCACGGTGGTGGCCGGCATCGAGATGCCTCGACGACGTGATTGTGGCCACGGTGGCGTGTGCGGAAGCGGCGATCAGCTGATGCGGTAAAAAGGTGGTAGAGCTGTGCTGCGCAATGCAGTCATGGTACAAAAAAGTGTCAAATGGCTCGAGAGAAAGGACCGTGACTTTGAGAAGAGATTGGTTATCCACCATCTAGGAATGAGATTTATCGAGGAGAAATTTAGCAAAGGATTTTTGCCTGTCTAATGTTTGATTAAATCCTGATTCCTTTGATTTGGAAGAAATGTGTAAAAGGATCATGGATCGCTGATTGACCGAAAACTCCTCATATCTTGACTTATGGAGAACCTTGAATGCTTATGAAAAACTTTGCTCATCCTCTCTCAATTTAACCCAGCTGACTGGATTTGGTATTAGTCAAACTCTAAGATTTTTGGAAAGAAGGAAACCAAGTCGAGTGGTTCCACAGAGGTTTCTATGAAGAAAAGGAAGGCTAGTAAACAAACATTTTGTTAAGTTTGTTTACTGAGATTTTTGAAATTAATTTAGGATGCAACAAAGACCTGAATTTAGGGAGTGTCTCCTGTCAGCCCCACGATCTAAAAATTTAAGCTTTCTTTAAACACATATTCTTAAACTTGTTCATACAAAGGTAAACAAGTAGAACATATATGACGAAAACTCAATCTGCAGTAATTTCAGAAGCGGAGCAGCTGCACTACCCTGAAGCATAAAATTCATAACTCTCAGCTCAGAAGTCACATAATGCTCATCTTTGGTCAGAATGTGCATAAATTTGTATGCTCCAATATTGGTATTCAACTCAGAGGCAAACACTGAGGTTAACATGCCCGAAAAATTCAGAGACCGATGCTATGTCTTGGCTGTTGGACAGCAGGCAGAGGGTTACTAAAATTTCCATAACTCTCAGCACAAAATTGCAATGATGCTGAATTTTTTTACGATCATACAAAACATGGACTTCCAGACAACTTTGGTATTGATTTCATAACCCAGAAAAATAAAAGGAAACTATATTAATATTTTCATTATGATTTTTGCTAGGAAAAGCTCATAGCTATCAAATGATTATGTCTAGTTCCAAGTCTTTGGGCCATGCTCCCATCACCATATGGTAACAATGCAGCACATGCCATGTAAAAGCATACTCAACCTAGGCGATATTGAGAGTTATCATGAACAGTGAGAAGAGCCTCACATTCGACCCATGTCCAGAATGTTACTCATGCAAGGAAATTGCCTTGGCCGCAGTGCGAGCTACAAAGACAGAATGTTTCCCACAAAAGCGTAGAAAACCCAGCCTTGTGAAGGCAATTAGGGTGAGTTCATCCCTCAGCATCAATGTTTAGAAAACTGAGGTTGGCTCATCTGGAGAGAGATATATGTGAGAACCAAGATGGATTTAGGTGCACAAATGGTAGATTCTGGCATTGATAGAGAAAGAAGTGTACCTTGAAAACCAAAAACCTAGAGGTCTTCAAAATTCACTAGAAGCTCAGTGAGGTTATGAGGCACAAGTTTGGTATTCTGAGTTTGGGATAAAACTGATTGGAAGTTAGGTGATTAAACCAAAATTCAGTTTGCTGTTACCCAGAAAAATCAGCAAACAGGCATTCACCATTCTTAGCATACTGAAATTATGCTTACCCAAAAATTCTGAATTTTTGTCAGCAACTCGATAACATTATAACTCACATTTTTGGTATTCAAAGGTCAAATTAATTCGGATTGGAAAAGGGTGTAAAAGATCCATTTTCAGAGTGCTGTTGCCCAAAATTTCAGTAGGGCAGAGCTTCACTAAAAAGATCATAACTCAAAAATTGAGTACCCAATTACCATGAAATTTTTACAGCATGATCTAAGCTAGATAATGAACATTTTTGCTATATATTCTTTGGTCATAATCCTTTAGGAATTATATTTAAAAAAATCGAGTTTTCAAACTAACTCAGGAATTTGATAGCATTTCAGCATGACTTCAGTTTTAAGCATCCTAAAATCATGAAAAATTCATGGAACAAGATTAACTAGATGATGAGCAATTTCCCTAAAGATCACCAAGTCAAGAATTTTCTAGATAATCCTTAGACAATTTTGGACAGCATCTAGTTAAAATTTTCTCTAAACACCACATCAAAGCATCAAATTAGCATGATTGGTCCTTAAGAAACAAGAATTAAGTAGAGACCAAGTAACACATGATTTAAGTTCAGTTTGAGTGTGGTAGCTTTTACATGATGCAAAAAGCGTCCTAACTTCCTCACAAAGCTTTTAAGCTTAAAAACGAAGTTAGTGCCGGTGGCAAGGCATACATATACGTCTCTCCCTATAATAGCTAATCAGAAACTATTCGTTTCTTAATTTACCGTACCTAACAACCGTGGTTAGTGTACCTGCAGAAAATCACAGATATTCATGACCTTTTGTGCCAGCACTCACAAAAGCGTCTATATTCATTACCGTTCACTATAGAAACGGCATCCATGCGTAAAGCCGCTGCATGGACAGCGTCCTAATTAAGACTCTGACGCGACGTGGGTTCCCATTGGAATAGGTCCCATCCATCCCTCACAGACTTTCCCGTGGCACCATCACGTATGGCAAAACGTGACGAGACGCAGACGCGACGTGGGTTCCCATTGGAATAGGTCCCATCCACCCCTCATGGACTTTCCCGTGGCACCATCACGTATGGTAGAACGTGACGAACTAGTATGGTTGTGCACGAAAGTAAGTTTTGACAGGAATAAATGTGCTAGAAGTCAGATTAGATACACCATAGAGTACTAGCAACTTGAAAGAACCCAAAAATTCCCTCTAGGGTCTCTCGGACTAGGTTGGACCTTAACGTCCTACTCACTTATCAAGATTATTAATCTTGGCAATTTTTATTCAAAAACAGGTTTATTAAGGTATTTTAATTACTCTAGTGCATAAACTCGCTCTAGTACCAGCTGTGACAGAACCGCCCAAAATAAATCAAGATTATCACCTAAGCCGGTCCACTTGGCTCATAAGCGATAACCAGGAGCTATTTTGTCGCCTCTGCCGGGTCATGCCCGGTAAATCACTTACACAGGATCGAGATATGCGCTAAGCCCTCATGAAGGCGGGACCAGAGTACATCATTACATTACATACAAGTCCATAAGTACTTAATATTACAAACCAGGTTTTTCAGTACATAAAAGTAAACATGGTTCAGAGTTTAAACAGCGGAATAAAAACTAAATGCGGGATACACATGGGAGGCCATCCACAATGTATCACTCCTCATCATCGTTCTCCCACTCAATCTCCCATCCATCTGGAATAACACCAGGCCAGATAGGATTACCTAAAAACAACAAAATAAGCAAGGCTGAGTATTCTAATACTCAGCAAGACTGACCCCTCAAAATAAAAGACACGACTAGACATGCAAGGCTTTTTGGCTAGTGGGTTTGTTTTGCTAAAAGCAACTAAGATTTGATCCTTACTTTCAAGTTTTAGCTCAAGTTCTAGTATGTTAACCATTCTAGGTAAGCACCTAGCTAAACAAGCATGGTTGTGCAAACAAGATTAATCAATCAACAAAATTAATCCAAGATGTTTCATAAATAAACATGGGGTAGCCAGTGGTCAAGCTGACTCAGATAACGGCGAGTGACCGACGATCGATCGATTTATATCCTTGCGAGGTAAACCCAAGATACACGGAAGAAGGTAGACCCCAAAAGAATCTAAAGAAAAACGAATGCGGGGTCTACCCCGACCAGGCGGTTCCTGTCACTCCCCAGATTAGGGACAGATGCCACAGTCCTAAGTATAAGGTTACTGGGACGCCCTCACACAGCACGCCCAGACTCACACTTGCACTACCGGAATCAAACCGGGAGAAGCACTTGGTATGTGGAATAGCTTAGACCAGCACTATGCTACTCGGTCGAGACCGAACCCATTGCTCTTACCACATGAGCGAGTTAATTTAACCAACTTATGATTCCAACATAAGCATCCTATATCTCGCGAGCAATGAGTCATTACTCGACTTGTACCGTATCCTTAGAGCATGGCACTAGCGTTCCTAACATACTAGTAAAAGAGCATAGGTGTCCTAAGGATCATACATCTAGGTTTCAAAGCAACTCCTGAAACTTAAATGCATAAATAAACAATAAATACTGAAAAGTAAAGGTGGAGTGAGATTTTGTTCAAAAAGGTTATATGCATCCGGTGCTTGCCTTCCTCTGACTCAACACTAGCCTTGGGCTCTTCTTGACTTTGGTCCAGGTCTTGCTACCCACTAACTTGGTTCAGCTCCCCACTAGCAGATCCCTCCTCCTCCTGGGTGAGCGTGTATGTCCCGTCGGGTAAGTCTACACGTTTATGCACATGCATTAGTTACAGGGTGAAAGTGAGAGATTTTATCATTAACCCAACTCTTGTGGGCCATATTCATCAAAACAACAATAAACTCACAAAAGTATTAAGGGTGTAGTGAGGGTGAACTAACATCTATTTTGATGGTGATTGAGTGCACCTATATGGAAATTAAATTATTAAACTTCATTAAAAATAAGGGGTGGATGATGATGAACTAACTATGACTTTGATGGTGATTGTGTGCATATCTAAGAAAGGTAAACTAATAAACTTCACCATCAGCATGGGAGTGTGTTTAAAATGATTTTAAACAGCAACCAAACTTAAACACCTTCTATTCAAATTAAAATATAAAATAAATTTATTTATTCCATTATAACTAGTCATTCATCCATAATTCATAATAATTTAAATAAGACTCAAACTGGCATGAAATGTTTACCACATCAGCACATGACTAAAACAAACTTAAATATAAATTTTCAGCTCAAGATCTAGTATACATTATTTTAAATGAAAAAGACAAAAGACAGCCTAGATAAACTTCATTAATTCACACAAAAAGATTCACTAGTCCTTTTGATCCCAAATTTTTCCTACAGTTCCAATATGCCAAAACTAAGTTCCAACCCAACACGTTCAAGTGGATTCATCATATTTTTCAAGTTATGAATTTGACATTTTTCACAAACATAAATACCAAACACTAATCAAACAGGCTCCTAAAATCACCGTTATTTTTCTAGAGATGCTTAACATCATGACAAAAGCCTAAGGTGAATTGGTGCTTAAGGAATTTATATTTTGAGGGGACTATAAAAAGCATCAAGCTTAAACTAACATAACTCTTCCAAAAATCATAAGTAGAATTCTACACCACGAACATGTGTGAAACTTGGTCACAAATCTGAACGTGGAGCACACAACAACATATCCAAATTTAATTTCATTTGCATGAGTATATTTTGAATTACAATAAAAAGATCCCAAACTGAGTTTGAATTTACGTTTAAAAACTACTCAGAAGAACCCTATACAACCTTTGTAAAAGTTGTAGACCTGTTCACAATGAATCCAAAACAGTTGGATTTATATTTTTCTGAATTTTGTACGATGCTTAACAGATTTTCTAAGTTGCAGCTAGAACCCTAAAATACATTTACAGAAAGACCCTCAAAAGAAGTTTCAAAAATTACAGATACGCCCCTAATTCATGGAAAACACCATGAAACAAATGGGGAAGATGCAATGTGGTCCCCAGGCGCCATGGCCAGCGTTGAGGACCAAAATCCGGTGAGAAGAAGGCCGGGATGGACCGGGGAAGTGGTGGGGAGCGACGAGGGGCTTACCCGGTTTCCGTTTCGGGGCTTGGACGGGGGAGGGACGTGGCCGGCGGGTGCCGGCAGCAGACTGACCTTGAACGTCCGCCGCGGCTCGGTTCTGGCCGGTGACGGCGTGGCTCGATGAACTGGCGGTAGCGGACAGGACTTCGAGGAGACGCCGGGGAGTAGCAAAGTGGTGTAGTCAGGGCGGAGGAGGTGTGGTCGCGGCACGGCTCGGCTCCGACCTGCTCTGCCTTTGCGGCGAGCTGCGACGCGCACCGCGAGCCGTGTGGCGTGCCCGACGCGGAGTGAGCGAGCAGGCGGACGAGGTAAACGAGGACGACACGTGGTGCCCTACTTGTTCCCCTTTTAACCCCGACCATGGCGTGGAAGAACGCGCACACATCCTGCTGGCAGTCGCGACGGCCGGCGCGTGTCGCCCGGGCGTTCCCGTGCAGATGGACGCGGCGCACAAATGCGAGGCGGGCGGAGGGTCCACGGGCGGGCACGGGTCCACAGCGGAGGTGCCGAGAGTCCGTACGCCAGAGGACGTCGCGTGCGACACATGGACAGGCGAGATCGGCTGCGTGCACCCGCGCTCTGGACGCCGCAGTGTCGACATCGACGCCCATTTCTATTCCAACAGCCCATGTTCAAAATTGCATAACTCTCAAAAGTGACAACTAAGTCAAAAATCTACAAAAACAAAAGTTGTAGAGGAGCTATAGACCTACAACTTTCACAAAGGGCGACATATGTTTTGATGTTTGGTTTGACGGGAAAAACGTGACGAAGTTGCAGAAATTCTCGGCCCCGTAACACTGTTCACTGCGTGTTCAACTCGAATTTAAGCGAACTTCCGCTCAAAATTTGCATGTCCGCCAATTATGAAAAATGTGTCCCCGGAAGTAAGGAAAAACTTTTATATTGGCCGATTTTAAACTTCTATAGTGAAATTTGGAGAACGCGCAAGAAAACCGAATCAGCCTCTTGGATCCTTAGGGGTTTGACTACGTATTTGGACTTTGACCAAGGGCTTTTGTGCAAATGTGTGCATATTCATGTCAAACATGCTTAGGAGCTAATTAATCTTGATTAACACAACTAATTAAGGTATTTATCTTTAATAAACACCTGGGGTGTTACACGGACTGTCTGCAAATCCTCCTGCAAAAAAAATCTGAGTGCTCAAAGGATCGAAACACGAACTCGCACGAACACACGACGAACTGTGATGAACCCTAGGTGCGCGGACTGTCCGCGGCAGCCTGGCGGAATGTCCGCAAGCCATGAACAGATGCAGAAACAGGGAACTCGCGAAGTCAACTCCTCCAAGCCATCACCGGATCTCTCAAACCACTTCAGCTCTTGAGACAAGATTTGGGGGAGATGAGAAGCGTCACTAGGTGAAGCTATACCCAAAAATCTCGACCTCTAACTCACTAAACCGATGGAAATCATGGATCACATGAAAGCACCTCCTTGAACTCAGGTTCCTCCAAGAACTCGCAAATCGAAGGGTTTTCCCAGTGTTTGAGGGGTCAAGATCATACACAAAGATGCACAAGGCATCCACCCATGATCCCCACAAAGAAATCTGAGAAGAAATACCCTCAAATCAACGAATCGAGTGAAGAACAAAAGCAAACAAAAATAGGTCTGAAAATGACATGTAAATCACAATGAGCTAAGAGATGGAAGGAATCACAACGCCGAAAGCTTCCATACATTCAGAGGTCAGAGTCTATACAAGATTCTAGCCAAAGGAAAATACTAGAAGAAAATCCGTCCAGAGCGATTAACCCTAGCCATCCTCCTCTACCTTCTATTTATACTTAAGTCTCCTGGAGGTGGCAAATGACCCATGTACCCCTAGTGCATAAATGCAAGATACACACCCCTCAGGGGCATTTTGGTCCAAGTCAAGCATATTCCCATCGAGCGGACACGCTTCCACCGCAGACTTGCTTAGCCTCAACACAAGCCCCGCGATCACGCCACATGCCCCCCGCCTCGAAGCTTCCCGACGCTCTCGGATCACCGTCTCCGTCGCGTTGGGCCTTCGGTATTGGTTTTGACGCCTAAATCAAGAAACCGTCCTCCGATGGTTTTGTGGGCAAACCACCAAACCCCGCGTGCAAGCTTCAGCCTTGATCCGCTACCTTGCACCGGCCCATGTCCATGACTTCAACTTGCTTGTCTTGCATAGCACGGCTCGCACTTGACCCCATCGGCCACCGGGTCCATCGAACCAAGCCTACTTGCCTCTCCATCATCCGGAGGCCACCATGGCATATGACTTTATGGCTTGTTCTTCTCCTGCACCAACACGAGTCAAGCCGCAACCTGTATGTGCACACTGAGCCAAGTATCAGTCCACACAACATTGTCAATCACACCTCACTAAAGAGCGACCCACCACAGGTCTTCGGACGCTCCTGGTTCTCAACCATTAATGGGGAGAAGTTTTGCAATGCCTTATGTGACATCGGAGCCTATGTAAGTGTCATGTCTTCCAAGATTTATCATGAGCTTTTTAGTAAAACTTTTAATCTTGCTCCAACACAAATAAAATTGATCATGGGAGATGGTAGAACAACAAGACCTTTGGGTGTGCTTAGAGATTTAGATGTTATCTTGGGTAAAACTATTCCAACCGACTTTTTCGTAATTGATGCTTGCCATGATGAACATGATGATATAATTCTTGGTAGGCCTCTTCTTAAGTTGGTCAATGTCGTTCTTGATGCCGGAAAGGGTAGAGTTACTGTTGATTTAGATGGAACTAAACTCACATATGATTTTCTACCCGCTTCTCGTATTGCTTTACCTCTACCTCTTGATAACAAATAAGTAGAGGACCTTCGTTTTGTTGATACTTTCAGGGACCCACTCCAACGAGCAATGGAGAATGATGCTATTTATGATCATCAAGACAAGGAACTAGCGGAGCAAGCGAGGAATTGAAGGCGCAAGATGGAATCTTAGAGGAAGGAAGTTTTGAAGAAATTGGAGATTTGCAACAACAAGAACCCGAAGCACCCGATATTGAGTTAAAGCCACTGCCCAAGGGACTAAAGTATGAATTTTTGGGAGCTGATAAGACATACCCGGTCATCATGAGTGATGAATTCTGTTCGGAAGAGATGGACAAGTTCCTGAATTTATTGAGAAGACATAATAAGGTGATTGGATATGCAATAAGTGACTTGAAGGGTATTAGTCCAGCCTTTTGCACCCACCGCATACCACTTGAAGAACAATGCAAGCCCGTTGTTGAGCATCAAAGAAGGTTGAGCCATGCCATGCGCGAGGTGGTGCAGAAGGAGGTGATCAAATTGTTGGATGCCGGAATAATATACCCCGTGCCACATAGTGAATGGGTGAGCCCGGTGCATTGTGTACCAAAGAAGGGAGGAATAACGGTTGTGAAGAATGAGAAGGAAGAATTGATAACGCAACGGATCGTGACCAGATGGAGAATCTGCATCGACTATAGGAAGTTGAACAAGGCAAAAAGGAAGGATCACTTTCTGCTACCATTTATCGATGAGATGCTTGAAAGGTTAGCCAAACATTCCTACTTTTGTCTCCTTGATGGATACTCAGGGTTCATGCAAATTCCCATCCATCCGGATGATCATCACAAGACAACCTTCACATGTTCGTATGGAACTTTTGCATATAGAAGGATGCCATTTGGTTTATGTAATGCCCCGGCTACCTTTGAAAGATGTATGACGGCTACATTCTCGGATTTTATTGAAGAAATTATGGAGGTATTCATGGATGATTTCTCGGTGCATGGTATGTGTTTTGAATGTTGCTTGGAAAATTTAGAAAATGTCCTTAAAAGGTGTGGAGAAATTGACTTGGTGCTTAATTGGGAGAAGTGTCATTTTATGGTGAAACAATGGGATAGTTTGGGACATGTCATCTCCGAGAGAGGAATAGAAGTGGACAAGGCTAAGATTGAAACGGTTAAAAGTTACCACCCCTGACAAATATCAAATCATTAAGAAGCTTTCTCAGGCATGTCGGATTTGATAGGAGATTTATAAAGGATTTCTCGAAGATCACGAAGCCATTGACACGACTTCTCCAAAAAGATGTGGAATCCGACTTTGATGAAGAATGCTTGCATGCCTTTGAGACGTTGAAGCAATCTCTCATAAGCTCACCAATTATGCAATCACCCGATTGGAATCTACCATTTGAGATAATGTGCGACGCAAGTGATTATGCCGTTGGAGCCGTTCTTGGACAAAGGAAGGAAGGGAAAGGACACAAAATTTATTATGCAAGCAAAACTCTAAATGAAGCTCATGAGAATTATGCAACTACGGAGAAGGAATTGCTTGCCGTGGTGTTCGCATTTGAAAAATTCAGATCCTATATTGTGAACTCAATGGTGATCGTGTTTACCGACCATGCTACAATCAAGTACCTTTTGTCCAAGAAAGATGCCAAGCCACGTTTGATTAGATGGATTCTACAATTACAAGAGTTTGATGTGGAAATTAGAGACAAGAAAGGGTCGGATAATGTTGTAGCCGACCACCTATCAAGGATACATCATGGAGATGATGGGATAGACCTAAATGAAGATAGAATGAGATATGACTATCTATATTGGGTACTTGATAGGACAGGATGGACGAACGATATTATAAGGTGCTTACAGAACATACCATTAGATCACTTGGATAAAAATGCTAAAAGAAGGGTAATTGCCGAGAGCAGAAAATTTTATTAGGATGCACCATACCTATACAGATTGGGAGATGATAGAGTGCTAAGAAGATGCGTACCGCGGGAAGAAAGAGGAGAAATTCTAAGAAAATGCCACTCATCAGAATATGGAGGACACTATGGACACTTTAGAACGTAAGCAAAGGTATGGGCAAGCGGATTCTATTGGCCTAAGATGCACGAGGATGCTAAAATGTTTGTTACAACCTGCACGGAATGCCAAAAGAGTGGAAATATATCACAAAGGAATGCAATGCCACTGAATTATAATTTGCAAATTGATCTATTTGATGTTTGGGGTATCGACTTTATGTGACCATTTATGAACTCGCATGGATACGAACACATCTTGGTCATAGTTGATTATGTATCAAAATGGGTTGAAGCGATTCCATGTCGGAAAGCATCTACGGAAGAAGCTATTCAAATGATCAAGACGGTGATATTCCCTCGATATGGTGTTCCTAGAATTTTAATAAGTGATGCTGGATCACACTTTATTGGCAAGGATTTCAAAAGATGCTTGGCAAAGTTGGGAATCGAGCATAGGGTGTCCACGGCCTATCATCCACAAACAATTGGCCAAGCGGAAACATCGAACAAGCAACTCAACATCCTCAAGAAGACGGTGACTAAAGGAGGAAAAGATTGGTCAAAGAAGCTAGACGGAGTATTATGGGCATACTGAACTGCGCATAAAACACCGATAGGTATGACCCCTTATCAATTCGTCTATGGAAACACATGTCATTTGTTGATAGAACTAGAGCACAAAGCTTATTGGGCAATAAAGGAGATGAATCTTGATATTGATGCGGCACGAATAAAGAGGAGGATTCAAATAAGTGAAATTGAAGAGCTAAGATTGAAGGCATATCACATCGCTAGCATCTATAAAGAAAGGATAAAGACATGGTACGACAAAAGATTGCATAAGAGGGAATTAAAGGAAGGAGACAAGTCCTACTATACAACTCTCGATACAAGGTCTTCGGCAAAGGAAAATTGAAAAAGCAAATGGGATGGACCATACGTCATACACTTAGCGTCACCATCGGGAGCGGTAACAATCATGGACGTCAAGGGAGATCAATATGTGGTGAATGGACAGCGACTCAAGGTATTCCTAGAGCCCGACATTGTGCCCATTAAATACATTGATGTTTACACCTTGGATGGTGACCCAGATCGTCAAGACTAGCGATGAAGACAAGGTAAGTTTGTAAATATTTTTTTTGGTCATCCCACCTTTACCCTTAAATTTATTTTATGACCTGGACGTCGTATGTTTTATGTTTGGGGGGAAGGTGTGATCTCTTGTTTTTTTAGTTGAGTCATTTGAGAGTTTAGCAAGTTTATAAATTTTTAGCTCCTGGTGTGTTTTAAATTAGTGTGGAGTCAACAAAAACAATATTCTTGTGCAAGTTTTTCCTTTCCTCTACTTGTTGGTTCGTTCTTTACCTTTATTATTTGACCATGAGCAATGAGAATTAATGTTTACCATGGTGCTTAGTGGAAGTTGGCTTATAAAGTACCCATACTCTACTTTAATCTAGAACCTCACTTTGACTTTGCTATGAGTAAGACTAAAGTTGGAGGCTTCTATTTCTGAAAATTTATGAAAAACCCTTGCAATAAAGGTTAGTAACTTCTTTTTCCAAGTCGAGAGACAAGCATATCCTATACAAGGCCTATATTATATATACTCCACCATAAGTGTTGTTAGCATGACGAATTGGGTTAGGACTTTTCTCCCTTTGAAGTTCTAATTTCGAGCAATGACCATGTCCTTGCTTTATATCTTTTATTGATAGCCTTGTCATATATTCGGTAACGAGACTTTCACATCGAAAGTCCTATGTATCACCGGATTCCATACTGTTGGCGGTCGATTTCCGTCAACCAAGAACACTTGTTATGTTATAGTTTGGATTTCATTTTGGAACTAACCCGCCACTAGGCATACTAATGATATATCAAGTTCACTGTTGGATGTGTGTTTTGGAGTATTATGTTTATGCAGGAATTCATGCACAAAATGAGAAGAAATGTACTTGGTTTCGAGGACGATTTACACGATGATCAAGAGGCTCCGACTATGCGTGAACTTGACTCCAAAGGTGGCAAGGACCAATGTGCTTCAACGAAGAATCTCCGAGGACCAAGATGAAAAGACTGGAAGATCATGCGTAAAGACCCCTTAACTTGGTCGTGGGGATAACGACGTCCAAAGCCCATATCTGAAGGCGAAAGACGTGGGTCGGGAATGGGCCAGGCCGGTCGGCCCACCCCCATTCGGGGTCGGTTCGCCGCCGCCTTTCTTCGGTGATAAGATCGCGGAACCCTAATTGTTTGGGGAGAGGAGCCATTCGCGAAAGATGACCAGAGAAGCCTCTGGAGATCATCCACAAGGAAGAGGGTTGATCGAGAGGGTGAAGATTCAAGAGGATCATCACCGAGGTCAAGGCAGGCCACCACGAGGAAGGAGGACACCGAGGACCTGCCACGGCGTCGCTAGAGTTGAAGGACACTGAGAAACGGACTCCATCGGGGGCATCCACCATGTTCAACAGTGCCATGCCTAGCGTCTTGTTGGGGTAAAGTAATCGTTTGTCCATGGAGTTGTAATGGGTCTTGATATGTAATCACCCACTCTCATTTGGATCTTATATCTATCGTACCTTCTTGTTGATGATGCTTAATGTTTAAGGTTAGCTACCATGCCTTCGGGGTTGCTCCCGTAGATCACGTCAACATACCGTGTTCATTAGGGTTAGTATCGATTACCTTCGTGTAGTGACATGTACGAGGGAAGGGAAACACATAATTCTTTGTTCACATGCTTAGATATATTGGATCGGGGTTTCATCATGTCTTGGGCGATTGCATCTCAAGTACCTAGACTCCATGGGCATATGTTCTTCATGCTCGTGAACCACCTTTCTCTCTCTCTTTAACATAATCTAGGGTTAGTTTGTCTTTACTTTATAGATTAATCTTTACATCATAAAGTCCTTAATCAACTAAGTTAGTGTTAGGTTAAACGCAAGTAATTCCCTTGCTCTGTGGATTGACAAGAACCTTGGGGGTCCCCTCCCTTGGTGAAAAAGGCACGAAGTCACTCTGTGTACTTGCGGTGAAGTTGAACGCGGTTTCGAATCGTCAACAAGCCCCTTTTTTCTGGCGCCGTTGCTGGCGAGCAAGCCAGTTTACTTCGTTTAATCTCTCATTGATTTTGTTGATTACTAACACCTAACCTTTGTGTTCTAGAAAAACACTCTTTTTGTTTTTTTGTTTTTGATTGTCTAGATGGCGTTCGCTGGAAATCCTTTGGAGGAACCGGAAAAATCGCTAAGGGACTATGCTAGCCCTCGATGTGAGGATATCAAGGTACAAGAGTCGGATTCGATTCTCAAAGCGACAAGGTAAGAAATCAAGGCTCGAATCATTGAGATGCCAGCAACTAATCCGTTCCGAGGGATGGAGACGGACAATCCATATAGACATATCCAGCGCTTCACGATGTTGTGCAATATGGTATGACAAGAGAGAGTTCCCGATACTTGGTTTAAATGGAATATTTTTTCCTACTCACTTGCTGATGAAGCAACAAAGTGGTATTCGTTTGCGTCCTTCGAAGCCGAGGGAAATTGGAATCAATTGATAAAGAAATTTTGTGCCAAGTTTTTCCCTATAAGCAAGATTCAACATATAAGGAGGCAAGTGACAACTTTCAAGCAAGGAGAAGAAGAGGGGATTGATCAAGCATGGAATCGATTCAACGAGCTAGTTGAACAAGGACCAAGACTTGGATTTCCCGGTGACGTACTATTGCATACATTCTTTTTTTCCTTAACCCCTAGTTGCATGGAATACATTCAAATGTGTGCAGGAGGGGATCTCATGAAGAAAACACTCACGGAAGCTGCCAAACTTCTACAAAAATTAAGTAAAGCGGCGACCATGTGAAGAGATTGGGAAATACGACTTTCGGTAAAGCCGAAATGTGACACAAGTGTGGCACCACTTGCTGCAATTTTCAGAAATACGGCCCCGGAAGAGAAGAAAGAGGAACCAATCCCGAAAAAGGTTGAAGAAGCCAAACATGAGGAAACTAGAACTATCCCGGAGAGTGATCACGCCGAGACAAGCAAAGCAAGTGAAAGAACTATGTCGAGCTCGAAGCCACTAAGGGAGTTCGAGCAAATGGATTGGATCCCGCTTGATTTTGTAGAAATCTTTGACAAGAGAAGACCGTTTCCTAATCAAAAGGGGATGGCAAAGGCTTTGGAGATGGACTTCCCGCCGGAGAAACAAGTGGAACATTCATACATCCTAGAGACAACCGGGGAGGTCCTTCAAAAACTCTTTAGCAATAAAGAAGTTGATCCGGACCATGTGGCCGAAGCTAAAAGAATCATGGGAATCAAACCCGAGGCGTCACCATTCGCCCGCCTCGCTGAAATTTTTGCCATAGGATCCGATGAAGAAGAGAAGACATCACCGCGTATAGATTGCAAGGTTAACAACATTAATTGCAAGGCGTTATGTGACATTGGAGCACAAGTAAATGTCTTATCTTCTAAAATCTTTGATGAAATTCATGATCACACCATTGACCTAGTTCCAACCTCTAGTAAATTAATTAAGGGATATGGTAGAATTGTTAAACCTCTAGGAATTGCTCGTGACCTAGAAGTTTTAATTTCCAGAAAATGCATTCCAACCGATTTCTTCATTGTTCATGTCTACAATGATAAAAATGATCATGTAACTCTTGGTAGACTTTTTCTTAAGTTGGTTAATGCTGTTTTGGATGCCGCAAAAAGAAAAGTGACTATTAATCTTGATGGGGATAATCACACATACAATTTTCTTCCCGCTTCTAGAATTGCCTCACCCCTACGTCTTGATGACAGAGAGGTAGGGAGCCTTCATTTTGTTGAAACTTTCAGGGATCCACTACAAAGAGCAATGGAGAATGAATCTAATGATGAGCTAGATAAAGTGTTAGCGGAGGCAACCAAAGGACTAGAACCGCAAGTCGGAAGCTTAGAGGAAGATAAATTTGAAGATCTTGGAGAAATTGTACATGAGGAACCACAAGTACCGGAGGTGGATCTTAAGCCATTGCCCAAAGGATTGAAATATGAATTTTTGGGGCCGGACAAGACTCATCCCGTGATTGTGAGTGACGAATTGAGTCCCGAGAAGAATGATATGTTGCTGAATTTATTGAAGAAGCACAAGAAAGTGATGGGATATTCAATAAATGACCTTAAAGGTCTTAGCCCAGCGTTTTGCACTCACCGCATACCTATGGAGGATCAATGCAAGCCTGTAGTGGACCATCAAAGGAGGTTAACCCATGCCATGTGAGAGGTAGTGAAGAAGGAGGTTATCAAGTTGTTGGATGCCAGAATCATCTACCCGGTGCCGCATAGCGAATGGGTGAGCCCCGTACATTGTGTGCCTAAGAAAGGAGGTTTGACCGTGGTGAAGAATGAGAAGAATGAATTGATAGTGCAAAGAATCGTGACTGGATGGAGGATGTGTATTGACTATCGGAAATTGAATAAAGCAACGAAGAAGGATAACTTCCCCCTACCGTTCATCGACGAGATGCTTGAGAGGTTAACAAATCATGCATATTTTTGCTTTCTTGATGGGTACTCAGAGTTCATGCAAATACCTATTCACCCGGATGATCAACATAAGACAACATTCAGTTGCCCTTATGGAACATTTGCGTATAGAAGAATGCCTTTTGGTTTATGCAATGCTCCAGCCTCTTTTCAACGATGTATGATGGCGGTATTTTCGGAGTTCATCGAGGAAATTGTTGAGGTATTTATGGATGATTTCTCCATCTATGGTAAAACTTTTGCAGATTGCTTGGCAAACTTGGATAAAGTTCTCACTAAGTGTTCGGAGGTTGATTTGGTGCTAAATTGGGAGAAGTGTCACTTCATGGTGAAATAAGGAATAGTATTGGGACACGTGATATCCGAGAGAGGGATTGAGGTGGACAAGGCTAAGGTTGAAATGGTTGAAAAGCTTCCACCACCGACGGATGTCAAGTCTTTGAGGAGTTTCTTGGGCCATGCGGGATTCTATAGAAGATTTATCAAGGATTTCTCAAAGATCACCAAGCCATTGACTAATCTTCTCCAAAAATATGTGCCATTCAATTTCAATGACAAGTGCTTGGCGGCATTCCGGACATTGAAGAGAGCTCTCGTAATCGCACCCGTCATTCAACCGCCCGATTGGAGTCAACCTTTTGAGATAATGTGCGACGCTAGTGACTATGCCGTTGGAGCGGTGTGGGGACAATGAAAAGAAGGCAAGGTACACGCTATTTACTATGCTAGAAAAACCCTTAATGGAGCTTAATTAAATTATGCAACAACGGAGAAGGAATTGCTCACGGTAGTGTTTGCCTTTGAAAAATTCAGATCATATATTGTGAATTCTAAAGTGATTGTCTACACCGATCATGCGGCGATCAAGTATCTCTTGTCTAAAAAAGATGCCAAGCCAAGGTTGATTCGATGGATCCTTCTCTTGCAAGAATTTGATGTGGAGATCTGGGACAAAAAGGGGTCGGAAAATGTTGTGGCCGACCTTTTATCAAGGATGAATTGTGAGGATGATAAAGAGCCTATTGAAGATAAGATGAGAGATGATCACCTCTATCACATCCTTGACAAAGATACTTGGATGATCAACATTATTGGAGCCATACGAAAGATGCCACTTGATCATCTGGATAGGAACGCTCAAAGGAGAGTGATCGCCGAGAGCCGAAAATATTATTGGGACGCACCTTACCTCTTTAGACTTGGAGCGGATGGAGTCTTATGAAAGTGTATACCAAGAGATGAAAGAGCTGAATTATTGAGGAAGTGTCACTCGGGCGAATATGTAGGACACTATGGACATTTTAGGACTCAAGCAATGGTATGGGCTAGTGGATTCTATTGGCCGGAGATGCATGAAGACTCAAAAAGGTATGTTGCTTCTTGTACAGAATGTCAAAGAACGGGGAATATAAATCAAAAGAATGCTATGCCTTTAAATTACAACTTGCAAATTGATTTATTCGACGTATGTGGAATTGATTTCATGGGGCCCTTCACTGGTTCAAATGGATATGAGCATATTCTAGTTATGGTTGATGATGTATCCAAATTGGTGGAGGCTATCCCTTGTCGAATAGCTTCAACGGAAGAATCCATATTCATGATCAAAAATATTATATTCCCGCACTATGGAGTCCCTCGAGTATTGCTAAGTGATGGAGGAACACACTTCACGGGAAATAGTTTCAGAAAATGCTTGTCCAAGTTGGGGATCGAGCATAGAGTGGCCATAGCTTACCACCCACAAACCAATGGTCAAGTAGAAACTTCAAATAGGCAGCTCAAGAGCATTCTTAAAAAGACCGTTGAAAAGGGAGGTAAAGATTGGTCGGAGAAATTGGACGGAGCATTGTGGGCATATCAGACGGCACACAAGACACCAATAGGTATGACACCATATCAATTTGTTTATGGTAAATCATGTCATTTGCCTTTGGAGTTAGAACATAAAGCATATTGGGCAATCAAGGAGATGAATCTTGATTTCGACGCCGCGGGAATCAAACAGAAGATTCAAATAACTGAACTAGAAGAGATGAGGCTCAAAGCTTATGAGAGTGAAACCATCTACAAGGAAAGGATGAAGAGGTGGTATGATAAAAGGCTTCGAGCGAAGGAATTCAAAGAAGGTGATAAGGTTCTCCTCTACAACTCAAGGTTCAAAATATTCGGGAAAGGAAGGTTGAAGAGCAAATGGGATGGACCGTGCATTGTCCACTCGGTCTCGCCAAATGAAGCGGTAACAATCATGGACGTGAAAGGAGATCAATATGTGGTTAATGGTCAACGATTGAAGGTCTTTCTTGAACAAGACATCATGCCCATCGACTACATTGATATATATCACATGGAGGACGAGCCTGAGCGTCAAGCCTAAGACGTAAAACAAGGTAAGTTTTCTATAAATAAGTTTTTGTTTCTGTTTTCGTATTTATTTCGAGTCATTTTCATAATTTTTAGCTGGACCTTTCCACCACCTAGGCTAGTATACATGAAACAAAGAGGGCCGCAAAAGATGGGCCGCGGGGGCCCGAAACAGGGGGCAGGCCGGCGGCCCATGCCGACCGGCCTAGCACCCCCTTCCTCTGTTTCCGCCCGTTTTTCTCTGGGATGCGGTTCGGTGTATTTCCTTTTCTTGCCTACCTTTTTAGGAGCTGCAGAACTAGGCAAGGGAGGGTTTCGGCCGAATCCTTCCGGGGATATTTAAAGATGCCTAGGGAGCACGAGATATGCATCTCAATTGCAATCTCCAACCTCCACGAAAACAGCCAAGCACCCATGGCATCCCCTAGCAGCACCAAAGGGAAGGAAACCATGGAAGAAGAAGCACGCCTCCCCTCTCCAACACTGGCGACCGAGGAGCTTCGTCGGTGCGCTATGGTGCCAAAGCTCAAGGGGGAGGTGAAGAGGACCGCGCGGATTCGTTGCGGAGGGCATATCCCAATGAGGCCCATGGCTAGCCACAATCTGTGGGTTGAAGAGAAGAAGGAGAAGCCCGCTTCTCCCATTCATCACTCAAATAGGCTCATTGGGATGAAGAGAAAGGATTACAAAGAGAAGACCCCCGAGCCGGCGGAGATTTACGGAGATAGCGACTACTCCGATGATCGAAGCCCTAGCTCGTGGGCAGCTAGTGGAAGAGATGATAATGACCTCTATGTTTGGGAGGAGGTGACTAAGGAGGAGCCGGAGGAGCACCATGAGCAAGGCGAAGGATGCAACCTAGACGGCGGCAACGATCCGGACGACGGAGACGATGGAACCAACAATGATCTGGATGAAGAGCACAACATGTGTTGCGCGGCTTGCCGCAATGCTATTACGGAGCTCTTCTCTTCCCTTGATGAGTGCTTCCACACCATCAACGCCATGCAACAAAGAATTGAAGATTGGGAGCGCAAGATGGAAGACGACTTCAAGTACCTTAACCGGAATATAAGGAAGCACTTCGGGATGAACAAGAACTTCAAGAAGAAGGAGTGGTGCACCTCGTGCGGGAAGTTTTACTAGGTGTTGTAGTTAGCATGTTCTCCCCCTTTGTACCTTTTGTAAAGTTACGACGAGGATGTCGTAAGATCTAAGCGTAGGGGGGAGGTAGCTAGCTACCGTTTTAAAATTTTTTGCTTAAAGTGGTGTTAGGTCAAGTCTTTAAATTGAGTCAAGTGTGAGAGTCTAGTGTAAGTTTTGCTTTATCTTTTTAGCTCGAAAGTGTCTTAATTTAGCGTTGAGTCAAGAAAAAGAAATAAAAAGTGTCTTATGCAAGTCTCTTGTTTCTTTTCTTGTTATGTCTTTACTTTATCTTTGTTATTCGAGCATAAACTTGATGATTAATCGTTTACCGTGGTGCTTAGTGGAAATTTACTTTTGTAAAGCACCCATATTCAAACTTTGATCTAGGACTTTGCTTCATCTATGCTTTTAGTAATGCTAACATTGGAGGCTTTAATTTCTGAAAATTAAGAAAAACACCTTGCTATGAAGGTTAACGATCTCTTTCTCCAAGTTGAGAGGTAATATCTATCATATACACAGCCTTTATATATATATACTCCACCATAAGTGTTGTTTAGCATGATGAATTGGGTTAGGATTTTACTCTCTTGGGAGGTCTAATTTCAAGCAATGATCATGTCCTTGATGTATATCTTTTATTGCTAGCCTCGTCATACATTCGGTAACGGGAATTTCACATTGAATGCCCCGTACATTGCCGGATTCCATACCCAAACCCATAAACATCTTTTTATCATCTTACTCCTTCAACACAACCCATGTTCGAAGATTCGTTCGATTTCTAGGCATGATTTTATTTAAAATTCAGATTGGTATTCATGTTCAAAAGATGAGCAAAAAGCTTCAGATAAGAAGATGAAGATGTGGAAAAAAGAATATATATGTGTGTGTGTGTGCACACACAAGAAAAAGAAAAAAAGGGGGAAAAGAAAGAAAACAAAAGAAAAAAAAGAAAAAGAAAAGAAGGAAAAGAAGGAAAATCCAAGGCAAAGCAAGAGTGGTATAGTGAGGGATGACAAGTCAAATGAAGATCAATAGAAGTGCAAGGAAGGATGCGACGATGTTGAGAACGAATCTTTGACATTCCATACCATGTGCAATCCGACATCGGGGACATCATTAGTGCCTTGAAGTCATTATTCTTTTTCCCTTTGCACATGTCCACCATTCTAAATCTTCTCATCCTTAACACCCTTACATTATTGTTTAATTCTCATGATCATTGGCTTGGAAGGTGAACAACAACTAGAGGAGTTTCCTAGCTTGATAATACTTGTGCTAGCTTCACTAGCCACACCTATAGCTCCACCTTACATTATGAATGAGAGACTTGGGGGAGGTGAGAGTTTATGAAATTATCTAGGATAGCCACTTTAAATGAGTGACATGTGAGAACATGGAGAAGGACTTTGTCTAATGCTTTGTGCAGGAATTTTATTTTTAAAAAAAGTTTGTAAAAACCCTCCGATGAAAGTAATAAAGCAAGTATGGGTGAAGTCGAAGATCTCTAGTGAAAAGGTATGAGTTGTGGGGTAAGTCTTGAATTGATAATTTCTAAACGCCCATGTTTCAATTATGATCTTTGTTTCATGTCTCTTATATTAAAAATGAATGATTGACTAACTTGAAAGGAAAGAATTGACGAAGCATATTCAACTCCGTGGATGAACAATTTTTGAGCAACTTGCTCGAGGACGCGCAAAATCTAAGCATGGGGGTATGTTGGCGGTCGATTTTCGTCAACCAAGAACACTAGTTATGTTATAGTTTGGATTTCATTTTGGAACTAACCCGCCACTAGGCATACTAATGATATAACAAGTTCATCGTTGGATGTGTGTTTTGGAGTATTATGTTTACGCAGGAATTCATGCACAAAATGAGAAGAAATGTACTCGGTTCGGAGGACGATTTAGATGATGATCAAGAGGCTCTGACTGTGCATGAACTTGACTCCAAAGGTGGCAAGGACCAATGTGCTTCAATGAAGAATCTCCGAGGACCAGGATGAAAAGACCGGAATATCATGCGTAAAGACCCCTTAACTTGGTCGTGGGGATAACGACGTCCAAAGCCCATATCCGAAGGAGGAAAAACCCCAAAGTGCAAAAGATGACATGTGCCAAAAGACGGAGGCGAACTGGGTAGGGAATGGGCCAGGCCGGTCGGCCCACCCCCATTCGGGGTCGGTTCGCCGCCGCCTTTCTTTGTTGATAAGATCGCGGAACCCTAATTGTTTGGGGAGAGGAGCCATTCACGAAAGACGACCATAGAAGCCTCAGGAGATCAATCACAAGGAAGAGGGTTGATCGAGAGGGTGAAGATTCAAGAGGATCATCACCGAGGTCAAGGGAGGCCACCACGAGGAAGGAGGACGCCGAGGACCTGCCACAACGCCGCCAGAGTTGAAGGACACCGAGAAACGGACTCCATCGGGGGCATCCACCATGTTCAACGGTGCCATACCTAGCGTCTTGATGGGGTAAAGTAATCGTTTGTCCATGAAGTTGTAATGGATCTTGATATGTAGTCACCCACTCTCATTTGGATCTTATATGTATCATACCTTCTTGTTGATGATGCTTAATGTTTAAGGTTAGCTACCATGCCTTCGGTGTTGCTCCCGTAGATCACGTCAACATACCGTGTTCATTAGGGTTAGTATCGATTACCTTCGTGTAGTGACATGTACGAGGGAAGGGAAACACATAATTCTTTGTTCACATGCTTAGATAGATAGGATCGGGGTTTCATCATGTTTTGGGTGATTGCATCTCAAGTACCTAGACTCCATGGGCATACGTTCTTCATACTCGTGAACCATCTTTCTCTCTCTCTTTAACATAATCTAGGGTTAGTTTGTCTTTACATTATAGATTAATCTTTACATCATAAAGTTCTTAATCAACTAAGTAAGTGTTAGGTTAAACGCAAGTAATTCCCTTGCTCCGTGGATTGACAAGAACCTTGGGGGTCCCCTCCCTTGGTGAAAAAGGCAGCAAGTCACTCCGTGTACTTGCGGTGAAGTTGAACGCAGTTTCGAACCGTCAACACATACCCAACCCATAATATCTCTTTTATTCATCTTATTCCTTGAACACAACCTATGCCTGAAGATTCATTCCGTTTCTAGCAAGGATTTTAGTTAAAATTCAGATTGTATGTATGGTGAAGGAAACAAGCGAAGCTTCGAAGAGATAAAGGTGTCAAGAAAAGAGGAAGAACAGATAAAATGTGTATAAAAGGAAAAAAAGAGAGAAAGAAAAAGAGAAATTTGAGGAAAAGCAAGGAAGGTATAAGAGGGATGGTAAATCAAGTGAAGATCAAGAAAGTGCAAGGAAGGATGTTGCATTGTTGAAAACGAATTTTTGATTTTCCAACCATGTGCAATCCGACAACGACGACATCATTAGTGCCTTGAAGTCATATTTTCATTTGCCTTTGCACATGTCCACCATTCTAAATCTTGTCATCCTTGATACCCTCACATTATGGTTTCATTCTCATGGTCATTGGCTCGGGAGGTGAACAACTATTAGAGAACTTTCCTAGCTTGATAACATTTGTGTTAACTTCACTAGCCATACCTATAGCTCCCCTGTGAATTATAAATGAGAGACTTATGGGAGGTGAGAGTTTATGATATATTTAGGATAGCCACTTCAAATGAGTGACATGTGAGGACTTGGAGAAAGACTTTGTCTAATACTTGTTGCAGGAATTTTATTTTAAAACTCATGGAAAACCCTCCGATGGAAGTAAGAAAGTAAGTATGGTTGGATTTGAGGATCTGTAATGAAAGGAATGAGTTGTGGGGTAAGTCTTGGATTGGCAATATTTCTAAACGCCCATGTTTATGTCATGATCATTTTTCTCATGTTTCTTATACTAAAGATGAAGGTTTAACTAACTTGTAAGGAAAGATGAGGCGAAGCATGTTTCAACTCCATTGATGAATGGCTTTTGCAAGCAACTTGCTCGAGGACGAGCAAGATCTAAGCATGGGGGGATTGTTGGCGGTCAAATATGACACCCCTAAGGAACTTATTACACTTTGGTTTCGGTTTTGATTTGGAACTAACCCACCACTAGGCATACTAATGATGTAACAAGTTCAACACAAGCATGTGTTTTTGGAGTTGTATGTTTATGAAGGAAATCATGGCCTTAATGGATAAGTTCACATCAAGTTTGGAAAGTGTTAAGCAAGAGGATCAACGAGCCCCGTTCATGTGCGAATACAAGATGAACTTACTTCCAGAGGTGGCAAGGACCAAGATGCAACCGCAAGATATTCTTGAGGACCAAGACAAAAGACTGGAGTTCATGTGACAAGACCCCCTATCTTGATCACGGGGATAACGACGTCTAAAGCCCACATGCGAAGGAGCAGAAGGTTCAAGGGCCGAGAGAAGCCTGCATGAGCAAGACGGAGCCAAGCCGGGCCAAAATGGGCCTGGGCCGGCCGGCCCATGCCGACCAGCCTAGGGTCTTTTTGTGGCGGTTCAGCACCCCTTTTCTTGTGTGTGATGTTGATCAAACCCTAAGTCTATGCCGCTGCCGCCATTCGCTAGAGAGACTGATAAAAGCCCCCGAGGATGACGACGTGAAGGCATTCAACTTTCAGAGATTCAACCAAGGGAGAGAGTCACATAGAGGAGAGAGGAGGACGCCCGGAAGCCCTAGCAAGGTCCCTCCGGCACCGCCACAAGGTCAATAGGAAGGAGGAGATTGGATCTTCAAGGGAGAAAGCAACACAGAGAGCATCTTCCTCGTCGATCTGCATCTACTTCAAAGGATTCTACACCATGTCCCGCGCTACAATGTGTGGCATCATGGGGTAAAGTCCTTGTTTGTCCTTGGGGTTGAAGGGAGAGCTTGAGTTGTAATCACCGAATCTATGTTTTGGATATATTTGATATAATATACATGTTGATGGTGCTTTAATCTTAATGGTCGGCTGGCTTGCTTAGGGGATGCATCACTCGTGTCCTCATGTATCGTGTTCCTTTTGTTCTTAATTTGATTACCGTCATGTAGTGATAGTACGCGGGAGGGAAAGTATATTGAACTAGGTTCACGCCCTTAGTTTTGCATCCGTTGTTTACATCAACTTCTTGTGCACCTATCGTTCGATCACGGATTACCCTCATGTAGTGACTAGTATATGTTGGCTTTTCTTAACACCACAGCTTAAGAATGGGTTTAAAATCCATCCTTAGCGATAGCGCAAGAAATGTCTGTAGGCATCTCTCAACGTCACTACTAATGACACTGATTAGAGCGAGCGTCAAGACTTGCCAAAAGTCAATCTAACGATTGTGAACGAATCCGCAAGTGCACAGATAAACCATTGTAGCATTTCCCCAGGGAAATGAGTATTCCAAGGGTATTGTATCCGTGGAAGGCATTGGGGATATCAAGACTTATGCTTTTGGAATGAGTGTAACCATGAGATGGAAATAGAAGACAACAACTCAAATACAGGGGTAAGGTAAATGATATGATAAGGGTAGTGTGACACACACTCAAATCTATCTCTACACAAGCACACTACGGCATATGGGGGACATACGAGTTAGCTCTAGGTTCTGAAGAACTATACATACAATGGTTAGATGATACAAGAAAGAGAGGAACAAAGCATTGCATGATTGGAAGGTTTAGCACCCAGGTACAAACAAGGAGATAGCCCGCGACGACCAGCATCTTGCGTAACTGTCCTTTAGACTGCTACAACAATACCCCAGCGCGAAGGGTTTCAAAAGGTCCAACAGCTCTCACCACTGCGGCATACCTCTATCGTTACGGGTGGCAAGCTCATAACTAACGAAGCCACACAACCTAGGCACCATGCCTGTGTTGCTGCTTGACTTCACCCGGCCCGGGCTATTGTGACCCAGGGTGAAGCCACCAGATAACTGGCCAACTTAGACCGAGAACCGTAGCTTAAACACAAACCTCATGCAACACAACAATGCCACCAATCTAGATCAAACTAGGGCTAGTCATGCGAACGGATATGAACTCTCTTATGTCTAATCAACAAGATCAAAGGGTCGTGTTTGTGAAGAACATGAGCCTCTAACTTATTAACAAACACATAAGGAATGAGAAAATCATCCTTTAACTGGATTGAAAGGTAGTGTCCATGAAGAACACTAGCCTCTAAATGATGAACAATGGATGAACTCAAGAACATATCAATCACATGATCTACCACATCTTTATATGAAATAGCTGAATAATAGAAGTAGATCAAAGTCATACAAAGAAATAAAGATACAAGAGAACTCATACCTAGATCCCAAAGTAGACTTGGAACCTAAATAAGAGATACTCTAGGCTACCCCCTAGCCTTGGAAACTAAAAGTGAGAGGAGAATGGAGAGAATGGTGTGTGGGAAATGGAGTCCCTCCCCTTCTATTTATAGGCAAGGGCTAGGCTTGCTTCGGGCTCCAATTGCCTCCAATTCACCCGAGATTGCAACAATTGACCAATGGGGAGCCAACACATGGAAGGCAAGGATGAATGGACCCTAGGTCGGTTCGGTCGAACACAACGTCGACCGACCATTTAGGGCAGCCTCTTGGCTTGTGCTTTCTCTAGGTGGCTGGCCTGTGGGCCCTCTGAACTTTCCCTGGTGCAAGGCGGTTTTGGAATCCTAGGTGGGCCTGTGGATCCTTGTGAAGTGCATGTGTCACTCTCTGATTCGTCGATGGATGCCTTCCTTGGATCAGTGACGTGGATGCCACCTAGAAGTAGTGTGGCAGCCACCTCCTCAGCTGAGTTGGCATGGATCTTTCCATAGAAAGTGGGTTTCCATCTCTTTTTATGCATAAATCACCTACATACAAATAATCTCTAAGGACAAGTAGAACAACATTATTCAAACCAAAATGTGAGTAATAAGTGCATATGCCTCTATTTATGTGAGGATATTGACGGCTAAAAGTGGTACTTAATAGCCGTCAACAAACTCCCCCAAGCTAACCTCTTGCTCATCTCGAAGCAAGACATTAGAGACTTAGGTTGGTTGATCAGGAGATGCTTCAATGTTGTATCCTCAACTTATGGCAAACATATAGCAAGGTACTCTACCAAGAGTTGAATAAGTTGGCAATGTTCTTACCATTCACTTAATGATGTGGGGCGTATAGCTTCACCTACCTGGGGTGGTTGAGAGACAGAATGGTTTTATAGAGAATACATAATCACTCATACCTTGATCAGCTGTCAATCCTGAGGTTTTGCAAAAAAAATTCAAAAGAAAATTAGAGTTCCTCAAATGATACTCTCGGATCGCTCAAAGTGTATGGTTCCTCACCAAGGCATTAAGTTGCCTTTCTTCACATCCTACTCCTAATAGGCTTATGTGGAGCTGTAGGTAGGGAAAAAATATGGCATACTTGTCTCTCATATTTTGCTAAGTCAAAAACCGGATCCTTGGAAGAAACAAACATACATCCTGATCAAGATGTGCAAAAGCGTGTGATGGTAGTGAGTATGGTAAGGTGTATACCAGGCCTGGAAATGGGTGCTAGATATTACCACACTTTATATGAGAATTTAAAGGGGTTGATGGTAGGGTGGATACTAGCCCCGGAGTAGGTACTAGTTATTACCATCTATATGGTGGAACTCTTTCTCTTCTTTGCTCAATTCAACCCCTTTATCCATTTTAAATTTTCTGAGACTTGGGCTAGCTTTCTTTATTTTCTTTTTGAGCATGCTTTTCTCTTTTCTCTTTTTTTCAGCTAGCCCTTTGTCTCTTCTGGAGATAATTGGAGAGGCATGAATGATACAAAAGATGCATAGAGTTTTTATTTGTGGAAGAATGCTAAGATGAATGGAATAAATGATGAATGCCAACTTCGAGTGTAGAAGTTTTAGCATGAACTTGTATGTGATCTTGATCAGGGGGTATGAGTTCTAAACAAGGGTCAAAACCATTTGACAAAGGTCAATGAGAGAACAAGCTGCATATGTGGATGCTAACAAGAGCTAGAACCTACATATGGCCTTGGATGGGAATGCTCATCATTAAGGAACTCATCATGTTTAAATTTTCAAAAAGAAAAACTCTGGATATCAAGCATCACTTGGTACAAGATCATAGCACTCTATTCTACCATATCATGTCTCACAACAACTTAGGCAAGGATCATGCTTTTTGCTACCCACAAATCTTTGAGCTAAGATTTGAACATGCAAGCCAACAAACTCAAAACTTAGGTAGGATACTAAGCTATAAGAAAGACATATGAGAAGAATAAATAGAGCAACTATTCATCATTTCAACCATAGAGGCAAAGCATTCTTACTACGCATATCAAAGAAAACTAAAGCAAACTAAACGATGAAAGCAAATAAATATTTTTGGTCTTTTTTTGCAGATTTTTATGGATTTTCATTATAAGAGATTCTGAAAACGAAAGGAGATACAAGTTACCTCAGAATGGGGATTCTCCCCCAAGCTAGCTTCAGGCTCACTACGGTGGATGGTAGAAGAACCCTTAACTCACAAAGTAAGCCCTCTGCTCCTCTATCTGTCGCTGCTGCGCCTGCTGCATGGCGTCAATCCTCTCGCTAGCCTGTCACTGCCATGCTGAGTTGGACTCAATGTGGTTGTTCAATGTCTCCTCCACTCCTGTGACCTGGATGGTGAGCTCTCCGAGCTACTGCGCGAGCTGAGCCTCTCGTGCAGAGGCTGAAGAGTGCCGTCTGTAGGACGAAGACAGAGGCGGACCACCGGAGCTGGAACTAGTAGGAGCGACCCACCGGTCACTACTCGTGCTAACCCAAGCCATACTACTCGCACCCTGATGGTAGATGGTCTGATCCCAACCAGGTGCATACCCAGGGGTTACCCCGGCCATGTACCCCGCAGAGGCCCCTCCTACCATAGGTGGTGTAGTAGGTTGTGGCTGTGGTGGCTGCTATTGCTGCTGCATATGTGCTCTCCTCGAAGTGCTCCTGGTAGGCCTATCAAAAACACTAGCATGACAGGCTTCCTCTTGTGTAACAAGGGGAATGGTTAACGACTACGAGTTATACAACTGAAACCCCAGGTTAGGTAATAGGATCTCATTTGTATAGCCCGAAAAGAAAAAAGTCAAAGAATCATTTGAACCTCTCTTAAGTATATGCCCCTGGATCAAGTATGTCTCATCAATGGCAGCTCGGGGAGTCCCAATGAAGGGGACGGGGTTACCGCCGAAAATCCTGAGTCTGAGAGAATTACGAGTCACCAAAGATGTACACTCAACCGGACCTATCATCTTAAAATTCGGCAACCACTGCTGAATCATAGCTTTAATGAGGGAGACCTTAATCCTTTTGGTGGCGGCATATAAAAGCATCATCTCATCGACGCGCATGGGCCGAACATCCTCTAATGGAAAGAGAGTAATGGCAAGCCATTTGTGCCACAATCGAAGAGTAGGATGGACGATATCATTGCATCGATGTGCACCTCTACCACCACCGACTCGGCCAGAAATTTCTCCCCAAAAAGAGTCCCGAACATAACCTTCCACTACGTGGTTTTGTGGCTAATACATCGAAGACAATGAGTTGCAATATGCCCTATTTGGTTGCAATAGCAGCAAATGCAACCAAATTATTTCGTCAAACAAGTGCTGCGAAAGGTCGCGCTGCAATAGGCTGTAGCGACGATGGTCCTTTCACTACGTGAAAAACAGACATTGGTAACGGGCGCAGATGGCTATTGGTAACGGGCAAAACGCCCGTTACCTATCAAGCGTTACAAATAAGCCAACAAAGGTAACGTGCCGATGCCCGTTACTGATGACACGTAATTGTAACGGGCGTCAAACAAAGACTGTTACCACAACTACTTACCGGTCACCTGAAATGGCTGTTTCTCCGGGCCCACCAGAGCCTTGGTACCGGGCGCAGACACTGAGCCTGTTACTCATAACATGTATTAGTAACGGGTGTCTAACAAAGACCGTTACCGAAACTAGTTACCGGTCACCTGAAATGTCTATTTCTCTGGGCCCACATGGACCTTTGGTAACAGGTACAGAAATCGAGCGCGTTACATGAACTCAATATCGGAGACGTTTGCTATGGACACGCGTCTCCACGAAAGGAGACACATTTTTTCTACGCGTGTCTCCTCTCTCTGGACGAAAGGAGACTCGTGCTCTAGACGCGCGTCTCCTCTGTATTGACGAAAGCATCAACTTCTAGGGCCCACCGGTCAGTATTAGTAACGGGCCTTTATGCGGCCCATTACAGTTTTGTCATACTTGTAACGGGCGTTCCAAGTGAAGCCCGTTACAAATGGATCATTTTTTGTAACGTGCCTTACTTAACGCCCGTGACCGATACGTAGGGCACCTACAGTAACCTGCCCATTTTCTGGCTGCATCCCGGAATCAGCCAGGATTTGGCAGCCACCAGATCAGGGGCTGCATCCTGGAAACAGCCAGGATTTGGCAGCCACCACAACAATGCAAGGAGACATCACAAACACATTCTCATCACATATATACACAAGCAAGATCACATATATATACACAATGCGAGATCACATCAAGTTCCTCATCAGATCGACATGCATGCTAAAGTTTCAAGTTCGTCATCGGTGCTTTGTTTGGATGGAGTCCTGAGAAAACTGCCTAAACCAGACAACATCTGACCCCAGCCAAGCAGGTTTCTCAGGCAGTAGTAAACTAGCCTGAACGCAGCAAGTTTCAAGTTTGTCAGGCAGTACAATGAACTCACGGTGCACCATTATAGAGGTTGCCGTTTTGGTCGAGGATCTCCTTAACAATGTACTCGCACAGCATCTCCCGGACCGGCTTTAGATCTTCTGTAGAAACATTTAGGGCAGGTTTGAAATCCTGCAAAATAAAATAATTATGAGAATACAAGTACAAATCAGTTTCTAAAATCAAATGGAGAAAATGGGCAGAGACAAGGGTGACAGCATTATCTACTTACAGCAGCCTTCTTGATGTGAGGTATGTCTTCGAGTAGTTTGAACATATTGAATACCACATGGAATCCATGCAAAAAGGACCCCGATGGCTGCTGAGCACACTGCGCAACGAGGTACCAAAATGACAAGTTAATGCAGTACCAAATTGGTATGAAGGGACCATAAAAAAAACCTCGGTCTTCCAGTGGTATTTGTCTTGTGCTTGAATGTCTGATTGGATTTTAGCTTTTTCTTCTTTCCTTTCATCACTTCATCCTTTAGGCACATATTTTCAGAGGCCCTGCATGATCCGCAATACCGATTAGAAACACTAAGAGATTGAATTTTGTGAACAAAACCTACAAGGTACGGACCAAGTCACAAGTCCTCGGAGGTCTTCGAACTTTCACGCGGGATGATGTTTAGCAGAATCTAGATACCAAACCTCTTTGAACTTCATACAGATGATCAGTGTTACACAGTGGCCACCGGTGCAGAAGGCACCCACCACGTAGTCATTCGTCATTGCATTTCTCAATGCTTGTATTACAAGGGTAGACTCCTTATCAATCTTTGTGGTCGTCAGAACCTGTGGATCCAAAAACCCAACACTGATCTTCATCTCCGCTGCCTTGTCCATCATTTTCCTACAAAAAATCCAAATGTTAGCAAGCATGAACTTTGTGGTCAAAATTAAAGAAATATCTATTTTGGTTTTAAGGCACTTAGAATGTCCACAACCTCAAGAAGGTCTCATCTAGAGCAACCAGGGTTATAAGGTCATACATGTGATTGAATGCAATGTTTAACATTAAATCACCAGCACCATGAAAGGAGTCTTCAGGCAACTTTGCTGCAAAACTAAGTTTACCCTTACTGTGTTCCATGGCGTAAGCATGCAACCTGGCACAATTCGGTCCAGCAGCCTGTAAGTCCGCTTCTGACAACATAGGCACAGCAGGCTTGTATTTTGGATGCACCACACATAACTAGGTTGCACCACAGCATACCCATCCTGCACCGGTACTGTATGGAGAGTCTTTTGCAATGGAAAGACAGTGGCTAGTGTGAGCTCCACTTTATTCCCGGAGCCATCCAAAAGGCTGCACTTGGTTGGCTCTGTCAGCTTATCTATTGTGTCCAGCATAGGTGATCGACTATCAATGTGCTATTGACTACCTTCGTCCTCGCTGACATGCCAATGGTCTTCCTCTCTGCCACGTGCTTCTTCTTCCTCACTGCCATGCACATCTTCTTCCTCGAGGCCATGCACATCTTCTTCCTTGCTACTACTGACAGGTGGTGATTGGGGAGGATGAAGTACATTTTTCGGTATATCAATGCCTGATTCTGCTAGAATGGAGACAATTCTGGTGACTGCTTCACCAACTAGCTCTTCCATCTGCGGTATAGCCTTCTTGTTCCTCTTCTTCCTGTACATTCCAGCAAACTCTTCACCAAACCCTTTACCCCAGCCAAGTGAACTAGACACGCCTCGGACCCGACCTCGATGCTCTGGAGTCTCAAGTGCTGCGGTGAGGATATCATTCTCCCTAACCCCGAAAGAACCATCGCTAGCCTGAGCTGCAAGTGTTTTCACCCAAGTTGCTACCCCCACCACCGCAGGGTTACTGAATGTTATGTTCCCGCTTCCTTCACTAGTGGTCTTCCTCTTCCCTACCCTTGCCCACAGATAAGGCCTCGAACGTCCAGGAAATTGGTCCCAAGGGTTCTGTTTTCCTTCTTCAGCTAGCTTTGCATCCTCCTCCTCCCACTCTTTCCTTTTACGAACATAACCTTTTCTCCCCGTCCTGTGTGGCTTATCATGTAATGCTCTCTTTTCTTTCATCCCCTAGCTCAATCGCTGAAATCTAGGAAATTGGTTTCCTGCACAAACACGGTCCAGTCTTCTGGCTACAAAAAGGCATGCTTCACAAAGGGAGTCTCCTCTTGGCTCACATATTTTTTTCTTAAATGGGTCTTGAACCGTCGTTGCAAGGTTGCAATCTCTGACATAGCTGCCTTAACTGCCTTCTTGCGAACAGATTCAGCCAGATTGGCTCGGTAATCTAGCTTTTCCTCTAAAACTGTGAACAACTCTTCCATCTCAATTGGTGAGAGATCTTCAACTGCCTTGTTGATTGACACCCTCTCTCGAGCAATGAGGCCACAGACCAATACAAATCTATCCCTCGCAGCATCTGGGGTAGGCCAATAATTGTTATCAAGTCCAGTTGCAGTCAACTTGTATTCCGGCCATTTGGTTTGTGTCCTTGACCCGCGGGATCGAGTACTACTCGCAGCAGTATGTGCTGAGTGACCCTGTGAAGAAGGATCACCATCGATAGGCTATGAACAAGGTTCACCGTCGATGGGCTGTGATGGTGCACTGGAGGTAGAGGAGTTTGGTGTTGTGGGAGACTGCATAGATGATATGTCAGGTCGTCAGTAGAGCAACATAAGGTAGATTGAAAACCTAAACAAAATAAGATAAATTCTTATTCTCTAACAGGCAAAATAGTTGATATTAGCATATAGGTTGGGGATAGGTGCTAACCATTTTGACAGGGTGAAGCAATATGCTTATATATCAAAGCAGAGACTAAATTGCTTCAACTGCTTCCTTGTCCAACATCAGCAGCAATGAATTGTGTGTTCCATGTGTACATGCAACAAGAGGACAAAGCAATTAGAATTAAAGTATGCTAACAGGTCCAAAGCATAACTGTCGATCTGGTACATTCGAAGCATAACAGAATTTCAATAGTTCATATAAGTTCATCTGTTAGCAACAATTTATTCAAACAGACTTGGAGCAACAAAATTCATCCATCAAATCCACAGCCAATCAATTAAAAATGAACTATTAAGGCATGATGTACTAATGCAAGCAATTCCAGGAGAATAATCCTATGTGAACAACCGTAAAGTAGCATGTCTCCCTAATCCACCTTGATAGGAATAGCAGAGTGGGTGGCCGAGCAGAGAGAGGGCGTTGGGGGTTCAAGCAGCACTAACCTCTGTCGCGAATGAAGTAGTTGTTCTCGTGGTGGTTAGAGAGGCCCGATCCGCTTCGCCTTGTTGCCTGAGGTGGCCAGCTCGTCGTCGTGGTCGGGGATGCCGGATCTGTGTCACCGTCTCTAGGTTGGCCGGGACGCCGTCCGCACGCCAGTAACCGCGTCCTCATCACTGTCGTCACGGCTGCAGCTGCTTCGCCAACGTCACGCCGGGAACGGTGGGGCTGGAGAAGAGCAGGGCTGCGGCGGGGAGAGCGGCGGCGGCGGACTAGGGCTGGAGAAGGAGCAGGGCGGCGGCGGGGAGAGTGCGGGCATGGTGGATCTGTCTGAATTAGACTCCCGAGTATATGTCCCCTGCGCGCGTTACTATGTTCATGGAAATTACTGGCGTGCCCTTGAACGGGTCTCTAGTGGAATTGGAATTATATGGGCATTATAGTCAATATAGGTAGGAGTTTTTGAACAGCGCACGCAAGGTTTTCCTGCTGATGCTGACAATGGATAGTCATCATCGACGCTGGTTAGTAAACCCGCGTCGCCTTCGTCGGCAGGTATCTTCTTTATATAGGCTGCTGACACTAACGCGTGGGCCTGACACTATTTTTCAGAAATGAAACTCGCATCCATCAAATATTAGAGCCGGTAAAACAACACCTAAAAATTCATTAAAAATAACATCAATTCATATTTGGACATTTAGTGTTTTAATAAAATATCAACAGTCACACTTGTGTACCCAACATTCTTATAATTCGAATATGCATCTCATGCTTGTGATAATAATTCTAATAACATCTTAGTTTGCTCCAAAAATTCTACAAATTGACATGTCAACATAAATGGGGTACCTAAACTTGTCATAAAAAATTCAAATGGTTTCGATAAAGGAAGAATATACTTGTGTACAAATGGCTACATCTCTCACATAGTTTCTTAGAATGTTGCTTGAACATTGAAGTTTTCCACACTTTGAAACATGTTCGATCTCGTACGCATTTGAAATTTTTACACAAGCTTGTGTTCACCTTAAGATTACGAAATGCAAAGTTTCATCACTAATGGTTGTGGAAAACAAATATTATTTCTATGTTGTACTTACAAAGAACAAGATAAAGGCATATAAACATTATTCACGAAACGGAATATACACTAAACAATGAAATTAACGAAAAGATGGGGATTTTAGAAAAAAAATAGGAAAACAAATCATCAAATTTGGACTAAGTACGACGGAGAAATACATGTTACAAAATTTGACTGCACATTAAAACGAGAAATGAGAACTGTTCTTCATTCCAATAGAACAGAGGGGATGGTTAACCCGCATCTCATTTGCCCCTCCAATCCTCGTTTCCTACACCCACACAATAGAACAGAGGAGGAAGCAGACTAGCAGAGGCCACCACCACCGCCACCACCGCTGTGCCCGCTTTGACATCCAAGAGGGCACCCTAGGCCTCCAATGCGGCAAATGAGACCACCACAACCTTTGATTTGACTCAGAAACGTGACAAATCAAATCTTGTGGATGCGACACAGAATATGTAATAATTTACATTCAAGATACATAATTTTTATTGATGCTTCTCCCTACATCCCGATGTTCATCCTGCTGATGGCGTACTCCACCGCGACGCTGAATCCACGCGTCCAGAGGTCGAACTCATGACGGATGCGACACTCGACGCTGCAGTAGTGGATGATCCCTGGGGTCTCTGGGCCGTAGCGCCTACATCCCGCTGCCCAAATGCAGACGTGGGGATTCTGGACGGGCAGCAACGGAATGTCATCGTCGCCGTCATGAAGCCAGTACCACCACGCAATGTTCTGGAGATCCCGGCGGATGAGGTAGCGCAGCCGGTGCAGGTTGTGGTTCTTCCACCGCCCGTCAGGGGGCGACGGCCCGCCGCTGATTTCGTGGAGCAGTGCCATCGCTTCGAGGTCCGCAGGGTTGCGACGGTACTTCAGCATCGCTAAGAAGTACTTCACACCGGCGTCTTTGGCAGTGGCCTTTCCGACGAGTTCCAGACCCTCATCGGGATTCCGCCGCCTCATCAACCACTCCATCCCCTCAAAGCATAATGCCTCCGGATGTTTGGCAAGGCAGAAGCGCTCCTCCAACAAGGACCTGACGTAGCGATTCTTGCACTCTTGATGAAGCTCACGCAGGAGTACCTCATCCGAGTCGCAGATGCGCCTGAAGGTGCCGCATACCCGATTACGAAGGATCATAAACGAATGACGGGCTCACCCTTGATGCAGCGGAGGATGATCTGGGTGACCAGTTCATTTGGCAGCAGCTCCATGAAGCACACCGCGGCTATCAAGGAGAAGGGGAAGGAAATGGAAAGGCGACGGGATCTGGAAATTGAAAGGCGACGGGGTTTGGAAATTGAAGGTGACGCGGCCATTTATAAAAACTCGTTACTAATAATATGGAACTTGAAATGCAACGCGGTTTGGCTGCTGACTTGTGGGCCCGACAATTGCCCCTACCCCTCCACCTTCCCGCGAAATTGAAATGCGACGCGTGTTTTTGGACAGTTTTGCTCCCAAAAAACGGTTCCTGAGGCGTAGGGGGACGTGGGGCGTAGGGAGGAAGGCGCGCTGAAGGTTCACGTCTTGTCATCATAAATACCCGACTGCTGGTTGCTCCATAATCATATCGTTTATTTCGCTTAATCTTCTTCCCCCCTCGCCATCAAAAAACTACAAACTCCGGTCAACGAGAGATCACACCAACAAGGAGCGAGAAGAGCATGGCGTCGAGTGACCGATCGGCGAAGCGGGGACGAAGAGAGGATGACGACGACGAAAGCCGCCGTCAGAGGAAGTTGACCATCAAGGAGAAGGGGAAGGAGCCGGTGGTGCCCAAGGAGAAGGAGAAGAATGAGGCCGCCGACATTAGCTTCGTCGTCTAACTGCTCCAGGGCACGTTCATGAAGCTCCGAGATGTTGGCGAAGCGTTCAAGATCGAGGCGCCTGACCATAACAAGGATGGCAGCGTCAAGGGTCTCACCTTCAGGATCCACATGTTGGCTAAAAAGCTTGAGAAGCTCCCCGTGGTCCAGCGGTCTCTTCTCGGCGACGACGGCTCCGACGGCAGCGACGACAGCTCCGACGGCGGGACTCTGACAGCGGCCACCGATTAATTGATCCACTCATGTACCATTAATAATGCGTTTGTGATTATTGTGTGTTTGTCAGTTTGTTCATCAGGTTGTTAGACTGCTTAGTTTGTCGATCATGAACTGTTTAGTTTGTTTGTCGATCATGAACTGGTTAGTTTGGTTGTTGGATTTTGTGTATATGTCATGAACTCGATCTAAGAGACGGGGGCAGATCCATCTGCGTCGCCTACAGTATCTGTTCCTCCTGTGATGAACTCGATCTTGGAGACAATGGATAGTCATCGCCGACGCTGGTTAGAAAAATCGCGTCGCCTTCGTTGGCAGGTAGGTCCAGGTGGTTATCTTCTTTATATAGGCTGCTGACACTGACGCGTGGGCCAGACACTATTTTTTAGAACTGAAACTCGCATCCATCAAATATTAGAGCCGGTAAAACAGCGCCTAAAAATTCATTAAAAATAACATCAATTCATATTTGGACATTTAGTATTTTAATAAAATATCAACAGTCACACTTGTATACCTAACATTCTTATAATTCGAATATACATCTCATGCTTGTGATATAATAATTCTAATAACATCTTAGTTTGCTCTAAAAATTCTACAAATTTACGTGGAAACATCATTTGGGTACCTAAACTTGTCATAAAAAATTCAAATGGTTTCGATAAAGGAAGAATATACTTGTGTACAAATGGCTACATCTCTCATATAGTTTCCTAGAATGTTGCTTGAACATTGAAGTTTTCCACACTTTGCAACATGTTCGATCTCGTACGCATTTGAAATTTTAACACAAGCATGTGTTCACCTTAAGATCACGAAATGCAAAGTTTCATTACTAATGGTTGTGGAAAACAAATATTATTTCTATTGTGTACTTACGAAGAACAAGATAAGGCATATAAACATTATTCACGAAACGGAATATACACTAAACAATAAAATTAATGAAAAGATGAGGATTTTAGAAAAAACTAGAAAAAAATCATCAAATTTGGACTAAGCACAACGGAGAAATACATGTTACAAAATTTGACTGCAGATTAAAAGGAGAAATGAGAACTGTTCTTCGTTCCAAAAGAACTGGGCCCCACCCTAATTAGAGACGCAGGATGGTTAATCCTTGTCTCATTTTCCCGCACAAACGGTTCTTCATTCCAATAGAATAGAGGAGGAAGCAGAGATGGCCGCAACCTTGGATTTGACTCAGAAATGTGAGAAATCAAATCTTGTCTATCAATAACCGATTGGACGATACTTTACACGATAGAAGAAGACATTACATTCATAATGAAGCCTACATTCATCACTACAGAAATACATGCAAAACCCCCTCCGGCTCGGCGCCATACCGCAAAATGCTTTTCCTGCGCAATGTTGAATGTTGCCTCGCACCACCGCCGTTGGCAGCGTCGGCCGGCAGAGGCCACGACGGAGGGCGACACTCCTAATTTGCCAAGCTAGATTGACCCCACGATGCTAGAAATCTATGGATTGCACATTGCTGATCAAACGCGGACGCCATTGCCCTTGCTCCTCACCCTCAACTTGTTTCATGTACGCAATTGCAGTGGTGTCGGCGTCGGCCCCGCTGTTGGCTCTGTAGAGGAAGACGGCGGCCACATGGGCCGCCCCTCTGTGCCCGTCTTTGGCAGCACGGTGGAGCTCGTCGAGGGGAGGCTGAGGGCTGTGGTTCCTGCCGAAGATGTCGTCCATCCTGGTGAGGAAGCAGGCCACCGGGTTGCCGGCTACAGCCAGGCTACGAAGGAAGACGTCGTAACCGGTGGGGTCGTTGTTCTGCATCTGCTCGACTGGAACCCGATCCAGTGCCAAGCGCCAACCGATGTCTCTGTCACGGCAGGGGGGAGCATGTCCTTCCAGGTTGCCCGTAGGCTGCAGAGGTCCTCCATAGGCCGATTCGATGTCGCACCGACTCGGCCAATGATGATCGCCAGCACCTCCGCCGGGAGTTCCGCGAGTGACCGCGGGTGCTCCCTCGATGCCATGAGTGCCGGCGTGGAAGGGAAGTCGCTTGGCGTGGAGCGGAGGAGGGCACAACGGAGGGGCGCGGCAGAGGGGCACGACGAGGAGTGTAGGCAGTTGCGGTTTTCTCGCGGGTAGACGAAGGGGCTGTGGTGGTTTTGCGGGTAGAAGAAGGGGTTGGGGCAACGGTTATTTATTTTGGAGAGAAGATACAGGAGACGTGTCTCCGATGAGCGAGTGGATACTACAAATTGCACATCTCGTTTATCGAGGAGTCAAACTCTTTGAAGTTTGACGAAATGTAGACAAAATAATATCAATACTCTCCGATGAGTGGTACTACTAATTGCACATCTCGCTTATAGGCATCTTAGGCATCTTAGGCAGTATCTTAGGCAGAATATATAGGCATCATATATTACAGAAAGGAGATTCAAATTCCACCAATACACATCCTATATATATTACAAAAAGGATTCCATTTCCAGCAATAGACATCCCTGCATTTTAAAAAAAGGATCGGATTCAGCAGAAATCAATCTTGCTTCTTTTCTTCTTTGATTTTTGTATATGGATCTTTTCATGATGGTCGCTTCGCAAGTATGGTATTTTGTCAGCTCCCAAGACTCGGGGCATCTATGAAGTTCGAAAGGATGGACTTTCGTCAAACTGGATGTATTCCTCCTCCTCAACAACATTTTCAACCCCAACAATCCTTTTTTTCCAAGCAAAACCACACTCCAGTTATTCTTTGCAACTTCAGGTACATAGAACACTTGCTCAACATCCTTGGCGAAGACAAACGGTTCGGTTTTGTAACCAAAGACCCGGAGATCAACACTAACATAACCAAATTTGTCCTTGATCATAGCTCTCTTCGCATTGGTGACCCATCTACACCGAAACAAGGCTACCTTGAATCCTACATAATCAAGCTCCCAAATTTCATCTATTTGACCATAATATGTTGCTGTGTTCTTCTTATTGTCGACGGCCTGTACATGCACACCACTATTTTGATAGACGCTCTTGGCATCCTGGGCCATGGTGTAGAATGTGTATCCATTGATATCCATTGCTTGATATGTTGTAACAGCGAATAATGACCCTGCTGCTAGTTTTCTTAGATCGTCGGTTATAGCAGCGCTGCCACTCTGCTAGACATAATCTCGGAGCCACCTATTGAAGCATTGCATGTGCCTCTTTGCAACCCAATCCTCAGTACAGCCAGGGTTTTGTTCATGTAGTTGTTGCTTGTGCTCATTGCCAAATGGTGTAACCTCTACGATCTGTTCTATCACGGTGAAATGAGCCTTCCTGAAGTCCTCTGGGTGCGGAGTGATTGACTTTTTCCCCAGGGTCCCAACACCTGAAAGCCTACCTTCATGCCGTGAACGAGGCACACCAATGGGGTTTTGGGGGTCCATATAACCCATGGCCCACTCCACTGCTTCGATGGTCTCATAAACACGAACAATGGCTCCCTCTGGAAATGACCTGTTACGTACCAATGATTTGAGGAATCCAAAGTACCTCTCATATGGAAACATCTGATGAAGGTAAGATGGGCCAAGGTACCAGATCTCCCTCACGAGGTGTGTTGTTAGATGCAGCATGAGATCAAAGAATGATGGTGGGAAGGTAGCTTCAAGCAGGCATAGGGTCTCAAAATGCCTCCTCTCTAAGTCCAATAGTTTTTCCTCATCAATCACCTTCTGTTCTATTTCATTGAAGAATAAACACAAGCTCGTGACCGCATCGCGAACCAATTCTGTCTTGATACCTCTTAGTGCAACAGGAAGAATAGATGTCATCAACACATGGCAATCATGAGATTTCATCAAGTTGAAATACATTTTCATGTCCTTCACCGACACTAGCCTCTTGAAGTTTGATGAGTAGCCTGAAGGTACTTTCAAACCATGCAAAAACTCACAGAATTCTTTTCCCTCTGCCTTTGACAAGGTGGTTGCAGCAACGGGAAGGTCCATCCCCGTGTCTGTTTCCTCTGCATAGAGCTCCAGCCTAATGCCCATTTCTTTAAGATCCTCCCTTGCATTTTTATGATCTTTTCCTTTCAACGTCTGTTGTAGCAATGTTCCCAAAGTAGCTTCACACACATTCTTCTTGACGTGCATGTTGTCAATCGAATGACGCACGTCCAAAAGCGGCCAATACTCTAGCTCCCATAGAATTGATTTCTTGTTCCACATTCCTTGCCCATCTTCTTCTTCTTCTTCACCATTTCGCTTCTTTCTTTAGCGAAGTTTCTTTTCAGACAATTTGGGTAACTCCTCGATAGTTTCGACGTCCTTGACTTGCAAGTGGAGCAGATCTCCAGTCACATGCATTGGCGCCTGTCGATTCTCCTTTTCCCCATTAAACTGACAATCCATGTCCTGGTAGGCATGTTTCTTGCTGAGGAAACGATGGTGCCCCATAAATGAGAATTTCTTTGAATTTCTTAGCCACACTGCACAAGTTTCTTCCAAGCAGTGTGGGCAAGCTACACCTTTCCTTTTACTCTGGCCAGAAAGGTTGCGATGAGTCGGGTTGTCATTGATGGTGGTGAACAACATGGCGTGCAATGTGAACTACCCACGGCCGAACTCATCCCAAACCTCCTTCACACCAGGCTTCCAAAGTATCTTCAAGTCATCAACTAGTGGCCTCAAGTAGACATCAATACAGTCGCCAGGTTGCTTTGGCCCGGAGACCAATATTGTCAGCATCATGTATTTCCGTTTCTTGCATAGCCAGGGTGGAAGGATGTACATTGACAGCACAACAGGCCAGGTGCTATGTGTTGAGCTCTGGTTACCGAATGGGTTCACGCCATCTGTGCTCATAGCGAACCGAATGTTCCTGCTTTCACCGGCAAATTCCTTAAAGTGGGAATCAATGTTTTGCCATTCTTGGCCATCTGCGGGGTGCTTAATCTTGCCAACTTCCTTCATTCATGTCTTATGCCAATGCAAGAGTTGGTCCTCCTTTCGTGTGGCGAACCATCTTCTCAACTGAGGAATGATGCAAAAATACCATGCTACCCTCACAGGAGCCCCTTTAACCTTCTTCTTCTTCTTCTTGTATGTGATCTCCACGGGCCTGTTCTCATCATCATCAGCTTGTTATCATCACCACTATCTTTTTTCCTCTTGTACCGATCGAACCCACACTTGGGGCACTTGTCAAGGTCTGCATAATCTCCATAGAACAATACACAACTGTTCTTGCAAGCATGAATTTTTTCAACCTCTATTCCCAGAGGACAAATTATCTTCTTTGCCTCATAGACAGACTCGGCTATTTGGTTTCCCTTGGGTAGCATGTCATTAAGGAGATCCAATAGTTGTTTGAAACTTTTGTTGCTCCAACCATGATCTGCCTTAAGCTGCAGAAGTTTTAGATCACCAGAAAGGCGAGAGTACTTCTTGCAACCAGGATAGAGGGGTTTCTTTGAATCTTCAACGAACTGCTTCAGCCTCGCTAATTCAGAAGCTGTATACACTCGTTGAAACTCAACATCCTGCAACATTTGATCAACATTGTGCACACGTTGCAACAACTCACCATCATTGAAGCCCGTAACTTCTTGATCAGTGATATCCTCAGGCCTCATCACAATTGGTGGGAATGGTTCATTTTCCTCATCAAAAACTCCACCTTCATCAAGCTCTTCATCATGGCATAGCGCTGCCCCTTCATTATTAAGCCCTGTAGCATGGTCTGGCACTTCACCTTCATTTAGGCATCCTGCTTCCACTTCATTAAGCCCTTCCTCACCATGTTTATTCCAATATGTGTAATTTTCTTTGAAACCACGTGTGATCAAATGATGAAAAATGTTATCTCGTTATCCGAACTTCTTCTGGTAGAGACAATCTATACAGGGGCAAAGCATTGCCTGAACACCACGGTTTCTCATATCCGCCTCTGCTTGATCTAGAAAACCATTGACCCCCCTTAAGAAACTGGCCCAATCTCGGGGACTTACTACTGTACATCCAAGCCCGAGTAGCAGCAGCCATCTGCAATTTTCATACATCAAATGAGCGTAATGCATCACCAAAACCGATCAGTAAGAGGATTAGGATAGCGAAGTTCAATAAAAGGGGTAATTTCCACCTTGACGAGGACTGTCTACGAGGCGAGCACTTCCGAGGAGGAGGACGAGGCATCACGGCCGCGGCGATAGTGACGGCGCGGAGGACGGCGACGGCGCGGAGGACAGCGTCGAGCCCGAGGATGAGGATAAGCTGCTGCTTTGGAGGACGTACGGCGACGTACGGCGCAGAGGGACGCCGTGCCACGGTCGACGTCCGCCGGCACCTTTCGCTGTCGCGCACGCGGCCGGCTGGCCTGCTGTAGCGCCGGCTTTCAGAGGAGAGAGAGTGCGCGCAGCGAGTGGGGCCTTCAGAGAGCGCGTGAAAATGCTGCTGCAGCAACGGCGGGGAGAGAGCGAGTAGGGCCCTTAGAGGAGAGAGAGCGAGTGTAGTTGTCGGAGATAGCAGAGTGGTCGGAACGCAAAGACAACGACGCGTAATAACAACACACGTCTCTATTGTGAGAAAACAAAGGAGATGCTAGGTCGAAACAAGCATTGCCAATTGGGTCGTCATAAAATGAGACGCGTCCTAAAAACCACGCGTCTCCAATAGGAAAGTCATCCGTAACGGACTTAAAGGGCCTATTACCGATAGGTTTTACTTTCATAACGGACGCATGCTAACGTCCGTTACAAAGAAAACATGTAACGGGCATTTAAGAAGTTCGTTACCAGAAGTCCTCATTGGTAACGGGCGTTGTGGTGGCGAGGTCAGGGCGAGGTCGGGGTCGAGCCTGCCGCGCTTATGCGTAACGGGTGCCAAACAACAACCGTTACAGATGGGGTCCATGTAACGGGTGTTAAGGGCCCGTTACAGATGCTACGTGACCTATTTGAGGTTTTCATGTGGTGTTTTGTGGTTGCAAAAGTGTTTCTATTGCAACTAGCATCTTCGACCGCACTTGTATTGGTTGCAAATTACCATATCGCAATGCATCTGGGGTTGCCATAGGTAATGTTGCATCGTACACAACACGTTGCAATTCCAAAAAACTTTCGTTGCAAAGTATGGTATTGCTACGCTCTATTTCTGGTTGCTATAGGGGAAGCACCTCTATTGCCACGAAAGGGTTTTGGGTGCACTACGTGAAAACCTCTATTACCACGATGTTGATTTCGTTGCCATAGGTGGTGTCGTATATTGCCTCGAACCATGTTTGGTTGCTATAAGTGCTTCACTCTATTGCCATGAAGTTCATTATGGTGCGATAGTGGTGTCCTCTATTGCCACGCAGCATGGATGGTTGTTATAGGTGTAACATTCTATTAGAACCAAAATATATAGGATGGAGGCAATAGCTTGACCAGTACCTGTGGAAATTGTGCTTGTCCATTTGCTGCTTGCAGCATTGATAGGAACTCTTGCCTAAGCTGTTCCGGATCAGCCTCCCTTTTCATGTTACTTTCTTCAATTTGTCGTGCATGTTCTCTCCTTTCTACTTCCCTTTCATATTCCCATGTTGACATTTGTTGTTGTAGCAGCCCAAATGATTCCATGAGCTCGACGTGTTCCTGATGTTGTTGCTCTACGAATTTGTTCTTGGCGATCCGCATTGAGCAACTGCCTTCTAGTTGGGCTTTTTCTGGAACATCTCATTTTTTCATGTTGGGTAACGAAGTTATTTTCTGCATTTGATTCTGCCTCAGCAATAACGTTGCTTGCTTTGTCCTAACATTTACAAGGCACAGATGGAGGAGTTAGTTGAACAAGAAATTGCATGCATTCTATACTTGCATGGACTATATATAGTAATGTATGTAGACATTCATTGAGAACTCACATAGACATTTTGAGATTGTTCGTCTATCCATTGCCCATCCTTACTGTGAGTTAACCACCAAAGTTCCATATCATCGGGCTCTTCACCAGTTTCGAGGTTTCTCTGTTAAGCAAAGAACGTAACAAATCAGTAATTCATCCTAGGAGACAGCTTGGAGATGTGCTTCTCCAGTTATTACCTTCTCATAGCTACACTGAGAATAAGGCTTACAGCCTGACAAATGTCTAGTCATTTGTTGGCCTTGAATCGCAGAATTTTGTATGCTCCTTTCGTATAGAATGTCAAGATTTCAACAATAATCTTAAAGACTCAGACATAGCCATTTTTATGAAAAATGTATTGTTCAGTGATAGTAACAATGTGGAACAAACCTGGAATTTAGCAGTACTGAAATACTTCAACAGATAGTGACATTCAACAATATATAATTCTTTAGGCTTATGTAATATTCTCTGGTGGTAGCTATTGTATGTCCTGGCCGTAGCACTAAAAGTTGAACGCCGTCCTTTGTAACGCTCCTTGGCAATGTCCCATATCTTGTTCCTTGAATCATCATTATCCTCCATGTCCCACCTTGCCTGTTATATAATCACAATAACATGCAAATACTATGTGAGTTGTTACGTTAGTTTAAAATTGAAATGTATTCAAAAGCAAAGTTTATGATTACCAATATATCAGTTGCTATTGCCTCTTAGACTTTTTCATGGACATGTTTCCAGGATTTCACTCCAATGAGTGGCGTCCTTTTCCTTGTAAACATGACTACTTCATCAACGAATGAGCAGTAGTTATCACCTACCGGTCCTCCAAGTTTGGAGAATTCAATTTTCAACTTCTGATTGCCCGACTTGATTCTCTTGGAGATTACCTTCAAGCCTCTTACGGGACCGCGTCCTCTTTTCTTCACATTTTGTGAGCCTATTCCATGGGAACAAAATGTAATAATACCCACAAAAAACATACTATACATAGACAGTTAATTCCTAAACACAAGTTACCATATCCTTGCCCCTGCTATTTCGAACGTCGAGCATGAGATGGAGGCTGCACTGGAGGTGTTGGGTTGCTGTCTTGTCTGAATTGCATATGAATGATAGGGTCCACATACGCTTCTGCAGACAATTTTGTGACATGATGAGCAAGAATAATTTGTAGTCTGACAAAGAATGGTAATTTGTTTGCCAATTAGGAGAGGGATATTACCGATGTCATCAAGTTGTCCTGCAACCTTCAACCATTCTTGGTATGTCTTGATTATGTCCTCCCTGTATATGTCTATTAAATCTGAAAAAGGATCCATAATTTCAATCACATGTGAACTGCAAAATCATGAGTATATATATGCAAATATTGGGCTGTACCATATCTTACCCATGGCTTGCTTCTCTTTATGCATATGATCTAGCCAATCTTTGTATTGATCTAATTCACATTCTTCGACTTGTTCTTCATCATCATATGTGGAAACTATTTTGGATTTCAATGGTGTTATGGCCACAGTTTGGTCTGGTATTGGATTTTTGGATATAAATAATCTGATCACCATCTCCTCCTCGTGACTCTTTTTCATTTTTTCTATGTCACAATCGTACTCGATCTCAGTTAGTGTTGCTTCTGCAGGAGATTCAACAATTCTAGTCTTGTAGTAAATCAAGTCCCTGTTTCGAAACCCTAATTTTAATTTCAATGTGTTTATGGCACCAAGCGTGATTTGTCTCCCTAAAGGTCTAGTTGTATGTACAACATTTGCCTCCTCATCACTACCCTTTTCAATCAGATACATGGTCCATGTATCGTCATCTGTTGATCTGTGCATTCATCGATGGCATTTCAATAATTTCAATAAATTTGGTGCAAATCACGTGCACAAATGCATGAAATCTAGGGTACTAGTGCGTGCATAAATGCATGAAATATAGGTGGCAGTACGAGGGGAATGATCAAACGTGGAAACAGCGTACCTGGCCTCGGTCCCGTCCTGAGACGAAGGTAGCACAACTTCTACATCTTGGCCGTCGACGAGTGCTTCTTCGTCGGCCGAACGTTGTGATGCTCTTTGGGACGAAGGTGACCCAAAGAGCGCAGCCGTAACCCTAGCCCTGGTGGACATGCTGGGAGGTTCACCAGTCGTCGTACCAGAGGTTGGTGTGAACATTGGAGGTAGCATCACCGACGCATGTGTGCGCAGCACTTCAGACGAGGAAGGGGTCCCCCTTGCCGCCTCACTGGACGTCGGCATCCTCGTGTAAGGTGAGAAGCAGCTTGGCGGCGGCACCGGTCGTCGTCGACTGCCCCTAACTGACCGAGATGTAGATTGGTTTTGGGAGGGAATTAGGGAGGGAAAAACGCACGACTTACTAGTCTAATAACCCGGCATTTCAGAACAACGTGGCACCAATCATGGTAGCGTGGTAGTTTGGTCCTTTGTTAATAATTTTGGATGGAAAAACTGGCGCCAGTTTCCAAATCGTTGGCTACTAAATTTTCTGAACGCTTGGCGTATTTGAGGGGTGCGATTTTGTGTGTCCCACTGATGTGTGGGTCCCACTCAGTTTTATACATATTTGTAAAGACGATGCGTTGAACATAATCAAGTTTTATAAATATAGTTTTATATAAGTTATACTAGTTAACTTGTTTACAATGTAACTGCACAAGATGACACAAGATCTTTATGAAATTTACCAACTCTTTAACATGACACATATTATTGTATATTACTTATAGAAAAAATTTTGTGGTCAAAGTAAATTTTGAATATCATCTTTCCACCAACTTTAGCAGAATAACATGCCTCACGAAAATTTCGTACCAGAGTAACATGCATCACACAAATTAAGTAACCAACTAAAGATCGGTAGCTAGTGCGTATGATATATGAGGACTGATAGGCTTCCCGAGCCACGATGACACCACAACAACTAAGGATCATCAAAAACATGCTCCACATCGACACACGTTTTGAGAGACACATCAACCAAAGACACAACTTCAGAGACATGTTTCGAGTTTATTTGCTGAATTTCTTCAAAGTTTTGCCTAAAATGACGCCAAAGCCTCTCTGTAAGGTCCCTCTCCTCAATGCTAGATAAATTTCATGAGAAAAAGAAAGCATTAACCGAAATGTCAGAACAATTGAATTCAAGATAACTGAAATCCTGTGAACTGAAAGAATTTTTAGCAGTCAGCTGAAGTATTAGAACATAAGAATTCCAGATGTAAACATGTTAACTGAAATCATGAATGTCGTTTATGGTGCATCATGTCTGCAACAAATTAATCAAAACATATCAGCAACACAAAGTTTTTACATTGTATCAGATCACATTAAACGCATCCTTGAGTGTGAAGAAGAACCAATCACACTCGTTCCGGCATCCTACACTCCTCGCTCCAGAACCTACGCCACGAGTACAAAGCATGCCATCCTGCGTGGTCGCCACAGCCGCAACCTGCACACTGAAGAATGTCCTGGCGAGGTACGGGCGCCGGCACGGCAACCACAACCGCCGGCCTTAACTCCCACATCACCTAAAAGACTTTGGAGTGGTGTTTCGTACAAGTCAAGTTTTTCCAAGGAAGCGTCGTTGCCCCCTCTTCGGGTCCCTCGACCAAGCGCAGGAGCCGCTGGGGCTCGTCGTCGTCGCCCTCGCTATTGTTCGGCCTGTAGAGGAAGAGGGCAAGGGTGTACATCGATACCTTGTGGCTCGCCTCTGTGGCGCGCCTTAGCTGGCCGAGGCACGGCATGATTACGCCGCGCTGGTTCCCCAATACGAGGCACAACCCGCTGCGGAACAAGGCCTCCGGGTTGCCGACGGTGGCCAGTGTGGTGATGAGCGCCACGCGAAAATCCGAGCTGAGGTAGAATCGACGCCGCAGGACACGTTTTAGGGCTAGGTGTCGTCCAACTGTGGCGGTGCCGCACACCACGCACATTGCCTTGCAGGTTGCGGAGATCCGCCATGGTGTCCTCTGACTGAGTAGCGACGCGGGAGATGATGTTAATCGTCAGCTCTGTTGGTAGTTGCACCAGCCTCGACGTCTCATAGCATGCTGCGGCGTCCTTTTCCATGGAGTGATTGTAGTTCGTCACGCGCGGGGGCGGATTGGATGTGTGAGGTGGTGCACCCCGGCGAAGATGAGGTAGAAGATGAAAGCGTGATGTCAGGGGAGATGGAGAAGAACCGCCGCCACCAGATTAGGTTGCTGATTTAGGGGGGTCTCAGGGTATATTGGGTTTAAGAAAATTGCACTTTCATACGGAGGACATGTAATCACAGAGTTGTGGGACAAACAAATTTACGTTTCCATTTTGAGAACACATAAAGCAGCCATTGTTATCAATTTCAAATGTTTGCCACTGCTTTAAAGATGAAAGTTGTCAGTACAATAGTTTTAGAACTCATCGAGATGTGTAACTATAATATTGGGCATGAAGGACTGAATAGGCGACCAGAGAGGGGGAGAGTGAATGGAAGCCGATAAAAAAAATTTCCCAATAAGAACTCAGCTTATGCCCCGAAATCACAACCAAAAGTTTCCACATGAGCTTGCCAAGGTCACATAGTCACAACAGACCTAACAACCCTAGGAACAAGTCCCAACTCAAACCGATGCGGAAGCACAACTCAAAGAGTGAATGACTTAGCAATCTGCGAAGCACCTAGCGGACTGTTCGAGGTAGCCGGGTGGACTGTCCGCGTGGGGGGCGCGGACCGTCCGAGAGGGCACGGCGGACCGTCCGAAAATGTAACCCGAACCTCTAGTAGCACACCGAAAAAACGGATCGTTCGTGATGGACCCACGGACCATCTGCCTCGTCACGGACCGTCCGGCACTCTAGTACGGACCGTCTGCAAAACCTCTTGCACCAAAAACCAACCGACTCAACGAATTGAACGAAAGGCACGCAAGAACACGCGAAGAGCACGACGAACAGCTGGGCTATCTGCTTCTCGCGGACCGTCCGCACTGGCCTCGAGGACCGTCCGCCGGGTGCGGACAGAACAGCCCGAGCCCGACCTTGCAAAGGTCAACTCCTTCTTCCCTTCACCCGATCTCCCGAATCAACCAATGGATTATAACCAAATCATAGGGGAAGATGAAGCGTCTCTAGGAGATGCTATCCCTACGAAATCTTGGCCTCAAACCAACTAAAACGAGAGGAATCAAGATCCTACGAAAACACCTCCATGAACTAGGGTTCCTCCAAGAACTCGCAAATCCAAGGGATTTCTCGGCTTTTGAGGGGTCAAGATCACACACAAAGATGTGCAAGGCATCCACCCATGATCCCCTCAAAAAATCCGAGAGAAAACACCCTCAAATCAACGAATCGAGCGAACAACAGAAGTGTGACAAAACCGCCCAAAATAAATCCATATTATCACCTAAGCCGGTCCACTTGGCTCATAAGCGATAACAAGGATGGATTTTGTTGCCTCTGCCGGGTCATGCCCGGTGAATCACTTACAACAGGATCGCTGATATGTGCAAAGCCCACACGAAGGCGGGACCAGAGTACAAGTTCAACATTACATAAAAAGTTCAGATGGTTACAATATTACAAACCAGGTTTTCATACATAAAAGTAAATGTTTCAGAGTTTAAACAGCGGAAATAAAACTAAGTGTGTGATACACATGGGAGGCCATCCATAGAGTATCATTCTTCATCATCCTGCTCCCACTCAAGCTCCCAACCATCTAGAATAGAACCAGGCCAGATGGGGTTACCTGAAAACCACAAATTAAGCAAGGCTGAGTATGCTAATACTCAGCAAGACTGACCTGACAAAAATAAAAGTACAACTAAACATGCAAGGCTTTTTGGCTAGTGGGTTTGTTTTGCCAAAAGTGACTAAGAGTTGATCTTTAATTTCAAATTTTAGCTCAAGTTCTAGTATGTTAACCATTCTAGGTAAGCACCTAACTAATCAAGCATGTTTGTGCAAACAACATTAATCAGGCAACAATATTAATCCAAATGTTTCATAAAACAATATGGGGTAGCCAGTGGTCAAGCCGACTCAGATAACGGCGAGTGACCGACAATCGATCGATTTATAATCCTTGCAAGGTCCAACCCAAGACACACGGAAGAAGGTAGACCCCAAGAAATCAAATAAAAGCGAATGCGGGGTCTACCCCGACCAGGCGGTTCCCGTCATTCCCCAGATTAGGAAAAGATGCCACAGTACTAAGTACAAGGTTTACTGGTACGCCCACTCATGGCACGTCCAGACTCACACTTGCACTACCAGTAGCGAACCGGGAGAAGCATCTCAAGAGTAGTAGCGATAAAATTCCCGCACTAGTTCATTAGGTACTAGGCTTACCGGTCCCATTCCCGACAAGTGCTTGGTACGTTCAATAGCTTAAACTAGCACAATGCTACTCGGTCGAGACCGAACCCATTGCTCTTACCACATGAGCGAGTCAGTTTAACCAAACATATGATTCCAACATAAGTATCCTATATCTCATGAGCAATGAGTCATTACTCGACTTGTATCGTGTCCTTAAGGAATGGCACTAGCGACCTAACATACTAGTATAAGAGCATAGGAATCCTATGGATCATCCATCTAGGTTTCAATTCAACTCCTAAAACTTAAATGCATAAAACATAACATAAATACGAAAAGTAAAGATATGAGTTTGAGAAAAAGGTTAGATGCACTCCGGTGCTTGCCTTCCTCTACTTCAGTAACAGCCTTGGGCTCTTCTGCACTTTGGTCCAGGTCTTGGTGAATTCCCAACTCGTTCACCCCTCCCTCTACAGCACCTTCTCCCTCCTGGGTAAGCGTGTATGTACCGTCTGGTAAACCTACACGTATATATGCACATGCATTAAATTATGATGAGGGTGGGAGAATTACCACCAAACCAACTCTTGTTGGCCACATTCATCTAAAGAGTTATTAATTCTCACAAAAAGTACGTGTGTGATGTAAAGGTTAACTAAACTTGACTCTGCTGGTGATTGTGTGCACATTTAAGCAAATTAGGTTACTAAACTTCACCAAACAGTATGGGGTGTGTTTAAAATGCTTACAAACATAAATAATTCATGAAAGATTTAATTAGACTTAAATAATAAGGATAAACATATTTATTCAATTCCTATCTAGCCTTTCTTCCAAAATTCATATTAAATGAAATACAACTCAAACTGATCTAAACATTTTCACACAGCAGCATATGACCAAACTTAGCTTAAATACCAAAACTCATCTTCAGATTGTATATAAATTAATTTACATGAAAAAGACAAATTTCAGCCTAGCTTAACTACATTAAATCCTACAAAAAGATTTACTAATCTTTTTGACCTCAAAATTTTCCTACAGGCCATTCATGTCAAAGCTGAGCTCCTGACAAATTTACAAAAGTATATCTATCATATTTTTCAAGTTATCCATTTAACATCCTACACAAAGTTAAATACAAAAAATCAATCAAACAAGTTCCTAAAATCATAATTATTTTTCCAGAGATGCTAAACATCACGACAAAGTCCTAGGGTGCATTGGTGCTTAAAGAAAATGTTTCTTGAGGGGACTATAAAAAGCATCAAGCTTAACTTAACCTAACAATTCCAAAACTCATATCTACAAATCTACACGTCAAACATGTGTCAAATTTGGACATAGATCTAAACATGGCATAAAGCATAACATATCCAAATTTCATCTCCATTGCAAGAGTACATTTTGAACCACAATAAAAGTACATCAAACTGAGTTTGAATTTTTATTTCAAAACTATCTAGAAAAACCCTATACACCCATTCTAGAAACTGTAGATCTCGTCACAAACAATCCAACACAATTGGATTTACACTATTCTAAATTTTCTATGATTTTTAATGAATTTACAAAGTTTCTGCTAAAACCTAGAATAGCTTTTACAGAAGAACCCTTGAACTATTTTATCGAAATTACAAATAGGTCCTTGGTTTACAGATTAGACCCTGGAAGTTTTGCAATCGTTACACAAAAACCCTCACCGGCGGCCGCAGGAGGGCCGGAGCAGGTCAGTTGAGCAGCTTGGAGACCCTAGGGATACTTACCTGCGTCGCCGGTCGAGTTGGCCTGGCCGGAGAGCTCGCCGGCGAGCCCCGCGACGGCGCGCAGGGACGGCGTCCGCAGGAGGCTGGCGTTCCGACGTCCGCGGCGCCAATGCGTGGCAACAGCGGGCAGGGAAGGTGCAGGAGGCTGAAGGGAGGAGGAGGATGGGATGGGAGACGGCGCACGCGAGGGGAAAAGAGGAAGGCGTGATGGCGGCGACAATGGAGTGCGGCGGCGCGCGAAAAAGGGCGACGGCTGGCTTGTGCTCTGCTTTTAAAGGAAGAACGACACGGCAGCGACTACGACGAGGACAAGTCGGGCGCCTTGGATGCCAGATGGCCGCTAGCTCAGCCAGCTGCATGGGAGCAGGCCGCGTGGCGCACAGGCGCGCGGGTCTCCTCATAATCTATGCCCTCTTTCTGGTTGAACCCCTGAGCCACCAACCTCGACTTGTTTCTCACAACCATCCCATTCTCACCCTCTTTGTTCTTCCACACCCACTTGGTACCTATGGGACGACAATTTTGTGGTGGATCAACTAACACCCCAACTTGGTTTCTCTCAAAATTTCCAACTCCTCATGCAAGGAATTCACCCAATTCTCGTCAGACAAAGCGTGTCGAATATCTTTGGGCTCAAACGACGCAACAAAAGCAGAGTGAGCGAAATGAGAATTGTTCCTTGACCTCGACCGTGTAGTGCATTCATGAAGGTAACCTATGATCGTCGTCGGTGGGTGATCCACCTGTACACGCCGGGGAGCCTCTCGCCTGGACACAATCTCCCCCTCAGCAGCAGCCTCCACTCGAATAGCCTCAGTCGTAGTGGGTGTAGGGATGGACCATCCTCGATCGTCGTCGTAGTAGTGGAAGTAGCACGTACACGATCAGCCACGGGAGCATCACCTCCATCATCGTCTTCATCTCCATCTCCATATTCCTCATCCTCAAAGATCCTCGCTCCAATCTCCTCGTCACCTGCACACTCAAAAGCAGAAGAGCGACATGGCTGTGTCTCGTCGAAGGTTACCTCGCAAGTCTCCATGATTCGGTTAGTGTCAAGGTTGAGCACACGATATGCTCTAGAGTGAATCGCATAACCAAGGAAAATACCATCCGAACATCTAGCCTCAAACTTATCCAACTTGCCCTTCTTCGGAATGAAACACTTGCAACCAAAGGCTCTAAAGTGACTCACCTTGGTTGTCACCCATGCATCAGCTCATAAGAGGTCTTCTTCTTGAAAGCACAAAGGAAGATGCGATTTGAGACATAGCAAGCAGTATTGACCGCCTCAGCCCAGAAACGCCTAGGAGTCCTATGTTCGTCGAGCATCGTCCTGGCCATCTCACAAGGGGTCTGGTTCTTCCTCTCCACTACGCCATTTTGGCAAGCGACGTATGGAGAAGAGTACTGATGACCGAGACCAAGATCACTGCAAAAGGTATCGAAATGATAGTTTTTAAACTCCGTGCCATTGTCACTACGTATAGCTCGAATGGCATCACCATGTCTCTCATTCTTCAACCTCAAGATCAAGTCCCGAACGAAGCCAAATGTCTCGCTCTTATCCTCCAAAAAGAATACCCAAGAGTACCTCGAAAAATCATCAACCACAATTAAAACATACAACTTCCCACCCGCAGAGTGAACACGAGCTGGCCCAACCAAATCCATGTGCAACAACTCACAAGGTCGCTCGGTCATGACCACAGTCAGAGGGGCGTGAGAAGCAGCAACCATATTTCCATGCCGACAAGAAGCACAAACCAAATCCTTCTCGAATTTCAACTTAGGCAATCCTCGGACAAGATCGAGACCACTCAAGCGGGAAAGCAACTCAAAGCTCAAGTGTCCCAACCTCCTATGCCATTTCCAAAGCTCGGCCGAAATGCCAGCAACAAAGCATCGAGGAGAACCAACAGACTGGGAAAAATCAGCACGAAAGATTTGACCCTCAGCAATGATCGTACAGACAAGATCACCTCGAGAATAAAGCACACGAGAAGCACCCAACTTAAAACGAACCTCAAAACCTTCATCAAGCAATTGGGATACTGACAACAGGTTAAAACCAAGTGACTTGACCAAAGCCACACTCTTCAGGGTCACCTTGCTACTCACCTTCACCATACCTTCAGCAAGCACTCGTCCTCTCCCATTGTCCTCGAAACTGATGTACTCCCTCGTACTCACCGAGGTGAGGCTGGAGAACCTCCCACGATCTCTGGTCATGTGTCGTGAGCAACCGGAGTCGATCAACCAAAAGTCCTCCAAGCCTCCCACCTGCAATCGGAAACGAGAACGAGAATGAGCAAGCGACTCAACACTGGGGTTAGTACCAAAAGAGTCAAACCAGTGTCAAGCCATTTGCTCAAAGGAAGGGTTAGCAAAGTCCATCCTACCAAAACCTCTAGGCGGAGCCCTCTCACGCCTACCACCAAAGGACATGTCACATCTCACTAGAGGAGCACGTGCACCACGAGGGGGAAAACATGGCCCGTAGTCCATCTGAGACCCATAGCTCCGATCGTGCCTCCCAAACTCGTAACGGTCACGAGAAGGAGCACGTCTAGCCAACTCACCACGCCCAAACCCAACACGCCTATCTCTCTGAGGAAAACCACCTCCACCTCCACAAGTGGGAACTGTACGAACAAACACCTCACCCCTAGGTACAGGCCCTCTACGATCTCAGGCACCCCATGGGACTGGTGGTACCTATCCTTGTTTGCCATCTCCCTAGCAAACCTCTCATCTCTCTTCCTCCTGAAACAGAACTCATCCTTATGCCCATCCCTCCCACACTACTGACAATGGAAGCAGATCGGCTGTGGCTTAGGCTGGGGCTTCTCTACAGGCTTCTCAACAGCCTTCTCTCTTGACTTTCCACCAAAGATACTCCCCTGGGTGCTCACAAACTTGATGGGTTTTTGGTAGTTCTCAGATTTGTGGGGGAACACTGGTGGATCTGGTGTTGTGTCTAGCTTGTTTCTGAGGTGGTTTGGCTTGGGTGTAAATTTGTTCATGGGTGTGGTATGTGGTGGAATAGGAATCTCTCCAGCTTTCTCTTCTCCCTCACCACTCTTCTCACCACACTTGTCAGCCCCCAACACCTGACCATCAAACCTCTTAAACTGAGCCAACATCAAACTCAATTGTGGCTCATGCCCAGACAACCACCCCATCATTTTTCTCAACTTATCATTCTCGTCCTGCAAACGGTCAACATAGTGTGCAAATTCCATGTTTTTCAAAGCATGCAATTTACAGGTAGAGCATGATGTAGGAAGAGGAGCTTTCAATTCCGCCTCAAGAGAAACTATTCTAGTGTGAGATTCATCTAGCCTAGCATGCAACACAGGACATGAAGTGCAAGCTCCTAACAAAGCAGGTCTAGATTTCAATTCGTCACACTCAACCCTAATCACATCTAGTTCCTCAAGAGCAGTCAAGTCAGCAAGAAAAACATTGCAGTCACTACAATCAATCTCATCAGACACAACATGAGCAGATTTCAAAGAGCCTATCTCCTTTCTAGCATCCACAAGCAAGGACTCAAGCTCAACTATCTTGTCCTTAGCATCACCCAACAAAGACCTAAATTCTCTCTTCTCCTTGTTGGTCTTCCTAAGCACATCATCACGGTTATCAAGCAACTCATTGAGCCTAGCATTCTCCTCTAGCAAGAAGTTGGCATCATGTCGTACCTCTTCCTTGTAGTCGGAGTTCGAGTCCGAGCTGTGTTTCCCACCCTTCTTGGAAAGCGCCATGCCGCAAAAACCTCCTTGTGCGATGAAGCTGAGGCCGGTGAAGTTCTTACCCGTGTGCCGCTTGTCCTTGCGCCGATCTTGCTCTTCATCGCTGCTCGAGTCGAAAGAAGCATCGCTTGATGTGGAGTCGATGTCGCTCGCTCCGGCAACCATCGCTCGTGCCATATTCTTCTTGTACATGCTACTCTTCTTCGGCCTTCTCTCGCCCTTGTCCTTGCGCTTGTCCTTGTAGTCATTCCTGGAGTGGTGCTTGTTGTAGTCGTGGTTGGATTTGCCCTTGTAGTCGTTCTTGATCTCCATGGCTTCAGGGCATTCGGCGATGAAGTGTCGGTGCTTCCCGCACCGATAGCACATCCCCGAGCTCCGCCTTGCATTCTTGTGGTTCTCGTACATCCGCCCAACCCTCTTGCTCAACAAGGCAAAATTGTCCTCACTCAGCATCTCAAAGTCCTCATCTGGCAATGACACAAGACAAGACAAAGAGAAACCAATAGAGTTAACGTTAGACCTTGATCCTGAGATGAGAGCCAAACTATGAGGATCACTTGGGCTCTCGCTCTTGGCTCTCAAGCCACGATCAACCTCCGAAGACCTGAGCTTGGAAAATAGCTCATCAAGCGATAGCGTATCATACACGCTCGACTCCTCAATGGCCTCGACCTTAGCACTCCACACAGATCTATCCAGGGCATGCAAAAGCTTGATAGCTTGATCATGATCCGTGTATGGGAGCACTATCACATTGGCCCTCATGTTGTTGACTATGCTGGTGAAGTGCTGAAACATAGCATCGGTCGACTCACCGGGGAGATGAGTGAAGTTCTCGTACTCTCTCCGGTAAGTGGAAAACAAACAGGCTTGCACCTGGGCGTTGCCAACATGAGCATTTCTCAGCTTAAGCCAAATCTTTCCGGCCATATTCTCTCCATACACTCGCTCAAACTCCGAGGCACAGAGAGCACGGAACAAGTAATCAACGGCCTTACTGTTGGCCTCACACTTGTCCCGCGATCCTGGAAGCAGAAAACTATCTGAAATGACATAATTAGGATTTTGAGTGACATCCCAAATCAGAGTTCCCTTCCCACGCAAAAACGCGCCCATGCGCCTCTCCCACATCGGGTAATTCTTGCCATTGAAGTGCGGAGGACCCGACCCCTTGCCATAGTTGTCCATCTTTGGATCTTAGACTGGTTAGAATCACGAGGATCCGTAACCGGCTCTGATACCAACTGAAGGACCAAATTAGCGACCAGAGAGGAGGGGAGTGAATGGGAGCCGATAAAAATTCTTCTCAATAACTTGGCCTAAACCCCAAATCACTTCCAAAGAATCCGGCACAAACTTGCCAAGATCACGTAGTCACAACGGACTTACTGACCCTAGGAACAAGTTAGGACAAGCCTAGAAACAAAGCGGAAGCAAGATCAAAAGGAAACGAGAAAAGAACGAGCTCAGGACAACCTACAGCAGGTTTTGTCGGAACTTCCGGCCAAGTATCGGAACTTCCGATAACGGGTTCTCTGTCTATCAAAAACTCATTATCGGAACTTCCGGTGCAGGGTCGGAACTTCCGTCCATCGAAACTTCCACCCTAGGGTCGGAACTTCCAAAAAAGACATTCTGTCAGCCCGTCAACAAGTTATCGGAACTTCCTGTACCGAGTCAGAACTTCTGACAGCCCCCAGAAAACAGAGAAAAACAGCCCGCGAGAAAAGGAAAGAAAATCCAAAACTCGATCAAATGATCTCCAAAAATCACGAAACTTTAACCAGAGCTTCTCAACAACACAAAGAAGCTTTGCCCAAAAGGTCTTCTCCAAAAGATCACGGAATCACCACCAGAAAAAATGATAGGCTATGAACCCTAGAGAGGAGACTTTTCCTCAAATCGATGGATCTCCCAAATAGCTAGAGCTCTTGAGACAAGATTTGGGGGAGATGAGAAGTGTCACTAGAGGAAGCTATGGCCCAAAAATCTCGGCCTCTAACTCATCACAGAAGCGAACTGATCTAACTCACTATAGGCACTACTAGTTTATACTAAAGGCATACGGGAGAGCACTCGACCCCGTACTATGCTTCCAACGTATACGAACGACTTGCAGCAGACGAACACATAAACCCAGGATCTATGCACTAGCAGAGGAAATAGACTACTCAAGCAACCAAGCATAAAGCTAGAAGGAAGGAATCACGAATGTCACTTTGGTCTAAATGGAACATGCAGGAGTATCCACTATATTCTAATAGACGAACACACATACAAACGGATATGAGAACCATGAACTTGTGCCACAAGAATAAAGGGTTGTGTTCGCGAAGAACACAAGAGTCTAAATTAAGAACACACGAAGAACACAAGAACATTCAGCTATGCATGAATGCTACTTTAGTCTAAATAGAAAAATACAAGAATACTCACTTTAGTATAAATAAAGAACAGCAACATCGTAGAGGCACATGCCTCTCTCTCTCTCTCCCTCTCTACTCTAAGCACTAGCTAGGAGAAGAGCCTTGGATGGGTGAAGTGTGTCTCATTTCCTACCCCCTCCCCTTCTATTTATAGGCAAGGGGCTTGCTCAGAGTGCCAAATGACTCCAAAACACTTCAGGATGCCTTGAGGAACCAATGGAGAGCTGCCACACGTCGGATGGGGACGAGGCGACCTCCGAAAGGTTCGGCCGAACTTGGGTTTGGCCGACCCCTATGTCAGTTTGTTTCCACCGCCTTTCGTCCAGGTGACTGCCAGGTGGGTCCTTAGGTGTGTATGGGTGTGTATGCAGTGTTTTTAGCTCGTTTCTATGGGGATGTGGGCCCTTGAATCTGTGTACTGTCTCCTGATTGGTCGAAGATGTGTTTCCTTGGATTGGTGATGTGTCACAGACACATGACATCCAACGTGGCAACACGTCGCCACATGGTCTGGTCTCGGTCCCACCAGGCCCACATGATATCAAGATGGTGATCTTGTCTTGTGCATATCTCTTTCATCCGGACTCAGAACTAGACAAATCATATATCCATTTTGATCGACTCGACGAGCCCATCGCAATGGTGTAGTCGAAAATGGCATTTGAGATTGTTTATAATGATGCCATATTGATGCCTTTGGTTTAGGGGACCACGAGGTCCTGAACAGCTTGGATCAAATGTGCAAGCTTTCTCTCCATTTCTTGTGCTAAATACCTGCATTCGAATAGACATCGACACTTATGGAATGTATCAGTATAAAGAACTATTCTAGTGTTGATGATCACTTTTCATTCATTTTATGCGGGAGTTGACGGCATAAAAGTAGTACTTAACAACCGTCAACAACACCCCCACACTTGACCTTTGCTCGTCCTCGAGTGAAGAAGAAAGGATCAAGGTGAGACATGATATCCAAAGGTATGAAGCGAGCATAAGAGATATTCCAAACCATACCTTGTACTTGTGAACTCCGTGGAGTGTCATCATGCCATCTTGGGTAGTTGAGGAGCGGAACGGTCATGAATCAAATCACTCCTGCTCTTTATGTTAAGCAACTTGGGGTTTTGCAATAAATTTTCAAAAACAAACCTTGCTTAGCTCCTCATTTGATTCTCTCGGATCGCTCAATGTGTATATGTCCTCACCAAGGCATTAGGTTTGCCTTTCTTTCATCCTACTTCTAATGATGGTTATATGTGGAGCTCAGGGTAGGGTAAAAGATAAAGCATACTTGTATCACATATATTGCAAAGTCAAAATCCGGATCCAAAGAGAAAATCAAATCATACAATCAGATCAATGTGCACATGTATGGACGTGATGGATATGGTAAGGTGGATACTAGGCCCGGAGTGGGTGCTAGTTATTACCATCAAATTTATTGGAACTCCTTTTTGCATGTTCCATCTCTCTCCTTTTTCTTCTTTCTTGGACATGGGCTATCTCTCTCTTTTTTTCTCCTTTTTTTCATGCCTTGGACATTATTTTTTTCACTCATGCTTTGAGCATGTTATTTTTTTCTTTTTTTTCTTCTTTTTTTTTGCATAGCCCATATCCTTTTTTTCGAAGATACTTTTGGAGAGAGAGGTCACACCATACATGGAGCTTTATTTTTATGGAATGGATGGATGATAGAATGCTAACTCCCAGTGTAGAAGCATAGCAAGGGGATATGAAGTGCACATGAATCTTGATCATGAAAGCATGAAAAGAATTCTCACAAGGGTCACAACAATTTGACAAAGCTCAATGCAATAACAAGCAGCATATGAGTATAAGGTTTCCAACTACAAACATCATATGGCTTTGGTAGGACATTGGCATATCAAAGAGGGGCTTTAGGAAGGGTTTTCAAATTTTCAAATAAAATTCCCAAGTACTCAAACATTTAGATAGAAGCTCATATCATCAAACCATATCTCAAATGCCAACTACTTAGATGAGCATGAGTTCCCTAATGATATTTGTTCACAAGCATCAAGATAATAAGTATGGAATAAAAAATATGCAAGCCAACGATAGGAAACATGTAGGCAGGTAGAGCATGATTCCATGAGTTGATTTAGCAGATAGGAATTGAAACACATTCAAACTCATGAATCAGGGGGAGTGAGATAAAGGGTGCACATACCATCGCTTTTGAAGAATATAAGAAACCAGGAAGACCAGTGGTGGTTCAGCTGACCCATGGGGCAGCCAGATCACTCTAGTTTACCTTGTCCCTTGTCATGAAAGCGCGGTCGATGTTGTGCAACGCCTGTGTAGGAGATCTCAAGTGTGTTTGTCAATGATAAGCTTGGGAGATCTCCCCCACACTTGTTCATGTACCTAGTGCTGTCTTCAAATAAAAAAAGAAAAACAAAAGATGGACTATACTGATTCGAGAACCAGTGAGCCTTTATTCGAAAACAAACACATTTTTTTGTTTTTGTTTCTTTTTTATTCACCAAGAGACCTAGCTCAAACAAGGCTAACATGCCTTGGCTTACCTTCCCATTTGAATCAAGCTCGATGACTTACCCCATTTGGATTCGAAAATTCCTGCAAGGGTTAGTCCGCATATACAACTAATATCCATGCATGCATTAACTATAAGGTTCACCAATCAAACTCGACACCATGTCTTGTTTGATTGAAGAAGATGGTTTTAACCTAAGCACCATGCTTAATTTAAAACAACCTATGAATGCACATAGCTAAACATGCACTCAAACCATAGCATTGCAAACATAGATAAAGGAAGCATAAAAGCATGATCAAGCTATTTCCAAAAGGGACATAAACATGAGCATAAGATGGTGAACATCGGGCGGCCTCCCGGAAGGGCTTTGATTAAAGTCAAAAGAAGGATGTACCTAACTGGGCAAGATGCAAGAGCTAACATCTTCTCCAAACAAGGATAAGATTTGGTATCAGAAGCACTTTACTCGGGATGCTCACATACCTCCCCCACACTTGAAGTTTGCATTGCTAGACAACAAAACTCAAGTGTGTGGAGATCAAGCCTCCTTTTGTAATGTTTCCTCACCAAAAACTTACCTAAGTGTTGAGGTGATGTAGCTCACATGCTCTTAGGTGTCACTTGTTCGTCATTCTTTTCAATCTCCATCTGAAAGGTTAGTGACCAAAAATACCCGAAGGACAACCTTATCCTAAAAACATGCTCTTGCTTTTTATTTGAAAAGGGAAATAAAATATAACCTAATCCAGGCTATCTCCTGGTAGTGCTTTGTTTATGGTCATAAGCTCGACCTTGGGAACTTCTTCTTGCAGCTATCATTGGTGATGTCGTTCCCATCTCACCACCAATTATTGATGTGTCATTGAAGCTTCAGCTGCAAGGTTAGTGCCACATGCATACATGAAATCTGCAATGCTTATGGTAAACATATGCATCTACAACCATCCTTCTAATTTTTTTACAGGAGAGGACCATAAGGCGGTTGTAGCACTCGTGCATGCTCCGTGCACTGAGCATAGCTAACTCTGGAGAAGGATGATGCAAGCATGGTTCCTAAGGTATATCAAGAGTGAAGCTACCATGCTTGTCAATAGAATCCTTTCCTTCGGACCCCAGAGTCGTTGCCTCACAGATTTCCACGGCCCATGAATTCTCTATCTCAAGAGATGCATCATGGAAGCTCGATGTTGATTCTTCATCAAGGTCAAGAACAACATAATGCGGGCCAGTGGGAAGAGGCTCACACTCGGTCGAGGGTGATGATGATCGTTCGTCTTCACAAAGGTGAAGATGGTCTTCCGAGTCGTACTCCCGAGGAGTAGAGAATTCTACACCCTCAACGAGAACGGGCTCGGACGATGAGAATGGAGATACATGCATTGTCTCCTCGAGCGAGTCTTGCTTGGGAAGAGGCTTTGCCATATAACTTTCTAAAAACAACGGAGTGGTAGCAGAAGCGGCTTCCCTAAGCTTTACATCTAGGCTCCCTCGAGATGTATCGAGAACTTTTTCTGCAGGGGAGCCTAGGAGGAGATCAAGATCGAGGACATCAAAGATGTAGAAGTCTAGATTAACCTTGATCTTGTCTACTAAGAGCGGCACAGCACATGAAACCCCCCGACACTAAAGAATGTGTCAAGAGGGACAATTCTTGAGGAGCTTGTCGGATGGTCTTAGCGTAACATTGCCCAAAAGAGTGTACGCTAGGTGCCATGGCATGACATTAACCTCCATAGTGGGGTTAAGATGGACATCTATGATAATCCCTTTTATGGAACAAGAAATGATCGTAGAGGGTGAGCTAATCCAAAGTGCTTTGGAAAAGTGTCCCACCCCATTCAACCACTTCTTCTCCATGGCCTCAATGATAGATGTCTCATTTGGAGGATCGGGAGGCAAAGGAGGTACCGTAGGCCTAGGGGAAGGTTCTGTCAAAGGATTTCTAGCTAGCTGGATTTGGACAGAAGAGGGCTCCTTTCCTATTGGGTCATCTAATCAATTAAAGGTGTTCTTGATATTTTCAGAAGGGTCATCCTCGAATTGATGAAGGAACTTTGGAGGTTGAATTTCTTCTTCCTTTATTGTTCCTGGTTCAGGTGAGGGTTCTATGGCTGAATAAGAGGATGTGGAAGGTGATGGATCAGATTCAGCCACTAGAAGATCCTCATGGCTCGACTCAGATTGGCGGGGTTCGCTATGATTGGTGGGGAAGAAAGATGTCACCATGAGGGAATCAAGGATCTCTCTTACTTCTCCTAGAGTTTTGCGAACAAATGAATCACCAATGGTGTCGTCGAGATCTAAGGCAGCATCCGTGTCTAGACCCATGCAAAAGATGTATAGTGATACATCTTCGGGAAGAGAGAATAAGTCGAGGTCAGAAGCCAAAAGGCGTAAGAACCTAGCCCATGCTACACATGTAGACTCCTCCTCTAATTGCTCAAATTCGAGAATGTCCATTGGGAGAGAGGCTATGCGAGTGTACCATTGCTTCGTCCTCTCCATGAGACAGAACGAGATACAAAAGTCATCCCGAAGCTCTTCCCAATTACCGTTCACACTCCCTACAGTGTGAGTGTACCATTGTTCTGCTCTCCCCATGAGAGAGAAAGGAAACAACTTCCACCTCATGATTTTCTGTGTCATGCCTGGGATAGCCAAACATGAACACAAATCCTCGAATTATTTCATATGGATGTAGGGATCTTCATTGATCGCTCCAAAGAAGGGTCTATCCTAAACCATGTCTAAAAGGTCGGGGTTGAGCTCATGCTTTGATGAAAACATTGATGGATCATTGAACTCGTAAGTTGAGGTGGAGACGTCGTGAAAGGATGACCTCTCCATGGGTAATGGGGTAAGGGTAGAATAAAGAAAAATGAAAAGATATGAGGACCACTGGGTACGAAGATAGATACAACAACCGTTCCCCGGCAACGACGCCAGAAAGCTTGTTGGGTATTTTAGTGTCACACGAAATAAATACGCAAGCGCACGGATACTGTTGTAGCTTTCACCTCAGAGTATTCCAAGGGTATCAAATCCAAGGGAACATGTGTGCACTAACTTCGTACTAGTCGGTCCAAGGACACACCCAGATAAGAGGCAAGGATAGAGAGGATTCCTAAAGATTAGCACTATAGATGAGATTAAAGGTCGATCTCTAGATAGAACTTGGCTTAGGGTACCGATAGCCCTGACTTAACAGGCGACTCCAGCACGCGGATCTATGTGGAACGGAGCTCTGACTATATCCAGCTGCGGAGGATCAACGAGGGCCAAACGTGCTGTCACCACCACCTTGACTACCTCTACCTATCCTTGGGATAAGCTGAACGAATTATAACCGGTAGCATGACACAACGTCTACGTTGTGGTTACTGTCATAGCCAACGGACTACGTCACTCTGTACTTATAGAACTACGACCATGGAAGAGAACTAATCTCACTCACTATAGGCACTACTAGCTTATACTAAAGGCATACGAGAGAGCACTCGACCCCGTACTATGCTTCCAACGTATACGAACGACTTGCAGTAGACGAACGCATAAACCCAGGATCTACGCACTAGCAGAGGAAAAAGACTACTCAAGCTGGAGTATGCTGGAGTATCCACTATATTCTAATAGACGAACACACATACAAACGGATATGAGAACCATGAACTTGTGCCACAAGATCAAAGGGTCGTGTTTGCGAAGAACACAAGCCTCTAAATCAAGAACACACGAAGAACACAAGAACATTCAGCTCTGCATGAATGCTACTTTAGTCTAAATAGAAAAATAAAAGAACACTAACTTTAGTCTAAATGAAGAACAACAACATCGTAGAGGCACATGCCTCTCTCTCTCTCTCCCTCTCTACTCTAAACACTAGCTAGGAGAAGAGCCTTGGATGGGTGAAGTGTGTCTCATTTCCTACCCCCTCCCCTTCTATTTATAGGCAAGAGGGTGGCTTGCTCGGAGTGCCAAATGACTCCAAAACACCCCGGGATGCCTTGAGGAACCAAGGAGAGCTGCCACACGTCGGATGGGGACGAGGGGACCTCCGAAAGGTTTGGCCGAACTGGGGTTTGGCCGACCCCTAGGTCGGTTTGTTTCCACCGCCTTTCGTCTAGGTGACTGCCAGGTGGGTCCTCAGGTGTGTATGGGTGTGTATGCGGTGTTTTTAGCTCGTTTCCGTGGGGATGTGGGCCCTTGAATCCGCGTACTGGCTCCTGATTGGTCAAAGATGTGTTTCCTTGGATTGGTGATGTGTCACGGACACATGGCATCCAACGTGGCAACACGTCACCACGTGGTCTGGTGTGGGTCCCACCAGGCCCATATCATATCAAGATGGTGATCTTGTCTTGTGCATATCTCTTTCATCCGGACTCAAGAGTAGACAAATGATATATCCATTTCGATCATCTCGACAAGCCCATCGCAATGGTGCAGTTAAAATTGGCATTTGAGATTGTTTATAATGATGCAATATTGATGCCTTTGGTTCAGGGGACCACGAGGTCCTGAACAGCTTGGATCAAATGTGCAAGCTTTCTATCCATTTCTTGTGTTAAATACCTGCATTCGAATAGACATCAACACTTGTGGAAAGTATTAGTATAAAGCCCTATTCTAGTGTTGATGATCACTTTTCATTCATTTTATGCGGGAGTTGACGGCATAAAAGTAGTACATAACAACCGTCAACAGCCACCCAGAGGAAAACCACCCCGAGTGGGGGGCCTAGGGGGCCGGCCGATCCTTGGATCGGCCGAACCGCCTTAGTGCCGCCCCATCTCGTCCCTCCACATGGTAGCTGCTCATTGGTCACTTGCTTCACTCCCGGGTGTTTTGAGGCCATTTGGTGCCCGAGGCAAGCCTCCTCCTTGCCTATAAATAGAAGGGGTGGGGCTCCCATTTCACACACACCACTCTCTAATTCTCCTCTCACTTTTAGTCTCCAAGGCAAGGGGGTAGACTAGAGTAGCTCTTATTCAGGTTCTGAGTCTACTTTGGAGTCTAGGTATGAGTTCTCTTTTATCTTTATTTCTTTGTATGACTTTTATTCAGCTATTTCATATAAAGTCATGGTAGATCATATGATTGATATGTTCTTGAGTTCATCTCTTGTTCATCATTTAGAGGCTCGTGCTCTTCGTGAACACTACCTTTTGATCCACTTGAAGGATAATTTCCTCATTCCTTATGTGTTTGTTCATAAGTTAGAGGCTCGTGTTCTTCACGAACACGACCCATTGATCTTGTGGACTAGACATAAGAGAGTTCGTATCCGTTCATATGTCTAGCCTTAGTTGATCTTGTTAGATGGCATGATAGTGTTGCATGAGGTTTGTGTTCAAGCTACGGTACTCGGTCTAAGTTGACCAGTCTTCTGGTGGCTCTCACCCTGGGTCACAATAGCCCGGGCCGGGTGAAGTCTAGCAGCAACGCAGGCATGGTGCCTGGGTTGTGTGGCCACGTTAGTTATGAGCATGCCCCTCGTAACGATTGTGGTAGGCCGCAGTGGTGACAACTGTTGGACCATTTGGAACCCTCCGCGCTGGGGTATTACTGTAGGAGTCTAAAGTATAGTTTCGCAGAGTGCTGTTCGTCGAGGGCTATCTTCCCGTTTGTACTTGGGTGCTAAACGTTACCCTCTCATGCAATGTTTCATGCCTATCTCTTGTATCTTCTAGCTTTGTATGTTTAGTACATTAGAACCTAGAGCTAACTCGTATGTTCCCCCTAAGCTGTAGAGTACTAGAGTAGAGGTAGATCTGAGTGTGTGGTGCACTACCCTATCATATCTTTTATCTTACCCCTGCCTTTGAATTGTTGTTTTCTATACCTATCTCTTGGTTTACATTCAGTGAAAAAGCATAAGTCTATGATATCCACCATTGCCTTCCACGGATACGATACCCTTGGAATGTTCTCCTTCCTTGGGGATATACTACAATGGTTTATATGTGCCCTTGCGGATTCGTTCATGATCGTTTAGATTTACCTTTGGTAAGTCTTGATGTTCATGCTAACTCAGCGTCGTTAGTGGTGACGTTAAGAAATGCCAACAAGCATTTCTGGTGCTGACACTAAGGATGGATTCCAATTCTATTCTTAATTGGTCGACGCTAAGAAATGTCAACAATTATGAGGAGACATTTGCTCCTATGGCCCGTCTGGAGGTGATTTGGATCCTTCTAGACTTTGTTATGGCTAAAGGGTTCAAGTTGTTTTAGATGGATGTCAGGAGTGCTTTCTTCAATAGGGTGATAGAGGAAGAAGTGTATGTGAGGTAACCCCCAGGGTTTGAGAGTGAGAGATATCCACACTGTGTATACAAACTCCAGAGAGCGCTTTATGGGTTGAAATAGGCACCTAGGGCTTGGTATGGTAGGTTGAGAGAGTTTTTGCTGAGTAAGAGGTTTGTGATGGGCATAGTTGATAAGACCTTGTTTCTCTTTAAGCATGGAAATGACATGTTGATTGTTCAGATTTACGTGGATGTGTTGACACAAAAAACGGAATCAAGTTCTTCAACAGCAACACGTAACGGATCCCTGGGATGTAACAAGGCATGCCAGCCGACCTGACCTGTTGATCGGCATGGAAAGATAGGAAACATTAGATGCGGGTTAGATCAGCTAGAGAACCGATGTGGGTCTGCAACAAGTAACAACCCGATCGGCCGATACAACTGTGGAGCGAATCGGCTAGCTGGAGCAGCCGAAGTGCAAGTATAACCAAAACGGCTAGGTCAGCCTATTTGATGACGTAGGCAAAGCGCGAGCAAAAGCAAACCAAACTAAGTGCTACAAGACAACACTCGAAACCAATCTAGATCTGCTATATCGTGGTGAAACAATGCAGAAGCAAGGTTAGCTGATATGATATGATCTCGAGCTGGATAAATTGGTGCTAAGAGCTAAATAAACAAGAAAAGACTTGCAAACCTAGCTAATATCGATAAGTTGTGAATAAAACTTAGACGAAACCACAGCGATGCGCCCGGAGGTTAAAGCCCAGTTATTATTCGATAAAACGGTACTTACAAGCTTGCCGGAGGTCGATCGATGCAGCCCGACGAGCTAGAAGAACGGCGTTTGAAGAAACAACAAAATAAGAAGAAGTAGAAAAGGGCGGCGACGTCGCCGACTTGGAAAAGTAAAGGTTTTATGTATATTGGTGTGTACAATCTTTTCCCGACCATGTAGGGTTGCTATTTATGTCCCGAGGACAACTGGACTCCTAGTCGATGACGACAATGTTTACTTGAATCTAAAGAAATAAAATTACCAAAAAATTAACGATTCCTATAGGAATCGGACTCTCTAAACTGATTTTGACCCGATGTCAACTCGATTGTTGACCCGCTTCCGTCTTCCTTCCTTCTGGCGTATTCTTCTTCTGCCACGTTTCTTCTCCATCAATTGGCTGACCGCAGATCGCTGGTCACTTTTCTCCTTTCTTCATCGGCTTTGAGGTCTTCCCGATGTTTCTTCGTCTTTCTTCTGACATGTGTCAAAAAATAGTGTCAACACATGCCCCCCAGTTTCAGATTAAACTTCTTTTGCTCTGAAATTCTCTCCTTTGATTTTGTCTTCTTGCACATGGGGATTACCAGAAATTCTTTACTGTCTTTCTGCTCCTGCTTTGAATATTGTGGATTTTGCCTTATTGATGCCTGATTTGATCATGTGATTCTGTCTTGCTTCTTCCTTTATAAACTCACTTTTTCGTCCATAGACTTTCTCATGAGTCTTTCTTAGTGCTATCCTCAATGTATCCGGAGAACATACCAATTTTCATTAGTCATGGGAGGCATCTCTTATTGCAAATATTTTCAGGAAGCGGTACCCGTTACTGTCCTTTGATGAACTTCTGTTGGTCAGGGCTCTACATCTGGATGATGCTATGAAGGTTGCAGTTGCTTTCAGTGCTGTTGAAGGGTAATCATCCGTGGTATATCCTCTATAGTTTGTTGACGTATAGAACCCCCAACCTAAATTTGTTGGTGTTAGCCATGTCTCTGAGTCAATGTTGACTTTTCAGAAGCCAAATCATCAATTAAGCATTTGTCCCTCCTTTCTTGTGAATCAACCTTTGCCTCTGATTAGTTTTTCTTTTCTCTAGTCTTTCAATCGTGAAGATGCAGAAAGGATTCTGACGATCATCAACTCTCATGGTGTTATGAACTCAAATGTTGAGGCAGAAGCGAAGTTCAAAGTCAACAATCCTAGAGAAATTTTGATGTAATGTGATCAACTTACTTAGCCGATGTAATTAGCTTTTGCTTCATTGCGTTCAGATGCCTGAATAACCATCTTCTTTCTGTCAATTTTTTACTGTCCATCTCGTGACTTTTCTGAATCAAGGCAGATGAATGCTTCCCACTTATCCTTGAATGCCACCAATCTTTTAATGTCAGCATGTGACTCTGAACCGTCTTTTCTGTGCATCTTTCTTATAAAACTCGGCTTATAACCCAATGGTTCTTCACCGGCTTCCTTTTCATATGCTCCTTTCTCTTTTAGCCGAAAGTCTCTGGATCGGCCTATTGTTCTTAGGGATGGGAGGCATCTTCCTCTTGGAGTGTCCACAGGGAAACTTAGAGCTTTCTTTACTACAACAGACGTCCTCTTGAAATAGTTTTGCTTCATGTTGCTGCCAATAAGCTTGTTGATGTTTTTAGTAACATTGAGGGATACTCCTTTTTCTCTTTTCCTCTTCTAGAGTACATAGTCTTTTCCTCCAACTGCTCTTGAGTGCTCCTCCGTTTTTTGGGGAAACGTATCACTGAGATCAATGTCGACCTCTGGAAATTGAGCCATTCACGGAAAAATTGTTTCCATTTTGACCAGATCTGGCATCTTTTCGATTCCTTCTTATCTTCTTCGGCCTTCATCCCCTCTGGTTTGGGCTATAAATAGCATCCGTATGTACATCGGCTCTTCACATTTTTGCCATTATGGTGAATAGACTAGATCTGATAGGGCGCAGGCTTCTGCTCTTTGATCTTTCCTTTCTCCTCTCTCACCATGGCTAGAAGAATTCTTGTGAAGTAGTGCAGTGTTACCTCGCCTTCACCGACTCCTTTTGCGAAGCCAGGAGGTACAACAACTAAAAGAATCCTTGTGAAAAGCTTGGGTTCAACGGCTGAAGGGAAGGAGCAAGGTAGAATATCTTGCTGCACCTGTATCAGAGGAAGAGCGTGCCGAGGGGACGACCGCCTTGGTCATCAACTCGTGGAGCTCTCGGCGGAAGATCACATAATATGGCGAAGATCTTAGTCTTCCGTTTCCTCTTCGCAGTACCCCATCTCTCTCTGATGTTCATCGATTCAATATCCTCATCATATGAGAGACAGGATAATTATCTTCTAAATTTTGTACTCCATTGCTCTTCCACAAAGATGTAAACACGATGTACTGAAATATGAGAGAAAGAAATATATGTATATGCTCATATTTTTTGTTCTAAGGGCAATTGTTACATCGACCATTATCCGAATCATGTATCGGCTATAAATGTTTGAAAACCCTTTGATCTTTTACAATTTTTTTCACTAAAGGCGATAACATAGTATCGGCTATCATCCGAAATCTAAATCGGCTAAGAAGCCAGAAGTAGTAATCGGCTAAGTAATTGATTTGATCTTCAAACTTTGTTTCGATCTTGATGAGCATCAGCCTAGTCTTATTGAAGTCCAATCTTCTCAATCGACCGATGCAGCCTTTTATTTTTTCTTTTATATTTGAGAACCGATCATCTGGATCGGCTGAAGCTCAAAGTCAGAGATCTTGAGGAAATTTGTTTCCCACACTTTCCCTGATATGCAGATAAATTTGTCAAAATTCCAGTGTATATCGGCTGCTGCAATATGGAAAGAGGAATCGGTATTGACTACTTCCACCGAATCTCAGATCCATTGGATCACACATTGATGCAGAGTAGATGGAATGCAGCAATTGGCGTGAATCCAATCTCTTCCAAGAAGTAAATTGTATGATCCCTTCCCCATGATGACGAAAAAGGTGGTCGGAAGAGTCTTGCTGCCGATTGTCAGATCCACACATATAGCACCCATTGCGGATGATGAGTTTCCTTCGAAATCAAGTAGCATGATGTCGGTCTTGGTTAGGTCTTGCTCACATTTCCCAAATCTTCAAAGCATTGAGTAGGGCATGAGATTGACTGATGCACCACCATCCACCAGGAGCCTTGTGACTGGCTTCCCATTGACAAGTCCTTTGAGAAACAAAGCTTTCATATGCTGACACTTTTCCTCATCTGGTATCTCAAAACTGGCCAGCATTGAATCCAAGTTTAACTGAGGTGATCCTAACTCCTCATCTGAATTTTCTTCATCTGAGAGTTGTCTTCAAGAGTCATAAACTCTTTGGGTAGCATGAAGACCATGTTAACATCTGCTACTGGTTGACTTTCTCCCTTGCTATCAAATTTTGGTTTAGGTCGCCAGATTTGGGATCGGACCTTCTTCTCGTCAAGCACTTGCTTCTCAATCTCTTCTTGTTGTTCCAATTGTCGCAAGCACTGGATCCTCCTCTTCTGAGACTTGGTTAAACCTTCTGGGCATCATTTAGGTTGATAAACCGCGTGTTGGCTTCTGTCCTCGTATGTAGCATTACGCCTTTCTTGATTCCTTGCCAATACGTCTTCATCAGGAACCCTGATGTTAGCCATCTCTTCTAGCCAATCGAAGTCTGTCTGATTCTCTCCGATTTTGCCTCCTAGCCGATCATATACGCTGATCCTGCCTCCCAGCCGATCATGCACTGGGATCCGTTGGTCACGAAATTCTCGGCTGTTGTGCATTGCTTGCCTATTTCCTCTGTCATCGAAGCAGGCCCTTTTGGAAGATTGTCCTTCAGAATAAAAACCATTGCACTCTGGACAATTATCCATTGTTGGAAGTTTAATCTTTTCCTCCCAACAGTATCTGAAGAATGGGCATCTCAAGTGATTTGAATTACGCCTTGCCCACTCTTCTCCTTCCCTGATCCTTTGTTGATGGCGTTGATACTTGTTCAGAAGAAACTGGGATTGAGTAAATCTCCTTGGTGCTTTCGAATTATTTTCTTCAAGTAGCCCTTTGCCTTTTGCTTCCTCTGTTGTTATCTGAGCCTTGGGATCAGTGATCCTTTTATTTTGAGCCAATTTAGATGTCAACACCTTTGCTTGTGAAATTGATTCTACTACATTAGTAGGGAAAGGATGTTGATCAATCTTCATCGGCTTTCCTGACTTGGAAGGTGTCTCAAATTTAAGCTTCCCCTGATCTATTGCACTTTGGATCTGTTGACGAAATACCTTGCATTCGTCAGTGTTGTGGGATGTAGCATTATGCCATTTGCAATACTTGATCTTTTTAAGCTCTTCAGCACTTGGGATGGTGTGATTCTGAGAGAGTTTAATCTGACCCTGTTAAAGAAGGAGATCAAATATCTTATCGGCTTTAGTTATATCAAAGCCGAATTTCTCAGGTTCCTTCTTGCCGAAAGGACACGCAATCGGCTTCCTGTTTGACACCCACTCAGCTAGATTAACCTCATCCCCTTCTTCTGAATTGGAATTCTCCACATAAGATATTTTCTTCTGATAACTCCTTCGAGGTTCGTAAGGTCGAGAAGAGCTTTCATGGATTAATCGCTGCACCAACTGGCTTATGCTCTCAAACTCTTGCGAAGTATATTTTTCTTTGATTGAAGGCAAGAGTCCTTGGAAAGCTAATTCTGCCAGTTGTTTATCAGTCAGAGATAGGCTGAAGCACTTGTTCCTCATTTCTCTGAATCTCTGAACGAAATTTACCACCGACTCATCGTTCCTCTGCTTCAAGCTGGTCAGATCAGTAATCTTCATTTCATGTATTCCAGGGAAGAAATAACCATGGAACTTCTTCTCCAGATCTTCCCAACTTTGAATAGAATCAGCCGGTAGCGATGTAAACCAGGCAAAGGCTAGCCCTGACAGAGAGGATGAGAATAATCGAACCCTTAATGCCTCATTTGATCATGCATTTCCACATTGAATAATAAATTGGCTGATATGCTCGATGTTGGAGGTGTCATCTTGACTAGTGAACTTGGTGAAGTCAGGAACTTTATATCTCTGAGGGAATGGAATTTGATCGAAATAAGAAGGGTATGGTGTCCGATACATGTTGGTTTGCTGCTTTGGTTTCAATCCAAATTGATTTTGTATCAAATCTGTAATCTCAGCCATAAATTTCTTATTCTGATCAATCGGCTAATTACCCGCCGAAGGACTTGGCCGATTCTGCATAATTCCAATCGTTCCTGGCTGTTCATACATAATTGACTGCGAAACCAAAGGTGTCTGAAAAGCCGTATATTGAGGAATCCCACTTGAATGAGGTGTTCTATGCTGAGTTCCTTGCTGCATATATTGCCTATTTGGAGTACCTTGTATATGCTGCTCTGGCACCTGATATGGCGAATTCCCAGGTTGAGACATTTGATCCCACAATGCTGCCTGATACATGGCATTATTGTATTGCTCTTGTAAATTCGCAGCATAGGTTCTAACTGCATAAGCCTGATCAGCTGGGCTCATCCGCTCTAGTGTCAGCTACTACCCCACTAGTAGTTACTTGTGTTGGAGTTTTCTGCATGCTAGAATTCTATTGAGCCAATTGAATAGGCTTGACCATGTGCATATGTAACGGCTGAATATCATAATGCTGCGCTTTGAGAGTCTTTGGCTCAATGAAAGCGAATGTGATTCCTTTGTCATGCTGCACTGCAGTCCCAATTAAATCTCCAAAACTTGCAGCATACGGACGAGTAGAGGTTTTGATAGGGACCGTTACAAGAAAGGTCCTGGGGATGGCCCGATCTTCACGGTAGTAGGTTTTAGAACAAGATAATTGCTGCAAGCAGCGGGTAAATAGCTTTATACCTGACAAAGGTTGGATGTGACCAAGCGACGGGGAGAGAGGCATCGAAACCGCGAAGACTTCGACTCGATCTCCAAACGACCGCAGAACCACAAGCCAGAACTAATCCACACAATACGGCGCAGCCGAACGGAAGCCGTATAGCACAAAGTAGCGGAACCCAGAGGGATCTCTTCGCAAGTCCAAGAAGAACAAGGAAGAACAAGGGGTGTGCAAGGCACTCAGCAGCATCAGCTGCGACAAACCATATGAGGCTATCAATTCATGATTATCAAAACTGAGTTCTCGATGGTACATAGGGGGTATTTATACTAAGAACAACTCTTCTAGATGAGTGTGGGATGAGTATGAACTGAAGAGGCCACGTTGGGAGGTGGAAGGCCAACTGGTGGAAGCATTCATGCAGTCCTCTTCGGTTCACGCGCGTCTTCTCAGCTTCTGCGCAACATTCACTAAAATGGTCATTACTCCTAGCTCAGAAGTCAAAACGATACGCCGTTTGTTGGGTTGGAATCTTGACTTCAAGGAGCTTCCATTCATGTATAAGTTGGCCCCCATATCTCCCCGAGATGGTACAGACTTGGACGTGAAGTTGGTACTTCTGCTGCGTAACCTTGAATCTTGTGTGCGTAACCTTTCTCAGCTTGGACAGCAGCCTTGGTGTCCTCCATGTAACCTTCTATGTCCTTCACATAACCCAGCGGAGAAGGCTCTTATGTAAACCTGAGTAAGAGTAAAATACAAGGCTTAGGTAGTATATGACTCTCATTAATATTGCAAAGTAACTCGGAGAGGAAAGCATGCACCTCATGTTGGAGTTTCTTTGCACGGTTGTGTGTAACCGGTCCTTCATTCACTTGTGCTTGCATATCTGATGCTTGTTCTTGTGTAACCGGTGTTTCACTTGATTCCTTATGTGTAACTAGAGGATTTGGCGTAACCAACGATGCATCTGGTGTAATCCTAGCAAATGGGTTACACATGGCTGAGATGCCCTCATCAGGTTTCTCCTACTTTTTGAGTTGTTTCAGTCGCAACACCCTTCCCATTTGTGTCTTTTCATGAAAGAATCATTAGCGCATCAGGGATAACAGGAGCGTAGTGACACAGAGATCCTGAAGAATCAACAATTCCAGTTGTGGTTGCTGACAGAATCGGTGATGTATGAGAGACTCCATCTGAGGTAGATTGTCCTGGCTGACCAGCTGATTTTTCATGACTAAATCTCATGGTAGCAAAAGTTGGAATTGTTGTGCCAGGTTGATAATATACTGGTCCTTTGTATCCACTTGCGAGTTCAACTCTGAGCACTTCTTTTACAGAATTTTGTACTGTACTGTTAAAAATAGAAGACCGATCAATAAAAGATTGGTGCATGGCCTTTGTCATCATGTCTTGCAGCTTCCCAGGGTCGGCTTGTATTATCAACTCATGAGGCCTTGGAAGAGGAGTTTTCTTGATAGCTCCTTGCTTGGTTAAGTAAAAAAATGCCCATCAAAAGCTAACCATATTCCGCCATGTGCTCATCAAACTCAGCTTTGTCTTGTTCACGAAGTTGATCTAACGTGATAGCTTGGATCTTGTCTGCACCAGCTTCTTTAGGAAGTTTTGGTCCTGACATTGTTGACTGAATCTTCGTGTCCCACTGAGCATGCCAAGATGTGTTGACGCAAAAAACGGAATCAAGTTATTCAGCGGCAGCACGTAATGGATCCCCGGGATGTAACAAGGCGTGCCAACCGACCTGACCTGTTGATCGGCACGGAAAGATAGGAAACGTTAGATGCGGGTTAGATCAGCTAGAGAACCGATGTGGGTCTTCAACAAGTAACAGCCCGATCGGCCGATACAACTGTGGAGCGAATCGGCTAGCTGGAGTAGCCGAAGTGCAAGTATAACCAAAACAGCTAGGTCAGCCGATTTGATGACGTAGGCAAAGTGCGAGCAAAAGCAGAGCAAACTAAGCACTACGAGACAACACTCGAAATCAATCTAGATCGGCTATATCGTGGTGAAACGATGCAGAAGCAAGGTTAGCCGATATGATATGATCTCGAGCTGGATAAATTGGTGATAAAAGCTAAATAAAAAAGAAAAGACTTGCAAACCTAGCTAATATCGATAAGTTATGAATAAAACTTAGATGAAACCACATCGATGCGCCCGGAGGTTAAAGCCTAGTTATTATTCGATAAAACGGTACTTACAAGCTTGTCGTTGCCCTTGCCTTAGGGGGGCGAGACTTGGTCTGGCGAGTAATCTTGTTTTTCGCTGGCTTTGGATCACTTGTTGGAGGTTTGTGTTCGTGGTTGTTTTATTTTCCGTTTTCTGTGAATTGGTTACTATGGGTGTTATCAATGCACTCATCAAGGGGGAGATTGAGGACCAGGAGCGTCCGAAGACCAGTGGTGGGTCGCTCCTCAGTGATGAGTGATTGACAACATTGTGTGGACTGATACTTGGCTCAGTGTTATAGGTGTAGGTTGCGACTTGACTCGTGTTGGTGCAGGTGAAGAACAAGCGCGAAAGGCCTATCCCGTGGAGGCCTCCGGGTGATAGAGAGGCAAGTAGGCTTGGTTTGATGAACCCGGTGGCCGATGGGGTCAAGTGCGAGCCGCATGGTGCAAGAAGGGCGAGTTGAAGTCTTGGACATGGGCCGGTGCAAGGTAGCGGTTCGAGGCCGAAGCTTGCACGCGGGGTTTGGTGGTTTGCCCACAAAACGATCGGTGGACGGTTTCTATGTTTGAGCCTCAAAACCAAGGCCGAAGGCCCAACGCGACGGAGACGGTGATCCGGGAGCGTCGGGAAGCTTCGAGGCGGGGGGCATGTGGCGTGATCACGGGGCTTGCGTCGAGGCTAAGCAAGTCCGCAGTGGAAGCGTATCTGCTCGATGAGAATATGCTTGACTTGGAACCAAATGCCCCTGAGGGGTGTGTATCTTACATTTATGCACTAGGGGTAGTTGTGTCATTAGCCACCTCCAGGAGATTAAGTATAAATAGAAGGTAGAGGGGGATGGCTAGGGTTAATCGCTCCGCACTGCTTCTTTTTCCCAGTATTTCTTTAGGCTAGATTCTTGTATAGACTCTGACCTCTGGATGTATGGAAGAATTCGGCGTTGTGATTCTATCTCCTTCTTAGCATTTTGTGATTTTCGTGTCATTCTCGGTGCTCTTTTTGGGGGCTTTTGTTCTTCACTTGATTCATCTATTTGAGGTCGTTTCTCTCCGGATTCCTTTGAGGGGATCATGGGTGGATGTCTTGCGCATCTTTAGTGATGATCTTCACCCCACAAACGCCAGGAATCGGGCTCAATTTGGTGAGGATTGGATGAACTCGAGTTGGTGCTTTGAGCGCACGAGATTTGCGATTTCGTTTCATTGGATAGGTTTGGGGCTCCAAGATTTTGGGCATAGCTTCTCCTAGACACGCTTATCATCTACCCAAAATTTGGGCTCAATTCGTCCAGCGGTTTGGGAGATCTATCGATCGAAAGTTGGAGGTGTTTTTTGCGCAGGCTCGGGTTGCTGATTTCGCACCTGGCAAATCGTCCGCCTAGTCCTCGCGGACCATCCGTGTGGTGCCTGTTCGTCAGGTGTTCTTCGAGTTCGTCGCTCGTCTTTTGATGCTCGAAGTTTGATCCACTGAGTCGGTTGGTTTTTGGTGCAAGAATTTTGCGGACAGTCCATACTAGAGTGTCGGATGGTTTGTGATGAGGCGAACGGTCCGCGGGTCCATCACTGACAGTCTGTTTTTCTTGGTGCAGTACTGGAGGATCGGGGTTCTTTTTCAGACTGTCCGCCCTGTAGCCGCGGACCATCCGGCAGGTCATCACGGACCATCTACTCGGCTCTCTCGGACTGCCCGTCTGGTGTTCGCTTATTTGCCCAAGTGCTTTGCTTCTTGTCTTGTGCTTCCGCTTCTTGATTCGTGGCTTGTCTTTGTTGACGGCTGTTAAGTACCACTTTCAGCCCTCAATATTCTCACATAAATGGAGGCATATGCATTATTTACTTGCATTTTGGTTTGAATAATGTAGTTCCACTTGTCCTTGGAGATTATTTGTATGTAGGTGAAATACCAATTAAAAGAGATGGAAACCCACCTTCTATGGAGAAACCATGCCAACTCAACTGAGGAGGTGGCTGCCACCAAGGAAACACATGGCATTCCACGTCATTGATCCAAGGGAGGCACTCACCGACGAATCAGAGAGTGACACATGGACTTCACAAGGATCCATGGGCCCACCAGAGCTCCAACTTATCAGGAAACTTGGCATGCACGGGGGAAGGATCAGAGGGCCCACATGTCAGCCACCCAGAGAAAACACAGGCCAGGAGGCGACCCTAGGGGGCCGGCCGATCCTAGGATCAGCCAAACCGACCTAGTGGCCGTCCTTCCTGGCCCTCCACGTGGTGGTTGCTCATTGGTCACTTGCTGCATCCCCGGGTGTTTTGAGGCCATTTGGTGCTCCGAGCAAGCCTGGTCCTTGCCTATAAAATGAAGGGGAGGGCCTCCCATTTCACACACACCACTCTCTCATTCTCCTCTCACTTTTAGTTTCTAAGGCTAGGGGGTAGGCTAGAGTAGCTCTTCTTCAGGTTCCATGTCTTCTTTGGAGTCTAGGTATGAGTTCTCTTTTATCTTTATTTCATTGTATGACTCTGATCCACTTCAGTTATTCAGCTATTTCATATAAAGTCATGGTAGATCGTATGCTTGATATGTTCTTGAGTTCATCCTTTGTTCATCATTTAGAGGCTTGTGTTTTTTATGAACACAACCTTTTGATCCACTTGAAGGATGATAAACTCATTCCTTCTGTGTTTGTTCATAAGTTAGAGGCTCGTGTTCTTCACGAACACGACCCTTTGATCTTGTTGACTATACATAAGAGAGTTCGTATCCTTTTGTATGTCTAGCCTTAGTTGATCCTGTTAGATGGCATGAGAGTGTTGCATGAGGTTTGTGTTCAAGCTACGGTACTCGGTCTAAGTTGACCAGTCTTCTGGTGGATCTCACCTTGGGTCACAATAGCCCGGGCTGGGTGAAGTCTAGCAGCAACGCAAGCATGGTGCCTGGGTTTTGTGGCTACGTTAGTTATGAGCATACCCCCCGTAACGATAGAGGTAGGCCGCAGTGGTGACAGTTGTTGGACCCTTTGGAACCCTCCGCGCTGGGGTACTTGCTGTAGGAGTCTAAAGTCTAGTTTCGCAGAGTGCTGGTCGTCGCGGGCTAGCTCCCCGTTTGTACCTGGGTGCTGAACCTTACCCTCTCATGCAATGCTCATGCCTATCTCCTGTATCTTCTAGCTTTGTATGTTTAGTACATTAGATCCTAGTGCTAACTCGTATGTTCCCCCTAAGCCGTAGTGTGCTAGAGTAGAGGTAGATCTGAGTGTGTGTCACACTACCCTTTATATCTTTATCTTACCCCTGCCTTTGAGTTTGTTGTTTCCTATATCTATCTCTTAGTTTACATTAAGTGCAAAAGCATAAGTCTATGATATCCGCCATTGCCTTCCACAGATACGATACCCTTGGAATATTCACCTTCCTTGGGGAAATGCTACAATGGTTTATCTGTGCGCTTGCGGATTCGTTCATGATCATTTAGATTAACCTTTGGCAAGTCTTGATGTTCACGCTAACTCGGCGTCGTTAGTTGTGACATTAAGAGATGCCCACAGGCATTTCTTGGTGATGTCACTGAGGATGGATTCCAAATCTGTTCTTAAAGTGACGACGCTAAGAAACGCCAACAAGCATTTCTGGCGCCGTTGCCGGGGAAGGCACAGGATTATCATGACTATGCTTTGCATCTGTTTATAAGCTATGAGTAGGTTGGGACAACTCTCAATGCTGGCTAACCTTGATTGTCTTCTTTTATCTTTGGATGATGAAGACAGGTAGTGTGTGACATGTTTTGACTTGCCGGAGAATTTCACTGAAGATCTCGAGTCACTTGTGAGGAAAGCTCGAATTCATTTCGACTCACCTCGTCGTACTCGTCCGGAAGGCGAACTAGCTTCCTTTGTACCATCCACTTCAAACGCTATGGCCCAGAAGAAACTTCGTGAGTACTCAGCTCCGTCTGCTGACCAGGTGCTGTAAGGCCCTGAGGTGGCAATGGGGACAGAAAATTTTGAGATCAAGACGGGTCTAATCACGATGGTACAGGCTAGCCCATTCTGTGGCAAGCCATATGAGGATGCCAATGCTCATTTGCAGCAATTCCTAGAGCTATGCAGCACTTTCATCATCAGGGGTGCAAATATGGATGTTGTTCGTCTACGATTGTTTCCATTCTCTCTTCTGGGGAAAGCCAAGCAATGGTTTTACGCGAATCGTGATGCTATTAACACTTGGGATAAGTGTTCAGAGGCATTCCACAAGAAGTTCTTCCCATTGGGAAAAACCAATACTCTTCGTGGAAGAATTTCTAGTTTTCAGCAAGCAGCAAGTGAATCCATTCTAGAGGCTTGGGAAAGGCTTCAGGAGTATGTCCTAACCTGTTCTCACCATGGGATGGAGGATTGACTTATTCTTCAAAGCTTTTATAATGGGTTGACTCCGACAGCCCGAGGCCATATTGATGCTGCTGCTCAGGGAGCATTCTTCTCACTCGCAGTTGATAATGCTAAATTACTCATTGAGAAGATGGTTTCCAACCAAGGGTGGAGTGATGAAAGACTCCAACCATGACCGAGGGGTACTCATAATGTCAAGGAAGCAGACATGATTACTGCCAAGTTGGACCTTCTTATGAAGAGATTGGATGACTACACCAGCGAGAAGGCTGCCATGGCCACCACTACTCTGCCTATCGATTCTCATATGACTTGTGAAGTCTGTGGCAACACTGGGCACTCAGGAAATTATTGTCCGGAGACTCAGGAGGAAGTGATGTACATGAATGGCAACAACAATGGTTATCGTCCACCTCAACAAGGAGGCCAATCGTGGAATCAACAACGCCCTTATTATCAAGGAGGTAACCAAGGTAATTCTTACAATCCTAACCAACCTTCCTTGAGAGATCTCGTTTTTGGGCAAGCTAAGATTAATGAAGGTGTTAACAAAAAGCTAGCTGCCCTTGATAAAACTTTGGAAAGTCTCAACGTTAAGCTTGATAGTTTTTCTTCTACTCAGAAGAGCCAGCTGAGTTTCAACAAAATGTTAGAAACCCAGTTGGCTGCTTTGGTTCCATCTGCTGATAACGGGAGGATCCCGGATCAACCCGTATCCTCTTGTGAAAATGTTAGTGTAGTGTCAACTAGGTGGGGTAAGCCACCTAGGAAGACACGTGCTTCTAACTATGCAGGAAAACCCATACAACAAATTCTTGATCCATGGGACGAATCAGCAGTTGTGCACAAGAAAGATCCAGGCTATCCAACTATCCCTTGCACAATCTATTACAAGACGATCAACCATGCCCTTTGTGACCTTGGTGCAAGTGTTAATCTCATGTCCAAGGCCATGTTCGAACAACTGGGATATCCAGCTCTCTCTCCTACAGCACGGACTATCCAACTCACCGATTCAATGATACGATATCCAGAAGGATTTGTTGAGAGCTTATTGGTGAAGGTCAAGAACTCTTGCGTCTTCGCGGATTTCGTGGTCCTTGATATGGATGACGTGGGAGGAATGCCGCTCATCCTTGGGTGACCATTTCTCAGTGACGTCTGGACTAGAATCAATGTGGGGTCCGGAATAATCTGTTTCCGCATTGGGAATAGGAACTTGAAGTTCAAGTTTCAGGACAAAGAAGAGCAATGCTATTTGGTGCAGGATAGTGTTGAGCAACTTGGGGGAAGGACGGAGCCTTCACCCCCAAACAAGAAATCTCCGTTAAAGAAGCAAAAGAAAATTAAGAAGGAATGGCGGAAGATTGAGAAGGCACCACCCTCCACATCTCAGGAGTGGGGTGCTGAGTGGAATTGATCACTGAGAAGAGTCCAACTCGTCGGACTAAAAATGATGTGTCCTTTCTACCAAAAAGGTTAAAGCTGGTACTTATGTCATATTTCCCTTTCTAAAATTTTATTTTTCAAAATTGCATATTTTATTTTTCAAAACCTTGCATCTGCATGCTAGATTTATCTAGCCCTTTTCCCTTTTCAAAATAAAATTTCTGAAAATAATTTTTGAGTTCGAAAAAACTTTAGAAAATCATTTGGGCAATTTCTGGAGCAAACTTTGGCCGGTGCACCTGGGCATATCTTTATATAGCCATTGGTGGCACACCTGCCAAAGGTGGCCAGCCCCGGGCCCACAGCCGGGCTGGCCGAACCAGGGTTCGGCCTAACCCTGGCAACGGTCAGGCGGGCCCAGGTTTGGCCAACGGCTCCTAGTCGTTGTGCAACGGCTAGTCTGCGGTGTGCTGCCCCTTTGCTCTATACAGTGGACCCCAGAGGGGGTGCTCTTCACCCATTCAACCCATTCACTCACACTCCCCTCTCTATTCTTTGCTCTCTTGGCTTTCATGGATTTCTTGCTCAAGATTGGATCATCAAGTGTTCTCTCTATTGTGTTGCTGAAAGTATTGCTATTGGTGGACCAAGCTCGGTAAGAATTTCATTCATTTTACTAATCCATCACCGAGTTGCTCTTGTTGTCCCTTGTTGTTGTGCTAGCATGAATTGTACGGTGAATACTCTCCGGAGGGTGACACGCTCCCGTCCGCGGGCAAGCGCGAGTTCATCCGCCCCCGCTGAGCCGATGCCGAGCCCATCGACGATGGATTATGAAGAAGAGCAGGAAGAGCAAGCCGACCCACAAGCCACGGAGGAGGTCGTCAACGACACCTCCTACCTCAGCTTGTGGGGCGTTTGAGAGGAGCAAGCCTATGCTCTCTTGAAGGACCGAGTCTTCGCCCACTCCCGGGACTTCGACCCGCCTCTCATGGAGAAAACAGGTATGAATCTCGAGTTCGCTTCCATTTGGCATGCTCTTTGTTTGGAGGAGTTTGCGCCGGTTACAGAGCATGGCTCTCGGCCCCTCACCATCAAGTTTCTTTGCTCTCTTTCCGAGATTCAGGATGGCATTCAGTTTTGTCTTTTTGGGACTGATTATCGTGTTTCTTGGAAGGAACTTAGTCGTCTTCTTGGTTTTAGTCCTCGTTGTGCTGTTTCTTTGAAGAGGGCTTGTGAGGGTTTTGTTCGAGACTCTTTCTGGGTAGACATCTCTGGTCTTGTTTACAGTGGCAAGTTTGTACCTCGGTGCAATGATATTGTGCATCCCACTCTCTGTTTGTAGCACAAGTGGCTCGCCATTACTCTCTTTCCACGAGAGGATGTTCGGCCCGTGCATAGCGATGAGATGATGCTATATACGCCGCTGTTAACCAGATCAAGGTCTCTCCTGTTAAAGCTATGATTCTGCAGTGGATGATGAATTTCAAGATGATAGGACCTATTGAGTGTACGTCTTTGGTGACTCGTATTGCTCTCAGACTCGGGGTTCTTAGTGGGAATCCTATACCCTTCATCGGGACTCCCCAAGTTCTCATTGATGAGGCATACTTGATCCAAGGGCATATACTCAAGAGGGGCCCAAATGAGTCTTTGACTTTCTTCTTTCCGGGTTATGCAAATCAAATCCCGTTACCTAACCCGGGGTTTCGATTGTATAGCTCGGAGTCACTAACCATTCCCCTTGTTACACAAGAGGAAAGCCGTCGTGCTAGTGTTTCAGGTAGGTCCACCAGAAGCGCGGCGAATAGAGCACACATGCAGCAGCAGCAGCAGTCACAGCCACAGCCACAGCCTGCTACACCACCGGTGGCAGGAGGTGCCCCTGCGGGGTACATGTTCGGGGTTACCCCTGGATATGCACCTGGTTGGGACCAGCCCACCGACCAATCGAGTGCGAGTGGTGCGGATTGGGTAAGTGCGAGCGGTGCTCAGTGGGCTACACCCGCTAGTTCCAGCTCCGGTGGTCCACCCTCCGTCTTCGTCCTTCCGGCGGTACTCCTCAGCCTCTGCACGCGATGCTCAGCTCACGCAGCAGATGGGAGAGCTCACCGTCCAGGTCACGGGACTGGAGGAGACACTGAACACCCACGTCGAGTCTACCTTAGCGTGGCAGCGAGGCTGGTGAGAGGATCGAAGCCATGCAGCAGAACCAGCAGCGATACATGGAGGAGCAGAGGGCTTACTACGCGAGTCAGGGATTCTTCTTCCCTCCTCCGCAGTGAGCCTGAAGCTAGCTTGGGGGAGGACCCCCATCCTGAGGTAACTTGTATCTTCCTTTGTTTTCAGAATATCTTATAAATGAAAACCCAAAAAAATCTGGAAAAATAAAAAGACCAAAAAGATTTATTTGCTTTCATCATCATCGTTTGCTTAGTTTGCTTTGATATGCATAGTAAGAATGCTTTGCCTCTATGGCTGAAATGATGAATAGTTGCTCTGTTTATTCTTCTCGTATGTCTTGCTTACAACTTTGTATCTTACCTAAGTTTTGAGTTTGTTGGCTTGTATGTTCAAACCTTAGCTTGAAAACTGTGGGTAGCAAAAAAGCATGATCCTTGCCTAAGTTGTTGTGAGACATGATATGGTATAATAGAGTGCTATGATCTTGTGCTTAGTGATGCTTGACATCCGGAGTTTTCCTTTTTGAAAAAATCAAAACATGATGAGTTCCTCAATGATGTGAATTTCCTATCCAAGGCCATATATAGATTCTAGTTCTTAGCCTCCACATATGCAGCTTGTTCTCTCATTGAGCTTTGTCAAATTGTTGTGACCCTTGTTAGAACTCATACTCCCCTGATGAAGATCACGTACACGTTCATGCTAAACTTCTACACTGGAAGTTAGCATTCATCATTTGTTCCATTTTGCTTATGCATTATTCCACAAATAAAACTCTATGTATCTTTGTATCATTCATCCCTCTCCAAATATCTCCAATAGAGACAAAGGGCAAGCTAAAAAAAGAGAAAAAAAAGAGAAAGAAAAAGAAAAGCATGCTCAAAAGCATGGCAAAAATAAAATAAAGAGAGGTAGCCCAAGTCTCGAAAAAATTTCAAAAGGAGAAAAAGGGATTGATATGTGCAAGAGAAAGAGTTCCACCATATAGATGGTAATAACTAGTACCAACTTCGGGGCTAGTGTCCACCCTACCATCAATCCCTCATTTCCTCATATAAAGCATGGTAATATCTAGTGCCCATTTCCGGGCCTCGTATCCACCTTACCATGCTCATATCCATCACACACATATGCACATCTTGATCAGGATGTATGTTTGTTTCTTCCAAGGATCCGGTTTTTGACTTAGCAAAATATGAGAGACAAGTATGCCACATTTCTTCCCTACCTACAGCTCCACATAAGCCTGTTAGGAGTAGGATGTGAAGAAAGGCAACATTGATGCCTTGGTGAGGAACCATACACATTTGAGCGATCCGAGAGTATCATTTGAGGAACTCTGATTTTCTTTTGAAAAATTTGCAAAACCTCCTGATTGATAGTTGATCAAGGTATGAGTGATTATGCACTTGCTATATAACCATTCTGTCTCTCAACCACATAAGGTAGGTGAAGCTTTATGCCCCATGCCATCAGGTGAAAGGTAAGAACATTGCCAACTTGTTCAACTCTTGGTAGAATACTTTGCTGTATGTTTGCCATAAGTTGAGAATACAACATTGTAGCAACTCCTGATCAACGAACCTAAGTCCCTAATGTCTTGCTTCGAGACGAGCAAGAGGTTAGCTTGGGGGAGTTTGTTGATGGCTGTTAAGTACCACTTTCAACCCTCAATATTCTCACATAAATGGAGGCATATGCATTATTTACTTGCATTTTGGTCTGAATAATGTAGTTCCACTTGTCCTTGGAGATTATTTGTATGTAGGTGAAATACCCATTAAAAGAGATGGAAACCCACCTTCTATGGAGAAACCATGCCAACTCAGCTGAGGAGGTGGCTGCCACCAAGGAAACACATGGCATTCCACGTCATTGATCCAAGGGAGGCACTCACCGACGAATCAGAGAGTGACACATGGACTTCACAAGGATCCATGGGCCCACCAGAGCTCCATCTTATCCGGAAACTTGGCATGCACGGGGGAAGGATCAGAGGGCCCACATGTCAGCCACCCAGAGAAAACACAGGCCAGGAGGCGACCCTAGGGGGTCGGCCGATCCTAGGATCGGCCGAACCGACCTAGTGGCCGTTCATCCTGGCCCTCCACGTGGTGGTTGCTCATTGGTCACTTGCTGCATCCTCGGGTGTTTTGAGGCCATTTGGTGCTCCGAGCAAGCCTAGTCCTTGCCTATAAATAGAAGGGGAGGGGCTCCCATTTCACACACACCACTCTCTCATTCTGCTCTCACTTTTAGTTTCTAAGGCTAGGGGGTAGGCTAGAGTAGCTCTTGTACAGGTTCCAAGTCTTCTTTGGAGTCTAGGTATGAGTTCTCTTTTATCTTTATTTCATTGTATAACTCTGATCTACTTCAGTTATTCAGCTATTTCATATAAAGTCATGGTAGATCGTATGCTTGATATGTTCTTGAGTTCATCCTTTGTTCATCATTTAGAGGCTTCGTGTTCTTCATGAACACTACCTTTTGATCCACTTGAAGGATGATAAACGCATTCCTTATGTGTTTGTTCATAAGTTAGAGGCTCGTGTTCTTCACGAACACGACCCTTTGATCTTGTTGACTAGACATAAGAGAGTTCGTATCCGTTCGTATGTCTTGCCTTAGTTGAACTTGTTAGATGGCATAAGAGTGTTGCATGAGGTTTGTGTTCAAGCTACGGTACTCAGTCTAAGTTGACCAGTTTTCTGGTGGCTCTCACCATAGGTCACAATAGCCCGAGCCGGGTGAAGTCTAGCAGCAACGCAGGCATGGTGCCTGGGTTGTGTGGCTATGTTAGTTATGAGCATACGCCCCGTAACGATAGAGGTAGGCCGCAGTGGTGACAGCTGTTGGACCCTTTGGAACCCTCCGCGCTGGGGTACTTGTTGTAGGAGTCTAAAGTCTAGTTTCGCAGAGTGCTGGTCGTCGCGGGCTAGCTCCCCGTTTGTACCTGGGTGCTGAACATTAACCTCTCATGCAATGCTCATGCCTATCTCCTGTATCTTCTAGCTTTGTATGTTTAGTACATTAGAACCTAGAGCTAACTCGTATGTTCCCCCTAAGTTGCAGTGTGCTAGAGTAGAGGTAGATCTGAGTGTATGTCACACTACCCTTTATATCTTTATCTTACCCCTGCCTTTGAGTTTGTTGTTTCCTATATCTATCTCTTAGTTTACATACAGTGCAAAAGCATAAGTCTATGATATCCGCCATTGCCTTCCACGGATACGATACCCTTGGAATATTCTCCTTCCTTGGGGAAATGCTACAATGGTTTATCTGTGCGCTTGCGGATTCGTTCATGATCGTTTAGATTAACTTTTGGCAAGTCTTGATGTTCATGCTAACTCGGCGTCGTTAGTTGTGACATTAAGAGATTCCCACAGGCATTTCTTGGTGATGTCACTGAGGATGGATTCCAAATTTGTTCTTAAAGTGACGACGCTAAGAAACGCCAACAGTCTCTAGGACTTGTAGGCTTGTTTGTACCTAGTTTAGAGCTGCTCTTGTGTGTGCGAGTGATCCGAGTGCAAATCGGGGCATAGGCCGAGTTATCTCTTTGGAGAAGAATTTTTATCGGCTCCCATTCACTCCCCCCCCCTCTGGTCGCCTAATCGGTCCTCCAGTGATGAGACCATCTCAAGCACTTCAACAAATACTCTTAATATTGAACGTTCATACAAGGTGAAAGCTAAACTTGACTGCAAATCTTATTGTTTTCCTTTGGCAAGGCTACTACTTGGTTTGTACGATGACAGGTTAAAGCACCTTGCGATAGTTGAAGAGACGAATACAACTACAACACCAAAGTTTCACTTCAGCTACAATGATTATTCTGATGACCAAAATGATGATTTCACCAATCAAGTTTATCCATACCTAAACCCAAGAGAGCATGCGCCAAGATATGTTTACATGTTACAACAAGAGGTGAACTCTCTCCTTGCTGAAATTAAGTTACATACAAATAAGAATTGTTTACTACCTAAGTGTTGTAATATTGTTATGTTAAGGTTTACACATGAAGACATGGACTACACTCAAGTAGAGAAGGAGTACATGCAAAAAGGAGAAGGTTACATAAAGCCAAGGACGAGTTACGTGAAGACCAACAAGGTTGCTTTCAGTTCGGACCACCAGTTCGGACATGCATAAAGATTTGGTCATAACTCTTTGTTCCCGATAGCTCGGAGCTCCATAAGTACTTGACGGAACGGGCTAAAAGTCAACTTTCCAATGCAAGAAACTACATGTCCATTGGACTTCCCAATAAAGAGTTATGACCGATTTAGTGGAGACTGCTCAGAAGGCCAACAGCCACGCGAGGCTGTTCAGGATTTCAGTTCGTGGTGACTTTTCACATAGTGTAACTCCAGGAACTCAAAGGTCCATTCACGCCCAACAAGGAGGGTTGTTCCTTGTATAAATACCCCCATGTATCTCTGAAATAATCAAGACTTTGATATTGAAATAGAACCCCCTTTGTTCAGTTGTGTGCTAACAAATTCAGAGAGTAATCTCTACCCCTTTGCTCTTGTGATTTCCTTGAGGGATTACAGAAGCGGCCGCGTCATCGGCTCCCAATTGGTACTCTTGGTCCATTGATTCCAGGTTGTGTTGGTTGGTTCTTTGAGAGTGTGGTTGGACGAATCCTCGATTCAGGTTGCCGGTTAAAGACGGTGGTTGGCTTCGAGTTTTATTTGCCAGGTTGCACTAGTTATCGCTGTTTGCAGCAATTTATCTTGGCTGTTCTACAGCTAGTTATCTTGATCGGGATCCTACGTCGTGAAGATCGGGACCGAGTCTCATCATTTGGTATCAAAGCCAAGTTGCCACGGTGGGATTCTTTACCCTTAGCTACATATATGTTGTCTTTGTCCTATCCACCAAAAAGCCATAAAAATTTTATAGCCTTTTGTTTCAATCTGTTTATCTAGTGAGTTTGGTTAAGTTTTAGTCCATTAGAGTCTTTGTTTAGTTGCTGATCATATCATCCTTTGTGTGTCCTTTTGTGCCTTTTCATATATCTGAAAATCCCCACAAAAAGTAAACCATTTCTATCCTTTGTGAAAACTTTTATCCTATTAAGATAGTTGCTGGTTATATTTCGTTCTATCATCTTTAATTTGTGCAAATATTATATCTGGTTTTGCCTTAGTATTGCAAAAAAAAGTGTCAAAAAAAAGGAAAAGGAAAGAAAGTTGCAAAAGAAACACAAGTTAGAAAGTAAAAAAAAGAGTGCTGAAAAAGAAGAAGGATCTGTTTGTTGGTATGCACAAGTGTTGAACCTTCATATCAATTTGTGTAACCAGTTTGCTATCATCCTTTTGGTGCAATTTTGCTAGGTGATTCTCTTTAAATCAATCATCCCTAGCATATTCCTTGTTGGCATCAAATCTGAAATCTATCTTTTGTGCGTGTGTTGTTACATCACATCTTTCATATCTTGTGATCAGCACTAGGCATTGAATCTCTAGTTTGGATTGTTACTTATCTTTACAACAACTAGAATTCAGATTGCTCCTTGTGTTTTATACCCCACCGAGCTCCACAAATAAGCCACTAAAACTGAATGCCGGTCATGCATTCGCTTAACCATCACTTCTGTAATCTACAGGGAACTCATAAGAGCTTTGGTTGGTAAGAGAAGGTGAGGTTGTGAGTTCCACATATTGTCCAATTCCACATATATGCTTGCTATTTTTTAGACATTAACCATGGCAGGTCGAGTATATACACGACTTCCTTTCTATGGAAGTGTTGATCCAGAGGAATTTCTGAATTGGAATGAACAAATGGAGTATGAACTTGAACTCCAAGATTTTCCAGAAGCAAAGAAGGTGTCACGAGCTGTACTTGAGTTTGAAGATTATGCTTGTGATTGGTGGAAGAAATATCCACATAAGCGCTTTGTCAAATGTTGGGAAGACTTGAAGAAAGTGATGAGAAAAGAATTTGTTCCACGTGAGTATGAGCTGATTTTACTTCGTCGTTTGAAGCGCATTAAGCAAGGAAGTAAATCTGTTCGGACTTATCATGATGAGCTATCTTTTGCTATGCGCCGAGCAAATATTGTTGATGACATGGATGCAAAAGAATATTTCAAGAGAGGTCTTAATCCGAATATTGTTGCTGCCATTGAGGGAAAATACGCAAGAAGTGTGCAAAATCTTTTGGTATATGCACTCAAAGAAGAGAGAAAAATTAAAGAGCTGCAGCAAGACAAGATTTCAAAGTGCATTAATTTGTGCAAAGACATTGCTACAAGATTACATGCTGATTTGAAGCCTAAGGTGGCATTTGTTGTTGGAAGTAAACAAGCATCAAGCCCTTGCAAGAAGAAAGGATTTTCTACCTCCAAGTGTGAATCAATTGATGCTAATGCTAAGTGTGTTGAAAACAAGAGCTTTATTGTGCAGCAAGAAGACAAGTGTGTGCCACAAGTTGACACGGGAAGTGATATGGTGATTGATCTTTCTACCAATTCTAGTGGTACAACTTATCCTAGTGTTATGGCTGTCCATAATTTCAGTTTGAACTCTGAGTGTGAGTGGAATGAATTCAATGAACTTCCCTCCAATGATTGTTTGAATTATGAGCAAGTATCATCAAGAGAAGATGTTGCACGTACCACAAAAGAATTGCTTGTAAAAGAGACCATACAATTTGAGAAGCATCATTCATCAACTACTGAAGATGGGGAACCCATTACTCCTTTAGTAGCTGATATTTTGAGTGACCAATTGAAGGAAGATGAGAGTGGACAGTGCCACAATCATTTGCAAGCAAGAGAAATAATTGAAGGCAAGAAAGAGGTGGTTGTTGTTGATTTTCAAATTGAAGGTGATCATTTGATTCAGCAAAAACATGAAGAACGTCTTCTCAGGTTTAGATTCTAAGAGCTGATATTTGTACAAGTTATATGCCTTTTTCAAGTGCCATTTGTGATGCTAAGTGTTGCAATGTTATTGATAGTTGTGATATGCAGCAAGGTGGTGAATCAGTGTCACTACAAGATTTAGAGTGTGTTTCGACACCCATTTTTAGAGTTGCATATAATCTGAATGAAAAGAGGGATCAAATGTTTGGTTTGAGAGAAGATTTGGAGAAGAAATATGTTGCTAGTGCATCACCAAGTGTGATTGATGAATCTGTCCAAAAGCAAATTGAACATGTTCCACCTGATCAATGGTTGCAAAATGATGTTGTTCCAAGCTTGGAAGAGATGTCAACATGTACTACACCATCAACTGTAGTATGTGAGGAATTATTGGACAGACATGCTGAAATTAAGTGTGCTAATATACCTCATGAAGTTCAGATTGAAGGTATAACTGATATTAATGATTCCACTGAAATTGATGGTGTCTCATTACCACCGGAATTTGTTAAAGTTGGTTGTTCCACTTTGACCTTTGCTGGTCAATGTTTAGTTGAGGAGTTCATGAATGAAAGTGATCATGCAGTTGCTGCTCCAAATATTGAAGTCCAAGTTGTGCAACAAAACCCATGTGAGAGTGAGAGCCACATAGCCAAATTGAGTGCAAGAGAAAATAAAAGTGAGTTGTGTGATTCCACAAAATGTGAGATTGAGAATATCCACAATGAGAGTGAGAGATATACACTACACAAAAAGAGAGAGTTTGATTGCAAGATATGTGAGGATGTTTATGAATCTAACCCACTCATCCCTACTTCTAGTGTTGTCTATCAATATGTGCAGGTTTGCAAGGAAACGGAGCAAGATATGTTTGCTCATCACACTACACCACTTGATGTGAGAAGTGAGATGATTGCTAATGTACAAAACCAATTTGTTGCTACTACAAACGTGAATCATCAAGATGAAGAAGGTAAAAATTTGGAAGTGCAAACACCAAAACTGAAAGGTAATAAAACTAATTCAGATCTGAGTTTGCAAGGTAAAATGGAGAGTAATCATGATAAAACATCTGCTGCAATTTCCGTTGACCTTACTCAAAGTTTCTATGCTAATTTATTTCATTCACAAGTCAATTCAAGTGCTGAAATTTTGCGAGTTGCTAACCTTTGTTCTAGTTTGCAAAACTCTTGTTATAATTTGATTGAACCTTGTGATACCTTATATGCTAATAAATTTCACCATGTTCAGTTGATTACTTATGCTGATTTTTTCAGAAGAATATTTCCTTCTAATTGTTTTAGTTACACTAAGCTTGATAAACCTGTTGAGATTAATGAAATGCTTCATAATATGTCTGTGCTAACATCCATGAGATCTTTGAATAATGCTCATAGCTATAAGTTTACTTTCAATTTGATTGTTAAATATATTATTGATAAGTTATTTGTTTGTGCTATGTGCATAACATGTGACAAGCTTGCTGAATTTAAATTAAACATGCTGAGCGACAAACATTATGATCCATATTTTTCTGATCTTGAGGTGAATAAATTTTTTAATACTTGTTGTTTTGAGAAACAAATATTGTTCCCTTGATCATATTCTTCATCAAAAGACATGAACCATATGCAATATAAAGGAATCTCTACACCAAAATTTTTTATGTTCACATCAGACACAAATAAGTTGGGAAGGTATAAATCTGAACCTTTGAATAAATTGTGCAACAAAATTTTTTATGATGGAAGAAATGTTCAAAATTTCAAAATGATCAATGTTTCAATGATGAAATCTGAGATTTTGAATCAATTGTGTTGCTTAGAAGAAATAGTTGTTCTTCCATCTACTAAGTTGTTTGCAGGATTACAAACATCAAGAAACTTTCATCAAGGTGAGATTAGTGAAATGAATTTGATGTTTCAAGCTCATCTAAATAAAATTCATAACCCATATACGTCATGTTACCATTATGAACACGTAGATATCGATTGTAAAGGAAGAAATGAGGAAGTTAAAATGATTAATCATGAAAATTGTTGTATATGTCCACCCTCTACTTTCTATAGATTAATTTCAGGTCAACAAAAGCCGAGGATGGCTTTTCTTCAAGGGAGGGAGGATGATGAGACCATCTCAAGCACTTCAACAAATACTCTTAATATTGATCATTCATACAAGGTGAAAGCTAAACTTGACTGCAAATATTATTGTTTTGCTTTGGCAAGGCTACTACTTGGTTTGTACGATGATAGGTTAAAGCACCTTGCTATACTTGAAGAGACGAATACAACTACAACACCAAAGTTTCACTTCAGCTACAATGATTATTCTGATGACCAAAATGATGATTTCACCAATCAAGTTTATTCATACCTAAACCCAAGAGAGCATGCGCCAAGATATGTTTACATGTTACAACAAGAGGTGAACTCTCTCCTTAATGAAATTAAGTTACATACAAATAAGAATTGTTTACTACCTAAGTGTTGTACTATTGTTATGTTAAGGTTTACACATCAAGACATGGACTACACTCAAGTAGAGAAGGAGTACGTGCAGAAAGGAGAAGGTTACATAAAGCCAAGGACGAGTTACGTGAAGACCAACAAGGTTGCTTTCAGTTCGGACCACCAGTTCGGATATGCACAAAGATTTGGTCATAACTCTTTGTTCCCAATAGCTCTGGAGCTCCATGAGTACTTGATGGAACGGGCTTGAAGTCGAATTTCTAATGCAAGAAACCGCATGTCCATTGGACTTTCCAATAAAGAGTTATGACCGATTTAGTGGAGACTGCTCAGAAGGCCAACAGCCACGCGAGGCTGTTCATGATTTCAATCGTGGTGACTTTTCACATAGTGTAACTCTAGGAACTCAAGGGTCCACTCACACCCAACAAGGAGGGTTGTTCCTTGTATAAATACCCCCATGTATCTCTAAAATAATCAAGACTTTGATATTGAAATAGAACCCCCTTTGTTCAGCTGTGTGCTAACAAATTCAGAGAGTGATCTCTACCCCTTTGCTCTTGTGATTTCCTTGAGGGATTACAGAAGCGGCCGCGTCATCGGCTCCCAATTGGTGCTCCTGGTCCATTGATTCCAGGTTGTGTTGGTTGGTTCTTTGAGAGTGTGGTTGGGCGAATCCTCGATTCAGGTTGCCGGTTAAAGACGGTGGTTGGCTTCGAGTTTTATTTGCCAGGTTGCACTAGTTATCGCTGCTTGGAGCAATTTATCTTGGCTGTTCTACAGCTAGTTATCTTGATCGGGATCCTACGTCATGAAGATCGGGACCGAGTCTTATCATTCAGAGTGCTTGGGAATTTTATTTGAAAATTTGAAAACTCTTTGCAAAGCTCCTCTTTGATATGCCATAGGTCTGCCAAAGCCATATGATATTTTAGTTGAAAACCTTATTATATGCTGCTTGTTATTGCATTGAGCTTTGTCAAATTGTTGTGACCCTTGTGAGAATTCTTTTCTTGCTTTCATGATCAAGATTCATGTGCACACCATATCCCCTTGCTATGCTTCTACACTGGAAGTTAACATTGTATCATCCATCCATTTCACAAAAAAGCTCCATGTGTGGTGTGACCTCTCTCTCTCCAAAAGTATTCTTGAAGAAAAGGGACATGGGGTATGCAAAAAAAGGAAGAAAAAGAAGAAAAAAACATGCTCAAAGCATGAGTGAAAAAAATGCCCAAGGCATGAAAAAAAGAAGAAAAAAATAGAGATAGCCCATGCCCAAAAGAAAGGAGAAAAGGAGAGAGATGGGATCATGCAAAAAGGAGTTCCAATAAATCAGATGGTAATAACTAGCACCCATTTCGGGCCTAGTATCCACCTTACCATCACCACCATATCCATACACGTGCACATCTTGATCTGATTGTATGAATTGCTTTTCTGCTTGGATCCGGTCTTTGACTTTGCAATATATGCGATGCAAGTATGCCTTATCATCCATTCCCTACCTTGAGCTCCACATAAGCCATCATTAGAAGTAGGATGAAAGAAAGCCAATTCTATGCCTTTGTGAGGACATATACACATTGAGCGACATGAGAGAATCAAATGAGGAGCTAAGCAAGGTTTGTTTTGAAAACTTTATTGGAAAACCCAAGTTACTTGATGAGAGAAATGGGTTACCCCCGGGTCCCCACCGGCTATTGTCCAAGAGGTCCCTGACAAGTGGGTCCGACTTGCCAGAAGCCCCGCCAACCTGCAAGTGGGCCCGGAGACCTTATCCACAGACCCGACGACCTTGGGCGACCTTATCCTGATCCCGAAGGATCCGCGCTACTTGGAGTGCAAGTCAAGCAACAGTACGCGGTGTGGCACCGCCTGTAGGTCCGAGTATCTCGGGATACTCCTTGTAATCCGGGAAGATAGCTTTCCATCTTGTAACCGACCCAGATACGGGTCCACCAACCTCGAATGGAAACCCTAGCCCGCTACCCATATAAGGCGGCCTAGAGCTTCATTCGAGGGGACATCTTCATCTCACTCACATAATCCCACCACAAAACTGGACGTAGGGTTTTACTCTCCGGAGGCCTGAACGAGTCTAAACCCTTGTGTCTCCTTGTTCTTCACCATGCTTGCCGTGTTCCGAGTTCATCAAGTGAACTACCACCTACGCTCTTAGTTCGCGATCCTCTCCATTAACCTGCAAACCGCTTGGGTAGCCCCCTTGCGGATCTATCCAAGTCTCAACCCCTGATAGTTGGCGCACCAGGTAGGGGCGATCGGGAGCTCACTGTGCAGCATGGTGGCCCGATCTGGTGTTGTCTGCCCTGCAAGCATGGCGGCCATCCTCGCCAACCCCGTGGAGATCTGCTTCGGCTCCTTCACGACAACCTCTCCTGTTCCAGCGGCCACGGGGCAGGTCGCAATGGCACCCGTTGCCACCCCCGTTTCTGATCTGATGTCGGTGACCCACCAGCCCAAGCCCTACGACCTTGTTGAGGGGATGGAGCGTGTCACCAGCATGATGGAGGAGACCCTCGAGATCTGCGAGCGAGCTCAACACTTGACACAGCTGGCATTGTGCCACGATACCTTCCCCTTCGGCCTGCGATCTTCGCTGGGCATCTGCCTCAGCCAGATGTCCAAGCCTTGCTAGATCCAATCTGGGCGGCAGCCCTCTAGCGACCTAAAGCTGGCCCCTCGCGCCCGGCGCGACCCTCTCGACGTACCTTGCACCTATCATAAGGGTGCGAGGCACCCTCTCTGCGGATGTCGCCTGCGGAAGAAGATCGACCAAGAGCACCCCCGTCACACTACACGATGTCACACCTGTTTTTCCAAAGAAAACCAAGTGCTAACCTATATGCATGCCAGGATCGAGTTTCATGCATATAGTTGACATAAGTGAATAATAGAAACAATATCACGTAAGAAAAACAAAGATTTATCAGAGATTTACGCTTTATTCTGGAAACGAAGACACCAAACTTCACAGGCAGACGACTGGGGGCTGCGTACGCCTAGCAACAACACCATCTTCAACAGCTTCACACATCTTCTCCTTCTGAGCAGCAGTTTAGCAAGGTTGCGTACACTTATGGTTGGTACTCAGCAAGGCCACAAGAAATAACCAGAAACGATTTAAAGTCCATCTTTAAGTATATTAATCATGTGAGGGTCCAGGCCGCTCCATGACCAAGAGCACGGCTAGTCGATTAGTTTTACACTCTGCAGAGGTTGTACACTTTACCCACAAGTCGCGTAAACCCAACCATGCGATGCTAGCTAGGCATCATACCACACTTCCTAGATGTGATAGCATAGGGACGCTACGAGGCCTTTACAAAGATTCCCGAATGTGAAGCAACCCGCGAAGGTTCCGAGCCGTCGCAGAGTATAAAGTCCCCTAGTAGGTACCGTGTCTTAGCCAAGCCCAACTCCCTACTAGAGCGAGTCTATACCCCAACTAACGCTCCCCCTTGCCCTTATCAGGTAAGGTCACCCCAACATCAAGGTTTCTAATTATTCAGCCAAGACAGAGCCATATGTCTTGTGGTTACACCTAGTTCCTGGGTGGTCGCTCCATGTTCCGATTAAAGCATAGTATTCTTATAAATAAAGCATAGGTAGAAGGATGGTTAGGGACACTTGCATTTCTCCAACGAAAAGCTACTCTTACTGCTCTTCAGCTCGCGCTTTCTTGGAACTCTTTATCTTCAAGGCAAACGAACAACGATCTTCTACTCGAAGCAATCATCGGAAACAACCATACATAGCAAACAGACAAGTACAACTAAGAACAATGCACCAATCAAAAGAAAAGCATTAAAAGAGCGTGCTAAAAGATAGGCTTGATTCTATGGTTACGCAACGTCGAGAACGTAACTAAGGTTGAAAAGAGAAAAGCTATTGAGGGACTTTTATCAAACAACAAGAGACTATGAGATTGGTTTATTTTTAATTAGCAAAAGATATGTAAAAGATATTTCATAAAGAAAATACCCTAAATTGGATTTAAAGCAAATTAAACTTTATTTACAAAACCGGTGTAAAGAACTAGTCAAATTTTATTTATAAAGATTCATATATAAATTATACCAATTAAACATTTAACTTAGAAAAAGTAAACTATATATGAATCATCTAAAACGTAACTTTATGATTCGAGTAGATCATATTATTATTAAAAACATTATGGTATTAGCATTAATCAAATTAATGTTTATTATAAAAGTCGGTGTAAAAACCTAATCAACTTTTAATTAGAAAAATTAATTAAATATTAAGCAAATTAGCATGTGGTTTATGAAAAACCGAGATGTAGCACTAATTAGATTTTATTTACAAAAGCATGTGAAACAAACATTAATCAAATTAACATTGATTATGAACGTTGAGAACGTAACTAAGGTTGAAAAGAGAAAAGCTATCGAGGGACTTTTATCAAACAACAAGAGACTATGAGATTGGTTTATTTTTAATTAGCAAAAGATATGTAAAAGATATTTCATAAAGAAAATACCCTAAATTGGATTTAAAGCAAATTAAACTTTATTTACAAAACCGGTGTAAAGAACTAGTCAAAATTTATTTATAAAGATTCATATATAAATTATACCAATTAAATATTTAACTTAGAAAAAGTAAACTATATATGAATCATCTAAAACGTAACTTTATGATTCGAGTAGATCATATTATTATTAAAAACATTATGGTATTAGCATTAATCAAATTAATGTTTATTATAAAAGTCGGTGTAAAAACCTAATCAACTCTTAATTAGAAAAATTAATTAAATATTAAGCAAATTAGCATGTGGTTTATGAAAAACCGAGATGTAGCACTAATTAGATTTTATTTACAAAAGCATGTGAAACAAACATTAATCAAATTAACATTGATTATGAAAAACGGTGTATAGCACTATATATCTTTTATTTAGAAAAGGCATGTTTAATAAGCATTAAACAAAATTAATATCAATTTAATTTTCAGAAGACAAACATGAAGAAAACTCACCACTAATGTGTGCTTTACATTATTATGAACCTAACACAACTTGAACGGATAATAACGGAGCTAAAACATGGAAAATATAGATTTTGACAAGAAAAAGATAACTGATTGAACATGACGCAAGAATGATGTCACCATGAGGCAATAATCATGAAAGAAATTAAAAGAACAGATGTATTGATTCTAATATGTGGGCAAGAACTTTATGGATGAGTAAAAGATTATTCTATATATAGATCAAAGATAGTCACGGTTAAAAGATCAATGGAGTTTCCCAGTACCGGAAGTCTAGCATAAGCATGATGTAAGCATGTCATCGGTAGGACATCTTGATAAATATAATGTATGCATGCATGCATGGATTAGAAGTGCACGCATAGGGTAGCTAATTAGCAAGCATGACCCTGGTGATACATGCGTGTGTGCATAAAGGCTTGCATGAAGGCTTGCACTGATTAGTTAGTGAGACGGGAACGGAAGGGTGCATACGGAGGTTCTCACCAGCGGCGTCGATGGCGAGCTCGGAAAGACAGAAGCACCAGCAAGCTCGTGGCCAAGATGTCATGCCGCAACGACCACGGCGTTGAGGTGCTGGTGGTTGGGCTTCTCGCTGCAGTCTACACATGCATCATGCATGCACACATAACGCTTTGCACATACACATAGAGAGAGCACGACTAGCAATTTGTTGCCATGAGAAGACTAGACGATGGCGCATATATACACTTATGCACTGCAAGGCAGAAGGTGAGAAGGAACGCTCGGATTAGATGCAAACCAGCTGAAAGACGACTGGGATCAGGAACTTGATAGAATTGGCATGCTCACCTAAGCAGACGTGGAACGACGTAGACAACGAGTCGACGACGGCGGAAATTGAACTCGACAAAGATTTGATGGCGGTGGTATGATCTTTCACGTGGACATGCTCACCCGGCCCCTACAGCAGATCGTCACAGGGACGGCAACCTCGACGGGATTCGGCGTCACCTCGCTAGCTCTGCTCATGGTCAAGTCCTCCCCGGCGGCCGGCATACATGGAGACTTGGAGTCATGGACAGAGGTAGATGCGGTTCAGCATAATCAAGAGTGTTGAACTAGGAACGAGATGGCAACAAGAGCTCACGTACGTGTGGCCTGGGCCAAAATAAAGATGACGACGGACGAACGGTGATTGCGACGGCCAGCTCGATGTCTTCTGTCGAGTATTGGCGACGTGCTGGTGTTCTAACCCAAAGGCAAGTGATGAACGAAGTACGATGGCTTGAGATCAATTCTTGATGCGGACGGTGACCTTGGGATGGCCTTCGTGACGGCACCCTGGCCGGGCGGCGGCGACGACTCCTCTTCGCTTGTGGCGCTCTCCGAGGAGGTTGCGGCACCGGCAGCAGATTCAACTCGGAGGTTGTTTGCCGGGCAAGGAGCTAGGGCACAAGATGTGAAAAAAAAAACACGACTAGGCCAAGGCTGCGGACTGCAAAATGTAGGATGTGGTGATGAGCCTAAACATGCTTAGTTGGATTTGATCACGGCCAGCTTCCACACCGTCCGAGACGGGGTCCAACTCAGCCCAAGAGTAAAAGAGGAACACGGTGATGATTTTTTATTTGCCATGGCCCGGGGTATGTTGCTTCCTGCGTACTCCAAGACGAAATATAGAAAAACCAAAAGATAATACAAGTAGCCATAGGGTACTACAGGTATATTTGTAGAAAAGAAGATGGAGTAGCTAGAAAATAAGTTGAGATGATACTTGGAGTTGGTGAAATAAATCACGTGACCGGATTTTGGAAAAAGGGCGGTCGGCGGTGGAGCTCGGCCTCCAGGCCGTGGCAGTGCTCCGGAGGTCAACTCGCGACGGGAGCCGTTGTTCTGGACGCGGCTCGGCGTTGCGGACCTCTTGGTGGTGATGGACTGCTCCGGTTCCGCCCCTCGACGACGCTAGGGGAGCAGGAAGCCGGCGGCGCGTTCTGCTCGGAGGCGGCGCTGCGCAAGGCGAGGCGGAGGCAGCAGGGCACGCGAACGACGTGCTTTTATAGGGGTGTAGGAGGCGCGGCCTAGCCGTGGCGCGCACGCCAAGAAGGCGGCCGGCGGCGACGGTGCCGTGCCGTATCCGTCATGGACACGCGAGCAGCTGCTAGGCTCAAATGGGCCTGGTGGCTGAAACAGCTGGGTCGGGCTCGGCCCAAAATAAAAAGAAAAGGTTTATTATTTTCGAAATACTTTTGAGTGCAAATACCATTCCAGAAAAATCTAGAAAATGTTTAGAGGCACGAAAAATACCCAGAAAATTCTAAAAATTCTAGGAAAATTCCCAGAGTCAGATTAGGACACGAACAATCCAAATAAAATATTTGTAGCTCGTGAAATGGATTTTAGATCCTTCTAATAAAAAGAATAAGCTCAGAGAAAATGAGAATAAATTTCAAAAAAAATCTGGAAAAATTCTCGGAAGGATTTGGTCAGCACCTAAACGCATTTTAAAAACATTTTGCACTCATCAACACCAAGATGCATCGGCATGATTGCAACACACACATAACAATTTATTTAATTCCGAAAAACAAACAAAGGCTTTTCCTGTACTATATTTCCTGTAAAGAAAATAAATGTTGGAAAAATTTTAAAATTGAGTGAAAATTGTTGTTTTAATTTTTCTTCTAATTCACATCTTGAAATTCGGAAATTTCAGGGAGTGACACACGACCTCCCCAGTCCCGGACTGCGGCGAGTTCCAGAAGGTTCGGGTCTGCGTCTCCCCCAACAACTCGGACATCGTCTTCCTCCAGGTGCTCGTTGTCTCGGAAAATGAACCACCATGTCACGACGTGATGGACTCCGAGGAGGCAGCGCATATCCAAGGAAACACCCTATGTGCCTAGCGATGTGCAGAAGAACAACGTTGCGCAGTCCCCCTTGCGCTCGAGACCTTCGCCTCGAGTTTGAGGAGGTAGGGCTCCCGACGTTCAACAGCCCCCAGGCCAACCTGGGTGCCGCCATCACGCATCTCCAGCAATCTCAGCTGACACCTGAGGCCGAGGCGGCCATCGCCTACCTTCGGGTCTCCACAGCCCTGGTAGAAGAAAAGAGCGCGTCCTCCAAGTCTTCCGCATCTTCATCGACGCATCACTCACGCAGTCAATCTCATTGACCTCGGCGCACGAACCTTCCACCTATCCAGGAGGAGGTCGATCAGCACAACCCCGAGCAGCCTAACCGCCAGACTAACGACACCAACGGTGGCGACCTTCGCGTCAACCTCGACAACAACAGGCACGCCCACGACGCCCGCGGCTACATCGACCAACACCACCGCGCGCGCGAGGAGCGGGAGCTGCGTCACCTTGCGGAGTACGACCGCGAGTACTGTCCCCCTAGTGCCGTCCATCGCATCATGGAGCGCGAGCAGCGCGACCGCCATGACGTCGAGAACCGGTGGCGTGCGGTGTATGAAGAGCAGTACGGCTACCCGGAGGTCGCCCGTGGCAACCGGGATCACAAACCATGTTCCCAGGTCGTCATCCCAGAGTGCAACGTTTACTCCATCCCCAGGGATGCTGCTCAAGCTGGAGGCGACGTCGACGACATAGCCATCACTGCCTTCCCCACGTTGGCTCCTTGACTTAGATCGGTGGACTACCCCAACAACTTCAAGCCGAACATCCAGAAGTACGACGTGCATTCCGACCCCAACATCTGGCTGTCGACCTACTACATCACCGCCAAGGCAGCTCGCGGCGGCTTTGACCACATGGCAGCCTACTTCCCACTGGTGATGAGCGAGGCCCCATCACTCTGGCTCAACAACCTCTCGGCTGGCAGCATCAAATCCTGGGCCGACCTGTCCCAGGCATTCACCTCCAACTTCCAGGCGACCTACAATCGCCCTGGAGACGCCTTCAACCTCGGGAGGATCGTCATGAAGCATAAGGAGCGGCTCCGTGACTACACCAACCGGATCTTCGAGAACCGCAACACCTGTGTTGGCGTCAGAGACGACCAGGTCGTCGAGAGCTACAAGAAGGGCATCAAGGATCGCAAGATCTTTGAGAAGATCCACGAATGTGGCGCCACCACCATTGATGCCCTCATGGACGTCGTCAACAAGCTCATCGACACCGATGAGGCGATGGTGAACCAGTTCGACACCGACGCTGGGCGCGACGCCGGCACATCCGGCACAGTAGGGGACTCCGATTCCAAGCTGCGCAAGCGACCTTTCGAGGTGCTGGCGGCTGAGGGGCGTCGACCTTCAACGTTCAACCAAGAAGAGTTCGACGCAATGCTCGACAGCCTCTGCGGGTTCCACGAGGGGTCCAATCGTACCCTCTGTGAATGCTCGCAGTACAAGAAGCCCTTCAGCACCCCTGAGGACCCCAAGAGATGCAAGAAAGACGGCGATCGATCCTCTTTGCGCCGCTACAACAACAACTACCGCCGCGACGACCAGCGGGAACGGTGCGACGATCGCGACAACAAAAACCGCTGCGACGACCGCCGTGACAGCCGCCGCGACGACCCACGCCCCGAAGCTCGCCGTGACGAGCGCGACCTGCCACCTCCACCTTCGACAGGCAACCCCAATGGGCCCTTCCAGCCACCTACCCGAACGAACATGATCGTCGGAGGTCTCAAATCCCACTTCAGCAGAAGGCGCTACCGCAAGGACAAGTGCGAGGTCCACCTCATCCACACCCAGCCAACGGCGCCTCTACGTTGGTCTGAGCAGGCGATCACGTTCTCCAGAGCTGATCACTGGGTCCACATCCTAGATCCCGGGTCCTACCCACTCGTCGTCGAACCCACGGTGGAGGGGGCCCTGCTCTCCTAGACCCTCATCGATGGGGGGAGCGGGCTGAACATCATCTTCGTCGAGACACTGAAGAAGATGAAGTTTGACTTCAACAAGCTCACGGCGTGTGATGAGCCTTTCTACGGCATCGTCCTAGGGAAAGCGGCCTACCCCCTGGGTCGGGTCTCCCTCCCCGTCACCTTCGGCACTGAGGACAACTTCCGCACAGAGTACCTCAACTTCGAGGTCACTGACTTCAAGTCCTCCTACCATGCGATCCTAGGTTGCCTAGGCTGGCCAGATTCATGGCCATCCCGCACTACACCTACTTTGTGTTGAAGATGCCTGCTCCAAACAGGGTCCTCTCCGTCTACGGTGACCTCATGGTCTCCTTCTAGTGCGACTCCGAGGCCCTCGACATCGTCGTGACCTCCGCCTGCGTTGACGCCTCTGCGGTCTTGGTCGCCGAGGCCAAGAAGGTCGCTCTGAGCGACCTGACTATCCCAAAGCAGTAGCGCACGGAGACTACTCTGGAAGCCATCCCATCGACGAAGAGAGTCCGCCTCGGCCTGCCCGATGCGGAGAAGACGGTGGTCATCGGCGACGACCTCAGGGAGAAATAGGAACTCGTGCGCACCAGTTTGCTCCTGGATAACACGGATATATTCGCATGGAGTCCATCGGATATGCCGGGTGTCCCCAGGGAACTGGCTGAGCACTCCTTGGATGTAAGCAAGACGGCCAAGCCTGTCAAGCAGAAGCTGCGCCGCTTTGCGAAAGATCGCAAGGAGGTCATTAGGGTAGAGATAATAAAGCTCCTAACTGCCAGATTCATCCGTGAATGTAAAACCCGGTTTGGCTCGCCAACCCGGTGCTTGTACCCAAGAAAACCGGTCAATGGAGAATGTGTATCGACTACACCGATCTCAACAGGCACTGCCCTAAAGACCCCTTTCATCTTTCTTGCATTGACTATGCCGTGGACTCCACGGCCGGGAGTGTCCTTCTATGCTTCCTCAACTGCTACTCAGGGTATCACCAGATAGCCTGAAGGTCTCTGATCAAGATAAGATGGCATTCATAACATTGCATGACATCTACTGCTACACGACCATGACCTTCGGTCTCAAAAACGCCGGCGTAACCTACCAGAACGCCATCCAGAAGTGTTTGGAGTCCCAGATCGGCGAGAACGTGGAGGCCTACGTCGACGACGTGGTCGTCAAGACCACCCAGGCGGATAAGCTCATAGCTGACCTCACCCAGACCTTCGCCAACCTCTGCCACTATCACTGGAAACTCAATCTAGAGAAGTGCGTCTTCGGTGTCCCATCCAGCAAGCGGTGTCCCATCCAGCAAGCTCCTCGGCTTCATGGTTAGCAGCCAGGGCATCGAAGCAAAGCCCACTAAGGTGGATGCCCTCTGCAAGATGAAGCGACCTACTGGAAAGAAGGGCGTCATGAAGCTCATCCGCATGATGGCGGCCCTAGGTAGATTCATCAGCAAGCTTGGGGAGAAAGGCCTGCCCTTCTTCAAGCTACTAAAGAAGGCGGACAAGTTCGTCTGGACTGAAGAGGCTGACCAGGCCCTAGAAAAGCTCAAGACCTTCCTCATGTTGCCTTCGGTGATGGTGCCCCCGGCACCGAAGGAAACGTTACTACTCTACATCTCCACGACCACCCAGGTGGTCAGTTCGGTTTTAGTGGCAGAGCGACCTGAAGAAGGCAAACCCTACCCGGTCCAGTGACCTATCTACTATGTCAGTGAGGTCTTGTCAGATAGCAAGACTAGATACTCGCAGCCGCAGAAGATGCTCTATGCCCTCCTTGTCACCTTGTGAAAGCTCCGCCACTACTTCCAATCGCACAAGATCAAGGTCGTCTTGGCCTTCCCACTCGGTGAGATCCTGCGCAGCCGTGACACCACTGGACGCATCGTCAAGTGGTCCATCGAGCTAGGAGAGTTCGACATCAAGTTCTGCCTAAGGCAGGCCATCAAGTCCTAGGTCATTGCTGACTTCGTCTCTGAGTGGACAGAGATCCAGCAACCTCCATCATTGGAGCAACTAGAACACTGGAAGATGTACTTCGATGGTTCCATGAACCTTGAAGGAGTGGGAGCAGGCGTGCTCTTCATCTCCACCCAGGGCGATCACCTGAAGTATGTCCTGCAGATCCACTACGAAGCGTCTAACAACGGTGCCGAGTATGAAGCCCTCATCCACGGGCTACACGTCGTTGTCTCCCTAGGGATCAAGCGTCTCATAGCGTACGACGACTCCAAGGTCGTCATCGACCAAATCAACAAGGTCTGTGACATCAGAAGGACACGATGGACGCCTACTGCGCCGAGGTCCGCAAGTTCAAAGGTCACTTCGAGGGGATCGAGTTCCATCACATCTGTCGCGACAACAACATAGCGGCTGACGTCCTCTCTAAGTTGGGCTCCAAACGCGTGCTGGTTCCGGCCGGTGTGTTTGTCCAAGACCTACGCAAGCCTACCATCAAACTCCTCTTCGAACCATAGTCACCAGCCGATGATGCGACCCCACCAGGTGGCCATGACGTCCTCATGGCTGAGCCCGAAGATGATTGGCGCCTTAACATCCTCGCCTTCATCCTCGAGCATCGGGTTCCCGAGGAGAAGGCCGAACACGAGAAGCTCACAAGGCGCAGCGCCAACTACGTCGTCATTGGCACAGAACTCTATCGGAGGTCCGCCTCCAACGGTGTGCTAATGAAGTGCATCCTACGATCTGAGGGTCTCAGTCTCTTAGAAGAGATCCATGACGGCGAGTGCGGCAACCATGCCGCCTCAGCCAACCTGGTGGGGAAAGCCTTCAGATCGGGCTTCTACTAGCCCACCACTATGGCCGACGCTCAGGACCTTGTCCGGCGTTGCAAGAGGTGCCAGTTCTTCGCCAAGCAGCAACACATGCCGGCTCAGGCCCTGTGGACCATCCTCCCATCCTGGCCCTTCCCAGTATGGGGCCTTGTTTCGGTGGGACCTTTCAAGACCGCTCCCGGCGGCTACAAGCACATCATCATGGCGGTGGACAAGTTCACCAAATGGATCGAGGTCAGGCCTGTATGCAGTGTTATGTTGAAGGAGGCAGCCAAGTTCATTGAGGAGATCACCCATCGTTTTGGGGTCCCCAATAGGATCGTCACCGACCTTGGCACAACCTTCACAGGGGCTGATTTCTGGGACTTTTGCCAAGACAGCCTCATCGACGTCTACTACTCTTCGGTGGTGCACCCACACTGCAACGGCCAGGTCGAGCGTGCCAACAGCATGGTACTGCAGGCCATCAAAGATCGCATCTTCGACGACACATCCCCCTACGCCACCAGGTGGCTAGCAGAGTTCCCTCATGTCATCTGGGGTCTCCGAACTCAGGTCAGCTCGGCCACAGGTTACTCCCCATTCTTCCTGGTCTACGGGTCAGAGGCCATCCTCCCAATCGACGTTGCCTTTGGGGCCCCTCGCATCCAGCACTTCGACGAGGGCGAAGCAGAGCAAACACGCAAGGTCAACCTCGATAATCTCAAAGAACATCGTGTGGATACATTGATGCGCCACACGCGCCACGAGCAGCAGCTACGTCGCTATCACGACTGCAATGTACAGGAACATTCCTTCAACATTGGCGACCTGGTCCTGCGGCGGATTCAGAACACCAAGGACATGCACAAGCTTTCGGCACCTTGGGAAGGCCGCTTCATAGTCAAGGAGGTCATTGGACCGGCGACCTATTGCCTCCAGTGGGCCGATGGCCAGGGTGTCCCGAACCCCTGGAACATCGAGCACTTAAATCGCTTCTACCCCTAGAAGTATTGTACCAAAACAAAAAGCTATGTACTCTACTCTCTTGTAATTCATAAGTCAATAAAGATAAGATTCCCTTTCGGCAGGTTTCCTGTCGACCTACTTCTGGGTCCCTTTTTACTTTCTGTTCATCCCTCCCCCTCGACAAGCTCGGGGGCTTGGTCTTTAGCCAGACCCGAAGCGCTCGGGGGCTTGGTCTAAAGCCGGGCCCGATACGCTCGGGGGCTTGGCTTTGCCAATCTAAGGGTCTTATGACCTGAGGGGTTTTTACCTTTTCTTTCTTAAAGCGTTTTTCCCCTTACCACAGCTCTTATGCTTCTTATGCGTATTCCTAAGTCATGTAGTTGCAAGACCTTGGGTCCAAGGCCCCCCTCCACGTGCCGGCTGCACCTAAGCCTCCACGCTGAGCCGTGCAGTCGGTAAGTCGTTCCTCCACTGAGTTGGGTTAGCGGAGAGGACATGTTTCACACTTCATTACTTTTGAGTTTTCATAATGAGTGTTTTTGCCAAATAAGGGGTTATGCTCTTTAAACTAAAAGGAATCATTTCACTCAGGCAAGTTAATGTACATAATCAAAAGGGTCCATGACCTTATTTACATCGATAGCCTAATACATCATGGACTACAATTTCAGAGGTCGACCTTCTTGATGATCTCCTCTGTGGTGGCTTGGACATCTTCAGCTTTCACCAGCTCCGACAAGTCGACTTCCTCTGCAACTTTCTGCAGGTCGAACGTCGGCTCGTGGAATTTCACTGTGGCCAAGGCCGCAGCCACAGCGAGCTTGCTAGTATCTAGCAGCAGCGTCTTCATCCGGCCTTCCGCTACGTCCAGATGGGCAACCAACTCCTTGGGCTCTGCCCCCTCCTCCTGAGGGACATAAATGTCCATCAGGTACTCAGAGACCTCCTTGAGGTTGCCTAGCTGCTTCTCAAGATCTGCAGTCATAGCTTGATGGTCAATGAGGGTCTGCATGGCCTGAGAGAGGTCGATCTCCAGATCTCGACATACACCATTCTCATATGCAGCTTTTCAGGAAAAGTAATACTCACTCTCTTAGGCCTCCTTGGTCTTCTCCTTGAGGCTCTTCACCTAGTCCTTCGACTCCTTGAGTTCCTTCTTCAAGGCATCCTCCTTTTTCTTGGCATCTAGAAACGTCAAAATCAAGGTCAGGCAATGCTACAACCTGTAGAAATAAAGGTCGGGGAGTATGTCTAGGCATACCTTCCACGATGACCTTAAGGTCTTCCTCGGCATCTTCTGCCTTCTTTTAGGTGGCGTCTAGCTCCTTCCTAAGGGCGGCCATCTCCTTCTCCGCCTGCTTGTCCATGGCGTCCTTCACGCATTGGATATCCTCCGCGGCCTGGATCTTGGTCTGCAGTGCGGCCTCCCGAGCCGCAGTAGCCTCAATGTGGGCCTTGGCACCTTCCTTTACCAGGTGCTCCCGGGTCTGCACTCGCTCGGCGAGCAACTACGTCACATAATGTCAGCCCATGTTACACCAGAACAATCAAAGTAACGGCTTCCTTGGAAGAAAAGACCTTACCGCAAGCGTTCGCACAATTATTTGTTGTGCCACCTTGAACTCATCAAGGTCGCGGCGGTCAGCGACGATGTCATCCTCCCATAGGGTCCCGGCGTAGAGGCACCTGTCGTCCTCATCCTCCGCATCAGGTCCGCTACCTTGTCCAACCTACGCCCCCTGCGTCGGCGGTGGGTCAAACACGGGCGTATCCTCCTGCAGCCCTTTGACCTGCTGCATACAGTCAGAGGCGACCTTTGTTGCCACCGACGTTGTTGTCCCTCCAGTTCCAAGAGCCTGGCTCAATACATCTCCCGCCAACGTGGCCGGTGACTGCTCCACTGGTGCCTTCCCTCCCTTGTGCCCAAAAGCCTCTTTGCCTGAGGCATTCTTGCCGCTCTCCGAGGTAGCAGGGGTCGCCCTGCCAAATGGCTTACAAGACGTGCAAAAGTCAAAGTTGAGTGGGTAAAGCTCGTTGACTTACTTGCTACCAGGCTTCAACCTAGGCTTTATTGGCCTGGGTGGAGCTTTCCTCTGCTTCTTCTGCGACCGTGCGTCGCTCAGCCCCCTGGTGCCTGGCTTCGGGAGTACCTCCTCCACGACCTTGGGGATCTTCTCCCTCCCCTGCTCGGCCGGCGTGGTGGGTGACATTGCGTCGTCATCCTCACTGACGTCCGTCTCAACCTCAGCGCTGGCTGTTGCTGTCTCCGACAACGCGGTGGCACCCTTCCTCTTCCTCTTCTTCTCCGTCGTCTTGGTGGCGATGGTCACTTTAGCGTCCTTGGGTGCCGACATCTTGCCAGCGACCTGCCACGTGTGCCGTGTCAATGGCGCAATAGTCTCCAGTACCTTCCCTGTGGTGGGATCTTCGTCGTCACTACTGTCCACCGTCGAGTCGGAGAGGTAGTTGTCGATGTGCTACTGTGGAAGCACCCCGATGTCCTCCGGAGCTCGGACTTTGAAGCTCCACTCATCCTCATCGGGGAGCGGAGCTGGGCACCAGTACACACCCTCGCGACCCTGCATCAGGCGACCTTCGTCACCAACATCGAATATCCAAGTACACGAACAACAAATTAAGGTCGACTGGACAAAGGCGACTTACGGCTTCGGTGGGGTGTTTCAGGCTGAGCGCCTTAGGGAACGTCCGGTTGCGGATCCGCTCGGCGAACAGTTCCTTCACATGGTTCACCATCTCCTCCTTGGAGACCTTGCGCTGCGCCACCCGGGTGGGGTCGGCCTGGCCCCAGTACTCATATGCCGGGTGCACCCGATCTTGGATCGGCTGCAGGAGCCGCCGGCTGGAGCTGATCGCTACGGCACCGCCCGTCAGCCCCTCTGCCTCCAACCTCGCCAGGTCGTCCAGCAGCGGTTTGATGGCGTCATTCTCCCGCGACATCAGTTGATTGGCCCACTCCGGCACCGGCACCGACACGTACCCCAACCTTGTTGATAGCACCGGCTTCGGGTTGTCGATGTAGAACCACCCCTGCCTCCAGCCCGAGGTATTGTCCGGCAACACCATCTCGATGTACACCGGCTTCATGTAGCGGCGGAGCATGAAGCCGACGCTCCCCACGACCTCGGACTTCCTCATCTTCTTCAGCTCGAAGAAGTACCGCCATAGATGGAAGTGTGGCGGTATCCCCAAATACGCCTCGCAGAGGTGGATGAAGGACGAAATCATGTTGATGGCATTGGCGATGAGGTGTACTAGGTCGATCCGGTAGTAGTGGACGAGCCTGCGAAAGAATTTGCCCGTAGGGACTTTGAATCCGCGCTCGACGTGCGCGACGAAGGCGACGGTCTCGCCGGTCCCCTCGGCGGGGAAGGCCTTGCTGGTCGCCGGCCTCCAGCCCACCTCCTCCTTGGGCTTCAGCAGCCTGCACGCCACAAGACCTTGGAGCTGCCCCTCCATCAGCATCGAAGGCTCCTAGATGCTCTCTGGCGCGGGCGCAAGTTCGGGAGCCATCTCTTCTTCTTCAATGCTGGTGGATCTAGCCCTATGTACCGCGAGGGACTTTACATGGATACGGCGGTGCACGACGGGGCGGATCTAAGCGCAGTGGTGCCGGCGGACTTGCGTGGAATGCTCTAGTGGCGGAAGCAAAACCCTAAGTCGAGGTAGAAATGGAAGTGGGTGGGGTCCCCGGCCCATCACTCAGCCTTTTATAGATGGGCCCCAGCGGTGTTGCGGGTCACCGCGCTCAAACATCTCTTCGTTTTTTGTGGGATCGCCAATGACCCAACAGATCGCTCTCCAACGGCTCTTTCGGCCTAACGGTCACAGGCAGTAACGGCTCGCACCGTGCGGGAATCTGTGCCCGCTGGCTCCGTGATTAAAGGCCCAGCGTTCATAGACCCGTTATGCCCTACATTAAGCCCCCTACTATACTACAAATGATATCTGCTTCAAGGTCTTCTGACCAATGGATGACCTTCGGGTCTATCACATCACCTCTGCAAGGTCGATGATGCCTTCTAGGTCGCCTCAGCCTACGACTGCGGGTTCACACCACAGCTCCGAGTCCCTGCTACCTTCTAGGTCGCTCAGGCTATGACGGTGGGTTCACACCATGGCTCCGAGTCCCTACTGCCTTCTAGGTCGCCTCAGCCTACGGCGGCGGGTTCACACCGCGGCTCCTAGGCCATGATGCCTTCTAGGTCGCCTCGGCCTACGACGGCGGGTTTACACCAACGGCTCCGTGCTTAAAGGCTCCACTGCCCGTTGGCGACCTCTTGGTCATAACTACAGCTCCTCCTTGAGGTTGCTAAGGCCCTGCTGCCTTCTAGGTCGCCCAGACCTACAACCCTTAGGATGACGACCTGTGTTGTGTCACTACACAACGATCGTGTCGATTCAGGTCGACACGGGCTATCCGTCGCTTCTTAAGGCCTCCTGAAGGTCGGCGTGCTAGCATAGCCCTGCTGGGACCTTGGTAGCCATACCATTGCCTCCCGGGCGCCTTTACAACTACTTGGGAAACACCATTCGTCATACAAATGCATGCATGAAGCTTCATAAGCTGCAAGGACTTTGACCCTTGGCCAATTACAAGATACAAAGACATTAAAGGCCCTGAGCTACCCTGTAGTCTGTTTGCGATACAGTCTACACTAATAAGGCGTATCGCAAGTTTTCTTCTAGCTTCAGGACCTGGTTGAAGACCTCTACAGCCGCTGTAGGGGCAGCTGCCACACAGCCACCTCTACTCGAGCTCCAACAGGTTTCATGTGGTGCCCAGTATTACGCTTGAGCTTCACCACAAGATTCCAAATGGAACCAGCATCACCTCGGGCCTCTCCGGGTGGAGCATGGTGTTCTCCAGCATCACATCAGGCCTTTGCAATGTAAGGCTCGTCGATGCATGTACTGCACCATGCTGCACCTGGATTCCTCGGTGGGCACGGGTGAAGCGGCTGATCGAGTTCTCTGGGCTTCGCAAGCATTCTTCTAGCTCCAAGCATGAACGGCACTAGCTCTATGCTCTGGTGGACGGACGCAAGTCCAAGGGTTGGAAAAATTACTACACAACATCACCAAGGCTCTACAAGCAGCTGGGGTGCTTTGTTCAATGGTGTGGGTACCTATTTATACCCGCAGCGCTCGGCCTTCGATCTTATCCGCAACCCAGCTTGCGCGGCGTCCTTATCCTCAAGGTCACTGTTCCCATGTGAAGCACAAGGTCACTGTTCACCCGTGGGGGGCATTGCCGCGCCTTTCCCCTACCTGACTACATCCTAGTGATTTTGTCCCTTGCGGATGGACAGCGGCCTGCGCCTTGAATGGGAACAGAACCGTGATCGTACAGTGAGCTTGTGACCCAGGTCTTGGCAGCTTTCGGTGTTTGGCGTCTTCCTCAAGATTCTAGTTTTTTTGTCCTATTGGTTCAGTTCAACAGAGCATCATGCTGACACAACAGAAGGTCGTAGGTTCTCTTTTTCTTCTTTTTTGGAGCATCAAACCGGCCATTCTAGTCGCTTCACTGCTTGGGGGCTACTACACTAGTGCCTCTTGTGACGCCCTATTCTTTTATGTTCCATCGACCTACTAGAAGACCGCTTCCATTACTCCTCTGCTCGACCTACCTACAGTTGGCATGGCGACCTTTCTCAAGGTCGCGGGGATGATTTTGTGTCACATGATCCAGGTCGGGTCGGCGGTTCTTCCAGGTCGCCGTCTCGCCTTCACTTCGACCTTCTGGATTTCTTCTAGGAGCTCGCTGTTCGACTTCGTGCGCGCATTGGAGGGGTTTTTCTTTTTTGGATCCCCGTGCACCCTACACGACCTTGATTGTGCCATGTCTTCGCCAAGTTTCGACATGACCTCATCTCGGCCGCTACGCCTACACGTCGATCGGGGGTTTGAGAGACATGGGTACCCCTGGGTTCCCACCGGCTAGGGTCCCAGAGGTCCGTGACAAGTGGGTCCGAACTGCCAGAAGCCCTGCCACCTGCAAGTGGGCCCGGAGACCTTATCCACGGACCCGACGACCTTGGGCGACCTTATCCCGATCCTGAAGGATCCGCGCTACTTGGAGTTCAAGTCAAGCAACAGTACGCGGCGTGGCGCCGTCTATAGGTCCGAGTATCTCGGGATGCTCCTTGTAATCCAGGAAGATAGCTTTCCATCTTATAACCGACCCAGATACGGGTCCACCGACCTTGAATGGAAAACCTAGCCCGCTGCCCATATAAGGCGGCCTAGAGCTTCATTCGAGAGGACATCTTCATCTCTCTCGCATAATCCCACCACAAAACTGGACGTAGGGTTTTACTCTCCGGAGGCCTGAACCAGTCTAAACCCTTGTGTCCCCTTGTTCTTCGCCATACTTGCCATGTTTCAAGTTCATCACGTAAACTACCACCTACGCTCTTAGTTCCCGATCCTCTCCATTAACCTGCAAACCGCTTGGGTAGCCCCCTTGCGGATCTGTCCAGGTCTCAACCCCTGACACTTGACATCATGAGCAGAAGTGATTTGATTCATAACCGTTCCATTCCTCAACTACCCAAGATGGCATGATAGACACTCTGCAAAGTTCACAAGTACAAGGTATGGTTTAGAATATCTCTTATGTTCGCTTCATACCTTTGGACATCATGTCTCACCTTGATCCTTTATCCTTCACTCGAGAACGAGCAAAGGTCAAGTGTGGGGGTGTAGTTGACGGCTGTTAAGTACTACTATTATGCCATAACTCCTGCATAAAATGAATGAGAAGTGATCATCAACACTAGAATAGGGCTTTGTACTAACAAGTTCCACAAGTGTTGGTGTTTCTAACTTTTGTTGCATGACACACCAAAATGCGTGTGAAATGATATAGTTGAGAGCAAGTGAACCAATAGCATGAATATGGCATCATCATAAGTAGTATCAAATTACAAATTGGATTGCACCATTGTGACGGTCTTGTCGAGATGATCGAAATGGATATATCATTTGTCTACTTCGGAGTCCGGATGAAAGAGATATGCACAAGACCAGATCACACTCCCGGTTTCATGTGGGACCGGTGGGACCCACACCAGGCCACGTGGCGGCGTGTTGCCATACTGGATGCCATGTGTCCATGACACCACATCAATCCATGTGAAGCAATCACCGACGAATTAGACACCGCCACGTGTACAGCACAAGGATCCATGGGCCCACTAGGGACCCAAACCGCCTCAAAACTCTACATGCACCTGGAACTGTCATAAGGACCACATACCAGTCACCCAGAGAAAGCACAACGCAGAACGTGGTGGGCCCATGATCAGTCCATCTAGGAATTGCTCTATTCGCCATCTGCTTCCACTTGGTCGTCCCTGATTGGTCCTAGAGTGCAGCTCGACGTGTTTTGGCGACATTTGGCGTCCGAAACAACCATGTCCCTTGCCTATAAATAGAAGGGGAGGGGCCTCATTTCCAACACACACTTCACCATCCCCTTCTCCTCTTCTAGTCATGTTAGAGTAGAAAGAGAGGGAAAGAGAGAGAGAGGAATGTGCCTCTACGATTATGTTGTTCTTCATTTAGACTAAAGTGAGTATCTTTGTGTTCATACTTTTATGATATGTTCTTGTGTTCTTCATGTGTTTTTGATCTAGAGGCTTGCGTTCTTCATGAACACAACCTTTTGATCCTGTTGCATAGGTTCATAATCTCTCATATTCGTTTGTATGCTTGCTCGTCAATTAGAATAAAGTGGATATTCATGCATGTCCATTTAGACCAAAGTGGCATTCGTGATTCCTTCTAGCTTTTTGCTTGGTTGCATGAGTAGTCTTTTCCCCTCTGCTAATGTGTGGATCTTCCATTTATATGTCCGTCTGTTGTATGACGTTCGTATATGTTGCTAGCATAACATAGGACTAGGCGCTCTCTTGCATGCCTTTAGTATAAGCTAGTTCTTCTGTAGTTGAGTGAGATCAGTTCTCCTCCTTGCGGGTTCGTCACTCTATATTTAATATAGAATGTCGTAGGTTGCTACGCACCACGAGATAGCATAGTCAGGCTATGGTAGTAATAAGTAGCATAGACATAGTGTCTAGGCTAAGGGTTATCCTTCGTTTGCCCTATATCCCACGTATTGGTAGAGGTAGATCGCAGGTGGTGACAATCCTGTTGATCCTTTGAAATCCTCCACGTTCAGATATAGTGTAGGTTGAGGTTCTTCTTTGAATCATAGGCTAGAGTTGCCTGACAGATCAGGGGTAAGCCGGTGCCCGAAGCAAGTTCTTGAGAGATCGACCTTTAATCTCATCTATAGAGCTATAATAGGAATCCTCTCCTCCAGTGCTTAATATCGTGGTGTGTCCTTGGACCATTAGAACTGAAATTAGTACACACATGTTCCCTTGGATTCGATACCCTTGGAATACTCTGAGGTGAAATCTACAATGGTATTTGTGCGCTTGCGGATTTATTCGTGTGTCGCTAAAATACCCAACAACGACCAGAGAGGGGGGAGTGAATGGGAGCCAAAAAAATTCTTCCCGAAGGATGAACTTGGCCTATACCTCGATTGCCACTCCGATCACTTGCACACACAAGAGAGACTCTAGACTAGGCACGCACAAGCCTACAAGTCCTAGAGACAAGCCACAAATCATGAAGCGGAAGCACAAGACAAGAACCAAAGCACTTAGCCAAATCTGTGAGGTCCAGACGGACGGTCTGTATAGGCCGGGCAGACAGTCCGCAACGCCATAGCGAACGGTCCGCAACCCCTGGGTGGACGGTCCGAACTTTCTACCAGAAACTCCAGGAACTCCCGATGAAATTCGGACGGTCCGTGCAAGCACAGCGGATGGTCCAACCCTCGCGGACGGTTCGGCCTCCCCGGGCGGACGTTTCGTGAAACACCCTCCAGACGAAACCAAAGACCCCACCGGATCAAACTCCAAGGTCGCAAGAACACGCGACAAACTCAATGAACACACGACGAACACGGTCCTCACGGACAGTCCGCCCCGTGCCCGCGGACGGCCCGCCCTGCACATAGAAGCAGAACCGATACCACCGCGAAACACCATGAACTTTCGATCGACGGATCTCCCAAACCACTAGATGGATTGAGCTCAAAATTTAGGTAGATGAGAAGCATCTCTAGGAGATGCTATGCCGATAATCATGGAGCCCCTAACTATCCAATCAACAGGAATCGCAAATCTCCCAAGCACAAACCTACACCAAGAACTACTCTGAAAATCCACGAATCGAGGGCTAATCCCGTTGTTTGAGGGGTCAAGATCATCCACAAAGATGCACGAGACATCCACCCATGATCGCCTCTAAGAAATCCGGAGAGAAACCCCCTCAAATTCGCAGAACAAATGAAGCACAAAAACCACCAAAAATATCTCTGAAACTAACACGAAAATCACAAAGAGCTAAGAAGGAGATAGCACCACAACGATAAATTCTTCCATACATCCAGAGCTCAGATTCTATACAAGAAATTTTCTAGCCTATGGATCGAAGAAAGGAAGCAAATCATCTGGGGGAGAGAGAGTAAGGGCAAGAGAGAGATGCCATCCACCGCTCCACTATATATATGAAGTCCACCAGAGGAGGCAAATGACCACGCTACCCCAACAACTTAAAAAGAAGATACACACCACTCAAGGGCATTTTTGTCAAGTCTTCAGATATTCCCATCGAGCGAACACGCTTCCACCGCGGACTTGCTTAGCATCGACGCAAGCCCCGTGATCACGCCACGTGCCCCCCGCCTCGAAGCTTCCTGACGCTCCTGGATCTTCGTCTCCGTCGCGTTGGGCCTTCGGACTTGGTTTTGAGGCCCAATCCAAGAAACTGTCCTCCGATGGTTTTTTGGGCAAACCACCAAACCCTGCGTGCAAGCTGAAGGACCAAAATGGCGACAAGATAGGGGGGAGTGAATGGCAGCTGATAAAAATTATTCTCCGAAGAGACGAACTCGGCCTATGATCCCAAACACAACTCCGAAGTCCTCGACACCTCCCTAGCCAAATCCACGTTGCCACTGGAGTGCTACTGGACCTAGGAGCTAGTCACACACACGAGCTACTCGAACACGCAGCGGAACACAACCTCGAGCAGCAACCTACTTGCACCCGTCAGACTGGTCCAGAGCAACCAACTCTGAATTCACTCAAACTTGCCTAGCAAACCTAGATGGCAATTCTAGGATGTGGAGCAACAGAGAGAAACCCAGAAATCTTGCTAGCAAGAGAAAACACACCAAATCTCGAACACACCAAAAAACTCTCCACGGCCAAACTCGCACCAGAAGCACTCTGCAAACAAGTAGCACAACCAACAACAACAAAGAGGATTTTCCTACTGGAAGCCCTACACCAGTCTGACCGGTCCACTCCACCGGTCAGACCGGTCTGGCTTAGAAACTCTCTACTGCAAGAACTCGATCTCCAAAGGCCAAAACTGCACGAGACTGATACAGCAGCAAGCCAAGAACATAATCAACACTCCGGAGAGGAACTCCCCAAGAAACAGCCACAGCAGGCCGCACCGGTCTGACCGGTCACGCCTGGGCTGCTCGGGATGAACTCCACCCGTGAGTCAACTCCCAACTTCTGATGCCTCGATCTCCCTATTCGCTCCACGGATTGAAGTAAAACTTTGGGGATAGGTGTATCACCTCATGGACAAGCCATGCCTAAGAGATCGGCGCCAAAGATCCACTCAATCAATAGGAATCAGAGGATGAACACCAAGAACACCTTTTCCCAGAACACAAAGAAAACCCCAAAATTGAGCACCCAAACCCACGGATTTAGGCACCGTTTAGTTGGTGGAAATTTTGGTGAAAGTGGTGAAAATTTTGCATTGAAAAACGTGTTCTGTGAGAGGTGGCATAGTCTGCGATGCGAAAATTTTGAGGACTTTTGGGGAACTAAATGGATCACAAGGAAAAGAGCCACAAGGGGCTCATGTATACATCCCACATCAAATCGGCAAAGGGAAGGCCTCAAATCAACCATAAGAAAATCGCCAAGAAAAGGCTCCGAAAATCCACAAAAAAGAAAACGGGAATCACCACCATAAGAGCTAGAGGAACCATGCCGAACCTTCTATACATCAAAGGAACGATTCATAATAGGTATAGCTTGCCTCCCTAGCATCCATCCCTCTCTCAAGATCTGTCATGAAGCTCTCAAGCTAGTCCTAGAGAAAATAGGTAGCTAAAAAGAGAAAATAGAAAGAGCAAATGAAAACCCTAAAGCCCAAGAGATAGCTGCCACAACCCTTCCACCAAGTTTATATATGAGGTCCTCTGGTGGGGGTAAATGACTAGAATGCCCTCTAGGTGATACAACCCCTTGAAGGGCATATTTGGAAACTTGACAACCTTTCCATCGGACGGACGCCCAACAACCGCACCTCGTGTAGCCTCGACGCCAAGCCTGCGATCCCGACACGTGTCCTCCGCTTCGAGCCACATGGCACTCCTCGCCCTCCACCGGTCAGACCGGTGCTAACTACCGGTCAGACCGGTCACAACGGTCAGACCGGTTTGGCCTACCGGTCAGACCAGTCCCGTGCAGACTTGAGTTGCCGACCGCTCGGACTTGGTTTTGAGGATCGACCAAGGAACCCAGTGGTTTTCTGGTGAACCTCTGCAAACACCGCGAGCTTGATGCAGCCTCCATGCCGAGCTCCTCGATGTTGGCTTTCGAATCAACCAACGAACCCTCTATCATCCGACTTTGACTTGCTCTTCTCGCACCATGTGACTCGCACTTGACCCCGTCTGGCCACCGAGTCCCTCGAACCAAGCCTACTTGTCCCTGTGACCTTTCGCACTTATTCTTCACCTGCACCAATGCAAATCAAGCCGCAGCCTACATCCACAAGATAGAATACAACGTCAGTCCACACAACGTTGTCAATCACTCATCACTAAGGAGTGGCAAACCGCTAGCCATCGGACACTCTGGTCCTCAATCTCCCCCTTGATGAGTGCATTGACAACACACCGTAGAACTGATACATAAAGAAAAGTAGAAACAAAAGACAAACGAAAACCAACAAACAAGTCATCCAAAAGCCAAAACAACACAAACCCTGATCACTTTCACACCAAAGTCTCGGTCCCCTAAGGCAAGGGCAACGGCTCAACACAACCGAGACAAACACCACCAAAGCTCACAAATAGCAAAGCAAAGCTCACACGGAGCAAACCAACCAAAACAAGAACTCAGACGACACAAGGAGCTCCCCCTGAACACATGCAGCTCCCCCTGAGCAAATGCAACTCCCCTTGAACCAAACCATGCAACTTACCTGAAGCAACCGAGCTCTCAGCTCACTCCGGTCAGACCAGTCCAGGCACCGGTCAAACCGATGACCATAGCTGCAGTGCACCCGGTTAGACCGGTCAGACCGGTGCCCACACCGGTCAGACCGATGACCATCTGGGAAAATGCACATGCTCATTTTTTGTCCAAAACTCCACCAAAACTCTCTAAATGCATGCAATAAGCAATTCCATGCCCAAACTTCTCCCCCTTGTTGAGAATGCATGAATCAAGGCATTTCTACAAAAAATTCAACTCTAGGCTTCTCAAATGGACATAGAGCCATAAAATGCGCTAGGAACAAGCAAATGGACTACTTAGAGTTGACAAATATTCAAAATAGCATAACCATGAACTAAGATTTCTAGTAGAGGGAAGCCACGAAGGATGGATTCTGGACGGTGGGGATCAGCCAACAGCCGACTTCGGGATGTGTACCACGGCAGAGGCATGCAGGGGTTGTCAGCGGAAATACGGCGGGGGGTGCACAGGTGACCAGCTAGGGTACAGGGATCCCATATGGCCTTCTGTCCTCCACTCCTCTTTCGTTACAGTCCACGCTCACCTTCGCACCCGGATTCGAAAATCATTTCATCTCTCTTTTCGCTCTCCTCTCCTGTTCAGATCCAATCCAGAGTGCTGCCGCTTGCTCCTCCCTCCTGCCGGCGGTCAATACCTCCCTTCCCGCGGCACGGGTCTTGGCCGGGGGTGCCCCGGTTCAGCAGCGCACGATGCGCGTGGGGTCTGCGACGGTGCCAGGGCGGGCGCGGCCTCTGGCGGTGGATCTGCGACGGCGTCGGCGGCCAGGCGTGAGGGTGCGGTGGCCGCTGCATGCGCGGGCGGCTCGGGGACAGGGGAGTCGGGCGGCCGTCGGCCAGTGCGTGAGAAGCTGGCGCACCTGGTCCGACGGCGGCCTCGTATGCCTACTGTTCATGGGGTGTCCATGGCGCGGCGGCTCGGTCGCCCCTACCTCCTGCTCAATGGCGACCTCGACGACGGCCATCCCTGGTCTCCTTGCCCTAAGCCGTCTCCTCCCCCTCCAGATCCGACACGGCGAGGGCGCCGGCGGATCTCTGCGGCCGCCGGAGCCCTGTCGCAGCCGCGTCCTCTGGCGTCGTGCGACCTGAGACAGGCGCCTTTCACTCGCTAGGCGCAGCGCAGGTCTGGTGGCGGCGCAGGTGCATGGTCTGGCACGACGGCCGCGACTACTCATGCTCCGGCACCAACGTGGGGGGCGTCCCGACGGCGCGCGGTTTACTCCTCCCATGTCGCCGCCTGCTCATCGACGTCGCGAGCTCCGGAGACGACAAGCTCCAGCGCGGGCGAGAGGGGGCCGGATGGAGATGACGGGGATGGACACGACAGGGCCGGTGTACAGCGGGTGTTCCCGCCCGACAAGCACCGCGGGGCAACGACGAGCGCGAGGCGGATGGACACAGGGAGTGGCGATGGCGTCGGCGTGATGTGGCGATGGCTGGATGAGCGCCGCGGGGCAACGACGAGCGCGATGCGGGTGAACCTCATCGGATGCACCCCACGGCTCTACACCTTTGTTTGATGCTCCCGGCTGTGATTTTTCCTCTCCTAGAGTCCTAGTTCATGGTAATTCCTGTAAACTCATAGATCTAGGAATACTTGCTTGCTGAATTGAGCCTTCTCTGTAATTGATCCTTCTCTGTAATTCCTGAAAACTCCCCGGTAGTATGATTGCTTGCTGAATTGATTTGTTGCACTACTCTGGAATTAGCATGTGTCAGTAGCTATGATGTTTCTATGAATTAATTTGATTTACTATGATCCTTCTCTGTTAATTTGAATATGCCATGCCATGTGAATCTCTGAATCTTAATGTTGCTTATGGCGATAAGTTAATTAGCTTCCCAATTTGCATGTGTAAGTGTAACACATACCTGTTGGTTCCTATGCCAGTAACAATATTCTACAAATGATTCTTCTGGCATGGTCGATTGGGCTAGATTACCATGTTGCTTTAGGTTCAGTGTGGTCTTCTTATTTTAGCCATTTATCTGGATGAGAACTGAGATGGACTATTGCCTTCTTTAGGACTAGATGTTTTATTGTGGCAAGGTAACTTTTCCCTGTTTTCAGGACTAAAAATAGCAATGAGTCTTGTAAATTGAGAGAGTTGAGAATTATGTCCAGTTTTTCTCTCAAAGTTCTCTGTTTTAACTATTACAGAGGCTGTTCCCTCAAATTGTTCATGCTCAATATGAATCAGACATTTACCATCAGGAATTTTGACTCTTGTTGTGTAGATGAATAAATGGTGGCTGTGTAGAAATGTATAGGCAAGTTTAATTGTGGATGAATAAATGGTACATGTTTAACTGTGTTCCAGTTTTGCTCTATCAATTGTGTTCCAGTTTTGGCTCTACTTGTGTGGATGGATAAATGTTGACTGTGTACAAATGTACTAACCCTCTGAATGAGGATGTGTGTTATAATTTTGGATCTAGATGTATTATAATTTTGGCTATCCTCTAGTGTAGAACCCTCTGAATTGGTCCACCTAGTTGCTGGTCCTCTAGTGTAAGCTCATTCAGCCTCATAGTGTTAGCTCATTCAGATCCTGATATATATATGGAAATTATGATACTAATTGGTAGAAATTATATATTGGCTATTGTCTAATAGCTTGTGGTTTCCTACAGAGGCAATGGTGGTTTCATGAGCTACTTCAGTAATCAGCCACATAATGCTCATTTGGTTGGGGCAATAAATCAGACACACAACAATGATGGTAGGTCACCATCTGATCTGGAAGTCTTATGAGAATGAGAATGTGAATGAGAGAACTGAGAAGAGGATCATGTGGAATGTGGGTGAGGAAGAGGCCCTTTTCCCTGAAACTGATTAAACATGTATGTAATCTGCATGATGCTAACTGAAGTTCCTATGCCATCAAATGATAGCTGTCAAATGGTGTCAATTAACAAGGAAAGAGTTCCAATGGTAGGTGTCAAGTAGCTGTCAAATGCTATTTGTTATTGCCTGATTCTGAATGCTACCTTTTTTTCTTAGTAACTGTCATGAAAAAACTGAATTGTTCCAAGTTCCTATTGAATGTTCCTAGTTCTGATATGGGATGTTGCTAATTTTTTCTGAAATATGTGTGTGAACGTGCTCGACTCCACCCTGTCCAGCTCGGCGGACGGCTGTGCGCTCCTGATCCCAGTAATTTGCTCAATCTTCCCTTTTTAATCATAATGTACCGAGTGTGACAGGGGTACATGAGCTGGTGTGATGTGGTACATAGGCTGCACTAATAAGTGATGAGAATAAATTAATTATACTTCAAAATATTTATATAGATTGGTTGGTTCGGTGGGTCTGAAAGCCATTTACTTAAGTAATGTAAGAGTATTTAAAAAAATGTACAAGTGAGTGGGTGGGAGGTACAGGTTGGAGTGGGGGGAGAGAGAAACGTCAGGGACAGATGAGGTACAGAACCTTTTTCACTGTCCAACACACTTTTTGTCAGTCATGTACATCCCGTTGTCCCTCTTGGTGGCCCACCTGGCAGTCATGGAGGGATTTTGATCCTCCATGACTTCCGCCCGCTAGACAGCATTTGCGGCATAACCATCAAGAATGTTCAGTTGCATACACACAAGTCCAAGCCATGGTAAAAATTAGCATTTTTGCGAAAAATTTCCCTCTCATGAGCTAAAGACCTAAACATGAGCAAAGCATACCAAAGTGAATCTAGATCACACAAACTTCATGCTAGGTCGCATATCCTCGACACAAGATCATTACAAACGCCCATAAGCATCTCATTTCATGTTAAAACCACCGAGTCATGTGTCTACTTCTTAAAATGAGACTTCTCATGGTAGACAACATACAACGGTTTAACACCCATAAGAAAATTCAGTTTTAAAGCATTTATGACATGGAATTAATGAGAGCATACCTTCAAGCACTAGCATTTCATACTAATTTTATTTTTCACATTTAAGAACAAAATGTTACATGAAGTGCCCTTTGCGGCAAAAAGAAGCTTATGCTCCCCCACAAGGTAACACATGGGCTAAACATTCATAATGACAAATGGGTCTTTGACCTCAAGTTAAAAGCACATGATATCCAACCATGAATTAGGCATGATATAAACCACCAAAGCACACTAAGATCATGCAAAGCCTTAACCTCACAAGAGAGAGCCTATTTAGCATTTTTGACAAAAGAAAGCTATCTCATCATGAATATATAACCAAAATATCAAGAGCATAGCTTATCATCCCAAATATCAATCAAGCACATCCACAAGCTCAAACATAGCATATCATAGAGATCAATGTACATAGGATAAGCCATTCCTAGCCAATGCATATGATACAAATGTAATGCAAAGCATATCTTACAAAGATCCAAAACTATACATCAAGATACAAAGATGGCTACCCTATGAATTTAAGCATGCATGCTATATATCAAAGTAAACATGTATGATACACATGCTACAAAGTGATCTCCCAAAGACCAACTCAAAAAGGACAATACACACCAAGCTCTCCCTATAAACGAGCAAAGGTAGCTTGGTCATCTGGTTTTGTGAATATATCGGCTTTTTGGTCTTGGGTAGGTACATGGCTCAACACTATGGTTCCCTTCTCAACATTATCCCTCAGAAAGTGGTACCTCACTTCGATGTGTTTTGTTCTGGAATGGAGCACTGGGATTTTGGCAACGCTTATGGCACTAGTGCTATCACAAAGAAGTAGGATCTGAGTGCACTCCTCACCAAAGTCTCTCATGGTATAGGAAATCCAAAGCAGCTGGGAACAACAACTAGCGGCTGCAACATACTCGGCTTCTATGGTAGACTGAGCTACACTCGACTGTTTACGGGAAGACCAAGAGACCAAAGAGGAACCAAGAAACTGGCAAGAACCAGAGGTAGACTTGCACTCCACATGACACCCATCAAAATGAGCATCGGAAAATCTGTGAAGTGTGAGTGTCGAGGAGGCAGAATACAAAAAACCAAACTTAGGAGCGTACTATAAACACCTAAAAATCCTCTTGACGGCCTACCGATGTGAAGTCCTCGGAGAAGCCTGAAAACGAGTGCACAGACACACACTGAACTGTATGTCCGGCCTCGTCGTCGTCAGGTAGAGGAGGGAGCCGATCATGCTCTAGTACTCCTTCTGGTCCACTGGTTCACCATCCTCGTCCGCATCCAAAGTTGTAGTTGTACTCATCGGTGTTGACATGGGCTTCGCATCATTCATGTTGAACTTCCTCAACATGTCCTTGGTGTACTTGCTCTGGTGCACGAAGGTCCCATCCTTAACCTACTTGATCTGGTGCCCTAAGAAAAACCGCAGCTCGCCCATCATAGACATTTCAAATTCCCTGCTCATGTCATCTGCAAACTTGGCAACAAGATCGTGAGAAGAGCCACCAAAGATTGTGTCATCCACGTAAATTTGTACAATCAACAGGTCATTTCCATACTTCAGGAGAAACAGGGTCTTATCGACTGTGCCCATCACAAACCCCTTACTCAGCAAAAACCCTCTCAACCTGCCATACCAAGCCCTCGGCAACTGTTTGAACCCATAGAGCGTCTGTTGAAGTTTATACACACGGTGTGGGTATCTTTCATTCTCAAACCCCGGTGGTTGCTTCACATACACTTCTTCCTCTATCACCCTATTAAAGAAAAAGCACTCTTCACATCCATCTGGAACAACTTGAACCCTTTAGCCATGGCAAAGGCTAGAAGGATTCGAATCACCTCCAGACGGGCCACAGGAGCAAATGTCTCCTCATAATTTATACCCTCTTTCTAGTTAAACCCCTGAGCCACCAACCTTTCTTGTTCTTCCATACCCACTTGGTACCTATAGGACGGCAATTTGGCGGTGGATCGACTAACACCCAGACTTGGTTTCTCTCAAAGTTATCCAACTCCTCATGCATGGAATTCACCCAGTTTACATCAGAAAGTGCATGTCCAATATCCTTGGGCTCAAAAGAGGCAACAAATGCAGAGTGAGCAAAGTGAGAAGTATTTCGTGACCTCGACCGTGTAGTTCTCTCGTTCATGTCACCAATGATCTTCGAAGGAGGGTGATCCACTTGTACACACCTAGGAGCCTCTCGCCTGGAGATTCCCTCCCCCTCCACTGCAGCTTCCACCCTTGCTTGTGGTACGTGTTGATCACTACGTGAAAAAGAGTCATTAGTAACGGGCATAGATCGCTATTGGTAAAAGGCAAAACACCCGTTACCTTGATAGCGTTACAAATAAGTCCTTATCGGTAACGGGCATTTGCCCATCACCAATAACTGGCACATGTAACGGGCATTAAAGAAAAGCCCGTTACCAATCTGCTGATACCAGCAACCTGAGCCACGATGCAGGTAACGAGCAACAATCTTTGCTCGTTACCTATAACAGCAAAGGTAACAGGCATTAAAGAGAAGCCTGTTACCAATCTGCTGGTACCAGTGACCTGGGCCACGATATCAGTAACGGGCATTATGTTAATGCCCGTTACCAATGTGAAATTAAAAAACAAAAAGAAAAGAAATCAAAATACATCCTATTCTTTTATTTTATACATGCATACATACACAAAAGTATATCTTTACATCCACATACATTATCATTACTCGAAGATCATATAGCTGGGCTCTAACATCAAGGGTAGAAATGATGACAACTGGGCTCTTACTTGGATCTCCCTTTGACTCAAGAAATAAGTACAGAAGAAAGTTTAAACGGGTCTTACTGGATCTCCCTTTGAAGAGCTCATACTTATAATTAGCAGCACCAACCCTTCTTTCACACTGCAAACACACAATTGAAGTTGTGAATCAAAAGAAAAGAAAAGAAAAGAAAAGAAAAGAGTGAGAGGGATAAATATGGACAAGAATAATGCAAAGTTAGAGCTTTACTGAGTAAGTAATGGATTTGACTACAGTAATGAACTCTAGAATCCTATCAAGAAAGTTGGAACTGTCAATTCATCTGGATGCCTATCAAGACTGAAGCTATTAACACAAAGGTAATAAGTTTGCGAGTCTAAAAACTCAGATTGTGGACCTAATCAGTTAAAAAACATATAGAATGCATATATTGTGGTTCTTTTGTGCAGAAGTGTGCATACATCAGAAACACTACATATGCTACTGGCACTACAAAATCTGAACCAATTGTAGCATAAAAGAACAATATCATGTACTTAAATATGCTTTGAAGCTATGAGATTGACCAAACTCGTATAAGGGGAAGTTGTTTACTACCTGACAGCCAGCAAGCTGGAATAACAAACGGGTCAAGCAAACTCAACCTTTTTTGGGCTCTTGCCACCGATGCAATGAGAATTGCTGCAACAGCAAAACAAACAGCCCTGCAGGATTCTTGCTGTTAGACGAGTCGAGTGGATATTTAGGAATTCAGCTAACTACATCATGAACAATTGTTTCATTTTTTTTGACTTTGAAAGAACAGTGTAGCATTCATATTGAACATTACAAGATGATGAATTAGTATGTTTGCAGTACAAGCTCAATGCCTAATTGTGTACACTTAATGCAATTCTCAGACTGCAGAGGGAGGGAAAGATGCAGATTATCAAGGACTCAAAAAATTATCAAGCACTGACTTACTACTTAGTTGTAACACCCTAAATTTCAAATTCTTGCCGTAAATAAAATTTGCTAGAAAACATTTGCTTGAGCTAAGGACTATAAGGGTTTTTAGTTATTTTCATAGGCATTTAATTATTTCCATCAATAAATAATGAATCATAGGAATTTATTGTTGCGTTCATGCTGGTGCATTATTTTGGTTGTTTGAATTTAAGCTCAAGTTTGAATTCAATTGTTTGAATCTCTTTTTCAAAATGTTTAAAACCTTCTTCCTTCCCTCCCTTTCCTTTCTCTCTTTTTGACCCGTGTCCTCTTTCAGCCCAGCAGCGCAGCAGAGCAGTAGCAGCCACCTATCCGCCTCGGCTCGGGTCATTTAGGCCCAGCCGGCCCGTCTCCGCCTCCCTCTCGCTGTCGTTGACGCATGGGGGCCACTGGTCATCCCCCTCCTCCAGCTCCTGTTCGAGCCGGACGCCGGCCGTATCCGACCCTGCTGAGTCCTGCAGCCGCACGCGTTCCCCCCTACCCGCCTCGGACTCTTGGCCCGCACGCCAAGGCGCCAGCCTATTTATAGGCGCCGCCAGCCCGGCCTTGAGCCCTAGCCCTAACCCTAGCCGCCTGTGTTCTTCCGCACCGCCGCAAACCCTAGATTGCGCCGCCACCGTCGAATTGTCACTCCGCCGTCTTCTCATCGTCGTGAAGCCATCCCGGAGTACCGCACGAAGGTGAGGAGGCCATTGGTGCTACACGTGTGCGACCTAGTGCTTTGCTTCGCGAGAACACGCTCGGCGGAGTTCGGACTCCGTCCCGCCGAGCTGCACGTCTTCTCCGCCGCCCGAAGCTTCACCCCAAGCCCCTGGTTGCATTCGCCACTTCGCTAGCTGCAGCCCGGTGCAAACCACATCAAAATCTAAGCACCCCAGCTCCACATCGATCTAGCTCGCCAGAGCCCCGCCGCAGCGCCGTCGTTCTCGCCGCCACCGGCGCTTGCGCACTACGCCAACCGTTGGATCTCAATCCGACGGAACAGATCTGATCCACCCGAGGTCAAACTCGTCAGCATACCGGTCAATCCCGCTGTGCGGCGCAGTTTTGCAAAAACACCCCTAGACTTTCTATTTTCACAAGCCGGTCCTTCCACCATTCAAAAGTATTTATGTTTTGACCCTTTTCTTTATGCTTTAACCCCTGAGTTCCCTGGTTTTATCACCCGAGATCCAAAACTAAGTTTTTGCACCGAAGCCCTTCTGTTTATACGCTTAATTATGTTTTAGCCCCTATTTTCTTACAGTTAGACCCCTGGAACCTTAGATTTCTCGCATTTAGACCCTTGCACCTTCTTTTAGCCATATCTTTTCCGTTTTAGCTCCGTTTTTAGCGTTCTTGATGTCCAAACGATCGTATCGAAGTGTAGATTAGTTTGATGCCCCTGTTCAGTTCAGTTTGTATTGTTTTGTGCATGTTTCTTAATTTATTCTATTGTGTGCTTGTATGTTATGGATGTGCTGCGTGGAGAGCGAACCGTTCGTGGAATTCGAAGAGCAAGACTTACAAGTGTCTGAGCAGCAGCACGATTCAGTTGAAGGCAAGTCTACCTTGATGCATTCCTGCTTTCCTATATAACATGCATTTAATTCATTGTATTTATTTTGCTTGCATTAACTTGATGGGTCCCAATTAAGGTTCGACTAGATACTTTTACCTTATACCTTGATCAACTGGGTTTACTTTATTGTTGGGTAGTTCTCGCTATGCTTTACCTGGTTACATGGTGGTATTAATGAAACAATGTTAATCTTGATTTATTTATGTTATACTTTCATTAATACAAGATCATGTGTTTAATTGGAACATGGAGAACCACCCAGGACAACAGTGCAACCACAAGAGCTAAATGGCTCTGGCCTTGGCTAATTAATTAGTGACCCTGGTTAGGAGTGGCTTTACCTGATAAGGACAAGGGGCGGCAGTACTGTGGGGTACGGACTCGCTCTAGCGGGGAGTTGGGCTTTGCTAAGACACGGTACCCACTAGGGGACTTTATACCTTGCTAACTGATCGGGTAACCTTGTGGGTTGCAACTTCCTGGGGAAACTTTGTAAAGGCCTCGTAGCATCCCCATGCGATCACACCTCGGTAGTGTGGTATGATGCCTGATCAGCATCGTGTGGTTGGGTTTAAAGTTCTATGAACTTTTATGCGACTTGTGGTGAAAGTGTACAACCTCTGCAGAGTGTAAAACTAACCGGTTAGCTGTGCTCACGGTCAAGAGCGGCCTGGACCCTCACGTGATTAAATTATGGAAGATAATATTAAACTGATGCACTCTATCTTTATTTATGTTTATGATCTCTATGTTACCTTAAGGGTTGGTATCAACTTACACTACATAGTAATTATGTTGCTAATAAAATTTGACCGGCTAAAATGCTGACTTGCTTAACCATCAGCCATCCACAAAAAGCCTTGCATGTTATATATCTTTTCCACTTGCTGAGTACGGCATGTGCTCACGCTTGTTTTCATTATTGCAACTACACTACTCGGATTGCTGCTCAGACTGGGAGAGGTTTGAAGACTATCCTGGAGACTTTGGCGAGTTCTAGGCGATCGTGTCTTCAGTCAGCTGCCTGTGGAGGCGTTCGTTCCACTGCTAGATACTCTATTTTGTTTAAGTTATGATACTATCGGTCTGTAATAAGTTTAGTACTCTCTTTACGTTGAGACACTATCTTTTGGTATGCACAATGTCGTTATATGTGTGAAACTTGATCCTGGCGCACATATAATCTAGCATTCGAGTTTGCCTTTAAACATGGGTGTGACAATAGTAGATAAAAGGCATACAAGTTGTTTTACTGCTGAATGAAAAACATGTACGCAGAAAGTTAGCACTAACCTAGCAGTTGTGTGTACGAACAAATGGAATGGATCAAGAGCAGTGATGATATTGGCATAATTTAATCCCTGAAATAATGTGCACATTGTTAACAATAAAGGATAAGATATGTTCACATGAATATTGCTAATGAACGTATTTAATTTGTAATACTGTATTATCTGAGAACAAATGGTGTGTGTCAAAGAATGGCAGTGCAAAATGCTTTTGCAATTTGTAGAAAGAAGAGCGATACAGAGATGACATAGCCTACTATTGAAATTACTGTCTACAGAACATTCCCTTCCATGTTTACAGCATAAACATGAGTCATGAATATTTCAGCGATATGAATATTTGTAACAGAAGTGGTCTAAGGCTAAATTCGGACTAGTTTGTCAGGGATGAAGCACTAGTAAATACCTTGACAGGGATGAAGCACTAGTTTGTCAGTTCACATGAAAGTTGTCTCCATCAGAGCTTTGAAGAAGTACCTTCTTCATGTCCTGACATCTCTTTTCTTCTTGTCCCAAGCAGTAAACTACATAAATAAATTAGAGAATTCATTAACAACAATGCAACAAACTGAAAATCATAACATAACTTCGATCCAGAGTCATTTATCTTGTTGCATGGGATACCTTGTTTAGATCACATTAGAACAGATCCAGAGTCATTTATCTAGGAAGCTCTCATGTTTTGCTTCACATATGTATTAAATTTCAGATTCAGTGTCAGATGTTAGCATTAGAAAGTATGTAGGTTGGTGCATTATCAGTCACAAGGCCAAAGGTAGTAGCAGTACAGTTGGGCATAACAAGTTGATGTGCATTTTTGTAGGAAAAACATGAACTGCTCATATACATATAAGTTCTAGTGACAAGCTGATGCAAGTAAGAAAAGCAAATGGAGCTAGCAAATACTTTGGAGCATAAGAGAGGGATTTAGATTCAGATAATCAAATCTAGTATCAAACCGTATATTTACAAAGCTCTAGGAATCATGACATAAACGAGACATTAAAACAGTCATTTTCAGTGAACAACCATGCATCTATGATGAACTTCAGCTGTGACTCGGGTTGCTTTTCAAGCTGAAGAAAGATTTGGACAAGTCAATGTTACAAATTTTGGATTGGTGGACAGGTAACATCATTTTAAGGTAGCGAAAAGAGAAACATTATTAACCAATATCATGATTTTCATCTGTAAGGATTGTATGTGCACAAGAACTGATAATTCAACAAACATCTACAAGCACATCTTATCTCACCTTTTTTTTCTAGAGAAACTATCATGCATGCCTTTCTGTTATTTAGCAACCAAGGTATTTCTAGTCAACAGAACACTTATCAGGCATCAATTGTCAGCCTTAACTCCATGCTAATGTGAACTCCAGCCTGAACCCCATCGTACATAGTAATGTGTTTACTTATCTCTAACTCATCTCTAATTATTATGAACACTCATCTCTAATTATTATGAACACTCATCTCACTTGGCCCCTTTTCATCACCGAGCAAGAAACTCACCTTGAAGCCAGGCAGAACCTTGGTCTTCGAGTAAGCGGCCATCTTCTGTCTTGTTTCTTCAACCTTGGGCTCCAGCTGACGAGTTCTTCTTACTGCAACAGATGACATGTAAACCAGTAAGCACATTACTTAATTCCACTAAAGAGATAACCCAGTTCAGTTCTAGTTTAACAGTGATTTATTTCTTTACATGATGAAAGAAGAAAAAACATGAAGTAACGAAATTCAAGCTATTGTCCTTTCCTAAGGTAGCAATGCTCATACACGAATTTAACTTTTGAAACTGATCACACATCTAATTGGTCACACCTCAGGAAAGTTCAGAACAAACCAAATAAAGGATATTGATTTTGTACACTCGACAATTAACAAGCAGAGACTCAAGCTTAAAATAGTTCTCCCTGCACAAGTACAATCATTTGATGGTGATCTCAAATTGAACTTCAATTAATTTGAGATAGTGACATCACATCACTTTGCCAAAGTTTCTAGTTAACTCACGAAATTGCAACAATCCAAACCAAAGCCTACAGACTACACATGCTCTGAAACCCACTGCAAAATTGGAACCCAATCGAAGGTCAAACATCCATTACTTCCTAATCCACCCTCGCAAATCCTAACATCAGAACCTCATGGAATCAAAGGGTAGAGGGGAAAGGTGGTACCAATCGATAGCTCCCGATGAGCAGCCACGAGCATGTCCTCTAGAGAGAGCGGCCGCGAGCGCAGATCCACTCCATCGCTGGTCACCGGAGGTAGGAAGGATGGGCACGCCGCCTTATTCCTCCCTGCTACTGCAATCCCCTGTCGAGAAGGAGGAGAGCGAGCATGCTCCCCGGCGCGGCGGGCGGATCTGCCCGCTGCAGACAGCTCGTGCAACCCTAGATCCGGCGGGGAGGCAGGCCGGGGGAGGGAGGAGGTGGTCGAACAAGAGAGGGCGAGACCGGTGGAGCAGGGGGCGAGGTCGCTGCCGCGAAGGCCGGGGGCAATGTCGTGACGGCGGAGGCAGAGAGGAGGTGGGCGCTCTGCGAGAGGGTAGGGTTAGGGAGAAGGAGGGGAAGGGGGAGGGGGAGGCGGGAATCTGTGGGCGGACGCGAGGGTTGGAGAGTGAGACGGACCCCAAGCTAGCTAAATAAACTTCACTGAATCAAAAATTCGGGTCCAGGATTCTTATTTAGTATCTAGCAACAAATAATGTATGTTACATATGTGATCTTAGTGGGTTGAAAGATCTAATAAGATGTTATAGGTAATGGGCATTGTTTGGCTGTAACGGACGCTATTTGATGCCCGTTACCGATCTGAGACCCTGTAACGGACATCTTGCGCCTGTTACTAATGTTGCGTGACCTATTTAAGGTTTTCACATAGTGGATGCATCGTAGTCGAAGTAGAAGGCCCGCCATCAACTGTAGTCATCGTCGTGGAAGTAGTATGTACATGATGTACAGCAGGAACACGATCCTCGCCATCACCATCACCATGTTCTTCTTCCTCCTCAAAGAGCGTCTCAGCCATTTCCTCATCATCTGCACAATCAATGCCAAGAGAGCTACATGGCACTGTCTCGTCGAACGTCACCTCGCAAGTCTCCATGATTTTGTTAGTCTCAAGATTAAGCACCCTATAAGCTCTACAATGGTTCGCATATCCAAAGAAAACACCATCACTAGATCTAGCTTCAAACTTATTAAGCTTTACCTTCTTGAGAATAAAACACTTGCAACCAAACACTCAAAAGTGACTCACCTTAGGAGTTCTACCATGCATAAGCTCATAGCACGTATTCTTCTTGAATGCTCGAAGGAAGATCCTGTTCGACACATAGCACGTGGTGCTCACCGCCTCAGCCCAATACCTCCTAGGAGTCCTATGCTCATCGAGCATCGTCCTAGCCATCTCACACAACGTCCGGTTCTTCATTTCCATGACTCCATTCTAAGGGGGCGCATAAGGAGTCGAGTACTGATGCTCAAGACCAAGATCATAGCAAAAGGCATCAAAATGAGAGTTCCTGAACTCAGAGCCATTATCACTGCGGATTGCTCGAATAGTGTTCCCATGCCTCTCATTTTTCAACCTCACGATCAAGTCTCGAACAAAACCGAAAGTCTCACTCTTATCCTCTAAGAAAAACACCTAGGCATAGCGAGAATAGTCGTCCACCACAACTAGGACATACCACTTACCACCCACCGAGCGAACTCAAGCTGGCCGAACAAGGTCCATATGCAACAGCTCTGTCGGACGCTCTGTCTTGACAGCAGTCAGGGGTGGATGAGAAGCAGCGACCATCTTATCATGCCTACAAGGTGCAGAAACCAACTCCTTCTCAAACCTCAACCTCGGCAATCCTTGTACCAAATCGAGACCACTCAAGTGTCCTAACCGCCTATGCCACTTCCACAAATCAGAAGGACCAGTTACCAAACATTGTGCAGGACTATCGAACTGAGAGAAATCAGCTCGAAAGATCTGACCCTCGAGGACGACCGTACAGACAAGGTCGCCTCGAGAATCAAGCACTTGAGATGCACCCAACTTAAATCGAACCTCAAACCCCTCATTAAGCAGCTGAGACACAAAAAGCAAATTGAACCCCAGCGACTTGACAAGAGCAACACGCCTCAGAGAAACCTTCCTTCTTACCTTTACCATTCCTTCACCAAGAACTCGTCCCTTACCATTATCCCCAAAAGTGATGTACTCCCTGGTACTCACTTGGGTTTGGCTTGTGAACGACCCCCTGTCTCCGGTCATGTGTCATGAACAACCGGAGTCCCACAACCAAACCTTCCTCAAGCCTCCCACCAGAAAATCAAAAACGGGGACGAAAGTGAGCAAGCGACTCAACAATGGGGTTCGTACAAAAGGAGTCAAACCAGTGTCGAGCCATTTGCTCAAAAGAGGGGTTAGCAACATCCAACGTACCATATCCACCAAAGCTATGACCCCTACCAAACTGAACCACCTCATGTCTCGCTGGAGGAGTACGATCACCACAAAAAGAAGAGCGTGGCCCATACATCCTTTGAGACTCATAGCTACGATGATCTCTCCCATCCTCATATCGACCATGAGATGGAGAGTGTCTAGCAAACAACCCACGACCAGACTCAAACTGTCTCCCACCTGCACCACGACCACCAGAACCAACTCCCGAAACCCGAAACCATCACCTCTCTGGGGCGCACCGGTGGCTCCCTGGCAGCACCCCAGTCCCGATCAGCAACTCTCTTACCTCCCCAAGCTGGTATAGACCTCACAACAGCCTCTCCCCTAGGTAGTGGCATGCGAGGCTCGGGCACACCATGAGAAGGGTGGTACCTGTTCTTGTTCGCCCACTCCTTAGCCAACCTCTCATCCTTCTTCCTCTTGTAGCAAAACTCACCAATGTGACCTTCTTTCCCACAATACCCACAACAGAATCGGACCTATTTTGGCTTTGGCTGTGGGTTCTCAATGGGTTTCTCTTCCTCTTTCTTCTCACCCTTCCCCTCAAACACATTCCCAAGGGTACTCACAAATTTCATCGGTTTCTGGAAGTTGTTTGTTTTGTGGGGGAACACGGGTGGATCTAGAGTGCTATCAAGCTTGTTTAGTAGGTGATTAGGATTGGGTGCATATTTGTTTGTGGGTGTAGTTTGTGGTGGCACTGGGATATCTCCAATCTTTCCCTCACTCTCACCACTGCACTCTCCAATTTTATCCGACCCCAAAGCCTGGCCATCCAACCGCTTAAACGGTGCCATCATCACACTCAACTGAGGTTCATGACCCGATAACCAACTCATCATTTTTCTCAATTCATCATTCTCATCCTGCAAGCGATCAACATAATGTGCAAGTTCCATATTTTCAAAGCATGCAATTCACATGTAGAACAAGTAGTAGGAATGGAAGCTTTCAACTCAACCTCTAGAGAAACAATCCTAGCATGTGAATCATCCAATTTAGCATGCAACACAGGACAAGATTTTTAAGAACCAAGCAAACTAGATCTAGCTTTCAACTAATCCAACTCAACCCTAGCCACATCTAGTTCCTCAACTGTGAGGGCATGCTTTCCTTTCAGAGCAGTCAAATCAGACAGGAAAACAGAGCAATCACTACAATCAACCTCATCAGTAACAACAGGAGCAGATTTCAAAGCATCCATAGCAAGCATATCATCTAGATGGCTAGCCTCTAACTCAGCCAATTTTTCTCTAGCTTCCTCAAGCGAGGACCTAAGCTCTTTTCTCATCTTCTTAGCATCTCTAAGCAAACTATCACGATTATCTAGCAAATCATTCAGAGTAGCATCCTCCTGAAGCAAAGAGTTAATGGTGGGTGGTAGTACCTCATCCTCGGAGTCAGAGTCCAAATCATCTTTCTTGCTCTTCTTGCTACCCGAACTGTGTGCCATGCCGTAGAAGCCGCTCACCGCCATGAAGCTCAACCGGTTGAAGTTCTTGCTCGAGTGCTTCTTGCTCTTGTGCCTCCCATGGTCTTCATCTTCACTGCTCGAGCTTGACGTGGTGTAGTAGGAAGAAGAGGTGTCCACGTCGCTCGCACCGGTCACCATCGCTCTCGACTTCTTCTTGTGGTAGCCGTCCTTCTTCTTACCCTTGTACTCGTCCCTGCTCTTGTGCTTGGAGTAGTGGTTACGGGATCGGTGCTTGTGCTCAGTCTGCTTGTACTCGTTCTTCGGGCAATTCTTGTACTCTTGCTTGTACTCGAGCTTCTTGTACTCGATCTTGTTCTTGTCTCCCTCGGGACACTCAGTGAAGAAGTGCCCGTGCTTCCCACATTTGTAGCACGTCCCCGAGTTCCTCCTGAAGTTCTTCCTGTTCTCATTCAGGCGCCCGAACCGCTTGGTCAGCAAAGCAAGATCATCCAGCACATGTAAGAGCTTGATAGCTCTATCATGATCATCGTATGGAAGCTCGGTAATGTTGGCTCTCATGTTGTTCACAATAAACGTGAAGCACTCAAACATGGCATCCACAGACTCTCTGGGAGATGAGTGAAGTTCTCGTACTCTCTCTGGTAGGTCATAAAGCGACGCGCCTTCACCTGACTGTTCCCACCAGGGGCATTTCTCAGCTGGGTCCATATCCGATTTGCCAACTTCTCTCCATACACCCTACTGAACTCGGATGCACAGAGAGCATGATAGAGATAGTTCACGGCCTTGTTGTTCGCATCGAACATATCCCTACTCCTGGGCAAAAGGAATAACTCTGGTATGACATAGTTCTCGACAACCATGACATCCCAAATCAATTGACCATTTCCTTGCATGAACGCACCCATCCGGGCTTCCCACATCTGGTAGTTCTTCCCATCGAAGTCGGGACGACCCGAACCCTTCCCATAGTCTGCCATCTTTGGGTCTCAACTGGTCAAGGTCGCAATGATTCGTATCAAGTTCTGATACCAATTGAAGGACCAGAATGGCAACCAGAGAGGGGGGTAGTGAATGCGAGTCGATAAAAAGTCTTCTCCGAAGAGTCGAACTCGGCCTATGATCCCAAACGCAACTTTGGAGTCCTCGACACCTCACTAGCCAAATCCACGTAGCCACTGGAGTGCTACTAGACCTAGGAGCTAGTCACACACACGAGCTACTCGAACACGCAGCGGAACACAACCTCGAGCAGCAACCTACTTGCACCGGTTAGACCGGTCCAGAGCAACCTGCTCTGAATTCACTCAAACTTGCCCAGCAAACCTAGATGGCAATTCTAGGATGTGGAGCAACAGAGAGAAACCCAGAAATCTTCCTAGCAAGAGAAAACACACCAAGACTCGAGCACACCGAAAAACTCCCAACAACCAAACTTGCACCAGAAGCACTCTGCGAACAAGTAGCACAACCAACAGCAGCAAAGAGGATTTTCCCACTAGAAGCCCTACACTGGTCTGACCGGACCACTCCACAGGTCTGACCGGTCTGGCTCAGAAACTCTCTACTGCAAGAACTTGATCTCCAAAGGCTAAAACTGCACAAGACTGAAACAGCAGCATGCCAAGAACACGATCAACACTCCGGAGAGGAACTGAGAACCTGTGTGGGCCGAGGACCGGTGGATGGTCGCTCCTTGGTGATGAGTGATTGACAATGTTGTGTGGACTGACTCTAGGCCTAGTATTGCAGGTGCAGGTTGCGGCTTGATTCGCGTGGTGCAGGTGAAGATCAAGTGCGAAAGGTTTATGTCTGTGTGACCTCCCAGGAGCGGAGAGACAAGTAGGCTTCGATCGAGGTACCCGGTGGCCGACGGGATCAGGTGCAGACCGTACGCTGGCAAGAAGATCAAGACGACGTCAAGAGGGATGGAGCCGGTGCAAGGTATCAGCTAACAACTGAAGTTTGCACGCGGGGTTTGCAGTGATTTGGCCACAAAACCACTGGGTTACTTGGCTGAGCCACAAAGCCAAGGACGAAAGCTCGACGGGGCGAACCAGCCTGCTCAAGCCGGTCTGACCGCCCAGGAAGGACGGTCTAACCGCCCGGCCAGGAGTGATCGGGGGAGGCCGGTCTGACCACCCAGGAGGGGCGGTCTAACCGCCTTGGTCGCAGCGCATCGAGAAGCTTCGAAGTGGAGGACGTGTGGCGTGATCGTGAGGCTTGCGTGTAGATGAAGCGGATTGCGGCCAGCGGGCGTCCGTCCGATGGAGAAAACGACCGAAGTTCCCAAGATGCCCTTGGTGGGCTTGTATCTTAAGTTAAGTAAGTAGGGTTAAGTTAGTTATTGGTTGCCCTCCATATAAACACAAGTGAAAGGAGATGGCTGCCATCTCTTGGAACCCTAGTTCATTTGCTTTCCTCCTTTGTTTTCCTTAGGCCTAGCTTGAGAGCTTCATGAGAAATCTTGTAAGAGGGTTGGATGTTCAGGCGGCTTGCTAGACCTTGTATGAACCTTTCATGGCATGTATAGAAGCTTCAGCATGGTTCATCTAGTCTCTCTTTGTCTCCTAGCGTTTTCCCTTTTGGTGATTTTCGGAGCTCTTTTTGGGGATTTTCGTGGTGGCTTGTTTGAGGGGTTTCTTGGAGGGATTCTTGTGGGGTATCACACATGAGGTCTTCGTGCCTTTTTTCTTGGTGATTTTGCTCTAGCAATCTCTTGGGAAAACCTTCGATTTGGGTGGATTTCGGAGTTCTTGGAGTTCTTGATCTAGAGGCCTTCAATTCGCGATTCCTCTTGATTGAATGGGTTTAGGTGGATATACTTTGGTGGAGAGGTCTTCCACGAGGTGACCCAGCTATCCCCGAAGTTTCCTTGCAATCTGTGGAGTGAATCGGGAGATCGGGTGAAGGGAAGTTCAGGGTTGACCCACGGCCAGTTTCTGGAGGGAAAGCGGTCTGACCGCCCTGGGTACACGGTCGGACCGCCCTTGGGATTTTGCAAGGAAAGTTTTGGTTTTCTAGTGATTTTCTCTGATAACTTTTTTGCCTTGATCAAAGGAGTTTCCAGGTGAAATCTTGGGTCGATTTGGAGTCGTGAGCTTCGAGTTGTGGTGTTGGGAAATTCCAGGCCTAGGCGGTCTGACCGCCCTGTCCATGAGGTCTGACCGCCCCTAGCAGGAAATTTCCCATGTGTGGTTTCCGCTGTTGTGTGTGCGTAGTTGTGTTGCTTGCTGGTGAGGTTTGCTCCTAGGATCAATAGCACTCCAGTGGCTACGTGGTCTTGGCAAACGTGCAGATAGAGTGGTGAAAGTGATTTCGGGATCAATGCCGTGTTCATCTCGTTGGAGGAGCTATCTCCCTCGAGAAGAATTTTTATCGGGCTCCCATTCACTCCCCCCTCTTTGGTCGCCCAATCCGGTCCTTCAATTGGTATCAGAATAGGTTACAGATATTTTTGATTCTAACCAGTCTAAGATCCAAAGATGGGTGACTACGGAAAGGGGTCAGGTCCTCCGCACTTGGATGGGAAGAACTACCTGATGTGGGAGAGGCGCATGGGTGCGTTCTTGCGTGGGAAAGGACAACTGATCTGGGAAGTGACGCAAAATGCAAACTATGTCATTCCAGACAATTTCATCCTTCTAGGTGCTCGGGACATGTTTGAGGCCAATAGCAAGGCCGTGGATTACTTGTTCCGTGCTCTTTGTGCCTCAAAGTTCGATCGCGTGTACGAGAGGATGTGGCCGGCAAGATTTGGGTTAAGCTAAGGAAAGCTCGTGTTGGGAATGCTCAGGTGCAGGCTCGCTTATTTGCAAGCACGAGAACTTCACACATCTCCCCGGCGAGTCGATTGATGCCATGTTCCAGCGTTTCACCTGTATTGTGAACAACATGAGGGCCAATGTGACAGTGCTCCCATACACGGATCATGAGAGAGCTATCAAGCTCTTGCACGCACTTGACAGATCCGTGTGGAGTGCCAAGGTCGAGGCCATCGAGGAGTCGAGCGTGTATGATACGTTGATCGAGGATGAGCTGTTCTCTAAGCTCAAGTCGTCAGAGGTGGATCGTGGCTTGAGAGCCAAGACCGAGAGCCCGACTGAGTCCCATAGTCTTGCTCTTCTGTCCGGATCTGGTGGAAGGACTAACACTAACTCCTCTTCGAGGATGTTTTCTTTGTCTTCCTTTGTGTCCTTGCCAGATGAGGAGTTCGACGAGCTTGGAGAGGACGAGCTGGCCCTGCTGACCAGGAAGTTTGAGAGGCTGCACGAGAATCATGTGAACATGAGGAGGACCACGCGTACGTGGTACAGATGCGGCAAGCAGGGACACTTCATCGCCAAGTGCCCGCAGGAGATCGAGCCCAAGAATGAGTACAAGCACCGCCCAAGGATCGAGAACCACACTACGTAGTTTTGGAGATTTCACGACCGATTGTTATGGCGATAGGTGGTTTTGGTCGCCATAAACTGGGTATAACGCGACAATAGTCGATATTGGTCGCGATAAGAGTTTGTGTTGCGACCAATTTTGTAGCGTTGCAATTTTAATGGCAATTGCGACAACGCATGGGCCTTTGTTGCGATTGCGGCGTCAGTATTGCGATGCTTATTGGTAACGGTTGCAGTAGTTGCCCATATCACAATGACTATGACACGTCGCTATTAGTTGTGCCATGTGTTGCAAAAGAGTATTACTTTTAGCGATGAAAATGCACTCATTGCGACTGAAATATTTGATATTGCAACGTGCATCGAAATTGTTGCAAACTAGACAGGGGTATTGCGACGCTTATTGGTAACGGTTGCAGTAGTTGCCCATATCACAACGACTATGACACATCGCTATTAGTTGTGCCATGTGTTGCAAAAGAGTATTACTTGTAGCGACGAAAACGCACTCGTTGCGACTGAAATATTTGATATTGCAACATGCATCGAAATTGTTGCAAACTAGACAGGGGTATGGCGACGCTAACACGTAATCGTCGCGCTAGAGAAGATGCTACTGCGACAAAAATATTCCGGTTGCGATCAAATGCACTATTAGTCGCAATTGATGCGTTCGTGTGTGTCTAGCCCAAGACCTGTTTTGTAATCCTTGCAAAAAACCGAGGCCCATCAATGAAATCGACATTTGCTCAACTCTAAACCACTAGCAAAATTGGAGGCCTAACGGACCCACAGATGGGTCGGCTTAACCACTGGTAGGGCCGAACCACGTGGGCCTGTTCGGTGGCCTGTAGGCCTGGACCATGTCCTACACACGACTATCTATCATATCTTTGTACACCGAGTCCTAACCCAACTCTATTTGTTTCACCGAGTCCTAACCCAACTCTATGTCGTATGACCCATCGTAACACAACAATATATATCGACCTGTAATGCGAGGAACGAAGAATACCCAAACAACACATACTTGCTTGTTGTCGTCACGCAATCCGTCGGGGTGACGCTGCAAGCTGCGATCATCTGGAACCACGAGCGCAAGTGCGATCACCTGCATCACGACGGGAAAAAGTCTATTCTTCGGATCCAATCCGCCAAGGTATAATCGATTATGAGATCCATGTGCATGGAATTTTATTTGTTTGATAATTAGTTTGTATATACATCTAATTTTAATACAACAATATCTAACACTGATCGAGCACGCCGATTGTCCTCACTGTTCTAGGAGATTAAAATCTGCTGTAGTTGGTTTTGTTGCAATGGCAAGTGAAGAGGATTGCAGTTGGATGGAATTGCCAGCTACAAGTGATGCGTGGCAACGCGGCTTCGAGAAGTTTATGGATGATCTGTTTGAAGTAGAAGAGGAAGGAGAGTTTCAGCAATGTCCGTGTTGTAAGTGTCGTCGCATGGCATATCATAACAGAGACACTATCGAAGGTCACTTGGTTAGATCAGGGTTTGACAAGGATTTCATAAAAGAGCAAAAAAACATCATCATCTTGCTGCTGATCCTATCGTTCGTGTGGATGATTACGACGATCTTGATGATCATGACGATCGGGGGGCCACCAATAAATTGTTTACCTCGCTGATTAGTGGTGCCATACATGGTGGAATTAAAGGTGGTAATGAAGAGGAGCCAAATGAGTCAGCACGCAAATTTTTTGATTTATTGGAACAAGCTAAGATAGAGTTGTACCCTGGTTTCAATGAGGCTTCGAAGGTTTCTTTCATTGTCGGGCTATATCAGATCAAGTGCATGTGTGGTCTTAGCAATGCTGCAATGGAGTAAATACTGTTATTATTCCATCTTGTGCTGCCTGAAGGGCATTGTCTCCCGGATTCCCTGAACAAAGTTCGAAAGGTGGTTCGAGACCTTGGCTTGGACTACCAAAAGATTCATGCTTGTGTCAATGATTGTGTGTTATTCCGTGGAGTGTACGCAGACGTGGACAACTGCCCAACTTGCGATGCCAGTAGGTGGAAATTTACAGATTCAGAGCAGGGCACTGGCATGGTTGTCACTGATGCAGCAAAAAAGAAGCGGTTACCTCGTAAAATACTGAGGTATTTTCCACTGATTCCTCGACTACAAAGATTATTTATGAACGAGGAAACATCGACATATATGCATTGGCACGAGGACGAATTGGTTGATGATCAAAAACTGAGACACCCAGCTAACTCAAGGGCATGGAGTCGTGAATGAGACGCACGAGGACTTTGCAGAGGATCCATGTAATATCAGGCTGGGACTTGCATCAGATGGCTTCAATCCATTCGGGATGTTGAGCTTGGCTTACTCTACATGGCCAATTATCCTAATTCCTTACAACCTACCTCCTTGGTTGTGCTTGAAACAATCCTATTGGATCATGTCCATGCTAATTCCTGGGCCTAAATCTCCAGGGATTAACATTGATGTGTATTTGCAGCCTCTGATCGATGAGCTCAAAACGCTTTCGAGTAAAGACGGAGTTGAAACTTGGGATGCGAAGGCTAAGCGCAATTTTAAAATGTGTGCCATGTTACTCTGGACAATAAACGACTTTCCTGTTTACACGATGTTATCTGGCTGGAGCACCAAAGGGAGGTTTTCTTGTCCTTATTGTCACAAGGACACTGAGTGCATGTGGTTAAAATTCGGTTCGAAGCATTGCTACATGGGGCATCGGCGTTTTTTGCCTACAAAGCACAAGTGGCGAAGGGTCAAGCCCAGCTTCAATAACTTGGTTGAGACGAGGGAGGCACCAGTGTCACTCAGCGGTGAACAAGTTCGGCAGCAGCACGCTACATTTGAGCAACTCATCTATGGAGCCACTACCTCTAAGAAGAGGAAGCAGCGTGATGAAGATACTAGATGGCACAACTAGAGGAAGAAGAGTGTTTTCTTTGAAGTTCCATATTGGGATTCATTGCTCGTACGCCATAATCTAGATGTGATGCATATTGAGAAGAATATTTGTGAGAGCTTACTTGGGACTTTGCTCGACATATCTGGTAAAAGTAAGGACAGTGAGAAGGCTCGACTTGATCTGCAAGAATTGGGTATAAGGAAGGATCAACATCCAGTTCTCAATGAGAAAGGTAAATACGAAATGCCACCAGCGTTGTACACATTAAGTCGTGACCAAAAGAAAATCATGTGCAACTTTCTACAAGGTGTTAAGATGCTTGATGGTTATGCCGCTAATATCAGGAGATGTGTTGATGTCGATGGGTGCAAGATTTCTGGCTTGAAAAGTCATGACTACCATGTTATCTTACAAAAACTCCTACCTTTTGTGGTACGTGACATATTGCCTGATCAAGTAGCGCTCCTGTTAATCCAGCTCAGCAGGTTTTTTAACTCGGTATGTTCAAAGGAGATTGACGTGACCGAGATGCAAGAACTTAGCAAATCGATTGCAGAGACCCTTTGTCGTTTTGAGATGATTTTCCCTCTAGAAATTTTTGATATTATGATGCACTTACCAGTTCATCTTGCTTGGGAGGCTGAATGCGGAGGCCCTGCTTGCTATAGGTGGATGTATCCAGTTGAGAGGTACCTACGTACAGTCAAAGGATATGTGAGGAACAAAGCGTACCCAGAGGGTTCAATAGCAGAGGGATATATATCGGAGGAGTGCCTTACATTCTGTACTCGGTTCTTTGAAGGTGTTAGTACGAAGATTGATCGGCCAGAGCGTCAAGAAAAGAGCGCTATTAATGAACCACCTGCTGGTCTGAGTGTATTTGCGAGCAGGGACATGAACAGAAAGAGAACTACTTCTATGCATAATATGGAGGTACTAGGTTCCGAAGTTTTGCAGATGATGAGGCACTACATATTATCAAACTGTGATGAGGCCCTTCCATTGATAAAGTATGTAACACATGTATATTATTTGAATCTTGTTACTGGTCCACACTACATATCTCACTGTGATTATTTTTCTCTTAAAAAATGTTGCAGTGAGCATAAGGCCGAATTGGAGAAAGCTGGATCGAGGAATGTTGAAAGGAGGCACACTGAGGAATTTGTATCATGGTTCGAGCGAAAGGTGAGTAATATACATTTGTGTTAAATTTAAACTCGTCAATTTTGAATGTGGTCGTAACATATTGTCAAAACATATGTGAGTGTAGATGAGGAACCTGCATAGCGAGGGGAAAGCAGATGCCATGATTTATTCTCTATCTCGTGGTCTTGAAACAAATATAGCTACTTTGAAGAATAGGTGCTCAATCAATGGTTTCTATTTTCGGGCATCGCATGTGGATAAAAATCTAACAACACAGAACAGTGGTGTTGTCATCAAGAGTAAAGATGGCATGGAATGGTTTGGACAGAATAAAAAAATCTACATCCTTGACTTTCATGAAAGGCAGGAAGTCACATTATTCCAGTGTGAGTGGTATGATCTTCCTAGACCAGGAACAAACAGATCCAAAGGGTACAGTAAAGATAAATTTGGGATTATCGATATTGATACTTCTCAGCATCGCTATTCAGGTGAGCCTTACATCCTGGCGACACAATCGGAGCAAGTGTGCTTTGTGAAAAGCGAGAATCCGAAGAAGAAAAGTGGTGCAGCGTCCTCAGAATGAAATCTAGGAACCTGTTTGCCATGCCTGAAGGAGAGGAAGACACTGACATTAATGTTGGTGATACTGATATGGACGAGGTTGTTATAGGTTTTGAAAAAAATTCTTTTGTGGAACAAGAGGATGTGTCAACTTGGAGGAGGCCAGATGTGGAAGGGACAAGTGTTTATGCTTCTGTTGTTGATCTTGATAAACCGATGCCTGAACCGGATCACGCAGACATACCTGAAGACGACGACGATGCTGATGACACCTACACTGGCAACGGAGTGGTTGCTCCTGCCAATTCAGATGGACAAGACGATGACAGTTTTTTTTCATAATTAGGGGTAGCTGTTTTTCTTAATAATTAAGGGTTGCTTTGTTTACTTTTTTTGAATCAATAGGTCCAAAGTTTGTGTGCAATAAATAAATTTTGGTGAAGATTGGAGTTTTGTATTCAAGATTGGCTTGAGTCTTGTTATATAGTATTTTTGTGCTTTCATGTTTATGTTTATGACGACAGCTTCATGGCCTTAATTTGTATATCACCATTATTCTCATGAAAAAGCAAAGCAAAAGCAACAGTCAAAAGACAATATATGTATGAAATATTTAAGGTAGCATACTTCAGTAGACTAAGGACACATCTGCTTCTTCTTATTAAGGTAGCATCTTACCCCCAACATCTTTGTTCATCACAGAGTTAAAATAGCAACAGACAAAAGACAGAGAAGAAGATATCATATCTACTTCTTCAGTTCAGATCGATTCTTCCTCCGTGTCATTCCCCATCAGATTCCTGGGTGTAGAACTCACCCCTCTAATGCTTCCACTTCACTGCAACGCGAAGATCTTCAGCCATCTGAAAAATCTGACATTTCACAAGGGTGTCACAGTAAGCATTTACAGAAGGTCATCAACTGAATTCATGCCAGTAGCAAATTATGTTTTCAGAAAATCTCTGACTGATGTTTAACTTGAAGGATAGTAATATCACCTCACAAAGAGACATAGTAGGTCCATCGTATTCATCTTCATCGCTGTCGTAATTCAGCATCATCTTGCATTGAATCCTTGGGAAACAAAACTCATACTTCTTTCCTTTTGACTGAATTACATGCAAATCTTGATCCGAACATAAGGCACACACAATAATTACGAACCAAATTTACTCCGTTTCATCTAAATAATTAGTGTTGCACCCTCACCTCATACAAGCTTCCTCGCAGGCCAAAATCGTCGATGCCCATTTCCACGTCCTATTCAGTAGTGGGCCAAGCCTGGTTGTATAAGTGGCCGCTCTTTTGCTACATTGAAACAATTTTTTTCAATTTGTCATTGACAGATTGTATAAATATACTGACATAAAAATTGTTGCCACTACGTAACATTGCAAACTATCATTCAATGATAAAGACGCAGGATAGGGTCTAGCTCACCTTGTTCTTCCTGCATGAGAACGAGACTTCGACGATGATAACTATTATTCTGTTCTTCCTGGGGGCGGTCATGGCAGATCGGAAACCTGTTGGCACGAAGGGGACTTCTACATTCACGACGTGGCCCAGGTCGACTTCGACCCACGCCTCCACGACATGCCGACGGCTCCTTCGTGGTCGTGGGGTGGATGAGGAGTGGTGGCGGCTCGATGGAGTCGACGATGTCGATGACGTAGTTCACGAGAAGCGACCAGCAGCGTCGCGCGGCTGCTTGCGAGATGTGTGCGTGCGTCAGGCCATCGTTGTGATGTAGGTGGCTGAGACGGTGGAGGCGGAGATGGGAGGGGTGGAAGTTATAGTTGGTGAGGGAGGAAGAAAGCGCGCGAGATTTTTGGGACCTGATGAAATGGCCAGACGGCAAAATTGCAACTTGGTGGCTTCGAATATCGCAATGGGGATTGGGCCGCACTTTTCTTGATTGTGCTCCGATTTTTGTAAATAAAAAAGGATCCTGGTACATGATGAATCAGTTGCTTGACCAAACAGATGTCAAATTGACTAGTGTTTCTCGAGAATTTTTTCCTATTGCCTTATAACAAAGTAATGCGCCTTATAGCAGATGTCAAAACACATGATAGAATTATGCCACTCAATATCACAAAGTAATGTGTTTATTAATTTATTTATTGCTTTGCTGATTTGTACTTAAAAAAACAAGAACACAACCACTGTAGAATTCTGGTAGAGCTCCATTTTAACTCAAATAATACTGACTTAAATAACGATAGGATTATGACACTCAAGATCACAAGCACTCACCATCGACAAATAGTTAATTTACATATAATATAACGAAAGCCCCATTCATCAAGGGTCATTACACAAGCATTCACCAGGGACCATATATTTCCACTTAAGTAATGCCACTTCACAAGGGTCATTACACAAAAGCCCCATTCATGAAACCTACTTGTTCATCTCTACCTCCTTTTGCTAATATATGGAGGGAGTAGGTCACTACACAAAAGCCAACATTAGAACTGACCAAACAAAGTCATATAAAATAATTACCAAAAACAGTCATATAGAAATGACCATATCAATAGTGGTAGACGAAGTCATCAAATAAACATACATCACACATTGGCATTCAGTCACTTAGTGCATTACAGATAGACATTACACACAATATCACACATTACAATAAAGTTCTCAAGTCTAACACATAGATAAGATAGATTATTACAATCCAAGTCTCTCATGATACTTAAGATAAGGCAAAGTTCTCTCTACAAAAGTTAATCTAGCCATTCATCCTTCTTCTTCTTCTTCTTCATCTAGCCATCACAAAGCTTTAATGCTTCTTCTTCATGTCCTGCAAGAACTCTTTGGCATCAAATTGAGTTATGAAGCAATTTGCCTAAAAGCCTATTTTTTTACCTAAACAATGTGTGCAAGACTAGCATTCAGCACAAGATTATGTACTAACTGAACTGTCCTTTCTTAATGCCATTTATATTTTTCTACTTCCAATCCATATGATGCTGCATATTCTCAATCCAAGACAAATTGAGTTCCGATGATGTAATTCTCTAATTTCTTTACATTCAGGATGGCATGCAAAGAGAAGTTCTGGAGCCGAGAAAAGACTCAAGATCGACCAACAAAATCCCTTCGGCATCAAACAAGAAGCTCAAGCCTCCAAGCAAACCTCAGCTCCAGAAATGATGAAGATGTTCAACAATACTGAGTGCGAGTGATGCTAGGCTCTTTACAAACTTTGTTACTATTGATGTGAGTGATGGACAAGAGTGCAAAATTTAATGTGGTGAATTTTATTCTGTTATATGAATAATTGTGGTCTTGAATGACATGAATGTACATTGGTTGCAACAATCTATGTTTCGAATATTTTTGTTGCATTAAAGAATCCGAAATTGGGGACGGTGGGCATCCAGCGTGTATCCTATGGTGACCAATATTTTGTTGCGATTCCACTATGCCAATAGCGACGAACCATAGTTCGTAGTAATATAGTACATGCATATCACGACCAGAATTCATCTGATGCATTATCACTAGAGCACATAGCATCGACACATGCTTCATTGTGATACCCCTACTCATATAGCGACGGTACTCATCATTGCGATTTGGTTACAGAACATGGCGACGACCAATCTTTGGTTGCGTGACCATCTACGTGTATAGCGACAAAAATCAGCATTGTGATTTTTGTTCAAGCATCTGGCGACGACCCATCATCGGTTGCATGAACGGCAATGTGTATAGCTACGATAACTAGCGTTGCTATTTTGTTCATGCATATGGCGACGACCAATAGTTGGTTGCGTCACCATCTATGTGTATAACGATGACAATTATCGTTGCGAATTGTTTCAATCATATGATGACGACGCATAGTTGGTTACGTGAATCCCTTCGTGTATGGCGACGACACTTAGTGTTGCAATTTCGTTGGATCATATGGCGACGAACCATATTTGTTGTGTGACCCTCTTTGTGTATGCCGACGGCAATTAGCATTGTGATTTGCTTCAAGCATAATGCGACGACCCATAGTTGGTTGCGTGAACCTTGTACTGTATAGCGACGGTAATTGGTTGCATTTTGGTTCAAGCATATGGCAACGGATTACGACTTCATTGTGATAGCCTACATAAAAATTGCAACGGTACGTACCGCATTGCGACAGGATTCTTTCATTGTAAAAGCGCTTGTTTGCAACCGAGCAAAGTGGTCGGAAAAACCATTATCGCAACGCTGAGTACGGTTGCAATAACATGTGTTGCAACGCCACCGGTTATCGCTACTTCACCTAATTGCGACGCCAGGCACCGTCGCAACAATTGATTTTTATTGCAACAACCTTTTTGGCACCGTCGCAGCAACATATTGCGTCAGTCACATTAGCGACGCCACGCGACTGATTCAATCTATCGCGATCGCTACGTATCGCGACCGAAAACCACGTATTGTGACCACTTGGAGGTGTCGCGAACTCCACCAATCGCTGTAGTTCAAGTACCGCTCGAGGCGTGAGCACAAGAGCAAGTACAAGGACAAGGACGAGCGGAGGTCGAGGAAAGGTGGCGGCTACGACAAGAATAAGAAGGCTCGGGCGATGATGGGAGCGAGCAACGTCGACTCCAGTTCCTGCTACACCTCGTCGAGTTCCAGCGACAACAACGATGATGGCAAGCGCAAGAGCAAGAAGTACGGTTCCATGAACCTGAGTGGCCTGAGTTGCTTCGCACGAGAGGACGGCTTCTGCAGCATGGCCCACAATTCCGGTAGCAAGAAAAGCCAGAAGGATGACTCAAGGTCAGAATCTGAGGATGAGGTATGTGATGAGCTCTCTTCCTTGCACCAGGAGAATGCTGAGTTGGTTGCTTTGCTTGACCACCGTGATACCATGCTTAGAGAGGCTAAAAAACTTAGGAAAGAACATAGGGCCTCACTAGAAGAAGCTAGGGAGAAAATTGCTGAGCTAGAATCTGTGAATCTTGATGCTAGACTTGAGATTGATTCCCTTAAGATTGCTCCTGTTGTTGTTGATGCTTCTGATTGTGATGACTGCAATGCTTTCTTGGCTGATTTGACTGTGCTTAAGGAAAAGCATGCCTCAAAGTTGGAGGAACTAGACTTGCTTAGGGCTGAGCTTGATGAGTTGAAATCTAGATTTGCTTTACTAGGTGCTTGCACTTCTTGTCCTGTGTTGCATGCCAGACTAGATGAATCTCATGATAGGATTGTTTCTTTGGAGGCTGCTTTGAAAGTTCCTATTCTTACATCATGCTCTACATGTGAATTACATTCTGTTAAGAATATGGAACTGGCACACTATGTTGACCGGTTGCAGGATGAGAATGATGAGTTGAGAAAGTTAATGAGTTGGTTGTCTGGGCATGAGCCACCGTTAAGTTTGATGATGGCTGAGTTTAAGAGATTTGATGGTCAGGCGTTGGGTTCTGACAAGATGAGAGCAGTGGTGAGGGAGAGAAAATTGGAGAGATTCCTATTCCACCACAAACTACACCTATGAACAAATTTGCTCCAAAACCCAACCACCTGAGAAACAAGCTAGACACCACTCCAGATCCACCAGTTTCCCCCACAAAACCGATAACTTCAAAAATTGGTAAAGTTTGTGAGCACCCTTGGGAATGTCTTTCGGGGGAAATCAGGAGAGAAAGAGGTAGAGAAACCGAGAAAAGCTCCACAGCCAAAGCTAAAACCAGTTCACTTCCGTTGTGAGTATTATGGGAGGGACAGTCACCTCGGAGAGTTTTGCAACAAAAAGAAGAGGGATGAGAGGATGGCTAAGGAGTGGGCGAACAAGGACAGGTACCACCCTTCCCATGGTGTGCCTGAGCCTCGTATGCCACTACCTAGGGGTCAGGTGAAGGTGTGTACAGTTCTGGGTTGGGGAACGAGAGGAGTTCCCAACCGAGGTGGTTCATGTGCAGGCGGTCAGACCGCGTCCCAGCTGGGAGCAGGGGGTTTTGATGCTCGTGGTCGCGGTGTTGATTGTGGTGGTTCCTATGGTCGCGGTACAGGCAGTAGAGGGTTTGTTTCTAGTGGTGGTGTGTTTGCTGGATGTTCTCCTCCTTGTGATCAATATGAGGGTGGTAGAGATCGTTGCAGCTTTGGGTTTCAGAGGGGCTACGAGCCACGCTTTTCTTTTTGTGGTAGTCGTTCTCCTCCAGTGAGGCGTGAGGTGGTTCAGCGTGGTGGTCGTAGCTTTGGACGTGATAGGATGGATGTTGCTAACCCCACTTTTGAGCAAATGGCTCGACACTAGTTTGATTCCTTTTGTGCTAACCCCGATGTTGAGTCGCTTGCTTATTGTCGTTTTCGTTTTTGATTTGCAGGTGGGAGGCATGGAAAACATTTGGTTGATTGACTCCGGTTGTTCGCGACACATGACCGGAGACAAGGGGTGGTTCTCCAGCCTCACCCCGGTGGTGTCAAAGGTGTACATCATTTTCGAGGATAATGGATGAGGACGGGTGATTTCAGAAGGTGAGGTTAAGGTGAGTAAATTGGTGACCTTAAAGCGTGTGGCTCTGGTCAAGTCACTTGGGTATAACCTGTTGTCAGTATCTTAGTTGCTGGACGAGGGTTATCAGGTGCGTTTTAAGTTGGGGGCTTCTCGTGTTCTTGACTCTCGATGCGATCTTGTTTGTACGATCATGCCCGAGGGACAGATCTTTCGCGCTGATTTTTCTCAGTCTTTTGGTCCCCTGAGGTGTTTGGTTGCTGGTCCTTCTTCTGAGTTGTGGAGGTGGCATAGGAGGTTGGGGCACTTGAGCTTTGAGCTCCTTTCCCGTTTGAGTGCGCTTGATCTTGTCCGAGGATTGCCTAGGTTACGTTTTGAGAAGGATTTGGTTTGTACGCCTTGTAGGCATGGCAAGATGGTAGCCACTTCCCATCCACCCCTGACTGCTGTCATGACAGAGCGTCCGACAGAGCTGTTGCATATGGACCTTGTTGGGCCAGCTCGAGTTTGCTCGGTGGGTGGGAAGTGGTATGTCCTAGTGGTTGTGGACGATTACTCTCGCTATGCCTGGGTGTTTTTCTTGGAGGATAAGGATGAGACATTTGGTTTTGTTCGAGACCTGATCTTGAGGTTGAAGAACGAGAGACATGGGGATGCCATTAAAGCTATACACAGTGATAATGGCACGAAATTCAGGAACTCTCGTTTTGAGACCTTTTGTCGTGATCTTGGTCTTGAGCATCAGGTTTCGACTCCGTACACCCCTCCTTAGAATGGTGTTGTGGAAAGGAAGAATCGGACCTTGTGTGAGATGGCCAGGACGATGCTCGATGAGCACAAGACTCCTAGGAGGTGTTGGGCTGAGGTGGTGAATACCGCGTGCTATGTGTCAAGCCGGATCCTCCTCCGAGCTTTCAAGAAGAAAACCTACTATGAGTTGATGCATGGGTGAGTACACAAGGTGAGTCACTTTCATGTCTTTGGTTGCAAGTGTTTCATTCTTAAGAAGAGCAGAAAGTTGGATAAGTTTGAGGCTAGGTAGGTTGATGGCATTTTCTTTGGTTACGCTACTCACTCTAGAGCATTTCGTATGCTCAACTTGGAAACTAACCAAATCGTGGAGACTTGCGTGGTTACCTTCGACAAGACACAGCCGCATAGCTCTTTGGTCTTTGATTGTGCAGGTGATGAGGAGTTTGGCGAGGAGATCTTTGAGAAGGAGGTGCAGGAAGATGGAGAAGATGATGGTGGTGGTGCTCCCGCAGCTGGCCGTGTACATACTACTTCCATGACTACGATGACAATCGAGGATGGTCCTTCACCTACACCGGTGACGACTGAGGCTGTTCGAGAGGTTGCTGCTGCTGAGGGGGAGGTGGTCTCCAGACGTGAGGCTCCCCGGCGTGTTCAGGTGGATCACCCACCTTCGTTGATCATAGGTGACATTCATGAACGTACTACACGGTCCAGGTCACAAAGGCATTCTCATTTTGCTCATTCTGCATTTGTTGCTTCTTTTGAGCCAAAAGATATTGGACACGCACTTTCTGATCCAGATTGGGTGAACGCTATGCATGAGGAGCTTGAGAATTTTGAGAGAATCAGGTGTGGGAGTTGGTTGAGCCTCTGCCAAATTGCAAACCTATCGGGACAAAATGGGTGTGGAAGAACAAAGAGGGAGAAAATGGGGAGATTGTGAGGAACAAGTCGAGGTTGGTTGCTCAAGGGTATAGCTAGAAAGAGGGGAAAGACTATGAGGAGACATTTGCTCCTGTGGCTCGTTTGGAGGCAATTAGGATCCTTCTATCATTTTCAGTTGCTAAAGGTTTCAAATTGGACCAAATGGATGTGAAGAGTGCCTTCCTAACTGGGTTTTTAGAGGAAGAAGTGTATGTGAGGCAACCCCTAGGTTTTGAGAGTGAGAGGTTTCCCCATCAGGTTTACAAACTCAGAAAAGCATTATATGGCCAAAAACAAGCACCCAGGGCGTGGTATGGTAGGTTGAGAGGGTTCTTGTTTAGTAAGGGGTTTGTGATGGGGAAGGTGGATCAGACTCCCTTTCTCCTCAGGCAGGGTGATGACATTCTGATTGTGCAAATATACGTGGATGACATAATCTTTGGTGGCTCTTCTCACACTTTGGTTGTCAGGTTTTCAGATGATATGAGCAGGGAATTCGAGATGTCCATGATGGGTGAGTTGCAGTTCTTTCTCGGGCTTTAGATCAGGCAGTGCAAGGACGGGACGTTTGTGCATCAAGCCAAGTACACCAAGGACATAGTGAAGAAATTCAAGATGGATGACTCGAAGCCGATGGCTATGCCGATGAGTACGACTACAACTTTGGATGCGGATGTTGATGGCGAGCCCGTGGACCAGAAGGAGTACCGGAGCATGATCGGCTCCCTCCTCTACTTGACGGCAACGAGGCCAGACATACTATTCAGTGTGTGTCTATGCGCTCGTTTTCAGGCTTCACCGAGGACTTCACATCGGCAGGCCGTCAAGAGGATGTTTAGGTACTTGAACTACACCCTTGAGTTTGGTGTTTGGTATTCTGCGGCCTCGACACTCAACCGTCACGGGTTTGCAGACGCTGACTTCACTGGGTGTCGTTTGGATCGTAAGTCTACTTCTGGTGGGTGTCAGTTTCTTGGGTCTTCTTTGGTTTCTTGGTCATCCCGCAAGCAGTCGAGTGTAGCCCATTCCACTACAGAGGCCGAGTATGTTGCTGCAGCCAGTTGTTGTTCCCAGCTCCTATGGCTTTCTTACACTATGAGCAACTTTGGTGAGGAGTGTTCCCATGTCCCACTCTTTTGTGACAGCACTAGTGCCATAAGTGCAGCCAAGAACCCAGTTCTCCACTCCAAAACCAAGCATATAGAGGTGAGGTACCACTTCCTGAGAGACAACGTGGAGAAAGGAAAGATTGCTTTGATCCATGTGCCCACCCAAAACCAACTAGCCGATATCTTTACCAAACCACTTGACCAAGCCACTTTCACTCGCTTGCGGGGTGAGCTCTGTGTGTGTTTGCTTTCTTGAGTTGGTGGTGGGAGCTCCTTTGTAGCATATGTATCATATTTATTTTGTGCATGGCATTGCATTTGTAACATGATGTATATTCATCTTTGTATCTTAGGTTGTTTTTGCATTTGTCTCATATGGTAGGATGAGCTTCTCCTATATACATTGATCACCACGATATGCTAGTTGTGAGCATGTTTGATATGACTTGATGGAAGATAGCTATGCTCTTGATAGTTTTGCTATATTTGCATGATGAGGTGGCTAATTTTTTGGAAAATGTTAGATAGGCTCTCTCTTGTGAGTTTAAGGCTTGCCATGATCTTAGTGTACTTTGGTGGTTTATGTAATGCTTAATTCATGGATGGATATCATGTGCTTCTCACTTGGGGTCAAAGACCCATTTCTCATTATGAATGTTTAGCCCATGTGTTACCTTGTGGGGGAGCATAAGCTTCTTTTTGCCGCAAAGGCACTTCATGTACTATTTTATGCTTAAATGTGAAAAATTAAATTGGTATGAAATGCTTTGCTCAAAGTTGTGCTCTTATTTGATCCATGTTGAGGACCAGGTGTGTCCGAGGACCAGTGGAGGGTCGCTCCTTAGTGATGAGTGATTGACAACGTTGTGTGGACTGATGCTTGGCTAAGTGTGCAGGTACAGGTTGCGGCATGACTCGTGTTGGTGCAGGTGAAGAATAAGCACGAAAGGCCTTAGCCGTGGCGGCCTCTGGGTGATGGAGAGGCAAGTAGGCTTGGTTCGATGGACCCGGTGGCTGATGGGGTCAAGTGCGAGCCGTACGGTGCAAGACTAGCGGGCTGAAGTCGTGGACATGGGCCGGTGCAAGGTAGTGGATCAAGGCCGAAGCTTGCACGCGAGGTTTGTTGGTTTGCCCACAAAACCATCGGTGGACGGTTTCTTGGTTTGGGCCGCAAAACCAAGTCTAGAGGCCCGAGGCGACAGAGACAGGGATCTGGGAGCTTCGGGAAGCTTTGAGGCGGGGGGCACGTGCCATGATCGCGGGGTTTGCGTCGATGCGAACCAAAGCCGCGGTGGAAGCGTGTCCGCTCGATGAAGACTAGACCATATTGCCCCTGAGGGGTGTGTATGTTCTATTTGAGTTGTAGGGGTAGCATGGTCATTTACCTCCCTCCGGTGGACTTCGTATAAATAGCGGAGAGGTGGATGACATCTGTCTCTCTTGGACTCTAGGGTTTCCTCCCCTAGTAGATTTCTCTGGACTGCTTCTTTTCCTCTGTATTCCTTAGGCTAGATTCTTGTATAGACTCTGACCTCTGGATGTATGGAAGCTTTCGGAGTTGTGGTGATCTCCTAGTCCTCTGTGATTTTTGTATCATTTTTGGGGCTATTTTTGGGGGGTTTCGTTCTTCGCTCGATTCATGGATTTGAGGGCGTTTCATCTTGGATTTCTTTGAGGGGATCATGGGTGGATGCCTTGCGCATCTTTGTCTGTGATCTTCACCCTCAAACGCCAGGAAACACCTTCGATTCGTGCGTTTTTGGTTGGAGCCCGAGTTGTTGGTGGTGGTTCGTGTGATCCGCGATTCCCGGTGATTTAGGAGGTTAGAGGTCGAGATTTTTGGGGCATAGCTTCATCTAGTGACGCTTCACATCTCCCCAAAGTCTTGTCTCAAGAGCTCTAGCCGTTTGGGAGATCTGGTGATGGATTTGGAGGGTTGACTTCGCGGGGTCGTGCTGTTCCTGCTCTGTTCGTGAGCCGCGGACAGTCTGCGTGCCTGGGGCGGACAGTCCGCAGGACCTGTGTTCGTCGCCGTTCGTCACGTGTTCGTGCGCGTCCACGTTTCGATCCATTTCTGGCCTATGGTTTTGTTGCAAGCGGTTTGCGGACAGTCCGCGAGTACTTCACGGACGGTCCGCGTGGCCAAGAGTTTGTCTGGGGTGGAGCTGAGTTTGTCTAGGGTTTCCAGCGAGTTTGCCGGACAGTCCGCAAGGCCTTCACGGACAGTCCGCGACACTAGCGGACAGTCCACGTGGTCCCTTCGGACAGTTCGAATTTTCCAGTGCGTCTCTAGTGGTTCGGTTGTGTTTTTCAGACGGTCTACAACGCTGGTCCGGACAGTCCGCCTGTGCATAGCGGACAGTCCGGCTGTACCATACGGACAGTCCGCGCTGGTTGTTTCCAGAATTGGTCAAGTGCTTTGATTCTTGTCTTGTGCTTCTGCAGTTTGATTCAATGCTTGTCTCTAGGGCTTGTGGGCTTGTGTGTGCCTAGTCTAGAGCTTCTCTGGTGTGTGCGAGTACTCGGAGTGGCAATCGGTGTATAGGCTGAGTTCGATCTTCGGGAAGAATTTTTATCGGCTCCCATTCATTCCTCCCCCCCTCTCTGGTATCAGAGCCGGTTACGGATCTTCTTGATTCTAACAAGTCTAAGATCCAAAGATGGGTGATTATGGCAAGGGGTTGGGTCCTCCGCACTTCGATGGCAAGAATTACCCGATGTGGGAGAGGCGCATGGGCGCGTTTTTGCGAGGGAAGGGAACTCTGATCTGGGGCTTTATTTGGTGGACTGCAAAGCTCAAGTTTTAGTTGGTCAAGTTTTAATTAAGCACCTAGAAATTATTATGTATAAAGCTTCCCATCCCCTTCGAGGCAAAGGCACCAACCTGTCCTGATCCTTGGGTTAAAACATCACAGAATCAAAACCAGCTCCCAAACCACAGTTGCCACCACTGTGATCCACCCAAACCACCAACTAACCATATGAGGGTCCAGGCCGCTCTTGACCGTGAGCACGGTTGTTATAACAGTTTTTAACACTCTGCAGAGGTTGTACATCTTTACCCACGAGTCGCGTAAACGTTCAATAGAACGTTAAACCCAACCATGCTGTGCGGATCAGGCACTTTCACACTTCCTTAGGTGTGATAGCATAGGGACGCTACGAGGCCTTTACATAGGTTCACCAGCGCGTATTAATCGGGTTACGGTGTGTTAGCGACACCCGAGGTTCATTGCCTGACTCTTGGGAACTATGCCCTCATCCAGCCCAGACAGCTTAACACAGACCGCTGGTTTACCCTACTTAATTGCCCAAGACCATAGCCCATTAGTTCTCGTGGTTGTACTGTATGTCCCAGCTGGTCACTCCACATACCGGTCCTTATAAAGTTGACTCAGGCAAGGCCAACATCAAGCAATCACAAACCACCGTTCAAACCACTTGCCTGAGTCGTCTAGGGTGTTCATGTTGCTAACCATCACCCACATTAACACGTTGCATAATCATTAATCAAGTTTAAGATTAAACCCAACCCATGTTGAGCAAACTAAGCATATTCTACCCATATAGGTAACCGCTAAGGGTAAACAAGGAATGATCATGAAAATCTAGTAAACAGTCCTTAATAGGATTCCCATCAGATTAGACATCTAATGCAAGAAAGCATTAAATAAAGCAGTGATTATGGTGAATAAAACATAAAGGTATAAAATAGCAAGATGTTAAGGACACTTGCTCGTTTCCCAATGCTCCACTGCTCAGAGACGTTCCTTCACGCGCAACAATCAACTGAAACAACAATTAAAGCAACTAAGAACAATACACCAGACACTAAAATCATTTTATAAAAAGGCGCACCACTAGCTAACGTGAGCTAGCTACAAACTCTAGAGCGCAAGGGACGACTAAATGGAGCTACGAGTAAAAAGGCACAACTATAGGTAAAGATTACATTATAAGAAAGAAGGGACTATATACTTGATTTATTTTAATTAAAGAAATATGTTTAATGGGTATTTCAGAGAAATACCACATGTTATAACTTAATCAAATTTATACTTGAATAGAAAGCACGGTATAAACCTAGCCATATTTTATTTATAAAGTTTATTAGAATTTATACAAATTTAGCATTTATCTTTATAAAAGAAACTGTATGTGAGAGCAACTAACGAGCTACAACATGTGCCGGGTTGAGCTAAACAAGTTATAAGAAAAACATATTTATGTTCAAATTAATCATGTTTACTTTTGTTTAAAGAAAAGCGAAGGTTAAACCTATATTTGATTTTATTCAAAAGAGTTTGAATTGGATATTAATCAAATTAATGTTAACTTTAATTTTTAGAAACATGAAACATCGTTAACGTCACTACTAACACGTACTTTACATCGAAACAAAACTAACGCAACTTGAACGAACTAAAACGGAGCTAGGACGAGAAAGATATGAGCTTTTGAAGGTTTCGGGGACCTAGATGTAGTAAACTGTGGACTTCGGGGACTAGGACGAAAGCTTCGCAAGACTCAGGGAATTCTGGCCGCGAATATGAGAAAACATAAGGTTCTGGGTGTAAAAGAGGCTCAGCTGGCCTTATCTGCAAAAGGTGGGATACTTCTGGGGCTTCTTGTGCAAAACAGCAAGACACAAAGGTTTGGTAGGTCATATCCTATTTCGCCAGGGGCTAAACTGCAAAAGAATGGCTGGCCGGGCGGATCTGCTGACTGGACGGCACGCGGCGCGCTGCGACTGGCTGGGTACGCTGACGTGGCGCATACGTGGTGCTGACGCGGCTGTGGACCGCGCTGTGGACCAGGTCCACTGGTCCATGGTGGACCGGTTGCATAAGGGGGAAGGGGTACGCGATCTGCACCGTCCGTGGAAGATCCGGCGGCAGGGGAGTGGCTGGTGTTGGATCGCCGGCAGGGGGTACTCGGCACGGCGGCGCCTGGCCGGACTTGGCGGCGGCTCGCCGGAGCTGAGCGGCCTGAGCGCTACGGAGCACGGATTCGAGCGGGGTTTGGACCAGGAGGAAGAGGAGGACGGCGCGGATCTCACCAGGGGCTCGTGGTCGACCGAGCGGCGGAGGAAGACGCGTGTGACGGCCGGAGGCGGACGGCGTCGCGGGCGCTCGCGGAGGAGGGTGCTTCGGCCTCGGGTTCGTGTCTTCGGGGGCAGGGGCGTCGTCCTGGTGTACCTGTGCGTGCAAGGAAGGAAGGAGGAGGGTAAGGGAGGGTTGGAGCGGGGAAAACACAGCGACGACGGAGCTCCTCACCGCGGCAACGGCGACGGCGTCTGACGGCTAGGGGCGGCACGGCGGCGAGCGAGGCTTTGCGGAGAGGAAAAGAAAGCGGAGGGAGCTCGGTGCTAGCCTTTTGTAGGCCGGGGGGAGAACGGGAGGTGGGGAATTTGGAGGGCGCATTCACCGGCCGTGATGGATGCGGCGGTGGTGCTTGCCATCCGGGGCAAGGGCGTGCTTGGACGGGAGTTGGGGCAAGGGGAGACGCGTGGAGGGACGCAGGTGGGGCTGGGGCGGGGATAGCAGCGGGGAGGGCGCGGGCATCCGTGCCAGCGCCACGGTTTGAATGGCAGGCGGTGGTGTGCTCTGTTCGGTGCAGAGGAGGGGGGAAGAAGGAAGGTGGAGGGGAGGGGATGACACGTGGGGCCGGCTCGGCAGTGGGAGGGAGGAGGTGGTGGGCCTGGTGGGCTGAGCTGTGGCTGTTGGGCCGCGAGGAGTTGTGGGCCTGATGCGGAAAGAGAGAGAGGGAGAGAAGGTGTTGGTACAGATTTTAGAGAGGAGAGAGGGATGATGGATGTGGATTGGGTTGGATATAGTGAAGGATTTAGCCCAAAAATATTTATAGAGAGATTGGGTCCAAGATAGATTTAGAGAGAGAAAGAGAGAGAGATATGAACTTGGCATGGTTTTAGAGAGATAAGAAACACTTTTAGTTGTAGAGAGATGGTCTTCGGTAGAGAGAAAAAGAGAGACATGGGTTCAATTAGAGAAAAGAGTAGAGAGGCTTAGAGATAGGGATAGAAGGGTTAAACTAAAACACAAACCTATTCGAGTTTTGAAAACTCAAACTCATTTTCCACACAATAAACACTATGCATTTGCAGCATGAATGCAACAAACCAATATGTATAGCCTATGATTCATTTATTTAGTTTAGAAAATATTATTTATTTTGAAATAATTTTACACACTCTCTATTTAATTCTAACAAATTTTAATAAAATTTTTAAATCCTAGCCAAAGTGTAATTTAGGGTGTTACAAATACTACCCCACTTAACAGGAATCTCGTCCCGAGATTCTGCAAAAAGGTTAGCAAGAGAAGCAGGTTGGCAATGGGGAGAGACAAGGTTGCCTTATATCATCATGTCTTGTTCTTCACACCTTTATGTCACTTATGGGAGATACCTTGAACTCTTGTGGATGGTCCATCATGGAGATCTTTGGTGACTCCTCTATGATGATTTTTCTCAGCAACGATCACCTTGTACTTTCTTCATGTTGTATCCTCTTGTTGCTACCTTCGTTACCATTGTCGGGGTATCTTCTTGTGAATGGCCCATGTAGAAGTTCTTAGTGGCATAAGTTTGCTGAAGTTTCTCAATCACACTTCTTCTTGCTTCGTCGTTCCCCATTCTTCATTGTTTCTTCATGGTTTGTCTCATGAGAGTGTTCGTGAACATTCTCCTGAAGTGGTTCGAGTAGCGCTAAAGTGACGACTTTATAACTTTCTTAGGCTTTACTGGCTTGTTTGGTGACAATTCTTCCTTCTTGTACACCTTGGTTGTCATAGGTAGAAGCACGACCGGTGCTACCCCTCTTAACAGAGGATTCCTCTTAATTCCATGCCGATTATAGGATAGAGAGGGAGCAATAGTTGAGGAGGGAGATCCCAAGGTTAGAGGAAGCAAAAGAAAGGAAAACCCAACCTACGATCTATACATATAACTAACTGATGTCATCGCGGACAAGGGTCCAACAACACATCAATAATCATTACAAAGAGCCAAATCAAGCAGAGCACAATAACAAACCAACAACAACACACAAGAGCACACTAACATGTCACACGTCCTTATTAAAAGCACACTAGCATTTGACACCTTAGCATCGTTGTCTATCGATAAAAGAAAACTTAGGTAGGCTTCTTATATATCTTGTAAGACTAAAACTATCGATGGCTTTAAGTTAGTAGTCTTGAGGTCTCCAATGCAACACTTCTAGCTTGATGGAGATTCTTCATCTTCGATCTTGAAATTCTTCGAGCGACGGCTCGTTGAAGCATAGTCTTCTTAAGCGTCTTCAGGAGCTTCTTTCTTGACCACAGGGGAAGTTAGTGACTAAGAATTATACAAGGATAAGAGAGGAGCAACTTATTTTCACAACAGAAGGGAATAGGGGGGATCAGAGTGCAAATCGGGAGGCAGAAAGTCAAAGAGGTGAAAGTTTTCAAAATAGTGTGAAAATATAATCCTTAACGTCGACCATTTCTATCTAGGTTTGCGTCCTACAGTCGATATAGCTCTGATACCACTTCTGTAACACCCGGTTTTAAAGGACAAACCGAATGCGCCCTTTATGCATGCCCAGGATCAAAATTCATGCATAAAGTTGAAGGACCGATTAGGCGAACCAGAGAGGGGGGGAGTGAATGTGAGCCGATAAAAATTCTTCTCGAAGGAGATGAGAACTCCAACAAGACGAACACGGCTTCCAACTCACGTCTCCGACTCAACTACCCAAGTTGGTCAAGACCACACAGCCACTGGAGTGCTACTGGTCCTAGGAACCAACACTCAACCTTCCGAGCCAAAACTCACCGAACCACACAGCGGAAACTTGCACGGCTTGCTGCCTGTGCTACACCGGTCAGACCGGTGGACAGAGCCGGTCAGGCCGGTGGCTACAGCAGCCGCACAGCAAACGTTCCAGGAAGCCTCAGTGACTCCTCTAGGCCCTGGAACAAAAACCACCACGAAACACAACCTGTGAGGAAGAAGAACCCCTCACAAAGCCTAGCAAAACAACTCCAAACACGCCAAGAACTGATCAGCAGGACCACGGGACAAAACCACACGGACAAGGCTATTCCCCGAGACAAAAACCCACCAAGGGCTAGCACCGGTCAGACCGGTCAAGAGCACCGGTCAGACCGGTCGTGCCTGGGCAGCTCGGGATGAACAGCGCCCGTGAGTCAACTCCTCCAAATCCAACTCCCGATCTCCCGATCCGCTCCACGGTTTTGTACAAGACTTTGGGGATAGTAGGAACACCTCATGGGTACTCCATAGCCAAGATTTGGTCCACCAAAACTTGTCAAATCAAGAGGAATCGAAGAAATCCCACCAAGAACGCCTCTAACCCTAGAGCCACGAAAACCCCAAAATCGAGCCCCTTTGCTCACGGATTTGGAAGGGGAATCAAAGGGAAAAGAACCACGAAGGGTTCATGCATACATCCCCCACCAAATCCCAAAGAGAAAGGCCTCGAAATCGCTCCAAGAAAATCGCCAAGAAAGGGCTCCAAAAATCACCAAAAAGGAGAAACGGGAAAGACACATCCAAGCCTTGAGGAACCACGCCGAATCATCTATACATACCAAAGAGGTTCATACAAGGTCTAGCTTGCCGCCCGATCATCCTTCCCTCTCACAAGATCTCACCATGAAGCTCTCAAGCTAGTCCTACGAAAATCCTAAGAAAATAGGAAGGAAAAATAGGAAAACCAAATGAGCTAGGGTTCCAAGAGATGGCTGTCATCCTCTCACCCCTTGGGTTATATGGAGGCAACCGAAAGACTAAAATACCCTTACTAGCTAACTAGGGATACATGCCCCTCGAGGGCGAAATTGGAAATCTTTGTCTTCGCACCATCGGACGGATGCCCAGCGACCGCAAACTTGCTTAGCCTCGACGCAAGCCTTGCGATCCCGACGCGTGTCCTCCGCTTCGAAGATTCTGGACTGCGTCGTCGCACACCGGTCAGACCGGTGCTCCTCACCGGTCAGACTGGTACCCACCGGTCAGACCCACTGGTCAGACCGGTCTGGAGCTGCTGCACCTCCGTCTTCGGTTCTTCGGTCTTGGCTTTGTGGATCAACCAAGGAACCCAGTGATTTTCTGGTGAACCACCGGAAACCCCGCGAACTCGGTGTAGCCTCCGCCAATCACCACTCATGACTCGGCTCCCACGTAGTCCCGGCTCGACCTTGGTTTTGAGGCTCAACCAAGAAACTGTCCATGACTTCATCTTGCCGTTCTTGCCACCATGCGGCCCGCACTTGACCCCGGTGGCCACCGGGTCCCTCGAACTAAGCCTACTTGTCTTCTCCACACATGGAGGCCTCACCGGCAACGACCTTTCACGCTTGTTCTTCACCTGCACCTGCACCAGTCAAGCCGCAACCTGCACCAGCAATACTTAGCCAAGAATCAGTCCACACCACGTTGTCAATCACTCATCACACCAGGAAGCGACCATCCACCGGTCCTCGAACCACACCTGGCTCTCAAAAGTAACATCATCAGTGTAATATCACAACATATATCTTTACAAGCGTATAAATATTAGAAAATGACCCGAGGGTCTAAAACAAAAGATTACACATCGTTATTCTATCGCAACGGAGTAGGCACCATCTTCCACAGGAACGTCGACTGGGGACACGCCAACCTAGAACTCTAGGTCTTCACGATGATCTTCACGATGTAGCTCTTTCTTCTAACTTCTGTTTATCTGAGCAGCAGTGGGAAGAGAACAGCAGGGGTTGAAAGAGAAAACGGTGAGTACACCTGGAGGTGTGTACTCCACAAGTGGAGGGAAAAGTTATGCATAACATGCTGGCTTAAAGCAAGGAAGGATTTATTTGGTGGACTGCAAAGCTCAAGTTTTAGTTGGTCAAGTTTTAATTAAGCACCTAGAAATTATTATGTATAAAGCTTCCCATCCCCTTCAAGGCACAGGCACCAACCTGTCCTGATCCTAGGGTTAAAACATCATAGAATCAAAACCAACTCCCAAACCACAGTTGCCACCACTGTGATCCACCCAAACCACCAACTAACCATGTGAGGGTCCAGGCCGCTCTTGACTTTGAGCATGGCTGTTATAACAGTTTTTTAACACTCTGCAGAGGTTGTACATCTTTACCCACGAGTCGCGTAAATGTTCAATAGAACGTTAAACCCAACCATGTTGTGCAGATCAGGCACTTTCACACTTCCTTAGGAGTGATAGCATAGGGACGCTACGAGGCCTTTACATAGGTTCACCAGCGCGTATTAACCGGGTTACGGAGTGTCAGCGACACCCGAGGTTCCTTGCCGGACTCTTGGGAACTACGCCCTCATCCAGCCCAGACAGCTTAACACAGACCACTGGTTTACCCTACTTAATTGCCCAAGACCATAGCCCATTAGTTCTCGTGGTTGTATTGTATGTCCCGGGTGGTCACTCCACAGACCAGTCCTTATAACGTTGACTCAGGCATGGCTAACATCAAGCAATCACAAGCCACCGTTCAAACCACTTGCCTGAGTCGCCTAGGGTGTTCATGTTGCTAACCATAACCCACATTAACACGTTGCGTAATCATTAATCAAGTTTAAGATTAAACCCAACCCATGTTGAGCAAACTAAGCATATTCTACCCATATAGGTAACCGCTAAGGGTAAACAAGGAATGATCATGAAAATCTAGTAAACAGTCCTTAATAGGATTCCCATCAGATTAGACATCTAATGCAAGAAAGCATTAAATAATGCAGTGATTATGGTGAATAAAACATAAAGGTATAAAATAGCAAGATGTCAAGGACACTTGCTCGTTTCCCAATGCTCCACTGCTCAGACACGTTCCTTCACGCGCAACAATCATCTGAAACAACAATTAAAGCAACTAAGAACAATAGACCAAACACTAAAATCATTTTATAAAAAGGCGCACCACTAGCTAACGTGAGCTAGCTACAAACTCTAGAGCGCAACGGACGACAAAACGGAGCTACGAGTAAAAAGGCACAACTATCGGTAAAGATTATATTATAAGAAAGAAGGGACTATATGCTTGATTTATTTTAATTAAAGAAATATGTTTAATGGGTATTTTAGAGAAATACCACATGTTATAACTTAATCAAATTTATACTTGAATAGAAAGCACGGTATAAACCTAGCCATATTTTATTTATAAAGTTTATTAGAAATTATACAAATTTAGCATTTATCTTTATAAAAGAAACTATATGTGAGTGCAACTAACGACCTACAACATGTGCCGGGTTGAGCTAAACAAGTTATAAGAAAAACATATTTATGTTCAAATTAATCATGTTTACTTTTGTTTAAAGAAAAGCGAAGGTTAAACCTATATTTGATTTTATTCAAAAGAGTTTGAATTGGATATTAATCAAATTAATGTTAACTTTAATTTTTAGAAACATGAAACATGGTTAACGTCACTACTAACACGTACTTTACATCAAAAAAAAACTAACGCAACTTGAACGAGCTAAAACGGAGCTAGGACGAGAAAGATATGAGCTTTTGAAGGTTTCGGGGACCTAGATGTAGTAAACTGTGGACTTCGGGGACTAGGACGGAAGATTCGCAAGACTCAGGGAATTTTGGCCGCGAATATGAGAAAACATAAGGTTCTGGATGTAAAAGAGGCTCAGCTGGCCTTATCTGCAAAAGGTGGGATACTTCTGGGGCTTCTTGTGCAAAACAGCAAGACACAAAGATTTGGTGGGTTATATCCTATTTCGTCAGGGGCTAAACTGTAAAAGAATGGCTGACCGGGCGGATCTGCTGACTGTCCGCCACGCGGCGCGCTACGACTGGCTGGGTACGCTGACGTGGTGCAGACGTGGTGCTGACACGGCTGTGGACCGCGCTGTTGACCAGGTCCACTATTCCATGGTGGACCGGTTGCATAAGGGCGAAGGGGTACGGGATCTGCACCGTTCGTGGAAGATCCGGCGGCAGGGGAGTGGCTGGTGTTGGATCGCCGGCGGGGGTTACTTGAGACGGCGGCGCCTGGCCGGACTTGGCGGCGGCTCGCCGGAGCTGAGCGGCCCGAGCGCTACGGAGCACGAATTCGAGCGGGGTTTGGACCAGGAGGAAGAGGAAGACAGCGCGGATCTCACCAGGGGCTCGTGGTCGACCGAGCGGCGGCGGAAGACGCGTGCGACGACCAGAGGCGGACGGCGTCGCAGGCGCTCGCGGAGGAGGGTGCTTTGGCCTCGGGTTCGTGTCTTCGGGGGCGGCGGCATCATCCTGGTGTACCTGTGCGTGCAAGGAGGGAAGGAGGAGGGTGAGGGAGGGTTGGAGCGGGGAAAAGACGGCGACGGCGGAGCTCCTCACCGCAGCAATGGCGACAGCGTCTGACGGCCAGGGGCGGCACGGCGGCAAGCGAGGCTTTGCGGAGAGGAAAAGAGAGGGGAGGGAGCTCGGTGCTAGCCTTTTGTAGGCCGGGGGGAGAACGGGAGGTGGGGAATTTGGAGGGCGCATTCACCGGCCGTGACGGATGCGGCGGTGGTGCTTGCTATTCGGGGCAAGGGCATGCCTGGACGGGAGTTGGGGCAAGGGGAGACGCGCGGAGGGACGTAGGTGGGGCCGGGGCGGGGATAGCGGCGGGGAGGGAGCGGGCATCCGGGCCAGCACCACGGTTTGAACGGCAGGCAGCGGTGTGCTCTGTTCGGTGCAGAGGAGGGGGGGAAGAAGGAAGGTGGAGGGGAGGGGATGACACGTGGGGCCGGTTCGGTAGTGGGAGGGAGGAGGTGGTGGGCCTGGTGGGCGGAGCTGTGGCTGTTGGGCCGCGAGGAGTTGTGGGCCTGATGCAGAAAGAGAGAGAGGGATAGAAGGTGTTGGGCCAGATTTCTTAACGCAACTTCCAAAGAATAGATCTAGAATCCATTCTAAGCAATGGCGCAAGAAATGTTGGTTGGTATAAGATAAGCCTACAGAAATATTATGGTAGATAATCCGCAAGCGCACGGATACCGGTGAGCATTTCACCCGGGGTGATGGGTTTTAAAATATCGTATCCACAGGGAAGATGGATGGATGTAACAACAGACATAGGGATGGCAATAGACTACTTTATGGACTTTGATGGAATGGCACATACTTTAACAGGGGTAAGCCAAATGATAAAGTAATGATAAATCAGACAGGCAGAGGCACATGTGGAGCATAGAACATACTATTCCTAGTCTAGATTAGAATTGGATTTACTTAAGAGGCACAATTCTATATAGCATACAAAGACTGAGTTATTCATCTATTCTAATGTAGCATATCATCACATATAGCATAGTCATGGATAAATGTGAACACCCCGAAGATTACCCAAGAAGATCATGGACGAAACTTGATCCTCCCAAGAATCATTGTTCGACTAGTCTTATACTCAGGGGGTGGACTGCAAAGGACTCAATAGGCCTGTCACGCCCACGATCTACCACACGACCCGGAGTATAAGGTGAATCCGCAAGTAAATTATATCTAAGCACCATGCTTACATACTTTCTACTACCTAGCATACGCGCGTAATATACTAGGAGCTCTACGAATAAGTGCGTAGACTTATCATTAATCATGACTATATCAACTATACTACTAGAATAAAGTAAGAACTTAGCAATTGCACACATAACATTGAAATAGCATAAAGTCATTGAGAAACAATATAAGAACTAAATTTTGATAACTTACAGATCTGGAACTGGAGCAAAGCTCAACTCTACTCGAATCTGACTCTCTATCTAGAACTAGGTTCTTGATCTAGAAATTAGATCTTGAACTATGAAGTAGCTATCCTATCTCTGATATATCCTCTTCTTCTCCTGTCTTGGCCTGATGATGATGATCTTCTGAGAGATGCATACCATGCCCTAGGGGGGGTCTGGGGTTGCTTATATAGCCCTGAGGGATAATCTGTCGCCGTAGGATCAAACCGACCTAAACAAGTGGTTTAGATTAACCCTAAGAGGCGGTGGAGGAACCTTCCCGAAACAGGGCCTGATCGGGGCTAGGGGGAGCCCGATCGTCCTCCCTATAGGGCCGGTCGGCCTGTGCTGGGCCCCGGCTGGGCTCTGCCTTCGCGTGTGGGCCTCTTGTCCCTTCTAGATGCATATTTTCTTGGAGCCTACTTCGGTTGAGTTCGGGAGTCTTCTGGAGCCTTCTAGAATTCATTCTTTTCGCATTTTCCTGAATAGTCCCTGAAAATATATAATTCACCAAAACTCGTGGAATTCATTAGTCCAAGGCCCTATACTACTGTTGATTTATCTTTTTGGTCCTTTTTCATGTATTGTTGATACATAAAAATAAGAGTTAGTGAGCATCAACAGAGAACCGCAAGAATGCAAGGCGGAGCTCGGGGATGTGCTATCGGTGCGGAAAGCACAGGCACTTCATCGCCGAATGCCCTGAAGCCATGTAGATCAAGAATGACTACAAGGGCAAGCCCAAGCACGACTACAACAAGCACCGCTCCCGGAACGACTACAAGGACAAGCACAAGGACAAGGGTGAGAGAAGGCACAAGAAGAGTAGCGGGTACAAGAAGAAGATGGCCCGAGCGATGGTTGTCGGAGCAAGCGACATCGACTCCACATCAAGTGATGCTTCTTCCGACTCGAGCAGCGAGGAAGAGCAAGAACAGCGCAAGGACAAGCGGCACACGGGCAAGAACTTCACCGGCCTGAGCTTCGTCGCACAAGGAGGCTTTTGCAGCATGGCGCACTCCAAGAAGGGTGGGAAGCACAGCTCGGATTCGAACTCCGACTCCGAGGAAGAGGTATGACATGATCCCAACTTCTTGCTATAGGAGAATGCTAGGCTCAATGAGTTGCTTGATAACCGTAATGATGTGCTTAGGAAGACCAACAAGGAGAAGAGAGAATTTAGATCTCTGTTGGGTGAAGCTAAGGACAAGATAGTTGAGCTTGAGTCCTTATTGGTTGATGCTAGAAATGAGATAGGCTCTTTGAAATCTGCTCCTGTTGTGTCTGACGAGATTGATTGTGGTGATTGCACTGTGTTTCTTGCTGATTTGACTGCTCTCAAGGAGAAGCATGCCTCTACTCTTGAGGAACTAGATATGCTTAGGGTTGAGTGTGATGAATTGAAATCTAGACCTTCCTTGTTAGGTGCCTGCACTTCATGTCCTGTGTTGCATGCTAGGCTAGATGAATCTCACACTAGAATAGTTTCTCTTGAGGCGGCATTGAAAGCTCCTATTCCTACATCATGCTCTACCTATGAAATGCATGCTTTGAAAAACATGGAACTTGCACACTATGTTGATCGTCTGCAGGATGAGAATGATGAGTTGAGGAAAATGATGGCGTGGTTGTCTGGGCATGAGCCACAATTGAGTTTGATGTTGGCTCAGTTCAAGAGGTTTGATGGTCAGGCGTTGGGGGCTAACAAGTGTGGTGAGAAGAGTGGTGAGGGAGAAGAGAAATCTGGAGAGATTCCTGTTCCACCACATACCACACCAATGAACAAATTTGCACCTAAGCCAAACCACCTCAGAAACAAGCTAGACACAACACCAGATCCACCAGTGTTCCCCCACAAATCTGAAAACTACCAAAACCCCATCAAGTTTGTGATCACCCAGGGGAGTGTCTTTGATGGGAAGTCAGGAGAGAAAGCTAGTGAGAAGCTCATAGAGAAGCCACCGCCTAAGCCACAGCCGATCCGCTTCCATTGTGAGTATTATGGGAGGGATGGGCATAAGGATGAGTTATGTTTCAGGAGGAAGAGAGATGAGAGGTTTGCTAGGGAGATGGCAAACAAGGACAGGTACCACCTATCTCGTGGTGTGCCTGAGCCTCGTAGAGGGCCTCTAACTAGGGTTGAGGTGTTTGTGCGTACAGTTCCCACTCGTGGAGGTGGAGGTGTTTTTCCTCAGAGAGATAGACGTGTTGGGTTTGGGCGAGGTGAGTTGGCTAGACGTGCTCCTTCTCGTGACCGTTACGAGTTTGGGAGGCACGATCAGAGCTTTGGGTCTCATATGGACTATGGGCCACGTTTTCCCCCTCGTGGTGCGCGTACTCCTCCAGTGAGACGTGAAAGGTCCTTTGGTGATAGGCGTGAGAGGGCTCCACCTAGAGGTTTTGGTAGGATGGATTTTTCTAACCCTTCTTTTGAGCAAATGTCTCGACACTGGTTTGACTCCTTTGGTACTAACCCCAGTGTTGAGTCGCTTGCTCATTCTCGTTCTCATTTTTTATTGCAGGTGGGAGGCTTGGAGGACTTTTGGTTGATCAACTTTGGTTTCTCATGACACATGACCGGAGATCGTGGGTGGTTCTCCAGCCTCACCCCGGTGAGTATGAGGGAGTACATCACTTTCGGGGACAATGGGAGAGGACGAGTGCTTGCTGAAGGTATGGTGAAGGTGAGTAGCAAGGTGACCTTAAGAAGTGTGGCTCTGGTCAAGTCACTTGGTTTTAACCTGTTGTCAGCATCTCAGTTACTTGATGAAGGTTTTGAGGTTCATTTTAAGTCGGGCGCTTCTCGTGTGCTTGATTCTCGAGGCGATCTTGTTTGTACGATCGTCCCCGAGGGTCAAATCATTCGTGCCGATTTTTCCCAGTTTGTTGGTCCTCCTCGATGCTTTGTTGCTGGCGTTTTGGCTGAGTTTTGGAAATGGCATAGGAGGTTGGGACACTTGAGCTTTGAGTTACTTTCCCGCTTGAGTGGTCTTGATATTATTCGAGGATTGCATAAGTTGAAATTCGAGAAGGATTTGGTTTGTGCTTCTTATCGGCACGGAAAGATGGTTGCTGCTTCTCACGCCCCTCTGACTGCAGTCATGTCCGAGCGACCTTGTGAGCTGTTGCACATGGATTTGGTTGGGCCAGCTCATGTTCGCTCTGCTAGTGGGAAGTGGTATGTTCTTGTTGTGGTTGATGATTTTTCGAGGTACTCTTGGGTTTTCTTTTTGGAGGATAAGAGTGAGACATTTGCCTTTTTTCGGGACTTGATCTTGAGGTTGAAGAATGAGAGACATGGTGATGCCATTCGAGCTATATGCAGTGACAATGGCACAGAGTTTAAAAACTCTCATTTCGATACCTTTTGCAGTGATCTTGGTCTCGATCATCAGTACTCTTCTCCATATGTCGCTTGCCAGAATGGCGTAGTGGAGAGGAAGAACCGGACCCTTTGTGAGATGGCCAGGACGATGCTCGATGAGCATACGACTCCTAGGCGTTTCCGGGCCAAGGTGGTCAATACCGCTTGCTTTGTCTCAAATCGCATCTTCCTTTGTGCCTTTAAGAAGAAGACCTCTTATGAGCTAATGCATGGGCGACAACCCAAGGTGAGTCACTTTAGAGCTTTTGGTTGCAAGTGTTTCATTCTGAAGAAGGGCAAGTTGGATAAGTTTGAATCTAGATGTTCTGATGGTATTTTCATCGGTTATGCGATTCACTCTAGAGAATATCGTGTGCTCAACCGTGACACTAACCGAATCATGGAGACTTGCGAGGATCTTTGAAGATGAGCAAGATGGAGATGGAGATGGAGATGAAGACGATGATGGAGGTGACGCTCCCGTGCTTGATTGTGTACGTGCTACTTCCGCTACTACGATGACAATCGAGGATGGTCCATCCCCTACACCCACTACGACTGAGGTTGTTCGAGTGGAGGCTGCTGCTGAGGGGGAGATTGTGTCCAGGCGAGAGGCTCCCCGGCGGGTACAAGTGGACCACCCACCGACGACGATCATAGGTGACCTTCATGAACGCACTACACGGTTGAGGTCAAGGAACACATCTCATTTCACTCATTCTGCTTTTGTCGCTTCTTTTGAGCCCAAAGATATTCGACACGCTTTGTCTGACGAGAATTGGGTGAATTCCATGCATGAGGAGATGGAGAATTTTGAGAGAAACCAAGTCTGGGTGTTAGTTGATCCACCGTCAAACTGCCGTCCCATAGGTACCAAGTGGGTGTGGAAGAACAAAGAGGGTGAGAATGGGATGGTTGTGAGAAACAAGTCGAGGTTGGTGGCTCAGGGGTTCAACCAGAAAGAGGGCATAGATTATGAGGAGACATTTGCTCCTGTAGCCTGTTTGGAGGCAATTAGGATCCTTCTAGCCTTTGCCGTGGCTAAAGAGTTCAAGTTGTACCAAATGGACGTGAAGAGTGCTTTCTTGCACAAGGTGATAGAGGAAGAAGTGTATGTGAGGCAACCCCCGGGGTTTGAGAGTGAAAAATACCCACACCGTGTATACAAACTCCAGAGAGCGCTCTATGGGTTGAAAGAGGCACCTTGAGCTTGGTATGGCAGGTTGAGAGGCTTTTTGCTGAGTAAGGGGTTTGTGATGGGCACAGTCATGGGAATGACCTTTTGATTGTTCAGATATACGTAGATGACATAATCTTTGGTGGTTCTTCTCATGATCTTGTTGCCAGATTTGCAGATTACATGAGCAGGTAATTTGAGATGTCCATGATGGGCGAGCTGTAGTTTTTCTTAGGACTCCAGATCAAACAGTGCAAGGACGGGACGTTTGTACATCAGGCGAAGTACACCAGGGACATGGTGAAGAAGTTTGGCATGAATGACTCCAAGCCGCTGACTACACTGATGAGTTCCACTACAGCTTTGGATGCAGATGAGGATGGCGAACCCGTGGACCAGAAGGAGTACCGGAGCATGATCGACTCCCTCCTCTACTTGATGGCGACGAGACCGGACATACAGTTCAGTGTGTGTCTGTGCGCTCGTTTTCAGGCTTCACCGAGGACTTCACATCAGCACGCCGTCAAGTGGATTTTCAGGTACTTGAACTACACTCCTGAGTTTGGTCTTTGGTATTCTGCCTCCTCGACACTCAGACTTCACGGGTACTCCAATGCTGATTTTGCTGGGTGTCGTTTGGACCGCAAGTCTACCTCTGGGTGTTGCCAGTTCCTTGGTTCTTCTTTGGTCTCTTGGTCATCTCGCAAGCAATCCAGTGAAGCCCAGTCCACTACAGAGGCCGAGTATGTAGCTGCTGCTAGTTGTTGTTCCCAGCTTTTACGGATGACCTACACTATGAGCGATTTTGGTGAGGAGTGCTCCCAGGTTCCACTCTTTTGTGACAGCACCAATGCCATAAGTGTAGCCAAAAACCCAGTCCTTCACTCCAAAACGAAACACATAGAAGTGAGATACCACTTTCTGAGGGACAATGTTGAGAAGGGAAACATATCCTTGTCCTATGTGCCTACCCAAGATCAGCTAGCTGACATATTCACCAAACCACTTGACCAAGTCACTTCCACACGCTTGCGGGGTGAACTTGGGGTGTGCTTTCCTTTCTAGCTGAGTCTTGGAGCTTCTCATGTATATATGTGATTTATGTTTCATTTTGTTGCATTCCATGCATGCATTTTACTTTCTGTACAAAATCTGGTAGGATAGCCATCATTGGATCTCTTGTGCTAGGAAAAGCTTCTCTTATATACTTTGATCACAGATGTGCTATGTGTGAGATATGTGCATGTTGGGTAAATGGTGATGTGAATGCTATGATCTTGATGGTTTTGCCATATACTTATGTTGAGATAGCTTCATATTTTGTGAAAATGATAAAATTGCCTCACTCATGAGTAGATGCTTGTGTATGCTCAATTTGTGCTCAAATGCCTATATCATGTTTAGTTTGTGCTTGAGTATCATATTCTCCTTGCTTGGGGTCAAAGACCCACTTGTCATTTTAAATGTTTAGCCCATTTGTTCACTTTGGGAGGAGCATAAGCTTCTTTTTACCGAAAAGGCATTTCATGTAGCATGTTTAAACTTGAAAATGAAATTGGTGTATGAATTGCCTTATGCTTGAAAAATGAGCTCTTGATCATGTATTTATGTTTCGATGTTCATATCTTGGGTGCTAAACCGTAGCATGTTGTCTACCATGAGAAGTCTCATTTTAACATGACTTGAGTAGCTTGTGGGCATTTATAATGATCTTGTGATGAGAATTTGTGATCTTGTATAAACTTTGGATGATCTAGTGTATTTGTGCTCAAATTGCCATGGATAGGGTCTTGCCCATGAGATGAATGTTTCTTTGTAAAAATCTGCTTAAAATTGCTTTTGGCCATGTCACATGCTTATATGTCTCTACCTTCTTGATGGCAATGTACTAACTACACCATTTCTACTTTGTTTGCTCTATGTCTCATTTGTAGCATTTTGTTGTGCTCTTTGTATATTTGAGAAGCTTGGTAGATTGTATATATGCTTTGACATGCATTTTTTTATGAAAACAAGGGGAAGAGTTTCATATACCTTGATTCATGCACTGTCAACAAGGGGGAGAAGTTGTATGATAAAGGGAATTTTGTGGAAAATTGGTATGCATTTGTGAGATTGTTGCATGTGAGGACAAAAATTGAGAAGAAGAGATTGCATTTGCTCAGGGGGAGTTTGCATATGTGCAGGGGGAGCTCCTTTGATTTGCCTGAGTTTTGTGCTTTGTGGTGTGCTCTTTGTCAGCTTTGTTTTGTCTCGGTTGTGTTGAGCCGTTGCCCTTGCCTTAGGGGGCCAAGACTTGGTCTGGCGAGTGATCTTGTTTTCGCTTGTTCTTTGGCTTTGGATCACTTGTTGGAGGTTGGTATTCGTGGTTGTTTTTTTTTCTCTATGATGGTTACTATGGGTGTTGTCAATGCACTCATCAAGGGGGAGATTGAGGATCAGGTGTGTCCGAGGACCAGTGGAGGGTCGCTCCTTAGTGATGAGTGATTGACAACGTTGTGTGGACTGATGCTTGGCTAAGTGTGCAAGTACAGGTTGCGGCTTGACTCGTGTTGGTGCAGGTGAAGAACAAGCGCGAAAGGCCTTAGCCGTGGCGGCCTCCGGGTGATGGAGAGGCAAGTAGGCTTGGTTCGATGAACCCGGTGGCCGATGGGGTCAAGTGCGAGTCGTGCGGTGCAAGACTAGCGGGCTGAAGTCGTGGACATGGGCCGGTGCAAGGTAGGGGATCAAGACCGAAGCTTGCACGCGGGGTTTGTTGGTTTGCCCACAAAACCATCGGTGGACGGTTTCTTGGTTTGGGCCGCAAAACCAAGTCCAGAGGCCCGAGGCGATGGAGACGGTGATCCGGGAGCTTCGGGAAGCTTCGAGGCGGGGGGCACGTGGCGTGATCGCGGGGTTTGCGTCGATGTGAAGCAAATCCGCGGTGGAAGCGTGTCCGCTCGATGAAGACTAGACCATATTTCACCTGAGGGGTGTGTATCTTCTATTTGAGTTGTAGGGGTAGCATGGTCATTTACCTCCCTCCGGTGGACTTCGTATAAATAGCGGAGAGGTGGATCGCATCTCTCTCTCTTGGACTCTAGGGTTTCCTCCCCCGGTAGATTTCTCTGGACTGCTTCTTTTCCTCTGTATTCCTTAGGCTAGATTCTTGTATAGACTCTGACCTCTGGATGTCTGGAAGCTTTCGGAGTTGCGGTGATCTCCTAGTCCTCTGTGATTTTCGTGTCATTTTCGTGGCTATTTTTGGGGGGTTTCGTTCTTCGCTCGATTCATGGATTTGAGGGCGTTTCTTCTTGGATTTCTTTGAGGGGATCATGGGTGGATGCCTTGCGCATCTTTGTGTGTGATCTTCACCCCTCAAACGCAGGGAAACACCTTCGATTCGTGCGTTTTTGGTTGGAGCCCGAGTTCTTGGTGGTGGTTCGTGTGATCCTTGATTCCCGGTGATTTAGGGAGTTAGAGGTCGAGATTTTTGAGGCATAGCTTCATCTACTGACACTTCACATCTCCCCAAAGTCTTGTCTCAAGAGCTCTAGCCGTTTGGGAGATCTGGTGATGGATTTGGAGGGTTGACTTCGCGGGGTCATGCTGTTCCTGCTCTGTTTGTGAGCAGCAGACAGTCCGCGTGCCTGGAGCGGATAGTCTGCAGGACCTGTGTTCGTCGCAGTTCGTCACGTGTTTGTGCGCGTCCGCATTTCGATCCATTTCTGGCCTAGGGTTTTGTTGCATACGATTTGCAGACAGTCAGCGAGTCCTTCACGGACGGTCCGCGTGGCCAAGATTTTGTCTGGGGTGGAGCTGAGTTTGTCTGGGGTTTCCAGCGAGTTTGCCAGACGGTCCGCAAGGCCTTCACAGACAGTCCGCGACACTGGCAGACAGTCCGCGTGGTCCCTTCGGACAGTCCGAATTTTCCAGTGCGTCTCTGGTGGTTCGGTTGTATTTTTCGGACGGTCCGCAAGGCTGGTCCGGACAGTCCGCTTGTGCATAGCGGACAGTCCGGCCGTACCATACGGACAGTCCGCGCTGGCTGTTTCCACAATTGGTCCAGTGCTTTGATTCTTGTCTTGTGCTTCCGCGGTTTGATTCAATGCTTGTCTCTAGGACTTGTGGGCTTGTGTGTGCCTAGTCTAGAGCTTCTCTGATGTGTGCGAGTACTCGGAGTGGCAATCGGGGTATAGGCTGAGTTCGACCTTCGGGAAGAATTTTTATCGGCTCCCATTCACTCCCCCCCTCTCTGGTTGCCTATTCGGTCCTTCACATGTCATCAATGTTTTAAATCTGAATTTATATGGGTGCTAAACTGTTGCATGTTGTCTACCATGAGAAGTCTCATTTTAAGAAGTAGACACATGGCTCGGTGGTTTTAACATGACATGAGATGCTTATGGGTATTTGTAATGATCTTGTGTTGAGGATATGTGACCTAGTATGAAGTTTGTGTGATTTAAATTCACTTTGGTGGACTTTGCCCATGTTTTGGACTTTAGCTCATGACAGGGCAATTTTTTCGCAAAATTGTGTATTTTAATCATGGCTTGATCCTTTGCTCATATAGCTTTACTATCATGATGGTAATGCTCATACGAATCTTTGGAATGTCTTGCTTGCTCATTTGCTCACTTGTACAGTTTGTGGTGCTCATTGTCTATTTGAGAAGCTCTAGGTTGAATTTTTCGTAAAAATGCCTTGCCTCATGCCTTGTCAACAAGGGGGGAGAAGTTTGTGCATGGAAAATGGATCTGAGCATGTTTAGAAGGTTTTCGGCTGGTTTCAAACTGTTTCGAAACAAGTTTTTCTGGGGGTGGTCACATAGGGCAGTCTGACCGCCCTGTCTGCAATGTGACCGGCCCAGGCAGTCTGACCGACCTGACTAGGTGGTCTCACCGGCCTGGGTTAGTGAGAGCAAGTTTTTCTCATTTTCATGCATTTGTTGTAGTTCTTTGCACGCATGTGTTCAGGGGGAGTGCATTTGCTCAGGGGGAGCCTGCATGTGTTCAGGGGAAGCTCCTTGTGTCGCCTGAGTTCTTGCTTTTGTGGTTTGTTCTTTGTGAGTTTTTGGTTTTTATCTCGGTTGTGTTGAGCCGTTGCCCTTGTCTTAGGGGACCGAGACTTTGGCTTCAAGTGATCAGGGTTTGTCTTGTTTGGCTTTTGGATCACTTGATGGGTTGTTGTTTCTTTCTTTCTTTTTCTTTTCCTATGATGGTTACTATGTGTGTGGCTGTTGTCAATGCACTCATCAAGCGGGAGATTGAGGACATGTGTGGTCCAAGGACCGGTGGATGGTCGTTCCTTGGTGATGAGTGATTGACAACGTTGTGTGGACTGACTCTTGGCCTAGTATTGTAGGTACAGGTTGCGGCTTGATTCGTGTGGTGCTGGTGAAGATCAAGTGTGAAAGGTCTGTTGGGGATGCGCCTTAGCCTAAGGCTAGGGAACCCCTTTGTGTGTAAAAGAGGCCCGAAATAAGGTGAGGGCATATTTGTATGGGTCGGGCCCCTAATTGTAATAGCTAAGTCATGGTTGTAAAGGTCGAGGACCTCATTGTAAATATTAGAGACCCAGATGCAATAATCATCCCCACCGAGACAAATAATATAAACAACCACCTCCTCTCCCTAGGATTTGAGGGGGAAGCCTCCTCCCCTCCCTATAAATAGATCCCAAGAGGTGAAGGAGGGGGAGGGTGGAATCTTGTTTCCATTTGGTTCCTTAGTTCGCTTGTGGTGTTTTTTCCTTCTTCCTTCTTCAAAACTGTTAGGGATTTCCGATCCCAACAGGGACGCCCACCATGGTTTTCGCTCAAAACAAAAGCTCACGATATACCATCAAAGGAGAAAAGTTTCAGACTGTTTCGAAAAAAATTTGTTTGTGGAAAACTTGAGCTTCGAATAGTTTTCAAAATTTTGCTGAAAAAATCCGAGCTTCGCAAAGTTTTCGGACTGTTCCGAAAAAATTTTGATCCTCGAAAAATCCGAGGTTCGCAAAGTTTTTTTAGTTTGCGGAAGAAATGTGAGCTTCGCATGTGCACAACTCGGAGCTAAGTTAAAAGTTGAGCACTCGAGTACACAACTCGAAGCTGCCGAACCCTAGCTGAACACTAAACCCAGCTCGAAACTGCCGAACCAAAGGAAATCCACTCGAAGCTAAGAAAAAAAACCGGAGGCAAAGATCTTTTCCTCGAGTGATGGAAGTAGGAGATAAAACCAGCTTCCATAACTACACCCGAAGCTACCTTCAGCCAACGTCACAGCATTCTAGTTTCATATGCATATATACACAAGTTTTTCCCCACTCGGAGCTAAAAGAGTTCGTCCACACTCGGACTCAGAGAAAAAATTTTGGTTCGTGAAAAAGAATCTGAGTTTCGAAAAGTTTTTAGACCTTTTCGAAAAATTTTCGGTTCGTGAAAAAGAACCTGAGCTTCGGAAAGTTTTTAGACCGTTTCAAAAAATTTTGGTTCGTGAAAAAGAACTTGAGCTTCAGAAAGTTTTTAGACCTTTTCGAAAAATTTTCAGTTCGTGAAAAAGAACCTGAGCTTCGGAAAGTTTTTAGACCTTTTCGAAAAATTTTCGGTTCGTGAAAAAGAACCTGAGCTTCAGAAAGTTTTTAGACCTTTTCGAAAAAAATTTGGTTCGTGAAAAAGAACCGGAGCTTCGGAAAGTTTTCAGACCGTTTCGAAAAATCTTCGGTTCGTGAAAAAGAACCTAAGCTTCAAAAAGTTTTCAGACCTTTTCGAAATTTTTTTTGGTTTGTGAAAAAAATCTGAGCTACTCATGATTTCCGCACCGTGGTTTATGCAGAAAAAAAATCACAATTACCACAGCAAAAAAGATTTTTCAAAACATCAAAAGCGAGGGACATGATTTTCTGGCACCACCGTTTTCACCTCATCACCTTTCGATGGTGATGTTTTAAGCAACGCAATCTCATCCTCTGGGTTCTGAAGTTTCCACTGTGCAAAATATCCCGTCAACGAGTTAGCTATCAGGCAGCTTCGATGTTGATTTCTATCAACGTTACACCCAGCCAGACATCGAAGCTGCGGCTCACCACCATCGAAGCCGCCGTTCACCTCCAAATAGACAATTCAACACTTGAGGCCCGGAGCCGAAGCTCCGAAGCTGCCCATCTCACAAAAAGAAAAAGACAAGAAACAAGCTAAGTGAACCAAGCTGTGTCAGCCACCTCCGATCAAAGTTTCATGTCCCTCTGATGTCAGCTTTCATCCCCTTGGAAGAGTCAGGTGACACTTGTTATCTTCATGTACCGCTTTTTCAAAAGTGCGGACAATCTACAGAACATGAGAGGCTGCAGGTCAGCACGAATCACAAATAATATGGGAAGCTAAAACAAATGACCAGTCACCACCGACAAAAAAAGGCGTGTTTGTACCACCTGACTCTAAAACTTTTGGCGTAATAGCCAAAATCGTCCCTAAACTATGTTGTTGGGCTCAATTTGGTCCCTGAATTATGAAAACGTGCCATTTGGTCTCTGAACTATGCTAATCGGGTTAATTTGGTCTCTGAACTTTGAAAATGTCCAATTTAGTCCCTGAACTATGCTAATCGGTTCACATTTGTCCCCCTAAGCACCACTGACAGTGCGAAGAAAAAACTGATGGTGTCGGTAGGTACTGTACTGTTTCTATTTTTCTCTATTTTCAAAATTACTTTCAAAATCATATATCAACATGAAAATATCCAAAAATAAAAGTTACTCAACTTTTCAAGATCTCTAACTTTACCTTTGGAACCATCTTTAAATTCCAAATATTTTTGAAAATAAGGTTTTGAAATTTGAAAACCCTATTTGAAATTTTAAAACCCTATTTCAAAAATACTTGGAATTCAAAGATGGTTCCAAAGGTAAAGTTGGAGATCTTGAAAAGTTGAGTAACTTTTATTTTTAGAGATTTTCATGTTGTTGTATGATTTTGAAAGTAATTTTGAAAATGAAGAAAAATAGGGAACTGCTACAGTACCGGCACTTCTCCTCCTCCCTGTCACTACCTCAGTGGTGCTACCGGGGACGAATGTGAGCCGATTAGCATAGTACAAGGACTAAATTGGACGTTTTCATAGTTCAGGGACTAAATTGATCCGCTTAGCATAGTTGAGGGACGAAATTGGACGTTTTCATAGTTCAGGGACCAAATTGAGCCCAGCAGCATAGTTCAGAGATGATTTTGGCTATTACGCCAAAACTTTTTAAGCCAGGAGCTGAGTACAAGCCAAAAAGTCACTCGAAGCTAGGAGCAGCTAAAAGTTGTCCTTTTCCACGTATAGTGGTTCATGAACAAAATCTGAGCTTCCCAAAGTTTTCGGATGATTCCGAAAAATTTTGCTTCGCAAAAAGATCCTTACAGCACAAGTCAGACCTTCAAGTAAGGAGTTGTTACGTGTCCGAGCTGTCAGGTTTTCAGTGTTATAAGCAAAACTAAAGTTTTCAGTTTACTTGGAGAAGTACATTGGCTCACCGATGGCACCCGAAAGAACAAAAGAAGCACTGGCTCCGTTCATAGTTTCTTGCATACATGAAAAGCTCAAGTTAAAACCAAAAAAACCTCGAAGCTAAATAATTCTTCCACTCTAGGACTTAGAATGTATTTTCCAAAATTTACGCATCATGTTTAGTGTCATGTTTACGTGTTTCCAAACTTTTTGGCCACCCAACCAAAGCAGTGGGTCGTGGGAGGCTGCCCGTGCTGCATGTTCGGTGAAGAAAAAAATAAGCACTAGAAGCGGCCTGGGGATTGAGATTCGCGGAACCGGCAATATAGGCAAGCTCGGGCAACAAAGCCGAGCTTCGCAGCTGACGAAAGCAAGAGCCGAGGTTCGAGTTGCTGAAACATTTCTCTGAAAAAATTGCGAGCAAAGGTTTCTGGAAAAAAGAAGGGAAAATTTTGTTTTTGAAGAAATTTTACGAAAAACTTCGGAAAGAAATGTTTGGAGAATAAGAGGCAGAGTTTTAGAAGCACTCGAAGGTCTCTTCTCAGTTGCAAAGATCAAATTATCGACACGAGAACCTTCGAGTTATAAAAAGAGAGAGAGAAGCCATGAGTTTGAGGCTTTTCACTCGATCGGGGCCGAAGCTAAGGACTTTGAGGCTCTTCTCTCGAGGCCAGCTGTGTTTGCTTTTTTGGCTACCATAAGCATCCAAATTTTTTCTGAGTGGGTATCCGTTTTATGCTTCAAAGCCAGAAGTGCTTGCCATCATCCTTTTCTACTTGTCCATAGCGCCTAAAGTAAGCAGCGGACAAGGCTTCAAGGAGTTGTTTAAGTTTTCCTCTTTCTGCATAAAACGTTTGTTTCTAAGATCTTGAGAGTTTCCTTAGTCGAGATTGCTAGTCGATCATTTTGCTGATTTCCTTAAATGAGAAAGCTTCGAGCAAAAATCGTACAAAGTTTTGCACTCGAGCAGTTTTGGAACTTTTCCGTGTATATGCGGCTAAGCAAGGAGATCCCTCCACCTCTTTACCCGAAGCCGAGGTTTGCAGAGCCGGCAACAAAGGCAAGCTCAGGAAACAGAACCGAGCTTCGCAAAACCGACCTCACACCTACATCACAGCACAGGCGATAGCAACAGCCGAGCTCAGGGCCTGTTCTTTTGTGTGAAAAGCAATAGTGAAGTTGTAAATAAATAGTACTGAAATAGTGTTTCTTGTAAGAGAAGGAGTGATGGATGTGATAAGTGAATAGTAATTTTCACTATTCATTTGTGACGAAAAGAACAGACTCTTAGATTGCAGAGAAAAAAAAGGTTAGCCTCGTGTGGGAAAGAAAAGTAATCAGCTTAAAAGAAAAAGTGTTTAGCTTCAAGCGCCGGAGAAATTTCTTAGCTTCGAATAGCGGGAGCAAATTCTAGGCTCCGCAAAAAGGAAAAAAAAAGATGCAAGCTTCAAGAGTGCCTAAAGAAATCTGAACCTTACAGAAAGAAGCTGCCGGAGCCCAGGACGCTTGGCCGACCACCCTCGAGTAAAAATCATGTTTTCAACCAAGCCTCGCAAACTCTCGAAGCTGCTAGCAACCCATATGGAACCTTGCAAGTTCAGCTCATCAAGTTAAACCAGAGTATTAGACTCTCGCAGCTCAGGGTGTGCACACAAACTAACCAACCTCGAGCGGCACCTAGAAAACTCATCAGCCTCGGGCAGGACCTGGCAAACTCAAACCCAAGATTTACGAGCGCCCGGGAGTTCGGAAGAACGTCTGGAAGAAGAGAGAAAAATTCCGGCGGAGCTCGCCGGGGATCCGGCGGAGTTCGCCATGCCTGCCGGGAACAACTCGCTGGAGACCTGGCCGGACCTCCCTGATGGAGAGGAATTCCATCGCCCTCGCGCTCAAGTCTTTATCGACGAATCCGAGGACAAATGTTGAATCAGAAAGGCTACCAAAAAAAACCACAGGATGCCGCCGTGCGCCGCGGGGGCCACTCCGCGCAACCCTCCCTGGGACCGTCCGCCCTGACCGGGAGGGACGTCGCCGGGGCACAACCGCAGCACTTGCCCCCGGAGCTCGAGGATGGGGAGGGGAAAAGGATGAGATTAGGTAATCTGCTGGAAGAAGAAAATGCGAGATGAGAAGATGCTGGGATAGAGTAGGCCCCGTGCACATGGTCTTGTTCGTCAGCCCCTGTGCAATTGGAAAAGTCACGGCTGTGACCGGCCTTTCTGATTGCGAAGGGACAGCTTCGGCTGGTACATACGGTAGCCTGTGAAAGAAAAAAAAAGAGATTTTGTTGCATAGTATTTGTTGCTAAGTACATGCAGTCGATCCAAGCAAGCATGCCGACATGGAGGCTTTTGTTGCTTTCGGTACTGGTCCTGCCAGAAAAACTAGCTTGAACCATCGAAACTGACAAATCTTGAAAAAAAAATGCCCACCCCTAGTAGCAAATGCTTGCCTTATGTAAAAAAAATGCTTCTGAAGCCCATGATCAAATCTATCAGAGTCATCCAAAATATTTTAAAGTTGACAAAAGCTAAGCTTCGCTAAGAGCCCGTCGGGCACCGCTGCCATGTGCTGAGGCCTCTTTGAGCTTTCCGGTTTGGAGCTCCGGCCACACGGCTCTATAAACGGACGTTGCCTGCGGAGCTGCAGCAGTTCGCCAGAAAAAAAAAGAACTCTAGATGGGAAAAAGAGGGGCTCCGAGCATTCAGTTTCGGAAAAACAAAATTCAGACTGTTAAGGGAATTTTCGGTCGGAAGCAACAAGATTGCCAAATTCGACCGTGATCAGAGATAGTTTTGAAGTCTGCAAAAACTCGGAGCAAGTTTTGCAAGACTTAAAGTTTATGAGACAAAAGGAAAAGAACATTACTAGAGCCGGAAATTTCCAAGAGGATTTCAGATTTATTCGCCGATAGAATTTCACGGTCCAATGAGGCACGAGACCTTCGTTCAGGGCATCCTACAAAAAGAAGAAAGTGAGAAAACATAAGGAAAGAAAACAAAGAAAAGTTACACAGCACTTATCGGAAAAAAGAAGAGAGAGTTCCACCCTAACATGCAGGTCCTCGCAATTATAAGTATTTCCCGCTCACAAGAACTAACCATTTTATGATAGATCCTCTCACCTTTATATTTTCAGGTAAAACGGTTTTCAGTATGTAATCAGGTCGATTATTGGGCATATGATATATTGGTTCTAATGGCATGTAGGGTTTTGATCAAGTGATACGTTTTATGGACCTTTGGTTCCCATGATCAAGTTTCAATCGAAACTACCTTTCTCTTGCAGGATTGATTATATGACTAACTAGGAGATCTTTTCATATCCAAGCATTTCATTCATTTGCATAGAAGCATGCATCAAGGCATCATATCCCATGAATGCATTGTTTTCATACAGGAATTCGAAAGAGCCTAAAAGGCTAAGTGGTCTGAAATCCCTATTATTTACTTAGCTTCAAAAGGCTACCTTGTTTCCTTATTTTCAAGCATTTACTTTACTTTAATTTTAAAGCAAAGGGGTTTCTACCCAAGAGCAATGAGAAAGCAATAAGCTTGTACGTTGTCTCATAAAAATCTCAGCAATCATGCCTGAGTCCTCAAAAAATCTCAGCAATCATGCCTGAGTACTCGAAAAAATCATAGCAATCATGCCTAAATACATTTTGAAGCATAATGGGTTTCTGACCAAGTGTTGGGCTGCAAGCAACAACAAGTTGCAGCGCCAACTTTTATTTTCCTAAGCATACTACCTTTGTTGCGCAGAGGCTACAAGCCGTCATCCTAATGTTTTTTCGCAAAGGCAAACGGCTCAAGGGGCTCGGCCCCCGGAATCTCTATCATCCGCAACGTCGCAATCCACCTCCAGATCAACCCAAGGGGCTCGCTCTCTGCATCATTGCTCAACCTCGACAACGACTGCTACATCTACTATATTGGCTACTTTCACTACATGGGGGATTTCTCTCACGAACACCAGCCAAGAGGGGCTGGGGCTGTACTGGAGGACCAGTTCATCTTTATTGTCCAGCGCTCGTGAGAATATATGAAGACTCTGTAGTTGACTTCAACCTCGACTACTTCAACTACATGAGCTATTATCGACACTCAGAAGTAATTTTTTTCCAAGGAATCAAACACTCTAGGCAGCCAAAAGGAAACGTCCAGGATTCGAGTTGTCGGCCTCTTTTAAGAAATGGAGCAACTATTAGGCCTTGTTGTACCCGCCAAGACCAAATTGTTGAGGGGCTACTGTTGGGGGTGCGCATTAGCCTAAGGCTAGGGACCCCCTTTGTGTGTAAAAGAGGCCCAAAATAAGGTGTAAGGGCATATTTGTATGGGCCAAGCCCCTAATTGTAATAGCTAAGACATGATTGTAAAGGTCAAGGACCTCATTGTAAATATTAGAGACCCGGATGCAATAATCATCCCCACCGAGGGAAATAATATAAACAACCACCTCCTCTCCCTAGGGTTTGAGGGGGAAGCCTCCTCCCCTCCCTATAAATAGACCCCAAGAGGTGAAGGAGGGGGAGGGTGGACTCTTGTTTCCATTTGGTTCCTTAGTTTACTTGTGGTGTTTTTTCCTTCTTCCTTCTTCAAATCTGTTAGGGATTTCCGATCCTGACAAGGTCTATGTCTGTGTAACCTCCCAGGAGCGGAGGGACAAGAAGGCTTCGATCGAGGTACCCGGTGGCCAACAGGATCAAGTGCGGACCGTACGCTGGCAAGAAGAGCAAGACAATGTCGAGAGGGATGGAGCGGTGCAAGGTAGCAGCTAACAACTGAAGCTTGCACGCGGGGTTTGCAGTGGTTTGGCCACAAAACCACTAAGTTACTTGGCCGAGCCACAAAGCCAAGGCTGAAGGCTCGACGGGGCGAACCAGTCTGCTCAAGCCGGTCTGACTGCCCAGGAAGGGTAGTCTAACCGCCCGGCCAGGAGTGACCGGGGGAGGCCGGTCTGACCGCCCAGGAGGGGCGGTCTGACCGCCTGGGTCGCAGCGCATCGAGAAGCTTCGAAGTGGAGGACGCATGGTGTGATCGTGAGGCTTGCGTGGAGACGAAGCGGATTGCGGCCAGCGGGCGTCCGTCCGATGGAGAAAACGACCGAAGTTCCCAAAGTGCCCTTGGTGGGCTTGTATCTTAAGTTAAGTAAGTAGTGGTAAGTTGGTCATTGGTTGCCCTGCATAGAAACTCAAGTGAGAAGAGATGGCTGCCATCTCTTGGAACCCTAGTTCATTTGCTTTCCTCCTTTGTTTTCCTTAGGCCTAGCTTGAGAGCTTCATGAGAGATCTTGTGAGAGGGTTGGATGTTCGGGCGGCTTGCTAGACCTTGTATGAACCTTCCATGGCATGTATAGAAGCTTCGGCGTGGTTCATCTAGTCTCTCCTTGTCTCCCGGCGTTTTCCCTTTTGGTGATTTTCGAAGCTCTTTTTGGAGATTTTCGTGGTGGCTTGTTTGAGGGGTTTCTTGGAGGGATTCTTGTTGGGTATCACACATGAGGTCTTCGTGCCTCTTTTCTTGGTGATTTGCCCCATCAATCTCTTGGGAAATCCTTTGATTTTGGTGGATTTCGGAGTTCTTGGAATTCTTGACCTAGAGGCCTTCTATTCGTGATTCATCTTGATTGAATTGGGTTTCGATGGATATCCTTTGGTGGAGAGGTCTTCCATGAGGTGACCTAGTGATCCCCGAAGTTTCATTGCAATCCATGGTGTGAATCGGGAGATCGGGTGAAGGGAAGTTCGGGATTGACCCGGGGCCAGTTTCTGGAGGGAAGGCGGTCTGACCGCCCTGGGGATTTTGCGAGGAAAGTTTTGGTTTTTCGGTGATTTTCTCTGATAGCTTGTTTGCCTTGATCAGAGGAGTTTCCAAGTGAAATCTTGGGTCGATTTGGAGTCGTGAGCTTCGAGTTGTGGTTTTGGGAAATTCCAGGCCTAGGCGGTCTGACCGCCCTGTCCATGCGGTCTGACCGCCCCTAGCAGGAAATTTCCCGTGTGTGGTTTCCGCTATTGTGTGTGCGTAGTTGTGTTGCTTGCTGGTGAGGTTTGCTCCAAGGATCAGTAGCACTCCAGTGGCTATGTGGTCTTGGCAAACGTGTGGATAGAGTGGTAAAAGTGATTTCAGGATCGAGGCCATGTTCATCTCGTTGGAGGAGCTATCTCCCTCGAGAAGAATTTTTATCGGCTCTCATTCACTCCCCCCCACTCTGGTCGCCCAATCCGGTCCTTCAGGAACTCCCTGAGAAGCAGCCGTAGCAAGCCGCACCGGTCTGACCGGTGGAGTGCACCGGTCTGACCGGTCACGCCTGGGCAGCTCGGGATGAACTCCACCCGCGAGTAAACTCCCAGCTTCTGATGGCTCGATCTCCCGATTCGCTCCACGGATTGAAGTAAAACTTTGGGGATAGGTGTATCACCTCATGGACAAGCCATGCTTAAGAGATCGGCCCCAAAGATGCACTCAATAAATGGGAATCGGAGGATGAACACCAAGAACACCTTTTCCCATAACACAAAGAAAACCCCAAAATTGAGCACCCAAACCCACGGATTTAGAGGAGGGATCACAAGGAAAAGAACCACAAGGGGCTCATGTTTACATCCCACATCAAATCCGCAAAGGGAAGGCCTCAAATCAACCACAAGTAAATCATTAAGAAAAGGCTCCGAAAATCCACAAAAAAGAAAATGGGAATCACCACCACAAGAGCTAGAGGAGCCACGCTGAACCTTCTATACATCAAAGGAAAGATTCATACAAGGTCTAGATTGCCTCCCTAGCATCCATCCCTCTCTCAAGATCTCTCATGAAGCTCTCAAGCTAGTCCTAGAGAAAATAGGTAGCCAAAAAGATAAAATACAAAGAGCAAATGAAAACCCTAAAGCCCAAGAGATAGCTGCCAGAACCCTTCCACCAAGTTTATATATGAGGTCCTCCGGTGGGGGTAAATGACTAGAATGCCTTCTAGGTGATACAACCCCTTGAAGGGTATATTTGGAAACTTGACAGCCTTTCCATCAGACGGAGCAACCGCACCTCATGTAGCCTCGACGCCGAGCCTGGGATCCCGACGTGTGCCCTCCGCTTCGAGCCACCTAGTACTCCTCGTCCTCCACCGGTCAGACCGGTCCCGTGCAGACTTGAGTCGCTGACCGCTCGGACTTGGCTTTGAGGATCAACCAAGGAACCCAGTGGTTTTCTGTGAACCACTGCAAACCCCGCGAGCTTGGTGCGGCCTCCAGGCCGAGCTCCTCGACTTGGCCGGCACGTCCACTCTGGCTCGATGTTGGCTTTCGGATCAACCAATGAACCCGCTATCATCTGACTTCGACTTGCTATTCTCGCACCATGTGACTCGCACTTGATCCCGTCTGGCCACCGGGTCCCTCGAACCAAGCCTACTTGTCCCTGAGACCTTTTGCACTTGTTATTTACCAGTACCAACGCAAATCAAGCCGCATCCTACATCCACAAGATAGAACACAACGTCAGTCCACACAACATTGTCAATCACTCATCACTAAAGAGTGGCCAACCGCTACCCATCGGACACTCTGGTCCTCACAAGCTTCGGTCGCGAACCGCCACCTTGCACCGGCCCATGTCCGTGACTTCAACTCACTCTTCTTGCATCGTGTGGCTCGCACTTGACCCCATCGGCCACTGGGTCCATCGAACCAAGCCTACTTGTCTCTCCATCACCCGGAGGCCTCCACGACATAGACCTTTCGCGCTTGTTCTTCACCTGCACCAACACGAGTCAAGCCACAACCTGCACCTGCAATACTTAGCGAAGCATCAATCCACACAACATTGTCAATCACTCATCACTGAGGAGCGACCCTCCACTGGTCTTCGGACACTCCAGGTCCTCAATCTCCCCCTTGATGAGTGCATTGACAACACCCATAGTAACCAAATCAGAGAAAAAGAAAAAAACTACCACTAACAACAACCCTCCAACAAGTGATCCAAAGCCAAAGAACAAGCGAAGATTACTCGCAAGAGAATGTCTCGGCCCCCTAAGGCAAGGGCAACGGCTCAACACAGCCGAGACAAACAAGCTCACCACAAAGAGCACAACACAAAGCACAAAACTCTGGCAACACAAAGGAGCTCCCCCTGCACATATGCAAACTCCTCCTAAACAAGTGGAATTCTTTTCAAAAAATCTCCCCAACATGCAAAACTAGCACGATTTTCCAATAATTCTCCCCTTGTTGACAATGCATGAATCAAGCTACCATGAAGGTGCACAAATGCATGTCAAAACATATACAAGCTACCAAGCTTCTCAAATATACAAAGAGCACAACAAAATGCTACAAATGAGATATAGAGCAAGCAAGGTAGACACAATGTAGTTATTGCATTTGCCATCAAGAAAGTAAAAACATAGATACATGTGACCTGGCCACAGCAATTTAAGCAATATTTCACAAAAATCATTCATCTCATGAGCAAAATCCTATCCATGGTCACTTTGAGCAAAAAATGAGCTAGATCACAAGTTCTCATCACAAGATCATAGCAAATAGCTACTATATGTCATGTCAAAGCCACCGAGACATGTGTCTACTTCTAATTGAGGCTTCTCATGGTAGACATCATGCAACGGATTAGCACCCAAGATATATATATTAAAGCACAAAGACATGATTAGGAGCACATTTTTCAAGCATAGACATTTCATAGACCAAATTAATTTTCAAATTTAAGCATGGTACATGAAATGCCTTTACGACAAAAAGAAGCTTATGCTCCTCCACAAGTGAACATATGGGCTAAACATTCACAATGATACATGGGTCTTTGACCCCAAGTGAAAAGAGCATGATTCTCAAGCAGAAGCAAAGCATGATAGAGGCATTTGAGCACAAAGAGCATGAAAAAGAATCTACTCATGAGTGAAGCATTTTAGCATTTTCACAAAAATAAACTATCTCATCATGAATATATGACAATACCATCAAGAGCATAGCATTCACATCACCATCACCAAAGCATACACACATCTCACATATAGCACAACATGGTGATCAAAGCATATAAGAGAAGCTCATCCTAGGAAATATGATACAAAGATGGCTATCCTACCATGTTTTGGTACAAAAACGAAAATGCATGCATGAAATGCAACAAATGATACATATATCACATATATACATGGGAAGCTCCAAGATCCATCTAAAAAGGGAAACACACTCCAAGTTCACCTCGCAAGCGTGTGAAGGTAACTTGGTCAAGTGGTTTAGTGAAGATGTCGGCTAGCTGATCTTGGGTAGGTACATAGGACAAGGAAATGTTCCCTTTCTCAACATTGTCCCTCAGAAACTGATATCTCACTTCGATGTGTTTATTCTTGGAGTGAAGGACTAGGTTTTTGGCTACACTTATGGCACTGGTGCTGTCACAAAAGAGTGGAACCTAGGTGCACTCTTCACCAAAATCGCTCATAGTGTAGGTCATCTATAGGAGCTGGGAACAACAACTAGCTACGGCAACATACTCGTCTTCTGTGATGGATTGGGCTACACTAGATTGCTTGCGAGACGACCAAGAGACCAAAGAAGAACCAAGAAACTGGCAACAACCCGAGGCAGACTTGCAGTCCAAACGACACCTAACAAAATCAGCATCGGAGTATCTGTGAAGCGTGAGTGTCAAGGAGGAAGAATACCAAAGACCGAACTCAGGAGTGTAGTACAAGTACCTTAATATCCTCTTGACGGCCTACTGATGTGAAGTGCTCAGTGAAACCTGTAAACGAGCGCACAGACACACACTAAACTTTATGTCCGTCCTCGTTGCCGTCAAGTAGAGGAGGGAGCCGATCATGCTCCTGTACTCCTTCTGGTCCACGGGTTCGCCATGTTCATCCGCATCCAAAGCCGTAGTGGTACTCATTGGTGTAGTCAGCGGCTTGGAGTCATTCATGCTAAATTTCTTCAGGATGTCCTTGGTGTACTTCGCATGGTGTACGAACGTCCCATCCTTGCACTGCTTGATCTGAAGCCCGAGGAAAAACTATGACCCTCGAAGGTGGATGATCCACATGTACATGTTGGGGAACCTCACGCCTGTAGACAACCTCCCCCTCAGCAGCTGCTTCCACTCGAACTCAACCAATCATTGTAGGAGTAGGGGATGGACCATCCTCGATCGTCGTCGTCGTCGTCGTGGAAGTAGTAGGTACACAATCAGCCGCGGGAGCATCACCACCATCCTCATCATATTTCCATCACCATCCTTCTCATCATCAAAGATCTTCCCACTAGCTTCACCATCACCTGCACACTCAAAGACAGAAGAGCAACATGGTTGCGTCTCGTCGAAGCTTACCTCGCAAGTCTTGGGTTTCTGCCCATGCATCAGCTCATAAGATGTCCTCTTCTTGAAAGCACAAAGGAAAATGTGATTTGACACATAGAAAGCGGAATTGACTGCCTCGGCCCAGTAGCGCCTAGGAGTCCTATGCTCATCAAGCATAGTCCTGGCCATCTCACAAAGGGTCCGGCTCTTCCTCTCCACTACGCCATTCTGGCAAGCAACGTATGGAGAAGAGTACTGATGGTCGAGACCAAGATCACTGCAAAAGGCATCAAAATGAGAGTTCTTGAATTCCGTGCCATTGCCACTGTGTGTAGCTCGAATGGCACCCCCATGTCTCTCATTCTTCAACCCCAAGATCAAGTCTTGAACAAAGCCAAATGTCTTGCTCTTATCGTCCAAAAAGAAAATCCAAGAGTATCGAGAAAAATCATCAACCACAACCAACACATACCCCTTCCACCCACAGAGCGAACACGAGCTGGCCCAACCAAATCCATGTGTAACAGCTCACAAGGTCGCTCGGTCATGACAGCAGTCAGGGGTGCATTAGAAGCGGCAACCATCTTTCCATGCCGACACGGAGCACAAACCAAATCCTTCTCGAACTTCAATTTTGGCAATCCTCGGACAAGCCCTAGTCCACTCAAGCAAGAAAGTAACTCAAAGCTCAAGTGTCCTAGCCTCCTATGCCACTTCGAAAGCTCAGCTGAAATGCTAGCAACAAAGCATCGAGGAGGACCAACAAACTGGGAAAATCAGCACAAAAGATTTGACACTCGGGGAGGATTGTATAGATAAGATCACCTCGAGAATCAACCACATGAGAAGCGCCCAACTTAAAACAAACCTCAAAACCCTCGTCAAGCAACTGGGATACTGACAATAGGTTAAAACCAAATGACTTGACGAAAGCCACACTCTTCAAGGTCACCTTGCTACTCACCTTCACCATACCTTCAGCAAGCACTCGTCCTCTCTCATTGTCCGCGAAAGTGATGTACTCCCTCGTACTCACCGGGGTGAGGCAGGAGAACCACCCACGATCTCCGGTCATGTGACGCGAACAACCAGAGTCGATCAACCAAAAGTTCTCCAGGCCTCCCACCTGCAAAATCAAAAACGAGGACAAGAATGAGCAAGCGACTCAACATTGGGGTTAGTACAAAAAGAGTCAAACCAGTGTCGAGCTATTTGCTCAAAAGAAGGGTTAGTAAAATCCATCCTATCAAAACCTCTAGGCGGAGCCCTCTCACGCCTACCACCAAAGAACCTGTCACGTCTCACTGGAGGGGAACGCGTACCTATTGGCATTTTCTTAACCTCACCGCTAGGCGTTGTGGTAGCGTGAGTATGTAAGAGACTCCTGGGTACACTGACGAGTGTGAACGAATCCGCAAGCACACGGATACACTGTTTTAGCACTCCTCCCTCGGAGAATGATTATTCCCGTCGGGTTTCATTCCTAGGACGGGAGAGTAAATAGAGAGGGTCTATCCAAGGACATTAGCTACTGCTGAGATAGGTAGGGATATGAGAAGCACTTTCTTAAGGAACTTACCTCTCAAGATGGATCTATCCGCTATTAGTCCTCTCCGTGGAGCGCCAGCCCATCCTAACTTTTTAGGGAGAGGCCAATGTACTGGCAACGGGGCCCAACTCGGTACACAGGCGCGGAGGGTTTCAAAGGGTCCAATAGGCTGTCACCACTGTGGCCTACCTCTATCGTTACGCGAATGCACTTGGTCTTCGTAGGATAACTAGAGTCCAGACACCACGTCTGCACTCCCGATAACTACTATAGCGCGGTTACATCTGTCGACCTGCTAACAACACTACAGCAACCCGTATAAATACGGAACCACGAACTAGAGAGAGAACGGATCAAATCATACTAGTCATCGAGTTACGGAGCAGCAAGAAAGGTTTGGATGCAAACGAGATACAACAAACTTACTCAGCTAAACAGGATCAGAGCATGCAAACAGATACTTGAACTAAAGAACTAGCTCTAAAGGATCGAAGCCTTGTGTTATGAAGAACACAAGCCTCTAACTTATGAACGAGCTAAGAACACAAGAACATATCATTCATGCATGATGTCCAACATAGTCTAAATAAGAAATGTCGAAATACTCACTTTGGTCTAAATGAAGAACAAGCATCCACGAGGACATCAACTCACTCCTCACTCCTACTCTATCTCTCAATTAATCCTAGTCTAGATCTCTTCTCAACCCCATTCTACCACATGGGCAGAATTAGAGAAAGGGAGAGAGAGGTACACAAGAGAGAAGTGGAACTTGATAGCTTGGAGGTGTGTGTGAAATGAGGCCCCTCCCCTTCTATTTATAGGCAAGGGAGTGGCTTGCTCCGAGGCTCCAAATTCTCCAAAACACCCCGGGATGCAGCCAAGAGCCAATGGGAAGCAACCACGTGGAGGGCCAAGATGAACTGACCCTAGGTCGGTTGGGCCGAACCTAGGGTCGACCGGCTCCCTCGGGTGGCCTCCTGGCTCGTGCTTCCTCTGACTCACTTCCATGTGGGCCTTGATGCCCATCCTCCGTGCATGGCACGTTTCCTGGTAGTTTGGTTAGCAAAGTGGGCCCATGGATCCATGTGATGCTGACATGGCAGCGTGTGATTCATCGAGAGCTCTTCACATGGATTGGTGACATCATGGATCCAGGAGAATCCATGTGGAAGCCCCTCATTGGCCAGCACTTGAGTGCCTTGGATTGGAGTGGAGTGAATGTGCATGGATTCTTCTCATTTCCTATGCTAAATACCTGCATTCGAATAGACATCGACACTGGTGGAAAGTATTAGTTTAAGCTCCTATTCTAATGTGGATGTGCAATTCATGCTTCAATTTGCAGGAGTTGACGGCCATGAAAATGGTACTTAACAGCCGTCAACAACACCCCCACACTTGACCTTTGCTCGTCCCGAGCAAAGGGGAAACAAAGCCAAGTGGGTCATGAATACCAAAAAGTAAGACAAACATCAGAGATATTCCAAGTCATACCTTGCCCCTGTGAACCTTTGTGGATTGGCTATCATGTCTCCTTGGGTGGTTGAAAAGTAGAACAGCTGTGAATCAAGTCACTTATGCACCTGATGATAAACACCTTGGGGTTTTGGAAAGTTTTTCATAAACAAAGCTCTTGGCAGCTTCCTCATTTGATTCTCTCAGACGCTCAATGTGTATATGTCCTCACCAAGGCATTGATTGCCTTTCTTCACCCTACTTCTAATGATGGCTATATGTGGAGCTCAGGGTAGGATAGAAGATAAAGCATACTTGTATCACATATATTGCAAAGTCAAAAACTGGATCCAATAGAGAAAATCAAATCATACAATCAGACCAAGATGTGCACTGGTATGGATATGGTGAGTATGGTAAGGTGGATACTAGGCCCGGAATGGGTGCTAGATATTACCATACATATATGATGAAAACTGTGATGATGGTAAGGTAGACACTAGCCTCGGAGTAGGTACTAGTTATTACCATCTGAAATGTGGAGAATGATTAACTCCTTTGCATGAGTCTCTCTCTCTTTAACTTGTGAGGGCATGGCCACCCTTCCTTTAAGTGGACCTTCATGTGTCCACATTTTTTTTAACGAGGGACCTTCATGTGTCCTGATTTTTTTAAGATAGCCATCCCTCTTTATAAAAGACTCGAGAGGACAGAACATCAATGCTTATGGTAGAGTTTAAATCATGGATGGGTATACAATGCTGATCTCCAGGGTAGAGATTTAGCAAGGGGAATGATGGTGGTGGTGTGCACATACATCTCGATCATGAAAGTAATGAAAAGAATTCTCGTAAGGGTCATAGAGTTTTACAATGCTCAATGCAATAACAAGCAGCATATGAGTATAAGGTTTTCAACTATAAACATCATATGGCTTTGGTAGGACGGTGGCATATCAAAGAGGAGCTTTTCCAAGAGGTTTTGTGTTTTCAAAAATAAATAACCCAATAGAGCTTAGTCATCAGAGCAACAGATCATATCATCAAGCCATATCATACTCGTCAATTACTTAGGTGAACATGCTTGTCCTTAAGACGGTTTTGGTTCACAAGATCAAGATAAATAAGAGGGAATAAAACATATGTCAGTCAACTCAGGCATCAGGCAAGCTGGGTGATCTTAGCATCAACATTCGAGTTTTAATTTATAGAGATAAACAGTTATGGCTTATAAAACTCAGAAATGAGAGAGTGAGTTGTCGAGATGCAAACCGGTGCTATGCATGGGAGTCGAACCGTGAGAGGCTCTCCACAGGTGCGAGCTCGTGCGGGTCCCATTCAAGTTCTTATAGATGATTGATCGGCTAGCGCGGAGTGCTCACAGTGGGTACGTGCGAATATGTCGTGCCTGCATTGGGAGAGTCGTGGCTCTCCCCCACACTATCTCGAACCTAGATGTCCTTCTAAAACAAACGACCAAAGTGATAACACAAATGTGGCTTGGCCGGGTTACATGACCGGCTAGCCAACTTTATTCATATTCAAATGTTCTGAAATAAAATGATTAGACGCTTACACACATGAAAGGAAATAAATGAATGAATGGGAAAATAAATAAAGGGAAATAAACCTAGACCTAGACTAGCGCCTAATGAACTAAAGTTGGGGCTAATCCCCACTACTCGGCATCATAAAGAGTTGCATGCCTTGTAGCCGAGAAAAGTCGCCTCATCTTCGCACAGAGGCCGCAGCGAAGGTCACACACATCATCCCTCAGCTCAGCCAGGTCCATCTTCTGCTCTGAGAAGGCAGCCCTTTGCTTCTCGTTGCTGGCTTCCAAATCCTTCATCAGTGGGGTCAGCTTGGCCACTGAGGAGAGCTTAGGGAGTTGCTCGGCCTCCCGAGTCTTCTCCCTAGACCTCTTAGTGTAGGACGGCGGTGCTAGTTCGTCGTCCAGGCCAAGGTCTTCATCCTCTTCAGGTAGGACAGGTGCTGGGCGTGCTTCAGGAGCCTTCTCCTTGGGCGGTGCCGGCCTTATGGTAACCGGCGGCTGTCGCGACTGAGCGGACTGTGCTGAGCTCGTCTGCCCCCCAACTAGCGACGATCCAGGTGCGCTAGGCGGAGCGAACAACAAACCCTTTCTCACACCTGTTTTTCCAAAGAAAACCAAGTGCAGATCTATATGCATGCCAGGATCAAGTTTCATGTATATAGTTGACATAAGTGAATAAAAGAAACAATATCACGTAAGAAAAACAAAGATTATCATAGTATTACGCTTAAATCCTAGAAACGAAGGCTTCAAACATCATAGGCAGTCGACTGGGGGTTGCGTACGCCTAGCTCCAGCAACATCTTTGCAACGTCTTCATACCAGCTTCCTCTTTCTGAGCAACATTGTTTATAGCAAGGGTGAGCACATGTCGTACTCAACAAGTGTGGGGAAAGTATGAATGCAGAGGCTTGACAAGGAAAGGCTGACAGGTTGACTGCATTAAGCACTTTTAGTTGGTCAAATTTTATTAGCACCTGACTACTATGATATGATATAAGTATATACCAACCCACAATTAACATAAAGAGATACGCCATAAGCATACGGCTAACATAACCAGATACCACGATTTAAGTCCATCTTCAAGTTCAATTATCATGTGAGGGTCCAGGCCGCTCTTGACCGTGAGCACGGCTAATCGATTAGTTTTACACTCTGCAGAGGTTGTACACTTTCACCACAAGTCGCCTAAAAGTCCCGAAGAACTTTGAACCCAACCATGCGATGCCGACCAAGCATCATACCACACTACCTAGGTGTGATTGCATAGGGACGCTACGAGGCCTTTACAAAGAGTCCTCCCATGTGTATTAGTCCATAGTAGCATATGCCATAGAGGCTATCTTTCGTACCTCACTTCTATTCACGAACGGTCAGCCATAGAGTACTTCCGTTCCAATACCTATCCGGAATAGAAGAGCCTTAAAAGCATTCCTCCGTACCCAAGCTACTATGCGAGTAATGGCCACACAAGACTTCCCTAATTACTCAGCCAAGACCAGAGCCATTTAGTCCTTGTGGTTGCACTATTGTCCTGGGTGGTCGCTCCATGTTCCAATTAATCATATGATCTTGTATTAACCAGAGATATATATGATATCAAAGTAAAGAAAGTTCATTTTTGAGCCATTTAGTCCTTGTGGTTGCACTGTTGTCCTGGGTGGTCGCTCCATGTTCCAATTAATCATATGATCTTGTATTAACTAGAGATATATATGATATCAAAGTAAAGAAAGTTCATTTTTAAGTTCATTAGAACCACCATAACCCATGTAGAGCAACTAAGCATAGCTACCCAACATAAAGGTAAAACCCAGGTTGACAAGGAATGATAATAAAGACTAGGATAATCCTTAATAGGACCCTTCAAATTAAATGCAAAGCAATGCAATGTGATTAAACACAGTTATTAGGACAAAAGAACAAGGACACACTTACCTTTAACCAAAGTAATGATGTTGCTCAAAATGTCTTCAACTTCAAGCTCTTCAAAGCTCTCGAACCACGTTCCTTCTACCCGCGTCAATCATCGGCACAAGCATACAAAGCAAACAAACAAGCAAACTAAGAACAATGCACCAATCAAAAGAAAAGCTTTAAAAGAACGCACTAAAGGATAGGCTCGATTCTATGGGTCACTGAAGCACACAGACCGTGCTGAGAAAAAGAAAGGCTTGGTTAGATTTATGAAAGACAATAGGTTTGAGCATGAGCTAGGATCAAAAGATCTAGAGTTTGAAAGAAGATTAGCTCTACAACAGAGACACACAGAGACAGAGCTTGATAAAGAACGACTAGCGAACGATTTGCATATGTGAACATGAAAGACTATGAGCTTAGGTTTATTTTAATTATTAAAGAATATGTAAAGGATATTTCATAAAGAAAATACCCTAAGTTGGAATTAATGCAGCCTTATATTTTATTTGCAAAGATCGAAGTAAAGAACTAGTCAAGTTTTATTTATAAAGATTCACATATAAATTATACCAGTTAAACATTCAACTCAGAAAAGATAAACTATATGAATCCTCTAAACGTAACTTAGTGATTCGAGTAAACTAATAAAGTTATAATTAAAAACTCATTCATGTTGATATTTAAACAAATTAACATTTATTTATAAAATCCGGTGTAAAAGCCTAATCATCTTTTAATTACGAAAGGTTAATTAAATATTAATCAGATTAACATTTGGTTTATGAAAAGCCGAGGTAAAGATCTAATTAGATTTTATTTACAAAAGCATATGAAATAATCATTAATCAAATTAATATGAATTATAAAAAACGGTGTATAGCACTATATTGCTTTTATTTATAAAAGGCATGTATAACTCAGCATTAATCAAAATTAATATTAAATAAATTTTCAGAAAACATGAATGAAGAAAACACACCACTAACGTGTTCTTTACATTATTATGAACCTAACGCAACTGGAATGGATAAAAACAGAGCTAAAACATGAAAGATATGGACAAACGAAGCTCTAGGGACTTGCTGGCAAGATTTCAGAACTTCCAAGGGCATAACTGCGAAAAATCGAGGGCATATACATAATTATGTATATAAACCCGAGGGCTTTCATGCAAAAACCTCAGGGTGGACTAGATCTGGAGAATCTAAACTATTCAGGGGGTTTCTTTTAGTTTTGCCAAGACACATGAAACAGATCTAAGGATTATAGGAGATTCCAGGGGGCTATGCGCAAAATAACCACACCCTTCTTCTACTTCTGTTCGAAACAGGGCAGGGGCGGATGGCGGCTCCGGCTGGTGGCTTCTCCGGGGCTCCGGCGGTCTAAGGTCTCGAGCGAGTTGGGGAGAAGGGAGAGGAGGTCGAAGGGGTCTTGTGGAGGTGCTCACCATGGCGGATAACGAGGAGAGGCGGCCGGAATCCGAAGAGGGGCGGCCGGCGACGGAGCTTGGGCAGCGGCCGGTCCTCATAATGGCGACGGCGCTCTGGTCATGCCGCGGCTCCAGGAAGCGGTGGCGGGTGTGCAGCTCGTCGCGGAGACGCTCCTGGCGGCCTTGGGTTGCTCCGGGGAAAGGTGGAGGCGGGGTTCCGCGGCGGCCGGTGACGCTGCGCGGCGAGGCGACGCATGCGGCGGCGCTGTGCAATGGCGAGGCGCAGGGCTGCGGTGCAAGAAGCAGGCAGCTAGGGGGCGTGGAGCTCGACCTTCCCTTTATAGGGCGCGCGGACCAAGACTCCCGGGCACGCACGCCGAGGAAGCCGGCGCACGCCGGAATCAGCCGGGACTCGTGCAGAGTCCGGTTCGGCCACGGTGGAAGCTCGAGGATGACACCTGGGCCCCGCCTGGCAGTGGCTGTGGAGAGGGGAAAGGCAAGCGCGGGCCGGCGTTGGGCCAAATTGAGCTGGTGGCCTGCTGGGGCTGCTGCGGCTGGAGGTGATGGGCTGCGCGAAGCAAAGGAGTAGAGGGGGCGGTAGCAGACTTCAGAAAGCTGGGCTGAAAACGGCCGCGGGCCGAAAAGAAAGAAAGGAAAGGGATAAAAGAAATGAATTTCTTTTTATTCTCATAATATATTTTCGTGAAAAGAATAATCCAGAAATAGCTAGATAATTCATTGAAGCCACGAAAAATACTCTAAAAATCCCAAAAATTCTAGGGAAATTCCCAGAGCTAGATTGGAACACGAACAACCCAAATAAAATATTTGGAGCTCATGAAAAAGATTTTAGAGCCTTCTAATAAATAGAAATAGCTCAAGGAAAGTGAGAATAATTTCCAGAAAAAGCTAGAAAATTCTCGGAAGGATTTAGTCAACACCTAAATGCATTTTAAAAGCTTTTGCACTCATGAAACACCAGATGCATCGGCATGAATGCTACTCTCACATAATCATTTTATTTAATTCAGAAAAACAATAAAGACTTTTCCTGTACTATATTTCCTGTAAAGAAAATAAATGTTGGAAAAGTTTTAAAATTATTAGAAAATTGTTGCTTAATTATTCTTTCTATTCACATCGGCGAAGCTGAGCCGTGGTTGGCCTGTCGTATGGGCTGGCTGCTCGTGCCCTGTGCCTCTTCCCAGGCGAGGCGGAGCGCCTGAACGGTGGTGTGCCCAGAATCCTCCCACCCGGCGGGATGGTGGCGAGCGGAGGAACCTCTAGGACGCTGGCCACCATCGCAAGGTCTGCTGCAGGGGCGGCAGCAATGGAGGGGTTACCCCCTGCCCGGGACCGGTGGATGAGGTGAAGCCGTCGAAGGGAACGACCTTCTTTCCGGCCATAGGTCCGGTGATGACCTGAGGATGATGAGGTGGAGATGGGTTCTGCTTGACGCGAAACTCGTCGTGCGGCAGGGAGAAGGTTTCTGGAGGAGGAAGAGATGCACACGCGAAAGAACAAGGGAGGCGGCGGCACCAGGGTTTCGGCTGAACCAAGGTTCGACCAACCCTAGGTGGGCCCCTTTGGTCCTCCCCCTTCACGTGTGGGCTCAGGCAGGCCTCAAGGCCACAAGCCCAGGTGAATGCCCCGAGATGGAAAGGTTGGCTTAGGCTAAAGCTAGCATAAGGTTGTGGTTGAATAATTCAACCTTTACTTTATAATAACTTTGGCTAAGCCACTAGTATAACCATAGATAATCTGGGGGAACTCACCTTGACAACATACCTGGTCCATCAAAAGTGTAGAAGCCACTGATGGGGATCATGAAGTACTCACCGTGTTGCCACGATGGTGTTGTCTTTTGTGGACCTTTGCCTTACTCCTTTTATCTCTGATAATTTCTTTCTCTTGCATGGTTAGTGTTCACAAGATACCCTAAGGATAATTCTTCTCAGGAAAACAAAATAAATGAGTCCCAAGAATACTCAGAGTGTGGGCGTCTCATTATCTCCTATCTCAACTCATGGCCATCTCCCTTACAGATAGTGTGATGTGATGATGAGCTCTGACCTGCAAGGTTAGTGCATATACGAACACGAGCCCAAAGGATATATCAAAGCTAAAAGCAAGAATCATCATCCCAGGGGGCCGAGGCAGCCCTGGGGTGGTCACGGGACTCGAGAGCTATAGCACTAGGGTGGCGGAACTCGGAGATGAAAAGATCGAGCACTGAGGCTAGCGCTCCCACAACAGGAACTGATCTCCGAGTGAACTCAAGCTCAAAAAGACACTCGGCCTCCAAAGAGGGTGGAGCTTAAACTCCGACGGCCGGTGTACATTAAGAACCAGAGTTCGGGTGAAGAATGAGATTTAACTCGCTCTTGCCTTAGGCAGAGGGTCCGATGTTCTCATCAGAACGATGGAAACATCCCGAGGTCTGGCCTAAGCTTCCAATGGGAGGCTATGGATAAACTAGAAAGTGCGACCCCCGTTGGGCATCGATCAAGTCAAGCATAGGGTCTAAAGTTAAACTCCTCTTGACTGATTGGCATCGATCGACGGGCTTAAGATACGAAGTGAATGCACTCCATTCGATCGGTAAATGATCGTGCTCCTTCGGTCTGATGAATGAATCCAATGGATTATAAAGCAGAGACCGATGTCTTGGTTTATATGTAACTTCAGTGCTAGGCACTTCAGCTTAAACCTCAACGTAGGAACATGATAAACCTCTCATACCCTCCTTAGGACATAGTAGTTAGGATCGAGCAAGTCATCCTGGCCGGGAATGATAGTTCTTTCCAAACCACTCTCTCCATCCTCCCGCGAGACAAACTCTCGGGGAGAAGGTCTAAGAAGATGCACAAGAGGGGAACCCAAGGGTAGATCTCGCGTCACGAAATCTTTCCCTTAGACTCCTGCTATTCAGGAACGACACCTTCAGCCAGAGCTCAGAAAGAGTGGATATGAAATCTCAGGCTCGGCTGATGATGGATCTAGGTGGCTCAACATTTCCTCTGGTGGGTTCCTCATTGACCGGGATGCAAGGGGGGCTGAAATCCCAGAGATTCTCCATGATCTCTTTTCCCTCGACAGCGTCCAAGTGCACAAAGGATCCTATAGAGAGAGCATTAAGCCTCATGGCATCATCCTTTCACAATCCAGACCAGAAGTGCTGGAGCAGCATCCAATCGGGAATGTAGAGGACTGGGCAATCTTCCACCGCGGAGGCGAAACAATTCCATGCCATTCCTAGTGATTCCTCCTCACATTGCTTGAAACTAAGAATCTTAGTCCTTAGCAAGATGACACGTCGTAACGGGAAGAATTGGGAGCAGAAAGCTGCTCTCAAACTTTCCCAAGTAAGGTAGTCTCTACCAGAACAACGGTGCCAATCCCGTGCTCTCCCAGAGAGGGATAGAAGGAAAAACTCTCTTTTCCAAGCATCCGGTGATTCTCCGGTTTTACCCTGAGTCTTGATCAGACGCTCGTAGTCTCTCACATGTTCAAAGAGGTTCTCATGACTTAACCCCGAGAAGGATAGGTCCTGAATTAGCTTCATGAGAGAGGAGTGAAGCCGACAGCCAGATGTAAGAATGGGTCGTGACAAAGATGGCTCTAAGGGTTCACTCCTCGAAGGTGGAAGGTGTTTACAAGGATAACCTTCCATGGGTATCGGGGGTAAAGGTAGAAGTAATGGAAACAAAAAGGATATCTCAAAGGGTAACGGGGGTGAAGGTAGAAGAAACGAAAAAGATAAATACGAGGATAGACGGGCTCGAAGGTTAACACCAGCCGTCCCCGGCAACAGTGCCAGAAATGCTTGTTGGCGTTTCTTAACCTCACCGCTAGGCACCGTGGTAGCGTGAGCGTGTAAGAGACTCTCGGGTACACTGATGAGTGCGAACGAATCTGCAAGCATACAGATACACTGTTGTAGCACTCCTCCCACGGAGAATGAGTATTCCCGTCGGGTTTCGTTCCTAGGACGGGAGAGTAACCAGAGAGGGTTTATCCAAGGACACCAGCTACTGCTCAGATAGGTAGGGATATGAGAAGCACTTTCTTAAGGAACTTAACTTTCAAGATGGATCTGTCCGCTATTAGTCCTCTCGTTGAGCGCTAGCCCATTCTAACTTTTTAGGTAGAGGCCAATGTACTGGCAACGGGGCCCAACTCGGTACACAGGTGCGGAGGGTTTCAAAGGGTCCAATAGGCTGTCACCACTGCGGCCTACCTCTATCGTTACGCGAATGCACTTGGTCTTCGTAGGATAACTAGAGTCCAGACACCACGTCTGCACTCCCGATAACTACTATAGCGCGGTTACATCTGTCGACCTGCTAACAACACTACAGCAACCCGTATAAATACAGAACCACGAACTAGAGAGAGAACGGATCAAATCATACTAGTCATCGAGTTACGGAGCAGCAAGAAAGGTTTGGATGCAAACGAGATACAACAAACTTACTCAGCTAAACAGGATCAGAGCATGCAAACAGATACTTGAACTAAAGAACTAGCTCTAAAGGATCGAAGCCTTGTGTTATGAAGAACACAAGCCTCTCACTTATGAACGAGCTAAGAACACAAGAACATATCATTCATGCATGATGTCCACCATAGTCTAAATAAGAAATGTCGAAATATTCACTTTGGTCTAAATGAAGAACAAGCATCCACGAGGACATCAACTCACTCCTCACTCCTACTCTATCTCTCAACTAATCCTACTCTAGATCTCTTCTCAACCCCATTCTACCACATAGAGGTGAGAATCACCTCACATGGGCAGAATTAGAGAAAGGGAGAGAGAGCTACACAAGAGAGAAGTGGAACTTGAGAGCTTGGAGGTGTGTGTGAAATGAGGCCCCTCCCCTTCTATTTATAGGCAAGGGAGTGGCTTGCTCTGAGGCTCCAAATGCTCCAAAACACCCCGGGATGCAGCCAAGAGCGAATGGGAAGCAACCACGTGGAGGGCCAGGATGAACCGACCCTAGGTCGGTTCGGTCGAACCTTGGGTCGGCCGGCCACCTCGGGTGGCCTCCTGGCCCGTGCTCCTTCTGGCTCACTTCCATGTGGGCCCTGATGCCCATCCTCCATGCATGGCACATTTCCTGGCAGTTTGGTTAGCAAAGTGGACCCATGGATCCATGTGATGCTGACGTGGCAGCGTGTGATTCGTCGAGAGCTCTTCACATGGATTGGTGACATCATGGATCCTGGAGAATCCATGTGGCAGCCCCTCATTGGCCAGCACTTGAGTGCCTTGTATTGGAGTGGAGTGAATGTGCATGGATTCTTCTCATTTCCTATGCTAAATACCTGCATTCGAATAGACATCGACACTGGTGGAAAGTATTAGTTTAAGCTCCTATTCTAGTGTGGATGTGCAATTCATGCTTCAATTTGCAGGAGTTGACGACCATGAAAATGGTACTTAACAGCCGTCAACAATACCACGAGGGGGAAACATGGCTCGTAGTCCCTCTGAGAACCAAAACTGCGATCGTGCCTCCCAAACTCGGAACGGTCACGAGCAGGAGCACGTCCAGCAAACTCACCACACCCAAACCGAACACGCCTATCTCTGTGAGGAAAACCACCACCACCACCCCGAGTAGGAACTGTACGCACAAACCCCTCACCCCGAGATAGAGGCACTACACGAGGCTCAGGAACACCATGAGAAGGGTGGTACCTGTCCTTGTTTCCCATCTCCCTAGCAAACCTCTAATCCCTTCTCCCCCTGAAACAAAACTCCCCCTTATGACCATCCCTCCCACAATACTCACAATGGAAGCAGACTAGTTTTGGCTTAGGCTGTGGTTTCTAACAAGGCTTCTCAATAGGTTTCTCTTCTGGCTTCCCCACAAACACATTCCCAAGGTTGCTCACAAATCTCACATGTTTCTGGAAATATTCTATCTTGTGGGGAAACACTAGTGGATCTGGGGTTGTGTCTAGCTTGTTTCTGGAAATTTGTTCATGGGTGTAGTTTGTGGTGGAATAGGAATGTCCCCAATTTTCTCTCATCCCTCACCACTGTTCTCACCAATCTTCTCAGAACCCAAAGCCTGACCATCAAACCGCTTAAATCTTCCATCATCAAACTCAACTGAGGCTCATGACCAGACAACCAACCCATCAAATTTCTTAACTCGTCATTCTCATCCTACAAGCGATCAACATAGTGTGCAAGCTCCATATTTTTAACAGCATGCAATTCACAAGTGGAACATGATATAGGAATAGGAACTTTCAAAGTAGCCTCAAGTGAAGCAATCCTAGCATGAGACTCATCCAGCTCAGCATGCAACACAGGACAAGAAGTGCAAGCACCTAGCAAAGAAGATCTAGATTTCGTCTCATCAAGCTCAATCCTAAGCACATTTCCTCAACCATTAAGGAATGCTTCTCCTTCAGAGCAGTCAAGTCAGCCAAAAACATTGCAATCACCACAATCAACCTCATCAGAAACAACAAGAGCAGCTTTGAAGGAATCAATCTCAGTTTCTAGCATCAACAAGCAAAGACTCAAGCTCAGCTATCCTATCCTTAGCACCACCTAGGAAAGACCGGAATTCCCTCTTCTCCTTGTTGGTCTTTCTAAGCTCATCATCATGGTTATCAAGAAACTCATTCAGCCTAGCATTCTCCTCTAGCAAGAAGTCGGGGTCGTGACATACCTCATCCTCGGAGTCGGAATCTGAGCCATCCTTCCCGCCCTTCTTGTTGTCGGAGTTGTGCGCCATGCCGCTTGTCCTTGCACCGATCGTGCTCTTCCTCGCTGCTCGAGCCGGATGAAGTGTAGCCTGAACTGGAGTCGATGTTGCTTGCTCCGGCAACCATCGCTCGAGCCGTTTTCTTCTTGTACCCACCGCTCTTCTTTGTCCTTCTCTCGCCCTTGTCCTTGCGCTTGTCCTTGTAGTCGTTCCGGGACCGATGCTTATTTTTGTAGTCGTACTTGGGCTTGCTCTTGTAGTCGTTCTTGACTTCCATAGCTTCCGGACACTCAGCGATGAAATGCTCGTGCTTCCCGCACCGATAGCACATCCCCGAGCTCCTCCTCGCATTCTTGCGGTTCTCATACATGTGCCCAAATCTCTTGCTCAACAACGCGAGATCCTCCTGTCTCAGCACCTCAAAGTCCTTATCTGGCATGGACACAAGAGGAAAACTGCAGAGCAGCTGGGTTAGCATTAGTCCTCGATCCTGAGACGAGAGCCAAACTATGTGGATCAGTGGGGCTCTCGCTCTTAGATCTCAAGCCACGATCAACCTCGGAAGACTTGAGCTTAGAAAACGGCTCATCCACCGTCAGGGTCTCATACACGACCGACTCTAGAATAGCCTCGACCTTGGCGCTCCACACCGATCGATCAAGAAAATGCAAGAGCTTGATAGCTCTATCATGGTCTGTGTAATGAAGCACGGTCACATTGGCTCTCATGTTGTTCACAATGCAAGTGAAGCGCTGGAACATGGCATCAATCAACTCACTGGGGAGATGAGTGAAATTCTCATACACTCTCTGGTGAGTGGCAAACAAGCGAGCCTGCACCTGACTGTTCCCAACATGAGCAATCTTAAGCTTCTCCCAAATCTGTCCTGCCAAATCCTCTCCGTACACATGATCGAACTCCGCGGCACAAAGAGCACAAAACAAGTAATCAATTGCCTTGTTGTTGGCGTCAAATATGTCTCGAGAACCTGGGGCAAGGAAGTTTGCGAGAAGGACATAATTGACATTCTGTGTCACATCCCAAAGCAATTGTCCCTTGCCATGAAGAAACGCACCCATGCACCTCTGCCACATCTGGTAATTCTTGCCATCGACGTGAGGAGGACCTGACCCCTTTCCGTAGTCGCCCATCTTTGGATCTTAGACTGGTTAGAATCAAGAAGATCCATAACCGGCTCTCATACCAATTGAAGGACCGATTAGGCGACCAGAGAGGGGGGAGTGAATGGGAGCCCAAAAAATTCTTCCCGAAGGATGAACTCAGCCTATACCCCGATTTCCACTCCGATCACTCGCACACACAAGAGAGACTCTAGACTAGGCACACACAAGCCTACAAGTCCTAGAGACAAGCCACAAATCAAGAAGCGAAAGCACAAGTCAAGAACCAAAGCACTTAGCCAAATTTGTGAGCTCCAGACGGATGGTCCGTATAGGTCTGGCGGACAGTCCGCAACACCCTGGCGGACGGTCTGTGACCCCTGAGCGGACGGTCCGAACTTGCTACCAGAAACTCCAGGAACTCCCGACGAAATTCGGATGGTCCGTGTGACCACAGCGGACGGTCGGACCTCCCCATGCGGACAGTCCGTGAAACACCCTCCAAACGAAACCAAAGACCCCACCGGATCAAACTCCGATCTCGCAAGAATACACGACGAACTCGACGAACACACGACGAACACAGTCCTCGCTGACAGTCCGCCCCGTGGCTGCGGACGGTCCGCCCTCACACAGAAGTAGAACCGAGACCCCTGCGAAAACACCTTCAACTTCCAATCGACGAATCTCCCAAACCACTAGATGGATTGAGCCCAAATTTTAGGTAGATGGGAAGCGTCTTTAGGAGATGATATGCCTAAAATCTTGGAGCCTGAAGGACCAAATCGGGCGACCAGAGAGGGGGGAGTGAATGGGAGCCGATAAAAATTCTTCCCAAGGGTCGAATTCGGCCTATGCCCCAATTGCCACTCCAAGTACTCGCGCACACAAAGGAAGCTCCAAACACGGCACACACAAGCTAAGAAGATCAACCAACAAGCCTAGGAGCAAAGAGCGGAAGCACCAAAGCAAGAACCAAAGGACTTAGGCACTGCTGCAAAGTCCCTGGCGGACCGTCCGGGAAGACCAGGCCGACTGTCCGCGAGGAGGGCGCGGACCGTCCGCGGTGGCTCGGCGGACTGTCCGAAAATACCACCAGAACCTCCAAGGGCGCACCGAGAAAAACGGACCGTCCGTGATGGACCCGCGGACCGTCCGCCTTGTCACGGACCATCCGGCACTTGAGTACGGACCGTCTGCGAACTTCGTGCACCAAAAACCAACCGGTTCAACGGATCAAACGAAAGACACTCAAGAACACGCGAAGAACACGAAGAACAGGCGGCCTATCAGGCACCTTGCAGACCGTCCGCACGGAGGCCGCGGACTGTCCGCCAGGTGCGGACAGAGCAGAAAAACGCCCGACCTCGGGAGTCAACTCCACCTTTCCATCACCGGATCTCCCAAACGGTTGAAGCTCTTAAGACAAGATTTTAGGGAGGTGAAAAGCGTCACACAAGGATGCTGTGCCCCAAAAATCTCGACTCCTAAGCCACTAAATCACCGGGAATCGTGGATCAACCGAACCACCACCATGAACTCGGGCACCAACACCGCAACACCGAATGCTTCCATACATCCAAAGGTTAGAGTCTGTCCAAGAGTCTAGCCTAAGGAATCCAGAGGGAAAGAAGCAATTCAGAGAAATCTACCAGGGGAGAAAGCCCTAGAGTCCAAGAGAGAGAGAGAGATGCCATCCACCTCTCCGCTATTTATACGAAGTCCATCGGAGGGAGGTAAATGACCACGCTACCCCTACTGCTCAAATGAAGATACAACCCCTCAGGGGCATTTTGGTCAAGTCTTCATCGGACGGACACGCTTCCACCGCGGCTTCACTTCACCTCGACGCAAACCCCGCGATCACGCCACGTGCCCTCCGCCTCGAAGCTTCCCGAAGCTCCCGGATCACCGTCTCCGTCACCTCGGGCCTTCGGGCTTGGTTTTGAGGCCCAAACCAAGAAACCGTCCACCTGATGGTTTTGTGGGCAAACCACCAAACCCCGCGTGCAAGCTTCGGGCTTCAACCGCTACCTTGCATCGGCCCATGTTCTCGACTTCAGCTCGCCAGTCCTGCACCGCACGGCTCGCACTTGACCCCATCGGCCACCAAGCCTACTTGACACTCCATCACCCGGAGGCCGCCACGGCTAAGGCCTTTCGCGCTTGTTCTTCACCTGCACCGACACGAGTCAAGCCGCAACCTGTACCTGCACACTTGGCCAAGCATCAGTCCACACAACGTTGTCAATCACTCATCACTAAGGAGCGACCCTCCACTGGTCCTCGGACACACCTGATCCTCAATCTCCCCCTTGATGTGTGCATTGACAACACCCATAGTAACCATGATAGAGAAAAAGAAAACAAAACAGCCACAAACACAAACCTCCAAAGCAAGTGATCCAAAGCCAAAGAACAAGCGAAAACAAGATCACTCGCCAGACCAAGTCTCGGCCCCCTAAGACAAGGGCAACGGCTCGACACAGCCGAGACAAAACAAAGCTCACAAGGAGCACACCACAAAGCACAAAACTCAGGAAAAACAAAGGAGCTCCCCCTGCACATATGCAACTCCCCCTGAGCAAATGCAACCTCTTCTTCTCAAATTTTCTCCTCACATGCAACATCTCACAAATGCATACCAATTTTCCACAGAACCTCCCAATGCATGAAGATTCTCCCCAATATCATACAAAACTCTCCCCCTTGTTGACAATGCATGAATCAAGGTATATGAAACTCTTCCCCTTGTTTTCATGAAAAATGCATGTCAAAGCACATATACAATCTACCAAGCTTCTCAAATATACAAAGAGCACAACAAAATCCTACATATGAGACATAGAACAAGCAAAGTAGATATGGTGTATCTAGCACATTGCCATCAAGAAGGTAGAGACATATAAGCATGTGACATGGCCAAAAGCAATGTTGAGCAATTTTCACAAAGAAATAGTCATCTCATGAGCAAGACTCTCTCTGTACCAATTTGAACATAAAAACACTAGATCATCTAAAGTTTATGCAAGATCACAAATTCTCATCACAAGATCATTAAAAACGCCCACAAGCTACTCAAGTCATGTTAAAGCCACAGAGCCATGTGTCTACTTCTTAAAATGAGACTTCTCATGGTAGACAACATGCTACGGTTTAGCACCCAAGATATGAATATCAAACCATAAAAACATGATTAGGAGCTCATTTTTCAAGCACAAGGCAATTCATACACCAATTTCATTTTCAAGATTAAACATGGTACATGAAGTGCCTTTGCGGCAAAAAGAAGCTTATGCTCCTCCCCAAGCAAGCAAAAGGGCTAAACATTTACAATGACAAAGGATCTTTGACCCCAAGCAAAGAGAATATGATCCTCAAACACAAACTGAGCATGATATAAGCATTTAAGCACAAATTGAGCACAGACAAGCATCTACTCATGAGAGAGGCAGTTTTATCATTTTCACAACCAAAATGCTATCTCATCATACATATATAGCAAAACCATCAAGAGCATAGCATTTACATCCACAATTTACCAAACATGCACAAGTCTCACAAATAGCACATCAGTGATCCATGTATATAAGAGAAGCTCATTTCTAGCTCAAGTGATCCAAAGATGGCTATCCTACCGGGTTTTGTACAGAAAGTAAAATGCATGAATGAAATGCAACAAAATGAACATATGACACATATGTACATGAGAAGCTCCAAGACCCAGCTAGAAAGGAAAGCCCACCCCAAGCTCACCTCGCAAGCAAGTGAAAGTGGCTTGATCAAGTGGTTTGGTGAAAATGTCAGCTAGCTGGTCTTGGGTAGGGACATAGGACAAAGAAATGTTTCCCTTCTCAACATTGTCTCTTAAGAAGTGGTACCTCACTTCTATGTGTTTTGTTTTGGAGTGGAGGACAGGATTTTTGGCTACGCTTATGGCACTGGTGCTGTCACAAAAAAGTGGAACCTGGGAGCACTCCTCTCCAAAATCACTCATGGTGTAGGTCATCCCAAGCAGCTGGGAACAACAACTAGCAGCAGCTACATACTCAGCCTCGGTGGTGGACTGGGCTACACTCGATTGCTTGCGAGATGACCAAGAGACCAAAGAAGAACCAAGGAACTGACAACACCCAGAAGTGGACTTGCGATCCAATCGACACCCAGCGAAATCCGCATCAGAAAAACCATGAAGCCTGAGTGTCGAGGAGGCAGAGTACCACATACCAAACACAGGAGTGTAGTTCAAGTACCTGAAAATCCGCTTGACGGCCTGCCGATGTGAAGTCCTCGGTGAAGCCTGAAAACGAGCGCACAGACACACGCTGAACTGTATGTCTAGCCTCGTCGCCGTCAAGTAGAGGAGGGAGCCGATCATGCTCCGGTACTCCTTCTGGTCCAAGGGTTCGCCGTCCTCGTCTGCGTCCAAAGCCGTAGTTGTGCTCATCGGGGTAGTCAGCGGCTTGGAGTCGTTCATGCCAAACTTCTTCACCATGTCCCTGGTGTACTTCGCCTGATGCACAAAGGTCCCGTCCTTGCACTGCTTGATCTGGAGACCCAAGAAAAACTGCAGCTCGCCCATCATGGACATCTCAAATTCCCTGCTCATGTCATCTGCAAATCAGGCAACAAGATCATGAGAAGAGCCACCAAAGATTATGTCATCCACATATATCTGAACAATCAAAAGGTCATTCCCATGCTTAAGGAGGAAAAGGGTCTTATCAACTGTGCCCATCACAAACCCCTTACTCAGCAAAAAGCCTCTCAACCTGCATACCAAGCTCTAGGTGCCTGTTTCAACCCAAAGAGTGCTCTCTGGAGTTTGTAGACACGGTGTGGGTATTTCTCACTCTCAAATCCCGGGGGTTGCCTCACATACACTTCTTCCTCTATCACCTCATTCAAGAAAGCACTCTTGACATCCATTTGGTACAACTTGAACCCTTTTGCCACGGCAAAGGCTAGAAGGATCCTAATTGCCTCCAAACGGGCCACAGCAGCAAATGTCTCCTCATAGTCTATCCCCTCCTTCTGGTTGAACCCCTGCGCCACCAACCTCGACTTGTTTCTCACAACCATCCCATTCTCACCCTCTTTGTTCTTCCTCACCCACTTGGTACCTATGAGACGGCAATTTGGCGGTGGATCGACTAACACCCAGACTTGGTTTCTCTCAAAGTTTTCCAACTCCTCATGCATGGAATTCACCCAATTCTCGTCAGACAAAGCGTGTCAAATATCTTTGGGCTCGAAAGAAGCAACAAAAGCAGAGTGAGCGAAATGAGACGTGTTCCTTGACCTCGACCGTGTAGTGCATTCATGAAGGTCGCCAATGATGGTCGTCGGTGGGTGATCAACTTGTACTCGCCGGGGAGCCTCTCGCCTGGACACAACCTCCCCCTCAGCAGCAGCCTCCACTCGAACAGCCTCAGTCGTAGTGGGTGTAGGGGATGGTCCGTCCTGGATCGTCGTCGTAGTAGTGGAAGTAGCGTGTACACGATCAGCCACGGGAGCACCACCATCATCATCATCCTCGTCTCCATCTCCATCCTTCTCAACCTCAAAGATCCTGGCACCAATCTCCTCGTCACCTGCACACTCAAAAGCAGAAGAGCTACATGGTTGTGTCTCGTCGAAGGTGACCTCGCAAGTCTCCATGATTCGGTTAGTGTCAAGATTGAGCACACGATATGCTCTAGAGTGAATCGCATAACCAAGGAAAATCCCATCCGAACATCTAGACTCAAACTTATCCAACTTGCCCTTCTTCAGAATGAAACACTTGCAACCAAAAGCTCAAAAGTGACTCACCTTGGGTTGTCGACCATGCATTAGCTCATAAGAAGTCTTCTTCTTAAAGGCACGAAGGAAAATGCGATTTGAGACATAGCAAGCGGTATTGACCGCCTCGGCCCAGAAACGCCTAGGAGTCCTATGCTCATCGAGCATCGTCCTGGCCATCTCACAAAGGGTCCGGTTCTTCCTCTCCACAATGCCATTCTGACAAGCGACGTATGGAGAAGAGTACTGATGATCAAGACCAAGATCACTGCAAAAGGCATCAAAATGAGAGTTCTTAAACTCTGTGCCATTGTCACTACGTATAGCTCGAATGGCATCACCATGTCTCTCAATCTTCAACCTCAAGATCAAGTCTCGAACAAGGTCAAATGTCTCGCTCTTATCCTCCAAAAAGAAACCCCAAGAGTACCTCGAAAAATCATCAACAACCACAAGAACATACCACTTCCCACTAGCAGAGTGAACACGAGCTGGCCCAACCAAATCCATGTGCAACAGCTCACAAGGTCGCTCGGTCATGACAGCAGTCAGAGGGGCGTGAGAAGCGGCAACCATCTTTCCATGCCGACAAGAAGCACAAACCAAATCCTTCTCGAATTTCAACTTAGGCAATCCTCGGACAAGATCAAGACCACACAAGGGGGAAAGCAACTCAAAGCTCAAGTGTCGCAACCTCCTATGCCATTTCCAAAGCTCGACCGAAACGCCAACAACAAAACATCGAGGAGGACCAACAGACTGGGAAAAGTCAGCACGAAAGATTTGACCCTCGGGGACAATCGTACAGACAAGATCGCCTCGAGAATCAAGCACACGAGAAGCACCCGACTTGAAATGAACCTCAAAACCTTCGTCAAGTAATTGAGATACTGACAACAGGTTGAAACCAAGTGACTTGACCAGAGCCACACTTCTTAAGGTCACCTTGCTACTTACCTTCACCATACCTTCAGCAAGCACTCGTCCTGTCCCATTGTCCTCGAAAGTGATGTACTCCCTCGTACTCATCGGGGTGAGGCTGGAGAACCACCCACGATCTCCGGTCATGTGTCTTGAGCAACCAGAGTCAATCAACCAAAAGTTCTCCAAGCCTCCCACCTGCAATCAAAAATGAGGACGAGAATGAGCAAGCGACTCAACACTAGGGTTAGTACCAAAAGAGTTAAACCAGTGCTGAGCCATTTGCTCAAAAGAAGGGTTAGCAAAATCCATCCTCCCAAAACCTCCAAGCGGAGCCCTCTCACGCCTACCACCAAAGGACCTGTCACGTCTCACTGGAGGAGTACGCGCACCACGAGGGGGGAAACGTGGCCCGTAGTCCATCTGAGACCCAGAGCTCCGATCGTGCCTCCCAAACTCGTAACGGTCACGAGAAGGAGCACGTCGAGCCAACTCACCACGCCCAAACCCAACACGCCTGTCTCTCTGAGGGAACACACCTCAACCTCCACCTCCACGAGTGGGAACTGTACGCACATACACCTCACCCCTAGGTAGATGCCCTCTACGAGGCTCAGGCACACCACGAGCAAGGTGGTACCTGTCCTTGTTTGCCATCTCCCTAGCAAACCTCTCATCCCTCTTCCTCCGGAAACAGAACTCATCCTTGTGCCCATCCCTCCCACAATACTCACAATGGAAGCGGATTGGCACTGGCTTAGGCGGTGGCTTCTCCGTGGGATTCTCAACACCTTTCTCTCCTGACTTCCCCTCAAAAACATTACCCAGGTTGCTCACAAACTTGATGGGTTTCTGGTAATTCTCTGTTTTCTGGGGAAACACTGGTGGGTCTGGAGTTGTATCAAGCTTGTTTCTCAAGTGGTTTGGCTTGGGTGCATATTTGTTCATGGGTGTAGTGTGTGGTTGAGTAGGGATCTCTCCAACTTTCTCTTCTCCCTCACCACTCTTCTCACCACTCTTCTCAGCCCCCAACGCCTGTCCATCAAACCGCTTGAACTGAGCCAACATCAAACTCAATTGTGGTTCATGCCCAGACAACCAACTCATCAGTTTCCTAAGCTCATCATTTTCATCCTGCAGACGATCAACATAGTGTGCAAGTTCCATGTTCTTCAAAGCATGCATTTCACAGGTTGAACATGATGTTGGAAGAGGAGCTTTCAATGCCGCCTCAAGAGAAACAATCCTAGTGTGAGATTCATCTAGCCTAGCATGCAAGATAGGACATGAAGTACAAGCTCCTAACAAATCTAGCCTAGACTTCAATTCATCACACTCAATCCTAACCACATCTAGTTCCTCCAAGGTAGAGGCATGCTTCTCCTTGAGAGCAGTCAAATCAGCAAGAAAAACTGAGCAGTCACCACAATCAATCTCATCAGACACCACAGGAGCAGATTTCAAAGCAGCTATCTCATTTCGAGCATCCACAAGCAAGGATTCAAGTTCGGCTACCTTGTCCTTAGCATCACCCAACAAAGACCTAAATTCCTTCTTCTCCTTGTTGGTCTTTCTAAGAACATCATCACGGTTGTCAAGCAACTCATTGAGCCTAGCATTCTCCTCTAGCAAGAAGTTGGGATCTTGTCGTACCTCTTCGTCGGAGTCGGAGTTCGAATCCGAGCTGTGCTTCCCACCCTTCTTGGAATGCGCCATGCCGCAAAAGCCTCCTTGTGCGACGAAGCTCAGGCCGGTGAAGTTCTTGCCCGTGTGCTGCTTGTCCTTGCGCTTCTCTTGCTCTTCCTCGCTGCTCGAAACGGAAGAAGCATCGCTTGATATCGAGTCGATGTCGCTTGCTCCGGCCACCATCGCTCGAGCGGTCTTCTTCTTGTGGCCGCCACTCTTCTTGTGCCTTCTCTCGCCCTTGTCCTTGTGGTTGTCCTTGTAGTCGTTCCGGGAGCGGTGCTTGTTGTAGTTGGACTTGCCCTTGTAGTCGTTCTTGATCTCCATGGCTTCAGGGCATTCGGCGATGAAGTGCCCGTGCTTCCCGCACCGATAGCACATCCCCGAGCTCCGCCTTGCATTCTTGCGGTTCTCGTACATCCGCCCAAACCTCTTGCTCAACAAGGCGAGATCATCCTCGCTCAGCACCTCAAAGTCATCATCTGGCAAGGACACAATACAAGACAAAGAAAAGCCAACAGAGTTAGCGTTAGTCCTCGATCCTGAGATGAGAGCCAAACTATGAGGATCAGTGGGGCTCTCGCTCTTGGCTCTCAAGCCACGATCAACCTCTGAAGACCTGAGCTTGGAGAACAGCTCATCCAGCGACAGCATATCATACGCGCTCGACTCCTCAATGGCCTCGATCTTGGCTTCCCACACAGATCTATCCAGGGCATGCAAAAGCTTGATAGCTTGATCATGATCCGTGTACGGGAGCACTGTCACATTGGCCCTCATGTTGTTGACTATGCAAGTGAAGCGCTGAAACATAGCATCGATCGACTCACTGGGGAGATGAGTGAAGTTCTCGTACTCTCTCTGGTAAGTGGTAAACATACGGGCTTGCACTTGGGCATTGCCAACATGCGCATTCTTCAACTTGAGCCAAATCTTTCCGGCCACATCCTCTCCGTACACTCGATCAAATTCCGAGGCACAGAGAGCACGGAACAAGTAATCAACGGCCTTGCTGTTGGCCTCAAACATGTCCCGTGATCCTGGAAGCAGAAAACTCTCTGGGATGACATAATGAGGATTCTGAGTGACCTCCCAGATGAGAGTTCCCTTCCCTCGCAAAAACGCGCTTATGCGCCTCTCCCACATCGGGTAATTCTTGCCATCAAAGTGCGGAGGACCCGACCCCTTGCCATAATCGCCCATCTTTGGATCTTAGACTGGTTAGAATCAAGAAGATCTGTAACCGGCTCTGATACCAATTGAAGGACCGAATCAGGCGACCAGAGAGGGGGGGAGTGAATGGGAGCCGATAAAAATTCTTCCCAAGGGTTGAATTCGGCCTATGCCCCAATTGCCACTCCAAGTACTCGCGCATACAAAGGAAGCTCCAAACACGACACACACAAGCTAAGAAGATCAACCAACAAGCCTAGGAGCAAAGAGCGAAAGCACCAAAGCAAAAACCAAAGGACTTAGGCACTGCTGCAAAGTCCTTGGCGGACCGTCCGGGAAGACCAGGCGGACTGTCCGCGAGGAGGGCGCGGACCGTCCGCGGTGGCTCGGCGGACTGTCCGAAAATACCACCAGAACCTCCAGGGGCGCACCGAGAAAAACGGACCGTCCGTGATGGACCCGCGGACCGTCCGCCTCGTCACGGACCGTCCGACACTTGAGTACGGACCGTCCGCGAACTTCGTGCACCAAAAACCAACCGGTTCAACGGATCAAACGAAAGACACTCAAGAACACGCGAAGAACACGAAGAACAGCTGGCCTGTCAGGCACCTCGTGGACCGTCCGCACGGAGGCCGCGGACTGTCCGCCAGGTGCGGACAGAGCAGAAAAACGCCCGACCTCGGGAGTCAACTCCACCTTTCCATCACCGGATCTCCCAAATGGTTGAAGCTCTTAAGACAAGATTTTAGGGAGATGAAAAGCGTCACACAAGGATGCTATGCCCCAAAAATCTCGACTCCTAAGCCACTAAATCACCGGGAATCGCGGATCAACCGAACCACCACCATGAACTCGGGCACCAACCAAAAATGCACGAATCGAAGGCTCTCCACAGCGTTTGAGGGGTCAAGATCACACACAAAGATGCGCAAGGCATCCACCCATGATCCCCTCAAAGAAATCCGTGTAGAAACGCCTCCAAAATCATGAATCGAGCGAAGAACAAAACTCCCCAAAAATAGTCCCAAAAATGACACGAAAATCACAGAGGACTAGGAGATCACCGCAACACCGAATGCTTCCATACATCCAGAGGTTAGAGTCTGTACAAGAGTCTAGCCTAAGGAATCCAGAGGGAAAAGAAGCAATTCAAAGAAATCTACCGTGGGAGAAAGTCCTAGAGTCCAAGAGAGAGAGATGCCATCCACCTCTCCGCTATTTATATGAAGTCCATCGAAGGGAGGTAAATGACCACGCTACCCCTACTGCTCAAATGAAGATACATCCCCTCAGGGGCATTTTGGTCAAGTCTTCATCGGGCGGACACGCTTCCACTGCGGCTTCGCTTCACCTCGACGCAAACCCCGCGATCACGCCGTGTGCCTTCCACCTCGAAGCTTCCCGAAGCTCCCGGATCACCGTCTCCGTCGTCTCGGGCCTCCAGGCTTGGTTTTGAGGCCCAAACCAAGAAACCGTCCACCTGATGGTTTTGTGGGCAAACCACCAAACCTCGCGTGCAAGCTTCGGGCTTCAACCGCTACTTTGCACCGGCCCATGTTCTCGACTTCAGCCCGCCAGTCCAGCACCGCACGGCACGCACTTGACCCCATCGGCCACCGGGTCCATCGAACCAAGCCTACTTGCCACTCCATCACCCGGAGGCCGCCACGGCTAAGGCCTTTCGCGCTTGTTCTTCACCTGCACTGACACGAGTCAAGCCGCAACCTGTACCTGCACACTTGGCCAAGCATCAATCCACACAACGTTGTCAATCACTCATCACTAAGAAGCGACCCTCCACTGGTCCTTGGACACACCTGGTCCTCAGAGCCCCAAACCTATCCAATCAACCGGAATCGCAAATCTCCTGAGCACAAGCCTACACTAAGAACTACTCCGAAAATCCACGAATCGAGGGCAAATACCGGTGTTTGAGAGGTCAAGATCATCCACAAAGATGCACAAGACATCTACCCATGATCCCTCAAAGAAATCCGGAGAGAAACCCTCTCAAATCCGCAAAACAAGCGAAGCCCAAAAACCACCAAAAATAGCTCTGAAAATGACATGAAAATCACAAAGAGCTAAGAAGGAGATAGCACCACAACGATGAATTCTTCCATACATCCAGAGGTCAGATTCTATACAAGAAATTATCTAGCCTATGGATCGAAGAAAGGAAGCAAATCATCCGGGGGAGAGAGAGCTAGGGCAAGAGAGAGAGAGAGATGCCATCTACCTCTCCGCTATATATATGAAGTCCACCAGAGGAGGCAAATGACAACGCTACCGCTACAACTTAAAAAGAAGATACACACCCCTCAGGGGCATTATGGTTAAGTCTTTGGATATTCCCATCGAGCGGACACACTTCCACCGCGGACTTGCTTAGCATCGACGCAAGCCCCGCGATCACGCCACGTGCCCCCCGCCTTGAAGCTTCCCGACTGTTGACGGCTGATTTTCACTCACTTCTTACCCGTCAAACATGTACCTTTCGACATGGAAAATGATTATCAACACTAGAATAGGGCTTAAACTAATCATTTCCACGAGTGTTGGTGATTATGCAAATACAGGTGATTAGCACTAGAAAGAGGAGTAAAAGCACAAATCTTTGATCCAAGTACTTCAAGACCAGCCAATGAGGGGATGCCACCTAGGATTCCCCTGGATCACTGACGTCATCAATCCAAGAGAGGAAAGCCCGATGAATCACGAAGCGCCACATGGACATCACATGGATTCAAGGGCCCACTTATCCTCCAAAACCGTCGGGAAACTTGGCATGCACGGGGGAGTGACTTCAGGGCCCACCAGTCAGCCACCACGAAGAAGCACAGGGCGCCACGTGGCCCCGTGGTTTCGGCCGAACCGTGGATCGGCCGAACCGCCTTTGGTTCGGTTGATCCCGGCCTTCCACATGGCAGCCCCTGATTGGTCCCTGGTTGCAATCCCGAGCGTTTTGGAGCACTTGGAGCCCCGAAGCAAGCCTCTCCCTCCTCTATAAATAGGAGGGGAGGGGCTCTCATTTGGAACACACACTTCTCCTCCTCCTCTTCATTTTGGCTTGGAGCCTCTTTCTTTAGAAGAGGAGAGCTCTTTGTATAGGATTAGTGCTAGGAAGTGAGGTGGGAGGCTTGAGGACATGTCATGTTTTTCATGACATCTTCCTAAAGAATGATCCTCAGCGGTGCCTTTGTTCTTCAACTAGACTAAAGTGAGTATTTCGACATTTCCTACTTAGACTAAAGTCGTATGCATGCTTAGTTGCTTTGTTCTTGTGTTCTTCGTTTGTTCTTGGTTTAGAGGCTTGTGTTCTTCGAACACAACCCTTTCGATCCAGTAGACTTGGATCATAAGTTTGCATCTAGTTTGCCAGCTTGTCTATTATAGTAAAGTGAAGCTCCTGCATGTCTCTAGTTAGATCAAAGTGCATTCATGATCTTGCATGAGTGATAGAGCATACCTTGAGCTAGTGCTAGTATCTCCCTCCCGGTTTCATAGTAATAGTAAGTGCTGTAGACGTGGTGTCTGGACCATAAGCTATCCTTCGAAGGCCACGTACGATCGTAGCGTAGAGGTAGGCCGCAGTGGTGACAGCCTGTTGGACCCTTTGCAAACCCTCTGCGTCGTGTACCGAGTTGGGCTCGTTGCCAGCACATTGTCCTTGTGCTTGGTGCCCGAAGTGAGTGTCATACCTGAGAGACCATGACTAGACTCTGCGCTCGGTCAAGGCAGATCCTTTCTACCTATCCTATCAATCAGTGTTGTGTCCTTGGATCATCTATACTAGATTAGGAGATAGTGCACATCGTTCCTTGGATTCGATACCCTTGGAATACTCTCCTTCCTTGGGGAAGTGCTACAGCGGTATTTCCGTGCGCTTGCGGTATACCTGGTTGTTCTTATACGCTCCCTCTAGGTGTACAACTAGTGGTGACGTTAAGAAACGCCAACACCGACGCTCCCGGATCCTCATCTCCGTCACGTTGGGCCTTCGGACTTGGTTTTGAGGCCCAAACCAGGAAACCGTCCTCCGACGGTTTTGTGGGCAAACCACTAAACCCCACGTGCAAGCTTCGGTCGCGAACCGCCACCTTTCACCGGCCCATGTCCATGACTTCAATTCGCTCTTCTTGCACTGTGTGGCTCGCACTTGACCCCATCGGCCACCGGGTCCATCGAACCAAGCCTACTTGTCTCTCCATCACCCGGAGGCCTCCACGGCATAGACCTTTCACGCTTGTTCTTCACCTGCACCAACACGAGTCAAGTCGCAACCTGCACCTGCAATACTCAGCCAAGCATCAGTCCACACAATGTTGTCAATCACTCATCACTGAGGAGCGACCCTCCACTAGTCTTCGGACGCTCCTGGTCCTCAGTTGTCTACCATGAGAAGTCTCATTTTAAGAAGTAGACACATGGCTCGGTGGCTTTAACATGACATGCGATGCTTATGGTTGTTTGCAATGATCTTGTGATGAGGATATGTGACCTAGCAGAAGTGTGTGTGATCTAGATTCACTTTGGCATGTTTTGCTGATGTTTAGGTCTTTAGCTCATGTGAGGGAATTTTTTGCAAAAATGCTTAATTTGATCATTGCTTGCTCCTATGCTCATATAGCTTTACTATCTTGATGGCTATGCTAATACGCAACTTTGGAATGTCTTGCTTGCTCATTTGCTCACTTGTAGCATTTTGTTGTGCTTATTGTCTATTTGAGAAGCTCTAGGTTGAAACTTTTGTAGAAATGCCTTGATTCATGCATTGTAAACAAGGGGGAGAAGTTTGTGCATGGAAAATGGATCTGAGCATGTTCAGAAGGTTTACAGCTAGTTTCAAGATTTTTTCGGAACAAGTTTGCAAGAGGTGGTTGTTGGCATTTCTTAACACCACTGCTTAAGAGTGGGTTTAGAATCCATCCTTAGCGATAGCGTAAGAAATGTCTGTAGGCATCTCTCAACGTCAGTACTAATGACGTCGAGTTACAGCAAACGTCAAGACTTGCCAAAGGTCAATCTAACAATTGTGAACGAATCCACAAGCGCACAGATAAACCATTATAGCATTTCCCCGGGGAAGTAAGTATTCCAAGGGTATCGTATCCATATATATAGCGGAGAGGTGCCCATGCGCCTCTTCCACATCTGGTAATTCTTGCCATCAAAGTGCGGAGGACCCAACCCCTTGCCATAGTCGCCCATCTTTGGATCTTAGACTAGTTAGAATCACGAAGATCCATAACCGGCTCTGATACCAATTGAAGAACAGAATAGGCGACAAGAGAGGGGGAGTGAATGGGAGCCGATAAAAATTCTTCCCGAAGGATGAACTCGGCCTAAACCCCGATTGCCACTCGGATCACTCGCACACACCAAAGAAGCTCTAGACTACGCACACACAAGCCTACAAGTCCAAGAGACAAGCCACGAATCAAAGAGCGGAAGCACTAAGTAAGAACCAAAGCACTTAGCCAAATCTGGACAGGCTAAGCGCGGACCGTCCGTGCAGTATGGTCGGACTGTCTGCCAGGCAGGGGCGGACTGTCCGCACAGCTATCGTGGACTGTCTGAAAACTCTAACAGAACCACCAGAGACGCACCGAGAAATTCGAACTGTCCAGCCAAGGCTCGCAGACTGTCCGCTAGTGTCGCGGACTGTCCGTGAAAGGCCTGCGGACCGTCCGGCAAAACTCCAGAACCACTTCCCTCAAACTTGCCCACGCGGACCGTCCGTCATTGACCGGCGAACTGTCTGGAAAACCTCTTGCAACAAAACCCTTGGGACCCGACGGATCGAAACACGAACTTGCACGAACACGCGACAAACAGTGACGAACACGGGCCGCGCGGACAGTCCGCAAGCCACCTGCGGACATTCCGCAAGGCACGGACAGAAACAGACCGAGCTCGCGAGCGCAAAGTCAACTCACCCAACTCATCACCGGATCTCCCAAACCACTTGAGCTCTTGAGATAAGATTTGGAGGAAATGAGAAGCGTCACTAGGTGAAGCTATGCCCGAAAAATCTTGACCTCTAACTCAATTAATCACCAGGAATCGCGGATCACATGAACCACCACCAAGAACTCGCGAATCGGAGGAGTTTCCCAGCGTTTGAGGGGTCAAGATCACACCCAAAGATGCATAAGGCATCCACCCATGATCCCCTCAAAGAAATTTGAGAGAAAACACCCTCAAATCAACGAATCGAGAGAAGAACAAAACACCCAAAAATAGCCCCGAAAATGACGTGAATATCACAAGGAACTAGGAGAGGGAAATCACCACAACGCCGAATGCTTCCATACATCCAGAGGTCAGAGTCTGTACAAGAATCTAGCCTAAGGAAATACTTGGAAAAGAAGCAGCCCAGAGCGATCTACCGGGGGAGGAAACCCTAGAGCCAGAGAGAGAGATGCCATCCACCTCTCCGCTATATACATGAGGTCCACCAGAGGAGGCAAATGACCAAGCTACCCCTACAACTTAAACTTAAGATACAAACTCCTCAGGGGCATTTTGGTCAAGTCTTCGAATATTCCCATCGAGTGAACACGCTTCCACCACGGACTTGCTTAGCCTCGACGCAAGCCCCGTGATCACACCACGTGCCCCCCGCCTCGAAGTTTCCCGACGCTCCCAGATCCCTGTCTCCATCGCGTTGGGCCTTCGACCTTGGTTTTGAGGCCCAAACCAAGAAACCATCCACCGATGGTTTTGTGGGCAAACCACCAAACCCCGCGTGCAAGCTTCACCCTCAAACCGCCACCTTGCACCGGCCCATGTCCATGATTTCAACTTGCCAGACTTCCACCGCACAGCTCGCACTTGACCCCATCGGCCACTGGGTCCATCGAACCAAACTTACTTGTGTCTCCATCACCCGGAGGCCATCACGGCTAAGGCCTTTCACGCTTGTTCTTCACCTGCACCAACACGAGTCAAGTCGCAACCTGTACCTACAAACTGAGCCAAGCATCAGTCCACACAACATTGTCAATCACTCATCACTAAGGAGCGACCCTCAACTGGTCCTCGGACACACCTGGTCCTCAAGGATGCACAATATCATTGCACCTAGGTGCACTTCTACCGCCACCAAGTCGGCCAGAAATTTCTCCCCAGAAAGAATCCTGAACAAAACCTTCACAAGATTTCTTCAAAGAAAGAGCACAACGATGACTAAAACCAAGGAGATGACTAAGATCTTTCCATGAAACTTGGTAATCGGTCCCAAAAAGACAAAACTGAATACCATTCGGCACCTCAGTAAGAGAGCAAAGAAACTGGATGGTGAGGGGCCGAGAGCCTTGCTCTGTGACCGGCGCAAACTCCTCCCAACCAAGAGCATGCCAAATGGAAGCGAACTCAGAGTTCATACGTATTTTCTCCAGGCGGTCCGGGTCGAAGTCCCGGGTGTGGGCGAAGACTCGGTCCTTCAGGAGAGTGTAGGCTTGCTCCTCTCGAGCACCTCACAAGCTAAGGTAGGGGGTGTTGTCGACGATCTCCTCTGCTGCTTGCAGTTCGGCTTGTTCTTCTTTCTCTTCTTCATAGTCCATCATCGATGGGCTTGGTGTTGGCTCAAAGGGGATGGATGACCTTGCAGTAGCCCGCAAACGGGAGCGTGCCATCTTCCGAAAAGCGTTCGTCGCCCAACTCATGCTTGCAAAACAAAGGGAGAACAAAAGCAACTCAGTGATGGATTAGTGAAACGAAATGAAATTCTTACCGAGCTTCCTCCACCAATAACAATACTTGTAGCAACACACTTGAGAGAATACTTGATGATTCCAATCTTGAGTAAGAAATCTAAGAAAACCAAGAGAGCAAGGAGAAGAGAGGGGAGTGTGAGTGAAATGAGTTGAATGGGTGAAGAACACCCCCTCTCCCCCTGCTATTTATAGGCAAATGCACCGGGCATCTAGACATGGCCGTTGGGCAACGGCTAGGAGCCATTGGAGCAAGGTGGGGCCCAGCAGCCGTTGGGCTGCTTCAGCCGACCTAGGGATCGGCCGATCCCTGGTCGGGCCCACCTGCCCCTGCTTTGGCCAGTTGCCCCCAACGGCTAGCTGGGGGCCTACCTGAGTGTCTCGTCCCAAATTCGCCCAAAAAAATTTTCAAATGATTTTCAAGGATTTTCAAAATCAGAAATTATTTTCAGAAATTTTATTCGAAAGGGAAAATTGGCTAGATAAATCTTGCATGCAGATGCAGGGTTTGGAAAAATCAAATATGCATTTTAGAAATCAAATAAAATTTTGGAAAGGGAAATATGAGATAAATACCATCTTTAACCTTTTTGGTAGAAAGGACTCATCGTTTTTAGTCCAACGAGCAGGACTCTTCTCAGCGGTCAATACCACTCGGCATCCCACTCCTGAGAAGTAGAGGGTGATGCCTTCTCAACCTTCCGCCATCCTTGCCGAATTTTCTTTTGCCTTCGTGTGGCGGAGGTTTCTTTGATGAGGGTGAAGGCTCCATCCTTCCCCCAAGCTACTCAACACTATCCTACACCAGGTAGCATTGCTCCTCCTTGTCTTGAAACTTGAACATCAGGTTCCTCTTTCCAATGCGGAAACGGATCACTCCAGATCCCACATTGATTCTGGCTCTAACATCACTGAGGAATGGTCGCCCAAGGATGAGCGGCATTCCACCCTCATCGTCCAATCAAGGACCACGAAATCCGCGAAGACATAAGAGTTCTTGACCTTGACCAATAAACTCTCAACAATTCCTTCTGGATATCGTATCAATGAATCGGCAAGTTGGACAGTCAGTGTTGTTGGAGAGAGGGTTGGATATCCCAGTTGCTCGAACATGGCCTTGGACATGAGATTAATACTCGCACCAAGATCACAAAGGGCCTGCTTGATCATCTTGTAATAAATAGTGCACGTGATAGTTGGATAGCCAGGATCCCTTCTGTGTAGTACTGTTGATTCTTCCCACGGGTCTTAAATTTAATGTATGGGCTTTCCTGCATAGTTAGGAGCATGTGTCGGCGTAGGTGTCTTACCCCACCTAGTCGACACTACACTAACATTTTCACAGGAGGTAACGGGTTGCCCCGGGATCCTCCCATTATCTACAGACGGAACCAAAGTAGCTAACTGAGCTAACTGAGTTTCTAACATTTTGTTAAAACTTAGCTGGCTCTTCCGAGCAGAAGAAAAGCTGTCAAGCTTGACATTGAGTCTTTCCAAAGATTTGTCCAGGGCAGCTAGCTTCTTTGTAACACCTTCATTAATCTTAGCCTGCCCAAACACAAGATCTCTCAAGGAGGGTTGGTTAGAATTGTAAGAATTACCTTGGTTGCCTCCTTGGTAATAAGGGCGTTGTTGGTTCCACGTTTGGCCTCCTTGTGGACGATAATCATTGTTATTGATGTTCGTGTACATCACTTCCTCCTGAGTTTTAGGACAGTAATTGCCTGAATGCCCAGTGTTACCACAGAGTAGTGGTAGCCATGGCTGCCTTCTCGCTGGTATAGTCATCCAATCTCTTTATAAGAAGGTCCATCTTGGCGGTAAGCATATCTGCTTCCTTGACAGTATGAGTACCCCTCAGACGTGGTTGGAGTCTTTCATCACTCCACCCTTGGTTGGAGATCATCTTCTCAATAAGTGATTTAGCATTGTCAACAGTGAGTGAGAAGAAAGCTCCTTGAGCAGCAGCATCAACATGGCCACAGGCTGTCGGAGTCAGCCCATTATAGAAACTCTGAAGAATAAGTCATGGTGAGGACAGACTAGGACATACTCCTACAGCCTTTCCCAATCCTCTAAAATAGATACATTTGCTGCTTGCTGAAAGCTAGAAATCCTCCCACGAAGGGAATTGGTTTTACCCAACAAGAAGAACTTCTTGAGGAATGCTTCCAAACACTTGCTCCATGTATCAACAGCATCATGATTCTCATAGAACCATTGCTTGGCTTTCCCTAGGAGAGAAAAAGGAAACAGTCGAAGACGAACAACATCCACATTTGCACCCCTGATGATGAAAGTGTCGCATAGCTCTAGGAACTGTTGTACATGGGCATTAGCATCCTCATTTGGCTTGCCACAGAACGGGCTAGCCTGTACCATCGTGATTAAACCCGTCTTGATCTCAAAGTTTTTAGTCCCCACCGTTACCTCAGGGCCTTACAGCACCTGGTCAGCAGAAGGAGCTGAGTACTCACGAAGCATCTTCTGGGCCATAGCTTTCGATGTGGATGGTACAAAGGAAGCTGAATCGCCTTCCGGATGAGTACGGCGAGGAGAGTCGAAATGAATTCAAGCCTTCCTCACTAATGACTCGGGATCTTCTGTGAAATTATCCGGCAAGTTGAAACCAGTCATACACTACTTGTCTTCATCATCCAACAATAAAAGAAGACAATCAATGTTAGCCTGCATTGAGAGTTGCTCTAACCTACTCATGTCTTACAAACAGATGCAAAGCATAGTCATGATAATCCTTTGCCTTCCTCGGAAACGGTGCTAGAAATGTTTGTTGGCATTTCTTAACACCACTGCTTAAGAACGGGTTTAGAATCCATCCTTAGCAATAACGTAAGAAATGTATGTAGGCATCTCTCAACGTCACTACTAACGACGCCGAGTTAGAGCGAACGTCAAGACTTGCCAAAGGTTAATCTAACGATCGTGAACGAATCCGCAAGCACAGATAAACCATTGTAGCATTTCCCCAGGGAAGTGAGTATTCCAAGAGTATCGTATCCGTGGAAGGCATTGGCGGATATCAAGACTTATGCTTTTGCAATGAGTGTAACCATGAGATAGAAATAGAAGACAACAACTCAAATACAGGGGTAAGGTAAATGATATGATAAGGGTAGTGTGACACACACTCAGATCTACCTCTACACAAGCACACTATGGCGTAGGGGGACGTACGAGTTAGCTCTAGGTTCTAAAGAACTATACATACAAGAGTTAGATGATACTAGAAAGAGAGGCGCAAATCATTGCATGATTGGAAGGTTTAGCACCCAAGTACAAACGGGGAGATAGCCCGCGATGACCAGCATCTTGCGTAACTATCCTTTAGACTCCTACAGCAATACCCCAGTGTGAAGGGTTTCAAAGGGTCCAACAGCTGTCACCACTGCGGCCTACCTCTATCGTTACGGGGGGCAAGCTCATAACTAACGAAGCCACACAACCCAGGCACTATGCCTGCATTGCTGCTAGACTTCACCCGGCCCGGGCTATTGTGACCCAGGGTGAAGCCACCAGATAACTGGCCAACTTAGACCGAGTACCGTAGCTTAAACACAAACCTCATGCAACACAACAATGCCATCAACCTAGATCAAACTAGGGCTAGTCATACAAACAGATATGAACTCTCTTATGTCTAATCAACAAGATCAAAGGGTCGTGTTCATGAAGAACACGAGCCTCTAACTTATGAACAAACACATAAGGAATGATAAACTCATCCTTCAACTGGATAGAATTTGAAGACCCGTGCAAGGAGATATGGCAAAATCATTGGGCGCTGCACGTGATGAATTCAGCTCAGGACAGATTGTAGTGCGGAAATGTAGGATCGATGACCTATAGAAGGGGGGTTTGAATATGGGCCTTTTACAAATTTCTAGAACAAGTAACAAACCTTAACCTATGTCACTAGTGTTGCCCATCTAAAAAGGTTTCTTTCTACCAACTAAGCACACTAGCAACAAAGTTCCTTAGCAAGATACACACTAACAAGAAGAAAGCACCCTAGTCAGGATATGAGACAAGCAAAGCATACAAGGGAAACTAGGACAAAGGAACTTAAGAGCTGAAAGAAAATGCTGAAATTAAGTGCACGAAGGTCGAGCAAGAGGACTAGAGACAACCAAATTTTTTCTCGTGGTATCGAGAAGTTGACGCTTCTCCCTAGTCCACATTGGAGCACTCACAAAGAGTTTTGCTCCCCCTCAAGCCACTTAGACCTGAGTGCTCACTAAGAGTACCCGTTCTCCATCTCCGGAATGGTGGGTCTCAAACCAAGTACACCAAGAACTTTCCGGGGCACCCACAATCTCCAAGAGCTCACCAAGAACCTCCAAACACTGAGACCGTCTAGGAGCCATCAATCTCCAAGAGTAACAAGCTCACACACTTTCACATGACCAATGTACTCAGCTAGCCATAGAAATCACCTTGAAACCCTCGATCACCAAGAAAGAATTCCCCTTGGAAGAGGAAGATGAATTCCAAATGAACAAACAACTAACTCCTTCTCTCCTTGGCTGCAGTAGTTCTTCAGAGTGGCAAAGGCAGCTCAAGAGACGTAGGGGGTCACTTATATAGGCTAAGCAAGGGAGGCTAGCCGTTGGAAAAGTGCTGCAGAAAGTAGCACCGTCGGATGAACCGACGGTTCCCCCTGGCCATAGCGTCGGTTCATCCGGTCTCTCTGAGTCACAAAATATAGCCATTGAACCTATCCACTGTACCATATCATCTGACACATGCTCCGATGCTGCATCAGTTTATCCGGTGCTGAAGCCCTATCACTTAGTGTGTCTCTGTATGAATTAAACATAGGCGCCGGATGAACCGTTGAGTGTCCTGTGTTGCGCCGTTTCATCCGGTGCTGAAGCAAGTCTTCTCGGTGCCATAGCCAACCCTTGAATGTCTTGGTGAATAGACAAGTAGTCAAATTTGCTTCATGAGAGGATGTCAGAGGTTTAGATCTGAGCAGTCCACAGGGGGGTTAACCCCGGTGGTTTATTTGTTCGGCGGGGAGATCGAGAGCTAAGAACGTGATGGTTATGCTAGCGTAGCACACGGAAATCACGGCGAGACACAAGGGACAAGGCAATTTTATACTGGTTCGGGCCTCCGGAGAGTAAAACCCTACGTCCAGTTCTTGATTGTATTGATTTGATCGTGGCGAAGGTGGAGGAGGTCGAGATTACAGGTGCCGATGTCCCTGGGGGACGCCCTTGCCCGCCTTATATTGGGCGACGGACAAGGTCGGTGGACCGGAGTCCAAGTCGGTTACAACAGGGAAACCTATCTCTAGTCTGTTTACATCATGGAAGGCTTATCCGAGCTGCCTTAATCCATCTGGACTGCCTTGGCTTGCACACTGAGCTGTCTTCTTGTCTTCGGGCCCACATCTCAGGTCGGACAGGCCTACTTACAGGTCGGCGGGTCTTCTGGTAGGCCGGACCCACTTGTCGGGGATAGCCGTGAGCCTAGCCGGTGGGGACCCAGGGGTACCCATGTCTCACAAGCCCCCGAGCGATGTGTAGGCGCAGCGACCTCGAGGGGGTCATGACGAAGTCTTGAAGCCATCGACAGGTCGAATAGCGTGCACGTCGGTCTAAAAAGAAAGAGAAACAAATCAGCTTAGCAGCCGACGTGTTTGTAGTCTTGCCGAACGAAGAGAGGTCGAGTGACGACCTATAGGAAGCAGACTTCCAATAGATCGAAACGATGATGAAAAAATTCAGAGGGCATCAAGGACGCACTCTTAGAGTAGTATCCGAGCATCATGGCGGGTAGGATGGCCGGTACGATGATCTAAAAAAGAGAAGAAAACTGAATCATGGTCTTGATCGAACGAAGTGTAGAGACACCCAGATCCCCTAGCATAGCTGCAAGGAGTCTGGCAGGGCCGACCTCAAGGAGGCCTTGTAGGCATGCCGACCTCGAAGAGGCCTCAAATCAACTATGCCCAGTATCCGAGGATACCCAGCAAGGTCTTGAAAGGCGCGTCGCATGAAGAGGTCTCCTGTAGTGGTCGAAAGGATCAACGATGAAGCTGGCGAAATAATGCTGATCTTGAACGTATGGAGTGTAGAGACACCCAGATATCCTACATAGCTGCAAAGAGTCTGGCAGAGCCACCCGAGGCATGCCGACCTCAAGAAGGTCTCAAGACAAAAGCGCCCAAGCACCCGGAGATGCCTGGCAGGGCCATTAGGCGCGCACCCCACAGGGAGGCCTTCATTCCCGACGTAAAATCCTGGGTGTCCAGAGCAGGCTGGCAAAGGCGACGACGGAGCCGGATGAAGGTCTGGCGACCTGACGAGGACGACGACGGAGCCGGAGGAAGGTCTGGCGATCTGACGAGGATGACGACGGAGCCGGAGGAAGGTCTGGCGACCTGACGAGGACGACGATGGAGCCGGACGAAGGTCTGGCGACCTGATGAGGACAACGACGGGGCCGGAGGGAGGTCTAGCGACCTGACGAGGGCGACCTAACGAAGATGATGACGGAGCCGGAGGAAGGTCTAGCGACCTGACGAAGACGACGACGGAGTCGAAGGAAGGTCTAGCGACCTGACGAAGGTGACAATGAAGGCGGAGGAAGGTCTAGCAACCTGACGAAGACGACGACGGAACCGCAGCGAGGTCTAGCGACCTGACGAGGGCGACGACGGAGTTGCAGGGCGGTCTAGCGACCTGACGAGGACGCTGACGGAGCCGGAGGAAGGTCTAGCGACCTGACACCGGCAACGCCGGAGACACCGAGAAATCCACCGAAGATGACGCTAGAGCTGCAAAGAGGTCTAGCGACCTGACGAAGACGACACCAAAGCTGCAAGGAGGTCTAACGACCTAAAGCCGGCGATGACGGAGCCGCAGGGAGGGTGCACCGACCTGAAGCAGGCGGCAACGAAAACGCCGGGAGGTCTAGAGACCTGATGGAGGTGACGACGAAGCTGCAGGGAGGTTGGCGAGAACAGAGATGACGACGGAGCCGGAGGTAGGTCTAGTGACCTGACGAAGACGACGACGGAGCCGGAGGAAGGTCTAGCGACCTGACGAAGGCGACGACGGAGCCGGAGGAAGGTCTAGTGACCTGACGAAGACGACGGAGCCAGAGGAGGGTCTAGCGACCTGATGAAGACGACGACAGAGCTGGAGGAAGGTCTAGCGACCTGATGAAGACGACGACGGAACCGTAGGGAGGTCTGGCGACCTGACGAAGGCGACGACGGAGTTGCAGGGTGGTCTAGCGACCTGACGAGGACGACGACGGAGCCGAAGGGAGGTCTAGCGACCTGACACCAGCAATGACGGAGCCAGAGGGAGGTCTAGCGACGTCAATCTGACGACGACGGAGCCACCCAAGGTAGGTTCGCTAACAGCGACACCGGAGTTGGAGAGAGGTCTAGCGACCTGACTAAGGCGATGCCGGAGCAAAGAGTTGGTCCTGTAAAATAAAATAAACACCAGGTCGGTGTATCAATCTGTCGAATATAAATATGATGAAAGCTTAGCCTGAGCTAACAGGTAGAAGTTGAATAATGTTAGCCGGAGCTAAACATCCTTGTGCTATGTTTCATTTTAAAAAGGGCATTCCACTTATTGTGCCAGACACGCATTATACCGACTCGAAAGCTCTGAAGCTGCAAAGTGTTTCACCCCTCTACAATGCTCAGCAGGGAGCCTTAGATGTAGCCGACGCACAGGGTGGGGCCTAGGACCCAGGTTTTGCAACCACACAACATCGAATACTCATAACGAGAGTCAAACAGTTAAAGGAAGAACACACATAGGAGAAGTAGGACCCCACAGGTCTGGCGACCCTTAGATTGGCATGGCCAAGCCCCCGAGCATGTCGAGGGGGAGGGGAACATAGCACAAGATAAAAAATTTGAACCCTCAGGTCTGGCGACCTACGTGTTGGCGTTGCCAAGCCCCCGAGCATGTCGAGGGGAGGGATCGGAAGAGTAGACAAAACATGTAGAGCAGGTCTACGAAAGAAATTGAAGCTGTAAAATATTTAATTGCAAATAATACTTAGCTTGGGAGTAGCCGAGGTCAAGGCTGAGGTCGAGCCGATCTTGTCGAGGTAGCCGGGAACGCGACCTGGAGTCACGCTCGATGCCGAGTTGTGGTACTCATCAGCTCATCGCTGAGTCGTCACGGCCACCGCATACAAACCAGGGGTAGGTATGCACCTCGCGTATTAACGAAACAGCACAAAGAGAATAAGTCTTTTAAATTGCCGTGAGCAATAACATTGGGCTCGTGTAGCAACAATGATTAATAATTCCTTTTACTCCCAGGTCAGGCCAATCCGTAGTAGATGCATCTTGACGTGGGGGCTCGTTGTGTAGCCTCGGAGGCAGAGTCCATGCACGATTCATTCGAAGCCTGACGGATAGCAGTGGGCCCTCCGTTTGGTCTAGCCAGGAGTCCAGGGACTCGAGCAGATCGATCGAGGTCTCCGCCAATCGCCAGGCGAACAGCGCACCATCGCCGACCAATGCGATCGCGCCTAATTGCCGCCGTTACCGACGCATGATGTCAAATGACACCAGATCGACACCAGAGTGTTGAAGCATGGATGTGGGTGGGTGGGCGATTTTTTTTTCTTCAAGCGCACCATCTGTAGAACAAGGACGCTGACCTCGCGACAAGATCGGAGGGTGGCAGCGAGCAGATCACCGTGGAGAAATTCTTCGTGTCGTCGCCGAAGAGGTCACCGGAATGAGCTGCCATCACGTTGCACGAAGAGCTTCCAATCTACCCCTACCTGGCACGCCAACTGTCAGAGGTTTAGATCTGAGCAGTCCACAAGGGGGTTAACCCCGGTGGTTTATTTGTTCGGCGGGGAGATCGGGAGCTAAGAATGTGATGGTTATGCTAGCGTAGCACACGGAAATCACGGCGAGACACAAGGGACAAGGCAATTTTATACTGGTTCGGGCCCCCGGAGAGTAAAACCCTACGTCCAGTTCTTGATTGTATTGATTTGATCATGGCGAAGGTGGAGGAGGTCGAGATTACAGGTGCCGATGTCCCTGGGGAACGCCCTTGCCCGCCTTATATTGGGCGACGGACAAGGTCGGTGGACCGGAGTCCAGGTCGGTTACAACAGGGAAACCTATCTCTAGTCTGTTTACATCATGGAAGGCTTATCCGAGCTGCCTTAATCCGTCTGGACTGCCTTGGCTTGCACACCGAGTTGTCTTCTTGTCTTCGGGCCCACATGTCAGGTCGGACAGGCCTACTGACAGGTCGGCGGGTCTTCTGGTAGGCCGGACCCACTTGTCGGGGACGGCCGTGAGCCTGGTCGGTGGGGACCTAGGGGTACCCATGTCTACAAGATAGATGTTGCCATAGCGAAAGCCTTTGAACACAACTTCATTAGATTTCTTGTTAGTAATGATCACCCCCTCATCATCAAATAGGCAAGATAGACCAAGATCACAAAATTGAGCAATGGAAAGCAAGTTGTAACTACAAGAATCCACAAATAATACATTGGAAAGAGAGAGATCATTTGCTATAGCTATTTCACCCAAATCGGAGACCCTTCCTTTAGAATTATCACCAAAAGTCACTTGCTCATGAATTCCCGCATCATCCACTAGAGAGGTGAACATTTTAACTTGGCCGGTCATGTGTTGAGTACATCCACTATCAAGGACCCAATGACTTCCCCCGGCCTTGTAGTTCACCTACACACAAATAGATCAAGTTGAAGATTTAGGAACCCAAGCAAGTTTGGGTCCATTGACATGAGTTACTAAAGCTTTAGGAACCCAAATTTTCCTAGGAGATTTCACTTTAGCCTTGGCCCTTATGAACTTTGCCGCCAGCTTGCCTTCACTATTTTTCAACAACAAGAAATGGTTATTGTTGAACATTGAATGATAGTTGCAAGGTAAGATAGGCAAAGGACGTGTAGGTATAGGGCACTCCCTTGTGTGATGACCGGTGATCTTGCAATGTTGGCAATAGGATCCTACTTCCTTCACAAAGCACCCATAGAGTCCCTTTGAGTTGGGAGTCTCTTTGATGGGTTGAGGAAAGGAGCCAAGTCCCTTAGTACCATAATCTCTTGCATTGTAATAAAGGATCTCCTTATGCAATTCTTCACCCTTGGCCAAGTTCTTCATGCATGATCTTAAGCTTCTTACTTCCTCTTCAAGAGCTTTCACTCTAGCATGGTTAGTCTTGGAAGAGGAGGCAATATTCTCATCATTTAGCAAGATCTTAGGTTCTACAATTAAATCATCACAAGAGGTAGAGGCATTTGTTTTAGTGATGTCTCTAGCAATTTCTTTCCCACTAGAACAAATAGCCTCATATGCAAGCTCAAGTTCTTGATATTTCATCTCTAAGATCACATGATCTTTCTTAAGCATCTTTTGACTTGACTCAAGTGACTTGTTAAGCATGGTTATATCATCATGTTTGACGATTAGCTCATTGTGCTTATCAAGCAACTTGTTGTGGTCATCTCTAAGTGACTTGTTAGACACTACAAAAACATCATGTTCTTTGCTAAGGTCATTGTGTTTCATAAGCAACTCATCATTAGATAGCTTAAGCTTCTCATGGGTCTCTTCAAGAGCCTTGAGCTTACTCTTTTGTTTCTTAAACATGTCAGTGTGTTGATCAAGAAGTCCCTTAAGAGCATGAGGTGAAAGATCATTATCACTATCCGAGGAATCACTACTTTCACTATCGCTCACCTTGGAGTGTTTAGCCATGAAGCACATAGGTGGTGGAGGAAGAGGAGGTTCTTCATCATCCATGATCACAAGCCCGGCAAACTTCTTGTTCTTCTCATCTTCACTTCTACTTGATTCATTTATTTGCCAAGAGAGAACGATAACCACCCTTCTTCTTGTTGTAGGGCTTGCTAGAAGACTTCTTCTTGAATGAGTTCTTCTTGGAGTGCTTGACATCTTTCTCATCATCATCATCATCGTCGTTCTTCTTGCTTGAGCTTGACACTCGCTTGTCGGGCTTGGGGCAATCATATGATAGATGATCATAACTTGACCAATTGTAGCACTTCCTCTTGCCACCTTCACACTTCTTCTTGATGAGCAAAACTTATTCTTCTTAGGATCATAGTTGTAGCCTTTCTTGCCAATCTTGTAAAGCAATTTGGTAATCTTCCTCATGAGAAAAGCAAGTTCACCTTCATCATTATCATCATCACTTGAGTCACTCTTGTCTTCACTTTCACTTGAAGAAGGAGGAGGCTTGGCTTTTGACTTTAGCTTGGGCTTGGTCTTGTCACTAGTCTTGAGTGCAAGATCCTTCTTGGAGCTTGATGTGGAAGAAGATGATTCAATTTGGCCCATCAAGAACATCTCATGAGACCGAATCTTGTTGACAACTTCGGTGATAGTGAGAGCTTCGAAGTCCTTCTCAAAGATGAGTGCCTTGATGATGTTGTACTTGGGCTTAGGAAGCGTTTGAAGGATTTTCCGAATGATTTCCTGCTCGGACACGTTAGCAACATCGAGAGCATTTATATTTTGAATAAGAACACCCATTCTAGAATACATTTGCTCTACACCCTCATCATCCTTCATCTTAAACTCACTGAGCTCAACCTTAAGCAACTCATACTTCTCCTCACGGATTTTCTTGTTGCCTACATGGATTTTTTTGAGCTCCATCCACACCTCATGAGCGGTCTCCAAGGTAAACACCCTATCAAACACATCCACCTCAAGAGCCTCAAACATATAGTTTTTAGCACGATAGTTCCACTTGGATTCACTTTTAGTGGGTTCATTTGGAAAAGGATACATGGTGGTGATCCATGCATCGTGGTGTTGTGCTTGAAGATTGTGACAGAACCGCCCAAATTAATTCCATATTATTGCCTAAACCAGTCCATTTGGTCATTAAGCAATAACACAGAAGTAACTTGTCGCCTCTGCCGGGTCAAGCCCGGTAAATCACTTTAACCAGGATCAAAGATTTGTACATTAAAACTCACACGACGGCGAGTCCAGAGATAACATTTCACAAATTATTACATCAAGCTCCATAAGGTTTTAATATTACAAACCAAGTCCTTTGCATAAGGTAAATAGTTCAGAGTTTGAAACACAGCAGAAATAAAATACTAAACGTCGTAGGTAACGTCGTAGGAGGCCATCCATGACGTCACTAAGCACTGTCGTCCTCCCACTCCACTTCCCAACCGGGTGGGAGAGAACCAGGCCACGGGAACCCATCATCATTCACATCACCTGAAAACAACATCAAAAGCAAGGCTGAGTATACTAATACTCAGCAAGGCTTAACCGGCGGGTGATGAAAAATCACCAACTCTCTAGACATGCAAGGCTCTTTGGCTAGTGGGTTGTTTTGCTGAAAAGCAACAAAGAGTATGTCCTTACTTTCATGTTTTAGCTCAAAATTCTAGTTGATTATCCATTACTAAGTAAGCAACTCTTGCAAGCATAAGTTGTGCAAACAATTAAGCATATATCCAATTTAAATCTCAATTCCATCATTACGGGACATAGAGTGTATTGTTAAGCAATCTCGGGTAACGGTGAGAGGCCAACGATCGATCGATTAATAACCTTGCAAGGTGGACCTAAACACATGGGAGAATGCACACCCCAAAAACAGCCAACTAGAAACCAAAGGGGGTGGGGTATGCACCAACCAGGCGGTTCCTGTCAATCCTCGGTTCGGGAACAGGGGCTACAGTCCTTGGTACAAGGTGGTTGGTTCGGCCTCGCCTCCCCAACCCCACACATGCACCACAATTAAGCTGCAGCAGGGGACGAACCCAAGAGTAGTAACACTAAAGTTCCCTTGTCGTGCCAATCAGGTACTAGGCTTACCGGTCCCATTCCCGGCAAACATTTAGTACGTTCAAACGCTTAACCACAGACCTACTGGCCGGAGCCGGAGCCGGTCCCATGCTCTTACCACATGAGCATATCCATTTATAAAATCTTATGATTCCAACATAAGGAACCTATAGCTCGCGAGTGACGAACATCACTCGACTTTTACCGTGTCCTTAGAGCATGGCCACTAGCAACCTATCATGCTAGTATTTGAGCATAGGAACCTAAGATCATGCATCTAGGGTTTCAAATCAACTCCTGAAACGTAAATGCACAAACATTGCATAACATAATTGTAAAAGTTAGAAAACTGGGTTATGCTCCGGGGCTTGCCTTCACTAGCAAAGTCAGTGACGAAGTCTTCCAAACTTTGGTTCGGGTCTTGCTGCACTCCCACCACGTTCACTTCTCCTTCAGCGAGATCTCCCTCGGATTCCAGCACCAACTCGTAGTTCCCGTCCGGAAGTTCTACACGACATGCATATGCATTAACTTCATGTATTTGTAACTGAGGAGTGAGAACACAGTTTAGAATTGAAGAGTAAACGTGGGGGTGTATGGGTGACCACATTCACCTGGATAAGGATATATCCAGCATACTCTTCCTATCAAAGAAAGGGGTATGCATGCGTGGTTTAACTTCTTACTTGATGGTGATTGTGTGCACATCTAAATTAATTAATTAATTTATCTTTACCAAAATATAGGGTGCTGTTCATGGTGTGATTTGGTGAAGCTCAACCAAAAGATTTAAAAAGCACACAAAAGGTGATTTCTATTTTCCTTTTATTTCAGAGATTAAGCTTGATTTACTTCGAAAATTCATTCTGGAAGAAATATAAACAAGAAGACCATGAAACTTTGCTGAGAGACACAACATGCTACACATGAGCTACTGCCAAAAATTTAGATCAATCACAGCCATAGATCTAGCATGAAAAATACAACTAGATTTATTCATTAAAAACAAGAATAAATCATACAAAAATAAATATACCACATATTGAGCTAGAAATTCATGTAGAGGTTCAAAACATCTAATCACGAAGAGATATGCACTTACTCAGCAAAGAAAATTTAAATTAATTTAAATTTATGAAGGAAGGTTAAACTTGTGCAAAAACTACTTGACCCTATAAAACATGATAAAAACATCTCTACTATTTAACATGGATGCAAAACCATAAAACAGGGTCATAGAAAAATGAATGGATCCAAAAGATCAACAGATTAAATTACAAAAATCATAAACAGGAACCATGCTGAAAATCAACTTTAATTAATAACTAACGATCTACTTAATAACTTTGTGCCAAATTTGAACCCGGAGACCATCATGACATGGCAAACAACATATCCAAAATTGAGCTTCAGATCATGCATGGAATTTGAAATATTTCAGATCTACTCAAACTGGTAAATTCAAAATTATTTAAAATCTACACGTAAATTTGAAAACTCCCTTTGTAGAAAAGTTAGTGTTCTTCACAAGGATTCCAGAACAGTTGAGTTTGTATTTTTATGATTTTCCTGTGAATTGATCTCGAATTTACAAGATTCAGAATAAAGAGATGAAAAAGGAAGAATCTTTTTGCAGAAACACCCTTGGCTTTTACGCAGAGGCCCCTAGAAAGAACTCGATGTTCACAATTAAACCCTCGGCAGCGCTGGGAGATCGCCGGTGGCGAGGCGAGGCCGGACTTGGCCGGGCAAGTGGCGGGGGTCGACCACGTGCTCACCTAAGCTCGATCCCTGAGGTTGGTTGGCTCGGGGGAAACTCCGGCGGTCGCCGGCGGCGAGGTGGGCGCAGAACAGCCGCGGCGGCCCTGTTTCCGGCGAGGAGGGGAGCTGAGCTAAGCAATGCGCGGCCGGGTAGCTTTAGTAAGGTCTAGTAGTGGCCTTGGGGTGCTTAGACGGCGCGGGGTAGTGCGGGAGGACGAGCTCCGCGGCGGGGTGGCAATGGTGGCGGCAGAGCGAGGCAGGGGACGGCGCAAGGGGGCTGAGCTGGGCAATGTGCGGCTCGGGGAGCGCAGGTGAGGTGGTGCGGTGGTGCTGGGGTGCTCAGGCGGGCGCAAGGTGGCTCGGAGGGTGGAGCTCCACGGCGGCGTCAATGGCAGGCGGGAGCGGCACGGCGGAGCGAGGGGCGAGCGGCACGGCACGGCGAGGCTCTGTCCTTCTTATAGGCAGCGGCAAGTGGGAGAAGTGGCGCAGTCCCAGGGCTCTAGCACGGGCATGCGCGGGCGGGAAGCAAACCGCGCACAAGCGCGGCGGCAGCGGCGCAAGGCGCGCGCGTTGGCGCGCAGCGCGTGGCCACCGGCGCGGCTCAACCGGGCGGGTGGCACCCTAGGGAAGTGCATCTGGTTGAGGTGGGACTGGCGGCGTAGGTGGGGCCCACGGGGGCAGCGTACGTGGCACGAATGCACAGGCGGGGACGCCGGCGCGGCGCGACGCGCGGGCGCGTGTGGCCAAAGCGCCGGGTGTGCAAAACAGTTTCGATGAAGCCCTGTTCGACCAGCCAAAAGTCCGAAAAAATGAATTGCGCAGAAAAATCGCCAATTACCAAAGTTGTAGACTAGCTAACCAGCTCCAACTTTTGCAAAATCCGTCCTATGAAATTCTTCATGGATTTGGAGATAAAGTAGTTTGAAGTTTGGGATTTTCTCTGTTTGGTCAAACAGATATCCAGAGCTTTGACCAGGATTTTGAGGGGTTTCCACCTTGAATCTCGAATGCCGCCGATGGAATGAAATGTCTCCCGTGCAAAAATGAACAACTTTCATATTGGCCGAGTTTTGAAGTTGTTATGTGAAAAGTGGAGAACGCGCTAGATTAGCAATGAAGGGTATATAGCTCTAGGGTTCTGACTTGGGTTTTGGGAGGGTTGACCTAGGGTTGTAAGTTTGACCAAGTCAAGCAAGTTAATTAACATGCTTAGCCTCACTAATGATGGTGATTACTGTTGCTTAAACATCAGGGATGTTACAAAGATAGCTAGCCATTCTATGTGCCCAAAAAGTGAACTGTTTCCCCGCCAACTTGGGAGGGCCATTACCACTCCCCTTGGCCATCTCTCTAGGCGGTTAAGCCACCAAAAAGAGAACCTAGCTCTGATACCACTTGTAGGATCGATGGCCTATAGAAGGGAGGTTGAATATGGGCCTTTTTTAAATTTCTAGAACAAGTAACAAACCTTAACCTATATCACTAGTGTCGCCCATCTAAAAAGGTTTCTTTCTACCAACTAAGCACACTAGCAACAAAGTTCCTTAGCAAGATACACACTAACAAGAGGAAAGCACCCAAGTCAAGATATGAGACAAGCAAAGCATACAAGGGAAACTAGGACAAAGAAACTTAAGAGCTGAAAGAAAATGCTGAAATTAAGTGCACGAAGGTAGAGCAAGAGGACTAGAGACAACCAAATTTTTTCCCGTGGTATCGAGAAGTTGACGCTTCTCCCTAGTCCACGTTGGAGCACTCACAAAGAGTTTTGCTCCCCCTCAAGCCACTTAGACCATAGTGCTCACTAAGAGTACCCGTTCTCCATCTTCGGAATGGTGGGTCTCAAACCATGTACACCAAGAACTTTCCGGGGCACCCACAATCTCCAAGAGCTCACCAAGAACCTCCAAACACCGAGACCGTCTAGGAGCCGTCAATCTTCAAGAGTAACAAGCTCACACACTTTCACTTGACCAATGCACTCAGCTAGCCATAGAAAGCACCTTGAGACCCTTGATCACCAAGAAAGAATTCCCCTTGGAAGAGGAAGATGAATTCCAGATGAACAAAGCACTAACTCCTTCTCTCCTTGGATGCAGTAGTTCTTCAGAGTGGCAAAGGAAGCTCAAGAGACACAGGGGGTCACTTATATAGGCTAAGCAAGGGAGGCTAGCCGTTGGAAAAGTGCTGCAGAAAGTAGCACCGTCGGATGAACCGACGGTTCCCCCTGACCATAGCATTGGTTCATCCGGTCTCTCTGAGTCACGAAATATAGCCGTTGAACCTATCTGTTGTACCATATCATCCGACGCATGCTCTGATGCTGCATCGGTTTATCCAACGCTGAAGCCCTATCACTTAGTGCGTCTCTGTATGATTTAAACATAGGCGCCGGATGAACCACTGAGTGTCCTGTGTTGCGTCGTTTCATCCGGTGCTGAAGCAAGTCTTCTCGGTGCATCTCTGTACGATTCAAATGCATGCACCGGATGAACCGCTGCTCTGACCGCCATTTCATCCGGTGCTTAAGGCAATTGACTCCAAACCTTACTGTTGCGAAACCTTAGGTCATTGGATGAACCGATGCTGCACCGTCGGTTCATCCGGTGATGCTTTTTCTCTTTGCCTGTCGCTGTATTCATCTGACGCAACTAGGATTTGGGGCGTCGGTTCATCCGACGCTATACTTTGCAGTATAACTTGTCCAATTCAATCCCCTTTGAGTTTTTTCTTCAATTCTTTTGCTTCCGTTGTAATTCCATGAGTAATTTGAGCTGTGTAACATCCAAGGAGCTTGATAGTGCATGAATATAGCATAGCATTTGGCATGGTCAAGCTACTAGTGTGTGAACCCCTCTTAATAGTATGGTCAAACACTACAAACTAGTAAATCCAAGTGTCCTTCATCTCCTTGTGACACTCGGAACTAACAATGTCCTTAGCCTTGTAGCATTCGTCCATTGATCATCCATAATTTCAAATTGAGGGGTATCATTTCACTTATATCTTATGACAATAACCCAAGATTAAATCTGCTACAAAACAAAGGTTAGTCACAAGTATACGGTTGTCATTTATCACCGAAACACACCCTTACCAAAGGTGCGCAAAGGCCTAGATGCTTACAGGAAGTAAAACGAGCATAACTCGCTCGATCGGGATCGGATTGGAGCAAATAAAGACTTGATGGAAAGAAAATTTCATGCACCACACATTGGAACAATTTTTGGTTACATGTTCTGGTCTGGATAGAGAAGAAAAATCTGCATAAGTGAGGTAGCGATGAAGCGGGTGGAGAAGGAAGTGACGATGATGCGAGACGTGATTGGGCAACTCTTCCATGGAGCGTAGAAGATCATGTCAAGCGTGTGAAGTGAATACAAGCTGCATGAACACCTTCAAATCTTGCATGAAGAGTCATGGTTTTGCGACAACGAGAAGGTATGTGAGAAAGTCGAGCTCTATGACTTCAAATGAAGCGCTTGGCGGGAGGCAACCCATTCTTTTTATTTATCTATATATATAATAATGACGGTCTATATTGTGCTATTTAATGGAACCCATCAAGTAACATTGTACCATTGCTCTAATAAATGCCACAACATCATGTTGTGTGTTCTAATTGCTATAGACTCTTTTTATTTGTGTCGTTTTAGAGAGAAATATGAAGTATGGTATAACCCTTTGATTCTAAGCTTGTGGCTAATTAATCTAGTCTTAATTTATTTTTATACCAACACCATGATCATGTTCATATTTGTTTATTGCATGCATTGCATCTTACCATCACCATTCTTTTTTGCACTCCATACATGTTTTGCATATAGTTGGCTTGGTAGTTCTCCACACTTAATGATGTATGCCTTCATATCCATGTTGATGCTTCAATTGGGCATTTTCCTTAGCAATCTTGTGTAAATGTGGTGTTTAAGCTTGCTTGCGGACCATCATCATTTAGTTCAATAAACCTTGCTAACTTCCATAATTGCATTGGTTGGTATATAAGCTTTGCAATGCGCTTGGTTTTTCTTATGCTATAGAAAATTATTGACCTTGGGATAAACATGGTGTTTTAACCTTGGTTAATAAATCTTTATGGCTATGGAGAAATTCAGCCACCTAGTTGTAAGCATGGCGCTTAGAACTAGGTGTAAACATTGTCTTTGTTTATATCACAATCCTCTCATTTGCATACACGCACCTTACACTTGCATTTCACGTATACCCATTAGGTTTTCTTTTGTCATCACTAGACTAATTATGCCACAAGTTAAGTATTTAGGGGAGGTTATTCGTTTGTTGGCAATTGCTTCTACTCCCGGCCGTCACCCCGGGGGTAGCATGCGCTTGAATTGTTTTGCAGGCATGATGATGAGCTTTCACGAAAGGAAAAGAGGAGAATTGAAGGATGATAAAGGTGACAAAAGTGAAGACACATAAAGACAAACCCCGGACACGAAGAACAAGCTTCATCCTCTCTTTCCATGCCTAGCACAATGCTAAGTATGGGGGAGGACTCGATAAGAAGAGGATCACGGTCGCTAGAAGATGTTATTCCTTCTTCCATGTTAAGCACAATGCTTAAGCATGGAGGAGGTTGCGCTACAACTCTTCACAAGCATCAAAAGGATGGTAAATCTTTCTGACACCTTCTCTTTGTCCATCTCTTTCTTATGCTTGTGTATATACACCTTCAACCATAGACAAGATGAAACTTTAGTATATCTCTCTACATAATAACAGGGCATGGCTACTAGGAGTACAACCTAGATTTGTTTTTGTCTTCAATAAATAATAATCACCGTTACCTTGTGTTCACCACGATGATATCCTGTATGCTCTCGCTTATGGATATATGATGATCTTTGCCGCTTTGCTCATTCTTGTGCTTGGTTTGTATATGATTAAGCTAGTGCTCTCTTTAAACATGATATGAAAATTTAATTAATGCTAGCCTAATCTTTTGTGGAGGTTATGATAACTTGAGACCCACAGTATTTTTCGTTGCTCTCATTTTTTAATGAATCAAAGATCATTTATTTTTGTTCTTAAAATATATGCTAACCTTGTCATGAGTATCGCTTGCATTTTGCTCAACCTATACAAAGCCTTATATTCATTGAGTGCAAAACCTTAGTTTACAAGATTTATTTTGGGTGCATTAATTCAAGACCTGATTTCTCTGGCCCGAGACTAAGAAGCTGGTCATTCTGTTTTTACGTATCTATCTTTATGCTAGCATTTTCTATCCGTGCATTATGAGATTCCACATTAGGAATTTCACAAACTTCACCGGATATCCACTCACAAACCCAATATATCTTTTTGTGTTTACCTCCTTGACCACAACCCAAAACTTTGAGTATGGATGAATATTTCGAAGAATATTACAAGGAAGGTGCCGTCAAGTGGAGCAAGATTTTGGGAGACCTCCATGAAAGGATCCCTAGAAGGTTTCAAGTATCTCTCTTCAAGAAAAGACAAGAATTTCAGCACTTACCTTGGCACAATCATCACCTCTTTGCTCGGGAACGAGCAACGTCTAAGCATGGGGGTTGCCAAGGGAGTATTAGTGTAGTCTAGAGTTCAATGGGAGTAAAAAAAGAGAAAAGTGATGAAAGAAAATAAAAATAAATAAAGGAGAAAAAGTATGATGAGAAAATGAGAAAAAGAAAAAAAGAAAAAAGAAAGAGAAGAAACAAAATAAAGCTCCCTGGTTCTCTAGCTATATTTGGAGATTTCAAAAGGACTTCAAGATCAATACCCATACTCATCTTTCCAACCATGTGCAATCTGATAACGAGGACTTTGTTTGTGCCTCAGGATCACTCTTTGCCATTTGCACATGTCCACCTATCTAAAAGTGTGTGTATTTTTCTATCCCCCTCCTTGGAACATTTTTCCATTGACATTTTTGATGAGTCGCGGTAAGTTCATGAGAAGCTAGTTTTGTTTTGATAATATCTCAACCACAATATCTTGGTAGGACTAAACTTTCTCATAGCTCCATATAAAGCCTTCCACCAAATATTTGAGAGAGGAAAGAAATAGTCCTAGTAGGCTTGAGAGACAAGGTGAGATGAGAGTTCATGAGTAAGATGCAATGAGGTTTATTATTGATCTTGGTAAAGCAATTTTTCTTCATCCCGCTCTTTATTTTCAAATTTTCTGAGATTTCTTTAAAATTTGAGAGCATGATTAATTACTTGTGGGAAGAGCTTAAATGATATCTACCCCCATAGAGATGAAAGCTAGTTACATTATGGAACTTTAACAAATATAAACTTGGATAGCATTATGTTTTCTCTTGTATGAACAAGTGCAGGGTATGAACATTGAAGGGCAACACTGATATCCGTTGAAGGCTTACTCGAGGACGAGCAAGGTTTAAGCACGGGGTCGGTTGACGGTCGATTTCCGTCAACCAAGAGCACTTGTTACACTTTGGTTTGAGCTTTGAATTATAACTAACCCGCCACTAGGCATACTAATGATATAACAAGTTCACACTTGCATGTGATTTTTGGAGTATGTTGTTTATGCAGGATTTAAGCGACTAAATGATGACTTCCGAGTAAAGTTCATTGAGCACTTTGTGAGAAGATCATGAAGCCCGACACAAGTCAAGACTTGAAGTGAACATGACTCCAAATGGCCCAAGGACAAAAGCATGAAGTCATAAAACTCCGAGGACTTGCAGGTTTACCCACGAGATCAACTCAGCCCGAGAGATATTCGCGCAGCCCAGAACAGCATGATCTTTCGGTGCAGATTCGGAGACTTAAACGGCCTCTAATGGTAAAAGTTTGAATACCAAAGTTGTAGGCCTTGATGAGAGCTTCGATTTGGATATATGGAAAGCCCAATTCGGGTCAAGGAACTAGGAGATATAGCCCCCGAAATAGCTGCTGCGCAGATAAGTCCGAAATCAGATAGATTATCGTCCGAGGCTGTTTTGGGGATTTTATCTTCATTTCTAAGGAAAGCAATGAATACCAAAGTTGGAGATAATGTCGTGGCACACAATCTAGACACCAAATTTGCATCCGGACGTGGGAGATATGATGCCAGCAAGGAAGGGCTGCGAATCAGGAAAATCTGGACGAGGCTGATTTATGGAAACCAAGTTCGCTTCTCTACCAAGGGAGATCTCATGCAAGGCAAGGGGGAGCACGCCCCAAGGCTCCCCAAGGGCATAAATACAACCCCTTAGACGTCCAAGTGAGAGGTTGGATCCATCTATTCATCAGAGAGCCGCCGAATCGAAGGAGACACACCGAAGGGAGCCGACGGTCGCCGCAAGTCTTCGAGTCACCTAGGAGATGGCCTAGGCTATGCTCTAGCCGCCATGGTTGGCCCTGCGTGGTGAAGCCATGGTGGAATTCCGGAGCCATGCCTTGAATTCATCAAGGCAATTGTACACTCAACATTTGATGGTGATATAAATCATATCTTCTCCTTACTTTGATCTACTTCGATGCATGCTTATTCATATGTCTAGCTAGCATATGCCCTTAGTAGGAATAGACGTAATCATGGTGGATAATCTATATCTTACGGATACATTATAGTGGTGTACGGACATATAGTCGTTCAGTTGTGTTTACCTTCACATAGTGACAGTACGAGGGAAGGGAAAGCGTCGAGCCAACGTGTAAGGGTTTACTCCTTATCTTAGCATGAGATTAGATTGGTTTCTCATCTTGACCGGAGCTGCAACTAGAATACGGTAGGCTAGGGTTACCTTGGGTTGTGCATCCTTATGGCTAAGTGAATGCGATCCATACATCCTCTCACGTTTGTATGTTAATTCTTTATGCAATCAACGCTTAATGTTAAGGTTAGTTCGATAGACTAGATGGAGAATCCTAGGAGTTTGCTTCTGATCCTTGGATTCACAAACCTTGGGGGGATACTCCGAGGGAAGAGCTACAACCGACCCGTGCGCTTGCGGATCAAAAGTTGGTGTGATTTTTGACCATCAACAGTTGTGGTTTCTCAATGGGCTTCTTAGCAGCTTTCTCTCCTGGCTTCCCCCCAAACACATTCCCAAGGGTGCTCACAAACTTCACCGGTTTCTGGTAGTTTTTTGTCTTGTGAGGAAACATTGGTGGATCTGGAGTTGTGTCTAGCTTGTTTCTGAGGTGGTTTGGCTTGGGTGCAAATTTGTTCATGGGTGTGGTGTGTGGTGTTATAGGAATGTCCCCAATTTTAACTTCTCCCTCACCACTATTCTCGCCACTCTTCCCAGACCCCAAAGCCTGACCATCAAACCTCTTAAATTCAGCCGACATCAAACTCAACTGAGGCTCATGTCCAAACAACCAACTCATCAATTTCCTTAACTCATCATTCTCATCCTGCAAGCGATCAACATAATGTGCAAGTTCCATATTTTTCACCGTATGCAATTCACAGGTAGAGCATGATGTAAGAATAAGAGCTTTCAAAGTAGCCTCAAGAGAAACTATCCTATCATGAGATTCATCTAGGCTAGCATGCAACACAGGACAAGAAGTGCAAGCACCTACTAAAGCAGGTCTAGATTTCATCTCATCAAGCTCAACCCTAAGCACATCTAGTTCCTCAATGGTTGAGGCATGCTTCTCCTTAAGAGCAGTCAAGTCAACCAGAAAAACATTGCAATCACCACAGTCAACCTCATCAGAAACAACAGGAGCAGCTTTCAAAGAGTCTATTTCAGTTCTAGCATCAACAAGCAAAGACTCAAGCTCAAATATCTTGTCCTTAGCATCACCTAGCAAAGACCGGAATTCTCTCTTCTCCTTGTTGGTCTTTCTAAGCACATCATCACGGTTATCAAGCAACTCATTTAGCCTAGCATTCTCCTCTAGCAAGAAGTCGGGATCATGACGTACCTCATCCTCGGAGTCAGAGTTCGAATCTGAGCTATCCTTCTCACCCTTCTTGTTGTTGGAGTTGTGTGCCATGCCGTAGAAACTACCTTGCTCGATGAAGCTGAGGCCGGTGAAGTTCTTGCCCGTGTGTCGCTTGTCCTCGCGCCAATCATGCTCTTCCTCACTGCTCGAACCAGATGAGGAGTCACTTGAAGTGGAGTCGATGTCGCTCGCTCCGGCAACCATCGCTCGAGCCGTCTTCTTCTTGTACCCACTGCTCTTCCTTGGCCTTCGCTCACCCTTGTCCTTGCGTTTGTCCTTGTACTCATTCCGGGAGCGGTGCTTGTTGTTGTAGTCATGCTTGGACTTGCCCTTGTAGTCGTTCTTGATCTCCATGGCTTCCGGACACTCGACGATGAAATGTCCATGCTTCCCGCACCGATAGCACATCCCGAGCTCCTCCTAGCATTCTTACGGTTTTCGTACATCTGCCCAAACCTCTTACTCAAAAACGTGAGATCCTCCTCGCTCTGCACCTCAAAGTCCTCATCTGGCATGGACACAAGAGAAGACAAGGAAAACTGCATAGCAGTTGGGTTAGCATTAGTCCTTGGTCATGAGACAAGAGCCAAACAATGAGGATCAGTGGGGCTCTCGCTCTTGGCTCTCAAGCCACGATCAACCTCCAAAGACTTGAACTTAGAAAACAGCTCATCCACCGTAAGGGTCTCATACACCCCCGACTCCAAGATGCACTCGACCTTGGCACTCCACACGGATCTGTCAAGTGAGTGAAAGAGCTTGATAGCTCTATCATGATCCGTGTATGGGAGCACCATCACATTAGCCCTCATGTTGTTCACAATACAAGTGAAGCGCTGGAACATCACATCAATCGACTCACCGAGGAGATGAGTGAAGTTCTCGTACTCTCTCCGGTGAGTGGCAAACAAGCGAGTCTGCACCTGAGCGTTCCCAACATCAGCATTCCTGAGCTTCAGCCATATCTTTCCAGCCACATCCTCTCCGTATACTCGATCAAATTCCGAGGCACAGAGAGCACGGAACAAGTAATCCACGGCCCTGCTGTTGGCCTCAAACATGTCCTGAGCACCTAGAAGGATGAAATTGTCTGGAATGACATAGTTTGCATTTTGCGTCACTTCCCAGATCAATTGTCCTTTCCCACGAAAAAATGCGCCCATGCGCCTCTCCCACATCTGGTGATTCTTGCCATCGAAGTGCAAAGGACCCGACCCCTTTCCGTAGTTGCCCATCTTTGGATTATAGACTGGTTAGAATCACGAAGATTCATCCCAATTGAAGGACAGAATAGGCGACCAGAGAGGAGGGAGTGAATGGGTGCCGATAAAAATTCTTCACAAAGGAGAGAACTCGGCCTATATCTTGATTGCCACTCTGATCACTCGCATACACCAAAGAAGCTCTAGACTAGGCACACACAAGCCTATAAGTCCTAGAGACAAGCCAAGAAGCGGAAGCACAAGACAAGAATCAAACCACTCGAGCAAAACTGCAGAGTCCCAGACGGACTGTCCGGATAGTACGGGCGGACTGTCCGTGGCACCTGGACAGATTGTCCGCACGGACGGCGCGGACTGTCCGAAATTGCGGACAGAAGCACCAGAGACGCACCTCAAAAAATCAGACTATCCCAGAGGAACTCGCGGACTATCTGCCTTGTCACGGACTGTCAGGCACTCAAGTACAGACCGTCCGCAAACTCCTTGCCACCAAAAACTCCTGAACCAATGGATCGAAAGACGGGCACGCAAGAACACGAGAAGAACACGAAGAACAGTCGTGCTGCCAGCCACTCGCGGACTGTCTGCCAGGCCCACGCGGACTGTCCGCTAGGCGCAGACAAAGCTGCCCGAGCTCGAGCCGCCCAAAGTCAAACCTTCCTTCCCTTCACCCGATCTCCCGAATCAACCAATGGATTGCGACCAAAACATAGGGGAAGATGAAGCGTCTCTAGGAGATGCTATCCCTACGAAATTCTGGCCTCAACCCCACTAAAACGAGAGGAATGGAGATCCTACGAAAACATCTCCATGAACTCGGGTTCCACTAAGAACTCGCAAATCGAAGAGTTTTCCCGGCGTTTGAGGGGTCAAGATCATACCTAAAGACGCACAAGACATCCACCCATGATCCCCACAAAGAGATCCGAGGAGAAACACCCTCAAATCGATTTATCAAGCGAAGAACAAAAGCCCCCAAAAATAGCACCGAAAATGACACGAAAATTACAAGATGCTAAGAAGGAGATAGAATCACAACGCCAAATTCTTCCATACATCCAGAGGTCAGAGTCTATACAAGAATCTAGCCTTAAGGAAATACTGGGAAAAGAAGCAGTCCATAGCAATTTTTTCTAGGCATCCTCCTCTGCCTTCTATTTATACTTAGTCTCCTGGAGGTGGCAAATGACCCTACTACCCCTAGTGCATAAATGTAAGAAACACACCCCTCAGGGGCATTTTAGTCCAAGACATGGATATTTCCATGGAGCGGACATGCTTCCACCGCGGACTCGCTTAGCCACGACGCAAGCCCCATGATAACGCCATGTGCCCCCCCCCCCGCCTCGAAGCTTCCCGACACTCCCGGATCACCGTCTCCGTCGCGTTGGGCCTTCGGCCTTGGTTTTGATGCCCAAACCAAGAAACCATCAACCGATGGTTTTGTGGGCAAACCACCAAACCCCACGTGCAAGCTTCAGCCTCGAACCGCTACTTTGCACTAGCCCATGTCCATGACTTCAACTTGCTCTTCTCGCACCGCACGGCTCGTACTTGACCCCATCGGCCACCGGGTCCATCGAACCAAGCCTACTTGCCTCTCCATCACCCGGAGGCCTCCACGTCATAGGCCTTTCGCACTTGTTCTTCACCTACACCAACATGAGTCAAGCCGCAACCTGCACCTGCAATACTGAGCCAAGTACAGTCCACCCAACGTTGTCAATCACTGATCACTGAGGAGCGACCCACCACTGGTCTTCGGACGCTCCTGATCCTCACAAGTTTTGGCAAATGAGGGGTTGCCACATGGATTCCCTTGGGTCAATGACGTCACCAATCCATGTGAAACACTTTCAACAAATCATAGGCTGCCACATCAGCATCACATGGATCCATGGGCCCACTTGCTACCCAAACCGCCAGGAAACTTGGCATGCACGGGGGAGAGATCATGGGCCCACATGACAGCCTCCTGGAGAAAGCACAGGGTGCCACGTGGACCCCCAAGATCGGCCGAGGTTCATCCTGGCCTTCCATGTGTCACTCCCTGATTGGTCCCTTGCTGCATTCCGGTGTGTTTTGGTGACAATTGAGCTTCATGCATGAACGATATGTTCTTGTGTTCTTGGCTCGTTCATAGTTTAGAGGCTTGTGTTCTTCATAACACAGGGTTTCGATCCTTTAGATCTAGTACACTAGTTCAAGTATCTGTTTGCATGTTTAGATCTTGTTTAGCTGAGTAAGAATGATATACCCAGTTTGCATCCAAACCTTTCTTTTGCTCCGTAACTCGATGACGAGCATGATCTGAACCGTTCTCTCTCTAGTTCGTAGTTCCGTATTTATACGGGGTGCTATAGTGTAGTTAGCGGGTCGACATACGTAAGTGCGCTATAGTAGTAATTGGTAGTCTAGACGTGGTGTCTAGACTCTGGTTATCCTACGAATACCACATACCTTCGCGTAATGATAAAGGTATGCCGCAGTGGTGACAGTTGTTGGACACTTTGAAATCCTCCGCGCCCGGGTACCGAGTAGGGCCCCCAGGCCAAGATACACTTAGACCTTTAAAAGCTAGGGTGTGTCGACGCCCCACGGAGAGGACTAATAGCGGTCGGATCCATCTCGAGAGTTAAGCCCCCCTAGAAAGTGCTTCTCAACTCCAACATATCTTAGTAGTAGCTTGGTGTCCTTGGTTAGACACCCGTTCGGTTACCTCACCATCCTTGGATTCGATAACCCTTGGAATACTCCTTCCATGGTGAAGTGCTGCAATGGTGTATCCGTGCGCTTGCGGATTCGTTCGCACTCGTCAGTGTACCCGAGAGTTCCTTACACGTTCACGCTACCCGATGCCATAGTGGCGACGTTAAGAAACACCAACAGACTCGCGCAGCGGCTTCAGCTCGATCCTCAACATGGGTCGAGTTGAGCAACTTCCAGGCGACAGGCACATCAAGGGTACGGTCAGACGAGTACCTCTTCCTCAAGTTCAGCGGCGACCATGACCTCAACATCAGTGACTTCGGCGATGGCGACAGTGGTTGTGGCTGCTACATTAGTGGTGAAGAGGTTGAAATGCCCGAAGGTATTACACTTCCTGTGTTCGATGAAATGCTTCCTTCAACTGCAATTTGGGATGAGCAAATTGGGCACAATGTCAGCACTTGTGGAGGTCTACTGGATCTTCTAGCATCTGGTGAAGGACACAAGGTGTGTGGGATGTGCTTCACAGAGATGACGAGTTAGAACAGCAACCCATGGCCAAGTTAGATGCCGAATCTTCCCTTGTAGAGAGCTTGGCATGGATTTTGTGGATAAGGGGTACACTAAAATGCATAGCATGGTTGCTAGACAAATTTGTGAGGAAATGTCTCTCAGTGTTAGGTGGGATGAGGAGTTGCCAGATGACATTGATTCACATAGCTTAATGAAGCAGCTAGTTCAAGAAATGGAGAAGGAGTGCTTCCCACAAGCAAGGACGTGGGATAGTGCAGTACTGGAAGGGCCTGATGTACAGGAAGGTGACCTAGAGTGCATACAGGTTGTTCCCAGGGCATCGGTAGTTTCTGAGGGTGCGGCCAAAGACCATGAGCTGTTTGAGATGCTCGTGTCACATGTGGCATCTGACGGTGTTATACAAGAGGGGCTGGATAAACTGTCATCTGTCGATGTCATGTGGGATGATGAGTTGCTGGACAATGATGAGTCGCATGACTGTTTATTAATGCTCGTAGCGGATGTAGAGTGCTTGATTAGCTTGGGCAGTAACTTAGTTGTTGAACTAGAACAGGCTGTGCGAGAGATGGAAGACCAGATGCACTGCAAGCCGAGAGATGCTCTAAAGATGGTTGTATCTGAGTGCACGCCGGAAGCCAAGATTGTTGACCTTTGTGGGAAGGGTGATGCTTTCATAAGAGAGCAAACTGGGTATGTCTACAAGAATGCCAAGAGGAAGACTGAAAGGGGCATTGCTTTCCCAACCTCTGTATCCGTGAACAACACAGTCTGCCACTTCTCACCGCTTGCCACTAATGAGGCAATTCTCGAAGAAAATGATATGATTAAAATAGATATGGGTTGTCATATTGATGGTTTTATTGTTGTGGTGGCTCATACCCATGTAATTACCAATGGGCCTGTCACGGGAAGAGCAGCTAATGTTCTTGTTGCTGCCCACACTGCAGTAGAAGTTACAATGAGGCTCGTGAGACCTAGACGAAGAACAAGGATGTTACCGAAGCAATTCAGAAAGTTGTTGCTGCTTATGATTGCAAAATTGTTGAAAGTGTTCTCAGCCATCAGCTGAAACAATTTGTCACTGATGGCAACAAAGTCATGCTCAACATCTCCAATGCTGACACTAAGGTGGATGATGTTGAATTTGAAGAAAATGAAGTATATGCAATTGATATTGTTACCATCACTAGGGAGAGGATGCCCAAGTTATTGGATGAGAAGCAAACGACCATCTACAAAAGGGTTGTAGACAAGAATTATCACATGAAGATGAAACATCTAGGTATATTTTAAGTGAGATCAGCTAGAAGTTCCCTATCATGCCTTTCACTGCCAGGACATTGGAAGAGAATGTGCACGCCTAGGCTTGGTGGAATGCATGAACCATGAGCTATTGCAGCTATACCTAGTTCTTCATGAGAAGCCAGTTCGGAGATAGTGGGATCTGGGCATCAGTACGGCCATAACTTGGGGACAAGCTGTGTTTCGAGGAGGCGATAATGTCATGACTCGTATGTGGCCCAAAAGAAGCCCAAGTCAATTGATCCCAACTACTATGTGGCAACCCAGCCCAAGGCCCAACCAAGGGAGCATCTCCTATACATTGGTCGGACAGCAACACAGGAGAGGCATCGATGAACTGAATTCAGAAAGAGAGAAGAGAAAGGGAAACAGGAGGTCGTCTTCCTCCTCCCACTCTACTGAGATCCTATCCCTCCTCTTGATTCCTCTTCTGATTGCTCATGCTCCCGGATTGATCTCACCGGTGTAGCCACAGGTTATTACACTCGACTGGTGGATCTAGTCAGCCCTCTATCTCACATCAGAGGGAGAAGCCTCCAATGCGCGAGCTCTGCTCGGCCACTCCATCAGCGATCCACGTTGTCCCGCCCTCTGCTCGTGTAGAGCAGGCCTATCCCGCGGCCGATTTGCGGTGCACGCTGGCTGGAAAAAAGCTCGAGCACCGCCGCCTATTCGTCTCGCCGATTCGAGCTGGTTCGCGTGGATTCATCTTCTACACGAGGTCCTCAGCCAAGACCCATGTTCAAGCCCATCTACACCCCAAGCTCACCTTCAGTGTCTTTGCCGCCCACAACCCCTCTGTCCGAAGCTCGTGAGGCTTGAGGGCTCGCCGGTGCGTGACTGGATCTCGTGTGGATCCAGTGAGGGCATGTCTGGCAGCTCCCTTCTATGTTCTCCTCATCGGCCTGCTTGTCATCTTAAACAGAGGTAAGATTGATGGACTACACAATCCCCTTTCCCTTTTCCTCTGTCACAGTCACAGCTAGATATTTCATTGGGATGCATACATGTGTGAGGTTCAGTTAAGAATTTGATTGTTTTGTGTTGATTCCTTGAGATTCTGCACTATGGGTTGGTGCCAAAGCGTGTATTATGAATTTGTGATCTAGATGATTGGATTCTTGTTTCTATAACTAGTAAATGTCAGCTGAGCTGGACAGTATTTTGTTTGAACTTCTATTTTTCTTAGTATGAATTTATTGATTAAAACTAGATGTTCTATTATGCTCCTAGAGATACAATGCAACCTAGATGTTTACTTACGCTTTATTAGACCTGTACACATCCTCGCTAGTCTAATTGCACTGCTCTAATGAAATCTCCTAGTAATTTAGAAATTATTATAAAATTATACTTGTTATATATTAGTGTAGAAGAAACAGACACTCCTAACCTTTCTATGGCAGAACTGTTGATGTGGTGTTAAAGCCTGTACTACATGTTGCCCTTGTTGATCAATTTATGTTGGTTTAGTTGTTTAGACACTCATAATCTTTCGATGGCAGAACTGCAGATGCTAGGAAAATTTATAGTCATATACAAAGCTTGTAGTTTGGGTTGGTGGGTGGCAAAATATTATCTTTACTTTTAACTTTACATTGACTTAAAAATCAGTACATCCAATTTTCTTGCATTGTATGCTGAAGGATCATGGAGGGCAGGGCCGGCAGGAGGCAGGGTGCTTGGCATCTATCGAGATACCATGAGCTTGTAGATACCAGTGCCTAGCGTTTCGGCATTCATCAAACTGACGACCAATCCACAAGCAATAGGTAAAGTCACTGTTTGCGTTAGAACATGTTGAAGTTTCAGCTAATTTATGTGATGTGCAATATGAGATTCAGAATGTTCATATGATAGGGATGTTGGAAGGAGTTAGCACTATTGTTCTTGACAGAATACTTATCTTTCTTTCCATAAACACTCTTTTGAAAGTTTTTTCTATTTAAATCGTTGACCTTTCCTTTGACAAAGGTATTTTTTACTGTTCTGTCAATTTTGAGCTTTCAGTCGTTCTACATTTATGAGTCATTTCTTACCAATTTTTTTATGTCCAACATCATTATAGTCACGGTCCCCCTTCTTAGTATGCTAACGCTTTGTTCCATTATAAATGAAAATTCTGTTAAGTGGCTTCAGGCCTATGTTATTAATTCCAGACATTTTGGATACTGGAATTAGTGAATTAGTGGAGCTATACTCTTTTCTTACTAGTACACATTTCATGATTGACCCTTCTGCTTACACCCATGTCGACAAACAATAATATATCATCTGAATTTTATGGTGTATTAGGGTATACAAACCTGAAATAAAGAGTGCTTTTTTTTGTAATTGCACTTTCATCAGGTGTAAAGACTCTTAGAATTTTCAGCTGTAAAGACTCTTACAATCTCTGACAGTAGCATTATCATTTTCTTTTCAGGTCAAGGAATTCCAATATATCACCAGCTGGCACGCCAACTATCAGCTCACCAGAATGAATGCCTCACTGATGCCACTCGAGCTTTCCTCACGGTGTAATTAAATTATGCATAATAAGGAACATTTAATAGTTTGAAGCCTTGCTCAATGACCCTACCCAATGGCATTCCAACTTAATTGGTAGAATTCCTTATATGACATGGAAACTAATATTTATTTCCTATAGAAAATTACCTCACTTATTTGACACCAGGATTATCTTTTATGACTCATATTTGACACCAGATTTATCTTTTATGCCTTTTATCCAGCCAATCATATCCTCTGACGAGATTGGAGGGGGAGGGGGGGGGGGGGGCAGCGGCGGCAGCGGCAGCGCAACCTCGGGGGACGGGCGATCTGTTTATTATGTATGGATGTTTTCTTATCTTTTTTTTGTTGGTTTCTTACTTGACGTTTAAGACACCCCGTGCACACACCCGTGTTGCAACTAGCACACAACCAATGTTGCAATCGTTTAAAACCGTGTGTTGCAATCGGTTCCCGATTCGGACCCAAGCAATGTGTGTGGGCTATCAACCAATGTACGTGGGCCAGGAGGACGCACGCGGCGCACGAGCCGGCCAGGAGGACGCGCGCGGCCCACGCGCGGAGCGGAATGCGCGCAGGGGGGGGGGGGGGGGGGATTTAGGGTCTGTGCAATCTCTCTTTAAGAGTCTATAAACTGCAGGCAAGAAGAAGAAAGGATTATGAATTAGTAAATCACTCCAATAAAGGCATGCAGTTGCTGTCGCAAATAGGACTGGCAACACGTATCGGATACAAGGGACAAGAAAGAGAATGCCAATCTAATTAGAAAGATCTATATTCAACTGAATGAATACTGCAACTTCAGTGTGAACTAATATGTCCAAGATCTAGTGAAGCGCTCCATCCAATTAGTCTGACTATGCTACCATCAAAGATTTGAAATAAAATTACAAAAGGGAATTAGCCAATCTTACTTTAATTTTAAATTCGAACCTGTAATGCAAAAAATAGGAATAACAAGCAGAATCAGATCACGGTTCCCATAGGCTCTCTGATCTGCACGGAGCATAGAAAGACGGAACTTGAAATAATTAGTGATTTCCAAGATCTACTAGATAGGACAGAATTAGTCACTACCATGACTGAAATCCCACCCATCCCCACAGGCCTCCACCGATTCTTTCCGTCTGCCGGTGCTGTCACTAGTGGCGACGATGAGCCGGAGAATAAAAACCAGTGTTGCCCCTGCGCATGCTGTTAATGGCTTGGATCACACCAGATAAAAGGCATCTAGTAGCAGCACCTCGATTTGGGAAGGGGACAAATAGATCAAACTAACCTGGAGTTCGAAGGGAGAGGCGCATCGCCGACTATCGCCGCAGTGCTGTCCTTGGGGCGCTGGGGTGTGGAGGTGTGGAGCTAAGGTGATCACCGCTGTTTGGGGCATCGGAGTGGCGAGGATGGCCGCAGCACCACGGAGAGAGAGCACGAGAGGAGAATGAATGGTCACGGAGAGAAATGGTGTCGGCTTTGTTTTGTTTTTATTCGGAGAGATTTTACGGTATCATCCACTTTTACTGTTGCGGGGTGTTTTGGTGGAGTTCGCTGGAGACGGACGGCCCTCTGCCGGTGCGTTGATTAATATTCAACACGTGTGTCGGTGGAGCGCCGTCCGTCTCCGGCGAACTCCACCAAAACACCCCGCAACAGTAAAAGTGGACAATACCGTAAAAACTTTTAGGCCTGCTCTACACGCCCACAAAAGCACTTTGGGAAGTTTTGGTCGAGACTCCATCGGACGGATACTCGTCAACTGCAAACTAGTTTCAATTCCACGCAAGCCTTGCGATCATGCTGCGTGTCTTCCGCTTCGAAGATTCCGGACGCCCACAGGATCCACTGGACAGACCGGTCCTCCTCACCGGTCAGACTGGTCCACACCGGTCAAGCCGGTCAAGGCCACCGGTTAGACCGGTCTAGTGCAGAACCGCCGCGCTCCGGACTTCGGTCTTGGCTTTGTAGCTCGGCCAAATAACCTAGTGATTTTGTGGTCAAACCACTGCAAATCCCACGTGAAAGGTTTAGTTGTTAGCTGCTACCTTGCACCGGCTCCATTTTCCCAACGTCGTCTTGCTCTTCTTACCAGCGTGCGGCCCGCACTTGATCCCGTCAGCCACCAGGTACCTCGAACGAAACCACTTTTCTCTCCACTCCTCGGAGGTCACACAGACATAGACCTTTCGCGCTTATTCTTCACCTTCGCCACGCGAATCCAGTCGCAACCTACACCTGTAATACTAGGCCAAGAGTCAGTCCACACAATGTTGTCAATCACTCATCACTAAAGAGCGACCATCCACCGGTCTTCGGACACACAGGTCCTCAATCTCCTCCTTGATGAGTGCATTGACAACACACATAGTAACCATCACAAGAAAGAAAGGAAAAAGAAAAGAAACGAACAACAACCCAATCAAGTGATCCAAAAGCCAGACAAAGACGAAAACTTGATCACCTGATAGCCAAAGTCTCGGTCCCCTAAGGCAAGAGCAACAGCACAACACAACCGAGGCAACAACCAAAGCTCACAAAGCGCAAACCACCAAAGCAAGAACTCAGACGACACAAGGAGCTCCCCCTGAACACATGCATGCTTCCCCTGAGCAAATGCAAACTCACATGCAGGCTTCCCCTGAGCAAATGCAAACTCCCCCTGAACAAATGCCTGCAAAACAGAGCAGCTCAACAGCTCGGCTCTGGCCAGTACCGGTCAGACTGGTGCCCTCCACCGGTCAGGCCGGTGAGCAACAATCTCCCAGGCCCATTTATGCTTGACCGGTGAGACCGGTGCCCCACACCAGTCAGGCCGGTGACACTCCAGTGCCCAGAATTTGCTCGAAACCGTCTGAAAACCCTCTAAATGCATCTAGAACCATTTTTCGTTCACAAATTTCTCCCTCTTGTTGACAATGCATGAATCAAGGCATGATTTGGAAAAATTGAACCTAGAGCTTCTCAAATAGACATAAAGCACCACAAAATGCTACAAGTGAGTAAATGAGCAAGTAAGACATTCCAAAGTTCTGTATAAGCACTGCCATCAAGATAGTAAAACTATATGAGCATATGTGCAAGCCATGATCAAGTTAAGCAATTTTGCGAAAAAATTCTCTCTCATGAGCACAAGACCTAAACATGAGCAAAACATGCCAAAGTGAATCTAGATCACACAAACTTCATGCTAGGTCACACATTCTCATCACAAGATCATTGCAAACACCAACAAGCATCTCATGTCATGATAAAGCCACCGAGCCATGTGTCTACTTCTTAAAATGAGACTTCTCATGGTAGACAACATGCAACGGTTTAGCACCCAAATTAATTCTAATTTAAAGTATTTATGACATGGAACAAATGAGAGCATAACTTCAAGCATAGGCATTTCATACCAATTTCATTTTTCAAGTTTAAGCACAAAATGGTACATGAAGTGTCTTTGAGCTTATGCTCCCTCACAAGGTATCACATGGGCTAAACATTCACAATGACAAATAGGTCTTTGACCCCAAGTGAAAAGCACATGATATCCAAGCACAAATTAAGCATGATATAGACCACCAAAACACACTAAGATCATGAAAAGCCTTAAACTCACAAGAGAGAGCCTATCTAGTATTTTTCAAAAAACAAGCCACCACATCATGCAAATATAGCAAAACAATCAAGAGCATAGCTATCCATCACCAAATCATATCTAACATGCTCACGAACAAAGCAGGAACAGCACGACCTGCGGGGTCAACTCCTACAAATCCATCACCGGATCTCCCAAACGGCTAGAGCTCTTGAGACAAGATTTGGGGGAGATGATAAGCATCACAAGAGGAAGCTATGCCCAAAAATCTCAGCCTCTAACTCCCTAAATCACCGGGAATCGCGGATCACACGAACCACCTCCAAGAACTCGGGATCCGACCAAAAACTCACGAATCGAAGGGGTTTCCCGGTGTTTGAGGGGTCAAGATCACACACAAATAAGCGCAAGGGATCCACCCATGATCCCCTCAAAGAAATCCGAGAGAAAACGCCCTCAAATCCCCGAATCGAGCGAAGAACGAAACTCCCCAAAAATAGCCCCGAAAATGACACGAAAATCACAAAGAGCTAGGAGATCACCGCAACGCCGAATGCTTTCATACATCCAGAGGTCAGAGTCTCTACAAGAATCTCGCCCAAGGAATACAGAGGAAAAGAAGCAGTCCAGAGCGATCTACCGGGGGAGGAAACCCTAGAGTCCAAGAGAGAGAGATGCCATCCACCTCTCCGCTATTTATACGAAGCCCACCGGAGGAGGTAAATGACCACGCTACCCCTACAACTCAAATAGAAGATACACACCCCTCAGGGGCAATATGGTCCAGTCTTCATCGAGCGGACACGCTTCCACCGCGGTCTTGCTTAGCATCGACGCAAACCCCGCGATCACGCCACGTGCCCCCTGCCTCGAAGCTTCCCGACGCTCCCGGATCATCGTCTCCGTCGCATCGGGCCTCCGAACTTGGTTTTGCGGCCCAAATCAAGAAACCGTCCACCGATGGTTTTGTGGGCAAACCAACAAACCCCGCGTGCAAGCTTCGGCCTCGATCCGCTACCTTGCACCGGCCTATGTTCACGACTTCAGCCAGCTAGTCTTGCACCGCACGGCTCGCACTTGACCCCATCAGCCACTGGGTCCATCGAACCAAGCCTACTTGCCTCTCCATCACCCGGAGGCCGCCACGGCTAAGGCCTTTCGCGCTTGTTCTACACCTGCACCGACACGAGTCAAACCGCAACCTGTACCTGCACACTTAGCCAAGCATCAATACACATGACATTGTCAATCACTCATCACTAAGGAGCGACCCTCCACTGGTCTTCGGACACACCTGGTCCTCAATCTCCCCCTTGATGAACGCATTGACAACACCCATAGTAACCATCAAAGAGAAAAAGAAAAGAAAACAACCACGAACACAAACCTACAAGCAAGTGATCCAAAGCCAAAGAACAAGCGAAAACCACGATCACTCGCCAAACCAAGTCTCGGCCCCCTAAGGCAAGGGCAACGGCTCAACACAGCCGAGACAAACAAAGCTCACAAAGAGCACACCACAAAGCACGAAACTCAGGCAAACCCAAGGAGCTCCCCCTGCACATATGCAAACTCCCCCTGAGCAAATGCAACCTCTTTTCTCAAATTTCTCCCCACATGCACAAAATCTCACAAATGCATACCAATTTTCACAAACTCTCCCCCTTGTTGACAATGCATGAATCAAGATGTCATGAAGCTCTCCCCCTTGTTTTCATGAAGAATGCATGTCAAAGCATATACAATCTACCAAGCTTCTCAAATATACAAAGAGCACAACAAAATGCTACAAATGAGACATAGAGCAAGCAAAGTAGATATGGTGTAGTTAGCACATTGCCATCAAGAAGGTAGAGACATATAAGCATGTGACATGGCCAAAAGCAATTTTAAGCAATTTTCACAAAGAAACATTCATCTCATGAGCAAAGCCCTATCCATGGCAATTTGAGCAAAAATAAACTAGATCATGCAAAGCTCATACAAGATCACAAGTTCTCATCACAAGATCATAGCAAACGCCCATAAGCAACTAAATGTCATGTCAAAGTCACCGAGCCATGTGTCTACTTCTTAAAATGAGACTTCTCATAGTAGACAACATGCTACGGTTTAGCACCCAAGATATGTACATCAAAACATAAAGACATGATTTAGAGCTCAGTTTTCAAGCATAAGGCAATTCATACACCAATTTCATTTTCAAGTTTAAACATGGTACATGAAATGCCTTTGCGGCAAAAAGAAGCTTATGCTCCTCCACAAGTGAACATATGGGCTAAACATTTATCATGACAAATGGGTCTTTGACCCCAAGCAAAGAGAGCATGATACTCAAGCACAAACTACACATGATATAGCCATTTGAGCACAAATTGAGCATAGACAAGTATCTACTCATTAGTGAAGCATTTTTAGCATTTTCACAAAAAGGAAGCTATCTCATCATGAATATTTGACCAAACCATCAAGAGCATAGCATTCACATCACCATTCCCAAAGCATACACATATAGCACATCATAGTGATCAAAGTATATAAGAGAAGCTCATCCTAGCACAAATGATCCAAAGATGGCTATCCTACCAGGTTTTGTACAGAAAAGTAAAATGCATGTATGGAATGCAACAAACGATACATATGACACATATATACATGAGAAGCTCCAAGACCCAGCTAGAAACGAAAGCACACTCCAAGTTCACCTCGCAAGTGTGTGAAGGTAACTTGGTCAAGTGGTTTAGTGAATATGTCGGCTAGCTGATCTTGGGTAGGTACATAGGACAAGGATATGTTCCCTTTCTCAACATTATCCCTCAGAAAGTGGTATCTCACTTCGATGCGTTTCGTTTTGGAGTGAAAGACTGGGTTTTTGGCTACACTTATGGCACTGGTGCTGTCACAAAAAAGTGGAACCTGGGAGCACTTCTCACCAAAATCGCTCATAGTGTAGGTCATCCATAGGAGCTGGGAACAACAACTAGCAGCAGCTACATACTCGGCCTCTGTAGTAGACTGGGCTACACTAGATTGCTTGCGAGATGACCAAGAGACCAAAGAAGAACCAAGAAACTGGCAACACCCAGAGGTAGACTTGCGGTCCAATCGACACCCAGCAAAATCAGCATCGGAGTACCCGTGAAGTCTGAGTGTCGAGGAGGCAGAATACCACAGACCAAACTCAGGAGTGTAGTTCAAGTACCTGAAAATCCGCTTGACGGCCTGCCGATGTGAAGTCCTCGGTGAAGCGTGAAAACGAGCGCACAGACACATACTTAACTGTATGTCTGGACTTGTCGTCGTCAAGTAGAGGAAGGAGCCGATCATGCTCCGGTACTCCTTCTGGTCCACGGGTTCGTCATCCTCATCCGCGTCTAAAGCCGTAGTGGTACTCATCGGTGTAGTTAGTGGCTTGGAGTCGTTCATGCCAAACTTCTTCACCATGTCCCTGGTGTACTTCGCCTGATGTACAAACATCTCGTCCTTGCACTGCTTGATCTAGAGTCCTAAGAAAAACTGCAGCTCGCCTATCATGGACATCTCAAATTCCCTACTCATGTCATGTGCAAATCTGGCAAAAAGATCATGAGAAGAGCCACCAAAGATTATGTCATCCACGTAAATCTGAACAATTAAAAGGTCATTTCCATACTTAAGGAGAAACAGGGTCTTATCAACTGTGCCCATCACAAAACCCTTGCTAAGCAAAAAGCCTCTCAACCTGCCATACCAAGCTCTAGGTGCCTGTTTCAACCCATAGAGCGCTCTCTGGAGTTTGTATACACGGTGTGGGTATTTCTCGCTCTCAAACCCCGGGGGTTGCCTCACATACACTTCTTCCTCTATCACCCCATTCAAGAAAGCCTCCCACATGCAATCAAAAACGAGAACCATTGTCCCCGAAAGTGATGTACTCTCTCATACTCACCAGGGTGAGGTTGGAGAACCACCCACGATCTCCGGTCATGTAGCGTGAGCAACCGGAGTCGATCAACCAAAAGTCCTCCAAGCCTCCCACATGCAATCAAAAACGAGAACGAGAATGAGCAAGCGACTCAACACTGGAGTTCGTACCAAAAGAGTCAAACCAGTGTCGAGCCATTTGCTCAAAAGAAGGGTTAGCAAAATCCATCCTATCAAAACCTCTAGGCTAAGCCCTCTCACACCTACCACCGAAGAGCCTGTCACGTCTCACTGGAGGAGTACGCACACCACGAGGGGGAAAACGTGGCCCGTAGTCCATCTGAGACCAAAGCTCCGATCGTGCCTCCCAAACTCATAACGGTCACGAGCAGGAGCACGTCAAGCCAACTCACCACGCCCAAACCCAACACACCTATCTCTCTGATGAAACACACCTCCACCTCCACGAGTGGGAACTGAACGCACAAACACCTCACCCCTAGGTAGAGGCCCTCTACGAGGCTCAGGCACCCCATGGGACGGGTGGTACCTGTCCTTGTTTGCCATCTCCCTAGCAAACCTCTGATCTATCTTCCTCCTGAAACAGAACTCATCCTTATGCCCATCCCTCCCACAATACTAACAATGGAAGTGGATCGGTTGTGGCTTAGGCTGTGGCTTCTCTATGGGCTTCTCAACAGCTTTCTCTCCTGACTTCCCACCAAAGACACTCCCCTAGGTGCTCACAAACTTGAGGGGTTTCTGATAGTTTTCTGACTTGTGGGGGAACACTGGTGGATCTGGAGTTGTATCTAGCTTGTTTCTGAGGTGGTTTGGCTTGGGTGCAAATTTGTTCATGGGTGTGGTATGTGGTGGGATAGGAATCTCTCCAGCTTTCTCTTCTCCCTCACCACTCTTCTCACCACTCTTGTCAGCCCCCAACGCCTGACCATCAAATCTCTTTAAACTGAGCCAACATCAAACTCAATTGTGGCTCATGCCCAGACAACCACCCCATCATTTTCCTCAACTCATCATTCTCATCCTGCAAACAGTCAATATAGTGTGCAAGTTCTATGTTTTTCAAAGCATGCATTTCACAGCTAGAGCATGATGTAGGAAGAGGAGCTTTCAATGCCGTCTCAAGAGAAACTATCTTGGTGTGAGATTCATCTAGCCTAGCATGCAACACAGGACAAGAAGTGCAAGCACCTAACAAAGCAGGTGTAGATTTCAATTCATCACACTCAATCCTAAGCACATCTAATTCCTCAAGAGTTGAGGCATGCTTCTCCTTGAGAGCAGTCAAGTCAGCCAGAAAAACATTGCAATCACCACAATCAACCTCATCAGAAACAACAGGAGCTGCTTTCAAAGCACCTATCTCATTTCTAGCATCAATAAGCAAGGACTCAAGCTCAACTATCTTGTCCTTAGCATCACCCAACAAAGACCTAAACTCTCTCTTCTCCTTGTTGGTCTTCCTAAGCACATCATCACGGTTATCAAGCAACTCATTCAGCCTAGCATTCTCCTCTATCAAGAAGTTGGGATCATGTCGTACCTCTTCCTCGGAGTCAGAGTTCGAATCCGAGCTGTTCTTCCCACCCTTCTTGGAGTGCGCCATGTCGTAAAAGCCTCCTTGTGCGACGAAGCTGAGGCCGGTGAAGTTCTTGCCCATGTGCCGCTTGTCCTTGCGCCGATCTTGCTCTTCAACGCTGCTCGAATCGGAAGAAGCATCGCTTGATGTGGAGTCGATGTTGCTCGCTCCGGCAACCATCGCTCGAGCCGTCTTCTTCTTGTACCCGCTACTCTTCTTCGGCCTTCTCTCGCCCTTGTCCTTGCGCTTGTCCTTGTAGTCATTCCGGGGGTGGTGCTTGTTGTAGTCGTGCTTGGGCTGGCCCTTGTAGTCGTTCTTGATCTCCATGACTTCAGGGCATTCGGTGATGAAATGCCCGTGCTTCCCGCACCGATAGCACATCCCCGAGCTCCACCTTGCATTCTTGCGGTTCTCGTACATCTGCCCAAACCTCTTGCTCAACAAGGCGAGATCATCCTCGCTCAGCACCTCAAAGTCCTCATTTGGCAGGGACACAAGACAAGACAAAGAGAAACCAACAGAGTTAGCGTTAGTCCTTGATCCTGAGACAAGAGCCAAACTCTCGCTCTTGGCTCTCAAGCCACGATCAACCTCCGAAGACCTGAGCTTGGAAAATAGCTCATCAAGCGATAGCGTATCATACACGCTCGACTCCTCAATGGCCTCGACCGTGACACTCCACACAGACCTATCCAGGGCATGCAAAAGCTTGATAGCTTGATCATGATCTGTGTATGGGAGCATTGTCACATTGGCCCTCATGTTGTTGACTATGCTGGTGAAGTGCTGAAACATAGCATCGGTCGACTCACCGGGGAGATGAGTGAAGTTCTCGTACTCTCTCCGGTAAGTGAAAAACAAACGGGCTTGCACCTGGGCATTGCCAACATGAGCATTTCTAAGCTTAAGCCAAATCTTTCCGGCCACATTCTCTCTGTACACTTGCTCAAACTCCGAGGCACAAAGAGCACAGAACAATTAATCAACGGCCTTACTGTTGGCCTCACACATGTCCCGCGATCCTGGAAGCAGAAAACTATCTGGAATGACATAATTTGGATTCTGAGTGACATCCAAAATCAGAGTTCCCTTCCCACGCAAAAACGCGCCCATGCGCCTCTCCCACATCGGGTAATTCTTGCCATCGAAGTGCGGAGGACCCGATCCCTTACCATAGTCACCAATCTTTGGATCTTAGACTGGTTAGAATCACGAAGATTCGTAACCGGCTCTGATACCAATTGAAGGACTGAATAGGCGACCAGAGAGGGGGGGAGTGAATGGGAGCCGATAAAAATTCTTCCCGAAGGACGAACTCGACCTATACCCTGATTAGCACTCCGAGTACTCGCACACACCAGAGAAGCTCTAGACTAGGCACACACAAGCCTACAAGTCCTAGAGACAAGCCTTGAATCAAAGCGCGGAAGCACAAGACAAGAATCAAAGCGCTTGGCCAATTCTGGAAAAGCCAGCGCGGACTGTCCGTGCAGTACGGGTGGACTGTCCGCTAGGGACAGGCGGACTGTCCGGACCAACTGTGCGGACTGTCCGAAAACTCCAACAGAACCTCCAGTAGCGCACCGGGAAAATCGGACTGTCCGACAGAGCCACGCGGACCGTCCGCCAGTGTTGCGGACTGTCCGTGAAGGCCACGCGGACCATCCGGCAAACTCGTTGAAAACCCCCGACAAACGCAACCTAACCCCAGACAAAAACTCAGCCACGCGGACTGTCCGAGAAGCACTCGCGGACTGTCCGCAAACTGCCTGCAACAAAACCCTAGGGCCAAAACGGATCGAAACACGAGCGCGCGCGAACACGTGACGAACTGCGACGAACACAGGTCTTGCGGACCGTCCGCCATAGTCCCGCGGACTGTCCGCGGCTCACGAACAGAGCAGGAACAGCACGACCCGCGGGGTCAACTCCTACAAATCCATCACCGGATCTCCCAAACGGCTAGAGCTCTTGAGACAAAATTTGGGGGAGATGATAAGCGTCACAAGAGGAAGCTATGCCCTAAAAATCTCAGCCTCTAACTCCCTAAATCACCAGGAATCGTGGATCACACGAACCACCTCCAAGAACTCAGGCTCCGACCAAAAACTCATAAATCGAAGGGGTTTCCCGGCGTTTGAGGGGTCAAGATCACACACAAAGATGCGCAAGGCATCCACCCATGATCCCCTCAAAGAAATCCGAGAGAAAACACCCTCAAATCCCCGAATCGAGCGAAGAACGAAACTCCCCGAAAATAGTCCCGAAAATGACACAAAAATCACAAAGAGCTAGGAGATCACCGCAACGCCGAATGCTAGGAGAGCCTAAGGAATACAGAGAAAAAGAAGCAGTCCAGAGCGATCTATCGGGGTGGAAACCCTAGAGTCCAAGAGAGAGAGAGAGATGCCATCCACCTCTCCGCTATTTATACGAAGTCCACCGGAGGAGGTAAATGACCACGCTACCCCTACAACTCAAATAGAAGATACACACCCCTCAGGGGCAATATGGTCCAGTCTTCATCGAGCGGACACGCTTCCACCGCGGTCTTGCTTAGCATCGACGCAAACCACGCGATCACGCCACGTGCCCCCCGCCTCGAAGCTTCCCGACGCTCCCGGATCACCGTCTCCGTCGCATCGGGCCTCCGAACTTGGTTTTGCGGCCCAAATCAAGAAACCGTCCACCGATGGTTTTGTGGGCAAACCAACAAACCCCGTATGCAAGCTTCGGCCTCGATCTGCTACCTTGCACCGGCCCATGTTCACGACTTCAGCCCACTAGTCTTGCACCGCACGGCTCGCACTTGACCCCATCGGCCACCAGGTCCATCGAACCAAGCCTACTTGCCTCTCCATCACCCGGAGGCCGCCACGGCTAAGGCCTTTTGCGCTTGTTCTTTACCTGCACCGACACGAGTCAAACTGCAACCTGTACCTGCACACTTAGCCAAGCATCAGTCCACACAACGTTGTCAATCACTCATCACTAAGGAGCGACCCTCCACTGGTCTTCTGACACACCTGGTCCTCAGAGCTCCCATCACCAACTCAAGAAAGCAAACACACACCAAGCTCACCCCGCAAGCAGGTGAAAGTGGCTTGGTCATGTGGTTTGGTAAAGATATCGGCTAGTTGGTTTTGGGTGAGCACATGGATCAAAGCAATCTTTCCCTTCTCCACATTGTCTCTCAGGAAGTGGTACCTCACCTCAATATGCTTAGTTTTGGAGTGGAGAACTAGGTTCTTGACTACACTTATGGCACTGGTGTTATCACAAAAGACTAGTATATGGGTACACTCCTCACCAAAGTCGCTCATAGTGTAGGTCATCCATAGGAGCTGGGAACAACAACTGGCTGCAGCTACATACTCAGCCTCAGTAGTGGACTGGGCTACACTGGACTGCTTGCGGGATGACTAAGACACCGAAGAAGATCCAAGAAATTGACAAGTACCTGAGGTAGCCTTACGATCCAAACGACACCCAACGAAGTCAACGTCTGCAAACCTGTGAAGGTTGAGTGTTGAGGATGCAGGATACCAAAAAGGCACAAGCTATTGTTCCATATCTATATCAACTGCCATCATGAGTGTACCTCTGTACTTCCCGGTCAAGAAGGTTTCGTCTACAAGTATCACCAGACGATAATGTTGGAAAGCCACTGAACAATGCGGAAAGCACCAAAAACACATAGTAGCATATGCTTCAATACATTACTGTGACGAACCCAAAACCCGATGTAGCAAGGGAACCATTTAACCCCATGATTGAAGTGGTTCATGGCTCTCAAGACCCTTGGAATTTGTGCATACGACTCTTTCTAGTCGCCCCAAAGCAGAGCAATAGCATGTTGCTTAGCCCGCCATGCTTTTGAATACTTCACACGATAACTTGAGAACTCGAATATGCTTTTGATCAGAGTGGGCACCATCACCTCATTGTTAGCACGAACAATGCCTAAGATACACCTTCCAAGGTACATAGCTGACAACTGTGTGTGAACTCCCTTCGCCTCATTCGAACGGCATGTGTGAGGTTCGAGAACCTTTGAAATCCTCCATTTCTCCGTGCCTCTGTGCAGCCGTGCCCATACATGCCACATGCACCCTTGCTTGCAAATGACTTCATACCTAAGAAACATGTCTGAATGAACAACACTAAAAGGCCTAAAATGCTTCACTACATAGTCAGCTAAGAAAAATTTGAGCTCCTCAAGAGAGTTGAACTTCAATCCCTTATGTATCACAAGCTGCTTACTAAATGGTAATCCTTCCGTGAACAACATAGAAGATTCACAAATGGCTCTACCGATCGTGCTTAAGTCTCCATCATTGGGAACAAAAGGAATTACCACATCATATTGAGCTAGGGTGTTTGATACGGAAGGGATGTGATGTTCGCTTTCACCCATTTTAGTGTTCACCGGCGACCTAGGTATGTGCAGTTCACTTTGCACGATTGTAGTGTTCACCGATGGCCCTTCTTCATCAGATGCTGACTTCTCAACCTCATCATCATGTTCAACACTATGCTCATTAACCTCACGCAAACCTAGGAGTGCTTCAGCCACATATGCATTGCTATCAATTTGCACTACCGCATCCTCCTCATCAGACTCAGACATATCATCCTCTTCCATGGTTTCTTCTTCCCGCTCAAAACAATCGTTAGGAAAATCATCATTCACATCCCCAACGAATGAGCAGGTTCTCTCAAAGCTAAATTTTCCTCTACAAGTGTAGACTCTTAGGTACCATTTTGAACCTCTAACATGACTTCCTCAATCAAGTTAACATTGGCACTAAGCGTACGAGAAATATCAAGTATGACCTCCAAACATGAGACATTAGCTTGCCCAACTACCTTCTTATAACGGTTCCAATTATCTTAGCTCAACAAGCTCATCAAAACGTAATGAGGTCTAGCCTTCCCACAATCAAAACGACCTCTAAATGTGACCTCATGCACTCCTAACTCCATACTTCACCATTGCACAATCAACTAGATCCTTAAAAGTTGGCGGAGCATCAAATGTTTCTACTACATCTGATATATTCTCAACTCACCATTTTTTTAACAATGGCACCATGAAACATGCGAACTAAACAATCCATCTACAAAATTTAAACAAATTGATGAATTTTGCTACACCATACGAAAACATAAGTACATATTATTCAACTAGATATTTCATGAATTCGCTTAAGTCTTACCTACCAATATCATGTACACTAGACATTTGCACCACCAACTACACTAAATCGAACCATGCAACATGTTGTACACATCAATATAACGGGCAAAGGTACTAGTGCGTATGAACTTATCATCATTGACACTAAACAACATTGCATTTGGTCTCAAATTGAACAAATTTTACCTAACTCTACATCACCTAAATCTCTTCCGATCTACAAAATGCAACGGTAAAAGGAGAAAAGTAGGGCAATACCTTCCCAAGGACGCGAGGATCGGATTCCCCCACTTTTCCCGGGTCGGAAAGGGCAGCGGCGACCGGCGACGACAGCCTGGTCGAACTCTGGGGAGAAGAAAGGGAGGAGGGAGAAAGAAGGAACCTTGTGCGGGGTTGTATGCCCAGCGCTGCCGTGCCAGGCAGGATGGCGCGACAAAACTGTTGTGCCAGGGCATGCGGCGCGGCAGCGCCCGGCCCATGTCAACGCCGCGCTAGCGTGACCCCTCTGCCGCGCCAATGCATGTGGCGCGGCAAAGGCTAATTGCCGCAGCACGACACACCGCACGAGCAAAAGGGCTGCCCAGTGAAAAAAGTTCAGTTGGGTTTTTAATTAATTATTTAAAAAGGTTAAATTTTTTTAAAAAAGGTCCCGGCCACGAATCTGATGCTCCTCTCCTCCTGTCCAAGCCCGCACGCATGCTTGCTTTGAAGTCATTACAGAACACGCAAGTCCAAAACAATTCGACATCACCAGCGCAAATCGCAAGGCCACAGAAGAGTCAACGCAAGAGAGGGTGCCCGTTGCGTTCATTTCGGCCAAAATATTCATTCGATCACACAGAGTGTTCACAGAGATCAAAACGATCCACAAGAGCTAGCACTAGCAGCAGCAGAGACTGAACAAAGACTCCACGATGACTACACTTACAAGTTCTGACTACTCATGGAAGCTGAAGTCTGTTTATGTTCAGTGATCTGGGTGGGAGGCATATATATCTTGCTAGGAACACTAGTTCACAGCGAATCACTTGGCCTTAGGCTTCTCCTCGACACTGGCAGCCTTGGGGGTGGCCTCCTGGCACGTTTGCACGGGGGCAGGTACAGGCTGAATGTGCTCGTAGCGTCTCCTGGTCAGCATCTCCCCTTTCAGAGCAGCCACGTACCTGTCGTTCGTGTCCTCTTTCCTTTGCAGCTCTCCGAGAAACTCAGCCAGTCTGTCCTTTGTTCACTTGCCCCATCATCTGCTTGCCAGGAGTTCATTGTCAGTGAAGAGTGGAATCACAAATGCAAACATTTAAAAGGGCAACCAAACATTATAAACAGGAACAGCGGGGTCGGGTAGTGCCCTATATTCTCCTACCGCAGAGAGCATATAAAGAAGGCAAGAAACAGTTTGTCATGGTAAACTCATTGCCCATACAACTTCGTAATCATTTGACAGTGACTGATGAGTTTAAGCTGGAGCTTTTCAATAAGTAAAAACTCAAAATTACTCCCTCCACTATGACCGAAGTCCACATAACCCCCTAAACTATAAACCATTTGCATAACCCCCTGAGTTCTCAAAACCAGTTTATTTTTCACCTTTGGCATTCAACTAAAACCAGTTATGACCATATCCTCAACAATTCACATCTGATGGAGGCATCTTATCCTTCTGTGTCACTGGCTCACTGCTCCAGCAACTTCAACGCTGCAGCCATTGCCCTCCACACCTCCAAAGTTGCCAATTTTTGCAGATCCCGGCCATCATATACTCCCTCACCTGAGCAGCTGCTGATGCCCACCATATTCCAAGCAGCAGCTACTGGACCTGGATGTAGAGCACTAGTGTGGCGGAGTGGAGTAAAGGTGCTGGTGTGCTTGGGCCTTGGGTTCCATGGATTTTGCAGAGTAAATATTCAAGCAGAGTAAATTTGAATGGTTTTGGAAAATAGTAAACCAGTAATACAATGACATAAATACCTCCTGAGAACTGAGGAGCCAGAAGGCAACTGTCAAGGACATATCTGCTAGTGCCTTATATGCACGTACTGCAGAGAGCATATGAAGAAGGCAAGAAACAGTTTGTCACGGTCAGCTCACTGTACATACAACTTTGTAACCATTTGCAGTTAGCGATGAGTTTAAGCTGGAGCTTTTCAATAACTAGTTTTCAAATGGTATACAGTGATTAAAGATTCATAGACAGGCAACTGTAAGCCACCAATTCCCCGTTACTAGCAAAAAGCAAGAGTAGTAACTATTACTAGATGGTGATAACAAACAAGATACCATGTTTCTGCTAAGTTACTCCTAAATACAAAACTTCAGAAATCATCAAAGCAGGCAGCACATCAAATGCTGGCAATGTAATTTTCATATAACCATCTATGCTCTGAGTGGAAGAGAGGATGGGGCGAGCGGTTGGACGGCTCGAGCGGCAGCACCGGCGGAGACCTGCCTCTACGGCCGTCCCCTCGGATTCCCCCTCGATCCGGCGTCGAGATCCTTCCGACGCGCTTGCTCGGAGTCCAAGTTCCCGATCAAGTGCTGCGAAAGAGGTGCGGTGACCCTGAAGGAGGTCCCGATTCGGTTCCAATGGAGGACGGCGGGCTCGCCGCGGAAGTCGACGGCGGGGGTAGGGTCGCCGGCGCCGAACAAGGTGACCGAGCGACCGTTCTGGGACCCGCATAGAGCTGGATATGGGGCCCTGTCCCCACAGGGGAGCCGCAGGTGCGGTCACCGCCGCGTCAAGCCACATCGACCGGCATCGTGGGGCATGCACCCTCGGCTGGGACACGCGGCGAGCATCCATAGGTGGAGGTTGGGGGTGAGCGTCACCAGGGGGGAGAGGGGGACTCGAGGGTGGATCACCCCTGAAAGGGGATCGTGCTCCTTCCTCCTCGCATATCCCCACCACGACGACGCCGCCTACCTCTCCTACTCCAAACCCTAGATTCGCCAACATCACAAGATTTGTGGGGTTCTTCAAGCGCTCGCGAGAGCCGAGATCCTACGCTCAGGCGGTGAATATCGGTGCGCCTCCAGCAGCGCCTGTGGTGATGGTGTTCCCGGCAAGGACCCGCGGCGGCGGCCGTGACGGGTTCGGCGCTGGCAGGCAAGGTCGCGGCGCGGGGCGTACGGGGGGCGGCAACATGTGTGGCACCGCCGGGACAACCGCAGAGAGGAGGAGACCCGGGAAAGCGAGGAAAAGAAGATCCAAGAAGAAGGTGAACATCAAGATCAACAACGCCAAGAACATCGCCACAGTGGGTATGGCGCAGAAGGTACGCACTGTGAAGGACCTACTCATCATTCTTCGGGGAGGGATTCCTTCGGGTCTGGATGGGACCGTGAGGTTGAGAAGCAAGCTGGAAACATGAACTCTGAGGATGAAAGGTCCAGATGGAGTCACCTCACCGTCAGGAGATGTGTGGGAACAGAGATCTGCCAGGATCAAGCCAGGAAGCTGCAGCGTCTCAAGTTGGTGTGGAGACTCCAGTGGTGGATCCGAAGGTTGCAAGGCCTGAACAGATGAGGCCAGAAAGAGCTCGTTGCATCCACTGTGGGTTCAAGAACCACACTTCTGAAGAGTGTAACAGGAGGACAGCTTGTGAGAATTGTGGACTTAACAATCACAGCATATTTGAGTGCCGCAGATATCCTCAGTGGAATGACAGCCCAGAACTGTGTGCTGCTCAAGTAGAAAATCAAAGCTTCTTCTTTATTGAAGAGAAAATTGATCAGAGGGTACTACAGGAGAAATCCAGCATTGCTATCATTACTGTGTTGAGAGGCAAAGCAACTGCTAGGCAGATAGAAGAGGAATTCAAGCATGCATCTGAAGGCAGTACATGGAGATGGGCAGCTAGAGCTATAGCTGATAACAAATTCACTATGAGGTTCCCTGATGCTAGACTGGTGCAGGTGTACAACAACTTTACATCACTTGGGATGAAAGCTGTGGATGCCCAGATATCTGAGGCCCCTTGGAGTTCAGCAGCTAATGCAACAGGGATGCTTCAACAGGCCTGGATCAGGGTGAAGGGGATACCAATTGACCAAAGATCAGTGAGAACAGTGGCTAAGGTAGCAGGTCTGGTGGGCAAAGCAATAGTCATTGATGAGACTACAAGAAACAAAAGTAAATATGTGAGAGTTAAGATAGCCTGCAGAGATATCACAAGAGTTCCAGAGGTGGCTGAGGGGACATTGGGGCTAATGATCTTTGACTTCCACTTTGAGAGAGATGGTGGCTGAAGAAAGCATCACAAGATTGCTACAAAAATCCATGAATCAGGGGACCCTCCTAGCCCCAAGAGACCCAAAATGGATCCCAATAGAGGATTTGAGGAGAAGGGAGCAAAAAATGGTGACACATCAAACCAGGGGGGAGGAGGCTACAAAGGGCAGAGCACTCATGGGGCCTCCTCTGCTCCTAGCAAGGTGAACATGAGCAAAAACAACAACAAAGACAAGGAAATGACCAATGTATCTGAACAACAAGATAAAGAAGAGGACAGGGTATCTGGTCTTGACTCAGGAACAGACACAGATGATAGTGAAGACTTTCAAATCAAAGTGGCCAAAATCCAAAGCTTGTACTCTGGGGCAGGGTCTTCCAGCCATAAGCAAGTTTGGCTGGCAAGATGTGATGAGAACAAATACTCCAACATCCACAATCAGCTGATAGATGAAAAAGAGGGGAGATCATTCCTTAACCTTGATGATGAACTAATAGAAGATCAAAACAAACAAGATGGGTCAGGGGACAAAGTGTCCCCAGAAGTACAGATGGAAGGAAAAGAGGGTGACAACCCCCAGGAGGGACACAATGATGGCAGTGATACTCTTATTGCTGAGATAAACAACACCAACACTGAGGGTGTTAACTCTGATGCAAATGAGTTTGAAAAAGGAATGGTTATGGGAGAACAAGATGGTGGGGGGATGGAGATGGTGCCTGTTAGGGAAGAAAGAAGGAGATGTGCAAGGCTTCAGAAGGAGTTGGCCATAACCACTGATGACAAGAGCAAGCAGATGGCCAAAAAAAGGAACCTGGAAGGTACTAATCTAAATACATGCAATTCATTTTCTGCTTTAAGCAAATCATGAAATTGTTTCTATTGCTGAGGGGATGGGTGTTAAGGTGCAAAGCATTAACTTTGATGTTATTGATGTTATGAAAGATCTAGAAATTGCTAGGCATGCACTAGAAAGAAAACAAATTATAAATAGCGAAGTAGATAAATCACAAGTGGAGGATGAGCCTCCTGACATTGAGTCCATATTAAATGAGGACTCTGATTGTGAGGAATAAAAGGAACAACAGAACTTCATTTTGGTCCGTAGTAAAAGGGGTGTTAAAAAACCCTCTAGATTATCCCTATCTGGGAAACCTAAGAACTCCAAAAAGGGCAGAACCAAGGCTGCCTCAAAAAAGGGGGAACAGGGAGATGAGCAAGGAAAACTTGACACCCCTCCCCTTGTGAAAAAGAATAGAAAAACAAAAGTTATAAAATGAGAGGCATTACCTAGAATTGCAGAGGCATCAAAAAAAAGGTGTTGCCTCCTTTCTCAAAAACCTGATTCTAGAACACAAATTCCACTTCATTTGCTTGCAAGAAACCATGCAGGAAGATCTAGATGATAGGATCATTAATAAGATTGATGTCAGCAAATCTTATCTATGGAAGTGGCTTCCCTCCAGAGGAAAATCAGGGGGGATTGCTATAGGGATAAACATAGGATTCCTAGATGTTAGTTCCTTTACAGAGGGAGATTTCGTGATACAAATGAATCTCTGGGACAAGGAAAAAAGACAGAAATGGAATCTGATCAATGTATATGGTCCTGCTCAAGAGGACAACAAGGACAGATTCCTAGCTGAACTAGCTCTTCTGTAGCAAAAATAAGGAACCTTATCTGATCTGTGGGGACTTCAACATTATCAGATTCACATCTGAGAAATAATGCAAGTCCCATACACAGGCAGTCTAGACCTTTTAATGCTATCATAAATGCATATGAGCTGCTTGAGATAGTGATGGTTGGGGGGAAATACACATGGTCTAACAATCAAACCCCCCCTACATTAGAAAAGTTGGATAGATATTTGATGAGCAAAGATTGGGAAGATCTATTCCCTAGAGTGGTGGTGAGAAAGATACCAAGAGAAGTATCTGACCACAATCCACTAATCCTAGCCACAGAAGATAATACAACCTTAAAACATCTGGGATTCAGATTTGAGTTAGCATGGGTTAGAAACCCTGATTTTATTAAGCTGGTAGCAGAAATTTGGGGGAAACAGTGCCATGCAGATTCAGCTTTTGACAGAGTTCAGTTAAAAATGAAAAGATTTAAACAATATTTCAAAGGCTGAGGCTTCAACCAGCAAGGGGAACAAAAAAAAACACAAAGAAAATATCCAATCTACTCTGGGCATTGGAACAAGCTGAGGAGACTGCTCCTCTGACTTGTGAGCAATATTGTAAGAAAGCAGAGTTAATTAGCCAATCTCTCGACATTCTAATTGAAGAAGAACTATACTGGTATAGAAGATCACATGAAAAATGGCTGCTGGAGGGGGATATAAATACTGACTTCTTCCACAGGGTGGCCAATGGCCGTAAACGGAAAAACACAATATTTTCCCTGCAGGATGGGGAAAGAGTAGTGGAAGGGGATCAAAACCTCATGGCTCTGGCTACTAGGTACTATAAAGACCTGTTTGAGCCATCCACTAGCCAAGATATCCCCCTGGATCCCACCCTATGGTCTCCAGAGGAGAGGGTGTCGGATAGAGAAAATGAATTGTTGATCAAACCTTTTACAGAAGAGGAAGTCAAAAAGGCCCTGTTCCAAATGGAATGCAACAAGGCAGCAGGGCCTGATAAGGCTCAGTAGAATTTTTCCAAACATGTTGGGACATAATAAAAAAGGATATCATGGGGGTGTTTAAGGAGCTGTATGACAACAAGTTAGAGGTCAGCAGAATAAACTATGGGGTGATTACCCTTCTACCCAAAGTAGAAGATGCCAATAAAATTCAACAATTTAGACCTATATGTTTGCTTAACTGCCTATACAAATGGATCACAAAGGTCTTGACCATTAGACTGATTCCTGTGGCTGCAAAACTGATATGTGTAGAACAAACTGCCTTTATAGAAGGGAGGAACATTATGACTGGAGTAATGGCAAAGAGAAGGAAAGAGATAGGAGTGGTGTTGAAACTAGATTTTGAAAAAGCATATGATAAAGTCAGCTGCAAATTTTTGATGGAATGCCTAAGGTTAAGAGGCTTTAGTAAGAAATGGTGTGAGTGGATCAATCAAATATTGACTGGTGGCACAGTATGTCTCAAAGTTAATGAGCAGCTAGGGCCTTATTTTGTAAGTCATAAAGGTGTGAGGCAGGGTGATCCCCTCACCTCTGCTGTTCAACTTTGTGGCTGATTGCTTAACTAAAATGGTGAAAAAAGCCCAGGAGAATGGGTTGATTTGTGGCCTTGCCAGCAATCTAATCCCACATGGGGTGGCCATACTCCAGTATGCAGATGATACAATCATATGCTTGGAGAATGATATGGAAAAGGCTAGAAACATGAAGATGTTGTTATACATTTATGAACAAATGGCAGGGCTCAAAATTAAATTCTCCAAAAGTGAAGTAACCTTGTTAAATGGTGACAACACACTTGAGCTGCAATATGCTGAATTATTCAACTGCCAGACAGGGGGCTTCCCCATAAGATAGCTGGGGGTGCCAGTGAGCCCTAGTAGATTACATGTGGTAGATTGGACACCGCTGAAAGAAAAAAATAGGAAGAAACTAGATATTTGGAAGGGGGGACAATGTCCATAGCTGGCAGAACCACCCTCATAAACTCAAGCCTCACAAATACATTCATCTATCATATGTCTATGTACCTGCTGCCAAAAACTGTGGTCAAAGAGCTTGACAAACAAAGGAGAACTTTCTTTTGGCATGGAGGGGGTCGAAAAAAGAAGTACCACCTTCTTAGGTGGGAAATTATTTGCAAAAGCAAGAAGAAAGGGGGACTGGGGGTAAAAAGTATTGAAAAAATGAATATCAGCTTGTTATGTAAATGGTGGTGGAGACTAGATAGAGAGACAGGTCTTTGACAGGACCTGGTGAGGGCCAAATATTTGAAGAATAAGGTGATTGGTAATGTCAGTCATAGGATGGGAGACTCTCCTGTCTGGACTGACCTGCTCAAAGTCAAAAACTTATATCTCAAAGGGAGAGAGGTGAGGGTGAATAGTGGAGAGGACACTCTCCTGTGGACTGATAAATGGACAAATGGGAATCCTATGTGTGTGAGATTCCCTGTTTTGTATGACCTTTGTACAGACAAAGGCATTACAGTTAAGGAATTCAAACTGAATGGGGGGGGCTATCTCTTTTAGAAGATGGCTACCCAACTTTCTGCATGAATAATGGCAGGAGGTTAGAAAAGAAATACTGGATCAGCAACTTAACAGTGATAAGGACCTGGCCAAATGGGGGAATGGGCAAAAGGGGATGTTTACAGTTAAGGCGATGTATGACATGCTGACAAGGAATGATGAAGGGGAAGCGTATACAAGGATCTGGAAAGCAAAGATTCCTTACAAAATTAAGATTTTTCTTTGGCTAGTCGAGAAAAAAGCTATCCTAACTAAGGATAATATGATCAAGAGGAACTGGACGGGGGATCCATCATGCTACTTCTGTGATGCAGCAGAGAGCACAGATCATCTCCTGTTTCAGTGTCCTGTGGCTAGGTGTGTGTGGGGAATTGTGGCACTGTGTATAAATACCAATCACATTCCTTCCAATTGTGAGCAATACTGGGAATGGGCGAGAACGCATTCCCCGGGCAGTGTGCTGGAACATACATTTGGTCTAGCTGCTATGTGCTGGGCTACCTGGAAAGCAAGAAACAAAGCCTGTTTCGAGAAGAAATATATTAAACATCCTGCTGAAATCGTAATACACGCATGTGCTTTGATGCGACATTGGACAGGTCTATACAAGAAGGAACTTCAAGCTCAGATGGCGGCCGGGATCGGGGTGCTGTTGGCGTCGGCAGGCAGACTGCTGGCTGGACAAAGGGGGAGGCAGCTGATGCTGATGCCTGCTCCGGACCGACCAGATGACGCTCAGGATGATGAAAGCAGGAGCGGAAGGACCGACTGAAGAAGCATGACGCAGAGCTGATACCAAGGAAAAAGCATCCCTGAAATATGATAGATTAGTGTGGTGTTTCTTTCCCTTCTGGTGGCAAGGCCCAAAACTTGTAAACTCGTGCTGGGTAGTTTCTCCCCTTGGTGGGTCTGCCAGTGGCAGCACAGGGGTCATCTTTTGAACTTATATGTCGTTTCCCTTCTCTATTTCTGGTTGTAAAACTCGGTATTTCCGTTATCTCGGTAATGGAAATGGGGGGTCTCCCTCGGTTCGAGGCAGCACATCAAATCCACCCATCTCTCCCAAAGATCAGTTGGCAGCTGCACATCATCTTTGCAGCCAACCAAGCCCACTTCTAATAGTTGGGACTCTCTCCTATTCCCTAAATTGGGTTGTTTTATGTTATTACACTATTTAATTTTCAACTGGATCCAAACTCTGAGACAACAATAGCATTTTTGAACCATTTGTTCTTTTGACAATTATTTGATCATTGAACTGCTCAAAATGCGAGGGTGTGGAAGCAATATTTAAATTGGATTGTCTTGTGTGACTATGTAAAGCTCAGTTGCAATATTTTATGGACCACGACATTTGAACAATGGCAGCCAGCCATTTGATTTGGTTTTTGGTAGTCATGGGATTAAGCTCCGCAGCAGCAAGCTGTTTAATGTTGGCTTTAGAAACATACATTTTCCAAAAGGGTGTGTTTTCAAACCATAAATCAGAACAAAATTTGTCTTGATGGACCAAAAACACACCAAGATCCAAAAGCCGACAAACATGCCACCTAAATGCGAGCTCAATGGTAGTATGAAAATGTACATAAGGCATTTTTAATACTAAATGCTCCAATATTAAGACCCAGCAAATTTGGCATGTATGACCTGAGGAAGGCCATAAAGGCATAAACCCTGCCAGTCCCAACACAAACACCATTAAAGCGAAATGAATAGTCAAATGGACTGACTAGCAGCAGTAGAAACAATCACTCAACAAAGATGTAGCGGTAGGTGCATTAATTTACACTCGACAGGATACAACATCTTCCTCCTGCAGCCACTGGTAAGAAATGACTGCTTTAATAGCTCTAAAAGCAAGTTCGACCTAACATATAATAAGAAAAATAACTACTGGAACGACACAAAATTGTAATACTATATCTGGTGATCAGTCCATGTTATGCCAATTAATATATTTTCAGCATTATTAGCAGTTCATAGAATATCTGGTGACTGGAAATAAGAATTTTAACTGCAGAGGGGTGCGTGACTTCAATGAGCATAACATTGCCTTTAGCAAAAATTACGAACACTCACAGCTGTTCAGATAAGAATATCCCTGGATTTCTAACAATAAAAGTTTTAGGTTCGCATTCGATTGTATTCCTGACATCACTATCTACTCCATTCCCTTTCTATGCATAGTTAACTATAATCACATGATTGTTGCACTTTGTTGCCAATAGTAGGTGTTAACACTTAATATTACAACAAAGAATTACATTTACAGAGGGTCTGGATAAATAAGGAAAGCTTATACCACTTTTGACAGATATTGACTGTAACCCCACTAGTAAGCTTCATCAATCATGAAAACAAGAGCAAAGAAATGGGAGTACCAAAGCCAGCTGGTTTCCTTCTAATCAGTAATCACCACGCATGCTTTGGCTGGTGGGTACAGCTATTATTGCCATGAACTGTAAATGGAATGAATTGAATCATTACAACCAATAACTACCAAGAGTTGCCTATTTAGGCGCCTCTCACAGAGTCACAGCTAAGGATAGGTCAGAACCAGCCAGTTGGATATAGTCATGTAATCAATCTGGTCCAGGCATCCTCAACCCATGGGTTCCTAGTCCCTTATGAAACGCGGACATCAAATCCTGATTTGCAAAAGAACAGAGAAAGTAAAAGGAAGCTACTAGCTACTGCAACTCCATGTATCCCTGAAAACGTTTTCGAGAAACAGTGACGAAACCCCAGTTCAGTTTCATCAATCCCTCAAACAAGCTGCATCATATTTCGAATTCTTGAATTTGAAGTGAAAAACTGATTGAACGTGTAAACTAGATCAATCAATCCAACTTAGATCCCCAAATAGCGATCTCAAATAGAAGAACATAATTACTAACAGTAGGATCGATAGGCGGGGGCGCGGGGCGGGATCTGTCCGAGGGAAGCACAAGCACGCACCGTGGTCTCGGGTCGGGCGGTGGAGCGGAGGTGGGCCTCGAGCTGATCGTTGCGGGAGCTGGTGAGCTGCATCACCCCGTAGCCGATCACGCCCGGGACGACGCTGCACAGCGCCGCGAAGGTGAAGAAGAAGGGCTTCGAGTCACGCGTCCGCCGCACCAACCATCGCCACCCAGCACTCTTCTCCCACAGGATCGACATCTTCCACCGGCCGCCGCCTCCGCCGCCTTTCCACGGGATGCTCCTCTGCAACACACCTCGCGGACTGCTCTCTCTCTCTGTCTGACGGTCTCTATTTTCTATTTTTCTTTTCACTTCATTTTTTTCTATTTTCCTTCTTCAGTTCTGCACTTGTCAAGCGTTTCGAAAACCGTTCGATATACCGCGGTTTTTCACGGTTTTAGCTCTTACCAGTCCGGCCCGGTATCTAAAACCGGTCGGTAAGCCCCTCCCAACCGTAGTTAAAGATTCCGTAACTCAGTAAACCGGTCGGTTTAGCCGGTAAACCGGCCCGGTTTTGTCGGTTTACAAAACCGGTCGGTTCACGGTTTGCTGAACCCTACTTGTCACTAGGCCTGAATTGACACACCACCGCATATGCATCCATATTTTTGGTAGAAATTTTTTTGTCACTAGTGGAAGTGCACGTACGACACGTGCGTGATATAAAAACAATTGTAGACAAATTAAGATATCAAAAATTACAAACAACATAATGTATCCTGAGTTGTTGATATGTTAACATTCCATCATAATTAATTATGACACTTGTTTACATTTTACAACATAAACCATTAATAAATCAATAAAAACCGTATAAATTCTGAACTTGTCAATTAAAAAGATACATGACCTACTTTCAGTTCCTACTGTATATCAAACCATCATATTTAATTAAATATTACTATATTATTTGAAACATAATAATAACTATAGTACTAACATGGCATTGTATTTTCAAACCATCAACCATCTATAGTTCTTCCACTCGCAATCTCATGTTCGCACCCGCTCCACTCTGTCCCTATGTCTTCGGCGGCTATCGCTGCCAAATCCGTCCCCTCTCCCCCTACCCGCGAACCCCCCCCCCCCACCACCACCACACATATCCACCTCCTGATGTCATGCTGATCTTACCTAGTATCATAGAAATGCTGAAATTAAACTAAAAATGGTTAAACTCAAAAACGAAATTATATTTATAAATTATAAAATATGGATATATTTAATACCAAAATTATTCCTACTCTCAATGCTTAAATAACATTCTTCCACTCATATCAATCTCATGTTCGCCCTGGTCCCACCCTCTTCACTACGTCTTCGGCGGCTGTCGCCACCGAATCTGCTCCCTCTCCCCCTACCCGCCAACCCCTCCCCACCACCACCACACATACCCACCTCCCGTTGGCATGCTAATCTTACCTAGTATCATAGAAATGCTGAAATTAAACTAAAGATGGTTAAACTCAAAAACAAATTTATATCTATAAATTATAAAATATGGATATATTCAATACAAAAATTATGCTTACTCTCAATGTTTAAATAACATTCTTCCACTCGTATCAATCTCATGTTCGCCCCGGTCCCGCCCTCTTCCTTACGTCGCCGCCGAATCCACCCCCTCTCCCCATACCTGCCAACCCCCCCCCACACACACACACCACCATCACCACCACACATACCCACCTCCCGATGGCATGCTAATCTTACCTGGTATCATAGAAATGCTGGATTTAAAGTAAAGATGGTTAAACTCAAAAACAAATTTATATTTATAAATTAAAAAATATGGATATATTCAATACCAAAATTATGCCTACTCTCAATGTTTAAATAACATTCTTCCACTCGTATCAATCTCATGTTCGCCCCCGCCTCACCCTCTTCCCTGCGTCTTCGGCGGCTATCGCCGTCGAATCCGCCCCCTCTCCCCCCACCCGCCAACCCCCCCACCCCACACCACACCACCACCACCACACATACCCACCTCCTGATGCCATGCTGATCTTACCTGGTATCATAGAAATGCGGAAATTAAACTAAAGATGGTTAAACTCAAAAACGAAATTATATTTATGAATTATAAAAATATAGATATATTCAATACCAAAATTATGCCTACTCTCAATGTTTAAATAACATTCTTCCACTCGTATCAATCTCATGTTCGCCTCTGCCCCACCCTCTTCCATGCGTCTTCGGTGGCTATCGCCGCCGAATCCGCCCCCCTCTCCCCTACCCGCCAACCCCATCCCCCACCCCACACCACAGCACCACCACCACACATACCCACCTCCCGATAGCATGTTGATCTTACCTGGTAACATAGAAATGCTGAAATGAAACTAAAGATGGTTAAACTCAAAAACGAATTTAGCCTGGTGATAAAGGAATAAACATGGAAGCTTAGAAGTAACAATTTATAATAAGATTGACATTTGTTATTTTATCTCTTGTCAGTATCTCTCTGGCAACCTCGTTGAGTAAAATGTCTCCCCTGTTAACTGTAAATTTCAAGTTGGTTGCAACTGAATCAATATAAGCAGCGATTAAAAAAATGTACAAACAATCGATATAATATTTTTTATATATGCATCACAAAGGTCTAGGGCGTCCTATCCTACATAAAGGAACTTCTAGCTTCAGTAGATCTTTCCCTATTAACCATCTGCAGCAACCCAGTCCTCACTGCAGAAGGACCATTCTAGTGTCATCCGGCTGTGCTTGGTACGGGTGTAAGTGTAGCGCCCTCATCCTTGATGCATCCGCTCCAGCCTCCAGCATCTCCTTGTCGCCATTTTTCCGAAGCTCTGCGCAACAAAAAGAGAAATAAGCAAGAAAAATATATGATCTAAGTAGAAATTCTATTCATTTCTTTCCAAAACAGTTGTTGTTTCTGGCTTTTAACAATGTCCAAAAAATGGCTGCCAGACCAACCACATGAAACTTCACCCCACAAGACATGTAATATGAACCAAATACAAAACTTTTTGAAGGAACTTGGTCTGCATAAAAGCTCAATAATTTAATACCACATCACACATCACTTAAATGACACAAAATGAACAAGAACTAGAGACCATTTCCAAAAGTGCGAGTACAGTAATGTGCATCGATATTATCTAACAAAGTTGTCTACTTGTGTTATGGATCATCAACAATAAATTGCAGCTCATACTCTATAAGTTCTATGGTTCATTTTAGGAGCAATACTCTATGTCACTGGCACCTGAAGAGCTAGAACCTGATGAGCCACTCAATCTGCTGTAGTTCAGTTTTTGAATCTAAGTACATCATTGCCAAGAAAATCCTAACATGCGAACACAATGAATCATCAAGGTTTCCCTCAAGCATCAAAGCTTGATTGACAGCTATAAAAAGCCAAAAGCTTGAAGAACAATGAAATCTGACCGGGGCAAAACCAAGTAGTGTATCAGATATATGAAAGACACATAGTTATCAAAAGCTAGTGATGATACTTTATACATAAACAATGCCAACATGTATGCTTGTTAACCAAATTTCATAGGAATGAACTGGGACATATTCACAAATTTTTAAGCTGACGCAAAAGGAATGGAAGAAAACATAATTTGATTCCTCTCCAATGGAAGCTGCTTACTTCAAAACAAAAAAGAACTACACCCTAATTCCATTATTTACTTTCCTAAACTATAAGTGAACCAAAGAAAAGTTGGAGGCACAAGGATGCCATTACTTTCTAAACAATTTAGTTTATAGCTAGCAAGAATCTAAATCAAACAATATAAACTGTGACGTGATATATGATCCATTCCAAAACATCATGCTTAGGAATTATGAATGAAACTTGACACATCGAGTTTTCTTGAACCGGAATTTAATTCAATCAAAAGTAAAAGAGCAACTTTCACAAAAAAAAGTAAAAGGACAACAAAGCACTACATACCATCCATGGTCAGCACCAACAACCCTTCTATTGTTCAATAATCCAATGCATTCAAAGCAAAAGCTATGGTTGGGGCTTGTCCCTAAATTATTTTGATTTTTTCCTTTCCATGCTAATGAAACCTTGAATTATCAAATATAAAACAGTACAAAGAAAATGTTGAGGAAAGAAATGCAATGTAACCAACTTGATGCTATTCCCTATTTTCTGAATTTTTGAAAATAAATGTTGATGGCATACCAGGGTTGAGTTTTTAGCTGCAGCCTAATTTTTGGCACACATCTTGAGAAGCATTACATCCATGTTGCTTGTCGGCGGCACCTCATAGAACAAACTGCTTCCACGCAAATCTTATCCTTTCCTCAAAATTTAAATTATTGATGCCACCATGTGAAATAGTTCTTTTACCACAAATAATTTACCATATGAAATATGGGGCATAACAGACCCTGGTTCCCTTCATCCATTCTACAGTCAACATGAAAATTAGATAATCTAAGCTGGTCTAGCATTATAAGCAATCAATCTGATGTGCTTTCCATTGAGAATTTATTAGTAATGAACCTGCATGTATCTCTCTTAAGAACCTTTGATGCTTGAAGCAATCAAAGAAAACAAAGTGCTACCTAGCTTGTAAGTAAAACATAACACTACCAATTAGTGAAACAATTGAGACAGATTTATATCTGGTAAAGAGAAAAGAGATAGGTGAAATATATTATTTTTTGAGAGAGAAACACAACCATCATGGAGCAAAAGGATTATAAACAAACCTGAGTTATAGTCTTATAGAATAGAGCCCTCATCACTTATTTATGGTGAAAATTTATCAAATACCTTGATCCAAGATCTGTTTTTCAATTTGTCAAAACAAATCATCTGAAATAAAGAGATTATAACATTAAAAAACACCTTCATATAGCAATATTAACTATTGCACACCTGCTAGTGCTGTTGCAAAAATCTATACTAATAAATGCTAAGATCAATAAAATCAATAACCAATCCTAAATGACCACAATGTAGACTACAGAGACATAATAGCAAATACTAACCCTGTAGCACACACCTCATGTGCATGATTCCGTAAACAATGAAGCTATCTACACAAGAATCAGACGGGAGTACACTTCCTAGTGTACTGCTCCATGGGAAACAGGGGATGAAAATCATTCTACTCCATGACTAAAATTGCTCTACTACCTGCACAAATCATCGGCAACAACACAAGTAATCAATCAAAATCAACTGAAATCGGATGGAAAGGGATCAAATTAGACCTCTATGGCACCCAACGGCATTACTGGCGTCGACGCAATCAGTGCAGTCATCTTATTCTTGCTCCTGGCGCCACTGCTCCACCCCAGCCTCACCGCGCCTCCTCAAGGAGCAGCTCTGTGGCGGTGACGACTTCCTCCTCGTCCCTAGCGCAGCCCACAGCTGTTCTGCCTCCTCCCGTCGGCGTTGTGTTGCCCGCTCGCAGCTCCTCGCCGCTGCCTCCTCCCGCCGGTGGGCTGCTACGCAGAGGCGAAGTGGGGTCGGGGTCGGTAAGGAGGCGTGCCGCTGCGGTGGGCTGTTGGAGGCGTAGGGCCGCAGACGTGGACGACGAGGAGCAGCGGCGGCAAAGTCCTCCCGAGCAGCAGCGGGATCTAAGCCTGCATCCTCACCCTCGGGCGCGGTCTCCTGGGCGGCGGCGATAGGGTCCTCCTCCCTAGCGGCCGCAGGGTCGATCCCGGCATCCTCCCCTGCAGGCGCGACCTCTCGGCCTACGACGGTGTTGAGGCCGCTGGCGGCGACGGAGTTCTCTCGGGCGACAGCGGGATCGAGATCGGCGTCCTCGCCCTCGGGCGCGGTCTCCTGGGCGGCGGGGCGGGGTCCTCCCCCGCGCATGCGGCCTCCCGGTCGGCGGCGGGCTCGCGGCCTCCCGACAGGTGGGACTGCCTCCCCTCCCGTTGGGATTTATACCAAACCGGAGAACATGAAAGGAAGGAAACAAAAATAATTGTCGTGTCATTATGTCAATGACAGCCACACAAAAATTACGACATCACTCACAAGGAAATTATGTCAATGATAGCCACACAAAAATTATGAAGGAAGCACACAAAATTATGCACTCTTTTTTGGTAGGCGATCAATGTGAGTAGGCGCAAAATAAGAAAAACACATGCGGTGATCACGCACTCAGTGTAATTAGTAGCAATTTAGGAAACCAGAGATTTAGATTTTCACGGTTGGAAAAATAAAAAGGTAGGATCATATGTCTTGATTCACGGCCACGACGACGTTGTTTCCTAATGAATGTTGAGAGGTGAAAATATGGTGTTGTATAGATGAATCATTTTTCCTTTCCTAATTTCTTTCCATCCACCGTTTTTATTTTTTTCCTAATTCCTTTCCGTGATTGAATTGTGAGCAAATACGAAATCTATACCCTCATTGATTGAATTGTGTGATAATTGGAAATTATACCCTGATTGATTCGCTGGCTAATAGGAAATTTTTAAGGAAGGAAACATCCCAGCCGTGATGATCTCCTTCGTTTTAAGAAAGAAAAGATTTGTGATGACTGTAAGGAAACAAATCAACCGTGAAAGGAAAGACCCCATCCGTGATGACAGTAAGGAAACAAATCAACCGTGAATGATTGAATGGTGTGATAATAGAAAACTATACCCTCATTGACTCGCCGGTTAATAGGAAAATTTTCCCGTGATTCAATCGTGTAATAGGAAATTATACCCTCATTGATTGAATTGTGTGATAATAGGAAACTATGCCCTCATTGATTCGCTGGTTTCCTTATATAGAATGCTTGGAAAGGAAACAACATCGCCAAAAAGGAAACAGAGCGAGATATAGGCGTGGAGGGACAACTCGCCGCGTGATTGATGCGTGTGTGTGATGCGTGGAAGGATCGTTTCTTGTATAGAATGCTTGGAAAAGAAACAACATCGTCAAAAAGGAAACGCAGGCGTGATTACCGTAGGCGGGTCAGGGTGGGTACGCGTGGGCGGGTCAAGATGGGGTGGGTGAGAAAAAACACTCATTTTTGGTGGAAACATTTTCTAACTCGCGATTCCTTCGTCCTCACGCGGTTTCGTCGTGTGTTTTGGGGTGGACCGGCCTTACATGTGGGCCACTCTGTGAGAGATGGGTAGAATTTAAGGTGGGTGAGAATTGCCATCAATTTGCTCAACTCTTATAGTATAGATTCTTGGAGCTGATCTTTTTGTCACGAAATTTTGTTCATCTTCAAATTTGTCATGATGATAGATTATTATACCACCTATGAATCCATATTTTTTTTAGAATTTTTTGTGCACGTATTGATGATTTTTTTAAATGGTACTACCTAAGGTGTTGGTAGCACCTGAATACCTGATATGTTCTCAGCATGACAATACTTTTCTCACCCAAATTATGGTCTTGTTTAGTTCTCAAAATTTCACCAACTATCTGTCACATTAATCTCCGGACACTAATTAGGAGTATTAAATGTAGATTAATGACAAAATTAATTCCACAACTCCTACCTTAATTTTCGAGATGAATCTAACGAGCCTAATTATGTTATGATTAGACAACGTCGTGGTACAGTAACCAATCTCTAATGATGGATTAAGTAGACTTAATGGATTCGTCTCGTAATTTTCGGTCCATTCGTGTAATTATTTTTGTAACTAGTCTACATTCAATACTCTTAAGAGATCTTGAAAGAAGACCCAAAAGTTTCACCTCACGAACTAGACAGGGCAAATGGTGAAATGTTTGTATAACATAGATTTTTGGCTCAACTTTTCTATTTTTTCTTCTTGCGTAATATTTTTCTCTCAGAATAAATCTACCGATCAAATCAGCACATAGTAATTTTCTCTCATAACAAACCTGCCATACAAATCAGCAGAAGATGTGTCGAGCAAAGTCTATAGTCTATCACATAACTATAAATTATGCATTAGAAGGTGTTTGGATCTAATAAAGACTAAAATTTAGCCTTTGCCGAATCGGATGCTACTATAAGAATTAAATATAAATTAAATATAAAATTCATCACATAAATGAAGACTAATTAGCAAGATGAATTTATCCAACGTAATTAATACATCATTAACACATATTTTCTTACCACTACATTATCAAATCATGTACTAATTAAATTTATTAGATTCTTCTTACAGTTTAGTGTTGATATGTACAATCTCTAACCAGTATAAAACATCAGTGTGACACAGAAGGTCATTAGTTAGCAAGAAGGCATCATTCGAACTTGCTTTGAACATTTTTTTTCATACATTGTGCATTTTTATTATTAGAACATGTAAAGATTGTAAGTTTGTAGCGAATGGGTTTGTAGTCCAATAGTAGGATGGTCCAGTGGGACGCTACCCACCAGGGTTCTTTATTATTAGAACATGTAAAGATTGTAAGTTTGTAGCGAATGGGTTTGTAGTCCAATGGTAGGACGGTGCAGTGGGACGCTACCCACCAGGGTTCAAATCCTGGTGCTCGCACCTTTTTCTGGATTTATTCCGGGGTTTTCCGGTGTTATGCATTAAGTGGTAAGCGATGTTCCCGTCGACGACGAGGCGCTAGTGGTGACTTCGAGAATCTCCAGATCTGCCGGTGCTCAGTCCTTCGGAGGTGCTCATAAGGATAGGGTTTGCGTACATGTATTCATAGGGGTGAGTGTGCGTGCGTGTTGTGAGCGTCTGCGTTGTACTGTAATCTCAAAAAAAAAGATTGTAAGTTTGTAACTATATTTCACGTACCAATTAAAGTTAGCATACAGTTTAGCTGATTTAGAATTTCCAACGACTATTATTTCAACTAGTAACATGCCCGCGCGTGCGCGGGGCCCTCGATGATCCAATTTGCTCAATATGATAACATCATCGTATCAACTTTATTAAAATAATTATCTAAATGAAAAATGATAAGCATGCTGCTACACTTTACGGTCATTAGTAAACTGATCATCTTTATGAAATCCAGTAGAACTCAGTTTCCCACACTGCATAGGAAAAAACTAACAATATAAAATGAAAGATCGGATTGACCTCTCATTTCCAAAAGCAAGACTAATATTCTCTAGCAAAAATCTCACCAACAATGGAAACAAATATCTCTGAACATAAAATTTCGAACAATATGATAAGGCCTTTGTGATCACTAGTAAAGTGCACGTGCGACACCCACGTGTTTAAAAACATTTATCTCTTGGTGTTTGTTCTTATTAATTATAGTATTCATGTATTTACGTGACACTGCATACATTTATAACTTGATGTCTAATTATATTTTGGTGTACAATTCTGAGCCATCCATTTTTTCAAAATAGTTTGCAAAATCTTAGTGGACCGAATGCATCCACCTGCATATCATAACAAACAAAAAACTCATGCATAGGTTAATTCTTTAATCATAGATGTGTTATATGCTTACCATAGTTTGAACAATTTCTTGGCGGTGATGCTCTGTATCAACAAGGTTTCGTGGGATCCGAAAACGAAAAAATAATCAGACATCCTGATATCACTCTGTTTTTGTGTTCTCAGGTTCATATATGAAATCATAAACAAAAACAACTGTCAAAAAAATTACTATACTCCAGTAGAGTAATTTTGTAGTAGGGAAGATCGAGATGCACGGAGAATTCTAGCATTGAAAATACTGACACTCATGGATGTTTTTGCAGCCGAGTAATGTCAAAAACTCATTGATTCCAAGGATAGCCATTGGAGCAAGTTGTTGTTACTATACTTAATTGGAAAAATCTCCACTTCGAAGTATTAATGACCATATGAAAGCCACAAAGAGTTTTTTTAGCACATATCACTGGTGGAATGGGTTGAGTGGAGTTACCTGAGCAGCTATGGCTTGAGTGATTGTATATTCAGTTTCAGCCTTGAATTGCCTCCACAATTTTTTGCAATATGCAGCGGTGATTATGGTCTTCTCCTTTGGAACCTGCTCATGAATGGCATCCCAGCAAAACATATGGTTTCTACTTAAAGAATTTGCTTGGTAAGAACCGAGTGTTGCTTCACCATAGACCTAAATTTGATATTTAAAACCCAGCTTCCTTTCCTTTACAATGAGCTGGAGGCAAGTAGATCAGAAGATTGGATACTCATATTTGTAGTCCCAGGTGTTGCAGCATCAACAAGAGCAAGGGTGAGGGTGTTTACAATGTTGTCACCATCCTCACCCAACCGAATTGCAGCCATTTTAGAAAGCTACTTCATGGACTGCAGCAAAATGGTAGCATGGACACGCTTCAGCTCCTAAGACAACTCAACGAGCAGTTTTAGTAATAACTTCTATATATGTCCTCCTTTCCTGTCCACACCCTGGGCAAAAGGGCAAGCATATCTTATGAACAGTAAACATGTAAATTTGTTTTAGTTTAGTCTGAGCACATAATATATTTGTATATCTATGTGAGTTGGCATACATTTAAACTCAGATGAAGTATCGACAAATTAGGGCATCCAAATACATTATACGTAGCTAGTAATGTAGCTAGCTGGGGAGAGAGAGAATTTATTTCATACAATGGATACACTGTGTTTGAGATAATAATTCAAAAGAATGGAGTTGCAAGAGTTTAGACTCAGGTTGTTGTCTTTTTAAGGTTCCGACACCTTTTCATCAAAATAGATTGTTTCCGTGTCGTCATACCTGTGATGGAAGAAAAAAAATTTAGTACCTTAAAGTTGATAACAGATTATTATTTTGTACGTCGGTCACTCATGAGTGAATCAATCCGAGGTGTTGATCTGTACCGATTTGTGTGCAATTGTCTTCTTGCGTGTGTATTGCTTCCCGTATTTGATTTTTTCTCCCACTTGTATTCTCCACACTCTGCGAGATGCGCAGTTGGTGATTAACATAAAGGTGAAACACTACTCCATGCTACCATTACAACTTTTTGACTTTTGAAGCACAAAACTGACCGGCCTCCAACCTCTCTCTCTTCTATCGTGGTGATGCATGTTCTCCTCTGACACTATTTCCGTTGCGAAATTATTTTTTCTTTACCGTCGCATCTCACATATTTTTACATGAGGACTACTATTACAACAGTGTTTCACAGAGATTATACTACAGCTTAGTTGCCTCTCGTTGACGTACCTCGCTGTACATTGATGCACATATACTCATTTGATCATTTATTTAATTTTTATAATCGATTCTTATCATGAGACCACAAGGACCACTACTATGCTCTCACATGTCATCCCTTTGCACAAGAACAAATATATTTCGCACACCCATGCACATACTAAGATGCTAATTATTCAACTTTGCACATACATACTATATTTACATCTCAGATTTCCGTGGACACAAACATAAATTTGCATGTAAAAATAACCTAATACACAAGCTAACCAAAACATGGTTTCCACATGTACAGGATCATTGGAGTAATGAACAAAATAGAATTTAAAAAAATAAATAGAGGCAGAAGAACCAAGAAAAGGAAGAATCGAGAGCAACAGGACGCTGGCCTCTACCAGTAATATATCACGAACGAGAATCCAGAGGAAAAACGGATCGAAATCGAAACAAAAAAAATATTGTGTAAGAACAAGCAGAAGCCGGATGACCACACGAATGCCATCGCCGACCGGAGCAACACGACAGCCTCTCCGGAGCGCAACATGGTGAGCAGACTTGGCCACCACCTCCCCGGGAGCCTCGAGGACGGCAGCCACCGAAAGCGCCTCCCCGCCGGCGAACTTGAAGAGCGCTTGGGCGCCGTGGTCGTACCCGCCGCCGTTGGTGCGCTGTAGGCTAGGCTGTGGCCCGACGTCGAGCAGCTGTGCCGCTGGGATGCCGGCCAGGCACGGGGACCACGCTCCGAACGGGGAAGAACATGCTGTGCTGAACGATAATGGTGAGCCACCGGCGACGCCGTGGCTCCCGCGAGCCGTCCCCGCCGCGCACGCGTGCCGCCGTCCTCCAGGCTGATGCAGCGTCGCGCTCCCTTCCCAACGCAACGCGACGCGACGCAGCGCCGCACCGCCGCCACCCCTCTCCTCCATGCCATCCTCTTCACCCTCCCCGATCGACGACGATGATGCTCCTATCCTGCGCCATGGTCGCCGTGAGCTAGGTCTGGCACCAAGCACCGGCACCGCAGTGCTCCCCCCTCGGCCCCTCGCGGCCGAGCTCTGCCGGCGGCCACATAGGCACCTGGTGCAGAAGAAGCGAAGGCGGCGGCAGCACGACACCCAGCCCCCGCCCAAGCCTCGTGTCCCCACGCCCAACAGACAACGACGACAGGGAAGAAAGCCAGGAGATTGTCGGCCGTGAAGATGGAGACGGCGGCGTCCACTGTCGTCCCACCCTCGCCTCCTGCGCTGGAGCCTCGACGTCAGACGTCGTCGTGCACCTTGGATGGCCCGGCGCCGCTGCTCCTTTGCCCGCACACGCCCCCGTCGTCATGCTCGTGCGTCCTGCGCCGTCAAATCTGGCCACCAGAGGGCGAGGACCGGCCCGGCGGGAGGAACTCAAGCCGCGTACGATCCCGCGGAGGCAACGTACGACCGCGTGTTCACGGGTGGGCCCAGAAGTGGGTACCCAAGGTGGGTAGAGGTCATCACGGTGACAACATGTGCGATACACACGCTTATTTACAGAAAAAACATAATTAAAATTAAATTTAAAATAAGATAAAAAATCAATATGTTCATATCATTGATGATGAATAATGGTCCAATAAGGTCTCCCCTCCCTCGCTAGGAATGACCCGGTTCCATCCATATATCCACCTCAATTTCTCACAAAGACAAAGACATGAGGAACGAAAATCTAAGCTTATCTTCCAACGAATTATCAAAGAAGCCATGAAAAACGATGAGGGTTTTCTTCAAAAGCACTTCAGGGTGTTTGTTTTCAAGGCATGGTGTGCTACCATTACATTCCTAAATCTCCAGCAACGCACTGGTGCAACAATGAGCTTGCAAACCTACCTATATCTAATACATATTCTGAGCAAATCTAATAAACTATTTCGCAAGCGGCAATTCCAGGACCAGCATAACCAAGATATTTTGCACTACTCTGGCCAGGAACTCGCCCTGCTGCCACTATCACCAAGGTGATCACCACGACCATGAGCAGCGGCCAGGCGAACACAGTACAACTGTACAACCCTTCGGGCCTCGGACACAAGGAGTCATGCATGCACCGAGATCACCCAAATCTTGCGGGGAACTACCGGAGCAGGGTGATCTCCACGATCACAAGACTTGCACCGACCAAGAGCGATCACCACAACCATGGCACGCCGATCTCAGTGGAGCACCGCTCGATGTTGGTGGAGAGGAGAGGGTGCCGAAGAGCAGCCTGATGACGAGCATGGATCAGGTCAGAAAATAAAAAGGCAAACGCTTCGTGAAAGAACTTCCTATTTTGTTGGACTCCGTGATTTTGATTAGTGGCGCATTGTTTCATGCGGGTCCGTGCAGATGGAGAGCTTGGCCGCGGTTCGCCCGGAAGGGGAGATCAGCGGCGCAGAGGACGGCGAGGGTGACGACGTCAGAGACGGTGAGGGCCATGATCAGCGTCGAGAAGGAAAACAGTAACGATGGTGGCGTTTCCACGACCGGTTCCCATAGGGTAGTAGCTGACACCCGGCTCGGAACGGGGATGACTCCAGGTATCTCGGGGCACCGGCACTGTTATTGCCGAGGTTCTGGAGTAGCCATCGATGTTTAGAACGTGGTAGGCTCTCACGTTGTTGGTGCACGGATCGCCGTCGTCGTTGGCCATATCGATAGATTAGCTAGCATGGAAGGATTGCATGGATCGGAGGGATCTTCCATATTGTGTTTTATTTTTATAATAGGGCGTTGGAGACCTGGACAGATACAAGGATCGATCGGAGGGGGTTTTCCTTTACGTCTCCAACTTCTCATTACAGTTGCGTTTTTGCGTATGAGACCAGGACACGGTAGGTACCGATCAGTTCGCGATTTTGTGGGTGGGTGGGCGTGGTCAAGACGCCGGTACGCTCGGCGGGTATACGGGCAGGGTGGGTCCAACATGGGTACGCGAGGTGGGTAAGACATGATTGGGTGACAAAAACATTAGCTTTTTGGCATAAACGCTCTCCAAATTGCGATTTTTGGTACTTTTATAGTCCTTCCACCTTATCCACTCCTAAAAACATATAACGGGTGGGTCCGGCGTGAGGGGTACGGCGGACCCAATTTGAGTGAGAAAAGTTTTTAATTGTTTTTGCTCCTTATAGTATAGATTTGTAACAGTAATCTGTCAGAGTAAATGGGAGGAAACACCAGCATTGATTGCATTGAATTTAGGTTTTGACCAAATTTTGAGAAACACCTGCACAAATTGCATTACAACACCTGCATAAACATTAAGAAATAAGGAAAATCATAGAGTAAAAGAATGCCTTACTATTAAAACACAGTAAGCAAAATTTAGGAGAATGAATAGGAAAATGACAATTATTCAAAATGCAAATTGGAACAAGATTTAGCATGTAAAGCAAACAGCTGCAGCAATAAAATGCAACAAATCAGTTGGCTATTTCCTGGATCTCAAGCTGAAACCCGACAAACAGAGATTGGGCGAACACACATGAATGCAGGACCTATTGTTATTAAGCAATGTTCTTTCTATGAAATATAGGAAGAAATATGTTGAAGTTACTATATTATTTCTCTGTCCTGTAACTGTTTGGAAGGTGAAGATTGAACCTTTTACAACATTAGCAAGGGCATAGCGCCATGAAATTTACTTCTAAAATTTACCTCTGGGCCCCATCATCAATTGTCATGGCCAATATACCACACCATGAAGCCATGTGGACAATCGTCTTCCAAGTGGCCAAATTACTTAGCCACATCCATTCCAGGTAGTGGCTGCACCTTCCTCTTCCGGTATTCAGTATTCACAGCTCCTCTGTCAACTTGACCCCTTCATCCATCAGAACATTGCAGTGTTGATGAAAGGCATTAGAATAAATAAGATTGTATGTTTGTCTGCAGTATAATGTTCAGCATTTCTACATGCACTTCGTTGCTAGTTAGATATTGTGTTCTTTGTACTATTATTTTTGAAACAAATTTAATATTCATATATGTTTAAACCCCATGCCCATAAAGAAACTCCGCTCAGTGAATTTTTCAATGTAAAATTCTTGACCTATTCTCTTCTTGTTGTTGGTTGTGGTGGAATAACACACTGTCAATCCCACATCCAGGTAGAAGTTGTCGCTCTATCCAGTTATGAAGAAAAAGAAGAGATATTGAAAGAGCAGGTTGGTGTAAATACAATGTAAATTGCTAAACACATGCTTACTGCTAATCTCCCAATGATTATGCCTAATAGTTGTAGGAGAATAATGTTCTCTGGTATTCTTCCAACCCTAGATGGGTGGGTATATAGAAAGTGATACATGGGCCTCTATATGGGCCATACACACACATACTCTAACACCACCCGCAGTCTGGACTACCGGCGCAGCAGTGTACGAGACTGGCCAACAAAGAAATAAACACACACACAGGCCCCCCTGCAGCCACAACTAGCCACTGACTACGTTGAGGCTGGATCGAAACTCCGAGAAGGTCGAGGAGAGAAGACCCTTGGTGAAGATGTCAGCGAACTGGGAGGTGGTCGGTACATGGAGAACACGAACATCACCGATAGCCACCCGGTCACGAATGAAGTGTAAGTCAATCTCCACATGCTTCATCCGCTGGTGCTGAACCGGGTTGGTGGAGAGGTACACGGCACTGACGTTGTCGCAGTAGACGAGCGTGCTCTTGGCGAGCGGGCTGTGAAGCTCAGCTAAGAGCTGCCGGAGCCAAGACGCCTCAGCCACGCCGTTAGCAACAGCCCGGTACTCCGCCTCAGCACTCGAGCGGGAGACAACCGGCTGCCGCTTCGACGACCAGGAGATCAGGTTGCCGCCGAGGAAGACGGCGTAGCCTGAGGTAGAGCGGCAGGTGTCAGGACAACCCGCCCAGTCAGCATCCGTGTAGACAACCAGCTCGGTAGGAGAAGACCGGTGGAGGACCAAGCCGAAACCAATCGTGCCTCTGATGTAGCGAAGAAGATGCTTCAGTGCAGCAAGATGGGACTCCCGAGGATCATGCATATGGAGGCAGATCTGCTGGATAGCGTAGGTGAGGTCCGGCCTGGTGAAAGTGAGGTACTGTAAGGCTCCAGCAAGACTCCGATAGGCAGTCGGATCAGCAACAGGATCACCCAGAGTAGCAGACAGCTTCGCCTGAGTATCAATAGGAGTGGAGTAAGGCTTGCAATCAGTCATCCCAGCCCGCTTCAGGATATCAAGAGCATACTGACGCTGGTGAAGGAGAAGACCAGTCTGGTGGGGCTCAACTGTCACGCCCGAGAAGTGGTGAAGCTTACCCAGATCCTTCATAGCAAACTCCTGCTGAAGAGAGGAGATAATCCGCTGGAGCAACTGTGGGCTGGAGGCAGTCAGGACAATGTCATCAACGTAAAGGAGGAGGTAGGCAATGCCATCAGCATGGTGATATATGAACAGTGAAGTGTCTGCCTTGGCCTCAACAAAGCCCAGCGTCACCAAGAACGTAGCAAACCGAGAGTACCATGCCCGAGGAGCCTGCTTCAGACCATAGAGAGACTTGTTCAGCCGGCAGACCAAATCTGGATGACTGGAGTCCACAAAACCTGCTGGCTGACTGCAGTAGACTGTCTCTGTTAGAGTGCCATGGAGAAAAACATTCTTGACATCGAGCTGGTGCACTGACCAAGAGCGAGAGAGAGGACAGTACGCACTGTAGCTGGCTTCACCACGGGACTGAAAGTCTCATCATAATCCACACCGGGGCGCTGAGTGAACCCCCGAAGAACCCAACGCGCCTTATAGCGCTCTAGAGTACCATCAGCCCGATGCTTGATCGTCCAAATCCACTTGCCGGTCACCACATTGCAATCAGACGGACGCGACACAAGGTCCCAAGTCTGGTTTGCAAGAAGAGCTCTGTACTCCTCTTCCATCGCACGACGCCTGTTCGGATTTGCCGGAGCCTCACGAACTGACGTCGGAATCGGAGAGAGCCGCGGTTCCCCCTCTGTGGCAGAGAGAGCCGCGGGCCGAAGAACCCCGGCCGCCTGCCGAGTCACCATGGGATGGGTGTGACGAGGATCCCGATGGATGACCAGCGGGTGGTACACGGCCGGCTCCACTCGAGAACGACGCGGTTTAGGCGGCGGTGGTGGCGGCGGAGGAGGCGTAGACGGCGCCGGAGACGACGGTGGAGGAGGTGGAGACGGCTCCGGAGACGGTGGTGGAGGAGGCGGAGCCGTCGAGCGGCGCTCATAGACATAGCGCACAGGAGGCGCATAGTCCACGGGCACCTCCGGAATCGGAGCCAGAGGAGCAGGCATCTGTGGACGGCGTCGGTACACCTGCACCGGCTCGGCGTAGGGTGCAGGTGTTGTCGGGGCCACGCGTGGCGCGGGAGGAGGCATCGGGACGGTGCTCGGCGCAGCAGAAGGCGTCGTGGCCACGTGTGGCCCGGCTGGAGGCTCCAGGGGCGCAAAAGGCACCGGTGCCGTGCATGGTGCGGCGGGAGGCTCCGAGGGTGCCGGGGCTGCACGTGGCGCGGCCAGAGGCACCAAGCCCGCGTCAAGTGCGACAAAGGGCACCGGAACAGTGGGTGGTGCAAGAAGAGGCTCCGGCGCCACGCGTGGCGCAGCTAAAGGTGCCGGAGCCGGTGGTGGGTCAGAAGTACCTGCTGGAAAAGGAAAAACAGAAACAGGTGGCTGAACCACCGGGTCAGAAAACATAGACTCAAGGTCAGGGTCAGGAGAAGGTGTGGAGGAGGAGGAGTAGGGGAAGTCTGACTTGTCAAAGATAACATGTCGGGAGATAAGAACCCGACGAGAAGTGAGGTCAAAGCTACGGTACCCCTTATGGTCAGGGGAGTAACCAAGAAACACACAACGTGTCGAGCGAGGTGCGAGCTTGTGAGGAGCAGTGGCAGCAATGTTCGGGTAGCAAGTGCACCCGAAGACACGGAGGTGAGCGTAAGTGGGTGGGGTACCGAAGAGAGCGTGGTGAGGAGTCGGAGCAGGTGAGGCTGTGGAAGGAAGACGGTTGAGAAGGTAGGTGGTGGTGTGAAGACTCTCTGCCCAGAAGCGCAGAGGCAGGGAGGCCTGGAGGAGAAGGGTGCGCATGACATCGTTCGTGGTCCGAATCATGCGCTCAGCCTTGCCGTTCTGGGGAGAAGTGTACGGACAAGACATACGTAGCTGAACACCTCGGGAGAGAAAGAAGGAGCGAGAGGTGTTGTTATCGAACTCACGACCGTTGTCACATTGGACGGCCTTCACGGTGAGACCGAACTGAGTGGACACCCAGGTAAAGAAGTGAAGGAGGGTGGGGAAGGTGTCGGACTTGGCACGCAAAGGAAAAGTCCAGGAGTAGTGAGAAAAATCATCAATGATCACAAGATAGTACTTATAGCCAGACATGCTGAGTACAGGAGATGTCCACAAATCACAGTAAATAAGATCAAAAGCATGCGAGGCATGCGAAGAAGAAGAAGAAAAAGGAAGCCGAACATGGCGACCAAGCTGGCACGCATGACAGAGGTACTCAGCACTAGTCCTAGTACAAGAGACATCTGCACTACGACTAATCTGAGCCAAAACATCTCGGCCAGGATGACCAAGACGGCGGTGCCAGGTGGTGGAGGACGGTGTCGCAGCAAGAGCAGCGGACGAGGAAGACGAAGAGGTCGAAGGTGAAGCAGCGGAGGCCGGAAGGTGGAGGGTGTAAAGGGGCCCGGAGCTATCACATCGGAGGAGTGGACGCCCGGTAGCCAAATCCTTCACAGAAAGACCAGAAGTGTCAAACTCGACTGAACAAGAATTATTAGAAGTAAATTGACGAATGGAAAGGAGATTGTGGACCATCTGAGGAGCCACAAGAACATCAGAGAGACAAAAAGGACCGGGAGTAGAACCCACAGAGGTGACAGGGTGACAAGAGCCATCACCAACCATGATGGAAGAAGGACAAGAGGGGTGAGGAGGTCGGACAGAAGAAAGGATACCCGCATCAGGGGTGGTGTGGTAGGAGGCACCCGAGTCGGCGATCCACTCTGTGCCGACGGGCAGTGTCAGGCCCACGGTGCTGAAGGACTGCGCCAGAGCAGCCTCATCCCACCCCCCGGCCACGCCGAACTGGGCTGAGGAGGTGGAGTCCAGGACGACACGTATGAGGCAGCACCCGTGACCATGGCAGCCGGCTGGTGCGGGGGACATTGAAGGGCCACATGGAGATGCGCCCGGACCATGGGTTGGCAAAGGTCGGCCAGGGTGCACCCCCGGGAGGAGGAGGAGCGAGAGCGGGGGTCGGAGCCTGGGTGGGCGTCCCACGACCCCCACGACCCCCACCACTGCGTCCTCGGCAACCTCAGCAGCCCCCACGGCCCCCCCACCCCCGCTCGGCCCGGGGGGAGGAGCACCAAGGAGAGAGGCGGGCGGCGAGGCGGAGGACGGTGGCGGGGCAGCGACGAGAGCACGGGAGGTGGTGGAAGACGACGACGTGGTCGAGGCAGGCGTGTGGAGGCCCCGGGTGAGCTCCTCCAGGGTGAGAGCATCACGAAGCTGGAGGAAGGTGGGAGTCGGCTTCTGGTGAGTGAACACCGTCCGCAGGGCCTCGTAGCTGGCGGGAAGGCCCCGCACGACGTTGAGCACCAGCACGTGCTCCGGGACTGGGTACCCAAGGTCCTGAAGTCCATCGGCCGTGCTCTTCATCTTCCTGCAGAAGTCGCCCACGGACATGTCACCCAGCTCGAGGGTGCGGAGCTCAGTGTCGAGTACGGTATTGGTGTTTTAGAACGCTGGTGGCAACAACGACACCAAGATGCTACTGGAAGACTCGAGAAGCTGCACTTGCTGATACGACTACTCAAAGACCCCTTAGTAGGTTGCCGGTCGTATGGACCTCCCTGGGCCCACTACCTCGGTGGGTACCAGACCGACTACTCGGTGGGCCCCTGGGACTACTCGACTTGCGCTGCACGGCACCTGATGGCGTGAAGCACAAGGGCTACAGAGGAGAAGTACCCGGATAGGAAGCTGTACATGTCCCGCACTGTATAGAGGACTCCTAGACGTACTCGACTAGTACTCTCTCCCTGAACCGACTTGTAACCCTGCCTCCCGGACTATATAAGGCGAGGCAGGGACCCCCCTCTCTCTCACGGCTTAAGATTGCATCATCTTGTAATCGCACCCAATCAATCCAGAGCCACGCAGCATACAGGACGTAGGGTATTACGCACCCCGCGGCCCGAACCTGTCTAAATTGTGTGCCACGTGTCTCTTCCTTCGAGTTACCGATCTCGGTGAGGCCACATTCATCTACTTCAGGTACTCCCCTTAGTAGGTTGCTGGTCTAAAACACCGACAGCTGGCGCGCCAGGTAGGGGCTCTCGCCGAAGATCTCATGGCGAACTCGACGGCTTCCGTCTACATCAAGCCAACCGTCGCCTTCAACCGCGGCGACACCTTCGTCTTCGGTGCCTGGGTCTGCACTACTGACGGCGCCGGATCTTTCCAACGCCGCCTCACCATGCCACCCAACCCGGAGACCGGCCTCGTGACACTTCCCGGAGTAGTCACGGGCGAACTCGCCGGCAAATTCGGCGAAATTTCGCTTTTCGACCAACACGCCGACTTCGAGCTTGGATCCGCCTCCAACTCGGGCTCGACGTCCCCGTGGGCTATCGTATGCGAGCCGGCAACTCAGCCATCGCATGTGGACTCCCCACCCCGCGAGCACTTCACGCGTGGCCCCCGCAACGTCAGCAGGGCCCACACGAAGGCTCCCACTACACGCTGGGTCGGCAAGGAGCCTGTACCCGAGTACGACTCGGACTCCGACACCGCTCCCGGCCACGCCTCGGACTCCAACCCCCTTTTCGGCTTCTACTAGGACTCCGCGTACGAGTTCGACTTCGGGTCGGACCCTGAGGATCCCGAGTCCGAGAACAACTCCACAGAGCAACCCCTGTCAGGACCCGCCGTCGGCTTGGTCATAACATCTACACCCGCCAGAAGATTTGTCTACTGGCCAGACCGCAAGCCCGCTGACCTGACGAACGGGAACTCACACTACGTCGCCTACCTCGACTCGCTTCCCTTCCAGGAGGGAACGCCACTCGCTCGAGCTGAGGAGTACACCCCAACGGAGGTGGCGAGTTCTGACTCCAGTCTTGGCAACCCCGACCGCCAAGTCTTCATGGCTGCCAGCGACACGCCAGGACCCTCAGGGACAGCAAGCGACCGATACCTCAAAGACATCTCCGCAGACGAGCTGTCTGCCGACGCACCCGCGGATGAGACTGACGCCAACAGGGACGCTCGACGTGAGCGTAACAGAAAGCGGAACGAACGACGCCGGCGTCTTCGAGATAACCTCCCCATCCGCAACCTCGCAGAGGCTCTCGACCAAGTCGAGAGTAGGGTACACACTACCCCGGAGCAATGCCTCATGTCGATCACAGCGATCGCACGCCAAGCTCAGGGGATGCGTGCAGGAGAAGTCATCGCCAAGCTTGCAGAAGATGCTTACTTCATGCGAGCTGACAACAGGGTCGCTCAGCCGCTCCCCGCCAGGAATCGCGATAACGAAGCCACAAGTCGCAGCGCGGACCTCGGTCGTAACTGTACTCGAGCTGAGCTGCTGGCCAATCCCAACCGTACTCGTGCAACGGCCGGCGGACCCTCTCAAGGTGGCAACAGCGCTGCAGCTGCTGGCGGCGATCGTGAGATCATCCCTCATCGCGACCCTGGCGGCGGAGGCAGCGACGGCGGAAGCTCCAACCATGGGGCCAATAGAAGGGCCGGTGGCGGAGGCGACCGCGGCGGCCGACGCCACGCGAATAGCCACGCCTCCGGAGCCTCTCAGGGCGGCTTCGACGCCCGCCAGAAGATTGAAGAACTACGGCGCAAGAAGGCTTCCACGTCAGGCGACAACGACGGCTTCCCTGCCTTCTCTGCGCGACTTCGCAACCTCCTCCTCCCAGAGAAATTCAAGCCTCTGGGAATCACCAAGTACGACGCGAAGCAAGATCCTGTGCAGTGGCTCAGATGCTACGCCCTCTCCATCGAGAACGCTGGTGGCAACAACGACACCAAGTGCCTATATTTCCCCTTCTGTCTGGACCAGGCACCGCTTACATGGCTCGAGTCACTTGAGAAGTACTCGATCGACAAGTGGGACCAGCTGAAGGAGCAGTTCACCAGCAACTTCGCAGGCGCTATGGGCCACTCGGGTACTCGCATGGACCTAGCTATGGTGAAGCAGGAACAAGGCGAGACCCTTCGCAAGTACATGCGGCGTTTCTTCGACAAGCGCGCCACAGTAGTCGATGTCTCTAACAAAGAAGTCATCGACCTCTTCCAAGACGGTCTCTACCACCGTCGCACTTTCGAAGACTTCGGCCGTCGCCGCCCAAGCTCCATCACCCACCTCAAGGACATGATCACGTCCTGGGCCGATGAAGAAGACAAGGCCAACGCCAAGTACGACGCCATCCGTGGCAAGAGCAAGCAGAACACGAGCGGCGGCAGCAGCAACAACGGGAACCAAGGCGGTCGCAACAACAACAACTACTCGGGTCCCAACCGCAAGCGCAAGCCAGACAACACTGTCGCGGCTATCCAGCGCCCTACGAAGGAGAACTCGAAGAAGACCTCCGGCGGCTTCAAAGACTTGCTGAAGGAGAAGTGCCCGTGGCATCTGGACGGCAACCACACCACCGTGCAGTGCTACCAACTCAGGCGAGCACTCAAGGATACTCCGGAGCCACGACACCCTCATGACAAGAAAGGCAAGAAGAAGAACGACGAAGGCAATGGCGACTTCCAGGAACCCGACAAGACGGTGAACGTCCTCTTCGGCGGGCTACCCAGCAGACGGGTCCAAAAGGCTACCCGTCGAGAAGTCATGAGCATTGAACCAGCGGTCCCGACCCCCCTCAGGTGGTCGGAGGTACCCATTACCTTCTCCCGCGCGGATCAATGGACTAGCTTCTCCGAACCAGGGCGGTTCCCACTCGTCCTGAAGCCGGTGGTCGCGGGCTCCAAGCTCAACAAGGTCCTCATCGACGGTGGAAGCGGGCTTAACGTCCTTTTCACCAAGACCTTGAAGAAGATGAAGCTCGACATCACCCACATGCTCACCAAGAGCACCTCGCCCTTCTACGGCATCGTCCCCGGAAATGCGGCTATTCCACTGGGCTCAGTGGTCCTGCCAGTTACCTTCGGGGAATCTCGGGACAACTATCGTACCGAGTACATCAAGTTCGAAGTCGCGGACTTCGAGACGTCCTACCATGCCATCCTCGGCAGACTGGCCATCGCCAAGTTCATGGCAGTACCCCACTACACCTACCTAGTACTCAAGATGCCGAGTCCAGCAGGTGTACTCTCGCTGCAGGGGGACTTGAAGATATCGCACGACTGCGACACGGAAGCTGTGGAGATCGCCTCCACAAATCAAGTACCCAATGTAATGATGGAGATCTACGCTGCGTCGAAGAAGCTTGCCCCAAGCGAACTCGACATCCCAGAGAAGTCGGATAAAGCTAACAAGCCTCAGCCAGCCGAGGAGGTTCTGGTCAAGACAATTGTCCTCGGGACAGGCGACAGCAGCAAGACCACCACCATCGGGGCGGGCCTCGACCTCAATAGGAAGACGCGCTCATCAACTTCCTTCAGGCTAACCGCGACATCTTCGCGTGGAAACCAACGGACATGCCATGGGTGCCCAGGGAGTTGATTGAGCATTCACTCAACGTCGATCCTAAAGCTACCCCGAAGCGACAACACCTCCGCCGCTTCGCCGACGACAGACGGGACGCCATCAAGAAGGAACTCGCCAAACTACTCGCGGCTGGCTTCATCAGAGAAGTTTTCCATCCTGAGTGGCTCGCCAACCCCGTCCTCGTCCACAAGAAGAACTCGAACGAGTGGAGGATGTGCGTCGACTACACCGACCTCAACAAGCACTGCCCCAAGGACCCCTTCGGGTTGCCGCGGATTGACCAAGTCATCGACTCCACGGCGGGCTGCGACCTGCTCTGCTTCCTCGACTGCTACTCCGGGTACCACCAGATCGCGATCAAGGAAGAAGACCAGGAGAAGACCGCGTTCATCACCCCGTTTGGCGCGTACTGCTACACGACCATGTCCTTCGGGTTGAAGAACGCTGGCGCTACATACCAACGAGCTATCCAGGCCTGCTTCAAGAGGCAACTCAACAAGAACGTCGAAGCCTACGTGGATGACGTGGTCGTCAAGACCAGAAACTCCAGCACGCTCATCGACGATCTTGAAGAGACTTTCGCATCCCTGCGCGAGTACCGCTGGAAGCTCAACCCGAACAAGTGCGTCTTCGGCGTGCCGTCGGGCAAACTACTCGGTTTCATCATCAGCCATCGCGGCATCGAAGCCAATCCCGAGAAGATCTCCACCATCACCAGCATGAAAGCTCCCACGTGCATCAAAGACGTGCAGAAGCTGACCGGGTGCATGGCGGCCTTGAACAGATTCATCTCGAAGCTTGGAGAACGGGGGCTCCCCTTCTTCAAATTACTCAAACACCAAGAGAAGTTCGTGTGGACTCCAGAGGCGGACCAAGCCCTTGCCCAGCTCAAGGACTTCCTATCGAAGCCACCAGTCCTCACAGCTCCTCGTAAAGGCGAGCAGCTACTGCTCTACCTCGCTGCGACTACTCACGTGGTCAGTACTGCCATCATCGTCGAGCGGCAGGAAGACGACCACGCCTATCCAGTCCAGCGTCCAGTCTACTTCGTCAGCGAGGTCCTATCAGAATCCAAGGCACGCTACCAGCCAGTACAGAAGCTTCTGTACGCAGTGCTCATCACCTCGCGGAAGCTACGACACTACTTCCAGGAGTACTCGATCTCCGTCGTCACCGACTACCCGCTCGGTGACATCCTGCGGAACCAAGATGCTACTGGAAGAATCTCCAAATGGGCAGTCGAACTCGGCGCCCTCAACATCGACTTCAAGCCACGCACAGCCATCAAGTCGCAGGCACTAGTCGACTTCATGGCGGAGTGGCGGGAGAATCAGCTACCTACTCCAACCAAGCGCCCAGAGCACTGGGTGATGTACTTCGACGGCTCACTCAACCTCGAGGGCGCAGTGCAGGAGTACTCTTGATCTCTCCAACGGGCGAACAACTCAAGTACGTCCTGCAGATCTTCTGGAAGGTCTCAAACAACGAAGCTGAGTACGAAGCTCTGCTACACGAGCTCCGCCTCGCGGCTTCACTGGGCATCAAGCGGCTACTAGTCTTCGGCGACTCCGCAGTGGTCATCAACCAAGTCAACAAGTCCTGGGACCGCAACAAGGAGAACATGGACGCCTACTGCCTAGAAGTCCGCAAGCTCGAGAACAAGTTCTATGGTCTGGAATTCCACCACATCGTCCGCGACAACAACGTTGCAGCGGACGTCCTGTCGAAGCTTGGTTCTACTCGCGCTCAAGTACCAGCGGGTGTCTTCGTCCACGAGCTTCACGCGCCATCCATCCCGGAGCCGGCGCCACCGACCATTGACCCAGCGCATCCCCCGGCTGGCCAGGAGGTCATTATGATCGACGTGGACTGGAGGCAGCCCTTCATCGACTACCTCAGCGAGCAGAAGGTTCCCTCGGACAAGAACATGGCCGAGCAACTCATCCGCCGTGCCAAGTCCTACGTTCTCGTCGGAGACAAGCTCTACAGGCGGGGCGCATCTTCCGGAGTACTCATGAAGTGCGTTCCCAGACAAGAAGGCAAGGACATCTTGGAGGAGATCCATAAAGGCGTCTGCGGCAACCACGCGTCCTCACGCACGCTGGTCAGCAAGGCCTTCCGACGGGCTTTCTATTGGCCCACAGCTCTGGGCGACGCCGAAGAACTCGTCAGAAGGTGCCAAGGGTGCCAATACTTCGCCAAGCAACAACACGTCCCGGCCTACAAGCTAGTCACCATACCGCCAACCTGGCCTTTCGCCTGCTGGGGGCTCGACATGATTGGGCCACTTCCAACTGCGCCAGGTGGATTCAACCGAGTATTGGTGGCCATCGACAAGTTCACCAAGTGGATCGAGGTCAAGCCGGTTACATGCCCCAAGGCCGACAGAGTACTCGACTTCCTGGATGAACTCGTGCATCGCTACGGACTACCCCACCGCATCATCACAGACCTGGGCTCCAACTTCAACAATCACCAGTTCTGGGAGTACTGCGAGAACAGCGGGATCGACGTCCGATATGTCTCAGTTGCCCATCCTCGGGCCAATGGACAAGTCGAGCGCGCCAATGGGATGGTGCTCGACGCTCTCAAAAAGCGGCTACACGACGCTACCAACTCCAAAGGAGGCAAGTGGATCAAGGAACTACCCAATGCTCTCTGGGGGCTGCGTACTCAACCTTCCAAGCCAACGGGACAATCCCCGTACTTCCTGGTCTACGGCTCCGAAGCAATCCTCCCTGCTGATGTCATGTGGGATTCACCAGCAGTGGAGCAATACGACGAAGGCATCTCTGAAGACAGTAGACGAGTTGACATCGACGGACTCGAAGAAGCTCGCTGTGCCGCCCTCGTCCAATCAGCAAGGTACCTAGAGGGTATCCGACGCTACCACGATCGCAACGTTAAGGAACGCTCCTTCAACGTTGGTGATCTTGTCCTCCGCCGCATCCAGAACACGGAAGGATTACACAAGCTCAGCTCGCCCTGGGAAGGTCCCTTCACAATTGCAAAGGTGACCGGACCGGGCTCCTACCGCCTCCAGACGCTTGAAGGCGAAGACATCAACAACTCGTGGAACATCGACCAACTCTGTCGATTCTACGCCTAGTCTACACCGGGGGCTCCAGTCTATACGACTACTCAAAGACCCCTTCGCCGTAAGCGGCCTCCAGGTCCAGGCCCTAGTCTCCGGACTACTCCTCTCCAGGATCCAGCCCACGCGGCTACTAACGGATCTTGGGCTGCGACGAGCGACAAAGGACTCCAGCAGCGGTCTACTAAGAGACCAAGCACTCCTAGATCCAGCCCATGCGGCTACTAACGGATCTACTGCTGTAAGCAGCCATACACCCTAGCACTACTTAGCCGTAGGTGGCCTCCGGGTCCTGGCGACTACTCTGTAACAACGGCCCTGGCCATCCAGGCGTACTTCTTCAGTAATAAAGTTTGATTACCTATCAACTGCTTTACTGTCCCTTTTCCTCAACGGGACCACTGGCGAGTATGATTACTCGCGACGACTCCATGATGGGACTCCGCACTCACAGATCGGGATAACGAGTACTCATTTATGGAAGTTTCCTTCATTCATACTTAAACAAGTTCATTACAACTTTGTTTATACACAACTACTGCTACGAGCTAACCCTACAGGACTACTGGAGGTTGAGCTTCTCGGCGACTTGTTCGGCAATAGGCGCCATCTGCTCCAGCAGCTCCGCGTACTGCTCGTCCATGCAGTTGGCGGCTAGTCCGCCGGCGACTACGTCAACGGGAGCTTTTGGGAAGTACGACTTCATATACGCCAGGACCTGGTTGGGGATCGACTTCGCCAGGTGCTTCACGTACGTCGCCAGGCGGCTCGGGGCTTCCTTCAGCCGGTCCACCAATGGGGCTATCTTCGGTCCCCCGGGGTGAGGCACCAGTAGCCTCGCGATGGGAAGCGCGGCCTCCTCGAGTTCCTTCAGCTGGGCCCGCAGCTTCTCGCAGTCCTCGTTCAGCTTCTGCAAAGATTTGTAGCAGTTGACGAGGTCACGATCCGACGCAATGCGAAGCTCCATGTGCTTATCGCACTCGTAAGCAAGCTGCTTATAATCATACTCCAGTACCTCGCGGGCCTCTTGCTCTCGGTAGAAGAGGTTTTTCAGGTCGGTCTCTGAAGCCTTCAGCTGGTCGACGCGGGTCTCAAGCTCTGCAATCAACAAGGCAAAGCGGGTCAGACTCCTCCAAGACACTACCAATGGGTACTCAGCATGGCAATGGCGTACCTTTATTCTTGTTGCGGAGAGACTTGTTCTTCCGCATCAGCTCGTCGCTCTTCGCCTGCATATCTTGGATTTCGTTGTGATACTGGGCGAAGGCGGTGTCCAGCTTCGACTGCATCGCGGCGGCGTGCTTCCGGGCCTTCACGAGCTGTTCTTCTAAGGCCTCGGCCCGGAGCACCGTGTCGCCGTACCCTTGAAGCATGTCAGACTTCTGCCGAGACCGCTCCGCGACGTCCTGCCACAGACAACACATGTCAAATGGGTACTCAACACTAAAGGATTGACTACTCAAGGGTGTCGACTACTCACCTTCATCCATTGCTCGGCCTGGCGCATTGCCTCCATGTGCCGAGCTACCGTCGCTGGATCGACTAGGTCATCCGCCAGCAGCTCGATCCCGCCACGACTACTCGTCGCGGTTTCGGACATTGGCGCCGAGCGGATTGGCTCCGCGTCTTGGATCTCTGGCGAGCGAACGACTACTTCCAGAGCCGGTTCTGGATGCACGTCGTTGCGCCCCCCTCCAGCTGTCGCGGTGGCTTCTTCAACCGCCACCTCCATTTGCTCGGGGGCTCCTTCGGCAGCTCCCTGGGTCTCTGGTGCCAAATCTTCAACGGGCACGCCGACGGGATAGCACTTCCCTCGGCTTCGGCACCTGTCAATAAAAGGACAACTAGATCAGTCATACATGGCGGTTATGACTACTCTTCGGGATTACTTGCACTTGAGCAAAGTACTCACCCTCTACGATGCTGGCCTCAGGCAAGGTAGCTTCCACGACCGGCGCCCCGGATTCTGCCTGAGGGGCGGGAGCGGACTCCTCAGCGGGCGGCGCGGTTTCCTCTCCAGCCACCGCTGTGGTGGGTTCATCTCCATCCCAGGTCAAGTCCGTCGATTTCTGCAGAGTGCACAAGCTGGTTGTCAACCCAGTACGACTACCAAATCTAATGTACTACTCGGGAAGGATCACCACTTACAAATTCGACCGGACTACCGTCACGGTTGGTCGGCGCCGAGGATGCTGGCAATATCTACCAGTCCAGCTTCGGTAGGCGTTTCCTCTTGCGCCTCAGTAGCCGCCGCTTCTTCAACAATAGCAGCGGCCGGTTCTGTGCTCCCCTCAGCAACTGGGGGCTGGCGCGACAACTGCGCCAAGAGCTCCTCTACGGTGGGGCTGGGCTACGACTACCCCCAGCTGGCTGCTCCACCGTATCCCAGTTGCCTTCGTACCCCTGCTCTATGGGGTCGGAAGGCGGCATCTCCTGCAAGCAAGGGAATTTCGTCGTCAATGTACAACATCGAGACATAAGTACTCGACTAACCTATTCAAGACGGCTTACCTCCTGGGACGTGGTCTCCGTGACCTTCAACTTCTTGGCCACGCGCTTGCGGGCCACGTAGCGCGGCCTCCTTGGCGGCGCGGGCAAACTAGCCTCCAGGCTAGTCGGCGGATCCTGAACGAGAGGAATATGAGGCAATCCAGGGCGGCTGAATCTCGTCCGCAGCTGGAAGCGCTCCTGCAGCGTCTCCTCATCGTCGTCCTCTTCGGACGTGTCTTCGACGACTACTGTGTCGTCTCCCTCACCAACCTCGCGCCGCTCCTTGGCCTTGGCTTTCCCTTCCTCTGGGACCTCGACAAGTTGAGGAGGCGACGCCGGCTCAGAGACGAACTTCACCAAGTCATCCTGTAAGAAGCACAAATACGTCAGCACGACTACTCTTACGTAATGAGTACTCGACAATGGGTACGGCTACCGACCTCATTTGGCGGGCGCGCGGCGGAGTACTCGGGCACAGGGCACGGCGTGTACGCCGGCATGTCTTTGAAGATCCTGCCCAGCCTATCAACGATGTCGTCGTCGTCGACTTCATCACCGGGCATCCGCGACGTGTCGTCATCGCCGGTGTACTGGTACCCTAGGGTGTCGCGGGCCATCAGCGGCTGCACCCTTCGCTTCATGAAGCTGAAGGCCACATGTTCGGCCCTCAGCCCGGCTTCTCTCAAAGCCTTGATTTTCGCCAGCAGCTCGGGCAACTGGATACCTTCCTGCATTGTTGGCTCCGAGTTCCACCATGGCCGGTGCTTCGGCTGCTTCCTGCTTGGCTTTGGCAGCTCCGAGTGGTGGTTGGTGATGTAAAACCATTTCGACTTCCTATCTTGGTTGGAGTCGATAAGCTTGTACGAGAGGTACTGCTCCGCGGCGTCTTCTCGCATCTGGATGCCGGCTCCCCCCACTACTCGAGGATTGTTGGCGCTGGGCTGGGGCTTGACTCGGAAGAATTTTCGGAAAAGGATCCAATGGGGCTTGATCCCCAAGAAAGCTTCGCAGAAGTGTACGAAGACTGAGGTGTGGAAAATACCGTTAGGGTTGAGGTTGAGGTACTCGATGCCAAAGTACCCCAGCAGCCCCTTGAAGAAGTCGCTGGCCGGGAGAGACAGCCCTCGCTCCGCGAACCGGGTGAACATAGGGATCTCGTCCGGGCTTTTCTCCATGGGGTACGGATCCCCTGCAGCGGCTCTCCACATGTCAACCTCCTTCTCCCGCAAGAATCCACTATTGAGAAGCGCCAGCAGATCTTCGGTCTTGGCCTTGGATTTCTTCCATTCTTGATTCGGATTTGGTCGCGGCGGAGACACCGGCGGCGATGTCCCCGCGGCGGATCCGGCGGCCTCCTCGCGAGCCCTTTTCTTCCCACTGGCAGCCTTCGAGGTCTTCGATGGTGAGGGCTTTATTCTCCAAGTGCACGGTGTCTTCACTCGCATTCGCTCGGGGGCTACGGCGGTGGCTTTCTACGGCGGCGCGTTCGGATCTACAATCCTCTCAACGGCGGCAGTGCGCACTGGCAGTGATTTCTGGCTCGATCTGCTAGGAATGGCTGCGAATGCGTGGGGTGAAAAACCCTAAGGGTTTCGGCTTCTATTTATAAGTCAATAGCGGCCCCTCCAATGGCCGGATGGATAAGTCTGTACACGGCTGACTCAGCGGCGGTGCTTGACTCTCCAACTTCTACTAGTTGACACGCCTCGTCTCGGGGGCTCGGCTACTTCTACTCAACTTCCTGGGCAGCGACAAGATTCAAGAGCAACTCAGGACACATTCTACAAGATGACCCTTCAATTCGAGAGGAAGTACTCAACTCAAGGCTCGGGGGCTCCGTGCCACGTGTCCTTCGGTTTTTTCTCCGGATTTCACGGGATATTCTTGCCAAAACTTCAGATGGACCCTCAGCCAGAGTCTGCAACTCAACCTAAGGCTCGGGGGCTACTCCATATGGAGTGCGATTTTGCAATCGCACTTCCATATCAGTTTCGGCTTCAAGACAACACGGGCATTGTTGAAGACCTTCAAGAGCAGCACTCGAGGACGCTTGGGACTACTCGAGAAGACTTCAGGATTGCTCAAATATCAGCTGGAGTACATTCCAGCCTCGGGATGCTTCGACTACTCTTGAGGACTTTTGACTTGTAGCGCTCAGGGACGCTTGAGGACTACCCGTTAACGCCGTCAAGACTACTCGAAGCTATCCTTTTCGACTACAAAGTACTCGGGGGCTTGTCGTATGGACCTCCCTGGGCCCACTACCTCGGTGGGTACCAGGACCGACTACTCGGTAGGCCCCTGGGACTACTCGACTTGCGCTGCACGGCACCTGATGGCGTGAAGCACAAGGGCTACAGAGGAGAAGTACCCAGATAGGAAGCTGTACATGTCCCGCACTGTATAGAGGACTCCTAGACGTACTCGACTAGTACTCTCTCCCTGAACCGACTTGTAACCCTGCCTCCCGGACTATATAAGGCGAGGCAGGGACCCCCCTCTCTCTCACGGCTTAAGATTGCATCATCTTGTAATCGCATCCAATCAATCCAGAGCCACGCAGCATACAGGACGTAGGGTATTACGCACCCCGCGGCCCGAACCTGTCTAAATTGTGTGCCACGTGTCTCTTCCTTCGAGTTACCGATCTCGGCGAGGCCACATTCATCTACTTCGGGTACTCCCCTTAGTAGGTTGCCGGTCTAAAACACCGACAGGAGGGCGCGCGTCTGGGCGTTCCCAAGAAACTGGGTCTCGAGAGCCAACCAGGCCGTGCGTGCGGTGCCGCGCGGAGTCCTCACGATGTCCTGCAGGTCGTGGGAGATGGTCCCAAAGATCCAGGATGTCGGGATGCTGTCGAGGTGCTGCCACCCCAGGTCGCGAGCCGGGACCGGAGTGTCGGTGAGGACGTGGTCGTCGAGGGCGTAGCGGCGGAGCGCGAGGAGAATCTGGTCCCTCCAGCGAGCGTAGGAGGTGGAGTCCAGGAGGATGGTGACCAGGTTCTTGATGTGTGGGACCCCAGCGGCTTGAAGGTGGAGGTAGGCGGTCATGGGGTCGACCTGGCCGAGCTGGGTCCCGGCACTCTGCCGGACGGAAGCAGTGGGCGGCGCCTGGTGGGAGGAGGAGGCGACGTGCTCCACCTCGGACGCGTGGAGGAAGTGCTCCGCCTCGGCGACCTGGCGAGCAAGAGCATCAGCCGTAGCACGCTCGTGCTCCCAGGTGAGGGCAGCCAGACGCGCACGCTCCTGAGCGGCTGCAGCCTTGGTCTTGGCGCTTTCCAGAGCTGTAGCGAGGGCGCTGTCTGCGCCGGCGACGGAGGTGGGGCGCAGTGACTGGCCCCGGAGGAAGGCCGTGGCGGAGAAGGGCGCAGCCACGGGGGGCATACCGAACCCACAAAGAGAGGAGACGACGCCGATGTAGGGGTGGCCCGGGAGGAGGAGGTCGCCACCAGTGCCGGCCAAATCGTCACCCATGCCCGGAGGAACGCCACCAGCAGGAGCAGAGGAGGCCGGGTGGGGATCAGCCGTGGCCAGGCAGCCAGGGGCTGTGGCCGGCCCAGCCAGTCCAGCCATGGCGCCAGGAGCAGAGGAGGGGAGCCGGGCGCCAGGAGCAGGGGCGCCAGGAGCAGGGGATGGGCCGGCCGTGGCCGTGCAGGCCGCCAGCACGCAGAGGGCAGCTGCCACAACGGCGGGCCCTGCAGCAGCGATGGCAGCCGCCATGGTAGGAGAAGTGGCGGCGGCCAGGACGGCGAGCTCGCCCTCCACGCGCGCGGTCGCGTCGGCGCTCAGCCGCGCCGCGCGGAGGGCGGCAGCGGCGGCGGTCGGGTCGACCGGAGCTGCGCGGGTCGCATCCGCAGCTGTGGCGACCTGAGCCGAGTCGGCGGCGGCGGAATCGAGTAGAGGAGGTGCTGGATCGGAGGGAGTTGGATCGGCGGCGGCGGCGGCGCAACCATGGGCGCCTGGACGGTAAGGCCATGGGCGACGCCGCCGGTGAGAGAACCCGCAGCCACCGCGCCGGCATAGGAAAGAGGAGGGAAGGAGGAGAGGGGAGGAGGCGGCGGCCGGCCGGCCATGGCAGGGGCGCCGGCGGCTCAGGGAAGGTGGAGGGAGGAAGGAGAAGAAACCCTAGCTGATACCATGTAGGAGAATAATGTTCTCTGGTATTCTTCCAACCCTAGATGGGTGGGTATATAGACAGTGGTACATGGGTCTCTATATGGGCCATATACACACATACTCTAATAATTGTAAATGAATTTTTCTGAAGGTTTCACAATTAAGGGATAGATTTCAGCATTCTATTGCTCCTGGTGGACTTGCTGGTGACCGCCGTGGTGTTGTCCCAGCTTCAGGTTTTTCTTTTAGTTCAGAGCAGTTTTGGAAGGTCATTAAGGAGAAAAAAGACCTTGATCTACCTGCTCATAAAGTGAGTACCCTCCACTATTTATTAGTTTGAGCTATCACCATTATGTATATTCACATCTTTCTTTGATCCGTTCAGGTTATGGTGGCTACTGTACGTTGTGAGGAAATTGGTAATGCGAAAGTTGTGAGTTTTACAGCTGATGAGGTGATTATAGACTTATAGACTTATATGTGCATATTGTGCATGATACATCTTACATAGAGCTTTGAATCCACTGATGCTAAAATATTTTTATATGTAAAGGAATGGCAACAATTCGAGGAGGCTGTTCAACATGACTATGTACCTGGGTTTGGGAAGAAACTCAGCAGCCTTCTTGATAGATATTTATCAGAGTGAGTACTTTTAGTCTTAGTGTGCTCTTATTCCTTTTGTGGTATTCCCAAAGTTCAGACATGCATGGCTGGTTCCTGCTTACTAATCAGACTGGCTGATGGTGGGATCCTGAACAGAACACTGTCAGTCTGTTCTAGTTGTGATATCCCAATGCTAGCCATTCTGTCCAAGAGAGAAGTGTCTCATTGGTTATCCCAATTACTTCAATACAGGAGAGTCGAGGGGGCATATCCTGTTTGGGACGGCTATTCCTAATGACTCCTTGGTAATCCAGTTGGGTGTTGGCATAGGGACAAAACATCTGTAAAGCATTTCCTTTTCTTATTGATGAATTACCTAGTTTAGCATCCAAAGGAAATGCAATGTTTATTTTTCATACATTGTGAGTACTGTCTGAAAAAGAGATAGTAACTTGATGATTTACTTCTTTGATTGCAGGTATGACATGGAGGCTATTTATTTTGATGAAGGTGTCAGAACCTCAAAAAGACAACAACTTGAGTCTAAACTCCTGCAGGTTGCCCCTTGTATTTTTTTGGGGGTTACAGACACACTTGATCCATTGCATCAAATGATATATGTGCCTCACCTCACTTCCTCATATTTACTCCCATTTATATAGATGTCCTTGCCACAGAACATCTAGTATCGTACATAGATGTAATTCATTTTGGATGTGGCAGTCTCCAAGAGGCAACTTGCTACTACTTTCTATCACAATCAACAGCAGCAACAACAACAACATAGCCTTTTGTCCCAAGCAAGTTGCTACTACTTTCTATCACAGTATGTTGGTTAAAAGTATTAGATATAGTGTGATGGAATTATTTTTTGGTGATGGACATTAGTATCACTTTCATTAGGTGAATCTTGATACCGTTGCTTATATTTGTACCAAATTTTAAAATTGAACTGATTCTCACCCAAAATGGCATACATACACAAGCATTAATCAACAGTCTATTCATGCACCATGAAAGAATATGTGGAATAGCAGATTGGATTAATTGAGAGATAGGGGTTACAATATATAGGGGGGAGGAAGGAGATCGTTGGCTTATAGAAACAGAGCCGGATACGATCTCCTCATATCTCTAATCAACCCTAATCATGTCCGGCTGGGCTCTAGGCCCAAGGCACAGGCCCAATAAACATATACCACAGATATACAATCTAACACACCACACTAGTTTCCTGGAATTTTTAGAAATCAAATATTAATCTCTTCCTGTGCACTAACCCTATTTTCTAAAACTGATTAGTGGAAGAGCAAAAGCTTTTTACAGTAGAACTTAAACCTAAGTTGAGAGCATTCTCCTATTCATTTTCTGCTATGACTTGTTATTTCTCAATAGATTTGCTTGTATGATCCCAACTAGGTTTGGATCACTGATTTAGTCTCATGTGGTGCTTATTTTGTTGTTCGATTACATTGTTTTGGATGACTTCATTCTTAAACCCATGCCTCTTTATCTCCTATAGCTTGTCAATCCTGCATACCATTCGCTTCTGGGTCATTTACGGACTAGAACTTTGGAAGCATTTAAGGAGTCCTTCGACAAGGCCCTAACAAAGGAGGGATTTGCTGTTGCTGCTCGTGATTGTACACAGACTTTCTTAGAAAAGTTTGTGTTGACGTTTTTCTGGTCAACACACACGAGCGCTAGATCGCGCGGAACGTCGAAACGCTGAACTCGTCGAGCTCCTGCCCGGACCGGTCTGACCGGTCAGGGGCACCGGTCTGACCGGTGTCTGCAGATACGCGGTGAAGACCTAAGATCACCACCTCGGGAGGGACCCCGTCGGAGGTGGCGCGCCTAGGGTTGCTCTGAGGTCGGCAAGGCCACTCAGAACGTCCCTGATCGTCGTCGAGACAAACAAGGAAAGCACAAGGTTGGAAAAACTAGGGTTTGAGAGATAAAAGTTGTAGAAAGTAATAATCGATTGGGTGAATCCACCTCAAACGGCCGTGGCCCTTTATATTTATAGGGTGGGGAGGTCTTGCCCCGCAAGGAATCCTTTTACAACTCGAAATTCGCTAGGACTCCTCAATTCTACTCGGACTCGGGGTCCACCGGTCAGACCGGTCAGGCCCACCGGTCAGACCCGTGTGGCCGTTGCCGGATAGGCTACAGGACGCCCTACCGGTCAGACCGTTGAGGGACACCGGTCTGACCGGTGGCGTCAGCCTGATCGGCTTTGTGCCAATTTTGGATGCGAACATATGCCTCCCTGTTTTTTTAGTAAAGCTTGCTGTCTAAAAAATAATTCTAAGGTCGATGTGACATTTCACCGGCCATTTTTTGGTCTAAGGGCGCTTTTAGCTTTAAATCGGCCATATCCTATCAAGCATCTTGCCAGACACTTAGATGAAATTTCTTCAAGTACCTCCCATTGAGAGCCCTTGGAAGCCGCTGTCCTTGCAAAGTCTCCACCATGTAAGAATTCTCAGAACAAACCTTGACAACCTTGTACGGACCTTCCCAACTTGGAGACCACTTGCCGAACTTGTTACTCTTAGATCCAATAGGTAAAATCGTCTTCCAAACCAAGTCACCTACCTGAAAAGATTTGGCTTTTACCTTCTTGTTGTATGCTCTAGCAACTCTCCTCTTGTCCTTTTCAATTTCCTCCAAAGCCTCCATACGCTTGTCGGTCACTTCATCAATATTGTCCATCATCAAAGCATAATATGACTCAACATCAAGATTATTCTGCTTTGCAAGTCTATATGCGCCTAGATTCACCTCAACAGGTAAAACGGTCTCTTGACCATACACAAGCTCAAAAGGAGTAACCTTAGTAGCAGCATGTCTAGAAATACGATGAGCCCATAAAGCTTCAGATAATACATCATGCCATCTTCTAGGATTGTCTTCTATCTTCTTCTTGATGAGCTTCACCAAAGTTTTGTTGCTAGACTCGGCTTGACCATTGGCTTGAGCATAATATGAAGATGAATTGAGCAATTTAATACCATAGGGATCAACAAATTCACGCACCTCTTTGGATATCAACGAAGTCCCTTGATCCGTAGTCAAAGTCGGCGGAATGCCAAACCTATGTATGATATGCCCAGTAATAAACTCAATCACCTCTCTATGTGTCATATTCTTCAAAGGAATAGCTTCAGTCCACTTGGTAAAGTAATCAGTAGCCACGATCACAAAACAATGCCCCTTTGACGACGAAGGATGAATCTTGCCAATAAAATCCAAACCCCATCCTCTAAAAGGCCAAGGCTTGATAATCGGATGCATCAACGCAGCAGGCACCAACTGAACATCTCCATGCCTTTGACACTCTTCACAACCTTTGTAGTATCTAAAACAATCGGCTATCATGGTAGGCCAATAAAAGCAAGCTCACCTGAGGAGCCACTTCATCTTGGGAGCCGATTGATGAGTACCACAAATACCTTCATGAACCTCTGCCATAGCCAACCTAGCTTGATCAGGACCCAAACACTTAAAAAGCAAATCATCCGCGGTCCGACGATACAATTCACCATCATCAAGAACAAACTTAAGAGCCCATTGTCAGACTTTTCTATCAACTGAACTGCTAGGATTATGCAAATAATCAACCAGAGGCTTTCTCCAATCCTCCACCTCATCTTTGTCACGAAAAACTGAGAAGGAACTTTTACCAGGGGACCGGTCAGACCGGTCATGAGCATCGGTCAGACCGGTGCTGTTAGCCGACCCAGAACCAGGGGACCGGTCAGACCGGTCGGTGACATCGGTCAGACCGGTGTCACCGGTTAGACCGGTCGGCTGTGTCGGCCTTACCGGTGCGTCCAGAGCAAAACACTCAGCTATAAGCAACGGTTTGTGTTCTTGAAAATTTCTTTTTCAAACATTATAACCAGATGCTTGCTGAGCCAGAGCATTAGCTCTAGGATTTTTCTCTCGTGGCACATGATAGATAACAAATTCATCCATACAAGATATGATGTCTAAACACTTATCAAGATAAGCATTTAAAAAGCCATTTAGACATTGACATACCTTGGATACTTGCTGCACCACCAATAAAGAATCTCCATATGCTTCCACATGTTTTACTCTCATGTCATGAAAAATCTCTAATCCAAATAGAAGAGCCTCATATTCGGTTTGGTTGTTAGTACAATCATGATCCAATCGGTTAAGAGCTTCAAAAACAGCCCCACTTGGAGAAATAATGACAACTCCAACACCACAATCATCTTTACAAACCGATCCATCAAAATGCAACTTCCGTGGAGTAAAAGTAACATAACCGACATTCAAATCAAGTTGCTTATCTACTCTATGTCCAACAATAAAGTCGGCAACAATTTGACCTTTCATTGAACTTAATGGCTCACAATGCAAATCATACTCAACTAAAGAATAAGCCCATTTGCCGACTCTACCACTTAAAATTGGTTTATGCAACATGTATTTGATTATGTCGGTTTGACATGCTACTATGCAAGTACTAGGTAATAGATGATGCCTCAACTTGGTACAAGTATGATATAGTGATAAACACAACTTTTCAATAAAAGTGTACCTTGTTTCGGCGTCCAGCAATCTTCTACTCTCATATGCAACAATGTACTCCTTGCCTTCGGTTTCTTGAGTTAAAACACCTCCAATGACATCCTTCTCAGCCGCTACATACAACTTGAAAGAAATACCACTCTTGGGCACTTGAAGAACGGGTGGCGAAGTCAAATAGCTTTTAATCTCATCAAATGCCTCTTGTTGCTTTACCCCCCAAGTGAAGTCAACATCATTTTTCAACCGAAGTAAAGGAGTAAAAGCATTCACCTTCCCGGACAAGTTACAAATGAACCTCCTCAAGTAATTTACCTTGCCCAAGAACTTTTGCAAATCCTTTTTAAAAGTAGGTGCTTTAACATTCCGGATTGCCTCAATCTTTTTAGGATCTATCTCTATGCCTTTCTCATGCACAATGAAGCCTAAAAACTTCCCAGCCGATACACCAAAAGCACATTTGAGTGGGTTCATCTTTAATTTGTACCGACGCATTTTCTCAAAGGCAAGTCTTAAATCAGCTAAATGAGAATCATCTCCAGCCGATTTGACAACAATGTCGTTGATATAAACCTCTACTATGATGCCAAGCAAATCATGAAAGATTAAATTCATAACCCTTTGATAAGTAGCACCCGCATTTTCAATCCAAAAGTCATAACAACCCACTCAAATAAGCCAACAAAACCCGGACAAATGAAAGCCATTTTGGATATATCCTCTTCGGCCATAAAGATTTGATTGTAACCAGCATTACCATCAAGAAAGCTAAGAATTCTATGTCCGGATGCAGCATTAACAAGAAAATCGGCTATAGGCATAGGATATTCATCTTTAGGAGTAGCTCTATTAAGATCTCTAAAATCAATGCAAACACGAAGCTTTTTTGTCCCTTTATTCTCAACAGGCACAATATTAGAGATCCAATCAGCATAACGACAAGGCCTAATAAACTTTGCATCAAGTAACCGATTGACTTCCTCTTTCACTCGGTCATAAATATCAGGATTAAAGTTTCTACGAGGTTGTTTATAAGGCCTAAAGCCAGGTTTAATAGGTAAACGATGCTCAACTAAATCACGACTTAAACCAGGCATTTCATTGTAGTTCCATGCAAAACAATCAACATACTCCTTTAACAACTTTATTAAATCAGATTTAAACAAAGGATCAAGATTCTTGTTTACAAATGTCGGCCTAGGTATAGTACCATCACCAATATCAACCTCCTCTAAAGGATCAGCCGACGTAAACCCTTGTCCTAACTTGCTCAAATCATCAAAGTCTTCGATGTCCTCACACATATCGTTCTTATGCGCCCGATAGTGCTCTCGCCTTTGTTGCAACCACTCCAGATTTGCATCCATCAAATCAAAAGAGAGGTTCTAGCCTGATCAACGATCGGCTTCATGACAATAGTAGCAAAGCCATCTTTGGTAGAATCAATAAGCCTTAAATTAGATAGATCTAAACCAGTTAAGCACTTAAGATTCTCATGATTATCCATAGTAGGACTATCGGCCACTGCAACACAAACCGATGTATCACCATGAACAATCTCTACCTCGTCGCCTACCCATTGGATTAAAAATTGATGCAAGGTAGAAGGCACACACTGATTTGCATGAATCCAATCACGACCAAGGATGAGACTGAAGTTACCTTGTGTCTCAGTGACGAAGAATGCCGTGGCCAACGTCTTGCTCCCAACGGTGAGCTCCATAGAGACGACACCTTTAGCTCCCATCGGCTCGCCTCCTCCCACACCGCTGACGGTCATGTTGGTCTTGATCAGTTCATCATCCGAACCTCCCAACTTCTTGAACAAAGAATACGGCATCAAGTTGACGATCGCTCCTCCGTCCACCAGCATGCGAGAGATAGGCTTCCCATTGATGTGTCCTTTCATGTACAAAGCCTTCAAATGATTTTCAGCAGCTTTAGGCTTCTGGAAAATAGCTTCCTTTGGCCCAAAGTCGAGATGTGCAACGTCCTCCTCCGAGAGCACATATCCATCCATAGACATATGGATCACGTTGATGTCCAAATTCATGCGCTCGGGCGAAGAACTGTAATCAACAAGCTCCTCATCGTCTTCTGGTGCAGGATCCGATGCGGACTTGTCATCACAAACCATGGGGACCGAAGAAGAGAAACCGGGTGGCGTCTCTGGGTCATCGGTCTGACCGTCAACCTCCACCGGTCTGACCGGTGTGACCGGTCTGACCGACCCCTCCACCGGTCTGACCGGTGCTGGCTGGGAGCTGGTCTTGACTCTCCACTCTTTCCCCTGAGGTACCATGGGCCTGTACTGGTTGAAAGCTTCATTCCTTTGCTTCTCTAGCTCCTTCTCCCTCTTCTCTTGAAACCTCAGGCGTTGAAGCTTCCTCCTTTGTGTGCGAGTCAAACCGGGAGGACACCACCTTGGCAAGAAGTACTTGGAGTTGGAACCACTTCCACTGGCCTCATGATCATTAGCAGCAGCAAACACTCCAGGATTTGATGTCACAACCTTATTATTTGGAACAATCGGTCTTTTGCCATCTTCTCCAATAGGAACATCCATTGACCCAATCTGAATAATATCTTGATTTGTAGTCCTCTCTGGATCAATTTCCATTTTCTTCACCTCTTCCTTCTGCTTCAGCTTGTAAACTTGCTTCACGGGAGGTGGCACGACTTTTCTGGCCGCACCGGTCTGACCGGTGGTAGCGACCGGTCTGACCGGTCGGGTCTGATGACCCTGATCAGAACGGCGCGGAGCCAATCGGTCTTGGATAGGCCTGGAGATCCTGTCGAAAGCTGATTTCTGTCCTCCCCATCCAGGATGAAAGGCTTGTTGATATGGCACCCACATCACTCCATTGTCATCATAAATTGGGCGTGGTGCATGTGAACTTGATGAAGCCCATGGTTGAGTAAAGCGTTGCCCTTGCTGCGATGATTCCCCCGTGAGTCTTGTAGCAGCCCTTGGAGGTGAAGATGAACCTCCTTGGTGTGTAGGTGACCTCATCCTTTTTTTTAACGGCTGATCACTTGTAACGGCCTTTTGCTTGGAATACTTATCAAATAACATATCGAAAGTGACCTTTGGCCTAGGACCACTCCCCTGATTCTTTGCTACATTAAGTTTCCAGTTTCCAATCTCCAGACGACTTGGCTTGATCATCCTCGGACGGCCTGGGGGTGCACCGGTCTGACCGGTCACCTCCACCGGTCTGACCGGTCTGGCCAGAGACGGCTCAGACGGTCGCTGATCGGCGGGTGTGGACGACCCTTGCCCCCCATGTCCAGAGGCACTCACTGTAACCTTGAAGGTCTCTTTGCCATCAGGAGTCTTCTCATACTCAACTTTGCGAACGAGCTCCTTTCCTCTTAAATCGGGCTTAGCCTCCCCGATTACCACGTTCTTGCCTTTAGCTGCTTCAGCTTGATGTGGCCGAACCAGTACCTTAGGCTGCTGTAAATCCATGGTGTTGATTGGAAAAGGAGCTTTATCCACTTGCATCTCATGAAAAGTCAAACGACCTTCATTTATGGCCGATTGAACCTGTCGACGAAACACATTGCAATCATTAATAGCATGAGAAAATGAATTATGAAATTTGCAATATGCACGTCTTTTCAACTCTTCAAGTGGAGGAATAGTATGAGTTAACTTGATATTTCCAGATTTAAGCAACTCATCAAATATGCGATCACATTTGGAAACATCAAAAGTAAATTTAATTTCTTCTTGTCGACCTTTACTAACCGGCTTAAGGGATGAGCAAGAATAAGTTTTTTCTTTAGAGGGCCAAACAAATTCAGCAGCATAAATTTCTTTATCACTATCATCCGAACTATCAGAATCATAATCAATAACATGAACATTAGAATGACGTGATTTAAAGTTATCTTTCTATTTATTCATTCGGTTTTCAACAACTAAAGCTCTTACTTGAACTTGTGCAACCGAAAGAAAATCAGAGCCCTCTATCTTATCCCTAATGGATGACCTTAAACCTTTTAGACAAATGTCTGCAAGGTCCATATCAGTGATTGACAAATTAAAGCACCGGTTTTTAGTTTCTTTAAACCTTTTGATGTAGGCAGAGACTTTTCATCTCTTCCTTGTCTAACCGATGTTAAGTCTGTCAATTTTAATTGTATGCTCCCACTATAAAAGTGATCATGAAACTTACGTTCTAACATATCCCAAGATATAATAGAACCGGGAGCAAGCGAAGAAAACCAAGCAAAAGCGGTGCCAGTCAAAGATAGAGAAAATAAGTGTACTTTCAAAGCATTATAGACACCAGCTTCACCTAGTTGCGCAGTGTATTGGCTAATATGCTCCCATGTGGTTCGGTCAATATCACCACTAAATTTAATCAAATCAGGCATACGCCAACCACGTGGGAGAGGAAATCTATCAAACTCGGAATCGTATGGCTTTTGATACAAATTAGTATTACCAATGTCAACACCAAGTTTGGTTTTTACCACATTAGCCAAATCTTCCTTAAATCTATTAAATTCCGCCCAATTAGGATTATTTGGCTGTGGTGGCTGAGGATTCTCCAAATTCATCTTATTTAAGTAGGGAGCTATCTTAGCTTGAGCTAGCCTGTAACTTTCAAAAATATCGTCTGGAATAATGTTTTTGGAAGCCGATGTATTCATTGTCGTACTATAATGAGGTCCAACATTACTGATTGTATTAGAAAAAGTAGGGACCATCTGATTTGGCACGACAGAAATTGGCAAAGGCTGGTCGGGCACCAGCTCCATAGCACCGGTCTAACCGGTACCCTGCACCGGTTCAACCGGTGCGGCCATGGTTGGCCTGTGCGGTTGAAACTGAGGATACTGACCAGATGCTGGATTTGGTGTCAAACCATATGCATAATTACCATTATTTACAGGCAGAGGTGCTAAGCTAGGATGGGACCCTTGAGGATTAGCTTTAGGAGTACTACTATTAGTTTCATTATTAGCATAACCTAAAGCCCTATCTTTTTCAAGATCCTCTAACCGTTCTAAACGTGCAATATATGAAGCAAGTAATTCATCGCTTTCCACTGTAGATTTCATAGGAGAAGTTTCAGGCGGGGGTTTCTTACTTACAGTGGGAATTACCTCAACATTGCTGTCGTTTAGCCTGATCGCCGGCAACTCGAACTCTTTCAATCTTGCCACCTTGCCGGACCGATCCTTCTTGATGCCAGCTAGGAATTGTACTTGCATGTACTCTTGTAGCGCCTTGAACTTCTGCTGCTCCTCTGGAGAGAGATCTTCCAGCGACGCGGTGACAATGTTGTTCATGTCAAGTTCACACCGAGCACCCATCTGGCTGAGGTCAGATTGAACGGTTTCAGCAACCTGATCTTTCTTCCCCAGTGGAGTCACCAAAAGTATGTTGATGCTTTTCTGGTCAACATACACGAGCGCTAGATCGCCCTGGCGACGTTCCAAGCCCTCATGAACGATGTGCTCCGCCCCTTCCTGTGTCGCTTCGTGCTTGTCTTCTTCAACGACATTCTGATTTTCAGCAGCTCCTGGGCCGAGCACCTAGGTCACGTCCGCGCTGTCTTCGCCGTTCTGCGCCAACACCTCCTCTTCGTCAAGCAATCCAAGTGCGTGTTCGGCGTGGAGTCCATTGCCTACCTCGGCCACATCATCTCGGCCGCCGTCGTCGCCATGTATCTCGCCAAGGTTCAGGCCGTCGCGGATTGGCCGCAGCCGCGCTCCGCCCGCACCGTGCGCGGCTTCCTGGGTCTTGCGGGATACGAGGCTGCGGCTGCGTTCGCCGCTCTGAAGGTCGCCATCACGTCCGCCCCCGTGCTTGCCCTGCCGGATTTCGCGCTGCTGTTCGTGGTTGAGTGCGATGCATCAACTCACGGGTTCGGCGCGGTGCTCCTACAAGACCAACATCCGGTGGCCTTCTTCAGCCGTCGTGTCGCGCCATCAGTCGCTGGCGGCCTACGAGCGAGAGCTCATCGGTCTGGTGCTTGCCATCCGCCACTGGAGACCGTATCTTTGGGGCCTGACCTCGCCATCCGCCACTGGAGACCGTATCTTTGGGGCTGACGCTTCCTGGTGCGCACCGACCACTAGATCCTCAATTTCTTGCTGAATCAGCGATTGGCCACCATTCCGCAACACCACTGGATGGGAAAGCTTCTCGGCTTCGACTTCGAGGTGGAGTACAAGGCCGGGCGCCACAACGTCGTCGCTGATGCGCTCTCCCGGCGCAACATGGAGGAGACCGGCCTCATGGCCATCTCGGCCCCACGCTTCGACGTCATCGACAGGCTCCGCGCCGCGCACAACACCGACCCCGCGCTCCGCGCCCTTCGCGACGAGCTTCTCGCTGGCCAGCGCGCGACGCCCTAGGCCTTGACGGACGGGCTGGTGACGTTCTCCGGGTGCCTGTATGTTCCGCCAGGATCGGCACTACTGCAGGAGCTTGTCGCGCTCCTCCACGACGACGGGCACGAAGGTGTCCAGCGAACGCTCCACTGGGTGCGTCGTGATTTCCACTCGCCGAACCTCCGCACGACGCTTGCATCACCTGCCAACGATACACGTCTGAGCACCTGCATTTGGCGGGACTTCTGCAGTCGCTGCCTGTGCCTACGACGGTCTGGGCGGATATTGGCATGAACTTCATTGAGGCGCTCCCCCGTGTGAACGGGAAATCCGTCATCCTCACCGCGGTGGATCGCTTCAGTAAGTACTTTCATTTCATTCCGCTCGCTCATCCATACTCGACCGAATCAGTGGCGCAAGTGTTCTTTGCGGAGATCGTCCGCCTCCATGGTGTTCCTCAGTCGATCGTCTCTGACCGTGATCTGGTGTTCACCTCCATCTTTTGGCGGGAACTGATGCGCCTCACCGGTACCAAGCTCAACATGACCTCTGCATTTCATTCGCAGTCCGACGGCCAGACGGAAGCAGCCAACAAGATCGTCGTCATGTACCTGCGTTGCCTCACCGGTGACCGTCCCTGCCAATGGTTGCGCTGGCTATCGTGGGCACAGTACGTCTACAATACAACGTTCCAATCCGTGCTCAAGGAGGCGTCGTTCGAGATCGTCTACGGCCGCGATCCGCCCACCACCCGTTCCTACGAGCCCTGTGAGACTCGCGTGGCGGCGCTAGCCCAGAACATGGCGGACGGAGATGACCTTCTCGCCAATGTCCGCGTCCGTCTGGAGCAAGCTCAGGCCTTGTACAAGCGTCACTATGACAAGCACCATCGTGAGGTCTCCTTTGAGGTAGGGGATTGGGTCTGTCTCTATCTTCGCCACCGCGCGCCGGCGTCGCTCCAGGTGTGCTTCCGGCAAGCTGAAACCTCGGTTCTATGGGCCGTACAGGGTGCTCGCCATCGTCAATCCTATCACGTACAAGCTAGAGCTCCTGCCGCAGGCCCGTCTCCACAATGTCTTCCATGTCGGCCTTTTGAAGAAGTACGAAGGTGCGCCACCGGAGTCGCCGCTAGTTCTGCCTCCAATTCATCACGGCACCGCGGTCTTGGAGCCAGAACGTGTGGTGCGCGCTCGCCTGACTCGTGGGGTGCTCTATTTCCTTGTCCGCTGGAAGGGGGAACCCGTGGCGTCGTCGACATGGGAGGAGGCCGACAGCTTCATCGATCGCTATCCTCGTTTCTAGCTCGAGGACGAGCTGCTCGTCGAGGGGGGGGGGCAGATGTCATGTGGGGCCGCCACCACTATAGCCGTAGGCCTAGGAATACGGCTGGCGGCAGCCAGCCGCAAGCTCCTCAAAGTGGCTAAGAGCTTTGATAGATTTTCAGTTAAGATTAGATTTGGTTTGTTAGAGATTGGTTTGAATTAGAGATTGAGTTGGTTGCTTGCATTAGGGGCTAAGTGCCTATTTAAGGATTTGTAATCAGGATGTTTGGTTAAGAAAGATTAATCTATTTCCTATTCCCCTGTTTCTCTCTAATCTCCCTCCTGCTCACCATAGCACGCGGTAGGTCTAGCTCTGCCGCCCCTACCAACTCCGGCTACGAGCTACGTAGCCGGGGCGCCGCCGTCTTGGGTGTTGACGCCCTTGACACAACAACCCTAATTAGAGCAGACTAACTTCTACAAGTAATATATGTTCTGAATTTCTGATGCTGTCATCAATAGAGAGCAGATCATTGCCGCGTATTTTCCTGTTCTCCAATTATATGAAAATTTCAAACAGGCTGGTCCATTTCTGGTTCTGCTGGTGAATCTACCAGCAGTTCAAGCGTAAAAAAGACTGTAGATAGGCTTTACCATGAAACATTGTGTATCTGCTTTTGGTGTTTCAGTTTTCAAAACCAGTCACCACTGATTGCCTGGGGTACATGACAGCTGTCAAACACAGCTGCAATATTTATTAGGACAAAAACTTTTGTATGACCTCTTATTCCAAATAATGTTTTCTTTCAGTTTCGAACCCACTCCTTTTCTACCTAAACACATGTCCATATATGCACTCTCTTTGACAGATGCTGCTATTGAACAAGTGAAATGGGATCCCTCAAAAGTTAAGGATAAGCTTAAGCGTGACGTTGAGTCACATGTGGCTTCAGTTCGTGCAGCAAAATTATCTGAACTTTGTGCCAAATATGAGGTTGCTCCCTTTGTCGTTTTTCTGTTCATGTCATAGTGCAAAACATATAATTCTTGCCTAATATTAGAATGTTATTTCAGGCACAACTTAGCAAAGCTCTGGCAGAACCTGTTGAAGCTCTGCTAGATTCGGCCAGTGAAGACACCTGGCCAGCCATTAGAAAGCTTCTTCAACGTGAGACAAAAGCTGCCGTTTCAGGCCTTGAATCTGCTATTTCAGCTTTTGAACTTGATGAAGCCACTGAGAAAGAATTGCTCACGAAATTGGAGAACCATGGACGAAGTGTTGTTGAATCAAAGGCAAAAGAAGAAGCTGGACGGGTCTTGATTCGCATGAAGGACAGGTGAGCTCACTGCATATCTACAACAGAATGAGGGAGTTTTCTTCTGTGTGAAGACTAAACTGGAAAAAAAATTGCAGGTTCTCAACATTATTCAGTCGCGATGCTGACTCCATGCCAAGGGTGTGGACTGGAAAGGAGGACATGAAAGCTATTACTAAGACTGCACGTTCAGCTGTATGTCAAATGTCAGTTCTATATTTGAAACATAAATGAATTATTTTTGTAATTCAATAATTTCCCCATTTTACTAGTCAATGAAGTTGCTGGCTACACTGGCTGCAATTCGGTTGGATGAGGATGGTGACAACATAGAAAACACTCGCTCCCTTGCACTCGTTGATACTGCGAGACCTGGGACTACCGATAGAAGTATCGAATGGGTTGATCCACTTGCCTCCAGCTCACGGGAGAGGGTAAGGAATATGCTACATTTATGCTCTTCTGCTGAAGGCCTGAAACAAAACTCTAGCTCTTAGTATCTTCTTTAAACACACCATGGCTGTGTTTAGTTGGTAGAAAAATTTGCCTTTTCAACACACTGTAGCAAAAGGTATGTTTCGGCTTTTTGTGGTAAATATTGTCCTACCATGGCCTAACTAGGCTCAAAAGATGCGTGTCGCAAAAGCCATCCAAACTGTGTAATTAGTTTTTGATTTCATCTACATTTAGTACTCCGAACATATATCTTTTGGCGTATTTAATGTGGTGAGAGAGAGTGGAAAGGAGGAAATTTTGCCCAACTAAACAGGGCCCATATAGGTGCAACTAGTAGTACGGAGGATGTGCCAGCATGACAGTACAGAGAGATAAAGAGGGAGATGGCACTATCAAAGACCGGAACACTCTAGACTCTGGTCTGTTTGCAGAGCACACGTGGACTCATGGTTGCATTCCATAGTGTACCAGTGCAATGATTACTAGGGGCAAAAATGTTTTTTTCTATCTCTCCTAAGTTTGCGCTTTGCCAAAGGGTGCTAGACCAGTTGGTCAAAGCACGCCAGCGGCACCCCACAGGTCGTGAGTTCGAACCCCCGGTGGGGCGAATTTCCGTCTGTGGGTAAAAAAAATTCCCTCGCTGGCCTCGTGTACCAAAGCACTGGTTAAGAGACGGTTCAGATCGGCCTGAGGACCGTGTATGGCTCAGGTAGGTAGTTTCCCATGGGTTACGACTCCCAATTTCGAGACGGGGCTAGGGTTCGGGGATTTTCTCGGTCGGGGAAGCCGAGACTTCTTCTTAGTTAAATACTGTGAGGGCGGTCTTTCCCTCACCGGCCGAGTTTTACTAAGTTTGCGCTTTGAATCCTAGAAATGCAATTATAATGGGACAGATGGAGTATAAAAAAACTAAGATGCTAAAATGTACTGTTATCTTCATCAGGAAGCAAATAAGAGGAACAACAGCTGGCTTGCACCTCCATGGGCACTCGCTGCTATGGCTATTCTTGGATTCAACGAGTTTATGACATTGCTGAAGTATTTTCTTTTGTTTGCAGAATCATACATGAATGCTGATTAAGGTATTAACAGTTTTGATCTGACTGACTTTTATACTTGGATAACAGGAATCCATTGTACCTGGGTGTCATATTTGTTGTCTTCCTCGTTGGGAAGGCCTTTTGGGTACAGTTAGATGTTGCCGCGGAATTCCAAAATGGCTTTGTAAGTATTCAAATCACATTTCTATGTTCTATTTTGTGGCCTCCTAAAGGTTGTGTATACTGATATCCGATATGCTTGTGATGTTATACAGCTTCCAGCCCTCCTTTCACTGTCAACGAAATTTGTTCCCACAGTAATGAACATTTTGAAGAGATTAGCAGATGCGGGGCAGAGGCCTGCAGGCCCCGAAAGGCAAAGAGAGATGGAACTCCAACCAACGAATGTTTCTGCACACAGCAATGTGGCGACCGCAGGGTCGTCCAGTGTAACCAGGACAGAGACTGGACCCGAATATTCAAGCCCGGTGGCAAAATGATTCCGTCGATCTTTAGCTTTTTGCTGAAAACTAACCCTAGCAGTTTGAGGCTGCACATGGCCGTGAACCAAGGAGAAAGAGCTTGAAGTGCCTTGTGGTTTTTGCAAGCTTGCCCTACCAAACTGATGTATGTAGGTGAGGCGGCGCCCTTCACCGGGGTTTACTTGATGAATTTTGAGGGCAGGGAGTTGTTTGTGAGAACGTTGTATAATAACTTCGTTTCATTTTACTGTAACATCTTATATGATAGTTGTATGGCCAGGGTGTACACGGCAGCGCAGGGTCGGAGGGGGAGGTATTCGAAATTTTGAAAAATTCAAAATTCAAAATTCGAGTCACTATTCACATCACTATTCAAATTCAACTCTCACTATTTAAATTCAAGGCACTATTCAAAAATAAACGCTACTATTCATATTAAGAATATGAAGAGCACCCACCAAGAGTGACTCAGGCACCCAAATTCACTTTTATAGGTAGATGTGGATGCAGGGTGTGTGAGTGGCTAATTAGGTTGCATGCAAATATTTACGTTGCCCAAACGTCATTTTCGCGGACACTATTTGCAATAGTAATTGTGCTGATTTAGTGAATATGTGCGTGAGTATGCAGAGTATGCGGAAAATGCTTGTGTATATTTCTCAGGATCTTTTGCAGGCTGGTGAGACTAACAAGTCCGCCGGTCGTGTGACTATGCTTATGACAGTCCTCGGTACTCACTGCGCGCATCACAGGCTTCGCTACTCATGAACTGGCTGACCTGATTGTCTCCCTCGCTATTCTCAACTATGAACACACAGGACTCAGGTTCTATCGTCTCCCCAGGTAGTTCTGCCCGAAGGGAACACTTCTCTGCGGACACAGGGTTCTCTACACACGCCGCTACTAGGGCTGACACGAGAACATCACACGCAGAGGTTTCTCCTCTAAGGTCCCTAGCATAGAGACGTTGCCCCATACGAATGAGTTGAACACAACAGGGAAACTCACGAGAGAAAGCTCAATCCATTACAGCAAAACAAACTTACATATGGCTTTCCCTTTCAGGAAACCCCAAGCACTTAGCACAAACCTTGATTACCTTACAAGCACCGGAGGGACACTGCGGCCTCCTTTATTCTATGATTACCCAAGGTGGTGGAGTAATACAGCGGTAGTGGGTGGTAGTACTAATTCTAACTTATTGATTCCTCAGAGGGGCTCTAAGGTAGTGGAGCTCTTCATGGGACATTAGATGGTGGAAGGTGGAGTGATCTTGTGGTGTCGAATGCTGGTGGGTGTTCTGGCCTTCGACCGATCGATGTTCTCTACAATGCGCCTGGCCTCGCCTTTTATAGAGCTAGAGGAGCCTTCTGGATCACCTCCACACCTGCACTCAGGGTCTATAATTATTTTACTTTACTGTTGCCTTGACAGCTGGACGGTGCAGCAAGCTTCAATAATTGTCATGGCTACAGTAGAAGTACTGTTTATTCCTTTTGTCCATGTCCTTTGTCTCGCACTGTCAGCCTGTGACCTTTGGAATTTATTTGGTAGGGTCTTCCCGCCCCAATAATTGATGTTGCAAAACATCAAGTGAAATAAAAATTTATTCTGTCATACTATATATCTCACGACCGAATTATTGATAATACCTTTTCAACACATATGAGAATATATTTATAGTATTATCTCTTATTCATCATTGTCTTCATTTTCAGGTTGTCATAGTTCATACCAAGACAATAATTCACGATATTCTTTCCTGAGCTAACATTTCTCGCCATAATTGGGCTTAATTAATCTTCCTACTTCTCTCTGTATGATACTATTTTTGCCATAATATTCTCGTAAAAATATTTTTGTTATCTTATTTTGATACATCATATGATATTCAGGATCAAACTTTACATTTCCTTCTATTTCTTTTGCTTCACTGAATATTCTCCAGTTATCATGATTTGTATCTTTGGCAAATAATTCTTCATAATTTCTCTATGCATTAGATGACCATACAGCAAGAAAGTTATATAATCCTTTTGTGATATAAATATCATGACTTGCTGGTCTTATTGGCTGTGTAAATTTTGGTGGATTGGAATAGAATTTAATTTTATATCTTCCTTGGACACAAGCTAATTTCTTACATGCTTCTTTAATAGCAGTTCCAATATCTGATTGTATTATTTCTTCTAATGTACCTTATATATCATGAATTAACCCATGATCAATAACGATTTGTACAGAGATATCATCTCCAATATTTCTTTGTATATTTCTAAAATATTTTAAATTTATATCATCCTTAAATATTACAAATTTTTGATAAGGCTTGACAATTAGCTTGTCATCAAGATGTAGTAGAGGGAAAATATTTGCATTAACAATTATTCCTGGATTCTTTTCCTTTCCCTGTTATAATTTCATTAAATAATTTTGTATATCTTGAAAGGTTTTATATTGTCGATCAACATATTTTCTCCAAATTATATCTATAATATCTTGTGTAAAATATGATAAGACTTGCTTAGTCTTAAAACTTATTCTAGGAAGAAGAAACTCTTGCGGAGTATTGACTAAATATTTATTTTCCTTTTTTATTTCTTCTTGTTTAGCTTCTTCTACTAGTTCTTTCTTATTTATTTCATATTTAACTTTTGAGCTATCATTATTTTTATTTTGTTGTTCCAAACATAAAATACATGCTTGTTTTAAACATAGACTACATTTTGATCTTTGTTTTGGATAATATATGCAATATACACATCTTATATTAAAATCACTTCTTTTATGGTTCCAATCTAATTGTTCCATCATTTCTACCTTTAATCCAGCTAATTCATCAATTAGATTTAATTCTTCATCACTAGACTCTTTTTCTTCATCATATTCTATTTCATCTGTCTCTATTATTGAATATATTGACTCATCATCCATAATATCATCATCACATACTAAGGATATTTTCATTCACACTATCTATTATTAACACTTTCTCTTGTTCTTCTTGTTTATTAGAATACCTTTTTTTTATCTTTGTTTGGGAAGGTTTTACATAAATGATCTGGTGAGTTACAAATAAAACATCTGCATGTACTATCATAATTCTTTCTAGGGTTATACCTTCTTACATTTCTTTTATGAAGGAAAGGAGCTCTATTATCTGATCTCCTTAAAAAGTATCATTTCTTTGTTCTCACATTACCCTTTTTATGATTTTTAGGATATTTCTTACTTCTAGTTCTCTCTTCTCCATGTTGGGGATTAGCTAAAAACTATCACCCTCAGAAGTTCGGAGAAGACATAGTTCTTCAGAAAAATCAAGACCACGAGGGTATAGGAAATTCTGAGGAATTGCTAGATACCGGAACCATCGAGAACTTTAGTTTTTTAGTAAATAAAAAAGATTTCCTATGAGCAAACTTATTCAACGAGCTGGTATCTCATTTTCGAAAGCAGTGCTAACCCTTGGAAATCCTAATTCTCTAGGATTTCCGTCGTTCACAAGTATTCTTGATGTGTGTTCAGGAAAGAAGTAACATTCAGGAACTTCGGCGCTCCGTCAGATTCGAGAAAGGACGGCATGATAACAAGGGACAGTGAATCTCTTCTCCGAAGCTGGGAATCATGGACTTTCAAGACTCATGAAGATATCGAATAAGTCCAAGTTTGATTTGGTCAATGGCGTGCTCTTGAAGGAAGGAAGTTGAGGTGTGAACATGAGGTATTCTTGTAAATGTAAGAATTAGGATTGCGTAGAGAATCAGCCCACCTTGTGCGGCGCAGTTGATGGGGACAAATTTGTACAGAATATAGAGGGAATATGCCAGTTTCTCGAGGGTATTTTCGGGATGTAAAAGTGATCTCCGGCCACTATAAAAGGAGCCCCCCAGCCTCCATGTAAAGGGATTCATCTTTTGAGAGGGAACACAACTTTTTGAATTACTTTACTTCACTTTCGCTCTACAGTTTCTCTTGTTGAGGGATCCATAATTTTTCCAGAAACCCAACAGGGCGCCCACCGTGTTTGAGCTTGCAAAAAAACCCACGATGGCAGCACCAAAGAAGGGAAAGAAGAACAATCCTCAGGATCCTGAAAACCAAGACATTGAGCAAAATAATGACATGACTCTTGTCATCCACTCCGAAGCTAACACCACCCACAACGAGACTGAAGGGAAGAAGCCCTTAAAAAAGCACAGTTCGCAAACACTAACTCACACTTAGATCTACCAGAGTCAAGCACCATAAATGATGTGGAGGCAGCAGCTGAGAAAGATCTTGATCTAGCCTTACAGCAAATTGAGACTCTAAAGAAGCAAAAAGAGAAACTATCCATGCAGTTGCAAGCAAAAAGAAAGGCCACATAAAAAAGTGAAAGACTGAAGCATGCAAAAGATCAATTATCCCAAATACAGAATGAGATAGAAGAACTGAATGAGCAAGAAAGCAGTTCTATCTGGAAAGATACCCCATAGCAAGACTCAGCCAATCCGAAGCAACCAACATTAGAGAACTACACTTTCGCAAGAATAGAACAGCCTCAAAAGGACAACTTTTTCATGGGTAATGGAGTTTCGCAGTTCGCAGATCCCAATTCACCACTATACTTAGGCCTACAAATAGCTCTCTGGCCTTCAAAATACAAATCAGTGTCTCTCCCGAAATACAATGGATTTGGGAACTCCAGGCAATTCCTAATGAGCTACGAGGTCGTGGTAAATTCCGCAGGTGGAGATGATGTCGCGCTGGAAAAATCTTTCATCATTACTTGTGTGGGACTAGTGCTAAATTGGTATTCCCTACTGCCACCTCATTCAATCTATAGCTGGATAGATTTGAAAACAAAATTCCTTCAAGCATTTCAAGTTTTTCACCAAACAACTGCAAAGAAGTCTGACCTCTATCACTGCAAGCAAAAAGATAAACAACCCTTAGCAAGTTATGTCAAAAGGTTCATGCAACAAAAATCACAAACACGAGGCGCAAATGACGAAACAACAATCTCAACCCTCATCAGTTGCTTAACCCCAGGACCCACAGCTTCCCACCTGTCAAGGGAGGAGCCCAAAACTATGGAACAATTGTTCGCTGAACTGGAAAAATACATCAAATCTGATGAAGATCACAGAAGGAGAGTTCCTGAAAGAAATTAATCAAGACAACACTACAATACTCCTGAATGGCAGCCACAATCCCAACAAACCAGACACATAAACAATGTCCAAAATGCACAGGCTCAGAGGAAGAGGTCCCTCGAATCTTACAAATCACAACAGCAGAAATCCATACATTTTCTGCAGATATCATGGAAAGGGCCATAGTACGGAATCATGTCCAGAAACACAGAAAAACGTGGACAGAATTGAGCAAGAAAAGAAGATGAGAACAGTTGCATCCATCCTACCCAACCAACCACATCATAACTACTGGCAGCAATAGCCCTACTGCCCAGTTTACCATCAGCTGAGCTCAGGATCAGTACACACATCAACCCTCCAAGCTTCGCAAAACAACCAACCTTTCCGACAACTCCAGCAAGCATGGCAACCCTCGCCGCAATTCTTTCCACAATCCCAAGCAATACAGACTATCCAGCAACCACAACCCATCCGACAAATTCTACCACCACCACCAGACACCACACCCAAAACCGAAACCAATTCCCAAAACAACAACTCCAAGGCATTGCCTTCCTTCGGACACCACCACCAGACACCACACCCAAAACCGAAACCAATTCCCAAAACAACAACTCCAAGGCATTGCCTTCCTTCGGATTGATCATGCCCATCATAGGAGGATCTTCCATGGAATTTGACACCAAGAAACAAAAGAAAGTTACTTCAGATCGGTGAACACGATCATCAACGACGGCCCTACTGCAAGGCCTAAATGGGCTAAGATGCCAATAATATTCTCTGAAGAACATTTCAGACTGAAGTTCACAGAGCACAATGATGCAATGGTTATAGAAATCAACATCGCAGGTTGGGTAATTGGAAAAGCTCTAGTGGACAACGGAAGCTGAGCAGACATCCTATTCACCAAGACTTTCGACCAAATGAATTTAAGTCCCCGCATGCTCCAACTCCCGAAAAATCCACTTCTAGGCTTCGGAGGAAAACCGATCAGGTCAATGGGAAAAATATCTCTCCCAGTGTCTGTCAGGAACCTTGACAATGCAAGGACAGAGCACATCACTTTTGACATAGTGGACATGTATCACCCATATTTCGCAATCCTAGGAAGAGGATTCATCAACAGATTCGATGCAGTGATAAGATATCAATTCCTTTGCATGAAAATCTCGACACCAAAAGGTGTCATCACCCTGTTCGGCAATCAACAGGAAGCAAGAAACATCGAGAGAGGCCACACACCTGGGCAGAAAAATGTTCATGTCCTAATCACAGAAGAAGAAGAGAAACAACTCTACAGCGAGGCAAAGAGGGACAAAGAGAAAATAGAAATAAGTCCCGATGGCGAAACAAAAAGGGTTTTACTCGATGATATGCCTGACAGAGCAGTCATCATCGGAGCAGATCTTGAGAAGCAAGAAGAAGAGGAACTGATTCAGTTTCTAAACAAAAACAAAGATGTTTTCGCATGGTCAGCCAAAGATCTACAAGGAGTAGACAGAGATACAATCGAGCACATCTTGGAGACTGACGAAACAATTCGCCCTAAGAAGCAAAAACTCAGGAAGATGTCTGAGGAAAAAGTGGACGCGGTAAAAATAGAAGTCCAAAGATTGCAAGATGCAAGAGTCATAAGATAAGTTATATACCCATCTTGGCTAGCAAACACAGTACCAGTAAAGAAAAAGATTGGAAAATGGCGAATGTGTATCGACTTCACAGATTTGAACAAAGCATGCAAAAAAGATGATTATCCTCTAGAACGAGTTGACAAGGTAGTGGATGATGCAGCAAGCAGCGAGATGCTATCGCTACTCGACATGTTCTCAGGATACCATCAGATCAGGGTGCGCAAAGAGGATGAAGAAAAGACAAGTTTCATCACCCCATTCGGAACTTATTGTTTTGTCAGAATGTCGGAGGGGCTCAAGAATGCAGGTTCCACGTTCTCGAGAATGATCGCAATTGTCCTAAATAATCAACTTCAGAGAAATATTCTAGCATATGTAGATTACATAATAGTGAAAAGCGTGAGAAGAGATGATCACATTAGAGATCTGGCAGAAACCTTCGCAAATCTGAGAACCGCCCAACTAAAGCTGAATCCTGAGAATTGTGTTTTTGGTGTGGAAAAGGGGAAAGTTTTAGGGTGTTTGGTATCAACCAAAGGGATAGAGGCAAACCCTGACAAGATTAAAGCCCTCATGGAAATGGAAGAGCCAGCTTCGGTCAAGGACGTGCAAAAGCTGACAGGGAGAATAGGTGCACTAAACTGGTTCATCCCAAAAGCGATTGAAAGAAGTCTACCATTTTTTCAAGTTCTCTGAAGCTCTAGAGATTTTCAGTGGTCTGATGCACAGAAGCAAGCCTTCAGAGAACTTAAAGAGTACCTGTCCAACATGACAAAAATGTGCCCTCCGGAGCCAAGATCTCCTCTTCTTTTATATCTTTCAGCATCAAATTCTACTGTAAGTGCTGTGCTAGTTCAAGAAAAGGAAGAAGGAGGAAAATTGAAGCAAGAACTAGTGTATTATGCCTCAGAAGCTTTTTCGGGCTCCAAAATCTTCTACTCAGAACTAGAGAAGATCGCATATGCTGCAGTCATGGCTGCAAGGAAGCTAAGGCACTATTTCGAGGGTCACAGAATAAGGGTGATCACAAACCAACCTTTGAATGTTGTCTTTTCAAACAAAGAATCCTCGGGAAGGATAACTAAATGGGCAACATAATTATCACAGTACGTTGTGGATTTTGAAAGAAGAAATGCCATAAAATCACAAGTGCTAGCGGATTTCGTCGCAGACTGGACATCACCAACAGTCAACAGCAACCAAAATATCCAAGCACCATGGATAGTATATTGTGACGGGGCCTGGTGCGACAAAGGAATAGGAATTGCAGCAATTGTAACATCACCCTCGGGAATCATAATAAGATATGCAGCAAGATTGGATTTCCCAGATGGAACGCATTCGACGAACAACATGACAGAGTATGAGGCACTTCTGTTAGCCCTGAGGAAGATGAAAGCCCTCGGTCAACAAGTCTTCATCATAAAGTCTGACTCCAAAGTGATACAACAACATGTTGAAAAAGAAAGCGAGGCAAGAAATCCAGAGTTAATCAAATATCTGGAAAATGTTAGAGAAATGGAGATATACTTCAAGGGATATACAGTGCAGCACATCCCAAGGAATGACAACAATGAAGCAGACAAATTAGCCAAGGCCGCGGCTCAGAACCAGCCAATGCCACCTGATGTATTCTTTGAAATCATCAGAGAACCTTCGACAAAAAACTTGAAGCACAGAAGCATCAACTCCATAGAAACTTATGATTGGAGGGCTCAAATCATGGCTTATTTGAGAGGCCACTATGAACCACAAAATGACTTAGAACAAAAACAACTAAGGCAACGGGCAAGGGGCTACGCCATAGTAGATGGAGAACTTTCCAAATCTGGAATCTCAGAACCATGGCTAAGGTGCATAACCTCTGAAAAGGGAAAGGAGTTGCTTCTGGAAATCCACAGTGGATTTTGTGGCGCACATATCGGAACTAGAGCCTTAGCAATGAAAGCAATCAAGCAGGGATTCTACTGGCCAACCATGAAACTTGATGCAAAAAATAGTTCAGCACTGCGAAGCTTGCCAGAAAACAGCAAATCAGTAGAATCTGCCCTTAATGCCAATACAACTAATCCCTCCTTCTTGGCCACTTCAAAGATGGGGAATGGATCTGGTTGGTCCACTACCAACAGCACCAGGAAACTGCAGATTCGCAGTGGTAGCTGTGGATTACTTCACCAAATGGGTTGAAGCCAAGGCATTAGCAAATATTACAGCCACAACAGTACATAAATTCTTCTGGCAGAACATAATCTGCAGATTCGGTGTACCAAGGGAGCTAACAGTAGACAACGGCAAGCAATTCGACTGCTACAACTTCAAGAAATTTTGCAGGACACTAGGAGCACATGTGGAATTCTCTTCAGTCTATCACCCGTAGTCGAATGGAGCCATGGAAAGGGCCAACACAATCATATTCTCTGGAATCAAGAAATTATATGACCAAAAGAAGGGAAAATGGGTAGAAGAGCTAACAAAGGTGATATGGTCCCACAACACCAGTCCATCAAGGGCAACAGGATTCACACCTTTCCGCTTGCTGTATGGTTCAGAAGCAATGACATCGAAGAAATCAAGAACGAAAGCCTAAGAGTTCTCAAGGGAAAGGAAATTCAGGAACTGGAAGTAAAGATAGAAAAAGACATGATTGAGCTAGACATCCTAGAAGCCTCAGAGAACATCAACAAATATCAAGAAGAAACCAAAAAATGGTGGGATAGAAAAATAGTAAAGAAAGACATCACGGTCGGTGACCTAGTTCTCAGGAAAAGGAAAAATTGGGGAAACTTAGGAAAGCTAGAGGAAGCTTGGGAAGGACCTTACGTCATAAAGGAGTCAAACAAACCAGGATCTTTTCGCTTAATAGATCAGCTTGGTGCAGTGCTGCCGCATTCATGGAACGCAAACAACTTGCATCGATACTATCCATGATAAGAAAAAACAAGAGTAGGACCTCGGGCCCATGAAGTTATAAATGGAGCCTCGGGTCGCAATTTACCTTCTGCTTTTTTACTTTTCAGCACTTTAATTTATCGCAAGAAAAATATAAAATCCTCAGACTACGGAACTAGAAGTACTTCCGAGGAACCAAAAATTTTACTTTCTGCATTTTTAATTCCCTAAAAAGGACAGTACTCTTTTCCTTGCAAGGGGGCACCATAATGGAGGCAAGGTTTTTAATGAGGCGGCTCCTATGTAAAATACCTCTTCAATCATTAATGAAAGAAGGTTTTCCCCCAATTATGTGTTAACAAAGAAATCGATTGTCGTTAATGAGATTGAAAGGCGTACGAGAACAACAGCAAGTTGTAAACGCAATACCGTGCAATTGCGAGAGTCCCATCGAAAAGACAACAACAAGTTGTTGAGGGACCTATCCGAAAAATGGGCCTCGAGGCAACAATAAGTTGCGGCTATCACCCCAAAAACAATGTTTTCTCGAGAACGAGCAACAACAAGTTGCGCGCAAAGATTAAGGAAAATCCAAAAGTATACAAATCCCGAAAACCTTGCGAATATTGAACTCAGAGAAGAAATCATATCTTCTCAAAAATACATTGTTCCAGAATTCTCTAGCTTTGATCAATGTTTAAAAAAAACTAGTAGGTTGAAGCAACCGAGGGTTGTAGTATCAACCAAGGCGGTAACACCACAAAGGCATAAGTCCATAAAACTCTCGAACAGAGTTTTATCGACTTATACGCAATTGTTAAGATTTACACCGGAAAAAGACAAATCGCTCAATCATATTCCGAAGAATCAAGAATTCAAGATGAGTTTCGACGATCTATCTCTAAGTTATTTTCACAACAAAACTTTTCAGGTACAAGGGATATTCTCTGTTTTCTCTTCTAGAATTTTAGAACACGCACTTTGAGCACTCGAAAGGCCCACTTTTACAATCAGAAACATTACACATTGCTAGAATATTGATATCAAAAGTTCCATTCTCAAATATTTTGCATGAAAATGGCAAGGTGGGCAGGGTGATGTTTTTTCAAAACATTGTGTTACCATTTCACATGCAAAATGTTACTTGTTACAAAATATCAGTTTCGGAAAAACTAACAATTTCAGGAATTACAAAGGAAGCTCAATTACAAGGCCAGGCATAGGCCCCCTGCCTTCAGCTATATCTCCGACATAGGCAAAATCCAGGTCATCAGCCACAGGGTAAGGGGCTCTAGCTTCACGGAAGAATATGCTTCAGGAACATAGCCACTCAATGAGGAAAAGTTGTCACGCATGGCAAAAAAGCGCTCAAGAGGAAAACTCTGGCTGAAGAAATGCTGACAGCAAAAAGTCCAAAATTCACGAAAACTATGCCCAGGATTAGCTTCTCTATACATGCGCCAAGCTTCGCCACTAACAACAACACCTTGATGATGGATTCGAATAGGAGTCACATCCTGCGCAGGCCCCCCTCCAAGGACCTGCACAGGAATAATCTTTCACATAAGTTTATCTTTTACATCAAAACACTTAAACCTTTCCAACATCTCACATCCCTACAACTAGTCCTGGTCAACCTGCGGCGCGCCCAGTTCGCCAGTGCCCCTGCCATCACCAGACGCCGCGTCACCAGCTTCCTCAGTTCTGGTCTTCTCAGCGCCGTCTTCAGAGTCCATCTCCAAAGCCGCTCTCAGTTCTTCTTGTGCCTCATCTTCCAGAATCTAGAAAAGGAAAGATTTTAGAATGCACAAAACGCAAAACTTAAGCATGCACAGGAAAGACATAAAGCAAAGTGCGAGGCCAACAATCCAAAAAGTTACCTTACAAGTTTTTCTCGAGCTATTTCTTTTGCAAAATCTTTCCCGCCAGCCATCCAGAATTTCCTAACAAAGCTTTTCTTTATGCTCTGGACATCTTCACTGGCACAAATCATAAAAATGCTAGAGGCAACAGGAAAGTCGAGGCCAGAAGAGCAAAACTTCCCAAGATCAACACAATCTTTAACTTCGAGAAGCTTTAGAAGACTCTCGGAGCAAAACGCAGTGGCGAAATCACTGGTGGAACCAATTAACTCAGGAAGAGTTTCGAACTCCTCTAAAAGCCAGTTAACGACCACTTGAGAATCTTCGGTATCAGGAAAAGGACTGGGTCATGCACCATACTCCCCAAGAGCTTTGCTATACTTTTCAAACAAAAGTTCAAAATTTCTCTTGATTTGGCTACTTCCATCGTTCATAAGCTTAACCCTTTCGACAAGGTCTTTTTCCGGAGCAATAATCCTCAAATCTTTCCCTCTGTTAGCCTTAGCAAGATCGGCATTCTGCTTCATGGCTTCGGCATTCTTGGTTTTAAGTTTCGAAATCTTGTTCGCATCTTGCTCTACAGTTCCACGCAATTCCTTAAGAATTTTCAAGTCATCTGCATCATAGGCTTCATGAGCATGTTTCTTTCCTTCCTTGGCAATATCAACCATCTCTTTTAAAGTCTTGTTCATGTTTTCCAATTCCTGGCTCAACTTCTAAGACTTAGCTAAATCTCACTCAGGATTCAAGATCCGACCAGATAATTCTAGAGCATGATTCTCATCTGCACGCGTTTTCTCCGAAGCTATCTTCCCAGCAATCACGGCCTTAAAACTAAGAGTCGTGCTGATAATGGATAAGTCCCGCGCAGGAAATTTGCGTAAAGCCTCTTCAAAAACAAAGGAATAAAAGTGATGCAAGAATCAGTTTCAGCAAAACAAGAAAACAAAGAAAAGAACGGCATACATTCCAAAGCTACAGAGCCGAAGGTCACTAACCTGCAGGATCAAAATAATTTCCAATTTCATCGTGCACCGATTTGGTAATCTCATGAGCATCTTCTTGAACAGTCTCCATCTGGCCCTCAGAGGCACGCTACAAGTCCTGACTATAGAACAAAGGCTTCTTCAAAGCCTCCCCTCCGGAAGTAATAGCATGAGTGGCAAGTGACCCTGGAGCATTCCATAGCATGTCAAAGATATAAGGATCATCATCGCGCCCAATCCCAGCACCACCAACAAATAATAACTTACCCCTCAAATCAGTCCCAAAAGTTTGGTTGTATCCATAAGTCTCAGGAGGAACAGGCTCGCCTTCAGGAACATCTTGACAACCATGGATAAGAAGAGGAAAATCAGAAATAGAGCCCCGCTGCACCATCTCTTTAAGCTCAGTCATAAACTTAGGGGAGGCATCATCCCCACCAGTCTTATCTTCCAGAATCACAACTTCCTTTTCAGAAGACTCAACAATCCTAGGAACCCTAGCCTCGTCGGCATTCTTGACAGCTGCGGGCTCCTTATCTGAAAGTGAGTCAATGTCAACAAAGGTATCCTCCGAGGGTGGATAATTCACCACACGACACGGAACAACTTCACAGCAAAGGCTTTGGACATCACCTGAAGTGTGGCAGTCCTCTTCTTCGTCATCGTCGGACAAGGCAGAAGCAATGCGGGCATGAGCCTTAGAAGAAATTACCTTGATATTGCCCTTCTTCCTCTTCTTCAGATCCGTCAACCCAGCAACAGCGGTTTTCTCAGCTTCAGAGACTTGAGAAGATCCGGAAGAACCTTCAGAAACCAACTTCCTCTTTTTTGCAGTTTCCATAGTTTTTGTCTTCGAAGAAGACTTTCCGGAATCAGATACCTTCTCCGAAACCTTCTCCGAAATCACTAAGGATTTCGAGCTCTTCCTCTTTCGAGACTTCACAGGAGCCCCGATAACCACAAAACCAGTAACACCAGGTGCATGCATTAATTTCTTGGGGCCGGGAGACCTCGGGCGTAAAGCCAACTCTGCACCAAGTTCGGAGAATACGCGATTCACTCATTTCTTATGTTTCACAATATTCTTGTACTGCTTATACTCAGAAAGAAAACAATTTCCAACCAGGTCTATTACTTGCTGCTCTACCAAAGAAATGAAATCCTTCAAAGATTTACCCTCGGGAAGACGAAGGTCGAACCTCGGAAAAGGAACCTTACATGGTGAAGGACCAGAATGGCGACCAGAGGGGGGGTGAATGAGAGCTGATAAAAATTCTTCTCCGAAGAGACGAACTCGGCCTATGGACACAAACACAACTCCGGAGTCCTCCACGCCTCGCTAGCCAAATCCAAATAGCCACTGGAGTGCTACTAGACCTAGGAGCTAGTCACACACACGAGCTACTCGAACACGCAGCGGAACACAACCTCGAGCAGCAACCGACTTGCACCGGTCAGACCGGTCCGGAGCAACTTGCTCTGAATTCTCTCAACTTGCCCAGCAAACCTAGATGACAATTCTAGGATGTGGAGCAACAGAGAGAAAATCTAGAAAACTGCCTAGCAAGAGAAAACACACCAAAACTCAAGCACACCGAAAAACTTTCCACAGCCAAACTTGCACCAGAAGCACTCTGTGAACAAGTAGCACAACCAACAGCAGCAAAGAGGATTTCCCCACTGGAAGCCCTGCACCGGTCAGACCGGTTCACTCCACCGGTCTGACTGGTCTGGCTCAGAAACCCTCTACTGCAAGAACTCGATCTCCCAAGGACAAAACTGCATAGGACTCAAACAGCAGCAAGCCAAGATCAACACCAACCCACTGGAGAAGAACTCCCCGGGAAACAGCCACAACAGGCCGCATCGATCTGACCGGTGGAGAGCACCGGTCTGCTCGGGATGAACTCCACCCTCGAGTCAACTCCCACCTTCCGATGCCTCGATCTCCCGATTCGCTCCACGGGTTGAAGTAAAACTTTGGGGATAGGTGTATCACCTCATGGACAAGCCATTCCTAAGAGATCAGCCCCAAAGATCCACTGAATCAATAGAAATTGAAATATGAACACCAAGAACACCTTTTCCCGGAACACAAACAAAACCCCAAATTGGAGCACCCAAACCCACAGATTTAGAGGGGGGATCACCAAGAAAAGAACCACAAGAGGCTCATGTATGCATCCCACAACAAATCCGCAAAGGGGAGGTCTCAAATCAACCACAAGAAAATCGCCAAGAAAAGGCTCCAAAAATCCACAAAAAGGAAAACGGGAATCACCACCACAAGAGCTAGAGGAACCACGCCGAACCTTCTATACATCGAAGGAAAGATTCATACAAGGTCTAGCTTGCCTCCCTAGCATCCATCCTGCTCTCAAGATCTCTCGTGAAGCTCTCAAGCTAGTCCTAGAGAAAATAGGTAGCTAAAAAGAGAAAATACAAAGAGCAAATGAAAACCCTAAAGCCCAAGAGATGGCTGTCACAACCCTTCCACCAAGTTTATATATGAGGTCCTCCAGTGGGGGCAAATGACCAGAATGCCCTCTAGGTGATACAACCCCTCGAAAGGTATATTTGGGAACTTGATAGCCTTTCCATCGGACGGACGCCCAACAACTGCACCTCGCGTAGCCTTGATGTCAAGCCTGCGACCCCGACGCGTGTCCTCCACTTCGAGGCACCCGGCACTCCTCGTCCTCCACCGGTCAGACTGGTCCGGCCCACCGGTCAGACCGGTCCCGTGCAGACTTGAGTCGCCGACCGCTCGGACTTGGCTTTGAGGGTCAACCAAGGAACCCAATGGTTTTCTGGTGAACCACTGCAAACCCCGCGAGCTTGGCCGAGCTCCTCAACTTGGCCGCCACATCCGTGCCGTCTTGATGTTGGCTTTCGGATCAACCAACAAACCCACTATCATCAGACTTCGACTTGCTCTTCTAGCACCATGTGACTCGTACTTGATCCCGTCTGGCCACCGGGTCCCACGAACCAAGCCTACTTGTCCCTGGGACCTTTCGCACTTGTTCTTCACCTGCACCAATGCAAATCAAGCCGCAGCCTACATCCACAAGATCGAACACAGCGTCAGTCCACACAACATAGTCCACACAACGTTGTTAATCACTCATCACTAAGGAGTGGCCAACCACTAGCCATCGGACACTCTGATCCTCAATCGCCCCCTTGATGAGTACATCAACAACACACCACATAATCGATACATTAAGAAAAGTAAAAACCAAAGACAAACGAAAACCACCAAACAAGTGATCCAAAAGCCAAACAACACAAACCCTGATCAATTGCAAACCAAAGTCTCGGTCCCCTAAGGCAAGGGAAACGGCTCAACACAACCGAGATAAACACCACCACAGCTCACAAAGAGCAAAGCAAAACTCACATGGAGAAAACCAACCAAAGCAAGAACTCAGACGACATAAGGAGCTCCCCCTGAAGACATGCAGCTCCCCTTGCGCAAATGCAACTCCCCCTGAACCAAACCATGCAACTTACCTGGAGCAACCGAGCTCTCAGCTCACACCGGTCAGACCGGTCCAAGCACCAGTCAGACCGATGACCATACCTACAGTGCACCCGGTTAGACCGGTCAGACCGGTGCCCACACCGGTCAGACCGATGACCATCTGGGAAAACACACATTCTCATTTTTCGTCCGAAACTCCACCAAAACTCTCTAAATCTGTGCAGCAAGCTATTCCATGCTCAAACTTCTCCCCCTTGTTGACAATGCATGAATCAAGGCATTTCTACAAAAATTTCAACTATAGGCTTCTCAAATGGACATAGAGCCATAAAATGTGCTAGGTGCAAGAAAATGGACTACTTAGAGTTGACAAATGTTCAAAATAGCATAGCCATCAAGAATGTTCAGTTGCATACACACAAGTTCAAGCTATGGTAAAAATTAGCATTTTTGCGAAAAAATTTCCCTCACATGAGCTAAAGACCTAAACATGAGCAAAGCATACCAAAGTGAATCTAGATCACACAAACTTCATGCTAGGTCACATATCCTCAACACAAGATCATTACAAACACCCATAAGAATCTCATGTCATGTTAAAGCCACCGAGCCATGTGTCTACTTCTTAAAATGAGACTTCTCACGGTAGACAACATGCAACGGTTTAGCACCCATATAAATTCAGTTTTATAGCATTTATGACATGGAATTAATGAGAGCATAACCTCAAGCACAAGCATTTCATACCAATTTTATTTTTCACATTTGAAGCACAAAATGGTACATGAAGTGCCTTTGCGGCGAAAAGAAGCTTATGCTCCCCCACAAGGTAACACATGGGGCTAAACATTCATAATGACAAATGGGTCTTTGACCCCAAGTGAAAAGCACATGATATCCAACCATGAATTAAGCATGATATAAACCACCAAAGCACAGTAAGATCATGCAAAGCCTTAAACTCACAAGAGAGAGCCTATCTAGCATTTTTTGACAAAAGTAAGCTATCTCATCATGAATATACAAGCAAACTATCAAGAGCATAGCTTATCATCCCAAATATCAATCATGTACATCCACCAGCTCAAACATAGCATATCATAGGGATCAATGTACATAGGAGAAGCCATTCCTTACCAATGCATATGATACAAATGTAGTGAAAAGCATATCTTACAAAGATGCAAAACTATACATCAAGATACAAAGATGGCTACTCTATGAATTTAAGCATGCATGCTATACATCAGAGTAAACATGTATGAAACATATGATACAAAGTGAGCTCCCAAAGACCAACTCAAAAAGGACAACACACACCAAGCTCTCCCCATAAATGAGCAAAGGTAGCTTGGACAAGTGGTTTTGTGAATATGTCAGCGTTTTGGTCTTGGGTTGGTACATGGCTCAACACAATGGTTCCCTTCTAAACATTGTCCCTCAGAAAGTGGTACCTCACTTCGATGTGTTTTGTTCTGGAATGGAGCACTAGGTTTTTGGCAACGCTTATGGCACTGGTGCTATCACAAAGAGGTGGAATCTGAGTGCACTCACCAAAGTCTCTCATGGTATAGGAAATCCAAAGCAGCTGGGAACAACAACTAGCGGCTGCAACATACTCGGCTTCTGTGGTAGACTGAGCTACACTCGACTGTTTATGGGAAGACCAAGAGACCAAAAAGGAACCAAGAAACTAGCAAGAACCAGAGGTAGACTTGCGCTCCACATGACACCCAGCAAAGTCAGCATCAGAAAATCCGTGAAGTGCGAGTGACGAGGAGGCAGAATACCAAAGACCAAACTCAGGAGCGTACTACAAATACCTAAAAATCCTGAAACGAGCGCACAGACACACACTGAACTGTATGTCCGGCCTCGTCGCCTTCAAGTAGAGGAGGGAGCCAATCATGCTCCAGTACTCCTTCTGGTCCACTGGTTCACCATCCTCGTAGGCATCCAAAGCTGTAGTCGTACTCATCGGTGTTGACATGGGCTTCGCATCATTCATGTTGAACTTCCTCAGCATGTCCTTGGTGTACTTGCTCTGGTGCACGAAGGTCCCGTCCTTGACTTGCTTGATCTGGAGCCCTAAGAAAAATTGCAGCTCGCCCATCGTAGACATCTCAAATTCCCTGCTCATGTCATCTGCAAACTTGGCAACAAGATCGTGAGAAGAGCCACCAAAGATTATGTCATCCACATAAATCTGTACAATCAACAGGTCATTTCCATGCTTAAGGAGAAACAGGGTCTTATCAACTGTGCCCATCACAAAACCCTTACTCAGCAAAAACCCTCTCAACCTACCATACCAAGCCCTTGGCGCCTGCTTCAACCCATAGAGCACCCTCTGGAGTTTATACACATGGTGTGGGTATCTCTCACTCTCAAACCCCGGTGGTTGCTTTACATACACTTTTTCCTCTATCACCCCATTCAAGAATGCACTCTTCACATCCATCTGGAACAACTTGAATCCTTTAGCCACGACAAAGGCTAGAAGGATCTGAATCGCCTCCAGACGGGCCACAAGAGCAAATGTCTCCTCATAATCTATACCCTCTTTCTGGTTAATCCCCTGAGCCACCAACCTCGATTTGTTTCTCACAACCATCCCATTCTCACATTCCTTATTCGTACACATCCACTTGGTACCTATAGGACGACAATTTGGTGGTGGATCAACTAACACCTAGACCTGGTTTCTCTCAAAGTTCTCCAACTCCTCATGCATGGAATTCACCTAGTTTGCATCAGAAAGTGCGTGTCCAATATCCATGGGATCGAAAGAGGCAACAAATGCGGAGTGAGCAAAGTGAGAAGTATTTCGTGACCTCGACCGTGTAGTTATCTCGTTCATGTCGCCTATGATCTTCGACGGAGGGTGATCCACTTGTACGCGCCTAGGAGCCTCTCTCCTGGAGACTACCCCCCTCCACAACAGCTTCCACCCTTGCTTGCGGTACATGTTGATGCATCGTAGTCGAAGTAGAAGGCCCGCCATCAATTGTAGTCATTGTCGTGGAAGTAGTATGTACACGATCTGCAGTAGGTACACGATCATCGCCATCACCATCACCATCTTCTTCTTCCTCCTCAAAGTGCATCTCGACCATCTCCTCATCACCTGCACAATCAAAGCCAAGAGAGCTACATGGCACTGTCTTGTCGAAGGTCACCTCGCAAGTCTCCATGATTTTGTTAGTCTCAAGATTAAGCACCCTATAAGCTCTAGAATGGTTAGCATATCTAAAGAAAATACCATCACTAGATCTAGCCTCAAACTTATCAAGCTTTCCTTTCTCGAGAATAAAAAACTTGCACCCAAAAAATCAAAAGTGACTCACCTTAGGAGCTCTACCATGCATAAGCTCATAACACGTCCGATGACCAGGTGTGTCCGAGGACCAGTGGAGGGTCGCTCCTTAGTGATGAGTGATTGACAACATTATGTGGAGTGAAGCTTGGCTAAGTGTGCAGGTACAGGTTGTGGCTTGACTCGTGTCGGTGCAGGTGAAGAACAAGTGCGAAAGGCCTTAGCCATGGCGGCCTTCAGGTGATGGAGTGGCAAGTAGGCTTGGTTCGATGGACCCGGTGGCCGATGGGGTCAAGTGCGAGCCGTGCGGTGCAAGACTGGCGGGCTGAAGTCGTGAACATGGGCCGGTGCAAGGTAGCGGTTGAAGCCCGAAGCTTGCACGCGGGGTTTGGTGGTTTGCCCACAAAACCATCAGGTGGACGGTTTCTTGGTTTGGGCCTCAAAACCAAGCCCGGAGGCCCGAGGCGACGGAGACGGTGATCCGGGAGCTTCGGTAAGCTTCGAGGCGGAGGGCACATGGCGTGATTGCGGGGTTTGCATCGAGGAGAAGCGAAGCCGCGGTGGAAGCGTGTCCGTCCGATGAAGTCTTGACCAAAATGCCCCTGAGGGGTTGTATCTTCATTTCAAGCAGTAGGGGTAGCGTGGTCATTTACCTCCCTCCGATGGACTTCGTATAAATAGCAGAGAGGTGGATGGCATCTCTCTCTCTTGGACTCTAGGGCTTTCTCCCCCGGTAGATTTCTCTAAACTGCTTCTTTTCCCTCTGGATTCCTTAGGCTAGACTCTTGTACAGACTCTGACCTCTGGATGTATGGAAGCATTCGGCATTGCGGTGATCTCCTAGTCCTCTGTGATTTTCGTGTCATTTTTGGGACTATTTTTGGGGAGTTTCGTTCTTCGCACGATTCATGATTTTGGAGGTGTTTCTTCACGGATTTCTTTGAGGGGATCATGGGTGGATGCCTTGCGCATCTTTGTGTGTGATCTTGACCCCTCAAACGCCGTGGAGAGCCTTCGATTCGTGCATTTTTGGTTGGTGCCCGAGTTCATGGTGGTGGTTCAGTTGATCCGCGATTCCCGGTGATTTAGTAGCTTAGGAGTCGAGATTTTTGGGGCATAGCATCCTTGTGTGACGCTTTTCATCTCCCTAAAATCTTGTCTCAAGAGCTTCAACCGTTTGGGAGATCCGGTGATGGAAAGGTGGAGTTGACTCCCGAGGTCGAGCGTTTTTCTACTCTGTCCACACCTGGCGGACATTCCGCGGCCTCCGTGCGGACGGTCCGCGAGGTGCCTGACAGGCCGGCTGTTCTTCATGTTCTTCACGTGTTCTTGAGTGTCTTTCATTTGATTCGTTGAACTGGTTGGTTTTTGGTGCGCGAAGTTCGCGGACGGTCCGTACTCAAGTGCCGGACGGTCCGTGACGAGGCGGACGGTCTGCGGGTCCATGACGGACGGTCTGTTTTTCTCGGTGCGCCCCTGGAGGTTCTGGTTGTATTTTCGGACAGTCCACCGAGCCACGATGGACAGTTCGCGCCCTCCTCGCGGACAGTCCGCCTGGTCTTCCTGGACGGTCCGCCAGGGACTTCGCAGCAGTGCCTAAGTCCTTTGGTTCTTGCTTTTGGTGCTTCTGCTCTTTGCTCCTAGGCTTGTTGGTTGATCTTCTTAGCTTGTGTGTGCCGTGTTTGGAGCCTCCTTTGTGTGCGTGAGTACTTGGAGTGGCAATTGGTGCATAGGCCGAATTCGACCCTTGGGAAGAATTTTTATCAGCTCCCATTCACTCCCCCCCTCTCGGGTCGCCCGATTCGGTCCTTCAATTGGTATCAGAGCCAGTTACAGATCTTCTTGATTCTAACCAGTCTAAGATCCAAAGATGGGTGATTACGACAAGGGGTCGGGTCCTCCGCACTTTGATGGCAAGAATTACCCGATGTGGGAGAGGCGCATAGGCGTGTTTTTGCGAGGGAAGGGAACTCTTATCTGGGAGGTCACTCAGAATCCTCATTATGTCGTCCCAGAGAGTTTTCTGCTTCTAGGATCGCGGGACATGTTTGAGGCCAACAGCAAGGCCGTTGATTACTTGTTCCGTGCTCTCTGTGCCTCAGAGTTTGATCGAGTGTACGGAGAGGATGTGGCCGGAAAGATTTGGCTCAAGTTGAAGAATGCTCATGTTGGCAATGCCCAAGTGCAAGCCTGTATGTTTACCACTTACCGGAGAGAGTACGAGAACTTCACTCATCTCCCTGGTGAGTCGACCGATGCTATGTTTCAGCGCTTCACTTGCATAGTCAACAACATGAGGGCCAATGTGACAGTGCTCCCATACACAGATCATGATCAAGCTATCAAGCTTTTGCATGCCCTGGATAGATCTGTGTGGGAAGCCAAAATTGAGGCCATTGAGGAGTCGAGCGCGTAGGATACGCTGTCGATTGATGAGCTATTCTCCAAGCTCTGGTCTTCAGAGGTTGATCGTGGCTTGAGAGCCAAGAGCGAGAGCCCCACTGATCCTCATAGTTTGGCTCTTGTCTCAGGATCAAGGACTAACGCTAACTCTGGTGGTTTCTCTTTGTCTTGTCTTGTGTCCTTGCCAGATGAGGACTTTGATGTGTTGAGCGAGGACGATCTCGCCTTGTTGAGCAAGAGGTTTGGGCGGATGTACGAGAACCGCAAGAATGCAAGGCGGAGCTCGGGGATGTGCTATCGGTGCGGGAAGCACGGGCACTTCATCGCCGAATGCCCTGAAGCCATGGAGATCAAGATCGACTACAAGGGCAAGCCCAAACACGACTACAACAAGCACCGCTCCCGGAATGACTACAAGGACAAGCACAAGGACAAGAGTGAGAGAAGGCACAAGAAGAGTGGCGGCCACAAGAAGATGACCGCTCGAGCGATGGTGGCCGGAGCGAGCGACATTGACTCGACATCAAGCGATGCTTCTTCCGGCTTGAGCAGCGACGAAGAGCAAGAGAAGCGCAAGGACAAGCGGCACACGGGCAAGAACATCACCGGCCTGAGCTTCGTCGCATAAGGAGGCTTTTGCGGCATGGCGCATTCCAAGAAGGGTGGGAAGCACAGCTCGGATTCGAACTCCGACTCCGATGAAGAGGTACGACAAGATCCCAACTTCTTGCTAGAGGAGAATGCTAGGCTCAATGAGTTGCTTGATAACCGTGATGATGTGCTTAGAAAGACCAACAAGGAAAAGAGGGAATTTAGGTCTTTGTTGGGTGATGCTAAGGACAAGGTAGCTGAACTTGAATCCTTGCTTGTGGATGCTAGAAATGAGGTAGCTGCTTTGAAATCTGCTCCTGTGGTGTCTAATGAGATTGATTGTGGTGACTGCTCAGTTTTTCTTGTTGATTTGACTGCTCTCAAGGAGAAGCATGCCTCTACTTTGGAGGAACTAGATGTGGTTAGGATTAAGTGTGATGAATTGAAGTCTAGGCCAGCTTTGTTAGGAGCTTGTACTTCATGTCCTATCTTGCATGCTAGGCTAGATGAATCTCACACTAGGATTGTTTCTCTTGAGGCGGCATTGAAAGCTCCTCTTCCTACATCATGTTCAACCTGTGAAATGCATGCTTTGAAAAACATGGAACTTACACACTATGTTGTTCGTCTGCAGGATGAAAATGATGAGCTTAGGAAATTGATGAGTTGGTTGTCTGGGCATGAGCCACAATTGAGTTTGATGTTGGCTCAGTTCAAGAGGTTTGATGGTCAGGCGTTAGGGGCTGAGAAGAGTGGTGAGAAGAGTGGTGAGGGAGAAGAGAAAGTTGGAGAGATCCCTACTCAACCACACACCATACCCATGAACAAATATGCACCCAAGCCAAACCACTTGAGAAACAAGCTTGATACAACTCCAGACCCACCAGAGTTCCCCCAGAAAATAGAGAATTACCAGAAACGCATCAAGTTTGTGAGCAACCTGGGTAATGTCTTTGAGGGGAAGTCAGGAGAGAAAGGAGTTGAGAAGCTCACAGAGAAGACACCGCCTAAGCCAGTGCCAATCTACTTCCATTGTGAGTATTGTGGGAGGGATGATCACAAGGATGAGTTCTGTTTCCGGAGGAAGAGGGATGAGAGGTTTGCTAGGGAGATGGCAAACAAGGATAGGTACCACCTTGCTCGTGGTGTGCCTGAGCCTCGTAGAGGGCCTCTACCTAGGGGTGAGGTGTATGTGCATACAGTTCCCACTCGTGGAGGTGGAGGTGGAGGTGGTTTCCCTTAGAGAGACATGCGTGTTGGGTTTGGGCGTGGTGAGTTGGCTCGGCGTGCTCCTTCTCATGACCGCTACGAGTTTGGGAAGCACGATCGGAGCTTTGGGTCTCAGATGGACTACGGTCCACGTTTTCCCTCTCGTGGTGCGCGTACTCCTCCAGTGAGATGTGACAGGTCCTTTGGTGGTAGGCGTGAGAGGGCTCCGCCTAGAGGTTTTGGGAGGATGGATTTTGCTAACCCTTCTTTTGAGCAAATGGCTCAACACTGGTTTAACTCTTTTGGTACTAACCCCAGTGTTGAGTCGCTTGCTCATTCTCGTCCTCATTTTTGATTGTAGGTGGGAGGCTTGGAGAACTTTTGGTTGATCGACTCCGGTTGCTCAAGACACATAACCGGAGATCGCGGGTGGTTTTCCAGCCTCACCCCGGTGAGTACGAGGGAGTACATCACTTTCGAGGACAATGGGAGAGGACGAGTGCTTGCTGAAGGTATGGTGAAGGTGAGTAGCAAGGTGACCTTAAGAAGTGTGGCCCTAGTCAAGTCACTTGGTTTTAACCTGTTGTCAGTATCTCAATTACTTGACGAAGGTTTTGAGGTTCGTTTCAAGTCGGCTGCTTCTCGTGTGCTTGATTCTCGAGGCGATCTTGTTTGTACGATCGTCCCCGAGGGTCAAATCTTTCGTGCCGATTTTCCCAGTCTGTTGGTCCTCCTCGATGCTTTGTTGCTGGCGTTTCAGCTGACATTTGGAAATGGCATAGGAGGTTGGGACACTTGAGCTTTGAGTTGCTTTCCCACTTGAGTGGTCTTGATCTTGTCCGAGGATTACCTAAGTTGAAATTCGAGAAGGATTTGGTTTGTGCTTCTTGTCGGCATGGAAAGATGGTTGCCGCTTCTCACGCCCCTCTGACTTCGGTCATGACCGAGCGACCATGTGAGCTGTTGCACATGGATTTGGTTGGGCCAGCTCGTGTTCGCTCTGCTGGTAGGAAGTGGTATGTTCTTGTGGTTGTTGATGATTTTTCGAGGTACTCTTGGGTTTTCTTTTTGGAGGATAAGAGTGAGACATTTGGCTTTGTTCGGGACTTGATCTTGAGGTTGAAAAATGAGAGACATGGTGATGCCATTCGAGCTATACGCAGTGACAATGGCACAGAGTTTAAGAACTCTCATTTTGATGCCTTTTGCAGTGATCTTGGTCTCGATCATCAGTACTCTTCTCCATACATCGCTTGTCAGAATGGCGTAGTGGAGAGGAAGAACCGGACCCTTTGTGAGATGGCCAGGACGATGCTCGATGAGCATAGGACTCCTAGGCGTTTCTGGGCTGAGGCGGTCAATACCGCTTGCTATGTCTCAAATCGCATCTTCCTTCGTGCCGTTAAGAAGAAGACCTCTTATGAGCTGATGCATGGCCGACAACCCAAGGTGAGTCACTTTAGAGCTTTTGGTTGCAAGTGTTTCATTCTGAAGAAGGGCAAGTTGGATAAGTTTGAGTCTCGATGTTCGGATGGTATTTTCCTTGGTTATGCGATTAATTCTAGAGCATATCATGTGCTCCACCTTGACACTAACCGAATCATGGAGACTTGCGCGGTTACCTTCGACGAGACACAGCCATGTAGCTCTTCTGCTTTTGAGTGTGCAGGTGACGAGGAGATTGGAGCGAGGATCTTCGAGGATGAGAAGGACGGAGATGGAGACGACGACGATGATGGTGGTGATGCTCCGGCGGCTGATCGTGTACGTGCTAGTTCCACTACTACGACGACGATCGAGGATGGACCATCCCCTACACCCACTACGACTGAGGCTGTTCGAGTGGAGGCTGCTGCTGAGGGGGAGGTTGTGTCCAGGCGAGAGGCTCCCCGGCGAGTACAAGTTGATCACCCACCGACGACCATCATTGGTGACCTTCGTGAATGCACTACACGGTCGAGGTCAAGGAATACATCTCATTTCGCTCACTCTGCGTTTGTTGCTTCTTTCAAGCCCAAAGATATTCGACACGCTTTGTCTGACGAGAATTGGGTGAATTCCATGCATGAGGAGTTGGAAAACTTTAAGAGAAACCAAGTCTGGGTGTTAGTCGATCCACCGCCAAATTGCCATCCCATAGGTACCAAGTGGGTGTGGAAGAACAAAGAGGGTGAGAATGGGATGGTTGTGAGAAACAAGTTGAGGTTGGTGGCGCAGGGGTTCAACCAGAAGGAGGGGATAGACTATGAGGAGACATTTACTCCTGTGGCCCGTTTGGAGGCAATTAGGATCCTTCTAGCCTTTGCCGTGGCTAAAGGGTTCAAGTTGTACCAAATGGATGTCAAGAGTGCTTTCTTGAATGGGGTGATTGAGGAAGAAGTGTATGTGAGGCAACCCCCGGGGTTTGAGAGTGAAAAATACCCACACCGTGTATACAAACTCCAGAGAGCGCTCTATGGATTGAAACAGGCACCTAGAGCTTGGTATGGCTGGTTGAGAGGCTTTTTGCTGAGTAAGGGGTTTGTGATGGGCACAGTTGATAAGACCCTGTTCCTCTTTAAGCATGGGAATGACCTTTTGATTGTTCAGATATACGTGGATGACATAATCTTTGGTGGCTCTTCTCATGATCTTGTTGCCAGATTTGCAGATGACATGAGCTGGGAATTTGAGATGTCCATGATGGGCGAGCTGCAGTTTTTATTGGGTCTCCAGATCAAGCAGTGCAAGGATGGGACCTTTGTACATCAGGCGAAGTACAACAGGGACATGGTGAAGAAGTTTGGCATGAACGACTCCAAGCCGCTGACTACCCTGATGAGTACAACTGCGGCTTTGGACGCGGACGAGGACGGCGAACCCGTGGACCAGAAGGAGTACCGGAGCATGATCGGCTCCCTCCTCTACTTGACGGCGACGAGGCCAGACATACAGTTCAGTGTGTGTCTGTGCGCTCATTTTCAGGCTTCACCGAGAACTTCACATCGGCAGGCCGTCAAGCGGATTTTCAGGTACTTGAACTGCACTCCTGAGTTTGGTCTTTGGTACTCTGCCTCCTCGACACTCAGGCTTCATGGGTTTTCTGATGCGGATTTCGCTGGGTGCTGATTGGATCGCAAGTCCACTTCTGGGTGTTGTCAGTTCCTTGGTTCTTCTTTGGTCCCTTGGTCATCTCGCAAGCAATCGAGTGTAGCCCAGTCCACCACCGAGGCTGAGTATGTAGCTGCTGCTAGTTGTTGTTCCCAGCTGCTTTGGATGACCTACACCATGAGTGACTTTGGTGAGGAGTGCTCCCAGGTTCCACTTTTCTGTGACAGCACCAGTGCCATAAGCGTAGCCAAAAATCCTATCCTCCACTCTAAAACGAAACACATAGAAGTGAGGTACTACTTCCTGAGAGACAATGTTGAGAAGGGAAACATTTCTTTGTCCTATGTCCCTACCCAAGACCAGCTAGCTGACATTTTCACCAAACCGCTTGACCAAGTCACTTTCACTCGTTTGCGGGGTGAGCTTGGGGTGTGCTTTCCTTTCTAGCTGGGTCTTGGAGCTTCTCATGTATATATGTGTCATATGTTCATTTTGTTGTATTTCATTCATGCATTTTACTTTCTGTACAAAAACAGTTAGGATAGCCATCTTTGGATCACTTGAGGTAGGAATGAGCTTCTCTTATATACATTGATCACTGATGTGCTATGGATGAGATATGTGCATTTTGGTAATTTGTGGATGTAAATGCTATGCTCTTGATGGTTTTGCCATATATGTATAATGAGATAGCATTTTGGTTGTGAAAATGATAAAACTGCCTCTCTCATGAGTAGATGCTTGTCTATGCTCAATTTGTGCTTAAATGCTTATATCATGCTCAGTTTGTGCTTGAGGATCATATTCTCTTTGCTTGGGGTCAAAGATCCGTTGTCATTGTAAATGTTTAGCCCTTTTGCTTGCTTGGGGAAGAGCATAAGTTTCTTTTTGCCGCAAAGGCACTTCATGTACCATGTTTAAACTTGAAAATGAAATTGGTGTATGAATTGCCTTATGTTTGAATAATGAGCTCCTAATCATGTTTTTATGGTTTGATATTCATATCTTGGGTGCTAAACCATAGCATGCTTGTCTACCATGAGAAGTCTCATTTTAAGAAGTAGACACATGGCTCGGTGGCTTTAACATGACTTGAGTAGCTTGTGGGCGTTTATAATGATCTTGTGATGAGAATTTGTGATCTTGCATAAACTTTGGATGATCTAGTGTATTTATGTTCAAATTGATATAGAGAGAGTCTTGCTCGTGAGATGACTATTTCTTTGTGAAAATTGCTTAAAATTGCTTTTGGCCATGTCACATGCTTATCTGTCTCTACCTTCTTGATGGCAATGTGCTAGATACACCATATCTACGTTGCTTGCTCTATGTCTCATATGTAGCATTTTGTTGTGCTCTTTGTATATTTGAGAAGCTTGGTAGATTGTATATGTGCTTTGACATGCATTTTTCATGAAAACAAGGGGAAGAGTTTCATATACCTTGATTCATGCATTGTCAACAAGGGGGAGAATATACATGCTTTGGGGAGAATATACATGCACATTTTGGGAGATTTTTCATGCATTGGTTTATTTTGTGGAAAATTGGTACGAATTGGTATGCATTTGTGAGATGTTGCATGTGAGGAGAAAATTTGAGAAGAAGAGGTTGCATTTGCTCAGGGGGAGTTGCATATGTGCAGGGGGAGCTCCTTTGTTTTTCCTGAGTTTTGTGCTTTGTGGTGTGCTCCTTGTGAGCTTTGTTTTGTCTCGGCTGTGTCGAGCCGTTGCCCTTGTCTTAGGGGGCCGAGACTTGGTCTGGCGAGTGATCTTGTTTTTGCTTGTTCTTTGGCTTTGGATTACTTGCTTTGGAGGTTTGTGTTCGTGGCTGTTTTCTTTTCTTTTTCTCTATCATGGTTACTATGGGTGTTGTCAATGCACTCATCAAGGGGGAGATTGAGGACCAGGTGTGTCCGAGGACCAGTGGAGGGTCGCTCCTTAGTGATGAGTGATTGACAACGTTGTGTGGACTGATGCTTGGCTAAGTGTGCAGGTACAGGTTGCTGCTTGACTCGTGTCGTTGTAGGTGAAGAACAAGTGCGAAAGGCCTTAGCTGTGGCGGCCTTCGGGTGACGGAGTGGCAAGTAGGCTTGGTTCGATTGACCCGGTGGCCGATGGGGTCAAGTGCGAGCCGTGCGGTGCAAGACTGGCGGGCTGAAGTCGTGAACATGGGCCGGTGTAAGGTAGCGGTTGAAGCCCGAAGCTTGCACGCAGGGTTTGGTGGTTTGCCCACAAAACCATCAGGTGGACGGTTTCTTGGTTTGGGCCTCAAAACCAAGCCCGGAGGCCCGAGGCGACGAAGACGGTGATTCGGGAGCTTCGGGAACCTTCGAGGCGGAGGGCATGTGGCGTGATTGCGGGGTTTACATCGAGGTGAAGCGAAGCCGCGGTGGAAGCGTGTCCGTCCGATGAAGTCTTCACCAAAATGCCCCTGAGGGGTTGTATCTCCATTTCAAGTAGTAGGGGTAGCGCGGTCATTTACCTCCCTCCGATGGACTTCGTATAAATAGCAGAGAGCTGGATGGCATCTCTCTCTCTTGGACTCTAGGGCTTTCTCCCCCGGTAGATTTCTCTGAACTGCTTCTTTTCCCTCTGGATTCCTTAGGCTAGACTCTTGTACAGACTCTGACCTCTGGATGTATGGAAGCATTCGGCGTTGCGGTGATCTCCTAGTCCTCTGTGATTTTCATGTCATTTTTGGGACTATTTTTGGGGAGTTTCGTTCTTCGCTCGATTCGTGATTTTGGAGGCGTTTCCTCACGGATTTCTTTAAGGGGATCATGGGTGGATGCCTTGCGCATCTTTGTGTGTGATCTTGACCCCTCAAACGCCGTGGAGAGCCTTCGATTCGTGCGTTTTTGGTTGGTGCCCGAGTTCATGGTAGTGGTTCGGTTGATCCGCGATTCCCGGTGATTTAGTGGCTTAGGAGTCGAGATTTTTGGGGCATAGCATCCTTGTGTGATGCTTTTCATCTCCCTAAAATCTTGTCTCAAGAGTTTCAACCGTTTGGGAGATCCGGTGATGGAAAGGTGGAGTTGACTCCTGAGGTCGGGCGTTTTTCTGCTCTGTCCGCACCTGGCAGACAGTCCGCGGCCTCCGTGCGGACGGTCGGCGAGGTGCCTGACAGGCCGGCTGTTCTTCGTGTTCTTCGCGTGTTCTTGAGCGTCTTTCGTTTGATCCGTTGAACCGGTTGGTTTTTGGTGCGCGAAGTTCGCGGACGGTCCGTACTCAAGTGCCGGACGGTCCGTGACAAGGCGGACGGTCCGCGGGTCCACCACGGACGGTTCGTTTTTCTCAGTGCGCCCCTGGAGGTTCTGGTGGTATTTTCGGACAGTCCGCCGAGCCACCGCGGACGGTCCGCGCCCTCCTCGCGGACAGTCCGCCTGGTCTTCCCGGACGGTCCGCCAGGGACTTCGCAGCAGTGCCTTAAGTCCTTTAGTTCTTGCTTTTGGTGCTTCCGCTCTTTGCTCCTAGGCTTGTTGGTTGATCTTCTTAGCTTGTGTGTGCCGTGTTTGGAGCCTCCTTTGTGTGCGCGAGTACTTGGAGTGGCAATCGGGGCATAGGCCGAATTCGACCCTTGGGAAGAATTTTTATCGGCTCCCATTCACTCCCCCCCTCTCTGGTCGCTCGATTCGGTCCTTCAACGTCTTCTTCTTGAACGCTCGAAGGAAGATGTTGTTCGACGCATAGCACGCGGTGCTCACCACCTTAGCCCAATACCTCCTAGGAGTGCTGTGCTCATCGAGCATCATCCTAACCATCTCACACAATGTCTGGTTCTTCCTTTCCACAACTCCATTCTGAGGGGGTACATAAGGAGTTGAGTACTGATGCTCAAGACCAAGATCATAGAAAAAGGCGTGAAAACAAGAGTTCCTGAACTCAGAGCCATTATCACTACGGATTGCTCGAATAGTGTTCCCATACCTCTCTTTTTTCAACCTCACGATCAAGTCTCGAACAAAACCGAAAGTCTCACTCTTATCCTCCAAGAAGAACACCTAGACATAGCAAGAATAGTCGTCCACCACAGCCAGGACATACCACTTCCCACCCACCGAGCGAACTCGACCTGGCCCAACAAGGTCCATATGCAACAACTCTATCGGACGCTCTGTCATGACAGCAGGCAGGGGTGGATGAGAAGTAGCGACCATCTTACCATGCCTACAAGGCGCACAAACCAACTCCTTCTCAAACCTCAACCTCGGCAATCCTCGTACCAAATCGAGACCACTCAAGCGAGAATGAAAATCAAAGCTCAAGTGTCCCAACCGCCTATGCTACTTCCACAAATCAGAAGAACCAGCCACCAAACATCATGCAGGACCATCAGACTGAGAGAAATCAGCTCGAAAAATCTAACCCTCGGGGACGACCGTACAAACAAGGTCGCCTCGAGAATCAAGCACCTAAGACGCACCCAACTTAAACCGAACCTCAAACCCCTCATCAAGCAGCTGAGACACAGAAAGCAAACTGAACCCCAGCGACTTGACAAGCGCAACACGCCTCAGAGACACCTTCTTGCTTACCTTTACCATTCCTTCACCAAGAACTCATCCCTTTCCATTATCCCCAAAAGTGATGTACTCCCTGGTACTCAGTGGGGTGAGGCTTGTGAACCACCCCCTGTCTCCGGTCATGTGTCGTGAACAACCGGAGTCCAACAACCAAACGTTCCTCAAGCCTCCCACCTACAAATCAAAAATGGGGATGAAAGTGAGCAAGCGACTCAACACTAGGGTTAGTACAAAAAGAATCAAACCAGTGTCGAGCCATTTGCTCAAAAGAGGGGTTAGCAACATCCATACTACCATATCCACCAAAGCTACAACCCCTACCAAACTGAACCACCTCGCATCTTGCTGGAGGAGTACGATCACCACGAAAGGAAGGGCGTGGCCTGTACCTCTTCTGAGACTCAAAGCTGCGACGACCTCTCCCATCCTCATATCAACCATGAGATGGAGAACATCTAGCAAACAACCCACGACCAGACTCAAACTGTCTACCGTCTGCACCACGACCACCAGAAACAACTCCACGACCTCGAAACCTGAAACCATCACCCCTCTGGGTGCACCAGTCTGACCGGTGCCCCTGACCGATCTGACCGATGGCTCCATGGTAGCACCCCGGTCCCGATCAGCAACTCTCTTACCTCCCCAAGCTGGTATAGACCTCACCACGACCTCTCCCCTAGGTAGTGGCATACGAGGCTCAGGCACCCCATGAGAAGGGTGGTACCTGTCCTTGTTCGCCCACTCCTTAGCCAACCTTTCATCTGTCTTCCTCTTGTAGCAAAACTCACCAACGTGACCTTCTTTCCCACAATACTCACAACGAAATCGGACCTGTTTTGGCTTTGGCTGTGGGTTCCCAATGGGTTTCTCTTCCTCTTTCTTCTCATCCTTCCCCTCAAACACATTCCCAAGGGTACTCATAAATTTCACTAGTTTCTAGAAGTTGTCTGTTTTGTGGGGGAACATGAGTGGATCTGGAGTGGTGTCAAGCTTGTTTAGTAGGTGATTAGGCTTGGGTGCATATTTGTTAGTGGGTGTAGTTTGTGGTGGCACTGGGATATCTCTAATCTTTCCCTCACTCTCACCACTGCACTCTCCAATTTTATCCGACCCTAAAGCCTAGCCATCAAAGCGCTTAAACACTACCATCGTCACACTCAACTAAGGCTCATGACCCGATAACCAACTCATCATTTTTCTCAACTCATCATTCTCATCCTGCAAGCGATCAACATAATGTGCTAGTTCCATATTTTTCAAAGCATGCAATTCACATGTAAAACAAGCAGTAGGAATAGGAGCTTTCAACTCAGCCTCTAGGGAAACAAAACTAGCATGTGAATCATCCAATTTAGCATGCAACACAGGACAAGATTTGCAAGCACCAAGCAAACTAGATCCAGCTTTCAACTCATCCAACTCAACCCTAGCCATATCTAGTTCCTCAACAGTGAGGGCATGCTTCTCTTTCAGAGCAGTCAAATCAGACAGGAAGACAGAGCAATCACTATAATCAACCTCATCAGTAACAATAGGAGCAGTTTTCAAAGGATCTAGCAAGCATGTCATCAAGATGCCTAGCCTCTAACTCAGCCACATTTTCCCTAGCTTCCTCAAGCGAGGCCCTAAGCTCTTTTCTCATCTTCTTAACATCTCTAAGCACACTATCATGATTATCTAGCAATTCATTTTGTGTAGCATTCTCCTTGAGCAATGAGTCAATGGTGGGTGGAAGTACCTCATCCTCGGAGTCGGAGTCCGAGTCGTCCTTGTTGCTCTTCTTGCTACCCGAACTGTGTGCCATGCCGCACAAGCCGCTTGCCGCCATGAAGCTCTACCCATTGAAGTTCTTGCTCGAGTGCTTCTTGCTCTTGTGCCTCCCACGGTCTCCATATTCACTACTCGAGCTTGACATGGTGTAGCAGGAAGAAATGGTGTCCACATCATTCGCACCAGCCATCATCGCTCTCGACTTCTTCTTGTGGTAGCCGCCCTTCTTCTTGCCCTTGTACTCATTCTTCGGGCGATGCTTGTACTCGGGCTTCTTGTACTCGATCTTGTTCTCATCTCCCTCGGGACACTCGGTGAAGAAGTGCTCGTGCTTCCCACATTTGTAGCATGTCCCCGAGTTCCTCCTGAAGTTCTTCCTGTTATCGTTCAAGCGCCCGAACCGCTTGGTCAGCAAAGAAAGATCATCATCATCCAACGCCTCGAACTCCTCGTCTGGCAAAGAAGAAAGAGCAGACAGAGAGAACATCCTAGAAGAGTGATTAGAATTAGTTCACGGTCCACAAACAAGAGCAAGGCTATCATCAGCAAGGCCCTTGCCCTTCTTGGCTCTCAGGTCACGGTGCACCTCGAATGACTTGAGCTTAGAGAACAGCTCGTCCACCATCAGGGTCTCATACACACTGGAGTCCTAAATAGCCTCAACCTTCGCTCCCCAAACATCAAGATCCAGCGTTCGTAAGAGCTTGATAGCTCTATCATGATCATCGTATGGAAGCTCGGTGATGTTGGCTCTCATGTTGTTCACAATCAGCGTGAAGCGCTGAAACATGGCATCCACAGACTCTCCGGGGAGATGAGCGAAGTTCTCGTACTCTCTCCGGTACGTCATAAAGCGATGTGCCTTCACCTGACTGTTTCCACCATGGGCATTCCTCAACTGGTTCCATATCCGATTTGCTAACTCCTCTCCATACACCCTACTGAACTCGGATGCACAAAGAGCACGATAAAGATAGTCCACGGCCTTGTTGTTGGCATGGAACATATCCCTACTCCCGAGCAAAAGGAATGACTCCGATATGACATAGTTCTCGTCAACCGTGACATCCCAAATCAACTGACCCTTTCCTCCCATGAACGCACCCATCCGAGCTTCCCACATTTGGTAGTTCTTCCCATCAAAAAGGGAAGGACCAGAACCCTTTCCATAGTCCGCCATCTTTGGATCTCAACTGGTCAAGGTTTCAATGATCCGTATCCGGCTCTGATACCAATTGAAGGACCAGAATGGTGATCAGAGAGTAGGGAGTGAATGAGAGCTAATAAAAATTCTTCTCCGAAGAGACGAACTCGGCCTATGGTCCCAAACGTAGCTCCGGAGTTCTCGACACCTCACTAGCCAAATCCAAACAGCCATTGGAGTGCTACTAGACCTAGGAGCTAGTCGCACGCACGAGCTACTCGAACACGCAGCGAAACACAACCTCGAGCAGCAACCTACTTGCACCGGTCAGACCGGTCCCTGGCACCGGTCAGACTAGTCCGGAGCAACTTGCTCTAAATTCTCTCAAACTTGCCCAACAAACCTAGATGGCAATTCTAGGATGTGGAGAAATAGAGAGAAAATCCAGAAAACTGCCTAGCAAGAGAAAACACACAAAAATTCGAGCACACCGAAAAACTCTCCACAACCAAACTTGCAGCAGAAGCACTCTGTGAACAAGTAGCACAACCAACATCAGCAAAGAGGATTTCCACACTGGAAGCCCTGCACCGGTCTGACCGGTCTGGCTCAGAAACCCTCTACTGCAAGAACTCGATCTCCCAAGGCCAAAACTGCATAGGACTCAAACAACAGCAAGCCAAGATCAACACCAACCCACTGGAGAAGAACTCCCCGAGAAACAGCCACAACAGGCCGCACCGGTCTGATCGGTGGAGAGCACCGGTCTGACCGGCCACGCCTGGGCTGCTCGGGATGAACTCCACCCGCGAGTCAACTCCCACCTTCCGATGACTCGATCTCCTGATTCGCTCCACAGATTGAAGTAAAACTTTGGGTATAGGTGTATCACCTCATGGACAAGCCATGCCTAAGAGATCGGCCTCAAAGATCGACTCAATCAATAGGAATCGAAAGATGAACACCAAGAACACCTTTTCCCGGAACACAAAGAAAACCCCAAATTCGAGCACCCAAACCCACAGATTTAGAGGGGGGATCACCAAGAAAAGAACCACAAGTGGCTCATGTATGCATCCCACAACAAATCTACAAAGGTGAGGTCTCAAATCAACCATAAGAAAATCACCAAGAAAAGGCTCCGAAAATCCACAAAAAGGAAAACGGGAATCGCCACCACAAGAGCTAGAGGAACCACGCCGAATCTTCTATACATCAAAGGAAAGATTCATACAAGGTCTAGCTTGCCTCTCTAGCATCCATCCCTCTCTCAAGATCTCTCATGAAGCTCTCAAGCTAGTCCTAGAGAAAATAGGTAGCTAAAAATTGAAAATACAAAGAGCACATGAAAACCCTAAAGCCCAAGAGATGGCTGTCACAGCCCTTCCACCAAGTTTATCTATGAGGTCTTCCGGTGGGGGTAAATGACCAGAATGCCCTCTAGGCGATACAACCCCTCGAAGGGCATATTTTGAAACTTGACAGCCTTTCCATCGGACGGACGCCCAGCAACCGCACCTCGCGTAGCCTCAACGCCAAGCCTGCGATCCCGACGTGTGTCCTACGCTTCAAGCCACCTGACACTCCTCGTCCTCCACCGGTCAGACTGGTGTCGTGCAGACTTGAGTCACCGACCGCTCGGACTTGGCTTTTAGGATCAACCAAGGAACCCAGTGGTTTTCTGGTGACACACTGCAAACCCTGCGAGCTTGGTGCATCCTCCACGCTGAGCTCCTCGACTTGGCCACCATGTCCGCGCCGGCTCAATATTGGCTTTCGGATCAACCAACGAACCCACTATCATCTGACTTAGACTTGCTCTTCTTGCACCATGTGACTCGCACTTGATCCCGTCTGGCCACCGGGTCCCTCGAACCAAGCCTACTTGTCCCTGGGACCTTTCGCACTTGTTCTTCACCTGCACCAACGCAAATCAAGCCGCAGCCTATATTCACAAGATAGAACACAGCGTCAGTCCACACAACGTTGTCAATCACTTATCACTAAGGAGTGGCCAACCACTAGCCATCGGACACTCTAGTCCTCACATGGAGCCCAATCCACTGAGAGATAAACAATCTTTTTGGGCCTCCAACTGAAAGACACTGGCCACACACTAGCAACAACATATTCTTCAATCACATCTCGGCCACCAAGTATAGTACAAGCAAAAAAGAACTTATCTTCTCCTTTCTTGAAAGCCTGAGATTTACGATTGAAGTGAGTAGTGGACATAGCGGAAATTGGCCCAATATGAGTGTAAAAAGGGTTCAAGGGACCAGCGAGGCCCTTCTCCTTGGACATGTCAACCTCCACATAAAACCAAAACTTCTTCCAATCGTCACCCCACTTATCGTTGCTACATGGTGCAAGCTGAATACACTCAATCTTTTGGCTTGCGTTTTTCTGCGAGTATTAAAAGTGCTGCAACCATAATGAGCTTCATAGAGATTACCATCATCTAGCTTAATAATCTTCCTCTGAATATGAAGCTCAAATAGTCTCACAAAAACATCAACACTTATATGACCTTCAAAATTTCTCTGAATCTAAAAGAACTTCAAAAGTTCCAGAAAAGAGTTAGGAGTAAGCTGATGCATCTTTACTTGAAAACGATCAAGGATCGAGGGAAGCTGCTCGTCACAAGGAAATCTCAAGCCGGCGGTAAAGAAAAAGAAAACAATCTCGTCCGGCTGCGGCAAATGAGTCTTCTCATCTGTAGGTGCCCTACCACAACCGGCAGGGAAGAATCCCGAATCTTCAAAATCCTTGATCAAGTCAGGAGATACTCGAGATTTCCCAAAAACTAAAGTATGAGGATAAGCAACCTTCGGAGGCATCACCTCCTCCATCTCAACGTCCACTTGGGAAATATCCTCCCCACTGCGAGAGTCCTCACCAGAATCCACCTCTCCCTCTTCAATAGAAGTATTTTCCTCAGGATTCAGGGGTAGGGGAGCAGCACTAGAAGAAGTTGCTTCAGTATTCTTCGGAGTTTTAGAACCCGAAGAGGCAGCAGCCTGGGCAATCTCCTCCTCAGTCATTGGCCTAGCAGTACTTTTAACACGAGCCACCTACATTCACAAAAACTAGAGAGTCTGGAGCATCTGTACTTCAACTAATTTCCCTATTAAACAGAAAAACAAACTAAAAAGTAAGACGAGACAAGTACCTTACGTTCGGAAAGTTTGCTGAAGAAAAATCTAGAAAATCAAAGCCCAAAGATTTCGAGAACCTGAAATCTTTCAAAGTCTCAGGAAGTAACGAAACGGTAAAAAGAAATAGTCACCGCGACCCCCTATTTATAGGAACGAAAAGGCGCATCGAGAAGGTGCCTCGAGAAACAAAATGACAACAAACGAGATGATGATGCGTGTCTCCTCCGACGCCCGAGGGTGACGTTTTTTATTGAGAGCCAGGTGTGGTTCGAGGACCGGTGGATGGTCGCTTCCTGGTGTGATGAGTGATTGACAACGTGGTGTGGACTGATTCTTGGCTAAGTATTGCAGGTGCAGGTTGCGGCTTGACTGGTGCAGGTGCAGGTGAAGAACAAGCGTGAAAGGTCGTTGCCGGTGAGGCCTCCAGGTGTGGAGAAGACAAGTAGGCTTGGTTCGAGGGACCCGGTGGCCAGCGCGGTCAAGTGCGGGCCGCATGGTGGCAAGAACGGCAAGATGAAGTCATGGACGGTTTCTTGGTTGAGCCTCAAAACCAAGGTCGAGCCGGGACTACGTGGGAGCCGAGTCATGAGTGGTGATTGGCGGAGGCTACACCGAGTTCGCGGGGTTTCCGGTGGTTCACCAGAAAACCACTGGGTTCCTTGGTTGATCCACAAAGCCGAGACCGAAGAACCGAAGACGGAGGTGCAGCAGCTCCAGACCGGTCTGACCGGTGGGTACCGGTCTGACCGGTGAGGAGCACCGGTCTGACCGGTGTGCGACGACGCAGTCCGGAATCTTCGAAGCGGAGGACACGCGTCGAGATCGCAAGGCTTGCGTCGAGGCTAAGCAAGTTTGCGGTCGCTGGGCATCCGTCCGATGGTGCGAAGACAAAGACTTCCAATTTCGCCCTCGAGGGGCATGTATCCCTAGTTAGCTTGTAAGGGTATTTTCGTCTTTCGGTTGCCTCCATATAACCCAAGTGGTGAGAGGATGGCAGCCACATCTCTTGGAACCCTAGCTCATTTGGTTTTCCTATTTTCCTTCCTATATTCTTAGGATTTTCGTAGGACTAGCTTGAGAGCTTCATGGTGAGATCTTGTGAGAGGGAAGGATGATCGGGCGGCAAGCTAGACCTTGTATGAACCTCTTTGGTATGTATAGATGATTCGGCGTGGTTCCTCAAGGCTTGGATGTGTCTTTCCCGTTTCTCCTTTTTGGTGATTTTCGGAGCCCTTTCTTGGCGATTTTCTTGGAGCGATTTCGAGGCCTTTCTCTTTGGGATTTGGTGGGGGATGTATGCATGAATCCTTCGTGGTTCTTTTCCCTTTGATTCCCCTTCCAAATCCGTGAGCAAAGGGGCTCGATTTTGGGGTTTTCGTGGCTCTAGGGTTAGAGGCGTTCTTGGTGGGATTTCTTCGATTCCTCTTGATTTGACAAGTTTTGGTGGACCAAATCTTGGCTATGGAGTACCCATGAAGTGTTCCTACTATCCCCAAAGTCTTGTGCAAAACCGTGGAGCGGATCGGGAGAACGGGAGTTGGATTTGGAGGAGTTGACTCGCGGGCGCTGTTCATCCCGAGCTGCCTAGGCACGACCGGTCTGACCGGTGCTCTTGACCGGTCTGACCGGTGCTAGCCCTTGGTGGGTTTTTGTCTCGGGGAACAGCCTTGTCCGTGTGGTTTTGTCCCGTGGTCCTGCTGTTCAGTTCTTGGCATGTTTGGAGTCGTTTTGCTAGGCTTTGTGAGGGATTCTTCTTCCTCACAGGTTGTCTTTCGTGGTGGTTTTTGTTCCAGGGCCTAGAGGATTCACTGAGGCTTCCTGGAACGTTTGTTGTGCGGCTGCTGTAGCCACCGGCCTGACCGGCTCTGTCCACCGGTCTGACCGGTGTCACCGGTCTGACCGGCGCAGGCCATCGGTCTGACCGGTGTAGCACAGGTAGCAAGCCGTGCAAGTTTCCGCTGTGTGGTTTGGTGAGTTTTGGCTCGGAAGGTTGAGTGTTGGTTCCTAGGACCAGTAGCACTCTAGTGGCTGCGTGGTCTTGACCAACTTGGGTAGTTGGGTCGGAGACGTGAGTTGGAAGCCGTGTTCGTCTTGTTGGAGTTCTCATCTCCTTCGAGAAGAATTTTTATCGGCTCCCATTCACTCCCCCCCTCTCTGGTTCGCCTAATCGGTCCTTCAATTGGTATCAGAGCCGGTTCGGGTCTTTATTGACTCTTACCAGTCTAAGATCCAAAGATGGCGTACCAGGAACGGGGTTCGGGTCCTCCGCACTTCGTTGGGAAGAACTACCAGATGTGGCAAAGGCGGATGGCGGCGTTCCTCCGCGGAAAGGGTCAGATCCTTTGGGATGTCACGGTGAACACAGCTTATGTTCATCCGATGAACTTCCTTGCTCCAGGATCGAGGGATATGTTCGAAGCCAACAACAAGGCTGTCGACTACTTGTTTCGTGCTCTGTGTCAGCCTGAATTCGATCGGGTTCAGACAGAGGACTTAGCTTGTAGGATTTGGGAGCAGTTGAAGGATGCTCATGCTGGGAATGCTCAGGTTCAGGCTCGGATGTACGCGACTTACCGAAGAGAGTACGAGAACTTCACTCATCTCCCCGGCGAGTCCGTCGATGCCCTTTTCCAGCGATTTACGGTCGTTGTGAACAACATGAGAGCCAATGTGGACGTCCTCCCATACAATGATCATGATAGAGCCGTGAAGCTCTTGCACTCGTTGGATCGTACCGTATGGGATGGGAAGTTTGAGGCTATTGTTGAGTCCGAGAAGTATGACACCTTGACGGTGAACGAGCTGTTCTCGAAGCTCAAGTCAGCTGAGTTGGACCGTGGTATGACAGCCAAGATCGAGAGCCCGACTGATTCTCATAGTCTCGCTCTCGTTAGTGGCAAAGGAGCTAAGTCTAACGCTAACGCATCCTCCAGGATGTACTCTCTGTCTTCTTTGATGTCTTTGCCAGATGAGGAGTTCGACGTGCTTGGAGAGGACGAGCTGGCGTTGCTGACCAGGCGGTTCGAGAGGCTGCACGAGAACCGGGTGAACACGAGGAGGACAGCACGGACGTGCTTTCAGTGCGGCAAGCCAAGACACTTCGTCGCCGACTGCCCGGAGAAGACGGAGAACAAGGACGGCTACAAGGACGGCTACAGGCACCGATCGAGCAAGGATGGCAAGTACCGATCGAGGCGCGATCACAAGCACAAGAACAAGCACAAGGACGAGCGACGGTCGAGGAAGAAGGATGGCCGCGGCAGGAAGGCCCGAGCAATGGTCGGAGCGAGCGACGTCGACTCCAGCTCCGCCAACTCTTCCTCAAGCTCGAGTAGCAGTGAAAATGAAGGTGATCGGCGCAAGAACAAGAAGTCATCCAGGAACTTGAGCGGGTTGAGCTGCTTCGCGAGAGATGGCTTCTGCGGCATGGCTCGTAGCTCCGGCAGCAAGAAGAGCCACCAGAGTGACTCGGATTCTGACTCCGAGGATGAGGTATGTGATGAGCTCTCTTCTTTGCGCAAGGAGAATGATGAGTTGGTTGACTTGCTTGATAACCGCGATCACATGCTTAGAGAGGCCAAGAAGATGAGGAAAGAGCTTAGGGCCTCACTAGAAGATGCTAGGAACCGTGTGGCTGAGCTAGAAACCCAGAACCTAGATGCTAAGCTTGAGATTGATTCGCTTAAGGCTTCTCCTGTGGTTTCTGATGAGATTGATTGCTGTGATTGCTCTGTGTACCTAGCTGATCTTACTGCTCTTAAGGATAAGCATGCTTCTATTTGTGATGAACTAGATATGCTTAGGGTTGAAGTGGCTGAGCTTAAGTCTAGACCTGCTTTGCTAGGTGCTTGCACTTCTTGCCCTGTTTTGCATGGAAAGATTGATGAGATGCATGCTTACACTGTTTCGCTTGAGGCTAAGTTGAAAGAGCCTATTCCCACTTCTTGCTCTACTTGTGAATTGCATGCGGTTAAGAATTTGGAGCTTGCACATTATGTTGATCGCTTGCAGGATGAAAATGATGAGCTGAGAAAATGTATGAGCTGGTTGTCGGGTCAGGAGCCTCAGCTCGGTATCATGATAGCGGCTTTCAAACGCTATGATGGTCAGGCACTTGGGGCTGACAAGCTTGGAGAGAACTGTGGTGAGGGAGTTGAGAGAGTTGGAGAGATTCCTATCCCACCACCAAACAGACACAAGAACAAGTTTGAGCCCAAGCCCAACCATCTCAGAAACAAACTTGACACTACTCCAGATCCACCCATATTCCCTCACCCAACAAATGATTTTCAGAAACCGGTGAAGTTTGTGAGCCCAAAGGGAGGTGAGGAAGGAGAGAAGAAGGGTGAGAAGCCGAGTGGGCAGCCCCAACCCAAGCCTAAGCCTAAGCCACAGCCCATAAAGTTCCATTGTGGGTATTGTGGGAGAGATGATCACAAGGATGAGGTTTGCTTCAAGAGGAAGCGTGAGGAGAGAATGGCTAGAGAGTGGGCTAACAGGGACAGGTACCACCCCTCTAATGGTGTACCTGAGCCTCGTATGCAGATGCCCAGGGCCAAGGCGATTGTGAGGACGGTTCCGGCTTGGGGAGACCGGATGGCTGCAGGTGTTGCTGCTGGCCGAGCCACACCGGTCAGACCGGTGTACTACACCGGTCAGACCGGTGCAGGTCTGGGCAGACAGCGAGTCGGGTTTCGTGCTCGTGAGGATGCTCGGTTTGTTTCTGGAGGTCGTGGTTCTGGTGGTTGGTCTGGAAAGTTTGCAGGTGGTCAGTTTGCTAGGCGTTCTCCACCTCGTGCTCAATACGAGGGTGAGAAGAGTCGTAGCTTTGAGATGGAACGGAGGAACGATCCACGGTTTCCCTTTCGTGGTTTTTGTCCTCCTCCAGCTAGAGAGGGTTGGTTCCCTCGTGGTGGTTACCATGGTGGTGTTCGTGGTGGTAGCTTTGATAGGCGTGATGATTTGGTTTGTGCTAACCCCACTTTGGAGCAAATGGCTCGGCACTGGTTTTACTCTTTTTGTACTAACCCCAGTGCTGAGTCGTTTGTTCACTCACGTGCTCGCTTTTGAATTTTAGGTGGGAGACTTGAAGAACATTTGGTTGATTGACTCCGGTTGCTCGAGGCATATGACCGGAGACAAGGGGTGGTTCTCAAGTCTCGTCCCGGTGGTGACGAAGAAGTACATCACCTTTGGGGACAATGGGCGAGGGCGTGTGCTGTCAGAAGGTGCGATTAAGGTAAGTGACAAGATCACTCTCAGGCATGTTGCTCTTGTTCAATCACTGGGATACAATTTGCTTTCTGTGTCCCAGTTGTTGGATGAGGGTTTTGAGGTGTTGTTCCGGCCTGGTGGTTCTCGGATTTTAGATTCTCGGGGGGATCTTGTTTGCATGGTCGTTCCCGAGGGTCAGGTGTTCCGAGCTGATTTTTCTCAGTCTACTGGTGTGGAGCGTTGTTTCTTGGCTGGTTCTTCGAGTGAGTTGTGAAGTGGCATAGGAAGTTGGGTCACTTGAGCTTTGACCTTTTGTCTCGCTTGAGTAAACTCAATTTGGTCCGAGGATTGCCACGATTGAGGTTTGAGAAAGAGTTGGTTTGTGCGCCGTGTAGGCATGCCAAGATGGTAGCCTCTTCTCACCCGCCTCTCACCGATGTGATGACTGAGCGTCCATGCGAGCTGCTCCATATGGACCTTGTTGGCCCAGCTCGTGTGCGATCTGCGGGTGGGAAGTGGTATGTCCTTGTTGTGGTGGACGACTACTCTTGGTATGCGTGGGTGTTCTTTCTTGAGGAGAAGGGGGAGACGTTTGGTTTTGTTCGAGATCTTGTCTTGAGGTTAAGAAACGAGAGGCACGGAGATGCCATACGAGCGATCCACAGTGACAATGGCTCGGAATTCAAAAACTCTCGCTTCGAAACCTTTTGCCATGACTTGGGTCTTGAACATCAGTTTTCTAGTCCGTATACGCCTCCCCAGAATGGCGTGGTGGAAAGGAAAAACAGGACCTTGTGCGAGATGGCTCGGACGATGCTCGACGAGCATAGGACTCCGAGAAGGTTCTGGGCTGAGGCGGTCAATACCGCGTGCCATGTGTCGAACAGGATCTACCTCAAGGTTCACAAGAAGAAAACATGTTACGAGTTGATGCACGGTCGCACACCCAAGGTGAGTCACTTCCATGTCTTTGGTTGTAAATGCTTCATTCTGAAGAAAGGGAAGAAGTTGGACAAGTTCGAGGCTAGGTCTGTCGATGGCATTTTCTTTGGTTATGCATCTCATTCTAGAGCATTTCGTGTGCTCAATCTTGAAACTAACCAAATCGTGGAGACTTGCGAGGTAACCTTCGACGAGACACAGCCACGTAGTCAGCTTGTTTTTGAGTGTGCAGGTGACGACGAACTTGGCGAGGAGATCTTTCAGGAGGAGGAGCATGAACATGGAGATGATGAAGATGGCGGTGTGATGCCCGCGGCTGAACATGTACCTACTACTTCGACGACGATCGAGAATGGACCCTCTCCCACACCTACAACGACAAACCCAGATCAAGGCGAAGCTACTGTTGAGGGGGAGGTAGCATCAAGGCGGGAACCTCCCTGACGAGTGCAAGTGGATCACCCAGCTTCGAGAATCATCGGCGACATGAATGAACGTACTACACGGTCGAGGGTTCGGAACAATTCTCATTTCGCTCATGCTGCTTTTGTTGCTACTTTTGAGCCCAAAGACATTGGACATGCGTTATCTGATCATAATTGGGTTAACTCGATGCATGAGGAGTTGGAGAATTTTGAGAGGAACCAAGTTTGGGTGTTGGTTGACCCTCCCCCAGGGTGTAAGCCGATTGGGACAAAATGGGTGTGGAAAAATAAAGAGGGAGAGAAAGGAGAAGTGGTGAGGAACAAGTCGAGACTTGTTGCTCAGGGGTACAGTCAGAATGAGGGGATCGACTACGAGGAGACTTTCGCTCCTGTAGCTCGTTTGGAGGCGATCAGGATCCTTCTAGCCTTTTCCGTGGCTAAAGAGTTCAAGTTGTACCAGATGGATGTGAAGAGTGCTTTTCTGAACGGTGTGTTGGAGGAAGAGGTGTTTGTGAGGCAACCACCGGGGTTTGAGAGTGAGAAGTACCCTCACCGGGTATACAAGTTGAGGAAGGCGCTGTATGGGTTGAAGCAGGCGCCTAGAGCTTGGTATGGTAGGTTGAGGGGGTTCCTGTTTGAGAGAGGGTTTGAGATGGGGAAGGTCGACCAGACCTTGTTTCTCCTCAGGCAGGGCAGAGATATCCTGATTGTGCAGGTATACGTGGATGATATTGTCTTTGGTGGCTCGTCTAACTCTCTTGTTGCAAGGTTTGCAGAAGACATGAGCAGAGAATTTGAGATGAGCATGATGGGCGAGTTGCAGTTCTTCCTCGGGCTACAAATCAAGCAATCAAAGGAAGGAACATTTGTGCACCAAGCTAAGTACACCAAGGACATTGTGAGGAAGTTCAAGATGGAGGACTCCAAGGCCATGGCGACGCCTATGAGTACGACTACAGTTCTTGATGCGGACGAGGAAGGTGAACACGTGGACCAGAAGGAGTACCGGAGCATGATCGGGTCACTCCTCTACTTGACGGCGACGAGGCCGGACATTCAATTCTCGGTGTGTCTGTGCGCTCGTTTTCAAGCTTCTCCGAGGACTTCGCATCAGCAAGCAGTCAAGCGCATTTTCAGGTATTTGCGACACACTCCCGACTTCGGCCTTTGGTACTCTGCATCTTCTTCTTTGGCGCTTCATGGATTTTCAGACGCGGATTTTGCCGGGTGTCGGTTGGATAGGAAGTCCACTTCTGGGACTTGCCAGTTCTTGGGTTCTTCTTTGGTGTCTTGGTCTTCCCGCAAACAGTCGAGTGTTGCTCAATCCACTACCGAGGCAGAGTATGTGGCCGCAGCTAGTTGTTGCTCTCAGCTCCTTTGGATCACATACACCATGAGTGACTTTGGTGAGGAGTATACCCATGTCCCACTTCAATGTGATAGAACCAGTGCCATAAGCGTTGCAAAGAACCCAGTGCTCCATTCCAAAACCAAGCACATAGAAGTGAGGTATCATTTTCTGAGAGACAACGTAGAGAAAGGGAAGATAGCTTTGATCCATGTACCCACACATGAACAACTAGCCGATATTTTCACCAAACCCCTAGATCAAGCAACTTTCACTCGTTTGCGGGGGGAGCTTGGTGTTTGTTTGATTTCTTGAGTTGGCGTGTGGGAGCTCCTATGTAGCATATGTATAGCTTTCCTTTGTGCATTTCTTGCATTTGGCATGGCATATGTAACATGATGTATAGGCATCTTTGTATCTTAGGTTGCATGCATTTTGTATCATATGCATTGTTTAGGAAAGGCTTCTCCTATATACATTGTTCACCATGGAATGACATATATGTCTTTGTGAGCTAATTTGGTAAGCTATGGTTAGTTTGGCTTAGCTCTTGATAATGTTGGTTTGTATCCATGGTTGATGGCTATGTTTTTGAAAATTTCATATGTATGCTCTCTTGTGAGTAAATGCCTTTCCATGATCTTGACATGTTTTTGTGGCTTGGCTATGCTTAATTTGTGGTTGGATAGCTTATTTTGATCATATGGGGCCAAAGGCTCATTTGCCATCATGAATGTTTAGCCCCCATGCTTCATCTTGTGGAGGAGCATAAGTTCCTTTTTGTCGCAAAGACATTTCATGTACCAATTATAAATCTGAAAATGAAATGTAAATTGCTTGAAAAATGTGCTCCCATGTCATATGTGCTAATTCTAATTTGCTTTGGGTGCTAAATCGTTGCATGATGTCTACCAATGAGAAATCTCATATATAGAAGTAGGCACATGGCTCGATGGCTTTGACATGACATGAGGTGCTTGTGGGTGTTTATGATGGTCTTATGCTTAGAATGGTTGTCCTAGCATGAAGTTTGTGTGGCTTTGCCATTTTGACATGTTTTGCTCATGTTTAGGACTTTGCTCATGAGAGGGTGATTTTTCGCAAAATTGCTAAATTCTATCTTAGCTTCGCCCAATGGTTGTGAAACTTGGTGATCATGAAGTTTATGTCATTACGAAGCTATAGAGTATCTAACTTGCTCGTTTGGACATGTGTAGCATCCTATGTTGAATTTTGTCTATTTGAGAAGCTCTAGGTTGCATTTTTTGCATTTTTGGCTTGATTCATGCATTGTCAACAAGGGGGAGAAGTTTGAGCATGTTTTGGCCTACTGAATGCATTTAGAAGGTTTTCAGGTGGTTTCGAGCCATTTTTGGGCCCTGTTGTGCACCGGTCTGACCGGTTGAGGTCACCGGTCTGACCGGTCAGAGTGCTGGTCCTGTTCACATGTTGCGCACCGGTCTGACCGGTGGTGTCGACCGGTCTGACCGGTCAGAGCTGAGCTGTTGCAGCTGCTCTGTTTCGTGAAGTGGTTCGCATGCATTTGTCCAGGGGGAGTTCCATTGGTTCAGGGGGAGCTTGCATGTGTGCAGGGGGAGCTCTTTGTGGTTTTCGAGCTTTGGTTTGATGGTTTGTGCTCTTTGCTTGAGCATGTTTTGTCTCGGATGTGTCGAGCCGTTGCCCTTGCCTAAGGGGTCCGAGACTTGTCTTCTTCAAGTGATCTTGCTCTTTGCCTTTTCTTTGGCTTTAGATCGCTTGTTGGAGTTTCTTTTAGTCGTTTCTTTTCTTTTCCTTTTCTCTTGGTTACCAAAACGTGAGTGTTGTCAATGCACTCATCAAGGGGGAGATTGAGAGCCAGGTGTGGTTCGAGGACCGGTGGATGGTCGCTTCCTGGTGTGATGAGTGATTGACAACGTGGTGTGGACTGATTCTTGGCTAAGTATTGCAGGTGCAGGTTGCGGCTTGACTGGTGCAGGTGCAGGTGAAGAACAAGCGTGAAAGGTCGTTGCCGGTGAGGCCTCCAGGTGTGGAGAAGACAAGTAGGCTTGGTTCGAGGGACCCGGTGGCCAGCGGGGTCAAGTGCGGGCCGCATGGTGGCAAGAACGGCAAGATGAAGTCATGGACGGTTTCTTGGTTGAGCCTCAAAACCAAGGTCGAGCCGGGACTACGTGGGAGCCGAGTCATGAGTGGTGATTGGCGGAGGCTACACCGAGTTCGCGGGGTTTCCGGTGGTTCACCAGAAAACCACTGGGTTCCTTGGTTGATCCACAAAGCCAAGACCGAAGAACCGAAGACGGAGGTGCAGCAGCTCCAGACCGGTCTGACCGGTGGGTCTGACCGGTCTGACCGGTGGGTACCGGTCTGACCGGTGAGGAGCACCGGTCTGACCGGTGTGCGACGACGCAGTCCGGAATCTTCGAAGCGGAGGACACGCGTCGGGATCGCAAGGCTTGCGTCGAGGCTAAGCAAGTTTGCGGTCGCTGGGCATCCGTCCGATGGTGCGAAGACAAAGACTTCCAATTTCGCCCTCGAGGGGCATGTATCCCTAGTTAGCTTGTAAGGGTATTTTCGTCTTTCGGTTGCCTCCATATAACCCAAGTGGTGAGAGGATGGCAGCCACATCTCTTGGAACCCTAGCTCATTTGGTTTTCCTATTTTCCTTCCTATTTTCTTAGGATTTTCGTAGGACTAGCTTGAGAGCTTCATGGTGAGATCTTGTGAGAGGGAAGGATGATCGGGCGGCAAGCTAGACCTTGTATGAACCTCTTTGGTATGTATAGATGATTCGGCGTGGTTCCTCAAGGCTTGGATGTGTCTTTCCCGTTTCTCCTTTTTGGTGATTTTCGGAGTCCTTTCTTGGCAATTTTCTTGGAGCGATTTCGAGGCCTTTCTCTTTGGGATTTGGTGGGGGATGTATGCATGAACCCTTCGTGGTTCTTTTCCCTTTGATTCCCCTTCCAAATCCGTGAGCAAAGGGGCTCGATTTTGGGGTTTTCGTGGCTCTAGGGTTAGAGGCGTTCTTGGTGGGATTTTTTCGATTCCTCTTGATTTGACAAGTTTTGGTGGACCAAATCTTGGCTATGGAGTACCCATGAAGTGTTCCTACTATCCCCAAAGTCTTGTGCAAAACCGTGGAGCGGATCGGGAGATCAGGAGTTGGATTTGGAGGAGTTGACTCGCGGGCGCTGTTCATCCCGAGCTGCCCAGGCACGACAGGTCTGACCGGTGCTCTTGACCGGTCTGACCGGTGCTAGCCCTTGGTGGGTTTTTGTCTCGGGGAACAGCCTTGTCCGTGTGGTTTTGTCCCGTGGTCCTGCTGTTCAGTTCTTGGCATGTTTGGAGTTGTTTTGCTAGGCTTTGTGAGGGATTCTTCTTCCTCACAGGTTGTGTTTCGTGGTGGTTTTTGTTCCAGGGCCTAGAGGATTCACTGAGGCTTCCTGGAACGTTTGCTGTGCGGCTGCTGTAGCCACCGGCCTGACCGGCTCTGTCCACCGGTCTGACCGGTGTCACCGGTCTGACCGGCGCAGGCCATCGGTCTGACCGGTGTAGCATAGGCAGCAAGCCGTGCAAGTTTCCGCTGTGTGGTTTGGTGAGTTTTGGCTCGAAAGGTTGAGTGTTGGTTCCTAGGACCAGTAGCACTCTAGTGGCTGTGTGGTCTTGACCAACTTGGGTAGTTGGGTCGGAGACGTGAGTTGGAACCCGTGTTCGTCTTGTTGGAGTTCTCATCTCCTTCGAGAAGAATTTTTATCGGCTCCCATTCACTCCCCCCTCTCTGGTTCGCCTAATCGGTCCTTCATTTATATAAATTTTTCAATCTCGCGTGGAAACGGGTCATCAGAGTCAACCTGCTTCCCCGAGGGGCTACTGTTGGGGGTTAGCTAAAAACTATCACCCTCGGAAGTTTGAAGAAGACACAGTTCTTCGAAAAACTCAAGACCACGAGGGGACAGGAAATTCCGAGGAATTGCTGGATACCGGAACCATCCACAACTTCAGTTTTTTTGTAAATAAAAAAGATTTCCTATGAGGAAACTTATTCAACGAGCTGGTATCTCATTTCCGAAAGCAGTGCTGACCCTCGGAAATCCTAATTCTCTGGGATTTCCGTCGTTCACAAGTATTCTTGACGTGTGTTTAGGAAAGAAGCAACATTCAGGAACTTCGTAGCTCCAGCGGATTCAAGAAAGGACAGCATGATAACAAGGGACAATGAATTTCTTCTCAGAAGCTGGGAATCATGGACTTTCAAGACTCATGAAGATATCGGAGAAGTCCAAGTTTGATTTGGTCAATGGCATGCCCTTGAAGGAAAGAAGTTGAGGTGTGAACATGGGGTATTCTTGTAAATGTAAGAATTAGGATTGCGTAGAGAATCAACCCACCTTGCGCGGCACAGTTCATGGGGACAAATTTGTATAGAATATAGAGGGAAAATACGCTAGTTTCCTGAGGGTATTTTTGGGATGTAAAAGTGACCTCCGGGCACTATAAAAGGAGCCCCCCAGCCTCCGTGTAAAGGGATTCATCTTTTGAGAGGGAACACAACTTTTTGACTTACTTTACTTCACTTTTTCTCTAAACTTTCTTTTGTTGAGGGATCCAGAATTTTTCCAGAAACCCAACACTTCATATGTCATTGGTATTTGAACTATTCTATTGCAAAAATTATAATCAGATTGCTTCATTGATCTTTGTGCTTGTATGTTCATGCATACCTTTCTTAGTTGCTTCAAAACAAATGTTATAGCCTGAGAAATATTATATTCTTTACCATTAGATTCTTTTTATATTCTTCAAATATCACAGAACCTAAAGGATCTGGTAATTTGTTAAAATATCTCTCAACTATTCCTTTATTATAACCTTGCTTAGCGGTTGTAGAATTGTACATATAATGTTGAGAGAATTCTTTTATTCCTTTCCAACTTGTTAATATTAATTTTTCTATTTCTTTTAGTCTTTCATTTTGTAATGTGGTGTAACCTAATTCAGGATCTTCATCCAAAATAATGTTTGATATAACAATTGCGAAATTATATGGGTTACTACAAGCTCTTTTTAATTCTGCATAATACTGAGGGACAAGTTTCTAACCATTGTTCCCATAGAACTTTAGCATATTCTCCTAAAAAGGTTTCTAGGTATGTAATCATATCTTGTACTCTTTCTCCAATATTATGCTGATTTTGTATATATTTTTGGACTATTAAGCCTTTCCATATGCTAATAATATTTGGCCAATCTATAGGATCATATGTTGCTTGATTTAATATAGCTCCATCACTTTTAGAGTTTTGAAATTGTACAGTTTTTCAAATTCTCTTCTTTTAGAACCCATATGCTTATATTGACTAGGTATATAGGTATATGTAGGTTCTTCTTTTTCTGGTGGCCAAGTTCCTGATTTTCTGGATGATCTATCTTTCTCACCTTCAATCTTTATACCTACATTTCCTTCATTTTCTCTTCTTCTTTTTGAAGGACCTAAATCCATTGCTTCTATAGCATCTTCAATTTTGGAAGAGTATTCATTAGATTCTAAACTACAAACCTTATTTATATCTTCATCCTTTTCTTCATAGCTTTCTAACAAAATTTAATTATTAATTTCCCATTGTTCATCTTCACTTATTGTATGGTTTTCTTCTTCTATTATTTTTACTAAATCTTTTTGAGCTCTACTATCTTTATTGCCTATTTTTGAAGCAATTTTATTCTTTTCTACTGATATACTAGGTTTTCACTACTTATATCTTTTTGTTTCTTAATCCTATTAAGCCTATATATTTCTTGCCTAAAGTAGAGTTCTTTTTCTCTTATAGCAGGCCATTCACAAAGCATTGAAGTATTATATTCGTCATGAATTTTACTCAACTTGTATTCATAATGTTTTATTTCATTTTCTACACTTAATTTTTCCATGAATTCTTCTATTTTCTTCAATATTTGATTCTGAATTGGATGCTTCTAAATCATCTAGACTTCTTTCTTTATAATCTACAAATCTAATGCTAGTTAACCCTTTAATATTTTCATAGCTAATATAATCTTTAGGTTGCTTTAAAACCTTAGGTTCTATTAAAGCACCAATATTCCATTCTTCTCCTGCTCTTTCATTAGAACTTATTTTAGAGGACTCATGAATTTTATTCCTTTAGATTGCATACTTTCTGTTACATTATTGACATTTACCTTATATTTGGTTCCACTTCTATTGGTTAACCTACCTATGAATTCAATACTTACTAATAAATTTGTTCCTTTGAAGTCTTCATAGCCTTTAGTCCGTAAACCAAATTCCATTTTATCTATAAATTCTTTTACCGGCATTATTAAGTCTGGGGCTATGTATGTTATTAACATATTTTCATTCATATCTCCTTCTAGAAAACCCAAAGCTGATTTATTTATTGAATCCCATCTTTTATCTAATAGTGTGATTAAAACTTTTCTTCCTAGTTTCTTCCTTGTCATTCCTTTAATTCCTATGATATACATTCCTTGAAGTATATATTTGTATCCTGAATATTTTAGACTATTCTTAAACTGTTTACTAACAATTCTTAGTTGAACTGGTTCTGTTAAAACACTTAATTCTACTTCTCTAGATATTCTATATAAACCACTTTTATTTTCAAACCATCCCATTTGATATATTTGTTGTGGTTTTATCTTTCGTAAAGTATGCTTTTGATATCTTTCAAGATCTCATTCTACATCTGTCATTTCTTCTAGGTTTTCTATATCATTACATCCTTCTTTTAATTTATCCATGATACTTAATGGTCTTGTGTCTTTATTTATTAACTGGAGTGACTTGTCTCTTCTAGACAAGCTCTCAGATACTTCCATTTTTCTGAATTTAAAGATCTATTCAACTCAATTATTCCTGATGATGACAACACAATATCTTTACTATGCTTAGAAGTATTATATATTATCAAGCTTTTTTATAAACTTGATATATCATTTTTGATATAATCACTATTTTGGCTAATTCTTCCTAATGAATTCTTACTTTCTTCAATTAATTTTAGGGCTAACTCTAATTTATTATGCGCGATTAAATATTGTTCTACTATATGCTTAAGTTCTTTTTGTAATTTTCAAATTTTAATTCTAGGTCGTCCTCCCTTTTACCCCAAGCTATATAAAAATTATGTATGAGATCAACTAATAGATTTATTTGACCGTGTGAAGTATGCCAAATATGTTCTTCAGAACTATTTACTCTGCACCTGATATTTATATTCTCTTTAGTATTGACAGTCTTTACAGTATTTACTTCTAAGTTTAAATAATGTAACTTCTCTATTTTGACAAGATATAAAAACACCCAAATATTCAAATTTAAATCAACCACGGCTCTGATACCACAACAAAGGGGAATACGTGGGTTAGAAATTTCGAAATATTCAGATTTCAAAAATTCAAAAATCAAGTTATTATTCACAACACTATTCAAATTCAGCACTCACTATTCAAATTCACGGCACTATTCAAAATAGACGTTACAATTCAAATTAGGAATATGAATAGTGCAAGAGCAGAGAAGTGTTCCCTTCGGGTGGAACTACGTAGGGAGACGTGGTTCATTCTAGGGTCTCTAATGCTATTATTGCTTATGTATTATTGTAGTTGTCTCCATTAAAAAAAAGAAAATAGCCTGGACCTTGGTGCATCGTACATCACCGTACAATAATTGGCACTCCCTCCAGGGGCGGAGCAAAGATTTAGGAATAGGGGGGGCCATGAAAAAAATAGAACGAAGGCTCATGTCACATGGTTTTGGAAGTTTTAACCAAAACAAAATTACATATCCCTCCGTCCCAGAATATAACTTCGTTTATCATTCAAATTTTGTCCCAAATATAGCTACGTTTCGAGTTAAAACTGAAACTTTAATTAGCAAATGGTCTAAAATGCCCCTCCTCCAGAAATAAATGGTACATATATGAGCAATTACTAATGCACTTGAAATGAAATTTTTTTAACATGCATGTGCAAACTTTCATTTCTTAAAGTGGGGATATTGGACTGTAATACTGCCATGCAGAAATCATGCTTGCATTCATACCATGTGCATGCAGCACGACCAAGTTTAATGAAGGGTATGTTAGACCTTTTACCACTCTTCTTAATATGTCTGAAAAATGCTAAACGGAGCTATATTCGGGGACGGAGGTAGTAGCAAGATCATTTATTCATTACTAATTGATGTAGTCAATTCCTTTTCAGTATAAAGTACCGAACAATCTCGCAAAAATTCATCTTTCATTGTACATCTAAGATGTGTTCTCACAAATTTAATAGCTGAAAAGCATCTTTCAGTGATTATAATTGATACTAGAAGAGTTAATAATGATCCAATTGAGTTAAATTAGAAGTAAGTAACCATATGCACATATATAAATTAAAGGTATATTAGAGAGATTGGTAGAGCATTGGGGGGTGCTAGGCACCCCCTGCCCTCCTTCCCTCCGCCCCTGTCTCCCTCCCTCCCTCACGTACGGCCTCACACACACATGATACTACTGATATGCCATTGGTAAATGTAAATGCAACGGCAAAGGTGATGATCTCTGCAATGCGCTTGGCCTCCCCTTTTATAGAGCTGGAGGAGCCTTCTAGATCACGTCCACACCTGGTAGAGCGTACTAGTATGTAGCTCTAGCTGTCATCAACAGTATACATAGTCTAGTGTCGAGGCACTAACGCGTGCATGATTGGCTACAGATACAGACCAGGCACTACTTGCCGCCACAAGGAGGAATAGGCAGAGCCACACGCGCGGGGGGCACTGCTCGGGCCCCGCAGCCGTGCTGGCACCGATTCGATCTTTCCCATCTCACAAGCAACTAGGGTCTGGGTTTAGGCCTGCTCAGGAACACAGAACACAAAGAGAGGGAGGGAGGCCACATCAATTATTGGGGCGGGAAGACCCTACCCAATAAATTCCAAAGGTCACAGGCAGACAGTGCGAGGAAAAGGACATGGCAAAAGCACTAACTTCCTCAGATCGAACTGTCTGGGGAGACTGTTGACGGCTGTTAAGTGCTACTTTTACACCGTCAATACTTACATAAAATAAATGTAAAAGGATCATCAACACTAGAATAGGAGCTTAAACTAATACTTTCCACAAGTGTCAATGTCTATTCGAATGCATGTATTTAACATAGGAAATGAGAAGAATCCGTGCACATTCATTCCACTCCAATCCAAGGCACTCAAGTTCTGGCCAATGAGGGGCTGGCACATGGATTCTCCTGGATCCATGATGTCACCAATCCATGTGAAGAGCTCTCAACAAATCACGCGCTGTCACGTCAGCATCAAATGGATCCATGGGCCCACTTTGCTAACCAAACTGCCAGGAAACTTGGCATGCACGGGGGATAAGCATTAGGGCCCACATGGAAGTCACTCAGAGGAAGCACAGGCCAGGCGGCCACCCGAAGGGGCCGGTCGACCCTAGGTTCAGCTGAACCGACCTAGGGTCGGTTGATCCTGGCCCTCCACATGTCTTCTTCCCATTGGTTCTTGACTGCATCCCGGGGTGTTTTGGAGTACTTGGAGCCTCGGAGCAAGCCACTCCCTTGCCTATAAATAGAAGGGGAGGGGCCTCATTTCCTACACACATTCCTTCTCCCTCTCCTCTCATTCTCTCTTGGAGGGGTGAATTCTCACCTCCCAAGATGTAGTGTGTGTGTGTGTTAGAGTGCTAGGTAGAGTAGGGTGAGGAGTGAGTTGATATCCTTGTGGATGCTTGTTCTTCATTTAGAGCAAAGTGAGTATTTCAGCATTTCTTATTTAGACTATAGTGGACTTCATGCATGAATGATATGTTCTTGTGTTCTTGGCTCGTTCATATAGTTTAGAGGCTTGTGTTCTTCGTGACACAGAGCTTCGATCCTTTAGAGCTAGTGCATTATTTCAAGTATCTGTTTGCATGTTTAGATCCTGTTTAGCTAAGTAAGAGTGTTGTATCTAGTTTGCATCCAAACCTTCCTGTTGCTCCATGATTCGATGATGTGCTAAGGACTGAGTCGTTCCTTCCCAAGTTCGTAGTTCCGTACTTATACGGATTGCTATAGTGTTGTTAGCAGGCTGGCAGACGTAATTGTGCTATAGTAGTTATCGGGAGTGTAGACGTGGTGTCTGGACTCTGGTTATCCTATGAATACCAAGTGCATTCGCGTAACGATAGAGGTAGGCCGCAGTGGTGACAGCCTGTTGGACCCTGAAGGACCGAATAGGGCGACCAGAGAGGGGGGGGGGAGTGAATGGGAGCCGATAAAAAATTCTTCCCGAAGGTCGAACTCGGCCTATACCCCGATTGCCACTCCAAGAGTTCTCGCACACGAAGGAAGCTCCAAACAAGGCACACACAAGCCTAGAAGATCAACCAACAAGCCTAGGAGCAAAGAGCGGAAGCACCGGACAAGAATCAAAGGACTTGAGCACTGTTGCGAAGGCCCAGGCAGACTGTCCGGGATGACCGGGTGGACCGTCCGCGTGGAGGTCGCGGACCGTCCAGAGGGTCACGGCGGACTGTCCGTAAAAACCACCCGAACCACCAGTGATGCACCCCCAAAATTCGGACTGTCCGGCGGCTCATTGCGGACCGTCCGACCAACACGGACTGTCTGGGACAACCTTGTGGACTGTCCGCCAAACTGGTTGCCACCAAACCAAAGCAACTCAATGAATCAAAACTCAAGCGCTCAAGAACACGCGAAGAACACGAAGAACACCAACGCTGCCAGCACCTTGCGGACCGTCCGCCAAGCATGAATAGAACAGAAAAATGCTCGAGCTCAGGAGTCAACTCCACCTTTCCATCACCGGATCTCCCAAACGGCTAAAGCTCTTGAGACAAGATTTGGGGGAGATGAAAAGCGTCACACAAGGATGCTATGCCCCAAAAATCTCGACTCCTAAGCCACTAAATCACCGGGAATCGCGGATCAACCGTACCACCACCATAAACTCGGACACCAACCAAAAACGCACGAATCGAAGGCTCTCCACAGCGTTTGAGGGGTCAAGATCACACACAAAGATGCGCAAGGCATCCACCCATGATCCCCTCAAAGAAATCCGTGAAGAAACGCCTCCAAAATCACGAATCGAGCGAAGAACGAAAACTCCCAAAAATAGTCCCAAAAATGACACGAAAATCACAGAGGACTAGAAGATCACCAGGACGCCGAATGCTTCCATACATCTAGAGGTCAGATTCTGTACAAGAGTCTAGCCTAAGGGATCCAAAGGAAAAAGAAGCAGTTCAGAGAAATTCTACCCGGGGAGAAAGCCCTAGAGTCCAAGAGAGAGAGATGCCATCCACCTCTCCGCTATTTATACGAAGTCCATCGGAGGGAGGTAAATGATCACGCTACCCCTACTGCTTAAATGAAGATACAACCCCTCAGGGGCATTTTGGTCAAAGTCTTCATCGGACGGACACGCTTCCACCACGGCTTCGCTTCACCTCGACGCAAACCCCACGATCACGCCACGTGCCCCCCGCCTCGAAGCTTCTCGAAGCTCCCGGATCACCGCCTCCGTCGCCTCGGGCCTCCGGACTTGGTTTTGCAGCCCAAACCAAGAAACCGTCCACCTGATGGTTTTGTGGGCAAATCTCCAAACCCCGCGTGCAAGCTTCGGGCTTCAACTGCTACCTTGCACCGGCCCATGTTCACGACTTCAGCCCGCCAGTCCTGCACCGCATGACTCGCATTTGACCCCATCGGCCACCGGGTCCATCGAACCAAGCCTACTTGCCACTCCATTACCCGGAGGCCGCCACGGCTCAGGCCTTTCGCGCTTGTTCTTCGCCTGCACCGACACGAGTCAAGCCACAACCTATACCTGCACACTTAGCCAAGCATCAGTCCATACAACGTTGTCAATCACTCATCACTAAGGAGCGACCCTCCACTGGTCCTCGGACACACCTGGTCCTCAATCTCCCCCTTGATGAGTGCATTGACAACACCCATAGTAACCATCAGAGAGAAAAAGAAAAGAAAACAACTAACCTCCAAGCAAGTGATCCAAAGTCAAAGAACAAGCGAAAACTCCATCACTCACCAATCCAAGTCTCGACCCCCTAAGACAAGGGCAACGGCTCGACGCAGCCGAGACAAAACAAAGCTCACAAGGAGCACATCACAAAGCATAAAACTCAGGAAAAACAAAGGAGCTCCCCTTGCACATATGCAAACTCCCCCTGAGCAAAAGCAACCTCTTCTTCTCAAATGTTTCTCCTCACATGCCACATCTCACAAATGCATACCAATTTTTCACAAAATCTCCCAATGCATGAAAATTCTCCCATATTCTCCCCTTATCATACAAAACTCTCCCCCTTGTTGACAATGCATGAATCAAGGTAGATGAACCTCTTCCCCTTGTTTTCATGAAAAATGCATGTCAAAGCATATATACAATCTACCAAGCTTCTCAAATATACAAGGAGCACAACAAAATGCTACAACTGAGACATAGAGCAAGCAAAGTAGACATGGTGTGTCTTAGCACATTGCCATCAAGAAGGTAGAGACATATAAGCATGTGACACAGCTAAAATCAATTTTAAGCAATTTTCACAACGAAATATGCATCTCATGAGCAAGATCCTATCCATACCAATTTGAACATAAAAGCACTAGATCATTCAAAGTTTATGCAAGATCACAAATTCTCATCACAAGATCATTATAAACACCCACAAGCTACTCAAGTCATGTTAAAGCCACTGAGCCATGTGTCTACTTCTTAAAATGAGACTTCTCATCGTAGACAACATGCTACGGTTTGGCACCCAAGATATGAATATCAAAATATAAAGCATGATTAGGAGCTCATTTTTCAAGCATAAGGCAATTCATACACCAATTTCATTTTCAAGATTAAACATGGTACATGAAGTGCCTTTGCGGCAAAAAGAACCTTATGCTCCTCCCCAAGCAAGCAAAAGGGCTAAACATTTACAATGACAAAGGATCTTTGACCCCAAGCAAAGACAATATGATCCTCAAGCACAAACTAAGCATGATATAAGCATTTAAACACAAATTGAGCATAGACAAGCATATACTCATGAGAGAGGCAGTTTTATCATTTTCACAACCAAAATGCTATCTCATCATACATATATGGCAAAACCAACAAGAGCATAGCATTCACATCCACAAGCTACCAATCATGCACATATCTCATCCGTAGAACATCAGTGATCAATGTATATAAGAGAAGCTCATTCCTAGCTCAAGTGATCCAAAGATGGCTATCCTACCAGGTTTTGTATAGAAAGTAAAATGCACGAAGGAAATGCAACAAAATGAACATATGACACATATATACATGAGAAGCTCCAAGACCCAAGCTAGAAAGGAAAGCACACCCCAAGCTCACCCCGCAAGCGAGTGAAAGTGACTTGGTCAAGTGGTTTGGTGAAAATGTCAGCTAGCTGGTCTTGGGTAGGGACATAGGACAAAGATATGTTTCCCTTCTCAACATTGTACCTCAGAAAGTGGTACCTCACTTCTATGTGTTCCGTTTTGGAGTGGAGGATAGGATTTTTGGCTACGCTTATGGCACTGGTGCTATCACAGAAAAGTGGAACCTGGGAGCACTCCTCACCAAAGTCACTCATGGTGTAGGTCATCCAAAGCAGCTGGGAACAACAACTAGCAGCAGCTACATACTCAGCCTCGGTGGTGGACTGGGCTACACTCGATTGCTTGCGAGATGACCAAGAGACCAAAGAGGAACCAAGGAACTGACAACACCCAGAAGTGGACTTGCGATCCAATCGACACCTAGCGAAATCCGCATCAGAAAAACCATGAAGCCTGAGTGTCGAGGAGGCAGAGTACCACAGGACAAACTCAGGAGTGTAGTTCAAGTACCTGAAGATCCGCTTGACGGCCTGCCGATGTGAAGTCCTCGGTGAAGCCTGAACACGAGCGCACAGACACACGCTGAACTGTATGTCTGGCCTCGTCGCCGTCAAGTAGAGGAGGGAGCCGATCATGCTCCGGTACTCCTTCTGGTCCACGGGTTCGCCGTCCTCATCCGCATCCAAAGCCGTAGTCGTACTCATCGGTGTAGTCAGCGGCTTGGAGTCGTTCATGCCAAACTTCTTCACCATGTCCCTGGTGTACTTCGCCTGATGTACAAAGGTCTCGTCCTTGCACTGTTTGATCGGGAGACCCAAGAAAAATTGCAGCTCGCCCATCATGGACATCTCAAATTCCCTGCTCATGTCATCTGCAAATCTGGCAACAAGATCATGAGAAGAGCCACCAAAGATTATATCATCCACGTATATCTGAACAATCAAAAGGTCATTCCCATGCTTAAGGAGGAAAAGGGTCTTATCAACTGTGCCCATCACAAACCCCTTACTTAGCAAAAAGCCTGTCAACCTGCCATACCAAACTCTAGATGCCTGTTTCAACCCATAGAGCGCTCTCTAGAGTTTGTATACATGGTGTGGGTGTTTTTCACTCTCAAACCCCGGGGGTTGCCTCACATACACTTCTTCCTCTATCACCCCAATCAAGAAAGCACTCTTGACATCCATTTGGTACAACTTGAACCCTTTAGCCACGGCAAAGGCTAGAAGGATCCTAATTGCCTCCAAACGGGCCACAGGAGCAAATGTCTCCTCATAGTCTATCCCCTCCTTCTGGTTGTAACCCTGCACCACCAACCTCGACTTGTTTCTCACAACCATCCCATTCTCACCCTCTTTGTTCTTCCACACCCATTTGGTTCATATGGGACGACAATTTGGTGGTGGATCGACTAACACCCAGACTTGGTTTCTCTCAAAGTTTTCCAACTCCTCATGCATGGAATTCACCCAATTCTCGTCAGACAAAGCGTGTCGAATATCTTTGGGCTCGAAAGAAGCAACAAATGCAGAATGAGCGAAATGAGACGTGTTCCTTGACCTCGAGCATGTAGTGCGTTCATGAAGGTCACCAATGATGGTCTTCGGTGGGTGATCAATTTGTACTCGCCGGGGAGCCTCTCGCCTGGACACAACCTCCCCCTCAGTAGCAGCCTCCACTCGAATAGCCTCAGTCGTAGTGGGTGTAGGGGATGGTCTGTCCTCGTAGTAGTGGACGTAGCACGTACGCGATCAGCCGCTGGAGCATCACCACCATCATCGTCTTCGTCTCCATCTCCTAATTTCTCATCCTCAAAGATCCTGGCACCAATCTCCTCGTCACCTGCACACTCAAAAGCAGAAGAGCTACATGGCTGTGTCTCATCGAAGGTAACCTCGCAAGTCTCCATGATTCGGTTAGTGTCAAGATTGAGCACACAATATGCTTTAGAATGAATCGCATAACCAAGGAAAATCCCATCCGAACATCGAGACTCAAACTTATCCAGCTTGCCCTTCTTCAGAATGAAACACTTGCAGCCAAAAGCTCTAAAGTGACTCACCTTGGGTTGTCGGCCATGCATCGGCTCAAAAGAGGTCTTCTTCTTAAAGGCACGAAGGAAGATGCGATTTGAGACATAGCAAGCGGTATTGACCGCCTCGGCCCAGAAACGCCTAGGAGTTCTATGCTCATCGAGCATCGTCCTGGCCATCTCACAAAGGGTCCGGTTCTTCCTCTCCACTACGCCATTCTGGCAAGCGACGTATGGAGAAGAGTACTGATGATCAAGACCAAGATCACTATAAAAGGCATCAAAATGAGAGTTCTTAAATTATGTGCCATTGTCACTGCGTATAGCTCGAATGGCTTTACCATGTCTCTCATTCTTCAACCTCAAGATCAAGTCCCGAACAAAGCCAAATGTCTCACTCTTATCCTCCAAAAAGAAAACCCAAGAGTACCTCGAAAAATCATCAACAACCACAACAACATACCACTTCCCACCCGCTGAGCGAACACGAGCTGGCCCAACCAAATCCATGTGCAACAGCTCACAAGGTCGCCCGGTCATGACAGAAGTCAGAGGGTCGTGAGAAACGGCAACCATCTTTCCATGCCGACAAGAAGCACAAACCAAATCCTTCTCGAATTTCAACTTAGGCAATCCTCGGACAAGATCAAGACCACTCAAGCGGGAAAGCAACTCAAAGCTCAAGTGTCCCAACCTCCCATGCCATTTCCAAAGCTCAGCTGAAACGCCAGCAACAAAGCATCGAGGAGGACCAACAGATTGGGAAAAATCAGCACGAAAGATTTGACCCTCGGGGACAATCGTACAGACAAGATCGCCTCGAGAATTAAGCACACGAGAAGCACCCGACTTGAAACGAACCTCAAAACCTTCGTCAAGTAATTGAGATACTGATAACAGGTTGAAACCAAGTGACTTGACCAGGGCCACACTTCTTAAGGTCACCTTGCTACTCACCTTCACCATACCTTCAGCAAGCACTCGTCCTCTCCCATTGTCCCCGAAAGTGATGTACTCCCTAGTACTCACCGGGGTGAGGCTGGAGAACCACCCACAATCTCCGGTCATGTGTCTTGAGCAACCGGAGTCGATCAACCAAAAGTTCTCCAAGCCTCCCACCTGCAATCAAAAACAAGGACAAGAATGAGCAAGCGACTCAACACTGGGGTTAGTATCAAAAGAGTTAAACCAGAGCTGAGCCATTTACTTAAAAGAAGGGTTAGCAAAATCCATCCTCTGAAAACCTCTAGGCGAAGCCCTCTCACGCCTACCACCAAAGGACCTATCACGTCTCACTGGAGGAGTACGCATACCACGAGAGAGAAAACGTGGCCCGTAGTCCATCTAAGACCCAAAGCTCCGACCGTGCCTCCCAAACTCGTAACGGTCATGAGAAGGAGCACGCCGAGCCAACTCACCACGCCCAAACCCAACACGCCTGTCTCTCTGAAGGAACACACCTCCACCTCCACCTCCACGAGTGGGAACTGTACGTACATACACCTTACCTCTAGGAAGAGGACCTCTACGAGGCTCAGGCACACCACGAGCAAGGTGGTACCTGTCCTTGTTTGCCATCTCCCTAGCAAACCTCTCATCCCTCTTTCTCCGGAAACAGAACTCATCCTTGTGCCCATCCCTCCCACAATACTCACAATGGAAGCGAATTGGCACTGGCTTAAGCGGTGGCTTCTCTGTGGGCTTCTCAACACCTTTCTCTCCTGACTTCCCTTCAAAGACATTACCCAGGTTGCTCACAAACTTGATGGGTTTCTGGTAATTCTCTGTTTTCTGGGGGAACACTGGTGGGTCTGGAGTTGTGTCAAGCTTGTTTCTCAGGTGGTTTGGCTTGGGTGCATATTTGTTCATGGGTGTGGTGTGTGGTTGAGTAGGGATCTCTCCAACTTTCTCTTCTCCCTCACCACTCTTCTCAGCCCCCAACGCCTGACCATCAAACCGCTTGAACTGAGCCAACATCAAACTCAATTGTGGCTCATGCCCAGACAACCAACTCATCAATTTCCTAAGTTCATCATTTTCATCCTGCAGACGATCAACATAGTGTGCAAGTTCCATGTTTTTCAAAGCATGCATTTTACAGGTTGAACATGATGTAGGAAGAGGAGCTTTCAATGCCGCCTCAAGAGATACAATCCTAGTGTGAGATTCATCTAGCCTAGCATGCAAGATAGGACATGAAGTACAAGCTCCTAACAAAGCTGGCCTAGACTTCAATTCATCACACTCAATCCTAATCACATCTAGTTCCTCCAAAGTAGAGGCATGCTTCTCCTTGAGAGCAGTCAAATCAGCAAGAAAAACTGAGCAGTCACCACAATCAATCTCATCAGACACCACAGGAGAAGACTTCAAAGCAGCTATCTCATTTCTAGCATCCACAAGCAAGGATTCAAGTTCAGCTACCTTGTCCTTAGCATCATCCAACAAAGACCTAAATTCCCTCTTCTCCTTGTTGGTCTTTCTAAGCACATCATCACAGTTATCAAGCAACTCATTCAGCCTAGCATTCTCCTCTAGCAAGAAGTTGGGATCTTGTCGTACCTCTTCATCGGAGTCGGAGTTCGAATCCGAGCTGTGCTTCCCACCCTTCTTGGAGTGCGCCATGGCGCAAAAGCCTCCTTGCGCGACGAAGCTCAGGCCAGTGATGTTCTTACCGGTGTGCCACTTGTCCTTGCGCCTTTCTTGCTCTTCCTCGTTGCTCGAATCGGAAGAAGCATCACTTGATGTCGAGTCGATGTCGCTCGCTCCGGCCACCATCGCTCGAGCGGTCTTCTTCTTGTGGCCGCCACTCTTCTTGTGCCTTCTCTCGCTCTTGTCCTTGTGCTTGTCCTTGTAGTCGTTCCGGGAGCGCTGCTTGTTGTAGTCGTGCTTGGGCTTGCCCTTGTAGTCGTTCTTGATCTCCATGGCTTCAGGGCATTCGGCGATGAAGTGCCCGTGCTTCCTGCACCGATAGCACATCCCCGAGCTCCGCCTTGCATTCTTGCGGTTCTCGTACATCCGCCCAAACCTCTTGCTCAACAAGGCGAGATCATCCTCGCTCAGCACATCAAAGTCCTCATCTGGCAAGGACACAAGACAAGACAAAGAAAAGCCAACAGAGTTAGCATTAGTACTCGATCCTGAGAGGAGAGCCAAACTATGAGGATCAGTGGGGCTCTCGCTCTTGGCTCTCAAGCCCCGATCAACCTCTGAAGACCTGAGCTTGGAGAACAGCTGATCAAGCGAAAGCGTATCATACGCGCTAGACTCCTCAATGGCCTCGATCTTGGCTTCCCACACAGACCTATCCAGGGCATGCAAAAGCTTGATAGCTTGATCATGATCTGTGTATGGGAGCACTGTCACATTGGCCATCATGTTGTTGACTATGCAAGTGAAGCGCTGAAACATAGCATCGGTCGACTCACCGGGGAGATGAGTGAAGTTCTCGTACTCTCTCCGGTAAGTGGTAAACATCTGGGCTTGCACTTGGGCATTGCCAACATGAGCATTCTTCAACTTGAGCCAAATCTTTCTGGCCACATCCTCTCCGTACACTCGATCAAACTCCGAGGCACAGAGAGCACGGAACAAGTAGTCAACGTCCTTGCTGTTGGCCTCAAACATGTCCCGCGATCCTGGAAGCAGAAAACTATCTGGGATGACATAATGAGGATTCTGAGTGACCTCCCAGATAAGAGTTCCCTTCCCACGCAAAAACGCGCCCATGCGCCTCTCCCACATTGGGTAATTCTTGCCATCAAAGTGCGGAGGACCCGACCCCTTGCCGTAATCGCCCATCTTTGGATCTTAGACTGGTTAGAATCAAGAAGATTCGTAACTGGCTCTGATACCAATTGAAGGACCGAATAGGGCGACCAGAGAGGGGGGGAGTGAATGGGAGCCGATAAAAAATTCTTCCCGAAGGTCGAACTCGGCCTATACCCCGATTGCCACTCCAAGAGTTCTCGCACACGAAGGAAGCTCCAAACAAGGCACACACAAGACTAGAAGATCAACCAACAAGCCTAGGAGCAAAGAGCGGAAGCACCGGACAAGAATCAAAGGACTTGAGCACTGCTGCGAAGTCCCAGGCGGACTGTCCGGGATGACCGGGCGGACCGTCCACGTGGAGGTCACGGACCGTCCGGAGGGTCACGACGGACTGTCCGTAAAAACCACCCGAACCACCAGTGATGCACCCCCGAAATTCAGACTGTCCGGCGGTTCACTGCGGACGGTCCGACCAGCACAGACTGTCCGGGACAACCTCGCGGACTGTCCGCCAAACTGGTTGCCACCGAACCAAAGCAACTCAACGAATCAAAACTCAAGCGCTCAAGAACACGCGAAGAACACGAAGAACACCAACGCTGCCAGCACCTCGCGGACCGTCCGCCAGGGTCACGCGGACCGTCCGCCAAGCACGAACAGAACAGAAAAATGCTCGAGCTCGGGAGTCAACTCCACCTTTCCATCACCGGATCTCCCAAACAGCTAAAGCTCTTGAGACAAGATTTGGGGGAGATGAAAAGCATCACACAAGGATGCTATGCCCTAAAAATCTCGACTCCAAAGCCACTAAATCACCGGGAATCGCGGATCAACCGTACCACCACCATGAACTCGGGCACCAACCAAAAACGCACGAATCGAAGGCTCTCCACAACGTTTGAGGGGTCAAGATCACACACAAAGATGCGCAAGGCAACCACCCATGATCCCCTCAAAGAAATCCATGAAGAAATGCCTCCAAAATCACGAATCGAGCGAAGAACGAAAACTCCCAAAAATAGTCCCAAAAATGACACGAAAATCACAGAGGACTAGGAGATCATCGGGACGCCGAATGGTTCCATACATCCAGAGGTCAGATTATGTACAAGAGTCTAGCCTAAGGAATCCAGAGGGAAAAGAAGCAGTTCAGAGAAATTCTACTGGGGGAGAAAGCCCTAGAGTCCAAGAGAGAGATGCCATCCACCTCTCCGCTATTTATACGAAGTCCATCAGAGGGAGGTAAATGACCACGCTACCCCTACTGCTTAAATGAAGATACAACCCCTCAGGGGCATTTTGGTCAAATCTTCATCGGACGGACACGCTTCCACCACGGCTTCGCTTCACCTCGACGCAAACCCCGCGATCATGCCACGTGCCCCCAACTCGAAGCTTCCCGAAGCTCCCGGATCACCGTCTCCGTCGCCTCGGGCCTCCGGACTTGGTTTTGCGGCCCAAACCAAGAAACCGTCCACCTGATGGTTTTGTGGGCAAACCACCAAACCCCGTGTGCAAGCTTCGGGCTTCAACCGCTACCTTGCACCGGCCCATGTTCACGACTTCAGCCCGCCAGTCCTGCATCGCACGGCTCGCACTTGACCCCATCGGCCACCGGGTCCATCGAACCAAGCCTACTTGCCACTCCATCACCCGGAGGCCACCACAGCTCAGGCCTTTCGTGCTTGTTCTTCTCCTGCACCGACACGAGTCAAGCCACAACCTGTACCTGCACACTTAGCCAAGCATCAGTCCACACAACGTTGTCAATGACTCATCACTAAGGAGCGACCCTCCACTGGTCCTCGGACACACCTGGTCCTCAGACCCTTTGAAACCCTCTGCGGCTGTGTACCGTGTAGGGCCCCATTGCCAAAACATATTCCTAGCCCTAAACAGCTAGGGTGGGTTGGCGCCCCACGGGGAGGACCACATGGTGACCATATCCTTGCCTAGACTCAAGACCCTCAGGAAGTGCTTCTCAACTCTTATCTCTCCAAGCTGGAGTTTGGTGTCCTTGGACCATCTATACTAGAGTAGAAGATAGTGCACATCGTTCCTTGGATTCGATACCCTTGGAATACTCTCCTTCCGAGGTGAAGTGCTACAACGGTATTTCCGTGCGCTTGCGGATTCGTTCGTACTCGTCGGTATACCCGGTTGATCTTATACGCTCCCTCTAGGTGTACAACTAGTGGTGACGTTAAGATACGCCAACAAGCATTTCTGGCGCCGTTGCCGGGGACGGTTGCTGTATCTATCTTCGAACCTAGTGGTCCTCGTATTTATCTTTTTTCGTTTTCTTCTACCTTTACCCCCGTTACCCTTCGAGATACCTTTTTCGTTTTCTTTACTTCTACCTCTACCCCCGTTATCCATGGAAGGTTATCCTTGTAAACACCTTCCACCTTCGAGGAGTGAACCCTCAAAGCCACCTTTGTTAGAACCCATTCTTTCATCTGGCTATCGGATTCTCCCCTCTCTCATGAAGCTAATTCAGGATCTTTCCTTCTCGGGGTCAATTCATGAGAACCCCTTTGATCATGTGAGAGACTACTAGCGTCTGATTGAAACGTCGAGTAAAATCGGAGAATCACTGGATGCTCGGAAAAGGGAAATTTTCCCGCTATCCCTCTCTGGGAAAGCACAGGATTGGCACCACTGTTTTGGTAGAGACTACCTCACTTGGGAAAATTTGAGAGTAGCTTCCTGCTCCTGATTCTTCCTGATACAACGTGTCATCTCGTTGAGGATAAGGATTCTCAGTCTCAAGCAAGGTGAGGAGGAATCACTAGGAATGGCATGGAATCACTTCACCTTCTTGGCGGAAGATTGTCTAGTCCTCTACGTTCCCGATTGGATGTTGCTTTAGCACTTCTGGTATAGGTTGCGAAAGGATGATGCCATGCAGCTTAATGCTCTCTCTGAAGGCTCTTTTGTGCACTTGGACGCTATTGAGGGAAAAGAGATCATGGAAAACCTCTGGGATTTCAGCACCCCTTGCATCCCGGTCGATGAGGTGCCCGTCAGAGGAAATGTTGAGCCCCCTAGATCCATCATCAGCCGAGCTCGAGGCTTTAAGCTCTGGCTGAAGATATCATTCCTGAATAGCAGGAATCTAAGGGAAAGATTGCTTAGCGCAGAGTCTACCCTTGGGTTCTCCTCTCGTACCTCTTCTTAGACCTTCTTCCTGAGACCTTGTCTTGTGGGAGGATTGAGAGAGTAATTAGGAAAGGACGAATCATTCTCGGCCAGGATGACTTGTCTGATCTTAGTTATGATCTCCTAAGGAGAGTACAATAGGCTTATCATGTTCCTACATCTCGGTTTGAGTTGAGGTGCCTAGCACCAAGGTTACGTATGGACTGGGTGAAGTACTGAATAGGCGAGCAGAGAGGGGGGGAGTGAATGGGAGCCGATAAAAATTCTTCACGAAGGATGAACTCGGCCTATACCCCGATTGCCACTCCGATCACTCGCACACACCAGAGAAGCTCTAGACTAGGCACACACAAGCCTACAAGTCCTAGAGACAAGCCTTGAAGCAAAGAGCGGAAGCACAAAGCAAGAACCAAAGCACTTAGCCAAATCTGCGAAGGCTAAGCGCGGACCGTCCGGATGGTACGGGCAGACCGTCCGATAGACCCAGGTGGACTGTCCAAACCGTCCGTGCGGACTGTCCGAAAACTCCAACAGAACCTCCAGAGACGCACCGAGAAATTCGGACTATCCGGCTGAGCAAAGCGGACCGTCCGGGTAGGCCACGCGGACTGTCCGGCAAAACCACCAGAAACACTTCTCAAAAGTTCGCCCACGCGGACCGTCTGTCACTGACCGGCGGATTGTCCGCAAAACTGCCTGCAACAAAACCCTCGTGGCGCCACAGATCAAAACACGAGTTCAAAAGAACAGGCGACGAACACGTGAAGAACCCTAACACGCGGATTGTCCGGGGCTACCACGCGGACTGTCCGCGAGCCTCGAACAGACGCAGAAAACACACGCCCGTGGGAGTCAACCTTCTCAACTCATCACCGGATATCCCAAATGACTTGAGCTCTTGAGACAAGATTCGGGGGATAGGTGAAGCGTCACTAGGTGAAGCTATGCCCCAAAAATCTCGACCTCTAACTCACTAAATCACCGAGAATCACGGATCACATGAACCACCACCAAGAACTTGGGCTCCAACCAAAACTCGCGAATCGAAGAGGTTTCCCGGCGTTTGAGGGGTCAAGATCACACACAAAGATGCGCAAGGCATCCACCCATGATCCCCTCAAAGAAATCCGAGAGAAAACGCCCTCAAATCAACGAATTGAGTGAAGAACGAAACACCCCAAAAATAGCTCCAAAAAGACACGAAAATCACAAAGTGCTAGGAGATCATCACAACGCCGAATGCTTCCATACATCTAGAGGTCAGGGTCTATACAAGAATCTAGCCTAAGGAATAGCAGAGAAAAGAAGCAGTCCAGAGCGATCTACCGGGGGAGGAAACCCTAGACTCCAAGAGAGAGAGATGCCAACCACCTCTCCGCTATTTATGCGAAATTCATCGGAGGAGGCGAATGACCATGCTACCCCTACAACTTGAAATGAAGATAAACACCCCTCAGGGGCAATATGGTCAAGTCTTCATCGAGCCACGTGCCCCTGCCTCGAAGCTTCCCGACGCTCCCGGATCCCCATCTCCGTCGCATCGGGCCTCCGGGCTTGGTTTTGCGGCCCAAACCAAGAAACCGTCCACTGATGGTTTTGTGGGCAAACCACCAAACCCCACGTGAAAGCTTCGGCTTCGACCCGCTACCTTGCACCGGCCCATGTTCACGACTTCAACTTGCTAGTCTTGCACCGCACGGCTCGCACTTGACCCCATCGGCCACCGGGTCCATCGAACCAAGCCTACTTGCCTCTCCATCACCCGGAGGCCGCCACGGCTAAGGCCTTTCGCGCTTGTTCTTCACCTGCACCAACACGAGTCAAGCCGCAACCTGTACCTGCACACTGAGCCAAGTATCAGTCCACACAACGTTGTCAATCACTCATCACTAAGGAACGACCCTCCACTGGTCCTCGGACACACCTGGTCCTCAATCTCCCCCTTGACAAGTGCATTGACAACACCCATAGTAACCATCATATAGAAAAAGGAAAAGAAAACAACCACGAACACAAACCTCCAAGCAAGTGATCCAAAGCCAAAGAACAAGCAAAAACCACGATCACTCGCTAGACCAAGTCTCGGCCCCCTAAGGCAAGGGCAACAGCTCAACATAGACGAGACAAAACAAAGCTCACAAAGAGCACACCACAAAGCACAAAACTCAGGCAAACCAAAGGAGCTCCCCCTGCACATATGCAAACTCCCCCTGAGCAAATGCAACCTCTTTTCACAATTTTTCTCCCCACATGCAAGAATCTCACAAATGCATACCATTTCTCCCCCTTGTTGACAATGCTAGAATCAAGGTACCATGAAGATTCTTCCCCTTGTTTTTATGAAGAATGCGTGTCAAAGCATATACAATCTACCAAGCTTCTCAAATATACAAAGAGCACAACAAAATGCTACAAATGAGACATAGAGCAAGCAAAGTAGACATGGTGTAGTTAGCGCATTGCCATCAAGAAAGTAGAGACATATAAGCATGTGACATGGCCAAAAGCAATTTTTACAAAGAAACATTCATCTCATGAGCAAAGCCCTATCCATGGCAATTTGAGCAAAAATAAACTAGATCATACAAAGCTCATACAAGATCACAAGTTCTCATCACAAGATCATAGCAAACACCCATAAGCTACTACATGTCATGTCAAAGCCACCGAGCCATGTGTCTACTTCTTAAAATGAGACTTCTCATGGTAGACAACATGCAACGGTTTAGCACCCAAGATATATACATCAAAGCATAAAGACATGATTAAGAGCTCATTTTTCAAGCATAAGGCAATTCATACACCAATTTTATTTTCAAATTTAAGCATGGTACATGAAATGCCTTTGCGTCAAAAAGAAGCTTATGCTCCTCCACAAGTGAACATAGGGGCTAAACATTTACCATGACAAATGGGTCTTTGACCCCAAGCAAAGAGAGCATGATACTCAAGTACAAACTAAGCATGATATAGGCATTTGAGCACAAATTAAGCAAAGACAAGTATCTACTCATGAGTGAATCATTTTTAGCATTTTCAACAAAAAGGAAGCTATCTCACCATGAACATATGACAATACCATCAAGAGCATAGCATTCACATCACCATTCCCAAAGCATACACATATCTCACATATAGCACATCATAGTGATCAAAGTATATAAGAGAAGCTCATCCTACCACAAATGATCCAAAGATGGCTATCCTACTAGGTTTTGTACAAAAAGTAAAATGCATGCATGGAATGCAACAAATGATACATATATCACATATATACATGAGAAGCACCAAGATCCAGCTAAAAAGGAAAACACACTCCAAGTTCACCTCGCAAGCGTGTGAAGGTAACTTGGTCAAGTGATTTAGTGAAAACGTCGGCTAGCTGATCTTGGGTAGGTACGTAGGAGAAGGATATGTTCCCTTTCTCAACATTGTCCCTCAAAAAGTGGTATCTCACTTCGATGTGTTTTATTTTGGAGTGAAGGACTGGGTTTTTGGCTACACTTATGGCACTGGTGCTGTCACAAAAGAGTGGAACCTGAGAGCACTCCTCACCAAAATCGGTCATAGTGTAGGTCATCCATAGGAGCTGGGAGCAACAACTGGCTGCAGCTACATACTCGGCCTCTGTAGTGGATTGGGCTACACTGGATTGCATGAGAGACGACCAAGAGACCAAAGAAGAACCAAGAAACTGGCAACACCCAAAGGTAGACTTGCGGTCCAATCGACACCTAGCATAATCTGCATTGGAGTACCCGTGAAGTCTGAGTGTCGAGGAGGCAGAATACCAAAGACCAAACTCAGGAGTGTAGTTCAAGTACTTGAAAATCCGCTGGACGGCCTGCCAATGTGAAGTCCTCGGTGAAGCCTGAAAATGAGCGCACAGACACACACTGAACTGTATGTCTGGCTTCGTCGCCGTCAAGTAGAGGAGGGAGCCGATCATGCTCCGATACTCCTTCTGGTCCACGGGGTCGCCATCTTCATCCTCGTCCAAAGCCGTAGTGGTACCCATCGGTGTAGTCAGCGGCTTGGAGTCGTTCATGCCAAACTTCTTCACCATGTCCCTGGTGTACTTCGCCTGATGTATAAATGTCCCGTCCTTGCACTGCTTGATCTGGAGTCCTAAGAAAAACTGCAGCTCGCCCATCATAGACATCTCAAATTCCCTACTCATGTCATCTGCAAATCTGGCAACAAGATCATGAGAAGAGCCACCAAAGATTATGTCATCCATGTAAATCTGAACAATCAACAGGTCATTTCCATGCTTAAGGAGAAACAGGGTATTATCAACTGTGCCCATCACAAACCCCTTACTCAGCAAAAAGCCTCTCAACCGACCATACCAAGCCCTCGGTGCCTGTTTCAACCCATAAAGTGTTCTCTGGAGTTTGTATACATGGTGTGGGTATTTTTCACTATCAAACCCTGGGGGTTGCCTCACATACACATCTTCCTCTATTACCCCATTCAGGAAAGCACTCTTCATGTCCATTTGGTACAACTTGAACCCTTTATCCACGACAAAGGCTAGAAGGATCCTAATTGCCTCCAAACGGGCCACAGGAGCAAATGTCTCCTCATAATCTATACCCTCTTTCTGGTTGAACCCCTGAGCCACCAACCTCGACTTGTTTCTCACAACCATCCCATTCTCACCTTCCTTGTTCTTCCACACCCACATGGTACCTATGGGATGGCCATTTGGCGGTGGATCGACTAACACCCAAACTTGGTTTATCTCAAAGTTTTCCAACTCCTCATGCATGGAATTCGCCCAATTCTCATCAGACAAAGCATGTCGAATATATCTGGGCTCAAACGAAGCGACAAATGCAGAGTGAGCAAAGTGAGAAGTATTCTTTGACCTCGACTGTGTAGTGCGTTCATGAAGGTCACCTATGATCGTCGTCAGTGGGTGATCCACCTGTACACGCCGGGGAGCCTCTCGCCTGGACACAATCTCCCCCTCAGCAGCAGCCTCTACTCGAACAGCCTAAATCATGGTAGGTGTAGGGGATGGACCATCCTCGATCGTCGTCGTCGTAGTGGAAGTAGCGTGTACACGATTAGCCATGGGAGCATCACCGCCATCATCGTCTTCATCTCCATCTCCATACTTCTCATCCTCAAAGATCCTCGCTCCAATTTCCTCGTCACCTGCACACTCAAAAGCAGAAGAGCTACATGGCTTTGCTCGTCGAAGGTTACCTCGCAATTCTCCATGATTCGGTTAGTGTCAAGGTTGAGCACACGATATGCTCTAGAGTGAATAGCATAACCGAGAAAGATACCATCTGAACATCTAGACTCAAACTTATCCAACTTGCCCTGAAACACTTGCAACTGAAAGCTCTAAAGTGACTCACCTTGGGTTGTCATCCATGCATCAGCTCATAAGACGTCCTCTTCTTGAAAGCACGAAGGAAAATGTGATTCGACACATAGCAAGCGGTATTGACCGCCTCGGCCCAGAAACGCTTAGGAGTCCTATGCTCATCAAGCATCGTCCTGGCCATCTCACAAAGGGTCCGGTTCTTCCTCTCCACTACGCCATTCTGGCAAGCAATGTATGGATAAGAATACTGATGATCGAGACCAAGATCACTGCAAAAGGCATCAAAATGAGAGTTCTTGAATTCCGTGCCATTGTCACTGCGTATAGCTCGAATGGCATCACCATGTCTCTCATTCTTCAACCTCAAGATCAAGTCCCGAACAAAGCCAAATGTCTCGCTCTTATCCTCCAAAAAGAAAACCCAAGAGTACCTCGGAAAATCATGAACCACAACCAACACATACCACTTCCCACCCGCAGAGCGAACACGAGCTGACCCAACCAAATCCATGTGCAACAGCTCACAAGGTCACTCGGTCATGACCGCAGTCAGAGGGGCGTGAGAACCAGCAACCATCTTTCCATGTCGACAAGAAGCACAAACCAAATCCTTCTCGAATTTCAACTTAGGCAATCCTCGGACAAGATCAAGACCACTCAAGCAGGAAAGCAACTCAAAGCTCAAGTGTCCTAACCTCCTATGCCATTTCCAAAGCTCAGCCGAAACGCCAACAACAAAGCATCATGGAGGACCAACGGACTGGGAAAAATCGTCACAAAAGATTTGACCCTCGGGGACGATCGTACAGACAAGATCACCTCGAGAATCAAGCACGCGAGAAGCGGCCAACTTAAAACGAACCTCAAAACCTTCGTCAAGCAATTGGGATACTAACAATAGATTAAAACCAAGTGACTTGATCAAAGCCACACTCTTCAGGGTCACCTTGCTACTCACATTCACTGTAACATCCCGGATTTTTCAGGAATGTGTATGTTTGCAAAAATGTGGGTTTCAAAATTTCTATTTGAAATTGAGTGCTTAATTAAAATATAAGAATGTCCTCTTTGATCCTTCTCTAATTTCTTAGGTTTATTTCGAGCAAAAATATAAATTTAGGATTTATAAATGTTAGTGTGATTAAATTTGGAGGTTATTGGATTTTATTTGGATTTTAATTGAGTGGAGTTCAAATCTGAAATTCAAATTCAGATTTGAATTATATATATATGTGTGCGCTTTTATAAACTAGAAATAGGAAAACCCCCCTTCACCCCGTTGGGCCCAAACCTCTCCTTAAACCAGATCGCTAAGTTCTGTGGAGGCCCCTAAACTTGTCGTTGAAGTTTGCCGGTGCACCTCCAGTTTCCGTCGCCGATTTGCTGGCCGCCAGCCCACCTTCACAACCGGCCCGCTAGGCCTGCCTTCACCTACCGCCGCCGGTGTCTCTATGACGCTTGGGGCCCGCCTGTCAGCGCCCCATCTCTTTTCCCCCTTCACCTTTCTTCTTCCCGTGACGCCACCGCGGGGCAGGGGGCACGGGCGCCGCATGCTTGCGTCGGCCCCCCATGGTAGCCGGAGGGGGGGATGTCCTCCACGCATCCCCAGGCGCTGCATCCCGGCCGCTCACTCATCTCCAAACCCTAGGGCGCCGCACTATAAGACCCCTATCCCCCCGGCCATCACCCTGTGTCCGCCGCCGCAATGGGGAATTTCCCCCAAATCCACCGCTGCCGCCTGTGTTGAAAGAGAAGGGAGCCGTGGAGGGAAGAGGGTGCTGCTGCCTCGAAGTTGAACCCGTCCGCGCGGGAGGGCCTCGCCGTCCGGAGCTGTCGGCCTGCCGCGAGCGCCGTGGAAGCTCGGAGCCGTTCGCGCGTGGACCTCGGCGTCGTCGACCACCACCTGTTCGGCAGAGTGCCCAAACCGTGACCGGCCCTGCTTCCTCTTCACCACCGGTCTGCCTGCACCGCATCGAGCTGTCACGGTGAGTAGCACGTCCCCAAGCCATCTCCTTTCACCCCTCTTTAGTCTGCCTGTGTTCTGTCCGGGCTTCGTCCCGTGTACCCTCTTCTGCAGGTTCCCAAGCCTTCCCGTCGAACCACAACCCCACCATTGTACCCAACCGAGCTGTGCATGCTCCTGTTTCCCATGGAACATAAGTGAACGCGGTTGTCTTGCTTGGAGTTGCAAGCTTGGCATGCACCCAACCTGCTCGACGCTTTGTGCGTTAGCCATGCAGCTGATCTTTGCCTTGCCCTTTAGGTGTTAGATGTTATGCCAGATCAGACCCGACAAGTCTTTAGGTGACCAAGTTCCCCCACCTGCTGCTATGGTTGTGTCACAGGCCTTCGTGCCGTCTCACAGGAGGGTGTCGCACACCGCCTTGCTCTGCTTTGCGTAGGCATTGTGCCGCGCCGCGACTCCGGTGATCCGGATGTCCGCGCGCATGTGCCGGCCGTGTCGCGGCCAGGGAGTACCCCGTCTTCGCGCATGTGCAGCCAGGTCCGAACCTGAACCTTTGGCTACCTAGAACCCAGAGCCTCGTCCTGCCTAACCCTGATCGTTGTCGTGGTGTTTCGCTCCCTTGACGTCGCTGAGCCCGCCGTCGTGGTCAAGCCCCCAGCTTGCGCTTGCGCGCTCGAGTTGAACCGAGCCGTCGATCTTTCCCGTTTCGCCATCACACGCATGCTGGGCAAGGTGCCGTTTTGGCCCGAGCACAGTCTTGCACGCGAGTGCATGAACAAAACCACCTCACGGCACCCCTAATTTCGAAGCACCCCGTTCGCACACCAGCGTTCGCACGTTCCAGCTCGCCGCCGAGGGTTTTTCTTTGGCTTGCACGCATGAGCACCGTCCTGAACCTGAGTGCACGTTTGTCCACATGCACGCACGCGAGAGAGCCAGTCGGCACTGGCACCCAAGCCATCGACGCCGTCCTGCTTTGCTTCGCCGCCTGGAAACCTGTCGCCGCCGTTGAGCCGGATTCCGGCCAAAGACTGAGCCTTTCTGTGCCAAGTTCGAAACCCTAGGTGCATCCCTAAGCCACCTGGGGCACTTTAACCTCTCAGTCGGCCTTCTAAGCTGTTCCCAAGTGCTCTAGACTTTCATAAATGAATTATGGAATTATTTTCCGACTCTTTGAATTGATCCTTTGCAATCGTTTCGATTTCGGAGAATAGACTAAAATTCATTAGATTAAATCTCTAAGAGCTCATTTGAATTATGACGATGTTTTCCGGCTTCTCGAATTAATACTTTGCTATTTGGTTCGTTCCCGGAAAAATAGTCTAATTCCTTTGTTCTAGTTCTACGAAATAAATTGCTATCAATTTCTTTCGCGGGAATACAATGTTTCGGTCCCGAGCTTAGGCCGAGCCCGTTTATCTGACCCTAATCACTTCCCTTAAATACCCTCTCCTCACTTCCATCTCCACTTCTCCTTCAACTCCCAAGCCACTGCCGCCGCCACTCACCTCCTTTCTCTGTCCTTTCTTCCAACCGAAGCAAGCCACCAGGTTGAGCTCGTCCTAGCGCACAGCCACCATCTCAAATTTTTCTGCTCCTTCATCATGGTAGCAAGCATCACCAGCACCCCTTTTCAGATCGCCACCTCCTCTCCGTTCTTCCATCGATCTGCAGCAAGCAAGCAGTGACCCTGCTTAATTCTTTTCCCCACCGAATAGACAGCAACAGCCCATCTCTTCCTGCTCCAATCAAGCAAGCACAGCAGCCCCCTGTTTCCTTCTGGTCTCTCCCGTTAATCTACCAGTAAGAATCAGCAGTCGCAGCCTCCAATCCTCTCTCTCCCTCTGCTCTCTATCCTCCACCAGAGAATGCAAGCCCGGTAGCAATCCATTGCCTTCTTCCTTATCTCTGTCTACCGGAAGCAAACCAGCAGCTCGAGTCTGCGACATGACCATAACCTTGGCATCAATCTGTCAATCGGCTTTGATCTTGACCATGTTGGCCTGTGGCCCTCCCGAGCCAAACCAAGGAGCTTCAGCTCGAGCCAAGTTAACCATCCTTCTGGCATGTGCTTGGCCCGTTGCTAAGCTGCAAGCAAGTCCTAACCCACAAACTTGTTTTTGCTACATAGCTTTTGGCCTTCCGAGCCATCTACTTCTAACCATGAGCCTTCACCTCTCTTGTCTGTGCATTCCTCGCTACCGAGGAGAGTGTTCAGGCTCTGGCCTGCTGATCCTGTAATGCTAAGCTGTAATCGAACAGTTTGCATCCAATAGATCAGTAAAGGCTATCGTGCTCACGTGAGCCACAAACATGTGCTAGTTCTTGGCCACAAACCACACATGCAGTAGCTGCTACTTGTAAATCTGTAAGCCACATAAGTGCTAATCTAACCTTAGCTCTTCATATATCCTGCTTGTGCGTTGCTTGCTAGCAGCAGCACTTGCCCTTTTTCCGTCGAGCCTTAATCTCAGTACCAAGTACCTGCTCTCTATCTTTCTAATCTCTGCCGTACCTTTTCGTCGCGGTCGTGCCACACCTTCGTTGTGCACGACGCGTGCGCTAACTAAACCATCCGCCATACCACAGATAAATCCGTCCTCGCCACATCTTTGTCGTGTTCCTACTTTAGCCAAGTTTCTTAATCACCACATCGCTTCTAGCTGATCCTTTCTGCACAATCTCGCTAATCTGACCAAAGGGGGTCCCACGAACTTACCGTTGGGTCCCACTAACTCGTGAGGTCATGATCTACCTATCTTGTTCCCATCTGACATACGGGACCCACAGGGTCACTCGCGGGTTCCGGTTGACCTTTGACCTTTCCCTTTGACTTGGACAACAATGATCGTTGACTAGTCAACTAAGCCTTGCAGACCAACCCAAAGCCTAGCCTTTAGTTCTCTAACTTGCTGACTTATGTTTTATGTGCGTTACCACAATTAATTAAACTCATAAAATATTTCTTTATTTGAAAATCAATAATAAATTGACTCTAGCTTAGAAAAATATGGAATCAGTTTCTTTATTCTTCTAAAATGTTGAAGCACCCGTTAGACTAGCTTTTGGAGTTATTTGGTTCTTTATTGCTTCTCTTTGGAGTTTATTTGCAATTAGCTTCGGTATTTATTTATATTTGCGAATCTAGGATTTCTCGGAGCTGAGGAGACGAGCCAGAAGATCGAGTACAACTACGGAAACTACGACGACTTCTTGCTCACAGGTGTTCACGCCCATCCGACTTTGAATACCTATTAGGCATTGCTTATTAGAATGCTAGTGCTTTATTTACTTGCATGATGATGATGAGATGATGATGCTGAACCTTGCATAGCCTATCTTTATTTCCTGTTCCTTGTTTGTCCTATTGCTATACTATATCTGTGTATATGCGTTGAGCTATGCGTGTATGGGTATGGGATATTGTGAGTATGATTCTAGGAGAGAGTTGGAGGTTGCTTACCCCTGGAGGAAGGTTCCAATGATTTCCCTAGCTGGACGATGCTGCATGACTGTTAGGAGATTATGAGATCGGGGAGGGTAGGCCGGACACGCTCAGTGTGGAGGTGCGCCGGGCCCGGCGGTTTAGCTGCCCTAGTCTATGGGACCCTCGAAGCCACTGGGCAATGTTGATGAGTGTGTGGGAGAGGGTAGGCCGAACACGCTCCATGAGGGAGGTGCGTCGGGCTCGGTCGTTTACCGACCCTAGTCTCCCACATACTCTGCACTTCTGACCTGGTTTTGAGTCTCATAGTCCCGGCAGGAGGTACCGCCTTAGTTAGAGAGTCTTTGGATGTGGGCTGAGACACATTGGATGCTTGGAGATGAGGGATGTGGGCTGAGACACATTGGATGCTTGGAGATGCGGGATGTGGGATGAGGCATGCTGGATGCTTTGAGATGAGGGATGTGGGCTGAGACGCGTTGGATGCTATGAGACGAGGGTGGGTGTTGGAGAGCTATGTTTTGCTTGAGCTGGTCGAGACGGGAACCTGGTGAGGCAGGATTACCCGATGAGTTGTGTGAGATGTGAGTTTGGGAAGGATGATTTGCTCTCTATATATATGTTGTTGCTGCTGCTTAGGAAACCCGAGCTATCCTTGTTATATATTTTTATCCCTTTAGAAGTAGGCCACTTAAAGCTGCATACGGATGGTGACGTGAATCTATCCCATTCCTTGGCGATAGTTGGTGAGTGTGTAGGTTCTTAACTTGAAGTGAAGGGTCCATCCAGAAGAATTCAAGAAGTGGGTTGTGTTGCTTCGCTCAAGTGCTGCCTGTGGAGTTGATCGAAGATGAAGACTTGAAGCTCTAGCTACCGCTACGTAGGTTTTCTACTTGTCGTTTAGCCCAAGGTGCTTGTACTAAAATCGTATACCGAGTTGCTTCGGATGTAAAATATTTTATTTTGTACTCTGTTATCGTAGTATGGAAATGATATTATACTGTAATGAGTTCTGTACGTGATAGCGACTGATCCAGGGACTATCACAAGGGTACAGGGAGTCGGGTTTTCCTCACCGAAAACCCGGGTCGTTACAGGTGGTATCAGAGCCGTACTTGACCGTAGCACACAACCATAGTTTGGTCGATAGCTTAGGAACATTCTAAACGCTCTATTTTATATATACCCCCTTGAATTATTTGAAAAATACCTCTCCTACTTTGAAAAACTCTATGTTACCTACGTTGATGCAACTTCTTACGTGGACTAGTCAGGATAAGTCAGAAGATAGCTTGGATGCTATGAGAACACCTTGAACCAATAAGAGTAGAGTCTACCTTATTTGAAATGCCACGAATAAATAGACCGATTAGTGTGCAAGATCTCAAAGGTTATTAGAGTCAGCCTTGAGATAGCACTATCTATAATGCTTTGAATGCTTGAGTGCTTGGTTCTTTATCGATCTTATTGGATCTTATGGTTCTTACTGATGAGTGTAGGAATATATCTTAGTAAGTATTTTCATGCTTGTACTTGACTCCTAGAATAGGAAATCCCAGTGTTTTCCAAGTTAGAGAAGACCCCCACTTCGAAACGCTTTGATGATGTTTAGCCTAAGAAACCCCGAGGTGACCCACAGAAGGAGGACAAGTCATCCCTCAAAGCCAAGTATAAGGAGCCTCGGAGTCATGCCTATTCAGATGAAGTCGAAGAAGAGTACGACGCTGTAGTATATGAGACCAAGATCGACAGTACCTCAGAACTTTTCCAACCCGAAGGATTTGTTGCTTGCACGCTATTGGAATTGACCCGAAAGCAACCACGAAGAAGCTGAAGATACTCGAAGCTCGTCCGCAATTTGGAATTGTTCGGTACCTCCAATGTACCCAGTGAAGCTTCAATCTCGAGGATGAGATTATTTTGAGGGGGGGAGTCTGTAACATCCCGGATTTTTCTGGAATGTGTATGTTTGCAAAAATGTGGGTTTCAAAATTTCGATTTGAAATTGAGTGCTTAATTAAAATATAAGAATGTCCTCTTTGATCCTTCTCTAATTTCTTAGGTTTATTTCGAGAAAAAATATAAATTTAGGATTTATAAATGTTAGTGTGATTAAATTTGGAGGTTATTGGATTTTATTTGGATTTTAATTGAGTGGAGTTCAAATCTGAAATTCAAATTCAGATTTGAATTATATATATATGTGTGCGCTTTTATAAACTAGAAATAGGAAAACCCCCCTTCACCCCGTTGGGCCCAAACCACTCCTTAAACCAGATCGCTAAGTTCTGTGGAGGCCCCTAAACTTGTCGTTGAAGTTTCCCGGTGCACCTCCAGTTTCCGTTGCCGATTTGCTGGCCGCCAGCCCACCTTCACAACCGGCCCGCTAGGCCTGCCTTCACCTACCGCCGCCGGTGTCTCTATGATGCCCGGGGCCCACCTGTCAGCGCCCCATCTCTTTTCCCCCTTCACCTTTCTTCTTCCCATGACGCCACCGCGGGGCAGGGGGCACGGGCGCCGCATGCTTACGTCGGCCCCCCATGGCCGCCGGAGGGGGGGATGTCCTCCACGTGTCCCCAGGCGCTGCATCCCGGCCGCTCACTCATCTCCAAACCCTAGGGCGCCGCACTATAAGACCCCCATCCCCCAGGCCATCACCCTGTATCCGCCGCCACAATGGGGAATTTCCCCCAAATCCACCGCTGCCGCCTGTGTTGAAAGAGAAGGGAGCCGTGGAGGGAAGAGGGTGCTGCCGCCTCGAAGTCGAACCCGTCCGCGCGGGAGGGCCTCGCCGTCCGGAGCTATCAGCCTGCCGTGAGCGCCGTGGAAGCCCGGAGCCGTCCGCGCGTGGACCTCGGCATCGTCGACCACCACCTGTTCGGCAGAGTGCCCAAACCGTGACCGGCCCTGCTTCCTCTTCACCACCGGTCTGCCTGCACCACATCGAGCCGTCACGACATCGATCTCCTCCTGCCTCGACTAGACCTCCACCGGGCCCTCAGTGAGTAGCACGTCCCCAAGCCGTCTCCTTTTGCCCCTCTTTAGTCTTCCTGTGTTGACGGGAGCGTACCCTAGCGATACGCCACCGGCTGTCGTGCCGCGCATAAATTGGTGCTCGCCACCGTTCTGTCCGGGCTTCGTCCCGTGTACCCTCTTCTGCAGGTTCCCAAGCCTTCCCGTCGAACCACAACCCCACCGTTGTACCCAACCGAGCTATGCATGCTCCTGTTTCCCATGGAACATAAGTGAACGCGGTTGTCTTGCTTGGAGTTGCAAGCTTGGCACGCACCCAACCTGCTCGACGCTTTGTGCGTGAGCCATGCAGCTGATCTTTGCCTTGCCCTTTAGGTGTTCGATGTTATGCCAGATCAGACCCGACAAGTCTTTAGATGACCAAGTTCCCCCACCTGCTGCTATGGTTGTGTCGCAGGCCTTCGTGCCGTCTCACAGGAGGGTGTCGCACACCGCCTTGCTCTGCTTTGCATAGGCATTGTGCCGCGCCGCGACTCCGGTGATCCGGATGTCCGCGCACGTGTGCCGGCCGTGTCGCGGCCAGGGAGTACCCTGTCTTCGCGCATGTGTAGCCAGGTCCGAACCTGAACCTTTGGCTACCTAGAACCCTAAGCCTCATCCTGCCTAACCCTGATCGTCGTCGTGGTGTTTCGCTCCCTTGACGTCGCTGAGCCTGCCGTCGTGGTCAAGCCCCCGGCTTGCGCTTGCGCGCACGAGTTGAACCGAGCCGTCGATCTTTCTCGTTTTGCCATCACGCGCATGCTGGGCAAGGTGCCGTTTTGGCGTGAGCACAGTCTTGCACGCGAGTGCATGAACAAAACCACCTCACGGCACCCCTAATTTCGAAGCACCCCGTTCGCACACCGGTGTTCGCACGTTCCAGCTCGCCGCCGAGGATTTTTCTTTGGCTTGCACGCATGAGCACCGTCCTGAACCTGAGTGCATGTTTGTCCACATGCACGCACGCGAGAGAGCCTGTCGGCACTGGCACCCAAGCCATCGACGCCGTCCTGCTTTGCTTCGCCGCCTAGAAACCTGTCGCCGCCGTTGAGCCGGATTCCGGCCAAAGACTGACCCTTTCTGTGCCAAGTTCGAAACCCTAGGTGCATCCCTAAGCCACCGGGTGCTCTTTAACCTCTCAGTCGGCCTTCTAAGCTGTTCCCAAGTGCTCTAGACTTTCATAAATGAATTATGGAATTATTTTCCGACTCTTCGAATTGATCCTTTGCAATCATTTCGATTGCGGAGAATAGACTAAAATTCATTAGATTAAATCTCTAAGAGATCATTTGAATTATGACGATGTTTTCCGGCTTCTCGAATTAATACTTTGCTATTTGGTTCGTTCCCGAAAAAATAGTCTAATTCCTTTGTTCTAGTTCTACGAAATAAATTGCTATCAATTTTTTCGCGGGAATACAATGTTTCGGTCCCGAGCTTAGGCCGAGCCCGTTTATCTGACCCTAATCACTTCCCTTAAATACCCTCTCCTCACTTCCATCTCCACTTCTCCCTCAACTCCCAAGCCACTGCCGCCGCCACTCACCTCCTTTCTCTGTCCTTTCTTCCAACCGAAGCAAGCCACCAGGTTGAGCTCGTCCTAGCGCACAGCCACCATCTCAAATTTTTCTGCTCCTTCATCATGGTAGCAAGCATCACCAGCACCCCTTTTCAGATCGCCACCTCCTCTCCGTTCTTCCATCGATCTGCAGCAAGCAAGCAGTGACCCTGCTTAATTCTTTTCCCCACCGAATAGACAGCAACAGCCCATCTCTTCCTGCTCCAATCAAGCAAGCACAGCAGCCCCCTGTTTCCTTCTGGTCTCTCCCGTTAATCTACCAGCAAGAATCAGCAGTCGCAGCCTCCAATCCTCTCTCTCCCTCTGCTCTCTATCCTCCACCAGAGAATGCAAGCCCGGTAGCAATCCATTGCCTTCTTCCTGATCTCTGTCTACCGGAAGCAAACCAGCAGCTCGAGTCTGCGACATGACCATAACCTCGGCATCAATCTGTCAATCGGCTTTGATCTTGACCATGTTGGCCTGTGGCCCTCCCGAGCCAAACCAAGGAGCTTCAGCTCGAGCCAAGTTAACCATCCTTCTGGCATGTACTTGGCCCGTTGCTAAGCTGCAAGCAAGTCCTAACCCGCAAACTTGTTTTTGCTACATAGCTTTTGGCCTTCCGAGCCATCTACTTCTAACCATGAGCCTTCACCTCTCTTGTCTGTGCATTCCTCGCTACCGAGGAGAGTGTTCAGGCTCTGGCCTGCTGATCCTGTAATGCTAAGCTATAATCGAACAGTTTGCATCCAATAGATCAGTAAAGGCTATCGTGCTCACGTGAGCCACAAACATGTGCTAGTTCTTGGCCACAAACCACACATGCAGTAGCTGCTACTTGTAAATCTGTAAGCCACATAAGTGCTAATCTAACCTTAGCTCTTCATATATCCTGCTTGTGCGTTGCTTGCTAGCAGCAGCACTTGCCCTTTTTCCGTCGAGCCTTAATCTCAGTACCAAGTACCTGCTCTCTATCTTTCTAATCTCTGCCGTACCTTTTCGTCGCGGTCGTGCCACACCTTCGTTGTGCACGACGCGTGCGCTAACTAAACCATCCGCCATACCACAGATAAATCCGTCCTCGCCACATCTTTGTCGTGTTCCTACTTTAGCCAAGTTTCTTAATCACCACATCGCTTCTAGCTGATCCTTTCTGCACAATCTCGCTAATCTGACCAAAGGGGGTCCCACGAACTTACCGTTGGGTCCCACTAACTCGTGAGGTCATGATCTGCCTATCTTGTTCCCATCTGACATACGGGACCCACAGGGTCACTTGCGGGTTCCAGTTGACCTTTGACCTTTCCCTTCGACTTGGTCAACAATGATCGTTGACTAGTCAACTAAGCCTTGCAGACCAACCCAAAGCCTAGCCTTTAGTTCTCTAACTTGCTGACTTATGTTTTATGTGCGTTACCGCAATTAATTAAACTCATAAAATATTTCTTTATTTGAAAATCAATAATAAATTGACTCTAGCTTAGAAAAATATGGAATCAGTTTCTTTATTCTTCTAAAATGTTGAAGCACCCATTAGACTAGCTTTTGGAGTTATTTGGTTCTTTATTGCTTCTCTTTGGAGTTTATTTGCAATTAGCTTCGGTATTTATTTATATTTGCGAATCTAGGATTTCTCGGAGCTGAGGAGACGAGCCAGAAGATCGAGTATAACTACGGAAACTACGATGACTTCTTGCTCACAGGTGTTCACGCCCATCCGACTTTGAATACCTATTAGGCATTGCTTATTAGCATGCTAGTGCTTTATTTACTTGCATGATGATGATGAGATGATGATGCTGAACCTTGCATAGCCTATCTTTATATCCTGTTCCTTATTTGTCCTATTGCTATACTATATCTGTGTATATGCGCTGAGCTATGCGTGTATGGGTATGGGATATTGTGAGTATGATTCTAGGAGAGAGTTGGAGGTTGCTTACCCCTGGAGGAAGGTTCCAATGATTTCCCTAGCTGGACGATGCTGCATGACTGTTAGGAGATTATGAGATCGGGGAGGGTAGGCCGGACACGCTCAGTGTGGAGGTGCGCCGGGCCCGGCGGTTTAGCTGCCCTAGTCTCCGAGACCCTCGAAGCCACTGGGCAATGTTGATGAGTGTGTGGGAGAGGGTAGGCCGAACACGCTCCATGAGGGAGGTGCGTCGGGCTCGGTCGTTTACCGACCCTAGTCTCCCACATACTCTGCACTTCTGACCTGGTTTTGAGTCTCATAGTCCCGGCAGGAGGTACCGCCTTAGTTAGAGAGTCTTTGGATGTGGGCTGAGACACATTGGATGCTTGGAGATGAGGGATGTGGGCTGAGACACATTGGATGCTTGGAGATGCGGGATGTGGGATGAGGCACGCTGGATGCTTTGAGATGAGGGATGTGGGCTGAGACGCGTTGGATGCTATGAGACGAGGGTGGGTGTTGGAGAGCTATGTTTTGCTTGAGCTGGTCGAGACGGGAACCTGGTGAGGCAGGATCACCCGATGAGTTGTGTGAGATGTGAGTTTGGGAAGGATGATTTGCTCTCTATATATATGTTGTTGCTGCTGCTTAGGAAACCCGAGCTATCCTTGTTATATATTTTTATCCCTTTAGAAGTAGGCCACTTAAAGCTGCATACGGATGGTGACGTGAATCTATCCCATTCCTTGGGGATAGTTGGTGAGTGTGTAGGTTCTTAATTTGAAGTGAAGGGTCCATCCAGAAGAATTCAAGAAGAGGGTTGTGTTGCTTCGCTCAAGTGCTGCCTGTGGAGTTGATCGAAGATGAAGACTTGAAGCTCTAGCTACCGCTACGTAGGTTTTCTACTTGTCGTTTAGCCCAAGGGGCTTGTACTAAAATCGTATACCGAGTTGCTTCGGATGTAAAATATTTTATTTTGTACTCTGTTATCGTAGTATGGAAATGATATTATACTGTAATGAGTTCTGTACGTGATAGCGACTGATCCAGGGACTATCACAAGGGTACAGGGAGTCGGGTTTTCCTCACCGAAAACCCGGGTCGTTACATTCACCATACCTTCAGCAAGCACTCGTCCTCTCCCATTGTCCCCGAAAGTGATGTACTCCCTCATACTCACCGGGGTGAGGCTAGAGAACCACCCACGATCTCCAGTCATGTGACGTGAACAACCAGAGTCGATCAACCAAAAGTCCTCCAAGCCTCCCACCTGCAATAAAAAACGAGGACGAGAATGAGCAAGCGACTCAACACTGGGGTTAGTACCAAAGGAATCAAACCAATGTCAAGCCATTTGCTCAAAAGAAGGGTTAGCAAACTTCATCCTACCAAAACCACTAGGCGGAGCCGTCTCACGCCTACCACCGAAGAACCTGTTGTGACAACACCATCCGAGATAAGTCCGTACTATCACTTAGACCGGTCCACTTTGGTCATTAAGCGATAATAAAGAATCATCCCGTTGAGTGTTGCCGGGTCAAGCCCGGTAAATCACTTGAATTAACACACAGAGGATCGAACACGCATACATTAAAACTCCCACGAAGGAGAGTCCAGAGTACCTTACAGTTTAATTCGAATCTTCCCCATAGGGTCAACTATTACATTTCATTGTTTGTAAATAATAAACCATGGTTCAGAGTTGTAAATGACAGCGGAAATAAACTACGATAACTTGGCATCATGGGAGGACACCCATAACGCCATTACTTTTCATCTTTCACCCGTTCCAGCTCCCATCCGGGTGAGATCTCTTCCAGGTCAATCAACATTACCTGAAAACAACATATATAGCAAGGCTGCAATTTCCACGAGTTTTGGTGAATCTATGAATTTACAGGGACTATTCAGAAAATATGCAAAGAAACCACTCCAGAAGACTCCAGAAGGCTCCGGAACTCAACGTGACTTAGCACCTAAGAAAGAAGCATCTAGAAGGATCAAGGACCCACCTGGCCGAAGTGGACCCCGAGGGGGGCCCACCCCAGCCCGATCGGCCTGGAGGTGGGGCCGGTCGGCCCCCCTGGCGCCAAATGGGCCCAGCTTCCGGAATGTTCTTCCACCGCCTATGAGGATCAATCTAAACCCCAAGTTAAGGTCGGTTTGATCGTACGGTGCACGTCATCTCCTCCGGGCTATATAAGCAGACCCCCTGACCCCAGGGCAGAGAACAATTCATTCTATCAGATCCTCCATGCCTATCTGAGATTAGAGCTCTAGATTAGAATTAGAGTTGGAGAGTTAGTATCAAGTTGAGAGATAAGAGCCACGATCTATTTAGATCTAGCTAATCTTGTTCGAGAGGATTAGAGAGCGGTAGAGGCGAAGCTGAAGGAAGGCCCGGACCTGTCGGTGTCTCCTCTTCATCTTCTACCTCTGGGATCAACTCCATTGGAGCCTGATCCTGAGACCTTGTGGAAAGATCGACTTCTTATTCAAGTGAGTAACATTGTTTTTATTGTTCTTACGGTTCATAACTCTTTGAGTACTTTAATTCCTGTCGCTCTTGAGTTAAAGTTGCATGTTTAGTGTAAGCGTGGTGCTTAGACTAGCTAGCTTATGAATGCCTTCTATATTCCGGATCGTGTGGTAGAAGCGGGAAGTGACCTTGTTCCCGTCTGTCCTTTGCAGTCCACCTCCCGTCTATAGAAACCGTAGGACTCCCCCCCATAGATTCTCGGGAGGTTCCCTTTCCTAAGTGTGCCTTCAGACAATCACCCCATAAGAACAATATAGACAAAGCTTGTGAGAATAAGAACCAGACATCCTTAAGTTTTCCTTATCTCTCTTTCTGTCAAGTCCTTGATAGCTACTCAGTGATTAGTTGTATACCTCAGATACTCTCTTTACCATTCTCCTTGTGGATTCGATATTTAAAACCCTCTCCCGGGTGGAATGCTCACCGGTATCCGTGCGCTTGCGGATTATCCATCATAATATTTCTGTAGGCTTAACAAATACCAACAAGCATTTCTAGCGCCGTTGCTGGGGAGAACGGTTAAGAGAAAACACTTCGAGTATAACTAATCTTGTATCTTTCTTTTTTCTTTTTAGTTTTAGATTACCTACTGTCCTTATGGACACTACCCTCATTAAAGACTTTTCGGCACCCTCAGAGCTCAGCCTTAGGCCTATGCCATCATCGAAACCAATCCTATCTGATGCCTATGAGCTGCACCCACGGTTAATAGAGATGGTCCAAACCAACACTTTCTTAGGAATAGAAGACGAAGACCCTTATCATCATCTCCAGCAGTTTGAGCAAACTTGTGACTGCCTGCACATTGAGGGTATGTCAGACGAGACTATCCATTGGAAGCTTTTTCCATTCACTCTGAAAGGAAAAGCTCGCCAATGGTACGACCGGACCAAAGAGAAGATGAAAGGCGATTGGGGAACTCTCCGTGCAGATTTTCGCATGGATTTTTATCCCTTATCTAAAGTAGTCAACCTCAGAATCAAGATCATATCCTTCAAACAGGGGGATAATGAGTCTATGAGTTCATCCTGGGAACGTTTTGAACTCCTTTGCAAATCCGGACCAGATCTAAGCCTTAAAAACCATATTCTCCTTCAACATTTCTATATTGGTCTTAATAAGGAATCTAGAGCCTATTTGAATGTCTCCTCTCATGGATCATTCATACACCTTACATCTAGTGAAGCTAGAACTGTCGTAGACAACATTCTAGCCAGCACTAACGATGGTCCTTTAGAAGAGAAAACTTTAGAAGAAGAGATTCCAGAGATAGCTACACCAGAAACTATGCCAGAAACATCTCAACCTATAGCTATCCAACATATAGAATCACCACAGGAAGAAATTCCTCTACCTGATTTTATAAATGATATCGAGGATGATTTATTTTCCGATTATGGAAACACCTCGAAATATCATAAAGAGAAGAGGCCTCGAAAGCACACATCTTCTTCACATGAGAAGATAGACCCGTTTGAGCAAACCTTCTCAAGAGAACACACTGTGGAGCTTGCATCCATCATGAGTGGGGAATGGTTAGAAGAGTCAGAGCTTTCCTCTGATGTAGTCCATTTGGATTCACCTTCTATACCAATTCAATGTACAATCAATGGAACCCCCTTTGATGCCCTTTATAATCCGGTTGTGGGAATCAATATAATGGCCTTATCCTTTTTCCATCCGTTTATTAAAAACAAGCCATTATCTCCCACAACGAAATTATTAAAGTGCTCCTCAGGACAAATTATTCAAAGTTCGGGAATTCTCTATGTCTTACCTATTTCAGTTTACGACATGCCAATTCACCTGAGCTTTCACATTTGTGATATTAAGGAGTTCGATCTTTTAATAGGCTATCCTTTAGAAAAACTCCTTAAAGAAGGACACACAGGGAAACCTGATGTTTGCCTAGGCAAAACCATTAAAGTTCCCTTACACTTCTCACATTCGATCCATACTAAGACCGAACCCAGTCCTGAACCTGACCCAATGGAAGAGGTGAATGAAGCATCTCTAGAACATTTCGTAGAATCCAATCAAGAAGATGTCACTGAATTCTTCATCGAGGAGGAAGAAGAAAATCCTACAGAATCTGAGCCCCTCGATGAAACCGAGGAACCCTCGAGACCTCCCATTGAGCTTAAACCTTTACCACCTGGTCTTAGATATGCCTTTTTGCACAATGATTCTGAGTCTCCTGTGATCATTAATGACCAACTCACTCAGGAAGAGACTCATAGGCTGATAACCATCTTAGAACAACATCGCTCAGCCTTTGGCTACTCGCTCCAAGACCTTAAGGGCATCAGTCCTGCCCTTTGCACTCATCGCATTCCTACAAACCCTGATGTTCTACCATCTAGAGAGCCACAACGAAGACTCAACAATGCGATGAGAGAGGTAGTGAAGAAAGAAGTTCTGAAACTCTTAAACGCCGGGATTATATATCTTGTGCCACATAGTGAGTGGGTGAGCCCCGTGCAAGTTGTGCCTAAAAAGGGAGGCATGACAGTTGTGAAAAATGAGAGGAATGAATTAATTCCTCAGAGAACCGTCACTGGTTGGCGTATGTGCATAGATTATAGAAAACTCAACAAAGCCACAAGGAAAGATCACTTTCCACTGCCCTTCATTGATGAAATGTTAGAGCGGTTGGCAAATCACTCTTTCTTTTGCTTTCTTGATGGATATTCTGGATATCACCAAATCCCAATCCATCCCAGTGACCAGAGCAAAACCACTTTTACATGTCCTTATGGAACTTATGCTTATCGTAGAATGTCTTTTGGGCTATGTAATGCTCCAGCTTCTTTTCAAAGATGTATGATGTCTATATTCTCTGATATGATTGAAGAGATCATGGAAGTTTTCATGGATGATTTTTCTGTTTATGGAAAAACTTTTGATGATTGTCTAGAAAACTTGGATAAGGTTTTGCAAAGATGTGAAGAAAAGCACTTAGTCCTTAATTGGGAAAAATGTCATTTCATGGTTAGAGAAGGAATAGTGCTAGGCCATCTAATTTCTGAAAGAGGAATTGAGGTAGATAGAGCTAAAATAGAAGTAATTGAACAACTACCTCCACCTGTTAATGTCAAGGGAATCAGAAGTTTTCTTGGCCATGCTGGTTTCTATAGAAGGTTTATAAAAGATTTTTCTCATATTGCTAGACCTCTTACAAACTTGCTTGCCAAAGATGTTCCTTTTGACTTTGATGATGCTTGTCTTAAATCTTTTGAAACTCTAAAAAATGCTCTTATTTCTGCACCCATTATACAACCCCCTGATTGGTCTTTACCTTTTGAAATTATGTGTGATGCAAGTGATTATGCTGTGGGGGCTGTTTTGGGGCAAACAAAGGACAAGAAACATCATGCCATTGCTTATGCTAGTAAAACTTTGACAGGACCTCAACTCAATTATGCCACAACTGAAAAAGAACTGCTAGCTGTTGTTTATGCCATTGACAAGTTTAGATCTTACTTAGTAGGAGCAAAAGTTATTGTTTACACTGATCATGCTGCTTTAAAATATTTGCTCACTAAGAAAGATGCTAAACCTAGATTAATAAGATGGATTCTGCTTCTCCAAGAATTTGACTTAGAAATAAAAGATAAGAAGGGAGTAGAAAATTCTGTTGCCGATCATTTGTCTAGAATGTATTTTGAGAAACCACAGGAACTACCCATCAATGACGCAATGAGAGACGACATGCTCTATCGGATCGCCCGGTCAGACCCCTGGTATGCAAATATTGTTAATTTTATGGTTGCAGGGTATGTACGACCAGGAGCCGACAAGAAAAAGCTTATTTACGAGAGTCGCCATCACCTATGGGATGAACCATACCTTTTTCGAGTATGCTCTGACGGGTTACTCAGGAGGTGTGTACCGGCAGAAGAAGGAATGAAGATCATTGAGAAGTGCCACTCATCACCATATGGAGGTCATTATGGAGCTTTCCGCACACATGCAAAGATCTGGCAAAGCGGATTTTTCTGGCCAACCGTGTATCAAGACACAAAAGATTTCGTACGAAGGTGCAACTCCTGTCAGAGGCACGGAAACATCAATTCCAGAAATGCCACACCACTGACAACCAACCTTCAGATCGAGCTCTTTGATGTCTGGGGAATTGACTACATGGGACCATTCCCAAAATCCGGAAAATTCGAGTACATCTTATTGGCAGTTGACTATGTCTCCAAATGGGTTGAAGCCCTGCCATGCAGATCTGCTGACCACAAAAGCTCAATAAGAATGTTTGAAGAGACAATATTTCTGAGATTCAGTACGCCAAGGTTAGTGATAAGTGATGGAGGATCCCATTTCATCGACAAGCGCTTCGAGAAATACCTCATGAACCATGGGATCCAGCATAATGTCGCTACTCCTTACCACCGGCAAACAAGTGGTCAAGCAGAGACGTCCAATAAGCAGATCAAGAACATTCTACAGAAGACAGTGGACCAAATGGGGATAAAATGGAAAGACAAGCTACCCGAAGCACTTTGGGCTTATCGGACAGCTTATAAAACCCCCATTGGAATGTCTCCCTACCAACTGGTCTACGGGAAGACATGTCACTTGCCGGTTGAGCTAGAATTCAAGGCTCATTGGGCAATAAAGAGATGGAACATGGACTTTGAAGCAGTCGGAACAAAACGAAAAATGCAACTGTCCGAGCTAGAAGAATGGAAAGAGAAGGCGTATCACAGTGCCAAGATCTACAAGGAAAGAACCAAGAGATGGCATGACAAGAGAATCATAAAGAAAGAATTCAACCCAGGCGATCAGGTATTACTTTTTAACTCCAGGGTACGACTCTTTGGGCACGGGAAGCTACGAAGCAAGTGGGATGGACCATACAAGGTGGTGAATTCATCGTCACACGGAGCCGTCACTCTTCAAGACGATGAAGGTACGTTATTCAAGGTAAATGGTCAACGTCTTAAAATATTTTTAGAGCCCAATAAAGAGTCTGAGGATTTAGATGAAATAGATTTCTTTTGTTTTCCCACGAATATTAATTTTAGGCCGTAATGGGCCGTCGTAGGGTTTTTAAGGATCAGCACACGGTTAGAGCACCCCGCGCCGAAGATCGTCGCGAGACGACGTGGTGGGGGGCCGACCGGCCTCCTCACTGGGCCGATCGGGCCCTGTCTGCCGCCTCGCGCCGCCAGCTTTCGCCCACGCTATCTCTAAGGTGCTCAGTTTTGGAAAAACTTGTTCGGGGATCTTTTACGAGATATCCCGTAGCCTTTCCAAGCTAGGTCAACCCCCTATGCAAGTCCGTGACCGATATATAAGCAGGGGCAGACCTCCACCTTTTTCTCATCCCAAAGCCTCCAAGTAGCAGCAATGGCTGACAAGCAGCTTATCCCCTTTAGCTTTGAAGCCAAGGCGGTTGTTCCTTTCGAGAAGGAAGCAAAGCCGCTAGCCTCCTTGCCTCCTGATCTCAGCCCTCTCTCGCTGTTCCCTCCTAGTCGTCCACGTTCGCCGCCACTGCCTAAAGAAAGCAGGCAGGCAATGTACGCTCAGCCGTACGATCGCCGTCGTGAAGCAGCTCAGAAGAAGCCGATCCGTGTTCCTAGCTACATGGATCTGAAGAAACCAAGGGATGGAGAGCGACTCGCTGACGTGCGCATGGACAGGCATGGCAACACAAGGGTGCATAAGTACACCACCTCCTCAAGCCGTGTTACCATTGACGGAGTTCGTGCCAAAGAACCTCAAATCAAGAGAATTCCGGTCATCGAAGCCAGCCAGCGGATGCTGTAGAAACAGAAGACCCGGAAGACCGTAGCTGAGCTAGCGCAGGAAGTAGCAAGCCTGGCAGAAACTTGAAAAGAGATCCACCGCGTCAACACTTCCCTCACCAAGACCGTCCTCAAACTGTTAGAATCAAAGAAGCGAAGGGACGATGAGGAAGACCATAGTCGCGACCTTAAGAAGGGCAAGCACCCTTTGTAAACACCTTAGTTAGAGAGCACATTAGTGATAGTTAGTTCGAGTTAGTTAGTTTGCTTTAGTTGTTAGAGTTGTTTAATAAAGTGCTCTCTCCTTTAATAAAGAAGTATTCCACAAGTTGAGCTATTTTTGCCTATATATATATTTTCTGGATATGTTTTTGTCTCCACCATACTGTGCATGCAAGATAACAGAAAACAAGTATGGGGGAGAGGAACAGACGACCAAACGGCATCTTCCACGACCAAAATCAAGAAAAACGGGAAAAGCACAGAACAAACGACTCGCACGACGAACCACGGCAGAACCCAGTTCGGCCACGTCTCATCCACCACTCGGTTTCTTCCTGAACTTTTTAAATTTTTGTAATTTGCTTTCCGTTTCGAATTTAAATAAAGATGACCTGCTAAAATGTCCTGATAACCTAAAAGATAAAGTTTCACATGTTTATACTCTTAGAAATATTTATTGCTTTTGGGATGATCAGAATGAGGTTAGAATAATGAGAACCATCTTTCTTTTATCTTGTCTATGGAGAGTGCTTTAAAAATCATTAGCTAAGTTTCTCCTTTGTGATCAATAATATATCTCAGCAGAGCTTTCATTGAAAATAAATTTGATTAAATGCTGCTTACTTGTATTGAGCTTTGTCAAATCTAGAGCTATGTTGAAGTTTTGTCTAAGTCTATGATCAAGATCACGTACACTGCTTTCACTAAAGTATCTATGCTCTAAGATTTTTGATCTCTGTCTCCCATATCATGAAAAAAGGTACAGCTAAAAAAAAAGAAGAAGAGAGAAAAAGCCAAAGAAAGAAAAGAAAAAAATTATGAGTGGAGAGAAAAGTGAGAGAGAGGAGAAAATGGACAAGTGTTCTACGGGTCAGAAGAACCCCCCTCTCAGAAAAAAGGCATAAAAAAGAGAAGAATAATGGACATGTGTCCGAGGGTGAGTAGGGCCCACTTCTCTAAAATAATAAGTGAGAGAGTAATAATGGACGCGTGTCCGAGGGTGAGTAGAACCCAACTCTCCACAAAATAGCTGGATACCTTGTTCTAAAAATGGGAAAAGATACAAGATTCTAAAGTCAGAGCAGTGGTTTTTAAAATTTGACACACGCACATATCTTGATCTACGACCTATGACAGGCCTCTTCATGGATACAGATTTTGACCCAGCAATATATGCAAGGTAAGTCTGCTACATCTTTACATTCTAAAAACTTCACATATATTTGAGAGTATCACAAAGGAGTAAGCAAGGCTGCATTTTCTTTTCAAAACTTATTCAAAATCTCTCCATTGACTTTATTTGAGAAATAAAGGTGATCTGTTTCTAACTATGCTCAGATATTCCCTAAGTACAGATATGACTAAGGAGTATAATTATGTTGATTCTTGTCTCTACGGTTGTAAACCATCCTTTTATCGAGGACGAGTAAAAGCCTAAGTGTGGGGGAGTTTGTTGGCACTTTTTATCTATAAATATTTCCCCTCACATTGACTGGAAAAAGGACTAAAATATAATTAGATCACCTTATTAGGGTTTATATTGACAATTTCCATGAGTTTTGGTGAATCTATGAATTTACAGGGACTATTCAGAAAATATGAAAAGAAACCACTCTAGAAGACTCCAGAAGGCTCTGGAACTCAACGTGACTTAGCACCTAAGAAAGAAGCATCTAGAAGGATCAAGGACCCACCTGGCCGAAGTGGACCCCGAGGGGGGCACACCCCAGCCCGATCGGCCTGGAGGTGGGGCCGGTCGGCCCCCCTGGCGCCAAATGGGCCCAGCTTCCGGAATGTTCTTCCACCGCCTATGAGGATCAATCTAAACCACAAGTTAAGGTTGGTTTGATCGTACGGTGCACGTCATCTCCTCCGGGCTATATAAGCAGACCCCCTGACCCCAGGGCAGACAACAATTCATTCTATTAGATCCTCCATGCCTATCTGAGATTAGAGCTCTAGATTAGAATTACAGTTGGAGAGTTAGTATCAAGTTGAGAGATTAGAGCCACGATCTATTTAGATCTAGCTAATCTTGTTCGAGAGGATTAGAGAGCGGTAGAGGCGAAGCTGAAGGAAGGCCCGGACCTGTCGGTGTCTCCTCTTCATCTTCTACCTCTGGGATCAACTCCATTGGAGCCTGATCCTGAGACCTTGTGGAAAGATCGACTTCTTATTCAAGTGAGTAACATTGTTTTTATTGTTCTTACGGTTCATAACTCATTGAGTACTTTAATTCCTGTCGCTCTTGAGTTAAAGTTGCATGTTTAGTGTAAGCGTGGTGCTTAAACTAGCTAGCTTATGAATGCCTTCTATATTCCGGATCGTGTGGTAGAAGCGGGAAGTGACCTTGTTCCCGTCTGTCCTTTGCAGTCCACCTCCCTTCTATAGAAACCGTAGGACTCCCCCCCATAGATTCTCGGGAGGTTCCCATTCCTAAGTGTGCCTTCAGACAATCACCCCATAAGAACAATATAGACATAGCTTGTGAGAATAAGAACCAGACATCCTTAAGTTTTCCTTATCTCTCTTTCTGTCAAGTCCTTGATAGCTACTCAGTGATTAGTTGTATACCTCAGATACTCTCTTTACCATTCTCCTTGTGGATTCGATATTTAAAACCCTCTCCCGGGTGGAATGCTCACCGGTATCTGTGCGCTTGCGGATTATCCATCATAATATTTCTGTAGGCTTAACAAATACCAACAGTTGGTTCCTTCCCTCGTACGGTCCGTCACCTCGATCCGGGACGAACTCGGGGCTAACGTCGGAAGGTTCTACACGTAGAATGCATATGCAACAGTTAAATGGTGATGTGAGTTTATTTATTTACCAAACATCTCATGTAAAGTGTTAAGTTTTCCATAATCATTAAAATAGAATATATTCAGCATACTCTCCCATAAAGGTTATTCAAACAATTATTTATTAAGTAATTATTTCAAAAGTGATTGTGTGCATATAGATTCAAACAAGCAAAATACAACATAAACATTTGAGTTATACTTCAAGGTTCATGGTATCAATTTTTAGGGGTAGAGCACACACAAGCTTTTAAAGAAAAGATTTCTTCATTTATCTTTTTATATACTACCTCCGTTCCAGAATATAAGCATTTGTTGACTTTTACTGATCACGTTTGACCATTCGTCTTATTCAAAAAATTTATGAAAATATTATTTATTTTGTTATGACATGTTTTATCATCATATATATTTTAAGTTTGTCATAATTGTTTTTATATTTTCACAAATTTTTTGAATAAGACGAATGGTCAAACGTGCCCCACGGAAATCGTAGAATGCTTATATTTTGGAACGGAGGGAGTATTTACTAGTTTCATTCAAAAATCATTTTGGTAAAACCATGCAATGAATCATAGTGAAACTTTTTTTACAAGCACATAACACTACAACAGAACCACTGTTAAATTTTTACTACATTCAGAGCTATATGCATAGCATGAAAAAAACAACATTCTAATCAAGGCAAAATCAAGAATATTAAACATAGAGAAAACTACTCATGCACTGGTGCTCAAATTTTACACAGAGCTACTAGAAACTAAAACTAGGTCACACACCAAAAATTAGTTCTAGAACCTATTTAAAACATGCTACACAAAAATAACTATTTTCAGCCTATTCAACCATAAGAAAAACATATAGGCACATATATGACTGAAAAGCCGTCCAACTTTCTACCATAGCACAAACAAGGTATGAACAAGCACTGGGCCAAGGATAGGCATTATTTGACCAATAGAAACTGGGATGTGGATTTTACTTCCTAAACAAGCATCATTCAGAAACGGATATTTAAACAGCTTATATATCATGATAAAATTACCAGCATCACATTTTAGCATAACAAGGTGATATCCAAAGGATGGAGCACAGAAAACATATACAAGAAGCGGCATGAAAAAGATACGCAGATCTAGCCATAAAGCAAAATAAAACACTAAGCAATCACCACAGTCAATCTCATCAGACACCACAGGAGCAGATTTCAAAGCGCCTATCTCATTTCTAGCATCCACAAGCAAGGATTCAAGCTCGGCTATCTTATCCTTAGCATCACCCAACAAAGACCTAAATTCCCTCTTCTCCTTGTTGGTCTTTCTAAGCACATCATCACGGTTATCAAGCAACTCATTGAGCTTAGCATTCTCCTCTAGCAAGAAGTTGGGATCTTGTTGTACATCTTCATCGGAGTCGGAATTCGAATCCGAGCTGTGCTTCCTACCCTTCTTGGAGTGCACGATGCCGCAAAAGCCTCCTTGTGCGACGAAGCTTAGGCCGGTGAAGTTCTTGCCCATGTGCCGCTTGTCCTTGCGCTTCTCTTGCTCTTCCTCGCTGCTCGAGTCGGAAGAAGCATCACTTGATGTCGAGTCGATGTTGCTCGCTCCGGCCACCATCGCTCGAGCGGTCTTCTTCTTGTAGCCGCCACCCTTCTTGTGCCTTCTCTCGTCCTTGTCCTTGTGCTTGTCCTTGTAGTCGTTCCGGGAGTGGTGCTTGTTGTAGTCGTGCTTGGGCTTGCCCTTGTAGTCATTCTTGATCTCCATGGCTTCAGGGCATTCGGCGATGAAGTGCCCGTGCTTCCCGCACTGATAGCACATCCCCGAGCTCCGCCTTGCATTCTTGCGGTTCTCGTACATCCGCCCAAACCTCTTGCTCAACAAGGCGAGATCATCCTCACTCAGCACCTCAAAGCCTCATCTGGCAATGACACAAGACAAGACAAATAAAAACCAGCAGAGTTAGCATTAGTCCTCGATCCTGAGACAAGAGATAAACTATGAGGATCAGTGGGGCTCTCGCTCTTGGATCTCAAGCCACGATCAACCTCTGAAGACCTGAGCTTAGAGAACAGCTCATCCAACGTCAAGGTGTCATACACGCTCGACTCCTCAATGGCCTCGACCTTGGCACTCCACACAGATCTATCCAGTGCATGCAAAAGCTTGATAGCTTGATCATGATCCGTGTATGGGAGCACTGTCACATTAGCCCACATGTTGTTGACTATGCTAGTGAAGCGTTGAAACATCACATCGGTCGACTCACCGGGGAGATGAGTGAAGTTCTCGTACTCTCTCCAGTAAGCGGAAAACAAACGAGCTTGCACCTGGGCATTGCCAACATGAGGATTCCTGAGCTTAAGTCATATCTTTCCGGCCACATCCTCTCCGTACACTCGATCGAACTCCGAGGCACAGAGAGCACGGAACAAGTAATCAACGGCCTTGCTGTTGGCTTCAAACATGTCCCGCGATGCTGGAAGAAGGAAACTGTCTGGAATGACATAGTAAGGATTTTGAGTCACATCCCAAATCAGAGTCCCCTTCCCATGCAAAAATGCACCCATGCACCTCTCCCACATTGGGTAATTCTTGCCATCGAAGTACGGAGGACCCGACCCCTTACCACAGTCACCCATCTTTGGATCTTAGACTGGTTAGAATCATGAAGATTCGTAACCAGCTTTGATACCAATTGAAGGACCGAATAGGCGACCAGAGAGGGGGTGAGTGAATGGGAGCCGATAAAAATTCTTCCCGAAGGATGAACTCGGCCTATACCCCGATTGCCACTCCGATCACTCGCATACACCAGAGAAGCTCTAGACTAGGCACACACAAGCCTACAAGTCCTAGAGACAAGCCTTGAAGCAAAGATTGGAAGCACAAAGCAAGAACATAACCATTTAGCCAAATCTGCGAAGGCTAAGCGCGGACCATCCGGATGGTACGGGCGGACCGTCCACTAGACCCGGGCGGACTGTCCGGACCGTCCGTGCGGACTATCCGAAAACTCCAACAGAACCTTTAGAGACACACCGAGAAATTCGAACTATCCGGCTGAGCCACGCAGACCATCCGCCAGTGTCGCGGACCGTTCGGGTAGGCCACGCGAACCGTCTGGCGAAACCACCAGAAACACTGCTCAAAAATTCGTCCACGCGGACCGTCCATCACTGACCGGCGGACTGTCCGCAAAACTGCCTGCAACAAAACCCTCGCGGTGCCACGGATCGAAGCCCGAGTTTGCAAGAACAGGCGACGAACACGCGAAGAACCCTAACGTGCGGACTGTCTGGGGCTACCACGTGGACTGTCTGCGAGCCTCGAACAGACGCAGAAAACGCACGCTCGCGGGAGTCAACCTTCCCAACTCATCACCGGATCTCCCAAACGGCTTGAGCTCTTGAGACAAGATTTGGGGGAGATGTGAAGCGTCACTAGGTGAAGCTATGCCCCAAAAATCTTGACCTCTAACTCACTAAATCACCAGGAATCACGGATCACATGAACCACCATCAAGAACTCGGGCTCCAACCAAAACTCACGAATCGAAGATGTTTCCCGGCGTTTGAGGGGTCAAGATCACACACAAAGATGTGCAACGCATCCACCCATGATCCCCTCAAAGAAATCCAAGAGAAAACAACCAAAAAACAACGAATCGAGCGAAGAACAAAACACCCCAAAAATAGCTCCAAAAAGACACGAAAATCACAAAGAGCTAGGAGATCATCACAACGCCGAATGCTTCCATACATCCAGAGGTCAGAGTGTATACAAGAATCTAGCCTAAGGAATAGCAGAGAAAAGAAGCAGTCCAGAGCGATCTACTGGGGGAGGAAACCCTAGAGTCCAAGAGTGAGATATGCCATCCAGCTCTCCGCTATTTATACGAAGTCCACCAGAGGAGGCAAATGACCACACTACCCCTACAACTTGAAATGAAGATACACACCCCTCAGGGGCAATATGGTCAAGTCTTCATCGTGCGGACACGCTTCCACCGCGGACTTGCTTAGCCTCGACGCAAGACCTAGGATCACGCCACGTGCCCCCCACCTCGAAGCTTCCCGACGCTCCCGGATCCCCGTCTCCGTCGCATCAGGCCTCCGGACTTGGTTTTGCGGCCCAAACCAAGAAACCGTCCACCGATGTTTTTGTGGGCAAACCACCAATCCCCGTGTGCAAGCTTCGGCTTCGACCCACTACCTTGCACCGGCCCATGTTCACGACTTCAACTTGCTAGTCTTGCACCGCATGGCTCGCACTTGACCCCATCGGCCACCGGGTCCATCAAACCAAGCCTGCTTGCCTCTCCATCACCCGGAGGCCGCCACGGCTAAGGCCTTTCGTGCTTGTTCTTCACCTGCACCAACACGAGTCAAGCCGCAACCTGTACCTGCACACTGAGCCAAGCATCAATCCACACAACGTTGTCAATCACTCATCACTAAGGAGCGACCCTTCACTGGTCCTCGGACACACCTGGTCCTCACTGGATCACCGGTCTCTGCTTTATAATCCATGAGGATTCATCTATCTGACCGAAGGATCATGATCACATACCGATCAAATCATGTGCATTCATTTATGATGCCAAGATCATCGATCGATGCCGATTAGTCAAGAGAAGCTTTACTTCTTATCTTATTCTTGACTTGATCGATGCCCAATGGGAGTTGATCTTTCCAGTTTATCCATAACCTCCCGTTGGAAGCTTGGGCAAGACCTCGGGATGTTTCATCATTTTGATGAGAACATCGGTCCCTCTACCTAAGGTAAGGATGAGGTAAACCTCACCCTTCACCCAAACTCCAGCTCCTGAACGTACGCCAGCCGTTTGAGTTTCTACTCTATCCTCTTTTGGAGGTTGTGTGTTTTTCTGAGCTGAGTTCGCTCGGAGATCAGTTGTGAGAGCACTAGCCTCAGTGCTCAATCTTTTCATATCCGAGGTCCACCACCCTAGTGCTATAGCTTCTTGAGTCCCGTGATCACCCCAGGAGCTGTCTCAGCCTCCCTGGAATGATCATGTCTACTTTTAGCTTTGCTATCTTTTGGACACATGCTCATATATGTGGCACTAACCTTGCGGCTAGAGCTTCACTGATTCATCGATGATTGGTGGTGAGATGGGAAGGACACCACCAATGTGGCTGCAAGAGAATCTCCCACGGTCGAGCTTATGACCATAATAAACAAAGCACTACCAGGAGATAGCCTGGACTAGCATAGGTTTTATTTCCCTTCTTCAAATAAAAGCAAGAACATGTTTTTAGGATAAGTTGTCCTTCAGGTATTTTTGGTCACTAACCTTTCAGGTGGAGATTGAAAAGAAAGATGAACAGGTGATGCCTACGAACATGTGAGTTACATCAACTGCAACACCTAGAGAAGCTCTGGTGAGGGAACATTTACAAAAGGAAGTTTGATCGCCACACACTTGAGTTTTGTTGCCTAGCAATGCAAACTTCAAGTGTGGGGGAGGTACGTGAGCATCCTAGTAAAGTTCCTCCTCTACCAAATCTTATCCTGGTGTGGAGATGATGTTAGCTCTTGCATCTTGCCCACTAGCAAGGTAAGTCCTGCTTTTGACTTTAAACAAAGCCCTTCCGGGAGGTTGCCCGAGGTTCACCGTCATATGCTCATTCTTATGCCCTCTTGAAAATAGCTTGATCGTGCTTGCTTGTTTCCTTTATCTTTGTTTATATGCTCTGGTTTGAATGTATATGATATCATACATTCATAGACTGTTTTAGATTAAGCATGGTGCTGAGGTTAAAACTGTCTTCTTCAGTCAAAACAAGACATGGTGTCGAGTTTTGATTGATGAACCTTAGAGTTATATTTCCATAGATTTTGGTTGTATATATGCTGACTAACCCCTGTAGAAAATTGTCAAATTTGAATGTGTAAGTCATTGAGCTAAATTCAGATGGGAAGGTAAGTTGAGGTGTCAGGTTCATGTTCCACAACATGCAAAGGTGGTACATATGACCTCTCAAAGGTCCAAGGTAAGTATATTCCCCTCTGTGTATGAAGTGTAATCTTGGTCTAACCCTTTCGAGAGAATGACATGGTGAAAAAAATACAAAAACATTTGAATTTGAATAAAGGCTCTATGGTTCTCGAACCAGTAGTGTCCATCTTTTGTTTCCATTTGCTATCTGAAGAACAGCACTAGAGTCAACCACTAGTGTGGGGGGAGTTCTCTCAAGCTCATCATCGACATATCCACTAGACAACTCCCACACAGGAGTTGCACAACATCGACTATGCCTTCATGACAAGAGCAAGGTAAACTAGAGTGACCCGGTTACCTTCTGGTTGGCCGAATCACCACTGGTCTTCCTTGATCTCTTATCCTTCAGAAGCGATGGTATGTGCACCCTCTATCTCACTCTCCGTTATCCATGAGTTTGATTGAATTTCAATTCATATCCTTTATATCAAACTCAGCAATTCGTGCTATGCTTGCTTTACATGATTCTTATGGTTGGCTTGCATATGTTTTATTCCTTACTTATCATCTTGATGCTTGTGAATAAATATCATTAGGGAACTCATGCTTATCTAAGTAGTTGGCATTTGCGATATGGTTTGATGATATGATCTTTGCTCTGAATGTCTGAGTGCTTGGGAATTTTATTTGAAAATCATGAAAACCTTTTGCAAAGTTGCTCTTTGATATGCCACCATTGTTGGCGGTCAATTTCCGTCAACCAAGAACACTTCTTATGTTATAGTTTGGATTTCATTTTGGAACTAACCCGCCACTAGGCATACTAATGTTATAACAAGTTCATCGTTGGATGTGTGTTTTGGAGTATAATGTTTACGCAGGAATTCATGCACTAAATGAGAAGAGATGAACTCGGTTCAAAGGACGATTTACATGATGATCGAGAGGCTCCGACCGTGCGTGAACTTGACTCCGAAGGTGGCAAGGACCTATGTGCTTCAATGAAGAATCTCCGAGGACCAAGGTGAAAAGACCGGAAGATCATGCGTAAAGACCCCTTAACTTGGTCGCGGGGATAATGACGTCCAAAGCCCATATCCGAAGGAGGAAAAACCCCAAAGTGCAAAAGATGACATGTGGCAAAAGACGGGGACGAACCGGGCCAGGGAGGGCCTAGGCCGATCGGCCCAGGCCGGCCGGCCCACCCCCATTAGGGATCGGTTCGTCGCCGCCTTTCTTCGGTGATAAGTTCGTGGAACCCTAATTGTTTGGAGAGAGGAGCCATTTGCGAAAGACGACCAGAGAAGCCTCGAGAGGTCAACCACAAGGAAGAGGGTTGATTAAGAGGGTGAGGATTCAAGAGGATCATCACCGAGGTTAAGGGAGGTCACCACGAGGAAGGAGGACGCCGAGGCCCTACCACGCCACTGCCGGAGTTGAAGGACACCGAGGAACGGACTCCATCGGGGGCATCCACCATGTTCAACGGTGCCATGCCTAGAGCCTTGATGGGTTAAATCGTTTGTCCATGGAGTTGTAATGGATCTTGATCTGTAGTCATCCACTCTCGTTTGGATCTTATATCTATCATACCCTTTGTTGATGATGCTTAATGTTTAAGGTTAGCTACCATGCCTTCGGGGTTGCTCCCGTGGATCACGTAAACATACCGTGTTCATTAGGATTAGTATCGATTACCTTCGCGTAGTGACATGTATGAGGGAAGGGAAATGCCTAATTCTTTGTTCACATGCTTAGATAGATTGGATCGGGGTTTTATTATGTTTTGCGTGATTGCATCTCAAGTACCTAGACTCCATGGGCATACGTTCTTCATACTCGTGAACCACCTTTCTCTCTCTTTAACACAATCTAGGGTTAGTTTGTCTTTACTTTATAGAATAATCTTTACGTCATAAAGTCTTTAATCAACTAAGTTAGTGTTAGGTTAAACGCAAGTAATTCCCTTGCTTTGTGGATTGACAAGAACCTTGGGGGTACCCTCCCTTGGTGAAAAAGGCACCAAGTCACTTCGTGTACTTGCGGTGAAGTTGAACGCGGTTTCGAACCGTCAACAAGGCCCTTTTTCTGGCGCCATTGCCGGGGAGCAAGCCAGTTTACTTCGTTTAATCTCTCATTGATTTTGTTGATTACTAACACCTAACCTTTGTGTTCTAGAAAAACACTCTTTTTGTTTTTGTTTTTGATTGTCTAGATGGCGTTCGTTGGAAATCCTTTGGAGGAACCGGAAAAATCGCTAAGTGACTATGCTAGCCCTCGATGTGACGATATCAAGGTACAAGAGTCGGATTCGATTCTCGAAGTGACAAGGTACGAAATCAAGGCTCGAATCATAGAGATGGCAGCAACTAATCCGTTCCGAGGGATGGAGACGGACAATCCATATAGACATATTCAACGCTTCACGACGTTGTGCAATACGGTACGACAAAAGGGAGTTCACGATACTTGGTTGAAATGGAATCTTTTCCCTACTCACTTGCTGATGAAGCAAAAAAGTGGTATTCATTTGCGTCCTTCGAAGCCGAGGGAAATTGGAATCAATTGATAAAGAAGTTTTGTGTCAAGTTTTTCCCTATAAGCAAGATTCAACATATAAGGAGGAAATTGATAACTTTCAAGCAAGGAGAAGAAGAGGGGATTGATCAAGCACGGAATCGATTCAACGAGCTAGTTGAACAAGGACCAAGACTTGGATTTCCTGGGGATGTACTATTGCATACATTCTTTTTGTCCCTAACCCCTAGTTGCATGGAATACAATCAAATGTGTGCAGGAGGGGATCTCATGGAGAAAACACTCATGGAAGCTGCCCAACTTCTACAAAAAATAAGCAAAGCAGCGGCCATGCGAAGAGATTGGGAAATACGACTTTCGGGAAAGCCGGAATGCGACACAAGTGTAGGACCACTTGCTGCAATTTTTAGAAATACGGCCCCGGAAGAGAAGTAAGAGGAACCAATCCCGAAAAAAGTTGAAGAAGCCAAACATGAGGAAACTAGAACTATCCTGGAGAGTGATCACGCCGAAACAAGCAAAGCGAATCAAAGAACTATGTCGAGCGCGAAGCCACTAAGGGAGTTCGAGCAAATGGATTGGGTCCCAATTGATTTTGGAGAAATCTTTGACAAGAGAAGACCGTTTCCTAATCAAAAAGGGGCGACAAAAGCTTTGGAGATAGACTTCCCGCCGGAGGAACAAGTGGAACATTCATACAACCTAGAGACAACCGGAGAGGTCCTTCAAAAGCTCTTTAGCGAAGAAGAAGTTGATCCGGACCATGTTTCTATTGACGGCTGTTAAGTACCATTTTCATGGCCGTCAACTCCTGCAAATGGAAGCATGAATTGCACATCCACACTAGAATAGGAGCTTAAACTAATACTTTCCACCAGTGTTGATGTCTATTCGAATGCAGGTATTTAGTATAAGAAACAAGAGGAATCCATGCTGATGAGGACATGGCACCCATGCATACGGCCATGATGGGAGCATGGCATGGAGAAGAAGGAGTCCAAAGAGGGTGTCCAAGTCAACGAGGAGGTTCAAGACTAATCCGGTTCGAGTCCCCAAGGTGGAGACCCAAATCAATTCAAGTTCGAGTCCAGTTCGGAGTCCAGGAGCAGCGTGCAATAAAAATGACGCCCAGATCGCATACGAAGTCGGTTTTGGACGTTCTATATATGGTTGGAACCGGAATTTCATAGAGCTTCCAATGGCACCGGTTTCATGCCAAAATTCATCCTGAGTCAACGGGAATCGTCGAAACAAGTTGACGTCCAGAATCTGCCAAAGTGCTGCGTCGCCGGTTTTGTTGGGCTTTAGGCCCAAGTTGAGGGCGCCCCCTCCTAGGTCGCCCCCAACCCTAGGACGCCCCCTTTCTCATATATTCAGTAGCCGTCATCTTAGAAACTTGGGTTTTGCTTAAGTCATTCTGTCAAAAACAGTTCGCCGCTCGATCGGTTTGTGAGACCCCAACTTGTGAGCTTAATCATTCATCTGCAATTTTCCAGATTGTGTTTCTTTCTTGTTCTTGCTTGTGTCTTTCGATTCTCAGGCAAGGATTAGCCCTCGTGGCGAGGTCAATCGTGCAGTGCATGGTTGATAACCAGAGGAGAAGTGGTGCTGCGATTGCGGGGTTCTAGTCGTGTTGATTGGAAGCCGGATCGTTTGTGTGACATCTCCACCAATTCAAGTTCGAGTCCAGTTCGGAGTCCAGGAGCAGCGTGCAATAAAAATGACGCCCAGATCGCATACGAAGTCGGTTTTGGACGTTCTATATATGGTTGGAACCGGAATTTCATAGAGCTTCCAATGGCACCGGTCTCATGCCAAAATTCATCCTGAGTCAACGGGAATCGTCGAAACAAGTTGACGTCCAGAATCTGCCAAAGTGCTGCGTCGCCGGTTTTGTTGGGCTTTAGGCCCAAGTTGAGGGCGCCCCCTCCTAGGTCGCCCCCAACCCTAGGACGCCCCCTTTCTCATATATTCAGTAGCCGTCATCTTAGAAACTTGGGTTTTGCTTAAGTCATTCTGTCAAGAACAGTTCGCCGCTCGATCGGTTTGTGAGACCCCAACTTGTGAGCTTAATCATTCATCTGCAATTTTCCAGATTGTGTTTCTTTCTTGTTCTTGCTTGTGTCTTTCGATTCTCAGGCAAGGATTATCCCTCGTGGCGAGGTCAATCGTGCAGTGCATGGTTGATAACCAGAGGAGAAGTGGTGCTGCGATTGCGGGGTTCTAGTCGTGTTGATTGGAAGCCGGATCGTTTGTGTGACATCTCCACCAAATCGATAGCTATCTCCACCTGACGGAAGATCGGGAACCCACGTCCCCATCACATGCACATTCACTTCACTCCAATCCAAGGGACTCAAGTGCTGGCCAATGAGGGGCTGCCACATGGATTCTCCTGTATCCATGATGTCACCAATCCATGTGAAGAGCTCTCAATGAATCACACGCTACCACATCAGCATCACATGGATCCATCGGCCCACTTTGCTAACCAAACTGCTAGGAAACGTGCCATGCACGGAGGAGGGGCATTAGGGCCCACATGGAAGCATGGGCCAAAAGGCCGGCTGAGGTTTTCGGCCGACCCTAGGATCGGCCGAACCGACCTATGGTCGGTTGATCCCCTCCTTCCACGTGTTGCTCGCCCATTGGTCCTTGGCTGCATCCCGGGGTGTTTTGGAGCATTTGGAGCCTCAGAGCAAGCCACTCCCTTGCCTATAAATAGAGGGGGAGGGGCCTCATTTCACACACACCACCAAGCTCTCAAGTTCTACTTCTGTCTTGTGTAGCTCTCTCTCCCTCTCTCTAATTCTGCCCATGTGAGGTGATTCTCACCTCTATGTGGTAGAATGGTGTTAAGAAGAGATCTAGACTAGGATTAGTTGAGAGGTAGAGTAGGAGTGAGGAGTGAGTTGATGTCCTCGTGGATGATCGTTCTTTATTTAGACCAAAGTGAGTATTTCAGCATTTCTTATTTAGACTATAGTGGACATCATGCATGATTGATTTGTTCTTGTGTTCTTAGCTCGTTCATAAGTTAGAGGGTTGTGTTCTTCGTAATACAAGGCTTCGATCCTCTAGAGCTAGTTCCTTAGTTCATATATCTGTTTGCATGCTCTGATCCTGTTTAGCTGAGTAAGTCTGTTGTATCTCATTTGTTTGCATCCATAGCTTTCTTTCTGCTCCGTAGCTCCATGACTAGTATGATTTGATCCGTTCTCTCTCTAGTTCGTGGTTCCGTATTTATACGGGTTGCTATAGTGTTGTTAGCGGGTCGACAGACGTAACCGCGCTATAGTAGTTATCTGGGATGCAGACGTGGTGTCTGTGCTCTGGTTATCCTGCGAAGACCACGTGCGTTCGCGTAACGATAGAGGTAGGCCACAGGGGTGACAGCCTGTTGGACCCTTTGGAACCCTCCACGCCTGCGTACCGAGTTGGGCCCCGTTGCCAGTACATTGGCCTCTCCCTAGAAAGTTAGGATGGGCTGGTGCCCCACGGGGAGGACTAATAGCATACAGATCCATCTTGAGAGTTAAGTCCCTTAAGAAAGTGCTTCTCATATCCCTACGTATCCTAGCAGTAGCTGGTGTCCTTAGATAGACCCTCTCTGGTTACTCCTTCGTCCTAGGAACGAAACCCGATTGGAATACTCATTCTCCTAGGGAGAAGTGCTGCAACGGTGTATCCGTACGCTTGCGGATTCGTTCGCACTCGTCAGTGTACCCGGGAGTCTCTTACACTCTCATGCTATTACGGCGCCTAGCGTTGAGGTTAAGAAACGCCAACAAGCATTTCTGGTGCCGTTGCCGGGGACGGCTGTTGTTAACCTTCGAACCCGTCTATCCTCGTATTTATCTTTATCTTTTTTCTTCTACCTTCACCCCCGTTACCCTTTGAGATATCCTTTTTGTTTTCTTTACTTCTACCTTTACCCCCGCTACCCATGGAAGGTTATCCTTGTAAACACCTTCCACCTTCGAGGAGTGAACCCTCAGAGCCATCTTTGTCAAGACCCATTCTTACATCTAGCTGTCGGCTTCACCCCTCTCTCATGAAGCTAATTCAGGACCTATCCTTCTCGGGGTTGAGTCATGAGAACCCCTTTGATCATGTGAGAGACTATGAGCGTCTAATTGAAACTCGGGGTAAAACCGGAGAATCACCAAATTCTCGGAAAAGAGAGTTTTCCCCGCTATCCCTCTCTGGGAAAGCACGGGATTGGCACCGTTGTTTTGGTAGAGACTACCGTACTTGGGAAAGTTTGAGAGCTGCTTTCTGCTCCTGATTCTTCCCGATACGACGTGTCATCTCGCTAAGGACCAAGATTCTCAGTTTCAAGCAATGCGAGAAGGAATCACTAGGAATGGCATGGCATCGTTTTGCCTCTGCGGTGGATGATTGCCTAGTCCTCCACATTCCCGATTGGATGCTGCTCCAGCACTTCTGGTTTGGATTGCGGAAGGATAATGCCATGAGGCTTAATGCTCTCTCCAGAGGATCCTTTGTGCACTTGGGTGCTGTCGAGGGAAAAGAGATCATGGAGAATCTCCGGGATTTCAGCTCCCCTTGCATCCCCGTCAATGAGGTACCCACCAGAGGAAATGTTGAGCCACCTAGATCTATCGTCAGCTGAGCCCGAGACTTTATATCCACTCTTTCTGAGCTCTGGCTAAAGGTGTCATCCCTGAATAGCAGGAGTCTAAGGGAAAGATTTCATGGCACGAGATCTACCCTCGGGCTCCCCTCTTGTGCATCTTCTTAGACCTTCTCCACGAGACTCTGTCTCGCAGGAGGATGGAGAGAGTGGTTTGGAAAGAACGATCATTCCCGGCCAGGATGGCCTGTTCGATCCTAAACTACTATCTCCTAAGGAGAGTATGAGAGGTTTATCGTGTTCCTACGTTGAGGTTTGAGCTGAAGTGCCTTGCACTGAAGTTTCGTATAAACCAAGACATCGGTCTCTGCTTTATAATCCATTGGATTCATTCAGTAGACCGAAGGAGCACGATAATTTATCGAATGGGGTGCATTCACTTCTTATCTTAAGCCCATCAATCGATGCCGATCAGTTAGGAAAAGCTTAAACTTCATACCTTGTGCCTGACTTGATCGATGCCCAATGGGAGTTGCACTTTCCAGCTTATCCATAGCCTCCCATTGGAAGCTTAGGCCAGACCTTGGGATGTTTCCATCGTTCTGATGAGAATATCGGACCCTCTGCCTAAGGCGAGAGCGAGTTAAATCTCGTTTTTCATCCGAACTCTGGTTCCTGATCGTACACCGGCCTTTAGAAGTCCATGCTTTATCCCCTTTGGAGGCTGAGTGTCTTTCTGAGCTTGAGTTCACTCGGAGATCGGTTCCTGTTGTTGGAGCACTAGCCTCAGTGCTCGATCTTTTCATCTCCGAGTTCTGTGACCCTAGTGCTATAGCTCTCGAGTCCCGTGACCACCCCAGGGCTACCTCGGCTCTCTGGGATGATCATGCTTGCGTTTACCCTTGTTATATCCTTTGGGGGCTCGTGTTCGTATATGCACTAACCTTGCAGATCAGAGCTTATCATCACATCACATTATCTACAAGGGAGATGGCCAGGAGATCACAAGACACCCACACTTTTAGTATTCTTCGGACTCATTTTGTTTCCCTAAGAAGAATTGTCCTTCGGGTATGTTGTGAGCACTGACTATGCATGAGAAAGAATTTCCAAGGTAAGAAGGAGTAAGCAAAGGATCACAGGGAGGCAACACCATCGTGGCGACACGGTGAACGCTTCATGATCCCCATCAGAGGTTTCTACACTTTTGATGGACCAGGTATGTTGTCAAGGTAAGTCCCCCCAGATTATCTATGGTTATACTAGTGGCTTGGCCAAAGTTATTATATAGTAGAGGTTGATTATTCAACCCCAACCTTATCCTAGCTTTAAGCCTAAGCCAATCTTTCCATCTTGGGGAATCCACCTAGGCCTTTGGTCCTGAGGCCTGCTTGAGCCCACACGTGAAGGGGGAAGGCCAGAGGGGCCCACCCAGGGTCGGGCGAACCCTGGTTCGGCCGAAGCCCTGTGACGCCGCCTCCCTTCTTCTTTCGCGTGTGCGTCTCTTTCTCCTCCAGAAACCTTCTCCCTGCCGCACAACGAGTTTCGCGTCGCGCAGAATCCATCTCCTCCACCTCACCATCCTCAGCTCATCACCGCACCTATGGCCGGAAGAAGTGTTGTTCCCTTTAGCGGACCTGGCGATGGTGGCTGGAGTCCTAGATGTTCCTCCGGTCGCTACCATCCCACCAGGCGGGAGGATTCCGGGCACGCCACCATCTAGGCGCTCCGCCTCGCCTGGGAAGAGGCACATGAGACGGGCAGCCAGCCCCTACGGCAGGCCAACCACAGCTCAGTTACACCCCAAGGGTTTGCCGTTCGCTCCACCTAGCTGAAGGATCGAATAGGGCGACCAGAGAGGGGGGAGTGAATGGGAGCCGATAAAAATTCTTCCCAAAGGTCGAACTCAGCCTATACCCCGATTGCCACTCCAAGAACTCGCACACACAAAGGAAGCTCCAAACAAGGCACACACAGGCCAAGAAGATCAAGAGACACGCCTAGGAACAAAGAGCGGAAGCACCAAAGCAAGAACCAAAAGACTTAGCCAATCCTGCGAAGCCCTAGGCGGACGGTCCGCACCAGTACGGCGGACAGTCCGCGAGTACGGCGGACAGTGCGATGACCCTCGGCGGACAGTCCGAAATAGGACTCTGAACCACCAGTACTGCACCGGGGAAAATCGGACAGTCCGGGCAGGCACCGCGGACAGTCCGGCAGCCCGCGGACAGTCCGGCCACCCCTGGCGGACAGTCCGGCCACCCCTGGCGGACAGTCCGACCAAACTCCCTGGACACCCCAGACAAAAGCAACACCACGCGGACAGTCCGGCTAGCTCCCGCGGATAGTCCGCAAACTTCTTGCAACAGAACCCTAGCTGAGAAACGGATCGAAACGCGAGTGCTGAACAAGACGCGAAGAACTCTGACGAACACGCTTCACGCGGACAGTCCGCGACGCTCGAGCGGACAGTCCGTGACACGCAGACAGAGCAGAAACAGCCCGACCCCACGAGGTCAACTCTCCAAATCCATCACCGGATCTCCCAAACACCAAAAGCTCTTGAGACAAGATTTGGGGGAGATGATAAGCAACACAAGAGGAAGCTATGCCCCAAAAATCTCGACCTCTAAGCCACTAAATCGCCGGGAATCGCGGATCACACGAACTCCACCAAGAACATGAACTCCGGCCAAAAACTCACGAATCGAAGGCTCTCCACGGAGTTTGAGAAGTCAAGATCACACACAAAGATGCGCAAGGCATCCACCCATGATCTCCTCAAAGAAATCCGAAGGAAAACGCCCTCAAATCCCCGAATCGAGCGAAGAATGAAACTCCCCAAAAATAGCCCCGAAAATGACACGAAAATCACAGAGGACTAGGAGATCACCACAACGCGGAATGCTTCCATACATCCAGAGGTCAGAGTCTGTACAAGAGTCTAGCCTAAGGAATCCAGAGGGAAAAGAAGCAGTTCAGAGCAAAACTACCGGAGGAGGAAAACCTAGGGTCCAAGAGAGAGAGATGCCATCCACCTCTCCGCTATTTATACGAAGTCCATCGGAGGGAGGTAAATGACCACGCTACACCTACAACTCAAATGAAGATACAACCACTCAGGGGCATTTTGGTCAAGTCTTCATCAGACGGACATGCTTCCACCGCGGCTTCGCTTCACCTCGACGCAAACCCCGCGATCACGCCACGTGCCCTCCGCCTCGAAGCTTCCCGAAGCTCCCGGATCACCGTCTCCGTCGCCTCGGGCCTCCGGGCTTGGTTTTGAGGCCCAAACCAAGAAACCGTCCACCGATGGTTTTGTGGGCAAACCAACAAACCTCGCGTGCAAGCTTCGGGCTCCATCCGCTACCTTGCACCGGCCCATGTTAACGACTTCAGCCTGCCAGTCTTGCACCGCACGGCTTGCACTTGACCCCATCGGCCACCGGGTCCATCGAACCAAGCCTACTTGCCACTCCATCACCCGGAGGCCGCCACGGCTAAGGCCTTTCGCGCTTGTTCTTCACCTGTACCGACACGAGTCAAGCCGCAACCTGTACCTGCACACTTAGCCAAGCATCAGTCCACACAACGTTGTCAATCACTCATCACTAGGGAGCGACCCTCCACTGGTCTTCGGACACACCTGGTCCTCAATCTCCCCCTTGGTGAGTGCATTGACAACACCCATAGAAATCACATAGAGAAAAAGAAAAGAAAACAACCACGAACACAAACCTCCGAAGCAAGTGATCCAAAGCCAAAGAACAAGCGAAAACAAGATCACCCGCCAATCCAAGTCTCGGCCCCCTAAGACAAGGGCAACAGCTCGACACAACCGAGACAAAACAAAGCTCACAAGGATCACATCACAAAGCACAAAACTCAGGAAAATCAACGGAGCTCCCCCTGCACATATGCAAACTCCCCCTGAGCAAATGCAACCTCTTCTTCTCAATTTTTCTCCTCACAAGCAACCTCTCACAATGCATACCCAATTTCCACAAAATCTCCCCCTTGCATGTATATCCCAAAGTTCTCCCCCTTGTTGACAATGCATGAATCAAGGTATATGAAACTCTTCCCATTGTTTTCATGAAAAATGCATGTCAAAGTATATATACAATCTACCAAGCTTCTCAAATATACAAAGAGCACAACAAAATGCTACACATGAGACATAGAGCAAGCAAAGTTTATGCAAGATCACAAATTCTCATGTAAGATCATTATAAATGCCCACAAGCCACTCAAGTCATGTTAAAGCCACCAAGCCATGTGTCTACTTCTTAAAATGAGACTTCTCATGGTAGACAACATGCTATGGTTTAGCACCCAAGATAGGAATATCAAAATCATAAAAACATGATTAGGAGCTCATTTTTCAAGCATAAGGCAATTCACGCACCAATTTCATTTTCAAGTTTAAACATGGTACATGAAGTGCCTTCGCGGCAAAAAGAAGCTTATGCTCCTCCCCAAGCAAGCAAAAGGGCTAAACATTTACAATGATAAAAGGTCTTTGACCCCAAGCAAAGAGAACATGATTCTCAAGCACAAACTAAACATGATATAGGCATTTAAGCACAAATTGAGCATAGACAAGCATCTACTCATGAGAGACACAATTTTAGCATTTTCATCAAAAGAAAGCTATCTCAACATAAGTATATGGCAAAACCATCAAGAGCATAGCATTCACGTCCACAATTTACCAAACATGCACATATTACACATATAGCACATCAGTGATCAATGTATATAAGAGAAGCTCATTTCTAGCACAAGTGATCCAAAGATGGCTATCCTACCAGGTTTTGTACAGAAAATAAAATGCATGAATGCAATGCAACAAAATGAACATATGACACATATATACATGAGAAGCTCCAAGACCCAGCTAGAAAGGAAAGCAAACTCCAAGTTCACCCCGCAAGCGAGTGAAAGTGACTTGATCAAGCGGTTTGGTGAATATGTCGGCTAGCTGGTCTTGGGTAGGGACATAGGACAAAGATATGTTTCTCTTCTCAACATTGTCCCTCAGAAAATGGTATCTCACTTCTATGTGTTTCGTTTTGGAGTGGAGGACAGGATTTTTGGCTACACTTATGGCACTGGTGCTATCACAGAAAAGTGGAACCTGGAAGCACTCCTCTCCAAAATCACTCCTGGTATAGGTCATCCAAAGTAGCTGGGAACAACAACTAGCAGCAGCTACATACTCGGCCTCTATAGTGGACTGGGCTACACTGGATTTCTTGCGAGACGACCAAGAGACCAAAGAAGAACCAAGGAACTGACAACACCCAGAGGTAGACTTGCTGTCCAATCGACACCCAGCAAAATCAGCATCGGAGTACCCATGAAGTCTGAGAGTCGAGGAGGCAGAATACCAAAGACCAAACTCAGGAGTGTAGTTCAAGTACCTGAAAATCCGCTTGACGGCCTGTCGATGTGAAGTCCTCGGTGAAGCCCAAAAACGAGCGCACAGACACACACTGAACTGTATGTCCGGCCTCGTTGCCGTCAAGTAGAGGAGGGAGCCGATCATGCTTCGATACTCCTTCTGGTCCACGGGTTCACCGTCCTCGTCGGCGTCCAAAGCCGTAGTGGTACTCATCGGTGTAGTCAACGGCTTGGAGTCGTGCATGCCAAACTTCTTCACCATGTCCCTGGTGTACTTCGCCTGATGTACAAACGTCCCGTCCTTGCACTGCTTGATATGGAGGCACAAGAAAAACTGCAGCTCGCCCATCATGGACATCTCAAATTCCCTGCTCATGTCATCTGCAAATCTAGCAACAAGATCATGAGAAGAGCCACCAAAGATTATGTCATCCACGTATATCTGAACAATCAAAAGGTCATTCCCATGCTTAAGGAGAAACAGGGTCTTATCAACTGTGCCCATCACAAACCCCTTACTCAGCAAAAACCCTCTCAACCTGCCATACCAAGCTCTAGGTGCCTGTTTCAACCCATAGAGCGCTCTCTGGAGTTTGTATACACGGTGTGGGTATTTCTCGCTCTCAAACCCCGGGGTTGCCTCGCATACACTTCTTCCTCTATCACCCCATTCAAGAAAGCACTCTTGACATCCATTTGGTACAACTTGAAACCTTTAGCCACGGCAAAGGCTAGAAGGATCCTAATTGCCTCCAAACGGGCCACAGGAGCAAATATTTCCTCATAATCTATCCCCTCCTTCTGGTTGAACCCCTGAGCCACCAACCTTGACTTGTTTCTCACAACCATCCCATTCTCACCCTCTTTGTTCTTCCACACCCACTTGGTACCAATGGGACGGCAAATTGGTGGTGGATCGACTAACACCCAGACTTGGTTTCTATCAAAATTTTCCAACTCCTCATGCATGGAATTCACCCAATTCTCATCAGACAAAGCGTATCGAATATCTTTGGGCTCGAAAGAAGGGACAAATGCAGAGTGAGCGAAATGAGAAGTGTTCCTTGACCTCGACCGTGTAGTGCGTTCATGAAGGTCACTAATGATTGTCGTCGGTGGGTGATCCACTTGTACACGCCGGGGAGCCTCTCGCCTGGACACAATCTCCCCCTCAGCAGCAGCCTCCACTCGAACAGCCTCAGTTGTAGTGGGAGTAGGGGATGGTCCATCCTCGATCGTCGTCGTAGTAGTGGAAGTAGCGTGTACACGATCAGCCATGGGAGCACCACCAACATCATCGTCGTCGTCTCCATCTCCATCCTTCTCATCCTCAAAGATCATGGCACCAATTTCCTCGTCACCTGCACACTCAAAAGCAGAAGAGCTACATGGCTGTGTCTCGTCGAATGTAACCTCGCAAGTCTCCATGATTCGGTTAGTGTCAAGGTTGAGCACACGATATGCTCTAGAATGAATCGCATAACCAAGGAAAATAATATCCGAACATCTAGACTCAAACTTATCCAACTTGCCCTTCTTCATAATGAAACACTTGCAACCAAAGGCTCTAAAGTGACTCACCTTGGGTTGTCGGCCATGCATCAGCTCATAAGAGGTCTTCTTCTTGAAAGCACGAAGGAAGATGCGATTTGAGACATAGCAAGCGGTATTGACCGCCTCGGCCCAGAAACGCCTAGGAGTCCTATGCTCATCGAGCATCGTCCTGGCCATCTCACAAAGGGTCTGGTTCTTCCTCTCCACTACGCCATTCTGGCAAGCGACGTATGGAGAAGAGTACTGATGATCAAGACAAAGCTCACTGCAAAAGGCATCAAAATGAGAGTTCTTAAACTCTGTGCCATTGTCACTGCGTATAGCTTGAATGGCATCACCATGTCTCTCATTCTTCAACCTCAAGATCAAGTCTCGAACAAAGCCAAATGTCTCACTCTTATCCTCCAAAAAGAAAACCCAAGAGTACCTCGAAAAATCATCAACAACCACAAGAACATACCACTTCCCACCCGCAGAGCGAACACGAGCTGGCCCAACCAAATCCATGTGCAACAGCTCACAAGGTCGCTCGGTCACGACAGCAGTCAGAGGGGCGTGAGAAGCAGCAACCATCTTTCCATGCCGACAAGAAGCACAAACCAAATCCTTCTCCAATTTCAACTTAGGCAATCCTCGGACAAGATCAAGACCACTCAAGCGGGAAAGCAGCTCAAAGCTCAAGTGTCCCAACCTCCTATGCCATTTCCAAAGCTCGGCCGACACGCTAGCAACAAAGCATCGCGGAGGCCCAATAGACTGGGAAAAATTGGCACGAAAGATTTGACCCTTGGGGACGATCGTACAGACAAGATCGCCACGAGAATCAAGCACACGCGAAGCACCCGACTTAAAACGAACCTCAAAACCTTCGTCGAGTAATTGAGATACTGACAACAGGTTAAAACAAAGTGACTTGACCAGGTCCACACTTCGTAAGGTCACCTTGCTACTGACCTTCACCATACCTTCAGCTAGCACTCGTCCTCTCCCATTGTCCCTGAAAGTGATGTACTCCCTCATACTCACCGGGGTGAGGCTGGAGAACCACCCACGATCTCCGGTCATGTGTCTTGAGCAACCGGAGTCGATCCACCAAAAGTTCTCCAAGCCTCCCACCTGCAATAAAAAATGAGGACGAGAATGAGCAAGCGACTCAACACTGGGGTTAGTACCAAAAGAGTCAAACCAGTGTCGAGCCATTTGCTCAAAAGAAGGGTTAGCAAAGTCCATCCTACCATAACCCCTAGGCGGAGTCCTCTCACGCCTACCACCAAAGGACCTGTCATGTCTCACTAGAGGAGTACGCGCACCACGAGAGGGAAAGCGTGGCCTGTAGTCCATATGAGACCCAAAGCTCCGATCGTGCCTCCCAAACTCGTAACGGTCACGAGAAGGAGCACGTCGAGCCAACTCACCACGCCCAAACCCAACACGCCTATCTCTCTGAGGAAACACACCTCCACCTCCACGAGTGGGAACTGTACGCACATACACCTCACCCCTAGGTAGAGGCCCTCTACGAGGCTCAGGCTCACCATGAGCAAGGTGGTACCTGTCCTTGTTTGCCATCTCCCTAGCAAACCTCTCATCCCTCTTCCTCCGGAAACAGAACTCATCCTTATGTCCATCCCTCCCACAATACTCACAATGGAAGCGGATTGGCACTGGCTTAGGCGGTGGCTTTTCTGTGGGCTTCTCAACCGCTTTCTCGCCTGACTTCCCTTCAAAGACATTACCCAGGTTGCTCACAAAATTGATGGGTTTCTGGTAATTCTCTGTTTTCTGGGGGAACACTGGTGGGTCTGGAGTTGTATCATGCTTGTTTCTCAGGTGGTTTGGCTTGGGTGCATATTTGTTTATGGGTATGGTGTGGGGTGGTGTAAGTGTCTCTCCAGCTTTCTCTTCTCCCTCACCACTCTTCTCACCACTCTTGTCAGCCCCCAACGCTTGAATTGAGCCAACATCAAACTCAATTGTGGCTCATGCCCAGACAACCAACTCATCAATTTCCTAAGCTCATCATTTTCATCCTGCAGACGGTCAACATAGTGTGCAAGTTCCATGTTTTTCAAAGCATGCATTTCACAGGTTGAACATGATGTAGGAAGAGGAGCTTTCAAGGTCGCCTCAAGAGAAACAATTCTAGTGTGAGATTCATCTAGCCTAGCATGCAAAATAGGACATGAAGTACAAGCTCCTAACAAAGCTAGCCTAGACTTCAACTCATCACACTCAATCCTAACCACATCTAGTTCCTCCAAAGTAGAGGCATGTTTCTCCTGGAGAGCAGTCAAATCAGCAAGAAACACTGAGCAATCACCACAGTCAATCTCATCAGACACCACAGGAGCAGATTTCAAAGCGCCTATCTCATTTCTAGCATCCACAAGCAAGGATTCAAGCACGGCTATCTTATCCTTAGCATCACCCAACAAAGACCTAAATTCCCTCTTCTCCTTGTTGGTCTTTCTAAGCACATCATCACGGTTATCAAGCAACTCATTGAGCCTAGCATTTTCCTCTAGTAAGAAGTTGGGATCTTGTCGTACCTCTTCATCGGAGTCAGAGTTCGAATCCGAGCTGTGCTTCCCACCCTTCTTGGAGTGCGCCATGCCGCAAAAGCCTCCTTATGCGACGAAGCTTAGGCCGGTGAAGTTCTTGCCCGTGTGCCGCTTGTCCTTGTGCTTCTCTTGCACTTCCTCGCTGCTCGAGTCGGAAGAAGCATCACTTGATGTCGAGTCGATGTTGCTCGCTCTGGCCACCATCCCTCGAGCGGTCTTCTTCTTGTAGCCGCCACCCTTCTTGTGCCTTCTCTCGCCCTTGTCCTTGTTCTTGTCCTTGTAGTCGTTCCGGGAGTGGTGCTTGTTGTAGTCGTGCTTGGGCTTGCCCTTGTAGTCATTATTGATCTCCATGGCTTCAGGGCATTCGGCGATGAAGTGCCCGTGCTTCCCGCACCGATAGCACATCCCCGAAATCCGCCTTGCATTCTTGCGGTTCTCGTACATCCGCCCAAACCTCTTGCTCAACAAGGCGAGATCATCCTCGCTCAGCACCTCAAAGTCCTCATCTGGCAAGGACACAAGACAAGACAAAGAAAAGCCAATAGAGTTAGCGTTAGTCCTTGATCCTGTGACAAGAGCCAAACTATGAGGATTAGTGGGGCTCTCGCTCTTGGCTCTCAAGCCACGATCAACCTCTGAAGACCTGAGCTTGGAATACAGCTTGTCAAGCGACAGCGTGTCGTACGCGCTCGACTCCTCAATGGCCTCGACCTTGGCACTCCACACTGACCTATCTAGGGCATGCAAAAGCTTGATAGCTTGATCATGATCCGTGTATGGGAGCACTATCACATTGGCCCTCATGTTGTTGACTATGCTAGTGAAGCGCTGAAACATAGCATCGGTCGACTCACCGGGGAGATGAGTGAAGTTCTCGTACTCTCTCCGGTAAGTAGAAAACATACGGGCTTGCACTTGGGCATTGCGAACATGAGCATTTCTCAACTTGAGCCAAATCTTTCCGGCCACATCCTCTCCGTACACTCGATCAAACTTCGAGGCACAGAGAGCACGGAACAAGTAATCAACGGCCTTACTGTTGGCCTCAAACATGTCCCGCGATCCTGGAAGCAGAAAACTGTCTGGAATGACATAATGAGGATATTGAGTGACCTCCCAGATTAGAGTTCCCTTTCCACGCAAAAACGCGCCCATGCGCCTCTCCCACATCGGGTAATTCTTGCCATCAAAGTGCGGAGGACCCGACCCGTTGCCGTAATCGCCCATCTTTGGATCTTAGACTGGTTAGAATCAAGAAGATCCGTAACCGGCTCTGATACCAATTGAAGGACCGAATAGGGTGACCAGAGAGGGGGGAGTGAATGGGAGCTGATAAAAATTTTTCCCAAAGGTCGAACTCGGCCTATACCCCGATTGCCACTCCAAGAACTCGCACACACAAAGGAAGCTCCAAACAAGGCACACACAGGCCAAGAAGATCAAGAGACACACCTAGGAGCAAAGAGCGGAAGCACCAAAGCAAGAACCAAAAGACTTAGCCAATCCTGCGAAGCCCTGGGCGGACGGTCCGCACGAGTACGGCGGACAGTCCGCAAGTACGGTGGACAGTCTGATGACCCTCGGCGGACAGTCCGAAAAAGGACTCCGAACCACCAGTACTACATCGGGGAAAATCAGACAGTCCGGGCAAGCACCGCGGACAGTCCGGTAGCCCGCGGACAGTTCGGCCAACCCCTGGCGGATAGTCTGACCAAACTCCCTGGACACCCCAGACAAAAGCAACACCACGCGGACAGTCCGCAAACTTCTTGCAATAGAACCCTAGCTGAGAAACGGATCGAAACGCGAGTGCTGAAGAACACGTAAAGAACTCTGACGAACACGCTTCACGCGGACAGTCCACGACGCTCAAGCAGACAGTCCGCGACACGCGGACAGAGCAGAAACAGCTCGACCCAGCGAGGTCAACTCTCCAAATCCATCACCGGATCTCCCAAACGCCAAAAGCTCTTGAGACAAGATTTGGGGGAGATGATCAGCAACACAAGATGAAGCTATGCCCCTAAAATCTCGACCTCTAAGCCACTAAATCGCTGGGAATCGCGGATCACACAAACTCCACCAAGAACACGAACTCCGACCAAAAACTCACGAATTGAAGGCTCTCCACGGCGTTTGAGAAGTCAACATCACACACAAAGATGCGCAAGGCATCCACCCATGATCTCCTCAAAGAAATCCGAAGGAAAACGCCCTCAAATCCACGAATCGAGCGAAGAATGAAACTCCCCAAAAATAGCCCTGAAAATGACACAAAAATCATAGAGGACTGGGAGATCACCGCAACGCTGAATGCTTCCATACATCCAGAGGTCAGAGTCTGTACAAGAGTCTAGCCTAAGGAATCCAGAGGGAAAAGAAGCAGTTCAGAGCAAAACTACCGGGGGAGGAAAACTTAGGGTCCAAGAGAGAGAGATGCCATCCACCTCTCCGCTATTTATACGAAGTCCATCGGAGGGAGGTAAATGACCATGCTACCCCTACAACTAAAATGAAGATACAACCCCTCAGGGGCATTTTGGTCAAGTCTTCATCGGACGGACACGCTTCCACCGCGGCTTCGCTTCACCTCGACGCAAACCCCACGATCACGCCACGTGCCCTCCGCCTCGAAGCTTCCCGAAGCTCCCAGATCACCGTCTCCGTCGCCTCGGGCCTCCGAGCTTGGTTTTGAGGCCCAAACCAAGAAACCGTCCACCGATGGTTTTGTGGGCAAACCAACAAACCCCGCGTGCAAGCTTCGGGTTCCATCCACTACCTTACACCGGCCCATGTTCACGACTTCAGCCCGCCAGTCTTGCACCGCACGGCTCGCACTTGACCCCATCGGCCACCGGGTCCATCGAACCAAGCCTACTTGCCACTCCATCACCCGGAGGCCGCCACGGCTAAGGCCTTTCGCGCTTGTTCTTCATCTGCACCGACACGAGTCAAGCCGCAACCTGTACCTGCACACTTAGCCAAGCATTAGTCCACACAACATTGTCAATCACTCATCACTAGGGAGCGACCCTCCACTGGTCCTCGGACACACCTAGTCCTCACTAGCGCACCTGGATCGTCGATAGTTGGGAGGCAGACGGGCTCAGCACAGTCTGCTCCTTCACCGCAACCGCCGGTTACCATAAAGTCGGCGCTACCCAAGGAGAAGGCTCCTGAAGCATGTCCAGCTCCAGTCCTGCCTGAAGAGGATGAATACCTTGGCCTGGACGACGGACTGCCACCGTCACCCTACACTAGGAGGTCCAGGGAGAGGACTCGGGCAACCGAGCAACTCCCTAAGCTCTCCTAAGTGGCCAAGCTGACCCCGCTGATGAAGGAATTGGAGGCCAGTAACGAGAAGCTTAGGGCTGCTTTCTCAGAGCAGAAGTTGGACCTGGCCGAGCTGAGAGATGATGTGTGTGACCTTCGCTGCGGTCTCTGTGCGAAGATGAGGAGGCTGTTCTCGGTTACGAGGCATGCGGCCCTATATGACGCCGAGTAGTGGGGATTAGCCCCAACCTTAGTTCGTTAGGCGCTAGTCTAGGTCTAGGTTTATTTCCCTTCATTTCATTTATTTCCTTTCATGTGTGTAAGTGCCTAATCTTTTAGAACATTTTAAATTTGAATAAAGTGGCTCGCCAGTCATGTAACCCGGTCTAGCCACCCTTGTGTCATTACTTTGGTCTTTTGTTTTAGAGGACATCAGGTTCGAGACAGTGTGGGGGAGAGCCACAACTCTCCCAATGTTGGCATGACATTTTCGTACGTACCCACTGTGAGCACTCCGCGCTAGGCGATCGATCATCTACAGAGAACCTGAACGGGACCCGCACGAGCTCGCTCCTGTGGAGAGCCTCTCACGGTTCAACTCCCATGCATAGCGCCGGTTTGCATCTTGACAACTCACTCTCTCTCATTCCTGAGTTTTTTAAGCTATATCTGTCTATCTCTATAAATTAAAACTCGAATGTTGATGCTAAAGGTCACCCAGCTAGCTTGATGCCTGAGTAGACTCACATATGTTTTATTCCTCGTTATCTACCTGATGCTTGTGATCCATAACTTTCTTAAGGACAAGCATGTTCACCTAAGTAATTGACGAGTATGATATAGCTGGATGGCTAACTCTCTGATGACTAACTCTCTTGGGTTATTTATTTTGAAAAAAAATATAAAACCTCTAGGAAGGGCCCCTCTTTGATTTGCCACCATCCTACTGGAGCCATATGATTTTCATAGTTGAAAACCTTCTACTCATATGCTGCTTGTTATTGCATTGAGCTTTGTCAAATTCTGTGACCCTTGTGAGAATTCTTCTCACTACTTTCATGATCAAGATTCATGTGCACCCCACCTATTTCCAATTGCTATGCTTCTACACTAGAAGTTAGCATTGTATCATTCATCCATTTCATAAAAATAAAAGCTCCATATGTGGTGTGACCTCTCTCTCCAAGAGTATCCTTCAAAAAGAGACATGGGCTATGAAAAAAATGAAGACACATGCTCAAACCATGATGATGAAAAAAAAGAGAATAGCCCATGTCCAAAATAAAGGATGAAAAAGAGAGAGATGGTCATGCAAAAAGGAGTTCCATAATCTTGATGGTAATAACTAGTGTCCATTCCGGGGCTAGTGTCCACCTTACCATCAACCCATAGTTCTCATCATATATGCATGGTAATATCTAGGACCCATTCCGGGCCTAGTATCCACCTTACCATACTTGCCACAGCCATACCGGTGCACATCTTGATCTGATGGTATGATTTGATTTTCTCTGTGGATCTAGTTTTTGACTTTGCAATATATGTGATGCAAGTATGCTTTCTCTTTATCCTACCCTGAGCTCCACAGATAGCCATCATTAGAAGTACGATGAAGAAAGGCAACAATGCCTTGGTGAGGACATATACAGATTGAGCGATCTGAGAGAATCAAATGAGGAAGCCACCAAGAGTTTTGTTTATGAAAAACTTTGCAAAACCCCAAGGTGTTTATCATCAGGTGCATAAGTGACTTGATTCACAACTGTTCTACTTTTCAATCACCCAAGGAGACATGATAGCCACTCCACAGAGGTTCACAGGAGCAAGGTATGACTTGGAATATCTCTTATGTTTGTCTTACTCTTTGGTTTTCATGACCCACTTAGCTTTGTTTCCCCTTCACTCGGGACGAGCAAAGGTCAAGTGTGGGGGTGTTGTTGACGGCTGTTAAGTACCATTTTCATGGCCGTCAACTCCTGCAAATGGAAGCATGAATTGCACAACCACACTAGAATAGGAGCTTAAACTAATACTTTCTACCAGTATCGATGTCTATTCGAATGCAGGTATTTAGCATAAGAAATGAGAGGAATCCATGCTCATTCACTCCACTCCAATCCAAGGGACTCAAGTGCTGGCCAATGAGGGGCTGCCACATGGATTCTCCTGGATCCATGATGTCACCAATCCATGTGAAGAGCTCTCGACGAATCACACACTGCCATGTCAGCATCACATGGATCCATGGGCCCACTTTGCTAACCAAACCACCAGGAAACGTGCCATGCACGGAGGAGGGCATTAGGGCCCACATGGAAGCGAGCCAGAGGAAGCACGAGCCAAAAGGCCAGCCGAGGGTTTCGACCGACCCTAGGATCGGCCGAACCGACCTAGGGTCGGTTGATCCCCTCCTTCCACGTGTTGCTCTCCCATTGGTCCTTGGCTGCATCCCGGGGTGTTTTGGAGCATTTGGAGCCTCGGAGCAAGCCACTCCCTTGCCTATAAATAGAGGGGGAGGGGCCTCATTTCACACACACCACCAAGCTTTCAAGTTCCACTTTTGTCTTGTGTAGCTCTCTCTCCCTCTCTCTAATTCTGCCCATGTGAGGTGATTCTCACATCTATGTTTTAGAATGGTGTTGAGAAGAGATCTAGACTAGGATTAGTTGAGAGGTAGAGTAGGAGTGAGGAGTGAGCTGATGTCCTCGTGGATGCTCGTTCTTCAATTAGACGAAAGTGAGTATTTTAGCTTTTCTTATTTAGACTATAGTGGACATCATGCATGATTGATTTGTTCTTGTGTTCTTAGCTCGTTCATAAGTTAGAGGCTTGTGTTCTTCGTAACACAAGGCTTCGATCCTTTAGAGCTAGTTCCTTAGTTCATATATCTATTTGCATGCTCTGATCCTGTTTAGCTGAGTAAGTCTGTTGTATCTCGTTTGTTTGCATCCATAGCTTTCTTTCTGCTCTGTAGCTCAATGACTAGTATGATTTGATGTGTTCTCTCTCTAGTTTGTGGTTCCGTATTTATACGGGTTGCTATAGTGTTGTTAGCAGGTCGACAGACGTAACCGTGCCATAGTAGTTATCTGGGGTGCAGACGTGGTGTTTGGGCTCTGGTTATCTTACGAAGACCACGTGCGTTCGCGTAACGATAGAGGTAGGCCGCAGTGGTGACAACCTGTTGGACCCTTTAGAACCCTCCGCGCCTACGTACCGAGTTGGGCCCCGTTGCCAGTACATTGGCCTCTCCCTAAAAAGTTAGGATGGGCTGGCACCCCACGGGGAGGACTAATAGCGAACAGATCCATCTTGAGAGTTAAGTCCCTTAAGGAAGTGCTTCTCATATCCCTACCTATCCCAGTAGTAGCTGGTGTCCTTATATAGACCCCTCTGGTTACTCCTCCGTCCTAGGAACGAAACCCGACAAGAATACTCATTCTCCTAGGGAGAAGTGCTGCAACGGTGTATCCGTGCGCTTGCGGATTCGTTCGCACTCATCAGTGTACCCGGGAGTCTCTTACACGCTCACACTATTATAGCGCCTAGCGTTGAGGTTAAGAAACGCCAACAGTGGTCAAAGCTAAAATAATTATGGGAATCAAGCCCGAGGCGTCACCATTCGCCTGCCTCTCTGAAATTTTTGCTATAGGATCCGATGAAGAAGAGAAGACATCGCTACGTATAGATTGCAAGGTCAACAACATTAATTGCAAGGCGTTATGCGACATTGGAGCACAAGTAAGTGTCTTGTCTTCTAAAATCTTTGATGAAATTCATGATCACACCATTGACCTAGTTACAACCTCTACTAAATTAATTACACAGATTCTACAGTGCGCTCGGGTATCCACAGTCCGCCACGTGTCCCCCAAAAACAACATTGAGGAGCCTCCTCCGGCTCCCTCTCATAAATACTTTATTCTGCTGCATAAAGCTTTACGCAAGGGCAACGTGGCCATTTATCCATAGCATAACCCGATACCGAAGGATACTGTCGCCGTGCCATGGATTACGCACGATTTCGGTGAGTTACGCATAACGTTTTCTCACAGTTAGATTATCTGTTCCACCACAATATGCTGCACAGAGGATCCCTTTACATTATGTTTATCCCCGGAGAAGAGAGCTCGTGCAAAGTGCCATGGATTACGCACCAGGCCGGTGAGTTACGCATAACGTTTTCTCAGGATTAGATGTTGTGCTGTCTGTTCCACTGCAACATGCTGCACAGAGGATCCCTTTACATTATTTGCGTATCCGTTACGTACCCGCACCATCTGTGCAAGTGGTCACAAAAGATCTTCAATGATCCATTTACTCTTTTGACAAGTTGTAATATCATGGGTTACGTACATCAGATACCTATGAAATATTGAGATATAACCACAGAAGATCCACCGTAATTCCGAAGGTTACGATCATGGGTTCTTGCCGTGCGTGTGGGCCAACACGATTAAGGCCCAAATTAATCATTGAGCGACCATGTTGCATCTTGGCGGCCTTGTCTACCGTATATGGTGCCCCTTTTGTTAATGAGCCCTTAGCGTACACTATAATTCAGTAAATGTTGGATCACATTTTTACTGTATTGACCTCAATGTTTCGAAAAATAAGGATCCAAGGCCAAAGTATTTATTTTAATATATCCTTCCACTTTTTTTTGAGGCAGGCTGATTGAATCGGGTGTACACGGGCTTGATGGGCTTGGAGTCCAGGAACGGTTTGTTTGTGGGGTGGGGGTGGTTCAAAGCTATGCGGACTGGATGACTTCTCTGAATGTGATTGGTCCAAAAAATCTCTAAACATGATGAAATCTTTTGCATCCGTGCTTGATCCTATCATCTGTGCTCACAATTAGGTCCATTCATCACCATTATATGTACGAACGGTGGTGGTAACCTGATCTGCCATCTGGACGAGACAAGAGAGGAGGTAACCAATAGTCGAACCAAGTGATAGGTTACGCGCATGCCTCAGGAGAGTACATGGCTCGTGCGAAACTAAGTGGTCCAGGTTACAAAGATCATAGAGAGAGAGGTAGATAGACACAACAGCTCACATGTGTTTATGAAAGCGTGTCAATAAATGTCCAATGGCGGCGGCACAACTACCGCTTCTTCTCATGTTGTAGTGGGTTGCTCAGTTTGGGACATCGACTATTCGACTGTAATGACGACGGTGCGGCGGTACCGGCCGGTGGTGGCCGCAAGTCGTGGTATGGAGCTTATCGGGTGGTACTGTGGTAGATCCATGTTGTATACATGTGTTTTGTTTTGTTTTGGTTGAGTTGAGGTAGTGGTGTGATGCAACTGCATCGAACGCACCACGGTATGATGAACACATCCGATCCGCTGCTAGGCCTGCAAATCAAAAAATTTCGCAAAAGCAATCATATAGTAGATGCGGAACGCGATCACTAGCTTACACAACTTCAGGTGCACACACATCATTTCATGCAGTATATATAAATGAGTGTACATAGATATGCATTTATACTACATGAAAATGTGTGCATACATCGGTACCTTCCTGTAGTGATAACAACAAAACACTGAAGCACCCAAAAACAACTATGTATCCCTCAAAAAAACCCAAAAACAACTGTGTGACTCGCTGCTAAAGACCAAGGTAGAAGTAGAAGATCATGTAACCTCCAGAGGGGACACCCAACAAGTGAAGGTAGGGCACATAGAAAGGACCACACATTAGTCCTGCAGACTCTGGAGTGCCAACCGGGCGGGAGTCGAAGCAGGAGATGCTCCGAGATCCCAGTGTGGAGCCGAGACACTAGACCCGCCCGACCCAAACCATGTGACGGGTCGGATTGTTTGCCCAAAACTGATGGGTCAGGCGTGGTAACCAGAAGGACCCGACCCGCCGACCAGGAACTTTTCGATGGGCCGGTTATTTTGAACGGTGGACGACTTTTCGGAATGGCCTTTTCAGTTTTCGTGAGGTTTACTTCGTTCGGTTCTCTCGTTCATTGGTTAATAGTAATTAATGCTTACCCCCGCGGCCCCGCCCGTCCCGTCAAGCAGGCAGGCTAGGCTTTCATAGGCGTATGGTTTTGTAAACAAATAAACGATCTTATAGAGATGGGTCGTGGGCGTATGTGTGAGCGGTCGACTTTCCAGTTTTTTAGGATTCCTTCTTTGTAAACAAATAAACGATCTTATAGAGATGGGTTGCTATGAATTTTCAGTGTCATTTGTGAACTTTCACAGCGACGTTTGTAATTGCCGTGTATGTTCTATACTTACATAGTTTTAGTCTCAACGTCTTTCTATGCATGATGTACTAAACGAAGTTTATTTGCTAAACCTGTGAAACTTTGCGTGACGAAATCTAATGAGCATAATTAATCTACAATTTTGCTGCAGGAAGATTATTCTCGCAAATTAGCCCTAGTTTGTGATGATAGTTTTAAAACTGAGTTTGTCTAATACCCGTAATTAGTGGTCAGACTTGTAACTTTGGACCGGATAAAGTTTAGCCACATATACCAAATACATGTCATCACATAATCATGGTACCGTCCAGCTTTCGCTCTTCCACCTGCAGCACGTGGTTGTCGTCTTCCGACTGGTTCTCCCACTCGTCATCGTCGTCGACACACTCGCCCTCGCGAATGGCTTCGAAGAAGCAGGTGTTGCCGACCTTGAGTTGGTTGTCCTTAGCGAAGTGGTACCAGCCGTACTTGAAGTGCGCTCTGACCCCTCTCACCCCGTGCACGTGGTTCAAGCTCACTATCCACGACTGACTGCGCATCCGCAGTTCCACGAGCCGCCATCGAGCATACCCATGCGCCTCCTGGAAGTGCAATGGCACGTTCTGCGACGGCATCACCCAGATGACGCGCGAGTTAGATGTGGATGCACTGCATAATGCAGTAAAGCAAAAACTTGTAGCGATGGCAACTCACCAAGTACTGGGACTCCCTTGACCGCAAGTTGCACGGCTTCAGGCACATGATAAATTGAGAGGGCTCAGCCACGTGTAGCAACCTGGCGCCGGTGTTCCCTCCGTGCGAGACGTTGGCCTGCAGGTATCGATGGCGACAGGCGGACGTGTCGAAGACAGTTACGTCGTGCATGGCCGTGGCACGGTCGTACCGAAACACGAGCAGCTGGCAGTCACGCAGGTTGTGGGCGCAATAAAACTCCTCCCAACCTTCGGCTAGGTACATGGAGCCGATGTTGTCACCGATGGAGATGCTGACGCCCCATGTACCCAAGCCTGCGCCGTCGACCTGCAAGTTTAGCCTCGATGACCTCCGAGCTGCTGCACGAACTTAGGCGGTAGCACCTGCGCACCACGGTTGAAAATGCTGATCAACAATTAATTTGTAAGCACAACACCCAGATATTGCTTTTAATTAGAAGCAGCACTTACCAGCGATTCCTGGTACATCCCAGGGAGCAAGATCTTGTAGAACTCGAACGCGTTGTCTGCGTACAATTACAGAGAATGTCATGCTATGTCGTCAATGACATGCATGCAGCAAAGGACTAAAGGGAAAATTAGATGTGTACCATTAAAAGAATTGGTCTTTAGAAAAAAGCATTGAAAGATCAAGCTTCAGAAATCTAGCACCAAAAGTGTTGTCCGTTATTGATTTCTAGCACAACCGTGAACTCAACGTTACCAGGCCTCCCAAACACGTTCACCACGGTAGTACAGACTGTCGATGGTGTCTTCTGATGCCAATCGGTGATTTCAGTGGTAGAGGAGATGAGGAACGGGGACTGCAGTAGCAGGGGCTCACCATTATTCCGTTTTGCAGGTCGGATGGGGAAGAGGTGGCCGGGATGGGAAGTTCACCGGTGGCGCCCGCTCGGGGCCGATGGCAATGGCGAACACAGATTGCCCGACCACAGCTGGCGCGTGGGGCTGCCGGCGTGTGGGTCCGGTCGGTGGGAGACGCTACTGCACGGGGCAGCCGGTGGACGAGGGCATGTGTGCGGGCCGGCGTTGAGCGAGGCAGCCTACGGTCGGGTCCAGGCGCAGGGCCGGTGGCGAGCGGGGCAGGGGTGGGTCCAGGCACGCGCGGCCGCTGGCGTGCAGGGTGGCTGGTGAGCAAGGCCAGGCACGCAGGGGCACAGGCTTGGAGGTCACGGGCAGGGAGCCTTTGCTCCGGTTGGCGGCGGCTGGGGGTTAGGGATGACAAGTGGGGTCTATGTGTCACAAGGAGAGGAAGGGAGCTGGTAACGGTGAGCTAACATGAATGGCAAAAATCCATAACTGAGTAAACTTTCGAAGCTAATTTTCTAGAGTTATATCTTTCCATGCTATTTTTCCAAAGTCTGCATCTTTTGATGGTACAAATCTAATTTTCCCAAGACTAAAGGTTTAGTGTTCGATTAAGTTCACTACAAGTTACACAAAAGTATTGAAATTAAAAGCAATTCAAATGCTATTATTTGGGTGACTATTGTATTCTCTTTTCGAATTGTAATAAGCAATCAGATACAATTGCTGGTTGGGTGTACAGAAGCATGGTATTGGTATTAGACCATTCTTCCACAGCACCAGAGGTCAGCAGGCGAGGCACTCGCTGGTGGAAAGTTGCGGAGCTCACCGCCGGATGGCTTGCCGGCGGAGAGGATCGACCACACGGGTCACTGGTGTAGGTTTGCAAGAAGGGAGGGTCGCTTTGTGGAGAGGAGGGGTGCTGGATTTTGGGGCGGAAGAGAGCTACGCAGAGGCGCTCGCCCCCTACGCGTGGGATGTCACCGGTTGACGATCCGCTCAGTGGCGTGAAGGACGCCGACGCTTACTGCACACAACCTAGGCGCGCGCAGGACACTACCCCCCAACCGCGCACACGACGCCGCCGCCAGCCGTTCCTCCGCCCAGCCGTGTAGGACGCCACGCAAGTGAAGCTGATGCCGCGCAATATTGGATCATTGTTTGTGTTTCCAATTCATAGGATGTCCAAACAACCGAATTGGTGTCCCTAGATTCCAAATCCTAGTTCTACACTCCAATGCCAACATCCAAAAGCTACCTAAATGCATGGAGCGGAACATACCAGCTGCGCCGTCGTGAGCGTACATCTTGCGGCAAGCACTCAGGTCGAAGACCGTGATGGCGAGCGTAGTGGCGACGCTGTCGTAGCGGAACAATAGAACGTAGCCGTCCAGAAGTTCGTGGGTGCGTGCGAACTTGTCCCAACCATGCGCGAGGCACATGGCACCGCTCTTGGCGTCGCCCAAGATCTCCATGTTCCACGGCGGCATCCCCTCACTGACTAGCCGCATCTTCAAGAACTTGGCATCTCCAAGCTCCTGAACAAACTGATTCGGCAGCTTCTGAAAGTAGCAAGATTGATATGTGTCAGCAAAATCTCTTGCTCCCAGAGGGGACGGATCAAATTCGCAACCTAAACAAAGTATGAGATTCGACCACTTACCAGGGTGTCGTACATGCCAGGAAGAAGAATCTTGAAAAACTCAAATCTGCCATTGCCTGTTCTTAGCCTACCCTGCACGGACTGTCAGAGATAGATGAGAGAGGAGACGATTGACATAGGAGCCACAGACCTGGTGATGCCTGGGTACCTGCTGATGGGAGTAGCTTCTATAAGGGAGGCTTTCATGACCAATGCCAGTCGCCATGTCTTGGGACTCTACCCTTTTGACTACCATTGACAGGAAAGACGTTACTGTGACATCCATGCCCCTCCATTTCGGTTGATGACGTGTGGCGTATAGCATGGTGGGGTTCCCTCGACAGACACACGATTGCAGATGTGCGAACGACATGCGTCACTTGTGTACTTACTGAATCCACTTCCCGTGCATGCCGCATCTTATTGGTTTGATTAAAAACTACTCCCTCCGTCTCGAAATGTAAGCATTCATTGACTTTTTATGTTCATATTTGACTGTTCGTCTTATTAAAAACTTATGAAAGTATTATTTATTTTGTTATGACATGTTTTATCATCGTATATATTTTAAGTATTTTCATAATTTTTTTTGAATTAGACGGACGGTCAAACGTGATGCACAGAAATCGAATAATGCTTATATTTAGGGACGGAGGGAGTATTAACTAATTTGCAATCCTATTTGTTTCACTTCAAACTCTCAACTACTCCAAGGTGGGGAAAATGCTAAGGCATTGAAAGAATTAATTCCAGTAGTGCATCAGGTAAAAGATTTATTTCTGTTACAAAATGGTAAGACATTGAAAGATTTAATTCTTTTTGAGTACAGTCCATGAAAAGCAAATAGAACATTACAAATTCTGATGAAGGAAGAAATGAAGGTTAAAGGTTGCAACAATATAAAGATTCCAGACTTGAACAAGCAAATACTATAGAGGGAAGATAGGTTGCCATTGCAAATCCCTTGTCAAGCTTCATTGCTAGAGGAAGCAATAAGTAGTCAACTTCTTTTTTTGTACATTGCAATGTTCTTCTTCTCAATCTCCTCCAACTTCTCAGCAACATCTTCAGGCAGAACTATGTTGTCACCACGCGTTTGTAGTTTCTCCATGTCAGGAATGAAGAACTCACAATCAAACGAGTCCATGTCATAGATGATCCATGCTACGTCTTCGTAGTCTTCATGTACAAGACCACAACGGGGACACCTGCTAGCGTTGCGGCGAGCTTGGCGGTAGGCTTCTCTGAAGACGCCGCCAGCGTGGAACGTCCTGCAGCAGGCTGATTGATTCGGATGTACATGGGCTTGGAGTCTAGTAACGGGTTGTTTGTGGGGTGGGGGTAGTTCAAAGCTATGCGGATCAGATGACTTCTCTGAACGTGATTGGTCCCAAAAATCTCTGAACATGATGAAATCTTTTGCATCTGTGATTGATCCTATCATCGGTGCTCACAATTAGGTCCATTCATCACCATTATACGTACGAACGGTGGTGGTAACCCAATCTGCCTTGATGTCTCGTGCGTAGTGACTGATTTACAGCAGGTTACGCAGTTCGTCGGCCATCTGGACGAGACAAGAGAGGAGGTAACCAATAGTCGAACCAAGTGATAGGTTACGCGCGTGCCTCTGGAGAGTACATGGCTCGTGCGAAACTGAATGGTCCAGGTTACGAAGATGATAGAGAGAGAGGTAGATAGACACAACAGCTCACATGTGTTTATGAAAGCGTGTCAATAAATGTCCAATGGTGGTGGCACAACTACCGCTCCTTCTCATTTTGTAGTGGGTTGCTCAGTTTGGGACATCGACTATTCGACTGTAATGACGACGGTGCGGCGGTGCCGGCCGGTGTTGTCCGCAAGTCGTGGTATGGAGCTTATCCAGTTGTACTGTGGTAGATCCGTGTTGTATACGTGTGTTTGGTTTTGTTTTGGTTGAGTTGAAGCAGTGGAGTGATGCAACTGCATCAAACGCACCACGGTATGATGAACACATCCGATCCGTTGCTAGGCCTGCACATCAAAAAATTTCGCGAAAGCAATCATATAGTAGATGCGGAACGCGATCACTAGCTGCTACATAGCTTTAGGTGCACACACATCATTTCATGCATGTACGAGGAGTCACTGGTATTGCCCTGATGCTCACCGAGGCAGCGCCCGGCAGGTTACGCACGAGGAACCATGATGGATGCGTGGAGCAACATGGCTCGCGGTTGGGTTACCATAGCATATGCCTTTGATCAAAGCATGCCGTGTATCCCAGGCATCCACGCATGTAACCGAGGTGGTGCAGGTTACAGTGATGGCTGCCTGGGCTACACATGCCAGCATCGCGGTTGCCACGGGACACGGCGGGTGGTGTCGACAAAGCGCGTAACCTGCAAGGTCTCAGTTATTCAGGTGCCATTCAGCGGGCTGCGCACTAGAGAATTCCATGGACGATGCATCAGCCTCCCGGGCGCGGGTTTTGCTTCGGGGAGAAGCAAACTGCGGAGAGGGCAGGCCGCTGTGGGCCACGCGGTGCACCGTCATTATTACGATGGACGACGTTACGAGGCCTCCCTCCTCCGCTCCCCTCCCGTCGTGTCGTCCACAGCCACAGCTGCCGCCCGCCCCGAGGAGTAAGCTGGACCTGCTGCGTTACGTGTGCCACGCGGTGCTTCAGCCTAGGTTACGCAGCTTGCTGCCAAGCCAAGGGTTACGCACGGTCACTGTGTCGTGTCGTGTGTACAACCTTGACGGGACGGGACGGGCCTGCTGTTGCAGGCGCCTCCGCTCCCGTCCTGTCGTGTCGTCCACAGCCACAACAGCGCCACCCGCCCCGAGGAGTAAGCTGGACCCGCTGGGTTACGCACAATCCATGACGCACACGCATACTGCATCCACTCTGCAAAATCCATGCTGCATGGCTCAACACTGACTGGTAGACTGGTAGGCGTCGGCTGGTAGGCTGCGGCTCACTGATAGTGAGATGAGAGGAAGGATGCTCCAGCGGTGTCCATACTAGGGCAGGGTTGCCCTTTATCTTAATCTATGTAGGTTTACTATTTTCGCTATATGTAATTTCGAATCATACTTTATGTATCTTAATTTCGTACTTTGTTATAATGAACTTGCTATAATAGTGTTATGTGTCTAATTTAGAGATTATGTATTTCGGATTTGTTTTGTTTCGTTATTCCATTCCAAACGCATGCTATTTCGATGGATCCATCAGATTTGGACTTTGTCGTTGGATCCCCTCGATTCCATGTTAGGACTAGGCTGTTATTAGTCCTGTAATAGGGTAGCGGGCCTGTGTGCCGCCATGGGCCGTTGGGCTTGTGTATGCTGTCCGGCCTGCTGGCCGTATCCGCTATGTAACCTGAAGCCATAGGAGGCATAGTCATTTATTTATCAACATATAATATCAAACAGATGAACTGTTCTTCTTCCTCCTGGTGCTCCTGCGTCGTTCTCTTCTCGATTCCCCTTCTGTCTTCTTCCTGATCTTGGTTTCCTGCTATTTCCTATCTGATTCCCTTCTCCAATCCCTTCCCTACTACCTGCTACTAACATTCCATTGACCACATCTTCTTCTCTTCCCCATGCACTGTGCTAAGAAAGTAGAGATGGTGGTGGTGGCTGAGTTATAAGCGCACCAATGTTCGCCAGAGGCCCAGTGGTGAGGCTTATCTCTTTGGTTCGGTGCTACGGTTTCGACTGGCAGGGGCGGTGCTATGATGCACATCAAGGCCACTTGCTTTGAGTGGCCAGCACCGCGTCGTTGCAAGCTGCTGGCTTCGCGTCGTTGCAAGAATCATGCCCAACAAGTCTGAAATATGACAATTAAAGTTTATGGTAGAACGAAAGAGTTAACTTGCGACATATTTTGAAAGCAAAAGATAATAGCTAAATACTGAAATAGGAGGCGACAACAAGCTAATCCTCGGAAAGGGACAACATGCATATATATGAGCTTTTGAATATTCATCGCAATGAGCAAAACACATATAGTAAACACTCTACAAATACATACACCATGGGTCCCCCTCGTTCATGGGCCCACCCCCTAGGACGGCCCTGTTGCTTAACCATGGACAAATAAAAGAACTAACACTGAATGATTCATCGATGCCTACATGGGCTCAGCCCAACAAGGAGTTAGGCACGCACGCCCAGTACAAAACCCAAATAGCTATTTCTATAATAAATGAGTACATAAGTGTTTACTTAATGATACATCTAAAAAAAGTGTTTATTTAATGATAAGTGTTCAAAAAATGCAACAAATGGCATAGAGCACATCAAAAAATACAACCAATGGCATAGAGCTCAAGTCCTAATTTATAATGCTGCTCTACAGTGAATGGAAGCATGTTTGTTTGCTTTTCTCCATCAAATTTCTTGATGCCAACAAAATCTTAGTATGTTTATACATAACTCTGAGGTTCAGAAAGAAGATAGGTTTGTCCATCCTTAAAGACCTTAACATGGCAGAATGTTCCTCCAGTTTCATCTACAAAAGTGATCTTTCTTTGTTTCCTTGGCACCTCAGGATGTGAAACAGCATTCTTCTTTGCTAGGCTCTACAATTGAAAACATAGTCATGAAAGAAGCATTAGGTCAGATTTCAAATTTGTATATAAAAAATGTTAGTAGTCTTAAAAGTTGATAGGGACGGACCAATATTTTACAAAAGCGATTGCAGTCTTTGTTCATTATCGACAACCATTTCCTTGTAGTCTTCTCCACTTCTAATGCATCCTCAGAGGCTGCACTAATCTGTCCATCGAAACGATACACCACATCAAACATATGTCAAGATTGGAGTTGTTTTGTTTTCAAAGTTCTAACCAGTATGTGTCAGTAAATGGACAAGTAAATATTTTTCCTGAAACAAAAATGTATAAATGATCCGTTCTGCATCATCTACTTTACTTTTCATTGAATTAATATGCTTCTTACAACAAACTTTAAAATTAGGAATTTAACAATGTCTCACCTTAGCAATTTTGAAATTAGGAAGTAGATAATATGCTTCTGACGACAAACTTTCATCCACTATACTTCTCATGTGCTTCAAGATCCTTGTAAGTTTTGCAGCTATGTTTTCTATATCATGCATCTGTCTTTGAGAAAACTCAACAGCTTTCTCAGTGTCTAAGACCACCGATGAATTTATCATGCAAGACCAAGTTGTCTGTTGATGATAGGGGGATCCTGTTGACTTGAGAACTCCTTTGCTTGTTGGGGAGACATCAGTCCTGCCCTTAAGTATTCTATCTGTGCTGAACATTGATCGGTCTTGCTTTTGTGCTGGCTGAGGTAATGATATTCTAGTTTTGTCACAATCTTCAGTAACAATTTTCCTCTCTGCAACAATAAGAAAGAGTGTGATTATAATTGATCTTTGTACAAATATTAGAAAATATTAGCAGCAAATAATGCTTACTCAGTCTTTGGACTCCATCACATAAATCAATACCAGTCAGAGCATTGCAAAGTTTCTCCTGAGACATTGGTGACATAATCTGAAAACAAAAACAGGAGGAGAAATATGTTAGTATGGCTATCTTGTTCATCATTTGTACTGTAACATTATTGAAGGAATGGTTCAGACCTTTCTCTTGGAAAATAATTTCTTTGGACCATGTTCTTCGATTGATTCGTCGTCAATAAGAAGTTCTGACTTCTTAATTTGGCTATCAGTTTCCCGAGAGGTAACAGAGGAATTTGGATCTCCAACAGATAATTTATTAGATTCTTCAGCATTAGAGATCTCTGGCGTGACACTGGTAGGGTTTAACTTACCAGTACAAGATTGGAGTAACTGATGGTGAAGCACTAATTCTTCTGGTCCTTCTTTATTAACAGACCTACAAATATCATCATCTACTGTAGAATGTAACATATCCTTCGATGGCCACTACACATTATCCGGAAGTGAGATTTTATTATCTAAAGCATTTTTAAGAAGTAGTACACTCCCCACCTATTTTTTCAGTACAGTCTGGAAGTGCAATAAACAGTTATCCACATGATTGCAAGGGGATGTTTATTTCAAGAATTATTTGCGGAAATAAGAAGAAAAAAGCTGTAGACATTCATCTGAGAAATTTAGACAAATAAGAAATGTACTTCGTATGAACAAGCTAGTTACTCACTAATAGCAATTTCAAACTGCTCCAGATCGTCAGTTCTCCTTCCAAGCTTCTCCAATGTTGGGTCATCTATTGTCACTTTGAATGGGGAGCTATGTGTGGGGCTAAGAGTATCACCTCTCATTGATGTTGTATCTTCCACTTCTACAGCACGTGGAGAAGATGTTAATACTTCCATCTTTCTATTAGCTTTAGCAGGAGATGTTTTTGGCCTCTTCTGCTTCAACGCAATAAGAGGCTTATCAAGATCAGATTCCTCCCAGTCAGAATCTTCATCATATATTATGTGGATCTTCTTAAGCCTTGGAGATCTTCTGGGAGTACCCAAATCAATTTTTTTGGAAGCAGAAGTAGGCATGTATCCTGTAGAAATGCAGAAAATCAAGTATTATCAACAGGTGCATGCTTCATAGATTCATGAATATCATCACTTAAAATGCGGATACTGCTAAAAAATGTAAACCACATCCAACAAGAGCGTCAAACTCTTCAATAAAAAAATAGTGAAACATAATGTAACCAGGAAAAATGATGTCGACAAATAACAGAATCATAATATTTGATATAAGAGAAAAGGAAACATGAGTACCCGAAACGAACACCTTTTCTCCCGAAACAAATCTGCGATGCCCACCCCACCCCCCCTCCCCCGTGGAAATGCCCAAATAAACATAGATCTACAACAGCCCTCAGCTAATGGAAGTACCGAGAGGGGAGGTGGCGACGTGTTCAGCGGGAGGTACTGACCTTGGACGGCAGCGAACGGCGGCTGCTGAGAGGGGGGGAAGGGGAGGCAGCGCCCTAGATGCCGACTTCTTGGCAACGCACCCCGAAGGCCCCAAAATAGATCAACTTTATATGGCACTCCCTCCATTCTCTTTTGATAGGAATACTCCGTATTTCCAAAAATCAGATTTTTACAAATGATAGTCCTATTTGCCATTGGTGTGGGCCATGGCAATAAATGGCACAGATAACAATAAGTATCATGAGTAGAATGCCATTTGACAGAAGAGAAGTTTAAGACTACTGGCTGCATGGTGCAAGACTGGCTGGGTTACGCACGGGGTCTGTTACGCAAATCGGTCGTGTCGATCCTGCGCGTCACCTGCATCCAGTCATGTTGGTTCTGCGCATCACCTCAGCTCGGTTACGCACGGTTCGGCTACGCACCATCCGTTCTGCATGGCGCGTGCAACACCGACTGGGTCGTGTCGATTAAGCGCGTACGCACTGTCTGTGCTGCTTGATGCAACACCACCGGTTCCAGATGTATGCGTAACCTGAACCCGCTCGTACCCGCACAGACTCGGTTACGCACCTTGATGCTGCAACACCGACTGGGTGGTGCCGATTCGGTGCGTAACCTGCATCCGGTCGTGTTGATCCTGTGTGTCACCTGCACTGCACCAGCTTCGGTTACGCACGATTCGGCTACGCACCATCCGTTTTTCATAGCGCGGCGCGTAATAACATAAGAAATAAGTTTCAGTTGTACTCTGTATGCGTAACCTACACCCACTGGGTTATGCACCATCAGTGCTGCTGCATGCATAGGGCAACTACAACTGGGTAACGCACAGACTCGGTTACGCACCATTCAGGTAACACTGACTCGTAGGTGCCGGTAGCACTGATAGTGCATAACCGAGCGGGTGTAGGTTACTCGCAGGATCGACAGGACCGGATGCAGCAGGGATGGCTACGCCGAATCGGTGATCGGCTGGGTCCAGGTTACGCCGGTCTGGGGTATTTGCTATTTTTATTTGTATTAGCAGTGAATATAAAATAGCAAAAATAGAAAAGGGTGCAAAGGCACTAATATAATATACATGCATCTATCTGATCCAAAACAGGGTTAACATATATATATTATGAATTCTGAATTCATCCGAAGGCACTAGATTGATCTTCTCCATTCCCGTTATTACTACTACTGCTAGTACTAGGCAAGAGGCCGGTCGTTTCGTCTCCACCAGCAAACTAACTGCTGCATCATATCATCAGCCAGTAGCGCAGCGGCGTGGGATCTGGTGGGGTGGCCCATGTTGCACACACCTTCCTTGACCTGGTGTTTGTTATTTGCTCGATCTCCTGGCCCGGAGATTTCTACTCGTCGTCGCCGCCTGTATTATATTATTGCGAGACAAGAAAAGGCAACCAAGTTAGAGGCAGCAGAAGCACACTCGATATATATACACGACGACGGAGTATATATGTATATTATTAGCACCTGCCATACTGGAGGGATCGTCTTCGTCAACCTCAACGGATGGAGCATCAGGAGCTGCAGGTGGATCGTGCAGGATGTACTAATCCGCTGAGATGTCGTCATCATCTTCCTTGTACATCGCACCAATTGCGGCCAGAACATCCAAAAGTTCCTTCTCCAACTCACTCATCAACTGCGTGTGCCCATGCATGAAGAACAAGAAAATGAGGAGATGGAAATTAAAATAATTAAACCGCACAGAGTGTAGTGCGGGAGGAACACCACCAGATCGAGCATCCAACCAGTACGTACATACCTCACTGTCGTCTTCATGCATAGGCGGTTCTTCGATGGTGGGATGAGCAGGAGCGACCGGCTCATCAAACAGTAGATGCTTGGCGGTGGGTGGCGGCGGCGTGTCCATCGTCTGCAGACGCTTGGCCGGGGAACTTACATCATTAGTATCAGAAGTCTCGGGTCGGCGCTTCGAAGGTGTTTGCCTGGACCTGGAGGCACCAACAACCACCTCTTCTGGTGCTGCTGGTGTACTCATAAGTACTACTGTACTACGACGACTATACTACCTGCATCCGCTGGGAAAACCACTAATTGTTTCTAGTAAACCTACAGTAAAATGAGACGCAACAGTATGAATGAATAATGGACCAACACACCTCCCGGTCCTTGTTTATATAGCTACTGTAGTGAAAGGGCCAACGGAATCTGGGAGAGAGATGGAAACGATCGTCTCATTAGGGAAGCCTCCGTGCACCATGAAAAGCACGATCGTGAAATTGCCGGGATAGTGCACATGCGCACATATACCTAGAGAGGAACGCTCCTTGGTGGCGGAAAATGGCAGCCAGTGTCGATCCTGCATAACCTGACCCAGATGGTTACGCGTGAGGCACTCCCTCCTGCTCCTGGTACGCGCACTTAGGAATGCGGGGTCTCGGTTACGCTGTGAGGATCACTGCTTGGTGCAAAGACTAATTTAAACGAATCCATAATAACCTGCAGGGGTGGACCTATGTTATGCTGAGCGAGGGCTCACTCAAATTCTATAAATCAAGCTAATTGACAAAAATTCTCTATATAAAATCTTCATAAATTTTTGTATTCTCAAGGTGTGCCCTCACTCAAATTGTGCTCTAGGTCCGCCCCTGATAACCTGCCTTTCCAATCAACTAGTTTCAACCAGTGGCTGCTGCATAGGGCAACTACGACTGGGTAATGCACTGACTCGGTTATGCACCATTCAGGCAACACCGACTCGCAGGTGCAGTCACCGCTGATAGTGCGTAACCGAACGGGTGTAGGTTACTCGCCTATCACGGGGTGCTGGTGATAGGCGCACCCCGTAACGCAGTCGGTGTTGCAGGAACAATGCTGCAACCGTCGGTTCACCTTTTGCCTCTGTCCCCGCGCCTCCGCTAGGAGCTGATTTCTGCCATTTGTGCCGACGTGGAAGAAGCAGGTGAGATCCGATGTGGACAGGTCGTCCTAGACGATTTCATTGCAAGACGCGAATGTGGGAGATGATTTCATAGACAGCGGGACCTCGACCCTCGCGCGCGCGTAACTTCTCAGACGAATGAGCTCTCAACTGCAGAATAATTTCTAATAGTGAAATATAGTCGTAGGAATACATTTTTTTGGCAAAAAAAGATCGAGAACATCGTCTGGGTGAAAGAACGGAAATCAACATGCTTGCGTAGTAGGGATCTATCAGATCTAGATCGTTGACGCCTTCCATCTCACCAGCAGCTTATCCCAGAGCTGGTCGTTGGCCTTCCCCTCCTGTTGAAGGATCCTTTCCAGACTCTCAACCATTGAGAGGAGATGAGCCGTGTAGACTTGGATGTGCGTGTTAACAGGCAGATCCACCCACTCTGTGTAGCCACAGTCATCCACCTGCAGGAAGAGACAAGACGCGAGTCAAGGCAAGTGCATGCCGATCGATCCGGTGTACTAAACGAAAGATGCATGGAAGGGTACTGTGTTATTAGAAGAAATACAGTTTCGGGAACTTTACATGAAGCGATGGCAGCGGAAGAAACGACGCCCCCATCGATGTAGCCGACATAAGTTTGGACGATGGCGTCCTCCTGGTGTATGCATTGAGGCCAAGGATGCGGTCGGTGAGGGTAGTCTCGAAGAGGATTGTTGTCGGTGCAGTAATGCCTACGGCTGATTACTGCTTGGGGTGGGGGCAGACGTGGTTTGCTAGGACCGTCCCATTCCATAGCTTTCCCTCCCATTGTCGCCTTGCTCTCCTCGGAGGAGCTGCTCAAAGGCTGGGGGCACAGCTTCTTTGGCATTCCGTTAGTTGCGATAGCACGGGGAGCAGGCCGCGATATCTTTTTTCTTTTGTTCTCTCACCAGAGGGGATGGGGGTTTGCCTCTTACTATTAACAACGACCCCCGGTACATGAGGGCCGAGGTTGTTGCCACCAAAATAATAATAATAATAATAATAATAATAATAATAATAATAATAATAATAATAATAATAATAATAATAATAGCGTGGTAGTGCGCGCACAATCCGGTGTCGAAGCCGCCATGCTTGGAATGTAATCTGCTGCTCGGCTGGTGGTATGGAAGGAGATTGCTACGTGGTTTTGCCGATCAACATGAGATGCTACTGCGAGCCAGAAGAGCAAACCATTTATTAGAAACACCGGAACGGCCGCGCTTGGCGTCTCCTCCTTCCTGCAATTTCGGGATCGTGCTTTCATTTCACGTTGTGCTTTTAAAAAGATCTAAATCTGCGCCTAGTTGGTCACGCACGATCCATGGTGCGTAACCTGCACCACAAGGTTATGCACGATCCTTTAGGGTTGACGACAGTGACCACAACATGGATACAAACTCCATTTTGTTACTCGAGTCGAGTGAGAGTAATCATATCTTTGCCCACATTTAACACTAATTCAAGTATCAGTAATTAATTAACACAAAGTTAAACCAATACAACTTCTGTGAAAATCACTCGTGAAAGGCATTCATTTCATCTCCATCATATCCTGACCAAAATGTCCATCATCTGTTAATTACTTCATTGCTACAAAGATAATTCCCAAAACCAATACAACCGAGCGGGTCCATGATTGAAAAGTTCAGGGAAAGCAGTGCCAAAGCACAAATCTCCTATAGTAAACCATATAGAAGCAAACCCGCTACTCACAAGATTTCGCTCAAACCTCAGTGAGTCATATCAGCAAATCTCATCGTCCACCAAATATCAACAATCAATATCAGCTGCCACTTGATCTTCCTTCAATCTCCACCAATGCAGAGGCAAAAAGTCACTGTAGTAGCATTAATTAATATTAACATAAGGCTCCAGTGACCATGGAAAGTCTACCGAAAAGCTCTCTCAAATCCCGCGGCCACACGCAGGAAATCACCTAGTTAAATCTATTAACGTCCACCAATATCATCATCATCCTCCAATACTGGACTACTTAATTCGGGATACCTAAAATCTTCGGCATAACATGTATTCTCAGCCTTTCTCACCTATATAGAAAAAACAAATAGTCAGTTGTAAACTGTGCCAGCAAGTCCGATATGCAAACAAATAAGGGTATAGTTACCTTCAGGCTTCGAAGACATGTAAAAGATCTACAGCCGACTGTGCTAGGACCCTCAACTGCCCTTAAATCATTAGCATGCCAAAGAGTAAAACGAGGTTCACCGATAGATGGTGCTATAAACAGATGATCCAGCCAATCCAGTAAATACAACTGTAGATGGCACATGGGTAAGTGATGAATTATAATAAATAAATAAAAGGTAGGGGAACAGAGTTCTTGATTGGTACTACATAATTATTACCTCGAGAAAATAGGTGGATCCTGTTACAAAGGGCACACCATGTCTGTCTGTACACCTCTGTAATATTTTGTCACCATTTCTAAGTTCTTCCAAAATGTAGCCTACCCAGTCGTAGGTCATTATATTATTAACATCAAGGCAAACATCTAACAATCCTTTGTTTACGAAGGCAGATGCTGTAGGAGCAAAGATTCTGTGTACCAAAAGTAAAGTCCAACAGGTGACGAAAATGTCATCATCACGGCCATCAAGGATTCTGTCTATTATGTGATGGTTCCAGTTTTTCTTGTCGAGAGGCATGCCCAAGCATGTTTTGAAGTATATAGTAGACTTCTCATTGTATATCTCCACCACTTGCTTTCCCTTGTTTGGTAAACCAGTCAATCTACAAAGACTTCTCCGATTCATAGGGATGCATTCGCCATTACCAAATTTGAAGCACAAATGTTTCACATCAATGTGCAATAGTATCCAAACTCCAAGTTCCCGGAGTGGGTTGCTAACCTTCAAATCCAAATAATTACGAAAACCAACTTTTTTTAGTTTGGCCACCTGATTGGGATTCAACTTTCTTATGATATCAATCACACTTCTTGGACTCCACCTACTACTCATATTCCCAATAACATAAGGTGGTTGATGCAATGTACGAAAGCAACAAAGGAATATAGGGCAGATGATGAGACTGTGCCAGTGTTTACAGATAACCGAGGCACGAAGAATGGAACTAGGATTAGGTGGGAGACGAAGGAAAATCTGAACAAGGACTTCATCTGGCAATAGGCAAATATTATAACTAGAATGCTTCCTGATGTCAGTCACCAGATGAACTGTACCCTGTAAAAGTGCAACTGACTCGATAAACCACTATAGAAATGCATCTGACTCGGTAAACCACTTTATAAATGATGAGTTGTATGTTGTAACACGTAGGGAGACAAAAAAAAGATCATAATATGTGATCATATGTGTAATAATATTATTGAATGCGGCAGTTTTAGAGCAACAAGAACTTAAAGGTGATATATAAACTGATAATACATGATAATTATTCAAAAACAGAATGATAATATTTTAAAAATGAGTATAGGTACCAACATCAGAATATTTATTGCCCTTCCCACTCATCTTCTTTGCAAGTAGATACTCCACTCGTACCCACTGTATTATCCACTGCCCTGGTAGCATGTTATAGTGATTCTGCAGTACGTACAAACAACAATAATAAAAATGGACATCCAAACAATTTGACCACTAAGAACAACATTATCAAAAAGGGATGGAGAGACAGCCAGAGACTAACTATATTCAGCAAAAACGGTCAATGGTAATTATATTATCGGGTTTCTTGGGCTTCTTATTGCTTGTTGGCCAGCATGCAAGTTGTCAGCAGTACACACATCATCAACTGTAGTAGGCAATTAGCAAGCCTAGTTGCAATTATTATTCCATGCTGCTTGTTTGGATCACCTCTCATCCCTAGCAAGCGTAGGTAGTCTCTATATATTGCATTGTACCAAGGAAAGGTAAACGTCAGGTGTAGAAATTTTTTAAAATCCCGCATCCTAACCATAACACACAATGGAAAGTCGTCCTAGTAGGAAATAGCACACGGTACCAAATGATGCGGGAATTTCAGGTGTGGAGTGGTAGGGTAAACAAAAAGGCAAATCATATAATCATTCACATGAGAAAGAGAGATATGACCTCGAAATTTTTCCCTCTCTTTCTTTTCACCTTCTTGGCAAGTACTGGATCCTTACTCCAGCCGCATTCATCTGCCAACGACTGTGTTTCGACGTTGGTGGTGGTCCATACCACGTCATCCTCCATCATCGATCTACTACACAGCACCAGAAATAAAAACAGAAGGATGGAATCCCTTATTTCTAGATATAAGATGAACTGGGAAATAACCAGATATCAAAACGGTCAGGGTTTCGGTTTGGGTGGCTGCCGGGGGCTCTAATCACCGGCGGCCTTAGAAAAGGGAGGTGGGCCAGAGCTAGGCCTGGCGGTGGACTGGTGGAGGCGGCTTGCGGGGCAGAGGGGACGTCGCCGGCGGGGGTCAGCAGTTGGACGTGGTGGTCGGTTGAGTTAGGAACGAAGCAATCGGGTGCTTCCGCCCTACTCTATATGCGTTGGAGTTGGAGAGGGAAACGAGAAGGAACCGCTGACAAGTGGGCCTACACCACCCAGTCGTGGTTGCAGCACAGATGATGCGTAACTGATCTCGTGCATGTAATGCGCACATTCGTAACCACAGCCTACATTCCACGAACCGAGATGGCGCAGGTAACGAGCATAATCGACATCACCCAATCGGGGGTTACCTGCACCCGCTTGGTTACGCATAATCGACATGACCCAGTCGAGGTTGAAGCACGCAGACACCATGGCTCGTGCGTATCCACTGAGGCGAGGGTTACGCAGGTTCGACACGACCCAGTCGGTGGTGTTGAAGGAGCCATGTAGCATGGATGGTGCGTAACCTAGCCGGTCCAGCAGCTTACATGCATAATCGACACCACCCAGTCGGGGTTGCAGTATCCGAGCGAGTGCAGGTTACGCGCCGAATTGACACGACCGGATGTAGCATGGATGCTTGCGTGGCCATGCCTGTCCAGGTTACGCATACATGTGAAGCCTATTTGTGCGTAACACAGTCGGTGTTGCAGGAACAATGTAGCCTGGCTGGTGTGTAACCTAGTGTCTTGTTGGATGTAACAAGCAGTTATAACCCAGAATCAATCAATCATAGAAGCACGAGATCACGAAATTGCCGGTGGCGTCAGGCATATATATAGAGTGCGAGCTAGCGTCGTAACTGGAACTCGCATGCATGGAAAATCTGTGTCCATCCTGCGTAACTGGGTCACCGTGAAGGGTACGCCGGTCGGACAACACCAGAGACATTGCTCGTTTGTAACCGAATGGGTGCAGGTAACGCGCAGAATCGACACTAAGGTGAAATTTTGAAAGACACTAAGGTGATTGCACGCCAACATTCTTTCAAATGAGATTAGACACTGGCGGGAATATGGCAGTTGACTCGAAAGGAAAAGTCATATCTATCGAAGGCACGTCTCTGTTCCACCCATTACACAGTCGCTTACAATACCATCTAAGGCCTCAGCCAATGCAAGTCATTCTCATGAAACAAGACTTGTACGTAGTAGACAGCTATAATCGACACTGACCCAAGTGTTGCTTCAATGATTTCGGGAGCTCTGCATGCCAACATTTGCAAGAACGAATATTAGTACGGTTTTGAGTATTGCTATATATAAATCAACAAACTCACCGAATTAGTAATATTAGATCCGTGATCCGTCCGAATTGCTCATGAAGTGTACGTAGGATGTATAGTTATAATCGACGCCAACCCAAGTGTTCCTTCAATGGTTTCGGGAGCTCTGCAAGGTTTAGTGTATGTATGCATGATTATTTGCCAAAAGTACAAAGTGTGCCAAAAGAATTTTTTTGTTTGTTGACCCATTATCGATTATTAGGATTTCTTCCTCTCTGTTGTAACAGATAACATAAATGATTACCTATCATCTGAAAGTGGATATTGATCCTTTGACAGATCCATCAGGAAAATTGGGTTGTCAATACTTGCCCATATTTGTTGCATAAAAAAATCATAAATGGGCAATAGAATGTGAAGATTGTACCCCCATTTGTTGTTCAGAATATAGTTCTGAGCAATCAGATGAGGTGCTCTCCCTTGCAGACTTGTCTTGAATATTCTCCCGGTCCATGGGATCAAATTCCTTCTAGCAAATGATGTTTTCTTGGTTACCCTGACCAAGATTTCTTGGTGATGTAGCCTAAAAAAATTATGTCATTTGATTTCCAAAAAGAATATATATATCCGGTCAATGTTTCTACCTTTGTTGGTGTTCTCTGGTAATTGAGGTCCTGAGAAAGAAAACTTGAACCATTTGGAGAAGCTCCATTTACCTATTGATGGGACATGCATGCATAGAGAACAATAATTTATTTCATATACAGGCATGAAAGGTGTCCAAGATCAATAACGTAACTTGTGATAGTTTTTTTATCTGTGGAACATAAACTAACTTGTGGTTGTTAATATATCATATTCATGTCAATCCAGAAATAAACAAAGGAATATCAATCAATACAATTAATGCATAAGACATGACCTCGCATGTGAATTTAATACCCTCAAATCCCTTAAAAATTGTATTGCACTTTCCAGTGGTGTCCCTCTTTGAAGTTGCCACCGTTTTTCCAAAGTCGTTTGCACAACAAGTATCATCAATATTTCTCAGCTGCAATACAAAAGTAAAATAACAATGTGAATAGTCAATGTTAGTCATTATACTATCTCTATATGTATTCATCCAAAAAGTTGAATTATATTTCTCAAAAAAAAGTTTAATTATTATGTTACTGCAGTTACCGGCAGGTTTTTGTGGGAAGCCTCTAGTTCAAGTCGTAGTGCATTGCTCCATAGTGAAAACCGAGGTTCACCAATAGGTGGTGTGATAGAACTACTCTTCAGCCAATGAAGGCAATATAACTGCATGCTCGCAAAAAAGTTGAAACAAATTATCTCAGATCTGTGATAAAATGGCAAGATCAGAAAGCGCTATTTATATTTCTTACTCCAAGGAGATATGTAGATCCATGAATATAGTTGGCACCCTTGTGTCTCTTCTTAAGGTTTAATGCATTCGCACCACATTTAAAATTGTATATAAGGTAGCCAACCCTGTCGTAGTTCATCAAATTATTTACGTCTTGACACACTTCCAAAAATCTTGTACTAATGTATGCACATGTATCTGGAGCAATGATCTTGTCAACAAGAAGTAAAGTCCAACAGGTGACAAAAAGGTCATCAGCTGCACCATCTCTGATTTTGGCCTCTAATGTTCTTCCTGAGATTTTATGGCTTCCTTTATTAGGAACTCCTAGCTTTCCTTTCAACTCACTGATGCCATTATATTTAGAAGTGTTCTCATGTATTGGTTTGCCTTTGCATGGTAAACCAGACTACCTTGAAATGCTCATTGGACTTAAAGGGATTTGTTTACCGTTGCCAAAATCAAAGACTTCCTTTTTTGTATCATAGTGCCACAGCATCCACACCCCTAGGTTCAATAGGGGAGATTCAATCACCATACTCAAAAAATGACGAAATCCAATGTCTTTGATCTTTTCAATCTGTTGTGGTTTCAAGCCACCGTTGACATTGATCACCATTTTCGGTGAGCACCTAGTGCTTATCCGCTTCTTATGGAAGAAAAAACAAAACCATTAAGTCATCAGTGTAAGGTATAGTAGACCAAAACCAGATAATAAAAAAATCAAGATGTCAGCATACCACAACACTGTTTGCTGCCGAGACCACACCGCCATCCATTTCTGAAGGAGTAACACCATAATATTGCTTCCTCTTTCGTTTTGTGTTCCTGATGATTGTTTCTTCTGGAAGTCCAGATGCGGTGCCCTCTGAGTCACACTTGCCATCTTCACTGACAGATGCTAGTTTGTCAACACTCTTTAACAATGTCATCAAATTTTGTGGATGTGTCTGCATTTTCCTCTCTGTAAATCGACCCTTCTCTACTGTACAATGAAGATATGTCATGAGTTTTATTAGCAGGTGCATGCGGTTGCATGGGACCGAGTATAAACAATATACGTATACATACTCACCCATAGTGTTTTTCACCGATTTCTGTTTGGGATTTGTTGTAGTTTCCCCAATGGTTTCAGCTTTGTCGACCAATTTATTTGTGTTCTTGTTAATAGATAAATCTAGACGAGTTTCACCATCAGCTGTGAGGGGAAAATCGAAACCTCAGGAACAAATAAGTACACTGTAGGAAAAGGCTACAGAGAATCATATAAACAACTAGACTGCTCATGTGCTGTGATAGAATTTCAAGCAATGCGGTCAACTCCTACTATTCTTTTTTGCGAGGAAAACTGCCTACTATTCAATAACTTATTCGACGAAATTAAAAGGAAAAATCAAAACTAAAGAAACTCAGCCTTTGCCATAGAAAATACCAAGACTCCAAATTGGATAGATACTTTATCAATTTTTAGTAAATTCACTAAATTGGATACTCTATAAAATTTTCTAAAAAAATTAATTAAACTGATTTACAATCAATTATTATAGAGATTGAATTAACATAAAAGTGACTAAATAGTAATTAGCAAGATGATAAATGCCGCACCAGTTCAGATGGTTAAGGAATTGATTTGCACAAAATTATGGGATGAATGCCACACATTTGCAAGACTTGAGGAGATGAAAAATACACTTTTTCCCCACGAAGGTGAGAAGGGAGCCTACATCCTGTACATAACACTGAACTATTTGATTTTGTGATTCGGCAGATTGAATTTCAAACCTTTTACGTGTTTTGTATGATGATGAGTTGCAGTCAATGCATCGCTAACTTCGTCAGTATCATACTCCTCATCTGTTTCTGAAGATTCATCGTATTCGTATGATTCATCAGTGGATGCGTCCTGTGCTCTGTATACCTGCTCTTTACGCCTGTCAGCGGCGTCCAATTTTCTTGTCTTGTTTGCGATTCTGAATCGACGTAGTTCGTGCGGATCGCAGGGTTTTCTATTCTTCGTTCTCGCCATCAAACAATATTAATCTACGGAAACATAGATCTGTTAGCGGCAATAGTACGTAAGGAGGTGGAAGGAGATATACTTACGGTGAACAATGAACTCTCGGCGGACAATAGCAATACTAGTTTCGACGTCTGCAAGGCACCCAACTGCCAAGATGAGTCACCGAGCCACAGCTTTGATAATAGCAAATATACTCACCCGGAATTATTATGGGAATTTGAGGGGAAGAAAAATAGACAAGCACACTGGAGTACGTATGAAATTGAAAAAAGGAATATCAACCAATTAAATAGTATCCATATTATTATTACTTGAGGTTACCATAAAGCCTGCCAATGGTACAACTGCTTTAACTCTGGCATGAGGTAGTACCCGATAATCTTGGCACGTCACATTCACTGCCGCAAATGTCAATACGAACTGGCAGGGATGCTTTCCATGGTACCCTACTTTCGCACGTTCCCCGTGCCATGGCCCTGTGCGGATGGTTACGCCGCGCCATCCTCATCGTTCCGTCTCGCACGGGGAACAAAACTACAAAAGCATGCATGATCGATTCCGGGAGGGTGGGAATTGCTATTGGAGAGTTAATTTACCTTTCCAAAGAAGATCGCGACTCGCGAGATGATTGCTACCGTTACACGTCATTTGGATCGTCTCACATCTCCAAAACTCTTGTCGGTTTCCTGACCTTGTGGTTAAAGAGAAACTGAAACTCTCGTACCTGGCACTGAGGGTGAGGGCGACGGTTCCGTCTACAGAGCGCTACCCCTCACGCACCGTTGCCCGACGCCCACACGCCCGTCCCCCTGAAGTCTGTCTGTAGCCTTCATCCACTGACGCCTTCGGAGGACCTTCTTGAGATCGTGATTGCTCTCTTTCTCTCGTCAGTTTAGAGGTCGAGCACCTCAACCCACCGGGAGGATGGTGCTTCCCCCATCCGATGCCCACCGAGATGGATTGAGGATGCTCATGCTCCACCTAGCGCATCCTAGCACGACACTCCGGATCCCCGAGGGTGATGATTTACCGGCGCCACGCGCCGGTGAGGTCGTGATGTTCGTCTCGTTCTTGATGGCAGGACTTGTCCCGCCATTCTCTGATTTCTTCATCGCCGTGCTCACCTTCTACAGGGTGCACCCGGTGCAGCTCCATCCCAACTCCATCATTGTGCTATCGGTTTTCGCCTATTTATGCGAAATGTTCGTGGGTGTCCCTCCCTGCCTGGAGTTGTTCAGGCACTTCTACACCCTGCAACGTAACAAATTCTCAAGGCAAGACAACAACTTGATCGGCTTCTTCGAATTCTGGCTGCGGGACACCGCCTCCAATCGGTACATCGAGCTTGAAACAACGGATCTCTGGGGTTCGTGGCGCTGCAATTGCCTGTACGTGAGGGCCGACTCCACCATAGACGATCTTCGCTTGCCAACGGGACGGCCTGAGTGGTTCCTACAGTGGCGCTCTGTTCCCGCGAGACGCCCGCAACGAGGGCCCTCGAGTCTAGCATCCGAGAGCTATACGGCTTCGGATTGACCGGCTCCATGGTGATGGCCGATGCCCTAAGGCGGCGGATTAGTCCTCTATGCCGATGAGACCACATTGCGTGCTATTGCACTGGCTTCTTCGCGGACCGCACGCCTACTTTACCCGGCGGTAACGATCCTGTTCGAATCATTTCATCAAGATTGTTTTGAAAATTTTATTACATATTAACCATTATTGGTTCATGATCTTTCTTAATACGCATCACAGAGGAAGGTCAGATGGAAGAACCTGACCTAGAGTTTTTGCTGCGTGAGCTTCTTTCGACATGTCTGGCCGACACGGCCCCTCCATACGACGCACTTCCCCTCTACGCCGTTGATACGTCGGAACGACACCGGCGCATGAACTGAACCCAGAGGTGGATGCCATCAGCGCTTCAGAGCCGAGGATGCACCGACCACTTGTGATCAGGGAGGGCGTTGCCGCTGGGGGACAAGGCTGGAAAGCCTCGACCGTTGAAAAGAACGAGCCCTCCCCGAGACTCGCACTGATGGGGGCTGCAGGGACAAGTAGCTCCCACGCCGCAACGACTTCTGCCCCTGCCGCTCACGCCGAGAAAGGGAGGAAGGCCATGCGCGTCACAGAGCACCGTGACACTGGCATTGAGGCAGTGACCATGCTGTGCCATGCCTTGCGGGAGAGGCTGGCCGGCCTCTCCCAAGCTTTCGTGCACGTCGCCGACGTCCTCCAAGTCCACGGGCTTCCACCCGCCCTGTCCTCCCGCTCTCTGGAGGAGGGCCATACTAGCGGGTCCGTCAACCACGAACTGATGAGCCAGCTTGTGCGGGAAAATGCCGAAGAGGTGGCCAACTACCAGGCCGTGGTGCCAGGTTCACCAGCCATAAAGGACGACACCGAGACGAGGTAACTTTTTCCTTTTCAATGAAACTTCTCTCATTCTCTCCTACTAATTAAAACCACAATAGCTAAACACCCAGGTAGTAACTTTTTTTTTGCCTCTGATGTTCCTGTATCTTTTTAAGTCATACATATATTCCCTTGAATCAGCAAACATCTATATATCCAGGAATATCGGACTTGCCACTCCAGGAAAACGACATTCCATTTACACTAGATAGCTTTATAACTGGTAGATTTATAATTGAGATCAAGATTCGTGACATGAAAATTGCAAAACATGTAAGCTTCTACTACCTCCATTTTGCATTTTGTTTTGTGTGAGCACTCGAACAAATTATCCATCACTGTTCAGTAGAAGCATCTTTAGCTTTATAATAAAACTACTCCACAAAACTAACAAACATTCACTCCAATAGGCCACATCATTTGGCTTCATAATAAAACCACTGATTGATATTTGAGGCCCATAGTGTGAGTGTATTCTAATTTGAAGAAGATTTAGATGAGCACTTGAGATGAGGGTCAATTCATGATCTTGGAACTCGCTATAGCTTGTTACATCCAACAAGATACTAAGTTACGCACCAACCAGGCTACATTGTTCATGCAACACAGACTGCGTTACGTAGAAATAGGCTAAATATGTACGCGTAACCTGGATCGGAACGGTTACGCAACATCCATGCTGCACCTGTCGTGTCGATTCTGCGTGTTACCTGCACCTGCCCAATCGATTACTAGTACCTACTATATGTGAATCGATCTAATCTTAATTCAAATATACTTATTATCCTCTGATCACCTTAGAAAACTGAGGTTGGAGTCTCAAAAGTGGACATTCAAGCACGCACAAATCAACAAGGCAAATCTCCTTCTACCCAAGGAGGACAAAAAAGAGACAAGTATGGAGATACACAGCTCGTGAGTAACCGGCACCACCTTGGTTACACATGTGGACACCTGGGATACATGGCTCTCCAACAAATAGGACTCGGTTACCCACCTCTAAGACTGCTGGCTGCATGGTGCAACACTGGCTGGCTTACGCAAATTGGTCGTGTCGATCCTGCGCGTCACCTGCATCCGGTCATGTCGATTCTGCGCATCACCTCAACTCGGTTACCCACGGTTCGGCTATGCACCATCCGTTCTGCATGGCGCGTGCAACACCGACTGGGTCGTGTCGATACAGCGCATACGCACCGTCCGTGCTGCTTGATGCAACTCCACCGGTTCCAGATGTATGTGTAACCGGAACCCACTCGTACCCGCACGGACTCGGTTACGGTCGTGTTGATCCTGCACGTCACCTGCACCACCTTCGGTTACTCACGATTCGGCTACGCACCATCCGTTCTTCATGGCGCGTACAACACCAACTGCGTTGTGTTGATTCAGCGCGTAACCTGTACATCCGTGCTTATTGATGCAACACCGACTGGGTCATGTCGATTCAGCGTGTAACCTGATCAGGTTACGCACCGTCCGTGCTGCTTTATGCAACACCGACTGGGTTTAGCACGAACTCGTGGTTACCCACCAGACAATCAATGTAACAATTGTTTGTGTAGTTCAAGAAAATGTTTGTTTTTAAGGCTTGTTTTTGTGATGTCACTATTTAAGGCAACTGAGAAGAATAATTCAAAGAAGTTCTTCCATATTAAAGACAACAGCTAAATAAAGTTCTCACGGATGAATATGAAAGGTTCAGCAACACACATGAATATGAAAGGTTCAACAACAAGTAATGAGTACTCTTACTACAACAAATTACATAACACAAGATAACTTGGTAAGGCATACCCATGGTGCTCTGCCTAGAAGCGAATTGCACCGACAACTCCATTCTCATTCATGGAACGCACAGGACTAGTGATGCTGATAAGACACTGCTCAACCTCCGAAACAAGGAACTGTAACTTCTCAGCAAGGTGCTCTCTAGAAGGATGTCAGCGAAGCAAATGAGAACGTAATCCAATAATCCTACGCAGGCCTTGAAGAGTGTTGTCCAAATAAGAACATATACTATTTCCAAGGTTACCGAAAACCTGGAGATCTGAACCAACATCGACAACCCTTTCCTTGGCCAGCAGGTAAGCTTGGCGGTTGACATCTCCAATTTGCACATTGTAATTCACACAGAGCGCCTGAAGTGAAGTATATATTGCAGATTCTGTGGCGGCAGCAACAGACGAACAAACAAGTCCTGAAGGTCGGAACCTTAAGGGGGTTACACCATCATCTCCGGCGAAATCAAAGAAACCTTTGTGACGATCACCTCTACTCTGAATTAGGAAAAGAGGAGGATCGTAGCCCACGATACCAGCAACTCTGTTCAGCATCATTCGAACACCTCCACTCCAATTGACAGAGTCATCCTGCAGAACATATGAACCAAAAAACATTAATAAATAGAAAAAAATAGAAATTCATATGAGCAACGAACAAGAGACACTAGAACATCTGTAGAACAGAGTATGAAAAAACTAATTAAGATATAAAAAACTAAAAGTACGTACATTTCTATTGGGTAGGTTGAATCCTTCTCCTTGGAGTACATTGTCAATAATTTGGTGATTGTTCATTGCATGAAATGCATTTGTTGCCTGGTTTAAATCAAACATACCACGTGCGTGCATCGTCTGCAGCAAACCAAGACATGTAGTTGCAGAACTAACAATAGCTTCATCAACTGCAATAGTTTCCATTCCTCGGATCCTATGTGTAAATAAGAATAAAGCATCCAGGATCGAGTTCACAACGGCAAGAGCTTGCGCAGATGTATCTTCAAATATGCTTTTACCCTGATGGAGCTTCTCTAATAGGGCAAGCTGCCTTTCCTGGCAGCACCAGACACGAAGAAGACTACAGTCATGAATGATAACATTGTGATTCTCCCTCAAATGCAGGAAGGCAGCACACAAGCACTTTCCTCTGCATCATGTTTAGTTGCTGCAGTATGACCCAGAACTTCTATGTCCTCCATCACAGCAGGATCCATTGCACTTGGTAACAGAAACGAGACGCGCATACGAAATGAGCCATTTCCTAAACAATTGACAAACACAGGCTGCGTGCCATCAATCTCATTGAGTGCAGCAGCAAGGATGTCACGAGCACTGAAGGGAATAGGTTGATCCATACCTAGATTCGAATGGAGTGTGATTAGGAGCTTAGACATATAACCAAAATATAGGAACCGGCAATGGGCTATCATACTAACACAACACAATATATCCCACAAAGTACAGAGCGTACATTCTAAGATTCATCAAGAAACAACTGTTGAAAAACAGGAAAATAACTATAGGATTCATACAGAGACAACAATGAATGAAAAAATAGAGGAGAAAGAAGAATGGACTTTACTTAGCAGGATGCACTCGAGACAGATATGAGGACAATGCTTCAACGAAGAAGATGCGCAGCTGGCTATGTTCTCCAAAGTCCAAACTACCAGGTTGAAGAGGCAGGAGTGACAGAGAGCATTCGAGAGTTCATGGGTTGATTCCCAACACTAGGAACGAGGAAAAGGGAAATGGACAGGGAAACGGAAGACGCTTCACACGAAAGACTAGGTCGGGCCGCTTCAGATTCAACGTGACCAGTTCAGACCAAGGGGTGGTTCGTGGTTGTGCTGGTGGCCATCGGGGTGGTGGTGGTGTGTGTGGGGGGCCCCAGAGGCCGTACTCCCAGGATTCCCGTGCGTAAGCCCTCTGGAATCGAAACGCCAATTGTACTCGCCTATGTAAATGGTTCACGGTCGGCTTACATGGCATACGGTGTCGGTCGGGATGGAAATTTCGCGTTTCCGCTTACTCCATCCAGTTCTTCTTCCCCGCGCTTGTCATGACTCTTTTCTTCTCTTTCTTTTTTTTCTTCTTGACATCCCTGGAAGCCACCAAAACTCTTGGTTTGACACAGGATACTCCACTTTGCTATCCTAGTATATTTCTTCTTGTGTCCATCGCATACTCATTTAGGAATTCAAAAAAAAGACATCATATACATTGGCAGGCTAGAAAGAAACCCTAAAAGAACTGAGTTTATTAAAACTAGTATCCCTCCTACAGAAAGTAGTTTGCTCTTCCAACTACTTTTTTTTTGAAACCTTTCTTCCACATTCCTCCAATCTTTATTCGAAATCTTGCGGTAGTGCATCAGAATGCCCAAGTCATAGTCTCCAGCATCGCGGTTGCCGCGGGACACGACAGGTGGTGTGGACTAAGCACGTAACCTGCAAGGACTCGGTTACGCTGGTGCCATTCAGCAGGGTGCGCACTAGAGAATTCCATGGACGACGTGTCAGCCTCCCAGGTGTGTACAGCCTTGACGGGACGAGACGGGCCTGCAGGCGCCTCCGTTCCCCTCCGGCAGGTGAAGTGGAATGCGTAACCGATACCTTTTGGTGGCAGCGTCCGGCAGATTATGCACGAGGAACCATGATGGATGCATGGAGAAACATGGCTCGCGGTTGGCTTACCATAGCATATGCCTTTGATCAAAGCATGCTGTGTATCCCAGGCGTCCACGCGTGTAACCGAGGCGGTGCAGGTTACAGTGATGGCCGCCTGGGCTACGCACACCAGCATTGCGGTTGCCGCGGGACACGGTGGGTGGTGTCGACTAAGCGCGTAACCTGCAAGATCTCGGTTACGCAGGTGCCATTCAGCAGGCTACGCACTAGAGAATTCCAAGGATGATGCATCAGCAGCCTCCCCCCTGGCGCGGGCTTTGCTTCGGGAAGAAGCAAACTACGGCGAGGGCAGGCCGTTGTGGGCCACGCGGTGCACCATCATTATTACGATGGATGACGGGACGGGCCTCCCTCCTCCGCTCCCCTCCCATCATGTCGTCTGCAGCCACAGCCGCCGCCCGCCCCGAGGAGTAGGCTGGACCCGCTGCGTTACGTGTGCCACGTGGTGCTTCAGCCTAGGTTACGCGGCTTGCTGCCAAGCCAAGGGTTACGCACGGTCACTGTGTCGTGTCGTGTGTACAGCCTTGACGGGACGGGATAGGACGGGACGGGCCTGCTGCTGCAGGCGCCTCCGCTCCCGTCCCGTCGTGTCGTCCACAGCCACAACAGCGCCGCCCGCCCCGAGGAGTAAGCTGGACCTGCTGGGTTACGCACAATCTATGACGCACACGCGTACTGCATCCACTCTGCAATTAAGCTTATTATTAGTTACTCCTACCTCGTCTGTGACATCATGACAATGATCAAACTTAGCCATGCATACTGTAATACAATATGAATATCAGAATATGATTTATTCTGAGCCCATCATGTTGCATATATTTGCATGGAAAAGTCATAAGTATGCGTATCAAGTCCTGCATCAGCTCACCAAAATTATATTCATCCGTATAAAGTAACGTTAACGTGCTGGTACCGTCGCTCACAAACTAAATTAAGGATTCATATGAAACGGAAATGGGTCGTCTAGTCCAAGTCCTCCATACACACACGCCCACTTGCATTGGCTGCCGTACGCACCTGTCAATAGTGCGTGTCACCACCCAAACACTTGGACACATTCGGATCTCATATCGAAATATGCCCTACATGTGGATATCTTGTAAGTACATACAAATAAAATATAAATTAGTTTTATTAATTAGTTTGCACACCAAGATTATTCATGACGAACGCATGAAGCTACTTTTCTTAAGAAAAAAAACTTCGTGCATGGAGAATAATATGCACTCCCAAAAAATATATATATCTATATATGGTTTAAAAATATGGTATTTTTTAATTGAATAAAAAGGAACCAGAATTTGCTCTCATAGAGGCAGATAAAAGTCAGTATTGACCGAATATATAATCTGTATGTACTTCAAAAGGTCGGTCTTTAAATGAGATCGAATATCACTACTTAATATTAATGACTAGAGAATTAATCACGGTTCTTAATTCTTCTGCCTGCTGGCTAACCTAACTAGATAAACAACCGTGTACGGCGAAGGCCAGCAGGCAAGAACTCACCGAAACCAGTAGGATGTTGGTCGATCGTCGGGGATCAGAGAACCAGATCACGGGGGGACGGTGGCGTTTAGGGTATTATGGCCAAGGGCGAGAGAGGACGAAGTGGGAGAGGCAGGGGCACGACTAGGCGGAGGTCGACCATAGCAATCGTCACGTTTATAATATTCTATATATACTAGAATATAAAGTATATAGTAGTACATGATGACGGATCCCATCTGTCTCGCCGCATTGTGCGCACTGACTATATATATGCATCTACTGCCATAGAACTCTGTATCCTTCCTATTTTATATGATGTTTACTAGCCGACCTGTCCGTAGACACCATGGCTCATGCGTAACCGCCTAGGTGAGGGTTACGCAGGTTCAACACGACCCAGTAGGTGTCGGTGGTGTTGCAGGAGCCATGCAGCATGGATGGTGCGTAACCAAACGGGTGTAGGTTACTCGCAGAATCGACAGGACCAGATGCACATCATGGCTGGTGCGTAACCAGGTCTACGTGCGTAACCCAGTCGGTGTTGCAGGAGCCACACAGAATAGATGGTGCGTAACCCTACCGACCGGGGGCAGGAGCCAAATGAACTGGGGGTTCGACACGACACGACCCGCCGTGTTGCGCGGCAACCGCGATGCTACGTGCGTAACCTAGGCGGTTATCACAGAAACCTACACCACGTCAGTACACACGACACATCCCGTCATGAAGGTGCGTGACCTAGTGCGTGCTCAACTGCAGAGTCGGTGTTGCATCAAGCAGCATGAAAAAAAATTTTGTTTAGGGAATCTTTCATGCATGGAGTACTAAATTTCGTATCGTGATTTTGCACGGAGTTGTGAAAATAGTTTTGCAAACTAAATTTATTTAATACCTCTTACTCCTCCAACCAAACACGGCCGGTTTAGGGTTTTTGTTTGCCCTTTATCTCTCCTTTGCGCAACCCGACCTTACGCCCCGCTGCCGTCTCTCTCTCCTCCCGTGACCCGCACGCCTCCTTCACTCGCAGGCCGCCGTCGCCTCCTCGATCCCCCCTACCTCCTCTGCCCCCGCCACCGGCGACCTCCCTCTCCCCTCGGCAGGCCCGGATCCGGCGCGTGGAGGCCTCTCCCTCAGGGATTCCGGTGGTGACGCAGGGAGGTGGGGACCGTGGCGGAGCAGGAGGCGGCCTCCCGAGAGAGGGCGCGAGGCGAGATCTGTCCCCGACGGGCAGAGTAGGGGCGCGAGGCGAGGCGGGAGGAACAGCGGCATGACCTTCCTCCTCTGCCCTCTCCCATCCCATCGAGGTCTCGCGCGGAGAAGCTCAAAGCACAATGCCAAATCTTTTACTTCTTTGCGTGTACAAAGTTGTTCCAAATCCAATTTGCTTCTGTAATTATACCCTCATAATATTGCAAAGGTGATACACCCTTCTTGACAACTTTATTGATTAAGTCGGATTTGAATTTAATTTTTTCTTTAGCACTATAGCCTTCACAGGTTTCTTTGATGCCTCTGGTATCTTAAACCTTAGCTTCTAAGCTTTCATAGCTTTCTTTGAAGCCTAGGTTCAAGATACCAGAGCCTTCAAAGGAAGCTGTTAAGGCTGCAGCGCTGAAGGAAAATTAAAAGTCAAATCCGACTTAATCAACAAATTTGTCAACAAGGCTGTGTCGCCTCCACAATATTACGAGGGTATTATGACCGAAGCAGATTGGAACAACTTTGTCTAGGCAAAGAAGTCAGAAGATTTTAGAACTATGGCAAAGAGTAGAGAAGCCGGGTACAAGTGAGGTGGGAAGATACCACACCTCCAGCTACAGGTGAAACCGTATCCAAAAACCCTAGGAAATAATAATGTTGTAGGCAGATGGTTAAGTGCTAATTAGAAAATGGCAATGTGAAAATGAAAGAAGGATCAACCCAAAGGAGCTACCACCCATTATTTCATCTCATATCAAGAGAGTTGAAGTCGTATGTGGAGTGATCGACGAAGGCTTATTGAATTTATCAGGTTGGTCAGAGGAACACTTAATATCAGTATGTTTTTTGAACTGAGGAAGAAGAAGAAGCAATCATGCATGTACAGCCCGTCGGTTTGCCCCGTCTATGTGATGATCATGTTGCTAAAAGGCCGATACAAGGACGTTCGGTCAAATTAAATAAAGAAGGAGCGTTGGGAACCATCATGGAGGCGCGATTACATTAAAGATAAAAGGTATTCAAGGTCTTAACAAGTTCAGGTTTACAGTGCCCATCGGCCGATTTCAAGCTATACTAGTTGTCTATTCCTAGGAGAGATGAGACCGAGTGGAATCAGTAGTTGAGGCGTCGTCAGGTGATGCGGATGCTGACGGAGACGCTGTTGAAAGGCCCCCATTCAGCGTCAGGCACGAAGAGGAACTGCTTGGCCTTGTAGCCCTCCAGTAGGCGGATGCACGGGGCCGTCCCCGCCAGCGACAGCGAGCCGGGCTCGCTGCCACGCACCTCCATCTTGTAGTTGATCTGGACGTTACCCTCGGGGCACGGGCCGAGGTAGACCAACGACAGTGACCGCCCGGTCAGGACGCCGCTGCCGTTGAGTAGCAGGAACATGCTGCCCATGCCGGCCTGCACCAGCACCTGGAATGGCTCGCCCTTGCGGAGAGTCACCGTCGTTGCCTCGAGGTAGGTGATGGAGGCGACCGCGTCGTTGTGGTCGTCAAGGACGTTCCTGTACAATAGCAAGCCGTGGTAGCTGCAGCCTCCGACAGGGCAGACGAACGGTGCGAGTGGGCACGTCTCCTCGTGACGGCGCTTGTCGATGAACTTGATGACTTCGCGGTAGTTGTACTTGCGGAACTTGCAGACGTTGTTCATCTCGGCGAGCACATGCTCCATCGTGTGGCACCGGACATCGCCGATGGGCTCTTTGCAACCCCAGCACTTGCGGTTGATGTAGACGCAACATTGGGCGCACGCGGCATGGCCATTATTGCACTGAAGTGAACAGAATACAGTAAAAATTAGGATACATGCACCACGATGTACAAACCATAGTAGAAAGAACACAGTAGTAGCTGTGGTACTAGAGGGCACCGGTGTGCTTACCATGAACACCTGGGACTCGAAAGGCATGAAGCAGATGACGCAATAGACGGAGCGAGCATCCGGACCTAACCAGATGGTCTTTTCCATATCTTCGCCATTGCATCTCCTCCTCGATGGGGCCGCGACCGGTGTCACCTTGGTCTTCTTGGCAGTCCTACTGTTCATCTCTGATCTGATGCAAAACGGTTCAACGGATGCATAAACTAGTTACTGGTCTATTGACGGTGGTGATGGGAAACTGCTACTTGGTACAGCTGTGGTTGCGGCTGCTGGTGGAGTGGATTCTCTGGTAGAGCTAAAACTGTTTTATAAAACGTTTGGCAAAACAGCTTCTCCTGGCTGTGTCACAGGGATAAGAGGTGAAATACCCTTCCCTCTTTTCTTTTTTTTCTATTTCTTTTTTATTTTCCTTTTTTCTTTCTTATTATTTCCCCTTTTTCCCTCCCCTTCTTTTTTTTCTCCTTTTCTTTCCTATTTCCTTATCCTTATCCTCGTTCCTAACCTCACTACCCCTGCAGCGGCGGGCAGCCATCTCCACCCCGCAGGGCCACGCCCACGACACCGCCGGTGGCCACCGCCTCCCCGCGCCGGGCCCCTGCCACCCGCGACCCCCGGAGCTCCCCGCCGGCCGCCTCCACCCGCGGCACAGAGCTCGACCGTCCGCAGCGGTGCTGCCCTGCGACCGCCGCCGGCCCTCCAGCCTCCTCGTCTCCCGCGCTTGAGCCGCTGCACTCCAGTTGCGCCTTCGGCCCGCCCTCCCCCGCGCCGTCCGTCGACCTCATCTCCCTCATGCCACGTCGCCCTCCAGCTCCGCCGTCATCCGTCCACCACCCACCAAGTATGCCACCGCCGGCCACCTCTCCTCTGCCCCGTCGCGGTCCTCTGCTCCACCGCCGCTTCCTCTGCCCCCTCCGTGCGTGGGCCCCTCCCCCGAGGGCAAATGAAGCAAAAGGGGGGCGGAGCTGCGGGAGGAGAGGGGGAAGCTGCATTTTTGCAGCTCCCGCCCGGTGGAACCGCGATAGAGAGCAGGATTTCCGACCGCTTCCGCGTTTGCAGCCCGTTTGGTAGGGTTTCACCAAAAAGAGATTCCAAACCTGCACAAGAATCCCTACCAAACACACCCTAAGCTAGCGAATCACCCAATAAACTTGTGAGCGAGTTGCAGATCATGGATTGTTACCACTAGACGCGAAGCACAGTGGAAGTAGTCGATCGGATAGTCACCTCCTCATCCTCCCCGCGGTCACCACTCACCACCTCGGATCACCGTAGCCGAGAAACACAGCAAGTAAGTAGGGCCTCCACGGAGTCGACACAGGGTGGCGTGAGGCTGAGGGAGGGGAAGATGCGGCTACGTTTGGCCGGACGCTTCGTATATATATATATATGCCTAGCTAACGGGCTTTCAGGATAAAGGCATAGTTGGCCAAATCCCTCAAGGAGGAATAATCATTTGGTCGGAATGAGATCATCTGGGGTAGTAGTTGGAAACTACCTAAGAGGCAGGTAGAAGCCCCTGGAGACGTCTGATGCAGAAGTGATGGTTAGGATTCATTACTACAGTCTATTTATGAAAATGCTACATGACCCTATGCATTCTATTTATGAAACTGTGCCCATGACCTTGTGCGTTGAGAGTGACAGGGTCATCATGCTGAAAATCTGATGCAGCGGACTTGGTAAGTGTGCACACTGCCACGAGACTGGTCTGAGGTACTCCCTTCGTCCCTGATTAATGGTCGCTAGAGCAACGAACCGGTTACCAATACAATTATACAATTGCAAAAAGACAGGATCACACAAACAAGGAGTGCTTAAGTAGGGGTTAGTTTTCCAGTAGGCCCTTAATAAATAGTGTAACAGGTGGATTCTAGGTGTTGAAATGCACTCATCTCAGTTGGTTTGTGCTCCTAGTCCAGTGGCTGGGGCCTACCAGATCGAACCTCCAAGGCCTCAAATTTTTGCCCAGCTCTTTGATTCAGAGGAGAAACGGCATCTAATTTGCAAGCTAGGTATATGGAGGGAGTAATGCTGTACTCCGTACAGGTTGGGGGTGGGAAACTGGGAACCGAGGTTGGGGTTTAAGCTGTGATCTTTTATTTTTCTTTTTGACCCGTGTGTGGTGGTGAGGCCGCCAGGTGGCCGGAAAAGATGGGTCTAGCTATGAGGCAGGCGCCAGTACGCCACTGCTCATTAGATTTGTCGCGCAAATCACTACTCCCTCCGTCCCAATTTATGTGCACATGCGATGTTAAAAAATTATGCTCATTTTAGATTCGTCGCACAAAGTTACACTTATCTGAAAAATGTTTTGCAAATAAATTTCATTTAGTACTACATTCATAGAAGATTCCCTAGAGCTAAATTTTTTTCCTCCGTTTCCAAACACAGTCTAGGGGAGAAGGGAGCGACTATTTTTAAGGGCAATTTTTTTTTGAAAGAAGGGCAGGAGCACTGCCATATCATTTAAGGAGAAGAAGCATGCAAGGGTTTACAGAGTTGTGATTACATACTCCCTCCATACCCATAAAACAAGTCGTTTAGGACAGCGACACGGTCTTCAAAGTATAACTTTGTCTTCTTATTTTTATATAAATATTTGTTAAAAACTGACATATGTATACTTTTATGAAAGTATTTTGCAAGACAAGTCTGTTTATGTAGTTTTCACATTTTCATACTCAACAACTTAAAAGTTATTCACGATTTATACTCCCAATGTTGGACTGAAATCTTGTCCAAAACGACTTGTTTTATGAGTATGGAGGGAGTAAGAAACTAGAGAAACACCACTCGAAAAGAAAGAGCGACATCATTGAAAAACAAAATAAGGCTCTGCTCCACCGCAGGCATCCCTGCGAAGCTTCATGTCCTCTTTGATAATTTCACCCGCGGCGGGCTGCGACACGCGTTGAGGTGGTGCACCTTTGGTGGTGGGTCCCACCGGATTTAATGCACCGAAGCTGCAGTACTTGGAAGAGAGAGAATGACATCGCACCCCAATCAGAGCAAGGTCAATAGTTGAGCCAAGCACTTGGCTTGTAGCCAAGATATTAGAGTCAAGTCATACAACAATACTAGTCTCTCTCTCTCTCTCTCCGGACGCAGAGACCTTGGCAGGAATGCGTAACCTACCCGGTCTCGATTATTCTGGGTCTGGGGCCACATTGCTTAGCTCAACTGCTTGGTTACCCACACATCCATGTGATAGGCGGCTTGCAGTGCGGAGCTAAGTTGGGGCGAGCTGGGGCGGCTGCCCCAGCTAGACCTAGGATTGCACGAGTACTCCTTCTCCTTCGAGATCCAAAGCTATCTCGTCACAGTCCTTAAAACATCTAAGCATCAAAACAGGCAATTTCAATGACAGTTTTTGCACTCGAATCCGTGCCCCCAATCTTGCTTTTCTGGGGCTACAAGTCTATTATGGCAGGACTCCTTTACTTGAGAGAATGCCAATGTTGGTTTCAGCAAGCGTTGGGATGCTAGGGACCTGTAAAGACTGGTGCAGGTCCAGCCATTCCAACTATGAAGACTGTGGTGACGAGAGCTGCGGATGTTTCATAAAGGATGACAACACAACCATCATTTTGCGTGGTATATCAAAAGCAAAGACTTTACTGTTGGGCACTAATTGTAAAATGGTATGCTTACTCCTCAAATCATTAAATTCATGGTCTCATTGTTTCAAACATAAATGCATTATTGATCTATCTAGTTGGTATCTGTCCAGTTTATTTTCAGAAGGGACTTGAAATGGTGCCCTACCTTTAGTCGATTAAAGGTTCTGGTCCTCACAGAATGGTGTGTGCGTGATGTACATGGACTAGCATGCATTCTTGAACATTCACCAGTTTTACAGGACCTTTACTTTCATATATTTTTTAAGGTAAAGCATTTCTAAATGGACAAATATTGCATATACACCTTTATTTATATAGGTTACTGATCTTGGCAAACTCTTTTATTATACTGCAGCCGCAAGGATGTAATGTGAAAATAAAAGGAAGGATCAACCCAAAGGAGGTACCACCCATTATTTCATCTCATATCAAGAGAGTTAATGTCGTATGTGGAGTGATCGATGAAAGACTTATTGAATTTTTCAAGTTCCTCAGAGGAACACTTAACATCAGTATGTTAGCTAATAACATCTCGTGCCTTAACACATATACATGTGGGCCAAACAAAAAAACATTCAAACTGGAAGTAAATGAAGAAATGTCATATTATTTGTTAAGGTATTGATTTGGATGTACCAAATAAATTTGGAAATGACACTTCAGAACCCTGAATCTTGAATCTATTTTTTACCTTCGCCATCTTATGAAAGTAACTATGTGCTATACAAGGATTAAAATAGACGATGCACTATCCAAAACATTTTTATGTTTTGCTACTTTCACTTATTTATCACCTTTGATAGCCTCCTTATCAGGCTAAATCTACATCAAACCAATATCTTGATTTCCTTTCTATCAGCTTTTGTAGTGTAAATACTGGGAGATAATACTTCAAAACTAATGGAATACTAGCTCCATCTATAAATATATTTAGAAATTTGTATTAGCATGTTTTACTTAAAATTTATGCAGAATGTACAAAGATACTTATTTAGGTGAAACTCGTAGTTGCATTTCAAAGGATTCCCAGTGTCCTGAAGATGTCTCGAACAGAGGATGGAATTGATTAAAAGCTTATATTATCATTGTTGCATTTGAGATGTACCTCACTCCAGCTTTGGAATATCCTGAATACCAAAGTTTGGTCAGTGAGATAGTATATACATTAGTCCTTTACAGTACCTCAAGTTTACTTACCTTTTTTTCCCACTTCTCAATTATTTCTCAGATGATGACCTTGGCAGCTTGTTTATCTTGACAGGTTTTATTTACTGGTGTATTACATGGGAAGGCTAAGGTCAGTCTCAGTGCAAGTTTCATTCCATAGTTATCTAACCAACCCGTTACATGAAATGGTCATGCATGCAACTCAGTATTGTGACATGTAATTTGCCGGGCAATGATGTGTGGAGCCGAAATGTTAGGAGTTTTCATAACTTGTCATTTCATGTATGCCAGTAAAATCTGTACGATGGGGATGCACAAACATTACAAACTGATATAAAGTACTGTTATATTATTTTAATTGCTTGCACTTCATCTGTTCTAGTAGAAGAATATTTTAGAATGGCGAAGCATGTGCGGACGATGCTGGAGGTTAGAGGTATAGCCAAAATCGACATGACTGGCGCCGTCCGGGGTGGATCCAGCGTGGGCGCAGGGTGTCCATTGGAGCATCCTTAAGCTCCTCTAAAATTTTCAGCCATGGATGAATAGAACGAGAGGAAAATGAGCCACCCTCCTTCCAAATCGTGTAGCACGCAGCATGGATCGTGTCCCAGGATTTTGTAGCTATTGACACGTGCACAGAGACCTTGACAGGAATGCGTAACCTGCCCGGTCTCGGTTATTCTATGTCTGGGGCCACGTTGCTTAGCACAACCGCTTGGTTACCCACACGTCCATGTGAAAGGCGGCATGCAGTGCGGAGCTACGTTGGGGCGAGCTGGGGCAGCTGCCCCAGCTAGACCTAGGATTGCACGAGTACTCCTTCTCCGGCGAGATCCGAAGCTCCGGCAGCACCCCTGGAGCGCCATGGCGGCGGCTGCTCGGTTGTCCCCATGGTAGAGAAGACCACCTCAAACTGGGCTTTTGTTTCCCCTTACCTCCGGCCTGGCCCAACAGCCCAAAGAGCATTAAACTAAAACGCCCCTCGGCCGAAATAGGCAGCAGCGAGCAGCACCAAAGGCGCCCAGGCAGGCATAGAACAGCCTGTGTGATTGCGCCTGCTTCACCAAATTGAGTACACTTTGTGCAGACAAAGAATTATTTTATACGTTTACATGCTTCATCAAATTGAAGTATTTCACATTATAAATGAGTTATCTCTCTTGTTTCAAAGAAAAGATCAAAACATTATTCAAGCCACCTGTCATTGCTTATATTGATTTAAAAGAGCGTGTGATCAAGTTGAGAAATAAAGGTTGGGACATATTATTGGAAGAAGTGATATTTTTTTGTTGAAAAAGAAATTCCAATACTAAATTTGTTCTTCAAATTTGTTGTAATATCTCTACTTAGCATGAAAATTATGTGACTCCAATATATAGATGCATTAATGCAATGTGAATTGGTTAGTTACGGTTTAATTGTTGTTAAAATACGCCCCAGCTATATTTTTTTCCTAGCCACGCCACTGCGGCATGGGTGACGCACGCAGCACCGCGGTTGCCGCGGGACACGGCGGTCTGCGGGTGGTGTCGAGCCTACGTAACCGAGATCATTTGGTGTCAGCGCCCGATGGGTTGCTCACGAGCCATGGCGCGTGGAACAATAATGCTAGCGGTTGGGTTACCATAGCATATGCCTTTGATCAAAGCATGTGCCGTGTATCCCAGGCGTGCACGTGCATAATCGAGGTGGTGCATGTTTCGCACGCACACCTGACACACCTGTTGAAGACCTAGGTGGAACAGAGACTTGAAGGAAACCAATAATCATTCATGAAAAATATAATAAATGATTGGGACTCGTTTGAAAAATCAAATAGGATTACTCAGCACTAATTTACACTTAACCATTTTCAATCGGTTACGCACGGTCCCTGTGTCGTGTTGTGTCGTGTTAACAATACACTGTACAGCCTCGACAGGACGGGACGGGACGGGACGGGCCTGCAGGTGTGGGTGATGATGGGGTGACGCGCACCTGCAAACAAATGGATTAAAAAAATAAATATGGGCCCACTAGGACCCAAACACCGCATTTGCAGGCGCCACCAAGCCACCGCACCAGCCGTCTCATGCCGCAAGAAACACAGTAAAATGGCATAAAATAAACTAAAACCGACGCATGCATATGCCGGAAGTGCGTCAAGATGCGAGCGCGATTCGTCAAGGCAGATGCGGCGCGTCTTTTGGTTGTGGCGGATGTGTGTACTCATAAAATTGGTTGCATAGGATCGTCCACGCACTGACGCACAAAACACATATATATTCTGTCAAGCGAGAGTTGCTTACAAAAGTCTTTGCCTGGATCGAAGCGGAGAGAGGATCGAGAGGGCGGTGAAGGAGGAGCTGCGGTCGTCGGCGGCACATTGGGAGTTCAAATCCGATGTGTGTGTGTGTGGAGAGAGCGAGAGATGGAAACGATCGTTCCGTGCACCACGAAATAAAAGCACAATCGCGAAATTGCTGTGGAGTGCGTACGTAATTGAAACTCTCATGGAAACATATATCTCGTTGGATGGTTACCTTCCAATATGCATAACCTGCACCCACTCGATTACAAACCAACATGCAGCAAGCCGGCAACATTCAACCGCCTGGGTTACGCGCAAGGCTTACGTAACCAGGGTGATTACGCAGGAGCCATGCTATGTGCTGCAAAGTGCAAACGCGGCATGGTACAACACGGACTCGGTCGTGTTGATTCTGCGTGTTACCTGCACCCGCTCGGTTACGCACGACGGCACGAGCAATGTCTAGTTTTTTGATTATTAGGTTAAAGGGAAACAAACTCAAAATAAAATAACAATTTAACATTGCTCTTTGACACATTACAATTTTGCAGGACTGTTCTTAATTTGTTCTAGATACCTCCGATAGCTCTCCCTATATATATACTCCCTCCGTTCTTAAATATATGACACCGTTAACTTTTTAATGCAACCTTGTAGGTTTATCGATTTGCAAATATATTTGCAGAAAAGATGAATGGTCAAACGAACGAAAAGAGTCAATGGTGTCATATATTTAAGAACGGAGGTAGTAGTACGTATCTCATCAGAATGCATGGAAGTATAATGGCACCTCCCAACGAGCACCCTCTCCGTAGTCGTAGCGGCACAACGGGCACGTCATCTTCTTGTTGAACCACTGCGTGATGCATGTCATGTGGAAACGGTGCGCGCAGACTCACAGGGTCTTGACATCTGCACCTGGAGCCATGTCCTCCAGGCAGATCATGCAATTTGGCACGTCTTTGATGCAGTAATCCTTCAGCGGTGTCGCCACGCAGCAGACAAATGTTACTGAGAGCTGGATGCACACCTTGCATCTGAAAACAGAGTTGTCAGGCATGGCAACAGCACGCTGTGCGAGGCAACCCTCCAGACCGGAAGGCACTGCCATGTCCCGGTGAGGTACGGTTAGACCCACGTAAACATCAAGGTCGTTTAGGTTCTGCATCAAGGAATGCCCGATTAGGCTACGGCAGGAATTGGGATAGTGAAGTTTCGTAACGTTGGGGTAAGCTAATGGAATTTCAATAATTTTGATGTCTCTGGTCCTGGGGTGAAGCCTTGAGCTCAACCTTTTGCCTTCAATGTCGATCAAGTCGTGCGTCACCGTGATGGTCAGATCAAGCTCGAGTATGCTCGGCCAGAAACCTGGCAGACCGTCAAAGATCACAATTCCCTCTGTCGTCTCGGCCGTGATGTCAAACATTGGCTTGGTGCATTGCACAACCTTGGGATCTGAAAAAATAGAAAAAAGTCTATAATTCATCCCTCAAGTATTGCAAAAGTGTGACATTCAACCATCACGTATCATTTGATGAAAATCAACCCCCTAACTATTTGAACTAGTGCATTTGAACTGGTACTCCCAATGTAGACTTCACCATGCATGGAGTCTAAGTCTATTAATTGCTCTCCCATTTATACTAGTACTGTAGTACTAGCTTTTTGCTGATGTGGCATTGTACTACTAAGTCTTCACGCAAATTAATACCAGTTGTGAGAGAGACAAGTGGGTCATGTGATGCTATGATAGAAAATTGCATTGAGCAAATTCCCTGTATGCCATTGGGAAATATAACTCATCCCTTAGTATGTGCCATTGAAAATTAGCTCATCCCTTATAGTTTTTCTAGCATACGCACTATGATTGGACGGAAGTAGACATATGAATAATTAGACAGGTGGATCGTACCATTTATGACCCTAGAGAGAGTTCCGTTCGCCGAGGCAGCCATGCAAGGCTCGCGGCTCACCAAGGACAGCGGCGGCGCAGAGCAAAGATAGTATTAGAGTCGCATACCTGCACTGCACGTGTGTGTATCGAAAGGTTAGAGGTTCTCGGCTGGTGTAGATCCATATCCAATAGTCCAACAATACAGTAGTGATTACAAATTAAAAGGGATCGATGGTCGGGAATTGATCACGTTGACAGAGAGCGGGTACTCGAGGTGAGAACTCACTGAAACCACTAGGACGTTGGTCGATCGTCGGGAATCCGAGAACCAGAACACGGGGGGAAGGCGGCGTTTAGGGTAGTATGGCTAAGGGCGAGAGAGGACGAAGTGGGAGAGGCAGGGGCACAACTAGGCGGAGGCCGACCATAGCAATCGTTGCATTTATAATATTCTATTTATATATATGATGATGATGACGGACGATCCCATCCGTCTCGCCGCATTGTGCGCACTGACTTATGCTATACTACTACTCTGTACTCTGTATCATTCCAATTTTATCGGATGTCTCCGAAGAGATGCGCCATACTATACTACTACCGACCTGTGTGGTTTGGTTACTTACTACTAGTGCTCCCTCCGTAACCTAGCGGGCCCAGCACGGACTTGGTTACCCACCTTTACGACTGGTGGCTGCATGGTGCAACATTGGTGGGTTACACACGGAGTCGGTTACGCAAATTGGTCGTGTCGATTCAGCGCGTACGCACCGTCCGTGCAGCGTCAAGTTTCCTCTGAACATTCACAGAGCCGGTGGGTGTTAGGAATAAACTCGTGTTCAGGTTTTTACTCTGTTTTCAGTTGGTCTTTTTGTTAGATTGTGGAGCTCTGCGGATCAGAGCCGCGTCTTGTCCAACGTCTTTCCAATACAAAGTGATTAGAAGCTCCTGCTCAACATCCAATTCAGAACCCATAGAATTTGTTGTTTTTGGCCGGAGGAACCACCCTTCGCCTCCAGGTATGAGACCTTTCTAGTGCTTCACAGCATACTGTTCACCGTCTCGCATCACCATGGTTATGTACCACTCAGGCTTCATGGTGCAGGCAACACCGTCTCATAGGTATCAGGCAACACCACTCAGAACGCAGCCCAATACCGGATAGGTTACGCATGCCCTTCAAAGTCCGCTTATCCCGGGGAGGTTGCAATACGCTAATAAGCACCATGGCCCACGCGTAACCACAGGTTACGCATGTAAAACCCAGGTTGCACCAAGCCTCTGTATTGTTTGTTCCTGCAACGAGGCTCTGTAGGTTGCACCACTAGCTAGCACGCAGCCAGGCTGCATTGTTCCTGCAACACCGACTGCGTTACACATAAATAGGCTTCAGATGTATGCGTAACCTGACCCATGCTGCATCCGGCTGCCCAGCTGCTCCAGCTTCGGCGATTCTGCGCGTTACCTGCACCAGCTGCTCAGTTATGCACCATCCAGGCTGCAACCGCCTGGAATACGCATGCGCACCTATAGGATCCAGATGTATGCGTAACCTGAACCCTCTCGGACATGCACGGACTCTGTTACGCACCTTCATGCTGCAACACCGACTGGGTAGTGTCGTTTCATCACGTAACCTGCATCCGATCGTGTCAATCCTACGCGTCACCAGCACCAACTTCGGCAATGGACCATCCATTCTGCATCGCGTGTGCAACACTGACTGGGTTACGCACGGTGTCGGTTACGCACCGTCCGTGCCGCTTGATGCAACACCGTCTTGGTTGCATGGTGGAACACTGACTAGGTTACGCAGAGTGTCGGTTACGCAAAAACCACGATGTATCCTCTGTCGTGTCGTTTCATCACGTAACCTTGAGCCGATAAGGTTACGCAAAATCCACGCTGCATCCGGTCGTCTCGAAACTACGCGTAACCTTTGCAGGTTACACGCCGTCCGTGCTGCATGATGCAACAACACTGATAGTCTCGTGTCGAATCAGCGCGTAAGCTGCAAAGGTTACGCTTCGTCCGTGCTGCTTGAGCAGCATCACCGACTCGATTAAGCACGGACTAGGTTACGAACCTTTAAGACGGCTGGCTACATGGTGCAACACTAACTGTGTTACTCACAGTGACGGTTACGTACGCATGGTGCAACCTCCAGCAAATTCGTACCCTCTAGGTTACACACCATCCATGCTGCATGCAACACCGTCTCGCAAGTGCAGGCAGCACTGATAGTGCGTAACCGAACGAGTGTAGGTTACTCGAAGGATTGACAGGACCGGATGTAGCAGGGATGGTGCGTAACCCTCGGCTGGGTGCAGGTTACTGACCTTGACCTTGGACGGCAGCCAATGGCGGCTACTGATAGGGGGGGGGACGGGGAGACAGCACCCTGGATGCCGGCTTCTTAGCAACGCACCCCGAAGGTCCCAAAACAGATCAACTTTATATGGCACTCCCTCCATTCTCTTTTGATAGGAATACTCCGTATTTCCAAAAATCAGATTTTTATAAATGATAGTCCTATTTGCCATTGGTGTGGGCCGTGGCAATAAATGGCACAGATAACAATGAGTATCATGAGTAGAATGCCATTTGACAGAAGAGAAGTTTAAGACTACTGGCTGCATGGTACAAGACTGGCTGGGTTACGCACGGGGTCTATTACGCAAATCGGTCGTGTTGATACTGCGCGTCACCTGCATCCGGTCGTGTCGGTTCTGCGCATCACCTCAGCTCGGTTACGCACGGTTCGGCTACGCACCATCTGTTCTGCATGGCACGTGCAACACCGACTGGGTCGTGTCAATTCAGCACGTACGCACCGTCCGTGCTGCTTGATGCAACACCACTAGTTCCAGATGTATACGTAACCTGAACCCGCTCGTACCCGCATGGACTCGGTAACGCACCTTGATGCTGCAACACCGACTGGGTGGTGCCGATTCGGTGCGTAACCTGCATCCGGTCGTGTTGATCCTGCGCGTCACCTGCACCAGCTTCGGTTACGCGCGATTCGGCTATGCACCATCCGTTCATCATGGCGCGGCGCGTAATAACATAAGAAATAGGCTTCAGTTGTACTCGGTATGCGTATCCTACATGTTATGCACCATCAGTGCTGCTGCATGCATAGGGTAACTACGACTGAGTAATGCACAGACTCGGTTACGCACCATTCAGGCAACACCTACTCGCAGGGTTACGCACGCAGCATCACAGTGATGGAAAAACCCACGTTGATGTGTATATACGGGAATTAAAAAATCACAGTGCGTGCAAAAATATAGCATGAATATCGGATCAGGATCCTGTGTTCTGCCTATATGTACCCTCGCGTTGGACCTTGTACGGCGACATGTTGGTTGGCCTGGCGGGGGAGTTAGCATCGTCAATTTCCCGTCTCGGCGTCAGAGGTTAGGAGGAAGACGTCGTTGTGGAGATCATGGAGGAGGGAAGACCTGGAGGCCGGTTTGTTCATCTGAATACAACTTGAAGGTATGTTGCCCCGGCTGTGGATACATCATTTCTCACTTTCTCAGCATCCTGTAACTTTAGGATGATCGATCTTTTCTTTTGGTATTATGGACGTCACGGCAAGGAGAACAAATCATCTAAGCCGTCGATGCCTCGCCGCCGTGGAGTGTCTCGCCGCCCGACCACTGCGTCGGTTCCACAATCGTCCCTCCGTCGGCATCACGGGCCGCGCCATCCGCATCTCTGACGGCACAACTTCCTCCGATCCAACCGCTCCCCTCGTCCAGGACGTCGTCGGACCCAACTATCCAGGCCGCTGTTGAACTCGCTAGAACCAGGTGATTCTTTCTTTTTTCCTTCTCTTTCTTCGTTGATGCGAATCTGCGGCGCACCATGCGTCGACCTAGGGTTTCCCTTAGCTCGGTCGACTGCTTTGCTTCGGAGAACCTGGGGAATCCGGCCTGGTGATCCAAGAGACTATTTTTTCAGTTAATATTTTTTTTCAACTGTCGTTTGAGGCAATTAGGAGCCGCTCTAGTTGTGCTTGTTGGAGCAAAGGATGTTGTACACACGCCGTCTGTAAACACTGCTGCACATTCACGATAATGCACACAAACAACAAGAGTGCTCTCTGGATATCTTGTGCCTACAAATATAATTTATTTAATGTTGCCACCAGATATACTATGAAGATAAATGTTCTAGTGTGTTCTTTTAAATTAAGCCGGTGGGGGTAAGACCGCCCCCACGGTTTTCATTAAGAAGAAGAAACCTTCTCTGAATCGAACCTGGGTGGTTGCGACCATACCTCAGCTCCTCTAACCAACTAGGCTAGAGGGCTTTGGTCTGGTGTGTTATTTTTATAGGCCAAAGAAGTAGTATCTATTAAATACTCAGTTTCTAGTACATGAAAAATCTCTATCTATCTGATGGAGTTTACTTGTAGGTTGCACAAACAATGGAGATACCTCCTCTGACTAATCCTTCAGTTACAACTCCAGTGGTTGAGGTCATATATAGTATCTATTAAATACTCAGTTTCTAGTACATGAAAAAACTCTATCTGATGAAGAACGGCTTTCTTGATGCTTCTCCCGGAGTTACAATTCCAGTGGTCGAGGTCATAATGCCAAGTCCCAGAAATTATCCAAGAGCCAAGCGAACAAGATCCAAGTTTCAACAACAAGCTTAGAAGAGTTGACCAAGCACCAAGTTACCAAGTCATGTCCACAAGAATTGACCGAGCACCAAGTTTTTACCGGGCCCCTTGTGAATGGAATTGGCCATCTTCACTTATGATGTCCCGATAGATAAAGTTGCATAGTTGCCCTGGAATGGAGACAAAGTCAGCTCTTCTTAGCTCATTTCTTGGAATACTGAACTTCTGTTTGTAGCAAACAAACTTTGTGGACAATTATATGTTATGTGTACCTGAAGTGGACATTGTTCCCTCATTAGTCCTTAATATATTGTTTGTTGAACTAACAACTGTTTTGTTTGCTACAAACAGAAGTTCAGTGTTCCAAGAAATGAGCTAAGAAGAGCCAACTTTGTCTCCATTCCAGGGGACTATGCAACTTTATCTGTCCGGAAATCAGAAGTGAGGATGGCCAAGTCCATTCACAAGGCGACGCTAATAAATGTGTTTTCTTGTGGACATGACTTGGTAACTTGGTGGTCGATGATGTATGTACTCAAGTCCTGCTAATTCAAGTTCAGCACCTGGGGCCAACAACTGAAATCATATGACATGGATAGCAAGGAGGTGTACACTCTCTACACTTTTGGGGTGGGCCCTCAGTATATTTTCCCATTAGTTCCCTACTATGCGGAGACATTGGCCCTTGGTAATATGCACTGAAATAGTGCCTTTTGAGGTTGAGGTATTCCCTTTGTCTGTCCCAAATTACTGGTCAATTTTGATGTTCCAAGTATGGAGACAGGAGCTATATCTGTAGAATTAGGCTATGTGCTCTGATGGTGCTTCGATGATATCAAACACTTGGGCATGTCGTAAGTTACCGTTACATATGTAAGCAATTGCCTGAGTTGCACAATGCATGATGTTTGGACTTCATGTTCCTATGCATCATTTGTTTTGAATGCAAAAATGCTTAAGGAAATGGATTTTGTGTTGCATTTTTTTTCGAACAACATCGGGGGGAGGATCCCCACCTACATATATTTCATTGAACGAAACAGAACAGAGTGTACAAAGTCAGCCTAGCAAGTCAGCTTAGCAAAGGAGAGAAGAAAAACAGACAGGAGGAGGAAACAGGTTACAAGATACAATCGAGAACGCAGATAAGCAGCCCATGCTTGCCAAAGGCGGAACATCTTCTTGTAGCGGCAGCTCCAGCTTTCCATGTCGTGTAGCACCCGTCTGAGAATTGAAGTGGCCGAGGAGTTAACTTGGTTGAAGATGAGCGCATTCTGCGCCTTCAAGATATGCCAAAGGACCAGGATCATCACATCAGCATGAACTGCTGACGGTAGTTGCAGCTCGCGCCCCAGAAGCCATGGCATCCGGAATTCCTCTGGGTGAGGTTCGATTCCAAAAAGATGCCAAACCACGGCTGTGACAGAACATTCAGAGAACATGTGTGTATCGGTCTCAAGGACTAGGGGGCATTTCTCATAGTAGGATTCTTCCAGTACGCGGATGTGTTGCATTATCGAACTAGGGTTTGAGCATTTTCTAACTACAGTATATATGTAGGCTCCTAATAGATGCCCTGAGTACTATTGGCAAAGGGAGTAATTCGTGAAGCTTATCAGTATCAAGAGGATCATAGTGCATGAGGAACCAGAAGAGGAATTGACCTGCGATGTGGAAGCTGTTTTCAGGAGGGTCATGCAAGCTGACAATGGTATGCAACAGAAGACATGAAGATTGTCGGTGCAATGAACCGGCAGTCCACCACGGGGTAGGCTATGGTGGTAGATTGTTTGGTGGGGATCGCCGAGACTAGAGCTAGATGGTGAACAAAGGACACAAGGTTTATCTAGGTTCAGGCCGCCGAGAGGCGTAATACCCTATGTCCTGTGCTCGGTGTGTTGTATTGATGGTTCCACGATTGGGAATCAGATGGAGTCCGTTTCTGAGGGGGGTCCCTGCCGCCCTTATATAGCCTGGGGGGCAGGGTTTACAGATCTCAGGGAATCTATAGCTAACTGATTACAAGATTTGGCCTTCCGGCTCAAGCAATATCGTTCCTAACTAACCGATCTTCGTTCATGGGATGATATCTCCTCAGGCGCCACCTCATCCTGATCGGTGCGCCGTACCGTATCTCCACACAAGTGGGCCCATACATGTCATGAAGCCCCTCTGTGTGGTACCCGGGGGGTATATCCCCACAGCAGTCCCCGAGCGCTTCTTAACCAGACTGCAACTTCGATCTTCAGCTCTGTGTACTTTTTTGTGCACTCTCGCCATTTAGCCGAGTGCTTAACGCCTTTCGTCCGAGTGCTTTGAATGTTGTCGGATCTGATCTTCAGTGCAGCCGAGTGGTCTTTGAAACTGAACTCATGGTTGCCGGGTGGTTGAGGAGAGCTCTTCACCATGTTTGTGATTTGTTCAGATCATCCGGGATTGGAAATTGTACACTTTCGTCGAAGACGAAGTGTACACACTTAGTCCCCGAGCCTAGGTAAAGATTAAAAAGGTTTATCTAGGGTCAAAAGAGAATATAAGCGACCGCTCCCTGATGTCTTCTATAATGGGTGCCTCTTTGGAAAAAAGGTACCTCTGTTCACCTACCGTATCCCCGACCCTGACTTTAGTCAACGAGACTTTGTCTTGGTATGATCCCGGGTGATCGTGTTGGCGGGTTTTAGCCGCTGAATGGGCGCATCTCCAGATGCGCCCATTAGGGCAGTCCCCGAGGTTCGGAATAGTTAAAGTAACTATTTCGAAGCTCTAAAAAAGATTTAGTTCGGTATTACCATCATCCCATATGGGAGAGTACCACTCGGATCATCTGACCCGGTACGGTGTTTGGTTAGAGCTCCAGCCCTATGCCAAATTTGCCGTATGGCCCACCGTGTTCTCACGGAGCACTCGCGCGAGGTCACCTATCCTAGTCATCATATCCGTGACTTCTGAACAGCTTTGGCCCATGTATGGCATGCCTCCGGGAGAACACTCATGAGCTAGCAGATTTTTGAAACTCTCTTAGGAGTTCAAAACGAATTTTCGAGGGCGGGTTATCTGATAACCTGGCAGTACGTGACTCTGGGTCATGGCCTCTGAGTGCTTTTAAGCCTAACCAATAATTTTTGGAAGGCCCTTTTTAATTTTAAGGGTGTCTTCCCGTAGAAGGGAAGGTTTTAACCCTTTGGCCCGTTTGGAACCACGGCCTAGTAAGGCCCAGCGACCAGAATCGGAAGCGTCACGGATAAGGCTTGAGCTGGTGCATCGCACGCGAGTCGCACTCACAAGTTTCTCACGAGAAGAAACTCTCGCGCTGCGGTGACGCGACGGCACGGGTGGTGGTGCCCGCCACGACCACCGTTCCGTCTGCCGCATTTAAGGTAGCCCAGAGGCGTGGCTCACCACGTGCTCCCGCAGTCACGTCACTTCGCTTCCCATAGGAAACCACGCAGCCGTCCTTCACTCTTCCTTCTCCGGCCGCTCCGCCTTTCGATCCGCTGGATCTGTCGCCGCATTAGCTCGATCTTCACCGGATTTGGCTCCGGTGAGGCTGCAGATCCAGATCTGCCGCCGCGCCGCATCTAAGCTGCAGCTCTCGGGGAGTCCCCGAGCGTAGCGAGGGTGTAGACCACTCCCCGCCCGAGTCCCCAAGCGTAGCGAGGATGTCGTCGGTGGGATCCCGCCGGCATTCGAAGAAGTCGAGGCGCGACGCCTCCGAGGTGAGGCGCTCGCCGTCTCCGTCGTCGTCGTCCCCGCTTCCGCCGCCGATGCGGAGTGAGGAGTGGGCGCGCTCCGTCTCCACGAGGGAGCGCCTCACCACCCTAGTGTTGGGGGGCATGCTGCTCGATTCCACCGTCGAGGGGTGGCGGCCTGCTGCGGGGGAGGAGTTCAACACACCGTCGACCGACGACGCCGTCGTCTTCGAATCGGCCTACCTCCGCGGGTTCGGCCTGCCCGCGCACCCCTTCTTCATCGGCCTGGTCTACTACTACGGTTTGGAGGTGTGCCATCTCAACCCCAACTCCATTTTGCACATATCCATATTTGTGCATCTGTGCGAGGCGTTTCTTGGAATCGCCCCGCATTTCGATCTTTTTTGTTATTTCTTCTAGGTGAAGCCCACCCGAACGCCAAGAAGCCCCGAGTGGTGGGTGGTGCCGGATTCCTGCTCAAGCAGAGGCACTCTGCCGAGTACATTCCGGTGCCGCTCGTCAGCTCCAACAAGGGCTGGCACTCGGAGTGGTTCTACACCACCAACCATGCTCCGGCGGTGCCCTGCAACATCGACGCGCGGCCGACTCCTCTCCCATGCTGGGATGAAGAACTTGGCCAGGCGGAGATGGGGCAAGTGTCCGTGCTGCTGGAGCATATCCGGAAGCTGAAGGAGGCCGGGCTCACTGGCGTCGCGGTAATGGCGAGCTTCGCTGTACGGTGCACGCAGCCGCTCCGGGATAGGGTGCGCCCGGTGTACGAGTATGCCGGCGACGACCACGACACGACGCGGCGAGCGACAGAACCGGGGAGAGTGATGGAGGTGAAGGAGCATGTCCGTCAGTGCTTCGTTCCCGGCATCATCATCTCCAACCGCGACGCGCCGAAGCCGTTCAACCTAGCGAACTATCCGCCTGAGGTAACGGTTTTTTCTTTTATGGGGCGCCCATTAGGGCATGAACATGTGCCCATCAGATGTTTGATGAAATGGTTCTATTTGTTTGTCTGCGAAATTGTAGGATCGCAGGGCTTTTGTCTCTATGGTGCCTGTGCCTGGCTCATTGGCCGGGCAGGGTCCTTTGGCCGGTCGCCTTGGCGAGCTGCAGCGGATGGAGCACGCCAGGGCTCACGTTGCGGGTGGTGGTGAGGTGATCCAGCCTGAGCCCCGTGGGACCGCAGCCCCTGCTCCGGAGGAGAGGTGTGCCGCACCGGCCAGCAAGGGCAAGGAGCGCAAGGGCAGCCGGAATCCTGAGGCGCAGCGTGCGGCCCCTGGGTCGCTCTAGATCGACAAACCAGAGGTGTGCCGGCGCAAGCTTGTTCTGTCGAAGGACGAGGAGGAGGAGGTGCCCCTCACCTTTGATATCGGCGAAGCTCCCTCAGTGACGACGGCTCAAGCAGCGCCGGCATCTACCGGTCACTTCACTTCTTCTCTTCCTTCTCAGCCATCGGGCCCAGTGCCACCGGTGGCAGACGCTACGCACCCCACTCCACAGACTGCGCAGGCTGCCGCTGCAACACCGTCACCAGCACCTACGGCGGCGGTCAGTGGGGTGAAGCGATCCGCCTCCTGTGGCTCCAGTTTTCTGCGTCGTACCCATGTCCGCATGTCCTCCGAGTAAGTTTTCTTGAAATCGTCCATCCTTGTTTTTCTTTTGTTCATAGGATCAAGAAGCGATCTTTATGTCTTGTTTGTACGAACAGGGGTCCCTGCAACCTTCCTTCCGAAGTTGACGAGTCATCCCTGCCGTCTGCCACCCCAGTGTCGCCGTGCCCGAGTGCTTCTGATGGGTACCCGGCTGTTGCGTCGGGGTTCCTGATGCTGCGGCTGTCGCTGCTGATGCTGCTGTTCGTGGCTCCAGTCCTCAGTGTGGGGCTAGACACGTTGCAGCTCCCGGCGCTGCTGCGGCTGAAGCCTCTGTCATCGAGGAGATCCAGCGGGAGCTCCCTCAGCCGCATCTCAGCCCGCCACGCCCTAGACGTGTCGCCCAGGTTCGTGGCAGTCGTGTGGATGAAGTGCTTGGGGATCCGGCAATCGACGCCGAGAACCGTGCAGAGCTCGTCACCATTGCGCGGAGGACCCTCCAGCTTGCCGAGGTAATTCTTTCTTCCTCTTGTTGTTGTGAACGCTTGCTAGCTATAGTTTGTTGATCTCTTGCTGTGTCTTGACAGACTGTGGCCTCGGAGTCTGCACGCAAAAGCGCTGTGCTCGAGCGCGTCGGCACCGCTGCTGATCTGAACGCCACTCTGCGCGCCCGGTTGGAGCGTCTCGAGCAGCAAGCAGTCGCTCAGCGAGACAGTAGCAACCGGGAGGTGGAGAGGCTGCGGCAGGAGAAGGCGGCTGCCGAGGCGAGCGAGGCGACGCTCCGGGCAGCGGCAGAGGAAAACTAGCAAGGTATGTTGACGATATTTTGCTTTTGTTTCGCCGTTGCCCGAGTACTTCGTGTTGATCATCTCTTAGCAACAGCTCGGGCCAAGGCAGAGGAGGAGCTCAAATCCCTGTGGGGCTGCATGAAGAAGCTCCGGCAGGACGGCCAGGAGGCGTGCAGGCAGGCCGCTGTGGCGAGAAAAGAGCTGTCAGGTTGGTTACCTTGCACTCCCGTGTTATCGCTGAATGTTTGTCGATAAGTGCTCCTGACGTTGAGCAGATTTCCGACGAAAACAATTTGCCCAATATGCAGATCTCGAGGCGCGCATCGCATCAGAGAGGGCTCAGTTCAAAGCTCTCGGTGAGGCGCTGCGCCCCATCCTGGACGAGCTTGCGCCCCCTACCGAGTCCTCCTCCGTGCGACAGTTCGGTGATCCGGTGGTGCGTCCGCCAACCCTTCTGGAGCGTGCCCAGGCGGCGGCGGCACGCTTCCTCGGCTGTCTTCGCAAGGTCGGTGTGGCGAGTGCCAACCACTGCCTCACCGTCTTCCGCTCCTTCTACCCCTCGATCAGCGTGGATCGCTTCCGCGGTGGCTTTGCTCGCGGAACGTCGCCACAACAGGCTGAGCTACTGCTGGAGGAGGTGAAGGACACGGCGGAGCAGCTTGCCGACGACGTCGTGGCGGCGGCTGATGAAGAAGCTGATGGTGATGCCCTCCTTTCCCAGCAATAAAAACTTTAAAAGTTAAAAGTTGTAATATTTTGTGGTGCTGTGGGTGCACCGGTACTTTGATTCATTGTTATTTGGTACTTTTAAGTAGGCGCTTTAATTTGACGGTATCTTTGTACTGTTAATTTCTCCGGTAGTTAGTCTATTACGGGAAGTCGTAGGCTCGTTGGCCTTAGTTTCCTAGCGCAGAGGGCGTACTCTCATACACGCGTAGTACCTTAGCTTGGCGAAAACCTCGACCCACGATTTAAGACATGTGCTACCGAGTACTTTATGAGTCGTAAGATCCGTGTTAGATGAGCATTTATTTAGTTTTAACATGGAAAACTTTCTGTATGTAAAGCAATCCCCAGGTTTCAGAATTGAAACTTGGGTGAGAAAGGGCATGTAAGCAGATGTAAGAGCAAAGTAGAAAAACTTCATGAGACATGAAACTGAATTCATTGCCATAGACTGCTAACATGGATAAAGTATGAAGAACTTTGAACAGAAAATGATACATAGCTTTATTATGGGTAGAAGCGGTGTAGGTGCTCGATGTTCCATGAGTTGGGCACATCAGAACCGTCCTCCCGCATCAGCCGGTAAGCACCCAGCCTACTGATTTCCTTCACTATGAATGGCCCCTCCCATAGGGCTGCTAACTTGTGCATGTCCTTCTTGCTTTGGATCCTGCGTAGGATTAGATCTCCAACGCAGAAAGCTCTTTCCTGCACATTTTTATCGTGGTAACACCGCAAAGCTTGGGCGTACCGAGCTGCCTGAATCGTTGCCGCGAGCCGTCCTTCCTCGATGCTGTCGATATCCTCAATCCGCGCCTTCTCAGCCTCGTTTTCGTCGTATACTTCAACTCTCAGTGTATTGAACATGAGGACGGTGGGGAGCACCGTCTCAGATCCATATACCAGGAAGAAAGGAGTCTGACCAGTAGCACGACTTTGCTGTGCCCGCAGTCCCCAGAGTACTGCAGGGAGTTCGCGTAGCCAGCGGGTCGCGTACTTTTTCAGGCGATCGAAGATGCGCTTCTTGAGTGCCTCGAGCACCACTCAGTTAGCTCGCTCGACTTGGCCATTGGCACGTGGGTGCGCGACTGAGGCGCGTGCCACCTTGATGAGGAGTTCGTCGCAATATTCCTGGAACTCCCTTCCTGTGAAGTTAGTACCCAGGTCGGTTATTATCCTGTTAGGGACACCGAATCTACGCACGATTTCTCCTATGAACTCGGCTGCCTTGGCAGCTATGGGCACCTTGATTGGCTTGACCTCTATCCATTTGGTGAACTTGTCGACTGCTACCAGGATGTGGTCGTACCCTCCGGATGCTTTCTTGAAAGGCCCGATCATGTCGAGTCCCCAGCACGCGAAGGGCCATGAAACAGGTATCGTCTGCAGAGCCTGGGCTGGAACGTGTATTTGTTTTGCGAAGAACTAACATCCCTCACAATGTTTCACCAGCATCTCAGCATCTGCGACGGCTGTGGGCCAGTAGAAGCTAGACCGGAAAGCTTTTCCAACAATGGTTCTTGCTCTAGCGTGGTTGCCACACATGCCTCCATGAATTTCCGCTAGGAGTTGTCATCCTTCTTCCTCCGGTATGCACTTCTGGAGTACTCGGGACTGTCCGCCTCGGCGATACAGGTTGTCGCCGACCAGGACATAGTTCTTGCTCCTGCGACTGATCCGTTCGTGCAGTGCTCGTGTCTCCCTTTCCTGACCTGGTAAAGGATTCGGGAGCGTGCCGTCCTTGATGTACTCGACCATCTCTGAGATACACTCGGGTTGTGGTTCGAGCATTAGGATTTCGCCGAGTCCTTCTAATGGATCGACTTGCGCATCGGGGTTCTTGATGGAGGGCTTTATCAGGTCTTGGACAAAGACGCCGGGTGGTACCTGGGCTCACATGGATCCCATGTTTGCCAACTCGTCGGCTGCCTTGTTATCGTCGCGGAGTACGTGCTGAAACTCTAGGACGTAGAACTTGCCTTCGAGTTTGCGGATCTCCACGCAATACGCGTCCATCTTCTCACTGGTCTGGTTCCATTTCTTGTTAACCTGGTTTACCACGAGGGTAGAGTCGCCCTTGACCATCAAGTATTTTATCCTGAGCGATACGGCAATACAGAGCCCGTGGAGGGCCGCCTCGTATTCGGCTACGTTGTTCGAAACCTTGAACATGACCTGCAACACGTATCGCAGTTTCTCTCCTGTTGGGGAGATGAAAATTATGCCGGCCCCGCCTCCTTTAATCCTGAGTGATCCATCAAAGTACATGGTCTAGTACTCAGGTTCAGCGGCAGTGGATGGCGTCTGGATCTCCATGTACTCTGCCACGAAGTCTGCGAGTACCTGCGACTTGATCGTGTTACGCGGTACGAAAGTTATATCATGTGCGGCCAGCTCGATGGACCACTTCACGATCCTTCCCATGGCATCTCTGTTGTGCAGGATGTCGCCTATGGGGTAGTGGGAAACTACAACGATTTTATGGGCTTCGAAGTAGTGCTTCAACTTGCGTACGGTGATCAACAGTGCGTAGAGCAGTTTCTGTGCCTGATTGTACCGCACCTTAGAGTCGGTCAACACCTCGCTTATGAAGTAGATCGGCCTTTGGATGGCGTAAGCATGTCCTTCCTCTTTGCGCTCCACAACTAGTACCATGCTTACCACGTGCGTGGTGGCCGAGATGTAGAGGTAGAGAGTTTACCCCTGCTCCGGTGCTGTGAGGATGGGGGCCTTTTGCAGATAGCTCCTGAGTTCTAGGAAAGACTTTTGGGCCTCCTCATCCCACTTGAAATCATCATTTTGATGTTTGAGGAGCTTGATGAAGGGCAGTCCTCGTACGCCGAGTCGTGAGATGAACCGGCTGAGTGCTGCCATGCACCCGGCTAGTTTCTGTACATCCTTCTGGCATTTGGGGGCTTCATCCGAGTGATCACGTGGATCTTCTCTGGGTTTGCCTCTATGCCGCGGTTGCTGACAAGGAATCCGAGTAGTTTTCCTGAGGGAACGCCAAAAACGCACTTTTCCAGGTTAAGTTTCCACCGGTAAACCCTCAGGTTAGCGAAGGTCTCAGCTAAGTCCTTGATAAGATTATCAGGGTCTCGAATCTAGACTACGACATCATCTACGTATGCTTCGCAGTTTATGCTGATTTGCGTCTTTAGGCACGCATGGATGGCACGCTGGTACGTCGCACCGGCGTTCTTCAGACCAAAGGACATTGTCAAGTAACAGTACGCACCATGGGGCGTAATGAACGACGTCTTGATCTGGTCTTCGACCTTCAGGCTAATCTGGTGGTAGCCTAAATAGTAGTCGAGAAAACAGAGCAGGGCACAGCCCGCCGTGGAATCAACGACTTGGTCTATTCGCGGGAGGGTGAAGGGGTCTTTGGGGCAGTGTTTGTTGAGATCGGTATAATCAACGCACATTCTCCATTGCTTATTCTTTTTGGATACAAGAACTGGATTAGCTAGCCAGTCTGGGTGATACACCTCTTTGATAAACTTGGCAGCTAACAGCTTCGTAACCTCTACCCCTATTGCCTCCTTGCGGTCAGCCGCGAACCGACGAAGCTTTTGCTTGATCGGCTTAGCATTCGGGTCAACCTTCAAGGAGTGCTCGGCGAGCTCTCTGGGCACTCCTGGCATATCCGCTGGTTTCCAGGCGAATATGTCGGAGTTGGCACGCAGGAACTCGATGAGCACGCTTTCCTATTTAGGGTCCAGGTTGGCCCCTATAGTCGCCATCTTCGAGGGATCCTCGAGGTTGAGCGACACCTTCTTCACGGCCTCCTTCTCCCGCTGGATCGCCTCCGTCGCCGGCTTCTTGGTTGGGATCTCCAGATCTACCGGGTCGAGCTTGCTGGCAGCCGCCAGGACTTCAGCAGTGCGTCTGGAAAGATCCAGGGTGGCAGTGATTTGGAGGCTCTCCTTCTCACAAGCACTGGCTGTGTTGGAGTCACCTTTGAGGGTAATGACCCCATTTGGCGCAGGCATCTTCAGCACCATGTAGGTATAGTGGGGCACCGCCATGAATTTGGCTAGCACCGACCTGCCGAGTATGCCATGATAGGCTGTCTCGAAGTCTGCCACTATGAAGCGGACGTGCTGGGCCGCGTACACCAGTAGCCTATCTGTGAGTTTAGGTTTGCGCTTCCCCTCGATCTGGTCTGGGCCACCGTAGATCATGTTGACTGTACGGTCGGCGACCTGGAAGTCTTCCTCGTCATCATCCGCTGGGGGAGCGCGCTTTCCCTTGCCCTTGTCGTTCTTGGAGGGACCCTTGGAGCGTCCCTTGCCGGAGAAGTGGTTCTTCAGGCTGAAGCAGTCGCGAGCCGAGTGCTTATGGTTCTTGTGGTAGGGCATTGCATGTCCAGCATCTTCTGGAACTCAGACGGGTCCATGCGCTTCGGGGCGGACTCTACGGCCGCCACGACCTCCGTCGGCTTGCGCCTGCTGTTGTGCCGTGCGCCCTGCTGGGAGGTTTCTCCCTCTCGGTCCAGATCGTGGCGTGGCCGACGCGGACGTGGGGAATCATCGTCTTCCCAGCGAGACTTGATGTGCTTCAGCTGCTCGCGCTCTGCCTCTTCACCGTCAGCCTCCTTGTTGGCTATGGCGAAGAGCTCATTTACAGTCCTCGGGGGCTTCTGGGCCCACCTATTCACCAGCTTGCCATAAGCCAGTCCATGCTGGAAGGTGCTGATGATGTCGTGCTCCTCGACGAAAGGAAGAGAGTTCTTCTTCTCAGAGAAGCGTCGAATGTACGAGCGCAGCGACTCGTTCTTGCGTTGCCGGATCTGGTCCAGCATCCTCCTGTTCCCCGGCCTCTCCCATGTGCCAGAGTATTGGCTCGTGAAGAACTTGCAGAGGTCGTCCTAGGACGTAATGGAGTTCCTTGGGAGCCCCGCAAGCCAGTTTCTGCACCCCTTTGTGAGCATTATGGGCAAGTAGTTTGCCATCACGTCAGCGTTTCCTCCCGCGGCCTTGACCGCGGTGGAGTAGATCTGGAGCCATTGCGTGGGGTCCGACGTGCCGTTGTACTTATCGACGTCGGACAATTTGAAGCCTCGGGGCCATGTCACCCGACGTAGCCTTTTCGAGAGGGAGAGGAAGCCGTCGTAGGATGGGACACCCTCTCGGCCTCCGCGGCGTCCGTCGGCCGGCCGCTCGTAGGAACTGTAGCTATCCCCGGACTCCTCGTAGGAAACCGAGTAGTAGTCTTCGTACCCGCTCTGTGAGTCGCTGCATCTTTCTCGGCGATGGGGAGCTCCGTGCTCCCTGTCGTAGTCGTTGCGTCGCCTTGATTCCTGATGGCGGCGCTCCTCGCGGTTGCGGTTGATCGTGGTCCTCGCATCGCGGCAGCGGAGCCGGTCGCGCAAGTCTTCACCTTCGTCGCGTCGCGCTCTTTTGTGGCGCGAGCGGCGGGTACCCTCTGTCTCCCCCTACCCCACTGGCGGGGAGGGATCGCCACGGTTGTGCTGGGTCGCAGTGCCCTGCACCAAGTCCCGTATGCGCCCAATGTCTGGCGTAGTTGGAGGCAGCCTCTCAACCGCTTCATTTAGCACAATGAGATTTGCTTTGGGGGTCGCGTAGACCTTGTGCCCGTCGTACTCGAGGGTAAAGTCATCCTCGAGCCTTCGGGGCTAGACTCTGGTCGTGAGGCGGGTGCGACGCCGCCGCCTGTTGTGGCGCGGGCGGTCAGAGCTTTGAAGGTCCTCGTCCTCCTCTGCGTCGCCCTGGGCCTCTCGGTGCCGTCACGCTCGGTCCGCATTCTTCCGTAATCGTTCCCTTTTGTGCGGCCGTCTCGATATCCTGAGTGCGCTCGTCCTCGGAGATTACCGGTGGGGGCCCTGGTGCTGCCGCGTGGACAAAGGCAGGTGACCAGCTTCCGTCGGATAGATTTGAGGGTGAGCTTGTAGAACTGATAAGGAGCGTGTCGTCGGACCCACGGGAGGGAGAGCTTTCGTCTAGGCCGAGAGCCGCCTTGAGGGACGCAAAGGACCCATCCGAGGCGTACTCGGGGCTAGATCGCCCGGCGGATCGGCCTGAGCGGCGCTCACCCTCGGATTCATCCGTGGTCCAGTCGCAGAGTTGACCGTCCTCGTCCTCTTCCAATATGGGGAGGAGGGACACGTCGCGGTTCACCTCTCGTATGGGGGAGAGAACCACGTTCACGAAGCGTGGTGAATCGTCGTCCGAGTGGTATTCAATCGGCTCGGGTGCAGGGTTCACCACTAGGTTTCGCTTCATCCTCTCTGTGATTACGGAAGCGGTGGTGCTCTTCAACCCGAAGGGAAAGCGCTCGGACTGCGGGGTACCTAGGGTTGCCTCGCAGATGGCGAAGGTGTCAGCCATGTGACTAATGACCTGGTCGAAAGATTCAACCAGATCGTCCGTGGGAGGATTTGATGACCCTGTGACCGTCAGATCTCGAACCGGGAGGGTTGGCCTCCGGGGTTGCTGCGGCGTGCCGAAAAGGACTCGGCAGGCTTGGGGCTTGTCCATATTAGATCTGGCAGCCAGTCTCCTCCTCGCGGGCGGTGTGGAAACCGCTCCGGAAGGCTTCTCCGTGGTGATCACGGTGTCGGAGAGAACGCATGGGATCTCTCTGATGATGATGTGACCCTGAGGAGGAGTCACATAGCCAGCCGCCTGCTCGTCGACGGTAGAGACGGGATCGAAGCTCCCAAAAGGGATTCCCGCTCCCAACGTGGTGAGGGCAAGGCAACTACCAGGGATCTTGACTGCGGCCATCAAGCTCGTCAACTATCGCGGCGAATCCCTACCTGGTGCGCCAACTGTCGGTGCAATGAATCGGCAGTCCACCACGGGGTAGGCTATGGTGGTAGATTGTTTGGTGGGGATCGCCGAGACTAGAGCTAGATGGTGAACAAAGGACACAAGGTTTATCCAGGTTCAGGCCACCGAGAGGCGTAGTACCCTATGTCCTGTGCTCGGTGTGTTGTATTGATGGTTCCACGATTGGGAATCAGATGGAGTCCATTTCTGAGGGGGGTCCCTGCCGCCCTTATATAGCCTGGGGGGCAGGGTTTACAGATCTCAGGGAATCTATAGCTAACCGATTACAAGATTTGGCCTTCCGGCTCAAGCAATATCTTTCCTAACTAACCGATCTTCGTTCATGGGATGATATCTCCTCAGGCACCACCTCATCCTGATCGGTGCGTCGTACCATATCTCCACACGGGTAGGCCATACATACACGTCATGAAGCCCCTCCGTGTGGGACCCGGGGGTATATCCCCCACAAAGATGCAATGAATTAATTAACTTTGCAGCTATATCAATGATATAGTTTGTTGTTTTTTCCTTTCCTTTCTTTTTCCTACCTACAACGATCTCTCGAGATCGTAGTCTTTTATTTGCTGCTATATCTATGAAATGTGCTACACTGTGTCAGGCCCGCACATCAAGAGGGAACAGAGGGGTCAAGAGGCCTCCTAAGTTGGGCACATCAAGAGACGGCACGTGAAGTGGAATGCGTAACCGATACCTTTTGGATGCTGAAATACGGGCGCACGCCAAGAGACGGCAGTTTACGCACGAGCAACCATGATGGATGCGTGGAGCAACATGGCTCGCAGTTGGGCTACCATAGCATATGCCATTGATCAAAGCATGCCGTGTATCCCAGGCGTCCACGTGTGTAACCGAGGCGGTGCAGGTTACAGTGATGGCTGCCTGGGCTACGCATGCCAGCATCGCGGTTGCCACGGGACACGGCGGGTGGTGTTGACTAAGCGTGTAACCTACAATGTCTCGGTTACGCAGGTGCCATTCAGCGTGCTGCGCACTAGAGAATTCCATGGACGACGCGTCAGCCTCCCAGGCACAGGCTTCACTTCGGGGAGAAGCAAACTACGGCGAGGGCAGGCCGCTGTGGGCCACGCGGTGCACCATCATTATTACGATGGACGACGGCACGGGGTCTCCCTCCTCCGCTCCCCTCCCGTCGTGTCGTCCACAGCCACAGACGCCGCCCACCGCGAGGAGTAAGCTAGACCCGCTGCGTTATGTGTCCACGCGGTGCTTCAGCCTAGGTTACGTGGCTTGCTACCAAGCCAAGGGTTACGCACGGTCACTGTGTTGTGTCGTGTGTACAGCCTTGACGGGACGGGCCTGCTGGTGCAGGCGCCTCCGCTCCCATCCCGTCGTGTCGTCCACAGCCACAACAGCGCCGCCCGCCCTGAGGAGTAAGCTGGACCCGCTGGGTTAAGCTTGGAGTATGTGCGTAACCTACCGTGGTGATGATCTGCCCCTTTGTTTACTTTGTTTATTGATTATTATTTATATAAAAAAAATTCCAGGGGAGAGGTCCTTAAGCGGTCGAGAGGGTAACCCACTTGTCTTCAGCACTTGTCGCCTTCTTTCACCTTCTTCTCATCTCCTCCGCTCCCGCTTGCCATCTTTGCTTCTAGCCATGGCTCGCAGGTAGCATGCACGCCGCGGGCGCATGCTGTCGCCGCCTCCCTATGAGGTGCGGGTTGCTTCCCTCTTGCGCTCCACTATCCTGAGGTCGGAGGACTTGACGATGATCGAGGTCGTGCTTCCCCTTGCCAGTGCTAACGGCGGGGGAGCGATCCGTGTCGCCACCAACCCGGCCTCACCGGACGAACCGCAGGAAGTGGTGATGTTCCTCCTCTTCTTTTTCTGCGGCCTGGTAGCGCCGTTCTCCATTTTCTTCTGCCGCGTTCTGGAGGTGTACGAGATACACTTGGTGCACCTCACCCCCAACACCTTTCTCACACTGGCGGTATTCGCACATTTGTGCGAGATGTTCGTCGGCGTACGGCCCTCCGTCGAGCTCTTCCGCTTCTTCTTCCAGCTCTCCTGCACGGGTACCTCGCGTCCGGTGATGGGCGCGTGCCTTTTTACGCTCCGGCTGACGCGCACGGCCGAGTATATACCCATGCGTGTCCGCTCCATGTGGGAGGAATGGAAGCGGCAGTGGCTTCACATGGATGCCGGCGTGATACATCCCCTTCTCTACCTTCCTTCCTCCGACCCGATGACCGCTGCTCGTATCTGGACCGACGAGCCCGTCCTTACCGAGGAGTGGAGTCCGGTGCGGAATCGGATCGTGGCGCTTCAGGCAGCGGGGCTCACCTCCACCATGGTGGTGGCGGACTTTCTTCGCCGGCGCATCGCTCCGTTCCGCTCTCGTCTTCATCCGGCTTGGTTCTACACCAGCGTCGAGGACCCACCCGCACGGTGCGGGGACCCCTGAGCGTACCCTCCGAGCATGAGGTGCAGGAGCTCCTGCACCGGATCTTGGACGTGCAGGACCCTTCGCTAGGGATGCTCCCGGACGAGGTCAAGCCTCTGTGCGACGACATGGCACAGGAAGCCCATCAGCTCTCGCTCCCAAAGACGGATGAGGATGGGATTGTCATCCGTCCTCCACTGTCGTCCGGAGCTGCCAGAGTCTGTTCCTCATGCCAGAGTCATGATGCTGCGCTGGCCGAGAAACGGCCCCGAACGCCATTCCCTCCTGCCATCACCGTCCTGGGACGGGGCTCGCCGTCGACTGCGGGGTTCTCGGGCGTGCGCTCCCCGCCATCCAAGCGTGAGAGAAGCGGTACAAATATGGTGGCCACGCAGGCAAAATGGGTTTACCAGGGCCCGCCCGGCAAGTCGGTCCCCGTTCTTGCCATTAACGTTCGTCGTCCTCTCCATTTTTTTAAAAAAAATCCCGCCTTTTCCAGGAGCTCGGGAGGTTCGCCGGCGACAGATTCCACGGGCGTGGTGATTGTCGGCGGCGGAAGCTCTACTACGTCTCAGCCTCTGTTAGCTTTGGTCGTGGCGGCTGTCCCCGTCGCGGGCACCACCAAGGAGTGTGCCGCGCATTCCGCCGCCCTCCCCCTCTGGCGCAAGGAGTGCCATGGTTGAAGTCCCAGAATCCCCGGCGTGGGAGCCTGCGGAGCAGTTCACCACTGCTCGCCCAGTCGGGACGCCGCCCCGTGTCCTGCTGTCACTGGCTGTGCCTGAGGTCCTGGGCGGCATCCGCCGCACTCTCGAGGGTGGAGGCAGCGCTCCATCTGGGTGGCGCTGGCAGGAGCACCACCACCAGGAGCAGGAGTTCCTGTCGCTGGCGGCGGACCTCGAGCGTGGCCAGGAGCAGGCGCAACTCTTGGAGGCGGACCTGGCGGCTCGAGAAGAGGCTCTCGTGATGCGTGAGGGCCTCCTTGCCTCCGCAGAGGCCGAGCTGGTCCAGCAGGAAACCGTGGTGCTGGAGGGGACCGAGCGCCTCGATAGTCAGATGGCGGAGCACCGTCAGGCCGTGTCGGGGGCACGATGCGCGGCCCAGGAGCAGGTGGACTAGCTGGCGCGGCGCGCCCAGGAACTCGACACCATCGCCCGCGTGCTAGAGCCTCGCGCGCAACAACTGGATCGCCGCGAGCGTGAGATGGAGCAAACGGCCATGGAGGCCGCGACGACCAGTCGTCTGGTGGAGGTGCAGAGCGCTGGGAATGATGCAATCCACGCCAAGCAGCTAGCTTCAGTGGCGGAGATGGCGCAGGCGGAGATTGTGGACGTGAGGAACGCCCAAGCGCACGTCGCCTCCCAGCTCCGTGGTCTCTGCCTCCGTCTCCACGACATCTTGACAGACGGTGGGCACGATGGGGTCCCCATCCCCAACTTGCTGACTGAGTGAGGCCTAGGGGCTTTGCTCCCGGCCCTCTTCACTCTGGTGGACCACGCAGTACAGCTCCGCACTGCTGTGGATGCGACGACACTCTATGGGGCTCGATCGCTCGCGCACAGCGTGCCCGAGTACATCATCATCGCTCTGCAAGCCCGGGTGCCAGACTTCCCCTTAGAGCTGCTGTGCGAAGGGCCGCCGAAGGAGGGCGAGGAGCTCCGTGCCGGTATGAAGGACCTGGTCACGGAGGTGGTGAACTTCTTCGCTCCTGCTGTTGATGAGGACGACGCGAGCGCGGTGGAGGACGATCAGGGTGCCGCCTTGGAGACCGTTCGGCAGGTAGGATGTGGTGCCGGGTTGTGGCACATGAACTTTCGTGGTAGTAGTGTGCAGTACCCTCTTCCAGCTCCTTTTATATTCTCCAACGGCATGTCTAACGCTAGTAGAAATTATGATCTATTCATGAACAGTTGCAAAATTCTGACATTATTGGGACTTATTACCCATCGCTCATGGAGCTAGCAACTCTTGTAATTCACACGATATGTGCAGTGGAGCAGCTGTATAAGTAGTAGTAGTACTATAGTTGTCTTCGAAACGAGATGCATGAGGCAATCTAATGCAGACTGGGTTACCAGTAGAGCAACCCATCCTGCATACACTCGGTAACGCATCGGGACGATTATGCGTAACCTCCGATAAATCAGTCACGCACCACCCATGAAGCATGCTCTTTGGTGCCTACTTGCTAGGATTGCAAATAGCCAATCTCCATATGTATATTCTCAAAAAAAGCTCCAGATGTAAGCGTAACCATCACCCGCCCGGTTACGCAACATTCATGCTGCTTTCTGTCCTGTCGATTCAGCACGTAACCTGCATCTGCTTAGCTATGAGCAAGATGGCAGGCGGCCGCGGAGGAGATGACAAGAAGATTAGGGTCCGTTTGGTTGGTCAGCTGATGGCCAGGCCAGCTGCAGCAAACTAAACGCGCCCAGGTGAAGAGATTCTCTACCGTTCGCATCCCTGCAGGTGTGTCACTACCGTACGGGCCCCACAGCGATAGACCCCACGTTACAATGACCGAACTGCTGAGGCTGAACGGTTGCCTCCGCTTATTAAGGACCCTCTCCAATGGCCTTCTAAAAAAAAGGACCTCTCCAATGGAATTTTTTAATCAATAAACAGTGCAAACAGGCGGTTGCACCAAACAGGCGGAACCGTGTGGGAGCAGGTTATGCCAAAAATGCGTTTGCACCATGTCGCTTGGCTCGTGCGTAACCGGTACTGTTCAAGTTACGTAGAATAGGGTTCGAAACCCAAGCTAGGGTTCAGACTTCGGAGGTTGGCCACAACTTGTGCGTAACCGAATGTGTGATGGTTAATTGTACACTGAGAATGACGCGGCGCATGCAGTCGATGGATTTCACGTGTGCGTCGCGTCACTTGACATGATGGGCAACGACAAAAATTTCACGTCGCTTGGGTTTATTTCGAACCACTAGAAGGTGGCTGAGTATTTAAAGGTAGGGGAAGTTTTCATCGTCTTCACGAATTATTCCCCTTTCTCTTTGGTCGCCATAGTTATTTATTACTCCACCATGGATTCTACTTCGTTCACTCCATCTATCCACCTTCCGGCTGATGTCTACGGCCTCATTCTAGATCGCTTGGAGGCTTTTGACGTCCTAAGATTTCTCCTAGTTTGCAGTGAAAGCTTTCGAGCGTGTACATGGAAACCTCGCCTTCATCCTGGTGCTCCAACCTTGCTTACTTCCCCCATCGATACCGATGGCAGGGATATTCCTCACGATGATGAGCAAGGTATGTTCTTCGTCCACAATATTTTCTCCAACGAGACATTTCTCGTGGATGTAGTGTTGACGGCTGTTAAGTGCTACTTTTACACCGTCAATACCTACATAAAATAAATGGAAAGTGATCATCAAACACTAGAATAGGGGTTTATACTAACAAGTTCCACAAGTGTTGGTGTTTCTAGCTTTTGTTGCAGGACGCACCGAAATATGTGTTAAATGACACAGTTGAGAGCAAGTGCCCCAATGGCATAGATATGGCATCATCATAAACAATCACAAATGCCAAATTGGTCTGCACCACTGCAATGGGCTCGTCGATACGATCAAAATGGATATATCATTTGCCTACTTTCGAGTTCGGATGAAAGAGATATGCACAAGATAACATGTGGGCCCGGTGGGACCCACACCAAGCCACATGGTGATGTGCTGTCACACAGGAGTCCACATGTCCACGACACATTCGATCCAAAGAAACACACTCTTGACCAATCAGGAGCCAGTACGCGGATCCAAGGGCCCACAACCACGAGATAAATGGCTAAAAATACCGCATGCACCCCCATACCCACCTTGGGACACACCTGGCAGTCACCTGGACGAAAGGCGGTGCAAGGGGAGCTACCTGGGGGTCGGTCGACCCCCCAGGTCTCCCGACCCCATTTTTCGGCCCCTCGTGTCGCCCTTCCACGTGTCGGCTTGTCGTGAAGAAGCAAAGGCGGTCCTAGGTGTGTGCCCGAATACTCCCTCAGGATCCTGCCGGAAAGCTCCTTCTCTTGCAAGCTACTTGGCCTCCTCTCCTCTTTGCCACATGTCACTACCCTATTGGTGGCTCCCATGGCAGCCAAGGGGCTCCTCCAACCCCCCTTGGCCTATAAATAGAAGGGGAGGGGGCTAGAATAGAGACATCTCATTCCTCCCTCTCTCTTTAGAAACACTTGTTTCTCCTCTAATTTGATCTCTCATGGATCAAATGAGTTGAGGAGATGGCTATGTAGATGGTGATGTCGGTGAGATCCCAACTTGTTCTTCAATTAGAGCAAAGTGAGTATTCTTGTATTCTCCAATTAGACTAAAGTGATGTTCATGCAGGAGTGATATGTTCTTGAGTTCTTCGTTCGTTCATCATTTAGAGGCTCGTGTTCTTCATGAACACGCTTCCTCGATCTAGTTGACGAACGAGTTACTCACGCTTTTCCGTTTGTTCATAAGTTAGTGGCTATTGTTCTTCAGGAACACGACCCTTGATCCTTTGCTATAAGCGCATAAGTTTGCATTCCGTTTGTGTGAATTAAAGGTAGGGGAAGTTTAAATCGTCTTCACGAATTATTCCCCTTTCTCTTTGGTCGCCAAAGTTGTTCATTACTCCACCATGGATTCTACTTCGTTCACTCCATCTATCCACCTTCCGGCTGATGTCTACGGCCTCATTCTAGATCGCTTGGAGGCTTTTGACGTCCTAAGATTTCTCCTAGTTTGCAGTGCAAGCTTTCGAGCGTGTACATGGAAATTTCACCTTCATCCTGGTGCTCCAACCTTGCTTACTTCCCCCATCGATACCGATGGCAGGGATATTCCTCACGATGATGAGCAAGGTATGTTCTTCATCCAAAATATTTTCTCCAACGAGACATTTCTCATGGATGTAGTGTTGACGGCTGTTAAGTGCTACTTTTACACCGTCAATACCTGCATAAAATAAATGGAAAGTGATCATCAAACACTTGAATAGGGGTTTATACTAACAATTCCCACAAGTGTTGGTGTTTCTAGCTTTTGTTGCAGGACGCACCGAAATCTGTGTTAAATGACACAGTTGAGAGCAAGTGCCCCAATGGCATAGATATGGCATCATCATAAACAATCACAAATGCCAAATTGGTCGGCACCACTGCAATGGGCTCGTCGAGACGATCAAAATGGATATATCATTTGCCTACTTTCGAGTTCGGATGAAAGAGATATGCACAAGATAACATGTGGGCCCGGTGGGACCCACACCAAGCCACATGACGACGTGCTGTCACACAGGAGTCCACGTGTCCATGACACATTCGATCCAAAGAAACACACTCTTGACCAATCAGGAGCCAGTACGCGGATCCAAGGGCCCACAACCACGAGATAAATGGCTAAAAATACCGCATGCACCCCCATACCCACCTTGGGACACACCTGGCAGTCACCTGGACGAAAGGCGGTGCAAGGGGAGCTACCTGGGGATCGGCCGACCCCCCAGGTCTCCCGACCCCATTTTGCGGCCCATCGTGTCGCCCTTCCACGTGTCGGCTTGTTGTGAAGAAGCAAAGGCGGTCCTAGGTGTGTGCCCGAATACTCCCTTAGGATCCTGCCGGAAAGCTCCTTCTCTTGCAAGCTACTTGGCCTCCTCTCCTCTTTGCCACATGTCACTACCCTATTGGTGGCTCCCATGGCAGCCAAGGGGCTCCTCCTACCCCCCTTGGCCTATAAATAGAAGGGGAGGGGGGTAGAATAGAGACATCTCATTCCTCCCTCTCTCTTTAGAAACACTTGTTTCTCCTCTCATTTGATCTCTCATGGATCAAATGAGTTGAGGAGATGGTGATGTGGGTGAGATCCCAACTTGTTCTTCAATTAGAGCAAAGTGAGTATTCTTGTATTCTACAATTAGACTAAAGTGATGTTCATGCATGAGTGATATGTTCTTGAGTTCTTCGTTCGTTCATCATTTAGAGGCTCGTGTTCTTCATGAACACGCTTCCTCGATCTAGTGGACGAACGAGTTACTCACGCTTTTGCGTTTGTTCATAAGTTAGAGGCTCATGTTCTTCATGAACACGACCCTTGATCCTTTGTTATAAGCGCATAAGTTTGCATTCCGTTTGTGTGAATTAAAGGTAGGGGAAGTTTTCATCGTCTTCACAAATTATTCCCCTTTCTCTTTGGTCGCCAAAGTTGTTTATTACTCCACCATGGATTCTACTTCGTTCACTCCATCTATCCACCTTCCGGCTGATGTCTGCGGCCTCATTCTAGATCGCTTGGAGGCTTTTGACGTCCTAAGGTTTCTCCTAGTTTGCAGTGAAAGCTTTCGAGCGTGTACATCGAAACCTCACCTTCATCCTGGTGCTACAACCTTGCTTACTTCCCCCATCGATACTGATGGCAGGGATATTCCTCACGATGATGAGCAAGGTATGTTCTTCGTCCACAATATTTTCTCCAACAAGACATTTCTCGTGGATGTAGTGTTGACGGCTGTTAAGTGCTACTTTTACACCGTGCATACCTGCATAAAATAAATGGAAAGTGATAATCAAACACTAGAATATGGGTTTATACCAACAATTTCCACAAGTGTTGGTGTTTCTAGCTTTTGTTGCAGGACGCACCGAAATATGTGTTAAATGACACAGTTGAGAGCAAGTGCCCCAATGGCATAGTTATGGCATCATCATAAACAATCACAAATGCCAAATTGGTCTACACCACTGCAATGGGCTCGTCGAGACGATCAAAATGGATATATCATTTGCCTACTTTCGAGTTCGGATGAAAGAGATATGCACAAGATAACATGTGGGCCCGGTGGGACCCACACCAAGCCACATGGCGACGTGCTGTCACACAGGAGTCCACGTGTCCATGACACATTCGATCCAAAGAAAACACACTCTTGACCAATCAGGAGCCAGTACGCGGATCCAAGGGGCCACAACCACGAGATAAATGGCTAAAAATACCACATGCACCCCCATACCCACCATGGGACACACCTGGCAGTCACCTGGACGAAAGGCGGTGCAAGGGGAGCTCTTGGGGGTTGGCCGACCCCCCAGGTCTCCCGACCCCATTTTGCGGCCCCTCGTGTCGCCCTTCCACGTGTCAGCTTGTCGTGAAGAAGCAAAGGCGGTCCTAGGGGTGTGCCCGAATACTCCCTCAGGATCCTGCCGGAAAGCTCCTTCTCTTGCAAGCTACTTGGCCTCCTCTCCTCTTTGCCACATGTCACTACCCTATTGGTGGCTCCCATGGCAGCCAAGGGGCTCCTCCTACCCCCCTTGTCCTATAAATAGAAGGGGAGGGGGCTAGAATAGAGACATCCCATTCCTCCCTCTCTCTTTAGAAACACTTGTTTCTCCTCTCATTTGATCTCTCATGGATCAAATGAGTTGAGGAGATGGTGATGTGGGTGAGATCCCAACTTGTTCTTCTATTAGAGCAAAGTGAGTATTCTTGTATTCTCCAATTAGACTAAAGTGATGTTCATGCATGAGTGATATGTTCTTGAGTTCTTCGTTCGTTCATTATTTAGAGGCTCGTGTTCTTCATGAACACGCTTCCTCGATCTAGTTGACGAACGAGTTACTCACACTTTTGCGTTTGTTCATAAGTTAGAGGCTCATGTTCTTCACGAACACGACCCTTGATCTTTTGTTATAAGCGCATAAGTTTGCATTCCGTTTGTGTGAATTATCCCGTTAGATCTTGTTGGGATACATGAATCGGTGACTAGTCGTTCTTCCTCACGCCAATCGATTCAATGATGAGTAAGGTCTAGCTCAACCTCGCGGGTTCATCGCTCCGTATTTATACGGAGAGCTAGAGTGTTTCTACGGGGTGCCAGACGTAGCCATGCTATAGTAGTAATCGGTGGTGTAGACGTGGTGTCTAGACTATAGGTTATCCTTTGAATGCCCTGTATCCCACAGTTTGTCTTGGGGTAGGCCGCGGTAATGACAGCCGTTGGACCCTCTGAAATCCTCCACGTTCGGATACAGCGTGTAGGCAACCATTTGCCGTGAACCAACTGTTATAGCCAGGAGGGGCCGGTGTCCGAAGCGAGATTCTTATCCGAGTTTGTTCCCCTCTAGAATCGAGTACCTACAGGAAGCACCCCATCATCTCCCTACCATAGCTGGGGCTTGGTGTCCTTGGACCGTTCATCTAGGATAGAAGGTAGTGCACATCGTTCCTTGGATTCGATACCCTTTGGAATACTCCTATGGAGAAGTGCTACAACGGTGTATCCGTGCGCTTGTGGATTCGTTCGCACCCGTCAGTATACCCAGGTGTTCCTTACACGCTCACGCTAGATGCACCACTAGTGGTGAGGTTAAGAAATAACAACAAGCATTTCTAGCGTCGTTGCCGGGGACGGATTCCAAATCCGTTCTTAGGTGATTGCGTTAAGAAGTGTCAACAAGCATTTATGGCGCCATTGCCGGGGAACGGTTGCTGTATCTATCTTCGAACCTAGTGGTCCTTGTATCTTTTGTTTTTCCTTTTTGTTGTACCTTTACCCCCGTTACCCTTTGAGATGCCTTCCTGTCAAAGCTTCTCTACCTCAAGGGTGAGTTCGAAGAGCCATCATCATCTTCAGCATCTAGCTATGAACTCCCCCTGGCTTTTTAGCCATGGTTCAGGATCGACCATTCTTTGGTGCAATCAATGAAGACCCCTACCTCTATTTGGAGGAATTTGAGGAACTGTGTTCTAGTCTGGCTATGCCAGGCATGACACAGGACACCGTGAGGTGGAAGTTGTTTCCTTTCTCCCTCATAGGAGAGGCGGAACAATGGTACGCCCGCACTGTAGAAAGTGTGAACGGTGGTTGGGGAGAACTTCGAGATAACTTTTGCCACTCATTCTCTCTCATGCAGAGGATGGAGCAATGGTACACTCGTGTAGCTTCTCTTCCAATAAGTATCCTCGATTTCGAGAAATTAGAGGAGGAGTCCCTAGGAGCGGCATGGGCTAGGTTCCTACACCTTTTGGTGTCGACACCTGGTCCGTCTTTACCCATCGAGGTGTCATTGTACATCTTTTGTATGGGTCTAGACATGGATAATGACCTCGATCTAGATGTTATTGCTGGAGGTTTGTTTGTGGAAAAAACTCCAATGGAAGGAAGAGAGATCCTAGATTCCCTCTTAGAAAACTCTTCTGTCCCTATCGATCACAACAAACCCAACCAAGAATCCGAGTCGAGCCATGAAGGTCCCTCAACATCTAAGTCAGAGTCTTCATCTTTCGAATCCCAAGACTTGTCTGTTGAGCCCTCTCCTGAACCTCGAACGCCAAAGGAAGAAGAAATTCAACCATTGATGTTCACTTGCAAATTCGAGGATGACCCATCTGAAAATCTTTTAGATACCTCGAATTCATTTGATGCCCAATCAGGGGAGGAACCTTATTCTGTCCATACCGATCATTCTAGACATCTTTTGACAGAACCTTCCCTTAGGCCTGCGGTGCCTCCTCTACCTCCTGATCCTCCTGACGAAGGATATCCCGAGGAGGCCATGAGGGAGGAATGGTCAGAGAGGGTGACACGATTTTCCGAGGCAACTTGGAATAGTTCACCTTCTCTAGTTGTTCCTTGCTCTATTAGAGACACTGTCGTAGAGGCCCATTGTAACCCCATCAAGGAGGTTAACATTTTGCCATGGCTCTTAGCGGAAACTCTTTTGGGCAAAGTTCCGCTAGCACCATCCGACATGCTCCTCAAGACTTGTCCCTTTGGACATGTTCTTGAATGTCGGGGGATCGCAAGTGCCGTGACGCTCACCATAGATGGGATCGAGGCTAGCTTAGACTTTCATATCTTCAATGTCCTTGATCTTGATCTTCTCCTAGGCTCCCCTTTAGAGCAGCTCTTTGATACACCTTTAGGGAGCCTAGATGTTAAGCTTAGGGAAGCTATTTCCGCCATTACTACCCCTTGTCTGGGATATCCTATGGCGAAGCCTCTTCCCCAGCAAAACCCGCTCGAGAAGACGACGTGTATATCTCCGTTCGTGTCATCCAAGCTTGTTCTCATTGAGGGTGTAGAATTTTCTACTCCTCATGAGTGTGACTCGGGAGACTCTCTTCACCTTTGTGAAGGCGAATGATCGTCACCATTCTCGACCGAGTTTCAGCTTCTTCCCGCTGGCCTATATCATGTTGCTTTCGATCATGGTCGAGAGTCAACATCGAGCCTCCACGATGCATCTCTTGAGATAGAGAACTCATGGGCCATGGAATTTTGTGAGGCATTGACTCTGGAATTTATGGGCAAAGGTTACACAGATAAGCATGGTAGTTTCATTCTTGATACACCACATGAACCATGCTTGCATAATGCCTATCCAGAGCTGGCCATGCTTAGTGCGCTGAGCACGCTCGAGGGCTGCAATCACCTTATGGTCCTCTTTTGTAGAAAGTTTAGAAGGTTGGTTGTAGATGTATATGTCTATCATAAGCATATCAGATTTCGTGTGTGCATTGTGGCACTAACCTTGCAGCTAAAGCTTCACCGATACATTAAGGATTGGTGGTGAGATGGGAATGGCACCACCAATGATATCAGACGAAGTTCCCATGGTCGAGCTTATGACCTTAAATAAACAAAGCACTACCAGGAGATAGCCTGGATTAGCATAGGTTTCATTTCCCTTTCGAATAAAGGCAAGAACATGTTTTTAGGATAAGTTGTCCTTCGGGTATTTTTGGTCACTAACCTTGAAGGTGGAGATTGAAAAGAAAGATGGACAGGTGATGCCTACGAACATGTGAGCCACATCAGCTGCAACACCTAGATAAGTTTTGGTGAGGGAACATTTACAAAAGGAAGCTTGATCACCACACACTTGAGTTTTGTTGCCTAGCAATGCAAACTTCAAGTGTGGGGGAGGTATGTGAGCATCCTGAGTAAAGTTCCTCCTCTACCAAATCTTATCATGGTGTGAGGGTGATGTCAGCTCTTGCATCTTGCCCACTAGTTAGGTAAGTCCTGCTTTTGACATTAAACAAAGCCCTTCCGGGAGGTTCCCGAGGTTCACCATCTTATGCTCATGCTTATGTCCTTCGTTGATGATAGCTTGATCATGCTTTCGTGCTTTCTTTACCTTTTGATTAGATGCTCTGGTTTGAATGAGTGATGCATCACTCATTCATAGACTATTTTAGATTAAGCGTGGTGCTTAGGTTTAAATTGTCTTCTTCAATCAAAACAAGACATGGTGTTGGGTTTTGATTGATGCACCTTAGAGTTACATTTTCATAGATCTTGGTTGCACATACGCTGGCTAACCCCTGCAGAAAATTGTCAAATTCGAATGGGTAAGTCATTGAGCTAAATTCAAATGGGAAGGTAAGTTGAGGTGTCAGATTCATGTTGCACAACATGCAAAGGTGGTACATATGACCTCTCAAAGGTCTAAGGTAAGGATATTCCCCTTTGTGTATGAAGTGTAATATTGGTCTAATCCTTTCGAGCAAATGACACGGTAACAATAAAATAAAAAAACCAAAATATTTGCTTTGAATAAAGGCTCTATGGTTCTCGAACCTGTAGAGTCCATCTTTTGTTTCCACTTTTGCTTGAAGAACAGCACCAGTACAAGCACCAGTGTGGGGGAGCTCTCTCAAGCTCATCATCAACATATCCACTTGAGAACTCCCACACAAAGGGCTGCACAACATCGACTACGCCTTCATGACAAGAGCAAGGTAAACCGGAGTGAGGCAGCTGCCTTTGAGCCAGCCGAATCACCACTAGTCTCCCTTGTTCCTCATATCCTTCAGGAGCGATGGTACGTGCGCCCTTCATCTCACTCTCTACCTATGAGTTTGAATTATCCTCAATTGTTATCCAATAAATCAAACTCAAATATCGGTGTTTTGTTTGCTCTCAATGATTCCTGTGGTTGGCTTGCATATGTTTTATTCCTTACTTATTATCTTGATGCTTGTGAACAAATATCATTAGGGAACTCATGCTTATCTAAGTAGTTGATGTTTGTGATATGGTTTGATCATATGATCTTCGCTCCAAATGTCTGAGTGCTTGGGAATTTTATTTGAAAAATCATAAAACCCTTTGCAAAGCTCCTCTTTGATATGCCACAGTCCTACGAAAGCCATATGATGCTACCAGTTGAAAACCTTATACTCATATGCTGCTTGTCATTGCATTGAGCTTTGTCAAATTCTATGACCCTTGCGAGAAGTCTTTTTATGCTTTCATGATCATGATTCATGTGCACTCCACCATTTCCCCCTTGCTATGCTTCTACACTGGAAGTTAGCATTGTCTCATTCATCCATTCCACAAAATAATGCTCCATGCATGGTTCCATGATTTATCCCTCTCCAAATATCTCTAAAAAGAGATTGGGCTATAAAAAAAGAGAGGGAGAGAGAAAGACATGCTCAAAAAGCATGATCTAAAAAAAGGAGAAAAGAGAGATAGCCCATATCTCGAAAAATTCAAAAAGAAGAGTGGAGAAAATCATGCAAAAAGGAGTTCCATAACTTAGATGGTAATAACTAGTACCTATTCCGGGGCTAGTGTCCACCTTACCATCAACCAACACTCATCATATACGTATGGTAATATCTAGCACCCATTACGGGCCTAGTATACACCTTACCATACCCATCATATCCATGCACGTCCACATCTTGATCGGATTGTATGAATTGCTTTTCTCTTGGATCCAGTCTTTTACTTTGCAATATATGTGATGCAAGTATGCCTTATCATTCATACCTACCCTGACCTCCACATAAGCTATCATTAGAAGTAGGATGAATAAAGGCAGTTTAATGCCTTGGTGAGGACATATATACACTGAGCGATCCTAGAGAATCAAATGAGGAGCAAAGCAAGGTTTGTTTTTTAAAACTTATTGTAAAACCCCAAGTTACTTGACATGATGAGCTGGAGTGATTTGATTTTTGACCATTCCATTCTTCAACTACCGAAGATAGCATGATAGACACTTCATAAGTTCATGAGTACAAGGTATGGTTTGGAATATCTCTTATGCTCGCTTCATACCTTTGGATATCATGTCTGACCTTGACCGGATTCCCTTCACTCGGGACGAGCAAAGGTCAAGTGTGGGGGAGTTGTTGACGACTGTTAAGTGCTACTTTTACACTGTCAATACCTGCATAAAATAAATGGAAAGTGATCATCAACACTAGAATAGGGGTTTATACTAACAATTTCCACAAGTGTTGGTGTTTCTAGCTTTTGTTGCAGGACGCACCGAAATATGTGTTAAATGACACAGTTGAGAGTAAGTGCCCCAATGGCATAGATATGGCATCATCATAAACAATCACAAATGCCAAATTGGTTTGCACCACTATAATGGGCTCGTCGAAACGATCGAAATGGATATATCATTTGCCTACTTTCGAGTTCGGATGAAAGAGATATGCACAAGATAACATGTGGGCTCGGTGGGACCCACACCAAGCCACATGGCGACATGCTGTCACACAGGAGTCCACGTGTCCATGACACATCATCGATCCAAAGAAACACACTCTCGACCAATCAGGAGCCAGTACGCGGATCCAAGGGCCCACAATCACGAGATAAATGGCTAAAAATACTGCATGCACCCCCATACCCACCTTGGGACCCACCTGGCAGTCACCTGGATGAAAGGCGGTGCGAGGGGAGCTACCTGGGGGTCGGCCGACCCCCCAGGTCGCCCGACCCCATTTTCCGGCCCCTCGTGTCGCCCTTCCACGTGTCGGCTTGTCTTGAAGAAGCAAAGGCTGTCCTAGGTGTGTGCCCGAATATGCCCCTAGGATCCTGCTGGAAAGCTCCTTCTCTTGCAAGCAACTTGACCTCCACTCCTCTTTGTCACATGTCACTACCCTATTGGTGGCTCCCATGGCAGCCAAGGGGCTCCTCCTACCCCCCATGGCCTATAAATAGAAGGGGAGGGGGCTAGAATAGAGACATCCCATTCCTCCCTCTCTCTTTAGAAACACTTGTTTCTCCTCTCATTTGATCACTCATGGATCAAGTGAGTTGAGGAGATGGCTATGTAAATGGTGATGTGGGTGAGATCCCAACTTGTTCTTCAATTAGAGCAAAGTGAGTATTCTTGTATTCTCCAATTATACTAAAGTGATGTTCATGCATGAGTGATATGTTCTTGAGTTCTTCGTTCGTTCATCATTTAGAGGCTCGTGTTCTTCATGAACACTCTTCCTCGATCTAGTTGACGAATGAGTTACTCACACTTTTGCATTTGTTCATAAGTTAGAGGCTCGTGTTCTTCACGAACACGACCCTTGATCTTTTGTTATAAGCGCATAAGTTTGCATTCCGTTTTTGTGAATTATCCCGTTAGATCTTGTTGGGATACAAGAATCGGTGACTAGTCGTTCTTCCTCACACCAATCGATTCAATGACGAGCAAGGTCTAGCTCAACCTCGCGGGTTCGTCACTCCGTATTTATACGGAGTGCTATAGTGTTTCTACGGGGTGCCAGACGTAGCCGTGCTATAGTAGTAATCGGTGGTGTAGACGTGGTGTCTAGACTACAGGTTATCCTTCGAATGCCCTGTATCCCACGGTTTGTCTTGGGGTAGGCCGCGGTAGTGACAGCCGTTGGACCCTCTGAAATCCCCCACGTTCGGATACAGTGTGTAGGCAACCATTTACCGTGAACCAACTGTAATAGCCAGAAGGGGCCGGTGTCTGAAGCGAGATTCTTATCCGAGTTTGTTCCCCTCTAGAATCGAGTACCTATAGGAAGCACCCCATCATCTCCCTACCATAGCTGGGGCTTGGTGTCCTTGGACCGTTCATCAAGGATAGAAGGTAGTGCACATCGTTCCTTGGATTCTATACCCTTTGGAATACTCCTAGGGAGAAGTGCTACAACGATGTATCCGTGCGCTTGCGGATTCGTTCGCACCCGTCAGTATACCCGGGTGTTCCTTACACGCTCACGCTAGACGCGCCACAAGTGGTGAGGTTAAGAAATACCAACAAGCATTTCTAGCGCCGTTGCCGGGGACGGATTCCAAATCCGTTCTTAGGTGATTGCGTTAAGAAGTGTCAACATGTAGAAGGTTTGAAGAATAGATTTTGGATCGGGTGTAAGGATGACTGGCTTGCAACCACGGATGTGCACTGTAATGTTGAACTCACTAATCTCGTTACTGGACTGCAGATTTCTTTGCCTTCGTTTGCTGCTTTTACCAAAGCTGGGTTCGTTTTGAACACTTACGTGTTTAATCGAGTGAAACTGTGTCGGACTCCTGCTGAATCAGACGGTTATCTTGCTATCGCCATGTCTGTTCCAAATGTCTTACTCTACACAATGCATGGAAGTGTTGATTGGACCATGCTGACGAACCCTACTGGAGAATATGTACAGCATCTCGATGTCATTGTCCACAATGGGAAAATTATGGCTATTGGTGAGAATGGGGACTTGTGGTCGTGGGATCCTTGCCGAGGAGCTGCAGATCCTACACTGGTGGTAAGATCAGCCATTCCTCTACAAAATTACATGGAATATGAGTTCTTCTTGGGCCAGTCTATCAACAGAAAACTTTTGGTAGTTTCTTCCTATGGCTGTGAGCGCAACGGTAACAGATGGTCCAAGAGAATACTAGGTTGTTTCGATTGCAAGCTACTCGTGGAGGGTGTTTCAATTCATGAAGTGGATGTTGATATTGGGATCGTGCAGGAGATCGGTGACATTGGTAATCAAGCTCTTTTTGTTGGATGCAATTACCCATTCTATGTCCCCGTCCCATCCTCTTCAGAGAATTTGAGGGCTAATTGGGTATACATTTCTGATGCATCTTACTACGACGCCATTGCTGTCAACCTGAATGAGGAAGACATCCCGGATAAAGTTAAGCGCATATCTTATCCTGGGCCCCTGGACATGTACCAAATGCCGATGTTGTTCCGACCTGCTTTTCGTCCAATAGCCGTTGATCTAGCCCATGGAAGTTAGAGTTTATGCATGTGTGGAGATGAAACTGTAAATCCTCAATGGTACACCTAGTTTCATTTCCGTGAAATGAAATCCCATGCTATGTCCTCATGTTCGCCTATGTGGCATGCCGTTTATTAATGAGGATGAGACTCATGTGTAATTTGCAATGAGAGTATTATACTATTTGGTTGTCATGTACTCATGTGTAGAAACTTAATTTTACTTCATGTATTATAGCACTTTGCCTTTTGGTTTTGAGTTGATGGAATTCATGGAAATGATTGTTTAAGGAAGCCTCCGTGCACCTTGAAATAAAAGCACGATCGCGAAATTGCCGAGGCTGTGGATTGAGTGCGTATGTTACTGAAACTCGCATGGAAACATATAGCCCGCGCTGGATAGTTACCTTCCAAAACATCAAGCACGACACAGTAATCCGATGGGAAATTACCAACTTGCAACTCGCTCGTTCGCGATTGTATGCTGGATGCGTAACCCTATAGCTGCCATTTTTTAGATGGCAGCAGGCCAGCACGCATGCCCAATCCGCGGTTGCTCACGATCCATGCTGCGTGCTACAAATGCCTATCGTGTGTGTAATCCAGGGGGGTGTTTGGATGGAAGGGTAAATTGGACAAATAAGGCAAATTTACCCGAAATTTACTCCTAAGGCGCCAAACACGTGGGGCAAATGTGGTGGGGCAAATGTTTGGCCCCTCTAATTCCATACACTCCTAAAAACTAGTAGCAAATTGGAGCAAAATTGTGGTGGACCCCAGCCCTCTCTCTCATCCACATCCACATTTACCCCTCAATCCAAACACCCCAAGGAGTAAATATTATAAGAGGCAAATGTAAGGGGCAAAACATTTGCCTTGGGGTAAACATTTACCCCTTGCATCCAAACAGGCCACAGGTTTACCCCTTGGCTCCAGCGTAACCGAAAGTCCGAAAGCACAAAGCACTGATTTAGCCGTGCCAGAATATTCTTGATTCCTAGATTCTTTGGAACCACATATAATTTCATACTTTCAGTAACCAAGAACCGTTCGGTTCAGTTCGATCTAACCAGGCTGCAGGCTCCTCCATTCCATGCCTAGATCTCCAGGCATTTACGAGGCCAGATCATCCTCATCCTTCCAGAACAAGCATCCAGATCCTGATCGAGAGAGCTTGTTCCCTCCCTTGGCTCCCTAGCAGCGCGCAATAGGTCGGATCCATCGATGGCTCCCATGGTGGCGGCGGAGGCAGCGGTGGTGAAGCAGCAGCACATGGGGAAGGCGGCAGCGCTCGCACCGCACGACACGTCCGGCCACCTCGTGCTGCTCACCATCACCCGCAGGTACGTCCGCACATGTCGTGTACATGTGTCCTGCTAGAAATTGTCGCCTGACGGCTAGGTAGTCGCCCGCATCGATCTAGCCGCACTGGTCTTGGCCTCGCCAGCGTACCCTCGCCGCCGGTAGGGCTGTGTCCGGTCGGCTCCTGCGGCGTTGTGAGCCTGTACGTCCGATCTAATTCTTAATGATGTAGGAGCACCAGAGATGATGATGTAGCGATAAAGATTCTGTACTGTGGGATCTGTCACTCCGACCTGCACAGCATCAAGAACAAGTGGAATAACACCATGTACACCATCGTACCTGGGTATGTGACTTGCCCATGCCTTGCTGCTGTTGTTGGTTTATTTTTTTAGGTTTGGCTTTGGTTTCTCCTGCAGCTCCAAATGTGAAGCTCTATCAAACAGTTTGCTCAAAGTCAAAACCGACTTCATCTTTAGAGCATTAGAGTACTTGGAGTCATTTTGTACGGAGAAATCGAAGTTTAAAAAATCAAAAGGAGACAGAGCTGTACCAAAGAAAGACTTTTATCAAATTGTGACCTCCAAAAATACTGAACTGCTCTTTTGTCCATGTGTTGCAGTCACGATATCGCCGGAGTGGTGACGGGGCTAGGCAAGAACGTGACCAAGTTCAAGGCCGGCGACCACGACGGTGTCGGCTGCATGGTGAACTCATGCCAGTCCTGTGACAGCTATGACGAGGGCTTCGAGAACCACTGCAAGGGCATAATCTTCACCTACAATGACGTCGACCTCGACGGCACTGTCACCTACGCAGCTACTCGAGCAACATGGTTGTCCAAGAGCAGTTCGTGGTCCGGTTCCCCGATGCAATGCCGCTGGTCCAGGGGGCGCCACTGCTGTGCGCCGGCATCACTGTGTACAGCCCCATGAAGCACCACGGCCTGAACGTGCTCGGGAAGCATGTCGGCGTGGTGGGCCTGGGAGGGCTGGGCCACATCGCCGTGAAGTTCGCCAAGGCGTTCGGGATGAAGGTCACCGTGATCAGCTCGTCGCCAGTGAAGAAGGAGGACGCCCTGGACCACCTTGGTGCTGACGCCTTCATCATAAGTAAGAATGCTGACGAAATGAAGGTGATGTGAGACAAATACATCATTAAGTGTTCTGTATGGAACTAATGAACTGGATCATGAATTTCTCACGCTGCAATGTTGGGTCTTATATTTTTTTGGCAGACTGCGACTGGCACCATGGATGGCATCATCAACACAGTGTCCGCCAACATCCCCATGGCCCCATACATGAGCCTGATGTAGCCCTACGGCCAAATGGTCATAGTCGGCCTATCAGAGAAGCCACTGGAGATCCCGTTGTTTGATCTCATCACGGGCAAGTCCTCACCGAATGATCAATCTGTTTTATGAGAAACTTGCTTGCTTTTTCCAAACAGTGCTGGGTATGTTGGACCTTTCATGCTATTGGTTCTCCATCAGTTTGTCGAGCGGCCATTCTGAAACTAATCATGTGCGTGTGAAAAAATACCTGCAGGGAGCAAGTCCTTGGCGGAGAGCTGCATCGGCAGCATGAGGGACACACAGGAGACGATCGACGTGGCGGCAAAGCATGGTGTGATGGCCGACGTCGAGGTGGTGGGAGCGAACTACGTGACCTCAGTCATGGAGCGCCTCGCCAAGGCCGATGTCAGGTACCGCTTTGTCATTGACATCAGCAACACTCTCAAGAGCTCCGAGTGATGACAATCTGACAAATTGGCGTCAGTTAGTTTCTGCTGTTGCTGTGTGCCTCGGCTATAAGAAGAACAGTCAGTGATATTCTAGCAACATTGTTGGTTATGTTAAACTAAAGCAGTTTATAACATATTAATGTACTGTGGAGCATATACAATGTGGAAGTTAAAGGATACCCCGATGCAACTATGGAATCAAATATGACATCGCCATGCCTTAAGATAGTCAAGGTCAAATGTCGAAACATTGATGAAAGGGTTCTCAGTGTTCTAAATTATCTGTGAACACTTAATATTTGTAAGTTACATTACGACCAACTCTGTTGTTCTTCTACATTATTTCTATGTTTTTAAATACATTAGCATCTGGTAGTAACACTTCTATTTGTTTATAAATACTTTAACATCGCTTGTGGCAACGTATGTGCACAAAAACAAAGTAAGAAAAAGGCTAAAAAAACATGCAGCTTTTACATGTTGTAGACTGTCAATCTCTCTAAGGCATCATGTTTGTGCTGAAACCGAATAACCGATTGAGTAAAGTATGAAGAAGGATGTGAGCAACTATCTCAATTGACCAGTCCACATAGAAAATAAAAAACAATGCCGAACTTCATCATGGGAATTGAGCATCATATTAAGAAGAATGTTGTTTGTCTGTTCAGCCCCAGTCCTATGAACATGTTGTTTGTCTGCGCATGTGGTTTTTGAAGCCCTATTTCATATGCCCTGTCCGCTAGTAATACTGTACTTAAATCAACTGGTAATAATCACCAACTTGCAACATGGTGTTGTGTCGATCCTGCGGCGGCCGGATACTGCAGAGCTTGAGAGGAATGCGTAACCTGCAAGGTGACAGTTACACAGGTGCCATACAGCAGGCTGCGCACAGTATCCCTGTGGTGGATGACGGGTCAGCCTCCAGGCGCGGGCTTCGCTTCGAGGAGAAGCAAACTACGGCGAGGGCAGGCCGCTGTGGGCCCGCGGGTACCGCATGCCCGTGAAGCACCATCATTATTACGATGGACAACGGGACGGGGGGGGGGGTGGTGCCACGCGCTGCTTCAGCCCGGGTTACGCGGCTTGCTGCCAAGACAAGGGTTAGTACGCACGATCCCTGTGTCGTGTCATGACGTGTGTACGGCCTTGACGGAACGGGACGGGCCTGCAGGCACCTCCGCTCCCCTCCCGTCGTGTCGTCCACAGCCACAGGGGCGCCCGCCTCGAGGAGTAAGCAGGACCCGCTGCGTTACACGGTCCATATAACTGAAGAGGGCGAAAGGAGGTTACGCGCAGAATCGACATGACCGGATGCAGCGTGGATTTTGTGTAACCGTATCGGCTACAGGTTACGCGATGAAACGACACGATAGGATGTAGCGTGGATTTTGCATAACAGACTCTGTGCGTAACCCAGTCGGTGATGCACGCGCCATGGGATGGTGCGTCGGCGAACCGTGTGTAACTAAGCTGGTGCGGGTGATGCGCAGGATCGACACGACCGGATGCATGGGGATTTTGCGTAACAGTCTCCGTGCGTAACGCAATCAGTGTTGCACGGCCTATAAAACAAGACATTTCATCCTCTTCTGTTATGTGTAACCTGATGCAATGTCTTCCTCCTCTTCTTCTGTGAATCAGGTTTCCTTCAATCCTTTCTTATATTTCCCGTCTATGGACTTCACATGACAATCACTCCTGTTCTTCCCTTAGTCTCCAAACTGCGAGGATGTAGAAAGGATCTTGATGAACATCAACGCTCATGGTGCGAATCAACACGCGCCATCGTCGAGGCAGAAACAGGGTCTTCAACTTGTGATTTCCACGGATGAGAAGAAACTGGAAGAACTAGCTATCACTAGAGTACAGCTAGAGAAAGCTAAAGAATTAGCAAGATCTTGATGTGTCTCCTTTTTTCAGCCGATGCGATCGGCTTTTGATTTGATGTACCCGACCTTTATTAAAGAGAATCCTTCATATGATTTAAGCCATTTACTTGTGTATCTTTGGACGATTTCCTTTTATTTGCAACAGGCACTGCTTGTCTTGTGATCCTACTAAACCTGGTAGGCGAACACCATCCATCACTTCACGAGCACCACCACTTGGTTGCAGCCAACACGTGACTCTTTCTATGAAGCTCAGCCTATAACCCAATGGATTCCCACTCGTTTCCTTCGGTAGGTCATTTCATTCTTTAGCCGATAGTTTTTAGACCAGCTCTACCTTAGATTAGGCATGGGAGGCATCTTTCCTTTGGATTGTGTTCAGGCAAGATCAGTGTTTACTAGTCCTTAGCAAGCTTCTGCTTGAAATGGTTTTGCTACTTGATGATGCTAGTAAGCTTGCTGCCGCGGTCAGTAACGTTGATAGGTATCTATCTTTGATTCTTCCTCTTCTGGAATACAGAGTGCCTCTGCCTTCCTTCAATTGCCCCTCCGCGGAACCATGGGGAGCGAGGCGAGATCCGTTACCGACAGGCGGAGCAGGGGCATGAGGCGAGGCGGGAGGAACAGCGGCGCGACCTCCCTCCTCTGCCCTCTCCCTCCTAGTGAGATCCGGCGTGGAGAAGCTCAAAGCACAATGCCAAATCTTCTGACTTCTTTGCCTGTACAAAACTGTTCCAAATCCAATCTGCTTCTGTAATAATACCCTCATAATATTGCAGAGGCAACACACCCTTCTTGACAACTTTTTTGTTTAAGTCGGATTTGAATTTAATTTTTCTTCAGCGCTGCAGGCCTACAGCCTTCACAGCTTCCTTTGAAGGCTCTGGTATCTTAAACCTGAATGGTGCGTAACCAAGTCTGTGCGTTACCCAGTTGTAGTTGTACTATGCAAGCAGCAGCACTGATGGTGCCTAACCTAGTGGGTGTAGGTTACGCATATGGAGTACCACTGAAGCATATTTCTTATGTTACGCACCATGCAGCAGGGGGTGGTGCGTAACTCAGTCGGTGTGGTATGCAGCATGGATGGTGCGTAACCTCACGGTTACGCATTATATATGCTCGCTTCGTGGTACAACAATTTGGGTTTACAGGTGACACGCAGGATCAACACGGCCGGATGCAGCGTGGATTTTGCGTAACCGTCAACGTGCGTAACCCAAGCAGTGTTGCACCATGCAGTCTTAAAGGTGGGTAACCACGAGTCTGTGCTGAACCCAGTCGGTGTTGCATCAAGCAGCACGGACCATGCGTAACCTGATCAGGTGACATGCTGCATCAATAGGCACGGACAGGTTACGCGCTGAATCGACACAACACAATCGGTGTTGCACGCGCCATTAAGAACAGATGGTGCGTAGCCGAATCGTGCGTAACCAAAGCTGGTGCAGTGCAGGTGACGCGCAGGATCAACACGATCGGATGCAGGTTACGCGCCGAATCGGCACCACCCAGTCAGTGTTGCAGCATCAAGGTGCGTAACCGAGTCCGTGCGGGTACAAGCGGGTTCAGGTTACGCATACATCTGGAACCGGTGGTGTTGCATCAAGCAGAATAGACGGTGTGTACGCGCTGAATCGACACGACCCAGTCATGTTCTGCGACAACTGCTATGCTGCATGCGTAATACAAAGCGGCCTCGTACGTGTGTAATACACGTCGACCGTGGCACAGGCAAAGCTGCCAACAAATGATTGCAGCACGCAGCATGGATCATTCGTAACCGAGCCTATAGGCTTAAGATGTATGTGTAACCTGACCCATGCTGCATCAAGCGGTGTCGATTCTACGCCGTTACCTACACCAGCTACTCGGTTATGCACCATCCAGGCTGCAACCGCCTGCAATACGCACCATCTTGGTTCTGTTGCTTGATGTTTTGGAAGGAAACCTTCCCACGGGCTATAGGCTTCCATGCATGCAAATTTCAGTTAGGTTCGCAGTCAGCCCCGGCAAATTCGCTATTGTGCCCCGCTTTTATTTCGCCGGCCTTGCGAGCTAGGGTGGCTCCGACGGTTTCTGTGGATGATCAAGGTTGGTTTCATCCTCTGCATGATACTATATTGAACGCCGGCAGAGCAGAGGTATGCATGCGCGGCCTCACTATCACATTTTTTATATGTCTCATTTTGTTTTCACACCTAATAACTAAAAAATCTTGATCTTGTTGATGTTGTGCGTGTGTGCTTTTGTCAAATGCTTGGGTTGATTACTTGTTTCAGTTAATTGCGCACCATTTGCATGACTTATCATCCATTCATACATCCATGGTGACAGTGGTTTCAATCAAGTGGAGATTGGGTGTTCCTTTCTAGATATTCAGTGGCAGGGCAGTAATCAATAAACTTACTAACTGATTGGTTAGAGAGTAAAACCTGAGATCAACTGATGAGTGTAAAGCATAATCAAAATTAGTAGTAGCTATAGATTGATTTTTTTTCTGCTTGTACATTTCATTGGGAGCTGATGAGTTCAGCTGATGGAGCGTTAAGCATAATCAAGATAAATAATAGTCTGATTTTTTATGCAATGCATGCTACATTATATTGGATGGACCATGTGCTTGCATTGCAAGGCTCAGCTCAGCTTGTTCATTCAATGGGTTTCATATGTAAGTATTAGTACTGCTCAAGATAGTTGGATACATATATTGCAAGCATAATTTGTTTGCATATTAGACAACCACAAGATTTGTAGCGTGCCTTCACATCCGATTAAGGATTGGCAGAAGACTCATGTCTCCTTAAATTATGCCATGGGGTGCTGTATTGCTATATTATTTTAACATTGGTTTCTGATAACAAGGAACCAACTTCAACTAATCAACCAATCAGCTAAACTTATCATGTTTAAATGTGATGGATGGAGTGTCGTATGGACCTCCCTGGGCCCACTACCTCGGTGGGTACTAGGACCGACTACTCGGTGGGCCCCTGGGACTACTCAACTTGCGCTGCACGGCACCTGATGGCGTGAAGCACAAGGGCTACAGAGGAGAAGTACCCGGATAGGAAGCTGTACATGTCCCGCACTGTATAGAGGACTCCTAGACGTACTCGACTAGTACTCTCTCCCTGAACTGACTTGTAACCCTGCCTCCCGGACTATATAAGGCGAGGCAGGGACCCCCCTCTCTCTGACGGCTTAAGATTGCATCATCTTGTAATTGCACCCAATCAATCCAGAGCCACGCAGCATACAGGACGTAGGGTATTACGCACCCCGCGGCCCGAACCTGTCTAAATTGTGTGCCACGTGTCTCTTCCTTCGAGTTACCGATCTCGGCGAGGCCACATTCATCTACTTCGGGTACTCCCCTTAGTAGGTTGCCGGACTAAAACACCGACAGCTGGCGCGCCAGGTAGGGGATCTCGCCGAAGATCTCATGGCGAACTCGACGGCTTCCGTCTACATCAAGCCAACCGTCGCCTTCAACCGCGGTGACACCTTCGTCTTCGGTGCCTGGGTCTGCACTGCTGACGGCGCCGGATCTTTCCAACGCCGCCTCACCATGCCGCCCAACCCGGAGACCGGCCTCGTGACACTTCCCGGAGTAATCACGGGCGAACTCACCGGCAAATTCGGCGAAATTTCGCTTTTCGACCAACACGCCAACTTCGAGCTTGGATCCGCCTCCAACTCGGGCTCGACGTCCCCGTGGGCTATCGTATGCGAGCCGGCAACTCAGCCATCGCATGTGGACTCCCCACCCCGCGAGCACTTCACGCGTGGCCCCCGCAACGTCAGCAGGGGCCACACAAAGGCTCCCACTACACGCCGGGCCGGCAAGGAGCCCGTACCCGAGTACGACTCGGACTCCGACACCGCTCCCGGCCACGCCTCGGACTCCAACCCCCTTTTCGGCTTCTACTCGGACTCCGCGTACGAGTTCGACTTCGGGTCGGACCCTGAGGATCACGAGTCCGAGAACAACTCCACAGAGCAACCCCTGTCAGGACCCGCCGCCGGCTTGGTCATAACATCTACACCCGCTGGAAGATTTGTCTACTGGCCAGACCGCAAGCCCGCTGACCTGACGAACGGGAACTCACGCTACGTCGCCTACCTCAACTCGCTTCCCTTCCAGGAGGGAATGCCACTCGCTCGAGCTGAGGAGTACACCCCAACGGAGGTGGCGAGTTCTGACTCCAGTCTTGGCAACCCCGACCACCAAGTCTTCATGGCTGCCGGCGACACGCCAGGACCCTCAGGGACAGCAAGCGACCGATACCTCGAAGACATCTCCGCAGACGAGCTGTCTGCCGACGCACCCACGGATGAGACTGACGCCAACAGGGACGCTCGACGTGAGCGTAACAGAAAGCGAAACGAACGACGCCGGCGTCTTCGAGACAACCTCCCCATCCGCAACCTCGTAGAGGCTCTCGACCAAGTCGAGAGTAGGGTACACACTACCCCGGAGCAATGCCTCATGTCGATCACAGCGATCGCACGCCAAGCTCAGGGGATGCGTGCAGGAGAAGTCATCGCCAAGCTTGCAGAAGACACTTACTTCATGCGAGCTGACAACAGGGTCGCTCAGCCGCTCCCCGCCAGGAATCGCGATAACGAAGCCACAAGTCGCAGCGCGGACCTCGGTCGTAACCGTACTCGAGCTGAGCTGCCGGCCAATCCCAACCGTACTCGTGCAACGGTCGGCGGACCCTCTCAAGGTGGCAACAGCGCTGCAGCTGCTGGCGGCGATCGTGAGATCGTCCCTCATCGCGACCCTGGCGGCGGAGGCAGCGACGGCGGAAGCTCCAACCATGGGGCAATAGAAGGGCCGGTGGCGGAGGCGACCGCGGCGGCCGACGCCACGCGAATAGCCACGCCTCCGGAGCCTCTCAGGGCGGCTTCGACGCCCGCCAGAAGATTGAAGAACTACGGCGCAAGAAGGCTTCCACGTCAGGCGACAACGACGGCTTCCCTGCCTTCTCTGCGCGACTTCGCAACCTCCTCCTCCCAGAGAAATTCAAGCCTCTGGGAATCACCAAGTACGACGCGAAGCAAGATCCTGTGTAGTGGCTCAGATGCTACACCCTCTCCATCGAGAACGCTGGTGGCAACAACGACACCAAGTGCCTATATTTCCCCTTCTGTCTGGACCAGGCACCGCTTACATGGCTCGAGTCACTTGAGAAGTACTTGATCGACAAGTGGGACCAGCTGAAGGAGCAGTTCACCAGCAACTTCGCGGGTGCTATGGGCCGCTCGGGTACTCGCATGGACCTAGCTATGGTGAAGCAGGAACAAGGCGAGACCCTTCGCAAGTACATGCGGCGTTTCTTCGACAAGCGCGCCACAGTAGTCGATGTCTCTGACAAAGAAGTCATCGACCTCTTCCAAGACGGTCTCTACCACCGTCGCACTTTCGAAGACTTCAGCCGTCGCCGCCCAAGCTCCATCACCCACCTCAAGGACATGATCACGTCCTGGGCCGATGAAGAAGACAAGGCCAACGCCAAGTACGACGCCATCCGTGGCAAGAGCAAGCAGAACACGGGCGGCGGCAGCAGCAACAACGGGAACCAAGGCGGTCGCAACAACAACAACTACTCGGGTCCCAACCGCAAGCGCAAGCCAGACAACACTGTCGCGGCTATCCAGCGCCCTGCGAAGGAGAACTCGAAGAAGACCTCCGGCGGCTTCAAAGACTTGCTGAAGGAGAAGTGCCCGTGGCATCTGGACGGCAACCACACCACCGAGCAGTGCTACCAACTCAGGCGAGCACTCAAGGATACTCCGGAGCCACGGCACCCTCATGACAAGAAAGGCAAGAAGAAGAACGATGAAGGCAATGGCGACTTCCAGGAACCCGACAAGATGGTGAACGTCCTCTTCGGCGGGCTACCCAGCAGACGGGTCCAAAAGGCTACCCGTCGAGAAGTCATGAGCATTGAACCAGCGGTCCCGAACCCCTCAGGTGGTCGGAGGTACCCATTACCTTCTCCCGCGCGGATCAATGGACTAGCTTCTCCGAACCAGGGCGGTTCCCACTCGTCCTGAAGCCGGTGGTCGCGGGCTCCAAGCTCAACAAGGTCCTCATCGACGGTGGAAGCGGGCTTAACGTCCTTTTCACCAAGACCTTGAAGAAGATGAAGCTCGACATCACCCACATGCTCACCAAGAGCACCTCGCCCTTCTACGGCATCGTCCCCGGAAACGCGGCTATTCCACTGGGCTCAGTGGTCCTGCCAGTTACCTTCGGGGAATCTCGGGACAACTATCGTACCGAGTACATCAAGTTCGAAGTCGCGGACTTCGAGACGTCCTACCATGCCATCCTCGGCAGACCGGCCATCGCCAAGTTCATGGCGGTACCCCACTACACCTACCTAGTACTCAAGATGCCGAGTCCAGCAGGTGTACTCTCGCTGCAGGGGGACTTGAAGATATCGCACGACTGCGACACGGAAGCTGTGGAGATCGCCTCCACAAATCAAGTACCCAATGCAATGATGGAGATCTACACTGCGTCGAAGAAGCTTGCCCCAAGCGAACTCGACATCCCAGAGAAGTCGGATAAAGCTAACAAGCCTCAGCCAGCCGAGGAGGTTCTGGTCAAGATAATTGACCTCGGGACAGGCGACAGCAGGAAGACCACCACCATCGGGGCGGGCCTCGACCCCAAATAGGAAGACGCGCTCATCAACTTCCTTCGGGCTAACCGCGACATCTTCGCGTGGAAACCAGCGGACATGCCAGGGGTGCCCAGGGAGTTGATTGAGCATTCACTCAACGTCGATCCTAAAGCTACCCCGAAGTGACAACACCTCCGCCGCTTCGCCGACGACAGACGGGACGCCATCAAGAAGGAACTCACCAAACTACTCGCGGCTGGCTTCATCAGAGAAGTTTTCCATCCTGAGTGGCTCGCCAACCCCGTCCTCGTCCGCAAGAAGAACTCGAACGAGTGGAGGATGTGCGTCGACTACACCGACCTCAACAAGCACTGCCCCAAGGACCCCTTCGGGTTGCCGCGGATTGACCAAGTCATCGACTCCACGGCGGGCTGCGACCTGCTCTGCTTCCTCGACTGCTACTCCGGGTACCACCAGATCGCGATCAAGGAAGAAGACCAGGAGAAGACCGCGTTCATCACCCCGTTTGGCGCGTACTGCTACACGACCATGTCCTTCGGGTTGAAGAACGCCGGAGCTACATACCAACGAGCTATCCAGGCCTGCTTCAAGAGGCAACTCAACAAGAACGTTGAAGCCTACGTGGATGACGTGGTCGTCAAGACCAGAAACTCCAGCACGCTCATCGACGATCTTGAAGAGACTTTCGCATCCCTGCGCGAGTACCGCTGGAAGCTCAACCCGAACAAGTGCGTCTTCGGCGTGCCGTCGGGCAAACTACTCGGCTTCATCATCAGCCATCGCGGCATCGAAGCCAATCCCGAGAAGATCTCCGCCATCACCAGCATGAAAGCTCCCACGTGCATCAAAGACGTGCAGAAGCTGACCGGGTGCATGGCAGCCTTGAACAGATTCATCTCGAAGCTTGGAGAACGGGGGCTCCCCTTCTTCAAATTACTCAAACACCAAGAGAAGATCGTGTGGACTCTAGAGGCGGACCAAGCCCTTGCCCAGCTCAAGGACTTCCTATCGAAGCCACCAGTCCTCACAGCTCCTCGTAAAGGCGAGCAGCTACTGCTCTACCTCGCTGCGACTACTCACGTGGTCAGTACTGCCATCATCGTCGAGCGGCAGGAAGACGGCCACGCCTATCCAGTCCAGCGTCCAGTCTACTTCGTCAGCGAGGTCCTATCAGAATCCAAGGCACGCTACCAGCCAGTACAGAAGCTTCTGTACGCAGTGCTCATCACCTCGCGGAAGCTACGACACTACTTCCAGGAGTACTCGATCTCCGTCGTCACCGACTACCCGCTCGGTGACATCCTGCGGAACCAAGATGCTACTGGAAGAATCTCCAAATGGGCAGTCGAACTCGGCGCCCTCAACATCGACTTCAAGCCACGCACAGCCATGGCGGAGTGGCGGGAGAATCAGCTACCAACTCCAACCAAGCGCCCAGAGCACTAGGTGATGTACTTCGACGGCTCACTCAACCTCGAGGGCGCAGGTGCAGGAGTACTCTTGATCTCTCCAACGGGCGAACAACTCAAGTACGTCCTGCAGATCTTCTGGAAGGTCTCAAACAACGAAGCCGAGTACGAAGCTCTGCTACACGGGCTCCGCCTCGCGGCTTCACTAGGCATCAAGCGGCTACTAGTCTACGGCGACTCCGCAGTGGTCATCAACCAAGTCAACAAGTCCTTGGACCGCAACAAGAAGAGCATGGACGCCTACTGCCTAGAAGTCCGCAAGCTCGAGAACAAGTTCTATGGTCTCGAGTTCCACCACGTCGTCCGCGACAACAACGTTGCAGCGGACGTCCTGTCGAAGCTTGGTTCTACTCGCGCTCAAGTACCAGTGGGTGTCTTCGTCCACGAGCTTCACGCGCCATCCATCCTGGAGCCGGCGCCACCGACCATTGACCCAGCGCATCCCCCGGCTGGCCAGGAGGTCATGATGATCGACGTGGACTGGAGGCAGCCCTTCATCGACTACCTCAGCGAGCAGAAGGTTCCCTCGGACAAGAACTTGGCCGAGCAACTCATCCGCCGTGCCAAGTCCTACGTTCTCGTCGGAGACAAGCTCTACAGGCGGGGCGCATCTTCCGGAGTATTCATGAAGTGCGTTCCCAGACAAGAAGGCAAGGACATCTTGGAGGAGATCCATAAAGGCGTCTGCGGCAACCACGCGTCCTCACGCACGCTGGTCAGCAAGGCCTTCCGACGGGCTTTCTATTGGCCCACAGCTCTGGGCGACGCCGAAGAACTCGTCAGAAGGTGCCAAGGGTGCCAATACTTTGCCAAGCAACAACACGTCCCGGCCTACAAGCTAGTCACCATACCGCCAACCTGGCCTTTCGCCTGCTGGGGGCTCGACATGATTGGGCCACTTCCAACTGCGCCAGGTGGATTCAACCGAGTATTGGTGGCCATCGACAAGTTCACCAAGTGGATCGAGGTCAAGCCGGTTACATGCCCCAAGGCCGACAGAGTACTCGACTTCCTGGATGAACTCGTGCATCGCTACGGACTACCCCACCGCATCATCACAGACCTGGGCTCCAACTTCAACAATCACCAGATCTGGGAGTACTGCGAGAACAGTGGGATCGACGTCCGATATGTCTCAGTTGCCCATCCTCGGGCCAATGGACAAGTCGAGCGCGCCAATGGGATGGTGCTCGAAGCTCTCAAAAAGCGGCTACACGACGCTGCCAACTCCAAAGGAGGCAAGTGGATCAAGGAACTACCCAATGCTCTCTGGGGGCTGTGTACTCAACCTTCCAAGCCAACGGGACAATCCCCGTACTTCCTGGTCTACGGCTCCGAAGCAATCCTCCCTGCTGATGTCATGTGGGATTCACCAGCAGTGGAGCAATACGACGAAGGCATCTCTGAAGACAACAGACGAGTTGACATCGACAGACTCGAAGAAGCTCGCTGTGCCACCCTCGTCCAATCAGCAAGGTACCTAGAGGGTATCCGACGCTACCACGATCGCAACGTTAAGGAACGCTCCTTCAACGTTGGTGATCTTGTCCTCCGCCGCATCCAGAACACGGAAGGACTACACAAGCTCAGCTCGCCCTGGGAAGGTCCCTTCACAATTGCAAAGGTGACCGGACCGGGCTCCTACCGCCTCCAGACGCTTGAAGGCGAAGACATCAACAACTCGTGGAACATCGACCAACTCTGTCGATTCTACGCCTAGTCTACACCGGGGGCTCCAGTCTATACGACTACTCAAAGACCCCTTCGCCGTAAGCGGCCTCCAGGTCCAGGCCCTAGTCTCCGGACTACTCCTCTCCAGGATCCAGCCCACGCGGCTACTAACGGATCTTGGGCTGCGACGAGCGACAAAGGACTCCAGCAGCGGTCTACTAAGAGACCAAGCACTCCTAGATCCAGCCCATGCGGCTACTAACGGATCTACTGCTGTAAGCGGCCATACGCCCTAGCACTACTTAGCCGTAGGCGGCCTCCGGGTCCTGGTGACTACTCTGTAACAACGGCCCTGGCCATCCAGGCGTACTTCTTCAGTAATAAAGTTTGATTACCTATCAACTGCTTTACTGTCCCTTTTCCTCAATGGGACCACTGGCGAGTATGATTACTCGCGACGACTCTATGATGGGACTCCGCACTCACAGATCGGGATAACGAGTACTCATTTATGGAAGTTTCCTTCATTCATACTTAAACAAGTTCATTACAACTTTGTTTATACACAACTATTGCTACGAGCTAACCCTACAGGACTACTGGAGGTTGAGCTTCTCGGCGACTTGTTCGGCAATGGGCGCCATCTGCTCCAGCAGCTCCGCGTACTGCTCGTCCGTGCAGTTGGCAGCTAGTCCGCCGGCGACTATGTCAATGGGAGCTTTTGGGAAGTACGACTTCATATACGCCAGGACCTGGTTGGGGATCGACTTCGCCAGGTGCTTCACGTACGTCGCCAGGCGGCTCGGGGCTTCCTTCAGCCGGTCCACCAATGGGGCTATCTTCGGTCCCCCGGGGTGAGGCACCAGTAGCCTCGCGATGGGAAGCGCGGCCTCATCGAGTTCCTTCAGCTGGGCCCGCAGCTTCTCGCAGTCCTCATTCAGCTTCTGCAAAGATTTGTAGCAGTTGACGAGGTCACGATCCGACGTAATGCGAAGCTCCATGTGCTTGTCGCACTCGTAAGCAAGCTGCTTATAATCATACTCCAGTACCTCGCGGGCCTCTTGCTCTCGGTAGAAGAGGTTTTTCAGGTCGGTCTCTGAAGCCTTCAGCTGGTCGACGCGGGTCTCAAGCTCTGCAATCAACAAGGCAAAGCGGGTCAGACTCCTCCAAGACACTACCAATGGGTACTCAGCATGGCAATGGCGTACCTTTATTCTTGTTGCGGAGAGACTTGTTCTTCCGCATCAGCTCGTCGCTCTTCGCCTGCATATCTTGGATTTCGTTGTGATACTGGGCGAAGGCGGTGTCCAGCTTCGACTGCATCGCGGCGGCGTGCTTCCGGGCCTTCACGAGCTGTTCTTCTAAGGCCTCAGCCCGGAGCACCGTGTCGCCGTACCCTTGAAGCATGTCAGACTTCTGCCGAGACCGCTCCGCGACGTCCTGCCACAGACAACACATGTCAAATGGGTACTCAACACTAAAGGATTGACTACTCAAGGGTGTCGACTACTCACCTTCATCCATTGCTCGGCCTGGCGCATTGCCTCCATGTGCCGAGCTACCGTCGCTGGATCGACTAGGTCATCCGCCAGCAGCTCGATCCCGCCACGACTACTCGTCGCGGTTTCGGACATTGGCGCCGAGCGGATTGGCTCCGCGTCCTGGATCTCTAGCGAGCGAACGACTACTTCCAGAGCCGGTTCTGGATGCACGTCGTTGTGCCCCCCTCCAGCTGTCGCGGTGGCTTCTTCAACCGCCACCTCCATTTGCTCGGGGGCTCCTTCGGCAGCTCCCTGGGTCTCTGGTGCCAAATCTTCAACGGGCACCGCCGACGGGATAGCACTTCCCTCGGCTTCGGCACCTGTCAATAAAAGGACAACTGGATCAGTCATACATGGCGGTTACGACTACTCTTCGGGATTACTTGCACTTGAGCAAAGTACTCACCTTCTACGATGCTGGCCTTAGGCAAGGTAGCTTCCACGGCCGGCGCCCCAGATTCTGCCTGAGGGGCGGGAGCGGACTCCTCAGCGGGCGGCGCGGTTTCCTCTCCAGCCACCGCTGTGGTGGGTTCATCTCCCTCCCAGGTCAAGTCCGTCGATTTCCTGCAGAGTGCACAAGCTGGTTGTCAACCCAGTGCGACTACCAAATCTAATGTACTACTCGGGAAGGATCACCACTTACAAATTCGACCGGACTACCGTCACGGTTGGGGCGCCGAGAATGCTGGCAATATCTACCAGTCCAACTTCGGTAGGCGTTTCCTCTTGCGCCTCAGTAGCCGCCGCTTCTTCAACAATAGCAGCGGCCGGTTCTGTGCTCCCCTCAGCAACTGGGGGCTGGCGCGACAACTGCGCCAAGAGCTCCTCTACGGTGGGGGCTGGGCTACGACTACCCCTAGCTGGCTCCTCCACCGTATCCCAGTTGCCTTCGTCCCCCTGCTCTACGGGGTCGGAAGGCGGCATCTCCTGCAAGCAAGGGAATTTCGTCGTCAATGTGCAACATCGAGACATAAGTACTCGACTACCCTATTCAAGACGGCTTACCTCCTGGGAGGTGGTCTCCGTGACCTTCAACTTCTTGGCCACGCGCTTGCGGGCCACGTTGCGCGGCCTCCTTGGCGGCGCGGGCAAACTAGCCTCCAGGCTAGTCGGCGGATCCTGAACGAGAGGAATATGAGGCAATCCAGGGCGGCTGAATCTCGACCACGGCTGGAAGCGCTCCTGCAGCGTCTCCTCATCGTCGTCCTCTTCAGACGTGTCTTCGACGACTACTGTGTCGTCTCCCTCACCAACCTCGCGCCGCTCCTTGGCCTTGGCTTTCCCTTCCTCTGGGACCTCGACAAGTTGAGGAGGCGACGCCGGCTCGGAGACGAACTTCACCAAGTCATCCTGCAAGAAGCACAAATACGTCAGCACGACTACTCTTACGTAATGAGTACTCGACAATGGGTACGGCTACCGACCTCATTTGGCGGGCGCGCGGCGGAGTACTCGGGCACAGGGCACGGCGTGTACGCCGGCATGTCTTTGAAGATCCTGCCCAGCCTATCAACGATGTCGTCGTCGTCGACTTCATCACCGGGCATCCGCGACGTGTCGTCGTCGCCGGTGTACTGGTACCCTAGGGTGTCGCGGGCCATCAGCGGCTGCACCCTTCGCTTCATGAAGCTGAAGGCCACATGTTCGGCCCTCAGCCCGGCTTCTCTCAAAGCCTTGATTTTCACCAGCAGCTCGGGCAACTGGATACCTTCCTGCATTGTTGGCTCCGAGTTCTACCATGGTCGGTGCTTCGGCTGCTTCCCGCTTGGCTTCGGCAGCTCCGAGTGGTGGTTGGTGATGTAAAACCATTTCGACTTCCAATCTTGGTTGGAGTCGATAAGCTTGTACGAGAGGTACTGCTCCGCGGCGTCTTCTCGCATCTGGATGCCGGCTCCCCCCACTACTCGAGGATTGTTGGCGCTGGGCTGGGGCTTGACTCGGAAGAATTTTCGGAAAAAGATCCAATGGTGCTTGATCCCCAAGAAAGCTTCACAGAAGTGTACGAAGACTGAGGTGTGGAAGATACCGTTAGGGTTGAGGTTGAGGTACTCGATGCCGTAGTACCCCAGCAGCCCCTTGAAGAAGTCGCTGGCCGGGAGAGACAGCCCTCGCTCCGCGAACCGGGTGAACATAGGGATCTCGTCCGGGCTTTTCTCCATGGGGTACGGATCCCCTGCAGCGGCTCTCCACATGTCAACCTCCTTCTCCCGCAAGAATCCACTGTTGAGAAGCGCCAGCAGATCTTCGGTCTTGGCCTTGGATTTCTTCCATTCTTGATTCGGATTTGGTCGCGGCGGAGACACCGGCGGCGATGTCCCCGCGGCGGATCCGGCGGCCTCCTCGCGAGCTCTTTTCTTCCCACCGGCAGCCTACGAGGTCTTCGATGGTGAGGGCTTCATTCTCCAAGTGCACGGTGTCTTCACTCGCATTCGCTCGGGGGCTACGGCGGTGGCTTTCTACGGCGGCGCGTTCGGATCTACAATCCTCTCAACGGCGGCAGTGCGCACTGGCGGTGATTTCTGGCTCGATCTGCTAGGAATGGCTGCGAATGCGTGGGGTGAAAAACCCTAAGGGTTTCGACTTCTATTTATAAGTCAACAGCGGCCCCTCCAACGGCCGGATGGATAAGTCTGTACACGGCTGACTCAGCGGCGGTGCTTGACTCTCCAACTTCTACTAGTTGACACACCTCGTCTCGGGGGCTCGGCTACTTCTACTCAACTTCCTGGGTAGCGACAAGATTCAAGAGCAACTCAGGACACATTCTACAAGATGACCCTTCAATTCGAGAGGAAGTACTCGACTCAAGGCTCGGGGGCTCCGTGCCACGTGTCCTTCGGTTTTTTCTCCGGATTTCACGGGATATTCTTGCCAAAACTTCAGATGGACCCTCAGCCAGAGTCTGCAACTCAACCTAAGGCTCGGGGGCTACTCCATATGGAGTGCGATTTTGCAATCGCACTTCCATATCAGTTTCGGCTTCAAGACAACACGGGCATTGTTGAAGACCTTCAAGAGCAGCACTCGAGGACGCTTGGGACTACTCGAGAAGACTTCAGGATTGCTCAAATATCAGCTGGAGTACATTCCAGCCTCGGGATGCTTCGACTACTCTTGAGGACTTTTGACTTGTAGCGCTCAGGGACGCTTGAGGACTACTCGTTAAGGCCGTCAAGACTACTCGAAGCTATCCTTCTCGACTACAAAGTACTCGGGGGCTTGTCATATGGACCTCCCTGGGCCCACTACCTCGGTGGGTACCAGGACCGACTACTCGGTGGGCCCCTGGGACTACTCAACTTGCACTGCACGACACCTGATGGCGTGAAGCACAAGGGCTACAGAGGAGAAGTACCCGAATAGGAAGCTGTACATGTCCCGCACTGTATAGAGGACTCCTAGACGTACTCGACTAGTACTCTCTCCCTGAACCGACTTGTAACCCTGCCTCCCGGACTATATAAGGCGAGGCAGGGACCCCCCTCTCTCTGACGGCTTAAGATTGCATCATCTTGTAATCGCACCCAATCAATCCAGAGCCACGCAGCATACAGGACGTAGGGTATTACGCACCCCGCGGCCCGAACCTGTCTAAATTGTGTGCCACGTGTCTCTTCCTTCGAGTTACCGATCTCGGCGAGGCCACATTCATCTACTTCGGGTACTCCCCTTAGTAGGTTGCCGGTCTAAAACACCGACATGGAGTATATCTAATCAAAGGATTTTTTTGTATGAATAGAATTATTTTGTTTGAATGGGATGAGCACTTAGATATCTAGTGGATATATATCGCAAAATGCGATTGTTCGCCTGAATGCTGAGCATATTTGATATTGTGGATTGGAGTCAAGCTAAATTACATGAATCATTTTCTTTGGTTCACTTTTTTCTCTTTATTATTATTGTTCCCATGTCAAATGAAAAAATATGTAGCAAAATAATCACATTTGCATGCATTTGATTTTGTTTTTCGTGTGGTATTAGGAATACTTTTTCTTATTGTCAATCAATAAGAAAAATATGGTAAGTCCAAGGAAACATTGGTTTTCCTTTAAGCCCAAAGGCAAGGGTGCCAATTCTACGGAAGAAGTCTAAAATCATGAAGATGTCTCTTAAAGACTTACGGAAAACCCAGCAAAATATGCGACTAGCGGGTCCACAACATGGTAAACAATATTCTAGTCAGTTGGAAGCTAACATTGCAAAAAAGAGTGTTAGAAAGTCAAGTCAAGTTCAACCTACATCGAAGGATATGAAGCAACATAGTACCTTGAGTTCGAAAAATCAATTGAGGTCAAGTTCAAACGTGAATGTTGTATTGAATGAACAATTTCCCTTGAAGAAGAAAAGAGATGTTCTAACTCGCTTGAAGGCTATGTCAGAGTTGGCTCACAAGGAAACAAAGAGATTAAAAGAGCGATCTGATTTGATCAATGATAACCAAAGGGAGCTCATAGAGTCAAGTAATAGGGACCAAGTTGCTAAAGGTGATGGCAGAACCAATAATGACATGTCTAAGAAGGAGAAGGAACCATTGTTGGAAAAAAAGGCGAAAACAATGGAGGATGATGGTAACAAAGATGTGCAAGGGAATAATACGGCTAGTAGGCTGATAAAGAAACAAAGATGTGTGAAAGGTAAATATGATGATGAAGGACAAGAAGGTGGTGGCAATCATAATCCTATTCGTGTTGGAAATGACATCACTAAATCTTTGTCACAAGATGGTCATGTCAAAGTCTCCATGGTGACATTTGTTGAGCAACAATGGTGTTGTTGCTCGAAACCCATTGACAAACCTAATTGGAGGTATAATGGATGCTCTAGCATATATTTGAAGTATTCCTGTATTGTTTCATATTTTACGTTCTAATTTTTCGGTTTCTTATGTTGTCAGCAGAATCTTTAAGATAGATGGTGGGGAATATATATCATTGGCTAGACATTTGTCAACCAAATCATGTGAGAAAGCATGGTGTTTATCTAGACAATTGTTTCCACTAGTTGAATTGACAACACTCCCGAGATCTGAGGTGTGGCCTAAGGCATGGGAGGCATCAAAACCAAGCGGTGACAACATTGGCATATACTTTTTTCCTCCTGATATGAGGTATCTCACTTAACCATTTCTCGTCATAACTTTTATCCAACATTCATTTCCATAATATATAGATATATAGATGCCTAATCTTGTATTTTGTTTATTCCTAGGCAAGATAAAGAACTAGACGAACTAATTAAAGAAGTCATGGATAATGACTTGGTTTTGTGAGCTATTATTGGTGATACTGATATGTTGATATTCCCATCAATTCTATTGCCTGATCATCACAAAAGTATGTACTCCTATAGCACTTTTTTTTTGCAAATGTGATCTCTTATAATGAAGTCCTTTTGGGACCTATCGGATCGAGACTAGTTACTCCCTATGGACCAGTTTAGACCAGCACAAAAGTATGGACTAGTTACTCCTTAAGTTACACTTTTGACCATTCATCTATATTATATTATATTATATTATATTATATTATATTATATTATATTATATTATATTATATTATATTATATTATATTATATTATATTATATTATATTATATTATATTATATTATTTGTTATAAAACTTACTCCCTCCATTCCATGAGGAATGCAATTCTAGTTTTTCTAGACAGATTAGTGGTGGTGTGAAAAGACTCGAATGCCCTTATTCGTTGGCCACATGCAGTAAATTTCGGCATGTAAATCCATCTGACCACTTAATTAGGCATGTAGTTAGATCTATTTCCTAGGAATGCATTTGTTTGGTATTTTTTTCAAATATTAGAATTGCACTTTTCATGGGATGGAAGTAGCATGATCATTTGAGAGTAATCTAACCATTTCATGTTTGCATTATAAAAATTTAAAATTGTTGGTCAACGATTGTAAAATATGAATCTTAATATGTGTGTACACCTTACAAATAGGTATTCTGTTCTTGATACATCATATTTGATTCCTCAAAACCAGTATTCGCTAAGATGGCCTTAATTTCTTTGTATCTTGTAGTGTTTACTCCAGGGTTTATTCACTCACATTATTCTCTTATATATGCAGCATTTCAGAGGAAACATTACCTGTGGGGAGTATTCAAGCCTAGAGAAGTTATAGGTGCTGCAGTTGCAGAACCCCTAAGCGCTATAGGGCGTTGTGCATAGGAGGTAGAGAAGGAAAAACAGCAACATGTCTCAGATTAGCCTGATGATAATGTACAATGGGAAGTACCAAGCATCTCTCTACCGTTTAAAGTGCGTCTCCCGCGCCTGGTGCGACCTCATCACCGACCGGATTGATGAGGGCCTGGAACTTGATGACGACGAACATATTTTCACCAGTTTGATTTTCAACCCTGCTGTGTCCTCACACTTTTAGTTGGTTGAGATCATTTCTGATCATGGCACAATCGTGGAAGAAGTGAATGCATACTCGTCTGAAACTGGGGTATGGTGTGAGGGCGTTTGGCGAACAGCGGCGACACCATGGCTTATTGCCACCCTGTGTACTTATTGCCAAATTAAGGAAGCCATGCGCGAGAGCCAGCCATGCCGTTGGTCATGTTCATCTCCGTCCGTGGACACCATGGCTCGTGCGTAACCGCCGAGGAGAGGGTTATGCAGGTTCGACACGACCCAGTAGATGGAGTTGCACGAGCCATGCAGCATCGATGGAGCGTAACCTAGCGGGTCCAGCTTACGCATGCATCTGAAGCCCATTTGTGCGTATAGTAACTAGACCTGAGCATTTCACGGGCCGGGCCGGGTTCGGGCCGGGCCAAAAAAAATCTGGGTTTTTCGGGCCGAGAAAACCCTGCCCATGACCGTCCCATGGGACGTGTCAGGCCTCAATTTTCGGGCCGGGCTCAGCGGGGCCCGGGCTTGGGCGGGCCGCCCGTGCACTTTATAGTGTAAAAGAGCTAAAAACAGCATTACCGGCCGGGCTCGAGCCAAGATTTTTTTTCGCGGGCTCCAAGATCTCTGCCCACGCCCGTCCAGTAAGGTCCGTGGGTGGGCTTGGCGAGGGCCGGGCCCGGGCCGGGCCAGCGAGCCGGGCCGGGACGGGCCAAAAATGCTCAGGTATAATAGTAACGCAGTCGGTGTTGCAGGAACAATGCAGCATGGCTAGTGCATAACCGAGCGGGTACCGGTAACGTGTCGAATCGACACGAGCGTTGCAGCATGGATGCTGTGTACTCCCTATGTCCCATATTAAGTGCCATTCTAGAGTTCAGCATGGAAACCAAGGCATCCGGTAAAATGATGCTTTTGCCCCTACAAGAATTTCACCAATGCTGGCCAATGACCTCACCACCCTGCTGCAGGACTGCAGCTCCATGGAAAAGGAGGTGGATTTCTGGAAGTATCAACTATTTTTTATCATAGCTTGACGATAGACGAGTGGTTGAGAATGGTCCAGAATCCGGATAGACAGATGGAGGTTACTACGTACACACAGTTCAATTTTTTACCCTGTCAGATGGTCCACCTGGTATCCTAGGATCTTTCTCCGTACACAAACTAGCATATGGTGCGTTTAATTTGAGAAAAAATTTGAATCCTTCAGGTGCGCTTAATATGGGACGGAGGGAGTAACCGAGAGGGTGCACGTTACGCATACATATGAAGCCCATTTGTGTGTAACGCAGTCGGTGTTGCAGGAGGAACAATGCAGCAAGGCTGGTGCATAACCATGCTTCAATAGTCTACTTCCATAGGAGTTACTACTACTCTGTATCGTTCCAATTTTATTGGATGTCTCCGAAGAGACGCGCCATACTATACTACTAGCCGATCTGTGTGGTTTGGTTACTTACTACTAGTACTCCCTCCCTCCATAGACACCATGGCTCGTGCGTAACCACCTAGGCGAGGGTTATGCAGGTTCGACACGACCCAGTCGGTTGTGTTGCAGGAGCCATTGCACCATGGATGGTGTGTAACCTAGCGGGCCCAGCACAGACTTGGGGAGTGGGCTGCGTGGGTGAAGGGAGAGAGGTCGCAGCTCATCATCTTCGGGGAACCGCCCCGACGCTCTGCCTTCATCGACTATAAATCCCCGCGGCGTCGCCATGAATCTAGCACGCCTCTTTCCTTTGGCATCTTCTTGCTCCCCGAGCCTCGATGCCCGCGGCAAACTTCTCGCTTTCGCTTCCCTTCTACTCTCTTCTCCGTCTCCGCCCGAGCCCCATGGCCGGTGACAAGCGCCCCGCAGAGGGACCCCGGGACTCGACGGTGTCGGGGCCGAAGCTTTACCGGATCCTCACCCGCGGCGGGTAGGCGTTGTTCTTCCTTGTCCTCTTCTGCCGTTGTACCCTGCCACCGTCACTGACGGCGTTCCGCCACGTCTGTCTTCGCAGGGTGGACTACAGTGCCGGGGGTGGGCCGGCCACCACCGCTGCTGCTGCCGCTACTTCCGGCGGCTCGTCCGAGGATGGGTCGAGGGAGGTCTCCCCGCTGCCGGCATTGGCTGCTGTCCCCGCCGCTCCAGCCGCCACCACTGCTCCGGCTGCTACCACCGCTACGGCGCCCCCTGTGCGGTTAGCACACGAGGCGGACCGGATCTTGGAGCTCAACGAGGCGCTCTGTCACAATGCGGCGCTAGAGCATGCCCTCCGCAACACCGAGGCCGCCCTATAGGCATTCCAAGGAGGAGGGGAACAAAGCCCGTGATGGCGCGGCCGATGCCCAGGCCTTTGCCTTCGGTTAGTCTTCTCGCACGCTGTGCGGTTTTTCCTGTAGTCATTTGATTTGCTCACCTTGCGTTCTTCTCGATGCAGATCGGGAAGAGGAGGCGCGGTTCTTCCGTGAGCAGGAGGAGATTCTTCGCCAGAGGTTCGACGAGCTCGTCCATCGCTAGGACGAGCTCGAGGGGGCTGCTTAGATCGTGGCCTCGGTGTTGAGGCTGGACCCGGTACTTTTGACCGACCGCCTCCGCATGCTTCCCGGGCGCGTCCGGAATGTGGTAGCGACGGCGGTGGAGCGCGGCGCCTCTGACGCCATCGCGGCCACCAACCTCCATGACCAGGAGAATGACCACGTGCTCGGGCTGGTGCCACTGGGGTGGCCGCGGGACACCACGCCTAAATCGTGTCGGCTCCGCGCGGCGTACTACGCCGCCAACGGCCGCGCTATTCGTCAGGAAACCAACCTCGACGAGCTCCTCGAGGGGCGAGGTGGCGTCGGAGACCAGGCCTGCATCGGTGGCCAGGACGGTGCGGGGGACTCCAGCTCCGACTCCCACTAGCCGCCTTGTGGATCCCTGTGATGCGAGTGCGAGTGTGCTTGGGTTTGATTGGTTCTGTCTGAGTGCGTTCTTCGCTCACTTGCTTCACCCCCCTTTTATAGCTAAAGGTCAAACTACAGTGGAAGGGGTAAAATGGGTGCCACGAATGATGTTACAGTGTTATTCTAAAAAAATGATGTTACAGTGTCGAAATCCCCGTGGTGACTTGATTTGTGCCCGTACGGGATGGGCAAACGGCGACTGTGGCTGACCAGGCTATTGACGGGGTTGGTGACGGGCCTGACCGGGGCAGTTGGCTTTGAGTTGCTCCTTCCGAGTTGTTGATTCCCGAGTAGCTGGTCATCGGAGGCGGTCCGGACGAGCTTCCGAGTACTTATGACCGTCCCAAAATAGATGCAATTATAGGACCAAACACACAAAACAAATGTGGGTTGCAAAAGGACCAAACTACCCCTTGTTTTTTATGAGAAGGATCTGGAGTAGACATGAACTTGTCTTTTGTGTAAGAACCTTCTAGAGTATCTTGTCTTTTTATAGTTGGTTGGTCTAAGTTGCATTCTTTGTGAGACAAAATTCAAACCCTAGAATTTCATTTATAGTTGGTTGGTCAAAGTAACAATTATTATATACAGTACTTCTGCTCTCCGGGGAGGCCGCTTCCTGCTCCGCCGCGGTCCCCACCTCCCCGCGTCGCCGCCGGAATCCCCGAGGGAGAGGCTGCCACACGCCGAATCTGGGCCTGCCGAGGGGAGAGGGAGGTCGCCGGTGGCGGGGGCGGAGGAGGTGGGGGGATCGAGGAGGCGACGGCGGCCTGCGAGTGAAGAGAATTTTGTGATTATAGGACTCCAAAGATTGGGTTTTGCTATTTTGACACTGGACTCACAATTCATAGACACAGATGGACCCATTTGTCATCCACAAACGTTGTCAAAATAGCAAATCACATTTGGAGGCGTGCGGGTTGCGGGAGGAGGAGAGAGAGACGGCAGCGGGGGCGTAAGGTCAGGCTGTGCGAACGAGAGATAAAGGGCAAACAAAAACCCTAAACCGGCCGTGTTTGGTTGGAGGAGTAAGAGGTATTAAATAAAGTCAGTTTGCAAAACTATTTTCACAACTCCGTGCAAAATCACGAGACGAAATTTAGTACTCCATGCATGAAAGATTCCCTAAACGAAATTTTTTTCCATGCTGCTTGATGCAACACCGACTCTGCGGTTGAGCACGCACTAGGTTACGCACCTTCAAGACGGGGTGTGTCGTGTGTACCGACGTGGTGCAGGTTTCAGTGATAACCGTCTGGGTTACGCATGCAGCATCGCGGTTGCCGCGCAACATGGCGGGTCGTGTCATGTCGAACCCCCAGTTCATTTGGCTCCTGACCCCGATCGGTACGGTTACGCACCATCTATTCTACGTGGCTCCTGCAACACCGACTGGGTTACGCACGTAGACCTGGTTACGCACCATCCATGATGTGCATCTGGTCATGTCGATTCTGCGAGTAACCTACACCCGTTCGGTTACGCACCATCCATGCTGCATGGCTCCCGCAACAACACCGACACCGACTAGGTTGTGTCAAACCTGCGTAACCCTCGCCTAGCCGGTTACGCACGAGCCATGGTGTTTACGGACAGGTCGTCTAGTAGACATCCTATAAAATAGGAAGGATACAGAGTTCTATGGCAGTTGACGCATATATATAGTCAGTGCGCACAATGTGGCGAGATGGATGGGATCCATCATCATGTACTACTATATACTTTATATTCTAGTATATATAGAATATTATAAACGTGACGATTGCTATGGTCGGCCTCCGCCTAGTCGTGCCGCTGCCTCTCCCACTTCGTCCTCTCTCGCCCTTGGCCATACTACCCTAAATGCCGTCGTCCCCCCGTGATCTGGTTCACCGATCCTCGATGATCGACCAACATCCTGCTGGTTTCGGTGAGTTCTCGCCTCGAGTACCCGCTCTCTGTCAACGTGATCAATTCCCAACCATCGATCCCTTTAAATTTGTAACCACTATTGTATTGTTGCACTTTTGGATATGGATCTGCTTCACCTGTACATCGTTCCCTTTCCAGCGCGGATCATGGCCGGTGTTGACGTCCTCGCCGGCGATCAGCAACTTGAACGTGAATACATTACTAGCCAGACTTTCGACAGCGAGTAAGCGTTCTAAAACACCAGCCATGATCCCCCGGCTGGTATTGGATACACCAGACTTCCTTAACGTGTCTCTTCTTCACCCAGTATCACAATGAAATCCACTTGTTTTAGACCGGCAACCTACTAAGGGGTCTTTGAGTAGTCCACTTAACGTGTGCAGTGGCTCAGATGCTACGCCCTCTCCATCGAGAACGCTGGTGGCAACAATGATACCAAGTGCCTATATTTCCCCTTCTGTCTGGACCAGGCACCGCTTACATGGCTCGAGTCACTTGAGAAGTACTCGATCGACAAGTGGGACCAGCTGAAGGAGCAGTTCACCAGCAACTTCGCGGGCGCTATGGGCCACTCGGGTACTCGCATGGACCTAGTTATGGTGAAGCAGGAACAAGGCGAGACCCTTCGCAAGTACATGCGGCGTTTCTTCGACAAGCGCGCCACAGTAGTCGATGTCTCTGACAAAGAAGTCATCGACCTCTTCCAAGACGGTCTCTACCACCGTCGCACTTTCGAAGACTTCGGCCGTCGCCGCCCAAGCTCCATCACCCACCTCAAGGACATGATCACGTCCTGGGCCGATGAAGAAGACAAGGCCAACGCCAAGTACGACGCCATCCGTGGCAAGAGCAAGCAGAACACGGGCGGCGGCAGCAGCAACAACGGGAACCAAGGCGGTCGCAACAACAACAACTACTCGGGTCCCAACCGCAAGCGCAAGCCAGACAACACTGTCGCGGCTATCCAGCGCCCTGCGAAGGAGAACTCGAAGAAGACCTCCGGCGGCTTCAAAGACTTGCTGAAGGAGAAGTGCCCGTGGCATCTGGACGGCAACCACACCACCGAGCAGTGCTACCAACTCAGGCGAGCACTCAAGGATACTCCGGAGCCACGGCACCCTCATGACAAGAAAGGCAAGAAGAAGAACGACGAAGGCAATGGCGACTTCCAGGAACCCGACAAGACGGTGAACGTCCTCTTCGGCGGGCTACCCAGCAGACGGGTCCAAAAGGCTACCCGTCGAGAAGTCATGAGCATTGAACCAGCGGTCCCGACCCCCCTCAGGTGGTCGGAGGTACCCATTACCTTCTCCCGCGCGGATCAATGGACTAGCTTCTCCAAACCAGGGCGGTTCCCACTCATCCTGAAGCCGGTGGTCGCGGGCTCCAAGCTCAACAAGGTCCTCATCGACGGTGGAAGCGGGCTTAACGTCCTTTTCACCAAGACCTTGAAGAAGATGAAGCTCGACATCACCCACATGCTCACCAAGAGCACCTCGCCCTTCTACGGCATTGTCCCCGGAAACGCTGCTATTCCACTGGGCTCAGTGGTCCTGCCAGTTACCTTCGGGGAATCTCGGGACAACTATCGTACCGAGTACATCAAGTTCGAAGTCGCGGACTTCGAGACGTCCTACCATGCCATCCTCGGCAGACCGGCCATCGCCAAGTTCATGGCGGTACCCCACTACACCTACCTAGTACTCAAGATGCCGAGTCCAGCAGGTGTACTCTCGCTGCAGGGGGACTTGAAGATATCGCACGACTGCGACACGGAAGCTGTGGAGATCGCCTCCACAAATCAAGTACCCAATGCAATGATGGAGATCTACGCTGCGTCGAAGAAGCTTGCCCCAAGCGAACTCAACATCCCAGAGAAGTTGAATAAAGCTAACAAGCCTCAGCCAGCCGAGGAGGTTCTGGTCAAGACAATTGACCTCGGGACAGGCGACAGCAGCAAGACCACCACCATCGGGGCGGGCCTCGACCCCAAATAGGAAGACGCGCTCATCAACTTCCTCCGGGCTAACCGCGACATCTTCGCGTGGAAACCAGCGGACATGCCAGGGGTGCCCAGGGAGTTGATTGAGCATTCACTCAACGTCGATCCTAAAGCTACCCCGAAGCGACAACACCTCCGCCGCTTCGCCGACGACAGACGGGACGCCATCAAGAAGGAACTCGCCAAACTACTCGCGGCTGGCTTCATCAGAGAAGTTTTCCATCCTGAGTGGCTCGCCAACCCCGTCCTCGTCCGCAAGAAGAACTCGAACGAGTGGAGGATGTGCATCGACTACACCGACCTCAACAAGCACTGCCCCAAGGACCCCTTCGGGTTGCCGCGGATTGACCAAGTCATCGACTCCACGGCGGGCTGCGACCTGCTCTGCTTCCTCGACTGCTACTTCGGGTACCACCAGATCGCGATCAAGGAAGAAGACCAGGAGAAGACCGCGTTCATCACCCCGTTTGGCGCGTACTGCTACACGACCATGTCGTTCAGGTTGAAGAACGCCGGCGCTACATACCAACGAGATATCCAGGCCTGCTTCAAGAGGCAACTCAACAAGAACGTCGAAGCCTACGTGGATGACGTGGTCGTCAAGACCAGAAACTCCAGCACGCTCATCGACGATCTTGAAGAGACTTTCGCATCCCTGCGCGAGTACCGCTGGAAGCTCAACCCGAACAAGTGCGTCTTCGGTGTGCCGTCGGGCAAACTACTTGGCTTCATCATCAGCCATCGCGGCATCGAAGCCAATCCCGAGAAGATCTCCACCATCACCAGCATGAAAGCTCCCACGTGCATCAAAGACGTGCAGAAGCTGATCGGGTGCATAGCGGCCTTGAACAGATTCATCTCGAAGCTTGGAGAACGGGGGCTCCCCTTCTTCAAATTACTCAAACACCAAGAGAAGTTCGTGTGGACTCCAGAGGCGGACCAAGCCCTTGCCCAGCTCAAGGACTTCCTATCGAAGCCACCAGTCCTCACAGCTCCTCGTAAAGGCGAGCAGCTACTACTCTACCTCGCTGCGACTACTCACGTGGTCAGTACTGCCATCATCGTCGAGCGGCAGGAAGACGGCCACGCCTATCCAGTCCAGCGTCCAGTCTACTTCGTCAGCGAGGTCCTATCAGAATCCAAGGCACGCTACCAGCCAGTACAGAAGCTTCTGTACGCAGTGCTCATCACCTCGCGGAAGCTACGACACTACTTCTAGGAGTACTCGATCTCCGTCGTCATCGACTACCCGCTCGGTGACATCCTGCGGAACCAAGATGCTACTGGAAGAATCTCCAAATGGGCAGTCGAACTCGGCGCCCTCAACATCGACTTCAAGCCACGCACAGCCATCAAGTCGCAGGCACTAGTCGACTTCATGGCGGAGTGGCGGGAGAATCAGCTACCTACTCCAACCAAGCGCCTAGAGCACTGGGTGATGTACTTCGACGGCTCACTCAACCTCGAGGACGTAGGTGCAGGAGTACTCTTGATCTCTCCCACGGGTGAACAACTCAAGTACGTCCTGCAGATCTTCTGGAAGGTCTCAAACAACGAAGCCGAGTACGAAGCTCTGCTACACGGGCTCCGCCTCACGGCTTCACTGGGCATCAAGCGGCTACTAGTCTACGACGACTCCGCAGTGGTCATCAACCAAGTCAACAAGTCCTGGGACCGCAACAAGGAGAACATGGACGCCTACTGCCTAGAAGTCCGCAAGCTCGAGAACAATTTCTATGGTCTCGAGTTCCACCACGTCGTCCGCGACAACAACGTTGCAGCGAACGTCCTGTCGAAGCTTGGTTCTACTCGCGCTCAAGTACCAGCGGGTGTCTTCGTCCACGAGCTTCACGCGCCATCCATCCCGGAGCCGGCGCCACCGACCATTGACCCAGCGCATCCCCCGGCTGGCCAGGAGGTCATGATGATCGACATGGACTGGAGGCAGCCCTTCATCGACTACCTCAGCGAGCAGAAGGTTCCCTCGGACAAGAACTTGGCCGAGCAACTCATCTGCCGTGCCAAGTCCTACGTTCTCGTCGGAGACAAGCTCTACAGGCGGGGCGCATCTTCCGGAGTACTCATGAAGTGCGTTCCCAGACAAGAAGGCAAGGACATCTTGGAGGAGATCCATAAAGGCGTCTGCGGCAACCACGCGTCCTCACGCACGCTGGTCAGCAAGGCCTTCCGACGGGCTTTCTATTGGCCCACAGCTCTGGGCGACGCCGAAGAACTCGTCAGAAGGTGCCAAGGGTGCCAATACTTCACCAAGCAACAACACGTCCCGGCCTACAAGCTAGTCACCATACCGCCAACCTGGCCTTTCGCCTGCTGGGGGCTCGACATGATTGGGCCACTTCCAACTGCGCCAGGTGGATTCAACCGAGTATTGGTGGCCATCGACAAGTTCACCAAGTGGATCGAGGTCAAGCCGGTTACATGCCCCAAGGCCGACAGAGTACTCGACTTCCTGGATGAACTCGTGCATCGCTACGGACTACCCCACCTCATCATCACAGACCTGGGCTCCAACTTCAACAATCACCAGTTCTGGGAGTACTGCGAGAACAGCGGGATCGACGTCCGATATGTCTCAGTTGCCCATCCTCGGGCCAATGGACAAGTCGAGCGCGCCAATGGGATGGTGCTCGACGCTCTCAAAAAGCGGCTACACGACGCTGCCAACTCCAAAGGAGGCAAGTGGATCAAGGAACTACCCAATGCTCTCTGGGGGCTGCGTACTCAACCTTCCAAGCCAACGGGACAATCCCCGTACTTCCTGGTCTACGGCTCCGAAGCAATCCTCCCTGCTGATGTCATGTGGGATTCACCAGCAGTGGAGCAATACGACGAAGGCATCTCTGAAGACAGCAGACGAGTTGACATCGACGGACTCGAAGAAGCTCGCTGTGCCGCCCTCGTCCAATCAGCAAGGTACCTAGTGGGTATCCGACGCTACCACGATCGCAACGTTAAGGAACGCTGCTTCAACATTGGTGATCTTGTCCTCCGCCGCATCCAGCACACGAAAGGACTACACAAGCTCAGCTCGCCCTGGGAAGGTCCCTTCACAATTGCAAAGGTGACCGGACCGGGCTCCTACCGCCTCCAGACGCTTGAAGGAGAAGACATCAACAACTCGTGGAACATCGACCAACTCTGTCGATTCTACGCCTAGTCTACACCGGGGGCTCCAGTCTATACGACTACTCAAAGACCCCTTTGCCGTAAGCGGCCTCCAGGTCCAGGCCCTAGTCTCCGGACTACTCCTCTCCAGGATCCAGCCCACGCGGCTACTAACGGATCTTGGGCTGCGACGAGCGACAAAGGACTCCAGCAGCGGTCTACTAAGAGACCAAGCACTCCTAGATCTAGCCCATGCGGCTACTAACGGATCTACTGCTGTAAGCGGCCATACGCCCTAGCACTACTTAGCCGTAGGCGGCCTCCAGGTCCTGGCGACTACTCTGTAACAACAGCCCTGGCCATCCAGGCGTACTTCTTCAGTAATAAAGTTTGATTACCTATCAACTGCTTTACTGTCCCTTTTCCTCAACGGGACCACTGGCGAGTATAATTACTCGCGACGACTCCATGATGGGACTCCGCACTCACAGATCGGGATAACGAGTACTCATTTATGGAAGTTTCCTTCATTCATACTTAAACAAGTTCATTACAACTTTGTTTATACACAACTACTGCTATGAGCTAACCCTACAGGACTACTGGAGGTTGAGCTTCTCGGCGACTTGTTCGGCAATGGGCGCCATCTGCTCCAGCAGCTCCGCGTACTGCTCGTCCGTGCAGTTGGCGGCTAGTCCGCCGGCGACTACGTCAACGGGAGCTTTTGGGAAGTACGACTTCATATACGCCAGGACCTGGTTAGGGATCGACTTCGCCAGGTGCTTCACGTACGTCGCCAGGCGGCTCGGGGCTTCCTTCAGCCGATCCACCAATGGGGCTATCTTCGGTCCCCCGGGGTGAGGCACCAGTAGCCTCGCGATGGGAAGCGCGGCCTCCTCGAGTTCCTTCAGCTGGGCCCGCAGCTTCTCGCAGTCCTCGTTCAGCTTCTGCAAAGATTTGTAGCAGTTGACGAGGTCACGATCCGACGCAATGCGAAGCTCCATGTGCTTGTCGCACTCGTAAGCAAGCTGCTTATAATCATACTCCAGTACCTCGCGGGCCTCTTGCTCTCGGTAGAAGAGGTTCTTCAGGTCGGTCTCTGAAGCCTTCAGCTGGTCGACGCGGGTCTCAAGCTCTGCAATCAACAAGGCAAAGCGGGTCAGACTCCTCCAAGACACTACCAATGGGTACTCAGCGTGGCAACGGCGTACCTTTATTCTTGTTGCGGAGAGACTTGTTCTTCCGCACCAGCTCGTCGCTCTTCGCCTGCATATCTTGGATTTCGTTGTGATACTGGGCGAAGGCGGTGTCCAGCTTCGACTGCATCGCGGCGGCGTGCTTCCGGGCCTTCACGAGCTGTTCTTCTAAGGCCTCGGCCCGGAGCACCATGTCGCCGTACCCTTGAAGCATGTCAGACTTCTGCCGAGACCGCTCCGCGACGTCCTGCCACAGAAAACACATGTCAAATGGGTACTCAACACTAAAGGATTGACTACTCAAGGGTGTCGACTACTTACCTTCATCCATTGCTCGGCCTGGCGCATTGCCTCCATGTGCCGAGCTACCGTCGCTGGATCGACTAGGTCATCCGCCAGCAGCTCGATCCCGCCACGACTACTCGTCGCGGTTTCGGACATTGGCGCCGAGCGGATTGGCTCCGCGTCTTGGATCTCTGGCGAGCGAACGACTACTTCCAGAGCCGGTTCTGGATGCACGTCGTTGCGCCCCCCTCCAGCTGTCGCGGTGGCTTCTTCAACCGCCACCTCCATTTGCTCGGGGGCTCCTTCGGCAGCTCCCTGGGTCTCTGGTGCCAAATCTTCAACGGGCACCGCCGACGGGATAGCACTTCCCTCGGCTTCGGCACCTGTCAATAAAAGGACAACTGGATCAGTCATACATGGCGGTTACGACTACTCTTCGGGATTACTTGCACTTGAGCAAAGTACTCACCCTCTACGATGCTGGCCTCAGGCAAAGTAGCTTCCACGGCCGGCGCCCCGGATTCTGCCTGAGGGGCGGGAGCGGACTCCTCAGCGGGCGGCGCGGTTTCCTCTCCAGCCACCGCTGTGGTGGGTTCATCTCCCTCCCAGGTCAAGTCCGTCGATTTCCTGCAGAGTGCACAAGCTGGTTGTCAACCCAGTACGACTACCAAATCTAATGTACTACTCGGGAAGGATCACCACTTACAAATTCGACCGGACTACCGTCACGGTTGGTCGGCGCTGAGGATGCTGGCAATATCTACCAGTCCAGCTTCGGTAGGCGTTTCCTCTTGCGCCTCAGTAGCCGCCGCTTCTTCAACAATAGCAGCGGCCGGTTCTGTGCTCCCCTCAGCAACTGGGGGCTGGCGCGACAACTGCGCCAAGAGCTCCTCTACGGTGGGGGCTGGGCTACGACTACCCCCAGCTGGCTCCTCCACCATATCCCAGTTGCCTTCGTACCCCTGCTCTATGGGGTCGGAAGGCGGCATCTCCTGCAAGCAAGGGAATTTCGTCGTCAATGTACAACATCGAGACATAAGTACTCGACTACCCTATTCAAGACGGCTTACCTCCTGGGACGTGGTCTCCGTGACCTTCAACTTCTTGGCCACGCGCTTGCAGGCCACGTTGCGCGGCCTCCTTGGCGGCGCGGGCAAACTAGCCTCCAGGCTAGTCGGCGGATCCTGAACGAGAGGAATATGAGGCAATCCAGGGCGGCTGAATCTCGACCGCAGTTGGAAGCGCTCCTGCAGCGTCTCCTCATCGTCGTCCTCTTCGGACGTGTCTTCGACGACTACTGTGTCGTCTCCCTCACCAACCTCGCGCCGCTCCTTGGCCTTGGCTTTCCCTTCCTCTGGGACCTCGATAAGTTGAGGAGGCGACGCCGGCTCGGAGACGAATTTCACCAAGTCATCCTGCAAGAAGCACAATACGTCAGCACGACTACTCTTACGTAATGAGTACTCGACAATGGGTACGGCTACCGACCTCATTTGGCGGGCGCGCGGCGGAGTACTCGGGCACAGGGTACGGCGTGTACGCCGGCATGTCTTTGAAGATCCTGCCCAGCCTATCAATGATGTCGTCGTCGTCGACTTCATCACCGGGCATCCGCGACGTGTCGTCGTCGCCGGTGTACTGGTACCCTAGGGTGTCGCGGACCATCAGCGGCTGCACCCTTCGCTTCATGAAGCTGAAGGCCACATGTTCGGCCCTCAGCCCGGCTTCTCTCAAAGCCTTGATTTTCGCCAGCAGCTCGGGCAACTGGATACCTTCCTGCATTGTTGGCTCCGAGTTCCACCATGGCCGGTGCTTCGGCTGCTTCCCGCTTGGCTTCGGCAGCTCCGAGTGGTGGTTGGTGATGTAAAACCATTTCGACTTCCAATCTTGGTTGGAGTCGATAAGCTTGTACGAGAGGTACTGCTCCGCGGCGTCTTCTCGCATCTGGATGCCGGCTCCCCCCACTACTCGAGGATTGTTGGCGCTAAGCTGGGGCTTGACTCGGAAGAATTTTCGGAAAAGGATCCAATGGGGCTTGATCCCCAAGAAAGCTTCGCAGAAGTGTACGAAGACTGAGGTGTGGAAGATACCGTTGGGGTTGAGGTTGAGGTACTCGATGCCGTAGTACCCCAGCAGCCCCTTGAAGAAGTCGCTGGCCGGGAGAGACAGCCCTCGCTCCGCGAACCGAGTGAACATAGGGATCTCGTCCGGGCTTTTCTCCATGGGGTACGGATCCCCTGCAGCGGCTCTCCACATGTCAACCTCCTTCTCCCGCAAGAATCCACTATTGAGAAGCGCCAGCAGATCTTCGGTCTTGGCCTTGGATTTCTTCCATTCTTGATTCGGATTTGGTTGCGGCGGAGACACCAGCGGCGATGTCCCCGCGGCGGATCCGGCGGCCTCCTCGCGAGCCCTTTTCTTCCCACCGGTAGCATTCGGGGTCTTCGATGGTGAGGGCTTCATTCTCCAAGTGCACGGTGTCTTCACTCGCATTCGCTCGGGGGCTACGGCGGTGGCTTTCTACGGCGGCACGTTCGGATCTACAATCCTCTCAACGGCGGCAGTGCGCACTGGCGGTGATTTCTGGCTCGATCTGCTAGGAATGGCTGCGAATGCGTGGGGTGAAAAACCCTAAGGGTTTCGACTTCTATTTATAAGTCAACAGCGGCCCCTCCAACGGCCGGATGGATAAGTCTGTACACGGCTGACTCAGCGGCGGTGCTTGACTCTTCAACTTCTACTAGTCGACACGCCTCGTCTCGGGGGCTCGGCTACTTCTACTCAACTTCCTGGGTAGCGACAAGATTCAAGAGCAACTCAGGACACATTCTACAAGATGACCCTTCAATTCGAGAGGAAGTACTCGACTCAAGGCTCGGGGGCTCCGTGCCACGTGTCCTTCGGTTTTTTCTCCGGATTTCACGGAATATTCTTGCCAAAACTTCAGATGGACCCTCAGCTAGAGTCTGCAACTCAACCTAAGGCTCGGGGGCTACTCCATATGGAGTGCGATTTTGCAATCGCACTTCCATATCAGTTTCGGCTTCAAGACAACACGGGCATTGCTGAAGACCTTCAAGAGCAGCACTCGAGGACGCTTGGGACTACTCGAGAAGACTTCAGGATTGCTCAAATATCAGCTGGAGTACATTCCAGCCTCGGGATGCTTCGACTACTCTTGAGGACTTTTGACTTGTAGCGCTCAGGGACGCTTGAGGACTACTCGTTAAGGCCGTCAAGACTACTCGAAGCTATCCTTCTCGACTACAAAGTACTCGGGGGCTTGTCGTATGGACCTCCCTGGGCCCACTACCTCGGTGGGTACCAGGACTGACTACTCGGTGGGCCCCTGGGACTACTCAACTTGCGCTGCACGGCACCTGATGGCGTGAAGCACAAGGGCTACAGAGGAGAAGTACCCGGATAGGAAGCTGTACATGTCCCGCACTGTATAGAGGACTCCTAGACGTACTCGACTAGTACTCTCTTCCTCAACGGGTACCACGTGTCTAAATTGTGTGCCACGTGTCTCTTCCTTCGAGTTACCGATCTCGGCGAGGCCACATTCATCTACTTCGGGTACTCCCCTTAGTAGGTTGCCGGTCTAAAACACCGACAAGGACAAAGTGTTTCATTTCTACAAAAATTATGCCAAGGACAAAGGTTTCGAGGTAAGGAAATCATCTACGAAGAACGATGATGACAGAGTCCGTACATCAAGAACTTTTGTTTGTTGCCGTTAAGGATGGCGTGATGACAGGTACATGAGTTCGAATCCGGAAGATCTTTGCAGGAAGCCCAGGAGCTAACTAGGATTGGCTGCATAGCCAAACTGATCGTCAAGCTTAACAGAGAAATGGGCAAGTGGGCCGTAAGCACATTCGTCGCTAAACATGGCCATGACCTATCCACATCTGATCTCACCTGCTTCTTCCGTGGGCACCGGGATATCACTGCGGCACAAATGGTAGAAATCACCTCCTACGAAATAGCAGGGCTCAAGAAAAACCAGATTATGGATGTCATGGACCAGCAACACGGAGGATACGACAGAGTAGGCTTCACAACAAAGGACCTATACAACTTCTGCGACCAGCGAAAGAAGCAAATCTTAGCAGATGGCGACACAGGAACACTTCTCAAGCACTTGTGGGCCCGCAGGACAGATAATGCCGGGTTCTACTTTGATTACACAGAAGATGACAAGGGACATTTGAAGTGCTTGTTCTAGTGTGATGCACAATCTCGTTTGGACTATAGGGTTTTTGGAGATGTTCTTGTGCTTGACAGCACATACAAGACAAATCGGTACAACCTGCCCTTCATTCCTTTTGTTGGAGTGAACCACCACCGTAGTACCATCATATTCGGATGTGGCATTCTCGCATAGGAAACCACAGAGGCATATATATGGTTGCTCCGGACATTTCTGCGCACAATGTCCATGCAGCACCCCAAATCAATGATCACTGACACAGACTTCGCAATGCAAAATGCCATCCGTGACATACTGGAAAATTCCAAACACAGAATTTGCACCTGGCACATAGATCGCAACCTGGTCAAACATCTTCGCGGCAAGAAGCCGAAACGTGACTTCAGGAAGTTTATGTATCACCCATATACACCTGAAAGTTTTGAAAGCCAATGGTCCAAATTTATAGAGGAACACAAGGCTTACAAAAACACTTGGCTTTCAAAGATGTATAACATGAGGAATTTGCGGGCTGCAACTTACCATTCCAATCACTATTTCCTTGGACTCCACACCAATCAGCGAAGTGAGAGCTTGAATTCAAGGCTGCACACGTATCTGCATCCCCAAATGACACTGGTTTCTTTACTAGAGCACTATGAGAGCTATGTGTACCATATGCGGACAACTGAGTTAATGCTGGATGCCAATACACGACATTCATTCTGGTTCACTACGACCCAAGCATCTGAGATTGAAAAGTACTGTGCTAGTACTTACACAGGCAAATTTTGATATTGTTAAGAAGCAGATCGACAGGTCCTTGCGCTTTGAGGTTCAGAATGAATAGTACAACTTTGAAATGGTGACACCTCAGAATGGTCAGCATGCCATCGAAACGGTGAGATTCACTATTACCTACAGAAATGGCAAGCCAGATAAGAAATTTGCCATGATGTCTACTACCAACCCAACGTGTGGTGAGGTGGACTTGCGCTGCAATTGTCGGAAGCTGGATTGCGATGCCATCCCATGCTATCACATGTTTGCAGTGTTGTTTCACACTGGCACAGCCAAATTACCACGAGCCTACGTGAAGTCTAGCCTCACCATTTCTGCAAAGTCTGGATTTCCTCCAGAGAGGAGGACCCAGATTTTTTACCAGTCCATGTCCTTTCATAGGTTCCGTGATATGCGAGACATGGGTACCAAAGTTGCATACTATGCCTCACCGAGTCCAGTCCTGACAAAGAAGTTGAGGGATGCTTTGCAGGAGGTATATGAATACATCAAGGCACACCAATTTGAAGAGGACGAACATCATCACTTGCCCAAGATATTTACTAAAGCCGACCCACATTGTCAATTTGAAACTGTTTTGGACCCGTTGCGGATTGTTCGCAGAGGTGCTCCTTCGAAAAGGATAAAGACCCTCCATGAAAGAATTAATCAGGGTATATCTAAGTACAGATGCAGTGGGTGCTTGGTAAAAGGGCATACAAAACCTAGTTGCCCCAACTTAAATAAGAGGTACGCATGGTTTCTGCATTGAACTCCTCAGGCATCCTTAGCAGTAGTTGATATTTTGTGTTTAGTACATAAACGTTTATTTAATGTGTATGCACCCTCAGGCCAAAGTGCCATCTCACGAAGAAGAGAAAGTCGAAGAACAAGCAGGAGCAGGAGCTTGAGGAGGAGGAGCAGGAGCTAGCAGAGCATGTTCGAGATGATGTTGTACCTCCGCAAGATGGTGAAGTGCCACCTAGCAAAGGTATCATCTCATTTTCTCTGAGTTTATAACACGTCCACCTATTTATTAGGTCATCTGCATTCAGGTCGGAAGAGAAATATGGATAGTGGAGGTCGTTAGAATCCGAATAAGATGCGACCGATGAAAAGAGCAGCAACGGCGACTTGTTGACACATGATAGTAGTTTGGCTGGTATGGTTCGTTTCATTAGTGAGTACGGAGTACCAGCAAGCATATCATAGTTTATTTAGACATTTACTGTACTTTGGACACCATTTTCCTTGAACTTTTTTTTATTAAGTTAAACAACTGTGGGGAGTACTCCCTCCGTCTTGTGAAGCGGAAACTCATAAGCAGCCAAGCACAAAGCGTTTGTAAACCAAACTCGCAAGCACCCAGCATGGCTCCAGCGTAATGTAGACTGGGCAGGTTTCGCACGCCTCTGTATGTCTGTGCGCGTGCGCACTGTGCAGTATCTAGTGACGTTGCACCGGGCACCATGGCTCGTGCGTAACCGGATGGGCGTAGGTTACGCAGGTCCGACAACACCCGCGGCCCGCCGTGCTGCTCGGCAACCGTGATGCTACCTGCGTAACCCAACCTTCCTCAGGTAACATGCAGAATCGACAGTCAGTCTAGGCCGTCGGTCTTCAAAGTTCTAACTTACTTGCTAATAATGCGGATCTCAAAAAAAATATTGCTGATGCGTAAGAGAGTGGGTGCAGGATAAATCATAAATATAGTTAATTATGGGATGCCATGTTGTTATGTCAAATGTGCATTAACGCGGAAGGCATTCATTTCATCTCCATTGAAACAATTAGTTCCAGCATGGTCTATTCAAAAAAATCCAGCATGGTTTAGTAGTACATTCATCGTTGCAAAGTTAATTACTTCATTCCCTCTTCATGTCCTCCGTTCCATTCCATTATCAATGGCGTCCTGGATAGTTGGGTCCGATGACGGCCTGGACGAGGGGCGCGGTTGGGTCAGGAAGTGGTGCCGTTGGATATGCGGACGGCGCAGCCCGTGACGCCGGCAGAGGGACGAGTACGGAACCGATGCAGTGGTCAGGCGGCACAAGGTTGGCGGCGGACATGGCTGTGCCGCCACACTAAGCGGCGAGGTCGGGATTCATCGGAGGGGATAAGGGGATCAATTTTTTTGCTGAGTTACCCGAATGACCCAAAGGGTCTGCCACCATTTGCATGCACTGTTTGTTTCGATGGAGATGAAATGAATGCCTTCCGCGAATCAATTTGAGAGCAGACAAGTTCAATGCACATTTGACATAACAGCATGGCATCCCATAAGTAAATGTAGTTACGATTTATCCTGCACCCACTCTCTTACGCATCAGCAATGTTTTTTTTAGATCCGCATTATTAGCTAGTAAGTTACAACTTTGAAGACCGATGGCCTAGGCTGATCCTGTTGATTCTGCGTGTTACCTGAGGAAGGTTGGGTTACGCACGCAGCATGGTGCACGGACTGTGCGTATTGCTTTGATCAACGGCATATGCTAATGCTATGGTAATTGGTAACCCAACTACTAGCCATGTTGCTGCACGCACCATGGCTCGTGCGTAACCTACTGGGTGCTGCCACCAAATGATCTCGCACCGTGTTCCGCGGTAACCGCGATGCTGTATGTAATACAAAGTGGCCTCGTACGTGCGTAATACACGTGGACCGTGGCACAGGCAAAGCTGCCATCAAATGATCGCAACACGCAGCATGGATCGTTCGTAACCAAGCTGGTACGTGTTACGCATTCATCTGCTGTGTGCAGTCAGGCAAAATGACTACACTCAGCAGTCACCGCATCTGCACCATCCACTCTCGATCTGACGGAGGCAACCCAACCAAACTCATCTCGCAGGCCACATAAGTTACATAACAGCTACACACATGGATGGTGCGTAACCGAGCGGGTCCAGGTTACGCGTATAATCGACACCACCCAGTCGGTGTTGCAGCACGCAGCACGGATAGTGCGTATCCGCATGGGTACAGGTTACGCGCCGAATCAACACGACCGGATGCAGCATGGATTCTTGCGTAACCATGCATGTCTAGGTTATGCATGCATCTGAAGCCTGTTTCTGCGTAACGCAGTCGGTGTTGCATGATGTCCTCCACCAGATGCTGCTCCTCCCTTAACCGGTGTACAGTGCTTCAACATCGAAAACTGAAAGCTGAACAAGAACAATTCAAAAAGTAGTTGATACCTTGTTTGGATCGGGTGGTCTACACTCCTTAATGCTTTTTTTTAGTAATTGTAAACTTCTCTACGTATAACGCCGACCGGTAACACGTACTCGGTTACGCACGATGGCGCGATGGTGGTGCCCCGGTTACATACCATCCATGCATGTAGCTAGTGGTACAAGCTAGTACAACCTACAGAGGAATGCGTAACCGTGACCCACACGGCATGTGTGCGGCCATCGTGCACAACCTGCGTAGCCTGTTCTCGGTTACTCTGGGGCCACGCTGCTAGGTGCAACCGCTTGGGTTGCCCACATGGCCATGTGAAGGCTGCTTGGGTTATGCACGCAGCACCGCGGTTGCCGCGGAGCACTGTGGGTGATCAAAGGCATATGCATGGTAACTTCATTGCTTAATGTTTCCATAATTTCATGCGAGTTTCAGTTACGTACGCTTTGCGGCAACCCCGACAATTTCGCGATCGTGGTTTTCATTCGCTTCCATCTCTCTCTCTCTCTCTCTCAAAATCTTTGTATTGCAAAGTTTCTCTACTTCTTCGTCTTCATATATATCACGAAGGCTCCATATAGCGCAGCTGCAGTCCATCACTACCACAATGCATTCTTCATCGCCTCATGGAGCGAGCAGTGGATCCCCCTGCCGTACACCTGGCTATACGCAGTGGGAAGGACTCTCCGTCAAAGAGGCGGCTTGACATGGGCACCGTCGCTCCACCTGCAGCGCCTACAGAAGATCCCATCTGTTCGTCCGCCGACAATGCAGCAGGCCGTCCAAGTGATGTCAACCGCTCGGTGGCAGGGAGCCATGTCGCAGCTTCGCCTCCAGTTCCCCTTTCTACGCCTGCAAAGGCCGATGAAGAGGTTAATTTTTTTATGCCCCCTCCCTTTCTGAACTTAGGAGATTGTACGTAATCAATTAATGTAAGTAGTAATAGAATGGCATCACGAGGATTGAAATCACACCGGGCAACCTTCCAGTAATATAATAATTAATTACATCCAACACCACATCAAGTCGAGCTTCAGATTGTTTCTGATTTCCTCTTCTTGTCTTGTGGCGGTCTAAGTTCCTGCTCAATTATCGCTTACATTTTTTTCCCACTATGCCAGGTCCGAAATTTCATTATACTGATAAAAGCAACAAAATTACAGAAACAGATCAACCTGGGGGTAGTTTTCTGTCTATTACTACGACCAACCCATAACCAGAATAGAATTGGGAATGGGAAGAACTTTACATAGTAGTAGAAGTATATCCGAATATCTCAAACAATATTACAAACTTCACCTTAATTGGACCCAAAAAATTAATATATTCATACACTTGTCCATCTCGGCATCTGCAGGTTTCTGGCCGCTGCTCTCGTCGCCTTTTCTAGACAAAAGATTATGTCACTCCACTTGTACAACTGCCTATTGACAACCCATTGGTACAAAGAGTGAATTTCCCTTGTTTGTTCCCAAATTATCGTCCACATTTCCTCAAACTTGGTTTGTGTTATTATTCTTTAACGTAGGTCAACTCAGCTGTGTCAGAAGATGATTCGTTGTCCCTTGTTCATGTTCCTGGGGTAAGCTCTATGCATCGTCCAAGTTTCGAATAAACAATAATTGAGCATATCTGGTATGCACATACGAGTGAATGCTTGCTGATTCTTTTTCCCTTGTGTACCGGCATGTGTAGTCTAGCTACTCTACTCATGTAATCAAATCCCACGTCGTCGCATCCTGGATGACATTGTTAAAAGGTTGGGCCTAAAAGTGCATGAGGAAACCATCAAACTCCAGGATGGTCAAATGACTCTAGCGATGACAATAGATGTTCCTGATATTGATTCGTCAGTACAGGAGAAAGCAGAGGCCATGTTCCTCAGTGGTCCAGACAAAAGGGGGTATGAGGCAGACGAAGATCTCTGCCAGCAAGTGATTGAGCACTTGGAAAAACATGCAGTCGTGACAATTGATGATTACAATCATGCTGAGGTCTGCAAGTTGCAGCGTGATCTGCTCAGGGAGTCCGATTTTTGCAATCTTTTATCTGGAAAATGCACAGAACATGAAAAAAGATTGAATATCTCAACAATGGCATCACCTCCATTTGTTCGACATTTGGATATATACTACCAATTGTAGACACTGGTGACGGTATGTTCAAATACACTGGACAAAGCCCACCCCTCACACGCTGTGAACTATTAGCTAATGTACTTGTTGATCTCAACCACGGTGCGTACATAGTACTAATATGCTATTATTGATCATCTGCACCATTTATTTGTTTCACTTAATCTATGACTTTTGAATCATCGAGGCAGACAAGGCGCTGCCATTCACTTGCGGACCCCCTGAAAGTGACGAGGAGACCGATGATGAAGAGCGTAGCAAGGTAGTAGTAAATATTTTCTTTCTGGATATACCTTGTACACTCCTTAAGAATTGAGATGCCAATTAATTGCGTCATGCTTTACCCTTCACCTCGCTTTATATATGTAGAAAGTCGACTAGGTTAAACGCCTATTTGGTCAAATTGATGCCGGTTTTGCCAAGCTGGATGGATATTTGGGTGGCAGAACTTGGACACCACTTTTTGATTCTGATGCGAGTGGCTCACACAATGGCAGTGAGTTCTTATTGCATATGGTTGTGTGAATTGTCGTTAACATTTATGGTTTTGCCTTGCTAATTCTCATGTTGTCAGGTAACCATGATCCTACCGATGGGTGCGATAACGACTCGGAGTAGATTCGGTACGGTGTGTCCCACACACACACATTTCTAATCAGGAGAGCTTCTGGAGAAACTGCAGAGACGAAGTGTGGCAATGGTGTCTGCGCCTCCCCCAAGCAGATCGTTTGGCCACGGAAGACGCCTGGTGCTCCCTGTTTCCTATAATGTAGTACAACCAGAGAAAAATCTCCTGGTGCTCCCTGTTTTTTTTCACTGCCGCTGAAAACTCTATGTACCAAGCTTCTTGGCCTGCTACGAATGGCCCATGAAATTAAATCAGGTGGGGACATCTCCCCCCCCCACTGTCAAAAAAAATCAGGAGAGCCTTATGTGGTTTGCACGGGTTTTCACGAAGGTTATAGTTTCCACCTGATCTGTTGCCGCACAAGCCGCCAGTAGAGTACTCCTACATCGCATTGATCCTAATTTAGTGGGTGGGTAGTCATGTTATTATATATATATAGTAAGGATCAATAGATTTTACTCATCTAAGGCATGGCACCGGACAATGGCACAATATGGCTTACCCAATCTGCCTTTGATGCAGCATGACGTGTAACCCACATTGTGGTAGCACGCCAACATTCTTTCAAATGAGATTACACTCTGGCAGGAATATGGCAGTTGACTCGAAAGGAAAAGTCATATCGAAGGCACATCTCTGTTCCACCCATTACACAGTCGCTTACAATACTACTCAGCCAATGCAAGTCATTCTCATGAAACAAGACTTGTACGTAGTAGACAGCTATAATCGACGCCGACCCAAGTGTTGCTTCAATGATTTCGGGAGCTCTGCATGCCAACATTTACAAGAATGAATATTAGTACGGTTTTGAGTATTGCTATATATAAATCAACAAACTCACCGAATTAGTAATATTAGATCCGTGATCCGTCCAAATTTCTCATGACGTGTAGGATGTATAGTTAGAGCAACTCTAAGAGCCCCTTTAAAAATGAATAGCTAAAATTCTGATTTAGCTATTATGTAAAATGAAATAGCTAGAAAAAATTTGATGAAATCCAACAGCTTCTTTAATTGAACGGAGCCCCGCTCGCATTCACCCATGCCGAGGCCGAGGCCTCCGACAGTAGCACAACACTTCTGATCTTTCTAGATAAAAAATCACTAGAACTAATTTAAACTAAACAAGTCATCAAAAGCTACGACGTGAAGGCTTTCGTCTTGCTCTGGTCCCTCAAGGGCATTTCGTCGTGCATGTCCCTGGCAGGCGGCGATATGGTGGACTCCTACTCGGCAAGGTCCAGCCACCGCAGCCTCGATGCGATCCATGCCAAGCCCTAGCCATGCGCCTCATCCCCTCGCCATCACCCTATACAGTACATGTACTCATCCACGTCCAGTCCCGGCCCGCTCCCTGACCGCCGCCTTGCACACCCTCCACGACGACGAAGGCGATGTCGGGGAGGAGGACGAAGACAAGGGGGAAGAAGAGCAATGGCTGTGGATGAAGGCGGAGGTCGACCAGGCCGCCGGCACCTTCTCCGCAGCGTGAGAGGAGCACGACGGCCGGCGGCGCAGAGGCACACGCGGGGCTTCCTCTTCTTGCACGATGGCCCTACTTGGGCGCGGCGGTGTCGGCCTCGGCAGAACCGCATGCCAGCAGCCGCGCGTAGGCGTCGCCGCCGCCCAGCTAGCCCGCACCATGCCCCAGCAGGGTCCGGTTGATAGCCCTGCCCGCGCGCTGATGGCCCAGCTGGCCTCCCAGCGGAGGAGCTCTTTCTTGCCCGGCCGAGGGGGGGCGAGCGGGGGGGGGGGGAGGGGGTGATCGACTGACTTCGTCGGCCCGCTCCCGCAGAGGAGCTCCTAATTACGTCCGTGCTGCCCCCATCGTCGATCTTCCCGCGCCGCCATGTTCGCTGCCGTGGGGGCCTCTGCACCTGTCGCACTACCGCCGGGTGAGCTCCTGCGCTGGCTGCATCACCTTGATGGGCGCCCGGCCGTCGACACCGCTCGCGAGGCTGCCACCAGGGCCCACCCCCGTGCCACGAACTCGAACTCAAACTCGCCATCGGCCGCGCCACAACAGTCGGCGTCGGTGGGGTGGTGGGACGCGGCGGTCAAGGACCCGGTGGCGGTGGACGACAGCGGGGCCGCCGGTGGGCCGCCGGGTCTCAGCGGCGACCGGCTCCGAGCGGAATGAGATCCTCTGAAGTAGCTATCACTACATTTACTATTAATTATACTATGCAACAACAAAGTCCTGTAACCAAATTTGTTTTACGATTGTACCACGGAAGCATATATCATGCGTAACTGTGTGGCTGAAGGTTACGCAGACTGTGTGGCTGAAGGTTACATTTTCATCAGAAATGTACAGTTGGCTTCATCAGTGTAGGTACGAACCACCTGACTGATTCAAATAGTGATCTGGAACCATTCTGTGACTTCAAGGTTATATCTCTCATGACGACATCGACAACATCCATTATGCTACACTTCCTCAGCAAACATCTTCTAAAATCCAAATCGAAGTAGTATATATTGTTGATGTCGGCGAATCTTTCGTCCGACAACACAAAGCAGGAGACGTCATTATGGGTCGACAATATGATTATGCCATTTAGGTGGGACATGTTGCTGCAGCTGATACCATTACCGTTATTGATGGGCTGATCTCTGAGGACAAAGCTCACTGGGGTGTTGGCGGAGGTGTCTAAGTCCGGAGTGTAGAAGTCGTCGGACTATCCACAGAGGAAGAGCACCTGATCCTCCCGTTTGACTGTGTGCTTCTGCAGGCATGGTTTAAAACAATCATCCATCTGTAGCCAGAACTTCCTAACGCTGGTGTTAGTACTGGTTTTCCACTCCTCGTCAATTCTAAGTTCACATACTGCTGCGGTCATGGGAACACCCGGCTCGGTGTGCTTGGTGTAGACAACAACAGTACATTTATTCTCAACACTGTTTGATATGACAAATCCATATTCAGCCTTGCCATGGATGCAACTGGGCAGGGGCGGCAGTTCGGTGTTCCACCCAGTCAGTGGGTTGACAATCACACCCTTAGCATTCTTTCTCATATCGATCCCGATAAGGAGGCCGCTGTCATAACCGGTAATCCTCCCACGAACAAGGGCAGGGAAATAGCCGCACTTAGCCACTGTCTTGCCATCTAGAACTGGGACTTTTATGCATGCAGACTAGGTCTCATCCAACGTCTGAAACTGTAGGCATTCATCGTACTGGGACAACATGATCCAGGGCTGAAAGGATGTGTCAGCAATGGGATTGACGGCATCCTTCCAGTTCTTGTAGACAGCACGGAACCTGACGTAGTCTCTAGCATCCCCAATTAGTTTGGAGATGGACAAGACAATCTGCTTTTCAAGAGAAGCCCAATGCCTATAGGTGGAATCCAATGTTTCTTCCAATATATTACTCGAATTAACTATACAAACAACACATATAAATCATGTAACCTGTTTTACAGCTTATCTAAGGTAATTCATGTGCATGAATCAAAACATTTAAGCTGTTCAACAAAAAATCCAAATAATTGAAAACATATCACAAGCAAGTTTGTGTTATAACCTTATCCTGGGGTCCCTGAAAATCCAGCGATGCAGTTCCATTTTCCTGAACGTTAAGAAATAACAACCATCAATTAACAGTTGAGATTTGTGATTTCAGCAATAATTTACAGAAATTGCAAAACAAAGACTGAGACTATGTAGATATGAACCTGGTGGAGTTGCTATTCAGCTAATTCCTCAGTTCTAGTTGACTCGCAAACGAGCAGAGCAATTTCAGCAAGAAGTTTTTGTACACTCTGATTGTTAGTTCTCTGAATTTCGTTGTCCAATTTAGTGATTAAACTGATCAAGAGACCAAAAGTCCCCGAGATCTGGTCCGAATTTGCAATTTTATGATCCTCAATCTTCTTGACAATTTGCGACTTCAACTGTTAATCAGACAATGATCTATCAAGACCAAAAATATAAAAACATATTCTACTACATGTTTTTGATTATTACATTGTTTCATTCATGAAAGTACGGTCACACAGCAGCAAGGAAAACAAGGTGTGCAAAACTCACATCTGGTGGCAGATCGATATTGTCAATTGAGATATATGTCGTTGAATCTGTGCGGTGGAAATCTTGTGCATAACATGTACTGTTGACCTTTTTCAACTGCATTGAAAAAATTGAGATGAATCAAAATACTACAAAAATGTATTAGGCCAAAAAAACAGCTAAGCATGAGTTGTAAAAGGACATAAAATGAAGAGTTACCTTTAGTTCTCCGAAAAGTCCAAATCGGAACAGATGATCTTTTTCAATCTGTTTTGTTTCCTTGTAGCTATCCCAAAAATATAAAACGAGGTAGTTTAACACATTGTTTAATCTCCCTCCCATGTTCAAGCCAGTCCAGCAAATATAACTGCATAAACATCAGATGCATGAGCTACCATAAGAAAGAAAAATAACTCCTGAACAGGACTACGATTTGATATGGATAGTCCTTACTCCAAGGAAATATGTTGACCCTTTCATGTAACAACTAAAATTTGGATCATTATAAATCTTTTCCTTTATATGCTTGGCACTATTTTTTATATCTTCCAGTATGTTGCCAACCCAGTCATAGGACATTATATGATCCACGTCTTTGCAAATATGCAGCAATTTAGGGCTGACATTGTAAAGTGTGTCAGGAGAAAATATCCTGTCGGATAAAAGCAAAAGCCAACATGTAACGAAAAGGTTATCATCATTGCCCTTATTGATCTCATTGACTAATTTCATCTGGGGGAATCCCTTTTCATTTTTTGGTATACTCAGTTTTTCTCTGAACTTACGGACATTCTCTTGCCTGCCAGTTTGTGGTACAATTTTGTCCCCATTGGATGGTAATCCGGTTAACCTAGCAAGACTTCTTTTGTTTACAAGTACACTTCCAGCAGAACCAAAATTAAAGCACATGTTTTCTTCATCAAAGTGGATCAGTATCCATGCTCCAAACTTTTCAAAGGAGTGATCGAGCTTCATTTGCAAATAAGCACCAAGTTTAAGATCATTAATTCTTTTTTCCTGGTTTGTATTCAATTTTCTGTTGGCATTAATAACTGCATGTGGAGAGCACCTTGTTCTTACATGTACTTCCTTGTCCTGGCAAATACAACATACATAATTATATATGGCAATAGCCAAATTACCAGAAAAAAGGAGTATTGCATGGAATCAGATAGTTTGAATCCGTACACTTGGGTCAAAACTGAGTATCAAGATGGTTGGATCTTGTCTTGGTTTTTTACTTGAGGGTTCTGAATCAGATACTGAAGTCTGAGTGACACACTTTCTAATTTTGCCTTTGGTGCGGTTTCTGGATTCCATCTTGGAGTCAGAACCTTTAGATACAACAAAAGGAACAATGCACCAATTAAAGTTAGGGAATGGGCCGACACAATGGGAATACAAAGATACAGGGAAAAGAAATTAAATACTTTGGTAAAATAACCTTTCAAGTGCCATGACAAGTAGCATCAATATTTTTGTGATGCATGTATTAACGACAACACTATGTTACAGATTTATGTCAGCAAATTGAACACCATAAAACCCCACTGAGATTGGCAATCCTAATTGGACAAACTTACTACATGGTTAAAAAATTTATTGACAAATCAATCAGAATATGGAGCTTTGCGCTTTTGAGTTATATGGCATGTACACTTCACCTTCTGTGACATTATCAAATTGTCCCGCGGCAACCTGATGATGGCCACTATCTTCTACAAAGTAGCAGAATAAGCAATCAGACACTATGGTGCATTAACTTACAATAGAAAGGAAAAGGAACGACGACAAGGCATAAACACAGAAAGTTCAGGATACCTTCAGCATCTCTGCTCAAATGATCCATTTCCACAGCAGTATCAAAGCTCCTATAGAGATCCCTGGCATGTAGTAGAACTTTCCTTTTCAGGGATAAAATAATCACAAAATAGGCACCTTCTTCTTATATGATGTGGCAATGCTCCTGCCTTTAATTCCAAAAGAGAGAGAGAGAGAGAGAGCGTCTGCTTTGTTACGACAACAAGAACAACTGCATTGGTAGCCAAAATTTCTAGACATGCCTAGAATTAGGTTGGGCAAACATTGAAAGGCATCCAAGCCAGTTCTGATTTCCTACACTAGCCAAAACTACGGGTTAGAACTAAAAAATCAAATCAAATGCTCGTGAATTGGGTGGGGGTGGTGGCGTGGCGGAAGAGGTGGTGGGCTACCACACCCTCTGCCCCCCCATCATCCTGCCTGCCCCGCCCCCGCTATATGTCGCCGCTGACTAGGGCCCTGCCTCCGCCGCTAACCTCGATCAGTACCAAAGTTCTTGAAATAAAGGCAACACGGATGTACATTACTGATGCAAGTTCTTAAATCATTGCTCCATAACAGAAACAATCCGAGCGCCTTGAACCCAAGACAAAACTAGAATAGCGCAAACTATCAATTTCGATGTGTACGAGCAAGGACGTAGGGCCTGACCTGTGTGACGAAGAAACAAATCAATCGGCGCCGACGGCCACGACTGCCGCTCAACTGCTCAAGTCCTCCGAGGGGGTGGAAACTGGGAAACCAAGCAGACAGAATCCGAAATGTCCAAAGCGGTCGCGGACTTCCAACCCCACGAAAATACGTAAATGAAAAAGAAAAAAACTAGGCAAACTCGTCAGTTCCCACCCGCTACCATGTGGGTCCTGGAATGCAGGCCCGGTGTCAGCCGTGGGAGGTATGATAGGCGACGCGATCAACAGCCGAAGACGAGGAGTAGTAAACGGACCCCGTGGGCCCGTGCCCGTGGCAACACCGGGATTAGCGGTTTGCACATGCACATTCCATGTTGTGGTGTGGCCCGCGTGTATCTAGCTCTGGGCGGTTTTCTGGCAACTAGATCATTTAAAATCTCCCGATCCCTGCAGTAGCCTGTGCCATGTCCCGGCGAGCCGTGCGCGTGTAACCCGGCCACGCGGGGCAGCCGTAGCTTGGGTTTCGTAATCGCCGAGCCGTGCACCGGAAAAATGTGAAATCCCTTCATGCGTAAACAAGGGGGAGCGCTAGCGTGTCACCTGACGACGCGGAGCAGGTGGTACGATCCCAACGTACAAATGACTGCAAGCCGCGTAACCTAGGCTGAAGCACCGCGTGTGCGTCATGGATTGTGTGTAACCCAGCGGGTCTAGCTTAATTGATCATCGTCGCGATGTCACAGATGAGGTAGGAGTAACTAATAACTAGCTGATACCCCGTGCGTTGCTGCGGGAATTTTTAAGCAAAATTTTAAGTTGAAATGTGAAAGTAGAAACACCAAAACGATTACATGACGATATTTATCTGTAAACAATAATATATATGAAAGCATGTTAACTTTGTTGAGAGAGAACCATTCTTAAATGATTGATCCTACATGTATTTCAACTACGAGAATTTTATGGCGTGCTACTCGCAAATACAACATTCTATTAGTCACAAAAAATCGACGAAAGCATAAATGCATGTCTTGGTGGATGTTGACATGGTTTATAGTGGATGGTGACAAGGCGTGTAGTGGGTTATGACATGGCGCGTTGAGAGGCAAGAGAAAGCGTTAGTGGGTACCAATTATATAGTTTATATTATAAGCTTAATTGCAGAGTGGATGCAGTACTTGTGTGCGTCATGGATTGTGCGTAACCCAGCGTGTCCAGCTTACTCCTCAGGGCGGGCGACGCTGTTGTGACTATGGACGACACAATGGGACGGGAGCGGAGGCGCCTGCAGCAGCAGGCCCGTCCCGTCAAGGCTGTACACACGACACGACACAGTGACCATGCGTAACCCTTGGCATGGCAGCAAGCCGCATAACCTAGGCTGAAGCACCGCGTGGCACACGTAACGCAGCGGGTCCAGCTTACTCCTCGGGGCGGGCGGCGACAGTGGCTGTGGACGACACGACGGGAGGGGAGCGGAGGAGGGAGGCCCGTGTCGTCGTCCATCGTAATAATGATGGTGCACCGCGTGGCCCACAGCGGCCTACCCTCACCACAGTTTGCTTCTCCCCGAAGCGAAGCCCGCGCCCGGGAGGCTGACGCGTCGTCCATGGAATTCTCTAGTGCGCAGCCCGCTGAATGGCACCTGCGTAACCGAGACCTTGCAGGTTACGCGCTTAGTCAACACCACCCACCGTGTCCCGCGGCAACTGCGATGCTGGCGTGCGTAGCCCAGGCGGCCATCACTGTAACCTGCACCGCCTCGGTTACACGCGTGGACGCCTGGGATACACGGCATGCTTTGATCAAAGGCATATGCTATGGTAACCCAACCGCGAGCCATGTTGCTCCACGCATCCATCATGGTTCCTCGTGCGTAACCTGCCTGGTGCTGCCACCAAAAGGTATCGATTACGGATTCCACTTCACCTGCTGTCTCTTGAGGTGCCCAACTTAGGAGGCCTCTTGACCCATGAGGTTGCAACACGCCCTGACATTACCTAGGAGCTGATTTCTGCCATTTGTTTACACGAAAGAAGCAAGTTTGATCAGATGTGGATAGGTAGTCATGGACGATTTCAAAGACGCGACTGTGGTAGACGATTTCATAGACAATTTTGGGATCCGTGCTTTTATTTCATGGTGTACCGAGGCTTCCTTCAAAAGATCAAAACCTGCACCTAGTTAATTTGAGCCGCTAGCCACTCGTCAAGTCTGCGTAACATTCAGCCACATGGTTACGCACAATATATACTCTGTGGTACCACAATTACGCATGATTTACGCGGATTTTTTTTGGGGGGGCATGCCCGGCTTTGTTGTTGCATATAATTAATTATTGTAGTGATAGCTAGCTAGTGTAAGCTTGGAGGAACAATGAACACATTGCCGGTGCACGGCTCTCGGTTACACATCTTCTGTAGAATGTACTTGTACCACTGGCTACCAGCATGGATCATGCGTAACCGGGACATCACCGTCGAGCCATCGTGGTGCGTATATGTGTAGACACAATGGGTCCTTGTGTGAACAAGGGGTACATAATTCAGTGCATCCAAAAGAGGGCACTGAGAGTGGAGATGCTCGTAAGAGCAAGTTGGTACATAATTCTGAAACTGAACAGCAGGAGAAGAGAAGGCTAGTCTAGCCAAAGTGTCTGCTGTTTGATTACTATCTCTGGCAATGTGATGAAGTTGAGAGCTTCTGTCCCTAGTGTAGTGTTTGAAGACCTGCAGAAGAGGAAGCATTCTCCAATCAAGAAGATTGGAGAAGTCATCACTGTTGAGAGTAGCCACCAGTTGCTGAGAATCTGAAAAGAAAGAAACTTGACAGAAGTCCATGTTGTGAAGAACTGTAGCCACTAAGGCTAGAGCAGCAGCTTCGGCAGCGATGACTGAATGAGTGGACTGCAAATAAGCTCTGATATAAATGTAATTGACAGGTTGGACAGTTCTATTAACAATGTGAATACCCAATCCTGCTGATCTGGGCAAAGGAAAACCATTATCTGGAAGAGTAGAAGCATCAACATAGCAATGAATATTAGTGGGGGAATCCAAAGTGCTGGGAAAGGATTGTTGGTTGTCCCTGCAAAGAAAATTGGAATGCATAGTGGCAGGAATAACAGGTTGATCTTGTATGTCATCATGAATAGCAGCAATGTAGTCTGTTGATGTGCTATGGCCTGACGCTAGACCTGAAAAGGAGTCCAATTTTTTTCAATGAATCTAGCATCATTTCTAGCTCTCCATATGTACCACAAAGTAAAAAGAAACTTAGAAATGTAATCTTCATTAGAAGTGGCAGGAATAAGCAAAGAGAGCGCATGTTGAACCCCATCCTCTAAAGGATTAACAGAATGAATGGGAAGGGGAAAATAGTTTGAAGTCCAAATTTGAGAAGGAATGTGACAGAGAAAGAAAAGGTGGACATCAGTTTCAATGGCCCCACATTTATTGCAATGCTTATCAATATGGACTGAATAGCGACTGGCACAGTCAGCAGAAGCAAGAGCACGACGAAGGAGACGCCAAGCAAACAATTTGAGGAAAGGAGGGATAGTTTTTGCTTGCCATGCCTTCTGTAAAATAGAATCAGCTTGAGGAGAAATGCTCCTGGAACCTTGCTGAGGTAAGGAATGGGCATGAAGATTAGCTAGATAGGAATAGGCATTCTTGGATGTGCACTTACCATTAGATGCTGAAGTCCATCTAGGAATATCTGGTTGTTGTGAGTGAAATACCGGGGTTGATGTGATGACTTGTAATTGTTGTGGTTCAAAGGTATTGGCCAGCAGTTGATGGTTCCATGTAGAGGTTCCTGGTATCCAGAGATCTGCAACAGTAGCTGGTAGAGTAGGATTAATTAAAGGAAGAATAATATGGTCATGAATGTTTTCCCAATTAGTGGTCCAAGGGGTAGAGCAAATGGAGGAAGCTCCATTCTGAATTTGTAAGGTGGCATTAGAATGAAGGTGATGCTTAACCTGCAAAACAGAGGACTAGAAAACAGACCTAGTGGCTACAGAAGGAGCAGTCCAAAAAGAGTGATGTGGGTAATATTTAGCTTTGAGAGTAGCAAATAAAAGAGGATCCTTGTTGGCTGCAACTTTCCAAGCAGAGGTAATAACCAAACTTTGATTTATGAGATGCATGTATCTAATGCGTAAACCCCCTTTAGCAGTGGGTTTACAAATATCTTCCCAAGAAGGAAAGGCAATACGACTAGTTTGATGCTCTTCCTGGACACCTGTCCACCAAAATCTACGGATAATAGCGGTTATCTGATCAATGAAATCCCTGGAAAATAAAATATTAGACATATAATAAACAGGGATAGAAGAAAGGACAGATTTAATGTATTGGAGATGACATGCATGGTTAAGTTTATTGGCCTTTAAAGTGTTAAGCATAGCAATGAACTTGTTGTGGATGAAACGATAAGCTTTGTTTTTATCTTTGTGGGAAAAAATGAGGGGATGACCCAGATGAATGGTATTAGGTTGCAGAAGGGAGACAGGGAAAATATTCTGAATCTGGGTTTGAGCTGCAGCAGGAACATTCTTACTGAAATAAATGGAAGATTTCTGGAGATTTGGAGTTTGACCTGATAAGTGACAGAAATGATACAAGATATCTTTAATTGTTTGAGCTTCTATGAGGGTTGCCTGTCCACACAAGATTAGATCATCAGCAAACAAAAGAGAATGAATAGGAGGAGCTCCTGGGCCAAGAGACACACCATTGAGATTGTTAGAATTGAGAGCTTCCTGTAATCTAAGAGATAGCTCATTAATTGCATGAACAAATAGATAAGGAGAAAAAGGATAGCCCTGTCTTACTCCTCTCTGAGGATGAAAAAAGTAGTGGGTTCATCATTGACTAAGATAGAAAGAGAGGATGTAGAAATACAAGCATTGACCATATGAATAAAGTGATTACTGAAGCCAATTCTAGAAAGGGAAGCAGATATGAAAGACCACTCAATACGGTCAAAAGCTTTAGCCAAATCAATTTTAACCAAAAAAGCATGAGTATTCCAGGATTTCAAATTGAAGGAGTGAATAATTTCCTGAGTGATGATAATGTTTGAGGAGATATGTCTATTAGCTATAAAAGCAGTTTGAGCATGATGAATAAAGTTGGGCAAGTGATCTTTGATTCTATTAGCTATAGATTTGGCTATAATCTTATAAATAACACCGCATAAACCTATAGGTCTGTAGTCCTGAGGAAGGATAGGAAGATTTTTTTAGGAATAAGAGCAATAAAAGTTTTATTCAAGTCAGAAGGAAGCAAAGCATGGGAACAGAAATCAGCAACCAAATTGCATACATCCTGCTTAATCCAATTCCAAGAAGATTTATAAAAGGCAGCATTCAAACCATCAGGGCCAGGAGTAGCATTACTTCTCATACCTTTGATTATCGAATGAAATTCATTTTGAGTAGGGGTGGAGTTGGTGAACCTGAAAGCCATAGCGCTGTTGAGATCCTGTGGAAGGGGTTGATTCGGTTGATGAGGAGGAGATGGGTGAGGGAATGTTTGTTGAGATGAGGGAGAGGAGGTAGTCGAATGAGGAAGGTCAGGTGGGTTATGATGGATGTGAGGAGATGTGGGAGAGTGGGTCTGGTTGGGATGGGCTGAGGTAAATATGTTGGAGAAGTAGGTGGTGAGAGTGTTGGCCAACTGAGGAGGTGTGGTAGAGATGGTGCCATTAGGATTTTGGAGAGTGGTAATTTGGTTCTTCCTGTTGCGCTTGACTATAGTTTGGTGAAAGAAGTCAATATTTCTATCTCCTTTGATTGCCCAAGTTTTTTTGAAATGTTGGAGGTGGTAAGTTTCCTCCTTGGTGAGAAGAGTTTGATGCTGGTCATGTAAACTTTGCTGCAGGGAGTGGTTTGGATGGTAGGGAGGAAGGTTTTGTTGGTGGGGAATTTGGGTTTCAATTTGAGAGAGGAGATTAGAGTTCTTGGGTTTATTCCTGCGTCACTTCCGTAAATCTGCAGCAAGGAAACGTGATTTTTGTGAGAAGGAACGAGATGCTAAACGTTGCCAACTAGAATGAGCGATGTCCTGAAAATCTGCATCAAGCAACCACCAATTTTCAAAACGAAAGGGTTTGTTACGGCGAGGTCGCTGAGCGTCTGGAAGAGCTAGGATCGGCGCGTGATCGCTGTACATCATGGGAAGATGATAAATAGTAGTCGAAGGAAACATTAAGCACCAAGCTGCATTACCCAAACAACGATCAAGATGTTCATAAGTTGGAGTGGAAGTAAAACGTTTGTTAGTCCAAGTGTAGGCAGGACCATTATAACCAAGATCGATAAAACCACACTGCTTAATATAAGTACAGAAAGAGTTCATACGATTAAGATCAACAGCAGTAGGACCTAGTTTTTCATGGGCATGCATAAGTTCGTTAAGATCACCCATACAGAACATAGGAGTGGAAGGGTGCTGAACTACAAAGTTTAAGACCTGACCCTAGCAAAAATTATGTGTGCACGACACATCGAGTCTTTCTGAAGCTGATGCCTAGAAGCTTCAAAGCCATCACTCTAGTCATCATCAGAGTCTAAGATGATTTGATTGACAGGATGTCCTCCACCAGATGCTGCTCCTCCCCGAACCGGTGTACAGTGGTTCAACATCGAAAACTAAAACCTGAACAAGAACAAGTAAAAAAGTAGTTAAAAGCAGGCACTCGTATATACTACAAACAATTTGAGAAGTAACAAGTATATTAAGGGGGTGTTTAGTTCACCAAAATTTCACCAACCACCTGTCACATCAAACTTCGGACACTAATTAGGAGTATTAAATGTGGTTTAATGACAAAACCCATTTCACAACCCCTACCTTAATTTTCGAGACGAATCTAACGAGCCTAATTATGTCATGATTAGATAATGTCATGCTACAGTAAACAATCTCTAATGACGGATTAATTAGACTTAATAGATTCGTCTCGGAATTTCCTGTCCATTCATGTAATTAGTTTTATAATCAGTCTATGTTTACTACCTCTAATAGACCTTGAAAGTGATTCCCAAAAATTCTCACAAACTAGTTCGATATTCAATGTTTTTCTAATTGAACATAGGATTTCTTTCAAAGATGCCCCAAACAAATCCCATCAAATATAGAGAGTACAAAAAGGGAAAGAGCTTACCATATGTCAAGTTGACTCAGGTAGGTTAAAACACCTAGTACCTTTTTATTAACCTTTCCACTTTGCAGACTCACTATCTTCAGATGTTTACAAATTGTACATGAAACCTCTGACGCCTTCCTTCCTTTCATTTCTACTTTCCACCCACCACCCTGCAGAAACTAGACATGTTGCTAGGATCAATAGTAACCAAACTCACCATGTAGTATTTCCATTTCACAACCATCTTGTATATAGAAAATATATACTATCGTGCAGAGCAGTTGAAGTGTAAGCTCCTCCAAAACTAGTGATTGTCGTAGCATAGCTGCGAGGGCACACTTTTCTGGCACACACTAGTGTTCATTGAGAAACAAAGTCTTTAAGTTGATAAATGTTGGGCATGATATAAAATAACTCGTGAAAGTAGGCTGGTCACACAATCATGATATTAGTGATGAATGTTTTTTTTCCGGACAAAGAACAAGAAAGCTAATGGTGATCGAAAATGTAAGCATACCACGTTGACAGTAGATATCAGCTCCAAACATTTAGCTTCTGATAAGCCTTGCAAGATGTTGGTATCAACATGACTGCTACAATAGTCACTTCCACTTTTTCCCAGCTCGACAACTGCATCCACTAAAGAGGGCATTCTATCAAGCACAGGAATCTTGCCATTATTAACTTCAAGACGCAGGGAAACAAGATTCGGCGAATCAACACGAATGTGAACACTACGACAGAACTTGCTTGCAAGGATGCTTAGATGCTTTAAGGAGCGGGATGAAATCTTTGTAGCACACGATAAGTCACAACAGAAAATTTTGAGTACTTCCAATGCTGGGCAACTCGAGAAATCAAGGAATCTGTCATCGAACTTGATGAAGGAAAGCTCCAGACACCTCAGGAACAGGGAATCGAGGCGAAAACCATGCACCTCAATAGAAACCTCCTCGGCATCCCTGGAAATTTGGAGACCCAAAAACTCAGCTTCACAACTAAGAACATGCTTGATCCAGATAATTATGTGGTCCATGTGGTCCAATTCCTCGCCATCCTCTTCAATGTCAGGAAGGTAAATCATACATCTACGGATAGGTATGCGATAACGAAGGAGAAGCAGATTGTACACGAATTTTCGGATCCTCTCCATGGCAAAAAGATGAAATGGTTCAATGCCACCAAACCATGAAATGCACAGGTAAGGGGCACTCTTGCAGAGGTGGCACCAGCGACAGCCAAGCACACACGTCTGCACAACATCTTGCACTGGCAAGAAGAAGAGGATCATATGAAGGAGCTCATCTGGGAGGGTGTCAATGAAGTCGACGGAAAGTCCCAGAGATGACAAACTGCCGTTATCCACCACCTTTCTCTTCGGACGCACACCATCCATAAGGTAGACAGCGTCAGGACTGTGAGCAAAGAAACTATCAGGAAGCATAATGGTTGTGAGAACAACTTAGCATTTGACCATGAATGCAGACATGCAGGGATCCACAGGCTACGGGTAAAGCATAGCGTCAACATTTACAGCCCATTCAGACCAGCATTGCAACTTACTATATGTCAGTGGAATTGGATCATCCAGCAACACATGAATGAACAGATTAATTAATTAATAACTATGTGAATGAGCAAATGAGCACAAAAAAAGCTAGGTAGTTTATGTTGCATAGCTCTTCTGCATATTCGAGAGAAAAAAAGTACTATGTCAATGAGCACAAGCAATGACGGCAACGTATCTAATGCAAACCAGCTTCGTGTGCAACAGAGTGAATCTAGTAAGAGAACAAAGTGAATGCGAACCGTACGGCACAATAATAAGATCCAACCACTGATTAACACTAACGAACAGATCTTTCAAGATTCAACCCTATGATGCAAGTACCTGAACGACTGTACTAGCAACTGATCAGTAAATATATGGGAGCATGCACTTATAAACAACAGGAAGCGATAGATCTGATAAGGAAATACATAAAACATTCAGCTATATACAGCAGGCACCAATAGATCATTGCTCGTAGGGACAGATGCAGTTTGTACGGGATGAGGACAAAAACTACGAATCAGAAGTTGGGAACAACAAACTCATGCGGATCAGCAGAAACACAAGAGCTCACCAGAATCAGCCGGCAATACCTCGTAGCTACCGAAGAAGACCGACGCCGGAGAGATAGATCTAGGCTGCAAGAGTGTTCAACTGTTCAAGGCGGCGGTATTCTGCGCTTACCTAGGTGTGCATCGCAGCTCGGCGGAGGGGTACCGCGGCGCCTAGGTGGTTAGGCAGTCACTAGGCGACCTGTGGCGGCTGCGGATGCAGGGGACGGGCAGCGCGGAGGAGGCAGCAGGGGCTGGCGGTAGGGTTGAATGAGGAGCAGGGTAAATAGCAGAGAACACATGGAGATTCTATAAATGCCATTGCCTGTAAATCCCAAGTCACCAAACCACTGTAACTGTGAAATCTTCACTATTCCTGCAACAGTCAATAAAGTCATATTAGTACGTAGTATATTACTGTTCACCTACAGAGTAGACTCATCTGAGAGAGAGAGAGAGAGAGAGAGAGAGAGATGGAAACAATCGTCTGATTCACGATCACGAATCTGTGCACGATGAAATTCATGATCACTAAATTGGCGGTGCCGACAATGGATCGTGCGTAACCTAGTCCGTGCGCATCCCAGTCGGTGTTGCACAGGAGGCATGCAGGGTGGATGATGCGTAACCGAGCTGTTGTAGGTGACGCGCTGAATCAACAACAACCGGTCGGTGTTGCAGCATGAAGGTGCGTAACCGAGTCTGTGCGGATTCAGGTTACTCAGCTTTGATATAACCGAGTCTGTGCGTAACCGGTCAGTGTTGCAGCATGACTTACTATGCAGAGCCTATTTGTGCGCGTGTGTATCCCGGTTACTCAGCTTTGATATAATCGAATTCTAACTTTTGATCTAAAAAAATAGAAAGAGAGAGAGAGAGAGACGCATGTTGGACACGATCACACACGATAGGCCGTGCTCATAGTAAGTCATAACTAACCTGCACCATCTCGTGCGTAACCGAATCGTAGGAGCCATGGACCGTGCGTAACCCAGTAGGTCATACAGGTGCTGCCCGGCCTGAGGAGTAAGCTGGACCCGCTGCCGATACGCACAATCAATTCATGACATGCCACGCACGCCGCACGCGGTGCTTCAGCCTAGGTTACGTGGCTTGCTGCCAAGTCAAGCATAATACACCATTCTCACGCGTAACCGTCTGAGTTCTGGTTACGCATGCTTGAACACGACCCGAGGTCTGTACCGCACGTAACAAAAACTATCTACCTGATTACGTTCCTTTTTTTGAGCTGATGATTACCACATTTTTGCGGGATTTTCGGGATATCCGTTTAACGAATGCTAACTACAGTATATATCCATTTTGGTCGACCTGCAAGTTCAGATCGCGGAAGCGAAGGAGGAATAGGTTTTTGCTCATGTCGGGCGCGGCAGGGAAATCGTCTGCTGATGGACGTCCAAGTGTCCCTCATCTTGACAAGCAAGGCACACTGGACGGCAATGCAACGACACAGAGTTCCGACGGAAATCAACGGTGACTTCCGATGGAAAATCACAGTCGAGAACAAAGTCAAGGAAGCGGCCTCCTAGCGAAGAAAAGGTAGCACCTCCGACCGGCAGCTGCCATCGTCGGAGACGGCGGCTCAACTTCAACTCCGGTGGCCCATTGTCATCTACTCCGGAGGTATGTAACACACCATCCAGATTCCATATGATGCACTACCTACCTGCACGGCGCTCTTATTGATTACTCTCTCTCTATGACCAGATACGACCAACGATCACCATTACTCCTAGGGATGGAATTTCCATAGTGCCTTTGCGACTTGCGCGTGTCGTGAGCGAACTCTCAGGAGAAAGAAAGGAAAGCCTAAGGTCATTCGGATTCGAGTGCTTGCTACACATGCCCAATATATCCCTCGATCGTGCCCTGCTGATGTCTCTTGTCAACAAGTACGAGCCAGATAAAAAAGCTTTCAGAATTGGTGACAAGCTGGTCCGGTTGATGCCATCAGATGTGAAGGACATCGTGGGTCTACCTATCGAAGGAAAAGAGGTCAAGATGGATGGCAACTATAATGAAGTTCTGCTTACCCAACACTGAAGTGCAAAGAAGAAATTAGAACTGATAGAAATTGAAGAAAAGCTCCTACGAAGTGATGGTCCTGGAGATACATTCTTCCTTCGTGACTTTTTCCTATACTGCCACAAGGTGTTGTTTGCACCCGATATGGATCCATGTATTCTAGTCAACGTCTTGCAGCTAGTGGAGAAAGTGGAAGAGATACCTTCCATGAACTGGGGTGTTTACATGCTCAATCATCTGCATAATTGTATTGCTACATTCAGAAATGGAGTGAGAGAAGAACTTGGAAAGATGCGTGTCCTTCAAGGAAACCTACTATTTCTGCAGGTATACATTTTTAAAATTCAGATTGATTTGATGAAATTTAACTTGAGTTCTTGATAATTATGCAGCTTTGGTACTTTTAACATGTCCATGCGGGACCAAACGACCTCTATCCTAAACGACGTCAATACCCCCTAATGAGATATTGGACAAAACAATCGGCTGAGGTGCGACTCAACTCAAAATGTGATTTGTATACAAACACGAAGGTGAATTCCTTGATTTGTTAGTCTTGCTGTGCATGCACGGTGGTTCCAATTATTTTCTCTGTGTTTGAGACGACCCTCGTTTTTCAGTTCCCTTCTTACGAGATTTTCGAGAAGCTTCCAAACTACATGAGGAACCAAAAACCACTGAAGCGGTGACCAGTAATGTGTATTGCGACAAATCAATCCATAGCACTTGTCCACAAGGCCCGTCACTTTTCGCCTCAACCAACAATTCCGCACCTCATAAAAATGTCAGCACAGACCACCTCCACTCCAACCAGTTTACACTAGATTTTGTACCATGATTCACTTCTTTGAATTGTTTTTACAAGATAATGATTTCATTCGCATACTAAGCCAGATTACTTCAGATCTACATCAGGAGCAGAAACACATGTCAAGAGCAGTTGGAGTATGTTTTTCACAATTGTATTGTTGTTATTTAATAATAAGTTTTCACTTAACCTATTACTGTTAATAGGGCATCCTAAAACTATCTGGACACATCATCGCCAACAGTGGAACCCATAGATACACTGGAAGCAAATGCCAAGTAAATGCCACTAATTCATCAGAATATATAAAGAAAATCTTTGGAATTGTGGATTATCATGAAAGAACAATTTTTGGAAGGAGAATACCAATGAGTGCATGCAGAAACCCACAGACGTGCACAATGCTGGAGCATTTGTCCGTGCAGCTGATGATGACTATAGACTCACTGAGGAGGACAAGGTGGTTTTAAGCTTTATCGCAAATAGCGATAAAAATGATATCTTCATTGACATCAATGGCCTTCAAATTCCGGTGGAAAGCCTATTGCCTAATGCCACTGGTTGGAAAGAATGGATCTCACTTGAAGATGGTTGGGTGTTTGGTGATGTGAGCATACTTTGATTTATTTTAATTTAATGGGTTTCATTTGATCTTGTGTACTTAACCTTCTACTACCTATCATGAGATACTGTCCTTTAATATATCATTGGTTGTCACAGGTAATAGATGCGTACGCATTTGAAGCTAATATAGGTAATGAAGATGTGGCGTACATCAACACCTATATTACCCACCACGAGCTCCTATGATGTAATTCAGTAATGCCGATCATAGGAGAATACTTCTTCAAAAAACGATCTATGGTGTGTATACTTTCATGTGTCTACAAACTTTTCTCTAATATTTTTTCGCACATATTACTCGTGGTAAAAAATAAAATTAACTGTGTAACCTATATCACAGGTGTTTATTCCTTTACACGTCTGAGGTAGTCACTAGATTCTTGTTGTGTTCAATATTAGCGACACAAGGGTGCAAATCCTCGATCCATTAGCGCACGACAGGTCGTGGGATTGCCAAACGGAATCATCATTGGTGAGCACACGCGCGCGCGTGCACACACACAGTCATAGCTAAGGCCTACACGTATCTCTTGTTGCAGATAGAATCAATACAGAATTGCATTGAAGCTTTTATAAAGGGCCGACCTAATAATGTCAGATGGATTGATGTCAAGTCATGGCAGATTGTTCGTTTGAAGAACTTACCTAAACAATATGATAGGTATGCCATGCTGTCTTGAAACAACGTGATAGCTACCACGTACTTACCAGTAAGTAGCCTAACAAGACAAAATTTTGCAGCTCGTCATGTGGTGTTTACTTCATTAAATACATGATGCATTGGAATGGACATTCTCTTAGTGAGTCACTCACCCAGGTATAGATAATGTCATTCCAGCATTACATAAATATATTTTTCCTAGGAATACATATATTGTGTTGTTTGAGACTAAGGTTTTGTGGATGTTTTTTATGTTAAAATGTTAGGATGAAATGGAAATATTCTGAAAGAAGATATGCTGTAGGTTGATACTCTCCAAACACAACAAGATTCGAAGACCATAGAATAGAACACCTAATCGATCTGGTTGCAACTTGTTCGGCTGGTATTATGAATAGTGTTCGGCTGGTAGATTGAATAGTGCTGTGTGGGATGAAATAAGTCGAGATAAGCCGAGTCAAGATCAGCTGCCGAATGCCCAACAGAAGACAAATGCCAATGAAGTGCAACAAGACGAATCTTATTTTTTCCACAAAGAGAAATGAACCAGAGGCCTAGATGGGAAAATTTATAAAAGCCATGCCGAACCTCCTTCTGACTGGGTGCTGAATTTTTAATAAGGTTCACAGGCTGAAGAGAGTATGATCACGAGACTTCATTGATTCACAGGCTGTACCTCCCTCTTGTTCCGGGCTGGAAGACTCCTTTGTATGAGAACACAGAAAATTATGAGAAGAGAAACATATGCCTATATGATAAAGGAAGAAACTACCAGATACATGAGATTTTTTAGTTGAGAAATCAGTGTTGCAGCTCAAAGGAAGAAATTTCTGTGCTCTATGTATTTGCACAAAAAAATGCCCGTAGTAACGCACGGGCACATTCCTAGTGCTAAATTAAATGACAACTATCTGAGGCAGCTTGGGTTACGCAGGTTCAACACGAACCTCTCCGTGTTCCGCGCCAACCGCAATGCTGCTGTGTGCGTAACCCAAGCTGACTAGTACGTTGCTGTGTGGTCGCTCATGTTACGTACTCCTATCCTGCCACTAAATCAATCATACAGTACACCGGTTCAGGGAGGAGTAGCAGACTTTCCAGTTTCCACCATGCCGCCCGCCACCCTGTGCGCAGTCGCTGCCAGCCCGACATCAAGGCAACAGAGATGGATCCACCCTAGATACTCCAGCCGGCAGCCGTTGGGAACCAGCTCCCCACGTCCCAACAGCTCTGCCGCCCACTTCATCTGCGCCGCCACCCGTGAAACCCAATCCGCCTCGTCCTCAAATCTCGCAGGCGGAGCTCGGCATCCACCCTCCACCGGCGAAATGCCTGCGGGTAAATCGCACAAGGGAGCACCGGCCGGTGCTCCGGTGACCGGAGGCGACCGCATTGGTGCCTTCCCGGACAAGATCCTGCACCGCGTCCTCTCCTTCCTCCCCGCGGTGCAGGCCGTGCAGACCTGCGTGCTCGCCCGGTGCTGGCTCAACCTCTGGAAGTACGTCACTGGCCTGCGCATTGTCGGTGCTGACGACAAGGCTCCGGCCCCATATGCGGACATCTTGGAGTTTGTGGACAGCCTACTGCTCCTCCATAAACCTTCACTTCTTGAGACATTTGAGGTTAGTGTCATCAGAAACGACACCGTTGACATTCAATGCATCAGGCTTTGGGTCAAATATGCATTGCAGTTCAAAGTCCAGAAGCTCTTGCTCAACATCCAATTCTGAACACATATAATTTGGTCTTTTTGGCCGGAGGACCCACCCTTCGCCTCCAGGTATCTGACCTTTCTAGTGCTTCGTGGAATACTGTTCAACCGTGAGTTTCTTGACTTTTCGAGATGTCCCACACTGCAACATCTAGAGATCAAAGATTGCAGCTTCATTGATACACAAGTTATCTCGTCACAGTCCTTAAAACATCTAAGCATCAAAACAGGTAGTTTCAACGACAGTTTTCCCACTCGAATCCGTGCCCCCAATCTTGCTTTTCTGGGGCTACAAGTCTATTATGGCAGGACTCCTTTACTTGAGAGAATGCCCATGTTGGTTTCAACAAGTATTGGGATGCTAGGGACCTGTAAAGACTGGTGCAGGTCCAGCCATTCCAACTATGGGGACTGTGGTGACGAGAGCTGTGGATGTTCCATAAAGGATGACAACACAACCATCATTTTGCGTGGTATATCAAAAGCAAAGACTTTAGTGTTGGGCACTAATTGTAAAATGGTATGCTTACTCCACAAATCATTAAATTCATGGTCTCATTGTTTCAAACATAAATGCATTATTGATCTATCCAGTCGCTATCTGTCCAGTTTATTTTTAGAAGGGACTTGAAATGGTGCCCTACCTTTAGTCGATTAAAGGTTCTAGTCCTCACAGAATGGTGTGTGCGTGATGTACATGGACTAGCATGCATTCTTGAACATTCACCAGTTTTACAGGACCTTTACTTTCATATATTTTTTAAGGTAAAGCATTTCTAAATGGACAAATATTGCATATACACCTTTATTTATATAGGTTACTTATCTTGGCAAACTCTTTTATTATACTGCAGCCGCAAGGATGTAATGTGAAAATGAAAGGAAGGATCAACCCAAAGGAGGTACCACCCATTATTTCATCTCGTATCAAGAGAGTTGAAGTCATATGTGGAGTGATCGATGAAAGACTTATTGAATTTTTCAAGTTCCTCAGAGGAACACTTAACATCAGTATGTTAGCTAACAACACTCTCGTGCCTTTAACACTTATACATGTGGGCCAAACAAAAAAAATTCAAACTGGAAGTAAACGAAGAAATGTCATATTGTTTGTTAAGGTATTGATTTGGATGTACCAAATAAATTTAGAAATGACACGTCAGAACCCTGAATCTTGAATCTGTTTTTTACCTTCACCATCTTATGAAAGTAACTATGTGCTATGCAAGGATTCAAATAGACGATGCAATATCCAAAACATTTTTCTGTGTTGCTACTTTCACTTATTTATCACCTTTGATAGCCCCCTTATTAGGCTAAATCTACATCAAACGAATATCTTGATTTCCTTGCTAGCAGCTTTTATAGTGTAAATACTGGGAGATAATACTTCAAAACTAATGGAATACTAGCTCCATCTATAAATATATTTAGAATTTTGTATTAGCATGTTTTACTTAAAATTTATGCAGAATGTACAAAGATACTTATTTAGGTGAAACTCGTAGTTGCATTTCAAAGGATTCCCAGTGTCCTGAAGATGTCTCGAAGAGAGGATGGAATTGATTAAAAGCTTATATTATCATTGTTGCATTTGAGATGTACCTCACTCTAGCTTTGGAATATCCTGAATACCAAAGTTTGGTCAGTGAGATAGTATATACATTAGTCCTTTACAGTACCTCAAGTTTACTTACCTTTTTTTCCCACTTCTCAATGATTTCTCAGATAATGACCTTGGCAGCTTGTTTATCTTTACAGGTTTTATTTACTGGTGTATTACATGGGAAGGCTAAGGTCAGTCTCAGTGCAAGTTTCATTCCACAGTTATCTAACCAACCGGTTACATGAAACGGTCATGCATGCAACTCAGTATTGTGACATGTAATTTGTCGGGCAATGATGTGTGGAGCCGAAATGTTGGGAATTTTCATAACTTGTCGGTTCATGTATGCCAGTAAAATCTGTACGATGGGGATGCGCAAACATTACAAACTGATATAAAGTACTGTTATATTATTTCAATTGCTTGCACTTCATCTGTTCTAGTAGAAGAATATTTTAGAATGGCGAAGCATGCGCGGACGATGCTAGAGGTTAGAGGTATAGGAAAAATCGACACGACTGGCGCCGTCCGGGGCGGATCCAGCGTGGGCGCAGGGTGTCCATTGGAGCATCCTGAAGCTCCTCTAAAATTTTCAGGCATGGATGAATAGAAGGGGGGAAAATGAGCCACCCCCCTTCCAAATTGTGTAGCACGCAGCATGGATCGTGTCCCAGGGTTTGTAGCTATTAACACGTGCGCGCAGAGACCTTGACAGGAATGCGTAACCTGCCCGGTCTCAGTTATTCTAGGTCTGGGGCCACGTTGCTTAGCGCAACCGCTTGGTTACCCACACGTCCATGTGAAAGGCGGCATGCAGTGCGGAGCTACGTTGGGGCGAGCTGGGGCGGCTGCCCCAGCTGGACCTAGGATTGCACGAGTACTCCTTCTCCGGCGAGATCCGAAACTCCGGCAGCTCCCCTGGAGCGCCATGACGGCGGCTGCTCGGTTGTCCCCATGGTAAAAGAAGACCACCTCAAACTGGGCTTTTGTTTCCCCTTAACTCGGGCCTAGCCCAACAGCCCAAAGAGCATTAAACTAAAATGCCCCTCGGCCGAAATAGGCAGCAGCGAGCAGCACCAAAGACGCCCAGGCAGGCATCGAACAGCTTGTGTGATTGCGCCTGCTTCACCAAATTGAGTACACTTTGAGCAGACAAAGAATTATTTTATACGTTTACGTGCTTCATCAAATTGAAGTATTTCACATTATAAATGAGTTATCTCTCTTGTTTCAAAGAAAAGATCAAAACATTATTTAAGCCACCTGTCATTGCTTATATTGATTTAAAAGAGCGTGTGATCAAATTGAGAAATAAAGGTTGGGACATATTATTGGAAGAAGTGATATTTTTTTGTTGAAAAAGAAATTCCAATACTAAATTTGTTCATCAAATTTGTTGTAATATCTCTACTTAGCATGAAAATTATGTGATTCCAATATATAGATGAATTAATGCAATGTGAATTGGTTAGTTATGATTTAATCAATGTTAAAATCCGCCCCAGCTATATTTTTTTCCTAGCCATGCCACTACGGCATGGGTGACGCACGCAGCACCGCGGGTGCCGCGGGACACGGCGGTCGGTGGGTGGCGTCGAGCCTGCATAACCGAGATCATTTGGTGTCAGCGCCCGGTGGGTTGCTCACGAGCCATGGCGCGTGGAGCAATAATGCTAGCGGTTGGGTAACCATAGCATATGCCTTTGATCAAAGCGTGTGCCGTGTATCCCATGCGTGCACGTGCGTAATCGAAGTGGTGCATGTTTCGCACACACACCTCACATGCCTGTTGAAGACCTGGGTGGAACAGAGACTTGAAGGAAACCAATAATCATTCATGAAAAATATAATAAATGATTGGGACTCGTTTGAAAAATCAAATAGGAGTACTCAGCACTAATTTACACTTAACCATTTTCAATCGGTTACGCACGGTCCCTGTATTGTGTTGTGTCGTGTGTACAGTACACTGTACAGCCTCGATAGGATGGGACGGGATGGGCCTGCAGGTGCGGGTGATGATGGCGTGACGCGCAGCTGCAAACAAATGGATTAAAAAAAATAAATATGGGCCCACTGGGACCCAAACACCGCATTTGCAGGCGCCACCAAGCCGCCACACCGGCCGTCTCATGCCGCAAGAAACACATTAAAATGGCATAAAATAAACTAAAATCGACGCACGCATACGCCGAAAGTGCGTCAAGACGCGAGCACGATTCGTCAAGGCAGATGCGGCGCGTCTTTTGGTTGCGGCGCATGTGTGTACTCATAAAATTGGTTGCATAGGATCGTCCATGCACTGATGCACAAAACACATATATATTCTGTCAAGCGAGAGTTGCTTACGAAAGTCTTTGCCTGGATCGAGAGGGCGGTGAAGGAGGAGCTGCGGTCGTCGGCGGCACGTTGGGAGAAATCCGGTGTGTGTGTGTGGAGAGAGAGAGAGAGAGAGATGGAAACGATCGTTCCGTGCACCATGAAATAAAAGCACAATCGAGAAATTGCCGTGGAGTGCATACGTAATTGAAACTCTCATGGAAACATATATCCCGTTGGATGGTTACCTTCCAATATGCATAACCTGCACCCACTCGATTACAAACCAACATGCGGCAAGCCGGCAACATTCAACCGCCTGGGTTACGCGCAAGGCTTACGAAACCAAGGTGATTACGTAGGAGCCATGCTGTGTGCTGCAAAGTGCAAACGCGGCATGGCACAACACGGACTCGGTCGGGTTGATTCTGCGTGTTACCTGCACCCGCTCGGTTACACACGACGACACGAGCAATGTCTAGTTTATTGATTCTTAAGGTTAAAGGGAAACAAACTCAAAATAAAATAACAATTTAACATTGCTCTTTGACACATTACAATCCTGTAGGACTGTTCTTAATTTGTTCTAGATACCTCTGATAGCTCTCCCTATATATATACTCCCTCCGTTCTTAAATATATGACACCGTTAACTTTTTAATCCAACCTTGTAGGATTATCGATTTGCAAACATATTTGCAAAAAAGACAAATAGTCAAACAAACGAAAAGAGTCAATGGTGTCATATATTTAAGAACGGAGGTAGTAGTACGTATCTCATCAGAATGCATGGAAGTATAGTGGCACCTCCCAACGAGCACCCTCTCCGTAGTTGTAGCGGCACAACAGGCACGTCGTCTTCTCGTTGAACCACTGCGTGATTCATGTCATGTGGAAACGGTGCACGCACACTCGCAGGGTCCTGACATCTGCACCTGGAGCCATGTCCTCCAGGCAGATCATGCAATTTGGCACGTCCTTGATGCAGTAATCCTTCAGCGGTGTTGCCACACAGCAGACAAATGTTATTGAGAGCTAGATGCACACCTTGCATCTGAAAACAGAGTTGTCAGGCATGGCAACAGCGTGTTGTGCGAGGCAACCCTCCAGACCGGAAGGCACTACCATGTCCCAGTGAGGTACTGTTAGACCCACGTAAACATCAAGGTCATTTAGGTTATGCATCAAGGAATGCCTGATTAGGCTACGACATGAATTGGAATAGCGAAGTTTCGTAAAGTCGGGGTAAGCTAATGGAATTTCAATAATTTTGATGTCTCTGGTCCTGGGGCGAAGCCTTGAGCTCCTCCTTTTGCCTTCAATGTCGATCAAGTCGTGCGTCACCGTGATAGTCAGATCAAGCTCGAGTATGCTCGGCCAGAAACCTGGAGGACCGTCAGAGATCACGATTCCCTCCGTCGTCTCGGCCGTGATGTCAAACATTGGCTTGGTGCATTGCACAACCTTGGGATCTGAAAAAATAGAAAAAAGTGTATAATTCATCCCTCAAGTATTGCAAAAGTGTGACATTCAACCATCATGTATCATTTGATGGAAATTAACCCCCTAACTATTTGAACTGGTGCATTTGAACTGGTACTCCCAATGCAGACTTCACCATGCATGGAGTCTAAGCCTATTAATTGCTCTCTCATTTATACTAGAACTGTAGCACTAGCTTTTTGCTGATGTGGTGTTGTATTACTAAGTCTTCACGCAAATCAATACCAGTTATGATAGAGACAAGTGGGTCATGTGATGCTATGATAGAAAATTGCATTGAGCAAATTCCCTGTATACCATTGGGAAATATAACTCATCCCTTAGTATGTGCCATTGAAAATTAGCTCATCCCTTATAGTTTTTCTAGCATACGCACTATTATTGGACGGAAGTAGAGATATGAATAATTGGACAGGCGGATCGTACCATTTATGACCCTAGAAAGAGTTCCGTTCGCCGAGGCAGCCATGCAAGGCTCGCGACTCACCAAGGACAGCGGCAGCACGGAGCAAAAGATTGTATTGGACTTGCAGACCTGCACTGCACGTTTGTGTATCGAAAGGTTAGAGGTTCTCGACTGGTGCAGATCCATATCCAATAGTCCAACAATACAGTTGTGATTACAAATTAAAAGGGATCGATGGTCGGGAATTGATCACGTTGACAGAGAGTGGGTACTCGAGGCGAGAACTCACCGAAACCACCAGGACGTTGGTCGATCGTCGGGGATCGGAGAACCAGATCACAGGGGGATGGCAGCGTTTAGGGTAGTATGGCCAAGGGCGAGAGAGGACGAAGTGGGAGAGGTAGGGGCACGCCTAGGCGGAGGCCGACCATAGCAATCGTCGCGTTTATAATATTCTATTTATATATATGATGATGATGATGGACAATCCCATCCGTCACGCCGCATTGTGCGCACTGACTTATGTTATACTACTACCCTGTATCGTTCCAATTTTATCAGATGTCTCCGAAGAGATGCGCCATACTATACTACTACCGACCTGTGTGGTTTGGTTACTTACTACTAGTGCTCGCTCCGTAACCTAGCGGGCCCAGCACGGAGTCGGTTACCCACCTTTAAGATTGTTGCCTACATGGTGCAACATTGGTAAGTTATGCACGCAGTCGGTTACGCAAATCGGTCGTGTCGATTCAGCGCGTACGCACCGTTCGTGCAGCGTCAAGTTTCCTCTGAACATTCACAGAGCCGGTGGGTGTTAGGAATAAACTCGTGTTCAGGTTTTTACTCTGTTTTCAGTTGGGCTTTTTGTTAGATTGTGGGGCTCTGCGGATCAGATCCGCGTCTTGTCCAACGTCTTTCCAATACAAAGTGATTAGAAGCTCCTGCTCAACATCCAATTCAGAACCCATAGAATTTGTTGTTTTTGGCCGGAGGAACCACCCTTCGCCTCCAGGTACCTGACCTTTCTAGTGGTTCACGGCATACTGTTCACCGTCTCGCATCACCATGGTTACGTACCACTCAGGCTTCATGGTGCAGGCAACACCGTCTCGCAGGTATCGGGCAACACCACTCAGAATGCAGCCCGATACCGGACAGGTTACGCATGCCCTTCAAAGTCCGCTTATCCCAGGGAGGTTGCAATACGCTAATATGCACCATTGCCCGCGCGTAACCACATGTTACGTATGTAAAACCTAGGTTGCACCAAGCCTCTGTATTGTTTGTTCCTGCAACCAGGCTCTGTAGGTTGCACCACTAGCTAGCACGCAGCCAGGCTGCATTGTTCCTGCAACACCGACTGGGTTACGCACAAATAGGCTTCAGATGTATACGTAACCTGACCTATGCTGCATCCGGCTGCCCAGCTGCTCCAGCTTCGGCGATTTTGCGTGTTACCTGCACCAGCTGCTCGGTTACGCACCATCCAGGCCGCAACCACCTGGAATACGCACGCGCACCTATAAGCTCTAGATGTATGCGTAACCTGAACCTACTCGGACACGCACGGACTCTATTACGCACCTTCATGTTGCAACGCCGATTGGGTGGTGTCGTTTCATCGCGTAACCTGCATCCGGTCGCGTCAATCCTGCATGTCACCTGCACCAGCTTCGGCAACGCACCATCTGTTCTGCATGGCACGTGCAACACTGATTGGGTTATGCATGGTGTCAGTTACGCACCGTCCGTGCCGCTTGATGCAACACCGACTTGGTTGCATGGTGGAACACTAACAGGGTTACGTAGAGTGTCGGTTACGTAGAGTGTCGGTTACACAAAAACCATGTTGTATCCTCTGTCGTGTCATTTCATCACGTAACCTTGAGCCGATAAGGTTACGCAAAATCCACGCTGCATCCAGTTGTCTTGAATTTGCGTGTAACCTTTGCAGGTTACGAGCCGTCTGTGCTACTTGATGCAACACCACCGACTGTCTCGTGTCGAATCAGCACGTAAGCTGCAAAGGTTACGCTCCGTCCGTGCTGCTTGAGCAGCAACACCGACTCGATTAAGCACGGACTAGGTTACGCACCTTTAAGACAGCTGGCTGCATGGTGCAACACTGACTGTGTTACTCACGGCGACGGTTAAATACGCATGGTGCAACCTCCAGCAAATCCGTACCCTCTAGGTTATGCACCATCCATGCTGCATGCAACACCGTCTCGCAGGTGCAGGCAGCACTGATAGTGTGTAACCGAATGGGTGTAGGTTACTCACAGGATCGACAGGACCAGATGCAGCAGGGATGGTGCGTAAACCTCGGCTGGGTGCAGGTTACTGACCTTGGACCTTGGATGGCAACGAACAGCGGCTGCTGAGAGGGGGGACGGGGAGACAGTACCCTGGATGCCGGCTTCTTGGCAACGCACCCTGAAGGCCCCAAAACAGATCAACTTTATATGGCACTCCCTCCATTCTCTTTTGATAGGAATACTCCGTATTTCCAAAAATTCGATTTTTACAAATGATAGTCCTATTTGCCATTGGTGTGGGCCGTGGCAATAAATGGCACAGATAACAATGAGTATCAAGAGTAGAATGCCATTTGACAGAAGAGAAGTTTAAGACTACTAGCTGCATGGTGCAAGACTGGCTGGGTTACGCACAGGGTCTATTACGTAAATCAGTCATGTTGATCCTGCGCGTCACCTGCATCCGGTCGTGTCGGTTCTGCGCATCACCTCAGCTCGGTTATGCACGGTTCGGCTACGCACCATCCGTTCTGCATGGCGCGTGCAACATCGACTAGGTCGTATCGATTCAGCGCGTACGCACCGTTCGTGCTGCTTGATGCAACACCACCGGTTCCAGATGTATGCGTAACCTGAACACGCTCGTACCCGCACGAACTCGGTTACACACCTTGATGCTGCAACACCGACTGGGTGGTGCCGATTCGGCGCGTAACCTACATCCGGTCGTGTTGATCCTGCACGTCACCTGCACTGCACCAGCTTCGGTTACGCACGATTCAGCTACGCACCATCCGTTCTTCATGGAGCGACGCGTAATAACATAAGAAATAGGCTTCAGTTGTACTCCGTATGCGTAACCTACACCCACTGGGTTATGCACCATTAGTGCTGCTGCATGCATAGGGCAACTACGACTGGGTAACGCACAGACTCGGTCACGCACCATTCAGGCAACACCGACTCGCAGGTGCAGGCAGCACTGATAGTGCGTAACCGAGCGGGTGTAGGTTACTCGCAGGATCGACAGGACCGGATGCAGCAGGCATGGTTACGCCGAATCGGTGATCGGCTGGGTGCAGGTTACGCCAGTCTGGGTAATTTGCTATTTTTATTTGTATTAGCAGTGAATATAAAACAACAAAAATAGAAAAGGGTGCAAAGGCACTAATATAGTATAGATGCATGCATGCATCTATCCGATCCAAAACAAGGTTAACATATATATATTATGAATTCTGAATTCATCCAAAGGCACTAGATTGATCTTCTCCATTCTCGTTATTACTACTACTGCTAGTACTAGACAAGAGCTCGGCCGTTTCGTCTCCACCAGCAAACTAACTGTTGCATCATATCATCAGCCAGTAGCGCAGCGGCGTGGGATCTGGTGGGGTGGCCCATGTTGCACACACCTTCCTTGACCTGGTGTTTATTATTTACTCGATCTCCCAGCCCGGAGATTACTACTCGTCGTCGCCACCTGTATTATATTATTGTGAGACAAGAAAAGGCAACCAAGTTAGAGGCAGCAGAAGCACACTCGTTGATATATATACATGACGACGGAGTATATATGTATATTATTAGCACCTGCCATACTGGAGGGATCATCTTCGTCAACCTCAACGGATGGAGTATCAGGAGCTGCAGGTGGATCGTGCAGGATGTACTGATTTGCCGAGATGTCATCATCATCTTCCTTGTACATCGCACCAATTGCGGCCAGAACATCTAAAAGTTCCTTCTCCAACTCACTCATCAACCGCGCGTGCCCATGCATGAAGAACAAGAAAATGAGGAGATGGAAATTAAAATAATTAAACTGCGCAGAGTGTAGTGCGGGAGGAACACCACCAGATCGAGCATCCCACCAGTACGTACGTACCTCACTGTCGTCTTCATGCACAGGCGGTTCTTCGATGGTGGGATGAGCAGGAGCGGCCGGCTCATCAAACAGTAGACGTTTGGCGGTGGGCGGCGGCGGCGGCGTGTCCATCGTCTGCAGACACTTGGCCGGGGAACTTACATCATCAATATCTGAAGTCTCAGGTCGGCGCTTCGAAGGTGTTTGCGTGGACCTAGAGGCACCAACAACCACCTCTTCTGGCGCTGTTGGTGTAGTCATAAGTACTACTGTACTACGATGACTATACTACCTGCATCCGCTAAGAAAACCACTAATTGTTTCTAGTAAACCTACAGCAAAATGAAATGCTATAGTATGAATGAATAATGGACCAACACACCTCCCGGTCCCTATTTATATAGCTACTGCAGTGAAAGGGCCAACGGAATCTGGGAGAGAGATGGAAACGATCGTCTCATTAGGGAAGCCTCCGTGCACCATGAAAAGCACGATCGCGAAATTGCCGAGATAGTGCGCACGCGCACATATACCAAGATAGGAACGCTCCTTGGTGGCGGAAAACGGCGGCCGGTGTCGATACTGCGTAACCTGACCCAGATGGTTATGCGTGAGGCACTCCCTCCTACTCCTGGTACGCGCACTTAGGAATGCAGGGTCTCGCTTACGCTGTGAGGATCGCTGCTTGATGCAAAGACTAATTTAAACGAATCCATAATAACCTGCGGGGGTGGACCTATGTTATGCTGAGCGAGGGCTCACTCAAATTCTATAAATCAAGCTAATTGACAAAAATTCTCTATATAAAATCTTCATAAATTTCTGTATTCTCAAGGTGTGCCCTCGCTCAAATTGTGCTCTAGGTCCACCCCTGATAACCTGCCTTTCCAATCAACACTTAACCAGTTTCAACCAGTGGCTGCTGCATAGGGCAACTACGACTGGGTAACGCACTGACTCAGTTACGCACCATTCAGGCAACACCGACTCGCAGGTGCAGTCACCACTGATAGTGCATAACCGAACGGGTGTAGGTTACTCGCCTATCACGGGGTGCTAGTGATAGGCGCACCCCGTAACGCATTCGGTGTTGCAGGAACAATGATGGAACCGTCGGTTCACCTTTTGCCTCCGTCCCCGCGCCTCCGCTAGGAGTTGATTTCTGCCATTTGTGCCCACACGGAAGAAGCATGTGGGATCCGATGTGGACAGGTCGTCCTGGATGATTTCATAGCAAGACACGAATGTCGGAGTCAATTTCATAGACAGCGTGACCTCGACCCTCACGCGCGCATAACTTCTCAGACGAATGAGCTCTGGACTGCAAAATAATTTCTAATAGTGAAATATAGTCGTAGGAATACGTTTTTTTGGACAAAAAAGATCGAGAACATCGTCTGGGTGAAAGAACGGAAATCAACATGTGTGCGTAGTAGGGATCTATCAGATCTAGATCGTTGACGCCCCCAGCTCTCCAGCAGCTTATCCCAGAGCTGGTCGTTGGCCTTCCGCTCCTGTTGAAGGATCCTTTCCAGACTCTCAACCATTGAGAGGAGATGAGCCGTGTAGACTTGGATGTGCGCGTTAACAGGCGGATCCACCCACTCTGTGTAGCCACAGTCATCCACCTGCAGGAAGAGACAAGACGCGAGTCAAGGCAAGTGCATGCCGATCGATCCGGTGTACTAAACGAAAGATGCATGGAAGAGTACTGTGTTATTAGAAGAAATACAGTTTCGGGAACTTTCCATGAAGCGAGGGCAGCGGAAGAAATGGCGCCCCCCATTGATGTAGCCGACATAAGTTTGGACGATGGCGTCCTCCTGGTGTATGCATTGAGGCCAAGGATGCGGTCGGTGAGGGTAGTCTCGAAGAGGATTGTTGTCGGTGTAGTAATGCCTACGGCTGAATACTGCTTGGGGTGGGGGCGAACGTGGTTTGCTAGGACCGCCCCATTCCACAGCTTTCCCTCCCATTGTCGCCTTGCTCTCCTCGGAGGAGCTGCTCAAAGGCTAGGGGCGCAGCTTCTTTGGCATTCCGTTAGTTGCGATAGCACGGGGAGCAGGCCACGATATCTTTTTTCTTTTCTTCTCTCACGAGAGGGGATGGGGGTTTGCCTCTTACTATTAACAATGACCCCCGGTACTTGAGGGCCGAGGTTGTTGCCGCCAAAATAATAATAATAATAATAATAATAATAATCACGTGGCAGTCGCACGCGCAATCCGGCGTCGAAGCCGCCATGCTTGGAATGTAATCTGCTGCTGGGCTGGTGGTATGGAAGGAGATTGCTACGTGGTTTTGCCGATCAACATGAGATCCTGCTGCAAGCCAGAAGAGGAAACCATTTATTAGAAACCCCGGAACGGCCGCGCTTGGCGTCTCCTCCTCCCGTCAATTTCGGGATTGTGCTTTCATTTCACGTTGTGCTTTTAAAAAGATCTAAACCTGCGCCTAGTTGGTCATGCACGATCCATGGTGCGTAACCTGCACCACAAGGTTACGTACGATCCTTTAGGGTTGACGACAGTGACCACAACATGGATCCAAACTCCATTTTGTTACTCGAGTCGAGTGAGAGTAATCATATCTTTGCCCACCTTTAACACTAATTCAAGTATCTGTAATTAATTAACACTAATTTAAACCAATACAACTTCTGTCAAAATCACTCGTGAAAGGCATTCATTTCATCTCCATCATATCCTGACCAAAATGTCCATCATCTGTTAATTACTTTATTGCTACAGAGATAATTCCCACAACAGCACACAGACCCACCATAACAACTAACATCTTCATGGTCCTGACCAAAATGTCCATCCTCGTTTCCATTCCATTGTCAGCTTGCATCACCTCGGAAGCAGCGTCCTCTTCAGAGGTCATTTCTTCTTCTGGTTCATCATGCACTATGATCCTCCTGATACTGATAAGCTTCGCGAAGTACTTCCTTTGCCAATAGTACTCAAGGCATCTATCCGGTGCCTACAAATATAGTACAAAAATGCTCAAACCCTAGTTCGGAAAAGCAATCACCACATTGAAACTCGACACGTCGAATGCATTAAAAAAAACAACTCACCCCGTTGATGTTCCTTGGGAACTTGAAAAACACCCAGCCTCTATTCGTGTCAGTCGTTGCGCGGAGCTCAATGATCCGCGCCAACCCACAGATTGTGCTCTGGATCAAGGGAAACCCGGTTTCCCTGCCCACCGTGTTGGATGACTCATTCACACATGAGGTGCTAGCCCTAGAGACCGACGGATCCACCCGGCGCAGGGACATTGCGAACCGGAGGGATTGGTGTCGGCGTCCTGCCGCTGTTCGTCAACTAGGTCAAAAAGGCTAAGTTGAATGCCGAGTGTTGTTATCACGAGGGGACGCCGAGTGTTCTTATCCCTGCTACACGCTCGCACAGGAATGCGTAACCCACAGGAGGGCCGGACGGGTGCCGACTTGCCATGTGGGCAACCCAGGCAGTTGCACGCAGAGCGCAGCGTGGCTCTAGCGTAACCCATACCGGACAGGTTACGCATGGATCTCAAAGTCTGCTTATCCCGGGGAGGTTGCAATACGCCAATACGCTACGCACCATGGCCCGCGGGTAACCGGCTGGCCACAGGTTAAGCAAGTAAAACCCAGGTTGTTGCAGCATGCAGCGAGGCTCTCGGTTACGCAAGCCTCTGTAGGTTGTACCACTAGCTAGCACGCAGCCAGGCTGCATTGTTCCTGCAACACCGACTGCGTTGCACACAAATAGGCTTCAGATGTATACGTAACCTGCCCATGCTGCATCAGGTGGTGTCGATTCTGCGTGTTAGCTGCACCGACTGCTCGGTTACGATCCATCCAGGCTGCAACCGCCTGCAATACGCACGCGCACTTATAGGCTTCAGATGTATGCGTAACCTGAACCCGCTCGTGGGTAACCCTCTCGGATGCAATTTACACTCCGAATCAACACAACCGGATGCAGCGTGGATGGTGCGTAACCTAGTGGGTCCAGCTTACGCGTCGAATCGACACAACCGGATACAGCGTCGATAGTGCGTAACCGGCTCACATTACTACGCACCATGCACGCGTAAAGCCGACCCGGTGAAGGTTACGCATAAATCTGTAGCCACGAGTAAAAGGCCCGCTTGCGTTACGCACGCACACACGACACGCGTATTTGTTGGCAGCGCCCAGCCGGTTACTCATTAGCCGTGTATCCCAAGGCGTCCACGTGTGTAACCGAGGTGGTGCAGGTTTGGCATGCACACCCGACACGCCCGTTATGAGACTTTGGAATAGCGCATTCAGAGGTTCAGACTTGAAGGAAACCATTCATCATTCATAAAAGAATAATAATAATTAGGACTGATTTAAAAGTTCAAATAGGAATACTTAAAACTAATTTAAATGAATGCATAACCATTTTCTAATCAGCACTTAACCATTTTTTAATCAGCACTTAACCATCTGGCTACAGCATTGTTATTTCCTCAAGTGTACACGCTTGATCTTCGAAGAGCAAGTTGGTGGTGAATCACCTCTTCATTTGAGATCGTGTTCTATTTGCAACTGTATCTCCACACTTGCCTCTTTTTTTCCTCCTTGGGTAGAAGGAGATTTGCCTTGTTGCTTTGTGCGTGCTTGAATGTCCACTTTTGAGACTCCAACCTCAGTTTCCTAAGGTGATCAGATGATAATAGGTATATCTATAATTAGATCGATTCACATATACTAGGTACTAGTAATCGAATATGCTTAGGAAATTAATCACTAATCACCAACCAAAATAGGTGTATTGTACGATTGTCTCTGGATCTTGTTGTGTTCCGAGAGAATCAACCTATAGCACATCTACTTCCTAAATGCATCCATTTGTTCCTAAAGATTAAAGTTAACAAATGACCGCAAAAACTTACTGCGTTATTCACAAATGTATCCATTGTGAAATGATAATAAAATGGACGAGCGTATGGACTTGGGTGAACGTTGCATTAAGTGAACTCCCATTCCAATGCATCATGTACTTGATGACGTAGACGCCACATGACGCACTTCAAAATGCACATGTTACATATATGGTATATACAGTAAATATTTTTAGTGCAACGATATATCTTACCTGTCTTGTTGTGTTGGTATGTCTCTAATATGTAGGGTATCCCACTTTGTGACATCAATCTTTTTTTGGAGGCGGGTGACATCAATCTCTAAAGATCCACTCACATTTCTTTGTGAAATGTAGGTTTCAATGCAATGCTGCACTGACTGTACCTGAAGCAAAGAATTAGGTGCATATGGTTGAAAGAGCTAACTACATTTGCATGAGATCTACATAATACAGAGTACTCATCAGCGACAGTTCCATCTTGCCATCCCACGTTCCATTACAAACTAATGAATTCAGGACCTGCACCTCCTTCATCGTGATGTTGAACACAAGAAGAACCCAATGATTACCTCTGACATTTACAGGGATATATACCTGAGATGCAGGAATGCTGTTACAATCTTGCGGTGTACTATCAAGTGTCAAAGCTAGCATCAAGAACAGACCATAGCACATTTAAAGAAGTATTTTCCAGTTCTGGCAATCCAACCGCTGTGAGAGGATTTCAATTCTTCTGGAGATAGTAATTTCCTAGCAAGAAAAGTGTTGACGTATGCCACCTTTTCATTTAGTAGTTTTCTGGCTACTATGTACGCATCTATTACCTGTCACACTCAGACACCGTGATAGATTAGGACGTACAATAGGTAAAATAGAACACAGCATTGTAACATATTGCATGTAGAGCAAGACAGAAACATAAATAAAACGCACTCACATCATCAAGCATCCAGCCATCTTTATTGGAGATCCAGTCTTTTTTATCAGTAGCCATTCCCATCAATGTTTTGACCGGAATTTCTATGTCATTGATACTGACGACAATTGCATCTTCACAGCTGTTTAGGACAAAGTTTAAAACTTCTTTATCCTTAGCATTCAGGCTGTAGTCATCATTATATTCACAGGCAGGAGAGTATGCTCCAGGACTGTGCACATTTGTCGTCTCGTGCCTGCCCTGATGTGTGTACAAATTTTTCTAGTTTTGTCATGACAAATAAACTTATTCAGGGAGATGTCGTTTTCTATATATTGGGACCAATTGCTGGTGCTGTATAGTAGGGATTGTACCTGGCAATCATTTTCGTCAAGCTGTTGGGTGTTCTAGCCAGAGTATTTACCAATTAATGTAAGAATGTCATGTCAGAATCAGAACATTTCTTAAAATAATATTTATGAAAATACAAATTCTGAAATTCACAAGTCGAATCATGTCTTTTAAACAATGTGACAACAGAAATTTAACCTAGCTGTGATTTATGTCATGCTGTGTTGTGACGTCGTTGGAGTATTTGCCAAGGAATTTATAAATGTCATGTCAGCACAACAACTTTTACCTGTGAATAATTTCCCTGATGCAGTGGGGTGCCAGTGTTGTATTTTGTAAGGAATTTTGAAATTTCCTGACATAAGCATAAATAATATAACATAAAAATTTGGTCGCAAAAAAAACTGAACATTTATGAACCATGCAGTTGTGAGTACATACGTCGATAGTGACACCCGTCTCGTTCCTGTGGTAGTAGTCGCTGCTTTTGCCGAATCTAGCAACGTCATCATCATTTGCAGAGTCGTTGTTTGGGGATAAAAACGTCTGGGCATGTGAACTGGTGTCGTGGCTTCTGTCCGGAGGTACATTCCTAGAAACGTCATCATGTTTGTTTTGGTTCTCTCGGTTGTATGGAAGCTTCTTGAAAACCTTCTGTCACAAAAGATTGAAAATAAGTGTCAGACATGAAACCCATAGTTACAAGAGTACTAGTAATTAGCAAGCAAGAGACATAGACAACGTACAATTCCGTTAGCGATACCATCAATTGAGGTGATCTCTAGTCGCTTCTTTGCTAAATGTTCTGTCCAATGCCTCATTAATGGGTACTCTCGTTGTCCAGGATAATCGATTTTGTGGTGGCTACATGCGTGGACATGCTCGAGGTACCAGTACTGCACGATTAGGAATCGGGGTCAAACATATCCTGAGTGAATCCAAATACTAGTCCTAAAACTGGTAATGAAATGGAAATTTATTACCTGCAACAAGATCAGGCTGCCTTTAGGAGTACTACCAGGTGTCGGATTATTCCCTTGCCTTTTGTAAGCAGCCAGACCATCTTGTAGATTCTTAAGAGTATAAACACCCTAGTTCATCAAATGTAAGTCACCAACATTCTCGACTAGCCGCTGGACTTTTGCTGGAATAGCTGGGTTGGTATCAGGGTCAAATAAAACCTTGTGGCAAAACATGAAGAAATCTCGAAGAAACGAATCATCGGCAGGCCCGTCCTTTTGCTTCAGTCTGTTTTCAACCTCAGACAATGTTAGTGATGACCTTGTTTTTTCTCGACCACAACTAGTCATATTGACCTCTTTTCCCTCGACTGGTAGACCCATGATGTCCTTCACATCTGATGGCGTCAACTGGACCAGCTCGCTACCAAGCTTGAAACCTGCTTGATCCGGATAGTACGTGTTGACAAGCGACATCAGCAATGGACGATCTATGGTGATTGGTTTGATGTGTAGCAAGAAGTCGAACTTGATAGACTCTAGCTTCTTCTTTCTTGCTATTGAAAGCAGCCCAAGGACATTCGCCAGTCGTTTCGGCGTGCCTAGAATGCATAGGCTCGAGCGCTTCGAAGAAATGGTAGAAGTAGAACTGATTGGTATCTAGTCACGGAGAGAGAATAATCAATAAATGCGTCGTATGGAATCTGGATGGTGTGTTACATACCTCTGGAGTAGATGACAATGGGCCACCAGAGTTGAAGTTGTCGGGCCGCCGTCTCCGAGGATGGCCGCTGCCGGTCGTAGGTGCTAAATTTTCTTCGCTTGGAGGCCGCTTCCTTGACGTCGTCGTCGACTATGATTTGCCATCAGAAGTCACAGTTGATTTGCCATCGGAACTCTGTGTCGTCGGCGTCGCATTGCCGTCCGGTGAGCCTTGCTTGTCAAGATGAGGGACACTTGGACGTCCATCAGCAGACAATTTCTCCGCCGCGGTCGACATGAGCAAAAACCTCTTCCTCCTCCGCTTCCGCTATCTGAACTTGCAGGTCTACCAAAATGGAGGGAGAGAATGTAAACCCCCTGAGAGAGAGAGTGAGAAAGAGAAATAATAAACCGTCGTTCACGCCGTAACGCACGCAATCAGTCGATGGAAAGGCATAACCAAAAAGAAAGGAAACATTAATAACCTACTCCCTCCATCCCGTGAAAAAAAAATCCTACAAAGAGCAATCCTAGAAAATAGATCTAATTACCGCTGGGTTACGTACACCTGAGTTGTGCGTAACCTCCACGCTAATGCAGAGCGCTTGGTTACCATGCATCGTGCGTAACTGGATGCTGGCCGTGTAACACAGGCGGTTATCACAGTAACCTGCCACGCACACCTCGGTTAACACACGTGGTTACTTACCCACACGGCCATGTAAAAGTAAAAGGCCGCTTGGGTTACACACACTGCACCGGGGTTGCCGCGAACACGGTAGGTTCCTTTTCTTTAAATCAAATCTTTCCAGCCGCCTTTTCCTCTGGAATAGAGAGAGGCATCAACGGTATTGGTTACGTAGGTGTCATGCTACGTGCTGCAACTCCTGTGTGTTACTGCTGCCGAGGAACACGCGTGGCGGGTTGTGGATACCAGTCGGTTACGCACAAGCCATGCTGCATGGTGAACCTGCCGGTTACGCTGGAGCAATGGTACGGGTTCTCAATCATCCGTAACCTGCACTGCCTAGCAGGTTACGCTAGTTTGATAGGAACCCACACGACAGGCAGTTGTAGCTTGCAGCAGGCAGGGATCGTGCGCATGCGTCACTACCGCTTCCAATTATGCGGATGCATGGAAGTTCCATTCCCGTTTCATTAACTTAAAATGATATTAAAATTTCTCAATAAATACTTAAAATCTTATTTTTAAATCTCTGTTGTGCGGTCCACCAGATCTAGCTATATATACATGGTATGGATTTGTTCCGTTCTTTACTTTTTCTTAGCGGACTTGGTGGACTTGGTGGATTGCTGGAAAACACTGTTCGTCCTGTCAGTTGATTTCTGGCAATAGGGTATCGTCCGCCGAGATCATCAGTAAGAGTATTATCATTATATTATACTTTCTAATTTTCCACTCCTTTGTTCGGGGTTTTCTCATGAATCATGATGCTTGTGTCCTTCGAAATTGCGAACAAAATCTAGGAAAATGATCGGTGTAGACGATTCACACGATTCATCTGTGATGGAATCATACCACTGTGATGGTTTCAACGAAAGCGACGATGAATCATATTCCTCCGAGGTTAGGAACGCATTGACCACCCATCGCACAAAACACATGAAAGGTATGATAGTTTTTTAGCAATAAAAGGTATGATATTCAATCCACTGTGTCGATTTTTCGATTGATGAATCGCGGGGAAACCATGTCCTGGTGTCGGGGGAATATGTAGGAGTATCAATTTATCTGTTCTTGTTAATATCAAGAATGTTGGCGCCCAAAACTTCATTGTAGAGCTTGGTTAACCTTTGTACATTTCGAGAATTTTTCTGATAATAACTTCATTTCGGCTATTTCATGCAAATAGGCAGATGTCCAGGTTTTTAAAAAATGACATGGACAAATCCCCAAAGGGGTATTAATTGTGTTGAAAAGATCCATCATCCCTTGATAGTGGAAAGTGTCAGTCAACCACCATCAGACAGTGAAATTGTTCCCTCAGAAATGGGAAACATTGGTTTTAAGGAGCCACTACCGGCAACAATGAGAAACATAGGTTTTAAGGTGCGACTGCAGGAAACACGATCATCAAATGTATGGTCTTACATCATGCTATCACTTTCTACAATTTTCTCATCCTTTTGTTTTTCTATAAAATACTAATAAAATCGTGTGCTTGTATTTTATACTTGAAGAAGATGAGGATAAGCACAAGGTGCACTCCACATTTGCTGACAGACCTCAAACCAGACTTGTAATCACATCTGATCAAGAGGATCAAGGACACTGTATTTGGTAATTTCTTAGAGATGAAAATTATATCTTCCTTATTGGACTTGGGGTTATGGATGCTGAAGCACTTTGACATAGAAGCCATACGGTTTGACTTTGGGAACGGTAAACATATCCCTTTATCCGCAGCTAGTATTGCAAGACTAACTGGATTACCATGCAGTGGAAAAAAAATTCAAGAGAATAGTCATACAGATAAAAGAATAACTGAATTTCAAAATAAACTAGTTGTGCTTCCTGATAAATTTGGGAGGCGTAGAATCTCTACCGGAGCACTGCAGGCGAAAATTAAAGAAGGTGCCGCTGATGACATTTTTATCACCTCTTGGACTCTGCTTATTGTTCACAAGATCATTGTCCCATATACTGGCAATAACATCAGTACGAGGTATTTGAATGTGTGCCTTGACGTATATAATTTAAAGACCTATGATTGGGTTGGCTGCATCATCGATAATTTTAAACTTGGTAAAGAGGCATTACATAATAAGAATGTACATATGGGTGCCAACTATATCCCTGGATCAACAGATCTGTGCTAATTGATTTTAACTTATAATGAGCAGCTATACTGCCTTGACTGGATTCAGTGTAGTACTATCACACCTCCAATTGGTGAACCTCGGTTTATTCTTTGGAGTGAAGCATAGCTACTCCAAGTAGAAGCATCCTGTGAACACCTGTCGGTAACTTTAGTGCCTATATATTTATATGTTAGGCACCATTTATTGTTTGTTAACATTGTTCCTGTTTTAATATTGCAGACACGAAACGTTAAGGAAACTTGTTATGCAAACAATTTTGGCGAAACAGCAGTAGCTTCCGAGAGGAAGACGGATGGGGTGTGTGATACATTTCTAAAGGCATTCCAGGGTATCAAAATAGCAAATGAGGTGATGGATTATGCATTATTTCTTTCGGCAATCCATGGATCTTTTACTTTGTATAGTGACATGAATATGGTACAGAACATATATTTTGTCAATGAAAGTGGTTCTTACAAATTTCTACCACACACATTCCAGATCAGACACTCATTTTTGTAACCAACAAGAAGGAAAAAGTAACAGCCAACATTTTTCTCTAATCAATGCAAATCTTGTCACCCTGCTCAGCCGACGTAAGTACTAACAATTAATCCAATGTATCCACTGTTGACGGTTGAAATTCACCATTTCCAACCTTCAATATTCTCACATAAATGGAGGCATATGCATTATTTACTAGCATTTTGGTTTGAATAATGTAGTTCCACTTGTCCTTGGAGATTATTTTTATATAGGTGATTTACCCCTTAAAAGAGATGGAAACCCACCTTCTATGAAGAAACTATGCCAACTCAGCTGAGGAGGTGGCTGCCACCAAGGGAAACATGGCATTCCACGTCATCAATCCAGGGGAGGCACTCACCGACGAATCAGAGGATGCCACATGGACTTCACATGGATCAAAGGGCCCACCACGGATACCAAATCAAGCCATGCACCGGGGAAGGATCAGAGGGCCCACAGGGTAGCCACCCAGAGGAAAACCACCAGGTGGGGCCACCCTAGAGGGCCGGCCGATCCTAGGATCGGCCGAACCGACCTAGGGGGCTCCATCCTGGCCCTCCACGTGGTAGCTCCGTTCCATTGCCTCACTCCCAGGTGTTTTGGAGCACTTTGAGCCTCTAGACAAGCCTGGTCTTTGCCTATAAATAGAAGGGGAGGGGCTCCCATTTCTCACACACCACTCTCTCATTCTCCTCTCACTTTTAGTTTCCAAGGCTAGGGGGTAGGCTAGAGTAGCTCTTATTCAGGTTCCAAGTCCTCTTGGAAGTCTAGGTATGAGTTCTCTTTTATCTTTATTTCTTTGTATGACTTTGATCTACTTCAGTTATTCAACTATTTCATATAAAGTCATGGTAGATCATATGCTTGATATGTTCTTGAGTTCATCCTCTGTTCATCATTTAGAGGCTTGTGTTCTTCGTGAACACTACCTATCGATCCACTTGAAGGGTGATAAACTCCTTCCTTATGTGTTTATTCATAAGTTAGAGGCTCGTGTTCTTCATGAACACGACCATTTGATCTGATTGATTAGACATAAGAGAGTTCATATCTGTTTGTATGTCTAGCCTTAGTTGATCTTGTTAGATGGCATGAGAGTGTTGCATGAGGTCTATGTTCAAACTACGGTACTCAGTCTAGTTGACCAGTCTTTTGGTGGCTCTCACCCTGGGTCACAATAGCCCGGGCTGGGTGGAGTCTAGCAGCAACGTAGGCATGGTGCCTAGGTTGTCTGGCAACGATAATTATGAGCATACCCCTAGTAACGATAGAGGTCGGTCCTCAGGTAGTGACAGCCCTGTTGGATCCTTGGGCAACCTCCGCGCTGGGGTACCTGCTGTAGGAGTCTAAAGTCTACTTTCGCAGTGCTGGTCGTCACGGGTAGCTCCCCGTTTGTACCTAGGTGTTGAACCTTATCTCTCTCATGCAATACTCATGCCCATCTCTTGTGTCATCTAGCTTTGTATGTTTAGTACATTAGAACCTAGAGCTAACTCGTACGTTCCCCCTAAGCCGTAGTGTGCTAGAGTAGAGGTAGATCTGAGTGTGTGTGTCACACTACCCTTATATCTATTATCTAACCCCTGTCTTTGAGTGTGTTGTTCCCTATATCAATCTCTCGGTTTACATTCAGAGCAAAAGCATAAGTCTAAGATATCCGCCATTGCCTTCCACGGATACGATACCCTTGGAATCCTCTCTTTCCTTGGGGAAATGCTACAATGGTTTATCTGTGCGCTTGAGGATTCGTTCATGATCGTTTAGATTAACCTATGGCAAGTCTCGATGTTCACGCTACCCCGACGCCATTAGTTGTGACATTGAGAGGTGCCTACAAGGTGTTTCTTGGTGGTGTCACTAAGGACGGGTCCTAGATCTGTTCTTAAGATGACGACGCTACAAAATGCCAACAAGCATTTCCGGCGCCGTTGCCGGGGAAGGCACAGGATTATCATGACTATGCTTTGCATCTGTTTATAAACTCTGAGTAGGTTAGGACAACTCTCAATGCAGGCTAACCTTGATTGTCTTCTTTTATCTTTGGATGATGAAGATAGGTAGTGTATGAATGGTTTCGACCTACCGGGGAATTTTACTGAAGATCCCGAGTCGCTTGTGAGGAAAGCTCGAATTCATTTCGGCTCACCTCGTCGTACTCGTCCGGAAGGCGATCCAACTTCCTTTGTACCATCCACGTCCAACGCTATGGCCCAGAAGACACTTCATGAGTACTCAGCTCCTTCCGCTGACCAGGTGCTGCAAGGCCCTGAGGTGGCAATGGGTACTGAAAATTTTGAGATCAAGACGGGTCTAATCACGATGGTACGGGCTAGTCCATTCTGTGGCAAGCCGATTGAGGATGCCAATGCTCATCTGCAGCAATTCCTAGAGCTATGAAGCACTTTCGTCATCAGGGGTGCAAATATGGATGCTGTTCGTCTACGACTGTTTCCATTCTCCCTCCTGGGGAAAGCTAAGCAATGATTCTATGCGAATCGTGAAGCTATTAACACTTGGAGCAAGTGTTCAGAGGCATTTCTCAAGAAGTTCTTCCCATTGGGTAAAACCAATGCTCTTCGTGGAAGGATTTCTGGTTTTCAGCAAGCAGCAAGTGAATCTATTCCAGAGGCTTGGGAAAGGCTTCAGGAGTACGTCATGGCCTGTCCTCACCATGGGATGGAGGATTGGCTCATTCTTCAAAGCTTCTATTATGGGTTGACTCCGACAGCCCGAGGCCATATTGATGCTGCTGCTCAAGGATCATTATTCTCACTCACTGTTGATGATGCTAAATTACTCATTGAGAAGATGGTATCTAACCAAGGGTGGAGTGATGAAAGACTCCAACCACGACCGAGGGGTACTCATACTGTCAAGGAAGCAGACATGATTACTGCCAAGATGGATCTTCTTATGAAGAGATTGGATGACTACACCAGCGAGAAGGCTGCCATGGCCACCACTACTCTGCCTATGGACTCTCACATGACTTGTGAAGTCTGTGGCAACACTGGGCACTCAGGCAACTACTGTCCGGAGACTCAGGAGGAAGTGATGTACATGAATGGCAACAACAACGGTTATCGTCCACCTCAAGAAGGAGGCCAATCACGGAATCAACAACGCCCTTATTATGAAGGAGGTAACCAAGGTAATTCGTACAATCCCAACCAACCTTCCTTGAGAGATCTCGTTTTTGGGCAAGCTAAGATTAATGAAGGTGTTAACAAGAAGCTAGCTGCCCTTGATAAAACTTTGGAAAGCCTGAGCGTTAAGCTTGGTAGATTTTCTTCTACCCAGAAGAGTCAGCTGGGTTTCAACAAAATGTTGGAAACTCAGTTGGCCCAGCTGGCCGCTTCTGTTCCCTCTGTTGAAAATGCAAATGCGGTAACCACGAGAGGAGGTAAATCCACTCAGGATCCTCCGTATCCTAACCATGCAGGGACAGATAAGAAAGGCATAACAGAGGTTGAGAATATCCATGAGGATTCATCCGACTCGGAAGAATCTCCCAGGTAAGGAAGGTGCCACCAACAGATAAAGCACCTGTAGGAGTGACGGTGCATCCGGATTTCATAGAAGCTAATGTGATGTCATTCCCTCAAAAGAGCAGGAAGGCAACAATAGATGAACAGTTCAATCGCTTCGTGGACATGATTCAGAAAGTTTATATCAACGTCCCATTGCTTGAGGCAATACGCGTTCCCACTTACGCACGTTATCTCAAGGACATCCTAACCAAGAAGCGAGCTCTTCCCACAACCGAAGTAGTACGACTCACGGAGGAGTGCAGTGCTGCCATACTCAACCGCCTTCCTGAGAAGAAGAAGGATCCAGGGTGTCCCACAATCACTTGTATGATTGGGACCCAACGTTTCGAACATGCTCTATGTGACTTAGGGGCCAGCGTCAGCGTCATGCCTAAGGTAGTCTTTGATCAACTTAACTACACGAGTCTATCTCCAACCACTTTGCAGCTGCTGCTGGCCGATTCTTCAGTCCGATACCCAATGGGGATTGCTGAGGACATTCCAGTGAAAGTCCGAGATTGCTTTATTCCCATTGACTTTGTGGTGCTGGACATGGTGATCGCCAAGGAGGTGCTGCTCATACTTGGGCGACCATTTCTGATTACAGCTGATGCACAAATTGATGTGGGGGCTGGTGTGATCCGTCTCTACATCAATGGCAAAGAGGAGAGGTTCGAGTTTCGTCCAAGGAAACAACAATGCTCGATGATCAAGGATTTACCAACTTCCGACACCCCGGCACGAGAGGTTGGAGTGCCACCACGAAAAGTGGACAACCTCATTGCATTCATGAAGAATTTTTGGAAGGAAGAACGCCAACTCATGGGCACGGGACAGAAACAGTATTGGAACTCTCAGTCCCAGTCCATGAAATCACCTCCTACACATCACAACCCACACAATACTCAGAAGATGTGGCGGAGGGTGAGTAGGAAGCCAACTTCTCCTCCGAAGGAAACGGCTGCCCCACTACCCAGGTGAGAACTTTGGAACCAAGTCTAGCTCTAAAGACTCAAAATACTGAGCTCTACGCCGACAGGTAAGATCGGTAAGTTATATTTATTTTCCATACAATAAAATTCTGGTTCAGGAAAAGCAGTCTACTTCTGCTTTGTGTTTTCTGCGTTCTCGCTGTGGCGAGCTCAGGAGTGATGTCCACCCGGACATTCCTTGAGCTTGTACCCTGGTATTAACTTGTCACAGCCACACCACCACCACAGCCTCAGCCTCAGCCATAGCCTGCTACGCCACCGGTGGCAGGAGGGGCCCCTGCGGGGTACATGTCTGGGGTTACCCCTGGATATGCACCTGGTTGGGACCAGCCTACCTACCAGCCGAGTGCGAGTGGCACAGCTTGGGCAGATGTGAGCAGTGCTCAGTGGGCCACACCCGCTAGTTCCAGCTCCAGTGGTCCACCTCCGTCTTCGTCCTTTCGACGACACTCCTCAGCCTCTGCACGCGATGCTCAGCTCGCGCAGCGGATGGGAGAGCTCACCGTCCAGGTCACGGGATTGGAGGAGACGATTGACACCCACGTCGAGTCTACCTCAGCGTGGCAGCGTCAGACTAGTGAGAGGATAGCAGCCATGCAGCAGGATCAGCAGTAATACATGGAGGTGCAGAGGGCTTACTACGCGAGTCAGGGTTTCTTCTACCCTCCTCCGCAGTGAGCCTGAAGCTAACTTGGGGGAGGACCCCTATACTGAGGTAACTTGTATCTTCCTTTGTTTTTAGAATATCTTATAAATGAAAATCCAAAAAAAATCTGCAAAAATAAAAAGACCAAAAATATTTATTTGCTTTCATCATCATCGTTTGCTTAGTTTGCTTTGATATGCTTAGTAAGAATGCCTTGCCTCTATGGTTGAAATGATGAATAGTTACTCTGTTTATTTTCCTCGTATGTCTTGCTTACAACTTTGTATCCTACCTAAGTTTTGAGTTTGTGGCTTGTATGTTGAAACCTTAGCCTGAAAACTGTGGGTAGCAAAAAGCATGATCCTTGCCTAAGTTGTTGTGAGATATGACATGGTAGAATAGAGTGCTATGATCTTGTGCTTAGTGATGCTTGACATCCGGAGTTTTTCTTTTTGAAAAATCAAAACATGATGAGTTCCTCAATGATGAGAATTCCCATCCAAGGCCATATGTAGATTCTAGCTCTTAGCCTCCATATATGTAGCTTGTTCTCTCATTGAGCTTTGTCAAATTGTTGTGACCCTTGTTAGAACTCATACTCCCCTGATCAAGATCACGTACACGTTCATGCTAAACATCTACACTGGAAGTTAAGCACTCATCATTTGTTCCATATGCCTATGCATTCTTCCATAAATAAAACTCTATGTATCTTTGCATTATTCATCCCTCTCCAAATATCTCCAATAGAGACAAAGGGCTAGCTAAAAAAAGAAGGAGAAAAGCATGCTCAAAAGCATGGCAAAAATAAAATAAAGAGAGCTAGCCCAAGTCTCGAAAATTTCAAAAGGAGAAAAAGGGATTGATATGTGCAAGAGAAAGAGTTCCACCATGTAGATGGTAATAACTAGCACCTACTCCGGGGCTAGTGTCCACCGTACCATCAATCCCCTATTCCCTCATATAAAGCATGGTAATATCTAGCGCCCATTTCCGGGCCTAGTATCCACCTTGCCATGCTCATATCCATCACACACATATGCACATAGTTTTTGACTTAGCAAAACATGAGAGGCAAGTATGCCACATCTTCCCTACCTACAGCTCCACATACAGCCTATTAGGAGTAGGATGTGAAGAAAGGCAACATTGATGCCTTGGTGAGGAACCATACACTTTTGAGCGATCCGAGAGTATCATTTGAGGAACTCTGATTTTCTTTTGAAAAATTTGCAAAACCTCCGGATTGATAAGTTGATCAAGGTATAAGTGATTATGCACATGCTATATAACCATTCTGTCTCTCAACCGCCCAGGGCAGGTGAAGCTATATGCCCCACGTCATCAGGTGAAAGGTAAGAACATTGCCAACTTGTTCAACTCTTGGTAGAGTACCTTGCTGTATGTTTGCCATAAGTTGGGAATACAACATTGTAGCAACTCCTGATCAACCAACCTGAGTCTCCAATGTCTTGCTTCAAGACGAGCAAGAGGTTAGCTTGGGGGAGTTTGTTGACGGTTGAAATTCACCATTTCCAACCTTCAATATTCTCACATAAATGGAGGCATATGCATTATTTACTAGCATTTTGGTTTGAATAATGTAGTTCCACTTGTCCTTGGAGATTATTTGTATGTAGGTGATTTACCCCTTAAAAGAAATGGAAACCCACCTTCTATGAAGAAACCATGCCAACTCAGCTGAGGAGGTGGCTGCCACCAAGGGAAACATGGCATTCCACGTCATCGATCCAGGGGAGGCACTCACCGACGAATCAGAGGATGCCACATGGATCAACGGGCCCACCTCGGATACCAAATCAAGCCATGCACTGAGGATGGATCAGAGGGCCCACAAGGCAGCCACCCAGAGGAAAACCACCAGGTGGGGCCACCCTAGAGGGCCGGCCGATCCTAGGATCGGCCGAACCGACCTAGGGGGCTCCATCCTGGCCCTCCACGTGGTAGCTCCCCATTGGTCCATTGCCTCACTCCTGGGTGTTTTGGAGCACTTTGAGCCTCCGAGCAAGCTTGGTCCTTGCCTATAAATAGAAGGGGAGGGGCTCCCATTTCCCACACACCACTCTCTCATTCTCCTCTCACTTTTAGTTTCCAAGGCTAGGGGGTAGGCTAGAGTAGCTCTTATTCAGGTTCCAAGTCCTCTTGGAAGTCTTGGTATGAGTTCTCTTTTATCTTTATTTCTTTGTATGACTTTGATCTACTTCAGTTATTCAACTATTTCATATAAAGTCATGGTAGATCATATGCTTGATATGTTCTTGAGTTCATCCTCTGTTCATCATTTAGAGGCTTGTGTTCTTCGTGAACACTACCTTTTGATCCACTTGAAGGGTGATAAACTCCTTCCTTATGTGTTTGTTCATAAGTTAGAGGCTCGTGTTCTTCACGAACACGACCCTTTGATCTTATTGATTAGACATAAGAGAGTTCATATCTGTTTGTATGTCTAGCCTTAGTTGATCTTGTTAGATGGCATGAGAGTGTTGCATGAGGTCTGCGTTCAAGCTACGGTACTCAGTCTAGTTGACCAGTCTTCTGGTGGCTCTCCACCTGGGTCACAATAGCCCGAGCCGGGTGGAGTCTAGCAGCAACGTAGGCATGGTGCCTGGGTTGTCTGGCTACGATAGTTATGAGCATACCCCCCGTAATGATAGAGGTCGGTCCTCAGGTAGTGACAGCCCTATTGGATCCTTGGGCAACCTCCGCGCTGGGGTGCCTGCTGTAGGAGTCTAAAGTCTAGTTTCGCAGAGTGCTGGTCATCGCGGGCTAGCTCCCCGTTTGTACCTAGGTGCTGAACCTTATCTCTCTCATGCAATACTCATGCCCATCTCTTGTATTTTCTAGCTTTGTATGTTTAGTACATTAGAACCTAGAGCTAACTCGTATGTTCCCCGTAAGCCGTAGTGTGCTAGAGTAGAGGTAGATCTGAGTGTGTGTGTTGCACTACCCTTATATCTTTTATCTTACCCCTGTCTTTGAGTGTGTTGTTCCCTATATCTATCTCTCGGTTTACATTCAGAGCAAAAGCATGAGTCTAAGATATCCGCCATTACCTTCCACGGATGCGATACCCTTGGAATACTCTCCTTCCTTGGGGAAATGCTACAATGGTTTTTGTGTGCGCTTGCGGATTCGTTCATGATCGTTTAGATTAACCTATGGCAAGTCTCGATGTTCACGCTAACCCGACGCCATTAGTTGTGACATTGAGAGGTGCCTACAAGGCGTTTCTTGGTGGTGTAACTAAGGACGGGTCCCAGATCTGTTCTTAAGATGACGACGCTACAAAACGCGAACATCCACATAAGCAGGAAGATGAAAAAAAGGTCCTTCATGACATCTGTTGTGCCTGATGGAACTGCAAATATCTCCCAGCCTACTGAATTGCTAGAGGAAACTAAATCCGACAGTATTCAACATGCCTGTAGAACGGCTAGTGCCTTTGCAATTGTCAAGAAGAGTGATACTCGTTCTGACTCAGCTATGACCAGAGAACAGTCCAACATGCTGAGCCAGGTTCGTGCAAGAATAACAAAGATTTTTCAACCATTTTTTGAAATTAAATCATATCTTTCTAATAAATTTTAAATTATTTTTCAGGGTACATTACCAATAAAACATGGTGAAGGTAACATAGAAAACTTCATGTCCCCGAAAGCAACTGACCGTGCGGACTGTGAGAACATGCAAAACAACTCTCTTACAGAGAGCACATCAACAGATACCTTAAGACTTTATTCTGAACAACAAATGGAGGTACAATATTCACAATTTTCCCTTCTATGAATTTTGAATTTCATATTTGGATTCCTAGGACATTTCATTTCGTGACAAATATCCATGAGTGTTGATAACCCAATTTTCCATATGGAATTGTCAAAGGAACAGCACCCACTTTCACAAGATGAATCATCCTCATCATACAGTCATGACACTAGTAGAATGACGGTGCCGGATGTTATTGTTTTCTTTCATGATAGGTACATACATAATCTTTTTGTGTTCTCTGTCACAGCATAGAGGAAAAGATCTTGTGAATGGAGACATGGTGATGCACACTGTTTGTTCTGCAAAACCTGAAATGGCACCAGATCCGAGTATTTTGCACACATCAAGCACCAATGGTGATGTGGTAAGATTCCGGATCAACAAACAAACAATTCTCTTGGTGTCATCACTCTACAGTATTTTTTTTCGCGACCGTGCCTTGGCATGCATTTCATTAAGAGGAAAGCTGTTACAAACAGTTCCTGATGCAGCCAAACAACACTTGGCCGATCAAGGGGACTAAGGATAACTAGTAGAGAAACACTAAAAAAATGAAACAACCTGGCATAAGAAACAACAAAACCAGAGCAGAGCTAAAATATCTCAAGTGAGCAACACAGCTTGGCGACCCAAGATTGTATCTGCCTCCTCTTGTTGTAGGACCTGAAAGCTTGCATAGCCTGTCGTAATCCATGCGGAGAGCTCTACAGAGGCCAAGCAAGTAGGCATTGTCGGCCCGATACAGAGGCCCTTCCTTTCCAGAGAAAGGCCTTCCGACGCTTGTCTATCATCTGAATAGCCTAAGGGGAAATTGTTGTTGCAATTGCCGTGTGAATTGGTATATTATGAATGTTTATACAATACAAAACTCACTGGGCAATTACTATAACCTATGTCCACCCAAGATTATTTGGATTTTAATAGATTAGCTACATTCTAGTACCCATAAATCTCAAGCATTTAATGTTGATAACACAACACTGACAGTTGTAGATTGAAATATTTGCATTTCAGGAAACTGGTCAATCTTTTCAAGTTACCAATCTATTCAGAACAGTGTCTGCTGATGCAGATAGGAAACAAAATGGGAACATTCAAAACTTACAACTCACACAGGTAATATGATTAATATAATATCTTCATGATCTACAACACATCGTGCATTTCTATTCAATTCACTTCAGTGATATTCCATAGTCATAGTTTTTAAATTTTTAATGTTCATTGTACTCCACTGTTCTTGAAAGGTAGATGTACTTATGGAAAACTTAATTTGCGATATGGTACATCATCGTGATCATTACAGCCCATGGAAGATCCAAAGCTGGTGGAAGAAGTTGTAACAATGACTACGTGCAAGGGTGTATCTTGCCAATTTAGTATGGTTCCTGCGACGTCGTCATTGCCACTTCACGCTGACAAGGTGAATATGGTGAGCGGAGGCAAAGAGGACGGAAAAGAAAACAATTTCAATTTCTAGCGAAAAAGCCAACGAGAGAGGACAATTAAAAAATTGCATCAGAACACTGAAGATCATGTCAATCTCTTCAATGCTATTATGAAACTTGACAGCCAAAGGTAGGTGATGATCATCTTAGAAAAAGATGTCGATAAGTATACGAATTTGCTTTCTAATTCAAGTCTGTAACCATTGCATGAAAATTTGTGCAGTCCAACATTAATTTGTTCATAGGATTCAAGTTATAGGATCAGTGCCCACGAATTGATTCCATGTTTCAAGGAAACTGGTTGCCAGACCATTCGTCTTATTGATTGGGGAATAAAAATAATCTCACATGATGAGTCTACGGAAAGTCATGCTGGTTGGAAGATAATAATACCTGCTTCAATTTTGGTTGGTTCTTCCAGGTTTCAATATATAATTTCTTATGGTGCATTGTTACTTGTAATTGCTTTGGAATTTGTTTTTCTGATCCTTTTTTAGCGGTTTTGGTAAATGTAGACGCTTCCACATGGGAAGACAATATATCAGATTTCACCGAGAAGATTAGAAGTGTGCTAACACCGTATTCCCTGGAGCTATGCAGTTTGGTAATGCTTACTCTATGTTACCTCAACTGTAAATGCGGAAGCAACATTTATCAATACATGTTTATTAACTAGGCCATGTTTAAACAGCTGCTCCTGCCAGTATTTGATGATAATGATGATAATTGGACATTATACTCCTTTGGGATGAACGAGGAGGTTGGGATCAGAGTCACTGTACTGGACCCAGTCAAACGAGAAGACCAAGAGAACCGGAGGCTGCACAAGAAAGCCAAATGTGATAGAATTGCTAGCAGGATGACACAATGTGTCAGGGGTATATGTCCTGAACTGAATATCGACTGGACCAAGGAACCGATAGTGTATGGAGATGTCCCAAGGCATGAAGAGGCTACTAATGCTTCTGGACTATACATCCTACACTTCATGACCAATTGGGATGGATCTAATATTACTAATTTGGTGAGTTTGTTGATGTGTATATATAGCAATACTCCAAACTGTACTAATATTCGTTCTTGTAAATGTTGGCATGCTGTGTTTACAATATTTTCGTACCGACAGGAATGGGCCACCAACTATTGTGAAAGGTTGGTGCAGCAAATGATCATGCATACACTAAACCGTGCAGAGCTCCCGAAATCATTGAAGGAACACTTGGGTCGGAGTCGATTATAACTGTCTACAAGTCTTGTTTAATGAGAATGACTTGCATTGGCTGAGGCCTTATATGGCATTGTAAGTGATTGTTTAATGGATGGAATAGAGACGTGCTGTTCTTCGATATTCCTTTCTTTACGAGACTACTCCCTTATTTGCGCTAGTGTCTAATCTCATTTGAATGCATGGCATGCAATTATTCAGCTTAGTGTCTTTCAAAATTTCAAGGTCAAATTTTGTTTAAGAAATTTCCGCAGCAACTCGCGGGGTATCACCTAGTAATACTGTACTTAAACTAACTGGTAATTACGAACTTGTGACATGGGAATTCTCAAAAAAAACTTGAGGCATGGGTTATGCACGGTGTCGGTTAAGCAAAATGCACGCTGCTCCGGTCGTGTCGATTCTGCGCATCACCTGCACCAGCTCAATTACGCACGGTTCGGCTACGCACAATGCAGTATGCACCATCCGTTCTGCATGGCACGTGCAACACCCACTACGTGTGTCGATTCAGCGCGTAACCTAAAAGGTTTGTTTTTGTGAATACGTAAACTAAAAGGTTACGCACCGTCCGTGCAGCTTGATGCAACACCGACTAGGTTAAGTAACACCCTCTAGGGGAGGAACGTGGTGAGTCCTAATACTTTTGTAGTATAATAGGTTATAAGCAACACCCTCTAGGGGAGGAACGTTGTGACTCCTAATACTTTTGTATTATATACTTTTGTATTATAATAATACATAGATGCTCCTTCCAATGGAACTTTATTCTCAACAACAAAAAAAGAAAGAAAAAAGAAAACCCGCTGAAACTTCGTTACGCATTTGAACAGCGTCGGTGCGCCCGCTCCTTCCATCGTTGGCTGTCGGACTAGCAGGCACCACCACCAGCATCCCTGCAGGAGCAGCCACAATATGCAACAACGCAGTCCAGGATGCATTCCCCTGCTACGAGGACGTCTAGCAACCTATCCAAGGCATCAGCAACAAGGCAAATATTCACCAGTTGACTGCCGATCCGGGGAAAGGAGTGGCACATTGTCTCCAAAGCTTCCGTGAACTGCTCCCTGGCGTCCATGAGGATAGCATGGGCGTCCACCAATGTCGCCTGCACTTCTGCCGACAGCTCAGTCCCACGCCCGCGTAGCGCATGGACCTGTGATATCAGTTGGCTAGATTGGGCATCCAAGGAATCGAAGCAGTCATGCAGGGATTGTTTCAACAGGGTGAACACCTCGTAGTGCAATTGGGTATGGGGACCCATTGACCAAGTAAGAGCAGCTCCAGTTACCACCACGCCCTCAGCCCCGACAACAACAGGGATCCCGACAACATAAAATACCACATGGGGATACTCCTTATGGATGTTGTAGGTTTTATTATATCCATCGCTACTTAGCAATATCTTGCCTGCCACTTTCAAAGTCACCCTCCTGAGCATTGTTGCACATTGGAATAATAGTTTAAGGAAATCAATTTCATGATCTTTTGCTTTGAAGTCCACAATCTCTACCTCTTCAAGATCAGTCAAAGCAACACTATCACGTATCCATTTGTTATTAGGTTGTTCGCGGGAGCAGTTTGTTTCACATGATTCTCCCACCTGAAAGTAAATTTAACATGATAGATTTAATTAAATTATTAAGAAGGTTTACATGACACTGATCATCGCAATGGATACCTTGCTTACTGATAGGGTCACTTTAAGCCTTTGTATAACTGGTCGAATCCAAAGCAGGTGCAATACCAATGGACCATAAGCGTGTCCCTCTGTTTCTAGATCCAACTCCAAAATGGAAAAGTTGGTTGCTGGAAGTAACTCTATCTCTTGCACAAAGCTCCAACCACCACAAGGATCATAGTGTGGGGACGAACACTGCACATGAAAAAATGAATGTTTGAATGCCATTTAAATAGGCAATATCATGTTACACGCATAACAGTTTGACACCATATAGAAAATAAACATAAGATTAAGAAGAGCAGGAGACTCACCCGGCAAAAAATTGTCAAAGATAAGACATAGCAAGCATGAAGCTTGTGCTCACGTATAGTTTCGAGGACCCACAACTAACAAAACCAAGCTTTAACATAGCATTCCTAGGAAAAATTCTTTACTGCAGGAGCTAAGAAAGATATGCTGAAATTGTAATCCGTGTTAATGCGCACCTTCACATCTTTAAGCATGGGGGCATCAATGTCGATACGGTTGATGGTCTCTAAATCTGTTGTGGTGTCCAAAGAGAGCACCTCTAGCGACTCTGAGTGAACTTTCACTATATCAAGCGCCCAGCAGTCATTGATCTCGAGCACACGAAGCCATGGGCATATGGGGAGCATAGAAGCAGGGTCCATGCAGCCCTCGACCATGGACAGGTTCTTGAGCATGGTAAATTGGCAGGATCGTGGTGGCCCAAAGCATAAATTCTCCGCGTGAAGCTTCAAGAAAACAGTTTGGTTTTAGCAAGGCAGCCTGATGACATTATCTCCCTCTAAATGGACCACCGCGCGGATTGAGAAACTCTCAGGCGCCATAATCGCAAAAGCGTGGAGAAGTGAAGTGACGCGCTAGGAGGCCACTGGGGTCCTGAAGGAGACGCCGAGCCTGTCCAAAACGGGGCTGGTGACCTGTGCGAGCACGGTTTTGACAGAATCTGGGTCGACATTGTTGAAATCCAAATTGGAAAGCCACTTCCAGAGGTTACACCAACGGCGGGAAATGGCGGTGGTACGGGCAGCTTCGCGTAGGACGAATAGATGGCCAAGTATCTCGAGAAGCAGCTCGTCAGGAAGGCTGCTAATCCAGTCGACCCCTCCGTTGCCTTCCTCTGGGCGCCGGTGACTCCCTTGCGGTTGCATGGCTTGGCATGATGAACAGTTAGGCAATATAGATATATAATGATACACTATTTCTTAGACTCAATACCAACCATTTCAAATCAATTAATTTGATCGATGTGAATCTGACTACGAAACATGGAGATTTCCGCAAAGCCTGGTTTTAGAATCCCCAATTCCCCACCCCCAACGAAAACATTAGAAATCAAACCAGCAATAGAGGCACAGATTTGCATACCCAGATTACCTTCTGCCAGCACAGGACGTCCCCTGTGCACCTCTATGTTCTGCAGCGCCACGGCCGTCTGCCACCGGACGCGACAACCACAGATTCTGTCGCCGCTCTTTTTGTACGACACTCGTGTTTCTTACTTTCAGATCTGTTTGTTGATATGCTGCCTAGTATATATATGGCATGGTCCAACGGAGTAGTAATGCCCAAACACTGTATATAGGGTTACGCAGAAACGAGCGCCTTAATAAGTGACAGGTAAGGTGTTGTGCAGTGCAAGTGCATGTGCTTGCGCGATGTGTTGCGAACTTCCTGGGTTACACCATCTTTCTGCAAGACGGTAATGGACCTATGGAACTTGGGTTACACAAGCACTGTTGTAGGGTTGCACAATCTCTCAGCTTTAGGGGCTTGCATGATACTTGGGTCTCCGCGGGCTGTTTGCCCGTTGCCATCTTTATGCTGGCTAGGGATGTAGTAAACGGGAACAGGCAATTTTCGTCCCGACCGACACCGTACCCCGCGTGTAAACCAACCGCGATCCGTGCAAAGGGAGGAGCTTATGAAGCGTGCAACTGAGTGTGAGCTGGATACAAACAAGGGCATTTCACTTTTTTAGATTAAGGAACAAAAGTTCCGGCCTCAGCACTCTCGCAAGTGCCTGCAGCCAGCGAAAACATCAACAGCCACAAAGCTGTAACCCACCAGGATGTAAGTCCTGTACGAGTTCGCCTTACAGGCGATCAACATAACAAGGCATGAAAAAAAACTTACAAGTTCAGACCAGGAACCACACAAGTCTCAAAACTAAAACGAAACACTCTAGCAAAACCACTTGAAGACCGACGACTAGTCCATAATTCGCTTTCCAAACATTCCATCCACTCTTGTCAAAAAACTCCAACAACATTGTTTCTAACCAACGGCATCCTCCCTTCAAAATGCTCATTTCCTCTTCTTTGGATAAGATGGACCAGCTCCTTATCCTCTAAACATCACCTGTAAAATTGACACAAATTTTGATCTTTGGAACACAACTTCATTCCTACAGAGCCATAAAGCCCAGCAAAAGCTGCCACACCGATCAACACTTGATTCCTTTGCTTATTTGAAAAACTTCTAAGCCAAGGACCAAAGAGATTAGAAATATTTGCAGGTGCTCTAATACCAAAAGTAATAGATATTGTCATCCACAACATCTTAAGGGGATTTTGGCTATTAAAAAAAGAGGTGTTGAATAGTTTCTTCCCTACTACAAAAGCAGCAACTAGTGCACCCCTTCCAGTGCCTCCTAGCTAGATTATCTTTGGTCAAGATTACACCTTTTCTAATATACCAAAGAAAGATTTTTATCTTTAAGGGAATTTTGGCTTTCCAAGTACAACAATTGAAAGGTATCCCTGTCCTCATCAATAATTGAAAGGCATTTCACTTGATGTGTCAACAAGATAGAAATCCACATATATGTATGAAAAAATCACTCCTCCTAGTGAATGGGCTATGACATTTAAACTGTTCCATTGCTTGAAGAAATTTTTTGATCTTACTGAACTGTTGTCGGGTACTTTATACCCAGGCATTTGCACTTTGCATCACACATTCACACAGCATGGCTCCTACGTAATCTACTCGTCCAGGTTACGTAAACCATACACTGCATTTTTGTTGTATAATATTAATCCGAGCGGGTGCAGGTTAGAGCAACTCCAACAGTTCGCTATCTTAGTTTGGCATCCACCTAATTTTGGCAAAACATGAAAAATTAGCCTCCAATAGTTTGGCGAAACAACTTGGCATCCCTCCCCTCCCCGCGTGTATATATGCGCGCAGCTATCCGCGGCGCATCCTTCCGTAACAAAAGAGGTGGAAGGGTACAAAAATAATTTTGTTTTTTCTCAGGGTTCCTGATTTAAGTTTCAAGAGGTGGAAGGGTAGAAACATATTTTTGTTTCTCTCTCAGGGTTTCTGATGTAAGATAAATCTAGATTTGACAAGTGAATTATGCCAAACTGTTGGAGATGAACTCTTTTTTCACTTGGCATGTCTTTTTACGCGCCGAATCGACACCACCCAGTCGGTGTTGCAGCATGAAGGTGCGTAACCAAGTCCGAGCAGATTCAGGTTACGCATACATCTGGAGCCTATATGTGCGCGTGCGTATTCCTGGTGGTTGCAGCCTGGATGGTGCGTAACCGAGCGTGTGCAGGTAACGCAGACACGACCGATGCTGCGGTGCAGCATGGATGGTGCGTAACAGACCCGGTGCAGGTTACGCATACATAATAAGACTGGCACCATGCAGCAATGGGAGAAAACAATGCTCATTTCATTGTCTATTCAGCCACACCGTCACCCCTTCCCAACCTCAACGCTCCTCCAACGTTCTCGTGCGCGCCTTTTGAACCTTACCGCCATCTGACCGTCCTTGCCTTCTCCGGTCGCGCCATCGTTCTCATCACGCACACGTCACCCCGACCTCGCTCGCCATCCTCAGCATCTCTCGACCTTACTGTCATCCCCACCTTCCCGGCCTCATAGTCGAACCTGTGCCACCCCGACATGTCATCACCCTGACCGCGCTATTCTGGCACCTCCCAGACTTGGTGTCTTCACTATTGTCCATGTCGAGCCCCATGCATAATTGCATATGATGGGAATAGGTGTGCCCGATCTTCCGTCAGGTAGTCGTGTCATCGGGGAGCGTTCACAGCTGCGGCAGCCGGCAGCGGTGGGTTGGGCCCAGGACGAGAGAGGCGGCGGACACCAACGGTGGCGGCACGGAGGGAGGGACGGACACCGACGGCAGCCCACCCAGCCCAAGAGGGGACCCGGCAGCGGCCCGGAGTCAGCGGCGGCGACGGTCTCGCGCGACGCCAGGAGGGGCCGTGCCGGCTACCTTGCTCCCCGCGCCAGCACCACCCTTGTTCAAGTCACGTCCGTCCTTGTAGATCGGTCCTGCGTGATTGACCACTAAGGCGGTGGCGAGAACATGGACTTGATGCACTCCACCACCCCGGTGCCGGTCCGGAACGCCCGCGCCAGCACGTCGGTGGGCACCGCCAGCATGGCACCGAACAGCGTCGTGGCGGCCATCTGCGTGCCGGGCATCTGGCTGTCAAACGCCAACACTGCCACGGCGAGCACCGCCCCGACGTTGCGCTAGAAGTGCAGGAGGCCGCACGGGAAGACGAACACCTCGCCCTTGGAGACGATGCGGGTGAGGAGCCGGTTCGCCGCTGCCGCGGTGCCTAGTATATATATGGCATGGTCCAATGGAGTAGTAATGCCGAGACACTATATATAGGGTTACGCAGAAACGAGCACCTTAATAAGTGACATGTAAGGTGTTGTGCAGTGCAAGTGCATGTCCTTGCGTGATGTGTTGCGAACTTCCATGGTTACACCATCTTTCTGCAAGACGGTAATGGACCTATGGAACTTGGGTTACACGAGCACTGTTGCAGGGTTGCACAATCTCTCGGCTTTAGGGGCTTGCCACGATACTTGGGTCTCCGCAGGCTGTTTGCCCGTTGCAATATTTATGCTGGAACAGTGGCCGCGGCGGCATTGAGGTGTAGGCTGATTATGTTGAAAATAAATGGTGCATATATGATTATGGTGCATATATGATTATGTTTGCCCGTTGCCATCTTTATGCTAAAAATAAATATAAGATAAATCAAATAAATGGTGCATATATGATTATGATGAAAAAATATATAAAGTAGGATCAAAATATAGATAATTTTCGGGGCTCCTCATCTTCGCCCCCCTCCCCTTGGCCGCGGCGGCGCCCGACCGTTGGCGCCCTCCTCCCCGTCTCCGACACGTCGCCGCTCCTTCAGCGCCCCGTGCCCCCCTTCCTCGCCGCCGCTCGTGCTGCTCTCCTCCTTGGCGGCCCCAGCCGCCGGTCCTTCGCCATCGTCGTCTGTGTTGCCGTGGATCGGTCCTGTCTGCCGTCTGTGCCGTTTGCCTGGGTCGTGGTCTACCGGCCTGCCGGTGCTTTGTTGATGTTGCCTCGGTGGTCTGGCTGCTTTTCCATCGGTGCGCCTGCTGCCCAAGCCTGAAGATCGCCGGCGAGGAGTTGGTCTTGGGGTTCGGCTAAAGCCTTGCACGACCTCGGTCGGTGCCGGCAACGGCTGCACCATTAGTGTAGCTTCCCTCGCTGGAGGCGTTGCCTTTTCGCCCCAATTCCATTTGGTCAGCCCGGTGAAGACTGGGTCCGCTTCCCCTTTTCCCCGTCATGCATTGGAATTTTTTAATATTCCTTTGATTAGGCGGAACATGGTAATTTTCTTCTCGTTCTTGTTCTTGGACCCCTAAAGTAGCTTGTGGTGTTTGATGTAAGCTAAAAATAAATATAAGATAAATCAAATAAATGGTGCATATATGATTATGTTAAAAATATATATAAAGTAGGATCAAAATATAGATAATGTTGGAGATGATTTTTTCATGTGTGGTATATTTTTAAGTTTAGATGAGTTATCAGCCAACAACCACATAATATCATCACCATGAGCCATTTTTTTAGCCAAATGTGCATGGCGTTGCCTTCCGTGTGCTGCTGTGCAAGGATAACCCAACGGATAATCCAAAATCCGGAAAAAAAACTTCATAAAAAATAAGAACACAGAATACATAAGTACATCACACACTGTCCAAATTGTTTCAGAAGTATGCAATAATACAATTCAGCACAATACAAGTTCAATAAAAGTGGAAAACACAAATCAACATCCATATATAGTCCTCCAAACGAATAACAACAGACAATTTATCATTCATCAATTATGGTGGAATCATCTTCACCCTGTGAAATAAAAAGAGTTGCAAATTTGCGGAGCTCCAATGGGCATCCATGGGCGAAATCTAAAATCCGCCCCAACCCAAAGCGTTGGCGATATATCCGAATCCGCGAACCTGTGGGTGAAAATCTGAAGCAAACCCACAACCCAGGGATCCAAAATCCACGGATATCCGCTCCAAACCCAACCCATTGCCATCCGTAGCTGTGCCTCAGTGGTCTCATGGGATATATTTTTTAATCTGCTCAGGAATAACAATGTCATTACTTATTGCGAGAGGAGTTTTTCTAGCAGCTCTAGATGAAATTCCTCAATCATCTCCTACTTACAACAAAGAAATAGTTAGAGAGCAAATAAAATTATACCCACATGTACTCTAATCTTTATTTAGTGATAGCAAAAACCGATTTTGCAGTTCCGTTAATAAAGAAGAAAAGACAAACTGATGAATGGAAAAGGTTTTTTAAAAAAAACTCACTGTATCAACTGTGTTGCGTAATCCTTCCACAGTCCAAAGTTGCAAATATTTCAAAACATGGAATCCACAATACTATTTGTTTCCCTGGGCTGTGACCTTGAAGCACACATAATCATCTTCTCTCCAGTTCATTTCTAGTTGCGGACAAGTATCCCTAACAAACATACTCATCCTACCAACAATCTTTTTTTTGTAGCCTCATGATGCACATCTCGCTTTTCCATTCCATCTCCTTCATAATCCCTTTCTAAAGAATCCAGAATATATATTTCTCTGGACTTCTTGTTCATACTGAACACATACAAAGTGAAGTGTGAATGTGCTAGCACTGGCACCAGTATCTGACAAAGTGCAGAATAATTGAAATAAATTAGTCTTCATAGTACGAAAAGATAGAAATAAAATTCTGATTACATGCTGACTACTCCACGACTGGGTTAGGTTCCTTTTACATGTGGGCATCATTTTAGCTGTCAAAAGAAAAGAGAGCTGAATTCAAGACGCTTACCACTTTGGCAGAAGCAATCGATTGTCGCATCTCATGATCCAAATTCATCAAAGTTGCGAAGGTGGAGTACTCCCAATAGTCGGCCAGCAAAAATCGCTTGCAGTAACAAAAAAAATCAATATATATATAATGTATATTCATGGATTAAAAAAGATTCCACTGGCAATAGAGATGACACGTACAGTCTGAGTCACTGTAAATATAAATTTTGAATCTTTTGGAGAAAGATCATGAATGATAAATTTAACAGCAGAGTCAAAAAAATCATCGGACAAATCATTTCTGTCAATGTAAGTAGTTGCCAAGTCCTTGGAAAGTACAGTACCATATTTGGGGCTTGAAAATATGTTGCCACTGCAAAATCATATAACTTTCTTTTAGTTCTAAAAGATAAACTAATGGAAGAAACAAGAATTGATCAGTGATAAAGACAAGTGTTTGTACCAAGTGTCCTGAAGTTTTAACACATCACCAAGGAGTTTGTGTCGTCTACAATTACAGGGGAGATAATTCTTGATATTCTCAGGAATACAAGCTTTGTTATCTGGATTGCCCAGAACCTTCTCCAGCAGAACTAGTCAAAAATCTTCAATGGTCTCCTGCTTAAAAGAGAGTATTTAGAGCAGAGGTACTTATGAAACCTATTCTCAGTTGTTTTTTATGTAAACATTTTGTCAAATGACAAAGTTAAAGAATAAATCACCTTATCAATTATTCCGTGAATCCTTGTCCCATCCCAACTTTCAATGAATTTCAAAAGATAGAATCCAAACATTTTTTTCATCAGCAAGGATTACTTCAGCTGTCTTGAAAGAATTTATGCTCCACATCCGTTTGATTGGAAAATCATTATATTTTAAAAGGTTAATCATCCTGTCAAGTAGCTTTTTCCTTGCAGCCTTACTCAGAACTTTTTTATAGCTGCACTGGTAGCACATATTTTCCTATCTTGCCCTTTGGTAGCAAATGAATACAAGGCACAATTTTCCTTGTTGAGCAGGGGCACCAAAAGCTGACATGTGCATGACATACAATAAATCAAACATCACACTAAAAAGAAATATATGAAAAACTGATATAAGAGGTATCTACCATATCACATGTAGTCTGTTTTGAAATCTCCGTTATTCCCAATTTTGATGTAACCAGAGCACTTTGCAAATGCATCTCACCCCCTTCCATCAAAGTGTCCACTTCATCTAGTGAAAATATTAATTTAGAATCCATTTCAGCCCGCATGATTTTAATTACTACATCTAGTAATTGCTTCATACAATCTCCATTGGTGTAACATGCTACCAACTCATTGGCTCTTATAGCACCAAATTTATCAGAAGAAAATATAAGTTCGCTACACAACAGACTATAGGCTTTACGTAAATAAAAACTCATGCAGAAGACAAGAATATTAATTCATCAATGATATAGACATAGTCATGTACCTCTGGCGCTGAAGTGATAACAATTCCTCAAGGAGTTTCCTTCGTTTTTCATGAGTTTGCCTCCCATGACAGTTTTCTTCAACGTCTGGTTTGTTTATTTCCTTTTTGTCACATTGATAGGTCGTCAAAGTTACAGAACAAGGTTGTTCTGTGTCCCATTCTTGTAAATCCTTATTGGCTTGTTGCATCTTACAGTTTCCCTTTTTAACTTTATTTGATGTAGCAGTTATCTTAACCACTGGTATTTTGTCATGGGTATCTTTCGTCATGTATGATGATGCCTACAGTGACAGGGGGTTGAAAATATGTCACTGAAAAAAAGATCTTTATGCTTACTTTTCAGTCTACTCTCGGTCTGTGAAGCAATACATTAAAAGCTTTTCAGCAAATAACCCAAAAAATTGAAAGCGCGCAATCAGCAGTTAGTACTATGTAAGTTCCACTGAACACAATAGTTGCAGATATATGCAAGAGCAATAAAGCACATCAATGATTCAACGAGATGTGCTGCTGCAGAACTGGACCAAACTCCACGTCAGGAACGAGAAACAAAAGGAACAGCAAACAGGTGCTCCTGCTGCAGAATTGCAGACACAAGCTACTACAGAACAAGAGACATCTGCAATCTATGAGTGCTATTTTTTAATCGTGTTATTTGAACCGATAGTTTTATGCGCTTAATTTCAGCGCCAGTATTGAACAAATGCTAGGTCGTCTGGAACTCCACTTCGTAACGCCTGTTTCACTCAATCATTTTTTAGAGCTCATGGATATAAAGGAATAGCTTCATAAAAAAACTGAATTAAATGGTTCAGATAATAATTCTGCAGCAGCCACGATGAGTTTTTCCCCAGGCAACTCAGTATCTTGAGGCTGAATGCAGTCCACAGACAAAGCATCTTTTTCACATACACCAAACGTGGTACTTTCTTGATTTCCCTGCATAATCCAAACATATAAGCTTTTGAACTGAGTGATGAGATTTATGCAAGAGCAATAAAGCACATCAATTATTCAACGAGATGTGCTGCTGCAGAACTGATCCAAACTCCACGTCAAGAACGAGAAACAAAAGGAACAGTAAACAGGATGTAGTGCCCCTGCTACAGAATTGCAGACACAGGCTACAACAGAACAAGAGACATCTGCAATCTGCGATTGCTATTTTCTAATCGTATCATTTGAACTGATAGTTTTATGCACTTATTTTCAGCGCTAGTATTGAACAAATGCTAGGTCGTCCGCAACTCCACTTCGTAATGCCCGTTTCATTCAATCATTTTTTAGCGCTCATGGATATAAAGGAATAGCTTCGTAAAAAAACTATTAATTACATGATCTTGGAAGTACTGGGCATCATCAAAAAGTTAACTTGTACTATTAATGAAGAACCACTAATGATTATTTGAAGCACAATCCTCTATGCTAACCTGAAGGGGATCCTTTGGAGAGCATCCTAGTGGTACCTCCAGGCTTCCAAGTGTATGTACCTAGAATTCAAAAAAAGCAACCTTGGTTATGTGCCCATGCAAGGGATCAAAAGTTCTCTGGTAAGATAAGTTCATCTATGTGAAACAAATCATTTGAGTTCAACATAGAATCAGAATATTAGCTCAGAAGATTTTGAAAGGATTCAGTTTTATACAAAAGATATATACTAACCTCACTCTCCTTTCGTTCATCCAAAACGTCATGCACCTCTTCATCGTCGTCTTGGCGATGTGAATATGAAGACCCTCTCTGATCCTGATGCGTATCATATTGACACATAGTTTTAACAGCTAATCACGAGCCTACATTTTTAGGCACAGGTGAATGAGAATTTGTTAAAAATAGCTAATGTACCTCTTTGTCACTAGTTGAGACATCATATCTTGCGCATTCAGGGTTCTCCAATCTACTCTCAGTCTGTGAAGCAATACATTAAAGCTTTTCAGCAAATAACCCAAAAAATTGAAAACGAGCAATCAACAGTTAGTGCTATGTAAGTTTCACTTAACACATTAGTTGCAGCTGAATTAAATGGTTCAGATACCAATTCTACAGCAGCCACGATGAGTTTTCCCCAGGCAACTCAGTAACTTGAGGCTGAATGCAGGCCACAGACGAATCATCTTCTTCACTTACACCACACATGGTACTTTCTTGATTTCCCTGCATAATCCAAACATATAAGCTTTTGAACTGAGTGATGAGATTTATGCAAGAGCAATAAAGCACATCAATTATTCAACGAGATGTGCTGCTGCATAACTGGATCAAACTCCACGTCAAGAACGAGAAACAAAAGGAACAACAAACAGGATGTAGTGCTCCTGCTGCAGAATTGCAGACACAGGCTACTACAGAACAAGAGACATCTGCAATCTGCGATTGCTATTTTCTAATCGTATCATTTGAACCGATAGTTTTATGTGCTTAATTTCAGCGCCAGTATTGAACAAATGCGGTCGTCCGGAACTCCACTTCGTAATGCTCGTTTCATTCAATCATTTTTTAGCGCTCATGGATATACAGGAATAGCTTCGTAAGAAAACTATTAATTACATGATCTTGGAAGTACTGGGCATCATCAAAAAGTTAACTTGTACTATTAATGAAGAACCACTAATGATTATTTGAAGCACAATCCTCTATGCTAACTTGAAGGGGATCCTTTGGAGAGCATCCTAGTGGTACCTCCAGGCTTCCAAGTGTTTGTACTGTTGGTATTTGTTAAGCCTACAGAAATATTATGATGGATAATCCGCAAGCGCACGGATACCGGTGAGCATTCCACCCGGGAGAGGGTTTTAAATATCTAATCCACAAGGAGAATGGTAAAGAGAGTATCTAAGGTATACAACTAATCACTGAGTAGCTATCAAGGACTTGACAGAAATAGAGATAAGGAAAACTTAAGGATGTCTGGTTCTTATTCTCACAAGCTATGTCTATATTGTTCTTATGGGGTGATTGTCTGAAGGCACACTTAGGAAAGGGAACCTCCCGAGAATCTATGGGGGGAGTCCTACGGTTTCTATAGACGGGAGGTGGACTGCAAAGGACAGACGGGAACAAGGTCACTTCCCGCTTCTACCACACGATCCGGAATATAGAAGGCATTCATAAGCTAGCTAGTCTAAGCACCATGCTTACACTAAACATGCAACTTTAACTCAAGAGCGACAGCAATTAAAGTACTCAGAGAGTTATGAACCGTAAGAACAATAAAAACAATGTTACTCACTTGAGTAAGAAGTCGATCTTTCCACAAGGTCTCAAGATCAGGCTCCAATGGAGTTGATCCCAGAGGTAGAAGATGAATAGGAGACACCGACAGGTCCGGGCCTTCCTTCAGCTTCGACTCTACTGCTCTCTAATCCTCTCGAACAAGATTAGCTAGATCTAAATAGATCGTGGCTCTAATCTCTCAACTTGATACTAACTCTCCAACTCTAATTCTAATCTAGAGCTCAAATCTCAGATAGGCATGGAGGATCTGATAGAATGAATTGTTGTCTGCCCTGGGGTCAGGGGGTCTACTTATATAGCTCGGAGGAGATGACGTGCACCGTATGATCAAACCGACCTTAACTTGTGGTTTAGATTGATCCTCATAGGCGGTGGAAGAACATTCCGGAAGCTGGGCCCATTTGGCACCAGGGGGGGCCGACCGGCCCCACCACCAGGCCGATCGGGCTGGGGTGGGCCCCCCTCGGGGTCCACTTCCCCCAGGTGGGTCCTTGATCCTTCTAGATGCTTCTTTCTTAGGTGCTAAGTCACGTTGAGTTCCGGAGCCTTCTGGAGTCTTCTAGAGTGGTTTCTTTGCATATTTTTTGAATAGTCCCTGTAAATTCATAGATTCACCAAAACTCGTGGAAATTGTCAATATAAACCCTGATAAGGTGATCTAATTATATTTTAGTCCTTTTTCCAGTAAATGTGAGGGGAAATATTCATAGATAAAATGTGCCAACAAACTCCCCCACACTTAGGCTTTTACTCGTCCTCGATAAAAGGATGGTTTACAACTGTAGAGACAAGAATCAACATAATTATACTCCTTAGTCATATCTGTATTTAGGGGATATCTGAGCATAGTTAGAAACAGATCACCTTTATTTCTCAAATCAAGTCAACGGAGAGAGTTTGAATAAGTTTTTTTTAAATGCAGCCTTGCTTACTCCTTTGTGATACTCTCAAATATATGTGAAGTTTTTAGAATGTAAAGATGTAGCAGACTTACTTTGCATATATTGCTGGGTCAAAATCTGTATCCATGAAGAGGCCTGTCATAGGTCGTAGATCAAGATATGTGCGTGTGTCAAATTTTAAAAACCACTGCTCTGACTTTAGAATCTTCTATCTTTTCCCATTTTTTAGAACAAGGTATTCAGCTATTTTGTGGAGAGTTGGGTTCTACTCACCCTCGGACATGCGTCCATTATTACTCTGTCACTTATTATTTTAGAGAAGTGGGCCCTACTCACCCTCGGACACATGTCCATTATTCTTCTCTTTTTTTATGCCTTTTTTTCTGAGAGGGGGGTTCTTCTGACCTGTAGAACACTTGTCCATTTTCTCCTCTCTCTCACTTTTCTCTCCACTCATAATTTTTTTTCTTTTCTTTCTTTGGCTTTTTCTCTCTTCTTCTTTTTTTAGCTGTACCTTTTATCATGATATGGGAGACAGAGATCAAAAATCTTAGATCATAGATACTTTAGTGAAAGCAGTGTTCGTGATCTTGATCATAGACTTAGACAAAACTTCAACATAGCTCTAGATTTGACAAAGCTCAATACAAGTAAGCAGCATTTAATCAAATTTATTTTCAATGAAAGCTCTGCTGAGATATATTATTGATCACAAAGGAGAAACTTAGCTAATGATTTTTAAAGCACTCTCCACAGACAAGATAAAAGAAAGATGGTTCACATTATTCTAACCTCATTCTGATCATCCCAAAAGCAATAAATATTTCTAAGAGTATAAACATGTGAAACTTTATCTTTTAGGCTATCAGGACATTTTAGCAGGGCATCTTTATTTAAATTCGAAACGGAAAGCAAATTACAAAAATTTAAAAAGTTCAGGAAGCAAACCGAGTGGTGGACGAGACGTGGCCGAACTGGGTTCTGCCGTAGTTCGTTGTGCGAGTCGTTTGTTCTGTGCTTTTCCTGTTTTTCTTGATTTTGGTCGTGGAAGATGCCGTTTGGTCGTCTGTTCCTCTCCCCCACACTTGTTTTCTGTTATCTTGCATGCACAGTATGGTGGAGACAAAAACATATCTAGAATATATATATATAGGCAAAAATAGCTCAACTTGTGGAATACTTCTTTATTAAAGGAGAGAGCACTTTATTAAACAACTCTAACAACTAAAGCAAACTAACTAACTCGAACTAACTATCACTAATGTGCTCTCTAACTAAGGTGTTTACAAAGGGCGCTGGCCCTGCTTAAGGTCGCGGCTATGGTCTTCCTCATCGTCCCTTCGCTTCTTTGATTCTAACAGTTTGAGGACGGTCTTGGTGAGGGAAGTGTTGACACGGTAGATCTCTTTGCAAGTTTCTGCCAGGCTTGCTACTTCCTGCGCTAGCTCAGCTACGGTCTTCCGGGTCTTCTGTTTCTGCGGCATCCGCTGGCTGGCTTCGATGACCAGAATTCTCTTGATTTGAGGTTCTTTGGCACGAACTCTGTCGATGGTAACACGGCTTGAGGAGGTGGTGTACTTATGCACCCTTGTGTTGCCATGCTTGTCCATGCGCACGTCAGCGAGTCGCTCTCCATCCCTTGGTTTCTTCAGATCCATGTAGCTAGGAACACGGATCGGCTTCTTCTGAGCTGCTTCACGACGGTGATCGTACGGCTGAGCGTACATTGCCTGCCTGCTTTCTTTAGGTGCTGGCGGCGAACGTGGATGACTAGGCGGGAACAGCGAGAGAGGGCTGAGATCAGGAGGCAAGGAGGCTAGCGGCTTTGCTTCCTTCTCGAAAGGAAGAACCGCCTTGGCTTCAAAGCTAAAGGGGACAAGCTGCTTGTCGGCCATTGCTGCTACTTGGAGGCTTTGGGATGCGAAAAAGGTGGAGGTCTGCCCCTGCTTATATATCGGTCACGGACTTGCAGAGGGGGTTGACCTAGCTTGGAAAGGCTACGGGATATCTCGTAAAAGATCCCCGAACAAGTTTTTTCAAAACTGAGCACCTTAGAGATAGCGTGGGCGAAAGCTGGCGGCGCGAGGCGGTGGGCAGGGCCCGATCGGCCCAGTGAGGAGGCCGGTCGGCCCCCCACCACGTCGTCTCGTGATGATCTTCGGTGTGGGGTGCTCTAACCGTGTGCTGATCCTTAAAAACCCTACGACGGCCCATTACGGCCTAAAATTAATATTCGTGGGAAAACAAAAGAAATCTATTTCATCTAAATCCTCAGACTCTTTATTGGGCTCTAAAAATATTTTAAGATGTTGACCATTTACCTTGAATAACGTACCTTCATCGTCTTGAAGTGTGACGGCTCCGTGTGACGATGAATTCACCACCTTGTATGGTCCATCCCACTTGCTTCGTAGCTTCCCGTGCCCAAAGAGTCGTACCCTGGAGTTAAAAAGTAATACCTGATCGCCTGGGTTGAATTCTTTCTTTATGATTCTCTTGTCGTGCCATCTCTTGGTTCTTTCCTTGTAGATCTTGGCACTGTGATACGCCTTCTCTCTCCACTAGCTCAACCGGCAAGTGACATGTCTTCCCGTAGACCAATTGGTAGGGAGACATTCCAATGGGGGTTTTATAAGCTGTCCGATAAGCCCAAAGTGCTTCGGGTAGCTTGTCTTTCCATTTTATCCCCATTTGGTCCACCGTCTTCTGTAGAATGTTCTTGATCTGCTTATTGGACATCTCTGCTTGACCACTTGTTTGCGGGTGGTAAGGAGTAGCGACATTGTGCTGGATCCCATGGTTCATGAGGTATTTCTCGAAGCGCTTGTCGATGAAATGGGATCCTCCATCACTTATCACTAACATTGGCGTACCGAATCTCGGAAATATTGTCTCTTCAAACATTCTTATTGAGCTTTTGTGGTTAGCAGATCTGCATGGTAGGGCTTCAACCCATTTGGAGACATAGTCAACTGCCACTAAGATATACTCGAATTTTCCGGAATTTGGGAATGGTCCCATGTAGTCAATTCCCCAGACATCAAAGAGCTCGATCTGAAGGTTGGTTGTCAGTGGCATGGCATTTCTGGAATTGATGTTTCCGTGCCTCTGACAGGAGTTGCACCTTCGTACGAAATCTTTTGTGTCTTGATACATGGTTGGCCAGAAAAATCCGCTTTGCCAGATCTTTGCATGTGTGCGGAAAGCTCCATAATGACCTCCATATGGTGATGAGTGGCACTTCTCAATGATTTTCATTCCTTCTTCTGCCGGTACACACCTCCTGAGTAACCCGTCAGAGCATACTCGAAAAAGGTATGGTTCATCCCACAGGTGATGGCGACTCTCGTAAATAAGCTTTTTCTTGTCGGCTCCTGGTCGTACATACCCTGCAACCATAAAATTAACAATATCTGCGTACCAGGGGTCTGACCGGGCGATCCGATAGAGCATGTCGTCTCTCATTGCGTCATTGATGGGTAGTTCCTGTGGTTTCTCAAAATATATTCTATACAAATGATCGGCAACAGAATTTTCTACTCCCTTCTTATCTTTTATTTCTAAGTCAAATTCTTGGAGAAGCAGAATCCATCTTATTAATCTAGGTTTAGCATCTTTCTTAGTGAGCAAATATTTTAAAGCAGCATGATCAGTGTAAATAATAACTTTTGCTCCTACTAAGTAAGATCTAAACTTGTCAATGGCATAAACAACAACTAGCAGTTCTTTTTCAGTTGTGGCATAATTGAGTTGAGGTCATGTCAAAGTTTTACTAGCATAAGCAATGGCATGATGTTTCTTGTCCTTTGTTTGCCCCAAAACAGCCCCCACAGCATAATCACTTGCATCACACATAATTTCAAAAGGTAAAGACCAATCAGGGGGTTGTATAATGGGTGCAGAAATAAGAGCATTTTTTAGAGTTTCAAAAGATTTAAGACAAGCATCATCAAAGTCAAAAGGAACATCTTTGGCAAGCAAGTTTGTAAGAGGTCTAGCAATATGAGAAAAATCTTTTATAAACCTTCTATAGAAACCAGCATGGCCAAGAAAACTTCTGATTCCCTTGACATTAACAGGTGGAGGTAGTTGTTCAATTACTTCTATTTTAGCTCTATCTACCTCAATTCCTCTTTCATAAATTAGATGGCCTAGCACTATTCCTTCTCTAACCATGAAATGACATTTTTCCCAATTAAGGACTAAGTGCTTTTCTTCACATCTTTGCAAAACCTTATCCAAGTTTTCTAGACAATCATCAAAAGTTTTTCATAAACAGAAAAATCATCCATGAAAACTTCCATGATCTCTTCAATCATATCAGAGAATATAGACATCATACATCTTTGAAAAGAAGCTGGAGCATTACATAGCCCAAAAGACATTCTACGATAAGCATAAGTTCCATAAGGACATGTAAAAGTGGTTTTGCTCTGGTCACTGGGATGGATTGGGATTTGGTGATATCCAGAATATCCATCAAGAAAGCAAAAGAAAGAGTGATTTGCCAACCGCCCTAACATTTCATCAATGAAGGGCAGTGGAAAGTGATCTTTCCTTGTGGCTTTGTTGAGTTTTCTATAATCTATGCACATACGCCAACCAGTGACGGTTCTCTAAGGAATTAATTCATTCCTCTCATTTTTCACAACTGTCATGCCTCCCTTTTTAGGCACAACTTGCACGGGGCTCACCCACTCACTATGTGGCACAGGATATATAATCCCGGCGTGTAAGAGTTTCAGAACTTCTTTCTTCACTACCTCTCTCATCGCATTGTTGAGTCTTCGTTGTGGCTCTCTAGATGGTAGAACATCAGGGTTTGTAGGAATGCGATGAGTGCAAAGGGCATGACTGATGCCCTTAAGGTCTTGGAGCGAGTAGCCAAAGGCTGAGCGATGTTGTTCTAAGATGGTTATCAGCCTATGAGTCTCTTCCTGAGTGAGTTGGTCATTAATGATCACAGGAGACTCAGAATCATTGTGCAAAAAGGCATATCTAAGACCAGGTGGTAAAGGTTTAAGCTCAATGGGAGGTCTCGAGGGTTCCTCGGTTTCATTGAGGGGCTCAGATTCTGTAGGATTTTCTTCTTCCTCCTTGATGAAGAATTCAGTGACATCTTCTTGATTGGATTCTACGAAATGTTCTAGAGATGCTTCATTCACCTCTTCCATTGGGTCAGGTTCAGGACTGGGTTCGGTCTTAGTATGGATCGAATGTGATAAGTGTAAGGGAACTTTAATGGTTTTGCCTAGGCAAACATCAGGTTTCCCTGTGTGTCCTTCTTTAAGGAGTTTTTCTAAAGGATAGCCTATTAAAAGATCGAACTCCTTAATATCACAAATGTGAAAGCTCAGGTGAATTGGCATGTCGTAAACTGAAATAGGTAAGACATAGAGAATTCTCGAACTTTGAATAATTTGTCCTGAGGAGCACTTTAATAATTTCGTTGTGGGAGATAATGGCTCGTTTTTAATAAACTGATGGAAAAAGGATAAGGCCATTATATTGATTCCCACAACTGGATTATAAAGGGCATCAAAGGGGGTTCCATTGATTGTACATTGAATTGGTATAGAAGGTGAATCCAAATGGACTACATCAGAGGAAAGCTCTGACTCTTCTAACCATTCCCCACTCATGATGGATGCAAGCTCCACAGTGTGTTCTCTTGAGAAGGTTTGCTCAAAAGGGTCTATCTTCTCATGTGAAGAAGATGTGTGCTTTCGAGGCCTCTTCTCTTTATGATATTTCGAGGTGTTTCCATAATCGGAAAATAAATCATCCTCGATATCATTTATAAAATCAGGTAGAGGAATTTCTTCCTGTGGTGATTCTATATGTTGGAGAGCTATAGGTTGAGATGTTTCTGACATAGGTTCTGGTGTAGCTATCTCTGGAATCTCTTCTTCTAAAGTTTTCTCTTCTAAAGGACCATCATTAGTGCTGGCTAGAATGTTGTCTAGGACAGTTCTAGCTTCACTAGATGTAAGGTGTATGAATGATCCATGAGAGGAGACATTAAAATAGGCTCTAGATTCCTTATTAAGACCAATATAGGAATGTTGAAGGAGAATATGGTCTTGAAGGCTTAGATCTGGTCCGGGTTTGCAAAGGAGTTCAAAACGTTCCCAGGATGAACTCATAGACTCATTATCCCCCTGTTTGAAGGATATGATCTTGATTCTGAGGTCGACTACTTTGGATAAGGGATAAAAATCCATGCAAAAATCTGCACGGAGAGTTCCCCAATCGCCTTTCATCTTCTCTTTGGTCCGGTCGTACCATTAGCGAGCTTTTCCTTTCAGAGTGAATGGAAAAAGCTTCCAACGGATAGTCTCGTCTGACATACCCTCAATGTGCAAGCAGTCACAAGTTTGCTCAAACAGCTGGAGATGATGATAAGGGTCTTCGTCTTCTATTCCTAAGAAAGTGTTGGTTTGGGCCATCTCTATTAACCGTGGGCGCAGCTCATAGGCATCAGATAGGATTGGTTTCGATGACGGCATAGGCCTAAGGCTGAGCTCTGAGGGTGCCGAAAAGTCTTTAATGAGGGTAGTGTCCATAAGGACAGTAGGTAATCTAAAACTAAAAAGAAAAAAGAAAGATACAAGATTAGTTATACTCGAAGAGTTTTCTCTTAACCGTTCTCCCCGGCAACGGCGCCAGAAATGCTTGTTAGTATTTGTTAAGCCTACAGAAATATTATGATGGATAATCCGCAAGCGCACGGATACCGGTGAGCATTCCACCTAGGAGAGGGTTTTAAATATCGAATCCACAAGGAGAATGGTAAAGAGAGTATCTGAGGTATACAACTAATCACTGAGTAGCTATCAAGGACTTGACAGAAAGAGAGATAAGGAAAACTTAAGGATGTCTGGTTCTTATTCTCACAAGCTATGTCTATATTGTTCTTATGGGGTGATTGTCTAAAGGCACACTTAGGAAAGGGAACCTCCCGAGAATCTATGGGGGGAGTCCTACGGTTTCTATAGACGGGAGGTGGACTGCAAAGGACAGACGGGAACAAGGTCACTTCCCGCTTCTACGACACGATCCGGAATATAGAAGGCATTCATAAGCTAGCTAGTCTAAGCACCACGCTTACACTAAACATGCAACTTTAACTCAAGAGCGACAGGAATTAAAGTACTCAGAGAGTTATGAACCGTAAGAACAATAAAAACAATGTTACTCACTTGAATAAGAAGTCGATCTTTTGCACAAGGTCTCAGGATCAGGCTCCAATGGAGTTGATCCCAGAGGTAGAAGATGAAGAGGAGACACCGACAGGTCCGGGCCTTCCTTCAGCTTCGCCTCTACCGCTCTCTAATCCTCTCGAACAAGATTAGCTAGATCTAAATAGATCGTGGCTCTAATCTCTCAACTTGATACTAACTCTCCAACTCTAATTCTAATCTAGAGCTCAAATCTCAGATAGGCATGGAGGATCTGATAGAGTGAATTGTTGTCTACCCTGGGGTCAGGGGGTCTGCTTATATAGCCTGGAGGAGATGACGTGCACTGTACGATCAAACCGACCTTAACTTGTGGTTTAGATTGATCCTCATAGGCGGTGGAAGAACATTCCGGAAGCTGGGCCCATTTGGCGCCAGGGGGGGTGACCGGCTCCACCACCAGGCCGATCGGGCTGGGGTGGGCCCCCCTCAGGGTCCACTTCGGCCAGGTGGGTCCTTGATCCTTCTAGATGCTTCTTTCGTAGGTGCTAAGTCACGTTGAGTTCCGGAGCCTTCTGGAGTCTTCTAGAGTGGTTTCTTTGCGTATTTTCTGAATAGTCCCTGTAAATTCATAGATTCACCAAAACTCGTGGAAATTGTTAATATAAACCCTAATAAGGTAATCTAATTATATTTTAGTCCTTTTTCCAGTAAATGTGAGGGGAAATACTCATAGATAAAATGTGCCAACATGTACCTAGAATTCGAAAAAGCAACCTTGGTTATGTGCCCATGCAAGGGATCAAAAGTTCTCAGGTAAGATAAGTTCATCTATGTGAAACAAATCATTTGAGTTCAACATAGAATCAGAATATTAGCTCAGAAGATTTTGAAAGGATTCAGTTTTATACAAAAGATATATACTAACCTCACTCTCCTTTCGTTCATCCAAAACGTCATGCACCTCTTCATCATCGTCTTGGCGATGTGAATATGAAGACCCTCTCTGATCCTGATGCGTATCATATTGACACTTAGTTTTAACAGCTAATCACGAGCCTACATTTTTAGGCACAGGTGAATGAGAATTTGTTAAAAACAGCTAATGTACCTCTTTGTCACTAGTTGAGACATCATATCTTGCACATTCTGGGTTCTCTAATCTACTCTCGGTCTGTGAAGCAATGCATTAAAGCTTTTCAGCAAATAACCAAAAAAATTGGAAACGCATAATCAACAGTTAGTGCTATGTAAGTTTCACTGAACACATTAGTTGCAGCTGAATTAAATGGTTCAGATAACAATTCTGCAGCAGCCACGATGAGTTTTTCCCCAGGCAACTCACTATCTTGAGGCTGAATGCAGTCCATAGACGAAGCATCTTCTTCACTTACACCACACATGGTACTTTCTTGGTTTCCCTGCATAATCCAAACATATAAGCTTTTGAACTGAGTGATGAGATTTATGCAAGAGCAATAAAGCACATCAATTATTCAATAAGATGTGCTGCTTTAGAACTGATCCAAACTCCACGTCAAGAATGAGAAACAAAAGGAACAGCAAACAGGATGTAGTGCTCCTGCTGCAGAATCGCAGACACAGGCTACTACAGAACAAGAGACATCTGTAATCTGTGATTGCTATTTTCTAATCGTATCTATAACGCCCTGGGTTTTCAAACACAGAAAACCTAGCATTTTGTCTCGTGATAGTCCCTGGATAAGACACTATCACTCATAGGCATTCATCACAGATAAATATCACAGTCTTACAACGTAATAAAGCATCAGAGTATGAATAATAATCTGATTATTACATGTCCTGAATAATCAGAGTACATCAATACACGCCTCTTGGCGGAATAACATGAATAAAAGCCTACGCAGCGGTAGCTAGCTCCCAGAAGGTGTCTCCGTCTTCATTCGTCTCCGACAAGCATCCTTGAGCGAAGCAATGTGCCCCCCCCCCCTTAGTCGTACCATCCGTCGGCGTTGTTGTCGAAGTCTTACTCATACCCTACAAGCAAAGGGGCTATCCCCAAGGATTGGGATAGGTCCACATCACCAACCGTATGCAAGCTTTAAGTGGCCTACTTCTAAGGGTAAAGAAAGTATCAAGGTAGTAGCTGGGTTTCCTAGGCAGCAACAGCATCATAAATAGAGTAATATCTCCATAATCCCACCTAAACCCATATCTCTCACCCACAAATGGTTACATCTGGTCACCCAGATCACCATCACCATCGCCTATCTCCATCTAGCGTCGGTGCGAGAACTCCCACTCCTCGCACCTTAATGGTTGCACCTGGATTCGCGAGGTAGAGGGAGCAACTCTCATCTCCCCGAATACAACCACGGCTCACCATACACTCTCATCCTATAAGGGGGAAGGTAGAAATCCCAAAACATAAGAGTCGGAGAAACAACGGGCATGTCCATAACCGAGGACGCGGCTATACGTATAGATCTAAACTCTGCAGAGCGTGTACACCGGTACCCAACTCGGAATAGTACCCAGACGGCGTATGGCCGACCGAGCCTACCCTACCGAATGAACACCTAGGAGTTACGATCCCATCCTGCATCCGGGTCTCGCTGCGGTCCTTCGCAAAGGTCCACCCCAGAACTGTGAAAATGCCCCCGTGTGGCCACACGGGGAACGCCCAAAGGGAAGGGACTTCACCCTAACCCTCTCACTGATACCCTCTATCCTACTGGCAGGTATGGTATCACACTAGCTAGGGTCGAACGGCCCTATCCCCACTCTCGGCGAGGTGGTGTTTACGAAAGTCCCGTGTAACAGGTGACCCACTCGGTTTCAGACCGGGGCGAGCTCCTATCGTCCAAGTCATCACAAAAACCCCAACACCTGTGCTCCTAAAACAATGCACCCGCCATAGGCACCCAACTGGGCAACGTCCGAGAAGACGATCCCTGGCCCCCGATCCCAGATCGGGTTGTCTTGAGCTCACCCCCGCCAAGATATCCCAAAACACCTTCTCCTGCCGGTTTTCCTGACACACGCCAAGAAACTACCACAATAATCCCAACACATGCATAGCAAGCTCAGTATAACATCTCGCATAAGTAAAGTAGTAGTAGTAGGTCAATCAAGGATAAGTATGTAAAAGAGGCTATGCACGGGTTCATTTCATCCATTACTATGCAATAAATAAAGCACAAGTAGTTCTAATAGCCATGCCTAATGGGCATTCAAAGAATGGTCGGGCGTGAACCAGGGTGCGAGTTGTTGTCGTAGCCGAGGCCGTCGTCGTAGTCCTGGTTCAGCTCTCCGGCTCCGGCGGCTCCTAGAATCGTATTTAAATAAATAAACTTAGCAGCTATTTGCAATAAATCCAAGGTGAAGAGCAAATAAGATCCAAAAAGAGGCAAACTCTAGCCTAGCGTGGAGTTTGGATTTTTAGAAGATTTTCAGAAGAAGTTTTGTATTTTTCGGAGTTAAAACGGATTTCTTATGAATTTCCAAAGATTAAATAGATTTCTGAAATTAAAATACGCATACACAATATAGCAGTCTTTTAGCTAGCTCCAAACCAACTCTAGCCAGCTCTAAACAGTCTCCTAGCCGGCTGCAGGCCAGCTCCTCGTGTACACGTGGCGGCCAGCCGGGCAACTTAAAGCGGTCGCGTGCCCGCGTGGCGCTCGGCGTGGCGGCCTACGTGGCACGGTGCAGGGGATCCTGCCCAGGTTCCCTGCGGCGCGGCGTGGAGCGGGCGAGCGTGTGGCCGGACCGCGAGTGGGCGGCCACACGAGATCCTTATGGATCCTTTATGGTGACGTGCTCGTGTAGGCGTGTGTGCGTGGCAAAACCCCAAGGGTTTTCTGGCCGGCGGTGACAAGTGCTTGACGAAATGACGCAATGGCACTCCGATGCGGTGATGCTCGCCGGCGGCGAGGCGTGCAGGTGATTGGCTAACAAGCAGCTGAGGGCGACTCAAGGGGCTCGTGCACTCATGTCTGGGCCAAGAAAGGCTGGGCCTTTGGCCGGAGATGAGCTCGACGGCGGCGACGCAGAGACGGGCGCGGCGGCGCAGTGCGGCGATGGTTGGCGACGGCGTGTGGGTGCGCCAGGTTGCCAGAAACGTGTGTGCGTGCATCAAGAGAAACGTAACAGACCAGAAACTGGGGCTTTCGCCCCTTGCCCAGACACACACGGTCGGTTCGGTCGTGGCGGGCTCCGGTCGGCGGGTGCGGTGGCGGAACCAGGGCTCCCGCGTCCCGGCAAAGATGCGCGTGGGTGCGCGGTTGTGCCGGCGGGCTTGTGAGCACGGCGAAATCCCAAAGGCGGGTGCTTTTCCCCTCCTGCGCGCGCGTGCACGCGGGCAAACCGCACGGCCATGGCTGCGGCGGCGCACGGGCAGGACATCGGGGCACCGGCGATCACGGGACAAAGAACAGGGCCAAGTGGGGTTTTACGCGCGCGTTGTCGACAGCAATGGCACCTGCAGGCGTAAGGCTCAGCACGAAGGCCGGCGACACAAGCGACGGTGGTCAGCAGCGGCGGCGCGGCGCGGCACGGCGAGGTCCAACACAGGGTCAAGGTGGGGCTTTTCTTCTCCCTCGGCGGGATGGCCAGCTCCACATATGAGAGGGAGCGATGGCGCTTAGCTGGGTGACCTCTGGTCGACGGGACGAGCGGCGGTGAAGCAAGGCGAGGCGGAACGGCGGCGGTGCAGGTCGGACCATAGGAAGCAGAGCGGCGTCGCGGCTCGAGGCTTTGCAGCGAACAAGCTCTCCTCGGGCGGCCTCTGGCTTCACGGCGTTGACAGCGTATCGCGGACGGCCTCCCCCGCCTCCTTCTCCTCCTCTCCTTCTTCTTCTTCACAGGCGGCGGCGAACAGGGGAAAACCCCGGGTGTGGATTAGGTCTAGGGCGCGGCCGCGGCCGCGGGGCTTATAGGTGTGCGTGCTGGGCGTGGACGGCCGGATGGGACGCGGCTGAGGTGTCACGCATCCAGGCCCTCGCCACGGGTGCGTACGGCAAGCGGCGCCGAGGTGGCGGTCGCCGGGTTGGCGCGCGGCTGGAAAGGGGGAAAAGGGGGAAGAAGACGATGACGACGTGGCCTCCTGACAGGTGGGTCCCGGCTGTCAGTGAGAAAGAAAAGAGGAAGAGCGAGCGGGCCTTGCTGGGCTGCGGTTTGTTGGGCCGGCGGGAGTGTGGGGTGTTCGGCTGGTTCAGAAAAAGAGAAGAGGGGGCCTTGGCGGACCTCGCAGAGGAACTCGTGGCCCAACTTTGTGAGGCCCTTCCTTCTTTTCTTTTCTTTCTAAACCTTTCTCTAATTTGATTCAAATTTGAATAAGAATTCAAATTTGAATCCACACAAATAAATCCCAAATAAATTCAAATGAACTCCAAGTGTCTCACACTAACATTTTATATTTCCTAGAAATTTTATTTAGCTCAAAAATAAATCTACGAATTTTGGTAGAGAAAATAGAAGACATCCTTAATTTAATTATCAACCACTCAAATAATTCACCGGAAATTTTAAATCCTTATTTTTATAATAAAACATTACGTAATAAAATTGCGAGATGTTACAGACTCCCCCCTCAAAAGAATATCGTCCTCGAGATTAAGAACTTACCTCCGTCTCGAAGTGGTGCGGGTACTTCTCTCTCATGACCGACTCTTTCTCCCACGTCGCTTCTCGCTCGGTGTGATTGCTCCAAAGCATCTTGCAGAACCAAGTGGTGGTACTCCTGGTAGCCTTCTCGGCCCAATCTAGAATTTTCATCGGGTACTCGAAGTACTCCAGGTTGTCTTGCAAGTCGATAGCATCGGTGGAGACATGCTTGTCAAGCTTCGGGTCGAGGCACCTCCGGAGTTGCGAAACGTGAAACACTGGATGCACTCCGGCTAGATCAGGTGGTAACTCCAGCCTATAAGCAAGTTTCCCCACCTTTGCCACAATTAGATAGGGTCCAACGAACCTCGGGGCTAGCTTCCCCTTCACATGGAACCTCTTCATGCCTCTAAGCGGTGACACTCTCAGAAGGACGTAGTCACCAACTTCGAAGGAGACATCTCTTCGCTTAGGATCAGCGTAGCTCTTCTGCCTGCTCTGAGCTATCTTCAGGTTCTCTCTAACCTTGGCCACATTCTCCTCAGCCTCAATAATGGAAGCAGGACCGAAGAAAATCATCTCCCCCACCTCAGACCACATCAACAGGGTCCTACACTTTCTGCCATACAGAGCTTCAAAGGGTGCCATTTGCAAACTTGCCTGATAGCTGTTGTTGTACTAGAACTCAGCGTAGGGCAGACTCTTCTCCCAATCGTTGCTGTAAGTCAACACACAAGCTCTCAGCAGATCTTCGAGTACCTGATTTACTCATTCAGTCTGTCCATCTGTCTGAGGGTGGAAAGCTATACTGTAGTCCAAGTGGGTGCCCATCGAGTCATGCAGACTCTTCCAGAACTGAGCTGTGAACTGAGCACCATGATCAGACACGATGCTGCAGGGTGCTCCATGTAGCCTCAGGATATGCTCTACGTAGAGATCGGCCAACTGACTCACAGTGAACTTGTTCTTTACCAGAAGGAAGTGTGCTACCTTGGTAAAACGGTCCACAATCACCCATATCGAGTCATTCCCCTTCTGAGTGCGGGGTAGACCCACCACGAAGTCCATGGTGATATCATCCCATTTCCACTGAGGTATCTCAAGCGGCTGTAGCAGTCTGGCGGGTCCCTGATGTTCCGCCTTCACTCTCTGACAGGAGTCACATCGGGCAACATACTCAGCTATGTCCTTCTTCATATTCTCCCACCAGAATCGACACTTCAGGTCTTGGTACATCTTGGTGTAGCCGGGGTGAATGGAATACCGGGAATCGTGAGCTTCCTTCAGAATCGTCTTCCAGATATCCTCACCACTGGGCACACATATGCGATCTTTCAACCACAACGTGCCTTGCTCATCTATGCGGTAGTCAGGGGCCTTGCCTCTCGTCAGAAGATCTTTCACCTCCTCAATCTCCGGACACTTCTTCTGGGCTTGCCTGATCTGGTCTTCTAGATTGTACTTCACCCTCAACTCGCTGAGCTGTCCCCTCTCGACGATGTCAAGCTGCAATCGCTCCATCTCCTTGTACAACTCTGGCTGTTCCTTCTGCACCATCAGGCTGTTGCAATAACTTCTTCGGCTCAATGCATTGGCCACGACATTCGCCTTGCCAGGATGGTAGTGAATGTCGAGGTCGTAGTCCTTTATCAACTCTAGCCACCTCTGCTGCCTCAAGTTCAACTCTGACTGGGTGAAGATATACTTCAGACTCTTGTGATCCGTGTAGATATCACACTTGTTGCCCATCATGTAGTGCCTCCATATCTTCAAAGCATGAACAACCGCTGCTAACTAAAGGTCATGTGTCGGGTAGTTCTCTTCATGCTTTCGGAGCTGTCTTGAAGCATAAGCGATTACCTTGCCTTCCTGCATCAGCACACAACCAGGACCCTGTCTCGAAGCATCACAGTACACCACAAAGTCCTTGTTGTCATCGGGAAGCGTCAACACAGGAGTTGTGGTGAGTCGGGTCTTGAGCTCTTGGAAGCTTGCTTCACACTTCTCTGACCACACGAATGGCGTGTTGTTCTTCAGCAACTCGGTCATTGGCTTCACAATCTTGGAGAAGTTCTCGATGAATCAGCGGTAGTATCCTGCCATCCCGAGAAAACTCCTAATCTCTGTCACTATCTTGGGCGACTGCCACTTTGACACAGCTTCGATCTTTGAGGGATCAACTGCAACTCCCTCACCTGACAACACATGCCCAAGGAATGCCACTTCTTCTAGCCAGAACTCGCACTTGCTGAACTTGGCGTACAACTGATTCTGCCTCAGCTTCTCCAGCACTATCCTCAGATGCTCCTCATGCTCTTCTGCAGTTTCCGAGAAGACCAAGATGTCGTCAATGAAAACCACGACAAACTTGTCTAACTCGTCCATGAACACCTTGTTCATCATGTTCATGAAGTAGGCTGGGCCGTTCGTAAGACCGAACGATATGACAGTGAACTCATACTGCCCGTACCGGGTCACAAACGTGGTCTTGTAGATGTCCTCAGGGCGAATCTTCATCTGATGGTAGCCGGATTGAAGGTCAATCTTGCTGAAGTACTTGGCCTTCTTCAACTGATCTAGCAGGTCGTCAATGCATGGCAACGGGTACTTGTTCTTGATGGTTACCGCATTAAGAGCGTGGTAATCGACGCACAGCCGTTGCGTGCCATCCTTCTTCGGCACAAACATCACTAGTGAAGCCCAAGGCGATGCACTCGGTCGGATGTACCCCTTCTCACGGAGAGCTTCCAACTCCTCTTTCAGTGTTGCCTGCTCTAACTTGCCCATTCTATAAGGACTCTGTGCCACGGGTGCTGTACCTGGCACAAGGTTGATCACGAACTCCACGTCGCGGTCTGGTGGTAACCCCGGCAGATCATCAGGAAAGACATCGAGGTACTCACAAACCAGTAGAACATCGGTCACTGTCTTCGTCGTGAGGTTGTACACAGCTGGTACTTCTTGAGACTTCAGCGGCTCGAACGTGATCTTCATCCCCTTCGGGTGTATCAGGGTCACTTATCGGGGTGACGAGGAGATAACCCCCTTGTGTGCGGTGATCCAATCCATGCCCAGAATAACATCAATCCCATTGGACTTCAGCACGGTCAGATCTCCGAGGAACTTGTGACCCTTGATGAACATCTCCACCCCTTTGCATAGCAGGGTGCACCTAATATCTCCGAGCGGCGAGCTCATCACAATAGGTTTCGGTCGGGGAGTCATGGGGAGAGATAGTTTGTTTACAAAGATAGAGGACACATACGAACTAGTTGCACCAGTATCAAACAGAATTAAAGCTTTAGCACCACAAACTAAAAACTCACCGATCACGACGTCAGGAGCGTCGGCAGCCTCCTCCTCAGTCAGGAGGTTGAGCCACCCGCGATCAGCGGTAGGCTGGGGAGCAGCCTGAGGTGGCTTCCCTCCTGGAGCTGGCGCCCTGGCAGGTGTAGCAACGGTCTTCCTGCTGGGGCACTCGTACGACTTGTGGCCTTGCTTGCCACAGGCGTAGCATGTTGGGGTGAAACCTCCGGTGCCGGGTCTCGACGTGCTCTGCTGCGGGCGGTTGTATCCTCCACCCTGCTGCTGGTAGTTGCTCCTTCCTCCTGGGTACGGTGCACGGTTCCCTCCGAAGCCACGTCCGGGCTGGTTGTTCCCCGGGCGGTAGCTTCCTCTCAGCAGGTTGCTCTGCCCACTCCTCGGCCTCTGGAAGGATCGCTCGCCATGGTCCCGATCTCCAAACCTCTTCTTGCCCTTCATGCGCTCCTCATGCCCCCTCCTTTCTTCCTCCAGCGCAATAGCCCTGTTCACCAGGTGGCGAAGGGACTTGTGCTCACTGGCCTTCAAGCCCTGGCGGAGACCATGGTGGAGGCCTCGCAGAAACCAAAACTGCTTCTTGTCGTCAGAGTTGGTGTCGTCGGGGGCGTAGCATATCATCTTCATGAAGTGCCTCTCGTACTCCTCCACCCTCATCGCACCCTGAGTCATGGTGCGGAACTCATGTGCCTTCTGACTCATGAGCTCCCGCGGCAGGTACTGATCGCGGAACACCTCACAGAACTCCAGCCAGGTGATGAAGGCCGGGTTCGGGTGGCTGTCGGAGTAGTTGTCCCACCATGACTTGGCAGGACCCTCGAGCTGGTGGACGGCGAGTGCCACACACTCTTAGTCAGTGTAGGCGGTGAGGTCGAGCTTTGTCTCGATCACGCATAGCCAGTCGTCGGCCTCGAGAGGGTCATCCGAGTAGCTGAAGGTCGGGGCCTTCAGGCGGAGGAACCTCTCGATCTTCTTGGCGAAGTCCTCCTCCGGTGGAACGTTGCGGTTCCCACCGTTGACTTGGTTCTCGACAGCTTCCGCCATCCTCTGCATCAGCGCGGTCTGAGCGGCCATCACCTCAGCCAGGTTAGGCGGTGGCGGTGGCGGTGGCGGTGCCTCTCCACGGCCACGACCACGCCCACGACCCTGGGGAGCTGGTGGCGGCTCGGGTACTTCTTCAGCTTCTTCCTCTCCTTCTCCATCGCCTTCGCCGATGGGCGGAGGCGGTGGCGGTGGCAGCACAATGCCTCGGCCTCACCCTCGGACAGGTGCATGTCCACGACACGAGCGTGTCCACGCCCGACGAGTGGGAGCGCGGCCTAGTCCACGTCCTCGGACTAGCGGGGCTGGCGGGGCTTGCTCTTCCTCGGCCTCGGCCTCCTCGAGGCAAGCTAACAGACGTCCTGACCTCCTGATGGACATCTTACTGAAAACAAGACCAAGGGCATAGGAAACCTTAGATACGTCTCTCACCAACAAATTGAGTCTGATATACAAGCATGAAAATATTTCTAATATAATTCTAACACTCAAGAGGAAAAAGCAATAAGAACAAATAACTCCATTAAGACCAAACAATCAGCATCCATTATGAGTACATAAGTTTCCTCGAGGCTGACTCAAGCCTTGGAGGTCACACACACAACAGCGATCTAATATAGCGTTTCATGATCTCAAAAGGGTGTGCACATCTAGGTGTGAAAAGACTCATAACTCATCATGCACCGGAACAGGCTCTCGGCTGCATGGATCAACTCATGGAAACTACCTATCTTACAACTCTACTCTTGTTAGCATGGTCATGCTCCAGCACGCTACTCGAAACGGGCCTCCTTGTACCTCATGGGGTAACGGTCCTCCTCGGGAAAGTCTTTGGGGACCATCCGTGACAGCCTGGCGAGAGCAGCCCTCACCTCCTGGGTCTCAACCGGAGTGGGCATGTCAGCCAGCGGACACAGGTGAAGCTTGAGGGCGGACGGGTGCAGCTTGAACGTCTCCTTGCGGATCGCCCGCTGGTGCTCGGGAGGTAGCAGACCGTTGAGCTCTGGAAGCTCGTCCACTTGAAGAGAGTCAGCGTCCTCCCAAGTCCTCAGCATCCACTTGCACTTGTCCAGCAGAAACACAGAAGTCCTGGTGAGTGCAGCGAGGTTGGCGGTGTTGGAGTACTGGTCCTCCATCAGCTCGGCCACCCTAGCCTTCTCACGAACAATGTTGCATCCCTGGGCGGCGAACTGTGCATCCTTCTGGTCCAGCTTGGCGAAGAGACGGGTGAACCTAGCCTCCTGCTTGCGTAGATCCTCCTTTGCGTAGAGCATCTCCTCACGTGCGGTCACCCTCTCAGTCTCTGCCTGCACTGCCAAAGAGTTGGCATGGCGTAGTCCTCGCTCGAGCTGCTCAACTCGCTGGCACAGGGTACGGTTCTCCACGAGAAAACTCTGGCTGCGGGGCTGAAGCTCCTTCAGCTCCAGGGTAGTGTACTCTAGCCTGCTGAAGAGTGCACTCGTCTGCTCGCTCAGTCGGCGGGCGTGAGTGTCGAGGTCCACGAGGTAGCTCCCAGTGGTGACGAGCGTGTCATCAGACTCACGTAGAGGTCCCTAAACAACCTCCTCCTCGTAGAGTGCTGAAGGGTCTGGCAGTCCGTTCACGATCGGAGCCACTCTGTAGTAGTCCTGGGGGATCAGCCGCAGGTCTCCAGTCCTGTAGATGTCGCGATACCTAGCCAGTAGGTGGCGAAGTACGTGGCTACAGGCGGTGTCCACAGCGTTCCTGACGCTAAGTCCCACGCTGTGCTCGAGCATCCCGGGGAAGTCTGGAAGCGCCGGGTGTTGTAGGATGGCCACCGTGCAAAGCACTAGTGGGCCTGACAGAGTGCGGACATCCTCGGCGCGGTAGGTGATGTGCGTAGGGGGAATCCCCAGCCTGAGGACGACCCGGTCCACCCAACTGGCGAGTCCCTCCATGTGCTCCGGGAGCAACTCCACCTCCTGACGAGACATCTCCTGTGACACGTAAGAAAATTTCTAGTTAGCGCAGGTGAGAAAGCACTTTACAAAGAAGGATAAGTTTGGTAATATAAGTCAAGAATGGTATATAGCAAAAGAGATCTTTTAGAGTCCTAATTTCTATCGACCATTTCTAAGGGCACGTACTACGGTCAAGTACGGCTCTGATACCATCTGTAACGCCCTGGGTTTTCAAACACGGAAAACCCAGCATTCTGTCTCGTGATAGTCCCTGGATCAGATGCTATCACTCACAGGCAGTCATCACAGATAAATATCACAGTCTTACAACGTAATAAAGCATTAGAGTACGAATAATAATCTAATTATTACATGTTCTGAATAATCGGAGTACATCAATACACGCCTCTTGGCGGAATAACATGAATAAAAGCCTACGCAGCGGTAGCTAGCTCCCAGAAGGTGTCTCCGTCTTCATTCGTCTCCCACAGGCATCCTTGAGCGAAGCAACATGCCCCCCCTTAGTCGTACCATCCGTCGGCGTTGTTGTCGAAGTCTGACTCATACCATGCAAGCTCAGGGGCTATCCCCAAGGATTGGGATAGGTACACGTCACCAACCGTATGCAAGCTTTAAGTGGCCTACTTCTAAGGGTAAAGAAAGTATCAAGGTAGTAGCTGGGTTTCCTAGGTAGCAGCAGCATCATAAATAGAGTAATATCTCCATAATCCCACCTAAACCCATATCTCTCACCCGCAAACGGTTACATCTAGTCACCCAGATCACCATCACCATCGCCTATCTCCATCTAGGGTCGGTGCGAGAACTCCCACTCCTCGCACCTCAATGGATGCACCCGGATCCGCGAGGCAGAGGGAGCAACTCTCATCTCCCCGAATACAACCACGGCTCCCATACACTCTCATCCTATAAGGGGGCAGGTAGAAATCCCAAAACGTAAGAGTCGGAGAAACAACAGGCATGTCCATAACCAAGGACGCGGCTATACGTATAGATCTAAACTCTGCAGAGCGTGTACACCAGTACCCAACTCAGAATAGTACCCAGACGGTGTACGGCCGACCGAGCCTACCCTACCGAACGAACACCTAGGAGTTACGATCCCATCCTGCTTCCGGGTCTCGCTGCGGTCCTTCGGAAAGGTCCACCCCAGAACTGTGAAAATGCCCCCGTGTGGCCACACGGGGAACGCCCAAAGGGAAGGGACTTCACCCTAACCCTCTCACTGATGCCATCTATCCTACTGGCAGGTATGGTATCACACTAGCTAGGGTCGAACGGCCCTATCCCCACTCTCGGCGAGGTGGTGTGTACGAAAGTCCCGTGTAACAGGCGACCCACTCGGTTTCAGACCGGGGCGAGCTCCTATACTCCAAGTCATCACAAAAACCCCAACACCTGTGCTCCTAAAACAATGCACCCGCCATAGGCACCAAACTGGGCAACGTCCGAGAAGACGATCCCTGGCCCCCGATCCCAGATCGGGTTGTCTTGAGCTCACCCCCGCCAAGATATCCCGAAACACCTTCTCCTGCCGGTTTTCCCCACACACACCAAGAAACTACCACAATAATCCCAACACATGCATAGCAAGCTCAGTATAACATCTCGCATAAGTAAAGTAGTAGTAGTAGGTCAATCAAGGACAAGTATGTAAAAGAGGCTATGCATGGGTTCATCTCATCCATCACTATGCAATAAATAAAGCACTAGCAATTCTAATAGCCATGCCTAATGGGCATTCAAAGAATGGTCGGGCGTGAACCTGGGTGCGAGTAGTCATCGTAGCCGAGGTCGTCGTTGTAGTCCTGGTTCAGCTCTCCGGCTCCGGCGGCTCCTAGAATCGTATTTAAAAAAATAAACTCGGCAGCTATTTGCAATAAATCCAAGGCGAAGAGCAAATAAGATCCAAAAAGAGGCAAACTCTAGCCTAGTGCGGAGTTTGGATTTTTAGGAGATTTTCAGAAGAAGTTTTGTATTTTTCGGAGTTAAAACGGATTTATTATGAATTTCCAAAGATTAAATAGATTTCTGAAATTAAAATACGCATACACAATATAGCAGTCTTTTAGCTAGCTCCAAACCAACTCTAGCCAGCTCTAAACAGTCTCCTAGCCGGCTGCAGGCCAGCTCCTCCTGTACATGTGGTGGCCAGCCGGGCAGCTTAAAGCGGTCGCGTGCCCGTGTGGCGCTCGGCGTGGCGGCCTGCGTGGCACGACGCAGGGGATCCTGCCCAGGTTCCCTGCGGCGCGGCGCGGAGCGGGCGAGCGTGTGGCCGGACCGCGAGTGGCCGGCCGCACGAGATCCTTACGGATCCTTTATGGCGATGTGCTCGTGTGGGCGTGTGGGCGTGGCAAAACCCCAAGGGTTTTCTGGCCGGCAGTGACAAGTGCTCGACGAAATGCCGCAATGGCACTCTAACACGGTGACGCTCGCCGGCCGCGAGGCATGCAGGTGCTTGGCCAACAAGCAGCAGAGGGCGACTCAAGGGGCTCGTGCGCTCACATCTGGGCCAAGAAAGGCCAGGCCTTTGGCCGGAGACGAGCTCGACGGCGGCGACCCAGAGACGGGCGCGGCGGCGCAGTGCGGCGATGGTTGGCGACGGCGTGTGGGTGCACCAAGTTGCCAGAAACATGTGTGCGTGCATCAAGAGAAACGTAACAGACCAAAAACTAGGGCTTTCGTCCCTTGTCCAGACACACACAGCCGGTTCGGCCATGGCGGGCTCCGGCCGGCGGGTGCGGCGGCGGAACCAGGGCTCCCGCGTCTCGGCAAAGACGTGTGTGGGCGCGCGGTTGTGCCGACGGGCTTGTGAGCACGGCAAAACCCCAAAGGTGGGGGCTTTTCCCCTCCTGCGCGCGCGTGCACGCGGGCAAACCGCACGGCCATGGCCGCGGTGGCGCACGGGCAGGACATTGGGGCACCGGCGATCACGGGACAAAGAACAGGTCCAAGCTGGGTTTTGCGCGTGCGTTGTCGATGGTAGCGGCACCTGCCGGCGTAAGGCTCGGCACGAAGGCCGGCGACACAAGCGACGGCGGTCAGTAGCGGCTGCGCAGCGTGGCGCGGTGAGGTCTGACACAGGGTCAAGGTGGGGCTTTTCTTCTCCCTCGGCGTGATGGCCGGCTCCACAGATGAGAGGGAGGCGATGGCGCTCACCTAGGTGACCTCCGGTCGACGGGATGAGCGATGGTGAAGAAAGGCGAGGCGGAACGGCGGCGACGCAGGTCGGGGCTTTGCGGCGAACGGGCTCTCCTCGGGCGGTCTCCGGCTTCACGGCGTCGACGGCGTACCACGGACGGCCTCCCCCGCCTCCTTCTCCTCCTCTCCTTCTTCTTCTTCACAGGCGGCGGCGAACAGGGGAAAACCCCGGGTGTGGATTAGGTCTAGGGCGCGGCCGTAGCGGCGGGTCTTATAGGCGTGCGTGCTGGGCGTGGACGTCCAGATGGGACGCGGCTGAGGTGTCGCGCATCCAGGCCCTCGGCACGGGCGTGTACGGCGAGCGGCGCCGAGGTGGCGGTCGCCGGGTGGGCGCGCGGCTGGAAAGGGGGAAAAGGGGGAAGAAGACAATGGCGACGTGGCCTCCTGACAGGTGGGTCCCGGCTGTCGGTGAGAAAGAAAAGAGGAAGAGCGAGCGGGCCTTGCTGGGCTGCGGTTTGTTGGGCCGGCGGGAGTGTGGGGTGTTCGGCTGGTTCAGAAAAAGAGAAGAGGGGGCCTTGGCGGACTTCGCAGAGGAACTCGTGGCCCAACTTTGTGAGGCCCTTTCTTCTTTTCTTTTCTTTCTAAACCTTTCTCTAATTTGATTCAAATTTGAATAAGAATTCAATTTTGAATCCACACAAATAAATCTGAAATAAATTCAAATGAACTCCAAGTTTCTCACACTAACATTTTATATTTCCTAGAAATTTTATTTAGCTCAAAAATAAATCTAGGAATTTTGGGAGAGAAAATAGAAGACATCCTTAATTTAATTATCAACCACTCAAATAATTCACCGAAAATTTTAAATCCTCATTTTTATAATAAAACATTCCGTAATAAAAATGCGGGATGTTACAGTATCATTTGAACTGATAGTTTTATGCACTTAATTTCAGCCCTAGTATTGAACAAATGCTAGGTCGTCCGGAACTCCACTTCGTAACGCCTGTTTCATTCAATCATTTTTTAGCGCTCATGGATATAAAGGAATAGCTTCGTAAAAAACTGAATTAAATTGTTCAGATAATAATTCTGCAGCAGCCACAATGAGTTTTTCCCCAGGCAACTCAGAATCTTGAGGCTGAATGCAGTCCATAGACGAAGCATCTTCTTCACTTACACCACACGTGGTACTTTCTTGATTTCCCTGCATAATCGAAACATATAAGCTTTTGAACTGAATGATGAGATTTATGCAAGAGCAATAAAGCACATCAATTATTCAATGAGATGTGCTACTGCAGAACTGATCCAAACTCCACGTCAAGAACGAGAAACAAAAGGAACAGTAAACACGATGTAGTGCTCCTGCTACAGAATTGCAGACACAGGCTACAACAGAACAAGAGACATCTGCAATCTGTGATTCCTATTTTCTAATCGTATCATTTGAACTGATAGTTTTATGCACTTAATTTCAGCGCTAGTATTGAACAAATGCTAGGTTGTCCGCAACTCCACTTCGTAATGCCCATTTCATTCAATCATTTTTAGCGCTCATGGATATAATGGAATAGTTTCGTAAAAAACTATTAATTACATGATCTTGGAAGTACTGGGCATCATCAAAAAGTTAACTTGTACTATTAATGAAGAACCACTAATGATTATTTGAAGCACAATCCTCTATGCTAACCTGAAGGGGATCCTTTGGAGAGCATCCTAGTGGTACCTCCAGGCTTCCAGGTGTATGTACCTAGAATTCAAAAAAAGCAACCTTGGTTATGTGCCCATGCAAGGGATCAAAAGTTCTCTGGTAAGATAAGTTCATCTATGTGAAACAAATCATTTGAGTTCAACATAGAATCAGAATATTAGCTCAGAAGATTTTGAAAGGATTCAGTTTTATACAAAAGATATATACTAACCTCACTCTCATTTCGTTCATCCAAAACGTCATGCACCTCTTCATCGTCGTCTTGGCGATGTGAATATGAAGACCCTCTCTGATCCTGATGCGTATCATATTGACACTTAGTTTTAACAGCTAATCACGAGCCTACATTTTTAGGCACAGGTGAATGAGAATTTGTTAAAAACAGCTAATGTACCTCTTTGTCACTAGTTGAGACATCATATCTTGCGCATTCAGGGTTCTCCAATCTACTCTCGGTCTGTGAAGCAATACATTAAAGCATTTCAGCAAATAACCCAAAAAATTGAAAACGAGCAATCAACAGTTAGTCCTATGTAAGTTTCACTTAACACATTAGTTACAGCTGAATTAAATGGTTCAGATAACAATTCTGCAGCAGCCACGACGAGTTTTTCCCCAGGCAACTCAGTATCTTGAGGCTTAATGCAGGCCACAGATGAAGCATCTTCTTCACTTACACCACACATGGTACTTTCTTGATTTCCCTGCATAATCCAAACATATAAGCTTTTGAACTGAGTGACGAGATTTATGCAAGAGCAATAAAGCACATCAATTATTCAACGAGATGTGCTGCTGCATAACTGGATCAAACTCCACGTCAAGAACGAGAAACAAAAGGAACAACAAACGGGATGTAGTGCTCCTGCTGCAGAATTGCAGACACAGGCTACTACAGAACAAGAGACATCTGCAATCTGTGATTGCTATTTTCTAATCATATCATTTGAACCGATAGTTTTATGTGCTTAATTTCAGCGCCAGTATTGAACAAATGTGGTCGTCCGGAACTCCACTTCATAATGCCCGTTTCATTCAGTCATTTTTAGCGCTCATGGATATACAGGAACAGCTTCGTAAAAAACTATTAATTACATGACCTTGGAAGTACTGGGCATCATCAAAAAGTTAACTTGTACTATTAACGAAGAACCACTAATGATTATTTGAAGCACAATCCTCTATGCTAACCTGAAGGGGATCCTTTGGAGAGCATCCTAGTGGTACCTCCAGGCTTCCAGGTGTATGTACCTAGAATTCGAAAAAGCAACCTTGGTTATGTGCCCATGCAAGGGATCAAAAGTTCTCAGGTAAGATAAGTTCATCTATGTGAAACAAATCATTTGAGTTCAACATAGAATCAGAATATTAGCTCAGAAGATTTTGAAAGGATTCAGTTTTATACAAAAGATATATACTAACCTCACTCTCCTTTCGTTCATCCAAAACGTCATGCACCTCTTCATCGTCGTCTTGGCGATGTGAATATGAAGACCCTCTCTGATCCTGATGCGTATCAAATTGACACTTAGTTTTAACAGCTAATCACGAGCCTACATTTTTAGGCATAGGTGAATGAGAATTTGTTAAAAACAACTAATGTACCTCTTTGTCACTAGTTGAGACATCATATCTTGCACATTCTGGGTTCTCCAATCTACTCTCGGTCTGTGAAGCAATACATTAAAGCTTTTCAGCAAATAACCAAAAAAATTGGAAACGCGCAATCAACAGTTAGTGCTATGTAAGTTTCACTGAATACATTAGTTGCAGCTGAATTAAATGGTTCAGATAACAATTCAGCAGCAGCCACGGTGAGTTTTCCCCAAGCAACTCAGTATCTTGAGGCTGAATGCAGTCCACAGACGAAGCATCTTCTTCACTTACACCACACGTGGTACTTTCTTGATTTCCCTGCATAATCCAAACATATAAGCTTTTGAACTGAGTGATGACTGATCCAAACGCCACGTCAAGAACGAGAAACAAAAGGAACAGCAAATAGGATGTAGTGCTCCTGCTGCAGAATTGCAGACACAGGCTACTACAGAACAAGAGACATCTGCAATCTGTGATTGCTATTTTCTAATCGTATCATTTGTACTGATAGTTTTATGCACTTAATTTCAGCACTAGTATTGAACAAATGCTAGGTCGTCCGGAACTCCACTTCGTAATGCCCGTTTCATTCAATCATTTTTCAGCGCTCATGGATATAAAATAATAGCTTCGTAAAAAAACTATTAATTACATGATCTTGGAAGTACTGGGCATCATCAAAAAGTTAACTTGTACTATTAATGAAGAAACACTAATGATTATTTGAAGCACAATCCTCTATGCTAACCTGAAGGGGATCGTTTGGAGAGCATCCTAGTGGTACCTCTAGGTTTCCAGGTGTGTTAGTATGTTCCTAGAATTCGAAAAAAGCAACCTTGGTTATGAGCCCAGGCAAGGGATTAAACGCGCAATCAACAGTTAGTACTGTGTAAGTTTCACTCAACACATTAGTTGCAGCTGAATTAAATGGTTCTGATACCAATGCTGTAGCAGCCATGAGGAGGTTGTTCCAAGGCAACTCAGAATGATGAAGCTGAATGGTGCCCACGGATGAAGCATCTTGTTCACTTCCACCGCGCATGGTTTTTTATTGATTTCCCTACATAAGCCAAACATATAATCTTTTGAACCGAGTGATGAGATCATATAAACATATAAACTTTTGAACATAATGATTTCCGTATAATCTTGTTCGCATCATCAAAAGTGAACTCGTACTTTTAGTGAAGCAACACTAATGATCATTTGAAGCACAATCCTCTATGCTAACCTGAAGGGGATCCTTTCGAGAGCCGTCTAGTCTCACCAAGCAATCTCGGTTATGTGCCTACGGAAGGGATTAAAAGTTCTTTGGTAAGATAAGTTCAACTATGTGAATCAAATCATTTGAGTTCAACATAGAATCAGAACTGGATGCAGAATTAAAACAGACCGTGCCTACTGCATTGCAATAGACATTAAAAACTGGAAGCTATCAATTATGTCTGACTTAAAATGTAAAGGAACTCAGTAGCCCCATCAGAGTCGGTGTTATTACCATAGCGTGGGAGTCATGAGAATCTGATGTTGCATCTTCCTGCAACACTTGGGAATTAGGAGTTTTGAACTAATTTCTCACTTCAAAATGACAACTGAAACTATGCATCTTATGTCAGAACCTGGTGATGTTGATGCTCAGACAATTCCTTTGTTCTAGTTGATTTATTGTAGTTTTCACAACGGTTTCCATTCGCCTTGATGGTCGATGCAATTCCAGCAGCAAGAGGATTTTGTGTACTGTTATCAAGTTTCTCCTGATCATCCTTGGTCATTTGTTTGCAAGAACCAATAAACCGCAACGTGCTGGCTGAATTCGCATTTGAATGATTCAAGATTCTCCAAAATTTGTGCATTTGCACGATCAAGAGTCTCCAAAATTTGTGAAAGTAACTGTTAAAAAGACAATGATTGATCAAGATCGGAAATATAAAACTATATTGTACTACATATTATAGAAAATTGGAATCCAATGTTTTAATAACATATTTATAAAGCTGGTATGTTTCGCAATATTGGTATGGTGATTTGTAGTACATTTGTATTTTGTTCATTCATAAAAGTACTGTCACATAGAAGCAAGGAAATCAAGGTTTGCAAAACTCACCTGTGGTGACACATGGGTACTATCAACATTTGTTGTTACATCTGTGCAATGGAAATCTTGTGCATAACAAGTATTCTTGACATTTTTCAACTACATTGTAAAAATGAGATGAATCAAAAAAAAATGCAAAAAATTATTAGGCCAAAACAACAGCAAATCATGAGGTTGAAAAAAGACAAAATCAAAAGTTACCTTTAGTTTTCCGAAAAATCCATATCCCAACCGATGATCTTTTTCAACTTGTTTCACTTCATTGTAGCTATCCCAAAATTTAAAACGAGGTTGTCCAACACATGGTTCAATATTCCTCCCATGTTCGAGCCAGTCCAGCAAATATATCTGCATAAACAGCAGATGTAGGAGCAACCAAAATAAAGAAAAAATAACTCCTGAAACATGACTGCGATATGATGTGTATAGTACTTACTCCAAGTAAATATGTTGATCCTTTTATATAGCTACTTTTGTGATCTCCCTCAATCTTTTCCTTTATATCCTTGACACTTTTTTTAATATCTTCCAGTATGTAGCCAACCTAGTCAGAGGACATTATATGTGTCACATCTTGGCAAATATTCAGCAATTTAGGGTTGACATTGTTAAGTGTGTCAGGAGCCAATATCTTGTCAGATAAAAGCAAAAGCCAACATGTGAAAAAAAAGGTCATCATCTTTGCCCTTCTTGATCTCATCGAGTAAATGGTCATCCGGTAATCCCTTTTCACTTTGGAGTATAGCCAGTTTTTCTTTGAACTGATGGACGCATCCATTCATGCTTGGTTCAATTTTTTTCCCAGTGGATGGCAATCCAGTTAACCTTGCAAGACTCTTTTTGTTTATAGGGACACTTCCAGCACAACCAAAATTAAAGCACATGTTTTCTAGATCAAAGTGAATCAGAATCCATGCACCAATCTGCAATAAGGTGTGCTCAAGCTTCAACTCCAAATAATCACCAAAACCAATTTCACATATTCTTTTTCTCTGACTGGGATGCAGGTCATTGTTAGCTTTGATCATTTTCTGGGGAGAGCACCTTGTTGATAGCCTTTGATGCTTCTGTTGGCAAATACAAATATATATAATTATTTATGGCAACAGTCTAATTAACATAAAAAAGTAGTTGTGCATGGAATTAGATAGTGTGAATCCGCACCATTGGGTTGGTTGTGAATACGAAGATGCACTCTGTGTCTTATTTTACATATTTGCTTGAGGGGTCTAATTTTAAATCTGAAGGCTCAGTGGGCCTTTTTCTTTTTCTTTGGGCACCTTCATTTCTTGATGTCTTCTTGGAGCCAGAATCTTTAGCAACAGGACGAACAATAAATCAATTCAAGTTATGGATAGACAGATTGGTACCTCTGACCCCGAAGATAAGTATGGAAATGAATAATAACAAATAAAAAATACTATATATTATGAAAGTGTTCTTGAATCATGCAAGTAGCATTGATCTCGGTTACGCAGGTTCAACAGAACTCGTGACCCAGCAGCCCAATGTGGGAGTATAAAGAGACAAGAAATAAGAAAATAGTTATATTATACTATATGAATTTTAGCCTGTTTATGGTTTAGGCACGTGAATAGCTGATAGTCAAAAAAAATAAATTTGACCAACCTCAATCCTGAATGGACACGCTCACTACATGATTTGACCCTTTAGCATCAAATCAATCAGCACATGAAATTATATAGAATTTACTTGTCAATAAGTACCTTTTGCATCTTTGCCAGGATGAACCACTGCAACGTCAAGACTTGAGTCCCTTGGTAGATGCCATTGGTGAACAGTATCTTCAAGTGCAACAATGAACCAATCAACCAATGACAATTCATAATCCCATAGACAAAGGCATATATACAAAAAAATAGCTACATACCAGGGATTCCTTCTGTGTTTGAGTTAGATTGAACCATTCTCACCAAATATCACTGATGGTCATCTCTGACAACCCAAATGAACAGCAACAAGTTCTGAATCTCAAACCCAACTCAAATAAAAGTCGCAGAACTAAGCCATCCGTCCCCAAATGAAAGAGCAAAACCTAACCTGGCATGTGCCTTTGAGGACGAACAAATCGCTGCCGATGAACAAGAAATCAGCGGCCCACTCCCAAGAAATGAGCCAACACCGTCGCTGACGACCACAAACGCCTCTTGAATTCTTCTTGGCTTCGATGGAGATAGAGCAGTGGGTAACTGTGGGGGCATTGGGAGGGGAGAAGCTGAAAAGGCCCGCGCTAGGCCGAAGGCGGACAGACACCGCCGGTGAAAAAGGAAGGGGAAACACCCAGCAACGTAGATAAAAGAAGGACAAGAAGACAATCCAACAAATCTAGTGCAAGCAGCCTGACACTTGTTTTGACTTTTGTGCAAAGTAAAATTTCGAAGAAAAATATATAGTTTCCAAATAATGCTTTGTTTAGTTCGTCACGAAATTTGTGAAAATTTACTGTAGCAATTGTAAATCGAAGATTAGGAAGACTAAACATGATTTAATTGTAAAACTAATTACACGGATGGATGGAAAATAGCAAGACAAATCTATTAGGGATGTTTCTTACAAAAAATCTAGATCATACTTCGTCGGGTGGTTCATTGATATAGTTTGTTGTTTTTTCCTTTCCTTTCTTTTCCTACCTACAACGATCTCCCGGATCGTAGTCTTGTATTTGCTGCTATATCAATGAAATGTGCTACTCCACCGTGTTAGGCGCGCACATCAAGAGGGAACAGAGGGGTCAAGATGCCTGGGCACATCAAGAGACGGCATGTGAAGTGGAATTTGTAACCGATACCTTTTGGTGGTAGCGCCCGGCAGGTTACGCACGAGGAACCATGGTGGATGCGTGGAGCAACATGGCTCGCGGTTGGGTTACCATAGCATATGCCTTTGATCAAAGCATGCCGTGTATCCCAGGCTCCACGCGTGTAACCGAGGCGGTGCAGGTTACAGTGATGGCCGCCTGGGCTACGCACGCCAGCATCGCGGTTGCCGCGGGACACGGTGAGAGCCAAGTGTGGTTCGAGGACCGGTGGATGGTCGCTTCCTGGTGTGATGAGTGATTGACAACGTGGTGTGGACTGATTCTCGGCTAAGTATTGCAGGTGCAGGTTGCGGCTTGACTGGTGCAGGTGCAGGTGAAGAACAAGCGCGAAAGGTCGTTGCTGGTGAGGCCTCCAGGTGTGGAGAAGGCAAGTAGGCTTGGTTCGAGGGACCCGGTGGCCAGCGGGGTCATGTGCGGGCCGCATGGTGGCAAGAACGACAAGATGAAGTCATGGACGGTTTCTTGGTTGAGCCTCAAAACCAAGGTCGAGCCGGGACTACGTGGGAGCCGAGTCATGAGTGGTGATTGGCGGAGGCTACACCAAGTTCGCGGGGTTTCCGGTGGTTCACCAGAAAACCACTAGGTTCCTTGGTTGATCCACAAAGCCAAGACCGAAGAACTGAAGACGGAGGTGCAGCAGCTCCAGACCGGTCTGACCGGTGGGTCTGACCGGTCTGACCGGTGGGTACCGGTCTGACCGGTGATGAGCACCGGTCTGACCGGTGTGCGACGACGCAGTACGGAATCTTCGAAGTGGAGGACACGCGTCGGGATCGCAAGGCTTGCGTCGAGGCTAAGCAAGTTTGCGGTCGCTGGGCTTCCGTCCGATGGAGCGAAGACAAAGATTTCCGAATTCGCCCTTGAGGGGCATGTATCCCTAGTTAGCTAGTAAGGGTATTTTCGTCTTTCGGTTGCCTCCATATAACCCAAGTGGTGAGAGGATGGCAGCCATCTCTTGGAACCCTAGCTCATTTAGTTTTCCTATTTTCCTTCCTATTTTCTTAGGATTTTCGTAGGACTAGCTTGAGAGCTTCATGGTGAGATCTTGTGAGAGGGAAGGATGAACGGGCGGCAAGCTAGACCTTGTATGAACCTCTTTGGTATGTATAGATGATTCGGCGTGGTTCCTCAAGGCTTGGTTGTGTCTTTCCCGTTTCTCCTTTTTGGTGATTTTCGGAGGCTTTTCTTGGTGAATTTCTTGTGGCGGTTTTGAGACCTTTCTCTTTGGGATTTGGTGGGGGATGTATGCATGAACCCCTCGTGGTTCTTTTCCCTTTGATTCCCCTCCCAAATCCGTGAGTAAAGGGGCTCAATTTTGGGGTTTTCGTGGTTCTAGGGTTCGTGGTGTTCTTGGCGGAAATCCTTCGATTCCTTTTGATTCAACAAGTTTTGGTGGACCAAATCTTGGCTATGGAGTGCCCATGAGGTATTCCTACTATCCCCAAAGTCTTGTACGAATCCGTGGAGCGAATCGGGAGATCGGGAGTTGGATTTGGGGGAGTTGACTCGCGGGCGCTGTTCATCCCGAGCTGCCCAGGTCACACCGGTCTGACCGGTTCTCTTGACTGGTCTGACCGGTGCTAGCCCTTGGTGGGATTTGTCCCGGGGAACAGCCTTGTCCGTGTTGTTTTGTCCCGTGGTCCTGCTGGTCAGTTCTTGGCGTGTTTGGAGTTGTTTTGCTAGGTTTTGTGAGGGGTTCTTCTTCCTTCCAGGTTGTGTTTCGGAGGTGGTTTTTGTTCCAAGGCCTAGAGGAGTCACTGAGGCTTCCTGGAACGTTTGTTGTGCGGCTGCTGTAGCCACCGGCCTGACCGGCTCTGTCCACCGGTCTGACCGGTGTAGCACAGGCAGCAAGCCGTGCAAGTTTCCGCGGTGTGTTTTGGTGAGTTCTGGCTCGGAGGGTTGTGTGTTGGCTCCTAGGACCAGTAGCACTCCAGTGGCTACGTGGTCTTGGCCAACTTGGGTAGTTGAGTCGGAGATGTGATTTGGAAGCCGTGTTCGTCTTGTTGGAGTTCTCATCTCCTTCGAGAAGAATTTTTATCGGCTCCCATTCACTCCCCCCCTCTCTGGTTCGCCTAATCGGTCCTTCAATTGGTATCAGAGCCGGTTCGGGTCTTTATTGACTCTTACCAGTCTAAGATCCAAAGATGGCATACCAGGAACGGGGATCGGGTCCTCTGCACTTCGATGGGAAGAACTACCAGATGTGGCAAAGGCGGATGGCGGCGTTCCTCCGCGGAAAGGGTCAGATCCTTTGGGATGTCACGGTGAACACAACTTATGTTCATCCGTTGAACTTCCTTGCTCCAGGATCGAGGGATATGTTCGAAGCCAACAACAAGGTTGTCGACTACTTGTTTTGTGCTCTGTGTCAGCCTGAATTCAATCGGGTTCAGACAGAGGACTTAGCTTGTAGGATTTGGGAGCAGTTGAAGGATGCTCATGCTGGGAACGCTCATGTTCAGGCTCGGATGTACGCGACTTACCGGAGAGAGTACGAGAACTTCACTCATCTCCCCGGCGAGTCCGTCGATGCCCTTTTCCAGCAGTTTACGGTCGTTGTGAACAACATGAGCCAATGTGGACGTCCTCCCATACAATGATCATGATAGAGCCGTGAAGCTCTTGCACTCGTTGGATCGTACCGTATGGGACGGGAAGTTTGAGGCTATTGTTGAGTCCGAGAAGTATGACACCTTGACGGTGAACGAGCTGTTCTCGAAGCTCAAGTTGGCTGAGATGGACCGTGGTATGACAGCCAAGATCGAGAGCCCGACTGATTCTCATAGTCTTGCTCTCGTTGGCGGCAAAGGAGCTAAGTCTAACGCTAACGCATCCTCCAGGATGTACTCTCTGTCTTCTCTGATGTCTTTGCCAGACGAGGAGTTCGACGTGCTTGGAGAGGACGAGCTGGCGTTGCTGACCAGGCGGTTCGAGAGGCTGCACGAGAACCGAGTGAACACGAGGAGGACGGCACGGACGTGCTATCAGTGCGGCAAGCCAGGACACTTCGTCGCCGACTGCCCGGAGAAGACGAAGAACAAGGACGGCTACAGGCACCGATCGAGCAAGGTTGGGAAGTACCGATCGAGGCGTGATCACAAGCACAAGAACAAGCACAAGGACGAGCGACGGTCGAGGAAGAAGGATGGCCGCGGCAGGACGGCCCGAGCAATGGTCGGAGCGAGCGACGTCGACTCCAGCTCCGCCTACTCTTCCTCGAGCTCGAGTAGCAGTGAAGATGAAGGTGATCGGCGCAAGAACAAGAAGTCATCCAGGAACTTGAGCGGGTTGAGCTGCTTTGCGGGAGATGGCTTCTGCGGCATGGCCCGTAGCTCCAGCAGCAAGAAGAGCCACCAGAGTGACTCGAGTTCTGACTCCGAGGATGAGGTATGTGATGAGCTCTCTTCTTTGCGCAAGGAGAATGATGAGTTGGTTGACTTCCTTGATAACCGCGATCACATGCTTAGAGAGGCCAAGAAGATGAGGAAAGAGCTTAGGGCCTCACTAGAAGATGCTAGGAACCGTGTGGCTGAGCTAGAAACCCAGAACCTAGCTTGAGATTGATTCGCTTAAGGCTTCTCCTGTGTTTTCTGATGAGATTGATTGCTGTGATTGCTCTGTGTACCTACCTTATCTTACTGCTCTTAAGGATAAGCATGCTTCTACTTGTGATGAACTAGATATGCTTAGGGTTGAAGTGGCTGAGCTTAAGTCTAGACCTGCTTTGCTAGGTGCTTGCACTTCTTGCCCTGTTTTGCATGGAAAGATTGATGAGATGCATGCTTACACTGTTTCGCTTGAGGCTAAGTTGAAAGAGCCTATTCCCACTTCTTACTCTACTTGTGAATTGCATGCGGTTAAGAATTTGGAGCTTACACATTATGTTGATCGCTTGCAGGATGAGAATGATGAGATGAGAAAATGTATGAGCTGGTTGTCGGGTCAGGAGCCTCAGCTTGGTATCATGATAGCGGCTTTCAAACGCTATGATGGTCAGGCACTTGGGGCTGACAAGCTTGGAGAGAATAGTGGTGAGGGAGTTGAGAGAGTTGGAGAGATTCCTATCCCACCACCAAGCAGATACAAGAACAAGTTTGAGCCCAAGCCTAACCATCTCAGAAACAAACTTGACACTACTCCAGATCCACCCATGTTCCCTCACCCAACAAATGATTTTCAGAAACCGGTGAAGTTTGTGAGCCCAAAGGGAGGTGAGGAAGGAGAGAAGAAGGGTGAGAAGCCGAGTGGGCAGCCCCAACCCAAGCCAAAGCCTAAGCCACAGCCCATAAAGTTCCATTGTGGGTATTGTGGGAGAGATGGTCACAAGGATGAGTTTTGCTTCAAGAGGAAGCGTGAGGAGAGAATGGCTAGAGAGTGGGCTAACAAGGACAGGTACCACCCCTCTAATGGTGTACCTGAGCCTCGTATGCAGATGCCCAGGGCCAAGGCAAGTGTGAGGACTGTTCCAGCTTGGGGAGACCGGAAGGCTGCAGGTGCTGCTGCTGGTCGAGCTACACCGGTCAGACCGGTGTACTACACCAGTCAAACCGGTGCAGGTCTGGGCAGAAAGCGAGTCGGGTTTCGTGCTCGTGAGGATGCTCGGTTTGGTTCTGGAGGTCGTGGTTCTGGTGGTTGGTCTGGAAAGTTTGCAGGTGGTCAGTTTGCTAGGCGTTCTCCACCTCGTGCTCAATACGGGGGTGGGAGGAGTCGTAGCTTTGAGATGGAGAGGAGGAACGATCCACGGTTTCCCTTTCGTGGCTGTCGTCCTCCTCCAGCTAGAGAGGGTTGGTTCCCTCGTAGTGGTTACCGTGGTGGTGTTCGTGGTGGTAGCTTTAATAGGCGTGATGATTTGGTTTGTGCTAACCCCACTTTGGAGCAAATGGCTCGGCACTGGTTTTACTCTTTTGGTACTAACCCAGTGCTGAGTCGTTTGTTCACTCACGTGCTCGCTTTTGAATTTTAGGTGGGAGACTTGAAGAACATTTGGTTGATTGACTCCGGTTGCTCGAGGCATATGACTGGAGACAAGGGGTGGTTCTCAAGTCTCGTCCCGGTGGTGACAAAGAAGTACATCACCTTTGGGGACAATGGGCGAGGGCGTGTGCTGTCAGAAGGTGAGATTAAGGTAAGTGACAAGATCACTCTCAGGCGTGTCGCTCTTGTTCAATCGCTTGGATACAATTTGATTTCTGTGTCCCGGTTGTTGGATGAGGGTTTTGAGGTGTTGTTTCGGCCTGGTGGTTCTCGGATTTTAGATTCTCGGGGGGATCTTGTTTGCATGGTCGTTCCCGAGGGTCAAGTGTTCCGAGCTGATTTCTCTCAGTCTTCTGGTGTGGAGCGTTGCTTCTTGGCTGGTTCTTCGAGTGAGTTGTGGAAGTGGCATAGGAAGTTGGGTCACTTGAGCTTTGACCTTTTGTCTCGCTTGAGTAAACTCAATTTGGTTCGAGGATTGCCACGGTTGAGGTTTGAGAAAGAGTTGGTTTGTGCGCCGTGTAGGCATGCCAAGATGGTAGCCTCTTCTCACCCGCCTCTCACCGATGTGACGACTGAGCGTCCATGCGAGCTGCTCCATATGGACCTTGTTGGCCCAGCTCGTGTGCGATCTGCGGGTGGGAAGTGGTATGTCCTTGTTGTGGTGGACGACTACTCTCGGTATGCGTGGGTGTTCTTTCTTGAGGAGAAAGGGGAGACGTTTGGTTTTGTTCGAGATCTGGTCTTGAGGTTAAGAAACGAGAGGCACGGAGATGCCATACGAGCGATCCGCAGTGACAATGGCTCGGAATTCAAAAACTCTCGCTTCGAAACCTTTTGCCATGACTTGGGTCTTGAACATCAGTTTTCGAGTCCGTATACGCCTCCCCAGAATGGCGTTGTGGAAAGGAAAAACAGGACCTTGTGCGAGATGGCTCGGACGATGCTCGACGAGCATAGGACTCCGAGAAGGTTCTGGGCTGAGGCGGTCAATACCGCGTGCTATGTGTCGAACAGGATCTACCTCAGGGTTCACAAGAAGAAAACCTGTTACGAGTTGATGCACGGTCGCACACCCAAGGTGAGTCACTTCCATGTCTTTGGTTGTAAATGCTTCATTCTGAAGAAAGGGAAGAAGTTGGACACGTTCGAGGCTAGGTCTGGCGATGGCATTTTCTTTGGTTATGCATCTCATTCTAGAGCATTTCGTGTGCTCAATCTTGAAACTAACCAAATTGTGGAGACTTGCGAGGTAACCTTCGAGGAGACATAGCCACGGAGTCAGCTTGTTTTTGAGTGTGCAGGTGACGACGAACTTGGCGAGGAGATCTTTCAGGAGGAGGAGCATGAACATGGAGATGATGAAGATGGCGGTGTGGTGCCCGCGGCTGAACATGTACCTACTACTTCGACGACGATCGAGAACGGACCCTCTCCCACACCTACAACGACAAATCCAGATCAAGGCGAAGCTGCTGTTGAGAGGGAGGTAGCATCAAGGTGAGAACCTCCCCGGCGAGTGCAAGTGGATCACCCAGCTTCGAGAATCATCGGCGACATGAATGAACGTACTACACGGTCGAGGGTTCGGAACAATTCTCATTTCGCTCGTGCTGCTTTTGTTGCCACCTTTGAGCCCAAAGACATTGGACACGCGTTATCTGATCATAATTGGGTTAATTTGATGCATGAGGAGTTGGAGAATTTTGAGAGGAACCAAGTTTGGGTGTTGGTTGACCCTCCTCCAGGGTGTAAGCCGATTGGGACAAAATGGGTGTGGAAAAATAAAGAGGGAGAGAAAGGAGAAGTGGTGAGGAACAAGTCAAGACTTGTTGCTCAGGGGTACAGTCAGAAAGAGGGGATCGACTACGAGGAGACTTTTGCTCCTGTAGCTCGTTTGGAGGCGATCAGGATCCTTCTAGCCTTTTCCGTGGCTAAAGGGTTCAAGTTGTACCAAATGGATGTGAAGAGTGCTTTCCTGAACGGTGTGTTGGAGGAAGAGGTGTTTGTGAGGCAACCACCGGGGTTTGAGAGTGAGAAGTACCCCCACCGGGTGTACAAGTTGAGGAAGGCGCTGTATGGGTTGAAGCAGGCGCCTAGAGCTTGGTATGGTAGGTTGAGGGGGTTCCTGTTTGAGAGAGGGTTTGAGATGGGAAAGGTCGATCAGACCTTGTTTCTCCTCAGGCAGGGCAGAGATATCCTGATTGTGCAGGTATACGCGGATGATATTGTCTTTGGTGGCTCGTCTAACTCTCTTGTTGCAAGGTTTGCAGAAGACATGAGCAGGGAATTTGAGATGAGCATGATGGGCGAGTTGCAGTTCTTCCCCGGGCTACAAATCAAGCAATCAAAGGAAGGAACATTTGTGCACCAAGCTAAGTACACCAAGGACATTGTGAGGAAGTTCAAGATGGAGGACTCCAAGGCCATGGTGACGCCTATGAGTACGACTACAGCTCTTGATGCGGACGAGGAAGGTGAACACGTGGACCAGAAGGAGTATCGGAGCATGATCGGGTCACTCCTCTACTTAACGGCGACGAGGCCGGACATTCAATTCTCGGTGTGTCTGTGCGCTCGTTTTCAAGTGTCTCCAAGGACTTCGCATCGGCAAGCAGTCAAGCGCATTTTCAGGTGTTTGCGACACTCTCCCGACTTCGGCCTTTGGTACTCTGCGTCTTCTTCTTTGGCGCTTCATGGTTTTTCAGACGCGGATTTTGCCGGGTGTCGGTTGGATAGGAAGTCCACTTCTGGGACTTGCCAGTTCTTGGGTTCTTCTTTGGTGTCTTGGTCTTCCCGCAAACAGTCGAGTGTTGCTCAATCCACTACCGAGGCAGAGTATGTGGCCGCAGCTAGTTGTTGCTCTCAGCTCCTTTGGATCACATACACCATGAGTGACTTTGGTGAGGAGTATACCCATGTCCCACTTCAATGTGATAGCACCAGTGCCATAAGCGTTGCAAAGAACCCAGTGCTCCATTCCAAAACCAAGCACATAGAAGTGAGGTATCATTTTCTGAGAGACAACGTAGAGAAAGGGAAGATAGCTTTGATCCATGTACCCACACATGACCAACTAGCCGATATTTTCACCAAACCCCTAGATCAAGCAACTTTCACTCGTTTGAGGGGGGAGCTTGGTGTTTGTTTGATTTCTTGAGTTGGTGTGTGGGAGCTCCTTTGTAGCATATGTATAGCTTTCCTTTGTGCATTTCTTGCATTTGGCATGGCATATGTAACATGATGTATAGGCATCTTTGTATCTTAGGTTGCATGCATTTTGTAACATATGCATTGTTTAGGAAAGGCTTCTCCTATATACATTGTTCACCATGGAATGATATATATGTCTTTGTGAGCTAATTTGGTAAGCTATGGTTAGTTTGGCTTAGCTCTTGATAATCTTGGTTTATATCCATGGTTGATGGCTATGTTTTTGAAAAATTTCATATATATGCTCTCTTGTGAGTAAATGCCTTTACATGATCTTGACATGTTTTTGTGGCTTGGCTATGCTTAATTTGTGGTTGGATAGCTTATTTTGATCATATGGGGCCAAAGGCTCATTTGCCATCATGAATGTTTAGCCCCCATGCTTCATCTTGTGGAGGGGCATAAGTTCCTTTTTGTCGCAAAGACATTTCATGTACCAATTTTAAATCTGAAAATGAAATGTAAATTGCTTGAAAAATGTGCTCCCATGTCATATGGGCTAATTTTAATTTGCTTTGGGTGCTAAATCGTTGCATGATGCCTACCAATGAGAAGTCTCATATATAGAAGTAGGCACATGGCTCGGTGGCTTTGACATGACATTAGGTGCTTGTGGGTGTTTATGATGGTCTTATGCTTAGAATGGTTGTCCTAGCATGAAGTTTGTGTGGCTTTGCCATTTTGACATGTTTTGCTCATGTTTAGGACTTTGCTCATGAGACGGTGATTTTTCGCAAAATTACTCAATTCTATCTTAGCTTCGTCCAATGGTTGTGAAACTTGGTGGTCTTGTAGTTGATGTCATTACGAAGCTATAGAGTATCTAACTTGCTCATTTGGACATGTGTAGCATCCTTTGTTGAATTTTGTCTATTTGAGAAGCTCTAGGTTGCATTTTTTGAATTTTTGGCTTGATTCATGCATTGTCAACAAAGGGGAGAAGTTTGAGCATGTTTTGGCCTACTGAATGCATCTAGAAGGTTTTCAGGTGGTTTCGAGCCATTTTTGGGCTCTGTTGTGCACCGGTCTGACCGGTTGAGGTCACCGGTCTGACCGGTCAGAGTGCTGGTCCTGTTCACAAGTTGAGCACCGGTCTGACCGGTGGTGTCGACCGGTCTGACCGGTCAGAGCTGAGCTGTTGCAGCTGCTCTGTTTCGTGAAGTGGCTCGCATGCATTCGTCCAGGGGGAGTTGCATTGGTTCAGGGGGAGTTTGCATGTGTGCAGGGGGAGCTCTTTGTGGTTTTCGAGCTTTGGATTGTTGGTTTGTGATCTTTGCTTGAGAATGTTTTGTCTCGGATGTGTCGAGCCGTTGCCCTTGCCTAAGGGGTCCGAGACTTGTCTTCTTCATGTGATCTTGCTCTTTGCCTTTTCTTTGGCTTTCGATCGCTTGTTGGAGTTTCTTTTAATCGTTTCTTTTCTTTTCCTTTTCTCTTGGTTACCAAAACGTGTGTGTTGTCAATGCACTCATCAAGGGGGAGATTGAGAGCCAGGTGTGGTTCGAGGACCGGTGGATGGTCGCTTCCTGGTGTGATGAGTGATTGACAACGTGGTGTGGACTGATTCTTGGCTAAGTATTGCAGGTGCAGGTTGCGGCATGACTGGTGCAGGTGCAGGTGAAGAACAAGCGCGAAAGGTTGTTGCCGGTGAGGCCTCCAGGTGTGGAGAAGACAAGTAGGCTTGGTTCGAGGGACCCGGTGGCCAGCGAGGTCAAGTGCGGGCCGCATGGTGGCAAGAACGGCAAGATGAAGTCATGGACGGTTTCTTGGTTGAGCCTCAAAACCAAGGTCGAGCCGGGACTACGTGGGAGCCGAGTCATGAGTGGTGATTGGCGGAGGCTACACCGAGTTCGCGGGGTTTCCGGTGGTTCACCAGAAAACCACTGGGTTCCTTGGTTGATCCACAAAGCCAAGACCGAAGAACCGAAGACGGAGGTGCAGCAGCTCCAGACCGGTCTGACCGGTGGGTACCGGTCTGACCGGTGAGGAGCACCGGTCTGACCGGTGTGCGACGACGCAGTCCGGAATCTTCGAAGCGGAGGACACGCGTCGGGATCGCAAGGCTTGCGTCGAGGCTAATCAAGTTTGCGGTCGCTGGGCATCCGTCCGATGGAGCGAAGACAAAGATTTCCGAATTCGCCCTTGAGGGGCATGTATCCCTAGTTAGCTAGTAAGGGTATTTTCGTCTTTCGGTTGCCTCCATATAACCCAAGTGGTGAGAGGATGGCAGCCATCTCTTGGAACGCTAGCTCATTTAGTTTTCTTATTTTCCTTCCTATTTTCTTAGGATTTTCGTAGGACTAGCTTGAGAGCTTCATGGTGAGATCTTGTGAGAGGGAAGGATGAACGGGCGGCAAGCTAGACCTTGTATGAACCTCTTTGGTATGTATAGATGACTCAGCGTGGTTCCTCAAGGCTTGGTTGTGTCTTTCCCGTTTCTCCTTTTTGGTGATTTTCGGAGGCTTTTCTTGGTGAATTTCTTGTGGCGGTTTTGAGACCTTTCTCTTTGCGATTTGGTGGGGGATGTATGCATGAACCCCTCGTGGTTCTTTTCCCTTTGATTCCCCTCTCAAATCCTTGAGTAAAGGGGCTCAATTTTGGGGTTTTTGTGGTTCTAGGGTTCGTGGTGTTCTTGGCGGAAATCCTTCGATTCCTTTTGATTCAACAAGTTTTGGTGGACCAAATCTTGGCTATGGAGTGCCCATGAGGTATTCCTACTATCCCCAAAGTCTTGTGCGAATCCGTGGAGCGAATTGGGAGATCGGGAGTTGGATTTGGGGGAGTTGACTCGCGGGCGCTGTTCATTCCGACCTGCCCAGGTCACACCGGTCTGACTGGTGCTCTTGACCGGTCTGACCAGTGCTAGCCCTTGGTGGGATTTGTCTCAGGGAACAGCCTTGTCCGTGTGGTTTTGTCCCGTGGTCCTGCTGGTCAGTTCTTGGCGTGTTTGGTGTTGTTTTGCTAGGTTTTGTGAGGGGTTCTTCTTCCTTCCAGGTTGTGTTTCGGAGGTGGTTTTTGTTCCAGGGCCTAGAGGAGTCACTGAGGCTTCCTGGAACGTTTGCTGTGCGGCTGCTGTAGCCACCGGCCTGACCGGCTCTGTCCACCGGTCTGACCGGTGTCACCGGTCTGACCGGCGCAGGTCATCAGTCTGACCGGTGTAGCACAGGCAGCAAGCCGTGCAAGTTTCCGCTGTGTGTTTTGGTGAGTTCTGGCTCGGAGGGTTGTGTGTTGGCTCCTAGGACTAGTAGCACTCCAGTGGCTGCGTGGTCTTGGCCAACTTGGGTAGTTGAGTCGGAGACGTGATTTGGAAGCCGTGTTCGTCTTGTTGGAGTTCTCATCTCCTTCGAGAAGAATTTTTATCGGCTCCCATTCACTCCCCCCCGCTCTGGTTCGCCTAATCGGTCCTTCACACGGCAGGTGGTGTCGACTAACACTCTGTTTGTCTGGCTTATCAGCCACCAGTCAGTGGTACTTATCTCTCAGAACAAATCAGCCACTAGCTACCGGCCAGTGGTACTTTTCTCTCAGAGCAAATCAGCACCAGCCACCAGTCGTCAACCAGACGAACAGGCAGTAAGCGTGTAACCTGCAAGGTCTCGGTTACGCAGGTGCCATTCAGCAGGCTGCGCACTAGAGAATTCCATGGACGACGCGTCAGCCTCCCGGGCGAGGTCTTCGCTTCGGGGAGAAGCAAACTGTGGCGAGGGCAGGCCGCTGTGGGCCACGCGGTGCACCATCATTATTACGATGGACGACGGGACAGGGCCTCCCTCCTCCGCTCCCCTCCCGTCGTGTCGTCCGCAGCCACAGCCGCCGCCCGCCCCGAGGAGTAAGCTGGACCCACTGCGTTACGTGTGCCATGCGGTGCTTCAGCCTAGGTTACGTGGCTTGCTGCCAAGCCAAGGGTTACACACGGTCACTGTGTCGTGTCGTGTGTACAGCCTTGACGAGACAGGACTGCTGCTGCAGGCACCTCCACTCCCGTCCCATCGTGTTGTCCATAGCCACAACAGCACCGCCGTCCTGAGGAGTAAGCTGGACACGCTGGGTTACGCACAATCCATGACGCACACACGTACTACATCCACTATGCAATTAAGCTTATATAAACTATGTAATTGGTACCCACTAACGATTTCTCTTGCCTCTCAACGCGCCATGTCATAACCCACTACACGCTATGTCACCATCCACTATAAACCATGTCAACATCCACCAAGACATGTATTTATGCCTTCGTCGATTTTCTGTGACTAATAGCATGTTGTATTTGCGAGTAGCACGCCATAAAATTCTCGCAGTTGAAATACATGTAGGATCAGTCATTTAAGAATGGTTCTCTCTCAACAAAATTAACATGCTTTCATATATATTATTGTTTACAGATAAATATCGTCATGTAATCATTTTGGTGTTTCTACTTTCACATTTCACCTTAAAATTTTACTTAAAAATTCCCGCAGCAACGCGCGGAGTATCACCTAGTTATTAGTTACTCCTACCTCGTCTGTGACATCGCGACGATGATCAATTAAGCTGGACCTGTTGGGTTACGCACAATCCATGACGCACACGCGGTGCTTCAGCCTAGGTTACGCGGCTTGCTGCCATTTGTACGTTGGGATCGTACCACCTGCTCTGCGTCGTCGGGTGACACGCTAGCACTCCCCCTTGTTTACGCATGAAGGGATTTCACATTTTTCCGGTGCACGGCTCGACGATTACGAAACCCAAGCTACGGCTGCCCAGCGTGGCCGGGTTACACGCGCACGGCTCGCCGGGACATGGCACAGGCTACTGCAGGGATCAGGAGATTTTAAATGATCCAGTTGCCGAAAAACCGCCCGGAGCTAGATACACGCGGGCCACACCACAACATGGAATGTGCAAGAGCAAACCGCTAATCCCGGTGTTGCCACGGGCACGGGCCCACGAGGTCTGTTTACTACTCCTCATCTTCGGCTGTTGCTCGCGTTGCCTATCATACCTCCCACGGCTGACACCGGGCCCGCATTCCAGGACCCACATGGTAGCGGGTGGGAACTGACGAGTTTGCCCAATTTTTTTCTTTTTCATTTACGTATTTTCGTGGGGTTGAAAGTCCGCGACCGCTTTGGACTTTTCGGATTCCGTCTGCTTGGTTTCCCAGTTTCCACCCCCTCGGAGGACTTGAGCAGTTGAGCGGCAGTCGTGGCCGTCGGCGCTGATTGATTCATTTCTTCGTCACACAGGTCAAGCCCTACGTCCTTGCTCGTACACATCAAAACAGATGGTTTGCGCTCTTCTAGTTTTGTCTTCGGTTCGAGGCACTCGGATTGTTTTTGTTATGGAGCAATGATTTAAGAACTTGCGTCAGTAATGTACATCCGTGTTGCCTTTATTTCAAGAACTTTGGTACTGATCGAGGTTAGCGGCGGAGGCGGGACCCCAATCGGCGGCGGCATATAGCGGGAGATCCAATGCAATTGGGGCCGGTGGTTTATTGTAGGGAAGCAGAAAAGAATGGTTGGGAGAAATCATATCTGCAAAGGCTGCTTGAATCTGAGCAGTACCAAACAAGGAATTCTAACTATGTGACAAAGCTTGTGATTAATTATCGTTGCCATCCATCAATTCTGAAGCTACCATCGAAGCTTTTCTACAGTGGTGAAATGATCTCTCATGACAAACATAATGTGCCATTGACTTATGATTGTATTGGTCTACGTAATAATCTGTTCCCTATTCTTTTTATCGGAATACATGGATGTGATGAGATGGACAGCACTGATCCATCATGGTTCAATAGGATTGAAGTTAATAAGGTTGTAAGCCTCGTAAGGAAACTCACAAGCAGCAGTCTTGTCCGTGAAGCTGATATAGGAGTCATTGCTCCATACCGCCAGCAAGTTGCAAAGATTAAGAAAGCCCTTAAAAAACTTGACATGACTCAATTGAAAGTTGGTAATGTGGAACAATTCATAGGTGAAGAGCGGGACGTGATAATCATCTCTACACTCAGGTCAATTGTAAAGTATAATGAATTTGGCAAGTTGTTTAATCTTGGATTTTTGAGCAATCATAGAAGGTTCAATGTTGCGATCACTCGTGCAAAATCACTGCTCATCATTGTCGGGAACCCTGATATGATCACAAAGGTAATACTCTCTCTATCAATATCTATATCAATCAAGATGCACTAATATTTATACTTCCATCAAATTTACAATTTCAGGATTTGCACTGGGATAAGCTCATGCGGTACTGTGCTGATAATGGTTCTTATCAAGGATGCCCACTACCACCATCGCACTATGGGTCTTACTAGTTTTAGTTAGGAGCCTAGTAGTTGTTATGAAATGAATACTTTGTGGATTGCTTGTTACACGTGCTCGTCTAATAAGTAAGTTCAGGTATCCATGATGCTGCAGCAATTTGGTTGCCATGGCAATGGCACAATCTGAATAGGCTGGCATCTCTTGTGGTGGTGGCTGGCTCGGTGTGGGACATCATTGGCAATGACAACGGTGCTGGTGGTTGTTGTCGTCCGAGGTTGCAGCTGCCGATACGTGTTTTATTGGTTTGGTTGAGTTTAGCTAGTGGAGGCGTGCATCGCGTTGATATTGATTTTACTCATCTAAGGCATGGGACAATGGCAGAATCGCCGTCGTCGGACCCAACTATCTAGGCCGCCGTTGAACGTCACCAAAACCAGGTGATTCTTTCTTTCTTCCTGGTTAAAAGTGACGTGATGGGATCTGTTGCTGGACAAGTTTGTGGAGGTGAAGAAGCTATGACACTATGTTTTAGTGATCTTCTTAGCCCGTTGGTGTGACTCCCCTAGTTGCTCAATGTAAGTGATGAACTGATGTCATTGTGAACTGCTTTCCCTCAACACTGATTAGGTTACGCACGGCGTCGGATACGGAAAATCCACGCTACGTCCTGTCGTGGTCACTTTCAGGAGTCTGCAGTGTTGCGTTCCTGTTCACTATTGAGTTATAAACAGAGCGATGCGTTCCTGGTAAGTGTTGAGTTATAAATAGTGTTGAGTTACGCATCTATAAGACTGCTGGCTGCATGGCACAACACTAACTGGGTTACGCACAGATCGGTTGCGCAAAATCCACGCTGCATCCAGTCGTGTCGGGCCTGATTGGTTGAGAGCCAAATGTGCCCTACCAAAATTGGGGCATGTCAAAACATGGGCATGCCAACATTTTCTACCAAAATCTGGGCAAAAATTACACATGTTTTAGTGTTAAATGTAATAGCCAAAATTTTGGCACTCAATTGGTTTGATGCCAAAGCACATTTGCCAAAAATATTGGTCATACCCCAATTTTGGTTTGGCAATTTTGGCTCTCAACCAATCAGGCTCGTCGATTCTGCGTGCCACCCGCACTAGCTCGGTTACGCACGGTTCGGCGACGCACCATCCCATGGCACGTGCATTACCGACTGTGTTACGCACCTTGACGGTTACGAATAATCCACGTTGCATTCTAATTCGACGCACCATCCTGCTCGGTTACGCACGTTTCGGCGACGCACCATCCGTTCTGCATGGTGCGTGCATCACTGACTGGGTTACACACGTAGTCTGTCACACAAAATCCCTATGCATCCGGTCGTGTTGTTCCGTCGCGTAACCTGGAGCCGATAAGGTTACGCAAAATGCACACTGCATCTGGTCATGTCGATTCAGCGTGTAGCCTGCACAGGTTACGCACCATCCGTGCTGCTTGATGCAACACCGTCTAGGTTACGCACCTTTAAGACTGCTGGCTACATGGTGCAACACGGACTGGGTTACGCAGGGTGTCGGATACGCAAAATCCATGCTGCATCCAGTCGCGTCGATCCTGCACGTCACCTGCTCTAGCTCAGTTACGCACGGTTCGGCGACGCACCGTGCATTACCGGCTGGGTTACGCAAAATCCACGCTACCTCCGGTCATGTCGATTCAGTTCGGCCGTTTCCTTGGGCTTTCTATGAATGGACCGAGGCATGCCTTGGCCCACTCATCCTCACAGCTATAGATCTCTCACAGCTATGGCCGAATCCCGTCCCATCCACCGCCGCCGCAGCCGCCGGCACCCTCCCCCGCCGCCGCTGCAGCCGCCGGCACCCGCTCCCACCACCATAACCGCGCTCGGTGATGACATCCTCTGCGAAATGTTCCTACGCCTCCCCGCCATCACGAGCCTCGCCCGAGCGGCATTCACCTGCCGCACATTTCTCGGCACCGTCCGCTCCTCCCCCGGCTTCCGGCACCGCTTTTGTGTGCTCCACACACCGCCGTTCCTCACCCTGTTCATGAGGCCCTACATGAGCGCCATCATCCCTGCAGCTGTAGGCAAGCGCAGCGACATGGTCGCCGCCTTCGGTGGTCTACTCGAAAACTCTGACTCTGAGTATGAGTGGTATATCGAACCCGATGTCCCCTAGAGCGAGTGGTATGCCAGCTTCGTCAGCAGCTCCACCTACCAATGCGCCTCCTACAGCCCGCACTCAAAGGCTCTGAAAATCTACCCCAAGATGGCCAAGGATCTCCGCTTGGACTTCCTCACAGCCGACACGTTTCTTGAGTTCTACACGCTCTCAGAAGACGGCGAGGAGAAGAAGCCGTCCTGCGTGGTCTGCGTCCACCGGAATAGCACCTGAACATGGGCGCGCATGGACGTCTTCTCATCGCAGACCATGGAGTGGCGGGTCGTTTTGCCGCAGACGCAGACATGGGGAGTGTTGAATGTTCATGAGAAATTCCCCATTGGCACAGTTGTCAATGGCTTCATCTGCTGGATACACAAGTGGCAGGGATGCATCGTCACCCTCAACACTGAGGCATTTCAGTTCTCTCGAATGGAACTGCCACCGACCTTGAAATGGCCAATGTCAGTGTTTCAGCTTGGTCAGACAAATGATGGGAAGTTGTGTGTCGTCTGTGCACTACAATGCATGCTTTCTGTTTGGCTCTGGGAAGCCGATGATGAGGGTGTCAAGAGATTCATGCCGCAGGAGATGATCTTATTACGCCCAACTTTCAATAAGATCACCGAGCTTTTAGAAGAAGCTAATGTTGAAATGCATCCTATGGCAGTTAACAATGGCTTTGTGTACCTATCTGCCTACCTAGGTTGGGACCATCGGTATTTGTTCCTCTCCTTGTGCTTGGAAACAGGCGAGATGAATTTGTTCTGTAAGGAAAGCCAGTTTGTAATATCAGAAGTTGTTCCGTACATCATGGTCAGCTGGCCGTCGTCTTTAGATGGCAAGGTGAGCCTATACATATACGTATTCCTTGTGACATGATAAAATGTGTTCCGTCCCTCAGTTGTAGGCCGTTCTCATCACATGAGAGTAGGTCATCGTATTATTGTGGAATTTTGTCATCGGCTTTCTGGTTTAGATGAATTAACATGAATAAAATTACTTATAACCGTGCTACTCAATTGCTGATTGTATACGATAGCATGAGGGATTGTCTACATTATATTATACCATAAGGATTTGTAATGTTATTCGCTATATTTCATGCCGGAATTCTTTGTCCACTTACTTTACAATGCTAACCAATTCAAGGGTATCATATTTCAGTTTCATTGGTACTGTAGTACATGCTAAGCAATTTGATTTGTACAATTAGAATCTATTACTCGTTCCTGCTGGATGCTACATTTTTTCTATGCAAAATCTTATATTACATATGAGTTATCTTTATGTCATCGGAGGATTCAGACACCGCAGTTATAGGAAAAATGTCTGAAGATGATGGTCCTATGGGCACTGAAAAGGCTTCTCTTGTCCTTTTCACAGCATTGAAATCATTCAGAGAACATCTAATTGAAGATGACAACTCTAATTTTGCAGAGATAGAGGCCTTCTTACTTGATGATGAGACGAACTCTCTTCTGAATAGAATCGCTACTTTAGAGTCAGGATTGGAAGCTGCAAGACATCGTGTCTTGAGAATAGGTACTGAACCCAATAGCACGAATTAGCAGGGGATGGAGAGAGCAAGCTGCTGGCAAATGTGCAAGGGAATGTTGGGTAGAGCCTGTTCCTGATTCTTTATTGGGTGACCCTAGTTCTGGTGTCTCGTCTTAATTTGGGCTTTTATTGAGACGTGTTGTGAGGGAAGGATGGAGACGTTATGTGATAATGGTGTCATGTTCCATGTGTGTTTAGTGTCACTATGTCATCTGTCGTTTTTCCAAATATGTCGTTGTTACCCCCATATGTCATTACATGAATAGAAATGCGACAGAAAAGGCATTTACCTTGCCAAAGCTAAAGATTTCATGTTTTCCAAATTCTTGAATATATGCCAGTTGCCTCCCGCTTTTTGGAAAATAGCCGATTCCTTTGAATTTGCCGATCCGATTCTAAATGGCATCCCCATTGCCGATTGCCGTGCTCGGCGACAGAGAACCCGCCAAGGCATTCGCGCCGAAGAAAACTCGGCTTCGTAGAACCAAGTAACCATCTGTGGAACCGGGCTCAGCGCCAAACTGTGGGCCGGCCTGTGGGCTGCTGCGCTCGGCCTGCCACAGTGGGATGACCCATCTATAACCATCTGTGGCTAAGGGCATTGTCCCTGGATGTTTTTTTGCGAATTACACAGTACATCGGAGACACTCACAACGCATGCACACTCATCTCGTCGTGCCGAATCAGCATGTAACCTGCACTTGTTACGCACCGTCCATGCTGCTTGATTGATGCAACACCAACTGGGTCGTGTCGACTCAACGCGTAACCACAAGAGCTTACGCACCGTCCGTGCTGCTTGATGCAACACCGACTGGGTCGTGTCGAATCAGTGTGTAACATGAAGAGGTTACACACTGTCCGTGCTGCTTAACACAACACCAACTCGGTTAAGCACGTAGTATGTTACGCACCTTTAAGACGGCTGGCTGCATGGCTCAACACAGACTGGGTTACGCACTGATCAGTTGTGCAAAATCCACGCTGCATCCGGTCATGTCGATTCTACGCGTAACCTGAACCAGCTCGGTTATGCACGGTACGGCGACGCAGCATCCCATGGCGCGTGCATTACCGACTGGGTTACGCACCGAGACGGTTACGCAAAATCCACGCTGCATTCAGATTCGACGCACCATCCGTTCTGCATGATGCGTGCATCACCGACTGGGTTACGCACAGAGTCTATCACGCAAAATCCCCATGCATCCGGTCGTGTTGTTGCATCGCGTAACCTGGGGTCGATAAAGTTACGCAAAATCCACGCTACATTCGGTCGTGTCGAATGCAGCTTACGCACCGTCCTTGATGCTTGATCCAACACTGACTGGGTCGTGTCGTTGCATCGTGTAACCTAAACCCGCAAAGGTTACGCAAAATCCACGCTGCATCCGGTCGTGTCAATTCAGCGCGTAACCTGGAGCAGATAAGGTTACGCAAAATCCACGCTGCATCTGGTCGTGTCGAATCAGCACGTAACCTGTACAGGGCACCGTCCGTGGAGTGTGATGCAACACAGACTGGGTCGTGTCGAATGCAGCTTACGCACCATCCTTGATGCTTGATCCAACACTGACTGGGTCGTGTCTTTCCATCGCGTAACCTAATCCCACAAAGGTTATGCAAAATCCACGCGGCATCCGGTCGTGACGTTCAGCGCGTAACCTGGTCTGGTTACGCACCGTCCATGCTGCTTGATTGATGCAACACCGACTGGGTCGTGTCGAATGCAGCTTACGCACCGTCCTTGATGCTTGATCCAACAGTGACCTGGTCGTGTCGTTGCATCGCGTAACCTAAACCAGCAAAGGTTACGCAAAATCCACGCTGCATCCGGTCGTGTCGATTCAGCGTGTAACCTGCACTAGTTACACACCGTCCGTGCTGCTTGATAGATGCAACACCAACTGGGTCGCGTCGAATCAGCGCATAACCAAAAGAAGTTACGCACCATCCGTGCTGCTTGATGCAACACCAACTGGGTCGTGTCGAATCAGCGCATAACATGCAGAGGATACGCACTGTCCATGCTGCTTGATGCAACACCGACTCGGTTAAGCACGTAGTAGGTTACACACCTTTAAGACGACTGGCTGCATGGCTGAACAATAACTGGGTTACGCACTGATCGGTCGTGTTGATTCTACGTGTCACCTGCTCCAGCTCGGTTACGCACAGTTCGGCGACGAAGCATCCCGTGGCGCGTGCATCACCAACTGGGTTACGCACCGAGATGGTTACGCAAAATCCACGCTGCATTCGGATTCGACGCACCATCCTGCTCGGTTACGCACGTTTCGGTGATGCACCATCCGTTCTGCATCATGCGGGCATCACCGACTGGGTTACGCACAGAGTCTGTCACGCAAAATCCCCATGCATCCGGTTGTGTCGTTGCATCACGTAACCTGGGGCCGATAAAGTTACGCAAAATCCACGCTGCATCCGGTCGTGTCGAATGCAGCTTACGCACCGTACTTGATGCTTGATCCAACACTAACTGGGTCATGTCATTGCATCGCGTAACCTAAACCCGCAAAGGTTACGCAAAATCCACGCTGCATCCGGTCGTGTCGATTCAGCAGGTAACCTGCACTGGTTACGCACCGTCCGCGCTGCTTGATTGATGCAACACTGACTGGGTCGTGTCGAATCAGCATGTAACCACAAGAGGTTACGCACCATCCGTGCTGCTTGATGCAACACTGAGTGGGTCATGTCGAATCAGCGCGTAACATGCAGAGGTTACGCACCGACTGGGTCGTGTCGAATCAGCACGTAACCACAAGAGGTTACGCACCATCTGTGCTGCTTGATGCAACACTAACTGGGTCGTGTCGAATCAGCGCGTAACATGTAGAGGTTATGCACCGTCCGTGCTGCTTGATGCAACACTGACTCGGTTAAGCATGTAGTAGGTAACGCACCTTTAAGACGGCTAGCTGCATGGCTCAACACTGACTGGGTTACGCACTGATCGGTTGCGCAAAATCCACACTGCATCCGGTCGTGTCGATTCTACGCGTCACCTGCTCTAGCTCGGTTACGCACGGTTCGGCGACGAACCATCACTTGGTGTGTGCATTATCGACTGGGTTACACACCGTGACGGTTACGCAAAATCCACGTTGCATTCTGATTCGACGCACCATCCTGCTTGGTTACGCATGTTTCGGCGACGCACCATCCGTTCTGTATGGTGCGTGCATCACCAACTGGGTTACGCACGGAGTCTGTCACGCAAAATCCCCATTCACCCGGTCGTGTCGTTGCATCGCGTAACCTGGAGCCGATAAGGTTACACAAAATCCACGCTGCATCCGGTCATGTCGAATCAGCACGTAAACTGTACAGGGCACCGTCCGTGGAGTGTGATGAAACACCGACTGGGTCATGTCGAATGCAGCTTATGTACCGTCCTTGATGCTTGATCCAACACTGACTGGGTTGTGTCTTCGCATCACGTAACCTAATCCCACAAAGGTTACGCAAAATCCACGCGGCATTCGGTCGTGACGTTCAGCGCGTAACCTGGTCTGGTTACGCACCATCCGTGCTCCTTGATTGATGCAACATCGACTGGGTCGTGTCGAATGCAGCTTACGCACTGTCCTTGATGCTTGATCCAACAGTGACTGGGTCGTGTCGTTGCATCGCGTAACCTAAACCCGCAAAGGTTACGCAAAATCTACGCTGCATCCGGTCATGTCGATTCAGCGCATAACATGCACTGGTTACGCACCGTCCGTGCTGCTTGATAGATGCAACACCGACTGGGTCATGTCAAATCAGCGTGTAACCACAAGAAGTTATGCACCATCCGTGCTGCTTGATGCAACACCAACTGGGCCGTGTCGAATCAGCGCGTAACATGTAGAGGTTACGCACGGTCCGTGCTACTTAATGCAACACCGACTCGGTTAAGCACATAGTAGGTTATGAACCTTTAAGATGGCTGGCTGCATGGCTCAACACTGACTAGGTTACGCACTAATCGGTCGTGTCGATTCTACGCGTCACCTGCTCCAGCTCGGTTACGCACGGTTCAGCGACGCAGCATCGCATGGCGCGTGCATCACCGACTGGGTTACGCACCGAGACGGTTACGCAAAATCCACGCTGCATTCTGATTTGACGCACCATCCTGCTTGGTTACACATGTTTCGGCGATGCACCATCCGTTCTGCATCGTGCGTGCATCACCGACTGGGTTACGCACGGAGTCTGTCACGCAAAATCCCCATGCATCCGATTGTGTCATTGCATCGCGTAACCTGGGGCCGATAAAGTTACGCAAAATCCATGCTGCATCCGGTCGTGTCGAATGCAGCTTACGCACCGTCCTTGATGATTGATCCAACACTAAATGGGTCATGTCGTTACATCGCGTAACCTAAACCCACAAAGGTTACACAAAATCCATGCTGCGTCCGGTCGTGTCAATTCAACGCGTAACCTACACTGGTTACGCACCATCCGTGCTGCTTGATTGATGCAACACCGACTGGGTCATGTCGAATCAGCACGTAACCACAAGGGGTTACACACCATCCGTGCTGCTTGATGCAACACTGACTGGGCCGTGTCGAATCAGCGTGTAACATGCAGAGGTTACGCAGCGTCCGTGCTGCTGGATGCAACACCGACTCGGTTAAGCATGTAGTAGGTTACGCACCTTTAAGATGGCTAGCTGCATGGCTCAACACTGACTAGGTTACGCACTGATCGTTTGCGCAAAATCCATGCTGCATCCGGTCGTGTCGATTCTACGCGTCACCTGCTCCAGCTCAGTTACACACGGTTCGGTGACGCACCATCACATGGCGCGTGCATTACCGACTGGGTTACGCACCGTGACGGTTACGCAAAATCCACGATGCATTCTGATTCGACGCACCATCCTGCTCGGTTACGCACGTTTCGGCGATGCACCATCCATTCTGTATGGTGCGTGCATCACCAACTGGGTTACGCATGGAGTCTGTCACGCAAAATCCCAATGCATCCAGTCGTGTCGTTGCATCGCGTAACCTAGAGCTGATAAGGTTACACAAAATCCACGCTGCATCCGGTCATGTCGAATCAGCGCGTAAACTGTACAAGGCACTGTCCGTGGAGTGTGATGTAACACCGACTGGGTCGTGTCGAATGCAGCTTACGCACCGTCCTTGATGCTTGATCCAACACTGACTGGGTCATGTCTTTGCATCACGTAACCTAATCCCACAAAGGTTACGCAAAATCCACGCGGCATTCGGTCGTGACGTTCAGCGCGTAACCTGGTCTGGTTACGCACCGTCCGTGCTGCTTGATTGATGCAACACTGACTGGGTTGTGTCGAATGTAGCTTACGCACTGTCCTTGATGCTTGATCCAACAGTGACTGGGTCGTGTCGTTGCATCGCGTAACCTAAACCCGCAAAGGTTACGCAAAATCTACGCTGCATCCGGTCGTGTCGATTCAGGGTGTAACCTGCACTGGTTATGCACCGTCCGTGCTGCTTGATAGATGCAACACCGACTGGGTCGTGTCAAATCAGTGTGTAACCACAAGAAGTTACACACCATCCGTGCTGCTTGATGCAACACCAACTGGGTCGTGTCGAATCAGCGCGTAACATGCAGAGGTTACGCACCGTCCGTGCTGCTTAATGCAACACCGACTCGGTTAAACACGTAGTAGGTTACAAACCTTTAAGACGGCTGGCTGCATGGCTCAACACTGACTAGGTTACGCACTGATCGGTCGTGTCGATTCTACGCGTCACCTGCTCCAGCTCGGTTACGCACGGTTCAGCGACACAGCATCGCATGGTGCGCGCATCACCGACTGGGTTACACACTGAGACGGTTACGCAAAATCCACGCTGCATTCTGATTCGACGCCCCATCCTGCTCTGTTACGCACGTTTCGGCGATGCACCATCCGTTCTGCATCGTGCGTGCATCACCGACTGGGTCGTGTCGAATGCAGCTTACACACCGTCTGTGCTGCTTGATGCAACACCGACTCGGTGTTGGTGTTTCTTAACGTCACCACTAGTTGTACACCTAGAGGGAACGTATAAGAGCAACCGGGTATACCGCAAGCGCACAGAAATACCGCTGTAGCACTTCCCCAAAGGAGTATTCCAAAGGGTATCAAATCCAAGGAACGATGTGTACTATCTTCTATCCTAGATGAATGATCCAAGGACACAACTCTAAAGGATGAGATGAAGATGGAATGGATCTTGCTGATAGCGTGCAGAGTTGAGAACAGCCTCTCGATTAGGAACTCTCGTTTCGGACACCGGCACCTCCTGGCTATAACAGTTGGTTCACAACAAATGGTTGCCTACACGCTGTATCCGAACGTGGGGGATTTCAGAGGGTCCAACAGCTGTCACTACCGCGGCCTACCCCAAGACAAACCGTGGGATACAGGGCATTCGAAGGATAACCCATAGTCTAGACACCACGTCTACACCACCGATTACTACTATAGCATGGCTACGTCTGATATACCGTAGAAACACAATAGCACTCCGTATAAATACGGAGCGACGATACCACTAGGGAGAGACCCGAACACACTCAGATACACGGTATCCTATGCAAGGGATCACAGATGAACTTGATCTAGATTAGAATATAGGAGCATCCACTTAACTCTGATTAAACTAGCAGGCATACAAACAGGATACAAACTTAGGTGTTTATAACAGAAGATCAAGGGTCGTGTTCATGAAGAACACGAGCCTCTAACTTATGAACAAACACGAAAGTATGAGAGATTCGCTCGTCAACTAGATCGAGGAAGCGTGTTCGTGAAGAACACGAGCCTCTAAATGATGAACGAACGAAGAACACAAGAACATAGTATGAATGCCACTTTAGTCTAATTGAGAATGTCGAAATACTCACTTTATTCTAAATGAAGAACAGAAGCATCCATAGAGGATTGTTCTTGAGGAAATGTGCCAAACACCATGGCACAACCCCAAGACACCACCCTACCTTCCTTCTAATCTCTAAAGCAGTAGCAAGCCAGCACTAATCCTATGCATAGAGCTCTCCTCTCCTAATGAGAGAAGCCAAAAGGCAAAAGTGAGAAGGCGGAGAAGAAGTGTGTGTCCTATTCTCTACCCCCTCTCCTTCTATTCATAGGCCTGAGCACCGGCGTGGAGGCACCCCAAACACCCCGGGAATGAAGTCAGGAGCCAATTAGGAGACACCACGTGGAAGGCTGAGATGAACCGACGCAAGGTCGGTTCGGCCGAACCAATGGTTCGGCCAACCCCCTGGTTGCCCACCTCGTCTTGTGCTTTCTCGTGGTGGCTATCAGGTGGGTCATTATGGTGGTTCCAGGTGTCCACGTGGTTTTGAGGCAGTTTAGGCGCTCTGGTGGGCCATGGGATCCATGTGATACACGCGTGGCGACTTCTGATTTGCCAAGACTTCCTCCCTTGGATTGGTGACATCACCAATCCGTGGCACTTTGCATGGCAGCCCCTCATTGGCTGAGGTGGAGAGACTTGGTTTGATGAGGTGGATGGATAAGGTGTGCTTTTGCTCTATTTCTTGTGCTAATTGCCTGCATTCAAATATACATTGCCACTTGTGGAATTTGTCAGTATAAGGCCCTATTCTACTGTGAATGTATATTTCTCATGTCAAAATGCAGGAGTTGATGGCTATAAATATGGTACTTAACAGCCGTCAACAACTCCCCCACACTTGACCTTTGCTCGTCCCGAGTGAAGGGAGGCAGATCAAGGTGAGACATGATATCCAAAGGTATGAAGCGAGCATAATAGATATTCCAAACCATACCTTGTACCTGTGAACTCTGTGGAGTGTCTATCATGCCATCTTGGGTAGTTGAAGAATGGAATGGTCAGGAATCAAATCACTCCTGCTCATCATGTCAAGTAACTTGGGGTTTTACAATAAGTTTTTCAAAAGCAAACCTTGCTTTGCTCCTCATTTGATTCTCTCGGATCGCTCAGTGTATATATGTCCTCACCAAGGCATTAAACTTCCTTTATTCATCCTACTTCTAATAAAAGCTTATGTGGAGCTCATGGTAGGTATGAATGATAAGGCATACTTGTATCACATATATTGCAAAATCAAAAGACTGGATCCAAGAGAAAAGCAATTCATACAATTAGATCAAGATGTGCACGTGTATGGATAAGATGAGTATGGTAAGGTGGATACTAGGCCCGGAGTGGGTGCTAGATATTACCATACATATATGATGAATGTTGGTTGATGGTAAGGTGGACACTAGCCCCGGAATAGGTACTAGTTATTACCATCTAAGTTGTGGAACTCCTTTTTGCATGACCATCTCTCTCCTTTTTCTCCTTTATTTTGGACATGGGCTATTTTTTTTCTTTTTCTCCTTTTTTTCATCATGCTTTGAGCATGTGTCTCTCTTTTCTTTTCTTTTCTTTTTTTTCATAGCCCATGTCTCCTGAAGGACACTTTTGGAGAGAGATGTCACACCACATATGGAGCTTTATTTTGTGGAATGGATGAATGATACAATGCTAACTTCCAGTGTAGAAGCATAGCAAGGGGGAAATGGTTGTGTGCACATGAATCTTGATCATGAGAGTAATGAAAAGAATTCTCGCTAGGGTCACAAAATTTGAAAAAGCTCAATGCAATGACAAGCAGCATATGAGTATAAGGTTTTCAACTAGTAGCATCATATGCCTTTGGTAGGACTGTGGCATATCAAAGAGGAGCTTTGCATGGGGTTTTATGATTTTTCAAATAAAATTCCCAAGCACTCAAACACTCAGAGTGAAGATCATATCATCAAACCATATCGCAAACGCCAACTACTTAGATGAGCATGAGTTCCCTAATGATATTTGTTCACAAGCATCAAGATAATGAGTAAGGAATAAAACATACGCAAGCCAACCACAGGAATCATGTAGAGCAAGCAGAGCACCATTATTTAAGTTTGATTTACTGGATAAGAATTGAAGATCATTCAAACTCATAGGTAGAGAGTGAGGTGAAGGGTGCACATACCATCGCTTCTGAAGGATAAGGGAACAAGGAAGACTAGTGGTGATTCGGTTGACCTGTGGGGTAGCCAGCTCACCCTAGTTTACCTTTTACTTGTCATGAAGGCATAGTCGATGTCGTGCAGCCTTTGTGTGGGAGTTCTCGAGTGGATATGTCGATGATGAGCTTGAGAGAACTCCCCCACACTAGTGCTTGTACTGGTGCTGTTCTTCAAACAAGTGAGAGCAAAAGATGGACTCTACTGGTTCGAGAACCATAGAGCCTTTATTCAAATTCAAATATTTTTATTGTTTTTATTTTATTTTATTTTATTGTCATCATGTCATTTGCTCGAAAGGGTAAGACCAAAATTACACGTCATGCACAAAGGGGAATATTCTTACCTTGGACCTTTGAGAGGTCATATGTACCACCTTTGCATGTTGTGCAACATAAATCTGACACCTTATCTTACCTTCCCATATGAATCTAGCTTAATGACTTACCCATTTGGAATTGATGATTTCCTGCAAGGGTTAGTCCGCATACATGCATCCAATATCCATGAAAGTATAACTCTGAGGTTCATCAATCAAAACCCGACACCATTTCTTGTTTTGACTGAAGGAGACAGTTTTAACCTAAGCACCATGCTTAATCTAAAACAGTCTATGAATGTACAAGCGCTTTGAACATTCAAACTAGAGCACATGAACGAAGATAAAGGAAGCACATAAGCATGATCAAGCTTTCATCAACAAGGGACATAAGCATGAGCATAAGACGGTGAACCTCCCGGAAGGGCTTTGTTTAATGTCAAAAGCAGGACTTACCTAGATAGTGGGCAAGATGCAAGAGCTCACATCATCTCCACACCAGGATAAGATTTGGTAGAGGAGGAACTTTACTCAGGGTGCTCACATACCTTCCCCACACTTGAAGTTTGCATTGCTAGGCAACAAAACTCAAGTGTGTGGTGATCAAGCTTCCTTTTGTAAATGTTCCCTCACCAAAGCTTATCTAGGTGTTGCAGCTGATGTGGCTCACATGTTCGTAGGCATCATATGTCCATCTTTCTTTTCAATCTCCACCTGAAAGGATAGTGACCAAAAATACCCGAAGGACGACTTATCCTAAAAACATGTTCTTGCTTTTATTCGAAAAGGGAAATAAAACCTATGCTAATCCAGGCCATCTCCTAGTAGTGCTTTGTTTATTTATTGGTCATAAGCTCGACCATGGGAACTTCATCTTGCAGCTATCGTTGGTGGTGTCATTCCCGTCTCACCACCAATCCTTGATGTATCAGTGAAGCTTTAGCTGCAAGGTTAGTGCCACACTGCACGCATGAAATCTGATATGCTTATGATAGACATATACATCTACAACCAACCTTCTGAACTTCCTACAAAAGAGGACCATAAGGTGATTACAGCCCTCATGTGTGCTTAGCGCACTAAGCAAGTCTGACTCTGGAGGGACATGATGCGAGCATGGTTTGTATGGTAGATCAAGAATGAAGCTACCATGCTCGTGTGTGGATTTCTTTCCTCCGGACTCCAGAGTTAGTGCCTCGCAAGGTTCCATGGCCCATGAATTCCCCATCTCAAGAGATGCATCGTGGAGGCAAGATGTTGACTCTCGGTCATAATCGAAAGCAACATAGTACGGGCCAGCGGGAAGAGGCTGAAACTCGGTCGAGATAGATGATGATCGTTCGCCTCCACAGAGGTGAAGAGGATCTCCCGAGTCATCCTCTTGAGGAGTAGAGAAGTCTACATCCTCAATCAGAACAGGCTCAGATGATGCGAACGGAGATACGTGCATTATCGTCTCGAGCGGGTTTTGCTCGGGAAGAGGCTCTACCATGGAATGTTCATGACAAGAGATGGATGTGGTAGAAGCGGCTTCCCTAAGCTTTACATCTAGGTTTCCTTGAGATTTAGCAAGAAGTTCATCCAATGGGAAGCCCAGACGAAGATCGAAATCCATGATGTCATAGATGTGAAAATCTAAGTGCACCTCGATCTTGTGTATGATGATTGGCACATCCCTCGCAATCCCTCGACATGGGAAAATGTATTCTTTATACCTAGGACTTCGGAAATATCTATCAGTTGGGGTGAGGGGCATGTCACCCACCAGAGTGTCCAAAAGGTACTCTGATATGATGCAAACTCCAGCAGCGGGGTCATGAACAGCATCTATGGTGTTTCCCCTCATGGAGCAATGGATGGTCGGGGAAGTCGAGCTGACCCGAATTACTTCAGAAACAGGCTTTGATTTCCAAGGTGACCGATACACTATTGCACCATGATTCCAAACTTCATCGAGAATCTCATCAAAGTCCAACGATGCTGTAGGCTCCTCGTGCCAAGAACTATCTGAGGTATTTATGATGTCCCGAGAAGGATCACCCTCAAATCGAGAAGAGAACCCCGAAGGTTGAATTTCTTCTCCCTTTGGTGTTTGTGGTTTGGGAGAAGGCTCTCTAGACGAATCATTGGATGTGCAAGGTGAAAGCTCAAATTCGTCTATTATGAGACTGTAACACCCTAATTTTGCAAAAATTTGATTTCAATAAAATTTGAATAGAAACCAGAGTATGTGTCTAAGGAATATAGGGTGTCTTTGAATTTTTAGGCATTTAAATTTTTTTTTGAAAATAAAATAAATAAATATAGGAGTTTATTGTTGCATTCATGCTGAAGCATCATTTTTGATTGTTGGAATTCAAATTTGAGTTTGAATTCAAAGTGGTGGAGTTCTTTTAAAAATTGCAAAAGTTTTTTCCTTTAAACCCCTATCCTTTCTCTCTATTCGGCCTATCTTTTGTTTCGGCCCAGTTCGAGAAGTCCACTGGTGCTCCTCTTTTTCCCTTCGCCATTCGCTTCACATCCCGGCCCAGCTGGCTTCCGGCCCACGGCAGCCCGCGTTCGCGCTTCCGCCTTCTGTCGCTGACGCAGGGGGCCCGCTTGTCATCCCCAAGCTTCGTCCTCGCTGCGGACTCCTTTGCCCCGGCCGTGCTCGAGTCTGACTCGGTGCCGCGTCCCGCGCGTCTCGGCCTTGGGCCGCACGTCAAGGACACCTCCCCACGCCCTTTTAAACCCTGAGCCGCCTCGTGCCCTAGGTCTTTCGCCTCGACCGCAAGCGCCAGAGCTGCCGCCCGAGCTTCAACCCTAGCCGCGAGGGCGCCGCCATCGATCTTCGTGTCCGACACTTCTCCGTCAACGCAAGGCAGCTCGGGAGGTCCGCGTGGATGATAGGAAGCTAACCGTGCTGCTTGTGGACATTCTCGTGCCCCCAATTGCACGGGCGAGCTCGCCGGAGTGCGTGCCCCGCCGCCGTTCGCCCCTTTCAGCGGTAAGTCGTCGTAGTCGCTCAAATCATAGTGAGAACCCCCGGACCAAGTTCGCGAGTTCCCCAGCTAGCTCTAGAACCAAATCTCATCCCGATTCATGCACAGATGCTCGAATTCGAGCCAACTCCGGCGAGGTCTCCGCCGTGCGCCGCCGCCTGTGCCGCCGTGCGTGGTCGCCGTCGCCGCCAGCCGTAGATCCATCGGCGAATGGCCCAGATCGAGTCAACCCCGCAGCGTACCGGTCAACACCGGGGTCAAAACCGCTGCGCCGCGCCGGATTTTCTAAAGAGACCCTCGATTTGCATAGTTTTACAAGCCGGTCCTTCCACCTGTAAAAACCCTTGTGTTTTAGTTCTGTTTTTCTCGTTTTAACGCCTAAGCTTTCTGGATTTCGCGCCTGAGATCCAGCCAAGTAGTTTTATGCCTTAGACCCTGAGTTTGTAAGCATAATTATGTTTTAGGCCCTAGTTTCTTGCAGATGAACCCCTAGTAGTTTAGTTTTCTCGCAGTTATGCCCCTTAACCTTGTATAGCTCATATCTTTTGCGTTTTAGCTCCGTTTTCAACGTTCTTTATGTCCACGGGTTCGTATCGACGAGTAGAATAGTTTAGAACAGCTTTTGTTCCTGTTTTCAATGATTGGTGAATTGTTTCTTATTTTATTGTGTTGCTCCTTTGCATGTGAATGTGTGATGCTTAGAAAACGAACCGTTCGTGGAATTTTCTAAAGAAGAAGATTTTGAAGACTTTGCGCAGTTTCCGGATCTTGTAGAAGGCAAGTGTCCTTGATCATTTCCGCTATGTCCTATTTGAACATGCATTTATACACTGTATTTACTTTATTGCTCTGCATTAATTCTGATGGGTTCCTATTAAGGATGATGACTAGAACCTTTTGACCTTTGCCTTGTAACCGGGTTGAATAATTAATTTTGATTGTAGATGCTGCTTAGTTTGCTCAACTGGGATGGTAATGAACAACATGGATACTACTTTTATACTCTATGTTCCTTTATGATAATTTAATTGGAAGACCATATTATTTAATTGGAACATGGAGCGACCACCCAGGATAACAGTGCAACCACAAGGCTATATGGCTCTGGCTTGGCTAATTAATTAGGGACTCTAGTGTTGGGGTGATCTTACCTGATAAGGGCAAGAGGGAGCGCCAGTGGGGTATAGACTCGCTCTAGTAGGGAGTGGGCTTTGCTAAGACACGGTCCTACTAGGGGACTTTATACTCTGCAACGACTTGGAACCTTCGCGGGTTGCTTCACATTGGGGAATCTTTGTAAAGGCCTCGTAGCGTCCCTATGCAATCACACCTCGGCAGTGTGGTATGATGCCTGATCAGCATCGCGTGGTTGGGTTTAAAGTTCATAGAACTTTTACGCGACTTGTGGTGAAAGTGTACAACCTCTGTAGAGTGTAAAACTAATCGATTAGCCGTGCTCATGGTCAAGAGCGGCCTGGACCCTCACATGAGTAATTTATGGAAGTTGAAATTAAATTGTTGAATATACTTTATGTTGATGATGCTCTATATTTAATTGTGGGATGGTATATATTTATACCTTACTAGTAATCAGGTGCTAATAAAACTTGACCCACTAAATGCTAAAGTGCTTAAACCCTTTGGCCGTCCACTTATACAGTCGTGCATGTTTAATATATTATTATTCCATTGCTGAGTATGGCATGTGCTCACGTTTGTTTTATTATTGCAACTACACAACCCGGATTGCTGCTCAGACTTGAAGATTATCGAGAAGTACTTGGCGTACGTGTTATCAGTCAGCTGCCTGTGGAGTTTCCTCCTGAAGATCTGCTGCTAGGTGTTCGCTCTGATGATATGCTTATAAGACATTTGGTCATGTAATGGTTACAATACTCTCTTTTACACTTTGGCACTGTATTTGGTATTCACTGAGTCATTATGTGTGTGTAACTTGATCCTGGCGCACATGTAATTTAAGCATCTGGTTTTGTTATAAAACTGGGTGTGACAGAGACTCTCTTGGATCGACTCTGATTCTTGATGGAGATTATTGTATCTGGGATGGGAAGAAGAGGTTTCTAAGAAATATTCTAGGGTCTCTCTTCTTTCCATTGGAGTTTGGGTTCTGAATGAACCTCCAGCTACAAGGTCGAGCTCAAATGCAGATTCCATGTCTATCATCCCGTGAAAGATGGTCAAAGACACATTATCGGGTATAAACAAGTCTGAGTTAAGCTCCAATAGGTGTGAGAACCTAGCCCAAGCTGCACCTATAGACTCACACTCTAGTTGCTCAAATTCACGGAATTCACATGATAGCGAATCTAAGTGTTCAAAAGGGGAGAATGAGTGACAAAAGTCATCTCGTAGTTCTTCCCAATTGTCTACACTCTCTATCGTGCGGGTGTACCACTGTTCGGCTCTGTCTATAAGAGAAAAGGGGAACAAATTCCACCTCAAAGTTTCCTGTGTCATACCCGGGATTACCAAGCATGAACACAGTTCTTCGAACTCCTTTAAATGATCATGGGGATCATCACTGATGGCACCAGAGAAAGGTCGATTCCGAACCATGGCTATAAAGCCGGGACGAAGCTCGCAGCTAGATGAAGAAGTTGATGGTTGCTCTAAGACGAACTCGCCCCTAGGGGTAGAGTTGCTATTACAGGAAAGCTTCTCCATGGGTAACGGGGGTAAAGATAGAAGGAAAGAAACAAAAAGGATATCTCGATCGGTAACGGGGGTAAAGGTAGAAGAAAAGAAACAAAAAGGATATTTGATGGGTAATGGGGGTGAAGGTAGAAGAAAACGAAAAAAGATAAATACGAGGACCACTAGGTTCGAAGATAGATACAGCAACCGTTCCCCGGCAACGGCGCCAGAAATGCTTGTTGGCGTTTCTTAACGTCACCACTAGTTGTACACCTAGAGGGAACGTATAAGAGCAACCGGGTATACCGCAAGCGCACAGCAATACCGCTGTAGCACTTCCCCAAAGGAGTTTTCCAAAGGGTATCGAATCCAAGGAACGATGTGTACTATCTTCTATCCTAGATGAATGATCCAAGGACACAACTCTAAAGGATGAGATGAAGACGGAAAGGATCTTGCTAATAGCGTGCAGAGTTGAGAACAGCCTCTCGATTAGGAACTCTCGTTTCGGATATCGGCCCCTCCGGGCTATAACAGTTGGTTCAAGGCAAATGGTTGCCTACACGCTGTATCCGAACATGGGGGATTTCAGAGGGTCCAATGGCTGTCACTACCACGGCCTACCCCAAGACAAACCGTGGGATATAGGGCATTCGAAGGATAACCCGTAGTCTAGACACCACGTCTACACCACTGATTACTACTATAGCATGACTACGTCTGATATCCCGTAGAAACACTATAGCACTCCGTATAAATACGGAGCGACGAACCCACGAGGGAGAGACCCAAACTCACTCTGATATACGCTATCCTATGCAAGGGATCACAGATGAACTTGATCTAGATTAGGATATAGGAGCATCCACTTAACTCTGATTAAACTAGCAGGCATACAAACATGATACAAACTTAGGTGTTTATAACAGAAGATCAAGGGTCGTGTTAATGAAGAACACGAGCCTCTAACTTATGAACAAACACGAAAGTATGAGATACTCGCTCGTCAACTAGATCGAGGAAGCGTGTTTGTGAAGAACACAAGCCTCTAAATGATGAACGAGCGAAGAACACAAGAACACATTATGAATGCCACTTTAGTCTAATTGAGAATGTCAAAATACTCACTTTATTCTAAATGAAGAATGGAAGCATCCATAGAGGATTGTTCTTGAGGAAATGTGCCAAACACCATGGCACAACCCCAAGACACCTCCCCACCTTCCTTCTAATCTCTAAAGCAGTAGCAAGCCAGCACTAATCCTATGCATAGAGCTCTCCTCTCCTAATGAGAGAAGCCAAAAGGCAAAAGTGAGAAGGAGGAGAAGAAGTGTGTATCCTATTCTCTACCCCCTCTCCTTCTATTTATAGGCCTGAGCACCGGCGTGGAGGCACCCCAAACACCCCGGGAATGAAGTCAGGAGCCAATTAGGAGACACCATGTGGAAGGCCGAGATGAACCGACGCAAGGTCGGTTCGGCCGAACCAAGGGTTTGGCCGACCCCCTGGTGGCCCACCTCGTCTTGTGCTTTCTCGTGGTGGCTGTCAGGTGGGTCCTTATGGCGGTTCCAGGTGTCCATGTGGTTTTGAGGTGGTTTAGGCGCTCTGGTGGGCCATGGGATCCATGTGATACACGCGTGGCGACTTCTGATTCGCCAAGACTTCCTCCCTTGGATTGGTGACATCACCAATCCGTGGCACTTTGCATGGCAGCCCCTCATTGGCTGAGGTGGAGAGGCTTGGTTTGATGAGGTGGATGGATAAGGTGTGCTTTTGCTCTATTTCTTGTGCTAATTGCCCGCATTCAAATATACATTGCCACTTGTGGAATTTGTCAGTATAAGGCCCTATTCTACTGTTAATGTATATTTCTCATGTCAAAATGCAGGAGTCGACGGCTATAAATATGGTACTTAACAGCCGTCAACACTCAGTTAAGCACATAGTAGGTTACGCACCATTAAGATGGCTGGCTGCATGGCTCAACACTGACTGGGTTACGCACTGATCGGTCGTGTCGATTCTACGCGTCACCTGCTCTAGCTCGGTTACGCAAAGTTTGCCAACGTAGCATCCCATGGTGCATGCAGCACCGACTGGGTTACGAACTGAGACGGTTACGTAAAATCCACACTGCATTCAGATTCGACGCACCATCCTGCTCGGTTATGCATGTTTCGGCGACACACCATCCGTTCTGCTTGATGCAACAATGACTGGGTCGTGTCGAATCGGCGCGTAACATGCAGAGGTTACGCACAGTCCGTGCTGCTTGATGCAACACTGACTTAGTAAAGCACGTAGTAGGTTATGCACCTATAAGACGGCTGGCTGCATGGCTCAACACTGACTGGGTTACGCAATGATCGGTTGCACAAAATCCACACTGCATCCGGTCGTGTCGATTCTACGCGTCACCTGCTCCAGCTCGGTTACGCACAGTTCGGCGACGCACCATCACATGGCGCGTGCATTACCGACTGGGTTACGCACCGTGACGGTTACACAAAATCCATCCTGCATTCTGATTCGACGCACCATCATGCTCGGTTACGCACGTTTCGGCGACGCACCAGGTCGGTTACGCACGGTTCGGCGACGCACCATCACATGGTGCGTGCATTACCGACTGGGTTACGCACCGTTTCGGGTACGCAAAATCCATGCTGCATTCCGATTTGACGCTCCTTCCTGCTCGGTTACGCACATTTCGGCGATGCACCATCCGTTTTGTATGGTGCGTGCATCACCGACTGGGTTACGCACGGAGTCTGTCACGCAAAATCCCCATGCATCCGTGCGTGTAACCTGCATGTCTCAACACTGACTGGGTTACACACTGATCAGTCGTGTCGATTCTACGCATCACCTGTTCCAGCTCGGTTACACACGGTTCGGCGATGCTACATCCCATGGCGCGTGCATCATCGACTGGCTTACGCACCGAGACGGTTACGCAAAATCCACTCTGCATTCTGATTCGACGCACCAACCTGCTTGGTTATGCACATTTCGGTGACGCACCATCAGTTCTACATGGTGCGTGCATCACCGACTGGGCTACGCACAGATTCTGTCATGCAAAATCCCCATGCATCTGGTCGTGTCGTTGCATCACGTAACTTGGGTCCGATAAAGTTACACAAAATCCACGCTACATCTGGTTGTGTCGAATGCAGCTTACGCACTGTCCTTGATGCTTGATCCAAAACTCACTGTGTCGTGTCGTTGCATCGCGTATCCTAAACTCGAAAAGGTTACGCACAATCCACGCTGCATCCGGTCGTGTCGATTCAGCGCGTAACCTGCACTGGTTACGCACCATCCATGCTGCTTGATTGATGTAACACCGACTGGGTCGTGTCGAATGAGCATGCAACCAAATTAGGTTACGCACCATCCGTGCTGCTTGATGCTACACCGACTGGGTCGTGTCGAATCAGCGCGTAACATGCAGAGGTTACGCACCATCTGTGCTGCTTGATGCAACACCGACTCGGTTAAGCACGTAGTAGGTTACGCACCTTTAAGACGGCTGGCTGCATGGCTCAACACTGACTGGGTTACGCACAGATCGGTTGCGCAAAATCCACACAGCATCCAGTCGTGACGATTCTACGCATCATCTACTCCAGCTCGGTTACGCAAGGTTCGGCGACGCACTATCACATGGTGTGTGCATTACCGACTGGGTTACGCACCATCCTGCACGGTTACGCACATTTCGGCGATGCACCATCCATTCTGTATGGTGCGTGCATCACCGACTGGGTTACGCACGGAGTCTGTCATGCAAAATCCCCATGCATCCGGTCGTGTCGTTGCATCGCGTAACCTGGAGCCGATAAGGTTACGCAAAATCCACACTGCCTCCGGTCGTGTCGAATTAGCGCATAACCTGTACAGGGCACCGTCGTGGAGTGTGATGCAACACCGACTGGGTCGTGTTGAATGCAGCTTACGCACCGTCCTTGATGCTTGATCCAACACTGACTGGGTCGTGTTGTTGCATCGCGTAACCTAAACCCGCAAAGGTTACACAAAATCCACACTACATTCGGTCGTGTCGTTCAGCTTGTAACCTGCATTGGTTACGCACCGTCCGTGCTGCTTGATTGATGCAACACCGACTGGGTCGTGTCGAATGCAGCTTACGCACCGTCCTTGATGCTTGATCCAACACTGACTGGGTCGTGTTGTTGCATCACGTAACCTAAACCCGCATAGGTTACGCAAAATCCACGCTGCATCCGGTCGTGTCGATTCAGCGCGTAACCTGCACTAGTTACGCACCATCCATGCTGCTTGATTGATTTAACACCGACTGGGTCGTGTCGAATCAGCACGTAACCGCAAGAGGTTACGCACCATCCGTGCTCTTGATGCAACACCGACTGGGTCGTGTCGAATCAACGAGTAACATGCAGAGGTTACGCACCATCCGTGCTGCTTGATGCAACACCGACTCGGTTAAGCACGTAGTAGGTTACGCACCTTTAAGACGGCTGGCTGCATGGCTCAACACTGACTGGGTTACGCACTGATCGGTTGCGCAAAATCCACGGTGCATCCGGTCGTGACGATTCTACGCGTCGCCTGCTCCAGCTCGATTACGCACGGTTCGGTGATGCACTATAACATGGCGTGTGCATTACCGGCTGGGTTACGCACCGTGACGGTCACGCAAAATCCACACGGCATTCTGATTCGACGCACCATCATGCTCGGTTACACACGTTTCGGCGACGCACCATCCATTCTGTATGGTGCGTGCATCACCGACAAGGTTACGCACGGAGTCTGTCATGCAAAATCCCCATGCATCCGGTCGTGTCGTTGCATCGCGAAACCTGGAGCCGATAAGGTTACGCAAAATCCACGCTGCCTCCGGTCGTGTCGAATTAGCGCATAACCTGTACAGGCCACCGTCCGTGGAGTGTGATTCAGCACCAACTGGGTCGTGTCGAATGCAGCTTACACACCATCCTTGATGCTTGATCCAACACTGACTGGGTCGTGTCGTTGCATCACGTAACCTAAACCCGCAAAGGTTACACAAAATCCACGCTGCATCCGGTCGTGTCGTTCAGCTTGTAACCTGCACTGGTTACGCACCGTCCGTGCTGCATGATTGATGCAACACGGACTGGGTCATGTCGAATGTAGCTTACGAACCATCCTTGATGCTTGATCCAACACTGATTGGGTCGTGTCGTTGCATCGCGTAACCTAAACCCGCAAAGGTTACGCAAAATCCACGCTGCATCCGGTCGTGTCGATTCAGCGTGTAACCTGCACTGGTTACGCACCGTCTGTGCTGCTTGATTGATGCAACACCGACTGAGTCGTGTCGAATCAGCGTGTAACCACAAGAAGTTACGCACAATCCGTGCTGCTTGATGCAACACCAACTGGGTCGTGTCGAATCAGCGCGTAACATGCAGAGGTTACGCACCGTCCGTGCTGCTTGATGCAACACCGACTCGGTTAAGCACGTAGTAGGTTACACACCTTTAAGATGGCTGGCTGCATGTCTCAACACTGACTGGGTTACGCACTGATCGGTCGTGTCGATTCTACGCGTCACCTGCTCCAGCTCGGATACACGGTTTGGCGATACTACATCCCATGGCGCGTGCATCACCGACTGGGTTACGCACCGAGACAGTTACGCAAAATCCACGCTGCATTCTGATTCGACGCACCAACCTGCTCGGTTAGGCACATTTCGGCGACGCACCATCAGTTCTACATGGTGCGTGCATCACAGACTGGGTTACGCACGGAGTCTGTCACGCAAAATCCCCATGCATCTGGTCATGTCGTTGCATCACGTAACTTGGGGCCGATAAAGTTACACAAAATCCACGCTGCATCTGGTCGTGTCGAATGAAGCTTACGCACCGTCCTTGATGCTTGATCCAACACTGACTGGGTCGTGTCGTTGCATCGCGTAACCTAAACCCGAAAAGGTTACGAATAATCCACGCTGCATCCGGTCGTGTCGATTCAACGCGTAACCTGCACTGGTTACGCACCGTCCGTGCTGTTTGATTGATGTAACACCGACTGGGTCGTGTCGAATCAGCACGCAACCACATTAGGTTACGCACCATCCGTGCTGCTTGATGCAACACCGACTCGGTCGTGTCGAATCAGCGCGTAACATGTAGAGGTTACGCACCATCTGTGCTGCTTGATGCAACACCGACTCGGTTAAGCACGTAGTAGGTTACGCACCTTTAAGACGGCTGGCTGCATGGCTCAACACTGACTGGGTTATGCACAGATCGGTTGCGCAAAATCCACACTGCATCCAGTCGTGACGATTCTACGCGTCATCTGCTCCAGCTCGGTTACGCACGGTTCGGCGACGCACTATCACATGGCGCGTGCATTACCGACTGGGTTACGCACCATGACGGTTACGCAAAATCCACACCGCATTCTGATTCGATGCACCATCCTGCTCGGTTATGCATGTGTCGGCGATGCACCATCCATTCTGTATGGTGCATGCGTCACCGACTGGGTTACGCACGGAGTCTGTCATGCAAAATCCCCATGCATCCGGTCGTGTCGTTGCATCGTGTAACCTAGAGCTGATAAGGTTATGCAAAATCCACGCTGCCTCCGGTCGTGTCGAATTAGCGCATAACCTGTACAGGGCACCGTCCGTGGAGTGTGAGGCAACACCGACTGGGTCGTGTTGAATGCAGCTTATGCACCGTCCTTGATGCTTGATCCAACACTGACTGGGTCGTGTCGTTGCATCGCGTAACCTAAACCCGCAAAGGTTACACAAAATCCACACTACATCCGGTCGTGTCGTTCAGCTTGTAACCTGCACTGGTTACGCACCGTCCGTGCTGCTTGATTGATGCAATACCGACTGGGTCATGTCGAATGCAGCTTATGCACCGTCCTTGATGCTTGATCCAACACTGACTGGGTCGTGTCGTTGTTTCGTGTAACCTAAACCCGCATAGGTTACGCAAAATCCACGCTGCATCCGGTCGTGTCGATTCAGCGCGTAACCTGCACTGGTTATGCACCGTCCGTGTTGCATGATTGATGCAACACCGACTAGGTCGTGTCGAATCAGCGTGTAACCGCAAGAAGTTATGCACCATCCGTGCTGCTTGATGCAACACCAACTGGGTCGTCTCGAATCAGCGCGTAACATGCAGAGGTTACGCACCGCCCGTGCTTCTTGATGCAACACCAACTCGGTTAAGCGTGTAGTTGGTTACGCACCTTTAAGACGGCTGGCTGCATGGCTCAACACTGACTGGGTTACGCACTGATTGGTTGCGCAAGATCCACACTGCATCCGGTCGTGATGATTCTACGCGTCACCTGCTCCAACTCGGTTACGCACGGTTCGGTGACGCACCATCACATGGCATGTGCATTACCGACTGGGTTACGCACTGTGACGGTTACGCAATATGCACGCTGCATTCTGATTCAACGCACCATCCTACTTGGTTACGCACGTTTCGGCGACGCACCATCCGTTCTATATGGTGCGTGCATCACTGACTGGGTTACGCGCAGAGTCAGTCACGCAAAATCCCCATGCATCTGGTCGTGTCATTGCATCGCATAACCTGGGGCCGATAAGGTTACGCAAAATCCACGCTGCATCCGGTCGTGTCGAATCAGCGCGTAACCTGTACAGGGCACCGTCCGTGGAGTGTGATGCAACACCGACTTGGTCGTGTCGAATGTAGCTTACGCACCGTCCTTGATGCTTGATCCAACACTGACTGGGTCGTGTCGTTGCATCGTGTAACCTAAACCTGCAAAGGTTACGCAAAATCCAGGCTGCATCCGGTCGTGTCATTGTGCTCGTAACCTGCACTTGTTACGCACCGTCCGTGCTACTTGATTGATGCAACACCGACTGGGTCGTGTCGAATGCAGCTTACGCACCGTCTTGATGCTTGATCCAACACTGACTGGGTCGTGTTGTTGCATCGCGTAACCTAAACCCGCAAAGGTTACACAAAATCCACGCTGCATCCAGTCGTGTTGATTCAGCGTGTAACCTGCACTGGTTATGCACCATCCGTGCTGCTTGATTGATGCAACAGTGACTGGGTCGTGTCGAATCAGTGCGTAACCACAAGAAGATAAGCACCATTCGTGCTGCTTGATGCAACACCAACTGGGTCGTGTCAAATCAGCGCGTAACATGCAGTGGTTACGCACCGTCCGTGCTGCTTGATGCAACACCAACTCGGTTAAGCACGTAGTAGGTTACGTACATTTAAGACGGCTGGCTGCATGGCTCAACACTGACTGGGTTACGCACTGATCGGTCGTGATGATTCTACGCGTCACCTGCTCCAGTCCGGTTATGCACAGTTCGGCGACGCAGCATCCCATAGCGCGTGCATCACCGACTGGGGTACGCACCGAGATGGTTACGCAGAATCCACGCTGCATTCTGATTCGACGCACCATCCTGCTCGGTTATGCACTTTTCGGCGACGCGCCATCCGTTCTGCATGGTGCGTGCATCACCGTCTGGGTTACGCACAGAGTCTGTCACGCAAAAATCCCCATGCATCCGGTCATGTCGTTGCATCACGTAACCTGGGGCTGATAAAGTTATGCAAAATCCACGCTGCATCCGGTCGTGTCGAATGTAGGTTACGCACCGTCCTTGATGCTTGATCCAACACTGACTGGGTCGTGTGGTTGCATCGCGTAACCTAAACCCGCAAAGGTTACGCAAAATCCACGCTGCATTCGGTCGTGTCGATTCAGCGTGTAACCTGCACTGGTTACGCACCGTCCGTGCTGCTTGATTGATGCAACACCGACTGGGTCGTGTCGAATCAGCACGTAACATGCAGAGGTTACGCACTGCCCGTGCTGCTTGATGCAACACCGACTCGGTTAAGCACGTAGTAGGTTACGCACCTTTAAGACGGTTGGCTGCATGTCTCAACACTGACTGGGTTACGCACTGATCAGTCGTGTCGATTCTACGAGTCACCTGCTCCAACTCGGTTACGCACGGTTCGCCGATGCTGCATCCCATGGTGCGTGCATCATAGACTGGGTTACACACCGAGACGGTTACACAAAATCCACGCTGCATTTTGATTCGACACACCATTCTGCTCGGTTACGCACATTTCAGCGACGCACCATCAGTTCTGCATGGTGCGTGCATCATCGACTGGGTTACGCACGGACTCTGTCACGCAAAATCCCCATGCATCTAGTCGTGTCGTTGCATCACGTAACCTGGGGCCGATAAAGTTACGCAAAATCCACGCTGCATCCGGTCATGTCGAATGCAGCTTATGCAACGTCCTTGATGCTTGATCCAACACTGACTGGGTCGTGTCGTTGCATTGCGTAACCTAAACCCGCGAATGTTACGCACAATCCACGCTGCATCCGGTCGTGTTGATTCAGCGCGTAACCTGCACTGGTTACGCACCGTCCGTGCTGCTTGATTGATGTAACACCGACTGGGTCGTGTCGAATCAGCACATAACCACAAGAGGTTACGCACTATCCGTGCTGTTTGATGCAACACCGACTGGGTCGTGTCGAATCAGTGCGTAACATGCAGAGGTTACGCACCATCTGTGCTGCTTGATGCAACACCGACTCGGTTAAGCATGTACTACGTTACGCATCTTTAAGACGGCTGGCTGCATGGCTCAACACTGACTGGGTTTCGCACTGATCGGTTGCGCAAAATCCACGCTGCATCCGGTCGTGACGATTCTACACGTCTCCTGCTCTAGCTCGGTTACGCACGGTTCGGCGACGCACTATCACATGGCGCGTGCATTACCGATTGGGTTACGCACCATGACGGTTACGCAAAATCCACACTGCATTCTGATTCGACGCACCATCCTGCTCGGTTACGCATGTTTTGGCGACTCACCATCCATTCTGTATGGTGCGTGCATCACCGACTGGGTTACGCACGGAGTCTGTCATGCAAAATCCCCATGCATCCGGTCGTGTCATTGCATCACGTAACCTGGAGCCGATAAGGTTACGCAAAATCCACGCTGCCTCCGGTGTGTCGAATTAGCGCATAACCTGTACGGGGCACCATCCGTGGAGTGTGATGCAACACCGACTGGGTCGTGTCGAATGTAGCTTACGCACCGTCCTTGATGCTTGATCCAACACTGACTGGGTTGTGTCATTGCATCACATAACCTAAACCCGCAAAGGTTACACAAAATCCACGCTACATCCGGTCGTGTCGTTCAGCTTGTAACCTGCACTGGTTACGCACCGTCCGTGCTGCTTGATTGAAAGTGCCACACATGGTAATTTGAACTATTTTAACCTTGCCTAGAGGCTGAAAAGTGACGACCACCATTGTCATGTCTGATGCTGGTGCGGGAGAAGGATTCGTGCACTATGCCGCTGGTGCAATGAACAATAGTCAAACCTTGAGCGCAGGGAACCTGGAGGCACCTGCAGCAGAAGCTACCAGCATTTCTGAGAGCAGTTTAGTACTGAATCATAAGTTGCAGGAACTGGAATCAAAATTAAAGGACAAATTTGGTCAGGAGATGCAAGAGTTAAGGGATGATCTCCATGATTTGCAGTCTCGGTGCACGGTTTTGGCCGTCAATGAATTTAACAAAAATACCGAGTTGCAGGAGCTTCAAAAAGAGTTAATCAAGGTAAGAAATCATCCTTGTGCTGCAATTGACTGTGAATATACTTTTAATACATTTCAGCTGCTGGTGATATAGTATCATGTTGTTGTTTCTTGGGAAGTATCAGAAATTAATTGATGCGGTGTTTTGTCTTTCTATGAGTGACCACGGACATTACGTTTTGTGCTCATTTAATAGTCACTCTCTATCAACAAAATGAACATGTTTTCATGTAATATTGTTTGCAAAAGAATGTTGTCACGCAATCACCTTATACTTTCAAATTTCATAGAATGTTGCCGTGGAATCATCGTAGTTTTTCGAATTTCATTTTTTTCACCTTAGAAATTTGTTTTAAAAAATTGCTGCAGCAACACACGGGGTATCAACTAGTTAATACACATGATCTGCAGGGATTGCCGGATGGCAGAACTGGCAGAGCCAACATAGGTGTCAAGAGGATGGGCGTCGTTGATCGCAAGGCGATCGCAGACACTGGTAGGTTATCGGATTACGAAGTAGCACTTATCTGTTCAAAATGGGAGGCTGAGATATCAAATCCAAATTGGCATCCTTTTAGGGTTGACATGGTTGACGGCAGAGAGATGGTGTGCACCTTTTTATTGATTATTTCATTTATTACTAACGGATTATGTTCTGTGATTACTGACAAGTGATCTTTTGCAGGATGTTATTGACGAAGCCGATAGTAAGCTCCAGGAGCTAAGAGGAGAGCATGGTCAAGAGATCTTTGCCTTGGTAACAAAGGCCATGCTTGAGGTTAACGAGCACAATGCGAGTAGCTGCTACCCAGTACAATTGTTGTGGAACTACAAGGAGGACCGGGAAGCAACCCTGAAGGAAGCTGTCTAGTTCGTCATGAGACAATCACATAGGCTCAAGCGGAAGCGTAGTTAATTATATATAATAGCTGCACCCATTCGGTTATACGGTATGCTGCCATGTAAATATCCAATGCAGATTGGGTTACTACTTATTACGGAGTATATATCTCTTTTATCTGTAGTGTACATCTCCAGAGTCCCGAGGCACGCGCAGCTGGACACCTTGACGTGTCGAATCTGAGTAACCTGAACTCACTTAATTAGTTACCCATGAGCCATTTTGTGTGGTTCAGCTGTCTAGTTACGCCTTACGCGCCCATATGTAGGTTACATATATGGTTTTCCCTAAAACAGTACTAGGTTTCGTATTGACACAGGTTACGTGCACTTTCACAGGTTCGGATTAAACTTGGAGGGACCAGAGATTAGCAGGTATGTGAGATCGTTATTGGGGAATCCGTGGGATCCCAACGATTCAGAGGTGGTTGTGTGATCCCTTTCAGCTTTTCCAAAGTGATCCCATGGCCTGGGGTCTAACGGACCACGTCTATCATTGAGTATAAATCGATACACACCCCGTGTGTCCATCTTTGCAATCCCCAACCATTTCTTCCTCTTCAGTCGCACGCTCGGAGCAGTAGCGGCGTAGTGCCCATTGTGAGATCTCTCTCTCTCTCTACTTTTCGAAACATTGTCTTCTTCCTCTCGTGATGCCGGCAAATGTGTGTTTCTGTTCTATAGATCCACGTAGGCCAGCGGCATCATGCCTAAAATCGAGAAACCAACAATCCGCACCGATGAAGAAACTGGGACGAAAACTGGGAACAAGGATGCTGCCGGAGTTCCAAGCATGCGCGTGTCGAAAACCAAATCGAGGCCAAATCCAACCGCTCCTCCACCAACTACTAGACCTTCGAAAGTGGATGATGCAGGTGACGGCAAGGTACTCCTATGTCATGTCCTTCCAGCGATTTTTGATGAGATAGCACCTCCATAATCGTGGTTAGTAATCCTCTTCACCTGTAGCAGCTCAAATACAGAAAGGTTACATTCACCGACTTTTTAGAAGGAACAGTGGTTTACGATAATTCTATAGTAGGTGATGGCTCATCCGACAATAGCGGTGAGCGCGCGCCACACATTATCGTTGTTTTGCAGATCGTCCTTTGTAGATCTGACATGCAAATTGTTTTGTACATAGATGGCGACGATTCCCCCCGTTGCTATGATGATGACATGGATGACGTTCGATGCTATCATTCCTATCGCACGGCGTACCCGGATGTTTTGCCCCAGGAGCAACGCAAGACGCAGGCAAGTCGGAAGCCGGCCGGCCCTCCCACGTATGACGACCTGTTAAGCGGTCACACATCGCCAGTGTTATATGAAAACGCACAACGCCATGGCGTATGTATTATGTTAGGCATTGGTCGTATCTAATGTTGCTCTCCCGCTAATGAATTAATATACCCTGCGGAGAGTGGATCGATGGCGGTGAAGGAGGAGCTGCGCTCGTCGGCAGCACGTTGGGAGTTCAAATCCGGTGTGTGTCAGAGAGAGAGAGAGAGAGAGAGAGAGAGATGGAAACGATCGTTCCGTGCACCATGAAATATAACCACGATCCCGAAATTCTCGGGGGGAGCATGCATGGATTGCGTATGTAACTGAAACTCGCATGGAAACATATACTAGCCCGCTGGCGGAATCTCCTCCTTCCCTCATCTTCATAAAAAATCTCCCCCTTCCCAATGAGGAAAAAAAGAGACAAGTATGGAGATGCAGTTGCAAATTGAACACGATCTCACATGTATAGTAATTCACCAACAACATACTCTTCAAAGATCAAGTGTGCACACCTGAGGAAATAGGGTGCTTCTAGGTGTCGCTTTGGTGACAAAATCACATCATGGCGCGGGGGGTCCGCGGCGCGCAGGAGAGGGCCGGGAGGGCACGTGACTCCAGCGATCTAATCATATTCAAAACTAAAAAAGTTATAAATCATAAACCGTGTATCTAAATTAAATTTTGATTTCAAAAATGGATTTCTTGTACTGAGATCTTCAAAATAAGATCTCACTTTACTATGTTTTGATAAAATATTTTTAGAAACATTTTTTTAATACCAAGTATTAATTAGTGTTACGGCGAACAAGTCACTGTTATATGCAGAACAAGTTTGCATATCATCTCGAACAAAAAAATCAAGGGTTGGAACATATCAGAATAACGTTGTATGTCATCTCGAACAAACAAAATAAAGTGCCAGAACAAATGAGAACAACTGTCAGAACAAGATACTATTATAGCTGGAACAAGTTTGTATGTCATCTCGAATAAAACAAAATGTAGTGTCAGACCAAATCAGAACAAGGGTCAGAACAAGTTATTATTATAGACAGAACAAGTTGTTATTAGAGCCTGAACAAGATATTATTATAGCCATAACAACTTATTATTATAGCTAGAACAAATTTATATCTCATTTCGAACGAACAAATATTAATGGAGAGAAAAATATTAAAAAGGAAAGAATATAAAAAATATGGAAATAGAAAAAATAAAATAGAAAATAAATAAATAAATAAAGAGAAATAAGAAAAAAAATAAATGAAAGAAGAATAAAATGAAAGAAATAAAAATGAAACAGAAAAAAATATTAGAAAGAAACATATAAATAAAAAAAGAAACATATAAAATAAAAAAAAGGAAGGAAAGAATACCTTCCGTCCAAGTGAACGCACGAACTGCCACCATCCCACGCGAGGACGCGTACTTCTCACGGCCCACTCGCGCCTCCGTACGGTGCGACGGCTGGCTATATTGTCGCTGAAGCGATATATAGCCGCCACGAAGGAAATAACAATGGTGTAGGCAGACGGTTAAGTGCTGATTAAAAAATGGTTATGCATTCGTTTAAATTAGTGTTAAGTACTCCTATTTGAATTGTTATTAATTATACTTTTTAATGAATTCCTTCAAGTCTGAACCAGAACCTCTGAATGGGCTGTTCCAACTGCCAAGTCTCATAACGAGCGTGTCGGGTGGCATGCGCCCTAATAGGATCCAGATGTATGTGTAACCTTCACCAGATCGGTTACGCAGTATCCATGCTGCATGGTGCACGGACTGTGTATTGCTTTGATCAAAGGCATATGCTAATGCTATGGTAACCCAACCGTTAGCCATGTTGCTGCACGCACCATGGCTCGTGCGTAACCCACTGGGTGCTACCACCAAATGATCTCGAGCCGGTGTTGCACGCGCCATGCAGAACGGATGGTGCGTAGCTGAACGTTGCGTAACCGAGCTGAGGTGATGCGCAGAACCGACACGACCGGATGCAGGTGACACGCAGGATCGACACGACCGATTTGCGTAACCGACTCCGTGCGTAACCCAGCCAGTGTTGTACCATGCAGCCAGCAGTCTTAAAGGTGGGTAACTGAGTCCGTGCTGGGCCCGCTAGGTTACGCACCATCCATGCTGGATGGCTCCTGCAACACCACCGACTGGGTCATGTCGAACCTGCATAACCCTCGCATTGGCGGTTACGCATGAGCCATGGTGTCAACGAACGGAAACGAACATCACCAACGGGCACGGCTGGCTCTCGCGCATGGCTTCCTTAATTTGGCAAAGGACACAGGGCATCTACAGTAGTATATATCAGGGTTTCCTTTCCCACGGCGTTGGACGACTCATTCACACACGAGGTGCTAGCCCTAGATCTCCACCGGAGGGATTGGTGCCGCCGCCGTTCATCAACAGAGTGGGATCGAGTAGATGGGGGGCGTGGAAGAGAAGAGATTTTGTGACTCGAAAATCCATTTCTTAAGCATTTTTGCATTCAAAACAAAGTACTCTGCAAAATCAACATTAGGTATCATCAAAGGGCCGACCCGCCACAAACTAAGGCCCTGTACAGACCTCAAAAATAGGGGCCTACTGGCTACTAGTCTATAGCTAATAAAGTTGTGTAAATGTGTTGCATGATCCCCAAGAGATCATGTAGTTCTATAATAATTTTTAGCCATGCCAAAAAATATAGATTTAAGTTGTGGCAACACAAGAATAACAAAAAGCCCTTAGATTTACGTCTTCAAAATTCTTTTGTGCCATAATTGTCTTTTTATGCTTTTGGCAACCTTTTCAAATTTTCTAGGCCAATTTTGTAGAAGAAATGACTTGGATCTTGAAACACTAGTAGACGTGTATACGTAGATCAATTGATGCTATATGTTGAAAAGATGAAAAACAAAGTTAAGGGTGATACGCATCAAAATCAACATACAAGAACTAGTCCACCCAAAGTATTTATATTTATCAGTTGAAGAAGATGAAATACCAGTCCATTTTGAACTTGAAGGAACATGTAACTAGAGAAAGTGCCTAGTCGTTCAATTGCCTTGCTCATCGAGTCAGAGAGGGAGAACACGAGGCGGCATCAGACGACGTTGTGGCCGCTGAAAGTGATGGTTTCCCTTGCTCCGGAGTGCACAACACATCATGCATGATTTACCTAATGAGCAGCTAACGCATACGTTCAATTTTGGAGGCCCCAAAAAAGTAGGGGCCCTGTTCAACCGAACAGGATGCACACCCATGGGGACGGCCCTCTCATGCCAACATATTCCGTCGGAACCGCTTTTTTGAGATAGAAAGCGCTCAATCACAGGGAACAAAAAGTGAAGAAAGTGGACAGCGATTAATTATGGTTCTGGAATCAGTGAAATATTACAGAGCATAGGAACTTGAAGTCCAAACATCATGCATTGTGCAACTCAGGCAATTGCTTACTGGTAACTTAGGGCAGTCCCAATGGAAAAAATTGGCACGGTTTCCATAGCGCAAGAAATCATCTATAGAAACTATCTTCCACAGTGGTAGTGTCTTCGAGTAATAATTGTTTTCTCTTTCTCTCTTTCAACTCTAACTTCTTCCTCCAATTAGAGAGTGCCATGAGTCCTCTAGAAACTAGTTGTTACTCCCCAATGATAATTTCATGGTTTCTTGGTGCATTGGTTCAAGAGAAGACTTGGTTTCTTCATGAAGAAACCATTTTTATGATTCTCCATCTCTTTCTTCATTAAATATGTTGCCACATCATCATTTCAATTAATTGATAAGCTATTTAAGAGAGATATAAACTACCATTAATGCACCATTGGGAATGCCTCAATTGTTTGCTTTTAATGCACAAAAGGAAACAGAAGGTATCATCGAAGCACCATCACAGCACATAACCCAATTCTACAGATATAGCTCCTGTCTCCATGCTTGGAACATCAAATTTGACCAGTAATTTGGGACGAAGGGAATGCCTCACAGGGCACCATTTCAGTGCTTATTACCAAGGGCCAATGTCTCCGCATAGTAGGGAACTAATGGGAAAATATATTGAGGGCCCACCCCTAGAGTGCAGAGAGTGTACACCGCCTTGCTATCCATGTCATATGATTTCAGTTTGTGGTCCCAGTCCTGAAGCAAAAAGATAAAATTGCGATCTGGGTGCATGGCAACCATAGTGTATTCAAATTCAACTCCGCAATTCATTCTTCCAAATAGCTTGAAAAATTCTGCACTGTGCTTCAGAACCCATTCTTCTGCATCATAGTCCTGAAGAACCCAAATGGACAGTTCAATCATCTGGCGAGTGTTGTCTTTATGTTCACTCACGCAATGCACAAGTCCTTGGGATTCACCAACAAAAACAACATCCAAAAGCTTCACTAGCCTGCTGAGGCTCCTACAAAACTTACCTTCCCCGTCAACTACAAGTATTAGGTCCTGGCGTGTACGATTATGTAAGCGGAAGGCACTGAGATGCAGCATGCCGTTAACAAAGGTGCTTCCTGCGATGAATGATATGTTATATGTCGAAGACCAAAGGCCCTCACACCATACCCCAGTTTCAGACGAGTATGCGTTCACTTCATCCATGGTTGTGCCATCTTGCAAAATGAACTCAACCAACTAAAAGTGCGAGGACACAGCAGGGTTGAAAATAAAAAAGGTGAGAACATATTCGTCGCCATCAAGTTCCAGGCCCTCATCAGTCTTGCTAGTGGAAAGTGGTTTGAAGCCGGAGCTGCGCACGGCCACCCATTGCTCGGTGGCGGGGTTGCAGACCACATAGCCCAGTGAAGTGTAGGTGTCTCCAGCCCTGCTGTGCCCAAAGAGGAGGAGCCCGTTGCAGGAATCCAAGAGGTGACATTCCTCAATGCCTGGCTGGTTCCACATGAAGGTGTAGGAAGCGAGGGGAATGTATCTACCAAACGTGTTGATGAAGTGCCTGACGACGCCATCCGAGCCGTCACCATCACGGTCAATACCGGGCACAAGGTCGGTGTTGAAGAAGAAACCTTCGAGGGTTTGGGGAGCTTCTTGCAGCGGAGTCGGTCGGCGATGAGGTCGCGCCAGGGTCGGGAGATGTACTTTAAATGGCAGAGGGATTTGGCGGGGACGCGGGAGAGGATCTCCACCAGGATGTCGCTGTCACACCTGTTTTTCCAAAGAAAACCAAGTGCAAATCTATATGCATGCCAGGATCAAGTTTCATGCATATAGTTGACATAAGTGAATATCAGAAACAATATCATGTAAGAAAAAAAAGATTATCAGAGATTTATGCTTTATCCTGGAAACGAAGGCACCAAACTTCACAGGCAGACGACTGGGGGCTGCGTACGCCTAGCAAACAACACCATCATCAACAGCTTCACCAAGTGCAAATCTACCCCCCTTAAACGGAATCTCATCCCGAAATTCGAAGAAAGAAGAAACAAGGAGAAGGAAGATAAACAAGAACATTGCTATCAGGGTAGGTGGGCGGTCATCCTCTTTTGTCGTTCATGTGTAGAATCTTCAATATTCATCTTTCTTGGTCGTCCGGTCTTCATTAGAGTGAGGTAGATCGCAAGGTGGAAAAGAATGTAGAGTGAGATCTTCTTTTCTTCGACTTGCTCACTTCTTAATGGTGATGATGGCAGTAGCATTTGCTTGTTGACATCGGTGTTGGATTCAATTTCTTCTTCTGATGTCCTTCATTTGATCAGGTAGAGAGAAAGAAAGATAACAAGAGTGTGGGAGGTACAACAGAAGAACCCAACTAGGCAACTGATGTTTTTGCAGATATAAGACCCACAATACACCAACACTCACTACAAAGAAACGAATCAATCAAGGTCATAAAACCAAGCATCATCATGCAAGCACTGAATTCCACCAATCAAGACACAGTCAAAGGAATGATGCTAAGCATTGTTAACTGAGTCAAAAGGGTATCGTCCTAAGCATGGGCATAGCTTCAATGGTCATCAAGGCTTGACTTCAGGTGATGATTTGATAGCTCCATTATTCAGGTGACCTTAGCAGGCATGCTTCAGGGTACGTGGCATGGATCATCTAAGAAATTTTGAATCACACGAACACTTTGGAAAAAGTCAAGGAAGAATCCAAAGTATTGCATTGTTTGAAAAGCAAGGTGAGGTACGATAGGCAAGATGGGTACACCAAATAAAATCTTAAAAGAATATGGGGATAAGAAAGAAGAAATATAAGGGGATAAAGGAATAAGGGGTGAAAGGGTAACAATAACACCAATAAATCAAGGGGGTGTATTGCATGAAATAGGTAAGATCATTCAACAGAAAATGAATGCAAGATCAAGATCAAGGGGAAGAAAAAAATAGGCAAGGGTAGAGAATTTATCATTTGCAAAAGAATGGAGTGCAAATGAAAAGGAGTTAAGAGGGAAGAGTTAAGATATCAGGGGGATTATCAAAAAAAAAATGGTCAAGAAGTGAAACTATTCATCACAGAGCTCAAGGGAAAGGTGGTGATGAATTTTAGATCAAAGGAAACCTTAAGGAACGACCATTGCTATCTAGGCTTACGTCCTACAGTCGATACCGCTCTGATACCACTCTGTCACACCTGTTTTTCCAAAGAAAACCAAGTGCAAATCTGTATGCATGCCAGGATCAAGTTTCATGCATATAGTTGACATAAGTGAATAACAGAAACAATATCACGTAAGAAAAACAAAGATTATCAGAGATTTACGCTTTATCCTGGAAACGAAGGCACCAAACTTCACAGGCAGACGACTGGGGGCTGCGTACGCCTAGCAAACAACACCATCTTCAACAGCTTCACACATCTTCTCCTTCTGAGCAGCAGTTTAGCAAGGTTGGTACTCAGCAAGGCCACAAGAAATAACCAGAAACAAATTAAATTGCTCTTTAAGTTTATTAATCATGTGAGGGTCCAGGCCGCTCCATGACCGAGAGCACGGCTAATCGATTAGATTTACACTCTGCAGAGGTTGTACACATTACCCACAAGTCGTGTCCCCCATATATGCCCGAGTTTGCGAAGCCCTTAAACACTTTCGAGGTGAGTGGCATGGGCTTCACTGCGAGGCCTTTACAAAGATTCCCTAGTGCGGGTTTCTCGCTAGGTTACATGATAGTGCAATGCATAACCCTCTCTCAACCTGCGAAGCTACCATAGAGCAGATCAGATTGAGGGTCAGGCTATACACCAACTACCGGCACCCCCTGACCCTTATCAGGTAAAGCATACCACACACTAAAATTTCTAATTAATTAGCCAAGACAGAACCATATGTCTTGTGGTTGCACCTGGTTCCTGGGTGGTTCTCCATGTTCCAATTATAACATGGTAATCTTGTAAATAAAGCATAGGTAGAAGGATGGTTAGGGACACTTGCCTTTCTCCAACGAAAAGTTACTCTTACTGCTCTTCAGCTCTTGCTTTCTTGGAACTCTTTATCTTCAAAGCAAACGAACAATGATCCTTCTTCTACTTGAAGCAAACATCAGGCACAAACATATAAGGGAAACAAACAAGTACAAGTAAGAACAAGGCACCAATCAAAAGAAAAGCTTTGAAAGAACGCACTAAAGGATAGGCTTGAATCTATGGTTACGCAAACGTAAGAAACGCTGAAAACGGAACTACGGTCGAAAAGACAAAGCTATCGAGAGATTATTATCAAACAACAAGAGACTAGGTGCTGGATTTATTTTAATGAGAAATCATGTGGAAAGAATATTTCAGAGAAATACTCTATGTTACAATTAAACAAGTTACATTTAATTATAAAAACATGATAAGCCTAATCATATTTTATTTGTAAATATTTAAGTACAAGTTATGCCAAATTAACAGTTACTTTAGAAACACGAAGCATGTATAAACATCTAATCGAATAACTTTGTATGACGTGTTCAACTAAGCATATTAACATTAAAAAGGCATTTATAATAACATTAAGCATATTAACTTTATTATGAAAACCGTTGTATCTAACATCTTTTATTTAACAAAAACTAGTGATAAATAAGAATTAACCCATTTACATCATGATTAAAGAAAACCGAAATAGAACCTAATCACTTTTATTTAGAAAAGCAATGAAATAAGAATTAGTCAAGATTAACTTGCAACTTTAGTGTTAAAACAAGTAACAGGTGATACACATGATAACTTACAAGTTGAGGTGAAACGAACGAGAACGGTAGAAACGTACCATAATGCGCATGCAATCATTAGGCTAGGGTCTAGGAGAACTAGTCTACAAAGAGAACTAGGCTGAACGACTAACACACTAACCAAAGGTAAACGGATCTGGTAGGAGAAACAGTTAACAAGGTAAGCTCTAAAGAAAGGTAGCTATGAAAGATTAGGCACAAGAACATAGCTGATTCATAAAGAGACAACCTAACTGAGATAGGATAGACATGAACTAGATATTGATAAACAAGATTCTAAGAGAAACATGAAACAATCATGATACGATTACTTGACAGTGAAATGCAGAATAGAAGCTCTAAGATATCTATTCGGATCACCAAAGCACACAAACTGTGCTTAAAAGGGAAAGGCTCGGCTAGATGTAGAAAAAAACTTGATTTGAGCTAGAGCTGGATTTGGAAAGATCCAAAGCTTACACAAGGCTAGATACACAAAAGAAAGATGCTGAGATAAAACTGGCAGAACATCTAACGGACACTTTGCATTTATGAACATGGAAGACTATAAGCTTAGGTTCATTTTAATTAACAAAACATATGAACATACTCTAAGTTGGAATTAATGCAAGTTAAGCTTTATTTACAAAACCAACGTAATGAACTAGTCAAGTTTTATTTATAAATGTTTATGTATAAATTATACCAATTAAGCATTTAACTTAGAAAGGTTAAAACAACTACTCGAATTAAAACCTATGTCGTGTTGAGCTAGACAAACTTTATTTAGAAAACACATGCATGTTGACATTAGTCAACTTAGCAAATAATTATGAAAACTGAGTTATATCTTAACCACATTTTAATTAGAAAGATTAAAGTATAAATTATACCTTTTTAAGCATTTAGCTTTGAAAAGGCTAAACTATGTGAGACATCTAAACGCAACTTTATGATTCAAGTGGATCATATTATTATTACTGAAAACAACATTATATTGATATTAATCAAATTAATATTTATTATGAAAGCCAGTGTAAAAGCCTATGCAACTTTTAATTATGAAAGGTTAATTAAATATTAATCAAATTAACATTGGATTTATGAAAAACCGAAGTAAAGATCTAATTAGATTTTATTTACGAAAGCATGTGAAATAATCATTAATCAAATTAATATAAATTATGAAAAACGGTGTACAACACTATATTGCTTTTATTTATAAAAGGCATGTTTAACTAAGCATTAATCAAAATTAATATTAAATTAATTTTCAGAAAACAAACATGATGAAAAACTCACCACTAACGTGTGCTTTACATACACAAGAATAGATCAAACATTACATAGTTCTCTAGGGGCCTAACTGCAAAACAACCTTACTTCTTCCTTGAGATGCACCTCGATCCAGAACTGGGCAAACACCCGTGCAGGTCAACGGGACTCCCGGCAGCGGTCTTCGGCGGCGAGCAGGCCAGGAGAGAGGCACGGTGGTGCTACGCAGAGGTGAGGGGGCGCGACAGCAGGACGGCTCTGCTAGCGGCTGAGCGGTGGTGGCAGCGTTGCACAGATCGGGCAGGGAGGAGCACGTGCAGAAGCCGGACACGAAGAAGCTCGTCATCTACCGATACAGAACAGGAAGAATACGGCTGGCTAGACCGACGAAGTGTCAGTTGACGAAATAAGAGTTTAAGTAGCAAAACGGAACGATATCGACGAGACGAACGTGATGGTGTGCTCACCTTTGGCCAAGAAGGAACGATGGTGACAGAAGGGCTCGCCGGAGTTGGAGAGGACTCGCCGACGTTGGGGAAGAACTCGCCGGAGTTGGGGAAGATGACGGAGCCGACATTGGAATCGAGCACACCACGACGTAGAGCTCGACGAGAAAACTCCATGGTGGTGTCCGTTTGCACCAGAAGTCCATGGTTTCACCGGAAAAGCTCGCCGAAAAGTTCGCCGGATTTTAGTAGATGGAAAAGTTCGGCGACGGTTTGTGGGAGCTAGGGTTATCAAAACAGGATGAGGTTGGCGGCATTGGAAAGAGGACGTGAAGAAGATCACCGGCAACTATTTATTGGCCCAGATAGAGTCCGATTTATTTTCCCTTCTTTTTTCTAATTTCGGGAATTAATTTCGGATTAAAAACAATTCCAAGAAATTCTGAAATCATAATTAAATCACGAAAAATACTCCGAAAGATCAGAAAATTTTTAGGAAAATTACTAGAGATGATTTGGGACATGAGGAATCCAAATAAAATATTTGGAGCTCATGAAAAAGAATTTTAGAGCATTCTAATAAATAGAAATAGCTCAAGGAAAGTGAGAATAAATTCCAGAAAAAGCTGGAAAATTCTTGGAAGGTTTTGGTCAGCACCTAAGCGCATTTAAAAACCTTTTGCACTTATAAACACCGAGATGCATCAGCATGAATGCAACACTCACACATAACCATTTATTTAATTCAGAAAAACAAACAAAGGCTTTTTTCCAATACTATATTTCCTGTAAATAAAATAAATGTTGGAAAAATTTTAAAATTGAGTGAAACTCGTTGCTTAATTATTCTTTCTATTCACATCCTAAAATTGGGAAATTTCAGGATGTGACAGTCGCCGGGCAGCAGAGGAACCGTCGTCGCGCTCCTCTGTCTCTTGCCGCTGCGAACGGATGGGAGGAGCAGGAGGTGAGGGGATGAACCATGAGCGTGAGGTAGGAGTGCGGCACTCGCCAATCTGGGGATGCTTACCGGTCGCTGGGGAGGACGATGGGGATCGCAGGGTGCAGCCGGCCCGACGTCGCTGCCTTATTGCTGAGCATCTCGATAGGCTCAGCTCCGGCGAGGCGTGCTAACGACGACCACCGGTGACGAATGGGAAAGGGCGGCGGGGACTAAACGGGGGGTTGCACGCGGCGCGATGGAATCGCGGGGAGGGACGCAGTGCGATGAGCTACGAGTCTACGAGACGGATGTTGGCGAGGACGCGTACATCTGGACCCTTTTTGTTGATCGGCAAAACCAGTAGCCGAGCAGCAGATTACATTCCAAGCATGGCGGCTTCGACGCCGGATTGCGCGCGTGACGGGTTTTTCTGGCGGCAACAACCACGGTTTTTCTGAGTAACTTTCACCGCCACGGTTACACGTGCATGCCTGCGATACCTGCACCATCCATGCTGCATCCGGTGGTGTCAACTGTCGATTCTACGTGTTACCTGCACCAGCTGCCCGGTTACGCACCCTCCATGCAGCGTCCGGTCGTGTCGATCCCGCGCGTAACCTGCACCCTAATAGTTACGCACCGGACAGTGTTGCCTGGCTTCTACACCCGGGCCTCCGGTCGGTGGGTTACACCATCTAATTGCGTTGCTCCTGCAACACCCACTAGGTTACGCATGGATACCTGGTCACGCAACATCAGTGGTGTGCATCCGGTAATGTCGATTCTGCGCGTAAGCTGCACCCGCTGCTCGGTTACACACCGTACGTGCGGCCTGGCTCTTGCAACACCGACTGGGTCACACACGCACCACCATCCATGCGGCTACCCACACGGCCTTGTCCCATCTCCGATGTGAAAGGTGGCTTGGGTTACGCACCGAGCACCGTGGTTGCCGCGGAGCAGCATGTCGGGTGGCATGGTTGCAGTTGCAGCACGCAACGTGGCTTTCAGTTACTCTGATCGGAGATCACCAGAAACATGGCAGCACTGGTTAGGTTACGCACCATTCATGCTGTATCTGGTGGTGTCAATTCTGCGTGTAACCTGCGCCGGCTAGGTTACGAAGCATCCGTGCTGCATGCTGCAACCCCCAACGGGGTCGAGTCGATTTAGCGCGTAACCTGCATTCGCTTGGTTACCAACCAGTCATGCTGCATTGTTCCTGCAAAACCCACTGCGTTAACACTGACTGGGTTACGGACGATGTAGGTTACGCAAAATCCACGATGTACTATCTTACTGATTAGAAAAAGTGACCAAGCCAGACTGAATTATTTGTTGATTTGTTGGCAAAATAGGTTCACGTTTTTCGAATGAACATCCATCCAAAGTACTCCTCCGTAGTAGGAAACAGAGTCCAGTGATCTTACAACCAGAAAATGGCAGCACAATCAAATAAGAGGGACCAAACTTAATCAGAAACTACTCCCTCCGTTCTTAAATATATGACATTTAGGACAACAAATTAGTTCATTTTGAAGTAAATTTCTTGTCCTAAACGTCATATATTTAAGGACGGAGGGAGTAGTAGTTATCGTTACAGCAATGCAACACTTGTTATTGTTGGCAATTAGTGTTTCATCCAGTCTGGTTCATCGATGATCATGGGCGCCACCTCGCCTTCGAGCAGAGACAGGGGCAACATCTGTCAGTGTTTTAGACATCGAGCCTACAACAGGGTACCCGAAGTAGTAGATTGTGCGGTGGGGCTCGCCAAGATCAGGAACACGATGGTGAGACACGGGGCACATAATTAGACAGGTTCGGGCCGCAATGTGCGTAATACCCTACGTCCTGTATGCTGCGTGGCTCTGTATTGATTGCCTCCCCTTCGAGAGGGGTCCCTACCTCGCCTTATATGCCACGGGAGGCAGGGTTACAAGTCGGATTGGTACAAGGATACTATTCGAGTAGGACCCGGAGTAGCCTATACAAGGTATGGAAAGCTATCCTAGTCTTAGTACAAGTCCTTGTCCGTCTTGTCTTGCCTTGTGGTCCACGGTACCAGCACCGTGGCCCACTAGTCGAGTAGTCTATGTGTACACGAACTCATCTCCCGGGTATGGCCCACAATGTGTTGGTAGGCCCAGGGATGCCCGGTCGACAAGCCCCCGAGTACTTTGTAGTCGAGTGCAATGCTCCAAGTAATCTTGAAGGTCTTCACGAGTAGTTCCCAAGCGTCCCCGAGTTCTACAAGCTTCAATCGTCAATAATACTTGGATCATTACGAGGCTGGAAGGTACTCCAGCTAACTCCATGAGTAGTCTCGAAGTCTTCTCAAGTTGTTCCCAAGCGTCCCTGAGTACTTCTCTTGAAGGTCTTCAATAATACCCGCTTTGTTCTTGAAATCTTTGCATCAAAGATCCATATGGAAATGCGATTACTGAAATCGCATTCCATATGGAATGCAACCCCCGAGCCTTAGTTCGAATCCAAGATTCAAGCTGAGGGTCAATCATCTATTCTTTGATCTTGCTCCGAAAAATCCGCAGAAAATCCAAAGAAATAATATAGGAATGCGAATTGCAAAAAATCACATCCTTTATGGATGTAGCCTCCAAGCCTTAGTTCGAATTGACAATTCAAGCTGAGGGTCAATCAGTAGTCTTAGTCAAATAAACCCGTTAAATCCTGAGAAAAACTGAAGGACACGTGGTACGGAGCCCCCGAGCCTTGAGTCGAGTACTTTCTCGAATTGAAGGATCCAATCTAACTATAGAATAGTGGCCTGAATTCAGTGAACTGTAGCTGAGTGAAATCCAATCCCATCGAGTAGTCGAGCCCTCGAGATAGAGTCGAGCAGGTCTTGGATTTTAGTCCTCTGACTTAACCAAAATTTTGCCTGTGTGAAACCAATCTGTTGAATATGAAGGGTCACCAGGTCGAACCGTTAGGGTTTCGGTTTTATAAATACCCGAAGGGGTATCCCTTAGGGTTCCACTACTCCCATTTGTCCTTAGATCCAGAAATCCTTAGCATCCGTAGCCACCGCAGAGTTCGAACGCCCACGCCACCAAGAGTTTGCACCTCCACCCCCTCGCAGCCCACTAACAGGATGAAGCCAGCGCCGTCCAAGGGTCAGAAGAGGAAGTCCGGCCGCGACAAAAATCAGTTACCGGAGCCAAAATACAAGACAGTGGTCATCACGAAGCCCCCGAGCCAGGCCGTCTCTTGGAAGAAGTCCAAGATGAGGGAAGAAGATATCAAGGCCCTCGAAGCCGGTGGGTTGCTGCGCGAGAAAGCAATTGCTGGTTGGAGCTCTGCCGCCGGAGATGCGTGGCCGATGGAGAAGAGCCCGGATGAGATCCCGATGTTCAGCCACTTCATCGAGCGTGGGTTGACGCTGCCGTCGTCGGATTTCTTCCTTGGCTTCCTCAACTTCTTCAAGCTGGAGCATGTACACCTCAACCCCAATAGCATCTTCCAGATAGCAGTGTACGTGCACTTCTACGAAGCCTTCCTCGGAATCCGCGCGCATTGGGCTTTGTTTGGGAAGATCTTCCGCTTGAAGTCGCAGCCCGACGCCAACTTCCCAGTTGTAGTCGATGGGGCAGGTGTCCAGATGCGCCAGAAGGCACAAGAGTGTTACTTCAAGTACGACTTGATTGACTCAAATCAAGACTGGAAAAACAAGTAGTTCTACATCGAGAACGCCCCACCTCAGCTGCCGAAGCCCAGCATGTTCGCACCAGTGTACGACAGGCTTTGGAAGGATGAACCAACTATGCAAGAATGCATTCAGATACCAGAGCTGCTATCGAAGATTGCGCAGAAGAAAACTCAAGGCTTGACAGCTGAGAGAGTAGCCTTGAGCTTCATGAAGCGACGGGTACAACCCTTGATGCAGCGAGAGCATCTCGGATTCGAGTACTCTGGAGTTGATGATGGCTCAAGGCTGTCTTTAGAAGAGATCAGCGATGATCTTGTGATGGAGCGGCTGCAGAAGATCTTCAAGAATTTTCACAGAATTCCTGCAGTCGTCCAGGAGTATTGTGCTGACAACCCTCCGCGTATGGTGAGTTTCGAAGAACTAGCCCCCGAGTACTTATTATAAGTAGTCGTGTAGCTTATATTTGTCTTGTTTCACAGGAGGATGTCTTGAAGTTTGTGTCCGACCCTTCTCCTCGTCCCGAGGATCCACTACAAGTACCGGAGGAAGAGGCAACAGGAGCGGAAACCCAAGCCCCCCGAGAGTAGTCGATCTGCTCAAGGGGAAGAAGAAGAAGAAGTGGTGGTGGAGGACGCCTCCTCAAGTGACGATGATGGCCAAACACTTCAACAATGTTTTGAAGTGAAGAGCCACTACGGATACTCTGGGGCGCGCCCATCCCCATTGGCCTCGCCGCAGGAGCATCGAAAAGACCGGCATCATCTTTCGCAGATGATGTAACTCTGCCGCCGCAGAAGAAGAGGACCACGGTGGGGAAGCGGGCCGTAAAGAAGATGACGGGTCTCCCCTCCATTACAGTAAGTGTTGGAGAACCTTTAAGTAGTCGATGTAGATTGAATACTTGCTCTCTGCTGTAATGTCTTGAATTTTGACTTGCGCAGGTTATCGAGAGTGCAACCAATGTACCCTCGAGTAGCCCTCCAAGAATAACAGAGCCCGAGGTGGTTCCAGCATCAACCGTAGAGACGGTGACAGACGAGCAACAAGAAGTCGCGGTGCCAGGAAGTGTGCCACCAGTGGATAGTGTGCCAGCGGTGCCGGCGACACCTTTTTTCGACATGCTGGGGCCAAAAGTTTCGGTGCCTCGAGCTGCTCTGTAAGTATCCAAGTACTCGTGTACTTATTAAAATTTCTCACTTTGAATTTGCTGACCAATCTTGTTGATGCAGAAAATCCACTGATGTGAAGTGGGGTGCCTCTGGAAGTAGTGCTGCTGGAGAAGACCAAACTCCTCAAGATCAACAAGAAAATGTACTTCCAGAGCGCCAAGAAGTACCCACCGAAGCTGATGCTGCAGAGGAACTGCACTTCCTCTGGAGCGACGTGGTCAAGGTTGCGGTGGAGGCAGCTTCCAAGCCCAGGGCTGAAGATCCTGATGATATTGAAGCTGTGGTGAATGAAGGCTTGGAGGCTGATCCAGAAGTCGAACTACGCCATGAAGGAGACCCGGTTGCCGAAGCCCCCGTGCGTCAGATAGATGCACAACTGGCGCTTGAAGACAACCCGAAGGACTGTATAGTGCCGCATGAGCCACTCATTGAAGACCCGGCTCCTCTGTGCAGCACTGCGCAATACTCTGCAGCGAGCACAAGTACTCAGTCCATGGCAGAAGATTTGATGTCGTACGACGACTCGTGCCTGGATGAGGATAACTTGCAAGCTCACAGCGAGATGTTCCGCAGCGTCGAGAAGCTGTTCGCGGTCAGTGTGTAGTCTCTTAAAGAGTACTTTTTTAGCCAAAGATAACTTGTCTCTAACTCTTAAATTGTTTTGCTTATTGCAGGAAGTAGTCAAGCAGTCAAAATGCAAGACTCGCCTGCTTGAGCAACATGCGGTAGACATTGAGGAAGTCACACAGCTCAGAGAAGAACTCAAACAGCAGAAAGCTTTGTATCTGAAGCTGCAAGAAAAACTTGATGCACACGTCGCCGAGTACCACAACGAGATCCAAAAGCTGACGGCCCAGAAAGATGGTGTTGTTGGTAAGAACAAGTCTCTGCGCCAAAAGAATAAAGGTAACCTCCCTTTCTAAATTCATTGTTGAGTACTTTTGTCCTTGCACACTGCATCTGATAAGTAGCCTTGATCCCCTGCAGAGCTGACTGAAGAGGTTGATAAGTTCAAGAACAAGGCGCTGGACTGGCACCTGGCCTATAATCATGAAGAATCAGCTCGCATGGATCTTGAGAAGGATTATAAGGTGCGGTGCTTCGAACTTGAACGTGAGATGGAGATCCACCTAGCGGGTTGGAATGATTTGTTGACTTGCATGCAGTCACTCAAGATCAAGATCGAAGAAGCCGAAGGCCTGTGCTCAGAGTTGAAGGCCTTGATGGAAGCAGCCGAGCCAGTGGCAAATCTTTTCGAGCCCAGAGTTGCAGGAGTTCAGCCTCGTCCACTTGTGGAGAGGTTGAAAGACACGCTGAAGAAAATTCTGGAGTACGCGTAGAGGCTGGCTTGCACAATCCTGAATCAGGTCTTGAGCTTCATTAAGTCCTTTTATGTCGAGGCAGATCTCACGGTAATCATGAACGGTGGATCCGGAGATTGCTCCGATGATAGGCTCAACGAGTTGATGCAACAGACTTCTCGAATCGCGGAAGCAGTCTCCAAGTTCATCAATCTCCGTTAGATGTACCTGTAGAGTAGAAACACTGGGGAAAAACAAGTGTAATCCCGAACAAGTGTTTATGTAATATAATTGAAAACTTGAGTAAGTCAATTATTTGGATCCCTTGTATGCTTATGTGTTGGCCATGTACTCGAGTTGGTATTGAGTGTGAGGCTGCAAAAAGAGATACGATACATGAGTAGAAGTACTCAAATATATATATGTTCCGAAGAACGTTAGCTTAAATCATGACGAGTTGAACACCTTAGTAGCAGCGTAAAAGAAGGCTTTTCATGAAAGAAGCTAAGAATAGTAACAGGTCGATGTAGAGTAGCGACTTGAACTAAACACATTGTACAGAGTTTACAATATCTTAAGTACCTCTGAGGCTTATTAGCCTAGTGAGAGAGTACTCGAAAAGAACTTGTTCATAACGAGTTGAACACCTTAGCTGTAGCAGCGTAAATGAAGGCTTTGTTATGAACAAGTAAAGGACAGTAACAAGTCGGTACAGAGTAGCAACTTTATTACTGAATACATTGTACAATGTTTACAATGTCTTAAGTACCTTTGAGGCTATGAGCCTAGTGAGAGAGTACTCACAAGGATGTTCCGAAGAACGAGTAAGACCATAGGGGACAGTGTGATGAACTCATCCTTGCTGTAGCAGCAACTTGTATGAGAGTTCCACTGAGACCCTACCAGAACGGTGTTACTCTAGGCCGAAGCCTCTTATTGAAAAATAGGAACATGGACAGCATGTGCCACTTATTGCCCTATATGATACAGGATCGTCTGGAGAGAGTTATCATGACTCCCTACGAGGTCGCAGAATGAGACTGCCTGGAGAGGGTTGATGAAGCCCCCTACGGGTGCTCGCAGCTGAAAGCCACGAGAAGATACAGCCGAAACTGTCTGGAGAGGATTATCTTGATCCCCTACGAGTGGTGACAACCGTAGCTGTCTGTTGAGTGGTTGCAACCGAAGCTGCCTGGAGAGGGTTGATGAAGCCCCCTACGGGTAGAAGCGACAAAGCTGGTCGATGTTCCAAGAGTTGTCGACTTCCTCGCCTTCTAGAGTTTGAAGACGATATGAGCCTGGGCCAGTAACCTTCGCAACAGAGAAAGGACCTTCCCATGGCGAGTTGAGTTTGTGTAGCCCTGTCGTATTCTGAATGCGACGAAGGACTAAGTCACCAACATTGAAGGAGCGTTCCTTAACGTTGCGGTCATGGTAGCGGCGAATCCTCTCAAGGTATCGAGCGGATTGAACGAGTGCGTTGCAGCGAGCTTCCTCGAGACTATCGACCTCTGTCTGTCTTGTTTCTTCAGCTATGCCTTCTTCATACTGGTCAACCGTTGGAGAACGCCACATGACATCAGCAGGCAAAACGGCTTCAAAGCCGTAGACCTGGAAGTAAGGTGATTGCCCTGTGGGGGTAGTAGGCTGAGTGCGTAGCCCCCAGAGTGCATTGAGTAGTTCCTTGATCCACTTGCCGCCCTTGGTATTTGCTGCATCATACAGTCGCTTCTTGAGAGCATCGAGTATCATCCCATTGGCGTGTTCCCCTTGGCCGTTGACACGTGGGTGAGGGACGGAGACGTACCGGACATCAATTCCACTGTTTTCGCAGTACTCCTAGAACGAGTGATTGTTGAAATTCAAACCCAGGTCTGTGATAATGCGGTTGGGGAACCCATAGTGATGTACGATTTCATCCAAGAAGTCGAGGACTCTATCAGCCTTGGGACAAGTGATAGGCTTGACCTCAATCCACTTGGTAAACTTGTCGATAGCCACCAGAACTCTGTTGAATCCCCCTAGCGCATTTGGGAGAGGACCAATCATATCCAGCCCCCAGCAAGCGAAAGGCCAAGTTGGTGGTATCATGATGAGCTTGTAGGAAGGAACATGTTGTTGCTTGGCGAAGAATTGGCATCCCTGGCACTTTATGACTAGTTCCTCTGCATCAGCAAGAGCTGTAGGCCAGTAGAAAGCACGTCTGAACACTTTTCCCACCAAGGTGCGGGAAGAAGCATGATTGCCACAGATTCCTTTGTGTGTCTCCTCCAAGATTTCCTTACCTTCTTCGCGAGAAACGCACTTCATGAGTACATCAGAGCTTGCGCCTCGCTTGTAGAGTTGATCTCCGACTAGAACATAAGCCTTGACGCGGCGTCAAATGCGCTCGGCTTCTGACTTGTCTTCAGGAATCAACTAATGTTTAATGTAGTCGATAAAGGGAGTTCTCCAGTCCACGTCAATCATAAGCACTTCTTGATCAGGTTGAACTGAAGTAGTTGCAGGTGCAGATGATTGCTCCGGAATTGATGGTTTGTGTAGTTCATGGACGAAGATTCCAGCTGGTACTTGAGCTCGTGTAGATCCCAGCTTTGACAAGACATCCGCAGCAACATTGTTGTCGCGGACCACATGATGGAACTCGAGACCATGGAATTTGTTCTCAAGTTTGCGTACCTCCTGACAGTACGCATCCATATTTTTAGCATTACGATCCCAAGAATCGTTGACTTGATTGATGACCACCAAAGAATCACCATAGACAAGTAGTCGTGAAATGCCAAGAGACACTGCAAGGTGAAGACCATGCAGTAGAGCTTTATATTCAGCTTCATTGTTTGAGACCTTCCAGAAGATCTGCAAAACATATTTGAGTTGCTCGCCCTTGGGAGAAATCAGAAGTACCTCGGCACCAGCGCCTTCCAACTTGAGGGAACCGTCAAAATACATGACCCAATGTTCTGGACGCTCTAGTGGAGTTGGGACTTGATTTTCTCGCAACTCATCCATGAAATCAACCAAGGCTTGAGACTTGATAGCAGTGCGAGTTTTGAACTCGAGCGATAGAGCGCCAAGCTCTACAGCCCATTTAGAAATCCTTCCTGTGGAGTCCCGGTTGTGCAATATCTCGCCAAGCGGGTAGCTAGTGACCTTAGAAATCTTGTACTCGTCGAAGTAGTGGCGGAGTTTCCGTGAAGTAATCAGAACCGCATAGAGTAGCTTCTGTACCGGAGGGTAGCGAGCCTTGGACTCTGAGAGTACTTCACTGACGAAATAGACAGGCTGCTAGACAGGGTAGCCATGGCCTTCTTCCTGCCGCTCAACGATAACAGTAGTACTGACGACATTAGTAGTCGCAGCGATGTAGAGCAAGAGCTCTTCATTAGGTAGAGGAGCTGTGAGGACTGGAGGCTTGGATAAGAACTCCTTGAGCTGAGAAAGAGCTTGATCAGCTTCAGTTGTCCACGTAAACTTCTCTTGCCGCTTGAGTAGCATGAAGAAAGGTAAACCCCGTTCTCCAAGTTGTGAGATGAAGTGATTGAGTGACGCCATACAACCAGTAAGCTTTTGGACATCTTTGATAGTAGTCGGAGCTTGCATGTTGGAGATGGCAGTAATCTTCTCGGGGTTTGCTTCGATACCACGATGGCTAATAATGAACCCGAGTAGTTTCCAGATGATACGCCAAAGACGCATTTGTTGGGGTTGAGCTTCCATTGGTATTCGCGTAGCGAAGCGAAAGTTTCCTCAAGATCCATGATAAGCATGTCTGGATCCCTAGTCTTAAAAATGACGTCATCCACGTATGCTTCCACGTTCTTGTGAAGCTGCTTCTTGAAGCACGCTTGGATAGCCCTTTGATAAGTAGCACCAGCATTTTTCAACCCGAAGGACATTGTTGTGTAGCAATAAGCACCAAACGGGGTGATAAATGCGGTCTTCTCTTGATCAGATTCCTTGATTGCGATTTGATGATAGCCGGAGTAGCAATCCAGGAAACAGAGTAGAGCACAGCCCGCCGTAGAGTCAATGAGTTGATCAATCCATGGCAACCCGAAAAGATCCTTGGGGCAATGCTTGTTGAGATCAGTGTAGTCGACACACATCCTCCAATCGTTAGAGTTCTTCTTTCTGACAAGCACAGGGTTAGCAAGCCATTGCGGGTGAAAAACTTCCCGGATGAAGCCAGCCGCGAGTAGTTTAGCGAGCTCTTTCTTGATAGCAGCCCTGCGGTCATCAGCAAAGCGATGAAGGTGTTGTCTCTTGGGGGTAGTGTTAGGATCGACATTGAGTGAGTGCTCGATCAACCTCCTGGGCACACCTGGCATGTCAGATGGCTTCCACACAAAGATATCACGGTTAGCCCGAAGGAAGTTGACGAGCGCGTCTTCCTATTTAGGATTAAGTTGTAAACTGATCATGGTCGTCTTGCTGCTGTCACCAGTACCGAGGTCAATGGCTTTGAGCAGGACGTCACCAGATGGTGCAGGCTTGTTGTTGTTGTCAGTCTTCTCAGGAACCTCCAGCTCGCTCGGAGCAAGCTTTCTAGCGGTGGTGAAGACTTCCATCATTGCATTGGGTACTTGAGTAGTCGAGGCAAGTTCTACAACTTCTGTGTCGCAGTCGTATGAATGCTTCAGATCCCCTTGCAATGAAAGAACTCCTTTGGGGCTTGGCATCTTAAGAACCAAGTACACAAAGTGCGGAATAGCCATGAACTTAGCGAGACCGGGCCTGCCAAGGATGGCGTGGTAAGAAGTCTCGAAGTCGGCAACCTCAAACTTGATGTACTCGGTGCGGTAGTGATCCTTGGTCCCAAAGGTTACGGGTAGTACAACTAAACCCAAAGGAACAGCTGCGTTACCCAGGATGATACCATAAAACGGTGAGTTGGTCTTGGTAAGCATATTGGTGATATCCAGGCCCATCTTCTTCAAAGTCTTGGCGAACAGGACATTGAGACCGCTGCCACCATCAATGAGAACCTTGGTAAGCCTGGAGCCTGCCACCACTGGATCCAGAACGAGAGGATATCGTCCTGGCTCAGAGAAACTAGTCCATTGATTCGCTCTTGAGAAGGTAATGGGGGTTTCAGACCACTTTAGAAAAGTGGGAGCTGCTGGTTGGATGGACATAATCTCTGTGAGAGCTAGCTTTCGCATGCGCTTGGTTGAAATCCCACCAAATATGACATTGACAGTGTTGGAGGGGTTCTGGAACCCAGTGTCTTTGTCTGTGTTAGCCTTCTTCCCCTTGTGTTTGCGGAATCACGGGTTTGGGTGCGTTGGTTCGGGTGTCTTCTTCAACGCACGTCGAAGTTGATAACATTGCTCTGTAGTATGATCGCCCTCTGGGTGCCATGGGCATTTCTGCTTGGTCAATGTTGCCTAGTGAGGATCATCTTCAGGCTTGGCATTAGATTCCATGGTTGCAATAGTGTTATCGGGCTTGCGCTTGCGATTAGAATTGCTCGAGTAGTTATTACCCTGGCGGTTGCCCTGCTGTTGCTTGCCACTGTTGCTTCCACCAGCATTGGTGTTGTTGTTGTTGTTCTGATTGTTGCGAAGATGCTTGAATCGATTCTGAGCCTTGTCTTCCTCGTCCGCCCAGTGAGTGAACATCTCCTTGAGCTTGGTGATGTTGGCTGGGCGAGCGCGACCGAAGTCCTGGAAAAGCCTATCGTCGTAGAAACCATCTTGGAAGGTATCAATGACTTCTTTCTCGGTGACATCAACAACAGTAGCCCTTTTCTCAAAAGAGCGGCGCATGTACTCGCGAAGAGTTTCGCCTTGTTTTTGCTTGATCAGGGCAAGGTCCATCCGAGTTCCATGACGACCCAGAGAACCCGCGAAGTTGCTGGTGAAGCGATGCTTGAGTTATCCCCAGTTGTCAATAGAGCCACGTTTAAGAGACTCAAACCATGTGAGGGGCTCTTGCTCTAGGACAAAAGGGAAATAGATACACTTGGTATCATCATTGCCCCCGGCATTGGAGATGGACAAAGCATAACAGCGCAACCACTGCCTTGGATCTTGCTTGCCATCATACTTAGAGATGGCGTAAGGCTTGAATTTCTCCGGAAGAAATAGAGCTTGAAGTCGAGCAGAGAAAGCAGGAAAAGAATCAGAATCATTATCCTTTTGCTTCTCACGCTCAGCACGTCTGGTGTTGATAGTTGTACGAGAGTCTCCTGACTTACTGTTGACACTACCATCGTCACCTTTGCCCTTGTTGCTAGCTTCTGGACGTGTCCGTTGAGGTGTGGGAGTAGTACGATGAGCACCTCCACTGCTGCCATGGTGACTAGGGGCACTGGTGTTTTGACGTAGCATAGTGTAGGCTAGTTCAGCCATCTTCGCGACTTCAGCAGCTGCCCTGTCACGAGGCATAGAGCGACCGAGTAGATTGATCGTGTTGATAGCTTCCTCTGGAGTACTATATTCACGAGTAGCTACCGCATTCAGAGCCTCTTGAAGATTACGGGTAGGTAGAGCTTCCGCGAGTTCCCGACGAAGGGTTGCACGATTAGCATTGCGTTGGCGACGTGCAGTCTTGGCCTCCGTGGTTTCATCAGCAGGAGCATTGGCAGAGAGTTCATCATCAGATACATCATCTGGAAAGCGATAATTGGCACGATGCCCTTGCGGAGTAGTTGCATCAACGACGAACACTTCTCGTTGCGATGAATAAGTACCCGTACTCTGAATGAGCTCAGTATCAGTGCCATAATCAACAAGTTTGGCACCTTCCTGGAAAGGTAAGTTGTCGAGACAAGTGATAAAGCGCTCCTGATCATCCAAGGTCAGATCAGCAGGCACATGCTCAGGCCAATAGACGAATCTACCCTCAGGTGTCGATGTGATCACCAGTCCTTGAGCAGGGCCAGACAGTTGTTGTACTTCAGCAGAATCCGAACCGTAGTCGAACTCGAACTCAGATGAATCTGAATAGTAGTCGAAGTTGATGTCCGAATCTGAAGAGTACTCGAGCACAATTTTCGAGCCAGGGCACATGAGGCACTTCAATGCGGCTTGGTAAGCGGCACTGACATGGCGATGACCGAAGAGAGGTGGTGCTGGGAAGTCATCCAGGCTGAGCGCAAGCTGTGAAGCCGAAGAGAGCGACTCAGGCTGAAAAAGAGATGAAGTCGAGTTATACTCGGACTCCGACTCGAGTTCTCTGAGTGGGTTAGAGATCGAAATTTCACCGAAATTTTCAACGAGTTTCTCCATCGAAGCTTGTGTAAGCGTCGAGGACTTGAGCTTTGACTCTGGAGTTGGCGCTAAGAAACGTAGGAACGATCCGGTGCCGTCAGCAATGCAAACCCAAGAGCCGAAAATGAAGGTGTCGCCTTGCTGGAAAGCGACGGTTGGGTTGATGATGACGAGAGCCATCGAGTTCGCCAGTGGATCAACGACGAGAGCCCCTACCTGGCGCGCCAGCTGTCAGTGTTTTAGACACCGAGCCTACAATGGGGTACCCGAAGTAGTAGATTGTGCGGTGGGTCTCGCCGAGATCAGGAACACGATGGTGAGACACGGGGCACACAATTAGACAGGTTCGGGCCACAATGTGCGTAATACCCTACGTCCTGTATGCTGTGTGGCTCTGTATTGATTGCCTCCCCTTCGAGAGGGGTCCCTGCCTCGCCTTATATGCCACGGTAGGCAGGGTTACAAGTCAGATTGGTACAAGGATACTATTCAAGTAGGACCCGGAGTAGCCTATACAAGGTATGGAAAGCTATCCTAGTCTTAGTACAAGTCCTTGTCCGTCTTGTCTTGCCTTGTGGTCCACGGTACCAGCACCGTGGCCCACTAGTCGAGTAGTCTATGTGTACAGGAACTCATCTCCCAGGTATGGCCCACAATGTGTTGGTGGGCCCAGGGATGCCTAGTCGACAACATTAGTGGCCAAGCAGCTGGCAATGCAGCCGATCTATCGAACAGGGTCGGGAATGGCTGTGCCCCTGAGCTCTCCTGCATAGTCGGCACGGCGGGCGCACCTGACAACAATGGCTGAGCGGCTGGCAACGCTGCCGGCCTGTCGAGCAGGGACGGGAACGGTCGTGCCCCTGAGCTCTCCGGGACAGTCGGCTCGGCGGGTGTACCTGACAGCAATGGCTAAGTGGCTGGCAACGTCACCGGCCTGTCGATCAGGGCCGGGAACGGCCGTGTGCCTGAGCTATCCGGGACAGTCAACGAGGCGGGCGCACTTGACATAAGTGGTGGAGTGGACAACCACGAGAGCCACGTGTGATCCGCCCGGCCTCTCGGGCACTCCACCCACTGGACGCCAGCTTGTGGTGGCGACGGGTATGACCGTGCGCCAGAGTTCTCCGGGAAAGTCGACGCGGCGAGCGCACTTGACATCAATTGCCGAGTGGCTGGTAACGCCACCGGCCTGTCGAGCAGGGACAGGACAGTCGATGCGGTGGGTGTGCTTGACATCAGTGGCGGAGTGGACGGCCATGGCAGCCATGCACAGACAGCCTGGCCTCTTGGGCACTCCACCCACTGCATGCCAGCTTCTGGTGGAGACGTTGAGACGGGAATCGTGGTTTTCTTGCTGTGGCGAGAACGGCACTTGCCCCACCGCTCCCCGGCATGCCAGCGACAACTGCCGCAGTTGGCCAAGAGCGTGTCAGGCCCCATCAGGCCGGCCCTCCGTTGAGGTGATTTTGTCCTGCCGCAGTCGCCGCATCTCGGCCCCACCGGAGCTTTAACCGACGTGGATGGTTGGGGAGCGTGCGACACACGAGGCACGCGAGGATTCTCGACGTCCATTGGGGGGGATACTCTGAAATGCACATAGAAATTAGTTTGATCAAAGAGGCGGAATGGTCGAAAGAACAACGAAATCGATTGATTTGGAAGAGAGGATGATGGTACTTTTACCGAGAGGAGGAGATGCCGATGGGGTCTTCTTGCTCCGAGAGGAGGAGATGCCGATGGGGTTTTCTTGCACTGAGGAGGTGATGCAAAAGTGTGGTGTCGACTAAGTGCGTAACCTGCAAGGACTCGGTTATGCCGGTGCCATTCAGCGGGCTGCGCACTGGAGAATTCCATGGACGACGCGTCAGCCTCCCGGGTGTGTATAGCCTTGACAGGACGGGATGGGCCTGCAGGCGCCTCCGCTCCCCTCCCGCCCCGACCTGCTGGGTTACGCACAATCGACGACGCACACGCTCTGCTTTAGCCTAGGTTACGCGGCTTGCTGCCATTTGTAGGCTCCTGATAGATGCCCTGAGTACTATTGGCAAAGGGAGTATTTAGTCTGGTGGGAAGCGATTAGTCTAGAGAAACTGTCCGGTTAGGTCTGGTTGATAGCTGAGATAGGTTTGGGCGGATTTGGTTTGGTTCTGAACGGTCGCATGGGCAATTCCTTCAAACTCAACGCCTCGTGCCCTCGTCTGTTGTCGTCTCCCTCGATCGTCCCAGTCACCGACCACGTCGACACCACACGCCGCTGCCATGGAGCTTGCCGTCTTCGCGTTCCTGATGGCTATCATCGATGAGTCGCCAAGGGTTCACTATCGAGTATCGACGAGCTCCGTCCGCGGTGCCGGCGCCGTGGCGCTCTTCGCAGCTCACCGGCAACCGCCTCAACGGGCAACAGCAGGGTGACGAGCACTTGTAGGGTTATAGATAATTGGGTGGAAACCACAATTCAGTTTAGTTTCGGAGTGAAATGTGCATTAAACTTGTCGCGGAAGGAATTCATTTCATCTCCATCGAAACAATAAGTTCCAGCATGGTCTACGAAAATGGATTGCATACAAGTACAAATAGGGAAATGCCTTTGTTATGTGCTGCTCAAAGGGACACATTATTATACACATCCTGAATGCACATATGAATCCATATCAACAACAATGTGTATTGCACATATATAACAATGTGTATTGCAATGTAAATGATGTGTTGTCCGTAGCAACGCACGGGCACGATCGTAGTAACTAAAACATTAAAACTACAGACTACAAGCAGGGACCCTGGTACATGCCTTGGTGTAATCTACAACAGAGATCGTGCATAACATGGGGATGGTGAAAGCATACGAACACAAAATCCGTTGTGAGTATTCCGTGCGGCCAGATTCGCTGTAAGAGAGACATGCACTTCTCTTGCAATTGGGTGCAGTTAGTCTCAATTGCCAATCGTAGAAATGCGCTCACAATTTGCTCACTTGCTATGTCCCACATCCTTGACGCACAGTGCAGCTTCAACCTTTCGACGTGGTACATGTCGGCGACTGAGAGTAACACAGGCCAGGCGTTGGCAGGGCTGTCCCATAAATCAGCCTCCTCCGAGAGTGATCCTTCACTAGCATATTTGATCAGAAGCGAGAAGCCATCAGGGTGTGTGTCTTGAATTTGAACAGTTTCAGAGTTTGACTCCACTCCACCACCGTAGAGCATTGCCTTCATCACACAAGATACTGCGGCCACATCAGCACATTGTTGACATTTCTTAACGCAACTTCCAAAGAATAGATCTAGAATCCATTCTAAGCAATGGCGCAAGAAATGTTTGTTGGTATAAGATAAGCCTATAGAAATATTATGGTAGATAATCCGCAAGCGCACGGATACCGGTGAGCATTTCACCCGGGTGATGGGTTTTAAAATATCGTATCCACAGGGAAGATGGATGGATATAACAACAGACATAGGGATGACAATAGACTACTTTATGGACTTTGATGGAATGGCACATACTTTAACAGGGGTAAGCCAAATGATAAAGTAATGATAAATCAGACAGGCAGAGGCACATGTGGAGCATAGAACATACTATTCCTAGTCTAGATTAGAATTGGATTTACATAAGAGGCACAATTCTATATAGCATACAAAGACTGAGTTATTCATCTATTCTAATGTAGCATATCATCACATATAGCATAGTCATGGATAAATGTGAACAGCCCGAAGATTACCCAAGAAGATCAAGGACGAAACTTGATCCTCCCAAGAATCATTGTTCGACTAGTCTTATACTCGGGGGGTGGACTGCAAAGGACTCAATAGGCCTGTCACGCCCACGATCTACCACACGACCCGGAGTATAAGGTGAATCCGCAAGTAAATTATATCTAAGCACCATGCTTACATACTTTCTACTACCTAGCTTACGCACGTAATATACTAGGAGCTCTACGAATAAGTGTGTAGACTTATCATTAATCATGACTATATCAAATATACTACTAGAATAAAGTAAGAACTTAGCAATTGCACACATAACATTGAAATAGCATAAAGTCATTGAGAAACAATATAAGAACTGAATCTTGATAACTTACAGATCTGGAACTGGAGCAAAGCTCAACTCTACTCGAATCTGACTCTCTATCTAGAACTAGGTTCTTGATCTAGAAATTAGATCTTGAACTATGAAGTAGCTATCCTATCTCTGATGTATCCTCTTCTTCTCCTGTCTTGGCCTGATGATGATGATCTTCTGAGAGATGCATACCATGCCCTAGGGGGGGTCTGGGGTTGCTTATGTAGCCCGGAGGGATAATCCGTCGCCGTAGGATCAAACCGACCTAAACAAGTGGTTTAGATTAACCCTAAGAGGCGGTGGAGGAACCTTCCCGAAACAGGGCCTGATCGGGACCAGGGGGAGCCCGATCGGCCTCCCTATAGGGCCGGTCGGCCTGGGCTGGGCCCCAGCTAGGCTCCGCCTTCGCGTGTGGGCCTCTTGTCCCTTCTAGATGCATATTTTCTTGGAGCCCACTTTGGTTGAGTTCGGGAGTCTTCTGGAGCCTTCTAGAATTCATTCTTTTCGCATTTTCCTGAATAGTCCCTGAAAATATATAATTCACCAAAATCGTGGAATTCATTAGTCCAAGGCCCTATACTACTGTTGATTTATCTTTTTGGTCCTTTTTCATGTATTGTTGATGCATAAAAATAAGAGTTAGTGAGCATCAACAAACTCCCCCAAGCTTACCTCTTGCTAGTCTCTTAGCAAGACTCAGTGTTACCACAATAAATTCTTTTCCAAGGTAGGATGAAAAAGTTAGACTTCTAAAACCTGCTTATATCTGCTTGAGAACATGGGGCTTTTATCTGTACTTGGGTCTTGAGCAGTTGAAAGATATAACAATTAAGTCAAGCACCATGTCTCAAGTTCTTGGTTTCACTAAAATTCTGGAGTTTTGCAAAAGATGTTCAAGTTAAAGCTTAGAGTACTCCTGTATGACAACTTGATATGATAAAACATAAAAACTTTCAACTTTAGCCTGCCTTTGCTCCTGAAATATATCTCTCTTTCTAGCAATAATCTTAAGAGAACCTTGGGTTACACGACATTAGGAGAGGTGGGCCCTACTCGCCTCGGACTTTTGTCTATTTTTCTCTCTCCTTAGAGATGTGGGCTCTTCTCGCCCTCGGACTTGTGTCCATTATTCATCTCTAATTTATTCTTTTTAGGGAGGTAGGCCCTTCTCGCCTAGTAGAACACTTGTTCATTTCTCTCCCTCTCTCATCTCACTTTTTCCTCTCTTTTTTTCCTTCTTTTTTTTTGTCATGCCCAAGTCTCTTTGAAGGCATAGAGAGATATAAAACTGGAACATTCTGAGCAAATTTTCAACAAGGCTCTTTTAACATGATATAAAGTCTTGTGTCATACAGGAGACTCGTTATATATGAATTTTATGATTAAAAAGTGAATCTCCAGAATTTAGTGTTACTTTTGAACAAGACAAACAGCAGCTCAACTTAATCATGTCAATCAATCAATCACCTAGACTTAGATCCAGAAATTGCTCCCACAAGAATCTCAAACTCAAACCATGTTTCAAAATCTAAACCATTGTATCCATGTCTTGGGAGAACTTTAAAGATGGTAAGCTAGGCATTTGCAGCAATGAAGAGCATTTGTTTATCATGTCCATTTAGCATACTTCTCTAGTTCTTTATTTATTCGAAACAAGGGAAATTTTTATTTTATTTTATTTTATTATTATTTCAAACTTATCAAACTAAACAAAACTTAAAATAAAAATATATAAATAGATAGTTGATACTTACCTTGGGGGCTTCTCCCCCAAGCTGCTTGATTCTACATCCCCCACTGGCGAAATTTGCTTGCCAGTAGTTCAGCGTTTGCATCTGCGGTTTCTTGTATATCTTCTAATCGTTGTCCTGCCTGGTCCATCCACTGTTGTTGTTGGCGTAGCATGTTCGTGTGGGTATCCTGAGTGCTCATTTGCGTCCTCATGTTGTCATGGACACCTTGGCGGAACGTCGCAGAATACTAATGGTCGAATCCTGAAAAAGAGTTACGGGCGTAAAACCTGCCACTTCCAAACTCCTGTCTTCCGAGGTTGCTCGGTCCTTGCGATGGTAAATCTCCTCCTTGGTACGCGCGACGAGGGTATGTTGGCACGAAGTTTTCATATGATCGATACGCAGCGTCTTCGGACAGTGGGTCAGCTCCGGCGTAGTTTGACAATGAGGTTCGAGCTGACGTTCTTGGAGGTTGCTGCTGGACCGGTTGTGCCTGCTCATGGATCAGAAAAGATTGCACAGAATATATACCCAATCCCGAGTTAGGTAACAGGATTGCGCTCTTATTGTGGATATAGTGCAATTTTTCTTGAATTTTCTTAACCCATCTTCCTTGGCGGAAGTAATCATAGCCGATGATCTCACGAGGAGTATCAATGCTGATGATAGTGGCATCTCCAAGGATGCCCAAGTCATCGGCTATTCGGGGGATCAGAGAGGTGCAGCTTACGTCTCCAACTAGGTTGGGGAACGAGAGCCAGTGCTCTACTAGCATCTTAACAGGGGACACAACTTTTCTTTTCAGAGCAGCATAAATCAACTGCATGTCCCCTACTCTCATGCTGATATTATCATTGCGTGGAAAAAGGACAAGGCTTATCCACTTGTGAAAGAAACGGAGAGTGGGATGCTGAATATCATTGGTGCGTGGCTTGTGTGCGTTCTCTTTCCCTGTAACGTCCGTCCAGAGGTGTAGCCTATCAAAATCTTCAAGAGACGAGTCTAAATCTAAGGCACATCCTTCTACGAACCCTAAGGCGTTACTCAGCCTTCTCCAAGATAGAGTGTGCTCTTGACGGAACAACCGAAAGGTTACCCCATCATTAGAGGATTTCAAAGTGCAAAGAAACTCTAAAGTGAGGAGACGGCAACCCCTTTCAGAAGTGTGATAAAAAGAGGTCCACCCCAGCAGAGCAAAAATCTGGCTGAACTCAGAGTTCAAGCCGGCTTCTTGCATGAACTCTTCGCTAAACATGGGTGTAAGGACAAAAGAACGTTTCTTCAGTTTCTCATACCTTTCCTTCTCTTCTCCTCTCCTGATGTGCAAATGCACATCATTGGTTAGGATCTTTCCTTGTGATTGCGATGCTGAAGGAGAGGGGTTAGAGACCGGTGATGGAGACTCCTGAGAGTCTACACTCATCGACTGCTGGGAGTTGGCTCTGGAGCTAGAGCGTCTAAGGATTCTCCCAAACATGGTGTCTGAGGCTTTCAAGGGTGTAAGAGAAAAGTTTAGAGCTAGGCTACCCTTGGATTTCTTCTCCACTCTCTTCCTAAGCTTCCTTTCTCTTGAGGCAGCACTGCAAAAGCTCGAAGGTGAGGTTTTCTGGGTTGGTGTGTGTGCGAAGAACTGGGTAGGAGGTGGCTGCTTATATAGGCCCAAGAGGGGTGGCCGGCCGGCCTGGTGGTGGGGCCGGCCGGCCTGGTGGTGGGGCCGGTCGGCCCCACTTGGCCTCCACTCGGGTGCCCTCTCCTCCATCCATTTCCTGCTATCTTCCAACGCTAGAAAAAGTGCCTTGTGAGTGGGAAAAGAAGGTGCTGGTGGATGAAGTGATAAGATAAGGTAGGTAAAGACTTGATGTGTATCCCTATGGCATGTGGGTCCCATGCATAAGGGTAAAAGCAAATATAACAGCAAAAATATAGTAGTACAAATATTTTTATGCCACCACGAAAAATCATTATACGGGTTTTGACACACCGTAAAATTATTTACCATGGGGCGTGAAAAAGTTTTTACTGTAGTAAATATGAAATTCAGAAATATATTTTTGTGTTTTTATCGGTTACCTTTGACGAGGGTTCGTAGTTTGAGTCCTCGAACGGGACTTCCAAGTCTTCTAATATTCAGGTGCATCCTCCGTCTTCAGAGATAATGGTCCTTCTGATGATGTCTTTTCTTGATCGATCATGTTCGCGTTGATGCTGAGCTCTGGTCTGGGTCTGAAGGCAAACTTTTCCTCCTTTCCATTGATCTCAAATGTGATCTCCCCTCTGCCTACATTGATGCGTGCATTGGCGGTGCTCAGGAATGGTTGCCCGAGAATTAGTGAAACCCTGGAGTCTGGGTGCATATCCAATACCACGAAATCAACTGGCACCAAGAACTCTCGGATTTTCACTGGAACATTCTCGACGATTCCTGATGGGTAGCGAACTGATTGATCTGCCAATTGGAGACACATTGATGTTGGAACCAAGGTAAGGTGCTTGAGCTTGTCGAAGACAACCTTGGGCATCACACTAACACTTGCTCCAAGATCACAGAGTGCATTGTTGAAGTATTGATTTCCAATGGAGCACTCAATAGTGGGGCATCCTGGATCCTTTTTCTTGATGAGCGATGTGTTCAGGATTGCCGCACTACATTCTTCGATCAACTTGATGATCTCCATAGTTGGCAAAGGTTTCTTCTTATTCAGGATGTCTCGGATGTACTTGGCATATGTCGGGACTTGCATGGCATCCAATAGAGGTATGTTGACATAAAGCTTCTGGATGACTTCGATGAACTTCCCAAATTGATCATCAACTTGAGGTTTTCTCACTCTTCTTGGATATGGTATGAAGTTGGTGTCGTGGAAATCTTGTCTTGCTGAGTCTTGTTCTTCTTGCACGACTTCTTCTACGTTAGTATCCTTCTCTGGAGCTTCGGCTGGTGCTACAGGTACTACAGATGTTGCAGGTGCTGTAGGTGTTCTAGCCGGTGGTCTTGCTGTGCCCTTGGGATATGGTGGATCTGTTGTTTGCTTGCCACCTCTTGTTCGGACATTAAATATCTGCTCAGGGTTAGTGGCAACAGGTGCAACAACAGACAATTTTGATAACTTTGATTCTAGTTCAGCATTAAAGATAGCTTGATCTTTTAAGATTTCAGAAAAATTATCCATCTTAACATTTATGTCTTCTAGAATCTTATCATTAGCAACAAGCTTCTTAGAGAGATTATTGGTTATTTTATCCTGTTCTTCAATTAACTCTCGTAGCGAAGGTCGCTGGGAATTATTACCTGTATACTTACCTGCGTAAGTTGGTTGTGGTTGTAGGTCTTTTTCTTGGGTTGGTGCTGACTTGTGGACCACCAAGCTTGAATTTCTTGAAGTATTCATCGAATCTTGTAAAGCTTGTCGATCCTTCTTGAAGTTGACTCGTTCCTCAAGCCTGTTCAACAGCACGTCCATACTAGTTGATAGTTCTTTCAACTCTTCATCTCCTTGTACTTCTTCACTCTGACGACATTGTTGAGTGTTCTTCTGGGTCCAGCCTTGATTTTCAGATATCTTCTGCATAAGTGTATTGGCTTGTCTCGTAGTGAGTGACAAGAATGATCCTTTAGCAGCTGCATCTAGATGCTCAGACGCTTTTTGATTTAATCCATGGTAAAAGCTTTGTAAGAGCATCCATTCTTTTATTCCATGGTGAGGGCAATCTGATATATATTCTTGCAAACGTTCCCATGCCTCTGGAATTGACTCGCCTTTCTGCTGCTGGAAATTGGTGATTTTTCCACGTAAAGCATTGGTTTTGCCTGTGGGGAAAAACTTTGATAGGAAGGTTGTAGAACATTCCTCCCATGTGTTGATTTCATTGGAGTAGAACCATTGTCTCGCCCTTCCCTTTAGTGAAAATGGGAATAAGCGGAGTAGGATCGTTTCCTTGGGAATGTCCTTGATGGAGATGGTGGTGCCTTTCTCCAAAAAGTTTTGGAGATGAGCGCTTGCATCTTCATGTACCTTTCCACTGAATAGATCAGCTTGCACCATGTTGATGAGGCTAGGCTTAAGCTCGAATTCATGATCGATTGTTGGTCCAATGCGAATGTTATTGATGTTTGGAGCAGAGAATTCCAACAACGTCTTCTCAGCCATGGCTTCAGAACTTGGTGTAAAGCTTCCTTGGTTGATTTGACTCAAATAATTGAAGTGTGGTGAATCACAATCAAACCTGTTAATACCCTGCAAGTAAGATAGACAAAAACAAACAAGGGTAATTCTGTTTAAGCAGAGGTGCCAAATTACAAAATCTCATTAAAGTATCTAGCCATCGATTTTCAAAAGGTAGCCATCCAATCTTCCCCGGCAACGGTGCCAGAAATGCTTGTTGACATTTCTTAACGCAACTTCCAAAGAATAGATCTAGAATCCATTCTAAGCAATGGCGCAAGAAATGTTGGTTGGTATAAGATAAGCCTACAGAAATATTATGGTAGATAATCCGCAGGCGCACGGATACCGGTGAGCATTTCACCCGGGGTGATGGGTTTTAAAATATCGTATCCACAGGGAAGATAGATGGATGTAACAACAGACATAGGGATGGCAATAGACTACTTTATGGACTTTGATGGAATGGCACATACTTTAACAGGGGTAAGCCAAATGATAAAGTAATGATAAATCAGACAGGCAGAGGCACATGTGGAGCATAGAACATACTATTCCTAGTCTAGATTAGAATTGGATTTACTTAAGAGGCACAATTCTATATAGCATACAAAGACTGAGTTATTCATCTATTCTAATGTGGCATATCATCACATATAGCATAGTCATGGATAAATGTGAACACCCCGAAGATTACCTAAGAAGATCAAGGACGAAACTTGATCCTCCCAAGAATCATTGTTCGACTAGTCTTATACTCGGGGGGTGGACTGCAAAGGACTCAATAGGCCTGTCACGCCCACGATCTACCACACGACCCGGAGTATAAGGTGAATCCGCAAGTAAATTATATCTAAGAACCATGCTTACATACTTTCTACTACCTAGCATACGCGCGTAATATACTAGGAGCTCTACGAATAAGTGCGTAGACTTATTATTAATCATGACTATATCAAATATACTACTAGAATAAAGTAAGAACTTAGCAATTGCACACATAACATTGAAATAGCATAAAGTCATTGAGAAACAATATAAGAACTGAATCTTGATAACTTACAGATCTGGAACTGGAGCAAAGCTCAACTCTACTTGAATCTGACTCTCTATCTAGAACTAGGTTCTTGATCTAGAAATTAGATCTTGAACTATGAAGTAGCTATCCTATCTCTGATGTATCCTCTTCTTCTCCTGTCTTGGCTTGATGATGATGATCTTCTGAGAGATGCATACCATGCCCTAGGGGGGGTCTGGGGTTGCTTATATAGCCCGGAGGGATAATCCGTCGCCGTAGGATCAAACCGACCTAAACAAGTGGTTTAGATTAACCCTAAGAGGCGGTGGAGTAACCTTCCCGAAACAGGGCCTGATCGGGGCCAGGGGGAGCCCGATCGGCCTCCCTATAGGGCCGGTCGGCCTGGGCTGGGCCCCGGCTGGGCTCCGCCTTCGCGTGTGGGCCTCTTGTCCCTTCTAGATGCATATTTTCTTGGAGCCCACTTCGGTTGAGTTCGGGAGTCTTCTGGAGCCTTCTAGAATTCATTCTTTTCGCATTTTCCTGAATAGTCCCTGAAAATATATAATTCACCAAAACTCGTGGAATTCATTAGTCCAAGGCCCTATACTACTATTGATTTATCTTTTTGGTCCTTTTTCATGTATTGTTGATGCATAAAAATAAGAGTCAGTGAGCATCAACACACGTATCGCTCGTATCACCCGGCTGCCTATGTCGAAGACAACATCCACAGGGGCTTGGGCTGCAAGTGTTGCGCATATGCTTCTACGTACTGACGGAGGAGGAACATCAATGTGATCGTCCTCAAGTATTGTAACAAAACACGATATGTTTATGCGACCTCCGTTGGAGCTCATGCGCTCAATGTCACGATGCTCCATCAGGCATTCGAGGCCTCGTTGTCCTAGATCCCCATTCCTGAATTCAACATCTTTTGTAGCTTGAATTCGAAACGTATCATTGTCATCGGTGGGGTATCCAGCCACTGCTCGCAACAATACTCGCACCAATGCGTGGAACCATGCAGTGTCGTCACAGGCTCTACAATAGTGAGAACATATATGCATGTGTGTGTATTCATAACAACGAGAAACCTACCTTTTGGGCTATGTTCATAGGAACAAGGAGTACGGCAATGCCGTCTGGTACACCCATCCACTGATGATCAGTCATACCTGTAGGATAGCAATGTAGCCTCCATTGACAGCCTCCAACCATGAATGTACCAGATTCCTTGTACTGCCCCACGGTTCCTTCTGCTTTCGCTTCCTCGCTTGAGACTGAGAAGTCGACTTGCTTGGAAGGGACATGTTAGTGTCTAGAGCCATGATCGCAAATGGCAGCAATGATTGACTTGTGGGTAAAGTGCCTCCTTTTATTGTGGGAGTGCATGTGATGTTCCGAAACGACAACTGTTCATGGACATGAGTTACCACTACTTATTACCCAGTACACTGAACGGACGCGTCCCTTCAGTGCGGGTGTGCACACGTTCGGGTCATGAGCGCCCAGTTACCAGTCCCGAAAACCGTACCAGTCCTTACTTAACTACAGTTCACAATGGTCCTGACATGGATGAACTTGTGGGAGTGTCGTTCCCAAATGGTCATTCGACACACCCCTTCTATGCGGTAATGCCTTTTCAATTCCGGCATGTATTATTGCGTTTTGACCTTGTCACGTCGGCAAGTTCGTCACGAGCGGCACACCACATCTAGTTTGCAATTTTTGTGCATCCCCGTCGTACTGATGTAACTGGCATACAGGAACAAACAAGTCATGAACAAAACTCCCAACAGCTTAAGCTGGTAGGAAAATATCACACCTGTTTTTTCCAAAGAAAACCAAGTGCAGATCTATATGCATGCCAGGATCAAGTTCCATGCATATAGTTGACATAAGTGAATAACAGAAACAATATCACGTAAAGAAAGAGAAAGATTATCAGAGTATTACACTAGATCCTGGAAACGAAGGCTCCAACCATCACAGGCAATCGACTGGGGGTTGCGTACGCCTAGCACCAGCAACATCTTCACATCAACTTCATAGCAGCTTCCTCTTTCTGAGCAACATTGTTTGTAGCAAGGGTGAGCAAATGTCGTACTCAGCAAGTGTGGGGAAAGTATGAATGCAGAGGCTGAGCAAGGAAAGGCTGACAGGTTGACTGCATTAAGCACTTTTAGTTGGTCAAATTTTATTAGCACCTGATTACTATGATATAAGTATATACCAACCCACAATTATCATAGAGAGATACGCCATAAGAATATGGCTAACATAACCATAAACCACGACTTAAGTCCATCTTCAAGTTCAATTATCATGTGAGGGTTCAGGCCGCTCTTGACCGTGAGCACGGCTAATCGATTAGTTTTACACTCTGCAGAGGTTGTACACTTTCACCACAAGTCGTATTTCACATGTCGCCCGGGTTTGCAAAGCCCTTAAACACTTCCTTTGGTGAGTGGCTAGGGATTCACTACGAGGCCTTTACAAAGATTCCCAGATGTATAGCAACCCACTAGGTTTCAGGCTGCAGTGGGGCATAAAGTCCCCTAGTAGGTACCGTGTCTTAGCCAAGCCCACTCCCTACTAGAGCGAGTCTATACTCTATCAACGCCTCCCCTTCTGTCCCTTTTGGGTAAGATCACTACAACACCAAGGTCTCTAATTATTCAGCCAACACAGAGCCATATGTCTTGTGGTTGCACTGTTTTCCTGGGTGGTCGCTCCATGTTCCGATTAAGCATTGTGATCTTGTATTAACCAGAGATATAACATAAAAGTAAAGCATGTTCATCATTGTTGTTGTTCATTAGAACCACCATAACCCAAGGTAAAGCAGCTAAGCAAAGCAACCCAACAGAAAGGTAAAACCCAGGTTGACAAGGAATAATGGTAATAAAGACTAGGATAAACCTTAATTGGACCCATCAAATTAAATGCAAGCATATGCAATGGTGATTAAACACAGTTATTGGGACAAAAGAACAAGGACACACTTGCCTTTAACCAGTGTAATGATGTTGCTCAGAATTCCTCATCTTCAAGCTCTTCAAAGCTCTCGAACCACGTTCCTTCTACTCGCATTAATCATCGAGCACAAGCATACAAAGCAAACATACAAGCAAAACTAAGCACAATGCACCAATCAAAAGAAAACCTTTAAAAGAACGCACTAAAGGATAGGCTCGATGCTAAGGATCACTGAAGCACATAGACCGTGCTGAGATAAGGGAAAGGCTTGGTTAGCTTTAGGAAGAACACTAGACTTGAGCAAGAACTAGGATCAAAAGATATGGAGCTTGAAAGAGGATTAGCTCTACAACAGAGACACACTGAGACAGAGAGCTTTGATAAAGAACGTCTACCGAATGATTTGCATATTTGAGAGAGCAAAACTATAAGCTCGATTTATTTTAATTAACAAAAATATGTAAAGGATACTTCATAAAGAAAATACCCTTTGTTGGAATTAATGCAACATTTATATTTTATTTACAAAAGACCGGAGTAAATAACTAATCAAGTTTTATTTATAAAGATTCATATATAAAATTATATCAATTAAACATTTAATTTAGAAACGCTAAACTATATGAATCACCTAAACGTAAGTTTATGATTCGAGTAGATCATATTATTATTAAAAACATTATAGCATTGGTATTAATCAAATTAATATTTATTTTAAAAGCCGGTGTAAAAGCCTAATCAACTTTTATTTAGTAAAGTTAATTAAATATTAGGCAAATTAACATTTGGTTTATGAAAAACCGGGTAAACGAAGTATTTAGATTTTATGTATAAAAGCAAGTGGAATAATCATGAATCAAATTAATATTGATTATGAAAAACGGTGTATAGCTCTATATAGATTTTATTTAGAAAAGGGCATGTTTAACAAGCATTAATCAAGATTAATATTAAATTTATTTTCATAAAACAAACATGAAGAAAACTCTCCACTAACACGTACATTACATTATTATGAACCTCACGCAACTTGAACGGATGAAAACGGAGCTAAAACATGAAAGATATGGACTTTTAAAGGTGTATGGACCTAGTTGTGAAGATTAGAAACCTCCAGGGGCTTCACTGCGAAAAACCAGGGGCATATACATAATTATGTATATAAACTCGGGGGCTTACTTGCAAAGGTTCCAGGGTGGATTGGATCTAGGGAATCTAATAGATTCAGGGGTTTTTCTGCAAGTTTGCCAAGACACAAAGAATAGATCTAAAGATTTACAAATTCTTCAGGGGGCCAGGTGCTAAACGTCCACCTTTTTCTATCTCACGCCGGACAGGGGATAGGGGAGCTCGGTGGCTCTGGCCGACGGCGACACCGGCGACTGGGACCGCTAGGGCCTCGGCGGAGCGGGGAAAAGAGAGAGGAGGTCCAAGGGAACTTGAGGGGGCGCTCACCAGTGGCGGTTGTCGAGGAAAGATGGCCGGCGATGTGCGGCTGTGGCGGCCGGCGGCAGCTTCAAGCGGCAACGGTGTTCCCGCGATCCCCCGGCGACGGGAAGCGGCTCCTCGATCTCGCCTCGTCCAGGCGGAGCTCATGGCGGTGGAGACTTCCTCCGGCGGCCACTGGTGCTGGCGAAACGGCAGGTCCGGTGGCGGCGCCTTGCAACTCCGGCGGCGGCGCATCGCAGCAGCGACGCAGGGCGAGCCGAAGGTGCAGGGCAGTGGGCACACGGTGCGGTGCTGGGGCAGGGACACGCGAAAGCCGGGGCCAAGCTTTATGGGGCGCGCATGGCTTGACGTGCAAGGCACGGACGCCGAGGCTATGTCCGGCGGGCACCGTGTCCGCCATGGACACGAGAGCAGCAGCAGCTCGGCTGCTGGGCTCGTTTGGACCTGTGTGACTGAGCCAGATAGGGTTGACAGGCCAGAGCATGGGCCGGTGTTGATGTATGGCTGCGCCAAACAAGGAAATAGAGGGGGCACAAACGGACTTCGGTAGATGTGCCGCGGGATGGAGCTAGGGAGGCCGAACGGGGAAAGGGGAGGAGATGGGGGTGGTCCGCCAGACCTTGGCTGGTTGGGCTGAAACTCAAACTAGGCCGGAAGTGAAGGAGATTAAAAAGAATCCCTTTTCATTTTCAGAAATTATTTTTCGTGAAAAGAATATTCTAGAAATTGCTAGATAATTCATCAAAACCACGAAAAATACTCTGAAAATCCCAAAAATTCCAGGAAAATTCCCAAAGATAGATTGAGACATGAACAATCCAAATAAAATATTTGGAGCTCATGAAAAAGATTTTAGAGCCTTCTAATAAATAGAAATAGCTCAAGGAAAATGAGAATAAACTCCAGAAAATTCCAGAAAATTCTCGGAAGGATTTTGGTCAGCACCTAAGCGTGTTTTAAAACCTTTTTCACTCAGAAACACCAAGATGCATCGGCGTGAATGCTACACTCACATAAACATTTTATTTAATTTAGAAAAACAAACAAAAACTTTTTCCTATACTATATTTCCTGTAAAGAAAATAAATGTTTAGAAAATTTTAAAATTGAGAGAATTCATTGTTTTAATTATTCTTCCTATTCACATCCTGAAATTGGAAATTTCAGGGTGTGACAAATCTACCCCCCTTAGAAGGAATCTCGTCCCGAGATTCGAAGAAAGAAGAACAAGGAGAAGGGAGATAAACAAGAATACTGTTGTTGAGATAGGCAGACGATCATCCTCTTTTGTCTTCAGGGTGTAGGATCTTCAATATTCACCTTTCTTAGTCATTGGGATCTTCATCAGAGGGAGCTAGATGACATAGTAGCAAGCATAAGATAGGAAGGAAGGTAGAGTGAGAACTTCTTTTCTTCAACTTGCTCACTTCTTTGTAATGACAGTGGCAGTAGCACTTGCTTATTGATGCGTGCTTCGATTTCCTTCTTCTAGAGAGAAAGAGAGATAACGAGGAGGTGGGAGGATCAAAGGAAGAACCCGACTAAGCAACTAATGTTATTGCAGATATAAGACCCACAATACACTAACACTCACTACAAAGAATCAACTCAAACATTGCCATAAACAATCATGATCATACAAGCACTGAATTTCACAAAACAAGACATAGTTAAAGGAACGATGCTACACGTTGTTAACAGAGTCAAAGGGTATCCTCCTAATAAATTGGATGTAGCTCCCAGTAAGGATATCCATAAATAATGAATTCCTCACAGATCATGGAGTACGATATTATGAGTTCATCCCAACTGGTATCACCTCAATCAGAGGTTTAGAACCCGGGATATAGATTAGTCAAGATGGGTATTTCAGCAGTGTTGACAGATTCTGAATGCTCCACTAATTTGTGTGTATCTCTCTTGATACAGAACGAATACTGCTGAAATTTTGACAGAAATTGACACATGAAATTCTGGAACTAACCCAACTGATTTCATGTCCATCGGAGTTCTGTAGCTCGAGAAAGAATTAAAATAGTAACGATGTGTCAGAGAGCTGCGCGAACAGATAGAATATCAAGGGTAACCTTTCCACCAATAAATCAAGAGGATGTCATTGCTTGAGAGAATGCACAGTCGAGGTCGAAGAAGTATTCAAGGAGAGTGAAGATAAATATACAAGAATTCACGATAGGGAGATAAGAAGATGGTTAAGGTGTGAGATCATTCATCAGAGAGGTCAAGGATAAGGTAAGAATAGATTTTAGATCAAAAGAGACCTTAGGAAACATCCATTGCTAACTAGGCTTACGTCCTATAGTCGATACAGCTCCGATACCACTCTGTCACACCTGTTTTTCCAAAGAAAACCAAGTGCAGATCTATATGCATGCCAGGATCAAGTTCCATGCATATAGTTGACATAAGTGAATAACAGAAACAATATCACGTAAAGAAAGAGAAAGATTATCAGAGTATTACGCTAGATCCTGGAAAAGAAGGCTCCAACCATCACAGGCAATCGACTGGGGGTTGTGTACGCCTAGCACCAGCAACATCTTCACAACAACTTCATAGCAGCTTCCTCTTTCTGAGCAACATTGTTTATAGCAAGGGTGAGCACATGTCGTACTCAGCAAGTGTGGGGAAAGTATGAATGCAGAGGCTGAGCAAGGAAAGGCTGACAGGTTTACTGCATTAAGCACTTTTAGTTGGTCAAATTTTATTAGCACCTGATTACTATGATATAAGTATATACCAACCCACAATTATCATAGAGAGATACGCCATAAGCATATGGCTAACATAACCATAAACCACGACTTAAGTCCATCTTCAAGTTCAATTATCATGTGAGGGTCCAGGCCGCTCTTGACCGTGAGCACGGCTAATCGATTAGTTTTACACTCTGCAGAGGTTGTACACTTTCACCACAAGTCGTGTTTCCCATGTCGCCCGGGTTTGCAAAGCCCTTAAACACTTCCTTTGGTGAGTGGCTAGGGATTCACTACGAGGCCTTTACAAAGATTCCCAGATGTATAGCAACCCACTAGGTTTCAGGCTGCAGTGGGGCATAAAGTCCCCTAGTAGGTACCGTGTCTTAGCCAAGCCCACTCCCTACTAGAGCGAGTCTATACTCTATCAACGCCTCCCCTTCTGTCCCTTTTGGGTAAGATCACTACAACACCAAGGTCTCTAATTATTCAGCCAAGATAGAGCAATATGTCTTGTGGTTGCACTGTTTTCCTGGGTGGTCGCTCCATGTTCCGATTAAGCATTGTGATCTTGTATTAACCAGAGACATAACATAAAAGTAAAGCATGTTCATCATTGTTGTTGTTCATTTGTGAGAGCCAGGTGTGGTTCGAGGACCGGTGGATGGTCACTTCCTGGTGTGATGAGTGATTGACAATGTGGTGTGGACTGATTCTTGGCTAAGTATTGCAGATGCAGGTTGCGGCTTGACTGGTGCAGGTGCAGGTGAAGAACAAGCGTGAAAGGTCGTTGCCGGTGAGGCCTCCAGGTGTGGAGAAGACAAGTAGGCTTGGTTCGAGGGACCCGGTGGCCAGCGGGGTCAAGTGCGGACCGCATGGTGGCAAGAACGGCAAGATGAAGTCATGGACGGTTTCTTGGTTGAGCCTCAAAACCAAGGTCGAGCCGGGACTACGTGGGAGCCGAGTCATGAGTGGTGATTGGCGGAGGCTACACCGAGTTCGCGGGGTTTCCGGTGGTTCACCAGAAAACCACTGGGTTCCTTGGTTGATCCACAAAGCCAAGACCGAAGAACCGAAGACGGAGGTGCAGCAGCTCCAGACCGGTCTGACCGGTGGGTCTGACCAGTCTGACCGGTGGGTACCGGTCTGACCGGTGAGGAGCACCAGTCTGACCGGTGTGCGACGACGCAGTCCGGAATCTTCGAAGCGGAGGACACGCGTCGGGATCGCAAGGCTTGCGTCGAGGCTAAGCAAGTTTGCGGTCGCTGGGCATCCGTCCGATGGTGCGAAGACAAAGACTTCCAATTTCACCCTTGAGGGCATGTATCCCTAGTTAGCTAGTAAGGGTATTTTAGTCTTTCGGTTGCCTCCATATAACCCAAGGGGTGAGAGGATGGCAGCCATCTCTTGGAACCCTAGCTCATTTGGTTTTCCTATTTTCCTTCCTATTTTCTTAGGATTTTCGTAGGACTAGCTTGAGAGCTTCATGGTGAGATCTTGTGAGAGGGAAGGATGATCGGGCGGCAAGCTAGACCTTGTATGAACCTCTTTGGTATGTATAGATGATTCGGCGTGGTTCCTCAAGGCTTCGATGTGTCTTTCCCGTTTCTCCTTTTTGGTGATTTTCGGAGCCCTTTCTTGGCGATTTTCTTGGAGCGATTTCGAGGCCTTTCTCTTTGGGATTTGGTGGGGGATGTATGCATGAACCCTTCGTGGTTCTTTTCCCTTTGATTCCCCTTCCAAATCCGTGAGCAAAGGGGCTCGATTTTGGGGTTTTCGTGGCTCTAGGGTTAGAGGCGTTCTTGGTGGGATTTCTTCGATTCCTCTTGATTTGACAAGTTTTGGTGGACCAAATCTTGGCTATGGAGTACCCATGAGGTGTTCCTACTATCCCCAAAGTCTTGTGCAAAACCGTGGAGCGGATCGGGAGATCGAGAGTTGGATTTGGAGGAGTTGACTCGCGGGCGCTGTTCATCCCGAGCTGCCCAGGCACGACCGGTCTGACCGGTGCTCTTGACCGGTCTGACCGGTGCTAGCCCTTGGTGGGTTTTTGTCTCGGGGAATAGCCTTGTCCGTGTGGTTTTGTCCCGTGGTCCTGCTGATCAGTTCTTGGCGTGTTTGGAGTTGTTTTGCTAGGCTTTGTGAGGGGTTCTTCTTCCTCACAGGTTGTGTTTCGTGGTGGTTTTTGTTCCAGGGCCTAGAGGAGTCACTGAGGCTTCCTGGAATGTTTATTGTGCGGCTGCTGTAGCCACCGGCCTGACCGGATCTGTCCACCGGTCTGACCGGTGTCACCGGTCTGACCGGCGCAGGCCATCGGTCTGACCGGTGTAGCACAGGCAGCAAGCCGTGCAAGTTTCCGCTGTGTGGTTTGGTGAGTTTTGACTCGGAAGGTTGAGTGTTGGTTCCTAGGACCAGTAGCACTCTAGTGGCTGCGTGGTCTTGGCCAACTTGGGTAGTTGGGTCGGAGACGTGAGTTGGAAGCCGTGTTCGTCTTGTAGGAGTTCTCATCTCCTTCGAGAAGAATTTTTATCGGCTCCCATTCACTCCCCCCCTCTCTGGTTCGCTTAATCGATCCTTCAATTGGTATCAGAGCCGGTTCGGGTCTTTATTGACTCTTACCAGTCTAAGATCCAAAGATGGCGTACCAGGAATGGGGTTCGGGTCCTCCGCACTTCGATGGGAAGAACTACCAGATGTGGCAAAGGCGGATGGCGGCGTTCCTCTGCAGAAAGGGTCAGATCCTTTGGGATGTCACGGTGAACACAGCTTATGTTCATCCGATGAACTTCCTTGCTCCAGGATCGAGGGATATGTTCGAAGCCAACAACAAGGCTGTCGACTACTTGTTTCGTGCTCTGTGTCAGCCTGAATTCGATCGGGTTCAGACAGAGGACTTAGCTTGTAGGATTTGGGAGCAGTTGAAGGATGCTCATGCTGGGAATGCTCAGGTTCAGGCTCGAATGTACGCGACTTACCGGAGAGAGTACGAGAACTTCACTCATCTCCCCGGCGAGTCCGTCGATGCCCTTTTCCAGCGATTTACGGTCGTTGTGAACAACATGAGAGCCAATGTGGACGTCCTCCCATACAATGATCATGATAGAGCCGTGAAGCTCTTGCACTCGTTGGATCGTACCGTATGGGACGGGAAGTTTGAGGCTATTGTTGAGTCCGAGAAGTATGACACCTTGACGGTGAACGAGCTGTTCTCGAAGCTCAAGTCGGCTGAGTTGGACCGTCGTATGACAGCCAAGATCGAGAGCCCGACTGATTCTCATAGTCTCGCTCTCGTTAGTGGCAAAGGAGCTAAGTCTAACGCTAACGCATCCTCAAGGATGTACTCTCTGTCTTCCTTGATGTCTTTGCCAGACGAGGAGTTCGACGTGCTTGGAGAGGACGAGCTGGCGTTGCTGACCAGGCGGTTCGAGAGGCTACACGAGAACCGGGTGAACACGAGGAGGACAGCACGGACGTGCTTTCAGTGCGGCAAGCCAGGACACTTCGTCGCCGACTGCCCGGAGAAGACGGAGAACAAGGACGGTTACAAGGACGGCTACAGGCACCGATCGAGCAAGGATGGCAAGTACCGATCGAGGCGCGATCACAAGCACAAGAACAAGCACAAGGACGAGCGACGGTCGAGGAAGAAGGATGGCCGCGGCAGGAAGGCCCGAGCAATGGTCAGAGCGAGCGACGTCGACTCCAGCTCCGCCTACTCTTCCTCGAGCTCGAGTAGCAGTGAAGATGAAGGTGATCGGCGCAAGAACAAGAAGTCATCCAGGAACTTGAGCGGGTTGAGCTGCTTCGCGAGAGATGGCTTCTGCGGCATGGCCCGTAGCTCCGGCAGCAAGAAGAGCCACCAGAGTGACTCGGACTCTGACTCCGAGGATGAGGTATGTGATGAGCTCTCTTCTTTGCGCAAGGAGAATGATGAGTTGGTTGAGTTGCTTGATAACCGTGATCACATGCTTAGAGAGGCCAAGAAGATGAGGAAAGAGCTTAGGGCCTCACTAGAAGATGCTAGGAACCGTGTGGCTGAGCTAGAAACCCAGAACCTAGATGCTAAGCTTGAGATTGATTCGCTTAAGGCTTCTCCTGTGGTTTCTGATGAGATTGATTGCTATGATTGCTCTGTGTACCTAGCTGTTCTTACTACTCTTAAGGATAAGCATGCTTCTACTTGTGATGAACTAGATATGCTTAGGGTTGAAGTAGCTGAGCTTAAGTCTAGACCTGCTTTGCTAGGTGCTTGCACTTCTTGCCCTGTTTTGCATGGAAAGATTGATGAGATGCATGCTTACACTGTTTCGCTTGAGGCTAAGTTGAAAGAGCCTATTCCCACTTCTTGCTCTACTTGTGAATTGCATGCGGTTAAGAATTTGGAGCTTGCACATTATGTTGATCGCTTGCAGGATGAGAATGATGAGCTGAGAAAATGTATGAGCTGGTTGTCGGGTCAGGAGCCTCAGCTTGGTATCATGATAGCGGCTTTCAAATGCTATGATGGTCAGGCACTTGGGGCTGACAAGCTTGGAGAGAACAGTGGTGAGGGAGTTGAGAGAGTTGGAGAGATTCCTATGCCACCACCAAACAGACACAAGAACATGTTTGAGCCCAAGCCTAACCATCTCAGAAACAAACTTGACACTACTCCAGATCCACCCATATTCCCTCACCCAACAAATGATTTTCAGAAACCGGTGAAGGTGAGGAAGGAGAGAAGAAGGGTGAGAAGCCGAGTGGGCAGCCCCAACCCAAGCCTAAGCCTAAGCCACAGCCCATAAAGTTCCATTATGGGTATTGTGGGAGAGATGGTCACAAGGATGAGTTTTGCTTCAAGAGGAAGCGTGAGGAGAGAATGGCTAGAGAGTGGGCTAACAGGGACAGGTACCACCCCTCTAATGGTGTACCTGAGCCTCGTATGCAGATGCCCAGGGCCAAGGCGATTGTGAGGACGGTTCCAGCTTGGGGAGACCGGAAGGCTGCAGGTGCTGCTGCTGGCCGAGCCACACCGGTCAGACCGGTGTACTACACCGGTCAGACCGGTGCAGGTCTGGGCAGACAGCGAGTCAGGTTTCGTGCTCGTGAGGATGCTCGGTTTGGTTCTGGAGGTCGTGGTTCTGGTGGTTGGTCTGGAAAGTTTTCAGGTGGTCAGTTTGCTAGGCGTTCTCCACCTCGTGCTCCCTACGGGGGTGGGAGGAGTCGTAGCTTTGAGATGGAGAGGAGGAACGATCCACGGTTTCCCTTTCGTGGCTTTCGTCCTCCTCCAGCTAGAGAGGGTTGGTTCCCTCGTGGTGGTGTTCGTGGTGGTAGCTTTGATAGGCGTGATGATTTGGTTTGTGCTAACCCCACTTTGGAGCAAATGGCTCGGCACTGGTTTTACTCTTTTGGTACTAACCCCAGTGCTGAGTCATTTGTTCACTCACGTGCTCGCTTTTGAACTTCAGGTGGGAGACTTGAAGAACATTTGGTTGATTGACTCCAGTTGCTCGAGGCATATGACCGGAGACAAGGGGTGGTTCTCAAGTCTCGTCCCGGTGGTGACAAAGAAGTACATCACCTTTGGGGACAATGGGCGAGGGCGTGTGCTGTCAGAAGGTGAGATTAAGGTAAGTGACAAGATCACTCTCAGGCGTGTTGCTCTTGTTCAATCGCTTGGATACAATTTGCTTTCTGTGTCCCAGTTGTTGGATGAGGGTTTTGAGGTGTTGTTCCGGCCTGGTGGATCTCGGATTTTAGATTCTCGGGGGGATCTTGTTTGCATGGTCGTTCCCGAGGGTCAGGTGTTCCGAGCTGATTTTTCTCAGTCTTCTGGTGTGGAGCGTTGCTTCTTGGCTGGTTCTTCGAGTGAGTTGTGGGAGTGGCATAGGAAGTTGGGTCACTTGAGCTTTGACCTTTTGTCTCGCTTGAGTAAACTCAATTTGGTCCGAGGATTGCCACGATTGAGGTTTGAGAAAGAGTTGGTTTGTGCGCCGTGTAGGCATGCCAAGATGGTAGCCTCTTCTCACCCGCCTCTCACCGATGTGATGACGGAGCGTCCATGCGAGCTGCTCCATATGGACCTTGTTGGCCCAGCTCGTGTGCGATCTGCGGGTGGGAAGTGGTATGTCCTTGTTGTGGTGGACGACTACTCTCGGTATGCGTGGGTGTTCTTTCTTGAGGAGAAGGGGAAGACGTTTGGTTTGGTTCGAGATCTTGTCTTGAGGTTAAGAAATGAGAGGCACGGAGATGCCATACGAGCGATCCGCAGTGACAATGGCTCGGAATTCAAAAACTCTCGCTTCGAAACCTTTTGCCATGACTTGGGTCTTGAACATCAGTTTTCGAGTCCGTATACGCCTCCCCAGAATGGCGTGGTGGAAAGGAAAAACAGGACCTTATGCGAGATGGCTCGGACGATGCTCGACGAGCATAGGACTCCGAGAAGGTTCTGGGCTGAGGCGGTCAATACCGCGTGCCATGTGTCGAACAGGATCTACCTCAGGGTTCACAAGAAGAAAACCTATTACGAGTTGATGCACAGTCGCACACCCAAGGTGAGTCACTTCCATGTCTTTGGTTGTAAATGCTTCATTCTGAAGAAAGGGAAGAAGTTGGACAAGTTCGAGGCTAGGTTTGTCGATGGCATTTTCTTCGGTTATGCATCTCATTCTAGAGCATTTCGTGTGCTCAATCTTGAAACTAACCAAATCGTGGAGACTTGCGAGGTAACCTTCGACGAGACACAGCCACGTAGTCAGCTTGTTTTTGAGTGTGCAGGTGATGACGAACTTGGCGAGGAGATCTTTCAGGAGGAGGAGCATGAACATGGAGATGATGAAGATGGCGGTGTGATGCCCGCGGCTGAACATGTACCTACTACTTCGACGACGATCGAGAATGGACCCTCTCCCACACCTACAACGACAAACCCAGATCAAGGCGAAGCTGCTGTTGAGGGGGAGGTAGCATCAAGGCGAGAACCTCCCCGACGAGTGCAAGTGGATCACCCAGCTTCGAGAATCATCGGCGACATGAATGAACGTACTACACGGTCGAGGGTTCGGAACAATTCTCATTTCGCTCATGCTGCTTTTGTTGCCACCTTTGAGCCCAAAGACATTGGACACGCGTTATCTGATCATGATTGGGTTAACTCGATGCATGAGGAGTTGGAGAATTTTGAGAGGAACCAAGTTTGGGTGTTGGTTGACCCTCCCCCAGGGTGTAAGCCGATTGGGACAAAATGGGTGTGGAAAAATAAAGAGGGAGAGAAAGGAGAAGTGGTGAGGAACAAGTCGAGACATGTTGCTCAGGGGTACAGTCAGAAAGAGGGGATCGACTACGAGGAGACTTTCGCTCCTGTAGCTCATTTGGAGGCGATCAGGATCCTTCTAGCCTTTTCCGTGGCTAAAGGGTTCAAGTTGTACCAAATGGATGTGAAGAGTGCTTTTCTGAACGGTGTGTTGGAGGAAGAGGTGTTTGTGAGGCAACCACCGGGGTTTGAGAGTGAGAAGTACCCTCACCGGGTGTACAAGTTGAGGAAGGCGCTGTATGGGTTGAAGCAGGCGCCTAGAGCTTGGTATGGTAGGTTGAGGGGGTTCCTGTTTGAGAGAGGGTTTGAGATGGGGAAGGTCGACCAGACCTTGTTTCTCCTCAGGCAGGGCAGAGATATCCTGATTGTGCAGGTATACGTGGATGATATTGTCTTTGGTGGCTCGTCTAACTCTCTTGTTGCAAGGTTTGCAGAAGACATGAGCAGGGAATTTGAGATGAGCAAGATGGGCGAGTTGCAGTTCTTCCTTGGGCTACAAATCAAGCAATCAAAGGAAGGAACATTTGTGCACCAAGCTAAGTACACCAAGGACATTGTGAGGAAGTTCAAGATGGAGGACTCCAAGGCCATGGCGACGCCTATGAGTACGACTACAGCTCTCGATGCGGACGAGGAAGGTGAACACGTGGACCAGAAGGAGTACCGGAGCATGATCGGGTCACTCCTCTACTTGACGGCGACGAGGCCGGACATTCAATTCTCGGTGTGTCTGTGCGCTCGTTTTCAAGCTTCTCCGAGGACTTCGCATCGGCAAGCAGTCAAGCGCATTTTCAGGTATTTGCGACACACTCCCGACTTCGGCCTTTGGTACTCTGCGTCTTCTTCTTTGGCGCTTCATGGATTTTCAGACGCGGACTTTGCCGGGTGTCGGTTGGATAGGAAGTCCACTTCTGGGACTTGCCAGTTCTTGGGTTCTTCTTTGGTGTCTTGGTCTTCCCGCAAACAGTCGAGTGTTGCTCAATCCACTACCGAGGCAGAGTATGTGGCCGCAGCTAGTTGTTGCTCTCAGCTCCTTTGGATCACATACACCATGAGTGACTTTGGTGAGGAGTATACCCATGTCCCACTTCAATGTGATAGCACCAGTGCCATAAGCGTTGCAAAGAACCCAGTGCTCCATTCCAAAACCAAGCACATAGAAGTGAGGTATCATTTTCTGAGAGACAACATAGAGAAAGGGAAGATAGCTTTGATCCATGTACCCACACATGAACAACTAGCCGATATTTTCACCAAACCCCTAGATCAAGCAACTTTCACTCGTTTGCGGGGGGAGCTTGGTGTTTGTTTGATTTCTTGAGTTGGCGTGTGGGAGCTCCTTTGTAGCATATGTATAGCTTTCCTTTGTGCATTTCTTGCATTTGGCATGGCATATGTAACATGATGTATAGGCATCTTTGTATCTTAGGTTGCATGCATTTTGTATCATATGCATTGTTTAGGAAAGGCTTCTCCTATATACATTGTTCACCATGGAATGATATATATGTCTTTGTGAGCTAATTTGGTAAGCTATGGTTAGTTTGGCTTAGCTCTTGATAATCTTGGTTTGTATCCATGGTTGATGGCTATGTTTTTGAAAATTTCATATGTATGCTCTCTTGTGAGTAAATGCCTTTACATGATCTTGACATGTTTTTGTGGCTTGGCTATGCTTAATTTGTGGTTGGATAGCTTATTTTGATCATATGGGGCCAAAGGCTCATTTGCCATCATGAATGTTTAGCCCCCATGCTTCATCTTGTGGAAGGGCATAAGTTCCTTTTTGTCGCAAAGACATTTCATGTACCAATTATAAATCTGAAAAATGAAATGTAAATTGCTTGAAAAATGTGCTCCCATGTCATATGTGCTAATTTTAATTTGCTTTGGGTGCTAAATCGTTGCATGATGCCTACCAATGAGAAGTCTCATATATAGAAGTAGGCACATGGCTCGATGGCTTTGACATGACATGAGGTGCTTGTGGGTGTTTATGATGGTCTTATGCTTAGAATGGTTGTCCTAGCATGAAGTTTGTGTGGCTTTGCCATTTTGACATGTTTTGCTCATGTTTAGGACTTTGCTCATGAGAGGGTGATTTTTCGCAAAATTGCTAAATTCTATCTTAGCTTCGCCCAATGGTTGTGAAACTTGGTGATCATGAAGTTTATGTCATTACGAAGCTATAGAGTATCTAACTTGCTCGTTTGGACATATGTAGCATCCTATGTTGAATTTTGTCTATTTGAGAAGCTCTAGGTTGCATTTTTTGCATTTTTGGCTTGATTCATGCATTGTCAACAAGGGGGAGAAGTTTGAGCATGTTTTGGCCTACTGAATGCATTTGGAAGGTTTTTAGGTGGTTTCGAGCCATTTTTGGGCTCTGTTGTGCACCGGTCTGACCGGTTGAGGTCACCGGTCTGACCGATCAGAGTGCTGGTCCTGTTCACATGTTGCCCACCGGTCTGACCGGTGGTGTCGACCGGTCTGACCGGTCAGAGCTGAGCTGTTGCAGCTACTCTGTTTCGTGAAGTGGTTCGCATGCATTTGTCCAGGGGGAGTTGCATTGGTTCAGGGGGAGCTTGCATGTGTGCAGGGGGAGCTCTTTGTGGTTTTCGAGCTTTGGTTTGATGGTTTGTGCTCTTTGCTTGAGCATGTTATGTCTCGGATTTGTCGAGCCGTTGCCCTTGCCTAAGGGGTCCGAGACTTGTCTTCTTCAAGTGATCTTGCTCTTTGCCTTTTCTTTGGCTTTCGATCGCTTGTTGGAGTTCCTTTTAGTTGTTTCTTTTCTTTTCCTTTTCTCTTGGTTACCAAAACGTGTGTGTTGTCAATGCACTCATCAAGGGGGAGATTGAGAGCCAGGTGTGGTTCGAGGACCGGTGGATGGTCGCTTCCTGGTGTGATGAGTGATTGACAACGTGGTGTGGACTGATTCTTGGCTAAGTATTGCAGATGCAGGTTGCGGCTTGACTGGTGCAGGTGCAAGTGAAGAACAAGCGTGAAAGGTCGTTGCCGGTGAGGCCTCCAGGTGTGGAGAAGACAAGTAGGCTTGGTTTGAGGGACCCGGTGGCCAGCGGGGTCAAGTGCGGACCGCATGGTGGCAAGAACGGCAAGATGAAGTCATGGACGGTTTCATGGTTGAGCCTCAAAACCAAGGTCGAGCCGGGACTACGTGGGAGCCGAGTCATGAGTGGTGATTGGCGGAGGCTACACCGAGTTCGCGGGGTTTCCGGTGGTTCACCAGAAAACCACTGGGTTCCTTGGTTGATCCACAAAGCCAAGACCGAAGAACCGAAGACGGAGGTGCAGCAGCTCCAGACCGGTCTGACCGGTGGGTACCGGTCTGACCGGTGAGGAGCACCGGTCTGACCGGTGTGCGACGACGCAGTCCAGAATCTTCGAAGCGGAGGACACGCGTCGGGATCGCAAGGCTTGCGTCGAGGCTAAGCAAGTTTGCGGTCGCTGGGCATCCGTCCGATGGTGCGAAGACAAAGACTTCCAATTTCGCCCTCGAGGGGCATGTATCCCTAGTTAGCTAGTAAGGGTATTTTAGTCTTTCGGTTGCCTCCATACAACCCAAGGGGTGAGACGATGGTAGCCATCTCTTGGAACCCTAGCTCATTTGGTTTTCCTATTTTCCTTCCTATTTTCTTAGGATTTTCGTAGGACTAGCTTGAGAGCTTCATGGTGAGATCTTGTGAGAGGGAAGGATGATCGGGCGGCAAGCTAGACCTTGTATGAACCTCTTTTGTATGTATAGATGATTCGGCGTGGTTCCTCAAGGCTTTGATGTGTCTTTCCCGTTTCTCCTTTTTGGTGATTTTCGGAGCCCTTTCTTGGCGATTTTCTTGGAGCGATTTCAAGGCCTTTCTCTTTGGGATTTGGTGGGGGATGTATGCATGAACCCTTCGTGGTTCTTTTCCCTTTGATTCCCCTTCCAAATCCGTGAGCAAAGGGGCTCGATTTTGGGGTTTTCGTGGCTCTAGGGTTAGAGGCATTCTTGGTGGGATTTCTTCGATTCCTCTTGATTTGACAAGTTTTGGTGGACCAAATCTTGGCTATGGAGTACCCATGAGATGTTCCTACTATCCCCAAAGTCTTGTGCAAAACCGTGGAGCGGATCGGGAGATCGGGAGTTGGATTTGGAGGAGTTGACTCGCGGGCGCTGTTCATCCCGAGCTGCCCAGGCACGACCGGTCTGACCGGTGCTCTTGACCGGTCTGACCGGTGCTAGCCCTTGGTGGGTTTTTGTCTCGGGGAATAGCCTTGTCCGTGTGGTTTTGTCCCGTGGTCCTGCTGATCAGTTCTTGGCGTGTTTGGAGTTGTTTTGCTAGGCTTTGTGAGGGGTTCTTCTTCCTCACAGGTTGTGTTTCGTGGTGGTTTTTGTTCCAGGGCCTAGAGGAGTCACTGAGGCTTCCTAGAACGTTTGCTGTGCGGCTGCTGTAGCCACCGGCCTGACCGGATCTGTCCACCGGTCTGACCGGTGTCACCGGTCTCACCGGCGCAGGCCATCGGTCTGACCGGTGTAGCACAGGCAGCAAGCCGTGCAAGTTTCCGCTGTGTGGTTTGGTGAGTTTTGACTCGGAAGGTTGAGTGTTGGTTCCTAGGACCAGTAGCACTCCAGTGGCTGCGTGGTCTTGGCCAACTTGGGTAGTTGGGTCGGAGACGTGAGTTGGAAGCCGTGTTCGTCTTGTAGGAGTTCACATCTCCTTCGAGAAGAATTTTTATCGGCTCCCATTCACTCCCCCCCTCTCTGGTTCGCCTAATCGGTCCTTCAATTAGAACCACCATAACACAAGGTAAAGCAGCTAAGCAAAGCTACCCAACAGAAAGGTAAAACCCAGGTTGACAAGGAATAATGGTAATAAAGACTAGGATAAACCTTAATAGGACCCATCAAATTAAATGCAAGCATATGCAATGGTGATTAAACACAGTTATTGGGACAAAAGAACAAGGACACACTTGCCTTTAACCAGTGTAATGATGTTGCTCAGAATTCCTCATCTTCAAGCTCTTCAAAGCTCTCGAACCATGTTCCTTCTACTCGCATTAATCATCGAGCACAAGCATACAAATCAAACATACAAGCAAAACTAAGCACAATGCACCAATCAAAAGAAAAGCTTTAAAAGAACGCAATAAAGGATAGGCTCGATGCTAAGGATCACTGAAGCACACAGACCGTGCTGAAATAAGGGAAAGGCTTGGTTAGCTTTAGGAAGAACACTAGACTTGAGCAAGAACTAGGATCAAAAGATATGGAGCTGGAAAGAGGATTAGCTCTACAACAGAGACACATTGAGATAGAGAGCTTTGATAAAGAACGTCTACCGATTGATTTGCATATTTGAGAGAGCAAAACTATAAGCTAGATTTATTTTAATTAACAAAAATATGTAAAGGATACTTCATAAAGAAAATACCCTTTGTTGGAATTAATGCAACATTTATATTTTATTTACAAAAGACCGGAGTAAAGAACTAATCAAGTTTTATTTATAAAGATTCATATATAAAATTATATCAATTAAACATTTAATTTAGAAAAGCTAAACTATATGAATCACCTAAACGTAAGTTTATGATTCGAGTAGACCATATTATTAGTAAAAACATTATAGCATTGGTATTAATCAAATTAATATTTATTTTAAAAGCCGGTGTAAAAGCCTAATCAACTTTTATTTAGAAAAGTTAATTAAATATTAGGCAAATTAATATTTGGTTTATGAAAAACCGGGTAAAAATCTATTTAGATTTTATGTATAAAAGCATGTGGAATAATCATTAATCAAATTAATATTGATTATGAAAAACGGTGTATAGCTCTATATAGATTTTATTTAGAAAAGGGCATGTTTAATAAGCATTAATCAAGATTAATATTAAATTTATTTTCAGAAAACAAACATGAAGAAAACTCTCCACTAACACGTACATTACATTATTATGAACCTAACGCAACTTGAACGGATGAAAACGGAGCTAAAACATGAAAGATATGGACTTTTAAAGGTGTATGGACCTAGTTGTGAAGATTAGAAACCTCCAGGGGCTTCACTGCGAAAAACCAGGGGCATATACATAATTATGTATATAAACTCGGGGGCTTACTTGCAGAGGTTCCAGGGTGGATTGGATCTAGGGAATCTAATAGATTCAGGGGTTTTTCTGCAAGTTTGCCAAGACACAAAGAATAGATCTAAAGATTTACAGATTCTTCAGGGGGCCAGGTGCTAAACGTCCACCTTCTTCTATCTCACGCCGGACAGGGGACAGGGGATAGGGGAGCTCGACGGCTCTGGCCGACGGCGGAGCAGGCGACTGGGACCGCTAGGGCCTCGGCGGAGCGGGGAAAAGAGAGAGGAGGTCCAAGGGAACTCGAGGGGGCGCTCACCGGCGGCGGTTGTCGAGGAAAGATGGCCGGCGACGTGCGGCTGTGGCGGCCGGCAGCGGCATCAAGCGGCAACGGTGTTCCGGCGATCCCCCGGCGACGGGAAGCGGCTCCTCGGTCTCGCCTCATCCAGGCGGAGCTCATGGTGGTGGAGACTTCCTCCGGCGGCCACTGGTGCTAGCGAAACGGCCGGTCCGGCGGCGGCGCCTTGCAACTCCGGCGGCGGCGCATCGCAGCAGCGGCGCAGGGCGAGGCGAAGGCGCAGGGCGGCGGGCGCGCGGTGCGGTGCTGGGGTAGGGACACGCGAAAGCCGGGGCCAAGCTTTATGGGGCGCGCATGGCTTGACGTGCAAGGCACGGGCGCCGAGGCTAAGTCCGGCGGGCACCGTGTCCGCCATGGACACGAGAGCAGCAGCAGCTCGGCTGCTGGGCTCGTTTGGGCCTGTGTGACTGAGCCGGATCGGGTTGACGGGCCGGAGCATGGGCCGGTGTTGATGTATGGCTGCGCCAAACAAGGAAATAGAGGGGGCACAAACGGACTTCGGTAGATGGGGGTGGTCCGCCAGACCTTGGCTAGTTGGGCTGAAACTCAAACTGGGCCGGAAGTGAAGGAGATTAAAAAGAATCTCTTTTCATTTTCAGAAATTATTTTTCATGAAAAGAATATTCTAGAAATTGCTAGATAATTCATCAAAACCACGAAAAATACTCTGAAAATCCCAAAAATTACAGAAAAATTCCCAGAGATAGATTGAGACACGAACAATCCAAATAAAATATTTGGAGCTCATGAAAAAGATTTTAGAGCCTTCTAATAAATAGAAATAGCTCAAGGAAAATGAGAATAAACTCCAGAAAATTCCAGAAAATTCTCGGAAGGATTTTGGTCAGCACCTAAGCGTGTTTTAAAACCTTTTGCACTCAGAAACACCAAGATGCATCGGCGTGAATGCTACACTTACATAAACATTTTATTTAATTTAGAAAAACAAACAAAAGCTTTTTCCTATACTATATTTCCTGTAAAGAAAATAAATGTTTGGAAAATTTTAAAATTGAGAGAAATCATTGTTTTAATTATTCTTCCTATTCACATCCTGAAATTGGAAATTTCAGGGTGTGACAGAAAAGGTGGGCAACGATAGGATCACTCTCACTCGAGTAACAAAATGGATGGGTGGAAACACGGAAGCATTAGAGATGCTGCTGCATGTTATTCCAAACTTGCGTAAACCATATGACCATTTCATGTAACCGGTTGGTTAGATAACTGTGCAATGAAACTTGGACTGAGACTGACCTCAGCCTTCAAAGAATGTGCCCGTGCGTCGCAAACCAATAAAATCATTACATTGCAGTACAATTGAAATAAATAGGATAACAACAATAATGTAGAAACATGTAGAATATGGAACAATGAGGAGAATTCAACTTTATTAATTATAATTGGTAACTTACAATCTTCAAGTAGAAGGTAACAACAACAAATAAAACTTAGAATTTCTAAATAGTCTGAACAATGAATTGTATGTTGGACTATATACTCACGCGAATTTCTTCATGAATCTAACATGGTTTTAGTGATAGCGACATGGATTTGGATTGCAGTCATACACCATACTTTCTCGACATGGCAAAGAGGCAAAGCAAAATAACTTAAGTCAACCAAAAGAATCACCAGAAACAACTGTGCAGAATACTACTCCCTTAACTTCGTCTTGTGAAGCAGAAACTCGCAAGCAGCCAAGAACAAAGCGTTTGTAACCCAAACTCGCAAGCACGCAGCGTGGCTCCAACATAATCTAGACTGGGTAGGTTTTGCATGCCTCTGTATATCTGTGCGCGTGCGCACTGCGTAGTATCCAGTGACCGTCACCTTGCAGGTTACGCGCATAGTCGACACCACACGGCATGTCCCGCGGCAACCGCGATGGTGTGTGCGTAGCCCAGGCCGCAATCACTATAAGCTGCACCGCCTCGGTGACACGCGTGATGCGTGTACACAATTATATGTTATGTGTACCTGAAGTAGACATGGACCAGATCCACAGTCTGCTCAACTCAATACTCAGAAAGGTAACTCGTTTGATGATTTGCATCAATACAGACTGTGCTTCGGCTGCTGCTGCCTCTAACTTGGTTACTTTTGCTTGTGTCATCACAATAATATAATGAATACAGGCGGCGATGACGAGTAGTAATCTCTGGACCGGGAGTGCAAATATATAATAAACACCAGCTACGTCAAGGTGTGTGCGACATGGACCAGATCCACGCCGCTACTACTTGGTGATGATATGCAGCAGTTAGTTCTTTGCAGCAGACGAAACGGCCGGCCGGCCTTCTCTACTGTACTCCTAGTAACAACAGGAATGGATCAGAGAAGATCTTCTACTGTAGTACATCTACTACTATCTACTCTAGTACTGCTAAGTCCGCCCCGTATTTCCATATTCAACTTTTTGTAGTAACGGCCGCTAGATCATGTCTTCGGATGATTTCAAGATTCATAATATATATTAACCCTGTTTTGAATCGGATGCATGGTCTACGACTACTGGGTAGTGCTAGTAGTGCCTTTGCACCATTCTCTATTTTTGTTGTTTTATATATTTACTACTACAATAAAAATAAAAATAGAAAACAACCCAGACCGGCATAACCTGCACCCAGCCACGGGTTACGCACAAATCAATGCTGCATCTGGTCGTGTCGATCCCTCGAGCAACCTAGTACACTCGTTCGGCCGTTCGGGTACGGACTATCAGTGCTGCATATATAGGGCAACTACATGCGACTGGGTTACGCACGGACCTGGTTACGCACCATTCAGGCTGTTTGGTGCAGGAAATACCCACATGACGGAGCAACCTGGGATACACGGCATGCTATGGTAACCCAAACCGCTAGCCATGTTGCTCCATGCGTCATGGTGCCGAGAGGGTGCGTAACCCACCGGGCTGCCACCAAATGATCTCGGTTACCATTATATGTGGATCGAGGGACCATGCAGCAGGGGTGGTGCGTAACCGAGACTGTGCGTAACCCAAACAAATAGTGCAGGCAAATGGTGGCAGATCCTTTGGGTCATTCGGGTAACTCAGAAAAAAATCGATCCTCTTATCCCCTCTGATGAATCCCGACCTCGCCGCTCGGTGTGGCGGCGCAGCCATGTCCGCCACTGACCTTGCGCCGCCCGACCACTGCATCGGTTCCGCACTCATCCCTCCGCCAGTGTCACAGGCCGCGCCGTCCGCATCTCCGACGACACTACTTCCTCCGACCCAATCGCGCCCCTCGTCCAGGCCGTCGTCGGACCCAACTATCCAGGCCGTCGTTGACAATGGAATGGAACGGAGGACATGAACAGGGAATGAAGTAATTAACTTTGCAGCGATGAATGCACTACTAAACCATGCTGGATTTTTTTTTGAGTAGACCATGGTGGAACTAATTGTTTCGATGGAGATGAAATGAATGCCTTCCGCGAGTCAATTTGAGAGCAGACAAGTTTAATGCACATTTGACATAACAACATGGCATCCCATAATTAACTATATTTATGATTTATCCTGCACCCACTCTCTTACGCATCAGCAATGTTTTTTTGAGATCCACATTATTAGCTAGTAAGTTAGAACTTTGAAGACTGACGGCCTAGACTGACTGCCGATTCTGCGCGTTACCTGAGGAAGGTTGGGTTACGCACGCAGCATCGCGGTTGCCGAGCAGCACGGCGGGCCGCGGGTGTTGTCAGACCTGCGTAACCTACGCCCATCCGGTTACACACGAGCCATTGTGCCCGGTACAACGTCAATGGATACTGCGCAGTGCGCACGCGCACAGACATACAGAGGCATGTGAAACCTGCCCAGTCTACAATACACTGGAGCCACGCTGGGTGCTTGTGAGTTTGGTTTACAAACGCTTTGTGCTTGGCTGCTTACGAGTTTCCGCTTCACAAGATGGAGGGAGTACTCCTCATAGTTGTTTAACTTAATAAAAAAAGTTCATGGAAAATGGTGTCCAAAGTATAGTAAATGTCTAAATAAACTATGATATGCTTGCTGGTACTCCGTACTCACTAATGAAATGAACCATACCAGCCAAACTACTATCATGTGTCATCAAGTCGCCGTTGCTACTCTTTTCATCGGTCGCATCTTATTCGGACACTGACGACCTCCACTATCCAGATTTCTCTTCCGACCTAAATGCAGATGACCTAATAAATAGGTGGACGTGTTATAAACTCAGCGAAAATGAGATGATACCTTTGCTAGGTGGCACTTCACCATCTTGCGGAGGTACAACATCGTCTCGAACATCCTCTGCTTGCTCCTGCTCCTTCTCCTCAAGCTCCTGCTCCTGCTTGTTCTTCGACTTTCTCTACTTCGTGAGATGGCACTTTGGCCTGAGGGTGCATACACATTAAATAAACGTTTATGTACTAAACACAAAATATCAACTACTGCTAAGGATGCCTGAGGAGTTCAATGCAGAAACCATGCGTACCTCTTATTTAAGTTGGGGCAACTAGGTTTCATATGCCCTTTCACCAAGCACCCACTGCATCTGTACTTAGATATACCATGATTAATTCTTTCGTGGAGGGCCTTTATCCTTTTCGAAGGAGCACCTCTGCGAACAATCCGCAACGGGTCCAAAACAGTTTCAAATTGACAATGTGGGTCGACTTCAGTAAATATCTTGGGTAAGTGATTATGTTCGTCCTCTTCAAATTGGTGTGCCTTGATGCATTCATATACCTCCTGCAAAGCATCCCTCAACTTCTTTGTCAGGACTGGACTCGGTGAGGCATAGTACGCAACTTTGGTACCCATGTCTCGCATATCATGGAACCTGTGAAAGGACATGGACTGGTCAAAAATCTTGGTCCTCTCTGGAGGAAATCCAGACTTTGCAGAAACGGTAAGCCTAGACTTCACGTGGGCTCGTGGTAATTTGGCTGTGCCAGTGTGAAACAACACTGCAAACATGTGACAGCATGGGATGGCATCGCACTCCAGCTTCCGACAATTGCAGCGCAAAGTCTGCCTCACCACACGTTGGGTTGGTAGTAGACGTCACGGCAAATTTCTTATCTTGCTTGCCATTTCTGTAGGCAATAGTGAATCTCACCGTTTCGATGGCATGCTGATCATTCTGAGGTGTCACCATTTCGAAGTTGTACTGTTCATTCTGAACCTCAAAGCGCAAGGACCTGTCGATCTCGTCCTCACCTTCTCCTACCCCAAAGCCACCTGCTGCAATGCCCTCCTCACCTTCCCTACCCTGGAACCACTGCTTGCCGGTACGAGATCCGACCGCGGTGATTCTAGGCCCAGCCATCGCGGACCCAGATCCAGCGACACTGGCCTTCTGCCGGCCGGCGAGGCCGTCACCGCCACTGCTGGTGTGAACATCAAGGTTAGCTCCAACAAAGCTGCAAGGCACCATGGACAACAATGCAACTGCCGAAAACTCGAGTGTTGCCGAGACATTCGATCTGGTGCATTCATCTGCCCCCGGACCAGTACCGGAACCTCCCTCCTCCGATTTTTCTTCCCGCTGAAATTCAGGTTCTACTCAGAGTTTTTTTGGGGGATTTGAGCAGGACTTGATTCGTGCCATCTTCAAGCTGGTGTGGAGGCGGTGGGCAGAGAAGGGTGCCGATGACAACGATGACGTTGATGTCGAGGTGATTCATGGGTCCAGCTAGGTGTCCAGAAAACTTTTCTAAACCGACCGTTCCTCCCCCCTTCTACTAACAAGTAGGTGCTTTGTTTTCTAATTTGCAGCCTGCTCCGGAGATCTCGAGCAGGAACTGGAGGACAACTGGTAAGTGAGTGTTTGATTTGTAATAGGATGTGGACAATTGTTGCACACTGTTAGGAAAATAGTATGAAATAGCATATGTTTGCACAGGAACCCGTTAACCAGCCCCCACCGTCTGGTTACCTGATATCGATCCAATTAAACAGATTTGAAGTACTTTGATTCTTCCACCCTCTGGTCACTTCTCTATTCAACTACAAAGTTTTTTTCATGTACTGTATTAAAGATTTAACAAAGGATAATATGACTAGTGTCCATTTTTTACGGAATCATTTGTCTATCATATGGCTTCCATGGTTGGCATATTTGTACTAATAATTGTTTGGGTTGTGTTGGCGTAACTTAACAAATGATCATATGTAAAAGGTTCTAATTGCTGGCTTTGCTGCAAGTAGACTAATACTTAAAAGCCATCTTTTTGTTTCTTTAAATTTCTTTAAATGCTATACTTTCATGATAGGTTGCATGATAATCTAAATTTTGATGCTGGCTAATAAAGTACTATGCAAACACGTATGTAGGAAGATAAGTTATTTATTCAAGGTAGATACAGAGTTAGTGTTATATTGGGTCTCTGTCACTTCTAGGATGTCACTTGTCATCGTCCGTGGCTGCACGGGATGCAACTCCTACAGTCAACACACATGTATTTCCTATACCTATAAGTTTCTACTCTTTTTCCTCCTATTGATGTTGGTGTTTTGATTGCTTGACTCCATGTGTTGTTGTGGACCTGTGTACGTCTGAAGACCGGTGGATGGTCGCTCCTTAGTGATGAGTGATTAAAAATGTGGCGTGGACTGACTCTTGGCCTAGTATTGCAGGTGTAGGTTGTGGCTTGAGAATAAGCATGAAAGGTCTATGCCCGTGTGACCTCCTGGGAGTGGAGAGACAAGTAGGCTTCGTTCGAGGGACCTGATGCCCGACGGGATCAAGTGTGGGCTGCATGCTGGCAAGAAGACAAGACAATGTCTCGAACATGGAGTCGGTGCAAGGTAGCAGCTAATAACTGAAGCTTGCACGTGGGGTTTGTTGGTTTGGCCACAAAACCAACACTGAGCTAGGATGACTGTGGCGGCCAAGTCATGAGTGGGATTAGCGTGGAGGCTGCACCAAGTCTGCGGGGTTTGCTGTGGTTTGGCCACAAAACCATTGGGTTCCTTGGTAGAGCCACAAAGACATGACTGAAGGCCGGAGCGCAATGAGTCTGCACTAGGCCGGTCTGACCGGTGGGCTTGACCGGTGGACTGGTCTGACCGGTGGCGGCTGTGGACGTCTGGAAGCTTCAAAGCGGAGGACACACGGCATGATCGTAAGGCTTGCGTGGAGGTGACGCAGGCTTGCGGTCGATGCTCATCCGTTGGATGGAGATTCAACAAGATTACCCAAATTGCCCTTGGTGGGTGTGTGTCTTACTATTATGTAGTAGGGGTAGTTTGGTCATTCGGTGCCGCCCATTTAAACTCTTTGGAGTGGGAGATGACTGCTAACTCTTAGAACCCTGGCTCATTTGCCCCTTTGGTTTTCCCCTTCTCTTTGCTTCCTTAGGCTAGCTAGAGCTAAATTGCAAATCTCAAGTGGGTAGGATGAAGGGATGTTCCTAGCCTCTTTGTAAAAAATCTTTCCTCATGATTTATGAATGGTTTGGAGTTCATCCTTTTCGTCCCTTGTGATTTGCTTGTGATTCCCGTGGCTTTTCTTTTTGTGGATTTCTGGAGCCTTTTTGTGGGAATTTCGTGGAGGGTTGTGGGAGGCATTTCTTTGCGGGATTTATTAAGGGAGTCACACATGAGGTTGTTGTGCCTCTTTTCTTGGTAACCTTGCACCTCAAATCCCATGGAAAGTCCTTCGCTTTTGGGGGTTTTTGGAGTTCCTCGTGTTCTTGAGGTAGAGGCTCGAGATTTGCAATTCCTCTATTTCTATAGGGTTTTGGTGCTTGTGCTTTGAGCAAGAGTTCACCCATGAGGTGTTCCTATCTTCCTCAGAGTTTCTCTTTAATCCGTGGAGCGAATCAGGAGATTGGGCGAGGTGATTCTTGGAGTTGACCCGCGGGTGGAGTTCATCCCGAGCATCCCAAGTGTGACCGGTCTGACCGGTGCAAGCCTTTGTGGGTTTTGGCTCGGGTGAACTGTTGGTTCAGTGGGGATTAACTCTGAGTTTTCCCAGTGTCAGTTCTTGGTAAGGATCGTGTTGGTTTGCCTCAGTTTACCTCGGTTGGTGAAGCTTCTTGTGTTCGTTGCCTCTTTGGTTTCAAGTGGTTTTTGTTCAAGGGCCTAGAGATCTCATTGAGGCTTTCTGAAACGTTTCTGTGTGGTTGCTATGAGCACCAGCCTGACCGGTGCCACTGACCGGCTTGACCAGTGCCCATCGGCCTGACCGGTGTGCACCATCATCTGACCGGTGTAGCCCAGATAGCAAGCCGTATAGATTTTCCGTTGCGGTGTTGAGTGCTTGGTTGGGTAGGAGAACTTGCTCCTAGGATCAGTAGCACATCTAGTGGCTACGTGATCTTGGCAAGGTGTGCGCGGGATTGCTTGGAAGTGAAATTGGGGTATAGGCCAAAGTTCTCGCCAGAGAATTTTTATCGGCTCCCATTCACTCCCTCCTCTCTGGTTGCCTAATCGGTCCTTCAGTTGTACACTATAGGGGACTGATATCCTTTGGTTGCTTCATTACTCCATCTAGTGCACAAAATGTGCTACTTGCACTTGATATTGCACTGAATCAAACTTTTTTTTATTTCCACATGTTTGCAGTTTGGTGATTCAAATCCAAAAAATTAGCATGATTAATTCTTTTAGGTAAGTTCAGACCTCCTTGTTTTAGCACTACGCTGACCTAAAAGTAAAGTTTATTCTTGTTGTAAGCAAAATAACCCCTTTCTCTCGTGATATGTGGGGGCGGACCCATGCCAGGATTTGAGCAAGGGCATAGCTTAACAAAAGTTGGATTCACAAAGCTTATACATGTGAAAAAATGTTAGCTACCTTGGCTTCAAAATGTCGAGTGAGGGCTTGTGCCCTCGCTGGGCTTAACGTGGGTCCGCCCTTGGTGATATGTGTTGTATTTCTCAAAGGACATATTTCTATATTTTCATCTCCTTTGTGCTAGAACTTGACAGGTCCCTTTTCTTTAAACACTGATTACATTTGGTCTGTTAATTTCAAGAACCAAACTGACCTTATTTTTCTGGTGGTGGAACCAAACTAACCTAGAGTATTTTTGGACTTCTTTTGGTTTGGCTCGGAGTAAATTTTGGTTGATTTATTATTCTATTGTTCATGAATGTAAACCTCTGATTGTATCTGATTTAAGTTTTGTATGTCTCGTGTTCTGAATGGATTCTTCTGTTAAATGGGTAGATTTTTTTCATGAACATTGCCATGGGCTAAATTTACTGGAAAACACTACGTCAAAACTCACATTACTGATAACACGTATTTGTAATGGGCGTCTAACAAAGACCGTTACCACAACTACTTACCGGTCACCTGAAATGGTTGTTTCTCCGGGCCCATAGGGGCCTTTGGTAATGGGCACAGACACTGAGCCTGTTACTGATAACACGTATTTGTAACGGGCATCTAACAAAGACCGTTACCACAACTAGATACCGGTCACCTGAAGTGGCTGTTTCTCTAGCCCCATAGGGACCTTTCGTAACAGGCACAGAAATCGAGCCCGTTACATGAACTCAACATCAGAGATGCGGAAAATACTTCCATAACATGTCTCTTCTATCTCCACTAAAGGAGACACGTCTTGTGTATGCGCATCTCCTCTGTCTCGATGAAATAAGACACATGCTATCTACGCGTGTCTTCTCTATCTAGACGAAAGGAGACACGTGATATGAACCTGCGTCTCCTTTGTCTCGATGAAAGGAGACGCTTCTGGTTAACGCGCGTCTCCTCTGTCTTGATGAAAGGAGACACGTGTTCTGAACCCGTGTATGCTCTGTCTCAACGAAAGGAGATGCACATACACTGGATGCGTGTCCTATGATCCTCCTATGTGCTCATATCATATGCACCTAATTAAATTAGGTCCAACATCCAAATTCACCGAAATCCACAAAATTTAGATGCATCATCTGACAAGATTTAGCATCATCATCTCACAATCAAAGAAGCATCACTAGCTTGACAACAATATCACAGCCATAGTTCAGCTTGACAACAATATCACAAAATTCATAGGACAAGGAGGAATGTGAAAATTTCCTAATAAAGGGTGGTTTTGGCAACAATCTGAGAGAATATAGCATCATCCATGTGGAATTTTCCATTGGGTCTGATCACCTACTCCATGAGGAATGCGGCATTTCTATATGAACGTAGATCAGTGTGTTTTTGTGGAGACATACTGACTCTAGGAGAAATTGCGGAATATAACAATGTCAGCAGTCAGCACACATAGGTGGTTACCAAACATGTTCAGTGCTAATAAGCAAGAACTGTGCTCAGTTGCAGATGTTAGAAATGCAGATCCCAAGAAAGTACCTGATAGTCCTCAATTTATTTTTTAGTTCAAGCATGTGATAGGCACAATAGAAGCCACACAGTCTGGTACTAACAGGTTGTTGGTGGCACTGCGATAGATGTACAAAGACAAACAGTGGTGAGAAGAAATAAACTCAAGCTTTAGTACTAGCTTCCACAGGCAACAAATAAGTAATACATACCTTAACATTCTCGTCATGTTGCAAGGAGCAGTTGGGCAACTTCTTGTTGACGTAGTAACTATTTGCAAGCCCTACAACAAAACATGCAACAATAGTTAGGGCACCATTAATAAACTCTGCAGAGTTTGTTGAGGAAGTTTGTTGGTTAAGAAAGAAAGAACTTACTCATCAATGACTTTTCTCAAAAGATAAATATCATTGCCTAGTTTCCTCCATTGTTGGCGTTTCTTAACGTCACCACTAGTTGTACACCTAGAGGGAGCGTATAAGATCAACCAGGTATACCGACGGGTACGAACGAGTCCGCAAGCGCACGGAAATATCGTTGTAGCACTTCACCTCGGAAGGAGAGTATTCCAAGGGTATCGAATCCACGGGACGGATGAGCTACGGCTCGAACCTAGCTGGTGTTCTAAGGACACAACACTAATTGATAGGATAGGTAGAAAGGATCTACCTTGACCAAGCGCAGAGTCTAGCACAGTCTCTCAGGTATAACACCCGCATTGGGTGCCAACCCACCCTAGCTGTTTAAGGCTCGGTAATATGTTCTGGCAATGGGGTGCTACTCGGTACACAAGCGCGGAGGGTTCCAAAGGGTCCAACAGGCTGTCACCACTGCGGCCTACCTCTATCGTTACACGAATGTACTTGGTATTCGCAGGATAACCTATGGTCCAGACACCACGTCTACACCAGTGACTACTACTATAGCCGAACATCATCTAACGTCCCGATAGCCCAACTATAGCACTCCGTATAAATACGGAACTACAAATCCGCGAGGGAGATACTGGCACTAGCTCAAGGTATGCTCTATCACTCATGCAAGATCATGAATGCACTTTGTTCTAATTAGAGATATGCAGAAGCATCAACTTTACTCTAATAGACAAGCTAGCAAACTAGATGCAAACTTATGATCCAAGTCTACTAGATCGAAAGGGTTGTGTTAGAAGAACACAAGCCTCTAAATCAAGAACAAACGAAGAACACAAGAACAAAGCAACTATGCATGCATAAAACTTTAGTCTAAATAGAAAATGTCGAAATACTCACTTTAGTCTAAATGAAGAACAAAGGCACCGATGAGTATCATTCTTGAGGAAGATGTCATGAACATGACATGGCCCCAAGCCTCCCACCTCACTTCCTAGCACTAATCCTAGACAAAGAGCTATCCTCTCCTAAAGAGAGAGGCTCCAAGGCCAAAATGAAGAGGAGGAGGAGAAGTGTGTGTCCAAGAATGAGGCCCCTCCCCTTCTATTTATAGGCAAAGGGGAGGCTTGCTTCGTGGCTCAAAGTGCTCCAAAACGCATGGGATCGCAGCAAGTGGCCAATGGGAGACCTCCACGTGCAAGGCCAGGATGAACCGACCCTAGGTCGGTTCGGCCGATCCTAGGGTTGGCCGAACCCCTAGGGCGGCCTCCTGGCCTGTGTTTTCTCCAGGTGGCTGACAGGTGGGCCCTATGACTTTTCCCCCGTGCATGCCAAGTTTCTTGGCGGTTTGGGTAGCAAGTGGGCCCTTGAATCCATGTGAAGTTGACGTGGCAGTGCGTGATTCGTCGAGAGTGTATCACATGGATTGGTGATGTCATTGATCCAGGGGAATCCTATGTGGCATCCCCTCATTGGCTGAGCTTGAAGTACTTAGATCAAAGACTTGTGCTTTTGCTCCCCTTTCTAGTGCTATTTGCTTGTATGCGAATAAACACCAACACTTGTGGAAATGATTAGTTGAAGCCCTATTCTAGTGTTGATGATCATTTCTCATGCTAGAATGTACATGTTGACGGGTATAAAATGAGTGGATAACTGCTCTCAACAAATACCCCCACACTCGACCTTTTCTCGTCCCGAGTGAAGGGAAGAACAGGATCAAGGTGAGACATGATGTCCAAAGGTATGAAGCAAGCATAAGAGATATTCCAAACCATACCTTGTACTTGTGAACTTGGTGAAGTGTCTATCATGCCATCTTGGGTAGTTGAGGAATGGAACAGTCATGAATCAAATCACTCCTGCTCATCATGTTAAGCAACTTGGGGTTTTGCAATGAGTTTTCAAAACAAACTTTGCTTAGCTCTTCATTTGATTCTCTTAGATCGCTCAAAAGTGTATATGTCCTCACCAAGGCATTAGAGTGCCTTTCTTCATCCTACTTCTAATGATGGCTATATGTGGAGCTCAGGGTAGGATGAAAGATAAAGCATACTTATATCACATATTTTGCAAAGTCAAAGACTGGATCCACAGAGAAAATCAAATCATACCATCAGATCAAGATGTGCACGTGTATGGATATGGTGAGTATGGTAAGGTGGATACTAGGCCCGGAATGGGTGCTTGATATTACCATACATATATGATGAATGTTGGTAGATGGTAAGGTGGACGCTAGCCCCGGAATGGACACTAGTTATTACCATCTAAGATATGGAACTCCTTTTTGTATGACCATCTCTCTCTTATTTCTCCTTTATTTTGGACATGGGCTATTCTTTCTTTTTTTCTTTTTTTCATCATGCCTTGAGCATGTGTCTCTCTTTTTTTTCTTTTATAGCCCATGTCTCTTTTTGAAGGACACTTTTTGGAGAGAGATGTCACACCACATTTGGAGCTTTATTTTTATGGAATGGATGAATGATACATTGCTAACTTCCAGTGTAGAAGCATAGCAAGGGGAATATGGTGGTGTGCACCTGAATCTTGATCATGAAAATAATGAAAAGACTTCTCACAAGGGTCACAGAATTTGACAAAGCTCAATGCAATAACAAGCAGCATATGAGTAGAAGGTTTTCAACTAAAACATCATATGGCTTTGGTAGGACGGTGGCATATCAAAGAGGAGCTTTGCAAAGGGTTTTATGATTTTTCAAATAAAATTCCCAAGCACTCCAACATAAAGAGTGAAGATTATATCATCAAACCATATCACAAACGCCAACTACTTAGATAAGCATGAGTTCCCTAATGATATTTGTTCACAAGCATCAAGACAATAAGTAAGGAATAAAACATATGCAAGCCAACCACAGGAATCGTGTAGAGCATGCGTAGCACGAATTGCTGAGTTTGATTTCAAATGATAGGAATTGAAATTCAAACAAAGTCATGGATAAGGATAGAGTGAGATAGAGGGTGCACATACCATCGCTTATGAAGGATAAGAGATCAAGGGAGACTAGTGGTGATTCGGCTGACCATAAGGCAGCCGACTCACTCTAGTTTACCTTTCTCTTGTCATGAAGGCGTAGTCGATGTTGTGCAGCGCCTGTGTGGGAGTTCTCGAGTGGATATGTCGATGATGAGCTCGAGAGAACTCCCCCACACTGGTGGTTGAATCTGGTGCTGTTCTTCAAATGACAAATGAAAACAAAGGATGGACTCTACTGGTTCGAGAACCATAGAGCCTTTATTCAAATTCAAATATTTTTGTTGTTTTTGTTTTATTTTATTGTCACCATGTCATTTGCTCGAAAGGGTTAGACCAAGGTTACACATTATACACAAAGGGGAATGTACTTACCTTGGACCTTTGAGAGGTCATATGTACCACCTTTGCATGATGTGCAACATGAATCTGACAGCTCACCTTACCTTCCCATTTGAATTTAGCTCAATGACTTACCCATTCAAATTTGACAATTTTTTGCAGGGGTTAGTCAGCATGCATGCAACCAAGATCTATGAAGATATAACTCTAAAGTTCATCAATCAAAACTCGACACCATGTCTTGTTTTGACTGAGGAAGACAGTTTTAACCTAAGCACCATGCTTAATCTAAAACAGCCCATGAATGTACATCCGGAACAATAACATTCAAACCAGAGCATATGAGGAAAGATAAAGGAAGCATGAAAGCATGATCAAGCTATCATCAACAAGGGACATAAGCATGAGCATAAGACGGTGAACCTCGAGCAACCTCCCGGAAGGGCTTTATTTAATGTCAAAAGCAGGACTTACCTAGCTAGTGGGCAAGATGCAAGAGCTAACATCATCGCCACACCAGGATAAGATTTGGTACAGGAGGAACTTTACTCAAGATGCTCACATACCTCCCCCACACTTGAAGTTTGCATTGCTAAGCAACAAAACTCAAGTGTGTCGAGATCAAGCTTCCTTTTGTAAATGTTCCCTCAACAAAGCTTACCTCAGGTGTTGCATTTGATGCAGCTCACATGTTTGTAGGCATCACCTGTCCATTCTTCTTTTCAATCTCCACCTGAAAGGTTAGTGACCAAAAATACCCGAAGGACAACTTATCCTAAAAATATGTTCTTGCTTTTATTCGAAAAGGGAAATAAAACCTATGCTAATCCAGGCTATCTCCTGATAGTGCTTTGTTTATTTAAGGTCATAAGCTCGACCATGGGAACTTCATCTTGTAACTATCGTTGGTGGTGTCATTCTCGTCTCACCACCAATCCTTGATGTATCAGTGAAGCTTCAGCTGCAAGGTTAGTACCACAGTGCACACACGAAATCTGATATGATTATGATAGACATATACATCTACAACCAACCTTCTGAACTTTCTACAAAAAAGGACCATAAGGTGATTGCAGCCCTCATGCGTGCTCAGAGCACTAAGTAGGTCTGACTCTAGAGGGACATGATGCGAGCATGGTTTGTATGGTGACTCAAGAATGAAGCTACCAAGCTCGTGTGTGGAATCCTTTCCTCCGGACTCCAGAGTCAGTGCCTCGAAAGGTTCCATGGCCCATGAATTCTCCATCTCAAGAGAGTCATCGTGGAAGCTCGATGTTGACTCTCGATCATGATCGAAAGCAACATGATACGGGCCATCGGGAAGAGGCTAAAACTCGGTCGAGAATGGTGACGATCGTTCGCCTTCACAAAGGTGAAGAGAGTCTCCCGAGCCATCCTCATGAGGGGTAGAACATTCTACAACCTTAATGAGAACAGGCTCAGATGATGCGAATGGAGATGTATGCGCCATCTCCTCGAGCGGGTTTTGTTAGAGAAGAAGCTTCGCCATAGGATGTCCCTGACAAGGGGTAGCAGTGGCAGAAGCGACTCCCCTAAGCTTATCATCTAGGCTCCCTAAAGATGTATCGAAGAGCTGCTCTAAAGGGGAGCCTAGGAGGAGATCGAGATCAAGGACATCGAAGATGTGAAAGTCTAAGCTAGCCTCGATCCCGTCTATCATAAGCGGCACGACACTTGCAATCCCCCGACATTCAAGAACGCTTTCAAAGGGACAAGTTTTGAGGAGCTTGTCAGATGATGCTAGCGGGACTCTGCCCAAAAGAGTTTCCGCTAAGTGCCATGGTAAAATGTTAACCTCCATGATGGGGTTACAATGGGCCTCTACGACAGTGCCTCTAATAGAGCAAGGGACAACTAGAGAAGGTGAACTATTCCAAATTGCTTCGGAAAATTGTGTCACGCCCCCTGACCATTCCTCCCTCATCGCCTCCTCAGGATATGCTTCGTCAGGAGGATCAGGAGGTAGAGGTGGCATCGCAGGCCTAAGGGAGGGTTCTATCGAAAGATATCTAGAATGAACGGTATGGACAGAATGAGGTTCCTCCCCTAATTGGGCATCGAAAGAATTCGAGGTGTCTGAAGGATTTCTAGATGGGTTATCCTCGAATTTGCAAGTGAACACCGAAGGTTGAATTTCTTCTTCCTTTGGTGTTCGGGGTTCGGAAGAGGTTTCAACAGACAAGTCTGGGGATATGGAAGATGCAAACTATGACTTGGATGTTGAGGGACCCTCATGGCTCGACTCGGATTCTTGGTTGGGTTCGTTGTGATCAATAGGGACAGAAGAGTTTTCTAAGAGGGAATCTAGGATCTCTCTTCCTTCCATTGGAGTTTTTTCCAGAAACAAACCTCCAGCAATAACGTCTAGATAGAGGGCAGAATCCATGTCTAGACCCACACAAAAGATGTATAATGACACATCGATGGGTAATGACGGACCAGGTGTTGACAACAAAAGGTGTAGGGACCTAGCCCATGCCACTCCTAGTGACTCCTTGTCACACCCTGAAATTTTCAATTTCAGGATGTGAATAGAAAAGAATAATTAAAACAATGATTTCTCTCAATTTTAAAATTTTCCAACATTTATTTTCTTTACAGGAAATATAGTATAGGAAAAATCTATTGTTTGATTTTCCAAATTAAATAAAATGATTGTGTCAGTGTAGCATTCAAGCTGATGCATCTTGGTGTTCATAAGTGCAAAACGTTTTAAAAAAACGCTTAGGTGCTGACCAAACCCTTCCGAGAATTTTCCGGAATTTTCTGGAGTTTATTCTCATTTTCTCTAAGCTTATTCTATTTATTAGAAGGCTCTAAAATATTTTCATGAGCTCCAAATATTTTATTTGGGTTGTTCGTGTCTCAATCTATCTCTGGGAGTTTTCGTGGAATTTTTGGGATTTTTGTGGGTATTTTTTGCACTTTAAAACATTTTCTAGGATTTCGTGGAATTGTTTTCGCATTAAAAAGTAATTCTGAAAAAAATAAAACATTTTCTTTTCTTTTGGGCCGAGCCCACTTGCGCGAACCCGACCCGGTCCACTTCCAACCTGCCCGGCCCAGCTGGCGCGCCGTAGCCATCCGAGCTCGGCCGGCCAGAGGCCATGGCCGGCACGGCCAGGACGCCGCCGCCGAGTCCTAGGCGTGCGCGCCAGGGCAACTCGGCCTCCGCGCCCCATAAAGCCGCGCCTGCACCCTACCACTGTCTTCGCCGCGTATCGCCGTTCCTGTGCCGGAGCGCCGCCGTCCGCACGAAGGCGGAGTTACAGGCCGCCGGTCAACCGGCTGCCGCCCGGTTCGCCGAATGCGAACGCCATCGGAGCAAGCCGCCGACGCCTGGAGTATCGCCACGTCGAGCCGCACGTCCACCGCCGGATGCCATCACTGCTGCGCCACCGGAGGAACCCCGCCGCATGGAGCCTGAGCCGGCCGCCGTTGAGCTCCGCCGCGGGCCAGATTCCCGTCGACTCCGTCCGTCTTCGCGTGTGGTGAGCGCCTCTCTGAGCTGGTCTCAACCTCCTCCCTCCTATACGTCGCTCGGTCGAGCCCCTCGCAGTCCGGAGTGCCGGCGCCCCGCTAGCCAGTGCTCCCTGTCCGCCCCTGCCTGGATCGAATGGAGGTAGGGGATGAAGTTGGTTGTTTTGCGCGAAACCCCCTGAGATCTTCGGTAATCTTAGATCCTCATTCATGTGTCTTGGAAATCTTGTAGAAAACCCCCTAGAAAGTTTAGATTCTTTAGATCCAGTCCATCCTGAAGTTTTTGCATAAAAGTCCTCAAGTTTATATACATAATTATGTATATGTCCTCGGTTTTTTACAGTTATGCCCCTAGAAGTTTCTGAACCTTGCCAATAGGTCTCTGCACCTTGTTTTCTCCATAGTTTTCACGTTTTAGCTCCGTTTTAACCCGTTCAAGTTGCGTTAGGTTCATAATGACATGAAAAACACGTTAGTAGTGACTTTTGATCATGTTTGTTTTCTGAAAATAAATTTAATATTAATTTTGATTAATGCTTATTAAACATAATAAAAGCAATATAGTGCTATAAACCTTTTTCATAACTAATATTAATTTGATTAATTATTATTTCATGTGCTTTTATAAATAAAATCTAATTAGATATTTTACCCGATTTTTCATAAACCAAATATTAATTTGCTTAATGTATAATTAACTTTTCTAATTAAAAGTTGAATAGGCTTGAACACCGGTTTTATAAATAAATGCTAATTTGATTAATGCTAATTCCATGATGTTTTTAATAATAATATGATCTACTCGAATCATAAAGTACGTTTAGATTATTCATATAGTTTAGCTTTTCTAAATTAAATGTTTAATTGATATAATTCATATATGAATCTTTATAAATAAAATTTGACTAGATTTTTACTCCGGTCTTTTGCAAATAAAATATAATGCTTCATTAATTCCAATTTAGGGTATTTTCTTTATGAAATATCCTTTACATATCTTTTGCTAATTAAAATAAACCTAGCTCATAGCTTGATCTCTCACATATGCAAATCGATCAGTAGTCATTCTTTATCAAAGCTCTCTGTCTCAGTGTGTCTCTGTTGTAGAGCTAGTCTTCTTTCAAGCTCCAGATCTTTTGATCCTAGTTCTTTCTCAAGCCTAGTGTCATTCATAAAGCTAACCAAGCCTTTCCGTATGTCAGCACGGTCTGTGTGCTTCAGTGATCCATAGCATCGAGCCTATCCTTTAGTGCGTTCTTTTAAAGCTTTGATTTGATTGGTGCATTGTTCTTAGTTGCCTGTTTGTTCGCTTTGTATGCTTGTGCCCGATGATTGATGCGAGAAGAAGGAACGTGGTTCGAGAGCTTTGGAGAGCAAGAAGTTGAAGAATTCTGAGCAACATCATTACACTGGTTAAAGGCAAGTGTGTCCTTGTTCTTTTATCCTAATAACTATTTAATCACCATTGCATATGCTTGCATTAATATTGATGGGTCCTATTAAGGTTTATCCTAGTCTTTACTACCTTTATTCCTTGTCAACCTGGGTTTTATCTTTCTGTTGGGTAGCTTTGCTTAGCTGCTTTACCTTGGGTTATGGTGGTTCTAATGAACAACAACAGTGATGAACTTGCTTTACTTTTATGTTCTATATCTTTGGTTAATACAAGATCACATTGCTTAATCGGAACATGGAGCGACCACCCAGGACAACAGTGCAACCACAAGGCATATGGCTCTGCCTTGGCTAATTAATTAGGGACTCTGGTGTTGGCATGACCTTACCTGATAAGGGCAAGGGGGAGCGCCAGTGGGGTATAGACTCGCTCTAGTAGGGAGTTGGGCTTGACTAAGACACGGTACCTACTACGGGACTTTATACTCTGCAACGACTCGGAACCTTCGCGGGTTGTTTCACACTGGGGAAACTTTGTAAAGGCCTCGTAGTGAATCCCTAGCCACTCACCAAAGGAAGTGTTTAAGGGCTTTGCAAACCCGGGCGACATGGGAAACATGGCTTGTGGGTAAAGATGTGCCACCTTTGCAGAGTTTATAAACTGATCGATCAGCCGTGCTCACGGTCAAGAGCGGCCCGGACCCTCACAAGATAATTGAACTTGAAGATGGACTTAAATCGCTGTTATGGTTATGTTAGCCATATCCCTATGGTGTATCTCTTTATGTTAACTGTGGGTTGGTATATACTTATACTTTACTAGTTATCAGGTGCTAATAAAATTTGACCAACTAAAAGTGCTTAATGCAGTCAACATGTCAGCCTTTCCTTGATAAGCCTTTGCATTCATACTTTCCCCACACTTGCTGAGTACGACATGTGCTCACCCTTGCTATAAACAATGTTGCTCAGAAAGAGGAAGCTGCCATGAAGTTTGCTGAAGATGTTGCTGGTGCTAGGCGTACGCAACCCCCAGTCGACTGCCTGTGATGTTTGGTGCCTTCGTTTCCAGGATTAAGCGTAATACTCTGATAATCTTTGTTTTTCTAATGTGATATTGTTACTGTTATTCACTTATGTCAACTATATGCATGAAACTTGATCCTGGCATGCATATAGGATTGCACTTGGTTTTCTTTGGAAAAAACAGGTGTGACACTCCTCCTCTAATTTCTCGAAATTGAGGACACTTATTGGAAGAGAAGCTACATGAGTGTACCATTGCTTCGTCCCTTCCATGAGAGAGAACGAGTGGCAAAAAGAAGCTACACGAGTGTACCATTGCTCCGTCCTTTCCATGAGAGAGAACGAGTGGCAAAAGTTATCTCGGAGTTCTCCCCAATCACCGTTCACACTTTTTATAGTGCGGGCGTACCATTGTTCCGCCTCTCCTATGAGGGAGAAAGCAAACAACTTCCACCTCACAGTGTCCTGTGTCATTCCTGGCATAGCCAGACTAGAACATAGTTCCTCAAATTCCTCCAAATGGAGGTAGGGGTCTTCATTGATTGCTCCAAAGAATGGTCGATCTTGAACCATGGCTAAAAAGCTAGGGGGGAGTTCATAGCCAGATGATGAAGATGATGATGGCTCTTCGAACTCACCACTTGAGGTAGAGAAGCTTTGAAAGGAAGGCATCTCAAAGGGTAACGAGGGTAAAGGTAGAACAAAAGAAAAAGATAAAAAGATACGAAGACCACTAGGCTCGAAGATAGAAACAGCAACCGTCCCCGGCAACGGCGCCAGAAATGCTTGTTGGCATTTCTTAACGTCACCACTAGTTGTACACCTAGAGGGAGCGTATAAGATCAACCGGGTATACCGACGGGTACGAACGAGTCTGCAAGCGCAAGGAAATACCGTTGTAGCACTTCACCTCGGAAGGAGAGTATTCCAAGGGTATCAAATCCACGGGACGGATGAGCTCCGGCTCGAACCTAGCTGGTGGTCTAAGGACACAACACTAATTGATAGGATAGGTAGAAAAGATCTACCTTGACCGAGCGTAGAGTCTAGCACGGTCTCTCAGGTATAACACTCTCTTTGGGCGCCAACCCACCCTAGCTGTTTAAGCCTGGGCAATATGTTCTGGCAACGGGGTGCTACTCGGTACACATGCGCGGAGGATTCCAAAGGGTCCAACAGGCTGTCACCACTACAGCCTACCTCTATCGTTACGCGAATGTACTTGGTATTCGCAGGATAACCTATGGTCCAGACACCACGTCTACACCACTGACTACTACTATAGCCGAACACCGTTTGACGTCCCGAGAGCCCGACTATAACACTCCATATAAATACAGAACTACGAATCCGCGAGGGAGATACTGGCACTAGCTCAAGGTATGCTCTATCACTCATGCAAGATCATGAATGCACTTTGATCTAATTAGAGATATGCAGAAGCATCAACTTTACTCTAATAGACAAGCTAGCAAACTAGATGCAAACTTATGATCCAAGTCTACTAGATCGAAAGCGTTGTGTTCGAAGAACACAAGCCTCTAAATCAAGAACAAACGAAGAACACAAGAACAAACCAACTATGCATGCATAAAACTTTAGTCTAAATAGAAAATGTCGAAATACTCACTTTAGTCTAAATGAAGAACAAAGGCACCGCTGAGGATCATTCTTGAGGAAGATGTCATGAACATGACATGGCCCCAAGCATCCCACCTCATTTCCTAGCACTAATCCTAGACAAAGAGCTCTCCTCTCCTAAAGAGAGAGGCTCCAAGGACAAAATGAAGAGGAGGAGGAGAAGTGTGTGTCCAAGAATGAGGCCCCTCCCCTTCTATTTATAGGCAAAGGGCAGGCTTGCTTCGTGGCTCAACATGCTCCAAAACCCCCGGGATCGCCGCAAGTGGCCAATGGGAGACCTCCACGTGCAAGGCCAGGATGAACCAACCCTAGGTCGGTTCGGCCGATCCTAGGGTCGGCCGAACCCCTAGGGCGGCCTCCTGGCCTGTGTTTTCTCCAGGTGGCTGACAAGTGGGCCCTATGACCTTTCCCCCATGCATGCCAAGTTTCTTGGCGGTTTGGGTAGCAAGTGGGTCCTTGAATCCATGTGAAGTTGACGTGGCAGCGCGTGATTCGTCGAGAGTGTATCACATGGATTGGTGATGTCATTGATCCAGGGGAATCCTATGTGGCATCCCCTCATTGGCTGAGCTTGAAGTACTTGGATCAAAGACTTGTGCTTTTGCTCCCCTTTATATTGCTATTTGACTGTATGCGAATAAACACCAACACTTGTGGAAATGATTAGTTTAAGCCCTATTCTAGTGTTGATGATCATTTCTCATGCTAGAATGTACATGTTGAAGGGTATAAAATGAGTGGATAACAGCCGTCAACAAATATTCCTAATATTAAGAAAAAACAAAGTGTAAGGAGGCAAAACACATGGTAAAGATGAACTGAGGCAAAACAACACATTTCCTTAGTGAATGATTAGTGAGAAGAAGATTAATTTTCAAGCAACTTACAAGATGAAGCAGCAGAGAAGTGACACATCGAAAGCATCCAACTTGAAGAGATCGTACAAGTCACTGATGCTCACAGTGAACTCGAATTTTTCCTTTGGAAATTCTTCTCTTATAAGCCACCAGTGGGTCCCATACCATATTACGCCCATAATCAGAGACTGAAGTTTTGACTTACAACGTTCCATGTAGTATTCGTGGAGATGTAAGGTACAAGGAGTAGCATCATTGAGTTCAGCAGCACTGAGAATTTGCCTTCCAAATTTTGTAATTTCGGTGAATCTTAGTCCAAGGATTACTGGTCGCCGCCTTCTTGGCGTTTCTCTCTGATCGCTTTCTGGTAGGCTTCTGAGACCTTTTATTTTTAGCAAGTTTCTATTCCGGCTGCTTTGAGATGGCTGAAAAGGTTTCTCAAGTGGTGTCTAACCAGGAGCTATTACAGAGCTATTGGGCCCAGATGTACCTGCAGCTTTCTTCGAATTATTGTGGACAGATTTCTCAGCATTAGCCAACACATGACTCTGGGCTCCTGCTTTGGCATCATTTGTTTGAGCACTTTCGTTTGGGGATGGAGGTTTTGTTGTTTGATGAGGAGGAGGAGGTGGGAATGAAAGTTTTTCTGTTTTTCAGTAGGAGGTGGGGATGTAATTTGTGGTTGTGGGGGTGGAGGAGGAGGAGGTGGTGGGGAAACATGTGACGAAGGAACCTGTCCCATATTTTGCAGTTGTGGGGTGGAGGAGGAGGTGGGAAACCATGTGAGGAAGAAACCTGTCCTGTATTTTGCGGTTCTGGGGGTGGAGGAGGAGGAGGAGGAGCTGGGGAACCATGTGAGGAAGAAACCTGACCTGTAATTTGTAGTTCTGGGGTGGACGACGAGGAAGAGGACGTGGGGAACTATGTGATGAAGGAACCTGCCCCATAGTCTGTGAACTAGAAGGAATCTATACCGTAGTTTGCGAACAAGATTTTGGAATTAGTGCTCCCTTGATGTGATTGTGACACCTCTTCCACTGTATCCTCTGGTGTAGGGCTTGTCCAAGTGTCGTCACCTCGTCATTAAGAGGGTGTTCAGTGCGTGATCCCTAAAGACACCATATACATACAACACTTCGACCACAACACAGTCTTCATGAATCGAGACTATATGTAGCGTAGTCTGCTCTGGTTAAACCACACCAATTGCAACCTCGCATTCAACACCCCCAAAAATGATCCATAGGCCATAGTCTGTGGGTTCAGTCAACGTGCCTATAAGGTCTTCCTGTGTAGGATCGTCAGAGTGCACCTCTGTCGACAACTCTGCAGTGCCATTGATCATACCTACATTCTCTGTGGACGCACAACTGCTCTTCAGTTCAACGGGTGAAGGGCTTGTGTGATTCGACACTTGTGCAAACACCACCTGGTACCCTCATGCCATCATGTCAAGCATATCCTTCTCTTTCTCAGCCTTGAGTTCTTGCTTGATTTCTTCCTTTATCTATTGCTTATCAACTAATGAGTCGTTCCTCATCCTATTCCTCTTCCTATACATAGAAGCATGCTGAGGCCATGCAAACTTGCAGCCCTGGTAGCTGTAGACACCACACACGCGACCTGGTTGTTCGGGGTGGCCCAAGCACTGACTTAGCACATCATTCTCCCTCAGCCATGAAGTCATTCCTGAAGATTCTGCATGTGCATTCTTTTCCTTCATTTTTGCTGCCAATTTTTCATTTGCTTCTTTGTTGTACACTATCATGGCAACGCCGTCTTCCACCACTAGCTTGCTCCTTGCACGCAGCCAATTCCTAGAACGATCGTGAGAGTAGGCATCATATGGGTTGGCGATCCCAGCCGTAGCTAATTTGCTGTCCTCTTCCTCCCACTGTGCTAGTTTCCCAGCATAACCAGCTCGACCCATGCTGTGCTCGTCTGTGTTCAGGCTTCGAAGTGATTTGAACTTGACACTAAGAGATGAGGCATGCTCAGTTTCCTACTGTTTCACAAACTCTTTCCACTATTCCGGCTCGATAAAGTCATGCCTTCCAAATGGCTTAAGTCCTTTTCTGACAAAATCTCGCCTAAGCTGAAATCTGAATTGTCTCCATGCCTTGGCTGCCATCTTCCACAAAAGTTTGAATGCCTGCTATTTCATTTCGTCGACACAGAGGGTATGCGCATTCACAATAATTGTCTCCTTTCATCGCGACAGAGGAGACGCGGGTACACAGGACGCGTCTCCTTTCGTCATGACAGAGGAGACACACATTCTCAAGAAGCATCTCCTTTCCTTGTGACAGAGGAGATGCGGCTCAAGAAGACACGTCAAGTTCATCTTTCTCAGGTGATGCATTATGGAAGTGTTCAGAGACGCGGCTATGACACGTCTATTGTGCCTTCTTAAAGGAGACATGTATTTTACGTGTCTCCGATGTAGAGTCATTAGCGACGAAAAAATAGCGACATGTTTTACCCATGTCGCCAATGTGGCTTAACTCGCATCACCTTAGTTGAGTCATTACATATTGATTTACGACAGTCATCTTCCATGGCATGCGCACGGCAAGGATGTGCACTGGTCTCCACGATCGCTGCTTTGAGGCCGGTGTGGGTCACCATTGGTACATGGCAAGTGTTTGATGAAACATACCTCCTCATCTATAGCTGACCATTACAAGTGTCTTCATGTCCTGGTGAGCCATATGCTACATTCACTACATGAAAAACTCACATTGGCAACAAGCATAGATAGCCTTTAGTAACGGGCAAAACGCTCGTTACCGATCAAGAGTTACAAATGAGCCAACAAAGGTAACAGGAAGATGCCCGTTACTGATAGCACATATTTGTAACGGGTGTCTAACAAAGACCGTTACCACATCTACTTACCAGTCACCTGAAATGGCTGTTTCTCCAGGCCCACAGGGGCCTTCAGTAACGGCCACAGACACCGAGGCCGTTACTAATAACAAGTATTTGTAATGGGCGTCTAACAAAGACCATTACCACACTAGTTACTGGTCACCTGAAATGGCTGTTTCTCTAGGCCCACAGGGACCTTTGGTAACGGGCACAAACACTGAGCCAGTTACATGAACTCAACATCGGAGATGCGGAAAATACATCCATAACACGTCTCCTTTGTCTCCACTAAAGGAGACGCGTCTTGTGTACGCGCGTCTCCTCTGTCTCGATGAAAGGAGATGCATGTTGTGCATGCACGTCTCCTCTGTCTCGACGAAAGGAGATGCGTGCTGTGTACACGGGTCTCGTCTGTCTCGACAAAAGGAGACGCTTCTTGTTAATGCGCGTCTCCTTTGTCTTGATGGAAGGAGACGCTTCTTGTTAACGCGGGTCTCCTGTGTCTCGACAAAAGAAGATGCGTGTTGTGAACCCACGTCTGCTCTGTCTTGATGAAAGGAGACGCACGTACACAGGACGCGTCTCCTATGATCCTCCTATGTGATCATTTCATATGCACCTATTTAAATTAGATCCAGCATCCAAATTCACAGAAATCCACAAAATTCACATGCATCATCTGACAAAATTCAGCATCAACTTCTCACAATTAAAGAAGCATCACTAGCTTGACAAAAATATCACAGCCATAGTTCACTAGCTTGACAACAATATCATAAAATTCATAGGACAAGGAGGAATGCGAAAATTTCCTAATAAGGGGCGGTAGTGGCTATAATCTGAGAGAACAAAGCATCATCCATGTGAAATTTTCCATTGGGTCTGATCACTTGGTCCATGAGGAATGTGGTAGTTCTATCACGAACGTAGATCAGCGTGTTTTTGTGGAGACGTACTAACTCTAGGTGAAATTTCTGAATATAACAAAGTTAGCAGTCAGCACACATAGGTGGTTACCAAACATGTGCAGTGCTATAAGCAAGAACTGTGCTCAGTTGCAGGTGTTACAAATGCAGACCTCGAGGAAGTACCTAACGGTCCCTCAATTTATTTTTTAGTTCAAGCATGTGATAGGCACAATAGAAGCCGCACAGTCTGGTATCAACAAGTTGTTGGTGGCACTACGATAAATATACAAAGACAAATAGTGGTGAGAAGAAATAGACTCAAGCTTTAGTACTAGCTTCCACAGGCAGGAAATAAGTAATACATACCTTAACCTTCTCGTCTTGTTGCAAGGTGCGGCTGGGCAACCTATTGTCGATGTAGTAACTATTCCAAGCCCTACAACAAAACATGCAACAATGGTTAGGGCACCATTAATAAACTCTACAGAGTTTGTTGAGGAAGTTTGCAGGTTAAGAAAGAAAGAACTTACTCATCAATGGCATTTCTCAAAAGGGAAATATCACTGCCTAGTGGATGCTGCAGCTGGAGGTGCTTTCCTGTCCGTTACACTTACTCAAGCTACTAACCTTGTGGAAAAGATGGCGTCCAATCAAGCTTGGAACGAGGAACGTCAACCCCGCAAGAAAGAAAGAGGAATGCACCAGCTCAAGGAGGTAGACATGCTGTCTGCCAAAATGGATTTACTAATGAAGAGGCTTGAAGACAAAGCCCCTGAGAAGAAGGAAGTCATGCAACTCTTCGAATCCCGCATGACCTGTGAAGAGTGTGGAAACACTAGACACTCAGGGAGTCAATGCCCTCAGCTGGAGAAGGACGTGAACTACATCAACAATAACAACCAATATCGTCCCCAGCAGAACCAAGGATGGACTCAGCAGAGGACCAACTACCCAGGTAACTATTCAGGTAATTATCAAGGTAATAATTCTTCCAATAATTTCTCACCTTTAAGAGACTTAGTCCAAAACCAGGGTAGAATTATGGATAATCTGTCTAAGAAGTTAGCTTCCAATGATAAAATGCTAGAAACTATTAGTAATAAAATGGAAAGTTTTTCTAATGCCATCAAGAACCAACATAGCTTTAATAAAATGCTAGAATCTCAGATTTCTCAGCTGGCATCATCTGTTCCCACGGCTAACCCAGGTAAGTTTCCGGGCCAGCTGGAAGAATTAGAATCTGCAAATCTTGTCGATATCTATTCTGCAGATCTGTGTTCGAGTAAGACAGAAGAAGGCCCAAGATGGACTGACTGGGGCATGCCCGCCAAAAGAGGAGATCCAGGAAGGCCCATCATCACCATCACTATTGGAGCCTACACCTTCAAGAATGCACTTTGTGACTTTGGGTCTAGCGTCAACATAATGCCTAAGGTAATATATATGAAAATCAATGGTTCACCTTTATTGTATACAACCATGTGCTTGCAGCTTGCAGACCTGTCACTATGCTACCCTGAGGGCATCCTAGACGACGTATGTCTGGGGGTAGGACGCTCCTACGTGGCTGCCGACTTCGCTGTTGTCGAGACTGGGGGAAGTGAGAACGCTCCAATCATTTTGGGACATCCTTTCCTTGCCACAGCCAAAGCCATCATCTACGCCGACGCCGCTAAGATCGTCTTCACCATCAATGGGAGAAAGGAGAGATTCAATTTCAAGAACAAGATCCTAAAAGCTCTTGCACACCCCCAATATCCTTACCCCCAAGAACACGAGCCAGTTGTCGAGAAGAAGAGAAGAGATAGAAGGAGGAATAAGAAGAACAATCGACCTCAACCGCATGTGGAGGAAGTTTGGATGATCAACACGATTCAATCAGAGAATGAGAACCTGTTCCCTTCACCATTACTGCCAAAGCTTGAAGACCCTGGAGTTCCATCAATCCACTGCTCCATCAATCAATGGAACTTCCAGCGAGTTGTCTGCGACACGGGATCGGGCATCAACCTAATGTCTAAGGTAACCTACGAATTAATATATGGTGACCTGCCTTTGTATTCCACATATATAATGTTGCAGATGGCGGATCAATCACAACGGTTCCCGGAAGGAATTGCACGAGATGTACCTGTCAAGATAAAGGACCACTATGTCCTGACTGACTTTTTAGTCATAGACATGGGAGATGAGCAAGATCCTCCCATCGTGCTTGGAAGACCGTTCCTGAACACAACTAGAGCAATCATCTACATCAGGACTGGCGAGATCCACTTCCAGTTCAGAACTGAAAAGGTACGCTGCTACTTCAATACTTATACTGATCCTGAGCAGCCCAAGAAGAACAAGACGCGGAGACGCCTTCAGAAATTACAACGCAAGCTGAACACAAAGTTGAAGGATGTCAAGAACATTGAAGAAGAGATTAAGGAGAAGTCCGCTCAGCTTCTACCAGCCCAGTATTCTGAACTTGTTACTCCAGAAAGGTCTCCACCGAAGAAACAAGTTTGGAGGAAGAAAGATCAAAGTACACCTTCGGAAGACCAATCACTACCCGCATCATCAACTGATCAATCAATGACCACTACATCTACGCCATTGGAGTAAGTACTCTAAACTCTCGCCGAGAGGTAACTCGGTATTTATCTTTATATTTTGCACTGCATATTTAGATTAGCATGTTTATTTCCCTATACCTGCATTGAAAAAAAATCATAAAAATATTTTCTGCTTTTGCATTCTTTAAGGCCCCATGTACTCCATACCGTGGCGGCATAAAAAAATAAATAAAAAAAATTGCATTCACATGTTTTTGTTTTAGCATCCCCTTTGCATATAAAAATTCACAAAAAAAATACGTGGGCACATGAAGGTCCACACATTTCAGAAAAACCCAAAAAGAAGTGGGCACATGAAGGCTCACAGCATAATCCTAGAATTTGTTCCTTCGGGTATGTGCGAGACTAATATTTACAGGGAGAATTTAATAAGGACCTGAAGGTAAACAAGTTCCAAGGATGAATCAAGAATCACTTCAAGATCCAGCTTGGGGGAGAGCACCCCCAGTTATCATGATAAGTATCACTATCCTATGTTTTTAGCTAGTTATTTGAGTATTAGTTAAAAGTCTTAGTTTGAATAAAATGCTAGAGTCTGCTAGTTGGCTTTTCTCTTTAATAATGATCTTGATGATATATGCTTGGAGATGATGAATAGTTGCTCCGCCGTAATTCCTTTTAAAAGTGCTTAGTTTTCAGACCTAGATTCTCCTGAAGCTTAAATGCTTAATTAGCTCTAAACCCAAAACCTGTGCAAGTACATGCTTAATCTGAGTCTAGGCTTTGAAAGATGATTCATGAAAAGTTGAGTTGCTATTGATCATTTTCCTAGAGAAGCTTGATTCCTGGATTCATCTTAAAAATCATGAAATTTTATATGAGTTCCTGTGTCTATGATCCTTAAGAGCTTGTCATACACATCAAGATCATTCCATTCCACCATTTATGCTGCTTTTGACATGGAAGTACGCATTTTCCATCAAGCCATACAGCTCATGCAACTCTTGGATATATCTCTCTCAATGTTAAAAAGGATTCTGGGGCTACATTCGAAAAAAAAGAGAGAGGAAAAAGTGAGAAGACAGAGGGAGAGAAAAGGACAAGTGTCATACTAGGCGAGAAGGGCCTACCTCCCTAAAATAAATTTAGAGATGAATAATGGACACGTGTCCGAGGGCGAGTAGAGCCCAAATCTCTAAGGAGAGAGAAAAATGGACAAAAGTCTAGGGCGAGTAGAGCCCACCTCTCCAAGAATGGAAAGCCCAGATCCTAAAAATCTTAGAAAGAGAGATATAGTCCAAGAGCTAGGCTAAAAGGCTTACCACCTTTCACCCTCATCCATCCAACACTATCATCCATACATATCTTGCCAAGTGTGACTCCATGCTTGAGAAGGTTATACACAGGATCTCTGAGTTTTATCTGAAAAATGTGCAAAACCCCAGGATGATAGCTGATCAAAGAATTTGAGATATACTGCTTGACTTGATTGTTCTATCTTTTATCTGAAAAATGTGCAAAACCCCAGGATTATCTCTGAGTTTTATCTGAAAAATGTGTAAAGCGTCTGAGCATCTAGATGCAGCTGCTAAAGGATACTACGAGACAAGCCAATACACTTATGCAGAAGATATATGAAAATCAAGGCTGGACCCAGAAGAACACTCTACAATGTCGTCAAAGTCAAGAAGTACAAGAAGATGAAGAGTTAAAAGAACTATCAACTAGTATGGACGTGCTGTTGAACAGGCTTGAGGAACGAGCCAACTTCAAGAAGGATCGACAAGCTTTACAAGATTCGATGAATACTTCAAGAAATTCAAGCTTGGTGGTCCACAAGTCAGCACCAACCCAACAAAAAGACTGTTGACACATCTTATCCTATATATTTATAAGTCAACTAAACATGAGAAAAGGGCATAAATGTTAATATCAACTTAGAATAGGGTGCCACTAACAGTTTTTCTAGAGATTTGGTAAATTATATAAATCCAGGAACCATTCAGGAAAAGTGCTAAAAGAATCAAATCTAGAAGACTCCAGAAGGCTCCGGAACTCAACGAGACTTGGCACCCAAGAAAGAAGCATCTAGAAGAAGCAACGGACCACCTGGCCGAAGTGGGCCCCGAGGGGGGCCCACCCCAGCCCGATCGGCCTGGTGGTGGGGCCGGTCGGCCTCCCCCGGGTGCCACCTCAGCCCTACTTCCAGAAGGTTCTTCCACCGCCTATGAGGATCAATCTAAACCACTCATTAGGTCGGTTTGATCAAACGGCGCACGTCTACCCCTCAGGGCTATATAAGCAGCCCCCCTGCCCCCTGGCAGAGGCATCTGGAAACCTGAGTTTGCATACACTAGATCAAGTCATCAAGTCAGAGATACTACGCCCTAGAAACACCATATAGCAGAGTAGCTAGCTAGTCTAGATCTAGGAGGAGGCAAGGCGTCTACTTGGCTCCTGATCGTCTAGAGGCTGATCGAGATACTGATCTAGCTTCGCTCTTGTAAGTTCTTATCTAGTTCCTTACATTTGTTATACAGACATATGTTCTTATCAATGATTATATTCGACATTATATGCTTTGGTGTTTATTATGATTACATGTTTAGCATAGTTGATTTGCCTTTATATTCATGTATGGAGTCGTATAGCCCTCACCTAGATCATTTGTTAACATGGGTGAACGGTAAAGACAGTGTAAGCGTGGTGCTTATATTGTATTTATCTGCGATTGCACCCTATATGCCGGGTCGTGTGGTAGATCGTGGTGGTGACAGCACTATTGAGTCCTTCGCAGTCCACCCCCCGTGTATAGGACTAGTGGAGCCTTATACTGTTTGGGTTGTTTCAAGTTTCGGCCTTGATCCTCCTGGATAGTCTCCCCATGCATTGATATTGTAACATCCTTGATTTTGCTTGTTTGTAAAATTGTGGAATTTCAAAAACTTCCTCTGGATTTGAGTGCTCATGAAATCAATTAAGGATGTCTTCCTTTTTCCCTTCCCTAAATCCTAAATTTTATTTAATTCCACCAATAATTTTAGGACTTATAAAATGCTAGTGTGAGAAGTTGGATTTTCATTTGGGATTTATTTGGATTTGTTTGAGTGGATTCAAATTTGAATTGGATTCAAATTTGAATCAAATAGAAAATAGGAGTAAGTTAATTAGGAAAACCTTTTCCTCCCTTCGTGGGCCGCCAACCTCGTTTCTGGCCCGTCGACCCTTTCGGCCCAAGAGCGGCCCACGCGCCCGCCGGACGCCGCCACCTACCACGCGCCCGCGCGTAGACGCTGACCAGTGGGGCCCGCGCTGACGTCGCCATGACGTCGCCGTCGTCATCCTCCCCCTTTCTCCTTTAGTGATGCCGGTGGGCCGAGCGCCGCCGCACCGAGCAGGGGGCGCCGTCGCGATGCAGCTGCGTGCCTTCCCGCGCATCCTTGCCGTCCACGTGCCCCGCGCCGATCCCCGCTATAAGTAGCCGCCGCCGCAGCCCCCGGGAGCTCCCAACCCTAGCCACCTTGGGGGAATCCTCCCCTGTCCACGCCACCCGCTCGCCGGAGGAGAAGAAGAAGGGGGAAGGAGGAAGGGAAGCTCGGAGGCCGACCACAAGTACATCGGCGCCGCTGTGAAGACCCGGAGGCCGCCCGTGGTACTCCAGGACGCTGAGGAGCCGTGGACCGCGACGCGCCAGCACCTCTGCTTCCTCTACCAGCGCCGCCGTCCTCCTTTCCGCCGCGTCGAGCCTTTCTTCACCACCGCGTTCACCTTCTGGTCGTGCAGACCTTAGGTGAGCGCATCACCACCCTTCCCTCTTGTGGCGCCCGACCTTCGAGTCGAGGTCGCGCGTCGAGCCTTGTGCGCTCGCCGCCGTGTCCCTGAACGCCGCCGCGCCGCCTCGCACGCGCTGTGTGATGCCGGCCATCGAGCCAGGCTGGGAAATCTCTTCTTGCAGGTGCCGCTGCCGTCTTCGCCGCACGCGCAGCCCTGCTAGCCATCCCTTTCTTCCTCGTTCCGCGGTTTGTTTTCCCGGTCGTCGTGTCGCCGCCGCCGTTCCGGCCGTCGCCATGGCCGTGGCTTCGGCATGCGCACGCACGCACCCTCACACACACCCGCGCGCCCGTGCACCCGCGCACGCGTTCGCCTGGGAGGAGAAGAACCACGCCTTTTACCTTTCAGTTTCCCCGACCGAACCGTGCTCGCCGGCGTTTCGCCGCAGTGAGCCGAGGCGTCGCCCTCCGTGGTGTTTTTCCGCCCGGTGGTGCGAGCACCGGGTCGTTCTTGAGCTCGCACGCCCATTCTCGTGCACGCACGCACGGCCTCTCGCCGACACCGGCCACCCCAGCCACGCCGCCGAGACCCCGCTCCGCCGCGCGCGGGCGCGTCAAGCCGCCGCCCCGCGTCTGTTGCCGAACCGGGGGCGCTGTCCATGCTTGCGTGACTGAGCTTCGCCCTGCGCACGTGCTCGCCCTCGCGCTGGCGTTCACGACTGGACACCGCAGGCAACCCCAGCCTCGCCGTCGTCGACTCGGCATCCACGCGCCGCGCTGGTCGTCCTCTTCAAGGCCTTGCCTTTTCTCCCCCTAGTGGACCGTATGGACCCCGCGGACCTCACTGTGGGGCTTGCTGTCCAGCCGCTATCCATCCTCGCCGGTGGCAAGACTTTGCCGAGCCGCCGCTCCCTTTGGGGCAATCCATCGAGCACCCCTGGGTCGCCTCTAAACCCATGGGGGTTTTTCCTTGTGCACACGAGCCTACACGCGCGCTTAGCCGTGTCCGATCCGGGTGGATCCCGTGCGGCCGGCCACCCAGGGCCGAGCCACACCAGCGCCCACACCGAGCCAAGCCGCAGGCGGCCGCCCCCCGGATCCGGTGCGGAGCCCGCGTCACCGCCACGTCAGGCTGCCGCGTGGGCTACCGCCGGCTTATAGCCGCTGACGTGGGCGCCCCGTAAGCCGCTGTAGCCTGCTTGCAGCCACCTTGCAGCTAGTTTAAAGCCCCTTAGAGCAGTCCTGTAGCTAGTTTAAAGTCATTGCTATTGTGTATGCGTATTTTATTTCCAGAAAACTATTTTGCCTTTGAAAAATCATTATAAATCCGTTTTGACTCCGAAAAATACAAAACCTTTTCCAGATATTCTCTAAAATTTTAAACTCCGTGTTAGGCTAGTGTTTGCTGTCTTTTGGCTTTTAATTGCTATTCGTTTGGAGTTAGTTGCAATAGGACCGTTCTTTATTTTCTTTTACGCATTAATAGGAGCAGCTGGAGCCGGGGAGCTGATCCCGGAGTACGACTACGCCGACGACTACGCCGCGGAGGACTACCAGACCCCAGGTTCACGCCCGACTGACTTTGAATGCCTATTAGACATTGCAATGTAGTATGCTAGCGCTTTACTTTATATGCATGTTGATGAACCTTGCACTGCCTACTTTAAATACCCTGTCCTTGATTGTCCTACTACTATATATGTTTATAACCGTGTATATACGCCGTGCTTCGCGATGCATGTGTTGGGATGGGAATAGTGGTTCTTGGCGTGAGTGGGATAAAACCGGCAGGAGAAGGCGTTTTGGGTACTTTGGCGGGGGTGAGCTCAAAACAACCGATCGGGGATCGGGGATGGGGGTGCACTCCTCAGTGTGTCCCCACTATTACGGTTTTCGGAGCCTAGGTGTTGGGGTTTTACTTGCGCTTGGAGGATATGAGCTCGCCCCGGTCTGAAACCGAGTGGGCCAACCGCTTCACGGGACTTTACGTACACACCACCTCGCCGAGCGTGGGGTTAGGGCCGAGTTGAGCTCGGCAAGTGCGGAACCATACCTGCCAGTAGGATTGCGGGGTATCAGTGGGGGAGAGGTGGGAGAGACCACCTTCTCTCAGAGCGACTCCCGTGTGGCCACACTGGAGCATTTCACAGTTCCGGTGCAATCCCTTCCGAGGGGGGATCGTTTTGAGGGCCAGATGCAGGATGGGACCGTAACTACCGAGAGTTCGCACGGTAGGATGGGCTCGGTCGGCCGTACACCGGCCGGGTGCCATTCCGGGTTGGGTACAGGTGTACACGCTCTGCAGAGTTGTTCGATCTATAGCTATAGCCATGTCCTCGGTCATGGACGAGCCCAGTGGATTGTTGGTTCTCATGTTTTGGGATTTCTACCTTTCCCCTGTAGTTGAGAGTGTGGTGAGCCGTGGTTGCAGCCGGGGAGAGGAGAGTGGCTCCCTCTACCTCGCGGATCTGATTGCAATCATTGAGGTGCGAGGAGAGGAAGTTCTCGCATCGACCCTAGGTGGGAGTAGGTTGCGGAGACGGGACCCTGGGTGACCAGGTGGTTCCGAGCTGTGTTGAGAGCTTTGGGATGGGAACTTGCTGGAGATATCTTGTTTCACTCTGCTGCTGCTGCATAGGAAACCCGAGCTGCTTCCTTGTCTCTTTTCCTTCCCTTTAGAAGTTAGGCCACTTAAAGCTGCATACAGTTGGTGACGTGGACCTGTCCCACTCCTTGGGGATAGACATTGGGTGTGCAGGGTACGAGTCCGAGTACGACAACAACGCCGATGGATGGTACGAATGAGGGATACGTCGCTTCGCTCAAGGATGCCTGTGGTGTGAAGAATAAAAGATGGAGACCCTTCTGAGATGCTAGCTACCGCTGCGTAGAATTTCTCTCTGATTCAGCCAAGAGGCTTGTACTGATGTACTCCATAATGGACATGTAATAAATTATGTACTATTGCTTATGTGTGATGCGATGTATGACTTTGTGATATTATCTGTGAGACGTTCTGTACGCGATAGCCACTGATCCAGGGACTATCGCAAAGGTACAGGGATTGGGGTTTTCTTTTGAAAATTCGGGATTTTACAGGTGGTATCAGAGCCATACTTGACCGTAGCGCGTATCCCTAGGATTGGCCGATAGTAAATAAGGATTCTATATGTTTCCTTCCTTTATATAAACTCCTTGGAATATTTTATAAAAGCTTTCCCCTTTTGAAGAACATTCTTTCTTACCTGCGGGACTCAACTTTCTATACGGGGTCACGACCTTTTGGTGTAGAACTTCTCCTGAACACGATGAAGGGGAGCAATGTTGAAACACCGTGTTAGGCACAACCTCTCGGAGATCTTTTAACGATAAGTTAGATCGTTGATGTGCTCGCGACCTCTGAGGCCCGAGTCAGCCTCGAGGAAGCTTATATGTGTATCTATCATGTTTGCTGATTGTTTGGTCTTAATGGAGTTGTTTGTCCTTTTTGCCTCTTCTCATTGAGTGTAGGATTTATATTAGTAGAAATATTTTCAGGATTGTATATCAGACTCAAATTGTTGGTGAGTGATGTTGTGTAAAAGTCTTTTCTTCCCTGGTCGTGTTTTTAGAAGGATGTCAATCCGACGGTCCAACCGTCTGCTGGCGCGCCTTGAGGAGGCTGCTGCCGAGGAGGAGGAAGCCCTACAGGGCCGTGGCCGTGGTCGTGGCTGTGCCGCCGCTCGTGGACGCGGTCGTGCACTTGCCCGTGGCCGTGGATGCCCACCCCTACGTGGAGGAGCTTTGGGAGCTCGAGGCTGGGGTGCCGGAGCACCACCACGGCCGCCCGAGGGCCCAGAAGCTGAAGCCGAGGATGGAGAAGCCGAGCAAGGTCAGGAGCAAGACCAGCCTGAGCCGGACCAGCCTCCGCCGCCACCACCTAACTTGGTGGATGTGATGGCTGTCCAGACTCAGCTGATGCAGAGGATGGCGGAAGCCATGGAGCACCGTGGCAACGGTGGAAACCGCATCGCTCTGCAGGACGAGGACCTCACGAGGAAGATCGAGAGGTTCATCCGCCTGAAAGCCCCCACCTTCAGCTACTCGGATGACCCGCTCGACGCCGACGACTGGCTGAGGGTGATCGAGACCAAGCTCGACCTCACCGTCTGCTCAGACGAGGAGTGCGTTGCCATCGCCGCGCACCAGCTAGATGGTCCTGCCAAGTCTTGGTGGGACAACTACACCGCCAGCCACCTGAACCCAGCTTTCATCACCTGGCTGGAGTTCTGCGAGGCATTCCGCTAGCAGTACCTGCCCAGCGAGCTGCTGGTCCAGAAGGCGCAAGAGTTCCGCACCATGACGCAGGGTGCGATGAGGGTCGAGGAGTACGAGCGTCATTTCATGAAGATGATGCGGTACGCTCCTGACGACACCGACACCGACCAGAAGAAGCAGTTCTGTTTTCTGCGAGGCCTTCACCACGGCCTTCGCCAGGGACTGAAGGCGAGTGAGCACAAGTCCCTTCGCCACCTCGTCAACCGCGCCATCGCGGTCGAAGAGGAGAGGAGGGGCCACGAGGAGCGCATGAAGGGGAAGAAGAGGATGGGAGATCGGGATCACCACGACCGATCCTTCCAGAAGCCGAGGAGCGGACAGAGCAACATGCTGAGGGGGAGCTACCGCCCGGGGCACAACCAGCCTGGGCGTAGCTTCAGAGGAGGCCGTGGCCAGTTCCCCGGAGGGAGGAACCCCGGCTACCCACAGCAGACTGGAGGCTACAACCGTCCACCGCCGAGTGGCGCGAGACCTACCGCTGGAGGCTTCACCGTGACCTGTTTCGCCTGTGGCAAGCCTGGCCACAAGTCCTACGACTGCCCGGACAAGAAGACTGCTGCTACTCCAGCGAGAGCACCTGCTCTAGGAGGACGACCTCCTCAGGCCGCACCACCGCCGACTGCCGGCCGTGGGAGGCTGAACCACCTCACGGAGGAGGAGGCTGCTGACGCTCCTAACGTCGTGATCGGTGAGTTTTTGGTTTGTGGTACTACTGCTTTGGTTCTCTTCGATACCGGTGCAACCGGGTCGTATGTTACCTCTAGATTCGTGAACAAACTCTCCCTCCCTACAACCACCCGATCGATTCCTATCATCACGAGTTCACCTCTCGGAGATATCTGATGCACCTTACTGTGTAAAGGTGTAGACATGGTTATTCAGGACCACGAGTTCTTGGGAGATTTGACAGTGTTACCCTCCAATGGCATCGACGTGATTCTGGGGATGGATTGGATCACCGCTCACAAAGGTGTCATCTCCACTTCACCGCAACTAGTGACCTTGGTACACCCCGATGGAACGAGGGTCACCTTCGAGCTGATGAAGTCTCAAGACATACCAGCGGTGTACAGTCTTCACACGAAAGCTATCTCAGATGTGCCAGTGGTTTGTGAGTACGAGGATGTGTTCCCAGAAGAGCTGCCGGGTTTGCCTCCGGACCGTGACGTGGAGTTCGTGATCAACTTGATACCGGGAACCGCACTGATAGCTCAGAGTCCGTACAGAATGGCAGAGGTTGAGCTGAAGCTATTGAAGGCAGAGTTAGACTTACTGCTTGAAAAGGGGTTCATTCGACCGAGTGCTTCACCATGGGGTTCGCCAGCTCTGTTCGTGCCGAAGAAAGATGGGACTCAGCGTCTGTGTGTTGATTACCGCGCCCTCAATGCGGTAACCATCAAGAACAAGTATCCGCTACCCTGGATCGATGATCTAATGGATCAGCTAAGGCAAGCCAAGTTCTTTAGCAAGATTGACCTCCGATCAGGCTACCACCAGATGAAGATTCATCCGGAAGACATCTTCAAGACCGCGTTTGTGACCCGGTACGGGCAGTACGAGTACACTGTCGTATCGTTTGGTCTTACGAACGCCCCGGCGTACTTCATGAACATGATGAACAAGGTGTTCATGGATGAGTTAGACAAGTGTGTCGTTGTCTTCATTGACGACATATTGGTCTTCTCCAAGACCGCAGAAGAGCATGAAGAGCACCTGAGGATAGTGTTGGAGAAGCTCAGGCAACAGCAGCTGTACGCCAAGTTCAGCAAGTGCGAGTTCTGGATGGAAGAAGTCACCTTTTTCGGTCACGTGTTGTCAGCTAAAGGAGTGGCTGTAGATCCGAGCAAGATAGAAGCAGTGTCCAAGTGGCAATCACCCAAGTCCGTGACAGAGATCCGCAGTTTTCTCGGTTTAGCCGGTTACTACCGCCGGTTCATCGAGAACTTCTCCAAGATTGTGAAGCCCATGACAGAATTGTTGAAGAGCAACACACCGTTTGTATGGTCAGACAAGTGTGAGGCCAGCTTTCAGGAGCTCAAGACTCGCCTCACCACTACACCGGTCCTGACTCTTCCCGATGCGAGCAAGGACTTCGTGGTGTACTGTGACGCATCGGGACAAGGACTCGGTTGCGTGCTGGTACAGGAAGGCAAAGTTGTTGCATATGCCTTGCGACAGCTTCGGAAGCATGAGGAGAACTACCCCACACATGACCTCGAGCTAGCTGCTGTCGTTCACGCGTTGAAGATATGGAGGCACTATCTGATGGGCAACAAGTGTGACATTTACACCGACCACAAGAGTCTGAAGTACATCTTCACACAGTCTGAGTTGAACCTGAGGCAGCGAAGATGGCTCGAACTGATCAAGGACTACGACCTGAACATTCACTACCACCCTGGAAAAGCAAATGTCGTAGCCGATGCACTGGGCCGCAAACATTACTACAGCAACCTGATGGTGCAGAAAGAGCAACCGGCACTATATGAGGAAATGGAGAAGCTGAAGTTGGAGATAGTTGAGCGAGTTGAGGGTGAAGTACACGCTAGAATACCAGATTCGACAAGCTCAGAAAGGGTGCCCAGAAATTGAGGAAGTGAAAGACTTGATGGCTAGAGGCAAGGCAACCGACTACCGCCTCGACGAGCAAGGCACACTGTGGTTGAAGGATCGCATATGTGTACCCCAGAGCAAGGAGATTCGGGACTCGATTTTGAAGGAAGCTCACGATTCTCTGTACTCGATCCACCCTAGTTGCACGAAGATGTACAAGGATCTGAAGGTACGGTTCTGGTGGGAGAAGATGAGGGAAGCCATTGCCGAGTACGTCGCTCGATGCGACACGTGTCAGAGAGTGAAAGTAGAACACCAGAGGCCTACTGGTTTGCTACAGCCGCTTGAGATACCCACATGGAAATGGGAAGATATCAGCATGGACTTCATAATGGGACTACCTCGTACACAGAAAGGCAACGACTCAATCTGGGTGATTGTCGATCGTTTGACCAAAGTGGCACATTTCATACCCGTGAAGACAACCTTCGAGACGCACAAGCTAGCAGAGCTGTACATCGACAACATCTTGAAGCTGCATGGGGCACCGAGGAGTATAGTGTCTGACAGAGGACCGCAATTCACCGCCAAATTCTGGAGGAGCATACATAAAGCCATGGGCACCGACTTGCACTACAGTTCCGCCTTCCACCCACAGACAGATGGACAGACAGAGAGAGTGAATCAGGTACTCGAAGACCTTCTGAGAGCTTGTGTGTTGACCTATGGATCAGACTGGGGGAAGAGCTTGTCCTATGCAGAGTTCTCGTACAACAACAGTTATCAAGCAAGTCTGAAGATGGCACCCTTCGAAGCTCTTTATGGCAGGAAGTGTCGGACACCGTTGATGTGGTCCGAGGTGGGGGAGCGAACCTTCTTCGGTCCTGCCACCATAGTTGAGGCCGAGGAAAATGTTGCTAAGGTCAGAGAGAATCTGAAGATAGCTCAGAGCAGGAAGAAGAGCTACGCCGACCCCAAAAGGAAAGACGTCTCATTTGAGGTGGGTGAGCACATCTATTTGAGGGTTTCACCCCTTCGGGGCACGAAGCGTTTCCACGTCAAAGGGAAGCTCGCACCCCGGTACGTTGGGCCATACCTGATCGTGCAGAAGATCGGGAAGGTGGCTTACAAGCTGGAGCTACCACCGGAGGTCGCCGGAGTACACCCAGTGTTCCATGTGTCTCAGCTCCGGAAGTGCAAGGTCGTCGAAAAGAGAGTGCCTGCACACACCCTCGACGTTCAGGACACCCTGGAGTACTTAGAGTACCCCGTCAGGATCCTGGATTGGGCGGAGAAGTCAACCAGGAGGACCACCACTCGCTTCTGCAAGGTGCTCTGGAGTAACCACTCCGAGCGCGAAGCGACGTGGGAGAAGGAGTCCGTCATGAGGGAGAAATACCCTCATCTCTTTGAACCGGAGGTAACGTCTTAATCTCGGGGACGAGATTCTTGTGAGGGGGGGAGTTCTGTGACATCCTTGATTTTGCTTGTTTGTAAAATTGTGGAATTTCAAAAACTTGCTCTGGATTTGAGTGCTCATGAAATCAATTAAGGATGTCTTCCTATTTCCCTTCCCTAAATCCTAGATTTTATTTAATTCCACCAATAATTTTAGGACTTATAAAATGCTAGTGTGAGAAGTCGGATTTTCATTTGGGATTTATTTGGATTTGTTTGAGTGGATTTAAATTTGACTTGGATTCAAATTTGAATCAAATAGAAAATAGGAGTAAGTTAATTAGGAAAACCTTTTCCTCCCTTCGTGGGCCACCAACCTCGTTTCTGGCCCGTCGACCCTTTCGGCCCAAGAGCGGCCCACGCGCCCGCCGGACGCCGCCACCTACCGCGCGCCCGCGTGTAGACGCTGACCAGTGGGGCCTGCGCTGACGTCGCCATGACGTCGCCGTCGTCATCCTCCCCCTTTCTCCTTTAGTGACGCCGGTGGGCCGAGCGCCGCCGCACCGAGCAGGGGGCGCCGTCGCGATGCGGCCGCGCGCCTTCCCGCGCATCCTTGCCGTCCACGTGCCCCGCGCCGATCCCCGCTATAAGTAGCTGCCGCCGCAGCCCCCGAGAGCTCCCAACCCTAGCCGCCTTGGGGGAATCCTCCCCTGTCCACGCCACCCGCTCGCCGGAGGAGAAGAAGAAGGGGGAAGGAGGAAGGGAAGCTCTGAGGCCGACCACAAGTACGTCGGCGCCGCTGTGAAGACCCGGAGGCCGCCCGTGGGACTCCAGGACGCTGAGGAGCCGTGGACCGCGACGCACCAGCAACTCTGCTTCCTCTACCAGCGCCGCCGTCTTCCTTTCCGCCGCGTCGAGCCATTCTTCACTGCCGCCTTCACCTTCTGGTCGTGCAGACCTTAGGTCAGCGCATCACCGCCCTTCCCTCTTGTGGCGCCCGACCTTCGAGTCGAGGTCGCGCGTTGAGCCTTGTGCGCTCGCCGCCGTGTCCCTGAACGCCGCCGCGCCGCCGCGCACGCACTGTGTGATGCCGGCCATCGAGCCAGGCTGGGAAATCTCTTCTTGCAGGTGCCGCTGCCGTCTTCGCCGCGCGCGCAGCCCCGCTAGCCATCCCTTTCTTCCTCGTTCCGCTGTTTGTTTTCCCGGTCGTCGTGTCGCTGCCGCCGTTTCGGCCGTCGCCGTGGCTGTGGCTTCGGCATGCGCACGCACGCACCCTCGCACACACCCGCGCGCCCGTGCACCCGCGCACGCACACGCGTTCGCCTGGGAGGAGAAGAACCTCTCCTTTTACCTTTCAGTTTCCCCGACCGAACTGAGCTCGCCGACGTTTCGCCGCAGTGAGCCGAGGTGTCGCCCTCCGTGGTGTTTTTCCGCCCGGTGGTGCGAGCGCCGGGTTGTTCTTGAGCTCGCACGCCCATTCTCGTGCACGCACGCACGGCCTCTCGCCGACACCGGCCACCCCAGCCGCGCCGCCGAGACCCCGCTCCGCCGCGCGCGGGCGCGTCAAGCCGCCGCCCCGCGTCTGTTGCCGAACCGGGGGCGCCGTCCATGCTTGCGTGACTGAGCTTCACCCTGCGCACGTGCTCGCCCTTGCACTGGCGTTCAATACTGGACACCACAGGCAACCCCAGCCTCGCCGTCGTCGACTCGGCATCCACGCGCCGCGCCGGTCGTCCTCTTCAAGGCCGCGCCTTTTCTCCCCCTAGTGGACCGTATGGACCCCGCGGACCTCACTGTGGGGCTTGCTGTCCAGCCGCTATCCATCCTCGCCGGCGGCAAGACTTTGCCGAGCCGCCGCTCCCTTTGGGGCAATCCGTCGAGCACCCCGGGGTCGCCTCTAAACCCATGGGGGCTTTTCCTTGTGCACACGAGCCTACACGTGCGCTTAGCCGCGTCCGATCTGGGTGGATCCCGTGCGGCCGGCCACCCAGGGCCGAGCCACACCAGCGCCCACACCGAGCAAAGCCGCAGGCGGCCGCCCCCCGGATCCGGTGCGGAGCCCGCGTCACCGCCACGCCAGGCTGCCGTGTGGGCTACAGCCGGCTTATAGCCGCTGACGTGGGCACCCCGTAAGCCGCTGTAGCCAGCTTGCAGCTAGTTTAAAGCCCCTTAGAGCAGTCCTGTAGCTAGTTTAAAGTCATTGCTATTGTGTACGCGTATTTTATTTCCAGAAAACTATTTTGCCTTTGAAAAATCATTATAAATCCGTTTTGACTCCGAAAAATACAAAACCTTTTCCAGATATTCTCTAAAATCTTAAACTCCGTGTTAGGCTAGTGTTTGCTCTCTTTTGGCTTTTAATTGCTGTTCGTTTGGAGTTAATTGCAATAGGACCGTTCTTTATTTTCTTTTACGCGTTAATAGGAGCAGCTGGAGCCGGGGAGCTGATCCCGGAGTACGACTACGCCGACGACTATGCCGCGGAGGACTACCAGACCCCAGGTTCACGCCCGACTGACTTTGAATGCCTATTAGACATTGCAATGTAGTATGCTAGCGCTTTACTTTATATGCATGTTGATGAACCTTGCACTGCCTACTTTAAATACCCTGTCCTTGATTGTCCTACTACTATATATGTTTATAAGCGTGTATATACGCCGTGCTTCGCGATGCATGTGTTGGGATGGGAATAGTGGTTCTTGGCGTGAGTGGGATAAAACCAGCAGGAGAAGGCGTTTTGGGTACTTTGGCGGGGGTGAGCTCGAAACAACCGATCTGGGATCGGGGATGGGGGTGCACTCCTCAGTGTGTCCCCACTATTACAGTTTTCGGAGCCTAGGTGTTGGGGTTTTACTTGCTCTTGGAGGATATGAGCTCGCCCCGGTCTGAAACCGACTGGGCCAACCGCTTCACGGGACTTTACGTACACACCACCTCGCCGAGCGTGGGGTTAGGGCCGAGTTGAGCTCGGCAAGTGCGGAACCATACCTGCCAGTAGGATAGCGGGGTATCAGTGGGGGAGAGGTGGGAGAGACCACCTTCTCTCAGAGCGACTCCCGTGTGGCCACACGGGAGCATTTCACAGTTCCGGTGCAATCCCTTCCGAGGGGGGGATCGTTTTGAGGGCCGGATGCAGGATGGGACCGTAACTACCGAGAGTTCGCACGGTAGGATGGGCTCGGTCGGCCGTACACCGGCCGGGTGCCATTCCGGGTTGGGTACGGGTGTACACGCTCTGCAGAGTTGTTCGATCTATAGCTATAGCCGCGTCCTCGGTCATGGACGAGCCCAGTGGATTGTTGGTTCTCATGTTTTGGGATTTCTACCTTCCCCCTGTAGTTGAGAGTGTGGTGAGCCGTGGTTGCAGCCGGGGAGAGGAGAGTGGCTCCCTCTACCTCGCGGATCCGATTGCAATCATTAAGGTGCGAGGAGAGGAAGTTCTCGCATCGACCCTAGATGGGAGTAGGTTGCGGAGACGGGACCCTGGGTGACCAGGTGGTTCAGAGCTGTGTTGAGAGCTTTGGGATGGGAACTTGCTGGAGATATCTTGTTTCACTCTGCTGCTGCTGCATAGGAAACCCGAGCTGCTTCCTTGTCTCTTTTCCTTCCCTTTAGAAGTTAGGCCACTTAAAGCTGCATACAGTTGGTGACGTGGACCTATCCCACTCCTTGGGGATAGACTTTGGGTGTGCAGGGTACGAGTCCGAGTATGACAACAACGCCGATGGATGGTACGAATGAGGGATGTGTCGCTTCGCTCAAGGATGCCTGTGGCGTGAAGAATAAAAGATGGAGACCCTTCTGAGATGCTAGCTACCGCTGCGTAGAATTTCACTCTGATTCAGCCAAGAGGCTTGTACTGATGTACTCCATAATGGACATGTAATCAATTATGTACTATTACTTATGTGTGATGCGATGTATGACTTTGTGATATTATCTGTGAGACGTTCTGTACGCGATAGCCACTGATCCAGGGACTAGCGCGAAGGTACAGGGATTCGGGTTTTCTTTTGAAAATCCGGGGTTTTACAGATATAATAGTTCTTCTTCCATGATTGTTAAATGTTTGCACTAATCATAGTTTGCATTGACATATAGTTTAGAATTACCGAGGTGTGTCCTCTCTAACTAGACTTTGCTATGTTTCTCTTGCTATAATGACACTTTCTAGCTGCTCATGATGTTATGACTTGAACAATGCTATCAATATCTTTATGTTTATGTGACTTACCCCTGTTTATAGCAATTGATATATTTTGGCCACTCTACATTATAAAACTGAGAGATGAGCATGTATTAGCTATTATGGATTAGAAAGACTTCTTTCCCTGTGGTAGAATATAAATACGATACCTGTTTTTACTCCTGGTTAAAATGCTACAATGGTATATTCATATCTGTGCGCTTGCGGATTCCCAGTTTATATATATCTTCTATTCTAGAGATCCAAGGCATATGTAAGAGTACCATATCCATGCATTTTCTGGCACACCTGTCAGGGCTGACAACCTATATCGAGTTGTGCTATGAATCGTGTCGGAGTTCACCTTTTAGTTTAATCTGAAAGCAACATCTGATATACACTTAGCATCATGTTAAGATATACCTTTGCATTTCTGGTGCCGTCGATAGAGATGGATCTTATATCCGTTTCTAGTCGATGACGTTAGCAATGTCAACAAAGACCTACAACCACGACCGACTTACGCAGGTAAGTATACAGGTAATAATTTCAAGCGACCTTCGCTACGAGAGTTAATTGAAGAACAGGATAAAATAACCAATAATCTCTCTAAGAAGCTTGTTGCTAATGATAAGATTCTAGAAGACATAAATGTTAAGATGGATAATTTTTCTGAAATCTTAAAAGATCAAGCTATCTTTAATGCTGAACTAGAATCAAAGTTATCAAAATTGTCTACTGTTGCACCTGTTGCCACTAACCCTGAGCAGGTATTTAATGTCCGAACAAGAGGTGGCAAGCAAACAACAGATCCACCATATCCCAAGGGCACAGCAAGACCACCGGCTAGAACACCTACAGCACCTGCAACATCTGCAGTACCTGTAGCACCAGCCGAAGCTCCAGAGGAGGATAATAACGTAGAAGAAGTCATGCAAGAAGAACAAGACTCAGCAAGACAAGATTTCCACGACACCAACTTCATACCATATCCAAGAAGAGTGAGAAAACCTCAAGTTGATGATCAATTCGGGAAGTTCATCGAAGTCATCCAGAAGCTTTATGTCAACATACCTCTATTGGATGCCATGCAAGTCCCGACATATGCCAAGTACATCCGAGACATCCTGAATAAGAAGAAACCTTTGCCAACTACGGAGATCATCAAGTTGACCGAAGAATGTAGTGCGGCAATCCTGAACACATCGCTCATCAAGAAAAAGGATCCAGGATGCCCCACTATTGAGTGCTCCATTGGAAATCAATACTTCAACAATGCACTCTGTGATCTTGGAGCAAGTGTCAGTGTGATGCCCAAGGTTGTCTTCGACAAGCTCAAGCACCCTACCTTGGTTCCAACATCAATGTGTCTCCAATTGGCAGATCAATCAGTTCTCTACCCATCAGGAATCGCCGAGAATGTTCCAGTGAAAATCCGAGAGTTCTTGGTGCCGGTTGATTTCGTGGTATTGGATATGCACCCAGACTCTAGGGTTTCACTAATTCTCGGGCGACCATTCCTGAGCACCGCCAATGCACGCATCAATGTAGGCAGAGGGGAGATCACATTTGAGATCAATGGAAAGGAGAAGTTTGCCTTCAGACCCAGACCAGAGGTCAGCATCAACGCGAACATGATCGATCAAGAAAAGACATCATCAGAAGGACCATTATCTCTGAAGACGGAGGATGCACCTGAATATTAGAAGACTTGGAAGTCCTGTTCGACGACTCAAACTACGAACCCTCGTCAAAGGTAACCGGTAAAAACACAAAAATATATTTCTGAATTTCATATTTACTACAGTAAAAACTTTTTCACGCCCCATGGTAAATAATTTTACGGTGTGTCAAAACCCGTATAATGATTTTTCGTGGTGGCATAAAAATATTTTTACTACTATATTTTTGCTGTTATATTTGCTTTTACCCTTACGCATGGGACCCACATGCCATAGGGATACACATCAAGTCTTTACCTACCTTATCTTATCACTTCATCCACCAGCACCTTCTTTTCCCACTCACAAGGCACTTTTTCTAGCGTTGGAAGACAGCAGGAAATGGATGGAGGAGAGGGCACCCGAGTGGAGGCCAGGTGGGGCCTACCGGCCCCACCACCAGGCCGGCCGGCCACCCCCCTTGGGCCTATATAAGCAGCCACCTCCTACCTAGTTCTTCGCACACACACCAACCCAGAAAACCTCACCTTCGAGCTTTTGTAGTGCTGCCTCAAGAGAAAGGAAGCTTAGGAAGAGAGTGGAGAAGAAATCCAAGGGTAGCCTAGCTCTAAACTTTTCTCTTACACCCTTGAAAGCCTCAGACACCATGTTTGGGAGAATCCTTAGACGCTCTAGCTCCAGAGCCAACTCCCAGTGGTCGATGAGTGTAGACTCTCAGGAGTCTCCCTCACCGGTCTCTAACCCCTCTCCTTCGGCATCGCAATCACAAGGAAAGATCCTAACCAATGATGTGCATTTGCACATCAGGAGAGGAGAAGAGAAGGAAAGACTGAAGAAACATTCTTTTGTCCTTACACCCATGTTTAGCGAAGAGTTCATGCAAGAAGCAGGCTTGAACTCTGAGTTCAGCCAGATTTTTGCTCTGCTGGGGTGGACCTCTTTTTATCACACTTCTGAAAGGGGTTGCCGTCTCCTCACTTTAGAGTTTCTTTGCACTTTGAAATCATCTAACGATGGGGTAACCTTTCGGTTGTTCCGTCAAGAGCACACTCTATCTTGGAGAAGGCTGAGTAACGCCTTAGGGTTCGCAGAAGGATGTGCCTTAGATTTAAACTCGTCTCTTGAAGATTTTGATAGGCTACACCTCTGGACGGACGTTACAGGGAAAGAGAACGCACACAAGCCACGCACCAATGATATTCAGCATCCCACTCTCCGTTTCTTTCACAAGTGGATAAGCCTTGTCCTTTTTCCACGCAATGATAATATTAGCGTGAGAGTAGGGGACATGCAGTTGATTTATGCTGCTCTGAAAAGAAAAGTTGTGTCCCCTGTTAAGATGCTAGTAGAGCACTGGCTCTCGTTCCCCAACCTAGTTGGAGACGTAAGCTGCACCTCTCTGATCACCCGAATAGCCGATGACTTGGGCATCCTTGGAGATGCCACTATCATCACCATTGATACTCCTCGTGAGATCATCGGCTACGATTACTTCCGCTAAGGAAGATGGGTTAAGAAAATTCAAGAAAAATTGCACTATATCTACAATAAGAGCGCAATCCCGTTACCTAACCCGGGATTCAGTACATATTATGTGCAATCTTTTCTGATCAATGAGCAGGCACAACCGGTCCAGCAGCAACCTCCACGAACGTCAGCTCGAGCCTCATCGTCAAACTACGTCGGAGCTGACCCACCGTCCGAAGACGCCGCGTATCGATCATATGAAAACTTCGTGCCAACATACCCTCGTCGCGCGTACCAAGGAGGAGATTTACCATCGCCAGGACCGAGCAACCTCGGAAGATAGGAGTTTGGAAGTGGCAGGTTTTACGCATCATCTTCGAATTTTGTACCTGCCCGTAACTCTTTTTCAGGATTCGACCATCAGTATTCTGCGACGTTCCGCCAAGGTGTCCATGACAACATGAGGACGCAAATGAGCACTCAGGATACCCACATGAACATGCTACGCCAACAACAACAGTGGATGGACCAGGCAGGACAACGATTAGAAGATATACAAGAAACCGCAGATGCAAACGCTGAACTACTGGCAAGCAAATTTCGCCAGTGGGGGATGTAGAATCAAGCAGCTTGGGGGAGAAGCCCCCAAGGTAAGTATCAACTATCTATTTATATATTTTTATTTTAAGTTTTGTTTAGTTTGATAAGTTTGAAATAATAATAAAATAAAATAAAATAAAATAAAAATTTCCCTTGTTTAGAATAAATAAAGAACTAGAGAAGTATGCTAAATGGACATGATAAACAAATGCTCTTCATTGCTGCAAATGCCTAGCTTACCATCTTTAAAGTTCTCCCAAGACATGGATACAATGGTTTAGATTTTGAAACATGCTTTGAGTTTGAGATTCTTGTGGGAGCAATTTCTTGATCTAAGTCTAGGTGATTGATTGATTGACATGATTAAGTTGAGCTGCTGTTTATCTTGTTCAAAAGTAACACTAAATTCTGGAGATTCACTTTTTAATCATAAAATTCATATATAACGAGTCTCCTGTATGACACAAGACTTTATGTCCTGTTAAAAAAAAGAGCCTTGTTGAAAATTTGCTCAGAATGTTCCAGTTTTATATCTCTCTATGCCTTCAAAGAGACTTGGGCATGACATAAAAAAAAGAAGGAAAAAAAGAGAGGAAAAAGTGAGATGAGAGAGGGAGAGAAATGAACAAGTGTTCTACTAGGCGAGAAGGGCCTACCTCCCTAAAAAGAATAAATTAGAGATGAATAATGGACATAAGTCCGAGGGCGAGAAGAGCCCACATCTCTAAGGAGAGAGAAAAATGGACAAAAGTCCGGGGCGAGTAGGGCCCACCTCTCCTAATGTCGTGTAACCCAAGGTTCTCTTAAGATTATTGCTAGAAAGAGAGATATATTTCAGGAACAAAAGAAGCAAAGGCAGGCTAAAGTTGAAAGTTTTTATGTTTTATCATATCAAGTTGTCATACAGGAGTACTCTAAGCTTTAACTTGAACATCTTTTGCAAAACTCCAGAATTTTAGTGAAACCAAGAACTTGAGACATGGTGCTTGACTTAATTGTTATATCTTTCAACTGCTCAAGACCCAAGTACAGATAAAAGCCCCATGTTCTAAAGCAGATATAAGCAGGTTTTAAAAGTCTGACTTTTTCATCCTACCTTGGAAAAGAATTTATTGTGGTAACACTGAGTCTTGCTAAGAGACTAGCAAGAGGTAAGCTTGGGGGAGTTTGTTGATGCTCACTAACTCTTATTTTTATGCATCAACAATACATGAAAAAGGACCAAAAAGATAAATCAATAGTAGTATAGGGCCTTGGACTAATGAATTCCAAGAGTTTTGGTGAATTATATATTTTCAGGGACTATTCAGGAAAATGCGAAAAGAATGAATTCTAGAAGGCTCCAGAAGACTCCCGAACTCAACCGAATTGGGCTCCAAGAAAATATGCATCTAGAAGGGACAAGAGGCCCACACGCGAAGGCAGAGCCCAACCGGGGCCCAGCCCAGGCCGACCGGCCCTATAGGGAGGCCGATCGGGCTCCCCCTGGCCCCGATCAGGCCCTGTTTCGGGAAGGTTCCTCCACCACCTCTTAGGGTTAATCTAAACCACTTGTTTAGGTCGATTTGATCCTACGGCGACGGATTATCCCTCCGGGCTATATAAGCAACCCCAGACCCCCCCATAGGGCATGGTATGCATCTCTCAAAAGATCATCATCATCAGGCCAAGACAGGAGAAGAAGAGGATACATCAGAGATAGGATAGCTACTTCATAGTTCAAGATCTAATTTCTAGATCAAGAACCTAGTTCTAGATAGAGAGTCAGATTCGAGTAGAGTTGAGCTTTGCTCCAGTTCCAGATCTGTAAGTTATCAAGATTCAGTTCTTATATTGTTTCTCAATGACTTTATGCTATTTCAATGTTATGTGTGCAATTGCTAAGTTCTTACTTTATTCTAGTAGTATATTTGATATAGTCATGATTAATGATAAGTCTACGCACTTATTCGTAGAGCCCCTAGTATATTACGCGCGTATGCTAGGTAGTAGAAAGTATGTAAGCATGGTGCTTAGATATAATTTACTTGCGGATTCACCTTATACTCTGGGTCGTGTGGTAGATCGTGGGCGTGACAAGCCTATTGAGTCCTTTGCAGTCCACCCCCCGAGTATAAGACTAGTCGAACAATAATTCTTGGGAGGATCAAGTTTCGTCCTTGATCCTCTTGGGTAATCTTCGGGGTGTTCACATTTATCCATGACTATGCTATATGTGATGATATGCTACATTAAAATAGATGAATAACTCAGTCTTTGTATGCTATATAGAATTGTGCCTCTTAAGTAAATCCAATTCTAATCTAGACTAGGAATAGTATGTTCTATGCTCCACATGTGCCTCTGCCTGTCTGATTTATCATTACTTTATCATTTGGCTTACCCCTGTTAAAGTATGTGCCATTCCATCAAAGTCCATAAAGTAGTCTATTGCCATCCCTATGTCTGTTGTTACATCCATCCATCTTCCCTATGGATACGATATTTTAAAACCCATCACCCCGGGTGAAATGCTCACCGATATCCGTGCGCTTGCGGATTATCTACCATAATATTTCTGTAGGCTTATCTTATACCAACCAACATTTCTTGCGCCATTGCTTAGAATGGATTCTAGATCTATTTTTTGGAAGTTGCGTTAAGAAATGTCAACAGTACAGTAGATCCTTAATCACCCAAACATGAAATAATATTATAGAATGCCAATGAGCATGGGGAAGCACTCTAATTAAATCGATCAATACAGGGAGGAGCCCGCAAACCTTACGAATAGGAATGGAAGAAGGTGTCGAATGTCGTCTCGATTTAGCAGCCCAAACTTGCACCTTCAACATGACGTTCTTTGCAACTGTTGCAGATCTGCGGCCGCCAGGGTGAGTCTCGGCAGAGCCGATGGAGCAACGAGTTTGAACCATCTTGATGTTGACGGCTGTTAAGTACCACTTTTAGCCGTCAATATTCTCACATAAATAGAGGCATATGCACTTATTACTCGCATTTTGGTATGAATAATGTAGTTCCACTTGTTGTTGGAGATTATTTGAATATAGGTGAAATGAGCATGAAAAGAGATCGAAACCCACCTTCTATGGAATAATCCATGAGAACTCTGCTGAGGAGGTGGCTGCCACACTAATTGTAGGTGGCATCCACATCACTGATCCAGGGAAGGCACTCAATGACGAACCAGACAGCGACACATGGACATTACATGGATCCATGGGCCCACCAAGGATTCCAAACAAGCCATGCACCGGGAAAAGCTCAGAGGGCCCACCTGCAAACCACCACGAGGAAGCACATTAGGTGGGGCCGCCCTAGATGGTCGACCGATCCTAGGATCGGCCGAACCGACCTAGTGGCGCCCCATCGTGGCCTTCCACATGGTAGTGCTTATTGGTCATTTGCTGCATCCCGGGGTGTTTTGGTGACATTTGGTACCCATTATTGAGTACTCCTCTCTTTTAATTTGTTCGGGAAGAAGCATCATTGACTTGGTAGCTTCCATCTAGCAACAGTGGATCCCAAGTCAGATTAGGATCATGTAATTGATTCGAACTAAGGAAACAAAGGTGTTAAGTTTGTTACCTTGGAGCAGGTCTAAACAGGAGCGACTACAGATGTTGACCCTTTGGCCCGCTGAAACAAGTACAAGAACAACAGGTAAGGGTAGAGATTCGCAATCAGAAACAAAGAAGGTGTTAATTACGTTTGTTACCTTGGAGCAGGTCTGAACAGGAGTGACTACAGATGTTGACCGTTTGGCCCGTTGAAACAAGTACAAGAACAAGAGATAAGGGTTGAGATCATTAGTAATCGGAAGCAATTTCATCTATTAAGTTCAATGCGGTACATGAACGATCACACTCAATCCATAATCACCCAAGCATGCAACAAAAATATGGAAAGCCAAAGAGCATGGGTAAGCAATATAATAATTTTATCCTTTAATTTCTACAAACGTCAAATAAGTTGACTTCGAACAATCTCTTGCAATAGGGAACAGAAGATCCACAATCACCCAAGCATGCAGCAACAATATTCAAAGGCAAAGAGCATGGGGAGGCAGTCTAATAATTTCATCTACAAATTTTTACAAACCTCAAATAAAATGACTTCCAACAAACTCTTGCGATAGGGTACAATAGATCGACAATCACCCAAACATGAAAGAATATTACAGAATGCCAAAGAGCATGGGGAACCAATATAATTGAATCGATCAATACAGGAAGGAGCCCGCAGACCTGGCGAATAGGAAGGGAAGAAGGTACCGAATGTCGTCTCGATTTAGCAGCTCGAACTTGCACCTTGAACACGATGTTCTTCGCAACTGTTGCAGATCTGCGGCTGCCAGGGTGAGCCTCGGGGGAGCCGACAGAGCAACAGGTTTGAACCATCTTGCAGCTTCAAAGACATTGCCGAGGAAGGCCGCCGCTCATAGCAGAGCAAGGCCGCCACTCGTAGCAGAGGAAGCCGACCGCTCGTAGCAGAGGAAGGCATCGTCGGTAGCTAGGTCGTCGTTGCTGCTTCCGCTGCAGATCTACAAGGTCTCTTCGGCAGTAGAGGAGAAGATCCCTTGATTTTGGAAAATTACCAGGAGGGAATTGAGAGGCCAGATTTCCCTCTTTGTTTTATATATAACGGGGAGGACCAGGAGAAGGAGCGGGGAATTCAAAATTTCAAGTCCCACTATTCTGCTCCAAAATGGGAAACGAAAGACCTTGGATCATGGACCCAAACGTCAGTGACCCAAACAAAAGACCGCTTGGGTGTCGAACCCAGACGTCTATGACCATACACAGAGAGGCAAGTTGTTGACTGGGTTGTCCGTGCCACCATGGATCATGGAATTGACAAACACACACATGACTATACTCTACTCTTATTCACGTTCGACGGATGATCCGATTATTGCATTACAAATGTACTCACTGCAACAAATTAACGTACCATTTCAACTGTTTATTACATAACTAAACACACTTAAATAAAACATTAAAACTACAGCGGACCCTGGTACAACCCTTCAGGTAATCTTCTATGGAGATCGTGCATAAATTCGGGGTGCTTAGTGCATGCGACCGCCCAATCAGATGTGAGTATTCCGTGAGGAAAGATTCGCTCAAAGAGAGACATGCACGTCCTGCAATTATGTGCAGTTAGCCTGAAGTGCCCATCGTAGAAATGAGGTCATAGTTTCCTCGCTTGCCATGTCACACATATTTGACACACAGTGCAGCTTCAACCTTTCGACTTGGTACATGTCGGCGACTGAGAGTAAATAAGGCCAGGCGTTGGCAGGAGTGTCCCATAAATCAGCCTCCTCTCGGAGTGATCCTTCCCTAGCATATTTGATCAGGAGTGAGAAGGCACCAGGGTTTGTGTCTGTAATTGTAACAGTTTCAGAGCGTGACTCCACTCCTTTGCCATAGATCATTGCCTCCATCACCCAAGATACTTTTGCCACATCATCACATTTCGCTCGTATCACCCGGCATTTTGCACCTACGTGGAAGACAACATCCATAGGGGCTTGGGCTGCAACGCTTTCGCATATGCTTGTTTGTACTGATGGAGGAGGAACTTCAATGCAGTTGTCCTCCAGTACTGTAACACCACACGATATGTGTGTGCGATCTTCATTGGAGGTCACGCGCTCAATGTCATGATGCTCCACCAGACATTCAAAGCTTATCTCTTGTAGATCCCGATTCGTGAAAAAACACTTCTTTTGTAGCTTGAACTCGAAACGTATCATCTTCATCGTTTGGGTCTCCAGCCATCACACGCAACAATACTCGCACCTAAGTCAAAGGAAGTAGTTACAGGCTTGACAACAATAATATAATGCGACTGTATCGCCATGTGTGAGTGTGTGTACTCATAGCACCAACGAGACACGTACCATTTGGGATTTGTGCATAGGAACGAGGACGACGGCAATACTGTCTCGAACATCCATCCACTAATGATCATTCATGCCTGTAGAATAGCAACGTAGCCTCCCACCATGAATGTACTGGATTCCTTGTACTGGCCTGCGGTTCCTTCTGCTTTCGCTTCCTAGCTTGAGACTGAGAAGTCGACTTGCATAGAAGGAAACATTTTAGCATCTAAAGCCATGAATGCAAATGGTCTGTAATGATCGTCTCGTGCATAAACTGTCAATTATTATAGTCGTGGGAGCGAATGTGTCGTTCTGAAACGTCTGTTCGTGGACATCAGTACGGGAAATTTCAAGTCCCACCTTTCTGCTCCAGAACGGGAAACGAAAGACATTGGATCATGGACCCAAACGTCAGTGACCCAAATGAAAGACCGCTTGGGTGTCGGACCCAAACGTCTGTGACCATACACAGAGAGGCAAGTTGTTGACTGGGTTGTCTGTGCCACCATGGATCATGGAATTGACAAACACACACATGACTATACTCTACTTCTTATTCACGTTCGACGGATGATCCGATTATTGCATTACAAATGTACTCACTGCAACAAATTAACGTACCATTTCAACTGTTTATTACATGACTAAACACACTTAAATAAAACATTAAAACTATAGTGGACCCTAGTACAACCATTCAGGTAATCTTCTACGGAGATCGTGCATAAATTTGGGGTGCTCAGTGCATGCGACCGCCCAATCATATGTGAGTATTCCGTGAGGAAAGATTCGCTCAAAGAGAGACATGCACTTGTCCTGCAATTATGTGCAGTTAGCCTGAAGTGCCCATCGTAGAAATGAGGTCACAGTTTCCTGGCTTGCCATGTCACACATCTTTGACACACAGTGCAGCTTCAACCATTCGACTTGGTACATGTCGGCGACTGAGAGTAAATAAGGCCAGGCATTGGCAGGAGTGTCCCATAAATCAGCCTCCTCTGGGAGTGATCCTTCCCTAGCATATTTGATCAGGAGTGAGAAGCCATCAGGGTTTGTGTCTGTAACTGTAACAGTTTCAGAGCGTGACTCCACTCCTTTGCCGTAGATCATTGCCTCCATCTCCCAAGATACTTTTGCCACATCATCACATTTTGCTCGTATCACCCGGCATTTTGCACCTACGTGGAAGACAATGTCCATAGGGGCTTGGGCTGCAACGCTTTCACATATGCTTGTTTGTACTGATGGAGGAGGAACTTCAATGCAGTTGTCCTCCAGTACTGTAACACCACACGATATGTGTATGCGATCTTCATTGGAGGTCACGCGCTCAATGTCATGATGCTCCACCAGACATTCAAAGCTTATCTCTTGTAGATCCTGATTCGTGAAAAAACACTTCTATTGTAGCTTGAAGTCGAAACGTATCATCTTCATCGTTTGGGTCTCCAGCCATCACACGCAACAATACTCGCAACTATGTCAAAGGAAGTAGTCACAAGCTTGACAACAATAATATAATGCGACTGTATAGCCATGTGTGAGTGTGTGTACTCATAGCACCAACGAGACACGTACCATTTGGGATTTGTGCACAGGAACGAGGACGACGGCAATACTGTCTCGAGCATCCATCCACTAATGATCATTCATACCTGTAGGATAGCAACGTAGCCTCCATTAACAGCCTCCCACCATGAACGTACCGGATTCCTTCTACTGGCCTGCGGTTCCTTCTGCTTTCGCTTCCTAGCTTGAGACTGAGAAGTCGACTTGCATGGAAGGAAACATTTTATCGTCTAAAGCCATGAATGCAAATGGTCTGCAATGATCGTCTCGTGCATAAACTTTCACTTATTATAGTCGTGGGAGTGAATGTGTCATTCCGAAACATCTGTTCATGGACATCAGTTACCACCCAGAATGGACGCGTCCCTTCAGTGCGGGTGTTGCCACGTTCGGGTCATGAACTTCCCGGATGTAGTCCTTAAGTGCGATTCACATGTGTCGATAGAGGGGATAAGAGATGAGATTGCTTAGGTGTGGGACCCTACCGCCTACACAGCCTTCCTTGTTATGCTAACCGATCTCGGCAATCCGGGGCATGCTTCTACTCCGGGATCAACATCGTGTTCATGGAAAATAGGCAAAGTGATGGTCTCCGGCACGCCGCAGAGGGTGGGCACGATGCGGCGTCCTATTTGTACACCATCTTCCTCTACAGGGAGAATGGCAGTGCCGCCGTCGACGACACCGCGAAGCGGTACATAAGGCAAGTCGCGGGCGGCAGCAAGACGATGACGCGGGTGAGCAACGAGGGGTGTGTGCCTTTGCGCCAGAAGGTCGCGAATGCTACTTGGGGGATGACGTGGTGCATTTGGGGCGAACCGCTGCTGCTACCGGCACAGTTGCGTGCAGATCACCCGTGCGCAGGCAACAGCTGCGACGTCGATAAATGATTTGAGCAAATTGCTCTGTATTCCAGCGAAGCCTGTAGGATCTAGCGAGAAATGGTGAAGTTTGAAACGGAAATTGGAATAGGAAACAAGTACTACTAAGTGAATTAGCCTTGCTTTTGCTTTTTGCTATGGAATTGCTCTGTTTTGCATCGAAGCCTATAGGCTCCTCTGCGAATTGGTGAAGTTCGAACGGAGTATTGGAATAGGAAAGTAAATCTATGTTTCTCGTATTATCTGTGTGAATTTACGGAAGAGCAACAAAGGAGACACGGATTAGCTAATACGCGTCTCCGATGAGGGGGCGAGGCCAGTTCTATTCGAATGAAGAACAATTCATTTTCCCCTTTTAATCTGCAATCAACATTTATATCACGTATTTCTCCGTCATTTGTAATCCAAATTTGATGATATTTGTTTCCAAATTTTTCTAAAATCAACATCTATTTATTTATGACATTGTTTCATATATAATTCCATTTCCTAGATGTTGTTTATGCGCCTTTATCTTGTTCCTTATAAGTACAACATAGAAATAATATTTGTTTTACACAACCATTACTAATGAAACTTTGTATTTTGTAATCTTAAGGTGAACACAAGGTTGTGTTAAAATTTCAAATGTATATGAGTTTGAACATGTTGTAAAATGTGGAAAACTTCAATGTTGAAGTAATATTCTAGGAAATTATGTGAGAGATGTACACAGTTGTACACAAGTATATTCTTCCTTTATCAAAACCATTTGAATTTTTTATAACAAGTTTAGGGACCCAAATTATGTTGCTAAGTCAATTTGTAGAATTTTTAGACCACACTAAGATGTTATTAGAATTATTATATCATAAACATGAGTTAAGAAAATCTAATTTTAAGAATTTTTGTTACACAATTGTGGCTGTTGATATTTTATTCGATAAATGACCAACTACAAATTGTTTGTATTTTTCATTAATTTTTAGGTGCTATTTTATGGGCTCTAATATTTGAGGGAAGCAAGTTTCATTTCAACAAAATAGTGTCGGGCCCACGTGTCAGCATCAGCAGCCTATATAAAAAAAGATAACCCTGCCCGCCCGACAAAGAAGACATGGTTTCACCAACCCGCATCGCTAATAACTCTCCATTATCCGAAATGCCCCTGGCCGAATAAATTTGACCAAGTATATATTGAAAGTACTAATATTTATGACATGTAATAAGTATCATAAGATTAGTTGTGGAATATATTTTCATAATAAACATATTTGGAGATACAATATTGTTTTTATTTTGTCCATATTTGGTCCAACATCAAAGAGTTTGACTTCTCGATAAGCGAGATGTGCAATTAGTAGTATCCACTCATCGGAGACGTGTGTTTGGAAAATGCATCTCCTATATCTTCTCAACACAATAAATACCGTTGCCCCCAACCCTTCATCTACCCGCGAAACCACCACAACCCGTTTGCCTACCCGCGAAAAAACCACAACTGCCTACACTCCTCATCGTCCTCATTCCTGAGCGCGTTCGCTCTATACACAGGAGCAGGAGAGGGACGAGAAGACGGTGGTCACCATTCCAGGAGATGCCTAGCATGCCGGTAAGAAGCAGGCCGCACCAGTTGTCACTGCTGGAGGACCTCCCTCAAGAGGTCCACAATGAGATTGCGGTGCGTGTCGGTAAGACCTCGGAGCGGGCCTTGGATGACCTCAGCAGCCTATGAGGTACCTACTCGACCATGTGTCGTGTGTGCGGCCACCGCGACGTAGGCCAACATTTGTTGATAGAGGGGATAAGAGATGAGATTGCTTGGGTGTGGGAACCCACTGCGTACACAGCCTTCCTTGTTATGCTGACCGATCTCGGCAATCCGGGGCCTTGCTTCCACTCCGGGATCAACGTCATGTTCATGGAAAACAGGCAAAGTGATGATCTCCGGCAAATTGCAGAGGGTGGGCACGATGCGGCGGCCTATTTGTATACCATCTTGCTCTACAAGGACAATCGCAGCGTCGTCGCCGACGACACCGTGAAGCGGTACATGAGGCGGGTCGCAAGCGGCAGCGAGACGACAACGCGAGTGAGCAACGAGGGGTGTGTACCTCTGCGCAAGAAGGTCGCGAATGCTATTTGGGGGACGACATAGTGCATTTGGGGCGAACCGCTGCCGCTGCCGGCACAGTTGCACGCAGATCAGCCGTGCGCAGGCAACGGCTGCGGTGTGGATAAATGATTTGAGCAAATTGCTCTGTATTGCAGCGAAGCTTGTAGGCTCCATCGTGAAATGGTGAAGATCGAAAGGGAAATTGGAATAGGAAATAAGTACTACTAAGTGAATTAGCCTTGCTTTTGCTCTTTGCTATGGAATTGCTCTGTTTTGCAGCGAAGCCTGTAGGCTCCTCTGTGAATTGGTGAAGTTCGAACGGAGTATTGGAATAGGAAAGTAAATCTATGTTTCTCGTATTATCTGTGTGAATTTACGGAAGAGCAACAAAGGAAACGCGGATTAGCTAATACGCGTCTCCGATGAGGGGGCGAGGCCAGTTCTATTCGAATGAAGAACAATTCGTTTTTCCCCTTTTAATCTGCAATCAAAATTTATATCACGTATTTCTCCGTCATTCGTAATCCAAATTTGATGATATTTGTTTCCAAATTTTTCTAAAATCAACATCTATTCGTTTATGACATTGTTTCATATATAATTCCATTTCCTAGATGTTGTTTATACGCCTTTATCTTGTTCCTTATAAGTACAACATAGAAATAATATTTGTTTTACACAACCATTACTAATGAAACTTTGTATTTCGTAATCTTAAGGTGAACACAAGGTTGTGTTAAAATTTCAAATGTATATGAGTTCGAACATGTTGTAAAGTGTGGAAAACTTCAATGTTGAAGTAACATGCTAGGAAATTATGTGAGAGATGTACACATTTGTACACAAGTATATTCTTCCTTTATCAAAACCATTTGAATTTTTTATGACAAGTTTAGGGACCCCAATTATGTTGCCAAGTCAATTTGTAGAATTTTTAGACCACACTAAGACGTTATTAGAATTATTATATCATAAACATGAGTTAAGAAAATCTAATTTTAAGAATTTTTGTTACACAAGTGTGGCTGTTGAAATTTTATTTGATAAATGACCGACTACAAATTGTTTGTATTTTTCATGAATTTTTAGGTGCTATTTTATGGGCTCTAATATTTGAGGGAAGCAAGTTTCATTTTAACAAAATAGTGTCGGGCCCACGTGTCAGTATCAGCAGCCTATATAAAAAAAGATAACCCTGCCCGCCCGACAAAGAAGACATGGGTTCACCAACCCGCGTCGCTAATAACTCTCCATTATCCGAAATGCCCCTGGCTGAATAAATTTGACCAAGTATATATTAAAAGTACTAATATTTATGACATGTATTAAGTATCATAAGATTAGTTGTGGAATATATTTGCATAATAAACTTATTTGGAGATACAATATTGTTATTATTTTGTCCATATTTGGTCCAACATCAAAGAGTTTGACTTCTCAATATGCTAGATGTGCAATTAGTAGTATCCACTCATCGGAGACGCGTGTTTGGAAAATGCATCTCCTATATCTTCTCTCCACAATAAATACCGTTGCCCCCACCCCTTCATCTACCCGCGAAACCACCACAACCCCTTTGTCTACCCGCGGAAAAACCACAACTGCCTACACTCCTCATCGTCCTCATTCCTCGGCGCGTTCGCTCTCTACACAGGAGCAGGAGAGGGACGAGAAGACGGTGGTCACCATTCCCGGAGAAGCCTAGCATGCCGGCAAGAAGCAGGCCGCACCAGTTGTCATTGCTGGAGGACCTCCCTCAAGAGGTCCACAATGAGATTGCGGTGCGCGTCGGTAAGACCTCGGAGCAGGCCTTGGATGACCTCGGCAGCCTATGAGGTACCTACTCGACCATGCGTCGTGTGTGTGGCCACCGCGACGTAGGCCGACATTTGTCGATAGAGGGGATAAGAGATGAGATTGCTTGGGTGTGGGAACCCACCGCCTACACAGCCTTCCTTGTTATGCTGACCGATCTCGGCAATCCAGGGCCTTGCTTGCACTCCGGGATCAACGTCGTGTTCATGGAAAACAGGCAACGTGATGATCTTCGGCACACTGCAGAGGGTGGGCACGATGCGGCGGCCTATTTGTATTCCATCTTGCTCTACAAGGACAATGGCAGCGTCGTCACCGACGACACCGCGAAGCGGTACATGAGGCGGGTCGCGAGCGGCAGCGAGACGACAACGCGAGTGAGCAACGAGGGGTGTGTACCTTTGCGCCAAAAGGTCGCGAATGCTATTTGGGGGACGCCATAGTGTATTTGGGGCGAACCGCTGCCGCTGCCGCTGCCGGCACAGTTGCGCGCAGATCAGCCGTGCGCAGGCAACGGCTGCGGCGTGGATAAATAATTTGAGCAAATTGCTCTGTATTGCAGCGAAGCTTGTAGGCTCCATCGTGAAATGGTGAAGATCAAAAGGGAAACTGGAATAGGAAATAAGTACTACTAAGTGAATTAGCCTTGCTTTTGCTCTTTGCTATGGAATTGCTCTGTTTTGCAGCGAAGCCTGTAGGCTCTGCTGCGAATTGGTGAAGTTCGAACGGAGTATTGGAATAGGAAACTAAATCTATGTTTTGCTTTTGCACCTGCAAATTAAATCTATGTTTCTCGTATTATCTGTGTAAATTTACGGAAGAGCAACAAAGGAGACGCGGATTAGCTAATACGCGTCTCCGATGAGGGGGTCGGGCCAGTTCTATTCGAATGAAGAACAATTCGCTTTTCCCCTTTTATTCTGCAACCAAAATTTGTATCACATATTTCTCCGTCATTCGTAATCCAAATTTGATGATATTTGTTTCTAAATTTTTCTAAAATCAACATCTATTCATTTATGACATTGTTTCATATATAGTTCTATTTCCTAGATGTTGTTTATACGCCTTTATCTTGTTCCTTATAAGTACAACATAGAAATAATATTTGTTTTACACAACCATTACTAATGAAACTTTGTATTTCGTAATCTTAAGGTGAACACAAGGTTGTGTTAAAATTTCAAATGTATATGAGTTCGAACATGTTGTGAAGTGTGGAAAACTTCAATGTTGAAGTAACATGCTAGGAAATTATGTGAGAGATGTACACATTTGTACACAAGTATATTCTTCCTTTATCAAAACCATTTGAATTTTTTAAGACAAGTTTAGAGACCCAAATTATATTGCCAAGTCAATTTGTAGAATTTTTAGACCACACTAAGATGTTATTAGAATTATTATATCATAAACATGAGATAAGAAAATCTAATTTTAAGAATTTTGGTTACACAAGTGTGACTGTTGATTTTTTATTTGATAAATGACCAACTATGAATTGTTCGTATTTTTTATGAATTTTTAGGTGATGTTTTATGGGCTCTAATATTTGAGGGAAGCAAGTTCTTCTTGTACTTGTCACCCTGCAAGGATAAGTTTTCATGTTCTTAGAATTTTCCTATGATGATTATTGTGCCTAATATTGCTCTTTATGATCTTATACTACTCCAAGTTTTGAGGCAAATTAGTTCTGAACTCTGTGTTGGTTATACTTTTCAAGTTCTAAGGCAAATTAGTTCTGAACTATGCTTATACCATGTTTAACCCTATTTTAGCAAACACTCCTCTACCCGCGAGCAGAACTTGAGACACTACTAAACCTTCAAGTATGGGAATATGTGAAACATGAGGTTGATAATATTATGGAGGAAATGTGCATGCTCCTCAAAAAGGCTATGTTCATGAGGAGGTACAGTTTGTGGCTGAACAAAATCTGGAGCCCATGGAAGATGCGCTCGAAGTGTTTCAAGATATCTTGGTTGCATTTGAAGAGGCTGCAAAAAAAGCAGACCTTAGAGATGGGGCATGAGGAAGTTCAAGGTTGTTGATGTGTAAGGGCATATAGCCAAGTTCAAGATGCCCTTCTTTTGTTGATGTTCAAGGGGGCATGCTTTTGTTGATGTGCATGGTCAGATAGCATGACCATTGTAAAAAAATGTGATGGGCAAATTAAGGCCTAGCTAGATGGACAAGTTAATTGTTTATAATAATTATGTATATCTGTGTGGATCTATATGGACAAGTTATCTTAATCTATATATGTGGACAAGTTATGATGTCTGTTTTGTCTCAAAAGATATGTATTGATTGTGCCTGTATGTCGAAATGGGAGCCCTAAGAGATCAAGCTGACCTGTCAATGAAGACAGACACAAAGGAGACGCAGATTCACTAACTCGTGTCTCACTGACTTGTCAATGAACTGTTCTTCATTCCAATAGAACGGGTCCCACCGTTCATTGGAGACGCGAGATAGTTAATCTGCGTATGCTTTGCTCCACCAAACCGACGAGGAGGAGCCGGCCCCACGCGCTGCCTCGTGCATTGGAGACGCGGTTTGGCTAATCCATGTATCCTTTGTTCCTAATGTTTGACCAAAGCCACTCTGCCATTCTGCCTTCCTTCTCAAACCTTTTGCCTTTCTCGTCGTTATCGCATTCTCTCCCCTTCTCCTTCATCGTCTCCGTCGTAGAGATGGCTGGCGGAAAGCAGTCGTACTGCCATGACTCAAGAGGGAGGTTCTGTAGCAAGGAGGAGAAGGCCCCGCCCGCCGCCCCCGCCAAGAGAGTGAGGTTCCGCGGCCGGGAGGAGGAGGCTGTACACGCAGGCAAGCGCCAAGGGGGTGCACTTCAGCGATGCCCGGCAGACAGAGGCTGAGTCGTCCTCGGGCCAGAGGAAGAAGCCGTGCATGCACGGCAAGTGGTGGATCAGGCCGAAGACGTCGAGGTCGTACACCTCGAGTCCAGCAAGGACGACCACCTCGACGTCGGCCAAGACTCCGGCCACCACCCTCAGTCAACGAGGCGGACGATTCTGAAAATCACGAGGCAAGTTCGAGTTTGGTAGTTTCTGTTTTGTTCAGGGTTTCGAGTAGAAATTTTGTTAACTACAGAGGCTATTGGTTTATGCTTGAAGTTAGGTTTATGCTTGAAATTGAATTCCTGGTACTCATCATATGTTGCTCACAAAAATGTTGAACTCATTCTATATACTGCTTCAATTTCTGAATCTTCATGCTCTGTGACTTTTATTAACTGAACATCCAGTGCCTTCACTGATGAATGGTTCCAATGCATCAATTTTCCTTTGTTTTAGGGAGTTATTGTACCACCACATGACATTGTCAGGATCTGGACAGAAATCAACAGGCACAAGAAAACTTTTCACTACACCTGGACATTCCTAACAAAGCTAGAAAGAAGGATGGATGCCATTGGTAAAAAGAAGCAGGCAAGTTCTGAACCCATTTACAGCTAAACAACTTTCTTGTTTGACCAGTTACAGCTTTCATGATATTAAACTTAGTAATATAATTATGAAACTTGCATCAATTTGCCTTTGTTTTTGAAATGTGTTGTTACTCAGGAGGATCTTGACTGCATCTAGAAAGTACTCGACAAGGTGGATAGAAGGATGGACGACAAGGTTGTGGACGACATAAGTCTCCTAGCAAATGTTCATAAAATACTAGAATCTGAGGTGGAGCAGCTTAAAGACGCACAGAAGATGAAGGATATTTAACTTGTCGAAGCTGCAAAGAAGAATGCTGAGCTGCAGGAAAGACTTATAAAACTAGAGGTAATGATAGCTGAATTTGAGGCTATAGCACAAAAGAAGCCATCTAACTAGTGCCCCTGCTGATGCACGTCAGATGTGAATATGTTTGTTCTGAACATTATGCATGTCATATGTGAACATGTGATGCTATATATGCATCTTAATGTAGAATAATATAGAATATGCTCGTATGACTACTATCTATGTGTGTGGTTTTGCATCTTAAGAGACATGATTATATGTTTGTGTGATGTCCAATATTTGCTATGATGACAAAGTGTTGCAGCAACGCTCCTGCTTGACGGCAGTGAAGAATGCTAATGGACTTCAATTATTGAGCTCCGAGACTAGTAACAGACGTCAAATGGTCATCGGTAACAGACCCTAAGATCCTGTTACTGATAGGGCAGTGATGGGTAACAGACTTAAAGAGCCCGTTACTGATAGGTTTAACTTTCCTAACGGATGCATTTTAATGTCCATTCCAAAGAATACTTGTAACGGGCGTTTAACAAGCCCGTTACCAGAAGTAATCATTGGTAACGGGCGTTGTGTTGGTGAGGTCGGGGTCGAGCCTGTCGCGCTTATGCGTAACGGGCATGAAACAACAACCGTTACAGATGGGGGTCCATATAACAGGAGTTAAGGGACCATTACAAATACCGCGTGACCTATTTGAGGTTTTCACATAGTGAAAATAGCTTGTCGTAGTGATCCAGTTGTAAAATGGTCCCATTTGTTAAATGGGCTGCAACTGCCACGGCATCGGTGCTTGACAAGTCATTGTCCATGTAGGCAGCTATGTCATTGTACACGTAGGTAGCCATGTTATCATCAATGTAGCCAGCCACGTCATCGTCTATGGTGGTAGTCGCACCATCATCCACATTGGCAGCCACGTCATCGTCCACGATAGCAATTCATCACCAAAACTAGGCTTTGGGCTGAGCTGAGGCCCTAAGTGGGCCTCGGGCTATTCTATGACCGATTAAACTGAAACCAAAACATATGGATTCATATTGCATTGATGCATCCATATATTGCAATCATACAATTTTTATGCGAAGTTGAGATAATACCTTAAATTTGAAGAATAAATTGATAGTTCTTATGCCAACGCACCATACGTGGTAAAATGAAAAAACAGAAATAAGAAATAGATGAACTTGTAAATTGATGACCCATATCCAGGCATTAAGAATTGGACACAAGCACACACCAATTACCATTTTTTTGTCTTCTTGCTGTTCCTAATGGGGTTCTTGAGCACTATAGCCTGCCACTCCCACTAGAGCCGCCCCCACCACCTCCCTTGGTTCTGTCAAAGATGGAGCCGCTCCAACTTCACGGCCAACGCCAGATCCCTGACTACCAGCCAAGCCCAACCCCGATAGAGACCGGCCCAATATATAATCCCATCCTTCTCCTCAATGAGCCGCTGTCATGCCCTTCCCGGAGGCCAGAGTTGCCGCTCGGAGTAGCCGCCGCAGGACCTAGGGTTGTGTCGGGGCTGTGCGGTGGCACTTGCGGCTCGCAGTTGTGGTCTGCTGGCAGTATGTGTGCTACTAGAGCTGGCCGATGGACCTAGTTTTAGGCGTTTTGAGCTGTTGGGTCAGTGGGTCACAAGCGAAGGAACTAAGGAGGTAACAAAGAGTCAGTTGGAGGGGTGTTCTTCTACCTCGCCATCCGATGGTGCTACTAGAGCTCGAAATCTCGCCGGGGAAGGAGGGATACTCGTGCAATCCCAGCTCTACCAACAGCGAACGGGACACCTAACCTCAACGTATACAAATGCATTTGAAGTGGGGTGCTGAGAGCGCTGTAACGTGACCTATAAATGCAATTACATTATTGAACATTGTATAACATTTTTGTGCTTGTTTTAAATTTAATGCATTTGTATATTAAATTTAGTTATTAAATAAACTGAAGCATCCTTGTCAAGCAACTTAGATTTTCACCGTATAACCTATATTGTGAGATGGCTTGATAAATTAGTACTTCTCTAAACTTGAATTTAGGTAATTTTGCCTGTATTTTTAGAGACCGTCTTGAGGTCAAATAACTTACTCGGAGACTCAAAAGTATAATTCCCGAAAAAAATTCATTTCAAACCTGCAATAGCTATGATGCCAGTTCCAAGCAAATTGTGTATCTCTTGATTCATACTATCACCATTAAAAGTTTTAGGATTTTCGGAGCCCTCTAGACTCCTTTTTCTCTACTTCCTAATAAATAAGGCAGCGTCCACTCTGCGCTCTCGCCAGTCGCCCCTTCCTGCCTCTGGGACTTACTGCACACGCCGACATGTGGGGCATACTGCGCTCTCTTCCCTTCTGCTCTGCGCCACGCCTCCTGCCCTCAGCGTGCAGGCACTGGCAGCTTGTGGTGTGGGACTGTGGGCGGCGGAGTCAGAGGTAGAGCTTGTGGCTTTTGGGCGGTGGAGAAGATAAGAAAGACAATAATATTTTTGTGGCACGTCAGCTTGAGCGGATAAAAAAGAGAAATGCAGGATAAAGAAAAGAAGTTAGGGAAAAAACTAATTAAGAATACAGGAAAATATATAAAAAAAAGAGAAATTTTAGGGTGCTTATTTTTTTATAGCCGTTGATCCGACGAAATCTAACAGTGGATGTACCAAGAAGTTTCTATAGGGACGTACCAGGAAGTTCCAATTTGGTGGGACCTACAACAAATTTTAATTATTATTTTTTAACTCAGAAAGGATGTATAAGTAATTTCTCATAGTTCCTCACGTGATCACCGCGGGCCTGGGCTCCGGCACGTCCGGCATCACCGCGAAGCCGCGCGGCAGTAGGGCCACGCCACTGAAGTCCGTGCTCGTCGATCACCTACCGTAGGGCCGTGCCGTCTGTTAGATAATAGGTGATTATTCAGTATATTTTGATTCTATAAATTAAAAGGTATTTCAATATGATCATTATCGTGAGTGAAACATAGCATGTGCGAGTGTTTATGTTTAAACAACTATTAAACATAAACAAAAGAAACCGACAAGGTTTGGTTTGTACCCAAAAGCTGGATGAGTTATGGAGGCACTCGCTTCGTTGTTATCATTCGTCATCCCAAATGACCTAGTTGATGTAGCCGTATAAAGTTGTTGCAGTGAAGAGTCGGTGCCATGCAGTCCCTCGAGCGGTCTTCAGGAAGTAGTGGACGTAGTCGTACTGAGAGCGAGCAGTCACATGAAGACGCTCCCAAAAAAACCTTATCGCCACCTATTCCGAGCAAGATCTTCTTGCGGCGATCGAGGTTCCGGAGGCTTTACTCTCGCCGGTACCATGTGCGCGGTGCAGGCAATGAGAATGAGGAAAAAGTAGCAGACAAAGAGGCAGAAGGGAGAAATCTCTTGAACAAGAGTATCTGAGCGTAAATAGGTGAGTTGGAGAGGAGGAAGGAGGCGTCCTTATATAGGCCGGGGAGAGCTGGGGAGAGCTGCGGGCGGGGCGCCCAGATGGACGAGACGCGGACGGGACGCGGTTCAACAAACATGGACGGTCGCGGGTAAGGAAACCAAATTACCGTTGGGAATATTCCGAGGATTATTCCCATCAACGGTAAAAGGTGCTCCCGCCCCGCAACACATCACGACCGTCTGCTCTGCAAGGCCACGGCCTCGGCCTGGCTCGGCGAGGTGAGGGAGCGCGCATGCATGTGGCTCACCAGTCTCCTTATTCAACTTCACAAGTAGTGTATGTTCGATATACCACTTAAGTCGAATAAAAGCTTCGTCAAATACCCGGTATTATTCACTTTTATTTTCCCTAGTATTAAAAAAATAGGTTTTAATTCTTTAATTATTAAAGTAAATGCCTCAAGGCCCATTTATTCCAACAATCCCCACCAAGAATTACACACCTCATTGGAAATGCTCTCATTGTCCACTTCTGTTTTGATATACTAGTAGACTATTAAGTTGAACATCCACCAGGAACTAAGGTTACAGTTATTCACAACTGAACAATGGACTATGCCTTGAATTGTCAGTCTTGTGTAAACAAGCTTGGCCAAAACCCATTACTGATACTTGACTATGAAGCATCCCCGCGGGTTGGAGCTTATAAGTCACACTCTATGCCTCTTCATGAATTTTCTAGAGATCACCCAAATCTCATAGATTATGACTAGTAGTCAAACTCATATAGGTGTGTTCCTTAAAGACATACTGTAGGACTATGTGATGAGGACATGACATCTTCAGATACGACCATTGATTATATGGTGAGCTCATTTCGACATTTGCATAGTAACTCTTGGTACAACTCACTTGGTTCCACATGTACATATCTTTATTTGTTTGAAGGTATGTTTCAAAGTGCAAGGTCATCAAAGTCCAACATTCGGGAGCGACGCCGTCATCATGAGCATGATATTCACCCTTGGGACCCCGACCCAAGTAAGAGCATGCTTCAAGGACGTGGAGAACACTTTAAGAATGGCACAAGACGTCCTCCACCTTGGCCACCACCTGGTTCCCATCAAGTGGTAATGAGAGACTCAGGTACTACCTTCAGGACTAGGTGGCCCAATCTTCCGTCAGGGGAGGATAGCTTTCGTTTTGGGTGAGTGTGACACACCGATCCGGCTTCAGATCCAAAGACTCGAATCCTTGCAACCTTAGCACCACAACTTCTCTGGTTATCAACCGTGTCACGATCTGGTTGACCTCACCAAGAAGGCTAATCCCTGCATGTGAAATGAAGAACACAAGCAAGACCCCCTAGACGCGCTCCTAATGGACCCTGACAAGATACACGGCCCAAAGACCAAAAGACGGTGTTGCAACACCCTGACAGATTATGGACGTCTACTTGTTTCGATGATTCCCGATGACTCCGGAAGTATTTCGACCCGGGACCGGTGCCATTGGAAGCATATTGAAATTATCTTTCCAGCCATATACAAAACTCCCAAAACTAGGAAGTACGAGACATGGGCGTCTGTTTCAGTGAAGACTGCTCCTGGACTCCGAGATGGACTCGAACTTGAGTTGATTTGGACCTCCAACTTGGTTTGGACGCCCTTGCCGTCCTCCTAAGGTGGTGGCCAAGGTGGAGGACGTCTTGGGCCATTCTTAAAGTGTTCTCCACGTCCTTGAAGCATGCTCTTACTTGGGCCGGGGTCCCAAGGGTGAATATCATGCTCATGATGATGGTGTCACTCCCGAATGTTGGACTTTGATGAGCTTGCACTTTGAAACATACCTTCAAACAAATAAAGATATGTAAGGACTGAATAGGCGACCAGAGGGGGGGAGTGAATGGGATTCGATAAAAATTCTTCCCAAAGGAGTGAACTCGGCCTATACCCCGATTGCCACTCCGATCACTCGCACACACCAAGAAAGGTCTAGACTAGGCATACACAAGCCTACAAGTCCTAGAGACAAGCCACGAATCAAGAAGCGGAAGCAGAAGACAAGAATCAAACCACTCAACCAAATCTGCAGAGTCCAAGGCGGACTGTCCAGAACGTACGGGCGGACCGTCCGCGGCACCTGGGCGGACCCTCCGCAGGACGGCGCAGACTGTCCGAAATTGCGGACAGAACCACCAGAGACGCACCCCGAAAAATCGAACTGTCCGAGTGGGACTTGCGGATTGTCCGCCTTGTCACGGACCGTCCGGCACTCAAGTACGAACCGTCAGCAAACTCCTTGCCACCAAAAACTCCTGAACCAACGGATCGAAACACGAGCACGCAAGAACACGCGAAGAACACGAAGAACAGCTGCGCTGCCAGCCACTCGCGAACTGTCCGCCAGGCCCGCGCGGATAGAGCTGCCCGAGCTCGAGCCGCCCAAAGTCAAACCTTCCTTCCCTTCACTCGATCTCTCGAATCAACCAATGGATTGTGACCAAAACATAGAGGAAGATGAAGCGTCTCTAGGAGATGCTATCCCTACGAAATCTTGGCCTCAAACCCACTAAAACGAGAGGAATCGAGATCCTACGAAAACATCTCCATGAACTCGGGTTCCACCAAGAACTCGCAAATCGAAGGGCTTTCCTGGCATTTGAGGGGTCAAAATCATACCCAAAGACGCACAAGGCATCCACCCATGATCCCCATAAAGAAATCCGAGGAGAAACGCCCTCAAATCAACGAATCAAGTGAAGAACAAAAGCCCCCAAAAATAGTACCGAAAATGACACGAAAATCACAAGATGTTAAGAAGGAGATAGAATCACAACGCCGAATTCTTCCATACATCCAGAGGTCAGAGTCTATACAAGAATCTAGCCTAAGGAAATACTGAGAAAAAGAAGCTATCCGGAGCAATTAACCCTAGCCATCCTCCTCTAACTTCTATTTATACTTAGCCTCCTGGAGGTGGCAAATGACCCTACTACCCCTAGTACATAAATGTAAGATACACACCCCTCAGGGGCATTTTGGTCCAAGACATGGATATTCCCGTCGAGCGGACTCGCTTAGCCTCGACGCAAGACCTTTGATCACACCACGTGCCCCCCGCCTCGAAGCTTCCCGATGGTCCCGGATCACCATCTCCGTCGTGTTGGGCCTTCGGCCTTGGTTTTGAGGCCCAAACCAAGAAACCGTCCACCGATGGTTTTGTGGGCAAACCACCAAACCCCGCGTGCAAGCTTCGGCCTCGAACCGCTACCTTGCACCGACCCATGTCCATGACTTCAACTTGCTCTTCTCACACCGCACGGCTCGCACTCAACCCCATCGGCCACCAGGTCCAATGAACCAAGCCTACTTGCCTCTCCATCACCTGGAGGCCACCACGGCAAAGGCCTTTCGCGCTTGTTCTTCACTTGCACTAATACGAGTCAAGTCGCAACCTGCCCTGCAATACTGAGCTAAGTATCAGTTCACACAACGTTGTCAATCACTCATCACTAAGGAGCGACCCTCCACTGGTCTTCGGACACACCTGGTCCTCAATCTCCCCCCTAATGAGTGCATTGACAACACCCATAGTAACCAAATTAGAGAAAAGGAAAAGAAAACAACCACGAACACAAACCTCCAACAAGTGATCCAAAGCTAAAGAACAAGCGAAAAACAAGATCACTCACCAGACCAAGTCTCGGCCCCCTAAGGCAGGGCAACGGCTCAACACAGCCGAGACAAACAAAGCTCTCCACAAAGAGCACACCACAAAGCACAAAACTCAGGCAAACCAAAGGAGCTCCCCCTGCACAAATGCAAACTCCCCCTGAGCAAATGCAATTCTTTCCACAGATTTCTCCCCAACATGCAAAATCTCACAAAGTCTCCACATATTCTCCCCCTTGCATATAACTTCTCCTCCTTATTGACAATGTATGAATCAAGCTACCATGAAAGGTGCACAAATGCATGTCAAAGCATATACAAGCTCCCAAGCTTCTCAGATATACAAAGAGCACAACAAAATGCTACAAATGAGACATAGAGCAAGCAAAGTAGACATGGTGTAGTTAGCACATTGCCATCAAGAAAGTAGAGACATAGATACATATGACATGGCCAAAAGAATTTTAACCAATTTTCACAAAAAGAAATCATCTCATGAACTAGATCACCCAAAGCTCATACAAGATCACAAGTTCTCAACACAAGATCAGAGCAAACATGCATGAGCTACTATATGTCATGTCAAAGCCACCGAGCCATGTGTCTACTTCTAATAGAGACTTCTCATGGTAGACATCATGCAACAGTTTAGCACCCAAGATACATACATCAAAGCATAAAGACGTGATTATGAGCACATTTTTTAAAGCATAGACATTTCATAGACCAATTTCATTTTCAAATTTAAGCATGGTACATGAAATGCCTTTGCGGCAAAAAGAAGCTTATGCTCCTCCACAAGTGAACATATGGGCTAAACATTCACCATGACAAATGAGTCTTTGACCCCAAGTGAAAAGAGCATGATACTCAACTACAAGCTAAGCATGATATAGACATTTTAGCATAAAGAGAGCACGGAAGAGTATATACTCATGAATGAAGCATTTTTAGCATTTCACAAAAAGGAGCTATCTCATCATGAACATATGACAATACAATCAAGAGCATAGCATTCACATCACCATTTTCAAAGCATACACATATCTCACATATAGCACCTCATAGTGATCAAAGAATTTAAGAGAAGCTCATCCTAGCAATTATGATACAAAGATGGTTATCCTACCATGTTTTGGTACAAAATAAAAAAGGATGCACAAAATGCCACAAATGATACATATATCACATATATACATGAGAAGCTCCAAGATCCAGCTAAAAAGGGAAACACACTCCAAGTTCACTTCGCAAGCGTGTGAAGGTAACTTGGTCAAGTGGCTTAGTGAAGATGTCAGCTACCAGATCTTGGGTAGGTACATAGGACAAGGAAATGTTCCCTTTGTCAACATTGTCCCTCAGAAAATGATATCTCACTTTGATGTGTTTAGTCTTGGAGTGAAGGACTGGGTTTTTGGCTACACTTATGGCACTAGTGCTATCACAAAAGAGTGCAACCTGGGAGCACTCATCACTAAAATCGCTCATAGTGTATGTCATTCATAGGAGCTAGGAATAACAACTCACTGCAGCAACATACTCGGCCTCTGTAGTGGACTGGGCTACACTGGATTGCTTGCGAGACGACCAAGATACCAAAGAAGAACCAATAAAATGGCAACAACCCGAGGTAGACTTGCGATCCAAACGACACCTAGCAAAATCAGCATCGGAGTATCCGTGAAGTCTGAGTGTCGAGGAGGCAGAATACCAAAGACCAAACTTAGGAGTGTAGTTCAAGTACCTGAAAATCATCTTGACGACCTGCCAATGTAAAGTTCTTGGTGAAGCCTGAAAACGAGAGCACAGACACACACTAAACTATATGTTCGGCCTCGTCGCCATCAAGTAGAGGAGGGAGCCGATCATGCTCCTATACTCTTTCTGGTCTACGGGTTCGCCATCTTCATCCGCATCCAAAGTCGTAGTGGTACCCATCGGTGTAGTCAGCGGCTTGGAGTCATTCATGCCAAATTTCTTCACTATGTCCTTGGTGTACTTCGCCTGATGTACAAAGGTCCCGTCCTTGATTTGCTTGATCTGGAGTCCTAGGAAAAACTGCAGCTCGCCCATCATAGACATCTCAAATTCTCTGCTCATGTCATCTGCAAATCTGGCAACAAGGTCATGAGAGGACCACCAAAGATTATGTCATCCACATAAATCTGAACAATCAACAGGTCATTTCCATGATTAAGGAGAAATAGGGTCTTATCAACTGTGCAATCACAAACCCCTTACTCAGCAAATAGCCTCTCAACCTACCATACCAAGCCCTCGGTGCCTGTTTCAACCCATAAAGCGCTCTTTGGTGTTTGTACACATGGTGTGGGTATCTCTCACTCTCAAACCCTAGGGGTTGCCTCACATACACTTATTCCTCTGTCACCCTATTCAATAAAGCACTCTTTACATCCATCTGAAACAACTTAAACCCTTTAGCCACAACAAAGGCTAGAAGGATCCGAATCGCCTCCAGACGGGCCACAGGAGCAAATGTCTCCTCATAATTTACACCCTCTTTTTGGTTGAGCCCCTGAGCCACCAACCTTGACTTGTTTCTCACAACCATCCCATTCTCACCTTCCTTGTTCTTCCATACCCACTTGGTACCTATAGGATGACAATTTGGTGGTGGATCAACAAACACCTAGACCTGGTTTCTCTCAAAATTCTCCAACTCCTCATGCATGGAATTCACCAAGTTTGCATGAGAAAGTGCGTGTGGAATATCTTTGGGCTCAAACGAGACAACAAATGCAGAGTGAGCAAAGTGAGCAGTATTTCATAACCTCGACCGTGTAGTGCACTCATGAAGGTCACCTACGATAGTCGATGGTGGGTGATCCACCTCTACACGCCGGGGAGCCTCTCGCCTGGAAACAATCTCCCCCTCAGCAGCAGCCTCCACTCGAACAACCTCAGTCGTAGTAGGTGTAGGGGATGGGCCATCCTCGATCGTCATCGTCGTAGTGGAAGTAGCATGTACACGATTAGCCACGGGAGCATCACCACCATCATCTTCTTCTTCTCCATCTCCATCCTTCTTGAGAAACCAAGTTGATATGTGCATTGGTTCGTATATGATGAGCGATTGACCGGATTTTTTGAGGCTTTGTGTTGAGTGTGTTTTGTCGGGTTGTGTTGTCGGTTGTGTGTCTTTTATTCATATCTTTATGCGGTGTGTTGTCAATGAACTCATGAGGAGTGGTTGACAACGTTGTGTGGACTGACTCTTGGCCTAGTATTGCAGGTGTTGGTTGCGGCTTGGTTTGCGTTGGTGCAGGTGAAGAACAAGCGCGAAAGGTCTAAGCCAAGGTGGCCTCCAGGGTGATGGAGAGACAAGTAGGCTTGGTTCGAGGGACCCGGTGGCCGACGGGATCAAGTGCGGACCGCATGGTGCAAGAAGATCAAGACAAAGTCGTGGACATGGAGCCGGTGCATCGGTGGCGGCCAAGTCAAGGAACGAGGCAAGACTGAGTAGACCGTCCGGGTGCCGGAGGTGAAAGGCTTGACGGGCTCGACGCTTGGCGTGGTGAGGCCGGGCCGTGTACGCGGGGTTTGGTGGTTTGGCCACAAAACCATCGGAGGACGGTTTCTTGGTTTGGGCCTCAAAACCAAGTCCGAAGGCCCAACGCGACGGAGACGGGGATCCAGGAGCATCGGGAAGCTTCGAGGCAGGCGACACGCGGCATGATCGAGGTGCTTGCGTCGGGAGGACGCGAAGGTCCGATGGATGCGTGGTCGTCCGATGGTGAACTTAATGTGTTGACCAAAATGCCCCTGTGAGGCCTTGTATTGTATCACCTAGTGTAGGGGCACTTCGATCATTTCCGGAGGGCCTATATATAGGAGGAGGGGGCTGAATTTTCATCCAACTGTTTGGCTAGTGGTGGGAGGGCTCTTTCATTTTGGGGTGCTCTTTGGAGAGAAGGTGAGAGGAGTGAGTGGCTCTTTGTTTGAAGCTTTTTGCCATCCAAGATTTGCAATTCTTGGAGTGGCTTGTAACCGATTGGACAATAGTTTCATAGTGAATTCTTCCACTTAATCTTCTGCCTATTCTTCAATTCCTGAGTTCCTTTTGTTGCATTTTCGGAGCTCTTTTTGTGCTATTTTCGTGCTTCTCGATCTATCATTTCTAGGTCGTTTTGTCTCGGACTTCTTTGAGGGGATCATGGGTGAGTGCCTTGTGCCTCTTTGTGGATGATCTAGACCCCTCAAATGCCGGGAATCTGGCTCGATTTGGTGAGTTTTGGATGAACTCGAGTTGGTTCTTTGAGCGCATGAGATTTACGATGACGGTTGATTGGAAAGGTTTGGGGCTCCAAGATTTTGGGCATAGCTTCTCCTAGAGACGCTTCCCATCTACCCAAAAATTGGGCTCAATCCGTGCAGCAGTTTGGGAGATCCGTCGATTGGAAGTTGGAGGTCTTTTTCGCGGGGGTCGCGTTCCTGTTTTTGTGTACAGGGCGGACAGTCCGCGGGCATGTTGCGGATGGTCCACGAGGACAGTGTCCGTTGCATGTTCGTCGAGTTCGTTGCGCGTTCTTACGAGCTCGAGGTTCGATCCGTTGGGATCTTTGCTTTTTGTTGCAAGAGGTTTTGCGGACGGTCCGCCGGACCATGACAGACGGTTCGCGAGGTGAAGTTTGAGTTGGGGTTTTTCTGTGGTTGGCTCGGACGGTTTGGACTGCTATGTCGGACGGTCCGTGACCCGGGCGGACAGTCCGTATGGTGAAGGCGGACAGTCCGCGTGTGCTAGTTCCTCTCTGGTGCTTCTGTTAGCTATTTCGGATAGTCTGGCTTGTCACCGCGGACGGTCCGCCCTGAGCCGCGGACAGTTCGCCCCAGCTCCACGGACAGTCCGTTCTTGGCGAGCAGTTTTGCCCAAGTGCTTTGGTTCTTGTCTTGTGCTTCCACTTTTCGATTTGTGGCTTGTCTTTAGGACTTGTAGGCTTGTGTGTGCCTAGTCTAGAGCCTCTTTGGTGTGTGGGAGTGATCCGAGTGGCAACCGGGGTATAGGCCGACTTCTCTATTTGAAGAAGAATTTTTATCGGCTCTCATTCACTCCCCCCTCTCTCGTCACCTATTCGGTCCTTCAATTGGTATCGGAGCAGGTTACGGATTCATGTGACTCTAACAAGTCTAGGATCCATAGGGTGACAAAAGAAGAGGGGCGCTTTGCTTGTGGTTTTGGTGTTGTGCCTTTGAAAATCATAACTTGAGATACCTTCCATAAAATAGGCGTTACTTTTCGCTCGGTGCTTCGTTTCAGCTCAAATTTTTACAACGGTTAGGTGACAAAATTTTTACAACGTCGGTTTGGCAGTCTCGAAAAATTTAGAAAAATTCGGGAACATAAAGAAAAAATTCGTTGAAGCTTTTTCAAGGCTTTTAGTGAACGTTCCTGAATTTCTCTAGACTGCAATTCACCTTCGTTTGAGCTGAAATGTTGTGTGCCTCTATCTTTGATGCTCCTTGTTCAGTGGTAAAATTTTGGGCAAGAGATAAGGTTCTTTGCTACTGAACTCGTGAGTTCTTTTCCTAGAATTGAGGCAATTCGAGTAAATTCTTTGCTTCTTTGTTGCTTGTAGCTGATACTTGCCATACTTCTTGTGATGATGATGATGCTTTGGTTGATGGAAATGATGATACTTGTTCATGTGGTCTCATTTGCACTACTTGCATTGATTTGGAAAGTGAAGTTTTGGCTTTAAAGAAAATGCACAATGATATGTGCGCCAAGTTGGTTGTCCATGATGAGATGAGTTCCAACCTTGAGAAAGAGAATGAACTCTTGCGTACCACATATGCTAGATGCATTGAGGAGGAAATTGAGAATTTGAGAAATAAGACATGTGGTACTTGTGAGCACCTCAAATTTGAAAAAGAGGTTTTGCGCACAAGGTGCGAGAGTCTTTGTGCTAAAGGTTTGGATTCTCATATTTCTTGTCACTCTGATGTTGATGCTTTTAAAATTGCTTCTTCTCAAACGGAGTTGACTTCTTCTCTTGAGCGTGAGTCTTTGGATGGTGACACGTGTGGTAGTGCTTTGGATAGCTCTTTCATAGCTACTCCTAAGCTTGTTGCTTCTTCCGGTGTTGCCCAGGATGTGTCGGATGGCAAAGGTGCTTCTCACACATTTGGAATTCATGCTCCCAAACTGAGGTTCCAATGCACCTTTTGTAAGAAGGATGGGCACACTGTGGAGTTTTGCTTTCGCCGTGTTAAGCACGAGTGACGTGTGCGTGCCAAAGCTTTTAAGAAGCCACGTAGCCTTTCTCATGGCACGTGTGATTCTAATGTGGGCACCAAGGCGAGTGTAGGGGTTGATGCTTCTTGTTCTAAGTCCCAAGGGACTGCTCACTTACAAGAGAATGGTGATTCGTCCACTCGGATCGTGCCTCTCGATAGGCCTTTGTACCATTGCTCTCATTGTGGGAAGGATGGGCGTCAAGAGAGCTTTTGCTACCGCCGGGCAAGGAAAATGTGGCGAGGAGGTGCTTCTAGGCCTTTGGTTGTCCATAGCCCTTCTCATGGCATGAACACTTGTGAGCCTAAGAAGGCACAATTTGTGGACAAGTTTTATGACACTATTTCTAGTGAGTTAGGCCATGCTCGTGGACATGGTTCTAGTGTTTCTTGTGTTGGTCCATGACATGCTTTCCATGGTGCTTGTGTTGGTTCTTATCCTAGGACCCCGAAGGATCTTTGCCTTTTTGCTTGTGGTAGCACTCGGTTTTCTTCACGAGTGGCTCCTTTGAGGCATGGTTCTAAGGGTGTTCGGAAACCTTTTCATTCGAACCGGCATTTGCATCATGCTAACCCACATGATTAGTTAAGTGCATCGCTTACCCGTGTGACTATGTATTGGATTCTCAAGTATGTGCTTGCTAACCCTTTGGGATCCAAGGCTTGGTCTTTTCCATCTCCTTGTGTGTAGGTATGGAGACGCGGTTGGAGAACACAGGTTGGATTGTGCTTGATCTTTGCCTGTGAGGTGATCAAGAGAAGATGGTTCTCCACACCGTTTTGGATGGCTCTTGAAAGCCTTTGTACACATGTATAGTGAGTTTTCTTTTTTCCTCTTGTGCTCAGTTGTATGTACTTGTGTCTTGATTGTGTGTAAACCATGGTAGGCTAGCCACCTTGTTCATGATAGTTTTGTGATCTTGTATATCTATCTTGCTATCTTTGTATGATATTGTGGTGGATGATATATATGAACATCATGTCATGCTTTATGATTGCTCTATGGTGGTTATGTCATGTTGTTCATCTATATCATTTTTGTCTAGCTCTATGGTCTCCTTTCTTGTTAGCATGTTTGTTCCCCCATGTATATCCTGTTATGCTAGCCTTGTAATATATGTTGGTGGATGATCCACATGAACTTGTATCATGCCTTTTTTTAGTTTTTGTATCATGTTTGGCATGTTGTTCTTTGGTAACATTTTGGTTTAGTATCCTTGTATAGGGTTGTACCTTGTTGACATGCTTGCTAGCCCATGCTTATTCATATATGTGCAATCATGTTACAATGCTTTATTTATATTGTTTGGTATTGTCAATGCATTGTGTAGCATGTTTTGAGCGTTCTTTGGGTTTTGGGCTTGCCTTGTCTTCGGGTTGTGGTTGACTCTTTTGGTTTTCTCCCTTTTCAGTTGGCTTTAGAGCATCTCTCTTGCTCTTTCTTTTTCTAGCTTTTGTTTTGCTAGTCGTCTTTGGTTGAGGGGGAGCTTGGCTTCTTTCGATGGGGAATTAGTTTTTGAGGGTGTGGCTCTTGGTAGTCTTTTGTGATCCTTCAATTGGTATCTTTCCTATGGTACTCAATTGGGATCTTTGGCGGTCTTGCAATTGGTATCTTTTCTATGGTACTCAATTGGGACCTTTGGTGGCTCTTCTCTCGCTTGGAGTGATTCTTGGTTGGTGTGTCCCCTCGTCAGCTTTCTTGGTGTTAAGTCAAGTTCCTTGTCTCCCTATGCATTGTGCATTGCATTTGTATCATATATATCATGATGTATAGACTTGGTAGGTTTGACATTCGTGTCTTGCATTGTGTCATATAACATGTTGCATTTGATGTACATATCTACCTTTGTTGCATTTGTATCATATGCATGGTAGGTTGAGCTTCTCCTATATGCCATGAATACTATGATATGCTATTTGTGAGCTTTTGAGCATGTTTGATATAATTTGGTGATGGATAGCTATGCTCTTGATAGTTTTCCTATATATGCATGTTGAGATGGCTACTTTTGGAAAATGCTAGGACAGGCTCTCTCTTGTGAGTTTAAGCCTTTCATGATCTTAGTGTGCTTTGGTGGTCTTTATCATGGTTAGTTTGTGCTTGGATAGCATATGCTTTTCACTTGGGGTCAAAGACCCATTTGTCCTTATGAATGGTTAGCCCATGTGTCACCTTGTGGGGGAGCATAAGCTTCTTTTTGCCGCGAAGGCACTTCATGTACCATTTTATGCTTAAATGTGAAAAATGAAATTGGTATGAAATGTTTTGCTTGAAGTTATGCTCTCACCTGTTCCATGTCATAATTGCTTTAAATATGAATTAATATGGGTGCTAAACCGTTGCATGATGTCTACCATGAGAAGTCTCATTTTAAGAAGTAGACACATGGCTCGATGGCTTTAACATGACATGACATGAGATGCTTATGGGTGTTTGTAATGATCTTGTGATGAGGATATGTGACCTAGCATGAAGTTTGTGTGATCTAGATTCACTTTGGCATGTTTTGCTCATGTTTCGGTCTTTCCTCATGAGAGGGAATTTTTTCACAAAAATACTTAATTTGATCATGCCTTTCTCATATGCCTATATAGCTTTACTATCTTGATGGCTATGCTTTTATGGAACTATGAACTATCTTGCTTGCTCATTATCTCACTTGTAGCATTTTATAGTGCTCTTTGTATATTTGAGAAGCTAATAGTTGAATTTCTTGCAAAATTACCTTGATTCATGCATTGTCAATAAGGAGGAAAAGTTGCATTTGAGGGAGAAAATGTTTCAGTCTTCATGCATTTGTTGCATCTAGAGGGATACTTAGTTCAGGGGGAGAACTAGAGTTTGCATGCACATATTCAGGGGAAGTATGCATTTGTGTAGGGGAGCTTTGGTGAGTTTCCTTTGTTTGACTGAGTTGTGCTTTAGTGTTTTGCTCTTTGCTCTATCACATACATTTAGGGTGAGCTTTGTATGCTCTTTGGCCCTAGTGCATGTGCTTAGGGGGAGCTTGTGAGCTTGGTGTGCTCTTTGCTCTATCGCATGTGTTTAGGGTGAGCTTTGTATGCTGTTTGGCCCTAGTGCATGTGTTTAGGGGGAGCTTGTGAGTTTTGTGCTCTTTTGCCGTTGGTGTTGAGCCCCTTTGCCTCTTCTTGAGGAGCCGGCGGTTGATTTGAGTTTTCGATCGTCACATGATTGGTGTTGAGCCCTTTGTGCCTCTTCTTGAGGGATCATGTGTTCTTTTCTCAGTTGTGTCGAACCGTTGCCCATATCTTTGGGGACCGAGATATTGTTATGGCCTTGGTGGTTTGTCTCATGCCAAGTGACTTTGTTCTTTGCCCTTGTGTGGTTTTCGTTCACTTGGATGAGATTTTCAGCTGTTGCCCTCTCAAACCATTTCTTTGTGCTCGCATGTTGTCAACCCACTCCTCAAGGGGGAGAAATTTGGAAAATCAAGTTGATATGAACCTTGATTTGATGGTGATGAGCGGTTGACAAGTGCTTTGCTAAGAGCTGAAATTGGTTTGATGGCTTTTGGGTTTGCGTGTAGCTCTTGTCGGTTGCTTGACTCTTAGGTGGTATTTAGCCTTTGTGATGAGTCCAGCCCAGGTGGGGTTGGATGGAAAGCCCGACACACCGGTCCAGCTTCAGTTATGCACGATCTGGCCCCCGCAAATCCGGCTTCAGGTACACACGACCTGGCCCCCAAGATTCCAGCTTCAGATACGTACAATCTGGCCCCCGTAACCTTAGCACCGGCAGCCGAAATAACAACACACCGATCCGGCCGAAGCATGACACACCGATCCGGCTACAGCGCCACTAGGGCCTCCTGCTGCGCCTCGGCAACCTTAGCACCATACTCCTCTGCAACCTTAGCACCGCACTCCGGCGCACCTCTCGGGGAAAGGCCCAATCGCCCCAAAAGACTAGTCTGATAGGGGAAGGGTGGCTCTCCTTTTTAAGGTGACTTCCTCCTCCCAAGGTAAGCAAGGTGGGATAATGAGGCTCACACGGTCGCCGCCCGACTACAACTGGGCTTCGGCCCATGTTGCGTCTTTGCCAACGGGTAATAGTGGAGGAAGATGTCCTCATCATTCTCCCCTTCTTAACAAGGGCCCAGCTCTGATACCAAATGATGAGTCCGGCCCAGGTGGGGTTGGATGGAAAGCCCGACACACCGGTCCAGCTTCAGTTATGCACGATCTAGCCCCCGCAAATCCGGCTTCAGGTACACACGACCTAGCCCCCAAGATTCCAGCTTCAGATACGTACAATCTGGCCCCCGTAACCTTAGCACCGGCAGCCGAAATAACGACACACCGATCCGGCCGAAGCATGACACACCGATTTGGCTACAGCGCCACTAGGGCCTCCTGCTGCGCCTCGGCAACCTTAGCACCATACTCCTCTGCAACCTTAGCACCGCACTCCGGCGCACCTCTCGGGGAAAGGCCCAATCGCCCCAAAAGACTAGTCTGATAGGGGAAGGGTGGCTCTCCTTTTTAAGGTGACTTCCTCCTCCCAAGGTAAGCAAGGTGGGATAATGAGGCTCACACGGTCACCGCCCGACTACAACTGGGCTTCGGCCCATGTTGCGTCTTTGCCAACGGGTAATAGTGGAGGAAGATGTCCTCATCACTTTGGTTCCGAGAGTCTTTGGTTGGAGCTCTTCTCATTTCAAGTTGCCTTCTGTTTGGCTTTTGTTGGTTTTGGGCACTTGAATGGTTTTCTTCTTTTGCTTTCAAACCATCTTTTGTCAATGCACTCATCAAGGGGGAGATTGAGAAACCAAGTTGATATGTGCCTTGGTTCGTATATGATGAGCGATTGACCGGATGTTTTGAGGCTTTGTGTTGAGTGTGTTTCGTCGGGTTGTGTTGTCGGTTGTGTGTCTTTTATTCATATCTTTATGTGGTGTGTTGTCAATGCACTCGTGAGGAGTGGTTGACAACGTTATGTGGACTGACTCTTGGCCTAGTATTGCAGGTGTTGGTCGCGGCTTGGTTTGCGTTGGTGCAGGTGAAGAACAAGCACGAAAGGTCTATGCTAAGGTGGCCTCCGGTGTGATGGAGAGACAAGTAGGCTTGGTTCGAGGGACCCGATGGCCGACGAGATCAAGTGCCGACCACATGATGCAAGAAGAGGAAGACAAAGTCGTGGACATGGAGCTGGTGCATCGGTGGCGGCCAAGTCAAGGAACGAGGCAAGACCGAGTAGACCGTCCGGGCGGTGGAGGTGAAAGGCTTGACGGGCTTGACACTTGGCGTGGTGAGGCCGGGCCGTGTACGCGGGGTTTGGTTGTTTGGCCACAAAACCATCGGAGGACGGTTTCTTGGTTTGGGCCTCAAAACCAAGTCCGAAGGCCCAACGCGACGGAGATGGGGATCCAGGGGCATCGGGAAGCTTCGAGGCGGGCGACACGCGACATGATTGAGGTGCTTGCGTCGGGAGGACGCGAAGGCCCAATGGATGCGCGGCCGTCCGATGGTGAACTTCATGTGTTGACCAAAATGCCCCTGTGAGGGCTTCTATTGTATCTCCTAGTGTAGGGGCACTTCGGTCTTTTCCGGAGGGCCTATATATATGAGGAGGGGGCTGAATTTTCAGCCAACTCTTTGGCTAGTGGTGGGAGCGCTCTTTTATTTTGGGGTGCTCTTGGGAGAGAAGGTGAGAGGAGTGAGTGGCTCTTTGTTTGGAGCTTTTTGCCATCCAAGATTTGCAATTCTTGGAGTGGCTTGTAACCGATTGGACAAGAGTTTCATAGTGAATTCTTCCACTTAATCTTGTGCCTATTCTTCAATTCCCGAGTTCCTTTTGTTGCATTTTCGGAGCTCTTTTTGTGCTATTTCCGTGCTTCTCGATCCATCGTTTCTAGGTCGTTTTGTCTCGGATTTGTTTGAGTGGATCATGGGTGAGTGCCTTGTGCCTCTTTGTGGATGATCTAGACCCCTCAAAAGCCTAGAATCGGGCTCGATATGGTGAGGTTTGGATGAACTCGAGTTGGTGCTTTGAGCGCACGAGATTTGCGATTCCGGATGATTGGATAAGTTTGGGGCTCCACGATTTTGGGCATAGCTTCTCCTAGAGACGCTTCTCATCTACCCAAAATTTGGGCTCAATCCATGCAGCGGTTTGGGAGATCCATCGATCGGAAGTTGGAGGTCTTTTTCGCGGGGGTCGCGTTCCTGTTTCTATGTACAGGGCGGACAGTCTGCGGGCACGTTGCGGACGGTCCACGAGGACAGTGTCCATTGCATGTTCGTCGAGTTTGTTGCGCGTTCTTACGAGCCAGAGGTTTGATCCGTTGGGATCCTTGCTTTTTCCTGCAAGAGGTTTTGCGGACGGTCCGCCGGACCTTGACAGACGGTCCGCTAGGTGAAGTTTGAGTTGGGGTTTTTCTGTGGTTGGCTCGGACGGTTCGGACTGCTGTGTCGGACGGTCCGTGACCCGGGCGGATAGTGCGCGTGGTGAAGGCAGACAGTCCGCGTGGTGAAGGCGGACAGTCCACGTGTGCTGGTTCGTCTCTGATGCTTCTGTTAGCTATTTCGGACAATACGGCTTGTCACCACGGACGGTCCACCCTGAGCCACGGACAGTCCGCCCCAGCTCCACGGACAGTCTGTTCTTGGCGAGCAGTTTTGCCCAAGTGCTTTGGTTCTTGTCTTGTGCTTCCGCTTTTCGATTTGTGGCTTGTCTCTAGGACTTGTAGGCTTGGATGTGCCTAGTCTAGAGCCTCTTTGGTGTGTGCGAGTGATCCGAGTGGCAATAGGGGTATAGGCCGAGTTCTCTATTTGGAGAAGAATTTGTATCGGCTCCCATTCACTCCCCCCCTCTCTGGTCGCCTGTTCGGTCCTTCACTTCTCATCATCAAAGATCTTCTCACCAACTTCATCATCACTTGCACACTCAAAGATAGAAGAGCTACATGGTTGTGTCTCGTCAATGGTTACCACGCAAGTCTCCATGATTAGCTTAGTGTCAAGATTGAGCATACGATATGCTCTAGAGCGAATAGCATAACCGAGAAAAATATCATCCGAACACCTAGCCTCAAACTTAACTAGCTTGCCCTTCTTCAGAATAAAGCACTTGCACCCTGAAGGACCGAATAGGGCAACCAGAGAGGGGGGGAGTGAATAGGAGCTGATAAAAATTCTTCCCGAAAGTCGAACTCGGCCTATACCCCGATTGCCACTCCAAATTCTCACGCACACAAAGGAAGCTCCAAACACGGCACACACAAACCTAGAAGATCAACAAACAAGCCTAGGAGCAAAGAGCGGAAGCACCGACAAGAATCAAAGCACTCGGTCAATTCTGGAAACGACCAGTGCGGACCGTCCAGCTGGTACCGGCGGACTGTCCGCTAGTGTACGGCGGACTGTCCGCGGGTACGACCCGGACTGTCCGAAATGAACAACAGAACCACCAGAGCTGCAGGCCGAAATTCGGACCGTCCGAAGAGGCCACGTGGACTGTCCGCCAGTGTCGCGGACCGTCCGTGAGACCTAGGCGGACTGTCCGCCAACCTCGCTGAAAACCCCAGACAAACCTCGAGGCACCCCAGACAAAAACTCGGCCGCGCGGACCATCCGTGAAGCCCTCGCGGACTGTCCGCCTAACCCCTCGCAACCAAAACCTAGGGCCGAAACGAATCGAAACACGAGCGCTCAAGAACACGAAGAACACGGGACGAACCCTGAAGAACACACTCCTCGCGGACCGTCCGCGACCCTCAAGCGGACCGTCCGTGACACGTGGACAGAGCAGAAAAAGCCCGACCCCGCGAGGTCAACTCTCCCAATCCATCACCGGATCTCCCAAACGCCAAAAGCTCTTGAGACAAGATTTGGGGGAGATGATAAGCAACACAAGATGAAGCTATGCCCCAAAAATCTCGACCTCTAAGCCACTAAATCGCCGGGAATCGCGGATCACACGAACTCCACCAAGAACTCGAGCACCAACCAAAAACGCACGAATCGAAGGCTCTCCACGGCGTTTGAGGGGACAAGATCACACACAAAGATGCGCAAGGCAACCACCCATGATCCCCTCAAAGAATTCCGTGAGGAAACGCCCTCAAATCCCCGAATCGAATGAAGAATGAAACTCCCCAAAAATAGCCTCAAAAATGACACGAAAATCACAGAGGACTAGGAGATCACCGAGACGCCGAAAGCTTCCATACATCCAGAGGTCAGAGACTGTACAAGAGTCTAGCCTAAGGAATCCAGAGGGAAAAGAAGCAGTCCAGAGAAATCTACCAGGGGAGAAAGCCCTAGAGTCCAAGAGAGAGATGCCATCCACCTCTCCGCTATTTATACGAAGTCCATCGAAGGGAGGTAAATGACCACGCTACCCCTACTGCTTAAAATGAAGATACAACCCCTCAGGGGCAATTTGGTCAAGTCTTCATCAGACGGACACGCTTCCACCGCGGCTTCGCTTCACCTCGACGCAAACCCCGTGATCACGCCACGTGCCCTCCGCCTCGAAGCTTCCCGAAGCTCCCGGATCACCGTCTCCGTCGCCTCGGGCCTCCGGGCTTGGTTTTGAGACCCAAACCAAGAAACCGTCCACCTGATGGTTTTGTGGGCAAACCACCAAACCCCGCGTGCAAGCTTCGGGCTTCAACCGCTACCTTGCACCGGCCCATGTTCACGACTTCAGTCCGCCAGTCTTGCACCGCACGGCTCGCACTTGACCCCATCGGCCACCGGGTCCATCAAACCAAGCCTACTTGCCACTCCATCACCCGGAGGCCTCCACGGCTCAGGCCTTTCGCGCTTGTTCTTCACCTGCACCGACATGAGTCAAGCCGCAACCTGTACCTGCACACTTAGCCAAGCATTAGTCCACACAACATTGTCAATCACTCATCGCTAAGGAGCGACCCTCCACTAGTCCTCGGACACACCTGGTCCTCACACCCAAAGGCTCTAAAGTGACTCACCTTGGGTTTTCGCCCATGCATTAGCTCATACGAAGTCCTCTTCTTGAAGGCACGTAGGAAAATGCGATTCGAAACATAGCAAACGGTATTGATCGCCTCAGCCTAGAAATGCCTAGGAGTCCTATGCTCATCAAGCATCGTCCTAGCCATCTCACAAAGGGTCCGGTTCTTCCTATCCACTACACCATTCTGGCAAGCAACGTATAGAGAAGAGTACTGATGATCGAGACCAAGATCACTGCAAAAGGCATCAAAATATGAGTTCCTGAACTCCGTGCCATTGTCACTGCATAGAGCTCGAATGGCATCCCCGTGTCTCTCATTCTTCAACCTCAAGATCAAGTCTCTAACAAAGCCAAATATCTCGCTCTTATCCTCCAAAAAGAAAACCCAACAGTAGCACGAGAAATCATCAACCACAACCAACACATACCACTTCCCACCCACAGAGCGAACACGAGCTGGCCCAACCAAATCCATGTGCAACAGCTCACAAGGTCGCTCGATCATGACCGCAGTCAAAGGGGCGTGAGAAGCAGCAACCATCTTTCCGTGTCGACACGGAGCACAAACCAAATCCTTCTCGAATTTCAACTTTGGCAATCCTCGGACCAGGTCTAGGCCACTCAAGAGGGAAAGCAACTCAAAGTTCAAGTGTCCTAGCCTCCTATGCCACTTCCAAAGCTCAGCCAAAACACCAGCAACAAAGCATCGAGGAGGACCAATAGACTGGGAAAAATCAGCACAAAAGATTTGACCCTCGAGACGATTGTACAGACAAGATCGTCTCGAGAATCAAGCACATGAGAAGCGCCCAACTTAAAACAAACCTCAAAACCCTCATCAAGTAACTGAGATACTGACAACAGGTTAAACCCAAGTGACTTGACCAAAGCCACACTCTTTAAGGTCACCTTGCTACTCACCCTCACCATACCTTTAGCAAGCACTCATCGTCTCCCATTGTCCCCGAAAGTGATGTACTCCCTCGTACTCACCGGGGTGAGGCTGGAGAACCACCCACGATCTCCGGTCATGTGGCGTGAACAACTGAAGTCGATCAACCAAAAGTTCTCCATGCCTCCCACCTGCAAATAAAAAACAAAGACGAGAATGAGCAACCGACTCAACACTGGCGTTAGTACAAAAAGACTCAAACCAGTGTCGAGCCATTTGCTCAAAAGAAGGGTTAGCAAAATCCATCCTATCAAAACCTCTAGGCGGAGCCCTCTCACGCCTACCACCAAAGAACCTGTCACGTCTCACTGGAGGGGAACGCGTACCACGAGGGGGAAAATGTGGCTCGTAGTCCCTCTGAGAACCAAAACTGCGATCGTGCCTCCCAAACTCATAACGGTCACGAGCAGGAGCACGTCCAGCAAACTCACCACGCCCAAACCCAACATGCCTATCTCTCTGAGGAAAACTACCACCACCCCGAGTCGGAACTGTACACAAAAACCCATCACCTCGAGGTAGAGGCACTATACGAGGCTCAGGCACACCATGAGAAGGGTGGTACCTGTCCTTGTTTGCCATCTCCCAAGCAAAACTCTCATCCCTTCTCCTCCTGAAGAAAAACTCCTCCTTATGACCATCCCTCCCACAATACTCACAATGGAACGGACTGGTTTTGGCTTAGGTTGTGGTTTCTCAATGGGCTTCTCTACAACTTTCTCTCCTGGCTTCACCCCAAACACATTCCCAAGGGTGCTCGCAAACTTCACCGGTTTCTGGAAGTTATCTGTCTTGTGGGGGAACACTGGTGGATCTGGGGTTGTGTCTAGCTTGTTTTTAAGGTGGTTTGGCTTAGGTGTAAATTTGTTCATGGGTGTAGTGTGTGGTGGAATAGGAATGTACCCAACTTTCTCTCCTCCCTCACCATTGTTCTCACCCCTCTTGTCAGACCCCAAAGCCTGACCATCAAACCACTTAAACTCAACCAACATCAAACTCAACTGAGCTCATGCCCAGACAATCAACTTATCAATTTCCTCAACTCATCATTCCCATCCTGCAAGCGATCAACATAATGTGCAAGTTCCATATTTTTCACCGCATGAAATTCACAGGTAGAGCATGATGTAGGAATAGAGTCACATCCCGGATTTTAAGACATTTTAAAAACACGAACTTATTAAAAATTTTCTCTAATTTATAGGCTAATTTTCTTTTCTCTAGATTATTCTAAAGTTTTCTATAAATAAATCTTGCATTTAAAACAGATTATGGTGCATTTGAGTTTTGTTTGATCTCATAAGGACCTGGGTGGGAAAAATAAGGATTTGGAATTTATATTTCAAACTAATTTTTCCCAATCCTAGTATACCTCTCCTAAGGATTTTCGTTTGAATTCAAATTTGAAAACACATTTCAAATTCCTCATTCAAACTATAGCCAAAACCTTCTCTTCACCTAAGGATTTTGGGTGGAAAATAATTTGGAAATTTATTTCCAAATTTACATTTCAAACCCTAGTATAAACCTCTAAGGATTTGTGGTTTGAAATTTAAATTTGAAACTTCATTTCAAATTTAATCCTACAAACTCTAGATTAAATTCCTAAGGAATTGTTTCAAAAATCTGAATTTGAAATCCAACTCAAATTCATATTTTTAAACCCTTTAGAAGCTATCCCAAACCTAAAGTCTACTGGACTTCCCTTATCTATCCTCCCTAGCACCAGCCTGCCCCCTTTTCTCCTCAGTAGCCCAACCCGGCACTCCTTTCCGGCCCAACCCACGCAAGCACACATACGGCCCAGCCGCGCACACGCACACACACTCGCGACCCACTTACCAACCCAGCCCACGATGCCACCTTCTTCCTCTCCTCGTCTTCTTCCTCGCCTCGCGCAGTGCCCGCCGGCCACCGCTGCTCGATCCGCCGTCCCCGGCCGTCTCCCTCTCCGATAGGAGGCGCACCGGCTCCCCCTCGGCACACCGCGCCCACTGAGCATCATCTTCGAGTCCCTACCCAACCCCGTGAGCGCCCGGCACGCCGCACCTCGGGAACGCCGCAACTATTTGCCATGCACTCGATCTACGAGCTCTGGCCACCATCCGCCTAGATGGCTGGCGCGCCGTGATCGCCTCGTCGCACTACGTCCACCCGGCCCCACCCCTAGGTGCCTCCCTCGCTCCACGGACGGGCGCAGCCGCAGCCCCGCCACGACACCGGAACGCGGGCACCGCGCCTAGAGCGCGCCCACGTCACCCGACGCGGCGCTACCCCTACAGTCCCTCTGCCTACGCCTAGCACTCAAGTAGGTGCGCCGCCGCAACTTTTGACCCCAAATCAACCCAAGCCAAGCCGCCCTCGTCGTTTCCCGCCCGCCATGGCCATTAATGCCCGGCCGGTGAGCTCACCTTCCCCGCAGCCAGCCGAGCTTGTCCTATCCGTTTCAGCACACCATGATGTCCTCCCTGGCCACCAATATTCCCTCCCTCCCCACCGTACCTCACTCACTCTCCCGCGCATGCACACGCGCCTTCACCAAAACGGCCAGTGCTCACCCAAGCTAAAACCATCGTACGCCACCGCAATTCGGCCGAATGCGCATAGCCAACCACTCCCTCCTCACCTACTCAGCGACGCACCGCAACCCAGGACCTGGCAACCACCCCTAGAACCTCCTGCACCGCCTGCACCACCTGCACATCACCGCCTGGCAAAATTCCCTCTCCACCGTACAAGTAGAGCACCTCGCCACGCCGGCGATCTTATCCATCCCCCCTTGCTTCACACCGAAGGCAACCACCCCCGGACACCTCCTGTGGCTATAAATAGGGCCAAGCCCCCGCTGTTGAACACCACCACCACCACTACCCACCATTTCCTTCTCGCCGGAGAAGAGCACCCCCGCCTCCGCGTCTCTCCACCCATCGCCGTTCTTTGTGAGCATGCCAGGGCAAAGCCGAATCTATGCGCGGTAGATAGGCCTCCGATCCTGGAGAAGTAGAGCACCACCGAGTGCCACCCTCGCCGACCGTGGCTCCGCCGCCAGAAGCGCCCGTGGTGTGCTCGCCGCCGGTCAAGCTAGGCCTTGCACCGCTGTGGAAATAGCCCAGGTTAGGCCGAAATGCTTCCCAAATCATCTACCGTCGTAGTCCTCTCCTCTTTCCACGCTGCCGCTTAGCACCGGCGATCTTGCGCTCCACCGTTGTGCACGCTCGCCGCCGGTGGTCTTCCACACACTCCGCTGATGTAGGAGTCGCACAAGCAGAGGCGTCATGCTGTCCAAACACTCCCCTGATCTTTGCTCCACCCCTAGCCCCTCCCTTGCACGACACCATGCCACCGGTGAACTCTCCGTCCGCCCCATCAGTGCGCCGTCACCTTCGGCCGCTCTCCGGCCACCACAACACCCCCTACGGGTTCGCCGTGCACCCCTCAACCCGCCAGGACCCCTAGCGTGGCCTGTGGGAGCTTAAATCGCCCGGAGCAGGGAGCTCCGGTGAGGAACTCTGCTCCCCATGGCGGTCCGGCAGCCTACCTTGGGCGGCGCCGCCGCGGCCGTCAGCTCCGTCGCCCGCCGTCCCGCACGCACCAGCTGACACGTGGGCCCAGGCCAACACCGTCACCTATGCCGTCCCTCCCCGTAACCCTGCGCCTCCGTGCACCCGGCGCATGTGAACCGCCCGCACGCCCGCGCCTTGGTCCACGGCCATGAGTCCACCAGCTCACAGAACAGTACCACGACCCCGACCTGCCTGCGTCAGCCCTATCCGTTTTGCTACACACACCCCGTAAGTGTGCACAAAATCCTAGTTTAAGTACTTAGCCACTACCAAAATTCCCTAGAAAATTCCCAAAAATACTAGGGATTATTCTACACCTATTCATACCCTTCTTTGCCATAGATCACACTATTAGAATCCCTTTCTAATTTAGCCTCTCTCCCGATAAATAGAAAATCCCTGGAAAATGCACCTAGGAATCCGCACTTTGCTGGTTTCAATTCCGAAAACCCTAGATAAATTCCCAAAAATATCTTAGGACCCCTTGAGCCTTATCATATCATCCTTTGCCATTGTTCACCTCTTGGATACCTAGACCATAGCCTTAGCCAATCTTTAATAGGAAAAATCCTATACACGTGCACTAGTTTCCACGAATCGTTCATCGTTCATCCGTATAATCCTGGAAACTCATAGGATAGCCCTCACCTCCTTCTAAACACCTCTATAGGTATTGATTGATGAATTGATATAATAATTGCTATATTTTATGTACTCGTATAGCCGGTATTACGATTAGGCTCTGCTCGGTAATCGAGGATCCAGAAGGACACCAACCCAAAGCTGGGTCGACGTAAAAATGGTTCAGGATCTCCGATGAAGGCAAGTCCCAACACATAGCGCATAATTTTATCCTATTGAGTGTGCGAATTACTTAATACTACCAACTTAATCTGAACTGCATTGTTTTTCTGTTAAGATCTATTTCTGTACATACGTGCTAGATTGTTCCTTTTTGCTATTGAAATGCCACATACCAACCCTAGGGAACCCCACTTTCATAAGCCTTCCTATTTTAGAAAAGCTAGGCAGTCGCGTCACACCTCGTGAAAGGGGATAATCTGCCATTAGATACACCATGGGGAGAATCTAACAACCACACTTTACTTTTTAATAGAATACTAGGAAGGGTTTTACTCTTTGGGTAATCATGATTAGATAATGATCAATTGAAGGAAATGCTGATAGTAATGAGAACCCCTAGGTAATGGAATGGACTTGGGAGTATGGGGATAACCTCAGTGGAGGACGCACTGTCCCAAGAGCTTACTTCGGCCACATAAGGATCGGTTCAATGGGTGAGTCTTTCTTGTGCTCCGTACAACCGTAGTGCCAAAAGGGTATAGCCTGTCAGGAATACCCATTGATGTGAGGCCTTGGATCACACCCCACTACTACACCTAGTAAACCACCCCAAGGGGCCATGGTGGGCAACGAATGCGTTGGAGCAGGACCTTCGCATAGTCCCAGGTCTGGCCGGTACGGGTCATCGGGAATGTTTTGGCGTCTGGGTGACGCGGTGGTACTTGTACCACATTTTTATGCATATGCTTTTGTCCCGGGATGTGGACCCGCGAGGCGGGTGGTGGTGGAATGACCCCTACTTAGGCCCCAGTGTACACGTGGGTGGAGCTAGGGAATGTTATCTAGGATTGCATGATAATGTAATCCATGAATAGATGCCGGTGGGTATGGTTCTCGTAGGCCAGTACCGCTTGCGGATGAGGTATGGGCTGGCTGAACGTATGGGTAAAGTGTACACCTCTGCGCAAAGTAAATCTATTCGAATAGCCGAGGCTCACGGTTAAGAGCCCACTAAGTCAAAGCCCCCGTTGATTAGTCTTACTGAACTTTTGGGTGGGAATTAGAGATTGGATGTACCGATGGTGGGTCAATGGACCGGAAGCCATCTTAAAACTTGGGGACTGGCAGGGGAGGTAGTTTCCCCCTCCAGGACCAAAACTCATATTTTCATAGGATAATAATGGACTCCCTAGAGAGTATTTACATTTTTCACCTTTTAAATTCACCTTGCATATGTGAGATGCTTTAGGCATAGGATTTACCTTTCAGCCATTTCCTTGACTACTGCCTACATTGCATTTAAAGAACTAGTTAAGTTGGGATTTGTTGAGTACCAACCATAAGTGTACTCAGCCTTGCTTTCATCATTTATAGGTTGCCTCAAGGATTCCAGGTGTTGTAGACCATCTCTTAGTGGATGGGCACCTGCGCTTCCCTTCACTGCGTTGAGGTATTTTCTGTGAATATACGTTACTTATTGCCTCTATACTTAACTCTGATAAGAACTGTGTTAGCCTACCCGATCCAGGGACTAACACAGGTGCTTAACGGGAATCCCGAAGGTGGGTCCCCACAAATAGGAGCTTTCAAAGAAGCCTCAAGAGAAACTATCCTATCATGAGATTCATCTAGCCTAGCATGCAACACAGGACAAGAAGTGCAAGCACCTAGTAAAGTAGGTCTAGATTTCAACTCATCAAGCTCAATCCTAAGCACATCTAGTTCCTCAATAGTTGAGGCATGCTTCTCCTCGAGAGCAGTCAAGTTAGCCAGGAAAACATTGCAATCACCACAATCAACCTCATTAGAAACAACAGGAGCAGCTTTCAAAGAGTCTATTTCAGTTCTAGCATCAACAAGCAAAGACTCAAGCTCATCTATCTTGTCCTTAGCATAACCTAGCAAAGACCGGAATTCTCTCTTCTCCTTGTTGGTCTTTCTAAGCACATCATCACGGTTATCAAGCAACTCATTCAGCCTAGCATTCTTCTTTAGCAAGAAGTTGGGATCCTGATGTACCTCATCCTCTGAGTCAAAGTTCGAATCCAAGCTATGCTTCCCGCCCTTCTTGTTGTTGGAGTTGTGCACCATGCCGCAGAAACCGCCTTGTCCTTGTTCCGCTTGTCCTTGCATCGATCTTGCTCTTCCTCGCTTCTCGAACTGAATGAGGAGTCGCTTGAAGTGGAGTCAATGTCGCTTGCTCCGGCAACCATCACTCAAGCTGTCTTCTTCTTGTACCCGCTACTCTTCCTTGGCCTTCTCTCACCGTTATCCTTGCGCTTGTCCTTGTACTCATTCTGGAGCGGTGTTTGTTGTTGTAGTCGTGCTTGGGCTTGCCCTCGTAGTTGGGCTTCAGCGCACTCGGCGATGAAATGCCCGTGCTTCCTGCACTGATAGCACATCCCCGAGCTCCTCCTCGCATTCTTGCGGTTCTCGTATATCAGCCCAAACCTGTTGCTCAACAACGCGGGATCCTCCTCGCTCGGCACCTCAAAGTCCTCATCTGGCATGGACACAAGACAAGACAAAGAAAACTGCATAGCAGCAGGGTTAGCATTAGTCCTCGATCCTGAGACAAGAGCCAAACTATGTGGATCAGTGGGGCTCTCGCTCTTGGCTCTCAAGCCACGATCAAACTCCGAATACTTGAGCTTAGAAAACAGCTCATCCACCGTAAGTGTCTCACACACATCTAACTCAAGAATAGCCTCGACATTGGCGCTCCACACAGATCGAACAAGAGAGTGCAAGAGCTTGATAGCTCTGTCATGGTCTGTGTAAGGAAGCACGGTCACATTGGCTCTCATGTTGTTCACAATGGAAGTAAAGTGCTGGAACATGACATCAATCGACTCGCCGGGGAGATGAGTGAAGTTCTCGTACTCTTTCCGGTGGGTGGCAAACAGGCGAGCCTGCACCTGAGCATTCCCAACATGCACATTCTTAAGCTGCAGCCAAATCATTCCAGCCACATCCTCCCCGTATACACGATCGAACTCTGCGACACAGAGAGCACGAAACAAGTAATCAACCACCTTGCTGTTGGCGTCAGACATGTCCCGAGAACCTGGGGCAAGCAAGTAATGAGATGGACATAGTTTGCATTTTGAGTCACATCACAAATCAACTGTCCCTTGCCAGGTAGAAATGCGCCCATGCACCTCTGCCACATCTGGTAGTTCTTGCCATCGAAGTGTGGAGGACCCGACCCCATTCCGTAGTCACCCATTTTTGGATCTTAGACTGGTTAGAATCACGAAGATCTTTAACCGGCTCTGATACCAATTGAAGGACCAAATAGGTGACCAGAGAGGAGGGGAGTGAATGGGAGCTGATAAAAATTCTTCCCAAAGGAGAGAACTCAGCCTATACCCCGATTGCCACTCTGATCACTCGCACACACCAAAGAAGCTCTAGACTAGGCACACACAAGCCAACAAGTCCTAGAGACAAGCCACGAATCAAGAAGCAGAAGCACAAGACAATAATCAAACCACTCGAGCAAATCTACAGAGTTCATGGCGGACTGTCCGGAACGTACGGGCGGACTATTCGCGCCACCTGGGTGGACTCCGCACAGATGGCGCGGACTCTCTAAAATTGTTGACAAAACCACCAGAGACGCACCTCGAAAAATCAGACTGTCCAAGAGGGACTTGCGGACTGTCTGCCTCATCACGGACCGTCCGACACTCAAGTACGGACCATCTGCAAACTCCTTGCCTCCAAAAACTCTTGAACCAATGGATCGAAACACGGGCACGCCAGAACACACAAAGAACACGAAGAACAGACGTGCTGCTAGCCACTCGCGGATTGTCCGCCAGGCCCGCACAGACTGTCCGCCAGGCGCGGACAGAGCTGCCCGAGCTCGAGTCGCCTAAAGTCAAACCTTCCTTCACTTCACCCGATCTCCAGAATCAACCAATGGATTGCGACCAAAACATAGGGGAAGATGAAGCGTCTCTAGGAGATGCTATCCCTATGAAATCTTGGCCCCAAACCCACTAAAATGAGAGGAATCGATATCCTACAAAAACATCTCCATGAACTTGGGTTCCACCAAGAACTCGCAAATCGAAGGGTTTTCCCCACGTTTGAGGGGTCAAGATCATACCCAAAGATGCACAAGGCATCCACCCATGATCCCCACAAAGAAATCTGAGGAGAAATGCCCTCAAATCAACGAATCAAGCAAAGAACAAAAGCTCCCAAAAATAGCACCCAAAATGACACGAAAATCACAAAATGCTAAGAAGGATATAGAATCACAACGCCGAATTCGTCCATACATCCAGAGGTCAGAGTCTATACAAGAATCTAGCCTAAGGAAATACTAGGAAAAGAAACAGTCCGGAGCGATTAACCCTAGCCATCCTTCTCTACCTTCTATATATAGTTAGTCCCCTAGAGGTGGCAAATGACCCTACTACCCCTAGTGCATAAATGTAAGATACACACCTCTCAGAGACATTTTGGTCCAAGACATGGATATTCCCATCGAGCGGACACGCTTCCACTGTGGACTCGCTTAGGCTCGACGCAAGCCTCACGATCACGCCACGTGCCCCCCCCCCCCCCGCCTCGAAGCTTCTCGATGCTCCCGGATCACCATCTCCGTCGCGTTGGGCCTTCGGCCTATGTTTTGAGGCCCAAACCAAGAAACCATCCACCGATGGTTTTGTGGGCAAACCACCAAACCCTGCGTACAAGCTTCGACCTCGAACCGCTACCTTGCACCGGCACATGTCCATGACTTCAACTTGCTCTTCTCGCACTGCACGGCTCGCACTCGACCCCATCGGCCACCGGCATCGAAACAAGCCTACTTGCCTCTCTGTCACCCAGAGGACACCACGGCAAAGGCCTTTCGCGCTTTTTCTTCACCTACACTAAAATGAGTCAAGCCGCAACCTGCCCTGCAATACTGAGCCAAGTATCAGTCCACACAACATTGTTAATCACTCATCACTAAGGAGCGACCCTCCACTGGTCTTCGGACACACCTGGTCCTCACTCTCAGTCTTACCATAGCTTGTTTCACCATCCTAATTCACGGGATCTCCGATCACATAGGACAGGTTACCACTATGGAGAGACTCACGTGGGTCTCAAGCCCAGTTCCATAGATGCATTATCTATCACATTTCGTGAAAGACCCTTTGTAAATTGATCTGCTAGGTTTTTAGCTGTGTTGATATAATCCAGAGCTATAACACCAGTGTTCTTCAATTTCTTGATAGATTTTAACTGCCTCTTGATGTGCCTCGATGACTTCATGTTGTCCTTTGCACTGTTCACCTTGACAACCACAGTTTGATTATCACAGTTCGTTAGAATTGCCGGTATAGGATTTTCAACTATCGGCAAATCCATTAGGAGTTTATGAAGCCACTCAACCTCAACGATAGCGGTATCTAATGCTACGAGTTCTGCTTCCATTGTTGACCTCACTAAGATGGTCTGCTTGCAAGACTTCCAGGAAACAGCACCACCTCCATGTGTGAACACATATCCACTTGTGGCTTTCAACTCATCAGCATCATAAATCCAGTTGGCATCACTATCTCATTGTCCCCACCAGATAGCATATCACCCTTTCAAGAGCACGCTAGTGTTCACTTCCCGGGTTTGCAACAAATCGACTCGGTTTAGTAACTGCGTTTGCAATATTAGGTCTTGTGGCGCTAGCTAGGTACATTAATGAGGAAATGATCTGGGAGTATCTCAACTGATCTACCATTATCCTTCTGTTCCTTTTCGGAACCAAGATGGCATCATAGGGAGTTAAAGCGGGTTAAGAGTTACTGTAGCCGAACCGACTCATAATCTTCTCCATGTAGTGAGTCTGTGAAAGAGTCACCCCACCATTTTCTCCCTTTATCAGCTTAATGTTAAGGATAACATCAGCTTCTCCCAAATCTTTTATCTCAAAGCTTTGAGACAGAAAGTCTTTGACTACCTTAATCACATTAAGGTTTGTGCCAAAGATGAGTATGTCATCTGCATATAAGCACAAAATGACTCCTTCGCCCCCACCAAAGTGATAGTACACACACTTGTCAGCCTCATTCGCAAACAAATCTGACAGATGTCAAAGTTCTGTCGAACTTGTCATGCCACTGTTTATGAGCTTGCTTGAGGCTGTAAAGAGACTTCACCATCTTACACAACATGCCTTCTTGACCCTTTGCTATAAATCCATCTGGCTGATCCATATAGATCTCCTCTTCCAGCTTCCATTTTGGAAAGTTGTCTTAACGTCCATTTGATGAATGAGAAGACCATGAGAGGCTACCAGAGCAAGTAGCACTCATATGGTGGTCAATCGAGCGACTAGTGAGTAAGTATCAAAGAAGTCTTCACCCTCTTTCTGGGTGTAGCCCTTGGACACAAGCCTGGCCTTGTACTTCTCAATAGTACCATCTGGCCTAAGTTTCTTTTTGAACACCCATTTGCACCCTATAGGTTTGCACCCATAGGGACGTTCAACAACCTCCCAGGTGCCATTCGACATGATAGAGTCCATCTCACTTCTGATTGCCTCTTTCCAATAGTCGGCATTAGGAGAGGAGTAGGCCTCTTCAATGGTCTTAGGAGTGTCATCCATGAGGTATATGATGAAATCATCACCAAAGGACTTCTCAGTCCTCTGTCTCTTGCTCCTCCTAGGAGCTTCATCGTTATCCTCCTCAGGATGTTCAAAGAGTGTGGGTACATTGCGTACTATCAACTCGGTAGAGTTATCCTACTCGATAGACTCTTACCTAGATGAGCTTGTTTCATCTCTCATTAGGAATATATTCTCAAAAAATATAGCATCTCTGGACTCCATAACTATACCGACAAGCAAGTCAGGTACTCAAGATTTCACTACCAAGAATCTATATCCAACGCTGTGAAAAGCATAACCTAAAAAGACACAAATCAACAGTCTTTGGTCCGAGCTTATGTTTCTTGGTGATTGGCACACTGACCTTGGCCAAGCAACCCCAAGTACGTAAGTATGAAAGAGTTAGCCTCTTCTTCTCCCATTCCTCGAATGGAGTTACTTCCTTATTCTTCATAGGTACACGGATTAAGACATTACATGCTATCAGTATCGCCTCACCCCACCATTTTTTGGAAAGTCCTGCGGTTTCTAACATGGCATTCACCAAGTCAGTCAGCGTGCGGTTCTTTCTTTTGGCAATCCCATTGAATTGGGGTGAATAAGACAGTGTCCTCTCATGAACAATACCGTGTTCCTCGCATAATAAGTCAAAAATATTTGAGAAGTATGCACCACCTCAATAGGCCTCAAATGTTTTATTTTTCTCTCAAGTTGGTTTTCTACTTTAGCTTTGTAGATCTTAAAGTAATGTAAGGTTTCATCTTTTGCCTTTAACACATAGATGTAACAAAATCTAGTGCTATCGTCTATCAAAGTCATGAAATATTATTTACCACCTTTTGTCAACATGTTCATTTCGCTCAAATCAGAATGAACTAATTCTAGTGGTGCCAAGTCCCTCGCCTCAACAGCCTTGTGTGGCTTGCGAGTTTGTTTTTGATTCAACACATATGTGGCACTTAGAATTTTTGACAGAGGTAAACTTTGGAATTAAACTCAAACTAGCTAAGCGCATCCTACAGCTTAGCTAAGCACATCCTACAGCTTAACGTGACAAAGTTTCAAAGGCCAAACATTTGATTCATCATCGTTAAGCACATGGTTCACAACTTTATTACAATTATCATCTGATAAAGACAAGCAGAACAAGCCTCCGCTACCATAACCTTTCTAACAGAAGTACCAAATTTAGAAATGATACATTATTCGACTCAAAGGCAGCGCGCGCATGTGGCTTGCTAGTCTCTTTATTCAACTTCACAAGTGGTGTACATTCGATATACCACTTAAGTCGAATAAAAACTTCCTCAAATACCCGTACGGTATTATTCACTTTTATTTTCTCTAACTTTAAAATAATAAGATTTAATTCTTTAATTATTAAAATAAATGGCTGAAGACATTTATTCCAATGCCGTCGACCGGCACGTACACGACGGTGGACTCGCATGGGTGGTTGGTGCTGCTGTCCTGGAGGATCGAAGAAGGTGGGAGGCTGGGAGCCGAGGTGAGCAAGTTCCACACCGACGACGTCGTCGGCGTTGGCCTCATCGTCGGGTGCTGCCGCCAGTGCCACCCTTGCACAGCAACGAGCAGTACTGCAGCAATAAGTTCTGGTCGTAGAACGACATCTACCCCGACGGCAAGCCTACGCAGGGCGGCTTCTCCTCCGCCTTGGTCGTCGACTAGAAGTAAGCAATCAACTGAAAAAAACTCATACAGTCATACTCAATGTGATGCTCACGTAACAGACGTTACAGACCTGTGGAAAGATCAAAGGATAATCTGATTTCTTTTCTCCGCAGGTTCTGGTGAAGATTCCGGCGGGGATGGCCCCAAAGCAGACGGCACCGCTGCTGTGCGCCGGCGTGACGGTGTACAGCCCGCTGAAGCGGTTCGGCCTCGCCACGCCGGGTCTCCGCGACGGGATCCTCCGGCTGGGCGGCGTCGGCCACATGGGCGTGATGGTCGCCAAGGCCATGGGCCACCACGTGACGGTGATCAGCTCCTCGGACCGGAAGCGCAGCGAGGCCGTGGAGCACCTCGGCGCCGACGCATACCTGTCACCTCCGCCGCGGCAGCCATGGCCGCCGCCGCCGGCACGCTGGACTACGTCATCAACATCGACACCATCCCTGCGCACCACCCACACTGGAGCCGTATACCTGCCGCTGCTAGGGCTCGACGGCAAGCTGGTGGTGATGGGCGTCATCAGCTAGCCGCTGATCTTCGTCAGCCCGATGCTGATGCTAGGGAGGAAGTCCATCACCGGGAGCTTCGCGGTGGAGGAGACCCGCCGCGCTTATGGACGCTGACACCATGGCGACGGCGTCCGCCATCCTCTCCGTCCACGTTCATGAGCGCCGGAAACGTTGGAGAGAGTATTACTACAGTGACCTTTTCTCAATTAGTTTAATAATTTTTTAATTAATGAGGTGGTGGAAAAATCAAAATACCTAATACTTCCTGGTACTTCAAAAGTACCGTAAAAAACTTAATAAAAATATTAGTCTGATCTAACATTATTGGTATATTCACCCTATTTATTTTAAATAAAAATCATATTGCAAATTGAATGAAAATGGAGATCCATTTATACAAAGACACGTAGGGGTATTTCTGACGTTTAACATAGTACACGCACTAATAAAAACTTAGAAGAAGTCATTATGTCAAACTGAGATCTTGTATAGATAGTTTATAACGAGGTCTTGTAATATAAACTTAATTGGAAGAAGTTTATTTTCAACCATTCAACTCTTGCTCGAGTTTTGGTTTTGACCATCGAACGGAAAAATCAGAAATCTTTCACCATTCAACTCTTAGAACCGTTCGTTTTTTTACCATCGAGTGGTTTTGGTGTCCAGTTACGCTGATGTGGAGGCCACATGGTGGTGGGTCCCACTTGTTAGCCATTTTCCTCTCTCTCTTTTTTTTCCCTCTCCTCTCTCTTTCTTCTCCTCTCTCTTCACTGTCGACGCCCGCTGGCATTGAGTCATTGCCGCTGTGCTCCCCACCTCCGTCCGTGCCTCCCTTGCCGCTCTCCGCCCAGCCTCCTTGTCCCTCCCCACGTCGGCCGCCATGCAGCCTCTTCCTCCCTACCCTCCGGCTGCGCCACACTAAGGCTGGAAGACGGTACGCGGAGGCCGCTCGGAACCGCTGGACGGCACGCGTGGCAGACAGGCCTCAGCTGCGGCGGTGGTGCGGGCGCGTGATGCACGGGCCAGGGAACAACTCGGCAGGAAGGGGTGCCGCGGTGGCGTACCATAGGCAGCGGCGACCGGCAAACAGGCTGGCGGCCGCGGGATTTAAAAATCCTCATGACAGGAGCCACAACAACGCCCCAGAGGTGATCGAGGGCACTATAAGAAAATCGTTGACTAGTGACGCAACCTAGTTTTCTCGTCATTGATTTATGACGTTCCTGGTTGTTCTTGTCATTAAATTTCACTTTCGAGCAAATTTAGTGAAAAAAAACTTTTGTCATAACGGTTGCTACTGTAGCCGAGCATTCCCTGTTTCATGAATGTTTTATGACGCCATAAGCTTCGCAATAGCGTAAACCAATTTTAGTCCCACATGTAAGCATTATTTTAAAAATAGAGTGTTCCAAGTCGTCATAAATTTCAGAAGGGTCCCACAAGTAAGCATTCTTTTGAAAATAGAGTGTTCCAAGTCGTCATAAAATTTTGCAGGGTCCCACATGTAAGCATTTGTTTAAAAATAGAGTGTTCCAACTCGTCATAAAATTTAATAGGGCCCCACAAGTCAGTTTGATAAAAAATGAACAAAAATTAAAAGGATACAATGTCAATAGCAGGGGTCGAACCCGAGACCTTCGATTCTGAAGGGGAAGGCAGCACTACCACTAAGACATGATGTAATTTGTGTTATTTGAGCCAAGAAGATTTTTTACATTAGTTTATTTATGTTTATATTATTTTGCATGCCCAATGTAAGTTAAAGCAGATAAATATGGTGGTAAAACAAGAAGAAAATGTTCTCCTCTCGTGGGTCGAAACTATTACCACTCGAAGAGGAATTTTTTGACCAGGTCCCACCTGTAAATTTCAGGTGAGCCTTTAATATAAATCGGCAATTCAAAGGCGAAACCCTTCACTGCCTTCGCAAAGACTCTTGACTTGTGCTATGCAGATCAGCAATGGCTCGTGGCACGAATGGCAGATCCTAGTAGTGACGGGAAGATGGTTGAGCTGCCACATCCAAGCAACGAGAGGATGAAACAGCACGACGAGGTCAGTCCTCTGGTTTGAGCCGCTATATGTTCCCCTATCTTCCTAGGGTGGGGGATATCGAGATATAGGGATCTAGTGGATTGATGATCATATATGTTAGATTCAGATTTCATCGGACCTTTAGATTTGTAGTTCGATTGGTGTTAAAAGTTGATAGGCTATAGACAATTCATAGGTGTTAGATTCAGTTAATTTTAAATTTACATCATCTTACGATAGGTTCTTGTATTTTAGTAGCTTCTGGATGTGCTTCAAGCCACTCGTTTTATGGATTTTTCTGGAGGTGCACAATTGGTAGGATTGATAGGTCCTTATATTTTCAATTTGCATCGTTTTATGGATTGATAGATTGAAGAGAATATCTCTGAGCTGTAGACTGTGAAGGGACATCTAGATTTTGCCACGATTCTTATCCTTTACACAACTTAAAGGTGTTAGATTCAGTTAGTTTCTAATTTGCATCATTTGATGGATTTACAGGTTCTTATATTTTACTAGCTTCTGCAGGAGCTTCAAGCCACTGCCGTTGATTCGATGGATTTACAAGTAGGCTTGGTTCGATGGACCGATGGCCGATGGGGTCAAGTGCGAGCCATGCGGTGCAAGACAAGCAAGTTGAAGTCATGGACATGGGCCAGTGGAAGGTAGCGGTTCGAGGCCGAAGCTTGCACGCGGGGTTTGGTGGTTTGCCCACAAAACCATCAGTGGAGGGTTTCTTGGTTTGGGCCTCAAAACCAAGGCCAGAGGCCCAACTCGATGGAGATAGTGATTCGGGAGCGTCGGGAAGCTTCGAGGCGGGGGGCACGTGGCGTGATCGTGGGGCTTGCGTCGAGGCTAAGCAAGTCCACGGTGGAAGCATGTCCGCTCGATGGGAATATCCGAAGACTTGACCAAAATTCCCCTGAGGGGTGTGCATCTTAAGTTTAAGTTGTAGGGCTAGGGTGGTCATTTGCCTCCTCCGGTGGACTTCATATATATAGCGGAGAGGTGGATGGCATCTCTCTCTCTGGCTCTGGACTCGCTCTAGACTGCTTCTTTTCGCAGTATTTCCTTTGGTTAGATTCTTGTATAGGCTCTGACCTGTGGGTGTATGGAAGCATTCGGTGTTGTGGTTCGATTCCTCTCTTAGCTCTTTGTGATTTTCGTGTCTTTTTCGAAGCTATTTTCAGGTATTTTCGTTCTTCGCTCGATTCGTTGATTTGAGGGCGTTTTTCCTCGGATTTCTTTGAGGGGATCATGGGTGGATGCCTTGTGCATCTTTGGGTGTGATCTTGACCCATCAAACGTCGGGAAATCCCTTCGTTTTGTGAGTTCTTGGAGGAACCCGAGTTCTTAGAGGTTGTTCATGTGATCCGCGATTCTCTGTGTTTTAGTGAGTTAGAGGTCGAGATTTTTGGGGCATAGCTTCACCTAGTGTCACTTCTCATCTCCCCCAAATCTTGTTGTTGACACCGTTTTTTTTGACACGTGTTAGAGAAAAGCCGAAGAGACATCAGGAAGACCTCAAACTGATAAAGAAAGGGAAGAAGCAACCAGCCGATCTAGGATCGACCGATTGATGAAAGAGAAACATGGCAGAAGAAGAATACGCCAAAGGAAAGAAGATGCAGGCGGGTCAACAATCAAGTTGACTTCGGGTCAAAGTTAGTTTAGGGAGTCTGATTCCTATGAGAATCGTTAAGCTTTTGGTAGTTTTATTTCTTTAGATTCAAGTAAACATTGTCGTCATCGACTAGGAGTCAAGTTGTCCTCAGGACATAAATAGCGACCTTGCGTGGTCGGAGAAAGTTTGTACACACCAATATACACAAAACCTTTACTTTTCAACAAGTCGGTGACTTCGCCAAAAGTTTTATTTCTTCTTGTTTTCTTGTTTCTTCAAACGTCGTTCTTCTAGCTCGTCAGACTGCATCGATCGATCTCCGACAAGCTTGTAAGTACCATTTTATCGAATATTAACTAGGCTTTAACCTCCGGGCGCATCGCTGTGGTTTCGTCTAGTTTTATTCATAATTTATCGATATCAGCTAGGTTCGCAAGTATTTTCTTGTTTATTTAGCTTTTATCACCAATTTATCCAGCTCGTGATCATATCATATCGGCTATCTTCGCTCCTGCATCAATTCACAATGATACAGCCGATCTAGATTGGTTCGAGTGTTGTCTCGTAGCGCTCTGTTTGCTCTGCTTTTGCTTGCGCTTTGCCTACGTCATCAAATCAGCTGATCTAGCCGTTTTGAACGTATTGGTACTTCGGCTGCTACAGCTAGCCGATTCGCTCTACAGTTGTATCGACCGATCGGGCTGTTACTTATTGAAGACCCACATCGGTTCTCTAGCCGATCTAATCCATATCTAACGTTTCCTATCTTTCTATGTCGATCAACAGGTCAGGTCGGCTGGCACACCTTGTTACATCCCGGGGATCCGTTACGTGTTGATGTTGAAGAACTTGATTCCGTTTTTTACGTCAACACATCTTGGCACACCTGGTGGGACTCAAAGAACTATTCCATGATGTCAATTCCGCAACAGCCTAAAGGTGTTGATCAAGCCAACATCCAACCGATCGCGTTGGATCAACTCCGTAAGGAAGATAAAGATGAATATGAAGAATGCATGGCAGAATATCGTCAGCTTTTATTGGGAAGTTTTGGCCTGAGTAAGGAAGGAGCATTCAAAAGGACTCCTCTTCCGAGGCTCAATCAATTGATAGTGTAGGCCGAACCAGAAAAGCTTCAAGACATGATGACAGAAGCTATGCGGCAAACACTGGTTGATCAAGCGTCTGTTCTCAACAATACTGTTCACAATAGTATAAACGAAGTTGTCAGAGAACAGCTTGCAACTGGATTAGAAGAGTTGGGAACAACCATGGAAGCACCTGGTCAATTAGAATCTTAGAGCTACAAATCTCCTACATCAGCTGCACCAGTATATCCAGCGATAAGGGATGCGAGTGGAAAATTGATTGGATTTGATTTTGCCGAAAGACTCTACAGAGGGATCAAAACAAGAATCAAAGGAATTTCCGCTTCCTTATTTAGCAGTCTTCAATAATCTAAGAGGATTGGCAAGTGAGCATGACAAGGGAATTTCATTCACATATTTCAAATGTCTCAACGTATTGAAGTAGCAGCTATACATGCTCACCTTGTCAAACCAATACAAGAGGATTCTTACGAAATTCCTACAGTATCTCAGCCTTCAACTTTTGAGACGGCATCGGTTGAAAAGCTGATTTCCAACTATCAGTTCACTCCAAAACAGATGAGTCCAGCTGATAAAGCATATGCAGTTAGGGTTTATGCTGCAAAGATTCAAGAAGATTATAACAAAGCGATGCCTCAAGCCATGTTGCTCGATCGAATCGCTCAACCTATCTCTTCAATTTCTAAACACCTGAGACAGTCAAAAATCACAAATGAGTGACTAGTACACCAAGAAACTCCGAATAGAATACTTCATTCAGCTGGATTTCCTCAGTATACGGCTTTACATACTCCTTTGGCTTCGCAGCCAATTACGTATGAACAGCCAGGAACGGTTGGAATTATGCAGAATCAGCCAAGTCCTTCGGTAGGTAATCAGCCGATTGATCAGAATAAGAAATTTATGGCTGAGATTACAGATTTGATACAAAAACAGTTTGGGTTGAAACCAAAGCAACAAACTGACGTATATTGGACACCTTACCCTGCCTATTTTGATCAAGTTCCATTCCCTCAAAAGTATAAGTTACCTGATTTCACCAAGTTCACTAGCCAGGATAACACCTCCACTATTGAGCACGTCAGCCGATTTATTATTCAGTGTGGAGATGCAGGATCAAATGAGTTGTTGAGAGTGCGCTTGTTTTCATCTTCTCTGTCAGGGCCAGCCTTTGCTTGGTTTACATCACTACCGGCTGATTCTATTCAAAGTTGGGAAGATCTTGAGAAAAAGTTCCATGGTTATTTCTTCTCTGGAATACATGAAATGAAAATTACTGATCTGACTAGCTTGAAGCAGAGGAATGAGGAGTTGGTGGTAAATTTTATTCAGAGATTCAGAGAGATGAGGGACAAGTGCTTCAGCCTATCTTTGACTGACAAACAAGTGGCAGAATTGTCTTTTCAAGGATTTTTGCCTTCAATCAAAGAAAAGTATGCTTCATAGGAGTTTGAGAGCATTAGCCAGTTGGTACACCGACTAAGCCATGAAAGCTCTTCACGGCCGTATGAACCTCAAAGGAATTATCAGAAGAAAATATCTTATGTAGAGAATTCTGATTTAGAGGAAGAGGATGAGATTAATCTAGCCGAGTGGGTGTCAAACAGGAAGCCGATTGCATGTCCCTTCGGCAAGAAGGAACCTGAGAAATTCGGTTTTGATATAACTAAAGCTGATAAGATATTTGATCTCCTTCTTCAGCAGGGTCAGATTAAACTTTCTCAGAATCACACTATTCCAAGTGCTGAAGAGCTTAAGAAGATCAAGTACTGCAAGTGGCATAATGCTACATCCCATAACACCGACGAATGCAAGGTGTTTCGTCAACAGATTCAAAACGCAACAGATCAAGGGAAGCTTAAATTGGAGACACCTTCCAAATCAGGAAAGCCGATGAAGATTGATCAACATCCGTTCCCTACTAACATGTTGGAAATTACAAAGGAATCAACTTCACAAGCAAAGGTGTTGACATCTGAATCGGCTCGGAATAAAAAGGTCACTGATCCTAAGGCTCAGCTAACAATAGAAGAAGCAAAAGGTAAAGGACTTCTTGAAGAAAATAATCTAAGAGCACCAAGGAGATTTACTCAATCCCAGTTTCTTCTAAGCAAATATCAACGCCATCAACAAAGGATCAGAAAAGAAGAAGAGTGGGCAAGGCGCAATTCAAATCATTGGAGATGCCCGTTGTTCAGATACTGTTGGGAAGAAGGGATTAAAATTCCAACAATGGATAATTGTCCAGAATGCAATAGTTTTTATTCTGAAGGACAATCTTCCAATAGGGCCTGTTTTGATGACAGAGGAAATAGGCTAGCAATGCACTACAGTTGATAATTTCGCGATCAACGAATCCCCTGCGGGGCAGAGTCAGCGTGTACGATCGGCTAGGAGGCAAGATCAGAGAGAACCGGACAAACTCTGATTGGCTAGGAGAGTTGGCTAATAGCAAAGTTCCCGATGAAGACGTAATGAGACGTGATCCAGGGAGACAGCATGATGATAAAAGTCAACATGGTCCTCATCAGCCGAGATGGTGTCCGGATGGATTGACCAAATCACAGAAAAGAAGGATCCAGCGGATGCGTCAGTGGGAACAGCAAGAGGAAATTGAGAAGCAAACACTTGATAAAAAGAAGGTTCGATCCCAACTGTGGCGTCTCAAGACAAAAGCCGATGGCAAGGAAGATAGACAACTAATGGTCGATATCAACATGGTTTTCATGTTACCTAAAGAGTTCATGACTCATGATGAAACCAATTCAGAGGAAGAAATGGGATCGGCCCAATTAACTTTAGACCCGATGCTGGCTAGCTTTGAGAAACCGGATATAGAAAAAAGGCAGCATATGAAAGCTTTATTTCTCAAAGGGCATGTCAACGGAAAACCAATCACACGAATGTTAGTTGATGGTGGTGCTTCTGTCAATCTTATGCCATATACAATGCTTCGGAGATTTGGGAAAAGTGAGGAATATTTAACAAAAACAGACATCAGGCTGATCGACTTCGAAGGCAATGTTTCTCCTGCCATGGGAGCAATTTGTGTTGACTTGACCATCGGCAGTAAAACTCTCCCGACCATTTTCTTTGTCATCAAAGGAAAAGGTTCTTACAATCTGCTGCTCGGACGAGATTGGATTCATGCTAACTGCTGTATTCCATCCACCATGCACCAATGCGTGATTCAATGGGTTGGAGATTCGGTGGAAATAGTCAAGGCCGATTCCTCTTTTCATGTCACTGCTGCCGATATACAATGGAATTTCGAGAAGGTTAAGTGCATATCTAGAAAAGCATGGGAGACTGACTTCCTCAAGATGTCCGATTTCGAAATATAGCCGATTCAAGTGATCGGTTCAAAGGAGTAACGAGTCAAATAAATTTGCAATCAGTCGGCAGGGTTATACATGGTTGATGACTACTTCTGGCTTTCGGCCGATTTTAGTCTTAAGTGTTGTTAGTTACTCTTTAGAATTGTAACCGATTGTAATATCAGATTGATAAGCCAATTCTTAGCAATCGTCTTCGAAAAAATAGATAGCCGATAATCAGTTATCGCCTCAAGGAAAAATGAAAGAAATTTCATAGCCGATAAGTGATTCGGATCATGGCCGATGTAATAGTCGCCCTAAGAACAAAAAATAAATAAATAAATAAATATTTATCTCATATTTCAGTACATGGTGATTACATCTGATTGAAGATACTATTGGCTACATAAAAGCTTCTCATCTCCAATATGATGAGGATATTGAATCAATGAACACCAGAGAGAGAGGAATGGCGAAGAGGAAACGGAAGAGAGCCTAGTTCTTCACCAGATTCTGTAACCCTTCTCCATGACTCCACGAGTTGATGACCAAGGCGGGTGAAAGTGCATGTAGGCCCCTAATTATTTTGGTGATAATGACAATTATAATTTGAGTATTTGTTGGTCTATCTAAGATGTGTGCAGGAGTAAAAGAGATAAAATTTCATGTGTGAAAGGAAGCACCTCAATTTCTTATATATGTGTTGAAGCTCAAATGGCGATTTAGATTTAATTTATCTTTTGAATTTGAGTATAGGAAACACCGTACTATAAAGAGGGATGTGATTGATAGATCAAAGTTAGTTACAAATGCTTAAATTGAGATCTAACAACCTTTGAGAGACACTTTACACTCACAAACACATGTGTTTCACCTTTGCTGGGCAGGGCGGGTGACCCACCCCCTAGGGCGGGTGACCTGTTTTGGCTCTGGTGAGTGGCGGGTGACCCTCCCCCTAGGGCCGGGTGACCCGGGGTTGTCAGGCGGGTGACCCGCCCTATGGGGCCGGGTGACCCGGCATAACGGCTAGTTCGGGAGTAAGGGGTATTTATACCCCTTCTCCCTCCTTTCTAGGGTTCCGCCTCTTCCACCATTGGAACACCTCCTAAGCTTACTTCCCTCTCTCTCAACTCCCTTCTAAGCACTCCTAGCAAGGACTCAACCTAGGGTTTGGGTGTGAGAGACATTTGAGGTGTGAGTTTAAGCCCCTTTGTGAGAGCTCTTCGTGTGTTCATCTCAAGAAGCACTTGTGACGGCTTTGGTTCATCGATTCGCGTTTATTACTCTTGAAGCTTGCTTCTAGACGGTTAGGCGTCGCCCGTTGAGTGCCCTCTTTGTGTGGAGCACCCGGGAACCTTTGTATTACCCTCTCCTTTGTGGAGATTTCTTAGTGAGCACCAATCTTCCTTTGTGGGGATTGGGTGAGGCAAGTGGCTCTTCGTGATAGCCCTCCCTTTGTGGGAACCTCAATGGAGACGTAGCTTCCTTGGTGGAAGTGAACTTCGGATTAAATCTTGTCTCTTGCTCGTTCGTGTTCATCTCGTCCTCTCTAACCCTAGAAGCTTAATTTGTCCCGATCTACTTTTGTGTGTTGTTGCTTGGTATATCATCTTGTGTAGGTTGTCTACAACATCGTTGGCGAACTTTTGATTCAAAGGGTTTCGGTAAATCACTTCTTTCTTAAGTAATTTATTTTCGTTTTCCTGTCGCAGGGTGACCCGCCCTATTAGTCAGGGTGACCCCCCCCCCCCCCGCGGGTGACCCGGTATTTGATCCGCTGCTCAGTTCTTGACCCGTTATTCACCCCCCCCCCTCTATGCATCACAAGGTCCTTTCAATTGGTATCAGAGCCTAATCCCTTGATCTAGGCTTAATCGCTAAGGGATCAAGATGTCGGGGAGTGGTGTTAACCCCTCCGCTCAAGAACTCGCCACCAAGGAAGCTCAAGAGAGAGAGCTCAAGGTCGCTCAAGACCAAGCTGCAGCCCTATAGGCAATGGGGAAGGCCCCAAGCCGTACACCATCCAACATCGTGAGCTCCGACAATTCCTCCTCCGACTCTGACTCTGATTCAAGTGATGAAGACGTCAAGGATGGTGATAATGAAGCAAAGAAAGTGGCGAAGAAAAGGAGGAAAGCCAAGAAGAAGAAGGCAAAGAAGATGGCCAAGAAGCTCCTCAAGAAGATGATCAAGAAGGAGCAAGCAAAGCACTCTCATTCTGGCTACTATGAAGTGCCATTCCACTACGGACACATTTCGGGCAACAATCCTAACGAAAAATTCTATTCCGTACATTTGGGAAAGCCTTCCCACTTCGATGGGAAAGACTATCCCAAATGGGCTTATGATATGCAAATGCACCTTTACGGGCTTCACCCTTCTCTTTGGAAGATTGTGTGTGTAGGTGTGACAATTCCCGCCGAAGGTGAAGCTATGACAATCGAGAATGAACAAGACCTCCACCGCAATGTACAAGCAACAAGAGTCATCACGGGATCCTTGTATGCTCAAGAGTTCAACAAAGTCCGGAACATCCGAATTGCCAAGGTAATTTGGGACACACTCAAGGAAGCACATGAGGGTACCGATCATGTGAGAATAGGCAAGATTGATTTGATCCACGGAGAGCTTGAGCTATTCATCATGAAGGATGGAGAAATCGTGAGGCAAATGTATGATCGCCTAATGCTCCTTGTCTCGGACATTAGAGCACTAGGAAGCAATGATTGGGAAGATGAAAAGGTCACAAAGAAGTTGCTAAGAGCTTCCACCCCAAAGAACCCAAACCTAGCAACCATGATAAGAAGAGACCCAAACTACTACAACTTGACTCACAATCAACTTCTTGGTGAAATCTTGCATCAAGAGCTAGTTGATCAAGACGTGGAGAAGTCACTTAGCTTGAAGGTGAACAAGAGTCTAGCCCTCAATGCTAGCTCTAGTGAAGTGGTGGAAGTGAAGCCCAAGACTTCCAAGACTAAGAATGAAGATTCTAGTGAAGAAGGAAGCACCGATGAAGAAACTGCCTTTGCCATAAGAAAGTACAAGAAGTTCTTGAAGTTCAAGGCATCAAGTAAAGGTGGTGATGATAGAAAGAAGAAGTCTCAAAGGAAATGCTATGAGTGTGGAGAGTATGGACATTTCATTGCCGAGTGCCCAAGAACAAGAACAAGAATGAGGAAGAGAAGAAGTACAAGGAGAAAAGCAAAGAGTACAAGGAGAAGTACCAAGGGCGTGCTCACGTGGGTCAACAATGGGACTCAAGTGATGAAGATGAAGAACCAAAGAAGAAAGGCATGTCAACACTTACCATGGCACAACGAGCATCTTCACCACGCCTTTTCAACAACCTCTCCGACGATGAGGATAACTCTCACTTTTACCTCATGGCAAGAGGGAGCAAGGTACAAGAATCAACCACCTCATCCTCTCTCACCTCATCATCATCCACACCTAGTAATGATATAGACAATCTTGATGAGAAAAAAGAAATGGAGGCCAACATGATAAAGCAATTTGGTAAAAAGGGCCATAAAGAAATTAAAAAGCTTTTGGACAAATTAGAGGAAAAGAAGGAGATTCTCCATGAGCAAGAAGACTTGCTTATCCATGAAAAGGAAAGAAACCTTGCTTTAGAGAAAACCCTCGCCGAAGAGAAAGCTAAGGTGGAGAAGTTGATCGTAGGTTTGTTCTTGGCCAATGACTCTAACAAGAGGATGTTAAAGGACTACACTTTGGCAAATGAATCTTTACCTTCCCTAAAGGCCACTCATAGTGAGCTTCAAACAAGCTTCTCACGCTTGACGGATAAACACAAAAATCTTGAAGCAAATTATAGTGCTTTTTGGGAAAGCACCAAGGCCAATACTAAGGCAAACTTTAACTCTAATGCCTCCACTAGCAAAGGTTGCTCTATATGTTCTAATGTTGGTATAAATGGTCTTAAGACTAACCTTGCAAGGCTAGAGGAAACAACTAAGAGTAAGGATAAGGATATTGCCCGGTTGAACATGTTGCTCAACCAAGGTCAGTTGGGTGCCAAGTCCATACCGAAGGCAATTGACACAAGAGGACTTGGACACTACAAGGACAACAAGGTCAATGCTAGAAGGGTGGTGAAGGGGCATGAGATCCCCTTATGGAACAAGGGAGGCTACCTCAACACTATTATGGATATTGCCCATGGAGTAACCACCTCTACTACAACACAAGAGAAACCAAAGGTTGTGAACATCACAAAAGGAAATGGTGGGGTTAATTCTTCATCAAAGGCACCGAAGAATGTGGTGGAACACAAACCTTCTCCCAACTACACATGTGACTATGTTGTGACCTTGGACCACAATGGTAAAATGGTGGTCAAGTATGTTGGAGCCTACGCCATGAAGGCCATGAGGAAGAGTGTGTGGGTTCCAAAAGTTTATGCTTCTAACCTCCAAGGACCCTAATCTTTTTGGGTACCTAAACCAAAAGCTTAAACTTGTTTTGTAGGCCTACACCTCTGGTGGAACCGCATGGTTGATTGATAGTGGAGCCACTAATCATATGACCGGAGATGAAGGCTTGTTTGCATCCCTTGAGCATTATGACACCCCTACGGAAACTATCATTTATGGAGATAATGGTCAAGGAGATGTTATTGGTCTAGGTAAAATTGCTATCTCAACAACAAATTCAATTGAAGATGTTTATCATGTTCAAGGTTTAGGGTACAACTTGTTGTCGGTTTCACAACTTTGTGAGAAAGGCTACAATTGTCTCTTTAGTAAAGAGGGTGTGACCATCTTTAGAAGTGAGGATTCCTCTATTGTCTTTGTGTGTCACCTAAGGGGAAAGCTTTACTATGTGGATTTCACAAAAGTTAAGGTGGACCCTAAGGCTTGCTTAGTGGCAAAATCCGACATGGGTTGGCTATGGCATCGCCGACTAGCCCATGTTGGCATGAGAAACTTGGCCAAACTTCAAAAGGATGAGCACATCCTAGGACTAACAAATGTTGTTTTTGAGAAAGATAGGTTATGTAGTGCATGTCAAGCGGGAAAGCAAGTTGGAGCGCATCATCCCGCCAAGAACATCCTTTCAACATCAAGACCGTTGAAGCTACTACACATGGACTTGTTTGGACCAATTGCATACATAAGCATCGGTGGTAACAAATATGGTTTAGTAATTGTTGATAACTTTTCCCGTTTCACTTGGGTATTCTTTTTGCAAGATAAAAGCGAAACAAAGGGAGTGGTCAAGAAGTTCATAAGAAGAGTTCAAAATGAGTTCGAGCTTAAGGTCAAGAACATAAGAAGTGACAATGGCTCAGAGTTTAGGAACACTCAAGTTGAAGAATTCTTTGATGAAGAAGGCATCAAGCTTGAACTCTCCGCTCCATACACTCCTCAACAAAATGGCGTTGTTGAGAGGAAGAACCGTATGTTGATTGAAGCGGCAAGAACAATGCTTGATGAGTACAAGGCTCCAGACTCAGTTTGGGCGGATGCCATCAACACCGCGTGCCATGCCACCAACCGCCTCTACCTCCACAAGTACTTGAACAAGACTCCCTACGAGATCATCACCGGTAAGAAACCTAGTGTGCACTACTTTAGAGTCTTTGGGTGTAAGTGTTTCATACTTAACAAGAAACCCAAAGCTTCAAAGTTTGCATCCAAGGTTGATGAAGGTTTTCTCATTGGTTATGGAACTAACGATCATGCCTATCGTGTTTTTAACAAAACCACTGGTTGTGTTGAGACCATGGTAGATGTGAAATTTGATGTTACCAACGGCTCTCAAGGAGAGCAAGTTAATGAAAACCTTGTAGATGATGAAGAACCTCCAAGTATATCCATCTTTAGAATGGGCACTGGTGAAGTGATGCCAAGAGAAGTTCAAGTTCAAGCTCCGGTTAAGACAAACAATCAAGATCTACCATCATCAACAAGAGTGGAACCACCTAGTTCTCAAGTTCATCAAGATGAAAGTCAAGTTCATGGTGACGATCATGGAAGTGGCTTTGATCAAAGAGAAGAACAAGGTGGTGAAGCTCATGAACAAGCACCTCAAGTTGAAGATGATGATGATGGACCTATTCAGCGTCAATCTCAAGCACCACATCCAAGAGTTCATCAAATGGTTCAACAGGATCACCCCATTGACAATATCCTTGGGAGCATCCAAAGAGGGGTAACAACTCGCTCAAGATTGTCAAACTTTTGTGCGTTTTACTCGTTTGTTTCTTCTTTGGAACCTCTTAGTGTGGAACAAGCTCTTGAGGACCCGGATTGGATTATTGCTATGGAGGAAGAGTTGAACAACTTCAAGAGGAATGAAGTTTGGGAGTTGGTGCCAAGACCCAAGCAAAATGTGATGGGCACCAAATGGGTTTTTAGGAACAAACAAGATGAATTTGGTGTCGTCACAAAGAACAAGGCAAGACTCGTGGGCAAAGGCTATACTCAAGTTGTAGGCTTGGACTTTGGAGAGACTTATGCTCCGGTGTCAAGGCTTGAGTCAATATGTATACTCTTGGCCTATGCTACTCATCATGACTTCAAGCTTCATCAAATGGATGTGAAGAGTGCATTCTTTAATGGACCTCTCCAAGAAGAAGTTTATGTTGAACAACCACCGAGCTTTGAAGATCCAAACTTCCCCAACCATGTGTACAAGCTCCATAAGGCGCTCTATGGGCTCAAGCAAGCTCCTAGAGCATGGTATGAATGCCTTAAGGATTTTCATCTCAAGAACGGTTTTGAGATAGGCAAAGCCGATTCTACTCTCTTCATTCAAAGAAGTGGAAAAGATATCTTTGTTTGCCAAATTTATGTTGATGACATTATCTTTGGGTCTACTAATGATAAATTTTGTGAAGAGTTTAGTAGGATCATGACCAAGAGATTCGAGATGTCTAAGATGGGCGAGTTGAAGTTCTTTCTTGGGTTTCAAATCAAGTAAATGAAGGAAGGGACTTTCTTATGTCAAACCAAGTATGTGAAGGATATGCTCAAGAGGTTTGACATGGCCGATTCTAAGCCCATCAAGACTCCTATGGCACTAAATGGACATCTTGATCTCAATGAAGAAGGGAAGTCGGTCGACCAAAAGGTATATCGCTCCATGATTGGCTCCCTCCTTTACCTTTGTGCATCTAGGCCCAATGTTATGCTTAGTGTGTGTATGTGTGCAAGATTTCAAGCTAATCCTAAGGAGTGTCATCTAATGGCCGTTAAGAGAATCTTTAGATATTTGGTACACACTCCTAACCTTGGCTTATGGTATCCCAAGGGATCCACTTTTGATTTACTTGGCTATTCTGATTCGGACTATGCCGATTGCAAAGTAGATCGAAAGAGTACAACGGGGACTTGCCAATTTCTTGGTAGGTCTTTGGTGTCATGGAGCTCTAAGAAACAAAATTCGGTTGCTTTGTCCACGGCCGAAGCCGAGTATGTGGCGGCCGGTCCGTGTTGTGCACAACTCTTGTGGATGAAGCAAACGTTGAGTGATTACGGTTGTGTGTTTAGTAAGATTCCACTCTTGTGTGACAATGAGAGTGACATCAAGCTAGCAAACAATCCGGTGCAACACTCTATAACAAAGCACATAGATATTCGACATCATTTCTTAAGGGATCATGAGGCTAAGGGAGATATTGCTCTACGTCATGTAAGCACAGAGAGGCAACTTGCCGATATCTTCACTAAGCCTCTAGATGAGCAAAGGTTTTGTGCTTTGAGGAGTGAACTAAATATCTTGGATTCTGGTAACTTGGCTAGACATGTTGCACATACTTGATTGTTGCCTAGATAGGTTGAAAATGTTTTATTTTCTCTTTTTGTGTGAGTTTTTCAAAAGATTGGATTTCTGAGATCTTTTAGATCAAATATTGATTCAAGTGGCTATAGTTTTGAATGATTGTTTGTTGCTAGCCACTTGTAGTCAAGGGTTCATTACAAGTTCACAGGCCATATCTATCAAAATCTCAATCAAAACACTTTTTTTCAAAAGTCAAGGAGACCTTTCAGGGCAACCACGGGTCACCCACACCCTCTTGGCGGGTCACCCGTTTCTTCACTGGTGGACAGCGGATCACCCGCCCTCTCATGACAGGTCAACCTACCTTCTCAAGGACTTAGTTTTTCATAGCTCTCCAGCCAGGGGCGGGTCACCCGTTTCGGTTCTGGAAGGAGCCGGGTCACCCGCCCCCCATGGCCGGGTCACCCGCACCTCTCCGTCCAAAAAAAAATCACCCAGGGCGGGTCACCCGACCCCCTTTGTCGGGTCACCCGTTTTGGCACTGTGTGCCGCCGGGTCACCCGGCCCCTATGGGCGGGTCACCCGGCCTCGCGGCTGGGCATATAAATGCCCCGCGGCCGGCGCATCTCTCTCTCTTCTCTCTTCTTTCCTTCTCTCCACCACGCCGCCGGCCCCAAGAAGCTCAAGGCAATTTTTGTGCCCCTCCCTCCGTTTCTCAAGCTCTTGGGTGCATTGGATCGAGCTCATCTTCAAGTTCAACATCTCCCTCGATCCCTCCGCAAAACTCGCGGGAAAGCAACGGTAAACTTTTTCAAAAATCCTTTTTTCCCGATCTCTCAATGTGGTTCGTTCTAGGAGATTTCCTTCAGTCAAAAGCTTCATCTAGTACCCTAGAACTCATGCCTAAAATCTTGTTTCGATTCGTGAACTCCTCTACTCGCAACGAGCGATTAGGGTTCATCCCGCCTGGGGCGGGTGACCCGGCCTCCCGCGGGGTGCCCCCTTTTGCTTGTTTCTTCTACCCAATCTTAATCTTACTTTGCATATCTTGCCCAGATGGGTCGAGACAAAGTTCAAGGCATGGGCAAGAAGATTCAAAGCGACGAAGACTCTCCAAGTGAAGATCATGACCGTGCCTCCTATGATGATTACTCTCATCCCGTTCACTCAAAGAGGTCCATGCCCCAAGATCCTCCGGCTCGTGCTCATGGTCGTGGTCGCGGAGATAGTGGAAACCCCATGCTAAGGAAGAAGGTGTTGACTAGTGGCCCTAAGGGTAGTCGTGCTCGAATGAAGAAGGCAAGCACGGACGATGAAGGGGGAAGATATGATGATGATATTGACATATACGATTATGTGAGGATGGTTGTTCCCGTTCATCCACCGGAACGATCAAGAAAAGACCCCAAGTTAGTTGATTACTCAAAGCATGCCAATGACATCTCGCCTCTCCGGTTCCAAGATCCATGGAAACTTCCACGAAACTTCTTCAGTGATGATCATTTTTGGCGTGCTCATCAAGCCGATTGGTATGAATCCGTCATCATCACTAAGAAGACTATTACTACGGATATGAAATGGATTGATTGGCAACACTTACATGATCTCACCCCTCCACTTGGAGAAATTGCTCACGATGTCTATCTTCGTTGTCATGAGCAAGGTATATCTCATCTTATGATGCTTTCTTGCAATTGGTGTGAAGAAGTCATAGTCCAATTCTATGCCACACTTTATGTTGATGATGATGAGAATATCATGCAGTTTTCACTTGGAGGAAAGAGACTTAAGATCACTTTATCCGAGTTTGCTTCACTCTTTAGGCTTCGTCGTGCAAAAGACAACAACACCTTCAACAATCTTGTTTGCTTGCATGATAGTGATGAACTTGATGTTAGCAAAATGGAGTTTATGTATGACAAGGCCTATGGAGATATTCATTATGGACATCCTAGTGATCTCACCCCTTACTACAAGTTGATGACTCTTCTCTTCTGTAACACTTTGTGTCCTAGGGGTGGTAATTCTGACAAAATCTCTAAGTATGCACGGAACCTTTTGTTTCAAATGGCTCCTAACCAACCTCAATTCAATGCTTGCCATTTTTTTTGGAGTGAAATAATTGCATGCTCTCATCAAGGCTCAGCGTGTCACTATGCTCCTTATGTCTATCACATAGTCAAGCATGCAACTAAGCTTAATCTTCAATGGGACATTGAGTACAAAAGATATAACACTCCAAAAGGGAAACTCGAGGAGCCTTTTCATCTTGGCAAGCATCGCACTTGGATTGATGCTAAAGGTCCCCTTCTGGGTGCCTATCCTGTGGAAGGCTTAAGTGCTCCCGGTGCTTCATCTTCACAAGCTCCACCTCCAAGTCAGACCTATGGACAATTACCACAAGAAGGTCCTTCTCATTTTCATGGTGCTCCTAAGCAAACGAAGGGTAAATTGGACTTTCTTGCCAAAGGTCTATTTGCTTGCTTCAACTTTGGTCGTCAAAATGCAAGGGAGCGTGAAAAGGATAGAAAGTGGCATGCTGAGGAGTTTCATAAGGCTGAAAAGAGAGAAAGGCCATCTTTGCAAAATTTGATATGCCACACTCTCCCGTTCGTGAGCCTAGGACATTTGATCCTCCATCTCCGGTTGAGAATCCTTGGGAAGATCTAGCGTCTTGGGTTGAAGAAGATGATGAGGCTACCGAAGACGAAGGGGAACTCCCCTTTTTGGTGTTTGTTGACAAAGGGGGAGTGAATTTGTTGATGGTGATGGATGGAAGCCCCCACACAACTTATCCTTTATCTATCTTTATCTATCTTTGGACTTGTTATTTATGTAATGGCTTATGAACTTGTAATGAACTATGTGTGGTGTGATGCATGGTGTGCCAAGTGAGAACTTTTATTTATGTAAGACTTATTTGTGGTACTCTATTATGCTAGTGTGATGTAATGAACTTTAATTATCGTGTGTGATGCATGTGTTGGTTGATGATATGTTATTTCTCACTTTATTGTTGTGACATATCTTGTCATATGCATCACGGTTTATTGCTCATCACACTTATGGACCATGTGTTGTATGCAATGATTTAGGGGGAGCCTACTCTAAATATGTGTAATTAGCATTTAAGGCCACTCTAGTTGAAGAAGCACATATTTAGAGGGAGTTCTTTTCTAAATAATTGGACACAATTCTTGAATTTTATTCCTCTCTTGTGAGCTCAAATTATGGTTGTCATCAATCACCAAAAAGGGGGAGATTGAAAGTGCATCTAGGCCCCTAATTATTTTGGTGATAATGACAATTATAATTTGAGTATTTGATGGTTTATCTAAGATGTGTGCAGGAGTAAAGAGATAAATTTTCATGTGTGAAAGGAAGCGCCTCAATTTCTTATATATGTGTTGAAGCTCAAATGGCGATTTAAATTTAATTTATCTTTTGAATTTGAGTATAGGAAACACCGTACTATAAAGACGGATGTGATTGATAGATCAAAGTTAGTTACAAGTGCTTAAATTGAGATCTAACAACCTTTGAGAGACACTTTGCACTCACGAACACATGTGTTTCACCTTTGCTGGGCAGGGCGGGTGACCCGCCCCTTGGGGGCGGGTGACCTGTTTTGGCTCTGGTGAGTGGCGGGTGACCCGCCCCCTAGGGCCGGGTAACCCGGGGTTGTCAGGCGGGTGACCCACCCTATGGGGCTGGGTGACCCGGCCTGGGCGCAGTGAGCCCATAACGGCTAATTCGGGAGTAAGGGGTACTTATACCCCTTCTCCCTCCTTTCTAGGGTTCCGCCTCTTCCACCATTGGAACACCTCCTAAGCTTACTTCCCTCTCACCCAACTCCCTTCTAAGCACTCCTAGCAAGGATTCAACCTAGGGTTTGGCTGTGAGAGACATTTGAGGTGTGAGTTTATGCCCTTTTGTGAGAGCTCTTCGTGTGTTCATCTCAAGAAGCACTTGTCATGGCTTTGGTTCATCGATTCGTGTTTATTACTCTTGAAGCTTGCTTCTAGATGGTTAGGCGTCGCCCGTTGAGTGCCCTCTTTGTGTGGAGCACCCGAGAACGTTTGTATTACCCTCTCCTTTGTGGAGATTTCTTAGTGAGCACCAATCTTCCTTTGTGGGGATTGGGTGAGGCAAGTGGCTCTTCGTGATAGCCCTCCCTTTGTGGGAACCTCAACGGAGATGTAGCTTCCTTGGTGGAAGTGAACTTCGGATTAAATCTTGTCTCTTGCTCATTCGTGTTCGTCTCCTCCTCTCTAACCCTAGAAGCTTAATTTGTCCCGATCTACTTTTGTGTGTTGTTGCTTGGTATATCATCTTGTGTAGGTTGTCTCCAACATCCTTGACGAACTTTTGATTCAAAAGGTTTCGGTAAAATCACTTCTTTCTTAAGTAATTTATTTTCGTTTTCCTGTCGCAGGGTGACCCGCCCCCCTCCCCCCCCCTCCCCCGCGGGTGACCCGGCCATAGGGTGCGGGTGACCCAGCATTTCATCCGCTGCTCAGTTTTCCAGGAAAATTTGAAGTGATCCTATTCACCCCCCCCCCCTTCTAGGCATCACAAGGTCCTTTCAGTGGGTCACCTACCCTTAGAGCATTTCTCTGCCGGTAATGTGCAGCAGGCATTCTACCTTGCTCCTTCTCAACACCCATTGAGCCCATGTTTGTCACAAGGGTTCTTCTAGCTGTTGTACCTCCTGACTTCACAAGAGAGGTTGGAGCAAGAAGCATGCCGCTACACTACTTCACAAGAATTCTTCTAGCTACAGTTGAGAAGGAAAGGAGAAGAAAATACAGCAAACAGGAGAAGCCTACATCCTATCAAATCTATCTGTTGTGCCATGGCTGAAGTTGTGAAGGAACCGATAGCTTTCGGGTACTATTTATAGTCTAACACAGGGGGACAGGGAAACGAAAGGATAGAAAGGAATCTCAAGAAATGCCAAATATACTCAAATTGGAACAGTTTCCCCGTAAATGGCTCGACTTCCAAAGGCCAACATTGAGGTCAGTGATTCAGTTTCCTAAAAAGGGGGAAGAGGCTCGAAAGACCACCACAGGAAAATTTGATTCTTCATTAAAGACTGAATAGAAGGCCGAGTACATCGGCTAAGAAATGAAAATACGTTATGGCTTCACTAAATCCTTGTGATCAGACTCGGTCCCGATCTTCACGACGTAGGATCCCGATTAAGATAACTAGCTATAGAACAGCCAAGATAAATTGCTGCAAGCAGCGATAACTAGTGTAACCTGTCAAATAAAACTCGAAGCCAACCACCGTCTTTAACCGGCAACCTGAATCGAGGATTCGCCCAACCACACTCTCAAAAACCAACCAACACAACCTGGAATCAATGGACCAGGAGCACCAATTGGGAGCCGATGACGCGGCCGCTTCTGTAATCCCTCAAGGAAATCACAAGAGCAAAGGGGTAGAGAATCACTCTCTGAATTTGTTAGCACATAGCTGAACAAAGGGGGTTCTATTTCATTATCAAAGTCTTTATTATTTCAGAGATACATGGGGGTATTTATACAAGGAACAACCCTCCTTGTTGGGTGTGAATGGACCTTTGAGTTCCTGGAGTTACACTGTGTGAAAAGTCACCACGAACTGAAATCCTGAACAGCCTCGCGCGGCTGTTGGCTTTCTGAGCAGTCTCCACTAAATCGGTCATAACTCTTTATTAGTAAGTCCAATGGACATGCAGTTTCTTGCATTAGAAAGTAGACTTCAAGACCGTTCCATCAAGTACACATGCAGCTCTAGAGCTATCGGGAACAAAGAGTTATGGCCAAATCTTTATGCATGTCCGAACTGGTGGTCCGAAATGAAAGCAATCTTGTTGGTCTTCATGTAACTCGTCCTTGGCTTTATGTAACCTTCTCCTTTCTGCATGTACTCCTTCTCTACTTGAGTGTAATCCATGTCTTCATGTGTAAACCTTAACATAACAAGAGTACAACACTTAGGTAGTAAACAATTCTTATTTGTATGTAACTTAATTTCAGTAAGGAGAGAGTTCACCTCTTGTTGTAACATGTGAACATATCTTGGTGCATGCTCTCTTGGGTTTAGGTATGGATAAACTTGATTGGTGAAATCATCATCTTGGTCATCGAAATAATCATTGTATCTAATGTGAAACTTTAGTGTTGTAGTTGTATTCGTCTCTTCAAGTATAGCAAGGTGCTTTAACCTGTCATCGTACAAACCAAGTAGTAGTCTTGCCAAAGGAAAACAATAAGATTTGCAGTCAAGTTAGCTTTCACCTTGTATGGACGTTCAATATTAAGAGTATTTGTTGAAGTCCTTTTGATGGTCTCATCATCCTCCCTCCCTTGAAGAAAAGACGTCCTCGGCTTTTGTTGACCTGAAATTAATCTATAGAAAACAGAGGGTGGACATATACAACAATTTTCATGATTAATCATTTTAACTTCCTTATTTCTTCCTTTACAATCCATATCTATGTGTTCACAATGGTAACATGATGTATATGGGTTATGCAATTTATTTAGATGAGCTTGAAACATCAAATTCACATCACTAATCTCACCTTGATGAAAGTTTCTTGATGTTTATAATCCTGCAAACAACTTAGTAGATGGAAGAACAACAATTTCTTCTAAGCAACACAATTGATTCAAAATCTCAGATTTCATCATTGAAACATTGAATATTTTGAAATTTTGAGCATTTATTACATCATAAAAATTTTTGTTGCACAATTTATTCAAAGGTTTAGATTTATACCTTCCAAACTTTTTTCTCTCTGATGTGGACAGAAAAAAATTTGGTACAGAGATTCCATCACTTTGCATATCATTTATTTCTTTTGATGAAGAATGTGAGCATGGGAATAATATTTGTTTCTCAAAATCAGAAGCATTAAACAATTTATTCACTTCAAGATCAGAAAAATATGGCACACAATGTTTGTCATTTACCATGTTCAATATAAATTCAGCAAGCTTGGCACATGTTATGCACATAGCACAAACAAATAATTTATTGTCAACATGTTCAACAATTAAATTGAAAGTAAACTTGTAGCTATGAACATTATTCAAACTTCTCATCGATGTTATCATAGAAATATTCTGAAGCATTTCATTAATCTCAACATGTTTATCAAACATACTGTAACACAAACATTCAGTATGAGATTTCCTTGCAATTAATTCAGCATTAGTAATCAACTGAGCATGGTGAAGTTTATTAGCATGTAAAGCATCATAATGATCAATCAAAATAGGGCAAGGGTTATGCATTCTAGAACAATGGCTATCAACTCGCAAAATTTCAGCACTTGAATTGACTTGTGAATGAATTGAATTAGCATAGAAACTTTGAGTAAAGTCAACTGAAATTGCAGCAGATGTTTTATCATGATTACTCTCCATTTTACCTTGCAAATTTAGGTCTGAATTATTTTTATTACCTTTCAGTTTTGGTGTTTGCACTTCCAAATTTTTACCTTCTTCATCTTAATGATTCACGTTTGTAGTAGCAACAAATTGGTTTTGTACATTAGCAATCATCTCACTTCTCACATCAAGTGGTATAGTGTGATGAGTAAACATATCTTGCTCAGTTTCCTTGCAAACCTGCACATATTGAAAGACAACACTAGAAGTAGGGATGAGTGGGTTAGATTCATAAACATCCTCACATATCTTGAAATCAAACTCTCTCTTTTTGTGTAGTGTATATCTCTCACTCTCATTGTGGATATTCTCAATCTCACATTTTGTGGAATCACATAGCTCACTTTTATTTTCTCTTGCACTCAATTTGGCTATGTGGCTCTCATTCTCACATGGATTTTGTTGCACAACTTGGACTTCAATATTTGGAGCAGCAACTACATGATCATTTTCATTCATGAACTTCTCGAATGAATTTTGACCAGCAAAGGTCACATTGGAACAACCAAGTTTAGCAACTTCCAATGGCAATGGAACACCAACAATTTTAGTGGAATCATCAATATCAGTTATGCCTTCAGTCTGAACTTCATGAGGCACATTAGTACACTTAATTTCAGTATCTCTGTCCAATAATTCCTCACATACTACAATTGATGGTGTAGTACATGTTGACATCTCATCGAAGTTTGGAAAAACATCATTTTGCAACCCTATATCAGGTGGAACATGCTCAACTTGCTTTTGGACAGATTTGTCACTCACTCTTGGTAGTGAAATAGCAGAAATTTTCTTATCCAAATTAGCTCTCAAACCAAACATTTGGGCACCATTTTCATTCAGATTATATGCACCTCTAAAAATGGGTGTCGAGACACACTCTAAATCTTGTATTAGCACTAATTCATCACCTTGCTGCATATCACATTTATCAATAGCATTGGTGCACTGAATTTCACCACAAATGGCATGAGAACAAGGCACATAACTTGTAGGAATAGTTGTTCTTGCAATTTGAACCTGAGCAGTTATTTCTTCATTCTCTTGCTGAACAAAATGAGCACCTTCACTTTGAAAATCAGGAGCAACCACCTCTCTCTTGCCTTTAATTATCTCTCTTGCTTGCAAATGATTGTGGCACTGTCCACTCTCATCTTCCTTCAATTGGTCACTCAAAATATCAGCTACTAAAGGAGTAATGGGTTCTCCATCTTCCCTACTTGATGAATGATGCTTCTCAAATTGTATGGTCTCTTTTACAAGCAATTCTTGTGTGGTATGTGCAGCAACTTCTCTTAATGATTCTTGCTCATAATTCAAACAATCATTGTAGGGAACTTCATTGACTTAATTCCTTCCACACTCATAATTCAATCTGAATTTCTGGACAGCAATAATATGGGGATAAGGTTGTTGACACTCAAAATTGGCAGCTAAGTAGATCAGGCTGGACCAGGCGGTCAGACCGGGATACCAGGCGGTCTGACCGCGGTCCCTATAGTCGGTCTGGCAACAGGAGGTCAAACCTCGTCCCTAGGGCGGTTTGACCACCCTGGTCAAAGTCCTAAAAAGGCAATTTGGACTTCACCATTGGATAGTTCTCGTCGAGTAGATCAAGATGCATATGTAGAACGTCCGATTCGGACTCCGGATGAGGGAGATATGGCTTCGAGAAGACCTGCACGTCGGACACGCGGTCTAGCCGCCCCGGGGACCCGGTTAGACCGGCCTACCCTGCCAAATCTGAGTTAGGAGTTGTATTTTGACACAAAATTTGTATAAACTTCGACTCCTACTAGGGCAAGACCTCCCCACCCTATATTTCCGAAGGGCCACGGCCGATTGAGAGGAATACAATCGAATCAAACATTATCTTCTACTTTTCAAACCCTAAACCACTCTTCCAACCTCCATGCTGTCCTTCTCTTGATCTCCACGGTCATAGATGGCGTCCTAGGGCCTGCTGGCCGACCTAGGGCACGCCGACGACGTCCTCACCCTACGGGGTCCCTCCCGGGCGAGAGCTTCCACGGTCTTTGCTAGTTTACTCGTAAACTAGTCGTTCTTCGTCACGTACGTGCGTTGTTTATCTCTTTGCTGGTTTGCTCGTAAACCTAGCCGTCCTCCATCACGTAAGCATGGTATTTATCTCCCTGAATGACCATCTCCAGCCAGGGCGGTCTAACCTCATAGCCAGGGCGGTCTAATCTCCCTTGGCAGCATCTTTGCCTTTTCGGTTCGTTCGTGACCCGCACGCTCTAGTGCTCTCGTGTGTTGGCCCTAAAAGGTGTCAACAAATTGGCGACTCCGCTGGGGAAGAAAGATCCGGTTGCTCAAACCGTTCTATCAATCCCTAGCCTTTTACCTAATTGATATATTATTATCTTGATTCGTCGCTATAGTACAATCAGGTCTTTCGAGACCGATTGCATCTATAATTGTGACATTGCATCAGGCTGCTCAAGCCGTTTGCATTGTGTCTTGCTTGCTACTACATATTGAAGACTAGAAGAGAAGCAAGATTTTGGTCATTGATTGCTTGGATTTCCGGATTTATCTATTACAAGATCAGAAGCATCAAGACTTATTATGGCGGGCTATTCATATACTTCACATCAGTCCTACTATGACGAGCCCAAGGTACAATTTCAAATACATTACCTATGTCTAATGTTAATAGTTATTTTGCAAGTACCATGAATCCTTATGTTGATGTTGCTAGATATGATACTAGTAGGCATATTGCATCGGCTAGTACTTGTTCGGATGGTTTTAATTATGCAAATTATAATTCTGAATTTAATATGCAAAAGCCATTGTCAAATATGCATGCTTTGAATTTTAATGATACTAGCAACATACAACATTACTCTTACACATCGACTGTACAACAAGTTCAAAAGTCGGTTAACATGTATCAAGGCCAAACTAACATGGTGAGTTTGGCCAATTCTTATGGAACACCACATCTTAGTAATTCTACTAATTTTCAGCAATGTGTTTCATCTATTTATTCATCGGTAGGAAATTCACAATATGTTATTACATCACAAAACATGCCGGTGAATGAGAAATTTCGCTATACTAATTCTAGTTGTCTGGCCAGTTATTCTCAACCATCATATGCTTCACAAATCATTAATAGAGTGGGGGTTGCACCTATAATTTCAGCACCATATACAATTGCTAATAATCATAATTTGGCTCCAAGTGTTATTCATAACCATAGCCAAATTAATGAGAATTCAGCAAATGTGTTGGTGAATGAGAGAATTGGCCATGCTAATTCTAGCCATCAGGCCAGTTATTCTCAAACATCATGTGCAACTAATCTCTATAATATTCAGCAAGGTAGTGATGAATCGGTTTTTAAATACTTAGAACGATTCAAAGAAACAAAAAATCGATGTTTTAATTTATCTATATCTGATTCAGATTTAGCTAACCTTGCTTTTAGAGGCTTAAAATCATCACTTAGAGATAGGTTGCAAGGCATAGAGTTTCATTCACTTGCTAGTGTGCTTGTAAGGGCTATGGCACATGAATTAAGAATGAAAGAAGAAAATGAAAACAACTCAAATTTGATCAATATACATTATGAATTTGTTACATTAAAAGAGTCATGTCTTGCTGCACAAGAGCATGTTAAGCATAATAAAACAGCAATACTTGATTTTTCTAAAGCCGAAGGTGTCGTGTACCTTTATGGTGATTATCGTGCTATTAAACGACAAGTTCAGGCTGAAAAAAGTTCAGAACATCAAATTGTTGAAAACCATGACAAAGGAGGCAAGAAGGAAACATTGGCATGTCGACATGAGCTGATTTCCAGCAAACCTGGAAGACCCGGTCTAACCGGCCCTATGACCTAGTCTGACCGGCCTGAACAAAGTGTGACTGTTGGCTGCCATCTGGAGGAGAAATACGACATTATCCACATCAAGGTTCCTCGCCTCTCCAATTTATTTGATAAGGTATGTTTTACAAGTAATTCCCAATCAGATCGTGTATTTTCAGTTAATTCATTTATTAGTGATTCTATCATAAATAATTCTAGAACATCGATTGAGGATGGTAATTTACTTGTTAGCAATAGTATACCTTCAGATTCTATCAGCCAATGCATTGTAAAAATTAAAAAAGCTGATCATAAAAATACTTTGACATTTAAATTTTCTACATCATCATTGTCAAAGTTTTTCTCTTCATGGTGTACTTATGGATATTCTGGACTTAAAAGTAAGAGATCAAAACCGAGAGCTATTGTGAAGTCCGATGCTGATATAGCAACCAACTCTAAACCATCGGGTATGAGAAGTGCAAAGAAAGGTATAGCCGAATGTATCGATGCGAAATCTGAACCGTTCGTTTGCTTGGCCTTAAAGCCTTCTCCACAAAAGCATCGGTTGAAGAAAATTAAGTATACCTTTGATTTAACTTTGTGTGGTGATTTGTTTGACATCTTGCTAGAAAATAAATTCATTAAATTCTCTGATCACAAAGTTAGTTCTTTACCTCTTGACATAGGAGATAAAAATATTGCAAGTGGCATAACTCATTTGATCATAATACTAGTGATTGCAATACTTTTCACCAATTTATACAATCGGCTATTAATACTGGACGATTGAGATTTTCTCAGACACAAGAGGATGACCAGTTGTCTACAATTGGTTTTGATGGCAATGGATCATTAAATCGGCTAGTTTCAGCTGGTTTATCCGATGATTTAAATTTAGTTGCCAAAGACGAAGATTCAAAGCTCCCAAGTGATGAGAAGGACATCGTTCATGACTTGCAAGATCAAGCAATTATTGAGGACGATGAGCCTATCAAAATCTCAGAAGTTACTGGGGGGCAAACGGATTTTTCTCCATCAAACCAAGAACCTATTGCTGCCGCTGTGCTGGGATAGGTGGTCAGACCGCCCAGGCAAGGAGGTCTAACCGGGTTGGAGCAACAGGTCAAACTGGTTGGTTCAGGTCTGAGAAATCAAAAAATCTTGAGACCCGAGTGTCCTACAGCTAATGGAGGTAGAGATCATGTCAAGCACCATGGTAAAAAGCCGAAGCTCACTTTTGATGAACTTCTGGCTAAGTATCAAACGGAGAATGAGGCCAAGCATGCTAATCGGTCAAATGGTGTTAAGTCATCAAAATTGCCTCCTAAACATAATTATGGGAACTGGAATCGGCAAAGAAAGGGTTTTCAATCAGCAGCATCATATTCTCCTTTTGAGCCCTCAATGCCGGTTTCATATGCTCCATATCCCACTAATGTTCATCCTTTCTCATCATGGGGGTGGAGTGATTCGTGGGCACATACTCCTTCATATTTCAGACCATATCATGTTGAGTTTGCAGCTCCAAGACAGCCATCATGTGCAAGGCAACCATATTTCAAAAATGACCGTTTTAAGCATAAAGATCGGTCTAGAGTTCAAAATAAGAAAAAGGTTGTTAAGCAAGTTTACCGAGTAAAAAGAGATGGCCGCAAAGATAAAAATTCAGATCTGAATTCAGTTAATGGAAAGCCGATTAATGTGTCAAGCACTTCGGTTACTAATGGCAAAGGAAAGGGAAACTCAACTGTCGATCTTCCAAGTGCCAAATCTGAACAAAAGAAGTTGAAGACATCGAAGAACAAGAAAAGAGCACCGTTGTCCAAAACCAGAACGAAGTCAAGTCCTACACTTGATTTTTCAAATTGGCAAAAAAAAGGGCTACAAAGGTTTAGTGCTCAAGAGTTGAAAAGGAGAGGCATGGCATGGGTTCCTAAAGGAAGCATTCAAGGCAAGGGTGATGATCAAGCAAAAGGTGTGGCACATTTTAGGGAGAAGAAGAGATATGAAAAATTGCCTTCAAAACTAAGGTTTGCACCAAATCATCAAAATTATTGGTCATTGCCTAACTCATTTACTTCACAAATGTCACATATTCCTATGTTTTGGAATTCATCTTTAAGTATACTTGATTATCCCTCATACTCTTATTTTGGTCCTTGGGTTCCACATGGATCATCTTTATATCATAGAGGATCATCACCATATTGCTATGCATATTAATCAATAACAGTAGCCAAAATATTTAGTTCTTAGAGATAATTTTAATTTCTGAATTTACATATCTCTATCCTTCTATTTTAGTTGTGCATACTCTTATGGATAGATTAATTATGGATGATATTGAATTATCATTCTTGATAACATACATGGCCGATGAATCTCTTTAATCATCATCCTAAAGTGATAGCTTCCCGATGGAGGTTTCTTATGACCTTTTTGGTGCCTTAAGTGCTTGGGGGGCAAGGTATTAATAAAAGAATAATTTGCTACCATGGAGTTTCTATTTACAAGATCGGCTTAGAAAATTTGTCACAACATTGGTGATGTCTTTATTTCACCAAGTGATGGTGTTTTGAGATTTTTAGCCGTTTGGAGTATTTAGTCTCAATAAGCAAGCCGAATATGAAAATTTTCTGTTCAGGCTAAAATTTTGTGATCCATGGTTGCAAAATCATACAGAGACATTTAGGTGATTTATTGCTGAAGGTGCATCAAGTATTTATCTTTGAATAAGTCACTATGTGTATTCTTGATAGGTGTTTAGATGATCACCTCAATTTTATTGTGCATAATTTCTCTAAGCATCAAAATTCAGGATTGTCACTCTACAATTGTAAACATCAGGTCACTATGTCCAAAAGACATTCTCATAAGAAGAGCCGATGTGTAGCAATGTCAGAGGGCACATCCTAGATAGGCCGGTCTGACTGCAATTAAGGTCGGTCTGACCGCGTGCAACCGGTCTGACCGCCATAGGAACCGGTTTGACCGGTATAGCTACGATTTTGGCTTTGAAGTTTTTAGACTTGAATAGGCCAAGATTATTAGTGCTGAAGTTTATTGTCATATATTTGCATAACTTAAGATACATCAAAAGACAAGCAAGAGGGGTTCAAGAATAATCTGGCCATTGCCAATTTTAAGGTAATTGTATCATATTCATCTTTTAGAGGCTGATTACTCACCTTACTTTGCTTATGGTTACAATTAAATATGGATGCCATACTGAATTTTTCTATCCTTCTCTTTTGTCAAATTGAGAAGTGTTGCAATGACCAATTGACATAATAGTAATTTGGTCGCTTTAAGCATCCATAAAAACTTTCAAGTGTGAAATGAGTTTGAATTAATATTTCAATAACCCACAACCGATCTAGTGTGTTCTCAGGTTTATCTCATTCACACAATATGCATAAACAGTAGCAACAAGTTGCATTCTTCATATCCCACAAATTCAAGTAATGTGGCCAATAGATTCTATCGTCCTTGAAAAGTAAAACTTGTTCGCTATTCTTGTGCTTAGCATTGTTCCTGTGCAGTTTTGGTGCTGATAAGTATTTCTTAGTACACACGCTTTACTGAGAAATAGGGGGGCATATGTTGACACTCAAAATTGGCAGCTAAGTAGATCAGGCTGGACCAGGCGGTCAGACCGAGATACCAGGCGGTCTGACCGCGGTCCCTGTAGCTGGTCTGGCAACAGGAGGTCAGACCTCATCCCTAGGGCGGTTTGACCACCCTGGTCAAAGTCCTCAAAAGGCAATTTGGACTTCACCATTTGATATTTCTCGTCGAGTAGATCAAGATGCATATGTAGAACGTCCGATTTGGACTCCGGATGAGGGAGATATGGCTTCGAGAAGACCTGCACGTCGGACACGCGGTCTAACCGCTCCTGGGACCTGATTAGACCGGCCTACCCTGCCAAATCCGAGTTACGAGTTGTATTTTGACACAAGATTTGTATAAACTTCGACTCCTACTGGGGCAAGACCTTCCCACCCTATATTTATGAAGGGCCACGGCCGATTGAGAGGAATACAATCGAATCAAACATTATCTTCTACTTTTCAAACCCTAAACCTCTCTTCCAACCTCCATGTTGTCCTTCTCTTGATCTCCACAGTTATAGATGGCGTCCTAGGGCCTGCTGGCCGACCTAGGGCACACCGGCGACGTCCTCACCCTGACGGGGTCCCTCCCGGGCGAGAGCTTCGATGGTCTTTTCTAGTTTGCTCTTAAACTAGTCGTTCTTCGTCACGTAAGTGCGTTGTCTATCTCTTTGCTGGTTTGCTCGTAAACCTAGCCGTCCTCCATCACGTAAGCATGATATTTATCTCCCTGAACGACCATCTCCAGCCAGGGCGGTCTAACCTCATAGCCAGGGCGGTCTAACCTCCCTTGGCAGCATCTTTGCCTTTTCGGTTCGTTCGTGACCCGCACACTCTAGTGCTCTCGTGTGTTGGCCCTAAAAGGTGTCAACAAAGGTGTACCTCTTGAATGGTTAGAATGATCAATCACCCTATCAATTACCATGTCAATTTGAGGTACAAGCTTCTCTTCTTGCTGCACAACAAAGATCTCGTTTCCAACACACTTAGCATTAGCATCAATTGATTCACACTTGGGGACAGCAAACCCTTTCTTCTTGAAAGAACTTGATACTTTTTTACTTCCAACAACGAGTGGCACTTTGAGCTTCAAATCAGCATGTAACCTAGTTGCAATGTCTTTGCACAAATTAAGGCATCTTGAAATCTTGTCTAGCTGCAACTCTTTAATTTTTCTCTCTTCTTTGAGTGCATATACCAAAAGATTTTGCACACTTCTTGCATACTTTCCTTCAATTGCAACATCAATATTATCATTGAGACCTGTCATGAAGTATTCTTTTACATCCATGTCTTCAACAATATTTGCTCGACGCATAGCAAAAGATAGCTCATCATGATAAGTCCGAACAGATTTACTTCCTTGCTTGATGCGCTTCAAACGACGAAGTAAAATCAACTCATACTCACATGGAACAAATTCTTTTCTCATGACTTTCTTCAAGTCTTCCCAACACATGACAAAGCGCTTATGTGGATATTTCTTCCACCAATCATGAGCATAATCTTCAAACTCAAGTACAGCTCATGACACCTTCTTTGCTTCCGTAAAATCTTGGAGTTCAAGTTCATACTCCATTTGTTCATTCCAATTCAGAAATTCCTCCGGATCAACACTTCCATAGAAAGGAAGTCGTGTATATACTCGACCTGCCATGGTTAATGACTAAAAAATAGTAAGCATATATGTGGAATAGGACAATATGTGGAACTCACAACCTCACCTTCTCTTACAACCAAAGCTCTTATGAGTTCCCTGTAGATTACAGAAGTAACATGTGTGGTGGTAAAAAGAGTGATGGTTAAGCGAATGCACGACCGGTGTTCAGTTTTATAGTGGCTTATTAGTGGAGATCGGTGGGGTATAAAACACAAGGAGCAATCTGAATTCTAGTTGTTGTAAAGATAAGTAACAATCCAAACTAGAGATTCAATGCCTAGAGCTGATCACAAGATATGAAAGATGTGATGTAACAACACACGCACAAAAGATAGATTTCAGATTTGATGCAAACAAGGAATATGCTAGGGATGATTGAATTAAATAGAATCACCTAGCAAAATTGCACCAAAAGGATGATAGCAAACTGGTTACATAAATTGATATGAAGGTTCAACACTTGTGCATACCAGCAAACAGATCCTTCTTCTTTTTCAGCACTCTCTTTTTTTTAACTTTCTAACTTGTGTTTCTTTTGCAACTTTCTTTCCTTTTCCTTTTTTTGACACTTTTTTTGCAATACTAAGGCAAGACCAGATATAATATTTGCACAAATTAAAGATGATAGAACCAAATATAACCAGCAACAATTTAATAGGATAAAAGTTTTCGCAAAAGGATAGAAATGGTTTACTTTTTGTAGGGATTTTCAGATATATGGAAAGGCACAAAAGGACACACAAAGGATGATATAATCAGCAACTAAACAAAGACTCTAATGGACTGAAAGTTAACCAAACTCACTAGATAAACAGATTGAAATAAAAGGCTATAACAGATTTTTATGGCTTTTTGGTGGATAGGACAAAGACAACATATATGTATCTAAGGGTAAAGAATCCTACCGTGGCAACGCAGGCTCTTGATACCAAATGATGAGACTCGGTCCCGATCTTCACAACGTAGGATCCCGATTAAGATAACTAGCTGTAGAACAGCCAAGATAAATTGCTGCAAGCAGTGATAACTAGTGTAACCTGGCAAATAAAACTCGAAGCCAACCACCGTCTTTAACCGGCAACCTGAATCGAGGATTCGCCCAACCACACTCTCAAAGAACCAACCAACACAACCTGGAATCAATGGATTAGGAGCACCAATTGGGAGCTGATGACGTGGCCGCTTCTGTAGTCCCTCAAGGAAATCACAAGAGCAAAGGGGTAGAGAATCACTATCTGAATTTGTTAGCACACAGCTGAACAAAGGGGGTTCTATTTCATTATCAAAGTCTTTATTATTTTAGAGATACATGGGGGTATTTATACAAGGAACAACCCTTCTTGTTGGGTGTGAATGGACCTTTGAGTTCCTGGAGTTACACTATGTGAAAAGTCACCACGAACTGAAATCCTGAACAGCCTCGCGTGGTTGTTTGCCTTCTGAGCAGTCTCCACTAAATCGGTCATACCTCTTTATTAGGAAGTCCAATGGACATGCAGTTTCTTGCATTCGAAAGCAGACTTCAAGCCCGTTCCATCAAGTACTCATGGAACTCCAGAGCTATCGGGAACAAAGAGTTATGGCCAAATCTTTATGCATGTCCGAACTGGTGGTCCGAACTGAAAGCAATCTTGTTGGTCTTCATGTAACTCGTCCATGGCTTTATGTAACCTTCTCCTTTCTGCATGTACTCCTTCTCTACTTAAGTGTAATCCATGTATTCATGTGTAAACCTTAACATAACAAGAGTACAACACTTAGGTAGTAAACAATTCTTATTTGTATGTAACTTAATTTCAGTAAGGCGAGAGTTCACCTCTTGTTGTAACATGTAAACATATCTTGGTGCATGCTCTCTTGGGTTTAGGTATGGATAAACTTGATTGGTGAAATCATCATCTTGGTCATCGGAATAATCATTGTATCTGAAGTGAAACTTTGGTGTTGTAGTTGTATTCGTCTCTTCAAGTATAGCAAGGTGCTTTAACCTGTCATCGTACAAACCAAGTAGTAGCCTTGCCAAAGGAAAACAATAAGATTTGCAGTCAAGTTTAGCTTTCACCTTGTATGGACGTTCAATATTAAGAGTATTTGTTGAAGTCCTTTTGATGGTCTCATCACCTTGGCTCTGTCTAATCGAGCTCGAGTGATGGCTACTTCTTCATCTACTTGGTTCAGCTCAGCAAGAAGGTGCGCTCTCCTCGCTTCCAGAGACTCTAATTTCTTCTCGTCGGCAGAAATTACAAGATGCAGCCCTCGCCTCTGCCTTGAAGATGGAGCTTGCTGATCCGCACCATGGGCGTTGATGGTTGCTAGAACTCTATCCACGTCTTAACGACGAGGAGACTGAGAAAAGGGGATTGTCATCACGAAATTCACAAATAAAAGGAGATAAAAGTCAGAACAGACCTGATTCACTGAGGAAGAAGAAGAAGACATTGTGGTATGTAATCAGGGAAGGAGTGCATCTACTTTTATAGGCCGATCAAAATAATCAGTCAAAAGAAGAGTCAAAACAATAAAGAGGGCGTTGGAAGTTGGTCGATACATTCAAGAGGCTAGGCACAAAGGACCAAGTTTCAGAATTACACAGAGAAATGTTTAAATTATGCCCAAGGAGTGAATGGCATTAATAGCATCTACACGGAGCTAATCAACTTCATTTATCACCTTATGATCGGCATCGGCTGAACCTGGCATCGGCCGTTCCGCTTGACGGATAGCTTGGGCTCTCTTGGCAAGATTCTGCTTGGTGTGCTCCATGTTGCTGATGGTTTGAGGGAGATCGGCTAGTTTCTTCTCTTCAATCGGCAGATCTTCATCAAGTTGCCTTAGTTTTGCAAGAAGTTCAGCACGCCTACTCTTCATCTGATCAATGCTGGAGACGATGACAGAATGAGAACTGCATAAAGTCTGGATTCGCCTATCCAGATCAGCTGCCTGAGAATCCAAATTCTCCCGACTTTGAATCAGCCTATCCTGACGATATCTTTCTTCCAGCCGATTTTGTGCTTCCCCCACTTCTGGCTCATGAATCTCTATGAAGGCCTTAATTTCGGTAGGCAGGTGTCCTCTAATCTTCTTATAGACATTCCTAATCGGCTCAGCATCTTGAACTAGTTGGCCGATTTCTTGATCAAGAAGTGGCAGCAAGTCCCGAAGCTGAGCTTGGACGTCATCGGGAAGAGGACCCAGGGACACCTCATGAGAAGTAGTACCGATGGTCAGGTTTTTGTTAGCCTGCCAGAGAAGTGAAAGTTAATAACAGTCAAAATACAGAAATCAATTTTGTTAAAAGCTTAAGAATACTCACAGCTATTAATGTTTCTGGTGTAGCCGATACATCTTGATTTATCGGCTCTACGTTCGGCAGTCTTTCTTTAGTTTGGCCAGCCGATGAAAGTTGATTTTTAGCTGCACAAGTTTAGACAGCCGGATTCTCCAGAGGAAAGATTTGCTCGGTGTTTTGTTCCGGCATTTGATCTGATGTTGGTGATGCTGTTGCCTTTTCTTGGGCATGTTGGCCCAGCAAACCACAACACTGCAAGAACATCAGAACATAGAGAAACCATATTTACAAATGACAGAGCATAAAGGGGAGAGTGGAAATGCATTACCTCCACTGCATTTGCAAGAAGTTCAGCTGCATGACTTGGATCAACAGGCATTGCATCAACAGAAGGGTTCTTCTTCGCCCGTTTCTTCCAAGATATCACCTTCTGAGATACATGATCAGCTTTCCCTGCAGCTTTCCTTTTAGCAGCTTGGCGAGTGGCACCATCCAAAACAGATGCAATTGGAGGAGCATTATGACCGATGTATGGAGATTCTCGAGGAGGAAGATAATCAATTGGCTGACCACTAACACTAATTGTTGGAGGCTCGACAGAATCACCCTGAAAGCAGAAACAAAGAGAATTTGAGTTAATTCATCAAAAGGAGAGCAAAAAGAGAAGAAATACATATGATGTTCAGAATTACCTCATCAGGATGGCTTTCGTAATCAGCATCGAATTGAAGACAATATACTTTGGGGGCAACACAGAAAAGATGAACATGCCATTCCTTCCACCAAGCTTTAAAGAGAGGGGATGTCAAGGGAAGAGGGATCCAGGAATCCAAGCTTATAGTTGAAGAATCTGGAGTCAGATCTCTTAGATAACAATATTGAAGAGCACTGTGAGTGTTTCTCTTGGTTTGACAAGGGGGGCAAAGTAAAGGCCGATTGGCAGCTGGCCAAATCCCAACTGACGAGCAAATGCAAAGGGATTGTAGAACTCATAGGAGGAAGGGAGAGATTTTCCAAAGAAATAAGCAGGCAAAATCCCAGGCTTTATAATTACCTCAAGCATGGCTTTGGTATTATCATCAGAAAGATCACTGAGATCATAGACATGTTCAAAGCAATCTTCTGGATCCAGATAAGCATACATCAGAGTGGTTTCTTTGGAAGGGCCAATATAGAAAAGTCTGAAGAAATCAGATACTTCATGGCCATCCAATTTCTTGCCAGGAAAGACAGTCACTGCTTCTCCAAAATTGCGGCATCGGCGAATATCAGGAACGGCATCCTCTGGTGTAGATACTGGGAAGGACATGGAAAAGATGTTCACTTCTAGGTGATTGCGAAAGTAAAGGTTCAACCACATATTGATGAACCACCAAGGGCCTACAATGCTGCCTACAGGTTGGCCAGCGGATAGATTTACCGCAGCTTGGTGAAGGAGGTTATACACTGCACCAAGAAGGTGTTTTCCTAAAGGAACGTGATTACCAGTGGCTAAGAGTTCGGCAATCGGCTGATAAGTGCAGGATGGGCCGATAGTTCTACCACAAAAGAGGAATTTATCGAGCCACATGTTGAGAAAGATAACATGCTCCATGATGGTAACAGTACCCGTCTTGGCATATTTGCTGATATAATTTGTCCAATTATATCCTTTGGTCTCAAATCGATGAGTTGGTTTTGAACAACAGAAAAGTTGATCATCAGAAGTAATGTCTAACCCTGTTAGCAAGACTACATCGGCCAGATTAGGTGACGTCGGCCCATGACCAAAAAGGAAAGCATTCAAGGCATCAGACCAGAAATATGAAGCAGCCGCAAGCATAGGTTCATGGTGCTGCATATTTGCAGAGAAAGATTAAGGCATTGACTAATGTTATAAGTTTCCTAGTGTCCTCCCATTTTCTCGGTCATCCTATGATACCATCCCCTCCAGCCAGGAGTATAGCCAGTCCAAGCTCTGAAAGCGCCTTTCCAATCCTCAAGATTCAGGGAGGCATGCTTAAAAGGGATCCTACTAGTTTCAAGGTTTATCAATTCTGTGGGATCTAGATTGCCCATAGCCCCTAAAAAGATTGCTCCAGTTTTATCACTCAAAGGAATAGTGATGTGATTTCTAAGCTCCTGCAAAATGTTTTTGATCTAAGAAAAAGGGAAATCGGCGGAGAAGTAGAGAAAATCGGCAAAACGAGTACGAAGATTGAGAAGGATACCTCAGGGATCGAATCTACGGTCACCTCGGGGATGCTCGCGGAAGTTGCTTGAGGATCACTGCCGGTCGGATTCGAAGAGGAAGCCATTGATTCGAAGCTGAAGATTGGTTCAGATCCACGCTTTGAGTTAGGGTTGCAGGGGAACTGTAGGAAAAGGGCGTGGGAGCCGGGAGTCGGCCGATAGGGTCGTATTTATAACCTTGGGTTCTCGAGTTTGTTTGGAAATCTATCTATTGGTTATGATTCGATTCGGAAAAGGAAGCTAAAGACGAGAGAATTTCGGAGCAATATCTTACTCCGAAACTAGGAGGCATGTGTTGACACCATTTTTTGACACGTGTCAGAGAAAAGCCGAAGAGACATCAGGAAGACCTCAAAGCCGATAAAGAAAGGGAAGAAGCAACCAGCCGATCTAGGATCGGCCGATTGATGAAAGAGAAACGTGGCAGAAGAATAATACGCCAAAGGAAAGAAGACGGAGGTGGGTCAACAATCAAGTTGACATCGGGTCAAAGTTAGTTTAGGGAGTCCAATTCCTATGAGAATCATTAAGCTTTTGGTAGTTTTATTTCTTTAGATTCAAGTAAACATTGTCGTCATCGACTAGGAGTCAAGTTGTCCTCAGGACATAAATAGCGACCCTTCGTAGTCGGAGAAAGTTTGTACACACCAATATAAACAAAACCTTTCCTTTTCAACAAGTCGGTGACTTCACCAAAAGTTTTATTTCTTCTTGTTTTCTTATTTCTTCAAACGTCGTTCTTCTAGCTCGTCGGGCTGCATCGATCGATCTCCGGCAAGCTTGTAAGTACCATTTTATCGAATATTAACTAGGCTTTAACCTCCGGGCGCATCACTGTGGTTTCGTCTAGTTTTATTCACAATTTATCGATATCAGCTAGGTTTACAAGTCTTTTCTTGTTTATTTAGCTTTTATCACCAATTTATCCAGCTCGTGATCATATCATATCAGCTATCTTCGCTCCTGCATCGATTCACAATGATACAGCAGATCTAGATTGGTTCGAGTGTTATCTCGTAGCGCTCAGTTTGCTCTGCTTTTGCTTGCGCTTTGCCTACATCATCAAATCGGTTGATCTAGCCGTTTTGAACATATTGGTACTTCGGCTGCTACAGCTAGCCGATTCGCTCTACAGTTGTATCGGCCGATCGAGCTGTTACTTATTGAAGACCCACATCGGTTCTCTAGCCGATCTAACCCATATCTAAAGTTTCCTATCTTTTCGTGCCGATCAACAGGTCAGGTCGGCTAGCACGCCTTGTTACATCCCGGGGATCCATTACGTGTTGCTGTTGAAGAACTTGATTCTGTTTTTTGCGTCAACACTTGTCTCAAGAGCTCAAGTGGTTTGGGAGACCCGGTGATGGCTTGGAGGAGTTGAGCTCGCGCGCAGCCTGTTTCTGCTTTTGTCCGTGCCATGCGGACAGTCCGCCTAGTGGCCGCGAACAGTCCGCAGGGGCCTCAGTAGTGCTGTTGTTCGTCGTTGTTCTTCACGTGTTCTTACGTGCTCGTGTTTTGATCTGTTGTCTTAGGTGTTTTTGGTTGCACGGAGTTTGCGGACGGTCTGTACTCGAGTGCCGGACGGTCCGTGAAGGGCCGGATAGTCCGCGGGTCCCTCGCGGACGGTCTGATTTTTCGGGGTGCGCTACTGTAGGTTCTGTCCGTAATTTCGGACAGTTCGCGAGGGTCGTGCGGACAGTCCGCCCCCTCCCTGCGGACAGTCCGCCCGTACTACCGGATAGTCCGCCCTGCACCTCACAGATTTGGCAAAGTCTTTTGGTTCTTGTCTAGTGCTTCCGCTATTCGATTCGTGGCTTGTCTCTAGAACTTGTAGGCTTGTGTGTGCCTAGTCTAGAGCTTCTTTGGTGTGTATGAGTGATCCGAGTGGAAATCCGGGTATAGGCTGAGTTCATCCTTTGGGAAGAATTTTTATCGGCTCCCATTCACTCCCCTCCCCCTCTGTTCGCCTTTTCGGTCCTTCATCCTTTCTTTTAGGTCCTGTTTCTCCTGTTTAGGCCTCTAATATTTCCAGTTTTTGTGCCCGCCGTCCTTAGCCATCTGGTTTGCACCAAAGCCCCTCGGTTCTTTTGTAGTTTTAGGTTTTAGCCCTTAGTTCTTTGAGTTTAGCCCCTCGTAGTTAGTTTCTCTCGCAGTTTGGCCTTTGCAACCTTGTTTAGCCTCTAGTTTTCACGTTTTAGGTCCGTTTCGATCGTTTCAAGTTGCGTTAACTTCATAACAACATAAAGTACACATTAGAAGTGATGTTTTCCATCATGCATGTTTGTGAAATTAAATTAAATATTAACTTGATTAATGCCTATTAAACTTGCTTTTCCTAAATAAAATCTATTTAGAGTTTGAACTCGTGTTTTCATAAGCAAAGTTAATTTAATTAATACTTATTTAAATGATTCTTCCAATTAAAAGCTAATTAAGGTTATACCACAATTTTCATAATCAAAGTTAATTGATTAATGTATATTCAATTTGTTTTCTAAATAAAAGCAAAATAGGTTCTATCTCGATTTTTCTTAATTAAATGTTAGTTTGAATAATATGAATATAAATGCGTTTTTAAATTATAATTTGATTAGTTCAACTCGAAATATAAAGATATACGCTTAGATGCTTTACATGCTTCTTTTAGAAGTAAATGTTTAATTTGCATAAATCATACTTGAATATTTATAAATAAAATTGGACTAAGTTCTACATCGAGCTTTTATATAAATTAATTCTAAATAGGGTATTTCTCTGAAATAACCTATGCACATCTTTATTGAATTAAAATATACTAAGCAAATAGCCTTGTGTGATATAATCCAAATCTCTCAATAGCCCTGAGCGTTTCTTGCGTTTGCATTCCTCGAACCAAACCTTGTCTTCTTTGGAAGCCTTTCTTGATTGGTGTGTTATTTCTTAGTTGTGATCGTTTGCTTTTGCATGTTTGTGCCTGATGTTTGCATCGAGTAGAAGATCGAGCTGCTGATCGGAAGAGCAAGAGTAGCTTTTTGTTGAAGAAAGGCAAGTGGTTTTCCTCCTCCACATATTCTACTTTGTCCTACATAACTTGCATAATAATTAAATTTACATTTAAATGTTGTTATGCATAAATTGATGGGACTAGATTTAAGGATATGACTAGATTTTATTCCTATTACTTTGAACAACCGGTTTAAAATAAATGTTTTGGGTGGAAAATGCTTAGTTGCTTAAAATGATGAATGATGAGCAGGATTTAGTGAATTTTGGTAATTAAAAGATCATATGATTTAATTGGAACATGGAGAACCACCCAGGAAAACAGTGCAACCACAGTCCATATAGCTCTGGCTTAGCCAATTAATTAGGTGTGTGGAATTATCCGATAGCCTTATCCGAAAGGAGCCGAGGGGGTCAGAGTTGAAGGGGTATAGCCTGGTCCTCTTGGCCACAGCCTTTGCTAAGGTGTTGTCCACTAGAGAGGGTTATGATCCACTACCTTTGTAAAGGCTTCGTAGTGGACCCCTAGCCACTCACCTCGGAAGTGTTTAAGGGTCTAGCTGACCTGGGCGACATGGGGAACACGAGCTGTGGGTAAAGTATACAACCTCTGCAGAGTGAAAACTAATCGATCAGTCGTGCTCACGGTCAAGAGCGGCTTGGACCCTCACATGATAACTGAACTTGAAGATGGAATTAAATCACGATTTTATATGGTTTTAAGAATGTTTTCTAAATGCTTAATTTTGGGTTGGTATAAACATATACCTAGTAAATAGGCGCTTGCTAATAAAATTTGACCAACATTAAAATGCTAATCGCTGCAAAACCTTAGCCTATCCTTGATAGCCTTGCATCTTCCCCCACTTGCTGAGCTCCAACCATAAGTGTGCTCACCCTTGCTTACCGCTGTTCAGAAGAAGAGGTGTATTATATCCAGAAGATGGTGCTAGGCGTACGCAACCCCCAGTCGACTGCCTGTGAAGTTTGGAGCCTTTGTTCCCATGATTCGGCTGTAAATCTCTGATAATCTCTCTTTTTCTTACGCGATATTGTTTCTATTATTCACTTATATGTCACTATATGTATGAAAATAGATCCTGGCATACATATAGTTATCACTTGGTTTTCTTCGGAAAAACAGGTGTGACAATATCAAACTATTATATAAATATATATTTATGTAGTCATTGATGTTTTATATTCATGTTATATCTCTCAATAAACTCTGCATGTTTTATACTCCATCCATTTTACAACACTTCCCCGTCCTTAAATATATGATGTTTAGGACAAACTAATTTGAACTAATTCTACTTGTCATAAACGTCATATATTCAAGGATGGAGATACTACTTGTTTCGGTGCTTCTACTGTTTTAAAATATTTGTTTTATTCCAAGGCAACTATGACCCATTTATCCCAACCCCGCATCTACTTAATAAATGAACATTTTTGTAGTGAATTTGTTTAAAAAAAGATAGGGGTCCATCAAACCGTGGAACGTTGGCAGGGACCTCACGCATGCTCTTTCATTGGCAGCTGTGGACTCATCTGCGTTGTTAGGCTAATCCCAATGAAAAGTTTCACGTTGTTTCATGCACATTAAATAGATGAAACCCATGTACACTGTTTCCAAGTCACTATGTGTCTTACAATTAAATGCAATAATCACATACTCCTTCCGTCTCACAAAGAGTGTCCACTTTGACTTTTTTCAGTCAAACTATCTTTTGTTTGACTAAGTTTATATAAAAATATATCAATGCTTTTGATGTCTAACAAGTTTTATTAGATTCATTATGAAATATATTTTCATAACATGCCTATTTAGTGTTATAAATATTCATATTCTTCATTATAAATTTAGTCAAACTTCAAATAGTTTAACTGTGAAAGTCAAAGTGGACACTCTCTGCGGGACGGAGGGAGTACATAGGAAACATCAAAATTAAAATCTTGCATTGTAGGGGTTGTATCATCCATGGTTTCATGATACTCTAAATGATGTGGCAGTATTGGAAATAGTGAAGTGAAACTCTCCACGGGGAATAGTCTTAGGGCAGTCCTAACCCTTCATGTCAGCTGGCGTCTTAGCAATTAATTAGACTGCCAATTAGGTAAAAATCTGATGTGACATAGTAATCAAAGAAGAGAGAGAAGAAAATTTGTGGACACTGGGTCGCATGCACGACGTGGTGTCGGCGGCCGCTCCGAGGCGCAGGAAACCAACTGATTCCGCGATGGGGGCGGAATGCTCGTTTCTTCCCCACAGATTTTCCTCTTATCTAGATCCGGTGTGTCGTCCTCCCCTTCTCCATGGCTGCCGCGCGCGAGCTCCTCCCACGCAACACAAATCCACACCATCGACCGTCCAAGAGGAAGTAGCCATGCCGCTGCTGCCCAGGAGAATACCCGCCGCCGCTCACGCATGGCCGGCGATCGGTGTCGACCTTCTGTAGCGCGTTCGAGATTCCGCACTCACCTGCCCGGAGCCATCTGCGCAAGCTCGCTGACGCCCGCCAGGAGCTCGGTGCCGCCGCCTACGCGGGCCATGCTGATGCGAGTCCGCGAGAGGCCGTCTCACCTCCCTGCATAGATCCATGCCTGCTAACTGCTTGGATGAGATCTTGTCAGGGACAAATCGTGTGTGCGCATCTGATATTTGATAGAAGAGCTCAAGAGCAGGACAAAAACGATGGTGATGTGGATCTGCTCTGATTTTTCTTTTTTCGAATGGAATATGCTCTAATGGTTGTCGATTGGAGAGGGAGAGAGCAGATGCTTGAACGAAGGAACAAGATGAGCTTGAGCTGACGCTGGCCGTTGTGCAGTGAGCTGATGACTGTACGAATGTTTGCCACAGCTGATCCTTGTGTATGCATCGAGATAATTAATATTTCATCTCTAGACATCACCCTTTGACATCATAGGTTGGGAAGGTAGTGTCTACATGTTCATTAATTACTTTATCTCTCCTGTAGACATCACCATAGGACACCATGGGTTGGGACTGCCCTTACAGTCCAAGAAGGTGGGCGTACGCATGAAGCGCAACTGCGCAAGGGCTCGAACCCGGCAGGGAGCGCCGCATGCTCTACCATCTCATTATTAGTGTGTCTGCAATTTGTACTTTTGAAATCATAACTACATACTTTTGAGGGGATTAAGTAAGGATATGATGGTCATTTCATTGCCCTTCTTGATTGTTATGCATGCATATTATAACTAAAACAACAAATCTTGTACGTGAACCGGGGTTACAGACAAACTAGCACTCCCAACCCGGACTCTATCCATAGAGTCTATGTCTCGTAAACTCTATCATAAAAAACTATAGTCTCCAATGCAGACTCTATTCAACTTTATTACTGAGCTCAAAAAGAGGTGATCTATTGTGACATATTGCTATGTGATCCACCAGAGGTCCCTCAACAATATTCACGACCTCAACACAACAAAATACTCCACAGGTTGGAGCAGGGTGGAGGACGGCACCGGGCCCTGCTCTACGGCGGTGGCGCGCGCGGAGGCCGGCCACTCCTCTCCGGTCGCCGCCGCCTACCCAGAGGCGCGTCCAGAAGCCCTCCCTGATTCCCTCTGCCCAAGATCTCACCGCCGCCCAGGAGCTCCATCCCCGCCTTCGCTCTGCCCAGGAGCTCGCCGCCGCCCACCAGAAGTCCGACGCGCCCACCTCCTCCATCCTCAAGTTGGCGTCCGCCGCAGCGACTGCAGCCTCTACCTCTGTGGGGCACGGCGGAGCGGCGGGGCAGGATCTTGGGCGCCTCCCTCTTCCCTAGTGAGCTCGATGGCGGCTCGAGCTATGGATCCGGCGCGACGCTCCCAGGGAGCGGCTGCCGGCAGGAGGATCTGGCGCGGCGAAGGAGGGGGCAGCGGCGTGCGGCACTCCCAGGGAGCGGCCGCCGGCGGGTAGACCCGGCGCGGCGGAGGCGGGGGCAGCGACGTGCGGGACAGGGCGCGAGAGAGAGGGGGCGGTCACGGTGGAGCTGGGTGGCGCGGGCATACGAGATCCATGGAAACGAAGACCGACTTCCCAACACACGTCTGGCTGGTTTCTTCCGCCTCGATTCTATCGTAGACTTGGTGTCCAAAGAAGAAACAAAGTCTTCTTTTTTTCTTCCTCTTTCTTCAATAAATGTACTGCCACATCAGCAAAAATCGAATAAAAAATGAACTTGACTCTAAAAAAAGTCTGGGTTGGGAGTGCTCTAAACTCATGATGATATGGATTTCACATGTAGGTAATACAACAAAAGAATATGAATACAACGTAGTTGCCGTATTAATGAAACATTCTATCTTTATGTTTGCCTATGTTTTGTGACCCATTACACATCACGATTCCCTCACTTGTGAGTGGAAGATGAACTCTGGAAATGTCATGGTGATATCCCTGCATAACAAAACGAGACTAACTTAGAATAGATCACTAGACAACATAAACTATCAGTTTTATATATCCTTCGCAAAAAAATATCAGTACTATCAAGCATGCGATGATTCATAAGAACTTAGCAAGTCATTAATGTATTTCAAGTTATCAATACTTTAGCAATCAGGAGATTATATTCATTTGATTTCTCACCTATGCATGTCAATTTTCCATCAACCACAAAAGAAGTAAACTACTTCCAAAAGAATGTAAATTTATTGAAAGAACCCATCCACAATCACTACATAACATCAGTTGACTTGAATTCTTCAAAAAGAATATATTCTTCCTTTTGTATGTTCTTAGAAGTGGAGTTTTTTTTGATAATATCTTAGAAGTGGAGTTGAATTGTCCTTACTTGAGGTACGTGAGAGTCATGTTCTTCAGTAGAGAGGGATGTGCCATGACAAGGCTATGCCACTCCTCGAATCAATTTTTCCATCTTTCTTTGTATCTGCTTCTTCAAAAGTCTGCCATGACAAAGTGGTTTAATTTGCACAATTGTGATTAGTAGTTTAAAAAGGTTTCCCATAATCACATTGACACTAGTTATTTTTTATGGTTCTAACTTCTTTCATTACATGGAAATTTAATACCTTGTCAATGATGACTTCGATGACCTCGTCTGAAAGATTTAGATTTGATTCAGCAAGGGTGGCCTCCATCATTTGCTTCAGCTGTAACCAAAATAAAGGTCTATCAGAATTTAAGTGTTATTAGGTAATGCAGTGATACTAATTAGTTGGACAACTTCATGATCACCTCTGGTCTTTCGATGAAGCCTTGGTTTTTGATATCATACAGTCTGAAAGCAACTGCAAAAATGAAATTTATATAAGCACTCCTTTTTTTTCATTTTTACATGGTAAGAAACTAAACTAATCATGATACCAAATCATGAACAACAACAGCTTATCTACAGTGTACCTAATCATGGGCTGCCGGACCTGATAAACCCGACCCGACCCACCCGAAAAAAACCCGACCCGACTGTGCGACGGGTCGAGCGCGGGCTGAAATTTGCACCCGGACTCAGAAAAAAACCCGACCCAACCCGACTTGACCAAAAAATTATAACTAAAAACCCGAAACCCGACCAAACTTGACCCACACGTGTGACGGGTCGGGCACAGGCTATGAATTTTGACCCGACAACCCGACATGACCCGACCCGAACCCGACACGACCCGAACCATGATCAGGTATGATCTACAGTTGTTTAGATGTATCACACAAACAATACACTAGGGAATTGCCTAGTAACATGAATTTCCATAAAAAAATGATAAGAATAAACATGGCAATGGAGTTTTAGATAGTTATCGCAGTTGTTTAATTCTTTATTGTTAAGCAATGTAATCTAGCTATATGGTATGGATGAAGACAACCAAAACAAATATTGACTTACAATTGATCTTGTCATCAACAGGAGTGTCAGGATGGAAGACTGAAAGAGCTCGTGCAAAATCTTCAAATTCAAGTCCCTTGGTTTCAGTTGAGTCAAACGAATCAAACACCTGAAAAGGTATGAAAATATATAAGCAAATAAGAAAACATTGTGTATGTTTCATTCATGGAAATTTTAAGATAGCTCAAAATAACCGTGGACCATATTTAACCAGATCATAGTAGGCATGATGACCTAATACCTCCTAGAAGGCCTAATGATTATATTTGTTTTTGGAAAATCCATAACAGGCACTTGATGCTTGCTGGATTTTCTCTAAAGTTATTTCTAGATTCTTCTCCCTAGGCTACCTCCTAGGAGGTGTTTGGAGAGTACCCCATGGTATCTGATACAAATGCTGCCATTTATACCAAATTTAGCAACTTGCATCGTGTCCTTAACTAGCAAACAAGGGCCATGCTTAAGGAAAATGTGAAACAGAGGATGGAACAAATACAACAGCACCTAATGGGAGCGTATATGACATACCCGGTCAACAAAAATAGTGTTTTGTTTGTTGGAACCAAAGACTTTGAGGTTGAACTCTTCCTGCAAACAAAAATGACACAGCATGAACATGAGATAAAATAGGTGGTTGGACACGACATGTACTAAGCACATGTATGTTTCTTCAAGACTGAAGCACAAAAGGGCCGGCACAAAATGGATGGTGGTCTTGCTCGCTCGTCCAGTTCAAGAAGTGCACATGTTCATGGTTTCCAAGGATCAAAATCTGGACCTGAATACGGAATCCATGCATACAGGGTGCATTGCATTACGTCGAACAGTCAGTAAACAGGGATCAAAATCAAATGCGTTCAAGAAATGCACATGTTCATGGTTGACCTTTCTAAAGTTATAACAATAGCAAATTCTTATTTATTAGGCCAGTCTCAGTGGAGTGTCATGGGAGATTTCGTGAGCATTAAATCATATACCACATAAGCAGATTTGATGACTTGGCACTGTAATTATGAAGAGAGAGGTGATAAGAGTTTCATAGGAGTTTCATCACCATGACACTCGCATGGCACACTTACCTAGTCTCATGAAACCCAATGAAACTTGCATTGAGGGTGTTATAGTTTCATCACATGACACATATGATAATTAACTCCATGCAAAAATTAAATGCTACAAGCTGTCTATGAAATTGTGCAATGAAACTTTGCACTGAGAGTGAGAGTTTCATTCACTTCAAAAGATGACATGACATTCTTGATAATAGTGTGATGAAATCATGCACTGAGACTGGCCTTAGGAGTAAAAATTCGCAGCATTAATTAGCACTACTGCAGTAGCATATATGCTCTAAATTATGAAAGATGTATGCATTATGAAGATACGTGTCACCGTAGATTTAATAAAACTGATTTGATGCCGTAAATGTTGGTGTATTTTTTTCGATGAACTTAGATTTATCTTAGGACGAAACTAAATGCCTTTATTTGGGGACTCATGGGGTTTACTCCAACGAGGGAACAGGGAAAAGAAGTGACCGACCTTGCTGATGACGCCGTCCTCGACGGCGGCGCAGTCGATCCGCTTGAACAGCACGTAGAGGGCCTCGATCTCGTTGACGCTAACTGCACCACACACAGTCGTCGTTTGTTGCAGATGGGATCAGCAAGTTCAATTCGATAGTTCCAAACACACGCAAGCAAAGCAATGCAATGCATCTACTACTTACAGATGGTTTGCCGGGACAGCTTGCCGGGACAGCAGCTCGGGGTCGCGGGGGCCGTCATCGGCAGCGCTGCCGCCGCAGCAACACGTCAGAAAGCGCGCCACCTTGGCCAGCCACGACCAGAACCCCGCCATCGCCGCCGCCGTCGGGGCTCCTCGGTTTCCGGACCCTCGCCGGCTTGATCGGAGGCGATCTAGAAACCAACGGGCAATCCAGCGTCGCAGCAGACGTCGGCCTTTGCCGGCGGGATTAGTTTGGAGCGTAGGTACAGGATACAGCTGCATAGTTTTTTCGGCCCTCTCGTGTCTGTATATGTGCATGTGTAGCGTCGCCTCTACGCGTTTCCTGAATTGCTACGGCACTGGTGTGAACCAGGGATTCGGGTCGATTTAGTTTTGATCTGTCAAATAAAAATGTTTATCAAAACTGCTAGCGTCCGGACGTCCGTTCCGGGCGTTAGCATCGAATGCTTCCGTGGTCGTCGTCGGATTCTAAGATGCTCAGCCGAAAGATTGAAAAATCCCGACTCATGTTGCGAGGCATGTTGCGAGCTGTGTTGCGTGTAACATCCAACATCAGGAATCCTCCTCTCTCCTCTCCCCGACACAATACCCAAATTACCTATGTTGCAACCCATATTGCGAGCCATGTTGCGTACAACATCCAACATCAGGACCCTTCTCCCCTCGACACAACACCCAATATCACATATCGGCAACATCAAAACTCAACATCCGTAACATCAAAAATATGTTAAAAATAATGATAATCATCAATCGAAAATGAGGTGAAAACCCACCGCAACATATGTTCCATATTGATTAAACATTCAAATGTCGTGATGAAAAATACAACATTCAGATAATACACTTGTAACATCTAAAAACACGCTTGCAACATGTGCAACATCACACATAAAAACTTGGCACATTGTTCTTGAACATCTGAAACATTTAAAATTCACGTTCGTAACATGCATCAAAGCGTTCGACATACAGGAAAATCTAGAGCGCAGGAGGGAGGACGGCTCACCGCCGGCCTCGTGTGTCACCACCTGCGCCCAGGAGCTCGCATAGTAGCTCCTCGCCCTGCTGCCGCTCGCGCGTGGCTCGCCGCAGATGGTAGGAGAGGAGGATGGGAGCCGCGGGGGGAGCTCGCCTGCCGCCGCCTGGAGCTCCTCCGCACGCCGAGGAGGGAGCAACAGGTGGCGCGGTCGCCGGAGGCGGCCGCGAGGAAGCGGCGTCCACCTACCGTGAGGAGCAGCAGGTAGCACCGCACCCAGCTCCTGGTGGAACATCTCGAAGTGATTGCTGAAACATAAAAAAGGCAATGTTACAACATCCTCAACATTCGAAAACAACATCCGCAACATCGAGATATACTTTTACAACATTACAACATCGAGATCTACTTTTACAACATCGATATATACTTTTGCAACATGAACATGAAATACTTGCAACATTCCTTCAAAACCTCTAAAACACCCAAAACATACCCTTGCACATACATTGTTGCTGCTCCTATCTGTGACCCGTCGCCGCGGGGGACAGGGCCAGGGCGGCCTTCTCCTCCCTGCCGCGGCCATGGCTGCCACGAGCTCAGAACCCTAGTCGCGGGGAAGCGCCTCCATCCTTGGGAGGGCGCGGGTGGCCCCGCCCCCATCTCCGGCGGCGCGCGCGGCCCGGCGCGGGGAGCTCGCCGGCGGCCGGGATGCGCGGGCAGCGCCTTCGCGCGGAGCTCCCTACGACTGCGGCAGAGGTCGTTGTGGAGCGCCGACACCAGCGGGGCTGCAACCCGGCATGCGGCTCGTGGAGGACAGGGCCACCATTGAAGCCGAAGGCGCGGGGGAGGGCAGGTTCCGCGAGGTCGTGCCACCGCTCGTGCGGCTGCCCAACGGTGTCGTTCCTCGAGTGGTCGCACGCGGCGGGTGCGCGCTCGACCCCCGACCGCGGGAGCGCAGCGGCCCGGCGCGGCTCACCCGCCCCCGGCCGTGGAGTGGCGTCACGATTCGCCCCGACCCCCACGACGTACGCCCCGCCTGCTGCCGACCATGGCCATGGCTGGGAGCTGCCCACCATGGCTACCACTTGGAGCTCCTCCGATAGCCTCGGTGAGCAGCGAACAGGTGTGGGGGATGGCACGAGCAGCAGCACGTGCGACCCCCACCGCCTGCTACCCGCCATGGCTGCCGCTGGGATCTGCTCCGACGGCCAGCGCGAGGTCGAGCTCGGGCAGCGACCAACGCACGCGTCTGGCGGGAGAGCGGCGTGAACTCCGTGGTGAGCGCGCAGTGATTGAACGAGCAGCCTCGCGGGGGAAGGATAAGGATGCCGCTGGTAGGGCCAACACGGAGGAACGTGTCACGTACCGTCATTTCGTGGATGAGAGGCCGCCACATGTCCAGATATTTTTCACGTGTCGGACGTCGGGATCCCAGCATTACTGAATGTCTATTTATACTAGCGAAGTGCCCGTGCGTTGCCACGGGTATTGGACACTAAATGATTGTATCTTCCCATGCACTTAAATTAAATGAAGCATGTCTTCCATCGCAAATACATATTTTAATTTTCGAAATTCATAATTAATAATAAGAACAATGAAAGTAACCATATGTTAGTAGATAGGTTAGGTATTGTGCTACAGTGATAAGCATGTTACCTTTCCGCAAAAGAATAATCCACTATTTGCAATGACTTACATATTTTAATTTTCGAAATTCATAATAATTAACAATAAGAATAATGATAGTAAATGAATGAACAGTAAGATACTATGTTTTGATCGTACAAGAGATGTAAATGCATGTAAAAAATCCAACTAAAATACTAAATTAATATAGTTTTGCCGTACAAGAGACCATAATAATATTATTTTCTAATTTTTTGCACATCTTGCATAAAACGTATATACATTTAATTTAATTTTCGTAATAATTTGAACAACATAAAGCTTGTTGTAATTTTTTAGGGATGAACTTGCAGCAACAACCATCTCCTGCTCCGGCACTCCCAGCACATGTGGCTCCCCCATCCATGTTCACTGTGGCGATGCCAATCTCTCAGGCTGCTCCAGGTAATGGCTACCATGGGCCACCAGCATCCACAGCATCACCTCAAACCCATGCCACCATGGAGCACGGCGGGATGAACCTGAACACGACGATGGGCTTCACCATGGTTGGCTGGCCTGCAAGCTCGCCGCCCATGGCGCACAGGGCTTCACCTTACATCAACGTCAGCTTGACTCCCCAGGAGTAGAAGAAGATGTGTTTATGGTGGCTGCCATTCTTTTGTCACCTGATCCCTGACGCATTTAGTAGGGCATTGCAGTTGCTGTCCATGTGTGATACTTAGCCAGGCGAGCTGAAGTGTGCTTGGGTGGGGAAGAAACTAAGCTAGAACGATGAAGTGAGGCTGATTTTAGCTGAGATCAGTAGAATTGCGGTAGATGCTCTAATGAACTAATCTGTGTGTCTTTAGAGTTTAGAGAGGATTTGCCAATTTGTTGGGTTACTGTTGTTGAATCTGGCTGTGACTGGCAGTTAATTTAGTTCTAGTCCCCCATTTTTTTTGAAAGAAAAATCTGGAGTGCGTGTATGTATGTGTTAGGGTTGTCGACACACATTTGCAAAGTGGACTTCTGAGTTCTGAATTGTAATTGTAGTCCTCCATCAGTGTTATCCTTGTTGGTCTCGCTACCTTAGTGATGCGAATGGAGCTCTTCTACTGCTATGGCTGCTAACTGTACGCGGATATGTGGTATACTGGTACTCCTATGTGTATCGGATTGGTAGAAAACATTAGTATATACCAGTATCTACACCCACATACCAGTATACCACATATCCGGGTATACCTCGTTGTAATTCGGTCTTCTTTGAGGACCTTGATGTAATGGCTGTTTAAGCTATAATATATTTGCAATTGTCAAAAAAAACTGTACATGAGCTTTGAAGATAAGTTCCTTAACTATCAACATTCCGTAAGGTTTAGGAGCCCCCGGGGAAGGGAGAACACTGGTGTTCAGCAATCAGCAGCCCAAAAATTCAAGATCTAGACGCTTTTGGTCGTGCTGCCTTGCGGCTAAAATGGAAGGGGCCACACAAATAGCAACTCGGCGATTAAGAAGAGCGAAACAGCTAGCCAGCCACCGAGCAATAGAGGGGACAGAAAGGCGCATTGCTGGAGCATGCCAGCATAGAACATGTCATGTAATACTACTCCATTTCTTGCTCGTTTTATTTAATTTTTTGCACAGATGGAGGACAATATATATAGTCTGGCCCATTTTTGGCCCCAGCAGCTAGCTAGCTATATATGTTTCATCAGAATCAGTACTCGTCCGAGACTCTGGTGATTTTGCCCAAGCAGTTGTCCACCGGCCTGGGGTGGGGCAGGTACCTCACCCGGCAGCTGGGGTTCGTCCTCGTCAGCCTGCCAAATAAAGCAAACCCCAACAAATCATGCATCGATCAGATAAAGTATCATCCGAACAAAGCAAGAACACCTGTAGTTTCTTCACCTAATTCCTGAATGAGAGAAGTTACCTGTAGCCGAGGAGGAAATGGTGGAGGAAGACGGAGATCTCCAGCTTGGCGAGATCGTTGCCGGGGCAGAGCCGGGCGCCGAGGCCGAAGGGGAGGAAGGTGCCGGCTCTCGGCGAGTGGCCCTGAAACGAAACAGCAGTATGAACCTTGTTTGATCTTCATCAGGCCATGATCTGATTGACGATGCTTGTAGGATCGAATTATTCAGAATGGCAACAGTGTCCCTGTTGCTGGAATGGCAACAGTAGTACCTCCCATCTTGAGGGGTCGAACTTCTTGGGGTCAGGGTACACTTGAGGGTCCATGTGCACGCTCCGGTATCACTGCAGATAGGATAAAAAATGTGAGGCTAATTCTGAAACTCACCGTTCACAAAGACGTCTTTGGTCGCCTGACGGAACGACACGAACGAGATGTTGACGAACCGCAGCGTTTCATCGATCACCTTCAGAGATATAAGAATTATCAGTATAATTTTTTGCTGGTTGGTTGCATTATTGCTCAAAGTCACTGAATTTGCCCGTTGTTACCTGTGAGAGGTACTCCATCTTCCTGAAGTCCCTCAGCGTCAGCCCCGGCTGCGTCGGCGGAATGCTCCTCATGATCGCCTCCTGCTCTGCCTGAAAGAAAAGAAGCCGCATCAACCAAACTGATCTCCAAATAATGTCGTCTGAGCTGCAAAAATTCTCAACCATTTTCATCATGGTTGTAAATCCAGCACGGCGTATATACCTTGGCCTTTGCAAAGATGTCAGGATTCTCCTGCAGGAACACGGTGGCCCACATGGTGATGTGGCCGGAGGACTCGTGGCCGGCGTTGAGGTACATGATGAGGATATCGATGATCTCGTCGTCGTCCAGCCTCCGCCCGTGCTCGTCCTCCGCCTCGATCAGCCGGTCCATCATGTCAACGCTGCTGGACCGCGTGAACCCCTTGGCCGTCGACGCACGCCGCTCGTCCAGCACGCCCTGCAGCACGGAGACCAGCCTCCGGCGAGCACCCAGCGTCCGCCGGTACGCGAACCCGGGCAGGTTGATGGCCATGGCGCGCATCCCGTAGTTGAGGTCCGTGTAGCTCCGCTCCAGCGCGTGCATGGTGGCGTCGCCGGCGCCGCCCAGGAAGATCTGCACGATGATCTTGAACGTCATCCGCCGGAGCTCCGTCAGGAACTCCACCGCGCCGCCGTCGGCACACTCGCCGAACCACGCGCGCAGGGACGACGTCACGGTGCGGTCGATGAAGGGGACCGGCGGCGGCGCGGGCGCTCCAGCTCCTCCGCCTCCGCCCACCCAGCTCCATCTTGGGCGGGAGGGGCGAGGCTCCGCGCGAGGGCGACGGATTGGGGGGCGGGTCTGGCTCCGCGCGAGGGCGACGGATTAGGGGGGTGAACGACACCACCAAATTCGTGTCAACGCTGCTGGACCGCGTGAACCCCTTGGCCGTCGACGCACGCCGCTCGTCCAGCACGCCCTGCAGCACGGAGACCAGCCTCCGGCGAGCACCCAGCGCCCGCCGGTACGCGAACCGGGCAGGTTGATGGCCATGGCGCGCATCCCGTAGTTGAGGTCCGTGTAGCTCCGCTCCAGCGCATGCATGGTGGCGTCGCCGGTGCCGCCCAGGAAGATCTGCACGATGATCTTGAACGTCATCCGCCGGAGCTCCGTCAGGAACTCCACCGCGCCGCCGTCGGCGCACTCGCCGGACCACGCGCGCAGGGACGACGTCACGGTGCGGTCGATGAAGGGGACCGGCGGCGGCGCGGGCGCTCCAGCTCCTCCGCCTCCGCCCACCCAGCTCCATCTTGGGCGGGAGGGGCGAGGCTCCGCGCGAGGGCGACGGATTGGGGGGGGGGGAGGTCTGGCTCCGCGCGAGGGCGACGGATTAGGGGGGGTGAACAACACCACCAAATTCATGTCAACGCTGCTGGACCGCGTGAACCCCTTGGCCGTCGACGCACGCCGCTCGTCCAGCACGCCCTGCAGCACGGAGACCAGCCTCCGGCGAGCACCCAGCGCCCGCCGGTACGCGAACCCGAGCAGGTTGATGGCCATGGCGCGCATCCCGTAGTTGAGGTCCGTGTAGCTCCGCTCCAGCGCGTGCATGGTGGCTTCGCCCAGGAAGATCTGCACGATGATCTTGAACGTCATCCGCCGGAGCTCCGTCAGGAACTCCACCGCGCCGCCGTCGGCGCACTCGCCGGACCACGCGCGCAGGGACGACGTCACGGTGCGGTCGATGAAGGGGACCGGCGGCGGCGCGGGCGCTCCAGCTCCTCCGCCCACCCAGCTCCATCTTGGGCGGGAGGGGCGAGGCTCCGCGCGAGGGCGACGGATTGGGGGGGGAGGGGCGGGTCTGGCTCCGCGCGAGGGTGACGGATTAGGGGGGGGTGTGTGAACGACACCACCAAATTTAATAGATTGGTATAGAAAGGGAGCTTCATCGAGTAGAGGAAGGAAACCCATCTTCTCAGCCAATGTTCCACACAAACACAATGCGAATCGGCTCAACGTCCGTGGAAGTGGAGATTTCCGAGAAAAAACTGTGAGCTCGCACACAAGATGGGGGAGCAACGAGGTCATCTGGTGCCATCCCCTCCCGTAAACAGATACAAGAATAGAAATTGTCACACACCATGAGGCCATCAACGCGCCATGCCCCCAGGCCCTGCTCCAATTTTGTTGTCCTTCTATTCAATGCACAGAGCATCACGGAGCAGATGACGTGATCACCAGAGATCTCAACCCTGGATGGTGTCATATGGTGTGCCACTCTTCGTGCTGGATTGCCCTTCAAATCCAAGCTGCCTCCAAGGAACTAAGATCAGTTTCTCCAACATTGCAACCGAAATCTCCAGCTTCTACTGCATAGGTTCCTTATGTATTTGACCTGCAAGTTATCGGCTATCCAATATCAGATTTCCACTATATCTATTAGGTGTATTTTCAGTGCTCCAGCATTGTGGCCCTTACTGCTAAGCCAAATTTTACCAGCCATCAATTTTCACAAGTGTAGCACTATCAAAACAGAAAATAAGTGCAAATTTGACCCCCCCCCCCCCCCCCTCCTCCCACTGTAGCAACTACATAGCTCAGGTTTAACAACATTGTATTTTTTATCAAGTACCCATTTTCATAATTTCGTGACATCACCAAAGTCATAAAAGGATCACAACTCTAGCAAGGGTATCAAGATTCCTAACAGCAGGCATAGATAAGGCTTACACATTAAAAAAAAAGAATAACAAGACCGACAGGAATACAGACCATTACTTTCACAATGCGAAATAAGCATCATCCTCATCAACCAAAGTAACAGAATTATTGTTTGGAGTAACAAAAATGGTTCCCTTATGTGGCATTATGGAAGTGACAGGCAGTGTATGAATTCAAACCACTCATCAATAAGCCCTTCCTGATATATGTGTGCATACTTTAACCATAGCTGAAAGTATCAGCTACAGTAGCACCTTTTCGATGTAATAAAACATAGATATCACAAAACTGGACAGCTGGAGGAGAATTTTTCAAACAGTCTCCACAAAAATCTCAATTTCTTAGAAAATTTATTAAAACAAAATATCATAGCTTAGCAGATGAAGGAACACCGTTTTCCCCTCTAATAAGCAGATCAGGAAAAGGTTTGATTACAACACACCAACACACCGCCTTGTTTTGAAAACAACCCCTCTGTGTCACACTGACATAAAGAACACCTTTCTAATAACAAGCAGACACACGATCAGATTTACAATAGAAAATATTAAACCTTAGAGTGCACTGCTTCCCTTGTTATGTCAGAAGCAAAACCAGTGCATACTTGGTTCGGGATCACAAGCTAAGGCACCGTTTAAGAAACAGAAGGGTTTAAATTGAAATCCAAAGAAAATTATTAGCACAGCCATCACTCTGGTTGTAGCATTAGCCAGATAATCCAAAACATGAGGATAGTTCAAAACTTATAATGCACTAACATAGTAACATTATTGCTTCTATCTTCCCATGGGAGCACTTAAAAGTTAAGCACTTTGCTCCGCTGCCCAGCTATCTTCAAGTTTTACTGACTAAATATTTCATGACATATGGCATAATATCAAAAGTATCTATTACTGCAAAAAATGATTTTGTAGAGAGAAGCGATACAGATCATTTTATTGTCTACAAGTTATGTAATAAGAGAGTCACGGTCACAAGCAACAGGTCAACAGAATTGAGCCAACCTGGATGTATGCAGAGCGTAAATGTCAGAAATGGTACATATAAAGGCATTGCCAACAGCCATCGTGCCATCCTGAGCCTCTACAACATGTAAAAGGACCATAATTCAGTGCTCCAAGAGCTGCAGCTATAACATATATACAATATGGACAGTGAATACAGAAATGAAGGGTACACTCATACTATTAGTGTATTATTACACCATTCCAACCCACTAGGTAGCCAGTATAATATGCGAAGTCAATAATAAAACATTCAAGACCTCATCAAATGCACATTATACAATCGATGATAAAAAGGAGTTTTGCCTTTCAAACAGGATTGAATAACCTCACAAAAACTTCAAGTTGCAAGAAGTCTGGTAATACTGTATAATTCATTAATGTCAAGTACACAAATTTACCATGAACAAGTGACATAGGGAAGGCTTACTTCGAGTTGAGGCAGAATGGTTCGACAATCTGTCCATCACTTGAAAGAGCACTGCTTTGATATCAAGAATTCATCGAAAAAATATATATCTTTGAAAATATAAATAAAAAAAGTACATGTAAAGTGAATTCAGCTTCACAGTATTTACTTTTGCAGCTTGTTGATTATTGATTATTCTACAAATTATGATATTAACCAAACACTCAATTCATTAATATCCCAGATAGTCTACTAGCGAACAGACTGTAAAGTTGTATGTTCATCATTTATCAATAGTGCGACTGCAAGATAAGCTAATATACTAATATAATTAGGTTTAATAAGTCACATTCATCTATGATGATAAACACATGATAAAAGGAAAAAAGAAAAAAGAAGGCACATTCTGCCTTAGGTTACATCACCTGCAACAAACCCAATGCAGCATCCAGACCCAGAATTTGGTAATTTCTATAAATTTCCATAGAACAAATTTGAATCCATTATTAATGCTTTCAGCATCCCTGCATGATCAAATTATAAAACATGTCTGGACATAACAAGAGTCCCAACAAAATATAACTGATTTCCACATTTGTACTGATCCATATTCAAGCAGGGTGCCCTGGAGACAGTTAGGACTTAGAATGTACAAATGTGCACTCAGATATGGTTGGAAAAACTCATGCAAATTAATGACAGAAAAGGTTGATGACAAACAGACAAACTCATAGCAACCAAAGCACAGGAAGTTGTAGCACTGAGATGAGTCAATGATATAGGAAGTACAGAGGTTGAAGACATTAGTGCCGGTGCATCCTATGAAAAAATTGTAATATAAGATTTGTTAAAAAAATTGTAATATAAGATTTGTTAAAAAAACTGTAATAATTATTGAACAACATCATATTGACATCACATGGTCCGATTTAATGCTAAGTCCACCATAGCTATTGAAGTAATGTATACAAAGATATCCTGTGACTTCCACAAAAAAAATGAAAGGTATCCTATGATCATGGCACATATCCAGTATTCAAATATAAGAGCCAAGAGCCAACAGAAAAATACGTCTTGAGTTTATGTAGTAGGTTACACATAGGACAAGAAGATCAGTCAACAAGAGAGTGACCCAAGAGTCCAACCATCTGCCACGACTTGGCAAATCAGTCCCAAAAATCTACATCCCTGAGCTTGAGGTTGAAATTATAATAACTGTTAACTGTTGATAAATTAGTTGTTTTTCATTAATATTGTTTATGCCAATTGCCAAAAGTAATGTACCACATCCAGCAAGTTCATTAAAAAAAGGAATGTGAAGTTCAGAAGTTGATAAGAGCATGGTGCAGTTTCAGGGTTCCACATCATTCTAAAGCAAATGCTAGCTGCATCTCATGTAACTCTACAACTGCAGAGCCATAAAAGCAATGCCCAGCTCTTCGACCAATAAAACAAATGCAAACGGGTCATGTATGTGCTCTACTGGCCTCGACCATTATTTCATTGAGTGATAATTTACAAAACTGTAGCTTCGAGCAATATTATGATACCTTATCACCAGGGATGCAAGCTTATACATTAGCTCACTACTTTTTTTTTTGTGCATGCAGTTGCAGTAGTCCAAAAAAACAAAATACAGTAGTTTACTCTAATGCGAGCATATTTATGAAGCAAGAAACAAACTGATGGAAAACAACAAAAAAGAGCTGTAAAGAATACTGAAGACAAATTTACTTTGTTATTCCAAGATCTGGTGCATTGTGTACGGCGTTCATGAAAAGCCACACTGAAAAGAATATATTGTGAACTCCTAAACTATATGAATCAACTAAGCTGAACAGTTGTAAGAAGCCTTGTGAGTTTACTAAGGGTTTCTCGAGCAGAAACGGTGTCAGGATGGTGCTCGCCACAGATAGATGTGCGGATAAATATTGCCTTCCTTATCAGGTCATCTCCAATGTCATATTGTCCACCTCGCAGCATCAGCTTGGCCCTTGTCTCCAATACAGAAGCTTTCAGAAGAGACAGCTCCTGCCAAAGATAAGTGTACTGGGCTTCTGACTGAGCTTGCCTAAAGCAGGAGAATGATGTTTCTCTCCATTTGCCAGCATGAGCAAGCATGGACTCAGCTGCTCTCTCTAATGCATCTGTGCACAGGCGCAGCAGCTCCAGTGCCGCGTTACACCGTGAGTATGTTATAAATGTGTGTATAGCAAGTGGCACAACAATCTGTTTCACAAAGAGCATCAGTTCAGATGGCCTCAGTTCTACCAACAGAGGATCAGAACCAAATCCCAAAACCATGAAGCAGGAAGACCACAGGTGCTCAGAAGAGTGTTTGATTGAGCCTTGGAGGTACACTGATTGAACCACAGCCTGAGCCATTCGTGTGCCTCCGCGCTGCGTAGCATATAGCCTGATCAGATCATGAAACTGTACATGTTCAGGCTTTGCACTGCATCTCGCAATTCCAAACCTCATTAACATTGCAGCTGCTTCAGCTTCAGATCTCTTCATCCTAGAAGTTGCAAGGCCACAAGTTAGTGTTCGCCACAACTTCCTCCACCTTGGACCTCTCCGGTGCTTCTTGGGGACTTTATGTGCAGCCAGAGCCAACATGTGAAGGGGAACTGCAGAGGGTGCAAACCAACCACTCACTTGAACCATCCGAGTTGCCAGACTCCTAGGACCATCAGCGTGGTCAAATATGGATAAGCACACATCCAGCAGACGGACAAGGATTTCATGATTTTTCAAGCTGAGAGCTTCTCTCTCATTCCACGAGAAATTTCTTACAAGTGGTGTCCGATTCAATGTGTCCAGTAGCCTAGTCGGACTAATTGGGAGCTCTGAGAGTATAGCTCCAACAATACTTAGGCCGAGAGGGAGTCTTCCAAGCTTTTCCTCAATGATTTTGAGAGCATCGATTTCCACCAGTGGATAGTCCTTGACACCTCCCTTCATTAAAGTCATTGCCTCAGCACCAGATAAATAAGAAAGCTTCATTGGCTCCAAGTTGATCATGCGTGGAAGACGTGTTGTTATGATGAAGTGAGTCTCCCCACCAAAGTGTGGCAGAAGGTCCATTATGACTCTCTTATCCCACCAGTCTTTCTCACTCTCCAAATTATCAATTATGACTAAAAATGGTATGTCACGCATCAATTCTTGCCGTATTTTGGCAATGGCTTCCTCTTCCTGCTCTTCAAAGCATCGGTCACTTCCCTTTTCATGCAAGTGACTATCCACGCTTAAATCTACTTCCAGAAAAGTTCTCAGAGCCAAATAGTTCTGTCGAATATATCTGCTTTCCCCTCTGACCCATAAAACCATCTTATATCTCTGGAAGAATCTATACGCATACTCCAAAACCAACTCTGTCTTGCCAATTCCAGGATCCCCTGATATGCAAGCAATACCCTTTCCATAAAGTATCTTCCTAGATCTCTTCTTCCTTCCATGCCTTATGCCATTCTTCACTCTAAATGGACGCCCATGTCTCGATGGACTGCCCAGTCTCTGCATCTCAATGTCTTTCTCAGTCTCTTTCCACAAAACTGGCTCCTTACCTTTGCTGTCATCGGTATTTACTTGCTCATGATTGTTAGCAGACCGCCTAACCGCAAGGCCTTTTCTTCTCTGCTTTGTCTTGAGCTCAAAATATTCTCTTTCTCCATCTCCTGTGACGTCACCAAACAAAATGAGCTCCAATTCTGAGAGCTCTTTTTTCCTGCCGACAAAATCATTGTTACGGGGGAAAGGAAAGTCCTCCTTCTCCATCCTCCCTTTCCATCTGTTCACCCTATCAACCACACTTCTCCTTCCTAATTTTGTGGCCAACAGAATAACTGCTTGCAGTATGCAATCTTTCCAGTTGCCATCATTTGCTTCTAATTGCACATCTACCACCCTAGAAAGGGCATCAATTGACTCCATCCACTCATGTTCTATCCCACCATACAACATCCACAGCTCGCCACCATGTTTCTCCCACAGCTCTCCTCTCTTCTCGATGATATCCCTGGCAAGGCAATCAGCTGCATCCAAGTCGAAAAATATAGGGATGAGATTTTTCTTGCCAAAGAAGTTCCTGAGCTCCTCAATGGTATAAGGGTTACCAAATGACTTCTTTGTGAGAACAACAACTCCATATGTGGAAGCATTCATTATCCTCTCAACAGCATCGTGGCTGTGAGAATTCTGGCATCTAGATCTGTCAGAAACAAAGCAGCTGATTCCGTGTATCTCTAGTTCTGCACGAAGCCAGTTTGTGAACCTCAGCAGTGAAGCCTTGCGGCCATGAAATCCAATGTATACATCATAGCTCCGAATCCTACTGACAGAGGCGGCTGATGTCGTTGGCTGGGATGATGAAGATTTGCAGTATATTCCTCCCAGCCTCTTCGGCTTCTCCTTCCTGGCCGAGCGACCACCATTGCTGGTCGCCGAGGAACTACCTTGGCACGGGCCATTGAAAGTGGAAACGAAGCTGGGATTGTTGTAGACAATGGCTGGAGTGCCAAAGCTGCTTGAAGTGCAAAGGCTAATAGGAGGAGACACATCTGATGGCAAGACCCCAACATTGGCTGACAGTGGCCGCTCCGGCTGTTCGAAGGAGTCACTAGAGAGTATATCACTGATTTTCAGCGCAATGCCATTCGCGGAGAACTTGTTCTCAGGACCGGCATGCTCTGGCGCACGACCGGAGAGCGAGCGTGGCGTGAAGAAGGGGGACTGGTTCGCCGAAACAAAAGCCGAGGATGAGGAAGAGAGGTTCCTTGATGGTGCCGAGACCAAAGCCTCGGCATCAGAGGTTTCATGCTGAAGCTTCATGAAACCATCATCTTGAGCACTGCCCAGCCCTCAGACTAGTTTGGAGTTGAGTCCATCCCCGTTGCAATGGTTATCTGCGGAAGTCAAAGAAACGATTCCCTCAGTGATCTGAACCGTACGGATAAACCTGATGATAATAATACAATGGAGCTGACCCTTTGAGAGAAGAATAGTAGCAATCAACATGATGCATAATCAGTACAGCAGAAACGCCAGGCTGAGTGATCTTTGCGATGAAGAAACGGACAAAGGAGTAGCAAAAAGGACTTTATTTTGAGGCCAAAAGACAAGGTACTACTTCAACCTCATAACTGCTGACTCAACAGGAGCAAGCGAGTGAGATTCAGAAACCAATAGAGTGGGGGAAAACAGGCTGTAAGCTAAGCGGCGCATTAAATCGGCGATGAAGAGAAAGCAGCCAATCATAACTCAAATCAGTACTGGCGCATTAGGACGTACTAAGAGCAACTTCAGCAGATGGAGTAAATTTGATCCCCTATATAAAGTTATTGGGGGTTGAGTAAACATATTTTCATCCCTAAAACACAATTTGTTCCAGCAGTTTCCCTATTTTGCTTCCCTTGTTTGGGGAGGTGGAGGAGAGATCCCCTGGGATGGGGGATATTTAATCTTTTGCCACCGTAAGAAAAGCCGCTCCTTGAGAAGGGACTTTTAGTTTGGCTTCTACACATTTGCCACTCGCGTTCGTCTGAGGCTACACATTTGCCACTTTCGCTGACGTGGCATGCCAGGTCCGCATGCCAGCGTGGATTGGAGACTTGAAAAGACAAAAATGCCCCTGCCTTATCCCTACTCTCCTCTCTCTTTCACCACTGACATGTGGGACCCGCGCACCAGGATCTTCTTCAACCTACAACCGGCCGGCAGGCGATGGCCACCAACACCACGGGAGCTCCCTGCCGCCGCCCTGGGCCACCACCGCGCACCGCCGAGGGTCCCCGCCGCCCAAGCCCACCGCGCCGTGCCGCGGGAGCACAACCCCGTCGCTGCCAGCTCGCGACGGGAGGTCGCCCGGGCCACCATCGCACGTCGCCGGGGGAGCTCGCCACGGCCGGCCTCGGGTACTGACGTGGAGGAAGGGAACCACCGCGGCCGGCCTCGAGTAGCGGCCTCCACGGCGCTGCCGCAGCCAGCATGAGCAGCCAGCGGAGGATGGGGGCCGTCGCGGCTGGCCCGAGCAGCGACGCGGAGGATGGGTGCCGCCGGAGAGGGGGCCGGTGGCGCTGGCCAGCAGGACGGCGACGGCCGTGGCCATGGCGAGCACGGAGAGCGACGCGGAGGATGGGCGCCGCCGGCCAGGGGACCATCGCGACCGGCCCGTGCAGCATCGTGGAGGAAGGGCGTCGGCGGCCATGGGGCCGTCACGGCTTGCTCGAGCAGCGGCGCGGAGGAAGGGCTCAAGTGCCAGTCGTTCACCGAGGAGGCCACCAAGCATTTTCACGGTTTGGAAGAAGGGAGCGGCGAGAGGTTGAAGACGACCTCAGGGGCGCGCGGTGTAAAGGGATAAGGCGGGGACAGGAGGGTCATTTCCCGTGCTGGATCCGCGCTGGAAGGGTGAAGTGGCCCGCCACGTCAGCGATAGTGGCAATTTTGTTGCACCGGACGAGCGACGGTGGCAAAAGTGTAGAAACCAATGTAAAAGTCCCATTTCAAGGAGTGCTCACTCTTAGGGTGGCAAAAGATTAAATATCCCCTGGGATGGAGAGAGAATTTTAATCCATGGAGAAAAAAAAGAGGCTATAAAGATTCTGCTGGAGGGTTTTTTTTTTACATTTCATCCCCTGTATCACTATTTTTTTTACTATTGGGGAGAGGATAGGGAACTGCTGAAGTTGCTCTAACACCCGACCAAGTACCGCCACACAAATGAAACCAATTCCACGGAAGAAACCGATGAAGAGGAGAGGAAAAAACGCAAAAGGCTGCCCGCGACGCTTCGCCGTGTCCGCAATCAATGTGCGGTGCGGGCGCAATAACGGCGGCATCATTCAGCGAGGTAACCACGGGATGAGGGGGTCGGGCGGGTAATTGAGCGATGATGATGATGCCGAGGGCGAGGGGTACAGCCAGCCACCACCGAGCACGACGTACCTGGGGGCGGAGCGGCGGCGGCGGCGGGCTGGGAGAGCGGCCGCGCCTCCATCGAGCGGCGAGGAGGAGCGTAGTCCGGCCGGCGGCGCCTTCGACCCTGAGGCTGCGCTGCGCTGAGGATCGAGCTGCGGATGGATTGAGATCAGCGTGGACGGCAGCAAACGAACCAACCGAAGGGAAGGGAGGGAGAGATGTAGTGAGATTCGGATCTGGGTGCGAAGCGTACCAACCGAATCTCGGATGACGACTCGCCGGCGACACGAGTCCCGCCTCCGCGCGGATCTCGGCTGGACTCCGCTCCGCTCCGCTGGACTGGGGGGAAGTAGGCGGCGGCCGCTTTTGCGGGTGGTGGTGGTGGCGGCGGGGCAAGGATCCAGCCAGCGGGGAGCACGAGGGGGAGGGAGGGAGGGAAGCGCGCGGGCGGGGAAACGGGGCGGAAAGGTGAGGCGAGACGAGACGAGAGGGGGAGTGTGAAACGGAAAGGGAGGGGGTGGTGGCGCGGTGTCCTCTGAATACCACTCTCTAAATGAATTTTACAGTGTTTCCCTAAACAATTTCGTCCTGTAAATTAAGTTTTGCTGCAACGGTGTTCCCTAATTTTTCTCCCCCATCCGACCCCAACCTGTCCCGAGGCACCCACGTCCTCGCCGCGCTGCCCGCCGGCGCCGCCCGCGTCCTCGCCGCGCTGCCCGCATCCTCGCCGCGCTGCCTGCCGGCGCCGCGAGCGTCCTCGGCAAGATCCACCTCGTCACCTGTGCACGCCAGCAGCTCCTCTGCCTTACGCCGCGCTCGCCGCCACCGCCGCCGATTCCGATCGGAATCCGTCCTCTCCATCGCTAGTGAGCACCTCAGCGAAGCCCCACGGAGGAGCCCTGGTGAGATCCGGAATCAAGCAGGTAACATAAACACACTGCACTGCATGTTTTCATCTATTGTTTAATCCCTGCAACTGCATGCATCTGGTTAGTTGGGCGCATGACTGCTGATGAGCTGCCAATAATCCAAACTCCAAGTTGTTCGATTTGTGGCTGGACTACTTGATTTGTGGCTGGAAAGCTTTGAGTGGACATGCGACTTGATATTTGGTTAATTCATGTTGCAAACAACAGATGTAACTTCATATCCTTTGCAATTCATATCCTTTGCACAAATGTTACCTGACCATTGTTGTTTGCATTTGAACAGGACATAGATTTTGCCAATCTTTTCAATCTTGTGCACCATGGATCTCTGTCATGTTCTGTATATCAAATAAAACTATGTAAATCTTTTTTTTCTTGAGTCCAGAAGACGTGGCAAAGATGGGATACAGTTTTTTGTATGTTATTACCTCCATATGGTTCTGTTCTCTTGTAAATTCTGTGATGTTTTCTTAATAGTATGATCTGTGATGTTTGTAAATTATCTGTACTGTCTCTAATTATTTTGAAAATAAAGTGATTACATTATTAAATGACTGTATGTCTAGTTACTGAAACTGAAAGTATCAATGTATATCTAGTTACTGATCAGATTATCAAATTGATAATCAGATTGATGTATGTCTAGTTACTGATCCTGGCTATATTGAAGTAAAGCTTGAGCCTTTTCCACTGTGAAGTGTTGGGCTATTAACAATGGCTATATTGAAGTAGAATGATTTATGATTTTGTGAAATTTTGGCAGCACCTACCCATAACAAGATCATCCACAAATCTGTACAAAAACTGAAACTCAAATCAACAGACAGTTCCCATGCCTGATTGTTACCTCAAAGCAATAGACAGTCTCACATAAACAGTGGAGCATACATGACAGATCACCATTCACAAGACCATTCATAGGCAGCATACATGACAAATTATGATAGGAAATTCTGGAAGGTTGTAGTTCATACATTCCATCAACAGTCTCACATAAAAAAGTTCACAGATAACACAAGTCTCATTTTAGTACACATAATTCTACCAGAAATGTACCTCTTCGATCAACACATAATTATCAGTTACATAAATAATGTAGAAAATAAGATTACAGGTTCACAACTGAATTATTCCAGAATCACAAATGCAGAACAGGTAGCTTAACAGGCCTCCAGTGGATGGGGCAGCAGAAGTACTCATGGCAGATTTGGAACCTTGTCCAACACCCTGTGCTGCATCCACAAGACTTTCTCCAAAGAAACCAGCTGATGGGTCATTGTGTGTACCAAAAAAATCTTCCAACCTACATTGTTGCAAAGAAAAATGCAGTCAAGATATATAGAAACAACAATATGCAGTAGACATGGAAAGAAAGAGAGAGAGAAAGATAGAAAGAAACATATTCAGGTTTAAGTAGAACGCATGGGATCAGATCATCTGAACATACATGGAATCCATTTCATAATTCCAGAATTCCTAGTCGCATCAAGAGTTTAACTCATTGGAGTATTCCACATTGGACAGAGATAGAACAATTCAGGGATTAAAAAGAAATGATATGCATGCACATCAGGAGTTCAGGACACGCTCACTTCATGTAAGCAGTTCAAAACATTCAATGCTAACACAGATACAGACCGACCTTCCCACTGCTGAACTGAATGTTATCTGACAAAAACAAAATCAACTTCAGGGTAACATATCTTGCAAGCAGATCACTACAGAGATGGGGCACCAGTTGCAGCCACCAACCATACTACCACCAATTGCACACATTTCAGGAGTGCATTTTGGTAACAAACGAATCATGTCAGTCAGGCAAGAAGATCAATAGCAACAGGTCCAGCACAATCGATTGATGGTGGTAGAAAACAATGCAGAAACTAAACAATTCATGAGATTATTGATCAAAAAACAACAGGAAAATCAGGCACCACATTCTTCAGGCAAGCAGTTCAAATTTCCATCACACGTTCCATTCTGCTCTTTGACAGGACCAAACAAAAATAAGCAATTGATGCAGATCATACTGCTTCCAAATTGCTCAGATCGTACCTTTAGGTGGCCGAGGCAGAGGCTGGCGGCGGCCTCGGTGGTGTCGTGACGCAGAGGCAGGCGGCGGCCGCGGCGACGTCGAGAGCCAGGGGCAGGAGGCGGCCCTGGCGGCGTCGAGAGGCAGGGGCAGGCAGCGGCCGCGGGCGGTGTCGAGGGGCAAAGAAGGCGGCAGGCGTGCGGCGTCAACGGGTAGGGGGAGGCGGCGGACGCTCGGCGGTCGACGGGCAGGCAAGGTGGCGGACGCACGACGAAGAACCACAGGGGAGGTGGCGGACGCACGAGGGGAAGGGAGGTGGCGAGACGACGGCGGAGGCAGCGTCGATTTGGGGGAAGAGACTCCACCCCGGAGATTTGTGGGAGAGCGACGGGATCCCGAACCGTACGAGACCGGGTACGGGATACCGCTGCAGGGCTGCAAATCGCCAGATCCGCTACTGATACCGGTTCGGGAGCTGATACGGGGAACCGCTGCAGTTAGCCTTAGTGGGGATTAATCGCCGCGGGGCCGGGTGGATTAGAGTAGATTAGGGGAGTGGTGCGTGCCGCACGGCCTATGCCGGCTGCCCGGCTGCTGCCTGCCTGTTGCGTTCCCATGTGTGTCCGTGTGGGGTGATGAGTAGACTTGGGAATGGATTAGGGCAGTCCTAATGGTCTATGTAGGATGGAGTCTATCCCTAATAAATGAGGTGACATATCAGTAAATTGGTGACATGGCAGCATAGTTAATGAAGAAAGAGGAGTAAAACACAAGATCTGGTTTCTTCCTCTAGACTTGGCCTCCTCACGCGAATCAAGGCCGCAAGACCCAGCAAAATCGCCATTGGGAAGACCTGACTAGATTCTTGCGGGTTTGCTCCTCCCCTCCATTGGTAGAGATAAGGGAGAGAGAAAAGCGACATTTATTAGGTGAAGACACTAACTGTTAGGGAGAGGTAGGTTTATAGATGAATTTTGATGATGTGGCTCTCTTGGACTTCACACATGATTTCTACCATAGGGACTGCCCTTAACATCCAAATCCAGTTGAAGGGAAATCCAATTCAAGTCCAGTTATTGACACACCCCATCCAATCCAATCCTAATAGTTAGGCCAACATCCAAATCCATCCTATTTCATCCAATACAAGCTGACCCCTAGCAAACGTGGGCACGGTGTGTAGCGGGAAATCCAGCGACCATGGCCGCTTGCAGCACTTCACCGGTGGGCGCCGCCGCTTCTTTGACTCAGGCCAAGCCAGGGGTTGCCAGACAGGCGCCGGTGACGAGGTCTCCGATGTTGTAGGTGTCAGGGAGCCCGAAGATGTGCGGGACGCTGGCAATGACGACCAGGCCGACGACGGGACGTGCGCCCGCAACGGCGGCGCGTCGTCAGAGACAACGGGGACCAGAGCACGACACGCTCCGAGGCCACCCTCGGCTGGCATGGACGCCGGATACAGTGGCGCGCCGTTGGGTACGACGCCGTCGAACACACGACACGCGTACGGGTGAAGAGCGCCTGCGGACATGGGCGCCTGCAGCGGCGGCACGTAGCCGGAGACAATGCCGCCCTACGCACCGCATACGCGAACACCACCACCTGGTATGTCCCTCCTGTAACAGTCGTGGGATGGGTTGCACACGGTGGCGCTGCCACCGCCGCCGTTGTCGTCCGGTGCGTGGTCCACCAATAACTTATCGACGTCCGCCGCCAGGTCGAGCAGGTCGGTGGAGCAGCATAGTAAGCCGCCGGGACGGAAGCACCCGCTGTCGCAATCCTGGAGGTCAGTGAGGAGGGAGAGGTGGGACTGTGTGCGCATGTGTGGCGGCGGCCGCCCGGTCGGGGACCAAGACCGCAGGATCATCCTGCCTTGGGCGGCGGCGGCGCCTCAGCTCGACGATTAGGTGGGCCGGTGGGGGCGGCGCGACACAGCGAGCCTGTGGCTGGCGGCGGAGCACGAGGTGCAGCGGGCCTCGCCACCGGGGATGGGGCTCCGGCATGGGCCGGCGGCTGGAGCTGGAGCGCCGCGGCTGGCGGCGGGGATGGGTCTCCGGAGCTGGCGCGCTGTGGCCGGCGGTGGGGACGAGCTCAGGCAGCCGCCGTTCACGTTGCGTCCTCCTTTCTGGAAGTCCAATACAAATTGGATTATCCTGTTTCCTAAGTCCAATGAAATCCTGGTCCAACTAAATCCAAATTCAATGAAGTCCAACTACTAAAATCCAATTGGATATGGATTTTTGCTAATCCAATCCCAGGTATAGTGATGGGTGTGTGTCCGTGTGGGGTGATGAGGGCGATGGATTATTACTGGATGATTATTGGTTCTGTTTGGTTGCTAGAGTTAGGTTTAGCTAGTTGAGCTCAACTAGTCACGAAGTATCCAAACATGAGTGCTAGATTAGGCTAGTTTGCATCTAACTCACCCAAAAAACTATCTCACCCAAGATGTGTTTATTAGAACATCTCTAAGAGTGTGCTAAAATTCTTTTCCCAAAAACTATTTATTGGGAGCTCTAAAAAAAATTCCCCCTACAAATCACATCACCTCACAGCACTTCCCCAATAAAAACTCCTAATACTTTAAAATGGACCACGTCAGCACTCAGCACATCAGCACGTGTATGAAATGCCGAGCACTAGCCGGTGGCGACGCATGGCGCGGGGCAAGCGGCGACGGGGCACGCGCAGCCTGCAGCTCTGTGCGCAGCACTGTGAGCTGTGAGCTCCGACAGGAGAGTGGCCGTGGCAACACGCTGGCTTGGCAGTATTCCGATGCTTGGCAGACAGCGAGCGTGTGGCGCACTACAACGGAGAAGCTCTGCCATGGATAGTAGTGTTCTCTTGGAGCTTCGATCGATTATGCCCTTTCCTCTGTTTTTTACCTCCAATCTCAATAATTATTTCGCTAAATTTAGCAGGGTAGCAGGTATCAGCCAAGCACGACAGCAGTTCATCTTCATTCCTCTGCTACTTTTTGTTTGCATCGGGAAAACAAGCAAGAAGCATTTGCCCGCTTCAACTTTGTGTTCATTTCTCTCTCAATCTTCTTTTTGGGAGAAGACGCAAGACCGACAACTCGATCATGTGGGCAAGCTCTACGTAGCATGAGACCCCGTGAGCGACAGCGGTGAGCTTCGCGCAGGGGCTGCACAGAACCCGTGCGGGCGAGCTTCGTGGCGGCGTGAGGACAGGAGGTTGGCGCCGCCGCCGACCCGGAGAAGATCCGGACGTGCATCGCTCACGCTGTGGCTACCACCCTCGATCTGCAAGCCCGCTAGCACCGACGCTGATAAAAATCTTGCCTCCTCCCAGAACTGGCACGCGGGGAAAAAATCGGCCAAAAGGAATGCTCGCGGGAAAGGGGGGCTATTGGGAAGAACCGAAGACGCGTAAATATGCAGGTGGAGGATTGCTTTTTAGGGGTACCTCTGTTTTTTTGAGAGTATTGGGGAGTTGTTGGAGTCTATGTTTTTGTGTTTTTCTCCCTAAAGAAGGTATTAGGGAAAGTTTAAGCATTCTCTTGGAGATGCTCTTAGAGCTAATTTATGTTGGGTTCACTAAAAAGTGACTTTTCTCTTTCCCTCCACCCACACCTAATGATTGAAAAGTATATTTAATATCATTCTAACCATTCCATCCAAACACCTCTAGAGCTAGAGTTAGTTTAGGGTTAAAGTATCCAAACAGGGTCATTGTTAAAGTTAATCTAGCGGGAGTGCCATCGTGTGTCAGGCCGGACGGCACGTAGTGTCGAGCCGGCAGCTATAGCAGTCAGCACAGGGGCTATGGCTCGAGGCTGACCCGACCAACACGGCCAATCATATAGGTCGCTAAAGTGACAAATTGCGCTTCCATCATGCCTTGGACTCCACTTGTCAGTTTGCCGTCCTCCGCCGTCTGTGCCGCGAAGGTTAGGGTTTCGGGACTGCCAGGTTAGGGTTTCGGGTTTGGGGGTTGCCAGGGACCTCTATTCGCCGGCACTCATGGAATCGGGGGTGTGGGGGCAGCAGGGAGGCCCGACGGTGGATGCGGGTTCCAGGGCGGAGCCGCCGCCGACCGAGGCTCGCGGCTTGAAAGCCGGTGGGCCAGGGACCTGGCGGGGGTGAACCGCAAACTTTCTCCGATGAGAGTGAGGACCAGGTGTGTCCGAAGACCAGTGGAGGGTCGCTCCTTAGTGATGAGTGAATGACAATGTTGTGTGGACTGATGCTTGGCTAAGTGTGCAGGTACAGGTTGCGGCTTGATTCGTGTTGGTGCAGGTGAAGAACAAGTGCGAAAGGCCTTAGCTGTGGCGGCCTCCGGGTGATGGAGAGGCAAGTAGGCTTGGTTCGATGGACCCAGTGGCCGATGGGGTCAAGTGCGAGCCGTGCGGTGCAAGACTAGCAAGTTGAAGTCATGGACATGGGCCGGTGCAAGGTAGCGGATCGAGGCCGAAGCTTGCACGCGGGGGTTTGGTGGTTTGCCCACAAAACCATCGGTGGACGGTTTCTTAGTTTGGACCGCAAAACCAAGTCCGGAGGCCTGATGTGACGGAGACGGTGATCCGGGAGCGTCGGGAAGCTTCGAGGCGGGGGGCACGTGGTGTGATCGCGGGGCTTGCGTCGAGGCTAAGCAAGTCTGCGGTGGAAGCATGTCCGCTCGATGAAGACTTGACCATATTGCCCCTGAGAGGTGTGTATCTTGTATTTGAGTTGTAGGGGTAGCGTGGTCATTTGCCTCCTCTGGTGGACATCGTATAAATAGCAGAGAGGTAGATGACATCTCTCTCTCTTGGACTCTAGGGTTTCCTCCCACGGTAGATCGCTCTGGACTGCTTCTTTTTCCTCTGCTTTCCTTAGGCTAGATTCTTGTATAGACTCTGACCTCTGGATGTATGGAAGCATTCGGCGTTGCGGCGATCTCCTAGCTCTTTGTGATTTTTGTGTCATTTTTGGGGCTATTTTTGGGGTGTTTCGTTCTTCGCTCGATTCGTCGATTTGAGGGCATTTTCTCTTAGATTTCTTTGAGGGGATCATGGATGGATGCCTTGCGCATCTTTGTGTGTGATCTTGACCCCTCAAACACCGAGAAATCCCTTCGATTCGCGAGTTTTGGTTGGAGCCCGAGTTCTTGGTGGTGTTTCATGTGATCCGCGATTCGCGGTGATTTAGTGAGTTAGAGGTCGAGATTTTTGGGGCATAGCTTCATCTAGTGATGCTTCATATCTCCCCCAAATCTTGTCTCAAGAGCTCTAGCCGTTTGGGAGATCCGGTGATGGAAAGGTGGAGTTGACTCCCGAGCTCGAGCTGTTTTTGGTTCTGTTCATGCGTGGCGGACAGTCCGCCTGGTACGCGCGGACAGTCCGCGTGGCTCCTATTTGTCGCAGTTCGTCGCGTGTTCGTGCGAGTTCGTGTTTTGATCCGTTGTGCCCCTAGGGTTTTGTTGCAGGAGGTTTTGCGGACAGTCCGCCGATCAGTGACAGACGGTCCGCGTGGGCATTTTTGGAAGTAGCGTTTCTGGTGCTTTGGCCGGACGGTCCGCGAGGCCTACCCGAACAGTTCGCGACACTGGCGGATGGTCCGCGTAGCTCAGCCGGACAGTCCGAATTTCTTGGTGCATCTCTGGTGGTTTTGTTAGGGTTTTCAGACAGTCCGCGCAGGGGGTCCGAATAGTCTGCCCAGGTGCTACGGACGGTCCGCCCGTACTGCATGGACAGTCCGCGCCTAGCCTTCGCAGATTTGGGTAAGTGCTTTGATTCTTGTCTTGTGCTTCCACGCTTTGATTCAAGGTTTGTCTCTAGGACTTGTAGGCTTGTGTGTGCCTAGTCTGGAGCTTCTTTGGTGTGTGATTGTGATCGGAGTGGCAATCGGGCTATAGGCCGAGTTCATCCTTCGGGAAGAATTTTTATTGGCTCCCATTCACTCTCCCCCTCTCTGGTCGCCTATTCGGTCTTTAAATTGGTATGAGAGCCGGTTACAGATCTTCGTAATTCTAACCAGTCTAAGATCCAATGATGGGTGACTATGGAAAGGGGTCGGGTCCTCCGCACTTCGATGGCAAGAATTACCCGATGTGGGAGAGGCGCATGGGCGCATTTTTGCGTGGGAAGGGGACTCTGATCTGGGATGTGACCCAAAATCCTTATTATGTCATTGCAGACAGTTTCCTTCTTCCAGGATTGCGGGACATGTTTGAGGCCAACAGCAAGGTCGTTGATTACTTGTTCCGTGCTCTCTGTGCCTCCAACTTCTTGCTAGAGGAGAATGCTAGACTGAATGAGTTGCTTGATAACCGTGATGATGTACTTAGGAAGACCAACAAGGAGAAGATAGAGTTTAGGTCTTTGTTGGGTGATGCTAAGGACAAGATAGTTGAGCTTGAGTCTTTGCTTGTTGATGCTAAAACTGAGATAGACTCTTTGAAAGCCGCTCCTGTTATTTCTGATGAGGTTGATTGCGGTGATTGCAATGTTTTTCTGACTAACTTGACTGCTCTCAAGGAGAAGCATGCCTCAACTCTTGAGGAACTAGATGTGCTTAGGATTGAGTGTGATGAGTTGAAATCAAGACCTGCTTTGTTAGGTGCTTGCACTTCTTGTCCTGTGTTGCATGCTAGGCTAGATGAATCTCATACCAAGATAGTTTCTCTTGAGGCTGCATTGAAAGCTCCTATTCCTACATCATGCTCTACCTGTGAAATGCATGCTTTGAAAAATATGGAATTTGCACACTATGTTGACCGTTTGCAGGATGAGAATGATGAGTTGAAGAAATTGATGAGGTGGTTGTCTGGGCATGAGCCACAATTGAGTTTAGTTTAAGAGATTTGATGCTCAGGCGTTGGGGGCTGGCAAGAGTGGTGAGAAGAGTGGTGAGGGAGAAGAGAAAGCTGGAGAGATTCATATTCCACCACACACTACACCCACGAACAAATTCGAACCCAAGCCAAACCATCACAGAAACAAGCTTGATACAACCCCAGATCCACCAGTGTTCCTCCACAAGTCAGAAAACTACCAGAAACCCATTAAATTTGTGAGCACCCAGGGGAGTGTCTTTGGTGGGAAGTCAGGAGAGAAAACTGTTGAGAAGCCCACAGAGAAGCCACAACCTAAGCCACAACCGATCCGCTTCCATTGTGAGTATTGTGGGACGGATGGGCATAAGGATGAGTTCTGTTTCAGGAGGAAGAGAGATGAGAGGTTTGCTAGGGAGATGGCAAACAAGGACAGGTACCACCCGTCCCATGGGGTGCCTGAGCCTCGTAGAGGGCCTCTACCTAGGGGTGAGGTGTTTGTGCGTACAGTTCCCACTCGTGGTGGTGGAGGTGTGTTTCCTCAGAGAGATAGGCGTGTTGGGTTTGGGCGTGGTGAGTTGGCTGGATGTGCTCCTGCTCGTGACCATTACGAGTTTGGGAGGCACGATCGGAGCTTTGGGTCTCAGATGGACTACGGGCCACGTTTTCCCCCTCGTGGTGCGCATACTCCTCCAGTGAGAGGTGACAGGTTCTTCGGTGGTTGGCGTGAGAGGGCTCCTCCTAGAGGTTTTGATAGGATGGATTTTGCTAACCCTTCTTTTGAGCAAATGGCTCGACACTAGTTTGACTCCTTTGGTACTAACCCCAGTGTTGAGTGGCTTGCTCATTCTCGTTCTCGTGTTTGATTGGAGGTAGGATGATTGGAGGACTTTTTGTTGATCGACTCCAGTTGTTCTCTTCACATGACCTGAGATTGTGGGTGGTTCTCCAGCCTCACCCCGGTGAGTACGAGGGAGTACATCACTTTCGAGGATAATGGGAGAGGACGAGTGCTTGCTGAAGGTATGGTGAAGGTGAGTAGCAAGGTGACCCTGAAGAGTGTGGCTCTAGTCAAGTCACTTGGTTTTAACCTGTTGTCAGTATCCTAGTTGCTTGACGAAGGTTTTGAGGTTCGTTTTAAGTTGGACGCTTCTTGTGTGCTTGATTCTCGATGCGATCTTGTCTGTACGATCGTCCCGGAGGGTCAAATCTTTCGTGCTGATTTTTCCCAGACTGTTGGTCCTCCTCGATGCTTTGTTGCTGGCGTTTCGGCTGATCTTTGGAAATGGCATAGGAGGTTAGGACACTTGAGCTTTGAGTTGCTTTCCCGCTTGAGTGGTCTTGATCTTGTCCGAGGATTGCCTAAGTTGAAATTCGAGAAGGATTTGGTTTATACTTCATGTCGACATGGAAAGATGGTTGCTGCTTCTCACGCCCCTCTGACTGCGGTCATGACCGAGCGACCTTGTGAGCTGTGGCACATGGATTTGGTTGGGCCAGCTCGTGTTCGCTCTGCGGGTGCGAAGTGGTATGTTTTAGTTGTGGTTGATGATTTTTCGAGGTACTCTTGGGTTTTCTTTTTGGAGGATAAGAGCGAGACATTTGGCTTTGTTCGAGACTTGATCTTGAGGTTGAAGAATGAGAGACATGGTGATGCCATTCAAGCTATACGCAGTGACAATGGCACGGAATTCAAGAACTCTCATTTTGATGCTTTTTGCAGTGATCTTGGTCTTGATCATCAGTACTCTTCTCCATACGTCGCTTGCCAGAATGGCCTAGTGGAGAGGAAGAACGGGACCCTTTGTGAGATGGTCAGGACGATGCTCGATGAGCATAGGACTCTTAGGTGTTTCTGGACCGAGGCGGTCAATACCGCTTGCTATGTCTCGAATCGCATCTTCCTTCGTGCTTTCAAGAACAAGACCTCTTATGAGCTGATGCATGGGCGACAACCCAAGGTGAGTCATTTTAGAGCTTTCAGTTGTAAGTGTTTCATTCTGAAGAAGGGCAAGTTGGATAAGTTTGAGTCTAGGTCTTCAGATGGTATCTTTCTCGGTTATGTGATTCACTCTAGAGCATATCGTGTGCTCAACCTTGACACTAACCGAATCATGGAGACTTGCGAGGTAACCTTCGACTACACACAGCCATGTAGCTCTTCTGCTTTTGAGTGTGCAGGTGACGAGGAGATTGAAGCGAGGATCTTTGAGGATGAGAAGGATGAAGATGGAGATGATGACGAGGATGGTGGTGATGCTCCCGTGGCTGATCGTGTACATGCTACTTCCACTACGACGACGACGATCGGGGATGGTCCATCCCCTACACCCACTATGACAGAGGCTGTTCGAGTGGAGGCTGCTGCTGAGGGGGAGATTGTGTCCAGGCGAGAGGCTCCCCAGCGTGTACATGTGGATCACCCACCATCCACGACCATAGGTGACCTTCATGAACACACTACACGGTCGAGGTCAAGGAACACTTCTCATTTTGCTCACTCTGCATTTGTTGCTTCGTTTGAGCCCAAAGATATTCGACACGCTTTGTCTGATGAGAATTGGGTGAATTCCATGCATGAGGAGTTGGAGAATTTTGAGAGAAACCAAGTTTGGGTGTTAGTCGATCCACCGCCAAATTGTCGTTCCATAGGTACCAAGTGGGTGTGGAAGAACAAGGAAGGTGAGAATAGGATGGTTGTGAGAAACAAGTCGAGGTTGGTGGCTCAGGGGTTCAACCAGAAAGAGGGTATAGATTATGAGGAGACATTTGCTCCTGTGGCCCGTTTGTAGGCAATTAGGATCCTTCTAGCCTTTGCCGTGGCTAAAGGGTTCAAGTTGTACCAAATGGACGTGAAGAGTGCTTTCTTGAATGGGGTGATAGAGGAAGAAGTGTATGTGAGGCAACCCCCGGGGTTTGAGAGTGAGAAATACCCACACCGTGTATACAAACTCCAGAGAGCACTTTATGGGTTGAAACAGGCACTGAGAGCTTGGTATGGCAGGTTGAGAGGCTTTTTCCTGAGTAAGGGTTTTGTGATGGGCACAGTTGATAAGATCCTGTTTCTCCTTAAGCATGGAAATGACCTGTTGATTGTTCAGATTTACATGGATGACATAATCTTTGGTGGCTCTTCTCATGATCTTATTGCCAGATTTGCAGATGACATGAGCAGGGAATTTGAGATGTCTATGATGGGCGAGCTGCAGTTTTTCTTAGGACTTCAGATCAAGCAGTGCAAGGACGGGACGTTTGTACATCAGGCGAAGTACACCAGGGACATGGTGAAGAAGTTTGGCATGAACGACTCCAAGCTGCTGACTACACTGATGGGTACCACTACGGCTTTGGACGCGGATCAAGATGGTGAACCCGTGGACCAGAAGGAGTACCGGAGCATGATCGGCTCCCTCCTCTACTTGACGGCGACGAGGCCGGACATACAGTTCAGTGTGTGTCTATGCGCTCGTTTTCAGGCTTCACTGAGGACTTCACATCGGCAGGCGGTCAAGCGGATTTTCAGGTACTTGAACTACACTCTTGAGTTTGGTCTTTGTTATTCTGCCTCCTCGACACTCAGACTTCACGGGTACTCCGATGCTGATTTTGCTGGGTGTCGATTGGACCGCAAGTCTACCTCTAGGTGTTGCCAGTTTCTTGGTTCTTCTTTGGTCTCTTGGTCATCTCGCAAGCAATCCAGTGTAGCCCAGTCCACTACAGAGGCCGAGTATGTTGCCGCCACCAGTTGTTGTTCCCAGCTCCTATGGATGACCTACAATATGAGCGATTTTGGTGAGGAGTGTTCCCAGGTTCCACTCTTTTGTGACAGCACCAGTGCTATAAGTGTAGCCAAAAACCCAGTCCTTCACTCCAAAACGAAACACATCGAAGTGAGATACCACTTTCTGAGGGACAATGTTGAGAAAGGGAACATATCCTTGTCCTATGTACCTACCCAAGATCAGCTAGCCGACATATTCACTAAACCACTTGACCAAGTTACCTTCACACGCTTACGAGGTGAACTTGGAGTGTGTTTTCCTTTCTAGCTAGGTCTTGGAGCTTCTGATGTATATATGTGATATATGTTGCATTCCATGCATACATTTTACCTTTTGTACAAAAAATGGTAGGATAGCCATCTTTGGATCATTTGTGCTAGGATAAGCTTCTCTTATATACCTTGATCACTGTGATGTGCTATATGTGAGATATGTGTACGCTTTAGGAATGGTGATGTGAATGCTATGCTCTTGATGGTATTATCATATGTTCATGATGAGATAGCTTCTTTTTGTTGAAAATGCTAAAACTGCTTCACTCATGAGTAGATACTTGTCTATGCTCAATTTGTGCTCAAATACCTATATCATGTTTAGTTTGTGCTTGAGTATCATGCTCTCTTTCCTTGGGGTCAAAGACCCATTTGTCATGATAAATGTTTAGCCCATATGTTCACTTGTGGAGGAGCATAAGCTTCTTTTTGCCGCAAAGGCATTTCATGTAGCATGTTTAAATTTGAAAATGAAATTGGTGTATGAATTGCCTTATGCTTGAAAAATGAGCTCTTAATCATGTCTTTATGCTTTGATGCATATATCTTGGGTGCTAAATCGTTGCATGATGTCTACCATTAGAAGTCTCATTTTAAGAAGTAGACACATGGCTCAGTGGCTTTGACATGACATTTAGTAGCTTATGGGCATTTGTTATGATCTTGTGATGAGAACTTGTGATCTTGTATGAGCTTTGTATGATCTAGTGTATTTTTGCTCAAATTGTCATGGATAGGGCTTTGCTCATGAGGTGAATGTTTCTTTGTGAAAATCGCATAAAATTGCTTTTGGCCATGTCACATGCTTATATGTCTCTACTTTCTTGATGGCAATGCACTAACTACACCATGTCTACTTTGCTTGCTCTATGTCTCATTTGTAGCATTTTGTTGTGCTTTTTGTATATATGAGAAGCTTGGTAGATTGTATATGCTTTGACATGCATTTTTCATGAAAACAAGGGTGAGATCTTCCTGATATCTTGATTCATGCATTGTCAATAAGGGGAAGAATATGTATGAAAGGGGAGCATTTGTATGCTTTTGTGAGATTTTCGCATTTGGGGAGAATAAATTGAGAAAAGAGGTTGCATTTGCTCAGGGGGAGTTTGCATATGTGCAGGGGAGCTCCTTTGGTTTGCCTGAGTTTTGTGCTTTGTGGTGTGCTCCTTGTGAGCTTTGTTTTGTCTCGGCTGTGTTGAGCCGTTGCCCTTGCCTTAGGGGGCCGAGACTTGGTCTGGTGAGTGATCGTGTTTTCGCTTGTTCTTTGGCTCTGGATCACTTGCTTGGAGGTTTGTGTTCGTGGTTGTTTTCTTTTCTTTTTCTCTATGATGGTTACTATGGGTGTTGTCAATGCACTCATCAAGGGGGAGATTGAGGACCAGGTGTGTCCGAAGACCAGTGGAGGGTCGCTCCTTAGTGATGACTGATTGACAACGTTGTGTGGACTGATGCTTGGCTAAGTGTGCAGGTACATGTTGCGGCTTGACTCGTGTTGGTGCAGGTGAAGAACAAGTGTGAAAGGCCTTAGCCGTGGCGTCCTCCGGGTGATGGAGGGGCAAGTAGGCTTGGTTCGATGGACCTGGTGGCCGATGGGGTCAAGTGCGAGCCGTGCGGTGCAAGACTAGCAAGTTGAAGTCATGGACATGGGCCGGTGCAAGGTAGTGGATCGAGGCCGAAGCTTGCACGCGGGGTTTGGTAGTTTGCCCACAAAACCATCGGTGGACGGTTTCTTGGTTTGGGCCGCAAAACCAAGTCCGGAGGCCCGATGCGACGGAGACGGTGATCCGGGAGCGTCGGGAAGCTTCGAGGCGGGGGGCACATGGCGTGATCGCGGGGCTTGCGTCGAAGCTAAGCAAGTCCGCCGTGGAAGCGTGTCCGCTCGATGAAGAATTGACCATATTGCCCCTGAGGGGTGTGTATCTTCTATTTGAGTTGTAGGGGTAGCTGGTCATTTGTCTTCTCCGGTGGACATCGTATAAATAACGGAGAGGTGGATGACATCTCTCTCTCTTGGACTCTAGGGTTTCCTCCCCCGGTAGATCGCTCTGGACTTCTTTTTCCTCTGAGGACCAGGTGTGTCCGAAGACCAGTGGAGGGTCGCTCCTTAGTGATGAATGATTGACAATGTTGTGTGGACTGATGCTTGGCTAAGTGTGCAGGTACAAGTTGCGGCTTGACTCGTGTCGGTGCAGGTGAAGAACAAGCGCGAAAGGCCTTAGGCGTGGCGACCTCCGGGTGATGGAGTGGCAAGTAGGCTTGGTTCGATGGACCCGGTGGCCGATGGGGTCAAGTGCGAGCCGTGCGATGCAAGACTGGCAGGCTGAAGTCGTGAACATGGGCCGATGCAAGGTAGCGGGTGAAGCCCGAAGCTTGCACGCGGGGTTTGGTGGTTTGCCCACAAAACCATCAGGTGGACGGTTTCTTGGTTTGGGCCACAAAACCAAGCCCGGAGGCCCGAGGCGACGGAGACGATGATCTGGGAGCTTCGGGAAGCTTCGAGGCGGAGGGCACGTGGCGTGATCGCAAGGTTTGCGTCGAGGTGAAGCGAAGACGCGGTGGAAGCGTGTCCATCTGATGAAGACTTGACCAAAATGCCCCTGAGGGGTTGTATCTTCATTTCAAGCAGTAGGGGTAGCATGGTCATTTACCTCCCTCCGATGGACTTCGTGTAAATAGCGGAGAGGTGGATGGCATCTCTCTCTCTTGGACTCTAGGGCTTTCTCCCCCGGTAGATTTCTCGGAACTGCTTCTTTTCCCTCTGGATTCCTTAGGCTAGACTCTTGTACAGACTCTGACCTCTGGATGTATGGAAGCATTCGGCGTTGCAGTGATCTCCTAGTCCTCTGTGATTTTCGTGTCATTTTCGGGGCTATTTTTGGGGAGTTACATTCTTCGCTTGATTTGGGGATTTGAGCGCGTTTCTTCTCAGATTTCTTTGAGGGGATCATGGGTGGATGCCTTGCGCATGTTTGTGTGTGATCTTGACCCCTCAAACGCCGTGGAGCACCTTCGATTCGTGAGTTCTTGGCCAGAGCTCGTGTTCTTGGTGGAGTTCGTGTGATCCGTGATTCCCGGCGATTTGGTGGCTTAGAGGACGAGATTTTTGGGGCATAGCTTCCTCTTGTGGTGCTTATCATCTCCCCCAAATCTTATCTCAAGAGCTTTTGGCATTTGGGAGATCCGGTGATGGATTGGGAGAGTTGACTTCGCGAGCTCGAGCTCGAGCAGCTCTGTCCGGGGCTAGCGGACAGTCCGTGAGGAGCCCACGGACAGTCCGCGCGACCTGTGTTCTTCATGTTCTTGCACGTCTTCATTTCGATCCATTTCGGCCCTAGGGTTTCGCTGCAAGTTGTTTGCGGACAGTCCGCGTGTCGTTCCCGGACGGTCCGCGTGGGAAGTTTTGTTTGGGGTTTCCAGCGAGCTGGGCGGACGGTCCACGCTGCCCTCGCGGAAAGTCCGCGAGACTGGCGGACGGTCCGCAAGGCCTAGCCGGACTGTCCCTATTTTCGGGTTTGTCTCTGGTAGCTCTGGTATTCATTTCGGACAATCCGCGCAGCACCTGCGGACAGTCCGCCGTACCCTAGCGGACGGTCCGCCTGTACTTCACGGACAGTCCGCGCCTGGCGTTTCTAGATTGTGCCAAGTGCTTTGATTCTTGTCTAGTTGCTTCTGCTCTTTGCTCCTAGGCTTGTCTCTTGATCTTGTAGGCTTGTTTGTGTCCTGTTTGGAGCTTCCTTTGTGTGCGCGAGCGTTTGGAGTAGCAATCGGGGTATAGGCCGAGTTCAACCTAAGGGAAGAATTTTTATCGGCTCCCATTCACTCCCCCCTCTCTGGTCGCCCTATTCAGTCCTTCATCCTCTGCTTTCCTTAGGCTAGATTCTTGTGTAGACTCTGACCTCTGGATGTATGGAAGCATTCGGCGTTGCGGCGATCTCCTAGCTCTTTGTGATTTTCATCTCATTTTCGGGGCTATTTTTGGGGTGTTTTGTTCTTCGCTCAATCAGATGATTTGAGGGCGTTTTCTCTCGGATTTCTTAGAGGGGATCATGGATGGATGCCTTGCGCATCTTTGTGTGTGATCTTGACCCCTCAAACGCCGGGAAATCCCTTCGATTCGGGAGTTTTGGTTGGAGCCCGAGTTCTTGGTGGTGGTTCATGTGATCCGCGATTCCCGGTGATTTAGTGAGTTAGAGGTCGAGATTTTTGGGGCATAGCTTCATCTAGTGACGCTTCATATCTCCACCAAATCTTGTCTCGAGAGCTCTAGCCGTTTGGGAGAACCGGTGATGGAAAGGTGGAGTTGACTCCCGATCTCGAGCTGTTTTTGGTTCTGTTCGTGTGTGGCGGACAGTCCGCCTGGTACGCACGGACAGTCCACGTGGTTCCTATTCGTCGCAGTTCGTCGCGTGTTTGTGCGAGTTTGTGTTTCGATCCGTTGTGCCCCTAGGGTTTTGTTGCAGGAGGTTTTGCGGATAGTCCGCCGGTCAGTGACGGACGGTTCGCGTGGGCGTTTTTCGAAGCAGTGTTTCTGGTGCTTTGGCCGGAAGGTCCGCGAGGCCTACCCGGACAGTTCGCGACACTGGCGGACGGTCCGCGTGGCTCAGCCGGACAGTCTGATTTTCTCGGTGCGTCTCTGGTGGTTCTGTTAGGGTTTTCGGACAGTCCGCGCAGGGGGTCCGGACATTCCGCCCAGGTGCTGCGGACGGTCCGCCCGTACTACACGGACAGTCCGCGCCTAGCCTTCGCAGATTTGGCTAAGTGCTTTGATTCTTGTCTTGTGCTTCCGCATTTTGATTCGAGGCTTGTCTCTAGGACTTGTAGGCTTGTGTGTGCCTAGTCTGGAGCTTCCTTGGTGTGTGAGAGTGATCGGAGTGGCAATCGGGGTATAGGCCGAGTTCATCCTTCGGGAAGAATTTTTATTGGCTCCCATTCACTTCCCCCTTTCTGGTCGCATATTCGGTCCTTAAGAGAGACCACTGGATTAGCGCGCGGGGGGAGCGGCCGTCGTATCCGGCGGCGGGAGCCGCTGGAGACGGGGAAGGATGGTGGCGGGGGGCGAGCTCGAGGGAGGGAGGGAAGGAGACGTGAGAGATTAGCGTGGGGGAGGGGGAGGTCACCGGAGACATGGCATGAGGGCCGCGCGGGGTCGAGCGGTGCGGCGGCGACGGTTGGAGGAAGAAGAAGCGCAAGGAGGAAGAAAGAGCGGTGCCTGGAGAAAGAGATGCAGCACTGGTTATCGTGAGCTTTGCTGGGCCGTGGTGGGCTGACGTGATGGTGCATTTTTTCGTCGCCGAAGTGATAACGAGAAGCACCCGACCGACACCCCCCGACGGGGGAGCCAGGTGGTAACTGACCCAAGCCCAACTCGAACCCCAACCCAAGAGTTACGTGTGAACAAACAAACCTGCGGGAAGGAAGAAGGGCGGGCAGGCGTACCCTGCCATACTTGTGCTAGGGCCCAACATGTTCGCCAAAGGTTTATTACGTGTTCAGTTCAGTAGAAAATTTTGTATAAATTTTTGGACTCTCTTTTTAAGGTTTATTAGAAGTATTAAACGTAGATTAATTACAAAACTAATTACATGGATGGACGTGAAATCGCGAGACGAATTCATTAAGACTAATTAATTCGTCATTAAAGATTCTTTACTGTAGCAGGACGTTGTCTAATCATGGCATAATTAGGCTGTTAGATTCGTCTCGAAAAATTAGAAAGATTATGAAATAAGTTTTGTCATTAATCCACATTTAATACTTCTAATTAGTGTTTGAAGATTGATGTTGGAGAAATTTTTACGAACTTACAAATGCTGAAAATGAATGATGCTTTTCGTCGTTATTGAGCTAGCCCTGTTGTGCTTGTGAAAGAGTAAGCCGGTGCCATATGCTAAGATCAATCCATTGTACTCTCTAAACTAAACAAGAGTACATAAACTAATACCTTTTGTGTTGAAATATTTATCGCCATTTTTCAATCATTTGTCGTATTTAAAAAATTATTGCAAACATACCAAAAGATAAGTCATTCTCAAAATACTTGTAATAGTCGCTCATGTCGCAAACAAACTAGACGATACTTACATAATTTTTAATTAGACGTATGGTCAAAGTTGTAAAAAAACTTTATAATAATAAATATTTCGATCCATAGGGAGTACATGAAGATGTTGATCATCGTATTCTTCTAATCAAAGAGCCATATAGTGTTCTGAAAAAGAAGCTCTTTTACATTGCTTTATACTATATCATCATAATCTTGTTACCGTGTTAAAAAAGTATTAGTATAAAAACATCCTGATGTTGTATCTTCATTTGTGGTACAAGGAGTATATATATAGTATAAGGGTATTATGTGAAATAATAGAAGTAGCATGTATGTTGCATATTTTTCTTTTTCTTTGAGATGGTAATGTATTTTCCATTTGAGGTTACATTAGCCTATTTAGTAAGGAAAAAAAATCCAAATTACTACCCTCAAGTATAACCAAAGTATGAATAATCACTCTCCAAAGTATGAATAATCACCCTCTAAACTATGCCATTTGGTTCAATTTACCACTTAACATAATTTGCCTTTTTTTACGGGAATTAACAAGGGAGGCCCCTACCCCCTATTTTTATAAATATATATGAACAAATATTTACAAGTTACAAGGCCAAAGGCCCAAAAAAGAAAGAGAGGAGCTACAAGAGACTACTCAACCAAACTAAAATCTTATCTTTCAACTGCGGCTTTACCCTCAAGGTAACCGCTGTCAACTCTTTAACAAAAAAGCCCTCCATTTGGAGAACGACAGAGAGGAACCTTCAAAAATAATATCATTTCTATGGCACCAAATAGACCAACAACCAATAATGAAAACCTCTCTAAATACGACCGAGTTGAAACTTAATCTTGCAGAAAGTACCATGAGCTGAAAGTCCAAGGATAAGTGCCATTGAATACCAAGGTAAGTCCATCAAGCACCACTGAAGGGACAAGAGAAAAAAAGGTGTTTGCTGTCTTCTTCAAGATTTTTCACACATAGAACACAAGATAGGACTACAGGAACATATTCTTCCTATGAAGGACATTTTTGGAGTTGAGCCTGTCACGAAGTAGCAGTCAAAAGAAGAATTTGTGCTTGTTCTGAGCTCTTGATTTCCATTGCCACTTGAAAAGAGGGGAAGCTGGGTGAGTCCCCTGAAGAAAGACATAGGCTTTGTGACTGAAAAAGCAATTAGTACCCCAAATGCATGACCATTCATCATTAGAACCAGCCAGTAAGTTGAGGGCAACAATCTCATTCTTCAAATCAAGAAGTTGATTATAAGCCACCTAGGAGAGAGAAAGGAAAAGGGATCTGCGGCGGCGCAAGGAAGCTCGGGAACAGTGCTCGTTTTGAGCCCATCTTAGAGAGAACATCAGCTGCGACGTTGTTCTCGTGAGGAACATGGTGGAATTCTACTCCCTCGAAGTGGCCTTCGAGTTTTCGAATCTCGGCACAGTAGGCATCCATTGTGTCTTTGACACAATCCCAGTTTTTGTTAACTTGCTCCACGATGACCTTGGAGTCGCCATAGGCGATGAGTCGCTTGATGCCTAGGGACACAGCGATACAGAGCCCATGGATGAGAGCTTCGTACTCATCTCCATTGTTGGAGGCTTTGTAGTGAATCTGAAGCACATACTTGAGCTGGTCACCTTTAGGTGAGATGAAAAGTACACCAGCACCGGTGCCCTCAAGGTTGAGTGTGCTGTCGAAGTACATGATCCAGTGCTCATGTCGTTCCGCGGGCGGAGCGATCTGGATTTCCGTCCACTCTGACACGAAGTCAGCGAGGATTTGAGACTTGATAGACTGCCTTGGGCAGAATTCAAGGTCGAACTCACCGAGCTCGACAGACCACTTGATGATGCGGCCGTTGGCGTCTCGGTTGCGAAGAATCTCCCCTAGCGGGAAGGCTGATGGCACCATGATGGAGTGAGCTTCAAAGTAGTGCCAGAGCTTTCTTGATGTGATCAAAAGCGCATAGAGCAACTTCTGAGGTTGAGAGTAATGTGTTTTAGCGTCGGCCAAGACCTCGCTCACGTAGTAGACAGGTCGTTGGACAGGATAGGCCTGCCCTTCTTCTGTTCGTTTAGCAACGAGGACGGTGCTGACCACATTAGTTTTCACAGTGATGTAGAGGAGGAGCGTTTCCTTCAGCTTTGGTGGCGTCATAATCGGAGGTGAGGTGAGAGACTCCTTAAGCTTGTCGAAGGCTTGCTGAGCTTCATCATCCCACACGAACTTGTTAGCCTTCTTCAATAGCTTGAAGAAGGGTAGGCCTTTTTCTCCGAGCATGCTGATGAAATGACCTAGAGCCACCATCATGCCGGTGAGCTTCATGACGTCCTTCTTGCAAGATTGGCGGGCCATGTTGCATATTGCCTCGATCTTCGTGAGGTTTGCTTCAATGCCTCGATTCCCGACCATGAAGCCCAGGAGCAACCCAGAGGGGGCACCGAAGACATACTTGGTCGGGTTCAACTTCCATTGGTAGGTGCGAAGGTTGTTGAAGGTCTGCTCGAGGTCGGCGATGAGGTTCTCCTTGATCTTGGTCTTGACGACCACATCGTCGACGTATGCTTCCACGTTGTCATGGAGTTGAGATGCTAGGCACCTCTGGATCGCCTTCTGGTACGTGGCACCAGCATTTTTCAGGCCAAAGGTCATGACCTTGTAGCAATAGATGCCGTGGGGCGTTATGAACAGCATTTTATCTTGGTTGTCGGGATTCAGGGGTATCTGGTGATACCCTGAATAGCAGTCGAGGAAGCACAACAGGGTGCTGCCAGCCGTGGAATCCACGACTTGGTCGATGTGAGGGAGAGGGAAAGGATCTTTAGGGCAGTGCTTGTTGAGGTTGGTGTAATCGATACACATCCTTAATCCACCAATTTTCTTAGGTACAAGCACCGGGTTGGCTAACCAAACCGGGTGTTTACATTCATGGATGAATCCTGCATCTAAGAGCTTGCAGATCTCTACCCCTATGGCCTCCCTTCGATCCTTCGCGAAATGTCGGAGCTTCTGCTTGACAGGTCTTGCGGTCTTGCTTACGTCAAGGGAGTGTTCAGCCAGACTCCTCGGGACACCGGGCATATCGGATGGACTCCATGCGAATATGTCGACGTTGTCCTGGAGGAAGCTGGTGAGCACGAGTTCCTATTTTGGGTCTAGGTTGGCCCCGATGGTGACTTCCTTGGTTGCGTTGGGCAGACCGAGACAAACTTTCTTCACTGCTGGATTAGCATCCAAGGCTGTAGGGTTGTGCTTTTGCTCAGGCACCGTAAGCGTTGAGGCGTCGACCTTGGCGGCTTCAGCGACCATGATCGAAGCAGCAGCTACATAGGCAGACGTCGAGGCGAGGTCTATAGTTTCATCCTCGCATCTGTAGGAGACCATGATGTCCCCGCAGACGGAAAGGATTCCGTTAGGCGGCGGCATCTTCATGATGAGGTACGTGTGATGCAGGATGGCCATGAACCGAGCCAACATCAGACAACCTAGGATGGCGTGATAGGAGGAGCGAAAGTCCGCGACCTCAAACGTTAGCCACTCTGTGCGGTAGTTGGCTTTCGTCCCGAAGGTAACTAGGAGGCAGACACATCCCAGACGATATGCCGCCTTGCCGGGCATTACCCCGTAGAAGGGTTCGTCGAAGGATGTCATCTTGCTGAAGTCGAACTTCATCTTCTTCAGCGTCTCGGTGAATATGATGTTGAGGCTACTGCCTCTATCGATGAGTGTCTTGGGGAGCACGGCTCCATCCACCGTGGGATTGATGACCAACGGGTAGGTCCCGTGGTCTGGAATGTGGACCCAATGATCTTCCCTGGAGAAAGTTATGGGATACTCCGACCACCTCAGGGGTTTCGGAGCTTCTGTGTTGACGAGCCCCATCTCTCGAACTCTGGCGTGTTGTTGTCTTTGGGTTTGGGCGGCCCTGCGACCTCCCACGATGAAGTTTATTTCCCTATTGGGTGCCTGATAGGCATCATTAGGGTTGCTGCTTGTCGGTGGTGGTGGTGGTGGTGGTGGTGGTGGTGTCCTCTCCTTGTGTCGGTCATCGTCCCTGCGACGGTCGTTGTTGTTGTCATTCCTGCAGTCGTCACGGCGGTCATCACGACGATCATCACGGCGATCATCGCGGCGGTTGTCGCGACGATCATCACGGCGGTCATCACAACAATAAGGTCGCCTGCCTCGGTCATCGCGCCAATTAGGTCGGCGATATTGGTTGTCGTAGCACCGGTTGTTGTTGTAGCGGTTGTCGTTGCTGGTGGCCTTCTTTGCCGGCTTGGGTTCTTCTGGCACACCCAGAGTGCGCTTTAGCTTGATGCAATCACGCATGGAGTGCTTGGCTCCATGGTGGAACTAGCACACGTCGTCCAAGGTTGCCTGGAACTCAGGTCGCTTGAAGCTAGAGTTGGCCATTAAGATCTCGTTGGAGCGCTTGCACGACTTTCCAGCACCGTCAGGGGCCGGGGCCCCGGACATCTCATCAGTTCTAACTCCCTTGAAGTCGTGGATCACCGCGTCTTGAGTATCCACGAGCTTGTCGACGTACTCCATGAGTTCGGCGATGATCTTGGTTCCTGCTTCGTGGATCTTCTCGAAGAGCTTGATATTGGTGACGCCTTTCTTGTATGCGTTGATGACGTCCTCGTCTGTGACTCTAGTGAGCATGTTGCGATTCTCGAAGAACCGATTGGTGTAGTCCCGGAGGGTTTTACCAGTCTTCATGGTTACCCTTGTGAGGTGATGTGTGTTGCCGGGTCGATTATAGGTCGCCTGGTAGTTCGTGGTGAACAACCGCGACAGACTTGCCCAGGATGAGATGCACTCATCTGGTAAGTTGTTGAGCCACAATAGTGGTGTTTGGCCCATGGCCAAGGGGAAGTATCCCTCCATGTGGTCTTCATTGCCACCTGCCGCCTGAGTAGCAATGGTGTACATCTCTAGCCAGATAATGGGGTTGAAGCGACCGTCGTACTTGTCGATGTTAGGCTTGAACTCCTTTGGGTAAGTCAACTTGTGGAGACATCATGAGAAAGCCGCGAAGTTATTGACTGTGCTGGAGCCAGGCTGGTCGGCTGTACGAGGTCCCGAGGGGACGACGTATAGATTGTCGGGTGCGCCATTAACTTGGTCGTGGTTGGCATGTCGCTGGAGCTCTGCATCATGCATCGCCCGGAGGTCGGTTGCTTGCAGCGGATTGTTAGCATCAAGAGGGTCTGGGCGACCATTGATGCGGTCGTAGTCTGCACGACGCCGAATCTCGTGCTCATCGCGTAGTGGCTGCTGCAGGTTGGCTGAAGGAGCCTGTGCGACTTGGATCGGCACGTTCCCTGCAGCTTGAGGTCCTCCACCTTGAGGTCTTGGGTTGGGTTGCTGCACCACTTCGTTCTCGCCGCCTCCCTCCACAGCGAGCTGTTGAGGGGCTTGCCTGGCGTTGTTGTTGTTCTGGTTTCGCATCGACCTACTCCTTCAGTGCGCAGTGCGTGTCGACCTGCTGTAGCCTTGTCTTCTTTCCTCGACCTGGGCCATAGCGACCCTGATCTTGGTGATAGCTCGCCACATCTGTGGGGTATCCCGTAGTTGTTGGATCTTTACTAGTGTCGCCCCCAAATTGGCTTGAGGGGAGCCGTAGACCTCGTGGCCAGCGTCTTCGAAATCTTTACGCAGATCATGTGCGCGCATGCGACCTCGAGGAGGTGGCATCTAGACTTGCTCCTGCTGCTGGACCACTCCTTGTCCTACTAGGGGTGCGCCTTGTGTGTTGTTTTGCGCATTGTTCTGTGGCACTTGGCCACCACTTGGTGCTGCAGTCGCGGCGGCCAGAGCTGCTGCGTTGGCTTGATCGGCCTCGACCTGGCGGCGGAGAGCTCGATTGGCGTTGTCAGCTTCGCATTGTGCGCGCTGAGCGTCGATTTCACCAGCCTGGACTGGCACATCTGTTGAGACCACAAGGACCTCGTGATTGGAGGGACCGCGACATGCCAAGACCTCGTCGCCGTAGGTGTTGGCCGTGTGGATGACACGGGCGACCTGAAACTCGCCACAGTCCGGAGACTGTGTGGGTGGATGGATCTGGCGACCTGAGGTCGCTGCAGGTGGTGTAGGTTGGTGGAGCTTCTTCAAAGCACGGCATTGGCGGGCAGTGTGCTTGGCTTTCTTGTGGAGAGGGCATGGATCATCTGTGAGGTCCCTGCGGTGCCCACGGGCCAGAGCCTGGGTGATAGACGCTGGCCCAATCTTCCGAGAGGTAGATGGTAAACTCGATTGGATGGAGAACTCGACATTGACGATCCGGCTTCGAATCAACACGATTCGGACCCCGCAACCGTTACACCACTGCTCCGTTGGTTGCCAACCAAGCACAACTTGATTGACCTCGCCACGAAGGCTTTCCCTGCAAGCGAATCGAGAACACAAGCAAGAAAGGACAAACACACAATCTGATAATTGCAAATATGAATTGAAGCAAAAGAGTATGGGGTTCAAGTTCTGATCACAAAAGGACTAATCGACACAGTGGTGACGAACAAGAACGGGGGCCGTGATTCACAGCAAAAAAACTCGGCGTTACAGTGGCTATGAAGATAATCTGTTCCTTGAATCGAAGGGAAACAAAATCTCAAACAAAACCCGAGTTTCTAAGGCGGCGGCTACTGAGTATATGAGAGGAGGGGCGTTCTAGGTTTGGGGCGACCAAGGGTTGGGCGCCCACAACTTGGGCTAAAGGCCTGACAAACTGGTGATGCAGCAGCTTGGTAGATTCTAGATGTAAACTTCTTTCGGCGATTCCCGTTGACTCCGAACGAATTTGGGACTGAAACTAGTTCCATTGGAAGCTCTATGAAATTCTTATTCCACCCATATAAAGAACGTCTAAAACGGACTCCGTATGCGACCGGGGCGTCGTTTTTAGTGCGTGCTGCTCCTGGACTCCGAACTAGGCTCGAACTTGAGTTGCTTTGGGCCTCCACCTTGGGGACTCGAACCGGATTAGCCTCGGACCTCCCTCTTGACTTGGAAAACATTGTTGGACTCCTTCTTCACTCCATGCACCACTCATGAACATATGCATGGACGCCATGTCCTCATCATCCTCCCGTTCTTGACAAAAAGCCGTCCTCGGCGTCGATTGTACTCGAAACCGATCCTGCAAAGCACAAAGGAGAACGAAGTTGCAAAAACAAATGGAACTAAAATAATTGTGAAGAGGGACATAACCTTGTTTCCAATTTTCTAGTGTGTCATCTTGTATGAAAAATTCAGCAAGTATGCAAGCTTCTTGATCGGAAGGCACACGTTGTACGTCAACACCATCCTGTAAAAGATTAGCACCGGCAAACGACAATGCGGGAATAAATGGTAGTAAAAAACAACACTCCCCTTCTCGGGAGTGAACCTTTTTCTTTAAAACAAAAGAACTAGAGGAACATGTGAACATGTTTGTATGATGGTTGCCCTCTAATCGATCACAATCTTGCACAACAGAAGGAGAATTCAGATTTGTACAAATGTAAACCCGATGTATCATATATTGTCCTTTGTTGTTATATTTGCCAATAACATGATATGAATGTCTAGACAACCATGGCAAATCAGCATATGCAAAAAGTCTCTCGTCTAAACAATATAGATTACACAAATCATCAAATTCAATGTGACCCAAAGTATGTAAAGAAGACAATAGTTTTTGCTCATCATGTGCACTAGCAGTAGGAATAACATGTTTATTTTTAGCAGAAGTGTTTGGTTTCAATACATGTTAAACTGAAGCATTATCAAATAATTCATTTTTATCACAAGGAATATCAAGCAAATCATCTTGTGACAAAGATAAATCTAGAGAGGGTTCCACTAACAAGTGCTCTTTGATAGCATGGCGTGTGGAAAAATTCAGCATATTTTGACAATTCTCACCTTCCGTGAGTATAGCACCATGGTCATTACCTGTGTCCTCAGTAGAAGTATCAAGTGCATTGTGAAGTAGTGGTTCCGAATTTTCACATGAGGATGTGAGCTCCTCATTTTCTTCCATGTCATCCTTGTCCTGTTGCTTTTGGTCAGAATCCTGCAAAAGGTTAGGTGGAGCAAGAGATACAACAATGGACTGATCTTCTAAATTAGGCACCTCATCATTTGAATTCAATGTAGAAGGTGGATGAACAAATGTTTCTCTTATAAGAATTTTCATATCATTCCAAGTTTGAGGTTTATCAGAATTATTTAAAGACTCCCACCAAGTTAAAGCTGTGTGTCGTAAAACACTAGTTGCATTTTTACCTTCCTCCTTGGACACATAAAACGAGTAGCAAAGATTTCTTCTATGGAAATTTCCCACTCCATGTACGCATCAGCACCCACACCATCATATGTTGGTGGATATGAAGAACCTATCACTGTTAGAAGATAGCAAAAGACACCACAAAAGTATTATCCCTATCAACTAGCAACTACTGGGTGGTGGTGGAAGTGGAAAGAAATATCTCAAGCGGCTTACCACCGTCTTACAAATGTTCTTACCAAAGCCAAATAGGGCGGTACAATCTGTTGTCGAGCTCGGGTGTAACAGTTGCAAGGTGAACCTGCGCTGACAGAAGTATATATGTGGAGTTTCGGGTAGGCTCAATATGGTAGCAAGGAATATCAATAATTCAATTCGGAATTGCAAGACTGAAAAGTAGTCCCAAGCTAGTCTATGTCGTCAGCCTAAACTTGTCTAGGATATAGTTCAAGCAAGCAAACATACAACTCAGCACAAGGACACAAAGGATGCAAGCACTTCTAAATTTTTCTCTTTTTCTCTTCTTTTCTTTCTCTGTTTTTTTTCTGGTGCGGCTTTTCCTTTTCTTTTTTTTTTTGCACCTCTTTGCCTTTTACTTTTTTCAGTGCAGCTTTTTTTTGCACTTCTTAGCCTTTTACTCTTTGTGTTTTTTTCAGAACACCTGCAGGAGATATTATAACTCAATGTATACACCGGAATAAAGAGTCTAGCGGCTGCAGCATGCACATGAATGCTGGAACATGTAGGTTCGCACTAGGAAGAGGGATTAAAAGGACTGGCCTTGTTCCTGTATTGGACGGAAACTAAGAGGTAAAGTATTTTATTCCTGAGCTGCACTATCTGATTCTTTCCCTTTATACGATCTGGCAGGAAAAAAACTGATTGCACACGCGTGCCAAAAACAGATTGCTTGCTGGATATGAGAGGCACTCAAATTAGCTTCGAAGCCTATCCTCTCGTGGAGAATCACAACACAGCAGTAGGGTAACAAACCACCGAATAAATATAACAGGGCCAAACTATGTCGCAGGTGCATAGGGATTCAAAACCGAACACTAGACCTTGACAAGATCTGAACACGACAGACACAACGACTCACTCACGAGGGACTAAAATTCAGAAAAACAAACTGATTTGAAAAATTGTGGGCCACAAAAAGATTATAGGACAGCAGAAATATTTTTGTAAGGCTTTTTTTTGACTATAGGTGATGAAAAACAAGATGAATCTAAAGAGCACACGATAATACCTCACAGACAACCTGGAATCCTGATACCAAATGATAGGCGCTGGCCCAATCTTCCGAGAGGTAGATGGTAAACTCGATTAGGTGGAGAACTTGACGTTGACGATCCGGTTTCGAATCAACACGATTCGGACCCTGTTGAAGGATCGAATTGGCGACCAGAGAGGGGGAGTAAATGGGAGCCGATAAAAATTATTCCCGAAGGATGAACTCAGCCTATACCCCGATTGCCACTCCGATCACTCGCACACACCAAAGAAGCTCTAGACTAGGCACACACAAGCCTACAAGTCCTAGAGACAAGCCTTGAATCAAAGAGCGGAAGCACAAGACAAGAAACAAAGACTTAGCCAAATCTGCGAGGCTCTGGGCGGACAGTCCGCGTGTGTACGGCGGACAGTCCGTGCGTTTGGCGGACGGTCCGCAACCCCAGGGCGGACAGTCCAAAAAACAACACCGAACCTCCAGTAGCGCACCGAGGAAATTCGGAAAGTCCGGGGAAGCACCGCAGACAGTCCGGCGCCTCGCGGACAGTCTGGCGCCTCGCGGACAGTCCGGCCCCACCGGGCGGACATTCCGGCAAACTCCTCCCAACAAAAGACCTCAAACACAACGGATCGAAACTCGAGCGCGCAAGAACATGAACGAACAGGCGAAGAACACGCTACTCATGGATAGTCCGCCAAGCTCAGACAGAAGCAGAAATACCACGCGCGTGAGGTCAACCCCTCCTTTCCATCACCGGATCTCCCAAACGGCTTGAGCTCTTGAGACAAGATTTAGGGGAGATACGAAGCGTCACTAGATGAATCTATGCCCCAAAAATCTCGGCCTCTAACTCACTAAAATACCGGGAATTGCGGATCACATGAACCACCAACAAGAACTCGGGCTCCAACCAAAACTCGCGAATCAAAGGGATTTCCCGATGTTTGAGGGGTAAAGATCACACACAAAGATGCGCAAGGCATCCACCCATGATCCCCTCAAAGAAATCTGAGAGAAAACGCCCTTAAATTGACGAATCGAGCGAAGAACGAAACAACCCAAAAATAGCCCCGAAAAAGACACGAAAATCACAAAGAGCTAGGAGATCACCACAACGCCGAATGCTTCCATACATCCAGAGGTCAGAGTCTATACAAGAATTTTGCCTAAGGAAATGCAGAGAAAAGAAGCAATCCAGAGTGATCTACCGGGGGAGGAAACCCAATTATACGAAGTCCACCGGAGGAGGCAAATGACCACGCTACCCCTACAAATTAAAATGAAGATACACACCCCTCAGGGGCAATATGGTCAAGTCTTCGGATATTCCCATTGAGCGGACACACTTCCACCGCGGACTTGTTTAGCCTCGACGCAAGCCCCACGATCACACCACGTGCCCCCCGCTTCGAAGCTTCCCGACGCTCCTGGATCACCATCTCCGTCGCATCGGGCCTCCGGACTTGGTTTTGCGGCCCAAACAAAGAAACCATCCAACGATGGTTTTGTGAGCAAACCACCAAACCCCGCATGCAAGCTTCGGCCTCGAACCACCACCTTGCACCGGCCCATGTTCACGACTTCAACTTGCTAGTCTTGCACCGCACGACTCGCACTTGACCCCATCGGCCACCAGGTCCATCGAACCAAGCCTACTTGCCTCTCCATCACCCAGAGGCCACCACAGCTAAGACCTTTCGTGCTTGTTCTTCACCTGCACCAACACGAGTCAAGCCGCAACCTGTACCTGCACACTGGGCCAAGCATCAGTCCACACAACGTTGTCAATCACTCATCACTAAGGAGCGACCCTCCACTGGTCAATACTGATGATCGAGACCAAGATCACTGCAGAAGGCATCAAAATGAGAGTTCTTGAATTCCGTGCTATTGTGACTGTGTATAGCTCGAATGACATCACCATGTCTCTCATTCTTCAACCTCAAGATCAAGTCTCGAACAAATCCAAATGTCTCGCTCTTATCCTCCAAAAAGAAAATCCAAGAGTACCTCGAAAAATCATCAACCACAACCAACACATACCACTTCCCACCCGAACAGCTGGCCCAACCAAATCCATGTGCAACACCTCACAAGGTCGCTCGGTCATGACCGCAGTCAGAGGGGCGTGAGAAGCAGCAACCATTTTTCCATGCCGACAAGAAGCACAAACTATGAGACATAGGTACCCCTGGGTCCCCACCGACCAGGCTCACGGCCGTCCCCGACAAGTGGGTCCGGCCTACCAGAAGGCCCGCCGACCTGTTAGTGGGCCCAACCGACCTAAGTTGGCGGCCCACACGACCTCCTGAAGACCTTCTAGAAGATTCCCCAGACGACCTTATCCCGAATGACCACAAGACTTGGCATGGAAGACAAGGAAGTCCAGACGGATTAAGGCAGCTCGGATAAGTCTTCCATATTGTAATTGACTAGAGATAGGTTTCCCTGTTGTAACCGACCTGGACTCCGGTCCACCGACCTTGTCCATCGCCCAATATAAGGCGGGCAAGGGCGTCCCTAGGGACAGGTACACCACGCAGACCACAGACCACCTCCTCCTTCGTCACGATCAAATCAATACAATCAAGAACTGGACGTAGGGTTTTACTCTCCGGAGGCCCGAACCAGTATAAAATCGCCTTGTCCCTTGTGTCTCGCTGTGATTTCCGTGTGCTACGCTAGCATAACCATCGCGTTCTTAGCTCCCGATCTCCCCGCCGAACAAATAAACCATTAGGGTTGACCCTCCTTGGACTACTCAGATCTAAATCTTTGACAGTTGGCGCGCCAGGTAGGGGTGATTGGGAGTTCTTCGTGTAACGCGATGGCAGCTCACTCCGGCGACCTCTTCCGCGATGACACGATGGATTTCTGGCGCTTACCCACCCACCACGCCCTCCGATCTATTCGCAGGGATACTGAGCTCGTATGTCAACGGGATTGCACGCCAGTGTAACTCGATCGACGTGAGAGAAGGCAGCAGGATTCACGGCGACTGGGCGTCAGCACTTCTTCGTGCACCTTCAAAAGACCGGACTTGATCAGGGCTCCACTATCGGCAAAACAGGGAACAACTCTCCCTTCTATCTATTGTTTAATATATTCTATTTTTGATTTACTTCATCAATTATGGGAGCTACGTGCTTCAGATTAACTTTTTTTTCTTTTGCACAAGGAAGCCACACTGGATCACGCACACGTGACGGCCTTGGTGTCCACTGGACGCGACGACCCGTCGGCGAAATTCAATCTGCTGCGAGCCGACCTCCGGGTCCGCGCGTGTACAACCTAACGGTCGACGTACACCACGCACTGTGCGTGTACAGGAAGTTGGCAAGTCGCCGCCATACACAGCGGTCGGCGGGACTTGTGATCTACACAGTCCTGTTCGTTCCCGTTTTGCTGCTGTTGACCCTGACGTCCAGCTGCGTGTGAAAAAAAAAATCAATCTACTGAAGCTGTACGTGTGAACAACATGAGCTCTTTGTTCCATGTTTTGGACGGACACGAGTCCTTTCTATTGGCAAGTTCTCAGGACGATGGCACGCAAGACGTGCGCCTGCACACCCAGCTGATGATGTCGACGGCAAATTCTGCAATGACGTCTCACGTCCTTGATGTACCGCCGACCTGCAGTGGCGAATCGCCAACCTCTTCAACATCTCTTCCGACCTCGGCTCCACAACGCAAGCTAAGTGCTATTTTTAATTTCATATTTTTTACGGTTTTAATTTCTTTGTAGACCTGCTTTACATGTTTTTGTCTGCTCTTCCGATCTCTCACCCTCGACATGCTCAGGGGCTTGGCCTTGTCAACACGTAGGTCGCCAGACCTGAGGGTTCCAATTTTTTATCTTGTGTTATGTTCCCCTCCACCTCGACATTCTCGGGGGCTTGGCCTTGCCAATCTAAGGGTCGCCAGACCTGAGGGGTATATCCCTTTTATGTGTGTTCTTCCTTTACCTGCTTGACTCTCGTTATGAAGATTCGATGTTGTGTGGTTGCAAAACCTGGGTCCTAGGCCCCACCCTGTGCGTCGGCTACATCTAAGGCTCCCTGCTGAGCATTGTAGAGGGGTGAAACACTTTGCAGCTTAAGAGCTTTCGAGTCCGCATAATGTGTGCCAGGCATGATAAGGGGAATGCCTTTTTAAAACAAAACATAGCACAAGAATGCTCAGCTCCGGCTAGCATTACTCGACATCTGCTTGTTTAGCTCAGGCTAAGTTTTCATCATATTTATATTCAACAGATTGATACACCGACTTGGTGTTAATTTTATTTTACAGGACCAGCCCTTTGTTCCGGTGTTGTTTTTGTCAGGTCGCTAGACCTCTTTGCAGCTCTAGCGTCATCTTCGGTAGATTTCTCGGTGTCTCTGGCGTTGCCGGCGTTAGGTTGCTAGACCTTCCTCCGTCTCCGTCGTCGTCCTCATCAGGTCGCTAGACCTTCCTCCGGCTCCGTCGTCGTCCTTGGCAGGTCACTAGACCTCCGTGGCGTCTCCGTTGCCGCCTGCTTCAGGTCGCTAGACCTCTCTCCAGCTCCGGCGTCACCTTTGGCGAACCTTCCCGGTGTCTGCGTCGTCATCTTCTTCAGGTCGCTAGACCTCCCTGCAGCTTTGTCGTCACCTTCGTCGGGTCTCTAGACCTCCCGGCGTTTTCGTTGCCGCCTGCTTCAGGTCGCTAGACCTTCCTCCGGCTCTATCGTCGCCTTCGTCAGGTCGTCAGACCTTCCTCCGGCTCCGTCGTCGTCATCGTCAGGTCGCTAGACCTCCCTACGGCTCCTTCGTCGCCTTCGTCAGGCCACTAGACCTCCCTACGACTTCATCGTCGACTGATCTGGACACCACAACTTCGGCTGCGATGGGAATGAAGACCTCTACAATTGATTATTCATCTGAAGCATGCGTGTCCAACGACCCAGCCAGGCATCCCCGGATACTGGGCGCTATTGATTTGAGGCCTCCTTGAGGTCGGCACGCCTACAGGGCCTCCTAGAGGTCAGCCCTGCCAGATTCCTCGCAGCCATGCTTGGAGATCTGGGTGTCTCTACACTTTGTCCGATCAAGACCATGACTCAGTTTCTTCTCTTTTTTGAGCATCAAACCAGCCATGCTGCCTGCTTCAATGCTCGGGGACTACTCTACGAGTGCGTCTTCGACACCCTCTTGTTTTCTTCGTCGCTTCGACCTATTAGAAGGCTACTTCTTTTAGGTCGGCACTCGACCTCACTACTCTCGGGATACTACAAACAGGTCGGCTGCTAAGCTGGTTACTTTTTTCTTTTTGGACCGACGTGCACGCTATTCGACCTGTCGATGGCTTCAAGACTTCGTCATGACCTTCTCGAGGTCGCTGCGCCTACACATCGCTCGGGGCTTGTGAGACATGGGTACCCCTGGGTCCCCACCGACCAGGCTCACAGCCGTCCCCGACAAGTGGGTCCAGCCTACCAGAAGGACCGCCGACCTGTTAGTGGGCCCAACCGACCTAAGTTGGCGGCCCACACGACCTCCTGAAGACCTTCTAGAAGATTCCCCATACGACCTTATCCCGAACGACCACAAGACTTGGCATGCAAGACAAGGAAGTCCAGACGGATTAAGGCAGCTCGGATAAGCCTTCCATATTGTAATTGACTAGAGATAGGTTTCCCTGTTGTAACCGACCTGGACTCCGGTCCACCGACCTTGTCCGTCGCCCAATATAAGGCGGGCAAGGGCATCCCCAGGGACAGGTACACCACGCAGACCACAGACCACCTCCTCCTTCGTCACGATCAAATCAATAAAATCAAGAACTGGATGTAGGGTTTTACTCTCCGGAGGCCCGAACCAGTATAAAATCGCCTTGTCTCTTGTGTCTCGCCATGATTTCCGTGTGCTATGCTAGCATAACCATCGCGTTCTTAGCTCCCGATCTCCCCGCCGAACAAATAAACCACCGGGGTTGACCCCCCTGTGGACTGCTTAGATCTAAACCTCTGACACAAACGAAATTCTTCTCGAATTTCAACTTAGGCAATCCTCAGACAAGATCAAGACCAATCAAGCGGGAAAGCAACTCAAAGCTCAAGTGTCCTGACCTCCTATGGCACTTCCAAAGCTCGGCCAAAACGCCATCAACAAAGCATCGAGGAGGACCAATCAGACTGCGAAAAATCGGCACGAAAGATTTGACCCTCGGGGACGATCGTACAGACAAGATCGCCTCGAGAATCAAGCACACGAGAAGCGCCCAACTTAAAACGAACCTCAAAACCCTCGTCAAGCAACTAGGATACTGACAACAGGTTAAAACCAAGTGACTTGACCAAAAGACACACTCTTTAAGGTCACCTTGCTACTCACCTTCACCATACCTTCAGCAAGCACTCGTCCTCTCCCATTGTCCCCGAAAGTGATGTACTCCCTTGTACTCACCGGGGTGAGGCTAGAGAACCACCCACGATCTCTGATCATGTGACGCGAACAACCGGAGTGGATCAACCAAAAGTCCTCCAAGCCTCCCACCTGCAATCAAAAACGAGAACGAGAATGAGCAAGCAACTAAACACTAGGGTTAGTACCTTAAGAGTCAAACTAGTGTCGAGCCATTTGCTCAAAAGAAGGGTTAGCAAAATCCATCCTATCAAAACCTTTAGGCGGAGCCTCTCACGCCTACCACCGAAGAATTTGTCACATCTCACTGGAGGAGTACACGTACCACGAGGGTGAAAACGTGGCCCGTAGTCCCTCTGAGACCCAAAACTGCGATCGTGCCTCCCAAACTCATAATGGTCACGAGCAGGAGCACGTCCAACAAACTCACCATGCCCAAACCCAACACGCCTCTCTCTCTCTGAGGAAACACACCTCCACCACCATGAGCGGGAACCGTACGCACAAACCCATCACCCCTAGGTAGAGGCCCTCGACGAGGCTCAGGCACCCCATGGGAAGGGTAGTACCTGTCCTTGTTTGCCATCTCCCTAGCAAATATCTCATCTCTCTTCCTCCTGAAACAGAACTCATCCTTATGCCCATCCCTCCCACAATACTCACAATGGAAGCGGATCGGCTGTGGCTTAGGCTGTGGCTTCTCTGTGGGCTTCTCAACAGCTTTCTCTCCTGACTTCTCACCAAAGACATTCCCCTGGGTGCTCACAAACTTGATGGGTTTCTGGAAGTTTTCTGTCTTGTGGGGGAACACTGGTGGATCTAGGGTTGTGTCTAGCTTGTTTTTGAGGTGGTTTGGCTTGGGTGCGAATTTATTCATGGGTGTAGTGTGAGGTGCAATAGGAATCTCTCCAACTTTCTCTCCTCCCTCACCACTCTTCTCACCACTCTTGGCAGCCCCCAACGTCTGACCATCAAACCTCTTAAACTCAGCCAACATCAAACTCAACTATGGCTCATGCCCAGACAACCACCCCATCAATTTCCTCAACTCATCATTCTCATCCTGCAAACGGTCAACATAGTGTGTAAGTTCCATATTTTTTAAAGCATGCATTTCACAGGTAGAGCATGATGTAGGAATATGAGCTTTCAATGCAGCCTCAAGAGCAACTATCTTGGTATGAGATTCATCTAGCCTAGCATGCAACACAGGACAAGAAGTGCAAGCACCTAACAAAGCAGGTCTAGATTTCAACTCATCACACTCAATCCTAAGCAAATTTAGTTCCTCAAGAGTCGAGGCATGCTTCTCCTTGAGAGAAGTCAAGTCAGCCAGGAAAACATTGCAATCACCACAATCAACCTCATCAGACACAACAGGAGCAGCTTTCAAAGAGTCTATCTCAGTTCTAGCATCAACAAGCAAAGACTCAAGCTCAACTATCTTGTCCTTAGCATCACCTAGTAAAGACCGAAACTCTCTCTTCTCCTTGTTGGTCTTCCTAAGCACATCATCACGGTTATCAAGCAACTCATTCAGCCTAGCATTCTCCTCTAGCAAGAAGTTGGAGGCACAGAGAGCACGGAACAAGTAATCAACGACCTTGCTGTTGGCCTCAAACATGTCCCGTGATCCTGGAAGAAGGAAACTATCTGCAATGACATAATGAGGATTTTGGGTCACATCCCAGATCAGAGTCCCCTTCCCACGCAAAAACGCGCCCATGCCCCTCTCCCACATCGGTTAATTGTTGCCATTGAAGTGCGGAGGACCCGACCCCTTACCATAGTCACCCATCTTTGGATCTTAGACTGGTTAGAATCAGGAAGATCCGTAACCGGCTCTGATACCAATTGAAGGATTGAATAGGCGACCAGAGAGGGGGGGAGTGAATGGGAGCTGATAAAAATTCTTCCTGAAGGATGAACTCGGTGTATACCCCGATTGCTACTCCGATCACTCGCACACACCAAAGAAGCTGTAGACTAGGCACACACAAGCATACAAGTCCTAGAGACAAGCCTCGAATCAAAGAGCGGAACCACAAGGCAAGAAACAAAAGACTTAGCCAAATCTGTGAGGCTATGGGCAGACAGTCCGCGTGTGTACGGCGGACAGTCCGTGCGTCTGGCAGACGGTCCGCAACCCCAGGACAAACAGTCTGAAAACAACACCGAACCTCCAGTAGTGCACCGAGGAAATTCAGACAGTCCAGGCAAGCATCGTGGACAGTCCGGCGCCTCACAGACAGTCCTGCCCCACCTGGCGGACAGTCCGACAAACACCTCCCAACAAAAGACCTCAAACACAACGGATCGAAACTCGAGCGCGCAAGAACACGAACGAACAGACGAAGAACACGACACTCGCGGACAGTCCGCAGGACCATCGCGGACGGTCCGCCAAGCTCGGACAGAAGCAGAAATACCACGCGTGTGAGGTCAACCCCTCCTTTCTATCTCCGGATCTCCCAAACAGATTGAGCTCTTGAGACAAGATTTAGGAGAGATATGAAGCGTCACTAGATGAAGCAATGCCCAAAAAATCTCGGCCTCCAAATCACTAAAATACCGAGGATCGCGGATCACATGAACCACCACCAAGAACTCAGGCTCCAACCAAAACTCGTGAATCGAAGGGATTTCCTAGCGTTTGAGGTGTCAAGATCACACACAAAGATGCGCAAGGCATCCACCCATGATCCCCTCAAAGAAATCCAAGAGAAAACGCCCTCAAATCGACGAATCGAGCGAAGAACAAAACACCCCAAAAATAGCCCTAAAAAAGACACAAAAATCACAAAGAGCTAGGAGATCACCACAACGCCGAATGCTTCCATACATCTAGAGGTCAGAGTCTATACAAGAATCTAGACTAAGGAAATGCAGAGAAAAGAAGCAGTCCAGAGCGATCTACCGGGGGAGGAAACCCTAGAGTCCAAGAGCGAGAGATGCCATCCACCTCTCCGCTATTTATACGAAGTCCACCGGAGGAGGCAAATGACCACGCTACCCCTACAACTTAAAATGAAGATACACACCCCTCCGGGGAAATATGGTGAAGTCTTCGGATATTCCCATCGAGCAGACACGCTTCCACCGCGGAGTTGCTTAGCCTCGATACAAGCCCTGTGATCACGCCACATGCCCCCACCTCGAAGCTACCCGACGCTCTTGGATCACCGTCTCTGTCACATCGGGCCTCTGAACTTGGTTTTGCGGCCCAAACAAATGAACCGTCCAACGATGGTTTTGTAGGCAAACCACCAAACCCTGCGTGCAAGCTTCGGCCTCGAACCGCCACCTTGCACCGGCCCATGTTCATGACTTCAACTTGCTAGTCTTGCACTACACGGCTCGCACTTGACCCCATCGGCCACCAGGTCCATCGAATCAAGCCTACTTGCCTCTCCATCACCTGGAGGCCACCACGGCTAAGACCTTTCGCGCTTGTTCTTCACCTGCACCAACACGAGTCAAGCCGCAACCTGTACCTACACACTGAGACAAGCATCAGTCCACACAACATTGTCAATCACTCATCACTAAGAAGCGACCCTCCACTGGTCCTCGGACACACTTGGTCCTCACCCGCAACCGTTACACCACTGCTCTGTTGGTTATCAACCAAGCACAACTTGATTGATCTCGCCACGAAGGCTTTCCCTGCAAGCGAATCCAGAACACAAGCAAGAAAGGATAAACACACTATCTGATAATTGCAAATATGAATTGAAGCAGAAGAGTATGGGGTTCAAGTTCTGATCACAAAAGGACTAATCGACACAGTGGTGACGAACAAGAACGGGGGCCCTGATGCACAGCAAAAGAACTCGGCGTTACAGTGGCTATGAAGATAGTCTGTTACTCGAATAGAAGGGAAACAAAAACTCAAACAAAACCCAAGTTTCTAAGGCGGCGGCTACTGAGTATATGAGAGGAGGGGCGTTCTAGGGTTTGTGGCGACCAAGGGTCGGGCGCTCGCAACTTGGGCTAAAGGCCTGACAGACTGGTGATGCAGCAGCTTGGCAGATTCTGGACGTCAACTTGTTTCGGCGATTCCTGTTGACTCCGAACGAATTTCAGCTCTATGAAATTCTTGTTCCACCCATATAAAGAACGTCCAAAATGGACTCCGTATGCGACTGGGCGTCATTTTTAGTGCGTGCTGCTCTTGGACTCCGAATTGGGCTCGAACTTGAGTTGCTTTGGCCCTCCACCTTGGGGACTCGAACCAGATTAGCCTCGAACCTCCCTCTTGACTTGGAAAACATTGTTGGACTCCTTCTTCTTCACTCCATGCACCACTCATGGACATATGCATGGGCGCTATGTCCTCATCACTGGGGGGTAGTCGAGTCCGACCCAGATTGGATCTAGATCTTCTTCTCATGTGGCTGGAGACCACACGGGCTGAGCTGCGTAGGCCAAGAGGCATGCGAGTTGGAGTCAGAGTCAGACTGCTATAGCGCTGGGCGCTTTCGCAAATCTTGATCGTGTCCCCAAGCATGGTTGCGACACGATCGAGCCCCGTGACAATGTCGCGAGGAGTGGGTGGGTGGGTTTTCGTGAACAAGCCGGATTCGACCTGCTGAACGGGTGTGGCTGCGGCGTTGTCGAGGATGACTTGACCGGCGGCTGGAGCGGTGGATCCCGACGGCATAGAGCCGAAGCTGATGTTGACGGGATTGACGAGAAAGTCCGCCATGCAGGTAGGGAAGATGACACTGTTGAATGAAGCCATCGAAATCGCACGAAGAACTTTCGATCTGCCCCTACCTGGCACGCCAACGATCAGATGTTTAGATCCGGACAGTCCACAGGGGGGTCAATCCCAGTGGTTTAGATTCGGTTGGGGGCGATCGGAAGCTAAGGACTCGATGGTTATGCGGAAGCACACGGAACACGGCGAGTTTATACTGGTTCGGGCCTCCGAAGAGTTGTTGGTGTAGATTTCTTGAGGATTGATTGGTTACAATGGGGTCACCCTGCCCGTCTTATATTGGCTAGCGGACAAGGTCGGTGCCCTGACTCTGGGTCGGTTACGACCAGGAGACCTAAATCTAGTTGATTACAACTATTTTCATACATCCCGGACTGCCTGTCGGATCCACCGCTATCTTGTCTTGCACACCAAGTCTTGTAGTCGTTCCAGATAAGCTCTGTTGGGCCCACTGTCAGGTCGGTTGGTCTTCTGGTGGGCCGGACCCACTTGTTGGGGATGGCCGTGAGACTGGTCGGTGGGGACCCTAGGGTACCCATGTCCCACATCTTCCCAGACAAGGAACTGACTCACAGAACAAGCCTTTCTCCTAGCAAATCCCAGTGATCATTCCAAAAAGAAACTGTGATCCCACTGTTAGCTTTGCAGGTAGCCATCAAAAGAAAATTTGGAGCAAGAAACATGATATCTCTCCACCGAAACAAACCAACATTCTTTCTTTCATGAGGTGAATTACCATTAGAGTACATTTTCTGCCAAGTGAGGTGCACCCAAGGTAGATCCAACTTGTTGTAAAACTTATGCAGAAATTTCATCAAGAGGGTAGAATTTTGATATCTCAAATTGATAATACCCAGGCCACCATCTTGCTTACTACGACAGGCATGCTTCCAAGCAACCAAGTAGCCACCTTTTTTAGACAGATCACCTCCATGCCATAGAACATGCTTTCTATATTTATCAGTCTGTTCTATGAGTTCCACTGGTAGCTTAAGTGAGCACATATAATAAGTTGGTAGAGCTGAAGACACATAATTCACCAAGATGAGCCTACCACCATATGAGAGGTGTTTGGAAATCCCCATAAGGTGTTTTTCCATCCTTGTCAGAATAGGTGAAAGTTCTTGAATTGATGGCCTGGTGGTATCCAAGGGAAGACCGAGATAGGTGAAAGGTAGATTGCCAAGCTGTCAACCAAGGGCATCAGTGAGGCTCAACCAATTGCTTTCATCCACATTGATAGGCACAAGGAAAGATTTATCAAAGCTAACCTTCAAACCTGTGGAGGAGGCAAAGGTTTCCAGGACTACCTTAAGGTGGGCAAGCTGGCTAGGAATCACCGAAAGAATCACCAGAGTGTCATCAGCATATTGAATGACAGGGAAGTCACCCCCAAAATCAGGACCCAAAGGATGTGTGTAGTTGCCAAGACAGGCTTTAGCATTAATGACTAACTGCAACAAATGAACCCCCAGAACAAACATAAGTAGTGACAGAGGATCACCCTATCAAACACTCCTCTTGCATTTAAACTGCTGTCCAGGAACCACTGTTGCAAATAGCGGGCTATAGCGCAGCTATAGTGGCGCTATAGCGTTTCTAGAGCTCCGCCGCTACTATATGTCACTTTTCACCACTAAATCAGGTAAATGAGATTTTGCGTAACTTAGCGGCACTAAACACCATGGCGGTGAGTGGATTTTAGCGGCGCTATTGCCTCATAGTCACAGGAACGACGCTAGCTTACCCGAGATGACACAACACGTGCACAGGGGCGGACAAGGAAGCTAGCACTTGATAGATGGATGAACCGAGAAGGTGAATGGGCTTATCTTGGATCTCATGGCCATCGTAGACCTGACCTTCCGTTTGGCCAGGACGCATCATCAAAGATTGAAAGGGAGAGCTGCAAGTACGCAGGGGGCTGCTGGGTCGGCGACCAACATGGGCACGACTGCATAGGAGGTACGCCTCGCGAGGTGGAGATGTACCCCGCAGCAGCCATGGCTGAAGGTATGAAAGATGTCCGGTGGTTGTTGGAAATCAGAGGTGGAATTGGAAGGGGCTCGGACGAGAGAAAGGGGATCGGAAAGGCCGAAGGATGAAGAAGGTTCGCTGCAGTATTCTAGAAATCTGCATTCACGTGAACGGTGATGGCCTGGGCTGAAGGCCCATGTCTCGTATAGTTAATATGGTACAAATCAACAAGCAATATAAATTTGTGTAACCTTACTAATTTTTTTATATTATATAAATCCGCTAAATGGATTAGCTTCCGCTATAGCTGCTTATAGCTTTTGGAGGGAGCCTTCGCTAAATGTCATAGCCCGTGATTTGCAATATTGCCAGGAACACCATTGAGAAGGACTGAACAAGAGCCTGAAGACAAAACCGCTTTGATCCAGGAGAGCCATTTTTCAGAGAAACCTTTATGTTTCATGACTTCCAAAATTACCTCATGCTCTATCTTGTCAAAGGCCTTTTCAAAATTCAGTTTCAGTAAAACAATTTCCTTCTTAGATTTGTGACAAAGGTGCAGGAATTGGAAAGCCCAAGCTAAGCAATCTTGGATAGTTCTCCCGTTCAGAAACCCATACTGGTTGGCATGAACCACCTTGAGAATGACACTTTGCAATCTATTGGCCAACAACTTGGTCAGGAATTTAAGTGAGTAATTCAACAGAGAAATGGGTGTGAAATCATTAACAGACTGAGGGTTGTCCTTTTTTTGGAATGAGAGTGATAAAGGATCCATTGATACTTTCAAGATTCAGATGTCCATTGGCAAAATTGTTACAAAGTCTCACAACATCATCTTTGATGATTGGCCAACACTTCTTAAAAAAAGCCCCATTAAATCCATCAGGACCAGGAGCATGGTCTGAGGGCATATCTTTCAGGACCAGAAAAGGGGTCATCTAGCACCGGCAAATCCGAAGACTGAATCAACTCAGAGAGTTCATACAAAATCTCTATAAATTCAGATACCCCATTCTATCCTTGTAAGCCAACCAGAGTAGCCCAGCTTTTTGATCATGATAAAAAACAACAGTGCCATCTTGAAGTGTTAAAGAAGCAATGTAGTTTCTCCTCATAGAGTAGGTTCCCATAGTCTGAAATAAGTTGGTGTTTTCACCACCAAATTTGACCCATCTAGCAGTGTTTCATTATTTCCAATAGATTCTCTTAGCTTCAAGCAATTTTCCCAAATACTCCTTAACAAGCCTTCTAAAAGCACTCTATAGAGTGCTAAGAGGCCTATGATCTTCCAGACCATCTAACAGTGCAAGAACAAAGTTACAATTATTAATCAACTTCCCAAGCTTTGACAGCTCCTTACTCCAACGCTTAAGGCCTGCTCTAACTTGTCTGAACTTAGCATTTAAAGTCTAAGCTGCATTAGCAAAATATGGGAAGGTGTTCCAGTGAAGATAAATCACTGAAAGAAAATAAGAAAACTCCATCCAATATTTTCAAACCTAAAATTTTTTGGACTCGGGAATTTGAGTACCAATGGACACCACAAAGAGGGTATGATCTGACATAGGCCTGCTAAGCACTTGAACCGAAGTATCTGGATAAGACAAAGCCCATGAGGAAGAGGTAAAGACCCAGTCCAGTTTCTCCAAGAGTGGATCTTGCTGCATATTGCTCCAAGAATATAATCTACCTTGGAAACTAATCTCAGCCAAGTCAAGATGGTGAATGAGATCATTGAAGAGCAGCATATCATTTATGTTTCCACCATCTCTATTTCTGTTATCAGGGGACCTTATAAGGTTAAAATCACCAGCTAAAATCCAATCTTCAAGAGCATAGGTATCAAAATTATATAAAGTCAATTAATGAAAGAAGCTTTCTCATCAGCAGCACTTGGGCCATAGATGTTTGTAAGGTGGAAACATTTCCTAGTAAAAGAGCAAGACAATTTCAAAGTGACAGAGAAAGAATTAGCTTGGACTAGCGTGCCATCAAACAAAGCAGGATTCCAAATGAAGGGACCTTGGTGTCGCCTAGAGGGGGGTGAATACGCGAGTCGACCAAATAAAACTTTTTCACCTGAAACTTGAGCCCTTCGAGCACAGGCGGTTAAATCGCCTTCACAGGGTGGTTAGACTGCCCCTGGTGCCCTGTGCTGGGGAGGGTGGTTTAACTGCCTCCTAGACGCGGTTAGACCACCTTCTCGCAGAGAGCCTGCAATGTAAAGCTCAAGCTTCTCTTGCTTCTAGCACGGACCAAATAAACTTGTATGGTGGCTTGAGTAGATGATCACAAGCAGGTTAATGATCCCTACGCACAAAGATAAGCACACCCAAGTAGATCAAAGAGAAAACAAATAGTAATATGCTAGAAAACCACAACTGAGGAAAATTACAAAGGAGACACGATTATTTGTTTCCCGAAGTTCACCGCCCACTCAGGAAAGACTACGTCTCCGTTGAGGAGCTTGTAAGGGAACCTTGCACAACAAACCGGGTATCTTTCAACCACTTTCCTCGATTCCACTAAGGTGATCTTTTCCACGAAGAGGCAAGATCACAACCCTCACAAACTTGCCGCTGCTGATCACAACTTGGGAGCTAGCCGGCGACGCCTAGCCGTCTAGGAGGCAAACCTCCAAGAGTAACAAATGCTTCAAAGGCTCGTAGACGTGAATCACAAGCGCTCAAGCTATGGGACACTCTTGCCATAGCTCTCAAAGGACCACTCAAGATCACTCTCTCAACCCAACTCAAGGATAGAGCTTGAATCTCAAAAATGTCACAAAGAGATGGTTAGGGAGAGTTTCTTTGGCTTTGGCTTAGCAAAAACAACAACGGGAGCACACCAGCAACCCTAGAAGCAGCAACTCCAACCGTGGAGCTTGTGGAGTATAAATATCCCGCACAAGAGAAATTAGCTATTAGAAACAAGGCTAATGCGGTTAGACCGCCTGGTGCCGACCAGTTTGAAAAATGTAACACCCTAATTTGCAATTTGGCTAGGATTTAAAAAGTTTATTAAAAATTTGTTAGAATTAAATAGAGTGTGCACGCTTTTCAAATAAATAATACTTTCTAAAATAAATAAATGAATCATAGGCTATAAATATTTGGCTGTTGCATTCATGCTGCGATGCATAGTTTTATTGTTGTGAAAACAATGAATTTGAGTTTTCAAACTCGAATAGGTTCGTCTATAGTTTAACCCTTGTATCCTTAATCTCTAAAGTCTATATAATCTTTATCTTTAAATCTCTCCCAATCTTTTCCTTTAAACAAGACCTACCCTCTCTACAGCTTAAGTTCTCTCTTCTCTCTCTAAAATCATGCCAAGATCATATCTCTCTCTACCATCATCTCTTCTCTCTCTAAAACCATATCTCTCCGTCTCTCTACAGCTAAAGGTCCTTCTCCCTTTCTCCCTTTAAAATCATGGTAAGTTCATATCTCTCTCTATCTCTCTATCTAAGTATCTATATCCAATCTCTTTTGGGATCCAGCCCTTATCCAAGCTCAACCCGTCCCTCTCTCTAACCCAACCTGGGTCCAGACCTGCTAAAACCCGGGCCACACCTCTCCAAAAATACAGCAGGCCAAATCTAGCCCAAACACCTCCCCTCTCCTCTTTGGGCCCAGCCCAACAACCTCCTCTCACTCCTCTCCTTTCCTACCCGGCCGCAGCCCACCTTTCCCCCTCCCTTTCCTCTCTCGCCGGCCCAGCTACAAACAGCGTCCCACCGGCCCACCTCCCCTCTCCTTTTCTCGCACCGGCCCAGCTAATCCCGCCAGCCCATCTCAGGCCGCCAGCCCATCTAAGCCCGCGACCTACCTCTCCCTCCTCCTCTCGCTGACCGTCCTGGCCCACGTGTCATCCCCCTCCCCCTCCACCTTCCTTTCCCCTGCACCGAGACAGCAGCGCCGCCGCCGCCGGGGATTCAAAATCCCCCGACATCCCGTGCCCTCCCCGCGCTCTTGCCGCAATCCTCTCCACCTGCTCCCTCGCTGCGCTGTCCCCTTGCCCGCAACCGCGTCTCGATGCAGTGCCCCCTCCCAGATGGCAAGAGCGAGGTCGCCTGCGCCATTCACGACTGTGAACCCGCCGCCCAATCCCTACCATCCCCTGACCCCCTCCTCGTCTATAAACGGCCGGAACCGAGCTCCCTCATCTCCCTTTGCCTCTCCGCAAAACCTCGCCCGCCGCTGCGCCCCTCCGCCATGGATTTCGAAACCGGAGCTCGCCGCGGTGAGGAGCTCTGCCATCGCCGGTTTCTTCCACTCCGGCCCTCTCTGATCCTCGCTCTCCCTCCCGTGCCCGTGCAGGATCACCAGGACCGCACCGTGACGTCGTGGAGTGCGAAACCGAAGCCGCAACCCCCTCCTCTGCGTGCGCCCGCAATCCTGTCCGCCCCTAATCGACGTACGACCTCTCCTCCGCCCCACCACCGTCAACGAGCCCCTGGTGAGCTCCGCACCGTCCTCCTCTTCCTCCCTGTCCAAATGCCACACGAAATGGAGCCTTGTAGCGCCGGCGCCCACATCTCCGGCGAGGCTCCAGCGAGCCGCCGCCAGACCCCGCCGTCCACCTCCCCGCCGGTAGCCAAGCACTCGCGTGCGACCACTGCCGCTCATCCTTGCACGGACGGCCCGGATCAGCTCGGGGACATACCCCCTGGGCACCGGTCTACCGTGGACCAGTGGACCCTGTCCACTGCTCGGTCACGGGCCAAGTCAACACCACGTGGTGAGCCCAGCCAATCAGTACACATAGTGCAGCGCCATGTCAGTAGAACGGCCCCGTCAGCCGCTGTTTTGCAGAAAGCCCCCTGAAGAATCTGGGAATCGCAGCCGCCATCTCTGTGTCTTAGCCTCTTTGCATATAAATCCTAGAAAAAATCCCACCTTTCACAGTTTGGTCCACCCGAGCGCGTTTTGCTCATAAACCCTTGATCTTTCTTCTTTTCACAGCCAGATTTCTCTAAGTCTTGCGAATCTTCCCTGTTAGCCCCTGTAATCTCTAGAAAATCGCAGATATAAGCCCTAGAACCTTCCAACACTCATATCTTTCACGTTTTAGCTCCGTTTTAGCTCGTTCAAGTTGCGTTAGGTTTGTATCGTCATAGAGTACGTGTTAGCAGCGACGTTTACCATGTTTCTTGTTTCTGAAAATTAAACTTTATATTAATTTGATTAATATCCAATTCAATGCCTTTTGAATAAAATCAAATATAGGTTTAACCTTCGTCTTTTCTTTAACAAATGTTAACTTGTTTAATTCGAACATAAATATGTTTTTCTTATAACTTGTTTAGCTCAACCCGACACATGTTTTAGCTCGTTAGTTGCCCTCACATAAAGTTTCTTTTAAAAAGATAAATGTTAAATTTGGTATAAATTCTAAATAAACTTTTATAAATAAAATATGACTAAGTTTAACTCGTGTTTTCATATTTAAATGTAATTTGAATTAGTATAAACATGGATACTCTTTGGAATATCCTTTACACATGCTTTCCTAAATAAAATTAATCAAGCACATAGTCTTTTATCTTCCTTGTATAATGTAAACCTTTCGATAGATGTGCCCCCGTCACCTGAAGCCTCGTCTAGTCTTTCCTTGCGCTCTAGAGTTCAAAGCTAGCTCACGTAAGCTAGTTGCACGCTTTTCTAAAAATGATTTTATTGTCTGGTGCATTGTTCTTAGTGGTAGCTTTGTGTTGTTTTAGTGATTGCTGCACGTGAAGGAACGCTTCTGCGTAGTGGAGCATCGGGAAAAGGGCAAGTGTCCTTGAACATCTTGCTGTTTTACACCTTTACTTTTATACATTATAATCACCCTTTTATTTATGCTTTCTGCATTAGATGTCTAAATTGATGGGAAATCCTATTAAGGACTGTTTACTAGAATTTCATGATCATTCCTTGCTTACCCTTAGAGGTTACCTATATGGGTAGAATATGCTTAGTTTGCTCAACATGGGTTGGGTTTAATCTTAACTTGATTAATGACTATGCAACTTGTTAATGTGGGTTATGGTTAGCAACATGAACACCCTAGGCGACTCAGGCAAGTGGTTTGAATGGTGGTTTGTGATTGCTTGATGTTGGCCTTGCCTGAGTCAACTTTATAAGGGCCTGTCTATGGAGCGACCACCCAGGACTTATCGTACAACCACGAGAACCATATGGCTCTGGTCTTGGCCCATTAATTAGGACCACTCTCAGTCAGTAAGAGCCTCTGGTGGAGAGGGAGAAGGTACCGCATGGCAAAAGGGGTTCCCGAGATTTTCTTGGGTTGAAACCTAGCCCGGCAATCTTGCGATTGGGAGATCCTTTGTAAAGGCCTTGTAGCGTCCCTATGCTATCACACCTAAGGAAGTGTGGAAGTGCCTGATCTGCATAGCGTGACGGGGTTTAAAGTTCTTTTGAACTTTTACACGACTCGTGGGTAAAGATGTACAACCTCTGCAGAGTGTTACTAAAACTGTCATGACAGCCGTGCTCACGGTCAAGAGCGGCCTGGACCCTCACATGGTTAGTTGGTGGTTTGGGTGGATCACAGTGGTGGAACTATGATTTTGGGAGCTGGTCTTGGTTCTATGATGTTTTAACCCTAGGATCAGGACAGGTGGGTGCCTGTGCCTTGAACGGTTTGGGAAGCTTTATACATAATAAATTATAGGTGCTTAATTAAAACTTGACTAACTAAAACTGGAGCTTTGCAGTACACCAAATAAAGCCTTCCTTGCTTTAAGCCGGCATGTTATGCTTACATTTCCTCCACTTGCGGAGTACACGCCTCCAGGTGTACTCACTGTTTTCCCTTTCAACCCCTGTTGTTCTCTCCTCACTGCTCAGATAAACAGAAGCCAGAAGGAGCTGCTACACGAAGACCTGGAGTTCTAGGTTGGCGTGCGCCCATTCGACATTCCTGTGGAAGATGATGCCCAGTCCGCTGTGATAGTTGTACGTTGTGTAATCTGTTGTTTTAGACCCTCTGGTCATTTTGTAATAGTTATATGCTTGTAATGATATATGTTGTGATATTACACCGATGATGTCACTTTATGTATGAATTTGATCCTGGGCATGCATAAAGGGTGCATTCGGTTTGTCCTTTAAAACCAGGTGTTACAAAAAACTAGCCGTTGGCTGCTAGGGGCGGTCAGACCACCCTGGGCAGAGAGAGCTCAAAAACTCTTTTCACTTCTCACCAACACTCCCCAACTAGATGAAGTGGCCAAGGTTGGGTTAAAGGTTTGTTAGATCACTCAAAAACTCTCTCAAGGCTATTTCTCACAAAGGTCAACTAATAAGCACTTTTGATACTTGTTATAAAGCAAATGTTGCATCCCTCTTGATAGTACGACATTCCTATACTCAAGAACAAAAGCAATTACTGAATCAATCTCTTGAGCTTGTAGATCTTCAATCTTGCCGTACTTGAACAATTTCAACTTGAGGGCTTCTAACATTGCCATTGTCTTGAGCACAACCATACTTGAGCTAGTGACTTAGTATTCTTCCATTTCACATAAGAAAGCACACTTGAATTCCTAAGTCACTCCATATTGCTAATCATAACACATATATGAGTTGCATTGCTTCCCTCGGTTAAGGCATGAGTATGATTCTTCGAGACCCCACGGATACTAGTTACGTCACCTTAGCAAAACACCACATATGCTTAGTACCTCGCTCTAGTCATCTCGGTCGATCTCTTCATCACTTACCCAATCCACTTTGAGTTTGGCTTTGCTTCAAGTATTAATCTTCATTTGAAATACCGCTTCAAATGCTTGTTCTTGATTGCCAATGAATATGCAAGCTTCCAATTGAGGATCATCAAATATATAATTATCCTTATATCCTTTTTGTAATCACACCATGAAGCCTTGCATTGATTATTTTGAAGCACCATTTCTTAAATCCATGCATGTTTCCAAGTGTAGAACCATTGTCTTAAAATTATCCACATGTTCTTTAGAGTATCCATATGAAACATTGCAAAGTCCTTTGGTGCAAAATAATCATTTCTAATAAAATAATCCCTTTCATTTGTACCCAAGCTATCATATGTATTGGAGACCTTGTAAATCAACCTTGAAACACACTCCAATATTTTCTTCAATTTATCTTGACATTTATCAATATTTGTACAAGTGATCACACACTTGCATGGGGCAGTTCAACCCTAAAATTTATTTTCGACAATGTACCCAACGAAATTGAACCAAACTCTAGGAATGTCTTCTAAGGGTTGCCATGAGTTGTTCTACCAAAGGAATTTCAAATCTTTGCATAGAGTAGATCAGGCAAAAAAGTATATGAATACCTTTGGAGAGATGATATCGAGATGAATCCAAAGAGCCGGCTTGGGGCCTAGTTTAATCGCCTGAGGGGAGTCTTTTCCACAGAAATGATTTGATTTCCCTTGGTTGAATCCTCAAATCTCCACGGGAGAGGGCGTGAGAGCTTTGAGAGAGAGGGAGCACAGGTTGGAGGAGAATAGGGGGTGTTCTGTCGTGGGGAGAGAGAAGAAGGGTAAAGAGATAAGATTCTCCACTGATTGGTCACGGGGAGGGGTAAAAGGTAAAATTCGTGACACGCGGTCAGACTGTGCGGGGCACGCGGTTAGACTGCGCCCCCGGGTGATTTGGAAAAACTGAGAAATGATGTAGATTTGATCCTTTTGTTTTTCCTTGATTGGATATAAGATAGGGAGATGATAATGATCCATTTTTATCACTTCTCAAGAGAATATGCGATATTCACTAACGCATTTCACCCCTACTGCGACTATTTTTTATGGCAACATGTGGTTTTAGTCGCTATACACCGGGGTTACTGCGACAATAGTCCATAATGGTCACTATAGGTGGGTCTGTTGCGACAAGTTGTGCACCATTGCATTATTTATTGCGTTGGTGTTGGCGGTCGATTTTCGTCAACCTAGCCACTTGTTTACCTTCTATGTTGGTATTAATTTGATATTCACACTAATGATCCTAACCCCCATTATATGTTAAGTTCGCACTCGCGCATGGTTTTTGGAGTTTATTGTTTACACAGGAATCAAGAGCCTAAATGAGGACTTCCGGGTAAGGTTCATCAAGGGTTTTACGAGAAGATCATGGACCCCAGGACAAGTCAAGATACAAGATGAACATGACTCCAAATGAACCAAGGACTAAAGCGTGAAGCCAAGAAGTGTTGAGGACCTAGACGGAAGATGCGGGAGTTCATACGCTAAGCACCCTTATCTAAACCGCAAGGAAAATGACATCAAGGACCCACATGCAACTCGGCAAAAACTCAGGAAGTCGCGAGAAGCTTCGGAAAGAAAACCGGGGGCGAACCGAGTCGAAAAGGTCCTGGGCCGGTCGGCCCAGGCTGGTCGGCCTAGCCCTTTTCATTTCGGTTCGCCGTCCCCTTTGACCCAGATGATCCTCCGGCTATTTATAGTCCCCGTGCGAAGTTGCAACTATCAAGCCATTCGTCATTCGCCGCCGAGGAGCAGAGGAGCTTGAGGAACACCATCTCAGAGAGGAGGGTCGTGTTAGTCGTCTAGGGTTTACCTAGCCGGCATGGGAACCTTGCAAGGAAGACCACGTCACAGTTCCGGAGGCGTGAATCAAGATCAAGGTAGGATCCCGGTTGGATCTTATTCATGTATAAACTTTTGATGGAGTTTTAATAGATCTGATTCCTAGCGATCGAGTAACTTTTTTATGATTCTTGTTCTTGCTTGGGTGTTTTCTTCCTCAATCTATTCTCGAGATAGATTGCATGGGATGTTCTTGTAGCCGCGGTGGATAGAGGTGCATAGCCGATCTACCAAGTAGTTCAACGCACTCCTTGCGAGTGTGCTCTAAGATTCACTCGCTTAGAAAGGGGAACATCGTGACAGGATGTTGACACCGAGTACGGCGGGGCGACTTAGGGGGTTTGACCGAAGGTCAAGGTTTAAAGATGCTTTTAATGAGATTCGTTTTGCTCTCTCTTCTATCTTGCTCGGAACTATGACATAAACACGATCTAGATCCCTCTAGATCGGTACCTCATTGCTTTCTCTTGCTACCTCTAATGATCCTAGTAGATTAGATGCATTCAAAACTTTTTCAAGATGCAAGTGTTTCTCGGTTATTAGATTGAGTCTTGCGTTACACACTGTTCCACGGATTCGATACCTTGGGTGATACTCGAGGAAAAAAGGTACTACATGATCCGTAAGCTTGCAGTGAACCTTGGCGCGTTATTGAACCGTCAACAAGCCCTTTTTCTGGCACTGTTGCCAGGGAATAAGTAATCAAGATCCAATCTAGTATCTCGTTTGTAAGTATTTTTAGTTTCTTTTTGATTTTCTTTTGCATATATTAAACCTTGATCATCCTCAAAAACCTATCTAATCTAGTTTTTGACTTACCCTTTTTGTAGTTTTCTTTTCTATTTAGATCTTTTGTATATTTTGTTTATCGCTAACCCTAACAGGAGATGGACGGCTACCTCTCCAACAAACTGAAAAATTTTGTGGATGATCCAGAAAAACTTTACAGGCAAAGGATACGCGAAGCACGATCTAGGAAGCTGGAGATTGTAGATCCAAAAGCCGGAGCCGAAGGATCGTCGGGATCTCCAAAGGAATTATCACCTACAAGTCCAAGGAGAGATCAACCTCAACCGCCACCAATGACACAACCGGAGAGGAAGATTGGGGAACTTTGCATCCCGGAGCTCGTTGATCTCCCCATCCTTAGCCTAGCCGACATCGGAAGACCGTTCGAGATCAAGACTTCAACCATCCGCATGGTGCAACATACACCTTTCACCGGTAAAGAGGATCCTAACCTGCACATCCAAGCGTTCATTCAACTTTGTCAGACATTCACGATGGAAGGGCTGGATCAAAATCAATTGAGGGCAAGACTTTTTCCGTTCTCACTTCTCGAAAAAGCCTTGCAATGGTTCTACACACTACAGGTGGAGATGGTGCAAAATTGGGAAGCATTGATGAGAGCTTTCATGAAGGAGTACTATTCGCCCGGTAAGACTCAAAGCTTGCGTAATAAGATTGCTACATTTGCTCAATATCCTACGGAGACTATCGCGGAAGCTTTCGAGCGTTTCAATGAGTACACCCGAGCCGTGCCACATCACAAGTTCCCGAAGGAGGACCTTGTTTAAAAGTTCTATCAAGGTCTCAATCTAGCATCGAGGATCGTAATTGACGCATCGGCGGGAGGATCTATTATTGACCTAACTCCGACGGAGGCATTCACTCTTTTCAAGAAGGTTGCGGATAATGATACATGGGCCTCATCCGGATGCTTACTTCCGGTTCAACCCACGGGCAATGTTAAAGGTGTTATGCAAGTTGAAAAGGAGGAACTTCTATAAGGAAAGATTATCTCGCTCATGAGGAGGTTGGAGAAGATGGAGCTAGAAAAGAAAGCCGCCCAAGACTTAAAGGCCGCCGAAGCAAGACCCACATGTGTAGAATGTGGGGAGTATGACCATGTCCAAAAAGATTGTCCAGAGGAAGCAAAGGTGCTCAACTACATGAGGAAAGGAGATTTGCCGAACTTCCGCTACGGGCAAGGTAGACCTCAATTTAATGCAAGTTCGTCTATTCAAAGTACGGTGCCTCTTCGTATACAATTGAAGGACTTCATGGACGAGCAAGCAAAGATCAACAAGGACATCGTCGCTAAGTTCAAGACTATGGATAAAATATTGGAGAACATCGATGGCAAGGTGACAGAGGTCGGGAGCTCCAACCATCAAGTGCTCAACATGATGAAGATGTTAGAATCACAAGTGGGAAAACTTGCCGGGCGCCTAACCGCTAATGAAGGAAGATTGCTGGGGCAGCCCCAAGGTCCCGAGACGGCGAAGGCTATTCAAACTCGCTCGGGAAAGGAGACGGAGGATCCCGAACTTCCAGCCGAAGCAAGGAAGCCTAAGCCAACTGTCGAAGCGGAAAATCACACTAAGGAGAAGGTGAGTACTATTCCGGAGATTGCTACCGAAGAGCCGGAATTTGAAATGCCAAGTGATGACATGAAGATACCTACACTAAAGACACCCTACTTTCGAGGTAAAGTTGATAGTCATTTTGAAAAGTTTGTGGAAGTTGTGCGCAGGTTAAGCATCAACATGCCGCTATTGGACGCTCTCCAAGTTCCTACATATTCTCGCTACTTCAAAGACATACTTGCGAACAAGTATGAGATGGCAACACTTGGAGCGAATCACATCAAGGTGTCCGAACAATGTAGTGCCGCCATCGCAAATCAAGGGCCCGAGAAGCAAAGAGACCCCGAATGTCCGACCATCCCATGTTCTATTGGCTCATTCACGTTCGAGTAGGAATTATGCGACCTTGGAGCAAGTGTGAGTGTCATGCCAAGAGATGTGTTCGAGAAGCTACGCCTGCCACTTGAGCCTACGGGTATGTGCTTGGAGTTGGGCGACAACTCTATCCGCTATCCCGTGGGAATCACCGAAGATGTGCCCGTGAAAGTTGGAGATCACTTCATCCCCGTTGATTTCGTGGTGCTCGAGATGGGAGAAAGGAAGAAGCCGCCTCTCATCCTAGGGAGGCCCTTCCTCAAGACCGTCGGAGCAATGATAGACGTTGGCAAGGGAGAGATCAAGTTCAACGTCAATGGCACACGAAGCATATTCCAGTTTCGTCCATGTTTCGAGGTATGCGACATGATCAATGCTAAATATGTTCCACCTCATCATCGCTTTAGCAAGGAAGAGCCAAAGAAGAAGAAGGAGCCCAAGAAGAAGGAAGCGAAGGTGATCAAAGAAGTCATTGCATCCATCAAGACCAAAGAACAAAAGCCGCCTGTGAAGACCGAAAAGATGACTAAGCTGGAGAATAAGCCCGTGCCCGAGATGGTGCGGAAGTGGGTACCTTGTTTGTAAGTATTTTCAGTTTCTTTTTGATTTTCTTTTGCATCTATTAAACATTGATCATCCTCAAAAACCAATCTAATCTAGTTTTTGACTAACCCTTTTTGTAGTTTTCTTTTCTTTTTAGATCTTTTGTATATTTTGTTTATCGCTAACCCTAACAGGGGATGGACGGCTACCTCCCCAACAAACTAAACGATTTTGTGGATGATGCAGAAAAACTTTACAGGCAAAGGATACGTGAAGCACGATCTAGGAAGCTGGAGATTATAGATCCAAAAGCCGGAGCCGAAGGATCGTCGAGATCTCCAAAGGAATCATCACCTACATGTCCAAGGAGAGATCAACCTCAACCGCCACTAATGGCACAACTGGAGAGGAAGATTGGGGAGCTTTGCATCCCGGAGCTCGTTGATCTCCCCATCCTTAACCTAGCCGACATCGGAAGACCGTTCGAGATCAAGACTTCAACCATCCGCATGGTGCAACATACACCTTTCACCAGTAAAGAGGATCCTAACCTGCACATCCAAGCATTCATTCAACTTTGTCAGACATTCACGATGGAAGGGCTGGATCAAAATCTATTGTGGGCAAGACTTTTTCCGTTCTCACTTCTCGAAAAAGCCTTGCAATGGTTCTACACACTACCGGTAGAGACAGTGCAAAATTGGGAAGCATTGACGAGAGCTTTCATGAAGGAGTACTATTCGCCGGGTAAGACTCAAAGCTTGCATAATAAGATTGCTACATTTTCTCAATATCCTACAGAGACTATCGCGGAAGCTTTCGAGCGTTTCAATGAGTACACCCGAGTCGTGCCACATCACAAGTTCCCGAAGGAGGACCTTGTTCAAAAGTTCTATCAAGGTCTCAATCTAGCATCGAGGACCGTAATTGACGCATCGGCGGGAGGATCTATTATTGAGCTAACTCCGACGGAGGCATTCACTCTTTTCAAGAAGGTTGTGGATAATGATACATGAGCGTCATCCGGACGCTTACTTCCGATTCAACCCATGGGCAATGTTAAAGATGTTTTGCAGGTTGAAAAGGAGGAACTTTTAGAAGGAAAGATTGACTCGCCATGATGTTGACATTTCTTAACGCAATCACCAAAGAACAGGTTTGGAACCCATCCTGGTAATAGCGCCAGAAATGCTGGTTGGTAAATCTTAACGTTACAGAGGTCCGCAAGCGCACGGAAGTACCATTGTAGCATTTCCCCAAAGGAGTATTCCAAAGGGTATCGAATCCAAGGAAGGCATTGGCGGAATGACAAGATCAACTCTATTGCAATGAGTATAGATCATAGACGGAAATAAATCAGACACTCAAGTGCAGGGGTAAAGATATGATAATAGGGGTAGTGTGATCACACACACACACACACACTCACTCTCTCTCTAAAGGGTCCTAGGCATAGGAGGCGACACACGAGTTAGTTCTAGGTTCTTATGTACTATACACATAAAGCTGGTAGGAACGAGTTAGATACACTAGCGTTGAAGAACATTGACTTAAGCACCTAGGTACCACGGGGAGATAACCTCCCGCGTTGCTTCCGCACAAGTCCGGTTGTCATATTTGAGACTCCTACAACTTATCCGAACGTGGGGGATTTCAGAGGACCAACGGTTGTCACTACCGCGGCCTATCCCAAGACAAACCGTGGGATAAACTCATAAGTAAGGTAGCTACGCAACCCAAGCACCATGCTTACGTTATTAGCCGGACTTGACCGGCCCGGGCTATTGTGACCCAGGTCAAGCCACCAGATAAACCAGCCAATTACACCGAGTACCGTAGCTTAAGCACAAACTTCATACAACGCAATCATGTCATCTAATTAGATCAAACCAGGTTAGGTACACAAATGGATTTGTGTTTTCCTATGTCTGTTCAACTGGATCAAAGGGTCGTGCTCGCGAAGAACACGAGCCTCTAACGTATGAACAAACACCAGAAACATGTAAAAGTCACCCGTCAAGTGGATCGAAAGGCCTTGTTCATCAAGAACAGGAGCCTCTAAATGATGAACAGGTGAAGAACACATGAACAAATCACTCATGCATACTAACACAACTTTATATGAAATAGATAAATAACTAAAGTAGATCAAAGTCATACAAATGAAATAAGATACAAAGGAACTCATACCTAGATCCCAAAGTAGACTTGGAACCTGAATTAGAACTACTCTAGCCTACCTCCTAGCCTTGAGACTAAAAGTGAGAGAGGTGTTGCAAGTGTGGATGTCTCATAAGTGAGCCCCCTCTCCTTCTATTTATAGGCCCGTGCACCGGCGAAGAATGGAGGCAAACACCCTGGGGAAGGCACCTAGGACCAATAGGGAACCACCACGTGGAAGCCCTGAGTGGCAGCCACAAGGTTGGTTCGGCCGACCTGTGGGGTCGGCCGACCCCCTGTGGGCCCCACTTCGGGTGTGCTTCCTCCTGGAGGCTGCCCCGTGGGTCCTTAGGTCGGTTCTCGGTGTCCACCCTGTTTTGGCGTGATTTGCTTGCCTTTGTGGGCCCATGGATCCATGTGAAGTCCACGTGTCACACTCTGATTCGTCGGGGGTTGCTTCACTTAGATAGCTTGCATGGCATGCATGCATGGCTCCCTAGTTGGCAGGTTTGCATGCATGGCATCCTTGTTGGCAGCCCACAAGGATAAGGTGATGTGTCATGGACCATAGAAGGTGAGTTTGGCACTCTTTTCCTGCTTATTTTCCTGCAATCAAATAATCTCCAAGGACAAGTGGAACTACATTATTCTTAACTAAATACGTGTAAGAAATGCCGTATGCTCCTTTATTCATGAGTATATTGACGGCTAAAGTAGGTACTTAACAGCCGTCAACACATGAGGAGGTTGGAGAAGATGGAGCTAGAAAAGAAAGCCGCCCAAGATTTAAAGGCCGCCGAAGCAAGATCCAAGTGTGAAGAATGTGGGGAGTACGACCATGTCCAAAAAGATTGTCCAGAGGAAGCAAAGGTGCTCGACTACATGAGGAAAGGAGATTTGCCGTACTTCCGCTACGGGCAAGGTAGACCTCAGTTTAATGCAAGTTCGTCTATTCAAAATACGGTGCCTCTTCGTATACAATTGAAGGACTTCATGGACGAGCAAGCAAAGATCAACAAGGACACCGTCACTAAGTTCAAGACTATGGATAAAATATTGGAAAACATCGATGGCAAGGTGACGGAGGTCGGGAGCTCCAACCATCAAGTGCTCAACATGATGAAGATGTTAGAATCACAAGTGGGATAACTCGAGACGGCAAAGGCTATTCAAACTCGCTCTGGAAAGGAGATGGAGGATCCCGAACTTCCAGCCGGAGCAAGGAAGCCTAAGCCAACTGTCAAAGCGGAAGATCACACTAAGGAGAAGGTGACTACTATTCCGGAGATTGCTACCGAATAGCCGGAATTCGAAATGCCAAGTGATGACACGAAGATACCTACACTAAAGACACGCTACTTTCGAGGTAAAGTTGATAGTCATTTTGAAAAGTTTGTGAAAGTGGTGCGCAGGTTAATCATCAACATGCCGCTATTGGACGCTCTCCAAGTTCCTACATATTCTCGCCACTTCAAAGACATACTTGCGACCAAGTATGAGATGGCAACACTTGGAGCGAATCACGTCAAGATGTCCGAACAATGTAGTGCCACCATTGCAAATCAAGGGCCCGAGAAGCAAAGAGACCCCGAATGTCCGACCATCCCATGTTCTATTGGCTCATTCACGTTCGAGAAGGCATTATGCGACCTTGGAGCAAGTGTGAGTGTCATGCCAAGAGATGTGTTCGAGAAGCTACGCCTGCCACTTGAGCCTATGGGTATGTGCTTGGAGTTGGGCGACAACTCTATCCGCTATCCCGTGGGAATCACCGAAGATGTGCCCGTGAAAGTTGGAGATCACTTCATCCCTGTTGATTTCGTGGTGCTCGAGATGGGAGAAAGGGAGAAGCCACCTCTCATTCTAGGGAGGCCCTTCCTCAAGACCATCGGAGCAATAATAGACGTTGGCAAGGGAGAGATCAAGTTCGACGTCAATGGCACACGAAGCATATTCTAGTTTCGTCCACGTTTCGAGGTATGCAACATGATCAATGCTAAATATGTTCCACCTCATCATCGCTTTAGCAAGGAAGAGACAAAGAAGAAGGAGGAGCCCAAGAAGAAGGAAGCGAAGTTGATCAAAGAAGTCGTTGCATCCGTCAAGACCAAAGAACTAAAGCCGCTTGTGAAGACCAAAAAGATGACTAAGCCGGAGAATAAGCCCGTGCCCAAGATGGTGCGGAAGTGGGTACCCAAGATTGCAATGCCCGCAAAGAGCATTGATCCACAGTGAAGAAGAGAAGAAGTCTAGCCATGGACTATAAACGAAGCGCTAGACGGGAGGCAACCCGTTCGTCGAGTCAAGAATAAGCTACCGGGAGGACAACCCGATGAAGAATTAAGCTGCCGGGAGGGCAACCGGATTATTTCCGATTTCAAGTAAGTTGGTCTTAGAATTTGCTACGCAAGATTTGGTATAAACTCTTAAGTGGTTGGACTTATTTTTTGAGACATTTAATTTGCTCGGATGTTTCATTTGGATTTTATTCGACATAAACCTATGACATGAGCCATCCTACAATTTATTTGCCTCTTATCGAGAAACCAATACCAAAAATTCAGAACCTACCCACACCTTTCATCCTCTTCATGATGACAAGGTTGGTTTCTTTTACATCATAAAAACACTCGAGTAGAGCCCAGCGTTGTTCCTTAATGATCTTTAATCTTTGACGCATGCTAGGACACACGTGAACCTAGGAAAATCGATTTTTGGTTTCATTTAACTTAATATCTACCGGTTTCTCTAGAATTAGAATTTTTCCAAGCCCCATTTATTTTTGTTTATTCAAAACATCTCTCTCATGTTTGGCCAAAATTAGAACCTAAACCCATACCCGCACAGTCAAGCCGGAGGAGCTCGCTATCCATTAATGAAAGCAAGTGATCCCGGTGTAACCAAAATCAATGTAGTCGGAAAGTTTCGACTTACAAATGTTTTTGATGCCTAAAAACTCCTCAAAAAATACATTTGAACTCATTGATATCTCTGAGTTAATTTTTAATTTTTGAAATTAGAGGAGTAATTAGCATCTAAACATGATCAAGTGAAGGTTCTGAGCTTAATTGAACTTCTAATGCTCTATGATGCATCACGGGAAGGCTTCATCATTGAGGCATCTTGAGCACATGCAAGGACAAGCATGGGGGGCAGCAATGATTTGTTTTTGCAGGATATGGATGAGAGCATGGGAGGCAAGGAAGCATGGAAGTGACACAAAGTAAATGATCAAGATGGAGGACTTGATCATGCAAGAAAAAGGAGTGGCTGAGAGAAATTGGACGGTGGAAGGCGTGGAGCACGAGTACACAACACCATGATCAATCAAGCAACAAGTGGGAGAAAGAAGAGCCAAAAAAGAGGGGCAGGGGCCCTAGGCCGGTTGGCCCAGGCCGGCCGGCCTGGCCTATTTCTTCGCCCCCCGGCGCTCGTCTTCCTCAAGTGAGTCATTTGCTTCATTGCTAGTTCATGTTCTTGAGCTCCTAGTCCAAAACCTCCAGAAACACCTCCAAAAAATTCGTTCTCCATTCTTGAGTCCAAAAATTCAGAAAAATACGTCACAATTCTTGCCCTTCCATATACTTCTTTTGTGTGTATTTCTACCGGCAGGAACCCCCCGGGAGAGTTTGTTTGTGATTTGTGCAGCAACAACAAAATGAGGAAGGCTTTTAGCAAGGTCCTTGGAAGAAGACACAATCGTCATCGTCGAAGCCGGCATCAACAAGTTCTTTGCGGAGGCACTCAATCTCTGAGTCGCCGCGAAGCATGGAAGAGGACATGGCACCATCAAGGAGCGACACCATGCTCCTTAGTGGAAGAAGAGACACGCAAAGCTCGTCCATGCGGTACACCGAACTGCAAGGGCGAATGGAGGAGCCGCCCATCCAACCTCGTTGCTCGACTCGTTCATCCTCTCCACCACCGTACACTCCGCGATGTTGCAAGTATGGATTTTTCATGATGACGGAGGAGGAGGAGGAGGAGGAGAAGAAGCTTGGTCGCCTAGAGAAGAGAATTGTGCCCAACGTTGACTTCGACGATGATGCTCTCCAAGTGTTGGGATTTTCTCCGGATATTTATCAAATGATCAACCACCTTGGTTGGGGGCAATTTTCCGATGGAGAAGGGGTGAGCTTTCGCATGGAGCTTGCCATGGAAATTCTCATGACGACGGCGCCAGTTATTAATGAAGGGGTGCCATCCCTCTCATTTCGACTCAAGGATGATGAGCAAATAATTTCTTATGAGCAAATTAGAGAGTTGCTCGGTTTCAAGAGCGAAGCCCCGGAGCAAGTTGATGTTAATGAGAGTGTATTGGAAGGATTTTGGAGTATGATTTCAGGGGAAGATAACCGGCAGAGAAATAGCATCCAGAATCCCATCATCTGGATTTTTGATTCTTGGATGAGCAAGAGGATTTTGGGAAGAATGAGGGAGTCCAAGGTCACCGACATGGAAGTTAATTGGCTTTATTCGGCATTGATTGCAAGGCAAGCCATTGATCCATCATATATCATGATCAATCGATGGTGTTGTGAGGAAACATCGGGGGCTGGACAAATTGGTTCGTGATGCTATCTCTCTATGATAGCAATTTCTGTGAGGCTAGGTATTTCAAGGAACCCAAAATTCCTACTTGCGGGGAATTCACTTGGGATTGATTACATGAAGCAAGGAAAATACATTAGTGGAGATGAAAAGAGAGGGTACAAGGTGGCAAAAGTCAATGTTCCTCTCCCAAATATGAGGCTGAAATTATTTATTGAAGGGAGAGAGAATTGGTTGGAAGAAGGAATTCTTGTGCCAGCCAAGAAGAACAATAGAGGAAGAATTATAGAAGAGGGATCGTCTTCCGCAGCCCAAGACAAAGGAGGGGCTGCATATCATCAACCATATGGAGGGATTCCTATGCCACCACCCTACTACGGAAGTGTGCCGATGCAAGCATGGGGGAGTGGTGCAGCCATGTCGCCACCTCCTCCAACATATTGTCCACCAACTTTTGTTGTGCCCATTGAGGCATTTGTGGCACCTTATGCAAGCATGCCCCAGCCCCAACAAAGTGCAGCCATCATTGGGGTGTATACACAAAGGAATGAACAAGACGTCGAGAGGATCCGGAGCCATGTCGACCATTGGCATGAAGGAACGGTGGGATCGCCCATCAATTAGGACGCCTTCAACTTGTGCCGTCGGATCAATTTCGTGGAGGGGCCATGCAAACATATTATGAGCAAGGATTCAACGAAAGTCAACCGACGGAGCAAGAGCAATCGGATGAGGAGTGAAGAAAGAAGGAAGGGATGAAGCTTTTTAAGTGTGGTTTGATTTTTCCTTTTTCTTTTCTTTATTTTTCATCTTGTGTGCGTTTACGTATGCGTAGTATTTTCTTGTTTTTAATTTCAGCATGTGTGTGATAGTAGTAGTTTTTTATCCATCATCATGAATAAGTTTCACCATTGTTTTTATGATCTTAATATGGATGGAAAATTGTACCATGTTGATATGTGATGATCATTGCCACTTTTCTCGATCTTATGCTTGATTTATGCATGTTTAAGCTAGTGCTCTCTTTTAATATGAATCTGAAATTTAATTAAATGCTAGCTTATATCTTGTGTGGAGGTTATGATAACTCAAGTCCCATAGTTCTTTTTCATTGCTCTCAACTTTGATTGAAACAAAGAACTTTTTTTCTCAAAAAGTTATGCTAACCTTGTCATGAGTACCGCTTGCATTTTGCTTTACCCATCCAAAGCCTAAACTTACTTGAGTGCAAAACACTAGTATATACAAGATTTATTTTTGGGTGGATTAATTCAAGGCCTGATTTCTCTGGCCCGAGACTAAGAAGCTGGTCATTCCGTTTTTGTGTATCGTTCTTTATGCTAGCCTCTTGTATGCGTGCATTGTGAGTTTCCACATTAGGAATTTCGCAAACCTCACCAGTATCCAACCACAAAACCCAAACATATCTTTTTTTGAGTTCACCTCCTTGACCACAACCCAATATATGAGTATGGATGAATATTTTGAGGAAGATTACAAGGAAGGTGCTCAAGTGAGTAAGGAAGACTTCCAAAAGGACCCCTAGAAGATTTTTCGAGTATCTCTCTCTAAGAAAATATGAGAGCTTCAATTTCTACCTTGGCATATTTATCACCTCTTTTGCCCGAGGACGAGCAAACGTCTAAGCATGGGGGGTTTCCAAGGAAGTGCTAGTATAGTCTAGAGTTCAAGGGGAGCAAATAATAAAAAGAGAAAAAAGTATGATGAAAGAAAAAAATGATGAAAAAAATGATAAAAGAGAAAAAGTATGATGAGAAAAAGAAAGAAAAATAATAATAAAGCTCCCCGGTTCTCTAGCTATGTTTAGTGCTTTTTGAGTTTTCAAGAGGATTCAAGATCAAGACCCATACTCATCTTTCCAACCATGTGCAATCCGATAACGAGGACTTCGTTTGTGCCTCGGGATCACTCTTTGCCATTTGCACATGTCCACCTATCTAAATGTGTGTGTTCATCTCTCCCCCCTCCTTGATAACATTATTTTTCCAATGACCTTTTTGACGAGTCTCGGTAAGACCATGAGAAGCTAGTCTTGTTTTAATAACATCTCAACTATAATATCTTGGTAGGACTAAACTTTCCTATAGCTCCATATAAAGCCTTCCACTATATACTTTGAGAGAGGAAAGGAGTAGAACAAGTAGGCTTGAGAGACAAGGTGAGATGAGAGTACATGAGCAAAGTGCAAGATGGCTATTTTTGATCTTGGTAAAGCAATTTTTCTCTTTATCTCATTCTTTATTTTTCAAAACTTCTGAGATTTATTTAAAAGTTTGAGAGCATGATCAAGTACTTGTGGAAAGAGCTTGAATGATATCTACCCTCCATAAAGATAAAATTTAGTACATTATGAAACTTTAATGAATATAAATCTAGAGAGCATTATGTTTTCTCATGTATGATCAAGTGTAGGGTACGAACACCGAAGGGCAACTCTGATATCCATTGAAGGCTTACTCGAGGACGAGCAAGGTTTAAGCATGGGGGGATGTTGGCGGTCGATTTCCGTCAACCTAACCACTTGTTTACCTTCTATGTTGGTATTAATTTAATATTCACACTAACGATCCTAACCCCCATTGTATGTTAAGTTCGCAGTCGTGCATGGTTTTTGGAGTTTATTGTTTACACAGGAATCAAGAGCCTAAATGAGGACTTTCGAGTAAAGTTCATCAAGGGTTTTACGAGAAGATCATGGACCCCGGGATAAGTCAAGATACATGATGAACATGACTCCAAATGAACCAAGGACTAAAGCGTGAAGCCGAGTAGTGTTGGGGACCTAGACGGAAGATGCGGGAGTTCATAAGCCATGCACCCTTATCTAAACCACGAGGAAAATGACGTCAAGGACCCATATGCAACTCAGCAAAAACTCAAGAAGTCGCGAGAAGCTTCGGGAAGAAAACCGGGGGCGAACGGGCCGAAAAGGCCCTGGGCCGGTCAGCCCAGGCCGGCCGTCCTGGCCCCTTTTCGTGTCGGTTCGCCGCCCCCTTTGACCTAGATGATCCTCGGGTTATTTATAGTCCCCGTGCTAAGTTGCAACTATCAAGCCATTCGTCATTCGCCGCCGAGGAGCAGAGGAGCTTGAGGGACACCATCTCGGAGAGGAGGGTCGTGTTAGTCGTCTAGGGTTTACTTAGCCGGCTTGGGAACCTTGCAAGGAAGACCACGTCGGAGTTTCGGAGGTGTGAATCAAGATCAAGGTAGGATCCCGGTTGGATCTTATTCATTTATACACTTTTGATGGAGTTTTAATGGATCCGATTCCTAGCGTCGAGTACCTTTGTTTATGATTCTTGTTCTTGCTTGGGTGTTTTCTTCCTCAATCTATTCTCGAGATAGATTGCATGGGATGTTCTTGTAGCCGCGGTGGCTCGAGGTGCATACCCGATCTACCAAGTAGTTCAACGTACTCCTTGTGAGTGTGCTCTAAGATTCGACAGCAAAGAAAGGGGAACATCATGACAGGATGTTGACACCGAGTACAGCGGGGCGACTTAGGGGGTTTGACCGAAGGTCAAGGTTTAAAGACGCTTTTAATGAGATTTGTTTTGCTCTCTCTTCTATCTTGCTCGGAACTACGACATAAACACAATCTAGATCCCTCTATATCGGTACCTCATTGCTTTCTCTTGCTACCTCTAATGATCCTAGTAGATTAGATGCATTCGAAACTTCTTCAAGATGCTAGTGTTTCTCGGTTATTAGATTGAGTCTTGCGTTACACACTGTTCCACGGATTCGATACCTTGGGTGATACTCGAGGGAAAAAGGTACTACATGATCCGTAAGCTTGCGGTGAACTTTGGCGCATTTTTGAACCGTCAACAGTTGGTCGCTAAACATAATGGGTTTATGGCGGCGCATGGACATGTGTTGCAGTTGTGGCTACGGTTTTGCCATGATTTTTCCTAATTGTTGCAATTGTTGCCCATTTTGCAACTACTATGACACATTGCTGTTTGTTGATGGTTCAATAACGCACCAAGGTTCACCGCGAGCTTACGGATCATGTAGTACCTTTTTCCCTCAAGTATCACCCAAGGTATCAAATCCATGGAACATGTGCAACGCAAGATTCAATCTAATAACCGAGAAAACACTTTCATCTTGAAGAGGTTTCGAATGCATCTAATCTACTAAAACACAAAAGGTAGCGAGAGAAAGCGTAGAGATAACCGATCTAGAGAGCCTAGATCATGCTTATGTTGTAGCTCTGAATAAGATAGATGAAGAAAACCAAACAAATCTCAAAAAAAGCATCTTTAAACCTTGACCTTTGGTCAAACCCCCTAAGTCGTCCCGCCGTACTCGGTGTCAACATCCTGTCACGATGTTCCCCTTTCTTCGTGGTCGAATCTTAGAGCACGCTCACGAGGAACATGTTGAACTACTTGGTAGATCAGGTATGCACCTCTAGGCACCGCGGCTACAAGAACATCCCATGTAATCTATCTCGGGAATATATTGAGGAAGAACACACCCAAGCAAGAACAAGAATCTTAAAAGAAAGCACTTGATCGCTACAAATCGGATTCATAAAGACTTCATCATGAATGTTTACATGAACAAGATCACCACCGGGATCCTACCTCGATCTTGATCCAAGATCCGGAACTCCGACGTGGTCTTCCTTGCCGAACTGCATGTGGGTCCTTGACATCGTTTTCCCCGCGGTTCGGATAAGGGTGTGTTGATGGTTGAAATTCACCATTTCCAACTCTCAATAGTCTCACATAAATGGAGGCATATGCATTATTTACTAGCATTTTGGTTTGAATAATGTAGTTCCACTTGTCCTTGGAGATTATTTGTAGGTAGGTGATTTACCCCTTAAAAGAGATGGAAACTCACCTTCTATGAAGAAACCATGCCAACTCAGCTGAGGAGGTGGCTGCCACCAATGGAAACATGGCAATCCACGTCATCGATCCAGGGGAGGCACTCACCGACGAATCAGAGGACGCCACATGGACTTCACATGGATCAAAGGGCCCACCTCGGATACCAAATCAAGCCATGCACCGGGGATGGATCAGAGGGCCCACAGGGCAGCCAACCAGAGGAAGGCCACCAGGTGGGGCCACCCTAGGGGGCCGGCCGATCCTAGGATCGGCCGAACCGCCTTAGGGGGTTCCTTCCTGGCCCTCCACGTGGCAGCCCCCTATTGGTCTATTGCCTCACTCCCGGGTGTTTAGGGGTCATTTGGTGCTCCGAGCAAGCCTTGTCCTTGCCTATAAATAGAAGGGGAGTGGCTCCCATTTCTCACACACCACTCTCTCATTCTCCTCTCACTTTTAGTTTCGAAGGCTAGGGGGTAGGCTAGAGTAGCTCTTATTCAGGTTCCAAGTCCTCTTGGAAGTCTAGGTATGAGTTCTCTTTTATCTTTATTTCTTTGTATGACTTTGATCTACTTCAGTTATTCATCTATTTCATATAAAGTCATGGTAGATCAAATGTTTGATATGTTCTTGAGTTCATCCTCTGTTCATCATTTAGAGGCTTGTGTTCTTCGTGAACACTACCTTTTGATCCACTTGAAGGGTGATAAACTCCTTCCTTATGTGTTTGTTCATAAGTTAGAGGCTCGTGTTCTTCACGAACACGACCCTTTGATCTTATTGATTAGACATAAGAGAGTTCATATCTGTTTGTATGTCTAGCCTTAGTTGATCTTGTTAGATGGCATGAGAGTGTTGCATGAGGTCTGTGTTCAAGCTACGGTACTCGGTCTAGTTGACTAGTCTTCTGGTGGCTGTCACCCTGGGTCACAATAGCCCGGGCCGGGTGGAGTCTAGCAGCAACGTAGGCATGGTGCCTGGGTTGTCTGGCTACGATAGTTATGAGCATACACCCCGTAACGAGAGGTCGGTCCTCAGGTGGTGACAGCCCTGTTGGATCCTAGGGCAACCTCCGCGCTGGGGTACCTGCTGTAGGAGTCTAAAGTCTAGTTTCGCAGAGTGCTGGTCATCGCGGGCTAGCTCCCCGTTTGTACCTGGGTGTTGAACCTTATCTCACTCATGCAATACTCATGCCCATCTCTTGTATCTTCTAGCTTTGTATGTTTAGTACATTAGAACCTAGAGCTAACTCGTATGTTCCCCCTAAGCCGTAGTGTGCTAGAGTAGAGGTAGATCTGAGTGTGTGTCTCACACTACCCTTATATCTTTTATCTTACCCCTATCTTTGAGTGTGTTGTTCCCTATATCTATCTCTTGGTTTACATTCAGAGCAAAAGCATAAGTCTAAGATATCCGCCATTGCCTTCCACGGATACGATACCCTTGGAATACTCTCCTTCCTAGGGGAAATGCTACAATGGTTTATCTGTGCGCTTGCGGATTTGTTCATGATCGTTTAGATTAACCTCTGGCAAGTCTCGATGTTCACGCTAACCCGGTACCATTAGTTGTGACATTGAGAGGTGCCTAAAGGCATTTCTAGCGCTGACGCTAAGGATGGACTCCAAATCTGTTCTTAAGTGATCGACGTTAAGAAATACCAATAGGGTGCTTGGCGCACGAACTCCCGCATCTTCTGTCTAGGTCCTCGATACTTCACGGCTTCACGCTTTAGTCCTTGGCTCATTTGGAGTCATGTTCATCTTGTGTCTTGACTTGTGCCGGGCTTCATGATCGTCTCGTAAAGTGCTCGATGAACTTTACTCGAAAGTCCTCATTTAGGCTCTTAATTCCTATGTAAATAATAAACTCCAAAAACCATGCACGAGTGCGAACTTGACATATAATAAGTGTTAGGATCGTTAGTGTGAATAACAAATTAATACCAAAATTGAAGGTAAACTCATGGCTGGGTTGACGGAAATTGACCGCCAACATCCCCCCATGCTTGAACCTTGCTCGTCCTCGAGTAAGCCTTCAATGGATATATGAGTTGCCCTTCGATGTTCATACCCTGCACTTGATCATACATGAGAAAACATAATGCTCTCTAGATTTATATTCATTAAAGTTCCATAATGTAACTAACTTTTATCTCTATGAAGGGTAGATATCATTCAAGCTCTTTCCACAAGTACTTGATCATGCTCCCAAATTTTCAAACAAATCTCAGAAATTTTGAAAGTAAAGAGTGAGATAAAGAAAAATTGCTTTACCAAGATAAAAAATAACCATCTTGAATCTTGCTCAAGAACTCTCATCTCATCTTGTCTCTCAAGCCTACTTGTTCTACTCCTTTCCTCTCTCAAAGTGTACAGTGGAAAGATTTATATGGAGCTATGAGAAAATTTAGTCCTACCAAGATATTATAGTTGAGATATTAAAATAGGACTAGCTTCTCATGGTCTTACCGAGACTCGTCAAAAAGGTCATTGGAGAAATAATGTTCTCAAGGAGGGGAGAGATGAACACACACTTTTAGATAGGTGGACATGTGCAAATGGCAAAGAGTGATCCCGAGGCACAAACGAAGTCCTTGTTATCAGATTGCACATGGTTGGAAAGATGAATATGGGTCTTGATCTTGAATCCTCTTGAAAACTCAAAAAGCACTAAACATAGCGAGTGAACCGGGGAGCTTATTTATATATATTTTTTCTTTCTATCTTTTTCTCATCATACTTTTTCTTCTTTTTTCTTTTATCACACATTTTTTATTACTCCATTGAACTCTAAACTATACTAGCACTTCCTTGGCAACCCCCCCATGCTTAGATGTTTGCTCGTCCTCGGGCAAAGAGGTGATGAATATGCCAAGGTAGAAATTGAAGTTCTCATATTTTCTTGGAGAGAGATACTCGAAATCTTCTAGGGATCCTTTTGGAGGTTTCCCAAAGTCTTGCTCACTTGACGACACCTTCCTCGTAATGTTTCTTGAAATATTCATCCATACTCATAATTTTGGGTTGTGATCAAGGAGGTAAACACAAAAAGATGTTTTTGGGTTTTGTGGGTGGATATCTAGCGAGGTTTGCGAAATTCCCAATGTGGAAACTCACAATGCACGGATAGAAGAGGCTAGCATAAAGAAAGATACGCAAAAACGGAATGACTAGCTTCTTAGTCTCGGGCCAGGGAAATCATGCCTTGAATTAATGCACCCAAAAATAAATCATGTATATACTAATGTTTTGCACTCAAATAAATGTAAGGCTTTGGATAGGTAGAGCAAAATGCAAGCGGTACTCACGACAAGGTTAGCATAACTTTTAAGAACAAAAATGGATCTTTGATTCATTCAAAATTGAGAGCAACGAAAAAGAACTATGAGACTTAAGTTATCATAACCTCCACACAAGATTAGGCTAGCATTTAATTAAATTTTAGATTTGTATTAAAGAGAGCACTAGCTTCAGCATGCATAAATCAAGCATAGGATCGAGCAAAGCGGCAACGATCATCACATATCAACATGGTACAATTTTCCATCCATATTAAAGATCATAAAAACGATGGTGAAACTTATTCATGGTGATGGAAAGCAAAACTACTACTACCACACACATGCTGAAAATAAATAAAACAAGAAAATACTACGCATACATAAATGCGCACAAGCTGAAAAATATAGAAAAGGAAAAGGAAAAAAATCAAACCACACTTTAAAAAGCATCATCCCTTCCTTCTTTCTTCATTCCTCATCCGATTGCTCTTCCTCCGTTGGTTGCCTTTCATTGAATCCTTGCTCATAATATGTTTGCATGGCTCCTCTATGAAATTGATCTGGTGCCACAATTTGAAGGCGTCCTAGTTGATGGGCGATCCCCGCCGTTCCTTCTTGCCATTGGTTGACATGTGTCCAGATCCTCTCGATGTCTTGCACATTTCTTTGCATATACGCCCCAATGATGGCTGCACTTTGTTGGGGCTAAGGCATGCTTGCATAAGGTGCCACGAACACTTCATTTGGCACCACAAAGGTCGGTGGATAATATATTGGAGGTGGTGGCGGCATGGCTGCACCACTCTCCCATGCTTGCATTGGCACACTTTCGTAGTAGGGTGGCGGCATAGGAATCCCTCCATATGGTTGATGATATGCAGCCTCTCCTTGATCTTGGGCTACGGAAGATGATCCCTCTTCTATAATTCTTCCTCTTTTGTTCTTCTTGGCCGGCACAAGAAGTCCTTCTTCTAACCAATTCTCTCTCTCTTTAATAAATAATTTCAGCCTCATATTTGGGAGAGGAACATTAGCTTTTGCCACCTTGTAACCTCTCTTCTCATCTCCACTTATATATTTTCCTTGTTTCATATAGTCAATTCCAAGTGATTCCCCGCAAGTAGGAATTTTGGGTTTCTTGAAATTCCCGGCTTCAAAGAAATTGCTATCAGAGAGAGATAGCATCCCGAACCAATATCTCCAGTTCCCGATATCGCTTCACAACACCACCGATTGATCATGATATATGAAGGATCAATGGCTTGCCTAACAATCATTGGCAAATAAAGCCAATTTAGTTCCATGTCGGTGATCTTGGACTCTTTCATTCTTCCCAAAATCCTTTTGCTCATCCGGATGATAGGATTCCAGATGCTACTTCTTTGCCGGTTGTCTTCTCCCGAAATCATATTCCAAAATCCTTCTGACACATTTTCATTAAAATCCACTTGCTCTGGGGCCTCCTTCCTGAATCCGAGCAATTCTCTAATATGCTCATAAGGAATTAGTAGCTCATCATCCTTGTGTCGAAATGAGAGGGATGGCACCCCATCATTAATAACCAGCACCATCGTCACCCCAACTCCATCGGAAAAATGTCCCCAACCAAGGTGGTTCATCAATTGATAAATATCCGGATGAAATCCCAACACCTGGAGAGCATTGTCATCGAAGTCAACGTTGGGCACAATCCTCTTCTTGAGGCGAACAAGCCTCTCCTCCTCCTCCTCCGTCATTATGAAAAATCCATATTTGGAACGCTTCGAAGTGTATTGTGGTGGAGCGGATGAACGAGTCGAGCGACGAGGTTGGACGGGTGGCTCCTCCGTGCGCCCTTGCGGTTCGGTGTACCACATGGACGAGCTTCGCGTGTCCCTTCTACCACTAAGGAGCATGGTGTCGCTCCTTGATGGTGCCACGTCCTCCTCCATGCTTCGCGGTGACTCGGAGATAGAGTGCCTCCGCGAAGAACTTGTTGATGGCGGCTTCGACTATGATGATTGTGTCTTCTTCCCAAAGCCCTTATTGAAAGCCTCCCTCATTTTTCCTTGCTGCACAAAGTCACAAACAAACTCTCCCGGGGGTTTCTTGCCGGTAGAAATATGCACAAAAGAAGTATATGGAAGGGTAATGATTGTGATGATTTTTTGTAGATTTTTGGACTTAGGATTGGAGAACGAATTTTTCGAAGGTGTTTCTGGAGGTTCTAGACTGGGAGCTCAAGAACATGAACTAGCAATGAGATGAGTGACTTACCTGAGGAAGACGAACACCGGGGGGCAAATAAATAGGCCAGGCCGACCGGCCTGGGTCAACCGGCCTAGGGCCCCTGCCCTCTGCTTTGGCTCCTATTTTCTCCCACTTGTTGTTGGATGCATCATTGTTCGGTGTACTCGTGCTCCACGCCGTTCACCGTCCAAATTCTCCCAGCCACACCTTTTGCTTGCATGATGAAGTCCTCCATCTTGATCATTTGCTTTGTGTCACTTCCATGATTCCTTGCCTCCCATGTTTTCACTCATATCCTGCAAAACAAAACATTGCTGCCCCCCATGCTTGTCCTTGCATGTGCTCAAGATGCCTTAATGATGAGGCCTTCCCGTGATGCATCATGGAGCACTAGAAGTTCAATTAAGCTCAAACCTTCCCTTAATCATGTTTAGATGCTAATTACTCCTCTAATTTCGAAAATTGAAAATTAACTCAGAGATATCAATGAGTTCAAATGTATTTTAGAGGAGTTTTTAGGCATCAATACCATCTGTAAGTCGAAACTTTCCGACTACATTGATTTTGGTTACACCGGGATTGCTTGCTTTCATTTATTGATAGCGAGCTTCTCCGGCTTGACCGTGGGGGTATGGGTTTAGGTTCTAATTTTTGCCAAACATGAGAGCGATGTTTTGAATAAACAAAAATAAATGGGGCTTGGAAAAATTCTAACTCTAGAGAAATCGGTGGATATCAAGTTGACTGAAACTAAAAATCGAATTTCCTAGGTTCACGCGAGTCCAACCATGCGTCAAAAATTAAAAATCATTAAAGAACAACGCGGGGCTCTACTCGTGTGTTTTTATGATGTAAAACAAACCAACCTTGTCATCATGAAGAGGATGAAAGGTGTGGGTAGGTTCTGAATTTTTGGTATTGGTTTCTCGATAAGAGGCAAATAAATCGTGGGATGGCTCATGTCATCGGTTTATGGTTAAATAAAATCCAAATGGAACATGCGAGCAAATTAAATGTCTCAAAAATAAGTTCAACCACTTAAGAGTTTATACCAAGACTTGCGTAGCAAATTCTCTGACCAACTTACTTGAAATGGGAAATATTCCGGGTTGCCCTCCCGGCAGCTTTATTCTTGATCGGGCTGTCCTCCCGGTAGCTTATTCTTGACTCAACGAATGGGTTGCCTCCCACCTAGCGCTTCATTTATAGTCCATGGCTAGACTTCTTCTCTTCTTCACTTCGGACCAACGCTCTTTGCGGGTGTTGCAATCTTGGGTACCCACTTCCGCACCATCTTGGGCACGGGCTTATTCTCTAGCTTAGTCATCTTTTTGTTGTTCACAGGCGGCTTTTGTTCTTTGGTCTTGACGGATGCAACAACTTCTTTGATCACCTTCGCTTCTTTCTTCTTGGGCTTTTCCTTCTTTGACTCTTCCTTGCTAAAGCGACGATGAGGTGGAACATATTTAACATTGATCATGTTGCATACCTCGAAACGTGGATGAACCTTGAATATGCTCGTTGTGCCATTGACGTCAAACTTGATCTCTCCCTTGCCAATGTCGATCGTTGCTTCAACGGTCTTGAGGAAAGGCCTCCCTAGGATGAGAGGCGGATTCTCCCTTTCTCCCATCTCGAGCACCACGAAATCAACGGGGATGAAGTGACCTCCAACTTTCACGGGCACATCTTCGGCGATTCCCACAGGATAGCGAATAGAGTTATCACCCAACTCAAAACACATACCCGTAGGCTCTAGTGGTAGGCGTAGCTTCTCGAACACATATCTTGGCATGACACTCACACTTGCTCCAAGGTCGCATAATACCTTCTCGAATGTGAATGAGCCAATAGAACATGGGATGGTCGGACATCCGGGGTCTCTTTGCTTCTCAGGTCCTTGATTTGCAATGGCGACACTACATTGTTCGGACATATTGACGTGATCTGCCCCGAGTGTTGCCATCTCAAACTTGTTCACAAGTATGTCTTTGAAGTTGCGAGAGTATGTAGGAACTTGGAGAGCATCTAATGGCGGCATGTTGATGCTTAACATGCGCACTACTTCCACAAACTTTTCAAAATGACTATCAACTTTACCTCAAAAGTAGCATGTCTTAAGTGTAGGCATCTTCGTGTCATCACTTGGCATCTCGAATTCCGGCACTTCGGTAGCAATCTCCAGAATAGTAGTCACCTTCTCCTTAGTGTGATCCTCCGCCTCGACGGTTGGCTTAGGCTTCCTTGCTCCGGCTAGAAATTCGGGATCCTTCATCTCCTTTACCGAGCGAGTTTGAATAGCCTTTGCCGTCTCGGGACCTTGGGGCTGCCCCGACAATCTTCCTTCATTAGCGGTTAGGCGCCCGACAGGTTGTCCCACATCTTCATCATGTTGAGCACTTGATGGTTGGAACTTCCAACCTCCGTCACCTTGCCATCGATGTTCTCCAATATTTTATCCATAGCCTTGAACTTAGTGATGGTGTCCTTGTTGATCTTAGCTTGCTCGTCCATGAAATCCTTCAATTGTATACGAAGAGGAACCGTATCTTGAATGGATGAACTTGCATTAAATTGAGGTCTACCTTGCCCGTAGCAGAAGTTTGGCAAATCTCCTTTCCTCATGTAGTCGAGCCCCTTTGCTTCCTCCGGACAATTTTTTGGACATGGCCATACTCCCCACACTCTTCACATGTGGATCTTGCTTCGGCGGCCTTTAGGTCTTGGGCTGCTTTCTTTTCTAGCTCCATGTTTTCCAACCACCTCATGAGTGAGTCGATCTTTCCTTCTAGAAGTTCCTCCTTTTCAACGTGCAAAACACCTTTAACATTGCCCGTTGGTTGGACCAGAAGTAAGCGTCGGGATGACGCCCATGTATCATTATCTGCAACCTTCTTGAAAAGAGTGAATGCTTCGGTCGGAGTAAGCTCGATGATAGATCCTCCCGCCGATGCGTCAATTACGGTCCTCGATGCTAAATTGAGACCTTGATAGAACTTTTGAACAAGGTCCTCCTTCGAGAACTTGTGATGTGGCACGGCTCGGGTGTACTCATTGAAACGCTGAAAGCTTCTGCGATAGTCTTCATTGGATATTGAGCAAATGTAGAAATCTTGTTACGCAAGCTTTGAGTCTTACCCGGCGAATAATACTCCTTCATGAAAGCTCTCATCAATGCTTCCCAATTTTGCACCATCTCCACCTGTAAAGTATAGAACCATTGCAAGGCTTTTCCAAGTAGCGAGAATGAAAAAAGCCTCGCCCTCAATTGATTTTGATCCAGCCCTTCCATTGTGAATGTTTGACAAAGTTGAATGAACGCTTGAATGTGAAGGTTAGGATCCTCTTTACCGGTGAAAGGTGAATGTTGCACCATGTGGATGGTTAAAGTCTTGATCTCAAACGGTCTTCCGATGTCGGCTAGGTTGAGGATGGGTAGATCAACGAGCTCCGGGATGCATAGCTCCCCAATCTTCCTCTCTGGTTGTGCCATTGGTGGCGGTTGAGGTTCCTTGGATGTGGTGATTCCTTCTTCGGACTTGGATGTGGTGATTCCTTCTTCGGACTTGGATGTGGTGATTCCTTCTTCGGACTTGGAGGTGGTGATTCCTTCGGAGATCCCGATGATCCTTCGGCCTCGGCTTTTGGATCTACAATCTCCAGCTTCCTAGCTCGTGCTTCACGTCTCTTTTGCCTGTAAAGTTTTTTCGGATCATCCACAAAATTTTTCAGTTTGTTGGAGAGGTAGCCGTCCATCTCCTGTTAGGGTTAGCAATAAACAAAATATACAAAGATCTAAAAATAGAAAAATATAAATAAAAAGTTAGTCAAAAACTAGATTAGATTGGTTTTTGAGGATGATCAAAGTTTAATAGATGCAAAAGAAAATCAAAAAGAAAACTGAAAATACTTACAAACGAGATACTAGATTGGATCTTGATTACTTGTTCCCGGCAACGGCGCTAGAAAAAGGGCTCGTTGACGGTTCAATAACGCACCAAGCTTCACCACAAGCTTACAGATAATGTAGTACCCTTTTCCCTCGAATATCACCCAAGGTATCGAATCCGTGGAACATGTGCAACGCAAGATTCAATCTAATAAACGAGAAAACACTTTCATCTTGAAGAGGTTTCGAATGCATCTAATCTACTAAAACACAAGAGGTAGCGAGAGAAAGCGTAGAGATAACTGATCTAGAGAGCCTAGATCATGCTTATGTTGTAGCTACGAACAAGATAGATGAAGAAAACCAAACGAATCTCATAAAAAGTGTATATAAACCTTGACCTTCGGTCAAACCCCCTAAGTCATCCCGCCGTACTTGGTGTCAACATCGTGTCACGATGTTCCCCTTTCTTCGCGGTCGAATCTTAGAGCAAGCTCACAAGGAACGTGTTGAACTACTTGGTAGATCGGGTATGCACATCTAGCCTCCGCGGCTACAAGAACATCGCATGCAATCTATCTCGAGGATAGATTGAGGAAGAACACACCCAAGCAAGAACAAGAATCATAAAAGGCACTTGATCGCTAGAAATCTGATTCATAAGGACTTCACCACGAATGTTTACATGAACAAGATCACCACCGGGATCCTACCTCGATCTTGATCCAAGCTCCGAAACTCCGACGTGGTCTTCCTTGCAAGGGTCCCACACCGGCTAGGGTAACCCTAGACAACTAGCACGACCCTCCTCTCCGAGATGGTGTCCCTCTAGCTTCTCTGCTCCTCGACAGCAAATGACGAATGGCTTGATGCGTGGCTCTTCGCACAGGGACTATAAATAGCCCGAAGGGGTGCTAGGTCAAAGGGGGTGACGAACAGGGCCAGAAGAGAGCCAGGCCGGCCGGCCTGGGCCGACCGACCTAGGTTCTCCTTGGCCCAGTTCGTCCCTAGTTTTCTTCCCGAAGCTTCTCGCGTCTTCCTCAGTTTTTGCCGAACTGCATGTAGGTCCTTGACATCGTTTTCCCCACAATTTGGATAAGGGTGCTTAGCGCACGAACTCCCGCATCTTCCGTCTAGGTCCTCGATACTTCATGGCTTCACGCTTTAGTCCTTGGCTCATTTGGAGTCATGTTCATCTTGTGTCTTGACTTGTGCCGGGATTCATGATCTTCTCGTAAAGTGCTCGATGAACTTTACCCGAAAGTCCTCATTTAGGCTCTTAATTCCTGTGTAAATAATAAATTCCAAAAACCATGCACGAGTGCAAACTTGACATATAATGGGGGTTAGGATTGTTAGTGTGAATATCAAATTAATACCAACATTGTAGGTAAACTCATGGCTAGGTTGACGGAAATCGACCGCCAACACTATTCGTGGTGTTGTGTGTTGCAAAAGAGTCTTACATACAGCAATGACTGGTGCTGTGTGTTGCAAAAGAGTCTTTCGTACAACAACGAAAATGCAATAGTTGTGACTGAATTCAGTGATATAGCAATGTGGATCGAAAATGTTGCAAATGCCTCATAGGTATTGAGGAACCAAGTTGATACATGCCTTGGTTTGTATGTGATGAGTGATTGACCAGATGATTTGAGGCTTTGTGTGTAGTGTAGTGTTGTGTGTGTTGTGTCGTGTGTGCTTTGTGTTATGTGTGTTTACCATGTTGTCTTAGTGGTGTGTTGTCAATTCACTCGTGATGAGTGGTTGACAACGTTGTGTGGACTGACTCTTTGCCTAGTATTGCAGGTGCAGGTTGCGGCTTGGTTTGCGTTGGTGCAGGTGAAAAACAAGCGTGAAAGGTCTATGTCTGTGTGACCTCTGAGGAGTGGAGAGACAAGTAGGCTTGGTTCGAGGGACCCAGTGGCCGACGGGATCAAGTGCGGGCCGCATGGTGGCAAGAAGAGCAAGATGAAGTCGTGTACAAGGAGCCGGCTCAGGGTAGCGTCTAGCAACCGAAGTCTGTGTGTGGGGTTTGTTGGTTTGGCCACAAAACCAACACCGACCCGGGACGATCGTGGCGGCCAAGTCATGAGTCGGATTGGTGTGGAGGTCACACCAAGTCCTCGGGGTTTGCAGTGGTTTGGCCACAAAACCATTGGGTTACTTAGCTGAGCCACAAAGCCAAGACTAAGGACTCGACAGGGCGATTCGGCCTGCATGGGGGGGTCTGACCGCCTGGTTAGGGCGGTCTGACCGCCTGGCCAGGGAAAGAGTGCGGGCAGGGCGGTCTGACCGTGTGGGCCGCAGAGTGTCGAGAAGCTTCAAAGTGGAGGACACATGGTGTGATCGCAAGGCTTGCGTGGAGTTGAAGTGGCTTGCGGTCGACGAGTGTCCATCCGATGGAGAAAATCATGTGTTAACCAAAACGCCCTTGCATGGGCTTGAAGTGTAACTCCTAGTGTAGGGGCACTTCGGTCATTTGTCCGGAGGGCCTATATATAGGAGGAGTGGCTGGTTGGGCAGCCATCTCTTTTGGATGGTGAGGTGGGTGTGCTCCTCCTTCTTGGAGTGCTCTTGGTGAGAGGTAGAGAGGAGAGTGGCTCTTTGTTTGAGCTTCTTGCGTTCCAAGATTTGTGATTCTTGGGAGTGGCTTGTAACCGAATATGGCTACATGATTCTTAGTGATTTCCCCTTCTTCATCTAGTGCCATATTATTTATTCCCTGCGTTTTTCTTTTTCTGAGCCCTTTTCTTGGGATTTTTGTGGGGAAGATTTGGAGGAGTTTCTTTGCGGAATTCGTATTGGAAATCACACATGAGGACGTGGTGCCTCTTTTCTTGGTGATCTTGCCCCTTCAAACCCATGGAAAGGCCTTCGATTTGGTGGTTTTCGGTGTTGCCCGAGTTCTTGAGGTAGAGGCGCAAGATTTGCGATTCCCCATGATTGAGAGCGTTTTGGTGGATATCCTTTGAGGGAGAGGTTGTCCAGGAGGTTACCCATCCATCCCCAAAGTTTCGCTGCAATTCGTTGGGTGAATCGGGAGATCGATTGATGGGAAGTGAGGGTTGACCCGTGGTTCTTGTTTTCAGGGGGAGGGCTGTCTAACCGCGTGGGGGACGCGGTCTAACCGCCCTGGGACCGTCCTGGAGAAAGTTTGGCTTTTCAAGGAGATATTCTGGGAGCAAGTTGGCCTTGATCAGGAGAACCCATGGTTAAAATCTCAGCTTGATTCGAGTTCTTTTGGTCTAGTTTTTGACCTTTTCTTGGAGCCAGCCAGAGGAGGTCTGACCGCCCCAGGGAGGAGGTTAGACCGTCCCTGGTTAAAGTTTGGTTTTTCTAGGAGATCTTCTGAGAGCATGATGACCATGATCCGAGAAAGCCATGGTTAAAGTTTGAGCTAGTTTCGAGTCCGTTTGCTTCGGTTTCGGTCGGTTTAGTGTTTTCTGTCCAGGGAGGTCTGACCGCCCCCTACGCGGTTAGACCACCCCCTGCTGGATAGAGGTGGTTTTGAGATTTTCAGTATGTGTTTTGATCTCGGTAGTTTTGGTTTGACGTGGAACTTGTTCCTAGGATCACTAGTACTCTAGTGACTACGTGATCTTGGCAAGCAAGATGATTTGGAGTTGGAAGTGTTTTTGGGTGGAGGCAGGATTTCTGAAGAGGGAGGTCTGACCACTCCTGGACAGCGGTTTGACTGCCCCTGGAAGAAGTTTTGCTTTTTGGTTGGATTTCTCTGTGTGCCTGTTGGTCTTGACCAGAGGAAGCCATAGTTCAAACCTGAGCGGATTTTGAGTTTGTTTGGGTTGTTTTCGAGCAAGTTCTTGGTGACTCCTGTAGGGAGGTCTGGACCACCCTGGCATAGAGGTCTGACCGCCCTACCCTGGAGCGAGATCGTTTCGTGTTTCCCGCTGCGTGCTTGTTCTCTTTGGGTTGGATACTTGCTCCTAGGTCCAGCAGCACTCCAGTGGCTACGTGGATTTGGCAAGTGAGGTGCTTAAGGCTTTGGAGTTTGTTTGGGACCATAGTCCGAGTTCTTGCTCCGTGTGAGAAGAACTTTTATCGGCCCCCATTCACTCCCCTCCTCTCTGGTCGCCAATCCGGTCCTTCAATTGGTATCAGAGCCGGTTACGGATCTTCGTGATTCTAACCAGTCTAAGGTCCACAGGGCGACAGAGAAAAAGGGGTGCTTTTTCTCACAGCTTTGGTTTGCGTGCTTTGAGCTTGCGTTTGGCTAATCCTAACCGGTGCTTTGAGTTATGGCACCTAGTTCTTGTACGATTGGCTCTTTGTCCTTAGGTGGTTCCCTGAGCTGGAGGAGTTTGGAGAAGAGGACTACACACAAGAAGAGCAGGAAGGGTAACTCGAACTCTGACTTTGAGGATGAGGTATATTGTGATCCCAACTCTATGCATAGGGAGATCACTAGGCTAGAGGTGCTCATAGATAATCATGACAAAGTTCTTAGAGAGGCTAAGAAGATGAGGAAAGAGCTTAGGACTTTGCTAGAAGAGGCTAGAGAAAAGGCGGTCGATCTAGAGTCTAAGCTTCTTGATGCTAGGCTAGAAATTGAGTCTCTTAAAGCTGCTCCTACTGTTTGCACTGATTATGATGCTTCTCTTGCTAGATTGGATGTGTTTAAGACCAAGTATGCCTTGAGAGTTGAGGAACTAGATGTGGTTAGGGCTGAGCTTGTTGAGTTGAAGTCTAGACATGCTTTGATAGGTGCTTGTACTTCTTGCTTTGCCTTGCATGCTAAACTAGATGATGCTTGCCATACTTCTTGTGATGGTGCTTTGCTTGATGTGAAGGATGCTAGTTGTTCATGTGATCTCATTTGCACATCATGCATTGATTTGGAAAGTGAAGTGTTGGCTTTGAAGAAAACACGCGATGATATGAGCGCCAAGTTGGTTGTGCACGATGAGTGAGTGCCAACCTTGAGAAAGAGAATGAACTCTTGCATACCACATATGCTAGATGCATTGAGGTGGAATTTGAGAATTTGAGAAATATGACATGTGGCACTTGTGAGCGCCTCAAATTTGAAAATGAGGTTTTGCGCACAAGGTGCAAGAGTCTTTGTGCCAAGGGTTTGGATTCTCACATTTCTCGTCACTCCGATGTTGATGCTTTTACAGTTGCTTCTTCTCAACCGGAGTTGACTTTTTCTCTTGAGCGTGAGTCTTTGGATTGTGGCACGTGTGGTGGTGCTTTGGATAGCTCTTTCATAGCTACTCTTAAGTTTGTTGCTTCTTCCGATGTTGCCCAGGATGTGTTGGATGGCAAAGGTGCTTCTCACATATTTAGAACTCATGCTCCCAAACCGAAGTTCCAATGCATCTTTTGCAAGAAGGATAGGCATACCATTTAGTTTTGCTTTCACCGTGTCAAGCACGAGTGACGTGTGCATGCCAAAGCTTTGAAGAAGCCACATATCCTTTCTCATGGCACGTGTGATTCTAATCTGGGCACCAAGTCAGATGTTGGGGTTGATGCTTCTTGCTCTCAGTCCCAAGGGACTTCTCACTTACAAGAGAATGGTGATTCGTCCACTCGGACCGTGCCTCCCGATAGGCCATTGTACCATTCCTCTCAGTGTGGGAAGGATGGGCATTAAGAGAGCTTTTGCTACTGCCGGCCAAGGAGATTGCGGCGAGGAGGTTCTTCTAGGCCTTTGGTTGTGTATAGCCCTTCACATGGCATGAACACTTGTGAGCCTAAGAAGGCACTATTTGTGGATGGGTTTTACGACGCTCTTTCTAGTGTATTAGGCTATGCTCGTGGACATGTTTCTAGCGTTTCTTGTATAGGTCCACGACATGCTTTCCATGGTGCTTGTGTTGGTTCTTCTCCTACGACCCCGAAGGATCTTTGCCTTTTTGCTTGTGGTAGCACTCGGTTTTCTTCGCGAGTGGCTCCTTTGAGGCATGGTTCTAAGGGTGTTCGAAAGCCTTTTCATTCGAATCGGCATTTGCATGATGCTAACCCACATGATGAGTTGAGTGCATCATTTACCCGTGTGACCAAGTATTGGATTCCCAAGTATGTGCTTACTGACCCTTTGGGATCCAAGACTTGGTCTTTTCATCTCCTTGTGTGTAGGTATGGAGACACGGTTGGAGAACATGGGTTGGATGGTGCTTGACCTTTGCCCATGAGGTGATCAAGACAAGATGGTTCTCCACACCGCTTTGGATGGCTCTCGAAAGCCTTTGTACACATGTATAGTAAGTTTTCTTTTATCTTTGTGCTCACTTGTATATACTTGTGTCTTGCTTATGTGTAAACCATGGTAGGCTAACCACCTTATTCATGATAGCTTTGTGATCTCGAATATCTATCTTGCTATCTTTTGTATGATATTGTGGTGGATGATATTTATGAACATCATGCTTTATGGTTGCTCTTTGTGGTTATGTCATGTTGTTGATCTATATCATGTTTGGCTAGCTCTATTTTACCTTTCTTGTTAGCATTTTGTTCCCTCATGTATATCTTGTCATGTTAGCTTTGTAATATATGATTGGTGGATGATCCATATGAACTTATATCATGCCTTTGTTTAGTTCCTGTATCTTGTTTGGCATGTTGTTCTTTGATATCATTTTGGTTTAGTATCCTTGTATGGGGTTGTACCTTGTTGACATGCTTGCAAGCCCATGCTTATCCATATATGTCGAGTCATGTTACAATGCTTTATTTATCTTGATTGGTATTGTCAATGCATTGTGTAGCATGTTTTGAGTTTGCTTTGGGTTTTGGGCTTGCCTTGTCTTCGGGTTGTGTTTTGTTCCTTCTTTTGTTTTCTCCCTTTTTAGGTTGGTTTTAGAGCTTCTCTTTTGCTCTTTCTTTTTCCTAGCTTTTGCTTTGCTAGTTGTCTTGGGTTAAGGGGGAGCTTGGCTTCTTTCGATGGGGAATTTGGTTTCAAGGCGTGTTTTGGCTTTTGGTCGTCGGTTGTGATCCTTCAATTGGTATCTTTTCTATGGTAATCAATTGGGATCTTTGGCGGTCTTGCAATTGGTATCTTTCCTATGGTACTCAATTGGGATGTTTTGTGGCTCTTCTCTCGCTTGGAGCAGTTCTTAGTTGGTGTGTCCCCTTGTGAGCCTTCTTGGTGTTAAATCAAGTTCCTTGTCTCCCCATGAATTTTGCATTACTTATGTCTCATATATCATGATGTATAGACTTTGGTAGGTTTGACATTCGTGTCTTGCATTATGTCATATATATCATGTTGCATTTGATGTACATATATACCTTTGTTGCATTTGTATCATATGCATGGTAGGTTGAGCTTCTCCTATATGCCATGAATACTATGATATGCTATTTGTGAGCCTTTAAGCATGTTTGATATGACTTGATGATGGATAGCTATGCTCTTGATAGTTTTGCTATATTTGCATGATGAGGTGGCTAATTTTTGAAAAAATGCTAGATAGGCTCTCTCTCTTGTGAGTATAAGGCTTTGCATGATCTTAGTGTGCTTTGGTGGTTTATATCATGCTTAATTCATGTTTGGATATCATGTGCTTTTCACTTGGGGTCAAAGACCCATTTGTCATTATGAATGTTTAGCCCATGTGTTACCTTTTGGGGAAGCATAAGCTTCTTTTTGCCGCAAAGGCACATCATGTACCATTTTGTGCTTAAATATGAAAAATGAAATTGGTATGAAATGCTCTTGCTTGAAATTATGCTCGCACATGTTCCATGTCATAAATGCTTTAAAATTGCAATATTTTGGGTGCTAAACCATTGCATGATGTTTACCATGAGAAGTCTCATTTCAAGAAGTAGACACATGGCTCGGTGGCTTTAACATGACATGAGATGCTTATGGGTGTTTGTAATGATCTTGTGATGATGATATGTGACCTTGGATAAAGTTTGTGTGATCTAGATTCACTTTGGTATGCTTTGCTCATGTTTGGGTCTTTAGCTCATGAGAGGGAAATTTTTCGCAAAATTGTGTATCTTGATCATGGCTTGCTCATATGCTTCTATAGGTTTAATATCTTGATGGCTATGATTCTATGCAGCTTTGGGATGTCTTGCTTGCTCATTTGCTCATTTGTAGGATTTTGTGGTGCTCATTATCTATTTGAGAAGCTCTAGGTTGAAATATTTGTGGAATTGCCTTGTGGTCATAAAGAGGGAGAAGTTTGTGTATGGAAAAAGCATTTGGGCATGTTAGAAGGTTTTCAGACTGTTTCGACAATTTTCAGAGCAAAATTTGGAGGGGCGTTCTTTTGGGCGGTCTGACCGCCCTGCATATGATAAGTCCGGGGGGGGTCTAACCTCCCGGGGGGTGGTCTAACCGCCCTGGGCAGACTGAGCAGTGTTTGCTCTTTGTCTTGCATTAGTAACTTTGCATGTTTTTGTTCAGTGGGAGATTGCATTCGTTCAGGGGGGAGCTTCTTTGTTTGCTTGAGTTGTGTTTTTGGTGGTTTGCTCTTTGCTCTTTTGCATGTGTTTAGGGTGAGCTTTGTATGCTCTTTGGCCCTAGTGCATGTGTTTAGGGGGAGCTTGTGAGCTTGGTGTGATCTTTGCTCTATCGCATGTGTTTAGGGGGAGCGTTGTATGCTCTTTTGGCCCCAATGCATGTGTTTAAGGGGAGCTTGTGAGTTTTGTGCTCTTTTGCTCTCTTGCTGGTAGTGTTGAGCCCTTTTGCCTCTTCTTTAGAAGCTGGTGGTCGATTTGAGTTGTCGGTCCTTCCATGATCGGTGTTGAGCCCTTTGTGCCTCTTCTTGAGGGATCATGCGTTCTTATCTCGGTTGTGTCGAACCGTTGCCCATGTCTTTTGGGACTGAGAACTTGATATGGCCTTTGTGTTTCCTCTCATGCCAAGTGACTTTGTTCTTTCCCTTTGTGTGGCTTTCGTTCACTTGGATGAGATTTTTGGCCTTTGCCCTCTCAAACCATCTCTTTGTGCTCGCATGTTGTAGACCCACTCCTCAAGTGGGAGAAATTTGGAAAATCAAGTTGATATGAACCTTGATTTGATTGTGATGAGCGGTTGACAAGTGCTTTGTTAAGAGCTGCTCTAGTTTGATGGCTTTCGGGTTTAGCTCTTGTGGGTTGCTTGACTCTTTGGTGGTGTTTAGCCTTTGTGCTTCCTTTGGTTCCGAGAGTCTTTGGTTGGAGCTCTTTTCATTTCAAGTTGCCTTGTGTTTGCTTTTTCTTGGCTTTTGGGCACTTGAATGAGTTTTTCCTTTACTTTTGGGCACTTGAATGAGTTTTTCCTTTGCTTTCAAACCATCTTTTGTCAATTGACTCATCAAGGGGGAGAATGAGGAACCAAGTTGAGATGTGCCTTGGTTTTTATGTGATGAGTGATTGACCGGATGATTTGAGGCTTTGTGTGTAGTGTTGTGTTGTGTGTGTTGTGTCGTGTGTGTTTTGTGTTATGTGTCTTTATCATGTTGCCTTAGTGGTGTGTTGTCAATGCACTCGTGATAAGTGGTTGATAACGTTATGTGGACTGACTCTTAACCTAGTATTGTAGGTGCAGGTTGTGGCTTGGTTTGCGTTGGTGCAGGTGAAGAACAAGTGCGAAAGGTCTATGTCTGTGTGACCTCCGAGGAGTGGAGAGACAAGTAGGCCTGGTTCGAGGGACCCGGTGGCCGAAGGGATCAAGTGTGGGCCGCATGGTGGCAAGAAGAGCAAGATGAAGTCGTGTATAAGGAGCTGGCGCAGGGTAGCGGTTAGCAACCAAAGTCTGTGCGCGGGGTTTGTTGGTTTAGCCACAAAACCAACACCGACCCGGGACGACCGTGGAAGCCAAGTCATGAGTGGGATTGGCGTGGAGGTCGCACCAAGTCCGCGGGGTTTGCAGTGGTTTGGCCACAAAATCACTGGGTTACTTGGCCGAGCCACAAAGCCAAGACCGAGGACTCGACGGGGCGAGCCGGCCTGCCTGGGGCGGTCTGACCGCTTGGTCAGGGCGGTCTGACTGCCTGGCCAGGGAAAGACCACGGGCAGGGCGGTCTGACCGTGTGGGCCGCAGCGCGTCAGGAAGCTTCGAAGCGTAGGACACACGACGTGATTGCAAGGCTTGCATGGAGTTGAAGCGGCTTGAGGTCGACGAGCATTCGTCCGATGGAGAAAATCATGTGTTAGCCAAAACGCCCTTGCAGGGGCTTGTATTGTAACTCCGAGTGTAGGGGCACTTTGGTCATTTGTCTGGAGAGCGTGTATATAGGAGGAGTGGCTGGTTGGGCAGCCATCTCTTTTGGATGGTGAGGTGGGTATGCTCCTTCTTCTTGGAGTGCTCTTGGTGAGAGGTGGAGAGGAAAGAGTGGCTCTTTGTTTGAGCTTTTTCCCATCCAAGATTTGTGATTCTTAGGAGTGGCTTGTAACTGAATATGGCTACATGATTCTTAGTGATTTCCCCTTCTTCATCTTGTGCCATATTATTTATTCCCTGCGTTTTTCTTTTTCGGAGCCCTTTTCTTTGGATTTTCATGGGGAAGATTTGGAGGAGTTTCTTTGCGAAATTTGTAGTGGGAATCACACAAGAGGACATGGTTCCTCTTTTCTTGGTTATCTTGCCCCTTCAAACCCGTGGAAAGACCTTTGATTTGGTGGTTTTCGGAGTTGCCCGAGTTCTTGATGTAGAGGCACAAGATTTGCGATTCCCCATGATTGAGAGCGTTTTGGTGGATATCCTTTGAGGGAGAGGTTGTCCAGGAGGTAACCCATCCATCCCCAAAGTTTCGCTGCAATCTGTTGGGTGAATTGGGAGATCGATCGATGGGAAGTGGAGGGTTGACCCACGGTTTTTGTTTTTTGGGGGAGGCCGGTCTAACTGCATGGGGGACGCGGTCTAACCGCCCTGGGACCGTCTCGAAGGTCTGGCCGCCCCAGGGAGGAGGTTAGATCGCCCCTGGTAGCCCCTGGTCAAAGTTTGGTTTTTCTAGGAGATCCTTTGAGACATGATGGCCATGATCAGAGAAAGCCATGGATAAAGTTTGAGTTAGTTTCGAGTCCATTTGCTTCGGTTTCGGTCGGTTTAGTATTTCCTGTCGAGGGAGGTCTGACCACCCCCCTATGCGGTTGGACCGCCCCCTGCTTGACAGAGGGGGTTTTGAGATTTCCGCTATGTGTTCTGATCTCGGTAGTTTTGGTTTGAGGTGGAACTTGTTCCTAGGATCACTAGTACTCTAGTGACTACGTGATCTTGGCAAGCAAGAGGATTTGGAGTTGGAAGTGTTTTTGGGTGGAGGCAGGATTTCTGAAGAGGGAGGTCTGACTGCCCCTAGACAGTGGTTTGACCGCCCCTGGAAGAAGTTTTTCTTTTTGGTTGGATTTCTCTGTGAGCCTGTTGGTCTTGACCAGAGGAAGCCATGGTTCCAACCTGAGTGGATTTTGAGTACGTTCGGGTTGTTTTCAAGCAAGTTCTTGGTGACTCCTGTAGGGAGGTCTAACCGCCCTGGCATAGAGGTCTGACCGCCCTTCCCTGGAGTGAAATCGTTTCGTGTTTCCCGCTGCGTGCTCGGCCTCTTTGGGTTGGATACTTGCACCTAGGTCTAGTTGCACTCCAGTGGCTACGTGGATTTGGCAAGTGAGGTGCTTAAGGCTTTGGAGTTTGTTTGGGACCATAGGCCGAGTTCTTGCTCCGTGTGACAAGAATTTTTATCAGCTCCCATTCACTCCCCCCTCTCTAGTCGCCAATCCGGTCCTTTAGGTATGTCGACGCTAACACGAATTATGGTAACATGATGTCGATATAGCATCAGACACCAAAATCATCGCACTAGAGAAGATGCTATTCCAACCATATATCGTCGTTGCAATGGAAGGCACTATTAGTTTCAATTGAGGTGTTTGTGGGTGCCACCAGGATATCGTGAATCTGTACAATATGGCATTGGGCCTTGATAATGGCCTACACCCATACGACACTTTCTTTCATGACCCGATCCAACAAGAAGAAAAACCCAAACACATTGTTAACACCCCGACCAGGGCGATTAAACTGGCCTTGTAGGGCGGTTAGACCACGTTAGCCTGTAGAAGTTGTATTTCGACACAATTTTTTAAGAGTTTTGACTCCGAATAGGGCAAGACCTCCCCTCCCTATAAATTGAAAGGGCCACGACTGATTAAAAACAATTTCAATTATCTTTTTTCCCTAGCTTTTCTAATCTACTACTTGCACAATGCCTCATTTGTCTCTACGTCGGTTTAGGGGCTCCTCCAAGATTCTCGACCTGGATCCCATCCGCTAAGGTATAATCAATTTTGAGATCAATGTGCATGGTATTTCATTAGTTTTTGTTATGTCTAATACTGATCAAGCACCCTTTGTACACATGGTTTAGGAGTTGTGAATCTGTTGTAGTTTGTTATTTTTGCAATGGCAACTGAAGGGGATTATAGTTGGATGGAATTGCCTACTGATCATGAAGCATGGCAACGCAGATTCGAAAAGTTTATGGAGGATACCTTTGAAAACAAATTCGAGCAGAGTTTGTGCAATGTCCATGTTGTAGATGTCGTTGCATGGCATACCATGATAGCGAACAAGTTGAACATCACTTGGTTACAAGAGGGTTTGACAAGAATTTCATCATGTAAAAGCAACAAGAACGTCATCATACTCGTGCTGCTGAGCCTATGGCTGTGGATGATGACGACGAAGGTGAAGGTGGTGCTGATCATGACAATTGGGAAGCCACCACTAATTTGTTTTCCTCTCTGATTAGTGGTGCCATACATGGTCGAATCACGGATGATGATAACAATGATGAGGAGCCAAATGAGGCAGCACACAAGTTTTCAAATTAATGGAAGAAGCAAGGATAGAGTTGTACCCTGGTTGCAAGGAGGCATCAAAGGTTTCTTTCATTGTCAGGCTATTTCAGATCAAGTGCATGTGTGGTTTTAGCAACACTGCAATGGAGCAAATAGTGTTCTTATTCTCTCTTGTGCTGCCTAAAGGACATTGTCTCCCGGTTACCCTGGATAATGTTCGAAAGGTGGTTCAAGACCTTGCCTTGGATTACCAAAAGATTCATGCTTGTGTCAATGATTGTGTGTTATTCCGTGGAGTGTATGCAAACTTGCACAACAGTCCAATATGCAAGGAGAGTAGGTGGCAAAATATAGGTGCACAGGGGACTGGCAAGGCTGTCACTGATGCAACAAAGAAGAAGCGGTACCTTGTAAAATACTTAGGTATTTTCCACTGACTCCTCGACTGCAAAGATCTATATGAACGAGGAAACATCATAGTATACGCATTGGCACGATGAAGAATTGGTTGAAGATGGCAAAATGCGACACCCAGCTAACTCAAAGGCGTGGAAGCACGTGAATGACACGTTTCAAGATGAATTTGCATATGATCCACAAAATGTCAGGCTAGGACTTGCATCAGATGGCTTCAATCAATTATGGATGATGAACATCACCTACACTACTTGGCCAGTTATCCTAATTCATTATAACCTGCCTCCTTGTTTTTGCTTGAAACAATCATTTTGAATGATGTCCATGCTAATTCCTGGGCCTAAATCTCCAGGAATTAACATTCCTGTGTATTTGCAGCCTCTGATCGATGAACTCAAAATGCTTTGGCAACATGGAATTGATACTTAGGATGCCACGGAGAAGCACAACCTTAAACTACGTGCAATGTTACTTTGGACAATAAACGACTTTCCTGCTTATGCGATGTTATCTGGCTGGAGCACCAAAGGGAGGTTTGCTTGTCCTTATTGTCACAAGGACACTGATTACATGTGGTTAAAATTCAGTATGAAGCATTGCTACATGGGGCATCAACATTTTTTGCCTAAAAATCACGTGGCAATGCTCCAGTGTGACTCACAGTGAACAAGTTCGGGATCAGTACCGGACTTTTGAACAAGTCGTTTTTGGAGCCGCTACTTCGAAGAAGAGGAAGCAGCATGATGAAGATTCTATATGGCAATACTAGAGGAAGCAAAGTATTTTCTTTGAGCTTCTGTACCGGGATTCGTTGCTTGTACACCATAATATAGATGTGATGCATACTGAGAAGAATATTTGTGAGAGCTTGATTGGGACTTCGCTCAATTTAGCAGGTAAAACTAAGGACACTAAGAAGGCTAGACTTGATCTGAAAGAATTGGGTATAAGGAAGGATCAACATCCAGTTCTGAATAAGAAAGGGAAATACGAGATGCCACCAGCATTGTACACGTTAGGTGATTCTCAAAAGGAAATCATGTGCAACTTTCTACAAGGTGTTAAGATGCCCGATGGTTATGCTGCTAATATCAGGAGATGTGTTGATGTCAATGCATGCAAGGTTTCAAATCTGAAAAGTCATGATAACCATATTATATTACAAAAACTCCTACCCTTTGTGGTACGTGACATATTGCCGGACGAAGCAGTGATCCCAATTATCTAGCTCAACAGGTTCTTTAACTCGGTATGTTCAAAGGAGATTGACGAGACTGAGATGCAAGAACTTAGCAAATCGATTGCAGATACCCTTTGTGGGCTTGAGATGATTTTCCCTCCAGCATTTTTTGATATTATGATGCACTTACCAGTTCATATTGCTTGGGAGGCTGAATTTGGAGGCCCTGCTTCGTATAGGTGGATGTATCCAGTTGAGAGGTACCTTCGTACCCTCAAAGGATACGTGAGGAACAAAGCGTTCCCAGGGGGTTCAATAGCAGAGGGATATATCTCGGAGGAGTGCCTTACTTTATGTTCTCGGTTCTTTGATTGTGTTAGTACGAAGCTTAATCGGCCAGAGCATCAAGAAAAGAGCGCTGTTAATGAACCACCTGCTGGTCTGAGTGTATTTGCGAGCATCGACAGTGGGCAAAAGAAAACTGTTACTAAGCATAATGTGGAGATACTAGAGACCGATGTCTTGCAGACGATGAGGCACTACATAATATCAAACTGTGATGAGGCCATTCTAGTTGAAGAGTAAGCAACATATGAAAATTATGCGAAAGTTTGTTACATTGTCTACACTATACATCTAACTGTGATTATATTTCTTTTTAAATGTTTCAGTGAGCATAAGCCAGAATTGAGGAAAGCCAGCCCGCAGAATGTTGAAAGTAGGCACAAGGAAAACTTTGTACCATGGTTTGAGTGAAAAGTAAGTCATATACATTTTTGTTAAATTTAAATCGTCAAATTTGAATGTGCTCTTAACATATTATCTTCATGTCTGTGATAGTAGATGAGGAAACTACATTCTGAGAGGAAAGAAGATGAGATGTTGTATTCTCTATCTCGTGGTCCTCAAAGAATTGCTACTTTGAGGAATAAGTGCTCTGTCAATGGTTTCTATTTTCAGACATCACATATAGAGAATAATCTAACAACACAGTATAGTGGTGTTGTCGTCAAGGGTGTACAGGGCATGGAATTGTATGGAGTGATTAAAAAAATCATCGTACTTGATTTTCCTACTAAAGGACCGGATTGGGAGACCAGAGAGGGGGGAGGGAGTGAATGGGAGCCGATAAAAATTCTTCTCGAAAGAGATGACACCTCTAGCGAGATGAATACGGCCAAAGTCCCGAAATCACTTCCACCACTTATTCCACAAGTTTGCCAAGATCACGTAGCTACTGGAGTGCTACTGACGCTAGGAGCAAACCACACTTCCAACCAACTCAAACACGCGCAAAACATAGCGGAAACCACAAGAGACAGATCTCCTGGCAAGGGCAGTCAGACCGCATGGAGGGGGCGGTCAGACCGCCTCAGCCTAGGAAATCTCCTCAACCATCAAACGAAGCTCACGACCCCAAAACTACCCAAGATTTCACCTGGAGACTCCTCTGATAAAGACAAATAAGCTATGAGAGAAATCCCTTGGAAAACTAAACTTTGCTCGGCGAAACCCCCAGGGCGGTCAGACCACCTGACCCTTGCGGTAAGACCGCCTTGCTCCCAGAACTTGGCCGCGGGCCAACGCTCAACTTCTCGATTCACCCCACAGATTCTAGCGAAGCTTTGAGGATAGCTAGGTCACCTCCTGGAAGACCTCTCCACCAAAGAAATCCACCGAAACGCTCTCAATCAAAGGGAATCACGAATGTAAGGGCTCTATGTCATGAACTCGAGGAACCACGAACACCACCCAAATAGAAGGATTTCCTGAGGGTTTGCTGGGGTAAAATCACCAAGAAAAGAGGCACAAACACCCCACCTATGATACCCAATAAGAATCCCACCAAGAAACGCCTCCAACAAACCACCACAAAAATCATAAGAAATAGCTCTAAAAATCACCAAATGGGAAAACGCTGGGAGACAAAGGGACACAAGATGAACCACGCCGAATCTTTTATACATGCCATGAAAGGTTCATACAACGTCTAGCAAGCCACCCGAACATCCAACTCTTTCTCAAGATGACTCATGAAGCTCTCAAGCTAGCCTATGGAAAACTAAAGAGGAAGAGCAAATGAACTAGGGTTCCAAGAGTTGGCTACCATCTCCCCTCAAGTGAGTTTATATGGAGGGTGCCGAATGACCAAACTACCCCTACTACTTAATATTAAGATACATGCCCACCGAGTGCACTTTGGGAAACTTGGTCGATTTCTCCATCGGACGGATGTGCAAGCCGCTTCAACTCCACGCAAGCCTTGCGATCACGCCGCGTGTCCTCCACTTTGAAGTTTTTCGATGAACCATGGTGCACGCGGTCAGACCGTCCCTCCTGGGCGGTCAGACCGCCCTGGCCAGGTGGTCAGACCGGCCTGGGCAGACCGGCTTGTCTTGTTGAGTCTTCATCCTTGGCTTTGTGTCTCAGCCAAGTAACCTAGTGGTTTTGTGGCCAAACCACTACAAACCCGACGCGCAAGCTTCATTTGTTAGCTGCTACCTTGCACCGGCTCCATCCTCTCGACGTCGTCTTGCTCTTCTCGCCAGCATGCGGCCCATACTTGATCGCATCGGCCACCGGGTACCTCGAACGAAGCCTACTTGTCCCTCCGCTCTTGGGAGGTCACACAAACATAGACCTTTCACGCTTGTTCTTCACCTGCACCACGCGAATCAAGCTGCAACCTACACCTGCAATATTAGGCCAAGAGTCAGTCCACACAATGTTGTGAATCACTCATCACTAAGGAGCGACCATCCACCGATCCTCGGACCACATAGGTCCTCAATCTCCCCCTTGATGAGTGCATTGACAATACACACATAGTAACCAACACAAGAAAGAAAGAAAACGAAAAGAAACTAACAACAACCCTGAGGACTGGTGTGGTCCGAGGACCGGTGGTTAGTCGCTCCTTGGTGATGAGTGATTGATAACGTTGTCTGGACAGACTCTTGGCCTAGTATAGCAGGTGCAGGTTGTGGCTTGATTCTCGTAGTGCAGGTGAAGAACAAGCATGAAAGGTTTATGTCTATGTGACCTCCCAAGAGCAGAGAGACAAGTAGGTTTCGTTCGAAGTACCCGGTGGCTTACAGGATCAAGTGCGGGCCGTATGCTGGCAATAAGAGCAAGACGACGTCGAGAGGATGGAGCCGGTGCATGGTAGCAACTGACGACTAAAGCTTGCACGCGGGGTTTGTAGTGGTTTGGCCACAAAACCACTAGGTTACTTGGCTGAGCCACAAAGCCAAGGCCAAAGACTCGACGGGGCGAGCCGGCCTGCCTGGGCCGGTCGAACAGCCTGGTCAGGGTGGTCTAACTGCCTAACCATGGTGTGACCGGAGGTAAGGCGGTCTGACCGCCCAGGAGGTATGGTCTGACCACCCAAGAGGGGCGGTCTGACTGCGTGGGCCGCAGCGCGTCAAGAAGCTTCGAAGCGGAGGACACGCGATGGGATCGCAAGGCTGGCGTGGAGTTGAAGTGACTTGCGGTCGACGGGCGTCCGTCCGATGGAGAAATCGACCAAGTTCCCAAAGTTCCCTAGGTGGGGTGTATCTTAAGTTAAGTAAGCAGGGGTAGTTTGGTCATTCAGCGCCCTCCATATAAACTCACTTGAGAGGAGATGGCAGCCAACTCTTGGAACCCTAGTTCATTAGCTCTTCCTCTTTAGTTTTCCCTAGACTAGCTTGAGAGCTGCATGAGTCATCTTGCGAGAGGGATGGATGTTCGGGCGGCTTGCAAAACCTTGTATGAACCTTTCATGGCATGTATAGAAGATTCAACGTGGCTCATCTTGTGTCCCTTTGTCTCTCGGTATTTTCCCTTTTGGTGATTTTCAAAGCTATTTTTTCGGATTTTCGAGGAGGTTTGTTTGAGGGGTTTCTTGGTGGGATTCTTGTTGGGTGTCACACATGAGGTTTTTGTGCCTCTTTTCTTGGTGATTTTGCCCCAGCAATCCTTCAGGAAAATCTTCGATTTGGGTGGTTTTCAGAATTCCTCGAGTTCATGACATAGAGCCCTTGGATTCGTGATTCCCTTTGAGTGAGAGCATTTCAGTGGATATCCTTTGGTGGAGAGGTCGTCCAGGAGGTGAACCAGCTATCCCCGAAGTTTTGCTGCAATCCGTGGGGTGAATTGGGAGATCGGGTGATGGGAATTTGAGGGTTGACCCGCGGGTGTTTTCTGGAGACAAGGTGGTCTAACCGCATAGGGTAGGCAGTGTGAACGCCGTGGGTGGTTTCGCGAGGAAAGTTTGGTTTTCCGGGGATTTCTCTGATAGCGTGTTTGCCTTGATTAGAGGAGCCTCCAGGCAAAATCTTGGGTCGATTCGGGGTTGTGAGCTTCGTCTCGTGGTTGAGGGAAATCTCCAGGCCTAGGCGGTCTGACTGCCCTGTCCATGCGGTCTGACCGCCCCTGGCAGAAAATTTTCCTTGGTTGGTTTCCACTGTGGTGTGTGCGTGTTTGAGTTGCTTGGAGGTGTGGTTTGCTCCTAGGATCAGTAGCACTCCAGTGGCCACGTGATCTTGGCAAACGTGCAGATAGAGTGGAGAAAGTGATTTCGGGACCTAGGCTGTGTTCATCTCGTTAGAGGAGTCATCTCTCTCGAGAAGAATTTTTATCAGCTCCCATTCACTCCCCCCTCTCTAGTCACCCAATCGAGTCCTTCAATTAGTATCAGAGCCGATTACAAATCTTCTTGACTCTAACCAGTCTAAGATCCAAAGATGGGTGACTACGGAAAGGGGTCGGGTCCTCCGCACTTCGATGGGAAGAACTACCAGATATGGGAAAGGCGCATGGGTGCATTTCTTCATGGCAAGGGACAACTGATTTGGGATGTGACGCAAAATGCAAACTATGTCCATCCCATCAACTTCCTTGCCCTAGGTTCTCGGAACATGTTTGACGCCAACAACAAGGCGGTTGATTACTTATTTCGTGCTCTTTGTGCCATGAAGTTCGATCATGTGTACGGAGAGGATGTGGCTGGTAGGATTTGGGAGAAGTTGAGGACTGCTCATGTTGGGAACGATCAGGTGCAGGCTCGCTTGTTTGGCACTCACCGGAGAGAGTACGAGAATTTCACTCATCTCTCCGGTGAGTCGATTGATGCGATGTTCCAGCGCTGCACCTGTATTGTGAGCAACATGAGGGCCAATGTGACGGTGCTCCCATACACAGATCATGATAGAGCTATCAAGCTCTTGCACTCACTTGACAGATCTGTGTAGAGTGCCAAGGTCGAGGCCATTTTGGACTCGGATGTGTATCAGACGTTAACTGAGGATGAGCTATTCTCTAAGCTCAAGTCGTTACAGGTGGATCGTGGCCTTAGAGCCAAGACTGAGAGCCTGACTAATTCACATAGTCTTTCTCTCATCTTTGGATTTTGTGGAAGGACTAACACTAACTCCTCTTCGAGGATGTTTTCTCTGTCTTCCTTTGTGTCCATGCCAGATGAGGAGTTTGACGAGCTTGGAGAGGACGACCTGGCCCTGCTGACGAGGAAGTTCAAGAGGCTGCACAAGAACCACGTGAACATGAGGAGGACCATGCGTACGTGCTATAGATGCGGCAAGCAGGGGCACTTCGTCAAGTTCCACCGACAACGATGATGACAGCAAGCGCAAGAGCAAGAAGCATGGTTCCAAGAACCTCAGCGGCCTGAGTTGCTTTGCACAAGAGGATGGCTTCTGCGGCATGGCCCACAGCTCCGGCAGCAAGAAGAGCCAGAAGGATGAGTCGGGCTCAGATTCCGAGGATGAGGTATGTGATGAGCTCTCTTCCTTGCACCAGGAGAATGAGGAGTTGGTTGCTTTTCTTGACAACCATGATAGCATGCTTAGAGAGGCCAAGAAGCTTAGGAAAGAACTTAGGGCCTCGCTAGAAGAAGCTAGGGAGAACATAGTTGAGCTAGAGTCTAAGAATCTTGATGCTAGACTTGAAATAGACTCTCGTAAGACTGCTCTTGTTGTAGCTGATGCTGTTGATTGTGATGACTGCAATGCTTTCTTAGCTGATTTGACTGTGCTTAAGGAGAAGCATGCCTCTATGTTGGAGGAACTAGATTTGCTTAGGGCTGAGCTTGATGAGATGAAGTCTAGGTCTCCTTTACTTGGTGCTTGCACTTCTTGTCCTGTGTTGCATGCTAGACTAGATGAATCTCATGATAGGATTGTTTCTTTGGAGGCTGCTTTGAAAGTTCCTATTCCTACATCATGCTCTACTTGTGAATTACATGCTGTTAAGAATATGGAGCTTGCACACTATGTTGATCGCTTGCAGGATGAGAATGATGAGTTAAGGAAATTGATGAGTTGGTTGTCTGGACATGAGCCTCAGTTGAGTATGATGATGGCTGAGTTTAAGCAGTTTGATGGTCAGGCTTTGGGTTCTGAGAAGATCGGTGAGACCAGTGGTGAGGGAGGAGAGAAGATTGGGGACATTCCTATTCCACCACAAACTACACCCATGAACAAATTTGCACCCAAGCCAAACCACCTCAGAAACAAGCTAGACACGACCCCAGATCCACCAGTGTTCCCCCACAAGACAGACAACTTCCAGAAACCGGTGAGGTTTGTGAGCAACTTTGGGAATGTGATTGGGGGGAAGCCAGAAGAGAAAGCTGTTGAGAAACCAAGTGAAGCACCATAGCCAAAGCCAAAACCAATCCGCTTCCAGTGTGAGTATTGTGGGAGGGATGGTCATCTAGGAGAGTTTTGCTACAAGATGAAGAGGGGTGAGAGGATGGCTAAGGAGTTCGTGAACAAGGACAGGTACCATCCTTCTCATGGTGTGCCTGAGCCTCATATGCCACTGCCTAGGGGTCAGACGGAGGTGCGTACAGTTCTGAGTTGGGGAACAAGAGGAGTTCCTGCTCGAGGTGGTTCACGTGCTGCTCCCTAGGGAGGGGCGGTCAGACCGGCCTGGGTAGGCGGTCTGACCGCATCCTAGCTAGAAGCAGGAGGTTTCGGTGCCGGTTGTCGTGGTGTTGATTGTGTTGGTTCCTATGGTCGTGGTACAGGCAGTAGTGGATTTGTTTCTGATGGTGGTGTGTTTGCTGGATGTTCTCCACCTCGTGATCGATATGAGGATGGAGAGGCCATCGCAGCTTTGGGTCTCAGAGGGGCTACGTGCCACGCTTTCCCTTTCGTGGTGGTCGTAGATTTGGACGTGATAGGATGGATGTTGCTAATCCCAATTTTGAGCAAATGCCTTGTTGACGGCTGTTAAGTGCTACTTTTACACCGTCAATCCCTACATAAAGTAAATGTAAAGTGATCATCAACACAAGAATAGGGCTTAAACTAATCATTTCTACAAGTTTTGGTGATTATTCGAATGCAGGTATTTATTCGAATCATGCAAAAAGGAGTCCCATAATTTAGATGGTAATAACTAGTATCCATTCCGGGGCTAGTGTCCACCTTACTATCAACCAACATTCTTCATCATATACGTATGGTAATATCTACCAGCCATTCCGGGCCTAGTATCCATCTTACCATACTCACCATATCCATACACGTGCACATCTTGATCTGATTGTGTGATTTGATTTTCTCTGTGCATCTAGTTTTTGACTTTGCAATATATGTGAGGCAAGTATGCTTTATCCTTTATCCTACCCTAAGCTCCACATATAGCCATCATTAGAAGTAGGATGAATAAAGGCAATCTAATGCCTTGGTGAGGACATATACATATTGAGCGATCCGAGAGAATCAAATGCAGAGCTAAGCAAGGTTTGTTTTGAAAATTTATTGCAAAACCCTAGGTTACTTGACATGATGAGCAGGAGTGATTTGAATCATAACTATTCCATTCCTCAACTACCCAAGATAGCATGTTAGACACTCCATAGAGTTCACAGGTACAAGGTATAGTTTGGAATATCTCTTATGCTCGCTCCATACCTTTGGATATCATGTCTCACCTTGATATAACTCCCTTTACTCGGTACGAGCAAAGGTCAAGTGTGGGGGTGTTGTTGACGGCTGTTATGTGCTACTTTTACACTGTTAATTCCTACATAAAGTAAATGTAAAGTCATCATCAACACTAGAATAGGGCTTAAACTAATCATTTCCACAAGTGTTGGTGATTATTCGAATGCAGGTATTTAGCACAAGAAATGGAGAGAAAGCATGCACATTTGATCCAAGCTGTTCAGGACCTCATGGATCCCTGAACCAAAGGCATAAATATGGCATCATTATAAACAATCTCAAATGCCAAATTGGATTGCATCATTGCAACGGGCTTGTCGAGACAATCGAAACAGATATATCATTTGTCTACTTCGAAGTCCGAATGGAAAAGATATGCATAGGACAAGATCATACTCCCGATATCTTGTGAGCCTGGTGGGACCCACACCAGGCCACATGGCGATGTACTTCCACATTGGATGCCATGTGTCCGTGACACCTCATCAATCCAAGTGAAGCAATCACTGACGAATCAGACACCGCCACGTGTGCAGCACAAGGATCCACGGGCCCACCAGGGAGCCAAACCACCTCAAAACACCGCATGCACCTGGAACTGTCATAAGGGCCCACATACTAGTCACTCAGAGAAAGCACAATGAGGACCAGGTGTGTCCGAAGACCAGTGGAGGGTCGCTCCTTAGTGATGAGTGATTGACAATGTTGTGTGGACTGATGCTTGGCTCAGTGTGCAGGTATAGGTTGCGGCTTGGCTCCTGTTGGTGCAGGTGAAGAACAAGCACGAAAGGCCTTAGCCGTGGCGGCCTCCGGGTGATGGAGAGGCAAGTAGGCTTGGTTCGATGGACCCGGTGGCCGATGGGGTCAAGTGCGAGCCGTGCGGTGTAGAACGAGCAAGTTGAAGTCATGGACATAGGCCGGTGCAAGGTGGCGGTTCGAGGCCGAAACTTGCACGCAGGGTTTGGTGGTTTGCCCACAAAACCATCGGTGGAGAGTTTCTTGGTTTGGGCCTCGAAACCAAGGCCGAAGGCCCAATGCGATGGAGACGATGATGCGGGATTGGCGCCGTTCGCCATCTGCTTCCACGTGGTGTTTCCCTATTGACCCCTTGTTACAATCCCGGGTGTTTTGGTGACATGTCGTCCGTTGATTGGCCGGTGGAAGGTCGGTTTGGCTCCTTCCCCTGGAAGTTACAGAAGAGTGCAATGCAAGCTTCCTCACCACGTGTCACCAAGCCATTGGCTGTGCCCAAAGCAAGCTGCACATTTTGGAGACAATTTGGCCTCTTGAGAAGCCACCCCCTCCTCTATGAATAGGAGGGGAGGGGCCCCCTTTTGGAACACATCCCAAGCTCCCTCTCCACTCATTCTCCTCTTGGAGAGGTGAGTTCTCACCTCCCAAGGTGTAGTGTGTGTGTGTGTTAGAGTGCTAGGTAGAGTAGGGGTGAGGAGTGAGTTGATGTCCTCGTGGAGGCTTATTCTTCATTTAGACCAAAGTGAGTATTTCAACATTTCTTATTTAGACTATAGTGTACTTCATGCATGAATGATATGTTCTTGTGTTCTTGGCTCGTTCATAGTTTAGAGGCTTGTGTTCTTCGTGACACAGAGCTTCGATCCTTTAGAGCTAGTGCATTGGTTCAAGTATCTGTTTGCATGTTTAGATCCTGTTTAGCTGAGTAAGAGTGCTGTATCTCGTTTGCATCCAAACCTTCCTGTTGCTCCATGACTCGATGATGAGCTAAGGATTGAGTCATTCCTTCCCAAGTTCGTAGTTCTGTATTTATATGGGGTGCTATAGTGTAGTTAGCGGGTCGACAGACGTAACCACGCTATAGTAGTAAACGGTAGTGTAGATGTGGTGTCTGGACTCTGGTTATCCTACGGATACAATGTGCATTCGCATAACGATAGAGGTAGGCCGCAGTGGTGACAGCCTGTTGGACCCTGTGAAATCCTCCACGCCCGTGTACCGAGTAGGGCCCCCAGGGTGGTGGCACACTTAAACCTTTAAAAGCTAGGGTGTGCCAGCGCCCCACGGGGAGGACTACATGGCGACCATGTCCTTTCCTCGAATCAAGACCCTCAGGAAGTGCATCTCATCCACCACATCTATCCCAGTCAGAGTTTGGTGTCTTTGGACCATCTATACTAGAATAGAAGATAGTGCACATCGTTCCTTGGATTCGATACCCTTGGAATACTCCTTTCTTGGTGAAGTGCTATACCGGTATTTTCGTGCGCTTGCGGATTCGTTCGTACCCGTCGGTATACCCGGTTGCTCTTATATGCTCCCTCTAGGTGTACAACTAGTGGTGACATTAAGAAATGCCAACATGGCTTGTCACTTGTTTGACTCTTTTTGTGCAAACCCTAGTATTGAGTCCCTTGCTCATTCTCGTTCTAGTTTTAGATTTACAGGTGGGAGGTATGGAGAATGTTTGGTTGATTGACTCCGGTTGTTCGCGACACATGACCAAAGATAGGGGTGGTTCTCCAGCCTCACCCTAGTGGTGTCAAAGGTGTACATCACTTTCGGGGATAATGGACGAGGACGGGTGCTTTCAAAAGGTGAGGTTAAGGTGAGTAGCTTGGTGACCTTAAAGTGTGTGGCTCTGGTCATGTCACTTGGGTATAACCTGTTGTCAGTATCTCAGTTACTGGACGAGGGTTATGAGGTTCAGTTTAAGTTGGGGGCTTCTCGTGTTCTTGACTATTGAGGCGATCTGGTTTGTACGATCGTGCCCGAGGGACAGATCTTTCGCGCTGATTTTTCTTAGTCTTTTGGTCCCTTGAGGTGTTTGGTTGCTGGTCCTTCTTCAGAGTTGTGGAGGTGGCATATGAGATTCGGGCACTTGAGCTTTGAGCTGCTTTCCCGCTTGAGTGCGCTCGATCTTGTCCGAGGATTGCCCAGGTTGCGTTTTGAAAAGGATTTGGTTTGTGCGCCTTGTAGGCATGGCAAGATGGTATCCACTCCCCATCCACCCCTGACTGCTGCCATGACAGAGCATCCGACAGAGCTATTGCATATGGACTTTGTTGGGCCAGCTCGAGTTCCCTCGATGGGTGAGAAGTGGTATGTCCTTGTGGTTGTGGACGATTACTCTCGCTATGCCTGGGTGTTTTTCTTAGAGGATAAGGTTGAGACGTTTGGTTTTGTTCGAGACCTGATTTTGAGGTTGAAGAACGAGAGACATGGGGATGCCATTAGAGCTATACGCAGTGACAATGGCATGGAATTCAGGAACACTCGTTTTGAGACCTTTTGCAGTGATCTTGGTCTTGAGCATCAGGTTTCGACACCATACACCCCTCCTCAGAATGGTGTTGTGGAAAGGAAGAATCAGACCCTGTGTGAGATTGCTAGAACGATGCTCGATGAGCACAGGACTCATAGGATGTATTGGGCTGAGGTGGTGAATACCACATGCTATGTGTCAAATTGGATCCTCCTCCGAGCTTTAAAGGAGAAAACCTTCTATGAGCTGATGCATGGTCGAGTACCTAAGGTGAGTCACTTTCATATCTTAGGTTGCAAGTGTTTCATTCTTAAGAAGGGCAGAAAGTTGGATAAGTTTGAGGCTAGGTCTGTTATTTTCTTTGGTTATGCTAATAATTCTTGAGCATTTCGTGTGCTCAATTTGGAAACTAACCAAATCGTGGAGACTTGCGAGGTTACCTTCGACGAGACACAGCCGCGTAGCAGTTTGGTCAGTGATTGTGCAAATGATGATGAATTTGGCGAGGAGATCTTTGAGGAGGAGGTGCAGGAAGATGGTGAGGAACATGATGGTGGTGGTGCTCCCGTAGCTGATCGTGTACCTACTACTTCCACTACAACGACGACGATCGAGGATGGACCAGCCCCTACACTAGCAACGACTGAGGTTGTTCAAGTGGAAGCTACTGCTGAGGGGGAGGTGGTCTCCAGACGTGAGGCACCCACCTTCGACGATCATAGGTGACACACATGAATGCACTACACGGTCCAGGTCACAGAGGCATTCTCATTTCGCTCATTCTGCATTTGTTGCTTCTTTCGAGCCCAAAGATATTAGACACGCACTTTCCGGTCCAGATTGAGTGAACGCTATGCATGAAGAGCTTGAGAATTTTGAGAAGAATCAGGTATGGGAGTTGGTTGAGCCTCCACCAAATTGCAAACCTATTGGGACAAAATGGGTGTGAAAGAACAAAGAGGGAGAAAATGGGGAGATTGTGAGAAACAAGGCAAGGTTGGTAGCTCAGGGGTTTAGCCAGAAGAGGGGATAGACTATGAGGAGACAATTGCTCCAGTGGCCCGTTTGGAGGCAATTCGGATCCTTCTAGCATTTTCTGTTGCTGAAGGGTTCAAGTTGTACCAAATAGATGTGAAGAGTGCCTTCCTAAATGGGTTTTTAGAGGAAGAAGTGTATGTGAGGTGACCCCCGGGTTTTGAGAGTGAGAGGTTTCCCCACTGGTTATACAAACTCAGAAAGGCACTATATGGCCTAAAACAAGCACCCAATGCGTGGTATGGGGCGTTGAGAGGGTTCTTATTTAGTAAGGGGTTTGTGATGGGGAAGGTAGATCAGACACTCTTTATTCTCAGGCAAGGCGTTAACATTCTGATCGTGCAGGTGTACGTGGATGACATTATCTTTGGTGGCTCTTCTCACACTTTGGTTGCCAGGTTTGCAGATGACATGAGCAGGGAATTTGAGATGTCCATGATGGTTGAGTTGCAGTTCTTTCTCGGGCTCCAGATCAAGCAGTGCAAGGACGAGATGATTCTGCATCAAGCAAAATACACCAAAGACACAGTGAAGAAATTCAAGATGGATGACTCGAAGCCGATGGCTACACCGATGAGTACGACTACAACTTTAGATGAGAATGTAAGAGGCGAGCCATGGACCAGAAGGAGTACAGGAGCATGATCGGCTCCCTCCTCTACTTGACAGCGACGAGGCCGAATATATAGTTCAGTGTGTGTTTGTGTGCTTGTTTTCAGGCTTCATCGAGGACTTCACATCGGCAGGCCGTCAAGAGGATTTTTAGGTATTTAAACTATACTTCTGAGTTTTGGTCTTTGGTATTCTACGGCCTCGACACTCAACCTTCACGGGTTCGCGGATGCTGACTTCGCTCGGTGTCGTTTGGATCGTAAGTCTACCTCGGGTGGGTGTCAGTTTGTTGGTTCTTCTTTGGTTTCTTGGTCATCCTGCAAGCAGTCCAGTGTAGCCCTGTCCACTACCGAGGCTGAGTATGTTGCTACAGCCAGTTGTTGTTCCTAGCTCCTATGGATTACCTATACTATGAGCGACTTTGGTGAGGAGTGTTCCCATGTCCCACTCTTTTGTGATAGCACTAGTGCCATAAGTGTAGCCAAGAACCTCGTTGTCCACTCCAAAACCAAGCATATAGAGGTGAGGTACCACTTCTTGAGAGATAATGTGGATAAGGGAAAGATATCTTTGATCCATGTGCCCACTCAAAACCAACTAGTTGATATCTTTACCAAACCACTTGACCAAGCCACTTTCACCCGCTTGCGGGGTGAGCTCAGTGTGTGTTTGCTTTCTTGAGTTGGTGGTGGGAGCTCCTTTGTAGCATATGTATTATATTTCCTTTGTTGCATGACATTGCATTTGTAGCATGATGTATAGTCATCTTTGTATCCTAGGTTGTTTTGCATTTGTATCATATAGTAGGATGAGCTTCTCTTATATACATTGATTGATATGATATGCTAGTTGTGAGCCTTTGAGCATGTTTGATATGACTTGATGATGGATAGTGTTGACGCCCTTTCGGAGTCAACAAGCACGCGGAGGAGCTCGTTGCAGCACCTCCACGTCGCACTGGTCAGACCGGTGCGGGTCACCGGTCAGACCGGTGTCGCCGGGAGAATCCGGCGAGATACCTCCAAACGTCGCCCGGGCAGGATCCTGTCGGGGCGGCGCACGCAGGGTTGTCCTAGGCTTGGCAGGCCAGCTAGGACGTCTTCAGACATCGCGGAGATGAAGGAAGAATAGCATGGTAGGGTTGGAAGAGTAGGGTAAAGAGGAACCGAAAGATAAATACGATAAAAGATAAGTTTGATAGATTCGATAGTGATTATTCCTCAATCGGCCATGACCCTTCATATATATTAGGGTGGGGAGGACTTACCCCGCAAGGAAATCCTTTTACAAGTCTAAATCCATCGGGACTCCTCAATTTGGCTCAGACTCAGGAGCACCGGTCAGACCTGTGTGGCTCGCCGGATGTGCAGATCTTCCGGAAGGCATATCTCTTTCATCCGGACTCCGATTTCGACGTTCTACATATGAATCTTGACCTACTCGACGAGCCCTATCCAATGGTGAAGTCAAATTTGCCTTTTGACCAACTTGACTACACCGGTCTGACCGGTGGGACCCACAGGTCTGACCGGTCGACTCAGTCCTGCCAATTTTGGGTGCGAACATATGCCCCCCTATTTTCTGGTAAAGCTTGCGTGCCAGAAAACATTCACAAAGATCAAAATTGGCTGAAAACGATGATCAACAATGCATCGCCCATATGTAAACTCTATATGGATGTCATTTTAACCGAAATGAAAACTTAATAAGTACGACATGCATGAAACTACAATTTCGGCTTTTGAACAACATCTCTAACAATTTAAGTCCTGATGTGGCCATGGAGGCCAATCGTAGCTCCTTGGTGCATCATAAGCATAATATTGATAGTTGTAAAAAGAAGACCAAGGATTATACCAAAACCATGAATTGCAATTGTTTATACCTGAATAAGCATTCCATGGCGTATGCATCGATGGAATAAATGATGAAGACCAATGTGATGCCTGTCGATGCTTCTTTGCTTTTGGTGACGAAGAATTCCACCTTTGATCTCCTAACCGATTATTTTGTTTTTGCTCGGCTATCTTTTGATACTTACGCAGCAACTCATCAAAGCTTGGCTTGTTTCTCATCACCTTGCTGTTTGGTATGACATTTGCGGCCCTACCAAAATTTTTGGCCTGACCGGTCAGACCGGTCGGCACACCGGTTAGACCGGTTCCTTTAGAACCAGCCATGTTGAGATCTTTTTGCCCCCCAGCCGAACAAGATTGCTGCTCAGCTATATTATTTGCGATATCATTATCATCAGGGACAATTTGATCAGTAGAATTAGTCGATGATTTTTCAATATGCGGCTTTTCTATGTCTAGTGTCAAATCTGAATTTTTATTTAATCTACCGTCTTTTTTGACATGATAGACTTGTTTGATCACCTTGCGCTTATTTTTTAGTGTTGACCGATTCTGATGATCAAAACGGTCACTACACATAGGTGATGGCTCATCAATAATCGGCTCTCTATAATTAATATAATTGGATCGGAAGTAACTAGGAGCAGACGATATATATGAATTATAATACCATGGAGGACAAAAATAATGCATATTAAAATAATCTTCCCATGGTATAGGCATAGATGATCCATATGGAGGAAATGGCGTTGATTTGTGAGAGTTACTCCATTGCCGATTCTCGTTATGGAACTTCTCTCTAGGAGAAGATTTTTGGCGTTTAGAATTTTTAGACCGACTAGCACCATTGACATTATTTTGTCTTTGAGATTTAGCCGGAAGTTTTTCATTGATCTTCAGCTTTTCTCGTTGATGCTTACGACCTTTAGATTCAATTGTTTTCCAAACACCAATCTCGGGTTTTTTAGGCTTAACCATCTTTGGTTTAGATTTATTTTGCGAAACCCTAGATGAGGCGGTTAGACCGGTGTGGGCACCGGTCAGACCGGTTGGGGCACCGGTCAGACCGGTCACAGCGCAACCGGCACCGTTGCCTTTGTTTTGTTGCCCCCTGAGCGTCAAAGTACTAGATGTAACCTCTATGCTTTTGCTAGGGGATTTTGGTTCAACAATTTCGGCTAGAGACGGCCGACTTGTTTCTTGACCAACAACGTCACAAATTGGCAAGGTTTTGCAAGGATTAATAATATCATTAGCCGGCTTTTCAATAGCCGACTTTTGAACAACGGGAATTGAATCTACGCTATCCCTTTTATTAATCAAAGATTTGAGATGAAAATTCTCAATAATGGATATAGCACCAGATAAGTTACCTGAGGAGTACATCTCCATCATTATGTCGAAGGTACATGGTTGGTGCAGCTTGCGTAGATCTTCACATGGCGCCATATTGCTTGAACTTGATTTCATCCCCAGCGGAGTCGCCAATTTGTTGACGCCCTTTAGGAGTCAACAAGCACGCAAAGGAGCTCCTTGCAGCACCTCCACGTCACACCGGTCAGACCGGTGCGGGTCACCGGTCAGACTGGTGTCGCCAGGAGAATCCGGCGAGATACCTCCGAACGTCGCCCGGGCAGGATCCCGTCGGGGCGGCGCACACAGGGTTGTCCTAGGCTTGGTAGGCCAGCTAGGACATCTTCAGACATCGCGGAGATGAAGGAAGAACAGCATGGTAGGGTTGGAAGAGTAGGGTAAAGAGGAACGGAAAGATAAATATGATAAAAGATAAGTTTGATACATTCGATTGTGATTATTCCTCAATCGGCCACGACCCTTCGTATATATTAGGGTGGGGAGGACTTACCCCGCAAGGAAATCCTTTTACAAGTCTATATCCATCGGGACTCCTCAATTTGGCTCGGACTCAGGAGCACCGGTCAGACCGGTCAGGGGCACCGGTCAGACCTGTGTGGCTCACCGGACGTGCAGATCTTCCGGAAGGCATATCTCTTTCATCCGGACTCCGATTTGGACGTTCTACATATGAATCTTGACCTACTCGACGAGCCCTATCCAATGGTGAAGTCAAATTTGCCTTTTGACCAACTTGACTACACCGGTCTGACCGGTGGGACCCACAGGTCTGACCGGTCGACTCAGTCCTGCCAATTTTTGGTGCGAACAGATAGCTATGCTCTTGACAGTTTTGCTATATTTGCATGATGAAGTGGCTAATTTTTTAAAAAAGCTAGATAGGCTCTCTCTTGTGTGTTTAAGGCTTTGCATGATCTTAGTGTGCTTTGGTGGTTTATATCATGCTTAATTCGTGTTTGGATATCATATGCTTTTCCCTGTGGGTCAAAGACCCATTTGTCATTATGAATGTTTAGCCCATGTGATACCTTGTGGGGCAGCATAAGCTTCTTTTTGCCGCAAAGGCACTTCATGTACCATTTTGTGCTTAAATATGAAAAATGAAATTGGTATGAAATGCTTTGCTTGAAGTTATACTCTCACTTGTTCCATGTCATAAATGCTTTAAAATTGCACAAATTTGGGTGCTAAGTCATTGCATGTTGTCTACCATGAGAAGTCTCATATTAAGAAGTAGACACATGGCTCAGTGGCTTTAACATGACATGAGATGCTTATGGGTGTTTATAATGATCTTGTGTTGAGGATATGTGACCTAGCATGAAGTTTGAGTGATCTAGATTCACTTTGGTAGACTTTGCTCATGTTTAGGTCTTTAGCTCTCAAGATACACAATTTTTCGCAAAATTGTGTATCTTGATCAATGCTTGCTCATTTGTCATATAGCTTTACTATCATGATGGCTATGCTTATACGAAACTTTGGAATGTCTTTGCTTGCTCATTTGCTCACTTGTAGCATTTTGTGGTGCTCATTGTCTATTTGAGAAGCTCTAGGTTGAATTTTTGGTAGAAATGCCTTGATTCATGCATTGTCAACAAGGGGGTGAAGTTTGTGCATGGAAAATGGATATGAGCATGTTTAGAAGGTTTTCAGCTGGTTTGAACTTTTCCGGAACAAGTTTTTCTAGGGCGGTCAGACCGCCCTGTCTGAAATGTGACCGGCTAGGGCGGTCTAACCGACCTGGGCAGGCGGTTTGACCGCCCTGGTCTATGCAGAGCAAGTTTTGCTCTTTGTCATGCATTTGCAGTAGTTCTTTACATGCATGTGTTCAGGGAGAGTGCATTTGCTCAGGGGGAGCCTGCATGTTTTCAGAGGGAGCTCCTGGTGTCGCCTGAGTTCTTGCTTTGGTGCTTTGCTCCGTGTGAGCTTTGGATTTTGTCTCGGTTGTGTTGAGCCATTGCTTTTGCCTTAGGGGACTGAGACTTTGGGTCCAGGTGATCAGGGTTTGTGTTGTTTGGCTTTTGGATCACTTCATTGGTTTGTTGTGAGTTTCTTTTGTTTTCTTTCTTTCGTATGATGGTTACTATGTGGGTGTTGTCAATGCACTCATCAATGGGAGATTGAGGACCTGTGTGGTCCGAGGACTGGTGGATGGTCGCTCCTTGGTGATGAGTGATTGACAATGCAGGTGCAAATTGCGGATTGATTCGCGTGGTGCAGGTGACGAACAAGCGCAAAAGGTCTATGTCTGTGTGACCTCCTAGGAGCGGAGAGACAAGTAGGCTTCGTTTGAGGTACCCGGTGGCCGACGGGATGAAGTGCGGGCCATACGCTGACAAGAAGAGCAAGACGACGTCGAGAGGATGGAGCCGGTGCAAGGTAGCAGCTAACAACTGAAGCTTGCACGCGGGGTTTGCAGTGGTTTGGCCACAAAACCACTGGGTTACTTGTCTGAGCCACAAAGCCAAGGCCGAAGACTCGACGTGGTGAGCCGGCCTGCCTGGGCCGGTCTTACCGCCTGGTCAGGACGGTCTAACCGCTTAACTAGGGTGTCACCAGGGGCAGGGCGGTCTGACCGCCCAGGGCGATCTGACCGCGTGGGCCGCAGTGTGTCGAGAAGCTTCGAAGCAGAGGACACGCAGCGTGATCGTAAGGCTTGCGTGGAGTTGGAGCGGCTTACGGTCGGTGGGCGTCCGTCTGATGGAGAAATCGACCAAGTTCCCAAAGTGCCCTTGGTAGGCGTGTATCTAAAGTTAAGTAAGTAGGGGTAGTTTGGTCATTCGGCGCCCTGCATATAAACTCACTTGAGATGGGACGGCAGCCAACTCTTGGAACCCTAGTGCATTTGTTCTTCCTCTTTAGTTTTCCCTAGGCTAGCTTGAGAGCTTCATGAGTCATCTTGAGAGAAGGATGGATGTTCGAGCGGCTTGCTAAACCTTATATGTCCCTTTATCTCCCGGCGTTTTCCCTTTTGGTGATTTTCAGAGCTATTTTTTGGGGATTTTCGTGGAGATTTGTTTGAGGGGTTTCTTGGTGGGATTCTTGTTGGGTGTTAGACATGAGGTCTTTGTGCCTCTTTTCTTGGTGATTTTGCCCCAGCAATCCCTCGCGAAAACCTTCGATTTGTGTGGTTTTCGGAGTTCCTCGAGTTCATGACATAGAGCCCTTGGATTCGCGATTCCCTTTGATTGACGGCATTTCATTGGATATCCTTTGGTGGAGATGTCGTCCAGGAGGTGACCCAGCTATCTACGAAGTTTCGTTACAATCCGTGGGGTGAATTGGGAGATCGGGTGATGGGAAGTTGAGGGTTGACCCGCCGGTGTTTTCTGGAGACCAGGAAGTCTAACCGCATAGGGTAGGCGGTCTGATCACCCTGAGTGGTTTTGTGAGGAAAGTTTGGTTTTCTGAGAGATTTCTCTGATAGTGTGTTTGCCTTGTTAAGAGGAGTCTCCAGGCAAAATCTTGGGTCGATATGGGGTCGTGAACTTCGTTTGGTGGTTGAGGGAAATCTCCAGGCCTAGGCGGTCTGACCGCCCTGTCCATGCGTTCTGACCACCCCTTGCAGAAGATTTTCCTCGGTTGGTTTCCTTTGTGGTGTGTGCATGTTTGGGTTGCTTGGAGGTGTGGTTTGCTCCTAGGACCAATAGCACTTCAGCGACTACATGATCTTGGCAAACATGCAGATAGAGTGGAGAAAGTGATTTTGGGACCTAGTCCGTGTTCATCTCGTTAGAGGAGTCATCTCTCTCGAGAAGAATTTTTATCAGCTCTCATTCACTCCTCCCTCTCTGGTGGCCGAATCCGGTCCTTCAAACCAAATCAAGTGATCCAAAATCCAAACAAAACAAGCATCTGATCACCTGAAAGCGAAAGTCTCGGTCCCCAAAGGCAAGGGCAACGTCTCAACACAACCTAGACAACATCCAAAGCTGACACGAAACAAACCACCAAAGCAAGAACCTCAGGCGACACAAGGAGCTCCCTTTGAACACACACATACAAAAAACTACTGCAAATGCATGGCAAAGAGCAAAACATGCTCTACACTGACCATGGACGGTCTGACCGCCTCCCCAGGCCAGTCAGACCGTCCTGGCTGGTCACATTACAGACATGGCGGTCTGACTGCCCTATGTGACTGCCCCCTGAAAACTTGTTCCGAAAAAAATCAGAAACTAGCTGAAAACTTTCTAAACATGCTCAGATCCATTTTTCATACACAAACTTCTCCCCCTTGTTGACAATACATGAATCAAGACATTTCTACAAAAATTTCAACCAAGAGCATCTCAAATAGACAATGAGCACCACAAAATGATACAAGTGAGCAAATGAGCAAGCAAGACTTTCCAAAGTTGCGTATAAACATAGCCATCAAGATAGTAAAACTATATGAGCAAGCCAAGATCAAATTAAGCAATTTTGCGAAAACATTCCTTCTCATGAGCTAAAGACCTAAACATGAGCAAAACATGCCAAAGTGAATCTAGATCACACAAACTTCATGCTAGGTCACATATCCTTATCATAAGATAATTGCAAACACCCAGAAGCATATCATGTCATGTTAAAGCTACTGAGCCATGTGTCTACTTCTTAAAATGAGACTTCTCATGGTAGACATCATGCAACAGTTTAGCACCTAAATTATTGTAATTTTAAATCATTTATGACATGGAACACATGAGAGCATAAATTTAAGCATAAGCATTTCATACTAATTTAATTTTTCACATTTAAGCACAAAATGGTACATGAAGTGCCTTTGTAGCAAAAAGGAGCTTATGCTCCCCCACAATGACAAATGGGTCTTTGACCCCAAGTGAAAAGCACATGATATCCAAACACAAATTAAGCATGATATAAACCACCAAAGCACACTAAGATCATGCAAAGCTTTACACTCACAAGAGAGAGCCTATCTAGCATTTTTCAAAAAACTAGCCATCACATGATGCAAATATAGCAAAACTATCAAGAGCATAGCTATCCATCATCAAGTCATATCAAACATGCTTAAAAGCTCACAACTAGCATATTATGGCAATCAATGTATATAGGAGAAGCTCATCCTACTAAAATGCATATGATACAAATGCAAACAACCTAAGATAAAAAGATCACTATACATCATGATACAAATGCAATGCCATGCAAAAAGTAGATATGATACATATGCTACAAATGAGCTCCCACCACCAACTCAAGAAAGCAAACACACACCGAGCTCACCCCGCAAGCAGGTGAAAGTGGCTTGGTCCAGTGGTTTGGTAAAGATATCAGCTAGTTGGTTTTGGGTGGGCACATGGATCAAAGCAATCTTTCGCTTCTCCACATTATCTCTCAGGAAGTGGTACCTCACCTCTGTATGCTTGGTTTCGGAGTTGAGAACAGGGTTCTTGGCTACACTTATCGCACTAGCGCTATCACAAAAGAATGGGACATGGGGACACTCCTCACCAAAGTTGCTCACAGTGTAGGTAATCCATAGGAGCTGGGAACAACAACTAGCTACAGCAACATACTCGGCCTCGGTAGTTGACTGGGCTACACTACACTGCTTGCGGGATGACCAAGACACCAAGGAAGAACTGAGAAACAGACACCCACCCGAGGTAGACTTACGATCCAAACGATACCTAGCGAAGTCAGCATCCGCAAACCCATGAAGGTTGAGTGTCGAGGATGCAGAATACCAATGACCAAACTCAGGAGTGTAGTTCAAGTACCTGAAAATCCTCTTGACGGCCTGCCGATGTGAAGTCCTCGGTGAAGCTTGGTGTTGACGTTTGATTATCGTTGTAAACTTCAATCCGCAAGCGTACAGATCACATGGGACCCTTTTTCCCTTAAGTGTAAACCCATGGTATCGAAACCGTGGAACATGTGCAATGTAAGATTCAATCCAATAAAGCAAGAAAGAAGTTTGTTCTAGAGAGGTTTCAAACGCATCTAATCTACTAAACATGAGAGGTAGCAAGAGAAAGCAAAGAGATAACCGATCTAGAGAGTCTAGATCATGCCTTTGTTGTAGTTCCAAGCGAGATATGAAAATAACAATGCGAATATCATAAAAAGCATATTTAAACCATGCCCTCCGTTCCAATCCTCGAAGGCATCTATCGTACACGTGATCGACATCCTGTCACGATGCCCCACTTCTTGTGTAGGTGAACCTAAGAGCACGTTCACGACGAACATGTTGAAAACACTTGGTAGATCGGGTATGCACCTGTAGCCACCGCGGCTACAAGAGCACCCTAAGCAATCTATCTTAAGTATAGATTGAGAAAGAAGCAAAACAAAGAGAAGACAAAACTGTAGAGAAGGCACTTGATCGCTAGAAATCGGATTCACAAAGACTCCACCATGAATGATTACATGAACAAGATCACAACCGGGATCCTACCTTGATCTTGATCCTAGCTCCGGAACTCTGACATGGTCTTCCATGTAAGGTTCACACGTCTGGGCCCATTATGGCCCGTTTCGTCTCCGTCTTGCTTCCCGAAGCTTCTCGTGTTTTCTTGATTATTTGCCGAACTGCATGTGGGTCCTTGACGTCGTTTTCCCCGCGGTTTAGATAAGGGTGCTTGGCACGCGAACTCCTGCATCTTCTATTTAGGTCCTTAGTGTTTCACTGCTTCATGCTTCAGTCCTTGGATCATTTAGAGTCACGTTCACCTCGTGTCTTGACTTGTGCCGGGCTTCCTGGTCTTCTCGTAAAGTGCTCGATGAACTTTACCCAAAAGTCCTCATTTAGGCTCTTAATTCTTGTGTAAACAATAAACTCCAAAAACCACATGCGAGTGCGAACTTGATATATCATGAGGGTTAGGATCGTTAGTTTGGATATCAAATTAATACCAACATTGAAGGTAAACTCATGGCTAGGTTGACGGAAATTGACCGCCAACATCCCCCCATGCTTAAACCTTGCTCGTCCTCGAGTATGCCTTCAATGGATATCAGTGTTGCCTTTCAATGTTCATACCCTGCACTTGATCATACATGAGAAAACATAATTCTCTATAAATTTATATTTGCTAAAGTTCCATAATGTAACTAGCCTTCATCCCTATGGAGGGTGGATATCAATTAATCTCTTTCCACAAGAAGTTAATCATGCTCCCAAATTTTAAATGAATCTCAGAAATTTTTGAAATGAAGTGCAAGATGAAGAAAAAGAGCTAAACCAAGTTCAAAAATTTAAACCTCCTTGCATCTTGCTCATAAACTCTCATCACATCAAGTCTCTTATGCCTATCTGTTCTACTCGTTTCCCCTCTCAAAATATATATAAGTGGAAGGCATTATATGGAGGTTTTGGGAAAAGTTTAGTCCTACCAAGATATTATAATTGAGATATTATCAAAACAAGACAAGCTTCTCATGGTCTTATCGAGACGCATCAAAAAGGTCATTGGAAAAATAATGTTCTCAAGGAGGGGAGAGAGAAAAATACACACACTTTTGAGATAGGTGGACATGTGCAAATGGCAAAGAGTGATCCCGAGGCACAAACAAAGTCCTCGTTATCAGATTGCACATGGTTGGAAAGATGAGTATGGGTCTTGATCTTGAATCCTCTTGAAATTTCTAATGCATCTAGAGAGCCGGGGAGCTTTATTTATTTTTTCTTTTTCTCTTTTTTCTCTTTTTTATATATATACACATATTTTTTATTTTCTCCTTTTTTTTCTTCTTTTTCTTTGTTTACATACTCCCCTTGAACTCTAGATTACATTGTACCTACCTCCTTGGCAACTCCCCCCATGCTTAGACGATTGCACGTCCTCGGGCAAAGAGGTGGCAAAAGTTTTGTGCCAAGGTAGGTACTGAAAGTCCTATTTTTTCTTGGAGAGGAACACTTGAAATCTTCTAGGGATCCTTCACGCAACCTTTATGTCGTCTTAGAGGTCTCCCAAAATCATACTTCAATCTTCGACACCTTCATTCTTGTGATCTTACTCGACATATTCATCCATACTCAAGAATTGGGTTGTGGTCAAGGAGGTAAACACAAAAAAAGATGTTTTGGGTTTGTGAGTGGATATCCGGCGAGGTTTGCAAAATTCCCAATGTGGAAACTTACAATGCACAGATAGAAAAGGCTAGCATAAAGATAGATACGCAAAAATAGAATGACCAGCTTCTTAGTCTCGGGCCAGAGAAATCCAGCCTTGAATCAATGCACCCAAAAATAAATCTTGTACACTATGGTTTTTGCACTCAATCAAATATAAGGCTTTGGATAGGTAGAGCAACATGCAAGAGGTATTAATGACAAGGTTAGCATAACTTTTAAGAACAAAAATAAATCATCTTTAACCCATCCAAAATTGAGAGCATGAGAAAAACTATGGGTCTCATCTTTATCATAACCTCCGCAAAGGATTAAGCTAGTATTTAAATTAATTTCAGATTTGCATTAAAGAGAGCACTAGCTTAATCATGCATAGAACAAGTACAAAGGTGAGCAAAGTGGCAATGGTCATCATAAATCAACTTGGCACAATTTTTTCCATCCATATTAAAGATGATAAACCGATGGTGAAATTTATTCATGGTGATGGAAAACAAAAACTACTACTACCACACATGCTGAAAATAAAAACTGAAAATGCTTCCCACACACAAATTTGCACATAAACTGAAAAATAAAGGAAAGGAGAAGGAAAAATCATACCAAACTTGAAAGCATTATTTCTTCTTCCTTCCTTCACTCTTCCTCCGGTGGTTGATCCTCTGTCTTCATGAAACCAAGCTTGGAGTGCCTCAGAGTGTATGGTGGTGGAGCAGATGAACAAGTTGAGAGTCGAGGATGAACGGGCGGCTCCTCCGTGTGCCCTTGCGGTTCGGTGTACCGCATGGACGAGCTTCGTGTACTCTTCATGCCTCCAAGGAGCAGTGTGTCGCTCCTCGGCGGTGCCACATCCTCCTCCATGCTTCACCTGTACTCGGAGATAGAGTGTCTCCGCGAAGAGCTAGATGGCGCCTTCGACAATGATGATCGTGTCTTCCTTCCGAGGATGATGTTCATGGCCTTTCTCATCGTGCCTTGCTGCACAAGTTCCCAAAAAATTCTCCACGGGGTTTCTTGCCGGTGGAAATACGCACAAAGAAAGTATATGGAAAGGCAAGAATTGTAACAAATTTTTTAGGGATTTTTAGACTTAGGATTGAAGGTCGAATTTTTCAAGGTAGTTTCTGAACTTCTGAACTATGAATTCAAGAACACGAACTAGCAAATGGATGAACTACTTACCAGACGAAGGGGAGCACCAGGGGCTGTTTGGAAGGGGTAGGCTAGCCGGCCTAGGCCGATCGGCCTAGGGGGCCTCCTGCTCCTCCCGTCTCCAGTTTTCTCCGAGATACTTCTTGCTGCCTTGTTGTCTTGTGTCCTCGTGTTCCACAAGAATCTACTGCCCAAACGCTCTCGGTCACTCCTTTGTTTTGAATGATGAGATCAACGCCTTCCTCCTTTACTTTGTGTCACTTCTTGTCTTCTATGCTTTATGTGCTTTCACTTATTTCCTGCAAAACAAAGTCATTGCTGCCCTCATGCTTGTCCCTTGCATGCGCCGAAGATGCCAAATGATGGATGTCTTCCCGTGATGCATTATGGAGCACAAAGTGTCAAGCAAACTCAAAATCCTCCCCTTAATCATGTTTTGATGCAAACCACTCCTCAAATTCGAAAATCAAAAATTAAGTCAAATATAGCAATGAGTCCAAATGTATTCTTAGAGGAGTTTTTAGGCATCAAAAACATTTGTAAGTCGAAAACTTTCCGACTACCTTTGTTTTGGTTGCACCGGGATCGTTTGCCTTCGTTCATTGATAGCAAGGTCCTCCGGCTTGACCGTGGCGGTATGGGTTTAGGTTCTAATTTTGGCCAAACATGAGAGAGAAATTTTGAATAAATAAAATCAATGGGGCTTAGAAAAGTTCTAAATCTACAGAAACTGATGGATGTCAAGTTGAATGAAACCAAAAATCGAATTTCCTAGGTTCATGCGAGTCCTACCATGCGTCAAAGATTAAAAATCATTAAGGAACAACACGAGGCTCTACTCGTGTGTTTTTAACATGTAAAACAAGCCAACCTTAACATCATGGAGAGGATGAAAGGCTTGGATAGGATCTAAAATTTTGGTTCTAGTTTCTCGAAAAGAGGCAAATAAATCATGGGATGGCTCATGTCATTGGTTTATGATAGGAGAATTCAAATAGAACGACGGAGCAAATAAAAGGGTCTCCGAAAACTTGTTCAACCACTTAAGAGTTAATAAAATGTCTTGCGTAGCAAATTCTAAGACTCACTTACTTGAAATTCAGAAATCTTCTGGGTTGCCCTCCCGGTAGATTTATTCTTGATCGGGTTGTAGCTTATTCTTGACTTGACGAGCGTGTTGCCTCCCGCAAAGCGCTTCGTTTATAGTCTATAGCTAGACCTCTTCTCTTCTTCACTTCGGATCAACGCTCTTTGTGGGCGTTGCAGTCTTGGGTACCCACTTTCGCACCATCTTGGGAGCGGGCTCATTCTTCGGCTTAGTCATTTTTTTGGCCTTCACAGGCTGGCTTTCTTCTTTGCTCTTGACGGATGCAACATCTTCCTTGATCTCCTTCGCTTCCTTCTCCCTTAGCTCTTCCTTATTAATACGACGATGAGGTGGAACATATTTAGCATTAATCATGTTACTGTAACACCCCGTGTTTTTAATCAAGTGTTAGTTAGTGTTAATCACCCTCCTAATCAAGTCTTTGCAATTAGTGCTTAAACCCTTGGTCAATGCGAAGGTCAAACCCCTTCAAACCTTGGATCCTAAAACCATGCCTAGACCTTTTGCCATGTTCTCCAATTTTCACCTAAACACTTCAAATTCTGCCAATATAAAAGTTGTCCGGTTTTTCAAGGGACACAACTTTGCTTTTGGGTGGCATGTCAAATTCGAAGTGGAAAATGGTGTAAAACTCGAGCCAACGTCTGCAGTCACTGTTGGCGGGCGCCGAGAAAATGACCAAGTTTGCCTGCTGTTTATGCTCGATCTGCTGAGTAAAACACCCATCGGCCTTTGTAAAAGTTGGATAGGATTAGTTGATCTACAACTTTGCTTATTGCACCTAGGTACGGTTTCATAGAGAAATCGCGAGTTTGAGCCGGTCAAACAAGGGCACTACAGAGCAAAATCGAGCTGAGAGCGCGCACTCGCACGCCGCCGTCGCGCGCGAGCACCACGTCGACCTGCCGCTGTGCGACCGGGCACGAACGCCGAGGCACCGGGGGATCCACCGGCCGAAGATGTCGCCGTGGACACTGTGCTAGACGGTTAGGTGACGCGGCTAGGCGCATAGGCCGGTGCCACACGGCGAGTTCGCACGCGTCGACGAGCGCACGCTGAGGCCGCCATTGGCCGGCAGCGCCTCCCCACGTTGCCGCCACCTGTAGCCATGCCGCGACCCCGACCAGTGAGGAGACTTGGGCGGTTACCGCCTCTCCGCACCGCGCTCCCTATAAAACCCCCGCTCCTTCCTCCCTGCGTGAGCTCACACCGTCGCCGTTCGCCATTGCCGCCGCCGCCGGTGAACCTTGCCTTCCGCTCGCGCCAGTGACCAACATGCGTCCCAAACCTTCTTCCTAGCACCCACACAAGCTCCCACGGCCACACATGGAGTAGCTCGCCCTGCCGCGGAAGGGTATGGTTGTGAGGCAAACTTCTCTGTAGGGTTCAGGTTGTAAAAACCGACGGTATATCTATGAGGTTTCGAATCTTCCTAGGGTCTGTGCTGTAAGAAGATTCTTCTTCTTTTTCTCCTTTAGTCCAGTGACTTGTAAAATGCCTAGAAAATCGTAGAAAATTCAGAAAATGCAAAACAAATTTTGTTGGTTTCCTTATGAGTAGATCTGCATCTTCTAGAAAGGTTGTATATACTTTTGATGAGAAGATTTTGAATGAAAACTCAAACTCAGTTTGAATAGGTTTGTTCATAACTTGAGTTGTGCTAATGTGCTGGGCTTGACCTTTGGATATGTTGTTAGCCATGACTAGTATAGGCTAGATCTAAGTTTTTGCACAAAGTTACTGAGTGAATCTCTAGATATGATTTATTTAGTATTTATGATAGATCTGTATATATATTTTGTACAGCCTCATATGTATGCTTCCTGTGGCTCATCTTATGGATATCAACTTGTTAGGCTTAGATGTGTTCCTAGTGATTTTATCATGTATTTATGAACTGTCTATATATCTGTTTCTGAATTAGACTAGTTTACAAAGTTAAATCTATAGCTCAGTTTCTGTTGATCCAGTGATGCTTATCTTTTGACTAGTAGATGTCTGTGCCATGTTTGTGCTATAGGAGAAAGTTGGGCTACTTGTCAGTTATGTATATCCCTGTATAAATTCTTTGTGAATATCTAGGTTGAGAATGGTTATTTTCGTCTAGCTTGATAGAATTAGTTTCTGCAACCAATTTTTGGTGTGTAGTCCAGATATACTCCATTGAGGCTCTGTGTAAAATTTGAACTCCAGCGCATTAGTAGGTTTCTCTGTAATAAATATTCTTGCTTTTGCTAGTAAAAAATTGTCGTATTTTTCATGCTTAATATATAGCTCTGTTTGCTATGAATTTGGGCAGTAGATCTGTTGTAGTACTGTGTGCTTGTACAAAAATTCTCACTATGATATCTTGTGTGGTTTAACTAGAATGATTTTTGGAAGAAACCAAGTGTTATAAAAAGAGAAATAAAGAAATCCTTCTTTTAAGGACTTATAAGTGTTTTACTTCAGAAAATACCTCTATGGAACACAAAAAATCAAATTGTTTGTTTTGTGAAGTAGTTCTAGTTGTTTGTATAGATGTACACAATCATAATCAGATAATCATTAATAAATGATTGTTTAATTTATCTTTATAGAACAGTATGCTGAATATATTCTTGTCTAGGTGAATGTGGTCAACATGACACCCTATGCTTGTCATGTGATGTTTGTGTTTACTTAATTCACATTCACCAACTAATTCCTGCATATGCATTCCCCGTGTAGAAGTCCCTGACGGTAGCTATACGCTCGTGCCGGCTGATGAGGACGAGGGAGCAGGAGGAGACATACACTTCGTGACCGTAGATCAAGACCCGGACCAAAGTTCGGAAGATTGTCTGACTGCTAGAGCTGCCGAAGGCAAGCCCCAGTTTATCATTCACCCATGTGTTTCCTTTTTACCTTCTGAATTTATCTTTGATTATATATGTGCATTTACATTCAGGAGTTGAATTGAAACCCTAGTTGCATGATCCCTAAGTACCTATGGTCTTTTACTAGTATGCTAGGTCGCTAGTTGCTATGCACTAAGGACCTGGTACAAGTCAAGTGATGTACTTCGCTCGCAAGAATAGGTTCTTATGTTGGAAATCGTAAGATTGTTAAATTGGATTGCTCACGTGGTAATAGCATGGTATTTTGGGCTCCTGTCCAGTGGTTAAGAGATTAAGCATTTGAACGTACTAAACATTTGTCGGAAATGGGTACGGTAAGCCTAGTACCTAAATGATGCAGTGCGGGAACTTTAGGCTACTAATCTTGGGTTGCGGCCCTAGTCTTGCAAACGTTAGTGCATGTGTGATGCTGGACGCTAGTGTGAGGCTTGCCAGATAGCCTTGTACCTAGGGCTGTGGCATCAGATCCCAATCCGAGGAATGACGGGAACCGCCTGGTTGAATGAACTCTCTGTGAGGTCATTTCTCCCGTATGTTTAGGTCCACCTTGCAAGGTTATTAATCGATCGATCGTCGGCCTCTCACCGTTATCCGAGAGTGCTTAATTGTCTGGCCATGATAATCCCTCTATGATGAAATGTTGATAAACTTGATATTTGATTAATTGTTTGCACAACTCATGCTTGCAATAGTCGCTTACCTAGTAATGACTTAAGCTACTAGAACTGGAGCTAAAATACTGAAAGTAAGGATTAACTCTTTAGTAGCTCTTTGGCAAATCAAACCCACTAGCCAAAAGCCAAGCATGATTAGAGGTTAAGTCTTTTATTTTAGACGGGTAAGCCTTGCTGAGTATTAGTATACTCAGCCTTGCTATAAATGTTGCTTACAGGTGACAATGTTTGGCCTGGAGAAATCCCACCCGACTGGGAGTTGGAATGGGTGGACGACGAGGAGTAATGGCGTTATGGGTGGCCTCCCATCATGTCAAGTTATCGTTTAGTTTAATTTCCGTTGTCTTTGAAACTCTGAACCATTTACCTTTCATGTCAGAACCATGGTTGTAATAATTTGACCCTACGGGGAAATTTGGATTAATTTGTAAGGTACTCTGGACTCTCCTTCGTGGGAGTTTTAATGTATGCGTGTTCGATCCTCTGTGTGGTTATAAGTGATTTACCGGGCTTTGACCCGGCAGCACTCAACGGGATGACTCTTCATTATCACTTAATGACCAAATGGATTGGTTTAGGTGATAGTACAGAATTATCTCGGGTGGGATTGTCATAGTTGCATACCTTGAAATGTGGTCGAAACTTGAATGCACTTCTCTCGCTGTTGATGTTGAACTTGATCTCCCTCATGCCAACGTCGATCGTCGCTCCGATGGTCTTGAGGAATGGCCTCCCAAGGATGAGTCACAGCTTCTCCCTTTCTCCCATCTTGAGCACCACGAAGTCGATGGGGATGATGTGATCTTCAACTTTTACGGGTCCATCTTCAGTGATTCCCGCGGGATAGCAAATGGAGTCATCACCCAACTCTAGACACATGGCCGTAGGCTCTAGCTCCGGTAGGCATAGCTTCTCGAACACGTCTCTTGGCATGACTCCCACACTTGCTCCAAGGTTGCATAACGCCTTCTTGAACTTGAATGAGCCAATGGAACATGAGATGGTCGGATATCCAGGGCCTCTTTGTTTCTCGGGTCCTTGATATGCAATAGCGGCGCCGCATTCCTCGGACATCTTGATGTGATCTACCCCGAGTGTCGCCATCTCATACTTGTTGGCAAGTATGTCTTTGAAGTAGCGAGGCTTTAATGGAGGCATCTTGATGTCTTGGATCAGCATCTCAAACTTTGGTTCTTGGGTAGCGATCTCCGGAATAGTGGTCTCCTTAGTGTGATCTTCCGCCTCGGCTGTTGGGTTAGGCTTCCTTGCTCCGGCTGAATATTCGGGGTCCTCCGTCTCCTTTCCCGAACGAGTTTGAATAGCCTTCACCGTCTCAGGACCTTGGTGTTGTCCCGGCAATCTTCCTTCATTGCCCATTAGGCGTCCGACAAGTTGTCCCACTTGCGTCTCTATCATCTTTATCATGTTGAGCACTTGATGGTTAGAGCTTCCGACCTCCGTCACCTTGCCGTCTATATTCTCCAATATTTTGTCAATAGCCTTTGAACTTAGTGATGGTGTCCTTGTTGATCTTAGCTTGCTCGTCCACGAAGTCCTTCAATTGTATACGAAGAGGAACCGGATTTTGAATGGACGAGCTTGCATTAAATTGAGGTTTATCTTGCCCGTAGCGGAAGTGTGGCAACCCTCCTTTCAAGTTGTCAAGCACCTTTGATTCTTTTGGACAATCTTCTTGGACATGGCCGTACTCCCACACTCCTCAGATGTGGTTGTTGCTTTGGCGGCCCTTTTAGCTTCTTCCTTCTCTATCTCCATCTTCTCCAACCCCCTCATAAGTGAACCGATATGCCATTCAAGGAATTCGGCTCGCATGTATTCATTGAAACGCTCCAAAGCTTCTTCAATCATCTCCGTGGGAAATTGAACAAATGTATCAATCTTGTTGCGCAAACTCCGAGTCTTGGTCGGTGAATAAAATTTCTTCATGAAGGCCCTCATCAATACTTCTCAATTTAGTTTCGACTCCGCTGGTAGAGTGTGGAACTAGTGCAAAGCTCTCCCAAGTAGTGAAAATGGAAAAAGCCTTGCCCTCATTTGATCTTGAGTCACCCCTTCCACATTGAGAGTTTGACATAGTTGAACGAATGCTTGGAGGTGGATGTTCGGATCCTCTTTACCGGTGAAAGGCGAATGTTGCACCATGCGGGTAGTTGAGATCTTGATCTTGAACGGCCTTTTGACATCTTCAAAGTTTAGGATTGGTAGATCAACGATGTCCGGGGTGCCTTGCTCCCCGATCTTTCGCTCCGGCTGCGGTTCTTCTCCCATGGGTGGCGGTTGAGGTTGATCTTCCTTTGCACTTGGAGGTGGCGGTTCCCTTGGAGACTCCGACCATCCTTCGGCCTCGGCTTTTCGATCTACAAATTCCTTAGCTTGTGTTGCACGTCTCCGTTGCCTGTAAAGTTTTTCTGGATCATCCACAAAAGAAAATTTGGGTTTGTTGGACAGGTAGCCGTCCATCTTCGGTTAGGGTTAGTGATAAACAAAATATACAAAAATCAAAAAGAAAAGTCTAGGGTTAGTCAAAAACTAAATTAGATTGATTTTTGAGGACGATCAAAGTTAGTAGATGCAAAAGAAAAACCAAAAGAAAAACTGTACAATACTTACAAACGCGATACTAGATCGGATCTTGATTGCTTCTTCCCCGGCAATGGCGTCAGAAAAAGGGGCTTGTTGACGTTTGATTATCATTGTAAACTTCGATCTGCAAGCGTACGGATCACATGGGACCCTTTTTCCCTTAAGTGTAAACCCAAGGTATCGAATCCATGGAACATGTGCAACGCAAGATTCAATCCAATAAAGCAAGAAAGCACTTTGTTCTAGAGAGGTTTTAAACGCATCTAATCTACTAAACATGAGAGGTAGCGTGAGAAAGCAAAGAGATAACCAATCTAGAGAGTCTAGATCATGCCTTTGTTGTAGTTCCAAGTGAGATATGAAGATAACAATGCGAATCTCATAAAAAGCTTATTTAAATTGTGGCCTCCATTCCAATCCTCGAAGGCACCTACCGTACGCGTGATCGACATCCTGTCACGATGCCCCGCTTCTTGTGTAGGTTAACCTAAGAGCACGTTCACGAGGAACGTGTTGAAAACACTTGGTAGATCGGTTATGCACCTCTAGCCACCGCGGCTACAAGAGCACCCTAAGCAATCTATCTTAAGTATAGATTGAGGAAGAAGCAAAACCAAGAGAAGACAAAACCGTAGAGAAGGCACTTGATCGCTAGAAATCAGATTCACGAGGACTCCACCATGAATGATTACATGAACAAGATCACAACCGGGATCCTACCTTGATCTTGATCCTAGCTCCGGAAGTCCGACGTGGTCTTCCATGCAAGGTTCCCACGTCGGCTAGGGAAACCATAGACAACTAGCATGACCCTCCTCTCCAAGATGGTGTCCCCCTAGCTTCTCTGCTCCTCGGTGGCGGATGACGAATGACTTGATGCGTGGCTCTTTGCATGGGGACTATAAATAGCCCGAAGGGGTGCTAGGTCAAAGGGGGAGGCGAACAGGGCCCAGAATGGGCTGGGCCGGCCAGCTTGGGTCGACCAGCCTGGGCCCATTCTGGCCCATTTCGTCTCCGTCTTGCTTCCCGAAGCTTCTCGTGTAATCTTGATTATTTGCCGAACTGCATGTGGGTCCTTGACATCGTTTTCCTCGCGGTTTAGATAAGGGTGCTTGGCACGTGAACTCCTGCATCTTCTGTTTAGGTCCTCAGTGTTTCATGGCTTCACGCTTTAGTCCTTGGATCATTTGGAGTCACGTTCACCTCATGTATTGACTTGTGCCAGGCTTCATGATCTTCTTGCAAAGTGCTCGATGAACTTTACCCGGAAGTCCTCATTTAGGCTCTTAATTCCTGTGTAAACAATAAACTCCAAAAATCACATGCGAGTGCGAACTTGATATATCATGAGGGTTAGGATCGTTAGTCTGTATATCAAATTAGTACCAACATGGAAGGTAAACTCATGGCTAGGTTGACGGAAATCGACCGCCAACACTTGAAAACGAGCGCATAGACACACACCAAATTGTATGTCTGGCCTCGTCACCGTCAAGTAGAGGAGGAGCCGATCATACTCCTGTACTCCTTCTGGTCCATGGGTTCACCATCTTCATCCGCATCCAAAGCCGTAGTTGTACACATCAGCGTCGCCATCGGCTTGAGTCATCCATCTTCAACTTATTCACGATGTCCTTGGTGTACTTTCATTGATGCACAAACGTCCCGTCCTTGTACTGCTTGATCTGGAGCCCGAGAAAGAACTGCAACTCTCCCATCATCGACATCTCAAATTCCCTGCTCATATCCTCGGCAAACCTGGAAACCAAAATGTGAGAAGAGCCACCAAAGATAATATCATCCACATAAACCTGCACGATCAGAATGTCATCGCCCTGCCTAAGGAGAAAGAGAGTCTGATCAACCTTCTCCATTACAAACCCCTTGTTAAACAAGAACCCTCTCAACCTACCATACCATGCCCTGGTTGCTTGTTTTAGGCCATATAGAGCTTTTCTGAGTTTGTACACACAGTGGGGATATCTCTCGCTCTCAAAACCCGAGGGTTGCCTCAGATACACTTTTTCCTCTAACACGCCATTAGGAAGGCACTCTTCATATCCATTTGGTACAATTTGAACCCTTTAGCAATAGAGAATGCTAGAAGGATCCGAATTACCTCCAAACGGGCCACCAGAGCAAAAGTATCCTCATAGTCTATCCCCTCTTTCTGGCTAAACCCCTGATCTACCAACCTCGCCTTGTTTCCCACAACCTCTCCATTTTCTCCCTCTTTTTTTCCACACTCATTTTGTCTCAATAGGTTTGCAATTTGTTGGAGGCTCAACCAACTCCCACACCTGATTCCACTCAAAATTGTCAAGCTCCTCATGCATAGCGTTCATGCGATCTAGATTAGAAAGTGCGTGTTCAATATCCTTGGGCTCGAAAGAAGTGACAAATGCAGAATGAGCGAAATGAGAGTACTTCTGTGACCTGGACCATGTAGTTCATTCATGAAGGTCACCAATGATCCTCGTAGGTGGGTGATCCACCTATACATGCCGAGGAGCCTCACGTCTGGAGACCACCTCCCCCTAAGTAACAGCTTCCACTCGAAAAGCCCCAGTCGTCGTAGGAGTAGGGGATGGACCATCCTCGATCGTTGTCGTCGTAGTGGAAGTAGTAGATACACGGTGAGCTGCGGGAGCACCACCACCATCATCTTCATCTCCATCTTCTTGCACCTCCTCCTCAAAGGTCTCCTTGCCAAACTCATCATCACCTGCACACTCAAAGACCAAAGAGCTACGTGACTGTGTCTCATCGAAGGTAACCTCACAAGTCTCCACGATTTGGTTAGTTTCAAGATTTAGCACATGAAATGCTCGAGAATGAGTAGCATAACCAAAGAAAATACCATCAACAGACCTAGCCACAACCTTATCCAACTTTCTGCCCTTCTTAAGAATGAAACACTTGAAGCCAAAGACATGAAAGTGACTTACCTTATGTGCTCGACCATGCATCAGCTCATAGCATGTTTTCTTCTTGTAAGCCCGAAGGAGGATCCTATTTGACACATAGCATACAGTATTCACCGCCTCAGCCCAATACCTCCTAGGAGTCCTATGCTCATCGAGCATCGACCTAGCCATCTCACATAGGGTTCGATTCTTCCTTTCCACAACACCTTTCTGAGGAGGGGTGTACGAAGTCGAAAACTAGTGCTCAAGACCAAGATCACAACAAAAAGTCTCAAAACAAGAGTTCTTGAATCCCATGCCATTATCACTGCGTATAGCTCTAATTTCATCACCATGTCTCTCATTCTTCAACCTCAAGATCAGGTCTCGAATAAAATCAAATGTCTCACCCTTATCCTCCAAGAAAAACACCCAGGCATAGCGAGAGTAATTGTCCACAACCACAAGGACATACCACTTCCCACCCACCGAGCGAACTCGAGCTGGCCCAACAAGGTCCATATGCATCAGCTCTGTCGGACGCTCTGTCATGACAATAGTCAGGGGTGGATGGGGAGTGGCTACCATCTTGCCATGCTTACAAGTCACACAAACCAAATCCTTCTCAAAACGCAACCTGGGAAATCCTCGGACAAGATCGAGAGCACTCAAGTGGGAAAGCAACTCAAAGCTCATGTGCCCCAACCTCCTATGCCACTTCCACAACTTAGAAGAAGGACCAACAACCAAACACCTCGGGAGACCAAAGGACTGAGAAAAATCAGTGCGAAAGATCTGTCCCTCGCACACAATCGTACAAACAAGATCTCCTCGAGAGTCAAGAATCCGAGAAGCCCCCAACTTAAACCGAACCTCATAACCCTCGTCCAGTAACTGAGATACTGACAACAGGTTATACCCAAGTGACTTGACCTGAGCCACATGCTTTAAGGTCACCATGCTACTCACCTTAACCTCTCCTTCTGAAAGCACACGTCCTCGTCCATTATCCTTGAAAGTGATGTACACCTTTGACATCGTCAGGGTAAGGCTGGAGAACCACCCCCGATCTCTGGTCATGTGTCGCGAACAACGAGAGTCGATCAACCAATCGTTCTCCATGCCTCCCACCTGCAAATAAAAAACGAGAACGAGAATGAGCAAGCGACTCAACACTGGGGTTAGCACAAAAAGAGTCAAACCAGTGTCGAGCAATTTGCTCAAAAGTGGGGTTAGCAACATCCATCCTATCATGTCCAGAGCTACGACCACCATGCTGTACCACCTCACTCTCGTTGGAGGAGAACGACCACAACGAAAAGGAAAGCGTGACCTGTAGCCCCTCTGAGACTCAAAGCTGCGACAGCCTCTCCCATCCTCATATCGATCATGAGGTGGAGAACGTCTAGCAAACACACCACGACCAGACTCAAACCCCCTACCACCTGTACCACGACCACAGGAACCAAAACGATCAACACCTTGACCACAAGACCTGAAACCACCTGCTGCTAGCTGGGACATGGTCTGACCGCCTACCCAAGCTGGTCTGACCGCCCCCCTGGGCAGCAGCACGCGAACCACCAACTCGAGTGTGAACTCCTCTTATTCCCCAACTCAGAACTGTATGCACCTCTGCCTGACCTCTAGGCAGTGGCATACGAGGCTCAAGCACACCATGAGAAGGGTGGTACCTGTCCTTGTTCGCCCACTCCTAAGCCATCCTCTCATCCCTCTTCTTCTTGTAGCAAAACTCTCCTAGGTGACTATCCCTCCCACAATACTGACAATGAAAACAGACTGGTTTTGGTATTAACTGTGGAGTTTCACTCAGTTTCTCTTCTGGCTTCCCCCAAACACATTCCCAAGATTGCTCACAAATCTCACCGGTTTTTGGAAATTGTCTGTTTTGTGGGGAAAGACAGGTGGATCTAGAATGGTGTCAAGCTTGTTTCATAGGCGGTTGGGCTTGGGTGCAAATTTGTTTGTGGGTGTAGTTTGTGGTGGCACTGGGATATCTCCAATATTCTCCTCACTCTCACCACTACACTCACCAATCTTCTCAGACCCCAGAGCCTGGCCATCAAAGTGCTTAAATGCGGCAATCATTACACTCAACTGTGGCTCATGTCCCGACAACCAACTCATCATCTTCCTCAATTCATCATTCTCATCCTGCAAGTGATCAACATAATGGGCAAGCTCCATATTCTATACGGCACGCAATTCACAGGTAGAGCAAGTAGTAGCAATAGGAGCTTTCAAAGCAGCCTCGAGAGAAACAATCCTACCATGAGATTCATCTAGTTTTGCATGCAACACAGGGCAAGATGTACAAGCACCAAGTAAAGCAGACCTAGACTTCATCTCATAAAGCTCAGCCCTAAGAAAATCTAGTTCCTCCAACTTAGAGGCATGCTTCTCCTTAAGCACAGTCAAATCAGCCAAGAAAGCAATGCAATAATCACAACAACAGCGTCAACTACAATAGGAGCAGTATTAATGGATTCAATTTCAAGCCTAGCATCAAGATTCTTAGATTCTAGCTCAACTACCTTCTCCCTAGCATCTTCTAGCGAGGACCTAAGTTCTTCCCTAAGCTTCTTAGCCTCTCTAAGCATGCAATCACAGTTGTCAAGCAAAGCAACCAACTCCTCATTCTCCTGATGCAAGGAAGAGAGTTCATCACATACCTCAATCTCGGAATCTGAGTCCGAGTCATCCTTCTGGCTCTTCTTGCTGCCGAAGCTGTGGACCATGCCGCAGAAGTCGTCCTCTCATATGAAGCAACTTAGACCGCTGAGGTTCTTCGACCCGTGCTTCTTGCTCTTGTGCTTGCTGTCGTCATCGCTGTCCACGGAACTCGATGAGGTGTAGCCGGAGCTGGAGTCGACGTCGCTCGCACCCACCATCGCTCGAGCCTTCTTCTTCTTGTCATAGCCGCTGCCCTTCCGCGACCTCTGCTTGTCCTTGTCCTTGTACTTGTGCTTGTGCTCACGCCTTGAGCGGTGCTTATTCTCGATCCTTGGGCGGTGGTTGTACTCGTTCTTGGGCTCGATCTCATGCGAGCACTTGGCGATGAAGTGTCCTTGCTTGCCGCATCTGTAGCACGTCTGTGTGGTCCTCCTCATGTTCACACGGTTCTCGTGTAGCCTCTCGAACTTCCTGGTCAGCAGGGCTCGTCCTCTCCGAGCTCGTCGAACTCCTCATTTGGTAAGGACATAAAACAAGACAGGGAAAACATCCTCGAGGAGGAGTTAGTGTTGGTCCGTCCACCAGATCCAAAGATGACAGCGAGACTATGTGACTCAGCCGGGCTCTCAGCCTTGCCTCTCAGGCCACGATCCACCTCAGACGACTTGAGCCTAGAGAACAGCTCATCCATAGTCAACGTCTCATACACATCCGACTCCAAGATAGCCTCGACCTTGGCACTCCACACAGATTTGTCAAGTGAGTGTAAGAGCCTGATAGCTCTATCATGATCTGTGTATGGGAGCACATTCACATTGGCTCTCATGTTGTTCACAATACAGGTGAAGTGCTGGAACATCGCATCAATCGACTCACCGGGGAGATGAGTGAAATTCTTGTACTCTCTCCGGTGAGTGGCAAACAAGCAAGCCTGCACCTGACTGTTCCCAACATGTGCAATCTTAAGCTTCTCCCAGATCTGTCGAGCCAAATCCTCTTTGTACACATGATCAAACTCCGTGGCACAAAGAGCACGAAACAAGTAATCAACAGCATTGCTATTAGCGTCAAACACGTCCCGAGAACCTAGGGCAAGGAAGTTTACGGGAAGGACATAATTGACATTCTGTGTCACATCCCAAAGCAACTCTCTCTTGCCACGAAGAAACGTTCCCATGCGCCTCTACCACATCTCATAGTTCTTCCCATCGAAGTGCGGAGGACCCGACCCCTTTCTGTAGTCGCCCATCTTTGGATCTTAGACTGGTTAGAATCAAAAAGATCTGTAACCGGCTCTGATACCAATTGAAGAACCGGATTGGGCGACCAGAGAGGGAGGGAGTGAATGGGAGCTGATAAAAATTCTTCTCGAAAGAGATGACTTCTCTAGCGAGATGAACACGGCTTAAGTCCCGAAATCACTTCAACCACTTAATCCTGAAGTTTGCCAAGATCACGTAGCCACTAGAGTGCTACTGACCCTAGGAGCAAACCACACTTCCAACCAACTCAAACACGCTCAAAACACAGCGGAAACCACAAGAGAAAGATCTCCTCGCAGGGGCAGTCAGACCGCATGGAGGGGCCGGTCAGACCGCCTCAGCCTGGGAAATCTCCTCAACCACCAAACGAAGCTCACAACCGCGAAACGACCCAAGATTCCATCTGGAGACTTCTCTGATCAGGGCAAACTAGCTATCAGAGAAATCCCCTAGAAAACAAAACTTTCCTCGGCGAAACACCCTGGGCGGTCAGACCGCCTGGCTCCCAGAACATGGCCGCAAGTCAACCCTCAACTTCCCATCAACCGATCTCCCGATTCACCCCACAGATTGCAGCGAAACTTTGGGGATAGTTGGGTCACCTCTTGGATGACCTCTCCAGTAAAGGAAATCCACCAAAATGCTCTCAATCAAAGGGAATCGCGAATCTAAGGGCTCTATGTCATGAACTCGAGGAACCACGAAAACCACCCAAATTGAAGGATTTCCCGAGGGTTTGCCTGGGCAAAATCACCAAGAAAAGAGGCACAAAGACCCCATATGTAATACCCAACAAGAATTCCACCAAGAAATGCCTCCAACAAACCACCACAAAAATCCCAAGAAATGGCTCCAAAAATCACCAAAAGGTAAAACACTGGGAGACAAAGGGACACAAGATGAACCACGCCGAATCTTCTATACATGCCATGAAAGGTTCATACAAGGTCTATGAAGACGCCCGAACATCCAACCCTCTCTCAAGATGACTCATGAAGCTCTCAAGCTAGCCTATGGAAAACTAAAGAGGAAGAGCAAATGAACTAGGGTTCCAAGAGTTGGCTGCCATCTCCCCTCAAGTGAGTTTATATGGAGGGCGCCAAATGACCAAACTACCCCTACTACTTAATATTAAGATACGCGCTCACCGGTGGCACTTTGGGAAACTTGGTCGATTCCTCCATCGGACGGATACTTGTCGACCACAAACCGCTTCAACTCCACGCACGCCTTCCGATCACGTCGCGTGTCCTCCTCTTTGAAGCTTCTCGATGAACCACAGTGCACGCAGTCAGACTGCCCCTCCTGGGTGGTTAGACCACCCCACCCTGTTAGACCGCCCTGGCCAGGCGGTCAGACCGGCTTGTCCTGTTGAGTCTTTGGCCTTGGCTTTGTGGCTTAGCCAAGTAACCCAGTGGTTTTGTTGCAAAACCACTACAAACCCCATGTGCAAGCTTTAGTTATTAGCTGCTACCTTGCACCAGCTCCATCCTCTCGACGTCGTCTTGCTCTCGACAGCATGAGGCCCGCACTTGATCCCGTCGGCCACCTGGTACCTTCAATGAAGCCTACTTGTCTCTCCGCTCCTAGGAGGTCACACAGACATAGACCTTTCGTGATTGTCCTTCACCTGTAGCACGCGAATCAAGCCGCAACCTGCACCTGCAATACTAGGCCAAGAGTCAGTCCACACAATGTTGTCAATTACTCATCACTAAGGAGTGACCATCCACCGGTCCTCGGACCACACAGGTCCTCACCTACATCAAAGCAAGTCACGTTGTTCTAGTGTGACTGGTTTGATGCTCCGAAATAAGGACGAAGAAATTCAAGAGGGTACGGAAAAGATAAATTTGGGATTATCGATATTGATACCTCTCGGCTTCGCTGTTCACCTGATGAGCCATACATACTGGCGATAGAAGCAGAGCAAGTGTGCTATGTGAAAAGCGGGAATAAAGATAACAAATAGTGTAGTGTCCTCAGAATGAAACCTAGGGCCCTGTTTGCCATGCCTGAAGGAGAGGAAAACATTGATAGTAACATTGAGAGTAATGTTGGTGATACTAAAATGGACTCGGTTGTTTTAGGTGTTGAAAATATTATTGTTGTGGACGACCTTGAGGATTTGACAACATGGAGTAGGGTAGATGTGGAAGGGACAAGTGTTGATGCTTTTGTAGTTGATCACGTTGTTGACGCAAAAAAAACGGAATAAAGTTCTTCAACGGCAACACGTAACGGATCCCCGGGATGTAACAATGCGTGCCAGCCGACCTGACCTGTTGATCGGCACGGAAAGATAAGAAACGTTAGATGCAGGTTAGATCAGCTAAAGAACTGATGTGGGTCTTCAACAAGTAATAGCCCGATCGACCGATACAACTGTGGAGCGAATCGGCTAGCTGGAGCAGCCGAAGTGCAAGTATAACCAAAACAGCTAGATCAGCCGATTTGATGACATAGGCAAAGTGCAAGCAAAAGCAGAGCAAACTAAGCGCTACGAGACAACATGCTGATTCGTCAGGACAAGATGCAGCGTGGATTTTGCGTAACCTTATCGCAACATTGCAGACTCCTAAAAGTGACACAGTACATAGATATCTGCAGAACGAGGGAGCTGAGGTTTGGCTGTCAGACATGAGCAGTAGTACTCGATTGGCCTCTGCTGCTTGATACTTGTGCAACAACTAGGGAAATCAGTTCACAATGACATCAGTTCATCACTTACATTGAGCAACTAGGGGAGTCACACCAACAGGCTAAAAAGATCACTAAAACATAGTGGCATGGCTTTTTCACCTCCTCCAACTTTTAACCAGGGATAATGCAGTGTCAATCTTGAGGATTTCCCGGCTCAGTCTTCGAAGATGCTCCTAGGGGTAGGGTTTGCGCGCGTGTGTTCATAGGGATGAGTGTGCGTGCGTTGTGAGTGTCTCCGATGTACTGTGTAATTCGCAAAGAAAAACATCCAGAGACAATGCCCTTATACACAGATGGTTATAGACGGGTCATCCCACTGTGGCAGGCTAAGCCCAGCAGCCCACAGGTCGGCAAACAGCTATGCGCCGAGCCCGGTGCCACAGATGGTTACTTGGTTCTATTAAGCTGAGCGTTCCTCAGTGCGAATACCTTGTCGGGTTCTCTATCGCCGAGGACGACAATCGGGCAATGCTGATGGCATTTAGAATCAGATCAACAAATTCGAAGGAATCAACTATTTTCCAAAAAGCACGAGATCAATTATCAAAAGGGGAGGCAACTGGCATATATTCAAGAATTTGGAAAACATGAAATCTTTAGCTTTGGCAAGGTAAATGCCTTTTCTGTCACATTTCTATTCATGTAAAGACATATGGGGGTAACGACATATTTGGAAAAATGACAGATGACATAGTGAAACTAAACAGACATGGAACATGACACCATTATCACATAACGTCTCCATCCTTCCCTCACAAGACGTCTCAATAAAAGCCCAAATTAAGACGAGACACCAGAACCAGGGTCACCCAATAAAGAATCGGGAATAGGCTCTACCCAACATTCCCTTGCACATTTGCCAGCAGCTTGCTCTCTCCATCCCATGCTAATACGTGCTATTGGGTTCAGTACCTATTCTCAAGACACGATGTCTTGCAGCTTCCAATCCTGACAGGCCTTTATCTCTACAAATTTAGAGTTGTCATCATCAATTAGTTGTTCTCTAAATGATTTCAACACTGTGAAAAGGACATGAGAAGCCTTTTCAGTGCCCATAGGACCATCACCTTCAAACATTTTTCCTGTAACTGCGGTGTCTGAATCCTCCTGTGACATAAAGATAACTCATATGTAATATAAGATTTTGCATATAAAAAAATGTAGCAGCCAGCAACACCGAGTAATAGATTCTAATTATACAAATCAAATTGCTTAGCGTGTACTACAGTACCAATGAAACTGAAATATGATACCCTTGAACTGGTTAGCATTATAGAGTAAGTGGACAAAGAATTCCTGCATGAAATATAGCTAATAACATTACAAATCCTTATGGTATCATATAATGTAGACAATCCCTCATGCTATCATATAAAATCAGCAATTGAGCAGCACGATTATGAGTAATTTTATTCATGTTACTTCATCTAAACCAGAAAGCTGATGACAGAATTCCACAATAATACGATGACCTACTCTCATGTGATGAGAACGGCCTACAACTAAGGGATAGAACATATTTTATCATGTCACAAGGAATATGTATAGGTATAGGCTCACCTTGCCTTTTAAAGACGACGGCTAGCTGACCATGATGTACAGAACAACTTCTGATATTACAAATTGGCTTTCCTTACAGAATAAATTCATCTCGCATGTTTCCAAGCAGAAGGAGAGGAACAAATACCGACGGTCCCAACCTAGGTAGGCAGATAGGTACAGAAAGCCATTGATAACTGCCATAGGATGCATTCCAACATCAGCCTCTTTTGAAAGCTTGGTGATCTTATTGAAAGTTGGGTGCAATAAGATCATCTCCTGCAGCATGAATCTCTTGACACCCTCATCATTAGCTTCCTAGAGCCAAACAGAAAGCATGCATTGCAGTGCACAGACGACACACAACTTCCCATCATTAGTCTGACCCAGCTGAAAAACTGACATTGGCCATTTCAAGGTCGGTGGCAGTTCCATCCGAGAGAACTGAAATGTCTCAGTGTTGAGGGCGGTGATGCATCCCTACCACTTGTGTATCCAACAGACGAAGCCATTGACAATTGTGCCAGTGGGGAATTTCTCGTGAAGATTCAGCAGGCCCCATGTCTGCGTCTGTGGCAAAACGACCCACCACTCCACGGTCTACGACGAGAAGACGGCCACGCGCGCCCATGTCCAGGCGCTATTTTAGTGGACGCAGGCCATGCAGGACGGCTTCTTCTCCTCGCCGTCCTCTGAGAGCGTGTAGAATTCAAGAAAGGTGTCGGCTATGAGGAACTCCAAGCGGAGATCCTTGGCCATCTTGGGGTAGATTTTCAAAGCCTTTGAGTGTGGGCTGTAGGAGGCGCATTAGTAGGTGAAGCTGTTGATGAAGCTGGCATACCCCTCGCTGTAGGGGATATCGGGTTTGATGTACTACTCAGACTCGGAGTCAGAGTTTTCAAGAAGACCGCCGAATGCGGCGACCATTTCGCTGTGCTTGCTTGCAGCTCCAGGGACGATGCCGCTCATGTAGGGCCTCATGAATAGGTCGAGGAGCGGCAGTGCGTGGAGCACACAGAAGAGGCGCTGGAAGGTGGGGGAGGAGCGGACGGTGCCGAGAAATGCACGGTAGGTGAATGCCGCTCGGGCGAGGCTCATGATGGCGGGGAGGCGCAGGAAGATTTCACAGAGGATGTCATCACCGAGCGCAGTTATGGTGGTGGGAGCGGGTGCCAGCGGCTGCAGCGGCGGTAGATGGGGCAGGTTTCGGCCATAATTGTGAGACATCTCTAGCTGTGAGGATGATTGGGCCTAGGCAAGCCTCGGTTTTTTCGTAGACAGCCCAAGGAAATGGCCGAACTGAATTGACACGACTGGAGGCAGCATGGATTTTGCGTAACCCTGCCGGTAATGCACGGTGCATCGCCGAACCGTGCGTAACCGAGCTGGAGCAGGTGACATGCAGGATCGACACGACTGGATGCAGTGTGGATTTTGCGTATCCGACGTCGTGTGTAACCCAGTCCGTGTTGCACCATGCTGCCAGCCGTCTTAAAGGTGCGTAACCCAGACGGTGTTGCATCAAGTAGCACGGACAGTGCGTAACCTGTGCAGGTTACACGCTGAATCGACACGACCGGATCCAGCGTGCATTTTGAGTAACCTTATCAGCTCCAGGTTACTTGATGGAACGACACGACTGGATGCATGAGGATTTTGCATGACAGACTCCGTGCGTAACCCAGTTAGTGTTACACGCGCCATGCACAATGGATGATGCGTCGCCGAACGGTGCGTAACCGAGCTGGAGCAGGTGACACGCAGGATCGACACGACAGGATGCAGCATGGAGTTTGTGTAACCGAAACCGTGCGTAACCCAGGGGGTGATGCACACGTCATGGGATGGTACGTCGCCAAACCGTGCGTAATGTGCTGGTGATGCGCAGAATCGACACGACCGGATGCAACGTTGATTTTGCGCAACCGATCTGTGCGTAACCCAGTCAGTGTTGAGCCATGTAGCCAGCAGTCTTATAGGTGCGTAACTCAACACTCTATTTATAACTCAACACTTACTAGGAATGCAACACTCTATTTACAACTCAACAGTGAACAGGAACGCAACACTGCAGACTCCTGAAAGTGACCATGCAGGACGGATGGTGCATCGCCGAAACGTGCATAACCGAGCTGGAGCAGGTGAAGCGCAGGATCGCCACGACAGGATGCAGCGTGGATTTTCCGTATATGACGTCGTGCGTAACCTAGTCAGTGTTGAGGGAAATCAGTTCACAATGACATCAGTTCATCACTTACATTGAGCAACTAGGGGAGTCACACCAACGGGCTAAAAAGATCACTAAAACATAGTGGCATGGCTTCTTCACCTCCACCAACTTGTCCTGCAATGAATCCCATCACATCACTTTTAACCAGGAAGAAAGAAAGAATCACCTGGTTTTGGCGACGCTCAATGGTGGCCTGGATAGTTGGGTCTGACGATGGCGATTCTGCCATTGTCCCATGCCTTAGATGAGTAAAATCAATATCAACGCGATGCACGACTCCACTAGCTGAACTCAACCAAACCAATAAAACACGTATCGGTAGCTGCAACCTCAGACGACAACAACCACCAGCACCGTTGTCATTTCCAATGATGTCCCACACCGAGTCAGCCACCACCACAAGAGATGCCAGCTAGTTCACATTGTGCCGTTGCCATGGCAACCAATTTGCTGCAGCATCATGGATACCTGAACTTACTAGTTAGACGAGCACGTGTAACAAGCAATCCACAAAGTATTCATTTCATAACAACTATTAATTCATAAACAATGAAATAAACAAAATCGAATACTGCCAGACTTAGGCTCCTAACTAAAACTAGTAAGACCCATAGTGCGATGGTGGTAGTGGGCATCCTTGATAAGAACCATTATCAGCACAGTACCGCATGAGCTTATCCCAGTGCAAATCGTGAAATTGTAAATTTGATTGAAGTATAAATATTAGTGCATCTTGATTGATATAGATAATGATAGAGAGAGTATTACCTTTGTGATCATATCAGGGTTCCCGACAATTATGAGCAGTGATTTTGCATGGGTGATCGCAACATTGAACCTTCTATGATTGCTCAAAAATCCAAGATTAAACAACTTGTCAAATTCATTATACTTTACAGTTGACCTGAGTGTAGAGATTATTATCACGTCTTGCTCTTCACCTATGAACTGTTCCACATTACCAACTTTCAATTGAGTCATGTCAAGTTTTTAAGGTCTTTCGTAATCTTTGCAACTTGCTGGCGGTATGGAGCAATGACTCCTATATCAGCTTTACGGACAAGACTGCTGCTTGTGAGTTTCCTTACGAGGCTTACAACCTTACTAACTTCAATCCTATTGAACCATGATGGATTAGTGCTATCCATCTCATCACATCCATGTATTCCAATAAAAAGATAGGGAACAGATTATTACGCAGACCAATACAATCATAAGTCAATGGCACATTATGTTTGTCATGAGAGATCATTTCACCACTATAGAAAAGCTTTGATGGTAGCTTCATGATTCCTGGATGGCAACGATAATTAATCACAAGCTTTGTCACATAGTTAGAATTCCCTGTTTGGTACTGCTCAGATTCAAGCAACCATTGCAGATATGATTTCCCCAAACCATTCTTTTCTGCTTCCCTACAATAAACCACCGGCCCCAGTTGCATTGGATCTCCTGCTAACACAACTACAGTGTCGCTTCCACATAGGGATAAAAAAATCATCGTCTCTGGTTCAGAAACTTGCCTAGCATCATCAAGAAAAATATGTGTGAAATGATCTTGGGTAATGCTCTTATCTCGTAGCAGATAAGAAATCATGTATGTTGTTATAACAATCCTGTAGTGCTTCAATTTTTCCAAACAGGGGATCTACATTTTCATATTGACGGCTTGGGCTGTTCAGCCTGAAGATATCACAAGGGCGGCAAGTCATATGTGGCAGGAGCTTTTTCAATAGAAGGTCAGCTGATGCATTGGTAGCAGGACATACGAGAACATTTTTCCTTTGTTTGACTGCTTGAGAAATGGCCTCTACAACTGTTAATGTCTTGCCAGTTCCTGGAGGTCCATGTATGACATATGGTGGAAGACCACGGCAGCCAAGTATCCTTGAAACCACATATTTTTGCTTGGTGTTTAAGTGTGGGATCAAAGGCAAAAAATACAACTTTTCCATAGTTCTTACTTGTGATTGGTAGGGAAATAAAATCTTAGCTCCGAAATGTTGTGCACTATTTAAAGATGTGTAGAGCCTCCAGTCAACTTCATTGTATCTGAACTGAACATTGTACCGGTACTTGGGATGGTGATCATGGTGATCGTTGTAGAACTCATAACCGAACTCTACAAATATCCCATTCGCTGCAACCTTTGTAATGGTGCCCTGACGAAAATGCCAAAAATATAATTAATTGTTGGTAGCATATATATATACCTATATCTGACCTTTAAGAATGACAAATAAATATTCAAACATCAATGATAGGTTACTAACTTTGTAAGTCTGAGCATGTGTACCAACATAGGTAACAGATATATTGTCCCCGTGGAGTGGTGATGGCCTCCTTTCTCGCAAACATGGGACTTCAATAAATTGAAAGCCATTCAAAGGTTCTAATGAGACACCACGCATGTCATATGATCTTACTAACTCCTACAAGTGGACATCTGAAGTTACCAAATAACAATTCTTCAAAATAAAATTTTCATATTAATACTATTAATCTACTATGGATGTTGAAATACCTTGAGATGAGATTCTTCCATGGTTAAAAGAGACATGAAAGTTCATAGTAGTTTGCCACGCTAAAATCCAAGGAAAAGGCATCAGGTCTTCATCTAATTGGACCACGCTCATGGATACATGACACAATTGGAGAGTAATCAAGTTTGATATTTTGAGGGCATCTCCAATAATGAGGTGTACGAACATATAAGGCTTTAGAGATATTATCATCGACCATTAGACAAGCTACACGTTCAATCGTCGTATCTCCGAAACAAAAATGGACAACTAATGTATGCAAACCAATATCTTTAGGCATACATGTGAGCCAAACGGTCTTAGTTCGTCTAGGCAGAAGTGTAATGTCTTCTAGATTAGATTTACCACCATCTAGTGCCGAACTCATTGATAAAACAAAGCTGTTTTCTGGGATTGAACCAAATATTTTTATCCTACATAAAAACACAGATTCAGGAGAGGTATTCTCTATTTTTATGTTGTCTGAACGTGTTTCTCCAAAGAGGATGGATTTTTGTTTGCCGTTAATGAAAGTGAAAGGATCTGTAATCATCACATGACCATAATCAGGGTCATGATGCTGATGAAGACCATTATTTTGATAATCAATGAACTTTACTTGGGGCTTGTCATCGGCACATGAGAATTCATCATCTGAAACATTAATGATATAAGTTTCCATCTTGAATCCTTAAAAAAAACTAATATGCTAACAATGCTATAATAAACTAGACAGCATGATACCAACCCAAACATGCCAATATACTTTGGTAAAATAAGAGGTATATGTTGACAGATTCTGGTAGCAACTAGCAACCCAAACAGCGATGAAATTGGCATGCCAAATGTTTAGCCTTACATCTATCATGGTCTAAAGCCGGCTCATGATTCAGAGCATGTGAACAGCAAACCTTTCAAGTCCCATGACAAGTAGCATCGATATTTTCGTGATGGATGTATTAACGTCAACACTATGTTACAGATTTATGTCAGGAAATGGAATACCATAAAACTCCACTGAGACTGGCCTAAGTTTGACCAGCAACAATCCTAACTGGACAGACTTACTACATGGTTAAATTTTTTTTGACAAATCAATCAGAATACAGAGCTTTGCACTTTTGAGTTATATGGCATGTACACTTCACCTTCTGTGACATTATCAAATTGCCCCACGGCAACCTGATGATGGCCACTATCTTCTACAAAGCAGCAGAATAAGCAATCAGACACTATTGTGCATTAACTTACAATAGAAAGGAAAAGGAACGTCGACAAGGCATAAACACAGAGAGTTCAGGATACCTTCAGCATCTCTGCTCAAATGATCCGTTTCCACACCAGTATCAAAGCTCCTATGGAGATCCCTAGCAAGTAGTAGAACTTTCCTTTTCAGGGATAAAATAATCACAAAATAATACTTGTATCAGTACGCACAACACACATACCGCTAACTCCCATTAGTTGACAAACGCACTGCAAATAAACTCCTATATTAATATGAGGCACCTTCTTCTTATATGATGTGGCAGTTGTTGGCATTTCTTAACGTCACCACTAGTTGTACACCTAGAGTGAACGTATAAGAGCAACCGGGTATACCACAAGCGCACGGAAATACCGCTGTAGCACTTCCCCAAGGAAGGAGAGTATTCCAAGGGTATCGAATCCAAGGAACGATGTGCACTATCTCCTACCCTAGTATAGATGATCCAAGGACACAACACTGATTGATAGGATAGGTAGAAAGGATCTGCCTCGACCGAGCACAGAGTCTAGTCACGGTCTCTCAGGTATAACACTCACTTCGGGCGCCAGGCACATCCTATCTTTTTAGGGAGAGGCCAATGTGATGGCAACGAGCCCAACTCGGTACGCTGGCGCAGAGGATTGCAAAGGGTCCAACAGGCTGTCACCACTGCGGCCTACCTCTACGCTATGAACGTACGTGGTCTTCGAAGGGTAACCTATGGTCCAGACACCACATCTACACCACTGACTACTACTATAGCCGGACACCGTCTGGCGTCCTGATAGCCCGACTATAGCACTCCGTATAAATATGGAGCTACAAATCTGTGAGGGAGATACTGGCACTAGCTCAAGGTATGCTCTATCACTCATGCAAGATCACGAATGCACTTTGATCTAACTAGAGATATGCAGGAGCATCAACATTACTCTAATAGACAAGCTGGCAAACTAGATGCAAACTTATGATCTAAGACTACTAGATTGAAAGGGTTATGTTCGAAGAACACAATCCTCTAAATCAAGAACAAACGAAGAACACAAGAACAAAGCAACCAAGCATGCATACGACTTTAGTCTAAATAGAAAATGTCGAAATACTCACTTTAGTCTAGTTGAAGAACAAAGGCACCGCTGAGGATCGTTCTTGAGGAAGATGTCATGAACATGACATGTCCCCAAGCCTCCCACCTCACTTCCTAGCACTAATCCTATACAAAGAGCTCTCCTCTCCTAAAGAGAGAGGCTCCAAGCCAAAATGAAGAGGAGGAGGAGAAGTGTGTGTCTCAAATGGGAGCCCCTCCCCTCCTATTTATAGAGGAGGGTGTGGCTTGCTCGGAGGCTCAAAGTGCCCCAAAACGCCCGGGATCGCAGCAAGTGACCAATCAGGCAGCAGCACGTGGAAGGTGGGGATCAACCGACCCTAGGTCGGTTCGGCCGATCCTAGGGTCGGCCGAACCCCCCCGGAGGCCTTCTGCGTTGTGCTTGCTCATGGTGGCTGCCATGTGGGCCCTGATGCTTGTTCTCCGTGCATGCCAAGTTTCCCGACGGTTTTGGGGGATAAGTGGGCCCTTGAATCCATGTGATGTCCACGTGGTGATACATGATTCGTCGGGCTTGCCTCTCTTGGATTGATGACGTCAGTGATCCAGGGGAATCCTAGGTGGCATCCCCTCATTAGCTGAGCTTGAAGAACTTGGATCAAAGACTTATGCTTTTACTCCTCTTTCTAGTGCTAATAACCTGTATTTGCATAATCACCAACACTTGTGGAAATGATTAGTTTAAGCCCTATTCTAGTGTTGAAGATCCTTTTATGATTATTTTATGTAGGTATTGACGGTGTAAAAGTAGCACTTAACAGCTGTCAACAGCAGTGCTCCTGCGTTTAATTCCAAAAAAAGAAAAAAAGAAGAGAGAGACAGCGCCTGCTTGGTTTCGACAACAAGAACAACTGCATTGGTAGCCAAAATTTCTAGACATGCCTAGAATTAGGTTGGGCAAATATTGAAAGCCATCCAAGCAAGTCCTGATTTCCTACACTCGCCAAATCTATGGGATGGAACTAAAAAAATCAAATCAAATCAAATGCTCGTGAATTGGGTGGGGGTGGTGGTGGGGCGGAAGAGGTGATGGGCTACCACACCCTCCGCCTCCCCATCATCCTGCCTGCCCCGCCCCCGCTATATGCTTCCACCGACTGGGGCCCCGCCTCCGCCGCTAACCTCGATCTGTACCAAATTTCTTGAAATAAACACAACACGGATGTACATTACTGACGCAAGTTCCTAAATCATTGCTCCATAACAGAAACAATCCGAGCGCCTCGAACCCAAGACAAAACTAGAAGAACGCAAACCATCTGTTTCGATGTGTACGAGCAAGGACGTAGGGCCTGACCTGTGTGACGAAGAAACGAATTAATCGGCACCGACGGCCATGACTGCCGCTCAATTGCTCAAGTCCTCCGAGGGGGTGGAAATTGGGAAACCAAGCAGATGGAATCCGAAAAGTCCAAAGCGGTCGCGGACTTTCAACCCCACGAAAATACGTAAATGAAAAAGAAAAAAACTGGGCAAACTCGTCAGTTCCCACCTGCTACCATGTGGGTCCTGGAATGCGGGCCCGGTGTCAGCCATGGGAGGTATGATAGGCGACGCGAGCAAGAGCTGAAGATGAGGAGTAGTAAACGGACCCCGTGGGCCCGTGCCCGTGGCAACACCGGGATTAGCGGTTCGCACTTGCACATTCCATATTGCGGTGTGGCGCACGTGTATCTAGCTCCGGGCGGTTTTTCGGCAACCAGATCATTTAAAATCTCCCGATCCCTGCAGTAGCCTGTGCCACGTCCCGGCGAGCCGTGCGCGTGTAACCCGGCCACACGGGGCGGCCATAGCTTGGGTTTCGTAATCACCGAGCCGTGCAACGGAAAAATGTGAAATCCCTTCATGCGTAAACAAGGGGGAGTGCTAGCGTGTCACCCGACGACGCGGAGGAGGTGGTACGATCCCAACGTACAAATGGCAGCAAGCCGTGTAACCTAGGCTGAAGCACCACGTGTACGTCATGGATTGTGCGTAACCCAGCGGGTCCAGCTTACTCCTCGGGGCGGCGGCGCTGTTGTGGCTGTGGACGACACGACAGGACGGGAGCAGAGGCACCTGCAGCAGCAGGCCCAGCCCGTCCCATCCCGTCGAGGCTGTACACACGACACAGTGACCGTGCGTAACCCTTGGCTTGGCAGCAAGCCGCGTAACCTAGGCTGAAGCACCGTGTGACACACGTAACGCAACGGGTGCAGCTTACTCCTCGGGGTGGGCGGCGGCTGTGGCTGTGGACGACACGACAGGAGGGGAGCGGAGGAGGCCCGTATCGTTGTCCATCGTAATTATGATGTTGCACCGCGTGCCCCATAGCGGCCTGCCCTCGCCACAGTTTGCTTCTCCCCGAAGCGAAGCCCGCGCCCGAGAGGCTAACGCGTCGTACATGGAATTCTCTAGTGCGCAGCCCGCTGAATGGATCCTGCGTAACTGAGACCTTGCAGGTTACGCACTTAGTCGACACCACCCGCCGTGTCCCGCAGCAACTGTGATGCTACGTGCGTAGCCCAAGCGGCCATCACTGTAACCTGCACCGCCTCGGTTACACGCGTGGACGCCTGGGATACACGGCATGCTTTGATCAAAGGCATATGCTATGGTAACCCAACCGCAAGCCATGTTGTTCCACGCATCCATCATGGTTCCTCGTGCGTAACCAGCCGGGCGCTACCACAAAAAGGTATTGGTTACGCATTCCACTTCACCTGTCGTCTCTTGATCTTCCCAACTTAGGAGGCCCTCTTGACCCCTTTGTTCCCTCTTGATGTGCGGGCCTGACACAGTGTAGCACATTTCATTAATATAGCAGCAAATACAAGACTACGATCCCGGGAGATCATAGTAGGTAGGAAAAAAAAGAAAAGGAAAAAACAACAAACTATATCATTGATATAGCTGCAAAGTTAATTACTTCCTTGCATCTTCATGTCTTCTGTTGCATACCATTGTCAGCTTGCATGACCCTCCTGAAAACAGCTTCCACATCGCAGGTTGATTCTTCTTCTGGTTTCTCATGCACTATGATCCTCTTGGTATTAATAAGCTTCGCGAATTACTCCCTTTGCCAATAGTACTTAGGGCATCTATCAGGAGCCAACAAATGGCAGCAAGCCGCGTAACCTAGGCTAAAGAAAAGCGTGTGCGTCGTGGATTGTGTGTAACCCAGTGGGTCCTTGCGGGAGGGGAGTGGAGGCGCATGCAGGCCCGTCCCTTCCTGTCAAGGATGTACACACGACACGACATGACACGACACGACATAGTGACCGTGCGTAACCCTTGGCTTGGCAGCAAGACGCGTAACCTGCTAAAGCACTGTGTGGCACACATAACGCAGCCAGTCTAGCTTACTCCTCGGGGCGGGCGGCAGCTGTGGCTGCAGACGACACGATGGGAGGGGAGTGGAGGAGGGAGGGCCGTCCCGTCATCCATCGTAATAATGATGGTGCACCGCGTGGCCCACAGCCGCCTGCCCTCGCTGCAGTTTGCTTCTCCCTGAAGAGATGCCCGCGCCTGGGAGGCTGACGCGTCGTCCATGGAATTCTCTAGTTTGCAGCCCACTGAATGGCACCTGCGTAACCGAGACCTTGCAGGTTACACACTTAGTTGACACCACCCACCGTGTCCCGCGGCAACTGCGATGCTGGCGTGCGCGACGCCTGGGATACACAACATGCTTTGATCAAAGGCATATGCTATGGTAACCCAACTGCGAGCCATGTTGCTCCACGCATACATCATGGTTCCTCGTGCGTAACCTACCGGGCGCTGCCACCAAAAGGTATTGGGTACGCAGGTCCGACACGAGGTTGCACCATGCATAACCGACACTATGCGGATTACGCATTCCACTTCACCCGTCGTCTCTTGATGTGCCCAACTTAGGAGGTCTCTTGACCCCCTCTGTTCTCACTTCATTTAAAATGATCAAGGAGTGTTGTAGTCGCTGGATGGATTGTTCGTAACCATTCTGGTGTAGGTTATGCATTCCTTTGAAGGTTTGTGCACCTTCCGTGTTTCCCGGGATGTTTAATGAGTAACGGACTGCATGGCCTTGGTTACGCTGAATCCATGATGCGTGCTGCATAACCTGAGTTAGTTATCTATTTATCCATGCTATTATCTATGTAGTATTGGTTTAAATTAGTATTTATTAATTACTCCTACTTGAATTAGTGTTAATGGTGGGAAAAGATAGGATCACTCTCACTCGAGTCTCAAAATGGAGGGGTGGATACACGGTCCCAACTCGCATGCCAAATCCGCGGTTCGCACGATCCATGTGGTCACTCTCAACCCTAAAGGTTCGTGCGTAACTTGTGGTGCAAGTTACGCATTCCCCTGTAGGTCTATGGGCGTGCACAGTATCCCAAGAGGTTGCAGCACGCACCATGGATCGTGCGTGACCAACGTGTAAGTTACGTACTCTATATCGTGAGGTTGCAACACGCCCTACCATTACCTAGGAGCTGATTTCTGCCATTTGTGCACACAGAAGAAGCAGGTTTGATCAGATGTGGATAGGTAGTCATGGACGATTTCAAAGATGCGAATGTGGTGGACGATTTCATAGACAATATCGGGATCTGTGCTTTTATTTCATGGTGTACTAAGGCTTCCTTAAAAAGATCAAAACCTGCGCCAAGTTAATTTGAGCCGCTAGCCACTCGTCAAGTCTGCGTAACCTTCACCCACATGGTTACGCACAATATATGCTCCATGGTACCACAATTACACATGATTTACGTGGCTTTGTTTTTTTTTGAGGGGGGGGGCACGCCCGGCTTTGTTGTTGCATATAATTAATTATTGTAGTGATAGCTAGCTAGTGTAAGCTTGGAGGAACAATAAACACTTTGCCGTTGCACGGCTCTCGGTTACGCATCTTCTGTAGATTGTACTTGTACCACTTGCTACCAGCATGGATCGTGCGTAACCGGGACACCACCGTCGAGCCATCGTGGTGCGTATATGTGTAGACACAATGGGTACAAGGTGACGTATGTGTACCGGTGTTGTATGTAGAGAACTTTAGTAGCAATTAAAACAATAGAAATAGAAAATGGTGCTGCAAATAATGCACTAGCATACAGCAAAGATAGACCATCCGTTCAAAACAGGGTTATATTTTGAGTTCTAAATTCATCTGAAGAGTCTTTCTGAAGCTACATCTTGCTACCAAACAAACACAATAAACAAATGCATTGACCCTAGCAAAAGTTATGTGTGCACGACACATCGAGTCTTTCTGAAGCTGATACCCAAAAGCTTCAAAGCCATCACTCTAGTCATCATCAGAGTCTAAGATGATTTGATTGCTAGGATGTCCTCCACTAGATGCTGGTCCTCCCTGAACTGGTGTATAGTGGTTCTTTTTTTTGTGAACGGTGTATAGTGGTTCAACATCGAAAACTGAAACCTGAACAAGAACAAGTAAAAAAGTAGTTAAAAGCAGACACTCATATATGCTACAAACAATTTGAGAAGTAACAAGTATATTAAAAGGAATCATTTCACACAAACTAGTTCGATATTCAATGTTTTTCTAATTTAACATAGGATTTCTTTCATAGATGCCCCAAACAAATCGCATCAAATATAGAGAGCACAAAAAAGGAAAGAGCTTACCATATGTCAAGCTGACTCAAGTAGGTTAAAACACATAGTACCTTTTTATTAACCTTTCCACTTTGCAGTCTCACTATCTTTAGATGTTTACAAATCGTACGTGAAACCTCTGACACCTTCCTTCCTTTCATTTCTACTTTCCACCCACCACCGTGCAGAAAGTAGACATGTTGCTAGGATCAATAGTAACCAAACTCACCATGTATTATTTCCATTTCACAACCATCTTGTATATAGAAAATATATACTACCGTGTAGAGCAGTTGAAGTGTAAGCTCCTCCAAAACTGGTGATTGTCGTAGCATAGCTGCGAGGGCACACTTATCTGGCACACACCAGTGTTCATTGAGAAACAAAGTGTTCAAGTTGATAAATGTTGGGCACGACATAAAATAACTCGTGAAAGTAGGCTGGTCACACAATCATGATATTAGTGATTAATGTTTTTTCGGACGCATAACAAGAAAGCTAATGGTGATCGAAAATGTAAGCATACCATGTTGACAGTAGATATCAGCTCCAAACATTTAGCTTCTACTAAGCCTTGCAGGATGTTGGTATCAACGTGACTGCTACAATAGTCACTTCCACTTTTTCCCAGCTCGACAACTTCATCCACTAAAGAGGGCATTCTATGAAGCACAAGAATCTTGCCATAATTAACTTCAAGACGCAGGGAAACAAGATTAGGCGAATCAACACGAATGTGAACACTGCGACAAAACTTGCTTGCAAGGATGCTTAGATGCTTTAAGGAGCGGGATGAAATCTTTGTGGCACATGATAAGTCACAACAGAAAATCTCGAGTACTTCCAATCCTGGGCAACTCGAGAAATCAAGGAATCTGTCATCGAACTTGATGAAGGAAATCTCCAGACACCTCATGAACAGGGAATCGAGGCGAAAACCATGCACCTCAATACAAACCTCCTCGGCATCCCTAGAAATTTGGAGACCCAAAAACTCAGCTTCGCAATTAAGAACATGCTTGATCCAGACCATTATGTGGTCCAATTCCTCGCCATCCTCTTCAATGTTAGGAAGGTCAATAGGTATGCGATAACGAAGGAGAAGCAGTTTTTCCACGAATTTTCGGATCCTCTCCATGGCACCAATATGAAATGGTTCAATGCCATCAAGCCATGAAAAGCGCTGGTAAGGGGCACTCTTCCAGAGGTGGCGCCAGTGACGACCAAGCACACACGTCTGCACAGCATCTTGCACTGGCAAGAAGAAGAGGATCATATGAAGGAGCTTATCTGGGAGGGCGTCAATGAAGTCGACGGAAAGTCCAGGAGATGACAAACTGTCATTATCCACCACCTTTCTCTTTGGACACACACCATCCATAAGGTACACAGCGTCAGGACTGTGAGCAAATAAACTGTCAGGAAGCATAATGGTTGTGAGAACAACTTAGCATTTGACCATGAATGCAGACATGTAGGGATCCACGGGCTACGGGTAAAGCATAGCATCAACATTTACAGCCCATTCATACCAGCACTGCAACTTACTATATGTCAGTGGAATTGGATCATGCAGCAACACATGAATGAACAGATTAATTAATTAATTACTATGTGAATGAGCAAATGAGCACAAAAAAGCTAGGTAGTTTATGTTGCGAGTATTCCGCGTGAGGAATGCATGCGTGCCTCTAATAAAATTTTCTCCTGCTTAAAACAATGATGCACAGCTATTATGTGTATTCGAGAGAAAAAAAGTACTATGTCAATGAGCACAAGCAATGATGGCAATGTATCCTATGCAAACCAGCTTCGTGTGCAACCTATGAGAACGGGTGCTAGCCCGGTTGGTTGGAGCGGCAGGTGAGCTACCCAACCACCAGTGTTCAATTCCCAGCCGGCACGGGTTTGTCTCAGCGGGGATTTATTTCCCAAAAAAAACCCTCTCACCGGTGAAGTCGAGGTTCGGGGGTTTTCTATGCCGGGAGTTGGCTTTCCTTCTCTTAATGAAAACCGTGGGGGCAGTCTTACCCCCACCGGCTTAGTTTTTTCGTGGGCAACCTATGCAAACTTCAATCTGAGCCACATGATGTTGATCCTAGGGGTGCTCGTGAGAGGTGGGAGGGGTGATATCGTATGGCTCAGATTCAAGTTTGCATAGGTTGCACACGAAGCTGGTTTGCATAGGATATGTACGCGTAGTCGCTAAAATATCATAGCGGGCGGCACAGCCGACGCATACGCATGGAATCCCTAATAAATCTGGCAGGAGAACAGAGTGAATGCGAACCGTACGGCACAACAATAAGATCCAACCGCAGATTAACACTAACAAATAGATCTTTCAAGATTCAACCCTATGATGCAAGTACCTGAACGGCTGTACTAGCAACTGATCAGTAAGTATATGGGAGCATTCAGTTATAAACAACAGGAAGCAATAGATCTGATAAGGAAATACATAAAACATTCAGTTATAAACAGCAGGCACCAAGAGATCATTACTCGTAGGGACAGATGCAGTTTGTATGGGACGAGGACAAAATCCACGAATCAGAAGTTGGAAACAACAAACTCACATGGATCAGCAGGAACACAAGAGCTCACCGGAATCGGCCGGCAATACCTCGTAGCTACCGAAGAATACCGACGCCGGAGAGATAGATCTAGGCGGTTGCGGATGCAGGGGACGGGCGGCACGGAGGAGGCAGTAGGGGCTGGCGGCGGGGTTGAATGCAGAGTAGGGTAAACAGCAGAGAACGCATGGAGATGCTATAAATGCCATTGCCTGTAAATCCCAAGTCACCAAACCACTGTACCTGTGAAATCTTCACTATTCCTGCTACAGTCAATAAAGTCATATTAGTACGTAGTATTGCTGTTCACCTATAGAGTAGACTCATCTGAGAGAGAGAGATGGAAACAATTGTCTAATTAACGATCACGAATCCGTGCACGATGAAATTCACGATCACGAAATTGGCGGTGCCGGCAATGGATCGTGTGTAACCTAGTCCGTGCGCATCCCAGTCGGTGTTGCATAGGAGGCATGCAGGGTGGATGATGTGTAACCGAGCTGTTGTAGGTGACGTGCCGAATCGACGACAACCAGTCAGTGTTGCAGCATGAAGGTGCGTAATCGAGTCCGTGCGGATTCAGGTTACTCAGCTTTGATATAACTGAGTCCGTGCGTAACCGGTCGGTGTTGCAGAATGACTTACTATGCGTAGCCTATTTGTGCGCGTGCATATCTCGGTTACTCAGCTTTGATATAATCGAATTCTTCCTTTGATCTAAAAAAATAGAGAGAGAAAGAGAGAGAGACGTATGTTGGACATGATCACACACGACCGGCCGTGCTCATAGTATGTCATAACTAACCTGCATCCTCTCACGTGTAACCGAATCGTAGGAGCCATGTGTTGACGCAAAAAACGGAATTAAGTTCTTCAATGGCAACACGTAACGGATCCCCGGGATGTAACAAGGCGTGCCAGCCGACCTGACTTATTGATCGGCACGAAAAGATAGGAAACGTTAGATGCGGGTTAGATCGGCTAGAGAACCGATGTGGGTCTTCAACAAGTAACAGCCCGATCGGCCGATACAACTATAGAGCGAATCGGCTAGCTGAAGCAGCCGAAGTGCAAGTATAACCAAAATGGCTAGATCAGCCGATTTGATGATGCAGGCAAAGCGCGAGCAAAAAGCAGAGAAAACTAAGCACTACGAGACAACACTCGAAACCTGATCTCAATTGACTAGATTGTAGTGAAACGATGCAAGAGCGATGATAGCCGATACGATGAGATTATGAGCTGGATAGATTGGTGATAAAGGCTAAATAAACAAGAAAAGACTTACAAACCAAGCTGATATCGATAAATTGTGAATAAAACTTAGACGAAACCACAACGATGCGCCCGGAGGTTAAAGCCCAGTTGTTATTCGATAAAACGGTACTACAAGCTTGCCGGAGGTCGATCGATGCAGCCCGACGAGCTAGAAGAACGACGTTTGAAGAAACAAGAAAATAAGAAGAAGTAAAAAAGGGGTGGCGAAGTCGCCGACTTGAATAAGTAAACGTTTTGTTGATATTGGTGTGTACAGTCTTTCTCTGACCACGCAGGGTCGCTATTTATGTCCTGAGGACAACCTGACTCCTAGTCCATGACCAAAGTTTACTTGAATCTAAAGAAATAAAACTACCAAAAACTTAACGATTCTCATAAGAATCAGACTCTCTAAACTGTCTTTGACCCATTGTCAACTTGGTGGTTGACCCGCCTCCGTCTTCCTTCCTTTTGGCATATTCTTCTTCTGCCACATTTCTTCTCCATCAATCGGCTGATTCCGATCGGCTGGTTACTTCTCTCCCTTTCTCCATCGGCTCTGAGGTTTTCCTGATGTCTCTTCTAGTATACCTTGACACGTGTTAAAAACCAGTGTGAACACATGCCCCCCAACACATGCTCCGAAAGTCTCTTGATTTCGGTTTCCTTTTTTCAGATATATCTCTTAAACTTCAAGTTTCTAGAGGTCATAAATATCACCGCTTTTGGCTGTTCTCTCCGCATACGCTGCCTTTTTACTATCGTCTGATACCTTTCAAACTGGCTAAATTTGTGTTTGATCTTTTCACCGTATTCAATGGCTTCTGCTGATGACGACCGTCATAATCATTCTGGTAACCTCTTTATTGACCTTCTCGATCCATTCACTTACCTTTCTGCAGTTATTCATGACTTAGTCCATGAAATCCTAAAGATTTCTTGCTGACATCTCAGGCACCACAGCTCCCAAAGCTCCTCAGAAAAGAAAGGCAATCGCTAGGAAGATCATGATCAATGATTCGAAGAAAATCAAAGTGCCTGCCGATGCTTCTATTGGTGATGTGCTTGTTGAAACTGGATCTGCGATGGTGCGGATCCCTTTCCTTTTCTTTCGTTATACTCCCTATTACCTTGTCCTTTATTTGCAATCTTCTGATCTGTTGAGAAAATTTTCTTAGGACCAAGTAAAGGCTCTGACAACACAAGACATTGTATTAGAGTCAAAGCAAACCGAAGAAGATCCAACATCAGCCAATTTTATCCAGGGACATCAAGCCGATATTGATATAGAATCAGTTTTTCATAATGAGTCTGCAGATGCTATCTTGATTGATGAAGATGAACCAGTCACACCGAGACCTGATTCAGCTGTGAGCATCTTCTTTTCTTTGTTAATATCACCATATGTTTTCTTAATAATCCCCTTTTTTGATCTGCCCTCTTGCCTTTTGTAGAACCAAAATGATCCCTCTATCTGCAATTCTTCCCATGTATCATCTGATAATGTTCGGGCATGTCTTCAAGAGATGTTGCTTCTTCTTGACTAGAATATCAATCAACTGGTTCAAGAATCGGAACCAATCAGACAAATTTGTAGGTAAATCAGAGGACAATTGCCAACTGAAGTGAAGAATAGGCTCCACCTAGTTGCTTTCATAGAATGTTATCAGCTTTAGGTTGAACATGCACAACATTGTCTGAAGGAAAGGATCCGTCAAGAGCAGTTGGTTTTGGATCGAGAAGATCTTGATTCTCAGGTGGTCGATTTGGATAATAGAATCCAAATTTTGTCCTCTTCTCATCCTGAGATTACTGCTACTGTTGATCAAATGAAGAACATGCGACTAGATCTTCTTGCTCAATTAAAGCAACTCGAGGAAGATTTATCCTTGGAGGAGGAAAAACTATCAGATCTTCCAAACCTAATAAATAGCATGGAGCATCAAAAGGCCATTATTGTCAATCAGGCTCAAAACATCAGTCGAGAAGAACGACCGATTTCTGGTTCAGCCGACGCCGGTCGGCAAAAAATAGAAAAAGTTGACCAGCTTCTCCTGGATGCCATCAATGTTATCCATTCGCTCTGCATAGCTTAGCCTCCCTTTGTATATGTGATTCTGGGGTCTGTAGCTGTCTTGAATATTTGGCTAACCCCCAACGCTCTTCCTTCAATGCTTTGCTCCTCATTGTATTTTATATATTAAAATCAACCATCTGTATGATTCATGTATTCCTTCTGGATGATTCTTTTTCCTGACAATATGTACTGCTGATCTTTCTGAATCATGACAGATGAATGCCGGTCATGTGACTCTGAATTGTCTTGTTTCCCTTTTCTCTATAAAATGCACTTCTTTGTTCAAGAATCTCTTCAGAAGTCCATTAGAGCTATAGCATGTTTTAGCCGATGGTTCAGATCAGCTATCTAAAATTTTTGGAATGAGAGGCGTTTACTCTTAAAAGAGTTTTCAGGAAGAAAAGATTTTTACTTAGTCTGACTTTGCTCCTTGATGATGTCATAAAGATTGCAGTCTTCATCTGCGGCTTTGAGAAGGCATCAATACCAAAGTATGCTCTGCAGTTGGTGGACGTGCATAATTTCCCGATTTGATGTTGGCCTCATTTTTCGGGAACCGTTTCCCAGAACTAATGTCAGCCTCTTGAACACTACGTCATTCACGGAGCGCATGTTCCTTTTTTGACCGGATCTAGCGCTTCTGTTCTCATCTTCTCCACCCTTCTTCATCCTTATCTCTTTCTAGTGTTTGGGCTATAAATAGACCCTGCATCAGTTGAGGAGAAGCATACCTCTTATTCATGGCTCAAAATATTAGTCTGATAGATTGCCAACTTCTTCTCTTCATCTTTCTTCCTTCTTCTTATTTCTCAATGGCTAGAAGAATTCTTGTGAAGTAGTATGGGGTATGCTTCTCTCCCTGGTCTTGTCTCGTGAAGCCAGGAGGTCCAACAACTAGAAGAACTCTTGTGACGTGTCTTGGGTTCATCAGTTTGTGGAGGAGAGTTTGGGTATAGTCCCTTTGGCATAAGGAAGAAGAACACACCTATGTCTTCCTTTTGCTTTTTAGTATCTGCTGCCCTTGTATACCCTCCTTCCTAACAATTATGGATTGCCCAGTGATGATGAACGTAATCGGCTGATTTGTTGTCCTTGTCAGATTTTGTAATATCACCATGTACTGAAATATGAGAGAGAGAGAGAAATATATATATATATATATATGCTCATATTTTTGTTCTAAGTGCGATTGTTACATCGGCCATTATCCGAATCACGTATCGGCTATAAATTTTTGAATACTCCTTTTATTTTTCCAATTTTTTCCACTAAAGGCGATAACTCAGTATCGGCTATCTCCCGAAACCTAAATCGACTAATAGCCAGAAGTAGTAATCGGCTAAGTAATTAATCGAAATTTAAAACCTTGTCTTGATCTTGACTAGCATCGGCCTAGTCTTGTTGAGGTCCAGTCCTCTCAATCGGCCGATGTAGCTTTTTATTCCTTTTATATTTAGGAACCAATCATCTGGATCGGCTGAAGCTCGAAGTCAGACATCTTGAGGAAATCTGTTTCCCACTCTTTCCTTGATATGCAGACGACTTTATCAAAATTCCAATGTGTATCGGCCGCTGCAATATGGAAGGAAGAATCGGCATTGACTACTTCCACTGAGTTTCCAATCCATTGGATCACGCATTGATGCATGGTAGACGGAATGCAATAGTTGGCGTGAATCCAATCTCTTCCAAGTTGTAAATTGTATGATCCCTTCCCCTTGATAACAAAAAAGGTAGTTGGAAGGATCTTACTGCCGATTGTTAGATCCACACATATAGCACCCAATGCAAATGATGAACTTCCCTCGAAATCGAGTAGCATGATGTCGGTCTTGGTTAAGTCTTGTTCACTTTTCCCAAATCTTCGAAGCAAGTAGGGCATAAGATTGACCGACGCACCACCATCTACCAAGAGCCTTGTGACTGGCTTTCCATTGACAAGTCCTTTGAGAAACAAAGCTTTCATATGTTGACGCTTTTCCTCATCTGGTTTCTCAAAACTGGCCAGCATTGGATCCAAGGTTAACTGAGCCGATCCTAACTCCTCATCTGAATCCTCATCTGAGTTGTCTTCAAGAGTCATAAACTCCTTAGGTAGCATTAACACCATATTAATATTTGCTGCTGGTTGACCTTCTCCCTTGTTATCAAATTTGGATTTAGGCTGCCAGATTTGGGATCGGACCTTCTTCTTGTCAAGTGCTTGCCTCTCAATTTCTTCTTGCTGTTCCAATTGTCGCAAACGCTGGATCCTCCTCTTCTCAGACTTGGTTAAACCATCTGGGCACCATTTAGGTTGATGAACCGTTTGTTGGCTAGTCGGTCCAAGGACACACCCAAATAAGATGCAAGGATAGAGAGGATTCCCAAAGATAGCACTATAGATGAGATTAAAGGTCGATCTCTAGATAGAACTTGGCTTAGGGTACTGATAGCCCTGACTTAACAGGCGATTCCGACACGCGGATCTATATGGAACGGAGCTCTGACTATATCCAGCTGCGGAGGATCAACGAGGGCCAGATGGGCCGTCACCACCACCTGGACTACCTCTACCTAACCTTGGGATAAGTCGAACGAATGATAACTGGTAGCGTGACACAACGTCTACACTGTGGTTACTACCGTAGCCAACGGACTACGACACTCTATACTAATAGAACAACGACCACAGAAGAGAACTGTTCTCACTCACTATAGGTACTAATAGCTTATACTAAAGGCATACAGGAGAGTACTCAACCCCGTACTATTCTTCCAATGTATACGAACGACTTGCAGCAGACGAATGCATAAACCCAGTATCTACGCACTAGCAGAGGAAAAAGACTACTCAAGCAACCAAGCATAAAGCTAGAAGGAAGGAATCACGAATGTCACTTTGGTCTAAATGGAACATGCAGGAATATCCACTATATTCCAATAGACGAACACACATACAAACGGATATGAGAACTATGAACTTGTGCCACAAGGTCAAAGGGTTGTGATCACGAAGAACATAAGCCTCTAAATCAAGAATACACAAAGAACACAAGAACATATCACCTATGCATGAATGCTACTTTAGTCTAAATAGAAAAATACAAGAATACTCACTTTAGTCTAAATGAAGCACAACAACATCGTAGCGAGGCACATGCCTCTCTCTCTCCCTCTCTACTCTAACACTAGCTAGGAGAGGAGCCTTGGATGGGTGGAGTGTGTCTCGTTTCCTACCCCCTACCCTTCTATTTATAGGCAAGGTGGTGGCTTGTTCGGAGTGCCAAACGACTCCAAAACACCCCGGGATGCCTTGAGGAACCAATGGAGAGCTGTCATGCGTCAGCTGGGGACGAGGGGACCTCCGAAAGGTTCGGCCGAACTGTGGTTTGGCCGACCCCTAGGTCAGTTTGTTTCCACCGCCTTTCATCCAGGTGACTGCAAGGTGAGTCCTCAGGTGTGTATGGGTGTGTATGCAGTGTTTTTAGCTTGTTTCCGTGGGGATGTAGGCACTTGAATCTATGTACTGGTTCCTGATTGGTCGAAGGTGTGTTTCTTTGGATTGCTGATGTGTCACGGACACATGGCATCCAACGTGGCAACACGTCGCCACGTGGTCTGGTGTGGGTCCCACTGGGCCCACATGATATCAAGATGGTGATCTTGTCTTGTGCATATCTCTTACATCTGGACTGAAAAGTAGACAAATGATATATCCCTTTCGATCGTCTCGATGAGCCCGTCGCAGTGGTGCAATCCAATTTGTCATTCGAGATAGTTTATGATGATGCCATATTCATGCCATTGGTTCACTTGCTCTCAATAGTATCATTTCACATGCATTTTGGTGTGTCCTACAACAAATGTTAGAAACACCAACACTTGTGGAACTTGTCAGTATAAAGCCCTATTATAGTTTTGATGATCACTTTTCATTCATTTTATGCAGGAGTTGACGGCATAAAAGTGGTACTTAATAGTCATCAACATGTACCACCTTTTCAATTAGTAGTTTTCTGGCTACTATGTACGCATCTATTACCTGTCACACTCAGACACCATGATAGATTAGGACGTACAGTAGGTAAAATAGAACGCAACATTATAACATATTGCATGTAGAGCAAAACAGAGACATAAATAAAACACACTCACATTGTCAAGCATCCAGCCATCTTTATTGGAGATCCAGTCATTTTTATCAGTACCCATTCCCATCAATGTTTTGACCGGAATTTCTATGTCATTGATACGGACGACAATTGCATCTTCACAGTTGTTCAGGACAAAGTTTAAAACATCTTTATCCTTAGCATTCAGGCTGTAGTCATCATCATATTCACAGGTAGGAGAGTATGCTCCAGGACTGTGCACATTTGTCATCTCGTGCCTGCCCTCACGTGTGTACAAATTTTCTAGTTTTGTCATAACAACTATACTTATTCAGGGAGATGTCATTTTTTATATTTTGGGACCAATTACTGGTGTTGTATAGCAGAGATTTTACCTGGCAATAATTTTCGTCAAGATGTTGGGTGTTCAAGCCAGAGTATTTACCAATTAATGTAAGAATGTCATGTCAGAATCAGAACATTTCTTAAAAGAATATTTATGAAAATACAAATTCTGAAATTCACAAGTCGAATAATGTCTTATAAATAATGTGACAACAAAAATTTAACCTAGCTGTTATTTATGTCGTGCTGTGTTGTGCCATGGTTGGAGTCTTTGCCAAGGAATTTATAAATGTCGTGTCAGCACAACAACTTTAATAATAAAAATAGGCAATGCAATTCTGAAATACTGGCGTATCAAAAAATACTGGCATAAATAGAACTTTTACATGCGAATAATTTTCGTGATGCAGTGGGGTGCCAATGTTGTGTTTTGTAAGGAATTTTGAAATTTCCTGACATAAGCATAAATAATATAAAATAAAATTTTGGTTGCAAAAAAAAACTGAACATTTAGGAACCATGCAGTTGTGAGTACATACGTCGACAGTGACACCTGTCTCATTCCCGTGGTAGTAGTCACTGCTTTTGCCGAGTCTAGCAACATCATCATCATTTGCAGAGTCATTGTTTGAGGATAAAAACGTCTGGGCATGTGGTCTGGTGTTGTGGCTTCTGTCCGGAGGTACATTACTAGTAACATCATGATGCTTGTTTTGCTTCTCTCGGTTGTATGGAAGCTTCTTGAAAACCTTTTGCCACAAAAGATTGAAAATAACTATCAGACATGAAACCCATAATTACAAGAGCACTAATTAGCAAGAAAGAGACATAGACATGCAATTCCATTAGCAATACCATCCATTGATGCGATCTCCAATCGCTTCTTTGCTAAATGTTCTGTCCAATGCCTCGTCAATCTGTCCAGGATAATCAATTTTGTGGTGGCTACATGCGTGGACATGCTCGAGGTACCAGTACTGTACGATTAGGAATCAGGGTTAAACATATCCTATGTGAATCCAAATACTAGTCCTGAAATGGAAATTTATTACCTGCAACAAGATCAGGCTGCCTTTAGGAGTACTACTAGGTGTTGGATTATTCCCTTGCCTTTTGTATGCAGCCAAACCATCTTGTAGATTCTTAAGAGTATAAACACCCCAGTTCATCAAATGTAAGTCACCAACATTCTCGACTAGCCGCTAGACTTTTGCTGGAATAGCTGGGTTGGTATCATGGTCAAATAAAACCTTGTGGCAAAACATGAAAAAATCTCGAAGAAACAAATCATCGGCAGGCCCGTCCTTTTTGCTTCAGTCTGTTTTCAACCTCAGACAATGTTAGTGACGACTTTGTTTTTTCTCGACCACAACTAGTCATATTGACCTCTTTTCCCTCGATTGGTAGACCCATGATGTTCTTCACATCTGATGGCATCAACTGGACCAGCCACTACAAGAGAAACCCCTCTTTTGCAACGAATAGATGGCAACACTTAATTTATTTGTTGCAAGGAATAAGGCTTGTAACGCTTGTGTGCTTCTTAGTTTTTTTGGCAACGCTTAATTCATTCGAGCAACAACAACACTTGTGTGCGCCGGTTCTATTTGAGCAATAGCAACGCTTGCGTGCTTTTCTGATGAGAGACTTAGTTTTTTCGTTGTTTTTGACAACAAAGCGTAGGTGTCCATCTCTTTAATTAATAAAGGCAAAAAAAAAGTAGCAAATACAGATTCGAACCTGCACATCTAGGAAAGAACCATGCTTCCGTAAGTAGTTGAGCAGTTAAGCATCTGCGTTTTGTAGTCTCACTATCTTTACTTAGACAGTGCAGAACAAGAAGAAGGGCGAATTGGCACAGAACATGTTTTGACAGCCCGGCCCAAAAGCTCCGGTTTCCCTAAGCTTTGCGACCCCGCCACCGCCGGCTTCCATCCTAGACTCGAGCGGCCGCAGCGCCTCGCGAGTCGCCCGCGCCCTCCTCCGGCCACTTCCTCTCCCTGCTATCTCCTTTCCCCTTCTGGCCTTCTCCGTGCCTGGGCGAGTGGCACTGCCGCTGCCGCTGTCTGACTCCCGGCCCCCTGTCCACCCGTCGCTCCACGGCTCCGCTTGGTCGGCGGCCACCCCTACCAGGCCAGTAGCTCCATGCACGTGCAGCTGGGCGACACCACAAGTGCAGTAGCAGTAGACGCGGCCATTGGCGAGACAGCGACTGCGAGCGTCGAGCAGCAGGCCATCAGGTATGTCTTGAAGTCTCAACTGATTAAGCAAATCAATTTGCACCCTCTTTGTCGTTGAGATTGTGCAGTTTGACCCTCAATTATGAGTTGCATGTACCCCATTCACTTAATTGAATCAAAATAAAGTGTCATGCTTGCCCGCAATAACTTGACTATTGTGTCCTGCTAGCTCTTTACTGAACAAGTAATGTTAAAATTCAGTCACAACATACCAAAGTGTTTATAATGCTCAAGTTGCTATATGGATTTTTAGCATTGAAATCAAATGGAATACCTGACTTGGATGTATCCGAACCACAGTATGTAGTGATATTTTTTTTAGTACATGTGTGATTTGCTAAACTGGTGCTGAAACTTAAAGAGTTGGAGCAGTATGTTAACTGAAAGTTAAATTTGCTATACCAGCTAGACTCACCGAAATATGTATGATTTGCTAGAATCATTTTCTGCTCTATCTGGAGTAATCTGCTAATTATCTGACTGGAACAAAAATAGCAATCTTCCTCCCTAGAAGCTAACAAATCTTCTTTCTTGCTGGATAACCTTTTACAATTGTCTGATTTATAATTTTCTGATTTTTATTGCCTTTGGAAAAATAGTTGTGATAATGTAACCTTAAGGGATCCAAATTATATGATGATAAATAAATATGAACTTACAGAAGCTATTTATCTATTTATACAGCAAGAGCTTTTTATGGTTGCACAATGGATTTAAAGATCATCAAGGCTCTTTTGGGCTGTCCTAAAGGTTCTACTCGGTACTTAGCTGGTGTAGAAGGATTTGTTGAATTTGCATTTAAAAATAAGCCTGAAGATACCAAGATTTATTGTCCATGTCATGCATGCGTGCATACTAGTCTCCTATCCAGGGATGAAATATATGAACATTTGGTCTGCAATGGGATACTTGAGAATTATGAACAACGGGATTTTCATAGTGACCCTTCAGTGCATGAAGGATGGGATTCTCATGGAGACCCTTCAGGGCACCACACTGTCAATCAACAGCCACAATCTTAGAATAATGAAAGGCATGGTAACATGACACAGTTGCTTCATGATGCATTTTCTCACATGTATGATGACATACCTATGACAGATGCTGCAAATCTTCCGAGTCCACCTGTTAGCGGGCCAAATTTAGAAGCAGAAGAGTTCTATAAATTGGTTGAAGATTCAGAAAAGCCTTTATGGGAAGGATGTGATTTGACACACCTAACTTTACTTGTGCTTTTGTTCAATGTAAAGTCGATGAACAAATGGTCAGATAAATCATTAGGTGATCTACTCGGTATTTTGCAGAGGGCTATTCCAAATGGAAAGGAACTGCCAAAAAAAATTTATGAGGCTAAGAAAATTATTTCCAAATTTGGCTTGGGCTATGAAAATATTCATACGTGCCCAAATGATTGTGAACTATTTTGGAAAGACAAGGAAAATGATGATTTTTGCTCAAAGTGCGAGGCTTCTAGGTGGAAAGGTATGGAACCTGAAACCACACTAACAAAGAAGCAAAGAAGAAAAGCAACGCCTTCTAAAGTATTAAGATACTTTCCTGTTAAAGATAGGCTAAAGAGACTATTTATGTGCAAAGAAACATCACCTCTCCTAAGATGGCATGATGAAGAGCGCATCAAGGATGGTGCGCTCCGGCATCTAGCTGACTCCCGAGCATGGACAAACTTTGATGAAAAGTGTTGGGGACACAAGACCCCCGAACAGAGATAGAGTCACTCGGCGAACAATATACAATCAACACGTCCAACTCAGTTGCATTAAACGATCAGCTTTCTTCAATTCGTTACACACTTGACCTTCCAAAATGGCGACCCCTTTACAATGAGGAGGGGGCCTCCTTTTATAGTGCCAAAAGACTAAATTTACATTCCACATATGCCCCCGAAACCCTAACACCTTACAAGAATACATGGGGGCAAACTTGGTTTTTTACATATGTTGCGGATTTGTTGCTGTAGTTCGCGGAGCGCAGGTTGCGCCGGAGACAGCGGAGCGGAAGATGCGCCGCGAGAACCGGAGATGGTTCCGTGTTGGAACAGCTTTTGACTGAGTCTTCGTGCTTGAAACCTTGAGAAGCCCCGAGCTTCACCAACTTGTTCATCCCGACGCAGAGCTTCAGAGCCTTGGGAGCGGAGAGCTGTGAACCGACACGGCCTTAAGGCGAAGCCGAGACCTCCGTTCCTCGCTGTTATCCATCGGGAGCTCCGGGTAGTTTCCTGAAATGTCACATCTTGCCACGGTGTTAAATCTTGCAACTGTCTGATATATGGAGAATATGTCGAAGCCCAGACTCCCTAGCTATTCCTGAAAGAGAAAGCATTAAATCTATACGTTCGTGAAGTAGAACAACCGTCTCGGAGCCCAACTTCCTTCTCCTGCTGGCTCTTTGTGCTTACGAGAGTGAGACAACTTCTAGTTTCAAAGAAAACGCTAGCGAAGCCCACAGCTTTTATTTTGCCTAGAACGGATCCGAAGCCCAGTAATTTATTTATCTTTTGGCAAACCCCCGGTGGCCATAGATGAGGTTTTCTACAGCCCCAACAGTAGCCCCTCGAGGAGAAGTGTTTAAACAACGAGATTTAACCTTCTCCTCGACTTTGTGATTTTGATGAAGAAAACATCACCTTCGGCTCCGGGGAGTTTGCTGGTTTGGGAGCCTTCGCCTACGCTTGATTTCTTTCCTGAAGACTACAGTAAAACCGCACCTTCCCGAGGCGTTTGTTCGTATTTCGAGATCGTTGTGCTTCTTCTCTCTCCTCAGGCTATAAAAATGGGGGTCGGGGGTCCCCTGTTTTCGTTCTTGCGCCGAAGCTGAGCCTCCGCCCTGTTTTACTTCTGCTGCTTTAGGATTCATGCGTGCTGCGTGATTTCGCCCGAGTTGTGATGCCTGTTTCTATTGCGGAGTTCAACCCTTTTGGCTCGTCTTGGCCTGTACGAAACAAACCACACGACCAATGACTGAAGCCCCAGAAGAGCCAGCTGGAGATATAGTCGACTACGAGCCGTCGCCGTCGGCCAAAGGGAAAGAGATTGACCTGGGTGAAGATATTTCCAGAGTTGAAGCTTTGCCATCGGAGCCGATGGCTGGGAGGGAGTCTAAAACTCCATCTTTCGTTCTCGGGGCCTCGCTGGTCTCTGAGAATTTGATCAAATTTTACGAAGAAAAGGGGTTTTTTCCCGAAGGTGTCGCCCGTCATCCAGAGGGTGAAACTACTCCAGAGCCCAAAGCTGGTGAAGCTGTGGTCTTTCGTGATTTCTTCAACGCCGGCTTACGATTTCCTTGTTCCCGACGCCTTCCTGAGATCCTTGATCGCTACAGTGTGAAGTTGCACCAATTGACGCCGAATGCGTTTGTGCAACTGTCTAAGTTCTTTTTTGCCGTGCGCTCTTGCGACGGTCGGGTGGATACCGAAGCCTTTGTTCGGTTCTACGAACTCCATGTCCAAAAGCAAAATTTTCGGGTGGATGGCGATCCTGCTGTTTATGAGAATCATTTCGGTTGTATCACTTTCACCACCCGGAGGAGGAATACCAAGAAGGATATAGAGAGAGTGGAGCTCAGCCCTGCCCACAAGAACAAATGAGAAGATGATTGGCTGAACTACTGGTTCTACGTGAAGGTCGATATGCCCCGCGGCTCCGATGGAGTTGCGTATTATCCCTTCAGCATCACAACAATGACTCCTTTGAGTTATGTGACATGCCCCGACTTCGCGAAGACCAGGGGTTTTAAAGATTGTGAAAAGCCTTTCTTTTGGCTTCGCAGTTTCTTCCTGGTCGTGATATCACCGAAGAATTTGTCGCTGCTGATATTTGGCCTCTCTCCGCTGGCTAGAATCCTAAGGAGGTTATGTGGCTTACAGTTGATTGGTTCTCGAAGGTTATTCCTTTCCCTCGCTTTGGGCTGAAGATGCCTGAAGGGAAGAATGCTCACGAGTTCGTGGGCGAAGTGGAGCGCCGTGTGGTGGACCTGCTTGGTCCTTACACTGAGGCGGAGTACCAAGATTCACGAAGGCTACCTACTGGGGGTCGTCATGTGAACCGTATTTTCTCTGAGCTTGGTGTTGAAGTAGAGGACCGCGCGAAGTCCAAGGCTTCTTCTAAGCACGCCCGTGATTCGAGTCAGGCCGCGCCTGACCCGGCCGACGCAAAGAAGAAGAAGAAATCTGTGACTTCGCTGGAGGCATCTGGTGAAGCCGCTGCCGCTGACCTACGGAAGCCTGCAGCTCCGCTGTCTTCTTCAAAGACAAGTCAGCTTTAGCGTGCTAAGAAAAAGCAAGTTGTGACACACGAGAAGGGTCCCTTCGCTGAGAAGGTGGCGAAGCCCGGCCTTCGTCTCAAAAAGGCTGGCTCAAAACCTAGGCAGCAATGCCGCATAGTGAATATCCTTGGTTCTTCTGACACCTTGGAATTTCTTGACTCGGGGACCGAAGATGCTGAAAACAAGGAGCGCACAGCCGACCCTGAGGTGGAAAAAGCTGTCGTGCCCAGCCCCAAGGACATCGCCATAGATCATCCTGTCCCGGGGAATGCTGGTGGTGTGGGCCTGGTTGGTGAAGGTGCGAAACTTCTCGGAGCTGAGAACATTCAAGACAAGGAAGAGAGCTCTTTGCGCCCTGGTGACCATCCCGAAGCCCCGGAGGATACCAGAGCATCGCCTGAGTTCATGCGATCCCTGGTCGAGACTGTAAGCTCATCTGGCATTGTGGAAGGACATACTTTGGAGATGGTGCTTGCGGAGAGAAGCTCTTTCGACCCCTCAACTTACTCTTATAACAAGGCTGTTGGTATGAGGGATTTACAAACTTTATTATCTGTTCGTTTGCCATTTTATAGAGAGAGTGGGGTGATCAAATCTCATGTGCTCTGGGAGCTAAGGGATTCTGCTTGGCTTACAGGAGCCACATCTAAAGACGCTCTGCAGGTGGAGGGTGGCGCCCTTGACGACCAAGCTTTGCAGGAAGGGGAAATTCCTGGGGCTCTGGCTCCTTCTTTGATTTTGAAGCAACCAGGAAATTTCGTCAGTGCTGGGCCTTCGGTGCCTTTCGACCCTTAAGGTCCATTCTTAATCTTTTGTTTTTTGTTCTTACTTCTGCTGGTTTTTGTGTTTGATGTACGCTGAGAAAGTGTTGTACATTTTTGCAGCTTACGAGAAATCTATGGAAGACATGGAGGCTGGCAACTTGGCTGGCTTGTCGGCGGAGCTTTGTTACAAATCGATGATTTCTAATCAAAAGTTGCTTGAGAAATACCGTGCTCAGGAGAAGAAGTTCTTGGCGTCTGAAGCCGCACAAGTTGATCTGAGCCGTGAGATAATTCGGCTGAAGGAAGAGAACGCTTCTTTATCTAAGCTCCGCAAGCTTCAAGCAGAGACGATTGAAATTTTGAAAGATAACGTTCAGACTTATTAGACCGCGGCGCAAAAATTAAATGAAGATGCTGAGAAACGTGACAGCCTGCTCGAGGAATTCAAAAAGATAGCCGAAGATGATGGTCGTACTATTGAGTCTCTAAAAAAGGAGAAAAAAGCCCAACAAACTGAGATTGAAAATCTTAAGAAAGAAGTTGAGGGGCGTGAGAAATTTATAGATGCAGTTGAAGAAGTTTTGAAGAAGAATTTCAAATTGCTGTATGAAAAGTACGCTCGTGCTCTAGGTGAATTCGGTGCGGAGCCCCTGCCCTTCCCTGGTGATGAGGACGCTAAGGCCATTTTTGAATGGATGGAACAAGAATTCGATCATCTCCCTGGCGAGATGACCGGTGCCAGTGATTATGCAGCTTCGATGTGCGTGGAGACCTTGCTCGGATTGCTCGAAAAAACTGGATGCACGGATTTTTTGGCTTTGGGAGCTAGGAACTATAAGTTCCCGAAGGCAGAAGAGCTTGAGTGCGAGGTTGCTTCGAAAAATGTTCAAGAGATCAAGAAAATTTTCCTAACCCTGTTATGGGAGGCGTCCGGGCAAGAACACGCTAAGGCCGTGGCGCGTCGGTTTTTGGCGGAGGTAAATAACCGAATCAACATTCTTATGCTTTTCTCTTTCCTTCTTTTCGGAGGTTACTTATTTTTCTGCTTTTGTAGGCTAAGGAAAAGGAGGCATTAGAATCGGACCTGAGCGATTATGACAGCAAGGGTGATGCTCCCCCTGTGAGCGCAGCCCCTGATATCTCGGGCTCCGGTGTCCAGAAAGATGCGGAAGATGATGCCGCCGAAGATAAAGGTGCTGAAGCTTAAGAATTTCTCTGAACTGTTGCCTTTTTGTAACGCCCTGCGCGACGAGTAATCTTATGGGTGAAAACACTTATGTTTATGTATGATAACTGTAAAATGCTATTTGCTTCATTGACATTCTCTTTTTCATTCTTAGTTTTATTTGTTCGTTTTTGTTGGCCCTGTTTGAAGAAAACGTCACCTCCTTTTCGGAGTGGTTCTCTTTGTAGCCAACTTTATGTGAGGAGGTTAACCCTGATGTTTTTGGCTTTGGGAAAAGAACAAAAAACTACGTTTGTTTTTGAAGAAAACGTCACCCCCCCTTTTTTGTTCTGTTCACGAAGCTCATGATTTTTTCGTTAATATTATAATGCGTGTTCGTGGGATGAACAAGCTTTCTGAAAACCTTGAAGTCTAGCGAAGCTTGCTCCGAGCTTCGCAGACTTTCTTTTCTAATGGTCGAATATCAGCGATATTGTTTCTTTTTTGACTAAAAGACTTATTTTCGAGCCCAAAAAAGAAAAAAACAATTGATCACACACTTTTTGTTGCCGCTTTGGGATTTTTCTTGTAAAACTTCGTGGGATAGATGAGTTTTTTTTTGAAAAGCTCGAAGTCTAGCGAAGCTTGCTCCGAGCTTCGCAGACTTTCTTTTTGATTGTCGAATATCAGCAATCTTGTTGCTTTTCGACTGAGATTGCTTTTTGATTTTGCAACACTCTTTTTTGTAGAAAACACCTGATCCCGCAACTTAGTTTGTTGCCTGTGGGATTCTTTGGAACTTAGGCATGATTGCTAAGATTTTTATGAGACAACGTGTGTAAGCTTGTTGCTTTTTCGTTGCTCTTTGGGCAGAAACCCCCTTTGCAATAAGTAAATGATTGGAAATAAGTTGCTGAAAGTAAATGACACAAGAACTTAAGGGGAAAGTAATTTCATTAAGATTGAAATTTAATACACAGATCCGCCTCATTAAAAACCTTGCCTCCTGATTTGGAGTCCCCTTTTTGCAAGGAAAAGAGTATGAATCTTGAAAACGTAAAGTGCTAAGAAATGTAAACAAAGAGAAAAAGACGTAAGTTAACTAAGCTCCGGCTCCGTTTTTAAGTTTACGAAGCTCGAGCTTTACATTGCCTTTTTCTTACGGGTAGTACTTGAGGAGGCTGTCCGCGTTCCAAGTGTGTGGCAACGCGTTGCCCAACTGGTCTGCCAAGTGAAAAGATCCTGGTCTGACGCTTTTTGTTACGATGAATGGACCCTCCCAAGGTTCTTGTAGCTTCCCTGGGTTGTCAAAATTTTTCTTCTTCTTGATGACCAAGTCCCCTACCTGTATTTCTTTTCTTACGACTTTCTTGTCCCTCCATTTCTTGGTTTCTTGTTGATATTTTTCTAAGTTCTCAGCAGCTTGGAGTATGTCTACTTCGATCAAATCTTTCTCTGCTTCCTCGAAGCCCACATCTTGCACTTTCAATACTCGTAAGCTTTGGTTCTTGATCTCTTCTGGTGTCATGGCTTCGGAACCAAATAGCAACTTAAAAGGTGAGAAACCTGTAGTTCTTGAGACACTGGTGTTGTGGGACCAAGTTACCTTCGGTAGCTCGTCTACCCATTTTCCTTTTCTCTGGTTGAACAAGCATTTCTTTATGCTAGAGAATATTTGGCCATTTGCTCTTTCTACTGCCCCGTTAGATTGTGGGTGATATACGGAAGCGAATTTTAACTTAGTTCCCATGGTGAGGCAGAATTCCTTGAAATCATTGCAATCAAATTGCTTTCCATTGTCCACAGTTAGTTCCCTAGGAACCCCGAATCTGCAAATTATGCTTTGCCAAAAGAACTTTTGGATGTTGCGAGATGTGATGCTAGCCAGCGGCTTGGCTTCAACCCATTTGGTGAAATAGTCTATGGCAACAGCTGCAAATCTACAGTTTCCTTGCGCTGCTGGGAGGGGTCTGACTAGATCCATTCCCCATCTTTGCAATGGCCAGGAAGGCGGTATTAGCTGCGTAGGCATCGACAGGCTTTTCTGATTGTTTGAATTCTTCTGGCAGGCTTCGCATGTTTTTACCAAGTGATGGGCATCGTCAATAATGGATGGCCAATAGAACCTTGCCATAGTGCTTTTTGAGCCAAAGCTCTAGAGCCTATGTGAGCACCGCAAAAACCTGAGTGAATTTCTTTCAATAGCTCTTTTCCTGCATCGAAGCTGATGCATCTCAAGGTTGGAGCTGATATGCCAGATTTGTACAATTCTCCATCAATTATCTCGTAGCCTCAGGCTCTTTGTCTCATGCGGTTCAAGGAAACTTCCTCAGTAGGTTCATAGTGACCCCTCAAGAAAGCCAAGATCGGTGCTCTCCAGTCATACTTCTCTATGACGTTGATTGTTTTGGCTCTCGGTTCTTTCACAACAGGTGTAGTTAGAACCTCATAAAAGACATCCAGAGGTAAAGCTTGTTTTCATGCAGCAGCTTTCGCTAGTGCATCTACCTCATTATTTGAGCTCCTTGGGATGTGCTCAACCGTGAAACCTTTGAAGTGCTTTTCCATGGATCTTACCGCGGTGAGATATTTGACTAGCTCTGGCTCTCTGGCTTCGCTATCATTTTCTACATGGCCTTGAATGACTTTGGAGTCTGATCTCGCAATAAAACTTTGGTGGCCTAATGCTTTCATTTTTCTCAGGGTAAGGAACAAAGCTTTGTATTCAGTTGTGTTGTTGGTTGCTCTCTCATTCTCTGGGAAATCCAATCTGACTGCGAATCGCATTTTGACTCCTGCTGGAGAGGTTATGATTGCCGAAGCCCCGGCCCCTTTGTGGCAATAAGCCCCGTCGTAGTATGGGATCCATGGCTGTTCAATGTCTGTGGAGCTCGAACTAGCTGGAGAAGTCCAATCCACAACAAAATCTGCCAAGACTTGAGATTTGATGGCGCTTCTTCTTTCAAAGTCAACTACATGTTCTGATAACTCAAGAGCCCATTTGGAGATTCTCCCCGAAGCTTCTCTGTTGTTGAAAAGCTCATGCAGAGGTTGATCTGTCACAACTATGATTCTATGGGACTCAAAATAATGCCAGAGTTTCCGTGTTGCCATAACAACTGCATACGCAATTTTTTCAAGTTCTGAATAAAACAGTTTTGACCCCGTGAGAGTTTCGGAGACAAAGTAAACTGGGACTTGAGTTGGCTTCCCTTCTATCTCTTTTTCTTGTATTAATGCTGCGCAGACGGCAGTTCGCGAAAGTTTCTGCGAGGTCAAAGATGTCATCACCGCGCTTGTTGCTTTTGATGACTATGTCGTCGACGTATGCCAGTAGATTCCTGCGCAGCTGGTCGGGAAACACTGAAGCTGTCATTCTGGTGAATGTTGGTCCTGCGTTCTTGAGCCCCTCGGGCATCCGTAAGAAACAAAAGATGCCGAAGGGGGTAATGAAGCTGGTTTTGTCCTCATCCTCTTTTCTGATCCTGACTTGATGGTAGCCCGAAAACATGTCAAGTAGTGATAACATCTCACTGTTTGCCGCATCATCCACTATTTTATCCACTCTTTCTAGTGGGTAATCATCTTTTGGGCAAGCTTTGTTCAAGTCTGTGAAGTCTATACACATTCTCCACTTTCCATTTTTCTTCTTTACAGGAACTGTGTTTGCGAGCCAGGTTGAATATTTGGCTTCGCGGATTACGTTGGCGTCCAACAGCTTTTGCACCTCGGCTTTCACGGTTTCGGCTTTTTCGTCTGACATTTTGCGAAGCTTTTGCTTTTTGGGCCTAATGCTCTTGTCCATCTCCAGCCTGTGTTCGATGATGTCTCGGTCAACTCCTTTTAAGTCTTGGGCTGACCATGCGAACACATCTTGATTTTTGGCCAGAAATGTTAGCAATTCTCGTTCTTCCTCTATGCTTAATTCGGCTCCGATTGTTACAGCCCTATCTCGCAAACAGTTGTCCAGGGACGTGCGCGTCTAGCGAAATCCTTTTTGTTTCGCTGTCGGCGCTGATGTTTACTTTCTCCTTGTCTCTCTTGGGCTCCACAAACTTTTTCTTTCTATCTCTTTCTTTGGCTTCGTCAGCCTCGGCTTGGGTGAGATAGTGGATGCTTCTTTGGCCTGGTGATATGCCTTTTTCAATGTCTCTTGCTGTCTGCTGATCCCCAAATACAGTGATGACTCCTTTGAGCACTGGGATTTTCATACATAAAAACAGTTGTCGAACCGCAGCGTCGAACTTGTTGATGAAGCCCCTGCCTAGGATGGCCAGGTAAGGATAATGCATTTCCACCACATCGAATGTGATCAACTCCGTTCTTGGGTTGTCAAGGTTTCCGAAGGAGACAAGCAATGTGATCTTTCCCAATGCTCTGACGGGCTTCCCCCCGAAGCCCAAAAGCGGAACATCTGTTTCTTGTAGCAAGTGTGGGTCTATCTTCATTTCTCTGAAAGTTTTGGCGAAAACAATGTCCGTGGAGCTGCCATTATCTACCAGGACCTCCCCAATTTCCCAGCCTGCGATAACTGTCTTGATGACCATGGCGTCGTTGTGTGCAATTGTTTTCAGTTTGAAATCTTCCTCTGTGAAGGTGATGGGTACATGCGCCCAAGGTGGCTTTACCGGAGGTCCGTCTTGGACTATGGTGTGCACCTCTCTGAAATAATTCCTTCTCATCCTTTTGTTTTCGAATTCAAGGGATGACCCCCCCCCCCACTATTAGGAACACGTGGTGATAGGAGTTTTCTTGGTTTTGAGCTTCGGTTTGGGAAATGGCCATGATAGAGCCGAAGGTTGGTAAGGCTTTGGGATCATTTCTTGGGTTTGGCGGCTCAGCCTTTGGAATTACATTTGGGATGCCGGGTGGCGGAGGTGGGATCTGTTGCATTGGCTGAGTGTTTTGTTGGTTTTGCGGCTGGTATTATTGTGGTGTTGGTGCTTGCCATGCTGGCTATGGTTGGCTATATGCGCTGGTTTGGAAATAGCTTGGGTTTCCTTGGTTATAGGAATGGAGCGGAGGTGCGGTGGGATATGGGTTTTGGTGGAAAGGTTGGTGAGGCCAGGTGTGATTGACAGGTTTAGGGGTGGAGGTTGGTGCTGGGCTTGGGCGGCCCTCTTTTCTTCGGCCATTCTTTCTAGAGTTCTTTTGTTTTCGGGACAGTTGTCTGTGGAATGGTGAGGTTGTTTTCCATGGAACGAGCAGTAAAACAAGCGCGGGCGAGAGTTTTAGTTTTGAGGAGACGGTCCATTGCCCCTCCCTCTTCCTCTTTGGTTATGACCTCCGCGGTTCGAAGCCTGCGGAGCCTGTTGCGGAGACTGGTTTTGTGGTGGGTTTGGGTTTTGATTTTGGGTGTGTGGCGCGGCCTCGATTGGGAGTACTTGGTTCGGTGGATACAGAGCTCTATTGTTTTCCACACTTTGGTGAGAAGGAACCCACTCTTGCTCTCTCTATGCTTGTCTTAGGCGATTTCTCTCAGCCACTCGTATCCTGTGATCCTCGTCTGATCTACAATACTCTTCGAGCTCCGCCAAGAGTGCTTGCATGTTTGCCCTGGATTTAGCCCCTTGATGCAAGCGGCTATGGCAACCTTTTCTGATACATCTGGCGTTTGGGATTTCAGCTGCAGAAATCTTCTTACATAACTCGCCAAAGGCTCCTTGTCTTTTTGGATGCAATAGAACAAGTCCCCCTCATCAGTGGTTGCGGCTTGGAAGCCTTGGAAGTTTTGGATGAGTTTTGTCTTTAGGTCAACCCAACTGTATACTGAGTGCGGTGGTAGTAGTGAATACCAATTCAATGCTGCACCTTCGCATGCTATGATGAACGATTTGGCGAGAACAACTTCGTCACGTCCGGCCGAAGCTACAGCGGCTTCATAACTCATTATGAACTGCCTTGGGTTTGTTAACCCGTTGTATTTTGGCAAGGAGATTGTTTTGTAGGAGAAGGGCCGTGGCGCTGTTTGCAAACCAATGGATAAAGGTGAGGTTGCGTCGACAGTCATGAACATCCCTGCGGTGTTGTGGGTTGGGAAGTTGAACATAATGTTTTCATTTTGCGGAGGTGGACCTTCTTCGTAGTTTGGGGTGGGACTTGGCGGCGTGTGTCGGCGGGATTGCAACTCATCTAGTTCTTGCTGCATTCGAGCCAAATGCAGCTTCGCAGCCTTTATTTTTTTGATTTTTTCATCAGCTTGTTTTTGGGCTTCGAGTTTCATAGCTACCCTCTCCTTTTCTTTTTTCATGGCTTCGATTTGCCTTAACACTGAGTCCAGCTCTCTTTCTGCTGCACCCTCTTTATCATTTGTGAGGCTGGTTTCTGGGTCTGAATCTTGCGTGGCCTTCCCTGCCACCTTTCTTTTTTCACTGCGAGTACGTGCGAAATCTTCGTCCTCCGGCCTGGGCTCCGGAGCGACTACGACTCTTTTTCCTTAGCAGCCACCCTGGGCTCTTCTTGGTCAACGGTCTTCTTCTTTGGAGGTGCCATTGTGGGTTCCTTGATGGCTAAGAACACGGTGGGCGCCTTTGTTGGGGACACAAGACCCCCCAACAGAGATAGAGTCACTCAGCGAACAATATACAATAAACACGTCCAACTCAGTTGCATTAAACGATCAGCTTTCCTCAATTCTATACACACTTGACCTTCCAAAATGGCGACCCCTTTACAATGAGGAGGGGGCCTCCTTTTATAGTGCCAAAAGACTAAATTTACATTCCACATATGCCCCCGAAACCCTAACACCTTAAAAGAATACACGGGGGCAAACTTGGTTTTTTACATATGTTGCGGATTTGTCGCCGTAGTTCGCGGAGCGCAGGTTGCGCTGGAGACAGCGGAGCGGAAGATGCGCCGCGAGAACTGAAGATGGTTCCGTGTTGGAACAGCTTTTGACTGAGTCTTCGTGCTTGAAACCTTGAGAAGCCCTGAGCTTCGCCAACTTGTTCATCCCGACGCAGAGCTCCGGAGCCTTGGGAGCGGAGAGCTGTGAACCGACTCAGCCTTAAGGCGAAGCTGAGACCTCCGTTCCTCGCTGTTATCGATCGGGAGCTCCGGGTAGTTTCCTAAAATGTCACATCTTGCCACGGTGTTAAATCTTGCAACTGTCTGATATATGGAGAAGATGCCAGAGCCCAGACTCCCTAGCTATTCCTGAAAGAGAAAGCATTAAATCTATACGTTCGTGAAGTAGAACAACTGCCCCGGAGCCCAACTTCCTTCTCCTGCTGGCTCTTTGTGCTTACGAGTGTGAGACAACTTCTAGTTTCAATGATAACGCTAGCGAAGCCCACAACTTTTATTTTGCCTAGAACGGATCCGAAGCCCAGTAATTTATTTATCTTTTGGCAAACCCCCGGTGCCCATAGATGAGGTTTTCTACAGCCCCAACAAAAAGTTTCCACAAATTAAGTCAGATCCACAGAATATTCGATTTGGCTTAGCTACCGATGGATTTAATCCATATGGGATGTTGAGTTCTAGATATAGTTGTTGGCCAGTTGTTTTGGTAATATATAACTTACCTCCATGGTTTTGCATGAAAGAGGATTATCTAATGTTGTCTTGAATAATTCCTAGTTCTACATGTCCTGGGGAAAAACTTCATGTGTACCTTGAACCACTTTTGGCGGACCTAAAAGATTTATTTCTACATGGTATGCCAACATATGATGCATCAAGAAATGAAACTTTTGATTTGACAGTAGCAGTGCTAATGACCATTAGTGACATACCAGGCTTGGGAATGCTTGCTTCTCAGATGGTTCATGGAAAATTTGCATGTCTACCTTGTGGTGAAAATGTATGGTATAAACGTCTGCAACATGGTAAGAAAACTTGTTTTGTGGGTCATCGTCAATTTCTTCCTCTGGACCATCCTTTTCGTTTGGATGAGAATTCATTTGATGGAACCGTGGAGCTTCGAATAGCGCCACAAACTTATTATGACCGTCCAATTTTGGATGAAATCATTGCATTAGGTGATTTCAAGGACTCAAAAACTTATAAGGCATTAAGTAGTCTTTTCACATTGCCTTACTGGGATGACAATACTCTTCGATATAATGTTGATGTGATGCATATAGAGAAGAATGTGTTTGAAAATTGGTATGGTACACTATCTGGTTTAGAGAAGTCAAAAGATAATTTAAAAGCTCGTAAAGACGTCAAAGAGATGAACATTAGGGAGGACCTCCACCCACAATAACAACCTTCAGGGAAGTTCTACTTGCCACCTGCAAGGTTTGCTATGTCTAAAACTGAGAGACAAGAATTTTGTAAAGTGCTTCGAGGCATAAAAGTTCCTCATGGATACTCTGGAAACATATCAAAATCTGTAAATTGTGCTGAAGGAAAACTTATTGGTCTCAAAACACATGACTGCCATGTTCTACTTCAACAGCTCATGCCTATTGGTCTAAGGGGCATTATTCCAGATGATATCACAACAGTAATGTTTGAGTTGTCCGCTTATTTTAGAGGAATATGTTCAAAAGTGCTTCGTTTGGATGACCTTGACCGCTTGGAACAATCAATTGTAGTTACACTATGCAAAATGGAGATGATATTTCCTCCTGGGTTTTTTACAGTTATGGTTCACTTAGTAGTACATCTAGCAACTGAATGTAAGTTGGGTGGACCAGTTTGTTATCGATGGATGTACTTCATTGAAAAGTACTGATTCTTACTAATACCACTTCATTGTTTGGATCATTTATTATATGTAAGATACTAAATTGATGCTTTTCCATATGTTGCAGGTACCTATGTAAATTGAAATCATATGTTCGCAATAAAGCTCATCCGGAAGCTTCAATGGCAAATTCATTTTTTGCAGATGAGTGTATGGTGTTTTGTTCTAGGTACCTGGAAGGTTTCTCCACAAAGCATAACAAGCCATCAAGGAATGATGAGAACCAGGATCATCATGAATCTGACTTATATGGACAAGATTCCTCTTTGTTTCCTCGTATAGGAAAACCATTGGGAAGACCATCCAGTTTTATTTTAACTGATCTAGAGAAACTGCAAGCACATAGATATGTACTATACAATTGTGAAGCTGTCATTCCGTACTTGAAGTAAGTGTTACTGACACCTATCAGCATATTACATATGTTCCTTTAAAACTAAATCCGTGATAATTTCCATTTTAGAGAGCATGCTGCTGATCTCAAAAGAAGAAATCGTCATCTCCGTCTGTCTTTGAAACAAATTGAGAATATACAGAATAAAGAGTTTCCTAACTGGTTCAGACAACATGTAGGTATCATGGTTTATTTTGCCTTAAAAAAAGAGGAAAATTGTCTTGACTATGTTTAGTGATGATACAGATCATGTAGTTGGAGCAAAAGAATGGGAGTGATAGCATCGATGAGGACATTAGATGGCTGGCTCGCGGCCCATTAGATGCAGCAAGAAGACACTGAGCCTTTAACATTCGTGGTTTTAGATTTAGAGCCAAACGTTATGACAAGGCGACACAAAATAGTGGAGTCGTTGTGACTGCAAAACATCAAGTTATTCTTCTAGAGGTGATACTAACCCTATCCTTGGAGATGTTACCTACTACGGAAGGATAATTAATATTGTTGAGTTAGACTATTATGGAAGATTTTCAGTGGTGTTGTTTAAATGTGAATGTGTTGATGTCACTCAAGAAAATGGAGTGAAAACAGATAAGTTTGGATGTACGCTTGTGAAATTCTCAGAGGAAATTCACAAGGGTGATATGATTGAGCATGAGCCTTTTGTATTTTCCAATCAAGTTGACCAAGTGTTCAATGTCGAAGATGACTATAACCACCCAGGATGGTCAGTTGCATTGAAGATGAAGCCTAGAGATGTATTTGACATGGGAGAAGAATGGAATGATGTAGAATGTGAACCTTATCATGTCAGTACTCTTGAGGACCTTTTCTCTAGTTCACATAATAGTCATTCATGGACTAGAAGAGATGTAGAGGGTACAACTGTAGAGGAAAAAAATGCAGATGCTAGTAGAAGTTCTGATGAAGAAGATTAATAGCTCAACAAAATTAAAGGTTTGATATGTTGGTTATTTGTACTGTTCAATATTGTATAGTTGTACTAAGATTTATGTACCAGTTGACAAGTATCTTTTAAACTTTCTGTATTATGCAGGTCATGGTCCAGAAACCAACATCATCGCTGCAATGCATGAACATCTTGAGCTGTTACTAAGTTGTTATTTTGTGTATTCCTCTGTCAGAACAGTTCAATAAACTTGAGGTTCAGTGTTTGACAATTTTGGATTTTAGAATTCAAAATATAATTGTATGGAGTAACAATTTGTATTGTGTCGACAAAACAGGGATCACATTTGAAATTTGAGATTTTAGAATATATTTGATTATATGTCCATGATAAATTTGACTGTCGAGATTTGACGTATAAATTACAAAAAATAGCCCTTTATAAGGATATGAGCCCGCGACCACAGCAAACTGAAGAACAGCTCTCTACTACACGTACATTTTTTATACATAGAACAACGATTTATTTTATCATCTCCTCATTCTCATAACAACAAACTGAAAAACTCGTTTGGTTTGAAAAACAGATTTTGATTGAGCTTCAATAAATTTAGAAACAATAAAAGCTAATCTCTCCATCTCTCCTGGGTCATTCTGATGGGCGGTCTGCAGTCCACTCCTGCGCTACCTCCTTCCTAAAAAAAGTAATGAAAACATTGCAAAAACAAAAAAATGCCGCCACGCTAGGCGCTCCAACTCAAGACCTCTAGAAAAACAGGGTCGAGGCAGCACCATCCGGGCTGAACACATGTTTGTTAAAGACGTAGTGTTAATCTAGTCATAAAACCATATATCTCACAAAGAATTGTGAGAGACTAATGATTTTCGAACTATACTATTCGAAGACTTTCTCAGATGCAAAAACTACCTAAATACCAAATGTAGATCTTGATGAGTTATGAATTTTTGGTATTCATGACTTTTCAAATGGAGGCCGTCTAGGGCTTCCAAAACACGTCCGATGCCATAAAAAAATTCAAAATTCAAAATTCAAGGCATCAAAACTTCGAAACATGAAAAGTTGACTCTAATTCCAAATGTAGATCTTTAAGAGATTAACAAAACCGGTATTCATGACTTTTCGATTTGAAACCATCTAGAGTTTCGAAAACTGGCCCAAAGGTGCCATTTTGAAAATCGCCAAAGTTTGACTTGGTCAAACCTCGGCCAAACGGAGCACTAAATGACCTCGGCTGAAAAACTTTTGAATACAAGGGTGTTAGAACTCATCAAGATCTACATTCTATACATAGGTCATTTTTACATTTGAGAAAGTTTTAGGAACCCCTAGTCGCAAAATCATATATGTGACAGAGTTTATTAAACTCTGTGAGACACTAGTGGTTTTCGAACTATACTTTTCGAACACTTTCTCAGATGCACAAATAACCTAAACACCAAATGTAGATCTTGATGAGTTATGAATTTTTGGTATTCATGACTTTTCAAATGGAGGCCGTCTAGGGCTTCGAAAACTCGTCCGATGCCGTAAAAAATTTAAAATTCAAAATTCTAGGCATCAAAACTTCAAAAAAGGAAAAGTTGACTCTAATACCAAATGTAGATCTTGAAGAGTTCTACAAAACACGTATTCATGACTTTTTTATTTGAAACCAGCTAGGGTTTCGAAAACTAGCCCGAAGGTACCATTTTTAAAATAACCAAAGGTTGACTAATTTGTCACATATTATTATACTAAAAATAATATCATTACTTCAAATAAACTAATTTGTCACATATTATGTGTTAATGTTAATATTAAAAATAATATCATTACTTCAAATAAACTAATTTGTCACATATTCTTAGTATTATCACAAAACCAATATACGTAGACTTTATAATTTTCCTTCTCAAAAAATTGACTAAAATTATATCCCGTCAAAACTAATTTGTCATAGGTTCCCTCCTTAAAATATTCACTGAAATTATTTCCCACCAAATTTTCCCTCTCCCGCAAATGCATTTGCCGCTCTTTAGCAGTTGCGCGCGGGGCGTGACTGAGTCAATCTAATCTGGTGGAGAAAACTCGAAGGCCCTCTATTCTCATTTCCTCAACTGACCGAAGCTCCTAGGTCTGTGTGGCGGCGGCTCCCTTCCCTCCGGGTCATCTCCGGCCACAAGGCCACCATCGAAGGCAGGCATACCTGCGGCATCTCCAGTTCATCTCCGACACCATCGAAGGCAACCAGACGGCTGTACGACCGCCGCCGCATCCCTGCGGCATCTGCCCAGGTTGTCGTCGGGCCCTTCACCAGTGACGAGCACCCACAGGTATGCCCACTCTTTCTCCCCCACCGGCCTGCGTGAATCCATGCGTCCAAATCCGCTCCTGCACCCACAGCCGTCTTGCCGTCACCCGAGCACACGGTAGGAGGTCCGTGCGGTTGCAGTGATGGTGGTGACAGGGCAAATCCCCTCCCCACTTTCTCGTTATCTCAACTTTTGTCAGATTGGGTTCCTGTCTGGCCTGACAAGGCAACAACCTTCATCTCTAGCTATTCTCCAACTAATACGGTAGTTGTTTGACTTGGTTCAGATCAGCGCCCGAACTCTTCAATCAGAGTTCATTTGGTAATATATCCTCGTCAGTTGTATGTTAATTCTTCAAGAAATCAAATGCCCCATGAACAATATCAAAACCTCCGGGTTTGTCATGTCAAAACCTCCCTTGAGATGAACAAAATTCTTGGCTACTGCTTTTGTCAAAGTAAATGCAATTGCAGCACTCATTCGCTCTTTAGTCTGAATATTGTTATTATTATATTACAGTTGTTTTTTATTTGAGAATTATCCAATGCTTTATTCTTATTTTTCTATTGGTGCTAAATTTTATTTAGATTGTGCGTTGTGGTACCATGGCGGTGGATATGTGGACCATAAATCTTGTATGCGATGGGGCAAATGAAGGAGACAAACGTGTGCAGAAGAAAATGGATAGAGATGAGATATGCTACTTCAACCTGATTGAATTGATTGGGCATTATGGGTACACATCAATTGACTATATATACTATAGAAGGAAAGATAGCCTTGTTGCAATAGAACAAGATCCTGAGGTCATGGACATGCTTAAGGAGTGTGAGAGCCAAAAGATGTTTAGCTTGTTTGTGACAAAGCAGAGACTGGCCACATTAGCGCCTACCAATTCCAACAAAGAACCATCAAATTCAAACAAAGAACCATCCAATTCTAAACCAAATAAAACTAAAGGTATTATAATGAACATATAATTTACTCTTCTAAATTTACTATAAGCACTGGCCAGTTTAGTTGGAGCTGATGAAACTGTTGTGGGTAACATATTGATTCCAAACATCCATGGGATATGTATCTGGAAAAGCATAGGCTGCTGCAGGACTTGGAACCTGCAATACAACATGTCTACTTAACTAATATTAGTAACATTCTACTCTACATGTTGTGCAGCGGCTATGGCAAGGGGTACAAGGAAACAAATAATTCAGAGCCATATTGAATATTTGTCAGAAGAGCATACTCGACAGGAGAGCCATGGACAAAATACTAAGGCATCTGAACTCCATTCAAGTGCTACAGGAGATCAGATAGATGGTGATGGTGATATCGAGGTTAATTTACACAGAACTTACTAACATACTATATTTTTTTATTACCACAATGTGTTAACTATTTATCATTGAAAATTTTGTGCTATGTAACACTGCATAGATGAAAATGAGGACAGAGTAAAGCGTGGAAAGACAAAACTGAAAGATATTTGGAACCTTCCAAAAGGTCAGAGAATCGTGGTTAGATGCAATGAGTTGGATCAACCAATTGGAGTAGAGGCTGGGTTTCTAGGAAAATTTCTTGGCATGGTGGCTAGGAATGGTTGCTTGTGTAGCTTGAGCTACAAGGATTGGAGACTTCTAATAGGAAAGAAAGAAAAAAACACTGACGAACAAAAAAATAAGATGGACATACTTAAGCAAGTGAAGGTACGTAGTTCAGCTAGGCATTGTATAACCTTGTTGGTAAATTTTGATAATTTACTTTCATTTTTTACTTATGTCTTTTGTTATTGGCTTATACAGATGAGATTGTTGTACCCTTCTCGCATGGAAAAATGGATACTTCGAACCATTGGAGAGAGATGGAGGCAGCACAAGTCTAATCTGAAATCAAGATATTTTGATGAGCATAAGAGCACAAAAGCTAACCATAGTAATGTTCCTGACGGTATATTTGATGATCAGTGGATTGCGCTTGTTGATAATTGGATGACACAAAAAGCACTGGTACATGGATATCTTTGGGTTTATATTTATCTGCTTTCCATCCCTAGTAGATTTTGTAAACATTTATGGAACCTAAAAGCACTGGAATTTGAAGGAACTTATAGAGCAGCAGCCATGTTTAGCGGAGACCAGTCAAGGAAAGGTTGCATGGAAAGGAGATGCACTTAGTAAAATATTAGCAGAAGAAAAGCCTAGCCATGTGCATGGCTTGGCACTTGTTCCAAATCCTAATCAAGTCTTTGATGTATCTACTTCAAAGCGCATCAAGAATGTAAATTTGACTTCACTAGATGAAACATCAAATGAAGATGTAGTATCTTTGAGACTTGAAATGGAGAAGCTTGGGCAGCGTGTCCGGAATCAAGATGCCACTATACTACACCTGCAAAAACATATCCAACAGGTAAATTTTATAAAATTCAATTCTAAGCATTTTTTACACTAACCTTCTTATTCCATGACATAGGGATGCTTAGATGATCCTGTCTATGCACCTAAAGATGGCTATTGTGCTGATGTGTCAAATACGAAACGAAAAGTATGTACCCCTCTGAAAATTTGACAAGAGAAACAATTACTGTAAAATTCATTTTTTAAATAGATGGTTCTAATTTGTAGTCATTTGTCTATCAACAGCGAGTATATAGTGACCGTCAAGATCACAGCATGGATGGACAGCAAGTATATAGTGACCCTCAAGATCACAGCATGGATGGACAACAAGTATATAGTAACCCTCAAAAATTTCAGGAATCCTACATGGATGGATCACTGGATGATACAATGGTATAATTGAATTGGATTTTGCATACGAGATTTATGTCAAAGATTTATTTGTTTCAGTACACTACAGGATGGGCAAGCTGAGAATGTGGAGGATGGTGATCAACAGCCACATTACAAATACCATAGTATTATAGAGAAGGTATGCACACTAATATGGATGGGAGCTTTTTAGTGTGTTTGGCACTGGAAAGCTAATAATGGTTGTCGCCTCAACTAGAATTTTATGCTGTTAATTGATAGTGGCCTCTGCATTGCACTTGCAGAGGCAGAATGCTATGAAGCAGAGAAAAATAGATGTTCTTAGCTCAAAGAAACAGGTAAGGAAGCTATTTTTCAGTGATTAATCATTGTAAGGTATTTTAGTTAAAGATTCTTTCGGTTCCTCTATAAAGAAGGTGGCTGAGCACTCATATGAAACCACAAATCTCGGCTTATCTACCCCAGCCACATTAATTATTAGCTTACCGGTATTCATGAAGCACTAGCTGTAGATTTTATTTTAGACAAGTTTCTGCAATCCTTGTTTGAACTGTAGTCATTAGTGTCTACTGCATGCTGTGCTTGACCTGATTGATTACATAGAAATAAAACTCACGAATTTTAGTTAGACTGAATTGATAATACCTTATTTATTTATTTATTTGTTTATTACATGTTATGGCACATGTGACATGGCCTTAATAACCTATCTTTATTCTTATCCCATTTTGTTGGTGAAAGAAAATATTAATGTATTCTTATTCACTATAGACGGAGCAAAATAATTATGTGGAGCGTGAGGATCAGCCGTCACATTACAAATATAATTGTATTAATGATAAGGTTTGCACACCCAACCTAACACATGGATGCAAAACAATATATTCTATTCATTTTACTGGATACTGTTATTGCCACTGCTTTTCGACTTTCCTAAAATGTGTTTCTTTCTAGAACAAAGGCAGTATAGTACTGAATGACAGTATAGTGTTAAATTTTATCATATGTTTACTAAATGGATCATTTCTACTTGACCATTCCTTTCTGCAAATTGAGTAGCAATTTCTATCTAATTCCAGGAAAAACACACCCACAATAATGTTATGCTGAATAAAAGCAAGAGTACAAAGGAAATCAAGGTGTGGTATAAATAACTCTCTATTCTATGAAGTTTATCAAATGTTGTTTTAAACTAGCAAATATTACAGGTTGTGGCAAAGGAAACATCTACTACTCCAAATTTTGAAGCAGCTCACTACCAGGTAAATATTAACTTAGTGATGATATTTTTTTAGCTTATTTTCCACTACTAAGTTATTTCTTTTCACTTGTTATCAGCAGAACAAGACCTCAACAAGACCTAGTGCAACAGTACCTGCTAGTGTATAAGACACCTGACTTAAAACTTCATATTATCCTTTTCTTAATTGTTCTTGCAGCTGGAGTCTGAGAATCCTCGTATATACTTTTGTAGAAACATCATCGTGGCACAACAAATCATCGTGGCACACCAAATTGTTCAAGTCAAAATTCAATGAAGGTTTGATTATTTAATTTCTTGGGCGTACTGATCTATTATGTGCTTATTTGTTTTTGCACGCTTATATATGTGAAACAGGTTGGCACCAAAGTATACCTACAGAGATGGAAAAATCAAAATAAGACTGTTGCAATGGGTACACTAATGAGTTGTGATCCAACACAGAAACTTGATGGTGTTCCTCTAGGCAAAGAATTTTGGATGGTTTCTGTTAGTTTGGTGATGGTAGAAGATGAACCATTGATACGACCATACAAAGGCTACAAGGTTCTTAGAGACGTAGAAGGAGGAGTCTATGTTGCATGGCCTTCAACTTTTGTACGGTCTATAACCCAATATGATTTCAGTTCTTATAAGTGTCAATAATTAATTCAACTTTCATATGTAGATCGAGAAGATAGATATATGATGACATAAATGCAACACTAGACTAAACTGAAGGAAGGAGAATGGAGGACTACTTCCATACTAAGAGGGATCCCTTTATATGTTTCGTATTTTCTCACATAGGAACTTGTACTCTGTACAAAAAACTCTGTCATGAATTATGTGGATGGCACTCTGTAATGTGACAAATTATTTATACTATATATATATATATATATATATGGATCAGTGTGCTTATTTCTGTGTTGGAAGTATGATTACATCTTACCTTAAATTGTACATGGGTTATCTCTATTTTTATCTCAAATATTAAATTATTATATGATATTAATGACCAAATGGTTTATTCGTTACAACACATATAAGTGTTGTAATAGACCAAATCTATATGTTACAACAAGCCGTAGAGGCTGTTCACCCATGGTCTATACAAACACATATAAGTGTTGCAATAGACCAAATCTATATGTTACAAGAAGCCTTAGAGGCTGTTCACCCATGGTCTATACAAACACATATAAGTGTTGCCATAACCCATGATTATGCGTTGCAACTTTGCAACAGTTATTAGCATAGGTTACCAACACATAAATAAGTGTTGCAATAGATCCTTGCAACGCCACTTTAGGCAACGCATATTGGATGCGTTGGTATAGACCCTAGCAACATATATATGGACTTTTAGCAACGCATATATGCGTTGCAAAAGGGGGTGTCATTTTGTAGTGCTAGCTCGCTACCAAGCTTGAAACCTACTTGATCCGGATCATACGTGTTGACAAGCGACATCAGTAATGGACGATCTATGGTGATTGGTTTGATGTGTAGCAAGAAGTCAAACTTGATAGACTCTAGCTTTTTCTTTCTTGCTCTTGAAAGCAGCCCAAGGACATTCGCCAGTCTTTTCGGCGTGCCTACAATGCATAGGCTCGAGCGCTTCGAAGAAATGGTAGAAGTAGAACTGATTGGTATCTGGTCACGGAGAGAGAGTAATCAATAAGTGCGTCGTATGGAATCTGTATGGTGTGTTACATACCTCCCGAGTAGACGACAATGGGCCACCGATGTTGAAGTTGTTGGGCCGCCGTCTCTGAGGATGGTCGCTGCTGGTCGCAGGTGCTAAATTTTCTTCGCTAGGAGGTCGCTTCCTTGACGTCGTCGTCGACTGTGATTTGCCATCGGAAGTCACCGTTGATTTGCCGTCAGAACTCTGTGTCATCGGCGTCGCATTGCCGTCCGGTGCACCTTGCTTTTCAAGATGAGGGACACTTGGACGTCCATCGGCAGACGATTTCTCCACCGCGCTCTACATGAGCAAAAACCTCTTCCTCCTCCGCTTCCGTGATCTGAACTTGCAGGTCTACCAAAATGGAGGGAGAGAATGTAAACCATTTGAGAGAGAGAGAGAGAGAGAGAGAGAGAGAGAGAAATAAGAAACTGTCGTTCACGCCGTAACGCACGCAATCAGTTGATGGAAAGGCATAACCGAAAAGAAAGGAAACATTAATAACCTACTCCCTCCGTCCCGTGAAGAATGCAATCCTAGCATTTGAAAAAAATCCCACAAAGAGCAATCCTAGAAAATAGATCTAATTACCACTAGATTACGTACACCTGAGTTATGCATAACCTCCACGCTAATGCAGAGCGCTTGGTTACCACGCATCGTGCGTAACTGGATGCTGGCCGCGTAACACAGGCGGTTATCACAGTAACCTGCCACGTCTCGGTTAATACACGTGGTTACCCACACGGCCATGTAAAAGTAAAAGGCCGCTTGGGTTACGTACACCGCTCTGGGGTTGCCGCGAACACGGCGGGTTTGTCATGTCGAACCTGCGTAACCGAGACCAATGCTACAGGCCTTCAAACGAATGCGTAACCCCTTTTATTTAAATCAAATCTTTCCAGCCGCCTTTTCCTCTCGAATAGAGAGAGACATCAACGGTATTGGTTACGCAGGTGTCATGCTGCATGCTGCAACTCCTGGGTTACTGCTGTCGAAGAACACGAGCGGCGGGTTGTGGATACCAGTCGGTTATGCACAAGCCAGACTGCATGGTGAACCTCCCGGTTACGCTAGAGCAATGGAACGGGTTCTCAATCATCCGTAACCTGCACCGCCTAGTAGGTTATGCTGGTTTGACAGGAACCCACACGTCAGGCAGTTGTAGCTCGCAGCAGGCAGGGATCGTGCGCAACCACGAATTTGGCATGCGTCACTACCGCTTCCAGTTATGCGGATGCATGGAAGTTCCATTCCCGTTTCATTAACTTAAAATGATTTTAAAATTTCTCAAAAAATACTTAAAATCTTATTTTTAAATCTCTATTGCGGGGTCAACCGGATCTGGCTATATATACATGGTATGGATCTATTTCGTTCTTTACTTTTTCTTGGCAGACTTGGTGGACTTAGTGGATTACTGGAAAACACTGTTGGTCCTGTCAGTTGATTTCGGGCAATAGGGTATAGTCCACCGAGATCATCAGTAAGAGTATTATCATTATATTATACTTTCTAATTTTCCACTCCTTTGTTCGGGTTTTTCTCATGAATCATGATGCTTGTGTCCTTCGAAATTGCTAACAAAATCTAGGAAAGTGATCAGTGTAAAGGATTCACACGATTCATCTATGATGAAATCATACCACTGTGATGATTTTGATGAAAATGATGATGAATCATATTCCTCCGAGGTTAGGAACGCGTTGACCAACCATCGCACAAAACACATGAAAGGTATGATAGTTTTTTAGTAATCAAAGGTATGATATTTGAGGTCCAGGTGTGTCCGAGGACCAGTGGAGGGTCGCACATTAGTGATGAGTGATTGACAATGTTGTGTGGACTGATGCTTGACTTAGTGTGCAGGTACAGGTTGTGGCTTGACTCGTGTTGGTGCAGGTGAAGAACAAGCGCGAAAGGCCTTAGCCGTGGCGGCCTCCGGGTGATGGAGAGGCAAGTAGGCTTAGTTCGATGGACCTGGTGGCCGATGAAGTCAAGTGTGAGCCGTGCGGTGCAAGACTAGCAAGTTGAAGTCGTGAACATTAGCCAGTGTAAGGTAGCGGGTCGAAGCCAAAGCTTGCACGTGGGATTTGGTGGTTTGCCCGCAAAACCATCGGTGGACGGTTTCTTGGTTTGGGCCGCAAAACCAAGTTCGGAGGCCCGATGCGACAGAGACGGGGATCCGGGACTGTCAGGAAGCTTCGAGGCGGGGGGCACGTGGCGTGATCGCGGGGCTTGCGTCGAGCTTAAGCAGTCCGCGGTGGAAGCATGTCCGCTCGATGAAGACTTGACCATATTGCCCCTGAGGGGTGTGTATCTTCATTTCAAGTTGTAGGGGTAGCGTGGTCATTTGCCTCCTCCGGTGGACTTCGTATAAATAGCGGAGAGGTGGATGGCATCTCTCTATCTTGGACTCTAGGGTTTCCTCCCCTGGTAGATCGCTCTGGACTGCTTCTTTTCTCTGCTATTCCTTAGGCTAGATTCTTGTATAGACTCTGACCTCTTGATGTATGGAAGCATTCGGTGTTGTGATGATCTCCTAGCTCTTTGTGATTTTTGTGTCTTTTTGGAGATATTTTCGAGGTGTTTTGTTCTTCGCTCGATTAGTTGATTTGAGGGCGTTTTCTCTCAGATTTCTTTAAGGGGATCATGGGTGGATGCCTTGCGCATCTTTGTGTGTGATCTTGACCCCTCAAATGCTAGGACACCTCTTCGATTTGCGAGTTTTGGTTGGAGCCTGAGTTCTTGGTGGTGATTCATGTGATCCACGATTCCCGGTGATTTATTGAGTTAGAGGTCGAGATTTTTGGGGCATAGCTACACCTAGTGACGCTTCACATCTCCCCAAAATCTTGTCTCCAGAGCTCAAGCCGTTTGGGAGATCCGGTGATGAGTTGAGAAGGTTGACTCCTGCGGGCGTGCGTTTTCTGCGTCTGTTCGAGGCTTGCGGGCAATCCGCGTGGTAGACCCGGACAGTCCGCGTGTTAGGGTTCTTCGCGTGTTCGTCACCTATTCTTGCGAACTCGTGTTTTGATCCGTGGCGCTGCGAGGGTTTTGTTGCAGGCAGTTTTGCGGACAGTCCGCCGGTCAGTGATGGACGGTTCGTGTGGGCGAATTTTTGAGCAGTGTTTCTGGTGGTTTTGCCGGACGGTCCGCATGGCCTACCTGGACGGTCCGCGTGGCTCAGCCAGACAGTCCAAATTTCTTAATGCGTGTGTGGAGGTTCTGCTGGAGTTTTCGGACAGTCCGCACGGATGGTCCAGACAGTCCGCCTGGGTCTAGTGGATGGTCTTCCCATACCATCCGGACGGTCCGCACTTAGCCTTCGCAGATTTGGCTAAGTGCTTTGGTTCTTGCTTTGTGCTTCCGCTCTTTGCTTCAAGGCTTGTCTCTAGGACTTGTAGGCTTGTGTGTGCCTAGTCTAGAGCTTCTCTGGTGTGTGCGAGTGATCAGAGTGGCAATCGGGGTATAGGCCGAGTTCATCCTTAGGGAAGAATTTTTATCGGCTCCTATTCACTCCCCCCTCTCTGATCGCCTATTCGCTCCTTCAATTGGTATCAGAGTCGGTTACGGATCTTCGTGATTCTAACCAAGCTAAGATCCAAAGATGGGTGACTATGGTAAGGGGTCGTGTCCTCCGCACTTCGACGGTATGAATTACCCCATGTGGGAGAGGCGCATGGGCGCATTTTTGTGTGGGAAGGGGACTTTGATCTGGGATGTGACTCAAAATCCTATCTATGTCATTCCAGACAGTTTCATTCTTCCAGGATCGCGAGACATGTTTGAGGCCAACAGCAAGGCCATTGATTACTTGTTTCGTGCTCTCTGTGCCTCGGAGTTTGATCGAGTGTACGGAGAGGATGTGGCCGAAAAGATATGGCTTAAGTTCAGGAATGCACATGTTGGCAATGCTTAGGTGCAAGCTCGTTTGTTTTCCACTTACCGGAGAGAGTACGAGAACTTCACTCATCTTCCCGGTGAGTCGACCGATGTGATGTTTCAGTGTTTCACCAGCATAGTGAACAACATGAGGGCCAATGTGATAGTGCTCCCATACACGGATCATGATCAAGCCATCAAGCTTTTGCATGCACTGGATAGGTCTGTGTGGAGTGCCAAGGTCCTAGCCATTGAGGAGTCGAGCGTGTATGATACCTTGTTGCTTGATGAGCTGTTCTCTAAGCTCAGGTCTTTGGAGGTTGATCGTGGCTTGAGAGCCAAGAGCGAGAGCCCCACTGATCCTCATAGTTTGGCTCTTGTCTCAGAATCGAGGACTAATGCTAACTCTGCTGGTTTTTCTTTTTCTTGTCTTGTGTCCTTGCCAGATGAGGACTTTGATGTGCTGAGCGAGGAGGATCTTGCCTTGTTCACCAAGAGGTTTGGGCGGATGTACGAGAACCGCAAGAATGCGAGGAGAAGCTCAGTGATGTGCTATAGGTGCGGGAAGCACGGGCACTTCATCACCGAATGCCCTGAAGCCATCAAGATCAAGAACGACTACAAGGGCAAGCACAAGCACGACTACAACAAGCACTACTCTCGGAACGACTACAAGGACAAGCGCAAGGACAAGGGCGAGAGAAGGCCAAAGAAGAGCAGCGAGTACAAGAAGAAGACGGCTCGAGCGATGGTTACCGGAGCGAGCGACATCGACTCCACTTCAAGTGACTCTTCTTCCAGATCGAGCAGCGATGAAGAGCAAGATCAGCGCAAGGACAAGCGGCACACAGGCAAGAACTTCACCGGCCTCAGCTTCGTTGCACAAGGTGGATCTTTTGGCATGGCGTACTCCAAGAAGGGTGGGAAGCATAGCTCGGATTCGAACTCCGACTCCGAGGAAGAGGTACGACATGATCCCAACTTCTTGCTAGAGGAGAATGCTAGGCTGAATGTGTTGCTTGATACCGTGATGATGTGCTTAGGAAGACCAACAAGGAGAAGAGAGAGTTTAGGTCTTGGCTAGGTGATGCTAAGGACAAGATAGTTGAGCTTGAGTCTTTGCTTGCTAATGCTAGAACTGAGATAGACTCTTTGAAAGCTGCTCCTGTTGTTTATGGTGAGGTTGATTGTGGTGATTGCAATGTCTTCTTGGCTGACTTGATTGCTCTCAAGGAGAAGCATGCCTCAACTCTTGAGGAACTAGATGTGCTTAGGATTGAGTCTGATGAATTGAAATCTAGACCTACTTTGTTAGGTGCTTGCACTTCTTGTCCTGTGTTGCATGCTAGGCTAGATGAATCTCTCACCAAGATAGTTTCTCTTGAGGCTGCATTGAAAGCTCCTATTCCTACATCATGCTCTACCTGTGAAATGCATTCTTTGAAAAACATGGAACTTGCACACTATGTTGACTGTTTGCAGGATGAGAATGATGAGTTGAGAAAATTGATGGGGTGGTTGTCTGGACATGAGCCACAATTGAGTTTGATGTTGGCTCAGTTTAAGAGATTTGATGGTCAGGCGTTGGGGGCTGGCAAGAGTGGTGAGAAGAGTGGTGAGGGAGAAGAGAAAGCTGGAGAGATTCTTGTTCCAACACACACTACACCCATGAACAAATTCGAACCCAAGCCATACCACCTCAGAAACAAGCTTGATACAACCCCAGATCCACCAGTGTTCCCCCACAAGACAGAAAACTACCAGAAACCCATCAAGTTTGTGAGCACCCAGGGGAGTGACGTTGGTGGGAAGTCAGGAGAGAAAGCTGTTGAGAAGCCCAGAGAGAAGCAACAGCCTAAGCCACAGTCGATCTGCTTCCATTGTGAGTATTGTGGGAGGGATGGGCATAAGGATGAGTTCTGTTTCAGGAGGAAGAGGGATGAGAGGTTTGCTAGGGAGATGACAAACAAGGACAGGTACCACACTTCCCATGGGGTGCCTGAGCCTCGTAGAGGGCCTCTACCTAGAAGTGATAGGTTTGTGCATGCAGTTCCTCAGAGATAGGTGTGTTGGGTTTGGGCGTGGTGAGTTTTTTGGACGTGCTCCTGCTCGTGACCGTTACGAGTTTGGGAGGCACGATCGCAGTTTTGGTTCTCAGAGGGACTACAGGCCACGTTTTCCCTCTCATGGTGTGCGTACTCCTCGAGTGAGATGTGACAGGTTCTTCGGTGGTAGGTGTGAGAGGACTCCGCCTAAAGGTTTTGGTAGGATGGAGTTTGCTAACCCTTCTTTTGAGCAAATGGCTCGACACTGGTTTGATTCCTTTGGTACTAACCCTAGTGTTGAGTTGCTTGCTCATTCTCGTCCTCGTTTTTGATTGCAGGTGGCAGGCATGGAGAACTTTTGGTTGATCGACTCCGGTTGTTCACGTCACATGACCAGAGATCGTGGGTGGTTCTCCAGCCTCACCCCGGTGAGTACGAGGGAGTACATCACTTTCGGGGACAATGGGAGAGGAGGAGTGCTTGCTGAAGGTATAGTGAAGGTGAGTAGCAAGGTGACCCTGAAGAGTGTGGCTTTGGTCAAGTCACTTGGTTTTAACCTGTTGTCAGTATCCCAGTTGCTTGACGAAGGTTTTGAGGTTCGTTTTAAGTTGGTCGCTTCTCGTGTGCTTGATTCTCGAGGCGATCTTGTCTGTACGATCGTCCCCGAGGGTCAAATCTATTGTGCCAATTTTTCCAAGTCTGTTGGTCCTCCTCGATGCTTTGTTGCTGGTGTTTCGGCTGAGCTTTGGAAATGGCATAGGAGGTTAGGACACTTGAGCTTTGAGTTGCTTTCCCGCTTTAGTGGTCTTGAACTTGTCCGAGGATTGCCTAAGTTGAAATTTGAGAAGGATTTGGTTTGTGCTTCTTGTCGGCATGGAAATATGGTTGCTGCTTCTCACACCCCTCTGATTGCAGTCATGACCGAGCGACCTTGTGAGCTGTTGCACATGGATTTGGTTGGGCCAGCTCGTGTTCGCTCTGCGGGTGGGAAGTGGTATGTGTTGGTTGTGGTTGATGATTTTTCGAGGTACTCGTGGGTTTTCTTTTTGGAGGATAAGAGCGAGTCATTTGGCTTTGTTCGGGACTTGATCTTGAGGTCGAAGAATGAGAGACATGGTGATGCCATTCGAGCTATACGCAGTGACAATGGCATGAAATTTAAGAACTCTCATTTTGATGCCTTTTGCAGTGATCTTGGTCTCGATCATATGTATTTTTCTCCATATGTTGCTTGCCAGAATGGCATAGTGGAGAGGAAGAACCGGACCCTTTGTGAGATGGCCAGGATAATAGTTGATGAGCATAGGACTCCTAGGCGTTTCTGGGCCGAGGCGGTCAATTCCGCTTGCTATGTGTCGAATCGCATTTTCCTTCGTGCTTTCAAGAAGAGGATGTCTTATGAGCTGATGCATGGACGACAACCCAAGGTGAGTCACTTTAGAGCCTTCGGTTGCAAGTGTTTCATTCTGAAGAAGGCCAAGTTGGATAAGTTTGAGTCTAGATGTTCAGATGGTATTTTTCTCGGTTATGCTATTCACTCTAGAGCATATCGTGTGCTCAATCTTGACACTAACCGAATCATGGAGACTTGCGAGGTAACCTTCGACGAGACACAACCATGTAGCTCTTCTGCTTTTGAGTGTGCAGGTGACGAGAAAATTGGAGCGAGGATCTTTGAGGATGAGAATTATGGAGATGGAGATGAAAATGATGATGGTGGTGATGCTCCCGTGGCTGATTGTGTACACGCTGCTTCCACTACGACGATGACGATCGAGGATGGTCCATCCCCTACACCCACCACGACTGAGGCTGTTCGAGTGGAGACTCCTGCTGAGGGGGAGATTGTGTCCAGGCGAGGGGCTCCCCAGCTTGTACAGGTGGATCACCCACCGACGACGATCATAGGTGACCTTCATGAACGCACTACACGGTCGAGGTCAAAGAATACTTCTCACTTTGCTCACTCTGCAATTGTTGCTTCGTTTGAGCCCAAAGATATTTGACATGCTTTGTCTAATGAGAATTGGGTGAATTCCATGCATGAGGAGTTGGAGAAATTTGAGAGAAACCAAGTCTGGGTGTTAGTCGATCCACCACCAAATTGCCATTCTAGAGGTACCAAGTGGGTGTGGAAGAACAAGGAAGGTGAGAATGGGATTGTTGTGAGAAACAAGTCGAGGTTGGTGGCTCAGGGGTTCAACTAGAAAGAGGGTATAGATTATGAGGAGACATTTGCTCCTGTGGCCCGTTTGGAGGCAATTAGGATGCTTCTAGCCTTTGCCGTGGCTAAAGGGTTCAAGTTCTACCAAATGGACGTGAAGAGTGCTTTTCTGAATGGGGTAATAGAGGAAGAAGTGTATGTGAGGCAACCCTGGGGTTTGAGAGTGAAAAATACCCACACCGTGTATACAAACTCCAGAGAGCGCTTTATGGGTTGAAACAGGCACCGAGGGCTTGGTATGGTCGGTTGAGAGGCTTTTTGCTAAGTAAGGGGTTTGTGATGGGCACATTTGATAACACCCTGTTTCTCCTTAAGCATGGAAATGACCTGTTGATTGTTCAGATTTACGTGGATGACATAATCTTTGGTGGCGCTTCTCATGATCTTGTTGCCAGATTTGCAAATGACATGAGCAGGGAATTTGAGATGTCTATGATGGGCGAGCTGCAGTTTTTCTTAGGACTTGTTGACACATTTTATCTTATATATTTATAAGTCAACCAAACATGAAAAAAGGGCATAAACGTTAATACCAACTTAGAACAGGGTGTCACTAACAGTTTTCCTGGAGTTTTAGAGAATTCTATGTATTGTAGGGACTAATAAGAAAAATAGGAAAAGGAACACTTCTAGAAGACTCCAGAGGTCTCCGGAACTCAACATGACTTGGCATCCAAGAAAGAAGCATCTGGAAGGGGCGAGAACCAACCAGACTGAAGCGGACCCCGAGGGGGGCCCACCACAGGCCGATCGGCCTGGTGGTGGGGCCGGTCGGCCTCCCCGGGTGCCACGTCAGCCCTACTTCTGGAATGTTCTTCCACCGCCTATGAGGATCAACCTAAACAGAAGATTAGGTCAGTTTGATCGTACGGCGCATGGCACCTCCTCAGGACTATATAAGCAGGCCCCTGACCCCCCTGGCAAAGGAGGATCTGGCAAGAGGAATCCCAGTTCATACACCAGAACAAGTCATCATGTCAGAGATACTACACCCTAGGAACACCATATAGCGAGAGTAGCTAACTAGTCTAGATCTAGGGGGAGGCAAGGCGTCTACTTGGCTCCTGATCGTCTAGAAGCTGATTGAGATACTGATCTAGCTTCGCTCTTGTAAGTTCTTCTTTATAAGTTCTTTTACATTTGCTGTAGAGACATATGTTCTTATCAATGACTATATTCGAGATTATATGCTTTGGTTTTTATTATGATTACATGTTTAGCATAATTGATTTACCTTTATATTCGTGTACGGAGTCGTATAGCCCTCACCTAGATCATCTGTTAACATGGGTGAGTGGTAAAGATAGTGTAAGTGTGGTGCTTATACTGTATTTACCTACGATTGCACCCTACATGCCGGGTCATGTGGTAGATCGTGGTGGTGACAGCACTATTGAGTCCTTTGCAATCCACCCCTCGTGTGTAGGACTAGTGGAGCCTTATACTGTTTCAAGTTTCGACCTTGATCCTCCTAGGTAGTCTCCCCATGCATAAGTATAATAGTTCTTCTTCCATGATTGTTAAATGTATTGCACTAATCATAGTATGCATTGACGTATACTTTAGGGTTACCGAAGAGTATCCTCGCTAACTAGGCTGTGAATACGCTTCTCTTTCTATATTGACACTTTCTGGTGGTTCACTATGTTATGACTTGATTAATGCTATCATTATCATTATCTTTATGTGACTTACACCTGTTTATAGTAATTGATATATTTTGGCCACTCTACATTACACAACTGAGAGATGTGCATGTATTGTTATTATAGATAGAAGACTTCTTTCCCTGTGGTAGAATATAAATACGATACCTGGGTTTACTCCTGGTTAAAATTCTACAATGGTATATTCATATTTGTGCGCTTGCGGATACCCATTTATATATATTTTCTTATCTAGAGATCCAAGGCATATGTAAGAGTACCAATCCATGCTTTTAGTGGCACTTCTGTCAGGGATGACAACCTAGATCAAGCTGTGCTATGACCTGTAGCAGATTTATCTTTTAGTTTATCTGAAAGCAACATCTGATATACACTTAGCATCATGTTAAGATATACCTTCGCATTTCTGGCGCCATCGAAGATGGATTTTATATCTGTTTCTAGTCGATGACGTTAGCAATGTCAACAAGCATTTTTGGCGCCGTTGCCGGGGAAAGATAGTCTATAGCCTAAAATAAATAAATTTAGTAATAGCATGCATGCATCTCTCACACGTAATGTATCGAGAACCCAAATTATCATTGCTTAAACAAGCTTACCCTTGTTCTTTCCACTTTTGTCTATCTGATTTCAGGGTAATGTATGAATAAGAATCTTCCAGACAACTTCGTTTCAAATCCAGAGAAAATCTTAAGGAAAGCAAGGCCAAAGCCCAAATCTTGGCCCACGACCTCTGCCTTGGAAGGTTCAATCGTGTGAAGCTTAACAACCACGTTTGAAGTAATGGCAAACAAGACCCTTCGTGAGTACTCCGCACCGACCCCAGACAACATTCGTACTGGTCCGGTAGTCGCTGTGGGAGACATAGCTTTTGAGCTCAAGCCTGCACTGATCAACATGGTACATGCTAGCCAATTTTGTGGAAAAGGTCATGAAGATGCCAACGCACACCTTCAACATTTCTTGGAGATATGTGGCACCTTCACGATCAAAGATGTGCCAAGTGATGCAATCCTATTTCGCTTATTCCCATTCTCACTCTTGGGGCGAGCGAAGCAATGGTTTTACTCCAACAAAGACAAACTTACAACTTGGACACTGTGTTCTACTGCCTTTCTGGCAAAGCTCTTCCCTATAGGCAAAACCAATGCCTTACGGGGGAAAATTTCAAATTTCCAGCAGCAACATGATGAATCTGTTCCTGAAGCGTGGGAGCACTTCAAAGACCACATCTCAGAATGCCCACACCACGGAATGGAGAACTGGTTGCTCATGCAGACCTTCTACCACGGGCTCACTACCAACACCCGTGAAACGATGGATGCTGCAGCTGGAGGTGCTTTCCTGTCCCTTACACTTACTCAAGCTACTAACCTTGTGGAAAAGATGGCGTCCAATCAAGCTTGGAACGAGGAACGTCAACCCCGCAAGAAAGAAAGAGGAATGCACCAACTCAAGGAGGTAGACATGCTGTCTGCCTAAATGGACTTAATCATGAAGAGGCTTGAAGACAAAGCCCCTGAGAAGAAGGAAGTCATGCAACTCTTCGAATCCCACATGACCTGTGAAGAGTGTGGAAACACTGGACACTCGGCAATCAATGCCCTCAGCTGGAGGAGGACGTGAATTACATCAACAACAACAACCAATATCATCCCCAGCAAAATCAAGGATGGACCCAGTAGAGGCCCAACTACCCAGGTAACTATTCAGGTAACTATCAAGGTAATAACTCTTCTAATAATTTCCCACCTTTAAGAGAGTTAGTCCAAAACCAGGGTAGAGTTATGGATAATCTGTCTAAGAAGTTGGCTTCCAATGATAAAATGTTAGAAACTATTAGTAATAAAATGGAGAGTTTTTCTTCTGCCATTAAGAACCAGCATAGTTTTAATAAAATGATAGAATCTCAGATATCTCAGCTGGCATCATCTGTTCCCACGGCTTACCCAGGTAAGATTCCGGGCCAGCCGGAAGAATTAGAATCTGCAAATCTTGTCGATATCTATTATGCAGGTCTGTGCTCTAATAAGACAGAAGAAGGTCCAAAGTGGACTGACTGGGGCATGCCCGCCAAGAGAGGAGATCTAGGCAGTCGCTGTGGGAGACATAGCTTTTGAACTCAAGCCTGCACTGATCAACATGGTACAAGCTAGCCAATTTTGTGGAAAAGCTCATGAAGATGCCAACGCACACCTTCAACATTTCTTGGAGATTGTGGCACCTTCACGATCAAAGATGTGCCAAGTGATGCAATCCTACTTCGCTTATTCCCATTCTCACTCTTGGTACGTGTGTACATCAGGCGAAGTACACCAGGGACATGGCTCCAAGCCACTGACTACACCGATGGGTACCACTATGGCTTTGGACGTGGATGAAGATGGCGAACCCATGGACCAGAAGGAGTACCGGAGCATGATCGGCTCCCTCCTCTACTTGACGGCGACGAGGCCGAACATACAATTCAGTGTGTGTCTGTGCGCTCGTTTTCAGGCTTCACCGAGGACTTCACATCAGCAGGCCCTCAAGCGGATTCTCAGGTACTTGAACTACACTCCTGAGTTTGGTCTTTCGTATTCTGCCTCCTCGACCCTCAGACTTCATGGGTACTCCGATGCTGATTTTGCTGGGTGTCGATTCGACCGCAAGTCTACCTCTGGGTGTTGCCAGTTTCTTGGTTCTTCTTTGGTCTCTTGGTCGTCTCGTAAGCAATCCAGTGTAGCCCAGTCCACTACAGAGGCCGAGTATGTAGCTGCAGCCAGTTGTTGTTCCCAGCTCCTATGGATGACCTACACTATGAGCGATTTTGGTGAGGAGTACTCTCAGGTTCCACTCTTTTGTGACAGCACCAGTGCCATAAGTGTAGCCAAACACCCAGTCCTTCACTCCAAAGCGAAACACATCGAACTGAGATACCACTTTGTGAGGGACAATGTTGAGAAAGGGAAGATATCCTTGTCCTATGTACCTACCCAAGATCAGCTAGCTGACATTTTCACTAAACCACTTGACCAAGTTACCTTCACACGCTTGCGAGGTGAACTTGGAGTGTGTTTTCCTTTTTAGCTGGATCTTGGAGCTTCTCATGTATATATGTGATATATGTATCATTTTGTTGCATTCCATGCATGCATTTTACTTTTTGTACAAAACTTGGTAGGATAGCCATCTTTGGATCATTTGTGGTAGGATGAGTTTCTCTTATATACTTTGATCACTATGATGTGCTATATGTGAGATATATGTATGCTTTGGGAATGGTGATGTGAATGCTATGCTCTTGATGTTATCGTCATATGTTCATGGTGAGATAGCTTCCTTTTTGTTGAAAATGCTAAAAATGATTCACTCATGAGTAGATACTTGTCTATGCTTAATTTGTGCTCAAATGCCTATATCATGCTTAGTTTGTACTTGAGTATCATGCTCTCTTTGCTTGGGGTCAAAGGCCCATTTGTCATGGTAAATGTTTAGCCCATATGTTCACTTGTGGAGGAGCATAAGCTTCTTTTTGCCGCAACAGCATTTCATGTACCATGCTTAAATTTGAAAATGAAATTGGTGTATGAATTGCCTTATACTTGAAAAATTTGCTCTTAATCATGTCTTTATGCTTTGATCTATATATCTTGGGTGCTAAACCGTTGCATGTTGTCTAGCATGAGAAGTCTCATTTTAAGAAGTAGACACATGGCTCGGTGGCTTTGACATTACATGTAGTAGCTTATGGGTGTTTGCTATGCTCTTTTGATGAGAACTTGTGATCTTGTATGAGCTTTGTATGATCTAGTTTATTTTTTCTCAAATTGCCATGGATAGGGCTTTTCTCATGAGATGAATGTTTCTTTGTAAAAATTGCTTAAAATTGCTTTTGGCCATGTCACATACTTATATGTCTCTACTTTCTTGATGGCAATGCGCTAACTACACCATGTCTACTTTCCTTGCTCTATGTCTCATTTGTAGCATTTTGTTGTGCTCTTTGTATATTTGAGAAGCTTGGTAGATTGTATATGCTTTGACATGCATTCTTCATAAAATCAAGGGGGAGAATCTTCATGGTACCTTGATTCATGCATTGTCAACAAGGGGGAGAAATGGTATGCATTTGTGAGATTCTTGCATGTGGGGAGAAAAATTGTGAAAAGAGGTTGCATTTGCTCAGGGGGAGTTTGCATATGTGCAGGGGGAGCTCCTTTGGTTTGCCTGAGTTTTGTGCTTTGTGGTGTGCTCTTTGTGAGCTTTGTTTTGTCTTGGTTGTGTTGAGCCGTTGCCCTTGCCTTAGGAGGCTGAGACTTGGTCTGGCAAGTGATCGTGGTTTTCGCTTGTTCTTTGGCTTTGGACCACTTGCTTCGAGGTTTGTGTTCGTGGTTGCTTTCTTTTCCTTTTTCTATATGGTGGTTACTATGGGTGTTGTCAATGCACTCATCAAGGGGGAGATTGAGGACCAGGTGTGTCCGAGGACCAGTGGAGGGTCGCTCCTTAGTGATGAGTGATTGACAACGTTGTGTGGACTGATGCTTGGCTCAGTATGCAGGTATAGGTTGCAGCTTGCCTCGTGGTGGTGCAGCTGAAGAACAAGCGCGAAAGGCCTTAGCCGTGGCAGCCTCAGGGTGATGGAGAGGCAAGTAGGCTTGGTTCGATGGACCTGATGGCCGATGGGGTCAAGTGTGAGCCGTGCAGTGCAAGGCTAGCAAGTTGAAGTCATGAACATTGGCTAGTGCAAGGTAGCGGGTCGAAGCAGAAGCTTGCACGCGGGGTTTGGTGGTTTGCCCATGAAACCATCGGTGCACGGTTTCTTGGTTTGGGCCGCAAAACCATGTCCGGAGGCCTCATGCGACGGAGACGGGGATCCGGGAGCGTCAGGAAGCTTCGAGGCGGGGGGAACATGGCGTGATCGCGGGTCTTGCGTCGAGACTAAGCAAGTCCGCGGTGGAAGCGTGTCCGCTCAATGAAGACTTGACCATATTGCCCCTGAGGGGTGTGTATCTTTATTTCAAGTTGTAGGGGTAGCATGGTCATTTGCCTCCTCCGGTGGACTTTGTATAAATAGCGGAGAGGTGGATGGCATCTCTCTCTCTCGGACTCTAGGGTTTCCTCCCTCGGTAGATCGCTCTGGACAGCTTCTTTTCTCTGCTATTCCTTAGGCTAGATTCTTGTATAGACTCTGACCTCTGGATGTATGGAAGCATTCGACGTTGTGATGATCTCCTAGCTCTTTGTGATTTTCGTGTCTTTTTGGAGCTATTTTTGGGGTGTTTCGTTCTTCACTCGATTTGTTTATTTGAGGGTGTTTTGTTTTGGATTTCTTTGAGGGGATCATGGGTGGATGCCTTGCACATCTTTGTGTGTGATCTTGACCCCTCAAACGTCGGGAAACCTCTTCGATTCGCGAGTTTTGGTTGGAGCCGGAGTTCTTGGTGGTGATTCATGTGATCCGTGATTCCCGGTGATTTAGTGAGTTAGAGGTCGACATTTTTGGGTCATATCTTCACCTAGTGACGCTTCACATCTCCTCCAAATCTTGTCTCAAGAGCTCAAGCCGTTTGTGATATCCGGTGATGAGTTGGGAAGGTTGACTTAAGTGGGCGTGCGTTTTCTGCGTCTGTTCGAGGCTCGCGGACAGTCCGTGTGGTAGCCCCGGACAGTCCGCGCATTTGGGTTCTTCGCGTGTTCGTCACCTGTTCTTGTGAACTCGTGTTTTGATCTGTGGCGCCGCGAGGGTTTTATTGCAGGCAGTTTTGCGGACAGTCCACCGGTTAGTGACAGACGGTCCGCGTGGGTGAATTTTTGAGCAGTGTTTCTGGTGGTTTTGCCCGACGGTTCGCGTGGCCTACCCGGACGGTTCGCGACACTGGTGGACGGTCCGTGTTGCCTACCCGGACGGTCCGCGACACTAGCAGAGGGTCCGCGACACTGGCGGACGGTCTGCGTGGCTCAGCCGGACAGTCCGAATTTCTCGGTGCGTCTCTAGAGGTTCTGTTGGAGTTTTCGGACAGTCCACATGTACGGTCTGGACAGTCCAGCTGGGTCTAGCGGATGGTCCGCCCGTACCATCTGGACGGTCTGCGCTTAGCCTTCGTAGATTTGGCTAAGTGTTTTGGTTATTGCTTTGTGCTTCCGCTCTCTGTCTCAAGGCTTGTCTCTAGGACTTGTAGGCTTGTGTGTGCCTAGTCTAGAGCTTCTCCGGTTTGTGCGAGTGATCGGAGTGGCAATCGGGGTATAGGCCGAGTTCATCCTTCAGGAAGAATTTTTATCAGCTCCCATTCACTCCCCCCCTCTCTGGTCGTCTATTCGGTCCTTCAATATTCAATCCACCGTGTCAATTTTCCGATTGATGAATCATGAAGAAACCTTGTCCTAGAATCGGGGGAATAGGTAGGAGTATCAATTTATCTGTTCTTGTTAATATCAAGAATGTTGGCACCCAAAACTTCGTTAAAGAGCTTGGTTAACCTTTGTACATTTCGAGAATTTTTCTGATCGTAACTTCATTTCGGCTATTTCATGCAAATAGGTAGATATCCAGGTTTTGAAAAAATGACATGGACAAATCCACAAAGGGGTATTAATTGTGTTGAAAAGATTCATCATCCCTTGATAATGGAAAGTGTCAGTCAACCACCATCAGACAGTGAAACTATTCCCTCAGAAATGAGAAACTTGGGTTTTAAGGAGCCAGTACCGGAAACAATGAGAAACATGGGATTTAAGGTGCCACTACAGGAAACACGATCATCAAATGTATGGTCTTGCATCATGCTATCACTTTCTACAATTTTTTCATCCTTTTGTTTTTTCTATAAAATACTAATAAAATCATGTGCTTGTATTTTATACTTGAAGAAGATGAGGATAAGGACAAGGTGCGCTCCACATTTGCTGACAGACCTCAAACCAGACATGGAATCACATCAGATCAAGAGGATCAAGGACACTGTATTTGGTAATTTCTTAGAGATGAAAATTATATCTTCCTTATTGGACCTGGGGTTATGGATGCTAAAGCACTTTGACATAGAAGCCATGCGGTTTGACTTTGGGGACGATAAACATATCCATTTATCCCCAGCTAGTATTGCAAGCCTAACTGGATTACCATGTAGTGGAAAAAATTTCAAGAGAACAGTCGTATAGATAAAAGAATAACTAATTTTCAAAATAAACTAGCTGTGCTTCCTGATAAATTTGGGAGGCGTAGAATCTCTACCGGAGCACTGCAGGCGAAAATTAAAGAAGGTGCCGCTGATGACATTTTTATCACTTGTTGGACTCTACTTATTGTTGACAAGATCATTGTCCCACATACTGGCAATAACATCAGTACGAGGTATTTGAATGTGTGCCTTGACGTATATAATTTAAGAACCTATGATTGGGTTGGCTGCATCATCGATAATTTTAAACTTGGTAAAGAGGCATTACATAATAAGAATGTACATATGGGTGCCAACTATATCCCTAGATCAACATATCTCCTTGGAGTAAGATATATTCACACAATCTTTGTCGCAGTCTGATCAATTTTACTTTTGGTGATAGATCTGTGCAAATTGACTTTAACTTATAATGAGCAGTTGTACTGCCTTGACTGGATGCAGTGTAGTACTATCACACCTCCAGTTGGTGAACCTCGGTTTATACTTTGGTGTGAGGCACAACTACTCCAAGTAGAAGCATCCTGTGAACACCTGCCGGTAACTTTAGTGCCTATATATTTATATATTAGTCACCATTTATTGTTTGTTAACATTGTTCCTGTTTTAATATTACAGATATGGAATGCTAAGGAAACTTGTTATGCAAACGATTTTGGCGAAACAACAGTAGCTTCCGAGAGGAAGATGGATGGGGTGTGTGATACATTTCTAAAGGCATTCTAGGGTTTCAAAATAGCAAATGAGGTGATGGATTATGCATTATTTCTTTTGGCAATCCATGGATCTTTTACTTTGTATAGTGACATGAATATGGTACAGAACCTATATTTTGTTAATGAAAGTGGTTCTTACAAATTTCTACCACACACATTCCAGATCAGAAACTCATTTTTGTAACCAACAAGAAGGAAAAAGTAATAGCCAACATTTTTCTCTAATCAATGCAAATCTAGTCACCCTGCTTAGCCGACATAAGTACTGACAATTAATCCAATGTATCCACATAAGCAGGAAGATGAAAAAAGGTCCTTGATGACATCTGTTGTGCTTGATGTAACTGCAAATATCTCCCAGCCTACTGAATTGCTAGAGGAAACTGAATGCGACAGTATTCAACATGCCTGTAGAATGGCTAGTGCCTTTGCAATTCTCAAGCAGAGTGATACTCGTTCTGACTCAGCTATGACCAGAGAACAGTCCAACATGCTGAGCCAGGTTCGTGCAAGAATAACAAAGATTTCTCAACCATTTTTTTTTGAAATTAAATCTTATCTTTCTAATAAATTTTAAATTATTTTTCAGGGTACATTACCAATAAAACATGGTGAAGGTAACATGGAAAACTTCATGTCCCCGAAAGCAACTGACCATGTGGACTGTGTGAACATGCAACACAACTCTCTTAAAGATAGCACATCATCAGATACCTTAAAACTTTATTCTGAACAACAAATGGAGGTACAATATTCACAATTTTCCCTTCTATGAATTTTGAATTTCAGATTTGGATTCTTAGGACATTCGTTAGCGACAAATATCCATGAGTGTTGATAACCCAATTTTCCATATGGAATTGTCAAAGGAACAACACCCACTTTCACAAGATGAATCGACCTCATCATATAGTGATGACACTAGTAGAATGATGGTGCCGGATGTTATTGTTGTCTTTCATGATAGGTACATACGTAATCTTTTTTGTGTTCTCTGTCACAACATAGAGGAAAAGATCTTGTGAATGGAGACATGGTGATGCACACTATTTGTTCTGCCAAACCTGAAATGGCACCAGATCCAAGTATTGTGGACACATCAAGCACCCATGGTGATGTGGTAAGATTCTGAATCAACAAACAAACAATTCTCTTGGTGTCATCACTCTGCAGTATTTTTTTCGCGACCGTGCCTTGGCATGTATTTCATTAAGAGGAAAGCAGTTACAAATAGTTCCTGATGCAGCCAAACAACACTTGGCCGATCATGGGGACTAAGGATAACTGGTAGAGAAACATTGAGAAAAAGAAACAATCTGGCATAAGAAACAGCAAAACCAGAGCACTAAAACATCTCAAGTGAGCAACACAGCTTGGCGACTGTTGACACATCTTATCCTATATATTTATAAGTCAACTAAACATGAGAAAAGGGCATAAATGTTAATATCAACTTAGAATAGGGTGCCACTAACAGTTTTTCTGGAGATTTGGTAAATTATATAAATCCAGGAACCATTCGGGAAAAGTGCTAAAAGAATCAAATTTAGAAGACTCCAGAAGGCTCTGGAACTAAAAGAAAGAGGAATGCACCAGCTCAAGGAGGTAGACATGCTGTCTGCCAAAATGGATTTACTGATGAAGAGGCTTGAAGACAAAGCCCCTGAGAAGAAGGAAGTCATGCAACTCTTCGAATCCCGCATGACCTGTGAAGAGTGTGGAAACATTGGACACTCAGGGAGTCAATGCCCTCAGCTGGAGGAGGACGTGAACTACATCAACAATAAAAACCAATATCGTCCCCAGCAGAATCAAGGATGGACTCAGCAGAGGACCAACTACCCAGGTAATTATTCAGGTAATTATCAAGGTAATAATTCTTCCAATAATTTCTCACCTTTAAGAGACTTAGTCCAAAACCAGGGTAGAATTATGGATAATCTGTCTAAGAAGCTAGCTTCCAATGATAAAATGCTCGAAACTATTAGTAATAAAATGGAAAGTTTTTCTTCTGCCATCAAGAACCAACATAGCTTTAATAAAATGCTAGAATCTCAGATTTCTCAGCTGGCATCATCTGTTCCCACGGCTAACCCAGGTAAGATTTCGGGCTAGCCGAAAGAATTAGAATCTGCAAATCTTGTCGATATCTACTCTGCAGATCTGTGTTCGAGTAAGATAGAAGAAGGCCCAAGATGGACTGACTGGGGCATGCCCGCCAAAAGAGGAGATCCAGGAAGGCCCGTCATCACCATCACTATTGGAGCCTACACCTTCAAGAATGCACTTTGTGACTTTGGGTCTAGCGTCAACATAATGCCTAAGCTTGCAGACCTGTCACTATGCTACCCCGAGGGCATCCTAGACGACATATGTCTGGGGGTAGGACGCTCCTACGTGGCTGCCGACTTCGCTGTGGTTGAGACTGGGGGAAGTGAGAACGCTCCAATCATTTTGGGTCGTCCTTTCCTTGCCACAGCCAAAGCCATCATCTACGCCGACACCGCTAAGATCGTCTTCACCATCAATGGGAGAAAGGAGAGATTCAAGTTCAAGAACAAGATCCTAAAAGCTCCTGCACACCCCCAATATCCTTACCCCCAAGAACACGAGCCAGTTGTCGAGAAGAAGAGAAGAGATAGAAGGAGGAATAAGAAGAACAATCGACCTCAACCGCATGTGGAGGAAGTTTGGATGATCAACACGATTCAATCAGAGAATGAGAACCTGTTCCCTTCACCATTACTGCCAAAGCTTGAAGACCCTGGAGTTCCATCAATCCACTGCTCCATCAATCAATGGAACTTCCAGCGAGTTGTCTGCGACACAGGATCGGGCACCAACCTAATGTCTAAGGTAACCTACGAATTAATATATGGTGACCTACCTTTGTATTCCACATATATAATGTTGCAGATGGCGGATCAATCACAATGGTTCCCGGAAGGAATTGCACGAGATGTACCCGTCAAGATAAAGGACCACTATGTCATGACTGACTTTTTAGTCATAGACATAGGAGATGAGCAAGATCCTCCCATCGTGCTTGGAAGACCGTTCCTGAACACAACAAGAGCAATCATCTACATCAGGACTGGCGAGATCCACTTCCAGTTCATAACTGAAAAGGTACGCTGCTACTTCAATACTTATACTGATCCTGAGCAGCCCAAGAAGAACAAGACGCGGAGACGCCTTCAGAAATTACAACGCAAGCTGAACACAAAGTTGACGGATGTCAAGAACATTGAAGAAGAGATTAAGGAGAAGTCCACTCAGCTTCTACCAGCCCAGTATTCTGAACCTGTTACTCCAGAAAGGTCTCCACCGAAGAAACAAGTTTGGAGGAAGAAAGATCAAAGTACACCTTCGGAAGACCAATCACTACCCGCGTCATCAACTGATCAATCAATGGCCACTACATCTACGCCATGGGAGTAAGTACTCTAAACTCTCGCCGAGAGGGAGAATTTAATAAGGACCTGAAGGCAAACAAGTTCCGAGGATGAATCAAGAATCACTTTAAGATCCAGCTTGGGGGAGAGCACCCCCAGTTATCACGATAAGTATCACTATCCTAGGTGTTTAATATTAGCTAGTTATTTGAGTATTAGTTAAAAGTCTTAGTTTGAATAAAATGCTAGAGTCTGCTAGTTGGCTTTTCTCTTTAATAATGATCTTGATGATATATGCTTGGAGATGATGAATAGTTGCTCCGTCGTAATTCCTTTTAAAAGTGCTTAGTTTTCAGACCTAGATTCTCCTGAAGCTTAAATGCTTAATTTGCTCTAAACCCAAAACCTGTGCAAGTACATGCTTAATCTGAGTCTAGGCTTTGAAAGATGATTCATGAAAAGTTGAGTTGCTATTGATCATTTTCCTAGAGAAGCTTGATTCCTGGATTTATCTTAAAAATCATGAAATTTTATATGGTGAGTTCCTGTGTCTATGATCCTTAAAAGCTTGTCATACACATCAAGATCATTCCATTCCACCATTTATGCTGCTTCTGACATGGAAGTACGCATTTTCCATCAAGCCATATAGCTCATGCAACTCTAGGATATATCTCTGTCAATGTTAAAAAGGATTCTGGGGCTACATTCGAAAAAAAAGAAAAGAAAAGAGAGGAAAAAAAAGAGAAAAGAGAGGAAAAAGTGAGAAGAGAGAGGGAGAGAAAAGGACAAGTGTCATACTAGGCGAGAAGGGCCTACCTCCCTAAAAAAATAATAAATTTAGAGATGAATAATGGACACGTGTCCGAGGGCGAGTAGAGCCCACATCTCTAAGGAGAGAGAAAAATGGACAAAAGTCCGGGGCGAGTAGAGCCCACCTCTCCAAGAATGGAAAGCCCAGATCTTAAAAATCTTAGAAAGAGAGATATAGTCCAAGAGCTAGGCTAAAAGGCTTACCACCTTTCACCCTCATCCATCCAACACTATCATCCATACATATCTTGCCAAGTGTGACTCCATGCTTGAGAAGGTCATACACAGGATCTCTGAGTTTTATCTGAAAAATGTGCAAAACCCCAGGATGATAGCTGATCAAAGAATTTGAGATATACTGCTTGACTTGATTGTTTTGTCTTTTATTTGCTCAAGATTTATGAAAAGGCTATGCTTAAAGGTTGAAGGTAAGAGAGAGCAATCTTGTTGAGGAGAATTGGTTTTGAAAACCATAGTACTTTTGAGGTGTGAAAGCATTGTAGCAACTCCTGATCCTGCTAAAGCATATCTTTGCTACTAGCAAAGGGTAAGCTTGGGGGAGTTTGTTGACATATCTTATCCTATATATTTATAAGTCAACTAAGCATGAGAAAAGGGCATAAATGTTAATATCAACTTAGAATAGGGTGCCACTAATAGTTTTTCTGGAGATTTGGTAAATTATATAAATCCAGGAACCATTCGGGAAAAGTGCTAAAAGAATCAAATCTAGAAGACTCTAGAAGGCTCCGGAACTCAACGAGACTTGGCACCCAAGAAAGAAGCATCTAGAAGAAGCGACGGACCACCTGGCCGAAGTGGGCCCCAAGGGGGCCCACCCCAGCCCGATCGGCCTGGTGGTGGGGCCGGTCGGCCTCCCCTGGGCGCCACCTCAGCCCTACTTCCAGAAGGTTCTTCCACCGCCTATGAGGATCAATCTAAACCACTCGTTAGGTCGGTTTGATCAAACGGCGCACGTCTACCCCTCAGGGCTATATAAGCAGTCCCCCCTGCCCCCTGGCAGAGGCATCTGGAAACCTGAGTTTGCATACACCAGATCAAGTCATCAAGTCAGAGATACTACGCCCTAGAAACACCATATAGCAGAGTAGCTAGCTAGTCTAGATCTAGGAGGAGGCAAGGCGTCTACTTGGCTCCTGATCGTCTAGAGGCCGATCGAGATACTGATCTAGCTTCGCTCTTGTAAGTTCTTATCTAGTTCCTTACATTTGTTATACAGACATATGTTCTTATCAATGATTATATTCGACATTATATGCTTTGGTGTTTATTATGATTACATGTTTAGCATAGTTGATTTGCCTTTATATTCATGTATGGAGTCGTATAGCCCTCACCAAGATCATTTGTTAACATGGGTGAACGGTAAAGACAGTGTAAGCGTGGTGCTTATATTGTATTTATCTGCGATTGCACCCTATATGTCGGGTCGTGTGGTAGATCGTGGTGGTGGCAGCACTATTGAGTCCTTCGCAGTCCACCCCCTGTGTATAGGACTTGTGGAGCCTTATACTGTTTGGGTTGTTTCAAGTTTTGGCCTTGATCCTCCTGGATAGTCTCCCCATGCATTAATATAATAGTCCTTCTTCCATGATTGTTAAATGTTTGCACTAATCATAGTTTGCATTGACATATAGTTTAGGGTTACCGAGGAGTATCCTCTCTAACTAGACTTTGCTATGTTTCTCTTGCTATAATGACACTTTCTAGCTGCTCATGATGTTATGACTTGAACAATGCTATCAATATCTTTATCTTTATGTGACTTACCCCTGTTTATAGCAATTGATATATTTTGGCCACTCTACATTATAAAACTGAGAGATGAGCATGTATTAGCTATTATGGATTAGAAAGACTTCTTTCCCTGTGGTAGAATATAAATACGATACCTGGTTTTACTCCTGGTTAAAATGCTACAATGGTATATTCATATCTGTGCGCTTGCGGATTCCCTGTTTATATATATCTTCTTTTCTAGAGATCCAAGGCATATGTAAGAGTACCATATCCATGCGTTTTCTGGCACACCTGTCAGGGCTGACAACCTATATTGAGTTGTGCTATGAATCGTGTCGGAGTTCACCCTTTTAGTTTAATCTGAAAGCAACATCTGATATACACTTAGCATCATGTTAAGATATACCTTTGCATTTCTGGTGCCGTCGATAGAGATGGATCTTATATCCGTTTCTAGTCGATGACGTTAGCAATGTCAACAGCGACCCAAGATTGTATCGGCCTCCTCTTGTTGTAGGACCTGAAGGCTAGCATAGCCTGCCGTAATCCATGCGGAGAGCGCTACAGAGGCCAAGCAAGTGGCATTGTCCACCCGATACAGAGGCCGTTCCTTTCCAGAGAAAGGCCCTCCGACGCTTGTCTATCATCTGAGTAGCCCATGGGGAAATTGCTATTGCAATTGCCATGTGAATTGGTACAATATGAATGTTTATACAATACAAAAATCATTGGGCAATTATTATAACCTATATCTACCCCCGCACTGTGATACTCTACTGTACAAGATTATTTGGATTTTAATAGATTAGCTAGATTCTAGTACCCATAACTCTCAAGCATTTAATGTTGATAACACGACATTGACAGTTGTAGATTGAAATATTTGCATTTTAGGAAACTGGTCATTCTTTTCAAGTTACCAATCTATTCAGAACAGTGTCTCATGATGCAGATATGAAACGAAATGGGAACATTCAAAACTTACAACTCACACAGGTAATATGGTTAATATAATATCTTCCTGATCTACAATACATCGTGCATTTCTGTTCAATTCAGTTCAGTGATATTCCATAGTCATAGTTTTTAAATTTTTAATGTTCGTTGTACTCCACTTTTCTTGAAAGGTAGATGTACTTATGGAAAACTTAATTTGTGATATGGTACATCATCGTGATCATTACAGCCCATGGAAGATCCAAAGCTTGTGGAAGAAGTTGTAACAATGACTACGTGCAAGGGTGTATCTTGCCAATTTAGTAAGGTTCCTGCGATGTCGTCATTGCCACTTCACACTGACAAGGTGAATATGGTGAGCGGAGGCAAAGAGGACGGAAAAGAAAACAGTTTCAATTTCCAGTGAAAAAGCCAACAAGAGAGGACAATTAAAAAATTGCATCAGAACACTGAAGATCATGTCAATCTCTTCAATGCTATTATGAAACTTGACAGCCAAAGGTAGGCGATGATCATGTTATTAGAAAAAGATGTCGATAAGTATACGAATTTGCTTTGTAATTCAAGTCTATAACCATTGCATGAAAATTTGTGCAGTCCAACATTGATTCGTTCAGAGGATTCATGTTATAAGATCAGTGCCCACGAATTGATTCCATGTTTCAAGGAAACTGGTCGCCAGACCATTCGTCTTATTGATTGGGGAATAAAAATAATCTCACATGATAAGTCTAAGGAAAGTCATGCTGGTTGGAAGATAATAATACCTTCTTCAATTTCAGTTGGTTCTTTCAGGTTTCAATATATAATTTCTTGTGACGCATTGTTACTTGTAATTGCTTTGAAATTTGTTTTTCTGATCCTTTTTTTAGCGGTCTTTGGTAAATGTAGACGCTTCCACATGGGAAGACAATATATCAGATTTCACTAAGAAGATTAGAAGTGTGGTAACGCCATATTCCCTGGAGCTATGCAGTTTGGTAATGCTTACTATATGTTACCTCAACTGTAAATGCGGAAGCAGCATTTATCAATACATGTTTATTAACTAGGCCATGTTTAAACAACTACTCCTATCAGTATTTGATGATAATGATGATAATTGGACATTATACTCTTTTGGGATGAACGAGGAGGTTGGGATCAGAGTCACTATACTGGACCCGGTCAAACAAGAAGACCAAGAGAACTGGAGGCTGCACAAGAAAGCCAAATGTGATAGAATTGCCAGCAGGATGACAGAATGTGTCAGAGGTATATGTCCTAAATTGAATATCGACTGGACCAAGGAACCGATAGTGTATGGAGATGTCCCAAGGCATGAAGAGGCTACTAATGCTTCTGGACTATACATCCTACACTTCATGACCAACTGGGACGGATCTAATATTACTAATTCGGTGAGGTTGTTGATGTGTATATATAGCAATACTCAAAAAGTACTAATATTCATTCTTGCAAATGTTGGCATGCTGTGTTTACAATATTTTCGTACAAACAGAAATGGGCCGCCAACTATCGTGAAAGGTTGCTCCAGCAAATGATCATGCATACACTAAACCATGCAGAGCTCCTGAAATCATTGAAGGAACACTTGGGTCGGCGTCGATTATAAATGTCTGCAAGTCTTGTTTTGTGAGAATGACTTGCATTGGCTAAGGCCTTATATGACATTGTAAGCGATTATGTAATGGATGGAACAGAGATGTGCTGTTCTTCGATATGCCTTTTCTTTACGAGTCTACTACCATATTTGTGCCCGTGTCTAATCTCATTTGAATGAATGGCATGCAATTATTCAGCTTAGTGTCTTTCAAAATTTCACCTTGAAATTTTGTTTAAGAAATTTCCGCAGCAACTCGCGGGGTATCACCTAGTAATACTGTACTTAAACTAACTGGCAATTACCAACTTGCGACATGGGTATTCTAAAAAAACAAAAAAACTTGCGACATGGGTTATGCACGGTGTTGGTTACGCAAAATGCACACTGCATCCGGTCGTGTCGTTTCTACTCGTCACCTGCACCTGCTCAGTTACACACGGTTCGGCTACGCACAACGCAGTACGCACCATCCGTTCTGCATGGCGCGTGCAACACCGACTGCGTCGTGTCGATTCAGCACGTAACCTAAAAGGTTTCTTCTTGCGAATACGTAACCTAAAAGGTTACGCACCGTCCGTGCAGCTTGATGCAACACCGACTAGGTTAAGCAACACCCTCTAGGGGAGAAACGTGGTGACTCCTAATACTTTTGTATTATAATATGTTAAGCAACACCCTCTAGGGGAGGAACATGGTGACTCCTAATACTTTAGTATTATATACTTCTGTATTATAATAATACATAGATGCTCCTTCCGATGGAACTTTATTCTGAACAACAAAAAAAGAAAGAAAAAGAAAACCTGCTGAAACTTTGTTACACATTTGAACAGCGTCGGTGTGCCTGCTCCTTCCATTGTTGGTTGTTGGACTAGCTGACACCACCACCACCAGCCTTGTAGGAGCAGCCACAATATGCAACAACGCAGTCTAGAATGCATTCCCCTGCTGCGAGGACGTCTAGCAACCTATCCAAGGCATCAGCAAGAAGGCAAATATTCACCAGCTGACTGCCGATTCGAGGAAAGGAGTGGCACATTGTCTCCAAAGCTTTCATGAACTGCTCCCTGGCGTCCATGTGGATAGCGTGGGCATCCACCAGTGTTGCATGCACTTCTGCCGACAGCTTAGTCACACACCCGCGTAGCGCATGGACCTGTGATGTCACTTGACTAGTTTGGGCGTGCAAGGAATTGAAGCGGTCATGCAGGGATTGTTTCAACAGGGTGAACACCTCGTAGTGCAACTTGGTATGGGGACCCATTGACCCAGCATGAGCAGCTCCAGTTACCACCATGCCCTCAGCCCCGACAACAATGGGGATCTCGACAACATAAAATACCACATGAGGATACTCCTTATGGATGTTGTAGGTTTTATTATACCCATCGCTACTTAGCAATATCTTGACTATCACTTTCAAAGTCACCCTCCTGAGCATTGTTGTACATTGGAATAATAGTTTAAGGAAATCAATTTCATGATCTTTTGCTTTGAAGCCCACAATTTCTACCTCTTCAAGATCAGTCACACTCGAGCTTAGAGAATAGCTCATCAAGCGACAAGGTATCATACACACTCGACTCCTCAATGGCCTCGACCTTGGCACTCCACACAGACCTATCTAGGGCATGCAAAAGCTTGATAGCTTGATTATGATCCGTGTATGGGAGCACTGTCACATTGGCCCTCATGTTGTTGACTATGCTGGTGAAGCGCTGAAACATCGCATCTGTCGACTTACCGGGGAGATGAGTGAAGCTCTCGTACTCTCTTCGGTAAGTGGAAAACAAACGAGCTTGCACCTGGGCATTGCCAACATGAGCATTCCTGAGCTTAAGCCTTATCTTTCTGGCCACATTCTCTCCGTACACTCGCTCAAACTCCGAGGCACGGAGAGCACGGAACAAGTAATCAACGGCCTTGCTGTTGGCCTCACACATGTCCTGCGATCCTGGAAGCAGAAAACTGTCTAGAATGACATAATGAGGATTTTGAGTCACATCCCAGATCAGAGTCCCCTTCCCACGCAAAAAACGTGCCCATGCGCCTCTCCCACATTGGGTAATTCTTACCATCGAAGTGCGGAGGACCCAACCCCTTACCATAGTCACCCATCTTTGGATCTTAGACTGATTAGAATCACGAAGATCCGTAACCTGCTCTGATACCAATTGAAGGACCGAATAGGCTACCAGAGAGGGGGGAGTGAATGAGAGCCGATAAAAATTCTTCTCGAAGGACGAACTCGACCTATACCCCGATTGCCACTCCGATCACTCGCACACACCAGAGCAGCTCTAGACTAGGCACACACAAGCCTAGAAGACCTAGAGACAAGTCTTGAATCAAAGTGCGGAAGCAAAAGACAAGAATCAAAGTGCTTGGCCAATTCTGGAAAAGCCAGCGCGGACTGTCCGTGCAGTACGAGCAGACCGTCCGCAAGGGTGGGGCGGACTGTCCGCACGGCCTGCCCGGACAGTCTGAAAAAGCCAACAGAACCACCAGAGACGGACCCCAAAAAATCGGACTGTCCGCGAGGGACCCGCGGACTGTCCGCACCTTCACGGATTGTCCGGCACTCAAGTTCGGACCTTCCGCAAACTCCATGTAACCAAAACCACTTGTGGCACCAGATCAAAACACGAACTCGGAAGAACACGCGATGAACACGAAAATACCTGCACTGTTCCAGGCCTCGCGGACCGTCCGCATGAGGCTCGCGGACTATCCGTGGGTTGCGAACAGAAACAGAAATGGCCTGGCCGCGGGGGTCAACCCCTCCTATCCATCACCAGATCTTCCAAATGGCTAAAGCTCTTGAGACAAGATTTGGGGGAGATGAGAAGCGTCACAAGATGAAACTATACCCCAAAAATCTTGGCCTCTAACTCACTAAATCACCGGGAATCGCGGATCACATGAACCACCATCAAGAACTCAGGCTCCAACCAAAAACTCACGAATCGAAGGGGTTTCCCGACGTTTGAGGGGTCAAGATCACACATAAAGATGCACAAGGCATCCACCCATGATCCCCTCAAAGAAATCCGAGAGAAAACGCCCTCAAATCAATGAATCGAGTGAAGAACGAAACTCCCCAAAAATAGCACCGAAAATGACACGAAAATCACAAAGAGCTAGGAGATCACCACAACGCCGAATGCTTCCATACATCCAGAGGTCAGAGTCTACACAAGAATCTAGCCTAAGGAAAGCAGAGAAAAAGAAGCAGTCCAGAGCGATCTACCGGGGGAGGAAACCCTAGAGTCCAAGAGAGAGAGAGATGCCATCCACCTCTTCGCTATTTATATGAGGTCCACTGGAGGAGGCAAATGACCACGCTACCCCTACAACTTGAAATGAAGATACACACCCCTCAGGGGCAATATGGTCAAGTCTTCATCGAGTGGACATGCTTCCACCGCGGACTTGCTTAGCCTCGACGCAAGCCCCGCGATCACGCCACGTGTCCCCCGCCTCGAAGCTTCTCGACGCTCCCAGATCCCCGTCTCCGTCGCATCAGGCCTCCGGACTTGGTTTTGCGGCCCAAACCAAGAAACCGTCCACCGATGGTTTTGTAGGAAAACCACCACACCCCGCGTGCAAGCTTCGGCCTCGATCCGCTACCTTGCAGCGGCCCATGTTCACGACTTCAACTTGCTAGTCTTGCACCGCACGGCTCACACTTGACCCCATCGGCCACCAGGTCCATCGAACCAAGCCTACTTGCCTCTCCATCACCCGGAGGCCGCCATGGCTAAGGCCTTTCACGCTTGTTCTTCACCTGCACCAACACGAGTCAAGCCGCAACCTGTACCTGCACACTTAGCCAAGCATCAGTCCACACAACATTGTCAATCACTCATCACTAAGGAGCGACCCTCCACTGGTCTTCGGACACACCTGGTCCTCAGAAATAGTTAGAGAGCAAATAAAATTATACCCACATGTACTCTAATCATTATTTAGTGATAGCAAAAAATGATTTTGCTCTTCCGTTAATAGTGAAGAAAAGACAAATTGATGAATGGAAAAGGTTTTTTAAAAAACTCACCATATCACCAGTGCTGCATAATCCTTCCACAGTCCAAAGTTGCAAATATTTCAAAACATGGAATCCACAATACTATTTGTTTCCTGGGTTGTGACCTTAAAGTACACATAATCATCTTCTCTCCAGCTCATTTCTAGTTGCAGACAGGTATCCCTAACAAACATACTCATCCCACCAACAATCTTTTTTTGTAGCCTCTTGATGCACATCTCGCTTTTCCATTCTGTCTCCTTCATAATCCCTTTCTAAAGAATCCAGAATATATATTTTTCTGGACTTCTTGTTCATACTGAACAGATACAAAGTGAAGTGTGAATGTGCTAGCACTGGCACCAGTATCTGACAAAGTGCAAAATAATTGAAATAAATTAGTCTACATAGTATCAAAAGATAGAAATAAAATTATGATTACATGCTGACTACTCCACGACTAGGTTAGGTTTCTTTTACATGTGGGCATCATTTTAGCTGTCAAAAGAAAAGAGAGCTGAATTCAAGACGCTTACCACTTTGGCAGAAGCAATCGATGGTCGCATCTCATGATCCAAATTCATCACAGTTGCGAAGGTGGAGTAGTCCCAATAGACGTCCAGCAAAAATCATTTGCAGTAACAAAAAAATCAATATATATATATATAATATTCATGGATTAAAAAAGATTCCACTTGCAATAGAGATGACACTTACAGTCTGAGTCACTGTAAATATAAATTTTGAATCTTTTGGAGAAAGATCATCAATGATAAATTTAACAGCACAGTCAAAAAAATCATCGGACAAATCATTTCGGTCAATGTAAGTAGTTGCCAAGTCCTTGGAAAGTACAATACCATATTTGGGGCTTGAAAATATTTTGCCACTTCAAAATCATATAACTTTCTTTTAGTTCTAGCAGATAAACTAATGGAAGAAACAAGAATTGATCAGTGATAAAGACAAGTGTTTGTACGAAGTGTCCTGAAGTTTTAACACTTCACCAAGGAGTTTGTGTCGTGTACAGTTACAGAGGAGATAATTCTTGACATTCTCAGGAATATGAGCTTTGTTATCTGGATTGCCTAGAACCTTCTCCAGCAGAACTAGTCGAAAATCTTCAACGGTCTCCTGCTTAAAATAGAGTATTTAGAGCAGAGGTACTTATGAAACCTATTCTCAGTTGTTTTTTATGTAAACATTTTGTCAAACAGCAAAGTTAAAGAATAAATCACCTTATCAATTATTCCGTGAATCCTTGTCCCATTCCAACTTTCAATGAATTTCAAAAGATAGAATCCAAACATTTTTTTCATCAGCAAGGATTCCTTCAGCTATCATGTAAGAACTTATGCTCCACATCCGTTTGATTGGAAAATCAATATATTTTAAAAGGTTAGTCATCATGTCAAGTAGCTGTTTCTTTGCAGCCTTACTCGGACCTTTTTTAGCTACGCTGATAACACATATTTTCCTATCTTTCCCTTTGGTAGTAAATGAATACAAGGCATAATTTTCCTGGTTGAGCAAGGGCACCAGAAGCTGACATGTGCATAACATACAATAAATCAAACATCACACTAAAAAGAAATATATGAAAAACTGATATAAGAGGTATCTACCATATCACATGTAGTCAGTTTTGAAATCTCCGTTCTTCCCTATTTTGATGTAACCAGAGCACTTTGCAAATGCATCTCACCCCCTTTCATCAAAGTGTCCACTTCATCCAGTGAAATTTAGAAACCATTTCAGACCGCATGATTTTAATTACTACATATAGTAATTGCTTCATACAATCTCCATTGGTGTAACATGCTACCAACTAATTGGCTCTTATAGCACCGAATTTATCAGAAGAAAATATAAGTTCGCTGCACAACAGACGATAGGCTCTACGTAAATAAAAACTCATGCAGAAGAGAAGAAAATTAATTCATCAATGATATAGACATAGTCAAAGAGTTTCCTTTGTTTTTCATGAATTTGCCTCGCACGACAGTTTTCTTCAACGACTGGTTTGTTTATTTCCTTTTTGTCACATTGATAGGTCGTCAAAGTTACACAACAAGGTTGTTCTGTGTCACGTTCTTGTAAATCCTTATTGGCTTGTTGCATCTTACAGTTTCCCTTTTTAACTTCATTTGATGTAGCAGTTATTTTATCCACTGGTATTTTGTCATGGGTATCTTCTGTCATGTATGATGATGCCAGCAGTGACAGGAGGTTGAAAATATATGTCACTGAAAAAAAAGATCTTTATGCTTTTTTTAGTCTACTCTCGGTCTGTGAAGCAATACATTAAAGCTTTTTAGCAAATAACCCAAAAAATTGAAAACGTGCAATCAACAGTTAGTACTATGTAAGTTTCACTGAACACATTAGTTGTAGATTTATGCAAGAGCAGTAAAGCACATCAATTATTCAACAAGATGTGCTGCTGCAGAACTGGACCAAACTCCACGTCAGGAACGAGAAACAAAAGGAACAACAAACAGGATATAGTGCTCTTGCTGCAGAATTGCAGACACAAGCTACTACAGAACAAGATACATCTACAATATCTGATTGCTATTTTCTAATCGTATCATTTGCACCAGTAGTTTTATGCACTTAATTTCAGCGCCAGTATTGAACACATGCTAGGTCATCCGGAACTCCACTTCGTAACGCCTGCTTCATTCAATCATTTTTTAGAGCTCATGGATATAAAGGAATAGCTTCGTAAAAAAACTATTAATTACATGATCTCGGAAGTACTAGGCATCATCAAAAAGTTAACTTGTACTATTAATGAAGAACCACTAATGATTATTTGAAGCACAATCCTCTATGCTAACCTGAAGGGGATCCTTTCGAGAGCATCCTAGTTGTACTCCAGGCTTCCGGATGTATGTACCTAGAATTCGAAAAAAGCAACCTTGGTTATGTGCCCATGCAAGGAATCAAAAGTTCTCTAGTAAGATAAGTTCATCTATGTGAAACAAATCATTTGAGTTCAACATAGAATCAGAATATTAGCTCAGAAGATTTTGAAAGGATTCAGTTTTATACAAAAGATATATACTAACCTCACTCTCCTTTCGTTCATCTAAAACATCATGCATCTCTTCATCGTCGTCTTGGCGATGTGAATATGAAGACCCTCTCTGATCCTGATGCGTATCATATTAACACTCAGTTTTAACAACTAATCACGAGCCTACATTTTTAGGCTCAAGTGAATGAGAATTTGTTAAAAACAGCTAATGTACCTCTTTGTCACTAGTTGAGACATCATATCTTGTGCATTTTGGGTTCTTCAATCTACTCTCTGTCTATGAAGCAATACATTAAAGCTTTTTCAGCAAATAACCCAAAACATTGAAAACGCGCAATCAACAGTTAGTGCTATGTAAGTTTCACTTAACACATTAGTTGCAACTCAATTAAATGGTTCAGATACAATTTTGTAGTAGCCACGACGTATTTTTCCCCAGGCAACTCAATCTTGAGGCTGAATGCAGGCCACAGACGAAGCATCTTCTTCACTTACACCACATGTGGTACTTTCTTGATTTCCCTGCATAACTCAAACATATAAGCTTTTGAACTGAGAGATGAGATTTATGCTAGAGCAATAAAGCACATCAATTATTCAACGAGATGTGCTGCTGCAGAACTGGATCAAACTCCACGTGAAGAACGAGAAACAAAAGGGGATGTAGTGTTCCTGCTGCTGAATTGCAGACACAGGCTACTACAGAACAAGAGACATCTGCAATCTTTGATTGCTATTTTCTAATCGTATCATATGAACCGATAATTTTATGCGCTTAATTTCAGCGCCAGTATTGAACAAATGCTAGGTCGTCCGGAATTCCACTTCGTAATGCCCGTTTCATTCAATCATTTTTTAGCGCTCATGGATATACAGGAATAGTTTCATAAAAAACTATTAATTACATGATCTTGGAAGTACTGGGCATCATCAAAAAGTTAACTTGTACTATTAATGATGAACCACTAATGATTATTTGAAGCACAATCCTCTATGCTAACATGAAGGGGATCCTTTGGAGAGCATCCTAGTGGTACCTCTAGGCTTCGAGGTGTACGTACATAGAATTCGAAAAAAGCAACCTTGGTTATGTGCCCATGCAAGGGATCAAAAGTTCTTTGGTAAGATAAGTTCATCTATGTGAAACAAATCATTTGAGTTCAACAAAGAATCAGAATATTAGCTCAGAAGATTTTGAAAGGATTCAGTTTTATACAAAAGATATATACTAACCTCACTCTCCTTTCGTTCATCCAAAACATCATGCATCTCTTCATCGTCGTCTTGGCGATGTGAATATGAAGACCCTCTCTGATCCTGATGCGTATCATATTGACACTCAGTTTTAACAACTAATCATGAGCCTACATTTTTAGGCTCAAGTGAATGAGAATTTGTTAAAAACAGCTAATGTACCTCTTTGTCACTAGTTGAGACATCATATCTTGTGCATTCTGGGTTCTCCAATCTACTCTCGGTCTATGAAGCAATACATTAAAGCTTTTCAGCAAATAACCCAAAAAATTGAAAATGCGTAATCAACAGTTAGTGCTATGTAAGTTTCACTTAACACATTAGTTGCAACTGAATTAAATGGTTCAGATACTAATTCTGCAGCAGCCACGACGAGTGTTTCCCCAAGCAACTCAGTATCTTGAGGCTGAATGCAGGCCATAGACGGAGCATCTTCTTAACATACACCACATGTGGTACCTTCTTGATTTCCAATTCTGTAGCAGTTCACTTACACCACGTGTGGTACTTTCTTGATTTCCAATCCACTTACACCACATGTGTAAAAATGATATTAATCAAAAAAGGGTGCGGTTCTTGACATTTTTCAACTCTAGCGCCGCATTGCGGCAGAGCGCCTCGTTGAGCTCCAAGATGTGGTCCGCCTCGTGTGCTAACCACACAGAGGGCGCCGGAGCGATGGCAATAGCCGGAGCAGTGGTGGCGGCCGGAGGGGCGGGGACGGCAGCAAATGCCGACAGCGGGGACACCTCCCTCAACCCACGAGCCACCGGAAGTAGCAGCAGCAGCAGCGGCGGTGGCCTGCCCACGCCCGGTGCTGTAGTCTACCTTGCAAAGACAGACGTGGCGGAACACCGTCAGTGACGGTGGCGGGGTACGACGGTAGAAGAGGACAAGGAAGAACAACGCCTACCCGCCGCTGGTGAGGATCCGGCGAAGCTTTGGCCCCGACGCCGTCGAGTCCCGAGTCCCTCTGTGGGGCGCTTGTCACCGGCTATGGGGCTCGGGCGGAGAGGGAGAAGAGAAAGAGAAGGGAAGCGAAAGCGGGAAGTTTGCCATGGGCGTCGAGGCTCGGGGAGCAAGAAGATACCAAAGGAAAGAGGCTTGCTAGATTCATGGTGATGTCGCGGGGATTTATAGTCGCTGAAGGCAGAGCGTCGGGGCGGTTCCCCGAAGACGATGAGCTGCGACCTCTCTCCCTTCACCCACGCAGCCCACTCCCCAAGTCTGTGCTGGCCCCGCTAGCTTACGCACCATCCATCTGCATGGCTCCTGCAACACAACCGACTGGGTCATGTCAAACCTGCATAACCTTCGCCTAGGTGGTTACGCACGAGCCATGGTGTCTACGGAGGGAGGGAGTACTAGTAGTAAGTAACCAAACCACACATGTCGACAAGTAGTATAGTATGGCGTCTCTTCGGAGACATCTGATAAAATTGGAAAGATACAAAGTATTAGTAACTTCTATGGCAGTAGACCATTGAAGCATGGTTATGCACCAGCCTTGCTGCATTGTTCCTCCTGCAACACTGGCTGCGTTACGCACAAATGGGCTTCATATGTATGCGTAACGTGCACCCTCTCGGTTACGCAGCATCCATGCTGCACCGGTCGTGTCGATTCGGCACGTTACCGGTACCCGCTTCGTTATGCACCAGCTACGCTGCATTGTTCCTGCAACACTGACTGCGTTACGCACAAATGGGCTTCAGATGCATGCGTAAGCTAGACTCGGTAGGTTACACTCCATCCATGCTGCATGGTTCCTGCAACACCACCTTCTGGGTCGTGTCGAACCTGTGTAACCATCTCCTCGGCAGTTACGCACGAGCCATGGTGTCCACAGACAGAGATGAACATGACCAATGGCATGGCTGGGTCTCGCGCATGGCTTCCTTAATTTGGCAATAAGTACATAGGGTGGCAATAACCCATGGTGCCGCCGCCGTTCGCCAAATGCCCTTACACCATACCCCAGTTTCAGACGAGTATGCGTTCACTTCTTCCATGACTGTGCCATGATCAGAAATGAACTCAACCAACTGAAAGTGTGAGGACACAGTAGGGTTGAAAATCAAACAGGTGAAAATATATTCGTCGTCATCAAGTTCCAGGCCCTCATCAATCCGGTCGGCGATGAGGTCGCGCCAGGCCCGGGAGACGCACTTTAAATGATAGAGAGATTCTTGGTACTTCCCATTGTACATTATCATCAGGCTGATCTGAGACATGTTGCTGTTTTTCCTTCTCTTCCTCCTATGCACAGCGCCCTATAGTGCTTAGGGGTTCTGCAACTGCAACACCTATAACTTCTCTAGGCTTGAATACTCCCCACAGGTAATGTTTCCTCTAAAATATTGTATATATAAGAGAATAATGTGAGTGAATATACCCTGGAGTAAACACTACAAGATACAAAGAAATTAAGGCCATCTTAGTGAATACTGGTTTTGAGGAATCAAATATTATGTATCAAGAACAGAATACGTGTTTGTAAGGATTACACACATATTAAGATTCATATTTTACAATCTTTGACCAACAATTTTAAATTTTTATAATGCAAACATGAAATGGTTAGATTACTCTCAAATGATCATGCTACTTCCATCCCATGAAAAGTGCAATTCTAATATTTGAAAAAATTATCAAACAAATGCAATCCTAGGAAATAGATCTAACTACATGCCTAATTATGTGGTCAGATGGATTTGCATGCCGAAATTTACTGCATGTGGCCAACGAATAATGGCATTCGAGTCTTTTCACACCACCACTAACCTGTCGTAGAAAAACTAAAATTGCACTCCTCATGGGATGGAGGGAGTAAGTTTTATAACAAATAAATTATATAATATAATATCACATAACATAAGATAAATGAATGGTCAAAAGTGTATCTTAAGGAGTAACTAGTCCATACTTTTGTGCTGGTCTAAACTGGTCCATAGGGAGTAACTAGTCTCGATCCGATAGGTCCCAAAAGGACTTCATTATAAGAGATCACATTTTCAAAAAAAAGTGCTATAGGAGTACATACTTTTGTCATGATCAGGCAATAAAATTCATGGGAATATCAACATATCAGTATCACCAATAATAGCTCACAAAACCAGATCATTTTCCATGACTTCTTTTATTAGTTCATCTAGTTCTTTATCTTGCCTAGGATCTCTGATCTCGTGAGTGTTGTCAATTCAACTAGTTGAAACAATTGTCTAGACAAACTCCATGCTTTCTCACATGATTTGGTTGACAAATGTCTAGCCAATGATATATATTCCCCACCATCTATCTTAAAGATTCCGCTGACAACATAAGCAACCGAAAAATTAGAATGTAAAATATGAAACAATACAAGAATACTTCAAATATATGCTAGAGCATCCATTATACCTCCAATTAGGTTTGTCAATGGGTTTCGAGCAACAACACCATTGTTGCTCAACAAATGTCACCATGGAGACTTTGACATGACCATCTTGTGATAAAGATTTAGTGATGTCATTTCCAACACGAATAGGATTAGGATTGCCACCACCTTCTTGTCCTTCATCATCATATTTACCTTTCACACATCTTTGTTTCTTCATCAGCCTACTAGCTGTATTATTCCCTTGCACATCTTGGTTACCATCATCCTCCATTGTTTTCGCCTTTTCTTCCAACAATGGTTCCTTCTTCTTCTTAGACATGTCATTATTGGTTCTGCCATCACCATTGGCAACTTGGTCCCTGTTACTTGTCTCTATGAGCTCCCTTTGGTTATCATTGATCAAATCGGATCGCTCTTTTAATCTCTTTGTTTCCTTGTGAGCCAACTCTGACATAGCCTTCAAGCGAGTTGGAACATCTCTTTTCTTCTTCAAGGGAAATTGTTCATTCAATACAACATTCACATTTAAACTTGACGCCAATTGATTTTTCAAACTCAAGGTACTATGTTGCTTCATATCCTTCAATGTAGGTTGAACTTGACTTGACTTGCTAACACTCTTTTTCGCAATGTTAGCTTCCAACTAACTAGAATATTGTTACCATGTTGTGGATCTGCTAGTCGCATATTTTGCTGGGTTTTCCGTAAGTCTTTAAGAGAAATCTTCATGATTTTAGACTTCTTCCGTAGAATTGGCACCCTTGCCTTTGGGCTAAAAGGCAAACCATGTTTCCTTGGACTTACCATATTTTTCTTATTGATTGACAATAAGAAAAAGTATGCCTAATACCACACGAAAAACAAAATCAAATGCATGCAAATGTGATTATTTTGCTACATATTTTTCATTTCACATGGGAATAATAAAAATAAATAGAAAAAAGTGAACCAAAGAAAATGATTCATGTAATTTAGCTTGACTCCTATCCACAATATCAAATATGGTCAGCATTCAGGCCAAAGGCCAACAATCGCATTTTGCGATATATATCCGCTAGATTTCTAAGTGCTCATCCCATTCAAACAAAATAATTCTATTCATACGAAAACAATCCTTTGATTAGATATACTCCATCCATCCTGGATTGAGGCATTTAAGCATTCAAAACATACGCTCAACACATAAGGCATTCTAGACACATTTAAACAAGATATGTTTAGCTGATTGGTTGATTAGTTGAAGTTGGTTCCTTGTTATCTGAAACCAATGTTAAAATAATATAGCAATACAGCACCCCACGTCATAATTTAAGGAGACATGCGTCTTCTACCAATCCTTAATTGGATGTGAAGGCACGCTACAAATCTTGTGGTTGTCTGATATGCAAACAAATTATGCTTGCAATATATGTATCCAACTATCTTGAGCAGTACCAATACTTAGGTATGAAACCCACTGAACCAATAAACTAAGCTGAGCCTTGCAATGCAAGCACATGGTCCATCCAATATAGCATGCATTGCATAAAAAATCAGACTATTATTTATCTCGGTTATGCTTAACGCTCCATCAGCTGAACTCATCAGCTCTCAATGAATTGTACTAGCAGAAAAAAAATCAATCTATAGCTACTACTAATCTCGATTATGCTTTACACTCATCAGTTGATCTCAGGTTTTACTCTCTACCCAATCAGTTAGTAAGTTTATTGATTACTGCCCTACCACTGAATATCTAGCAAGGAACACCCAATCTCCACTTGATTGAAACCACTGTCACCATGGATGTATGAATGGATGACAAGTGATGCACACGGTGCGCAATTAACTGAAACAAGTAATCAACCCAAGCATCTGACAAAAGCACACACGCACAACATCAACAAGATCAAGATTTTTGAGTTATTAGGTGTGAAAACAAAACGAGACATATAAAAGATGAGATAGTGAGGCTGCGCATGCATACCTTCGCTCTGCCGGCGTTCGATATATCGTGCAGAGGATGAAACCAACCTCGATCATCCACAGGAACCCTCAGAACCACCCCTAGCTCGCAAGGCCGACAAAATAAAAACGGGGCACGATCGCGAAATTGCCGGGGCTGCCTGCGAACCTAACTGAAACTCGCATGCATATGGAAGCCAATAGCCCGCGGGATGGTTTCCTTCCAATACATCAAGCAACACGCACGATCGAGATTCTATGCTACGTGCGTACCGCACGATGGCCCCACAGCAATGCACAACAACGGCCCACCTCCGCCAGCCTATACAAGTGCCCGCTGTGAGCGGCAATCGCGGCGACCGCCGCCACCGTTGCGCCATCGGTCACTAGGGCGCCTCAGCATGTACACTCTTAAATGCCGTATAGATGATTAACAAAAAGAACTCACTGAAGACGATCTCATCCTCATCGCCGTTGAATAAACCAGCACTGGAGGAAAGCCGCGACCGTAAACAAGAATAGCAGCAGCAGAACGTGCTAGAATCAGGCGAAATTAGTCCAGACCAGCAATGCCCTGAACACGGAATTGAAGAGGAAGATGAACGGGCAACAGGCACACTTATGAAATGAATCTCCCTCACCTGTTAAAAATCAAAAACTCGTGGGTTTCGATAATCTGAATTAATAAAGTGGTTTTAAAAGGCATGGAGAATGGGGCCTTGGCTTTTCCTTTTCCTTTTTTTTATATAATGTGTGTGTGTATGTGAGAGAGAGAGAGAGAGAGGAATTTAAATTGATCCGTGAACCAACCGAGCAGACTGATCCCAACGTACAAATGGCAGCAAGCCGCGTAACCTAGGCTGAAGCAGCGCGTGTGCATCGTGGATTGTGCGTAACCCAGCGGGTCGGGGTGGGCGCCCCTGTGGCTGTGGACGACACTGCGGGAGGGGAGCGGAGGCGCCTACAGGCCCGTCCCGTCCCGTCAAGGCTGTACACACGACACGACACAGGGATCGTGCGTAACCCTTTGTCTTGGCAGCAAGCCGCGTAACCCGGGTTGAAGCAGCGCGTGGCACCCTGTCCCATCGTCCATCGTAATAATGATGGTGCTTCACGGGCACTCGGCGCCTGCGGGCCCACAGTGGCCTGCCCTCGCCGCAGTTTGTTTCTCCTCGAAGCGAAGCCCACGCCCGGGAGGCTGACTCGTCACCCCCCACAGAAATGGAATTCTCTATCTAGTGCACAGCCTGCTGTATGGCACCTGCGTAACCGTCACCTTGCAGGTTACGCATTCCTCTCAAGCTCTGTGCACGTGTGCAGTATCCCACTGCCGCAGGATTGACACAACACCATGATGCAAGTTGGTAATTATTACCAGTTGATTTAAGTATAGCATTACTAGCGGACAGGGCATATCGAAGTACAGTATTACCAGTTCATTTAAGTAGTAGCCTGGTATCAGTTACGCGCCGAATCGACACGATCGGATGCAGCATGTATGCTTGCGTAAACATGCCTGTGCAGGTTACGCATTCATCTGAATCCTATTTCTACGTAATTGCCATCGGTGCCATCAAAAGCGCGATCGCGAAATTGCTGGCGGGGCTGGCCATGGACTGCGAACATAACTGAAACTCGCATGCATGGAAACCTATAGCCGGAAATGAACAGGAACCATTTGTGACCTATTATGAAGTAGGTCTTCAAATACCACATGCGCAGACAAACAACATTTCATAGGACTGGGGCCGAACAGAGAAACAACATTCTTCTTAATATGGTGCTCAATTCCTAAGATGAAGCTCGACATTGTTTTTTATTTTTTTATGTGGACTGGTCAATTGAGATAGTTGCTCACATCCTTCTTCATACTTTTTTGCTACTCTGATCTGAAAACCTGCACAAACATGAAGCGTGATAAGTTTGGAGGTCATCAAAAATGTTATTCAAATATATATGGCGTACCGATGACTTATGAAAGAACACAATTCAGTGTACATGTATAAAGAATTTACTTCCAGAAACTATGAATGCTAATTTAGGATAGAGTCTTAATTGAAACTTACTTAATCGGTTATTCGGTTTCAGCACAAACATGATGCCTTAGAGAGATTGACAGTCTGCAACATGTAAAAGCTGCATGATTTTTTTAGCCTTTTTCTTACTTTGTTTTTGTGCACATACATTTCCACAAGCGATGGTAAAGTATTTATAAACATATAGAAGTGTTACTACCAGATGCTAATGTATTTAAAAACATAGAAATAATGTAGAAGAACAATAGAGATGGTCGTAGTGTAACTTACAAATGTTAAGTGTTCGCAGATAATTTAGAACACTGAGAACCCTTTCATCAACGTTTCGACATTTGACCTTTACTATCTTAAGGCATGGCGATGTCATATTTGATTCCACAGTTGCATCGGGGTATCCTTTAACTTCCACATTGTATATGCTCCACAGTACATTAATATGTTAAAAATTGCTTTAGTTTAACCTAACCAACACTATTGCTAGAATATCACTAACTGAAAATGAAACGGTTCTTCCTATATCTGAGGCACACAGCAACAGCAGAAACTAATTGACGTCAGTTTGTCAGATTGTGATCACTCAGAGCTCTTGAGAGTGTTGCTGTTGTCAATGATGAAGCGGTACCTGACGTCAGCCTTGGCGAGGCACTCCATGGCCGTGGTCACGTAGTTCACACCCACCACCTCGACGTCCGCCATCACACCATGCTTTGCCGTCTGTTGGCGGTCGATTTCCGTCAACCTAGCCACTTGTTTACCTTCTATGTTGGTATTGATTTGATATTCACACTAACGATCCTAACCCCCATTATATGCTATGTTCGCACTCGTGCACGGTTTTTGGAGTTTGTTGTTTACACAGGAATCAAGAGCTTGAATGAGGACTTCCGGGTAAAGTTCATCAATGGATTTACAAGGTGATCATGGACCTCGGGACAAGTCAAGATACAAGATGAACATGACTCCAAACAAGCCAAGGACTAAAGCGTGAAGCCGAGAAGTGCAGAGGACCTAGACGGAAGATGCGGGAGTTCAGTCGCAAAGCCCCCTTATCTAAACCGCGAGGAAAATGACGTCAAGGGCCCACATGCAACTCGGCAAAAACTCAAGAAGTCGCGAGAAGCATCCGGAAGAAAGGCGGCGCCGAACTGGGCTAGGATGGGCCCAGGCCGGCCGGCCCAGGCCGGTCGGCCCAGCCCATTCTGGGCCCTGTTCGCTGCCCCCTTTGACCTAGCTGATCCTCGGGCTATTTATATCCCCTGTACCCCGAGCCACGTATCAAGCAATTCGTCATTCGCCGCCGAGGAGCAGAGGAGCTTGAGGGACACCACCCAGGAGAGGAGGGTTGTGTTAGTCATCTAGGGTTTGCCTAGCCGATGCGGGAGCCTTGCAAGGAAGACCACGTTGGAGTTCCAGAGGCGTGAATGAAGGTCATGGTAGGATCCCGGTTGGATCTTATTCATGTATTCATACTTTTGGTGGAGTTTTAATGGATCCGATTCTTAGCAATCGAGTACCTTTGTTTGCAATTCTTGTTCTTGTTTGGGTGTTTTCCTCAATCTATTCTCGAGATAGATTGCATGGGATGTTCTTGTAGCCGCGGTGGCTAGAGGTGCATACCCGATCTACCAAGTAGTTCAACGCACTCCTTGCAGGTGTGCTCTAAGATTCGACCGCGATGAAAGGGGAACATCGTGACAGGATGTTGACACCGAGTACGACGGGGCGACTTAGGGGGTTTGACCGAAGGTCGTGATTTAAAGAAGCTTTCAATGAGATTCGTTTTACTCTTTCTTTATCTTGCTCGGAACGACGACATAAACACGATCTAAACCCCTCTCTAGATCGGTACCTCAATGCTTTCTCTTGCTACCTCTTTTGATCTTAGTAGATTAGATGCAATTCGAAACCTCTCAAAGAAGCAAGTGTTTCTCGGTTACTAGATTGATTTTACATTACATATTGTTCCACGGATTCGATACCTTGGGTTCACCACTCAAGGGAAGAAGGGTTCCTTAACTACGACGAGGGATTTGTCTGCTTGCAAGTCCAAACGAACTTTGCAACGATAATCAAACGTCAACAAGCACTGTTGCCGGGGAACAAGTAATTAAGATCCAATCTAATATGTCGTTTGTAAGTATTTTCAGTTTCTTTATGATTTTTCTTTTGCATGTACTAAACTTAGATCATCCTCAAAAACCAATCTAATCTAGTTTTTGACTAACCCTTTTTATAGTTTTCTTTTCTTTTTAAATCTTTTGTATATTTTGTTTATCGCTAACCCTAATAGGAGATGGACGGCCACCTCTCCAACAAACCAAAAAATTTTGTGGATGATCCAGAAAAACTTTATAGGCAAGGGAGACGAGAAGCATGATATAGGAAACAGGGGATTGTAGATCCAAACACTAGAGATGAAGGAACGTCGGGATCTCCAAAGGAATCTCCACCCACAAGTCCGAAGAAAGAATCACCACCAACAAGTCCAAGGAGAGATCAACCTCAACCGCCACCAATGGGAGAGGAGAGGAAGATCGGGGAGCTTTGCATCCTAGAGCTTGGAGATCTACCCATCCTCAACCTAGCCGACATCGGGAGGCCGTTCGAGATCAAGACTTCAACCATCCGCATGGTGCAACATACACCTTTCACCGGTAAAGAGGATCCTAACCTTCACATCCAAGCATTCATTCAACTTTGTCAGACATTCATGATGGAAGGGCTGGATCAAAATCAATTGAGGGCAAGACTTTTTCCGTTCTCACTTCTCGGAAAAGCTTTGCAATGGTTCTATACTGTACCGGTAGAGATGGTGCAAAATTGGGAAGTATTGATGAGAGCTTTCATGAAGGAGTACTATTCGCCGGGTAAGACTCAAAGCTTGCGTAATAAGATTGCTACTTTTGCTCAATACCCTACGGAGACTATCGCGGAAGCTTTCGAGCATTTCATTGAGTACACCCGAGCCGTGCCACATCACAAGTTCCCAAAGGAAGACCTTGTTCAAAAGTTTTATAAAGGTCTCAATCTAGCATCGAGGACCGTAATTGACGCATCGGCAGGAGGATCTATTATTGAGCTAACTCCGACGGAGGCATTCACTCTTTTCCAGAAGGTTGCGGATAATGATACATGGGCTTCATCGGGATGTCTACTTCCGGTTCAACCAACGGGCAATGTTAAAGGTGTTTTGCAGGTTGAAAAGGAAGAACTTCTAGAAGGGAAGATTGACTCGCTCATGAGAAGGTTGGAAAAGATGGAGCTAGAAAAGAAGGCCGCCCAAGACTTAAAGGCCGCCGAAGCTAGATCCACATGTGAAGAATGTGGGGAGTACGGCCATGTCCAAAGAGATTGTCCGGAGGAAGCAAAGGTGCTTGACTACATGAGAAAAGGAGATTTGCCGAACTTCCGCTACGGGTAATGTAGACCTCAATTTAATGCAAGTTCGTTTATTCAAAATTTGGTGCCTCTTCGTATAAAATTGAAGGATTTCATGGACTAGCAAGCACAGATCAACAAGGACACCATCACTAAGTTCAAGGCTATGGATAAAATCTTGGAGAATATTGATGGCAAGGTGACGGTGGTCGGGAGCTCCAACCAACAAGTTCTCAACATAATGAAGATATTGGAGACGCAAGTGGGACAACTTGTTGGGCGCTTAACCGCTAATGAAGGAAGATTGCCGGGGTAGCCCCAAGGTCCCGAGACGGCAAAGGCTATTCAAACTCGGTCGGGAAAGGAGACTGAAGATCCTGAACTTCCAGCCGGTGCAAGGAAGCCCAAGCCAACCGTTGAAGCGGATGATCACACTAAGGAGAAAGTGACTACTATTCCGGAGATTGCTACTGAAGAGCCGGAATTCGAAGTGCCAAGTGATGCACAAAGATGACAACACTAAAGACACGCTACTTTTGAGGTAAAATTGATAATCATTTTGAAAGGTTTGTGGAAGTGGTGCGCAGGTTAAGCATCAAAGACATACTTGCAAACAAGTATGAGATGGCAACACTTGGAGCAGACCATGTCAAGATGTCCGAACAATGTAGTGCCGCCATCACAAATCAAGGGCCCGAGAAGCAAAGAGACCCTGGATGTCCAACTATCCCATGTTCTATTAGCTCATTCACATTCGACAAGGCATTATGCGACCTTGGAGCAAGCGTGAGTGTCATGCCAAGAAATGTGTTCGAGAAGCTACGCTTACCACTTGAGCCTATGGGTATGTGTTTAGAGTTGGGCGACAACTCCATCCGCTATCCCGTGGGAATTGCCGAAGATGTGCCCGTGAAAGTTGGAGATCACTTCATTCCCGTCGACTTCGTGGTACTTGAGATGGGAGAAAGGGAGAAGCCGCCCCTCATCTTAGGGAGGCCCTTCCTCAAGACCGTCAGGGCAACGATCGACATTGGCAAGGGGGAGATTAAGTTCGACGTCAACGGCACACGAAGCATATTCAAGTTTCGTCCACGTTTCGAGGTATGCAACATGATCAATGCTAAATATGTTCCACCTCATTGTCGTTTTAGTAAGGAAGAGCCAGGGAAGAAAGAGGAGCCCAAGATGAAGGAAGCGAAAGTGATCAAAGAAGTCGTTGCATCCGTCAAGACCAAAGAACAAAAGCTGTCTGTGAAGACCAAAAAGATGACTAGCCCGAAGAATAAGCCCGTGCCCAAGATGGTGCGGAAGTGGGTACCCAAGATTGCAATGCCCGCAAAGTGCATTGATCCGAAGTGAAGAAGACAAGAAGTCTAGCCATGGACTATAAACGAAGCGCTAGGCGGGAGGCAACCCATTCGTCGAGTCAAGAATAAGCTACCGGGAGGACAACCCGTTGAGGAATAAAGCTGCCGCGAGGGCAACCCGGATTATTTCCGATTTTCAAGTAAGTTGGTCTTAGAATTTGCTACGCAACACTTGGTATAAACTCTTAAGTGGTTGAACTTATTTTTGAGACATTTAAGTTGCTCGGATGTTTCATTTAGATTTTATTTGACATAAACCTTTGACATGAGCCATCCTACGATTTATTTGCCTCTTTTCGAGAAACCAACTCCAAAATTTCAGAACCTACCCACACCTTTCATCCTCCTCATGATGATAAGGTTTGTTTGTTTTACATCATAAAAACACACAAGTAGAGCCCTGCGTTGTTTCTTAATGATTTTTAATTTTTGACGCATGCTAGGACTTGCGTGAACCTAGGTTTCTCTAGAATTAGAATTTTTCCAAGCCCATTTATTTTTGTTCATTCAAAACATCTCTCTCAAGTTTAGCCAAAGTTAGAACCTAAACCCATACCCCCACGGTCAAGCCGGAGGAGCTTGATATCAATTAATGGAAGCAAGTGATCCCGTTGTAACCAAAATCAATGTACTCGAAAAGTTTCCACTTACAAATGTTTTTGATGCCTAAAAACTCCTCTAAAAATACATTTGAACTCATTGATATCTCTGAATTAATTATTAATTTTCGAAATTAGAGGAGTGATTAGCATCTAAACATGATCAAGGGAAGGTTTAGAGCTTAATTGAACCTCTAATGACCCATGATGCATCACGGGAACACATCATCATTCAAGAATCTTTTGGCATGCATGGGACAAGCATGGGGGGCAGCATTGCTTTGATTTTTGCAGGTTACAAATGATAACATGGGAGGCAAGGAGGCATGGAAGTGACACAAAGGAAATGATCAAGATGAGGACTTGACCATGAAAAAAAAAGGAATGGCTGAGAGAGTTTGGCGGTGGATCGGCGTGGAGCACGAGGACACAAGGTCATAATGCAACAAACATCAAGTGGGAGAAAGCTGGAGCCGAGGCAGGGGGGTAGGGACCCCAGGCCGGTCGGCCCATGCCGGCCGGCCTACCCTATATTTTCGCCCCCCTGCCTCCATCTTTCACAGGTGAGTCTCTTGCTTGCTTATTAGTTCGTGTTCTTGATCTCTCAGTCCAGAACCTCTAGAAACTCTCCAGAAAAATTCGTTCTCCTCTCTTGAGTCCAAAAATTCAGAGAATTGCATCACAAACTTTGCTCTTCCATATACTTCTTTTGTGTGTATTTCTACCAGCAAGAAACCCCAGAGAGAGTTTGTTTGTGATTTGTGCAGCAACTACAAGATGAAGAAGGTCTTTGGCAAGGTTCTTGGGAGGAAGACGCAATCATCATCATCGAAGCCGACATCAAACAAGTTCTTCGCGGAGGCACTCGATCTCCGAGTCGCCGCGAAGCATGGAAGAGGACGTGGCACCATCAAGGAGCGACACCATGCTCCTTAGTGGAAGGAGAGACACCCGAAGCTCGTCTATGCCGTACACCGAACCGCAAGGGCGAACAGAGGAGTCGCCCGTTCCACCTCGTCGTTCGACTCGTTCATCCGCTCCACCACCATACACTCCACGACGTTGCAAGTATGGATTTCTTATGATGTCGGAGGAGGAGGAGGAGAGGCTTGGGTGCCTAGAGAAGAGGGTTGTGCCCAATGTTGACTTTGATGATGATGCTCTCCAAGTATTGGGATTTGCCCTAGATATCTATCAAATGATGAACCACCTTGGATGGGGGCAATTTTCTGATCGAGTAGGAGTGAGTATTCATTTGGAGCTTGCCATGGAAATTCTCATGACCATGGCACCGATTATTAATGAAGGGGTGCCATCCCTATCATTTCGATTGAAGGATGATGAGCAAATAATTCCTTATGAGCAAATTAGAGAGTTGCTCGGTTTTCAGAGGGAAGCCCCGGAGCAAGTTAATGCTAATGAAAGTGTGTTGGAAGGATTTTGGAGCATGATTCCAGGGGAAGATAACCGGCAAAGAAATAGCATTCAGAATCCCATCATCCGGATATTTCATTCTTGGATGAGCAAAAGGATTTTGGGAAGAATAAGAGAGTCCAAGGTCACCGATATGGAAGTTAATTGGCTTTATTCGGCGTTGATTGCAAGACAAGCCATTGATCCGTCATATATCATGATCAATCAGTGGTGTTGTGAGGCAATATCGGGGAGTGGACAAATTGGTTCGGGATGCTATCTCTCTATGATAGCAATTTCTGTGAATCCGGGTATTACAAGAAATCCAAAATTCATCATTGCGGGAAATTCACTTGGAATTGATTATATGAAGTAAGGAAAATATATTAGTGGAGATGAGAAGAGAGGGTACAACGTGGCAAAAGTCAATGTTCCTCTCCCCAACATGAAGCTGAAATTATTTATTGAAGGGAGAGAGAATTGGTTGGAAGAAGGAATTCTCGTACCGGCCAAGAAGAACAAGAGGGGAAGAATTGTAGAAGAAGGTTCATCCTCCGCAACCCAAGAGCAAGGAGGTGCGGCCTACCATCAACCCTATGGCGGAATTCCTATGCCACCACCTCACTACGGAAGTGTGCCCATGCAAGCATGGGGGAGTGGTGCAGCCATGCCACCATCTCCTCCAACATATTTTCCACCAACTTTTGTTGTGCCCAATGAAGCATTTGTGGCACCTTATGAAAGCATGCCCCAACCCCAACAAAGCGCAGCCATTATTGGGGCATATATGCAAAGGAACGAACAAGACGTCGAGAGGATCTGAAGCCATGTCAACCATTGGCATGAAGGAATGGCGGGAATCGCCCATCAATTGGGACGTCTCCAACTCGTGCTACCTCATCAATTTCATGGAGGGGCCATGCAACAATACTATGAGCAAGGATTCAATGAAAGCCAACTAATGGAGCAAGGACAATCGGATGAAGAATGAAGAAAGAAGAAAGGGACGGAGTTTTTAAGTGTGGTTTGATTTTTCCTTTTCCTTTTCTTTATTTTCATCTTGTGTGTGTTTATGTTTGCATAGTATTTTCTTGTTTTTATTTTATTTCAGCATGTGTGGTAGTAGTAGTTTGTTATCCATCATCATGAATAAGTTTCACCATTGCTTTTATGATCTTAATATGGATGGAAAATTTGTGCCATGTTGATATGTGATGACCGTTGCCGCTTTGCTCAATCTTATGTTTGATTTATGCATGTTTAAGCTAGTGCTCTCTTTTAATATGAATCTAAAATTTAATTAAATGCTAGCTTAATCTTGTGTGGAGGTTATGATAACTCAAGTCCCATAGTTCTTTTCATTGCTCTCAACTTTGGATGAATCAAAGAACCTTTTTATTCTCAAAAAGTTATGCTAACCTTGTCACAAGTACCGCTTGCGTTTTGCTCTTCCCATCCAAAGCCTAAGTTTACTTGAGTGCAAAACCTTAGTATATACAAGATTTATTTTTGGGTGCATTGATTCAAGGCTTGATTTCTCTAGCCCAAGACTAAGAAGCTGGTCATTCCGTTTTTGTGTATCGTTCTTTATGCTAGCCTTTCTATCCGTGCATTGTGAGTTTCCACATTGGGAATTTTGCAAACCTCACCGAATATCCAACCAAAACCCAAATATATCTTTTTTTGTGTGTTCACCTCCTTGACCACAACCCAATATATGAGTATGGATGAATATTGTGGAGAAGATTACAAGGCAAGTACTTTGAGTGAGAAAGGGAAACTTCCAAAAGGATCCCTAGAAGATTTTTCAAGTGTCTCTCTCTTTGAAAAAATGAGAGCTTCAATTCCCACCTTGGCATATTTATCACCTCTTTTGCCCGAGGACGAGCAAACGTCAAAGCATGGGGGGGTTGCCAAGGAAGTGCTAGTTTGGTCTAAAGTACAAGGGGAGCAAATAAAAATAAGAGAGAAAAAGTATGATGAAGGAAAAAGAAAAAAAAATGAAAAAAATGAATGATGAGAAAAAGAAAGAAAGAAAGAAAGAAATATATATATATAAAAATAAAGCTCCCCGGTTCTCTAGCTATGTTATAGTGCTTTTGAGTTTTCAAGAGGATTCAAGATCAAGACCCATACTCATCTTTCCAACCATGTGCAATCCGATAACGAGGACTTCATTTGTGCCTTGGGATCACTCTTTGCCATTTGCACATGTCCACCTATCTAAAAGTGTGTGTTCATCTCTCCCCCCTCCTTGATAACATTATTTTTTCCAATGACCTTTTTGACGAGTCTCGGTAAGATCATGAGAAGCTAGTCTTGTTTTAATAATATCTCAACTATAATATCTTGGTAGGACTAAACTTTCCTATAGCTCCACATAAAGCTTTCCACCATATACTTTGAGAGAGGAAAGGAGTAGAACAAGTAGGCTTGAGAGAAAAGTGAGATGAGAGTACATGAGCAAAGTGCAAGACGGTTATTTTTGATCTTGGTAAAACAATTTTTCTCTTTATCTCATTCTTTATTTTTCAAAATTTCTTAGATTTGTTTAAAAGTTTGAGAGCTTGATGAAGTACTTGTGGAAAGAACTTGAATGATATCTACCCTCCATAAAGATAAAAGTTAGTACATTATGGAACTTTAATGAATATAAAACTAGAGAGCATTATGTTTTCTCATGTATGATCAAGTGTAGGGTTTGAACATCAAAGGGCAACGCTGATATCCATAGAAGGCTTACTCGAGGACGAACATGGTTTAAGCATGGGGGGATGTTGGCAGTCGATTTCCGTCAACCTAGCAACTTGTTGACCTTCTATGTTGGTATTGATTTGATATTCACACTAACGATCCTAACCCCCATTATATGCTATGTTCGCACTCTTGCACGGTTTTTGGAGTTTGTTGTTTACACAGGAATCAAGAGCTTAAATGAGGACTTCCGGGTAAAGTTCATCAAGGGATTTACAAGGAGATCATGGACCTCGGGACAAGTCAAGATACAAGATGAACATGACTCCAAACTAGCAAAGGACTAAAGCGTGAAGCCGAGAAGTGTGGAGGACCTAGACGGAAGATACGAGAGTTCATTCGCAAAGCCTCCTTATCTAAACCGTGAGGAAAATGACGTCAAGGACCCACATGCAACTCGGCAAAAACTCAAGAAGTCGCGAGAAGCATCCGGAAGAAAGGCGACGCCGAACTAGGCCAGGATGGGCCCAGGCCGACCGGCCCAGGCCGGTCGGCCCAGCCATTCTGGGCCCTGTTGTCACACCCTGAAATTTCCAATTTCAGGATGTGAATAGGAAGAATCATTAAAACAATAATTTTCTCTCAATATTAAAATTTTCCAATATTTATTTTCTTTACAGGAAACATAGCATAGGAAAAACCTTTGTTTGTTTTTCAGAAAATTAAATAAATTGGTATGTGAGTGTTGCATTCATGATGATGCATCTAGTGTTTCATGAGTGCAAAAGCTTTTCAAAACGCGCTTAGGTGCTAACCAAACCCTTCCAAGGATTTTCTGGATTTTTCTGGAATTAATTCTCATTTTCTCTGAGCTTATTCTATTTATTAGAAGGCTCTAAAATCTTTTTCATGAGCTCCAAATAATTTATTTGGATTGTTCATGTCTCAAACTATCTCTGGGAATTTTCCTGGAAGTTTTGGAATTTTTAGAGTATTTTTCGTGGTTTAAATGGATTGTCTGGCTATTTCTAGATTAATCATTTCACGGAAAATATATTCTGAAAATGAAAAAGGAATTCTTTTTCCTTCCTCCCTTTCAGCCCAGTTTCTGTCTCAGCCCAACAATAGAAGTCCACTCATGCCCCCTCTACACTTGAGCAGCCCAACATCTCCAGCCCATGCTCCAGCCCGCTCCAGCCCGCCGAAGGCCCATCTGGGCCAGAGCAACGGTCCGCCCCGGCCGGGACTCCACCGGAGTCCGGCGTCTCCCCGCCTCGGTGTCCGTGCTCCATACGGCAGAGCCGCGCCGCGCCCATAAAGCCGCGTGCCCTGCTGCTAGTCCCGCCTCGCGCCTCGCCTTTCCTCGCGTAGCACAGCACTGCCACCGCAGGTCGCCGGAGCAGTGCGCCATGGCCCGCCGCACGCCGCGAAGCTCGCCGCCGGCCGTCTCTAATCCACAGCGACCAAGACGTCTCGGGTCAACTCGGCAACGCCAGGGGCTCCACCGTGCCAAGCCGCATCTCCTCCGCGGATCCCCGTCGCCTCTCCGTCGCTGGAACACCGCCGCCACCTAGCACCGCCGCTGGTCGCCCGAGTCTGCCGCCGTTGAGCCGCTGCCGCCCCTATCCATCCGCGGTAAGCCTTCCTCGAGTTCCTCCCAACCTCCTCCACCTCCTGCGCCCCTCACCCGAGCCCCTAGGGCCGGAGCGCCGGCGACCCCGACGGCTAGAGCCGCCGGGAGCTCCCTGTTTGCCCTGCCTCTGGTTCGAACAGAGGTAGGAGGTGATGAGTTGGCCGTTTGCCGAAAAACCCCCTGCGGTTCCTATAAACCCTAGCTTAAATCCTGTATCTTGCACTTTTCATCAATAACCCCCTGGTTAAATCCCACCTTTGCACATAGATCCAAACCGAGGCTCTTTTTCAGATCTAACCCTGAGCTTTGTCCTTTTCGCGAGCACTATTTAATGTGTCTTGCAGATCTTCTTTGCTAATCCCTGAGATCTATAGTTAATCACAACTAGGTCCTTCAATCTTGTTTATCTCATAAAATCTTTGTTTTAGCTCCGTTTTTATCCGTTCAAGCTGCGATAGGTTCATAATGATATGATGTACATGTTAGTGGTGAGTTTTCATCATGTTTGTTTTCTGAAAAATAAATTTAATATTAATTTTGATTAATGCTTATTAAACATACCTTTTATGAATAAAAGCTATATAGTGCCATGTACCATTTTTCATAATCAATATTAATTTGATTAATGATTATTTCACATGCTTTTATAAATAAAATTTAATTAGATCTTTTACCCGGTTTTTCATAAACCAAATGTTAACTTGATTAATATTTAATTTACTTTTCTAATTAAAAGTTGATTAGGCTTTTTACACCGGTTTTATAAATAAATGTTAATTTGATTAAATACCAATGTCATGCTGTTTTTAATAATAATATGATCTACTCGAAACATAAAGTTACGTTTAGATGATTCACATAGTTTACCTTTTCTAAATTAAAGGTTTAATTGGTATAATTTTTATGTGAATCTTTATAAATAAAACTTGACTAGTTCTTTATACCGGTTTTATAAATAAAGTTTAATTTGCTTTAATTCCAACTTGGGGTATTTTCTTTATGAAATATCCTTTACATATCTTTTGTTAATTAAAATAAACCCAGCTCATGGTTTTGTTCTCTCATATATGCAAATCGATCGGTAGGCGTTCTTTATCAAGCTCTGTCTCAGTGTGCCCCAGTTGTAGAGCTAATCTCCTTTCAAGATCCAGATCTTTCGACCCTAGTTCTTGCTCAAGCCCAGTGTTCTTCATAAAGCTAACAAAGCCTTTCCTTTTCTCAGCACGGTCTGTGTGCTTCAGTGATCCATAGAATCGATCCTATCCTTTAGTGCGTTGTTTTAAAGCTTCTCTTTTGATTGGTGCATTGTTCTTAGTTATGCTTGTATGTTTGCTTTGTATGTTTGTGCCCGATGATTGATGCGAGTAGAATGAACGTGGTTCAAGAGCTTGGAAGAGTATAAAGATGAAGAATTCTGAGCAACATCACTACTCTGGTTAAAGGCAAGTGTGTCCTTGATCTTTTGTCCCAATAACTGTGTTTAATCGCATTGCATATGCTTGCATTAATATTGATGGGTCCTATTAAGGTTCATCCTAGTCTTTATTACCTTTACTCGTCAACCTGGGTTTTTACCTTTCTATTGGGTAGCTCTGCTTAGCTGCTATACTTTGGGTTATGGTGGTTCTAATGAACAACAATAATGATGAATATGCTTTCTTTTATGCTATATCTCTAGTTAATACAAGATCACAATGCTTAATCGGAACATGGAGCGACCACCCAGGACAACAGTGCAACCACAAGGCTATATGGCTCTGGCTTGGCTAATTAATTAGGGACTCTAGTGTTGGGGTGACCTTACCGAAAGGGCAAGGGGAAGCGTTAGTTGAGGTATAGACTCGCTCTAGTAGGGAGTGTGCTTTGCTAAGACACGGTCCTACTAGGGGACTTTATGCTTTGCGGTGGCTTGGAACCTTCACGGGTTGCTTCACATTGGGGAATCTTTGTAAAGGCCTCGTAGCGTCCCTATGCAATCACACCTCGGTAGTGTGGTATGATGCCTGATCAGCATCGCGTGGTTGGGTTTAAAGTTCCTAGAACTTTTACGCAACTTGTGGTGAAAGTGTACAACCTCTGCAGAGTGTAAAACTAATCGATTAGCCGTGCTCACGGTCAAGAGCGGCCTGGACCCTCACATGATAATTGAACTTGAAGATGGACTTAAATCGTGGTTATGGTTATGTTAGCCATATGCTTATGGCGTATCTCTTTATGTTAATGTGGGTTGGTATATACATATATCTATAGTAATCAGGTGCTAATAAAATTTGACCAACTAAAAGTGCTTAATGCAGTCAACCTGTCAGCCTTTCCTTGATAAACCTTTGCATTCATAATTTCCCCACACTTGCTGAGTACGACATGTGCTCACCCTTGCTATAAACAATGTTGCTCAGAAAGAGGAAGCTGCTATGAAGTTGCTATGAAGATGTTGCTGGTGCTAGGCGTACGCACCCCCCAGTCGATTGCCTGTGATGTTTGGAGCTTTTGTTTCCAGGATAAAGCGTAAATCTCTGATAATCTTTGCTTTTCACATGTGATATTGTTTCTGTTATTCACTTATGTCAACTATATGGATGGAACTTGATCCTGGCATGCATATAGATCTGCACTTGGTTTTCTTTGGAAAAAAAGGTGTGACACCTGTTCGCTGCCCCCTTTGACCTATCTGATGGTCGGGCTATTTATAGCCCCGGTACCCCGAGCTACGTATCAAGTAATTCGTCATTCGCCGCCGAGGAGCAGAGGAGCTTGAGGGACACTACCCCGAAGAGGAGGGCTGTGTTAGTCATCTAGGGTTTGCCTAGCCGACGTGGGAACCTTGCAAGGAAGACCACGTCGGAGTTCCGGAGGCGTGAATCATGGTCAAGTTAGGATCCCGGTTGGATCTTATTCATGTATTCATACTTTTGACGGAGTTTTAATGGATCAGATTCCTGGCGATCGAGTACCTTTGTTTGCAATTCTTGTTCTTGCTTGGGTGTTTTCCTCCACAATCTATTCTCGAGATAGATTGCATGGGATGTTCTTGTAGCCGCGGTGGCTAGAGGTGCATACCCGATCTACCAAGTAGTTCAATGCACTCCTTGCGGGTGTGCTCTAAGATTCGACCGCGAAGAAAGGGGAACATCGTGACAGGATGTTGACACCGAGTACGGCGGGGCGACTTAAGAGGTTCGACCGAAGGTCATGATTTAAAGAAGCTTTCAATGAGATTCATTTTACTCTCTCTTTATCTTGCTCGGAACGACGACATAAACACGATCTAGACCCCTCTCTAGATCGGTACCTCAATGCTTTCTCTTGCTACCTCTTTTGATCTTAGTAGATTAGATGCAATTCGAAACCTCTCAAAGGAGCGAGTGTTTCTCGGTTATTAGATTGATTTTACATTACATATTGTTCCACGGATTCGATACCTTGGGTTCACCACTCAAGGGAAGAAGGGTTCCTTAACTACGACGAGGGATTTGTCCGCTTGCAAGTCCAAACGAACTTTGCAACGATGATCAAATGTCAACACCGCCACGTCAATAATCTCATGTGTGTCTGTCATGCCACCGATGCAGCTCCCCGCCAGGGTCTTCCACCCTGCAGGTATTTTTTCACACACACATGATTAGTTTCAGAATGGTCGCTCGACAAACTGATGGAGAACCAACAACATGAAAGGTCCAGCATACCCAGCACTGTTTGGAAAAAGCAAGTAAATGTCTCATAAAATAGATTGATCATTCGGTGAGGACTTGCCTGTGACAAGATCAAACGGTGGGATCTCTAGTGGCTTCTCGGACAGGCCGACTATGACCATTTGGTCGTAGGGCTTCATCAGGCACATGTATGGGCCCATGGGGATGTTGGCGGACACCGTGTTGATGATGCCATTCAAGGTGCCAGCCGCAGCCTGCCAAAAAAATATAAGACCCAACATTGCAGAGTGAGAAATTCATGACCAGTTCATTAGTTAAATACAGAACACTTAATGATGTATTTCTCTCACAGCACCTTCATTTCGTCAGTATTCTTACTTATGATGAAGGCGTTAGCACCAAGGCAGTCCAGGGCGTCCTCCTTCTTTGCTGGCGACGAGCTGATCACGATGACCTTCATCCCGAACGCCTTGGCGAACTTCACGACGATGTGGCCCAGCCCTCCCAGGCCCACCATGCCGACGTGCTTCCCGAACATGTTCAGCCTGTGGTGCTTCATGGAGCTGTACATAGTGATGTCGGCGCACAGCAGCGGCGCACCCTGGACCAGCGACATTGCATCTGGGAACCGGACCACGAACCGCTCGTGGACAACCACGTTGCTCAAGTAGCCGCCGTAGGTGTCAGTGCCGTCGAGGTCGACAACATTGCAGGTGAAGATGATGCCCTTGCAGTGGTTCTCGAAGCCCTCGTCGCAGCTGTCGCAGGACTAGCATGAGTTCACCATGCAGCCGACACCTTCGCGGTCGGCGACCTTGAACTTGGTCACGTTCTTGCATAGCCCCATCACCACTCCAACGATCTCGTGACTGCAACACATGGACAAAAGACAAATTCGGAATTTTCGGAGGTCACAATTTGATAAAAGTTTTTCTTTGGTACAGCTCTGGCTCCTTTGGATTTTTTAAACATCGATTTCTCCGTACAAAATGACTCCAAGTACTCTAATGCTCTAAAGATGAAGTCGGTGTTGACTTTGAGCAAACTGTTTGATAGAGCTTCATTTGGAGCTGCAGGAGAAACCAAAGCCGAACCTAAAAAAATAAACCAACAACAGCAGCAAGGCATGGGCAAGTCACGTACCCAGGTATGATGGTGTACATGGCATTATTCCACTCGTTCTTGATGCTGTGCAGGTCAGAGTGACAGATTCCATAGTACAGAATCTTTATTGCTACATCATTATCTCCGGTGCTCCTGCATCATTAAGACTTAGATTAGCCGTATGGGCTCACAACACCGCCGGAGCCGACCGGTCACAGCCCTGCTGGTGGCAGGGGTACACTGGCGAGGCCGAGACCCAAGCGGCTAGATCGATGCGGGCCACTACCTAGCCGTCGGGGGACAATTTCTAGCAGGACACATGTACACAACATGTGCGGACGTACCTGCGGGTGATGGTGAGCGTTACGAGGTGGCCAGACACGTCGTGCACCGCGAGCGCTGCCACCTTCCTTGTGTGCTGCTGCTTCGCCACTGCTGCCTCCGTCGCGACCATGAGAGCCATCGATGGATCCGACCTATTGCGCGCCACTTGGGAGCCGAGGGAGGGAACAAGCTCTCTCGATTGGGATCCGGATGCTTCTTCTGGAAGGATGAGGATGATCTGGTGTCGTAAATGCCTGGAGATCGAGGTGTGGAATGGAGGAGCCTGCCGCCTGGTTAGATCGAACCGAACCGAATGGTTCTTGGTTACTGAATATGAAATTATAGGTGGTTGCAAAGAATCTAGGAATCGAGAATATTCTGTCATGGCTAAATTGGTGCTTTGTGCTTTCGGACTTTCGGTTACGCTGGAGCCTCGCTGCGTGCTGCAAACACTTGTGGCCTGTTTGGATGCGAGGGGTAAATGTTTACCCTAAGGCAAATGTTTTGCCCCTTCCATTTGCCTCTTATAATATTTACTCCTTGGGGTGTTTGGATTGAGGGGTAAATGTGGATGTGGATGAGAGAGAGGGCTGGGGTCCACCACAATTTTGCTCCAATTTGCAACTTTCTAGGAGTAAATGGAATTAGAGGGGCAAAACATTTTGCCCCACCACATTTGCCCCACATGTTTGGCACCTTAGGAGTAAATTTTGTGTAAAATTGCCCCATTTGTCCAATTTACCTTTCCATCCAAACACCCCCTGTATTACACACACAGCAGGCATTTGTAGCACGCAACATGGATCATGAGCAACCGCGGATTGGGCATGCGTGCTGGCCTGTGAGGACCAGGTGTGTCCGAGGACCAGTGGAGGGTCGCTCCTTAGTGATGAGTGATTGACAACGTGGTGTGGACTGATGCTTGGCTAAGTGTGCAGGTACAGGTTGCGGTTTGACTCGTGGAGGTGCAGGTGAAGAACAAGCGTGAAAGGCCTGAGCCGTGGCGACCTCCAGGTGATGGAGTGGCAAGTAGGCTTGGTTCGATGGACTCGGTGGCCGATGGGGTCAAATGCGAGCCGTGCGGTGCAAGACTGGCGGGATGAAGTCGTGAACATCAGTCGGTGCAAGGTAGCGGTTGAAGCCCGAAGCTTGCACGCGGGGTTTGGTGGTTTGCCCACAAAACCATCAGGTGGACGGTTTCTTTGTTTGGGCCGCAAAACCAAGCCCGGAGGCCCGAAGCGATGGAGACGCTGATCCGGGAGCTTCGGGAAGCTTCGAGGTGGAGGACACGTGGCGTGATCACGGGGTATGCGTCGAGGGGAAGCGAAGCCACGGTGGAAGCGTGTCCGTCAGATGAAGACTTGACCAAAATGCCCCTGAGGGGTTGTATCTTCATTTAAGCAGTAGGGGTAGCGTGGTCATTTACCTCCCTCTGATGGACTTCGTATAAATAGCAGAGATGTGGATGGCATCTCTCTCTCTTGGACTCTAGGGCTCTCTCCCCCGGTAGATTTCTCTGAACTGCTTCTTTTCCCTCTGGATTCCTTAGGCTAGACTCTTGTACAGAATCTGACCTCTGGATGTATGGAAGCATTCGGCGTCCCAGTGATCTCCTAGTCCCTTGTGATTTTCGTGTCTTTTTCGGGGCTATTTTTGGGGAGTTTCATTCTTCACACGATTCGGGGATTTGAGGGCGTTTCCTCACGGATTTCTTTGAGAGGATCATGGGTGGATGCCTTGCGCATGTTTGTGTGTGATCTTGACCCTTCAAACGCTGTGGAGAGCCTTCGATTCGTGAGTTTTTGGCCGGAGTTCATGTTCTTGGTGGAGTTCGTGTGATCCGCGATTCCCGGCGATATGGTGGTTTAGAGGTCGAGTTTTTTGGGGCATAGCTTCATCTAGTGAAGCTTCTCATCTCCCCCAAATCTTGTCTCAAGAGCTGAAGTAGTTCGGGAGATCCGTGGATCGGAAGTTGAGTTCGAGTTCGAGGGTGATTTTCTGGGCTACCCCGGGTGACCCGCCCCCTATGGCCGGGTGACCCTAGGTGGCGTTGACTTTCGAGTTCTTCTTCTTCCGATTTAGGTCTGGAGAGTTTCCTTGATCTTTTTGAGGAGATTTTTTGGGAGAATCTTCTTAATGTTGCTGCAAAGCCTTGGTTAAATTTTCGTGATTTTAGGAGGTCATTTGATTGGGTTTCGAATTTTTATTCGATCGTCAGCTTGCTGATTTTCTGGGCGCGCAGGGTGACCCGCCCCCCTATGCTAGGGTGACCTGTTTTGCCTCTGTTGGGTGGCGGGTGACCCACCCCCTGTGTTAGGGTGACCCGCCCTTCCACAGTTTGGCCCAGTTTGTTTCCATTCTTTGCTTCTCGCTTCCGCTAAGGGTCTTAAGCCTTTGTAGCTTTGCTTCTAGGGTGTTAAGAGAGATTTGATTGTGCTTCCACTCATTTGTGCGTGACTCTCGGAGTGGCAATCGGGATATAGGCCGAGTTCTTGGAGAAGAATTTTTATCGGCTCCCATTCACTCCCCGCCCCCTCTCTGGTCGCCTATTCGGTCCTTCAATTGGTATCAGAGCCGGTTATGGATCTTCGTGATTCTAACCAGTCTAAGATCCAAAGATGGGCGAATACAGCAAGGGGTCGGGTCCTCCGCACTTTGATGGCAAGAATTACCCGATGTGGGAGAGGCGCGTGGGTGCATTTTTGCGTGGGAAGGGAACTCTCATCTGGGAGGTCACTCAGAATCCTCATTATGTCATCCCAGAGGGTTTTCTGCTTCCAGGATCGCGGGACATGTTTGAGGCCAACAGCAAGGCCGTTGATTACTTGTTCCGTGCTCTCTGTGCCTCGGAGTTTGATCGAGTGTACGGAGAGGACGTGGCCGGAAAAATTTTGCTCAAGTTGAAGAATGCTCATGTTGGCAATGCCCCAGTGCAAGCCCGTATGTTTACCACTTAACGGAGAGAGTACGAGAACTTCACTCATCTCCCCGGTGAGTCGACCGATGCTATGTTTCAGCGCTTCACTTGCATAGTCAACAACATGAGGGCCAATGTGACAGTGCTCCCATACACGGATCATGATCAAGCTATCAAGCTTTTGCATGCCCTAGATATATCTGTGTTGGAAGCCAAGATCGAGGCCATTGAGGAGTCGAGCGTGTGTGATACGCTGATGCTGGATGAGCTATTTTCCAAGCTCAGGTCTTCAGAGGTTGATCGTGCTTGAGAGCCAAGAGCGAGAGCCCCACTGATCCTCATAGTTTGGCTCTTGTCTCAGGTTCAAGGACTAACGCTAACTCTGGTGGTTTCTCTTTGTCTTGTCTTGTGTCCTTGCTAGATGAGGACTTTGATGTGCTGAGTGAGGATGATCTCTCCTTGTTGAGCAAGAGGTTTGGGCGGATGTACGAGAACCACAAGAATGCAAGGCAGAGCTCGGGGATGTGCTATCGGTGCGGGAAGCACGGGCACTTCATCGCCGAATGCCCTGAAGCCATGGAGATCAGGAATGACTACAAGGGCAAGCCCAAGCACGACTACAACAAGCACCGCTTTCGGAACGACTACAAGGACAAGCACAAGGACAAGAGCGAGAGAAGGCACAAGAAGAGTGGCGGCCACAAAAAGAAGACTGCTCGAGCGATGGTGGCCGGAGCGAGTGACATCGACTCGACATCAAGCGATGCTTCTTCCGGTTCGAGCAGCAAGGAAGAGCAAGAGAAGCGCAAGGACAAGCGGCACATGGGCAAGAACATCACCGGCTTGAGCTTCGTCGCACAAGGAGGCTTCTGCGGCATGGCGCATTCCAAGAAGGGTGGGAAGCACAGCTCGGATTCGAACTCTGATTCCGATGACAAGGTACGACAAGATCCCAACTTCTTGCTAGAGGAGAATGCTAGGCTGAATGAGTTGCTTGACAACCGTGATGATGTGCTTAGAAAAACCAACAAGGAGAAGAGGGAATTTAGGTCCTTGTTGGGTGATGCTAAGGACAAGGTAGCTTAACTTGAATCCTTGCTTGTGGATGCTCGAAATGAGGTAGCTGCTTTGAAATCTACTCCTGTGGTGTCTGATGAGATTGATTGTGGTGACTGCTCAGTTTTTCTTGCTGATTTGACTGCTCTCAAGGAGAAGCATGCCTCTACTTTGGAGGAACTAGATGTGGTTAGGATTGAGTATGATGAATTGAAGTCTAGGCCAGCTTTGTTAGGAGCTTGTACTTCATGTCCTATCTTGCATGCTAGGCTAGATGAATCTCACACTAGGATTGTTTCTCTTGAGGCGGCATTGAAAGCTCCTCTTCCTACATCATGTTCAACCTGTGAAATGCATGCTTTGAAAAATATGGAACTTGCACACTATGTTGATCGTCTGCAGGATGAAAATGATGAGCTTAGGAAATTGATGAGTTGGTTGTCTGGGCATGAGCCACAATTGAGTTTGATGTTGGTTTAGTTCAAGAGGTTTGATGGTCAGGCGTTGGGGGCTGAGAAGTGTAGTGAGAAGAGTGGTGAGGGAGAAGAGAAAGCTGGAGAGACACCCACACCATCCCACACCATACCCATGAACAAATATGCACCCAAGCCAAACCACCTAAGAAACAAGCTTGATACAACTCCAGACCCACTAGTGTTCCCCCAGAAAACAGAGAATTACCAGAAACCCATCAAGTTGGTGAGCAACCTGGGTAATGTCTTTGAGGGGAAGTCATAAGAGAAAGGTGTTGAGAAGCCCACAGAGAAGCCACCGCCTAAGCCAGTGCCAATTCGCTTCCATTGTGAGTATTGTGGGAGGGATGGGCACAAAGATGAGTTCTGTTTCCGGAGGAAGAGGGAGGAGCGGTTTGCTAGGGAGATGGCAAACAAGGACAGGTACCACCTTGCTCGTGGTGTGCCTGAGCCTCGTAGAGGGCCTCTACCTAGGGGTGAGGTGTATGTGCGTACAGTTCCCACTCGTGGAGGTAGAGGTGTGTTCCCTCAGAGAGACAGGCGTGTTGGGTTTGGGCGTGGTGAGTTGGCTCGACGTGCTCCTTCTCGTGACCGTTACGAGTTTGGGAGGCACGATCGGAGCTTTGGGTCTCAGATGGACTACGGGCCATGTTTTCCTCCTCGTGGTGCGCATACTCCTCCAGTGAGATGTGACAGGTCCTTTGGTGGTAGGCGTGAGAGGGCTCCGCCTAGAGGTTTTGGGAGGATGGATTTTGCTAACCCTTCTTTTGAGCAAATGGCTCAGCGCTGGTTTGACTCTTTTGGTACTAACCCCAGCGTTGAGTCGCTTGCTCATTCTCGTCCTCGTTTTTGATTGCAGGTGGGAGGCTTGGAGAACTTTTGGTTGATCGACTCCGATTGCTCACGACACATGACTGGAGATCGTGGGTGGTTCTCCAGCCTCACCCCGGTGAGTACGAGGGAGTACATCACTTTCGGGGACAATGGGAGAGGACGAGTGCTTGCTGAAGGTATGGTGAAGGTGAGTAGCAAGGTGACCTTAAGAAGTCTGGCCTTGGTCAAGTCACTTGGTTTTAACCTGTTGTCAGTATCTCAGTTACTAGACGAAGGTTTTGAGGTTCGTTTTAAGTCGGGTGCTTCTCGTGTGCTTGATTCTCGAGGCGATCTTGTCTGTACAATCGTCCCCGAGGGTCAAATCTTTCGTGCCAATTTTTTCCAGTCTGTTGGTCCTCCTCGATGCTTTGTTGCTGGCGTTTCGGCTGAGCTTTGGAAATGGCATAGGAGGTTGGGACACTTGAGCTTTGAGTTGCTTTCCCGCCTGAGTGGTCTTGATCTTGTCTGAGGATTGCCTAAATTGAAATCCGAGAAGGATTTGGTTTGTGCTTCTTGTCGGCATGGAAAGATGGTTGCCGCTTCTCACGCCCCTCTGACTTCAGTCATGACCGAGAGACCTTTTGAGCTAATGCACATGGATTTGGTTGGGCCAGCTCGTGTTCGCTCTGCGGGTGGGAAGTGGTATGTTCTTGTGGTTGTTAGGTTGACCCGCCCTGCCACAGTTTGGCCCCCTGTGTTAGGTTGACCCGCCCTGCCACAGTTTGGCCCAGTTTGTTTCCATTCTTTGCTTCTCGCTTCCGCTAAGGGTCTTAAGCCTTTGTAGCTTTGCTTCTAGGGTGTTAAGAGAGATTTGATTGTGCTTCCACTCATTTGTGCGTGACTCTCGGAGTGGCAATCGGGATATAGGCCGAGTTCTTGGAGAAGAATTTTTATCGGCTCCCATTCACTCCTCCCCTCTCTGGTCGCCTATTCTGTCCTTCAGCCTGCTGCCATCTAAAAAATTGCAGCTATAGGGTTACGCACGCAGCATACAATCGCGATCGAGCGTGTTGCAAGTTTGTAATTTCCTATCGGATTACTATGTTGTTGCTTGATGTTTTGGAAGGTAACTATCCATCGTGGGCTATATGTTTCCACGCGAGTTTCAGTTACGTACGCACTAAATCCACGGCCCCGGCAATTTTGCGATCGTGCTTTTATTTCAAGGTGCACGGAGGCTTCCTTAAACAATCGTTTCCATGAATTCCATCAACTCAAAAAAAAGCAAAGTGGTATAATACTCAATCAAGTAAAATAAAGTTTCTACACATCGGTACATGACAACCAAATAGTATGATACTCTCAATGCAAGTTACACGTGAGTCTCATTCTCATTAATAAACGGCATGCTGCATAGGCAAACGTGAGGACATAGCAAGGGATTTCGTTTTAGGGAAATGAAACTAGGCGTACCATTGAGGATTTACAGTTTCATCTCCGCACATGCATCAACTCTAACATCCACAGGCTAGATCAACAACTACTGGACGAGAAGCATGTCGGAACCACATTGGCATTTGGTACATGTCCAGGGGCCCAGGATAAGATATGCGCTTAACGTTATCCAGGATGTCTTCCTCATTCAGGTCGACAACAATGGCGTTGTAGTAAGATGCATCAGATGTATACCCAATTAGCCGTCAAATTCCCTGAAGAGGATGGGACGGGGACATAGAAGGGGTAATTGCATCCAACAAAAAGAGCTTGATTACAAATGTCATGGACCTCATGCACGAGCCCAATATCAACATCGACTTCATGAATTGAAACACCCTCCACGAGTAGCTTGCAATCGAAACAACTCATATTCCATGTAATCCTATAGAGGAACGACTGATCTTACCACCAGTGTAGGATCTGCAGCTCCTCGGCTAAGATCCCACGACCACAATTCCCCATTCTCACCAACAGCCATTGAGGACCTGGTGTGTCCGAAGACCAGTGGAGGGTCGCTCCATAGTGATGAGTGATTAACAACGTTGTGTGGACTGATGCTTGGCTAAGTGTGCAGGTATAGGTTGCGGCTTGACTTGTGTTGGTGCAGGTGAAGAACAAGAGTGAAAGGCCTTAGCCGTGGTGGCCTCCGGGTGATGGAGAGGCAAGTAGGCTTGGTTCGATGGACCCGGTGGCTGATGGGGTCAAGTGCGAGCCGTGCGGTGCAAGACTAGCGGGCTGAAGTCATGAACATGGGCCGGTGCAAGGTAGCGGATCGAGGCCGAAGCTTGCACGCAGGGTTTGGTGGTTTGCCCACAAATCCATCGGTGGACAGTTTCTTGGTTTGGGCCGCAAAACCAAGTCTGGAGGCCCAATGCGACGGAGATGGTGATCCGGGAGCGTCGGGAAGCTTCGAGGCGGGGGGCACGTGGCGTGATCGCGGGGTTTGTGTCGATGCTAAGCAAGATCGTGGTGGAAGCGTGTCCGCTTGATGAAGACTGGACCATATTGCCCCTGAGGGGTGTGTATCTTCTATTTGAGTTGTAGGGGTAGTGTGGTCATTTACCTCCTCCGGTGAACTTCGTATAAATAGCGGAGAGGTGGATGGCACCTCTCTCTTGGACTCTAGGGTTTCCTCCCCCGGTAGATCGCTCTGAACTGCTTCTTTTCCTCTGCTTTCCTTAGGCTAGATTCTTTTATAGACTCTGACGTCTGGATGTATGGAAGCATTCGGCATTGCGGTGATCTCCTAGCTCTTTGTGATTTTCGTGTCTTTTTCGGAGCTATTTTTGGGGTGTTTCATTCTTCACTCAATTTGTGGATTTGATGGCGTTTTCTCTCGGATTTCTTTCAGGGGATTGTGGGTGGATGCCTTGTGCATCTTTGTGTGTGATCTTGACCCCTCAAACGACGGGAACCACCTTCGATTCGTGAGTTTTTGGTCAGAGCCCGAGTTCTTGGTGGTGGTTCATGTGATCCGCGATTCCCGGTGTTTTAGTGAGTTAGAGGCCAAGATTTTGGGGCATAGCTTCATCTTGTGACGCTTCTCACCTCCCCCAAATCTTGTCTCAAGAGCTCTAGCCGTTTGGGAGATCCGGTGATGGAAAGGGTCTGTCCGCACTTGGCGGACAGTCCGCGGCTCCCGTGCGGACGGTTCGCGAGGTGCCTGGCAGCCTGGCTGTTCTTCGTGTTCTTCGCGTGTTCTTGCGTGCCTTTCGTTCGATCCGTTGAGTCGGTTGGTTTTTGGTGCTAGAGGTTTGTGGACGGTCCGTACTAGAGTGTCGAACGGTCCGTGATGAGGCGGACAGTCCGCGGGTCCATCATGGATGGTCCGTTTTTCTCGGTGCACTACTAGAGGTTCGGGTTGCATTTTCGGATGGTCCGCCGAGCCATCACGGACGGTCCACGCCATCATCGCGGATAGTCCGCCTGGTCTCCTTGGACGGTCCACCAGGAGCTTCGCAGAGTTGCTTAAGTTGTTTTATTCTTGTCTTGTGCTTCCGCTCTTTGCTTCTAGGCTTGTCTCTAGGTCTTGTAGGCTTGTGTGTGCCTTGTCTAGAGCTTCGTTGGTATGTGCGAGTGATCGAAGTGGCAATCATGGTTTAGGCCGAGTTCATCCCTTAGGAAGAATTTTTTTCAGCTCCCATTCACTCCCCCCCTCTCTGGTCGCCTATTCGGTCCTTCAATTCGTATCAGAGCCGGTTATGGATCTTTGTGATACTAACCAGTCTAAGATCCAAAGATGGGTGACTATGGTAAGGGGTCTGGTCCTCCGCACTTCGATGGCAAGAATTACCCGATGTGGTAGAGGCGCATGGGTGCGTTTTTGCGTGGGAAGAGAACTCTGATTTGGGATGTCACTAAAAATCCTCATTATGTCACTCCAGATAGTTTTCTACTTCCAGGATCGCGGGACATGTGTGAGGCCAACAGCAAGGCCGTTGATTACTTGTTCCGTGCTCTCTATGCCTCGGAGTTTGAGCGAGTGTACGGAGAGAATGTGGCCGGAAAGATATGGCTTAAGCTTAGAAATGCTCATGTTGGCAATGCCCAGGTGCAAGCCCGTTTGTTTTCCACTTACTGGAGAGAGTACGAGAACTTCACTCATCTCCCCGGTGAGTCGACCGATGCTATGTTTCAGCGCTTCACCAGCATAGTCAACAACATGAGGGCCAATGTGACAATGCTCCCATACACGGATCATGATCAAGCTATCAAGCTTTTGTATGCCCTGGATAGGTCTGTGTGGAGTGCCAAGGTCGAGGCCATTGAGGAGTCGAGCGTGTATGATACACTATCATTTGATGAGCTATTTTCCAAGCTCATGTCTTTGGAGGTTGATCGTGGCTTGAGAGCCAACAGCGAGAGCCCCACTGATCCTCATAGTTTGGCTCTTGCCTCAAGATCGAGGACTAATGCTAGCTCTGCTGGTTTTTCTCTGTCTTGTCTTGTGTCCTTGCCAGATGAGGACTTTGAGGTGCTGAGCGAGGATGATCTCGCCTTGTTGAGCAAGAGGTTTGGGCGGATCTACGAGAACCACAAGAATGCAAGGCGGAGCTCGGGGATGTGCTATCGGTGCGGGAAGCACGTGCACTTCATCGCCGAATGCCCTGAAGCCATGGAGATCAAGAATGACTACAAGGGCAAGCCCAAGCACAACTACAACAAGCACCGCTCCCGGAATGACTACAAGGACAAGCGCAAGAACAAGGGTGAGAGAAGGCCCAAGAAGAGTAGCGGATACAAGAAGAAGATGGCTCGAGCGATGCTTGCCGGAGCGAGTGACATCGACTCCTCATCAAGCGATGCTTCTTCCGACTCAAGCAGCGATGAAGAACAAGATCGGCGCAAGGACAAGCAGCACACGGGCAAGAACTTCACCGGCCTCAGCTTCGTCGCACAAGGAGGCTTTTACGGCATGGCGTACTACAAGAAGGGTGGGAAGCATAGCTCGGACTCGAACTCCGACTCTGAGGAAGAGGAACGACATGATCCCAACTTCTTGCTAGAGGAGAATGCTAGGCTCAATGAGTTGCTTGATAACCGTGATGATGTGCTTAGGAAGACCAACAAGGAGAAGAGGGAATTTAGGTCTTTGTTGGGTGATGCTAAGGACAAGATAGTTGAGCTTGAGTCCTTGCTTGTTGATGCTAGAAATGAGATAGGCTCTTTGAAAGTTGCTCCTGTTGTTTCTGATGAGGTTGATTGTAATGATTGCAATGTTTTCTTGGCTGACTTGACTGCTCTCAAGGAGAAGCATGCCTCAACTCTTGAGGAACTAGATGTGCTTAGGGTTGAGTGTGATGAACTGAAATCTAGACCTGCTTAGTTAGGTGCTTGCACTTCTTGTTCGGTTACGCAGAGGTTATGCACCGTCCATGCTGCTTGATGCAACACCGACTCGGTTAAGCACGTAGTAGGTTACGCTTCTTTAAGGCGGCTGGCTGCATGGCTCAACACTGAATGGGTTATGTACTGATCGGTCGTGTCGATTCTACACGTCACCTACTCCAGCTCGGTTACGCACGGTTCGGTGACACAGCATCCCGTGGCGCATGCATCACCGACTGTGTTACGCACCGCGACGGTTACGCAAAATCCACGCTGCATTCTGATTCGACGCACCATCCTGCTCGGTTACGCACATTTCGGTGATGCACCATCCGTTCTACATGGTGCGTGCATCACCGACTGGGTTACACACGGAGTCTGTCACGCAAAATCCCCATGCATCCGGTCGTGTCGTTGCATCGCGTAACCAGGGGCCGATAAAGTTACGCAATATCCACGCTGCATCCGGTCGTGTCGATTCAGCACGTAACCTGCAATGGTTACACACTGTCCATGCTGCTTGATTGATACAACACCGACTGGGTCGTGTCGAATTAGTGTGTAACCACAAGAGGCCACACACCATCCGTGCTGCTTGATGCAACACCGACTGGGTCGTGTCGAATCAGCGCGTAACATGCAGAGGTTACGCACCTTCCATGTTCCTTGATGCAACACTGACTCGGTTAAGCACGTAGTAGGTTACGCACCCTTAAGACGGCTGGCTGCATGGCACAACACTGACAGGGTTACGCACTGATCGTTTGCGCAAAATCCACGCTGCATCCGGTCGTGTCGATTCTACGCGTCACCAGCTCCAGTTCGGTTACGCACGGTTCGGCGACACAGCATCCCATGGCGTGTGCATCACCGACTGGGTTAGGCACCGAGACGGTTACCCAAAATCCACACTGCATTCTGATTTGACGCACCATCCTACTCGGTTACGCACGTTTTGGCGACGCACCATCTGTTCTGCATTGGTGCGTGAATCATCGACTGGGTTATGCACAGAGTCTATCACGCAAAATCCCCATGCATCCGGTCCTGTTGTTGCATCGCGTAACCTGGGCCCGATAAAGTTACGCAAAATCCGCACTGCATCCAGTCATGTCGAATCAGCGCGTAACCTGTACAGGGCACCGTCTGTGGAGTGTGATGCAACACCGAAGGGGTTGTGTCAAATGCAGCTTACTCATCGTCCTTGATGCTTGATCCTACACTGACTGGGTCGTGTCGTTGCATCGCGTAACCTAAACCCACAAAGGTTACTCAAAATCCACGCTGCATCCGGTCGTGTCGATTCAGCGCGTAACCTGCACTGATTACGCACCGTCCATGCTGCTTGATTGATGCAACACCGACTGGGTCATGTTTAATTAGCACGTAACCACAAGATGTTGCGCACCATCCGTGCTGCTTGATGCAACAGTGACTGGGTCGTGTCGAATCAGCACATAACATGCAGAGGTTACGCACCATCCGTGCTGCTTGATGCAACACCGACTCGGTTAAGCACGTAGTAGGTTACACACATAGTGGTGATGTTAAGAAACACCAACAAGCATTTCTGGCGCCGTTGCCAGGGAACAGTTGTTGTATCTATCTTCGAGCCTAGTGGTCCTCGTATTTATCTTTTTTCGTTTTCTTCTACCTTCGCCCCTGTTATCCATCGAGATATCCTTTTTGTTTCTTTTGTTCTACCATTACCCCCGTTACCCTTTGAGATGCCTTCCTTTCAAAGCTTCTCTACCTCAAGGTGTGAGTTTGAAGAGCCATCATCATCTTCATCATCTGGCTATGAACTCCCCCCTGGCTTTTTAGCCATGGTTCAAGATTGACCATTCTTTTGAGCAATCAATGAAGACACCTACCTCCATTTGGAGGAATTTGAGGAACTGTGTTCTAGTCTGGCTATGCCAGGTATGACACAGGACACCGTGAGGTGGAAGTTGTTTCCTTTCTCCCTCATAGGAGAGGCGGAAGAATGGTACGCCCGCACTATAGAAAGTGTGAACGGTGATTGGGGAGAACTCCTCAATAACTTTTGCCACTCGTTCTCTCTCATGGAAAGGATGGAGCAATGGTACACTCGTGTAGCTTCTCTTCCAATAAGTATCCTTGATTTTGAGAAATTAGAGGAGTCCATAGGAGTGGAATGGGCTAGGTTCCTACACATTTTGGTGTCGACTCCTGGTCCGTATTTACCCATCGATGTGTCATTGTACATCTTTTGTATGGGTCTAGACATGGATTTTTCCCTCGATCTAGACGTTATTGCTGGAGGTTTGTTTGTGGAAAAAAACTCCAATGGAAGGAAGAGAGATCCTAGATTCCCTCTTAGACAACTCTTCTATCCCTATTGATCACAACGAACCCAACCAAGAATTCGAGTCGAGCCATGAGGGTCCCTCAACATCCAAGTCAGAGTTTGCATCTTCCATATCCCAAGACTTGTCTGTTGAGCCCTCTCCTGAACCCCGAACATCAAAGGAAGAAGAAATTCAACCTTCGGTGTCCACTTGCAAATTCGAGGATGACCCATCTAGAAATCCTTCAGACACCTCGAATTCTTTCGATGCCTAGTTAAGGGAGGATCCTTATTCTGTCCATATCGATCATCCTAGAAATCTTTCGGCAGAACCTTCCTTTAGGCCTGCAGTGCCTCCTCTACCTCCTGATCCTCCTCATGAAGCATATCCTGAGGAGGCCATGAGGGAGGAATGTTCAAAGGGAGTGACACGATTTTCCGAAGCAATTTGGAATAGTTCACCTTCTCTGGTTGTCCCTTGCTCTATTAGAGGCACTGTCATAGAGGCCCATTGTAACCCCATCATGGAGGTTAACATTTTGCCATGGCACTTAGCGGAAACTCTTTTGGGCAGAGTCCCGCTAGCACCATCCGACATGCTCCTCAGGACCTGTCCATTTGGACGTGTTCTAGAATGTCGGGGGATCGCAAGTGCCGTGCCGCTTATCATAGATGGGATCGAGGCTAGCTTAGACTTTCACATCTTCGATGTCCTTGATCTCGATCTTCTCCTAGGCTCCCCGCTAGAGTAGCTCTTCAATACATCTTTAGGGAGCCTAGATGATAAGCTTGGGGGAGTCACTTCTGCCACTGCTACCCCTTGTCCGGAACATCCCATGGCAAGGCTTTTTCCCCAGAAAAAACCGCTCGAGAAGATGACGTATACATCTCCGTTCGCATCATCCGAGCCCATTCTCATTGAGGTTGTAGAATGTTCTACCCCTCATCAGGGTGGCTCGGGAGACTCTCTTCACCTTTGTGAAGGCGAACGATCGTCACCACTCTCGACCGAGTCTCAGCCTCTTCCCGCTGGCCCGTATCATGTTGCTTTCGATCATGATTGAGAGTCAACATTGAGCTTCCATGACGACTCTCTTGAGATGGAGAATTCATGGGCCATGGAACCTTCCTAGGCACTTACTCTGGAGTCCGGAGGAAAGGATTCCACACACGAGCATGGTAGTTTCATTCTTGATTCACCATACAGACCATGCTCGCATCATGTCCTTCAAGAGTCAGACATGCTTAGTGCGCTGAGCACGCATGAGGGCTGCAACCACCTTATGGTTCTCTTTTCTAGAAAGTTCAGAAGGTTCGTTGTAGATGTATATGTCTATCATAAGCATATCAGATTTCGTGTGTGCACTGTGGCACTAACCTTGCAGCTAAAGCTTCACTGATACATCAAGGATTGGTGGTGAGACGGGAATGACACCACCAACGATAGCTGCAAGATGAAGTTCCCATGGTCGAACTTATAACCTTAAATAAACAAAGCACTCCCAGGAGATAGCCTGGATTAGGTTAAGTTTTATTTCCCTTTTCAAATAAAAGCAAGAACATGTTTTTAGGATAAGTTGTCCTTCGGGTATTTTTGGTCACTAACGTTTCAGGTGGAGATTGAGAAGAAAGATGGACATGTGATGCTGACGAACATGTGAGCCACATCAGCGACAAAACCTAGATAAGTTTTGGTGAGGGAACGTTTACAAAAGGAAGCTTGATCACCACACACTTGAGTTTTGTTGCCTAGCAATGCAAACTTCAAGTGTGTGGGAGGTATGTGAGCATCCTGAGTAAAGTTCCTCCTCTGCCAAATCTTATCCTGGTGTGAAGATGATGTCAACTCTTGCATCTTGCCCACTAGCTAGGTAAGTCCTGCTTTTGACATTAAACAAAGCCCTTCCGGGAGGTTCCCGAGGTTCACCGTCTTATGCTCATGCTTATGTCCCTTGTTGATGATAGCTTGATCATGCTTTCATGTCTCCTTTATCTTTGTTCATATGCTCTGGTTTGAATGTTTGGGTACACATGCATTCATAGGCTGTTTTAAATTAAGCATGGTGCTTAGGTTAAAATTGTCTTCTTCAATCAAAACAAGATATGGTGTCGAGTTTTGATTGATGAACCTTAGAGTTATATTTTCATAGATCTTGGTTGCATATATGCTGACTAACCCCTGCAGAAAATTGTCAAATTTGAATGGGTAAGTCATTGAGCTAAATTTAAATGGGAAGGTAAGTTGAGGTGCCAGAATCATGTTGCACAACATGCAAAGGTGGTACATATGACCTCTCAAAGGTCCAAGGTAAGTATATTCCCCTTTGTGTACGAAGTGTAATCTTGGTCTAACCCTTTCGAACAAATGACATGGTGACAATAAAATAAAACAAAAACAACAAAAATATTTGAAGTTGAATAAAGGCTCTATGGTTCTCGAACCAGTAGAGTCCCTCCTTTGTTTTCATTTGTCATTTGAAGAACAGCACCAGGTTCAACCACTAGTGTGGGGGAGTTCTCTCGAGCTCATCATCGACATATACACTCGAGAACTCCCACACAGGTGCTGCACAACATCGACTAAGCCCTCATGACAAGAGCAAGGTAAACTGGAGTGAGCCGGCTGCCTTTTGGCCAGCCAAATCACCACTAGTCTTCCTTGATCTCTTATCCTTTAGAAGCGATGGTATGTGCACCCTCTATCTCACTGTATCCTATCCATGAGTTTGTTTGAATTTCAATTCATATCCTTTACATCAAACTCAGTGGTTGGTGCTATGCTTGCTCTACATGATTCCTGTGGTTAGCTTGCATATGTTTTATTCCTTACCCATCATCTTGATGCTTGTGAACAAATATCATTAGGGAACTCATGCTTATCTAAGTAGTTGACGTTTGTGATATGGTTTGATGATATGATCTTCACTCTTTATGTCTGAGTGCTTGGGAATTTTATTTGAAATTCATGAAAACCCTTTGCAAAGCTCCTCTTTGATATGCCACCGTCCTACTAGAGCCATATGATATTCATAGTGGAAAACCTTCTACTCATATGCTTCTTGTTATTGCATTGAGCTTTGCCAAATTATGTGACCCTTGTGAGAATTCTTTTCATTACTTTCATGATCAAGATTCATGTGCACACCACCTATTTCCCCTTGCTATGCTTCTACATTGGAAGTTGGCATTGTATCATTTATCCCTTTCATGAAAATAAAGCTTCATATGTGGTGTGACATCTCTCTCCAAAAGTATCCTTCAGAAGAGACTTGGGCTATGAAAAAAAAGACACATGCTCAAAGCATGATGTAAAAAAAAAGAAGAAAGAATAGCCCATGTCCAAAATAAATGAGAAATAGGAGAGAGATGAGATCATGCAAAAAGGAGCTCCATAATTTAGATGGTAATAACTAGTATCCATTCCGGAGCTAGTGTCCACCTTACCATCTACCAACATTCATCATATATGTATGGTAATATCTAGCACCCATTCCGGGCCTAGTATCCACCTTACCATACTCACCATACCCATACACGTGCACATCTTGATCTAATCGTATGAATTGATTTTCTATGTGGATCCAATCTTTGACTTTGCAATATATGTGATACAAGTATGCCTTATCTTTTATCCTACCCTGAGCTCCACATATAGCCATCATTAGAAGTAGGGTGAAGAAAGGCAATCTATTGCCCTGGTGAGGACATATACACATTGAGCGATCTGAGAGAATCAAACAAGGAGCTAAGCAAAGGTTTGTTTTGAAAAAAAATTTATTGCAAAACCCCAAGTTACTTGACATGATGAGCAGGAGTGATTTGACTCATGACCGTTCCATTCATCAACTACCCAAGATAGCATGATAGACACTTCAGAGTTCACAAGTACAAGGTATGGTTTGGAATATCTCTTATGCTTGCTTCATACCTTTAGATATCATGTCTCGCCTTGACCGGACTCCCTTTACTCGGGACGAGGAAAGGTCAAGTGTGGGGGTGTTGTTGACAGTTGATAAGTGCTACTTATACACTGTCAAAACCTGCATAATATAACAGTAAAATGATCATCAACACTAGAATAGGGCTTGATACTGATGATTTCCACAAGTGTTGGTGTTTCTAGCTTTTGTTGCAAGATGCACCGAAATACGTGCCAAAAGGTACAGTTGAGAGCAAGTAGTCCAATGGCCATTAAAGGATATCATCATAGACATCCTCAAATGCCAATTTGAACTGCACCATTGCGACGGGCTCATCGAGACAATCGAAATGGATATATCATTTGTCTACTTCGGAGTCCGGATGAGAAAGATATGCACAAGACAAGATCATACTCCTGATATCTTGTGAGCTCAGTGGGACCCACACTAGACCACGTGGTGACGTGTGCCACATTGGATGCCAATTGTCCACGACACCTCATCAATCCATGTGAAGCAACTCTCGACGAATCAGACACCGCCACGTGTGCAGCACAAGGATCCAAGGGCCCACCAGGGACCCAAACCACCTCAAACCTCGGCATGCACCTAGAACCGTCATAAGGGCCCACATATCAGTCACCCAGAGAAAGAACAAGGCAAATGGAGGTGGGCCAGGGTCGGTCGAACCCAGGTTCGGCCGCTCCCATATTGCCTCCGTTCGCCATCTGCTTCCACGTGTTGCTTCCTGGTTGATCCCTTGCAACGTTCCGGGGTGGATCGGTGACATGGCGCCTGTTGATTGGCTGGTACAAGGTCGGTTTGGTTCCTTCCCCTGAAAGCTAGAGAAGAGTGCATTGCAAGATTCCTCGCCACGTGTCGCTCTCCTATTGGTGGCACCCAAGGATGGCTGCACATCTTGGAGAGCATTTGGACTCTTGGCAAGCCACCCCCTCCTCTATAAATAGGAGGGGAGGGGCTCCCATTTGAGACACATCCCTCTCTCCCTCTCCTCTCATTCTCTCTTGGAGAGGTGAGTTCTCACCTCTCCCATGAGTTGTGTGTGTTATTAGAGTGCTAGGTAGGATAGGGTGAGGAGTGAGTTGATGTTCTCGTGGATGCTCGTTCTTCAATTAGACCAAAGTGAGTATTTCATTATTTCTTATTTAGACTATAGTGGACATCATGCATGCTTGAATTGTTCTTATGTTCTTAGCTCGTTCATAAGTTAGAGGCTTGTGTTCTTCGTGACACAAGGCTTTGATCCTTTAGAGCCAGCTCAGTAGTTCATATATCAGTTTACATGCTCTAATCCTGTTTAGCTGAGTAAGTCTGCTGTATCTCGTTTATTTGCATCCATAGCTTTCATTCTGCTCTGTAGCTCGATGCATAAAGTGTGACTGGAATACATTCTTTCTCTAGTTCATGGGTCTGTATTTATACAATCGCTATAGTGTAGTTAGCAGGCTAGCAGACGTAACCGCGCTATAGTATTTATCCGGGGTATAGACGTGGTGTTTGGGCTCTGGTTATCCTACGAAGACTGAGCACTTGCGAAACAATAGAGGTAGGCCACAGTGGTGACAGCCTGTTGGACCCTTTGCAACCCTCAGTGCCAGCGTATCGAGTTGGGCGCGATGTCAGTACATTGGCCTCTCCCTAAAAAGTTAGGATGTGCTGTCGCCCCACAGGGATGACTGAGAATGGACAGATCCATCTCGAGAGCTAAGTCCCTTAAGAAAGTGCTTCTCAACCCATATCTATCCCAGCTGGAGTTTGGTGTCCTTGGACCATCTATACTAGAGTAGGAGATAGTACACACCGTTCCTTGGATTCGATACCCTTGGAATACTCTTCTTCCTTGGGGAAGTGCTACAACGGTATTTCCGTGCGCTTGCGGTATACCCGGTGTCTCTTACACGCTCCCACTAATCGGTGCCATAGTGGTGACGTTAAGAAACGCCAACAGAAGGTGTCTCAAATTTAAGCTTCCATTGATCTATTGCGTTTTGAATCTGTTGACGAAACACCTTGCATTTGTCAGTGTCTCAGCCTTCAACATTTGAGAAACTGGATATACTGGTGCAGCTGATGTAGGAGATTTGTAGCTCTGAGATTCTAATTAACCAAATGCTTCCATGGTTGTTCCCAACTCTTCTAATCCAGTTGCAAGTTGTTCTCTGACAACCTCCTCTATACTATTGTGAATAGTATTGTTGAGAATAGAGGCTTGATCCACCAGTGTTTGCCGCAAAGCTTCTGTCATCATGTCTTGAAGCTTTTCTGGTTCGGCCTGCACTATCAATTGATTGACCCTCGGAAGAGGAGTCCTTTTGAATGCTCCTTCCTTACTCAAGCCGAAACTTCCTAGTAAAAGGTGACGATATTCTTTCATGCGTTCTTCATATTCATCTTTATCTTCCTTACGGAGTTGATCCAACGCGATCGGTTGGATGTTGGCCTGATCAACACCTTTAGGCTATTGCAGAATTGACATCGTGGAATAGTTCTTCGTGTCCCACTGGGCGTGCCAAGATGTGTTGACGCAAAAAAGGAATCAAGTTCTTCGACGGCAACACGTAACGGATCCCCGGGATGTAACAAGGCGTGCCAGCCGACTTGACCTGTTGATCGGCACGGAAAGATAGGAAACGTTAAATGCGGGTTAGATCAGCTAGAGAACCCATGTGGGTCTTCAACAAGTAACAACCTGATCGGCCGATACAACAATAGAGTGGATCGGCTAGCTGGAGTAGCCGAAGTGCAAGTATATTCAAAACGGCTAGATCAGCCGATTTGATGACGTAGGCAAAGCGTGAGCAAAAAAGTAGAGCAAACTAAGTGCTACGAGGCAACACTCAAACCAATCTGGATCGGCTGTATCGCAATGAAACGATGCAAGAACGAGGATAGCCGATACGATATGATCATGAGCTGGATAAATTGGTGATAAAAGCTAAATAAACAAGAAAACTTGCAAACCTAGCTGATATCGATAAATTGTGAATAAAACTAGATGAAACCACAGCGATGCACCCAGAGGTTAAAGCCTAGTTAATATTCGATAAAACGGTACTTACATGCTTGCCGGAGGTCGATTGATGCAGCCCGACGAGCTAGAAGAATGGCATTTGAAGAAACAAGAAAATAAGAAGTAAAAAGGGTGGCGAAGTCACCAACTTGAAAAGGTAAAGGTTTTGTGTATATTGGTGTGTACAAACTTTCTCTGACCACCCAGGGTCTCTATTTATGTCGTGAGCACAACTTGACACCTAGTCGATGACGACAATAGAAACAAAACCTACCAAAAACTTGACAATTCTCATGGGAATCAGACTTCCGGCCACCTTCGGCACCGAGGACAGCTTCCTCACAGAGTACCTCAACTTCGAGGTTGCTGACTTCAAGTCCTCCTACCACGCGATCCTAGGTCGCCTGATGCTGGCCAAGTTCATGGCCATCCCGCACTACACCTACTTGGTGTTGAAGATGCCTGCTCCAAACGGGGTCCTCTCCGTCTACGGTGAACTCATGGTCTCCTTCAAGTGCGACTCCGAGGCCCTCGATATTGCCGTGACCTCCGCTGAGGACCAGGTGTGTCCGAAGACCAGTGCAGGGTCGCTCCTTAGTGATGAGTGATTGATAACGTTGTGTGGACTGATGATTGGCTAAGTATGAAGGTACATGTTGCGGCTTGACTCATGTTGGTGCAGGTGAAGAACAAGGGTGAAAGGTCTTAGCCGTGGCATCCTCCGGGTGATGGAGAGGCAAGTAGGCTTGCTTCGATGGACCCGGTGGCCGATGGGGTCAAGTACGAGCCGTGCGGTGCAAGACTAGCAAGTTGAAGTCATGGACATGGGCCGGTGCAAGGTAGCGGATCGAGGTAGAAGCTTGCACGCAGGGTTTGGTGGTTTGCCCACAAAACCATCGGTGGACGGTTTCTTGGTTTGGGCCGCAAAACCAAGTCCGGAGGCCTGATGCGATGGAGACGGTGATCCGGGAGCGTCGGGAAGCTTCGAAGTGGGGGGCATGTGGTGTGATCGCGGGGCTTGCGTCGAGGCTAAGCAAGTCCGCGGTGGAAGCGTGTCTGCTCGATGAAGACTTGACCATATTGCCCTTGAGGGGTGTGTATCTTCTATTTGAGTAGTACGGGTAGCGTGGTCATTTGCCTCCTCCGGTGGACCTCGTATAAATAGCGGAGAGGTAGATGACATCTCTCTCTCTTGGACTCTTGGGTTTACTCTCCTGGTAGATCGCTCTAGACAGCTTCTTTTCCTCTGCTTTCCTTAGGCTAGATTCTTGTATAGACTCTGACCTCTGGATGTATGGAAGCATTCGGTGTTGCGGTAATCTCCTAGCTCTTTGTGATTTTTGTGTCATTTTCGGGGCTATTTTTGGGGAGTTTCGTTCTTCGCTCGATACGTTGATTTGATCATGTTTTCTCTCAGATTTTTTTGAGGGGATCATGGGTGGATGCCTTGCGCATCTTTGTGTGTGATCTTGACCCCTCAAACGCCAGGAAATCCCTTCGATTCGCGAGTTTTGCTTGGAGCCCAAGTTCTTGGTGGTGGTTCATGTGATCCACGATTCCCAGTGATTTAGTGATTTAGAGGCCGAGATTTTTGGGGCATAGCTTCACCTAGTGACGCTTCATATCTCCCCTAAATCTTGTCTCAAGAGCTCAAGCGGTTTGGGAGATCCGGTGATGGAAAGGTGGAGTTGACTCCCGCGCTCGAGCTGTTTTTGGTTCTGTTCGTGTGTGGCGGACAGTCCGCCTGGTACGCGCGGACAGTCCGCATGGCTCCTATTAGTCGCAGTTCGTCGCGTGCTCGTGCGAGTTCGTGTTTCGATCCGTAGCGCCCCTAGGGTTTTGTTGCAGGCGGTTTTGTGGACAGTCCGCCGGTCATTGATGGACGGTCCGCGTGGACGAGTTTGAGCAGGTGTTTTTGGTGCTTTTGCCAGACGGTCCGCGTGGCTCAGCAGGACAGTCCGATTTTCTCGGTGCGTCTCTAGTGGTTCTGTTAGGGTTTTCAGACAGTCCGCCTAGGTGCTGCGGACGGTCCGCCCGTACTGCACGGACAGTCCACACCTAGCCTTCGCAGATTTCGCTATGTGCTTTGGTTCTTGCTTTATACTTCCGCTCTTTGATTCAAGGCTTGTCTCTAGGACTTGTAGGCTTGTGTGTGCCTAGTCTAGAGCTTCTTTGGTGTGTGCGAGTGATCGGAGTGGCAATCAGGGTATAGGCCGAGTTCATCCTTCGGGAAGAATTTTTATCGGCTCCCATTCACTCCCACCCTCTCTGGTCGCCTATTCGGGCCTTCAATTGGTATCAGAGCCGGTTACAGATCTTCATGATTCTAATCAGTCTAAGATCCAAAGATGGGTGACTATGGAAAGGGGTCGGGTCCTCCGCACTTCGATGGCAAGAATTACCCAATGTGGGAGAGGCGCATGGGCGCGTTTTTGTGTGGGAAGGGGACTCTGATCTGGGATGTGACTAAAAATCCTTATTATGTCATTCCAGACAGTTTTCTGCTTCCAGGATTGTGGACATGTTTGAGGCCAACAGCAAGGCCATTGATAACTTGTTCTATGCTGTCTGTGCCTCGGAGTTCGAGCTAATGTACGGAGAGAATGTGGCTGAAAAGATATGGCTTAAGCTCAGGAATGCTCATGTTGGCAATGCCCAGGTGCAAGCTTGTTTGTTTTCCACTTACGGGAGAGCGTACAAGAACTTCACTCATCTCCCCGGTGAGTCGACTGATGCGATGTTTCAGCGCTTCACCAGCATGGTCAACAACATGAGGGCCAATGTGACAGTGCTCCCATACACGGATCATGATCAAGCTATCAAGCTTTTGCATGCCCTAGATAGGTCTGTCTGGAGTGCCAAGGTCGAGGCCATTGAGGAGTCGAGCATTTATGATACCTTGTCGCTTGATGAGCTGTTCTCTAAGCTCAGGTCTTCAGAGGTTGATCGTGGCTTGAGAGCCAAGAGCGAGAGCCCCACTGATCCTCATAGTTTGGCTCTTGTCTTCGGATCGAGGACTAACGCTTACTCTGCTGGTTTTTCTTTGTCTTGTCTTGTGTCTATGACAGATGAGGACTTTGACGTGCTGAGTGAGGAGGATCTCTCCTTGTTGAGCAAGAGGTTTGGGCGGATGTATGAGAACCGCAAGAATGCAAGGAGAAGCTCAGGAATGTGCTATCGGTGCGGGAAGCACAGACACTTCATCGCCTAATGCCCTGAAGCCATGGAGATCAAGAATGACTACAAGGGCAAGCCCAAGCATGACTACAACAAGCACCGCTCCCGGAATGACTACAAGGACAAGCGTAAGGACAAGGGTGAGAGAAGGCCCAAGAAGAGCAGTGGGTACAATAAGAAGAAGCATGCCTCAACTCTTGAGGAACTAGATGTGCTTAGGATTGAGTGTGGTGAATTGAAGTCTAGACCTACTTTGTTAGGTTCTTGCACTTCTTGTCCTGTGTTGGATGCTAGGCTAGATGAATCTCACACCAATATAGTTTCTCTTGAGGCTGCATTGAAAGCACCTATTCCTACATCATGTTCTACCTGTGAAATGCATGCTTTGAAAAACATGGAACTTGCACACTATGTTGACCGTTTGCATGATGAGAATGATGAGTTGAGGAAATTGATGGGATGGTTGTCTGGGCATGAGCCACAATTGAGTTTATGTTGTCTCAGTTTAAGAGGTTTGATGGTCAGGCGTTGGGGCTGGCAAGTGTGGTGAGAAGAGTGGTGGGGGAGAAGAGAAAGCTGGAGAGATACCTATACCACCACACACTACACCCGTGAACAAATTCAAACCCAAGCCAAACCATCTCAGAAACAAGATTGATACAACCCTAGATCCACCAGTGTTCCCCCACAAGACAGAAAACTACCAAAAATCCATCAAGTTTGTGAGCACCTAGGAGAGTGTCTTTGGTGGGAAGTCAGAAGAGAAAGCTGTTGAGAAGCCCACAGAGAAGCCACAGCCGATCCACTTCCATTGTGAGTATTGTGGGAGGGATGGGTATAAGGATGAGTTCTGTTTCAGGAGGAAGAGAGATGAGAGGTTTGCTAGGGAGATGGCAAACAAGGACAGGTACCACCCGTCCCATGGGGTACCTGAGCCTCGTAGAGGGCCTCTACCTAGGGGTGAGGTGTTTGTGCGTACAGTTCCAACTCATGGTGGTGGAGGTGTGTTTCCTCAGAGAGATAGGTGTGTTGGGTTTGGGCGTGGTGAGTTGGCTGGACGTGCTCCTGCTCGTGACCGTTAGGAGTTTGGGAGGCACGATCGGAGCTTTGGGTCTCAGATGGACTACGGGCCTTGTTTCCCCCCTCGTGCTGTGCGTACTCCTCTAGTGAGACGTGATAGGTTCTTTGGTGGTAGGCGTGAGAGGGCTCCGCCTAGAGGTTTTGATAAGATGGATTGTGCTAACCCTTCTTTTGAGCAAATGGCATGACATTGGTTTGACTCCTTTGGTACTAACCCCAGTGTTGAGTCGCTTGCTCATTCTCGTCCTCGTTTTTTATTGCAGGTGTAACACCTGATTTTATAAGCACAATCAGGTGCCACTTTATGTATGCCAGGATCATATTTCATACATAAATTACAACATCATCAATGGTACATTTCCATATCACATTTAAATATTACAAAATGACTCGTTGGTCCAAAAGAAAAGTATAGCTAAAGCTTAATATCTTGTGCGGAAGCAGGCTCCATGACCACAGGCAATCAACCGAGGGAAAGGCACTCCTAGATCTTCATGGCCTCCATAACCTGAACATCATTTATGGGGGAGAGAGAGACACCAGGGGGTTGAAGGGGAAACGGTGAGTACATCGAAATGTACTCTGCAAGTGTAGGAGGTAGAGCTATGAGGGCTTAGAAAAAGAAAGGCTGACACTACTGGCTGCAAGCATTGATTTTAGTTGGTCATATTTTAATAAACAACCTATTTACTAAGGTGAGAGTCTTCCCAACCCAAACCCACCTTAAAGGTAAAACATCTATCATCTAAGGCCAAACAACCCATCCAAACCAACCATTCCACCAGCTAAACATGTGAGGGTCCAGGTCGCTCTTAACCGTGAGCACGGCTATCATGATAGTTTTACACTCTGCAGAGGTTGTACAACTTTACCCACGAGTCGCGTAAACGTCCAAAAGAACGTTAAACCCAACCATGCTGTGCTTGCAAGGCACTTTCACACTTCCTTTGGTGTGATAGCATAGGACGCTACGAGGCCTTTACATAGGTTACCAACGCGTATTAACTGGGTTACGGAGTGTCAACGACACCCGAGGTTCCATGCCGGACTCTTGGGAACACGCCCTCATCCAGCCCAGACAGCTTAACACAGCACGCTGGTTTACCCTACTTACTCGGCCGAGACCATTGGCCATTAGTTCTCGTGGTTGTACTGTAAGTTCTGGGTGGTCACTCCACGCATCAAATCTTAAGGTGGCTCGAGCAAGACAAACATCAACCCATAAACACCGTCCACCTGACAAGCATTTACTCGAGCCCCTAGAATTCCATGTTTCTAAAAAAGATCACTCACCCATGTGATTAAATAGTTCATTAGTCAATATTAATAATTAAACCCAGCCCAGATGTTTAGCAAACTAAGCAATTAACTACCCATAACCAAACTCTCTAAGGGCTTCAAGGATTGTCATAACAATATCTAGTAGACCCTATATAGGATTCCCATCATATTGACTTGAAGCATGCATAAAGTGTAAAGTAGAGTATGATATTAATGTAAATGCATGGGAAAACAAGGAGTATGCATCAAGGACACTTGCCTTCTTCACTCTCTTGCTTGATCTTCACGTACACTTGATCTTGATCACGAACCGCTACTCGTAGCAACTACCGAAAACAAGCATACATACAAAGCATAAGAAACAGTACACCAAACAGGTTCAAAACAGTATGAAAAGTATTCTAAAAGAACGGGCTCGTCACTACGATCGCGTGAGCACAAGAATCACTTGAAACGGAGCTACGAGCAAAAAGTACTAATCGTTTTACTAAATCAGGGACTAAACTGTAAAACTAACATTTCTGGAATTATTTCAATACTGGAAAAGAATGAATTATGACGTCATCAGAGGTAATTATGATGTCAGCATGGATTTATGGAAAATCAGAATATATTTATTGAAATTTTGGTAAATATTTATGGTGATGACGTCTGTAGGGGTCAAAATGTAAATATAAGATTCAACAGGGGCTGTCTTGATAAAAGTGCAAGACACAAGAAACAGTGACTGGATTACGGACTTTTATAGGGGCTAGATTGCAAAAAGGCGCTGACTGTGTGTTTGCGCTGACAAGGCGACGCGTGGCGCGAGGCGATAGGATGGGGCGGCTGACGTGGCGCTGATGTGGTCCATGGACCGGCGGTGGACTGCGGTCTATGGGTCCATGGTGGACCGCTTAATTATCCCGAAGGGGTACTGTTGGTATTTATTAACACACACAGAAAAATCCGCAAGCACACGGATACTGATGTAGCTTTCACCCGGGAGTATTCCAAGGTATCGATTTCCACGGGGAACGCGAAGTGTACTAATCAAGGTTCAAGTCGTCCAAGGATAACTATATGTTTTGATGGGAGAGAGAGAAAGTTTCTAAGGCTTCTCTAATGGATCTAAAAAAATCAAATATACTTCAAGGTTTACTTATTTCTGGATGTCAGAACACTAGCCACGGAAAGGGATGAGAAAGGGGCTAGGAAGCTCTAACAATTGTCCTACAAACACCAATCCGAACATGGTGGAATACGTCGGCCGTCAGGGCTGTCACCACCTGGGACTACCACAAACTATGTGTGGGATTGGGTGCAATTCTAGGTAACCGCTAGACTAAGCACCACGCCTAATCTAAAGATTACTACTCTAGCGTTGCAAAGACTAGAGCACTTGATGCAAGCGAGAATCTAATAAATAAACTGAAAGTAAATGCTATATGAAAGTAAATAGAGAATTTAGAATTAATAAATGAAGAACCTGGAGATTTGCTGAAGACGAACTAGTTGCTGCGAAAGTACAAAGTTGAAGAAGATCTGACAGGTCCGGCTCTTCAGCTCTCTCCTTGATCTGATTTACAACTAGATGAACTAGACAACTAGAGGGACCTCTGTCTCTTCTAATTGAAACCCTAGATTTTGCTCTGTAGATAGCTAATGAGGAGATGATGGCCTGGGGGGTGCCACAGGGCTTGCTTATATAGTCCGACGGAGGTGCCACACCGCCATACGATCAAACCGACCTTCAATATACGGTTTAGATTGCTTCTCATAGGCGGTGGAGGAAGGTTCCAGAAGCTGGACCGGGACGGGCTCCGTAACAGGCCGATCGGCCCAGTAGGGAGGCCGGTCGGCCTCCCACTGTAGCACTTCAGGTCCAACTTTGACGGGTGCGTGCGTGTCATCGTGCCGTTTCTGAAAAGTTATAATTCGCGTCAAACGGAGTCCGGATGAGGAAGTTATGCCCGTTTCACCGAACCCCGCTCTGCGACTGATATCTTCTAATTCTGGACTACGAATATGGCAAATGATATATCCGTTTTGATCATCTCGATGAGCTCTTCGCAATGTTGCACTTTAATTCTTCATTTGAGATACTTCTAGGTTGCTCTTTTGTAGGAGTTGGATCGGAGTACGATTGGGACACGTCTTGGAGTCGTATGACTTGATAACTCTTGTTGTTTTCCTGTTTAGTCCCTGCAAATCATAACTTCACCAAAACTTGTGGAAATCTGTCAGATAAACCCCTAGGTCTATGATTATATTCATTTTATGCCTCTTTCTATGTTTAGTTGACAAGTAAAAGTATACGTTAACATGTGTCAACAAACTCCCCCAAGCTTACCCTTTGCTAGTCCCTAGCAAAGCCAAAACTGGCAATGGATCAGGAGTTGCTACTACGCTTTCACGCCTCAAAAAGATATTGTGGTTTTCAAAAATAAATTCTCCTCTCAACAAGATTGCTCTATCTTATCTTTAACCATGGTGCTTGGCTTTTTCATAAATCTTAAGCAATTAAAAGACAGAACAATCAAGTCAAGCACTATGTATCAAGTTCTTTGATCAACTATCATCATGGGGTTTTGCAATATTTTCAAATAAAACTCGGAGATCCTGTGTATGACCCTCTCAAGTAAATGGTATAAGCAGTGGAGTCACACGTGGTAAGATGTGTATGATGGGATGATAGTGGTAAATGGATGAGGGTGAAAGGTGGTAAGTTTTTTTCAAGCTCTTGGACCACATCTCTCTTTCTAAAAACTTTTTAGATCCGGGTTGTACATTCTTGGAGAGGTGGGCTCTACTCGCCCCGGACTTTTGTCCATTTTTCTCTCTCCTTAGAGATGTGGGCTCTTCTCGCCCTCGGACACGCCTCCATTATTCATCTCTAAAATGTTTTTTATTAGGGAGGTAGGCCCTTCTCGCCTAGTATGACACTTGTCCATTTCTCTCCCTCGCTCGTCTCACTTTTTTCTCTCTCTCTCTCTCTCTTTTTTCGAATGTAGCCCCAGAATCTTTTTGACACAAACATTGAGAGAGACATATCCAAGAATTGCATGAGCTATTGTAACATGGCTTGTGGCTTGATGGGGTATGGGGATGCGTACTTCCGGATTAGAAGCAACGTATTTGGTGGAGTGGGATGATCTTGGTGTGTATGACAAGCTCTCAAGGGTCATAGATACAGGAACTCATCATGTAAACCTTTATGATTTTTTTTCAAAAGATAAATAACCAGGAATCAAGGGTCTCTAGGAATATGATAAATAGCAGCTCAACTTTTCATGAATCTTTATCAACGCCTAGACTTAGATCAAGCATGTGCTTCCCACAGGTTTTGGGTTTAAGCATTTAAAGTATTAGGAGAATCTATGTTTGAAAACTAAGTATTTAAGAGGAATTATGGCGGAGCAACTATTCATCATTTCGAAGCATGAGGACTAACTTTAGAGATCATGTAGCAGAAATCAACTTCTAAAACACTTCTTATTTATATAGATTCTAACTAAGATTCATTAACTCTAATCAAACATATATAAAAACTAGCTAAAAAGATTGAGTAGTAATACTTATCGTGATAACTGGGGTGCTCTCCCCCAAGCTGGATCTTTGTGCAGGTGCTGAGTTGAGGTAGATGAATGGAGGTGATGTCGTACTTCCTTGATGGAGTATTGATGATGTCGACTGTTGAGTTAATGATCTATCAATTGATCGATCACCTTCTTTTTGTCGTGGCTCATAAATCTGTTAAATCCTGTGAAACTCAAATAGACTCCAAAGCTTGTGGAACTGATTAAAGGTTAGGCATTTAAGCATCAGTTGTCTAGAGTGTTCTAATAAGAATCAAATAAACTCAATTATATTGTAACACCCGGTTTTTAAAGGACAAACCGAAGGCACCCTTTATGCATGCCTAAGATCAAATTCATGCATAAAGTGACGTCATTAGTTAAAACCATAACATATATCATTACAACACTTATAACCTTTACAAAATGACCAGAAGGTCTAAAACAAAAGATTACACATCGTACATCTATCGCAGCGGAGTAGGCACCATCTTCCACAGGAACGTCGACTGGGGCACGCCAACCTAGAACTCCAGGTCTTCAAGGTCCTCATGATCCGGCTTCTTCTTCTTTTAGCTTTTGACTATCTGAGTAGCAGTGGGGGAAAACAGCAGGGGTTGAAAGGGAAAACGGCGAGTACACCTGGAGGCGTGTACTCCGCAAGTGGAGGGAAAAAATGCATAACATGCAGGCTTAGAGTAAGGAAGGCTTTATTTGGTGGACTGCAAAGCTCAAGTTTTAGTTGGTCAGATTTTAATTAAAGCACCTAGAGATATTATTTTTCAAGCACTTTCCCAACCCAAAACAACTTAGGGCCAAGCCATCTCGTAACCAGCATAATCTCACCCAACGAACCAAGCCCAAACCACCAAACCATCCATCTAACTATGTGAGGGTCCAGGCCGCTCATGATCGTGAGCACGGCTGTTATAACAGTTTTTAACACTCTGCAGAGGTTGTACAACTTTACCCACGAGTCGTGTAAAAGTTCAGAAGAACTTTAAACCCCGTCACGCTATGTGTATCAGGCACTTTCACACTTCCTTAGGTGTGGTAGCATGGGGACACTACGAGGCCTTTAGAAAGGATCCACTAGTAGGTGTTGGCGCACTCCTTGCCGAGTATTGGGCCCTGCCCTCATCAGCGCCGTCTAGCCACACATGTCACTAGCTTCTCCTAATTAATTGGCCAAGCCCAGAGCCCGTTAGGTCTCGTGGTTGTACTGTAAGTCCTGGGTGGTTGCTCCACAGACCGGTCCTTAAAGAGTTCAACTCAGGCAAGACCAAAGGGCCACAACAACATATATCCATACTTCCACATTCACATAATATCAAGAACCAAAGCTTGCCATCATGAGTTGCCTAGGGATTCCATGTTGCTAAAAGATTAACCCAACCACATGTTGCATAGTTCCATTAGTCAATGTTAATTAAAACTCACCCATGTTGAGCAACTAAGCATAAAACTACCCATCAACAAGGTAACCTCTAAGGGCTTCAAGGAAAGGTTAAACAAGACTAGTAAACTGTTCTTAATAGGATTCCCCAATCAAATTAGACATCTAAATGCAAAAAGCATAAATAAAAAGGTGATATGGTGTATAAAAGAAAAAGGTACAAAATAGCAAGATGTCAAGGACACTTGGCCGTTTCCCGATGTTCCACTGCTCAGAGACGTTCCTTCAGCACAAAACAATCATCTGAAACAATCACAATAGTACAACTAAGAGCAATGCACCAGACAATAAAATTATTTTAGAAAAGCGTACTAGTGGCTAACCCTAACTAGTATGAACACGAGAGCGCAAGAAGTGATTAAAACAAGGCTATGATGGAGAAAACACGAGAAGTAAATTTTCAGAGGCACGATGGTAGGAAGATATAGGATGAGATTAATTTAATCAGGGAAAAAGGATTATGACATCATTGACATAAGAATGTGAGGTATAATCACAAGATTTGGAGGTATTTTTGGAAGGTGGATGCATGAGTAAACAATGGCTAGGTGAACTTTAGTACATGTACATGCAATTCCACATATTACCTCAATAACTAAAACCCCTGTTTGTGATCAGCAATCATGAATTTAGTATTGAAAGTAATATATTAGACTCGTAGTGATTTCAACTAGGAAAAGAAGGATGAATGTTAGTATATGCACATATAATCTAATATACTATTTTAACATCTAACATCCATGCTTCTGCAGCAACATGAATCCAGTGTTGAAATATTATACTAGAGTTATATAAGTTCACATACTAAGCTTCATTGAGCAAGGGGGAGCAAAAGTACTGCATGTAAATGAATTCTATCGAAACTAGATGAATTAAAAGCAAAGAGAAAGGATTATGTTAGGCTGCATGTTGAACAAGTTTGACGAAAAGACGGCAGGAGTAGTGCGGACAACATCAAACATAAGCTTGATCCATGTTGGTCCTCTGGCAGGTAAAACTCATGTGATGGTGTGCAACTTCTTGGGGCATGGTAGAGAAAGGATTTAGATATTGGGCTAACTGTTTGCCGGGAAACATGAATGAGAGCTTGGTGGTATTGCTGTTTGGACAGCAGAGACATTGAGCATGACTACCGTAATTTCTCTTCCTTCCCAGGCCCCGACACTGAACTGATTTGCAAGAAGGTGTGCAAGTATAAGAGTCACATGATGATAAAAGGTTATGATGATCAACAAAAGGTTTGGCAAGGAATGCCAATGCCATCAGGGTGACGCTGCTGGCTGCATAGAAGGGACATGGAGCATAGAGAAAGTAATATCACACGGACCATGGCACATAAGGTTAATAAATCAAGCAGGTTTGTGCTCAGGTTCAAGACACACAACATGTTTGAAGGGTTTGGTGATCAAACAACCAGATGGACGGGAAACACAAAGGATGTGCAGGGTGGCATAGCAGTGATCAGCAAGGACAGTCAGCACGACGAGGTTTATATCTCAGGAATCATCGTAGGTTTGGCTGAGCCATTTTGCAAGGACATGTGCAGGTTCAAGGTTCATACAGTGGTAAAAGGGTTTGATCATCCGAGAACAGGATCTGCGGGGAACGCGATGCGAAACAGGATGGTGCTGCTAACTCGAACAGCAGGGACATAGAGGACAGAGAAATTATTTTCTCTAGTTTTGCAGATCATATGGAGGATCCGTATTGCAGAAACATGTGTAGATATATGATGCACGTTTTGGTTAAAGGGTTTGGCGATTGGGTGGCTGGATTAGGAGGAAACGTAATGCCAACAAGAGGCATGCCGGCTGGCCGCGAGAGCAGTGGCGAAGTTCATGGGGAAACTCCACCAGGAATCATAGGTACTCGAGCTACGGTACAAGATTCATGGTATTAACGAGAAAAACATAAAGAGGAAGGAGAGGGGGTCTCACTTTGGGTGGTTGAGAGGGCTGGAGATGAGCACGGTGGCGACGGGCAGCGGCACCAGTCGACGACGACGATGGGATGGGGCGACCTGCCCACAATTCAGCAGCGGCACAGCTTCGTCTTGGCGACATAGATGATCAGGACGGCGTCCTAAGGGTCTGAGATTCAAGAGCTCAGAGAATGCAAGAGTAGGTGAAATAGAGAATGGAGGGAGGGGCGGCACATCACCAAGGTGAGGGCGACATCTCCCTGTTTCTTTGCAGAGAAGGTGACGACCACAATCTTCACCGAAACATCACTCAAGTGTTCAGGGTGGGGTGTGCAGCGCCAAAACGGAACCATGGCAAGGCAAGCACTTCGTTTTGGTGGTTAGGAAGGAGGGCGGGGGGAGGAGGATGTGAAGGGGGCGGCCATGGAGGTGGGAGAGGGAGGTCGACATGGGTGTTTCTGTTCCTCGTGATCTGAATCATGGAGAAAACGAGAGGAAGGAGGGCGTGAGAAGGGGAGGTAATTGGTACCTTCTATTTTTGGTTAGCGTCCAGGTTCATTCCAATGGAGATAGGGGCGGCATCAGGGGAGGGGCGACCTGGTTGCTGCATGGAAGGGGGAGAGGGGCGTCTTGAGGAGGGGGTTGAAGAGGTCAGGGAGAGGAGCAGCATGTTGGGAGGGGACAGGTGGTCCGCTGGGCCTTGGCCCAAATGGAAATTGATTTGGATCTAAAGAGAATTAGAGAGAAGTAGGTACTCGGTTCATGAATTAGAAATCGAATTCAGCTAGCAGAAAAAGAGATGGAGAAAACTCGATACATGAGCTCGAAGCGAGATTAAGTCCGAGCAGTTAGAGAAAAGAAAAAGGAGGAGAGTGGATTGGTTGGAGAGAAAGAATTAAAAGAGGTGGCATTAGATGGTTGCCATTCAAGATTGATACAAGAGAGAATTGGTTGGCATGCACATGCCCTTGCTGGAGAGGAACCATAGTCGGAAAGGGAACTACGTGTCCGGTAGGTTTTGGTTACCAAGGATTTGAATCGGAGATTTGTAAAATTGGAGTTGGGATTGAGAAGGTTGATACTAGATCAAAACCTAGGCGTGTTTGAAAACACTTTTAAAACTATTTTACACACAAGAGACTATGCAATCAGCATGAATGCAACAATCATGTTTTATAACCTATGATTGTTTAATTTTATATTTAGAAAGTAACTTTATTGTTTTAAATAATTGCACACACTTTCTATTTAATTCTAACATCTTTTATAAAATTTAAAATCCTAGCAAAATTTGAAACTAGGGTGTTACAAATACTACCCCACTTAACAGGAATCTCGTGCCGAGATTCTGCAAATCCCGAGATTCTGCAAAAGGTTAGCAAGAGAGAGAAGGTTAGCAGTAGGGAGACACAAGGTTCCATTGCATATCTCATCTTGTCTTGTTCTTCACACCTTCATATTAGTCTTGTTAACTGTCCATCACGGAGATCTTTAGTGAGTCTTATATGATGATTTTTCTGAGCAACGATCATCATGCACCTTCTCCACGCGTTGTCCTCTTGTTGCAACCTTAGTTACCACCATTGGGGATGTCTTCGGGTGAATGGCCCTTGTAGAATCTCTTTGTGGTAAAAGTTTGCTGAAGTTTCTCGATCTCTAGCTTGCTTGGTGGTGGTTTCTTCCTTCTTTATCTTCTTAGGCTTTACTGGCTTGTTTGGTGGTGATCCTTCCTTCTTGTTCACTTTTTCCATCATGGGGAGAAACATGGTTGATCTACCCCTCTTAACAAGACTCTTCTTAATTCCATGTTGGTTACGATAGAGAGGGAGCAAAGGTTGCGGAGGGAGGAGAACTCAAGGTTGAGAAAGAGCAAGAAAGGAAGCCCAACCTACGATCTATACATATATACTTAACTAATGTCATCACGGACAAGGGTCCAACAACACATCAACAATCATTACAAAGAACCAAATCAAGCATTCCACAATAACAAACATACAACAGCACACAAGAGCACACTAACATGCCACACATCCTTATTATAGCACACTAGCAATTAATACCTTAACATCGATGTCTATCGATAAAAGAGACTTAGGTAGGCTTCTTATAACTCGTAAGACTAAGACTACCGAGGGCTTGAGGTTTGTAGGTCTTGAGATCTTCAAGGCAACGTAATGCTTCTAGCTTGATGGAGATTCTTCATCTTCGATCTTGAAATTCTTCGAGCGTCGGCTTGTTGAAGCATAGTCTTCTTAAGTGTCTTCAGGAGCTTCTTTCTTGATCACAGGGGAAGTTAGTGACTAAGAATTATACAAGGATAAGAGAGGAGCAACTTGTTTTCACAACAGAAGGGAATAGGGGGGATCAGAGTGCAAATTGGGAGGCAGAAAGTTAAGGAGGTGATTTTTTTTTCAAAATAGGGTTAAAATATAGCCTTAACGTCGACCAGATCTATCTAGGTTTGCGTCCTACAGTCGATATAGCTCTGATACCACTTCTGTAACACCCGGTTTTTAAAGGACAAATGAATGCACCCTTTATGCATGCCCAGGATCAAATTCATGCATAAAGTGACGTCATTAGTGAATATCATAACATATATCATTACAACGCTTATAACCTTTACAAAATGACCAGAAGGTCTAAAACAAAAGATTACACATCATACATCTATCGCAGTGGAGTAGGCACCATCTTCCACAAGAACGTCGACTGGGGGCACGCCAACCTAGAACTCTAGGTCTTCAAGGTCCTCATGATCCGGCTTCTTCTTCTTTTAGCTTTTGATTATCTGAGCAGCAGTGGGGAGGGAACAGCAGGGTTGAAAGGGAAAACGGTGAGTACACCTGGAGGCGTGTACTCCGCAAGTGGAGGGAAAAAAATGCTTAACATGCAGGCTTAGAGTAAGGAAGGCTTTATTTGGTGGACTGCAAAGCTCAAGTTTTAGTTGGTCAGATTTTAATTAAAGCACCTAGAGATATTAATTTTCAAGGACTTTCCCAACCCAAAACAACTTAAGGCCAAGCCATCTCGTAACCAGCATGATCTCACCCAACGAACCAAGCCCAAACCACCAAACCATCCATCTAACTATGTGAGGGTCCAGGCCGCTCATGACCGTGAGCACGGCTGTTATAACAGTTTTTAACACTCTGCAGAGGTTGTACAACTTTACCCACGAGTCGTGTAACAGTTCAGAAGAACTTTAAACCCCGTCACGCTGTGCGTATCAGGCACTTTCACACTTCCTTAGGTGTGGTAGCATGGGGACACTACGAGGCCTTTACAAAGGATCCACTAGTAGGTGTTGGCACACTCCTTGCCGAGTATTGGGCCCTGCCCTCATCAACGCCGTCTAGACACACCTGTCACTAGCTTCTCCTAATTAATTGGCCAAGCCCAGAGCCCGTTAGGTCTCGTGGTTGTACTGTAAGTCCTGGGTGGTCGCTCCACAGACCGGTCCTTAAAGAGTTCAACTCAGGCAAGACCGAAGGGCCACAACAACATATATCCATACTTCCACATTCACATAATATCAAGAACCAAAGCTTTCCATCATGAGTTGCCTAGGGATTCCATGTTGCTAAAAGATTAACCCAACCACATGTTGCATAGTTCCATTAGTCAATGTTAATTAAAACTCACCCATGTTGAGCGACTAAGCATAAAACTACCCATCAACAAGGTAACCTCTAAGGGCTTCAAGGAAAGGTTAAACAAGACTAGTAAACTGTTCTTAATAGGATTCCCTAATCAAATTAGACATCTAAATGCAAAAAGCATAAATAAAAAGGTGATATGGTGTATAAAAGATAAAGGTACAAAATAGCAAGATGTCAAGGACACTTGCCCGTTTCCCGATGTTCCACTGCTTAGAGACGTTCCTTCAGCGCAAAACAATCATCTGAAACAATTACAATAGTACAACTAAGAGCAATGCACCAGACAATAAAATGATTTTAGAAAAGCGTACTAGTGGCTAACCCTAACTAGTATGAACACGAGAGCGCAAGAAGCGATTAAAACAAGGCTATGATGGAGAAAACATGAGAAGTAAAAGTTCAGAGGCACGATGGTAGGAAGATATAGGATGAGATTAATTTAATCAGAGAAAAAGGATTATGACATCATTGACTTAAGAATGTGAGGTATAATCACAAGATTTGCAGGTATTTTTGGAAGGTGGATGCATGAGTAAACAATGGCTAGGTGAACTTTAGTACATGTACATGCAATTCCACATATTACCTCACTAACTAAAACCCCTGTTTGTGATCAGCAAACATGAATTTAGTATTGAAAGTAATATATTAGACTTGCAGTGATTTCAACTAGGGAAAGAAGGATGAATGTTAGTATATGCACATATAATCTAATATACTATTTTAACATCTAACATCCATGCTTCTGCAGCAACATGAATCCAGTGTTGAAATATTATACTAGAGTTATATAAGTTCACATACTAAGCTTCATTGAGCAAGGGGGAGCAAAAGTACTGCATGTAAATGAATTCTATCGAAACTAGATGAATTAAAAGCAAAGAGAAAGGATTATGTTAGGCTGCATGTTGAACAAGTTTGATGAAAAGACGGCAGGAGTAGTGCGGACAACATCAAACATAAGATTGATCCATGTTGGTCCTCTGGTAGGTAAAACTCATGTGATGGTGTGCAACTTCTAGGGGCACATGGTAGAGAAAGGATTTAGATATTGGGCTAACTGTTTGCCGGGAAACATGAATGAGAACTTGGTGGTATTGCTGTTTGGACAGCAGAGACATTGAGCATGACAACTGTAATTGCTCTTCCTTCCCAAGCCCCGACACTGAACTGATTTGCAAGAAGGTGTGCAAGTATAAGAGTCACATGATGGTAAAAGGTTATGATGATCAACAAAAGGTTTGGCAAGGAACGCCATTACCATCAGGGTGATGCTGCTGGCTGCATAGAAGGGACATGGGGCATAGAGAAAGTAATATCACACGGACCATGGCACATAAGGTTAATAGATCAAGCAGGTTTGTGCTTAGGTTCGAGGCACACAACATCTTTGAAGGGTTTGGTGGTCAAACAACCAGATCGACTGGAAACACAAAGGATGTGCAGGGTGGCATAGCAGTGATCAGCAAGGACAGTCAGCTCGACGAGGTTTATATCTCAGGAATCATCGTAGGTTTGGCTGAGCCATTTTGCAAGGATGTGTGCAGGTTCAAGTTTCATACAGTGGTAAAAGGGTTTGATCATCCGAGAACAGGATCAGCGGGGAACGCGATGCGAAACAGGATGGTGCTGCTAACTCGAACAGCAGGGACATAGCGGAGAGGTGGATGGCATCTGTCTCTCTTGGACTCTAGGGTTTATCCCCCGGTAGATTTCTCTGAACTGCTTCTTTTCCCTCTGGATTCCTTAGGCTAGACTCTTGTATAGACTCTGTCTGTGGATGTATGGAAGCATTCGGCGTTGCGGTGATCTCCTAGTCCCTTGTGATTTTCGTGTCTTTTTCGGGGCTATTTTTGGGGGGTTTTGTTCTTCGCTCGATTCGTGAGTTTGGAGGCGTTTCTTCACGGATTTCTTTGAGGGGATCATGGGTGGATGCCTTGCGCATGTTTGTGTGTGACCTTGACCCCTCAAACGCTATGGAGAGCCTTCGATTCGTGCGTTTTTGGTTGGAGCCCGAGTCCATGGTGGTTGCTTGTGTGATCCGCGATTCCTGGTGATTTAGGGAGTTAGAGGTCGAGATTTTTGGGGCATAGCATCCTTGTGTGACGCATATCATCTCCCCAAAGTCTTGTCTCAAGAGCTTCAACCGTTTGGGAGATCCGGTGATGAGTTCGTGGAGTTGACCCCACGCGTCGGGCATTTTTGGTTCTGTTCGTGGCTTGCGGACAGTCCGCACGATAGCCGCAGACAGTCCGCGTGCCTAGTTGTTCGTCGCGTGTTCTTCGTGTTCTTGCGTGTTTTCGTTTCGATCCGGTTTGCCCCTAGGGTTTCATTGCAAGTTGTTTGCGGACAGTCCGCGTGTAGCTCCCGGATGGTCCGTGTGGTGAAGAGTTTGTCTAGGGTTTTTGTCTGGGGTTTCCAGCGGGTTGATGGACAGTCTGCCAAGGCCTCACGGACGGTCCGCGACACTGGCGGACAGTCCGCGTGACCTCCACGGACGGTCCGATTTTTGGCTTGCAGCTCAAGTGGTTCTGTTGTTCTTTTCGGACATTTCGGCCTGTACCCGCGGACAGTCCGCCGTACACTAGCGGACAGTCCGCCAGTACCAGCCGGACAGTCCGCACTGGTCGTTTCCAGATTTGACCAAGTGCTTTGGTTCTTGCTTTGGTGCTTCTGCTCTTTGCTCCTAGGCTTGTTTCTTGTTCTCGTAGGCTTGTGTGTGCCTTGTTTGGAGCTTCCTTTGTGTGCGCGAATTCTTGGAGTGGCAATCGGGGTATAGGCCGAGTTCGACCTTCGGGAAGAATTTTTATCGGCTCCCATTCACTCCCCCCCCCCTCTCTGGTCACCCTATTCGGTCCTTCAATTGGTATCAGAGCTGGTTACGGATCTTCTTGATTCTAACCAGTCTAAGATCCAAAGATGGGCGATTACGGCAAGGGGTCGGGTCCTCCGCACTTTGATGGCAAGAATTACCCGATGTGGGAGAGGCGCATGGGCGCGTTTTTGCGTGGGAAGGGAACTCTTATCTGGGAGGTCACTCAGAATCCTCATTATGTCATCCCAGATAGTTTTCTGCTTCCAGGATCATGGGACATGTTTGAGGCCAACAGCAAGGCCATTGATTACTTGTTCCGTGCTCTCTGTACCTCGGAGTTTGATCGAGTGTACGGAGAGGATGTGGCCGGAAAGATTTGGCTCAAGTTGAAGAATGCTCATGTTGGCAATGCCCAAGTGCAAGCCCGGATGTTTTCCACTTACCGGAGAGAGTACGAGAACTTCACTCATCTCCCCGGTGAGTCGACCGATGCTATGTTTCAGCGCTTCACTTGCATAGTCAACAACATGAGGGCCAATGTGACAGTGCTCGCATAGACGGATCATGATCAAGCTATCAAGCTGTTGCATGCCCTGGATAGGTCCGTGTGGAGTGCCAAGGTCGAGGCCATTGATGAGTCGAGCGCGTATGACACGCTGTCGCTGGATGAGCTGTTCTCCAAACTCAGGTATTCAGAGGTTGATCGTGGCCTGAGAGCCAAGAGCGAGAGCCCCTCTGATCCTCATAGTTTGGCTCTTGTCTCAGGATCGAGGACTAACGCTAACTCTGGTGGTTTCTCTTTGTCTTGTCTTGTGTCCTTGCCAGATGAGGACTCCGATGTGCTGAGCGAGGACGATCTCGCCTTGTTGAGCAAGAGGTTTGGGCAAATGTATGAGAACCGCAAGAATGCAAGGCGGAGCTCGGGGATGTGGTATCAGTGCAGGAAGCACGAGCACTTCATCGCCGAATGCCCTGAAGCCATGGAGATCAAGAACGACTACAAGGGCAAGCCCAAGCACGACTACAACAAGCACCGCTCCCGGAACGACTACAAGGACAAGCACAAGGACAAGGGTGAGAGAAGGCACAAGAAGAGTGGTGGCCACAAGAAGAAGACCGCTCGAGCGATGGTGGCCGGAGCGAGCAACATCAACTCGACATCAAGCGATGCTTCTTCCGGTTCGAGCAGCGAGGAAGAGCAAAAGAAGCGCAAGGACAAGCGGCACACAGGCAAGAACTTCACCGGCCTAAGCTTCGTCGCTCAAGGAGGCTTTTGCGGCATGGCACACTCCAAGAAGGGTGGGAGGCACAGCTCGGACTCGAACTCCGACTCTGAGGAAGAGGTACGAAATGATCCCAACTTCTTGCTAGAGGAGAATGCTAGGCTCAATGAGTTTCTTGATAACTGTGATGATGTGCTTAGAAAGACCAACAAGGAGAAAAGGGAATTTAGGTCTTTGTTGGGTGATGCTAAGGACAAGGTAGCTGAACTTGAATCCTTGCTTGTGGATGCTAGAAACGAGATAGCTGCTTTGAAATCTGCTCCTGTGGTGTCTGATGAGATTGATTGTGGTGACTGCTCAGTTTTTCTTGCTGATTTGACTGCTCTCAAGGAGAAGCATGCCTCTACTTTGGAGGAACTAGATGTGGTTAGGATTGAGTGTGATGAATTGAAGTCTAGGCCAGCTTTGTTAGGAGCTTGTACACCATGTCCTATTTTGCATGCTAGACTAGATGAATCTCACACTAGGATTGTTTCTCTTGAGACGGTATTGAAAGCTCCTCTTCCTACATCATGTTCAACTTGTGAAATGCAGGCTTTGAAGAACATGGAACTTGCACACTATGTTGATCGTCTGCAGGATGAAAATGATGAGCTTAGGAAATTGATGAGTTGGTTGTCTGGGCATGAGCCACAATTGAGTTTGATGTTGGTTTAGTTCAAGAGGTTTGATGGTCAGGCGTTGGGGGCTGAGAAGTGTAGTGAGAAGAGTGGTGAGGGAGAAGAGAAAGCTGGAGAGACACCCACACCATCCCACACCATACCCATGAACAAATATGCACCCAAGCCAAACCACCTAAGAAACAAGCTTGATACAACTCCAGACCCACTAGTGTTCCCCCAGAAAACAGAGAATTACCAGAAACCCATCAAGTTTGTGAGCAACCTGGGTAATGTCTTTGAGGGGAAGTCATAAGAGAAAGGTGTTGAGAAGCCCACAGAGAAGCCACCGCCTAAGCCAGTGCTAATTCGCTTCCATTGTGAGTATTGTGGGAGGGATGGGCACAAAGATGAGTTCTGTTTCCGGAAGAAGAGGGATGTGCGGTTTGCTAGGGAGATGGCAAACAAGGACAGGTACCACCTTGCTCGTGGTGTACCTGAGCCTCGTAGAGGGCCTCTACCTAGGGGTGAGGTGTATGTGCGTACAGTTCCCACTCGTGGAGGTGGTGGTGGAGGTGTGTTCCCTAAGAGAGATAGGCGTGTTGGGTTTGGGCGTGGTGAGTTGGCTCGGCGTGCTCCTTCTCGTGACCGTTACGAGTTTGGGAGGCACGATCAGAGCTTTGGGTCACAGATGGACTACGGGCCACGTTTCCCCCCTCGTGGTGCGTGTACTCCTCCAGTGAGACGTGACAGGTCCTTTGGTGGTAGGCGTGAGAGGGCTCCGCCTAGAGGTTTTGGAAGGATGGATTTTGCTAACCCTTCTTTTGAGCAAATGGCTCAGCACTGGTTTGACTCTTTTGGTACTAACCTCAGTGTTGAGTCGCTTGCTCATTCTCGTCCTCGTTTTTTATTGCAGGTGGGAGGCTTGGAGAATTTTTGGTTGATCGACTCCGTGGGTGGTTCTCTAGCCTCACCCCGGTGAGTACGAGGGAGTACATCACTTTCGGGGACAATGGGAGAGGACGAGTGCTAGCTGAAGGTATGGTGAAGGTGAGTAGCAAGGTGACCTTAAGAAGTGTGGCCCTGGTCAAGTCACATGGTTTCAACCTGTTGTCAGTATCTCAATTACTTGACGAAGGTTTTGAGGTTCATTTCAAGTCGGGTGCTTCTCGTGTGCTTGATTCTCAAGCCGATCTTGTCTGTACGATCGTCCCCGAGGGTCAAATCTTTTGTGCTGATTTTTCCCAGTCTGTTGGTCCTCCTCGATGCTTTGTTGCTAATGTTTCGGCTGAAGTTTCCATATGGCATAGGAGGTTGGGACACTTGAGCTTTGAGTTGCTTTCCCGCTTGAATGGTCTTGATCTTGTCCAAGGATTGCCTAAGTTGAAATTCGAGAAGGATTTGGTTTGTGCTTCTTGTCGGCATGGAAAGATGGTTGCTGCTTCTCACGCCCCTCTTACTTTAGTCATGACCGAGCGACCTTGTGAGCTGTTGCACATGGATTTGGTTGGGCCAGCTCGTGTTCGCTCTGCTGGTGGGAAGTGGTATGTTCTTGTGGTTGTTGATGATTTTTCGAGGTACTCTTGGGTTTTCTTTTTGGAGGATAAGAGTGAGACATTTGGCTTTGTTCGGGACATGATCTTGAGGTTCAAGAATGAGAGACATGGTGATGCCATTCGAGCTATACGCAGTGACAATGGCACCGAGTTTAAGAACTCTCATTTCGATGCCTTTTACAGTGATCTTGGTCTTGATGATCAGTACTCTTCTCCATACGTCGCTTGCCAGAATGGCGTAGTGGAGAGGAAGAATCGGACCCTTTGTGAGATGGCCAGGATGATGCTCGATGAGCATAGGACTCCTAGGCGTTTCTGGGCCGAGGCGGTCAATACCGCTTGCTATGTCTCAAATCGCATCTTCCTTCGTGCCTTTAAGAGGAAGACCTCTTATGAGCTGATGCATGGACGACAACCCAAGGTGAGTCACCTTAGAGCTTTTGGGTGCAAGTGTTTCATTCTGAAGAAGGGCAAGTTGGATAAGTTTGAGTCTCGATGTTCGGATGGGATTTTCCTTGGTTATGCGATTCATTCTAGAGCATATCGTGTGCTCAATCTTGATACTAACCGAATCATGGAAACTTGCGAGGTTACCTTCGACGAGACATAGCCATGTAGCTCTTCTGCTTTTGAGTGTGTAGGTGATGAGGAGATTGGAGCGAGGATCTTTGAGGATGAGAAGGACGGAGATGGAGACAACGACGATGGTGGTGGTGATGCTCTAGCGGCTGATCGTGTACGTGCTACTTCCACTACTACGATGACGATCGAGGATGGACCATCCCCTACACCCACTACGACTGAGGCTGTTTGAGTGGAGGCTGCTGCAGAGGGGGAGATTGTGTCTAGATGAGAGGCTCCCCGGCGAGTAAAAGTTGATCACCCACCGGCGACCATCATTGGTGACCTTCATGAACGCACTACACGGTCGAGGTCAAGGAACACTTCTCATTTCGCTCACTCTGCTTTTGTTGCTTCTTTCGAGCCCAAAGATATTCGACACGCTTTGTCTGACGAGAATTGGGTGAATTCCATGCATGAGGAGTTGGAAAACTTTGAGAGAAACCAAGTCTGGGTGTTAGTCGATCCACCGCCAAATTGCCATCCCATAGGTACCAAGTGGGTGTGGAATAACAAAGAGGGTGAGAATGGGATGGTTGTGAGAAACAAGTCGAGGTTGGTGGCGCAGGGGTTCAACTAGAAGGAGGGGATAGACTATGAGGAGACATTTGCTCCTGTGGCCCGTTTGGAGGCAATTAGGATCCTTCTAGTCTTTGCCGTGGCTAAAGGGTTCAAGTTGTACCAAATGGGTGTCAAGAGTGCTTTCTTGAATGGGGTGATAGAGGAAGAAGTGTATGTGAGGCAACCCCCGGGGTTTGAGAGCGAGAAATACCCACACCGTGTATACAAACTCTAGAGAGCTCTCTATGGGTTGAAACAGGCACCTAGAGCTTGGTATGGTAGGTTGAGAGGCTTTTTGCTGAGTAAGGGGTTTGTGATGGGCACAGTTGATAAGACCCAGTTTCTCCTTAAGCATGGGAACGACCTTTTGATTGTTCAGATATACATGGATGACATAATCTTTGGTGGCTCTTCTCATGATCTTGTTGCCAGATTTGGAGATGACATGAGCAGGGAATTTGAGATGTCCATGATGGGTGAGCTGCAGTTTTTCTTGGGTCTCCAGATCAAGCAGTGCAAGGACGGGACCTTTGTACATCAGGCGAAGTACACCAGGGACATGGTGAAGAAGTTTGGCATGAACGACTCCAAGCCGCTGACTACCCCGATGAGTACAACTACGGCTTTGGACGCGGATGAGGATGGTGAACCCGTGGACCAGAAGGAGTACCGGAGCATGATCGGCTCCCTCTTCTACTTGATGGCGACGAGGCCAGACATACAGTTCAGCGTGTGTCTGTGCGCTCATTTTCAGGCTTCACCGAGGACTTCACATTGGTAGGCCGTCAAGCGGATTTTCAGGTACTTGAACTACACTCCTGTGTTTGGTCTTTGGTACTCTGCCTCCTCGACACTCAGGCTTCATGGATTTGCTGATGCGGATTTTGCTGGGTGTCAACTGGACCGCAAGTCTACTTCTGGGTGTTGTCAGTTCCTTGGTTCTTCTTTGGTCTCTTGGTCATCTCGTAAGCAATCGAGTGTAGCCCAGTCCACCACCGAGGCTGAGTATGTAGCTGCTGCTAGTTGTTGTTCCTAGCTGCTTTGGATGACTTACACCATGAGTGATTTTGGAGAGGAGTGCTCCCAGGTTCCACTTTTCTGTGACAGCACCAGTGCCATAAGCGTAGCCAAAAATCCTGTCCTCCACTCCAAAACGAAACACATAGAAGTGAGGTACCACTTCCTGAGAGACAATGTGGAAAAGGGAAACATATCTTTGTCCTATGTTCCTACCCAAGACCAGCTAGCTGACATTTTCACCAAACCGCTTGACCAAGTCACTTTCACTCGCTTGCGAGGTGAGCTTGGGGTGTGCTTTCCTTTCTAGCTGGGTCTTGGAGCTTCTCATGTATATATGTGTCATATGTCCATTTTGTTGCATTCCTTTCATGCATTTTAATTTCTGTACAAAACCTGGTAGGATAGCCATCTTTGGATCACTTGAGCTAGGATTGAGCTTCTCTTATATACATTGATCACTGATGTGCTATGGATGAGATATGTGCATGTTTGGTAAATTGTGGATGTAAATGCTTTGCTCTTGATGGTTTTGCCATATATGGATGATGAGATAGCATTTTGTTTGTGAAAATGATGCAATTGCCTCTCTCATGAGTAGATGCTAGTCTTTGCCAAATTTGTGCTTAAATGCTTATATCATACTCAGTTTGTGCTTGAGGATCATATTCTCTTTGCTTGGGGTCAAAGACCTTTTGTCATTGTAAATGTTTATGCTTAGTTTGTGCTTGAGGACTTGAGTAGCTTGTGAGTGTTTATAATGATCTTGTAATGAGAATTTGTGATCTTGCATAAATTTTGGATGATCTAGTGCCTTTGTGTTCAAATTGGCATAGATAGCGTCTTGCTCATGAGATGAATGTTTCTTTGTGAAAATTGCTTAAAATTGCTTTTGGCCATGTCACATGCTTATATGTCTCTACCTTCTTGATGGCAATGTGCAAACTACACCATATCTACCTTGCTTGCTCTATGTCTCATGTGTAGCATTTTGTTGTGCTCTTTGTATATTTGAGAAGCTTGGTAGACTGTATATATGCTTTGACATGCATTTTTCATGAAAACAAGGGGAAGAGTTTCATATACCTTGATTCATGCATTGTCAACAAGGGGGAGAATATACATGCTTTGGGGAGAGTTATGCATATTTGGGGAGATTTTTTTTGAATTTGCTCAGGGGGAGTTTGCATATGTGCAGGGGGAGCTCCTTTGGTTTGCCTGAGTTTTGTGCTTTGTGGTGTGCTCTTTGTGAGCTTTGTTTTGTCTCGGCTGTGTCGAGCCGTTGCCCTTGTCTTAGGGGGCCGAGACTTGGTTTGGCGAGTGATCGGGTTTCGCTTATTCTTTGGCTTTGGATCACTTGCTTGGAGGTTTGTTGTTTTCTTTTCTTTTTCTCTCTGATAGTTACTATGAGTGTTTTCAATGCACTTATCAAGGGGGAGATTGAGGACCAGGTGTGTCCGAGGACCAGTGGAGCGTCGCTCCTTAGTGATGAGTGATTGACAACGTTGTGTGGACTGATGCTTGGCTAAGTGTGCAGATACAGGTTGCGGCTTGACTCGTGTCGGTGCAGGTGAAGAACAAGCGCGAAAGGCCTGAGCCGTGGTGGCCTCCGGGTGATGGAGTGGCAAGTAGGCTTGGTTCGATGGACCTGGTGGCCGATGGGGTCAAGTGCGAGCCGTGCGGTGCAAGACTGGCGGGCTGAAGTTGTGAACATAGGCCGGTGCAAGGTAGCGGTTGGAGCCCGAAGCTTGCACGCGGGGTTTGTTGGTTTGCCCACAAAACCATCGGTGGACGGTTTCTTGGTTTGGGCCTCAAAACCAAGCCCGGAGGCCCGAGCCGACGGTGATGGTGATCCGGGAGCTTCGGGAAGCTTCGAGGTGGAGGGCACGTGGCGTGATCACGGGGTTTGCGTCGATGCGAAGTGAAGCCGTGGTGGAAGCGTGTCCGTCCGATGAAGACTTGACCAAAATGCCCCTGAGGGGTTGTATCTTCATTTCAAGCGGTAGGGGTAGCGTGGTCATTTACCTCCCTCCGATGGACTTCGTATAAATAGCGGAGAGGTGGATGGCATCTCTCTCTCTTGGACTCTAGGGCTTTCTCCCCCGGTAGATTTCTCTGAACTGCTTCTTTTCACTCTGGATTCCTTAGGCTAGACTCTTGTATAGACTCTGACCTCTGGATGTATGGAAGCATTCGGTGTTGCGGTGATCTCCTAGTCCCTTGTGATTTTCGTGTCTTTTTCGGGGCTATTTTTGGGGTGTTTCGTTCTTCACTCGATTCGTGAGTTTGGAGGTGTTTCTTCACGGATTTCTTTGAGTGGATCATGGGTGGATGCCTTGCGCATGTTTGTGTGTGATCTTGACCCCTCAAACGCTGTGGAGAGCCTTCGATTCGTGCGTTTTTGGTTGGAGCCCGAGTTCATGGTGGTTGCTTGTGTGATCCGCGATTCCCGGTGATTTAGGGAGTTAGAGATCGAGATTTTTGGGGCATAGCATCCTTGTGTGACGCATATCATCTCCCCAAAGTCTTGTCTCAAGAGCTTCAATCGTTTGGGAGATCCGGCGATGAGTGCGTGGAGTTGACCCCACGGGTCGGGCGTTTTTGGTTCTGTTCGTGGCTTGCGGACAGTCCGCACGATAGCTGCGGACATTCCGTGTGCCCAGTTGTTCGTCGCGTGTTCTTCCTGTTCTTACGTGTTTTCGTTTCGATCCGGTTTGCCCCTAGGGTTTCGTTGCAAGTTGTTTGCGGACAGTCCACGTGTAGCTCCCGGACGGTCCGCGTGGTGAAGAGTTTGTTTGGGGTTTTTGTCTGGGGTTTCCAGCGGGTTGACGGACAATCCGCCCAGGCCTCACGGATGGTCGGCGACACTGGCGGACAGTCCGCGTGACCTGCACGGACGGTCCGATTTTCGGCTTGCAGCTCTGGTGGTTCTGTTGTTCTTTTCGGACAGTCTGGCCCGTACCCGCGGACAGTCCACCGTACACTAGCGGACAGTCCGCCAGTACCAGCCGGACGGTCCGCACTGGTCGTTTCCAGATTTGACCAAGTGCTTTGGTTCTTGCTTTGGTGCTTCCGCTCTTTGCTACTAGGCTTGTTTCTTGTTCTCGTAGGCTTGTGTGTGCCTTGTTTGGAGCTTCCTTTGTGTGCGCGGATTCTTGGAGTGGCAATCGGGGTATAGGCCGAGTTCGACCTTCGGGAAGAATTTTTATCGGCTCCCATTCACTCCCCCCCTCTCTTGTCGCCCTATTCGGTCCTTCAACTCTTCTTGTTCTTCTTCAACAAAGTGTTCAACGTCGAAGGATGGTTGGGTCATCTCTTGTAGAGACACCATTAAGACCTCCTCAATAGGGTCTTGTTCAAGTTTAGGTTCCACTATTGTGTTGATTGATCGGTCAAGAGGAATGGTCATAGTGGCATTCCCAACCTTGAAGTCTAAGTGACCTCGCAATGGTTCTTCCTATAGAAGTCTCATGATTGGTCTGCCAATCAAGAGAGGAACTTCTGAGATGTCATAAATATGAAAATCTAGACATATCCCAATGTTGTTGATTCTAACAGGAATAGTCCTTAAAACTCCATGGCTTTCAAGAATAAATCCCGATGGGCCTTTTAGAAGTTTTTGAGATGGAATTAAGAACGTGTCAGAATAAAGAATATCAGCTAGCTCCTTTGAAATAATGTTTATCCCGACAGAAGGATTGTAGTGGACTTTTCTAGCAGACCCTCTAATTTGGCATAGAAGAATGGTTGAAGAGGAGGTGATACAAGCTACCTCGGGTGATAACTCCGCTTCAGTTAGCCATTCATAACTCATAATTGCAGAAAGGCTTTTGACGTGTTCTAAGGTAACAGATTCTTCCTGTGAATCAGGTAGAGTGGTCTTTACTAGAGGTCTCGCTAGGATAGGAAAATTCGAGGTGTTTCCATAATCTTCAAAGATATCTTCCTCGAATGCAAAGGGAAGCTCTAAAGGTGATGGTTCATCATCCTCTACTTGGCTTTGCGTTCCCTCATCAGCAGGTGTTTCAACAACCAAATTATTAGAAGAGTCAATTGGAAGTTCTAATTTGGTTGGGTGTTCCTCCTCTATTGGTTTAGGGCTTGGCTCGACTTCTTCTGGGAATTCATCATAGACGCCAGTGTATGGGGTGTTTTCAAGGATTTTGTCAAGGATTGCTTTTCCCTCACTAACGTTTTTATGTAAGAACGATCCTCCAGAAGATGTATCGAGGATAAGGGCAGCTTCTTTGCTAAGACCACAATGGAAGTGTTGTAAAAGAACATGGTCAGGAATAGACAAATCTGGGCCACATATAAATAAACTTGAAATCCTTGCCCAAGCTGCTCCTATGGTTTCCTTCTCTTTTTGTTTTAAAGTAAGGATTTCTAGACGAAGAGTGATAACCTTCGAAATAGGGAAGAAAGCAAGACAAAATTTGCTTTGCAGTTCATCCCAATTTCAGTTTACACTTCTAACATTATGAGCATACCTGTTGGCACTTTTTATCTATAAATATTTCCCCTCACATTTACTGGAAAAAGGACTAAAATATAATTAGATCACCTTATTAGGGTTTATATTGATAATTTCCACGAGTTTTGGTGAATCTATGAATTTACAGGGACTATTCAGAAAATATGCAAAGAAACCACTCTAGAAGACTCCAGAAGGCTCCGGAACTCAACGTGACTTAGCACCTAAGAAAGAAGCATCTAGAAGGATCAAGGACCCACCTGGCTGAAGTGGACCCCGAGGAGGGCCCACCCCAGCCCGATCGGCCTGGAGGTGGGGCCGGTCGGCCCCCCCTGGCGCCAAATGGGCTCAGCTTCCGGAATGTTCTTCCACCGCCTAAGAGGATCAATCTAAACCACAAGTTAGGTCGGTTTGATCGTACGGTGCACGCCGTCTCCTCCGGGCTATATAAGCAGACCCCCTGACCCCAGGGCAGACAACAATTCATTCTATCAGATCCTCTATGCCTATCTGAGATTAGAGCTCTAGATTAGAATTAGAGTTGGAGAGTTAGTATCAAATTGAGAGATTAGAGCCACGATCTATTTAGATCTAGCTAATCTTGTTCGAGAGGATTAGAGAGTGGTAGAGGCGAAGCTGAAGGAAGGCCCGGACCTGTCGGTGTCTCCTCTTCATCTTCTACCTCTGGGATCAACTCCATTGGAGCCTGATCCTGAGACCTTGTGGAAAGATCGACTTCTTATTCAAGTGAGTAACATTGTTTTATTGTTCTTACGGTTCATAACTCTTTGAGTAATTTAATTCCTGTCGCTCTTGAGTTAAAGTTGCATGTTTAGTGTAAGCGTGGTGCTTAGACTAGCTAGCTTATGAATGCCTTCTATATTCCGGATCGTGTGGTAGAAGTGGGAAGTGACCTTGTTCCCGTCTGTCCTTTGCAGTCCACCTCCCGTCTATAGAAACCATAGGACTCCCCCCATAGATTCTCGGGAGGTTCCCTTTCCTAAGTGTGCCTTCAGACAATCACCCCATAAGAACAATATAGACATAGCTTGTGAGAATAAGAACTAGACATCCTTAAGTTTTCCTTATCTTTCTTTCTGTCAAGTCCTTGATAGCTACATAGTGATTAGTTGTATACCTCAGATACTCTCTTTACCATTCTCCTTGTGGACCAAAGAGAAAATGAAAGGCGATTGGGGAACTCTCCGTGCAGATTTTTGCATGGATTTTTATCCCTTATCTAAAGTAGTCGACCTCAGAATCAAGATCATATCCTTCAAACAGGGGGATAATGAGTCTATGAGTTCATCCTGGGAACGTTTTGAACTCCTTTGCAAACCCAGACCAGATCTAAGCCTTCAAGACCATATTCTCCTTCAACATTTCTATATTGGTCTTAATAAGGAATCTAGAGCCTATTTGAATGTCTCCTCTCATGGATCATTCATACACCTTACATCTAGTGAAGCTAGAACTGTCCTAGACAACATTCTAGCCAGCACTAATGATGGTCCTTTAGAAGAGAAAACTTTAGAAGAAGAGATTCCAGAGATAGCTACACCAGAACCTATGCCAGAAACATCTCAACCTATAGCTATCCAACATATAGAATCACCACAGGAAGAAATTCCTCTACCTGATTTTATAAATGATATCGAGGATGATTTATTTTCCGATTATGGAAACACCTCGAAATATCATAAAGAGAAGAGGCCTCGAAAGCACACATCTTCTTCACATGAGAAGATAGACCCTTTTGAGCAAACCTTCTCAAGAGAACACACTGTGGAGCTTGCATCCATCATGAGTGGGGAATGGTTAGAAGAGTCAGAGCTTTCCTCTGATGTAGTCCATTTGGATTCACCTTTTATACCAATTCAATGTACAATCAATGGAACCCCCTTTGATGCCCTTTATAATCCGGTTGTGGGAATCAATATAATGGCCTTATCCTTTTTCCATCAGTTTATTAAAAACAAGCCATTATCTCCCACAACGAAATTATTAAAGTGCTCCTCAGGACAAATTATTCAAAGTTCGGGAATTCTCTATGTCTTACCTATTTTAGTTTACGACATGCCAATTCACCCGAGCTTTCACATTTGTGATATTAAGGAGTTCGATCTTTTAATAGGCTATCATTTAGAAAAAACTCCTTAAAGAAGGACACACAGGGAAACCTGATGTTTGCCTAGGCAAAACCATTAAAGTTCCCTTACACTTCTCACATTCGATCCATACTAAGACCGAACCCAGTCCTGAACCTGACCCAATGGAAGAGGTGAATGAAGCATCTCTAGAACATTTCGTAGAATCCAATCAAGAAGATGTCACTAAGTTCTTCATCGAGGAGGAAGAAGAAAATCCTACAGAATCTGAGCCCCTCGATGAAACCGAGGAACCCTCGAGACCTCCCATTGAGCTTAAACCTTTACCACCTGGTCTTAGATATGCCTTTTTGCACAATGATTATGAGTCTCCTGTGATCATTAATGACCAACTCACTCAGGAAGAGACTCATAGGCTGATAACCATCTTAGAACAACATCGCTCAGCCTTTGGCTACTCGCTCCAAGACCTTAAGGGCATCAGTCCTGCCCTTTGCACTCATCGCATTCCTACAAACCCTGATGTTCTACCATCTAGAGAGCCACAACGAAGACTCAACAATGCGATGAGAGAGGTAGTGAAGAAAGAAGTTCTGAAACTCTTACATGCCGAGATTATATATCCTGTGCCACATAGTGAGTGGGTAAGCCCCGTGCAAGTTGTGCCTAAAAAGGGAGGCATGACAGTTGTGAAAAATGAGAGGAATGAATTAATTCCTCAGAGAACCGTCACTGGTTGGCGTATGTGCATAGATTATAGAAAACTCAACAAAGCCACAAGGAAAGATCACTTTCCACTGCCCTTCATTGATGAAATGTTAGAGCGGTTGGCAAATCACTTTTTCTTTTGCTTCCTTGATGGATATTCTGGATATCACCAAATCCCAATCCATCCCAGTGACCAGAGCAAAACCACTTTTACATGTCCTTATGGAACCTATGCTTATCGTAGAATGTCTTTTGGGCTATGTAATGCTCCAGCTTCTTTTCAAAGATGTATGATGTCTATATTCTCTGATATGATTGAAGGGATCATGGAAGTTTTCATGGATGATTTTTCTGTTTATGGAAAAACCTTTGATGATTGTCTAGAAAACTTGGATAAGGTTTTGCAAAGATGTGAAGAAAAGCACTTAGTCCTTAATTGGGAAAAATGTCATTTCATGGTTAGAGAAGGAATAGTGCTAGGACATCTAATTTCTGAAAGAGGAATTGAGGTAGATAGAGCTAAAATAGAAGTAATTGAACAACTACCTCCACCTGTTAATGTCAAGGGAATCAGAAGTTTTCTTGGCCATGCTGGTTTCTATAGATGGTTTATAAAAGATTTTTCTCATATTGCTAGACCTCTTACAAACTTGCTTGCCAAAGATGTTCCTTTTGACTTTGATGATGCTTGTCTTAAATCTTTTGAAACTCTAAAAAAATGCTCTTATTTCTGCACCCATTATACAACCCCCTGAATGGTCTTTACCTTTTGAAATTATGTGTGACGCAACTAATTATGCTGTGGGGGCTGTTTTGGGGCAAACAAAGGACAAGAAACATCATGCCATTGCTTATGCTAGTAAAACTTTGACAGGACCTCAACTCAATTATGCCACAACTGAAAAAGAACTGCTACCTGTTGTTTATGCCATTTACAAGTTTAGATCTTACTTAGTAGGAGCAAAAGTTATTGTTTACACTGATCATGCTGCTTTAAAATATTTGCTCACTAAGAAAGATGCTAAACCTAGATTAATAAGATGGATTCTGCTTCTCCAAGAATTTGACTTAGAAATAAAAGATAAGAAGGGAGTAGAAATTCTGTTGCCGATCATTTGTCTAGAATGTATTTTGAGAAACCACAGGAATTACCCATCAATGACGCAATGAGGGACGACATGCTCTATCGGATCGCCCGGTCAGACCCCTGGTACGCAGATATTGTTAATTTTATGGTTGCAGGGTATGTACGACCAGGAGCCGACAAGAAAAAGCTTATTTACGAGAGTCGCCATCACCTGTGGGATGAACCATACCTTTTTCGAGTATGCTCTGACGGGTTACTCAGGAGGTGTGTACCGGCAGTAGAAGGAATGAAGATCATTGAGAAGTGCCATTCATCACCATATGGAGGTCATTATGGAGCTTTCCGCACACATGCAAAGATCTGGCAAAGCGGATTTTTCTGGCCAACCATGTATCAAGACATAAAAGATTTCGTACGAAGGTGCAACTCCTGTCAGAGGCACGAAAACATCAATTCCAGAAATGCCATGCCACTGACAACCAACCTTCAGATCGAGCTCTTTGATGTCTGGGGAATTGACTACATGGGACCATTCCCAAAATTCGGAAAATTCGAGTACATCTTAGTGGCAGTTGACTATGTCTCCAAATGGGTTGAAGCCCTGCCATGCAGATCTGCTGACCACAAAAGCTCAATAAGAATGTTTGAAGAGACAATATTTCCGAGATTCGGTACGCCAAGGTTAGTGATAAGTGATGGAGGATCCCATTTCATCGACAGGTGCTTCGAGAAATACCTCATGAACCATGGGATCCAGCACAATGTCGCTACTCCTTACCACCCGCAAACAAGTGGTCAAGCAGAGACGTCCAATAAGCAGATCAAGAACATTCTACAGAAGACGGTGGACCAAATAGGGATAAAATGGAAAGACAAGCTACCCGAAGCACTTTGGGCTTATCGGACAGCTTATAAAACCCCCATTGGAATGTCTTCCTACCAACTGGTCTACAGGAAGACATGTCACTTGCCGGTTGAGCTAGAATTCAAGGCTCATTGGGCAATAAAGAGATGGAACATGGACTTTGAAGCAGCCGGAACAAAATGGAAAATGCAACTGTCCGAGCTAGAAGAATGGAGAGAGAAGGCGTATCACAGTGCCAAGATCTACAAGGAAAGAACAAAGAGATGGCACGACAAGAGAATCATAAAGAAAGAATTCAACCCAGGCGATCAGGTATTACTTTTTAACTCCAGGGTACGACTCTTTGGGCACGGGAAGCTACGAAGCAAGTGGGACGAACCATACAAGGTGGTGAATTCATCGTCACATGGAGCCGTCACTCTTCAAGACAATGAAGGTACGTTATTCAAGGTAAATGGTCAACGTCTTAAAATATTTTTAGAGCCCAATAAAGAGTCTGAGGATTTAGATGAAATAGATTTCTTTTGTTTTCCCATGAATATTAATTTTAGGTCGTAATGGGCTGTCTTAAGGTTTTTAAGGATCAGCACACGGTTAGAGCACCCCGCGTCGAAGATCGTTGCGAGACGACGTGGTGGGGGGCCGACCGGCCTCCTCACTGGGCCGATCGGGCCCTGCCCGCCGCCTCGCGCCGCCAGCTTTCGCCCACGCTATCTCTAAGGTGCTCAGTTTTGGAAAAACTTGTTCGGGGATCTTTTACGAGATATCCCGTAGCCTTTCCAAGCTAGGTCAACCACCTCTGCAAGTCTGTGACCGATATATAAGCAGGGGCAGACCTCCACCTTTTTCTCATCCCAAAGCCTCCAAGTAGCAGCAATGGCTGACAAGCAGCTTGTCCCCTTTAGCTTTGAAGCCAAGGCGGTTGTTCCTTTCGAGAAGGAAGCAAAGCCGCTAGCCTCCTTGCCTCCTGATCACATCCCTCTCTCGCTGTTCCCGCCTAGTCATCCACGTTCGCCGCCACCGCCTAAAGAAAGCAAGCAGGCGATGTACGCTCAGCCGTACGATCGCCGTCGTGAAGCAGCTCAGAAGAAGCCGATCCGTGTTCCTAGCTACATGGATCTGAAGAAACCAAGGGATGGTGAGCGACTCGCTGACGTGCGCATGGACAAGCATGGCAACACAAGGGTGCATAAGTACACCACCTCCTCAAGCCGTGTCACCATCGACGGAGTTCGTGCCAAAGAACCTCAAATCAAGAGAATTCCGATCATCGAAGCCAGCCAGCGGATGCCGCAGAAACAGAAGACCCGGAAGACCGTAGCTGAGCTAGCGCAGGAAGTAGCAAGCCTGGCAGAAACTTGCAAAGAGATCCACCGCGTCAACACTTCCCTCACCAAGACCGTCCTCAAACTGTGAGAATCAAAGAAGTGAAGGGACGATGAGGAAGACCATAGCCGCGACCTTAAGAAGGGCAAGCGCCCTTTGTAAACACCTTAGTTAGAGAGCACATTAGTGATAGTTAGTTCGAGTTAGTTAGTTTGCTTTAGTTGTTAGAGTTGTTTAATAAAGTGCTCTCTCCTTTAATAAAGAAGTATTCCACAAGTTGAGTTATTTTTGCCTATATATATTTTCTGGATATGTTTTTGTCTCCACCATACTGTGCATGCAAGATAACAGAAAACAAGTGTGGGGGAGAAGAACAGACGACCAAACAGCATCTTCCACGACCAAAATCAAGAAAAATGGGAAAAGCACAGAACAAACGACTCGCACGACGAACCACGGCAGAACCCAGTTCGGCCACGTCTCGTCCACCACTCGGTTTGCTTCCTGAACTTTTTAAATTTTTGCAATTTGCTTTCCGTTTCGAATTTGAACAAAGATGCCCTGCTAAAATGTCCTGATAACCTAAAAGATAAAGTTTCACATGTTTATGCTCTTAGAAATATTTATTGCTTTTGGGATGATCAGAATGAGGTTAGAATAATGAGAACCATCTTTCTTTTATCTTGTCTATGGAGAGTGCTTTAAAAATTATTAGCTAAGTTTCTCCTTTGTGATCAATAATATATCCCAACAGAGCTTTCATTGAAAATAAATTTGATTAAATGCTGCTTACTTGTATTGAGCTTTGTCAAATCTAGTGCTATGTTGAAGTTTTGTCTAATTCTATGATCAAGATCACGTACACTGCTTTCACTAAAGTATCTATGCTCTAAGATTTTTGATCTCTGTCTCCCATATCATGAAAAAAGGTACAGCTAAAAAAGAAGAAGAAGAAGAGAGAAAAAGCCAAAGAAAGAAAAGAGAAAAAATTATGAGTGGAGAGAAAAGTGAGAGAGAGGAGAAAATGGACAAGTGTTCTACGGGTCAGAAGAACCCCCCTCTCAGAAAAAAAGGCATAAAAAAGAGAAGAATAATGGACATGTGTCCGAGGGTGAGTAGGGCCCACTTCTCTAAAATAATAAGTGAGAGAGTAATAATGGACGCGTGTCCAAGGGTGAGTAGAACCCAACTCTCCACAAAATAGCTGGATACCTTGTTCTAAAAAATGGGAAAAGATAGAAGATTCTAAAGTCAGAGCAGTGGTTTTTAAAATTTGACACACGCACATATCTTGATCTACGACCTATGACAGGCCTCTTCATGGATACAGATTTTGACCCAGCAATATATGCAAGGTAAGTCTGCTACATCTTTACATTCTAAAAACTTCACATATATTTGAGAGTATCACAAAGGAGTAAGCAAGGCTGCATTTTCTTTTCAAAACTTATTCAAAATCTCTCCATTGACTTGATTTGAGAAATAAAGGTGATCTGTTTCTAACTATGCTCAGATATTCCCTAAGTACAGATATGACTAAGGAGTATAATTATGTTGATTCTTGTCTCTACGGTTGTAAACCATCCTTTTATCGAGGATGAGTAAAAGCCTAAGTGTGGGGGAGTTTGTTGGCACTTTTTATCTATAAATATTTCCCCTTACATTTACTGGAAAAATGACTAAAATATAATTAGATCACCTTATTAGGGTTTATATTGACAATGTCCACGAGTTTTGGTGAATCTATGAATTTACAGGGACTATTCAGAAAATATGGAAAGAAACCACTCTAGAAGACTCCAGAAGGCTCCGGAACTCAACGTGACTTAGCACCTAAGAAAGAAGCATCTAGAAGGATCAAGGACCCACCTGGCCGAAGTGGACCCCGAGGGGGGCCCACCCCAGCCTGATCGGCCTAGAGGTGGGGCCGGTCGGCCCCCCCTGGCACCAAATGGGCCCAGCTTCCGGAATGTTCTTCCACCGCCTATGAGGATCAATCTAAACCACAAGTTAGGTCGGTTTGATCGTACGGTGCATGTCGTCTCCTCCGGGCTATATAAGCAGACCCCCTGACCCCAGGGCAGACAACAATTCATTCTATCAGATCCTCCATGCCTATCTGAGATTAGAGCTCTAGATTAGAATTAGAGTTGGAGAGTTAGTATCAAGTTGAGATATTAGAGCCACGATCTATTTAGATCTAGCTAATCTTGTTCGAGAGGATTAGAGAGCGGTAGAGGCGAAGCTGAAGGAAGGCCCGGACCTGTCGGTGTCTCCTCTTCATCTTCTACCTCTGGGATCAACTCCATTGGAGCCTGATCCTGAGACCTTTTGGAAAGATCGACTTCTTATTCAAGTGAGTAACATTGTTTTATTGTTCTTACGGTTCATAACTCTTTGAGTACTTTAATTCCTGTCGCTCTTGAGTTAAAGTTGCATGTTTAGTGTAAGCGTGGTGCTTAGACTAGCTTGCTTATGAATGCCTTCTATATTCCGGATCGTGTGGTAGAAGCGGGAAGTGACCTTGTTCCCGTCTGTCCTTTGCAGTCCACCTCCCGTCTATAGAAACCGTAGGACTCCCCCCATAGATTCTCGGGAGGTTCCCTTTCCTAAGTGTGCCTTCAGACAATCACACCATAAGAACAATATAGACATAGCTTGTGAGAATAAGAACCAGACATCCTTAAGTTTTCCTTATCTCTCTTTCTGTCAAGTCCTTGATAGCTACTCAGTGATTAGTTGTATACATCAGATACTCTCTTTACCATTCTCCTTGTGGATTCGATATTTAAATCCCTCTCCCGGGTGGAATGCTCACCGGTATCCGTGCGCTTGCGGATTATCCATCATAATATTTCTGTAGGCTTAACAAATACCAACAATACCATTGTTTCGCCCTCTCCAAAAGGGAGAAAGGAAACAATTTCCATTTTAAGGTCTCATGTGTCATGCCCGGAATATTTAAGCATGAACATAATTGCTCAAATTCTCGAAGGTGGGTGTATGGATCTTCGCCTTCTTTTCCAGAGAAGGGTTGCTCCCGAACCATTGCTATTAACGCAGGACGAAGCTCAAAGCCATCCGTAAGAATAGGATGTGATGATTGTGGTGGCTCTAGCAATTCGCCCTTTGGAGCAAAAAGTTTGAAGATAGGAGAGGAATCCATAATGGTAATGAAAAAGGTGGTAAAAGGATAAAAAGGATAAATGGACGAACTTGGTTCGAGACTAGCACAACTACCGTTCCACGGCAACAGCACCAGAGAACTTGTTGGTATTTATTAACGCACATAGAAAAATCCGCAAGCGCACGGATACCGATGTAGCTTTCACCCGGGAGTATTCCAAGGTATCGATTTCCACGGGGAACGCGAAGTGTACTAATCAAGGTTAAAGTCGTCCAAGGATAACTATATGTTTTTATGGGAGAGAGAGAAAGTTTCTAAGGCTTCTCTAATGGATCTAAAAAAATCAAATATACTTCAAGGTTTACTTATTTCTGGACGTCAGAACACTAGCCACGGAAAGGGATGAGAAAGGGGCTAGGAAGCTCTAACAATTGTCCTACAAACACCAACCCGAACATGGTGGAACACGTCGGCCGTCATGGCTGTCACCACCTGGGGCTACCACAAACTATCCGTGGGATTGGGTGCAATTCCAGGTAACCACTAGACTGAACACCACACCTAATCTAAAGATTACTACTCAAGCGTTGCAAAGACTAGAGCACTTGATGCAAGAGAGAATCTAATAAATAAACTGAAAGTAAATGCTATATGAAAGTAAATAGAGAACTTAGAATTAATAAATGAAGAACCTGGAGATTTGCTGAAGATGAACTAGTTGCCACGAAAGTACAAAGTTGAAGAAGATCCGACAGGTCCGGCTCTTCAGCTCTCTCCTCTCCTCTCTCCTTGATCTGATTTACAACTAGATGAACTAGATGAACAAGACAACTAGAGGGACCTCTCTCTCTTCTAATTGAAACCCTAGATTTTGCTCTGTAGATAGCTAATGAGGAGATGATGGCCTGGGGGGCACCCCAGGGCCTGCTTATATAGTCCGAAGGAGGTGCCACACCGCCATACGATCAAACCGACCTTCAATATACGGTTTAGATTGCTTCTCATAGGCGGTGGAGGAAGGTTCCAGAAGCTGGACCGGGACGGGCTCCGTAACAGGCCGATCGGCCCAGTAGGGAGGCCGGTCGGCCTCCCACTGTAGCACTTCAGGTCCAACTTTGACGGGTGCGTGCGTGTCGTCGTGTCATTTCCGAAAAGTTATAATTCGCGTCAAACGGAGTCTGGATGAGGAAGTTATGCCCGTTTTACCGAACCCCGCTCTGCGACTGATATCTTCTAATTCTGGACTCCGAATATGGCAAATGATATATCCGTTTTGATCATCTCGACGAGCTCTTCGCAATGTTGCACTTTAATTCTGCATTTGAGATACTTCTAGGTTGCTCTTTTGTAGGAGTTGGATCGGAGTACGATTGGGACACGTCTTGGAGTCGTATGACTTGATAACTCTCGCTGTTTTCCTGTTTAGTCCCTGCAAATCATAACTTCACCAAAAGTTGTGGAAATCTGCCAGATAAACCCCTAGATCTATGATTATGTTCATTTTATGCCTTTTTCTATGTTTAGTTGACAAGTAAAAGTATACGTTAACATGTGTCAACAGGTACGCGATCTGGAGCGTTCGCGTGCGATCGAACGGTCACGAGTGCGCCGCCGGATTAAGGTCGCCGGTGTCGCCGGAAACAGGGCTCCCGCGGCGGTGTTTCATCAGAGTTGGACGGTGGCAGCGCCGTGGTGCACTAGGGACGACGGGAAGTGGACGAGAAGAGAGAGGAGGGGACGGAGAGCTCACCAGGAGGGAAAACACGGGCGGAGGCGGTGTACAAGCGGCTGACGGCGAACGGTGGTGAAGGTGGACCTCGGGCGGCTGTGGAAGATGGCGTTTCAGTCACGGTGCAAGCCTCCTGCGTGCCCGGGTGACTTCATGGAGTGCCTACGAAGGATGTGGAAGGGAGGAGGGGGTGAGAGGCGGCCGGGAGGAGTGGAATCACGGCGGCGACCATGGCTTACCCGAGCTCGGCTCCTGCGAGCAACTAGCGGCGGAGGGCGCGTACAGGTGAGTGATGGTGGGGTGGAGTGCCAAAGGGTGGGGCTAGAGGTGCCGCAGGGGTTTTTATGGGGGCGGGGGCACTCGGGTGATGGAGGAATTGGCCAGTGGGGACTACGGGGCTGGGCTAGCCATTGATGGCTATTACCTGCCATAGAGAGGGCAGGAAAAAGGAAAGAATGGAGAGGAGGGAGACAGGGGCGGCGATCATGGAGGTGGCTCCAGGCGAACGCGACAAGGCGCGGTGAGGCAGGGATTTGAAATCCCGGGCGGAATTCCTGCCGGTGCGGCGCCGGGTGGGGGAAAAAGAAAGGGGGTGAGAGATGGGAGATGGATCTGACTGGCGGGGTCCGCGTGTCAGTGAGCGGAGAGAGGGAGGAGGCGTTGGGCCACTGTGGGCCGGCCCGAGGGGGAAAACAGAGGGGGGGGAGAAGCTGGGCCGCACTGGGCTGGCCCGCGAGGAACGTGGTCGGTGAGGGAGGTGGGCTAGAGAGTAAAGGAGGAGGGAGAGAGGTTTGGGCCGGAGGTGAGATGGAGTTTTGGCCCAAACAGGAGTTTGTTTCATTTAGCATTCAAACAATTCCAGATATGAAACCTATTCAAATTTTGAAATACAAATTCATTTTTCATGAAAGAAACTAAATGCAAGGCAGCATATATGCATACAAACAAAGATATATCCTAAGGTTCATTTAGTTTCTTTTAGAAATTAATTCTTGCTTACAAACATTTGAGATTACAAGCCAACTAATTCTAGCAAATTTAAATCTATTGCCAAAAAATTAGAATTAGGGTGTTACAAATCCTACCCCCCTTAAGATGAATCTAGTCCTCGAGATTCGGAAGAGTTAGCGAAGAGCTCTTGGAAATCAGCCTTTAGGTCCTCTTCTCGTTCCCACGTTGCTTCATCCTCTGCATGGTGACTCCACTGCACTTTGCACATTCTGACAGCTTTGCTTCGAGTGATCCTCTCAGCAGTTTCTATGATCTTGATTGGGTGTTCCTTATAGGTTAGATCTTTCTTTAGATTGAGCTCCTCCATTGGTAGGCGTTCCTTCTCGGGTTCTCGAAGACATTTCTTCAATTGAGACACATGGAACACATCATGCACATCAGAGAGTTGTTTTGGCAATTCTAGCTGGTATGCCACTTCACCTCTTCTCTCCAAGATCTTGAACGGTCCAATGTATCTTGGTGCAAGCTTTCCCTTAACCTTGAACCTGCGAAGACCTCTTATTGGTGACACTTTGAGATATACAAACTTCCCAACTTCAAAGACCAGCTCTCTGCGTTGGACATCTGCATAACTTTTCTGTCTAGATTGGGCAGCCCTAAAATTTTCCTTAATTGTTTGGACCAATTTTTCAGCTTCTTTCAATATTTCTGGACCAAAGACCTGACTTTCACCACTCTGATTCCAGAATAGTGGAGTTCTGCACCTTCTGCCATACAATGCTTCGAATGGAGACATCTTGAGACTTGCTTGGTAGTTGTTGTTATAAGAGAACTCAGCATATGGGAGACTCTTATCCCTTGCCATACTTCAATGCGCAAGCTCTAAGCATATCCTCAAGAATTTGATTAGTATGCTCTGTCTGTCCATCCGTCTGTGGATGATAGGCTGAGCTGAAGTTGAGATGGGTATCCATGGATTCATGAAGCTTCTCCCAAAACCTGGAGGTGAACTGAGTACCACGATCCGACACGATCTTCTTAGGTACACCATGCAGACAGACAATTCGTGCCATATACAGCTCTACTAGCCTTGCTCCCATATAGGTAGTCTTCACTAGGATGAAATGAGCCACTTTGGTGAAACGATCCACAATGACCCATATAGAATCATATCTACCTTGCGTGCGTGGTAAGCCTACTATGAAATCCATACTTATTTCTTCCCATTTCCATTCCGGTACCTTCAGAGGTTGCAACAATACCGCAAGTCTTTGGTGCTCTGCTTTCACTCTCTAACAAGTGTCGCATAAGGCCGCATATTCTGCAACATCTCGCTTCATACCATACCACCAGTATAGGGTTTTCAAATCCTAATACATCTTCGTGCTTCCTGGGTGAATGGAGTAAGCAGAATCATGTGCCTCTCGTAGAATGGTGTCCCTGAGGGGCTTCAAATCTGGCACACAGATCCTTTCCTTCAGCCACAAGGTTCCTTGATCATCAACTCTAAATCCCGGGGCTTTACCAACCTTGATGAGTTCCTTGATCTCATTGATCTTCTCATCTTTGAGCTGCCCTTTTCTGATGTCTTGCTCTAGTGTTGGCTCTACTTCCATGGTAATACCCTCCATGTTAGTGATGAAGCCAAGGTTGAGTTGCTCGAACTCTTTGCATAATTCCGCTCTAGGCAATCGTGCCACAGCCATGTTAGCATAGCTCTTCCTACTCAATGGATCTGCAACCACATTTGCTTTTCCAGGATGATAGTTAATACCGAGATCATAATCCTTGATCAACTCCAACCAACGGTGTTGCCTCAAGTTCAAATCATTTTGGGTAAAGATATATTTCAGACTCCTGTGATCTGTGTAGATCTCACAATGATTGCCAAGGATGTAATGCCTCCAAATCTTCAAAGCATGAACAACCGCTGCCAATTCTATATCATGAGTTGGATAATTCTTCTCATGCTTCCGTAACTGCCTTGATGCATAGGCTATCACTCGGCCTTCCTACATAAGTATGCAACCAAGACCAGAGTGGGAAGCATCACAATATATATCAAAGGGCTTATGAATATCCGGGAATTTCAGTATCGGTGCTGAGGTCAAACGTCTCTTGAGTTCCTCAAAACTAGCATCACAAGATGCAGTCCATTTCAATTCCCTTGTCTTCTCCAATAATTCTGTGAGTGGCCTGGCAATTTTTGAAAACCCTTCAATAAATCTGCAATAATATGCAGCCAGTCCAAGAAAATTGCGGATCTCTGAGACATTCCGTGGTGGGTTCCAGTTTAACACATCTCGGACTTTCCCTGGATCAACTTTGACACCTCCTTCACGTGACCTAGGAAGGAGACTTCCTTCAACCAAAAGTCACATTTGTTGAGCTTGGCATATAGTTGGTGCTCTCTCAACTTCTGCAATACCAGTCTCAGATGCTCTGCATGCTCTTCTTCATTCTTAGAGAAAACCAGAATATCATCAATGAAAACCACTACGAATTTACCAAGATATTCCATAAACACCTTGTTCATCAGATTCATAAAGTAGGCTGGCGCATTAGTCAAACCAAAAGACATAACATTGAATTCATATAGCCCATATCTTGTCGTGAAGGCTGTCTTCTTAATGTCAGACTTTCGGATCTTAAGCTGATGGTACCCTGAACGAAGATCAATCTTGGATAATACACATGCTCCTTTCAGCTGATCAAATAAATCTTCAATTCTAGGAAGAGGGTACTTGTTTTTGATGGTTACCTCTTTCAATGATCGGTAATCAATACACATCCTCTGAGAACCATCTTTCTTCTCCACAAACAAAAATGGGGCTCCCCAAGGTGAAGAGCTTGGACGAATGAATTCCTTATCCAACAATTCCTTCAATTGCTTTTTGAGTTCCTCTAATTCATTTGCAGCCATTCTGTAGGGTCTCTTTGCTATAGGCGCTGTCCCTTGTAGCAGGTCAATTACAAACTCAATTTCACAATCTGGTGGCATTCCAGGTAGGTCATCTGGGAACACATCCGGAAATTCGCATACCACTCGGATATCCTCTTTAGGGATTCCCTTCATCTGATATAGAATACCTTCCATATTCTCTGATTGAGTTTGCTTTCCTTTCCCACCATACAGATATGGGTACTTCTTAGGGCATTGATCGGCCTGATGCCCATCTTCCTTGCAATGGTAACATGTCTTATTGATCCTTCGGTTGATAGGTTTGTTCCTCCGGGTGTTCCTTATTAGTGTCTGTCGAGTTATTTGTGGGGCTGTGTTCAAGAGTCATGCTTGACATGTGCCTATGTTATGTTTGACTTGAGTGCCTTGGCCTGAGTTGTCCTGGAATCCCGTTGGAGTTGTAAGTCGGGGACGAGTGTTCTTCTGGATTTGTTTCAGGAAGTCACTCCTTTTCCTCTTGTATATCATCTCTTTGCGCTTGTTCTCAAGTGCCAATGCTTTGCCGAAAAAGTGCTGGAGGTTAGGGTAGTCATGTGGCATCAAGTGGCATTGTAAATCATCGTTCAATCCCCCCAAGAACAACTCTTGTTTCTTCTCTCAGTATTTACATCTTCCGGGGCATACCTTGACATCTGAAGAAACTTGTCATAATACTCATCGACTGTCATTAATCCTTGCTTCATCCTCAAAAATTCCTTTCTTCTAAACTTCATAACTCCGTCTGTCACATATCGTGAAGTGAAGCTAGCTTTGAACTCTTCCCATAGGATACTTTCAGGATTTTCATGACTCTTGGTGTAGCCATCCCACCAATCAGAAACTAAACCATATAACTGTCCGGTTGCATAAAGGACCTTTTCCCTGTCATTACATTGCACAACATGGAGCTTCTTCTCTATGTCCTTCAACCAATCATTTGCAACCACGGGATCCGTTGTGTGTTCAAAGATGGATGGATTATATCTCAAGAATTACTTGCGGGTGTCCCTTGGACGTGGTGCTTGCACTACTTGTGCTGGGCCCTGGAGTACCTGGGTCTGGTTTGTCAAGACTTGTTCCATCTGAGTTCAGATAACGAAAAGAGGGTATAAGCAAGGGTATATGATGATAAATGAAAGTAAGAAAGGTTCCCAACTATAAGATGACTTAATTAACTATAAAAGATGACACCATGAGTATGAACTCATAATTCATCACAGTCATTATAGAAGAGGCAAATCACACTTAGCACAATAACAAGGTCTTAGAAAGCAACTAACACAGCAATTCACCATGAAGGGTGTAGATAGTTTAACAGTACTAAACGTTCTTATTATTAAGGCAAAGGGTGCATCCTAATCCATGCGACGAGAGCAAGCGGTGTCCTTCATCGACTCGGTGGTGTCTTCAGAAGCAACACTGGTCTGCGTGAGCACGACGAAGCGACCGATATGACGCTCAGGATCTCCAGTGCTGCTATCTTCGAAGTCTTCTGGTGGGGGCGGTGGTGTAGCCAGACGTGGCTCCATGGGTGCCTTGCCCTTGGGGTCGAGGGTCGGTGCTGGCAGCTCATCTTGCTTGAAGTCGTCTTCAAATGCCTTGAGCAGCTCGGGGTGCTGGGTGCTGACGCCCTTCATGCGTAGGCGGGATGCATCTTCATCGGAGCTAGTAGGTTAGGTAGGAGCTCTCTTCTGGGGCTTGCTCTTGGAGGCGAGGCGATGGTGAGGGACACGTCCTCCAGTAGCCTTACGAGCTGTCTGCTTCGTGCGTGCCATCTATTTCATTTGAAGTAGAAGAGACTTAGCAATAATTTTATAAAGTGAATTTAAACAAGACAAATAAATGACAAGGATATAATATGAATGAAAACCGTTTAGAGTGTGAAATACAAGGCGTATACATGAAAGAAGTTTTGAAATAAACTAAAATAAAGCATAATATAGTTTTATATCAAAATAAACCTTAGAGACCGACCATGTCTATCTAGGGCTGCGTCCTATGGTCGATATGGCTCTGATACCACTTCTGTAACACCTGATTTTATAAACACAATCAGGTGCCACTTTATGTATGCAGGATCATATATCATACATAAAGTACAACATCATCAATGGTACATTTCCATATCACGTTTAAATATTACAAAATGCCCCGTTGGTCCAAAAGAAAAGTACAGCTAAAGCTTAATATCTTGTGCGGAAGCAGGCTCCATGACCACAGGCAATCAACCGAGGGAAACGCACTCCTAGATCATCATGGCCTCCATAACCTGAACAACATTTATGGGGGAGAGAGAGACAGAAGGGGGTTGAAGGGGAAATGGTGAGTACATCGAAATGTACTCTGCAAGTGTAGGAGGTAGAGCTATGAGGGCATAGAACAAGAAAGGCTGACACAACTGGCTGCAAACATTGATTTTAGTTGGTCATATTTTAACAAACAACCTATTTATTAAGTTGAGAGTTTTCCCAACCCAAACCCACCTTAAAGGTAAAGCATCTATTATCTAAGGCCAAACAACCCATCCAAACCAACCATGAGGACAAGGTGTGTCCGAAGACCAGCAGAGGGTCGCTCCTTAGTGATGAGTGATTGACAACGTTGTGTGGACTGATGCTTGGCTAAGGGTGCAGGTACAGGTTGCGGCTTGACTCGTGTCGGTGCAGGTGAAGAACAAGCGCGAAAGGCCTTAGCCGTGGCGGCCTCTGGGTGATGGAGTGGCAAGTAGGCTTGGTTCGATAGACCCGGTAGGTTACGCGATGCAACAACACGACCCAGACAGTGTTGGATCAAGCATCAAGGACGGTGCGTAAGCTGCATTCGACACGACACAGTCGGTGTTGCATCACACTCCACAGACGGTGCCCTGAATAGGTTACGTGCTGATTCGACACGACAGGAGGCAGCATGGATTTTGCGTAACCTTATCGGCTCCAGTTTACGCGATGCAACAACACGACCGGAAGCATGGGGATTTTGCGTGACAGACTCCGTGCGTAACCCAGTCGGTGATGCACGCACCATACAAAATGGATGGTGCGTCGCCAAAACGTGCGTAACCGAGCAGGATGGTGCGTCGAATCAGAATGCAGCGTGGATTTTGCATAACCGTCACGGTGCGTAACCCAGTCGGTAATGCACGCGCCATGTGATGGTGCGTTGCCGAACCGTGCGTAACCGAGCTGGAGCAGGTGACGCGTAGAATCGACAGGACCGGATGCAGTGTGGATTTTGAGCAACCGGTTAGTGCGTAACCCAGTCAGTGTTGAGCCATGCAGCCAACCGTCTTAAAGGTGCGTAACCTACTACGTGCTTAACCGAGTCGGTGTTGCATCAAGTAGCACGGACGGTGCGTAACCTCTGCATGTTACGTGCTGATTCGACACGACCCAGTCGGTGTTGCATCAAGCAGCACGGATGGTGCGTAACCTCTTGTGGTTACATGCGGATTCGACACGACCCACTCGGTGTTGCATTAATGAAGCAGCACGGACGGTGCATAACCAGTGTAGGTTACAGTTGAATCGACACGACCGGACGCAGCGTGGATTTTGCGTAACCTTTGCGGGTTTAGGTTACGCGATGCAACGACACGACCCAGTCAGTGTTGGATCAAGAATCAAGGACGGTGTGTAAGCTGCATTCGACACGACTGGATGCAGCGTGGATTTTGCGTAAATTTATCAGCCCCAGGTTATGTGATGCAACGACATGACCGGATGCATGGGGATTTTGCATGACAGACTCCATGCATAACCCAGTCGGTGATGCACGCACCATGCAGAACGGATGGTGCGTCGCCGAAACGTGTGTAACCGAGCAGGATGGTGCGTCAAAACAGAATGCAGCGTGGATTTTGCGTAACCGTCTCGGTGCGTCACCTAGCCGCTGATGGACGCACCATGTTGTGCTGCGTCGCCGAACCATGTGTAACCGAGCTGGAGCAGGTGACGCGTAGAATCGACACGACTGATCAGTGCGTAACCGAGTCAGTGTTGAGCCATGCAGCCCGCCGTCTTAAAGGTGCGTAACCTACTACATGCTTAACTGAGTCGGTGTTGCATCAAGCAGCACTGACGTTGCGTAACCTCTGCATGTTACGCGCTGATTCGACACGATCCAGTTGGTGTTGCATCAAGCAGCACGGATGGTGCGTAACTTCTTGTGGTTACGCGCTGATTCGACTTGACCCAGTCGGTGTTGCATCTATCAAGCAGCACAAACGGTGTGTAACCAGTGCAGGTTAAGCACTGAATCGACACGACCGGATGCAACATGGATTTTGCGTAACCTTTGCAGGTTTAGGTTGCGCGATGCAACGACACGACCCAGTTAGTGTTGGATCAAGCATCAAGGATGGTGCGTAAGCTGCATTCGACACAACCCAATCGGTGTTGCATCAATCAAGAAGCACGGACGGTGCGTAACCAGTGCAGGTTACGAGCTGAACGACAAGACCGGATGCAGCCTGGATTTTGCGTAACCTTTGCGGGTTTAGGTTACCTGATGCAACAGCACGACCCAGTCAGTGTTTGATCAAGCATCAAGGACGGTGCGAAAGCTACATTCGACACGACCCAGTCGGTGTTGCATCACACTCCACGGACGGTGCCCTGTACAGGTTACGCACTGATTCGACACGACCGGAGGCAGCGTGGATTTTGCGTAACCTTATCGGCTCCAGGTTACGCGATGCAACAACACGACCGGATGCATGGGTATTTTGCGTGACAGACACCGTGCGTAACCCAGTCGGTGATGCACGCACAATACAGAATGGATGGTGCATCGCCGAAACGTGCATAACCGAGCAGGATGGTGCATCGAATCAGAATGCAGTGTGGATTTTGCGTAACCATCACGGTGCATAACCCAGTCAGTAATGCACGCGCCATGTGATGGTGCGTCGCCGAACCGTGCGTAACCGAGCTGTTGCAGGTCACGTGTAGAATCGACACGACCGGATGCAGCGTGGATTTTGCGCAACCGATCAGTGCGTAACCCAGTCAGTGTTGAGCCATGCAGCCAGCCGTCATAAAGGTGCGTAACCTACTACGTGCTTAACCGAGTCGGTGTTGCATCAAGCAGCATGGACGGTGCGTAACCTCTGCTTGTTATGCGCTGATTCGTCATGACCCAGTCGGTGTTGCATCAAGCAGCACCGATGGTGCATAGCATCTTTTGGTTACATGCTGATTCGACACAACCCAGTCGGTGTTGCATCAATCAAGCAGCACATAGGGTGCATAACAAGTGCAGGTTACGCGTTGAATCGACACGACCGGATGCAGCCTGGATTTTGCGTAACCTTTGTGGGTTTAGGTTACGCGGTGCAACGACACGACCCAGTCAGTGTTGGATCAAGCATCAAGGACGGTGTGTAAGCTGCATTCGACACGACCGGATGCAGCGGGGACTTTACATAACTTTATCGGCCCCAGGTTACACGATGCAACAACACGACCGGATGCATGGGGATTTTGCGTGACGGACTCCGTGCGTAACCCAGTCGGTGATGAACGCACCATGCAGAACGGTTGGTGCATCGCCGAAACGTGCGTAGACGAGCAGGATGGTGCATCGAATCAGAATGCTGTGTGGATTTTGCGTAACCTTCTTGGTGCGTAACCCAGTCGGCAATGCACGCGCCATGCGATGCTGCGTCGCCGAACCGTGCGTAACCGAGCTGGAGCAGGTGACGCGTAGAATCGACACGACCGGATGCAGCGTGGATTTTGCGCAACCGATCAGTACGTAACCCAGTCAGTGTTGAGCCATGCAGCCAGCCGTCTTAAAGGTGCGTAACCTACTACGTGCTTAACCGAGTCGGTGTTGCATCAAGGAGCACGGACGGTGCGTAACCTCTGCATGTTACGTGCTGATTCGACACGACCCAGTTGGTGTTGCTTCAAGCAGCACGGATGGTGCATAACTTCTTGTGGTTATGCGCTGATTCGACACGATCCAGTCGGTCTTGAATTTATCAAGCAGCACGGACGGTGCGTAACCAGTGCAGGTTACGTGCTGAATCGACATGACCGGATGCAGTGTGGATTTTGCGTAACCTTTGCGGGTTAAGGTTACGCGATGCAACGACACGACCCAGTCAGTGTTGGATCAAGCATCAAGGACGGTGCGTAAGCTGTATTCGACATGACCCAGTCAGTGTTGCATCAATCAAGAAGCACGGGCGGTGCGTAACCAGTGCAGGTTACGAGCTGAACGACACGACTAGATGCAGCGTGGATTTTGTGTAACCTTTGCGGGTTTAGGTTACGCGATGCAACGGCACAACCCATTCAGTGTTGGATCAAGCATCAAGGACTGTGCGTAAGATGCATTCGACACAACCCAGTCGGTGTTGCATCACACTCCACGGACGGTGCCCTGTAGAGGTTACGCGCTGATTCGACACGACCGGAGGTAGCGTGGATTTTGTGTAACCTTATCGGCTCCAGGTTACGCGATGCAACAACACGACCGGATGCTTGGGGACTTTGCGTGATAGACTCCGTGCGTAACCCAGTCGGTGATGCAGACACCATACAGAACGGATGGTGCGTCGCCAAAACGTGCGTAACCGAGCAGGATGGTGCGTCGAATCAGAATGCAGTGTGGATTTTGCATAACCGTCACGATGCGTAACCCAGTCGTTAATGCACGTGCCATGTGATGGTGCGTCGCCGAACCGTGCGTAACCGAGCTGGAGAAGGTGACGCATAGAATCGACACGACCGGATGAAGTGTGGATTTTGTGCAACCGATCAGTGCGTAACCCAGTCAGTGTTGAGCCATGCAGCCAGCCGTCTTAAAGCTGCGTAACCTACTACGTGCTTAACCAAGTCGGTGTTGCATCAAGCAACACGGACGGTGCGTAACCTGTGCATGTTACGCGCTGATTCGACACGGCCCAATTGGTGTTGCATCAAGCAGCACGGATGGTGCGTAACTTCTTGTGGTTACGCGATGATTCGACACGACCCAGTCGGTGTTGCATCTATCAAGCAGCACGGACGGTGCGTAACAAGTGCAGGTTACGCGCTGAATAGACACGACCGGATGCAGCGTGGATTTTGCGTATTCTTTGCGGGTTTAGGTTACGCGATGCAACGACACGACCCAGTCAGTGTTGGATCAAGCATCAAGGACGGTGCGTAAGCTATATTCGACACGACCCAGTCGGTGTTGCATCAATCAAGAAGCACGGACGGTGCATAACCAGTGTAGGTTATGAGCTGAACGACACGACCGGATGCAACGTGGATTTTGCGTAACCTTTGCGGGTTTAGGTTACGTGATGCAACGGCATGACCCAGTCAGTGTTGGATCAAGCATCAAGGACGGTGCTTAAGCTGCATTCGACATGACCCAGTCGGTGTTGCATCACACTCCATGGACGTTGCCCTATACAGGTTACGCGTTGATTCGACACGACCGGAGGCAGCGTGGATTTTGCGTAACCTTATCGGCTCCAGGTTACGCCATGCAACAACACGACCAGATGCATGGGTATTTTGCGTGACAGACTCCATGCGTAACCCAGTCGGTGATGCACGCACCATACAGAATGCATGGTGTGTCGCCCAAATGTGCATAACCAAGCAGGATGGTGCGTCGAATCAGAATGCAGCATGGATTTTGCATAACCGTCACGGTGCGTAAGCCAGTCGGTAATGCACGCACCATGTGATGGTGCGTCGCCGAACCGTGCGTAACTGAGCTGGAGCAGGTGACGCATGGAATCGACACGATCGGATGCAGTGTTGATTTTGCGCAACCGATCAATGCGTAACCCAGTCAGTGTTGATCCATGCAGCCAGCCGTCTTAAAGGTGCGTAACCTACTACGTGCTTAACCGAGTCAGTGTTGCATCAAGGAGCACGGACGGTGCGTAACCTCTGCATGTTACGTGCTGATTCGATTCGACCCAGTTGGTGTTGCTTCAAGCAGCACGGATGGTGCGTAACTTCTTGTGGTTATGCGCTGATTCGACACGACTCCGTCGGTCTAGCATCTATCAAGCAGCACGGACGGTGCGTAACCAGTGCAGGTTACGCGCTGAATCGACACGACTAGATGCAGTGTGGATTTTGCGTAACCTTTGCAGGTTAAGGTTACGCGATGCAACGACACGACCCAGTCAGTGTTGGATCAAGCATCAAGGACGGTGCGTAAGCTGTATTCGACATGACCCAGTCAGTGTTGCATCAATCAAGAAGCACGAGCGGTGCGTAACCAGTGCAGGTTACGAGCTGAACGACACGACCAGATGCAGCGTGGATTTTGCGTAAACTTTGCAGGTTTAGGTTACGTGATGCAACGGCACGACCCAGTCAGTGTTGGATCAAGCATCAAGGATGGTGCGTAAGCTGTCTTCGACATGACCCAGTCAGTGTTGCATCAATCAAGCAACACGGACGGTGCGTAACCTGTGCATGTTACGCGCTGATTCGACACGGCCCAATTGGTGTTGCATCAAGCAGCACAGATGGTGCGTAACTTCTTGTGGTTACGTGCTGATTCGACACGACCCAGTCGGTGTTGCATCTATCAAGCAGCACGGACGGTGCGTAACCAGTGCAGGTTACGCGCTGAATAGACACGATCGGATGCAGCGTGGATTTTGCGTATTCTTTGCGGGTTTAGGTTACGCGATGCAACGACACGACCCAGTCAGTGTTGGATCAAGCATCAAGGATGGTGCGTAAGCTATATTCGACACGACCCAGTCGGTGTTGCATCAATCAAGAAGCACGGATGGTGCGTAACCAGTGTAGGTTATGAGCTGAACGACACGACAGGATGCAACATGGATTTTGCGTAACCTTTGCAGGTTTAGGTTACGTGATGCAACGGCATGACCCAGTCAGTGTTGGATCAGGCATCAAGGACGGTGCTTAAGCTGCATTCGACACGACCCAGTCGGTGTTGCATCACACTCCACGGACGTTGCCCTATACAGGTTACGCGCTGATTCGACACGACCGGAGGCAGCGTGGATTTTGCGTAACCTTATCGGCTCCAGGTTACGCCATGCAACAACACGACCGGATGCATGGGTATTTTGCGTGACAGACTCTATGCGTAACCCAGTCGGTGATGCACGCACCATACAGAATGGATGGTGTGTCGCCCAAATGTGCATAACCGAGCAGGATGGTGCGTCGAATTAGAATGCAGCGTGGATTTTGCATAACCGTCACGGTGCATAACCTAGTCGGTAATGCACGCACCATGTGATGGTGCGTCGCCGAACCGTGCATAACTAAGCTGGAGCAGGTGACGCATGGAATCGACACGACCGGATGCAGCGTTGATTTTGCGCAACCGATCAGTGTGTAACCCAGTCAGTGTTGATCCATGCAGCCAGCCATCTTAAAGGTGCGTAACCCACTACGTGCTTAACCGAGTCGGTGTTGCATCAAGGAGCACGGACGGTGCGTAACCTCTGCATGTTACGTGCTGATTTGACACCACCCAGTTGGTGTTGCTTCAAGCAGCACGGATGGTGCGTAACTTCTTGTGGTTATGCGCTGATTCGACACGACTCAGTCGGTCTAGCATCTATCAGGCAGCACGGACGGTGCGTAACCAGTGCAGGTTACGCGCTGAATCGACACGACCAGATGCAGTGTGGATTTTGCGTAACCTTCGCAGGTTAAGGTTACGCGATGCAATGACACGACCCAGTCAGTGTTGGATCAAGCATCAAGGACAGTGCGTAAGCTGTATTCGACACGACCCAGTCAGTGTTGCATCAATCAAGAAGCACGTGCGGTGCGTAACCAGTGCAGGTTACGAGCTGAACGACACAACCAGATGCAGCGTGGATTTTGCGTAACCTTTGCGGGTTTAGGTTACGCGATGCAACGGCACGACCCAGTCAGTGTTGGATCAAGCATCAAGGATGGTGCGTAAGATGCATTCGACACAACCCAGTCGGTGTTGCATCACACTCCACGGACGGTGCCATGTAGAGGTTACGCGCTGATTCGATACGACCGGAGGCAGCGTGGATTTTGTGTAACCTTATCGGCTCTAGGTTACGCGATGCAACAACACGACCGGATGCATGGGGTTTTGCGTGATAGACTCCGTGCGTAACCCAGTCGGTGATGCAGACACCATACAGAACGGATGGTGCGTCGCCGAAACATGCGTAACCGAGCAGGATGGTGCGTCGAATGAGAATGTAGTGTGGATTTTGCATAACCGTCACGATGCGTAACCCAGTCGTTAATGCACGTGCCATGTGATGGTGCGTTGCCGAACCGTGCGTAACCGAGCTGGAGCAGGTGACGTATAGAATCGACACGACCGGATGAAGTGTGGATTTTGTGCAACCGATCAGTGTGTAACCCAGTCAGTGTTGAGCCATGCAGCCAACCATCTTAAAGTTGTGTAACCTACTACGTGCTTAACTGAGTCGGTATTGCATGAAGCAACACGGACGGTGCATAACCTGTGCATGTTACGCGCTAATTCGACACGACCCAATTGGTGTTGCATCAAGCAGCACGGATGGTGCGTAACTTCTTGTGGTTACGCACTGATTCGACACGACCCAGTCGGTGTTGCATCTATCAAGTAGCACGGACGGTGCGTAACCAGTGCAAGTTACGTGCTGAATAGACACGACCGGATGCAGTGTGGATTTTGCGTATTCTTTGCGGGTTTAGGTTACGCGATGCAACGACACGACCCAGTCAGTGTTGGATCAAGCATCAAGGACAGTGCATAAGCTGTATTCGACACGACCCAGTCGGTGTTGCATCAATCAAGAAGCACGGATGGTGCGTAACCAGTGTACGTTATGAGCTGAACGACATGACCGGATGCAACGTGGATTTTGCGTAATGTTTGCGGGTTTAGGTTACGTGATGCAACGGCACGACCCAGTCAGTGTTGGATCAAGCATCAAGGACGGTGCTTAAGCTGCATTCGACACGACCCAGTCGGTGTTGCATCCCACTCCACGGACGCTGCCCTATACAGGTTAGGCGCTGATTCGACACGACCGGAGGCAGCGTGGATTTTGCGTAACCTTATCGACTCTAGGTTACGCCATGCAACAACACGACCGGATGCATGGGGATTTTGCGTGACAGACTCCATGCGTAACCCAGTCGGTGATGCACGCACCATACATAATGGATGGTGTGTCGCTGAAATGTGCATAACTGAGCAGGATGGTGCGTCGAATCAGAATGCAGCGTGAATTTTGCATAACCGTCACGGTGCGTAACCCAGTCGGTAATGCACGCACCATGTGATGGTGCGTCGCCGAACCGTGCGTAACTGAGCTGGAGCAGGTGACGCATAGAATCGACACGACCGGATGCAGTGTGGATTTTGCGCAACCGATCAGTGCGTAACCCAGTCAGTGTTGAGCCATGCAGCCAGCCATCTGAAAGGTGCGTAACCTACTACGTGCTTAACCGAGTTGGTGTTGCATCAAGTAGCACGGATGCTGCGTAACCTTTGCATGTTACGCGCTGATTCGACACAACCCAGTTGGTGTTGCATCAAGCAGCACGGATGGTGTGTAACTTCTTGTGGTTACGCGCTGATTCGACATGACCCAGTCGGTGTTGCATCTATCAAGCAGCACGGACGGTGCATAACCAGTGCAGGTTACGCGCTGAATCGACACGACCGGATGCAGCGTGGATTTTGCATAACCTTTGCGGGTTTAGGTTACGCAATGCAACAACACGACCTAGTCAGTGTTGGATCAAGCATCAAGGACGGTGCGTATGCTGTATTCGACACGACGCAGTCGGTGTTGCATCAATTAAGAAGCACGGACGGTGCGTAACCAGTGCAGGTTACGAGCTGAACGACACGACCGGATGCAGCATGGATTTTGCGTAACCTTTGCGGGTTTAGGTTACGTGATGCAACGGCACGACCCAGTCTGTGTTGGATCAAGCATCAAGGACGGTGCGTAAGCTGCATTCAACACGACCCAGTCGGTGTTGCATCACAATCCACGGACGGTGCCCTGTACAGGTTATGCGCTGATTCGATACGACCGGAGGTAGCGTGGATTTTGTGTAACCTTATCGGCTCCAGGTTACGTGATGCAACAACACGACCGGATGTATGGGGATTTTGCGTGATAGACTCCGTGCGTAACCCAGTCGGTGATGCACGCATATAGAACGGATGGTGCATCACCAAAACATGCGTAACCGAGTAGGATGGTGCGTCGAATCAGAATGCAGCGTGGATTTTGCGTAACCGTCACATTGCGTAACCCAGTCGGTAATGCACGCGCCATGTGATGGTGCATCGCCGAACTTTGCATAACCGAGCTGGAGTAGGTGACGCATAGAATCAAGACGACCGGATGCAGCGTGGATTTTGCACAACCGATCAGTGCATAACCCAGTCAGTGTTGAGCCATGCAGCCAGCCGTCTTAAAGGTGCGTAACCTACTACGTGCTTAACCAAGTCGGTGTTGCATCACGCAGCACGGACGATGCGTAACCTCTGCATGTTACACGCTGATTCGACACGACCCAGTCGGTGTTGCATCAAGCAGCACGGATGGTGCGTAACCTCTTGTGGTTACATGTTGATTCGACACGACCCACTCAGTGTTGCATCAATCAAGCAGCACAGACGGTGCGTAACTGTTGGTATTTCTTAACGTCACCACTATGGTGCCGGGTTACCGTGAGCGTGTAAGAATCACCCGGGTATACTGACGGGTGAGAACGAATCCGCAAGCGCACGGATACACCGTTGTAGCACTTTACTTCAGGAGTATTCCCAAGGGTATCAAATCCAAGGAACGGTATGGGGGACTCTACGAGTCACTATCCAAGGGTTCACAGTCCCTGCTGAGGTAAGTGAGTGATGTGAAGTCTCCTGTAGGTTCTGGACTCTAGAGAGGAACCAGCTCGGATAAAATCTCGCTTCGGACACCGGCCCCTCCTGACTATAACAGTTGGTTCATGGCAAAGGGTTGCCTACACGCTGTATCCGAACGTGGGGGATTTTAGAGGGTCCAACGACTATCACTACCGCGGCCTACCCCAAGACAAACTGTGGGATATAGGGCATTCGAAGGATAACCAACAATCTAGACACCACGTCTACACCGCCGACTACTACTATAGCACGACTACGTCTGATGTCTCATAGAAACACTATAGCACTCCGTATAAATACGAAGCGACGAACCCGCAAGGTTGAGCTAGACCTTACTCGTCATTGAACCAATTCGCGCGAGGAGATATGATTGATACTTGATCTAAATTAGATATGCATGACCTTCACTATATTCTAATAGACAGGCAATCACACAAACGAGATGCAAACTTATGCGATGATAACAGAAGATCTAGGGTCGTGTTCGTGAAGAACACGAGCCTCTAACTTATGAACAAACGCAAAAGTATGAATTACTTTCTCGTCAACTAGATCAAGGAGACACGTTCATCAAGAACGTGAGCCTCTAAATGATGAACAAACGAAGAACTCAAGAACAACTCATTCATGCATGAGAGCCACTTTAGTCTAAATAGGAAATACTGAAATACTCACTTTACTCTAAATGAAGAACAACATCGCTCACGAGGTACAAGGGGACGATGGATGATGAATGGATCATCACCACCTCACCTCTACTCATCCACACACTCCTCTCTACCTAGCACCACCTAGTCTAGATCCTCCACACACACACTCATGGTGGGATGAGGTTTCACCTCCACCAAGAGAGAATGATAGAGGAAGAAAGAGGCAAAGGTGAGAAATGGCTTCAAGTGTGCTCATCCTCTTCTTACCCCCTCTCCTCCGATTTATAGGCTTGTGCAACCGGCGTGAGTGCACCCAAACACCCCGGCGATAGCGTCTAGGACCAATGACCGATCACCACGTGGAAGCCCCTGAGTGGGCGCCACAAGGACGGTTTGGCCGACCTGTGGGGTCGGCCGACCCCCTGTGGGCCCCACTCGGGGTGTGCCTTCACGTGGTGGCTGTCCTGTGGGTCCTGAGGTTGGTGGCCGGTGTCCACGTGGTTTGGAGGCGGTTTAGGCGCTCTGGTGGGCCATGGGATCCATGTGATGCCTGCATGGCGGCTTCTGATTCGCCGAGGCTTCCTCCCTTGGATTGATGATGTCATGGATCCAGGGGATGCTTGCATGCAGCCAATCATTGGCTGAGCCTAACTTGCTAGGATCATGAGGGTGTCTTTTCTCTTCATTTCTTATGCTAAACACCTACATTCAACTTAGCATAGCCACTTGTGGAAATTGTTAGTTTAAACCCCTATTCTAGTGTGGATGCTTAGTTCTTATGATAAAATGTAGGGATTGACAGCCCTAAAATTGGTACTTAACAGCCGTCAACAGTAACCAGTGCTGGTTACGAGCTGAACGACACCACCAGATGCAACGTGGATTTTGCGTAACCTTTGCGGGTTTAGGTTGCGCGATGCAACGACATGACCCAGTCAGTGTTGGATCAAGCATCAAGGACGGTGTGTAAGCTGCATTCAACACGACCGGATGCAGCGTGGATTTTGTGTAACTTTATCGGCCCCAGGTTACGTGATGCAACGACACGACCGGATACATGCGGATTTTGCGTGACAGACTCCGTGCGTAACCAAGTCGGTGATGCACGCACCATACAGAATGGATGGTGCGTCGCCGAAACATGCGTAACCGAGCAAGATGGTGCATCGAATCAGAATGCAGCGTGAATTTTGCGTAACAGTCATGGTGCATAACCCAGTCGGTAATGCATGCGCCCTGTGATGGTGCATCGCAGAACCGTGCGTAATCGAGCTGGAGCAGGTGACGCATAGAATCGACACTACCGGATGAAGTGTGGATTTTGCGGAACCGATCAGTGCGTAACCCAGTCAGTGTTTAGCCATGCAGCCAGCCGTCTTAAAGGTGCGTAACCTACTACGTGCTTAACCGAGTCGGTGTTGCATCAAGCAGCACAGACGGTGCATAACCTCTGTATGTTACGTGCTAATTCGACAGGACCAAGTCGGTGTTGCATCAAGCAGCATGGTTGGTGCGTAACCTCTTATGGTTACGTGCTGATTCGACACGACCCACTCGGTGTTGCATCAATCAATCAGCACAGACGGTACGTAACCAGTGCAGGTTACGTGTTGAATCGACACGACCGGATGCAGCGTTGATTTTGCGTAACCTTTGCAGGTTTAGGTTATGCGATGCAACAACACGACCCAGTCAGTGTTGGATCAAGCATCAAGGACGGTGTGTAAGCTGCATTCGACACGACCGGATGCAGTGTGGATTTTGCGTAACTTTATCGGCCCCAGGTTACGCGATGTAATGACACGACCGGATGCATGGGGATTTTGCGTGACAGACTCCGTGTGTAACCTAGTCGGTGATGAACGCACCATGCAGAACGGATGGTGCGTCGCCGAAACGTGCGTAACCGAGCAGGATGGTGTATCGAATCAGAATGCAGCATGGATTTTGCGTAACAGTCACGGTGCATAACCCAGTCGGTAATGCACGTGCCATGTGATGGTACGTCGCCGAACCGTGCGTAACCAAGCTGGAGCAGGTGATGCGTAGAATCGACACGACCGGATGCAGTGTGGATTTTGCGCAACCGATCAGTGTGTAACCCAGTCAGTGTTCAGCCATGTAGCCAGCCGTCTTAAAGGTGCGTAACATACTATGTGCTTAACCGAGTCGGTGTTGCATCAAGCAGCACGGACGGTGCGTAACCTCTGTATGTTACGCGCTAATTCGACACGACCAAGTCGGTGTTGCATCAAGCAGCATGGATGGTGCGTAACCTCTGATGGTTACGTGCGGATTCGACACGACCCACTCGGTGTTGCATCAATCAAGCAGCACAGACGGTGCGTAACCAGAGCAGGTTACGCGTTGAATCGACACGACCGGATGCAGCGTGGATTTTGCGTAACCTTTGCGGGTTTAGGTTACGTGATGCAACGACACGACCCAGTCAGTGTTGGATCAAGCATCAAGGACGGTGTGTAAGCTGCATTCGACACGACCGGATGTAGCATGGATTTTGCGTAACTTTATTGGCCCCAGGTTACGCGATGCAATGACACGACCGGGTGCATGGGGATTTTGCGTGACAGACTTTGTGCGTAACCCAGTCGGTGATGAACGCACCATGCAGAATGGATGGTGCATCGCCGAAATGTGCGTAGCCGAGCAGGATGATGCCTCGAATCAGAATGCAGTGTGGATTTTGCGTAACTGTCTCGGTGCGTAACCCAGTCGGTGATGCACGCGCCATGCGATGCTGCGTCGCCGAACCGTGCGTAACCGAGCTGGAGCAGGTGACGCGTAGAATCGACACGACCGATCAGTGCATAACCAAGTCAGTGTTGAGCCATCCAGCCAGCCGTCTTAAAGGTGCATAACCTACTACGTGCTTAACTGAGTCGGTGTTGCCTCAAGCAGCACAGACAGTGCGTAACCTCTACATGTTACGCGCTGATTTGACACGACCCAGTTGGTGTTGCATCAAGTAGCACGGATGGTGCGTAACTTCTTGTGGTTACACACTGATTCGACATGACCCAGTCAGTGTTGCATCAATCAAGCAGCATGGATGGTGCGTAACCAGTGTAGGTTATGCGCTGAATCGACATGACCGGATGCAGCGTGGATTTTGCGTAACCTTTGCGGGTTTAGGTTACGCGATGCAACGACACGACCCAGTCAGTGTTGGATCAAGCATCAAGGACGGTGCGTAAGCTGCATTCGACACGACCCAGTCGGTGTTGCATCACACTCCACGGACGGTACCCTGTACAGGTTACGTGGTGATTCGACACGACCGGAGGCAGCGTGGATTTTGCGTAACCTTATCGGCTCCAGGTTACGTGATGCAACAACACGACTAGATGCATGGGGATTTTGCGTGACAGACTCCATGCGTAACCCAGTCGGTGATGCACGCACCATACCAAATGGATGGTGCATCGCCGAAACGTGCGTAACCGAGCAGGATGGTGCGTCGAATTAGAATGCAGCGTGGATTTTGCGTAACCGTCATAGTGTGTAACCCAGTCGGTAATGCACACGCCATGTGATGGTGCATCGCCGAACCGTGCGTAACCGAGCAGGAGTAGGTGACGTGTAGAATCGACACGACCAGATGCAGCGAGGGTTTTGCGCAACTGATCAGTGCGTAACCCAATCAGTGTTGAGCCATGCAGCCAACCGTCTTAAAGGTGCGTAACCTACTACATGCTTAATATTGACATTTCTTAACGCAATCACCTAAGAACAGGTTTGGAACCCATCCCGGCAATAGCACCAGAAATGCTGGTTGGTAAATCTTAATGTTACAGAGATCCGCAAGCGCACGGAAGTACCATTGTAGCATTTCCCCAAAGGAGTATTCCAAAGGGTATCGAATCCAAGTAAGGCATTGGCGGAATGACAAGATCAACTCTATTGCAATGAGTATAGATCATAGACGGAAATAAATTAGACACTCAAGTGCATGGGTAAAGATATGACAATGGGGGTAGTGTGATCACACACACACTCACTCTCTCTCAAAGGGGTCCTAGGCATAGGAGGCGACACACGAGTTAGTTCTAGATTCTTATGTATTATACACATAAAGCTGGAAGGAACGAGTTAGATACACTAGCGTTGAAGAACATTGACTTAAGCACCCAGGTACCACGGGGAGATAACCTCCCGCGTTGCTTCCGCGCAACTCTAGTTGTTATATTTTAGACTCCTACAGCTTATCCGAACAGGGGGGATTTCAGAGGACCAACGGCTATCACTATCGCGGCCTACCCCAAGACAAACCGTCGGATAAACTCATAAGTAAGGTAACTACGCAACCCAAGCACCATGCTTACGTAGTTAGACGGACTTGACCGGCCCGGGCTATTGTGACCTAGGTCAAGCCACCAGATAAACCAGCCAATTACACCGAGTACCGTAGCTTAAGCACAGACTTCATACAACGCAATCATGTCATCTAATTAGATCAAAACAGGTTAGGTACACAAACGGATTTGTGTTTTCCTATGTCTGTTCAACTGGATCAAAGGGTCGTGCTCGCGAAGAACACGAGCCTCTAACTTATGAACAAACACCAGAAACATGTAAAAGTCACCAGTCAAGTGGATCGAAAGGCCTTGTTCATCAAGAACAGGAGCCTCTAAATGATTAATAGGTGAAGAACACATGAACAAATCACTCATGCATACTAACACAACTTTGTATGAAATAGATAAATAACTGAAGTAGATCAAAGTCATACAAATGAAATAAGATACAAAGGAACTCATACCTAGATCCCAAAGTAGACTTGGAACCTGAATTAGATCTACTCTAGCCTACCTCCTAGCCTTGAGACTAAAAGTGAGAGAGGTGTTACAAGTGTGGATGTCTCATAAGTGAGCCCACTCTCCTTCTATTTGTAGGCCCGTGCACCGGCGAAGAATGGAGGCAAACACCCCGGGGAAGGCACCTAGGACCAATAGGGAACCACCACGTGGAAGCCCTTGAGTGGCGGCCACAAGGTCGGTTCGGCCGACCTGTGGGGTCGGTCGACCCCCTGTGGGCCCCACTCGGGGTGTGCTTCCTCCTGGAGGCTGCCCTGTGGGTCATTAGGTCGGTTCCCGGTGTCCACCCTGTTGTGGCGCGATTTGCTTGCCTTTGTGGGCCCATGGATCCATGTGAAGTCCACGTGTCATACTCTGATTCGTCGGTGGTTGCTTCACTTGGATTGCTTGCATGGCATGCATGCATGGCTCCCTAGTTGGCAGGTTTGCATGCATGGCATCCTTGTTGGCAGCCCACTAGGATGAGGTGATGTGGCATGGACCATAGAAGGTGAGTTTGGCACTCTTTTCCTGCTTATTTTTCTGCAATCAAATAATCTCTAAGGACAAGTGGAAATATATTATTCTTAACTAAAAACATGTAAGAAATGCCTTATGCTCCTTTATTCATGAGTATATTGACGGCTAAAGTAGGTACTTAACAGCCGTCAACAACTCCCCCAAGCTAGCCTCTTGCTCGTCCCGAGCAAGAGATTAAGGACTTAGGTTGGTTGATCAGGAGTTGCTACGATGTTGTATCCCTAATGTATAACAAGATACAGCTAGGTACTCTATCAAGAGTTGAAGAAGTTGGCATTGATCTTACCTTACACTCGATTGATATGGGGCGTGTAGCTTCACCTGCCTTGGGCGGTTGAATGATAGAATGGTTGTATAAAGATTACTAATCACATGTACCTTAATCAGTTATCAATCTGGAGGTTTTGCAGGTTTTTCAAAAAGAAATCAAAGTTCCTCAAATGATACTCTCGGATCGCTCAATGTGTATGATTCCTCACCAAGGCTTTGTTTTGCCTTCTTTCACTACCTACTCCTAATAAGCTGATATGTGGAGCTCTAGGTAGGGAAAACATGTGGCATACCTGTTTCTCATGTATTGTCGAGTCGAAAACCGGATCCTTGGGAGAACAAGTCATACACCCTGATCAAGATGTGCAAAAGTGTGTGTATGGTGGATGGATAATGAACTCCTCTTTGCATGATTTTTACTCTCATCCTTTTTGAAATTTCTGAGACTTGGGCTATGTCTCCTTATTCTTTCTTTTTTTTATGCATGCCCTTGAGCATGTTTCTTTTCTCTTTTTTTAACATAGCCCATAGTCCTTGCTGAATATTTTTGGAGGGAGAGTAATCATGGAACATGCGCGGAGCTTTATTTTGTAGAATGGATGGGAAATGGATGAAATGATGGTTGCTAACTTCCAGTGTAGAAGTTTCTCATATGGTGGTGTGTACGTGATCTTGATCATAGGAGTATGACAAGTTACTCGCCGAGGGTCACAACAATTCGACAAAACTCAATGAAGAAATCAAGTAGCATATGTGGAGGTTTAACAGAAGCTAAAATCTACATATGGCCTTGGATAGGAATTTCTTATCATTGAGGAACTTATCATTTTAACATTTTTCAAAAGAAAACTCCAGATATCAAACATCACTTAGTACTAGCTCATAGCAACTCTATTATACCATATCATACCTCGCAACAACTTAGGCAAAGATCATGCTTTTTGCTACCCACAAATTTCAAGCTCAGGTTCGATCATACTAGCCAACAAACTCAAAACTTGGATAAGATACTAAGTTGTAAACAAGGCATACAAGAGGAATAAACAGAGCAACTATTCATCATTTCAACCATGGAGAATAAGAACACTCTTACTGCGCATATGAAAACAAACTAATTTAAGAAAGCAAATAGATATTTTTTTGGTCTTTTTAACTTTTTTCAGATTTTTATGTGTTTTTAGCATATGGGGTTCTGAAAATAATAGAAGATACAAGTTACCTCAGAATGGGGGTCCTCCCCCAAGCTAGCTTCAGGCTCACTGCTGTGGAGGGTGGTATCCCAACCACGCGTAGTAAGCTCTCTGCTCCTCCAGCTGTCGCAGCTGTCTCTGCTCCATGGTGTGAATCCTCTCGCCAGTCATACGCTGCCAGTCCCGAGTGGACTCAGCCTGCTGGTGCATTGTCTCCTCCATGGTACTGACACGGATGTTGAGCTCGCTCATCTGCTGGGTGAGGGTGGCCCCACGAGATGACGAGCGTAACCCGGACGATGAGGACGAGTCCCCATAGGTAGCACCGGTGGGCCAAACCCACTCGCCACTCCCTGCACTAGCCCAGGTCAAGGTACTCACCCCCGGCTGACTCATGGGTTGGTCCAAACCAGGGGCATGTCCGGGTGTAACTCCAGACATGTACCCGGCTGAGGCCCATGCGCCAGACAGCGGTGGTGTAGGCTACGGTTGTGGGTAAGGTGACGGCTGCGGCGGCGGATGTTGTGGCGGTTGCTGTGCTGTCGCTGCCCTCCTCTATGCGCTCCTAATGACCCTGTCTCTAGAAACACTAGAACGACGAGGTTCCTCAAGAGGAACGGTCAGTGGCCCTTGGCCGTACAAACGGAAATCTAGGTTAGGTAATCGAATCTGGTTTGCGTGGCCATGGCAAAAGAAAACCAAGGAATCATCCGGGCCCTTTTTAAGAGTATGTCCTTGAATCAGATACGCCTCATCTATCATGGCCCGGGGAGAATCAATGTAGGGAATGTTAGCCCCTAGTGAAATCCCAAGACCCGAAATGATACGTGTGATCAGGGACGTACACTCAATAGAACCCGTCATCCTAAAATTTGTCAACTACTGCCGAATCATAGCTTGCACTGGGGTGATTCTGATTCGTCTGACTGCAGCGTATAATATCCTCATCTCGTCTGTGCGCACGGGTCGAATGTCATCCCTCGGAAAGAGAGTGATGGCGAGCCACTTGTGCCACAGTCGGAGAGTAGGATGCGTGATATCGTTGCACCGAGGTGCTAACTTGCCACGGACAGGCCGACCAGAAATCTCTTCCCAAAAACTATCTCGAATAAAATCACTGCAAGCTTGATCGAGAGAAATAGCACAACGATGATGAAAACCGAGAGCACAACTAAGATCATGCCATGAGACTCAATACGACGTTCCATGGAAACGAAACGTAATACCGGTCTCATCCTCCCGAAGAGTATAGAGGAACTGAATGGTGACAGGCCTAGAACCGATCTCCCACACCGGAACAAAGTTCTCCCAACCAAGAGCATGCCAAATGGAATCGAACTCGGAGTCCATACCTGTTTTCTCGAGAAGGGCCGAGTCGAACTCCTTGGTGTTGGCAAAGACTCGATCCTTGATGAGAGCATAGGCCTGTCTCTCCCGGTCGTCCCTCAAGTCGATGAAGGCGGCATCGGTGTTGATCACCCCTTCGGCTCGTGGTGTGGGTAGCTCCTCCTCTTCCTCTTCTTCACGGTCGGTTGACATTGCACTTGGTGTAGCTCCGGAGTGGTGAGACGAGCCCTCTCCGTCTCTAGAACGGTGTGAGCGGGTCACCTTCCGGTACGCACTGGCAATCCAACTCATCTTGCACAACAATAGGACAACACGAGCAACTCGGTGATGGGTTAGTGAAATCGAAATGAAATCCTTACCGAGCTTGCTCCACTAATATTCAATATTCAGCGACAAATTGGAGAGAGTGCTTGACACTTCCACTTGAGCAAGAAATCCAAGAAAACCAAAGAGCAAGAGCAAAGAGGGAGAGAGGGTGATGGAAATGAGTGAATGGGTGAAGAAACCCCTCAATCCCCCTTCTATTTATAGGCAACCGAGCCAGGCACCAGGGTAGAGGACAAGGGCAACGACTAGGAGCCGTTGGAAGAGGCGGGGCCCACATGACCGTTGGCCAGGGTCGGCCGACCCCTAGGGTCGGTCGACCCCCTGCCGGGCTCACCTGCTTCCAGCTTTTTTGCAACGGCTCTCTAACGGCTACCTGATGTCCTGCCCCGATGTCTAGGTCCAAATTCGCCCAGAACGCTGCTCGAATAATTTTTTTCTTTGATTTTCCACTCAAGAAATTATTTTTAGAATTTTATTTGAAAAGGGAAATTGGCTAGAAAAATCTAGCATGCAGATGCAAGGTTGGAAAAATTCAAATATGCATTTGGAAAAATCAAATAAAATTTTGGAAGGGAAATATGAGATAAATACCAATTTTACCTTTTGGCAAAAAGGACTCATCTTTTTAAGTCTGAGAGCGAGACTTTTCTCGGCGATCAATTCCACTCGTCACCCCATTCCTGAGAAATTGATGGAGATGACTTTTGTATCTCCTGCCACACCCTTCTTGTTTTTTTAGACTTTGTTGGAGTGGTGGGAACTCACGGGGCTATGGCTCCGTCCATGCCCCTGATTGCTCATTTTTGCCCTGCAGTATATAGCATTTCTCTTTTGTTGTTTGAAATCGGAACATCAAGTTCCTCTTCCCAATGCGGAATCGGATCGTTCTGGCTCCCACATTGATCCTTGCGTTAGCGTCACTCAGGAACGGTCTCCCAAGAATGAGAGGCATTCCCTCATCATCTTGCATATCAAGGACCACAAAATCCGCAAAGATGCATGAACCTTGGACGAATACCAATAAGTTCTCTACTATCCCCTCTGGATGTCGGATCGATGCATCAGCAAGTTGGAAGGCCGTCGCAGTTGGAGTTAGAGTTGGATACCCCAATTGTTCAAACATGGCCTTGGACATAAGGTTAACACTTGCACCAAGGTCACAGAGAGCATGCTTAGTCTTCTGGTAATATATCTTGCAGGTGATTGCCAGATAACCAAGATCTTTCTTGTGTATGATTGTTGAAGATTCCCATGGGTCAAGTATTTGCTGTATAGGTCTCCCTGCATAGTCAGTGGCTTGTGCCCGCCCAGATGGCTTACCCAATCTGGTGGACACTACACAAACATTTTCACAGGAGGACACGGGTTGCCCCGGAATCTTCCCGTCTTCAGCAGAGGGAACCAAAGCAGCTATTTGAGCCAACTGGGTTTCTATCATCTTATTAAAGCTCAACTGGTTCTTAAGAGCAGACGAAAGGATATCAATTTTAACATTAAGGCTCTCAAAGGCCTTATCATAGGCAGTTGTTTTCTTATTAAAACCTTTATTAATCTTAGCTTGCCCAAAGACTAGATCATTCAAGGAAGGTTGGTTTGGGTTGAAAGAATTACCTTGATTACCTCCTTGATAATAAGGGCGTGATTTATTCCACGTTTGACCTCCTTGTGGATGATAACCGTTGTTGTTGCCGTTCATGTACATCACATCCTCCTGAGTAGTAGGGCAGTAATTCCCTGAATGCCCAGTATTACCACAGACTTCGCAAGTCATGCGAGCATCCATAGCTTGAGTAGTGGTGGCCATGGCAGCCTTCTCATTGGCTAGGTCATCCATTCTCTTCATCATTAGGTCCATCTTGGCGTGCAACATATCCGCTTCCTTGACGGTATGTGTACCCCTTTGACGTGGCTGGAGTCGATCATCACTCCACCCTTGATTGGTAACTATCTTCTCAATCAATGTAGTAGCTTCAGTGATAGTAAGAGAGAAGAAAGCCCCTCCAGCTGCAGCATCAATATGGCCTCGGGCTGTCGGAGTCAGCCCATTATAGAAACTTTGAAGAATAAGCCAGTTGTCCATCCCATGATGAGGACAAGCCAGGATGTACTCCTGGAGTCTCTCCCAAGCTTCTGGGATAGTCTCATTTGCTGCCTGCTGGAAACTTGAAATTCGCCCCCGAAGGACATTGGTTTTGCCCAACGGAAAGAATTTCGCGAGGAATGCTGTGGAGCACTTTGCCCAAGTGTTAATCTCTGCACGGTTAGCATAAAACCACTGCTTTGCCTTTCCCAATAGGGAGAAGGGAAATAGTCGCAGACGAATAGCATCTTCCTCCACTCCTCGTATAGTGAAGGTACTGCATAGTTCCAGGAACTACTGCAGGTGGGCACTCGCGTCTTCATTAGGCTTGCCACAGAATGGGCTAGCCTGTACCATCGTAATTAAGCCATTCTTGATCTCGAAGTTTCCATTCCCAGTGTTGATCACAGGGCCTGTCGGCACCTGGTCAGCAGAGGGAGCAGAGTACTCGCAGAGAGTCTTCTCGACAGGGTTGGCCATGGAAGTTGATGCGGATGGCACAAAGGAAGCTGGATCGACTTCCGAACGTTCACGAGAAGGAGAGCCGAAATGATTTCGTGTCTTCCTTACGAGTGACTCAGGATCTTCAGTAAAATTCGATGGCAAGTCGAAACCAGTCATGCACTACCTGTCTTCATCATCAATAGAAAAAGAAGACAATCCAAGTTAGCCTGCATTGAGAACTGTTTTATTCCTGTCATGATTATAAACATATACAAAGTGTTGATATGTCATCCTTAAGCCTTCCCCGGCAACAGCGCCAGAAATGCTTGTTGACATTTCTTAATGAAATCACCTAAGAACAGGTTTGGAACCCATCCTAGTAACAGCGCCAGAAATGCTGGTTGGTAAACCTTAACGTTACAGAGATCCACAAGCGCACGGAAGTACCATTGTAGCATTTCCCCAAAGGAGTATTCCAAAGGGTATCGAATCCAAGGAAGGCATTGGCGGAATGACAAGATCAAATCTATTGCAATGAGTATAGATCATAGACGGAAATAAATTAGACACTCAAGTGCAGGGGTAAAGATATGATAATGGGGGTAGTGTGATCACAAACACACTCACTCTCTCTCTAAGGGGTCCTACGCATAGGAGGCGACACACGAGTTAGTTCTAGGTTCTTATGTACTATACACATAAAGCTGGAAGAAACGAGTTAGATACACTAGCGTTGAAGAACATTGACTTAAGCACCCAGGTACCACGGGGAGATAACCTCCCGCGTTGCCTCCGCACAACTCCGGTTGTTATATTTTAGACTCCTACAGCTTATCCGAACGTGGGGGATTTCAGAGGACCAACAGCTGTCACTACCGCGGCCTACCCCAAGACAAACCATGGGATAAACTCATAAGTAAGGTAGCTACGCAACCCAAGCACCATGCTTACCTTGTTAGCCGAACTTGACCGGCTCGGGCTATTGTGACCCAGGTCAAGCCACCAGATAAACCAGCCAATTACACCGAGTACCGTAGCTTAAGCACAGACTTCATACAACGCAATCATGTCATCTAATTAGATCAAACCAGGTTAGGTACACAAACGGATTTGTGTTTTCCTATGTCTGTTCGACTGGATCAAAGGGTCGTGCTCGCGAAGAACAGGAGCCTCTAACTTATGAACAAACACCAGAAACATGTAAAAGTCACCCGTCAAGTGGATCGAAAGGCCTTGTTCATCAAGAACAGGAGCCTATAAATGATGAACAGGTGAAGAACACATGAACAAATCACTCATGCATACTAACACAACTTTATATGAAATAGATAAATAACTGAAGTAGATCAAAATCATACAAATGAAATAAGATGCAAAGGAACTCATACCTAGATCCCAAAGTAGACTTGGAACCTGAATTAGAGCTACTCTAGCCTACCTCCTAGCCTTGAGACTAAAAGTGAGAGAGGTGTTGCAAGTGTGGATGTCTCATAAGTGAGCCCCCTCTCCTTTTATTTATAGGCCCGTGCACCGGCGAAGAATGGAGGCAAACACCCCGGGGAAGGCGCCTTGGACCAATAGGGAACCACCACGTGGAAGCCCCTGAGTGGTGGCCACAAGGTCGATTCGGCTGACCTGTGGGGTCGGTGGACCCCTTGTGGCCCCACTCGGTGTGTGCTTCCTCCTGGAGGCTACCCTGTGGGTCCTTAGGTCGGTTCCCGGTGTCCACCCTGTTTTGGCGCGATTTGCTTGCCTTTGTGGGCCCATGGATCCATGTGAAGTCCACGTGTCACACTCTGATTCGTCGGGGGTTGCTTCACTTGGATTGCTTGCATGGCTCCCTAGTTGGCAGGTTTGCATGCATGGCATCCTTGTTGGCAGCCCACTAGGATGAGGTGATGTGGCATGGACCATAGAAGGTGAGTTTGGCACTCTTTTCCTGCTTATTTTCCTGCAATCAAATAATCTCCAAGGACAAGTGGAACTACATTATTCTTAACTAAATACGTGTAAGAAATGCCTTATGCACCTTTATTCATGAGTATATTGACTGCTAAAGTAGGTACTTAACAGCTGTCAACACTTAACCTAGTAGGTGTTGCATCAAGCAGCACGGACGGTGCGTAACCTCTGCATGTTACGCTGATTCGACACGACCAAGTCGGTGTTGCATCAAGCAGCACGGATGGTGCGTAACCTCTTGTGGTTACGTGCTGATTCGACACGACCCACTCGGTGTTGCATCAATCAAGCAGCACGGACGGTGCGTAACCAGTGCAGGTTACGCGTTGAATTGACACGACCGGATGCAGTGTGGATTTTCCGTAATCTTTGCGGGTTTAGGTTACGCGATGCAACGACATGACCCAGTCAGTGTTGGATCAAGCATCAAGGACGGTGTGTAAGCTGCATTCGACACGACCGCATGCAGCGTGGATTTTGCGTAACTTTGCCGGCCCCAGGTTACGCGATGCAATGACACGATCGGATGCATGGGGATTTTGCGTGACAGACTCCGTGCGTAACCCAGTCGGTGATGAACGCACCATGCAGAACGGATGGTCCGTCGCGGAAACATGCGTAACCGAGCAGGATGGTGCGTCGAATCAGAATGCAGCGTGGATTTTGCGTAGCCGTCTCGGTGCGTAACCCAGTCGGTGATGCATGCGCCATGCGATGCTGCATGGCCGAACCGTGCGTAACCGAGCTGGAGCAGGTGACGCGTAGAATCGACACGACCGATCAGTGTGTAACCAAGTCAGTGCTGAGCCATGCAGCCAGCCGTCTTAAAGGTGCATAACCTACTACGTGCTTAACCGAGTCGGTGTTGCATCAAGAAGCACAGACGGTGCGTGACCTTTGCATGTTACACGCTTATTCGACACGACCGAGTTGGTGTTGCATCAAGCAGCACGGATGGTGCGTAACTTCTTGTGGTTACGCGCTGATTCGACACGACCCAGTCGGTGTTGCATCTATCAAGCAGCACAGACGGTGCATAACCAGTGCAGGTTACGAGCTGAACGACACGACCGGATGTAGCGTGGATTTTGCATAAACTTTGCGGGTTTAGGTTATGTGATGCAACGACATGACCCAGTCAGTGTTGGATCAAGCATCAAGGACGGTGTGTAAGCTGCATTCGACATGACCTAGTAGGTGTTGCATCAATCAAGCAGCACGGACGGTGCGTAACCAGTGCAGGTTACGAGCTGAACGACACGACTGGATGCAGCGTGGATTTTGCGTAACCTTTGCGGGTTTAGGTTACGCGATGCAACGAGACGACCCAGTAAGTGTTGGATCAAGCATCAAGGACGGTGTGTAAGCTGCATTCGACATGACCCAGTCGGTGTTGCATCACACTCCACGGACGGTGCCCTGTACAGGTTACGCACTGATTCGACACGACCGGAGGCAGCGTGGATTTTGCGTAACCTTATCGGCTCCAGGTTACATGATGCAAAAACACGACTAGATGCATGGGGATTTTGCGTGACAGACTCCATGCGTGACCTAGTCGGTGATGCACGCACCATACAGAACGGATGGTGCGTCACCGAAATGTGCGTAACCGAGCAGGATGGTGCGTTGAATCAGAATGCAGCGTGGATTTTGCGTAACCGTCACGGTGCGTACCCCAGTCGGGAATGCACGCGCCATGTGATGGTGCGTCGCCGAACCGTGCATAACCGAGCTGGAGCAGGTGACGCGTAGAATCGACACGACCGATCAGTGCATAACCAAGTCAGTGTTGAGCCATGCAGCCAGCCGTCTTAAAGGTGCGTAACCTACTACGTGCTTAACCAAGTCGGTGTTGCATCAAGAAGCACAGACGGTGCGTGACCTCTGCATGTTACACGCTTATTCGACACGACCGAGTTGGTGTTGCATCAAGCAGCACGGATGGTGCGTATCTTATTGTGGTTACGCGCTGATTCGACACGACCCAGTCGGTGTTGCATCTATCAAGCAGCACAGACGGTGCGTAACCAGTGCAGGTTACGAGCTGAACGACACGACCGGATGTAGCGTGGATTTTGCGTAAACTTTGCAGGTTTAGGTTATGCGATGCAATGACATGACCCAGTCAGTGTTGGATCAAGCATCAAGGACAGTGTGTAAGCTGCATTCGACACGACCTAGTAGGTGTTGCATCAATCAAGCAGCACGGACGGTGCGTAACCAGTGCAGGTTACGAGCTGAACGACACGACCGGATGCAGCGTGGATTTTGCGTAACCTTTGCGGGTTTAGGTTACGCGATGCAACGAGACGACCCAGTCAGTGTTGGATCAAGCATCAAGGACGGTGTGTAAGCTGCATTCGACACGACCGCATGCAGCGTGGATTTTGCGTAACTTTGCCGGCCCCAGGTTACGCGATGCAATGACACGATCGGATGCATGGGGATTTTGCGTGACAGACTCCGTGCGTAACCCAGTCGGTGATGAACGCACCATGCAGAACGGATGGTCCGTCGCGGAAACATGCGTAACCGAGCAGGATGGTGCGTCGAATCAGAATGCAGCGTGGATTTTGCGTAGCCGTCTCGGTGCGTAACCCAGTCGGTGATGCATGCGCCATGCGATGCTGCATGGCCGAACCGTGCGTAACCGAGCTGGAGCAGGTGACGCGTAGAATCGACACGACCGATCAGTGTGTAACCAAGTCAGTGCTGAGCCATGCAGCCAGCCGTCTTAAAGGTGCATAACCTACTACGTGCTTAACCGAGTCGGTGTTGCATCAAGAAGCACAGACGGTGCGTGACCTTTGCATGTTACACGCTTATTCGACACGACCGAGTTGGTGTTGCATCAAGCAGCACGGATGGTGCGTAACTTCTTGTGGTTACGCGCTGATTCGACACGACCCAGTCGGTGTTGCATCTATCAAGCAGCACAGACGGTGCATAACCAGTGCAGGTTACGAGCTGAACGACACGACCGGATGTAGCGTGGATTTTGCATAAACTTTGCGGGTTTAGGTTATGTGATGCAACGACATGACCCAGTCAGTGTTGGATCAAGCATCAAGGACGGTGTGTAAGCTGCATTCGACATGACCTAGTAGGTGTTGCATCAATCAAGCAGCACGGACGGTGCGTAACCAGTGCAGGTTACGAGCTGAACGACACGACTGGATGCAGCGTGGATTTTGCGTAACCTTTGCGGGTTTAGGTTACGCGATGCAACGAGACGACCCAGTAAGTGTTGGATCAAGCATCAAGGACGGTGTGTAAGCTGCATTCGACATGACCCAGTCGGTGTTGCATCACACTCCACGGACGGTGCCCTGTACAGGTTACGCACTGATTCGACACGACCGGAGGCAGCGTGGATTTTGCGTAACCTTATCGGCTCCAGGTTACATGATGCAAAAACACGACTAGATGCATGGGGATTTTGCGTGACAGACTCCATGCGTGACCTAGTCGGTGATGCACGCACCATACAGAACGGATGGTGCGTCACCGAAATGTGCGTAACCGAGCAGGATGGTGCGTTGAATCAGAATGCAGCGTGGATTTTGCGTAACCGTCACGGTGCGTACCCCAGTCGGGAATGCACGCGCCATGTGATGGTGCGTCGCCGAACCGTGCATAACCGAGCTGGAGCAGGTGACGCGTAGAATCGACACGACCGATCAGTGCATAACCAAGTCAGTGTTGAGCCATGCAGCCAGCCGTCTTAAAGGTGCGTAACCTACTACGTGCTTAACCAAGTCGGTGTTGCATCAAGAAGCACAGACGGTGCGTGACCTCTGCATGTTACACGCTTATTCGACACGACCGAGTTGGTGTTGCATCAAGCAGCACGGATGGTGCGTATCTTATTGTGGTTACGCGCTGATTCGACACGACCCAGTCGGTGTTGCATCTATCAAGCAGCACAGACGGTGCGTAACCAGTGCAGGTTACGAGCTGAACGACACGACCGGATGTAGCGTGGATTTTGCGTAAACTTTGCAGGTTTAGGTTATGCGATGCAATGACATGACCCAGTCAGTGTTGGATCAAGCATCAAGGACAGTGTGTAAGCTGCATTCGACACGACCTAGTAGGTGTTGCATCAATCAAGCAGCACGGACGGTGCGTAACCAGTGCAGGTTACGAGCTGAACGACACGACCGGATGCAGCGTGGATTTTGCGTAACCTTTGCGGGTTTAGGTTACGCGATGCAACGAGACGACCCAGTCAGTGTTGGATCAAGCATCAAGGACGGTGTGTAAGCTGCATTCGACACGACCCAGTCGGTGTTGCATCACACTCCACGGACGGTGCCCTGTACAGGTTACGCACTGATTCGACACGACCGGAGGCAGCGTGGATTTTGCGTAACCTTATCGGCTCCAGGTTACATGATGCAACAACACGACTAGATGCATGGGGATTTTGCGTGACAGACTCCGTGCGTGACCCAGTCGGTGATGCACGCACCATACAGAACGGATGGTGCGTCACCGAAACGTGCGTAACCGAGCAGGATGGTGCGCTGAATCAGAATGCAGCGTGGATTTTACGTAACCGTCACGGTGCGTACCCCAGTCGGGAATGCACGCGCCATGTGATGGTGCATCGCCGAACCTTGCGTAACCGAGCTGGAGCAGGTGATGCGTAGAATCGACACGACCGGATGCAGCGTGGATTTTGCGCAACCGATCAGTGCGTAACCTAGTCAGTGTTGAGCCATGCAGCCAGCCGTCTTAAAGGTGCGTAACCTACTACGTGCTTAACCGAGTAGGTGTTGTATCAAGCAGCACGGACGGTGTGTAACCTCTGCATGTTACGCGCTGATTCGACATGACCAAGTCGGTGTTGCATCAAGCAGCATGGATGGTGTGTAACCTCTTGTGGTTACGTGCTGATTCGACATAACCCACTCGGTGTTGCATTAATCAAGCAGCACGGACGGTGCATAACCAGTGTAGGTTACACGTTGAATCGACACGACCGGATGCAGCGTGGATTTTGCGTTACCTTTGCGGGTTTAGGTTACGCGATGCAACGACACGACCCAGTCAGTGTTGGATCAAGCATCAAGGATGGTGTGTAAGCTGCATTCGACACGACCGGATGCAGCGTGGAATTTGGGTAACTTTATCAGCCCAAGGTTATGCGATGCAACGACATGACCGGATGCATGGGGATTTTGCGTGACAGACTCCATGCGTAACCCAGTCGGTGATGAACGCACCATGTAGAACGGATGGTGCGTCGCCGAAACGTGCATAACCGAGCAGGATGGTGCATGGAATCAGAATGCAGCGTGGATTTTGTGTAACCGTCTCGGTGCGTAACCCAGTCGGTGATGCACGCGCCATGCGATGCCGCGTCACCGAACCGTGCGTAACCGAGTTGGAGTAGGTGACGTGTAGAATCGACATGACCGATCAGTGCGTAACCCAGTCAGTGTTGAGCCATGCAGCCAGCCGTCTTAAAGGTGTGTAACCTACTACGTGCTTAACCGAGTCGGTGTTGCATCAAGCAGCACAGACGGTGCAAAACCTCTGCATGTTACATGCTTATTCGACACGACCTAGTTGGTGTTGCATCAAGCAGCACGGATGGTGCGGAACTTCTTGTGGTTACGCGCTGATTCGACACAACCCAGTCGGTGTTGTATCTATCAAGCAGCACGGACGGTGTGTAACCGATGCAGGTTACGCACTGAATCGACACGACCGGATGCAGCGTGGATTTTGTGTAACCTTTGCCGGTTTAGGTTACGCGATGCAACGACACGACCTAGTCAGTGTTGGATCAAGCATCAAGGACGGTGTGTAAGCTGCATTCGAGACTACCCAGTCGGTGTTGCATCAATCAAGCCGCACGAACAGTGCGTAACCAGTGCACGTTACGAGCTGAACGACACGACCAGATGCAGTGTGGATTTTGCGTATCCTTTGCGGGTTTAGGTTGCGCGATGCAATGACACGACCCAGTCAGTGTTGGATCAAACATCAAGGATGGTGTGTAAGCTGCATTCGACACGACCGGATGCAGCATGGATTTTGTGTTACTTTATCGGCCCCAGGTTACGCGATGCAATGACACGACCGGATGCATGGGGATTTTGCGTGACAGACTCCGTGAGTAACCCAGTCGGTGATGAACGCACCATGCAGAATGGATGGTGCATCACCGAAACATGCGTAACCGAGTAGGATTGTGCCTCGAATCAGAATGCAGCGTGGATTTTGCGTAACCGTCTCGGTGGGTAACCCAGTCGGTGATGCACGTGCCATGCGATGCTGCGTCGCCGAACCGTGCGTAACCGAGCTGGAGTAGGTGACGCGTAGAATCAACACGACCGATCAGTGCGTAATCCAGTCAGTGTTGAGCCATGCAGCCAGCTGTCTTAAAGGTGCGTAACCTACTACGTGCTTAACCGAGTCGGTGTTGCATCAAGCAGCACAGACGGTGCGTAACCTCTGCATGTTACGCGCTGATTCGACACGACCCAGTTGGTGTTGCATCAAGCAGCACGGATGGTGCGTAACTTCTTGTGGTTATGCATTGATTCGACACGACCCAGTCGGTGTTGCATCTATCAAGCAGCACGGACGGTGCGTAACCAGTGCATGTTATGCACTAAATCGACACGACCGAATGCAGTGTGGATTTTGCGTAACCTTTGCGGGTTTAAGTTACGCGATGCAACGACACGACCCAGTCAGTGTTGGATCAAGCATCAAGGACGGTGCGTAAGCTGCATTCGACAGGAACGGATGCAGCGTGGATTTTGCATAACTTTATCGGCCCCAGGTTACGCGATGCAAGGACACGACCGGATGCATGTGGATTTTGCGTGATAGACTCCGTGTGTAACCCAGTCGGTGATGCACGCACCATGCAGAACGGATGGTGCGTCACCGAAACGTGTGTAACCGAGCAGGATGGTGTGTCGAATCAGAATGCATAGTGGATTTTGCGTAACCGTCTCTGTGCGTAACCCAGTCAGTGATGCACGCACCATGGGATGCTGCGTTGCTGAACCGTGCGTAACCGAGCTGGAGCAGGTGACACGTAGAATCGACACGACCGATCAGTGCGTAACCCAGTCAGTGTTTTGCCATGCAACCAGCCGTCTAAAAGGTGCGTAACCTACTACGTGCTTAACCGAGTCGGTGTTGCATCAAGCAGCACAGACGGTGCGTAACCTCTGCATGTTACACGCTGATTCGGCACGACCCAGTTGATGTTGCATTAAACAAGCAGCACAGACGGTGCGTAACCAGTGCAGGTTACGAGCTAAATGACACGACCGGATGCAGCATGGATTTTGCGTAACCTTTGCGGGTTTAGGTTACACGATGCAACGACACGACCCAGTTAGTGTTGGATCAAGCATCAAGGACGGTGCGTAAGCTGCATTCGACAGGACCCAGTCGGTGTTGCATCAATTAAGCAGCACGGACGGTGCGTAACTAGTGCAGGTTACGAGCTGAACGACACGACCGGATGCAGCGTGGATTTTGCGTAACCTTTGCGGGTTTAGGTTACGCGATGCAATGACACGACCCAGTCAGTATTGGATCAAACATCAAGGACGGTGCATAAGCTAGATTCGACATGACACAGTCGGTGTTGCATCACAGTCCACAGACGGTGCCCTATACAGGTTACGCGCTAATTCGACACGACCCGATGCAGCGTGGATTTTGCGTAACCTTATCAGCTCCAGGTTACGCGATGCAATGACATGACCGGATGCATGGCGATTTTGCGTGACAGACTCCGTGCGTAACCCAGTCGGTGATGCACGCACCATACAGAACGGAAGGTGCATCACCGAAACGTGCATAACCGAGTAGGATGGTGCGTCGAATCAGAATGCCGCGTGGATCTTGCGTAACCGTCACGGTGCGTAACCCAGTCGGTAATGCACGTGCCATGTGATGGTGCGTCGCCGAACTGTGCGTAATCGAGCTGGTGCGTCGCCGAAACGTGCGTAACCGAGCAGGATGGTGCATCAAATCAGAATGCAGCATGGATTTTGCGTAACCGTCACGGTGCGTAGCCCAGTCGGTAATGCACGTGCCATGTGATGGTGCGTCGCTAAACCGTGCGTAACCGAGCTGGAGCAGGCGACGCGTAGAATCGACACGACCGGATGCAGCGTGGATTTTGCGCAATCGATCAGTGCGTAACCCAGTCAGTGTTGAGCCACGCAGCTAGCCATCTTAAAGGTGCGTAACCTACTACGTGCTTAACCGAGTCGGTGTTGCATTAAGCAGCATGGACGGTGCGTAACATCTGCATGTTACGTGCTAATTCAACACGACCCAGTCGGTGTTGCATCAAGCAGTCCGGCTGCATCTCGCGTAACACTATGTATGTAGGAATCATTGATTTATGATCGAGTTTGATAGGGGACATGATCGGGACAGCAACGCTCACTGGACCGAGATGGCAACATGACAGAGGTATATTGATAATCTTAGTCTCACCAAAATTGTACCAAAAGAGGATCTGATTCATGGGATTGTTTAGGGATGTTTGGGCTATAGTCTAGCGAAAGGGCATGTAGATTCGAGCAACAGTTTGCTGGAGAACGCAAAAGCAAAGTGGGATGACACTGCTGTTTGGAAGGCAGGGGCAGCAAACACCACAAGATCAATATCTCAGTATTCATAGCATGTAGGGTCGAGCCATCTTGCATAGACATGTGCTGGTACAAGAGACATGTCATACTAAAAGGAGGATTTGTCCATCGGAGATCTGGATCAACGGGGAACGTAATGCCAATCAGAGGCACAACGGCTGGTCGTGATGGCAGGGACAGCTAGAATGACGAAATTAAAATCTCCAGAACCATTGCACATATGGCCAAACCATCTTGTATGGATGTGTGTAGGTATGAGAGGCACGCGGTGGTCAAAAGGATCACTGATCCGAGCATCGAATCAGCGGGAACGTCAATGTCATTCAGCAGTGCTGTGCTGCTAGCCACCGGGACAGCGACGAGATTCATGGGAAAGCTCGCCTAAGGATCATGAGGATGTGAATTTGTGCTACACAAATTTCCATGGGAAAACATACAACTGAGAGAGGGTGGGGGAGAGGGTGTCTCACTTTGGTTGGTTGAAGGGGTTGGAGACGAGCACATTGACGACGAGTTGCAGCAGCAGTCGACGATGTCGATGCGGCGGGGCGACCAGCCCATGGTTTCAGCAGCGGCACATCCTCGGCTTGGCATCAAAGGTTGATGTTTGTCCCTGGGGATCAGTGGTGCTGCGACATGAGGAAGAGATGGTGCCGCAAACCAGGAACACAAGGGGAGGGACACCTTACCAGAGATGTCGACGGCAAGGAGGGGGCGGCATCCAGTAGGGAGGGGACGATCTTCCTGCGTGGAACAGAAGAGGGCGGCGTCGACGGTATGCTCCAAACCATTGATTTGATCCACGAGGGGTGGAGTGCAGCGGCAAAATCAAACCGCGACAGCGAGGGCATTCCGTTTTGGTGGAGATTGAGGGGGAGGAGAAGGTTGGAGGGGGGGGGCGGGGGCGGCCATGGATCAGAGAGGAGAGGAGGCCGGCCATGGGGCCTTCTGTTTATCTCGTGATCTGATCTGAGGGGACGAGGGAAGGGGGGGCGTCCATCAAAAGAGGTGGGGCCAAGGGCCTGCTGGTTTTGCCATGAAGGAAGACAACTAGGATGTCCAGGTTCACATGCAGCTAGAGAAGGAAGGGAGGGAGGGTGTTCGGCACCTGATTGTGTCGAGGGAGGGAGGAGGGGCGGCATGAGGAGGGAGAGGGTCGTGAGGGAGGAGATAGGGCTGGGTAGGAGGGGTGTGGGTGAGTTGGGCTTTGGCCCGATGTTGAGAGAGATTGGATGGGTTTGAAGCTCAGCCCATTGACGTAAATAGACTTTCAAGGCTGCCATATAATGGATGGGATAGGAGAGTTTTGACAACATGGATTTGGACTTGATTAAGATTGTTTCCAAGCTTTGAAGAAAGAGATGATGTTTCGATTCCGACATTTGGAGATCACTTTGATGAACGATAAAGGAAGATAAGAGAGGTTCGACCCGTGTTGATGATGAGGTGGGTCGGGAAGGAGCTCGAGTGGAGATTTATTGGGCCAGTGTGAAAAGAGAAAAAGGGAGAAGGAGAAAGAGGTGTGGGCCGGTTTTGGAGAGGAGATTAGGTGCACAGAAAGATTTAGAGTGAGAGATATGAACTTGGTATGATTTTAGAGAGAGAAGAATAAAACTTTAGTTGTAGAGAGTGAGAGGGCTCATGGGTAGAGAGAAAAAGAGAGACATGGGTTCGATTAGAGAAAAGAGTAGAGAGGTTTAAAGGTAGGGATAGAAGGGTTAAACTCACAAACGAACCTATTCGAGTTTTAAAACTCAAACTCGTTTTTCACACAATAAACACTATGCATTGCAGCATGAATGCAACAACCAAATATTTATAACCTATGATCATTTAATTTGTGTTTAGAAACTAATTTGTTTTCAAAAGGTTGCACACACACTTTCGAACTTAATTCGAACAGTTTTTATTAAAAAGTTTTAAAATCCTAGCAAAACTCACACTAGGGTGTTACAGTGATGCACGCACCATGCAGAACGGATGGTGCGTCGCCGAAACGTGCGTAACCGAGCAGGATGGTGCGTCGAATTAGAATGCAGTGTGGATTTTTCGTAACCGCCAAGGTGCGTAACGCAGTCGGTAATGCACACGCCATGGGATGGTGCATCGTCGAACCGTGCGTAACTGAGCTGGTGCAGGTGGCACGCAGAATCTACGAGCCTGATTGGTTGAGAGCCAAAATTGCCAAACCAAAATTGGGGCATGACCAATATTTTTGGCAAATGTGCTTTCGCATCAAACGAATTGAGTGCCAAAATTCTGGCTATTACATTTAACACTAAAACATGTGTAACTTTTGCCCAGATTTTGGTAGAAAATGTTGGCATGCCCATGTTTTGACATGCCCCAATTTTGGTAGGGCACATTTGGCACTCAACCAATCAGGCCCGACACGACCGGATGCAGCGTGGATTTTGCGCAACCGATCTGTGCGTAGCCCAGTCAGTGTTGAGCCATGCAGCCAGTAGTCTTATAGGTGTGTAACGCAACACTATTTATAACTCAACACTTACCAGGAATGCAACAGTCTATTTATAACTCAACAGTGAATAGGAACGCAACACTGTTGACCACGATAGGACGCAGCGTGGATTTTCCGTATCCGACGCCGTGCGTAACCTAGTCAGTGTTGAGGGAAATCAGTTCACAATGACATCAGTTCATCACTTACATTGAGCAGCTAGGGGAGTTACACCAATGGGCTAAAAAGATCACTAAAACATAGTGGCATAGCTTCTTCACCTCCACCAACTTGTCCAGCAACAGATCCCATCACGTCACTTTTAACCAGGAAGAAAGAAAGAATCACCTGGTTTTGGCGACGTTCAACGGCGGCCTGGATAGTTGGGTCCAATGACGGCGATTCTGCCATTGTTCCATGCCTTAGATGAGTAAAATCAGTATCAACACGATGCACGACTCCACTGGCTGAACTCAACCAAAACAATAAAACACGTATCGGCAGCTGCAACCTCGGACGACAACAACCACCAGCACCGTTGTCATTGCCAGCGATGTCCCACACCGAGCCAGCCACCACCACAAGAGATGCCAGCCAGTTCAGATTGTGCCGTTGCCATGGCAACCAAATTGCTGCAGCATCATGGATACCTGAACTTACTTGTTAGACGAGCACGTGTAACAAGCAATCCACAAAGTATTCATTTCATAACAACTATTAGGCTCCTAACTAAAACTAGTAAGACCCATAGTGCGATGGTGGTAGTGGGCATCCTTGATAAGAACCATTATCAGCACAGTACGGCATGAGCTTATCCCAGTGCAAATCCTGAAATTGTAAATTTGATGGAAGTATAAATATTAGTGCATCTTGATTGATATAGATAATGATAGAGAGAGTATTACCTATGCGATCATATCAGGGTTCCCGACAATGATGAGCAGTGATTTTGCACGGGTGATCGCAACATTAAACCTTCTATGATTCCTCAAAAATCCAAGATTAAACAACTTGTCAAATTCATTATACTTTACAGTTGACCTGAGTGTAGAGATGATTATCACGTCCCACTCTTCACCTATGAATTGTTCCACATTACCAACTTTCAATTGAGTCATGTCAAGTTTTTTAAGGGCTTTCTTAATCTTTGCAACTTGCTGGCGGTATGGAGCAATGACTCCTATATCAGCTTCACGGACAAGACTGCTGCTTGTGAGTTTCCTTACAAGGCTTACAACCTTACTAACTTCAATCCTATTGAACCATGATGGATCAGTGCTGTCCATCTCATCACATCCATGTATTCCGATAAAAAGAATAGGGAACAGATTATTATGTAGACCAATACAATCATAAGTCAATAGCACATTATGTTTGTCATGAGAGATCATTTCACCACTGTAGAAAAGCTTCCATGGTAGCTTCAGGATTGATGGATGGCAACGATAATTAATCACAAGCTTTGTCACATAGTTAGAATTCCATGTTTGGTACTGCTCAGATTCAAGCAGCCTTTGCAGATATGATTTCCCCAAACCATTCTTTTCTGCTTCCCTACAATAAACCACCAGCTCCAATTGCATTGGATCTCCTGCTAACACAACTACAGTGTCGCTTCCACATAGGGATAAAGGAATCATTGTCTCTAGTTCAGAAACTTGCCCAGCATCATCAAGAAAAATGTGTGTGAAATGATATCGGGTAATGTTCTTATGTCGCAGCAGATAAGAAATCATGTATGTTGTTATAAAAATCCTGTAGTGCTTCATTTTTTCCAAACAGGGGCATTTGAATTTTTTATGTTTAACAAAGCAGTATTGGATCAGTATAGGATCTACATCTTCATATTGACAGCTTGGGGCGTTCAGCCTGAAGATATCACAAGGGCGGCAAGTCCTATGTGGCAGGAGCTTTTTCAATAGAAGGTCAGCTGATGCATTGGTAGCAGCACATATGAGAACATTTTTCCTTTGTTTGACTGCTTGAGAAATGGCCTCTACAACTGTCAATGTCTTGCCAGTTCCTGGAGGTCCATGTATGACATATGGTGAAAGACCACAGCAGCCATGTATCCTTGCAACCACATTTTTTTGCTTGGTGTTTAAGTGTGGGATCAAAGGCAAAAAATACACCTTTTCCACAGTTCTTACTAGTGATTGGCAGGGAAATAAAATCTTAGCTCCGAAATGTTGTGCACTCTTTAAAGACCTGTAGAGCCTCCAGTCAACTTCATTGTATCTGAACTGAACATTGTACTGGTACTTGGGATGGTGATTATGGTGATTGTTGTAGAACTCATATCCGAACTCTACAAATATCCCATTCGCCGCAACCTTTGTAATGTCGCCCTGACGAAAATGCCAAACATATAATTAATTGTTGGTAGCATATATATACCTATATCTGACCTTTAAGAATGACAAATAAATATTCAAACATCAATGATAGGTTACTAACTTTGTAAGTATGAGCATGTGTACCAACATAGGTAACAGATATATTGTCCCCGTGGAGTGGTGATGGCATCCTTTCTGCCAAACCAGGGACTTCAATAAATGGAAAGCCATTCAAAAGTTCTAATGAGACACATCTGATGTTACCAAACAACAATTTTTCAAAACAAAATTTGCATATCAATACTATTAATCTACTATGGATGCTGAAATACCTTGAGATGGGATTCTTCCATGGTTAAAGGAGACATGAAAGTTTCATAGTAGTTTGCCACGCTAAAATCCAAGGAAAAGGCATCAAGTCTTCGTCTAATTGGACCACGCTCATGAATACATGGCACAATTTGAGAGTAATCAAGTTTTATATTTTGAGGGCATCTCCAATAATGAGGTGTACAAACGTATAAGGCTTTAGAGATATTATCATCGACCATTAGACAAGCTACACGTTCAATCGTCGTATCTCCGAAACAAAAATGCACAACTAATGTATGCAAACCAATATCTTTAGGCATACATGTGAGCCAAACTATCTTAGTCCGTCCAGGCAGAAGTGTAATGTCTTCCAGATTAGATTTACCACCATCTAGTGGTGAACTCATTGATAAAACAAAGCTATTTTCTATGATTGAACCAAATATTTTTATCCTACATAAAAACACAGATTCAGGAGAGGTATTCTCTATTTTTATGGTGTCTGAACATGTTTCTCCAAAGAGGATGGATTTTGGTTTGCCGTCAATGAAAGTGAAAGGATCTGTAATCATCACATGACCATAATCAGGGTCATGATGCTGATGAAGACCATTATTTTGATAATCAATGAACTTTACTTGGGCCTTATCATTGGCACATGAGAATTCACCATCTGAAACATTACTGATATAAGTTTCCATCTTGAATCCTTAAAAAAAGTAATATGCTAACAATGCTATAATAAACTAGACAGCATGATACCAACCCAAACATGCCAATATACTTTGGTAAAATAAGAGGGATGAGTTGACAGATTTTGGTAGCAACTAGCAACCCAAACAACAGCGAAATTGGCATGCCAAATGTTTAGCCTTACATCTATCATGGTCTAAAGCCGGCTGATGATTCAGAGCATGTGAACAGCAAACCTTTCAAGTCCCATGACAAGTAGCATCAATATTTTCGTGATGGATGTATTAACGTCAACACTATGTTACAGATTTATGTTAGGAAATTGAATACCATAAAACCCTCCATAAAACCCCACTGAGACTGGCCTATGTTTGACCAGCAACAATCCTAATTGGACAAGCTTAATACATTAAAATTTTTTTGACAAATCAATTAGAATACGGAGCATTGCGCTTTTGAGTTATATGACATGTACACTTCACCTTCTGTGACATTATCAAATTGCCCCACGGCAACCTGATGATGGCCACTATCTTCTACAAAGCAGCAGAATAAGTAATCAGACACTATGGTGCATTAACTTACAAAAGAAAGGAAAAGGAACGACGACAAGGCATAAACATAGAAAGTTCAGGATACCTTCAGCATCTCTGCTCAAATGATCCATTTCCACAGCAGTATCAAAGCTCCTATGGAGATCCCTGGCAAGTAGTAGAACTTTCCTTTTCAGGGATAAAATAATCACAAAATAGGCACCTTTTTCTTATATGATGTGGCAGTGCTCCTGCCTTTAATTCCAAAAGAGAGAGAGAGAGAGCGCCTGCTTGGTTATGACAACAAGAACAACTGCATTGGTAGCCAAAATTTTCTAGACATGCCTAGAATTAGGTTGGGCAAACATTGAAAGGCATCCAAGCAAGTTCTGATTTCCTACACTCGCCAAAACTACGGGATGGAACTAAAAAAATCAAATCAAATCAAATGCTTGTGAATTAGGTGGGGGTGGTGGCGGGGCAGAAGAGGTGGTGGGCTACCACACCCTCCGCCTTGTAACGCCCCGGGTTTTCAAAAATGGAAAACCCGTCATCCTGCTCTCATGATAGTCCCTGGATCAGACGCTATCACGCACATACATCCATCACAGATAAATATCACAACCATACATCGAAATAAAGCATTAGAGTACGAATAATATTATTATTACATGTCCTAAATAACGGAGTACATCAATACACGCCTCTTGGCGGAATAACATGAATAAGAGCCTACACAGTGGTAGCTAGCTTCCATAAGGTGTCTCCATCTTTATTCTTCTCTCCCACAGGCATCCTTGAGCGAAGCGACGTGCCCCTCAATCGTACCATCCGTCGGCGTTATTGTTGTAGTCTGACTCGTACCCTGCAAGCTCAGGGGCTATCCCCAAGGATTGGGATAGGTCCACGTCACCATCCGTATGCAAGCTTTAAGTGGCCTACTTCTAAAGGTAAAGAATGGAACAAGGTAGAGGCTGGGTTTCCTAAGCAGCAGTAGCAATATAAATAGAATATCATCTCCAATACCCACCAATTCCCACATCTCTCAACCACAAACGGTCACACCTGGTTACCCAGATCACCGTCACCAGAACCTATCTCCATCTAGGGTCGGCGCGAGAACTCCCACTCCTCGCACCTCAATGATTGCACCCGGATCTGCAAGGCAGAGGGAGCAACTCTCCTCTCCCCGAGCACAACCACGGCTCACCATACACTCTCATCCTATAAGGGGGGAGGTAGAAAACCCAAAACGTAAGAGTCGGAGTAAACAACGGGCATGTCCATAACCGAGGACGCGGCTATACGTATAGATCTAAACTCTGCAGAGCGTGTACACCAGTACCCAACTCGGAATAGCACCCGGACGGTGTACGGCCAACCGAGCCTACCCAACCGAATGAACACCTAGGAGTTACGATTCCATCCTTCATCCGGGTCTCGATGCGGTCCTTCACAAAGGACCACCCCAGAACTGTGAACATGCCCTCGTGTGGCCACACGGGGAGCGCCCAAAAGGGAACGGACTCCACCCTATACCCTCTCACTAATACCCTCTATCCTACTGGCAGGTATGGTATCGCACTTGCTAGGGTCGAAACGGCCCTATCCCCACTCTCGGCGAGGTGGTGTGTACGAAAGTCCCGTGTAACAAAGCGACCCACTCAGTTTCAGACCGGGGCGAGCTCCTATCCTCCAAGTCATCACAAAAACCCCAACACCTGTGCTCCTAAAACAGTGTACCCGCCATAGGCACCAAACTGGGCATCGCCCGAGAAGACGACCCCTGGCCCCCGATTCCGGATCGGGTTGTCTTGAGCTCACCCCCACCAAGTATCCCAAAAACACCTTCTCCTGCAGGTTTTTCCACCACACACACCAAGAAACTATCACATAGTCCCAACACATGCACAGCAAGCTCAGCGTATCATCACACGTAAATAAAGTAGTAGTAGTAGTAGGTGAATCAAAGACAAGGTAGTAAAAAGGGCAGTGCAAGGGTCTTCATCATAACCATCATCATGCATAAATAAAATGCTAGCAGTTCTGGCCTAATGGGCATTCAAAGTAGGTTGGGCGTGAACCTGGGTGCGGGTAGTCGTCGTAACCAAGGTCGTCGTCGTAGTCCTGGTTCAGCTCTCCGGCTCCGGCGGCTCCTAGAATCGTAATTAAATAAATAAACACAGCTGCTATGCAATTAAATCCAAGAGGAACAACAATAAAGACCCAAAAAGAGGCAAACTCTAGCCTAGCGTGGAGTTTGAGATTTTAGAAGATTTTCAGAAAAGGTTTTGTATTTTTCGGAGTTAAAATGGATTTACTATGAATTTCCAAAGAGAAAAATACATTTCTGAAAATAAAATACACATATACAACATGGCAGACTTTAGGCTAGCTCCAAACTAACTCTAGCTGACTCTTAAAGGGCTTGTAGCCAGCTGCAGGCTGGCTCTTAGCGCACACGTGGCAGCCACGCAGGCGGCTTTAAGCTAGCTGCAGCTGACGTGGCTGGCCGACGCGGCGGCCACACGGCGTGGCGCACCGGATCCACACCGGGTGTTTCTGCGGCTGAGCGCGGCGTGACCCGGCATGTGGCACGGCCGCGAGTGGTCGGCCGCACGGGATCCCTCCTGGATTCCCTGCGGTGTGCTGCACGTGTGGGTCAGGGTGTGACTCAAAAACCTTGAGGGTTTTGGGCTCGGCCGGTACATGTTCGGCAAAAAGCCCCTAAGGAGCGGCGGCACGGGCAAGGGCTTGCCAGCGGCGGCGCATGTCCAGGTGGACCAACAAGCGGTAGCGCGCGAATGAGGTGCACCAAGGTCTGACACCATTGTGAAAAAAGGGGCGGCCTTCGGCCGGGTTTGGGCACGACGGCGGCGAGCCAAAGGCCGGCGGCTGTGCAGAGTGTGGTCGCCGGCGTGCAAGCGGCGGCCAAGGGCGCGTTCGCGTGACACAAGGCGGGGGCTTGGGTCAGCGCGGTGCTCGTGCAAACATCCGGGGCTCCGGCGTGGCACGGAGGTGTGGACGGCGGTCAGAAATCGCGCGGCGGCGGGGAGCAGGGTCACACGCAGGCGCCGGCGAGGGCGAAAGCATGACGGCGCAGCGCAGATCAGTTTGCAGATGCGCTGGTGAGTAGGCGGTTGCCTGCCTTCGTGCGTGAGCGCGCGCACGAGCTGGCGCATCGCCGGGCCGGCCAAAGGCCCGGCCTTTCCTATCTGCACGCGCGCGTGGGTGCGCGAGCTCTCGGCTCGACCACGGCGCAGGGTAAGGACGGCGAAGCGGCAGTACGGTGACCTGTACGGCCAAAGGGTCAAGGAAAGGAGCGGAGGTGAGCGCGCGCGCGACGACAGCAGCGGCACCTGCACTCGAACGACATGGCTCGATGTCCGGCATCACAGGCGACGGCGGTTTGCGCAGCGGCGCAGCGCGGCGAGGGCAGACATGGCTTGTTCCCCCTCAGCACGAAGGTCGGGTCCACAGCGAAGGGAAGTGGGAGCTTCGCCTCACCTTGGTGACCACTGGTCAACGTGCAGGCGTTGGGGAAGAAGGTCGAAGCAGGGTCGGCGGCGGCGAGGGAAGAAGAGCGGCACGGAGCAGAGGATGCAGAGGAAGCAGAGGCGTCGCGGTCCGTCGCTTCTCGGTGTCTACGAGCTCCACGGGCGGCCTCCGGTCTTCACAGCGGCGGCGGCGAGCCCACGGACGGCCTCCGGTGCTTCTCCTCCTCTCCCCTCCTTCTTCTCCTTCGATGCGACAGGGTGGTGAGGACAGGGGAGAATCCCTAGGGCGGCTAGGGTTGGGAGCTCCAGGGGCTTCGGCGGTGGCCTATGTATAGGGCAAGGCGAGGTGGTGGGACGCGTGGACGGTGCAGATGTAAAGGGGGTGCGCGGACATGGGAGGTCCCCGGCGAGCTTCAACCGCTTTGGCCGTGGGCGTCAGCTAAAGGGGGGAAAACGAAGGGGGTGACGCTGGCGGCTGGGCCCCGCGCGCCTGCGTCACGGCGGCGAGGTTGGTGGGAGACGGGCCGGCTGCTCACGTGGGCCGCGAAGAGCTGGGCCGCGGGAGAGTGCAGGGATGTGGGTTGGATTCGGAAAAAGAGAAGAGGGGTTTTCAACAGACTTCAGCAGCAGAAACTGAGGCCCATCTAGCTAAAGAAACCTTTCCTATTTTTCTAAAGCCTCTCACCCCTATTAAAATTAGATTCAAATTTGAATTAAACTTCAAATTTGAATCTCACCCAAATAAATCCAAATAAAAACCAAATAAACTCCAAAGTTCTCACACTAGCATTTTATATTTCCTAGAAATTTTTATTTTGCTAAAAAATAAATCTAGGAATTTAGGAGAGAATTTAGAAGACAACCTTATTTAATTTATCAAGCACTCAATCAATTCACCAAAAATTTTAAAATTCACATTTTTCATATTAACATTCCGTATTAAAAATACGGGATGTTACATGCCTCCCCATCATCCTGCCTGCCCCGCCCCGGCTATATGCCGCCGCCGACTAGGGCCCCGCCTCCGCCGCTAACCTCGATCAGTACCAAAGTTCTTGAAATAAAGGCAACACAGATGTACATTACTGATGCAAGTTCTTAAATCATTGCTCCATAACAGAAACAATCCGAGTGCCTCGAACCCAAGACAAAACTAGAAGAGCGCAAACCATCAGTTTTGATGTGTACGAGCAAGGACGAAGAAACGAATCAATCGGCGCCGACGGCCACGACTGCCGCTGAACTGCTCAAGTCCTCTGAGGGGGTGGAAACTGGGAAACCAAGTAGACGGAATCCAAAAAGTCCAAAGCGGTTGCGGACTTTCAACCCCACGAAAATACGTAAATGAAAAAGAAAAAAATTGGGCAAACTCGTCAGTTCCCACCCGCTACCATGTGGGTCCTGGAATGCGGGCCGGGTGTCAGCCGTGGGAGGTATGATAGGCGACGCGAGCAACAGCCGAAGACGAGCTGTAGTAAACAGACCCCGTGGGCCCATGCCCGTGGCAACACCAGGATTAGCGGTTTGCACTTCCACATTCCATGTTGTGGTGTGGCCCGCGTGTATCTAGCTCCGGACGGTTTTCCGGCAACCGGATCATTTAAAATCTCCCAATCCCTGTAGTAGCCTTGCCACGTCCAAGCAAGCCGTGCGCGTGTAACCCGGCCACGCGGGGTAGCTGTAGCTTGGGTTTCGTAATCGGTGAGCCGTGCACCAGAAAAATGTGAAATCCCTTGATGCGTAAACAAGAGCGAGCGCTAGCGTGTCACTCGACGACGCGGAACAGGTGGTACGATCCCAACGTAAAAATGGCAGCAAGCCGCGTAACAGCACCGCGTGTGCGTCATGGATTGTGCGTAACCCAGCGGGTCTAGCTTAATTGATCATCGTCGCAATGTCAGAGACGAGGTAGGAGTAACTAATAACTAGGTGATACCCTGCGTGTTGCTGCAGGAATTTTTAAGCAAAATTTTAAGGTGAAATGTGAAAGTAGAAACACCAAAACGACTACATAACGATATTTGTCTGTAAACAATAATATATATGAAAGCATGATAATTTTGTTGATAGAGAACCATCCTTAAATGATTGATCCTACATGTATTTCAACTGCGATAATTTGATGGCATGCTACCCGCAAATACAACATGCTATTAGTCACAGAAAATCGACGAAGGCATAAATACATGTCTTGGTGGATGTTGACATGGTTTATAGTGGATGGTGACATGGCATGTAGTGGGTTATGGCATGGCGCGTTGAGAGGCAAGAGAAATCGTTAGTGGGTACCAATTATATAGTTTATATAAGCTTAATTGTAGAGTGGATGCAGTACGCGTGTGCGTCATGGATTGTGCGTAACCCAGCCTGTCCAGGTTACTCCTCGGGGCGGGAGGCGCTGTTGTGGTTGTGGACCACACGACGGGACGAGAGCAGAGGCGCCTGCTCCAGCAGGCCCGTCCCGTCCCGTCCTGTCCCGTCAAGGCTCTACACACGACACGACACAGTGACCTTGCGTAACCCTTGGCTTGGCAGCAAGCCGCGTAACCTAGGCTGAAGCACCGCGTGGCACACGTAACGCAGCGGGTCCAGCTTACTCCTCGGTGTGGGTGGCGGCTGTGGCTACGGACAACACGACGGGAGGGGAGCGGAGGAGGGAAGCCCCGTCCCGTCATCCATCATAATAATGATGGTGCACCGCGTGGCCCACAACGGCCTGCCCTCGCCGCAGTTTGCTTCTTCCCGAAGCGAAGCCCGCGCCTGGGAGGCTGACGCATCATCCATGGAATTCTCTAGTGCGCAGCCCACTAAATGGCACCTGCGTAACCGAGACCTTGCAGGTTACGCGCTTAGCCGACACCACCCGCCGTGTCCCGCGACAACCGCGATGCTAGCATGCGTAGCCCAGGCGGCCATCACTGTAACCTGCACCACCTCAATTACACGCGTGGACGCCTGGGATACACGGCATGCTTTGATCAAAGTCATATGCTATGGTAACCCAACCGTGAGCCATGTTGCTCCAAGCATCCATCATGGTTCCTCATGCGTAACCTGCCCGGCGCTGCCACCAAAAGGTATCGGTTACGCATTCCACTTCACCTGCCACCTCTTGATGTGCTCAACTTAGGAGGCCTCTTGACCCCTCTGTTCCCTCTTGATGTGCGGGCCTGACACGGTGGAGTAGCAGCAAATACAAGACTACGATCCCCGGAGATCGTTGTAGGTAGGAAAAAGAAAGGAAAGGAAAAAACAACAAACTATATCATTGATATAGCTGCAAAGTTAATTACTTCATTGCATCTTCATGTATCTTGCAGGCCTCAATTTGCAGGCTCTTGCTGGCTGCAGTTGCTCTTATACTAAGTTTGCCATTTTTTGAAACACACCATTACTAGAATATTTGCCGATTCAAGAATTTGACTATTTATCCTAAATTTTTAGTTCATCCAAGCTAGCTGTCACTACATTTACTATTAATTATACTATGCAACAACAAAGTCGTGTAACCAAAATTGTTGTACGATTGTACCACGGAAGCATATATTATGCATAATTGTGTGGCTGAAGGTTACGCAGACTGTGTGGCTGAAGGTTACATTTTCATCAGAACTGTAGTTGGCTTCATCAGTGCAGGTACGAACCATCTGACTGATTCAAATAGTGATCTAGAACCATTCTGTGACTTCAGGGTTATATCTCTCATGACAACATCGACACCATCCATTATGTTGTGCTTCCTCAGCAAGCATCTTCTAAAATCCAAATCGAAGTAGTATATATTGTTGATGTCGGCGAATCTGTCGGCCGACAACACAAAGCAGGAGAAGTCATTATGGGTAGACAATATGATTGTGCCATTTAGGTGGGACATGCTGCTGCAGCTGATACCATCATCGTTATTGATGGGCTGATCTCTGAGGACAAAGCTCACTGGGGAGTTGCTGGAAGTGTCTATGTCCAGAGTGTAGAAGTTGTCGGATGATCCACAGAGGAAGAGCACCTGATCCTCCTGTTTGACTGTGTGCTTCTACAAGCATGGTTTAAAACAATCCTCCATCTGCAGCCAGAACTTCCTGACGCTGGTGTGAGTACTGGTTTTCCACTCCTCGTCAATTCCAAGTTCACATACCGCTGTGGTCATGGGAACACCCGGCTCGGTGTGCTTGGTGTAGACAATGACAGTACATTTATTCTCAACACTGTTTGATATGACAAATCCATATTCAGCCTTGCCATGGATGCAACTAGGCAGGGGCGGCAGTTCGGTGTTCCACCCAGTCAGCAGGTTGACAATCACACCCTTAGCATTCTTTCTAATATCGATCCCGATAAGGAGGCCGCTGTCATAACCGGTAATCCTCGCACGAACAAGGGCGGGGAAATAGCCACAATTAGGCACCGTCTTGTCATCTAGAACCGGGACTTTTATGCTTGCAGACCAGGTCCCATCCAACGTCTGAAACTGTAGGCATTCATCGTACTGGGACAACATGATCCAGGGCTGAAAGCATGTGTCAGCAATGGGATTGACGACATCCTTCCAGTTCTTGCAGACAACACAGAACCTGACATAGTCTCTAGCATCCCCAATTAGTTTGGAGATGGACAAGACAATCTACTTTTCAAGCAAAGCCCAATGCCTATAGGTGGAATCCAATGTTTCCTGCAATATATTACTCGAATTAACTATACAAACAACACATATAAATCATGTAAACTGTTTTATAGCTTATCAAGTGCATGAATCAAAACATTTAAGCTGTTCAACAAAAAATCCAAATAATTGAAAACTTATCACAAGCCAGTTTGTGTTATAACCTTATCCTGGGGTCCCTGAAAATGCAGAGATGCAGTTCCATTTTCCTGAACGTTAAGAAATAACAACCATCAATTAACAGTTGAGATTTGTGTTTTCAGCAATAATTTACAGAAATTGCAAAACAAAGACTGAGACTATGCAGATATGAACCTAGTGGAGTTGCTGTTCAGCCAATTCCTAAGTTCTAGTTGACTCACAAACGAGCAGAGCAATTTCTGCAAGAAGTTTTTGTACACTCTGATTGTTAGTTCTCTGAATTTCGTTGTCCAACTTAGTGACTATATTGATCAAGAGACCAAAAGTCCCCGAGATCTGGTCCGAATTCGCAATTTTATGATCCTCAATCTTCATGACAATTTGCGACTTCAACTGTTAATCAGACAATGATCCGTCAAGACCAGAAATATAAAAATACATTCTACTACATGTTTTTGATTATTACATTGTTTCATTCATGAAAGTACGGTCACATAGCTACAAGGAAAACAAGGTGTGCAAAATTCACATCTGGTGGCAGATCGATATTGTCAATTGAGATATATGTCGTTGAATCTGTGTAGTGGAAATCTTGTGCATAACATGTACTGTTGACGTTTTTCAACTGCATTGAAAAAATTGAGATGAATCAAAATAGTGCAAAAATGCATTAGGCCAAAAAAAAACAGCTACGCATGAGTTGCAAAAGGACATAAAATGGAGAGTTACCTTTAGTTCTCCGAAAAGTCCAAATCGGAACAGATGATCTTTTTCAATCTGTTTCGTTTCCTTGTAGCTATCCCAAAATATAAAACGAGGTAGTTTAACACATTGTTTAATCTCCCTCCCATGTTCAAGCCAGTCCAGCAAATATAACTGCATAAACATCAGATGCATGAGCTACCATAATAAAGAAAAATAACTCCTGAAATAGGATTACGATTTGATATGGATAGTCCTTACTCCAAGGAAATATGTTGACCCTTTCATGTAACAACTAAAATTTGGATCATTATAAATCTTTTCCTTTATATGCTTGGCACTATTTTTTATATCTTCCAGTATGTAGCCAACCCAGTCATAGGACATTATACGATCCACGTCTTCGCAAATATGTAGCAAATTTAGGGCTGACATTGTAAAGTGTGTCAGGAGCAAATATCCTATCGGATAAAAGCAAAAGACAACATGTAACGAAAAGGTACACGTCATCATTACGCTTATTGATCTCATTGAGTAATTTCATCTGGGGGAATCCCTTTTCATTTTTTGTTATACCTAGTTTTTCTCTGAACTTACGGACATTCTCTTGCTTGCAAGTTTGTGGTACAATTTTGTCCCCATTGGATGGTAATCCGGTTAACCTAGCAAGACTTCTTTTGTTTACAGGTACACTTCCAGCAGAACCAAAATTAAAGCACATGTTTTCTTCATCAAAGTGGATCAGTATCCATGCTCTAAACTTTTCAAAGGAGTGATAGAGCTTCATTTGCAAATAAGCACCAAGTTTAAGATCATTAATTCTTTTTTTCCTACTTTGTATTCAATTTTCTGTTGGCATTAATCACTACATGTGGAGAGCACCTTGTTCTTACACGTACTTCCTTGTCCTGGCAAATACAACATACAAAATTATATAAGGCAACAGCCAGATTACCAGAAAAAAGGAGTATTGCATGAAATCAGATAGTTTGAATCGGTACACTTGGGTCAAAACTGAGTATCAAGATGGTTGGATCTTGTCTTGGTTTTTTACTTGAGGGTTCTGAATCAGATACTGAAGTCTGAGTGACACACTTTCTAATTTTGCCTTTGGTCCGGTTTCTGGATTCCATCTTGGAGTCAGAACCTTTAGATACAACAAAAGGAACAATGCACCAATTAAAGTTAGGGAATGGGCCGACATAATGGGAATACAAAGATACAGGGAAAATAAATTAAAGACTTTGGTAAAATAACCTTTCAAGTGCCATGACAAGTAGCATCGATATTTTCGTGATGGATGTATTAACGACAACACTATGTTACAGATTTATGTCAGCAAATTGAACACCATAAAATCCCACTGAGACTGGCAATTCTAATTGGACAAACTTACTACATGGTTAAAAAATTTATTTACAAGTCAATCAGAATATGGAGCTATGCGCTTTTGAGTTATATGGCATGTACACTTCACCTTCTGTGACATTATCAAATTGCCCCGCCACAACCTGATGATGGCCACTATCTTCTACAAAGCAGCAGAATAAGCAATCAGACACTATGGTGCACTAACTTACAATAGAAAGGAAAAGGAACGCCGACAAGGCATAAACACAGAAAGTTCAGGATACCTTCAGCATTTGTGCTCAAATGATCCATTTCCACAATAGTATCAAAGCTCCTATGGAGATCCCTGGCAAGTAGTAGAACTTTCTTTTCAAGGATAAAATAATCACTAAATAATACTTGTATCGGTTCGCATTGGCAGTGCTCCTACCTTTAATTTCAAAAAAAGAGAGAGAACTAAATACCTGCCAAAACTGGTTACGACAACAAGAACAACTGCATTGGTAGCCAAAATTTCTAGACATGCCTGGAATTAGGTTGGGCAAACATTGGAAGGCATCTAAACAAGTTCTAACCTACACTCACCAAAACTACGCGTACACAAGAACTAAATACTCAGAGAAGGCACGTGACTTACAGCGGCCGCGGAGGTGGCACCTTGCGGGTGTCCTCCTCCGTGACCTTCTGCGCCTCCTCCTTCCGCTTAGTCTCCGGACGCGGTGACTTCGGCGCATCTTCCTCAGCGTTCGACGCTTGGCGGTCTTTGAGGCATAGGCTTTGGAAGTCGGCTGCTTCCGAACAACGCGTCTTGTCCGCCGTGCCACTGCCGACGTCGCCGTTGCTTGATCATCTGCAGCTACCTCCTTGTTGACGTCCGCCTCGACGGACGAGTCCGATGCATAGCCTTCCATCAGGTCGGCAGCTGGCGCCCTGAAGTCCTCCTTTGCCCATAGCTTGAAACGGGGCTTCACATATTGCCCCGCGGCAACCTGATGATGGCCACTATCCTCTACAAAGCAGCAGAATAAGCAATCGGACACTATGGTGCATTAACTTACAATAGAAAGGAAATGGAACGACGACAAGGCATAAACACAAAAAGTTCAGGATACCTTCAGCATCTCTGCTCAAATGATCTATTTCCACAGCAGTATCAAAGCTCCTATGGAGATCCCTGGCAAGTAGTAGAACTTTCCTTTTCAGGGATAAAATAATCACAAAATAGGCACCTTCTTCTTATATGATGTGGCAGTGCTCCTGCCTTTAATTCCAAAAGAGAGAGAGAGAGAGAGAGAGAGAGTGCCTGCTTGGTTACAACAACAAGAACAACTGCATTGGTAGCCAAAATTTCTATACATGCCTAGAATTAGGTTGGGTAAACATTGAAAGGCATCCAAGCAAGTTCTGATTTCCTACACTCGCCAAAACTACGGGATGGAACTAAAAAAATCAAATCAAATCAAATCAAATGCTCGTGAATTGGGTGGGGGTGGTGGCGGGGTGGAAGTGGTGGTGGGCTACCACACCCTCCGCCTCCCCATCATCCTGCCTGCCCCGCCCCGGCTATATGCCGCCGCCGACTGGGGCCCTGCCTCCGCCGCTAACCTCGATCAGTTCCAAAGTTGTTGAAATAAAGGCAACACAAATGTACATTACTGACACAAGTTCTTAAATCATTGCTCCATAACAGAAACAATCCGAGCGCCTCGAACCCAAGACAAAATTAGAAGAGCGCAAACCATCAGTTTCGATGTGTACGAGCAAGGACGTAGGGCCTGACCTGTGTGACGAAGAAATGAATCAATCGGCACCGACGGCCACGACTGCCACTCAACTACTCAAGTCCTCCGAGGGGGTGGAAACTGGGAAACCAAGCAGACAGAATCCGAAAAGTCCAAAGCGGTCGCGGACTTTCAACCCCACGAAAATACGTAAATGAAAAAGAAAAAAACTGGGCAAACTCGTCAGTTCCCACTCGCTACCACGTGGGTCCTGGAATGCGGCCCGGTGTCAGCCGTGGGAGGTATGATAGGCGATGCGTGCAACAGCCGAAGACGAGGAGTAGTAAACAGACCCCATGGGCCCGTGCCCGTGACAACACCGGGATTAGCGGTTTGCACTTGCACATTCCATGTTGTGGTGTGGCCTGCGTGTATCTAGCTCTGGGCATTTTTCCGGCAACCGGATCATTTAAAATCTCCTGATCCCTACAGTAGCCTGTGCCATGTCCTGGCGAGCCGTGCGCATGTAACCCGGCCACGCGGGGCAGCCGTAGCTTGGGTTTCGTAATCGCCGAGCCGTGCACCGGAAAAATGTGAAATCCCTTCATGCGTAAACAAGGGGGAGCGCTAGTGTGTCACCCGACGACGCGGAGCAGGTGGTACGATCCCAACGTACAAATGGCAGCAAGCCGCGTAACCTAGGCTGAAGCACCGCGTGTTGTCATGGATTGTGCGTAACCCAGCGGGTCCAACTTAATTAATCATCGTCGCGATGTCACAGACGAGGTAGGAGTAACTAATAACTAGGTGATACCCCACGCATTGCTGCGGGAATTTTTAAGCAAAATTTTAAGTTGAAATGTGAAAGTAGAAACACCAAAATGATTACATGACGATACTTATCTATAAACAATAATATATATGAAAGCATGTTAATTTTGTTGAGAGAGAACGATTCTTAAATGATTGATCCTAGATGTATTTCAACTACAAGAATTTTATGGTGTGCTACTCGCAAATACAACATGCTATTAGTCACAGATAATCGACAAAGGCATAAATACATGTCTTGGTGGATGTTGACATGGTTTATAGTGGATGGTGACATGGTGTGTAGTGGGTTATGACATGGCGTGTTGAGAGGTAAGAGAAATCGTTTGTGGGTACCAATTATATAGTTTATATAAGCTTAATTGCAGAGTGGATGCAGTACGCATGTGCGTCATGGATTGTGCATAACCCAGCATGTCCAGCTTACTCCTCGGGGCGGGCGGCGCTGTTGTGGCTGTGGACCACACGACGGGACAGGAGCAGAGGCGCCTGCAGCAGCAGGCCCGTCCCGTCAAGGCTGTACACACGACACGACACAGTGACCGTGCATAACCCTTGGCTTGGCAGCAAGCCGCGTAACCTAGGCTGAAGCACCGCGTGGCACACGTAATGCAGCGGGTCCAGCTTACTCCTCGGGGCGGGCAGCGGCCGTGGCTGCAGACGACATGACGGAAGGGGAGCAGAGGAGGGAGGCCCCGTCCCGTCGTCCATCGTAATAATGACGGTGCACCGCGTGGCCCACAGCGGCCTGCGCTCGCCGCAGTTTGCTTCTCCCCGAAGTGAAGCCCGCGCCCGGGAGGCTGATGCGTTGTCCATGGAATTCTCTAGTGCGCAGCCCGCTGAATGGCACCTACATAACCGAGACCTTGCAGGTTACGCGCTTACGACCTGTTCGTCTGGTTGACGACTGGTGGCTGCTGCTAATTTTTTCTGAGAGAAAAGTACTGCTAGCCAGTAGCTAATCGCTGATTTGTTCTGAGAGAAAAGTACCACTAACTGGTGGCTAATAAGCCAGATGAACAGAGCGTTAGGCGACACCACCCGTCGTGTCCCGCGGCAACCGTGATGCTGGCATGTGTAGCCCAGGCAGCCACCACTGTAACCCGCACCACCTCGGTTACATGCGTGGACGCCTGGGATACATGGCATGCTTTGATCAAAGGCATATGCTATTGTAATCCACCCGCGAGCCATGTTGCTCCACGCATCCATCATGGTTCCTCGTGCGTAACCTGCCGGACGCTGCCACCAAAAGTTATCGGTTACACATTCCACTTCACCAGCCGTCTCTTGATGTGCCCAGGCCTCTTGACCCCTCTGTTCCCTCTTGATGTGCGGGCCTGACATGGTGGAGTAGCACATTTCATTGATATAGCAGCAAATACAAGACTACGATCCGAGAGATCATTGTAGGTAGGAAAAAGAAAGGAAAGGAAAAAACAACAAACTATATCAATGAACCACCCGACGAAGTATGATCTAGATTTTTTGTAAGAAACATCCCTAATAGATTTGTCTCGCTATTTTCCATCAATCAGTGTAATGAGTTTTATAATTAAATCATGTTTAGTCTTCCTATCTTCGATTTACAATTGCTACAGTAAATTTTCACAAATTTTGTGACGAACTAAACAAAGCATTATTTGGAAACTATATATTTTTCTTCGAAATTTTACTTTGCACAAAAGTCAAAACAAGTGTCAGGCTGCTTGCACTAGCTTTGTTGGATTGTCTTCTTGTCCTTCTTTTATCTGCGTTGCTAGGTGTTTCCCCTTCCTTTTTCACCGGCGGTGTCTGTCCACCTTCAGCCTAGCGTGGGCCTTTTCTGCTCCTCCCCTCCCAATGCCCCCACAGTTACCCACTGCTCTATCTCCATCGAAGCCAAGATGAATTCAAGAGGTGTTCGTGGTCATCGGCGGCGGCGGCGGCTCATTTCTTGGGAGTGGGCCGCTGATTTCTTGTTCATCGGCGGCGATTTGTTCATCCTCAAAGGCACAGGCCAGGTTAGGTTTTGCTCATTCATTTGGGGACGGATGGCTTAGTTCTGCGACTTTTATTTGTGTTGGGTTTGAGGTTCAAAACTTGCTTTTGTTCATTTGGGTTGTCAGAGACGACCAGCGGTGATATTTGGTGAGAATGGTTCAATCTAACTCAAACACGGAAGGAATCCCTGGTATGTAGCTATTTTTTGTATCTATGCCTTTGTCTATGGGATTATGAATTGTCATTGGTTGATTGGTTCATTGTTGCGCTTGAAGATACTGTTCACCAGTTGCATCTACCAAGGGACTCAAGTCCTGACGTTGCAATGGTTCATCCTGGCAAATATGCAAAAGGTACAAATTGACAAGTAAATTCTATATAATTTCATGTGCTGATTGATTTGATGCTAAAGGGTCAAATCATGTAGTGAGCGTGTCCATTCAGGATTGAGGTTGTTCAAATTTATTTTGTTTTGACTATCAGCTATTCACGTGCCAAAACCATAAACAGGCTAAAATTCATATAGTATCATATACCTATTTTCTTATTTCTTGTCTCCTTATACTCCCACATTGGGCTGCTGGGTCACGGGTTGTGTTAAACCTGCGTAACCAAGATCAATGCTACTTGCATGGTTCAAGAACACTTTCATAATATATAGTAATTTTTATTTGTTATTATTCATTTCCATACTTATCTTCGGGGTCAGAGGTACCAATCTGTCTGTCCATAACTTGAATTGATTTATTATTCGTCCTGTTGCTAAAGGTTCTGGCTCCAAGAAGAGATCAAGAAATGAAGGTGCCCAAAGAAAAAGAAAAAGGCTCACTGGGCCTTCAGATTCAACATTAGACCCCTCAAGCAAAAATGTAAAACAAGACACAGAGTGCATCTTCATATTCACAACCAACACAATGGTGCGGATTCACACTATCTGATTCCATGCACAACTACTTTTTTTATGTTAATTAGATTGTTGCCATAAATAATTCTATATATTTGTATTTGCCAACAGAAGCATCAAAGGCTATCAACAAGGTGCTCTCCCCATAAAATGATCAAAGCTAACAATGACATGCATCCCAGTCAGAGAAAAAGAATATGTGAAATTGGTTTTGGTGATTATTTGGTGTTGAAGCTTGAGCACACCTTTTTGTAGATTGGTGCATGGATGCTGATTCACTTTGATCTAAAAAACATGTGCTTTAATTTTGGTTGTGCTGAAAATGTCCCTATAAACAAAAAGAGTCTTGCAAGGTTAACTGGACTGCCATCCACTGGGGAAAAAATTGAACCAAGCAAGAATGGCTGCGTCCATCAGTTCAAAGAAAAACTAGCTATACTCCAAAGCGAAAAGGGATTACCGGATGATCATTTACTCGATGAGATCAAGAAGGGCAAAGATGATGACCTTTTTGTCACATGTTGGCTTTTGCTTTTATCTGACAAGATATTGGCTCCTCACACACTTAACAATGTCAGCCCTAAATTGCTGAATATTTGCCAAGATGTGACACATATAATGTCCTATGACTAGGTTGGCTACATACTGGAAGATATTAAAAAAAGTGCCAAGGATATAAAGGAAAAGATTGAGGGAGATCACAAAAGTAGCTATATAAAAGGATCAACATATTTACTTGGAGTAAGTACTATACACATCATATCACAGTCATGTTTGAGGAGTTATTTTTTCTTTATTTTGGTTGCTCATACATCTGCTGTTTATGCAGATATATTTGCTGGACTCACTCGAACATGGGAGGAATATTGAACCATGTGTTGGACAACCTCGTTTTAAATTTTGGGATAGCTACAATGAAGTGAAACAGGTTGAAAAAGATCATCAGTTGGGATATGGATTTTTCGGAAAACTAAAGGTAACTTTTGATTTTGTCTTTTTTCAACCTCATGATTTGTTGTTGTTTTGGCCTAATAATTTTTTGCATTTTTTTGATTCATCTCATTTTTACAATGTAGTTGAAAATGTCAAGAATACTTGTTATGCACAAGATTTCCATTGCACAGATGTAACAACAAATGTTGATAGTACCCATGTGTCACCACAGGTGAGTTTTGCAAACCTTGTTTTCCTTGCTTCTATGTGACTGTACTTTTATGAATGAACAAAATACAAATGTACTGCAAATCACCATACCAATATTGTGAAACATAACAGCTTTATAAATATGTTATTAAAACATTGGATTTGAATTTTCTATAATATGTAGTACAATATAGTTTTATATTTCCGGTCTTGATCAACCATTGTCTTTTTAACAGTTACTTTCACAAATTTTGGAGACTCTTGATCGTGCAAATGCACAAATTTTGGAGAATCTTGATCATTCAAATGCGAATTCAGCCAGCATGTTGCATTTTATTGGTTCTTGCAAACAAATGATCAAGGATCATCAGGAGAAACTTGATAAGAGTACACAAAATCCTCTTGCTGTTGGAATTGCATCGGCCATCAAGGCGAATGGAAACCGTTGTGAAACTACAATAAATCAACTAGAACAGAGGAATTGTCTGAGCATCAACATCACCAGGTTCTGACATAAGATGCATAGTTTCAGTTGTCATTTTGCAGTGAAAAATTAGTTCAAAACTCCTAATTCCCAAGTGTTGCAGGAAGATGCAACATCAGATTCTCATGACTCCCACGCTATGGTAATAACACCGACTCTGATGGGGCTACTGAGTTCCTTTACATTTTAAGTCAGACATAATTGATAGCTTCCAGTTTTTAATGTCTATTGCAATGCAGTAGGCACGGTCTGTTTTAATTCTGCTTCCAGTTCTGATTCTATGTTGAACTCAAATGATTTTATTCACATAGTTGAACTTATCTTACCAGAGAACTTTTAATCCCTTGCATAGGCACATAACCAAGATTGCTTGGTGAGACTAGACGGCTCTCCAAAGGATCCCCTTCAGGTTAGCATAGAGGATTGTTCTTCAAATGATCATTAGTGTTGCTTCACTAATAGTACGAGTTAACTTTTGATGATGCGAACAAGATTATAGGGAAATCATTTGGTTCAAAAGTTTATATGTGTATATGATCTCATCACTCGGTTCAAAAGATTATATGTTTGGCTTATGTAGGGAAATCAAGAAAAAACCATGCGTGGTGGAAGCGAACAAGATGCTTCATTCGTGGGCACCATTCGGCTTCATCATTCTGAGTTGCCTTGGAACAACCTCCTCATGGCTGCTATAGCATTGGTATCGGAACCATTTAATTCAGCTGCAACTAATGTGTTGAGTGAAACTTACACAGTACTAACTGTTGATTGCGCGTTTAATCCCTTGCATGGGCACATAACCAAGGTTGCTTTTTTCAAATTCTAGGAACATACTAACACACCTAGAAACCTGGAGGTACCACTAGGATGCTCTCTAAAGGATCCCCTTCAGGTTCGCATAGAGGATTGTGCTTCAAATAATCATTAGTGGTTCTTCATTAATAGTACAAGTTAACTTTTTGATGATGCCCAGTGTAACACCCTAGTTTGAACATTTGCTACTATTTTAAAACTTTGGTAAAATTTGTTAGAGTTAAATTAGAAAGTGTGTGAACAACATTTTAAAAACAAATTACCTTCTAAATACAAATCAAATGAACGTAGGTTATAAAACATGTTTGTTGCATTCATGCCGACTACATAGTGTTTTGAGTGCTAAAATAGTTTTAAAAGTGTTTTCAAACACTCCTAGGTTCGGATTCGATCTCGAAACAATCTTAAACCCTAAATTGAGCCCAATCCAAACACTTCGATCAACCATGGCTGTCACACTCCATCTTTTCTCTCGAGTTCACCTTTCTATCCTCATCCCTTGAAAACTCCATCGAATCCTAGATGAACCACTTCCTTTTTCTCCCACCTATCTCTTACCCTTTTCAGGCTTAATCTTAATTTCTATCTGTGTCAAGTTTCTCTCTTTTTTTTTATCGCCTACTCGATATTCAACATGTAATTCCGAATAAAGTCCTTCTCACCCTCCCTTGATTTGACCATCCGAACCAAATGCAATTCGACACAAGTCCATGTCGATAAGCACTTCTCTCCCTCTCACCCACAATACGGCTGCCCAAAACCCTCTCCTGTATGCTAACGGACCAAAGCCCAATCATATGGATCACTTCTCATAACCTCGGGCCAAGCCCAACTCTCCCACCTCCCTCTCTCTCACCATCTTGGTCGAACCAGCCACATCCCTCACGTTCTCCCCCCCCAACACGCCGCCTCCCTCTTCCCTCGACAAAAATCAGCATCTCCTTCTCCTCTCCCTGGCGCCGCCTCCCCCTTATGATGCCCCTCTCCTCAATGGAGTGAACCTGGACGCCATCAAAAATAGAAGGCATCAATCCCCTCCCTTTTTCACGCCCTCCTCTAGTCCCACTTCTCCTCTCTCGCCTCTCCCACGACCAAATCACGAGGAAAACAGAAACCCCGCATGGCCTTGCCTCTTCCTTCCTCTGTCCATGGCTGCCCCCTCCACATCCTCACCTCCCAATCCTTCCTCTCCACCAAAACAGAGTGCCCTCGTCGACGGGAATCCAATATGCCGCAGCACATGTCCTCTCGGCCACCAAAGCAAGCGAATGGAGATGGCGGACGTTGCTGCCCCTTCCCTGTCTTATGGCAGATGCCGCTGCCGGCATGTCGTCGTCATCCTCGGTACTGAAGCATGGTGAGCCGCCCTCTCTTTGTTCCCCGTGTGTGGCGTGCCTCCCCCTTTGATGTCCCTGCACCACTGATCTATAGGGATGCACAACAACCCATGACAACAAACTGAAGAGATGCACCTGCTGAAACGTGGGCAGGTCGCCCCTCATTATCATCCTCGTCGACTGCCGCTGCCACCACTCGGCGTCTTCATGCTCATCTCCAGCCATCACAAACACCAAAAGTAAGACCCCCACTCCTCCCTCTCTCTACTTTGGTCGTCCATATCGTGAATTATGTGCCATAGATAGAATTCCCATGTTATCCTGGCCAAGTTTCCCATGGAACCAGCAGCTGCACTCGCGGCCAGTTTTCCTGTCGCTAGATGGCACAGCGTTCCCCGGTGATCTATGCATCGTATCATCAAATCCTTTTTCCACCTGGTGTCCCTAGTACTTTCCCACATCCTTATAGAATGGCTCAGCCATACCACCTTCAATTCATAAGATATGATCTACGTCGTGCTCACTGTCCTTGCTGTCCAGACAGCAGCGCCACCCTGATGGCATTGTGCTTTCCGCTGAACCGGCACTCCGGTGATCAAATCCTTTTACCATGATATGTCTTATATACCTGCTCACGTCTCTGCAAATTTGTGAAGCAAGAGGACTTGGAAATCTGGAGATATTACTTTCGCCATACTTGCTGCCTATGCTGTCCACACAGCCAAGCCACCCTATCTTGTTTCTGCGTTCTCCGCCGATCCTATCCTCTGATCACCAAGGCCTTTCACTAGCATCTGACCCTTGTACCTACACATAATCCTGCCAAGTTTCTCAGCTATATGAGCCACGAATCTTGAGATATAAACCACACCATGCTTGCTGCCCGTTCTGTTTACACAACCACATAATCATGTTCTATTCTCGTGTTTCCCGCTGATCCGGTTGTCCAAACATGAAACCCTTTGGCCAGCATGTTCAAGTTATACCTTCACACATCCCTGCATGATGGATTGCTCACATGTGTCACCATTCCAGAGATAGAATTTGCTTCGCTCACTCCCCTTACTGCCCACACAGCCGCGACAGTCTGTCCTGTGCCACGTTCCGTGATGATCCATGCATCGGATTACTTTTATCTTCAATCTCCTTTTTATAACTTCACACACCCCTTCATGATGCATCAGACATATATGCCTGAGATATAAATTTCATCATACTCCCTGTCCATGCTCTCAACCATGCGACACCACCGTGATGGAATTTGCATTTCCTTGCCGAAAAACCTATGTTCGATCATTATGCCCTTGTACCACAATGTGCCCCTCAAAATCAGCTCAGCCATACCAAAATCAAAGACAACCTTTGTTCAGGTTGGAGCACTCACTACCTTGCTGTCCAAAGTAGTTCAACACCTGTACTGAAATTGTATCTATGTTCCCCATATATTCAGTAGTGCTATCGATCTTGCTTCACCTTCAGTGACGGAGGCAGCGAGGGGGGCGGAGGGGGCTCCAGCCCCCCTACTGCCATCAAACTTCAGAAAACTCCCTGCAAGTTCTTTAGTTTTTTTTTGTCATATATACATGGAAGGACTGCATCCTGAGGTAGAAGAAAATGATTTTGTGATTTTTTACCAGAAAAGATCATTGTGCCCATGTTAATTGTATTAGGTCTTTTCTATTATGTATAGTTCAGCCCCTCCTAGATTTTATTCTGGATCCGTCACTATTCACCTTTTGCTTCTCCCTCATCATGTTATGCTCATCTTCTTGCCCCACAAGGTTGTCTCCTCGACAAGTTCAACCACCATAGGTCAACCCCTCGATATCATCTTGTATCTCCTTTAAGCTACAAAATCTAAACCTACAAACATCTGTGTCTTTTCAATCATAGCACTGTTTTAAATGATCCTTGTGCATGCATGCTCATAGTTAGTTAGTGTTAGCTAGTAGTACGCTTTTATAAAATTATTTTATTTTCTGGTGTGTACTGTTCTTAGTTGTACTATTGTGTTGTTCCAGATGATTGTTTTGCACTAAGGAACGTCTCTGAGCAGTGGAACATCGGGAAACGGGCAAGTGTCCTTGACATCTTGCTATTTTCTACCTTTACTTTTGTACACCATAATCATTGTTTTATTTATGCTTTCTTGCATTAGATTTCTAAATTGATGGGAATCCTATTAAGTACTGTTTACTAGATTTTTCATGACAATCCTTGCTTACCCTTAGAGGTTACCTATATGGGTAGATTCATGCTTAGCTTGCTCAACATGGGTTGGGTTTCAATCTTAAACTTGATTAATAACTATGCAACATGTTAATGTGGGTTATGGTTAGCAACATATGAAAACCCTAACTGACTCGGGCAAGTGGTTTGGATGGTGGCTTGTGATGTTTGATGTTGGTCTTGCCTGAGTCAACCTTATAAGGACCGGTCTGTGGAGCGACCACCCAGGACTTACAGTACAACCACGAGAACTAATGGGCTATGGTCTTGGCCAAGTAAGTACGGTAAACCAGCGGTCTGTGTTAAGCTGTCAGGCTGGATGAGGGTGTAGTTCCCAAGAGTCCGGCAAGGAACCTCGGGTGTCGCTGACACTCCGTAACCCGATTAATGCGCGCTGGTGAACCTATGTAAAGACCTCGTAGTGAACCCATGCCAGCACATCTCGAAAATGTGTTGTGAAGAGGCTCGCAACCTCTCGCAGGTCAGGTATCACAACTCGTGGGTAAAGTTGTACAACCTCTGCAGAGTGTTAAAAACTGTTATAACAGCCGTGCTCACGGTCAAGAGCGGCCTGGACCCTCACATGGTTAGTTGGTGGTTTGGGTGGATCACAGTGGTGGAACTGTGGTTTGGGAGCTGATTATAGATATACGATGTTTAACCTTAGGATTAGGACAAGTGGATGGTTGTGCCTTGAATGGGTTGGGAAGCCTCATATACAATAAATCTTAGGTGCTTAATTAAAATTTGACCAACAAAAACTTGAGCTTTGCAGTCCACCAAATAAAGCCTTCCTTGTTATAAGCCTACATGTTATGCATACTTTTCCCTCCACTTGCGGAGTACACGCCTCCAGGTGTACTCACCGTTTTCCCTTTCGACCCCTGCTGTTCCCTCCCCACTACTATTCAGATAGTCAGAAGCTAGAAGAAGAAGGAGCCGGATCATGAAGGCCATGAAGACCTGGAGTTCTTGGTTGGCGTGCCCCCAGTCGACGTTCCTGTGGAAGATGGTGCCTACTCCGCTGCGATAGATACGATGTGTAATTTTCTGTTTAGACCCTCTGGTCATTTTGTAATAGTTACACGCTTGTAATGATATATGTTGTGATATTCACTGATGATGTCACTTTATGCATGAATTTGATCCTGGGCATGCATAAACGGTGCATTCGGTTTGTCCTTTAAAAACCGGGTGTTACAGAAGTGGTATCAGAGCTATATCGACTGTAGGACACAAACCAAGACTGATCTGGTCGACGTTAAGGTTATATGTTCACCCTATTTTGAAAAATTTCACCTCCTTGACTTTTTGTCTCCCAATTTGCACTCTGATCCCTCCTAATCACTTTTGTTGTGAAAACAAGTTGTATCTCCCTCCTCCTTGTATAATCTTTAGTCACTAACTTCCCCTATGACCAAGAAAGAAATTTCTGAAGGTGCTCAAGAAGACCATGCTTGAACAAGTCATCGCTCGAAGAATTCCAAGATTGAATATTAAGAGTCACCATCAAGCTAGAAGTGTCGCATTGAAGACATCAAGACTATTAACTCTAAGCCCTCGGTAGTTCTAAGTTTACGAGTTTAAGCAGCCCACCCAAGTTTGCTTTCATTGATAGATGAATGATGTTAAGGCGTTGCATGCTAGTGTGCTCTAATAAAGACAAGTGCTATGTTAGTGTGTCCTTGTCTGTTGTTGTTTGCTTGTTATTGTGCAATGCTTGATTTGGATCTTTGTGATGAGTGTTGATGTGTTGTTGGACCCTTGTCCGCAATGACATCAGCTAAGTTATATGTATAGATCGTAGGTTGGGTTTCCGATCTTTTGCTCCCTCTAAACCTTGAGTCCTTCTCCCTCAACATTGAGTCCGACTACATAGCGTTTTGAGTGCTAAAATAGTTTTAAAAGTGTTTTCAAACACGCCAAGGTTCGGATTCGATCTCGAAACAATCTTAAACCCTAAATTGAGCCCTATCCAAACACTTCGATCAACCATGGCTGTCACACTCCATCTTTTCTCTCGAGTTAACCTTTCTATCATCGTCCCTTGAAAACTCCATCGAATCCTAGATGAACCACTTCCTTTTTCTCCCATCTATCTCTTACCCTTTTCAGGCTTAATCTCAATTTCTATCCATGTCAAGTTTCTATCTTCTTTCTTTATCGCCTACTCGATATTCAACATGTAATTCCGAATAAAGTCCTTCTCACCCTCCCTTGATTTGTCCATCCGAACCAAATGCAATTCGACACAAGTCCATGTCGATAAGCACTTCTCTCCCTCTCACCCACAATACGGCAGCCCAAAACCCTCTCCTGTATGCTAACGGACCAAAGCCCAATCATATGGATCACTTCTCATAACCTCAGGCCAAGCCCAACTCTCCCACCTCCCTCTCTCTCACCATCTTGGTCGAACCAGCCACATCCCTCACGTTCTCCACCCCCCCCAACACGCCACCTCCCTCTTCCCTCGACAAAAATCAGCATCTCCTTCTCCTCTCCCTGGCGCCCCCTCCCCCTTATGCCGCCCCTCTCCTCAATGGAGTGAACCTGGACGCCATCAAAAATAGAAAGCATCAATCCCCTCCCTTTCTCATGCCCTCCTCTAGTCCCACTTCTCCTCTCTCGCCTCTCCCACGACCAAATCACGAGGAAAACAGAAACCCCCCATGGCCGTACCCCTTCCTTCCTCTGTCCATGGCTGCCCCCTCCACATCCTCCCCTCCCAATCCTTCCTCTCCAGCAAAACGGAGTGCCCTCATCGATGGGAATCCAATATGCCGCTGCACATGTCCTCTCGGCCACCAAAGCAAGCGAATGGAGATGGCGGACGTTGCTGCCCCTTCTCTGTCTTATGGTGGATGCCGCTGCCGGCATGTCGTCGTCATCCTCGGTACAGAAGCATGGTGAGCCGCCCTCTCATTGTTCCCCGTGTGTGGCGTGCCTCCCCCTTTGATGTCCCAGCACCACTGATCTATAGGGATGCACAACAACCCATGACAACAATCTGAAGACATGCACCTGCTGAAACGTGGGCAGGTCGCCCCTCATTATCATCGTCGTCGACTGCCGCTGCCACCACTCAGCGTCTTCGTGCTCATCTCCATCCATCACAATCACCAAAAGTAAGACCCCCACTCCTTCCTCTCTCTACTTTGGTCATCCATATCGTGAATTATGTGGCATAGATCGAATTCCCATGTTATCCTGGCCAAGTTTCCCGTGGAACCAGCTGCTGCACTCGCGGCCAGTTTTCCTGTCGCTAGATGGCACAGCGTTCCCCGGTGATCTATGCATCGTATCGTCAAATCCTTTTTCCACCAGGTGACCCTAGTACTTTTCCACATCCTTATACAATGGCTCAGCCATACCACTGCTGGGGCTGTAGAAAACCTCACCTATGGGCATCGGGGGTTTGCCAAAGCAAACTAAACTGTTGGGCTTCAGAATCTTTTTAGGCAAAATAAAAGCCGCGGGCTTCGCAAACACTTTCCTTGAAACAAGAGGTTGTCTCACGCCTAAAGACACAAGAGCCAGCAGAAGAAGGAAGTTGGGCTCAGAACGTTTTCCTCGTCGTCAAAGATACCGAGGCGGTTGTTTTGCCCCACGAACATCTGATCTTGATGGTTTCTTTTTCAGGAACAGCTAAGGAGTCTGGGCTCCGGCATCTTCATCATGTATCTGGTAGTTACAAGATTTAACACTGTTGCGAGATGTGTCATTGCAAGAAACATTCCGGAGCTCCCGATCGAGAGCGGTAAAGGGTGAAGGTCCCGGCTTCGCCTTAGGGCCGAGCCGGTTCACTACTCTCCGCTTGCAAGGCTCCGAAGCTCTATGCTGCAGCAAGAATGAAGCATCGGGAGGACCAAGTTGGCGAAGCCCGGGCTTCTCAAAGATTCAATCGCGAAGACTCAGTCAAAAGCTGTTCCAACACGGAACCGTCTCCGGTCTTCGCGGTGCATCTTCCGCTCCGCTGTCTCCGGCGTGATCTGTGCTCCGCAAACCATGGCGTAAAATCCGCAACGAGTGTAAAAAAACCAAGTCTGCCCCCGAATATTCTTGTTAGATGTTAGGGTTTCGGGGTATACTTGGAATGTAAATTTAATCTTTTGGCACTATAAAAGGAGGCCCCCTCCACATTGTAAAGGAGACGGCCATTTTGGAATGTTGAGTCTGTAACGAGTTGAGGAAAGCGAACTATTTAATACAACTGGTCTTGAATGTATTGATTGTGAATTGACCATCGGGTAACCCTATCTCTGTTTGGGAGTTTTGTATACCCAACAAAGGCGCCCACCGTGTTCTTAGCCATCAATGAACCTGTTGGCGTTTCTTAATCTCAACACTAGGCGCCGTGGTAGCGTGAGCGTGTAAGAAACTCTCGGGTACACTGACAAGTGCGAACGAATCCGCAAGCGCACGGATACACCGCTGTAGCACTTCTCCCTAGGAGAATGAGTATTCCCTTCGGGTTTCGTTCCTAGGATGGAGAGTAACCAGAGAGGATCTATCCAAGGACACCAGCTTTCGCTGGGATAGGTCAGGATACAAGAAGCACTTCCTTAAGGGACTTAGCTCTGAAGATGTATTCCTGTCAGATCTCAGTCGTCCCCGCGGGGCGACAACACTCAGAGGTGCTGTCCTGCGAGCTCAACTCGGTACGCGACGTAAGAGGGTTACAAAGGGTCCAACAGGCTGTCACCACTGCAGCCTACCTCTACGCTACGATCGTACGTGGTCTCGTAGGAAACCCAAGGCCCAGACACCACGTCTGTACCCCAGATAAATACTATAGTGCGGCGTATGCTAGTCCGCTAACTACACTATAGCAACCGTATAAATACGGTCCCACGAACAAGGGAAAGATCCGAATCAGATCATATCATTGAACTGGGAGCAGAAAGGAAGCTATGGATGCAGCTGAACGAGATACAGCAAACTTACTTAACTAAACAAGTAAATGAACTATGGTTCTAGCTCTAAAGGATTGAAGCCTTGTGTCACGAAGAACACAAGCCTCTAACTTATGAACAAGCCAAGAACACAAGAACAAAGCAACCACGCATGATGTCCACTATAGTCTAAATAAGAAATGCTGAAATACTCACTTTGATCTAAATGAAGAACAAGCATCCACGAGGACATCAACTCACTTCTTACCCCTCCTCTACCTCACACTAATCCTAATCTAGATCTCTCCTCATCACCAATCTACCACAAAGAGGTGAGAATCACCTCTCATGGGCAGAATTGGAGAGAGGGAGAGAGAGCTACACAAGAGAAAGTGGAACTTGAGAGCTAGGTGGTGTGTGAGAAATGGAGCCCCTCCCCTCCTATTTATAGACAAGGAGGAGGCTTGCTCCGGGGCTCAAAGTGCCCCTAAACGCCCGGGACTGCAGCAAGGAGCCAATGGGGGAGCAACACGTGGAGGGCCAGGATAGGTCGGTTCGGCCGAACCTAGGGTCGGCCGACCCCCTAGGGCGGTCTCCTGGCCCGTGCTTCCTCTGGCTCGCTTCCATGTGGGCCCTGATGCCTCTCCTCCGTGCATGGCACATTTCCTGGCGGTTTAGTTGGTAATGTGGGCCCATGGATCCATGTGATGCTGACGTGGCAGCGTGTGATTCGTCGAAAGTTCTTCACATGGATTGGTGACATCATGGATACAGGAGAATCCATGTGGCAGCCCCTGATTGGCCAGCATTTGAGTGCCTTGGATTGGAGTGGAGTGTAAGTGAATGAATTCCTCTTATTTCTTGTGCTAAATACCTGCATTCAGATAGACATTGACACTGGTGGAAAGTATGAGTTTAAGCACCTATTCTAGTGTGGATGTTCAATTCATGCTCAGATTTGCAGGAGTTGACGGCCTTGAAAATGGCAAATATTGACCGTCAACAACACCCCCACACTTGACCTTTGCTCGTTCCGAGTGAAGGGGAAACAAAGCCAAGCGGGTCATAAATACTGAAAAGTAAGACAGACATAAGAGATATTTTAAGTCATACCTTGCTCTTGTGAACCTCTGTGTAGTAACTATCATGTTCCCTTGGGTGATTGAAAAGTAGAACAGCTGTGAATCAAGTCACTTATGCACCTGATGATAAACACCTTGGGGGTTTTGCGAGATTTTCATAAACAAAACTCTTGGTGGCTTCCTCATTTGATTCTCTCAAATCGCTCAATGTGTATATGTCCTCACTAAGGCATTTTGCCTTTCTTCATCCTATTTCTAATGATGGCTATATGTGGAGCTCAGGGTAGGATAAAGAGAAAGCATACTTGCATCACATATTTTGCAAAGTCAACGACTGGATCCATAGAGAAAATCAAATCATACCATCAGATCAAGATGTGCACCAGTATGGCTATGGTGTGTATGGTAAGGTGGGTACTAGGCCCGGAATGGGTGCTAGATATTACCATACATATATATGGTGGAAATGTGGGTTGATGGTAAGGTGGACACTAGCCCCGGAATGGACACTAGTTATTACCATCTATGATATGAAACTCCTTTTTACATGATCCCATCTCTCTCCTATTCCTCCTTTATTTTGGACATGGGCTATTTTTTTCACTCTTTTTTTTCATCATGCCTTGAGCATGTATTTTTTTTAATAGCCCATGTCTCTTTTTTGAAGGACACTTCTGGAGAGAGATGTCACACCACATATGGAGTTTTACTTTCATGAAATGGATAGATGATACAATGCTAACTTCCAAGGTAGAAGCATAGCAAGGGGAAAAATAGGTGGGGTGCACATAAATCTTGATCATGAAAGTAATGAAAAGAATTCTCACAAGGGTCACAGAATTTGACAAAGCTCAAAGTAATGACAAGCAGCATATGAATCGAAGGTTTTTACCTATAGAGATCATAAGGCTCTAATGGGATGGAGGCATATCAAAGAGGAGCCTTTAAGAGGTTTTGAGTTTTCAAAAATAAACTCCCCAAGAGAGTTAGTCACCAGAGCAAAAGATCATATCATCCAGCCATATCATACTCATCAATTACTTAGGTGAACATGCTTGTCCTTAAGAAGATTTTGGTTCACAAGCATCAGGCAGAAAACAAGGAATAAAACATATGTAAGTCTACTCTGGTACAAATGAACTGTGTGATCTTTAGCATCATCATTCGAGTTTTAGTTTAGAGATAGAAGGATATAACTCATAAAACTCAGGAATGAAAGAGAGTGAGTTATCGAGATGCAAACCGGCGCTATGCATAGAAGATGAACCGTGAGAGGCTCTCCACAGGAGTGAACTCGTGCGGGTCCCATTCAGGTTCTCGGTAGGTGATCGATCGGCTAGCGCGGAGTGCTCGCAGTGGGTACGTACGAAAATGTCGTGCTTGCGTTGGGAGAGTCGTGGCTCTTCCCCCACACTGTCTCAAACCTAGATGTCCTCGAATTCAAAAAGACCAAAGTAACGACACAAAGGGTGGCTAAGCCGGGTTACATGACCGGTGAGCCACTTTATTCAAAACCAAAATGTTTTAATCAAAATGATTAGGCGCTTACACACACATGCAAAAGAAATAAATGAAATAAAGGGAAATAAAGGGAAATCCACCTAGACCTAGACTAGCGCCTAATGAACTAAAGATGGGGCTAATCCCCACTACTCGGAGAGGATCTGCTCCTCTCCCTCAGCAACTGCCAACCTCTGCAGCTTCTGGGTCATGTCCTCCTCCAGCTGGCGATACTCGAGCCTAAGCTCATGGTACTCGTCCCTTTGCTTAGCCAGCTCCTCAACTAGCTTCTCATGTTCTAAGAACAGTTCAGCTAGTCTGTCTGCCAGCTTTGCTAGGGCCGGGGTCTTCTTAGCGCCATTCGCCCGGATGTCTGTAATGATCTTGATGAGGATCCGCTCCCACTGAGGGGGCTTATGGTAGGGTGTACCATAGCCTCCAGTGGCTGTCTTCACCCCGAAGATCTTGCACCGGGTCTGTGGGAGCGGGAACTCGTCCCACACATCCTGCTCATAAGTATGGCAGAAGGCTTCTCCATAGCTGTTGAAGTCAGAATCGACGTAGCGCTCGCCTGGCTTCAAGGGTGGCCCAGAGGGATCATCAAACAAGACGCGCTTGGCAGCGGTCTTGTCCCCCATGGTGGCCATCCTGGCCGGGAAGGAAGGCGGGGAGGAGGAGCCTCGCCGAGACGACTGCACCGGAGAGTCAGTGCGCATCTTGCGAGTGCGTTCCACACTCCTGCCTCTCTCGGGGGTCATGGCCTCCGGCGACCTCATCACCTCATCCAAGTTGCTGAGGTCGATGAGATGAGAGGGGCTCCCTCCTCCTGAAGTGAGGGGCGAGGCCTCCCTACGGAGCCGAGCGAAACCGTGGCCGACCATGGATACGGCGATGCTGAGGAGTTGAGGTGGAGGAGATGGGTTTCGCGATGCGAAAACTCGTCGGGCGGCAGAGAGAAGGGTTCTAGAGGAGAATGAGACGCACACGCGAAAGAAGAAGGGGAGAGGAGGCACTAGGGTTTCGGCCAAACCAGGGTTGGGCCGGCCCCCTGTGGGCCCCTCTGGTCCTCCCCCTTCTCATGTGGGCTCTAGCAGGTCTCAGGATCGACGGCCCAGGTGGATTCCCCGAGATGGAAAGCTTGGCTTAGGCCTTAGGCTAAGATAAGGTCGAGGTTGAAATTTCATCCTCAACTAGATACCAACCTTGGCCAAGCCACGATATACCCAAAGAGAATCTGGGGGAAATCACCTTGACGACACACTGGGTTCCTTAGAAGTGTAGGCACTTCCGGCGGTAATGACGAAGCGTCCGTGTCACCACAATGGTGCTGCCTTCCTGTGGACCTTTTGCTACTCCTCTTAATCTTGCCAATTTCTTTCTCCTGTATGACCACGGTCCACAAGATACCCGAAGGATAATTCGTCCTGGGGAAACGAGATGAATCCCAAGAGTACTTAGGGTGTGGGTGTCTTGTGATCTCCTGTCTCAACTTATGACCGTGTCCTTGCAGATGATGTTGATATGACGATAAGCTCTGCTCTGCAAGGGTAGTGCGTATACGAACTCGAGCCCAAAAAAGATATATCGAGGCAGAGAGCAAGCATGATCATCACAGAGAGGCTGAGGCCTTTCCTGAGGTGGTCATGGGACTCGAGGACCGTAGCACTGGGGTCATGGAACTCAGAGATGAAAAGATCGAGCACTGAGGCTAGTGCTTCACCGATAGGTACCGATCTCCGAGTGAACTCAAGCTCGGAAGGACACTCGGCTCTCAAAAGGAAGAAGCGTGGACTTCCAGAGGCCGGTGTACAATCAAGAACTAGAGTTCGGACGAAGAGCAAGATTTACTCACTCTTACCTTAGGCGGAGGGTTCGATGTTCTCATCAAAGTGATGAAAACATTCCCAAGTCTGTCCTAAGCTTCCAATGGGGGATTATGAATAAACTGAAAAGCGCACCTCCCATTGGGCATCGATCAAATCAGGCATAGGATACAAAGTGCAAGCTTCTCCTAATTGATCGGCATCGATCGATGTGCTTGAGCTAAAAAAATGAATGCACTCCATTCGATCGGTAAATGATCGTGATCCTTCGGTCTGATGGATGGATCCAATAGATTAAAGAGTAGAGACCAATGTCTCGGTTTATACGAAACTTCAGTGCAAAGCACTTTAGCTCAAACCTCGACGTAGAAACATGATGGGCCTCTCATACCCTCCTCAGGAGATAGTAGTGAGGATCGAACAAGTCATCCTGGCCGGGAATGGTCGTTCTCTCCGAACTACTCTCTCCATTCTCCCACGAGACAAAGTCTCGGGGAGAAGGTCTAAGAAGATGCACGAGAGGGGAACCCAAGGGTAGATCTCGTGCCACGAAATCTTTCCCTTAGACTCCTACTATTCAGGAATGACATCTTCAGCCAGAGCTCAGAAAGAGTGGATATGAAGTCTCGGACTCGGCTGACGATGGATCTAGGTGGCTCAACTTTTCCTCTGGTGGGTACCTCGTTGACCGGGATGCAAGGGGAGCTGAAATCTCAGAGATTATCTAGGATCTCTCTTCCCTTAACAGCATCTAGGTGTACGAAGGATCCTCCAGAGAGAGCATTAAGTCTCATGGCATTATTCTTCCGCAATCCAAACCAGAAGTGCTGAAGCAACATCTAATTGGGAATACGGAGGACTGGGCAATCTTCCACCACAGAGGCGAAACGATTCCATGCCATTCCTAGTGATTCCTCCTCACATTGCTTGAAACAAAGAATCTTTGCCCTTAACGAGATGACACGTCGTATTGGGAAGAAGCGGGAGCAAAAAGCTGCTCCCAACCTTTCCCAAGTAAGGTAGTCTCTACCAAAACAACGGTGCCAATCCCGAGCTTCCCCAGAGAGGGATAGCGGAAAAAACTCTCTTTTCCGAGCATCTGGTGATTCTCTGGTTTTACCATGAGTTTCAATCAGACGCTCATAGTCTCTCACATGATCAAAGGGGTTCTCATGACTTAACCCCGAGAAGGATAGGTCCTGAATTAGCTTCATGAGAGAGGGGTGAATCCTACAGCCAGATGTAAGAGTGGGTCTTGACGAAGATGGCTCTGAGGGTTCACTCCTCGAAGGCGGAAGGTGTTTACAAGGATAACCTTCCATGGGTAGCGGGGGTAGAGGTAGAAAGAAAACAAAAAGGGATATTTCAAAAAGGGTAACGGGGGGTGACGGTAGAATAAAAAAGGAAAAAGATAAATACGAGGATAGACGGGCTCGAAGGTTAACAACAGCCGTCCCCGGCAACGGCGCCAGAAATGCTTGTTGGCGTTTCTTAATCTCAACACTAGGCGCCGTGGTAGCGTGAGCGTGTAAGAAACTCCCGGGTACACTGACGAGTGCGAACGAATCCGCAAGCGCACGGATACACCGCTGTAGCACTTCTCCCTAGGAGAATGAGTATTCCCTTCGGGTTTCGTTCCTAGGACGGAGAGTAACCAGAGAGGATCTATCCAAGGACACCAGCTTTCGCTGGGATAGGTCGGGATACAAGAAGCACTTCCTTAAGGGACTTAGCTCTCAAGATGTATTCCTGTCAGATCTCAGTCGTCCCCGCGGGGCGACAACACTCAGAGGTGCTGTCCTGCGAGCACAACTCGGTACGCGACGTAAGAGGGTTACAAGGGGTCCAACAGGCTGTCACCACTGCAGCCTACCTCTACGCTACGATCGTACGTGGTCTCCATAGGAAACCCAAGGCCCAGACACCACGTCTGTACCCCAGATAAATACTATAGTGCGGCGTATGCTAGCCCGCTAACTACACTATAGCAATCGTATAAATACGGTCCCACGAACAAGGGAAAGATCCGAATCAGATCATATCATTGAACTAGGAGTAGAAAGGAAGCTATGGATGCAGCTGAACGAGATACAGCAAACTTACTTAACTAAACAGGATCAGAGCATGCTAAACAAGTAAATGAACTATGGTTCTAGCTCTAAAGGATTGAAGCCTTGTGTCACGAAGAACACAAGCCTCTAACTTATGAACAAGCCAAGAACACAAGAACAAAGCAACCACGCATGATGTCCACTATAGTCTAAATAAGAAATGCTGAAATACTCACTTTGATCTAAATGAAGAACAAGCATCCACGAGGACATCAACTCACTCCTTACCCCTCCTCTACCTCACACTAATCCTAATCTAGATCTCTCCTCATCACCAATCTACCACAAAGAGGTGAGAATCACCTCTCATGGGCAGAATTGGAGAGAGGGAGAGAGAGCTACACAAGAGAAAGTGGAACTTGAGAGCTAGGTGGTGTGTGAGAAATGGAGCCCCTCCCCTCCTATTTATAGACAAGCAGGAGGCTTGCTCCGGGGCTCAAAGTGCCCCTAAACGCCGGGACTGCAGCAAGGAGCCAATGGGGGAGCAACACGTGGAGGGCCAGGATGAACCGACCCTAGGTCGGTTCGGCCGAACCTAGGGTCGGCCGACCCCCTAGGGCGGTCTCCTGGCCCGTGCTTCCTCTGGCTCGCTTCCATGTGGGCCCTGATGCCTCTCCTCCGTGCATGGCATGTTTCCTGTTGGTTTACTTGGTAATGTGGGCCCATGGATCCATGTGATGCTGATGTGGCAGCGTGTGATTCGTCGAAAGTTCTTCACATGGATTGGTGACATCATGGATCCAGGAGAATCCATGTGGCAACCCCTGATTGGCCAGCATTTGAGTGCCTTGGATTGGAGTGGAGTGTAAGTGCATGAATTCCTCTCATTTCTTGTGCTAAATACCTGCATTCAAATAGACATCGACACTGGTGGAAAGTATGAGTTTAAGGACCTATTCTAGTGTGGATGTTCAATTCATGCTCAGATTTGCAGGAGTTGACGGCCTTGAAAATGGAAAATATTGACCGTCAACAGAACCCGCGATGGCACCCCCAAAGAAAAAGACTATTGACCAAGAAGATCCCAGAGTGGCTGCTAAGGATAAAAGAATCATAGTCGCTCCGGAGCCCAGGCCGGAGGATGAAGATTTCGCACGAACTCGCAGTGAAAAAAGAAAGGTGGCAGGAAAGGCCACGCAAGATTCAGACCGAGAAACTAGCCTCGCAAACGATAAAGAGGGTGCAGTTGAGAGGGAGCTGGACTCAGTGTTAAGGCAAATCGAAGCCATGAAGAAAGAAAAAGAGAGGGTAGCCATGGAACTCGAAGCTCAGAAACAAGCTAAGGAAAAAATCAAGAAAATAAAGGCTGCGAAGCTGCAGTTGGCTCAAATGCAGCAAGAACTGGATGAGTTACAATCCCATCGACACACACCGCCAAGTCCCACCCCAAACTACGAGGAGGGCGCACCTCCACAAAATGAAAACATTATGTTCAACTTCCCAACACACAGCACCACAGGGATGTTCATGACTGTCGATTCAACCTCACCTTTATCCATCGGTCTGCAAACAACGACATGGCCTTTCTCCTACAAAACAATCTCCTTGCCAAAATACAACGGGTTAACAAACCCAAGGCAGTTCATAATGAGTTACTAAGCCACTGTAGCTTCGGCCGGAGGTGATGTAGTTGTTCTGGCCAAATCGTTCATCATAGCATGCGAAGGTGCAGCGTTGAACTGGTACTCACTACTGCTGCCACACTCAGTATACAGCTGGGTTGACCTAAAAACAAAACTTATCCAGAACTTCCAAGGCTTTCAAGTCGCAACCACAGATGAGGGGGACCTGTTCTACTGCATCAAAAGAGACAAGGAACCTTTGGCGAGTTATGTGAGAAGATTTTTGCAACTGAAATCCCAAACTCCTGACGTGTCAGAAAAGGTTGCAATAGCTGCCTGCGTCAAGGGGCTGAACCCAGGGCAAACAGCATCTCACCTCTCAAGAAAAAAGCCAAAGACAATGCAAGCACTCTTGGCGGAGCTCGAAGAATACTGCAGATCAGATGAAGACCACAGAAGAAGAGTGGCCGAAAGAAATCGCCTAAGGCAAGCACAAAGAGAGCAAGAGTGGGCTCCCTCCCACCAAAGTGTGCAAAACAATAGAGCTCCATATCCGCCAAACCAAGTACTCCCAATCGAAGCCGCGTCGCACACCCAAAACCAAAACCCAAGCCCACCACAAAACCAGCCTCCGCAGCAGGCTCCGCAAGCTCCGAACCGCGAAGGTCATAACCAAAGAGGAAGAGGAAGGGGCAACGGACCCTCCCCTCAAAACCAAAACTCTCGCCCACGCTTGTTCTACTACTCGTTCCACGGAAAACAACCTCACCATTCCACAAACAACTGTCCCGAAACCAAAAGAACTTTAGAAAGAATGGCCGAAGAAAAGAGGGCCGCGCAAACCCAGCTCCAACCTCCGCCACCTAAACCTGTCAATCACACCTGGCCTCAGCAACCTTTCCAGCAAAACCCATATCCCACCGCACCTCCGCTCCACTCCTATAGCCAAGGAAACCCAGGCTATTTCCAAACCAGCGCATATAGCCAACCACAGCCAGCATGGCAAGTGCCAACACCACAACAATACCAGCCGCAAAACCAATAAAACACTCAGCCAATACAACAAATCCCACCTCCGCCACCCGGCATGCCAAATGTAATTCCAAAGGTGGAGCCGCCAAACCCAAGAAACGATCCCAAAGCCCTGCCAACATTCGGCTCTATCATGACCATTTCCCAAACCGAAGCCCAAAACTATGAAAACTTTTATCACCAAGTGTTCCCAATAGTGGGAGGGTCATCCCTCGAATTCGAAAACAAGAGAATGAGAAGGAATTATTTCAGAGAGGTGCACACTATAGTCCAAGACGGACCTCCGGTCAAGACACCATGGGCGCATGTACCCATCACCTTCACAGAGGAAGACTTCAAACTTAAAACAGTCGCACACAACGACGCCATGGTCATCAAAACAATCATCGCAGGCTGGGAAATCAGGGAAGTCCTGATAGACAATAGCAGCTCCACAAACATTCTTTTTGCCAAAATTTTTAGAGAAATGAAGATAGACCCACACTTGCAACAAGAAGCAGATGTTCCACTTCTGGGCTTCGGGGGAAGCTCGTCAGAGCATTGGGAAAGATCACATTGCCTGTCTCCTTTGGGAATCTTGACAACCCAAGAACGGAGTTGATCACATTCGATGTAGTGGAAATGCATTACCCTTACCTGGCCATCTTAGGCAGGGGCTTCATCAACAAGTTCGATGCGGCATTCCGACAATTGTTTTTATGTATGAAAATCCAGCAGTCAAAGGAGTCATCACTATATTTGGGGATCAGCAGATAGCAAGAGACATTGAAAAAGGCATATCACCAGGCCAAAGAAGCATCCACCATCTCACCCAAGCCGAAGCTGACGAAGCTAAAGAGAAAGAAAGGAAGAAAAAGCTCGCGGAGCCCAAAAGAGACAAAGAAAAAGTAAACATCAGCGCCGACGGCGAAACAAAAAGGATTCTGTTGGACGCGCATGTCCCAGATAGGGTTGTAACAATCGGAGCCGAGTTAAGCACTGAGGAGGAACGCGAACTGCTAACATTTCTGGCCAAAAACCAAGATGTGTTTGCATGGTCAGCCCAAGACCTAAAAGGAGTTGACCGAGACATCATCGAGCATAGGCTGGAGATGGACAAGAACATCAGGCCCAAAAAGCAAAAGCTTCGCAAAATGTCCGACGAAAAGGCCGAAGCCGTGAAAGCCGAGGTGCAAAGGCTGTTGGACGCCAATGTAATCCGCGAAGCCAAATATTCAACCTGGCTCGCAAACACAGTCCTTGTAAGAAAGAAAAATGGAAAGTGGAGAATGTGTATAGATTTCACAGACTGAAACAAAGCTTGCCCAAAAGACGATTACCCGCTAGAAAGAGTAGACAAAATAGTGGATGACGCAGCAAACAGTGAGATGTTATCACTACTTGACATGTTTTCGGGCTACCATCAAGTCAGAATCAGAAAAGGAGGACGAGGAGAAAACCAGCTTCATCACACCCTTTGGCATCTTTTGTTTCTTGCGAATGCCCGAGGGGCTTAAGAACACGGGGCCAACTTTCACCAGAATGACAGCTTCGGTGTTTCCCGACCAATTGCGCAGGAATCTGTTGGCATACGTCGACGACATAGTCGTCAAAAGCAACAAGCGCGGCGGTCACATCTTTGACCTTGCAGAAACCTTCACGAACATGAGAGCTGCAAACCTGCGATTGAACCCTGAGATGTGTGTATTTGGAGTTTGCCGGGGAAAAGTACTCGAGTGCCTGGTAGAAACAAAGGGAATACAAGCTAATCCCGACAAAATACAGGCAATAATAAAGATGGAGGAGCCCAGGTCTCTGAAAGATGTGCAGAAACTCACCGGGAGAATCGCAGCGCAAAACAGATTCGTGTCCAAGGCTGCGGAGCGAAGCCTCCACTTCTTCCAAGTACTCAGGAACAACAAGAAGTTTGAATGGGGACCTGATCAGAGTAAAGCATTCGCGGAGCTCAAAGTCTATCTCACCAAGTTAACCAAGTTGTGCCCCCCGGAGCCTGGTTCCCCTTTACTACTGTACATCTCGGCTTCGCGAACTGCTGTCTGCGCAGCGTTAATACAAGAAAAGGAAATAGAAGGGAAGCCAACTCAAGTCCCAATTTATTTTGTCTCCAAAACACTCACAGGGTCAAAGGTGTTTTATTCAGAACTTGAAAAAATTGCGTATGCAGTCGTTATGGCAGCACGGAAACTCAGGCATCATTTTGAGTCCCATAGAATCATAGTTGTGACAGATCAACCTCTGCATGAGCTTTTCAACAACAGAGAAGCTTCGGGGAGAATCTCTAAATGGGCTCTTGAGTTATCAGAACATGTAGTTGACTTTGAAAGAAGAAGCGCCATCAAATCTCAAGGCCTAGTAGATTTTGTTGTAGATTGGACTTCGCCAGCTAGTTCGAGCTTCGTAGACACTGAACAGCCATGGATCGCATACTACGACAGGGCTTATTGCCACAAAGGAGCTGGGGCTTTGGCAGTCATAACCTCCCCAATAGGGATCAAAATGTGTTTCGCAGTCAGATTGGATTTCCCAGAAATTGAGAGAGCAACCAATAACACAACTGAGTACGAAGCATTGTTCCCTACCCTGAGAAAAATGAAAGCACTAGGCTAGCAAAGTTTTATTGTGAGATCAGACTCCAAAGTCATTCAGGGCCATGTAGAAAAATATAGCAAAGCCAGAGAGCCAGAGCTAGTCAAATATCTCGCCACGGCAAGATCCATGGAAAAGCACTTCAATGGGTTCACAGTTGTGCACATCCCAAGGAACTCAAACAATGAGGCAGACGCACTAGCAAAAGCAGCTGCGCAAAAACAAGCCTTACCTCCAGATGTTTTTATGAGGTTCTAACTACGCCTACTTTGAAAGAACCCAAAGCTAAAACAGTCAATGTCATAGAGAAATATGACTAGAGAGCACCGATCTTGGCTTTCCTAAGAGGTCACTATGAACCTACCGAGGAAGTTTCCTTTAATCGCATGAGACAAAGAGCCCGAGGCTATGAGATAATTGATGGAGAATTGTACAAATCTAGCATATCAGCTCCAACCTTGAGATGCATCAGCTTCGATGCAGGGAAAGAGCTATTGAAAGAAATTCACTCAGGTTTTTGCGGTGCTCACATAGGCTCTAGAGCTTTGGCTCAAAAAGCACTAAGGCAAGGTTTCTATTGGCCATCCATTATTAACGATGCCCATCACTTGGTAAAAACATGCGAAGCTTGCCAGAAGAATTCAAACAATCAGAGAAGCCCGTCGATGCCTACGCAACTTATACCACCCTCCTTGCCATTGCAAAGATGGGGAATGGACCTAGTCGAACCCCTCCCAGCAGCGCAAGGAAACTGTAGATTTGCAGCTGTTGCCGTGGACTACTTCACTAAATGGGTCGAAGCCAAGCCGCTGGCTAGCATCACATCTCGCAACATCCAAAAGTTCTTTTGGCAAAGCATAATTTGCAGATTCGGGGTTCCTAGGGAACTAACTGTGGACAATGGAAAACAATTTGATTGCAACGATTTCAGGAAATTCTGCCTCATCATGGGGACCAAGCTAAAATTTGCTTCCGTTTATCACCCACAATCAAACGGCGCAGTAGAAAGAGCGAATGGCCAAATATTCTCTAGCATAAAGAAATGCTTATTCAACTAGAAAAAGGGAAAATGGGTAGACGAGCTGCCGAAGGTAACTTGGTCTCACAACACTAGCATCTCAAGAACTACAGGTTTCTCACCTTTCAAGTTGCTATTTGGCTCTGAAGCCATGACGCCAGAAGAGATCAAGAACCAAAGTTTACGAGTCCTCAAAGTGCAAGACTTGGGCTTCGAGGAAGCACAGAAAGATTTGATCGAGGTAGACATACTTCAAGCTGGTGACAACTTAGAAAAATATTAGCAAGAAACCAAAAAATGGAGGGACAAGAAAGTTGTGAGAAAAGAAATACAGGTAGGGGACTTGGTCATCAAGAAGAAGAAAAGTTTTGACAACCCAGGAAAGTTGCAGGAACCTTGGGAAGGACCATTCATCGTAACAAAAAGCATTAGACCAGGATCTTTTTACTTGGCAGACCAGCTAGGCAACGCGTTGCCACACACTTGGAACGCGGATAGCCTCCTCAAGTACTACCCGTAGAAACAAAAACAATGTAAAGCTCTAGCTTCGTAAACTTATAAACGGAGCCGGAGCTTAGTTATCTTACGTTTTTTCTTTCTTTACATTTCTCAGCACTTTGCATTTTTGAGATCCGTACTCTTTTCCTTGCTAAAAGGGGACTCCAAATCAGGAGGCAAGGTTTTTAATGAGGCGGTCTATGTACGAAATTTCAGTCTTCAAGAAATTACTTTCCCCTTAAAAGTCCTATGTTATTTACTCTCAGCAACTTATTTCCAGTCATTTACTTATCGCAAAGGGGGTTTCTGCCCAAAGAGCAACGAAAAGCAACAAGCTTATACACGTTGTCTCATTAAAATCTTAGCATTCATGCCTAAGTACCAAAAAATCCCACGGCAACAGACTAAGTTGCGGGATCAGTTATTTTCTCCAAAAAAGAGTACTAAAGACTCGAGTGCAACACAAGATTGTTGTTATTCAAGAAGATCTGCGAAGCTTCGTAAAAGCTTCGCCAGACTTTGACCTTTTCAGAAAGCCCATCATTTCCATACAGCCACAAGAAAAGTTGCGGGATCAGCTGTGTCTTTTCCAAGATCGTTTGCGAATACGAAAGCAAAAATCTCAGTCGAAAAGCAACAAGATTGCTAATATTTGACCATCGGAAAAAAAGTCTGCGAAGCTCGGAGCAAGCTTCGCTAGACTTCGAGCTCTCTTAGAAAGCACACCCTTCCTACGAAAAAGTTGAAAGCTTTACGAGTGTCTCTCCAGCTAGGAACTTCGGGAAAAAAGACCAAAAAAGAGAGGTGACGTTTTCTTTAAAAAACAAAATTAGTTTTTCGCTCTTTTTTCCGAAGCTAAGAAGCATCAAGGTTAACCTTCTTTCATAAAGTTGGCTGCAAAGAGAAACTTTCCAAAAAAGAGGTGACGTTTTCTTCAAACAGGGCCAGCAAAAAATCAAAACGAACAGACAAAAACCAAGAATAAAAGAAGAGAATGGCAACGAAGCCAATAGCATTTCGCAATTATCATACATAACCATAAGTATTTTCACCCATAAGATTGCTCGCCACGCAGGGCGTTACAAAAAAGGAAGCAGTTCAAAAAAATTCCTAAGCTTCGGCATCTTTATCTTCGGCGCCATCATCTTCCGCGTCTTTCTGAACACCAGAACCCGAGCCACCAGGGGCTGCGCTCACAGGATCCACCACCCTCGCTTTCACCTTCACTCAGGTCCGATCGCAGTGCCTCCTTTTCCTTACCCTGCAAAGCAGAAAAATAAGTAACCCCCGAAAAGAAGGGAAGGGAAACTTAAGCAAAAAATCGTTGATTTAGTTATTTACCTCTGCCCAAAGCCGACGCGCCACGGCCTTAGCGTGCTCTTGCCCGGACACCTCCCAGAATAGGGTCAAGAAATTTTTTTGATCACTTGAACGTTTTTCGAAGCAACCTCGCACTCAAGCTCTTCCGCCTTCGGGAACTTGTAGTTCCGAGCTCCCAAGGCCAAAAAGTCTAAACATCCAGTTTTCTCGAGCAACCCTAGCAAGGTCTCTACACACATCGAAGCTGCGTAGTCACTTGCACCAGTCATCACACCGGGGAGATGATCAAACTCTTGTTCCATCCAATCGAATATAGCCTTAGCATCTTCATCACCGAGGAAGGGCAGGGGCTCCGCACCGAATTCACCTAGAGCACGAGCGTACTTTTCATGCAGAACTTTGAAGTTCTTCTTCAAAACCTCTTCAGCCTCTTTAATAAAGTTGTCGCACCCCTCAACTTCTTTTTTAAGTTCTTCAATCTCGGTTTTTTGCGCTTCTTTCTCCTTTTTCAAGAACTCAATTGCACGACCGTCATCTTCGGCTATCTTTTTGAATTCCTCGAGCAGGCTGTCGCGCTTCTCAGCATCTTCATTTAGTTTTTCCGCTGTAGTTTGATAAGTCTTGACGCTATCTTTCAAGATCTCAATATTTCCCTCTTGCAGCTTCCGAAGCCTAGCCAGAGTCGCGTTCTCTTCTTTCAGCCTAATAATTTCACGGCTCAATTCAACATTCGCGGCTTCGGTAGCCAGGAACTCTTTCTCTTGGGAATGATACTTTGCAAGAAGTTTTTGGCTTGAGATCATTGCTTTGTAGCAGAGCTCAACTGATAGACCAGCCAAACGACCGGCTTCCATATCTTCAACAGACTTCTCATAAGGGTTAAGAACTAACCTTTAAAATAAATAAATAAATATATAGCATGTTTCAATCTACTGTAAGCACTCAACCAGCAAAAACAAGGAACAAAAAAGGCAAAAAGGGTTAAGAACTAACCTTTGGGATCGAAAGGGGCCCAAGGTCCGGCGCTAGTACTAGTGCCTGGTTGCTTCACAATCAAAGAAGAACTCGGAGCTCCGGGAATTTCCCCTTCCTCCAAAGCCCGATCGCCAGGGGCATCACCTTCCGCTTGCGGAGCATCTTTAGCTGTTGCTCCTGCAAGCCGAGCAGAGTCTCTTAGCTCCCAGAGCACGCGAGATTCAATCACCCCGCTCTCTTTGTAAAATGGCAAACGAACAGATAATAAAGTTTGTAAATCCCTCATACCAACAGCTTTGTTGTAAGAGTAAGTCGAGGGGTCGAAAGAGCTTTTCTCCGCAAGCACCATCTCCAGAGTATGTCCTTCCACAATGCCAGATGAGCTCACATTCTCGGCCAGGGATCGCATGAACTCGGGCGATGCTTTGGTGTCCTCCGGGGCTTCGGGATGGTCACCAAGGTGCGAAGAGCTCTCTCCCTTGTCTTGAATGTTCTCGGCTCCGGGAAGTTTCGCACCTTCGCCAGCCGGATCCAAACCACCAGCATTCCCCGGGACAGGAGGATCTGTGGCGATCTCCTTGGGGCTGGGCACGACAACTTTTTCCACCTCAAGCTTAGGGTCGGCTGTGCGTTCCTTGTTTCCAGCATCTTCGGCCCTTGAGTCAAAAAATTCCAAGGTGTCACAGGAACCAAGGATATTCACTATGCGGCATGGCTACCTAGGTTTTGAGCCAGCCTTTTTAAGACGAAGGCCGGCCTTCGCCGCCGTCTCAGCAGAGGGGCCCTTCTCTTGTGTCGCGACTTGATTTTCTTAGCACGCTGAAGCTGACTTGTCTTTGAAGAAGACAGCGGAGCCACAGGCTTCCGTGAGTCGACGGCAGCAGCTTCGCCAGACGCCTCCGGAGAAGTCACAGATTTCTTCTTCTTCTTTGCGTCAGCCGGGTCAGGCGCAGCCTGAGTCGAATCACGGGCGCGCTTAGAAGAAGCCTTGGGCTTCGCACGGTCCTCCACTTCAACGCCAAGCTCAGAAAATATACGGTTCACACGACGACCTCCAGTAGGTAGCCTTCGCGAAGCTTGGTACTCCGCCTCGGTGTAAGGACCAAGCAGTTCAACCACACGGCGCTCCACTTCACCCACGAATTCATGATCATTCTTTCCTTCAGGCATCTTCAGCCCGAAGCGAGGGAAAGGAATGGCCTTCGAAAACCAATCAACCGTAAGCCACTTAACCTCCTTAGGGTTCCAGCTAGTGGAGAGAGGCCAAATATTGGCAGCAACAAATTCCTCGGCGGCATCACGACCAGGAAGAAACTGCGAAGCCAAAAGAAAGGCTTTTTCACAATCCTTAAAACCTCTGGTCTTCGCAAAGTCAGGGCCTGTTACATAACTCAAAGGAGTCATTGTTGTAATGCTGAAGGGATAATACGCAACACCATCGGAGCCGCGGGGCATATTGACCTTCACATAAAACCAATAGTTCAGCCAATCATCATCCTATTTATTCTTATGGGCAGGGCTGAGCTCCACTCTCTCTATATCCTTCTTGGTATTCCTCCTCCGGGTTGTGAAAGTAATGCACCCATAATGATTCTCGTAAATAGCAGGATCACCGTCCACCCGGAAGTTCTGCTCTTGGACATGGAGCTCGTAGAACCGAACAAAGGCTTCAGTATCCACTCGGTCGTCGCAAGAGCGCACGGCAAAAAAGAACTTAGATAGTTGCACAAACGCATTTGGCGTCAGTTGGTGCAACTTCACGCTGTAGCGATCAAGGATCTCAGGCAGGCGTCGGGAACAGGGAATCCTTAAGCCGGCATTGAAGAAATCACGAAAAACCATAGCTTCGCCAGCTTTAGGCTCCAGGGTGGTTTCACCCTCCGGATGACGAGCGACACCTTCGGGGAAAAACCCCTTTGCTTCATAAAATTTGATCAGATTCTCAGAGACCAGCGAAGCTTCGAGAACAAATGATGGAGTTTTAGACTCCCTCCCAGCCATCAGCTCAGATGGTAAAGCTTCCACCCTAGAAATATCTTCACCCAGATCTATCTCCTTCCACCTGGCCGATGGTGACGGCTCGTAATCAACTATATCTCCAGCCGACTCTTCTAGGGCTTCGACTGGCGCAGCTGAAGCAACTATTTCTTCTTTAGTCATCGGCCGCACGGTTTGTTTCGTACGGGCCAGAGCGAGTAAAAAAGTTTGAGCTCCGCAATAGAAACAAGCGTCGCAGCTCCAGAGAAATCACGCAGCTAGTGCGAATCCTAAAGCAGCAGAAGTAAGAAGGGCGGAGGCTTAGCTTCGGCACAAGTAAGAAAGCAGGGGACCCCGACCCCCCCCCCCCTTTATGTAGCCCGAGGAGAGAGAAGAAGTGCAACGGTCTCGGAATACAAACGGACAGCTCGGGAAGGAGCGGTTTCACTGTAGTCTTCACAAAAGAAATCACGCAAAGCCAAAAGCTCCTAAACCAGCAAACTCCCCAGAGCTAAAGGTGACGTTTTCTTCATCAAATCACGGAGCAAGGTCGAGGAGAAGGTTAAATCTCATTGTTCAAACACTTCTCCTCAGGGGCTACTGTTGGGGCTGTAGAAAACCTCACCTATGGGCACCGGGGGTTTGCCAAAGCAAACTAAACTGTTGGGCTTCAGAAACTTTTGAGGCAAAATAAAACACTTTCCTGGAAACAAGAGGTTGTCTCACGCCTAAAGACACAATAGCCAGCAGAAGAAGGAAGTTGGGCTCCGAACGTTTTCCTCGTCGTCAAAGATACCGAGGCGGTTGTTTTGCCCCATGAACATCTGATCTTGATGGTTTGTTTTTCAGGAACAGCTAAGGAGTCTGGGCTCCGGCATCTTCATCATGTATCAGGTAGTTACAAGATTTAACACTGTTGCGAGATGTCTCATTGCAGGAAACATTCCGGAGCTCCCGATATAGAGCGGTAAAGGGCGAAGGTCCCAGCTTCGCCTTAGGGCCGAGCCGGCTCACTACTCTCCGCTTGCAAGGCTCCGAAGCTCTAAGCTGCACCAAGAATGAAGCATCGGGAGGAGCAAGCTGGCGAAGCCCGGGGCTTCTCAAAGATTCAACCGCGAAGATTCAGTCAAAAGCTGTTCCAACACGGAACCGTCTCCGGTCTTCGCGGCGCATCTTCTGCTCCGCTGTCTCCAGCGTGATCTGCGCTCCGCAAACCACGACGTTAAATCTGCAACGAGTGTAAAAAACCAAGTCTGCCCCCGAATATTCTTGTAAGATGTTAGGGTTTCGGGGTATACTTGGAATGTAAATTTAATCTTTTTGCACTATAAAAGGAGGCCCCCTCCTCATTGTAAAGGGGACGGCCATTTTGGAAAGTTGAGTCTGTAAAGAGTTGAGGAATGCGAACTATTTAATACAACTGGTCTTGAATGTATTGATTGTGAATTGACCATCGGGTAACCCTATCTCTGTTTGGGAGTTTTGTATACCCAACAACCACCTTCGATTCGTAAGATATGATCTACGTCGTGCTCACTGTCCTTGCTGTCCAGACAGCAGCACCACCCTGATGGCATTGCGCTTTCCGCTAAACCGGCACTCCGGAAATCCTTTTACCATGATATGTCTTATATACCTGCACACGTCTCTGCAAATTTGTGAAGCAAGAGGACTTGGAAATCTGGAGAAATTAATTTTGCCACACTTGCTGCCTATGCTGTCCACACAGCCAAGCCACCCTATCTTGTTTCTGCGTTCCCGCGGATCCTATCCTCTGATCACCAAGGCCTTTCACCAGCATCTGACCCTTGTACCTACACATAATCCTGCCAAGTTTCTCAGCTATATGAGCCACGAATCTTGAGATATAAACCACACCATTCTTGCTTCCCGTTCTGTTTACACAACCACATTATCATGTTCTATTCTCGTGTTTCCCGCTGATCCGGTTGTCCAAACATGAAACCCTTTGGCCAGCATGTTCAAGTTATACCTTCACACATCCCTGCATGATGGATTGCTCACATGTGTCACCATTCCATAGATATAGAATTTGCTTCGCTCACTCCCCTTACTGCCCACACAGCCGCGACAGTCTGTCCTGTGCCACGTTACGTGATGATCCATGCATCGGATTACTTTTATCTTCAATCTCCTTTTTATAACTTCACACACCCCTTCATGATGCATCAGACATATATGCTTGAGATATAAATTTCATCATACTCCCTGTCCATGCTCTCAACCATGCGACACCACCATGATGGAATTTGCATTTCCTTGCCGAAAAACCTATGTTCGATCATTATGCCCTTGTACCACAATGTGCCCCTCAAAATCAGCTCAGTCATACCAAAATCAAAGACAACCTTTGTTCAGGTTGGAGCAGTCACTACCTTGCTGTCTAAAGCAGTTCAACACCTGTACTGAAATTGTATCTATGTTCCCCATATATCCAGTAGCGCTATTGATCTTGCTTCACCTTTTGCTTCTCCCTCATCAAGTTATGGTCATCTTCTTGCCCCACAAGGTTGTCTCCTCGACAAGTTCAACCACCATAGGTCAACCCCTCGATATCATCTTGTATCTCCTTTAAGCTACAAAATCCAAACCTACAAACATCTGTGTCTTTTCAATCATAGCTCTGTTTTAAATGATCCTTGTGCATGCATGCTCATAGTTGGTTAGTGTTAGCTAGTAGTACACTTTTATAAAATTATTTTATTTTTTGGTGTACTGTTCTTAGTTGTACTATTGTTGTTCCAGATGATTGTTTTGCGCTAAGGAACGTCTCTGAGCAGTGGAACATCGGGAAACGGGCAAGTGTCCTTCACATCTTGCTATTTTGTACCTTTACTTTTATACACCATAATCATTGTTTTATTTATGCTTTCTTGCAGTAGATGTCGAAATTGATGGGAATCCTATTAAGGACTGTTTACTAGATTTTTCATGACAATCCTTGCTTACCCTTAGAGGTTACCTATATGGGTAGATTCATGCTTAGCTTGCTCAACATGGGTTGGGTTTCAATCTTAAACTTGATTAATAACTATGCAACATGTTAATGTGGGTTATGGTTAGCAACATATGAACACCCTAGCTGACTCGGGCAAGTGGTTTGGATGGTGGCTTGTGATGTTTGATGTTGGTCTTGCCAGAGTCAACCTTATAAGGACCAGTCTGTCGATCGACCACCCAAGACTTACAGTACAGCCACGAGAACTAATGGGCTATGGTCTTGGCCAAGTAAGTAGGGTAAACTAGCGGTCTGTGTTAAGCTGTCTGCGCTGGATGAGGGCGTAGTTCCCAAGAGTCTGGCAAAGAACCTCGGGTGTCGCTGACACTCCGTAACCCGGTTAATGCACGCTGGTAAACCTATGTAAAGGCCTCGTAGTGAACCCACGGAAATGTGTTGTGAAGACACTCGCAACCTCTTGCGTGACGGGTATCATGACTCGTGGGTAAAGTTGTACAACCTCTGCAGAGTGTTAAAAACTGTTATAACAGCCGTGCTCACGGTCAAGAGCGGCCTGGACCCTCACATGGTTAGTTGGTGGTTTGGGTGGATCATAGTGGTGGAACTGTGGTTTGGGAGCTAGTTATAGATATACGATGTTTAACCTTAGGATCAGGACAAGTGGATGCTTGTGCCTTGAATGGGCTGGGAAGCCTCATATACGATAAATCTTAGGTGCTTAATTAAAATTTGACGAACTAAAACTTGAGCTTTGCAGTCCACCAAATAAAGCCTTCCTTGTTATAAGCCTGCATGTTATGCATACTTTTCCCTCCACTTGCGGAGTACACACCTCCAGGTGTACTCACCATTTTCCATTTCAACCCCTGTTGTTCCCTCCCCACTGCTGTTCAGATAGTCATAAGCTAGAAGAAGAAGGAGCCGGATCATGAAGGCCATGAAGACCTGAAGTTCAAGGTTGGCGTGCCCCCCGTCGATGTTCCTGTGGAAGATGGTGCCTACTCCGCTGCGATAGATACGATGTGTAATTTTCTGTTTAGACCCCCTGGTCATTTTGTAATAGTTACACGCTTGTGATGATATATGTTGTGATATTCACTGATGATGTCACTTTATGCATGAATTTGATCCTGGGCATGCATAAAGGGTGCATTCGGTTTGTCCTTTAAAAACCGGGTGTTACACCCAGTACTTCCAAGATCATGTAATTAATAGTTTTTTTCGAAGCTATTCATTTATATCCATGAGCGCTAAAAAATGATTGAATGAAACATGCGTTACGAAGTGGAGTTCCGGAGGACCTAGCATTTGTTCAATACTAGCACTGAAATTAAGCACATAAAACTATCGGTTCAAATGATACGATTAGAAAATAGCAATCTCAGATTGCAGATGTCTCTTGTTCTGTAGTAGCCTGTGTCTGCAATTCTGCAGTAGGAGCACTACATCCTATTTGCTGTTCCTTTTGTTTCTCGTTCTTGACGTGGAGTTTGGATCAGTTCTGCAGCAGCACATCTCGTTGAATAATTGATGTGCTTTATTGCTCTTGCATAAATCTCATCACTCAGTTCAAAAGCTTATATGTTTGGATTATGCAGGGAAATCAAGAAAGTACCACGTCTGGTGTAAGTGAAGAAGATGCTTCGTCTGTGGCCTGCATTCAGCCTCAAGATACTGAGCTGCCTGGGGAAAAACTCATCGTGGCTGCAGCAGAATTGGTATCTGAACCATTTAATTCAGCTCCAACTAATGTGGTCAGTGAAACTTACATAGCACTAACTGTTGATTGCTTGTTTTCAATTTTTTGGGTTATTTGCTGAAAAGCTTTAATGTATTGCTTCATAGACCGAGAGTAGATTAGAGAACCCTGAATGTATAAGATATGATGTCTCAACTAGTGACAAAGATGTACATTAGCTGTTTTTAACAAATTCTCATTCACCTAAGCCTAAAAATGTAGGCTCGTGATTAGCTGTTAAAACTAAGTGTCAATATGATACACAACAGGATCAGAGAGGGTCTTCATATTCACATCGCTAAGACGATGATGAAGAGATGCGTGATGTTTTGGATGAACGAAAGCAGAGTGAGGTTAGTATATATCTTTTGTATAAAATTGAATCCTTTCAAAATCTTCTGAGCTAATATTCTGATTCTATGTTGAACTCAAATGATTTGTTTCACATAGATGAACTTATCTTACCAGAGAACTGTTGATCCCATGCATGGGCACATAACCAAGGTTGCTTTTTTCGAATTCTAGGTACATACACCTGGAAGCCTGGAAGTACAACTAGGATGCTCTCCAAAGGATCCCCTTCAGGTTAGCATAGAGGATTGTGCTTCAAATAATCATTAGTGGTTCTTCATTAATAGTACAAGTTAACTTTTCGATGATGCCCAGTACTTCCAAGATCATGTAATTAATAGTTTTTTTACGAAGCTATTCCTGTATATCCACGAGTGCTAAAAAATGATTGAATGAAACGGAAATTACGAAGTGGAGTTCCGAACGACCGCATTTGTTCAATACTAGCGCTGAAATTAAGCACATAAAACTATCGTATCAAATGATACGATTAGAAAATAGCAATTACAGATTGCAAATGTCTCTTGTTCTGTAGTAGCCTGTGTCTGCAATTCTGCAGCAGGAGCACTACATCCCGTTTGCTGTTCCTTTTGTTTCTCGTTCTTGACGTGGAGTTTTATCCAGTTCTGCAGCAGCACATCTCGTTGAATAATTGATGTGCTTTATTGCTCTTGCATAAATCTCATCACTCAGTTCAAAAGCTTATATGTTTGGATTATACAGGGAAATCAAGAAAGTACCACGTGTGGTGTATGTGAGGAAGATGCTTCGTCTGTGGCCTGCATTCAGCCTCAAGATACTGAGTTGCCTGGGGAAAAACTCATCGTGGCTGTTGCAGAATTGGTATCTAAACCATTTAATTCAGCTGCAACTAATGTGTTAAGTGAAACTTACATAGCACTAACTGTTGATTGCGTGTTTTCAATTATTTTGGGTTATTTGCTGAAAAGCTTTAATGTATTGCTTCACAGGCCGAGAGTAGATTGGAGAACCCAGAATGCGCAAGATATGATGTCTCAACTAGTGACAAAGAGGTACATTAGCTGTTTTTAACAAATTCTCATTCACCTGAGCCTAAAAATGTAGGCTCGTGATTAGCTGTTAAAACTAAGTGTCAATATGATACACATCAGGATCAGAGAGGGTCTTCATATTCACATCGCTAAGACGATGATGACGAGATGTGTGATGTTTTGTCTGAACGAAAGGAGAGTGAGGTTAGTATACTCCCTCCGTCCCAAAAAGAATGTCATTCTAGAAATTTTAGGACAGATTATTAAGGAGGTGAAATGACCTCGATTGCCCCTATTTATTAGCCATATTAGGTGCTTATTGATTGTTGCATGCCTACATGCACATGCACACATGCCAAATTAAGTAAAACGTCATTCTTTTTGGGACAAATTTTGAATCCTAAAACGTCATTCTTTTTGGGACGGAGGGAGTATATCTTTTGTATAAAACTGAATCCTTTCAAAATCTTCTGAGCTAATATTCTGATTCTATGTTGAACTCAAATGATTTGTTTCACATAGATGAACTTATCTTACCAGAGAACTTTTGATCCCTTGCATGGGCACATAACCAAGGTTGCTTTTTTCGAATTCTAGGTACATACACCTGGAAGCCTGGAAGTACCACTAGGATGCTCTCCAAAGGATCCCTTCAGGTTAGCATAGAGGATTGTGCTTCAAATAATCATTAGTGGTTCTTCATTAAAAGTACAAGTTAACTTTTCGATGATGCCCAGTACTTCCAAGATCATGTAATAAATAGTTTTTTTACGAAGCTATTCCTGTATATCCACAAGCGCTGAAAAATGATTGAATGAAACGGACATTACGAAGTGGAGTTCCAGACGACCGCATTTGTTCAATACTAGCGCTGAAATTAAGCACATAAAACTATCATATCAAATGATACGATTAGAAAATAGCAATTACAGATTGCAAATGTCTCTTGTTCTGTAGTAGCCTGTGTCTGCAATTCTGCAGCAGGAGCACTACATCCCGTTTGCTGTTCCTGTTGTTTCTCGTTCTTGACGTGGAGTTTGATCCAGTTCTGCAGTAGTACATCTCGTTGAATAATTGATGTGCTTTATTGCACTTGCATAAATCTCATCACTCAGTTCAAAAGCTTATATGTTTGGATTATGCAGGGAAATCAAGAAAGTACCACGTGTGGTGTAAGTGAAGAAGATGCTTCGTCTGTGCCCTGCATTCAGCCTCAAGATACTGAGTTGCCTGGGGAAAAACTCATCGTGGCTGCTACAGAATTGGTATCTGAACCATTTAATTCAGCTGCAACTACTGTGTTAAGTGAAACTTACATAGCACTAACTGTTGATTGCGTGTTTTCAATTTTTTGGGTTATTTGATGAAAAGTTTTAATGTATTGCTTCACAGGCCGAGAGTAGATTGGAGAACCCAGAATGTGCAAGATATGATGTCTCAACTAGTGACAAAGAGGTACATTAGCTGTTTTTAACAAATTCTCATTCACCTGAGCCTAAAAATGTAGGCTCATGATTAGCTGTTAAAACTATGTGTCAATATGATACACATCAGGATCAGAGAGGGTCTTCATATTCACATCGCTAAGACGATGATGAAGAGATGCGTGATGTTTTGGATGAACGAAAGGAGAGTGAGGTTAGTATATATCTTTTGTATAAAACTGAATCCTTTCAAAATCTTCTGAGCTAATATTCTGATTCTATGTTGAACTCAAATGATTCGTTTCACATAGATGAACTTATCTTACCAGAGAACTTTTGATCCCTTGCATGGGCACATAACCAAGGTTGCTTTTTTCGAATTCTAGGTACATACACTTGGAAGCCTAGAAGTACCACTAGGATGCTCTCCATAGGATCCCCTTCAGGTTACCATAGAGGATTGTGCTTCAAATAATCATTAGTGGTTCTTCATTAATAGTACAAGTTAACTTTTCGATGATGCTCAGTACTTCCAAGATCATGTAATTAGTAGTTTTTTTAGAAAGCTATTCCTGTATATCCACAAGCGCTAAAAAATGATTGAATGAAACGAACATTACGAAGGGGAGTTCCGGACGACCGCATTTGTTCAATACTAGCGCTGAAATTAAGCACATAAAACTATCATATCAAGTGATACAATTAGAAAATAGCAATTACAGATTGCAAATGTCTCTTGTTCTATAGTAGCCTGTGTCTGCAATTCTGCAGCAGGAGCACTACATCCCGTTTGCTGTTCCTTTTGTTTCTTGTTCTTGACGTGGAGTTTGATCCAGTTCTGCAGCAGCACATCTCGTTGAATAATTGATGTGCTTTATTGCTCTTGCATAAATCTCATCACTCATTTCAAAAGCTTATATGTTTGGATTATGCAGGGAAATCAAGAAAGTACCACGTGTGGTGTAAGAGAAGAAGATGCTTCATCTATGGCCTGCATTCAGCCTCAAGATACTGAGTTGCCTAGGGAAAACTCATCGTGGCTGCTGCAGAATTGGTATCTGAACCATTTAATTCAGCTGCAGCTAATGTGTTAAGTGAAACTTACATAGCACTAACAGTTGATTGCGCATTTTCAATTTTTTGGGTTATTTGCTGAAAAGCTTTAATGTATTGCTTCACAGGCCGAGAGTAGATTAGACAACCCAGAATGCGCAAGATATGATGTCTCAACTAGTGACAAAGAGGTACATTAGCTGTTTTTAACAAATTCTCATTCACTTGTGCCTAAAAATGTAGGCTCGTGATTAGCTGTTAAAACAGAGTGTCAATTTGATACGCATCAGGATCAGAGAGGGTCTTCATATTCACATCACCAAGACGACGATGAAGAGGTGCATGACGTTTTGGATGAACGAAAGGAGAGTGAGGTTAGTATATATCTTTTGTATAAAACTGAATCCTTTCAAAATCTTCTGAGCTAATATTCTGATTCTATATTGAACTCAAATGATTTGTTTCACATAGATGAACTTATCTTACCAGAGAACTTTTGATCCCTTGCATGGGCACATAACCGAGGTTGCTTTTTTCGAATTCTAGGTACATACACCTGGAAGCCTGGAAGTACCACTAGGATGCTCTCCAAAGGATCCCCTTCAGGTTAGCATAGAGGATTGTGCTTCAAATAATCATTAGTGGTTCTTCATTAATAGTACAAGTTAACTTTTCGATGATGCCCAGTACTTCCAAGATCATGTAATAAATAGTTTTTTACGAAGCTATTCCTGTATATCCACAAGCGCTAAAAAATGATTGAATGAAACGGACATTACGAAGTGGAGTTCCAGACGACCGCATTTGTTCAATACTAGCGCTGAAATTAACCACATTAAACTATCGTATCAAATGATACGATTAGAAAATAGCAATTACATATTGCAAATGTCTCTTGTTCTGTAGTAGCCTGTGTCTGCAATTCTGCAGCAGGAGCACTACATCCCGTTTGCTGTTCCTTTTGTTTCTCGTTCTTAACGTGGAGTTTGATCCAGTTCTGCAGCAGCACATCTCGTTGAATAATTGATGTGCTTTATTGCACTTGCATAAATCTCATCACTCAGTTCAAAAGCTTATATGTTTGGATTATGCAGGGAAATCAAGAAAGTACCACGTGTGGTGTAAGTGAAGAAGATGCTTCGTCTGTGCCCTGCATTCAGCCTCAAGATACTGAGTTGCCTGGGGAAAAACTCATCGCGGCTGCTACAGAATTGGTATCTGAACCATTTAATTCAGCTGCAACTAATGTGTTAAGTGAAACTTACATAGCACTAACTGTTGATTGCGTGTTTTCAATTTTTTGGGTTATTTGCTGAAAAGCTTTAATGTATTGCTTCATAGGCCAAGAGTAGATTGGAGAACCCAGAATGTGCAAGATATGATGTCTCAACTAGTGACAAAGAGGTACATTAGCTGTTTTTAACAAATTCTCATTCACCTGAGCCTAAAAATGTAGGCTCATGATTAGCTGTTAAAACTAAGTGTCAATATGATACACATTAGGATCAGAGAGGGTCTTCATATTCACATCGCTAAGACGATGATGAAGAGATGCGTGATGTTTTGGATGAACGAAAGGAGAGTGAGGTTAGTATATATCTTTTGTATAAAACTGAATCCTTTCAAAATCTTCTGAGCTAATATTCTAATTCTATGTTGAACTCAAATGATTTGTTTCACATAGATGAACTTATCTTACAAGAGAACTTTTGATCCCTTGCATGGGCACATAACCAAGGTTGCTTTTTTCGAATTCTAGGTACATACACTTGGAAGCCTGGAAGTACCACTAGGATGCTCTCCAAAGGATCCCCTTCAGGTTACCATAGAGGATTGTGCTTCAAATAATCATTAGTGGTTCTTCATTAATAGTACAAGTTAACTTTTCGATAATGCTCAGTACTTCCAAGATCATGTAATTAATAGTTTTTTTACGAAGCTATTCCTATATATCCACGAGCGCTAAAAAATGATTGAATGAAACGAACATTACGAAGTGGAGTTCCGGACGACCGCATTTGTTCAATACTAGCACTGAAATTAAGCACATAAAACTATCATATCAAATGATACAATTAGAAAATAGCAATTACAGATTGCAAATGTCTCTTGTTCTATAGTAGCCTGTGTCTGCAATTCTACAGCAGGAGCACTACATCCCGTTTGCTGTTCCTTTTGTTTCTCGTTCTTGACGTGGAGTTTGATCCAGTTCTGCAGCAGCACATCTCCTTGAATAATTGATGTGCTTTATTGCTCTTGCATAAATCTCATCACTCATTTCAAAAGCTTATATGTTTGGATTATGCAGGGGAATCAAGAAAGTACCACATGTGGTGTAAGAGAAGAAGATGCTTCATCTGTGGCCTGCATTCAGCCTCAAGATACTAAGTTGCCTTGGGAAAACTCATCGTGGCTGCTGCAGAATTGGTATCTGAACCATTTAATTCAGCTGCAGCTAATGTGTTAAGTGAAACTTACATAGCACTAACTGTTGATTGCGCATTTTCAATTTTTTGGGTTATTTGCTGAAAAGCTTTAATGTATTGCTTCACAGGCCGAGAGTAGATTGGAGAACCCAGAATGCGCAAGATATGATGTCTCAACTAGTGACAAAGAGGTACATTAGCTGTTTTTAACAAATTCTCATTCACCTGTGCCTAAAAATGTAGGCTCGTGATTAGCTGTTTAAAAAGAGTGTCAATATGAGACGCATCAGGATCAGAGAGGGTCTTCATATTCACATCGCCAAGACGTCGATGAAGAGGTGCATGACGTTTTGGATGAACGAAAGGAGAGTGAGGTTAGTATATATCTTTTGTATAAAACTGAATCCTTTCAAAATCTTCTGAACTAATATTCTGATTCTATGTTGAACTCAAATGATTTGTTTCACATAGATGAACTTATCTTACCAGAGAACTTTTGATCCCTTGCATGGGCACATAACCAAGGTTGCTTTTTTCGAATTCGAGGTACATACACCTGGAAGCCTGGAAGTACCACTAGGTTGCTCTCCAAAGGATCCCCTTCAGGTTAGCATAGAGGATTGTGCTTCAAATAATCATTAGTGGTTCTTCATTAATAGTACAAGTTAACTTTTCGATGATGCCCAGTACTTCCAAGATCATGTAATTAATAGTTTTTTAACGAAGCTATTCCTGTATATCCACGAGCGCTAAAAATGATTGAATGAAATGGACATTACGAAGTGGAGTTCCGGACGACCGCATTTGTTCAATGCTAGCGCTGAAATTAAGCACATAAAACTATCGTATCAAATGATACGATTAGAAAATAGCAATTACAGATGGCAAATGTCTCTTGTTCTGTAGTAGCCTGTGTCTGCAATTCTGCAGCAGGAGCACTACATCCCGTTTGCTGTTCCTTTTGTTTCTCGTTCTTGATGTGGAGTTTGATCTAGTTCTGCAGCAGCACATCTCGTTGAATAATTGATGTGCTTTATTGCTCTTGCATAAATCTCATCACTCATTCCAAAAGCTTATATGTTTGGATTATGCAAGGAAATCAAGAAAGTACCACGTGTGGTGTAAGTGAAGAAGATGCTTCGTCTGTGGCCTGCATTCAGCCTCAAGATACTGAGTTGCCTGGGGAAAAACTCATTGTGGCTGCTGCAGAATTGGTATCTGAACCATTTAATTTAGCTGCAACTAATGTGTTAAGTGAAACTTTCATAGCACTAACTGTTGATTGCGAGTTTTCAATTTTTTGGGTTATTTGCTGAAAACCTTTAATGTATTGCTTCAAAGGCCGAGAGTAGATTGGAGAACCCAGAATGCGCAAGATATGATGTCTCAACTAGTGACAAAGAGGTACATTAGCTGTTTTTAACAAATTCTCATTCACCTGTGCCTAAAAATGTAGGCTCGTGATTAGCTGTTAAAACAGAGTGTCAATATGATACACATCAGGATCAGAGAGGGTCTTCATATTCACATCGCCAAGACGACGATGAAGAGGTGCATGACGTTTTGGATGAACGAAAGGAGAGTGAGGTTAGTATATATCTTTTGTATAAAACTGAATCCTTTCAAAATCTTCTGAACTAATATTCTGATTCTATGTTGAACTCAAATGATTTGTTTCACATAGATGAACTTATCTTACCAGAGAACTTTTGATCCCTTGCATGGGCACATAACCAAGGTTGCTTTTTTCGAATTCGAGGTACATACACCTGGAAGCCTGGAAGTACCACTAGGTTGCTCTCCAAAGGATCCCCTTCAGGTTAGCATAGAGGATTGTGCTTCAAATAATCATTAGTGGTTCTTCATTAATAGTACAAGTTAACTTTTCGATGATGCCCAGTACTTCCAAGATCATGTAATTAATAGTTTTTTAACGAAGCTATTCCTGTATATCCACGAGCGCTAAAAATGATTGAATGAAACGGACATTACGAAGTGGAGTTCCGGACGACCGCATTTGTTCAATGCTAGCGCTGAAATTAAGGACATAAAACTATCGTATCAAATGATATGATTAGAAAATAGCAATTACAGATGGCAAATGTCTCTTGTTCTGTAGTAGCCTGTGTCTGCAATTCTGCAGCAGGAGCACTACATCCCGTTTGCTGTTCCTTTTGTTTCTCGTTCTTGATGTGGAGTTTGATCTAGTTCTGCAGCAGCACATCTCGTTGAATAATTGATGTGCTTTATTGCTCTTGCATAAATCTCATCACTCATTTCAAAAGCTTATATGTTTGGATTATGCAAGGAAATCAAGAAAGTACCACGTGTGGTGTAAGTGAAGAAGATGCTTCGTCTGTGGCCTGCATTCAGCCTCAAGATACTGAGTTGCCTGGGGAAAAACTCATTGTGGCTGCTGCAGAATTGGTATCTGAACCATTTAATTTAGCTGCAACTAATGTGTTAAGTGAAACTTACATAGCACTAACTGTTGATTGCGTGTTTTCAATTTTTTGGGTTATTTGCTGAAAACCTTTAATGTATTGCTTCACAGGCCGAGAGTAGATTGGAGAACCCAGAATGCGCAAGATATGATGTCTCAACTAGTGACAAAGAGGTACATTAGCTGTTTTTAACAAATTCTCATTCACCTGTGCCTAAAAATGTAGGCTCGTGATTAGCTGTTAAAACAGAGTGTCAATATGATACACATCAGGATCAGAGAGGGTCTTCATATTCACATCGCCAAGACGACGATGAAGAGGTGCATGACGTTTTGGATGAACGAAAGGAGAGTGAGGTTAGTATATATCTTTTGTATAAAACTGAATCCTTTCAAAATCTTCTGAGCTAATATTCTGATTCTATATTGAACTCAAATGATTTGTTTCACATAGATGAACTTATCTTACCAGAGAACTTTTGATCCCTTGCATGGGCACATAACTGAGGTTGCTTTTTTCGAATTCTAGGTACATACACCTGGAAGCCTGGAAGTACCACTAGGATGCTCTCCAAAGGATCCCCTTCAGGTTAGCATAGAGGATTGTGCTTCAAATAATCATTAGTGGTTCTTCATTAATAGTACAAGTTAACTTTTCGATGATGCCCAGTACTTCCAAGATCATGTAATTAATAGTTTTTTTACGAAGCTATTCCTGTATATCCACGAGCGCTAAAAATGATTGAATGAAACGGACATTACGAAGTGGAGTTCCGGACGACCGCATTTGTTCAATATCAGCGCTGAAATTAAGCACATAAAACTATCGTATCAAATGATACGATTAGAAAATAGCAATTACAGATTGCAAATGTCTCTTGTTCTGTAGTAGCCTGTGTCTGCAATTCTGCAGCAGGAGCACTACAACCTGTTTGCTGTTCCTTTTGTTTCTCATTCTTGACGTGGAGTTTTATCCAGTTCTGTAGTAGCACATCTCGTTGAATAATTGATGTGCTTTATTGCCCTTGCATAAATCTCATCACTCAGTTCAAAAGGTTATATGTTTGGATTATGCAGGGAAATGAAGAAAGTACCACGTGTATTGTAACTGAAGAAGATGCTTCGTCTGTGGCCTACATTCAGCCTCAAGATACTGAGTTGCCTGGGGAAAAACTCATCGTGGCTGCTGCGGAATTGGTATCTGAACCATTTAATTCAGCTGCAGCTAATGTGTTAAGTGAAACTTACATAGCACTAACTGTTGATTGCGTGTTTTCAATTTTTTGGGTTATTTGCTGAAAAGCTTTAATGTATTGCTTCACAGGTCGAGAGTAGATTGGAGAACCCAGAATGCGCAAGATATTATGTCTCAACTAGTGACAAAGAGGTACTTTAGCTGTTTTAACAAATTCTCGTTCACCTGTGCCTAAAAATGTAGGCTCGTGATTAGCTGTTAAAACAGAGTGTCAATATGATATGCATCAGGATCAGAGAGGGTCTTCATAGTCACATCGCCAAGACGACGATGAAGAGGTGCTTGACGTTTTGTCTGAATGAAAGGAGAGTGAGGTTAGTATATATCTTTTGTATAAAACTGAATTCTTTCAAAATCTTCTGAGCTAATATTTTGATTCTATGTTGTACTCAAATGATTTGTTTCACATAGATGAACATATCTTACCAGAGAGCTTTTGATCCCTTGCATGGGCACATAACCAAGGTTGCTTTTTTCGAATTCTAGGTACATACACCTGGAAGCCTTGGAGGTACTACTAGGATGCTCTCCAAAGGATCCCCTTCAGGTTAGCATAGAGGATTGTGCTTCAAATAATCATTAGTGGTTCTTCATTAACAGTACAAGTTAACTTTTCGATGATGTCCAGTACTTCCAATATCATGTAATTAATAGTTTTTTACGAAGCTATTCCTGTATATCCATGAGCGCTAAAAAGTGATTGAATGAAACGGGCATTATGAAGTGGAATTCCGGACGACCGCATTTGTTCAATACTAGCGCTGAAATTAAGCACATAAAACTATCAGATCAAATGATGCGATTAGAAAATAGCAATCACAGATTGCAAATGTCTCTTGTTCTGTAGTAGCCTGTGTCTGCAGTTTTGCAGCAGGAGCACTACATCCCATTTCCTATTCCTTTTGTTTCTCGTTCTTGACGTGGAGTTTGATCCAGTTCTGCAGTATCACATCTCGTTGAATAATTGATGTGCTTTATTGCTCTTGCATAAATCTCATCACTCAGTTCAAAAGCTTATATGTTTGGATTATGCAGGGAAATCAAGAAAGTACCATGTGTGGTGTATGTGAAGAAGATGCTTCGTCTGTGGCTTGCATTCAGCCTCAAGATACTGAGTTGCCTGGGGAAAAACTCATTGTGGCTGTCGCAGAATTGGTATCTGAACCATTTATTTCAGCTGCAACTAATGTGTTCAGTGAAACTTACATAGCACTAACTTTTGATTTCGTGTTTTCAATATTTTGGGTTATTTGCTCAAAAGCTTTAATGTATTGCTTCATAGACCGAGAGTAGATTGGAGAACCCAGAATGCGCAAGATATGATGTCTCAACTAGTGACGAAGAGGTACATTAGCTGTTTTTAACAAATTCTCATTCACCTGTGCCTAAAAATGTAGGCTAGTGATTAGCTGTTAAAACAGAGAGTCAATATGATACGCATCAGGATCAGAGAGGGTCTTCATATTCAAATCGCCAAGACGACGATGAAGAGGTGCATGACGTTTTGGATGAACGAAAGGAGAGTGTGGTTAGTATATATCTTCTGTATAAAACTGAATCCTTTCAAAATCTTCTGAGCTAATATTCTAATTCTATGTTGTACTCAAATGATTTGTTTCACATAGATGAACTTATCTTACCAGAGAGCTTTTGATCCCTTGCATGGGCACATCACCAAGGTTGCTTTTTTAGAATTCATGGTACATACACTTGGAAGCCTTGGAGGTACCACTAGGATGCTCTCCAAAGGACCCCCTTCAGGTTAGCATAGAGGATTGTGCTTCAAATAATCATTAGTGGTTCTTCATTAATAGTACAAGTTAACTTTTTGATGATGCCCAGTACTTCCAAGATCATGTAACTAATAGTTTTTTTACGAAGCTATTCCTGTATATCCTTAAGCGCTAAAAAATGATTGAATGAAACGGGCATTACGAAGTGGAGTTCCGGACGACCGCATTTGTTCAATACTAGCGCTGAAATTAACACATAAAACTATCGGATCAAATGATACGATTAGAAAATAGCAATCACAGATTTGAAATGCCTCTTGTTCTGTAGTAGCCTGTGTCTGCAATTCTGCAGTAGTAGCATTACATCCCGTTTGCTGTTCCTTTTGTTTCTCGTTCTTGTCGTGGAGTTTGATCCAGTTCTGCAGTAGCACATCTCGTTGAATAATTGATGTGCTTTATTGCTCTTGCATAAATCTCATCACTCAGTTCAAAAGCTTATATGTTTGGATTATGCAGGGAAATCAAGAAAGTACCAAGTGTGGTGTAAGTGAAGAAGATGCTTCGTCTGTGGCTTGCATTCAGCCTCAAGATACTGAGTTGCCTGGGGAAAAACTCATTGTGGCTGCTGCAGAATTGGTATCTGAACCATTTAATTCAGCTGTAACTAATGTGTTCAGTGAAACTTACATAGCACTAACTTTTGATTGCGTGTTTTCAATTTTTTGGGTTATTTGCTCAAAAGCTTTAATGTATTGCTTCATAGATCGAGAGTAGATTGGAGAACCCAGAATGCACAAGATATGATGTCTCAACTAGTGACGAAGAGGTACATTAGCTGTTTTTAACAAATTCTCATTCACCAGTGCCTAAAAATGTAGGCTCGTGATTAGCTGTTAAAACAGAGAGTCAATATGATACGCATCAGGATCAGAGAGGGTCTTCATATTCACATCGCCAAGACGACGATGAAGAGGTGCATGACATTTTGGATGAACGAAAGGAGAGTGTGGTTAGTATATATCTTTTGTATAAAACTGAATCCTTTCAAAATCTTCTGAGCTAATATTCTAATTCTATGTTGTACTCAAATGATTTGTTTCACATAGATGAACTTATCTTACCAGAGAGCTTTTGATCCCTTGCATGGGCACATAGCCAAGGTTGCTTTTTTAGAATTCTTGGTACATACACTTGGAAGCCTTGGAGGTACCACTAGGATGCTCTCCAAAGGACCCCCTTCAGGTTAGCATAGAGGATTGTGCTTCAAATAATCATTAGTGGTTCTTCATTAATAGTACAAGTTAACTTTTTGATGATGCCCAGTACTTCCAAGATCATGTAACTAATAGTTTTTTTACGAAGCTATTCCTGTATATCCTTAAGCGGTAAAAAATGATTGAATGAAACGGGCATTACGAAGTGGAGTTCCGGACGACCGCATTTGTTCAATACTAGCGTTGAAATTAAGCACATAAAACTATCAGATCAAATGATACGATTAGAAAATAGCAATCACAGATTTGAAATGCCTCTTGTTCTGTAGTAGCCTGTGTCTGCAATTCTGCAGCAGTAGCATTACATCCCGTTTGCTGTTCCTTTTGTTTCTCGTTCTTGACGTGGAGTTAGATCCAGTTCTGCAGCAGCACATCTCGTTGAATAAGTGATGTGCTTTATTGCTCTTGCATAAATCTCATCACTCAATTCAAAAGCTTATATGTTTGGATTATGCAAGGAAATCAAGAAAGTACCATGTGTGGTGTAAGTGAACAAGATGCTTCGTCTGTGGCCTGCATTCAGCCTCAAGATACTGTGTTGCCTAGGGAAAAACTCGTCGTGGCTACTGCAGAATTGGTATCTGAACCATTTAATTCAGCTGCAACTAATGTGTTAAGTGAAACTTACATAGCACTAACTGTTGATTGCTCGTTTTCAATTTTTTGGGTTATGTGCTGAAAAGCTTTAATGTATTTCTCCATAGACCGAAAGTAGAATAGAGAACCCTGAATGCGCAATATATGATGTCTCAACTACTGACAAAGAGGTACATTAGCTGTTTTTAACAAATTCTCATTCACCTGTGCCTAAAAATGCAGGCTCGTGATTAGCTGTTAAAACTAAGTGTCAATATGATATACATCAGGATCATAGAGGGTCTTCATATTCACATCGCCAAGACGATGATGAAGTGATGCGTGATGTTTTGGATGAACGAAAGGAGAGTGAGGTTAGTATATATCTTTTGTATAAAACTGAATCCTTTCGAAATCTTCTGAGCTAATATTCTGATTATATGTTGAACTCAAATGATTTGTTTCACATAGATGAACTTATCTTACCAGAGAACTTTTGATCCCTTGCATGGGCACATAACCAAGGTTGATTTTTTTGAATTCTAGGTACATACACCTGGAAGCCTAGAAGTACCACTGGGATGCTCTCCAAAGGATCCCCTTCAGGTTAGCATAGAGGATTGTGCTTCAAATAATAATTAGTGGTTCTTCATTAATAGTACAAGTTAACTTTTTCATGATGCCTAATACTTCCAAGATCATGTAATTAATAGTTTTTTTACGAAGCTATTCCTTTATATCCATGAGCTCTAAAAAATGATTGAATGAAACAGGCGTTACAAAGTGGAGTTCCGGACGACCTAGAATTTGTTCAATACTGGCGCTAAAATTAAGCACATAAAACTATCGGTTCATATGATATGATTAGAAAATAGCAATCACTGATTGCAGATGTCTCTTGTTCTGTAGTAGCTTGTGTCTGCAATTCTGCAGCAGGGGCACTACATCCTGTTTGCTGTTCCTTTTGTTTCTCGTTCCTGACGTGGAGTTTGGTCTAGTTCTGCAGCAGCACATCTCGTTGAATAATTGATGTGCTTTATTGCTCTTGCATAAATCTGCAACTAATGTGTTCAGTGAAACTTACATAGTACTAACTGTTGATTGCGCGTTTTTAATTTTTTGGGTTATTTGCTGAAAAGCTTTTAATGTATTGCTTCACAGACCGAGAGTAGACTGAAAAGAAAGCGTAAAGATCTTTTTTTTTCAGTGACATATTTTCAACCTCATGTCACTGCAGGCATCATCATACATGACGAAAGATACCAATGACAAAATACCAGTGGATAAGATAACTGCTACATCAAATGAAGTTAAAAAGGGAAACTGTAAGCTGCAACAAGGCAATAAGGATTTACAAGAACGTGACAAAGAACAACCTTGTTCGGTAACTTTGACGACCTATCCATGTGACAAAAAGGAAATAAACAAACCAGACGTTGAAGAAAACTGTCGCGAGAGGCAAACTCATGAAAAACGAAGGAAACTCCTTGAGGAATTGTTATCACTTCAGCGCCAGAGGTACATGACTATGTCTATATCATTGATGAATTAATATTCTTGTCTTCTGCATGAGTTTTTATTTACGTAAAACTTATCATCTGTTGTGCAGCGAACTTATATTTTCTTCTGATAAATTCGGTGCTATAAGAGCCAATGAGTTGCTAGCATCTTACACCAATGGAGATTGTATGAAGCAATTACTAGATGTAGTAATTAAAATCATGTGGGCTGAAATGGATTCTAAATTAATATTTTCACTGGATGAAGTGGACACTTTCATGGAAGGGGGTGAGATGCATTTGCGAAGTGCTCTGGTTACATCAAAATTGGGAATAACGGAGATTTCAAAACTGACTACATGTGATATGGTAGATACCTCTTATATCATGCGCATGTCAGCTTCTGGTGCCCTTGTTCAACAAGGAAAATTGTGCCTTGTATTCATTTGCTACCAAAGGGAAAGATAGGAAAATATGTGTTATCAGCGCAGCTAAAAAAGTTCTGAGTAAGGCTACAAAGAAAAAGCTACTTGATAGGATGATTAACCTTTTAAAATATAATGATTTTCCAATCAAACGGATGTGGAGCATAAATTCTTTCAAGACAGCTGAAGTAATCCTTGCTAATGAAAAAAAATGTTTGGATTCTACCTTTTAAAATTCATTCAAAGTTGGGATGGGACAAGGATTCACGGAATAATTGATAAGGTGATTTATTCTTTAACTTTGTCATTTGACAAAATGTTTACATAAAAAACAACTAAGAATAGGTTTCATAAGTACCTCTGCTCTAAATACTCTCTTTTAAGCAGGAGACCATTGAAGATTTTCGACTACTTCTGCTGGAGAAGGTTCTGGGCAATCCAGATAACAAAGCTCGTATTCTTGACAATATCAAGAATTATCTCCCTTGTAATTGTAGACGACACAAACTCCTTGGTAAAGTGTTAAAACTTCAGGACACTTGGTACAAACACTTGTCTTTATCACTGATCAATTCTTGTTTCTTCCTTTAGTTTATGTGCTAGAACTAAAAGCAAGTTATATGATTTTGCAGTGGCAACATATTTTCAAGCCCCAAATATGGTACTGTACTTTCCAAGGACCTAGCAACTACTTACATTGACGGAAATGATTTGTCTGATGATTTTTTTTGACTATGCTGTTAAATTTATCATTGATGATCTTTCTCCAAAAGATTTGAAATTTATATTTACAGTGACTCAGACTGTAAGTGTCATCTCTATTGCAAGTGGAATCTTTTTTAATCCATGAATATACATTATATATATATATATATAGATTTTTTTGTTACTACAAGAGATTTTTGCTGGCCGACTATTGGGACTACTCCACCTTCGCAACTTTGATGAATTTGGATCATGAGATGCGACAATCGATTGCTTCTGCCAAAGTGGTAAGCGTCTTGAATTCAACTCTCATTTCTTTTGACAGCTAAAATGATGCCCACATGTAAAAGAAACCTAACCCAGTCGTGGAGTAGTCAGCATGTAATCAGAATTTTATTTCTATCTTTTCATACTATGAGGACTAATTTATTTCAATTATTCTGCACTTTGTCAGATACTGGTGCCAGTGCTAGCACATTCACACTTCACTTTGTATGTGTTCAGTATGAACAAGAAGTCCAGAAAAATATATATTCTGGATTCTTTAGAAAGGGATTGTGAAGGAGACGGAATGGAAAAGCGAGATGTGCATCATTAGGATGAGTATGTTTGTTAGGGATACCTGTGCGCAATTGGAAATGAACTGGAGAGAAGATGATTATGTGTACTTTAAGGTCACAGCCCAGGGAAACATATAGTATTGTGGATTCCATGTTTTGAAACATTTGCAACATTGGACTATGGAAGGATTACGCAGCACAGTTGATACGGTGAGTTTTTTTTTAAAAACCTTTTCCATTCATCAGTTTGTCTTTTCTTCATTATTAACGGAAGAGCAGAATCAGTTTTTGCTATAACTAAATAAAGATTAGAGTACATGTGGGTATAATTTTATTTGCTCTCTAACTATTTCTTTGTTGTAAGTAGGAGATGATTGAGGAATTTCATCTAGAGCTACTAGAAAAACTCCTCTCGCATCAAAGTAATGACACTGTTATTCCTGAGCAGATTAAAAAATATCTCCCATGAGACCACTGAGGCACAGCTACGGATGGCAATGGGTTGGGTTCGGAGCGGATATCCGCGAATTTTGGGTCCCTAGGTTGTGGGTTTGCTTCAGATTTTCGCACACGGGTTTGCAGATTCGGATATCGGCAACGCTTTGGGTTTGGGGCGGATTTTAGATTTCGCCCATGGATGCCCATTAGAGCTCCGCAAATTTGCGACTCTTTTTATTGCACATGGTGAAGATGATTCCACCATAATTGATGAATGATAAATTGTCTGTTGTTATTCGTTTGGAGGACTATATATGGATGTTGATTTGTGTTTTCCACTTTTATTGACCTTGTAGTGTGCTGAATTGTATTGTTGCATACTTCTGAAACAATTTGGACAGTGTGTGATGTACTGATGTATCCTGTGCTCTTGTTTTTTATGAAGTTTTTTTCTGGATTTTGGATTATCCATTGGGTTATCCTTGCACAGCAGCACACGGAAGGCAATGCCATGCACATTTGGCTAAAAAATGGCTCATGGTGATGATATTATGTGGTTGATGGCTGATGACTCATCTAAACTTCAAAATATACGACACATAAAAAATCATCTCCAGCATTATCTATATTTTGATCGTACTTTATATATTTTTCAACATAATCATATATGCAACATTTATTTGATTTATCTTATATTTATTTTTAGGTTACATCAAACACAACAAGCTACTTTAGGGGTCCAAGAACAAGAACGAGAAGAAAATTACCAAGTTCTGCCCAATCAAAGGAATATTAAAAAATTCCAATGCATGACGGGGAAAAGGGGGAGCGGACCCAGTCTTCAGCGGGCTGACCAAATGGAATTGGGGCGAAAAGGCAACGCCTCCAGCGAGGGAAGCTACACCGACGATGCAGCCATTGCCGGCACCGACCGAGGTCGTGCAAGGCTTTCGCCGAACCCCAAGACCAACTCCTCGCCGGCGATCTTCAGGCTTGGGCAGCAGGCGCACCGATGGAAAAGTAGCCAAGGCACCAAGGCGACAGCAACAAAGCACCGGCAGGCCGGTAAACCACGACCCACGCAAACGGCGCAGATGGCAGACAGGACCGATCCACGGCAACACAGACGACGACGGCAAAGGACCGGCGGCTGGGGCCGCCAAGGAGGAGTGTAGCCAAGGAGGAGTGTAGCACGAGTGGCGGCGAGGAGGGGGGCGCGGGGCACCGAAGGAGCAGCGACGCGTCGGAGACGGGGAGGAGGGCGCCAACGGTCGGGTGCTGCCACGGCCAAGGGGAGGGGGCGAACATGAGGAGCCCCGAACATTATCTATATTTTGATCCTACTATATATATTTTTTCAACATAATCATATATGCACCATTTATTTGATTTATCTTATATTTATTTTTATCATAAAGATGGCAACGGGCAAACATAATCATATATGCACCATTTATTTTCAACATAATCAGCCTACACCTGTACGCTGCCGCGGCCACTGTTCCAACATAAAGATGGCAACGGGCAAACAGCCCACGGAGACCCAAGTATCGTGGCAAGCCCCTAAAGCTGAGAGATTGTGCAACCCTGCAACAGTGCTCATGTAACCCAAGTTCCATAGGTCCATTACCGTCTTGCAGAAAGATGGTGTAACCCTGGAAGTTCGCAACACATCGCGCAAGCACATGCACTTGCAGTGCACAACACCTTACCTGTCACTTATTAAGGCGCTCATTTCAGCGTAACCCTATATACAGTGTTTGGGGATTACTACTCCGTTGGACCATGCCATATATATACTAGGCACCACGGCGGCGGCAAACCGGCTCCTCACCCGTACCGTCTCCAAGGGCGAGGTGTTCGTCTTCCCACGCGGCCTCCTGCACTTCCAGTGCAGCGTCGGGGTGGCGCTCGCCGTGGCGGTGTCGGCCTTCGACAGCCAGATGCCTGGCACACAGACGGCCGCCGTGGTGCTGTTCGGCGCCATGCCGGCGGTGCCCACCGATGTGCTGGCGCGGGCGTTCCGGACCGGTGCCGGGGTGGTGGAGTGCCTCAAGTCCATGTTCCCACCGCCGCCCAAGTGGTCAATCACGCAGGACCGATCTGCAAGGACAGACGTGACTTGAACAAGGGTGGCGCTTGCGCGGGGCGCGAGGTGGCCGACGCAGCCCCTCCTGGCGTCGCGCGAGGCCGTCGCCGCCGCCAACTCCGGGCCGCTGCCGGGTCCCCTCTTGCGCTGGGTGGGCCGCCGTCGGTGTCCGCCCCTCCCTCCGCGCCGGCACCGTCGGTGTCTGCCGCCTCCCTCGACCTGGGCCCAACCCAGCGCTGCCGGCTGCCGCAGCTGTGAACGCTCCCCGACGACACGACTACCTGACGGAAGATGAGGCACCCCCATTCCCATCATGTGCAATTACGCATGGGGCTCGACGTGGACAATGGTGAAGACACCAAGTCCGGGTGGTGCCAGAATAGCGCGGTCAGGGTGATGACATGTCGGGGCGGCATGGGCGCGACTATGAGGCTAGGAAGGTGGGGATGACAGTGAGGTCGAGAGACGTAGAGGACGGCGAGCGAGGTCGGGGTGACATGTGCGCGATGAGAACGATGGCACTACCGGAGAAGGCGAGGTCGGTCAGACGGCGGTAAGGTTCAAAAGGCGCAGACGAGAACATTGGCGGAGCATTGAGGTTAGGAAGGGGTGACGGTGTAGCCGAATAGACAACGAGATGGGCATTGTTTTCTCCTGTTGTTGCATGGTGCCAGGCTTATTATGTATGCGTAACCTGCACCGAGTCTGTTACACACCGTCCATGCTGCACCGCAGCACCGGTCGTGTCCGCATTACCTGCACCCGCTTGGTTACGCACCATCCAGGCTGCAACCGCCAGGAATATGCACGCGCACATATAGGCTCTGGATGTATGCGTAACCTGAACCCACTCGGACTCGGTTACGCAACTTCATGCTGCAACACCGACTGGGTGGTGTCGATTCGGCGTGTAAAAATACATGCCAAGTAAAAAAAGAGTTCATCTCCAACAGTTTGGCATAATTCACTTGTCAAATCTAGATTTATCTTACATCAGGATCCCTGAGAGAGAAACAAAAATATGTTTCTACCCTTCCACCTCTTGAAACTTAAATCAGGAACCCTGAGAAAAAACAAAATTATTTTTATACCCTTCCACCTCTTCTGTTACAGAAGGATGCGCCGCGGATAGCTATGCGCATATATACGCGCGGGGAGGGGAGGGATGCCGAGTTGCTATTGATGCCAAGTTGTTTCGCCAAACTGTTGGAGGCTAATTTTTCATGTTTTTCCAAAATTAGGTGGATGCCAAACTAAGATACAAAACTGTTGGAGTTGCTCTAGCCTGCACCCACTCGGATTAGTTGTATACAACAAAAATGCAGTGTATGGTTTACGTAACCTGGACGAGTAGATTACGCAGGAGCCATGCTGTGTGAATGTGTGATGCAAAGTGCAAACGCCTGGGTATAAAGTACTCGACAACAGTTCAGTAAGATCAAAAAATTTCTTCAAGCAATGGAACAGTTTAAATGTCATAGCCCATTCACTAGGAGGAGTGATTTTTCATACATATATGTGGATTTCTATCTTGTTGACACATCAAGTGAAATGCCTTTCAATTGTTGATGAGGACGGGGATACCTTTCAATTGTTGTACTTGGAAAGCCAAAATCCCCTTAAAGATAAAAATCTTTCTCTGGTATATTAGAAAAGGTGTAATCTTGACCAAAGATAATCTAGCTAGGAGGCAATGGAAGGGGTGCACTAGTTGCTGCTTTTGTAGTAGGGAAGAAACTATTCAACACCTCTTTTTTTAATAGCCAAAATCCCCTTAAGATGTTGTGGATGACAATATATATTACTTTTGGTATTAGAGCACCTACAAATATTTCTAATCTCTTTGGTCCTTGGCTTAGAAGTTTATCAAATAAGCAAAGGAATCAAGTGTTGATCGGTGTGGCAGCTTTTTGCTGGGCTTTATGGCTCTGTAGGAATGAAGTTGTGTTCCAAAGATCAAAATTTGTGTCAATTTTACAGGTGATGTTTAGAGGAACATTTTGGATAAGGAGCTGGTCCATCTTATCCAAAGAAGAGGAAATGAGCATTTTGAAGGGAGGATGTCGTTGGTTAGAAACAATGTCGTTGGTGTTTTTTAACAAGAGTGGATGGAATGTTTGGAAAGCGAATTATGGACTAGTCGCCGATCTTCAAGTGGTTTGGCTAGAGTGTTTCGTTTTACTTTTGAGACTTGTGTGGTTCCTGGTCTGAACTTGTAAGTTTTTTTCATGCCTTGTTATGTTGATCGCCTGTAAGGCGAACTTGTACAGGACTTAGATCCTGGTGGGTTACAACTTTGTGGCTGTTGATGTTTTCGCTGGCTGCAGGGACTTGCAAGAGTGCTGAGGCCGGAACTTTTGTTCCTTAATCTAAAAAAGAGTGAAATGCCCTTGTTTGTATCCAGCTCACACCCAGTTGCACGCTTCATAAGCTCCTCCCTTTGCACGGATCGCGGTCGGTTTACACGCGGGATACGGTGCCGGTCGGGACGAGAATTGCCCGTTCCTGTTTGCTACATCCCTAGCCAGCATAAAGATGGCAACTGGCAAAGAGCCCGCGGAGACCCAAGTATCGTGGCAAGCCCCTAAAGCCGAGAGATTGTGCAACCCTGCAACAGTGCTCGTGTAACCCAAGTTCCATAGGTCCATTACCATCTTGCAAAAAGATGGTGTAACCCTGGAAGTTCGCAACAGATCGCGCAAGCACATGCACTTGCACTGCACAACACCTTACCTATCACTTATTAAGGCGCTCGTTTCTGCGTAACCCTATATACAGTGTTTGGGCATTACTACTCCGTTGGACCATGCCATATATATACTAGGCAGCATATCAACAGACAGATCTGAAAGTAAGAAACACGAGTGCCGTACAAAAAGAGCAGCAGCAGATCTGCGGTTGTCGCGTCCAGTGGCAGACGGCCGTGGCATTGCAGATCATAGTGGCGCACAGGGAACGTCCTGTGCTGGCAGAAGGTAATCTGGGTATGCAAATCTGTGCCTCTATTACTGGTTTGATTTGTAATGTTTTCGTTGGGGGTGGGGAATTGGGGATTCTGAAATCGGACTTTGCGGAAATGTCCAAGTTTCGTAGTCAGATTCACATCGATCAAATTGATTGATTTGAAATGGTTGGTATTGAGTCTGAGAAATAGTGTATCATTATATATCTATGTTGCCTAACCGTTCATCGTGCCAAGCCATGCAACCGCAAGGAAGTCGCCGGCGCCCAGAGGAAGGCGACGGAGGGGTCGACTGGATCAGCAGCCTTCCTGACGAGCTGCTTCTCGAGATACTTGCCATCTATTCGACCTACGCGAAGCTGCCCGTACCACCGCCATTTCCCGCCGTTGGTGTAACCTCTAGAAGCAGCTTTCCAATTTGGATTTCAACGATGTCGACCCAGATTCTGTCGAAACCGTGCTCGCACAGGTCACCAGCCCCGTTTTGGACAGGCTCGGCGTCTCCTTCAGGACCCTAGTGGCCTCCCAGCGCGTCACTTCACTTCTCCACGCTGCTGCGATTCTGGCGCCTGAGAGTTTCTCAATCCGCGCGGTGGTCCATTTAGAGGGATATAATGTCATCAGGATGCCTTGCTATAACCAAATTGTTTCCTTGAAGCTTCACGCGGAGAATTTATGCTTTGGGCCACCACGATCCGGCCAATTTACCATGCTCAAGAACCTGTCCATGGTCGGGGGCTGCATGGACCCTGCTTCTATGCTCCCCATATGCCCATGGCTTCATGTGCTCGAGATCAATGACTGCTGGGTGCTTGATATAGTGAAAGTTCACTCAGAGTCACTAGAGGTGCTCTCTTTGCACACCACAACAGATTTAGAGACCATCAACCGTATCGACATTGATGCCCCCGTGCTTAAAGATGTGAAGGTGCGCATTAACACGGATTACAATTTCAGCATATCTTTCTTAGCTCCCGCATTAAAGAATTTTTCCTGGGAATGCTATGGTAAAGCTTGGTTTGGTGATTTGTGGGTCCTCGAAACCATACGTGAGCACAAGCTTCATGCTTGCTACGTCTTATCTTTGACAATTTTTTGCCGGTTGAGTCTCCTGCTCTTCTTAATCTTATGTTTATTTTCTATATGGTGCCAAACTGTTATGTGTGTAACTTGATATTGCCTGTTTAAATGGCATTCAAACATTCATTTTTTTCGTGTGCAGTGTTCGTCCCCACACTATGATCCTCGTGGTGCTTGGAGCTTTGTGCAAGAGATAGAGTTACTTCTATCAACCAACTTTTCCATTTTGGAGTTGGATCTCAAAACAGAGGGACACATTTATGGTCCATTGGTATTGCACCCGCTTTGGATTCGACCAGTTATACAAAGGCTTAAGGTGACCCTATCAGTAAGCAAGGTATCCATTGCGATCATCAACGTCATGTAAACCTTCTTAATAATTTAATTAAGTCTATCATGTTAAATTTAATTTCAGGTGGGAGAATCATGTGAAACAAACTGCCCCTGCGAACAACCTAATAACAAATGGATACGTGATAGTGTTGCTTTGACTAATCTTGAAGAGGTAGAGATTGTGGGCTTCAAAGCAAAAGATCATGAAATTGATTTCCTTAAACTATTATTCAAATGTGCAACAATGCTCAGGACGGTGACTTTGAAAGTGACAGGCAAGATATTGCTAAGTAGCGATTGATACAATAAAACTTACAACATCCATAAGGAGTATCCCCATGTGGTATTTTATGTTGTCGGGATCCCCATTGTTGTCGGGGCTGAGGACGTGGTGGTAACTGGAGCTGCTCTTGCTGGGTCAATGGGTCCCCATACTCAGTTGCACTACGAGGTGTTCACCATGTTGAAACAATCCCTGCATGACCGCTTCGATTCCTTGGATGCCCAAACTAGCCAACTGATATCACAGGTCCATGCACTGCGCGGACGTGGGACTGAGCTGTCGGCAGAAGTGCAGGCGACACTGGTGGACGCCCACGCTATCCTCATGGACGCCAGGGAGCAGTTCACGAAAGCTTTGGAGACAATGTGCCACTCCTTTCCCCGGATCGTCAGTCAGTTGGTGAATATTTGCCTTGTTGCTGATGCCTTGGATAGGTTGCTAGACGTCCTCGCAGCAGGGGAATGCATCCTGGACTGCGTTGTTGCATATTGTGGCTGCTCCTGCAGGGATGCTGGTGGTGGTGCCGGATATTCTGACAACCAACGATGGAAGGAGCGGGCGCACCAACGCTGTTCAAATGCGTAACAAAGTTTCAGCGGGTTTTCTTTTTTCTTTCTTTTTTTGTTATTGATAATAAAGTTGCATCAGAAGGAGCATCTATGTATTATTATAATACAAAAGTATATAATACAAAAGTATTAGGAGTCTCCACGTTCCTCCCCTAGAGGGTGTTGCTTATAACCTATTGTAATACAAAAGTATTAGCAGTCACCACGTTCCTCCCCTAGAGGGTGTTGCTTAACCTAGTCGGTGTTGCATGAACCTGCCCGGACGGTGCGTAACCCTTTAGGGTACGTATTCGCAAAAAGAAACCTTTTAGTTTACGCGCTGAATCGACATGACATAGTGGGTGTTGCACGCACCATGCAGAACGGATGGTGCGTACTGCGTTGTGCGTAGCAGAACCGTGCGTAACTAAGCTGGTGCAGGTGACGCGCAGAATCGACATGACCGGATGCAGCGTGCATTTTGCGTAACTGACACTGTGCATAACCCATGTCGCAAGTTGGTAATTACCAATTAGTTTAAGTATAGTATTACTAGGTGATACCCCACGAGTTGTTGCGGAAATTTCTTAAACAAAATTTCAAGGTGAAATTTTGAAAGACACTAAGCTGAATAATTGCATGCCATGCGTTCAAATGAGATTAGACACTGGCACAAATATGGTAGTAGTCTCGTAAAGAAAAGGCATATCGAAGAACAGCACGTCTCTGTTCCATCCATTACATAATCGCTTACAATGTCATATAAGGCCTCAGCCAATGCAAGTCATTCTCATGAAACAAGACTTGTAGACAGTTATAATCGATGCCGACCCAAGTGTTCCTTCAATGATTTCAGGAGCTCTGCACGGTTTAGTGTATGCGTGATCATTTGCTGCAGCAACCTTTCACAATAGTTGGTGACCCATTCCTGTCGGTACGAAAATATTGTAAACACAGCATGCCAACATTTGCAAGAATGAATATTAGTACAGTTTTGTGTATTGCTATATATACACATCAACAAACTCACCGAATTAGTAATATTAGATCCATCCCAGTTGGTCATGAAGTGTAGGATGTATAGTCCAGAAGCATTAGTAGCCTCTTCATGCCTTGGGACATCTCCATATACTATCAGTTCCTTGGTCCAGTCGATATTCAGTTCAGGACATATACCCCTGACACATTGTGTCATCCTGCTGGCAATTCTATCACATTTGGCTTTCTTGTGCAGCCTTTAGTTCTCTTGGTCTTCTTGTTTGACCGAGTCCAGTATAGTGACTCTGATCCCAACCTCCTCGTTCATCCCAAAGGAGTATAATGTCCAGTTATCATCATTATCATCAAATACTGGCAGGAGCAACTGTTTAAACATGGCCTAGTTAATAAACATGTATTGATAAATGCTGCTTCCGCATTTACAGCTGAGGTAACATATAGTAAGCATTACCAAACTGCATAGCTCCAGGGAATATGGCATTACCACACTTCTAATCTTCTCAGTGAAATCTGATATATTGTCTTCCCGTGTTGAAGCATCTACATTTACCAAAGGCCGCTAAAAAAAGCACCAGAAAAACAAAATTCAAAGCAATTACAAGTAACAATGCACCACAAGAAATTATATATTGAAACCTGGAAGAACCAACCGAAATTCAAGCAGATATTATTATCTTCCAACCAGCATGACTTTCCTTAGACTCATCATGTGAGATTATTTTTATTCCCCAATCAATAAGACGAATGGTCTGGCGACCAGTTTCCTTGAAACATGTAATAAACATGTAATCAATTCGTGGGCACTGATCCTATAACTTGAATCCTCTGAACGAATTAATGTTGGACTGCACAAATTTTCATGCAATGGTTATAGACTTGAATTAGAAAGCAAATTCGTATACTTATCGACATCTTTTTCTAAGATGATCATCCCCTACCTTTGGCTGTCAAGTTTCATAATAGAATTGAAGAGATTGACATGATCTTCAGTGTTCTGATGCAATTTTTTAATTGTCCTCTCTCGTTGGCTTTTTCGCTGGAAATTGAAACTATTTTATTTTCCGTCCTCTTTGCCTCCGCTCACCATATTCACCTTGTCAGCGTGAAGTGGCAATGACGACGTCGCAGGAACCTTACTAAATTGGCAAGATACACCCTTGCACGTAGTCATTGTTACAACTTCTTCCACCAGCTTTGGATCTTCCATGGGCTGTAAAGATCACGATGATGTACCATATCACAAATTAAGTTTTCCATAAATACATCTACCTTTCAAAAACAGTGGAGTACAATGAACATTAAGAATTTAAAAACTATGACTATGGAATATCACTGAACTGAATTGAACAGAAATGCACGATGTATTGTAGATCATGAAGATATTATATTAACCATATTACCTGTGTGAGTTGAAAGTTTTGAATGTTCCCATTTCGTTTCATATCTGCATCAGCAGACACGGTTCTTAATAGATTGGTAACATGAAAAGAATGACTAGTTTCCTGAAATGCAAATATTTCAATCTATAACTGTCAGTGTTGTGTTATCAACATTAAATGCTTGAGATTTATGTGTACTAGAATGTAGCTAATCTATTAAAATCCAAATAATCTTGGGTAGACATAGGTTATAGTAATTGCCCAATGAGTTTTGTAGTGTATAAACATTCATACTGTACCAATTCACACGGCAATTGCAACAGCAATTTCCCCTTGGGCTATTCAGATGATAGACAAGCGTCGGGGGGCCTTTCTCTAGAAAGGAACGACCTCTGTATCAGGCGGACAATGCCTACTTGCTTGGCCTCTGTAGAGCTCTCCGCATGGATTACGGTAGGCTATGCTAGCCTTCAGTTCCTACAACAAGAGGAGGCCGATACAATCTTGGGTCGCCAAGCTGTGTTGCTCACTTGAGATGTTTTAGCTCTGCTCTGGTTTTGCTGTTTCTTATGTCAGGTTGTTTCCTTTTTTTCAGTGTTTCTGTACCAGTTATCCTTAGTCCCCTTGATCGGCCAAGTGCTGTTTGGCTGCATCAGGAACTGTTTGTAACTACTTTCCTCTTAATGAAATACATGCCAAGGCATGGTTGCGAAAAAAATACTGCAGAGTGATGATACCAAAAGAATTGTTTGTTTGTTGATCCAGAATCTTACCACATTACCATTGGTGCTTGATGTGTCCACAATACTTGGATTTGGTGCCATTTCAGGTTTTGCAGAATAAACAGTGTGCATCACCATGTCTCCATTCACAAGATCTTTTCCTCTATGTTGTGACATAGAACACAAAAAGATTATGTATGTACCTATCATGAAAGACAACAATAACATCCGGCACCATCATTCTACTAGTGTCATCACTATATGATGAGGTCGATTCATCTTGTGAAAGTGGTTGTTGTTCCTTTGACAATTCCATATGGAAAATATACTCAAAAAAATTCCATATGGAAAATTGGGTTATCAACACTCATGGATATTTGTCGCTAAATGAAATGTCCTAGGAATCCAAATCTGAAATTCAAAATTCATAGAAGGGAAAATTTATGAATATTGTACCTCCATTTGTTGTTCAGAACAAAGTTTTTAGGTATCTGATGATGTGCTCTCTGTAAGAGAGTTGCGTTGCATGTTCTCACAGTCCACACGGTCAGTTGCTTTCGGGGACAAGAAGTTTTCTATGTTACCTTCACCATGTTTTATTGGTAATGTACCTTGAAAAATAATTTAAAATTTATTAGAAAGATATGATTTAATTTCAAAAAAATGGTTGAAAAATCTTTGTTATTCTTGCACGAACCTGGCTCAGCATGTTGGACTGTTCTCTGGTCATAGATGAGTCAGAACGAGTATCACTCTGCTTGAGAATTGCAAAGGCACTAGCCATTCTACAGGCATGTTGAATACTGTCGCATTCAGTTTCCTCTAGCAATTCAGTAGGCTGGGAGATATTTGCAGTTCCATCAGGCACAACAGATGTCATCAAGGACCTTTTTATTTCATCTTCCTGCTTATGTGGATACATTGGATTAATTGTCAGTACTTACGTCGGTTGAGCAGGGTGACAAGATTTGCATTGATTAGATAAAAATGTTGGCTGTTACTTTTTCCTTCTTGTTGGTTACAAAAATGAGTGTCTGATCTGGAATGTGTATGGTAGAAATTTGTAAGAACCACTTTCATTAACAAAATATATGTTCTGTACCATATTCATGTCACTATACAAAGTAAAAGATCCATGGATTGCCAAAAGAAATAATGCATAATCCATCACCTCATTTGCTATTTTGATACCCTGGAATGCCTTTAGAAATGTATCACACACCCCATCCGTCTTTCTCTCGGAAGCTACTGCTGTTTCGCCAAAATCATTTGCATAACAAGTTTCCTTAACGTTTCGTATCTGCAATATTAAAACAGGAACAATGTTAACAAACAATAAATGATGCCTAATATATAAATATATTGGCACTAAAGTTACCAGCAGGTGTTCACAGGATGCTTCTACTTGGAGTAGCTGTGCTTCACTCCAAAGTATAAACCGAGGTTCACCAACTGGAGGTGTGATAGTACTACACTGCATCCAGTCAAGGCAGTACAACTGCTCATTATAAGTTAAAATCAATTAGCATAGATCTATCACCAAAAGTAAAATTGATCAGACTGCGAAAAAGATTGTGTGAATATATCTTACTCGAAGGAGATATGTTGATCCAGGGATATAGTTGGAACCCATATGTACATTCTTATTATGTAATGCCTCTTTACCAAGTTTAAAATTATCGATGATGTAGCCAACCCAATCATAGGTCTTTAAATTATATACGTCAAGGCACACATTCAAATACCTCGTACTGATGTTATTGCCAGTATGTGGGACAATGATCTTGTCAACAATAAGCAGAGTCCAACATGTGATAAAAATGTCATCAGCGGCACCTTCTTTAATTTTCGCCTGCAGTGCTCCGGTAGAGATTCTACGCCTCCCAAATTTATCAGGAAGCACAGCTAGTTTATTTTGAAATTCAGTTATTCTTTTATCTGTACGACTGTTCTCTTGAATATTTTTCCACTACATGGAAATCCAGTTAGTCTTGCAATACTAGCTGGGGATAAAGGGATATGTTTACCATTCCCAAAGTCAAACCGCATAGCTTCTGTGTCAAAGTGCTTCAGCATCCATAACCCCAAGTCCAATAAGGAAGATATAATTTTCATCTCTAAGAAATTACCAAATACAGTGTCCTTGATCCTCTTGATCTGATGTGATTCCAAGTCTAGTTTGAGGTCTGTCAGCAAATGTGGAGCGCACCTTGTGCTTATCCTCATCTTCTTCAAGTATAAAATACAAGCACACGATTTTATTAGTATTTTATAGAAAAAACAAAAGGATGAGAAAATTGTAGAAAGTGATAGCATGATGTAAGACCATACATTTGATGATCGTGTTTCCTGCAGTGGCACCTTAAACCTGTGTTTCTCATTGTTGCTGGTAGTGGCTCCTTAAAACCAATGTTTCTCATTTCTGAGGGAACAATTTCACTGTCTGATGGTGGTTGACTGACACTTTCTACTATCAAGGGATGATGGATCTTTTCAACACAATTAATACCCCTTTGGGGATTTGTCCATGTCATTTTTTCAAAACCTGGACATCTGCCTATTTGCATGAAACAGCCGAAATGAAGTTATGATCAGAAAAATTCTCAAAATGTACAAAGGTTAACCAAGCCCTACAATGAAGTTTCGGGCGCCAACATTCGTGATATTAACATGAACAGATAAATTGATACTCCTACCTATTCCCCCGACGCCGGGACAAGGTTTCTCAGCGATTCATCAATCGGAAAATCGACACAGTGGATTGAATATCATAACTTTTATTGCTAAAAAACTATCATACCTTTCATGTGTTTTGTGCGATGGGTGGTCGATGCATTCCTAACCTCAGAGGAATATGATTCATCGTCGCTTTTGTCAAAACCATCGTAGTGGTATGATTCCATCACAGATGAATCGTGTGAATCATCTACACTGATCATTTTCCTAGATTTTGTTCGCAATTTCGAAGGACACAAGCATCATCATTCATGAGAAAACCCCAAACAAAGGAGTGGAAAATTAGAAAGTATAATATAATGATAATACTCTTACTAATGATCTCGGTGGACGATACCCTGTTGCCAGAAATCAACTGACTGGACGAACAGTGTTTTCCAGCAATACACCAAGTCCGCCAAGAAAAAGTAAAGAACGGAACAGATCCATACCATGTATATATAGCCAGATCCGGTGGACCCCGCAATAGAGATTTAAAAATAAGATTTTAAGTATTTATTGAGAAATTTTAATATCATTTTAAGGTAATGAAACGGGAATGGAACTTCCATGCATCCGCATAACTGGAAGCGGTAGTGACGCATGCGCACGATCCCTACCTGCTGCGAGCTACAACTGCCTGCCGTGTGGGTTCCTATCAAACCAGCGTAATCTGCTAGGCGGTGCAGGATACCGATGATTGAGAACCCGTACCATTGATCCAGCGTAACCGGGAGGTTCACCATGCAGCCTGGCTTGTGCGTAACCGACTGGTATCCACAACCCACCGTGTGTGTTCCTCGGCAGCAGTAACCCACAGGAGTTGCAGCACGCAGCATGACACCTGCGTAACCAATACCGTTGATGTCTCTCTCTATTCAAGAGGAAAAGACGGCTGGAAAGATTTGATTTAAAGAAAAGGAACCCGTCGTGTTCGCGGCAACCCCGGTGCAGTGTGCGTAACCCAAGCGGCCTTTTACTTTTACATGGCCATGTGGGTAAGTAACCACGTGTGTTAACCAAGGCGTGCGTGGTAGGTTACAGTGATAACCGCCTGTGTTACATGGCTAGCATCCAGTTACGCACGATGCGTGGTAACCAAGCGCTCTGCATTAGCGTGGAGGTTACGCATAACTCAGGTGTACGTAAACCAGCGGTAATTAGATCTATTTTCTAGGATTGCTCTTTGTGGGATTTTTTTTTTCAAAAGATAGGATTGCATTCTTCACGGGACGGAGGGAGTAGGTTATTAATGTTTCCTTTCTTTTCGGTTATGCCTTTACATCGACTGATTGCGTGCGTTACGGCGTGAACGACGGTTTATTATTTCCCTTTCTCTCTCTCTCTCTCTCTCAGGCAGTTTACATTCTCTCCTTCCATTTTGGTAGACCTGCAAGTTCAGATCGCGGAAGCGGAGGAGGAAGAGGTTTTTGCTCATGTCGAGCGCGGCAGAGAAATCGTCTGCTGATGGACGTCCAAGTGTCCCTCATCTTGGCAAGCAAGGCGCACCGGACGGCAATGCGACGCCGACAACACAGAGTTCCGACAGCAAATCAGCGGTGACTACCAATGGCAAATCACAGTCGATGACGACGTCAAGGAAGTGGCCTCCTAGCAAAGAAAATTTAGCACCTGCGACCGGCAGCGGCCATCCTCGGAGACGGCGGCCCAACAACTTCAACTCCGGTGGCCCATTGCCGTCTACTCCGGAGGTATGTAACACACCATCCAGATTCCATACGACACATTTATTGATTACTCTCTCTCTGCGATGCATCTAGATTTCAATCTTTTATGACAAAAGGTTTTCAAGAAGCTTCTATACAACCGAGAGAAGCAAAACAAACATGATGACGTTACTAGTAATGTACCTCCGGACAGAAGCCATGACACCAGTTCACATGCCCAGACATTTTTATCCTCAAACAATGACTCTGCAAATGATGATGATGTTGCTAGATTCGGCAAAAGCAGCGACTACTACCACGGGAATGAGACAGGTGTCACTGTCAACGTATGTACTCACAACTGCATGGTTCATAAATGTTCAGTTTTTTTTGCATCCAAATTTTTATTTTATATTATTTATGCTTATGTCAGGAAATTTCAAAATTCCTTACAAAATACAACATTGGCACCCCACTGCATCACAGAAATTATTTGCAGGTAAAAGTTTTGTTTATGCCAGTATTTTTTGATACGCCAGTATTTCAGAACTGCATTGCCTATTTTTATTATTGAAGTTGTTGTGCTGACAGGACATTTATAAATTCCTTGGCAAATACTCCAACCACGGCACAACACAGCACGACATAAATCACAGCCAGATTAAATTTCTGTTGTCACATTGTTTAAAAGTCATTCGACTTGTGAATTACATAATTTGTATTTTCATAAATATTCTTTTAAGAAATGTTCTGATTCTGACATGACATTCTTACATTAATTGGTAAATACTCTGGCTTGAACACCCAACAGCTTGACGAAAATGATTGCCAGGTACAATCCCTGCTATACAGCACCAGTAATTGGTCCCAATATATAGAAAACGACATCTCCCTGAATAAGTTTATTTGTCATGACAAAACTATAAAAATTTGTACACACATCAGGGCAGGCACGAGACGACAAATGTGCACAGTCCTAGAGCATACTCTCCTGCCTGTGAATATGATGATGACTATAGCCTGAATGCTAAGGATAAAGAAGTTTTAAACTTTGTCCTGAACAGCTGTGAAGATGCAATTGTCGTCAGTATCAATGACATAGAAATTCCGGTCAAAACATTGATGAGAATGGCTACTGATAAAAAAGACTGGATCTCCAATAAAGATGGCTGGATGCTTGATGATGTGAGTACGTTTTATTTATGTTTCTGTTTTGCTCTACATGCAATATGTTACAATGTTGCGTTCTATTTTACCGACTGTACGTCAACACTTTTCTTGCTCGGAAATTACTATCTCTAGAAGAATTGAAATCCTCTCACAGTGGTTGGATTGCTAGAACTGGAGAATACTTCTTTAAATGTGCTATGGTTTATTCTTGATGCTAGCTTCGACACTTGATAGTACACCGCAGGATTGTAACAACATTCCTGCATCTCAGGTATATATCCCTGTAAATGTCAGAGGTAATCATTGGGTTCTTCGTGTGTTCAACATCACGATGAAGGAGGTGCAGGTCCTGAATTCGTTAGTTTGTAATGGAACGTGGGATGGCAAGATGGAACTGTCGCTGGTGAGTACTCTGTATTATGTAGATGTCGTGCAAATGTAGTTAGCTCTTTCAACCATATGCACCTAATTCTTTGCTTCAGGTACAGTCAGTGCAGCATTGCATTGAAACCTACATTTCACAAAGAAATGTGAGTGGATCTTCAGAGATTGATGTCACCCGCCTCCAAAAAAAGATTGATGTCACAAAGTGGGATACCTTACATATTAGAGACATACAAACGCAACAAGACAGGTAAGATATATCATTGCACTAAAAATATTTACTGTATATACCATATATGTAACATGTGCATTTTGAAGTGCGTCATGTGGCGTCTACGTCATCAAGTACATGATGCATTGGAATGGGAGTACACTTAATGCAACGTTCACCCAAGTCCGTACGCTCGTCCATTTTATTATCATTTCACAATGGATACATTTGTGAATAACACAGTAAGTTTTTGCGGTCATTTGTTAACTTTAATCTTTAGGAACAAATGGATGCATTTAGGAAGAAGATGTGTTGTAGGTGGATTCTCTCGGAACACAACAAGATCCAGAGACAATCGTGCAATACACCTATTCTGGTTGGTGATTAGTGATTAATTTCCAAAGCATATTCGATTACTAGTACCTAGTATATGTGAATCGATCTAATCATAGATATACCTATTATCCTCTGATCACCTTAGGAAACTGAGGTTGGAGTCTCAAAAGTGGACATTCAAGCACGCACAAAGCAACAAGGCAAATCTCCTTCTACCCAAGGAGGAAAAAAAGAGACAAGTATGGAGATACAATTGCAAATAGAACACGATCTCAAATGAAGAGGTGATTCACCACCAACATGCTCTTCGAAGATCAAGCGTGTACACCTGAGGAAATAACAATGCTATAGCTAGATGGTTAAGTGCTGATTAAAAATGGTTAAGTACTGATTAGAAAATGGTTATGCATTCGTTTAAATTAGTTTTAAGTACTCCTATTTGAACTTTTAAATCAGTCCTAATTATTTTTATTCTTTTATGAATGATGAATGGTTTCCTTCAAGTCTGAACCTCTGAATGCATTGTTCCAAAGTCTCATAACGAGCGTGTCGGGTGTGCATGCCAAACCTGCACCACCTCGGTTACACACGTGGACGCCTTGGGATACACAGCTCGTGAGTAACCGGCTGGGCGCTGCTAACAAATACGCGTGTCGTGTGTGCGTACGTAACACAAGCGGGCCTTTTACTCGTGGGTACAGATTTATGTGTAACCTTCACCAGGTCGGTTTTACACGTGCATGGTGCGTAGTAACGTGAGCCAGTTACGCACTATCCACGTTGTATCCAGTCGTGTCGATTCGGCGCGTAAGCTGGACCCACTCGGTTACGCACCATCCACGCTGCATCTGGTTGTGTCGATTCGGCACGTAACCTGCATCCGAGAGGGTTACCCACGAGCGGGTTCAGGTTACGCATACATTTGGAGCCTATAAGTGCGCGTGCGTATTGCAAGTGGTTGCAGCCTGGATGGATCGTAACCGAGCAGCCGATGCAGGTAACACGCAGAATCGACACCACCTGATGCAGCCTGGGCAGGTTACGCATACATCTGAAGCCTATTTGTGCGTAACGCAGTCGGTGTTGCAGGAACAATGCATCCTGGCTGCGTGCTAGCTAGTGGTACAACCTACAGAGGATTGCGTAACCGAGAGCCCCGCTGCGTGCTGCAACAACCTGGGTTTTACTTGCTTAACCTGTGGCCAGCCGGTTACCCGCGGGCCATGGTGCGTAGCGTATTGGTGTATTGCAACCTCCCCGGGATAAGCAGACTTTGAGATCCATGCTTAACCTGTCTGGTATGTGTTTCGCTGGAGCCACGCTGCGCTCTGCGTGCAACTACCTGGGTTGCCCACACGGCAAGTCGGCAACCTCCGGCCCTCCTGCGGGTTACGCATTCATGTGAGCGCGTGTAGTAGGGATAAGAACACTCGGCGTCCCCTCGTGATAACAACACTCGGCGTCCAACTTCACCTTTTTGACCTAGTTGATGAATGTGAGGACCAGGTGTGTCCGAGGACCAGTGGAGGGTCACTCCTTAGTGATGAGTGATTGACAACGTTGTGTGGACTGATGCTTGGCTCAGTGTGCAGCTACAGGTTGCGGTTTGACTCGTGTCGGTGCAGGTGAAGAACAAGCGCGAAAGGCCTTAGCCGTGGGGGCCTCCGGGTGATGGAGTGGCAAGTAGGCTTGGTTCGATGGACCAGGTGGCCGATGGGGTCAAGTGCAAGCCGGGCGGTGCAAGACTGGTGGGCTGAAGTCGTGAACATGGGCCGGTGCAAGGTAGCGGTTGGAGCCCGAAGCTTGCACGCGGGGTTTCGTGGTTTGCCCACAAAACCATCAGGTGGACGGTTTCTTGGTTTGGGCCGCAAAACCAAGACTAGAGGCCCGAGGCGACGGAGACGGTGATCCGGGAGCTTTGGGAAGCTTCGAGGCGGAGGGCACGTGGCGTGATCGCGGGGTTTGGGTTGAGGTGAAGCGAAGCCGCGATGGAAGCGTGTCCGTCCGATGAAGTCTTGACCAAAATGCCCCTGAGGGGTTGTATCTTCATTTCAAGCAGTAGGGTTAGCGTGGTCATTTACCTCCCCCTGATGGACTTCGTATAAATAGCGGAGAGGTGGATGGCATCTCTCTCTCTAGGATTCTAGGGCTTTCTCCCCCGGTAGATTTCTCTGAACTGCTTCTTTTCCCTCTGGATTCCTTAGGCTAGACTCTTGTACAGAATCTGACCTCTGGATGTATGGAAGCATTCGGCGTTGCGGTGATCTCCTAGTCCTCTGTGATTTTCATGTCATTGTTTGGGAATATTTTTGGGGAGTTTCGTTTTTCGCTTGATTCGGGGATTTGAGGGTGTTTCTTCTCGGATTTCTTTGAGGGGATCGTGGGTGGATGCCTTGCGCATCTTTGTGTGTGATATTGACCCCTCAAACGCCGTGGAGAGCCTTCGATTCGTGCGTTTTTGGTTGATGCCCAAGTTCATGGTGGTGGTTCGTGCGATCCGCGATTCCCGGTGATTTAGTGGCTCAGGAGTCGAGATTTTTGGGGCATAGCTTCCTCTTGTGTTGCTTATCATCTCCCCAAAATCTTGTCGCAAAAGCTTTAGCCGTTTGGGAGATCCGGTGATGGAAAGGTGGAGTTGACTCCCGAGCTCGAGCATTTTTCTGTTCTGTTCGTGCTTGGCGGACGGTCCGCGAGGCCCGTGCGGACAGTCCGCGAGGCCCAGGCAGCGTTGATGTTCTTCATGTTCTTCGCGTGTTATTGAGCATCTTCGTTTTGATCCGTCTTGGCCCGAGGTTTTTGTTGAGTGGGGTTTGGCGGACAGTCTGCGAGGGTGTCACGGACTGTCCGCGCGGCCAAGATTTTGTCTGGGGTGCTTTGTGGTTTGTCTGGGGTTTTCAGCGAGGTTGGTGGACAGTTCGCCTAGGCCTCACGGACGATCCGCGACACTGGCAGACAGTCCGCGTGACCTCCACGGACGGTCCGAATTTCGGCTTGCATCTCTGGTGGTTCGGGTAGCATTTACGGACAGTCCGTCGTGACCTTCCGGACGGTCCGCGACCTCCACGCGGACGGTCCGCCCGGTCACCCCGGACAATCCGCTAGGGACTTCGCAGCAGTGCCTAAGTTCTTTGGTTCTTGCTTTGGTGTTTCTGCTCTTTAGTCCTAGGCTTGTCTCTTGTTCTTCTAGGCTTGGGTGTGCCTTGTTTGGAGCTTCCTTTGTGTGAGCGAGTACTTGGAGTGGCAATCGGGGTATAGGCTGAGTTCGACCTTCGGGAAGAATTTTTATCGGCTCCCATTCACTCCCCCCCCCCCTCTCTGGTCGCCCTATTCGGTCCTTCAATTAGTATCAGAGCCGGTTACGAATCTTCCTAATTCTAACCAGTCTAAGATCCAAAGATGGGCGATTACGGCAAGGGGTCGGGTCCTCCGCACTTTGATGGCAAGAATTACCCGATGTGGGAGAGGCGCATGGGCGCGTTTTTGCGTGGGAAGGGAACTCTGATCTGGGAGGTCACTCAGAATCCTCATTATGTCATCCCAGACAGTTTTCTGCTTCCAGGATTGCGGGACATGTTTGAGGCCAACAGCAAGGCTGTTGATTACTTGTTCTGTGCTCTCTGTGCCTCGGAGTTTGATCGAGTGTACAGAGAGGATGTGGCCGGAAAGATTTGGCTCAAGTTGAAGAATGCTCATGTTGGCAATGCTCAAGTGCAAGCCCGGATGTTTTCCACTTACCGGAGAGAGTACGAGAACTTCACTCATCTCCCCGGTGAGTCGACCGATGCTATGTTTCAGCGCTTCACGTGCATAGTCAACAACATGAGGGCCAATGTGACAGTGCTCCCATACACGGATCATGATCAAGCTATCAAGCTTTTGCATGCCCTGGATAGGTCTGTGTGGAGTGCCAAGGTCGAGGCCAATGAGGAGTCGAGCACGTATGACACGCTGTCGCTGGATGAGCTGTTCTCCAAGCTCAGGTCTTCAGAGGTTGATCGTGGCTTGAGAGCCAAGAGCGAGAGCCCCACTGATCCTCAAAGTTTGGCTCTCATCTCAGGGTCGAGGACTAACGCTAACTCTGTTGGCTTTTCTTTGTCTTGTCTTGTGTCCTTGCCAGATGAGGACTTTGAGGTGCTGAGCGAGGATGATCTCGCCTTGTTGAGCAAGAGGTTTGGGCGGATGTACGAGAACTGCAAGAATGCAAGGCGAAGCTCAGGGATGTGCTATCAGTGCGGGAAGCACGGGCACTTCATCGCCGAATGCCCTGAAGCCATGGAGATCAAGAATGACTACAAGGGCAAGCCCAAGCACGACTACAACAAGCACCGCTCCCGGAACGACTACAAGGACAAGCACAAGGACAAGGGCGAGAGAAGGCACAAGAAGAGTGGCGTCCACAAGAAGAAGACCGCTCGAGCGATGGTGGCAGGAGCGAGGGACATCGACTCGACATCAAGCGATGCTTCTTCCGGTTCGAGCAGCGAGGAAGAGCAAGAGAAGCGCAAGGACAAGCGGCACACGGGGAAGAACTTCACTGGCCTGAGCTTCGTCGCACAAGGAGGCTTTTGCGGCATGGCGCACTCCAAGAAGGGTGGGAGGCACAGCTCGGACTCAAACTCCGACTCCGAGGAAGAGGTACAAAATGATCCCAACTTCTTGCTAGAGGAGAATGCTAGGCTCAATGAGTTGCTTGACAACCGTGATGATGTGCTTAGAAAGACCAACAAGGAGAAGAGGGAATTTAGGTCTTTGTTGGGTGATGCTAAGGACAAGGTAGCTGAACTTGAATCCTTGCTTGTGGATGCTAGAAATGAGATAGCTGCTTTGAAATCTGCTCCTGTGGTGTCTGATGAAACTGACTGTGGTGATTGCTCAGTTTTTCTTGCTGATTTGACTGCTCTCAAGGAGAAGCATGCCTCTAATCTTGAGGAACTAGATGTGGTTAGGATTGAGTGTGATGAATTGAAGTCTAGGCCAGCTTTGATAGGAGCTTGTACATCATGTCCTATCTTGCATGCTAGGCTAGATGAATCTCACACTAGGATTGTTTCTCTTGAGGCGGCATTGAAAGCTCCTCTTCCTACATCATGTTCAACCTGTGAAATGCATGCTTTGAAAAACATGGAACTTGCACACTATGTTGATCGTCTGCAGGATGAAAATGATGAGCTTAGGAAATTGATGAGTTGGTTGTCTGGGCATGAGCCACAATTGAGTTTGATGTTGGCTCAGTTCAAGAGGTTTGATGGTCAGGCGTTGGGGGCTGACAAGAGTGGTGAGAAGAGTGGTGAGAAGAGTTGTGAGGGAGAAGAGAAAGCTGGAGAGATCTCTACACCACCACACACCATACCCATGAACAAATATGCACCCAAGCCAAACCACTTGAGAAACAAGCTCGACACAACTCCAGACCCACCAGTGTTCCCCCAGAAAATAGAGAATTACCAGAAACCCATCAAGTTTGTGAGCAACCTAGGTAATGTCTTTGAGGGGAAGTCAGGAGAGAAAGGTGTTGAGGAGCCCACAGAGAAGCCACCGCCTAAGCCTGTGTCGATCCGCTTCCATTGTGAGTATTGTGGGAGGGATGGGCATAAGGATGAGTTTTGTTTCCGGAGGAAGAGGGATGAGCGGTTTGCTAGGGAAATGGCAAACAAGGACAGGTATCACCTTGCTCGTGGTGTGCCTAAGCCTCGTAGAGGGCCTCTACCTAGGGGTGAGGTGTATGTGCGTACAGTTCCCACTCGTGGAGGTGGAGGTGGAGGTGTGTTCCCTCAGAGAGACAGGCATGTTGGGTTTGGGCGTGGTGAGTTGGCTCGACGTGCTCCTTCTCGTGACCGTTACGAGTTTGGGAGGCACGATCGGAGCTTTGGGTCTCAGATGGACTACGGGCCACGTTTTCCCTCTCGTGGTGCGCGTACTCCTCCAGTGAGACGTGACAGGTCCTTTGGTGGTAGGCTTGAGAGGGCTCCGCCTAGAGGTTTTGGGAGGATGGATTTTGCTAACCCTTCTTTTGAGCAAATGGCTCAGCACTGGTTTAACTCTTTTGGTACTAACCCAAGTGTTGAGTCGCTTGCTCATTCTCGTCCTCATTTTTTATTGCAAGTGGGAGGCTTGGAGAACTATTGGTTGATCGACTCCGGTTGCTCACGACACATGACCGGAGATCGTGGGTGGTTCTCCAGCCTCACCCCGGTGAGTACAAGGGAGTACATCACTTTCGGGGACAATGGGAGAGGACGAGTGCTTGCTGAAGGTATGGTGAAGGTGAGTAGCAAGGTGACCTTAAGAAGTGTGGCCCTGGTCAAGTCACTTGGTTTCAACCTGTTGTCAGTATCTTAATTACTTGACGAAGGTTTTGAGGTTCGTTTCAAGTCGGGTGCTTCTCGTGTGCTTGATTCTCGAGGCGATCTTGTCTGTACGATTGTCCTCGGGGGTCAAATCTTTCATGCCGATTTTTCCCAGTCTGTTGTTCCTCCTCGATGCTTTGTTGCTGGTGTTTCTGCCGAGCTTTGGAAATGGCATAGGAGGTTGGGACACTTGAGCTTTGAGTTGCTTTCCCGCTTGAGTGGTCTTGATCTTGTCCGAGGATTGCCTAAGTTGAAATTCGAGAAGGATTTGGTTTGTGCTTCTTGTCGGCATGGGAAGATGGTTGCTGCTTCTCACGCCCCTCTGACTTCTGTCATGACCGAGCGACCTTGTGAGCTGTTGCACATAGATTTGGTTGGGCCAGCTCGTGTTCGCTCTGCCGGTGGGAAGTGGTATGTTCTTGTGGTTGTTGATGATTTTTCGAGGTACTCTTGGGTTTTCTTTTTGGAGGATAAGAGTGAGACATTTGGCTTTGTTCGGGACTTGATCTTGAGGTTGAAGAATGAGAGACATGGTGATGCCATTCGAGCTATACGCAGTGACAATAGCACGGAGTTTAAGAACTCTCATTTTGATGCCTTTTCAGTGATCTTGGTCTTGATCATCAGTACTCTTCTCCATACGACGCTTGCCAGAATGGCGTAGTGGAGAGGAAGAACCGGACCCTTTGTGAGATGACCAGGATGATGCTCGATGAGCATAGGACTCCTAGGCGTTTCTGGGCCGAGGCGGTCAATACCGCTTGCTATGTCTCAAATTGCATCTTCCTTCGTGCCTTTAAGAAGAAGACCTCTTATGAGCTGATGCATGGCCGACAATCCAAGGTGAGTCACTTTAGAGCTTTTGGCTGCAAGTGTTTCATTCTGAGGAAGGGCAAGTTGGATAAGTTTGAGTTTAGATGTTCGGATGGGATTTTCCTTGGTTATGCGATTCATTCTAGAGCATATCGTGTGCTTAATCTTGACACTAAAAGAATCATGGAGACTTGCGAGGTAACCTTCGACGAGACACAAGCTCTTCTACTTTTGAGTGTGCAGGTGACGAGGAGATTGGAGCGAGGATCTTTGAGGATGAGAAGGATGGAGATGGAGACGACACGATGATGGTGGTGATGCTCCAGCGGCTGATCGTGTACGTGCTACTTCCACTACTACGACGACGATCGAGGACGGACCAACCCCTACACCCACTACGACTGAGGCTATTTGAGTGGAGACTGCTACTGAGGGGGAGGTTGTGTCCAGGCGAGTGCAAGTTGATCACCCATCGACAACCATCATTGGTGACCTTCATGAACGCACTACACGGTCGAGGTCAAGGAATACATCTCATTTCGCTCACTCTGCTTCTGTTGCTTCTTTCGAGCCCAAAGATATTCGACACACTTTGTCTGACGAGAATTGGGTGAATTCCATGCATGAGGAGTTGGAAAACTTTGAGAGAAACCAAGTCTGTGTGTTAGTCAATCCACCGTCAAATTGTCGTCCCATAGGAACCAAGTGGGTGTGGAAGAACAAAGAGGGTGAGAATGGGATGGTTGTGATGAGAAACAAGTCGAGGTTGGTGGCGCAGAGGTTCAACCAGAAAGAGGGGATAGACTATGAGGAGACATTTGCTCCTGTGGCACGTTTGGAGGCGATTAGGATCCTTCTAGCCTTTGGCATGGCTAAAGGGTTCAAGTTGTACCAAATGGTGTCAAGAGTGCTTTCTTGAATGGGGTGATAGAGGAAGAAGTGTATGTGAGGCAACCCCCGGGGTTTGAGAGTGAAAAATACCCACACCGTGTATACAAACTCTAGAGAGCGCTCTATGGGTTGAAACAGGCACCTAGAGCTTGGTATGGCAGGTTGAGAGGCTTTTTGCTGAGTAAGGGGTTTGTGATAGGCACAGTTGATAAGACCCTGTTTCTCCTTAAGCATGGGAATGACCTTTTGATTGTTCAGATATACGTGGATGACATAATCTTTAGTGGCTCTTCTCATGATCTTGTTGCCAGATTTGCAGATGACATGAGCAGGGAATTGGAGATGTCCATGATGGGCGAGCTGCAGTTTTTCTTGGGTCTCTAGATCAAGCAGTGCAAGGACGGGACCTTTGTACATCAGGCGAAGTACACCAGGGACATGGTGAAGAAGTTTGGCATGAACGACTCCAAGCCGCTGACTACCCCGATGAGTACAACTACGGCTTTGGACGCGGACCAAAAGGAGTACCGGAGCATGATCGGCTCCCTCCTCTACTTGACGGCAACGAGGCCAGACATACAGTTCAGCGTGTGTCTGTGCACTCGTTTTCAGGCTTCACCGAGGACTTCACATCAACAGGCCGTCAAGCGGATTTTCAGGTACTTGAACTACACTCCTGAGTTTGGTCTTTGGTACTCTGCCTCCTCGACACTCAGGCTTCATGGGTTTTCTGATGCTGATTTTGCTGGGTGTCGATTGGACCGCAAGTCTACTTCTGGGTGTTGTCAGTTCCTTGGTTCTTCTTTGGTCTCTTGGTCATCTCGCAAGCAATCGAGTGTAGCCCAGTCCACCACCGAGGCTGAGTATGTAGCTGCTGCTAGTTGTTGTTCCCAGCTGCTTTGGAAGACCTATACCATGAGTGACTTTGGTGAGGAGTGCTCCCAGGTTCCACTTTTCTGTGACAGCACCAGTGCCATAAGCGTAGCCAAAAATTCTGTCCTCCACTCCGAAACGAAACACATAGAAGTGAGGTACCACTTTCTGAGGGATAATGTTGAGAAGGGAAATATATCTTTGTCCTATGTCCCTACCCAAGACCAGCTAGCTGATATTTTCACCAAACCGCTTGACCAAGTCACTTTCACTCGCTTGCGGGGTGAGCTTGGGGTGTGCTTTCCTTTCTAGATGAGTCTTGGAGCTTCTCATGTATATATGTGTCATATGTCTCATTTTGTTGCATTTCCTTCATGCATTTTACTTTCTGTACAAAACCTGGTAGGATAGTCATCTTTGGATCACTTGAGCTAGGATTGAGCTTCTCTTATATACATTGATCACTGATGTGCTATCTGTGAGATATGTGCATGTTTGGTAATTTGTGGATGTCAATGCTATGCTCTTGATGGTTGTGCCATATATGTATGATGAGATAGCATTTTGTTTGTGAGAATGATAAAATTGCCTCTCTCATTAGTAGATGCTTGTCTATGCTCAATTTGTGCTTAAATGCCTATATCATGCTCAGTTTGTGCTTGAGGATCATATTCTTTTTGCTTGGGGTCAAAGACCCTTTGTCATTGTAAATGTTTAGCCCTTTTGCTTGCTTAGGGAGGAGCATAAGCTTCTTTTTGCCGCAAAGGCACTTCATGTACCATGTTTAATCTTGAAAATGAATTTGGTGTATGAATTGCCTTATGCTTGAAAAATGAGCTCCTAATCATGTTTTTATGTTTTGATATTTATATCTTGGGTGCTAAACCGTAGCATGTTGTCTACCATGAGAAGTCTCATTTTAAGAAGTAGACACATGGCTCGGTGGCTTTAACATGACTTGAGTGGCTTGTGGGCGTTTATAATGATCTTGTAATGAGAATTTGTGATCTTGCATAAATTTTGAATGATCTAGTGCCTTTGTGTTCAAATTGGCATGGATAGGATCTTGCTCATGAGATGCATGTTTCTTTGCGAAAATTTGCCTAAAATTGCTTTTAGCTATGTCACATGCTTATATGTCTCTACCTTCTTGATGGCAACGTGCTAATTACACCATATCTACTTTGCTTGCTCTATGTCTCATGTGTAGCATTTTGTTGTGCTCTTTGTATATTTGAGAAGTTTGGTAGATTGTGTATATGCTTTGACATGCATTTTTCATGAAAACAAGGGGAAGAGTTTCAAATACCTTGATTCATGCATTGTCAACAAGGGGGAGAGTTTTGTATGATAAGGGGAGATTTTGGGAGAATTTTCATGCATTGGGAGTTTTTGTGGAAAATTGGTATGCATTTGTGAGATGTTGCATGTGAGGAAAAAATTTGAGAAGAAGAGGTTGCATTTGCTCACGGGGAGTTTGCATATGTGCAGGGGGAGCTCCTTTGGTGTGCCTGAGTTTTGTGCTTTGTGGTGTGCTCCTTGTGAGTTTTGTTTTGTCTCGGCTGTGTCGAGCCGTTGCCCTTGTCTTAGGGGGCCGAGACTTGGATTGGCGAGTGATCTTGTTTTCACTTGTTCTTTGGCTTTGGATCACTTGCTTTGGAGGTTTTTGGTTCGTGGTTGTTTTCTTTTCTTTTTCTCTTTCATGGTTGCTATAGGTGTTGTCAATGCACTCATCAAGGGGGAGATTGAGGACCAGGTGTGTCCGAGGACTAGTGGAGGGTCGCTCCTTAGTGATGACTGATTGACAATGTTGTGTGGACTGATGCTTGGCTAAGTGTGCAGGTACAGGTTGGGGTTTGACTCGTGTCCGTGCAGGTGAAGAACAAGCGCGAAAGGCCTTAGCCGAGGCGGCCTCCGGGTGATGGAGTGGCAAGTAGGCTTGGTTCGATGGACCCGGTGGCCGATGGGGTCAAGTGCGAGCCGTGCGGTGCAAGACTGGCGGGCTGAAGTCGTGAACATGGGCCAGTGCAAGGTAGCGGTTGGAGCCCGAAGCTTGCACGCGGGGTTTGGTGGATTGCCCACAAAACCATCAGGTGGACGGTTTCTTGGTTTGGGCCGCAAAACCAAGCCCGGAGGCCCGAGGAGACAGAGACGGTGATTCGGGAGCTTCGGGAAGCTTCGAGGCGGAGGGCACGTGGCGTGATCGCGGGGTTTGCGTTGAGGTGAAGCGAAGCCGCGGTGGAAGCGTGTCCGTTCGATGAAGTCTTGACCAAAATGCCCCTGAGGGGTTGTATCTTCATTTCAAGCAGTAGGGGTAGTGTGGTCATTTACCTCCCCCCGATGGACTTCGTATAAATAGTGGAGAGGTGGATGGCATCTCTCTCTCTTGGACTCTAGGGCTTTCTCCCCCGGTAGATTTCTCTGAACTGCTTCTTTTCCCTCTAGATTCCTTAGGCTAGACTCCTGTACAGAATCTGACCTCTGGATGTATGGAAGAATTCGGCGTTGCGGTGATCTCCTAGTCCTCTGTGATTTTCGTGTCATTTTTTGGGGCTATTTTTGGGGAGTTTCGTTTTTCGCTTGATTCGGGGATTTGAGGGCGTTTCTTCTCAGATTTCTTTGAGGGGATCATGGGTGGATGCCTTGCGCATCTTTGTGTGTGATCTTGACCCTTCAAACGACATGGAGAGCCTTCGATTCGTGCATTTTTGGTTGGTGGCCAAGTTCATGGTGGTGGTTCGTGTGATCCGCGATTCCCAGTGATTTAGTGGCTTAGGAATCGAGATTTTTGGGGCATAGCTTCCTCTTGTGTTGCTTATCATCTCCCCCAAATCTTGTCTCAAGACCTTTAGCCGTTTGGGAGATCCGGTGATGGAAAGGTGGAGTTTGACTCCCGAGCTCCAGCATTTTTCTGTTCTGTTCGTGCTTGGCGGACGGTCCGCGAGGCCCAGGCAGCGTTGATGTTCTTCGTGATCTTCGTGTGTTCTTGAGCGTCTTCGTTTCGATCCGTCTTGGCCCGAGGTTTTTGTTGAATGGGGTTTGGCGGACAGTCCGCGAGGGTGTCACGGACGGTCCGCACGACCAAGATTTTGTCTGGGGTGCTTTGTGGTTTGTCTAGGGTTTTCAGCGAGGTTGGTGGACAGTCCGCCTAGGCCTCACGGACGATCCGCGACACTGGCGGACAGTCCGCATGACCTCCACGGACGGTCCGAATTTCGGCTTGCATCTCTGGTGGTTCGGGTAGCATTTACGGACAGTCCGCCGTGACCTTCCGGACGGTCCGCGACCTCCACGCGGACGGTCCGCCCGGTCACCCCGGACAGTCCGCTAGGGACTTCGCAGCAGTGCCTATGTTCTTTGGTTCTTGCTTTGGTGTTTCCGCTCTTTGCTCGTAGGCTTATCTCTTGTTCTTCTAGGCTTGTGTGTGCCCTATTTGGAGCTTCCTTTGTGTGCGCGAGTACTTGGAGTGGCAATCGGGGCATAGGCCGAGTTCGACCTTCGGGAAGAATTTTTATCGGCTCCCATTCACTCCCCCCCTCTCTGGTCGTCCTATTCGGTCCTTCAGAATGGCAGCGGCACGCCGGCACCAATCCCTCCGGTTCGCAATGTCCCTGCGTCGGGTGGATCCGTCGGTCTCTAGGGCTAGCACCTCATGTGTGAAGGAGTCGTCCAACACGGTGGGCAGGGAAACCGGGTTTCCCTTGATCCAGTGCACGATCTGTGGGTTGGCGCGGATCATTGAGCTCTGCGCAACGACTGACATGAATAGAGGCCGGGTGTTTTTCAAGTGCCCAAGGAACATCAAGGGGGTGAGTTGTTTTTTTAATGCATTCGACGTGTCGAATTTCAATGTGGTGATTTCTTTTCCGAACTAGGGTTTGAGCATTTTTGAACTATATTTGTAGGCACCTGATAGATGCCCTGAGTACTATTGGCAAAGGGAGTACTTCGCGAAGCTTATCAGTATCAAGAGGATCATAGTGCATGATGAACCAAAAGAAGAAATGACCTCTGAAGAGGACGCTGCTTCCGGGGTGATGCAAGCTGACAATGGAATGGAACAGAGGATGGACATTTTGGTCAGGACCATGAAGATGTTAGTTGTTATGGTGGGTCTGTGTGCTGTTGTGGGAATTATCTCTGTAGCAATGAAGTAATTAACAGATGATGGACATTTTGGTCAGGATATGATGGAGATGAAATGAATGCCTTTCACGAGAGATTTTGACAAAAGTTGTATTGGTTTAAATTAGTGTTAATTAATTACTGATACTTGAATTAGTGTTAAAGGTTTGCAAAGATATGATTACTCTCACTCGACTCGTGTAACAAAATGGAGTTTGGATCCATGTTGTGGTCACTGTCGTCAACCCTAAAGGATCGTGCGTAACCTTGTGGTGCAGGTTACGCACCATAGATCATGTGTGAACAACTAGGCCCAGGTTTAGATCTTTTTAAAAGCACAACGTGAAATGAAAGCACGATCCCGAAATTGCCGGAAGGAGGAGATGCCAAGCGCGGCCGTTCCGGGGTTTCTAATAAATGGTTTGCTCTTCTCGCTCGCAGCAGCATCTCATGTTGATCGGCAAAACCACGTAGCAATCTCCTTCCATACCACCAGCCGAGCAGCAGATTACATTCCAAGCATGGCGGCTTCGACAACGGATTGCGCGCGCGACTGCCACGCTATTATTATTATCATTATTATTATTATTATTATTATTATTATTTTGGTGGCAACAACCTCGGCCCTCAAGTACCGGGGGTCGTTGTTAATAGTAAGAGGCAAACCCCCATCCCCTATCGTGAGAGAAGAAAAGAAAAAAGATATCGCGGCCTGCTCTCTGTGCTATCGCAACTAACAGAATGCCAAAGAAGCTGCGCCCCCAGCCTTTCAGCAGCTCCTCCGAGGAGAGCAAGGCGACAATGGGAGGGAATGCTGTGGAATGGGGCTGTCCTAGCAAACCACGTTCGCCCCCACCCCAAGCAGTAATCAGCCGTAGGCATTACTACACCGACAACAATCCTCTTCGAGACTACCCTCACCGACCACATTGATAGGGACCATTGTAAGAAAAGTCCTGGGGATGGCCCAATCTTCACGGCAGTAGGTTTCGTAACAAGATAAATTGCTGCAAGCAGCGGGTAAATACTTTATACCTGACAAAGGTTGGTTGCGACCAAGCGACGGGGAGAGAGGCACCGAAACCGCGAAGACTTCGACTCGATCTCCGAACGACCGCAGAACCATAAAGCCGGAACTAATCCACACAATACGGCACAGCCGAACGGAAACCGTAAAGCACGAAGTAGCGGAACCCAGAGGGTTCTCTCCACAAGTTCAAGAAGAACAAGGAAGAACAGGGGTGTGCAAGGCACTCAGCAGCTCGGCTGCAAGAAAACCATATGTGGTTGTCAATTCTCAATAATCAAAACTGAGTTCTTTGGGGTACATAGGGGGTATTTATACTAGGAACAACCCTCCTAAATGGGCGTGGGATAAGTATGAACTGAAGTGGCCACGTTGGGAGATGGAAGGCCAACTGGTGGAAGCATTCACGAGGTCTTCTTCAGTTCACGCGCGTCTGTTCAGTTTCTGCGCAGCCTTTAGTAAATTGGCAATTACTCCTAGCTCGGAAGTCGAAATGGTGTGCCGTTTGTTGGGTTGGAATCTTGACTTCAAGAAGCTTCCAGTGATGTATCACTTGGCCCCCGTCTCTTCCCGAGATGGTACAGACTTGGATGTGAAGTTGATGCTTCTGCGGCGTAACCCTGAGTCTTGTGTGCGTGACCCTTCTCCGCTTGGACAACAGTCTTGGTGTCCTCCATTTAACCTCCTGTGTCCTTCACATAACCCAACGGAGAAGCCTCCTGTGTAAACCTGAGTAGGAGTAAAGTACAAGACTTAGGTAGTATATGACTCTCATCAACATTGCAATATAATTCAGAGAGGAAAGCATGCACCTCTTGTTGGATTTTCTTTGTACGGCTGCGCGTAATCGGTCCTTCATACACTTGTGTTTGCGTATCCATTATTCGATCATGCGTAACCAATTGTGCACTTGATTCTTGATGTGTAACCAGAGGTGGACTTGGTGTAACCTGCAATGCATTCGGTGTAACCAAGGTATCTGGGTTACGTATGGTTGTGATGTCCTCCTCATCCTCCCCCTCTTGAAAAGGAGTCGTCCTCGACTCGTCCAGTCCAAAGTACGGTGACAGATCAGTGACATTGAAGCTTGTACTAACACCATATGTACTTGGAAGATCAATTTCATAAGCATTATCGTTGATCTTACGAAGCACATTGAATGGTCCATCGGCACGTGGCTGTAACTTGCTCTTGCGGTGGTCGGGGAAGTGATCCTTGCCTAGGTGCACCCAAACCAAGTCCTCTTGTTCAAACAAAATCTTTTTGCGACCCTTGTTGGCGCGCTTCTCATACATCTTGGTCATCTTCTCAATGTTGGATTTTGCTCGTTCATGAAGTTTCTTGACAAATTCAGCACACTTGCTTGCGTCGAAGTTCACACGTTCCTGTAGAGGTAAAGGCAAAAGATCGATGGGAGCAGCAGGTTTGAAACCATATGCAATCTCAAATGGACAGAAATTTGTGGTTGAGTGTACCGCCCTGTTGTATGCAAATTCCACATGAGGCAAGCTGTCTTCCCAAAACTTCAAATTCTTCTTAAGAACAGCCCTCAACAACGTTGACAAGGTACGGTTCACGACTTCAGTTTGTCCATCAGTTTGTGGATGACATGTTGTGGAGAACAGCAGCCTTGTTCCAAGTTTTCCCCATAATGTCTTCCAAAAGTAGCTCAAGAACTTGGTGTCACGATTCGACACAATGGTATGTGGCACCCCATGTAACCTCACACTTTCCCTGAAAAACAATTCAACAATGTGTGAAGCATCATCGCTCTTATGACAAGGAATAAAATGAGCCATTTTCCTAAAGCGATCAACCACAACAAAGATTGAATCCCTCCCCCTCTTTGTTCGAGGTAAACCAAGAACAAAATCCATAGAAATGTCTTCCCATGGGACACTAGGAATAGGCAAAAGGGTGTATAAACCATAAGGGTTCAAGCGGGACTTAGCTTTATGGCAGGTGACGCAGCGTAGCACGTATCTCTCCACATCTCTTCGCATCTTTGGCCAAAAGAAGTGATCAGCCAGCACTTGCTCTGTTTTCTTGGCACCAAAGTGACCTATCAGTCCTCCAGCATGAGCTTCCTGCAAAAGCAAAGGACGAACAGAACAATCTGGAATGCAAAGTTTGTTAGCTCGAAACAAAAATCCATCATGCAAATGGAACTTTTCCCAGCCCTTGCCATCACAACATTTAGAAAATGGTTCAGCAAAGTATGAATCAGTAGCATATAAATTTTTAACACTTTCCAAACCAATAATTTTAGCATCAAGTTGGGATATCAAAGCATGGCGTCTAGACAAAGCGTCTGCAACAACATTATCTTTCCCTTTCTTGTACTTAACAATGTAAGGAAAAGATTCTATGAATTCACTCCATTTAGCATGTCTTTTGTTCAGTTTTAATTGACCTTTTAGATGTTTCAAGGATTCATGATCAGAATGTATAATGAACTCTTTAGGCAAAAGGTAGTGCTGCCAAGTTTCCAAACTCCTCACAAGAGCATAAAGTTCTTTATCATAAACTGAAGAATTCAGAGTTGGACCACTTAGCTTTTCACTGAAGTATGCAATAGGTCTTCCTTCTTGCATGAGCACGCCTCCAATCCCTACACCACTTGCATCACATTCAATTTCAAAAGTCTTACCAAAATCTGGAAGTGCAAGGAGCGGGGCTGTTGTCAACTTCATTTTAAGCTCCTCAAATGCTTTTTCTTGTGCTGCACCCCATTGGAATGGTACGTCCTTCTTTGTCAACTCGTTGATTGGGGCAGCAATGGTACTGAAGTCTTTGACAAACCGATGGTAGAAGCCGGCAAGGCCAAGGAAACTGCGCACTTGGCTCACATTGTTTGGAGGCAACCATTCATGTACAGCTTTGATCTTTTCTTCATCAACCTCCACGCCTTGAGCTAAAACAACAAAACCAAGAAAAACTACCTTGTCGGTGCAAAAGGTGCACTTGGCAAGGTTAGCATACAAGCATTCCTTCCTCAAAACAGCAAGCACACACTTTATATGTTCAACATGTTCATTAAGAGACTTGCTGTAAATCAAGATATCATCAAAATAAACCACAACAAACTTGCCAATGAAAGCCCTAAGCACATGATTCATTAAGCGCATGAAAGTACTAGGTGCATTGGTCAATCCAAAAGGCATCACTAACCATTCATACAGCCCAAACTTGGTTTTGAAGGCTGTTTTCCATTCATCTCCTTCTCTCATTCGAATTTGATAATAGCCACTTCTCAAATCAATTTTTGTGAAAATGATAGCACCACTAAGTTCATCAAGCATGTCATCAAGTCTAGGTATGGGGTGTCTATACCTTATGGTGATGTTATTGATGGCTCGACAATCAACACACATTCTCCATGAACCATCTTTCTTAGGAACTAAAAGAACAGGAACTGCACAAGGTGAAAGACTTTCTTTTACATACCCCTTGTTGATGAGCTCTTGTAGTTGGCGCTGAATTTCTTTGGTTTCCTCCGGGTTGGTACGGTATGGTGCACGGTTTGGGAGAGAAGCACCAGGAAAAAGGTCGATTTGATGTTCAATCCCTCTCTTGGGTGGCAGCCCTGGTGGTACCTCCTCCGGAAATACATCATCATATTCCTGTAACACATCAAAAACAGCACTAAGCAAAGTAGAGGATAAGTCGTTAGTGGAAAGAAAATTGTCCTTGCACAGGAGTACAAAGAACATGGCATTGGGTTCACTCAATTCTTTTAAATCCCCCTTCCTAGCCATCATAACTAATCCCTCTTTTCCTGTTGGCTCGTTTCTTTGCAGGTGTGGAGTTTTATTTGGCTGTGGAAACACTCCCTCACTATGTATGTGGATCGCTCGTAAGTGTTTCTTGCTCTCTCGCTGTTTTCGTTTCAGATCATCCTTCAAAATTTCCACCGGCGACAAAGGAAGCAAAGTGATGCGCTCTCCTTTGTACATGAGAACAACCTTGTTTGTACGACCACAAATCTGAACATCACGGTCATATAACCATGGTCTTCCCAACAACAATTGGCATGCTTGCATTGGCACCACATCACACTCCACGTGATCACTATATCACCCAATAGAGAAAGGGACATTCACAATGTTGCTCACACGCAACGTGCCAGACTCATTTAACCATTGCATCTTGTATGGAGAAGGATGGCGCCGCTGTTTTAACCCTAATCTCTCAACCAATTCTTGACTTGCAATATTATTGCAGCTGCCATTATCAACAATGATTCGACACAACTTGTCCTTGATCATGCCTCGAGTGTGAAAAAGATTGTGTCGCTGATTATTTTCTTCTTTCACAGTAGTGACACTAAGCACTCGTTGAGAAATGAAGCAATTATTATCACCTTCATCAGGTTGATTCTCAATCTCATCATTGCCTATTGCTTCATCATATATTGGAGCACCGTCTTCATCACTTTCAGATTCCCATTCACCTTGCTCATTCACAATCATAGTCCTTTTACTAGGACACTCAGCAGCAATGCGCCCACGACCTTGGCACTTGTGACAAACAATGCCTCGGCTATGCGAAGATGATGCAGCGGCTGTTGTAGCTGAAGGGGCTGCTGCACTCGTAGGAGGACGTCGATTTTCTTGCTGAATTGCAGGTGAAGAAGCACTAGAAAATGTTGTCTTTGCAGCACCAATGGACAGAGAGGACCTAGCTGCAGCACCTTGAGAGCGAACACCACCAACAGATGTACCGGGCTGCTGCCGGCGCCATGGAGTTGAGACAGATCGACTCCCATAAGAGCGCCCACGTCCTTCTTGCTGAATTTTCCTCTCGGTGCGCATAGCTTCATCAACAAGATCTTGCAAAGTTCGATATGGAAACATCTCCACAAAACCTGAAATGTCATCATTGAGACCATGCAAAAATCTTGTCATTCGTGATTCTTCATCTTCTCTTATGTCAGATCGAATCAAGAGCAATTCCATCTCTTTGAAATATTCATCAACTGATTTTGAACCTTGTTTCAATGTTTGTAACCTATTACGAAGGTCACGATGATAGCTTGATGGAACAAAACGCCTCCTCATCACACGCTTCATTTCAGCCCACATGTTGATATGATCACGCCCCAACACAATCTGATTTTCTTGTATTTGATTCCACCAAGTGAGAGCATATCCAGAGAATTCAATGGAGGCAAGATTAACACGTCTCCGATCAGAAAGATTATGCACTCTGAAAATTTGATCACAGTGCTCTTCCCAATCAATATATGCATCAGCATCTTCCTTGCCTGAAAATTTTGGAACACTGAGTTTAATACGGGCAATGCTGTCCGGATCAGCCCTATTGTAACCACGACGGTTTTCACCATCAGGACCAGCAGCACGACGGCGTTCTCGGTGATGTTCAAATGGTCCACTGTGTGCAAAAGGATTCTCATCATCATCATACTCCTCCTCATGGCTGCCTTGAGATTCATCTTCATCATCAAAGTGAACACGGCGACCATGACCACGATCACCTCCTGCACGCCGATCCTCATGACCAGCACGCCTTCCGCCACAACGACCACCTTCAAAATGGTCACGAAAACCATGCCCAAAACCAGAATTTTCATCACCGGATTCATCATGGTGACGTGGAGCTCTTCGTCTCGCAGCAGGAAGACGATCATCGAGCATCCTCTCCATTGCCTCCACAAGCGAGTTGGCCATATTGCGCATCTCAGCTCTTGAGACAGGGGGCTCCTCATCTCCGTGGTTCCCACCACGAACACTTGAATCAGATCCTGCCATGTTAGGGATTGCAAGAGAAAGTGGAATAGGAAAAATATGTGGAATCACACAACCTCACCTCTTGCTTACCCAAGTTCTTACCCGTTCTCAAGGACCGTGAGTGTGCTAGTGTGGCGTAACCAAACTTGTGATTAAGCAGTTGAAAGGATTACGAATCAAAAGCCCCGGTTTTAGATTTTTGTGGAGCTATAGGTGGCTGTCCAAAGAAGGCTATGGTACTGAAAGAAAGTGTGTAACCGGGTGAAAATGTTGCTGTCCAGAACGACCACCAACTTGAGATTACAAATATCAAACTTTTGTTACACAAACCGCAAGACAACCCCTTTCAACTTCTCTATTTTTTTCTTCTCCTCTTTTTTTTTTGCTCTTTCTTTCACACCTTTTTTTTCTGATTTTTTTTTCAGCGGACACAAGAACACATATGAGGGGTGCGGAAAAAATTAAAACACGGCGGAAGAACAACGGTGGTGACTAGCAACAAGATGAACACAACACACAAAGCAACAGTACCACAAAAAGGCTATGGGATTTTTGTGTGGCTGTTTAGTGGACTGTAGGACAGGAACAAAAATGAATGGAAATAACATATAAGGGTGGGAGGGTGGGTAATAATCAAAACCTACCGTGACAACGATAGCTCTGATTACCACATGATAGGGACCATTGTAAGAAAGGTCCTGGGGATGGCCCGAATTCACGGCAGTAGGTTTCGTAACAAGATAAATTGCTGCAAGCAGCGGGTAAATGCTTTATACCTGACAAAGGTTGGTTGCGACCAAGCGACGGGGAGAGAGGCACCGAAACCGTGAAGACTTCGACTCGATCTCCGAACGACCGCAGAATCACAAGCCGGAACTAATCCACACAATACGGCGCAGCCGAACGGAAACCGTAAAGCACGAAGTAGCGGAACCCAGAGGGTTCTCTCCACAAGTCCAAGAAGAACAAGGAAGAACAGGGGTGTGCAAGGCACTCAGCAGCTCGGCTGCAAGAAAACCATATGTGGTTGTCAATTCTCAATAATCAAAACTGAGTTCTTTGGGGTACATAGGGGGTATTTATACTAGGAACAACCCTCCTAAATGGGTGTGGGATAAGTATGAACTAAAGTGGCCATGTTGGGAGATGGAAGGCCAACTGGTGGAAGCATTCACGAGGTCTTCTTCAGTTCACGCGCGTCTGTTCAGTTTCTGCGCAGCCTTTAGTAAATTGGCCATTACTCCTAGCTCGGAAGTCAAAATGGCGTGCCGTTTGTTGGGTTGGAATCTTGACTTCAAGAAGCTTCCAGTGATGTATCACTTGGCCCCCGTCTCTTCCCGAGATGGTACAGACTTGGACGTGAAGTTGATGCTTCTGCGGCGTAACCCTGAGTCTTGTGTGCGTGACCCTTCTCAGCTTGGACAACAGTCTTGGTGTCCTCCATGTAACCTCCTGTGTCCTTCACATAACCCAACGGAGAAGCCTCCTGTGTAAACCTGAGTAGGAGTAAAGTACAAGACTTAGGTATATGACTCTCATCAACATTGCAATATAATTCAGAGAGGAAAGCATGCACCTCTTGTTGGATTTTCTTTGTACGGCTACGCGTAACCGGTCCTCCATACACTTGTGTTTGCGTATCCATTATTCGATCATGCGTAACCGGTTGTGCACTTGATTCTTGATGTGTAACCAGAGGTGGACTTGGTGTTACCTGCGATGCATTCGGTGTAACCAAGGTATCTGGGTTATGTATGGTCGTGATGTCCTCATCACGCATCCTTGGCCTCAAGGCATACACCAGGAGGACACCATCGTCCAAACTTACATCAGCTACATCGATGGGGGGCACCGTTTCTTCTGCTACCCTCACTTCATGGAAAGTTCACAAAACTGTATTTCTTCTAATAACACAGTACTCTTCCATGCATCTTTCGTTTAGTACACCGGATCGATCGGCATGCACTTGCCTTGACTCGCGTCTTGTCTCTTTCTGCAGGTGGATGACTGTGGCTACATAGAGTGGGTGGATCCGCCTGTTAACGCGCACATCCAAGTCTACACGGCTCATCTCCTCTCAATGGTTAAGAGTCTGGAAAGGATCCTTAAACAGGAGGGGAAGGCCAACGACCAGCTCTGGGATAAGCTGCTGGAGAGCTGGGGGGCGTCAACAATCTAGATCTGATAGATCCCTACTACGCATGCATGTTGATTTCCGTTCTTTCACCCAGACGATGTTCTCGATCTTTTTTGGCCAAAAAAACGTATTCCTACGACTATATTTCACTATTACAAATTATTCTGCAGTCCAAAGCTCATTCGTCTAAGAAGTTACGCGCGCGCGAGGGTCGAGGTCACGCTGTCTTTGAAATCGTCTCCCACATTCGCGTCTTGCTATGAAATCATCCAGGATGACCTGTCCACATCGGATCTCACCTGCTTCTTCCGCATGGGCACAAATGGCAGAAATTAGGTCCTAGTGGAGGCGCGGGGACGGAGGCAAAAGGTGAACCGACAGTTGCAGCTTTGTTCCTGCAACACCGACTGCGTTACGGGGTGCGCCTATTACCAGCACCCTGTGATAGGCGAGTAACCTACACCCGTTCGGTTACGCACTATCAGTGGTGACTGCACCTGCGAGTCGGTGTTGCCTGAATGGTGTGTAACCGAGCCAGTGCGTTAGCCAGTCGTAGTTGCCCTATGCAGCAGCCACTAGTTGAAACTGGTTAAGTGCTGATTGGAAAGGCAGGTTATCAGGGGCGGACCTAGAGCACAATTTGAGCGAGGGCACACCTTGTGAATACATAAATTTATGAAGATTTTATATAGAGAATTTTTGTCAATTAGCTTGATTTATATAATTTGAGTGAGACCTCGCTCAGCATAACGTAGGTCCACCCCTGCAGGTTATTATGGATTCTGAAGGACCGAACAGGGCGACCAGAGAGGGGGGAGTGAATGGGAGCCGATAAAAATTCTTCCCAAAGGTCGAACTCGGCCTATACCCCGATTGCCACTCCAAGAACTCGCGCACACAAAAGAAGCTCCAAACAAGGCACACACAAGCCTAGAAAATCAAGAGACAAGCCTAGGAGCAAAGAGCGGAAGCACCAAAGCACGAATCAAAGGAACCGATCAAACTTGGCAAGTTCCTGCGTCCAAGCCGGACAGTCCGCCTGGCTGCCACGGACAGTCCGCCAGGGTAGCGCGGACGGTCCGTGAGACAGGCGCGGATGGTCCGAAAATGACTCAGGAGCTAACAGAGCCTCCGGGGGAAAAACCTCTCCACGCGGACAGTCCGACCAGGGCACAAGGACGGTCCGCCCCAAATCTCGGAACACCCAAGATAAACAAGAAGCACCCCAGACAAAATGGTAGAGCCGCGCGGACAGTCCGCCAGGACCACGCGGACGGTCCGCGAACTACTTGCAAAACAAAAGCCAGGAGCCAACGGATCAAAACGAACCACGCGAAGAACAAACGAAGAACACGAAGAACAGCTGCGCTGTCTACACCTCGCGGACAGTCCGCATGGGACTCGCGGACGGTCCGCCCGGCTCGCACAGAGCAGAAAAACGCCCGAGCTCGGAAGTCAACTCCCCAAATCCATCATCGGATCTCCCAAATGCCAAAAGCTCTTGAGACAAGATTTGGGAGAGATGATAAGCAACACGAGAGGAAGCGATGCCCCAAAAATATCGACCTCTAAGCCACTAAATCGTCGGGAATAGCGGATCACACGAACCACCACCAAGAACTCGACCTCTGGCCAAAAACTCACAAATCGAAGGCTCTCCACGGCGTTTGAGGGGTCAAGATCACACACAAAAATGCGCAAGGCATCCACCCATGATCCCCTCAAAGAAATCCGAGAAGAAATGCCCTCAAATCCCCGAATCAAACGAAGAATGAAACTCCCCAAAAATAGCCTCAAAAATGACATGAAAATCATAGAGGACTAGGAGATCACCGGGACGCCGAATGCTTCCATACATCCAGAGGTCAGAGTCTATACAAGAGTATAGCCTAAGGAATCCAGAGGGAAAAGAAGCAGTTCAGAGAAATCTACTGGGGGAGAAAGCCCTAGAGTCCAAGAGGGAGAGATGCCATCCACCTCTCAGCTATTTATACGAAGTCCATCGGAGGGAGGTAAATGACCACGCTACCCCTACTGCTTAAATGAAGATACAACCCCTCAGGGACATTTTGGTCAAGTCTTCATCGGACAGACACGCTTCCACCGCGGCTTCCCTTCACCTCGACGCAAACCCCGCGATCACGCCAGGTGGCCTCCGCCTCGAAGCTTCCCGAAGCTCCCGAATCACCGTCTCCGTCGCCTCGGGCCTCCGGGCTTGGTTTTGCGGCCGAAACCAAGAAACCGTCCACCGATGGTTTTGTGGGCAAACCACCAAACCCCGCGTGCAAGCTTCGGGCTTCAACCGCTACCTTGCACCGGCCCATGTTCACGACTTCAGCCCGCCAGTCTTGCACCACACGGCTCGCACTTGACCCCATCGGCCACCGGGTCCATCGAACCAAGCCTACTTGCCACTCCATCACCCGGAGGCCACCATGGCTCAGGCCTTTCGCGCTTGTTCTTCACCTGCACCGACACGAGTCAAGCCGCCACCTGTACCTGCACACTTAGCCAAGCATGAGTCCACACAACGTTATCAATCACTCATCACTAAGGAGCGACCCTCCACTGATCCTCGGACACACCTAGTCCTCAATCTCCCCCTTGATGAGTGCATTGACAACACCCATAGTAACCATGATAGAGAAAAAGAAAATAAAAGAAAACAACCACGAATACAAACCTCCCAAGCAAGTGATCCAAAGCCAAAGAACAAGCGAAAGCAAGATCACTCGCCATCCAAGTCTCGGCCACCTAAGACAAGGGCAACGGCTTGACACAGCCGAGACAAAACAAAGCTCACAAGGAGCACACCACAAAGCACAAAACTTAGGCAAACCAAAGGAGCTCCCCCTACACATATGCAAACTCCCCCTGAGCAAATATAACCTCTTCTTCTCAAATTTTTCTCCTCACATGCAACATCTCACAAAAGCATACCAATTTTCCACAAAAGCTCCCAGTGCATGAAAATTCTCCCCAAAGCATGTATATTCTCCCCTTTGTTGACAATGCATGAATCAAGGTATATTATGCTCTTCCTCTTGTTTTCATGAAAAATGCATGTCAAAGCATATGTACAATCTACCAGGCTTCTCAAATATACAAAGAGCACAACAAAATGCTACATATGAGACATAGAGCAAGCAACGTAGATATGGTGTATCTAGCACATTCCCATCAAGAAGGTAGAGACATATAAGCATGTGACATGGCCAAAATCAATTTTAAGCAATTTTCACAAAGAAATAGTCATCTCATGAGCAAGACTCTCTCTATACCAATTTGAACATAAATACACTAGATCATCCAAAGTTTATGCAAGATCACAAATTCTCATCACAAGATCATTATAAACGCCCACAAGCTACTCAAGTCATGTTAAAGCTACCGAGCCATGTGCCTACTTCCTAAAATGAGACTTCTCATGGTAGACAAGCATGCTACGGTTTAGCACCCAAGATATGAATATCAAACCATAAAAACATGATTAGGAGCTCATTTTTCAAGCATAAGGCAATTCATACACCAATTTCATTTTCAAGTTTAAACATAGTACATGAAGTGCCTTTGCGGCAAAAAGAAGCTTATGCTCCTCCCCAAGCAAGCAAAAAGGGCTAAACATTTATAATGACAAAGGATCTTTGACCCCAAGCAAAGAGAATATGATCCTCAAGCACAAACTGAGCATGATATAAGCATTTAAGCACAAATTGAGCATAGACAAGCATCTACTCATGAGAGAGGCAGTTTTATCATTTTCACAACCAAAATGCTATCTCATCATACATATATAGCAAAACCATCAAGAGCATAGCATTTACACCCACAAATTACCAAACATGCACATATCTAATCCATAGCACATCAGTGATCAATGTATATAAGAGAAGCTCAAATCTAGCTCAGGTGATCCAAAGATGGCTATCCTACCAGGTTTTGTACAGAAAGTAAAATGCATGACAGGAATGCAACAAAATGAACATATGACACATATATACATGAGAAGCTCCAAGACCCAGCTAGAAAGGAAAGCACACCCCAAGCTCACCCCGCAAGTGAGTGAAAGTGACTTGGTCAAGCGGTTTGGTGAAAATGTCAGCTAGCTGGTCTTGGGTAGGGACATAGGACAAAGATATGTTTCCCTTCTCAACATTGTCCCTCAGAAAGTGGTACCTCACTTCTATGTGTTTCATTTTGGAGTGGAGGACAGGATTTTTGGCTATACGCTTATGGCACAGGTGCTGTCACAGAAAAGTGGAACCTGGGAGCACTCCTCACCAAAATCACTCATGGTATAGGACATCCAAAGCAGCTAGGAACAACAACTAGCAGCAGCTACATACTCAGCCTCGGTGGTGGACTGGGCTACACTAGATTGCTTGCGAGATGAACAAGACACCAAAGAAGAACCAAGGAACTGACAACACCCAGAAGTGGACTTGCGGTCCCATCGACACCTAGCGAAATCCGCATCAGAAAACCCATGAAGCCTGAGTGTCGAGGAGGCAGAGTACCACAGACCAAACTCAGGAGTGTAGTTTAAGTACCTGAAAATCCGCTTGACGGCTTGCCGATGTGAAGTCCTCGGTGAAGCCTGAAAATGAGCGCACAGACACACGCTGAACTGTATGTCTGGCCTCGTCACCGTCAAGTAGAGGAGGGAACCGATCATGCTCCGGTACTCCTTCCGGTCCACGGGTTCACCGTCCTCGTCCGCGTCCAAAGCCGTAGTGGTACTCATCGGTGTAGTCAGCGGCTTGGAGTCATTCATGCCAAACTTCTTCACCATGTCCCTGGTGTACTTCACCTGATGTACAAAGGTCCCGTCCTTGCACTGCTTGATCTGGAGCCCCAAGAAAAACTGGAGCTCGCCCATCATGGACATCTCAAATTCCCTGCTCATGTCATCTGCAAATCTGGCAACAAGATCATGAGAAGAGCCACCAAAGATTATGTCATCCACGTATATCTGAACAATCAAAAGGTCATTCCCATGCTTAAGGAAGAATAGGGTCTTATCAACTGTGCCCATCACAAACCCCATACCAAGCAAACTCAGCAAAAAGCCTCTCAACTTGCCATACCAAGCTCTAGGTGCCTGTTTCAACCCATAGAGCGCTCTCTGGAGTTTGTATACACTGTGTGGGTATTTCTCACTCCCAAACCTCGGGGGTTGCCTCACATACACTTCTTCCTCTATCACCCCATTCAAGAAAGCACTCTTGACATCCATTTGGTACAACTTGAACCCTTTAGCCACGGCAAAGGCTAGAAGGATCCTAATTACCTCCAAATGGGCCACAGGAGCAAATGTCTCCTCATAGTCTATCCTCTCCTTCTGGTTGAAACCCTAAGCCACCAACCTCGACTTGTTTCTCACAACCATCCCATTCTCACTCTCAATGTTCTTCCACACCCACTTGGTACCTATGGGACGGCAATTTGGCGGTGGATCGACTAACACCCAGACTTGGTTTCTCTAAAAGTTTTCCAACTCCTCATGCATGGAATTCACCCAATTCTCGTCAGACAAAGCGTGTCGAATATCTTTGGGCTCGAAAGAAGCAACAAAAGCAGAGTGAGCGAAATGAGAAGTATTCCTTGACCTCGACCGTGTAGTGCGTTCATGAAGGTCACCAATGATGGTCGTCGGTGGGTGATCAACTTGTACTCGCTGGGGAGCCTCTCGCCTGGACACAACCTCCCCCTCAGCAGCATCCTCCACTCGAACAGCCTCAGTCATAGTGGGTGTAGGGGATGGTCCGTCCTCGATCGTCGTCGTAGTAGTGGAAGTAGCGTGTACACGATCAGCCACAGGAGCACCACCATCATCATCATCCTCGTCTCCATCTCCATCCTTCTCATCCTCAAACATCTTGGTACTAATCTCCTCGTCACCTGCACACTCAAAAGCAGAAGAGCTACATGGTTGTGTCTCGTCGAAGGTAACCTCGCAAGTCTCTATGATTCGGTTAGTGTCAAGATTGAGCACACGATATGCTCTAGAATGAATCGCATAACCAAGGAAAATCCCATCCGAACACCGAGACTCAAACTTATCCAACTTGCCCTTCTTTAGAATGAAACACTTGCAACCAAAAGCTTTAAAGTGACTCACCTTGGGTTGTCGGCCATGCATCAGCTCATAAGAGGTCTTCTTCTTGAAAGCACGAAGGAAGATGCGATTTGAGACATAGCAAGCAGTATTGACCGCCTCGGCCCAGAAATGCCTAGGAGTCCTATGCTCATCGAGCATCATCCTGGCCATCTCACAAAGGGTCCGGTTCTTCGTCTCCACAACGCCAAGACAAAGATCACTGCATAAGGCATCAAAATGAGAGTTCTTAAATTCCGTGCCATTGTCACTGCGTATAGCTCGAATGGCATCACCATGTCTCTCATTCTTCAACCTCAAGATCAAGTCTCGAACAAAGCCAAATGTCTCACACTTATCCTCCAAAAAGAAAACCCAAGAGTACCTCGAAAAATCGTCAACAATCACAAGAACATACCACTTCCCACCAACAGAGCGAACACGAGCTGGCCCAACCAAATCCATGTGCAACAGCTCACAGGGTCGCTCGGTCATGACTGAAGTCAGAGGGGCGTGAGAAGCGGCAACCATCTTTCCATGCCGACAAGAAGCACAAACCAAATCCTTCTCGAATTTCAACTTAGGCAATCCTCTGACAGGATCAAGACCACTCAAGCGGGAAAGCAACTCAAAGCTCAAGTGTCCCAACCTCCTATGCCATTTCCAAAGCTCAGCCGAAACGCCAGCCACAAAGCATCGAGGAGGACCAACAGACTGGGAAAAATCGGCACGAAAGATTTGACCCTCGGGGACGATCGTACAGACAAGATCACCTCGAGAATCAAGCACACGAGAAGCACCCAACTTAAAACGAAGCTCAAAACCTTCGTCAAGTAATTGAGATACTGACAACAGGTTAAAACCAAGTGACTTGACCAGGGCCACACTTCTTAAGGTCACCTTGCTACTCACCTTCACCATACCTTCAGCAAGTACTCGTCCTCTCCCATTGTCCCCGAAAGTGATGTACTCCCTTGTACTCACTGGGGTGAGGCTGAAGAACCACCCACGATCTCCGGTCATGTGTCATGAGCAACCGGAGTCGATCAACCAAAAGTTCTCCAAGCCTCCCACCTGCAATAAAAAATGAGGACGAGAATGAGCAAGCGACTCAACACTGGGGTTAGTACCAAAAGAGTCAAACCAGTGCTGAGCCATTTGCTCAAAAGAAGGGTTAGCAAAATCCATCCTCCCAAAACCTCTAGGCGGACCCCTCTCACGCCTACCACCAAAGGACCTATCATGTCTCGCTGGAGGAGTACGCGGACCACGACAGGGAAAACATGGCCCGTAGTCCATCTGAGACCCAAAGCTCCGATCATTCCTCCCAAACTCGTAACGGTCACGAGAAGGAGCACGTCAAGCCAACTCACCATGCCCAAAACCAACACGCCTATCTCTCTGAGGGAACACACCTCCACCTCCACCTCCACGAGTGGGAACTGTACGCACATAGACCTCACCCCTAGGTAGAGGCCCTCTACGAGGCTCAGGCACACCACGAGTAAGGTGGTACCTGTCCTTGTTTGCCATCTCCATAGCAAACCGCTCAACCCTCTTCCTCCGGAAACAGAACTCATCCTTATGCCCATCCCTCCCACAATACTCACAATGGAAGCGGATTGGCACTGGCTTAGGCGGTGGCTTCTCTGTGGGCTTCTCAACACCTTTCTCTCCTGATTTCCCCTAAAAGACATTACCCAGGTTGCTCACAAACTTGATGGGTTTCTGGTAATTCTCTGTTTTCTGGGGGAACACTGGTGGGCCTGGAGTTGTATCAAGCTTGTTTCTCAAGTGGTTTGGCTTGGGTGCATATTTGTTCATGGGTACGGTGTGTGGTTGAGTAGGGATCTCTCCAACTTTCTCTTCTCCCTCACCACTCTTCTCACCACTCTTCTCAGCCCCCAACGCCTGACCATCAAACCGCTTGAACTGAGCCAACATCAAACTCAATTGTGTCTCATGCCCAGACAACCAACTCATCAATTTCGTAAGCTCATCATTTTCATCCTGCAGACGATCAACATAGTGTGCAAGTTCCATGTTTTTCAAAGCATGCATTTCACAGGTTGAACATGATGTAGGAAGAGGAGCTTTCAATGCTGCCTCAAGAGAAATAATTCTAGTGTGAGATTCATCTAGCCTAGCATGCAAGATAGGACATGAAGTACAAGCTCCTAACAAAGCTGGCCTAGACTTCAATTCATCACACTCAATCCTAACCACATTTAGTTCCTCCAAAGTAGAGGCATGCTTCTCCTTGAGAGCAGTCAAATCAGCAAGAAAAACTGAGCAGTCACCACAATCAATCTCATCAGACACCACAGGAGTAGATTTCAAAGCAGCTATCTCATTTCGAGCATCCACAAGCAATGATTCAAGTTCAGCTACCTTGTCCTTAGCATCACCCAACAAAGACCTAAATTCCCTCTTCTCCTTGTTGGTCTTTTTAAGCACATCATCACGGTTGTCAAGCAACTCATTGAGCCTAGCATTCTCCTCTAGCAAAAAGTTGGGATCATTTCGTACCTCTTCCTCGGAGTAGGAGTTCGAGTCCGAGCTGTGTCTCCCACCCTTCTTGGAACGCGCCATGCCGCAAAAGCCTCCTTGCGCGACGAAGCTCAGGCCGGTGAAGTTCTGGCCCGTGTGCCGCTTGTCCTTGCGGTTCTCTTGCTCTTCCTCGCTGCTCGACCCAGAAGAAGCATCGCTTGATGTCGAGTCGATGTTGTTCGCTCCTGCCACCATCGCTCGAGCGGTCTTCTTCTTGTGGCCGCCACTCTTCTTGTGCCTTCTCTCGCCCTTGTCCTTGTGCTTGTCCTTGTAGTCGTTCCGGGAGCGGTGCTTATTGTAGTCGTGCTTGGGCTTGCCCTTGTAGTCATTCTTGATCTCCATGGCTTTAGGGCATTCGGCGATGAAGTGCCCGTGCTTCCCGCACCGATAGCACATCCCCGAGCTCCTCCTAGCATTCTTGCGGTTCTCGTACATCCGCCCAAACCTCTTGCTCAACAAGGCGAGATCGCCCTCGCTCAGCACATCAAAGTCCTCATCTAGCAAGGACACAAGACAAGACAAAGAGAAACCACCAGAGTTAACGTTAGTCCTCGATCCTGAGACAAGAGCCAAACTATGAGGATCAGTGGGGCTCTCGCTCTTGGCTCTCAAGCCACTATCAACCTTTGAAGACCAGAGCTTGGAGAACAGGTCATCAAGTGAAAGCATATCATATGCGCTCAACTCCTCAATGGCCTCGACCTTGGCACTCCACACGGACCTATCCAGGGCATGCAGAAGCTTGATAGCTTGATCATGATCCGTGTATGGGAGCACTGTCACATTGGCCCTCATGTTGTTGGCTATGCAAGTGAAGCGCTGAAACATAGCATCGGTCGACTCACCGGGGAGATGAGTGAAGTTCTCGTACTCTCTCCGGTAAGTGGAAAACATCCGGGCTTGCACTTGGGCATTACCAACATGAGCATTCTTCAACTTAAGCCAAATCTTTCCGGCCACATCCTCTCTGTACACTCGATCAAACTCCGAGGCACAGAGAGCACAGAACAAGTAATCAACGGCCTTGCTATTGGCCTCAAACATGTCCCGCGATCCTGGAAGCACAAAACTATCTGGGATGACATAATGAGGATTTTGAGTGACCTCCCAGATCAGAGTTCCCTTCCCACGCAAAAACGCGCCCATGCGCCTCTCCCATATCGGGTAATTCTTGCCATCAAAGTGCAGAGGACCCGACCCCTTGCCGTAATCGCCCATCTTTGGATCTTAGACTGGTTAGAATCAAGAAGATCCGTAACCAGCTCTGATACCAATTGAAGGACCGAATAGGGCGACCAGAGAGGGGGGAGTGAATAGGAGCCGATAAAAATTCTTCCCGAAGGTCGAACTCGGCCTATACCCTGATTGGCACTCCAAGAACTCGCGCACACAAAAGAAGCTCCAAACAAGGCACACACAAGCCTAGAAAATCAAGAGACAAGCCTAGAAGCAAAGAGCGGAAGCACCAAAGCACGAATCAAAGTAACCGATCACACTTGGCAAATTCCTGCGTCCAAGCCGGACAGTCCGCCTGGCTGCCGCGGACAGTCCGCCAGGGTAGTGCGGACGGTCCGTGAGATAGGCGCGGATGGTCCGAAAATGACTCGGGAGCTAACAGAGCCTCTGAGGGAAAAACCTCTCCACGCGAACAGTCCGACCAGGGCACGCGGACGGTCCACCCCAAATCTCGGAACACCCAAGACAAACAAGAAGCACCTAGACAAAATGGTAGAGCCGCGCGGACAGTCCGCCAGGACCACGCGTACGGTCCGCGAACTACTTGCAAAACAAAAGCCAGGAGCCAACGGATCGAAATGAACCACGTGAAGAACAAATAAAGAACACAAAGAACAGCTACGTTGTCTACACCTTGCGGACAATGCGCATGGGACTCGCGGACGGTCCGCCGGGCTCGAACAGAGCAGAAAAACGCCCGAGCTCGGAAGTCAACTCCCTAAATCCATCACCCGATCTCCCAAACGCCAAAAGCTCTTGAGACATGATTTGGGGGAGATGATAAGCAACACGAGAGGAAGCTATGCCCCAAAAATCTCGACCTCTAAGCCACTAAATCGCCGGGAATCGCGGATCACACGAACCACCACCAAGAACTCGACCTCTGGCCAAAAACTCACGAATCGAAGGCTCTCCACAGCGTTTGAGGGGTCAAGATCACACACAAAAATGCGCAAGGAATCCACCCATGATACCCTCAAAGAAATCCGAGAAGAAACGCCCTCAAATCCCCGAATCAAGCGAAGAATGAAACTCCCCAAAAATAGCCTAAAAATGACACGAAAATCGCAGAGGACTAGGAGATCAACGGGACGCCGAATGCTTTCGTACATCCAGAGGTCAGAGTCTGTACAAGAGTCTAGCCTAAGGAATCCAGAGGGAAAAGAAGCAGTTTAGAGAAATCTACCGGGGGAGAAAGCCCTAGAGTCCAAGAGGGAGAGATGCCATCCACCTCTCCATTATTTATATGAAGTCCATCAGAGGGAGGTAAATGACCATGCTACCCCTACTGCTTAAATGAAGATACAACCCCTCAGGAGCATTTTGGTCAAGCCTTCATCGGACGGACACGCTTCCACCGCGGCTTCGCTTCACCTCAACGCAAACCCCGCGATCACGCCATGTGCCCTCCGCCTCGAAGCTTCCCGAAGCTCCCAGATCACTGTCTCCGTCGCCTCGGGCCTCTAGGCTTGGTTTTGCGGCCCAAACCAAGAAACCGTCCACCGATGGTGTTGTGGGCAAACCACCAAACCCCACGTGCAAGCTTCGGGCTTCAACCGCTACCTTGCACCAGCCCATGTTCACGACTTCAGCCCGCCAGTCTTGCACCGCACGGCTCGCACTTGACCCCATCAACCACCGGGTCCATCGAACCAAGCCTACTTGCCACTCCATCACCCGGAGGCTGCCACGGCTCAGGCCTTTCGCGCTTGTTCTTCACCTGCACCGACACGAGTCAAGCCGCAACCTGTACCTGCACACTTAGCCAAGCATCAGTCGACACAACGTTGTCAATCACGCATCACTAAGGAGCGACCGTCCACTGGTCCTCGGACACACCTGGTCCTCAGATTCGTTTAAATTAGTCTTTGCACCAAGCAGCGATCCTCACACCATAACCGAGACCCCGCATTCCTAAGTGCGCGTACCAGGAGCAGGAGGGAGTGCCTCACGCATAACCGTCTGGGTCAGGTTACGCAGGATCGACACCGGCCGCCATTTTCAGCCACCAAGGATCATTCCTCTCTAGGTATATGTGTGTGTGCGCACTATCCCGGCAATGTCGCGATCGTGCTTTTCATGATGCACGGAGGCTTCCCTAATGAGACAATCGTTTCCATCTCTCTCCCAGATTCCGTTGGCCCTTTCACTGCAGTAGCTATATAAACAGGGATCGGGAGGTGTGTTGGTCCATTATTCATTTATACTGTAGCATCTCATTTTACTGTAGGTTTACTAGAAACAATTAGTGGGTTTCCCAGTGGATGCAGGTAGTATAGTCGTCATAGTACAGTAGTACTTATGACTACACCAGCAGCGCTAGAAGAGGTGGTTGTTGGTGCCTCCAGGTCCAGGAAAACACCTTTCGAAGTGCCGACCCGAGACATCTGATACTGATAATGTAAGTTCCCCGGCCAAGCGTCTGCAGACGATGGACACGCCGCCGCCCACTGCCAAGCGTCTACTGTTTGATGAGCCGGCCGCTCCTGCTCATCCCACCATCGAACAACCGCCTGTGCATGAAGATGATAGTGAGGTACGTACGTACTGGTGGGATGCTTGATCTGGTGGTGTTCCTCCCACACTACACTCTACGCAGTTTAATTATTTTAATTTCCATCTCCTCATTTTCTTGTCCTTCATGCATGGGCACGCACAGTTGATGAGTGAGTTGGAGAAGGAACTTTTGGATGTTCTGGCCGCAATTGGTGCGATGTACAAGGAAGATGATGATGACATCTCGGCGGATCAGTACATCCTGCACGATCCACCTGCACCTCCTGATGCTCCATCCATTGAGGTTGACGAAGACGATCCCTCCAGTATGGCAGGTGCTAATAATATACATATATACTCCGTCGTCGCGTATATATATCGACGAGTGTGCTCCTGCTGCCTCTAACTTGGTTGCCTTTTCTTGTCTCGCAATAATATAATACAGGCGGCGATGACGAGTAGTAATCTCCGGGCCGGGAGATTGAGCAAATAATAAACACCAGGTCATGGAAGGGGTGTGCAACATGGGCCACCCCACTAGATCCCACGCCGCTGCGCTACTAGCTGATGATATGATACAACAGTTAGTTTGCTGGTGGAGACAACGGCCGGCCTGTTGTCTAGTACTAGCAGTAGTAGTAATAACGGGAATGCAGAAGATGTGTGCCTTCGGATGAATTCAGAATTCATAATATATATATGTTAACCCTGTTTTGGATCGGATAGATACATGCATGCATCTATATTATATTAGTGCCTTTGCACCCTTGTCTATTTTTGCTATTTTATATTCAGTGCTAATACAAATAAAAATAGCAAATAATCCAGACCGGCGTAACCTGCACCCAGCCGATCACCGATTCGGCATAACCATCCCTGCTGCATCCGGTCCTGTCGATCCTGCGAGTAACCTACACCCGCTCGGTTACGCACTATCAGTGCTGCCTGCACTTGCGAGTCTTTGTTGCCTGAATGGTGCGTAACCGAGTCTGTGCGTTACCCAGTCGTAGTTGCCCTATGCATGCAGCAGCACTGATGGTGAATATCCCATTGGGTGTAGGTTACGCATACGGAGTACAACTGAAGCCTATTTCTTATGTTACACGCCGCGCCAAGAAGAACGGATGGTGCGTAGCCGAATCGAGCGTAACCAAAGCTGGTGCAGTGCAGGTGACGCGCAGGATCAACACGACCGGATGTAGGTTCCATGCTGAATCAGCACCACCCAGTCGGTGTTGCAGCATCAAGGTGCGTAACCGAGTCCGTGTGGGTGCGAGTGGGTTCATGTTACGCATACATCTGGAACCTGTGGTGTTGCATCAAGCAGCACGGACGGTGTGTACGCGCTGAATCGACACGACCCAGTCGGTGTTACACGCACCATGCAGAACGGATGGTGCGTAGCCGAACCGTGCGTAACCGAGCTGAGGTGATGCGTAGAACCCACACGACCGGATGCAGGTGACGCACAGGATCGACACGACCGATTTGCGTAACAGACCCCATGTGTAACCCAGCCAGTCTTGCACCATGCAGCCAGTAGTCTTAAACTTCTCTTCTGTCAAATGGCATTCTACTCATGATACTCATTGTTATCCGTGCCATTTATTGCCACGGCCCACACCAATGGCAAATAGGACTATCATTTGTAAAAATCTTATTTTTGGAAATACGGAGTATTCCTATCAAAAGATAATGGAGGGAGTGCCATATAAAGTTGATCTGTTTTGGGGCCTTCGGGGTGCGTTGCCAAGAAGCCGAGATCCAGGGTGTTGTCTCCCCGTCCCCCCTCTCAGCAGCCGCCATTCGCTGCCGTCCAAGGTCCAAGGTCAGTAACCTGCACCCAGCCGAGGGTTACGCACCATCCCTGCTGCATCCGGTCCTGTCGATCCTGCGAGTAACCTACACTCGTTCGGTTAAGCACTATCAGTGCTGCCTGCACCTGCGAGACGGTGTTGCATGCAGCATGGATGGTGCGTAACCTAGAGGGTACGGATTTGCGGTTACATCTTAAAGGTGCGTAGCCTAATCCATGCTTAATCGAGTCGGTGTTGCTGCTCAAGCAGCACGGATGGAGCATAACCTTTGCAGCTTACACGCTGATTCGACACGAGACAGTCGGTGGTGTTGCATCAATCAGCACGGACGGCGCGTAACCTACAAAGGTTACGCGTAGATTCGAGACGACCGGATGCAGCGTGGATTTTGCGTAACCTTATCGGCTCAAGGTTACGCGATGAAACGACTCGACAGAGGATACAGTGTGGTTTTTGCGTAACTGACACTCTGCGTAACCCAGTCAGTGTTCCACCATGCAACCAAGTCGGTGTTGCATCAAGCGGCATGGACGGTGCGTAACCGACACCGTGTGTATCCCAGACAGTGTTGCACGCGCCATGCAGAACGGATGGTGCGTTGCCAAAGCTGGTGCAGGTGACCCGCAGGATCGACACGACCGGATGCAGGTTACACGATGAAACGAACCCACCCAGTCGGTGTTGCAGCATGAAGGTGCATAACAGAGTCCGTGCGTGTCCGAGCGGGTTCAAGTTACGCATACATCTGGAGGCTATAGGTGCGCGTGCGTATTCCAGGCGATTGCAGCCTGGATGGTGCATAACCGAGCAGCTGGTGCAGGTAACATGCAGAATCGCCGAAGCTGGAGCAGCTGGGCTGGCGGATGCAGCATGGGTCAGGTTACGCATACATCTGAAGCCTATTTGTGCATAATGCAGTCGGTGTTGCAGGAACAATGCAGCATGGCTGCGTGCTAGCTAGTGGTGCAACCTACAGAGCCTGGTTGCAGGAACAAACAATACAGAGGCTTGGTGCAACCTGGGTTTTACATGCGTAACTTGTAGTTACGCACGGGCCATGGTGCGTATTAGCATATTGCAACCTCCGCGCGATAAGCGGACTTTGAAGGGCATGCGTAACCTGTCCAGTATCGGGCTGCATTCTGAGTGGTGTTGCTTCATACCTGCGAGACTGTGTTGCCTGCACCATGAAGCCTGAGTGGTACATAACCATGGTGATGCGAGACGGTGAACAGTATGCCGTGAAGCACTAGAAAGGTCAGGTACCTGGAGGCGAAGGGTGGTTCCTCCGGCCAAAAACAACAAATTCTATGGGTTTTGAATTGGATGTTGAGCAGGAGCTTCTAATCACTTTGTATTGGAAAGACGTTGGACAAGACGCGGCTCTGATCCGCAGAGCCCCACAATCTAACAAAAAGCCCAACTGAAAACAGAGTAAAAACTTGAACACGAGTTTATTCCTAACACCCACCGGTTCTGTGAATGTTCAGAGGAAACTTGACGCTGCACGGATGGTGCGTACACGCTGAATCGACACGACCGATTTGCGTAACCGACTCCATGCGTAACCCACCAATGTTGCACCATGCAGCCAGCAGTCTTAAAGGTGGGTAACCGAGTCTATGCTGGGCCCGCTAGGTTACGGAGGGAGCACTAGTAGTAAGTAACCAAACCACACAGGTCGGTAGTAGTATAGTATGGCGCGTCTCTTCGGAGACATCCGATAAAATTGGAATGATACAGAGTACATAGTAGTAGTATAGCATAAGACAGTGCGCACAATGCGGCGAGACGGATGGGATCGTCCGTCATCATCATCATATATATAAATAGAATATTATAAATGCGATGATTCCTATGGTCGGCCTCCGCCTAGTCGTGCCCCTGCCTCTCCCACTTCGTCCTCTCTCGCCTTTGGCCATACTACCCTAAACGCCGCCGTCCCCCGTGATCTAGTTCTCTGATCCCCGACGATCGACCAACGTCCTGGTGGTTTCGGTGAGTTCTCGCCTCGAGTACCCGCTCTCTGTCAACGTGATCAATTCCCGACCATCGATCCCTTTTATTTTGTAATCACTACTGTATTGTTGGACTATTGGATATGGATCTGCACCGGCCGAGAACCTCTAACCTTTTGATACACACACGTGTAGTGCAGGTTTGTGACTCTAGTACTATCTTTTGCTCCGCGCTACCGCTGTCCTCGGTGAGCCGCGAGCCTTGCATGGCTACCTCGGCAAACAGAACTCTCTCTAGGGTCATAAATGGTACGATCCGCCTGTCCAATTATTCATATCTCTACTTCCTTCCAATGATAGTGCGTATGCTAGAAAAACTATATTGGATGAGCTAATTTTTAATGGCACATACTAAGGGATGAGTTATATTTCCCAATGGCATACAGGGAATTTGGTCAATGCAATTTTCTATCATAGCATCACATGACCCACTTGTCTCTCTCACAATTGGTATTGATTTGCGTGAAGACTTAGTAGTACAACGCCACATGAGCAAAAAGCTAGTACTACAGTACTAGTATAAATGAGAGAACAATTAATAGACTTAGACTCCATGCATGGTGAAGTCTGCATTGGGAGTACCAGTTCAAATGCACCAGTTCAAATAGTTAGGGGGTTGATTTTCATCAAATGATATGTGATGGTAGAATGTCACACTTTTGCAATACTTGAGGGATGAATTATACACTTTTTTCTATTTTTTCAGATCCCAAGGTTGTGCAATGCACCAAGCCAATGTTTGACATCACAGCCGAGACGACAGAGGGAATCGTGATCTCTGACGGCCTGCCAGGTTTCTGGCCGAGCATACTCGAGCTTGATCTGACCATCACGGTGACGCACGACTTGATCGACATTGAAGGCAAAAGGAGGAGCTCAAGACTTCACCCCAGGACCAGAGACATCAAAATTATTGAATTTCCATTAGCTTACCCCGGTGTTACGAAACATCGCTATCCCAATTCCTGCCGTAGCCTAATCAGGCATTCCTTGATGCAGAACCTAAACAACCTTGATGTTTACGTGGTTCTAACTGTACCTCACTGGGACATGGCAGTGCCTTCCTGTCTGGAGGGTTGCCTCGCGCAGCGCGCTGTTGCCATGCCTGACAACTCTGTTTTCAGATGCAAGGTGTGCATCCAGCTCTCAATAACATTTGTCTGCTGCGTGGCGTCGCCGCTGAAGGATTACTGCATCAAGGACGTGCCAAATTGCATGATCTACCTGGAGGACATGGCTCCAGGTGTAGATGTCAAGACCCTGCGAGTGTGCGTGCACTGTTTCCACATGACATGCATCACGCAGTGGTTCAACGAGAAGACGACGTGCCCATTGTGCCGCTACGACTATGAAGAGGGTGCTCGTTGGGAGGTGCCACTATACCTCTATGCATTCTGATGAGATACGTACTAGTACCTCCGTTCTTAAATATATGACACCATTGACTCTTTTTGTTCGTTTGACTATTCGTCTTTTCTGCAAATATGTTTGCAAATCGATAAACCTACAAGGTTGGATTAAAAAGTTAACGGTGTCATATATTTAAGAACGGAGGGAGTATATATATAGGGAGAGCTATCAGAGGTATCTAGAACAAATTAAGAACAATCCTGCAGGATTGTAATGTGTCAAAGAGCAATGTTAAATTGTTATTTTATTTTGAGTTTGTTTCCCTTTAAGCTTAATAATCTATAAACTAGACATTGCTCATGCCGTCGTGCGTAACCGAGCGGGTGTAGGTAACACGCAGAATCAACACGACCGAGTCCGTGTTGTACCATGCCGTGTTTGCACTTTGCAGCACACAGCATGGCTCCTGCGTAATCGCCCTGGTTACGTAAGCCTTGCGCGTAACCCAGGTGGTTGAATGTTGCCGGCTTGCCGCATGTTGGTTTGTAATCGAGTGGGTGCAGGTTATGCATATTGGAAGTTAACCATCCAACGGGATATATGTTTCCATGAGAGTTTCAATTACGTACGCACTCCACGGCAATTTCGCAATTGTGTTTTTATTTCGTGGTGCACGGAACGATCATTTCCATCTCTCTCTCTCTCTCTTTCTCTCCCTCTCTTTCCACACACACACACCGGATTTGAACTCCCAACGTGGCGCCGACGACCGCAGCTCCTCTTGTCGAGGCTGTACAGTGTACTGTACATACGACACAACACCACACAGGGACCGTGCGTAACCAATTGAAAATGGTTAAGTGTAAATTAGGGCTGAGTACTCCTATTTGATTTTCAAACGAGTCCCAATCATTTATTATATTTTTCATTAATGATTATTGGTTTCCTTCAAGTCTCTGTTCCACCTAGTTCTTCAACAGGTGTGTCAGGTGTGCGTGCGAAACATGCCCCACCTCGATTACGCACGTGCACGCCTGGGATACACGACACACGCTTTGATCAAAGGCATATGCTATGGTAACCCAACCCACCGGGCGCTGACACCAAATGATCTCGGTTACACAGGCCCGACACCACCCGCCGACCGCCGTGTCCCACGGCAACCGCGGTGCTGCGTGCGTCACCCATGCCGCAGTGGCGTAGCTAGGAAAAATATATAGCTGGGGCGAATTTTAACAACGATTAAACCATAACTAACCAATTCACATTGCATTAATGCATCTATATATTGGAATCACATAATTTTTATGCTAAGTAGAGATATTACAACAAATTTGAAGAACAAATTTAGTATTGGAATTTCTTTTTCAACAAAAAAATATCACTTCTTCCAATAATATGTCCCAACCTTTATTTCTCAATTTGATCACACGCTCTTTTAAATCAATATAAGCAATGACAGGTGGCTTGAATAATGTTTTGATCTTTTCTTTGAAACAAGAGAGATAACTCGTTTATAATGTGAAATACTTCAATTTGATGAAGCACATAAACGTATAAAATAATTCTTTGTCTGCACAAAGTGTACTCAATTTGGTGAAGCAGGCGCAATCACACAGGCTGTTCGATGCCTGCCTGGGCGCCCTTGGTGCTACTCGCTGCTGCCTATTTCGGCCGAGGGGCGTTTTAGTTTAATGCTCTTTGGGCTGTTGGGCCAGGCCGGAGGTAAGGGGAAACAAAAGCCCAGTTTGAGGTGGTCTTCTTCTACCATGGGGACAACCGAGCAGCCGCCGCCATGGCGCTCCAGGGGTGCTGCCGGAGCTTCGGATCTCGCCGGAGAAGGAGTACTCGTGCAATCCTAGGTCTAGCTGGGGCGGCCGCCCTAGCTCGCCCCAACGTAGCTCCGCACTGCCTGCCGCCTTTCACATGGACGTGTGGGTAACCAAGCGGTTGCGCTAAGCAATGTGGCCCCAGACCCAGAATAACTGAGACCGGGCAGGTTACGCATTCCTGTCAAGGTCTCTGCACGCACATGTCAATAGCTACAAAATCTTGGGACACGATCCATGCTGCGTGCTACACGACTTGGAAGGAGGGTGGCTCATTTTCCTCCCCTTCTATTCATCCATGGCTGAAAATTTTAGAGGAGCTTCAGGATGCTCCAATGGACACCCTGCGCCCACGCTGGATCCTCCTCGGACGGCACCAGTCGTGTCGATTTTGCCTATACCTCTAACCTCCAGCATCGTCCGCACATGCTTCGCCATTCTAAAATATTCTTCTACTAGAACAGATGAAGTGCAAGCAATTAAAATAATATAACAGTACTTTATATCAGTTTGTAATGTTTGTGCATCCCCATCGTATAGATTTTACTGGCATACATGAACTGACAAGTTATGAAAACTCCCAACATTTCGGCTCCACACATCATTGCCCGGCAAATTACATGTCACAATACTGAGTTGCATGCATGACCGTTTCATGTAACCGGTTGGTTAGATAACTATGTAATGAAACTTGCACTGAGACTGACCTTAGCCTTCCCATGGAATACACCAGTAAATAAAACCTGTAAAGATAAACAAGCTGCCAAGGTCGTCATCTGAGAAATCATTGAGAATTGGGAAAAAAGGTAAGTAAACTTGAGGTACTATAAAGGAGTAATGTATATACTATCTCACTGACCAAACTTTGGTATTCAGGATATTCCAAAGCTGGAGTGAGGTACATCTGAAATGCAACAATGATAATATAAGCTTTTAATCAATTCCATCCTCTCTTCGAGACATCTTCAGGACACTGGGAATCCTTTGAAATGCAACTACGAGTTTCACCTAAATAAGTATCTTTGTACATTCTGCATAAATTTTAAGTAAAACATGCTAATACAAAATTCTAACTATATTTATAGATGGAGCTAGTATTCCATTAGTTTTGAAGTATTATCTCCCTGTATTTACACTACAAAAGCTGCTAGCAAGGAAATCAAGATATTCGTTTGATGTAGATTTAGCCTGATAAGGGGGCTATCAAAGGTGATAAACAAGTGAAAGTAGCAAAATAGAAAAATGTTTTGGATATTGCATCGTCTATTTGAATCCTTGCATAGCACATAGTTACTTTCATAAGATGGCGAAGGTAAAAAACAGATTCAAGATTCAGGGTTCTGAAGTGTCATTTCCAAATTTATTTGGTACATCCAAATCAATACCTTAACAAACAATATGACATTTCTTCATTTACTTCCAGTTCGATTTTTTTTGTTTGGCCCACATGTATAAGTGTTAAAGCCACGAGAGTGTTGTTAGCTAACATACTGATGTTAAGTGTTCCTCTGAGGAACTTGAAAAATTCAATAAGTCTTTCATCGATCACTCCACATACGACTTCAACTCTCTTGATATGAGATGAAATAATGGGTGGTACCTCCTTTGGGTTGATCCTTCCTTTCATTTTCACATTACATCCTTGCAGCTGCAGTATAATAAAAGAGTTTGCCAAGATCAGTAACCTATATAAATAAAGGTGTACATGCAATATTTGTCCATTTAGAAATGCTTTACCTTAAAAAATATATGAAAGTAAAGGTCCTGTAAAACTGGTGAATGTTCAAGAATGCATGCTAGTCCATGTACATCACGCACACACCATTCTGTGAGGACCAGAACCTTTAATCCACTAATGGTAGGGCACCATTTCAAGTCCCTTCTAAAAATAAACTGGACAGATAGCGACTAGATAGATCAATAATGCATTTATGTTTGAAACAATGAGACCTTGAATTTAATGATTTGAGGAGTAAGCATACCATTTTACAATTAGTGCCCAACACTAAAGTCTTTGCTTTTGATATACCACGCAAAATGATGGTTGTGTTGTCATCCTTTATGGAACATCCGCAGCTCTCGTCACCACAGTCCCCATAGTTGGAATGGCTGGACCTGCACCAGTCTTTACAGGTCCCTAGCATCCCAACGCTTGCTGAAACCAACATGGGCATTCTCTCAAGTAAAGGAGTCCTGCCATAATAGACTTGTAGCCCAGAAAAACAAGATTGGGGGCACGGATTCGAGTGCGAAAACTGTCATTGAAACTGCCTGTTTTGATGCTTAGATGTTTTAGGGACTGTGACGAGATAACTTGTGTATCAATGAAGCTGCAATCTTCGATCTCTAGATGTTGCAGTGCGGGACATCTCGAAAAGTCAAGAAACTCACGGTTGAACAGTATTCCACGAAGCACTAGAAAGGTCAGATACCTAGAGGCAAAGGGTGGGTCCTCTGGCCAAAAAGACCAAATTCTATGTGTTTTGAATTGGATGTTGAGTAAGAGCTTCTGGACTTTGAACCGTAATGCATATTTGACCCAAAGCCTGATGCGCTGAATGTCAACGGTGTTGTTTCCGATGACACTGACCTCAAATGTCTCGAGAAGTGAAGGTTTACGGAGGAGCAGCATGCTGGCCACAAACTCCAAGATGTCCGCATATGGGGCCGGGGCCTTGCCGTCGGCGCCGACAATGCGCAGGCCAGTGACGTACTTCTAGAAGTTGAGCCAGCGCCGGGCGAGCACACAGGTCTGCACGGCCTGCACCGCGGGGAGGAAGGAGAGGACGCGGTGCAGGATCTCGTCCGGGAAGGCACCAATGCGGTCGCCTCCGGTCACCGGAGCACCTGCCGGTGCTCCCTTGTGCGATTTACCTGCAGGCATTCCGCTGGTGGAGGGTGGATGGCAAGCTCTGCCTGCTAGATTTGAGGATGGGGCGGATTGGGTTTCACGGGTGGTGGCGCAGATGAAGTGGGTGGCGGAGCTGTATGGACGTGGGGAGCTGGTTCCCAGCGGCTGCCGGCTGGAGTATCTAGGGTGGATCCATCTCTGTAGCCTCGAGGTCGGACAGGCAGCGACTGCGCACAGGGCGGCGGGTTGCATGGTGGAAACTGGAAAGTCTGCTACTCCTCCTTGAGAATACTCCTCCCTGAACCGGTGTACTGTATGATTGATTTAGTGGCAGGATAGGAGTACGTAACATGAGCGGCTACACGGCAACATACTAGTCAGCTTGGGTTACGCACACAGCAGCATCGCGGTTGGCGCGGAACACGGAGAGGTTCATGTCGAACCTGCGCAACCCAAGCTGCCTCAGATAGTTGTCGTTTAGTTTTGCACTAGGAATGTGCCCGTGCGTTGCTACGGGCAATTTTTTTGCGCAAATACATAGAGCCCAGAAGTTTCTTCCTTTGAGCTGCAACACTGATTTCTCAACTAAAAGAATCTCATGTATCCGGTAGTTTCTTCCTTTATCATATAGGCATATATTTCTCTTCTCATAATTTTTTGTGTTCTCATACAAAGGAGTCTTCCAGCCCGGAACAAGAGGGAGGTACAGCCTTTGAATCAATGAAGTCTCGTGATCATACTCTCTTCAGCCTTTGAACCTTATTAAAAATTCAGCACCCGGTCAGAAGGAGGTTCGGCATGGCTTTTATAATTTTTCCTATCTGGGCCTCTGGTTCATTTCTCTTTGTGGAAAAAATAAGATTCGTCTTGTTGCACTTCATTGGCATTTGTCTTCTGTTTGGCATTCGGCGGCTGATCTTGACTCGGCTTATCTCGACTTATTTCGACTTATTTCCTCTCACACAGCACTATTCAATATACCAGCCGAACACTATTCATTCTACCAGCCAAACGAGTTGCAACCAGATCGATTAGGAGTTCTATTGTATGGTCTTCGGATCTTGTTGTGTTTGGAGAGTATCAACCTACAACATATCTTCTTCCGGAATACTTCCATTTCATCCTAACATTTTAACATAAAAAATGTCCACAAAACCTTAGTCTCAAACAACACAATATATGTATTCCTAGGAAAAATATATTTATGTAATGCTGGAATGACATTATCTATACCTGGGTGAGTGACTCACTAAGAGAATGTCCATTCCAATGCATCATGTATTTAATGTCGTAAACACCACATGACGAGCTGCAAAATTTTGTCTTGTTAAGCTACTTACTGGTAAGTACGTGGTAACTATCACGTTGTTTCAAGACAGCATGACATACCTATCATATTGTTTAGGTAAGTTCTTCAAACGAACAATCCGGCACGACTTGACATCAATCCATCTGACATTATTAGGTCGGCCCTTTATAAAAGCTTCAATGCAATTCTGTATTGATTCTATCTGCAACAAGAGATACATGTAGGCCTTAGCTACGACTGTGTGTGTGTGTGCGTGCGCGCACGTGTGCTCACCAATGATGATTCCTTTTGGCAATCCTATGACCCGTCGTGCACTAATGTATCGAGGATTTGCACCCTTGTGTCGCTAATATTGAACACAACAAGAATCCAGTGACTACCTCCGACATGTAAAGGAATAAACACCTGTGATATAGGTTACATAGTTAATTTTATTTTTTACCACGAGTAATATGTGCGAAAAAATATTAAAGAAAAGTTTGTAGACACATGAAAGTATACATACCATAGATCGTTTTTTGAAGAAGTATTCTTCTATGATCGGCATTACTGAATTACATCGTAGGAGCTCATGGTGGGTAATATAGGTGTTGATGTACGCCACATCTTCATTACCTATATTAGCTTCAAATGCATACGCATCAATTACCTATGACAACCAATGATATATTAAAGGACAGTATCTCGTGATACGTAGTAGAAGGTTAAGTACACAAGATCAAATGAAACCCATTAAATTAAAATAAATCAAAGTATGCTCACATCACCAAACATCCAACCATCTTCAAGTGAGATCCATTCTTTACAAGCAGTGGCATTAGGCAATAGGCTTTCCACCAGAATTTGAAGGCCATTGATGTCAATGACGATATCATTTTTATCGCTATTTGCGATAAAGCTTAAAACCACCTTGTCCTCCTCAGAGAGTCTATAGTCATCATCAACTGCACGGACAAATGCTCTAGCATTGTGCACGTCTGTGGGTTTCTGCATGCACTCATTGGTATTCTCCTGCCAAAAATTGTTCTTTCAATATAATCCACAATTCTAAAGATTTTCTTTATATATTCTGACGAATTAGTGGCATTTACTTGGCATTTGCTTCCAGTGTATCTATGGGTTACACAGTTGGCGATGATGTGTTCAGACAGTTTTAGCATGCCCTATTAAAAGTAATAGGTTAAGTGAAAACTTATTATTAAATAACAACAATACAATTGTGAAAAACATACTCCAACTGCTCTTGACAAGTGTTTCTGCTCCTGATGTAGATCTGAAGCAATCTAGCTTAGTATGCGAATGAAATCATTGTCCTGTAAAAACAATTCAAAGAAGTGAATCATGGTACCAAATCTAGTGTAAAATGGTTGGAGTGGAGGTGGTCTGTGCTGACATTTTTATGAGGTGCGGAATCGTTGGTTGAGGCGAAAAGTGACAGGCCTTGTGGACAAGTGCTATGGATTGATCTGTCACAATACACATTACTGGTCACCTCTTCAGTGGTTTTTGGTTCCTCACGGTAGTTTGGAAGCTTCTCGAAAATCTCGTAAGAAGGGAACTGAAAAACTAAGGTCGTCTCAAATGTAGAGAAAATAATTGGAACTACCGTGCATGCACAGCAAGACTAACAAATCAAGGAATTCACCTTCATGTCCGTATACAGATCACATTTTGAGTTGACTCGCACCTCGGCCGATTGTTTTGTCCAATATCTCATTAGGGGGTGTTGGCATTTCGTAGTGCCGTCATCTTAAGAACAGATCTGGGATCCATCCTTAGTTACAACACCAAGAATCGCCTTGTAGGCACCTCTCAATGTCACAACTAACGATGTCGGGTTAGCGTGAACATCAAGACTTGCCAAAGGTTAATCTAAATGATCATGAACGAATCCGCAAGCACACACATAAACCATTGTAGCATTTCCCCAAGGAAGGAGAGTATTCCAAGGTTATCGTATCCGTGGAAGGCAATGGCGGATATCTTAGACTTATGCTTTTGCTCTGAAATGTAAACCAAGAGATAGATATATGAAACAACACAATCAAAGGCAGGGGTAAGATAAAAGATATAAGGGTAGTGTGACCCACACACTCAGATCTACCTCTACTCTAGCACACTACGGCTTAGGGGGAACATACGAGTTAGCTCTAGGTTCTAATGTACTAAACATACAAAGCTAGAAGATACAGGAGATAGACACGAGTATTGCATGAGAGGGATAAGGTTCAGCACCCAGGTACAAACGGGGAGCTAGCCCGCGACTACCAGCACTCTGCGAAACTAGACTTTAGACTCCTACAGCAGGTACCCCAGCGCGGAGGATTGCTCAAGGATCCAACAGGGTTGTTACCACCTACGGACCTACCTCTATCGTTACGGGGGGTATGCTCATAACTGTCGTAGCCAGACAACCCAGGCACGATGCCTACGTTGCTGCTAGACTCCACCCGGCCCGGGCTATTGTGACCCATGGTGAGAGCCACCAGAAGACTGGTCAACTAGACCGAGTACCGTAGCTTGAACACAAACCTCATGCAACACTCTCATGTCATCTAACATGATCAACTAAGGCTAGACATACAAACAGATATGAACTCTCTTATGTCTAGTCAATTAGATCAAAGGGTCGTGTTCATGCAGAACACGAGCCTCTAAGTTATGAACAAACACATAAGGAATGAGTTCATCACCCTTCAAGTGGGTCAAAAGGTAGTGTTCACGAAGAACACAAGGCTCTAAATGATGAACAAAGGATGAACTCAAGAGCATATCAAGCATATGATCTACCATGACTTTATATGAAATAGCTGAATAACTGAAGTAGATCAAAGTCATACAATGAAATAAAGATAAAAGAGAATTCATACCTAGACTCCAAAGAAGACTTGGAACCTGAATAAGAACTACTCTAGCCTACCCCCTAGCCTTGGAAACTAAAAGTGAGAAGAGAATGAGAGAGTGGTGTGTGGGAAATTGGAGCCCCTCCCCTTCTATTTATAGATAAGGACCAGGCTTGCTCAGAGGCTCAAAGTGCTCCAAAACACCTCGGGATGCAGCAAGTGACCAATGAGTAGCTGCCACGTGTAGGGACACGATGAAAGGGGGTAAATGCGGTTCGGCTGATCCTAGGATCGGCCGGGCCCTTCAGCCCTCATTTCGAGGTGTGTTTTCTCTGGGTGGCTGCCCTGTGGGCCCTCTGATCCATCCCTGGTGCATGGCTTGATTTGGTATCCGAGGTGGGCCCTTTGATCCATGTGAAGTCCATGTGGCGTCCTCTGATTCGTTGGTGAGTGCCTCCCCTGGATCGATGACATGGAATGCCATGTTTCCCTTGGTGGCAGCCACCTCCTCAGCTGAGTTGGCATGGATTCTTCATAGAATGTGAGTTTCCATCTCTTTTTAGGGGTAAATCACCTACATACAAATAATCTCCAAGGACAAGTGGAACTACATTATTCAAACCAAAATGCTAGTAAATAATGCATATGCCTCCATTTATGTGAGAATATTGAGGGTTGAAACTGGTGAATTTCAACCGTCAACAAACTCCGCCAAGCTAACCTCTTGCTCGTCTCGAACCAAGACATTAGAGACTTAGATTTGTTGATCAGGAGTTGCTATAATGTTGTATTCCCAAATTATGGCAAACATACAGCAAAGTACTCTACCAAGAGTTGAACAAGTTGGCAATGTTCTTACCTTTCACCTGATGACGTGGGGCATATAGCTTCACCTGCCTTGGGCGGTTGAGAGACAGAATGGTTATATAGAATGTGCATAATCACTCATACCTTGATCAGCTATCAATCAAGAGGTTTTTGCAAATTTTTCAAAAGGAAATCAGAGTTCCTCAAATGATACTCTCGGATCGCTCAAAAGTGTATGGTTCCTCACCAATGCATCAATGTTGCCTTTCTTCACATCCTACTCCTAATAGGCTTTATGTGGAGCTGTAGGTAGGGAAGATGTGGCATACTTGTCTCTCATATATTGCTAAGTCAAAGACCAGATCCTTGGAAGAAACAAACATACATCCTGATCAAGATGTTAATATGTGTGTGATAGATATGAGCATGGCAAGGTGGATACTAGGCCCGGAAATGGGTGCTAGATATTACCATGCTTTATATGAGGAAATGAGGGATTGATGATAAGGTGGACACTAGCCCCGGAGTAGGTACTAGTTATTACCATCTATATAGTGGAACTCCTTCTCTTGCACATATCAATCCCTTCTTCTCGTTTTGAAATTTTCGAGACTTGGGCTAGCTCTCTTTATTTTATTTTTGCCATGCTTTTGAGCATGCTTTTTTTTTCTTTCTCTTTTTTTAGCTACCCCTTTGTCTCTATTGGAGATATTTGGAGAGGGATGAATGATACAAAGATACACAGAGTTTTATTTGTCGAAGAATGCATAGGCATATGGAACAAATGATGAATGCTTAACTTCCAGTGTAGAAGTTTAGCATGAATGTGTACGTGATCTTGATCAGGGGAGCATGAGTTCTAACAAGGGTCACAACAATTTGACAAAGCTCAATGAGAGAACAAGCTGCATATGTGAAGGCTAAGAACTAGAATCTACATATGGCCTTGGATGGGAAATTCTCATCATTGAGGAACTCATCATGTTTTGATTTTTTCTCAAAAGGGAAAACTCCGGATGTCAAGCATCACTAAGCACAAGATCATAGCACTCTATTCTACCATATCATGTCTCACAACAACTTAGGCAAGGATCATGCTTTTTGCTACCCACAGTTTTCAAGCTAAGGTTTGAACATGCAAGCCAACAAACTCAAAGCTTAGGAAGGATACAAAGTTGTAAGCAAGACATACGAGGAGAATAAACACAGCAACTATTCATCATTTCAACCATAGAGGCAAAGCATTCTTACTAAGCATATCAAAGCAAACTAAGCAAACAATGATGAAAGCAAATAAATATTTTTGGCCTTTTTATTTTTGCAGATTTTTTTTTGATTTTCATTTATAAGATATTATGAAAACAAAGGAAGATACAAGTTACCTCAGGATGGGGGTCCTCCCCCAAGCTAGCTTCAGGCTCACTACGGAGGAGGGAAGAAGAATCCCTGACTCGCATAGTAAGCCCTCTGCGCCTCCATGTATCGCTACTGATCTTGCTTCATGGCTGCTATCCTCTCACCAGCCTGACGCTACCACGCTGAGGTAGACTCGACGTGGGTGTTCAGCGTCTCCTCCACTCCCCTGACCTAGACGGTGAGCTCTACCATCTGCTGCACGAGCTAAGCATCGCGTGCAGAGGCTGAGGAGTGCCGCCGGAAGGACAAAGACGGAGGTGGACCACCGGAGCTGGAACTAGCGGGTGTAGCCCACTGAGCACTGCTCGCGCCTGCCCAAGCCGTGCCACTCGCACTTGGGTGGTAGGTTGGCTGGTCCCAACTAGGGGTAACCCCAGACATGTACCCCGCAGGGGCCCCTCCTGCCACTGGTGGCGTAGCAGGCTGTGGCTGTGGTGGTGGTGGTGGCGGGGACTGCTGCTACTGCTGTTGCATGTGTGCTCTCTTCGCCACACTTCTGGTGGACCTGCCTGAAACACTAGCACGACGGCTTTCCTCTTGTGTAACAAGGGGAATGGTTAGTGACTCCGAGTTATACAATCCAAACCCCGGGTTATGTAACGGGATTTGATTTGCATAGCCTGGAAAGAAGAAAGTCAAAGAATCATTTGGACCCCTCTTGAGTATATGCCCTTGGATCAAGTATGCCTCATCAATGAGAACTCAGGGCGTCCCGATGAAGGGTACGGAATTCCCGCTAAGAACCCCGAGTCTGAGAGCGATACGAGTCACCAAAGACGTACACTCAATAGGACCTATCATCTTGAAATTCATCAACCACTGCCGAATCATAGCTTTAATGGGAGAGACCTTGATCTGGTTAACAGCGGCGTATAATAGCATCATCTCATCGCTGCGCACGGGCCGAGCATCCTCTCATGAAAGAGAGTGATGGCGAGCCACTTGTGCCACAGGCGGAGAGTGGGATGCACAATATCGTTGCACCGAGGTACAAACTTGCCACTATAAACAAGACCAGAGATGTGTGGCCAGAAAGAGTCTCGAACAAAACCCTCACAAGCCTGCTTCAAAGAAATAGCACAACGAGGACTAAACCCAAGAAGACGACTAAGTTCCTTCCAAGAAACACGATAATCGGTCCCAAAAAGACGAAACTGAATGCCATCCGGAATCTCAGTAAGAGAGCAAAGAAACTGGATGGTGAGGGGCCGAGTGCCAAGCTCTGTAACCAGCGCAAACTCCTCCCAACCAAGAGCATGCCAAATGGAAGCGAACTCGAGATTCATACCTGTTTTCTCCATGAGAGCCGGGTCAAAGTCCCGGGTGCGGGCGAAGACTCAGTCCTTTAGGAGAGCGTAGGCTTGCTCCTCTCGAGCGCCCTGCAAGTTGAGGTAGGGGGTGTCATCAACGACCACCTTCGCGGCTTGTGGCTCGGCTTGCTCCTCCTGCTCTTCTTCATAATCCATCGTCGATGGGCCGGTGTTGGCTCGCCGGGGGTGGATGAACTCGCGCTTGCCCGCGAATGGGAGTGTGAGCGTGTCACCCTCCAGAGAGTGTTCGCTGCCCAATTCATGCTAGCACAACAACAAAGGACAACAAGAGCAACTCGGTGATGGGTTAGTGAAATCGAATGAAGTTCTTACTGAGCTTGCTCCACCAATAGCAATACTTTCAGCAACACAATAGAGAGAAGACTTGATGATCCAATCTCGAGCAAGAAATCCAAGAAAACCAAGAGAGCAAGGAGTAGAGAGGGGAGTGTGAGTGAAGAGTGTTGATTGGGTGAAGAACACCCCCTCTCCCCTTGCTATTTATAGGCAAATGCGCTGGGCATACAGACATAGCTGTTGGGCAACGGCTAGGAGCCCTTCGAGCAAGGTGGGGCCCAGCAGCCGTTGGGCTGCTTCAGCCGAATTGGGGTCGGCCGACCCCAGGCCGGGCCCACCTGCCCTCTGCCCTGGCCAGTTGCTCCCCTATGGCTAGCTAGGGGCCTGCCTGAGTGCCTCGGCCCAAATTCCCTCGAAATATTTTTCAAATGATTTTTCTTGAATTTTCAAACTCAGAAATGATTTTCAGAAATTTTATTTGGAAAAGGGAAAAGGGCTAGATAAATCTAACATGCATATGCAGAGTTTGGAAAATCAAATATGCAATTTTGGAAATAAAATTTTTGGAAAGGGAAATATGAGATAAGTACCAGCTTTAACCTTTTTGGTAGAAAGGACCCATCATTTTTAGTCCGACGAGTTGGACTCTTCTCAGTGATCAATTCCACTCAGCACCCTACTCCTGAGAAGTAGAGGGTGGTGCCATCTCAATCTTCCACCATTCTTTCCGAATTTTCTTTAGCCTCTTTGATGGAGATTTCTTCCCTGGGGGTAAAGGCTCCGTCCTTCCCCCAAGCTGCTCAACACTATCCTGCACCAAATAGCATTGCTCTTCTTTGTCTTGAAACTTGAACTTCAAGTTCCTATTCCCAATGTGGAAACGGATTATTTCGGACCCCACATTGATTCTAGCTCGGGCATCATTGAGAAATGGTCGCCCAAGGATGAGCGGCATTCCTCCCTCGTCATCCATATCAAGGACCACGAAATCCGCGAAGACATAAGAGTTCTTGACCTTAACCAATATGCTCTCAACAATTCCTTCTGAATATTGTATCGCTGAATCGGCGAGTTGGATAGTCCATGCTGTAGGAGAGAGAGCTGGATATCCCAGTGGCTCGAACATGGCCTTGGACATGAGATTAACACTTGCACCAAGGTCACAAAGGGCATGCCTGATCTTCTTGTAATAGATTGTGCAAGTAATAGTCGGGTAGCCTGGATCTTTCTTGTGCACAACTATTGATTCCTCCCATGGATCAAGAATTTGTTGTATGGGCTTTCCTGCATAGTTAGGGGCATGTGTCTTCCTAGGTGGCTTACCCCACCTAGTTGACACTACACTAACGTTTTGACAAGAGGATACGGGTTGCCCCGGGATCCTCCCGTTATCAGGAGATGGAACCAAAGCAGCCAGCTGAGCCAACTGGGTTTCTAACATTTTGTTAAAACTCAGCTGACTCTTCTGACCAGAAGAAAAACTTTCAAGCTTAACGTTGAGACTTTCTAAAGTTTTATCAAGGGCAGCTAGCTTTTTGTTAACACCTTCATTAATCTTAGCTTGCCCAAAAACAAGATCTCTCAAGGAAGGTTGGTTGGGATTGTAAGAATTACCTTGGTTACCTCCTTGATAATAAGGGAGTTGTTGATTCCACGATTGGCCTCCTTGTTGAGGTGGATGATAACCGTTGTTATTACCATTCATGTACATCACTTCCTCCTGAGTTTCCGAATAGTCGTTGCCTGAGTGGCTAGTGTTGCCACAAACTTCACAAGTCATATGAGAGTCCATAGGCAGAGTTGTGGTGGCCATGGCAGCCTTCTCACTGGTGTAGTCATCCAATCTCTTCATAAGAAGATCCAACTTGGTAGTAATCATGATTGCTTCCTTGACAGTATGAGTACCCCTCGGTCGTCGTTGGAGTCTTTCATCACTCCACCCTTGGTTGGAAACCATCTTCTCAATGAGTATTTTAGCATCATCAACAGTGAGTGAGAAGAATGCTCCCTGAGCAGCAGCATCAATATGGCCTCGGGCTGTCGGAGTCAACCCATTATAAAAGCTTTGAAGAATGAGCCAGTCCTCCATCCCATGGTGAGGATAGGCCAGGACATACTCCTGAAGCCTCTCCCAAGCCTCTGGAATAGATTCACTTGCTGCTTGCTGAAAACCAGAAATCCTTCCACGAAGAGCATTGGTTTTACCCAATTGGAAGAACTTCTTGAGGAATGCCTCTGAACACTTACTCCAAGTGTTAATAGCATCGCGATTCACATAGAACCATTGCTTAGCTTTCCCCAGGAGAGAGAATGGGAATAGCCATAGACGAACAGCGTCCATATTTGCACCCCTGATGATGAAAGTGTTGCATAGCTCTAGGAATTGCTGCAAATGAGCATTGGCATCCTCAGTTGGCTTACCACAGAATAGGCTAGCCTGTACCATCATGATTAGACCCGTCTTGATCTCAAAATTTTCAGTCCCCATTGCCACCTCAGGGCCTTCCAGCACCTGGTCAGCGGAAGGAGCTAAGTACTCACGAAGTGTCTTCTGGGCCATAGCGTTCGACGTGGATGGTACAAAGGAAGTTGGATCGCCTTCCGGACGACTATGACGAGGTGAGTCGAAATGAATTCGAGCTCTCCTCACAAGTGACTCGGGATCTTCAGTAAAATTCTCCGGTAAGTCGAAACCAGTCATACACTACCTGTCTTCATCATCCAAAGATAAAAGAAGACAATCAAGGTTAGCCTGCATTGAGAGTTGTCCTAACCTAATCAGAGTTTATAAACAGATGCAAAGCATAGTCATGATAATCATGTGCCTTCCCCGGTAACGGTGCCAGGAATGCTTGTTGGTGTTTCGTAGCGCTGTCATCTTAAGAACAGATCTGGGATCGATCCTTAGTGACAACACCAAGAATCGCCTTGTAGGCACCTCTCAATGTCACAACTAACGACGCCGGGTTAGTGTGAACATCAAGACTTGCCAAAGGTTAATCTAAACGATCATGAATGAATCCGCAAGCGCATAGATAAACCATTGTAGAATTTCCCCAAGGAAGGAGAGTATTACAAGGGTATCGTATCCGTGGAAGGCAACGGCGGATATCTTAGACTTATGCTTTTGCTCTGAATGTAAACCAAGATATAGATATAGGAAACAACACACTCAAAGGCAGGGGTAAGATAAAAGATATAAGGGTAGTGTGACACACACACTCAGATCTACCTCTACTTCAGCACACTACGGCTTAGGGGGAACATACGAGTTAGCTCTAGGTTCTAATGTACTAAACATACAAAGCTAGAAGATACAGGAGATAGACACGCGTATTGCATGAGAGGGATAAGGTTCAGCACCCAGGTACAAATGGGGAGCTAGCCCGCGATGACCAGCACTCTGCGAAACTAGACTTTAGACTCCTACAGCAGGTACCCCAGCGCGGAGGATTGCTCAAGGATCCAACAGGGCTGTCACCACCTGCGGACCTACCTCTATCGTTACAGGGGGTATGCTCATAACTGTCGTAGCCAGACAACCTAGGCACCATGCCTACGTTGCTGCTAGACTCCACCCAGCCTGGGCTATTGTGACCCAAGGTGAGAACCACCAGAAGACTGGTCAACTAGACCGAGTACCGTAGCTTGAACACAAACCTCATGCAACACTCTCATGTCATCTAACAAGATCAACTAAGGCTAGACATACAAACAAATATGAACTCTCTTATGTAGAGTCAATAAGATCAAAGGGTCGTGTTCATGAAGAACACGAGCCTCTAACTTATGAACAAACACATAAGGAATGAGTTCATCACCCTTCAAGTGGGTCAAAAGGTAGTGTTCACGAAGAACACAAGGCTCTAAATGATGAACAAAGGATGAACTCAAGAGCATATCAAGCATATGATCTACCATGACTTTATATGAAATAGCTGAATAACTGAAGTAGATCAAAGTCATACAATGAAATAAAGATAAAAGAGAACTCATACCTAGACTCCAAAGAAGACTTGGAACCTGAATAAGAGCTACTCTAGCCTACCCCCTAGCCTTGGAAACTAAAAGTGAGAGGAGAATGAGAGAGTGGTGTGTGGGAAATGGGAGCCCCTCCCCTTCTATTTATAGACAAGGACCAGGATTGCTCGGAGGCTCAAAGTCCTCCAAAACGCCCCGGGATGCAGCAAGTGACCAATGAGCAGCTGCCACGTGTAGGGACATGATGAAAGGGGGCAAAGGCGGTTTGGCCGATCCTAGGATCGACCGGCCCCTTCAGCCCTCCTTTCGAGGTGTGTTTCCTCTAGGTGGCTGCCCTGTGGGCCCTTTGATCCATCCCCGGTGCATGGCTTGATTTGGTATTCGAGGTAGGCCCTTTGATCCATGTGAAGTCCATGTGGCGTCCTCTGATTCGTCGGTGAGTGCCTCCCCTGGATCGATGACGTGGAATGCCATGTTTCCCTTGGTGGCAGCCACCTATTCAGCTGAGTTGGCATGGATTCTTCATAGAAGGTGAGTTTCCATCTGTTTTTAGGGGTAAATCACCTACATACAAATAATCTCCAAGGACAAGTGGAACTACATTATTCAAACCAAAATGCTAGTAAATAATGCATATGCCTCCATTTATGTGAGAATATTGAGGGTTGAAAGTGGTGAATTTCAACCGTCAATAGGGGGTATTGACGTCGTTTAGGATAGAGGTCGTTTGGTCCCGCATGGACATGTTCAAAGCACCAAAGCTGCATAATTATCAAGAACTGAAGTTAAATTTCATCATATCGATCTGAATTTTAAAAATGTATACCTGCAGAAATAGTAGGTCTCCTTGAAGGACACGCGTCTTTCCAAGTTCTTCTCTCACTCCATTTATGAATGTAACAATACAATTATGCAGATGATTGAGCATGTAAACACCCCAGTTCATGGAAGGTATCTCTTCCACTTTCTCCACTAGCTGCAAGACGTTGACTGGAATACATGGATCCATATCGGGTGCAAACAACACCTTGTGGCAGTACAGGAAAAAGTCACGAAGGAAGAATGTATCTCCAGGACCATCACTTCGTAGGAGCCTTTCTTCAATTTCTATCAGTTCTAATTTCTTCTTTGCACTTCCGTGTTGGGTAAGCAGAACTTCATTATAGTTGCCATCCATCTTGACCTCTTTTCCTTCGATTGGTAGACCCACGATGTCCTTCACATCTGATGGCATCAACCGGACCAGCTTGTCACCAATTCTAAAACCTTTTTTATCTGGCTCGTACTTGTTGACAAGAGACATCAGCAGGGCACGATCTAGGGATATATTGGGCATGTGTAGCAAGCACTCGAATCCGAATGACCTTAGGCTTTCCTTTCTTTCTCCTGAGAGTTCGCTCACGACACGCGCAAGTCGCAAAGGTGCTATGGAAATTCCATCCCTAGGAGTAATGGTGATCATTGGTCGTATCTGGTCACGGAGAGAGAGTAATCAATAAGCGCGCTGTGTAGGCAGGTAGTGCGTCGTATGGAATCTGGATGGTGTGTTACATACCTCCGGAGTAGACGATAATGGTCCACTGGAGTTGAAGTTGAGCCGCCGTCTCCGGCGATGGCCGCTGCCGGTCGGAGGTGCTACCTTTTCTTCGCTAGGAGGCCGCTTCCTTGACTTTGTCGTCGACTGTGATTTGCCATCAGAAGTCACCATTGATTTGCTGTCGGAACTCTGTGTCGTCGCATTGCCGTCCGGTGCACCTTGCTTGTTAAGATGAGGGACACTTGGACGTCCATCAGTAGACGATTTCCCCGCCGCGCCCGACATGAGCAAAAACCTATTCCTCCTCCGCTTCCGCAATCTGAACTTGCAGGTCGACCAAAATGGATATATACAGTAGTTAGCATTCGTTAAACGGATATCCCAAAATTCTCGCAAAAATGTGGTAATCATCAGCTCAAAAAAGGAACGTAATCAGGTAGATAGCTTTTGTTACGTGCGGTACAGACCTCGGGTCGTGTTCAAGCATGCGTAACCAGAACTCAGACGGTTATGCGTGAGAATGGTGTATTGTGCTTGACTTGGCAGCAAGCCGCGTAACCTAGGCTGAAGCACCACGTGCGGTGTGCGTGGCGTGTCATGGATTGATTGTGCATATTGGCAGCGGGTCCAGCTTACTCCTCAGGCCGGGCGGCAGCTGTACGACCTACTGGGCTACGCACGGTCCATGGCTCCTATGATTCGGTTATGCGCGAGATGGTGCAGGTTAGTTATGTCTTACTATGAGCACGACCTGTCGTGTGTGATCATGTCCAACCTGCGTCTCTCTCTCTCTCTCTCTCTGTTTTTTAGATCAAAAGGAAGAATTCGATTATATCAAAGCTGAGTAACCGGGATACACACACGCACAAATAGGCTCCGCATAGTAAGTCATGCTGCAACACCGACCGGTTACGGACGGACTCGGTTATATCAAAGCTGAGTAACATGAATCCGCACGGACTCAGTTACGCACCTTCATGCTGCAACACCGACCGGTTGTTGTCGATTCGGCGCGTCACCTACAACAGCTCGGTTATGCATCATCCACCCAGCATGCCTCCTGTGCAACACCGACTAGGATGCACACAGACTAGGTTACGCACGATCCATTGCCGGCACCGCCAATTTAGTGGTCGTGAATTTCATCGTGCACGGATTCGTGATCGTGAATTAGATGATTGTTTCCATCTCTCTCTCTCTCAGATGAGTCTACTATGTAGGTGAACAACAATATACTACGTACTAATATGACTTTATTGACTGTAGCAGGAATAGTGAAGATTTCACAGTTACAGTGGTTTGGTGACTTTGGATTTACAGGCAATGGCATTTATAGAATCTCCATGCGTTCTCTGTTGTTTACCCTGCTCCTCATTCAACCCTGCTGCCAGCCCCTGCTGCCTCCTCCGCGTCGCCCGTCCCCTGCATCCGTAGCTGCCACAGATCACCTAGTGACTGCCTAACCACCTAGGCGCCACGGTACCCCTCCGCCGAGCTGCGATGCGCGCCTAGGCGAGCGCGGAATACCGCCGCCTTGAACATTTGAACATTCTTGCAGCCTAGATCTATCCCTCCGACGTCGGTCTTCTTCGGTAGCTACGAGGTATTGCCGACCGATTCCGATGAGCTCTTGTGTTTCTGCGGATCCGCGTGAGTTTGTTGTTCCCAACTTCTGATTCGTGGTTTTTGTCCTTGTCCCGTACAAACTGCATCTGTCCCTACGAGTAATGATCTGTTGGTGCCTGCTGTTTATAGCTGAATGTTTTATGTATTTCCTTATCAGATCTATCGCTTCCTGCTGTTTATAGCTACATGCTCCCATATATTTACTGATCAGTTGTTAGTACAGCCGTTTAGGTACCTGCATCATAGTGTTGAATCTTGAAAGATCTGTTTGTTAGTGTTAATCGGCGGTTGGATCTTATTGTTGTGTCGTACGGTTCACATTCACTTTGTTCTCCTGCCAGATTCACTCTGTTGCACACGAAGCTGGTTTGCATTAGATACGTTGCCATCATTGCTTGTGCTCATTGACATAGTACTTTTTTTCTCTCGAATACACAGAAGAGCTGTGCAACATAAACTACCTGGCTTTTTTGTGCTCATTTGCTCATTCACATAGTTATTAATTAATTAATCCGTTCATTCATGTGTTGCTGCATGATCCAATTCCACTGACATATAGTAAGTTGCAATGCTGGTCTGAATGGGCTGTGAATGTTGACGCTATGCTTTACCCGTAGCCTGTGGATCCCTGCATGTCTACATTCATGGTCAAATGCTAAGTTGTTCTCACAACCATTATGCTTCCTGACAGTTTCTTTGCTCACAGTCCTGACGCTGTCTACCTTATGGATGGTGTGCGTCCGAAGAGAAAGGTGGTGGATAACGGTAGTTTGTCATCTCTGGGACTTTCCGTCAACTTCATTGACGCCCTCCCAGATGAGCTCCTTCGTATGATCCTCTTCTTCTTGCCAGTGCAAGATGCAGTACAGACGTGTGTGCTTGGCCGTCACTGGCGCCTCCTCTGGAAGAGTGCCCCTTACCTGTGCATTTCATGGTTTGGTGCCATTGAACCATTTCATCTTTTTGCCATGGAGAGGATCTGGAAATTCGTGTACAATCTGCTTCTCCTTCGTTATCGCATACCTATCCGTAGATGTGTCATTGACCTTCCTGACATTGAAGAGGATGGCGAGGAATTGGACCACATGGACCACATAATTATCTGGATCAAGCATGTTCTTAGTTGTGAAGCTGAGTTTTTGGGTCTCCAAATTTCCAGGGATGCCGAGGAGGTTTGTATTGAGGTGCATGGTTTTCGCCTCGATTCCCTGTTCCTGAGGTTTCTGGAGCTTTCCTTCATCAAGTTTGATGATAGATTCCTTGATTTCTTGAGTTGCCCAGCATTGGAAGTACTCAAGATTTTCTGTTGTGACTTATCGTGTGCTACAAAGATTTCATCCCACTCCTTAAAGCATCTAAGCATCCTTGCAATCAAGTTCTATCGCAGTGTTCACATTCGTTTTGATTTGCCGAATCTTGTATCCCTGTGTCTTGAAGTTAATAATGGCAAGATTCCTGTGCTTGATAGAATGCCCTCTTCAGTGGATGCAGTTGTCGAGCTGGGAAAAAGTGGAAGTGACTATTGTAGCAGTCATGTTGATACCAACATCCTGCAAGGCTTATCAGAAGCTAAATGTTTGGAGCTGATATCTACTGTCAACATGGTATGCTTACATTTTCGATCACCATTAGCTTTCTTGTTCTTCATCCGGAAAAAAACATTCATCACTAATATCATGATTGTGTGACTAGCCTACTTTCACGAGTTATTTTATATAGTGCCCAACATTTATCAACTTGAAGACTTTGTTTCTCAATAAACAATGGTGTGTGCCAGATAAGTGTGTCCTCGCAGCTATGCTACGACAATCACCAGTTTTGGAGGAGCTTACACTTCAACCGCTTTGCACGGTAGTATATATTTTCTATATACAAGATGGTTGTGAAATGGAAATACTACATGGTGAGTTTGGTTACTATTGATCCTAGCAACATGTCTACTTTCTGTAGGGTGGTGGGTGGAAAGTAGAAATGAAAGGAAGGAAGGCGTCATAGGTTTCATGTACGATTTGTAAACATCTGAAGATAGTGAGACTGCAAAGTGGAAAGGTTAATAAAAAGGTGTTTTAACCTACCTGAGTCAACTTGACATATGGTAAGCTCTTTCCCTTTTCGTGCTCTCTATATTTGATGCGATTTGTTTGGGGCATCTGTGAAAGAAATCCTATGTTAAATTAGAAAAACATTGAATATCGAACTAGTTTGTGAGAGAATTTGGGAGTCACTTTCAAGGTCTATTAGAGGTAGTAAACATAGACTAATTATAAAACTAATTACATGAATGGACGGGAAATTCCGAGACGAATCCATTAAGTCTAATTAATCCGTCATTAGAGATTGTGTACTGTAGCACGACATTGTCTAATCATGACATAATTAGGCTCTTTAGATTCGTCTCAAAAATTAAGGTAGGGGTTGTGAAATGGGTTTTGTCATTAATCCACATTTAATACTCCTAATTAGTGTCCGAAGTTTGATGTGACGGGTGGTTGGTGAAATTTTCGTGAACTAAACACCCCCTTAATATACTTGTTACTTCTCAAATTGTTTGTAGTATATACGAGTGCCTGCTTTTAACTACTTTTTTACTTGTTCTTGTTCAGGTTTCAGTTTTCGATGTTGAACCACTGTACACCGGTTCAGGGAGGAGCAGCATCTGGTGGAGGACATCCTATCAATCAAATCATCTTAGACTCTGATGATGACTAGAGTGATGGCTTCGAAGCTTCTGGGCATCAGCTTCAGAAAGACTCGATGTGTCATGCACATATAACTTTTGCTAGGGTCAGGTCTTAAACTTTGTAGTTAAGCACCCTTCCACTCCTATATTCTGTATGGGTGATCTTAACGAACTTATGCATGCTCATGAAAAACTAGGTCCTATATTAAGCAGTGTGGTTTTATCGATCTTGGTTATAATGGTCCTACTTACACTTGGACTAACAAACGTTTTACTTCCACTCCAACTTATGAACGTCTTGATCGTTGTTTGGGTAATGCAGCTTGGTGCTTAATGTTTCCTTCGACGACTATTTATCATCTTCCCATGATGTACAGCGATCACGTGCCGATCCTAGCTCTTCCAGACGCTCAGCGACCTCGCCGTAACAAACCCTTTCGTTTTGAAAATTGGTGGTTGCTTGATGCAGATTTTCAAGACATCGCTCATTCTAGTTGGCAACGTTCAGCATCTCGTTCCTTCTCACAAAAATCACGTTTCCTTGCTGCAGATTTAAGGAAGTGGCACAGGAAGAAACCCAAGAACTCTGATCTCCTCTCTCAAATTGAAACCCAAATTCTCCACCAACAAAACCTTCCTCCCTACCAGCAAAACCACTCCCTGTAGCAAAGTTTACATGACCAGCATCAAACTCTTCTCACCAAGGAGGAAACTTACCACCTCCAACATTTCAAAAAAACCTAGGCAATCAAAGGAGATAGAAATACTGACTTCTTTCACCAAACTATAGTCAAGCGCAACAGGAAGAACCAAATTACCACTCTCCCAAATCCTGATGGCACCATCTCTACCACACCTCCTCAGTTGGCCAACACTCTCACCACCTATTTCTCCAACATATTTACCTCAGCCCACCCTAACCAGACCCACTCTCCCACATCTCCTCACCTCCATCATAACCCACTTGACCTTCCTCATTCGACTGCCTCCTCTCCCTCATCTCAACCAACATTCCCTCACCCATCTCCTCCTCATCAACCGGATCAACCCCTTCCACAGGATCTCAACAGCGCTATGTCTTTCAGGTTCACCAACTCCACCCCTACTCAAAATGAAATTCATTCGATAATCAAAGGTATGAGAAGTAATGCTGCTCCTGGCCCTGATGGTTCGAATGCAGCCTTTTATAAATCTTCTTGGAATTGGATTAAGCAGGATGTATGCAATTTGGTTGCTGATTTCTATTCCCATGCTTTGCTTCCTTCTGACTTGAGTAAAACTTTTATTGCTCTCATTCCTAAAAAATCTTCCTATCCTTCCTCAGGACTACAGACCTATAGGTTTATGCAATGTTATTTATAAGATTATAGCCAAATCTATAGCTAATAGAATCAAAGATCACTTGCCCAACTTTATTCACCATGCTCAAACTACTTTTATAGCTAATAGACATATCTCCTCAAACATTATCATCACCCAGGAAATTATTCACTCATTCAATTTGAAATCCTGGAATACTCATGCTTTTTTGCATAAAATTGATTTGGCTAAAGCTTTTGACCGTATTGAGTGGTCTTTCATATCTGCTTCCCTTTCCAGAATTGGCTTCAGTAATCACTTTATTCATATGGTCAATGCTTGTATTTCTACATCCTCTCTTTCTATCTTAGTCAATGATGAACCCACTACTTATTTTCATCCTCAGAGAGGAGCAAGACAGGGCTGTCCTCTTTCTCTATATCTATTTGTTCTTGCAATTAATGAGCTATCTCTTAGATTACAGGAAGCTCTCAATTCTAACAATCTCAATGGTGTGTCTCTTGGCCAGGAGCTCCTCCTATTCATTCTCTTTTGTTTGCTAATGATCTAATCTTGTGTGGACAGGCAACCCTCACAGAAGCTCAAACAATTAAAGATATCTTGTATCATTTTTGTCACTTATCAGGTCAAACTCCAAATCTCTTCCATTTATTTCAGTAAGAATGTTCCTGCTGCAACTCGGACCCAGATTCAGAATATTTTCCCTGTCTCTCTTCTGCAACCTAATACCATTCATCTGGGTCATCCCCTCATATTTTCCCACAAAGATAAAAACAAAGTTTATCGTTTCATCCACAACAAGTTCATTGCTATGCTTAACACTTTAAAGGCCAATAAACTTAACCATGCAGGTCATCTCCAATACATTAAATTTGTCCTTTCTTCTATCCCTGTTTATTATATGTCTACTATTTTATTTTCCAGGGATTTCATTGATCAGATAACCGCTATTATCCATATATTTTGGTGGACAGGTGTCCAGGAAGAGCATCAAACTAGTCCTATTGCCTTTCCTTCTTTGGAAGATATTTGTAAACCCACTGCTAAAGGGGGTTTACGCATTAGAGACATGCATCTCATAAATCAAAGTTTGGTTATTAACTCTGCTTGGAAAGTTGCAGCCAACAAGGATCCTCTTTTATCTGCTACTCTCAAAGCTAAATATTACCCACATCACTCTTTTTGGACTGCTCCTTCTGTAGCCACTAGGTCTGTTTTCTGGTCCTCTGTTTTGCAGGTTAAGCATCACCTTCATTCTAATGCCACCTTACAAATTCAGAATGGAGCATCCTCCATTTCGTCTACCCCTTGGACCACTAATTGGGAAAACATTCATGACCATATTATTCTTCCTTTAATTAATCCGACTCTACCAGCTACTGTTGCAGCTACGGTTGCAGATCTCTGGATACCAGGAACCTCTACATGGAACCATCAACTGCTGGCCAATACCTTTGAACCACAACAATTACAAGTCATCACATCAACCCCGGTATTTCACTCATAACAACCAGATATTCTTAGATGGACTTCAGCATCTAATGGTAAGTGCACATCCAATAATGCCTATTCCTATCTAGCTAATCTTCGTGCCCATTCTTTACCTCAACAAGGTTCCAGGAGCATTTCTCCTGAAGCTGATTCTATTTTACAGAAGGTATGGCAAGCAAAAACTATCCCTCCTTTCCTCAAATTGTTTACTTGGCGTCTCCTTCGTCGTGCTCTTGCTTCTGCTGACCGTGCCAGTCGCTATTCAGTCCATATTGATAAGCATTGCAATAAATGTGGGGCCATTGAAACTGATGTCCACCTTTTCATTCTCTGTCACATTCCTTCTCAAATTTAGACTTCAAACTATTTTCCCCTTCCCATTCATTTTGTTAATACTTTAGAGGATGTGGTTCAACATGCGCTCTCTTTGCTTATTCCTGCCACTTCTAATGAAGATTACATTTCTAAGTTTCTTTTTACTTTGTGGTACATATGGAGAGGTAGAAATGATGCTAGATTCAATGCAAAAAATTGGACTCCTTTTCAGGTCCAGCGTCAGGCCATAGCACATCAATAGGACTACATTGCTGCTATTCATGATGACATACAAGATCAACCTGTTGTTCCTGCCACTATGCATTCCAATTTTCTTTGCAGGAACAACCAACAATCCTTTCCTAGCACTTTGGATTCCCCCACTAATATTCATTGCTATGATGATGCTTCTAGTCTTCCAGATAATGGTTTTCCTTTGCCCAGATCAGCAGGATTGGTTATTCACATTGTTAATACAACTATCCAACCTGTCAATTACATTTATATCAGAGCTTATTTGCAGTCCACTCATTCAGTCATCGCTGCAGAAGCTGCTGCTCTAGCCTTAGCGGCTACAGTTCTTCACAACATGGACTTCTGTCAAGTTTCTTTCTTTTCAGATTATCAGCAACTGGTGGCTACTCTCAACAGTGATGACTTCTCCAATCTTCTTGATTGGAGAATGCTTCCTCTTCTGCAGGTCTTCAAACACTACACCAGGGACAGAAGCTCTCAACTTCATCACATTGCCAGAGATAGTAATCAAACAGCAGACACTTTGGCTAGACTAGCCTTTTCTTCTCCTGCTGTTCAGTTTCAAAACTATGTACCAACTTGCTCTTACGAGCATCTCCACTCTCAGTGCCCTCTTTTGGATGCACTGAATTCTGTACCCCTTATTCACACAAGGATCCTAGCAGCTTCTTGCTGCTAACTTAATGAAATGTTTGTTGTAAAAAAAATGTAGTTGTTTGTTGTGTTTGTTTGGTAGCAGGATGTAGCTTCAGAAAGACTCTTCGGATGAATTCAGAATTCATAATATAACCCTGTTTGGAACGAATGGCCTATCTTTCCTGTATGCTAGTGCATAATTTGCAGCACCATTTTCTATTTTTATTGTTTTAATTGCTACTAAAATTCTCTACATACAATGCCGAAACACGTACGTCACCTTGTACCCATTGTGTCTACACATATATGCACCACGACGGCTCGACGGCGATGTCCCAGTTACGCATGATCCATGCTGGTAGCCAGTGGTACAAGTACATTCTACAGAAGATGCGTAACTGAGAGCCGTGCACCGGCAATGTGTTCATTGTTCCTCCAAGCTTACACTAGCTAGCTATCACTACAATAATTAATTATATGCAACAACAAAGCCTGGCATGCACCCCCCAAAAAAAAGCCGCGTAAATCATGCGTAATTGTGGTACTACAGAGCATATATTGTGCGTAACCATGTGGCTGAAGGTTACGCAGACTTGACGAGTGGCTAGCGGCTCAAATTAACTAGGCGTAGGTTTTGATCTTTTTAAGGAAGCCTCGGTACACCATGAAATAAAAGCATAGATCCCGAAATTGTCTATGAAATCGTCTCCCACAGTCGCGTCTTTGAAATCGTCCATGACTACCTATCCACATCTGATCAAACCTGCTTCTTCCGTGTGCACAAATGGCAGAAATCAGCTCCTAGGTAATGTCAGGGTGTGTTGCAACCTCACGGGTCAAGAGGCCTCATAAGTTTGGCACATCAAGAGACAACAGGTGAAGTGGAATGCGTAACCGATACCTTTTGGTGGCAGTGCCCGGCAGGTTACGCACGAGGAACCATGATGGATGCATGGAGCAACATGGCCCGCCTATGGGTTACCATAGCATATGCCTTTGATCAAAGCATGCCGTGTATCCCAGGCGTCCACACGTGTAACCGAGGCGGTGCAGGTTATAGTGATGGCCGCTTGGGCTACGCACGCCAGCATCGCGGTTGCCGCGGGACAAGGCGGGTGGTGTCGAATAAGCGCGTAACCTGCAAGGTCTCGGTTACTCAGGTGCCATTTAGCGGGCTGCGCACTATAGAATTCCATGGACGATGTGTCAGCCTCCCGGGCGCGGGCTTCGCTTCGAGGATAAGCAAACTGCGGCGAGGGCAGGCCGCTGTGGGCCACGCGGTGCACCATCATTATTACGATGGACGACGGCATGGGGCCTCCCTCCTCCGCTCCCCTCCCGTCGTGTCGTCCACAGCCATAGCCGCCGCCCGCCCTGAGGAGTAAGCTGGACCCGCTGCATTACGTGTGCCACGCGGTGCTTCAGCCTAGGTTACGCGACTTGCTGCCAAGCCAAGGGTTACGCACGGTAACTGTGTCGTGTTGTGTGTACAGCCTTGACGAGACGGGACGGGACGAGCCTGCTGCTGCAGGCACCTCCGCTCCTGTCCCGTCGTGTCGTCCATAGCCACAACAGCGTTGCCCGCCCCGAGGAGTAAGCTGGACACGCTGGGTTACGCACAATCCATGATGCACACACGTACTGCATCCACTTTGCAATTAAGCTTATAATATAAACTATATAATTGGTACCCACTAATGATTTCTCTTGCCTCTCAACGTGCCATGTCATAACCCACTACACGCCATGTCACCATCCACTATAAACCAAGTCAACATCCACCAAGACATGTATTTATGCCTTCGTCGATTTTCTGTGACTATTAGCATGTTGTATTTGCGAGTAGCACGCCATAAAATTCTCACAGTTGAAATACATGTAGGATCAATCATTTAAGAATGGTTCTCTCTCAACAAAATTAACATGCTTTCATATATATTATTGTTTACAGATAAATATCATCATGTAATCGTTTTGGTGTTTCTACTTTCACATTTCACCTTAAAATTTTGCTTAAAAATTCCCGCAGGAACGCGCAGGGTATCACCTAGTTAATAGTTACTCCTACCTCGTCTGTGACATCGTGACGATGATCAATTAAGCTGGACCCGCTGGGTTACGCACAATCCATGATGCACACGTGGTGCTTCAGCCTAGGTTATGCGGCTTTCTGCCATTTGTATGTTGGGATCGTACCACCTGCTCCGCGTCGTCAGGTGACACGCTAGCGCTCCCCCTTGTTTACGCATGAAGGGATTTCACATTTTTCCGGTGCACAGCTCGGCGATTATGAAACCCAAGCTACGGCTGCCCCACGTGGCTGGGTTACACGCGCACGGCTCGCCGGGACGTGGCACATGCTACAGCACGGATCGGGATATTTTAAATGATCTGGTTGCCGGAAAACCGCCCGGAGCTAGATACACGCGGGCCACACCACAACATGGAATGTGCAAGTGCAAACCGCTAATCCCAGTGTTGCCACGGGCACAGGCCCACGGGATCTGTTTACTACTCCTCGTCTTCGGTTGTTGCTCGTGTCGCCTATCATACCTCCCACGGCTGACACCGGGCCTGCATTCCAGGACCCACATGGTAGTGGGTGGGAATTGACGAGTTTGCCCAGTTTTTTTCTTTTTCATTTACGTATTTTCGTGGGGTTGAAAGTCCATGACCGCTTTGAACTTTTCAGATTCCATCTGCTTGGTTTCCTAGTTTCCACCCCCTCGGAGGACTTGAGCAGTTGAGCGGCAGTCGTGGCTGTCAGCGCCGATTGATTCATTTCTTTGTCACACAGGTCAGGCCCTACGTCCTTGCTCGTACACATCGAAACTGATGGTTTGCGCTCTTCTAGCTTTGTATTGGGTTAAAGGCGCTCAGATTGTTTCTGTTATGGAGCAATGATTTGAGAACTTGCGTTAGTAATGTACATCCGTGTTGCCTTTATTTCAAGAACTTTGGTACTGATCGAGGTTAGCGGCAGAGGCGGGGCACCAGTCGGCGGCGGCATATAGCGGGGGTGGGGCAGGCAGGATGATGGGGAGGCGGAGGGTGTGGTAGACCACCACCTCTTCCGCCCCGCCACCACCCCCACTCAATTCACGAGCATTTGATTTGATTTTTTTAGTTCCATCCCGATGTTTTGGCGAGTGTAGGAAATTAGAACTTGCTTGGATGCCTTTCAATGTTTACCCAACCTAATTCTAGGAATGTCTTGAAATTTTTGCTACCAATGCAGTTGTTCTTTGTTGTCGTAACCAAGTAGAAGCTCTCTCTCTCTCTCTCTCTCTTTTTCTTTTGGAATGAAAGGAAGGAGCACTGCCACATCATATAAGAAGAAGGTGCCTATTTTGTGATTATTTTATCCCTGAAAAGGAAAGTTCTACTACTTGCCAGGGATCTCTATAGGAGCTTTGATACTGCTGTGGAAATGGATCATTTGAGCAGATATGCTGAAGGTATCCTGAACTTTCTGTGTTTATGCCTTGTCGTCATTCCTTTTCCTTTCTATTGTAAGTTAATGCACCATAGTGTCTGATTGCTTATTCTGCTGCTTTGTAGAAGATAGTGGCCATCATCAGGTTGCCGCGGGGCAATTTGATAATGTCACAGAAGGTGAAGTGTACATGCCATATAACTCAAAAGCGCAAAGCTCCATATTCTGATTGATTTGTCAATAATTTTTTTAACCATGTAGTAACTTTGTCCAATTAGGATTGCCAGTCTCAGTGGGGTTTTATGGTGTTCAATTTGCTGACATAAATCTGTAACATAGTGTTGCCGTTAACACATCCATCACGAAAATATTGATGCTACTTGTCATGGCACTTGAAAGGTTATTTTGCCAAAGTATTTAATTTATTTTCCCTGTATCTTTGTATTCCCATTGTGTCAGCCCATTCGCTAACTTTAATTGGTGCATTGTTCCTTTTGTTGTATCTAAAGGTTCCGACTCCAAGATGGAATCCAGAAACCGCACCAAAGGAAAAATTAGAAAGTGTGTCACTCAGACTTCAGTATCTGATTCAGAACCCTCAAGTAAAAAACCAAGACAAGATCCAACCATCTTGATACCCAGTTTTGACCCAAGTGTACGGATTCAAACTACCTGATTCCATGCAATACTCCTTTTTTATGGTAATCTAGCTGTTGCCATATATAATTCTATATGTTGTATTTGTCAGGACAAGGAAGTACGTGTAAGAACAAGGTGCTCTCCACATGCAGTGATTAATGCCAACAGAAAATTGAATACAAACCAGGAAAAAGGAATTAATGATCTTAAACATGGTGCTTATTTGCAAATGAAGCTCGATCACTCCTTTGAAAAGTTTGGAGCATGGATACTGATCCACTTTGATGAAGAAAACATGTGCTATAATTTTGGTTCTGCTGGAAGTGTACCTATAAACAAAAGAAGTCTTGCTAGGTTAACCGGATTACCATCCAATGGGGACAAAATTGTACCACAAACTGGCAGGCAAGGGAATGTCCCTAAGTTCAGAGAAAAACTGGGTATACCAAAAAATGAAAAGGGATTCCCACAGATGAAATTGCTCAATGAGATCAATAAGGGCAATGATGATAACCTTTTCGTTACATGTTGGCTTTTGCTTTTATCCGACAGGATATTTGCTCCTGACACACTTTACAATGTTAGCCCTAAATTGTTGCATATTTGCGAAGACGTGGATCGTATAATGTCCTATGACTGGGTTGGCTACATACCGGAAGATATAAAAAATAGTGCCAAGCATATAAAGGAAAAGATTTATAATGATCCAAATTTTAGTTGTTACATGAAAGGGTCAACATATTTCCTTGGAGTAAGGACTATCCATATCAAATCATAATCCTGTTTCAGGAGTTATTTTTCTTTATTATGGTAGCTCATGCATGTGATGTTTATGCAGTTATATTTGCTGGACTGGCTTGAACATGGGAGGGATATTAAATAATGTGTTAAACTACCTTGTTTTATATTTTGGGATAGCTACAAGGAAACGAAACAGATTGAAAAAGCTCATCTATTCCGATTTGGACTTTTCAGAGGACTAAAGGTAACTCTTCATTTTATGTCCTTTTGCAACTCATGCTTAGCTATTTTTTTTGGCCTAATGCATTTTTGCACTATTTTGATTCATCTCAATTTTTTCAATGCAGTTGAAAAATGTCAACAGTACATGTTATGCACAAGATTTCCACTGCACAGATTCAACGACATATATCTCAATTGACAATATCGATCTGCCACCAGATGTGAGTTTTGCACACCTTGTTTTCCTTGCTGCTGTGTGACCGTACTTTCATGAATGAAACAATGTAATAATCAAAAACATGTAGTAGAATATATTTTTATATTTCTGGTCTTGACAGATCATTGTCTGATTAACAGTTGAAGTCGCAAATTGTCAAGAAGATTGAGGATCATAAAATTGCGAATTCGGACCAGATCTCAGGTACTTTTGGTCCCTTGATCAGTTTAATCACTAAATTGGACAACGAAATTCAGAGAACTTACAATCAGAGTGTACAAAAACTTCTTGCTGCAATTGCTCTGCTTGTTTGTGAGTTAACTAGAACTGAGGAATTGGCTGAACAGCAACTCCACCAGGTTCATATCTGCATAGTCTCAGTCTTTGTTTTGCAATTTCTGTAAATTATTGCTGAAATCACAAATCTCAACTGTTAATTGATGGTTGTTATTTCTTAACGTTCAGGAAAATGGAACTGCATCTCTGGATTTTCAGGGACCCCAGGATAAGGTTATAACACAAACTTGCTTGCGATAAGTTTTCAATTATTTGGATTTTTTGTTGAACAACTTAAATGTTTTGATTCATGCACTTGAATTACCTTAGATAAGCTGTAAAACAGTTTACATGATTTATATGTGTTGTTTGTATAGTTAATTCGAGTAATATATTGCAGGAAACATTGGATTCCACCTATAGGCATTGGGCTTCTCTTGAAAAGCAGATTGTCTTGTCCATCTCCAAACTAATTGAGGATGCTAGAGACTACGTCAGGTTCCGTGCTGTCTGCAAGAACTGGAAGGAAGCCGTCAATCCCATTGCTGACACATGCTTTCAGCCCTGGATCATGTTGTCCCAGTACGATGAATGCCTACAGTTTCAGACGTTGGATGGGACCTGGTCTGCATGCGTAAAAGTCCTAGTTCTAGATGGCAAGACGGTGGCTAAGTGCGGCTATTTCCCTGCCCTTGTTCGTGGCAGGATTACCGGTTATGACAGCGGCCTCCTTATCGGGATCGATATTAGAAAGAATGCTAAGGGTGTGATTGTCAACCCACTGACTGGGTGGAACACCGAACTACCGCCCCTACCCAGTACTGTTGAATATGGATTTGTCATATCAAATAGTGTTGAGAATAAATGTACTGTTGTTGTCTACACCAAGCACACCGAGCCAGGTGTTCCCATGACCGCAGCGGTATGTGAACATGGAATTGACAAGGAGTGGAAAACCAGTACTCACACCAGCGTCAGGAAGTTCTGGCAGTAGATGGAGGATTGTTTTAAACCATGCCTGCAGAAGCACACAGTCAAACAGGAGGATCAGGTGCTCTTCCTCTGTGGAACGTCCGACGACTTCTACACTCCGGACTTAGACACTTCCGCCAACACCCTAGGGAGCTTTGTACTCATAGATCAGCCCATATATAACGGTGATGTCCCACCTAAATGGCACAATCATATTGTCGACCCATAATGACTTCTCCTGCTTTGCGTTGTCGGACGACAGATTCGCCGACATCAACAATTATACTACTTTGATTTGGATTTTAGAAGATGCTTGCTGAGGAAGCGCAACATAATGGATGGTGTCGCTGTCATCATGAGAGATATAACCCTGAAGTCATAGAATGGTTCCAGATCACTGTTTGAATCAGTCAGATGGTTCGTACCTACACTGATGAAGCCAACTGTACAGTTCTGATGAAAATGTAACCTTCAGCCACACAGTCTGCGTAACCTTCAGGCACACAGTTACGCATGATATATGCTTCTGTGGTACAATCGTACAACAATTTTGGTTACACGACTTTGTTGTTGCATTGTATAATTAATAGTAAATGTAGTGATAGCTACTTCAGAGGATCTCATTCCGCTCGGAGCCGGTCGCCGCTGAGACCCGACGGCCCGCCGACAGCCCCGCCGTCGTCCACCGCCACCAGGTCCTTGGCCGCCGCATCCCACCACCCCACCAACGCTGACTGCCGTGGCACAGCTGATGGCGAGTTCGAGTTCGCGGCGCGGGGGCAGGCCCTGGCGGCGGCCTCGCGAGCGGCGTCGACGGCCAGGCGCCCATCAAGGCGACGCAGCCAGCGCAGGAGCTCACCCCGCGGTGGCGTGACAAGCGCAGAGGCCCCCATGGCAGCAAACATGGCGGGTAGCATGGCGGCGCGGGTAGATCAACGATGGGGGCGGCACGGACGCAAGCAGGAGCACCTCCGCGGCGGCGGGCCGGCGCCGTCGGTCGATCACCCCCCTCCCTCGCGGCCGGGCAAGAAAGAGCTCCTCCGCCGGGAGGCCAGCTGGGCCGACGGTGGCGGGAGGGGCTGTCAACCAGACCCTGCTGGCGCACGGCGCAGGCCTACTGGGCGGCGGCGACGCCTACGCGCGGCTGCTGGTGCGCGGTTCCACCGAGGCCTACACCGCCGCACCCAAGCAGGACCGTCGTGCAAGAAGAGGAGGCCCCGCGCGCACCTCAGCGACACCGGCCGTCGTGCTCCTCTCAAGCTGCGGAGGAGGTGCTGGCGGCCTGGTCGACCTCTGCCTTCATCGCCGGCAATTGCTCTTCTTCCCCCTTGTCTTCGTCCTCCTCCGCCTTCGTCACCGGCAATTGCTCTTCTTCCCCCTCATCTTCGTCCTCCTCGCCCGGCGGTCACGGAGTGGGCTGAGACTGGACGTGGACAAGTACATGTACTGTATAGGGTGATGGTGAGGGGATGAGGCACGCAGCTGGGGCTCAGCATGGACGGCGTCAAGGCTGCGGTGGCTGGACCTTGCCGAGTGGGAGTGCACCATCTCGCCGCCTGCCATGGACATGCACGACGAAATGCCCTCGAGGGACCAGAGCAAGACGAAAGCCTTCACATCGTAGCTTTTGATGACTTGTTTAGTTTAAATTAGTTCTAGTGATTTTTTATCTAGAAAGATCAGAAGTGTTGTGCTACTGTCAGAGGCCTCGGCCTCGGCGTGGGTGAATGCGAGCGGGGCTCCGTTCAATTAAAGAAGTTGTTGGATTTCATCAAAAAAATTTTAGCTATTTCATTTTGCATAATAGCTAAATCAGAATTTTAGCTATTCATTTTTAAAGGAGCTCTTGGAGTTGCTCTAACTATACATCCTACACGTCATGAGCAATTTGGGCGGATCACGGATCTAATATTACTAATTCGGTGAGTTTATTGATTGATATATAGCAATACTCAAAACCGTACTAATATTCATTCATGTAAATGTTGGCATGTAGAGCTCCTAAAATCGTTGAAGCAACACTTGGGTCGGCGTCGATTATAGTTGTCTACTACGTACATGTCCTTTTTCATGAGAATGACTTGCATTGGCTGAGTAGTATTGTAAGCGACTGTGTAATGGATGGAACAGAGACGTGCCTTCGATATGACTTTTCCTTTTGAGTCAACTGCCATATTCCTGCCAGTGTGTAATCTAATTTGAAAGAATGTTGGCGTGCTACAACAATGTGGGTTACACGTCATGCTGCATCAAAGGCAGATTGGGTAAGCCATATTGTGCCATTATCAGGTGCCATGCCTTAGATGAGTAAAATCTATTGATCCTTACTCCATATATATAATAATGTGACTACCCACCCACTAAATTAGGATCAATGCGATGTAGGAGTACTCTACTAGCGGCTTGTGCGGCAACAGATCAGGTGGAAACTACAACCTTCGTGAAAACCCATGCAAACCACATAAAGCTCTCCTGATTTTTTTTGACGGTGGGGGGGGGAGATTTGCCCACCTGATTTAATTTCATGGGCCATTCGCAGCATGCCAAGAAGCTTGGTACATAGAGTTTTCAGCGGCAGTGAAAAAAATAGGGCAACCAGGAGATTTTTCTCTGGTTGTACTACATTTTAGGAAACAGGGAGCACCAGCCGCCTTCCGTGGCCAAACGATCTGCTTGGGGGAGGCGCAGACACCATTGCCACGCTTCGTCTTTGCAGTTTCTCCAGAAGCTCTCCTGATTAGAAATATGTGTGTGTGGGACACACCGTACCAAATCTACTCCGAGTCGTTATCGCACCCATCGGTAAGATCATGGTCACCTAACAACATGAGAATTAGCAAGGCAAAACCATAAATGTTAACGACAATTCACACAACCATATGCAATAAGAACTCACTGCCATTGTGCGAACCACTCGCCTCAGAATCAGAAAGCGGTGTCGAAGTTCTGCAATCCAAATATCCATCCAGCTTGGCAAAACCGACATCAATTTGACCAAATAGGTGTTCAACCTGGTTGACTTTCTACAGATATAAAGCGAGGTAAAGGGTAAAGCACGAGGCAATTAATTGGCATCTCAATTCTTAAGGAGTGTACAAGGTATATCCAAAAAGAAAATATTTACTACTACCTTGCTATGCTCTTCATCGTCGGTCTCCTCGTCACTTTTAGGGGGTCCGCAAGTGAATGGCAGCGCCTTGTCTGCCTCGATGATTCAAAAGTCATAGATTAAATGAAACAAGTAAATGGTGCAGAGGATCAATAATAGCATATCAGTACTATGTACGCACCGTGGTTGAAATCAACAAGTACGTTAGCTAATACTTCATAGCGTGTGAGGGGTGGGCTTTGTCCAGTGTATTTGAACATACCATCACCAGTGTCTGCAATTGGTAGTATATCTCCAAATTTCGAACAAATGGAGGTGATGCCATTGTCGAGATATTCAATCTTTTTTTCATGTTCTGTGCATTTTCCAGATAAAAGGTTGCAAAAATCAGACTCCCTGAGCAGATCACGCTGCAATTTGCAGACCTTAGCATGATTGTAATCATCAAATGTCACGACTGCATGTTTTTCCAAGTGCTCAATCACTTGCTGGCAGAGATCTTCGTCTGCCTCATACCCCCTTTTGTCTGGACCACTGAGGAACGTGGCCTCTGCTTTCTCCTGTACTGATGAATCAATATCAGGAACATCTATTGTCACCGCTAAAGTCATTTGACCATCCTGGAGTTCGATGGTTTCCTCATGCACTTTTATGCCCAACCTTTTAACAATATCATCCAGGATGCGACGACATGGGATTGTGATTACATGAGTAGAGTAGCTAGACTACACATGCCGGTACACAAGGGAAAAAGAATCAGCAAGCATGCACTCGTATGTGTATACCAGATATGCTCAATTATTGTTTATTCGAAATTTGGACGATGCATAGAGCTTACCCCAGGAACATGAACAAGGGACAACGAATCATCTTCTGACACAGCTGAGTTGACCTACGTTAAAGAATAATAACACAAACCAAGTTTGAGGAAACGTGGACGATAATTTGGGAACAGACGCGGGAAATTCACACTCTTTGTACCAGTGGGTTGTCAACAGGCAGTTGTACAAGTGGAGTGACATAATCTTTTGTGCAGAAAGGGCGACGAGAGCAGCGGCCAGAAACCTGCAGATGTCGAGATGGACAAGTGTATGAATATATTAATTTGCTGGGTCGAATTAAGGTGAAGTTTGTAATATTGTTTGAGATATTCGGATATACTTCTACTACTATGTAAAGTTCTTCCCATTCCCAATTCTATTCTGGTTATGGGTTGGTCATAGTAATAGACAGAAAACTACTCCCAGGTTGATCCGTTTCTGTAATTTCGTTGCTTTTATCAGTATAATGAAATTTCGGACCTGGCATAGTGGGAAAAAAATGTAAGCGATACTTGAGCAGGAACTTAGACCGCCACAAGACAAGAAGAGGAAATCAGAAACAATATGAAGCTCGACTTGATGTGGTGTTGGATGTAATTAATTATTATATTACTGGAAGGTTGCCCAGTGTGATTTCAATCCTCGTGATGCCATTCTATTACTGCTTACATTAATTGATTACGTACAATCTCCTAAGTTCAGAAAGGGAGGGAGCATAAAAAAATTAACCTCTTCATCGGCCTTTGCAGGCGTAGAAAGGGGAACTGGAGGCGAGGCTGCGACATGGCTCCCTGCCACCGAACGGTTGACATCACCTGGACAGCCTGCTGGATTGTCAATGGACGAATAGATGGGATCTTCCCGCTGTGTATAGCCAGCGGACGCTTCGTCGGTGTACAGCAGGGGGATCCACTGCTCGCTCCATGGGGTGATGAAGAATGCATTGTGGTAGTGATGGACTGCAGCTGCGCTATATGGAGCCTTCGTGATATATATGAAGAAGAAGAAGTACAGAAACCTTGCAATACAAAGATTTTGAGAGAGAGAGAGATGGAAGCGAATGAAAACCACGATCGCGAAATTGCCGGGGTTGCCGCAAAGCGTACGTAACTGAAACTCACATGAAATTATGGTAACATTAAGCAATGAAGTTACCATGCATATGCCTTTGATCACCCGCCGTGCTCCGCGGCAACCGCGGTGCTGCGTGCATAACCCAAGCCGCCTTCACATGGCTGTGTGGGCAACCCAAGCTGTTGCACCTAGCAGCATGGCCCCAGAGTAACCGAGACTAGGCTACGCAGGTTGTGCACGATGGCCGCACGCATGCCGTGTGGGTCACGGTTACGCATTCCTCTGTATGTTGTATTAGCTTGTTCCACAAGATACATGCATGGATGGTACGTAACCAGGGCACCACTGTCGCGACATCGTGCGTAACCGAGTACGTGTTACCGGCCGGCGTTATACGTAGAGAAGTTTACAATTACTAAAAAAAAGAATTAAGGAGTGTAGACCACCCGATCCAAACAGGGTATTAACTACTTTTTGAATTGTTCTTGTTCAGCTTTCAGTTTTCGATGTTGAACCACTGTACACTGGCTAAGGGAGGAGCAGCATCTGGTGGAGGACATCCTGCAACACCGACTGCGTTATGCAGAAATAGGCTTCAGATGCACACGTAACCTAGACAGGCATGGTTATGCAAGCATCCATGCTGCATCCGGTCATGTCGATTCAGCGCGTAACCTGTACCCGTGCGGATACGCACTATCCGTGCTGCGTGCTACAACACCGACTGGGTGGTGTCGATTATGCGCATAAGTTGGACCCGCTCGGTTACGCACCATCCATGCATGTAGCTGTTATGTAACTTATGTTGCCTGCGAGATGAGTTTGGTTGGGTTGCCTCCGTCAGATCGAGAGTGGATGGTGCAGATGCGGTGACTGCTGAGTGCAGTCATTTTGCCTGACTGCACACAGCAGGTGAATGCATAACCCGTACCGGCTCGGTTACGAACGATCCATGCTGCATGCTGCGATCATTTGATGGCAGCTTTGCCTGTGCCACGGTCGACGTGTATTACGCACGTACGAGGCTGCTTGTATTACACACAGCATCGTGGTTGCCGCGCAACACGGCACGAGATCATTTGGTGGTAGCACCCAATAGGTTACGCACGAGCCATGGTGCGTCTAGCAACATGGCTAGTAGTTGGGTTACCAATTACCATAGCATTAGCATATGCCATTGATCAAAGCAATACGCACAGTCCGTGCACCATGCTGCGTGCGTAAACCAACCTTCCTCAGGTAATGTGCAGAATCGACAAGATCAGCCTAGGCCGTCGGTTTTCAAAGTTCTAACTTACTAGCTAATAATGCGGATCTCAAAAAAAACATTGCTGATGCGTAAGAGAGTGGGTGCAGGATAAATCGTAAATATAGTTAATTATGGGATGCCATGTTGTTATGTCAAATGTGCATTAAACTTGTCTGCTCTCAAATTAACTCGCGGAAGGCATTCATTTCATCTCCATCGAAACAAACATTGTAGGCAAATGGTGGCAGACCCTTTGGGTCATTCGGGTAACTCAGCAAGAAAATCAATCCCCTTATCCACTCTGATGAATCCCGACCTCGCCGCTTGGTGTGGCGGCGCAGCCATGTCCGCCGTCGACCTTGTGCCGCCCGACCACTGCATCGGTTCCGCACTCGTCCCTCCGCCGGCGTCACAGGCCGCGCCGTCCGCATCTTTGACGGCACCACTTCCTCCGACCCAACCGCGCCCCTCGTCCAGGCCGTCATCGGACCCAACTATCCAGGCCGCCGTTGACAATGGAATGGAATGGAGGACATGAAGATGGAACGAAGTAATTAACTTTGCAGCGTGAATGTACTACTAAACCATGCTGGATTTTTTTAGTAGACCATGCTGGAACTAATTGTTTCGATGGAGATGAAATGAATGCCTTCCGCGAGTCAATTTGAGAGCAGACAAGTTTAATGCACATTTGACATAACAACATGGCATCCCATAATTAACTATATTTACGATTTATCCTGCACCCACTCTCTTACGCATCAGCAATGTTTTTTTCTGAGATCCGCATTATTAGCTAGTAAGTTAGAACTTTGAAGACCGACGGTGTAGACTGACTGTCGATTCTACACGTTACCTGAGGAAGGTTGGATTACGCACGCAGCATCACGGTTGCCGAGCAGCACAGCGGGCCGCGGGTGTTGTCGGACCTGCGTAACCTACGCCCATCCGGTTACACACGAGCCATGGTGCCCGGTGCAACGTCACTGGATACTGCGCAGTGCGCATGCGCACAGACATACAGAGGCATGTGAAACCTGCCCAGTCTACAGAGCCACGCTGGATGCTTGCGTGTTTGGTTTACAAACGCTTTGTGCTTGGCTGTTTACGAGTTTCCGCTTCACAAGACGGAGGGAGTACTCCGCACAGTTGTTTAACTTAATAAAAAAAGTTCCGGGAAAATGGTGTCCAAAGTACAGTAAACGTCTAGATAAACTATGATATGCTTGCTGGTACTCCGTACTCACTAATGAAACGAACCATACCAGCCAAACTACTATCATGTGTCATCAAGTCGCCGTTGCTGCTCATTTCGTCGGTCGCATCTTATTCGGATTCTGACGACCTCCACTATCCAGATTTCTCTTCGGACCTGAATGCAGATGACCTAATAAATAGGTGGACACATTATAAACTTAGAGAAAATGAGATGATACCTTTGCTAGGTGGCACTTCACCATCTTGCGGAGGTACAACATCGTCTCGAACATCCTCTGCTTGCTCCTGCTCCTCCTCCTCAAGCTCTTGCTCCTGCTTGTTCTTCGACTTTCTCTTCTTCGTGAGATGGCACTTTGGCCTCAGGGTGCATACACATTAAATAAATGTTTATGTACTAAACACAAAATATCAACTACTGCTAAGGATGCCAGAGGAGTTCAATGCAGAAACCATGCGTACCTCTTATTTATGTTGGGGCAACTAGGTTTCGTATGCCCTTTTACCAAGCACCCACTGCATCTGTACTTAGATATACCCTGATTAATTCTTTCGTGGAGGGCCTTTATCCTTTTCGAAGGAGCACCTTTGCGAACAATCCACAATGGGTCCAAAATAGTTTCAAATTGACAATATGGGTCGGCTTCAGTAAATATCTTGGGCAAGTGATGATGTTCGTCCTCTTCAAATTGGTGTGCCTTGATGCATTCACATACCTCCTGCAAAGCATCCCTCAACTTCTTTGTCAGGACTGGACTCGGTGAGGCATAGTACACAACTTTGGTACCCACGTTTCGCATATCACGGAACCTGTGAAAGGACATGGACTGGTCAAAAATCTGGGTTCTCCTCTCTAGAGGAAATCCAGACTTTGCAGAAACGGTGAGCCTAGACTTCACGCAGGCTCGTGGTAATTTGGCTGCGCTAGTGTGAAACAAAATAGCAAACATGTGACAGCATGGGATGGCATCACACTCCAGCTTCCGACAATTGCTGCGCAATTCCGCCTCACCACACGTTGGGTTGGTAGTAGACGTCACGACAAATTTCTTATCTGGCTTGCCATTTCTGTAGGCAATAGTGAATCTCACCATTTCGATGGCATGCTAACCATTCTGAGGTGTCACCATTTCAAAGCTGTACTATTCATTCTGAACCTCAAAGCGCAAGGACCTGTCGATCTGCTTCTTAACAATATCAAAATTTGCATGAGTGTAAGTACTAGCACAGTACTTTTCAATATCAGATGCTTGCGCCGTAGTGAACCAGAATGAATGTCGTGTATTGGCATCCAGCATTAACTCAGTTGTCCGCATATGGTACACACAGCTCTCATAGTGCTCCAGTAAAGAAACCAGTGTCATTTGGGGATGCAGATACGTGTGCAGCCTTGAATTCAAGCTCTCACTTCGCTAATTGGTGTGGAGTCCAAGGAAATAGTGATTGGCATGGTAAGTTGCAGCCCACAAATTCCTCATGTTATACATCTTTGAAAGCCAAGTGTTTTTGTAGGCCTTGTGTTCCTCTATAAATTTGGACCATTGGCTTTCAAAACTTTCACGTGTATATGGGCGATACATAAACTGCGTGAAGTCACGTTTCAGCTTCTTGCCGCGAAGATGTTTAACTAGGTTACGATCTATGTGCCAGGTGCAGATTCTGTGGTTCGAATTTTCTAGTACGTCACGGATGGCATTCTGCATTGCGAAGTCTCCGTCAGTGATCATTGATTTGGGGTGCTGCATGGACATTGCGCGCATAAATGTCCGCAGCAACCATATATACCTCTGTGGTTTCCTGCGCGAGAATGCCACATCCGAATATGACGATACTTCGGTGGTGGTTCACTCCAACGAAAGGAATGAAGGGTAGGTTGTACCGATTTGTCCTGTATGTGCTGTCAAACACAAGAACATCTCCAAAAACAAGATTGTGCATCACATTAGAACAAGCACTTCAAATGTCCCTTGTCATCTTCTACGTAATCGAAGTAGAACCCATCATTATCTGTCCTGCGGGCCCACAAGTGCTTGAGCAGTGTTCTTGCATCGCCATCTGCTAAGATCTGCTTCTTTCGCTGGTCGCAGAAGTTGTATAGATCCTTTGTTGTGAAGCCTACTCTGTCGTATCCTCCGTGCTGCTGGTCCATGACGTCCATAATCTGGTTTTTCTTGAGCCCTGCTATTTCGTAGGAGATGATTTTTTCCATTTGTGCTGCACTGATATCCCGGTGCCCACAGAAGAAGCAGGTGAGATCAGATTTGGATAGGTCATGGCCATGTTCAGCGACGAATGTGCTTATGGCCCACTTGCCCGTTTCTCTGTTAAGCTTGACGATCAGTTTGGCTATGCAGTCAATCCTGGTAAGGCTCCTGGGCTTCCTGCAATGATCTTCCATATTCGAATTCATGTACCTGTCATCACACCATCCTTCACGGCAGCAAACAAAAGTTCTTGATGTACTTACTCCGTCATCGTCGTTCTTCGTAGATGACTTCCTTACCCTGAAACCTTTGTCCTTGGCATAATTTTTGTAGAAATGAAACGCTTGGTCCTCGCTGTCGAAAGTCTGGCTAGTAATGTAATCGCGTTAAAGTTGCTGATCGCCGGCTAGGACGTCAACGCCGGCCATGATCAGTGTGTTGGCGTTTCGTAGCTTCGTCATCTTAAGAACAGATCTAGGACCCGTCCTTAGTGACAACACCAAGAAACGCCTTGTAGCCACCTCTCAATGTCACAACTAATGTTGTCGGGTTAGCGTGAACATCCAGACTTGCCATAGGTTAATCTAAACGATCATGAACGAATCCGCAAGTGCACAGATAAACCATTGTAGCATTTCCCCAAGGAAGGAGAGTATTCCAAGGGTATCGTATCCGTGGAAGGCAATGGCAGATATCTTAGACTTATGCTTTTGCTCTGAATGTAAACCGAGAGATAGATATAGGGAACAACACACTCAAAGATAGGGGTAAGATAAAAGATATAAGGGTAGTGCGACACACACACTCAGATCTACCTCTACTCTAGCACACTACGGCTTAGGGGGAACATACGAGTTAGCTCAAGGTTCTAATGTACTAAACATACAAAGCTAGAAGATACAAGAGATGGGCATGAGTATTGCATGAGAGAGATAAGGTTCAGCACCCAGGTACAAACGGGGAGCTAGCCCGCGACGACCAGCACTCTGCAAAACTAGACTTAGACTCCTACAGCAGGTACCCCAGCGCGGAGGTTGCCCAAGGATCCAACAGGGCTGTCACTACCTGAGGACCGACCTCTATCGTTACGGGGTTATGCTCATAACTATCGTAGCTAGACAACTGAGGCACCATGCCTACGTTGCTGCTAGACTCCACCCGGCCCGGGCTATTGTGACCCAGGGTGAGAGCCACCAGAAGACTGGTCAACTAGATCGAGTACTGTAGCTTGAACACAGACCTCATGCAACACTCTCATGCCATCTAACAAGATCAACTAAGGCTAGACATACAAACAGATATGAACTCTCTTATGTCTAATCAATAGGATCAAAGGGTCGTGTTCGTGAAGAACACGAGCCTCTAACTCATGAACAAACACATAGGGAAGGAGTTTATCACCCTTCAAGTGGATCAAAAGGTAGTGTTGACGAAGAACACAAGCCTCTAAATGATGAATAGAGGATGAACTCAAGAACATATCAAGCATATGATCTACCATAACTTTATATGAAATAGTTGAATAACTGAAGTAGATCAATGGCATACAAAGAAATAAAGATAAAAGAGAACTCATAGCTAGACTTTCAAGAGGACTTGGAACCTGAATAAGAGCTACTCTAGCCTACCCCCTAGCCTTGGAAACTAAAGGTGAGAGGAGAATGAGAGAGTGCTATGTGGGAAATGGGAGCGCCTCCCCTTCTATTTATTGGCAAGGACCCGGCTTGCTCGGAGGCTCAAAGTGCTCCAAAACACCCGGGAGTGAGGCAATGGACCAATGGGGAGCTACCGCGTGGAGGGCCTGCATGGAGCCCCCTAGGCCGGTTCGGCCGATCCTAAGATCGGCCGGCCCTCTAGGCTGGCCCCACCTGGTGGTTTTCCTCTAGGTGGCTACCCTGTGGGCCCTCTGATCCATCCCCGATGCATGGCTTGATTTGGTATCTGAGATGGGCCCTTTGATCCATGTGAAGTCCATGTGGCGTCCTCTGATTCGTCGGTGAGTGCCTCCCCTAGATCGATGTCGTGGAATGCCATGTTTCCCTTGGTGGCAGCCACCTCCTCAGCTGAGTTGGCATGGTTTCTTCATAGAAGGTGGGTTTCCATCTCTTTTAAGAGGTAAATCACCTACATACAAATAATCTCCAAGGACAAGTGGAACTACATTATTCAAACCAAAATGCTAGTAAATAATGCATATGCCTCCATTTATGTGAGAATATTGAAGGTTGGAAATGGTGAATTTCAACCGTCAACAAACTCCCCCAATCTAGCCTCTTGCTCGTCTCGAAGCAAGACATTAGAGACTTAGGTTGGTTGATCAGGAGTTGCTACAATGTTGTATTCCCAACTTATGGCAAACATACAGCAAGGTACTCTACCAAGAGTTGAACAAGTTGGCAGTGTTCTTACCTTTCACCTGATGACGTGGGGCATATAGCTTCACCTGCCCTGGACGGTTGAGAGACAGAATGGTTATATAGCATGTGCATAATCACTTATACCTTGATCAGCTTATAAATCCGGAGGTTTTGCAAATTTTTCAAAAGAAAATCAGAGTTCCTCAAATGATACTCTCGGATCGCTCAAAAGTGTATGGTTCCTCACCAAGGTATCAATGTTGCCTTTCTTCATATCCTACTCCTAATAGGCTGTATGTGGAAATGTAGGTAGGGAAGATGTGGCATACTTGTCTCTCATGTTTTGCTAAGTCAAAAATCGGATCCTTGGAAGAAACAAACATACATCTTGATCAAGATGTGCATATGTGTGTGATGGATATGAGCATGGCAAGGTGGATACTAGGCCCGGAAATGGGTGCTAGATATTACCATGCTTTATATGAGGGAATAGGGGATTGATGGTAAGGTGAACACTAGCCCTGGAGTAGGTGCTAGTTATTACCATCTACATGGTGGAACTCTTTCTCTTGCACATATCAATCCCTTTTGCTCCTTTTGAAATTTTTGAGACTTGGGCTAGCTATCTTTATTTTATTTTTGCCATGCTTTTGAGCATGCTTTTCTCTTTTTTTTAGCTAGCCCTTTGTCTCTATTGGAGATATTTGGAGAGGGATGAATAATGCAAAGATATATAGAGTTTTATTTATGGAAGAATGCATAGGCATATGGAACAAATGATGAGTGCTTAACTTCCAGTGTAGAAGTTTAGCATGAACGTGTACATGATCTTGATCAGGGGAGTATGAGTTCTAACAAGGGTCACAACAATTTGACAAAGCTCAATGAGAGAACAAGCTGCATATGTGGAGGCTAAGAGCTAGAATCTACATATGGCCTTGGATGGGAAATTCTCATCATTGAGGAACTCATCATGTTTTGATTTTTCAAAAAGAAAAACTCCGGATGTCAAGCATCACTAAGCACAAGATCATAGCACTCTATTCTACCATGTCATATCTCACAACAACTTAGGCAAGGATCATGCTTTTTGCTACCCACAGTTTTCAGGCTAAGGTTTAAACATACAAGCCAACAAACTCAAAACTTAGGTAGGATACAAAGTTGTAAGCAAGACATACGAGGAAAATAAACAGAGCAACTATTCATCATTTCAACCATAGAGGCAAAGCATTCTTACTAAGCATATCAAAGCAAACTAAGCAAATGATGACGATGAAAGCAAATAAATATTTTTGGTCTTTATTTTTGCAGATTTTTTTGGGTTTTCATTTATAAGATATTCTGAAAACAAAGGAAGATACAAGTTACCTCAGTATGGGGGTCCTCCCCCAAGCTAGCTTCAGGCTCACTGCGGAGGAGGGTAGAAGAAACCCTGACTCGCGTAGTAAGGTCTCTGCACCTCCATGTATTGCTGCTGATCCTGCTGCATGGCTGCTATCCTCTTTGCTGCGCTTCTGGTGGACCTACCTGAAACACTAGCACGACGGCTTTCCTCTTGTGTAACAAGGGGAATGGTTAATGACTCCGAGTTATACAATCCAAACCCCAGGTTAGGTAACGAGATTTGGTTTGCATAGCCCGGAAAGAAGAAAGTCAAAGAATCATTTGGACCCCTCTTGAGTATATGCCCTTGGATCAAGTATGCCTCATCAATGAGAACTCGAGGCATCCCGATGAGGGGTACGGAATTCCCGCTAAGAACCCCGAGTCTGAGAGCGATACGAGTCACCAAAGATGTACACTCAATAGGACCTATCATCTTGAAATTCATCAACCATTGCCAAATCATAGCTTTAACGGGGGAGACCTTGATCCGGTTAACAGCAGCGTATAATAGCATCATCTCATCGCTGCGCACGGGCCGAACATCCTCTCGTGGAAAGAGAGTAATGGCAAGCCACTTGTGCCATAGGCGGAGAGTGGGATGCACAATATCGTTGCACCGAGGTACAAACTTGCCACTATAAACAAGACCAGAGATATCTGCCCAGAAGGATTCTCGAACAAAACCCTCACAAGCCCGCTTCAAAGAAACACCACAACGAGGACTAAAACCAAGAAGACGACTAAGGTACTTCCAAGAAAGACGATAATCGGTCCCAAAGAGACGAAACTCAATGCCATCCAGAATCTCCGTAAGAGAGCAAAGAAATTGGATGGTGAGGGGCCAAGAGCCAAGCTCTGTGACCGGCGCAAACTCCTCCCAACCAAGAGCATGCCAAATGCAAGCGAACTCTAGATTCATACCTGTTTTCTCCATGAGGGCCGGGTCGAAGTCTCGGGTATGAGCGAAGACTCAGTCCTTTAGGAGAGCGTAGGCTTGCTCCTCTCGAGCGCCCTGCAAGCTGAGGTAGGGGGTGTCGTCGATGACTTCCTCCGCGGCTTGTGGCTCAGCTTGCTCCTCTTGCTCTTCTTCGTAATCCATCGTCGATGGGCTCGGCGTCGGCTCGGCGGGGGTGGATGCACTCGTGCTTGCCCGTGAACAGGAGCGTGAGCGTGTCACCCTCCGGAGAGTGTTCGCCGCCCATTTCATGCTAGCACAACAACAAGGGACAACAAGAGCAACTCGGTCATGGGTTAGTGAAATCGAATAAAGTTCTTACCGAGCATGCTCCTCCAATAACAATATTTTCAGCAACACAATAGAGAGAACACTTGATGATCCAATCTTGAGCAAGAAATCCAAGAAAACCAAGAGAGCAAGGAGTGGAGAGGGGAGTGTGAGTGAATGGGTGAAGAACACCCCCTCTCGGGTCCAATTTATATAGCAAACGGGCAGCACACTGCGGACTAGCCATTGGGCAATGGCTAGGAGCCATTGGCCAAAGCTAGGCCCACACGACCGTTGTCAGGGTTCGGCCGAACCCTGGTTCGACCGGCCCGGTGGTGGGCCCGGTGCTGGCCCCCTTTGGCAGGTGTGTCACCAACGGCTATATGAGGATATGCCAAGGTGCACCAGTCAAAGTTTACTCCAGAAATTGCCCAAACGAATTTTCTATGGTTTTCAAACTCAGAAATTATTTTCAGAAATTTTATTTTGAAAAGGGAAAAGGGCTAGATAAATCTAGCATGCAAATGCAGAGTTTTGGAAAATCAAATTTGCAATTTTGGAAATAAAATTTTGGAAAGGGAAATATGAGATAAGTACCAACTTTAACCTTTTTGGTAGAAAGGACCCATCATTTTTAGTCCGACGAGTTGGACTCTTCTCAGTGAACAATTCCATTCAACACCCCTCTCCTGAGAAGTAGAGGGTGGTGCCATCTCAATCTTCCGCCATTCTTTCCGAATTTTCCTTAGCCTCTTTGATGGAGATTCCTTCCTCGGGGGTAAAGGCTCCGTCCTTCCCCCAAGCTGCTCAACACTATCTTGCACCAAATAGCACTGCTCTTCTTTGTCCTGAAACTTGAACTTCAAGTTCCTCTTCCCAATTCGGAAACAGATTATTCTGGACCCCACATTGATTCTAGCTCGGACATCACTGAGGAATGGTCGCCCAAGGATGAGCGGCATTCCTCCCTCGTCATCCATATCAAGGACCACAAAATCCGCGAAGACATAAGAGTTCTTGACCTTAACCAATATGCTCTGAACAATTCCTTCTGGATATCGTATCATTTAATCAGTGAGTTGGATAGTCTGTGCTGTAGGAGAGAGAGCTGGATATCCCAGTTGTTCGAACATGGCCTTGGACATGAGATTAACACTCGCACCAAGGTCGCAAAGGGCATGCCTGATTTTCTTGTAATAGATTGTGCAAGTAATAGTCAGGTAGCCTGGATCTTTCATGTGCACCACTGCGGATTCCTCCCATGGATCAAGAATTTATTGTATGGGCTTTCCTGCATAGTTAGGGGCATGTGTCTTCCTAGGTGGCTTACCCAACCGAGTTGACACTGCACTAACATTCTCACAAGAGGATACGGGTTGCCCCGGGATCCTCCCGTTATCAGGAGATGGAACCAAAGCAGCTAGCTGGGCCAGCTGGGTTTCTAACATTTTGTTGAAACTTAGCCGACTCTTCTGAGCAGAAGAAAAACTATCAAGCTTAACGTTGAGACTTTCCAAAGTTTTATCAAGGGCAGCTATCTTCTTGTTAAATCCTTCATTAATCTTAGATTGCCCAAAAACAAGATCTCTCAAGGAAGGTTGGTTGGGATTGTATGAATTACCTTGGTTACCTCCTTGATAATAAGGGCGTTGTTGATTCCACGATTGGCCGCCTTGTTGAGGTGGACGATAACCGTTGTTGTTGCCATTCATGTACATCACTTCCTCCTGAGTCTCCGGACAGTAGTTGCCTGAGTGCCTAGTGTTGCCACAGACTTCACAAGTCATGTGAGAATCCATAGGCAGAGTAGTGGTGGCCATGGCAGCCTTCTCGCTGGTGTAGTCATCCAATCTCTTCATGAGAAGATCCATCTTGGCAGTAATCATGTCTACTTCCTTGACAGTATGAGTACCCCTCGGTCGTGGTTGGAGTCTTTCATCACTCCACCCTTGGTTAGAGACCATCTTCTCAATGAGTACTTTAGCATCATCAACAGTGAGTGAGAAGAATGCTCCTTGAGCAGCATCATCAATCTGGCCTCGGGCTGTCGGAGTCAACCCATTATAGATGCTTTGAAGAATGAGCCAATCCTCCATCCCATGGTGAGGACAGGCCAGGACGTACTCCTGAACCCTTTCCCAAGCCTCTGGAATAGATTCACTTGCTGCTTGCTGAAAACCATGAATCCTTCCACGAAGAGCATTGGTTTTACCCAATGGGAAGAACTTCTTGAGTAATGCCTCTGAACACTTGCTCCAAGTGTTAATAGCTTCACGATTCACGTAGAACCATTGCTTAGCTTTCCCCAGGAGGGTGAATGGAAACAGCCGTAGACGAACAACATCCATATTTGCACCCTTGATGATGAAAGTGCTGCATAGCTCTAGGAATTGCTGCAGATGAGCATTGGCATCCTCATTCGGCTTGCCACAGAATGGGCTAGCCTGTACCATTGTGATTAGAACCGTCTTGATCTCAAAATTTGCAGTCCCCAGTGCCACCTCAGGGCCTTGCAGCACCTGGTCAGTGGAAGGAGATGAGTACACACGAAGTGTCTTCTGGGCCATAGCGTTGGACGTGGATGGTACAAAGGAAGCTGGATCACCTTCCAGACGAGTACGACGAGGCGAGCCAAAATGAATTCAAGCTTTCCTCACAAGTGACTCGGGATCTTCAGTAAAATTCCCTGGTAGGTCGAAACCAGTCATACACTACCTGTCTTCATCATCCAAAGATAAAAGAAGACAATCAAGATTAGCCTGCATTGAGAGTTGTCCTAACCTACTCAGAGTTTATAAACAGATGCAAAGCATAGTCATGATAATCATGTGCCTTCCCCGGCAACAGCGCCAGAAATGCTTGTTGGCATTTCATAGCGTCATCATCTTAAGAAGAGATCTGGGACCCGTCCTTAGTGACACCACCAAGAAACGCCTTGTAGGCACCTCTCAATGTCACAACTAATGGCGTCGGGTTAGCGTGAACATCGAGACTTGCCATAGGTTAATCTAAACGATCATGAACGAATCCGCAAGCGTACAGATAAACCATTGTAGCATTTCCCCAAGGAAGGAGAGTATTCCAATGGTATCGTATCTGTGGAAGGCAATGGCAGATATCTTAGACTTATGCTTTTGCTCTGAAAGTAAACCGAGAGATAGATATAGGGAACAACACACTCAAAGACAGGGGTAAGATAAAAGATATAAGGGTAGTGCGACACACACACTCAGATCTACCTCTACTCTAGCACACTACGGCTTAGGGGGAACATACAAGTTAGCTCTAGGTTCTAATGTACTAAACATACAAAGCTAGAAGATACAAGAGATGGGCATGAGTATTGCATGAGAAAGATAAGGTTCAGCACCCAGGTACAAACAGGGAGCTAGCCCGCGACGACCAGCACTCTGCGAAACTAGACTTTAGACTCCTACAGCAAGTACCCCACCGCGGAGGTTGCCCAATGATCCAACAGGGCCGTCACTACCTGAGGACCGACCTCTATGTTTACGCGGGGTATGCTCATAACTATCGTAGCCAGACAACCCAGGTACCATGCCTACGTTGCTGCTAGACTCCACCTGGCCTGGGCTATTGTGACCCAGGGTGAGACCCAGGGTGTGACTCAACTAGACTCCTAGGCCACACGTCGTGCCTCCGACACGGCCTGATGGTGCTCCGCCATCTGACTGTCGAGGCGCTTGGTCCCCTCTAGCACCACGGTTTCCCGCTGGAGTAGCTCGGCCTCTGCGGAGGCAAGGAGGCCCTCACGCATTGCGAGAGCCTCTTCTCAGGCCACCAGGTCCACCTCCAAGAGTTGCGCCTGCTCCTGGCGACGCTCGAGGTCCGCCGCCAGCGACAGCAGCTCCAGCTCCTGGTGGTGGTGCTCCTGCCGGCGCCACCCGGATGGAGTGCTGCCTCCACCCTTGAGAGTGCGGCAGATGCCGCCCAGGCCCTCAGGCACAGCAAGCGACAGCAAGGCACAGGGCGGCGTCCCGACTGGGCGAGTAGCGGTGAACTGCTCCGCAGGCTCCCGCGCTGGGGAATCCGGGACTTCAACCATGGCACTCCTTGCGCCAGAGGGGGAGGGCGGCGGAATGCACGGCACACTCCTGGTGGCGCCCGCGACGGGGACAGCCGCCGCAACCAAAGCCAATGGAGGCTGAGACATAGTAGAGCTTCCGCCGCCGGCAATCACCGCTCTTGTGGAATCTGTCGCCGGTGAACCTCCCGGGCTCCTGGAAACGGCAGGATTTTTTTTAAAAAAATGGAGAGGACAGCGAACGTTAATGGCAAGAACGGGGACCGACCTACCGGGCGGGCCCCGATAAACCCATTTTGCCTGCGCCGCCACCATATTTGTACCGCTTCTCGCACGCTTGGATGGCGGGGAGCGCACGCCCGAGGACCCCGCAGTCGACGGTGAGCCCCGTTCCAGGACGGTGACGGCAGGAGGGGAGGGCATTCGGGGCCGTTTCTCGGCCAGCACAGCATCGGGACTCTGGCATGAGGAACGAACTCTGGCAGCTCCGGACGATGGAGGAGGACGGACGACGATCCCATCCTCATCCGTCTTTGGGAGCGAGAGCTGAAGGGCTTCACGCGCTGTGTCGTCGAACAGAAGCCTGACTTCGTCCGGGAGCATCCCTAGCGAAGGGTCCTGCACGTCCAACATCCGGTGCAGGAGCTCCTGCACCTCATGCTCGGAGGGTACACTCAGGGGTCCCTGCACCGTGCGGGTGGGGTCCACGACGCCGGTGTAGAACCAAGCGGGATGAAGACGAGCGCGGAGCGGAGCGATGCGCCGGCGAAGAAAGTCCGCCACCACCATGGTGGAGGTGAGCCCCGCCGCCCGAAGCGCCACGATCCGATTCCGCACCAGACTCCACTCCTCGGCAAGGACGGGCTCGTCGGTCCAGGTACGAGCAGCGGGCGTCAGGTGGGAGGAAGGAAGGCAGAGAAGGGGATGTATCACGCCGACATCCATGTGAAGCCACTGCCACTTCCATTCCTCCCACATGGAGCGGACGCACATGGGTATATACTCGGCCGCGCGCATCTGCCGGAGCATAAAAAGGTGCGCGCCCACCACCGGACGCGAGGTACCCGTGCAGGAGAGCTGGAAGAAGAAGCGGAAGAGCTCGACGGAGGGCCGTACGCCGACGAACATCTCGCACAAATGTGTGAATATCGCTAGTGTGAGAACGACGTTGGGGGTGAGGTGCACCAAGTGTATCTCGTACACCTCCAGCACGCGACAGAAGAAAACGGAGAACGACACTACCAGGCCGCAGAAAAAGAAGGGGAGTAACATCACCACATCCCGCGGTTCGTCCGGTGTGGCCGGGTTGGTGGCGACACAGATCGCTCCCCCACCGTTAGCACTGGCAGGGGGAAGCACGACCTCGATCGTCGTCAAGTCCTCCGGCCTCAGGATAGTGGAGTGCAAGAGGGAAGCAACCCGTGCCTCATAGGGAGGCGGCGATGGCATGCACCCGCAGGACATGGCAAGCGGGAGTGGAGGAGATGACAAGAAGGTGAAAGAAGGAGCCAAGTGGTGAAGACAAGTGGGTTACCCTCTCGACCGCTTAAGGACCTCTCCCCTAGAATTTTTTTATATAAATAATAATCAATAAACAAAGTAAACAAAGGGGGCAGATCATCACCACGCTGGGTTACACACATACTCCAAGCTTAACCCAGCAGGTCCAGCTTACTCCTTGGGGTGGGCGGCGCTGTTGTGGCTGTGGACGACACGACGGGACGGGAGCGGAGGTGCTTGCAGTAGCAGGACCATCCCATCCCGTCAAGGCTGTACACACGACACGACACAGTGACCGTGCGTAACCCTTGGCTTGGCAGCAAGCCGTGTAACCTAGGCTGAAGCACCACGTGGCACACGTAACGCAGCGGGTCCAGCTTACTCCTCGGGGCGGGCGGCGGCTGTGGCTGCGGACGACACGACGGGAGGAGAGCGGAGGAGGGAGGCCCCGTGCCATCATCCATCGTAATAATGTTCACCTTGTGGCCCACAGCGGACTGCCCTCACCGCAGTTTGCTTCTCCCCGAAACGAAGCCCGCGCCCGGGAGGCTGATGCGTCATCCATGGAATTCTCTAGTGCGCAGCCCGCTGAATGGCACCTGCGTAACCGAGACCTTGCAGGTTACTTGCTTAGTCGATACCACCCGCCGTATCCCGCGGCAACCGCGATGCTGGCGTGTGCAGCCTAGGTGGCCATCACTGTAACATGCACCACCTCGGTTACACGCGTGGACGCCTGGGATACACGGCATGCTTTGATCAAAGGCATATGCTATGGTAACCCAACTGCGAGCCATGTTGCTCCATGCATCCATCATGGTTCCTCGTGCGTAACCTGCCATCTCTTGGCGTGCGTGCGTATTTCAACATCCAAAAGGTATCGGTTATGCATTCCACTTCACATGCTGTCTCTTGATGTGCCCAACTTAGGAGGCCTCTTGACCCCTCTGTTCCCTCTTGATCTGCAGGCCTGACACGGTGTAGCACATTTCATTGATATAGCAGCAAATAAAAGACTACGATCCCGGGAGATCGTTGCAGGTAGGAAAAAGAAAGGAAAGGAAAAAACAACAAACTATATCATTGATATAGCTGCATGTCGATTCTTCTTTTGGTTCCTCATGCACTATGATCCTCTTGATACTAATAAGCTTCGCGAATTACTCCCTTTGCCAATAGTACTGTAGTTAGAAAATGCTCAAACCCTAGTTCAAAAATGCAACACATCCGCGTACTGGAAGAATCCTACTATGAGAAATGCCCCCTAGTCCTTGAGATTGATACACACATCTTCTCTTAATGTTCTGTCACAACTGCGGTTTGGCATCTTTTTGGAATCGAACCTCGCCCAGAGGAATTCCGCATGCCATGGCTTCTGGGGCGCGAGCTGCAACTACCGTCAGCAGTTCATGCTGATGTGATGATCCTGGTCCTTTGGCATATCTGGAAGGCGCGGAATGCGCTCATCTTCGACCAAGTTAACTCCTCGGCCACTTCAATTCTCAGACGGGTGCTACACGACATGGAAAGCTGGAGCTGCCGCTACAAGAAGATGTTCCACCTTTGGCAAGCATGGGCTGCTTATCTACGTTCTCGATTGTAACTTGTAACATGTTTCCTCCTCCTGTCTGTTTTTCTTCTGTCCTTTGCTAAGCTGACTTGCTAGGCTGACTTTGTACACTCTGTTCTGTTTCGTTCAATGAAATATATGTAGGTGGGGATCTTCCCCCCGATATTGTTCGAAAAAAATGCAACACAAAATCCAATTCCTTAAGCATTTTTGCATTCATAACAAATGATGCATAGGAACTTGAAGTCCAAACATCATGCAATGTGCAACTCAGGCAATTGCTTACATATGTAACGGTAACTTACGGCATGCCCAAGTGTTTGATATCATCAAAGCACCATCAGAGCACATAGCCTAATTCTACAGATATAGCTCCTGTCTCCATACTTGGAACATCAAAATTGACCAGTAATATGGGACGGACAAAGGGAATACCTCAACCTCTAAAGGCACTATTTTAGTGCATATTACCAAGGGCCAATGTCTTCGCATAGTAGGGAACTAATGGGAAAATATACTGAGGGCCCACCCCAAAAGTGCAGAGAGTGTACACCTCCTTGCTATCCATGTCATACGATTTCAGTTTCTGGCCCCAGGTGGTGAACTTGAATTAGCAGGACTTGAGTACATACATCATCAACCACCAAGTTACCAAGTCATGTCCACAAGAAAACACGTTTATTAGCGGGCGCCTTGTGAATGGACTTGGCCATCCTCACTTATGATTTCCAGACAGATAAAGTTGCATAGTCGCCCTAGAATGGAGATAAAGTCGGCTCTTCTTAGCTCATTTCTTAGAACACTGAACTTCTATTTGTAGCAAACAAAACTGTTGTTAGTTCAACAAATAATATATTAAGGACTAATGAGGGAACAATGTCCACTTCAGGTACACATAACATATAATTGTCCATCAAGTTTTGTTTGCTACAAACAGAAGTTCAGTATTCCAAGAAATGAGCTAAGAAGAGCTGACTTTTCTCCATTCCAGGGCGACTATGCAACTTTATCTATCGGGACATCATAAGTGAAGATGGCCAATTCCATTCACAAGGGGCCCGGTAAAAACTTGGTGCTCGGTCAATTCTTGTGGACATGACTTGGTAACTTGGTGCTTGGTCAACTCTTGCTAAGCTTGTTGTTGAAACTGGGATCTTGTTCACTTGGCTCTTGGATAATTTCTGGGACTTGGCATTATGACCTCCACCACTACAGTTGTAACTGATGGAGAAGCATCAAGAAAGCCGTTCTTCATCAGATAGAGTTTTTTCATGTACTAGAAACTGAGTATTTAATAGATACTATATATGACCTCGACCACTGGGATTAGCCAGAGGAGGTATCTCCATTGTTTGTGCAACCTACAAGTAAACTCCATCAGATAGATAGAGATTATTCATGTACTAGAAACAGAGTCTTTAATAGATACTACTTCTTTGGCCTATATAAAGAACACACCAGACCAAAGCCCTCTAGCCTAGTTGGTTAGAGGAGCTGAGCTATGGTCGCAACCACCTAGGTTCGATTTAGAGAAGGTTTCTTCTTCTTAATGAAAACCGTGGGGGCGGTCTTACTCCCACCAGCTTAATTTAAAAGAACACACCAGAATATTTATCTTCATAGTATATCTGGTGGCAACATCAAATAAATTATATTTGCAGGCGCAAGATATCCAGAGAGCACTCTTGTTGTTTGTGAGCATTATCATGAATGTGCAGCAGTGTTTACGGACGGGGTGTGTACAACATCCTTTGCTCCAACAAGCACAACTAGAGCGGCTCCAAATCGGCTCGAACGATAGTTGAAAAAAAAATTAACTGAAAAAATAGTCTCTTGGATCACCAGGCCGGATTCCCCAAGTTCTCCGAAGCAAAGCAGTCGACCAAGCTAAGGGAAACCCCAGGTCGACGCACGGCGCGCCGCAGATTCGCATCGACAGAGAAAGAGAAGGAAGAAAGAAAGAATCACCTGGTTCTGGCGAGTTCAACGGCGGCCTGGATAGTTGGGTCTGACGACGGCCTGGACGAGGGGCGCGGTTGGGTCGGAGGAAGTTGTGACGTCGGAGATGCGGACGGCGCGGCCCGTGACGCCGATGGAGGGACGAATGCGGAACCGACACAGTGGTTGGGCAGCGCAAGGTCGGCGGCAGACATGCCTGTACCGCCACACCGAGCGGCAGGGTCGGGATTCATTGGAGGGGTAAGGGGATCGATTTTTGGCTGGGTTACCCGAATGACCCAAAGGGCCTGCCACCATTTGACTGCACTGTTTGTTTGGGCCGGCCAAATGGGTATTTACACCAGAAACTTAATTTTGGGTATTGATTGTGTCACTGGTTCGGCCCTATTCTCTTCGTTGGATAATCCACAATGCTGCGTGCTGCCACCACCTGGGTGGGTTACCACTCTCAAAAAAAAACCTGGGTGGGTTACCCACACGGTGAGGGTCGGCATCTAAAGGTAGGGTCGTTTCTTTAGGTTTGCCGTTTGCCGCGGAACACGTCGCCACGTCGGGTCGGGTCGGGTCGGGTCGGGTCGAAACTACGTAATCAACGTCCATCAGGTTATGCGTGAGCTACGCCCATCGGGTTTGGTCGGTTACGCAGGTTCGACACGACCCAACCCGCCGTGTTCGCGGTTACCCCGGTGCGGTGTGCGTAACCCAAGCGGCCTTTTACTTTTACATGGCCGTGTGGGTAAGTAACCACATGTGTCCACCGAGGCGTGCGTGGCAGGTTACTGTGATAACCACCTGTGTTACACGGCCAGCATCCAGTTACGCACGATGCGTGGTAACCAAGCACTCTGCATTAGCGTGGAGGTTACGCATAACTCAGGTGTACGTAACCCAGCGGTAATTACATCTATTTTCTAGGATTGCTCTTTGTGGGATTTTTTTTCAAATGCTAGGATTGCATTCTTCACAGGACAGAGGGAGTAGGTTATTAATGTTTCCTTTCTTTTTGATTATGCCTTTCCATGGACTGATTGCGTGCGTTACGGTGTGAACGACGGTTTATTATTTCTCTTTCTCTCTCTCTCTCAAGTGGTTTACATTCTCTCCCTCCATTTTGGTAGACCTGCAAGTTCAGATCACGGAAGCGGATGAGGAAGAGGTTTTTGCTCATGTCGAGCGTGGCAGAGAAATCGTCTGCTGATGGACGTCCAAGTGTCCCTCATCTTGACAAGCAAGGCGCACCGGACGGCAATGCGACGCTGACGACACAGAGTTCCGATGGCAAATCAACGGTGACTTCCGATGGCAAATCATAGTCGACGATGATGTCAAGGAACGGCCTCCTAGCGAAGAAAATTTAGCTCCTATGACCGGTAGCGGCCATCCTCGGAGACGGCGGCCCAACTTCAACTCTGGTGGCCCATTGTCGTCTACTCCGGAGGTATGTAACACACCATCCAGATTCCATATGACGCATTTATTGATTACTCTCTCTCTTCGGGACCAGTTACCAATCAGTTCTACTTCTACCATTTCTTTGAAGCGCTCGAGCCTATGCATTCTAGGCACACCGAAACGACTGGCGAATGTCCTTGGGCTGCTTTCAACACCAAGAAAGAAGAAGCTAGAGTCTATCAAGTTCAACTTCTTGCTACACATCAAACCAATCATCATATATCGTCCATTGCTGATGTCGCTTGTCAACCCGTATGATCCGGATCAAGCAGGTTTCAAGCTTGGTAGCGAACTGGTCCAGTTGATGCCATCAGATGTGAAGGACATCATGGGTCTACCAACTGATGGAAAAGAGGTCAATATGACCAGTTGTGGTCAAGAAAAAACAAGGTCGTCACTAACATTGTCTGAGGTTGAAAACAGACTGAAGCAAAAGGACGGGCCTGCCGATGATTCGTTTCTTCGAGATTTCTTCATGTTTTGCCACAAGGTTTTATTTGACCCTGATACCAACCCAGCTATTCCAGCAAAAGTCCAGCGGCTAGTCGAGAATGTTGGTGACTTACATTTGATGAACTGGGGTGTTTATACTCTTAAGAATCTACAAGATGGTCTCGCTACTTACAAAAGGCAAGGGAATAATCCGACACCTGGTAGTACTCCTAAAGGCAGCCTGATCTTGTTGCATGTAATAAATTTCCATTTCATTACCAGTTTCAGGACTAGTATTTGGATTCACACAGGATATGTTTAACTCCGATTCCTAGATATCGTTCGGCGGTAACGCAATCTGGCCTTAGGTGGAAGCATGCCGTGTAACCCAGGCTGTGGTACTTGCTCTGACCATGAATCAGTAGACCGTAACCGAATGCTAATAAGTATTTCATTGGCTCTATGCGTTTCTCAATGAAATATTTTCTTGGTACTTGGTGTAGTTTAATGAGAAGATCATTTAATACAAGCTTATATAAACAGTCTTTTTGGGACAAATTTTGAAGGCTATAACAGTCCGTTTGGGACGGAGGGAGTATATATATATGGTCAAGGAGTAGTAGACTGAGGCTTTGAGCAAGAGGAAAATAATCACTTGGCCCCACATACTATGGTTTCCCCACGCAACCCCGCCGCCTGGCATACAGGACGATGCCCCGGCTCCTAGTCATCATGGGCAGATCTGCCATCGAAGTTGCTGGAGCACATCGTTACTATCCTCGGTCCCCGTGATCGCGTTGCCACCCGCCTCGTCTGCGCCTCTTAGCTCAAATCTGTTCGGGAATCATTCCCGTCGACTGATCTTCTTTTCGAGGTACCCTGACTCCTCACACGCCGACCTGCCCCCCACGGCGACCTCGCCTTCTTCAACCTACACCATCGCAAGATCCTGCATTTCTCCCTCCCCGCGAGACTCAACGCCGGGCAGTGCTGCGGCCAGGCCGCGGGGTGGCTCGCCATGGCCTTAGACGACCAACGCGCGGTTGTTCTCTACAACCCTGCATCCGGCCGAATCCTTGCTCTCCCACCTCCTCCTATGTTTCTGGTGTCAAAGGTTGTCCATTCCGCACCGCCAACCACCCCGGGATGGGCCGCTGCCCTGCTGAGCCGAATAGGCACGATTATCCTGCACCAGCCGGCCGTCTCCGACGCATGGATGATCATCGGCATCCACGAGGGAACTGAGCACGTGGGCTTCAGAGACATGCTTTTCTGCCTCTACTGTCTGTATGCGCTAGGCCATGACATGGTGGTCTTGTCGTTCCGTGCAGACTTGCGCATGCGCGCGGTGGTGGTTTCGCATCTGCGTGATGGCATGAGCCTGACGGTCGGGGACTCGCTGATGTACCTAGTGCAGAGCGATGGTAAGGAACTGCTGGTGCAGATCCAGAAGCCTAACAGTGTGCAGCACAAGGTGCAGGTCCAGATCCTTGTGTCAGCAGGTCTACGGAAGTGGATCACGGTGGAGAAGATGGCCGTGATGGCTCTATTCGTGGGGTCGGTGGTGTCGGTGGTGGTGCCTGTGGCGCTGTATGCGGCAGCGGGGCTGTGCGAGAGCTGCATCTACTGTGCGCGGTGGGTGCTGGAGATGCGGGCGCCGTAGGCTCTCTGCAAGTACTCGCTGCTGGACCACGAGGTGACGGGGATATCCGTCACTGGTGGCCACTCCGCCGATGTCGAGCCTATGTGGATCACTCCGTTCGTCTGATCTAAGCCGGTGTTCATCCCCTCCATCGCATTTCCATCTGTGAAGTATCAATTGGTGCAAAATATGGTTTTGATGTCTTCCCTGGTTCTGGGGGCTGGTGTGCATTTACTTGATGCAGGTTCTCCAAATATGTTTTCATAAATGTGATGTAATGTAGCCATGTAAGTTATCCTTTCGTGGGTTGGTGTAATCCAAGAAGTTTCCAATGGTTGATGGATTTTCCGTACTTCGTCACTACAGTCTACGGTAGTGATTGGTTTCTTGGCCTTCAGTCCAAGCCTGGCTTGGAGAGTGATCACGACTTCCTGATTCAGTGTGGTGTTTGGTTAGGAGGTGAAAATTTTCACTTTACTGTTCACAACTTTGATGCCATGAACTCTCGATTGAAAATTACGCCATCGAATCCGGGATCGCAGCCTGCGACCTGGACGGAGGGAAACAGGAGCGGCGAGCGTGGCAACGCTTCGACCGAGTAGTGGTGGCGGCGCCGGTAGCCTGAATTGGCAGAGGCGAGGCGTGGCGTGGCGAGGCGCTCATTGAGACTCGAGAGAGATGCGGAAAAAGCGGATGAGATAGAAGTAGATTAAAAAATAGGCATATGTGGTTCCACTGATGAAATGATACTTAGTATACTTTAGTCAATACTGGTGAGCTCTCTATATACTTTCGCAGTTTCTCTCCATGTTAAGGATTGGATCTCACTCCAACAGAATATCAAAACTCTTCTCTTCATTAAGAAATTGATAGTCTGTCAAGTCCATGTAATCTCACTCTAAAATCCCGCAGCACGAGCGCGGGATAACCTAGTTAACCTAAAACTACTATCAGATCGATGAACCAACTGCTACAGCTAAAACATGGACGATGCCTACTTCATCTCGTGCCACTTGCAAAGCCTCCCACGAGTTTCTTCTTGTACAACTTCACCAGGATCCTCTTCCTACCTCAGATCTTCGCTGTTAAAAGCACTGCGCCATACACCATGGAACACATTACTCGGCATACAAGATTGATGGAACTTTCATATATAAATCAACTACCTACGGCGACATAAGAAATTAAGAAATGTGTTACCTTTCAGTTGTACTCATCCCAGTCTGCGGAACATTGGGGCAAATAATTTCGTAGTGACCTCGTACACCACAATTCTCGCAGATCCTTCCTGACAGCGAGTATCCGGGTCCAACCCTATATGATCCGGTCCTGAGCCCATGAGGATCCAATGCCCAGGTGAGTCACGTTTCTCCCGATCAATGGTGATTTATTTTCTTGCGAGATGAACATAGAGCGACGAAGGTGACGCTCCACGGCGGCGAGGCATCGACGGCTTACATGATTTGTTCTCCTTGCAGTGACATCCATGATACCAAAAGAAAAGATCGATCATCCTAAAGTTACAGGACACTAAGAAAGTGAGAAACGATGTATCCACAGCCAGGGCAAAATACCTTCGACTTGTATTCAGATGAACAAACCGGCCTCCAGGTCCTCCCTCCTCCATGATCTCCACAACAACATCTTCCTCCTGACCCCTGACGCCGAGACGGGAAATTGGCGATGCTAACTCCCCCGCCGGGCAACCAATATGTCGCTGTACAAGGTCCAACGCGAGGGTACATATAGGCAGAACACAGGATCCCGATCCGATATTCATGATGTATTTCCGCACGCACCGTGATTTTTTAATTCTCCTATAGACACATCAACGTGGGTATTTCCATCACCGCGATGCTGCGTGCGTAACCCTGCGAGTCGGTGTTGCCTGAATGGTACGTAACCTAGTCTATGCGTTACCCAGTCGTAGTTACCCTATGCATGCAGCAGCACTGATGGTGCATAACCCAGTGGGTGTAGGTTACGCATACGGAGTACAACTGAAGCCTATTTCTTATGTTATTACGCGTCGCGCCAAGAAGAACGGATGGTGCATAGCCGAATCGCGCGTAACCGAAGCTGGTGCAGGTGACGCACATGATCAACACGACCGGATGCAGGTTACGCGCCGAATCGGCACCACCCACTCGGTGTTGCAGCATCAAGGTGCGTAATCGAGTCCGTGCGGGTATGAGCGGGTTCAGGTTATGCATACATCTGGAACCGGTGGTGTTGCATCAAGCAGCACGGACGGTGCGTACACGCTGAATCGACACGACCCAGTCGGTGTTCCACGCACCATGTAGAACAGATGGTGCATAGCCGAACTATGTGTAACCAAGCTGAAGTGATGTGCAGAACCGACACGACCGGATGCAGGTGACGCGCAGGATCGACATGACCGATTTGCGTAACAGACCCCGTGCGTAACCCAGCCAGTCTTGCACCATGCAGCCAGTAGTCTTAAACTTCTCTTTTGTCAAATGGCATTCTACTCATGATACTCATTGTTATCTGTGCCATTTATTGCCACGGCCCACACCAATGGCAAATAGGACTATCATTTGTAAAAATCTGATTTTTGGAAATACGAAGTATTCCTATCAAAAGAGAATGGAGGGAGTGCCATATAAAGTTGGTCTGTTTTGGGGCCTTCGGGGTGCGCTGCCAAGAAGCCGACATCCAGGGCGCTGTCTCCCCGTCCCCCCTCTCAACAGTCGCCGTTCGCTGCCGTCCAAGGTCCATGGTCAGTAACCTGCACCCAGCCGAGGGTTACGCACCATCCCTGTTGCATCCGGTCCTGTCGATCCTGCGAGTAACCTAGACCCGTTCGTTTACGCACTATCAGTGCTGCCTGCACCTGTGAGACGGTGTTGCATGCAGCATGGATGGTGCGTAACCTAGAGGGTACGGATTTGCTGGAGGTTGCACCATGCGTACGTAACCGTCGCCTTGAGTAACACAGTTAGTGTTGCACCATGCAGCCAGCCATCTTAAAAGTGCGTAACCTAGTCCGTGCTTAATCGAGTCGGTGTTGCTGCTCAAGCAGCACGGACGGAGCGTAACCTTTGCAGCTTACGTGCTGATTCGACATGAGACAGTCGGTGGTGTTACATCAAGCAACACGGTCGGCACGTAACCTGCAAAGGTTACGTGTAGATTCGAGACGACCGGATGCAGCGTGAATTTTACGTAACCTTATCAGCTCAAGGTTAGTCGTCGCTTAAGCTGGAGCAGCTAGGAAGCCGGATGTAGCATGTGTCAGGTTATGCATACATCTGAAGCCTATTTGTGTGTAATGCAGTCGGTGTTGCAGGAACAATGCAGCCTGGCTGCATGCTAGCTAGTGGTGCAACCTACAGAGTCTGGTTGCAGGAACAAACAATACAGAGGCTTGGTGCAACCTGGGTTTTACATGCGTAACCTGTGGTTACGCGCGGGCCATGGTACGTATTAGCGTATTGCAACCTCCCCGGGATAAGCGGACTTTGAAGGGCATGCGTAACCTATCCGGTATCGGGCTGCGTTCTGAGTGGTGTTGCCCGATACCTACAAGACGGTGTTGCCTGCACCATGAAGCCTGAGTGGTACGTAACCATGGTGATGCGAGACGGTGAATAGTATGCTGTGAAGCACTAGAAAGGTCAGGTACCTGGAGGCGAAGGGTGGTTCCTCCGGCCAAAAACAACAAATTATATGGGTTCTGAATTGGATGTTGAGCAGGAGCTTCTAATCACTTTGTATTGGAAAGACGTTGGACAAGACGCGGCTCTGATCCACAGAGCCCCACAATCTAACAAAAAGGCCAACTAAAAACAGAGTAAAAACCTAAACACGAGTTTATTCCTAACACCCACCGGCTCTGTGAATGTTCAAAGGAAACTTGATGCTGCACGGACAGTGCGTACACGCTGAATCGACACGACCGATTGCGTAACCGACTCCGTGCGTAACCCACTAATGTTGCACCATGCAGCCAGCAATCTTAAAGGTGGGTAACCGAGTCCGTGCTGGGCCCGCTAGGTTACGAAGGGAGCACTAGTAGTAAGTAACCAAACCACACAGGTCGGTAGTAGTATAGTATGGCGCATCTCTTCACCCTAGGCCATACTACCCTAAACATCGCCGTCCCCTTGTGATCTTGTTCTCCGATCCCCGATGATCGACCAACGTCCTGGTGGTTTCGCTGAGTTCTCGCCTCGAGTACCCGCTCTCTGTCAACGTGATCAATTCCCAACCATCAATCTGTTTTAATTTGTAATCACTACTGTATTGTTGGACTATTGGATATGGATCTGCACTGGCCGAGAACCTCTAAACTTTCGATACACACACGTGTAGTGCAGGTCTGCGACTCTAGTACTATCTTTTGCTCCGCACCGCCGCTATCCTTGGTGAGCCGCGAGCCTTGCATGGCTGCCTCGGCGAACGGAACTCTCTCTAGGGTCATAAATGGTACGATCCGCCTGTCCAATTATTCATATCTCTACTTCCGTCCAATGATAGTGCGTATGCTAGAGAAACTATAAGGGATGCGCTAATTTTCAATGGCACATACTAAGGGATGAGTTATATTTCACAATGGCATACAGGGAATTTGCTCAATGCAATTTTCTATCATCGCATCACATGACCCACTTGTCTCTCTCACAACTGTATTGATTTGCGTGAGGACTTAGTAGTACAACGCCACATTAGCAAAAAGCTAGTACTACAGTACTAGTATAAATGAGAGAGCAATTAATAGACTTAGACTCCATGCATAGTGAAGTCTGCATTGGGTGTACCAGTTCAAATGCACCAGTTCAAATAGTTAGGGGGTTGATTTTCATCAAATGATACGTGATGGTTGAATGTCACACTCTTGCAATACTTGAGGGATGAATTATACACTTTTTCTATTTTTTCAGATCCCAAGGTTGTGCAATGCACCAAGCCAATGTTTGACATCATGGCCGAGACGACGGAGGGAATCGTGATCTCTGACGGTCCGCCAGGTTTCTGGCCGAGCATACTCGAGCTTGATCTGACCATCACAGTGACGCACGACTTGATCGACATTGAAGGCAAAAGGAGGAGCTCAAGGCTTCACCCCAGCACCAGAGACATCAAAATTATTGAAATTCCATTAGCTTACCTCGGCGTTACAAAACTTCGCTATCCCAATTCCTGTCGTAGCCTAATCAGGCATTCCTTGATGCAGAACCTAAACGACCTTGATGTTTACGTGGGTCTAACCGTACCTCACTGGGACATGGTAGTGCATTCTGGTCAAGAGGGTTGCCTCGCACAGTGCGCTATTGCCATGCTTGACAACTCTGTTTTCAGATGCAAGGTGTGCATCCAGCTCTCAATAACATTTGTCTGCTGCGTGGCGACACCGCTGAAGGATTACTGCATCAAGGACGTGCCAAATTGCATGATCTGCCTGGAGGACATGGCTCCAGGTGCAGATGTCAAGACCCTGCGAGTGTGCGCGCACCATTTCCATGTGACATGCATCACGCAGTGGTTCAGCGAGAAGACGACGTGCCCGTTGTGCCGCTACGATTACGGAGAGGGTGCTCGTTGGGAGGTGCCACTATACTTCCATGCATTTTGATGAGATACGTACTACTACCTCCGTTCTTAAATATATGACACCATTGACTCTTTTTGTTCGTTTGACTATTCGTCTTTTCTGCAAATATGTTTGCAAGTCGATAAACCTACAAGGTTGGATTAAAAAGTTAACGGTGTCGTATATTTAAGAATGGAGGGAGTATATATATAGGGAGAGCTATCGAAGGTATCTAGAACAAATTAAGAACAGTCTTGCAGGATCGTAATGTGTCAAACAGCAATGTTAAATTGTTATTTTATTTTATGTTTGTTTCCCTTTAACATTATTAATCAATAAACTAGACATTGCTCGTGTCGTCGTGCGTAACTGAGCGGGTGCAGGTAACACACCGAATCAACATGACCGAGTCCGTGTTGTGCCATGCCGCGTTTGCACTTTGCAGCACACATCATGGCTCTTGCGTAATCGCCCTGGTTACGTAAGCCTTGCGCGTAACCCAGGTGGTTGAATGTTGCCGTCTTGCCGCATGTTGGTTTGTAATCGAGCGGGTGCAGGTTATGCATATTGGAAGGTAACCATCCAACGGGATATATGTTTCCATGAGAGTTTCAATTACGTACGCACTCCACGGCAATTTCGCGATTGCGCTTTTATTTCGTGGTGCACGGAACGATCGTTTCCATCTCTCTCTCTCTCTCACTCTCCACAAACACAACAGATTTGAACTGCCAACGTGCCGCCGATGACCGCAACTCCTCCTTCATCGCCCTCTCCATCCTCTCTTTGCTTCGATCCAGGCGAAGACTTTCGTAAGCAACTCTCGCTTGACAGAATATATATGTGTTTTGTGCGTCAGTGCATGTATGATCCTATGCAACCAATTTTATGAGTACACACATCCGCCGCAACCAAAAGACGCGCCGCATCTGCCTTGACGAATCACACTCGTGTCTTGACGCACTTCTGGCGTATGCGTGCGTCGGTTTTAGTTTATTTTATGCCATTTTAATGTGTTTCTTGCGGCATGAGACGGCCGGTGCAGCAGCTTGGTGACGTCTGCAAATGCGGTGTTTGGGTCCCAGCGGGCCCATATTTATTTTTTTAATCCATTTGTTTGCAGGTGCGCGTCACCCCATCATCACCCACACCTGCAGGCCCGTCCCATCCCGTCCTGTCGAGGCTGTACAGTGTACTGTACACACGACACAACACGACACAGGGACTGTGCGTAACCGATTGAAAATGGTTAAGTGTAAATTAGTGCTGAGTACTCCTATTTGATTTTTCAAACGAGTCCCAATCATTTATTATATTTTTCATGAATGATTATTGGTTTCCTTCAAGTCTCTGTTCCACCCAGGTCTTCAACAGGCGTCTCAGGTGTGCGTGCGAAACATGCACCACCTTGATTACGCACGTGCATGCCTGGGATACACGGCACACGCTTTGATCAAAGGCATATGCTATGGTAACCCAACCGCTAGCATTATTGCTCCACGCGCCATGGCTCGTGAGCTACCCAACGGGCGCTGACACCAAATGATCTCGGTTACACAGGCTCGACACCACCCGCCGACCGCCGTGTCCCACGGCAACCGCGGTGCTGCGTGCATCACCCATGTCGCAGTGGCGTAGCTAGGATAAAAATATAGCTGGGGCGGATTTTAACAACGATTAAACCGTAACTAACCAATTCACATTGCATTAATGCATCTATATATTGGAATCACATAATTTTCATGCTAAGTAGAGATATTACAACAAATTTGAAGAACAAATTTAGTATTGGCATTTCTTTTTCAACAAAAAATATCACTTCTTCCAATAATATGTCCCAACCTTTATTTCTCAATTTGATCACACGCTCTTTTAATTCAATATAAGCAATGACAGGTGGCTTGAATAATGTTTTGATCTTTTGTTTGAAACAAGAGAGATAACTCATTTATAATGTGAAATACTTCAATTTGATGAAGCACGTAAATGTATAAAATAATTCTTTGTCTGCACAAAGTGTACTCAATTTGGTGAAGCAGGCGCAATCACACACGCTGTTCGATGCCTGCCGGGGCGTCTTTGGTGCTGCTCGCTGCTGCCTATTTCGACCGAGGGGCATTTTAGTTTAATGCTGTTTGGGCTGTTGGGCCAGGCCGGAGGTAAGGGGAAACAAAAGCCCAGTTTGAGGTGGGCTTCTTCTACCATGGGGACAACCAAGCAGCCGCTTCCATGGCGCTCCAGGGGTGCTGCCGGAGCTTCGGATCTCGCCGGAGAAAGAGTACTCGTGCAATCCTAGGTTAAGCTGGGGCAGCCGCCCCAGCTCGCCCCAACGTAGCTCCGCACTGCATGCCGCCTTTCACATGGACGTTGTTGACACATTTTATCTTTTATTTATAAGTCAACCAAACATGAAAAAAGGGCATAATCGTTAATACCAACTTAGAATAGGGTGTCACTAACAGTTTTCCTAAAGTTTTGGAGAATTCAATGTATTGTAGGGACTAATCAGAAAAATAGGAAAAGGAACACTTCTAGAAGACTCCAGAGGACTCCAGAACACAACGTGACTTGGCATCCAAGAAACAAGCATCTGGAAGGGGCGAGAACTGACCCGACTGAAGCGGACCCCGAGGGGGGCCCACCCCAGGCCGATCGGCCTGGTGGTGGGGCCGGTCGGTCTCCACCGGGCGCCACGTCAGCCCTACTTCTGGAATGTTCTTCCACCGCCTATGAGGATCAATCTAAACCGAAGGTTAGGTCGGTTTGATCGTACGGCGCATGGCACCTCCTCAGGACTATATAAGCACACCCTTGACCCCCCTGGCAGAAGAGGATCTGGCAAGAGGAATCCCAGTTCATACACCAGATCAAGTCATCAAGTCAGAGATACTACACCCTAGAAACACCATATAGCGAGAGTAGCTAACTAGTCTAGATCTAGGGGGAGGCAAGGCGTCTACTTGGCTCCTGATCATCTAGAAGCTGATCGAGATACTGATCTAGCTTCGCTCTTGTAAGTTCTTCTTTATAAGTTCTTTTACATTTGCTGTAGAGACATATGTTCCTATCAATTATTATTTTCGAGATTATATGCTTTGGTGTTTATTATGATTACATGTTTAGCATAGTTGATTTACCTTTATATTCGTGTATGGAGTCGTATAGCCCTCACCTAGATCATCTGTTAACATGGGTGAGTGGTAAAGATAGTGTAAGCATGGTGCTTATACTATATTTACCTGCGATTGCACCCTACATGCCGAGTCGTGTGGTAGATCGTGGCGGTGACAGCACTATTGAGTCCTTTGCAATCCACCCCCCGTGTGTAGGACTAGTGGAGCCTTATACTATTTGGATTGTTTCAAGTTTTGACCTTGATCCTCCTGGGTAGTCTCCCCATGCATAAGTATAATAGTTCTTCTTCCATGATTGTTAAACTTATTGCACTAATCATAGTATGCATTGATGTATAGTTTAGGGTTACCGAGGAGTATCCTCGCTAACTAGGCTGTGAATACGCTTCTCTTTCTATATTGACACTTTCTGGTGGTTCACTATGTCATGACTTGATCAATGCTATCATTATCATTATCTTTATGTGCTTATACCTGTTTATAGTAATTGATATATTTTGGCCACTCTACATTACACAACTGAGAGATATGCATGTATTTGTTATTATGGATAGGAGACTTGTTTCCCTGTGGTAGAATATAAATACGATACCTAGTTTTACTCCTGGTTAAAATGCTACAATGGTATATTCATATCTATGCGCTTGCGGATACCCATTTATATATATTTCCTTATCTAGAGATCCAAGGCATCTGTAAGAGTACCAATCCATGCTTTTAGTGGCACTTCTGTCAGGGATGACAACCTAGATCGAGTTGTGCTATGACCTGTAATGGATTTATCTTTTAGTTTATCTGAAAGCAACATCTGATATACACTTAGCATCATGTTAAGATATACCTTTGCATTTATGGCGCTGTCGATAGGGATGGATTTTATATCTGTTTCTAGTCGATGACGTTAGCAATGTCAACAAACATTTTTGGCGCCGTTGCCGGGGAAAGATAGTCTATAGCCTAAAAAAATTTAGTAATAGCATGCATGCATCTCTCACACGTAATGTATCGAGAACCCAAATTATCATTGCTTAAACAGGTTTACCCTTGTTCTTTCAACTTTTTTCTATCTGATTTCAGGGTAATGTATGAATAAGAATCTTCCAGACAACTTCGTTTCAGATCCAGAGAAAATCCTAAGGAAGGCAAGGCCAAAGCCCAAATCTCGGCCCACGACCTCTGCCTTGGAAGATTCAATAGTGCGAAGCTTAACACCCACGTTTAAAGTAATGGCAAACAAGACCCTTCGCGAGTACTCCGCACCGACCCCGGACAACATTCGTACTGGTCCGGCAGTCGCTGTGGGAGACATAGCTTTTGAGCTCAAGCCTGCACTGATCAACATGGTACAAGCTAGCCAATTTTGTGGAAAAGCTCATGAAGATGCCAACGCACACCTTCAACATTTCTTGAAGATATGTGGCACCTTCACGAACAAAGATGTGCCAAGTGATGCAATCCTACTTCGCTTATTCCCATTCTCACTCTTGGGGCGAGCGAAGCAATGGTTTTACTCCAACAAAGATAAACTTACAACTTGGGCACTGTGTTCTACTGCCTTTCTAGCAAAGTTCTTTCCTATAGGCAAAACCAATGCCTTAAGGGGGAAAATCTCAAGTTTCCAGCAGCAACATGACGAATCTGTTCCTGAAGCGTGGGAGCGCTTCCAACACTACATCTCAGAATGCCCACACCATGGAATGGAGAACTGGTTGCTCATGCAAACCTTCTACCACGGGCTCACTACCAACACCCGTGAAACGATGGATGCGGCAGCTGGAGGTGCTTTCCTGTCCCTTACACTTACTCAAGCTACTAACCTTGTGGAAAAGATGGCGTCCAATAAAGCTTGGAACGAGGAACGTCAACCCCGCAAGAAAGAAAGAGGAATGCACCAACTCAAGGAGGTAGACATGCTGTCTGCCAAAATGGACTTAATCATGAAGAGGCTTGAAGACAAAGCCCCTGAGAAGAAGAAAGTCATGCAACTCTTCGAATCCCGCATGACCTGTGAAGAGTGTGGAAACACTGGACACTCGGGCAATCAATGCCCTCAGCTGGAGGAGGTCGTCAACTACATCAACAACAACAACCAATATCATCCCCAGCAAAATGAAGGATGGACCCAACAGAGGCCCAACTACCCTGGTAACTATTCAGGTAACTATCAAGGTAATAACTCTTCCAATAATTTCCCACCTTTAAGAGAGTTAATCCAAACCAAGGTAGAGTTATGGATAATCTGTCTAAGAAGTTAGCTTCCAATGATAAAATGTTAGAAACTATTAGTAATAAAATGGAAAGCTTTTCTTCTGCTATTAAGAACTAGCATAGTTTTAATAAAATGATAGAATCTCAGATATCTCAGCTGGCATCATCTGTTCCTACGGCTAACCTAGGTAAGATTCCGGGCTAGCCGGAAGAATTAGAATCTGCAAATCTTGTCTATATCTATTATGCTGGTCTGTGCTCTAATAAGCAGAAGAAGGCCCAAAGTGGACTGACTGGGGCATGCCCGCCAAGAGAGGAGATCCAGGGAGGCCCATCATCACCATCACTATTGGAGCCTACACTTTCGAGAATGCACTTTGTGACTTTGGGTCTAGCGTCAACATAATGCCCAAGGTAATATATGAGAAAATCAATGGTTCACCTTTATTGTACTGTAACACCCAGTTTTAAAGGACAAAATGAATGCACCCTTTATGCATGCCCAGGATCAAATTCATGCATAAAGTGACATCAGTAGTGAATATCACAACATATATCATTACAAGCGTATAACTATTACAAAATGACCAGAGGGTCTAAAACAAAAGATTACACATCGTACATCTATCGCAGCGGACTAGGCACCATCTTCCACTGGAACGTCGACTGGGGGCACGCCAACCAAGAACTCCAGGTCTTCACGATGTAGCTCCTTCTCCTGTCTTCTGTCTATCTGAGCAGCAGTGGGGAGAGAACAACAGGGGATGAAAGGGAAAATGGTGAGTACACCTGGAGGCGTGTACTCAGCAACTGGAGGGAAAGGTATTCAAAACATGCAGGCTTAGATCTAGGAGGGCTTTATTTGGTGGACTGCAAAGCTCAAGTTTTAGTTGGTCAAATTTTAATTAAGCACCTAAGATTTATTGTGTGTAAGGCTTCCCAACCCATTCCAGGCACAAGCACCCACTTGTCCTGATCCTAAGGTTAAAACATCCTGCAACTATAACCAGCTCCCAAACCACAGTTACCACCACTGTGATCCACCCAAACCACCAACTAACCATGTGAGGGTCCAGGCCGCTCATGACCGTGAGCACGGCTGTTATAACAGTTTATGACACTCTGCAGAGGTTGTATAACTTTACCCACGAGTCGTGATACCTGTCACGCGAGAGGTTGCGAGCCTCTTCTCAACACATTTCCGAGATGTGCTGGCATGGGTTCACTACGAGGCCTTTACATAGGTTCACCAGCGGCGCATTAACCCACTCAGGGTTCGGGTACCCTTCGTCGTGCCAGCAGGACTATTGGGGGTCAAACCACCCTCACCGCAACCAACAGCCTAACGCGGGCCGCTGGATTTCCCGATTTACCCTACTTAATTGGTCAAGACCATAGCCCATTAGTTCTCGTGGTTGTACGGTAAGTCCCAGGTGGTCACTCCATAGACCCGTCCTTAAAAGATCGACTCAGGCAAGACCAACATCAAGCTTCACAAGTCACCATCCCAACCACTTGCCTGAGTCACCTAGGGTGTTCATGTTGCTAACCATAACCCACATTAACATGTTGCATAGTAATTAATCAAGTTAAGATTTAACCCAACCCATGTTGATCAAGCTAAGCATAAATCTACCCATATAGGCAACCTCTAAGGGTAAGCAAGGAATGATCATGAAAATCTAGTAAACAGTCCTTAATAGGATTCCCAGCAAAATTAGACATCTAAAGTAGCAAGGAATGATCATGAAAATAAAGTAGTGATTATGGTGTATCAAACATAAAGTTATAAAGTAGCAAGATGTCAAGGACACTTGCCCGTTTCCGGATGTTCCACTGCTCAGAAGCATTCCTTCACGTGCAACAATTAGCTGAAACAACACAAAGCTACAACTAAGAACATAGCACCAGACAATAAAAGCATTTTAGAAAAGCATACTACTAGCTAACGCGAGCTAGCTACGAACAACAGAGCGTGAGAAAGGTTAAAGCGAAGCTACGGGCGAAAAGGCACAACTATCGGTCGGGTTTATATGATTAGGAATAAAGGGCCATATGCTTGATTTATTTTAATTAAAGAAATATGTTTAATGGGTATTTCGGAGAAATAGCACATGTTGTAACTTAATCAAATTATATTTGAACGTAAAGCACGGTATAAACCTAGCCATATTTTATTTATAAAAGTTTATTAGAGTTTATACCAAATTAACCTTCATCTTTATAAAAGAAACTATATGTAAGAGCAACTAATGAGCTAAAACATGTGTCGGGTTGAGCTAAACAAGTTATAATTAAAACACATTCATGTTCATATTAATCATGTTAACTTTTGTTAAAGAAAAGGCGAAGGTTGAGCCTATATCTGATTTTATTTGAAGAGGTTGAAATGGTCATTAATCAAATTAATATAAGTTTAAATTTTATAAACAAGAAACATGGTGAACGTGGCTGCTAACACGTGCGCTACGACCAAACGAAGCTAACGCAACTTGAACGAGTCGAAACGGAGCTAAAACGTGAAAGATATGGAGTTTTGAAGGTTACAGGGACCTATCTGCGATTATCCAAAGATTTCAGGGGCTAGAACACAAGATTCGCAAGACACAGTGAAATCTGGTCGCGAAAAGGTCTAAACAGGAGGTTCTATATGCAAAAGGGGCTCGGTTGGGCTGATCTGCAAGAGGTGGGATCTTTCCAGGGATTCATGTGCAAAAAGACCAAGACACAAAGAAAGGTAGGTGGATATCTTGGTTTTCCAGGGGGTTTTGTGCAAACGACAGGTGGCTAGATGGCTCGGTTGACCTGGCGTTACGTGGCGTGCACTGATTGGCCGGGGCTCACCACGTGGCGCTGTCGCGGTGGTGCTCCGGGCCGTGGACCATGGTCCATGGGTCCACGGAGGACCGGGCGAAGGGGTACGCCCTGATCTGATCTGGGCCGCCCGTGGGAGATCTGAGGGCTAAGAGGCGCCCCTGGGTTTTGGTCGGTGGAGCAAAAGGGAGACGACGGCGCACGGGCGGTGACCCGCCGGAGCATCACCGGAGATGGCCGGCCCGGGTGCTACGGTGCACGGATTCGCGTGAGGTTTCGACCAGGAGGAAGAGGAGGATGGGGCTCAGCTCACTGCGGTGCTCTTGTCGTCGATGGCACAGTGCTGAAGGTGTGCGCTGGTGAGGGGCGGACGGGGGTCGGGGAGCTTGCCGGGAACGGGGCTTCGGCTTCGTTTTGGTGCTTCTGGGCGTCACGGTGCGGCCGTTGTGGTCCTGTGAGTACAATGGGAGAAGGAGGAGGGTGAGAGCAGGACGGACGGCGATGGAAGACGGCGGCAGCGGAGTGCTTCACCTCAGTGGCGGCGTTGGTGATTCGTCGACTACGAGGGCACTAGAGAGGAGGGGTGCTCCGGGAGGTGGCAAAAGGGGCGAGTGAGAGATCGATTGGTGCCTTAAATAGGCGATGGAGGAGGAGGGGTGGCCGGGGATTGGAGAGCGGCCTCCATGGCCGTGAATGGCGCACGCAGGGGTGGTGTTGCTGCATTTGGCCGCGGGATGAACTGGGGCGGGATCGTGGGTGAGGGGAGACGCGCAGGAGAGGGCCCAGATGGCGGGGATTGCGGGCAGGGGACACAGGTGCTCCGGGATTCAAATCCCAGGCCGGCGGTGGCGTGCCCTGTCGTGCGAAGCAGAGGGAGGGAGAAAGGAAGGTGGGAATGTGGGTGATGACGCGTGGGGCCATGGCGTCAGCGAGAGAGGGAAGGGGGGATTTGGTGGGCTGCGGTTTGGGTTGAGATGGGCCGCTGGGTTCTGCTGGGCTGATGAAGAGAGAAATAGGTGGACGTGGCACTAGGCAGGCCAAGCTGGGTTGCTGCAGCTGGTGCTAGGGAGGTGGGTCGGGCTAGAAAGAAAGGACGGGAGAGAGAGTAGAGGTGTGGGTTGGGTTTTGAATTTTGATGGAGGTTTAGAGCCCAAGGGTTAAAGAAAGATGGGCCAAGCTTGAATAAAGGGGAAATTTTTTTTATATTTTTTCTGCTCTGATTTTCGAAAAATAAATGGACGAACCAAAAATTTCGACAAATATACATCTGCCGCCAAACCCCATGGCGGCAGGAGTTCCTACCGCCATAGGGCACGGCGTTAGGGGTGGCCCCAACTGTCGGCTCTACTGCCAGGTGGGGCCAGATTCCTGCCGCCGTGGGGCACGGCGGCAGGAATCCTAGCGCCGCGTTCCACGGTGTCAGGAGCCCTAGCGCCGTGCCCCACGACGGCAGGGTCCTGGCGCCGTGGGGTTTGGCGGCAGCGTCACCCCTATAAAAGGGGGTGACCGATGCCGCCGCCGGCCCCCTCCCTCCCTCCCTCCCTCCTCTAAACCTTCGGCTTTCAACCCTTCGGAGCACTTCTGACTGAGGTATGTTTCTAAATTTAGTCTAGTATAGTTAGTTAGTTTAGTTAACTTAGTTTAGTTTAGAAATTTAGTTTAGTTAACTTAGGTTAGTTAAATTTAGTTTAGAAATTTAGTTTAGTTAACTTAGTTTAGTTTAGTTAACTTAGGTTAGTTAAATTGATATAAAATTCGTAGAAAATTATTTAAATTCGCATAATTCGTTTAAATTGATATAAAATTCGTAGAAAATTATTTAAATTGATTAAATTGATATAAAATTCATAGAAAATTATTTAAATTCACATAATTCGTATAAATTGGTTTAAAACTTCTAGGAAATGGTTATAATTCACATAATTAGATTAAATTGATATAAAATTCGTAGAAAATAGTTTAAATTCACATAATTCGTTTAAATTGGTTTTAAACTTGTAGGAAATGGTTATAATTCACATAATTAGATTAAATTGATGTAAAATTCGTGGAAAATGGTTTAAATTCACATAATTTGTTTCAATTCATTTAAATTTCCTAGAAGATGGCTATAATTCACGTAATTAGATTAAATTGATATAAAATTCGTAGAAAATGGGGAAAATTCACATAATTCGTTTCAATTCATTTAAAATTCCTAGAAAATGGTTATAATTCACATAATTAGATTAAATTGAAATAAAAATCGTAGAAAATGGTTTATATTCACAAAATTCGTTTTAATGAGTATAATTCAAATAATTGATTCAATTATGTTATTTTTTTGCAGTTATGGCTGCACCGCTGGAGTACGTACGGCCGGAGTTGTTCGACGAGGCGGTGGACCGGCACCACCGCTCGTACGTGTCGGCTGTTCCCGGACGTTCGCCCGGCAACATACGTTGCCGGACGACCCGCACGTTGATGCCGATACACCAGCGGTGGATTCCGAAGTACGTAATTCATATTTATTATTTATTTCTGTTTCTTTACAATAGTAATTGCGTTAACTAAATTAATATTTTTTTTCTGGCTACGCGCTGCAGGACTTCTCCCTGTTGCGCGGTTGGTCGAGGGGGACAGGCTACGAGCTGAGGTTCCCTGGGCGGAGTGGTTGACGCGGTTCAGCTACGACGCCCCGCTGATCGCCGCGTTCATGGACCGGTGGCGACCAGAGACACACACGTTCCACTTCCCCGTCGGCGAGATGACGCTCAGTCTGGAGGACACCGCGATGTTGGGAGGACTACTGTGTGCTGGCGAGGCGATGGGGCCGATCGACATCCCCGCGACGTGGCACGCTGACTTCCTTGCTCGGTTCGCGAACGTTCCTCGGAACAATCGCGCGCCAGCGCCGTACGTGCCCTTCGCCGACACCCACGGGCCCACCTGGACTTGGATCCAGCAGTTCAGCGTACGTGATTCTAACTCTTATTTTCAATGTTTGTATGCATTTTAAATGAATGTGACGATGGACCTTTGTGTGTGTGCAGGCTGACTACATGGCGGACGATGCCGACGACCCGACGTCAGACAGGTTTTTGGAGGTCTACCTGCTCTAGCTATTCGGGTGGGTGCTGTTCTGCGAGTCAGCGGGAGACTCGGTGTCGCGGTACCTGCTCCCCTAGGCTCAGAGGATCGCCGACGCACCCCTCGAGCAGATGCCCCAGATCAGCTGGGGCAGCGCTGTTCTGGCAGCTACCTATAGGGGGCTGTGTTCGGCAGTGTCGAGGCCGGCGAGTAGGGAGGGGATCCTCCTGGGGTGCCCTCTCCTGCTGCAGATGTGGATCCACGAGCGGTTCGACATCGGTCGGCCCAAGGCCGACCTCTCGGAGTACCAGCCGCTACCCGAAGACACTGACCCAGCAGACCTCCCCACCATGGGTTCTCTGTGGTGCCTCCGGAAGGTAATGGCCTCCCTTATCGTTTTCTTCGCGTTATGAGTTCTTTAGTTCGATTCACTTAACTTTTCATGTTCTTTGCAGCACATTTGGGCTGGTGAGCACCGAAGAAGGCGTACAAGGACTTCGTTGGTCAGATCGACCGGATGGTCGATGCCCAGGTCCGGTGGACGCCGTACGCTCCTGCCATGGTCGCTGCCCGCGCACCACAGGGGCTCTCGTCCCTGTGCTCCCGAGACCAGGCGTACTGGATGACGCGGCGACGACTGGTCTTCGACGTCTACGTCGAGGAGTACGCCGTCCACCGGGTGATGAGGCAGTTCGGCCTCTTCCAGGAGGCGCCAGTACCCGCTGTGCCACGTCTGCCGCCTACAGCGCACAGGTGAGCTACCATTTGCCAGTTATAATTATTTTTCGTTACAAATATTCAGTTGCCAATAATTTTATGTTTCATCTATGCTAGGTGGACGCGTAAGGGCGTGCCTGCGGTGACGTCGTTCGTCGACAAGCTCCAGCCGTACGTGGCCGACTGGGTGTCCGCGGCGCATGAGCAGAACATCGTCACCGAGCACCGCCTTCACGACGGCATGGCCTGTGTAGCGTACCTTCAGTGGTACCTCCCGAGGACGCGGACGCGGGTGACGTACGTGCCTACTACCCCTCCACCGCCACCTGTCCCGGACCACGACAGGATCCTGTCGGACGCGACGTACCCGGTGCGCCGAGACCAGACCGCCGACACAGCGGTAAGCTACGATACTGCAAACATATTACATTCATATGACTTTTCATTATAACATGTGTTTCTAATTTTCTGAGCAGCACGACGTGCTTGCTGAGATCGTGCGGCTCGCATCGGCCGTGAGGGAGCAGTGCTTTACCTGGGGGCCTCAGCAGCACCAGAGCACGTACGACAGGATCGTCGCTGCTGCCATGAGGTACTCCGCCGTCGTGAACTACGCTGGGGCCGTAGAGATTCCTCTCCTTCCGCGCCAACCAGCGTGGTCCTTGAGCTCTGCCTCGACAGCGGCTTCGCAGCAGGCGCCTTCCACCTTTGCCGGCGGCTTCTCGGCTCCGACGGCACAGCAGCAGCCACAGCTGCAGGGCCCGCACACCTACGTGCAGCGGCCGTTTGTTCCCCCCGGCGCAGGTACTTTCAGTGGACCTTATTTTCAAGTAATGCACGCAATTATTGTGTGTTTGTGGTTATACTATATTCTAATCGTACAGGGCGACCGCCGCTCTTTCCGACAGCCGGGCCTCAACAGCCGGAGACGACGGCACCTAGAGCGCCAATCTTTCCGCCAGGAGGTTTCAGACCGCCGACCTTTCAGTTTGCAGCGGCAGATATTCCTTCCTCATCCACGTCCACTCCGCCTATGTTCCAGCCTGCTTTCGACGTGACCACCGAGGACCAGCTGGGCTGGGATCAGATGTAGTTCGGCGCCGTTCTCGCGACCTTGGATGCCCCGCAGCAGGCCGAGGAGTTTGGCCTGTCACAGTTGACAAAGGCACCGGTTGGGACTCAGCCGACACAGCCACAGGGCGGAGCGACCCCGGCGGCCGGTGGAGGGACACCGGCGGGCGGATGGACACCGGCGGGAGGGACACCGGCGGGAGGAGGGACACTCGTGGCAGGCGGCCATGGCGACACCGTCTCCCGACCAGCTACGACCGTGGGTGGTCAGGGCACCTGACGCCTGGACGTACGACCGGGACCACACCTGGGCTGGCGCTAGAGCTGTTAGGCCGAAGAGGCACCGGCGCATTTAGATGCAGTACTACTTTTACCATGATTTTGTACAAACTATTTGCATCTACTCGTTGATTATGATATTCCCTTGTGATTATGCTTACACTTATCAGTTTGTTGTTTTTAAGAAGGTTAAAAGTGTTTTAAAAATGAAAAATTAAAAAAAAATAAAAAAAGGTCCTAACGCCACGTGGCACGGCGGTAGGGGCCTGCCGCCGTGGCGCTGGGCGGCAGGGTCCTGGCGCCGTGCCGCGTGGCTCTGCCGCCAGAGGTGGTCTCCTGCCGCCGTACCCCACGGCGGCAGGGACTTAACGCCGTGGGGCACGGTGGCAGGCATGCTGCCGCTGTGTGACACAGCGTCAGGTACCTGCCGCCATGGGGTTTGGCGGTAGATGTATATTTCTCGAAATTTTTGGTTTGTCCATTTATTTTTCGAAAATCAGTGCTGAAAAAATATAAAAAAAAATTCAATAAAGGGTTTGGGTTTAAAAGAGATTAGAGAGACCCCTCTTTTTTTGAGATAGATAGAGACTTTTAGTTGTAGAGAAAGATGGAGAGGGAGAGAGAGATTTAGAGATAGAGAGATGTGGGTCATGTTTGAGAGAGTGAGAAAGAGAGATACGGACTGGGCTCGACTTTAGAGAGAGAAGAGGGGTAGACTAGGCATAGTTTCTAGAGAGAGAAAAGATGGCCTTTGGTTATAGATAGAGAGATAGAGAGGATTAAAGAGAAAGGGAGAGCAAGGTTTTAGAGAGAAGAGGAGATGATCCTATTCGAGCTTAAAACTCAAATTCATTTTTCACACAAAATAAAACTATGCATTACAGCATGAATGCAACAAACAAATATTTATAATCTATGATTCATTTATTTATTTTAGAAAATATTATTTATTTTGGAAAGGTTGCACACACACTCTATTTAATTCTAACAAATTTTAATAAGATTTTTAAATCCTAGCCAAAGTGCAAACTAGGGTGTTACAAATACTACCCCACTTAACAGGAATCTCGTCCCGAGATTCTGCAAAAGGTTAGCAAGAGAGAAGAGGCTAGCAATGGGAAGAGGCAAGGTTGCTTTGCATTTATGTCCTCTTGTCTTGTTCTTCACACCTTCATGTCACTTGTCAGAGATTCCTTCAACTCTTGTGGATGGTCCATCATGGAGATCTTTGGTGACTCCTTTATGATGATTTTTTTGAGCAATGATCACCTTGCACTTTCTTCATGTGTTGTCCTCTTGTTTCTACGTTCACTACCACCGTCGGAGTATCTTCCTATGAACGGTCCATGTAGAATCTCTTAATGGCATAAGTTTGATGATGTTTCTTGATCTGTAGCTTGCTTCATGACAATCTTCCTTCTTTATCCTCTTAGGCTTTACTGGCTTGTTTGGTGGCAATTCTTCTTTCTTGTTCACTTTGTTCATCATGGGGATAAGCATGGCTGGAGCTACCCCTCTTAACAGAGGATTCCTCTTGATTCCATGTCGGTTAGGATAGAGAGGGAGCAATAGTTGAGGAGGGAGAAGGACACACGGTTTAGAGGGAGCAAAAGATTGAAAACCCAACCTATGATCTATACATATAACTAACTGATGTCATCGCAGACAAGGGTCCAACAACACATCAATAATCATTACAAAGAGCCAAATCAAGCAGAGCACAATAACAAGCATACAACAGCACACAAAAGCACACTAACATGGCACACATCCTTATAATAGCACACTAGCAATTAATATCTTAACATCGATGTCTATCGACAAAAGAAAAGTTAGGTAGGCCCTCTAACAACTCAAAGAACTAAAATCTACCGAGGGCTTAAGGTTAGTAATCTTCAAATCTTCAAGGTGGCGCGATGCTTCTAGCATGATGGTGATTCTTCATCTTCAATCTTGAAATTCTTCGAGCGACGGCTTGTCGAAGCAATGGTCTTCTCGAGCACCTTCAAAAATTTCTTTCTTGGTCATAGGGGAAGTTAGTGACTAAGAATTATGCAAGAGGGAGATACAACTTGTTTTCACAACAGAAGAGATTAGGATGGATCAGAGTGCAAATCAAGAGACAAGACGTCAAGGAGGTGAAATTTTTCAAAATAGGGTGAAAATATAACATTAACGTCGACCAAATCTATTTAGGTTTACGTCCTACAGTCGATATAGCTCTGATACCACTTCTGTAACACCCGGTTTTAAAGGACAAACTGAATGCACCCTTTATGCATGCCCAGGATCAAATTCATGCATAAAGTGACATCATTAGTGAATATCACAGCATATATCATTACAAGCGTATAACTATTACAAAATGACTAGAGGGTCTAAAACAAAAGATTACACATCGTACATCTATCGCAGCGGACAAGGCACCATCTTCCACTGGAACGTCGACTGGGGGCACGCCAACATAGAACTCCAGGTCTTCACGATGTAGCTCCTTCTCCTGTCTTCTGTCTATCTGAGCAGCAGTGGAGAGAGAATAGCAGGGGTTGAAAGGGAAAACAGTGAGTACACCTGGAGGCATGTACTCTACAACTGGAGGGAAAGGTATTCAAAACATGCAGGCTTAGAACAAGGAAGCCTTTATTTGGTGGACTGCAAAGCTCAAGTTTTAGTTGGTCAAATTTTAATTAAGCACCTAAGATTTATTGTGTGTAAGGCTTCCCAACCCATTCAAGGCACAAGCACCCACTTGTCCTGATCCTAAGGTTAAAACATCCTGCAACTATAACCAGCTCCCAAACCACAGTTACCACCACTGTGATCCACCCAAACCACCAACTGACCATGTGAGGGTCCAGGCCGCTCATGACCGTGAGCACGGCTGTTATAACAGTTTATGACACTCTGCAGAGGTTGTACAACTTTACCTACAAGTCGTGATACCCGTCACGCGAGAGGTTGCGAGCCTCTTCACAACACATTTCCGAAATGTGCTGGCATGGGTTCACTACGAGGCCTTTACATAGGTTCACCAGTGGCGCATTAACCCACTCAGGGTTCGGGTACCCTTCGTCGTGCCAGCAGGACTATTGGGGGTCAAGCCGCCCTCACCGCAACCAATAGCCTAACGCGGGCCGCTGGATTTACCGATTTACCCTACTTAATTGGCCAAGACCATTGCCCATCAGTTCTCGTGGTTGTACGGTAAGTCCCAGGTGGTCACTCCATAGACCGGTCCTTAAAAGATAGACTCAGGCAAGACCAACATCAAGCATCACAAGTCACCATCCCAACCACTTGCCTGAGTTGCCTAGGGTGTTCATGTTGCTAACCACAACCCACATTAACATGTTGCATAGTAATTAATCAAGTTAAGATCTAACCCAACCCATGCTGAGCAAGCTAAGCATAAATCTACCCATATAGGTAACCTCTAAGGGTAAGCAAGGAATTATCATGAAAATCTAGTAAACAGTCCTTAATAGGATTCGAAGCAAAATTAGACATGCAATGCAAGAAAGCATAAATAAAGCAGTGATTATGGTGAATAAAACATAAAGGTATAAAATAGCAAGATGTCAAGGACACTTGCCCGTTTCCGGATGTTCCACTGCTCAGATGCGTTCCTTCACGCGCAACAATCAGCTGAAACAACACAAAGCTACAACGAAGAACAAAGCACCAGACAATAAAAGCATTTTAGAAAAGCATACTACTAGCTAACGCGAGCTAGCTACGAACAACAGAGCGCGAGAAAGGTTAAAGCGAAGCTACGGGCGAAAAGGCACAACTATCGGTCGGGTTTATATGATTATGAACAAAGGGCTATATGCTTGATTTATTTTAATTAAAGAAATATGTTTAATGGGTATTTCAGAGAAATAGCACATGTTGTAACTTAATCAAATTATATTTGAACGTAAAGCACGGTATAAACCTAGCCATATTTTATTTATAAAAGTTTATTAGAGTTTATACCAAATTATCCTGTATCTTTATAAAAGAAACTATATGTAAGAGCAACTAACGAGCTAAAACATGTGTCGGGTTGAGCTAAACAAGTTATAATTAAAACACATTCATGTTCATATTAATCATGTTAACTTTTGTTAAAGAAAAGGCAAGGTTGAGCCTATATCTGATTTTATTTAAAAGAGGTTGAAATGGTCATTAATCAAATTAATATAAGTTTAAATTTTATAAACAAGAAACATGGTGAACGTGGCTGCTAACACGTGCGCTACGACGAAACGAAGCTAACGCAACTTGAACGAGTCGAAACGGAGCTAAAACGTGAAAGGTATGGAGTTTTGAAGGTTACAGGGACCTATCTGCGATTATCCAAAGATTTCTGGGGCTAGAACACAAGATTCGCAGGACACAGTGAAATCTGGTCGCGAAAAGGTCTAAACAGGAGGTTCTATGTGCAAAAGGGGCTCGGTTGGGCTGATCTGCAAGAGGTGGGATCTTTCCAGGGATTCATGTGCAAAAAGACCAAGACACAAAGAAAGGTAGGTGGATATCTTGGTTTTCCAGGGGGTTTTGTGCAAAACGACAGGTGACTAGGCGGCTCGGTAGACGTGGCGTCGCGTGGTGTGCACTGATTGGCCGGGGCTCACCACGTGGCGCTGACGCGGTGGTGCACCGGGCCGTGGACCATGGTCCATGGGTCCACGGTGGACCGGGCGAAGGGGTACGCCCTGATCTGATCTGGGCCGCTCGTGGGCGATCTGAGGGCTAAGAGGCGCCCCTGGGTTTTGAAGGACCGATTAGGCGAACCAGAGAGGGGGGGAGTGAATGGGAGCCGATAAAAATTCTTCTCGAAGGTGATGAGAACTCCAACAAGACGAACACTGCTTCCAACTCACGTCTCCGACTCAACTACCCAAGTTGGTCAAGACCACACAGCCACTGGAGTGCTACTGGTCCTAGGAAACAACACTCAACCTTCCGAGCCAAAACTCACCAAACCACACAGCGGAAACTTGCACGGCTTGCTGCCTGTGCTACACCGGTCAGACCGATGGCCTGTGTCGGTCAGACCGGTGACAACGGTCAGACCGGTGGACAGAGCCGGTCAGGCCGGTGGCTACAGCAGCCGCACAGCAAACGTTCCAGGAAGCCTCAGTGACTCCTCTAGGCCCTGGAACAAAAACCACCACGAAACACAACCTGTGAGGAAGAAGAACCCCTCACAAAACCTAGCAAAACAACTCCAAACACGCCAAGAACTGATCAGCAGGACCACGGGACAAAACCACACGGACAAGGCTATTCCCCGAGACAAAAACCCACCAAGGGCTAGCACCGGTCAGACCGGTCAAGAGCACCGGCCAGACCGGTCGCGCCTGGGCAGCTCGGGATGAACAGCGCCCGCGAGTCAACTCCCCCAAATCCAACTCCCGATCTCCCGATTCGCTCCACGGTTTTGCACAAGACTTTGAGGATAGTAGGAACACCTCATGGGTACTCCATAGCCAAGATTTGGTCCACCAAAACTTGTTGAATCAAGAGGAATCGAAGGATTTCCGCCAAGAACACTACGAACCCTAGAACCACGAAAACCCCAAAATTGAGCCCCTTTACTCACGGATTTGGGAGGGAGATCAAAGAGAAAAGAACCACGAGGGGTTCATGCATACATCCCCCACCAAATCCCAAAGAGAAAGGTCTCAAAACCGCCACAAGAAATTCGCTAAGAAAAGCCTCCGAAAATCACCAAAAAGGAGAAACGGGAAAGACACATCCAAGCCTTGAGGAACCACGCCGAATCATCTATACATAGCAAAGAGGTTCATACAAGGTCTAGCTTGCCGCCCGATCATCCTTCCCTCTCACAAGATCTCACCATGAAGCTCTCAAGCTAGTCCTACGAAAATCCTAAGAAAATAGGAAGGAAAATAGGAAAACCAAATGAGCTAGGGTTCCAAGAGATGGCTGCCATCCTCTCACCCCTTGGGTCATATGGAGGCAACCGAAAGACTAAAATACCCTTACTAGCTAACTAGGGATACATGCCCCTCAAGGGCGAATTCGGAAATCTTTGTCTTCGCTCGATCGGACGGATGCCCAGCGACCGCAAACTTGCTTAGCCTCGACGCAAGCCTTGCGATCCCGACACGTGTCCTCCGCTTCGAAGATTCCGGATTGCGTCGTCGCACACCGGTCAGACCGGTGCTCCTCACCGGTCAGACCGGTCTGGAGCTGCTGCACCTCCGTCTTCTGTTCTTCGGTCTTGGCTTTGTGGATCAACAGAGGAACCCAGTGGTTTTCTGGTGAACCACCGGAAACCCCGCGAACTCGGTGTAGCCTCCGCCAATCACCACTCATGACTCGGCTCCCACGTAGTCCCGGCTTGACCTTGGTTTTGAGGCTCAACCAAGAAACCGTCCATGACTTCATCTTGCCGTTCTTGCCACCATGCGGCCCGCACTTGACCCCGCTGGCCACCGGATCCCTCGAACCAAGCCTACTTGTCTTCTCCACACCTGGAGGCCTCACCGGCAACGACCTTTCACGCTTGTTCTTCACCTGCACCTCCACCAGTCAAGCCGCAACCTGCACCTGCAATACTTAGCCAAGAATCAGTCCACACCACGTTGTCAATCACTCATCACACCAGGAAGCGACCATCCACCGGTCCTCGAACCACACCTGGCTCTCAATCTCCCCCTTGATGAGTGCATTGACAACACACACGTTTTGGTAATCAAGAGAAAAGGAAAAGAAACGAAACGACTAAAAGAAACTCCAACAAGCGATCGAAAGCCAAAGAAAAGGCAAAGAGCAAGATCACTTGAAGAAGACAAGTCTCGGACCCCTTAGGCAAGGGCAACGGCTCGACACATCCGAGACAAAAACATGCTCAAGCAAAGAGCACAAGCCACCAATCCAAAGCTCGAAAAACCAAAAAGAGCTCCCCCTGCACACATGCAAACTCCCCCTGAACCAATGCATCTCCCCCTGGACGAATGCATGCAAACCACTTGACGAAACAGAGCAGCTGCATCAGCTCAGCTCTAACCGGTCAGACCGGTCGACACCACCGGTCGGACCAGTGCGCAACATGTGAACAGGACCAGCACTCTGACCGGTCAGACCGGTGACCTCAACCGGTCAGACCGGTGCACAACAGAGCCCAAAAATGGCTCGAAACCACCTGAAAACATTCCATATGCAATCAGTAGGCCAAAACATGCTTAAACTTCTCCCCCTTGTTGACAATGCATGAATCAAGCCAAAAATGCAAAAAAAGCAACCTAGGGCTTCTCAAATAGACAAAATTCAACATAGGATGCTACACATGTCCAAACGAGCAAGTTCGATACTCTATAGCTTCGTAATGACATAAACTTCATGATCACCAAGTTTCACAACCATTGGGCGAAGCTAAGATAGAATTGAGTAATTTTGCGAAAAATCACCCTCTCATGAGCAAAGTCCTAAACATGAGCAAAACATGTCAAAATGGCAAAGCCACACAAACTTCATGCTAGGACAACCATTCTAAGCATAAGACCATCATAAACACCCACAAGCACCTCATGTCATGTCAAAGCCACCGAGCCATGTGCCTACTTCTATATATGAGACTTCTCATTGGTAGGCATCATGCAACGATTTAGCACCCAGAGCAAATTAAAATTAGCACATATGACATGGGAGCACATTTTTCAAGCAATTTACATTTCATTTTCAGATTTATAATTGGTACATGAAATGTCTTTGCGACAAAAAGGAACTTATGCCCCTCCACAAGATGAAGCATGGGGGCTAAACATTCATGATGACAAATGAGCCTTTGGCCCCATATGATCAAAATAAGCTATCCAACCACAAATTAAGCATAGCCAAGCCACTAAAATATGTCAAGATCATGTAAAGGCATTTACACACAAGAGAGCATATATATGAAATTTTTCAAAAACATAGCCATCAACCATGGATATAAACCAAGATTATCAAGAGCTAAGCCAAACTAACCATAGCTTACCAAATTAGCTCACAAAGACATATATGTCATTCCATGGTGATCAATGTATATAGGAGAAGCCTTTCCTAAACAATGCATATGATACAAAATGCATGCAACCTAAGATACAAAGATGCCTATACATCATGTTACATATGCCATGCCAAATGCAAGAAATGCACAAAGGAAAGCTATACATATGCTACAAAGGAGCTCCCACACGCCAACTCAAGAAATCAAACAAACACCAAGCTCCCCCCGCAAACGAGTGAAAGTTGCTTGATCTAGGGGTTTGGTGAAAATATCGGCTAGTTGGTCATGTGTGGGTACATGGATCAAAGCTATCTTCCCTTTCTCTAAGTTGTCTCTCAGAAAATGACACCTCACTTCTATGTGCTTGGTTTTGGAATGGAGCACTGGGTTCTTTGCAACGCTTATGGCACTGGTGCTATCACATTGAAGTGGGACATGGGTATACTCCTCACCAAAGTCACTCATGGTGTATGTGATCCAAAGGAGCTGAGAGCAACAACTAGCTGCGGCCACATACTCTGCCTCGTTAGTGGATTGAGCAACACTCGACTGTTTGCGGGAAGACCAAGATACCAAAGAAGAACCCAAGAACTGGCAAGTCCCAGAAGTGGACTTCCTATCCAACCGACACCCGGCAAAGTCCGCGTCTGAAAATCCATGAAGCGCCAAACAAGAAGACGCAGAGTACCAAAGGCCGAAGTCGGGAGTGTGTCGCAAATACCTGAAAATGCGCTTGACTGCTTGCCGATGCGAAGTCCTCGGAGACGCTTGAAAACGAGCGCACAGACACACCGAGAATTGGATGTCCGGCCTCGTCGCCGTCAAGTAGAGGAGTGACCCGATCATGCTCCGGTACTCCTTCTGGTCCACGTGTTCACCTTCCTCGTCCGCATCAAGAGCTGTAGTCGTACTCATAGGCGTTGCCATAGCCTTGGAGTCCTCCATTTTGAACTTCCTCACAATGTCCTTGGTGTACTTAGCTTGGTGCACAAATGTTCCTTCCTTTGATTGCTTGATTTGTAGCCCGAGGAAGAACTGCAACTCGCCCATCATGCTCATCTCAAATTCCCTGCTCATGTCTTCTGCAAACCTTGCAACAAGAGAGTTAGACGAGCCACCAAAGACAATATCAACCACGTATACCTGCACAATTAGGATATATCTGCCCTGCCTGAGGAGAAACAAGGTCTGGTCGACCTTCCCCATCTCAAACCCTCTCTCAAACAGGAACCCCCTCAACCTACCATACCAAGCTCTAGGCGCCTGCTTCAACCCATACAGCGCCTTCCTCAACTTGTACACCCGGTGGGGGTACTTCTCACTCTCAAACCCCGGTGGTTGCCTCACAAACACCTCTTCCTCCAACACACTGTTCAGGAAAGCACTCTTCACATCCATCTGGTACAACTTGAACCCTTTAGCCACGGAAAAGGCTAGAAGGATCCTGATCGCCTCCAAACGAGCTACAGGAGCGAAAGTCTCCTCGTAGTCGATCCCCTCTTTCTGACTGTACCCCTGAGCAACAAGTCTCGACTTGTTCCTCACCACTTCTCCTTTCTCTCCCTCTTTATTTTTCCACACCCATTTTGTCCCAATCAGCTTACACCCTGGAGGAGGGTCAACCAACACCCAAACTTGGTTCCTCTCAAAATTCTCCAACTCCTCATGCATTGAGTTAACCCAATTATGATCAGATAACGCGTGTCCAATGTCTTTGGGCTCAAAGGTGGCAACAAAAGCAGCATGAGCGAAATGAGAATTGTTCCGAACCCTCGACCGTGTAGTACGTTCATTCATGTCGCCGATGATTCTCGAAGCTGGGTGATCCACTTGCACTCGCCGGGGAGGTTCTCGCTTTGATGCTACCTCCCCCTCAACAGCAGCTTCGCCTTGATCTGGGTTTGTCGTTGTAGGTGTGGGAGAGGGTCCATTCTCGATCGTCGTCGAAGTAGTAGGTACATGTTCAGTTGCGGGCATCACACCACCCTCTTCATCATCTCCATGTTCATGCTCCTCCTCCTGAAAGATCTCCTCGCCAAGTTCGTCGTCACCTGCACACTCAAAAACAAGCTGACTACGTGGCTGTGTCTCGTCGACGGTTACCTCGCAAGTCTCCACGATTTGGTTAGTTTCAAGATTGAGCACACGAAATGCTCTAGAATGAGATGCATAACCAAAGAAAATGCCATCGACAGACCTAGCCTCGAACTTGTCCAACTTCTTCCCTTTCTTCAGAATGAAGCATTTACAACCAAAGACATGGAAGTGACTCACCTTGGGTGTGCGACCGTGCATCAACTCGTAACAGGTTTTCTTCTTATGGACCCTGAGGTAGATCCTATTCGACACATGGCACGCGGTATTGACCGCCTCAGCCCAGAACCTCCTCGGAGTCCTATGCTCGTCGAGCATCGTCCGAGCCATCTCGCACAAGGTCTTGTTTTTCCTTTCCACCACGCCATTCTGGGGAGGCGTATACGGACTCGAAAACTGATGTTCAAGACCCAAGTCATGGCAAAAGGTTTCGAAGCGAGAGTTTTTGAATTCCGAGCCATTGTCACTGCGGATCGCTCGTATGGCATCTCCGTGCCTCTCGTTTCTTAACCTCAAGACAAGATCTCGAACAAAACCAAACGTCTCCCCTTTCTCCTCAAGAAAGAACACCCACGCATACCGAGAGTAGTCGTCCACCACAACAAGGACATACCACTTCCCACCCGCAGATCGCACACGAGCTGGGCCAACAAGGTCCATATGGAGCAGCTCGCATGGATGCTCAGTCATCACATCGGTGAGAGGCGGGTGAGAAGAGGCTACCATCTTGGCATGCCTACACGGCGCACAAACCAACTCTTTCTCAAACCTCAACCGTGGAAATCCTCGGACCAAATTGAGTTTACTCAAGCGAGACAAAAGGTCAAAGCTCAAGTGACCCAACTTCCTATGCCACTTCCACAACTCACTCGAAGAACCAGCCAAGAAGCAACGCTCCACACCAGAAGACTGAGAAAAATCAGCTCGGAACACTTGACCCTCGGGAACGACCATGCAAACAAGATCCCCCCGAGAATTTAAAATCCGAGAACCACCAGGCCGAAACAACACCTCAAAACCCACATCCAACAACTGGGACACAGAAAGCAAATTGTATCCAAGCGATTGAACAAGAGCAACACGCCTGAGAGTGATCTTGTCACTTACCTTAATCTCACCTTCTGACAGCACACGCCCTCGCCCATTGTCCCCAAAGGTGATGTACTTCTTTGTCACCACCAGGACGAGACTTGAGAACCACCCCTTGTCTCCGGTCATATGCCTCGAGCAACCGGAGTCAATCAACCAAATGTTCTTCAAGTCTCCCACCTGAAATTCAAAAGCGAGCACGTGAGTGAACAAACGACTCAGCACTGGGGTAGTACCAAAAGAGTAAAACCAGTGCTGAGCCATTTGCTCCAAAGTGGGGTTAGCACAAACCAAATCATCACGCCTATCAAAGCTACCACCACGGTAACCACCACGAGGGAACCAACCCTCTCTAGCTGTATGAGGACGAAAGCCACGAAAGGGAAACCGTGGATCGTTCCTCCTCTCCATCTCAAAGCTACGACTCCTCCCACCCCCGTATTGAGCACGAGGTGGAGAACACCTAGCAAACTGACCACCTGCAAACTTTCCAGACCAACCACCAGAACCACGACCTCCAGAACCAAACCGAGCATCCCCACGAGCACGAAACCCGACTCGCTGTCTGCCCAGACCTGCACCGGTCTGACCGGTGTAGTACACCGGTCTGACCGGTGTTGCTCGGCCAGCAGCAGCACCTGCAGGCTTCCGGTCTCCCCAAGCCGGAACTGTCCTCACAATCGCCTTGGCCCTGGGCATCTGCATACGAGGCTCAGGTACACCATTAGAGGGGTGGTACCTGTCCTTGTTAGCCCACTCTCTAGCCATTCTCTCCTCACGCTTCCTCTTGAAGCAAAACTCATCCTTGTTACCATCTCTCCCACAATACCCACAATGGAACTTTATGGGCTGTGGCTTAGGCTTAGGCTTGGGTTGGGGCTGCCCACTCGGCTTCTCACCCTTCTTCTCTCCTTCCTCACCTCCCTTTGGGCTCACAAACTTCACCGGTTTCTGAAAATCATTTGTTGGGTGAGGGAATATGGGTGGATCTGGAGTAGTGTCAAGTTTGTTTCTGCGATGGTTAGGCTTGGGCTCAAACTTGTTCTTGTGTCTGTTTGGTGGTGGGATAGGAATCTCTCCAACTCTCTCAACTCCCTCACCACAGTTCTCTCCAAGCTTGTCAGCCCCAAGTGCCTGACCATCATAGCGTTTGAAAGCCGCTATCATGATACCAAGCTGAGGCTCCTGACCCGACAACCAGCTCATACATTTTCTCAGCTCATCATTCTCATCCTGCAAGCGATCAACATAATGTGCAAGCTCCAAATTCTTAACCGCATGCAATTCTCAAGTAGAGCAAGAAGTGGGAATAGGCTCTTTCAACTTAGCCTCAAGCGAAACAGTGTAAGCATGCATCTCATCAATCTTTCCATGCAAAACAGGGCAAGAAGTGCAAGCACCTAGCAAAGCAGGTCTAGACTTAAGCTCAGCCACTTCAACCCTAAGCATATCTAGTTCATCACAAGTAGAAGCATGCTTATCCTTAAGAGCAGTAAGATCAGCTAGGTACACAGAGCAATCACAGCAATCAATCTCATCAGAAACCACAGGAGAAGCCTTAAGCGAATCAATCTCAAGCTTAGCATCTAGGTTCTGGGTTTCTAGCTCAGCCACACGATTCCTAGCATCTTCTAGTGAGGCCCTAAGTTCTTACCTCATCTTCTTGGCCTCTCTAAGCATGTGATCGCGGTTATCAAGCAAGTCAACCAACTCATCATTCTCCTTGCACAAAGAAGAGAGCTCATCACATACCTCATCCTCGGAGTCAGAGTCCGAGTCACTCTGGTGGCTCTTCTTGCTGCCGGAGCTACGGGCCATGCCGCAGAAGCCATCTCCCGCGAAGCAGCTCAACCCGCTCAAGTTCCTGGATGACTTCTTGTTCTTGCGCCGATCACCTTCATCTTCACTGCTACTCGAGCTCGAGGAAGAGTAGGCAGAGCTGGAGTCGACGTCGCTCGCTCCGACCATTGCTCGGGCCTTCCTGCCGCGGCCATCCTTCTTCCTCGACCGTCGCTCGTCCTTGTGCTTGTTCTTGTGCTTGTGATCGTGCCTCGATCGGTACTTGCCATCCTTGCTCGATCGGTGCCTGTAGCCGTCCTTGTAGCCGTCCTTGTTCTCCGTCTTCTCAGGGCAGTCGGCGACGAAGTGTCCTGGCTTGCCGCACTGAAAGCACGTTGAAGGACCGATTAGGCGAACCAGAGAGGGGGGGAGTGAATGGGAGCCGATAAAAATTCTTCTCGAAGGAGATGAGAACTCCAACAAGACGAACACGGCTTCCAACTTACGTCTCTGACCCAACTACCCAAGTTGGCCAAGACCACGTAGCCACTGGAGTGCTACTGGTCCTAGGAACCAACACTCAACCTTCCGAGTCAAAACTCACCAAACCACAGCGGAAACTTGCACGGCTTGCTGCCTGAGCTACACCGGTCAGACCGATGGACTGCGCCGGTCAGACCGGTGACACCGGTCAGACCGGTGGACAGATCCGGTCAGGCCGGTGGCTACAGCAGCCGCACAGCAAACGTTCCTGAAGGCCTCAGTGACTCCTCTAGGCCCTGGAACAAAAACCACCACGAAACACAACCTGTGAGGAAGAAGAACCCCTCACAAAACCTAGCAAACCAACTCCAAACACGCCAAGAACTAATCAGCAGGACCACGGGACAAAACCACACGGACAAGGCTGTTCCCCGAGACAAAAACCCACCAAGGGCTAGCACCGGTCAGACCGGTCAAGAGCACCGGTCAGACCGGTCGTGCCTGGGCAGCTCGGGATGAACAGCGCCCGCGAGTCAACTCCTCCAAATCCAACTCCCGATCTCCCGATCCGCTCCACGATTTTGCACAAGACTTTGGGGATAGTAGGAACACCTCATGGGTACTCCATAGCCAAGATTTGGTCCACCAAAACATGTCAAATCAAGAGGAATCGAAGAAATCCCACCAAGAACGCCTCTAACCCTAGAGCCACGAAAACCCCAAAATCGAGCCCCTTTGCTCACGGATTTGGAAGGGGAATCAAAGGGTAAAGAACCACGAAGGGCTCATGCATACATCCCCCACCAAATCCCAAAGAGAAAGGCCTCGAAATCGCTCCAAGAAAATCGCCAAGAAAGGGCTCCGAAAATCACCAAAAAGGAGAAACGGGAAAGACACATCCAAGCCTTGAGGAACCACGCCGAATCATCTATACATACCAAAGAGATTCATACAAGGTCTAGCTTGCCGCCCGATCATCCTTCCCTCTCACAAGATCTCACCATGAAGCTCTCAAGCTAGTCCTGCGAAAATCCTAAGAAAATAGGAAGGAAAATAGGAAAACCAAATGAGCTAGGGTTCCAAGAGATGGCTGCCATCCTCTCACCACTTGGGTTATATGGAGGCAACCGAAAGACTAAAATACCCTTACTAGCTAACTAGGGATACATGCCCCTCGAGGGCGAAATTGGAAGTCTTTGTCTTCGCACCATCGGACGGATGCCCAGCGATCGCAAACTTGCTTAGCCTCGACGCAAGCCTTGCGATCCCGACGCGTGTCCTCCGCTTCGAAGATTCCGGACTACGTCGTCGCACACCGGTCAGACCGGTGCTCCTCACCGGTCAGATCGGTACCCACCGGTCAGACCGGTCAGACCCACCGGTCAGACCGGTCTGGAGCTGCTGCACCTCCGTCTTCGGTTCTTCGGTCTTGGCTTTGTGGATCAACCAAGGAACCCAGTGGTTTTCTGGTGAACCACCGGAAACCCCGCGAACTCGGTGTAGCCTCCGCCAATCACCACTCATGACTCGGCTCCCACGTAGTCCCGGCTCGACCTTGGTTTTGAGGCTCAACCAAGAAACCGTCCATGACTTCATCTTGCCGTTCTTGCCACCATGCGGCCCGCACTTGACACCGCTGGCCACCGGGTCCCTCGAACCAAGCCTACTTGTCTTCTCCACACCTGGAGGCCTCACCGGCAACGACCTTTCACGCTTGTTCTTCACCTGCACCTGCACCAGTCAAGCCGCAACCTGCACCTGCAATACTTAGCCAAGAATCAGTTCACACCACGTTGTCAATCACTCATCACACCAGGAAGCGACCATCCACCGGTCCTCGAACCACACCTGGCTCTCAATCTCCCCCTTGATGAGTTCATTGACAACACACACGTTTTGGTAACCAAGAGAAAAGGAAAAGAAAAGAAACGACTAAAAGAAACTCCAACAAGCGATCGAAAGCCAAAGAAAAGGCAAAGAGCAAGATCACTTGGAGAAGACAAATCTCGGACCCCTTAGGCAAGGGCAACGGCTCGACACATCCGAGACAAAACATGCTCAAGCAAAGAGCACAAACCATCAAACCAAAGCTCGAAAACCACAAAGAGCTCCCCCTGCACACATGCAAGCTCCCCCTGAACCGATGCAACTCCCCCTGGACAAATGCATGCGAACCACCTCACAAAACAGAGCAGCTGCAACAGCTCAGCTCTGACCGGTCAGACTGGTCGACACCACCGGTCAGACCGGTGGGCAACATGTGAACAGGACCAGCACTCTGACCGGTCAGACCGGTGACCTGAACCGGTCAGACCGGTGCACAACAGAGCCCAAAAATAGCTCGAAACCACCTGAAAACCTTCCAAATGCATTCAGTAGGCCAAAACATGCTCAAACTTCTCCCCCTTGTTGACAATGCATGAATCAAGCCAAAAATGCAAAAAATGCAACCTAGAGCTTCTCAAATAGACAAAATTCAACATAGGATGCTACACATGTCCAAACGAGCAAGTTAGATACTCTATAGCTTCGTAAAGACATAAACTTCATGATCACCAAGTTTCACAACCATTGGGGGAAGCTAAGATAGAATTTAGCAATTTTGCGAAAAATCACCCTCTCATGAGCAAAGTCCTAAACATGAGCAAAACATGTCAAAATGGCAAAGCCACACAAACTTCATGCTAGGACAACCATTCTAAGCATAAGACCATCATAAACACCCACAAGCACCTCATGTCATGTCAAAGCCACCGAGCCATGTGCCTACTTCTATATATGAGACTTCTCATTGGTAGGCATCATGCAACGATTTAGCACCCAAAGCAAATTAAAATTAGCACATATGACATGGGAGCACATTTTTCAAGCAATTTACATTTCATTTTCAGATTTATAATTGGTACATGAAATGTCTTTGCGACAAAAAGGAACTTATGCCCCTCCACAAGATTAAGCATGGGGGCTAAACATTCATGATGGCAAATGAGCCTTTGGCCCCATATGATCAAAATAAGCTATCCAACCACAAATTAAGCATAGCCAAGCCACAAAAACATGTCAAGATCATGGAAAGGAATTTACTCACAAGAGAGCATACATATGAAATTTTTCAAAAACATAGCCATCAACCATGGATACAAACCAAGATTATCAAGAGCTAAGCCAAACTAACCATAGCTTACCAAATTAGCTCACAAAGACATATATGTCATTCCATGGTGAACAATGTATATAGGAGAAGCCTTTCCTAAACAATGCATATGATACAAAATGCATGCAACCTAAGATACAAAGATGCCTATACATCATGCTACATATGCCATGCCAAATGCAAGAAATGCACAAAGGAAAGCTATACATATGCTACAAAGGAGCTCCCACACGCCAACTCAAGAAATCAAACAAACACCAAGCTCCCCCCGCAAACGAGTGATAGTTGCTTGATCTAGGGGTTTGGTGAAAATATCGGCTAGTTGTTCATGTGTGGGTACATGGATCAAAGCTATCTTCCCTTTCTCTACGTTGTCTCTCAGAAAATGATACCTCACTTCTATGTGCTTGGTTTTGGAATGGAGCACTGGGTTCTTTGCAACGCTTATGGCACTGGTGCTATCACATTGAAGTGGGACATGGGTATACTCCTCACCAAAGTCACTCATGGTGTATGTGATTCAAAGGAGCTGAGAGCAACAGCTAGCTGCGGCCACATACTCTGCCTCGGTAGTGGATTGAGCAACACTCGACTGTTTGCGGGAAGACCAAGATATCAAAGAAGAACCCAAGAACTGGCAAGTCCCAGAAATGGACTTCCTATCCAACCGACACCCGGCAAAATCCGCGTCTGAAAATCCATGAAGCGCCAAAGAAGAAGACGCAGAGTACCAAAGGCCGAAGTCGGGAGTGTGTCGCAAATACCTGAAAATGCGCTTGACTGCTTGCCGATGCGAAGTCCTCGGAGAAGCTTGAAAACGAGCGCACAGACACACCGAGAATTGAATGTCCGGCCTCGTCGCCGTCAAGTAGAGGAGTGACCCGATCATGCTCCGGTACTCCTTCTGGTCCACGTGTTCACCTTCCTCGTCCGCATCAAGAACTGTAGTCGTACTCATAGGCGTCGCCATGGCCTTGGAGTCCTCCATCTTGAACTTCCTCACAATGTCCTTGGTGTACTTAGCTTGGTGCACAAATGTTCCTTCCTTTGATTGCTTGATTTGTAGCCCGAGGAAGAACTACAACTCGCCCATCATGCTCATCTCAAATTCCCTGCTCATGTCTTCTGCAAACCTTGCAACAAGAGAGTTAGACGAGCCACCAAAGACAATATCATCCACGTATACCTTCACAATCAGGATATCTCTGTCCTGCCTGAGGAGAAACAAGGTCTGGTCGACCTTCCCCATCTCAAACCCTCTCTCAAACAGGAACCCCCTCAACCTACCATACCAAGCTCTAGGCGCCTGCTTCAACCCATACAGCGCCTTCCTCAACTTGTATACCCGGTGAGGGAACTTCTCACTCTCAAACTCCGGTGGTTGCCTCACAAACACCTCTTCCTCCAACACACCGTTCAGGAAAGCACTCTTCACATCCATCTGGTACAACTTGAACCCTTTAGCCACGGAAAAAGCTAGAAGGATCCTGATCGCCTCCAAACGAGCTACAGGAGCGAAAGTCTCCTCGTAGTCGATCCCCTCTTTCTGACTGTACCCCTGAGCAACAAGTCTCGACTTGTTCCTCACCACTTCTCCTTTCTCTCCCTCTTTATTTTTCCACACCCATTTTGTCCCAATCGGCTTACACCCTGGGGGAGGGTCAACCAACACCCAAACTTGGTTCCTCTCAAAATTCTCCAACTCCTCATGCATCGAGTTAACCCAATTATGATCAGATAACGCATGTCCAATGTCTTTGGGCTCAAAAGTGGCAACAAAAGCAGCATGAGCGAAATGAGAATTGTTCCGAACCCTCGACCGTGTAGTACGTTCATTCATGTCGCCGATGATTCTCGAATTGGGTGATCCACTTGCACTCGTCGGGGAGGTTGTCGCTTTGATGCTACCTCCCCCTCAACAGCAGCTTCGCCTTGATCTGGGTTTGTCGTTGTAGGTGTGGGAGAGGGTCCATTCTCGATCGTCGTCGAAGTAGTAGGTACATGTTCAGCTGCGGGCATCACACCACCATCTTCATCATCTCCATGTTCATGCTCCTCCTCCTGAAAGATCTCCTCGCCAAGTTCGTCGTCACCTGCACACTCAAAAACAAGCTGACTACGTGGCTGTGTCTCGTCGAAGGTTACCTCGCAAGTCTCCACGATTTGGTTAGTTTCAAGATTGAGCACACGAAATGCTCTAGAATGAGATGCATAACCAAAGAAAATACCATCGACAGACCTAGCCTCGAACTTGTCCAACTTCTTCCCTTTCTTCAGAATGAAGCATTTACAACCAAAGACATGGAAGTGACTCACCTTGGGTGTGCGACCGTGCATCAACTCGTAACAGGTTTTCTTCTTGTGAACCCTGAGGTAGATCCTGTTCGACACATGGCACGCGGTATTGACCGCCTCAGCCCAGAACCTTCTCGGAGTCCTATGCTCGTCGAGCATCGTCCGAGCCATCTCGCACAAGGTCCTGTTTTTCCTTTCCACCACGCCATTCTGGGGAGGCGTATACGGACTCGAAAACTGATGTTCAAGACCCAAGTCATGGCAAAAGGTTTCGAAGCGAGAGTTTTTGAATTCCGAGCCATTGTCACTGCGGATCGCTCGTATGGCATCTCCGTGCCTCTCGTTTCTTAACCTCAAGACAAGATCTCGAACAAAACCAAACGTCTCCCCCTTCTCCTCAAGAAAGAACACCCACGCATACCGAGAGTAGTCGTCCACCACAACAACGACATACCACTTCCCACCCGCAGATCGCACACGAGCTGGGCCAACAAGGCCCATATGGAGCAGCTCGCATGGACGCTTAGTCATCACATCGGTGAGAGGCGGGTGAGAAAAGGCTACCATCTTGGCATGCCTACACGGCGCACAAACCAACTCTTTCTCAAACCTCAATCGTGGCAATCCTCGGACCAAATTGAGTTTACTCAAGCGAGACAAAAGGTCAAAGCTCAAGTGACCCAACTTCCTATGCCACTTCCACAACTCACTCGAAGAACCAGCCAAGAAGCAACGCTCCACACCAGAAGACTGAGAAAAATCAGCTCGGAACACCTGACCCTCGGGGACGACCATGCAAACAAGATCCCCCCGAGAATCTAAAATCCGAGAACCACCAGGCCGAAACAACACCTCAAAACCCTCATCCAACAACTGGGACACAGGAAGCAAATTGTATCCAAGCGATTGAACAAGAGCAACACGCCTGAGAGTGATCTTGTCACTTACCTTATTCTCACCTTCTGACAGCACACGCCCTCGCCCATTGTCCCCAAAGGTGATGTACTTCTTTGTCACCACCGGGATGAGACTTGAGAACCACCCCTTGTCTCCGGTCATATGCCTCGAGCAACCAGAGTCAATCAACCAAATGTTCTTCAAGTCTCCCACCTGAAATTCAAAAGCGAGCACGTGAGTGAACAAACGACTCAGCACTGGGGTTAGTACCAAAAGAGTAAAACCAGTGCCGAGCCATTTGCTCCAAAGTGGGGTTAGCACAAACCAAATCATCACGCCTATCAAAGCTACCACCACGAACACCACCACGGTAACCACCACGAGGGAACCAACCCTCTCTAGCTGGAGGAGGATGAAAACCACGAAAGGGAAACCGTGGATCGTTCCTCCGCTCCATCTCAAAGCTACGACTCTTCTCACCCTCGTATTGAGCACGAGGTGGAGAACGCCTAGCAAACTGACCACCTGCAAACTTTCCAGACCAACCACCAGAACCACGACCTCCAGAACCAAACCGAGCATCCTCACGAGCACGAAACCTGACTCGCTGTCTGCCCAGACCTGCACCGGTCTGACCGGTGTGGCTCGGCCAGCAGCAACACCTGCAGCCTTCTGGTCTCCCCAAGCCGGAACCGTCCTCACAATCGCCTTGGCCCTGGGCATCTGCATACGAGGCTCAGGTACACCATTAGAGGGGTGGTACCTGTCCCTGTTAGCCCACTCTCTAGCCATTCTCTCCTCACGCTTCCTCTTGAAGCAAAACTCATCCTTGTGACCATCTCTCCCACAATACCCACAATGGAACTTTATGGGCTGTGGCTTAGGCTTAGGTTTGGGTTGGGGCTGCCCATTCGGCTTCTCACCCTTCTTCTCTCCTTCCTCACCTCCCTTTGGGCTCACAAACTTCACCGGTTTCTGAAAATCATTTGTTGGGTGAGGGAATATGGGTGGATCTGGAGTAGTGTCAAGTTTGTTTCTGAGATGGTTGGGCTTGGGCTCAAACTTGTTCTTGTGTCTGTTTGGTGGTGGGATAGGAATCTCTCCAACTCTCTCAACTCCCTCACCACAGTTCTCTCCAAGCTTGTCAGCCCCAAGTGCCTGACCATCATAGCGTTTGAAAGCCGCTATCATGATACCGAGCTGAGGCTCCTGACCCGACAACCAGCTCATACATTTTCTCAGCTCATCATTTTCATCCTGCAGGCGATCAACATAATGTGCAAGCTCCAAATTCTTAACCGCATGCAATTCACAAGTAGAGCAAGAAGTGGGAATAGGCTCTTTCAACTTAGCCTCAAGCGAAACAGTGTAAGCATGCATCTCATCAATCTTTCCATGCAAAACAGGGCAAGAAGTGCAAGCACCTAGCAAAGCAGGTCTAGACTTAAGCTCAGCCACTTCAACCCTAAGCATATCTAGTTCATCACAAGTAGAAGCATGCTTATCCTTAAGAGCAGTAAGATCAGCTAGGTACACAGAGCAATCACAGCAATCAATCTCATCAGAAACCACAGGAGAAGCCTTAAGCGAATCAATCTCAAGCTTAGCATCTAGGTTCTGGGTTTCTAGCTCAGCCACACGATTCCTAGCATCTTCTAGTGAGGCCCTAAGCTCTTTCCTCATCTTCTTGGCCTCTCTAAGCATGTGATCGCGGTTATCAAGCAAGTCAACCAACTCATCATTCTCCTTGCGCAAAGAAGAGAGCTCATCACATACCTCATCCTCGGAGTCAGAGTCCGAGTCACTCTGGTGGCTCTTCTTGCTGCCGGAGCTACGGGCCATGCCGCAGAAGCCATCTCTCGCGAAGCTGCTCAACCCGCTCAAGTTCCTGGATGACTTCTTGTTCTTGCGCCGATCACCTTCATCTTCACTGCTACTCGAGCTTGAGGAAGAGTAGGCGGAGCTGGAGTCGACGTCGCTCGCTCCGACCATTGCTCGGGCCTTCCTGCCGCGGCCATCCTTCTTCCTCGACCGTCGCTCGTCCTTGTGCTTGTTCTTGTGCTTGTGATCGCGCCTCGATTGGTACTTGCCATCCTTGCTCGATCGGTGCCTGTAGCCGTCCTTGTAGCCGTCCTTGTTCTCCGTCTTCTCCGGGCAGTCGGCAACGAAGTGTCCTGGCTTGCCGCACTGAAAGCACGTCCGTGCTGTCCTCCTCGTGTTCACCCGGTTCTCGTGCAGCCTCTCGAACCGCCTGGTTAGCAACGCCAGCTCGTCCTCTCCAAGCACGTCGAACTCCTCATCTGGCAAAGACATCAAAGAAGACAGAGAGTACATCCTGGAGGATGCGTTAGCGTTAGACTTAGCTCCTTTGCCACTAACGAGAGCGAGACTATGAGAATCAGTCGGGCTCTCGATCTTGGCTGTCATACCACGGTCCAACTCAGCCGACTTGAGCTTCGAGAACAGCTCATTCACCGTCAAGGTGTCATACTTCTCGGACTCAACAATAGCCTCAAACTTCCCGTCCCATACGGTACGATCCAACGAGTGCAAGAGCTTCACGGCTCTATCATGATCATTGTATGGGAGGACGTCCACATTGGCTCTCATGTTGTTCACAACGACCGTAAATCGCTGGAAAAGGGCATCGACGGACTCGCCGGGGAGATGAGTGAAGTTCTCGTACTCTCTCCGGTAAGTCACGTACATCCGAGCCTGAACCTGAGCATTCCCAGCATGAGCATCCTTCAACTGCTCCCAAATCCTACAAGCTTAGTCCTCTGTCTGAACCCGATCGAATTCAGGCTGACACAGAGCACGAAACAAGTAGTCGACAGCCTTGTTGTTGGCTTCGAACATATCCCTCGATCCTGGAGCAAGGAAGTTCATCGGATGAACATAAGCTGTGTTCACCGTGACATCCCAAAGGATCTGACCCTTTCCGCGGAGGAACGCCGCCATCCGCCTTTGCCACATCTGGTAGTTCTTCCCATCGAAGTGCGGAGGACCCGAACCCCGTTCCTGGTACGCCATCTTTGGATCTTAGACTGGTAAGAGTCAATAAAGACCCGAACCGGCTCTGATACCAATTGAAGGACCGATTAGGCGAACCAGAGAGGGGGGGAGTGAATGGGAGCCGATAAAAATTCTTCTCGAAGGAGATGAGAACTCCAACAAGACGAACACGGCTTCCAACATACGTCTCCGACCCAACTACCCAAGTTGGCCAAGACCACGCAGCCACTGGAGTGCTACTGGTCCTAGGAACCAACACTCAACCTTCCGAGTCAAAACTCACCAAACCACAGCGGAAACTTGCACGGCTTGCTGCCTGAGCTACACCGGTCAGACCGATGGACTGCGCCGGTCAGACCGGTGACACCGGTCAGACCGGTGGACAGATCCGGTCTGGCCGGTGGCTACAGCAGCCACACAGCAAACGTTCCAGAAGGCCTCAGTGACTCCTCTAGGCCCTGGAACAAAAACCACCACGAAACACAACCTGTGAGGAAGAAGAACCCCTCACAAAACCTAGCAAACCAACTCCAAACACGCCAAGAACTGATCAGCAGGACCACGGGACAAAACCACATGGACAAGGCTGTTCCCCGAGACAAAAACTCACCGAGGGCTAGCACCGGTCAGACCGGTCAAGAGCACCGGTCAGACCGGTCGTGCCTGGGCAGCTCGGGATGAACAGCGCCCACGAGTCAACTCCTCCAAATCCAACTCCCGATCTCCCGATCCGCTCCACGGTTTTGCACAAGACTTTGGGGATAGTAGGAACACCTCATGGGTACTCCATAGCCAAGATTTGGTCCACCAAAACTTGTCAAATCAAGAGGAATCGAAGAAATCCCACCAAGAACGCCTCTAACCCTAGAGCCACGAAAACCCCAAAATCGAGCCCCTTTGCTCACGGATTTGGAAGGGGAATCAAAGGGTAAAGAACCACGAAGGGTTCATGCATACATCCCCCACCAAATCCCAAAGAGAAAGGCCTCGAAATCGCTCCAAGAAAATCGCCAAGAAAGGGCTCCGAAAATCACCAAAAAGGAGAAACGGGAAAGACACATCCAAGCCTTGAGGAACCACGCCGAATCATCTATACATACCAAAGAGATTCATACAAGGTCTAGCTTGCCGCCCGATCATCCTTCCCTCTCACAAGATCTCACCATGAAGCTCTCAAGCTAGTCCTACGAAAATCCTAAGAAAATAGGAAGGAAAATAGGAAAACCAAATGAGCTAGGGTTCCAAGAGATGGCTGCCATCCTCTCACCACTTGGGTTACAGGAGCCAACCGAAAGACTAAAATACCCTTACTAGCTAACTAGGGACACATGCCCCTCGAGGGCGAAATTGGAAGTCTTTGTCTTCGCACCATCGGACGGATGCCCAGCGACCGCAAACTTGCTTAGCCTCGACGCAAGCCTTGCGATCCCGACGCGTGTCCTCCGCTTCGAAGATTCCGGACTGCGTCGTCGCACACCGGTCAGACCGGTGCTCGTCACCGGTCAGACCGGTACCCACCGGTCAGACCGGTCAGACCCACCGGTCAGACCGGTCTGGAGCTGCTGCACCTCCGTCTTCGGTTCTTCGGTCTTGGCTTTGTGGATCAACCAAGGAACCCAGTGGTTTTCTGGTGAACCACCGGAAACCCCGCGAACTCGGTGTAGCCTCCGCCAATCACCACTCATGACTCGGCTCCCACGTAGTCCCGGCTCGACCTTGGTTTTGAGGCTCAACCAAGAAACCGTCCATGACTTCATCTTGCCGTTCTTGCCACCATGCGGCCCGCACTTGACCCCGCTGGCCACCGGGTCCCTCGAACCAAGCCTACTTATCTTCTCCACACCTGGAGGCCTCACCGGCAACGACCTTTCACGCTTGTTCTTCACCTGCACCTGCACCAGTCAAGCCGCAACCTGCACCTGCAATACTTAGCCAAGAATCAGTTCACACCACGTTGTCAATCACTCATCACACCAGGAAGCGACCATCCACCGGTCCTCGAACCACACCTGGCTCTCACACGTCCGTGTTGTACTCCTCGTGTTCACCCGGTTCTCATGCAGCCTCTCGAACCGCCTGGTCAGCAACGCTAGCTCGTCCTCTCCAAGCACGTCGAACTCCTCGTCTGGCAAAGACATCAAAGAAGACAGAGAGTACATCCTGGAGGATGCGTTAGCATTAGACTTAGCTCCTTTGCCACTAACGAGAGCGAGACTATGAGAATCAGTCGGGCTCTCGATCTTGGCTGTCATACCACGGTCCAACTCAGCCGACTTGAGCTTCGAGAACAGCTCGTTCACTGTCAAGGTGTCATACTTCTCAGACTCAACAATAGCCTCAAACTTCCCGTCCCATACGGTACGATCCAACGAGTGCAAGAGCTTCACGGCTCTATCATGATCATTGTATGGGAGGACGTCCACATTGGCTCTCATGTTGTTCACAACGACCGTAAATCGCTGGAAAAGGGCATCGACGGACTCGTCGGGGAGATGAGTGAAGTTCTCGTACTCTCTCCGGTAAGTCGCGTACATCCGAGCCTGAACCTGAGCATTCCCAGCATGAGCATCCTTCAACTGCTCCCAAATCCTACGAGCTAAGTCCTCTGTCTGAACCCGATCGAATTCAGGCTGACACAGAGCACGAAACAAGTCGTCGACAGCCTTGTTCTTGGCTTCAAACATATCCCTTGATCCTGGAGCAAGGAAGTTCATCGGATGAACATAAGCTGTGTTCACCGTGACATCCCAAAGGATCTGACCCTTTCCGCGGAGGAACGCCGCCATCCGCCTTTGCCACAACTGGTAGTTCTTCCCATCGAAGTGCGGAGGACCCGAACCCCGTTCCTGGTACACCATCTTTGGATCTTAGACTGGTAAGAGTCAATAAAGACCCGAACCGGCTCTGATACCAATTGAAGGACCGATTAGGCGAACCAGAGAGGGGGGGAGTGAATGGGAGCCGATAAAAATTCTTCTCGAAGGAGATGAGAACTCCAACAAGACGAACACTGCTTCCAACTCACGTCTCCGACTCAACTACCCAAGTTGGTCAAGACCACACAGCCACTGGGGTGCTACTGGTCCTAGGAACCAACACTCAACCTTTCGAGCCAAAACTCACCAAACCACACAGCGGAAACTTGCACGGCTTGCTACCTGTGCTACACCGGTCAGACCGATGGCCTGTGCCGGTCAGACCGGTGACAACGGTCAGACCGGTGGACAGAGCTGGTCAGGCCGGTGGCTACAGCAGCCGCACAGCAAACGTTCAAGGAAGCCTCAGTGACTCCTCTATGCCCTGGAACAAAACCACCACGAAACACAACCTGTGAGGAAGAAGAACCCCTCACAAAACCTAGCAAAACAACTCCAAACACGCCAAGAACTGATCAGCAGGACCACGGGACAAAACCACACGAACAAGGCTATTCCCCGAGACAAAAACCCACCAAGGGCTAGCACCGGTCAGACCGGTCAAGAGCACTGGTCAGACCGGTCACGCCTGGGCAGCTCGGGATGAACAGCGCCCGCGAGTCAACTCCCCCAAATCAAACTCCCGATCTCCTGATTCGCTCCACAGTTTTGCACAAGACTTTGGGGATAGTAGGAACACCTCATGGGTACTCCATAGTCAAGATTTGGTCCACCAAAACTTGTTGAATCAAGAGGAATCGAAGGATTTCCGCCAAGAACACTACGAACCCTAGAACCACGAAAACCCCAAAATTGAGCCCCTTTACTCACGGATTTGGGAGGGAGATCAAAGAGAAAAGAACCATGAGGGGTTCATGCATACATCCCCCACTAAATCCCAAAGAGAAAGGTCTCAAAACCGCCACAAGAAATTCGCCAAGAAAAGCCTTCGAAAATCACCAAAAAGGAGAAACGGGAAAGACACATCCAAGCCTTGAGGAACCACGCCGAATCATCTATACATAGCAAAGAGGTTCATACAAGGTCTAGCTTGCCGCCCGATCATCCTTCCCTCTCACAATATCTCACCATGAAGCTCTCAAGCTAGTCCTACGAAAATCCTAAGAAAATAGGAAGGAAAATAGGAAAACCAAATGAGCTAGGGTTCCAAGAGATGGCTGCCATCCTCTCACCCCTTGGGTTATATGGAGGCAACCGAAAGACTAAAATACCCTTACTAGCTAACTAGGGATACATGCCCCTCAAGGGCGAATTCGGAAATCTTTGTCTTCGCTCCATCGGACGTATGCCCAGCGACCGCAAACTTGCTTAGCCTCAACTCAAGCCTTGCGATCCCGACGCGTGTCCTCCGCTTCGAAGATTCCGGATTGCGTCGCCGCACACCGGTCAGACCGGTGCTCCTCACCGGTCAGACCAGTACCCACCGGTCAGACCGGTCTGGAGCTGCTGCACCTCCGTCTTCGATTCTTCGGTCTTGGCTTTGTGGATCAACCAAGGAACCCAGTGGTTTTCTGGTGAACCACCGGAAACCCCGCGAACTCGGTGTAGCCTCCGCCAATCACCACTCATGACTCGGCTCCCACGTAGTCCCGGCTCGACCTTGGTTTTGAGGCTCAACCAAGAAACCGTCCATGATTTCATCTTGCCGTTCTTGCCACCATGCGGCCCGCACTTGACCCCGCTGGCCACCGGGTCCCTCAAACCAAGCCTACTTGTCTTCTCCACACCTGGAGGCCTCACCGGCAATGACCTTTCACGCTTGTTCTTCACCTGCACCTGCACCAGTCAAGCCGCAACCTGCACCTGCAATGCTTAGCCAAGAATCAGTCCACACCACGTTGTCAATCACTCATCACACCAGGAAGCGACCATCCACCGGTCCTCGAACCACACCTGGCTCTCAGGTTTTGGTCGGTGGAGCAAAAGGGAGATGACGGCGCACGGGCGGTGACCCGCCGGAGCATCACCGGAGATGGCCGGCCCGGGTGCTACGGTGCACGGATTCGCGTGAGGTTTCGACAAGGAGGAAGAGGAGGATGGGGCGCAGCTCACCACGGTGCTCTGGTTGTCGATGGCGCGACGGTGAAGGCGTGCGCTGGTGAGGGGCAGACGGGGGTCGGGGTGCTTGCCGGGAACGGTGCTTCGGCCTCATTTTGGTGCTTCTGGGCGTCACGGTGCGGCCGTTGTGGTCCTGCGAGTGCAACGGGAGAAGGAGGAGGGTGGGACCAGGACGGACAGCGACGGAAGATGGCGGCAGCGGAGTGCTTCACCTCAGCGGCGGCGTTGGCGATTCGTCGACGATGAGGGCACTAGAGAGGAGGGGTGCTCCGGGAGATGGCAAAAGGGGCGAGCGAGAGATCGATTGGTGCCTTAAATAGGCGATGGGGGAGGAGGGGTTGCCGGGGATTGGAGGGCGGCCTCCATGGCAGTGAATGGTGCACGCGGGGGCGGTGTTGCCGCGTTTGGCCGCAGGATGAACCGGGGCAGGATCGTGGGCGAGGGGAGACACGGAGAAGAGGGCCCAGATGGCGGGGATTGCGGGCGGGGGACACGGGTGCTCCGAGATTCAAATCCTAGGCCGGCAGTGGCGTGCCCTGTCGTGCAAAGTAGAGGGAGGGAGAAAGGAAGGTGGGGATGTGGGTGATGACGTGTGGGGCCATGGCCTCAGTGAGAGAGGGAAGGGGGGATCTAGTGGGCAGCGGTTTGGGCTGAGATGGGCCGCTGGGTTCTGCTAAGCTGATGAAGAGAGAAAGAGGGGGAGGTGGTGCTAGGCGGGCCAAGCTGGGTTGCTGCAGCCGGTGCTAGGGAGGTGGGCCAGGCTGGAAAGAAAGGAAGGGAGAGAGAGTAGAGGTGTGGGTTGGGTTTTGAATTTTGATGGAGGTTTAGAGCCCAAGGGTTAAAGAAAGATGGGCCAAGCTTGAGTAAAGGGTTTGGGTTTAAAAGAGATTAGAGAGATCCCTCTTTTTTTGAGATAGAGAGAGACTTTTAGTTGTAGAGAGAGATGGAGAGGGAGAGAGAGATTTAGAGATAGAGAGATGTGGGTCATGTTTGAAAGAGTGAGAAAGAGAGATACGGACTGGGCTCGACTTTAGAGAGAGAAGAGTGGTAGACTAGGCATAGTTTCTAGAGAGAGAAAAGATGGCCTTTGGGTATAGATAGAGAGATATAGAGGATTAAAGAGAAAGGGAGAGCATGATTTTAGAGAGAAGAGGAGACGATCCTATTCGAGCTTAAAACTCAAATTCATTTTTCACACAAAATAAAACTATGCATTACAGCATGAATGCAACAAACAAATATTTATAACCTATGATTCATTTATTTATTTTAGAAAATATTATTTATTTTGGAAAGGTTGCACACACACTCTATTTAATTCTAACAAATTTTAATAAAATTTTTAAATCCTAGCCAAAGTGCAAACTAGGGTGTTACATGTACACAACCATCTGCTTGCAGCTTGCAGACCTGTCACTAAGCTACCCTGAGGGCATCCTAGACGACATATGTCTGGGGTAGGAAGCTCCTACGTAGCTGCCGACTTTGCTGTTGTCGAGATTGGGGGAAGTGAGAACGCCCCAATCATATTGGGACGTCCTTTCCTTGCCACAATCAAAGCCATCATCTACGCCGACACCGCCAAGATCGTCTTCACCATCAACGGGAAGAGGGAGAGATTCAGTTTCAAGAACAAGATCCTAAGAACTCCTGCACACCCCCAATATCCTTACCATCAAGAGTACAAGCCAGCTATCGAGAAGAAAAGGAGAGATAGAAGGAGGAACAAGAAGAACAATCAACCTCGACCACACGTGGAGGGAGTTTGGATGATCAACAAGATTCAATCAGAAAACGAGAACCTGTTTCCTTCACCACTGCTGCCAAAGCTAGACGACCCTGGAGTGCCATCAATCCACTGCTCCATCAATCAATGGAACTTCCAGCAAGTTGTCTGCGACACGGGATCGGGCATCAACTTAATGTCTAAGGTAACTTATGAAAATAATATACGGTGACCTGCCTTTGTATTCCACCTATATAATGCTGCAGATGGCAGACCAATCACACCGATTCCCGGAGGGAATTGCACGAGATGTACCTGTCAAGATAAAGGATCACTATGTCCTAATTGACTTTGTAGTCATGGACATGGGAGATGAAGAGCAAGATCCTCCCATAGTACTTGGGAGACCGTTCCTGAACACCACAAGAGCGATCATCTACATCAGGACGGGCGAGATCCACTTCCAGTTCAAAACTGAGAAGGTACGCTGCTACTTTAATACTTATACTGACTCTGAGCAGCCCAAGAAGAACAAGACGCGAAGACGCCTTCAGAAATTGCAACACAAGCTGAACACAAAGTTCACGGACATCAAGAATATTGAAGAAGAGATTAAAGAGAAGTCCGCTCAGCTCCTACCAGTCAAGAACTCTGGACCTGTTACCCTAGAAAGGTCTCCACCGAAGAAACAAGTTTGGAGGAAGAAAGATAAGAGTACACCTTCGGAAGACCAACCACTACCCACGTCACCAATTGATCAATCATCGGCTACTACATCTATGCCACTCGTTGAGATCATTGAAGGCACCATACCAGACACGACATTCCGACGAGGTGTCATAGATGAAAGCATGCCATGGGAGTAAGTACTCGAAATTCTCGCCGAGAGGTAACTCGGTATTTATCTGAATATTTATTTTCTGCACTACATATTTAAATTAGCATATTTCCTTTAGCATATTTACTTACCAATACCTACATTAGAAAAAGACCATAAATATGTTTTCTGCATTTGCATCTGTTCCTTAAGGCCCCATGTACTCCGTACCGTGGTGGCATAAAGAAAATAAATATTGCATTCTCATGTTTTTGCTTTAGCATCCCTTTTGCATATAAAAATTTACAAAAATATGTGGGCACATGAAGGTCCACACTTTTCAGAAAAAAACCCAAAAAGAAGTGGGCACTTGAAGGCTCACAACATAATCCTAGAATTTGTCCCTTCGGGTATGTGCGAGATTAATATTTACAGGGAGAAATTAAGGAAGACCTGAAGACAAACAAGCTCCAAGGATGAATCAAGGACTACTTCAAGATCCAGCTTGGGGGATAGCACCCCCAGTTATCACGATAAGTATCATTATCCTATGTTTTTAATATTAGCTAGTTATATGTTTGCCTAGAGTTAAAGAGTCTTAGTTAAAAATCTTAGTGTGAATAAATGCTAGAGTCTGCTAGTTGGCTTTTCTCTTTAATAATGATCTTGATGATTTATGCTTGGAAATGATGAATAGTTGCTCCGCCGTAATTCCTCTTAAAATAATTAGTTTTCAGACCTAGATTGTCCTAAAGCTTTAAATGCTTAATTTTGCTCTAAACCCAAAACCTGTGGGAAGTACATGCTTAATATGAGTCTAGGCTTTGAAAGATGATTCATGAAAAGTTGAGCTGTTGTTTATCATATTCCTAGAGATGCTTGATTCCTGGTTTTCCTTCTAAAATCACGAAAAATCTTACATGATGAGTTCCTGTGTTTATGATCCTTGAGAGCTTGTCATACACATCAAGATCATTCCACTCCACCAATTATGCTGCTTCTAACCCGGAAGTATGCATTCTCCATAAGCCACAAGCCATGTTATAAAATAGCTCATGCAACTCTTGGATATGTCTCTCTCGATATGTCAAAAAGATTCTGGGGCTACATTCAAAAAAAAAGAAGAGAGAGAAGAAAAAGTGAGATGAGAGAGGGAGAGAAAAGGACAAGTGTCATACTAGGCGAGAAGGGCCTACCTCCCTAAATAATAAATTTAGAGATGAATAATGGACACAAGTCCGAGGGTGAGAAGAGCCCACATCTCTAAGGAGAGAGAAAAATGGATAAAAGTCCGGGGCGAGTAGAGCCCACCTCTCCAAGAATGGAAAGCCCAGATCTTAAAGTCTTAGAAAGAGAGATGTAGTCCAAGAGCTTGAAAAAGAGATATTAGAAAAAGGCTAAAGGCTTACCACCTTTCACCCTCATCCATTCAACACTATCATCCCACCATACATATCTTGCCAAGTGTGACTCCATGCTTGAGAGGGTCATACACAGGATCTCTGAGTTTTATTTGAAAAATTTTGCAAAACACCAGGATGATAGTTGATCAAAGAATTGAGATATACTGCTTGACTTGATTGTTCTATCTTTTAATTGCTTAAGATTTATGAAAAGGATACGCACCATGGTTAAAGGTAAGATGGAACAATTTTGTTGAGGAGAATTTATTTTTGAAAACCATAGTACTTTTGAGGCGTGAAAGCGTTGTAGCAACTCCTGATCCTACTATTGCATAGCTTTGCTAGGGACTAGCAAAGGGTAAGCTTGGGGGAGTTTGTTGACACATTTTATCATATATATTTATAAGTCAACCAAACATGAAAAAAGGGCATAATCATTAATACCAACTTAGAATAGGGTGTCACTAACAGTTTTCCTGGAGTTTTGGAGAATTCTATGTATTACAGGGACTAATCAGAAAAATAGGAAAAGGAACACTTCTAGAAGACTCCAGAGGACTCCGGAACTCAACGTGACTTGACATCTAAGAAAGAAGCATCTGGAAGGGGTGAGAACCGACCAGACCGAAGCAGACCCTGAGGGGGGACCACCCTAGGCTGATCGGCCTGGTGGTGGAGCACCACGTCAGCCCTACTTCTGAAATGTTCTTCCACCGCCTATGAGGGTCAATCTAAACCGAAGGTTAGGTCGGTTTGATTGTACGGCGCATGGCACCTCCTCAGGACTATATAAGCAGGCCCCTAACCCCCCTGGCAGAAGAGGATCTAGCAAGAGGAATCCCAGTTCATACACCAGATCAAGTCAGAGATACTACGCCCTAGAAACACCATATAGCGAGAGTAGCTAACTAGTCTAGATCTAGGGGAGGCAAGGCGTCTACTTGGCTCCTGATCGTCTAGAAGCTGATCGAGATACTGATCTAGCTTTGCTCTTGTAAGTTCTTCTATATAAGTTCTTTTACATTTGCTGTAGAGACATATGTTCTTATCAATGATTATATTCGAGATTATATGCTTTGGTGTTTATTATGATTACATGTTTAGCATAGTTGATTTACCTTTATATTCATGCATGGAGTCGTATAGCCCTCACCTAGATCATCTGTTAACATGGGTGAGTGGTAAAGATAGTGTAAGCATGGTGCTTATACTGTATTTACCTGTGATTGCACCCTACATGCCGGGTCGTGTGGTAGATCGTGGTGGTGACAGCACTATTGAGTCCTTTGCAATCCACCCCCCGTGTGTAGGACTAGTGGAGCCTTATACTATTTGGGTTGTTTCAAGTTTCGACCTTGATCCTCCTGGGTAGTCTCCCCATGCATAAGTATAGGTTAGGGTTACCGAGGAGTATCCTCGCTAACTAGGCTGTGAATACGCTTCTCTTTCTATATTGACACTTTCTGGTGGTTCACTATGTTATGACTTGATCAATGCTATCATTATCATTATCTTTATGTGACTTATACCTGTTTATAGTAATTGATATATTTTGGCCACTCTACATTACACAACTGAGAGATATGCATGTATTTGTTATTATGGACAGGAGACTTCTTTCCCTGTGGTAGAATATAAATACGATACCTGGTTTTACACCTGGTTAAAATGCTACAATGGTATATTCATATCTGTGTGCTTGCGGATATCCATTTATATATATTTCCTTATCTAGAGATCCAAGGCATATGTAAGAGTACCAATCCATTCTTTTAGTGGCACTTCTGTCAGGGATGACAACCTAGATCGAGTTGTGCTATGACCTGTAGTGGATTTATCTTTTAGTTTATCTGAAAGCAACATCTGATATACACTTAGCATCATGTTAAGATATACCTTTGCATTTCTAGCGCCCTCGATAGAGATGGATTTTATATCTATTTCTAGTCGATGACGTTAGCAATGTCAACAGACGTGTGGGTAACCAAGCGGTTGCACTAAGCAACGTGGCCCCAGACCTAGAATAACCGAGACTGGGCAGGTTACGCATTCCTGTCAGGGTCTCTGTGTCCGGAGAGAGAGAGAGAGAGAGTAGTATTGTTGTATGACTTGACTCTAATATCTTGGCTACAAGCCAAGTGCTTGGCTCAACTATTGACCTTGATCTGATAGGGGTGGGATGTCATTCTCTCTCTTCCAAGTACTCCAGCTGTGGTGCATTCAATCCAGCGAGACCCACCACCAAAAGTGCACCACCTCAACGCGTGTCCTAGCCCACCATGGGCGAAATTATCAAAGAGGACATGAAGCTTCGCAGGGATGCCTGCGGTGGAGCAGAGCCTGATTTTGTTTTTCAATGATGTCGCTCTTTCTTTTCGAGTGGTGTTTCTCTAGTTTCTTACTCCCTCCATACTCATAAAACAAGTTGTTTTGGACAAGATTTTAGTCAAACATTGGGAGTATAAAGCATGAATAACTTTTAAGTTGTTGAGTTTGAAAATGTGAAAACTACATAAATAGACTTGTCTTGCAAAATACTTTCATAAAAGTATACATATGTCAGTTTTTAACAAATATTTCTATAAAATTAAGAAAACAAAGTTATACTTTGAAGACCGTGTCGTTGTCCTAAATGACTTGTTTTATGGGTATGGAGGGAGTACGTAATGACAACTCTGTAAACCCTTGCATGCTTCTTCTCCTTAAATGATATGGCAGTGCTCCTGCCCTTCTTTCAAAAAAAACTTGGTCTTAAAAATAGTCACTCCCTTCTCCCCTAGACCGTGTTTGGAAACGGAGGAAAAAAATTTAGCTCTAGGGAATTTTCTATGAATGGAGTACTAAATGAAATTTATTTGCAAAACATTTATCAGATTAGTGTAACTTTGCGCGACCAATCTAAAATGAGCATAATTTTTGAACATCGCATGTGCACATAAATTGGGACGGAGGGAGTAGTGATTTGCGCGATGAATCTAATGAGCAGCGGCGTACTGGCGCCTGCCTCATAGCCAGACCCATCCTTTCCGACCACCTGGCGGCCTCACTACCACACATGAGTCAAAAAGAAAAATAAAAGATCACAACTTAAACCCCAACCTCGGTTCCCAGTTTCCCACCCCCAACCTGTACGGAGTACAACATTACTCCCTTCATATACCTAGCTTGCAAATTAGATGCCATTTCTCCTCTGAACAAAAAAACTGGGCAAAAATTTGAGGCCACAGAGGTTTGATCCGGCAGGCCCCAGCCATTGGACTAGGAGCACAAACCAACTGAGATGAGTGCATTTCAACACCTAGAATCCACCCGTTACACTATTTATTAAGGGCCTACTAGAAAACTAACCCCTACTTAAGCACTCCTTGTATGTGTGATCCTGTCTTTTTGCAATTGTATAATTGTATTGGTAACCGGTTCGTTGCTCCGGCGACCATTAATCAGGGATGGAGGGACTACCTCAGACCAGTCTCGTGGCAGTGTGCACACTTACCAAGTCCGCTGCATCAGATTTTCAGCATGATGACCCTGTCACTCTCAATGCACAAGGTCATGGGCACAGTTTCATAAATAGAATGCACAGGGTCTTGTAGCATTTTCATAAATAGACTGTAGCAATGAATCCTAACCATCACTTCTGCATCGGACGTCTCCAGGGGCTTCTACCTACCTCTTAGGATCTCATTCCCACCAAATGATAATTCCTCCTTGAGGGATTTGGCCAACTATGCCTTTATCCTGAAAGCCCGTTAGCTCGGCATATATATATACGAAGCGTCCTACCAACCGTAGCCGCAGCTCCCCCTGCCGGCCTCACGCCGCCCTGTGTCGACTCCGTGGAGGCCCTACTTACCTGTTGCGCTGCTTGGCTACGGTGATCCGAGGTGGTGAGTGGTGACCGCAGGGAGGATGAGGAGGAGATGATCCATGATCTGCAACTCGCTCGCAAGTTTATTGGGTGATTCACTAGCTTAGGGTGTGTTTGGTAGGGATTCTTGTCCAGCTTTGGAATCTGCTTTTGGTGAAACCCTACCAAACGGGCTGCAAATGCGGAAGCGGTCGGAAATCCCGCTCTCTGCCGCGGTTCCACCGGGCGAGAGCTGCAAAAACGCAGCTTCCCCAGCTCCTCCTGCAGCTCCGCCCCCATTTTCCTTCATTTGCCTTCGGGGAAGGGGCCCACACACCGAGGGGGTAGAGGAAGCGGCGGCGGAGCAGAGGACCGCAACGGGGCAGAGGAGAGGTGGCCGGCGGTGGCGTACCTAGTGGGTGGCGGACGGATGATGGCGGAGCTGGAGGCCGACGTGGAGCGAGGGAGATCAGGTCGGCGGACGGCGCGGGGGAGGGCGGGCCGGAGGCGGAACTGGAGTGCGGTGGCTCATGCGTGGAGGATGCGGAGGTTGGAGGGCCGGCGGCGGTCGCAGGGCAGCACGGCGGTGGATGATCGAGCTCCCTGCTGCGGGTGGAGGCGGCCGGTGAGGAGCTCCGGGGGTCACGGGTGGCAGGGGCGCGGCGTGGGGAGGCAGTAGCCACCGACGGCGTCGTGGGCATGGCCCTGCGGGGAGAAGATGGCCGCCCACCGCTGCAGGGGCAGTGAGGTTAGGAACGAGGATAAGGATAAGGAAATAGGAAAGAAAAGGAGACAAAAAAGAAGGGGTGGGAAAAAGGGGAAATAATAAGAGAGAAAAAAGGAAAAAAAGAAATAGAAAAAAAGAAAAGAGGGAAGGGTATTTCACCTCTTATCCCTGTGACACAGCCAGGAGAAGCTGTTTTGCCAAACGTTTTTTAAAACAGTTCCAACTCTACATGAGAATTCGCTCCCCCAGCAGCCGCAACCACAGCTGTACGAAGTAGCCATTTCCCATCACCACTGTCAATAGACCAGTAACTAGTTTATGCATCCGTTGAACTGTTTTGCATCAGATCAGAGATGAACAGTAGGACCGCCAAGAAGACCAAGGTGACGCCAGCCGTGGCCCCATCGAGGAGGAGATGCGATGGCGAAGAGATGGAAAAGACCATCTGGTTAGGTCAGGATGCTCGCTCCGTCTATTGCGTCATCTGCTTCATGCCTTTCGAGTCACAGGTGTTCATGGTAAGCACACCGGCGCCCTCTAGTACCACAGCTACTACTGTGTTGTTTCAACTATGGTTTGTACGGCGTGGTGCATGTATCCTAATTTTTACTGTATTCTATTCACTTCAGTGCAATAATGGCCACGCCGCGTGCGCCCGATGCTGCATCCGCATCAACAGCAAGTGCTGGTGCTGCGAAGAACCCATCGGCTATGTCCGGTGCCGTGCGATGGAGCATGTGCTCGCCGAGATGAACAGCGTCTGCAAGTTCTGCAAGTACGGCTGCCGCGAAGTCATCAAGTTCATCGACAAGCGCCGCCACGAGGGGACGTGCCCGCTCGCGCCGTTCGTCTGCCCTGTAGGAGGCTGCAGCTACCACGGCTTGTTGTTGTACAGGCATGTCCTCGACAACCACAATGATGCGGCCGCCTCCATCGCCTACCTTGAGGCTACGACGGTGACGCTCAGCAAGGGCAAGCCGTTCCGGGTGCTGGTGCAGGCCGGCATGGGCAGCGTGTTCCTGCTGCTCAACTGCGGTGGCGTCCTGACCGGGTGGTCACTGTCGCTGGTCTGCCTCAGCCCGTGCCCCGGGGGTAACGTCTAGATCAACTACAAGATGGAGGTGCGTGGCAGCGAGCCTGGCTCGTTGTCGCTGGTGGGGACGGCCCCGTGCATCAGCCTGCTGGAGGGCTACGAGGCCAAGCAGTTCCTCTTCGTGCCTGACACTGAATTTGGGCCTTCCAGCAGCATCTCCGTCAGCATCCGCATCGCCTGACGATGCCTCAGCTGCTGATTCCACTCGGTCCCATCTCTTCTAGGAATAGACGACTAGTATAGCTTGAAATCGGCCGATGGGCACTATAAACCTGAACTTGTTAAGACCTTGAATGCCTTTTATCTTTCATGTAAGCGCTCCTCCATGATGGTTTCCAACGATCCTTCTTTATTTCTTTTGATCAAACGTCCTTGTATCGGCCTTTTAGCAACAAGATCGTCACATAGACGGGGCAAACGGACAGGCTGTACATGCGTGATTGCTTCTTCTTATTCCTCAGTTCAAAAACATCTCGGATAGATTTTCTCATTCCTTCTTTAGCCTCCAAATCACGAGGATGTGGAGACCATTGTGACATATATTAGTGCCTTTGGTGCGATTCAGCAAGCGCGACCGTCAAGGCAAGAACAAGGTCTCCAACTCTCCATCTACTGTCAGCAATCTCTGAGGAAAAACTTGAAGCTTTGTAAATTAAGAGAACCCACCTCCTTCAAGAACTAGATCGAGTGAATGAGGAAATCGACTTGATCAAGATCCAGCTTCATCATGCGAAGAATTTGACTAATCCTCCCGTCAGTAAGTGAAATTCAAGAATTCCTGCATACAGAGCCTCCGACTCGGGGGCAGCCTCCATCATGGCCGCCTCAGGGGCTCCGGCGCGGGGGGCTCCTCGCGGCAGCCTCCGTCACGGCCGCCGGCACGGCCGGCCCAGCGTGGCGGCATGAGACGGCCGGCGCAGCGGCTTGGTGGTGCCTGCAAATGTGGTGTTTGGGTCCGAGCGGGCCCATATTTATTTTTCAATCCATTTGTTTGCAGGTGCGCGTCACCCCATCATCATCACCCGCACCTGCAGGCCCGTCCCATCCCATCCTGTCGAGGGCTGTACAGTGTACTGTACACACGACACAACACGACACAGGGACCGTGTGTAACCGATTGAATATGGTTAAGTAAATTAGTGCTGAGTACTCCTATTTGATTTTTCAAACGAGTCCCAATCATTTATTATATATTTCATGAATGATTATTGGTTTCCTTCAAGTCTCTATTCTACCCAGGTCTTCAACAGGCGTGTCAGGTGTGCGTGTGAAACATGCACCACCTCGATTACGCACGTGCACGCCTGGGATACACGGCACACGCTTTGATCAAAGGCATATGCTATGGTAACCCATCCGCTAGCATTATTTCTCCACGCGCCATGGCTCGTGAGCAACCCACCGGGTGCTGACACCAAATGATCTCGTTTACATAGGCTTGACACCACCCACCGACCGCCGTGTCCCGCGGCAACCGCGGTGCTGCGTGGGTCACCCATGCCGCCTTTCACATGGATGTGTGGGTAACCAAGCGGTTGCGCTAAGCAACATGGCCCCAGACCCAGAATAACCGAGACCAGGCAGGTTACGCATTCCTGTCAAGGTCTCTGCGTGCACGTGTCAATAGCTACAAAATCTTGGGACACGATCCATGCTGCGTGCTACACGATTTGGAAAGAGGGTGGCTCATTTTCCTCATGGCTGAGAATTTTAGAGGAGCTTCATGATGCTCCAATGGACACCCTGCGCCCACGCTGGATCTGCCCCAGATGGCGCCAGTCGTGTCGATTTTGCCTATACCTCTAACCTCTAGCATCGTCCGCACATGCTTCGCCTTTCTAAAATATTCGTCTACTAGAACAGATGAAGTGCAAGCAATTGATATAATATAACATTACTTTATATCAGTTTGTAATGTTTGTGCATCCCCATCGTACACATTTTATATCAGACTTTATGTCATTTACTGATGTGTTAAGTCATGAGAGTGTTGTTAGCTAACATACTGATGCTAAGTGTTCCTCTGAGGAACCTGATAAATTCAATAAGCCTTTCGTCGATCACTCCACATACGACATCAACTCTCTTGATATGAGATGAAATAATGGGTGGTCGCTCCTTTGGGTTGATCCTTCGTTTCATTTTCACATTGCCATTTTCTAATTAGCACTTAACCATCTGCCTATAGCATTGTTATTTCCTAGGGTTTTTGGATACGGTTTCACCTGTAGCTAGAGGTGTGGTATCTTCCCACCTCAATTGTACCCGGCTACTCTGCTCTTTGCCATAGGTCTAAAATCTTCTGACTTCTTTGCCTAGACAAAGCTGTTCCAATCTGCTTCTGTAATAATACCCTCGTAATATTGTGGAGGCGACACAACCTTGTTGACAAATTTGTTGATTAGGTCGAAGTTGACTTTTAATTTTTCTTCAGCGCTGCAGCCTTAACAGCTTCCTTTGAAGGCTCTGGTATCTTGAACCTAGGCTTCAAAGAAAGCTGTGAAAGCTTAGAAGCCAAGGTTTAAGATACCAGAGGCATCAAAGAAACCTGTGAAGGCTATAGTGCTAAAGAAAAAATTAAATTCAAATTCGACTTAATCAATAAAGTTATCAAGAAGGGTGTATCACCTCTGCAATATTATGAGGGTATAATTATAGAAGCAGATTGGATTTGGAACAACTTTGTACAGGCAAAGAAGTCACAGATTTGGCGCTTTGAGCTTCTCCACGCCGGATCTCGATGGGAGGGAGAGGGTAGACGAGGTATGTCGCGCCGTTGTTCCTCCCGCCTCGCCTCGCGCCCCTGCTCCGCCCGTCGGGCACGGATCTCGCCTCGCGCCCTCTCCCGGGAGGCCGCCTCCTGCTCCGCCGCGGTCCCCACCTCCCCGCGTCACCGCCGGAATCCCCAAGGGAGAGGCCGCCACGTGCCGGATCTGGGCCTGCCGAGGGGAGAGGGAGGTCGCTGGTGGCAGGGGCGGAGGAGGCGGGGGGGGGGGGGGATCGAGGAGGCGACGGCGGCCTGCGAGTGAAGGAGGCGTGCGGGTCGTGGGAGGAGGAGAGAGAGACGGCAGCGGGGGCGTAAGGTCGGGCTGCACGAAGGAGTGATAAAGGGCAAACAAAACCCTAAACCGGCCGTGTTTGGTTGGAGGAGTAAGAGGTATTAAATAAAGTCAGTTTGCAAAACTATTTTCACAACTCCGTGCAAAATCACGATACGAAATTTAGTACTCCATGCATGAAAGATTCCCTAAACGAAATTTTTTCCATGCTGCTTGATGCAACACCAACTCTGCGGTTGAGCACGCACTAGGTTACACACCTTCATGATGGGGTGTGTCATGTGTACCGACGCGGTGCAGGTTTCTGTGATAACCGCCTGGGTTACGCACGCAGCATCATGGTTGCCGCGCAACACGGCGGGTCGTGTCGTGTCGAACCCCCAGTTCATGTGGCTCCTACCCCCCGCTAGGTAGGGTTACGCACCATCTATTCTACGTGGCTCCTCCAACACCGACTGGGTTACGCACGTAGACCTGGTTACGCACCATCCATGATGTGCATCCGGTCCTGTCGATTCTGCGAGTAACCTACACCCGTTCGGTTACGCACCATCCATGTTGCATGGCTCCTGCAACACCACCGACACCGACTGGGTCGTGTCGAACCTGCGTAACCCTCGCGTAGGCTATTACGCACGAGCCATGGTGTCTACGGACAGGTCGGCTAGTAGACATCCTATAAAATAGGAAGGATACAAAGTTCTATGGCAGTTGACGCATATATACAGTCAGTGCGCACAATGCGGAGAGACGGATGGGATCCGTCATCATGTACTACTATATACTTTATATTCTAGTATATATAGAATATTATAAACGTGACGATTGCTATGGTCGGCCTCCGCCTAGTCGTGCCCCTGCCTCTCCCACTTCGTCTTCTCTCGCCCTTGGCCATACTACCCTAAATCCTGCCGTCCCCCCGTGATCAGGTTCTCTGATCCCCGACGATCAACCATTGTCCTGCTGGTTTCGGTGAGTTCTCGCCTGCTGGCCTTCGCTGTACGCAACTGTTTATCTAGTTAGGTTAGCCAGTAGGCAGAAGAATTAGGAACCGTGATTAATTCTCTAGTCATTAATATTAAGTAGCTCTATTCGATCTTATTTAAAGACCGACCTTTTGAAGTACATACAGATTATATATTCGGTCAATACTGACTTTTATCTGCCTCTATGAGAGCAAATTCTGGTTCCTTTTTATTCAATTAAAAAATAGCATATTTTTTAAACCATATATATATATATATTGGGAGTGCATATTATTCTCCATGCACGAAGTGTTTTTTTTCTTAAGAACAGTAGCTTAATGTGTTCGTCATGAATAATCTTGGTGTGCAAACTAATTAATAAAGCTAATTTATATTTTATTTGTACGTACTTACAAGATATCCACACGTAGGGCACATTTTGATATGAGATCTGAATGCGTCCAAGTGTTTAGGTGGTGACACGCACTATTGACAGGTGCGTACGACAACCAATGCAAGTGGGCATGTGTGTATGGAGGACTTGGACTAGACGACCCATATCCGTTTCGTATGAATCCTTAATTTAGTTTGTGAGCGATGATACCAGCATGTTAACATTACTTTATACGGATGAATATAATTTTGGTGAGCTGATCCAGGACTTGATACGCATACTTATGACTTTTCCATGCATATATACGCAACATGATGGGCTCAGAATAAATCATATTTTTATATTCGTATTGTATTATAGTATGCATGGCTAAGCTTGATCATCGTCACGATGTCACAGACGAGGTAGGAGTAACTAATAAGAAGCTTAATTGCAGAGTGGATGCAGTACACGTGTGTGTCATGGATTGTGCGTAACCTAGTGGGTCCAGCTTACTCCTCGAGCCAGGCGGTGCTGTTCTGGCTGTGGACGACACGACGGGACGGGAGCGGAGGCGCCTGCAGCAGCAGGCCCATCCCGTCCCGTCAAGGCTGTAGACACGACACGACACAGTGACCGTGCGTAACCCTTGGCTTGGCAGCAAGCTGTGTAACCTAGGCTGAAGCACCGCGTGGCACACATAACGCAGCAGGTCCAGCCTACCCCTCAGGGCGGGTGGTGGTTGTGGCTGCGGACGACACGACGGGAGGGGAGCGGAGGAGGGAGGCCCATCCCGTTGTCTATCATAATAATGATGGTGCACCGCGTGGCCCACAGCGTCCTGCCCTCGCCGTAGTTTGCTTCTCCCCGAAGCAAAGCCCGCACCGGGGGGGAGGCTGCTGACGCGTCGTCCATGGAATTCTCTAGTGCGCAGCCCGCTGAATGGCACCTGCGTAACCGAGACCTTGTAGGTTACGCGCTTAGTCGACAGCACCTGCCGTGTCACGCGGCAACCGTGATGCTGGCGTGCGTAGCCCAGGCGGCCATCACTATAACCTGCACCGCCTCGGTTACAAGAGTGGATGCCTGGGATACACGGCATTCTTTGATCAAAGGCATATGCTATGGTAACCCAACCGCGAGCCATGTTGCTCCATGCATCCATCATGGTTCCTCGTGCGTAACCTGCCGGGCGTTGCCACCAAAAGGTATCGGTTATGCATTCCACTTCACCTGCCAGAGGGGAGCGGAGGCGCCTGCAGGCCCGTCCCATACCGTCAAGGCTGTACACACCCTGGAGGCTGACGCGTCGTACATGGAATTCTCTAGTGCGCAGCCTGCTGAATGGCACCTGCGTAACCGAGTCCTTGCAGGTTACGCGCTTAGTCGACACCACCCGCTGTGTCCCGCGGCAACCGCGATGCCGGAGACTATGACTTGGGCATTCCGATGCACTACCGCAAGATTTCGAATAAAGATTGGAGGAATGTGGAAGAAAGGTTTCAAAAAAAAGTAGTTGGAAGAGCAAACTACTTTCTGTAGGAGGGAGACTAGTTTTAATAAACTCAGTTCTTTTAGGGTTTCTTTCTAGCCTGCCAATGTATATGATGTGTTTTTTTTTGAATTCCTAAATGAGTATGTGATGGACACAAGAAGAAATATACTATATTAGCAAAGTGGAGTATCCTGTGTCAAACCAAGAGTTTTGGTGGCTTCCAGGGATGTCAAGAAGAAAAAAAAGAAAGAGAAGAAAAGAGTCATGACAAGCACGGGGAAGAAGAACTGGATGGAGTAAGCGGGAATGCGAAATTCCCGTCCCCACCGACACCGTATGCCCTGTAAGCCGACCGTGAACCATTTACATCGGCGAGTCCAATTGGCATTTCGGTTCCAGAGGGATTACGCACAGGAATCCTAGGAGTACGGCCTCTGGGGCCCCCCACACACACCACCACCACCCCGATCGCCACCAGCACAACCACGAACCACCCCTTGGTCTGAACTGGTCACATTGAAACTGAAGCAGCCCGACCCAGTCTTTCGTGTGAAGCGTCTTCTGTTTCCCTATCCATTTCCCTTTTCCTCGTTCCTATTGTTGGGAATCAACCCGTGAACTCTCGAATGCTCTCTGTCACTCCTGCCTCTTCAACCTGGTAGTTTGGACTTTGGAGAACACAGCCAGCTGCGCATCTTCTTCGTCGAAGGATTGTCCTCATATCTGTCTCGAGTACATCCTGCTAAGTAAACTCCATTCTTCTTTCTCCTCTATTTTTTCATTCATTATTGTTTATGTATGAATCCTATAGTTATTTTCTTGTTTTTCAACAGTTGTTTCTTGACGAATCTTAGAATGTACGCTCTGTACTTTGTGGGATATATTGTGTTGTGTTAGTATGATAGCCCATTGTTGGTTCCTATATTTTGGATATATGTCTAAGCTCCTAATCACACTCCATTCGAATCTAGGTATGGATCAACCTATTCCCTTCAGTGCTCGTGACATCCTTGCTGCTGCACTCGATGAGATTGATGGCACGCAGCCTGTGTTTGTCAATGGTTTAGGAAATGGCTCGTTTCGTATGCGCGTCTCATTTCAGTTCCCAAGTGCAATGGATTCTGCTGTGATGGAGGACATAGAAGTTCTGGGTCATACTGCAGCAGCTGAACATGATGCAGAGGAAAGTGCTTGTGTTGCTGCCTTCCTGCATTTGAGGGAGAATCACAATGTTATCATTCTTGACTATAGTCTTCTTCGTGTCTGGTGCTACCAGGAAAGGCAGCTTGCCCTATTAGAGAAGCTCCATCAGGGTAAAAGCATATTTGAAGATATATCTGCGCAAGCTCTTGCCGTCGTGAACTCGATCCTGGATGCTTCATTCTTCTTTACACATAGGATCCGAGGGATGGAACTGTTGCAGTTGATGAAGCTATTGTTAGTTCTGCAACTACATGTCTTGGTTTGCTGTAGACGATGCACGCACGTGGTATGTTTGATTTCGACCAGGCAACAAATGCATTTCATGCAATGAACAATCACCAAATTATTGACAATGTACTCCAAGGAGAAGGATTCAACCTACTCAATAAAATGTACGTACTTTTAGTTTTTTTATATCTTAATTAGTTTTTCATACTCTGTTCTACGGATGTTCTAGTGTCTCTTGTTCGTTGCTCATATGAATTTATATTTTTTCTGTTTATTAATGTTTTCTGGTTCATATGTTCTGCAGGATGACTCTGTCAATTGGAGTGGAGGTGTTCGAATGATGCTGAACAGAGTTGCTGGTATCGTGGGCTAAGGTCCTCCTCTTTTCCTAATTCAGAGTAGAGGTGATCGTCACAAAGGTTTCTTTGATTTCGCCGGAGATGATGGTGTAACCCCCTCGAGGTTCCGACCTTCAGCACTTGTTTGTTCGTCTGTTGCTGCCGCCACAGAATCTGCAATATATACTTCACTTCTGGCTCTCTATGTGAATTACAATGTGCAAATTGGAGATGTCAACCGCCAAGCTTACCTGCTGGCCAACGAAAGGGTTGTCGATGTTGGTTCAGATCTCCAGGTTTTCAGTAACCTAGGAAATAGTATCTGTTCTTATTTGGACAAAACTCTTCAAGGCCTGCATGGGATTATTGGATTACGTTCTTGTTTGCTTTGTCGACATCCTTCTGGAGAGCACCTTGCTGATCTTGTGCGTTCCATGAATGAGAATGGAGTTGTCGGTGCAATTCGCTTCTAGGCAGAGCACCATGGGTATGCCTTACCAAGTTAACTTGTGTTATGTAATTTGTTTTAGTAAGAGTACTCATTACTTGTTGTTGAACCTTTCATATTCATGTGTGTTGCTGAACCTTTCATATTCATCTGTGAGAACTTTATTTAGCTGCTGTCTTTAATATGGAAGAACTTCTTTGAATTATTCTTCTCAGTTGCCTTAAAAAGTGACATCACAAAAACAAGCCTTAAAAACAAACATTTTCTTGAACTACACAAACAATTGTTACATTGATTGTCTGCTGGGTAACCGCGAGTCTGTGCTGAACCCAGTCGGTGTTGCATAAAGCAGCACGGACGGTGTGTAACCTGATCAGGTTACATGCTGAATCGACATGACCCAGTCGGTGTTGCATCAATAAGCACGGACGTACACGTTAAGCGCTGAATCAACACAACGCAGTCGGTGTTGCACACGCCATGAAGAACGGATGGTGCATAGCCAAATCGTGCGTAACCGAAGCTGGTGGAGGTGACGCGCAGGATCAACACGACTGTAACCGAGTCCGTGCGGGTACGAGCAGGTTCTGGTTACACATACATCTGGAACCTGTGGTGTTGCATCAAGCAGCACGGATGGTGCGTACGCGCTGAATCGACACGACCCAGTCGGTGTTGCACGCGCCATGCAGAACGGATGGTGCGTAGCCGAACCGTGCGTAACCGAGCTGAGGTGATGCACAGAATCGACACGACTGGATGCTGGTGACGCGCAGGATCGACACGACCGATTTGCGTAACCGACTCCGTGCGTAACCCAGCTAGTGTTGCACCATGTAGCCAGTAGTCTTAAATGTGGGTAACCGAGTCCTATTTGTTGGCAGTGCCAAGCCGGTTACTCACGAGCCGTGTATCCCAGGCGTCCACGTGTGTAACCAAGGTGGTGCCGGTTACTCACGAGCCGTGTATCTCCATACTTGTCTCTTTTTTGTCCTCCTTGGGTAGAAGGAGATTTGCCTTGTTGATTTGTGTGTGCTTGAATGTCCACTTTTGAGACTCGAACCTCAGTTTCCTAAGGTGATCAGAGGATAATAAGTATATATGAATTAAGATTAGATTGATTCACATATAGTATGTACTAGTAATCGATTGGGCGGGTGCAGGTAACGCGCAGAATTGACACGATCGGTGCAGCATGGATGTTGCGTAACCATTCCGATCTAGGTTATGAGTACATCTGTAGCCTATTTCTGCGTAACGCAGTCAGTGTTGCATGAACAATGTAGCCTGGTGGGTGCGTAACTTAGTATCTTGTTGGATGTAACAAGCTATAGCGAGTTCCTAGATCATGAATTGACCCTCATCTCAAGTGCTCGTCTAAATCTTCTTCAAATTAGAATACACTCACACTATGGGCCTCAAATATCAATCAGTGGTTTCATTATGAAGGCAAATGATGTGGCCTATTGGAGTGAATGTTTGTTAGTTTTGTGGAGTAGTTTTATTATAAAGCTAAAGATGCTTCTATTGAACAATGATGGATAATTTCTTCTAGTGCTCACACAAAACAAAATGCAAAATGGAGGTAGTAGATGCTTACATGTTTTGCAATTTTCATGTCACGAATCTTGATCTCAATTATAAATCTACCAGTTATAAAGCTATCTAGTGTAAATGGAACGCTGTGTTCCTGGAATGGCAAGTCCGATATTCCTGGATATATAGATGTTTGATGATTCAAGGGAATATATGTATGACTTAAAAAGATACAGGAACATCAGAGGCAAAAAAAAGTTTCTACCTGGGTGTTCAACTATTGTGGTTTTAATTAGTAGGAGGGAATGAGAGAAGTTTCATTGAAAAGGAAAAATTTACCTCGTCTCGGCATCGTCATTTATGGCTGGTGAACCTAGCACCACGGCCTGGTAGTTGGACACCTTTTCGGTGTTTTCCCGCACAAGCTGGCTCATCAGTTCGTGGTTGACAGACCCGCTAGTATGGCCCTCCTCCAGAGAGCGGGAGGACAAGGCGGGTAGAAGCCCGTGGACTTGGAGGACATCAGCGACACGCACGAAAGCTTGGGAGAGGCCGGCCAGCCTCTCCCGAAGGCATGGCACAGCATGGTCACTGCCTCAATGCCAATGTCCCGGTGCTCTATGACGCGCGCGGCCTTCCTCCCTTTCTCGTCGCGAGCGGCAGGGGCAGAATTCGTTGCGGTGTGGGAGCTGCTTGTCACTACAGCCCCCATGAGTGCGAGTCTTGGGGAGGGCTCGTTCTTCTCAACGGTCGAGGCTTTCTGATCTTGTCCCCCAGCGGCAACGCCCTCCCTGATCACAAGTGGTTGGTGCATCCTCGGCTCTGAAGTGCTGATGGCGTCCACCTCTGGGTCACGGTTCATGCGCCGGCATCGTTCCGACGTATCAACGGCGTAGAGGGGAAGTGCGTCATCTGGAGGGGCCGTGTCGGCCAGACGTGTCGGAAGAAGCTCACACAGCAAAAACTCCAGGTCGGGTTCTTCCATCCGACCTTCCTCTATGATGCGTATTAAGAAAGATCACGAACCAATAATGGTTAATACGTAATAAAAATTTCAAAACAATCTTGATGAAATGATTCGAATAGGATCGTTACCGCCGGGTAAAGTAGGCGTGCGGTCCGCGAAGAAGCCGGTGCAATAGCACACAATGTGGTCTCGCCGGTGCAATAGCACACAATGTGCAATAGCATCGACCATCACCATGGCGCCGGTCAATCCGAAGCCGCGTAGCTCTCGGATGCTAGACTCGAAGGCCCTCGTTCCGGGCGTCTCGCCTGGAATAGAGCGCCACTGTAGGAACCGCTCAGGCCGTCCCGTTGGCAAGCGAAGCTCGTCTATGGTGGAGTCGGCCCTCACGTACAGCCAATTGCAGCGCCACGAACCCCAGAGATCCATTGTTTCAAGCTCGATGTACCGATTGGAGGCGGTGTCCCGCAGCCGGAATTCGAAGAAGCCGATCAACATGTTGTCTTCCCTTGAGAATTTGTTATGTTGCAGGGTGTAGAAGCGCCTGAACAACTCCAGGCAGGGAGGGACACCCACGAACATTTTGCATAAATAGGCGAAAACCGATAGCACAATGATGGAGTTGGGATGGAGCTGCACTAGGTGCACCCTGTAGAAGGTGAGCATGGCGATGAAGAACTCAGAGAATGGCGGGACAAGTCCTGCCATCAAGAACGAGACGAACATCACGACCTCACCGGCGCGTGGCGTCGGTAAATCATCACCCTCGGGGATCCGGAGTGTCGTGCTGGGATGCGCTAGGCGGAGCATGAGCATCCTCAATCCATCTCGGTGGGCATAGGATGGGGGAAGCACCATCCTCCCGGTTGGTTGCGGTGCTCGACCTCTAAACTGATGAGAGAAAGAGAGCAATCACGATCTCAAGAAGGTCCTCCGAAGGCGTTAGTGGATGAAGGCTACAGACAGACTTCAGGAGGACGGGCTTGTGGGCGTCAGGCGACGGTGCGTGAGGGGTAGCGCTCCGTAGACAGAACCGTCACCCTCACCCTCAGCGCCAGGTATGGAAGTTTCAGTTTCTCTTTAACCACGAGGTCAGGAAACCGACAAGAGTTTTGGAGATGAGAGGCAATCCAAATGACGTGTAACGGTAGCAATCATCTCGCGAGTCGCGATCTTCTTTGGAAAGGTAAATTAACTCCCCAGCAGCAATTCCCTCCCTCCCGTAACCGATCATGCATGCTTTCGTAGTTTTGTTCCCCGTGCGAGACGGAACGATGAGGATGGCGCGGCGTAACCATCCGCACAGGGCCGTGGCACGGGGAACGTGCGAAAGTGGGGAACCAAGGAAAGCATCCCTGCCAGTTCGTATAGACATTTGCAGCAATGAATGTGACGTGCCAAGATTATCGAGTACTACCTCATGCCAGAGTTAAAGCAGTTGTACCATTGGCAGGCTTTATGGTAACCTCATGTAATAATAATAGGATACTATTTAATGGGTTGATATTCCTTTTTCAATTTCGTACGTACTCCAGTGTGCTTGTCTGTTTTTCTTCCCCTCAAATTCCCATAATAATTCCGAGTGAGTATATTTGCTATTGTCAAAGTTGTGGCCTGGCGACTCATCTTGGCAGTTGGGTGCCTTGCAGACGTCGAAACTAGTACTGCTATTGTCCGCCGAGAGTTCATTGTTCGCCATAAGTATATCTCCTTCCACCTCCTTACGTACTATTGCCGCTAACAGATCTATGTTTCTGTAGATTAATATTGTTTGATGGCGAGAATGAAGAATAGAAAACCCTGCAATCCCAACGAACTACGTCGATTCGGAATCGCAAACAAGACAAGAAAATTGGACGCCGCCGACAGGTGTAAAGAGCAGGTGTACACAGCACACGACGCATCCACTGATGAATCATACGAATATGATGAATCTTCTTAAGCAGATGAGGAGTATGATACAGACGAAGTTAGCGATGCATCAACTGCAACTCATCATCGTAGAAAACACGTAAAAGGTTTGATATTCAATCTGCCGAATCGCAAAATCAAATAGTTCAGTGTTATGTACAGGATGTAGGCTCCCTTCTCACCTTCGTGGGGAAAAAGTGTATTTTTCATCTCCTCAAGTCTTGCAAAAGTGTGGCATTCATCCCATAATTTGGTGCAAATCAATTCCATAACCATCTGAACTGGTGCGGCATTTATCATCTTGCTAATTATTGTTTAGTCACTTTTATGTTAATTCAATCTCTATAATAATTGATCATAAATCAGTTTTACTAATTTTTTTAAAATTTTATATAGTATCCAATTTAGAGAATTTACTAAAAATTTATAGAGTATCTATCCAATTTGGAGTCTTGGTATTTTCTATGGCAAAGGTTGAGTTTCTTCAGTTTTGATTTTTCCTTTTAATTTCGTCAGATAAGTTATTGAATAGTAGGTAGTTTTCCTCACCAGAAAAAAATAGAATAGTAGGAGTTGACCGCATTGCATGAAATTCTATCACAGCACATGAGCAGTCTAGTTGTTTATATGATTCTCTGTAGCCTTTTCCTACCGTGTACTTATTTGTTCCTGAGGTTTCGATTTTCCCCTCACAGCTGAGGGTGAAACTCGTCTGGATTTATCTATTAACAAGAACACAAATAAATTGGTCGACAAAGTTGAAACCATTAGGGAAACTACAACAGATCCCAAACAGAAATCGGTGAAAAACACTATGGGTGAGTATGTATACGTATACTATTTATACTCGGCCCCATGCAACTGCATGCACCTGCTAATAAAACTCATGACATATCTTCATTGTACAGTAGAGAAGGGTCGATTTACAGAGAGGAAAATGCAGACACATCCACAAAATCCATTGACATTGTTAAAGAGTGTCGACCAACTAGCACCTGTCAGTGAAGATGGCAAGTGTGACTCAGAGGGCACCGCATCTGGACTTCCAGAAGAAACAATCATCAGGAACACAAAACGAAAGAGGAAGCAATATTATGGTGTTACTCCTTCAGAAATGGATGGCGTTGTGGTCTCGGCAGCAAACAATGTTGTGGTATGCTGACATCTTGATTTTTTTATTACCTGGTTTTGGTCTACTATACCTTACACTAATGACTTAATGGTTTTGTTTTTTGCTCCATAAGAAGCAGATAAGCACTAGGAGCTCACCGAAAATGGTGATCAATGTCAACGGTGGCTTGAAACCACAACAGATTGAAAAGATCAAAGACATTGGATTTGGTCATTTTTTGAGTATGGTGATTGATTCTCCCCTATTGAACCTAGGGGTGTGGATGCTGTGGCACTATGATACAAAAAAGGAAGTCTTTGATTTTGGCAACGGTAAACAAATCCCTTTATGTCCAATGAGCATTTCAAGGTTGTCTGGTTTACCATGCAGAGGCAAACCAATACATGAGAACACTTCTAAATATAATGGCATAAGTGAGTTGAAAGGAAAGCTAGGAGTTCCTACTAAAGGAAGCCATAAAATCTCAGGAAGAACATTGGAGGCCAAAATCAGAGATGGTGCAGCTGCTGACCTTTTTGTCACCTGTTGGACTTTACTTCTTGTTGACAGGATCATTGCTCCAGATACAGGTGCATACATTAGTACAAGATTTTTGGAAGTGTGTCAAGACGTAAATAATTTGATGAACTACGACTGGGTTGGCTGCCTTATATACAATTTTAAATGTGGTGCGAATGCATTAAACCTTAAGAAGAGACACAAGGGTGCCAACTATATTCATGGATCCACATATCTCCTTAGAGTAAGAAATATAAATAGCGCTTTCTGATCTTGCCATTTTATCACATATCTGAGATAATTTCTTTCAACTTTTTGCGAGCATGCAGTTATATTGCCTTGATTGGTTGAAGAGTAGTTCTATCACACCACCTATTGGTGAACCTCGGTTTTCACTATGGAGCAATGCACTACGACTTGAACTAGAGGCTTCCCACAAAAACCTGCCGGTAACTGCAGTAACATAATAATTAAACTTTTTTTGAGAAATATAATTCAACTTTTTGGATGAATACATATAGAGATAGTATAATGACTAATATTGACTATTCCCATTATTATTTTAATTTTGTATTGCAGCTGAGAAATAATGATGATACTTGTTATGCAAACGACTTTGGCAAAACGGTGGCAACTTCAGAGAGGGACACCACTGGAAAGTGCAATACAATTTTTAAGGGATTTGAGGGTATTAAATTCACATGCGAGGTCATGTCTTATGCATTAATTGTATTGATTGATATTCCTTTGTTTACTTTCTGGATTGATATGAATATGATATATTAACAACCACAAGTTAGTTTATGTTCCACAGAAAAAAAACTGTCACAAGTTACGTTATTGATCTTTGACACCTCTCCTGCATGTATAAGAAATAAATTATTGTTCTCTATGCATGCATGTCCCATCAATAGGTAAATGGAGCTTCTCCTAATGGTTCAAGTTTTCTTTCTCAGGACCTCAATTACCAGAGAACACCAACAAAGGTAGAAACATTTACTGGATATATATATTCTTTTTGGATATCAAATGACATAATTTTTTTAGGCTACATCACCAAGAAATCTTGGTCAGGGTAACCAAGAAAACATCATTTGCCAGAAGGAATTTGATCCCATGGACCGGGAGAATATTCAAGACAAGTCTGCAAGGGAGAGCACCTCATCTGATTGCTCAAAACTATATTCTGAACAACAAATGGGGGTACAATCTTCACATTCTATTGCCCATTTATGATTTTTTATGCAACAAATATGGGCAAGTATTGACAACCCAATTTTCTCGATGGATCTATCAAAGGAGCAATATCCACTTTCAGATGATAGGTAATATTTATATGTTATCTGTTACAACAGAGAGGAAGAAATCCTAATAATTGATAATGGGTCAACAAACAAAACAATTCTTTCGGCACACTTTGTACTTTTGGCAAATGATCACGCATACATACACTGAACCTTGCAGAGCTCCCGAAACCATTGAAGGAACACTTGGGTTGGCGCCGATTATAACTATACATCCTACGTACACTTCATGAGCAATTTGGACGGATCACGGATCTAATATTACTAATTCGGTGAGTTTGTTGATTTATATATAGGAATACTCAAAACCGTACTAATATTCGTTCTTGCAAATGTTGGCATGCAGAGATCCCGAAATCATTGAAGCAACACTTGGGTCGGCGTCGATTATAGTTGTCTACTACGTACAAGTCTTGTTTCATGAGAATGACTTGCATTGGCTGAGGCCTTAGATGGCATTGTAAGTGACTGTATAATTGGTGGAACAGAGACGTGCCTTCGATAGATATGACTTTTCCTTTCGAGTCAACTGCCATACTCCTGCCAGTGTCTAATCTCATTTGAAAGAATGTTTGTGTGCAATCACCTTAGTGTCTTTCAAAATTTCACCTTATTGTCGATTCTGCGTGTTACCTGCACCCGTTCGGTTACAAACGAGCAATGTCTCTGGTGTTGTCCGACCGGCGTAACCTTCACGGTGCCCCGGTTACGCAGGATGGACACCAATTTTCCATGCATGCGAGTTCCAGTTACGATTCTAGCTCGCACTCTATATATATGCTTGATGCTGCCGGCAATTTCGCGATCTCGTGCTTCTATAATTGACTGATTCTGGGTTATAGCTGCTTGTTACATCCAACAAGACACTAGGTTTATCACCAGCATGGTTATACACCAGCCAGGCTACATTGTTCCTGCAACACCGACTGCGTTACGCACAAATAGGCTTCACATGTATGCGTAACCTGGACAGGCATGGTCACGTAAGCATCCATGCTGCATCCGGTCATGTCGATTCGGCGCGTAACCTGCACTCGCTCGGATACTGCAACCCCGACCGGGTGGTGTCGATTATGCGCATAAGCTGCTGGACCGGCTAGGTTACGCACCATCCATGCTGCATGGCTCTTGCAACACCACCGACTGGGTCGTGTCGAACCTGCGTAACCCTCACCTCAGCGGTTACGCACGAGCCATGGTGTCTGCTTGCTGCAACCCCAACTGGGTCATGTCGATTATGCGTAACCAAGCGGGTGCAGGTAACCCCCGACTGGGTGGTGTCGATTGTGCTCGTTACCTGCGCCATCTCAATTCGTGGAATGTAGGCAGTGGTTACGAATGTGTATGTTACATGCACGAGATCGGTTACGCACCATCCGTGCTGCAACCACGACCAGGTGGTGTAGGCCCACTTGTCAGCGGTTCCTTCTTGTTTCCCTCTCCAACTCCAATGCATATAGAGTAGGGCGGAAGCACCCGATTGCTTCGTTCCTAACTCAACCGACCACCACGTCCAGCTGCTGACCCCCGCCGGCGGCGTCCCCTCTGCCCCGCAACCCGCCTCCACCAGTCCACCGCCAGGCCTACCTCCGGCCCACCTCCCTTTTTTAAGGCCGCCAGTGATTAGAGCCCCCGGCAGCCACCCAAACCGAAACCCTAACTGTTTTTATATCTGGTTATTTCCCAGTTCATCTTATATCTAGAAATAAGGGATTCCATCCTTCCGTTTTTATTTCTGGTGCTGTGTAGTAGATCGATGATGGACGATGATGTGGTATGGACCACCATCAACGTCAGAACACAGTCGTCGACAGATGAATGCGGCTGGAGTAAGGATCTGGTACTTGCCGGGAAGGTGAAAAGAAAGAGGGGGAAAATTTTTGAGGTCATATCTCTCTTTCTCATGTGAATGATTATATGATTTGCCTTTTTGTTTACCTTACCACTCCACAACTAAAATTCCCACGTCATTTGGTACCGTGTGCTATTTCCTGCGAGGACGACTTCCATTGTGTGTTATGGTTAGGGTGCGGGATTTTAAAAAATTTCTACACCTGATGTTTACCTTTCCTTGGTACAATGCAATATATAGAGATTACCTACACTTGCTAGGGATGAGAGGTGATCCAAACAAGCAGCATGGAATAATAATTGCAACTAGGCTTGCTAATTGCCTACTACCGTTGATGATGTGTGTACTGCTGACAACTTGCATGCTGGCCAACAAGCAATAAGAAGCCCAAGAAACCCGATAATATAATTACAATTGACCTTTTTTGCTGAATGTAGCTAGTATCTTGCTGTCTCTCCATCCCTTTTTGATAATGTTGTTCTTAGTGGTCAAATTGTTTGGATGTCCATTTTTATTATTGATGTTTGTACGTACTGCAGAATCACTATAACATGCTACCAGGGCAGTGGATAATACAGTGGGTACGAGTGGAGCATCTACTTGCAAAGAAGATGAGTGGGAAGGGCAATAAATATTCCGATGTTGGTACCTAGACTCATTTTTAAAATATTATCATTATGTCTTTGAATAATTATCATGTATTATCAGTTTATATATCACCTTTAAGTTCTTGTTGCTCTAAAACTGCCACATTCAATAATATTATTACACATATGATCACATATTATGATCTTTTTTTTGTCTCCCTACGTATTACAACATACAACTCATCATTTCTATAGTGGTTTACCGAGTCAGATGCATTTCTACAGTGGTCTACCAAGTCAGTTGCACTTTTACAGGGTACAGTTCATCTGGTGGCTGACATCAGGAAGCATTCTGGTTATAATATTTGCCTATTGCCAGATGAAGTCCTTGTTGAGATTTTCCTTCGTCTCCCACCTAATCCTAGTTCCATTCTTCCTGCCTCAGTTATCTGTAAACACTGGAACAATCTCATCATCTGCCCCATATTCCTTTGTTGCTTTCGTACATTGCATCAACCACCTTATGTTTTTGGGAATATGAGTAGTAGGTGTAGTCCAAGAAGTGTGATTGATATCACAAGAAAGTTGAATCCCAATCAGGTGGCCAAACTAAAAAAAGTTGGTTTTGGTAATTATTTGGATTTGAAGATTAGCAACCCACTCCGGGAACTTGGAGTTTGGATGCTATTGCACCTTGATGTGAAACATTTGTGCTTCAAATTTGGTAATGGCGAATGCATCCCTATGAATCGGAGAAGTCTTCATAGATTGACTAGTTTACCATACAAGGGAAAGCAAGTGGTGGAGATATACAATGAGAAGTCTACTATATACTTCAAAACATGCTTGGGCATGCCTCTCGACAAGAAAAACTGGAACCATCATATAATAGACAGAATCCTTGACGGCCGTGATGATGACGTTTTCGTCACCTGTTGGACTTTACTTTTGGTACACAGAATCTTTGCTCCTACAGCATCTGCCTTCGTAAACAAAGGATTGTTATGTTTGCCTTTATGTTAATAATATAATGACCTACGACTGGGTAGGCTACATTTTGGACGAACTTAGAAACGGTGCCAAAATATTACAGAGGTGTAGAGACAGACGTGGTGTGCCCTTTGTAACAGGATCCACCTATTTTCTCGGGGTAATAATTATGTAGTACCAATCAAGGACTCTGTTCCCCTACATTTTATTTATTTATTTATTTATTTTAATTCATCACTTACCCATGTGCCATCTACACAGTTGTATTTACTGGAATGGCTGGATCATCTGTTTATAGCACCACCTATCGGTGAACCTCGTTTTACTCTTTGGCATGCTAATGATTTAAGGGTAGTTGAGGGTCCTAGCACAGTCGGCTGTAGATCTTTTACATGTCTTCGAAGCCTGAACGTAACAATACCCTTATTTGTTTGCATATCGGACATGCTGGCACAGTTTAGTTTTTTCTATATAGGTGAGAAAGGCTGAGAATACATGTTATGCCGAAGATTTTAGGTATCCCGAATTAAGTAGTCCAGTATTGGAGGATGATGAGGATATTGGTGGCTGTTAATAGATTTAACTAGGTGATTTCCTGCGCGTGGCCACGGGATTTCAGAGAGCTTTTCGGTAGTCTTTCCTGGGTCACTGGAGCCTTATGTTAATATTAATTAATGCTACTACAGTGACTTTTTGCCTCTGCATTGGTGGAGATTGAAGGAAGATCAAGTGGCAGCTGATATTGATTGTTGATATTTGGTGGACGATGAGATTTGCTGATATGACTCGCTGAAGTTTGAGCGAAATCTTGTGAGTAGCAGGTTTGCTTCTATATGGTTTACTATAGGAGATTTGTGCTTTGGCACTGCTTTCCCTGAACTTTTCAATGATGGACCCGCTCGGTTGTATTGGTTTTGGGAATTATCTTTGTAGCAATGAAGTAATTAACAGATGATGGACATTTTGGTCAGGATATGATGGAGATGAAATGAATGCCTTTCACGAGTGATTTTGACAGAAGTTGTATTGGTTTAAATTAGTGTTAATTAATTACTGATACTTGAATTAGTGTTAAAGGTGGGCAAAGACATGATTACTGTCACTCGACTCGAGTAACAAAATGGAGTTTGGATCCATGCTGTGGTCACTGTCGTCAACCCTAAAGGATCGTGCGCAACCTTGTGGTGCAGGTTATGCACCAAGGATCGTGCGTGACCAACTAGGCGCAGGTTTAGATCTTTTTAAAAGCACAACGTGAAATGAAAGCACGATCCCGAAATTGCCGAAAGGAGGAGATGCCAAGCGCGGCCGTTCCGGGGTTTCTAATAAATGGTTTGCTCTACTGGCTCGCAGCAGCATCTCATGTTGATCGGCAAAACCACGTAGCAATCTCCTTCCATACCACCAGCCGAGCAGCAGATTACATTCCAAGCATGGTGGCTTCGACACTGGATTGCGCGCGCGACTGCCACGCTATTATTATTATTATTATTATTATTATTATTATTATTATTATTAATATTATTGTTATTATTATTATTATTATTTTGCCGGCAACAACCTCGGCCCTCAAGTACCGGAGGTCGTTGTTAATAGTAAGAGGCAAACCCTCATCCCCTCTCGTGAGAGAAGAAAAGAAAAAAGATATCGCGGCCTGCTCCCCGTGCTATCGGAATAACGGAATGCCAAAGAAGCTGCGCCCCCAGCCTTTGAGCAGCTCCTCCGAGGAGAGTAAGATGACAATGGGAGGGAAAGCTGTGGAATGGGGCGGTCCTAGCAAACCACGTCCGCCCCCACCTAAGCAGTAATCAGCCGTAGGCATTACTCCACCGACAACAATCCTCTTCGATACTACCCTCACCGACCGCATCTTTGGCCTCAATGCATACACCAGGAGGACACCATCGTCCAAACTTACGTCGGCTACATCGATGGGGGCACCGTTTCTTCCGCTGCCCTCGCTTCATGGAAAGTTCCCAAAACTGTATTTCTTCTAATAACACAATATTGTTCCATGCATCTTTCGTTTAGTACACCGGATCAATCGGCATGCACCTGCCTTGACTTGCGTCTTGTCTCTTCCTGCAGGTGGATGACTGTGGCTACACAGAGTGGGTGGATCCGCCTGTTAATGCGCACATCCAAGTCTATACAACTCATGTGACAGAACCGCCCAAATTAATTTCATATTATTGCCTAAACCGGTCCATTTGGTCATTAAGCAATAATACAGAAGTAACTTGTCGCCTCTGCCGGGTCAAGCCCGGTAAATCACTTTAACCAGGATCGAAGAACTGTACATTAAAACTCACACGACAGCGAGTCCAGAGATAACATTTCACAAATTATTACATCAAGCTCCATAAGGTTTTAATATTACAAACCAAGTACTTTGCATAAGGTAAAAAGTTTAGAGTTCGAAACACAGTGGAAATAAAATACTACAAGTCATAAGTAACGTCATAAGAGGCCATCCATGACGTCACTAAGCACTGTCATCCTCCCACTCCACTTCCCAACCGGGTGGTAGAGAACCAGGCCACGGGAAACCATCATCATTCATATCACCTGAAAACAACATCAAAAGCAAGGCTGAGTATACTAATACTCAACAAGACTTAACCGGCGGGTGATGGAAAATCACCAACTCTCTAGACATGCAAAGCTCTTTGGCTAGTGGGTTGTTTTGCTGAAAAGCAACAAAGAGTAGGTCCTTACTTTCAAATTTTAGCTCAAAATTCTAGTTGTTTAACCATTACTAAGTAAGCAATTATTGCAAGCATAAGTTGTGCAAACAATTAAGCATACATCCATATTTCTTCTCAATTCCATCATTAACGGGACATAGAGTCAATGGTTAAGCAATCTCGGGTAACGGTGAGAGGCCGACGATCGATCGATTCATAACCTTGCAAGGGAAACCTAAACACACGGAAGAATGCACAACCCAAAAATAATCCAACTAGAAACCAACAGGGGGTGGGTGTGCACCAACCAAGCGGTTCCCAACCGTCCTCGACTTAGGATCCATTTCTACAGTCTTTGGTACACGGCATACTGGCCACGGAGACACACGCCGCCCAGCTTCACACATGCACCACTCTGCTGCAGGCAGAGGGGACTCTTCCCAAGATTAGTGGTTATAGATCCCTTACCGGATCAAGAAGGTACTAGGCTTACCGGTACCATTCCCGGCAAATGTTTAGTACGTTCAAACGCTTAACTATAGACCTACTGGCCGGAGCCGGTCCCATGCTCTTACCACAGGACCATATCCATTTATCAAAATCTTATGATTCCAACATACGAGACCTATAGCTCGCGAGTGACGAACATCACTCGACTTTTACCGTGTCCTTAGAGCATGGCAACTAGTGACCTATCATGCTAGTATTTGAGCATAGGAGCCTAGGATCATGCATCTCGGGTTTCATTTCAACTCACGAACATTGCATATCATAAATGTAAGAGTTATAAAACTGGGTTATGCTCCGGGGCTTGCCTTCACTAGCAAAGTTAGTGACAAAGCCCTCTGAACTTTGGTTCGGGTCTTGCTGCACTTCGACCATGCTCACTTCTCCTTCAGTGAGATCTCCCTCGGATTCCGGCACCAACTCGTAGTTTCCGTCCGGAAGTTCTACACCACATGCATATGCATTAACTCCTTGTATTTGTAACGGAGGAGTGAGAACATAGTTTAGAATTAAAGGGTAAACGTGGGGTGCATGAGTGACCACATTCACCTAGATAAGGATATATCCAGCATACTCTTCCTATCAGAGAAAGAGGTATGCGTGTGTGGCTAAACTCCTTATTTGATGGTGATTGTGTGCATATCTAAATTCCTTAATTAATTTTTCTTCACTAAAATATAGGGCGCTGTTCATGGTGTGATTTGGTGAAACTCAACCAAAGGATTTAAAAAGAAAACAAAGGTGGTTTCTATTTTTCTTTTAATCCATAGATTAAGTTTGATTTACTTCGAAAATTCATTCTGGAAGAAAGACAAACAATCTGACCATGAAACTTTGCAGAGAGGCATATCATACTACACATGAGGTACTGCCAAAAATTTAGATCAATCCAAGCGATATATCTAGCATGAAAAATACAACTAGATTCATCCATTAAAAACAAGAATAAATCATACAAAAATAAATGTACCGCACATGGAGCTAGAAATTCATGTAGAGGTTCAAAACATCCAACCATGAAGAGATATGCACTTACTCTGCAAAGAACATTTTAAATTAATTTAAACTTATGAAGGAAGGGTAAATTTGTGCTAAAATTACTTGACCCTATAAAACATGGTAAAAACATCTATACTATTTATCATGGGTGCAAAATCATAAAACAGGATCATAGCGAAAAGATGGGACCCAAAAGATCAGCAGATTAATTTACATAAATCAGAAACTAGAACAATGCTGAAAACAAACTTTAATTCATAATTAAAGATCTACTCAATAACTTTGTGCCAAATTTGAACCAGAAGACAAACATGACATGTAGAACACATATCCAAAATTGAGCTTCAGAACATGCATAGAATTTGAATTATTGCAGAACTACTTAAACTGGTAAATTCAAAATTATTTAAAAACTACACAGAAATTTGAGAACTCCCTTTGTATAAACATCAGGGTTCTTCACAAGGATCACAACACAATTGAGTTTGCATTTTTATGATTTTTTTGTGAATTGTTATGCATTTTACAAGATTCAGGAGATTTAAAAACAAAAGGAAGAAACTCTTTTGCCGATAGGCCCCTGGACTGAAAATCCCTTTCACAGATATGCCCTCGCGTTTACCCAGGGGTCCTTGCTTTCGCGGTTTCAACCTTGGAAAAAGTTGGGCCTTCGCAATGCGGTCCCCGGTGGCGCGGCTGACCTCGCCGGCGGCGATGTTGGACCGGGGCCGGGCGGGCAAGCGGCGGGGGAGGCCGAGTTGCTCACCTAGGACTGGTTCCCGGTCTTGGACGGGGCAGAGGAGCAGCCGGCAAGGTGGCTCGGCGGTGCGGTGAGGCGGCGGCCGCTGCGGCGCCGATTCCGGCGAACAGGGGCCCAAGGCTGGGCACCACGTGGCCGGGGAAGCACCGGTGAGGTTGTGAGGTGGCGCTAGGGTGCTTGGACGGGCTCGGGGTTGCTCGGAGGGTGGGTTTTCTCGACGGCGCCAATGGCGGGCCGGCGGAGCAGGGCGGATGGCACGGCACGGCGTGGCTGTGACCTTTTTATAGGCGTCGGCACGGCGGGAAGCTACGCGGGAGGGCAAGGTGCTCCAATGCGCGTGCACAGGCGGGAAAAAGGCGTGCGGGCACGGCGCCGAAGCACGTCTCGACACACGCGCGGGCCTGCGCGGGCCTGCGCGCGGCGCGTGGCGCCTGGCGCGGCTCGACCGGGCCAGCGGGGCCTCAGGGAGGGGCACCTGGTCCAAGTGGCACTGACGGCGCGAGGGGCCCACATACGGTGCATGAACGGTGGCACAAACGTCGGGGCAGGGGCGCCGACGCAGCTTGGCACACGCGCGCAGCGCGCGAGGGCGGGGCCAGAGCGCCGGCCTCAAACAGTTTCGATGAAGCCCTGTTTGACCGGCCATACTTCCGAAATTTTGAACTAAACTCAAAAATTGCCAATTAGCAAAATTGTAGACCAGCTAACCAGCTACAAATCTTGCGAAGGCCGACCCATGAAATTATTCACGGATTTTGAACAAAATTGGGTTGAAGTTGCTGTTTTTCTCGGTTTGGTCAAAAAGCAGCTCTGAACTTTGACCCACTTTTAGAGGCTTTTCCACTCCGAATTTGAAATGCCGACAATTGAAGGAAACGTGTCTCGTGCAAAGATGAACAACATTCATATTGGCCGATTTTGAAGTTGTTATATGAAAAGTGGAGAACGCGCTAGATTAGCGATGAAGGGTATAGAGCTCTTAGGGTTTTGACCTTGGCTTGGAGGGGTCTAACTAGGGTTAGGGGTTTGACCAAGTCCAACAAGTTAATTAATATGCTTAGCCTCACTAATGATGGTGGTTACTGTTGCTTAAACATCAGGGATGTTACAGCCCACCCCCTTACAAAGAATCTCGTCCCGAGATTCGGAAAATAAAGACGAAGGTAGGGGGAAACACTTACTATTGCGAGATTGTAGAAAACGCGGATACTTGGTGTTGAGATAATGTTCCGTCTCCCAAGTAGCTTCTTCTTTGGTGTGGTGACTCCATTGGATTTTATACATTGTTACCAAATGTCGTTGAGTCTTTCTCTCTTTGCGATCCAAAATCCTCAGAGGGTGCTCAACCACGAATAAGTCGGGTTCGATCCAAGCATTGGATTCGATGATGACCTTTATCTCCGGCTTTTTGCACATCTCCTGAGTTGTGATACATGAAACACATTGTGGACTGCTGAGAGCCGTTCAGGAAGCTGAACGTGATAAGCAACCGGTCCACAAACTTGAATGATTTCATAAGGGCCAATGTAGCGTGGTGCTAATTTCCCTTTCACTCCAAACCTTTGAATTCCCTTTGTTGGTGAAACCTTAAGATAGACATATTCACCAACTTGATACGGCTTAGGTTTCCTTCCTTGATCATGGTAACATTGTTGTCGCATTTGAGCTGTCTTTAGATTTGCTTGTATTACCTTAACTTTTTCTTCCGCTTCTTCAACTAAAGTTGGACCAAAGAATTTTCTTTCTCCGGTCTGTGACCAGTTCAAAGGAGTTCGACATCTCCTTCCATAAAGAGCTTCAAATGGTGCCATCTTCAAACTAGCTTGGTAGCTATTATTGTACGAGAATTCAGCCAAGGACAAGCAATTGTCCCAATTCTTGTCAAAATGGATAATACAAGCCCTCAACATATCCTCTAGGACTTGATTGACTCTCTCAGTCTGACCATCCGTTTGAGGGTGGTAAGCAGAACTGTGAAGTAACTTGGTTCCCATTGAGGTATGTAGGTGTTCCCAGAAACGTGACATGAACTGAGGTCCTCTATCGGAAACGATGGTTCTAGGAACTCCGTGTAGGCCCACGATACGTTCGAGATAAATCTCTGCATATTGCTGGGCTGAGTATGTGGTATGAATGGGAATATAGTGTGCAGTCTTAGCAAGTCTGTCCACAATAACCCAGACAGAATCATGGTGCTTAGATGTGAGAGGCAGTCCTACTATGAAATCCATGCTTATATCATCCCATTTCCATGAAGGTATCGGCAATGGTTGAAGAATACCATCGGCTTTCAAATGACTGGCTTTAATTCTCGGACATGTGTCTCACTCAGACACATATTTGGCAATCTCGACTGTCATATTTGACCACCAGAAGTTTTCCTTCACATCTTGTTACATTTTGCTACTCCCAGGATGAATTGCAAATTTGGACAAATGAGCTTCATCCAAAATTTCCTTCTTGAGACTAGTATCATTTGGGACAACAAGTTGTTGCCCAAACCAAACTGTACCCTTTGCGTCTTGGTGAAAAGACTTGTATTTAGGATCACCTTCTGACAACTTTTGTCTTATCTTCTTAACATCCTCGTCATTGGACTGAGCATTTAAGACTTTGTCGTACAAGGTTGTCTCCATGCCAATAGCATTTAACTCACCTTGACTAACAATTTCCAAATTGAGTTTGTTCATCTCGTGGCACAGTGTGTCGCTATAGGAGTCCACGGATAAGCAATTGCAATGGGCTTTTCGGCTAAGAGCATCAGCAACGACATTTGCCTTACCGGGGTGGTAATGTACTTCCAGGTCGTAATCTTTGATAAGTTCTAACCATCTTCTCTAACGCATATTGAAGTCGGCTTGAGTGAAGATATACTTGAGACTCTTGTGGTCAGTGAAAATATTGCAACGGGTTCCCATCAAATAATGCCTCCAAATTTTGAGGGCATGAACAACCGCTGCTAACTCAAGATCATGAGTGGGGTAATTTAGTTCATGGGGTCGAAGTGCTCGAGAAGCATAAGAAATGACCCTATTTTCTTGCATGAGTACACAACCAAGAACAGTGCCCGAGGCATCACAATAAACCTCATATGGCTTAGAGTTGTCTGGTTGAGCCAAAATAGGTGCTGAAGTCAAATATTGCTTTAGGGTGTGGAAAGCTTTTTCACAACTCTCATCCCACACAAACTTGACTCCTTTCTTCAGAAGTTCAGTCATAGGTTTGGCAATTCTGGAAAAATCCGGAACGAAGTGACGATAATAACCAGCTAATCCGAGAAAGCTTCGAATCTGATGAACGGACTTAGGTGGTTTCCAATCCATCACTTCTTGCATTTTACTTGGATCCACTGAAATACCATCACTAGTAATAGTGTGGCCCAAGAATTTCACACTTTCCAACCAGAATTCACATTTGGAGAATTTAGCATAAAGCTTGTGATCTCTCTAACGCTGCAGAACAATGCGGAGATGTTCGGCATGTTCTTCTTCATCTTTGGAATAAATTAAGATGTCGTCGATGAATACCACCACGAACTTATCCAGTTCGTTCATGAATACCGAATTCATGAGGTACATGAAGTAAGCAGGAGCATTAGTCAGCCCGAAGGACATGACTAAAAATTCATATAGCCCATATCGTGTGGAAAAGGCGGTCTTAGGAATATCACAAGGTCGGATCTTTATCTGATGATATCCTGATCTAAGATCAATCATGGAAAAGACCTTTGCTCCTGATAGTTGATCAAACAACACATCAATGCGGGGAAGGGGGTATTTATTTTTGATAGTCACCGCATTGAGAGGCCGGTAGTCCACACATAGTCTCAAACTACCGTCTTTCTTCTTAACGAAGAGGGCAGGACATCCCCAAGGAGAAGAACTCGGACGAATGAAACCCTTAACCAATAGTTCCTGAAGCTGGGTCTTCAACTCGGCCAGTTCCTTGGGTGGCATGCGGTAGGCTCGTTTTGAGATAGGTGCCGTACCGAGTTGAAGTTCGATAACGAATTCAATGTCTCGATCCGGTGGCATACCAGGCAGATCATCTGGAAAGACATCCGGATATTCACACACCACTGGAATTTCTTCTAATTGGGTGGCTATGGTCACATAGGCATAAGAATCCACAGATACTCTGGAAGGTATGTAGAGCGTCGATGCTCCTACTCTCGGGGAGTTGATTTCTATTCTTCGCTCAGAAATTGAGAGCCAGGTGTGGTTCGAGGACCGTTGGATGGTCGCTTCCTGGTGTGATGAGTGATTGACAACGTGGTGTGGACTGATTCTTGGCTAAGTATTGCAGGTGCAGGTTGCGGCTTGACTGGTGCAGGTGCAGGTGAAGAACAAGCGTGAAAGGTCGTTGCCGATGAGGCCTCCAGGTGTGGAGAAGACAAGTAGGCTTGGTTCGAGGGACCCGGTGGCCAGCGGGGTCAAGTGCGGGCCGCATGGTGGCAAGAACGGCAAGATGAAGTCATGGACGGTTTCTTGGTTGAGCCTCAAAACCAAGGTCGTGCCGGGACTACGTGGGAGCCGAGTCATGAGTGGTGATTGGCGGAGGCTACACCGAGTTCGTGGGGTTTCCGGTGGTTCACCAAAAAACTACTGGGTTCCTTGGTTGATCCACAAAGCCAAGACCGAAGAACCGAAGACGGAGGTGCAGCAGCTCCAGACCGGTCTGACCGGTGTGCAACGACGCAGTCCGGAATCTTCGAAGCGGAGGACACGCGTCGGGATCGCAAGGCTTGCGTCGAGGCTAAGCAAGTTTGCGGTCGCTGGGCATCCGTCCGATGGTGCGAAGACAAAGACTTCCAATTTCGCCCTCGGGGGGCATGTATCCCTAGTTAGCTAGTAAGGGTATTTTAGTCTTTCGGTTGCCTCCATATAACCCAAGGGTTGAGAGGATGGCAGCCATCTCTTGGAACCCTAGCTCATTTGGTTTTCCTATTTTCCTTCCTATTTTCTTAGGATTTTCGTAGGACTAGCTTGAGAGCTTCATGGTGAGATCTTGTGAGAGGGAAGGATGATCGGGCGGCAAGCTAGACCTTGTATGAACCTCTTTGGTATGTATAGATGATTCGGCGTGGTTCCTCAAGGCTTGGTTGTGTCTTTCCCGTTTCTCCTATTTGGTGATTTTCAGAGCCCTTTCTTGACGATTTTCTTGGAGCGATTTCGAGGCCTTTCTCTTTGGGATTTGGTGGGGGATGTATGCATGAACCCTTTGTGGTTCTTTTCCCTTTGATTCCCCTTCCAAATCCGTGAGCAAAGGGGCTCGATTTTGGGGTTTTCGTGGCTCTAGGGTTAGAGGCGTTCTTGGTGGGATTTCTTCGATTCCTCTTGATTTGACAAGTTTTGGTGGACCAAATCTTGGCTATGGAGTACCCATGAGGTGTTCCTACTATCCCAAAAGTCTTGTGAAAAACCGTGGAGCGGATCGGGAGATCGGGAGTTGGATTTGGAGGAGTTGACTCGCGAGCGCTGTTCATCCCGAGCTGCCCAGGCACGACCGATCTGACCGGTGCTCTTGACCGGTCTGACCGGTGCTAGCCCTTGGTGGGTTTTTGTCTCGGGGAATAGCCTTGTCTGTGTGGTTTTGTCCCGTGGTCCTGCTGATCAGTTTTTGGCGTGTTTGGAGTTGTTTTGCTAGGCTTTGTGAGGGGTTCTTCTTCCTCACAGGTTGTGTTTCGTGGTGGTTTTTGTTCCAGGGCCTAGAGGAGTCACTGAGGCTTCTTGGAACATTTGCTGTGCGGCTACTGTAGCCACCGGCCTGACCGGCTCTGTCCACCGGTCTGACCGGTGTCACCGGTCTGACCGGCGCAGGCCATCGGTCTGACCGGTGTAGCACAGGCAGCAAGCCGTGCAAGTTTCTGCTGTGTGGTTCGGTGAGTTTTGGCTCGGAAGGTTGAGTGTTGGTTCCTAGGACCAGTAGCACTCCAGTGGCTGTGTGGTCTTGACCAACTTGGGTAGTTGAGTCGGAGACGTGAGTTGGAAGCCGTGTTCGTCTTGTTGGAGTTCTCATCTCCTTCGAGAAGAATTTTTATCGGCTCACATTCACTCCCCCCCTCTCTGGTTCGCCTAATCGGTCCTTCAATTGGTATCAGAGCCGGTTCGGGTCTTTATTGACTCTTACCAGTCTAAGATCCAAAGATGGCGTACCAGGAACGGGGTTTGGGTCCTCCGCACTTCGATGGGAAGAACTACCAGATGTGGCAAAGGCGGATGGCGGCGTTCCTCCGCGGAAAGGGTTAGATCCTTTGGGATGTCACGGTGAACACAGCTTATGTTCATCCGATGAACTTCCTTGCTCCAGGATCGAGGGATATGTTCGAAGCCAACAACAAGGCTGTCGACTACTTGTTTCGTGCTCTGTGTCAGCCTGAATTCGATCGGGTTCAGACAGAGGACTTAGCTTGTAGGATTTTGGAGCAGTTGAAGGATGCTCATGCTGGGAATGCTCAGGTTCAGGCTCGGATGTACGCGACTTACCGGAGAGAGTACGAGAACTTCACTCATCTCCCCGGTGAGTCCGTCGATGCCCTTTTCCAGCGATTTACGGTCGTTGTGAACAACATGAGAGCCAATGTGGACGTCCTCCCATACAATGATCATGATAGAGCCGTGAAGCTCTTGCACTCGTTGGATCGTACTGTATGGGACGGGAAGTTTGAGGCTATTGTTGAGTCCGAGAAGTATGACACCTTGACGGTGTTCTCGAAGCTCAAGTCGACTGAGTTGGACCGTGGTATGACAGCCAAGATCGAGAGCCCGACTGATTCTCATAGTCTCGCTCTCGTTAGTGGCAAAGGAGCTAACTCTAACGCTAACGCATCCTCAAGGATGTACTCTCTGTCTTCCTTGATGTCTTTGCCAGACGAGGAGTTCGACGTGCTTGGAGAGGACGAGCTGGCGTTACTGACCAGGCGGTTCGAGAGGCTGCACGAGAACCGGGTGAACACGAGGAGGACAGCACGGACATGCTTTCATTGCGGCAAGCCAGGACACTTCGTCGCCGACTGCCAGGAGAAGACGGAGAACAAGGACGGTTACAAGGACGGCTACAGGCACCGATCGAGCAAGGATGGCAAGTACCGATCGAGGCACGATCACAAGCACAAGAACAAGCACAAGGACGAGCGACGGTCGAGGAAGAAGGATGGCCGTGGCAGGAAGGCCCGAGCAATGGTCGGAGTTAGCGACGTCGACTCTAGCTCCGCCTACTCTTCCATGAGCTCGAGTAGCAGTGAAGATGAAGGTGATCGGCGCAAGAACAAGAAGTCATCCAGGAACTTGAGCGGGTTGAGCTGCTTCGCGAGAGATGGCTTCTGCGGCATGGCCCGTAGCTCCGGCAGCAAGAAGAGCCACCAAAGTGACTCGGACTCTGACTCCGAGGATGAGGTATGTGATGAGCTCTCTTCTTTGCGCAAGGAGAATGATGAGTTGGTTGACTTGCTTGATAACCGCGACCACATGCTTAGAGAGGCCAAGAAGATGAGGAAAGAACTTAGGGCCTCACTAGAAGATGCTAGGAACCGTGTGGCTGAGCTAGAAACCCAGAACCTAGATGCTAAGCTTGAGATTGATTCGCTTAAGGCTTCTCCTGTGGTTTCTGATGAGATTGATTGTTGTGATTGCTCTGTGTACCTAGCTGATCTTACTGCTCTTAAGGATAAGCATGCTTCTACTTGTGATGAACTAGATATGCTTAGGGTTGAAGTGGCTGAGCTTAAGTCTAGACCTGCTTTGCTAGGTGCTTGCACTTCTTGCCCTGTTTTGCCTGGAAAGATTGATGAGATGCATGCTTACACTGTTTCGCTTGAGGCTAAGTTGAAAGAGCCTATTCTCACTTCTTGCTCTACTTGTGAATTACATGCGGTTAAGAATTTGGAGCTTGCACATTATGTTGATCGCTTGCAGGATGAGAATGATGAGCTGAGAAAATGTATGAGCTGGTTGTCGGGTCAGGAGCCTCAGCTTGGTATCATGATAGCGGCTTTCAAACGCTATGATGGTCAGGCACTTGGGGCTGACAAGCTTGGAGAGAACTATGGTGAGGGAGTTGAGAGAGTTGGAGAGATTCCTATCCCACCACCAAACAGACACAAGAACAAGTTTGAGCCCAAGCCTAACCATCTCAGAAACAAACTTGACACTACTCCAGATCCACCCATATTCCCTCACCCAACAAATGATTTTCAGAAACTGGTGAAGTTTGTGAGCCCAAAGGGAGGTGAGGAAGGAGAGAAGAAGGGTGAGAAGCCGAGTGGGCAGCCCCAACCCAAGCCTAAGCCTAAGCCACAGCCCATAAAGTTCCATTGTGGGTATTGTGGGAGAGATGGTCACAAGGATGAGTTTTGCTTCAAGAGGAAGCGTGAGGAGAGAATGGCTAGAGAGTGGGCTAACAGGGACAGGTACCACCCCTCTAATGGTGTACCTGAGCCTCGTATGCAGATGCCCAGGGCCAAGGCGATTGTGAGGATGGTTCCGGCTTGGGGAGACCGGAAGGCTGCAGGTGCTGCTGCTGGCCGAGCCACACCGGTCAGACCGGTGTACTACACCGGTCAGACCGGTGCAGGTCTGGGCAGACAGCGAGTCGGGTTTCATGATCGTGAGGATGCTCGATTTGGTTCTGGAGGTCGTGGTTCTGGTGGTTGGTCTGGAAAGTTTGCAGGTGGTCAGTTTGCTAGGCGTTCTCCACCTCGTGCTCAATACGAGGGTGGGAAGAGTCGTAGCTTTGAGATGGAGAGGAGGAACGATCCACGGTTTTTCTTTCGTGGTTTTCGTCCTCCTCCAGCTAGAGAGGGTTGGTTCCCTCGTGGTGGTTACCGTGGTGGTGTTCGTGGTGGTAGCTTTGATAGGCGTGATGATTTGGTTTGTGCTAACCCCACTTTGGAGCAAATGGCTCGGCACTGGTTTTACTCTTTTGGTACTAACCCCAGTGCTGAGTCGTTTGTTCACTCACGTGCTCGCTTTTGAACTTCAGGTGGGAGACTTGAAGAACATTTGGTTGATTGACTCCGGTTGCTCGAGGCATATGACCGGAGACAAGGGGTGGTTCTCAAGTCTCGTCCCGGTGGTGACAAAGAAGTACATCACCTTTGGGGACAATGGGCGAGGGCGTGTGCTGTCAGAAGGTGAGATTAAGGTAAGTGACAAGATCACTCTCAGGCGTGTTGCTCTTGTTCAATCGCTTGGATACAATTTGCTTTCTGTGTCCCAGTTGTTGGATGAGGGTTTTGAGGTGTTGTTCCGGCCTGGTGGTTCTCGGATTTTAGATTCTCGGGGGGATCTTGTTTGCATGGTCGTTCCCGAGGGTCAGGTGTTCCGAGCTGATTTTTCTCAGTCTTCTGGTGTGGAGCGTTGCTTCTTGGCTGGTTCTTCGAGTGAGTTGTGGAAGTGGCATAGGAAGTTGGGTCACTTGAGCTTTGACCTTTTGTCTCGCTTGAGTAAACTCAATTTGGTCCGAGGATTGCCACGATTGAGGTTTGAGAAAGAGTTGGTTTGTGCACCGTGTAGGCATGCCAAGATGGTAGCCTCTTCTCACCCGCCTCTCACCGATGTGATGACTGAGCGTCCATGCGAGCTGCTCCATATGGACCTTGTTGGCCCAGCTCGTGTGCGATCTGCGGGTGGGAAGTGGTATGTCCTTGTTGTGGTGGACGACTACTCTCGGTATGCGTGGGTGTTCTTTCTTGAGGAGAAGGGGGAGACGTTTGGTTTGGTTCGAGATCTTGTCTTGAGGTTAAGAAACGAGAGGCACGGAGATGCCATACGAGCAATCCGCAGTGAGAATGGCTCGGAATTCAAAAACTCTCGCTTCGAAACCTTTTGCCATGACTTGGGTCTTGAACATCAGTTTTCGAGTCCGTATACGCCTCCCCAGAATGGCGTGGTGGAAAGGAAAAACAGGACCTTGTGCGAGATGGCTCGGACGATGCTCGACGAGCATAGGACTCCGAGAAGGTTCTGGGCTGAGGCGGCCAATACCGCGTGCCATGTGTCGAACAGGATCTACCTCAGGGTTCACAAGAAGAAAACCTGTTACGAGTTGATGCACGGTCGCACACCCAAGGTGAGTCACTTCCATGTCTTTGGTTGTAAATGCTTCATTCTGAAGAAAGGGAAGAAGTTGGACAAGTTCGAGGCTAGGTCTGTCGATGGCATTTTCTTTGGTTATGCATCTCATTCTAGAGCATTTCGTGTGCTCAATCTTGAAACTAACCAAATCGTGGAGACTTGCGAGGTAACCTTCGACGAGACACAGCCACGTAGTCAGCTTGTTTTTGAGTGTGCAGGTGACGACGAACTTGGCGAGGAGATCTTTCAGGAGGAGGAGCATGAACATGGAGATGATGAAGATGGCGGTGTGATGCCCGCGGCTGAACATGTACCTACTACTTCGACGACGATCGAGAATGGACCCTCCCACACCTACAACGACAAACCCAGATCAAGGCGAAGCTGCTGTTGAGGGGGAGGTAGCATCAAGGCGAGAACCTCCCCGACGAGTGCAAGTGGATCACCCAGCTTCGAGAATCATCGGCGACATGAATGAACGTACTACACGGTCGAGGGTTCGGAACAATTCTCATTTCGCTCATGCTGCTTTTGTTGCCACCTTTGAGCCCAAAGACATTGGACACGCGTTATCTGATCATAATTGGGTTAACTCGATGCATGAGGAGTTGGAGAATTTTGAGAGGAACCAAGTTTGGGTGTTGGTTGACCCTCCCCCAGGGTGTAAGCCGATTGGGACAAAATGGGTGTGGAAAAATAAAGAGGGAGAGAAAGGAGAAGTGGTGAGGAACAAGTCGAGACTTGTTGCTCAGGGGTACAGTCAGAAAGAGGGGATCGACTACGAGGAGACTTTCGCTCCGGTAGCTCGTTTGGAGGCGATCAGGATCCTTCTAGCCTTTTCCGTGGCTAAAGGGTTCAAGTTGTACCAAATGGATGTGAAGAGTGCTTTTCTGAACGGTGTGTTGGAGGAAGAGGTGTTTGTGAGGCAACCACCGGGGTTTGAGAGTGAGAAGTACCCTCACCGGGTGTACAAGTTGAGGAAGGCACTGTATGGGTTGAAGCAGGCGCCTAGAGCTTGGTATGGTAGGTTGAGGGGGTTCCTGTTTGAGAGAGGGTTTGAGATGGGGAAGGTCGACCAGACCTTGTTTCTCCTCAGGCAGGGCAGAGATATCCTGATTGTGCAGGTATACGTGGATGATATTGTCTTTGGTGGCTCGTCTAACTCTCTTGTTGCAAGGTTTGCAGAAGACATGAGCAGGGAAGTTGAGATGAGCATGATGGGCGAGTTGCAGTTCTTCCTTGGGCTACAAATCAAGCAATCAAAGGAAGGAACATTTGTGCACCAAGCTAAGTACACCAAGGACATTGTGAGGAAGTTCAAGATGGAGGACTCCAAGGCCATGGTGACGCCTATGAGTACGACTACAGTTCTCGATGCGGACGAGGAAGGTGAACACGTGGACCAGAAGGAGTACCGGAGCATGATCGGGTCACTCCTCTACTTGACGGCGACGAGGCCGGACATTCAATTCTCGGTGTGTCTGTGCGCTCGTTTTCAAGCTTCTCCGAGGACTTCGCATCGGCAAGCAGTCAAGCGCATTTTCAGGTATTTGCGACACACTCCCGACTTCGGCCTTTGGTACTCTGCGTCTTCTTCTTTGGCGCTTCATGGATTTTCAGACGCGGACTTTGCCGGGTGTCGGTTGGATAGGAAGTCCACTTCTGGGACTTGCCAGTTCTTGGGTTCTTCTTTGGTGTCTTGGTCTTCCCGCAAACAGTCGAGTGTTGCTCAATCCACTACCGAGGCAGAGTATGTGGCCACATCTAGTTGTTGCTCTCAGCTCCTTTGGATCACATACACCATGAGTGACTTTGGTGTGGAGTATACCCATGTCCCACTTCAATGTGATAGCACCAGTGCCATAAGCGTTGCAAAGAACCCAGTGCTCCATTCCAAAACCAAGCCCATAGAAGTGAGGTATCATTTTCTGAGAGACAACGTAGAGAAAGGGAAGATAGCTTTGATCCATGTACCCACACATGAACAACTAGCCGATATTTTCACCAAACCCCTAGATCAAGCAACTTTCACTCGTTTGCGGGGGGAGCTTGGTGTTTGTTTGATTTCTTGAGTTGGCGTGTGGGAGCTCCTTTGTAGCATATGTATAGCTTTCCTTTGTGCATTTCTTGCATTTGGCATGGCATATGTAACATGATGTATAGGCATCTTTGTATCTTAGGTTGCATGCATTTTGTATCATATGCATTATTGAGGAAAGGCTTCTCCTATATACATTGTTCACCATGGAATGATATATATGTCTTTGTGAGCTAATTTGGTAAGCTATGGTTAGTTTGGCTTAGCTCTTGATAATCTTGGTTTGTATCCATGGTTGATGGCTATGTTTTTGAAAATTTCATATGTATGCTCTCTTGTGAGTAAATGCCTTTACATGATCTTGACATGTTTTTGTGGCTTGGCTATGCTTAATTTGTGGTTGGATAGCTTATTTTGATCATATGGGGCCAAAGGCTCATTTGCCATCATGAATGTTTAGCGCCATGCTTCATCTTGTGGAGGGGCATAAGTTCCTTTTTGTCGCAAAGACATTTCATGTACCAATTATAAATCTGAAAAATGAAATGTAAATTGCTTGAAAAATGTGCTCCCATGTCATATGTGCTAATTTTAATTTGCTTTGGGTGCTAAATCGTTGCATGATGCCTACCAATGAGAAGTCTCATATATAGAAGTAGGCACATGGCTCGATGGCTTTGACATGACATGAGGTGCTTGTGGGTGTTTATGATGGTCTTATGCTTAGAATGGTTGTCCTAGCATGAAGTTTGTGTGGCTTTGCCATTTTGACATGTTTTGCTCATGTTTAGGACTTTGCTCATGAGAGGGTGATTTTTCGCAAAATTGCTAAATTCTATCTTAGCTTCGCCCAATGGTTGTGAAACTTGGTGATCATGAAGTTTATGTCATTACGAAGCTATAGAGTATCTAACTTGCTCGTTTGGACATGTGTAGCATCCTATGTTGAATTTTGTCTATTTGAGAAGCTCTAGGTTGCATTTTTTGCATTTTTGGCTTGATTCATGCATTGTCAACAAGGGGGAGAAGTTTGAGCATGTTTTGGCCTACTGAATGCATTTGGAAGGTTTTCAGGTGGTTTCGAGCCATTTTTGGGCTCTGTTGTGCACCGGTCTGACCGGTTGAGGTCACCGGTCTGACCGGTCAGAGTGCTGGTCCTGTTCACATGTTGCCCACCGGTCTGACCGGTGGTGTCGACCGGTCTGACCGGTCAGAGCTGAGCTGTTGCAGCTGCTCTGTTTCGTGAAGTGGTTCACATGCATTTGTCCAGGGGGAGTTGCATTGGTTCAGGGGGAGCTTGCATGTGTGCAGGGGGAGCTCTTTGTGGTTTTCGAGCTTTGGTTTGATGGTTTGTGCTCTTTGCTTGAGCATGTTTTGTCTCGGATGTGTCGAGCCCTTGCCCTTGCCTAAGGGGTCCGAGACTTGTCTTCTTCAAGTGATCTTGCTCTTTGCCTTTTCTTTGGCTTTCGATCGCTTGTTGGAGTTTCTTTTAGTTGTTTCTTTTCCTTTTCTCTTGGTTACCAAAACGTGTGTGTTGTCAATGCACTCATCAAGGGGGAGATTGAGAGCCAGGTGTGGTTCGAGGACCGGTGGATGGTCGCTTCCTGGTGTGATGAGTGATTGACAACGTGGTGTGGACTGATTCTTGGCTAAGTATTGCAGGTGCAGGTTGCGGCTTGACTGGTGCAGGTGCAGGTGCAGGTGAAGAACAAGCGTGAAAGGTCGTTGCCGGTGAGGCCTCCAGGTGTGGAGAAGACAAGTAGGCTTGGTTCGAGGGACCCGGTGGCCAGCGGGGTCAAGTGCGGGCCGCATGGTGGCAAGAACGGCAAGATGAAGTCATGGACGGTTTCTTGGTTGAGCCTCAAAACCAAGGTCGTGCCGGGACTACGTGGGAGCCGAGTCATGAGTGGTGATTGGCGGAGGCTACACGGAGTTCGCGGGGTTTCCGGTGGTTCACCAAAAAACCACTAGGTTCCTTGGTTGATCCACAAAGCCAAGACTGAAGAACCGAAGACGGAGGTGCAGCAGCTCCAGACCGGTCTGACCGGTGTGCAACGACGCAGTCCGGAATCTTCGAAGCGGAGGACACGCGTCGGGGTCGCAAGGCTTGCGTCGAGGCTAAGCAAGTTTGCGGTCGCTGGGCATCCGTCCGATGGTGCGAAGACAAAGACTTCCAATTTCGCCCTCGGGGGGCATGTATCCCTAGTTAGCTAGTAAGGGTATTTTAGTCTTTCGGTTGCCTCCATATAACCCAAGGGGTGAGAGGATGGCAGCCATCTCTTGGAACCCTAGCTCATTTGGTTTTCCTATTTTCCTTCCTATTTTCTTAGGATTTTCGTAGGACTAGCTTGAGAGCTTCATGGTGAGATCTTGTGAGAGCGAAGGATGATCGGGCGGCAAGCTAGACCTTGTATGAACCTCTTTGGTATGTATAGATGATTCGGCGTGGTTCCTCAAGGCTTGGTTGTGTCTTTCCCGTTTCTCCTATTTGGTGATTTTCAGAGCCCTTTCTTGACGATTTTCTTGGAGCGATTTCGAGGCCTTTCTCTTTGGGATTTGGTGGGGGATGTATGCATGAACCCTTCGTGGTTCTTTTCCCTTTGATTCCCCTTCCAAATCCGTGAGCAAAGGGGCTCGATTTTGGGGTTTTCGTGGCTCTAGGGTTAGAGGCGTTCTTGGTGGGATTTCTTCGATTCCTCTTGATTTGACAAGTTTTGGTGGACCAAATCTTGGCTATGGAGTACCCATGAGGTGTTCCTACTATCCCCAAAGTCTTGTGCAAAACCGTGGAGCGGATCGGGAGATCGGGAGTTGGATTTGGAGGAGTTGACTCGCGGGCGCTGTTCATCCCGAGCTGCCCAGGCACGACCGGTCTGACCGGTGCTCTTGACCGGTCTGACCAGTGCTAGCCCTTGGTGGGTTTTTGTCTCTGGGAATAGCCTTGTCTGTGTGGTTTTGTCCCGTGGTCCTGCTGATCAGTTCTTGGCGTGTTTGGAGTTGTTTTGCTAGGCTTTGTGAGGGGTTCTTCTTCCTCACAGGTTGTGTTTCGTGGTGGTTTTTGTTCCAGGGCCTAGAGGAGTCACTGAGGCTTCCTAGAACGTTTGCTGTACGGCTACTGTAGCCACCGACCTGACCGGCTCTGTCCACCGGTCTGACCAGTGTCACCGGTCTGACCGGCGCAGGCCATCGGTCTGACCGGTGTAGCACAGGCAGCAAGCCGTGCAAGTTTGCGCTGTGTGGTTCGGTGAGTTTTGGCTCGGAAGGTTGAGTGTTGGTTCCTAGGACCAGTAGCACTCCAGTGGCTGTGTGGTCTTGACCAACTTGGGTAGTTGAGTCGGAGACGTGAGTTGGAAGCCGTGTTCGTCTTGTTGGAGTTCTCATCTCCTTCGAGAAGAATTTTTATCGGCTCACATTCACTCCCCCCCTCTCTGGTTCGCCTAATCGGTCCTTCAGAAATGTCCAAGATCACCTTGTGCATGGTCATCCAGTCCATTCCTAGAATAACATCTAGTCCATCTAGACCCAAGGTTATAAGATTTGTCTGAAAGACCTTGCTACCTAACTCCAAAGGTACTCCAATGTTTAGGGTACTGGAAGAAAATTTTCCTCCCGGGGTAGCAATCTTATAGATACTCCTAGTGTGCGTTTCCTTTAAACCCAACTTGATTTGTGTTTGCTTGTTCATAAAACTGTGCGTAGCACCAGAATCAAACAAAATCTTAATAGGTTTGCCTTGGATAGAGAATGTACCCGTCATGACTGCTGCTCCCTCAGGAATTTCCACCATTGTGGTGAAGTTGAGGCGACCCTACTTGACTTGCACAGTCTGCTTCTTTCCCTTGTCTTTGTTGTCCTGAGTAGGTCCACATCCTTGGTTCTGCTGGTTGTGCTGGCTCTGCTGCTTGGGATGGGGGCACTCATTAGCATAGTGTCCCGTCTCACCACAGTTGTAGCATTTGCCATCCCTAGCATTCCGGTTAGGCTGCGAAGCATTGAACTTGTAATTCTGCTGGGAAGCAGAAGAACGATAGTCTCCACGCTGCTCACTCTGGGACGGCTTAGCTACCCAGCGTCCAGACCGCTGGTTCCTCTGAGCATCTTGGGAAACCTTCTTCACAAGGCGAAACTTCCGATTAGGCGCGTTGTTAGAGTTGAACGCATCCTTCCTCTTCTTCGCATTCTGCGTCCTCTTCATTGCATCTTCTTGAGAAATAGCCAAATTCTCTATCTCATGGTAGTTGTCGGTCTTGATGGGGTTCAGCCTTTCATAAAGCTCGGGATCAAGACCACGTCGGAAATGATCCATCTTCTTCGCATCATTATCCACATGATATCCCCCATACTGACAAAGGTTGTTGAATTTCTGGGCATATTGATACACAGAATCAGAACCTTGCCTCAATGCCAGTAGTTCACAGATCTTCCGATCAACCATTCCCTGAGGAATGTGATGAGTCTTGAATGCAGTTTTGAACTCATCCCAAGTAATGGCATGTCCAGCAGGTTGCGTCACCTTGAAGTGTTCCCACCAGATCAAAGCAGGACCATGAAGTTGCAATGCTGCAAAGCTAGCCTTGCGCTCCTCTGAGCAGGGCAGAGTGAGAGCATCGAACCTGGCCTCAATGGCACGAATCCAAGCATTAGCCTCCAGTGGTTCTTCTGCTTTGGTGAAGATTGGTGGCTTCATGGCCGTGAAGTGCTCATTCTTGGCCACTTGTGGCTGGTCATCACGCGGATTGCCGCGTTGTTGCTGCTGCTGATTGTGCAGGATCTGGCGCATCATATCAGCTTGAGCCAGCAGGAAGGTCTCCATGGGTGTCATGGTAGGTGGCGGTGGCAGTGGGTTGCTGCAACTGGCATCACCGAAACCATGGGGAGTATTGCGAGTGGGACCCACCATCTGAAAAATTATGGGAATAGAGATTAGTCACATATTCACAAGCTTGCAGATAGAATTATGCACAAGTAGAACATATGAGACAAATCCATTCATTGCATCATTTTTCAGGAGGGTCAGCCACAACGCTGAAATGAAAAAAAATTCATATCTCCCGGCTCGATTAACGGATGGTGCTCAAATTTGGTCAGAAGGAGCATCATTTCGTGCACTACGTCTTTGGTATTCAACCAATACACGGATTTTGATGTTATCGTGCTCGAAAAATCCATTTACCGAGTCTCTGTCCTGGCTGTTTTTCAGCCAACCGAGGGTTACAAAAATATTCATAACTCTCAGCACAAAAGAGAAATAAGGGTGAAAATTTGTGAGCATTCACAAAATAAAATTTCCAACTACTTTTCTTCTTATTGCATAGCTCAGATTTGATCATAAGGGGGTCCAAATTACAGATTACTAGAGCTGCTGCAGAAAGTCTTGGAACACCAGATCATACACTAGATTACAACACCGGATTACAACTCACACTAGGTCCTCCTTCATCATACTAGTGGTTAACATGTAGCTTCTAGCCACACAAAAGAATACTCCAACTACGCTAGCCTATCACATCCTCAAACCCAAAATTAGGCCATCGTAGGAGTACGCATGCTGCACTATCTACTACCATCTAGAAGTCATCTAGATTGCCTACTCAGGAGGAGCTAGAAGCAGATGAAGCAATCTCCATCCGCTCTGCCTGTGATTCTTCCTTCTCACTGTCTATCATGGACTGAATGTCATCCGGATCATCATCCATAGCTTCCGAAACTGGTGGTGGTGGCGGCTGCTGTAGCACAGCAATCATGCCATGGGCAGCACCCAGATCCTCGTCCATCAACTCTAGCTGCTCTTCCATCTGTGCTAGCGCTTGTGCGTGCTGTAATCGCTCATTCCTCAAATGATCCATCTCAATCTGCATCTGATCTCGCTGCTCCTGGAGTCCTGTAACAGTCTGAAGGCGGTCAGTGAGCTGGTGTGCCCACTGAACTATGCAGGTCACCTAGTGAGCCTCTCTAGCCTACAGTCCAACGATCCTCAGTCGCGCCTCAGCAAGGTCTCGCTCCAGTCCCATGTAGCCACGGGAGATGGAGCGCAGGTGGTGATTCCGTACCCCCAACACTCCAGCAGTGTCGAGAGCAACGGTGGACATGTCTGTGGTAGCCCCACTACGGAGAGCCTGAAAATGGTACAGTGCATTTATGCATCGTGACATCTCATGCAGAACGTCCAGTGGGGTCCTCTCAGTCAGAAGCGATGCCATGTTCCCCATGCGGCTCCTCCACGCGGGATCCGCTGGGTCCACGGTCGGAAGTAGTCCCACCGGAGTCGAAGAAACCTCAAGAGGGTGCTGGTCACCAAAAGCGTTCAGCACTCTCAAAGCAGCAACCTCAAGTGTCTCCGACATGCGGACGCCAGACACGTCCTTGCTTAGGTCCTGCCACTCCAGGTGCGTAGGGTGAAGTGGCACGGTCACCCGAACATAGCAGCGAGGCACTCCAAGCTCCGTGGTCTCCAATGCCTCGTACATCGGAGGAGTGGTGTACCCTGACGAGCGAAGAGTGTCCCACAAAATGCGGGCAAACCCCTCAAGGTGTAGCCCGTCGGTGCGGACCATCCCGTCAGGACGTACCTCCCAGAAGAGCGGTCAAGCCATCTGTATCAACAAAACTCCCACCGATTAGTGTGAGTTAAAAGATAACAGATTCTGTCCAAAGCACAAAAATGCATATAGCTCATATTCTGGTAGGCCAAAAATTCTCAAAAATTTTCTAGCTACTCAGTGATGTTATTTGACCCAAAAATTGGTATTCAAAAGTTGGGCTAAAAACAAAAGGAAGATACCCTAATAGAGCAAGGTTTAGTTCTCTATCTCCCAGGGAAAACAGCAAGTAGACAGGAACTAAACTGAGCATAACTCCCGATTCTCTTACCCAAAAATTCTGAAATTTTTACAGCATGATCTAGACAAGATTTGACACAACTTTTGTATCTAACTTTTGTCCAGAAAACTCTATTAAAAAGGGTCAAAAAATTCCGACCAACAGAGCATCCAAAACTGAGAAACAGGGACAACTATGAGATTGGGATGATGTGAAAGTGTTTTGGTGAGGTGCCTTAGGATAGATTATGAAGTGATTTATCATTTCTTAACATCTTTTAGCATGATGCAATAGTGTCCTAAACATCCTCACAAGGCAAATCCATGCCCAAAACTCGTAGTTAGTGCCGGTGGCAAGGCACAAGTATACGTCTCTCCCTATAATAGCTAGTCGGATACTAACCGTTCGAACTACCGGAACGTGGTTAGTGTACCTGCAAAAGAAAGAACCTTCCGTGCCAGCACGTCACGGAAGCGTCCACAAACATTACCGTTCACTATAGAAACGACACCCATGCGTTTAGCGCTTCATGGACAGTGTCGAACCTGAGACACGCCCCTTTTGAATGGAGGGTGTCCCCCTTCGCATGTTCGTAATGCGGAACCATGCACACGTATGGCAAAACGTGGCGACATCACAACCCATGATATGTTCATGTGGAATAGAACATACCATTCGTTGCATGCTTTGCATACGGAAAGCGCACGTATAAAACACGTGGGCATCCAACCGAGAAGATAGGATCCGTTGAATAGATTGCCCTATCAACCCTCACATACTCGTGACGCGGCACAGCACACGTATGAAACATGTGGCTTAAGAAGTGCTGGATGTTAGCTTAAATATACCATAAATTACTAGCCACCTGAAAGAACCCAAAATCCCTCTAGGGCCTCTCGGACTAGTTCATCCTTAGCTTTCCTAACGCATTTGCAAACACACCTTAATCTTGCAAGTTTTATTCAAAAAACATGTTATTAAGGGTGTATTGAGATCTCTGGTGTACAATTGAGCTCTGATGCCAGCTGTGACAGAATCGCCCAAATTAATTCCATATTATTGCCTAAACCGGTCCATTTGGTCATTAAGCAATAATACAGAAGTAACTTGTCGCCTCTGCCGGGTCAAGCCCGGTAAATCACTTTAACCAGGATCGAAGAATTGTACATTAAAACTCACACGACGGCGAGTCCAGAGATAACATTTCATAAATTATTACATCAAGCTCCATAAGGTTTTAATATTACAAACCAAGTCCTTTGCATAAGGTAAAAAGTTCAGTGTTCGAAACACAACGGAAATAAAATACTACGCGATATAAGTAACGTCATAGGAGGCCATCCATGACGTCACTAAGCACTGTCATCCTCCCACTCCACTTCCCAACCGGGTGGGAGAGAACCAGGCCACGGGAAACCATCATCATTCATATCACCTGAAAACAACATCAAAAGCAAGGCTGAGTATACTAATACTCAGCAAGACTTAACCGGTGGGTGATGGAAAATCACCAACTCTCTAGACATGCAAAGCTCTTTGGCTAGTGGGTTGTTTTGCTGAAAAGCAACAAAGAGTAGGTCCTTACTTTCAAATTTTAGCTCAAAATTCTAGTTGTTTAACCATTACTAAGTAAGCAATTATTTCAAGCATAAGTTGTGCAAACAATTAAGCATACATCCATATTTCTTCTCAATTCCATCATTAACGGGACATAGAGTGTATGGTTAAGCAATCTCAGGTAATGGTGAGAGGCCGACGATCGATTGATTCATAACCTTGCAAGGGAAACCTAAACACAGAAGAATGCACACCCCAAAAATAATCCAACTAGAAACCAACAAGGGGTGGGTGTGCACCGAACAGGCAGTTCCCAACAGTCCTCGACTCAGGATCCATTTCTATAGTCTTTGGTACACAGCATACTGGCCACGGAGACACACGCCGCCCAGCTTCACACATGAACCACTCTGCTGCAGGCAGAGGGGACTCTTCCCAAGATTAGTGGTTATAGATCCCTTACCGGATCAAGAAGGTACTAGGCTTACCGGTCCCATTCCCGGCAAATGTTTAGTACGTTCAAAAGCTTAACCATAGACCTACTGGCCGGAGTCGGCCCCGTGCTCTTACCACAGGAGCATATCCATTTATCAAAATCTTATGATTCCAACATACGAGACCTATAGCTCGCGAGTGACGAACATCACTCGACTTTTACCGTGTCCTTAGAGCATGGCAACTAGCGACCTATCATGCTAGTATTTGAGCATAGGAGCCTAGGATCATGCATCTAGGGTTTCATTTCAACTCTTGAAACGTAAATGCACAAACATGGCATATCATAAATGTAAGAGTTATAAAACTGGGTTATGCTCCGGGGATTGCCTTCACTAGCAAAGTCAGTGACGAAGCCCTCCGAACTTTGGTTCGGGTCTTGCTGCACTTCCACCACGCTCACTTCTCCTTCAGCGAGATCTCCCTCGGATTTCGGCACAAACTCGTTGTTTCCGTCTGGAAGTTATACACGACATGCATATGCATTAACTCCATGTATTTGTAACTAAGGAGTGAGAACATAGTTTAGAATTAAAGGGTAAACGTGGGGTGCATGAGTGACCACATTCACCTGGATAAGGATATATCCAGCATACTCTTCCTATCAGAGAAAGGGGTATGCGTGTGTGGCTAAACTCCATATTTGATGGTGATTGTGTGCATATCTAAATTACTTAATTAATTTTTCTTCACTAAAATATAGGGCGCTGTTCAGGGTGTGATTTGGTGAAACCCAACCAAAGGATTTAAAAAGAAAACAAAGGTGGTTTCTATTTTTCTTTTAATCCATAGATTAAGCTTGATTTACTTCAAAAATTCATTCTGGAAGAAATACAAACAATCTGACCATGAAACTTTGTAGAGAGGCATATCATACTACACATGAGCTACTGCCAAAAATTTAGATCAATCCAAGCCATATATCTAGCATGAAAAATACAACTAGATTCATCCATTAAAAACAAGAATAAATCATACAAAACTAAATGTACCACACATGGAGCTAGAAATTCATGTAGAGGTTCAAAACATCCAACCATGAAGAGATATGCACTTACTCAGCAAAGAAAATTTTAAATTAATTTAAACTTATGAAGGAAGGGTAAATTTGTGCTAAAATTACTTGACCCTATAAAACATGGTAAAAACATCTATACTATTTATCATGGGTGCAAAATCATAAAACAGGATCATAGCGAAAAGATGGGACCCAAAAGATCAACAGATTAATTTACATAAATCAGAAACAGGAACAATGCTGAAAACAAATTTTAGTACATAATTAAAGATCTACTCAATAACTTTGTTCCAAATTTGAACCAGCAGACAAACATGACATGTAGAACAACATATCCAAAATTGAGCTTCAGATCATGCATAGAATTTGAATTATTGCAGATCAACTTAAACTGGTAAATTCCAAATTATTTAAAAACTACATAGAAATTTGAAAACTCCCTTTGTATAAACGTCAGGGTTCTTCACAAGGATCACAACACAATTGAGTTTGCATTTTTATGATTTTTCTCTGAATTTTATGCATTTTACAAGATTCAGGAGATTTAAAAACAAAAGGAAGAAACTCTTTTGCCTATAGGCCCCTGTTCTGAAAATCCCTTTCACAGATATGCCCTCGCGTTTACACAGGTGTCCTTGCTTTCGCGGTTTCAACCCTGGAAAAAGTTGGACCTTTGCAATGCGGTCCCCGGCGGTGCGGCTGACCTCGCCGGCAGCGATGTTGGGCCGGGGCCGGCCGGGCAAGCGGCGGGGGAGGCCGAGGTGCTCACCTAGGACTGGTTCCCAGTCTTGGATGGGGCGGAGGAGCAGCTGGCGAGGTGGCTCGGCGACGCGGTGAGGCGGCGGCCACTGCGGCGCCGATTCCGGCGAACAGGGGCTCGAGGCTGGGCAACACGTGGCCGGGGAAGCTGATGAGAACCCGCTAGGGTTTGTGCCCAATCTTTCGATGAGAGGCGAAGATAAGTCGATTAATAACGAGGAGACACTCTCGGCCCGACTACATCCTTCCAAAGACTGCACCCTTGCAACCGATAGACCTCCTCCGCTGCCGCGATCGTGTGGGTCGCGTCACCGGCCACTAGGGCACTCGTTCTGCAAGCAATCGAGAACTAGCAAGAATTACTAGATGGGAATGAAGGATTCAATCTCAAACTCAATCTCAAACGATGTGGGGTTCTGAAGACTCGAAGATGGGCGGCTGGACCAGCACACACGCTTACAAGCAAGTAGCAAAGGCTAAACTTGATCTAAACAAAACCCGAGTGTTCTCGACGGCGGATAAGGAGTATATGAAAGGGGGAGGACGACCACAAGGGGGCAGGGGTCGTGCTCCAACCCTAGGACGCGTCCCTAATGGACCTAACTTGATACACGGCCCATTGGGCCAAAATACAGTGGCGCAGCACCCTGGACAGAAAGACCTCCGGTCAAAACTTTGTAGATTGCGGACGCCTCAGGATAGATATGGGCATGAGTCCAGATCCATATGAAAGTTAACTTCAACACGGTTCCAGGAATTACTTGAACGCTCCAATCCGACTCCGTATGCGACCGTGGCGTCCGTCAGAAGTTGGTGCTGTGCTGCAGTCCGAATCCAGCCGACCCGAATCCTTTTCTGAGTCGCTCTTCTCCATGATTCCTAAGCAAACCAATAGTGCACGTGTCTCCACAATCTAAACATGATGTATATGAACTAAGGAGGGAACTTGCTTGATTATTTAGTTGGCGAGCACGAGCACGAGTAATAGGACCAGCGAGAGGAATTGAATCCTGTTGAGGTAGTGATGATGTCGATGTCGAGGATGTATCGTTGGTGGGAATGTCCTCATCATCCTCCCCTTCTTGCATTTGAGGCATCCTCGACTCAAGCTCATCTTCTTCTCCCAAATATGGCTTCAAATCTGCAATGTTAAATGTGGGACTAACCCCAAAATCTGCAGGTAGATCGAGTTTGTATGCATTGTTATTAATCCTTTCTACCATCAGAAGCACCGGTGAGGTTGTGAGGTGGTGCTAGGGGGCTTGGACGGGCTCGGGGTTGCTCGGAGGGTGGGTTTCCTCGGTGGCACCAATGACGGGCCGGCGGAGCAGGGCGGACGGCACGACACGGTGGGGCTGCGACCTTTTTATAGGCGTCGGCACGGCGGGAAGCTGCGCGGGAGGGCAAGGTGCTCCAACGCGCGTGCATAGGCGGGAACAAGGCGCGCAGGCATGGAGCCGAAGTGCGGCGCGACACATGTGCGGGCGCGCGCGCGGGCGCGGGGCGCGGCGCCCGGCGCGTGGCGCCTAGCGCGGCTCGACCGGGCCGGCGGGGCCTCGGGGAGGGGCACCTGGTCCAGGTGGCACTAACGGCGCGAGGGGCCCACATACGGCGCATGAACGACGGCACAAACATCGGGGCAGGGGCACCGGCGCAGCTTGGCGCACGCGCGCGGCGCGCGAGAGCGGGGCTAGAGCGCCGGCCTCAAACAGTTTCGATGAAGCCCTGTTTGACCGGCCATAAGTCCAAAATTTTGAACTAAACTCAAAAATCGCCAATTAGCAAAATTGTAGACCAGCTAACCAGCTACAAATCTTGCAAAGGCCGACCCATGAAATTCTTCATGGATTTTGAACAAAATTGGGTTGAAGTTGCTGTTTTTCTCGGTTTGGTCAAAAAGCAGCTCGGAACTTTGACCCACTTTTAGAGGCTTTTCCACTTCGAATTTGAAATGCCGGCAATTGAAGGAAACGTGTCCCGTGCAAAGATGAACAACTTTCATATTGGCCGATTTTGAAGTTGTTATATGAAAAGTGGAGAATGCGCTAGATTAGCGATGAAGGGTATAGAGCTCTTAGGGTTTTGACCTTGGCTTGGAGGGGTTTGACTAGGGTTAGGGGTTTGACCAAGTCCAACAAGTTAATTAACATGCTTAGCCTCACTAATGATGGTGGTTACTGTTGCTTAAACATCATGGATGTTACAACTCATCTCCTCTCAATGGTTGAGAGTCTGGAAATGATCCTTCAACAGGACGGGAAGGCCAATGACCAGCTCTTGGATAAGCTGCTGGAGAGATGGGGGGCGTCAACGATCTTTTTTGGCAAAAAAACGTATTCCTACAACTATATTTCACTATTAGAAATTATTCTGCAGTCCAGAGCTCATTCGTCTGACAAGTTACGTGCGTGTGGGGGTCGAGGTCACGCTGTCTATGAAATCGTCTCCCACATTCGCGTCTTGCTATGAAATCATCCAGGACGACCTGTCCACATCGGATCTCACCTGCTTCTTCCACGTGGGCACAAATGGCAGAAATCAGCTCCTAGCAGAGGCACAGGGATGGAGGCAAAAGGTGAACCGATGGTTGCAGCATTGTTCCTGCAACACCGACTGTGTTACGGGGTGCGCCTATCACCAGCACCTCGTGATAGGCGAGTAACCTACACCCATTCGGTTACACACTATCAGTGGTGACTGCACCTGCGAGTCGGTGTTCCCTGAATGGTGCATAACCGAGGCAGTGCGTTACCCAGTCGTAGTTGCCCTATGCAGTAGCCACTGGTTGAAACTGGTTAAGTGCTGATTGGAAAGGCAGGTTATCAAGGGCGGACCTAGAGCACAATTTGAGTGAGGGCACACCTTGAGAATACAGAAATTTATGAAGATTTTATATAGAGAATTTTTGTCAATTAGCTTGATTTATAGAATTTGAGTGAGCCCTCGCTCAGCATAACGTAGGTCCACCCCTGCAGGTTATTATGGATTCGTTTAAATTAGTCTTTGCACCAAGCAGCGATCCTCACAGCGTAACCGAGACCCCGCATTCCTAAGTCTGCGTACCAGGAGCAGGAGGGACTACCTCATGCGTAACCGTCTGGGTCAGGTTACGTAGGATTGACATCGGCCGCCGTTTTCCGCCACCAAGGAGCGTTCCTCTCTAGGTATATGTGCGCGTGCGCACTATCCTAGTATTTTCACGATCGTGCTTTTCATGGTGCACGGAGGCTTCCCTAATGAGATGATCATTTCCATCTCTCTCCCAGATTCCGTTGGCCCTTTCACTGTAGTAGCTATATAAACAGGGACCGGGAGGTGTGTTGGTCCATTATTCATTAGTACTGTAGCATCTCATTTTACTGTAGGTTTACTAGAAACAATTAGTGGTTTTCCCAGCGGATGCAGGTAATATAGTCGTCGTAGTACAGTAGTACTTATGACTACACTAGCAGCGCCATAAGAGGTGGTTGTTGGTGCCTCCAGGTCCAGGCAAACACCTTCGAAGTGCCGACCCGAGACTTCTGATGCTGATGATGTAAGTTCCTCGGCCAAGCGTCTGCAGACGATGGACACGCCGCCGCTGCCGCCCACCGCCAAGCGTCTACTATTTGATGAGCCGGCTGCTCCTGCTCATCCCACCATCGAAGAACCACCTGTGCATGAACATGACAGTGAGGTACGTACGTACTGGTGGGATGCTCGATATAGTGGTGTTCCTCCCGCACTACACTCTGCGCGGTTTAATTATTTTAATTTCCATCTCCTCATTTTCTTGTTCTTCATGCATGGGCACGCGCAGTTGATGAGTGAGTTGGAGAAGGAATTTTTGGATGTTCTGGCCGCAATTGGTGCGATGTACAAGGAAGATGATGACAACATCTCGGTGGATCAGTACATCCTGCATGATCCACCTGCAGCTCCTGATGCTCCATCCGTTGGGGTTGACGAAGACGATCCCTCCAGTATGGCAGGTGCTAATAATATACATATATACTCTATCGTCGTGTATATATATCGACGAGTGTGCTTCTGCTGGCTCTAACTTGGTTGCCTTTTCTTGTCTCGCAATAATATAATACAGGTGGCGACGACGAGTAGTAATCTCCTGGCCGAGAGATCGAGCAAATAATATACACCAGGTCAAGGAAGGTGTCTGCAACATGGGCCACCCCACCAGATCCCACGCCGCTACGCTACTGGCTGATGATATGATGCAGCAGTTAGTTTGCTGGTGGAGACGAAATGGCTGGCCTCTTGTCTAGTACTAGCAGTAGCAGTAATAAAGGGAATGGAGAAGATCAATCTAGTGCTTTCAGATGAATTTAGAATTCATAATATATATATGTTAACCCTATTTTGGATCGGATAGATGCATGCATGCATCTATATTATATTAGTGCCTTTGCACCCTTTTCTATTTTTGGTGTTTTATATTCAATGCTAATACAAATAAAAATAGCAAATAACCCAGACCGGCGTAACCTGCACCCAGCTGATCACCGATCCGGCGTAGCCATCCCTACTGCATCCGGTCCTGTCGATCCTGCGAGTCGGTGTTGCCTGAATGGTGCGTAACTGAGTATGTGCGTTACCCAGTCGTAGTTGCCCTATGCATGCAGCAGCACTGATGGTGCATAACCCAGTGGGGGTAGGTTAAGCATACGAAGTACAACTGAAGCCTATTTCTTATGTTATTATGCGCCGTGCCATGAAGAACAGATGGTGCGTAGCCAAATTGTGCGTAACCAAACCTGGTGCATTGCAGGTGACACGCAGGATCAACACGACCGGATGCAGGTTACGCGCTGAATCGGCACCACCCAGTCGTTGTTGCAGCATCAAGGTGCGTAACCGAGTCCGTGCGGGTACGAGCGGGTTCAGGTTACGCATACATCTGGAACTGGTGGTGTTGCATCAAGCAGCACGGATGGTGCATACGTGCTGAATCGACACGACCCAGTCAGTGTTGCACGCGCCATGCAGAACGGATGCTGTGTAGCCGAACCGTGCGTAACCGAGCTGAGGTGATGCACAGAACCGACACGACCAGATGCAGGTGACACGCAGGATCGACACGACCGATTTGCGTAACAGGCCCCGTGCGTAACCCAGCCAGTCTTGCACCATGCAGCCAGTAGTCTTAAACTTCTCTTCTATCAAATGGCATTCTACTCATGATACTCATTGTTATCTATGCCATTTATTGCCATGGCCCACACCAATGGCAAATAGGACTATCATCTGTAAAAATCTGATTTTTGGAAATACGAAGTATTCCTATCAAAAGAGAATGGAGGGAGTGCCATATAAAGTTGATCTGTTTTGGGGCCTTCGGGGTGCGTTGCCAAGAAGCCGGCATCCAGGGCGATATCTCCCCGTCCCGTCTCTCAGCAGCCGTCGTTCGCTGCCGTCCAAGGTCAGTACCTCCTGCTGAACACGTCGCCACCTCCCCTCTCGGTACCTCCGTTAGCTGCGGGCTGTTGTAGATCTATGTTAATTTAGGCATTTCCACGGGGGTTGGGGTGGGCATGAGAGATTTGTTTCGGGAGAAAAGGTGTTCGTTTCGGGTACTCATGTTTCCTTTTCTCTTATATCACATATTACGATTTTGTTATTTGTCGACATCATTTTTCCTGGTTACATTAAGTTTCACTATTTTTTTTATTGAAGAGTTTGATGCTCTTGTTGGATGTGGTTTATATTTTTTAGCAGTATCCGCATTTTAAGTGATGATATTCATGAATCTATGGAGCATGCACCTGTTGATAATACTTGATTTTCTGCATTTCTACAGGAAACATGCCTATTTCTGCTTCCAAAAAAATGATTTGGGTACTCCCAGAAGATCTCCAAGGCTTAAGAAGATCCACATAATATATGATGAAGATTCTGACTGGGATGAATCTGATCTTGATAAGCCTCTTATTGTGTTGAAGCAGAAGAGGCCAAAAACATATCCTGCTAAAGCTAATAGAAAGATGGAAGTATTAACATCTTCTCCACGTGCTGTAGAAGTGGAAGATACAACATCAATGAGAGGTGATACTCTTAGCCCCACACATAGCTCCCCATTCAAAGTGACAGCAGATGACCCAACATTGGAGAAGCTTGGAAGGAGAGCTGACGATCTGGAGCAGTTTGAAATTGCTATTAGTGAGTAACTAGCCCGTTCATACGAAGTGCATTTCTTATTTGTCTAAATTTCTCAGATGAATGTCTACAACTTTTTTCTTCTTATTTCCGCAAATACTTCTTGAAATAAACATCCCCTTGCAATCATGTGGGTAACTGTTTATTGCACTTCTAGACTGTACTGAAGAAATAGCTGGGGAGTGTACTACTTCTTAAAAATGCTTTAGATACTAAAATCTCACTTCCGGATAATGTGTAGTGGCCATCGAAGGATAAGTTACATTCTACAGTAGATGATGATATTTGTAGGTCTGTTAATAATGATGGACCAGAAGAATTAGTGCTTCAACATCAGTTACTCCAGTCTTGTACTGGTAAGTTAAACCCTACTGGTGTCACACCAGAGATCTCTAATGCTGAAGAATCACATAAATTATCTTCTGGAGATCCAAATTCCTCTGTTACCTCTCGGGAAACTGATAGCCAAATTAAGAAGTCAGAACTTCTTATTGACGACGAATCAATTGAAGAACATGGTCCAAAGAAATTATTTTCCAAGAGAAAGGTCTGAACCATTCCTTCAATAATGTTACAGTACAAATGATGAAGAAGATAGCCATACTAACATATTTCTCCTCCTGTTTTTTTTCAGATTATGTCACCAACGTCTCAGGAGAAACTTTGCAATGCTCTGACTGGTATTGATTTCTGTGATGGAGTCCAAAGACTGAGTAAGCAGTATTTGCTGCTAATATTTTCTAATATTTGTACAAAGATCAGTTATAATCATACTCTTTCTTATTGTTGCAGAGAGGAAAATTGTTACTGAAGATTGTGACAAAACTAGAATATCATTACCTCAGCCAGCAAAAAAGCAAGACCGATCAATGTTCAGCACAGATAGAAGACTTAAGGGCAGGACTGATGTCTCCCCAACAAGCAAAGGAGTTCTCAAGTAAACAGGATCCCCCTATCATCAACAGACAACTTGGTCTTGCATGATAAATTCATGGGTGGTCTTAGACACTGAGAAAGCTGTTGAGTTTTCTCAAAGACAGATGCATGATATAGAAAGCATAGCTCGAAAACTTACAAGGAGCTTGAAGCACATGAGAAGTATAGTGGATGAAAGTTTGTCATCAGAAGCATATGATCTACTTCCTAATTTCAAAATTGCTGAGGTGAGACATTGTTAAATTCCTAATTTTAAAGTTTGTTGTAAGAATGAGGACCAGGTGTGTCCGAGGACTAGTGGAGGGTCGCTCCTTAGTGATGAGTGATTGACAACGTTGTGTGGACTAATGCTTGGCTAAGTGTGCAGGTACATGTTCCGGCTTGACTCGTGTCGGTGCAGGTGAAGAACAAGCGCGAAAGGCCTTAGCCGTGGCGGCTTCCGGGTGATGGAGTGGCAAGTAGGCTTGGTTCGACGAACCAGGTGGCCGATGGGGTCAAGTGCGAGCCGTGCGGTGCAAGACTAGCAAGCTGATGTCGTGAACATGGGCCGGTGCAAGGTAGCGGTTGAAGCCCGAAGATTGCATGCGTGGTTTGGTGGTTTGTCCACAAAACCATCGGTGGACGGTTTCTTGGTTTGGGCATCAAAACAAAGCCCAGAGGCCCGAGGCGACGGAGACGGTGATTCGGGAGCTTCGGGAAGCTTCGAGGCGGGGGGCACGTGGCGTGATCACGGGGTTTGCATCGATGCGACGCGAAGCCGCGGTGGAAGCGTGTCCGTCCGATGAAGACTTGACCAAAATGCCCCTGAGGGGTTGTATCTTCATTTCAAGCAGTAGGGGTAGCGTGGTCATTTTCCTCCCTCCGATGGACTTTGTATAACTAGCGGAGAGGTGGATGGCATCTCTCTCTCTTGGACTCTAGGGTTTTCTCTACCGGTAGATTTCTCTAAACTGCTTCTTTTCCCTCTGGATTCCGTAGGCTAGACTCTTGTATAGACTCTGACCTCTGGATGTATGGAAGCATTCGGCGTTGCGGTGATCTCCTAGTCCCTTGTGATTTTCGTGTCATTTTTGGGGCTATTTTTTTGGAGTTTCGTTCTTCGCTCGATTCGGGGATTTGAGGGTGTTTCCTCACAGATTTCTTTGAGGGGATCATGGGTGGAGGCCTTGCACATGTTTGTGTGTGATCTTGACCCCTCAAATGCCGTGGAGAGCCTTTGATTCGTTCATTTTTGGTTGGAGCCCGAGTTCATGGTGGTGCTTGTGTGATCCGCGATTCCCGGTGATTTAGGGAGTTAGAGGTCGAGATTTTTGGGGCATAGCATCCTTGTGTGATGCATATCATCTCCGCAAAGTCTTGTCTCAAGAGCTTAAACCGTTTGGGAGATCCGATGATGAGTTCATGGAGTTGACCCCGCGGGTCGGGCGTTTTCAGTTCTGTTCGTGGCTTGCGGACAGTCCGCACGATAGCCGCGGACAGTCTGCGCGTCCTGTTGTTCGTCGCGTGTTCTTCGTGTTCTTGCGCGTCTTCGTTTCGATCCGGTTTGCCCCTAGGTTTTCGTTGCAAGAGGTTTGGCAGACAGTCCGCGTGGCCGAGATTCTTGCGGACAGTCCGCGTGTCCTCCACGGACAGTCCGTATTTTCATGGTGAGCCTCTGGTAGCTCTGGTGCTTATTTCGGACAGTCCGTGCCATACCTGCGGACAGTCCGCCGTACCCTAGCGGACGGTCCGCCCGTACTACACGAACAGTCCGCGCCTGGCATTTCCAGAGTGTGCCAAGTGGTTTGATTCTTGTCCAGTTGCTTCCGCTCTTTGCTCCTAGGCTTGTCTCTTGTTCTTCTAGGCTTGTGTGTGCCTTGTTTGGAGCTTTATTTGTGTGCGCGAGTACTTGGAGTGGCAATCGGGGTATAGGCCGAGTTCGACCTTCGGGAAGAATTTTTATCGGCTCCCATTCACTCCCCCCTCTCTGGTCGCCCTATTTGGTCCTTCAAAGAAGCATATTAATTCAATGAAAAGTAAAGTAGACGACGCAGAACAGATCATTTATACGTTTTTGTTTCAGAAAAAATATTTAATTGTCCATTTACTGACACATATTGGTTACAACTTTGAAAACAAAACAACTCCAATCTTGACATATGTTTGATGTGGTGTATTGTTTCGATGGACAGATCAGAGCAGCCTCTGAGGATGCATTAGAAGTAGAGAAGACTACAAGGAAATGGTTGTCGATAATGAACAAAGACTGCAATTGCTTTTGTGAAATATTGGTCCGTCCCTATCAACTTTTAAGACTACTAACATTTTTTATATACAAATTTGAAATCTGACCTGATGCTTCTTTCATGATTATGTTTTCAATTGCTGAGCCTAGCAAAGAAGAATTCTGTTTCACATCCTGAAGTGCCAAGGAAACAAAGAAAGATCACATTTGCAGATGAAACTAGAGGAACACTCTGCCATGTTAAGGTCTTTAAGGATGGACAAACCTCTATTCTTTCTGAACCTCAGAGTTATGTATAAACATACTAAGATTTTGTTGGCATCAAGAAATTTGATGGAGAAAAGCAAACAAACATGCTTCCATTCACTGTAGAGCGGCATTGGAAATTAGGACTTGAGCTCTATGCCATTGGTTGTAGTTTTGATGTGCTCTATGCCATTTGTTGCATTTTCAAACACTTATCATTAAATAAACACTTTTTTAGATGTATCATTAAGTAAACACTTATGTACTCATTTATTATAGAAATAGGTATCTAGGTTTTGTACTGGGCCTGCGTGCCTAACTCCTTGTTGGGCTGAGCCCATGTAGGCATTGATGAATCATTCAGTGTTAGTTCTTTTATTTGACCATGGTTAAGCAGCAGGGCCGTCCTAGGGGGGCTGGCCCATGAATGAGGAGGGCCCATGGTGTATGTATTTGTACAGTGTTTACTATATGGGTTTTGCTCATTGCGATGAATATTCAAAAGCTCATATATATGCATGTTGTCCCTTTCCGAGGATTAGCTTGTTGTCGCCTCCTATTTCAGTATTTAGCTATTCTCTTTTGCTTTGAAAGTATGCCGCAAGTTATCTCTTTCGTTGTACCATAAACTTTAATCGTCATATTTCAGACTTGTTTGGCATGATTCTTGCAACGACGTGAAGCCACCAGCTTGCAACGACGCGGTGCCGACCACTCGAAGCAGGCGGCCTTGACGTGCATCATAGCACCGCCCCTGCCAGTCGAAACTGCAGCACCGAATCCACGAGATAAGCCTCACCACTAGGCCTCCGGTGAACATTGCTGCGCTTATAACTCAGCCACCACCACCATCTCTACTTGCTTAGCACAGTGCACAGGGAAGAGAAGAAGATGTGGTCGATGGAATGTTAGCAGCAGGTAGTAGGGAAGGGATTGGAGAAGGGAATCAGAGGGGAAACAACAGGAAACCGAGATCAGGAAGAAGACAGAAGGGGAATCGAGAGGAGAACGACGCAGGAGCACCAGGAGGAAGAAGAATAGTTCATCTGTTTGATATTATATGTTGATAAATAAATGCCTATGCCTCCTACGGCTTTAGCTTACATAGCGGATACGGCCAGGAGGCCAGACAGCGTACACAAGCCCAACAGCCCATGGCGGCACACATGCCCGCTACCCTATTACAGGCCCAATAACAGCCTAGTCCTAACTTGGAATCGAGGGGATCCAACGACAAAGTCCAAATCTGATGGATCCATCGAAATAGCATGCGTTTGGAATGGAATAACGAAACGAAACAAATCCAAAATACATAAACTCTAAATTAGACACAAACCACTATTATAGCAAGTTCATTATAACAAAGTACGAAATTGAGATACATAAAGTATGATTCGAAATTACATATAGTGAAAATAGTAAACCTAAATAGATTAAGATAAGGGGCAACCCTGCCCTAGTACGGAAACCGCTGGAGCATCCTTCCGCGCATCTCACTATCAGTGAGCCGCAGCCTACCAGCCGGCGCCAACCAGTCTACAAGTCAGTGTTGAGCCATGCAGCGTGGATTTTGCAGAGTGGATGCAGTACGCGTGAGCGTCATGGATTGTGCGTAACCCAGCGGGTCCAGCTTACTCCTCGGGGTGGGTGGTGCTGTTGTGGCTGTGGACGACACGACAGGACGGGAGCGGAGGCGCCTGCAGCAGCAGGCCCATCCCGTCCCGTCAAGGCTATACACATGACACAACACAGTGACCGTGCGCAACCCTTGGCTTGGCAGCAAGCCGCGTAACCAAGGCTGAAGCACCGTGTGGCACACGTAACGCAGCGGGTCCAGCTTACTCCTTGGGGCGGGCGGCGGTGGTGGCTGCGGACGACATGATGGGAGGGGAGCGGAGGAGGGAGGCCCCGTGCCGTCGTCCATCGTAATAATGATGGTGCACCGCGTGGCCCACAGCGGCTTGCCCTCGCCGCAGTTTGCTTCTCCCCGAAGTGAAGCCCGTGCCCGGGAGGCTGACACGTCGTCCATGGAATTCTCTAGTGCACAGCCTGCTGAATGGCACCTGCGTAACCGAGACCTTGCAGGTTACGTGCTTAGTCGACACCACCCGCCGTGTCCCGCGGCAACCGCGATGCTGGCGTGCGTAGCCCAGGCAGCCATCACTGTAACCTGCACCACCTCGGTTACACGCGTGGACACCTGGGATACACGGCATGCTTTGATCAAAGGCATATGCTATGGTAACCCAACCGCGAGCCATGTTGCTCCACGCATCCATCATGGTTCCTCGTGCGTAACCTGCCGGGCACTACCTCGGCATGCATCAGGGCAATACCAGTGACTCCTCGTACATGCATGAAATGATGTGTGTGCACCTGAAGCTGTGTAACAGCTAGTGATCGCGTTCCGCAAAATTTTTTGATGTGCAGGCCTAGCAGCGGATCAGATGTGTTCATCATACTGTGGTGCGTTCGATGCAGTTGCATCGCTCCACTGTCTCAACTCAACCAAAACAAAACAAAACAAAACACATGTATACAACACGGATCTACCAAAGTACCACTCGATAAGCTCCATACCAGGACTTGCGGCCACCACCGGCCGGCACCGCCGCACTGTCGTCATTATAGTCAAATAGTCAATGTCCAAACTGAGCAACCCACTACAACATGAGACGGAGCGGTAGTTGTGTCGCCGCCATTGGACATTTATTGACACGCTTTCATAAACACGTGTGAGCTGTTGTGTCTATCTACCTCTCTCTCTTTGATCTTCGTAACCTGGACCACTTAGTTTCACACGAGCCATGTACTCTCCTGAGGCACGCGCGTAACCTATCACTTGGTTCGACTATTGGTTACCTCCTCTCTTGTCTCGTCCAGATGGCCGCCGAACTGCGTAACCTACTGTAAATCGGTCACTACGCATGAGACATCAAGGCATATTGGGTTACCACCATCGTTCGTACGTATAATGGTGATGAATGGACATAATTATGAGCACCGATGATAGGATCAAGCACGGATGCAAAAGATCTCTTCATGTTCAGAGATTTTTGGGACCAATCACGTTCAGAGAAGTCATCCGATCCGCATAGCTTTGAACCACCCCCACCCCACAAACAACCCGTTCCTGGACTCCATGCCCATCAAGCCCATGTACATCTGAATCAATCAGCCTGCTGCGGGACGTTCCACGCTGGCGGCGTCTTCGGAGAAGCTTGTCGCCAAGCTCGCCGCAACGCTAGCAGGTGTCCCCGTTGTGGTCTTGTACATGAATACTACGAAGACGCAACATGGATCATCTATGACATGGACTCGTTTGATTGTGAGTTCTTCATTCTTGATGTGGAGAAACTACAAATGTGTGGTGACAACATAGTTCTGCCTGAAGATGTTACTGGGAAGTTGGAGGAGATTGAGAAGAAGAACATTGCAAAGTACAAAAAAAGAAGTTGACTACTTATCGCTTCGTCTAGCAATGAAGCTTGACAAGGGATTTGCAATGGCAACCTATCTTCCCTCTATAGTATTTGCTTGTTCAAGTGTGGAATCTTTATATTGTTGCAACCTTTAACCTTCATTTCTTCCTTCATCAGAATTTGTAATGTTCTATTTGATTTCCATGGACTCTACTCAAAAAATGCCTGATGGAATTAAATCTTTCAATGTCTTACCATTTTGTAACGAAAATAAATCTTTTACCTGATGCACTGCTGGAATTAATTCTTTCAATGTCTTAGCATTTTCCCCACCTTGGAGTAGTTGAGAGTTTGAAGTGAAACCAATAGGATTGCAAATTAGTTAATACTCCCTCCGTCCCTAAATATAAGCATTCTTCGATTTCTGTGCATCACGTTTGACCGTCCGTCTTATTCAAAAAAATATGAAAATACTTAAAATATATACGATGATAAAACATGTCATAACAAAATAAATAATATTTTCATAAGTTTTTAATAAGACGAACAGTCAAATATGAACATAAAAAGTCAATGAATGCTTACATTTAGAGTCGGAGGGAGTAGTTTTTAATCAAACCAATAAGATGCGGCATGCACGGGAAGTGGATTTAGTAAGTACACAAGTGACGCATGCCGTGCGCACATCTGCAATCGTGTGTATGTCGAGGGAACCCCACCGTGCTATACCCCACACGTCATCGACCGAAATGGAGGGTCATGTATGTCACAGTAACGTCTTTCCTATTAATGGTAGTCAAACGGGTAGAGTCCCAAGACATGGCGACTGGCATTGGTCATGAAAGCCTCCCTTATAGAAGCTACTCCCATCAGCAGGTACCCAGGCATCACCAGGTCTGTGGCTCCTGTGTCAATCGTCTCCTCTCTCATCTATCTCTGACAGTCCGCGGAGGGTAGGCCAAGAACAGGCAAGGGCAGATTTGAACTTCGAACAACTTGAGTTTTTCAAGATTCTTCTTCCTGGCATGTACGACACCATGGTAAGTGATCAAATTGCATACTTTGTTTAGGTTGCGAATCTGATCCGTCCACTCTAGCAGCAAGAGATTTCGCTGACACATATCAATCTTGCTACTTTCAGAAGCTGCCGAATAAGTTCGTTCAGGAGCTTGGAGATGCCAAGATCTTGAAGATGCGGCTAGCTGGTGAGGGGATGCTGCCATGGAACGTGGAGATCTTGGGCGACGCCAAGAGCGGTGCCATGTGCCTCGCGCACGGTTGGGACAAGTTCGCACGCGCCCACGAACTTCTGGACGGCTACGTTCTCTTGTTCCGCTACGACAGCGTCGCCGCTACGCTCGCCAGCACGGTCTTCGACCTGAGTGCTTGCCGTAAGATGTATGCTCACGGTGGCGCAGCTGGTACGTCCCGCTCCATGCATTTAGGTAGCTTTTGGATGTTGGCATTGGAGTGTAGAACTAGGATTTGGAATCTAGGGACACCAATTCGGTTGTTTGGACGTCCTATGAATTGGAAACTCAAATAATGATCCAATATCGCGCGGCATCAGCTTCACTTGCATGGCGTCCTACGCGGCTGGGCGGAGGAACGGCTAGCGGCTGGGCGGAGGAACGGCTAGCGGCGGCGTCGTGTGCGCGGTTGGCGGGTAGTGTCCTGCGCGCGCCTAGTTTGTGCGTAGTAAGGGTCGGCGTCCTTCACACCACTGAGCGGATCGTCGACCGGTGACATCCGACGCGTAGGAGGCGAGCGCCGCCACGTACCTCCCTTCCGCCCCAAAATCCGGCACCCCTCCTCTCCACCCCGCGACCCTCCCTTCTTGCAAACCTACACCAGTGACCCGTGTGGTCGATCCTCTCCGCCGGCAAGCCATCCGGCGCCGAGCTCCGCGAGTTTCCATCGGCGAGTGCCTCGCCTGCTGACCTCCGGTGCTGTGGAAGAATGGTCTAATACCAATACCGTGCTTCTGTACACCCAACCAGCAATTGTATCTGATTTCTTATTACAATTCGAAAAGAGAATACAATAGTCACCCAAACAATAGCATTTGAATTGCTTTTAATTTCAATACTTTTGTGTAACTTGTACTGAACTTAATCGAACACTAAACCTTAGTCTTGGGAAAATTAGATTTGTACCATCAAAAGATGCAGACTTTGGAAAAATATCATGGAAAGATTCAACTCTAGAAAAATAGCATCGAAAGTTTACTCAGTTATGGATTTTTACCATTCACGTTAGCTCACCGTTACCAGCTGCCTTCCTCTCCTTGTGACACATAGACCCCACTCGTCATCCCTAACCTCCAGCCGCCGCCAACCTGAGCAAAGGCTCCCTGCCCGTGACTTCCAAGCCCGCGCCCCTACGTGCCTGGCCTTGCTCACCAGCCACCTTGCACGCCAGCGGCCGCGCGTGCCTGGACCCGCCCCTGCCCTGCTCGCCGCCAGCCCCGTGCCTAGACCCGCCTGTCGGCTGCCTCGCTCACTGCCGGCCCGCGCACATGCCCTCATCCGCCAGCTGCCCCGTGCAGTTGCGTCTCCCACCGACCGGACCCACACGCCGGAAGCCTCGCGCACTAGCTGTGGTCGGGTAATCTGCGTTCGCCATTGCCGTCGGCCCCTAGAGGGCGCCGCTGGTGAACTTCCCGTCCTGGCAACCTCTTCCCCATCTGACCTGCAAAACGGAATCATGGTGAGCCCCTGCTACTGCAGTCCCCGTTCCCCGTCTCCTCTGCCACTGAAATCACCGAAATTGGCACCGGAAGACACCGTCGACAGTCAGTACTGCCGTGGTGAACGTGTTTGGGAGGCCTGGTAAGGTTGAGTTCACGGTTGTGCTAGAAATCAATAACGGACAACACTTTCGGTGCTAGATTTCTGAAGCTTGATCTTTCAATGCTTTTTTTCTAAAGACCAGTTCTTTTAATGGTACACATCTAACCCTTTAGTCCTTTGCTGCATGCATGTCATTGACGACATAGCATGACATTCTCTGTTATTGTACACAGACATCACGTTCGAGTTCTACAAGATCTTGCTCCCTGGGATGTACTAGGAATCGCTGGTAAGTGCTGCTTCTAATTAAAAGCGATATGTAGGTGTTGTGCTTATAAATTAATTGTTGATCAGCGTTTTCGACCGTGGTGTGCAGGTGCTGCCGCCTAAGTTCGTGCAGCTTCTCTGAGGTCGCCGGAGGCTGAACCTGCGGGTCGACGATGCAGGCTTGGGTGCGTGGGGTGTCAACATCTCCGTCGGTGACAACATCGGCTCCATGTCCTAGCCGAAGATTGGGAGGAGTTTTATCACGCCCACGACCTGCGTGACTGCCAGCTGCTTGTGTTTCGGTACGACCGTGCCACGGCCACGCTCGATGTAACTGTCTTTGACACGTCCGCCTGCCGCCATCGATACCTGCAGGCCAACGTCTCGCACGGAGGGAACACCGGCGCCAGGTTGCTGCCCGTGGCTAAGCCCTCTCAATTTATCGTGTGCCTGAAGCCGTGCAACTTGCGGTCAAGAAAGTCCCAGTACTTGGTGAGTTGCCATCGCTGCAAGTTTTTGCTTTACTGCATTATGCAGTGCATCCGCATCTAACTCGCGCATCATCTCGGTGATGCCGTCACAGAACGTGCCATTGCACTTCCAGGAGGCGCATGGGTATGCTTGACGGCGGCTCGTGGAACTGCGGATGTGCGGTCAGTCGTGGATAGTGAGCTTGAACCACGCGCAGGGGGTGAGAGGGGTCAGAGCGCACTTCAAGTACGGCTGATACCACTTCGTTCAGGACAACCAACTCAAGGTCGGCGACACCTGCTTCTTCAAAGCCATCCGCGAGGGTGAGTGCGTCGACGACGATGATGAGTGGGAGGACCAGTCAGAAGACGACAACCACGTGCTGCAGGTGGAAGTGTGAAAGCTGGACGGTACCATGATTATGTGATGACATGTATTTGGTATATGTGGCTAAACTCTATCCGGTCCAAAGTTACAAGTCTGACCACTACTTACGAGTATTAGACAAACTTAGTTTTAAAACTATCATCACAAACTCGGGCTAATTTGCGAGAATAATCTTACTGCAGCAAAATCGTAGATTAATTATGCTCATTAGATTTCGTCACGCAATGTTTCACAGGTTTAGCAAATAAACTTCGTTTAGTACATCATGCATAGAAGAGACGTTGAGACTAAAACTATGTTAGTATAGAACATACACGGCAATTACAAACGTCACTGTGAATGTTCAGAAATGACACTGAAAATTCATAGCAGACCATCTCTATAAGATCGTTTATTTGTTTACAAAGAAGGAATCCTAAAAAACTCGAAAGTCGACCGCTCACACATACGCCCACGGCCCATCTCTATAAGATCGTTTATTTGTTTACAAAACCATACGCCTATGAAAGCCCAGCCTGCCTACCTAACGGGACGAGCGGGGCCGCAGGGGTGAGCATTAATTACTATTAACCAATGAACGAGAGAACTGAACGAAGTAAACCTGACGAAAACTGAAAAAGCCATTCCGAAAAGTCATCCACCGTTCGAAATAACCGGCCCATCAAAAAGTTCCTGGTCGGCGGGTCGGGTCCTTTGGGTTACCACGCCCGACCCATCAGTTTCGGGCAAACATTCTTACATGTCACATGGTTTGGGTCGGGCGGGTCTAGTGTCTCGGCTCCACGCTGGGCTCTCGGAGCATCTCCTGCTTCGACGCCCGCCCATTTGGCACTCCGGAGTCTGCAGGACAAATGTGTGGTCCTTTCTATGTGCCCTACCTTCACTTGTTGGGTGTCCCCTCCGGAGGTTACATGATCTTCTACTTCTACCTTGGTCTTTAGCAGCGAGTCACACAGTTGTTTTTGGGTTTTTTTAGGGATACACAGTTGTTTTTGGGTGCTTCAGTGCATCGTTGTTATCACTACAGGAAGGTACCGATGTATGCGCACATATTTTCATGCATATGTACATACACTCGTTTATATATACTGCATGAAATGATGTGTGTGCACCTAAAGCTGTGTAACAGCTAGTGATCGCGTTCCGCATCTACTATATGATTGCTTCCGCAAAATTTTTTGATTTGCAGGCCTAGCAGCGGATTGGATGTGTTCATCATACCGTGCTACGTTCAATTCAGTTGCATCACTCCACTGCCTCAACTCAACCAAAACAAAACAAAACACACATATACAACACGGATCTACCACAGTACCACCCGATAAGCTCCATACCACGACTTGTGGCCACCACCGGTCGGCACCGCCGCACCGTCATCACTATAGTCGAATAGTCGATATCCCAAACTGAGCAACCCACTACAACCTGAGATGAAGCGGTAGTTGTGCCGCCGCAATTGGACATTTATTGACACGCTTTCATAAACACGTGTGAGCTGTTGTGTCTATCTACCTCTCTCTCTATGATCTTCGTAACCTGGACCACTCAGTTTCGGACGAGCCATGTACTCTCCTGACACACGCGCGTAACCTATCACTTGGTTCGACTATTGGTTACCTCCTCTCTTGTCTCATCCGGATGGCCGCCGAACTGCGTAACCTGCTGTAAATCGGTCACTACGCACGAGACATCAAGGCAGATTGGGTTACCACCACCGTTCGTACGTATAATGGTGATGAATGGACCTAATTGTGAGCACCGATGATAGGATCAAGCACGGATGCAAAAGATTTCATCATGTTCAGAGATTTTCGGGACCAATCACTTTCAGAGAAGTCATTCGATCCACATAGCTTTGAACCACCCCTACCCCACAAACGAACCGTTCCTGGACTCCAAGCCCATCAAGCCCATGTACATCCGAATCAATCAGCCTACTTTAATAAAAAAGTGGAAGGATATATTAAAATAAATACTTTGGCCTTGGATCCTTATTTTTCGAAACATTGAGGTCAATACAGTAAAAACGTGATCTAACGTTTACTGAATTATAGTGTACGCTAAGGGCTCATTAACAAAAGGGGCACCGTATACGGTAGACTAGGCCGCCAAGATGCAACATGGTCGCTCAATGATTAATTTGGGCATTAATCGTGTTGGCCCACACGCACGGCAACAACCCATGATCGTAACCTTCAGAATTATAGTGGATCTTCTCTAGTTATATCTCAATATTTCATACGTATCTGATGTACATAACCCACGATATTATGACTTGTCAAAAGAGTAAATGGATCATTGAAGATCTTCTGTGACCACTTGCACAGATGGTGCGGGTATGTAACGGATACGCAAATAATGTAAAGGGATCCTCTGTGCAGCATGTTGTGGTGGAACAGATAGCACGACATCTAATCCTAAGAAAATGTTATGTGTAACTCACTGGCCTGGTGCGTAATCCATGGCAGGTTGCACCAGCTCTCTTCTCTGGGGATAAACATAATGTAAAGGGATCCTCTGTGCAGCATATTGCAGTGGAATAGATAATCTAATCATGAGAAAATGTTATGCGTAACTCACTGGTGTGGTGCGTAATCCATGGCACTTTGCACCAGCTCTCTTCTCCGGGGATAAACACGGTGGCTGTGCAAGGAACCCAATCGTGAAAAAACGTTTTGCGTAACTCACCAGAATCGTGCGTAATCCATGGCACGGTGACAGTATCCTTCGGTATCGGGTTATGCTATGGATAAATGACCGCATTGCCCCTGCGTAAAGCTTTATGCAGTAGAATAAAGTATTTACAAGAGGGAGCCGGAGGAGGCTCCGCAACGTTGTTTTTGGGGGACACGTGGCAGACTGTGGATACCCGAGCGCAGTGTAGAGTCTGTGATTCAGCAAATGTGTTGGTGAATGAGAGAATTGTCCATGCTAATTCTAGCCATCAGGCCAGTTATTCTCAAACATCATGTGCAACTAATCTCTATAATATTCAGCAAGGTAGCGATGAATTGGTTTTTAAATACTTAGAACGATTCAAAGAAACAAAAAATCGATGTTTTAATTTATCTATATCTGATTTAGATTTAGCTAACCTTGCTTTTAGAGGCTTATAATCATCGCTTAGAGATAGGTTGCAAGGCATAGAGTTTCATTCGCTTGCTAGTGTGCTTGTAAGGGCTATGGCACATGAATTAAGAATGAAAGAAGAAAATGAAAAAAATTCAAATTTGATCAATATACATTCTGAATTTGTTACATTAAAAGAGTCATGTCTTGCTGCACAAGAGCATGTTAAGCATAACAAAACAGCAATACTTGATTTTTCTAAAGCCGAAGGTGTCGTGCACCATTATGGTGATTATCGTGCTATTAAACGACAAGTTCAGGCTGAAAAAAGGTCAGAACATCAAATTGCTGAAAACCATGACAAAGGAGGCGAGAAGGAAACATTAGCATGTCGACATGAGTTGATTTCCAGCAAACCTAGAAGACCCGGTCTAACCGGCCCTATGACCCGATCTGACCGGCCTGAACAAAGTGTGACTGTTGGCTGCCATCTGGAGGAGAAATACAACATTATCCACATCAAGGTTCCTTGCCTCTCCAATTTATTTGATAAGGTATGTTTTACAAGTAATTCCCAATCAGATCGTGTATTTTCAGTTAATTCATTTATTAGTGATTCTATCATAAATAATTCTAGAAGATCGATTGAGGATGGTAATTTACTTGTTAGCAATAGTATACCTTCAGATTCTATCAGCCAATGCATTGTAAAAATTAAAAAGACTGAACATAAAAATACTTTAACATTTATATTTTCTACATCATCATTGTCAAAGTTTTTCTCTTCATGGTGTACTTATGGATATTCTAGACATAAAAGTAAGAGATCAAAATCGAGAGCCATTGTGAAGTCCGATGCTGATATAGCAACCAACTCTAAAGCATTGGGTATGAGAAGTGCAAAGAAAGGTATAGCCGAATGGGTCGATGAGAAATCTGAACCGTTCATTTACTTGGCCTTAAAGCCTTCTCCACAAAAGCATCGGATGAAGAAAATTAAGTATACCTTTGATTTAACTTTGTGTGATGATTTATTTCACTACGTGAAAACCTCAAATAGGTCACGCAGCATTTGTAACGGGCCCTTAACACTCGTTACATGGACACCATCTGTAACGGTTGTTGTTTGGCGCCCGTTACGCATAAGCGTGGCAGGCTCGACCCCGACGTGGCCAACACATCGCCCATTACCAATGAGGACTTCCAGTAACGAGCTTCTTAAATGCCCGTTACAGTTATTCTTTGTAATGGAGGTTAAATTGCGGCCGTTACGAAAGTTAAACCTATCGGTAACGGGCCCTTTTGAGTCCGTTACTGATCACTGCCCTATCGATAACGAGCTCTTTAAGTCTGTTACTGATCACTGCCATATCGGCAACGGGCACCTTAAGTCCGTTACTGATGACAATTTGACGCCTGTTACTAGACTCAGAGCTTAATAATTGAAGTCCATTAGCACTCTCACTGTTGTCAAATAATTGACTATGTCATCATAGCAAATATTGGATATCACACAAACATATAATCATGTCTCTTAATAAGATGCAAAACCACACGTACACATAGATAGTAGTCATAAGAGCATATTCTACATATTTAAGATGCATATATAGCATCACATGTTCACATATGACATGCATAATGTTCAGAACAGACATATTCACATGATCACATCTGACGTGCATCAGCAGGGGCACTAGTTAGATGGCTTCTTTTGCGCTACAGCCTCAAGTTCAGCTATCTTTGCCTCTAGTTTTACAAGTCTTTCCTACAGCTCAGCATTCTTCTTTGCAGCTTCGGCAAGTTAAATATCCTTCATCTTCTGTGTGCCTTTAAGCTTCTCCACCTCATATTGTAGTATTTTCTGACCATTTGCTAGGAGACTTATGTCATCCACAGCCTTGTCATCCATCCTTCTATCCACCTTGTCGAGTACTTTCCAGATGCAGTCAAGATCCTCCCGAGTAACAACACATTTCTACAACAAAGGCAAATTGATGCAAGTTTCATAATTAGATTGCCAAGTTTAATATCATGAAAGATGTAACTGGTCAAACAAGAAAGTTGTTTAGCTGTAACTGAGTTCAGAGGTTGGTTGATCCTGTGGATTTGTTTCCAGATCATGCAATGTCCTCGCAAGCTACAGCACCTCCCTAAAAGAAAGGCACTAGATGTTCAGTTAATAAAAGTCGATGTAGCATGGAGATTCAGAAATTGAAGTAGTATATAGAATAAGTTCAACAATTTTGTGAGCAACATATGATGAGTACCATGCATTAAATTTCAAGCATAACAAAATTTCTACTCGAAAGGTTAATAATTTTCCTCCCGAGTAACAACACATTTCTAAAACAAAGGCAAATTGAAGCAAGCTTCACAATTAGATTGCCAAGTTTAATATCATAAAGTTGTAACCGGTCAAACAAGAAAGTTGTTTAGCTGTAACTAGGTTCAAAACTTGCCTGCTGCTTCTCTTTACCAATGTCATCCTTCATTCTTTCCATCCTATTTAGGAATGTGCAGATGTAGTCTAAGGTTTTCTTGAGCCTGTCGATTTCGGTCCAGATCCAGACAATGTCATGTGCTACTACAACAACTTCCTCAAACAATGGAAAATTGATGCATTGGAACCATTGATCAGTGAAGGCACTGGATGTTCAGTTAATAAAAGTCGCTGAGCATGAAGATTCAAAAATTGAAGCAGTATACAGAATGAGTACAACATTTTTGTGAGCAGCATATGATGAGTACTAGGAATTCAATTTCAAGCATAAACCTAACTTCAAGCATACCAAACTCAGGGAAGGCTCGCCCTCTTCCTGCCGGGCGTCACCGGAGTGCACCCCCTTGGCGCTTGCGCGCATGTACGGCCTCCTCCCCCTGGCTGACAAAGAACCGACCTCTTCGATACGGAACCTAACTCTCTTGGCAGGGGCGACAGGTGGGGCCTTCTCCTCCTCGCCACGGAATATCACTCTCTTGGAGGGGGCGGCGAGCGGGGCCTTCCCCTCGCTACAGAACCTCCCTCTTGAGTCGCGGCAGAATGACTGCTTTCCGTCGGCCATCTCTGCGATGGAGACAAGGAAGGAGAAGGGGAGAGAAGGGGACGGAGACGAGGAAGACAGAAGGTTTGAGAAGGAAGGCAGAATGGCAGAGTGGCAGGGAAGAGTGGCTTTTGGTCAAACATTGGGAACAAAGGATACGTGGATAAGCTAAACCGCGTCTCCAATGCACGGGGGCGCCGCATGGGGCCGGCTCCTACTCGTCGGTTTGGAGGGGAAATGCGACGCGGAATAACCATCCTGTGTAGTCTCCTTTGTGTCTGTCTTGATTGACAGGTCAGCCCGATCTCTCAGGGCTCCCATTTCTACATACAGGCATAATCAACACATATCTTTTGAGACAAAACAGACATAATATAGATAAAGATAACTTGTCCAGATATATAGATAAAGATTACTTGTCCACAAAGATGCACACAGATATACATAATTATTACAATAGTTAACTTGTCCATCTAGCTAGGCCTTAACTTGCCCATCACATGTTTACAATGGTCATGCTATCTGACCATGCACATCGACAAAAGCATGCCCCTTCAACATCAACAAAAGCATGGTATCTGGAAACACATCGAGCGCATCTTCCATGGGCTGCAGATTTTGTTCAGCCACAAACTTGTACCGCCTCATGAATGCAGCCTTTTTGAGGAGGATGTGCATTTCTTCCATAATATTATCAACCTAAGGTTTCACATATTCCGAGACAGTGTCATGCCACTTTGATTCCTATGGAATGAAAAACATAGGAAAGTTGCTACATTGATCATTTAGATGAACGATAGGCATGAGAAGATAGAGATAGACAAAGAAACAAGCCATTTCATAGGAACAAGTTGCTACATTGCTACATTGATCATGTTAGAAATCCTACAAAATCTCTATGGAACAAGCCATTTCATAGGAACAAGTTGATCAAGCTCAAGCTCAAGCTGCTCCATCTATAGAATAAGTAAAAGGCACTGTGATTTAGAGAAACTTGCCTCGCCGTTGTTGTGGTAGTTGCCAACGTCGGATATGAGGTCCTCTACACCTTTGCCGCTCCCTCGACCCCTCTCCGTCGCTGCAAGACATTTGCTGACGCAGACGTGAGGCAGGCGCCTCACCCTCTTCGCTACCCCCTCGCCGGCACGCTCCTCCCTTCCGTTGCTTGGCCCCTCGTCGGAACCCGAGAGGATCCAGTCGATGACGCTCATCTCCGGCTTTGGGTTCGCTGCACCGCCGCTTGGCCGCTCTCCAACGCTCATCGTCGTCTCCGTCGTCTTCGCCGCCATCCTACCGGCACACACGCGGATCTAGTTGTGGCACCGCATCGCGGTCGACTTCTCCTCCTCGATCCACGGTCGCGGGGTCGTTCGTTGCTTGGCCCCTCGCCGGCGCTCATCGTCGTCTCCCCGCCTCCGCTCACCTCGCCGGCGTCGCCTCTGCTCACCTCGCCGGCGTCACCTCCGCTCACCTACGCTAATCCCTAGTGAGAAATGAGGAAAGCGTCATGTGTGCTGCACTTATCCATTCGGGATGTTATATTCATTGCCGACGCGGGTTCGAGAACCCACGTCACATTGGTTGTCACGTGGGTCCGAGCGGGCAGGCAACAGTTATCTTTTTTATATAGGCTGCTGACGCTGACACGTGGGCCCGACACTAATTTTTTTGAAATGAAACTTGCTTCCCTCAAATATTAGAGCCCATTAAACAGCACCTATAAATTCATTAAAAATACGAACAATTCGTAGTTGGTCATTTAGTATTCGAATAAAATATCAGCAGACAAACTTGTGTAACCAAAATTATCAAAATTCGATTTTTTATCTCGTGTTTGGGATATAATAATTCTAATAACGTATTAGGTTGGTCTAAAAATTCTACAAATTGAGTTGGCAACATAATTTGGGTCCCTAAACTTGTCATAAAAATTTCAAGTGGTTTCTAAAAAGGAAGATCATACTTGTGCACAAATGTGTACATCTCTCACATAGTTTCCTAGAATGTTACTTCAACACTGAAGTTTTCCACATTTTACAACATGTTCGAACTCATATACATTTGAAATTTTAACACAACCTTGTGTTCACCTTAACAATACGAAATACAAAGTTTCATTAGTAATGGTTGTGTAAAACAAATATTTGTACTTATCAAGTACAAGATAAGGCTTATAAACATTAGTCACGAAAAGGAAATATACAGTAAACAATGAAATTATTGAAAAGATGGCAATTTTAGAAAAAATAAGAAAAAACAATCATCAAATTTGGATTACGTATGACCGAGAAATATGTGACACAAAATTTGGTTCCAGATTAAATGGAGAAAGGAGAACTGTTTCCCTTGTGGTCGATTTCCAGCGAATAGCAGTTTTTTATCCACGCGCGCACGCAGATCGTAACTTCCTTATTTACTTTGATTTTGTGCCACAACACGAAAGCAAATAAATCCATTTAATTAATCATGCATTGGAACTTGAAAAGAGGTACCAAATTTTGAAAGCTATATGAACAGTCTTTTGTCATTAGCGACGCTGGTTAGTGAACACGCGTCGCCGCAGCGTACCGCGTTCCGAGGCGTAGTGGCGTGTCGCAGTGGAAAGACTAGCCGCCTGACGCTTCCCCGTCTTGTAATATAAATGCCCGGCCGGCCAAGAGCTTCTTCCATAAGCTTTCCTCAAGCACGCCACCAAGAAAACCCCAGCACCACCATCTCCGGTCACCAAGAGCTTCTTCTTCCTCAAGCACGCGCATGGCATCGTCGTCGAGCGAGCCATCCAGGAAGCGGGGAAGGGAGGAGGACAACGACAATGAAAGCTGCCGCCGTCGGCTCATGAAGGAGGTGAAGGCGTCAAAGCCCGAGGAGGCGCCGGCGCCCGTGGAGCCCGACTCTCTGCGTCCTCAAGTAGGTTTGGACAACATTTGGTCCGTCTAAATGTTGTACGAAGCTTTCAGGAAGCTTCAACTGGTGGCTGTTGAGCTTGGCTTTTCACGACCCAACGATCCGCTGCAGAGGATCGTGAAGGATTTCACCTTCAAGATCCATGGGTTGGCTGTTGACCTTCGGAGAGTCGTGGTCTGCGCCGACGATGACGGCGACGGTGACAATGGTGGCTTCGACAGTGGTGATGAACGCAGCCTCGATAGCGACGACTTCGACTCCGACGGTGGGGCTACTCCGGCGGCGGCGACAAGTCTTCTACCTTAGCTTAATTAATTTGTTCCTCCTCTCTATTTGTTCGTCCTCCTCTGTTTGTTCGTGGAACTCTGCTTGTTTGTCATGAACATGTTCCTCTGTTAATATGTGTTCCTCCTGTGTGTTTGTTGAACTTGTGATGAACTACATCTAAGAGACGCGGGTAGATCCATCCGTGCCTCCTAATGCATTGCAATCTATGGCAGCAGTTTAAAATGAATTGCAATGTTTGTTACTCTATTTGTTAGTGAAAAGATTCTGAGTTTCGGAAAACTCTGTGTAAAATCATTGAAGACGCGGATGCAGGCTGGTTAATTTCACACTGAAATGTCAACACAGATGAATTGATGAAATTTGTGATATTTGACACATTAAGATTCGTGAACCAATTGTCATTCCATTCCATTCTTCATTCATACATTTAAGTTTGTCACCGGTGACAAATTTTTCATTCTTCATTCACACAGATGAAACAAATTAAAGCACAACTTTTCACATCACAATTACTTCTTTGCAGCATACATCCCCAGTAAACATCCAAATACTACACAAACAGCACCCACAATAATCAAGTTCATCTTTCAGATCACATTGTCCATCTTCTCCTCCAGTGCTTTCTTCCTCTGCTTGTAGTCTGGTGCTTTCCTCTGATTGTCGCTCCCAAGTTGACAATCCACTGAATCAACTACTTCATCGAATACGTCTGCCCAGTTCGACAGTCGAAAAGATATGACGCCAGCATCCTTCAGCATCTGGAGATACTCCTTCTCGAAACGATAATATTCACAATGCTTGGGGAACTGTGCAAATCAAAACCACATAAGAACCCTAACATAGATTTGGGAAATCACAGCACAGACTACTCACCACGTTCCTTGCACACTTGAAATAAAGACGACCGTGGTTTTCACCTTCCTTCTGCGTCCTCCCCTCGACCACCCGAGCCATACCACAGTCCAGGCAAGGGACCAGAGGGAAGCCGCTTAGCTCACCGACTGGATCCAAGCCGATGGAGTGAATGCGGCTGCCCCGGCCACCTTGAAACCTGCTCCTGCCACGTCCACCTCCAGACGAATCGGCGTAGTGCGACATGTGTGCGATGGTGGGGAAAGGAAGGGCGGGCGGCGGTGGAGCTCAGAGCGAGGAAGAAGAAGAAGCAGGGAGCTCAGAGCTCAGAGCATCGTGTGTGCTGCGCTTATCCCATTCGGGATGTTATATTCATTTTCCAAAATCGAGAGTCATTTCCGACGCGGGTTCGAGAACACGCGTCTCATTTGTTGTCAGGTGGGTCCGAGGGGGTAGGCAACAGTTATCTTTTTTATATAGGCTGCTGACACTGACACGTGGGCCCGACACTTTTTTTTGAAATGAAACTTGCTTCCCTCAAATATTAGAGCCCATTAAACAACACCTAAAAATTCATTAAAAATATGAACAATTCGTAGTTGGTCATGTAGTATTCGAATAAAATATCAGCAAGCACACTTGTGTAACCAAAATTATCAAAATATGAATTTTATCTCATGTTTGGGATATAATAATTCTAATAACGTCTTAGGTTGGTCTAAAAATTCTACAAATTGACTTGGCAACATAATTTGGGTCTCTAAACTTGTCATAAAAATTTCAAATGGTTTCTCAAAAGGAAGATCATACTTGTGTACAAATGTGTACATCTCTCACATAGTTTCCTAAAATGTTATACTTCAACACTGAAGTTTTCCACACTTCACAACATGTTCGAACTCATATACATTTGAAATTTTAACACAAACTTGTGTTCACCTTAACATTACGAAATACAAAGTTTCATTAGTAATGGTTGTGTAAAACAAATATTATTTCTGTGTTGTACTTGTAAGAAATAAGATAAAGGCGTATAAACAACATCCAGGAAATGGAGTTATATACGAAACAATGTCATAAATGAAAAGAAGCTAATTTTAGAAAAAATCAGAAACAAATATCATCAAATTTGGATTACGAATGACGGAGAAATACGTGATTCAAATCTTGATTGCAGATTAAAAGGGGAAAAGCGAACTGTTCTTCATTCGAATAGAACTGGATCTGCGTCTCCTTTGTTGCTCTTCCATAAATTCACACAGATAATACGAGCAACATAGATTTATATTGCAGGTGCAAAAGCAAAAGCAAAACATAGATTTAGTTTCCTATTCCGATACTCCGTTCGAACTTCAACAATTCGCAGCAGAGCCTACAGGCTTCGCTGCAAAACAGAGCAATTACATAGCAAAAGCAAAAGCAAGGCTAATTCACTGATCAGTAGTAGTTGTTTCCTATTTCAATTGCCCATTCGAGCTTCGCCATTTCACGAGGGAGCCTACAGGCTTCGCTGCAATACAGATCAATTTCCTCAAATCCTTTATCCACGCTGCAGTCATTGCCTGCGCACGGCTGATCTACGCGCACCTGTGCCAACGGCAGCAGCCGACCTCCCCAAATGCACCACGTCGTCCTCCAAATAGCTTTCACGGCCTTCTTGCGCAAAGGCACACAGCCCTCGTTGCTCACCCGTGTGGTCGTCCCGCCGCCGCCCGCGACCCGCCTCATGTACCGCTTCGCGGTGTCGTCGGTGGTGGCACCGCCATTGTCCCTGTATAGCAAGATGGCGTACAGATAGGCCGCCACGTCGTGCCCACCATCGGCGGCACGTCAGAGATCATCACTTTGCCTGTTTTCCATGAACACGGCGTTGATACCGGAGTAGAAGCAAGCCCCCGGATTGCCGAGATCGGTCAGCATAGCAAGGAAGGCTGTGTAAGCGGTGAGGTCCCACATCGAAGCAATCTCATCTCTTATCGCCTCTATCAACAAACGTCGGCCGACGTCACGGTGGCTGCACAGGCGACACATGGTCGAGCAGGTACTTCGTAGGCTGCGGAGGTCAGCCAAGGGCCGCTCCGAGGTCGCCCCGACGAGCACCGCAATCTCAATGTAGACCTCGTGTGGGAGGTCCTCCAGCAGCGCCGGCCCCTCGCCGGTGCTCATCATCGTCTCCCCGCTTCCGCTCACCTCGCCGGTGCTGTCTCCGCTCACCTCCGCTAATCCCTAGTGAGAAATGAGGAAAGCGCCGTGTGTGCTGCGCTTATCCATTCGGGATGTTATATTCATTTTCCAAAATGGAGAGCCATTGCCGACGCTTGTTCGAGAACCCGCATGACATTGGTTGTCACGTGGGTCCGGGCGGGCAGGCAACAGTTATCATTTTTATATAGGCTGCTGACGCTAACACGTGGGCCTCACACTAATTTTTTTTGAAATGGAACATGCTTCCCTCAAATATTAGAGCCCATTAAACAACACTTATAAATTCATTAAAAATACGAATAATTCGTAGATGGTCATTTAGTATTCGAATAAAATATCAGCAGGCACACTTGTGTAACCAAAATTATCAAAATTCGAATTTTTATCTCATGGTTGGGATATAATAATTCTAATAACGTCTTAGGTTGGTCTAAAAATTATACAAATTGACTTGGCAACATAATTTGGGTCTCTAAACTTGTCATAAAAATTTGAAATGGTTTCTCAAAAGGAAGATCATACTTGTGTACAAATGTGTACATCTCTCACATAGTTTCCTAGAATGTTATACTTCAACACTGAAGTTTTCCACACTTCACAACATGTTCGAACTCATATACATTTGAAATTTTAACACAAGCTTGTGTTCACCTTAACATTACGAAATACAAAGTTTCATTAGTAATGGTTGTGTACAAAAATATTATTTCTATGTTGTACTTGTAAGAAACAAGATAAAGCCGTATAAACAACATCCAGGAAATGGAGTTATATACGAAACAATGTCATAAATGAATAGAAGTTGATTTTAGAAAAAATCATAAACAAATATCATAAAATTTGGATTACGAATGACGGAGAAATACGTTATTCAAATCTTTAATTGCAGATTAAAAGGGGAAAATGAAGCGAAATGTTCTTCATTCGAATAGAACTAGCCCCGGCCAGACGTGTTTTCCTAATAATATTGGGCCTTTCAGTTTTAAGGCCCACACACACTCACTCGTGCTAGGGTTAGTAGGGAAAGACGCCTCCCTCACGCAGTCACCTCCTCACTCTCCCTTCGCGCCGTCATCTTTCTCCCCCTCGTGCCGCCGCCGCTTCCTCCCCCTCGCCCCCTCCGCCGCCTCTTCCTCACCCTCGCCTTCCTCCCCTCACCCCCTCTTTCCCCCCGCGACGTGACGCACGCTACACACCTTCGCTGAGACGCGCGCCACACCACCCCTCACCTTCCAGCGACAACGACTAGGAGGAGGAGGAGGGATCCAGCCACGAGGTCAATGCGAGGACGTGGCGACTAGAGATCCCTCTGCTCCGACAGTGACAAGGTGAACTGCATGCTAGAAATCCCTCCTACAACATTAAGACACATTCTTGACTATGCTGAGTTAGGGTTTCGAGTTTCAAAACGTATACTTGGCATTTTCCTTTCGATTCACTCTTATATTTGGTTTTGCTCTTGTTCCATATTTATATTTGGACATTCTCTCCAAGTTGAATAAGTACCTCATCAGCAACAGAGGCAGCGAGCATCTTCCTCTTTAAAATGGTAAAGTCGCATTGCCTGAACTAATTTTTTGGTTTCTGAATTTTGCATTTATGTTAATGGTTTACCAGAGAACCAATGAGATTATAGAGGGCTAAACTAGTTACTGTAATTGTTTTCTCATTTGTATGGTCTTGTACACAGTTCTATGGGTGTTGATTAGATAAATGCTTAGCTGTTATGCATGGTTAACTAAAAATGTGCTCTACTTGTCTCCTGTTGTAGCATGTCTCCTGGGAGAGCTAGCAGTATGGTCTGCTTTTTGTGCTATTCTTGGACGAGGTGACCTTTCTCATAATCCCTTGACAATTAATTCGTAGGATAAATCTGTCGACGACTATAGACCTGGGCAATTTGAAGAAGATACATATAATGAAGAAGATGGATATGCCACTGCTAGTTTAGAACAAGAGCAGGTGGGTAGGGCTACGGGCCGAGCCAGAGTGCCAAGGACAGCCACAAACTGGCCAAGAGACAAAATGGTAGTCACCGAGGTTGAGAGAGGGGGGATGCCAGTACCATTGACACAAAAGCGCAGGTTCAGGGCGCTTGCAGGGCTCATTGCTAGACAAAAGATACCTTTGGATTTGCCAGAAATCAAAAAACTAAGCGATGAACAAAACTGGTACTTGTTTGAAACCTATATGCAGAAACACTTGGAGTTCCAGGAAGACATGAAAGAGCAGGCATTCAAGCTTTTGTGGAAGATTGCAGCCAAGGCATGGGGACAATTCAGATTTCAGCTTAGGCGAGATTTTGTCAGAAAAGGAGTCGAGCCATTTGGAAAGCACGACTTTATCAAGCCGGAAGAGTGGACAAAGTTTGTGAAACAGCAGGAAACTGAGGAAGCCTCATCTGTTAGTGGCAACTTCAAGTCACTTCCAAGCCTGAACACAAATGAGCACAGCATGGGTCCAGCTGGTTATTGTGAGAAACTACCACAGTGGGAGGAAGAGGACAGGGAATTAGCTGCGGCTGGGATCGCCAACCCATATGATGCCATCGCTGATGATCGTTCTAGGAATTGGGTGCGAGCAAGGAGTAAGCTAGTGGTGGAAGACGGTGTTGCCGTGATAGTGTACAACAAAGAAGCAAAAGAAAATGTGGCTGCAGACATCATGGAAAAGAATTGCACATGCAAAATCTTCAGGAATGACTTCATGCCTGAAGTAGAATGATGTGCTAAGTTAGTGCTTGGGCCACCCCGAATAACCAGGTCACGTGCGTGGTGTCTCCAGCTACCAGGGCTGGAAGTTTGCATGGCCTCAGCATGCTTCCATGTACAGGAAGAGGAAGAGGGCCAGTACCGACTCATCAGTTGATAAGCAACAGATGAAGAAAGAAATCAAGCAAGAACTCAAGGCTGAGATGGAGAAGGATATGCTTGACATGATGGCACGAGGGTACCAGGTGGTGTTTGCACTAGTGTCCAATCGCACAAGCCCTTCACCCGCCGGACTGAAGAGCAGCTGTGCGTTCGCAGATAATGTAGGTTTGATCAACGGCGCTACAGAGTTGTCGACAGAGGTAGTGCACATTGCTTCCCCCACACAGGAAGACCTTATAGGCACGTTGACTCAACCCATAGACTGTGGCCTATGGATCATATTTCACGGTGTTGAATGTGAAGCTGCAATTGGTCTGGTTCAACCAGAGCAAACTACACTACACACAGTCCCTATTCATGAAGACTATGTTGTGGTCGAAGTGCTGCATGTATATGCTGTCATTAGGGATCACGCGCTGGAACACCCTCCTAATGATGAGGTGACGACACTTGGACAAGCTCTACACCAGAGGATATACTGGAAGAGGTGTCACATTCACATCAAGGGAGCACCTATTCAAAAATCTTGTTCGCACACTATGGTACAGATTCCTTCTGGTTCACAAACTACAGGACAAGACTCTTCCTCAAATGGTTTCCTGGTCCTCCTCCTCCACCCCCAGAAAAGCAAATTACAGTACAGATTCATTCCCCACCTGGTAACCCACCTCCTCCTCCTCCTCCACCCCGAGAAAAGCAAATTACAGTACAGATTCATTCCCCACCTAGTAACCCACCACCTCCTCCTCCTCCTCCTCCACACCCAGAAACGCAAATTACAGAACATATTCATTCCTCACCTGGTAACCCACCTCCTCCTCCTCCATCCCCAGAATTGCAAATTAGATCCCCACCTTCTTCTCCTCGTGAAAGAACAAAACCTCCATCCCCAAACGAAAGTGCTCAAAATAATCATGCCAAAGTAGGAGCCTAGATTCATGTGTTGGCTGATGCTGAGAAATCTGTCGACGACAGTTCGAAGAAAGCTGCAGGTACATCTGGGCCCAATATCTCTGTAATAGCTGCAGGTCAGACACCACCTGAGAAACCTTCTTCAGCCATTTCAAAGCAGCAGGAAAAGAAACTCGCTGATAAAAGGTCTACCAGAAAGTGATCTAAGAAACCTTCTTCAGCCATCTCAAAGCAGCAGGAAAAGAAACTTGCTGAAAATAAAAGGTCTCAGAAGCCTACCAGAAAGCCTTCTTCAGCCATCTCAAAGCAGGAGGAAAAGAAGTCTGCCAGAAAGCCATCTGAGAGAAACACCAAGAAGAAGGCGGCCAATGTTGCTATGACTGAGATTAACCCAAACTACAAATTTGGAAATGCAATGCTCAGTGCTGCTGAACTCAAGCATCCAGATACTGCTCCTTCTGTCACTAATCTCTACAATTTCTACATGGGATGTTGTAAGGACAATGATGAGTCTCTGATTCAGGGCATAATATGGCCCAAGCACGGCAGGTGGCCTGTGAGAGAAGATGATAAATACGTGCTGTTGTCTGTGATCATCAGCGACTTGTACGATCTCTTCAACTTGGATGCTTTGGATATGGGACTTATCCGCTATTTCATCCTGTAAGTTGCTTGAAAATTTAATCTGCTTGTCACTAATCATTTTCTATCTAAATGTGCTTTCTACCTCAGTTCGTCTTTACTATGTATTTTGCCTCCTTACACTTTGTTTTTTCTTAATATTAGGAATATGGTTGTAGAAGTACGGCAGAAGAAGGAACTCGTTGCCTTCCTTGATCCTGGATGCTTTAGCAAGTCGAATATACAAAATAACTTGGATTTTTTTGTGTCCTATACGAAGTGTGCCTGAATTTTGTGAGATTAAGCATGTGAATTTTGTGGATTTCTATTCAGTTTGTGGAGTTTTGTGAATGTGGATGCTGTACCTAATTTTTGTGAAAGTAGACAATGTGTCTCCTTTAGTGGAGACAAAGGAGACGCAAGTTCACAGTACGCGTCTGTAACATCCCAGAAATTTGGATGTTTTTCCCATGTGTGAATTTTCACAAAATTTTAAAACTTTTTGATTGAACATGTGTGTCACCAAATTTTATCCCAAATTGCTAGCTCTCATCTCAAATTCCATATAAAATAGATCAATATAAAAAAAATTAATTTCAAATTATGGTATAATTGTGATTTGGTTTTTCTTGAATTTTATTTGGAGTTCAAATTGTGTGGTGTTTGAATTTGAAATAGATTCAAATTCAAACTTATATTCAAACTATAATTCAAAACCTATTTTATCTAGCTAACCACTAACTTGGGCCGCAACCCAGTGGACAAGGTCCACTAGAGACCCCTCTACTCTTCAGCCAAGCCAGCCCACCTAACCTCGTCTGAGTTTGGGCCCTAACCTTTTATCCAAGTCTGCTCCACACCCTTTTACTCTGGGCACTTAACCAGTCCGGACCCCTCCTCCTTTGCACGAGCCCACCAACCGGCCCAACTCCGCGGCCCGCCAACCCAGCAACCTCTCCGGCCAACCCCTTCCCTCTCATCCGTCACCGACAAACCGGGGCCGCACGTCAGAGGGACCGTGCCCCCCTTTTTCTCCTACCTCGCACCCGTACGCGTCACGTGCGCCGCACGTGCCGCGCAATGGGACAACCTCACCGGCCGGCTCCGCACTGGTACGCACTTGCGCAACCTTGCACGCGCAGGACCCCACCTCCCCTCCTTTGCTTTCGCGAGCGCTCTCGGATGGACGCCACGTCCACCGCGTCGTGCCGCTGCTGCATCCCGGCCGCACGCTCGCCGGCGCCGTGCCCGGGAGCCGTAGCTCCGAGCTATAAGACCCTCGGCCGCAGCCCTGACCTCTCCAACCCTAGCCGCCGCACCCACCAACCCAACTGGGGTTTTGGTCCCCTTCCTTGCCTCCCCGAATTCCAGGTCGCCACTCCCTGCTTTAATCCCAAATCCGTCGCTGCCGGTTGAGGAAGAGGAAGAGGGAGCCGCCGAGCAGAAGCGCTTACCGGAGGAGACCGTGGGGCAGGGACTCCCTCGCCGCGTCTTGCGGCAGCACCTTCTCCTCTGCTCTGTTCCGCGACGCGGCCGACTATTCTGCTCCGCCCCACGCCGCCACGCCTTGCCCGAGCCACTAACGGGAGCCACAGCAATACCTCACCGACACCGCGCTCTAGAACACCGCCACGACGCCACCCGGGTGCCTCACGTCCTCACCGCCCCAGAGCTCCGTGTCGTCGCCGCCGCAAGGACCAGCACCAGGGGACGCGAACATCGTCGCCGGAGCGTCGCACCGAGGGAGCTCCACAGCAAGCCGACGCCACACCGACGACAAGCATCAAGAGGCGAGGAGGACGTGCGTGAAGATGGTCTGCGCTCTCAAGCCCGTGGACCGCGACGTCGCCTCCAAGACGCACCACACCGTCCATGCCCTGATCCACGACATCAGTCCGGCCTGCGACACCTCACCACGGCCTCGAACTCTCCCTGCACCGCCGCACCTCCGACGAGCCCTACGGTGAGCTCCGCTCGGTCCTAGCCCTGTTTTGTTCCCCGGCCTTCAAATCCGCTGTGCTGTGTTGTCCTGCTACGCGTCCATGTCCTCGACGTTCTGTGCGCCGGCCTTGGCGCCGAGGGGACCGAACCACGGCGCTGTCCCTTTGATCTGATCGGCCGTCGCGCCGCGTCTCGTGTAGGTGCCGCGCTACCTCATCGCCGCCACACTGCCCTTTGTCGGCCGGGCCGTGTCCGCAGAATCTCACCCTGTGCACGACGCCGCCTCACCACGCACGCCTTTGCCTTGCACACGCCGCCATGCCGCTCCGCGCCGCGCCACGCCGCATCACCGTCTCACCTCTCGCCATGCTGCTACATCCTCGCCGTGTGCACCTTCACCGCGCCGCGCACGCCACCGCTCGGCCGTCGCTGCCGCACGGCTCTACCTCGTGTCGCCGCCGCCGCATCTGAGCTCGCCATGCCTATGCTTGCCATGGAGCTATGGACTGGCCTCCGCACCGAGGTACTCTCTCTGCAGGTGAACGCGTGCCTCGCCGTCGTAGCCAGGTCCCATCACCGGCAAGCCCCTTTGCCGCGCCGCCGCACCGTCTGGGCATTCTGCCGAACAGCTTGCGCGCCTTCCTTTTTCCTGAGCCCTGTGTGGAGCCATACGCTGGACCACACGAACGCAGCCACACGAGCCCACAAAGGATCCCAGGTCCGGAGTTGGATGAACCCCAGAGGAGTTCAGGGGGCGCACCTGGACTTCCTCCCGTAAACCTTGTTGGGCTTTGGCCCATGAAAACCTGCTGGGCTCAAGAGTTAACCAGGCCGGACCATAGCTTAGCTAAAGGAGGTTTTCTAGACTTCTGAACCCTTGCGCCGAACTGGGCCGGCCCATTGGGCCTCCAACACTTTGGGCCCACTTACGGCCCACTAACCCTATGATCGCTGACGTCATGCTGACATCAGCATTATTTTAATAAAATTATTTTTGATTTAATAAAAGGATTTAATAAATGTTGTATAAATCTCTTTTTCTCTAAAAATTCATAACTAATTATCCGGAGCTCCGAAAATTATGAAACCACTTGCGTTGGTTTCATAATTTCGAGACGCTCGCTGCTACCCTGTCCTTATCCGCTCTTGCCCTTGAACCGAACCTCTTTTGCCTGCGTACTTGGAGAAGGATACGTGGCCGCTACCGCCACTGCGCTACTGTGGGTCTGGTACGCCAGAGCTCCGCAACTAGCCACTGGCTTGTCACGGACAAGGATAACTTCCCCAAGGAGCGTTTGCACTGCTTTCCTTGCTTACACCGCTCCCACCACCCTGTGCCGCAACCCGCATACCCGTTCTCACTTTGCCTTGCATCGAGCCGTGTAGCACGCGACGTACCCAGCGTTAGTAACCCGGAAGGCTGCGTGTGATGGACGGTCGTGCCTTGAGCAAAGGCCTCTGCTTCAAAGCACGGCAACCCCGTGTTGCAACCTAGTTACTACACCCTGGATATCGTCGAATTGCTAGCACTTGCTCCACCTTGCTCCCGAGCACGCCTTACGACATCGCCATCCTTCTATCGACCACGAGCCGATCTTTTCCTTCTCTCGGTGCCGCCACCGCACACCTAGTTCTGATAATGCCTCGCCTAACTCGTTTCGCCTTACTCCTCTCTCTTGAACCTCTGAGCTTCTGCTTCGTGCACCTATCTGTTGCGCTAATGCCCTGCAGGCGCAATAACCAAGGTCCTTAGCCTTTGATCGGCCACCCAAACTTGAACTAACCCTTCTCTCTAATTTGTTTTCTAGTATACAAAGCTAGTAGCTTTAAACTATTTTAATATAAAACTAATTACTTTGATTTCCTTATTTTAAACTAGTGCAGCTTGTAGCTAGTTTGGATTTGTTTGGTTCTTTAATGCTTCTCTTTGGAGTTTAATTGCAAATAGATCCTTGTTATTTATTTATATTTCCGAATCTAGGATTTCCCGGAGCCGAGGAGACAAGCCAGAAGATCAAGTACGGCTATGGAAACTATGATGACTTCTTGCTCATAGGTGTTCACGCCCGACCATTCTTTGAATGCCCATTAGGCATGGCTATTAGAACTGCTAGTGCTTTATTAATTGCATAGTGATGGATATGATGAACCCATGCATAGCCTCTTTTACATACTTGCCCTTGATTGACCTACTACTACTACTTACTTATGCGAGATGATATGCTGAGCTTGCTATGCATGTGTTGGGATTATTGTGGTAGTTTCTTGGCGTGTGTGGGGAAAACCGGCAGGAGAAGGTGTTTTGGGATATTTTGGCGGGGGTGAGCTCGAGACAACCCGGTCTGGGATCGGGGGCCAGGGATCGTCTTCTCGAATGTTGCCCAGTTTGGTGCCTATGGCGGGTACATTGTTTTAGGAGCACAGGTGTTGGGGTTTTTGTGATGACTTGGAGGATATGAGCTCGCCCCGGTCTGAAACCGAGTGGGTCGCCTGTTACACGGGACTTTCGTACACACCACCTTGCCGAGAGTGGGGATAGGGCCGTTCGACCCTAGCAAGTGCGATACCATACCTGCTAGTAGGATAGTGGGTATCAGTGAGAGGGTTAGGGTGAAGTCCCTTCCCTTTGGGCGCTCCCCGTGTGGCCACACGGGGGCATTTTCACAGTTCTGGGGCGGACCTTTGCGAAGGACCACAGCGAGACCCGGATGCAGGATGGAATCATAACTCCTAGGTGTTCGTTCGGTAGGATGGGCTCGGTCAACTTGCTACCGTCGGGTGCCATTCCGAGTTGGGTACTAGTGTACACGCTCTACAGAGTTTAGATCTATACGTATAGCCGCGTCCTCGGTTATGGACATGCCCGTTGTTTCTCCGACTCTTACGTTTTGGGATTTCTACCTTCCCCCCTTATAGGATGAGAGTGTATGGTGAGCCGTGGTTGTACTCGGGGAGAGGAGAGTTGCTCCCTCTGCCTCGCGGATCTGAGTGCAATCATTGAGGTGCGAGGAGTGGGAGTTCTCGCACCGACCCTAGATGGAGTTAGGTGATGGTGTCGGTGATCTGGGTGACCAGGTGCAACCGTATGTGGATGAGTGATATGGGAATTGGTGGGAATTGGAGAATCTATTCTTTATGAGATGCTACTGCTGCTGCTGCTTAGGAAACTCCAGCACTTACCGTGATACCTTTTTATACCTTTAGCATTAGGCCACTTAAAGCTTGCATACGGTCGGTGACATGAACCTATCCCAATCCTTGGGGATAGTTTGTGAGTGTGCAGGATTGGGCTTGGAACGAAAGTCCATTTATGAAGAATCCATGGAGGAAGGGTTGCATGGCTTCGCTCAAGGATGCCTGTGGAGAAGATCGAGGATGAAGCCCTAAAGCCTTAGCTACCGCTGCGTAGAGTTTCTACTTGTCATTTAGCCCAAGGGGCTTGTATTTAAATCGTATACTGAGTTGTATTCGGATGTTAATACTCTGTTTTGTACTCTGATTTCGTTGTATGACTGTGATATTTATCTGTGATGAATGCCTGTGCGTGATAGCGTCTGATCCAGGGACTATCACGAGACAGAAAGCTGGGTTTTCCGATTTAGAAAACCCAGGGCGTTACAGATGGTATCAGAGCCGTACTTGACCGTAGGACGAGCCCTAGCAATGGCCGATAGTTTAGGACAGCCTAAACATCCTTAATTGAGTATATACTCCTTGACTTTTATATAAACCCCTTGAATTCTACTATTACATCCTTGACTTCTCACTAACTAAGTAACTAACTAGCTTACTAACAACCCCTTTACGTGGTTGCTGACCTATGAAGAACAACGGACGTCGCTTGATCAAGACCAAGCCATACTACAGAAGGATGCCTCGTACGAGACAAAGACGACTACCACAATGACAGCTATGAAGATTGGGTACAGGGATAAGTTGAAGATGACTCTACAGGACTTAACTGGACTACCCCCTGTTGAGCCCTCAATACAAGTTTACACCTCACAGTTGCCCTACAATGGAGTTCAGACTACTGAAGATGGAATAGACTGCCACCTTGATGCCACACGAAGTCTGCACACCAGAGAAACAACCAGAACCATACGCACTCTTTCAGGATGAAGTTGGACAACGCCACTTTGAAGATAATGATGAGTTAAGATTCTAAATCCAAGTGCACCAACCTAAAGAACTGGTGATCTACGACATGGATTTGGCACACGAAAGCATGGTTGCAGGAGTCGGAACCCCTGAGATGCTCATAGCTCAGCAGTTGGATAAAGGCCCATCAACTTGAAGCTACAAGAATAACCAAGTCAGATTAGATTAAGGTAATGTAACAAGCTGCAGCTACAAGAGGCAAATATTGGATTGAACAGCTACAACCACCCTGGGAGCAAGCATCAAAAACTTAGAATCATGATTTGATAAGTATACGGAATTCCCCATTGACGAGAAGTGTGAAATTTGGATGATTAAATCTGAATCTCCCTAACCGACCAGAGATGATGATGGATCAAGATCAACAAATGAGAAACGCGGGCATGGATAAAATGATAAACATGGAGCACCCCTTTGCAAGGATAAGCCACGAGAACTATGGACGAAGAAGAGTAGTCCAACTAAGATAGAATGTCTGAACTTGAAGAATTGGACAAGAAGCGTTGGGTTAAGATCAAGAAGATTTTAGCTTTCTCCCACAGGACCTCGTGATACTCCTCAGCTACGAATGGAACCTCAGTTAGAAAGATGATTTCGGTAATTGGACCCTAACCCATAGGATTGTGAAGGAAGCAATAGCTACAAGAAGTAACATCAGTACTGTACGAGTCAGATGGATAACAATAAACCGTGTGACCCAGAGAGGATTATGGAACACGACTTACAGGTCCTCAATCAAGCCAGCTCGGTGAAGACCTTCACCAGCCTGCTTCAGAATTTCAACACCAAGACGTCAAATGGAGTGTATCCTTTTCAAGTGATGTAACTCTAACAATAGAGAAATCCCCCAAATACCCACGATATACTAGTAAACTTCTACCTGGTGTAATCTCGGAGGTCATAGGAGTCAGCCTCGAGATACCCTTTTGTTTGGTGTGTTGCTTGAGTGATTGGATCTTGATGGTCTTATGGTTGTTATGCCTCTTCACGTTTGTGTGAAATTGTATTGAGTGTTTATGCTTGCTAGATATTTAGATGACTCCTTTAGAGGCCTTAGCTTCCCATCCTACATGATCAAAAGCTTGAAGAATGAAGACCGACGTGTCGAGCATACAGCAAGAACAATCTTCAGAAGAAGAGAAGAATTTCTAGTACCTTCGACCAATTTGACCAAGGTTCCAGAAGAGTTACCCGATGATCATTGGAATTGAGTTCGCAAACCAGAGGAAGAGTACCAGAAAATTTGAAACCTTGAAAGCTCGAAAGTGCATGTACCCCTATGGAAGCATAGATTGGTTAAGAGCAGTTGAGTACCCTATGATGTCAGCAATGCATTTTGGAAAAGTTCGGTCGATCCCACTTTTGGAATAAGCATTCGACAAGGAAGCACTACTGGACACAGGCTATCTGTTTAACCTCACAGTTGGAACCTACCTATTGGAGAATAAATAAGAAGAGTTTGCTAAGCATACCAGAGTAAGGTAAGTGTGACCTCCACGTGAAGATTCATTCCAAGAAATTGGAACCGAAATGACTAGCATAAGATTTCGGATGGGAAAGAGTCACTCACACCATCGAGGGTGTTGCAGATGACCCCTCTTAACATGGATTATCATGAATGGACAGTAACCATTCATAGTGTCTACGACCAGGAGCTAAACGGATAGGTCGGATGTTCCTAGCACTCTGACGAGAATCGTCGGAGACGAGCTAAACCAACAAATGGATTTCTATAAGAGTGGCACACGAAGATTGGTATAGATTACTGAACACTCAGAGAAGTTCTGGGAGTTGAGAAATCACACAAGAATTTTGAGGATCTTTGATTAATTGCACAAGATCCTATGATGGAACACAAGTATTACAGTAGGGTAAGTTGGATGTGCCGTTACAAGAAGCTGTGATAGTTCCTAAGCCTTGGATGTGCTGTTACAAGAAGCTGAGATAGTTCCTAAGCCACGAGATGGCTGAGTAAGCCAAAGGAAGTTATGTTCACCTAAGTGTGACTAATTGCTGAGAGTGCACGCCATAAGTGGTGCGACTGCACTAATGATTTGGAGAGATCAGTATATCTACTTAAGGATCAAGAGATAATATTTTATATCTTCCACATATCCCAGATGGGTATGGCTTCAAGAAGATTTCTTGGATAAACTAGGGAAACCTAGCAAATATATGAAAAGGTGGATGAAGAAAAGATATTTATGAGACTCAACTTCTGCTTGGTGTACCTCCTTTGGATACGCAGTCAAATTTGGACAAAAGATAATAATAAACTTAAGGGTACGCTAAGGAATGCAGGAGCTTCAGCATATGGCAACCAACTGGATAAGAGTTTGCTATAGGCAAACCAGCTATTTACCCACAGTGAATTAGGCTCAGAGATACCGCCGGAGATACAGACCTCCGCTAGGCATAAAGTATATGACTCCCTCATATGGAAAGAAGTGGGAGACTCGTGCCTAATTGGAATAAAAATACTTAATGGACGCCATGAGAATATGACCTAGTTCATATGGAATCATATTGGAATAAGCTAGGTTGATGAGAGGAATGTAACCTCGAGTGGGAGGACTGGAATATTATGAGACAGCCATGCTCTGACTTGTTCTAAGGTCACCAAACTTGTGTGGCACGGCTGGAAGATATAAATTGAGATAAAGGAAGCTCTAGCTTATACTTGGAACTTGTCACGAGCTGGGACAAGAGTATAGCCCCCGAGATACCCGGATCATACATCGCAAGTGCTAATGGATGCTAACGCACGAGAACCTACAGTAGCACTCGGCTTCGAAAGCCCTCATGGGAATAAGAGATGCGGAACCTGAGAAATCTTGTCGACTAAACGTTACGACGTCAAGGACATCAGCAACTCGAAGACCTACTGGAGAGAAGAACCTCACCACCCCGGTACGAGCTTAATCTCGAGGACGAGATTCTTTTGAGGGAGGGGGGAGTCTGTAACATCCCAGAAATTTGGATGTTTTTCCCATGTGTGAATTTTCACAAAATTTTAAAACTTTTTGATTGAACATGTGTGTCACCAAATTTTATCCAAAATTGCTAGCTCTCATCTCAAATTCCATATAAAATAAATAAATATAAAAAAAATTAAATTCAAATTATGGTATAATTATGATTTGGTTTTTCTTGAATTTTATTTGGAGTTCAAATTGTGTGGTGTTTGAATTAGAAATAGATTCAAATTCAAACTTATATTCAAACTATAATTCAAAACCTATTTTATCTAGCTAACCACTAACTTGGGCCGCAACCCAGTGGACAAGGTCCACTAGAGACCCCTCTACTCTTCAGCCAAGCCAGCCCACCTAACCTCGTCTGAGTTTGGGCCCTAACCTTTTAGCCAAGTCTACTCCACACCCTTTTACTCTGGGCACTTAACCAGTCCGGACCCCTCCTCCTTTGCACGAGCCCACCAACCGGCCCAACTCCGTGGCCCGCCAACCCAAGAACCTCTCCGGCCAACCCCTTCCCTCTCATCTGTCACCGCCAAACCGGGCCCGCACGTCAGAGGGACCGTGACCCCCTTTTTCTCCTACCTCGCGCCCGTACGCATCACGCGCGCCGCACGCGCCGCGCGATGGGACAACTTCGCCGGCCGGCTCCGCGCTGGCACGTGCTTCCGCAACCTCGCGCGCGCAGGACCCCACCTCCCCTCCTTTGCTTTCGCGAGCGCTCTCGGATGGACGCCACATCCGCCGCGTTGTGCAGCTGCTGCATCCCGACCGCACGCTCACCGGCGCTGTGCCCGGGAGCCCTAGCTCCGAGCTATAAGACCCGCGGCCGCAGCCCTGACCTCTCCAACCCTAGCCGCCGCACCCACCAACCCAACTAGGGTTTTGCTCCCCTTTCTTGCCTCCCCGAATTCCAAGTCACCGCTCCCTGCTTTATCCCCAAATCCGTCGCCGCCGCTTGAGGAAGAGGAAGAGGGAGCCGGCGAGCAGAAGCGCTTACCTGAGGAGACCGTGGGGTAGGGACTACCCTCGCCGCATCTTGCGGCAGCACCTTCTCCTCTGCTCTGTTCCGCGACGCGGCTGACTCTTCTGCTCTACCCCGCGCCGCCACGCCTTGCCCGAGCCACTGACGGGAGCCACAGCAATACCTTGCCGACGCCGCGCTCTCGAACACCGCCGCGACGCCACCCGGATGCCTCACGTCCTCGCCACCCCGGAGCTCCATGTCGTCACCGCCGCAAGGACGAGCACCAGGGGACGCGAACATCGTCGCCGGAGTGTCGCGCCGAGGGAGCTCCGCAGCAAGCCGACGCCACACCGACGACAAGCATCAAGAGGCGAGGAGGACGTGTGTGAAGATGGTCTGCGCTCTCAAGCCCGTGGACCGCGATGTCGCCTCCAAGCCACACCACACCGTCCACGCCCTGAGCCACGACATCAGTCCGGCCTGCGACGCCTCGCCACGGCCTCGAACTCTCCCTGCACCGCCGCACCTCCGACGAGCCCTACGGTGAGCTCCGCTCGGTCCTAGCCCTGTTTTGTTCCCCGGCCTTCGAATCCGATGTGTTGTGTTGTCCTGCTACGCGTCCATGTCCTCGACGTTCTGTGCGCCGGCCTTGGCGCCGAGGGGACGGAGCCACGGTGCCGTCCCTTTGATCTGATCGGCCATCGCGCCGCATCTCGTGTAGGTGCCGCGCTACCTCGTCGCCGCCGCGCTACCCTTGGTCGGCCGGGCTGTGTCCACAGAATCTAAACCTATGCATGACGCTGCCTCGCCGCGCAGGCCTTTGCCTCGCGCGTGCTGCCATGACACTCCACGCCGCGCCACGCCGCATCACCATCTCACCTTTCGCCGCACTGCTACATCCTCACCGCGTGCACCTTCACCGCGCCGTGCACGCCTCCGCTCGGCCGTCGCAGCCGCGCCGCTCTACCTTGTGTCGCCGCTGCCGCATCTGAGCTCGCCATGCCTGTGCTTGCCATGGAGCTATGGACCGGCCTCCGCGCGCGAGGTACTCTCTCTGCAGGTGAACGCATGCCTCGCCGTTGTAGCCAGGTCCCATCGCCGGCAAGCCCCTTTGCCGCACCGCCGCACCGTCTGGGCATTCTGCCGAACAGCTTGCGCGCCTTCCTTTTTCTTGAGCCCTGTGTGGATCCACACGCTGGACCACATGAACGCAGCCACACGAGCCCACAAAGGATCCCAGGTCCGGAGTTGGATGAACCCCAGAGCAGTTCAGGGGGCGCACCTGGACTTTCTCGCGTAAACCTTATTGGGCTTTGGCCCATGAAAACCTGCTGGGCTCAAGAGTTAACCAGGCCGGACCATAGCTTAGCTAAAGGAGGTTTTCTAGACTTGTGAACCCTTGGGCCGAACTGGGTGAGAGCCAGGTGTGGTTCGAGGACCGGTGGATGGTCGCTTCTTGGTGTGATGAGTGATTGACAACGTGGTGTGGACTGATTCTTGGCTAAGTATTGCAGGTGCAGGTTGCGGCTTGACTGGTGCAGGTGCAGGTGAAGAACAAGCATGAAAGGTCATTGCCGGTGAGGCCTCCAGGTGTGGAGAAGACAAGTAGGCTTGGTTCGAGGGACCCGGTGGCCAGCGGGGTCAAGTGCGGGCCGCATGGTGGCAATAACGGCAAGATGAAGTCATGGACGGTTTCTTGGTTGAGCCTCAAAACCAAGGTCGAGCCGGGACTACGTGGGAGCCGAGTCATGAGTGGTGATTGGCGGAGGCTACACCAAGTTCGCGGGGTTTCCGGTGGTTCACCAGAAAACCACTGGGTTCCTTGGTTGATCCACAAAGCCAAGACCGAAGAACCGAAGACGGAGGTGCAGCAGCTCCAAACCGGTCTGACCGGTGGGTCTGACCGGTCTGACCGGTGGGTACCGGTCTGACCGGTGAGGAGCACCGGTCTGACCGGTGTGCGACGACGCAGTCCGGAATCTTCGAAGCGGAGGACACGCGTCGGGATCGCAAGGCTTGCGTCGAGGCTAAGCAAGTTTGCGGTCGCTGGGCATCCGTCCGATGGTGCGAAGACAAAGACTTCCAATTTTGCCCTCGAGGGGCATGTATCCCTAGTTAGCTAGTAAGGGTATTTTCGTCTTTTGGTTGCCTCCATATAACCCAAGTGGTGAGAGGATGGCAGCCATCTCTTGGAACCCTAGCTCATTTGGTTTTCCTATTTTCCTTCCTATTTTCTTAGGATTTTCGTAGGACTAGCTTGAGAGCTTCATGGTGAGATCTTGTGAGAGGGAAGGATGATTGGGCGGCAAGCTAGACCTTGTATGAACCTCTTTGGTATGTATAGATGATTCGGCGTGGTTCCTCAAGGCTTGGATGTGTCTTTCCCGTTTCTCCTTTTTGGTGATTTTCGGAGCCCTTTCTTGGTGATTTTCTTGGAGCGATTTCGAGGCCTTTCTCTTTGGGATTTGGTGGGGGATGTATGCATGAACCCTTCGTGGTTCTTTTCCCTTTGATTCCCCTTCCAAATCTGTGAGCAAAGGGGCTCGATTTTGGGGTTTTCGTGGCTCTAGGGTTAGAGGCGTTCTTGGTGGGATTTCTTTGATTCCTCTTGATTTGACAAGTTTTGGTGGACCAAATCTTGGCTATGGAGTACCCATGAGGTGTTCCTACTATCCCCAAAGTCTTGTGCAAAACTGTGGAGCGGATCGGGAGATCGGGAGTTGGATTTGGAGGAGTTGACCCGCGAGCGCTGTTCATCCCGAGCTGCCCAGGCACGACCGGTCTGACCGGTGCTCTTGACCGGTCTGACCGGTGCTAGCCCTTGGTGGGTTTTTGTCTCGGGGAACAGCCTTGTCCGTGTGGTTTTGTCCCGTGGTCCTGCTGATAAGTTCTTGGCGTGTTTGGAGTTGGTTTGCTAGATTTTGTGAGGGGTTCTTTTTCCTCACAGGTTGTGTTTCGTGGTGGTTTTTGTTCCAGGGCCTAGAGGAGTCACTGAGGCTTCCTGGAATGTTTGTTGTCCAGCTGCTGTAGCCACCGGCCTGACCGGATCTGTCCACCGGTCTGACCGGTGTCACCGGTCTGACCGGCGCAGTCCATCAGTCTGACCGGTGTAGCTCAGGCAGCAAGCCGTGCAAGTTTCCGCTGTGGTTTGGTGAGTTTTGACTCAGAAGGTTGAGTGTTGGTTCCTAGGACCAGTAGCACTCCAATGGCTTCGTGGTCTTGGACAACTTGGGTAGTTGGGTCAGAGACGTGAGTTGGAAGCCGTGTTCGTCTTGTTGGAGTTCTCATCTCCTTCGAGAAGAATTTTTATCGGCTCCCATTCACTCCCCCCCTCTCTGGTTCGCCTAATCGGTCCTTCAATTGGTATCAGAGCCGGTTCGGGTCTTTATTGACTCTTACCAGTCTAAGATCCAAAGATGGCGTACCAGGAACAGGGTTCGGGTCCTCCGCACTTCGATGGGAAGAACTACCAGATGTGGCAAAGGCGGATGGCGGCGTTCCTCCGCGGAAAGGGTCAGATCCTTTGGGATGTCACGGTGAACACAGCGTATGTTCATCCGATGAACTTCCTTGCTCCAGGATCGAGGGATATGTTCGAAGCCAACAACAAGGCTGTCGACTACTTGTTTCGTGCTCTGTGTCCGCCTGAATTCGATCGGGTTCAGACAGAGGCCTTAGCTTGTAGGATTTGGGAGCAGTTGAAGGATGCTCATGCTGGGAATGCTCAGGTTCAGGCTCGGATGTACGCGACTTACCGGAGAGAGTACGAGAACTTCACTCATCTCCCCGGCGAGTCCGTCGATGCCCTTTTCCAGCGATTTACGGTTGTTGTGAACAACATGAGAGCCAATGTGGACGTCCTCCCATACAATGATCATGATAGAGCCGTGAAGCTCTTGCACTCGTTGGATCGTACCGTATGGGACGGGAAGTTTGAGGCTATCATTGAGTCCGAGAAGTATGACACCTTGACGGTGAACGAGCTGTTCTCGAAGCTCAAGTCGGCTGAGTTGGACCGTGGTATGACAGCCAAGATCGAGAGCCCGACTGATTCTCATAGTCTCTCTCTCGTTAGTGGCAAAGGAGCTAAGTCTAACGCTAACGCATCCTCAAGGTTGTACTCTCTGTCTTCTTTGATGTCTTTGCCAGACGAGGAGTTCGACGTGCTTGGAGAGGACGAGCTGGCGTTGCTGACCAGGCGGTTCGAGAGGCTGCACGAGAACCGGGTGAACACGAGGAGGACAGCACGGACGTGCTTTCAGTGCGGCAAGCCAGGACACTTCGTCGCCGACTGCCCGGAGAAGACGGAGAACAAGGACGGCTACAAGGATGGCTACAGGCACCGATCGAGCAAGGATGGCAAGTACCGATCGAGGCGCGATCACAAGCACAAGAACAAGCACAAGGACGAGCGACGGTTGAGGAAGAAGGATGGCCGCGGCAGGAAGGCCCGAGCAATGGTCGGAGCGAGCGACGTCGACTCCAGCTCCGCCTACTCTTCCTCGAGCTCGAGTAGCAGTGAAGATGAAGGTGATCGGCGCAAGAACAAGAAGTCATCCAGGAACTTGAGCGGGTTGAGCTGCTTCGCGAGAGATGGCTTCTGCGGCATGGCCCGTAGCTCCGGCAGCAAGAAGAGCCACCAGAGTGACTCGGACTCTGACTCCGAGGATGAGGTATGTGATGAGCTCTCTTCTTTGCACAAGGAGAATGATGAGTTGGTTGACTTGCTTGATAACCGTGATCACATGCTTAGAGAGGCCAAGAAGATGAGGAAAGAGCTTAGGGCCTCACTAGAAGATGCTAGGAACCGTGTGGCTGAGCTAGAAACCCAGAACCTAGATGCTAAGCTTGAGATTGATTTGCTTAAGGCTTCTCCTGTGGTTTCTGATGAGATTGATTGCTGTGATTGCTCTGTGTACCTAGCTGATCTTACTGCTCTTAAGGATAAGCATGCTTCTACTTGTGATGAACTAGATATGCTTAGGGTTGAAGTGGCTGAGCTTAAGTCTAGACCTGCTTTGCTAGGTGCTTGCACTTCTTGCCCTGTTTTGCATGGAAAGATTGATGAGATGCATGCTTACACTGTTTCGCTTGAGGCTAAGTTGAAAGAGCCTGTTCCCACTTCTTGCTCTACTTGTGAATTGCATGCGGTTAAGAATTTGGAGCTTGCACATTATGTTGATCGCTTGCAGGATGAGAATGATGAGCTGAGAAAATGTATGAGCTGGTTGTCGGGTCAGGAGTCTCAGCTTGGTATCATGATAGCGGCTTTCAAATGCTATGATGGTCAGGCACTTGGGGCTGACAAGCTTGGAGAGAACTGTGGTGAGGGAGTTGAGAGAGTTGGAGAGATTCCTATCCCACCACCAAACAGACACAAGAACAAGTTTGAGCCCAAGCCTAACCATCTCAGAAACAAACTTGACACTACTCCAGATCCACCCATATTCCCTCACCCGACAAATGATTTTCAGAAACCGGTGAAGTTTGTGAGCCCAAAGGGAGGTGAGGAAGGAGAGAAGAAGGGTGAGAAGCCGAGTGGGCAGCCCCAACCCAAGCCTAAGCCTAAGCCACAGCCCATAAAGTTCCATTGTGGGTATTGTGGGAGAGATGGTCACAAGGATGAGTTTTGCTTCAAGAGGAAGCGTGAGGAGAGAATGGCTAGAGAGTGGGCTAACAGGGACAGGTACCACCCCTCTAATGGTGTACCTGAGCCTCGTATGCAGATGCCCAGGGCCAAGGCGATTGTGAGGACGGTTCCGGCTTGGGGAGACCGGAAGGCTGCAGGTGTTGCTGCTGGCTGAGCCACACCGGTCAGACCGGTGTACTACACCGGTCAGACCGGTGCAGGTCTGGGCAGATAGCGAGTCGGGTTTCGTGCTCGTGAGGATGCTCGGTTTGGTTCTGGAGGTCGTGGTTCTGGTGGTTGGTCTGGAAAGTTTGCAGGTGGTCAGTTTGCTAGGCGTTCTCCACCTCGTGCTCAATACGAGGGTGGGAAGAGTCATAGCTTTGAGATGGAGAGGAGGAACGATCCACGGTTTCCCTTTCGTGGTTTTCGTCCTCCTCCAGCTAGAGTGGGTTGGTTCCCTCGTGGTGGTTACCGTGGTGGTGTTCGTGGTGTTTGCTTTGATAGGCGTGATGATTTGGTTTGTGCTAACCCCACTTTGGAGCAAATGGCTCGGCACTGGTTTTACTCTTTTGGTACTAACCCCAGTGCTGAGTCGTTTGTTCACTCACGTGCTCGCTTTTGAATTTCAGGTGGGAGACTTGAAGAACATTTGGTTGATTGACTCCGGTTGCTCGAGGCATATGACCGGAGACAAGGGGTGGTTCTCAAGTCTCGTCCCTGTGGTGACAAAGAAGTACATCACCTTTGGGGACAATGGGCGAGGGCGTGTGATGTCAGAAGGTGAGATTAAGGTAAGTGACAAGATCACTCTCAGGCGTGTTGCTCTTGTTCAATCGCTTGGATACAATTTGCTTTCTGTGTCCCAGTTGTTGGATGAGGGTTTTGAGGTGTTGTTTCGGCCTGGTGGTTCTCGGATTTTAGATTCTCGGGGGGATCTTGTTTGCATGGTCGCTCCCGAGGGTCAAGTGTTCCGAGCTGATTTTTCTCAGTCTTCTGGTGTGGAGAGTTGCTTCTTGGCTGGTTCTTCGAGTGAGTTGTGGAAGTGGCATAGGAAGTTGGGTCACTTGAGCTTTGACCTTTTGTCTCGCTTGAGTAAACTCAATTTGGTCCGAGGATTGCCACGGTTGAGGTTTGAGAAAGAGTTGGTTTGTGCGCCGTGTAGGCATGCCAAGATGGTAGCCTCTTCTCACCCGCCTCTCACCGATGTGATGACTGAGCGTCCATGCGAGCTGCTCCATATGGACCTTGTTGGCCCAGCTCGTGTGCGATCTGCGGGTGGAAAGTGGTATGTCCTTGTTGTGGTGGACGACTACTCTCGGTATGCGTGGGTGTTCTTTCTAGAGGAGAAGGGGGAGACGTTTGGTTTTGTTCGAGATCTTGTCTTGAGGTTAAGAAACGAGAGGCACGGAGATGCCATACGAGCGATCCGCAGTGACAATGGCTCGGAATTCAAAAACTCTCGCTTCGAAACCTTTTGCCATGACTTGGGTCTTGAACATCAGTTTTCGAGTCTGTATACGCCTCCCCAGAATGGCGTGGTGGAAAGGAAAAACAGGACCTTGTGCGAGATGGCTCGGACGATGCTCGACGAGCATAGGACTCCGAGAAGGTTCTGGGCTGAGGCGTTCAATACCGCGTGCCATGTGTCGAACAGGATCTACCTCAGGGTTCACAAGAAGAAAACCTGTTACGAGTTGATGCACGGTCGCACACCCAAGGTGAGTCACTTCCATGTCTTTGGTTGTAAATGCTTCATTCTGAAGAAAGGGAAGAAGTTGGACAAGTTCGAGGCTACGTCTGTCGATGGCATTTTCTTTGGTTATGCATCTCATTCTAGAGCATTTCGTGTGCTCAATCTTGAAACTAACCAAATCGTGGAGACTTGCGAGGTAACCTTCGACGAGACACAGCCACGTAGTCAGCTTGTTTTTGAGTGTGCAGGTGACGACGAACTTGGCGAGGAGACCTTTCAGGAGGAGGAGCATGAACATGGAGATGATGAAGATGGCGGTGTGATGCCCGCGGCTGAACATGTACCTACTACTTCGACGACGATCAAGAATGGACCCTCTCCCACACCTACAATGACAAACCCAGATCAAGGCGAAGCTGCTGTTGAGGGGGAGGTAGCATCAAGGTGAGAACCTCCCCGACGAGTGCAAGTGGATCACCCAGCTTCGAGAATCATCGGCGACATGAATGAACGTACTACACGGTCGAGGGTTCGGAACAATTCTCATTTCTCTCATGCTGCTTTTGTTGCCACCTTTGAGCCCAAAGACATTGGACACGCGTTATCTGATCATAATTGGGTTAACTCGATGCATGAGGAGTTGGAGAATTTTGAGAGGAACCAAGTTTGGGTGTTGGTTGACCCTCCACCAGGGTGTAAGCCGATTGGGACAAAATGGGTGTGGAAAAATAAAGAGGGAGAGAAAGGAGAAGTGGTGAGGAACAAGTCGAGACTTGTTGCTCAGGGGTACAGTCAGAAAGAGGGGATCGACTACGAGGAGACTTTCGCTCCTGTAGCTCGTTTGGAGGCGATCAGGATCCTTCTAGCCTTTTCTGTGGCTAAAGGGTTCAAGTTGTACCAGATGGATGTGAAGAGTGCTTTTCTGAACGGTGTGTTGGAGGAAGAGGTGTTTGTGAGGCAACCACCGGGGTTTGAGAGTGAGAAGTACCCTCACCGGGTGTACAAGTTGAGGAAGGCGCTGTATGGGTTGAAGCAGGCGCCTAGAGCTTGGTATGTTTGGTTGAGGGGGTTCCTGTTTGAGAGAGGGTTTGAGATGGGGAAGGTCGACCAGATATTTTCACCAAACCCCTAGATCAAGCAACTTTCACTCGTTTGCGGGGGGAGCTTGGTGTTTGTTTGTTTTCTTGAGTTGGCGTGTGGGAGCTCCTTTGTAGCATATGTATAGCTTTTCTTTGTGCATTTCTTGCATTTGGCATGGCATATGTAACATGATGTATAGGCATCTTTGTATCTTAGGTTGCATGCATTTTGTATCATATGCATTGTTTAGGAAAGGCTTCTCCTATATACATTGTTCACCATGGAATGACATATATGTCTTTGTGAGCTAATTTGGTAAGCTATGGTTAGTTTGGCTTAGCTCTTGATAATTTTGGTTTATATCCATGGTTGATGGCTATGTTTTTGAAAAATTTCATATCTATGCTCTCTTGTGAGTAAATGCCTTTACATGATCTTGACATGTTTTAGTGGCTTGGCTATGCTTAATTTGTGGTTGGATAGCTTATTTTGATCATATGGGGCCAAAGGCTCATTTGCCATCATGAATGTTTAGCCCCCATGCTTCATCTTGTGGAGGGGCATAAGTTCCTTTTTGTCGCAAAGACATTTCATGTACCAATTATAAATCTGAAAATGAAATGTAAATTGCTTGAAAATGTGCTCCCATGTCATGTGTGCTAATTTTAATTTGCTTTGGGTGCTAAATCGTTGCATGATGCCTAGCAATGAGAAGTCTCATATATAGAAGTAGGCACATGGCTCGGTGGCTTTGACATGACATGAGGTGCTTGTGGGTGTTTATGATGGTCTTATGCTTAGAATGGTTGTCCTAGCATGAAGTTTGTGTGGCTTTGCCATTTTGACATGTTTTGCTCATGTTTAGGACTTTGCTCATGAGAGGGTGATTTTTCGCAAAATTGCTAAATTCTATCTTAGCTTCGCCCAATGGTTGTGAAACTTGGTGATCATGAAGTTTATGTCATTACGAAGCTATAGAGTATCTAACTTGCTCGTTTGGACATGTGTAGCATCCTATGTTGAATTTTGTCTATTTGAGAAGCTCTAGGTTGCATTTTTTGCATTTTTGGCTTGATTCATGCATTGTCAACAAGGGGGAGAAGTTTGAGCATGTTTTGGCCTACTGAATGCATTTGGAAGGTTTTCAGGTGGTTTCATGCCATTTTTGGGCTCTGTTGTGCACCGGTCTGACCGGTTGAGGTCACCGGTCTGACCGGTCAGAGTGCTGGTCCTGTTCACATGTTGCCCACCGGTCTGACCGGTGGTGTCGACCGGTCTGATCGGTCAGAGCTGAGCTGTTGCAGCTGCTCTGTTTCGTGAAGTGGTTCGCATGCATTTGTCCAGGGGAAGTTGCATTGGTTCAGGCGGAGCTTGCATGTGTGCAGGGGGAGCTCTTTGTGGTTTTCGAGCTTTGGTTTGATGGTTTGTGCTCTTTGCTTGAGCATGTTTTGTCTCGGATGTGTCGAGCCGTTGCCCTTGCCTAAGGGGTCCGAGACTTGTCTTCTTCAAGTGATCTTGCTCTTTGCCTTTTCTTTGGCTTTCGTTCACTTGTTGGAGTTTCTTTTAGTCGTTTCTTTTCTTTTCCTTTTCTCTTGGTTACCAGAACGTGTGTGTTGTCAATGCACTCATCAAGGGGGAGATTGAGAGCCAGGTGTGGTTCGAGGACCGGTGGATGGTCGCTTCCTGGTGTGATGAGTGATTGATAACGTGGTGTAGGCTGATTCTTGGCTAAGTATTACAGGTGCAGGTTGCGGCTTGACTGGTGCAGGTGCAGGTGAAGAACAAGCGTGAAAGGTCGTTGCCGGTGAGGCCTCCAGGTGTGGAGAAGACAAGTAGGCTTGGTTCGAGGGACCCGGTGGCCAGCGGGGTCAAGTGCGGGCCGCATGGTGGCAAGAACGGCAAGATGAAGTCATGGACGGTTTCTTGGTTGAGCCTCAAAACCAAGGTCGAGCCGGGACTACGTGGGAGCCGAGTCATGAGTGGTGATTGGCGGAGGCTACACAGAGTTCGCGGGGTTTCCGGTGGTTCACCAGAAAACCACTGGGTTCCTTGGTTGATCCACAAAGCCAAGATCGAAGAACCGAAGACGGAGGTGCAGCAGCTCCAGACCGGTCTGACCGGTGGGTCTGACCGGTCTGACCGGTGGGCACCGGTCTGACCGGTGAGGAGCACCGGTCTGACCGGTGTGCGACGATGCAGTCCGGAATCTTCGAAGCGGAGGACACGCGTCGGGATCGCAAGGCTTGCGTCGAGGCTAAGCAAGTTTGCGGTCGCTGGGCATCCGTCCGATGGTGCGAAGACAAAGACTTCCAATTTCGCCCTCGAGGGGCATGTATCCCTAGTTAGCTAGTAAGGGTATTTTCGTCTTTCGGTTGCCTCCATATAACCCAAGTGGTGAGAGGATGGCAGCCATCTCTTGGAACCCTAGCTCATTTGGTTTTCCTATTTTCCTTCCTATTTTCTTAGGATTTTCGTAGGACTAGCTTGAGAGCTTCATGGTGAGATCTTGTGAGAGGGAAGGATGATCAGGCGGCAAGCTAGACCTTGTATGAACCTCTTTGGTATGTATAGATGATTCGGCGTGGTTCCTCAAGGCTTGGATGTGTCTTTCCCGTTTCTCCTTTTTGGTGATTTTCGGAGCCCTTTCTTGGCGATTTTCTTGGAGCGATTTCGAGGCCTTTCTCTTTGGGATTTGGTGGGGGATATATGCATAAACCCTTCGTGGTTCTTTTCCCTTTGATTCCCCTTCCAAATCTGTGAGCAAAGGGGCTCGATTTTGGGGTTTTCGTGGCTCTAGGGTTAGAGGCGTTCTTGGTGGGATTTCTTCGATTCCTCTTGATTTGACAAGTTTTGGTGGACCAAATCTTGGCTATGGAGTACCCATGAGGTGTTCCTACTATCCCCAAAGTCTTGTGCAAAACCGTGGAGCGGATCGGGAGATCGGGAGTTGGATTTGGAGGAGTTGACTCGCGGGCGCTGTTCATCCCGAGCTGCCCAGGCACGACCGGTCTGACCGGTGCTCTTGACCGGTCTGACCGGTGCTAGCCCTTGGTGGGTTTTTGTCTCGGGGAACAGCCTTGTCCGTGTGGTTTTGTCCCGTGGTCCTGCTGATCAGTTCTTGGCGTGTTTGGAGTTGGTTTGCTAGATTTTGTGAGGGGTTCTTCTTCCTCACAGGTTGTGTTTCGTGGTGGTTTTTGTTCCAGGGCCTAGAGGAGTCACTGAGGCTTCCTGAAACGTTTGCTGTGCGGCTGCTGTAGCCACTGGCCTGACCGGATCGGTCCACCGGTCTGACCGGTGTCACCGGTCTGACCGGCGTAGTCCATCGGTCTGACCGGTGTAGCTCAGGCAGCAAGCCGTGCAAGTTTCCGCTGTGGTTTGGTGAGTTTTGACTCGGAAGGTTTAGTGTTGGTTCCTAGGACCAGTAGCACTCCAGTGGCTGCGTGGTCTTGGCCAACTTGGGTAGTTGGGTTGGAGACGTGAGTTGGAAGCCGTGTTCGTCTTGTTGGAGTTCTCATCTCCTTCGAGAAGAATTTTTATCGGCTCCCATTCACTCCCCCCTCTCTGGTTCGCCTAATCGGTCCTTCACTGGGCCGACCCATTGGGCCTCCAACACTTTGGCCCCACTTACGGCCCACTAACCCTATGATCGCTGACGTCATGCTGACGTTAGCATTATTTTAATAAAAATATTTTCTGATTTAATAAATGTTTTATAAATCTCTTTTTCTCTTAAAATTCATAACTAATTAACCGGAGCTCTGAAAATTATGAAACTACTTGCGTTGGTTTCATAATTTGGAGACGCTCGCTGCTACCCTATCCTTATCCGCTCTTGCCCTTGAACCGAACCTCTTATGCCCGCGTACTTGGAGAAGGATACGTGGCCACTACCGCCACTGCGCTACTGTGGGTCTGGTACACGTACACCAGAGCTCCGCAACTAGCCACTGGCTTGTCACGGAGAAGCATAACTTCCCCAAGGAGCGTTCGCATTGCTTTCCTTGCTTACACCGCTCCCACCGACCTGTGCCGCAACCCACATACCCATTCTTTTCCTTCTCTAAGTGCCGCCACCACACACCTAGTTCCGATAATGCCTCACCTAACTCGTTTCGCCTTACTCCTCTCTCTTGAACCTCTGAGCTTCTGCTCCGTGCACCTATCTGTTGCGCTAATGCCTTGCAGGCGCAATCACCAAGGTCCTTAGCCTTTGATCGGCCACCCAAACTTGAACTAACCCTTCTCTCTAATTTGTTTTCTAGTATACAAAACTAGTAGCTTTAAACTATTTTAATATAAAACTAATTACTTTGATTTCCTTATTTTAAACTAGTGCAGCTTGTAGCTAGTTTGGATTTGTTTGGTTCTTTAATGCTTCTGTTTGGAGTTTAATTGCAAATAGATCCTCGTTATTTATTTATATTTCCGAATCTAGGATTTCCCGGAGCCGAGGAGACAAGCCAGAAGATCAAGTACGGCTACGAAAACTACAACGACTTCTTGCTCACAGGTGTTCACGCCCGACCATTCTTTGAATGCCCATTAGGCATGGCTATTTGAACTGCTAGTGCTTTATTAATTGCGTAGTGATGGATATGATGAACCCATGCATAGCCTCTTTTACATACTTGCCCTTGATTGACCTACTACTACCTACTTATGCGAGATGATATGCTGAGCTTGCTATGCTTGTGTTGGGATTATTGTGGTAGTTTCTTGGCGTGTGTGGGGAAAACCAGCAGGAGAAGGTGTTTTAGGTTATTTTGGCGGGGGTAACCTCGAGATAACCCGGTCTGGGATTGGGGGCCAGGGATCGTCTTCTCAGACGTTGCCCAGTTTGGTGCCTATGGCGGGTACATTGTTTTAGGAGCACAGGTGTTGGGGTTTTTGTGATGACTTGTAGGATATGAGCTCGCCCCGGTCTGAAACCGAGTGGGTCGCTTGTTACACGGGACTTTCGTACACACCACCGCGCCGAGAGTCGGGATAGGGCCGTTCAACCCTAGCAAGTGCGATACCATACCTGCCAGTAGGATAGAGGGTATCAGTGAGAGGGTTAGGGTGAAGTCCCTTCCCTTTGGGCGCTCCCCGTGTGGCCATACGGCGGCATTTTCACAGTTCTGGGGCGGACCTTTGTGAAGGACCGCAGCGAGACCCGGATGCAGGATGGAATCGTAACTCCTAGGTGTTCGTTCGGTAGGATGGGCTCGGTCGACTTGCTACTGTCGGGTGCCATTCCAAGTTGGGTACTGGTGTACACGCTCTGCAGAGTTTAGATCTATATGTATAGTCACGTCCTCGGTTATGGACATGCCCGTTGTTTCTCCGACTCTTACGTTTTGGGATTTCTACCTTCCCCCCTTATAGGATGAGAGTGTATGGTGAGCCGTGGTTGTACTCGGGGAGAGGAGAGTTGCTCCCTCTGCCTCACCGATCCAAGTGCAATCATTGAGGTGTGAGGAGTGGGAGTTCTCGCACCGACCCTAGATGGAGTTAGGTGATGGTGTCGGTGATCTGGGTGACCAGGTGCAACCGTATGTGGATGAGTGATATGGGAATTGGTGGGAATTGGAGAATCTATTCTTTATGAGATGCTACTGCTGCTGCTGCTTAGGAAACTCCAGCTCTTACCGTGATACGTTTTTATACCTTTAGCATTAGGCCACTTAAAGCTTGTATACGGTCGGTAACGTGAACCTATCCCAATCCTTGGGGATAGTTTGTGAGTGTGCAGGATTGGGCTTGGAACGAAAGTCCATTTATGAAGAATCCATGGAGGAAGGGTTGCGTCGCTTCGCTCAAGGATGCCTGTGGAGAAGATTGAGGATGAAGCCCTGAAGCCTTAGCTACCGCTGCGTAGAGTTTCTACTTGTTGTTTAGCCCAAGGGGCTTGTATTTAAATCGTATACCGAGCTGTATTCGGATGTAAATACTCTATTTTGTACTCTGATTTCGTTGTATGACTGTGATATTTATCTGTGATGAATGCATGTGCATGATAGCATCTGATCCAGGGACTATCACTAGACAGAAAGCTGGGTTTTCCGATTTAGAAAACCCAGGGCGTTACAGCGTCTCCTTTGGTCGATTAGAGGAGACGCACGTACACACTAAGTGTCTCCTTTGGTCCAGACAGAGGAGACGCACGTACACAGTACGCATCTCCTTTGGTCGAGATAGAGGGAGACGCGTACTGACAAGATGTGTCTCCATTGGCCGAGATAGAGGGAGACGCGGGTTCACAGCAGGCGTCTCCTTTCGTCGAGACATAGGAGACGCGCACTGACAAGACGTGTCTCCTTTGGTCAAGACAGAGGAGACGCGCACTGACAAGATGCGTCTCCTTTCGTCAAGACGGAGGAGACGCGCACTTACACGACGCGTCTCCTTTCGTCAAGACAAAGGAGATGCGTCATGGAAGTATTTTTCGCGTCTTTAATGTTGTGTTCATGTAATGGGCTCAGTTTCTGTGCTTGTTACCAAAGGTCCATGTGGGCCTAGAGAAATAGACATTTCAGGTGACCGGTAACTAGTTTCGGTAATGGACTTCGTTAGACACCCGTTACTAATACGTGTTATGAGTAACGGGCTCAGTGTCTGCACCCGTTACCAAAGGCTCCGGTGGGCCTAGAGAAACAGCCATTTCAGGTGACCGGTAAGTAGTTGTGCTAACGGTCTTTGTTCAACGCCCGTTACAATTACGTGTCATCAGTAACGGGCATCGGCCCGTTACCTTTGTTGGCTTATTTGTAACGCTTGATCGGTAACGGGTGTTTTGCCCATTATCAATGGCCATCCGCACCCGTTACCAATGGCTGTTTTTCACGTAGTGTTTGATATCTTGCTAGAGAATAATTTTATTAAACTCTCTGATCAGAAAGTTAATTCATCACCTCTTGAGTTAGGAGATAGAAAATATTGCAAGTGGCATAATTCATTTGATCATAATACTAGTGATTGCAATATTTTTTGCCAATTTATACAATCGGCCATTAATTCTGGACGATTGAGATTTTCTCAAACTCAAGAGGATGAGCAATTGTCTACGATTGGTTTTGGTGGCAGTGGATCATTAAATCGGCTAGCATCAGCCGGTTTATCAATAATTTAAATTTAGTTGCCGAAGACAAAGATTCAAAGCTCCCAAGTGATGAGAAAGACATCGTTCATGACTTGCAAGATCAAGTAATTATTGAGGACGATGAGCCTATCAAAATCCCAGATGTTACTGGGGGCAAATGGATTTTTCTCCATCAAACCAAGAACCTGTTGTTGTCGCTGTGCTGGGACAGGCGGTCAAACCGCCCAGGCAAGGAGGTTTAACTGGGTTGGAGCAATAGGTCAAACCGGTTGGTTCAGGTCTGAAAAGTCCAAAAATCTTGAGACCTGAGTGTCCTACAGCTAATGGAGGTAGAGATCATGTCAAGCACCTTGGTAAAAAGTCGAAGCTCACTTTTGATGAACTTCTGGCTAAGTATCAAAAGGAGAATGAGGCCAAGCATGCTAATCGGTCAAATGGTGTTAAGTCATCAAAATTGCCTCCTAAACATAATTATGGGAACTAGAATCGGCAAAGAAAGGGTTTTCAATCAGCAGCATCATATTCTCCTTTTGAGCCATCAATGCTAGTTCATATGCTCCATATCCCACTAATGTTCATCCTTTCTCATCATGGGGGTGGAGTGATTCATGGGCACATACTTCTTCATATTTCAGACCATATCATGTTGAGTATGCAGCTCCAAAATGACCATCATGTGCAAGGCAGCCATATTTCAAAAATGACCATTCTAAGCATAAAGATCAGTCTAGAGTTCAAAATAAGAAAAAGGTTGTCAAGCAAGTTTACCGAGTAAAAAGAGATGTCCGGAAAGATAAAAATTCAGATCTGAATTCAGTTAATGGAAAGCCGATTAATGTGTCAAGCACTTCGGTTACTAATGGCAAAGGAAAGGAAAACTCAACCGTCGATCTTCCAAGTGCCAAATCTGAACAAAAGAAGTTGAAGAGATCGAAGAACAAGAAAAGAGCATTGCTATCTAAAACCAGATCAAAGTCAAGTCCTACACTTGGTTTTTTCAAATTGGCAGAAAAAGGAGCTACAAAGGTTTAGTGCTCAAGAGTTCAAAAGGAGAGGCATGGCATGGGTTTCTAAAGGAAGCATTCAAGGCAAGGGTGATGATCAAGCAAAAGGTGTGGCACATTTTAGGGAGAAGAAGAGATATGAAAGACGTCCTTCAAAACTAAGGTTTGCACCAAATCATCAAAACTATTGGTCATTACCTAAATCATTTACTTCACAAATGTCACATATGCCTATGTTTTGGAATTCATCTTTAAGTATGCTTGATTATCCCTCATACTCTTATTTTGGTCCTTGGGTTCCACATGGATCATCTTTATATCATAGAGGGTCATCACCATATTGCTATGCATATTAATCAATAACAATAGCCGAAATATTTAGTTCTTAGAGATAATTTTAATTTCTGAATTTACATATCTCTACCCTTCTATTTCGGTTGAGCATAATCTTATGGATGGATTAATTATGGATGATATTGAATTATCGTTCTTGACAACATACATGGCCGATGAGTCTCTTTAATCATCGTCCTAAAGCGATGGCTTCCCGATGGAGGTTTCTCCCGGGCGAGAGCTTCGACGGTCTTTGCTAGTTTGCTCGTAAACTAGTCGTTCTTCGTCACGTAAGTGCGTTGGTTATCCTTTGCTAGTTTGCTTGTAAACCTAGCCGTCCACCATCACGTAAGTGTGGTATTTATCTCCCCGAAAGACCATCTTGAGCCAAAACCCTAGGAGGTGGTCTAACCGCGTTGCTAAGGCGGCCTAACCGCCCTATGCAGTTTTTTCAGCTCTTTGGTGCATTTCGCGTCCCGCTCGCTCTAGTGCTCTCGTGTGTTGACCATAAAAAGCGTCAACAGCGTTCATCACCCCATTCAGCGCCTACTACTACACGACCACGTCGTTTGAGTTGAAGAACGCCGGTGCTACTTACCAGAGGGCTATCCAAGCATGCTTCAAGAGGCAACTCCACAAGAATGTGGAAGCGTACGTGGATGACATCGTTGTAAAGACTAGGGATCCAGATACGCTCATCGCGGATCTTGAGGAAACCTTTGCCTCGCTACGAGAGTACTAATGGAAGCTCAAAGCCAACAAGTGTGTTTTCAGCATATCATCTAGGAAATTACTCGGGTTCATTAGTAGTAATCGTGGCATCGAAGCAAACCCCGAGAAGATCACCGCCATCTCCAACATGCAAGCTCCGAATACTATCAAAGATGTCCAGAAGCTTACTAGATGCATGGCGGCACTCAATCGCTTCATCTCACGACTTGGAGAACGGGGTCTACCTTTCTTCAAGCTACTCAAGCGGCACGAGAAGTTTGTGTGCATGACTGAAGCTGATCAAGCACTCACGTAGCTCAAGGAGTTTCTATCCAAACCTCCAGTCCTCACAGCTCCTCTACCGTAGGAAGAGCTACTGCTCTACATCACCGCGACAACTAACGTCGTCAGTACAACCATCGTCGTTGAGCGGCAGGAAGAAGGCCACACCTATCCCATCCAGAGGTCGGTCTACTTCGTTAGTGAAGTCCTTTCAGAAGGCAAGGCTCGCTAGCCTCCGGTACAAAAGCTACTCTATGTGGTTCACATTACTTCACGGAAGCTCCGCCACTACTTCGATAAGTACAAGATCTCTGTGGTTACTAGCTACCCACTTGGCGAAATATTGCACAACCGGGACTCCACAGGGAGGATTTCTAAATGGGCAGTAGAGCTCGGTGCTCTATCACTCGAGTTCAAGTCTCGCACTGCTATCAAGTCTCAAGCCTTGGTCGATTTCATGGACGAGTGGCAGGAGAATCAAGTCCCAACTCCAACTGAGCGTCCAGAGCATTGGGTCATGTATTTTGATGGTTCCCTCAAGCTGGAAGGCGTTGGCGCTGGAGTACTACTAAGCTCCCCAAGGGCAAGCAACTGAAGTATGTTTGCAGATCTTTTGGAAGGTCTCAAATAATGAAGCTGAATACGAAGCTCTACTGCACGGCCTTCGCCTTGCAGTCTCGCTCGGCATCACGCGACTGCTTATTTATGGCGACTCCTTGGTGGTCATCAATCAAGTCAATGACTCTTGGGATCATAATGCCGACAATATGGATGCGTACTATCGAGAAGTACTTAAGGACCGAATAGGCGACCAGAGAGGGGGGAGTGAATGGGAGCCAATAAAAATTATTCCTGAAGGATGAACTCGGCCTATACCCCGATTGCCACTTCGATCACTCTCACACACCAAAGAAGCTCTAGACTAGGCACACACAAGCCTACAAGTCCTAGAGACAAGCCTCGAATCAAAGCGCGGAAGCACAAGACAAGAATCAAAGCACTTAGCCAAATCTGCGAAGGCTAGGCGCGGACTGTCCGTGCAGTACGGGCGGACTGTCCGCAGCACCTGGGCGGACTATCCGGACCCCTGTGCGGACTGTTCGAAAACCCTAACAGAACCACCAGAGACGCACCAAGAAAACCGGACTGTCCCGCTGAGCTATGCGGACCGTCCGCCAGTGTCACGGACTGTCCGGGTAGGCCTCGCGGACTGTCCGGCCAAAGCACTAGAAACACTGCTTCAAAAAACGCCCACGCGAACCGTCCGTCACTGACCGGGGGACTATCCGCAAAACCTCCTGCAACAAAACCCTAGGGGCGCAACGGATTGAAACACGAACTCGCACGAACACGTGACGAACTGCGACGTACAAGAGCCACGCGGACTGTCCGCGTGTACCAGGCGGACTGTCCGCCATGCACGAACAGAATCGAAAACAGCTCGAGCTCGGGAGTCAACTCCACCTTTCCATCACCGGATCTCCCAAACGGTTAGAGCTCTTGAGACAAGATTTGGGGGAGATATGAAGCGTCACTAGATGAAGCTGTTCCCCAAAAATCTCGACCTCTAACTCACTAAATCACCGGGAATCGCGGATCACATGAACCACCACCAAGAACTCGGGCACCAACCAAAACTCGCGAATCGAAGGGATTTCCGGGCGTTTGAGGGGTCAAGATCACACACAAAGATGCGCAAGGCATCCATCCATGACCCCTCAAAAAAATCCAAGAGAAAACACCCTCAAATCGACGAATCGAGCGAAGAACGAAACACCCCAAAAATAGCCTTGAAAATGACAGGAAAATCACAAAGAGCTAGGAGATCGCCGCAACGCCGAATGCTTCCATACATCTAAAGGTTAGAGTCTATACAAGAATCTAGCCTAAGGAAAGTAGAGGAATAAGAAGCAGTAGAGCGATCTACCGGGGGAGGAAACCCTAGAGTCCAAGAGAGATAGATGCCATCCACCTCTCTGCTATTTATACGATGTCCACCGGAGGAGGCAAATGACCATGCTACCCCTACAACTCAAATAGAAGATACACACCCCTCAGGCGCAATATGGTCAAGTCTTCATCGAGCGGACATGCTTCCACTGCGAACTTGCTTAGCCTCGACGCCAGCCCCGCGATCACGCCACGTGCCCCCACCTCGAAGCTTCCTGACGCTCCCGGATCATCGTCTCTATCGCATCGGGCCTCCGGACTTGGTTTTGCAGACTAAACCATGAAACCGTCCAGTGATGGTTTTGTGGGCAAACCACCACACCCCACGTGCAAGCTTCAGCCTCGATCCGCTACCTTGCACCGGCCCATGTCCATGACTTCAACTTGCTAGTCTTGCACCGCACGGCTCGCACTTGACCCCATCGGCCACCGGGTCCATCGAACCAAGCCTACTTGCCTCTCCATCACCCAGAGGCCGCCGCGACTAAGGCCTTTCGCACTTGTTCTTCACCTGCACCAACACGAGTCAAACTGCAACCTGTACCAGCACACTTAGCCAAGCATCAGTCCACACAATGTTGTCAATCACTCATCACTAAGGAGCGACCCTCCACTGGTCTTCGGACACACCTGGTCCTCAATCTCCCCCTTGATGAGTGCATTGACAACACCCATAGTAACCATCATAGAGAAAAAGAAAAGAAAACAACCACGAACACAAACCTCCAAGCAAGTGATCCAAAGCCAAAGAACAAGCGAAAACACGATCACTCGCCAGACCAAGTCTCGGCCCCCTAAGGCAAGGGCAACGGCTCAACATAGCCGAGACAAAACAAAGCTCACAAGGAGCACACCACAAAGCACAAAACTCAGGCAAACCAAAGGAGGTCCACCTGCACATATGCAAACTCCCCCTGAGCAAATGCAACCTCTTTTCTCAAATTTTTCTCCCCACATGCGAAAATCTCACAAAAGCATACAAATTCTCCCCTTTCATACATATTCTCCCCCTTGTTGACAATGCATGAATCAAGATATCATGAAGATCTCCCCCTTGTTTTCATGAAAAATGCATGTCAAAGCATATACAATGTACCAAGCTTCTCAGATATACAGAGAGCACAACAAAATGCTACAAATGAGACATAGAGTAAGCAAAGTAGACATGGTGTAGTTAGTGCATTGCCATCAAGAAAGTAGAGACATATAAGCATGTGACATAGCCAAAAGCAATTTTATGCGATTTTCACAAAGAAACATTCATCTCATGAGCAAAGACCAATCCATGACAATTTGAGCAAAAATACACTAGATCATACAAAGCTCATGCAAGATCACAAGTTCTCATCACAAGATCATAGCAAATGCCCATAAGCTACTAAATGTCATGTCAAAGCCACCGAGCCATGTGTCTACTTCTTAAAATGAGACTTCTAATGGTAGACATCATGCAACGGTTTAGCACCCAAGATATATACATCAAAGCATAAAGACATGATTAAGAGCTCATTTTTCAAGCATAAGGCAATTCATACACCAATTTCATTTTCAAATTTAAACATGGTACATGAAATGCCTTTGCGACAAAAAGAAGCTTATGCTCCTAAACAAGTGAAAATATGTGCTAAAAATTTACCATGACAGATGTGTCTTTGACACCAAGCAAAGAGTGCATGATACTCAAGCGCAAACTAAACATGATATAGGCATTTGAGCACAAATTGAGCATAGACAAGTATCTACTCATGAGTCAAGCAGTTTTAGCATTTTCAACAAAAAGAAGCTATCTCATCATGAACATATAATACCATCAAGAGCATAGCATTCACATCACCATTCCCAAAGCGTACACATATCTCACATATATCACATCACAGTGATCAAGGTATATAAGAGAAGCTTATCCTAGCACAAATTATCCAAAGATGTCTATCCTACCAGGTTTTGTACAAAAGGTAAAATGTATGCATGGAATGCAACATATATCACATATATACATGAGAAGCTCCAAGACGCAGCTAGAAAGGAAAACACACTCCAAGTTCACCTCGCAAGCGTGTGAAGGTAACTTGGTCAAGTGGTTTAGTGAATATGATAGCTAGCTGATCTTGGGTAGGTACATAGGACAACGATATGTTCCCTTTCTCAACATTGTCCCTCAGAAAGTGGTATCTCACTTCGATGTGTTTCGTTTTGGAGTGAAGGACTGGGTTTTTGGCTACACTTAAGGCACTGGTGCTGTCACAAAAGAGTGGAACCTGGGAACACTCCTCACCAAAATCGCTCATAGTGTAGGTCATCCATAGGAGCTGCGAACAACAACTGGCAGCGGCAACATCTGTAGTGGACTAGGCTACACTGGATTGCTTGCGAGATGACCAAGAGACCAAAGAAGAACCAAGAAACTGGCAACACCCAAAGGTAGACTTGCGGTCCAATCGACACCCAGTAAAATTAGCATCGGAGTACCCATGAAGTATGAGTGTCGAGGAGGCAGAATACCAAATACCAAAGTCAGGAGTGTAGTTCAAGTACCTGAAAATCCGCTTGACGGCCTGCCGATGTGAAGTCCTCGGTGAAACCTGAAAACGAGCGCACAGACACACACTAAACTGTAGGTCCGGCCTCGTCGCCGTCAAGTAGAGGAGGGACTGATCATGCTCCGGTACTCCTTCTGGTCCACGGGTTCGCCATCTTCAACCGCGTCCAAAGCCGTAGTGGTACCCATCGGTGTAATCAGCGGCTTGGAGTCGTTCATGCCAAACTTCTTCACCATGTCCCTGGTGTACTTCGCCTGATGTACAAATGTCCCGTCCTTGCACTGCTTGATCTGGAGTCCTAAGCAAAACTGCAGCTCGCCCACCATGGACATCTCAAATTCCCTGCTCATGTCATCTGCAAATCTGGCAACAAGATCATGAGAAGAGCCACCAAAGATTATGTCATCCACGTAAATCTGAACAATCAACAGGTCATTTCCATGCTTAAGGAGAAACAAGGTCTTATCAACTGTGCCCATCACAAACCCCTTACTCAGCAAAAAGCCTCTCAACCTGCCATACCAAGCTCTCGGTGCCTGTTTCAACCCATAAAGTGCTCTCTGGAGTTTGTATACACGGTGTGGGTATTTCTCACTCTCAAACCCCGGGGGTTGCCTCACATACACTTCTTCCTCTATCACCCCATTCAAGAAAGCACTCTTCACGTCCATTTGGTACAACTTGAAACCTTTAGCCACAGCATAGGCTAGAAGGATCCTAATTGCCTCCAAACGGGCCACAGGAGCAAATGTCTCCTCATAATCTATACCCTCTTTCTGGTTGAACCCCTGAGCCACCAACCTCGACTTGTTTCTCACAACCATCCCATTCTCACCTTCCTTATACTTCCACACCCACTTGGTACCTATGGGACGACAATTTGGCGGTGGATCGACTAACACCCAAACTTGGATTCTCTCAAAATTCTCCAACTCCTCATGCATGGAATTCACCCAATTCTCATCAGACAAAGCGTGTCGAATATCTTTGGGCTCAAACGAAGCAACAAATGCAGAGTGAGCAAAATGAGAAGTGTTCCTTTACCTCGACCGTGTAGTGCGTTCATGAAGGTCACCTATGATCGTGGATGGTGGGTGATCCACCTGTACACGCTGGGGAGCCTCTCGCCTGGACACAATCTCCCCCTCAGCAGCAGCCTCCACTCGAACAGCCTCAGTCGTAGTGGGTGTAGGGGATGGACCATCCTCGATCGTCGTCGTCGTAGTGGAAGTAGCATGTACACGATCAGCCACGGGAGCATCACCACCATCCTCGTATTCATCTCCATCTCCATCCTCCTCATCCTCAAAGATCCTCGCTCCAATCTCCTCGTCACCTGCACACTCAAAAGCAGAAGAACTACATGGCTGTGTCTCGTCGAAGGTTACCTCGCAAGTCTCCATGATTCGGTTAGTGTCAAGGTTGAGCACACGATATGCTCTAGAGTGAATCGTATAACTGAGAAAGATACCATCTGAACACCTAGACTCAAACTTATCCAACTTGCCCTTCTTCAGAATGAAACACTTGCAACCGAAAGCTCTAAAATGACTCACCTTGGGTTGTCGCCCATGCATCAGCTCATAAGATGATGAGGTCATCTCGACCAGCCATACTCCATTGCATGAAAACGAAGGACATGATATACAAGATGTCATGAAAGCAAGAGATACAATGCACACTAGACCAATTACACGAAGTCGTGCAAAGAAACTACAACAAGAGGTGAACTCTCTCCTTGTTGAATTTAAGTTACATACAAATGAGAATTGTTTACTACCTATGTGTTGTACTCTTGTTATGTTAAGGTTTACACATCAAGACATGGACTACACTCAAGTAGAGAAGGAGTACGTGCAGAAAGGAGAAGGTTACATAAAGCCAAGGACGAGTTACGTGAAGATCAACAAGGTTGCTTTCAGTTCGGACCACCAGTTCGGACATGCATAAAGATTTGGCGATAACTCTTTGTTCCTGATAGCTCTGGAGCTCCATGAGTACTTGATGGAACGGGCTATAAGTCAACTTTCCAATGCAAGAAACTGCATGTCCATTGGACTTCCCAATAAAGAGTTATGACCGATTTAGTGGAGACTGCTCAGAAGGCCAACAGCAACGCGAGGCTATTCGGGATTTCAGTTCGTGGTGACTCTTCACATAGTGTAACTCCAAGAACTAAAAGGTCCATTCACACCCAACAAGGAGGGTTGTTCCTTGTATAAATATACCCATGTATCTCTGAAATAATAAAGACATTGATATTGAAATAGAACCCCCTTTGTTTAGCTGTGTGCTAACAAATTCAGAGAGTGATCTCTACCCCTTTGCTCTTGTGATTTCCTTGAGGGCTTATAGAAGCGGCCGCATCATCGGCTCCCAATTGGTGCTCCTGGTCCTTTGATTCCAGGTTGTGTTGGTTGGTTCTTTGAGAGTGTGGTTGGGCGAATCCTCGATTCAGGTTGCCGGTTAAAGACGGTGGTTGGCTTCGAGTTTTATTTGCCAGGTTGCATTAGTTATCGCTGATTGCAGCAATTTATCTTGGCTGTTCTACAGCTAGTTATCTTGATCGGGATCCTACGTCGTGAAGATCGGGACCGAGTCTCATCATTTGGTATTAGAGCCTGCGTTGCCACGGTAGGATTCTTTACCCTTAGCTACATATATGTTGTCTTTGTCCTATCCACCAAAAAGGCATAAAAATCTTTTATAGCCTTTTGTTTCAATCTGTTTATCTAGTGAGTTTGGTTAAGTTTCAGTCCATTAGAGTCTTTGTTTAGTTGTTGATCATATCATCCTTTGTGTGTCCTTTTGTGCCTTTCCATATATCTGAAAATCCCCACAAAAAATAAACCATTTCTATCCTTTGCGAAAACTTTTATCCTATTAAGATAGTTGTTGGTTATATTTGGTTCTATCTTCTTTAATTTTTGCAAATATTATATCTGGTCTTGCCTTAGTATTGCAAAAAAAGTGTCAAAAAAAGAAAAAGGAAAGAAAGTTGCAAAAGAAACACAAGTTGGAAAGTTAAAAGAAAGAGTGCTGAAAAAGAAGAATGATCTGTTTGTTGGTATGCACAAGTGTTGAACCTTCATATCAATATGTGTAACCAGTTTGCTATCATCATTTTTGTGCAATTTTGCTAGGTAATTCTCTTTAAATCAATCATCCCTAGTATATTCCTTGTTTGCATCAAATCTGAGATCTGTCTTTTGTGCATGTGTTGTTACATCACATCTTTCATATCTTGTGATCAGCACTAGGCATTGAATCTCTAGTTTGGATTGTTACTTATCTTTACAACAACTAGAATTCAGATTGCTCCTTGTGTTTTATACCCCACCGAGCTCCACAAATAAGCCACTGTAAACTGAATGCCGGTCATGTATTCGCTTAACCATCACTCTTTTACCACCACACATACTACTTTGTAATCTTCAGGGAACTCATAAGAGCTTTGGTTGGTAAGAGAAGGTGAGGTTGTGAGATCCACATAATTTTCCATTTCACATATACCTGCTGCTTGTGTTTTCACTAACCATACAGGAAGATGGATGAGCGACCTGAAATTGAAGATTGTGTCACCATGGCACAATTCAATGAGATGAGGCAAAACATAGAGCAAAGACAAGATAGAATGGAAAATGATTTGCAAGCTATTTTAGAGCGGCTGTAACATAATCCTCGTGTTGCTGAAAATGCAAGTAACCATAAGGATGAAGTTGAGGAAACCGTAGATGAAGCTACTGAACGAGTTGCAAGAGAACAACAAGAACGTCGACGACAAGCTGCTTTTCATGCTAGAAGACCTGCTGGTCAAGCACGTGGTAGAGGTAGAGGTCGTGGACAAGGAGATGATGAATATGCTGATTTTGAAGATGAATACAAAGAAGAAGAAGAGGTTGAACATCCCCCATACTATGGTCGCCGTCATCGACGCAATCATGGACGTGATCAACCCAATAATGAGGAAAGGTTTGACAAGTTAAAATTCTCCATTCCCAGGTTTGATGGAGGATCTGATCTTGAAACTTATCTCACATGGGAGTTGAAGGTTGATAAAATTTTTCACTTGCATAATTATTCTGAAGAAAAGAAGATGGCAATGGCTGCCCTTGAGTTTGATGATTATGCTCTAATCTGGTGGGAGCAAATGCTCAATGATAGAGAAGAAGCTGGGCAAGGTGTTGTTCGTACATGGGCTGAAATGAAAAGAGAAAAAAGAGCAAGATTTGTACCTAAACATCATCGTTGTGATCTTTTTGACAAGCTGCAGAATTTGAAGCAAGAAATCTCTCTGTTGATGAGTATTACAAAGAGATGGAGAAGGCAATGATTAGGGCTAATGTCTTTGAAGATCAAGAGCAATCAATTGCAAGGTTCATGTCTGGTTTACATCGCAATATTCAGCGCATTGTTGAATTTCAGCCGTACCGTAATCTTGTTGAGTTGGTACATCAAGCAAGCAAAGCTGAGCGTCAATTGCAGCAAGACATGAAAAGCAATAGAGGAGGTTCATTCAGTACAAAGGTTACCCCAAGTGGAAGCAAATTTACACCAAGAACTAGTGCAAATCGAGGTGCAATCACCAACACAAGTGGTGGTTCACGTTCTAGTTCCTATGGTGCTACTAGTGGGAAAGAGTTGGCTGCTCAAAGTGAGAAGAGCAAACCTGCAACATCATCATCTACATCAATGGCTTCTACAGCAAAAAGTAGTGGAATTCAATGTTTCAAGTGTGGAAGTCGTGGTCATGTTATAAGAGAGTGCCCAAACAATTGCACTATCCTTGTCAATGATAATGGAGAGTATGAATCTGCTAGTGAGGAAGAGCAGGAAGCTTTTGATGAAGAGAAATTTCAAGATGCCAATGAAAATGAAGATTTACCCTCATGTGAATTTAAGCGAGGTGCTGCCCTTGTCGTAACTCAAATCTTGAGTGTGCAAATGAAGGAAGCTGAGAATGGACAACGGCATAATGTATTTCAAACAAGAGACAAGGTTGAAGGCAAAGTATGCAAAGTGATCATTGATGGTGGAAGCTGCCATAATCTTGCTAGCCGTGAGATGGTTGATAAACTTGGCTTGAAGTTGCTGCGACACCCTCATCCATATCATGTACAATGGTTAAGTGATGCTGGCGATATCAAGATTGGATATAGGGTGAAAGTTCCATTCAAAGTTGGTGAGTATGTTGACACCGTAGAGTGTGATGTGGCACCAATGACAGTATGTCATCTTCTGTTGGGAAGACCATGGCAATTTGATCGCTCATCTCTACATTGTGGTCGCACAAATCAATACACCATCAAGTGGAAGGTAAAGAGTTTGATACTTAAGCCAATGACACCTCAGCAAATCTTAGCTGAACACTTGCAAAAGAGCTCCGAAGTAAAGGGTGAGAGTGAGAAAGATAGGGAGAAAAATAATTCGAGTGCCCTCCACAAATTGGTGAGTGAGAGCTACAAGCCCAATGAGAAAGTTCAAAAGAAAAGAGAGGGAAATAATCTGGTCATGTTAGCCACTAAATCTGAAATGAGAGATGTGAGGCGTAACCCATACCAAGCATTCATTGTACTTGTGTATAAAGACACATTGCTTTCAGCTAATGACATAACATCTATTTCTAGTGTTATTTCACATCTTTTGCAGGACTACAAGGATGTCTTTCCAAAGGAAACCCCTGCTGGACTGCCACCATTACGAGGCATTGAACATCAAATTGATCTCATTCTAGGGGCTGCATTGCCCAATCGTCCACTGTACCGCACCAATCTAGAAGGAACAAAAGAAATTCAGAGGCAAGTACAAGCACTTTTAGATAAAGGTTATGTTCGTGAAAGCTTAAGTCCTTGTGCTATCCCTGTTATTTTGGTTCCAAAAAAAGATGGTACATGGAGGATGTGTGTAGATTGTAGAGCCATCAATAATATTACTATTCGCTATCGGCATCCTATCCCTAGGCTAGATGATATGCTTGATGAGTTGAGTGGTTCTACGATATTTTCCAAGATTGATTTGCGTAGTGGTTACCATCAAATTCGAATGAAAATTGGAGATGAATGTAAAACTGCATTCAAAACAAAGTTTGGGTTGTATGAATTGTTAGTTATGCCTTTTGGTTTGACTAATGGTCCTAGTACTTTCATGAGATTGATGAACCATGTCTTGAGAGCTTTCATTGGAAAATTTGTTGTTGTTTACTTTGATGATATCCTTATTTACAGCAAGACATTGGAGGAACATGTTGAACACATCCAACAAGTTTTGGATGTGCTTCGAAAAGAAAAATTGTTTGCTAACCTTGAGAAGTGCACCTTTTGCACCGATCAAGTTGTGTTTCTTGGTTTTGTTGTTTCTGGACAGGGAATACAAGTGGATGAATCAAAGGTGAAGGCAATCAAGGAATGGCCAACGCCTGAGAATGTAAGCCAAGTAAGAAGTTTTCATGGACTTGCTGGTTTCTACAGAAGATTTGTCAAAGATTTCAGCACCATTGCTGCACCGCTAAATGAGTTAACAAAAAAAGGAGTTGCTTTTGAATGGAAAGAGCAACAAGAAAATGCTTTTCAAGAATTGAAGGGACGCTTGACTGAAGCACCCCTACTTGTGTTGCCGGAGTTCACAAAAACCTTTGAGGTTGAATGTGATGCAAGTGGGATTGGAATTGGAGGTGTACTCATGCAAGATGCAAAACCTATTGCATACTTCAGAGAAAAGTTGGGAGGAGCACAACTAAACTATTCCGTGTATGACAAGGAGTTGTACGTATTGGTAAGAGTACTTGAGACTTGGCAACATTATTTATGGCCAAAAGAATTTGTCATTCATTCCGATCATGAAGCTTTGAAGTATTTAAAAGGCCAAGCTAAACCGAACCGACGTCATGCCAAATGGGTTGAATTCATTGAAACTTTTCCATACGTAGTGAAATACAAGAAAGGTAAGGACAATCTTGTTGCTGATGCTTTGTCCCGATGAAATGTTTTGTTGAACCAACTTGAGATAAATGTACCGGGACTAGAGAGCTTGAAAGATTTACATTCCACTGATCATGAATTGTTAGAACCTTATGCAAAATGTACAGCAGGAAAAGGATGGGAAAAATATCATGTTCATGATGGATTTTTGTTTAGAGCTAACAAAATATGTGTGCCAAATTGTTCTGTTAGACTCTTGTTGTTACAGGAAGCACATGTAGGTGGATTAATGGGTCATTTTGGATGGAAAAAAACTTATGAGCTGCTGTCCGACCATTTCTATTGGCCCAAGATGAGAAGAGATGTTGAGAGACTTGTGCAGCGATGCGTCACATGTCACAAAGCTAAGTCAAAACTGAACTCTAATGGTTTATATACTCCATTGCCTATTCCTAATGTTCCTTGGGATGCCCAGGACCATTGTTTCAGATCGTGATACAAAGTTCTTAAGTTACTTTTGGAAGACATTATGGGCAAAACTTGGAGCAAGGCTGCTGTTTTCTACAACTTGTCACCCGCAAACAGATGGACAAACAGAGGTGGTGAATAGAACACTCTCTATGCTGCTGCCTACCATGATGAAGAAGAACTTGAAGGAATGGGAAGAGTGTTTGCCGCATGTGGAATTTGCATATATCAGGGCTGTACATTCTACCACTCAATTATGTCCATTTGAAGTTGTATATGGATTCAAACCACTTGCTCCGATCGATTTGTTGTCATTACCATTGCAGGAAAGGAGTAACATGGATGCCTCAAAGCGTGCTGAGTATGTAAAGAAGATACATGAGAAGACAAAAGAAGAAATTGAGAAGAAGACCAAGTACTATGCTGAGTGGGCAAACAAGCATCGCAAGAAGGTAACGTTTGAACCAGGAGATTTTGTTTGGATACACCTTCGCAAAGAACGTTTTCCAGAAAAGCGTAAATCAAAATTGATGCCAAGAGGAGATGGACCATTCAGAGTGCTAGCAAAAATAAATGATAATGCTTACAAGATTGAACTCCCTGATGATTATGGTGTTAGCACAACATTCAATGTTGCTGATTTAGCACCATACTTTGGACCTGAAGAATCAGAGTCGAGGACGACTCCTTTTCAAGAGGGGGAGGATGATGAGGTCATCTCGACCAGCCATACTCCATTGCATGAAAACGAAGGACATGATATACAAGATGTCATGAAAGCAAGAGATACAATGTACACTGGACCAATTACACGAAGTCGTGCAAAGAAACTACAACAAGAGGTGAACTCCCTCCTTGTTGAATTTAAGTTACATACAAATGAGAATTGTTTACTACCTATGTGTTGTACTCTTGTTATGTTAAGGTTTACACATCAAGACATGGACTACACTCAAGTAGAGAAGGAGTATGTGCAGAAAGGAGAAGGTTACATAAAGCCAAGGACGAGTTACGTGAAGATCAACAAGGTTGCATTCAGTTCGGACCACCAGTTCAGACATGCATAAAGATTTGGCGATAACTCTTTGTTCCTGATAGCTCTGGAGCTCCATGAGTACTTGATGGAACGGGCTATAAGTCAACTTTCCAATGCAAGAAACCGCATGTCCATTGGACTTCCCAATAAAGAGTTATGACCGATTTAGTGGAGACTGCTCAGAAGGCCAACAGCCACGCGAGGCTGTTCGGGATTTCAGTTCGTGGTGACTCTTCACATAGTGTAACTCCAAGAACTAAAAGGTCCATTCACACCCAACAAGGAGGGTTGTTCCTTGTATAAATATACCCATGTATCTCTGAAATAATGAAGACATTGATATTGAAATAGAACCCCCTTTGTTCAGCTGTGTGCTAACAAATTCAGAGAGTGATCTCTACCCCTTTGCTCTTGTGATTTCCTTGAGGGATTACAGAAGCGGCCGCGTCATCGGCTCCCAATTGGTGCTCCTGGTCCATTGATTCCAGGTTGTGTTGGTTGGTTCTTTGAGAGTGTGGTTGGGCGAATCCTCGATTCAGGTTGCCAGTTAAAGACGGTGGTTGGCTTCGAGTTTTATTTGCCAGGTTGCACTAGTTATCGCTGCTTGCAGCAATTTATCTTGGCTATTCTACAGCTAGTTATCTTGATCGGGATCCTACATCGTGAAGATCGGGACCGAGTCTCATCATAAGAGGTCTTCTTCTTGAAAGCACGAAGGAAGATGCGATTCGAGACATAGCAAGCAGTATTGACTGCCTCGGCCCCGAAACGCCTAGGAGTCCTATGCTCATCGAGCATCATCCTGGCCATCTCACAAAGGTTCCGGTTCTTCCTCTCCACTACGCCATTCTGGCAAGCAACATATGGAGAAGAGTTCTGATGATCAAGACCAAGATCAAAAAAAATCATCAAAATGAGAGTTCTTGAATTCTGTGCCATTGTCACTGCGTATAGCTCGAATGGCATCGCCATGTCTCTCATTCTTCAACCTCAAGATCATGTCTCGAACAAAGCCAAATGTCTCGCTCTTATCCTCCAAAAAGAAAACAAAAGAGTGCCTCAAAAAATCATCAACCACAACTAAAACATACCACTTCCCACCCGCTGAGCGAACACGAGCTGGCCCAACCAAATCCATGTGCAACAGCTCACAAGGTCGCTCGGTCATGACCGCAGTTAGAGGGGTGTGAGAAGCAGCAACTATCTTTCCATGCCGACACGAAGCACAAACCAAATCGTTCTCGAATTTCAACCTAGGCAATCCTCGGACAAGATCAAGACCACTCAAGCGGGAAAGCAACTCAAAGCTCAAGTGGCCTAACCTCCTATGCCATTTCCAAAGCTCAGCCGAAATGCCAGCAACAAAGCATCGAGGAGGACCAGCAGACTGGGAAAAATCGGCACGAAAGATTTGACCCTCGGGGATGATCGTGCAGACAAGATCGCCTCGAGAATCAAGCACACGAGAAGCGTCCAACTTAAAATGAACCTCAAAACCTTCTTCAAGCAACTGGGATACTGACAACAGGTTAAAACCTAGTGTCTTGACCCGAGCCACACTCTTCAGGGTCACCTTGCTACTCACCTTCACCATACCTTCAGCAAGCACTCGTCCTCTCCCATTGTCCCCGAAAGTGATGTACTCCCTCGTACTCACAAGGGTGAGGCTGGAGAACCACCCACGATCTCCGGTCATGTGATGACAACAACCAGAGTCGATCAACCAAAAGTCCTCCAATCCTCCCACCTGCAATAAAAAATGAGAATGATAATGAGCAAGCAACTCAACACTAGGGTTAGTACCAAAGCAGGCAAACCAGTGTCGAGCCACTTGCTCAAAAGAAGTGTTAGCAAAATCCATCCTATCAAAACCTCTAGGTGGAGCCCTCTCACGCCTAACACCGAAGAACCTGTCACGTCTCACTGGAGGAGTACGCGCACCACGAGGGGGAAAACGTGGCCCGTGGTCCATCTGAGACCCAAAGCTCTGATCGTGCCTCCCAAACTCGTAACGGTCACCAGCAGGAGCACGTCTAGCCAACTCACCACGCCCAAACCCAACACGCCTATCTCTTTGAGGAAACACACCTCCACCACCACGAGTGGGAACTGTACGCACAAACACCTCACCCCTAGGTAGAGGCACTCTACGAGGCTCAGGCACCCCATGGGACAGGTGGTACCTATCCTTGTTTGCCATCTCCCTAGCAAACCTCTCATCTCTCTTCCTCCTGAAACATAACTCATCCTTATGCACATCCCTCCCACAATACTCACAATGGAAGCGGATCGGCTGTGGCTTAGGCTGTGGCTTCTCTGTGGGCTTCTCAACAGCTTTCTCTCCTAACTTCCCACCAAAGACACTCCCCTGGGTGCTCACAAACTTGATGGGTTTCTGGTAGTTTTCTGACTTGTGGGGGAACACTGGTGGATCTGGGGTTGTATCAAGCTTGTTTCTGAGATGGCTTGGCTTGGGTTCGAATTTGTTCATGGGTGTAGTGTGTGGTGGAATAGGAATCTCTCCAGCTTTCTCTTCTCCCTCATCACTCTTGCCAGCCCCCAACGCCTGACCATCAAACCTCTTAAACTATGCCAACATCAAACTCAATTGTGGCTCATGCCCAGACAACCACCCCATCAATTTCCTCAACTCATCATTCTCATCCTACAAACGGTCAACATAGTGTGCAAGTTCCATGTTTTTCAAAGCATGCATTTCACAGGTAGAGCATGATGTAGGAATAGGAGCTTTCAATGCAGCCTCAAGAGAAACTATCTTGGTATGAGATTCATCTAGCCTAGCAAGCAACACAGGACAAGAAGTGCAAGCACCTAATAAAGCAGGTCTAGATTTCAACTCATCACACTCAATCCTAAGCACATCTAGTTCCTCAAGAGTTGAGCCATCCTTCTCGTTGAAAAAGTCAAGTTAGCCAGAAAAATATTGCAATCACCACAATCAACCTCATCAGAAACAACTGGAGCAGCTTTCGAAGAGTCTATCTCAATTTTAGCATCAGCAAGCAAAGACTCAAGCTCAACTATCTTGTCCTTAGCATCACTCAACAAAGACCTAAACTCTCTCTTCTCCTTGTTGGTCTTCCTAAGCACATCATCACAATTACCAAGCAACTCATTCAGCCTAGCATTCTCTTCTAGAAAGAAGTTGGGATCATGTCCTACCTCTTCCTTGGAGTCAGAGTTTGAATCCGAGCTGTGCTTCCCACCCTTCTTGGAGTGCACCATGCCGCAAAATCTACCTTGTGTGACGAAGCTGTGGTCGGTGAAGTTCTTGCCCGTGTGTCGCTTGTCCTTGCGCCGATCTTGCTCTTCATCGCTGCTTGAACTGAAAGAAGATTCGCTGGAAGTAGAGTCGATGTCGCTCGCTCCGGCAACCATCGCTCGAGCTGTCTTCTTCTTGTACCTACCGCTCTTCTTTTGCATTCTCTCGCCCTTGTCCTTGCGCTTGTCCTTGTAGTCATTCCGTGAGCGGTGCTTGTTGTAGTCGTGCTTGGGCTTGCCCTTGTAGTCGTTCTTGATCTCCATGGCTTCAGGGCATTCGGCGATGAAGTGCTCGTGCTTCCCACACTGATAGCACATTCCCGAGCTTCTCCTCGCACTCTTGCGGTTCTCGTACATCCGCCTAAACTTCTTGCTCAATAATGCGAGATCATCCCCGCTCAGCACCTCAAAGTCCTCATCTGGCATGGAAACAAGACAAGACAAAGAAAAACCAGCAGAGTAGGCATTAGTCCTCGATCCTGAGACAAGAGCCAAACTATGAGGATCAGTGGGGCTCTCGCTCTTGGCTCTCAAGCCACGATCAACCTCCGAAGACCTGAGCTTAGAGAATAGCTCATCAAGCGACAAAGTATCATACATGCTCGACTCCTCAATGGCCTCGACCTTGGCACTCCACACAGACCTATCCAGGGCATGCAAAAGCTTGATAGCTTGATCATGATCCGTGTATGGGAGCACTGTCACATTGGCCCTCATGTTGTTGACTATGCTAGTGAAGCGCTGAAACATCGCATCAGTCGACTCACCGTGGAGATGAGTGAAGTTCTCGTACTCTCTCCGGTAAGTGGAAAACAAACGAGCTTGCACCTAGGCATTGCCAACATGAGCATTCCTGAGATTAAGCCATATCTTTCTAGCCACATTCTCTCCGTACACTCGCTCGAACTCCGAGGCACAGAGAGCACAAAATAAGTAATCAACGGCCTTGTTGTTGGCCTCAAACATGTCCCGCGATCCTGGAAGAAGGAAACTGTCTGGAATGACATAATGAGGATTTTCGGTCACATCCCAGATCAGAGTCCCCTTCCCACGCAAAAATGCGCCCATGCACCTCTCCCACATCGGGTAATTCTTGCCATCGAAGTGCGGAGGACCCGACCCCTTTCCACAGTCACCCATCTTTGGATCTTAGACTGGTTAGAATCACGAAGATCCGTAACCGGCTCTGATACCAATTTAAGGACCGAATAGGCGGCCAGAGAGTGGGGGAGTGAATGGGATCCAATAAAAATTCTTCTCGAAGGATGAACCCAGCCTATACCCCAATTGCCACTCTGATCACTCTCACACACCAAAGAAGCTGCATACTAGGCACACACAAGCCTACATGTCCTAGAGACAAGCCTCGAATCAAAGCGTGGAAGCAGAAGACAAGAATCAAAGCACTTAGCCAAATCTGCGAAGGCTAGGTGCGGACTGTCCGTGTAGTACGGGCGGACCGTCCGCAACACCTGGGCGGACTGTCCCGACCCCCTGTGCGGATAGTCCGAAAACCCTAACAGAACCACCAGAGACGTACCAAGAAAATTGGACTGTCCGGCTGAGCTACGCGGACCGTCCACTAGTGTCGCGGACTCTCCGGGTAGGCCTCGCGGACTGTCCAGCCAAAGCACCAGAAACACTGCTTTGAAAAATGCCCACGTGGACAGTCCGTCACTGACCGGCGGACTGTCCCGACCCCCTGCGCGGACTGTTCGAAAACCCTAACAGAACCACCAGAGACGCACCGAGAAAATTGGACTATCCGGCTGAGCTACGCGGACCGTCCGCTAGTGTCACGGACTGTCAGATAGGCCTCGCGGACTGTCCGGCCAAAGCACCAGAAACACTGCTTCGAAAAACGCCCACGTGGACCGTCCGTCACTGACCGGCGGACTGTCCGCAAAACCTCCTGCAACAAAACCCTAGGGGCGCAACGGATCAAAACATGAACTCGGACGAACACGAGATGAACTGCAAGAAACAGGAGCCACGCAGACTGTCCGTGCGTACCAGGCAGACTGTCCGCCACGCACAAACAAAACCAAAAACAGCTCGAGCTCAGAAGTCAACTCCACCTTTCCATCACCAGATCTCCCAAACGGTTAGAACTCTTGAGACATGATTTGGGGGAGATATGAAGCGTCACTAGATGAAGCTATGCTCCAAAAATCTCGACCTCTAACTCACTAAATCACTTGGAATCACGGATCACGTGAACCACCACCAGGAACTCGGGCTCCAACCAAAACTCGCAAATCGAAGGGATTTCCCGGCGTTTGAGGGGCAAGATCACACACAAAGATGTGCAAGGCATCCATCCATGATCCACTCAAAGAAATCCGAGAGAAAACACCCTCAAATTGATGAATCGAGTGAAGAACGAAACACTATTGACGGCTGTAAAGCGCTACTTTTACACCGTCTATACTTGCATAATATAATGGTAAAAGGATCATCAATACTAGAATAGGGCTTGATACTAATGATTTCCACAAGTGTTGGTGTTTCTAGCATTTGTTGCAGGATGCACCGAAATACGTGCTAAATGGTACAATTAAGAGCAAGTAGTCCAATGACTATTAAAGGACGTCATCATAAACAACCTCAAATGCCAATTTGGACTGCACCACTGCGACGGGCTCGTCGAGACAATCAAAATGGACATATTATATGCCTACGTCGGAATTCGTATCAAGAAGATACACAAAAGACAGGATAGCTGAAGTCACCCGGGCCCCACAATAGATCAGCCGACGTGCACGTGTGCCACGTGGCGGCACGGCATTGGCCACTGCCTCTGCACACGAATCAGCGCAGGCAAGCATGCGTGTGCTGGCTGCTTGCCACGTGGCACCAATGGGTTGGCCAGCAGCCGCAACCGCAGATCGCTCCGTTGGCAGGGCGCTGGACCGCAAGGGCCCGTCCATGCGACAGCATCAGGACGGCCAGCCGCGGCCCGCTGACCGGGCGCGAGAGCTGAGCGCGGGAAGCACCCCGGCCAGGCCACGCGTCGCGACGCTATACGTGCGGGCGAAGGTGGTTTGGTGGCTTCCGGCGGAAGGTGACCGAGCGGGACACGCGTCGGGCAAGGAACGCACGCGGGAGGGCGGTTCCGCAGTTGGCGGCCGGTTGGCTCGATCAGTCCGCCGGTTCAGCCCCGGTTCACGACCTTTAGTGCTGGTTTTCGCCCCAGGAAGCATAGGATGCTCTGGTTCTTCACGGTTCTGGCTGGTTCTCACCCGGTTCTTGCTGCCACGTGTCGCTGCTAGATTGGAGGTGCCTAGCAGTTCTGCACAAGATGGAGACCAACACCCCTCTTGTCAAGCCACGCCCTCCTCTATAAATAGGAGGGGAGTGGCTCCCATTTGAGACACACCATCCCATCCTAGGATGAGTGTTTCCCTTCAAAGGAGAGGCCCTCTCCTGGTGTGTATCTAGATTATAGAATAGGAAGAGTGAGAGAGTGTGTGTTGTATCTCTACGGATGCTTGTTCTTCAATTAGAGTAAAGTAAGTATTTCCGCATTTTCTATTTAGACTAAAGTCTGAGTGATATGTTCTTGTGTTCTTCGCCTGTTCATCATTTAGAGGCACGTGTTCTTCACGAACACACCCCCTCGATCTAGTTGATTAGGTGCACAAGTTTATATCCCGTTTGTATGACTTGTCTATTAGAATAAAGTGGTTATGCTTGCATGCTCTGATTAGAATAAAGTGTGTTCGTGATTCCTTTCTAATAGTTTATGCTAGGTTGCATGAGTAGACTTTTTCCTCTGCTAGTGCGTAGATCCTGGGTTTATGCGTTCGTCTGCTGCAAGTCATTCATATACGTTGGAAGCATAGTACGGGGTCGAGTGCTCTCCTGTACGCCTTTAGTATAAGCTAGTAGTACCTATAGTCAGTGAGATCAGTTCTCTTCCGTGGTCGTAGTTCTATAAGTACAGAGTGTCATAGTCCGTTGGCTACGGCAGTAACCACAGCGTAGACGTTGTGTCACGCTACCGGTTATCATTCATTCGGCTTATCCCAAGGTTAGGTAGAGGCAGTCCAGGTGGTGGTGACAGCTCGTCTGGCCCTCATTGATCCTCCACAGCTGGATATAGTCAGAGCTTCGTTCCACATAGATCCACGTGCCGGAGTCGCCTGTTAAGTCAGGGCTATCGGTACCCTAAGCCAAGTTCTATCTAGAGATCGACCTTTAATCTCATCTATAGTGCTATCTTTAGGAATCCTCTCTATCCTTGCCTTTTATCTAGGTGTGTCCTTAGACTGACTAATACGAAGTTAGTGCACACACGTTCCCTTGGATTCGATACCCTTGGAATACTTTGAGGTGAAAGCTACAACGGTATCTGTGCGCTTGCGGATTTATTTTGTGTGACGCTAAAATATCCAACAAGCTTTCCGGCACCGTTGCCAGGGAACGGTTGCTGTATTTATCTTCGTACCCAGTGGTCCTCGTATCTTTTCATTTTTCTTTATTCTACCTTTACCCCCGTTACCCATGGAGAGGCCATCCTTTCACGACCTCTCCACCTCAACTTACGAGTTCAATGATCCATCAACGTCTTCATCCAACCATGAACTCAACCCCGACCTTATAACCATGGTTCGGAATCGACCCTTCTCTGGAGCTATTAGTGAGGATCCCCATGACCATTTGATAGAGTTTGAGACGTTGTGTTCATCCCTGGCTCCCCCAGGAATGATACAGGAAACCTTGAGGCTCAATTTGTTTCCTCTCTCTCTCACAAAGAGGGCGGAGCAATGGTACACTCGTGTCATAGGGCGTGTGAACGATTGGGAAAAACTCCGAATTGACTTCTATGTTTCTTTCAACCTTGCAAGACATAGGGTGTTCCTTCCGAGTGACATCCGCAACTTTAAGCCATTAGAGGAGGAGACATAGGTGCAGCTTGGGCTAAGTTCTTACTCCTGTTGAAGTCTAGCCCAAACATGTCTATACCCGATCGTGTATACTTGTGTACTTTTTACTTAAGTTTAGACATGGACATTGCCCTATATCTCGACAACATCACTGGAGGTGTGTTCGCAGACATAACTTCAAAGGAAGGAAGAGAGATCCTAGACCGCCTCTTAGAAAACTCTTCCTTTCTTGCTGACCATAACGAACCCCGCCAAGAATCAGAGTCGATCCATGAGAGTCTCTCAACAGCTGAACCCGAGCCTTTGACTTCCACATCCCAAGATTCGTCTGTTGAGCCCTCTCCCAAACCAGGAACAAAGGAGGAAGAAGAAATTCAACCTCCAAAGTTCCTTCATCAATTCGAGAATGACCCTTCTGAAAATATCAAGAACACCTCGAATTTATTAGATGACCCAATAGGGAAGGAGCCATCTTCTGTCCAAATCCATCCAGCTAGAAATCTTTTGACAAAACCTTCCCCTAGGCCTATGGTACCTCCTTTGCCTCCTGATCGTCCAAACAAAACATCTATCATGGAGGCCATGGAGAAGTGGTCGACTGGACTGGGAAACTTTTCCGAAGCACTTTGGATTTGTTCACCTTCTTTGATCATTTCTTGTTACATAAGGGGAATTATCGTAGAAGCCCATCTTAACCCCACTATGGAGGTTAATATTATGCCATGGCACCTAGCGTACATTTTGTTGGGCAACATTACGCTAAGACCATCCAACAAGCTCCTCAAGAGTTGTCCCTCGGGACACATTCTTGAGTGTCGGGGGGTTGCATGTGCCGTGATGCTCACCATAGACAAGATTGAGGTCACTCTAGACTTCCATATCTTTGATATCCTCGATCTTGATCTCCTCCTAGGCTTCCCATTAGAGAAACTACACACCACACCTTTAGGGAGCCTAGAGGAAAAGCTTAGGGAAGCTGCTTTTGCCACCACTCCTTTGTTTTCAGAAAGTTCTGTGGAGAAGCCTCTTCCCAAGCAAAACCCACTCGAGGAGATGATGCATGTATCTCTGTTCGCATCGTCCGAGCCCGTTCTTGTTGAGGGTGTAGAATTCTCTACTCCTCAGGAGTACGACTCGGAAGACCCTCTTCACCTTTGTGAAGACGAACGATCATCATCACCCTCGACCAAGTTTGAGCCTCTTTCCACTGGCCCGCATTATGTTGTTCTTGACCTTGATCAAGAATCACCATCGAGTTTTCACGATGCATCTCTTGAGCTGGAGAATTCATGGGCCATGGAAATCTATGAGGCACCAACTCTGTGGTCCGAAGGAAAGGATTCCATTGACAAGCATGGTAGCTTCACTCTTGATATACCTCAGGAACAATGCTTGCATCATCCTTCTCCAGAGTCAGCTATGCTCAGTGCACGGAGCACGCACGAGGACTACAACCACCTTATGGTCCTCTCCTGTAAAAAGTTCAGAAGGTTGGTTGTAGATGCATATGTTTACCATAAGCATTGCAGATTTCGTGTATGCACTGTGGTACTAACCTTGCAGCTGAAGCTTCCATGATATATTAAAAATTGGTGGTGAGGCGGGAATGACATCACCAATGATAGCTGTAAGAAGAAGTTCCTAGGGTCGAGCTTATGACCATAAACAAAGCACTACCAGGAGATAGCCTGGATTAGCATAGGTTTGTTTTATTTCACTTTTCAAATAAAAAGCAAGAGCATGTTTTTAGGATAAGATTGTCCCTCGGGTATTTTTGGTCGCTAACCTTTCAGGTGGAGATTGAGAAGAACGATGGACAAGTGACGCCTAAGAACATGTGAGCTACATCAACTACAACACTTTGGTAAGTTTTTGGTGAGAGAACATTTACTAAAGGAATTGAAGCAGTATACAGAATGAGTTCAACATTTTTGTGAGCAGCATATGATGAGTACCAGGAATTCAATTTCAAGCATAAACCTAACTTCAAGCATACCAAACTCAGGGAAGGCTCGGCCTCTTCCTGCCGGGCATCGCCGGAGTGCACCTCCTTGGCGCTTGTGCACATGTACGGCCTCCTCCCCCTGGCTGACGAAGAACCGACCTCTTCGATGCGGAACCTCACTCTCTTGGCGGGGGCGGCGGGCGGGGTCTTCTCCTCCTCACCACGGAACCTCACTCTCTTGGAGGGGGCGGCGAGCGGGGCCTTCCCCTCACTGCAGAACCTCTCTCTTGAGTCGCAGCAGAACGACTGCTTTCCGCCGGCCATCTCTGCGACGGAGACGAGGAAGGAGAAGGGGAGAGAAGGCGACGGAGACGAGGAAGGCAGAAGGTTTGAGAAGGAAGGCAGAATGGTAGAGTGGCAGGGGAGAGTGGCTTTTGGTCAAACATTGGGAACAAAGGATACATGGATAAGCCAAACCGCGTCTCCAATGCACGGGGGCGGCGCAAGGGGCCGGCTCCTCCTCGTCGGTTTGGAGGAGAAATGTGACGCGGAATAACCATCCTGCATAGTCTTATTTGTGTCTGTCTTGATTGACAGGTCAGCCCGATCTCTCAGGGCTCCCATTTCGACATACAGGCATAATCAACACATATCTTTTGAGACAAAACATACATAATATAGATAAAGATAACTTGTCCACATATATAGATAAAGATTACTTGTCCACAAAGATGCACACAGATATACATAATTATTACAATAGTTAACTTGTCCATCTAGCTAGGCCTTAACTTGCCCATCACATGTTTACAATGGTCATGCTATCTGACCATGCACATCAACAAAAGCATGCCCCCTTCAACATCAACAAAAGCATGGTATCTTCAACTACGGTTTGCTTTTTTTTGCAGCCTCTTCAAATGCAACCAAGGTATCTTGAAACACATCGAGCGCATCTTCCATGGGCTGCAGATTTTGTTCAGCCACAAACTTGTACCGCCTCATGAATGCAGCCTTTTTGAGGAGGATGTGCATTTCTTCCATAATATTATCAACCTAAGGTTTCACATATTCCCAGACAGTGTCATGCCATTTTGATTCCTATGGAATGAAAAACATAGGAAAGTTGCTACATTGATCATTTGGATGAACGATAGGCATGAGAAGATAGAGATAGACAAAGAAATAAGCCATTTCATAGGAACAAGTTGCTACATTGCTACATTGATCATGTTAGAAATCCTACAAAATCTCTATGGAACAAGCCATTTCATAGGAACAAGTTGATCAAGCTCAAGCTCAAGCTGCTCCATCTATAGAACAAGTAAAAGGCACTGTGATTCAGAGAAACTTGCCTCGCCGTTGTCGTGGTAGTTGCCAGCGTCGGATATGAGGTCCTCTACACCTTCGCCGCTCCCTTGACCCCTCTCCGTAGTTGCAAGACATTTGCTGTCGCAGACGTGAGGCAGGCGCCTCGCCCTCTTCGCTACCCCCTCGCCGGCACGCTCCTCCCTTCCGTTGCTTGGCCCCTCGTCGGAACCCGAGAGGATCCAGTCGATGACGCTCATCTCCGGCTTTGGGTTCGCTGCACCGCCGCTTGGCCGCTCTCCGACGCTCATCATCGTCTCCGTCGTCTTCGCCGCCATCCTACCGGCACGCACGCGGATCCAGTTGCGGCACTGCATCGCGGTCGACTTCTCCTCCTCGATCCACGGTGCGCGGGGTCGTTCGCTGCTTGGCCCCTCGCCGGCGCTCATCGTCATCTCCCCACCTCCGCTCACCTCGCCGGCGCCGCCTCCGCTCACCTCCGCTAATCCCTAGTGAGAAATGAGGAAAGAGTCATGTGTGCTGCACTTATCCATTCGGGATGTTATATTCATTACCGACGCGGGTTCGAGAACCCGCGTCACATTGGTTGTCACGTGGGTCCGAGCGGGCAGGCAATGGTTATCTTTTTTATATAGGCTGCTGACGCTGACACGTGGGCCCGACTCTAATTTTTTTGAAATGAAACTTGCTTCCCTCAAATATTAGAGCCCATTAAACAGGACCTATAAATTCATTAAAAATACAAACAATTCGTAGTTGGTCATTTAGTATTTGAATAAAATATCAGCAGAAACCAAAATTATCAAAATTCGAATTTTTATCTCGTGTTTCGGATATAATAATTCTAATAACGTATTAGGTTGGTCTAAAAATTCTACAGATTGAGTTGGCAACATAATTTGGGTCCCTAAACTTGTCATAAAAATTTCAAGTGGTTTCTAAAAAGGAAGATCATACTTGTGCACAAATGTGTACATCTCTAACATAGTTTCCTAGAATGTTACTTCAACACTGAAGTTTTCCACATTTTACAATATGTTCGAACTCATATACATTTGAAATTTTAACACAACCTTGTGTTCACCTTAACAATACGAAATACAAAGTTTCATTAGTAATGGTTGTGTAAAACAAATATTTGTACTTATCAAGTACAAGATAAGGCATAAAAACATTACTCACGAAAAGGAAATATACACTAAACAATGAAATTAATGAAAAGATGGCGATTTTCGAAAAAATAAGAAAAAACAATCATCAAATTTGGATTACGTATGACCAAGAAATATGTGACAGAAAATTTGGTTCCAGATTAAATGGAGAAAGGAGAACTGTTTCCCTTGTGGTCGATTTCCAGCGAATAGCGGTTTTTTATCCACACGCGCACGCAGATCGTAACTTCCTTATTAACTTTGATTTTGTGCCACAACACGAAAGCAAATAAATCCATTTAATTAATCATGCATTGGAACTTGAAAAGAGGTACCAAATTTTGAAAACTATATGAACAGTCTTTTGTCATTGGCGACACTGGTTAGTGAACACACGTCGCCGCAGCGTACCGCGTTCCGAGGCGTAGTGGCATGTCGTAGTGGAAAGACTGGCCGCCTGACGCTTCCCTGTCTTGTCATATAAATGCCCGGCCGACCAAGAGCTTCTTCCATAAGCTTTCCTCAAGCGCGCCACCAAGAAAACCCCAGCACCACCATCTCCGGTCACCAAGAGCTTCTTCTTCCTCAAGCGCGTGCATGGCATCATCATCGAGCGAGCCATCCAGGAAGCGGGAAAGGGAGGAGGACGACGATGATGAAAGCTGCCGCCGTCGGCTCATGAAGGAGGTGAAGGCGTCGAAGCCCGAGGAGGCGCCGGCACCGCCGGCCGAGGAGGCGCTGGCGCCGCCGGCTGAGGAGCACGAGGAGGCACTGGCACCACCGCCCGTGGAGCCCGACTCTCTGCGTCCTCAACTAGTTTTGGACAACATTTGCTCCGTCCAAATGTTGTACGAAGCTTTCAGGAAGCTTCAACTGGTGGTTGTTGAGCTTGGCTTTTCACGACCCAACGATCCGCTGTAGAGGATCGTGAAGGATTTCGCCTTCAAGATCCATGGGTTGGCTGTGGACCATCAGAGAGTCGTGGTCTGCGCCGACGATGACGACGACGGCGACAATGGCGGCTTCGACGGTGATGACTCCGACTCCGACGGTGGGGCTACTCCGGCGGCGGCGACAAGTCTTCTACCTTAGCTTAATTAATTTGTTCCTCCTCTCTATTTGTTCGTCCTCCTCAGTTTATTCGTGGAACTCTGCTTGTTTGTCATGAACATGTTCCTCTGTTAATATGTGTTCCTCCTGTGTGTTTGTTGAACTTGTGATGAACTACATCTAAGAGACGCGGGTAGATCCATTCGTGCCTCCTAACACATTGCAATCTATGGCAGCAGTTTACAATGAATTGCAATGTTTGTTACTCTATTTGTTAGTGAAAAGATTCTGAGTTTCGGAAAACTCTGTGTAAAATCATTGGAGACGCGGATGCAGGCTGGTTAATTTCACACTGAAATGTCAACACAGATGAATTGATGAAATTTGTGATATGTGACACATTAAGATTCGTGAACCAATTGTCATTCCATTCCATTCTTCATTCATACATTTAAGTTTGTCATCTGTGACAAATTTTTCATTCTTCATTCACACAGATGAAACAAATTAAAGCACAACTTTGCACATCACAATTACTTCTTTGCAGCATACATCCCCAGTAAACATCCAAATACTACACAAACAACACCCACAATAATCAAGTTCATCTTTCAGATCACATTGTCCATCTTCTCCTCCAGTGCTTTCTTCCTCTGCTTGTAGTCTGGTGCTTTCCTCTGATTGTCGCTCCCAAGTTGACAATCCACTGAATCAACTACTTCATCGAATACGTCTGCCCAGTTCGACAGTCGAAAAGATATGACGCCAGCATCCTTCAGCATCTGGAGATACTCCTTCTCGAAATGATAATATCCACAAAGCTTAGGGAACTGTGCAAATCAAAAGCACATAAGAACCCTAACATAGATTTGAGAAATCACAGCACAGACTACTCACCACGTTCCTCGCACACTTGAAATAAAGACGACCGTGGTTTTCACCTTCCTTCTGCATCCTCCCCTCCACCACCCGAGCCATACCACAGTCCGGGCAAGGGACCAGTGGGAAGCCGCTTAGCTCACCGACTGGATCCAAGCCGATGGAGTGAATGCGGCTGCCCCGGCCACCTTGAAACCTGCTCCTGCCACGTCCACCTCCAAACGAATCGGCGTAGTGTGACATGTGTGCGACGGTGGGGAAAGGAAGGGCGGGCGGCGGTGGAGCTCAGAGCGAGGAAGAAGAAGCAGGGAGCTCAGAGCTCAGAGCATCGTGTGTGCTGTGCTTATCCCATTCGGGATGTTATATTCATTTTCCAAAATCGAGAGTCATTTTCGACGCGGGTTCGAGAACACGTGTCTCATTTGTTGTCAGGTAGGTCCGAGGGGGCAGGCAACGGTTATCTTTTTTATATAGGCTGCTGACGCTGACACGTGGGCCCGACACTTTTTTTTGAAATGAAACTTGCTTCCCTCAAATATTAGAGCCCATTAAACAACACCTAAAATTTCATTAGAAATATGAACAATTCATAGTTGGTCATGTAGTATTCGAATAAAATATCAGCAGGCACACTTGTGTAACCAAAATTGTCAAAATATGAATTTTATCTCATGTTTGGGATATAATAATTCTAATAACGTCTTAGGTTGGTCTAAAAATTCTACAAATTGACTTGGCAACATAATTTGGGTCTCTAAACTTGTCATAAAAATTTCAAATGGTTTCTCAAAAGGAAGATCATACTTGTGTACAAATGTGTACATCTCTCACATAGTTTCCTAAAATGTTATACTTCAACACTGAAGTTTTCCACACTTCACAACATGTTCGAACTCATATACATTTGAAATTTTAACACAACCTTGTGTTCACCTTAACATTACGAAATACAAAGTTTCATTAGTAATGGTTGTGTAAAACAAATATTATTTCTATGTTGTACTTGTAAGAAACAAGATAAAGGCGTATAAACAACATCCAGGAAATGGAGTTATATACGAAACAATGTCATAAATGAATAGAAGCTAATTTTAGAAAAAATCAGAAATAAATATCATCAAATTTGGATTACGAATGACGGAGAAATACGTGATTCAAATCTTGATTGCAGATTAAAAGGGGAAAAGTGAACTGTTCTTCATTCGAATAGAACTGGATCTGCGTCTCCTTTGTTGCTCTTCCATAAATTCACACAGATAATATGAGCAACATAGATTTATATTGCAGGTGCAAAAGCAAAAGCAAAACATAGATTTAGTTTCCTATTCTGATACTCCGTTCGAACTTGCTTCCCTCAAGTATTAGAGCCCATTAAACAATACTTATAAATTCATTAAAAATACGAACAATTCGTAGTTGGTCATTTAGTATTCGAATAAAATATTAGCAGGCACACTTGTGTAACCAAAATTATCAAAATTCGAATTTTTATCTCATGGTTGGGATATAATAATTCTAATAACGTCTTAGGTTGGTCTAAAAATTATACAAATTGACTTGGCAACATAATTTGGGTCTCTAAACTTGTCATAAAAATTTCAAATGGTTTCGCAAAAGGAAGATCATACTTGTGTAAAATGTGTACATCTCTCACATAGTTTCCTAGAATGTTATACTTCAACACTGAAGTTTTCCACACTTCACAACATGTTCGAACTCATATACATTTGAAATTTTAACACAACCTTGTGTTCACCTTAACATTACGAAATACAAAGTTTCATTAGTACAAAAATATTATTTCTATGTTGTACTTGTAAGAAACAAGATAAAGGCGTATAAACAACATCCAGGAAATGGAGTTATATACAAAACAATGTCATAAATGAATAGAAGTTGATTTTAGAAAAAATCAGAAACAAATATCATAAAATTTGGATTACGAATGACGGAGAAATACGTGATTCAAATCTTTGATTGCAGATTAAAAGGGGAAAATGAAGCAAACTGTTGTTCATTCGAATAGAACTAGCCCCGGCCTGACGCGTTTTCCTAATAATATTGGGCCTTTCAGTTTTAAGGCCCACACACACTCACTCGCGCTAGGGTTAGTAGGGAAAGACGCCTTCCTCACGCAGTCACCTCCTCACTCTCCCTTCGCGCCGTCATCTTTCTCCCCCTCGCACCGCCGCCGCTTCCTCCCCCTCGCCCCCTCCGCCGCCGCTTCCTCACCCTTGCCTTCCTCCCCTCACGCCCTCTTTCCCCCCGTGACGCGACGCACGCTACACACCTTCGTTGAGATGCGCGCCACACCACCCCTCACCTTCCAGCGACGACGACTAGGAGGAAGAGGAGGGATCCAGGCACGAGGTCAATGCGAGGACGTGGCGACTAGAGATCCCTCTGCTCCGACAGTGACAAGGTGAACTGCATGCTAGAAATCCCTCCTACAACATTAAGACACATTCTTGACTATGTTGAGTTAGGGTTTCGAGTTTCAAAACGTATACTTGGCATTTTCCTTTGGATTCACTCTTATATTTGGTTTTGCTCTTGTTCCATATGTATATTTGGACATTCTCTCCAAGTTGAATAAGTACCTCATCAGCAACAGAGGCAGCGAGCATCTTCCTCTTTAAAATGGTAAGGTCGCATTACCTGAACTAATTTTTTGGTTTTTGAATTTTGCATTTATGTTAATGGTTTACCATAGAACCAATGAGATTATAGTGGGCTAAACTAGTTACTGTAATTGTTTTCCCATTTGTATGGTCTTGTACACAGTTCTGTGGGTGTTGATTAGATAAATGCTTAGCTGTTATGCATGGTTAACTAAAAATGTACTCTACTTGTCTCCTGTTGTAGCATGTTTCCTGGGAGAGCTAGCAGTATGGTCTGCTTTTTGTGCTATTCTTGGACGAGGTGACCTTTCTCATAATCCCTTGACAATTAATTCGCAGGATAAATCTGTCGAGGACTATAGACCTGGGCAATTTGAAGAAGATACATATAATGAAGAAGATGGATATGCCACTGCTAGTGAAGAACAAGAGCAGGTGGGTGGGGCAACGGGCCGAGCCAGAGTGCCAAGGACAGCCACAAACTGGCCAAGAGACAAAATGGTAGTCACCGAGGTTGAGAGAGGGGGGATGCCAGTACCATTGACACAAAAGCGCAGGTTCAGGGTGCTTGCAGGGCTCATTGCTAGACAAAAGATACCTTTGGATTTGCCAGAAATCAAAAAACTAAGCGATGAACAAAAGTGGTACTTGTTTGAAACCTATATGCAGAAACACTTGGAGTTCTAGGAAGACATGAAAGAGCAGGCATTCAAGCTTTTGTGGAAGATTGCAGCCAAGGTATGGAGACAATTCAGATTTCAGCTTAGGCGAGATTTTGTCAGAAAAGGACTCGAGCCATTTGGAAAGCACGACTTTATCAAGCTGGAAGAGTGGACAAAGTTTGTGAAACAACAGGAAACTGAGGAAGCCTCATCTGTTAGTGGCAAGTTCAAGTCACTTCCAAGCCTGAACACAAATGAGCACAGCATGGGTCCAGCTGGTTATTGTGGGAAACTACCACAGTGGGAGATAGAGGACAGGAAATTAGCTGCGGCTGGGATCGCCAACCCATATGATGCCATCGCTGATGATCGTTCTAGGAATTGGGTGCGAGCAAGGAGTAAGCTAGTGGTGGAAGACGGTGTTGCCGTGATAGTGTACAACAAAGAAGCAAATGAAAATGTGGCTGCAGACATCATGGAAAAGAATTGCACATGCAGAATCTTCAGGAATGACTTCATGCCTGAAGTAGAATGATGTGCTAAGTCAGTGCTTAGGCTGCCCCGAACAACCAGGTCACGTGCGTGGTGTCTCCAGCTACCAGGGCTTGAAGTTTGCATGGCCTCAGCATGCTTCCATGTACAGGAAGAGGAAGAGGGCCATTACCGACTCATCAGTTGATAAGCAACAGATGAAGAAAGAAATCAAGCAAGAACTCAAGGCTGAGATGGAGAAGGATATGCTTGACATGATGGCACGAGGGTACCAGGTGGTGTTTGCACTAGTGTCCAATCGCACAAGCCCTTCACCCGCCGGACTGAAGAGTAGCTGTGCGTTCGCAGATATTGTAGGTTTGATCAACGGCGCTACAGAGTTGTCGACAGAGGTAGTGCACATTGCTTCCCCCACACAGGAAGACCTTATAGGCACGTTGACTCAACCCATAGACTGTGGCCTATGGATCATATTTCACGGTGTTGAATGTGAAGCTGCAATTGGTGTGGTTCAACCAGAGCAAACTACGCTACACACAGTCCCTATTCATGAAGACTATGTTGTGGTCGAAGTGCTGCATGCATATGCTGTCATTAGGGATCACACGCTGGAACACCCTCCTAATGATGAGGTGACGACACTTGGACAAGCTCTACACCAGAGGATATACTGGAAGAGGTGTCACATTCACATCAAGGGAGCACCAATTCAAAAATCTTGTTCGCACACTACGGTACAGATTCCTTCTGGTTCACAAACTACAGGACAAGACTCTTCCTCACATGGTTTCCTGGTCCTCCTCCTCCACCCCCGGAAAAGCAAATTATAGTACAGATTCATTCCCCACCTGGTAACCCACCTCCTCCTCCTCCTCCACCCCGAGAAAAGCAAATTACAGTACAGATTCATTCCCCACCTGGTAACCCACCACCTCCTCCTCCTCCTCCACACCCAGAAATGCAAATTACAGAACAGATTCATTCCCCACCTGGTAACCCACCTCCTCCTCCTCCACCCCCAGAATCGCAAATTAGATCCCCACCTTCTTCTCCACATGAAAGAACAAAACCTCCATCCCCAAACGAAAGTTCTCAAAACAATCATGCCAAAGCAGGAGCCCAGAGTCATGTGTTGGCTGATGCCGAGAAATCTATCGACGACAGTTCGAAGAAAGCTGCAGGTACATCTGGGCCCAATATCTCTGTAATAGCTGCTGGTCAGACACCATCTGAGAAACCTTCTTCAGCCATCTCAAAGTAGCAGGAAAAGAAACTTGCTGAAAATAAAAGGTCTCAGAAGCCTACCAGAAAGCCTTCTTCAGCCATCTCAAAGCATGAGGAAAAGAAGTCTGCCAGAAAGCCATCTGAGAGAAACACCAAGAAGAAGGTGGCCAATGTTGCTATGACTGAGATTAACCCAAACTATAAATTTGGAAATGCAATGCTTAGTGCTGCTGAACTCAAGCATCCGGATACTGCTCCTTCTGTCACTAATCTCTACAATTTCTACATGGGATGTTGTAAGGACAATGATGAGTCTCTGATTTAGGGCATAATATGGCCCAAGCATGGCTGGTGGCCTGTGAGAGAAGATGATAAACACGAGCTGTTGTCTGTGATCATCAGCGACTTGTACGATCTCTTCAACTTGGATGCTTTGGATATGGGACTTATCCGCTATTTCATCCTGTAAGTTGCTTGAAAATTTAATCTGCTTCTCACTAATCATTTTCTATCTAAATGTGCTTTCTGCCTCAGTTCGTCTTTACTATGTATTTTGCCTCCTTACACTTTGTTTTTTCTTAATATTAGGAATATGGTTGTAGAAGTACGGCAGAAGAAGGAGCTCGTTGCCTTCCTTGATCCTGAATGCTTTAGCAAGTCGAATATACAAAATAACTTGGATTTTTTTGTGTCCTATACGAAACGTGCCTACCAGTTATATGCTAAAAAGAGAGTCATCATTTCCTGCTATAACACTGGGCACCACTGGATTGCAGTGGCGATCCTTCCAAAGCAGAACAGGGTCTTGTATCTTGATTCATATAGGTTCCTAGAAACTAATTTCTCCGAGTTGGTAGAAGCCATTAATGTGTGAATTCTTTCTTTCTTAACCTACAAACTTCCTCAACAAATTCTGCAGAGTTTATTAATGGTGCCCTAACCATTGTTGCATGTTTTGCTATAGTGCTTGGAATAGTTACTCGATGACAACAAGTTGCCCCGCCGCACCTTGAAACATGAGAAGGCTTTTGATGTACGTATTACTTAGTATTTCCTACCTGTGGAAGCTAGTACTAAAGCTTGAGTTTATTTCTTCTCACCACTGTTTGTCTTTGTATATTTATCGCAGTGCCACCAACAACCTTACCAATCCAAAGTCTGCTGCTTCTATTGTGCCTATCACATGCTTATAGTAAAAGATAAATTGAAGGATCCTGAGGTACTTTCTTGGGATCTGCATTTGTAACACCTGCAACTAAGCACAGTTCTTGCTTATTAGCACTGCACATGTTTGGTAACCACCTGTGTGCTGACTACTGACATTGTTATATTCAGGCATTTCACGTACCTACTTATCAGCTCCACAAAGACACGCTGCTCCACATTAGGGAAAGAATTGCCTCATTCCTCATGGACCAGGTGATCACACCCTCAGGAAAATTTCACATTAATGATACTTTGATGGCTCACATTGTATTTGGTACCAATCCTCATGGTTAAACTAGTGACATTGTTGTGAACCTTACTTGTTAGATGAGGATGCTGAATGCCTGAATTTTGTGAGATGAAGCATGTGAATTTTGTGGATTTCTATTCAGTTTGTGGAGTTTTGTGAATGTGGATGCTGTACCTAATTTTTGTGAAAGTAGACAATGCATCTCCTTTAGTGGAGACAAAGGAGACGCGTCTCCTTTGGTCGATTGGAGGAGACGCACGTACACACTAAGTGTCTCCTTTGGTCCAGACAGAGGAGACGCACGTACACAGTACGCGTCTCCTTTGGTCGAGACAGAGGGAGACGTGTACTAACAAGATCCGTCTCCTTTGGTCGAGATAGAGGGAGACGCGGGTTCACAGCAGGCGTCTCCTTTCGTCGAGACATCGGAGACGCGCACTGACAAGACGTGTCTCCTTTGGTCAGGACAGAGGAGACGCGCACTGACAAGACGTGACTCCTTTCGTCAAGACGGAGGAGACGCGCACTTACATGACGCGTCTCCTTTTGTCAAGACAGAGGAGACGCGTCATGGAAGTATTTTTCGCGTCTTTAATGTTGAGTTCATGTAATGGGCTCAGTTTTTGTGCTCGTTACCAAAGGTCCATGTGGGCCCAGAGAAATAAACATTTCAGGTGACCGGTAACTAGTTTCGGTAACGGACTTCGTTAGACACCCGTTACTAATACGTGTTATGAGTAACGGGCTCAGTGTCTGCACCCATTACTAAAGGTTCCGGTGGGCCCGGAGAAACAGCCATTTCAGGTGACCGGTAAGTAGTTGTGCTAACGGTCTTTGTTCGACGCCTGTTACAATTACGTGTCATCAGTAATGGGCATCGGCCCGTTACCTTTGTTGGCTTATTTGTAACACTTGATCGGTAACGAGTGTTTTGCCCGTTACCAATGGCCATCCGCGCCCGTTACCAATGGTTGTTTTTCACAGTGTTTGATATCTTGCTAGAGAATAATTTTATTAAACTCTCTGATCACAAAGTTAATTCATCACCTCTTGAGTTAGGAGATAGAAAATATTGCAAGTGGCATAATTCATTTGATCATAATACTAGTGATTGCAATATTTTTTGCCAATTTATACAATCGGCCATTAATTCTGGATGATTGAGATTTTCTCAAACACAAGAGGATGAGCAATTGTCTACAATTGGTTTTGGTGGAAGTGGATCATTAAATCGGCTAGCATCAGCCGGTTTCTCAATAATTTAAATTTAGTTGCTAAAGACGAAGATTCAAAGCTCCCAAGTGATGAGAAGGACATCGTTCATGACTTGCAAGGTCAAATAATTATTGAGGACGATGAGCCTATCAAAATCCCAGATGTTACTGGGGGCAAATGGATTTTTCTCCATCAAACCAAGAACCTGTTGTTGTCGCTGTGCTGGGACAGGCGGTCAAACCGCCCAGGCAAGGAGGTTTAACCGGGTTGGAGCAACAGGTCAGACCGGTTGGTTCAGGTCTGAAAAGTCCAAAAATCTTGAGACCTGAGTGTCCTACAACTAATGGAGGTTGAGATCATGTCAAGCACCATGGTAAAAAGTCGAAGCTCACTTTTGATGAACTTCTGGCTAAGTATCAAAAGGAGAATGAGGCCGAGCATGCTAATCGGTCAAATGGTGTTAAGTCATCAAAATTGCCTCCTAAACATAATTATGGGAACTAGAATCGGCAAAGAAAGGGTTTTCAATCAGCAGCGTCATATTCTCTTTTTGAGCCATCAATGCTGGTTTCACATGCTCCATATCCCACTAATGTTCATACTTTCTCATCATGGGGGTGGAGTGATTCATGGGCACATACTCCTTCATATTTCAGACCATATCATGTTGAGTATGCAGCTCCAAGACGACCATCATGTGCAAGGCAGCCATAATTCAAAAATGACCATTTTGAGCATAAAGATCAGTCTAGAGTTCAAAATAAGAAAAAGGTTGTCAAGCAAGTTTACCGAGTAAAAAGAGATGGCCGGAAAGATAAAAATTCAGATCTGAATTCTGTTAATGGAAAGCCGATTAATGTGTCAAGCACTTCGGTTACTAATGGCAAAGGAAAGGAAAACTCAACCGTCGATCTTCCAAGTGCCAAATCTGAACAAAAGAAGTTGAAGAGATCGAAGAACAAGAAAAGAGCATCGTTGTCCAAAACCAGATCAAAGTCAAGTCCTACACTTGGTTTTTTCAAATTGGCAGAAAAAGGAGCTACAAAGGTTTAGTGCTCAAGAGTTGAAAAGGAGAGGCATGCCATGGGTTTCTAAAGGAAGCATTCAAGGCAAGGGTGATGATCAAGCAAAAGGTGTGGCACATTTTAGGGAGAAGAAGAGATATGAAAGACGTCCTTCAAAACTAAGGTTTGCACCAAATCATCAAAATTATTGGTCATTGCCTAACTCATTTACTTCACAAATGTCACATATGCCTATGTTTTGGAATTCATCTTTAAGTATGCTTGATTATCCCTCATACTCTTATTTTGGTCCTTGGGTTCCACATGGATCATCTTTATATCATAGAGGGTCATCACCATATTGCTATGCATATTAATCAATAACAATAGCCGAAATATTTAGTTCTTAGAGATAATTTTAATTTTTGAATTTACATATCTCTACCCTTCTATTTCGGTTGAGCATACTCTTATGGATGGATTAATTATGGATGATATTGAATTATCGTTCTTGACAACATACATGGCCGATGAGTCTCTTTAATCATCGTCCTAAAGCGATGGCTTCCCGATGGAGGTTTCTTATGACCTTTTTGGTGCCTTAAGTGCTCGGGGGGCAAGGTATTAATAAAAGAATAATTTGCTACCATGGAGTTTCTATTTACTAGATCGGCTTGCAAAATTTCTCACGACATTGGTGATGTCTTTATTTCACCAAGTGATGGTGTTTTGAGATTTTTAGCCGTTTGGAGTATTTAGTCTCAATAAGCAAACGAAATATGAAAGTTTTCTGTTCAGGCTAAATTTTTGTGATCCATGGTTGCAAAATCATACAGAGACATTTAGGTGATTTATTGCTGAAGGTGCATCGAGTATTTATCTTTGAATAAGTCACTATGTGTATTCTTGATAGATGTTTAGATGATCATCTCAATTTTATTGTGCATAATTTCTCTAAGCATCAAAATCCAGGATTAACACTCTGCAATTGTAAACGTCAGGTCACTATGTCCAAAAGACATTCTCATGAGTAGAGGCCGATGTGTAGCAATGTCAAAGGACACATTCTGGACAGGCCGGTCTGACCGCCATTGAGGCCAGTCTAACCACATGCAACCGGTCTGACTGCCATTGGAAACAGTTTGACCCGTATGGCTATGGATTTGGCTTTGAAGTTTTTGGACTTGATTAGGCCAAGATTATTAGTGCTAAAGTTTATTGTCAGATATTTGCATAATTTAAGATGCATCAAAAGACAACCAAGAGGGGTTCAAGAGTAGTCTGGCCATTGCCAATTCTAAGGTAATTGTATCATATTCATCTTTTAGGGGCTGATTACTCATCTTACTTTGCTTATGGTTAAAATTAAATTTGGATGCCATACTATCCTTCTCTTTTGTCAAATTGAGAATTATTGCAGTGACCAATTGACATAATAGTAATTTGGTCGCTTTAAGCATCTATAAAAACTTTCAAGTGTGAAATGAGTTTGAATTAGTATTTCAATACCCACAACCGAGCTAGTGTGTGCTCAAGTTTATCTCATTCACACAATATGCATAAACAGCAGCAACAAGTTGCATTTTTCATATCCCACAAATTCAAGTAATATGGCTGATAGATTCTATCGTCCTTGAAAAGTAAAACTTGTTTGCTATTCTTGTGCTTAGCATTGTTCCTGTGTAGTTTTGGCGTTGATAAGTATTTCTTAGTATGCAAGCTTTAGTAAGAAATTGGGGGGCATATGTTGACACTCAATATTGGCAGCTAAGCCAGATCAGGCTGGACCAGGAGATCAGACCGGGATACCAGGCGGTCTGACCGCGGTCTCTGTAGCCGGTCTGGCAACAGGAGGTCAGACCTCGTCCCTAGGGAGGTTTGACCGCCCTAGTAAAAGTCCTCAAAAGGCTATTTGGACTTCACCATTGGATAGTTCTCGTCGAGTAGATCAAGATGCATATGCAGAACGTCCGATTCGGACTCCGAATGAGGGAGATATGGCTTCGAGAAGACCTGCACGTTGGACACGCGGTCTAACCGCCCCTGGGACCCGGTTAGACCGCCCTACCCTGCCAACTCCGAGTTAGGAGTTGTATTTTGACATAAGATTTGTATAAACTTCGACTCCTACTGGGGCAAGACCTCCCCACCCTATATTTATGAAGGGCCATGGCCGATTGAGAGCAACACAATCGAATCAATCTACTACTTTTACCTTTTTACCTCTCAACACCTTTTCCAACCTCCATGGTGTTCCTCTACTATTCTCCACGGTCATAGATGACGTCCTAAGGCTCGCTGGTCGACCTAGGGCACACCCATGATGTCCTCACCCTGACGGGGTCCCTCCCGGGCGAGAGCTTCGACGGTCTTTGCTAGTTTGCTCGTAAACTAGTCGTTCTTCGTCACGTAAGTGCGTTGGTTATCCTTTGCTAGTTTGCTCATAAACCTAGCCGTCCTCCATCATGTAAGTGTGGTATTTATCTCCTCGAACGACCATCTTGAGCCAAAACCCTAGGAGGCGGTCTAACCGCGTTGCTAGGGCGGCCTAACCGCCTTGTGCAGCTTTTTCAGCTGTTTGGTCCATTTCGCGTCCCGCTCGCTCTAGTGCTCTCGTGTGTTGACCATAAAAAGCGTCAACAGCGTTCATCACCCCATTCAGCGCCAACTGCTACACGACCACGTCGTTCGAGTTGAAGAAAGCCGGTGCTACTTACCAGAGGGCTATCCAAGCATGCTTCAAGAGGCAACTCCACAAGAATGTGGAAGCATACGTGGATGACATCGTTGTCAAGACTAGGGATCCAGACATGCTCATCGCGGATCTTGAGGAAACCTTTGCCTCGCTACGAGAGTACTAGTGGAAGCTCAACCCCAACAAGTGTGTTTTCAGCATATCATCTAGGAAATTACTCGGGTTCATCAGTAGTAATCGTGGCATCGAAGCAAACTCCGAGAAGATCACCGCCATCCCCAACATGCAAGCTCCGAATACTATCAAAGATGTCCAGAAGCTTACTAGATGCATGGCGGCACTCAATCGCTTCATCTCACGACTTGGAGAACGGGGTCTACCTTTCTTCAACCTACTCAAGCGACACGAGAAGTTTGTGTGCACGGCTGAAGCTGATCAAGCACTCACGTAGCTCAAGGAGTTTCTATCCAAACCTCCAGTCCTCACAGCTCCTCTACCGTAGGAAGAGCTACTGCTCTACATCGCCGCGACAACTAACGTCGTCAGTACAACCATCGTTGTTGAGCGGCAGGAAGAAGGCCACACCTATCCCGTCCAGAGGTCAGTCTACTTCGTTAGTGAAGTCCTTTCAGAATGCAAGGCTCGCTAGCCTCCGGTACAAAAGCTACTGTATGCGGTTCACATTACTTCACGGAAGCTCCGCCACTACTTCGATGAGTACAAGATCTCTGTGGTTACTAGCTACCCGCTTGGCGAAATATTACACAACCGGGACTCCACAGGGTGGATTTCTAAATGGGCAGTAGAGCTCGGTGCTCTATCACTCGAGTTCAAGTCTCGCACTGCTATCAAGTCTCAAGCCTTGGTCGATTTCACGGACGAGTGGCGGGAGAATCAAGTCCCAACTCCAACTGAGCGTCCAGAGCATTGGGTCATGTATTTTGATGGTTCCGTCAAGCTGGAAGGCGCTGGCGCTGGAGTACTACTAAGCTCCCCCAAGGGCGAGCAACTGAAGTATGTTTTGCAGATCTTTTGGAAGGTCTCAAATAATGAAGCTGAATACGAAGCTCTACTGCACGGCCTTCGCCTTGCAGTCTCGCTTGGCATCACGCGACTGCTTATTTATGGCGACTCCTTGGTGGTCATCAATCAAGTCAATGACTCTTGGGATCGTAGTGCTGACAATATGGATGCGTACTGTCGAGAAGTACTTAAGGACCGAATAGGCGACCAGAGAGGGGGGGGGAGTGAATGGGAGCCAATAAAAATTATTCCTGAAGGAGGAACTCGGCCTAAACCCCGATTGCCACTTCGATCACTCTCACACACCAAAGAAGCTCCAGACTAGGCACACACAAGCCTACAAGTCCTAGAGACAAGCCTCGAATCAAAGCACGGAAGCACAAGACAAGAATCAAAGCACTTAGCCATATCTGCGAAGGCTAGGCGTGAACTATCCGTGCAGTACGGGCGGACTGTCCGCAGCACCTGGGTGGACTGTCCGGACCCCTACGCGGACTGTCCGAAAACCCTAACAGAACCACCAGAGATGCACCAAGAAAACCGGACTGTCCCGCTGAGCTACGTGGACCGTCCGCCAGTGTCGCGGACTATCTGGGTAGGCCTCGCCGACCGTCCGGCCAAAGCACCAGAAACACTGCTTCGAGAAACACCCACGCGGACTGTTCGTCACTGACCGGGGGACTGTCCACAAAACCTCCTGCAACAAAACCCTAGGGGCGCAACGGATCGAAACACGAACTCGCACGAAAACGTGATGAACTGCGACAAACAAGAGCCACGCGGACTGTCCGTGCGTACTAGGCGGACTGTCCGCCACGCATGAAAAGAATCAAAAACAGCTCGAGCTCGGGAGTCAACTCCACCTTTCCATCACCGGATCTCCCAAACGGTTAGAGCTCTTGAGACAAGATTTGGGGGAGATATGAAGCATCACTAGATGAAGCTATTCCCCAAAAATCTCGACCTCTAACTCACTAAATCATCGGGAATCGCGGACCACATGAACCACCACCAAGAACTCGGGCTCCAACCAAAACTCGTGAATCGAAGGGATTTCCCGGCGTTTGAGGGGTCAAGATCACACACAAAGATGCACAAGGCATCCATCCATGATCCCCTCAAACAAATCCGAGAGAAAACACCCTCAAATCGACCAATCGAGCGAAGAACGAAACACCCCAAAAATAGCCCTGAAAATGACACGAAAATCACAAAGAGCTAGGAGATCGTTGCAATGCCGAATGCTTCTATACATCCAAAGGTCAGAGTCTATACAAGAATCTAGCCTAAGTAAAGCAGAGGAATAAGAAGCAGTCTAGAGCGATCTACAGGGGGAGGAAACCCTAGAGTCCAAGAGAGATAGATGCCATCCACCTCTCCGCTATTTATACGATGTCCACCGGAGGAGGCAAATGACCATGCTACCCCTACAACTCAAATAGAAGATACACACCCCTCAGGCGCAATATGGTCAAGTCTTCATCGAGCGGACATGCTTCCACCGCGGACTTGCTTAGCCTCGACGCCAGCTCCGCGATCACGCCACGTGCCCCCACCTCGAAGCTTCCCGACGCTCTCGGATCACCGTCTCCATCACATCGGGCCTCCGGACTTGGTTTTGCGGACCAAACCAAGAAACCGTCCACTAATGGTTTTGTGGGCAAACCACCACACCCCACGTGCAAGCTTCAGCCTCGATCCGCTACCTTGCACCGGCCCATGTCCATGACTTGAACTTGCTAGTCTTGCACCACACGGCTCGCACTTGACCCCATCGGCCACCGGGTCCATCGTACGAAGCCTACTTGCCTCTCCATCACCCGGAGGCCGCCGCGGCTAAGGCCTTTCGCACTTGTTCTTCACCTGCTCCAACACGAGTCTAGCCACAACCTGTACCAGCACACTTAGCCAAGCATCCGTCCACACAATGTTGTCAATCACTCGTCACTAAGGAGCAACCCTCCACTGGTCTTCGGACACACCTGGTCCTCAATCTCCCCCTTGATGAGTGCATTGACAACACCCATAGTAACCATCATAGAGAAAAAGAAAAGAAAACAACCACGAACACAAACCTCCAAGCAAGTGATCCAAAGCCAAAGAACAAGCGAAAACACGATCACTCGCCAGACCAAGTCTCGGCCCCCTAAGGCAAGGGCAACGGCTCAACATAGCCGAGACAAAACAAAGCTCACAAGGAGCACACCACAAAGCACAAAACTCAGGCAAACCAAAGGAGGTCCTCCTGCACATATGCAAACTCCCCCTGAGCAAATGCAACCTCTTTTCTCAAATTTTTCTCCCCACATGCGAAAATCTCACAAAAGCATACAAATTCTCCCCTTTCATACATATTCTCCCCCTTGTTTTCATGAAAAATGTATGTCAAAGCATATACAATGTACCAAGCTTCTCAGATATACAAAGAGCACAACAAAATGCTACAAATGAGACATGGAGTAAGCAAAGTAGACATGGTGTAATTAGTGCATTGCCATCAAGAAAGTAGAGACATATAAGCATGTGACATGGCCAAAAGCAATTTTATGCGATTTTCACAAAGAAACATTCATCTCATGAGCAAAGCCCTATCCATGACAATTTGAGCAAAAATACACTAGATCATACAAAGCTCATACAAGATCACAAGTTCTCATCACAAGATCATAGCAAATGCCCATAAGCTACTAAATGTCATGTCAAAGCCACTGAGCCATGTGTCTACTTCTTAAAATGAGACTTCTCATGGTAGACATCATGCAACGGTTTAGCACCCAAGATATATACATCAAAGCATAAAGACATGATTAAGAGCTCATTTTTCAAGCATAAGGCAATTCATACACCAATTTCATTTTCAAATTTAAACATGGTACATGAAATGCCTCTGCGACAAAAAGAAGCTTATGCTCCTAAACAAGTGAAAATAACGGCTAAAAATTTACCATGACAGATGGGTCTTTGACACCAAGCAAAGAGAGCATGATACTCAAGCGCAAACTAAACATGATATAGGCATTTGAGCACAAATTGAGTATAGACAAGTATCTACTCATGAGTGAAGCAGTTTTAGCATTTTCAACAAAAAGAAGCTATCTCATCATGAACATATAATACCATCAAGAGCATAGCATTCACATCACCATTCCCAAAGCGTACACATATCTCACATATAGCACATCACAGTGATCAAGGTATATAAGAGAAGCTTATCCTAGCACAAATGATCCAAAGATGTCTATCCTATCAGGTTTTGTACAAAAGGTAAAATGTATGCATGGAATGCAACATATATCACATATATACATGAGAAGCTCCAAGACGCAGCTAGAAAGGAAAACACACTCCAAGTTCACCTCGCAAGCGTGTGAAGGTAACTTGGTCAAGTGGTTTAGTGAATACGACAGCTAGCTGATCTTGGGTAGGTACATAGGACAACAATATGTTCCCTTTCTCAACATTGTCCCTCAGAAAGTGGTATCTCACTTCGATGTGTTTCATTTTGGAGTGAAGGACTGGGTTTTTGGCTACACTTAAGGCACTGGTGCTGTCACAAAAGAGTGGAACCTGGGAACACTCCTCACCAAAATCGCTCGTAGTGTAGGTCATCCACAGGAGCTGCGAACAACAACTGGCGGCGGCAACATCTGTAGTGGACTAGGCTACACTGGATTGCTTGCGAGATGATCAAGAGACCAAAGAAGAACCAAGAAACTGGCAACACCCAGAGGTAGACTTGCGGTCCAATCGACACCCAGCAAAATCAGCATCGGAGTACTCGTGAAGTATGAGTGTCGAGGAGGCAGAATACCAAATACCAAAGTCAGGAGTGTAGTTCAAGTACCTGAAAATCCGCTTGACGGCCTGCCGATGTGAAGTCCTCGGTGAAACCTGAAAACGAGTGCACAGACACACACTGAACTGTAGGTTCGGCCTCATCGCCGTCAAGTAGAGGAGGGAGCCGATCATGCTCCGGTACTCCTTCTGGTCCATGGGTTCGCCATCTTCACCCGCGTCCAAAGCCGTAGTAGTACCCATCCGTGTAATCAGCGGCTTGGAGTCGTTCATGCCAAACTTCTTCACCATGTCCTTGGTGTACTTCGCCAGATGTACAAATGTCCCGTCCTTGCACTGCTTGATCTGGAGTCCTAAGAAAAACTGCAGCTCACCCACCATGGACATCTCAAATTCCCTACTCATGTCATCTGCAAATCTGGCAACAAGATCATGAGAAGAGCCACCAAAGATTATGTCATCCACGTAAATCTGAACAATCAACAGGTCATTTCCATGCTTAAGGAGAAATAGGGTCTTATCAACTGTGCCCATCACAAACCCCTTACTCAGCAAAAAGCCTCTCAACCTGCCATACCAAGCTCTCGGTGCCTATTTCAACCCATAAAGTGCTCTCTGGAGTTTGTATACACAGTGTGGGTATTTCTCACTCTCAAACCCTGGGGGTTGCCTCACATACACTTCTTCCTCTATCACGCCATTCAACAAAGCACTCTTCACGTCTATTTGGTACAACTTGAACCCTTTAGCCACGGCAAAGGCTAGAAGGATCCTAATTGCCTCCAAACGGGCCACAGGAGCAAATGTCTCCTCATAATCTATACCCTCTTTCTGGTTGAACCCCTGAGCCACCAACCTCGACTTGTTTCTCACAACCATCCCATTCTCACCTTCCTTATACTTCCACACCCACTTGGTACCTATGGGACGACAATTTGGCGGTGGATCGACTAACACCCAAACTTGGATTCTCTCAAAATTCTCCAACTCCTCATGCATGGAATTCACCCAATTCTCATCAGACAAAGCGTGTCGAATATCTTTGGGCTCAAACAAAGCAACAAATGCAGAGTGAGCAAAATGAGAAGTGTTCCTTGACCTCGACCGTGTAGTGCGTTCATGAAGGTCACCTATGATCGTGGATGGTGGGTGATCCACCTGTACACGCCGGGGAGCCTCTTGCCTGGACACAATCTCCCCCTCAACAGCAGCCTCCACTCGAACAGTCTCAGTCGTAGTGGGTGTAGGGGATGGACCATCCTCGATCGTCGTTGTCATAGTGGAAGTAGCATGTACATGATCAGCCACGGGAGCATCACTGTTGGTATTTGTTAAGCCTACAGAAATATTATGATGGATAATCCGCAAGCGCACGGATACCGGTGAGCATTCCACCTGGGAGAGGGTTTTAAATATCGAATCCACAAGGAGAATGGTAAAGAGAGTATCTGAGGTATACAACTAATCACTGAGTAGCTATCAAGGACTTGACAGAAAGAGAGATAAGGAAAACTTAAGGATGTCTGGTTCTTATTCTCACAAGCTATGTCTATATTGTTCTTATGGGGTGATTGTCTGAAGGCACACTTAGGAAAGGGAACCTCCCGAGAATCTATGGGGGGAGTCCTACGGTTTCTATAGACAGGAGGTGGACTGCAAAGGACAGACGGGAACAAGGTCACTTCCCGCTTCTACCACACGATCCGGAATATAGAAGGCATTCATAAGCTAGCTAGTCTAAGCACCACGCTTACACTAAAAATGCAACTTTAACTCAAGAGCGACAGGAATTAAAGTACTCAGAGAGTTATGAACCGTAAGAACAATAAAAACAATGTTACTCACTTGAATAAGAAGTCGATCTTTCCACAAGGTCTCAGGATCCGGCTCCAATGGAGTTGATCCCAGAGGTAGAAGATGAAGAGGAGACACCGACAGGTCCGGGCCTTCCTTCAGCTTCGCCTCTACCGCTCTCTAATCCTCTCGAACAAGATTAGCTAGATCTAAATAGATCGTGGCTCTAATCTCTCAACTTGACACTAACTCTCCAACTCTAATTCTAATCTAGAGCTCTAATCTCAGATAGGTATGGAGGATCTGATAGAATGAATTGTTGTCTGCCCTGGGGTCAGGGGGTCTGCTTATATAGCCCGGAGGAGATGACGTGCACCGTACGATCAAACCGACCTTAACTTGTGGTTTAGATTGATCCTCATAGGCGGTGGAAGAACATTCCGGAAGCTGGGCCCATTTGGTGCCAGGGGGGGCCGACCGGCCCCACCTCCAGGCCGATCGGGCTGAGGTGGGCCTCCCTCGGGGTCCACTTCGGCCAGGTGGGTCCTTGATCCTTCTAGATGCTTCTTTCTTAGGTGCTAAGTCACGTTGAGTTCCGGAGCCTTCTGGAGTCTTCTAGAGTGGTTTCTTTGCATATTTTCTGAATAGTCCCTGTAAATTCATACATTCACCAAAACTCGTGGAAATTGTCAATATAAACCCTAATAAAGTGATCTAATTATATTTTAGTCCTTTTTCCAGTAAATGTGAGGGGAAATATTTATAGATAAAAAGTGCCAACAAACTCCCCCACACTTAGGCTTTTACTCGTCCTCGATAAAAGGATGGTTTACAACCGTAGAGACAAGAATCAACATAATTATACTCCTTAGTCATATCTGTACTTAGGGGATATCTGAGCATAGTTAGAAACAGATCACCTTTATTTCTCAAATCAAGTCAATGGAGAGAGTTTGAATAAGTTTTTTTTTAAATGCAGCCTTGCTTACTCCTTTGTGATACTCTCAAATATATGTGAAGTTTTTAGAATGTAAAGATGTAGCAGACTTACTTTGCATATATTGCTGGGTCAAAATCATCCATGAAGAGGCCTGTCATAGGTCGTAGATCAAGATATGTGCGTGTGTCAAATTTTAAAAACCACTGCTCTGACTTTAGAATCTTCTATCTTTTCCCATTTTTTAGAACAAGGTATTCAGCTATTTTGTGGAGAGTTGGGTTCTACTCACCCTCGGACACGCGTCCATTATTACTCTCTCACTTATTATTTTAGAGAAGTGGGCCCTACTCACCCTCGGACACATGTCCATTATTCTTCTCTTTTTTTCTGCCTTTTTTCTGAGAGGGGGTTCTTCTGACCCGTAGAACACTTGTCCATTTTCTCCTCTCTCTCACTTTTCTCTCCACTCATAATTTTTTTCTTTTCTTTCTTTGGCTTTTTCTCTCTTCTTCTTTTTTTTAGCTGTACCTTTTTTCATGATATGGGAGACAGAGATCAAAAATCTTAGAGCATAGATACTTTAGTGAAAGCAGTGTACGTGATCTTGATCATAGACTTAGACAAAACTTCAACATAGCTCTAGATTTGACAAAGCTCAATACAAGTAAGCAGCATTTAATCAAATTTATTTTCAATGAAAGCTCTGCTGAGATATATTATTGATCACAAAGGAGAAACTTAGCTAATGATTTTTAAAGCACTCTCCATAGACAAGATAAAAGAAAGATGGTTCTCATTATTCTAACCTCATTCTGATCATCCCAAAAGCAATAAATATTTCTAAGAGTATAAACATGTGAAACTTTATCTTTTAGGTTATCAGGACATTTTAGCAGGGCATCTTTATTTAAATTCGAAACGGAAAGCAAATTACAAAAATTTAAAAAGTTCAGGAAGCAAACCGAGTGGTGGACGAGACGTGGCCGAATTGGGTTCTGCCGTGGTTCATCGTGCGAGTCATTTGTTCTGTGCTTTTCCCGTTTTTCTTGATTTTGGTCGTGGAAGATGCCGTTTGGTCGTCTGTTCCTCTCCCCCACACTTGTTTTCTGTTATCTTGCATGCACAGTATGGTGGAGACAAAAACATATCCAGAAAATATATATATAGGTAAAAATAGCTCAACTTGTGGAATACTTCTTTATTAAAGGAGAGAGCACTTTATTAAACAACTCTAACAACTAAAGCAAACTAACTAACTCGAACTAACTATCACTAATGTGCTCTCTAACTAAGGTGTTTACAAAGGGCGCTTGCCCTTCTTAAGGTCGCGGCCATGGTCTTCCTCATCGTCCCTTCGCTTCTTTGATTCTAACAGTTTGAGGATGGTCTTGGTGAGGGAAGTGTTGACGCGGTGGATCTCTTTGCAAGTTTCTGCTAGGCTTGCTACTTCCTGGGCTAGCTCAGCTACGGTCTTTCGGGTCTTCTGTTTCTGTGGCATCCGCTGGCTGGCTTCGATGACCGAAATTCTCTTGATTTGAGGTTCTTTGGCACGAACTCCGTCGATGGTAACACGGCTTGAGGAGGTGGTGTACTTATGCACCCTTGTGTTACCATGCTTGTCCATGCGCACATCAGCGAGTCACTCTCCATCCCTTGGTTTCTTCAGATCCATGTAGCTAGGAACACGGATCGGCTTCTTTTGAGCTGCTTCACGACGGTGATCGTACGGCTGAGCGTACATTGCCTGCCTGCTTTCTTTAGGCGGTGGCGGCGAACGTGGACGACTAGGCGGGAACAGCGAGAGAGGGCTGAGATCAGGAGGCAAGGAGGCTAGCGGCTTTGCTTCCTTCTCGAAAGGAACAACCGCCTTGGCTTCAAATCTAAAGGGGACAAGCTGCTTGTCGGCCATTGCTGCTACTTGGAGGCTTTGGGATGAGAAAAAGGTGGAGGTCTGACCCTGCTTATATATCGGTCACGGACTTGTAGAGGGGGTTGACCTAGCTTGGAGAGGCTACGGGATATCTCGTAAAAGATCCCCGAACAAGTTTTTCCAAAACTGAGCACCTTAGAGATAGCGTGGGCGAAAGCTGGCGGCGCGAGGCGGCGGGCAGGGCCCGATCGGCCCAGTGAGGAGGCCGGTCGGCCCCCCACCATGTCGTCTCGCGACGATCTTCAGCGCGGGGTGCTCTAACCGTGTGCTGATCCTTAAAAACCCTACGACGGCCCATTACGACCTAAAATTAATATTCGTGGGAAAACAAAAGAAATCTATTTCATCTAAATCCTCAGACTCTTTATTGGGCTCTAAAAATATTTTAAGACGTTGACCATTTATCTTGAATAACGTACCTTCGTCGTCTTGAAGAGTGACGGCTCCGTGTGATGATGAATTCACCACCTTGTATGGTCCGTCCCACTTGCTTCGTAGCTTCCCGTGCCCAAAGAGTCGTACCCTGGAGTTAAAAAGTAATACCTGATCGCCTGGGTTGAATTCTTTCTTTATGATTCTCTTGTCGTGCCATCTCTTGGTTCTTTCCTTGTAGATCTTGGCACTGTGATACACCTTCTCTCTCCACTAGCTCAACCGGCAAGTGACATGTCTTCCCGTAGACCAGTTGGTAGGGAGACATTCCAATGGGGGTTTTATAAGCTGTCTGATAAGCCCAAAGTGCTTCGGGTAGCTTGTCTTTCCATTTTATCCCCATTTGGTCCACCGTCTTCTGTAGAATGTTCTTGATCTGCTTATTGGACGTCTCTGCTTGACCACTTGTTTGCGGGTGGTAAGGAGTAGCGACATTGTGCTGGATCCCATGGTTCATGAGGTATTTCTCGAAGCGCTTGTCGATGAAATGGGATCCTCCATCACTTATCACTAACCTTGGCGTACCGAATCTCAGAAATATTGTCTCTTCAAACATTCTTATTGAGCTTTTGTGGTCAGCAGATCTGCATGGCAGGGCTTCAACCCATTTGGAGACATAGTCAACTGCCACTAAGATATACTCGAATTTTACGGATTTTGGGAATGGTCCCATGTAGTCAATTCCCCAGACATCAAAGAGCTCGATCTGAAGGTTGGTTGTCAGTGGCATGGCATTTCTGGAATTGATGTTTCCGTGCCTCTAACAGGAGTTGCACCTTCGTACGAAATCTTTTGTGTCTTGATACATGGTTGGCCAAAAAAATCCGCTTTGCCAGATCTTTGCATGTGTGTGGAAAGCTCCATAATGACCACCATATGGTGATGAGTGGCACTTCTCAATGATCTTCATTCCTTCTTCTGCCGGTACACACCTCCTGAGTAACCCGTCAGAGCATACTCGAAAAAGGTATGGTTCATCCCACAGGTGATGGCGACTCTTGTAAATAAGCTTTTTCTTGTCGGCTTCTGGTCGTACATATTCTGCAACCATAAAATTAACAATATCTGCGTACCAGGGGTCTGACCGGGCGATCCGATAGAGCATGTCGTCCCTCATTGCGTCATTGATGGGTAGTTCCTGTGGTTTCTCAAAATACATTCTAGACAAATGATCGGCAACATAATTTTCTACTCCCTTCTTATCTTTTATTTCTAAGTCAAATTCTTGGAGAAACAGAATCCATCTTATTAATCTAGGTTTAGCATCTTTCTTAGTGAGCAAATATTTTAAAGCAGCATGATCAGTGTAAACAATAACTTTTGCTCCTACTAAGTAAGATCTAAACTTGTCAATGGCATAAACAACAGCTAGCAGTTCTATTTCAGTTGTGGCATAATTGAGTTGAGGTCCTGTCAAAGTTTTACTAGCATAAGCAATGGCATGATGTTTCTTGTCCTTTGTTTGCCCCAAAATAGCCCCCACAGCATAATCACTTGCATCACACATAATTTCAAAAGGTAAAGACCAATCAGGGGGTTGTATAATGGGTGCAGAAATAAGAGCATTTTTTAGAGTTTCAAAAGATTTAAGACAAGCATCATCAAAGTCAAAAGGAACATCTTTGGCAAGCAAGTTTGTAAGAGGTCTAGCAATATGAGAAAAATCTTTTATAAACCTTCTATAGAAACCAGCATGGCCAAGAAAACTTTTGATTCCCTTGACATTAACAGGTGGAGGTAGTTGTTCAATTACTTCTATTTTAGCTCTATCTACCTCAATTCCTCTTTCAGAAATTAGATGGCCTAGCACTATTCCTTCTCTAACCATGAAATGACATTTTTCCCAATTAAGGACTAAGTGCTTTTCTTCACATCTTTGCAAAACCTTATCCAAGTTTTCTAGACAATCATCAAAAGTTTTTCCATAAACAGAAAAATCATCCATGAAAACTTCCATGATCTCTTCAATCATATCAGAGAATATAGACATCATACATCTTTGAAAAGAAGCTGGAGCATTACATAGCCCAAAAGACATTCTACGATAAGCATAAGTTCCATAAGGACATGTAAAAGTGGTTTTGCTCTGGTCACTCGGATGGATTGGGATTTGGTGATATCCAGAATATCCATCAAGAAAGCAAAAGAAAGAGTAATTTGCCAACTGCTCTAACATTTCATCAATGAAGGGCAGTGGAAAGTGATCTTTCCTTGTGGCTTTGTTGAGTTTTCTATAATCTATGCACATACGCCAACCAGTGACGGTTCTCTGAGGAATTAATTCATTCCTCTCATTTTTCACAACTGTCATGCCTCCCTTTTTAGGCACAACTTGCACGGGGCTCACCCACTCACTATGTGGCACAGGATATATAATCCCAGCGTGTAAGAGTTTCAGAACTTCTTTCTTCACTACCTCTCTCATCGCATTGTTGAGTCTTCATTGTGGCTCTCTAGATGGTAGAACATCAGGGTTTGTAGGAATGCGATGAGTGCAAAGGGCAGGACTGATGCCCTTAAGGTCTTGGAGCGAGTAGCCAAAGGCTGAGCGATGTTGTTCTAAGATGGTTATCAGCCTATGAGTCTCTTCCTGAGTGAGTTGGTCATTAATGATCACAGGAGACTCAGAATCATTGTGCAAAAAGGCATATCTAAGACCAGGTGGTAAAGGTTTAAGCTCAATGGGAGGTCTCGAGGGTTCCTCGGTTTCATCGAGGGGCTCAGATTCTGTAGGATTTTCTTCTTCCTCCTCGATGAAGAATTCAGTGACATCTTCTTGATTGGATTCTACGAAATGTTCTAGAGATGCTTCATTCACCTCTTCCATTGGGTCAGGTTCATGACTGGGTTCGGTCTTAGTATGGATCGAATGTGAGAAGTGTAAGGGAACTTTAATGGTTTTGCCTAGGCAAACATCAGGTTTCCCTGTGTGTCCTTCTTTAAGGAGTTTTTCTAAAGGATAGCCTATTAAAAGATCGAACTCCTTAATATCACAAATGTGAAAGCTCAGGTGAATTGGCATGTCGTAAACTGAAATAGGTAAGACATAGAGAATTCCCGAACTTTGAATAATTTGTCCTGAGGAGCACTTTAATAATTTCGTTGTGGGAGATAATGACTTGTTTTTAATAAACTGATGGGAAAAGGATAAGGCCATTATATTGATTCCCACAACCGGATTATAAAGGGCATCAAAGGGGGTTCCATTGATTGTACATTGAATTGGTATAGAAGGTGAATCCAAATGGACTACATCAGAGGAAAGCTCTGACTCTTCTAACCATTCCCCACTCATGATGGATGCAAGCTCCACAGAGTGTTCTCTTGAGAAGGTTTGCTCAAAAGGGTCTATCTTCTCATGTGAAGAAGATGTGTGCTTTCGAGGCCTCTTCTCTTTATGATATTTCGAGGTGTTTCCATAATCGGAAAATAAATCATCCTCGATACCAGTTATAAAATCAGGTAGAGGAATTTCTTCCTGTGGTGATTCTATATGTTGGATAGCTATAGGTTGAGATGTTTCTGGCATAGGTTCTGGTGTAGCTATCTCTGGAATCTCTTCTTCTAAAGTTTTCTCTTCTAAAGGACCATCATTAGTGCTGGCTAGAATGTTGTCTAGGACAGTTCTAGCTTCACTAGATGTAAGGTGTATGAATGATCCATGAGAGGAGACATTCAAATAGGCTCTAGATTCCTTATTAAGACCAATATAGAAATGTTAAAGGAGAATATGGTCTTGAAGGCTTAGATCTGGTCTGGATTTGCAAAGGAGTTCAAAACGTTCCCAGGATAAACTCATAGACTCATTATCCCCCTGTTTGAAGGATATGATCTTGATTCTGAGGTCGACTACTTTAGATAAGGGATAAAAATCCATGCAAAAATCTGCACGGAGAGTTCCCCAATCGCCTTTCATCTTCTCTTTGGTCCGGTCGTACCATTGGTGATCTTTTCCTTTCAGAGTGAATGGAAAAAGCTTCCAACAGATAGTCTCATCTGACATACCCTCAATGTGCAGGCAGTCACAAGTTTGCTCAAACTGCTGGAGATGATGATAAGGGTCTTCGTCTTCTATTCCTAAGAAAGTGTTGGTTTGGACCATCTCTATTAACCGTGGGCGCAGCTCATAGGCATCAGATAGGATTGGTTTCGATGATGGCATAGGCCTAAGGCTGAGCTCTGAGGGTGCCGAAAAGTCTTTAATGAGGGTAGTGTCCATAAGGGCAGTAGGTAATCTAAAACTAAAAAGAAAAAAGAAAGATACAAGATTAGTTATACTCGAAGAGTTTTCTCTTAACCGTTCTCCCCGGCAACGGCGCCAGAAATGCTTGTTGGTATTTGTTAAGCCTACAAAAATATTATGATGGATAATCCGCAAGTGCACGGATACCGGTGAGCATTCCACCCGGGAGAGGGTTTTAAATATCGAATCCACAAGGAGAATGGTAAAGAGAGTATCTGAGGTATACAACTAATCACTGAGTAGCTATCAAGGACTTGACAGAAAGAGAGATAAGGAAAACTTAAGGATGTCTGGTTCTTATTCTCACAAGCTATGTCTATATTGTTCTTATGGGGTGATTGTCTGAAGGCACACTTAGGAAAGGGAACCTCCCGAGAATCTATGGGGGGAGTCCTACGGTTTCTATAGACGGGAGGTGGACTGCAAAGGACAGACGGGAACAAGGTCACTTCCCGCTTCTACCACACGATCCGGAATATAGAAGGCATTCATAAGCTAGCTAGTCTAAGCACCACGCTTACACTAAACATGCAACTTTAACTCAAGAGCGACAGGAATTAAAGTACTCAGAGAATTATGAACCGTAAGAACAATAAAAACAATGTTACTCACTTGAATAAGAAGTTGATCTTTCCACAAGGTCTCAGGATCAGGCTCCAATGGAGTTGATTCTAGAGGTAGAAGATGAAGAGGAGACACCGACAGGTCCGGGCCTTCCTTCAGCTTCGCCTCTACCGCTCTCTAATCCTCTTGAACAAGATTAGCTAGATCTAAATAGATCGTGGCTCTAATCTCTCAACTTGATAGTAACTCTCCAACTCTAATTCTAATCTAGAGCTCTAATCTCAGATAGGCATGGAGGATCTAATAGAATGAATTGTTGTCTGCCCTGGGGTCAGGGGGTCTGCTTATATAGCCTAGAGGAGATGACGTGCACCGTACGATCAAACCGACCTTAACTTGTGGTTTAGATTGATCCTCATAGGCGGTGGAAGAACATTCTGGAAGCTGGGCCAATTTGGCACCAGGGTGGGGCCGACCGGCCCCACCTCCAGGCCGATCGGGCTGGGGTGGGCCCCCCTCGGGGTCCACTTTGGCCAAGTGGGTCCTTGATCCTTCTAGATGCTTCTTTCTTAGGTGCTAAGTCACGTTGAGTTCCAGAGCCTTCTGGAGTATTCTAGAGTGGTTTCTTTGCATATTTTCTGAATAGTCCCTGTAAATTCATAGATTCACCAAAACTCGTGGAAATTGTCAATATAAACCCTAATAAGGTGATCTAATTATATTTTAGTCCTTTTTCAAGTAAATGTGAGGGGAAATATTTATAGATAAAAAGTGCCAACAATCACCACCATCCTCGTATTCATCTCCATCTCCATCCTTCTCATCCTCAAAGATCCTCGCTCCAATCTCCTCGTCACCTGCACACTCAAAAGCAGAAGAACTACATGGCTGTGTCTCGTCGAAGGTTACCTCGCAAGTCTCCATGATTCGGTTAGTGTCAAGGTTGAGCACACGATATGCTCTAGAGTGAATCGCATAACCTAGAAAGATACCATCTGAACACCTAGACTCAAACTTATCCAACTTGCCCTTCTTCAGAATGAAACACTTGCAACCGAAAGCTCTAAAATGACTCACCTTGGGTTGTCGCCCATGCATCAGCTCATAAGATGATGAGGTCATCTCGACCAGCCATACTCCATTGCATGAAAACGAAGGACATGAAATACAAGATGTCATGAAAGAAAGAGATACAATGCACACTGGACCAATTACACGAAGTCATGCAAAGAAACTACAACAAGAGGTGAACTCTCTCCTTGTTGAATTTAAGTTACATACAAATGAGAATTGTTTACTACCTATGTGTTGTACTCTTGTTATGTTAAGGTTTACACATCAAGACATGGACTACACTCAAGTAGAGAAGGAGTACGTGTAGAAAGGAGAAGGTTACATAAAGCCAAGGAAGAGTTACGTGAAGATCAACAAGGTTGCTTTCAGTTCGGACCACCAGTTCGGACATGCATAAAGATTTGGTGATAACTCTTTGTTCCTGATAGCTCTGGAGCTCCATGAGTACTTGATGGAACGGGCTATAAGTCAACTTTTCAATACAAGAAACCGCATGTCGATTAGACTTCCCAATGAAGAGTTATGACTGATTTAGTGGAGACTGCTCAGAAGGCCAACAGCCACGCGAGGCTGTTCGGGATTTCAGTTCGTGGTGACTCTTCACATAGTGTAACTCCAAGAACTAAAAGGTCCATTCACACCCAGCAAGGAGGGTTGTTCCTTGTATAAATATCCCCATGTATCTCTGAAATAATGAAGACATTGATATTGAAATAGAACCCCCTTTGTTCAGTTGTGTGCTAACAAATTCAGAGAGTGATGTCTACCCCTTTGCTCTTGTGATTTACTTGAGGGATTACAGAAGCGGCCGCGTCATCGACTCCCAATTGGTGCTCCTGGTCCATTGATTCCAGGTTGTGTTGGTTGGTTCTTTGAGAGTGAGGTTGGGCGAATCCTCGATTCAGGTTGCCGGTTAAAGACGGTGGTTGGCTTCAAGTTTTATTTGCCAGGTTGCACTAGTTATCGCTGCTTGTAGCAATTTATCTTGGCTGTTCTACAGCTAGTTACCTTGATCGGGATCCTACGTCATGAAGATCAGGACCGAGTCTCATCATTTGGTATCAGAGCCTGCGTTGCCACGGTAGGATTCTTTACTCTTAGCTACATATATGTTGTCTTTGTCCTATCCACCAAAAAGGCATAAAAATCTTTTATAGCCTTCTGTTTCAGTCTGTTTATCTAGTTAGTTTGGTTATGTTTCAGTCCATTAGAGTCTTTGTTTAGTTGTTGATCATATCATCCTTTGTGTGTCCTTTTGTGCCTTTCCATATATCTGAAAATCCCCACAAAATATAAAACATTTCTATCCTTTGCGAAAACTTTTATCCTATTAAGATAGTTGTTGGTTATATTTGGTTCTATCATCTTTAATTTTTGTAAATATTATATCTGGTCTTGCCTTAGTATTGCAAAAAAAAGTGTCAAAAAAAGAAAAAGGAAAGAAAGTTGCAAAAGAAACACAAGTTGGAAAGTTAAAAAAAAGAGTGCTGAAAAAGAAGAATGATTTGTTTGTTGGTATGCACAAGTGTTGAACCTTCATATGAATATGTGTAACCAGTTTGCTATCATCATTTTTGTGCAATTTTGCTAGGTGATTCTCTTTAAATCAATCATCCCTAGTATATTCCTTGTTTGCATCAAATCTGAGATATGTCTTTTGTGCGTGTGTTGTTACATCACATCTTTCATATCTTGTGATCAGCACTAGGCATTAAATCTCTAGTTTGGATTGTTACTTATCTTTACAACAACTAGAATTCAGATTCCTCCTTGTGTTTTATATCCCACCGAGCTCCACAAATAAGCCACTGTAAACTGAACGCCGGTCATGTATTCGCTTAACCATCACTCTTTTACCACCATACATACTACTTTGTAATCTTCAGGGAACTCATAAGAGCTTTGGTTGGTAAGAGAAGGTGAGGTTGTGAGATCCACATAATTTTCCATTTCACATATACCTGCTGCTTGTGTTTTCACTAACCATACAGGAAGATGGATGAGCGACCTGAAATTGAAGATTGTGTCACCATGGCACAATTCAATGAGATGAGACAAAACATAGAGCAAAGACAAGATAGAATGGCAAATTATTTGCAAGCTATTTTAGAGCGGCTGCAACATAATCCTCGTGTTGCTGAAAATGCAAGTAACCATTAGGATGAAGTTGAGGAAACCGTAGATGAAGCTACTGAACGAGTTGCAAGAGAACAACAAGAACGTCGACGACAAGCTGCTCTTCATGCTAGAAGACCTGCTGGTCAAGCACGTGGTAGAGGTAGAGGTCATGGACAAGGAGATGATGAATATGTTGATTTTGAAGATGAATACAAAGAAGAAGAAGAGGTTGAACATCCCCCAAACTATGGTCGCCATCATCGACGCAATCATGGACGTGATCAGCCCAATAATGAGGAAAGGTTTGGCAAGTTAAAATTCTCCATTCCCAGGTTTGATGGAGGATCTGATCTTGAAACTTATCTCACATGGGAGTTGAAGGTTGATAAAATTTTTCGCTTGCATAATTATTCTGAAGAAAAGAAGATGGCAATGGCTGCCCTTGAGTTTGATGATTATGCTCTAATCTGGTGGGAGCAAATGCTCAATGATAGAGAAGATGCTGGGCAAGGTGTTGTTCGTACATGGGCTGAAATGAAAAGAGAAATAAGAGCAAGATTTGTACCTAAACATCATTGTCGTGATCTTTTTGACAAGCTGCAGAATTTGAAGCAAGAAATCTCTCTGTTGATGAGTATTACAAAGAGATGGAGAAGGCAATGATTAGGGCTAATGTCTTTGAAGATCAAGAGCAATCAATTGCAAAGTTCATGTCTGGTTTACATCGCAATATTCAGCGCATTGTTGAATTTCAGCCGTACCGTAATCTTGTTGAGTTGGTACATCAAGCAAGCAAAGCTGAGCGTCAATTGCAGCAAGACATGAAAAGCAATAGAGGAGATTCATTCAGTACAAAGGTTACCCCAAGTGGAAGCAAATTTACACCAAGAACTAGTGCAAATCGAGGTGCAATCACCAACACAAGTGGTGGTTCACATTCTAGTTCCTATGGTGCTACTAGTGGGAAAGAGTTGGCTGCTCAAAGTGAGAAGAGCAAACCTGCAACATCATCATCTACATCAATGGCTTCTACAGCAAAAAGTAGTGGAATTCAATGTTTCAAGTGTGGAAGTTGTGGTCATGTTATAAGAGAGTGCCCAAACAATCGCACTATCCTTGTCAATGATAATGGAGAGTATGAATCTGCTAGTGAGGAAGAGCAGGAAGCTTTTGATGAAGAGAAATTTCAAGATGTCAATGAAAATGAAGATTTACCCTCATGTGAATTTAAGCGAGGTGCTGCCCTTGTCGTAACTCAAATCTTGAGTGTGCAAATGAAGGAAGCTGAGAATGGACAACGGCATAATTTATTTCAAACAAGAGCCAAGGTTGAAGGCAAAGTATGCAAAGTGATCATTGATGGTGGAAGCTGCCATAATCTTGCTAGGCGTGAGATGGTTGATAAACTTGGCTTGAAGTTGCTGCGACACCCTCATCCATATCATGTACAATGGTTAAATGATGCTGGCGATATCAAGATTGGATATAGGGTGAAAGTTCCATTCAAAGTTGATGAGTATGTTGACACCGTAGAGTGTGATGTGGCACCAATGACAGTATGTCATCTTCTGTTGGGAAGACCATGGCAATATGATCGCTCATCTCTACATTGTGGTCGCACAAATCAATACACCATCAAGTGGAAGGGAAAGAGTTTGATACTTAAGCCAATGACACCTCAGCAAATCTTAGCTGAACACTTGCAAAAGAGCTCCGAAGTAAAGGGTGAGAGTGAGAAAAATAATTCGAGTGCCCTCCACAAATTGGTGAGTGAGGGCCACAAGCCCAATGAGAAAGTTCAAAAGAAAAGAGAGGGAAATAATCTGGTCATGTTAGCCACCAAATCTGAAATGAGAGATGTGAGGCGTAACCCATACCAAGCATTCATTGTACTTGTGTATAGAGACACATTGCTTTCAGCTAATGACATAACATCTATTTCTAGTGTTATTTCACATCTTTTGCAGGACTACAAGGATGTCTTTCCAGAGGAAACCCCTGCTGGACTGCCACCATTACGAGGCATTGAACATCAAATTGATCTCATTCTAGGGGCTGCATTGCCCAATCGTCCACCGTACAGCACCAATCCAGAAGAAACAAAAGAAATTCAGAGGCAAGTACAAGCACTTTTAGATAAAGGTTATGTTCGTGAAAGCTTAAGTCCTTGTGCTATCCCTGTTATTTTGGTTCCAAAAAAAGATGGTACATGGAGGATGTGTGTAGATTGTAGAGCCGTCAATAATATTACTATTCGCTATCGGCATCCTATCCCTAGGCTAGATGATATGCTTGATGAGTTGAATGGTTCTATGATATTTTCCAAGATTGATTTGCGTAGTGGTTACCATCAAACTCGAATGAAAATTGGAAATGAATGCAAAACTGCATTCAAAACAAAGTTTGGGTTGTATGAATTGTTAGTTATGCCTTTTGGTTTGACTAATGGTCCTAGTACTTTCATGAGATTGATGAACCATGTCTTGAGAGCTTTCATTGGAAAATTTGTTGTTGTTTACTTTGATGATATCCTTATTTACAGCAAGACATTGGAGGAACATGTTGAACACATCCAACAAGTTTTGGATGTGCTTCGAAAAGAAAAATTGTTTGCTAACCTTGAGAAGTGCACCTTTTGCACCGATCAAGTTGTGTTTCTTGGTTTTGTTGTTTCTGGACAGGGAATACAAGTGGATGAATCGAAGGTGAAGGCAATCAAGGAATGGCCAACGCCTGAGAATGTAAGCCAAGTAAGAAGTTTTCATGGACTTGCTGGTTTCTACAGAAGATTTGTCAAAGATTTCAGCACCATTGCTGCACCGCTAAATGAGTTAACAAAAAAAGGAGTTGCTTTTGAATGGAAAGAGCAACAAGAAAATGCTTTTCAAGAATTGAAGGGACGCTTGACTGAAGCACCCCTACTTGTGTTGCCAGAGTTCACAAAAACCTTTGAGGTTGAATGTGATGCAAGTGGGATTGGAATTGGAGGTGTAGTCATGCAAGATGCAAAACATATTGCATACTTCAGAGAAAAGTTGGGAGGAGCACAACTGAACTATTCCATGTATGACAAGGAGTTGTACGTATTGGTAAGAGTACTTGAGACTTGGCAACATTATTTATGGCCAAAAGAATTTGTCATTCATTCCGATCATGAAGCTTTGAAGTATTTAAAAGGCCAAGCTAAACTGAACCGACGTCATGCCAAATGGGTTGAATTCATTGAAACTTTTCCATATGTAGTGAAATACAAGAAAGGTAAGGACAATCTTGTTGCTGATGCTTTGTCCCGATGAAATGTTTTGTTGAACCAACTTGAGATAAATGTACCGGGACTAGAGAGCTTGAAAGATTTATATTCCACTAATCATGAATTGTCAGAACCTTATGCAAAATGTACAGCACGAAAAGGATGGGAAAAATATCATGTTCATGATGGATTTTTGTTTAGAGCTAACAAAATATGTGTGCCAAATTGTTCTGTTAGACTCTTGTTGTTACAGGAAGCACATGTAGGTGGATTAATGGGTCATTTTGGATGGAAAAAACTTACGAGCTGCTGTCCGACCATTTCTATTGGCCCAAGATGAGAAGAGATGTTGAGAGACTTGTGCAGCAATGCGTCACATGTCACAAAGCTAAGTCAAAACTGAACTCTAATGGTTTATATACTCCATTGCCTATTCCTAATGTTCCTTGGGAAGATATTAGCATGGACTTTGTTTTGGGTTTACCAAGAACTAAGAGGGGGAGTGATTCCATTTTTGTTGTTGTTGATTGATTCTCGAAAATGGCACATTTTATACCCTGTCATAAAAGCGATGATGCTTCCCACATAGCCTCTTTGTTTTTTAGGGAAATTGTGAGGTTGCACGGGATGCCCAGGACCATTGTTTCAGATCGTGATACGAAGTTCTTAAGTTACTTTTGGAAGACGTTATGGGCAAAACTTGGAGCAAGGCTGCTGTTTTCTACAACTTGTCACCCGCAAACAGATGGACAAACAGAGGTGATGAGTAGAACACTCTCTATGCTGCTGCCTACCATGATGAAGAAGAACTTGAAGGAATGGGAAGAGTGTTTGCCGCACGTGGAATTTGCATATAACAGGGCTGTACATTCTACCACTCAATTATGTCCATTTGAAGTTGTATATGGATTCAAACCACTTGCTCCGATCGATTTGTTGTCATTACCATTGCAGGAAAGGAGTAACATGGATGCCTCAAAGCGTGCTGAGCATGTAAAGAAAATACATGAGAAGACAAAAGAAGCAATTGAGAAGAAGACCAAGTACTATGCTGAGTGGGCAAACAAGCATCGCAAGAAGGTGACGTTTGAACCAGGAGATTTTGTTTGGATACACCTTCGCAAAGAACATTTTCCAGAAAAGCATAAATCAAAATTGATGCCAAGAGGAGATGGACCATTCAGAGTGCTAGCAAAAATAAATGATAATGCTTACAAGATTGAACTCCCTGACGATTATGGTGTTAGCACAACATTCAATGTTGCTGATTTAGCACCATACTTTGGACCTGAAGAATCAGAGTCGAGGACGACTCCTTTTCAAGAGGGGGAGGATGATGAGGTCATCTCGACCAGCCATACTCCATTGCATGAAAACGAAGGACGTGATATACAAGATGTCATGAAAGCAAGAGATACAATGCACACTGGACCAATTACACGAAGTTGTGCAAAGAAACTACAACAAGAGGTGAACTCTCTCCTTGTTGAATTTAAGTTACATACAAATGAGAATTGTTTACTACCTATGTGTTGTACTCTTGTTATGTTAAGGTTTACACATCAAGACATGGACTACACTCAAGTAGAGAAGGAGTACGTGCAGAAAGGAGAAGGTTACATAAAGCCAAGGAAGAGTTACGTGAAGATCAACATGGTTGCTTTCAGTTCGGACCACCAGTTCGGACATGCATAAAGATTTGGCGATAACTCTTTGTTCCTGATAGCTCTGGAGCTCCATGAGTACTTGATGGAACGGGCTATAAGTCAACTTTCCAATGCAAGAAACCGTATGTCCATTGGACTTCCCAATAAAGAGTTATGACCGATTTAGTGGAGACTGCTCAGAAGGCCAACAGCCACGCGAGGCTGTTCGGGATTTCAGTTCGTGGTGACTCTTCACATAGTGTAACTCCAAGAACTAAAAGGTCCATTCACACCCAACAAGGAGGGTTGTTCCTTGTATAAATATACCCATGTATCTCTGAAATAATGAAGACATTGATATTGAAATAGAACCCCCTTTGTTCAGCTGTGTGCTAACAAATTCAGAGAGTGATCTCTACCCCTTTGCTCTTGTGATTTCCTTGAGGGATTACAGAAGCGGCCGCATCATCGGCTCCCAATTGGTGCTCCTGGTCCATTGATTCCAGGTTGTGTTGGTTGGTTCTTTGAGAGTGTGGTTGGGCGAATCCTCGATTCAGGTTGCCGGTTAAAGACGGTGGTTGGCTTCGAGTTTTATTTGCCAGGTTGCACTAGTTATCGCTGCTTGCAGCAATTTATCTTGGCTGTTCTACAGCTAGTTATCTTGATTGGGATCCTACGTCGTGAAGATCGGGACCGAGTCTCATCATAATAGGTCTTCTTCTTGAAAGCACGAAGGAAGATGCGATTCGAGACATAACAAGCGGTATTGACCGCCTCGGCCCCGAAACGCCTAGGAGTCCTATGCTCATCGAGCATCGTCCTGGCCATCTCACAAAGGGTCCGGTTCTTCCTCTGTACTACGCCATTCTGGCAAGCAACGTATGGAGAAGAGTTCTGATGATCAAGACCAAGATCACAAAAAAAGCATCAAAATGAGAGTTCTTGAATTCTGTGCCATTGTCACTGCGTATAGCTTGAATGGCATCACCATGTCTCTCATTCTTCAACCTCAAGATCAAGTCTCGAACAAAGCCAAATGTCTCGCTCTTATTCTCCAAAAAGAAAACCCAAGTGGCCTAACCTCCTATGCCATTTCCAAAGCTCAGCCGAAACACCAGCAACAAAGCATCGAGGAGGACCAGCAGACTGGGAAAAATCGGCACGAAAGATTTGACCCTCAGGGATGATCGTGCAGACAAGATTGCCTCAAGAATAAAGCACACGAGAAGCGTCCAACTTAAAATGAACCTCAAAACCTTCTTCAAGCAACTGAGATACTGACAGCAGGTTAAAACCAAGTGTCTTGACCCGAGCCACACCCTTCAGGGTCACCTTGCTACTCACCTTCACCATACCTTCAGCAAGCACTCGTCCTCTCCCATTGTCCCCGAAAGTGATGTACTCCCACGTACTCACCAGGGTGAGGCTGGAGAACCACCCACGATCTCCAGTCATGTGACGACAACAACCGGAGTCGATCAACCAAAAGTCCTCCAATCCTCCCACCTGCAATCAAAAATGAGAATGAGAATGAGCAAGCAACTCAACACTGGGGTTAGTACCAAAGGAGACAAACCAGTGTCGAGCCATTTGCTCAAAAGAAGGGTTAGCAAAATCCATCTTATCAAAACCTCTAGGTGGAGCCCTCTCACGCCTAACACCGAAGAACCTGTCATGTCTCACTGGAGGAGTACGCGCACCACGAGGGGGAAAACGTGGCCTGTGGTCCATCTGAGACCCAAAGCTCTGATCGTGCCTCCCAAACTCGTAACGGTCACGAGCAGGAGCACGTCCAGCCAACTCACCACGCCCAAACCCAACATGCCTATCTCTCTTAGGAAACACACCTCCACCACCACGAGTGGGAACTGTACGCACAAACACCTCACCCCTAGGTAGAGGCCCTCTACGAGGCTCAGGCACCCCATGGGACAGGTGGTACCTGTCCTTGTTTGCCATCTCCCTAGCAAACCTCTCATCTCTCTTCCTTCTGAAACATAACTCATCCTTATGCACATCCCTCCCACAATACTCAAAATGGAAGCGGATCGGCTGTGGCTTAGGCTGTGGCTTCTCTGTGGGCTTCTCAACAGCTTTCTCTCCTGACTTCCCACCAAAGACACTCCCCTGGGTGCTCACAAACTTGATGGGTTTCTGGTAGTTTTCTGACTTGTGGGGGAACACTGGTGGATCTGGGGTTGTATCAAGCTTGTTTCTGAGATGGCTTGTCTTGGGTTCGAATTTGTTCATGGGTGTAGTGTGTGGTGGAATAGGAATCTCTCCAGCTTTCTCTTCTCCCTCATCACTCTTGCCAGCCCCCAACGCCTGACCATCAAACCTCTTAAACTGAGCCAACATCAAACTCAATTGTGGCTCATGCCCAGACAACCACCCCATCAATTTCCTCAACTCATCATTCTCATCCTACAAACGGTCAACATAGTGTGCAAGTTCCATGTTTTTCAAAGCATGCATTTCACAGGTAGAGCATGATGTAGGAATAGTAGCTTTCAATGCAGCCTCAAGAGAAACTATCTTGGTATGAGATTCATCTAGCCTAGCAAGCAACACAGGACAAGAAGTGCAAGCACCTAACAAAGTAGGTCTAGATTTCAACTCATCACACTCAATCCTAAGCACATCTAGTTCCTCAAGAGTTGAGGCATCCTTCTCGTTGAAAAAGTCAAGTCAGCCAGAAAAACATTGCAATCACCACAATCAACCTCATCAGAAACAACAGGAGCAGCTTTCAAAGAGTCTATCTCAATTTTAGCATCAACAAGCAAAGACTCAAGCTCAACTATCTTGTCCTTAGCATCACTCAACAAAGACCTAAACTCTCTCTTCTCCTTATTGGTCTTCCTAAGCAAATCATCACAATTACCAAGCAACTCATTCAGCCTAGCATTCTCTTCTAGAAAGAAGTTGGGATCATGTCCTACCTCTTCCTTGGAGTTGGAGTTTGAATCCGAGCTGTGCTTCCCACCCTTCTTGGAGTGCACCATGCCGCAAAATCTACCTTGTGCGACGAAGCTTTGGTCGGTGAAGTTCTTGCCCGTGTGTCGCTTGTCCTTGCGCCGATCTTGCTCTTCATCGCTGCTTGAACCGAAAGAAGATTTGCTGGAAGTAGAGTCGATGTCGCTCGCTCCGGCAACCATCGCTCGAGCTGTCTTCTTCTTGTACCTGCCGCTCTTCTTTTGCCTTCTCTCACCCTTGTCCTTGCCCTTGTCCTTGTAGTCATTCCGTGAGCGGTGCTTGTTGTAGTCGTGCTTCGGCTTGCCCTTGTAGTCGTTCTTGATCTCCATGGCTTCAGGGCATTCGGCGATGAAGTGCCCGTGCTTCCCACATTAATAGCACATTCCCGAGCTTCTCCTCGCATTCTTGCAGTTCTCGTACATCCGCCTAAACTTCTTGCTCAATAATGCGAGATCATCCTCGCTCAGCACCTCAAAGTCCTCATCTGGCATGGAAACAAGACAAGACAAAGAAAAACCAGTAGAGTAGGCATTAGTCCTCGATCCTGAGACAAGAGCCAAACTATGAGGATTAGTGGGTTTCTTGCTCTTGGCTCTCAAGCCACGATCAACCTCCGAAGACCTGAGCTTAGAGAACAGCTCATCAAGCAACAAAGTATCATACATGCTCGACTCCTCAATGGCCTCGACCTTGGCACTCCACACAGACCTATCCAGGGCATGCAAAAGCTTGATAGCTTGATCATGATCCGTGTATGGGAGCACTGTCACATTGGCCCTTATGTTGTTGACCATGCTAGTGAAGCGCTGAAACATCGCATCAGTCGACTCACCGTGGAGATGAGTGAAGTTCTCGTACGCTCTCCGGTAAGTGGAAAACAAACGAGCTTGCACCTAGGCATTGCCAACATGAGCATTCCTGAGATTAAGCCATATCTTTCCAGCCATATTCTCTCCGTACACTCGCTCGAACTCCGAGGCACAGAGAGCACAAAATAAGTAATCAATGGCCTTGCTGTTGGCCTAAAACATGTCCCGCGATCCTGGAAGAAGGAAACTGTCTGGAATGACATAATGAGGATTTTCGGTCACATCCCAGATCAGAGTCCCCTTCCCACGCAAAAACGCGCCCATGCGCCTCACCCACATCGGGTAATTCTTGCCATCGAAGTACGGAGGACCCGACCCCTTTCCATAGTCAACAATCTTTAGATCTTAGACTGGTTAGAATCACGAAGATCCGTAACCGGCTCTGATACCAATTTAAGGACCGAATAGGCGGTCAGAGAGTGGGGGAGTGAATGGGAGCCAATAAAAATTCTTCTCGAAGGATGAACTCAGCCTGTACCCCAATTGCCACTCTGATCACTCTCACACACCAAAGAAGCTGCAGACTAGGCACACACAAGCCTACATGTCCTAGAGACAAGCCTCGAATCAAAGCGTGGAAGCACAAGACAAGAATCAAAGCACTTTGCCAAATCTGCGAAGGCTAGGTGCGGACTGTCCGTGTAGTACGGGCGGACCCTCCGCAGCACCTGGGCGGACTGTCTCGACCCCCTGCGCGTACTGTCCGAAAACCCTGACAGAATCACGCACCGAGCAAATAGGAAGAGTGAGAGAGTGTGTGTTGTATCTCTACGGATGCTTGTTCTTCAATTAGAGTAAAGTAAGTATTTCCGCATTTTCTATTTAGACTAAAGTCTGAGTGATATGTTCTTGTGTTCTTCGCCTGTTCATCATTTAGAGGCATGTGTTCTTCACGAACACACCCCCTCGATCTAGTTGATTAGGTGCACAAGTTTGTATCCCATTTGTATGACTTGTCTATTAGAATAAAGTGGATATGCTTGCATGTTCTGGTTAGAATAAAGTGTGTTCGTGATTCCTTTCTAATAGTTTATGCTAGGTTGGATGAGTAGACTTTTTCCTCTACTAGTGCATAGATCCTGGGTTTTTGCGTTCGTCTGCTGCAAGTCATTCGTATACGTTGGAAGCATAGTACGGGGTCGAGTGCTCTCCTGTATGCCTTTAGTATAAGCTAGTAGTACCTATAGTGAGTGAGATCAGTTCTCTTCCGTGGTCGTAGTTCTATAAGTACAGAGTGCCGTAGTCTGTTGGCTACGGCAGTAACCACAGCGTAGACATTGTGTTACGCTACCGGTTATCATTCATTCGGCTTATCCCAAGGTTAGGTAGAGGCAGTCCAGGTGGTGGTGATAGCCCGTCTGGCCCTCGTTGATCCTCCACAGCTGGATATAGTCAGAGCTTCGTTCCACATAGATCCGCGTGCCGGAGTTGCCTGTTATGTCAGGGCTATTGGTACCCTAAGCCAAGTTCTATCTATGGATCGACCTTTAATCTCATCTATAGTGCTATCTTTAGGAATCCTCTCTATCCTTGCCTTTTATCTGGGTGTGTCCTTGGACTGACTAATACGAAGTTAGTGCACACACGTTCCCTTGGATTTGATACCCTTGGAATACTCTGAGGTGAAAGCTACAACGGTATCCATGCGCTTGCGGATTTATTTTGTGTGACGCTAAAATACCCAACAAGCTTTCTGGCGCCGTTGCCAGGGAATGGTTGCTGTATTTATCTTCGTACCTAGTGGTCCTCGTATCTTTTCATTTTTCTTTATTCTACCTTTACCCCTGTTACCCATGGAGAGGTCATCCTTTCACGACCTCTCCACCTCAACTTACAAGTTCAATAATCCATCAACGTCTTCATCCAACCATGAACTCAACCCTGACCTTATAACCATGGTTCGGAATCGACCCTTCTCTGGAGCTATTAGTGAGGATCACCATGACCATTTGATAGAGTTTGAGAGGTTATGTTCATCCCTGGCTCCCCTAGGAATGATACAGGAAACCTTGAGGCTCAATTTGTTTCCTCTCTCTCTCACAAAGAGGGCGGAGCAATGGTACACTCATGTCATAGGGCGTGTGAACGATTGGGAAAAACTCAGAATTGACTTCTATGTTTCTTTCAACCTTGCAAGACATAGGGTGTTCCTTCTGAGTGACATCCGCAACTTTAAGCCATTAGAGGAGGAGACATAGGTGCAGCTTGGGCTAGGTTCTTACACCTGTTGAAGTCTAGCCCAAACATGTCTATCCCCGATCTTGTATACTTGTGTACTTTTTACTTAAGTTTAGACATGGACATTGCCCTATATCTCGACAGCATCGCTGGAGGTGTGTTCGCAGACATAACTTCAAAGGAAGGAAGAGAGATCCTAGACCGCCTCTTAGAAAACTCTTCCTTTCTTGCCGACCATAATGAACCCCACCAAGAATCAGAGTCGATCCATGAGAGTCTCTCAACAGCTGAACCCGAGCCTTTGACTTCCACATCCCAAGATTCGTCTGTTGAGCCCTCTCCCAAACCAGGAACAATGGAGGAAGAAGAAATTTAACCTCCAAAGTTCCTTCATCAATTCGAGAATGACCCTTCTAAAAATATCAAGAACACCTCGAATTTATTAGATGACCCAATAGGGAAGGAGCCATCTTCTGTCCAAATCCATCCAGCTAGAAATCTTTTGACAGAACCTTCCCCTAGGCCTATGGTACCTCCTTTGCCTCCCGATCCTCCAAACAAAACATCTATCATGGATGCCATAGAGAAGTGGTCGACTGGAGTGGGAAACTTTTCCGAAGCACTATGGATTTGTTCAACTTCTTTGATCATTTCTTGTTCCATAAGGGGAATTATCATACAAGCCCATCTTAACCCCACTATGGAGGTTAATATTATGCCATGGCACCTAGCGTACACTTTGTTGGGCAACATTACGCTAAGACGATCCGACAAGCTCCTCAAGAGTTGTCCCTCGGGACACATTCTTGAGTGTCAGGGGGTTGCATGTGTCGTGACGCTCACCATAGACAAGATTGAGGTCACTCTAGACTTCCATATCTTTGATATCCTCGATCTTGATCTCCTCCTAGGCTTCCCATTAGAGAAACTCCACACCACACCTTTAGGGAGCCTAGAGGAAAAGCTTAGGGAAGCTGCTTTTGCCACCACTCCTTTGTTTTCAGAAAGTTCTGTGGAGAAGCCTCTTCCCAAGCAAAACCCACTCGAGGAGATGATGCATGTATCTCCGTTCGCATCATCCGAGCCCGTTCTCGTTGAGGGTGTAGAATTCTCTACTCCTCAGGAGTACGACTCGGAAGACCCTCTTGACCTTTGTGAAGACGAATGATCATCATCACCCTCGACCAAGTTTGAGCCTCTTTCCACTGGCCCGCATTATGTTGTTCTTGACCTTGATCAAGAATCAACATCGAGCTTCCACGATGCATCTCTTGAGCTGGAGAATTCATGGGCCATGGAAATCTATGAGGCACCAACTCTGGGGTCCGAAGGAAAGGATTCCATTGACAAGCATGGTAGCTTCACTCTTGATATACCTAAGGAACCATGCTTGCATCATCCTTCTCCAGAGTCAGCTATGCTCAGTGCACGGAGCACGCACGAGGACTACAACCACCTTATGGTCCTCTCCTGTAAAAAGTTTAGAAGGTTGGTTGTAGATGCATATGTTTACCATAAGCATTGCAGATTTCGTGTATGCACTGTGGTACTAACCTTGCAGCTGAAGCTTCCATGGTATATTAAAAATTGGTGGTGAGGCGGGAATGACATCACCAATGATAGCTGCAAGAGGAAGTTCCCAGGGTCGAGCTTATGACCATAAACAAAGCACTACCAGGAGATAGCCTGAATTAGCATAGGTTTGTTTTATTTCACTTTTCAAATAAAAAGCAAGAGCATGTTTTTAGGATAAGATTGTCCCTCGGGTATTTTTGGTCGCTAACCTTTCAGGTGGAGATTGAGAAGAACGATGGACAAGTGACGCCTAAGAACATGTGAGCTACATCAACTACAACCCTTTGGTAAGTTTTTGGTGAGAGAACATTTACTAAAGGAAGTTTGATCTCCGCACACTTGAGTTTTGTTGCCTAGCAATGCAAACTTCAAGTGTGGGGGAGGTATGTGAGTATCTTGAGTAAAGTTCCCCTCACACAAAATCTTATCCTGGTTTGGAGATGATGTTAGCTCTTGCATCTTGCCCAACTAGGTACGTCCTGCTTTTGACTTTAAACAAAGCCCTTCCGGGAGGTTGCCCGATGTTCACCATCTTATGCTCATGTTTATCTCCCTTTGGAAATAGCTTGATCATGCTTTCATGCTTCCTTTATCTATGTTCATAATGCTATGGTTTGAGTGCATGTTTAGCTACGTGCGTTCATAGGTTGTTTTAAATTAAGCATGGTGCTTAGGTTAAAACTGTCTTCTTCAATCAAACAAGACATGGTGTCGAGTTTGATTGATGAACCTTATAGTTAATGCATGCATGGATATTAGTTGTATATGCGGACTAACCCTTGCAGGAATTTTCGAATCCAAATGGGGTAAGTCATCAAGTTTGATTCAAAAGGGAAGGTAAGCCAAGACCTGTCAGTCTTGCTGAGCTAGGACTCATGGTGAATAAAAAAACCCAAAAAAATGTATGTTTGTTTTTGAATAAAGACTCACTGGTTCTCAAACCAGCAGAGTCCATCTTTTGCTTTTCCTTTTTGTTTGAAGACAACACCAGGTACAAGAACAAGTGTGGGGGAGATCTCTCAAGCCCATCATCGACATACACATTTGAGATCTCCCACATAAGCGCTGCACATCATCGACTACGCTTTCATGACAAGGGACAAGGTAAACTAGAGTGAGCCGGCTGCCCCTATGGGTCAGCCGAATCACCACTGGTTCTCCTTAATCCCTATATCCTTCAAGAGCGATGGTATGTGCAACATTATCTCACTCTCCCTGATTCATGAGTTTGAATGAGTTTCAATTCTTATCAGCTAAAATTGAACTCATGGAATCGTGCTCTGCTTGCTCTACATGTTTCCTATGGTTGGCTTGCATATGTTTTATTGCATACTTATTATCTTGATGGTTGTGAACAAATATCATTAGGGAACTCATGCTCATCTAAGTAGTTGATGTTTGTGATATGGTTTGATGATATGATCTTCTCTCTGAATGTTTGAGTGCTTGGGAATTTTATTTGAAAATATGAAAACCCTTTGCAAAGCTCCTCTTTGATATGCCAAAGTCCTACCAAAGCCATATGATGAGTTATCTTGAAAACCTTAGACTCATATGCTGCTTGTTATTACATTGAGCTTTGTCAAATTGTTGTGACCCTTGTGAGAAATCTTTTCATGCTTTCGTGATCAAGATCATGTGCACTCCATATCCCCTTGCTATGCTTCTACACTGGAAGGTAGCATTATATCATCCATCCATTTCATAAAAATAAAGCTCCGTGTGTGGTGTGACCTCTCTCTCCAAAAGTATTCTTGAAAAAAGAGACATGGGCTATGCAAGAAAAACAAAGAAAAAAAAACCATGCTCAAGGCATGAGTCAAAAAATTGCTCAAAGCTTGAAAAAAAAGTGAAAAAAAGAGATAGCCCATGTCCAAAAGAAAGAAGAAAAAGGAGAGAGATGGAATCATGCGAAATGGAGTTCCAAAATTTGATGGTAATAACTAGCACCCATTCCGGGCCTAGTGTCCACCTTACCATCATCACAACATTCATCATATATATGGTAATATCTAGCACCCATTCTGGGCCTAGTATCCACCTTACCATATCCATCACATCCATACATGTGCACATCTTGATCCGATTGTATGACTTGATTTTCTCCTTGGATCCGGTTTTTGACTTTGCAATAGATGTGATGCAAGTATACTTTATCTTTTATCCTACCCAGAGCTCCACATATAGCCATCATTAGAAGTAGGATGAAAGAAAGGCAATCCTAATGCCTTGGTGAGGACATATACACATTGAGCGATCTGAGAGAATCAAATGAGGAGCTAAGCAAGGTTTTGTTTTGAAAATTTATTGCAAAACCCCAAGTTCCTTGACATGATGAGCAGGAGTGATTTGATTCATGACCGTTCCATTCTTCAACTGCCCAAGATAGAATGATAGACACTTCAGAGTTCACAAGTACAAGGTATGGTTTGGAATATCTCTTATGCTCGTTTCATACCTTTGGATATCATGTCTCACCTTGATCTGACTCCCCTTACTCGGGACGAGCAAAGGTCAAGTGTGGGGGTGTTGTTGATGGCTGTAAAGTGCTACTTTTACACCGTCAATACCTGCATAATATAATGGTAAAAGGATCATCAAAACTAGAATAGGGCTTGATACTAATGATTTCAACAAGTGTTGGTGTTTCTAGCTTTTGTTGCAGGATGCACCGAAATGCGTGCCAAATGGTATAATTAAGAGCAAGTAGTCCAAAGACTATTAAAGGGCGCCATCATAAACAACCTCAAATGCCAATTTGGACTGCACCACTGCGACGGGCTCGTCGAGACGATCGAAATGGACATATTATATGCCTACATCGGAGTTCGAATGAAGAAGATACACAAAAGACAGGATAGCTGACGTCACCCGGGACCCACAATAGATCAGCCGACGTGCACATGTGCGCCACGTGGTGGCACGGCATTGGGCACTGCCTCTGCGTGTGAATCAGCGCAGGCGAGCATGCGTGCGCCGGCTGCTTGCCACGTGGCACCACTGGGTTGGCCAGCAGCCGCAGCCGTGGATCGCTCCGTTGGCAGGGCGTTGGACCACCAGGGCCCGTCCACGCGGCAGCATCGGGACGGCCAGCCGCAGCCCGCTGACCGGGCGCGGGAGCCAAGCGCGGGAAGCACCCCGGCCGGGCCACGCGTCGCGACGCTATACGTGCGGGCGAAGGTGGTTTGGCGGGTTCCGGCGGAAGGTGACCGAGCGGGACACGCGTCGAGCAAGGAACGCACGCGGGAGGGTAGTTTCGCAGTTGGAGGCCAGTTGGCTCGGTCTGTCTGCCGGTTCAGCCCCGGTTCATCAACTTTAGTGCCGGTTTTCGCCCCAGGAAGCATAGGATGCTCCGGTTCTTCACGGTTCTGGCTGGTTCTCACCCGGTTCTTGCTGCCATGTGTCGCTACGGGATTGGAGGCACCCAGCAGTTCTGCACAAGATGGAGACCAACACCCCTCTTGTCAAGCCACCCCCTCCTCTATAAATAGGAGGGGAGGGTCTCCCATTTGAGACACACAATCCCATCCTAGGATGAGAGTTTCCCTTCAAAGGAGAGGCCCTCTCCTAATGTGTATCTAGATTATAGAATAGGAAGAGTGAGAGAGTGTGTGTTGTATCTCTACGGATGCTTGTTCTTCAATTAGAGTAAAGTAAGTATTTCCGTATTTTCTATTTAGACTAAAGTCTGAGTGATATGTTCTGGTGCTCTTCACCTGTTCATCACCTGCTCGATCTAGTTGATTAGGTGCACAACTTTGTATCCCGTTTGTATGATTTGTCTATTAGAATAAAGTGGATATGCTTGCATGCTCTGATTAGAATAAACTGTGTTCGTGATTCCTTTCTAATAGTTTATGCTAGGTTACATGAGTAGACTTTTTCTCCTCTGCTAGTGCGTAGATCCTGGGTTCATGCGTTCGTCTGCTGCAAGTCGTTCGTATACATTGGAAGCATAGTATGGGGTCGAGTGCTCTCTTGTACGCCTTTAGTATAAGCTAGTAGTACCTATAGTGAGTGAGATCAGTTCTCTTCCATGGTTGTAGTTCTATAAGTACAGAGTGCCGTAGTCCGTTGGCAACGGCAGTAACCACAGCGTAGACGTTGTGTCACGCTACCGGTTATCATTCGTTCAGCTTATCCCAAGGTTAGGTAGAGGCAGTCCAGGTGGTGGTGACAGCCCGTCTGGCCCTCGTTGATCCTCCGTAGCTGGATATAGTCAGAGTTTCATTCCACATAGATCCGCGTGCCGGAGTCACCTGTTAAGTCAGGGCTATCGGTACCCTAAGCCAAGTTCTATCTAGAGATCGACCTTTAATCTCATTTATAGTGCTATCTTTAGGAATCCTCTCTATCCTTGCCTTTTATCTGGGTGTGTCCTTGGACTGACTAATACGAAGTTAGTGCACACACGTTCCCTTGGATTCGATACCCTTGGAATACTCTGAGGTGAAAGCTACAACGGTATCCATATGCTTGCGGATTTATTTCGTGTGAGGCTAAAATACCCAACAAACACCCCAAAAATAGTCCCGAAAATGACACGAAAATCACAAAGAGTTAGGAGATCGCCGCAATGCAGAATGCTTCCATACATCTAGAGGTCAGAGTCTATACAAGAATCTAGCCTAAGGAAAGCAGAGGAAAAAGAAGCAGTCCAGAGCGATCTACCGGGGGAGGAAACCATAGAGTCCAAGAGAGAGATATGCCATCCACCTCTCCGCTATTTATACGATGTCCACCGGAGGAGGCAAATGACCACGCTACCCCTACAACTCAAATAGAAGACACACACCCCTCAGGGGCAATATGGTCATGTCTTCATCGAGCGGACATGCTTCCACCGCGGACTTGCTTAGCGTCGACGCAAGCCCCGCGATCACGCCACGTGCCCCCCGCCTCGAAGCTTCCCGACGCTACCGGATCACCGTCTCCGTCGCATCGGGCCTCCGGACTTGGTTTTGCGGCCCAAACCAAGAAACCATCCACCGATGGTTTTGTGGGCAAATCACCAAACCCTGTGTGCAAGCTTCGGCCTCGATCCGCTACCTTGCACCAGCCCATGTCCATGACTTCAACTTTCTAGTCTTGCACCGCACAGCTCGCACTTGACCCCATCGGCTACCGGGTCCATGGAACCAAGCCTACTGGCCTCTCCATCACCCGAAGGCCGCCACGGCTAAGGCCTTTCGCACTTGTTATTCACCTGCACCAACACGAGTCAAGCCGCAACATGTACCTGCACACTTAGCGTAGCATCAGTCCACACAATGTTCTCAATCACTCATCACTAAGGAGTGACCCTACAGTGGTCTTCGGACACACCTAGTCCTCAAGTACGCAAACTTGAGAACAAGTTCCATGGTCTTGAGTTCCATCATGTCATCCGCGACAACAACGTTGTTGCGGACGTCTTGTCGAAGCTGGGATCTACACGTGCTGAAGTACCAGCGGGAATCTTTGTCCACGAGCTCCACAAGCTATCAATTCTGGAGTCGTCATCTGCACCAGCTACTACTAATCCTGGTCCAGCCCAGCCTGATCGCGAAGTGCTGAAGATTGATGTGGACTGGAGAACTCCTTTCATCGACTACATCAAAAATCAGCTGATTCCTGAAGGCAAGTCAGAAGCCGAGCGCATCTCACGGCGTGTCAAGGCTTATGCACTTGTCGGGGATCAACTCTACAAGGAAGGTGCAAGCTCTGACGTACTCATGAAATGTGTTTCTCGCGAAGAAGGCAAGGAAATCTTGGAGGAGTTACACAAGGGGATCTGTGGCAACCATGACTCTTCCCGCACCTTGGTGGGAAAAGCTTTCAGACGTTCTTTTTACTGGCCTACAGCTCTTGCTAATGCAGAAGAACTAGTCAGAAAGTGCCACGGATGTCAATTCTTCGCCAAGCAACAAGATTGCAGGGGGCTCGACATGATTGGGCCTACAAGCTCATCACGATACCGCCAGCCTACAAGCTCATCACGATACCGCCAGCCTGGCCTTTCGATTGCAGGGGGCTCGACATGATTGGGCCTACAAGCTCATCACGATACCACCAGCCTAGCCTTTCGCTTGCAGGGGGCTCGACATGATTGGGCCTCTACCAAATGCGCCAGGGGGATTCAACAGAGTTCTGGTGGCTATCGACAAGTTTACCAAGTGGATTGAGGTCAAGCCTGTTACCTGCCCGTAGGCTAACAAAGTCCTCGACTTCTTGGATGAAATCGTGCATCGCTATGGGTTCCCCAACCACATCATCACAGATTTGGGTTCAAATTTCAACAATCACCAGTTCAGGGAGTACTGCGAGAATAGCAGGATAGATGTCTGGTACGTCTCCGTTGCTCATCCACGCGCCAACGGCCAAGTGGAACGCGCTAATGGAATGGTACTCGACGCCCTCAAGAAGCGACTGTATGATGCTGCAAACACCAAGGGCGGCAAGTGGATCAAGGAACTACCCAATGCACTGCGAGGGCTGCGCACTCAGCCTACAGTTCCCATTGGGCAATCACCTTACTTCCTGGTCTACAGCTCTGAAGCCATTGTTGGGGAGAAACCCGTCCCCGAAGAGGGGCCAACAAATGCAAGCAACGAAAGAACACGAACTCACAAACAAATCAAGGCGTGTCTTTGGCAGAGTAAAAATAAGCCTTCCCTCTCACCTCTCACCCTCCCCTTTTCATTCCATCGGGGCTCATTTAAATAGGCCCACATTATTCACACTTTACATCTTTACCCTCGCCTTTTTACATCGTGCGAAGGATCTTTGAGGGCATTACAGTATTTTTACACCAGCTCGCCCAACTACCACCCTTACAACCCAACACTTTACACCGTGGCACCCGGCAACTGGGCCCACGGTTCTATCTCCCCCTTCGGGGATTTTGCTACAACCCCGAAGCTTCACGCCCACTTCGCGTCACGTTCTCGCATTGTCACCTTCGTGTGCCCACCATCTTCTTCTGCCCCTTGAGCGTCCTCGAGCTCCTTCTCGGTTAGCATCCGCCCTCCGCACGAAGGTCCTCCGCACCTTTGCGCGTTCCGCGCCTTCAACCTTTCGGACTCTTGATGCCTCTCCACGCGAAGGCTCTCCGCACCTTTGCAAGACCAGCACCTTTGACGCCCTGCCGCGCCACTTCCCGAAGTCGTTGAGCCTGCTCAATCACCAAAGAACAGAATATGTCTGCTCCTCCTCGGTCCGAAGGCCTGTAGACGAAATGGATAAAAATAGGGGGTTAGGTGCGTAATGGTTTTTCCCAACATTAGCCCCTCGCCTGCGAAGGTTTGTCCCCCTGACGAGCCGAAGTAGCGAAACTCGAATGGGTAGAAACATTTTCGCACCGAAGCGCCTCCCCATTTCGGCTCGTTCAGGTCTTCCTTTTTCTTACACGTGTCCGGTTGTTTTGATTCTCCTGTTTTTTCGCGATATTATTATCCCGCTCATTTCTTCCTATTTTATCGGGATATGCTTCCATAACTGTTGCTTTGATTCCTCCTACATTTTTGCGCCATGTATTTCCTAGATTGTCGCGCTGACCGTGCTATATAAGGCCATCGCCGCCCTCCGGTGGCAGACCCCTCCAGCTGCTGCTCTCTGATTACCTAGCGTCTGCTCACTGCTGGTAAGTTGTTGCTAACTCTGCTCTATACCTTCGTTTTTTATTTATTTTTCTGTATTTTATGCATCTTCGCTCAACTAGGTTATGCTTGTCATTATTTTGGTTTTAGGTTGCTGGTTCTTTCTCTTGTTTTATTCTATTTTGTGATGGCTCCGAAGTCTGCTGCGTCGAAGCCCCCGAAGTCGAGTACGAAGGTTTTTGGGCGTAGTCGTGTGACGCCGCGGCTTCTTGCTGAGTACGAGAAACTTGGTTACTTTGAAAGTGGGCAAGCTAGAGCTCCTGGGAACGAAGTGACTCCTGCCCCAAGTGATGATGAGGTTGTGGTGTTCCGCGATCTTTTTGCCGCTGGTCTTCGGTTTCCACTCGATCCTGCCGTCGTTGCAATTCTTCGCAACTTCGATATGTACATTCATCACCTTACTCCGAATTCCATTCTTCGGCTCAGCTTGTTCATATGGGCATGCAAAACTATGGGTGTCAATCCTACTGGGGCCAACTTCGTTTGTGCTCACACTATTCATCATCAGCCACTGTTCATGGAGCGCGCCGAAGGTGATACATATATCAAGGAAGAGGCCCAATTTGCTTCGCTGAACTTCAGATATAGATCTGATGTGGATGTACCTGTTGTCTGCTATAAGAACAAATGGGAGGATGATTGGAACACATTCTGGTTCTATCACAAAGTGGATGACACCGCTTCTACCTTGGTATGCAAGGAAATGCAAGATCTTCCGAAGGGTGTTGGCATAACTCCCGATGACTCTGATCAGTCTCGACTTTTCTTGGTTGTCTTTCGGGAAATCGCAAAAATTATGGGCACTCGCGATCTTGTCGAAGAGTATTACTGCTGCAAGATTTTTTCGGTGAAAGCTGGCTGGTCTGTTGTCGCATGGAGCGACTTTACCAGCCCCATTAAAGTTCCAGACTTTACAAAAAGCTTCGGTGTAAAACTCGAAGGTTTGTTTTTGTTTTTCCCTTTTACGCTTTTTGATTTCTACACTCTGTGCTTTTGCCTTATTTTTGGCTTTTTGCAGATATTGATGTTCTGCTTGTCGAAGATGCTGCCAACGAAATACTCGGCCCTGCCAGTCTCAAGGAAGAGCATGATATCATGAATCGAATTGGCGGTCGTCACGACAACCGCGTTTTCCAATTCTTTGGTGTTAATGCCGGCGATCGCAAGGTCGCCATTACACGGCGTGAAGCCGCCGCTAAACGCGCTGCTAAGAAAGGGTCTAGCGGCGCTGCCGAACCTTCGGCTGCCGCTGCGCCTTCCCGTGATGGCAAAAGACGCGCGAAGGCCGCCAGCAACCGTCAACCTAAGCGCCGGCGCAAGCAAAGATCTGCCTCTCCTGAGACTTTGTCTTCTAGCCCCGATGGCAGCGACAGAAACCGAAGCGATGGTAACAAGAGCAACGAGAATGTTGCTGATCCTGCGCTGTCCGGGCGAAGCACTCGGGCGTCTGACTTGGAGCGCAATGAGGAGCAAGTTGATGTGACTTCAGTATCACCGCGCCCAGACGCCGGTGCCGGTACCATTGCTCAACCATTCGATATTGACTTTAGCGACTGTGAATCGGAGAGCGATGAAGAGCTTGATGCTCCTTCCAAAACAAGTGGTAAAGCACCCGCTATTGCCGAAGACACCCCTAAAGAACCTGTCCCTTCTAAAGGGCTGGTTCCTTCTTCCTCACGCAAAGTTATTGATGCCTTCGCTGCTGGTGCCGGCGACAGTGACAGCAGTTCTGACACTGAGTCTGGTAGCGGCCGACGAAGTGGTGGTGTTTTTGTGAGTGCTGATTCTCCCTCGGTTGTTGCACGCCGTCTTGAAATTTCTCAAAACTCCCGTTTCTTTGGTGATCGCAAGAGGAAATTACTCCAATTCTGTAGTGACGATCGCGAACGCGCTTTGCTCCAAGAGGCCGGTCAATCTTTCAGCTTCCCCATCATGGAAGAAGATCTTGGTCGCGAAGGCGCTGATGAAGTTTTAACACAGGCTCAAGATCTTGCCATGAAAACCTTTGTTGCCTGTCGAGTTGCTCAGCGTCGTCATCGCGAAGATGTTCGTCAGTTCAACCTTCGTGACCAGACTACCTCTTCTGCTCTTGAGAAAGAAATTGTCGCAGTCATGAATCTTCAGAAGGACAAAGACAGTCTTGCTTCTGCTTTGGAAAACGAAAAAAGAAAAATGTTGCTTTGTCCTCGGAGATTGATTCTTTCACGAAGAAAAATAGTTCTCTCGAAAACGAAGTTATTAAGCTGAAGGAGGCAATTGAAAACGAGAAGAAGAAAAGCAAAGGCTTGAAGGGCCTGTACGAAGCCAAGATGAAAGAGCTCAGTGAATTGCAAACCACTCATGCCGATCTTGTCAAAGAACATGAGGGTTATTGCGATGAAGTTGAAAAACATATTGTTCCTGTTTGCAAGAAGGTTCATGATCTTTTGACGGACTTTGGCACTGCACCTGGCTCATACGTCATCGAAGGTCAATACATAGGCGACATTTTCAAGTGGTTATCAGATGGCGTATCATCTCTAGCTTTGGCTGGCCGTTCTTTTGGTGAGCTAAGCGCTGGAGTTGCTGCACAAACCATTTGCCACTCTGTGTACTCTCTCTTGAGCACTCCTACTAACGGGTCTGACCCTGTTGTTTGCAAGACCGCTCTTCGCCAGATGCGCGATGGCTCCTTCGCCTGGCCTCAAGAGACCAATGTTGACTGTATCCCTGCTCTGCCGAAAAATATTGCGAAAAACTTTGTTAAAGAGTTCTATCGTAAGTTTGGCTTTGGCTATGCGGTCGCTGAAGCCCGTCGTGTTCTGCGCAAGGTTACATTGCTGTGCTCTTCGCTAAGCTATTACTGTCTTTTGCCTCTTTTTGCTTTTAACACTTAGCTTCTCTTTTCCAGACTAGCCCCAGCCCCGCTGCTTCTGGTCAAGTTGGTGTCACCTCCGGTGGTGGGACTGCTCTGCCTTCTTTGACACCTTCGGCTGATGCTGCTTCTCGTGGCGCTTCTACGGCCCCTTCCTCTTCGGCTGGCGGAATAGAAGGCGCTATTTCTTCTGCTGCACCCACTACTTCAGCTGCTGCCCATACGACCGAAGAGGTGTAAAGATTGTTGCTGCAGCGACTATTGTTAGGCTTGGAGTGGTGGGATACATTATGTCTATGTAACTGAACTATTTTGCGAATCTGCACAGGTGCCAGAGTTGTGCCCTGCGCAGATAGACGAAGATGCCTGCCCACTTGTTATAAACCGTGGTGACTATTTTATGTCTGGTTCTATATGGCGAAAGTTTCATCTGAAATTTCCTCATGCATCCTTTGATGAGTTTTGGTCTTACAAAATTAACAGGTACGATGAACGCAACAATGCATCTAAGGATTTCTTCGAGCAATATAGCAGGAATCGGCTGATTCATGATTCAACTTCGCGACGACTGCGTGGGAGTGATTCTTCGGTTGAAGTACACCCTTCGAGTAGTACTTTGTATAGCGGTGGTTCTTCTGTTGCTATTCCGAAGGTAGAGATAGTTGATCTTACCGAAGATGGTATGCACGAGTACATCTACAAGCATTCTCGCTGAAGAGCTGCGAGACTAACTCTCGCGTGTTTGGCTATAACTTAGCTATGTTCTTATGTGTGTAACTGTGCTATTGTTCAAACACTTTCTTGTTGTAAAAAACTACTACGTTCTTGGTTTTGAAACTGCGGAAAAAAGGGAACTCAAACCGCGAAGCGCCTCCCCGTAGTTTCCTTTTCCGTGTTTCACAAACTGCACTGGCAAGCTTGTTTGCAACGAATCGTTTTTTTCTCACGTGATACCTTCGCGCAGTCATACGCTATGTTTACTTATTGCACGATGTTCGTGAATGCAGTATCGCACAACATTTTGTTCCTCGAGATGACTCGTCAGCCGGATCTCGCAATTTGCTTCGCGCATACAGTGCCGAAGGCTTCTTTCCTTGCTAAAGAAGGAGATGATTTGCGACTGCGCCTTTTGACGAGTCCACTTATCCCTGCGACTTTTTCTTGCAAGTGCTTCGCGCATTGGCCGCCGAAGGCTTTTTATTGTTTCTTTGCTCGACTTTGATGCGAGCACCCTAAGTGAACCAATTACGTTTTAGCGATTTGCCTAAAATGTAATTGTTCACTTACGCGATAGATGATGTATTTTGTGACCTGTGCCGAAAGTGACGACTCATTTCATTTGATTTGTGTCACTTCGGACTTCCTGATGCGCTCCGATGATATTTTTGGGGAGTCCTTGTTATAGTTTCCAAGGAGATATTACACATGAAGACCGCCTCATTAAAAACCTCGCATCCCTGTTGTGCCGATGATTACACAACTAGAGACTCTCCCAGTGAGGAAAAGAGTACAACTTCGAAAACTTAAAAGGAAATGTTTTGTTACAAAAATGTGAAATGAAAAGAAACTACTAAGAAAAAGAGCTAAGATACAATGAAGCTTGTTCCTCTTTCACAGCCAATACTTTTGCAGCATATCTTCGTTCCACGAGTATGGATCCTCCACCCCTTCTAGGTTAGTTAACCTGAATGCCCCTTGCCTTGTTTCTGTTATGATGAATGGACCGTCCCATTTCTCTTACAGTTTTCCCACGCCTTGCGTCTTTTTCCTTAAGACCATATCTCCTGTTTTTATATTTCTCCTTCGCACCTTCTTGTCCTTCAATCTTCTGGTTTCCTCTTGATAAGTTTTAGTGTTCTGTAATGCTTGTAGCCTAGCCTCTTCGCTGATGTCCAGCGCTGGTGCCATGTCCTCATTTCCAGGTGATTCTTCGGTACGAATGGATCCTAGCTTTATTTCTTCTGGTACCATCGCCTCTTCGCCGTATAGCAACTTGTATGGCGTGAATTTTGTGGCTCTTGACTCTGTTGTGTTGTGAGACCATATGACTCTTGGTAACTCATCTGCCCACTTGCCCCTTGGCATTCCTGTGATGTTTCTTTTGATGCCAGTGAAAATTATCCCGTTGGCCCTTTCAACAGCTCCATTGGATTGTCGGTGATACACCGAAGCAAAGCACAACTTGGTGCCTAGATGGAAACAGAACTTGCGAAAGTCTGTTGAGTCAAACTGCTTGCCGTTGTCCACTGTCACTTCGTACGGGACACCAAATCTGCAAACCACGTTTTGCCAAAAGAATTTCTGTATCACTCCCGAAGTTATAGTTTGTACGGCCTTCGCTTCAATCCACTTTGAGAAGTACTCAACAGCTACTATTGCATATTTATAATTTCCCGGGGCCATTGGCAGGGGCCCCACGATGTCAATTCCCCATCTTGCGAATGGCCATACCGAAGGAAGGAGTTGTATCTCGTAAGGTGAAAACTTGGAGTAATTTATGTGCTTCTGGCAGTTGTCGCATGTCCTTACTATCTCTTCAGCATCTCGTACTGCTGTTGGCCAATAGAAAGCTTCGCGAAATGCCTTGGCCACTAGCTTTCTTGTTCCTATGTGAGAAGAGCACATGCCTGCATGTATTTCTCTGAGCAATTCTTTGCCTTCTTCGCGCGATACGCACTTGAGTAATGGTGTGCACACTCCTGCCTTACACAATTTTTCCCCCCTCAACACAAATGACCTTGCTCTTGCTGCCATTCTTTTCCTGTCGACTTCGCTCTCTGGCTCGTAATGCCCTTTTGGGTATGCCACTATTTGTGCCCTCCAATCTTCACTGATAATTGCACTGATAAGTTTCAACTCTGTTTCCGCGAAGTGTGCAGTCATCTTCCTCAATGTCTCATAGAACACATCAGGTGGTAATGGTTGCTTCGTGGCCCCTGCTTTTGCTAAGGCATCGGCCTCTTTGTTTTGCTCCCTTGGTATTTTCTTTACTGTGAACCCCAAGAAGTGTTTCTCCATTGCTCTTACTGCTTTCAAATATGAAGACATTTCGTCTTTCTTTGCTCTGTATGACTTGCCTATTTGATTCGTGATGAGTTCTGAATCTGTGTTCAACACCAACCTTCGTGCCCCTACTGCTTTTGCCTTTCGGAGACCCAACAACAACCCTTCGTATTTTGCGACATTGTTTGTGTACCCATCAAACTCTAACCTTACTACGTATCTCATTTTTATTCCTGAAGGTGATGTGAGAACTGCCAAAGCTGCTGCACCATCATTACAGTATGCCCCATCACAAAATATTTCCCATGATTTCTCTTCTTTTGGCGATTTGTCGCCGTTTTCCTCTGATTGTGCCCATTCTGCGACGAAATCTGCCAGCACTTGGGATTTTATCGCTGTTCTTGGCGCGAAGGTTATGTCATATTGAGACAATTCTGTTGCCCATTTTCCCATCCTTCCTGAGGATTCTTTATTTTCAAACATTTTGCGAAGTGGGAAGCTTGTTGGCACTATCACTTTGAAACTTTGGAAGTAATGCTTCAACTTTCTTGCTGCCATTACTACTGCGTATGCCATTTTCTCTAGTTCTGAGTATAATTTCTTTGCTCCCTTGAGTACTTCGGAGACGAAGTATACTGGCATTTGTTTCGGATTATTGCCGCTCTGCTTCTCCTCAACCAATGCTGCGCTGACTGCATGAACTGACGCTGCCACGTACAACAACAATTTTGCTTCGGGCCCAGGACTTGCCATTATTGTCAACTTCTCTAAGTATGCCTTTAGGTCTTCGAAGGCTTCCTGTTCCTTCTCTCCCCATGTTATACTTTTCTGCCCCGCCAATTGCTTAAAAACGGAAGGCTTCGCTCTGCTGATTTGGAGATGAATCGACTCAACGCTGCTAGCCTGCCGGTGAGCTTTTGTACCTCTTTCTTCGTTCTTGGCGGCCTCATGTTTCTTATTGCCTCTATCTTTTCTGGATTCGCCTGTATCCCTGACTTCGACACCATACATCCCAATAACTTTCCCCTACTGACCCCGAAGATGCACTTTTCTGGGTTCAACCTAAGCCCATATTTTCTCATGTTTTGAAAAGTTTCCACCAAGTCTTCGATGTGACTTTCTTTATGTTTGCTGTGCACTACCACATCATCTACGTATGCGGATACGTTTCTTTTCAACTGTGGACCAAGAACTATCTGCTCCATTCTGTTAAAAGTTGGGCCTGCGTTGCGCAAGCCTTCGGGCATTCTTACAAAGCAGTACACCCCGAAGGGTGTTATGAAACTTGTCTTGTCTTCGTCTTCTTTTCTCATCCATACTTGATGATATCCCGAAAAAGAATCCAGAAGTGACATCCTTTCGGATCCTGCTGCTGCATCTACCAACACATGAATTCTTGGGAGAGGGTAGTCATCTTTCGGGCAAGCCTTATTGAGAGATGTGAAATCTATGCACATTCTCTGATCTCCATTCTTCTTCGGCACCATAACTATGTTGGACAACCAGGTCGTGAACTGTACTTCACGTATGACACCAGCCTCTAGTAGCTTCTGTACTTCACGAAGTGCTGCCTTCTCTTTCTCTGGTGATATCACTCTTAGCTTTTGTCTTCTTGGCGTGATCTTCGGGTTTAAGTTTAGACTGTGCTCGATACCTTCACGCGGTATTCCCTTGAGATCTTTTTTGCTCCATGCAAAAACATCTTGGTTTTCACTCAAGCAGTTAAGCAAGTTTGCCTCTTCTTGTTCACTGAGGTCCTTCGCGATTATGACCGTCTTGTCGTCCGAACTGCCGTTCAGCTTCATTCTCTTCGTATGCTGCATGGGCTTGATTCTGTTTTCTTCTTCCTTCCCCTTCTGCTTTATTAATTGCGATTCTTGTACATCGCCTTCATTTTGATGGTTTCCCTCGCTTATCCGCACTAAGTGTACTGGCTTGCGGTCAGTGCCTGTGTTGTATTCTATGTCCCATGCATCCTCCTGGTCCCAATAGACTGACAACACCCCATTGATCGTTGGAAGTTTCATACACAAGAAGGGCATGTGAATTACCGCTGCGAACTTGTTTATAACTCCTCTTCCGAAGATGGCCTTGTAGGAATAAGGAATGTCTACTACATCGAAGTTAACCATCTCTATTCTCATTAGCGCCCCTTCTCCCATCGTAACATTCATTTCGATGGTTCCCAATGCTTCAACCCGCTTGTTGCCGAAGCCATATAGCGGTTTTGTGGATGTTTGCAATTGGTCATCCCTGAACTCCATCTTTCTGAACAGGTCGTAGGTGAGAACATCTACGGAACTGCCATTGTCTACCAGAATTCCTCCCACATCATTTCCCAGAATGTACTTTGTGTTCTTCCCCAGTATTGCTCTGATCACCAGCGGGTCTTCGTGCGGGTATCTCTTCAACTTCAGATCAGCCTCTGTGAATGTGATTGGGATATGCGACCACTTCGTGCGAAATACCTTACCCGAAGACAGATGACTGACTTCCCTTCTGTCATCCTTCCTTTGCCTCTTCGATGGGAACTCAGGGAAACAACATCCCCCAGTTATTGCATTTATAACGTTCACCCTTTGATATCTGTCATCTGGGTCGTTGTTTATAACGTTGACTCTCTGGTACCTGTCATCTTGCTCTGACCTTCGCACGTTTTGCTGCTGGGATTGTGATGGATTTTCTTTTGGCTGGTAGGGGGCACTTGGCACTGGGCCTTGCGCTAATGTGTAAGCTGGTTGAAATTGTGGTGGGTATGGTAGGGGTTGGAAATATTGTGGTGGCGGCTGAAACATTGGCAGCCAATTTGATGCTGAACTGTTTGCTACCGAAGGTATGGCGGGCGTCGCTCTGTTAAGGAAACCAACTTGGTTCTGCGCCATTTTCTTCTTTTCTTCTTCCTCTTTTCTCTTGATCGCCACTCTGCATTCATATGTCTAGTGACTTTTGTTTCTTCCATGTATGGAACAAACTGTTTGCGGAGGTGGTGTTGAGTATTTTGCCGACCCCTGCTGGTTTGACTGCGAATGTGCCTGACTATTATTTGCCCCTTTGGATGATACATTGTTCACACCCCCCTGTTGTGATTTGAGCTGTTTGTTGTGTTTCTATTGTTCACGTTTGGCCTTCTGTTCCATTCTTCTTTAGCCTTCGCTGCATTTTTCCTTGCATGGTAATCTTCGATTCTCCTTTGCTTTCCACGATCGGATAAGCAATATGACTGCAAGACTTCGAACAATCTTTTTTCCGACGATGGTCTTCGCCTGTCTAGGTATTCCCCACAAGGCCCCACCTTGAGTCCGCCTATAACGGCGTCAATTACACTTGACTCTTCGACATGTGGTGCTTTTGCCCTGGCTTTTGTAAATCTCTTTATGTATTCTTGCAGTGGTTCCTTTTCCCCTGTTTGATCTGATGAAGGTCGTTGGCTGTGAGTTCTTGTGGCTGAAACCCCTGAAAGTTACTTTCAATTTTCTCCCGAAGCTGGCTCCGTGAACTTATGCTTCCCCTTGGCAGCGACGCATACCACTGCTGAGCAGAGCCTTTTAAAGCCATGATCATAGCCTTCGCTTTCGCAGTGTCATCACCTCCCCCTAAAGAAATTGCCACGCTATACCGAAGTATGAACTGCCTTGGATCTGACTCCCCATCGTATTCTGGTAGCGAAGATGGTAATTTGAAATTTTTTGGCCAATCTGCCTGCTCGAGCTCGAATGTTAATGGGTTGGATGGCTTGTCCTTGGAAGAATGTGAACTTCTGCTCTTGTGATGTGGTCTACGTTCCACAAATGCCTCTTCGTCAGAATCGAACACCCATGATTCCTCAGAGTCGTATGAAGACTCCTCCACAACAATTGGTCTGCTTCGCTTTTTTCCCTAAGGCGAAGCTGCCTTGTGTTGCTTTTCGGGCCTTGGCTCAGATCTTACTGAATGCTCTTGCAAGGAATTAAGCTGTGCCTGCAATATTGCCATCTGTTCTTGAAGTAGAACAGTTTTCTGCCTGATTGCTTGTTCCTCTTGCTCCTTGTGAAGTTGCTGGAGAAGAGACTTCTTTTTCTGGAATTCTTTCAGCATTTGATGGTACTTTTGTTGTTCTTGGCTTGGGTCACCTGCCTGTGGTCCCTTAGCTTTGAGGAATGCCGCTTCTGCCTAAGCCCTTGTCCGGACATTGGACAAACTTGGCATTTGACTGAGCCTTGCGACTATTGTCGCCTCTACCCTTCTTAATGACGCAATGTCTTCGTCGAGTATCCCCGCATCCAAGAGGTCGACTTCGAAGTTTCCATTTGCGATGTCTTCCAGTGCCCTATCACTTCTGCCTGGTGCCTGGCCGAGCACTATGTCTCTATCTGCATTTGGATTCGCCCCTTCGTTGACTGGGCCTTCGGACTCTGCTGCCAACGGGTCATCGGTAGCTCTTTGTGGATTGATACTGGTGTTCCTTGGTGCTCTGTTCGGTGCCATTGAGCTGTGGTGGGACGAAACACGGTGGACGCCAGAAATATTGGGGAGAAACCCGTCCCCGAAGAGGGGCCAACAAATGCAAGCAACGAAAGAACACGAACTCACAAACAAATCAAGGCGTGTCTTCGGCAAAGTAAAAATAAGCCTTCCCTCTCACCTCTCACCCTCCCCTTTTCATTCCATCGGGGCTCGTTTAAATAGGCCCACATTATTCACACTTTACATCTTTACCCTCGCCTTTTGACATCGTGCGAAGGATCTTTGAGGGCATTACAATATTTTTACACCAGCTCGCCCAACTACCACCCTTACAACCCAACACTTTACACCGTGGCACCCGGCAAGTGGGCCCACGCTTCCATCTCCCCCTTCGGGGATTTTGCTACAACCCCAAAGCTTCACGCCCGCTTCGCGTCACGTGCTCGCGTTGTCACCTTCGTGTGCCCGCCATCTTCTTCCGCCCCTTGAGCGTCCTTGAGCTCCTTCTCGGTTAGCATCCACCCTCCGCGCGAAGGTCCTCCGCACCTTCGCGCGTTCCGCGCCTTCGACCTTTCGGACTCTTGATGCGTCTCCACGCGAAGGCTCTCCGCACCTTCGCAAGACCAGCACCTTTGATGCCCTGCCGCGCCACTTCCTGAAGTCGTCGAGCCTACTCAATCACCAAAGAACAGAATATGTCTGCTCCTCCTCGGTCCGAAGGCCTGTAGACGAAATGGATAAAAATAGGGGGTTAGGTGCGTAATGGTTTTTCCCAACAGCCATCTTGCCTGCTGATGTCATGTGGCGATCTCCGGCGATTGATGAGTGTGAAGAAGGCGTAGCTAAAGAAACAAGACAGACAGATGTCGACAGTCTCGAAGAAGCTCGCTGCAACACACTCGTTCTATCAGCCAGATACCTCGAGAAGATCCGCCTCTATCATGACCGCAACGTCAAGGAACGCTCCTTCAACGTTGGCGACCTGATCCTCCATCGTATCCAGAACACGGCAGGACTCCACATGCTCAACTCGCCATGGGAAGGCCCTTTCTCTATTGCGAAGCTCACCGGCCTTGGCTCATATCGCCTCCAAACACTTGAAGGCGAAGTAATCGACAATTCCTGGAACATCGACCAGCTTTGTCGGTTCTACCCGTAGTGCTTGCGACTACTCTAGGGGTCACGACAACCCTCTCTAGGCGGCTTCGGCTGCTACTACTCTGGGGGTCACGACAACCCTCTCCAGGCGGCTTCGGCTGTGACTACTCTGGGGGTCACGACAACCCTCTCCAGGCAGCTTCGGCTGCGACTACTCTGGGGGTCACGACAACCCTCTCCAGGCGGCTTCGGCTGCGACTACTCTGGGGGTCACAACAATCCTCTCCAGGCGGTTTCGGCTGCAACAACTACAGGGGTCACGATAACCCTTTCTAGGTGGTTCGGCTGTGTTCCAAGTCTTTATGACTACTTCTTGACGGTCCTTGACCGGGGGTCACGATAACCCTTTCCAAACGACTCCGTGTCGTATAAAGCACTAAGTGGCACATGTTGTCCTTACTCTATTCAGTTAAGAGGCTGCGGCCTAGAGTAACACCTTTTTAAGTAGGGTCTCAGTGGAACTCTAACACAAGTTGCTGCTACAGCAAGATGAGTTCATCACACTGTCTCCTACGGTCTTACTCGTTCTTCGGAACATTCTTGCGAGTACTATCTCTTAGGCTCCATGCCTCAGTAGTACTTAAGACAGTATTACTCAATAGTGTATACAGACATTGTACTCGATGCAATGTAAATACTTATCCAGACAATAATAAAGTGATTATCCCGCATATCGACTTGTTACTGTGTCTTTGCTTACTTTGCAACAAAAGCATTACTTTTATTACGTTGTTACAGCTAAGGTTTGTTATTTGTTGTGATTAAGCTAACATTCTTTGGAACACATCTAGACTTGAGTATCTCTACTCGAGTATCGTATCTTTTTTTTTGCAGCCAAGACTCATTGGATTTTCTGCAATCCTGATCTCGAGTACATGGCATCTAGGCAAGCAATTAAGGGATCTAGATAATTCACTAACACAAATTTTTCAATTATATTTTACATGATAACTTGTTTGGAATTACACTTGTCTTCCATAGTGTTTTCCCTACAGGTACATCTAACGCAAATCAATATACTGGGAGACGGCTTCCGCGGTAGGCGATGTTTGTTGTATCAACTCATTGAGCCTGTCGTCGGTGCAGTCCCCAGATCTTCCGCCCATGATGACAGTCAGATCTGCACCTAGATAGAAGGACTTGATGAAGCTGAGCACTAGATTCGGGATTGTGCAAGCCAGCCGGCGCGCATACTTGTTGGCGGTCAATTTCCGTCAACCTAGCCACATGTTTACCTTTTATGTTGGTATTAATTTGTTATTCACACTAACGATCCTAACCCCTATTATATGTCAAGTTCGCACTCGCATGTGGTTTTTGGAGTTTATTGTTTACACAGGAATCAAGAGCTTAAATGAGGACTTCCAGGTAAAGTTCATCAAGGGTTTTACAACGTCATCACGGGCCCCGGGACAAGTCAAGATACAAGATGAACATGACTCCAAATGAACCAAGGACTAAAGCGTGAAGCCGAGCAGTGTCGAGGACCTAGACGAAAGATGCGGAAGTTCATACGCCAAGCATCCTTATCTAAACCGCGAGGAAAATGATGTCAAGGACCCACATGCAACTCGGCAAAAACTCAAGAAGTCGCGAGAAGCATCTGGAAGAAAAGCGAGGACGAACCGGGCCAGAATGGGCCCAGGTCGGCCGACCCAGCCCATTCTGGGTCCTGTTCGCCTCCCCCTTTGACCTAGCACCCCTTCGGGCTATTTATAGTCCCCGTGCCTCGAGCCATGCATCAAGCAATTCATCATCCGTCGCCAAGGAGCAGAGAAGAGAGGGACACCCTTCCGAAGAGGAGAGGGTCGAGATGGTTGACTAGGGTTTCCCTAGCCGACGTGAGAACCTTGCGTGGAAGACCACGTCGGAGTTCTAGAAGCTAGGATCAAGATCAAGGTAGGATCCTGGTGGTGATCTTGTCCATGTATTATACTTCAAGTTGAATTTGCAAGATTGAATCCGATTTCTAGCGATCAAGTGCTTTCACTATGATTTTGTCTTCGCTTGTGTTTTCTTTTTCTCCAATCTATTTTGGATAGATTGCTTAGGACATTCTTGTAGCCATGGTGGCTAGAGGTGCATACCTGACCTACCGAGCGTTTTCAACACGTTCCTCATGAACGTGCTCTCAGGTTCACCTACACAATAAGCGGGACATCTTGACAGGATGTTGATCACGTGTACGGTAGGTGCCTTTGAGGGTTGTAACGGAAGCCACGATTTAAAGAGGCTTTTAATGAGATTCATTTGCTTTATCCTTCTTGGTTTTGGAACTTCAACAAAAGACCTGATCCAACCTCTAGATTGGTTTTACCTCCCCTCCCTTTCTCTTACTACCTCCGATGTTAAGTAGATTAGATGTGCTTTCATGGTTCTTCATAGATTAGATGCAATAACCCTTTTCAAGATCAAAGTGTTTTCTGCTTATTAGATTGGATCTTGCGTTACACATTGTTCCACGGATTCGATACCTTGGGTTCACCACTCAAGGGAAGAAGGGTTCCTTGACTACGACGGAGGATTTGTCTGCTTGCAAGTCCAAACGAACTTTGCAATGATAATCAAACATCAACAATACTCCAAAATTTTCTCGGGCGTATGCTTCAGGCTTTCCACAAGAGGTCGTGGTTGTACCCCTGCTACTCTAGCCTCAAAAAGATTCGCCACAGGGTCTGCTGCTTTTATCAAAGCCTTCAACTCTTGGCACAGACCTTCGGATTCTTCAATCTTGGCCTTCAACGACTGCATACTAGTCAGCAGGTCATATGATCCGTCAAGGCATATCTGCATCTCACATTCAAGTTCCCTGCAGCGCACCTTTTAATCTGCCTCAAGACGGGCCGACTCTTCGCCGTTGAAAGCTAATTGCCAATCAATGGATTTTTGATTTGGCTTTGAACCTCCTCGGTCAGCTCTGCACAAGACCAAGACAACTTATCAGGGCGCAATTCACAAAAATAAGTACTCGGCAGCACATCCAAGCATGAGAATTACCTTTATTCTTCTTGCGCAATGACTTGTTTTCCTGATGACTTCATCTTTCTGTGCTGTCAACTCCTGAAGCGCATTGTGGTACTCAGCGGCATTGCCATCAAGACGTTCTTGCAGCTTTAGAGCTAGCAACTTCTGGTCCTTTAGCTCTTCTCTGAGTCGCGCAACTTCTTCAATGTCCACGGCATACTGTTCAAGCAGCCGGGTTTTTCATTTCGACTACTTGACAACTTCCTGGAAAGACAACATTTCAAGGGTCAGATACATGCTATTCTCGACTATAACTACTCTACAGAGACTATGTTCTCAACTTACCGCGAATAGCTTTTCAACGTTGCGGAACATCTCTGAGTGCGCAACCAAGTTGTCCTCGTCCAGGCATGGGTCATCATATGGCATCAACTCTTCTACCCTTGATCGAGTATTTGTTTCAGCCTCGGAGCTCATTGCGGCACTACGCAGTGGAGTTGGGTCTTCAATCTCCGGCTCATGTGGCACTACACAGCCGTCCGGGCTCTCTTCCAAAAGTAGCCACGCGTCTATCTGACTCTAACTCCAAGCCTTCATTAACCACTACCTCTATATCTTTCGGTTGTTGCGATTTTGGCCCGGGGGCTACAGCCACTATTGATTTGACCACTTCACTCCAGAGCAGATTCAAGTGTTGCGTGGCATCGGCTTCTGCAGCTACCGTGTCCTCCGCGGATTTATCTTGGGGTTCCTGGGGGCTGTCTTATTGCCCAGCTGGCAGGTTCTGATTCTCCTCAGCAGAACTGGTCCCTGGAGCTCCCCACTTCACGTCCGTGGATTTTCTGCATCAACAAGTTGGTCAGTATTTATATATTCAAGAATAAAAGGTACTCGAGTACTCGGGTACTTACAGATTCGCACGAGGTACCACGGCTCTTGGTCCCAGCAGATCGAAGAGCGTGGGCATCTTGTGCACCGTCGGGACATCTTCGACTGGTGGCACAACTCCTGGTACTTTGCCTTCTTGCTGCACCGTCACCACCGGCTCGGTGGGTGCTAGTTGAACCATCTCGGGTTCATCTTGAGTAGTACTTGTTGTACCCTGCATTGACAAATTACAAGTCAACACATAAGATTATGAGTTTTCAACAAGATATTGACTACTTGGTTTAAGTAACTAACCTCAACAGATGGCAATGTCGTGGCTATGATTTTCTTCACAGCATGCTTCCCAACTGTGGTTCTCTTCTTCCGCAGCGGTTGCACCACATCTTCGATATATGGTGAAGTCAGCCTCTTCAAAGCTCCCGCGGAGACACTACTTGGGACGATTACTCCAAAGTACCCGTAACGCGACTTCACCTCGAAGCGCGGGGACATCGTCTACTCATCATCATCGCTGGTGGAGGCATCTTCCACCAACACTTCATCCTCCTCATGAGTTGGATGACTACCTTCGGGTGCTTGGGCCTCAACTTGTGATGGCTCTGTTGACGGCTGTTAAGTGCTACTTTTACACCATCAATACCTGCATAATATAATGGTAAAAGGATCATCAACACTAGAATAGGGCTTGATACTAATGATTTCCACAAGTGTTGGTGTTTCTAGCTTTTGTTGCAGGGTGCACCGGAATACGTGCCAAATGGTATAGTTGAGAGCAAGTAGTCCAATGGCTATTAAAGGACATCATCATAAACATCCTCAAATGCCAATTTGGACTGCACCATTGCGACGGGCTCGTCAAGATGATCAAAATGGATATATCATTTGTCTACTTCGGAGTCCGGATGGGAAAGATATGCACAAGACAAGATTACCCACTTATATCATGTGGATCCCAGTGGGACTCACACCAGACCACGTGCGACGTGTGCCACATTGGATGCCAAGTGTCCATGACACCTCATCAATCCATGTGAAGCAACTCCTGACGAATCAGACATCACCACGTGTGCAGCACAAGGATCCAAGGGCCCATCGGGGACCCAAACCGCCTCAAAACTCCGCATGCACCTGGGAATGACCGTGGGACCCACATATTAGCCTCTCAGAGAAAGCACGCGACAAAGTGTGCCAAAGAAGGTTCGGCCGAACCCCGGTTCGGCCGACCCCCTTTTGTCGCCGTTCACCTCCTGCTTCCACGTGGTGATCCCCCATTGGTCCTAAGGCGCAGCTCGGTGTGTTTTGGTGACAAATGAGCCTCCGAGCAAGCCACCCCCTCCTCTATAAATAGGAGGGGAGGGGCTCTCATTTGGAGCACACACTTCTCCTCCTCCTCTTCATTTTGGCCTTGGAGCCTCTCTTTAGGAGAGGAGAGCTCTTTTGTATAGGATTAGTGCTAGGAAGTGAGGTGGGAGGCTTGGGGCCATGTCATGTTCATGACATCTTCCTCAAGAATGATCCTCAGCGGTGCCTTTGTTCTTCATCTAGACTAAAGTGAGTATTTCGACATTTTCTGTTTAGACTAAATTCGTATGCATGCTTAGTTGCTTTGTTCTTGTGTTCTTCGTTTGTTCTTGGTTTATAGGCTTGTGTTCTTCGAACACAACCCTTTCGATCTAATAGACTTAGAACGTAAATTTGCATCTAGTTTGCCAGCTTGTCTATTAGAGTAAAGTTGATGCTCCTGCATATCTCTAGTTAGATAAAAGTGCATTCGTGATCTTGCATGAGTGATAGAGCATACCTTGAGCTAGTGCTAGTATCTCCCTCGCGGATTCGTAGTTCCGTATTTATACGGAGTGCTATAGTCGGGCTATCGGGATGTCAGATGGTGTCCGGCTATAGTAGTAGTCAGTGGTGTAGACATTGTGTCTGGACCATAGGTTATCATGCGAATACCAAGTGCATTCGTGTAACGATAGAGGTAGGCCGCAGTGGTGATAGCCTGTTGGACCCTTTGGAACCCTCCGCGCCTGTGTACCGAGTAGGGCCCCGTTGCCAGAACATATTACCTAGCCTTAAACAGCTAGGGTGGGTTGGCACCCAAAGCGAGGGTTATACCTGAGAGACCGTGCTAGACTCTACGCTCGGTCAAGGTAGATCATTTCTACCTATCCTATCAATCAGTGTTGTGTCCTTGGACCATCTATACTAGAGTAGAAGATAGTACACATCGTTCTTTGGATTCGATACCCTTGGAATACTCTCCTTCTTTGGGGAAGTGCTGCAGCGGTATTTCTGTGTGCTTGCGGTATACCCGGTTGCTCTTATATGCTCCATCTAGGTGTACAACTAGTGGTGACGCTAAGAAACGCCAACAGGATCCACTTCTTGCACTTGCTCCATCTCACGAGGACGATTTTCAAAACATCCTCCTACAACAAGACAAGGCAAATCTATTAGTCTACAACTACTTACAAATAACTACTCAGGGGCTGGTTTGTGATTACTCAACATGCGTGGAGGATTATCGGCGCTGAACTCTTGCACAACCACCGGTTTTCCATTAAGATTCTTGAAGATTTTCTGCAACCTCTCCATGATCAAATCATCAAAGATCTCTGTTGCAGACATCCTCGATCCATCATTCAAGCCGGTGTACTTGTACCCATGATGTTCCCTTTGCATCAAGGGCTGTACACTGCGCTTCATGAACCTAAAGGCTACTCTTTCAGCTGTCAAGCCCTGCGCCTTCTTCTCGACAATCGTCGCCAATAGCTCAGGAATCTAGATGCACTCTTGCATTGTTGGCTCGTCCTTCCAGATCTTGTCGTACACTAGCGCATACATGCTGGGCTTGGGCAGTTGAGGCACATCATTTTCAATATAGAACCACCTCGACTTCCAGTCTTGGTTGGAATCTATCAAGTCATACTTGAAGTACAGATCTTGTGCCTTCTGGCGCATCTGGACTCCTGCCCCTCAGACTACTACTGGGAAGTTGGCATTAGGCTATGGCTTGAACCGGAAGATTTTCCTAAACAAAGCCCAGTGGGGGTGGATTCCAAGAAAAGCCTCACAGAAGTGCACATACACTACGATTTGGAAGATGTTGTTCGGATTCAGATGCATGTGCTCTAGCCAAAAGAAGTCGAGGAAGCCTCTGAAGAAATCTGAAGTTGGCAACGTCAATCCACGCACGACGAAGTGGCTGAACATCGGAATCTCATCTGGATTTTTCTCCATGGGCCATGAATACTCGGTGGCAGAGTTCCATCCAGCAACCGCCTTCTCGTGCAACAAGCCGGCATCCTCAAGAGCCTTGATGTCTTCCTCCTTCATCTTGGATTTCTTCCTAGAGCAAGCTTGACTTGGCGGCTTGTCGATTACCACTGTCTCGAACTTTGGCTCTAGCAACTGGGATTTGCGGTGGCCAGATCTCCTCTTCTTCTCCATCTACCCCTTGGATGCCCTGCTCTTCATTGTTCTAGTCACAAGCGTCTTAGATCGCATCTGCTCGAGGGCTGTGAAGTGGTGGAGGTGGTGGTGATTGAAGACGGCGGCTACGGCGGCAATAGCTGTTTTCAGATCTAATGGGCGAATCGAAGCAGTGGAAACCCTAGGGGAGACCCTCTTGCTATTTATAACCTAAAACCCTACTGGTTCAACCTGGTGACTCTTTGCATTCAATAGTTTGGATTCGCATCAGGCAATTTTTTTGGCTAACTCAGTGGGACTTTTTCAACTTCCAAGACTTCCATGGCAGCTCCGTCTCGGGGGCTCGACTACTTGATGGGATTGGATTTTCTCTCGGCAACAGCACACCAGACTCAGGCCACCTTCTACAGTCAAATTGGAACCTTCAATTCGAGAAGTACTTGACTCAAGGCTCGGGGGCTCTGTGCCACATGTCCTTCGGTTTTGTCTCTGGAATTTGCGGGATTAATTGGCAAAAACTTCAGATTGACCCTCAGCTTGAATTTATAATTCGAACTAAGGCTCGGGGGCTACATCCATATGGGATGCGATTTTAGTAATCGCATTCCCATATGTTTTCTTCGGGATTTCTACGGATTTTTCGGAGCAAGATTACAAGAGCTAGAAGATTGACCCTCAGCTTGAATCCTTGATTCGACCTAAGGCTCGGGGGCTACATATGGATCTTCGACGCAAAGATTTCAAGAACGAAGCGGGTATTATTGAAGACCTTCAAGGGAAGTACTCGGGGACGCTTGGGAACAACTCGAGAAGACTTCAAAACTACTCGTCGAGTTAGCTGGAGTACCTTCCAGCCTCGTGATGATTCAAGTACTATTGAAGATTGATGCTTGCAGAACTCGGGGACGCTTGGGATCTACTCGCAGAGAACTCCAAGACTACTTGGATGCATCAGACTCGACTACACAGTACTCGGGGGCTTGTCGACCGGGTATCCCTGGCACCACTTTGCAGGTGGGCCACGCCCGGGAGATAGGCCTGATAATCTGGACTACATGACTAGTGGGCCGCGGTGCAAGACTACCATGGTCCACAAGGCAAGACAAGACGGACAAGGACTTGTACGAGATTAGGGTAGCTTCTCATTAACCGATATAGCTACTCCTAGTCGTACTCGACTAGTACTCTTATACCTAAACCGACTTGTAACCCTGCCTCCCGTGAAATATAAGGCGAGCCAGGGACCCCCCTCAAGGACATACGCAATCAATCAAGAGCCACGCAGCATACAGGACATAGAGTATCACGCATACTGCGGCCCGAACCTGTCTAATTGTGTGCCCCGTGTCTCACCATCGTGTTCCTGATCTCGGCGACCCCCACCGCACAATCTACTACCTCGGGTACCCCGTGGTAGGCTCGGTGCCTAAAACACTGACACCCGAAGTGGATCTTACGGCACCAAGCACCACGCTCGCGACCATAATCACTACTATAGCCCCTCCGGCACCCGAGCCATGATGACCCACAGTGTTAAGGCTAGAGCAAGCCCGAGAGCACACCCCACCATTACGATAGAGCAAACCTGTACTAAACATACTAGTATAGCACATGAAAGCATATAAATAGGTATAACATACTACGAGAGTAGAAATACCGAACTAAGCACTACTAGCGAGAAATACGTAATGTACGAAGGGAGTACATAGCCATACCGTAGGCCGGAGGTTGAGCCAATCGACCCGATGGAGATCGCTAAGCACTACTAGCGAGAAAGCACTAGGCCTAAGCTCCACTAACAAAACTAAAGATTACAAACAGAGAGAGAGAGGCTCCTTGTGTGGTGTGTGTGAATGAGGGGGGTGGAGGCCTCCTTATATTGGGGTGGAGAGGTGGCTTTTGGTGCCAACTCCACCGCCAACCGCCTTAGCTTCGCGCGGGAGATCTTGGCAGGAAAAATGGGTGTGAACTGCCACAGCCCTCGTTCGGCCGAACCAGGCCTGGCCCATCTGGCCGCCGCCTTTGGCTAGTGCGCTGGTGGGCTGCTATAGCCGCCTTATCTTGTGGGCCCTGCTTGTATTGAGTTGTTTAGCTTTGGTTTTGGGCCCATTAATGACCATGCAGAGTCACCGTGTCTTGGTCTTCATGTAAGTCTGGTAGTTTGGCATGGTTTTCCCCTGTTTCTGGCTTCTCGTCTCTGAAATACATTATTGATAGAATGCTAGATAATATGTTAGTGAGAGATGCTAATCCCCTGTTATTGGAATGATGTTGACAGTCAAATGTTTGCCGTAAAGACTGTCAATAGTCGTTGACTCTAGGGTAGTCAGGGACCTCAATCGGCGGCAAGCCGTAGTAGTCTGCCAAGCTCTGCGAAGCCAGGTCTATCTCTGGTGTATCCTCACTGCCCCTTGGGTACAAGCGCTACTCTGGTAGCTGTGTCGGCGACAACTCAAAGGTCTCTGCCATCAGTCTCTGCCTCTTCTGTGGTGGTGCTGAAGTTGTGGCCTCCATAAGCTCTACCACTCACCTCTAGTATGAGTGTCTCCAAGTGGTGCGAGTCCTGTTGGCGACATCCTGGGCTTCATACAACTTTCCTCCAAGGTACCACAAGTGGTCTGGTAATCGGTGCAAGCTGCTCCTAGAGAGTCCACAAGGTACTCATTCTCCCCAAGCCTCAACTTGTCCTCACGAGCAGTAGTTGCTTAAGCTTTGAGCGCTGCCTGTGTGGCTTCCAATCTTGCCTTGAGAGTAACTATCTCGACGATGTCTCGCTTAGTACTAGCACGGGCGGCTGCTAGCCCCCACTCTACCAGAACATTGTTCCTCCGGTGAGCCTCTCCAAGGAAGTACTCCAGGTCTCTGTTCTCACGCTCCAACTGAGTGATGCGATCAAGTGTATCATCCCACTTCTTCCTTAGGAAAGTGATCTCACAGTCTGCCCAGTACAATACTTGGTCCTGTGCTAGTATACACGTGTTGGCCATCTGCAAGTTCTCATTCTTCTTCATTGTGGTCACCTCTAAGTACTTGGCGTCATCCATGTCCCAGCGACTGGTGTTGTAAACTGCCATCGGTAACACATAGTACAGCGTACCCTCAAGCCTCTTGCTGAGCTGGCTGCACACCTCTCTTAGTGCCAACCGTGCGCAAGTCCGGTGGGCCTCCAGTGTAGCGTTCTCGTAGCAGTGCGTCAGCACTTCCTTGAACTTGGGCACCTGTGGATCTTCTGGCACTGTCAGTGTTAGGAATGTAGATGCACGGTCAAGGACTCTTGAGGTCTTTCCTTTGCAGTGCATGTGGTAGGTCTCCACTTCTGCTTTCTCCAAACACTCCAAAATCCGGTAGAACTCTCCGGCCCACTTGCCATCAGTCTTGAGCTGGTACCACCGTAGTTCCTCCATCTGTATCATCGTTAAGGAAGTTAGTAAGAGTTAGTCAAGTTAATCAAGGTGTTTATATATAAGTTTCAAGGAGTTCATATAAGATTCAAGGAATCGGGCCTTCCTATACTATCGTCCATTCCTAGGGCTCGTCCTACGGTCAAGCATGGCTCTGATACCAACTAAACGAACTGGATTCCCAAAGCTGGGGATCTGATCCTCTACACCTTAGTGATAGTCCCAGGAAGGCTATCACGTGCAATCTCTGTCTCAATGGTAACAAATATAGACAACACAAGAGAGAGTAATAAAAGATTCACATAAATAACATTATTATTAAGGTTATCAGAGTACATCTGTTCAGCACATGCCGGGTACAAGTCCATCTGGACTAAATCAAATAGAGTAAACATCTACGAAGCAGAACTAATGTAGCGAAGTAGACTCCATCTCCAAAGGCAGCTCAAGCGAAGGACAAGCTCAATCTTCACATTCGTCGTTCTCGAAGTCGAAGTAGTGCACCGAGTTTAAAAGTCCACCATCTACCTGATAAGCATGTAGGTCATGTCAGCTTCCCAACATAGACCAAAAGCGGTGGATGAATTCTAGTATGCATAGATAAGGCTATATATGGTTGTTGTAAGCTTATGCAATAGCAGCAACAACAACAATAAGGAATGCAGAATAGCGGGGATGTCGTCATCTCCGAGGAGATCCACACCTCCGACGCTAAGGCCTCCGGGGTCAACACTCCAAGTCAAGGAGTACAACACAAAGCCGAATCTCAACCAAGACTCAGCATCCCACTCTCATCTGTGATGTGGGGTCACCATCTCCTATCCCCACATCTCAACGGCCCAAGGCCGAGCTCTCACACACTCAGGAAAGAGAAGCAGCACAAGGAAAGTCTAGCTAGAGTAACAGATCAAAGGGCTGTCCATACCAGTGGACACAGACTATAGCTATAGGTTTAACACTCTGCAGAGGTTGTACAATTAGACCCGCCAAATGGGGCAGAAATGGATGCCTCCGTTCCACCTCCCTACCTAACAGCCGGAGACCTAGCAGTGGATAGCACTCTCCTGCTTCTTCGAGCCTCACTCGTCCTACTCTAGGGAACATATCACCCAATCTTAGTCCTCGAAGCTATGGAACCATCCCCAGATTAGTTGGTGTCGGAGGTTTAGTTCCGCACAGTCCACAGGGGGGTCAACCCTAGTGGTTTAGATTTTGATGGGGGTGATCTAGAGCTAAGCGCTTGATGGTTATGCGAAAGCACACAGAACACGAAGAGTTTATACTGGTTCGGGCCTCCGTATAGTAAAACCCTACGTCCATTTGTTGTTGTAGATTGCTTCAGGATGGCGTATGTTACAATGGGGTCGCCCTGCCCACCTCATATTGGCTAGCGGACAAGGTCGGCGCCCAGACTCCTGGTCGGTTACGACCAGGAGACCTAAGTCTAGTTGATTACAACTATTTCCATACATCCCGGACTACCTGTTGAATCCACCGCTGTCTTGTCTTGCACACCAAGTCTTGTAGTCATTCCGGATAAGGTCTTGAGAAGGTCATGTGGGCCACAGATCAGGTCTGTTGGGCCCACAACCAGGTCGGTTGGTCTTCTGGTGGGCCGGACCCACTTGTCGGGGATGGTCGTGAGACTGGTCGCTGGGGACACAGGGGTACCCATGTCCCACAAGACCCCGAGCGATGTGTAGGCACGTCGAACTTGATGGAATCATGATGAAGTCATGGGGCTATCGACAGGTAGAGAAGCGTGCTCGTCGGTCGAAAAAAGAAAGAATCTTTAATAGCCGACCAGTTTGTAGAATCCTGAACGAAGTGAGGTCGAGTGCCGAACTAAAGGAAGCAGACTTCCAAAAGGTTGAAGCGACGATGAAAAAATAGAGAGCATTTGAAAAATGCACTTGTATAGTAGTCGTCGAGCATTGAATTAGGCAACGAGACTGCTTCGATGATCCAAAAGAGGAGAAGAAGAGGAAGAAGAAATCAGCTCAAGAACCAACTTGATGAGACACAAGGTTTCGCAGAAGGTCGAAACGACAAGGAAAACTAGAGGGCGTTTGAAAAATGCTCTCGTATAGTAGTCCCGGAGCATTGAAGTAGGCAGCAAGACTGCTTCGATGATCCAAAAAAAGGAGAAGAAGAAGAAGAAATCAGCTCAAGGGCCGACTCGAAGAGAAACGAGGTTTCCTAGAAGGTCGAAATGACGAGGAAAACTAGAGGGCGTTTCAAAAACACTCTCGAATAGTAGTCCCCGAGCATTGAAGTAGGCAGCAGGACTGCTTTGATGGTCAAAAATGAAGAAGTAATCCTGGTCGTGAAGAAGCAATTGTCGTTGAAGTCGTGGAGAATCGGTTGTAGAGACACCCAGATATCTTGTATGGCTACAAAGAGTCTAGCAGAGCCACTCGAGGCATGCCGACCTCAAGAAGGTCTCACGCTAATAGCGCCCAAGTTCCAGAGATACTTGGCCGGGCCAGTTTGGCGTGCACCCCGCATAGAGGCCTTCATTCCTTTGAAGTAATCCTTCTAATGGTGTCCAGAGCAGGCTGGCAGGGCTAGAAACACACACCGACCTGCAGGAGGTCACACATCCAGGGCACTCAACTAGGTTGGTGGGGCAAAACAGCACCGAGGTCGTGAAGGACCTAGAAACTGAGGCACGCCGACCTTCGGGAAGGCCATTTTGGGGCCCAGACAACCAGCATAGCTGTCAATTATCCAGCAGAGCCATGGTCCCATTGTATAGATGACCAGGGTATCAGGCACACCAACCTTCAGGAGGCCCATCAAATATCGTAGAATACCGTAGACGTTGTAGATTCTGAACTCCAGGCGCCTGGACGAATCTAGCAGAGCAGCTGGGCACACCTACCCCAGAAGGTCTTCAATCGAACCTATGATCATTGTGCTCGGGAGACAGAAATATAGGCTGATTGGTACAAGGTCAATTTACGTGCAGAGCCATAGCGGGTGCAACAGGACGCAGTGCAACAGAGTGTGCAAATAAGATGCTGAGCTGTAGCAGGTGCGAATATCATTGAATGAGGTTGTAGTAGGTCGTAATAGGTCATAGAACTAGCAGGTACAAGACCATGGGGCAGCTGGGTCGTCTGACGTGGAGTTAGGCTAGTTGGAGAGGTGAACTGTAGGTTCACAGGTGCAATCAGCGCAAAGATGCATGTGGCCGCCAGCCATCCCACTCAACACAACATGACAAAATCGCATCCGACAAAAAGCAATTGTCTGAGCGCAACAGACAAAGTCTAGCAAAGGCACATACTATGCAGGTCATAGCAGGTGAAATTGACGGGAGCTCTCATGCAAACAGTGTGCATTGCACCAGGTGCAGGACACCTAGCTTTATCGTTGTGTGTCTGGGGAAGCTTCACATGCGCATAGTAACTAGGATCACATGCACATAGTGTGAAGGTCGACTGAGTGCAGAACTCATCTATAAATAGAGCAAATGCCTAGAGGCAAAGCCATCACCGTGGAAAAGATCATGAAGTCCCGTTGTAGCCAAGATATCATGCCATGGGCATGCCTTCGTCCACCAGAGTGTAGAAGAAAGAAGTTGTAGAAAGTTGAGGCTAGAAGAATACTTGCGAGGTGTGGAGTAATCCACTGATCTCTGTGCCCGTGTCCACCAAGGAATCCAGAAGGAAACCAGTGTGATACTCCAGGTTCTTGGCGAGTAATAGATACTCATTGAGGCCTAGTGGTGCGTAGAATTGGTGGTGAGTGTCCTACGTCCCAGAGTCTAGCACACACCCGGGGTGAGCATCGAATCTGCATGCCCAAGTCGGGGGCTCTAAACGACTTGCTAGGAGCAGCGTCAGGCCACCGATCCCCGAGAGGTCTCCACGAAGGTCTGGAAGCTAGAAGAGAACTTGTGATGTACCCTGTTATAGCAGAAAGCATGGCAAGATTCGCTCTAGGTAGATCAGGTCTTCAATAATGCCCATTATGGGGATGATCTAGTTTGTATTTTGTAACTGGTCAAGGACCAGATGGGGCTTATGACGACCATGTTGACATGGAGTCACGTATGTAATGTTCACACTCTTCTGTCGAATCATGTGTATTACCGTTCGTAGGGAAAATGAATCCCCTACGGCCTGTTGTGATGCATTCCAGGGGTCCACCGACCTCAAGATGGTCAGAGACAGTATTGGGAGGTCCAACAACCTCAAATAGGTCATGGACAATATCAGGACGACTTGATAGCAAATGATGTCCCACCGACCTCAAAAGAGGTCTTGACGACCTAGTAGGCCACCAATGTAGGATTCTGAATGAACTTGCTAAATTACCAGAGTAAATTAGGGTCTAGCCATTGGCACAGCCATTCGTGGAGAACTAGTCATTGGAGAGGAAAAAAATGATCTGCGGTAAATAGCCATTGGGCTCAGCGACCTGTTGGCGTAGAGCCGTTGGGCGCGCTGACCCAGGTGAAGGACCGATAAGGCGACCGGAGAGGGGGGAGTGAATGGGAGCCGATAAAAATTCTTTCTCAAAAGAACTCGGCCTATGTCCCAATCACAACTCCGAGGGTCACACACGATCAAGCGGGAGCACAATCAAACCTCTCTCGAGACCTTAGGAACAAAGCTTGGAAGGCTAGGAAGCAAACCGAAAGCAAACACGAAAGAGCTCGAGCAACAAAGCAAAAGGCTGAGTCCTACCAGATCATCCTGACACTTGGGCCGGATCACCCTGTAGCCTCCAGAGTCACTCCGGGTCACCCGGTCACAAGTGGCCGGATCAACCTACCCCTCCAGATCATCCGGCCCAGGTGACCGAATCACTGGGGACAGCCCAGAAAAACAGCCCACGAAATCACCCCAAACTTTCGATCGATGGATCTAGGAAACCACTTGGAGTTTTGAAACAAAATTTTGGGGAGATGATGAACACCCTAAGAAGATGCTATGCCCCCAAAAATCTTGGCCTCAAACATCCTACAACTCCTGGAATCACGGATCTTAGCCAAGAACACTATGAACCAGGGTTCATCCAAAAATCAACGAATCGAAGGCCAAATCTGGCGTTTGAGAGGTCAAGATCATCCACAAAGAGGCACAAGGCACTCACCCATGATCCCTTCAAAGAAATCCGAAGAGAAACAGCTTCAAATCGACGAATCGAGCGACGAACAAAAACACCCAAAAATAGCTCCGAAAATGACACGAGAATCACAAAGAGCTAGGAGAGGGAAATCATCACAACGCCGAATTCTTCCATACATCCAGAGGTCAGATTCTATACGAGGTCAGCTAGGAGAGAGAGCTAGAGCTAGAGAGAGAGAGAGATGCCATCCACCTCTCTGCTATTTATACGAGGTCCACCGGAGGAGGCAAATAACCACGCTACTCCTACAACTCAAATAGAAGATACACACCCCTCAGGGGCAATATGGTCAAGTCTTCATCGAGTGGACACGCTTCCACCGCGGACTTGCTTAACCTCGACGCAAGCCCCGCGATCACGCCACGTGCCCCCTGCCTCGAAGCTTCCCGACGCTCCCGGATCCCCATCTCCGTCGCATCGGGCCTCCGGACTTGGTTTTGCGGCCCAAACCAAGAAACCGTCCACTGATGGTTTTGTGGGCAAACCACCAAACCCTACGTACAAGATTCGGCCTCGAACCGCCACCTTGCACCGGCCCATGTCCATGACTTCAACTTGCTAGTCTTGCACCGCATGACTCGCACTTGACCCCATTGGCCACCGGGTCCATCGAACCAAGCCTACTTGCCTCTCCATCACCCGGGGGCCACCACGGCTAAGGCCTTTCGCGCTTGTTCTTCACCTGCACCAACACGAGTCAAGCCGCAACCTGTACCTGCACACCTAGCCAAGCATCAGTCCACACAACGTTGTCAATCACTCATCACTAAGGAGCGACCCTCCACTGGTCCTCGGACACACCTGGTCCTCAATCTCTCCCTTGATGAGTGCACTGACAACACCCATAGTAACCATCATAGAGAAAAAGGAAAAGAAAACAACCACGAACACCAACCTCCAACAAGTGATCCAAAGCCAAAGAACAAGGAAAACAAGATCACTCACCAGACCAAGTCTCGGCCCCCTAAGGCAAGGGAAACGACTCAACACAGCCGAGACAAACAAAGCTCTACAAAGAGCACACCACAAAGCACAAAACTCAGGCAAACCAAAGGAGCTCCCCCTGAGCAAATGCAACCTCTTTTCTCAAATTTTTCTCCCCCCATACAAAAATCTCACAATCTCCACAACAAATGCATACAACTTCCCCCTATCATTCATATTCTCCCCCTTGTTGGCAATGCATGAATCAAGATATCATGAAGCTCTCCCCCTTGTTTTCAAGAAAAATGCATGTCAAAGCATATACAATCTACCAAGCTTCTCAGATATACAAAGAGCACAACAAAATGCTACAAATGACACATAGAGCAAGCAAAGTACACATGGTGTAGGTAGCGCATTGCCATCAAGAAAGTAGAGACATATAAGCAATTTTAAGCAATTTTCACAAAGAAACATTCATCTCATGAGCAAAGCCCTATCCATGGCAATTTGAGCAAAAATACTCTAGATCATACAAAGTTTATACAAGATCACAAGTTCTTATCACAAGATCACGGCAAACGCCCATAAGCTACTAAATGTCATGTCAAAGCCACTGAGCCATGTGTCTACTTTTTAAAATGAGACTTCTCATGGTAGACAACATGCAACGGTTTAGCACCCAAGATATATACATCAAAACATAAAGACATGATTAAGAGCTCATTTTTCAAGCATAAGGCAATTCATACACTAATTTTATTTTCAAATTTAAACATGGTACATGAAATGCCTTTGCGGCAAAAAGAAGCTTATGCTCCTCCACAAGTGAACATATGGGCTAAACATTTACCATGACAAATGGGTCTTTGACCCCAAGCAAAGAGAGCATGATACTCAAGTACAAACTAAGCATGATATAGGCATTTGAGCACAAATTGAGCATAGACAAGTACCTACTCATGAGTGAAGCATTTTTAGCATTTTAAACAAAAAGAAGCTATCGCATCATGAACATATGACAATACCATCAAGAGAATTGCATTCACATCACCCTTCCCAAAGCATACACATATCTCACATATAGCGCATCATAGTGATCAAAGTATATAAGAGAAGCTCATCCTAGCACAAATGATCCAAAGATGGCTATCCTACCAGGTTTTGTACATAAAGGTAAAATGCATGCATGGAATGCAACAAATGATACATATATCACATATATACATGAGAAGCTCCAAGATCCAGCTAAAAAGAGAAACACACTCCAAGTTCACCTCGCAAGCGTGTTAAGGTAACTTGGTCATGTGGTTTAGTGAATATGTCGGCTAGCGGATCTTGGGTAGGTACATAGGACAAAGATATGTTCCCTTTCTCAACATTCTCCCTCAGAAAGTGGTATCTCACTTCGATGTGTTTCGTTTTGGAGTGAAGGACTGGGTTTTTGGCTACACATATGGCACTAGTGCTGTCACAAAAGAGTGGAACCTGGGAGCACTCCTCACCAAAATCGCTCATTGTGTAGGTCATCCATAGGAGCTGGGAACAACAACTGGCTGCAGCTACATACTCAGCTTCTGTAGTAGACTGGGCTACACTGGATTGCTTACGAGATGACCAAGAGACCAAAGAAGAACCAAGAAACTGGCAACACCCAGAGGTAGACTTGCGGTCCAATCGACACCCAGCAAAATCAGCATCGGAGTACCCGTGAAGTCTGAGTGTCGAGGAGGCAGAATACCAAAGACCAAACACAGGAGTGTAGTTTAAGTACCTGAAAATCCGCTTGACAGCCTACCGATGTGAAGTCCTCTGTGAAGCTTGAAAACGAGTGCACAGACACACACTGAACTGTATGTCCGGCCTCGTCACCGTCAAGTAGAGGAGGGAGCCGATCCTGCTCCGGGACTCCTTCCGGTCCACGGGTTCGCCATCTTCATCCGTGTCCAAAGCCGTAGTGGTACCCATCGGTGTAGTCAGCGGCTTGGAGTTGTTCATTCCAAACTTCTTCACCATGTCCCTAGTGTACTTCGCCTGATGTACAAACGTCCCATCCTTGCACTGCTTGATCTGGAGTCCTAAGAAAAACTGCAGCTCGCCCATCATAGACATCTCAAATTCCCTGCTCATGTCATCTACAAATCTGGCAACAAGATCATGAGAAGTGTCGGTGCAATGGACCGGCAGTCCACCACGGGGTAGGCTATGGTGGTAGATTGTGTGGAGGGGATCGCCGAGATTGGAGCTAGATGGTGAACAAAAGACACAGGGGTTTATCCAGGTTCGGGCCGCCGGGAGGCGTAATACCCTACGTCCTGTGCTCGGTGTGTTGTATTGATGGTTCCGCGATTGGGAATCAGATGGAGTTGTTTCTGACGGGGGTCCCTGCCGCCCTTATATAGCCTGGGGGCAGGGTTACAGATCTCAGGGAATCTATAGCTAACCGATTACAAGATCTGGCCTTCGGTCTCAAGTAATATCTTTCCTAACTAACCGGCCTTCATTCATGGGATGATATCTCCTCGGGCGCCGCCTCATCCTGATCCGTACGCCATGCCATATCTCCACACGGGTGGGCCCATCTCTGTATATGTATACATGTTATGAAGCCCCTCCGTGTGGGACCCGGGGGGTATATCCCCCACAGTAGTCCCCGAGCACTTCTCGACCAGACTGCAACTTCGATCTTCAGCCCTGTATACCTTCTCGTGTACTTTCGCCATTTAGCCGAGTGCTTAATGCCTTCCATCCGAGTGCTTTGAATCCTGTCTGATCTGATCTTCGGTGCAGCCGAGTGGTCTTGAAGCTGAACTCGTGGTTGCCGGGTGGTTGAGGAGAGCTCTTCACCATGTTTGTGATTTACTCAGGTTTGGAGGTTGTACACCTTCGTCGAAGACGAAGTGTACACACTTAGTCCCTGAGCCTAGATAAAGATTGAAGATGTTTATCTAGGATCAAAAGAGAATCTAAGCGACCACTCCCTGATGTCTTTTAGAATGGCTGCCCCTTTAGGAAGAAGGTACCACTGATTGCCTCCCGTATCCCCGATCCTGACTTTAGTCAATGAGACTCTGTCTTGGAACAATTCCGGATGATCACGGTGGTGGGTTGTAGCCGCTGAATGGGCGCATCTCGAGATGCGCCCATTAGGGCAGTCCCCGAGGTTCGTAATAGTTAAAGTAACTATTTCGAAGCTCTAAAAGGGTTTAGTTCGGTATTACCATCATCCCGTTTGGGAGAGTACCACTCGGATCATCTGACCCGGTACGGTGTCTGGTTAGAGCTCTGGCCCTATGCCAAATTTGCCGTGTGGCCCACCGTGTTCTCACAGAGCACTCGCGCAAGGTCACCTGTCCTAGTCAGCATATTCGTGACTTCTGAACAGCTTTGGGCTATGTATGGCATGCCTCCGGGAGAACACTCATAAGCTAGCAGATTTTTGGAGCCCTCTTAGGAGTCCAAACTGAATTTTCGAGGGCGGGTTATCTGATAACCTGGCAGTACGTGACTCTGGTTCATGGCCTCCAAGTGATTTAAGCCAACCAATCATTTTTGGAAAGCTCTTTTAAATTTAAGGGTATCTTCCCGTAGAAGGAAAGGCTTTAACCCTTTGGCCCATTTAGAGCCACGGCCCACTTAGGCCCAGCAGCCGGAATCGGAAGCGTCCTGGATAAGGCTGGGCACTAGCGCATCGCACGCGGGTCGTGCTCGCGAGAAGAATCTCCCGCGCTGCGGCGACGCGACCGCACGGGGGCCGTGGCCCGCCACGACCACCGTTCCGTCTGCTGCATTTAAGGCAACCCGGGGGCGTCGTACGCCACGCATCCCTACAGTCACGTCGCTCCGCTTCCCATAGGAAACCACGTAGCTGCTCTTTGCTCTTCCTTCCCCGGCCGCTCCGCCTTCGATCCGCTGGATCCATCGCCGCATTAGCTCAATCTCCGCCAGATTTGGCTCCGGCGAGGCTGCAAATCTAGATCCGCCGCCGCGCCGCATGCAGGCCGCTGTTCCTGGGCAGTCCCCGAGTGTAGAGAGGGTGTAGACCACTCCTCGCCCGAGTCCCCGAGCCCTGCGAGGATGTCGTCAGTGGGATCTCGCTGGCCCTCGAAGAAGTCAAGGTGCGGCGCCTCCGAGGCGATGCGCTCGCCGTCTTCGTCGTCGTCGTCCCCGCTTCCGCTGCCGGTGCGGAGCGAGGAGTGGGTGTGCTCCGTCTCCATGATGGCATCACCGCCCTAGTGCTGGGCGGAGTGCTGCTCGAGTCCGCTGTCGAGGGATGACGGCCTGCTGCGGGGGAGGAGTTCCCCACGCCATCGACCGACGATGCTGTCGTCCTCGAGTCGGCCTACCTCCGCGGGTTCGGCCTGCCTGCGCATCCCTTCTTCCTCGGCCTGCTCTACTACTATGGTTTGGAGCTGTGCCATCTCAACCCCAACTCCATTCTGCACATTTCCATCTTTGTGCATCTGTGCGAGGCGTTTCTTGGAATCGCCCCACATTTCGATCTTTTTCGTTACTTCTTCTGGGTGATGCCCCCACCCGAATGCCAAGAAGCCACGGGTGGTGGGCGGCACCGGATTCCAACTCAAGCAGAGGCACTCTGCTGAGTACATTCCGGTGCTGCTTGTCAGCTCCAACAAGGGCTGGCATTCGGAGTGGTTCTACGCCACCAACCATGCCCCGGCGGTGCCCTGCGACGTCGACACACGGCTGACTCCTCGCCCATGCTGGGATGAAGAACTTGGCCATGCTGAGATGGGGCAGGTGTCTGTGCTACTGGAGCATATCCGGAAGCTGAAGGAGGCCGGGCTCACTGGCGTCGCGGTGATGGCGAGCTTCGCCATCCGGCACACGCTACCACTCCGGGATGGGGTGCGCTCGATGTACGAGTATGCCGCCGACGACCTCGACGCGGCACGGCGAGCGGCAGAGCCAGGGAGAGCAGAGGAGCTGAAGGAGCGCGTGAGGACCAGGTGTGTCCGAAGACCAGTGGAGGGTCGCTCCTTAGTGATGAGTGATTGACAACGTTGTGTGGACTGATGCTTGGCTAAGTGTGCAGGTACAGGTTGCGGCTTGACTCGTGTCAGTGCAGGTGAAGAACAAGCGCGAAAGGCCTTAGCCGTGGCGGCCTCCGGGTGATGGAGTGGCAAGTAGGTTTGGTTCAATGGACCCGGTGGCTGATGGGGTCAAGTGCGAGCCGTGCGGTGCAAGACTAGTGGGCTGAAGTCGTGAACATGGGCCGGTGCAAGGTAGCTGTTGAAGGCTGAAGGTTGCATGCGGGGTTTGGTGGTTTGCCCACAAAATCATCAGGTGGACGGTTTCTTGGTTTGGGCCGCAAAACCAAGCCCGGAGGCCCGAGGCGACGGAGACACTGATCCGAGAGCTTCGGGAAGCTTCGAGACGGGGGGCACGTGGCGTGATCGCAGGGCTTGCGTCGAAGCTATTTTTGGGCTAGACTCTTGTACAGAATCTGACCTCTGGATGTATGGAAGCATTCGGCGTCCCGGTGATCTCCTAGTCCTCTGTGATTTTCGTGTCATTTTTGGGACTATTTTTGGGAGTTTTCGTTCTTGGCTCGATTCGTGATTTTGGAGGCGTTTCTTCACGGATTTCTTTGAGGGGATCATGGGTGGATGCCTTGCGCATCTTTGTGTGTGATCTTGACCCCTCAAACGCTGTGGAGAGCCTTTGATTCGTGCGTTTTTGGTTGGTGGCCGAGTTCATGGTGGTGGTTCGGTTGATCCGCGATTCCCGGTGATTTAGTGGCTTAGGAGTCGAGATTTTTGGGGCATAGCATCCTTGTGTGACGCTTTGTATCTCCCCAAAATCTTGTCTCAAGAGCTTCAACCATTTGGGAGATCCGGTGATGGAAAGGTTGGGTTGACTCCCGAGCTCGAGCTTTTTCTGTTCTGTTCGTGCTTGGCGGACGGTCCGCGGGTCCCTGGCGGATGGTCCGCGCAGCTAGGGTTCGTCCCGTGGTCTTCGTGTTCGTCGTGTGTTCTTGAGCGCTTTCGTTTCGATCCGGTTGGACCCTAGGGTTTGGCTGCGAATCGTTTGGCGGACAGTCCGCGGTGGTTCCATGGACGGTCCGCGTGGAGGATTTTCTGGTGGACGGTCCGCATGCTCACCACGGACAGTCTGAATTTTGGGGGTGCACTACTGGAGGTTCTGGTCGTTTTATCGGATGGTCCGCGGAGACCTGATGGACAGTCTACGCAGCCATCGCGGACGGTCCGCCAGGACACCTCGGACGGTCCGCCAGGTGCGTTCCAGATTTGATCAAGTTGTTTTATTCTTGCTTTGGTGCTTCCGCTCTTTGCTCCTAGACTTCTCTCATGATCTTCTAGGCTTGTGTGAGTCTTGTTTGGAGCTTCCTTTGTGTGCAAGGATTTGTGGAGTGGTAATCGGGGCATAGGCCGAGTTCGACTGTAGGGAAGAATTTTTATCGGCTCCCATTCACTCCTCCCCTCTCTGGTCGCCCGATTCGATCCTTCAATTGGTATCAGAGCTGGTTATGGATCTTCATGATTCTAACCAGTCTAAGATCCAAAGATGTTACGGCAAGGGGTCGGGTCCTCCGCACTTTGATGGCAAGAATTACCCGATGTGGGAGAGGTGCATGGGCACGTTTTTGCGAGGGAAGGGAACTCTTATCTGGGAGGTCACTCAGAATCCTCATTATGTCATCCCAGATAGTTTTCTGCTTCCAGGATCGCGGGACATGTTTGAGGCCGACAGCAAGGCCGTTGATTACTTGTTCCGTGCTCTCTGTGCCTCGGAGTTTGATCGAGTGTACGGAGAGGATGTGGCCAGAAAGATTTGGCTCAAGTTGAAGAATGCTCATGTTGTCAATGCCCAAGTGCAAGCCCGGATGTTTACCACTTACCGGAGAGAGTACGAGAACTTCACTCATCTCCCCGGTGAGTCAACCGATGCTATGTTTCAGCACTTCACTTGCATCGTCAACAACATGAGGGCCAATGTGACAGTGCTCCCATACACGGATCATGATCAAGCTATCAAGCTTTTGCATGCCCTGGATAGATCCGTGTGGGAAGCCAAGATCGAGGCCATTGAGGAGTCGAGCGCGTATGATACGCTTTCGCTTGATGAGCTGTTCTCCAAGCTCAGGTCTTCAGAGGTCGATCGTGGCTTGAGAGCCAAGAGAGAGAGCCCCACTGATCCTCATAGTTTGGTTCTCGTCTCAGGATCGAGGACTAACGCTAACTCTGTTGACTTTTCTTTGTCTTGTCTTGTGTCCTTGCCAGATGAGGACTTTGATGTGCTAAGCGAGGACGATCTCGCCTTGTTGAGCAAGAGGTTTGGGCGGATGTATGAGAACCGCAAGAATGCAAGGCGGAGCTCGGGGATGTGCTATCAGAGCGGGAAGCACGGGCACTTCATCGCCGAATGCCCTGAAGCCATGGAGATTAAGAATGACTACAAGGGCAAGCCCAAGCACGACTACAACAAGCACCGGTCTCGGAATGACTACAAGGACAAGCACAAGGACAAGGGCGAGAGAAGGCACAAGAAGGGTGGCGGCTACAAGAAGAAGACCGCTCGAGCAATGGTGGCCGGAGCGACCGACATCGACTCGACTTCAAGTGATGCTTCTTCCGACTCGAGCAGCGAGGATGAGCAAGAGAAGCACAAGGACAAGCGGCACACGGGCAAGAACATCACCAACCTGAGCTTCGTCGCACAAGGAGGCTTGTGCGGCATGGCGCATTCCAAGAAGGGTGGGAAGCACAGCTCGGATTCGAACTCCGATTCCGATGACGAGGTACGACAAGATCCCAACTTCTTGCTAGAGGAGAATCCTAGGCTGAATGAGTTGCTTGACAACCGTGATGATGTGCTTAGAAAGACCAACAAGGAGAAGAGGGAATTTAGGTCTTTGTTGGGTGATGCTAAGGACAAGGTAGCTGAACTTGAATCCTTGCTTGTGGATGCTCAAAATGAGATAGCTGCTTTGAAATCTGCTCCTGTGGTGTCAGATGAAATTGATTGTGGTGATTGCTCAGTTTTTCTTGCTGACTTGACTGCCCTCAAGGAGAAACATGCCTCTGTTCTTGAGGAACTAGATGTGGTTAGGGTTGAGTGTGATGAATTGAAGTCTAGGCCAGCTTTGTTAGGAGCGTGTACATCATGTCCTATTTTGCATGCTAGGCTAGATGAATCTCACACTAGAATTATTTCTCTTGAGGCGGCATTGAAAGCTCCTCTTCCTACATCATGTTCAACCTGTGAAATGCATGCTTTGATAAACATGGAACTTGCAAACTATGTTGATCGTCTGTAGGATGAAAATGATGAATTGAGAAAAATGATGGGGTGGTTGTCTGGGCATGAGCCACAATTGAGTATGATGTTGGCTCAGTTTAAGAGGTTTGATGGTCAGGCGTTGGGGGCTGACAAGTGTGGTGAGAAGAGTGGTGAGGGAGAAGAGAAAGCCGGAGAGATCCCCATTCCACCACATACCACACCAATGAACAAATTTGCACCCAAGCCAAACCATCTCAGAAACAAGCTAGACAGAACCCCAGATCCTCCAGTGTTCCCCCACAAAGCTGAAAACTACCAAAAACCCATCAAGTTTGTGAGCACCCAGGGGAGTGTCTTTGATGGGAAGATAGGAGAGAAAGCTGGAGAGAAGCTTGTAGAGAAGCCACAGCCTAAGCCAGTGCCAATCCGCTTCCACTGTGAGTATCGTGGGAGGGATGGGCACAAGGATGAGTTCTGCTTCCGGAGGAAGAGGGATGAGAGGTTTGCTAGGGAGATGGCAAACAAGGACAGGTACCACCTTGCTCGTGGTGTGCCTGAGCCTCGTAGAGGGCCTCTACCTAGGGGTGATGTGTTTGTGAGGACAGTTCCCACTCGTAGAGGTGGAGGTGGAGGTGTGTTCCCTTAGAGAGACAGGCGTGTTGGGTTTGGGCGTGGTGAGTTGGCTCGACGTGCTCCTTCTCGTAAACGTTACAAGTTTGGGAGGCATGATCGGAGCTTTGGGTCTCAGATGGACTACGGGCCACGTTTTCCTCCTCGTGGTGCGTGTACTCCTCCAGTGAGACGTGACAGGTCCTTTGGTGGTAGGCGTGAGAGGGCTCCGACTAGAGCTTTTGGGAGGATGGATTTTGCTAACCCTTCTTTTGAGCAAATGGCTCAGCACTGGTTTGACTCTTTTGGTACTAACCCCAGTGTTGAGTAGCTTGCTCATTCTCGTCCTAGTTTTTTATTGCAGGTGGGAGGCTTGGAGAACTTTTGGTTGATCGACTCCGGTTGCTCAAGACACATGACCGGAGATCGTGGGTGGTTCTCCAGCCTCACCCCGGTGCGTACGAGGGAGTACATCACTTTCGGGGACAATGGGAGAGGACGAGTGCTTGCGGAAGGCATGGTGAAGGTGAGTAGCAAGGTGACCTTAAGAAGTGTGGCCCTGGTCAAGTCACTTGGTTTCAACCTGTTGTCAGTATCTCAATTACTTGACGAAGGTTTTGAGGTTCATTTCAAGTCGGGTGCTTCTCATGTGCTTGATTCTCGAGGCGATCTTGTCTGTACGACCGTCCCTGAGGGTCAAATCTTTCGTGCCGATTTTTCTTAGTCTGTTGGTCCTCCTCGATGCTTTGTTGCTGGCGTTTCGGTCGAGCTTTGGAAATGGCATAGGAGATTGGGACACTTGAGCTTTGAGTTGCTTTCCCGCTTGAGTAGTCTTGATCTTGTCCGAGGATTGCCTAAGCTGAAATTGGAGAAGGATTTGGTTTGTGCTTCTTGTAGGCATGGAAAGATGGTTGCCACTTCTCACGCCCCTTTGACTTCTGTCATGACTGAGCGACCTTGTGAGCTGTTGCACATGGATTTGGTTGGGCCAGCTCGTGTTCGCTCTGCTGGCGGGAAGTGGTATGTTCTTGTGGTTGTTAATGATTTTTCGAGGTACTCTTGGGTTTTCTTTTTGGAGGACAAAAGTGAGACATTTGGTTTTGTTCGAGACTTGATCTTGAGGTTGAAGAATGAGAGACATGGTGATGCCATTCGAGCTATACGCAGTGACAATGGCACGGAATTTAAGAACTCTCATTTTGATACCTTTTGCAGTGATCTTGGTCTTGATCATCAGTACTCTTCTCCATACGTCGCTTGCCAGAATGGCGTAGTGGAGAGGAAGAACCGGACCCTTTGTGAGATGGCCAGGACGATGCTCGATGAGCATAGGACTCCAAGGCGTTTCTGGGACGAGACGGTCAATACCGCTTGCTATGTCTCTAATCGCATCTTCCTTCGTGCCTTTAAGAAGAAGACCTCTTATGAGCTGATGCATGGCCGACAACCCAAGGTGAGTCACTTGAGGGCTTTTGGTTGCAAATGTTTCATTCTGAAGAAGGGCAAGTTGGATAAGTTTGAGTCTCGATGTTCGGATGGGATTTTCCTTGGTTATGCGATTCATTCTAGAGCATATCGTGTGCTCATCCTTGACACTAACCGAACCATGGAGACTTGCGAGGTAACCTTCGACGAGACACAACCATGTAGCTCTTCTGCTTTTGAGTGTGCAGGTGACGAGGAGATTGGAGCGAGGATCTTTGAGGATGAGAAGGACGGAGATGGAGACGACGACGATGATGGTGGTGATGCTCCAACGGCTGATTGTGTACATACTACTTCCACTACTATGACGACGATCGAGGACGGACCATCCCCTACACCCACTACGACTGAGGCTGTTCGAGTGGAGGCTACTGCTGAGGGGGAGATTGTGTCCAGGCGGGACGCTCCCCGGCGAGTACAAGTTGATCACCCACCGACGACCATCATTGGTGACCTTCATGAACGCACTACACGGTCGAGGTCAAGGAATACTTCTCATTTCGCTCATTCTGCATTTGTTGCCTCTTTCGAGCCCAAAGATATTCGACATGCTTTGTCTGATGAGAATTGGGTGAATTCCATTCATGAGGAGTTGGAAAACTTTGAGAGAAACCAAGTCTGGGTGTTAGTCGATCCACCGCCAAATTGCCGTCCCATAGGTACCAAGTGGGTGTGGAAGAACAAAGAGGGTGAGAATGGGATGGTTGTGAGAAACAAGTCGAGGTTGGTGGCGCAGGGGTACAACCAGAAAGAGGGCATGGACTATGAGGAGACATTTGCTCCTGTGGCCCGTTTGGAGGCAATTAGGATCCTTCTAGCCTTTGCCGTGGCTAAAGGGTTCAAGTTGTACCAAATGCATGTCAAGAGTGCTTTCTTGAATGGGGTGATAGAGGAAGAAGTGTATGTGAGGCAACCCCCGGGGTTTGAGAGTGAGAAATACCCACACCGTGTATACAAACTCCAGAGAGGGCTCTACGGGTTGAAACAGGCACCTAGAGCTTGGTATGGCAGGTTGAGAGGTTTTTTGCTGAGTAAGGGGTTTGTGATGGGCACATTTGATAAGATCCTTTTCCTCCTTAAGCATGGGAATGACCTTTTGATTGTTCAGATATACGTGGATGACATAATCTTTGGTGGCTCTTCTCATGATCTTGTTGCCAGATTTGCAGATGACATGAGCAGGGAATTTGAGATGTCCATGATGGGCGAGCTGCAGTTTTTCTTGGGTCTCCAGATCAAGTAGTGCAAGGACGGGACCTTTGTACATCAGGCAAAGTACACCAGGGACATGGTGAAGAAGTTCGGCATGAACGACTCCAAGCCGCTGACTACACCGATGAGTACGACTACGGCGTTGGACGCGGACGAGGACGGCGAACCCGTGGACCAGAAGGAGTATCGGAGCATGATCGGCTCCCTCCTCTACTTGACGGCGACGAGGCCAGACATACAGTTCAGTGTGTGTCTGGGCGCTCGTTTTCAGGCTTCGCCGAGGACTTCACATTGGCAGGCCGTCAAGCGGATTTTCAGGTACTTGAACTACACTCCTGAGTTTGGCCTGTGGTACTCTGCCTCCTCAACACTCAGGCTTCATGGCTTTTCTGATGCGAATTTCGCTGGGTGTCGATTGGATCGTAAGTCCACTTCTGGGTATAGTCAGTTCCTTGGTTCTTCTTTGGTCTCTTGGTCATCTCGCAAGCAATCGAGTGTAGCCCAGTCCACCACCGAGGCTGAATATGTGGCTGCAGCTAGTTGTTGTTCCCAGCTGCTTTGGATGACCTATACCATGAGTGACTTTGGTGAGGAGTGCTCCCAGGTTCCACTTTTCTGTGACAGCACCAGTGCCATAAGCGTAGCCAAAAATCCTGTCCTCCACTCCAAAACGAAACACATAGAAGTGAGGTACCACTTCTTGAGAGATAATGTGGAGAAGGGAAACATATATTTGTCCTACGTTCCTACCCAAGACCAGCTAGCTGACATTTTCACCAAACCGCTTGACCAAGCCACTTTCACTCGCTTGCGGGGTGAGCTTGGGGCGTGTTTTCCTTTCTAGCTTGGGTCTTGGAGCTTCTCATGTATATATGTGTCATATGTTCATTTTGTAGTATTTCCTTTATGCATTTTACTTTCTGTACAAAACCTGGTAGGATAGCCATCTTTGGATCACTTGAGCTAGGAATGAGCTTCTCTTATATACATTGATCACTGATGTGCTATGGATGAGATATGTGCATGATTGGTAGCTCGTGGATGTGAATGCTATGCTCTTATTGGTTTTGCCATATATGTATGATGAGATGGCATTTTGTTTGTGAAAATGATAAAACTGCCTCTCTCATGAGTAGATACTTGTCTATGCTCAATTTGTGCTTAAATGCTTATATCATACTCAGTTTGTGCTTGAGGATCATACTCTCTTTGCTTGGGGTCAAAGACCTTTTTGTCATTGTAAATGTTTAGCCCTTTTGCTTGCTTGGGGAGGAGCATAAGCTTCTTTTTGCCGCAAAGGCACTTCATGTACCATGTCTAACCATAAAAATGAAATTGGTGTATGAATTGCTTTATGCTTGAAAAATGAGCTCCTAATCATGTTTTTATGTTTTGATATTCATATCTTGGGTGCTAAACTGTAGCATGCTTGTCTACCATGAGAAGTCTCATTTTAAGAAGTAGACACATGGCTCGGTGGCTTTAACATGACTTGAGTAGCTTGTGGGCGTTTATAATGATCTTGTGATGAGAATTTGTGATCTTGCATAAACTTTGAATGATCTAGTGCCTTTATGTTCAAATTGGTATGGGTAGGATCTTTCTCATGAGATGCATGTTTCTTTGTGAAAATTGCTTAAAATTGCTTTTAGCCATGTCACATGCTTATATGTCTCTACCTTCTTGATGGCAATGTGATAGATACACCATGTCTACCTTGCTTGCTCTATGTCTCATGTGTAGCATTTTCTTGTGCTCTTTGTATATTTGAGAAGCTTAGTAGATTGTTTATATGCTTTGACATGCATTTTTCATGAACACAAGGGGAAGAGTTTCATATACCTTGATTCATGCATTGTCAACAAGGGGGAGAGTACACATGCTTTTGGGGAGAATTTTCATGCATTGGGAGTTTTTATGCAAAATTGGTATGCATTTGTGAGATGTGGCATGTGAGGAGAAAAATTTGAGAAGAAGAGGTTGCAATTGCTCAGGTGGAGTTTGCACATGTGCAGGGGGAGCTCTTTTGATTTTCCTGAGTTTTGTGCTTTGTGGTGTGCTCCTTGTGAGGTTTGTTTTGTCTCGGCTGTGTCGAGCTGTTGCCCTTGTCTTAGGGTGCCAAGACTTGGATTGGCGAGTGATCGAGTTTTTCGCTTGTTCTTTGGCTTTGGATCACTTGCTTAGGAGGTTTGTGTTCGTGGTTATTTTCTTTTCTTTTTCTCTATCATGGTTACTATGGGTGTTGTCAATGCACTCATCAAGGGGGAGATTGAGGACCAGGTGTGTCCGAAGACCAGTGGAGGGTCGCTCCCTAGTGATGAGTGATTGACAACGTTGTGTGGACTGATGCTTGGCTAAGTGTGCAGGTACAGGTTGCGGCTTGACTCGTGTCGGTGCAGGTGAAGAACAACCGCGAAAGGCCTTAGCCGTGGCGGCCTCCGGGTGATGGAGTGGCAAGTAGGTTTGGTTCGATGGACCCAGTGGCCGATGGGGTTAAGTACGAGCCGTGCGGGGCAAGACTGGCGGGCTGATGTCGTGAACATGGGCCGGTGCAAGGTAGCGGTTGAAGCCCGAAGCTTGCACGCGGGATTTGGTGGTTTGCCCACAAAACCATCAGGTGGACGGTTTCTTGGTTTGGGCCGCAAAACCAAGCCCGGAGGCCCAAGGCGACAGAGACGGTGATCCGGGAGCTTCGGGAAGCATCGAGGCGGGGGGCACGTGGTGTGATCACGGGGCTTGCGTCGAAGCTAAGCAAGGCCGCGGTGGAAGCGTGTCCGCTCGATGAAGACTTGACCAAAATGCCCCTGAGGGGTTGTATCTTCATTTCAGGGGTAGCGTGGTCATTTACCTCCCTCCGATGGACTTCGTATAAATAGCGGAGAGGTGGATGGCATCTCTCTCTCTTGCTTCCTAGGGCTTTCTCCCCCGGTAGATTTTCTCTGGACTGCTTCTTTTCCCTCTGGATTCCTTAGGCTAGACTCTTGTACAGAATCTGACCTCTGGATGTATGGAAGCATTCGGCGTCCCGGTGATCTCCTAGTCCTCTGTGATTTTCGTGTCATTTTTGGGACTATTTTTGGGAGTTTTCGTTCTTGGCTCAATTCGTGATTTTGGAGGCGTTTCTTCACGGATTTCTTTGAGGGGATCATGGGTGGATGCCTTGCGCATCTTTGTGTGTGATCTTGACCCCTCAAACGCTGTGGAGAGCCTTCGATTCGTGCATTTTTGGTTGGTGGCCGAGTTTATGGTGGTGGTTCAGTTGATCCGCGATAACCGGTGATTTAGTGGCTTAGGAGTCGAGATTTTTGGGGCATAGCATCCTTGTGTGACGCTTTAAATCTCCCCAAAATCTTGTCTCAAGAGCTTCAACCGTTTGGGAGATCCGGTGATGGAAAGGTTGGGTTGACTCCCGAGCTCGAGCTTTTTCTGTTCTGTTCGTGCTTGGCGGACGGTCCGCGGGTCCCTGGCGGACGTTCCGCGCAGCTAGGGTTCGTCCCGTGGTCTTCGTGTTCGTCGCGTGTTCTTGAGCGCTTTCGTTTCGATCCGGTTGGATCCCAGGGTTTGGCTGCGAAGCGTTTGGCGGATAGTCCGCGGTGGTTCCACGGACGGTACGCGTGGAGGATTTTCTGGCGGACGGTCCGCGTGCTCACCACGGACAGTCCGAATTTCGGGGGTGCGCTACTGGAGGTTCTGGTCATTTTATCGGACGGTCCGCGGAGACCTGACGGACAGACCGCGCAGCCATCGCGGACGGTCCGCCAGGACACTTCGGACGGTCCGCCAGGTGCGTTCCAGATTTGATCAAGTTCTTTGATTCTTGCTTTGGTGCTTCCACTCTTTGCTCCTAGACTTCTCTCGTGATCTTCTAGGCTTGTATGAGTCTTGTTTGGAGCTTCCTTTGTGTGCAAGGATTCGTGGAGTTGCAATCGGGGCATAGGCCGAGTTTGACTGTAGTGAAGAATTTTTATCAGCTCCCATTCACTCCCCCCCCTATCTAGTCGCCCGATTCGGTCCTTAAGCGTGTCCGTCAGTGCTTCATTCCCGGCACCTTCATCTCCAACCGCAACGCGCCGAAGCCATTCAACCTGGCGAACTATCCGCCTGAGGTAACGATTTTGTCTTTTGTAGGGCGCCCATTAGGGCATGAACACGTGCCCACCAGATGTTTGAGGAAATGGTTCTGTTTGTTTTTCTGCGAAATCGTAGGATCGCAGGGCTTTTGTCTCTGTGGCACCTGTGCCTGGCTCGTTGGCCGGACAGGGTCCTTTGACTGGCCACCTTGGCGAGCTGCAGAGGATGGAGCGCGCCAGCGCCTACGTCACGGCGGGTGGCGGCGAGGCGATTCAATCTGAGCCCCGTCAGCCCACAGCCCCTGCTACGGAGAGGAGATGCGCCGCGCCGGCCAGCAAGGGCAAGGAGCGCAAAGGCAGCCGGAATCCTGAGGTGCGACGTGCGCCCCCTGGGACGTTCAAGATCAACGACTCAGAGGCGCACCGGTGCAAGCTCGTGCTGCCGGAGGACGAGGAGGAGGAGATCCCTCTCTCGTTCGACATCAGGGAAGCCCCCTCAGTGACGATGGCTCAGGCGACGCCGGCGCCTTCCGGTCAATTCACTTATTCTCTTCCTTCTCAGCAAACGGGCTCCGTGCCGCCGCCGGCGGGCACTGCGCACCCCACCTCTCAGACTACACAGGCTGCTGTTGCAACGCCGTCACCAGCGCCTACGGCGGCGACTGCGACGGTCAGTGGGGTGAAGCGATCTGCCTCCTCTGGCTCTAGCTTCCTGTGGTGCACCCGCGTCCGTGTGTCTTCCGAGTAAGTCTTTTTGAAATTTTCCATCTTTACTTCTCTTGGTTTCATAGGATTGGAAAGAGATCTTTTTGTCTGGTTTGTACGAGCAGGGGTCCCTGCGACCTCCCTTCTGATGCTGGCGAGTCGTCCCTGCCGTCTGCCGCCCTGGCGTCGCCGCGCCCGAGTGCTTCTGATGAGCACCTTACTGCTGCGTCGGGGGTTCCTGATGCTGCGGCTACCGCTGCTGACGCTGCTGCTCGTGATCCCAGTCCCCAGTGTGAGGCTGGAAACGTTGTAGCTTCCGGCGCCGCTGCGGCTGGGGCCTCTGATATCGAGGAGATCCAGCGGGAGCTCCCTCAGCCACGTCTCAGCCCGCCACGTCCTGGACGCGTCGCCCAGGTGCGTGGCGGCCTTGTGAATGAAGTGCTTGGGGATCCGACGATCGACGCCGAGAACCGCGTGGAGCTTGTCACCATTGTGCGGAGGACCCTCCAGCTTGCAGAGGTAATTCTTTTTCCCTCTTATCCTTGTAGGAGCTTGCTAGCTGTAGTTGTTTCATCTCTTGCCACGCCTCGACAGACCGTGGCCTCGGAATCCGCACGCAAGAGCGCTGTGCTTGACCGTGTCGGCACCACTGTCGATCTGAACACCACTCTGCGCGCCCGTTTGGAGCGTCTCGAGCAGCAAGCTGTTGCTCAGCGAGACAGCAACAACCGGGAGATCGAGAGGCTGCAGCAGGAGAAGGCGGCTGCGGAGGCGAACGAGGCGTCATTCCAGGCGGTGGTGGGGGAGCACCAGCAAGGTATGTTGATTATGTTTTGCTTTTGTTTCGCCGTTGCCCTAGTGCTTTGTGATGATCAACTCTTGGCAATAGCTCGGGCCATGGTGGAGGAGGAGCTCAAATCCCTGTGGGCCCGCATGAAGCAGCTCCGGAAGGACGGCGAGGAATCATCCAGGCGGGCCGCTGTGGCCAGAAAAGAGCTGTCAGGTTGGTTACCTTGCACCCCCCGTGTTTTCCTTGGATGTTTTTTTTGATAAGTGCTTCTGACATTGAGCAAATTTCCGTCAAAAACAATTTGCCCAATATGCAGATCTTGAGGCTCGCGTCGCATCGGAGAGGGATCAGTTCAAAGCTCTCGGCGAGGCACTGCGCCCAATCCTGGACGAGCTGGCGCCCCTTGCCGAGTCCTCCTTCGTGCGGCAGTTCGGTGACCCAGTGGTGCGCCCGCCGACCCTTCTAGAGCGTGCCCAGGCGGCGGCGACGCGCTTCCACGGCTGACTTCGCGAGGTCGGCGTGGCGAGTGCCAGCCACTACCTCGCCGTTTTCCACTCCTTTTACCCCTCGATTAACGTGGATCGCTTCCGCAGTGGCTTCGCCCGTGGGACGTCGCCGCAGCAGGCTGAGCGACTGCTGGAGGAGGTGAAGGACACGGCGGAGCAGCTTGCTGACGACGTCGTGGCGGCGGCTGATGAAGAAGTTGGTGCTGATGCCCTCCTGTCCCAGCCATAAAATACTTTTAAGTTAAAAATTGTAATATTTTGTGGTGCTGTTGGTGCACCGGTACTTTGGTTCGTTGTTATTTGGTACTTTTAAGTAGGCGCTTTACTTTGACGGTATCTTTGTACTGTTAATTTCCCCGGTAGTTAGTCTATTACGGAAAATCGTAGGCTCGTTGGCTTTAGTTTCCTAGCGCAGAGGGCGTACTCTCATACACGCATAGTACCTTAGCTTGGCGAAAACCTCGACCCACGATTTAAGACGTGTGCTACCGAGTACTTTATGAGTCGTAAGATCCGTGTGAGATGAGCGTTATTTAGTTTTAACATGGAAAACTTGGCTGTATGTAAAGCAGTCCCCAGGTTTCAGAATTGAAACTTGGGTGAAAAAGGCATGTGAGCAGATGTAAGGGCGAAGTAGAAAAACTTCATGAGACATGAATCTGAATTGATTGCCATAGACTGCTAACATGGATAATGTACAAAAAACTTTGAACAGAAAATGGTACATAGCTTTATTATGTGTAGAAACGGCGTAGGTGCTCGATGTTCCATGAGTTGGGCACATCTGAGCCATCCTCCCTCATCAGCCAGTAGGCACCCGGCCTACTGACTTCCTTGATTATGAATGGCCCCTCCCATGGGGCTGCTAACTTGTGCATGTCCTTCTTGCTTTGGATCCTTCGCAGGACTAGATCTTCAACGCAAAAAGCTCTCTCCTGCACATTTTTATCATGGTAACGCCGCAAAGTTTGGGCGTACCGTGCTGCCTGGATCGTTGCCGCGAGCCGTCCTTTTTCGATGCTGTCGATGTCCTCAATCCGCGCCTTCTCAGCCTCGTTTTCGTCGTATACTTCAACTCTTGGTGCATTGAACATGAGGTCAATGGGGAGCACTGCCTCGGATCCATACACCAGGAAAAAAGGAGTCTGACCAGTAGCACGACTCGACTGTGTCCGCAGTCCCCAGAGTACTGCAGGGAGTTTGTGTAGCCAACGAGTCGAGTACTTTTTCAGGCGATCGAAGATGCGTTTTTTGAGTGCCTCGAGCGCTGCTCCGTTAGCTCGCTCAACTTGGCCATTAGCACGTGGGTGCGCGACTGAGGCGCATGCCACCTTGATGAGTAGTTCATCGCAATATTCCTGGAACTCCCTTCCTGTGAAGTTTGTACCCAGGTCCGTTATTATCCTGTTAGGGACACCAAATCTATGCACGATTTCTCCTATAAACTCGGCCGCCTTGGCAGCCATGAGCGCCTTTATCGGCTTGACCTCTATCCATTTCGTGAACTTGTCGACTGCCACCAGGATGTGGTCGTACGCTCCGAATGCTTTCTTGAAAGGCCCGATCATGTCGAGACCCCAGCATGCGAAGGGCCATGAAACGGGTATCATCTGCAGAGCTTGGGCTGGAACGTGTATTTGTTTTGCGAAGAATTGGCATCCCTCGCAACGTTTCACCAGCGCCTCAGCGTCCGCGACGGCTGTGGGCCAGTAGAAACCAGACTGAAAAGCTTTTCCAACAATGGTTCTTGCCCCAGCGTGGTTGCCACACATGCCTCCGTGAATCTCCGCTAGGAGTCGTCGTCCTTCTTCCTCCGGGATGCACTTCTGGAGTACTCGGGACTGTCCACCTCGGTGATACAGGTTGTCGCCAATCAGGACATAGTTCTTGCTCCTGCGACTGATCCGTTCTTGCAGCGCTCGCATCTCCCTTTCATGACCTGGTGAAGGATTCGGGAGCGTGCCGTCCTTGATGTACTCGACCATCTCTGAGATCCACTTGGGTTGTGGTTCGATCATTAGGACTTCGCCGAGTCCTTCTGATGGATCGACTTGCGCATCGGGGTCCTTGATGGAGGGCTTGATCAAATCTTGAACAAAGACGCCGGGTGGTACCTGGGCTCTCATGGATCCCATGTTTGCCAGCTCATCAGCCACTTTGTTATCGTCGCGGAGTACATGCTGAAACTCCAGGCCGTAGAACTTGCCTTCGAGTTTGCGGATCTCCGCGCAATATGCGTCCATCTTCTCGCTGGTCCGGTTCCACTTCTTGCTAACCTGGTTTACCACCAAAGCAGAGTCGCCCTTGACCATCAGGTATTTTATCCTGAGCGACACGGCGATACGAAGCCCGTGAAGGGCCGCCTCGTACTCGGCCGCGTTGTTCGAAACCTTGAACATGATCTGCAGCACGTATCGCAGTTTCTCTCCTGTTGGGGAGATGAAAATTATGCCAGCCCCGCCTCGTTTAATCCTGAGTGATCCATCAAAGTACAAGGTCCAATACTTAGGTTCAGCGGCAGTGGATGGCGTCTGGATCTCCGTGTACTCTGCCACGAAGTCTGCGAGTACCTGCGACTTGATCGTGTTACGCGGTATGAAAGTTATGTCGTGTGCGGCCAGCTCGATGGACCACTTCATGATCCTTCCCATGGCATCTCTATTGTGCAGGATGTCGCCTATGGGGTAGTCGGAAACTACAACGATTTTGTGAGCTTCGAAGTAGTGCTTCAACTTACGTGCGGTGATCAACAGTGCGTAGAGCAGTTTCTGCGCCTGATTGTACCGCACCTTAGAGTCGGTCAGTACCTCGCTTATGAAGTAGACCGGCCTCTGGACTGCGTAAGCATGTCCTTCCTCTTTGCGCTCCACAACTAGTACCGTGCTTACCACATGTGTGGTAGCCGAGATGTAGAGGTAGAGAGTTCCCCCCGCTCTGGTGCTGTGAGGATGGGGGCCTTTTGCAGATAGCACCTGAGTTCCAGGAAAGACTTCTGGGCCTCCTCATCCCACTTGAAATCATCGTCTTGATGTTTGAGGAGCTTGAAGAAGGGCAGGCCTCGTACGCCGAGTCGTGAGATGAACCGGCTGAGTGCTGCCATGCACCCGGCTAGTTTCTGTACATCCTTCTGGCACTTGGGAGGCTTCATCAGAGTAATCGCGTGGATCTTCTCTGGGTTTGCCTCTATGCCGCGATTGCTGACAAGGAATCCGAGTAGTTTTCCTGAGGGAACGCCGAAAATGCATTTTTCCGGGTTAAGTTTCCACCGGTGAATCCTCAAGTTAGAGAAGGTCTCAGACAAGTCCTTGATAAGGTTATCAGGGTCTCGAATCTGGACTACGACATCGTCTACGTATGCCTCGCAGTTTACGCCGATTTGGGTCCTCAAGCATAGCTAGATGGCACGCTGGTACGTTGCGCTGGCGTTCTTTAGACCAAAGGACATTGTCAAGTAACAATACGCACCATGGGGCGTAATGAACGATGTCTTGATCTGGTCTTCGACCTTCAGGCTAATCTGGTGGTAGCCTGAATAGCAGTCGAGAAAACAGAGCAGGGCACAGCCCGCCGTGGAATCAACGATTTGGTCTATTCGAGGGAGGGTGAAGGGGTCTTTGGGGCAGTGTTTGTTGAGATCGGTATAATCAACGCACATTCTCCATTGCTTATTCTTTTTGGATACAAGAACTGGATTAGCCAGCCAGTCTGGGTGATACACCTCTTTGATGAACTTGGCAGCTAACAGCTTCGTAACCTCTACCCCTACTGCCTCCTTGGGGTCAGCCACGAACCGACGACGCTTTTGCTTGATCGGCTTAGCACTCGGGTCAACCTTCAAGGAGTGCTCGGCGAGCTCCCTGGGCACTCCTGGCATATCCGCTGGTTTCCAGGCGAATATGTCGGAGTTAGCACGCAGGAACTCGACGAGCACGCTTTCCTATTTAGGGTCCAGGTTGGCCCCTATGGTCGCCGTCTTCGCAGGATCGTCGAGGTTGAGCGACACCTTCTTCACAGCCTCGTTCTCCCGCTGGATCGCCTCGATCGCTGGCTTCTTGGTCGGGATCTCCTGATCTACCGGATCGAGCTTGCTGGTAGCCGCCAGGACTTCAGCAGTGCGCCTGGAGAGATCTAGGGTAGCAGCGATGTGGAGGTTCTCCTTCTCACATGCGCTGGCTGTGTTGAAGTCACCTCTGAGGGTGATGACCCCGTTTGGCGCAGGCATCTTCAGTACCATGTAGGTATAGTGGGGCACCGCCATGAACTTGGCTAGCGCCGGCCTGCCGAGTATGCCGTGATAGGCTATCTCGAAGTCCGCCACTATGAAGCGAACATACTCTGTCCGGTAGTTCTCGATCGTGCCAAAGGTGACTGGCAGGGAGATCTGAACGAGTGGTACTGAGGGATCTCCGGGTACAATCCCGAAGAAAGGCTTGTTAGTTGGGCTCAAGTCCAAGGGAGTGAGGTTCAACTCCTTGAGCGTGCTGGCGAATAATATGTTGAGGCCACTGCCTCTGTCCACCAGCATCTTGCGAAGTCTCACGTTGCGGATCGTAGGCTTCAGCACGAGGGGGTACCGCCCGGGATTTTCGACTGCCTCTGGGTGATCCTCCCTACTGAAAGTGATCGGGACTTCCGACCACCGCAGGAACTGGGGCGTGCCATGTTGGACTGCATACACCAGTAACCTGTCCGTGAGCTTGGCCATGCGCTTTCCCTCGATCTGGTTCGGGCCGCCATAGATCATGTTGACCGTATGGTTGGCGACCTGGAAGTCTTCCTCGTCATCATCCGCCGGGGGAGCGCGCTTCCCCTTGCCCTTGTCGTTCTTGGGGAGACCCTTCGAGCGGGCCTTGCCGGAGAAGTGGTTCTTCAGGCCAAAGCAGTCGCGAGCCGAGTGCTTATGGCTCTTGTGGTACAAGCATTGCATGTCCAACATCCTCTGGAACTCAGAGGGGTCCATGCGCTTCGGGGCGGGATCTACGGCCGCTACGACCTCGGCCGGCTTACGCCTCCTGTTGCGCCGTGCGCCCTGCTGGGAGGTTTCTCCCTCTCAGTCCGGATCACGACGTGGCTGACGCGGACGGGGGGAATCATCGTCTTCCCAGCGGGATTTGATGTGCTTCAGCTGCTCGCGTTCTGCCTCTTCACCGTCAGCCTCCTTGTTGGCCCTGGCGAAGAGTTCGTTTACGGTCTTTGGGGGCCTCTGGGCCCATCTATTCACCAGCTTGCCGTAAGCCAATCCATGCTGGAAGGCGTTGATGACATCGTGCTCCTCGACGAAAGGAAGAGAGTTCTTCTTCTTGGAGAAGCTTCGAATGTACGAGCGCAGCGACTCGTTCTTGCACTGCCGGATCTGGTCCAGCATCCTCCTGTTGCCCGGCCTCTCCCATGTGCCGGAGTATTGGCTCGTGAAGAACTTGTAGAGGTCGTCCCAGGATGTAATGGAGTTCCTTGGGAGCCCCGCAAGCCAGTTTTTGCACCCCTTCGTGAGCATTATGGGCAAGTAATTTGCCATCACGTCGGTGTTTCCTCCCGCGGCCTTGACCGCAGTGGAGTAGATCTGGAGCCATTGCGTGGGGTCCGACTTGCCATCGTATTTGTCGACGTCGGACAGCTTGAAACCTCGGGGCCATGTCACCTGACGTAGCCTTTTTGAGAGGGAGAGGAAGCCATCGTAGGATGGGGGCACCCTCTCGACCTTCGCGGCGTCCGCCGGCCGGCCGCTCGTAGGAGCTGTAGCTATCCCCAGACTCCCCGTAGGAATCCGAGTAGTAGTCTTCGTACCCGCTCTGCGAGTCGCCGTGTCTCTCTTGGTGGCGGGGAGCTCCATGCTCCCTGTCGTAGTCGTTGCATCACCTCGATTCCTGACGGCGGTGCTCCTCGCGGTTGCAGTTGATCATCGTCCTTGCGTTGCGGCTGCGAAGCCTGTCGCGCAAGTCTCCACCTTCGTCGCGCCGCGCTCTTTTGTGGCGCGAGCGGCGGGTACCCTCCGTCTCTCCCTACCCAACTGGCGGGGAGGGATCGATGCGGTTATGCTGGGTCGCAGCGGCCTGCACCAGGGCCCGTATGCGCCCAATGTCTTGCATAGTCGGAGGTAACCTCTCAACCGCCTCATTTAGCACAATGAGGTTTGCCTTGGGGGTCGCGTAGACCTTGTGCCCATCATACTCAAGGGTAAAGTCATCCTCGAGCCTTCGGGGCGGAACTCTGTTGGATCGGCGGGTACGACGTCGCCGTCTGCTGCGGCGCGGGCGGTCGGAACCGTCATAGAGATCCTTGTCCTCCTCGTCGCACAGGTTGGAGCGCTGAGCTTCCTGGCGCCGTCGCGCTTGGTCCGTATTCTTTCGTATCCGATTGGCCTTTTGTGCGGCCGTCTTGTCATCCTGAGTGTGCTCGTCCTCAGAGACCGCGTGCAGAGCTCCTGGTGTTGGCGCGTAGACAAAGGCAGGCGACCAGCTTCCATCGGACAGGTCTGAGGGTGAGTTTGAAGAGCTGATCAGGATCGTGTCGTTGGACCCGCGGGAGGGAGAGCTTTCATCCAGGCCAAGAGCCGCTTCAAGGGATGCGAAGGACCCATCTGAGACGTACTCAGGGCTAGACCGCCTAGTAGATCGGTGCTCATCCTCAGATTCATCCAAAGTCCAATCGCAAAGTTGACCGTCCTCATCCTCTTCCAGTATGGGGAGGAGGGACGCGTCGCAGTTTCCCTCTCGTATGGGGGAGAGAACCACGTTGACGAAGCGCGGCGAGTCCTCATCCGAGTGGTATTCGACTAGCTCGGGTGCAGGGATCACCGCTAGGTCTCGCTTCACCTCCTCCGTGATCACGGAGGTGGCGGTGCTCTTCAACCTGAAGGGAAAGCACTCGGACTGTAGGGTACCCAAGGTTACCTCGCAGATGGCAATGGTGTCAGCCATGTGGCTAATGACCCGGTCGATAGATTCAACCAGATCGTCCGCGGGAGGGTTCGATGACCCTGCAACTGTCAGATCTTGAACCGGGAGGGTTGGCCTCCGGGTTTGCTGCGGCGTGCTGAAGAGCACTCGGCAGGCTTTGGGCTTATCCAGATTGGATCTGGCAGTCGGTCTTCTCCTCGCGGGCGGTGTGGAAACCGCACCGGAAGGTTTTTCCATGGTGATCACGGTGTCGGAGAGAACGCATGGGATCTCCCCGATGATGATGTGACCCTGAGGAGGAGTCACGTAGCCGGCCGCCTGCTCGTCGACGGCGGAGACGGGATCGAGGCCCCCGAAAGGGATTCCCGCTCCCAACGCGGCGAAGGCAAGGCAACTAGCAGGGATCTTAACTGCGGCCATCAAGCTCGCCAATTATCGCGGCGAAGCCCCTACCTGGTGCGCCAACTGTCGCTGCAATGGACCGGCAGTCCACCATGGGGTAGGCTATGGTGGTAGATTGTGTGGAGGGGATCGCCGAGACTGGAGCTAGATGGTGAACAAAGGACACAGGGGTTTATCCAGGTTCGGGCTGCCGGGAGGCGTAATACCCTACGTCCTGTGCTCGGTGTGTTGTATTGATGGTTCCGTGATTGGGAATCAGATGGAGTTGTTTCTGAGGGGGGTCCCTGCCGCCCTTATATAGCCTGGGGGGCAGGGTTACAGATCTCAGGGAATCTATAGCTAACCGATTACAAGATCTGGCCTTCGGGCTCAAGTAATATCTTTCCTAACTAACCGGCCTTCATTCATGGGATGATATCTCCTCGGGCGCCGCCTCATCCTGATCCGTACGCCATGCCGTATCTCCACACGGGTGGGCCCATCTCCGTATACGTATACATGTTATGAAGCCCCTCCGTGTGGGACCCGAGGGATATATCCCCCACAAGAAGAGCCACCAAAGATTATGTCATCCACGTAAATCTGAACAATCAATAGATCATTTCCATGCTTAAGGAGAAACAGGGTCTTATCAACTGTGCCCATCACAAACCCCTTGCTCAGCAAAAAGCCTCTCAACCTACCATACCAAGCTCTCGGTGCCTGTTTCAACCCATAAAGCGCTCTCTGGAGTTTGTATACACTGTGTGGGTATTTCTCGCTCTCAAACCTCAGGGGTTGCCTCACATACACTTCATCCTCTATCACCCCATTCAAGAAAGCACTCTTCACATCCATTTGGTACAACTGGAACCCTTTAGCCACAACAAAGGCTAGAAGGATCCTAATTGCCTCCAAACGGGCCAGAGGAGCAAATGTCTCCTCATAATCTATACCCTCTTTCTGGTCGAACCCCTGAGCCACCAACCTCCACTTGTTTCTCACAACCATACCATTCTCACCTTCTTTGTTCTTCCACACCCATTTGCTACCTATGGGACGACAATTTGGCGGTGGATCGACTAAGACCCAAACTTGGTTTCTCTCAAAATTCTCCAACTCCTCATTGAAGGACCGATTAGGCGAACCAGAGAGGGGGGGGGAGTGAATGGGAGCCGATAAACATTCTTCTCGAGGGAGATGAGAACTCCAACAAGACGAACACGGCTTCCAAAACACATCTCTGACTCAACTACCCAAGTTGGCCAAGACCACGCAGCCACTGAAGTGCTACTGGTCCTAGGAACCAACAACCACCTACACCTAATCAAGAACGCAGCGGAACAAGCAACTCGAGTACCACTGGACTACACCGGTCAGGCCGGTGAGCAGCACCGGTCTGACCGGTCCCTGCTAGCAAAACCGGAGAACTTCCACAGAAGGCCCCTACACCGGTCAGACCGGTGTAGCTCGCCGGTCAGACCGGTCCAAGCCAGGAAATCCCAAATCCACCAACCAGACCTACCGAGCTCCAAACAGGACCAAACTCGAAACAGCAGCAACACGGGACAACAGGGAACTCACCAAGACGTTCACCCGAGCAAAACTCAACCAAGAGTATGCACCGGTCAGACCGGTGTGAGGCACCGGTCATGCCGGTGTGACCTGAGCTCTCGGGATGAACAGCACCCGCGGGTCAACTCCCCCAAATCCAACTCCCGATCTCCCAAATCGCTCCACAGTTTTGCACAAGGCTTTGGGGATAGTAGGAACTCCTCATGGGTACTCCATAGCCAAGATTTGGTCCACGAAAACTTGCTAAACCGAGAGGAATCGAAGAAATCCCACCAAGAACGCCTCTAACCCTAGAGCCAAGAAAACCCCAAAATCGAGCCCCTTTGCTCACGGATTTGGGAGGGGAATCAAAGGAAAAAGAACCACGAAGGGTTCAAGCATACATCCCCCACCAAATCTCAAAGAGAAAGGTCTCGAAATCGCTCCAAGAAAATCCCCAAGAAAGGGCTCCGAAAATCACCAAAAAGGAGAAACGGGAAAGACACATTCAAGCCTTGAGGAACCACGCCGAATCATCTATACATACCAGAGAGGTTCATACAAGGTCTAGCTTGCCGCCCGATCATCCTTCCCTCTCACAAGATCTCACCATGAAGCTCTCAAGCTAGTCCTATGGAAATCCTAAGGAAAATAGGAAGGGAAAAAAGGAAAACCAAATGAGCTAGGGTTCCAAGAGATGGCTGCCATCCTCTCACCCCTTGGGTTATATGGAGGCAACCTAAAGACTAAAATACCCTTACTAGCTAACTAGGGATACTTGCCCCTCAAGGGCGAATTTGGAAGTCTTTGTCTTCGCACCATCAGACGGATGCCCAGCGACCGCAAACTTGCTTAGCCTTGACGCAAGCCTTGCGATCCCGACGCGTGTCCTTCGCTTCGAAGATTCCGGACTGCGTCGTCGCACACCGGTCAGACCGGTGCACCTCACCGGTCAGACCGGTCTGATGCTGCTGCACCTCCGTCTTCGGTTCTTCGGTCTTGGCTTTGTGGATCAACCAAGGAACCCAGTGGTTTTCTGGTGAACCACCGGAAACCCCGCGAACTCAGTGTAGCCTCTGCCAATCACCACTCATGACTCGGCTCCCACGTAGTCCCGGCTCGACCTTGGTTTTGAGGCTCAACCAAGAAACCGTCCATGACTTCATCTTGCCCTTCTTGCCACCATGCGGCCCGCACTTGACCCCGCTGGCCACCGGGTCCCTCGAACCAAGCCTACTTGTCTTCTCCACACCGGGAGGCCTCACCGGCAACGACCTTTCACGCTTGTTCTTCACCTGCACCAACACCAGTCAAGCCGCAACCTGCACCTGCAATACTTAGCCAAGAATCAGTCCACACCACGTTGTCAATCACTCATCACACCAGGAAGCAACCATCCACCGGTCCTCGAACCACACATGGCTCTCAATCTCCCCCTTGATGAGTGCATTGACAACACACACGTTTTGGAAACCAAAGAGAAAAGGAAAAGAAAAGAAATGACTAAAAGAAACTCCAACAAGCGACCGAAAGCCAAAGAAAGGCAAAGAGCAAGATCACTTGAAGAAGACAAGTCTCAGACCCCTTAGGCATGGGCAACGGCTCGACACATCCGAGACAAAACCATGCTCAAGCAAAGAGCACAAGCCAACGATCCAAAGCTCGAAAACCACAAAGAGCTCCCCCTGCACACATGCAAGCTCCCCCTGAACCAATGCAACTCCCCCTGGACGAATGCATGCAAACCACCTCGCAAAACAGAGCAGCTGCTTCAGCTTTGCTTTGACCGGTCAGACCGGTCAACCACACCGGTCAGACCGGTGTGCTAGATCGCCCAGCACCTGAACCTCACACCGGTCAGACCGGTGTACCTCACCGGTCAGGCCGATGACCACCTGGGAAAACTGGGAACTACACAAGCTCAAAAATAGCTCGAAACCACTTGGAAACCTTCTAAATGCATGCAGCAAGCCAAAACATGCTCAAACTTCTCCCCTTGTTGACAATGCATGAATCAAGCCAAAAATGCAAAAAATGCAACCTAGAGCTTCTCAAATAGGCAAAATTCAACATAGGATGCTACACATGTCCAAATGAGCAAGTTAGATACTCTATAGCTTCGTAATGACATCAACTACAAGATCACCAAGTTTCACAACCATTGGGCGAAGCTAAGATAGAATTGAGCAATTTTCCGAAAATTTACCCTCTCATGAGCAAAACATGTCAAAATGGCAAAGCCACACAAACTTCATGCTAGGACAACCATTCTAATCATAAGACCATCATAAACACCCACAAGCACCTCATGTCATGTCAAAGCCACCGAGCCATGTGCCTACTTCTATATATGAGACTTCTCATTGGTAGGCATCATGCAGCGGTTTAGCACCCAAAGCAAATTAAAATTAGCACATATGACATGGGAGCACCTTTTCCAAGCAATTTACATTTCATTTTCAGATTTCAAATTGGTACATGAAATGTCTTTGCGACAAAAAGGAACTTATGCCCCTCCACAAGATCAAGCATGGGGGCTAAACATTCATGATGGCAAATGAGCCTTTGGCCCCATATGATCAAAATAAGCTATCCAACCACAAATTAAGCATAGCCAAGCCACTAAAATATGTCAAGATCATATAAAGGCATTTACTCACAAGAGAGCATACATGTGATATTTTTCAAAAACATAGCCATCAACCATGGATATAAATCAAGATCATCAAGAGCTAAGCCAAACTAACCATAGCTTACCAAACTAGCTCACAAGGACATATATATCATACCATGGTGAACAATGTATATAGGAGAAACTTTTCCTAAACAATGCATATGATACAAAATGCATGCAACCTAAGATACAAAGATGCCTATACATCATGTTACATATGCCATGCCAAATGCAAGAAATGCACAAAGGAAAGCTATACATATGCTACAAAGGAGCTCCACCACCAACTCTGGAAACCAACCACATACACAAAGCTCACAAACGACCGGTTCCTCGAGGGGAGGCAAAAAGGGCTCGACACTACCGACAAAAGGGCAAAGGAGCGCAAAACTCACAAGCTCCCCCTAAACACATGCACTAGGGCCAAAGAGCACACAAAGTTCACCCATAGTACACATGATAGAGCAAAGAGCACACTAAGCACACCGGCTCCCCCTAAACTCATGCATTAAGGTCAAAGAGCATACAAAGCTCACCTTAGACACATGAGATAGGGCAAGGAGCGAAACGAACCAAGTGGCTTGACCAAGGCCACACACTTGAAGGTCACAAAATCACTTTCCTTGATCATTTCTTTAGAATTCACTCGTCCTTGTCCACCATCCCCGAAAGTGATGTACCTCCATGTCACCACCGGGGTATGAGGCCGGAGAACCACCCCCGATATCAACCAAATGTTCTCTGGGTCTCCCACCTGAAATTCAAAAGCGAGCACATGAGTGAACAAACGACTCAGCACTGGGGTTATTACCAAAAGAGTAAAACCAGTGCCGAGCCATTTGCTCCAAAGTGGGGTTAGCACAAACCATATCATCACGCCTATCAAAGCTATCACCACGAACACCACCACGGTAACCACTATGAGGGAACCAACCCTCTCTAGGTGGAGGAGGACGAAAGCCACGAAAAGAAGACCGTGGACCGTTCCTCCTCTCCATCTCAAAGCTACGACTCCTCCCACCCCCGTATTGAGCACGAGGTGGAGAACGTCTAGCAAACTGACCACCTGCAGACTTTCCATACCAACCACCAGAACCACGACCACCTGAACCAAACCGAGCATCCTCACGAGCACGAAAACCAGACCGCTGTCTGTCCAGACCTGCACCGGTCTCACCGGTGTAGTGCACCGGTCTAACCGGTGTAACTCGGCCAGCAGCACCACCTGCTACCTTCCGGTCTCCCCAAGCCGGAACCGTCCTCACAATCGCCTTGGCCCTGGGCATCTGCATACGAGGCTCAGGTACACCATCAGAGGGGTGGTACCTGTCCTTGTTAGCCCACTCTCTAGCCATTCTCTCCTCACGCTTCCTCTTGAAGCAAAACTCATCCTTGTGACCATCTCTCCCACAATACCCACAATGGAACTTCATGGGCTGTGGCTTAGGCTTAGGCTTGGGTTGTGGCTGCTCACTCGGCTTCTCTCCACTCGGCTTCTCAACCGGTTTCTCCTCACTAGGCTTCACACCCTCTTTCCCAAAGAACACATTCCCCAAGTCACTCTTGAACTTGATGGGTTTTTGGAAATCATTTGTGGAGTGAGGGAATATGGGAGGATCTGGGGTTGTGTCAAGTTTGTTTTTCAGTGGGTTGGGCTTAGGAGCATAGGCATTTTTGTGGAAGGTTTTTGGTGGAGCTTTGATGTCACCAATCTTCTCTCCTCCCTCACCACTACACTCTCCAACTTTCTCCGAACCAAGTGCTTGCCCATCATAGCGCTTGTATGCCTCTATCATCATCCTAAGCTGAGGTTCATGCCTCGACAACCAACCCATCATTTTCGTCAACTCATCATTCTCATCCTGCAAGCGATCCACATAGTGTGCAAGTTCCAGATTTTTCATAGCATGCACTTCACAAGTAGAGCAAGAAGTAGGAATAGGCTCTTTCAACTTAGCCTCAAGTGAAACAGTGTAAGCATGCATCTCATCAATCTTTCCAAGCAAAACAGGGCAAGAAGTGCAGGCACCTAGCAAAGCAGGTCTAGACTTGAGCTCAGCCACTTCAACCCTAAGCATATCTAGTTCATCACAAGTGGAAGCATGCTTATCCTTGAGACTAGTAAGATCAGCTAGGTACACAGAGCAATCAACACAGTCAACATCATCAGAAATCACAGGAGAAGCCTTAAGCGAATCAATCTCAAGCTTGGCATCTAGGTTTTGGGTTTCTAGCTCAGCTACTCGGTTCCTAGCATCTTCTAGTGAGGCCCTAAGCTCTTACCTCATCTTCTTGGCCTCTCTAAGCATGTCATCACGATTATCAAGCAACTTGCCAAGACGCTCATTCTCCTCACACAAGAAGGGAAGCTCGTCACGTACCTCATCCTCGGAGTCGGAGTCTGAGTCGCTCTGGTGACTCTTCTTGCTGCCAGAGCTACGAGCCATGCCGCAGAAGCCATCTCCCGTGAAGCAGCTCAATCCGCTCAAGTTCTTGGACGCCTTCTTGTTCTTGCGCCGATCACCTTCATCTTCGCTGCTACTCGAGCTCGAGGAAGAGTAGTCAGAGCTGGAGTCGACGTCACTCGTTCCGACCATCGCTCGGGCCTTCCTGCCGCGGCCGTCCTTCTTCCTCGACTGTCGCTCGTCCTTGTGTTTGTTCTTGTGCTTGTGATCACGCCTCGATCGGTACTTGCCGTCCTTGCTCAACCGGTGCCTGTAGCCGTCCTTCTTCTCCGTCTTCTCCGGGCAGTCAGCGACGAAGTGTCCTGGCTTGCCGCACTGAAAGCACGTCCGTGCTGTCCTCCTCGTGTTCACCCGGTTCTCGTGCAGCCTCTCGAACTGCCTGGTCAGCAATGCCAGCTCGTCCTCTCCAAGCACGTCGAACTCCTCGTCTGGCAAAGACATCAAAGAAGACAGAGAGTACATCCTGGAGGATTCGTTAGCGTTAGACTTAGCCACCTTGCCACCAACGAGAGCAAGACTATGGGAATCAGTCGGGCTCTCGATCTTGGCTGTCATACCACGGTCCAACTCAGCCAACTTGAGCTTCGAGAACAGCTCGTTCACGGTCAAGGTGTCATACTTCTCGGACTCAAGGATAGCCTCGACCTTCCCGTCCCATACGGTACGATCCAACAAGTGCAAGAGCTTCACGGCTCTATCATGATCATCATATGGGAGCATGGCCACATTGGCTCTCATGTTGTTCACCACGACCGTAAACCGCTGGAAAAGGGCATCGATGGACTCACCGGGGAGATGAGTAAAGTTCTCGTACTCTCTCCGGTAAGTCGCGTACATCCGAGCCTGAACCTGAGCATTCCCAGCATGAGCATCCTTCAACTGCTCCCAAATCCTACAAGCTAAGTCCTCTGTCTGAACCCGATCAAATTCGGACTGACACAGAGCACGAAACAAGTAGTCGACCGCCTTGTTGTTGGCGTCGAACATATCCCTCGATCCTGGAGCAAGGAATTTAATCGGATGAACAAAAGTTGTGTTCACCGTAACATCCCAAAGGATCTGACCCTTTCCGCGGAGGAACGTCGCCATCCGCCTCTGCCACATCTGGTAGTTCTTCCCATCGAAGTGCGGAGGACCCGAACCCCGTTCCTGGTACGCCATCTTTGGATCTTAGACTGGTAAGATTCAATGAAGACCCGAACCGGCTCTGATACCAATTGAAGGATCGATTAGGCGAACCAGAGAGAGGGGGGAGTGAATGGGAGCCGATAAAAATTCTTCTCGAGGGAGATGAGAACTCCAACAAGACGAACACGGCTTCCAAAACACGTCTCTGACTCAACTACCCAAGTTGGCCAAGACCACGCAGCCACTGAAGTGCTACTGGTCCTAGGAACCAACAACCACCTACACCTACTCGAGAACGCAGCGGAACAAGCAACTCGAGCACCACTGGACTACACCGGTCGGGCCGGTGAGCAGTACCGGTCGGGCCGGTGAGCAGTACCGGTCAGACCGGTCCCTGCTGGCAAAACCTGAGAACTTCCACAGAAGGCCCCTACACCGGTCAGGCCGGTGTAGCTCGCCGGTCAGACCGGTCCAAGCCAGGAAATCCCAAATCGACCAACCAGACCTACCGAGCTCCAAACAGGACCAAACTTGAAACAGCAGCAACACGGGACAACAGGGAACTCACCAAGACGTTCACCTGAGCAAAACTCAACCAAGAGTCTGCACCGGTCAGGCCGGTGTGACCTGAGCTCTCGGGATGAACAGCACCCGTGGGTCAACTCCCCCAAATCCAACTCCCGATCTCCCAAATCGCTCCACGGTTTTGCACAAGGCTTTGGGGATAGTAGCAGCACCTCATGGGTACTCCATAGCCAAGATTTGGTCCACCAAAACTTGCTAAACCGAGAGGAATCGAAGAAATCCCACCAAGAATGCCTCTAACTCTAGAGCCAAGAAAACCCCAAAATCGAGCCCCTTTGCTCACGGATTTGGGAGGGGAATCAAAGGGAAAAGAACCACGACGGGTTCAAGCATACATCCCCCACCAAATCCCAAAGAGAAAGGTCTCGAAATCGCTCCTAGAAAATCCCCAAGAAAGGGCTCCAAAAATCACCAAAAAGGAGAGATGGGAAAGACACATCCGAGCCTTGAGGAACCACGCCGAATCATCTATACATACCAAAGAGGTTCATACAAGGTCTAGCTTGCCGCCCGATCATCCTTCCCTCTCACAAGATCTCACCATGAAGCTCTCAAGCAAGTCCTATGGAAATCCTAAGGAAAATAGGAAGGGAAAAAAGGAAAACCAAATGAGCTAGGGTTCCAAGAGATGGCTGCCATCCTCTCACCCCTTGGGTTCTATGGAGGCAACCTAAAGACTAAAATACCCTTACTAGCTAACTAGGGGTACATGCCCCTCAAGGGCGAATTTGGAAGTCTTTGTCTTCGCACCATCGGACGGATGCCCAGCGACCGCAAACTTGCTTAGCCTTGACGCAAGCCTTGCGATCTCGACACGTGTCCTCCGCTTCGAAGATTACGGACTGCGTCGTCGCACACCGGTCAGACCGGTGCACCTCACCGGTCAGACCGGTACCCACCGGTCAGACCGATCCGATGCTGCTGCACCTCCATCTTCGGTTCTTCGGTCTTGGCTTTGTGGATCAACCAAGGAACCCAGTGGTTTTCTGGTGAACCACCGGAAACCCCGCGAACTCGGTGTAGCCTCCGCCAATCACCACTCATGACTCGGCTCCCACGTAGTCCCGGCTCAACCTCGGTTTTGAGGCTCAACCAAGAAACTGTCCATGACTTCATCTTGCCGTTCTTGCCACCATGCGGCCCGCACTTGACCCCGCTGGCCACCGGGTCCCTCGAACCAAGCCTACTTGTCTTCTCCACACCTAGAGGCCTCACCGGCAACGACCTTTCGCGCTTGTCCTTCACCTGCACCAACACCAGTCAAGCCGCAACCTGCACCTGCAATACTTAGCCAAGAATCAGTCCACACCACGTTGTCAATCACTCATCACACTAGGAAGCGACCATCAACCGGTCGTCGAACCACACATGGCTCTCACTCATGCATGGAATTCACCCAATTCTCATCAGATAAAGCACGTCGAATATCTTTGTGCTCAAACGAAGTGACAAATGCAGAGTGAGCAAAATGAGAAGTGTTCCTTGACCTCGACCGTGTAGTGCATTCATGAAGGTCACCTATGATCATCGTCGGTGGGTGATCCACTTGTACACGCCGGGGAGCCTCTCGCCTGGACACAATCTCCCCCTCAGCAGCAACCTCCACCCAAAAAGCCTCAGTCGTAGTGGGTGTAGGGGATGGACCATCCTCGATCGTCGTTGTAGTAGTGGAAGTAGCGTGTACTCGATCAACCACGGGAGCATCACCAACATCATCGTCTTCATCTTCATCTCCATCCTTCTCATCCTCAAAAAGATCCTCGCTCCAATCTCCTCGTCAACTGCACACTCAAAAGCAGAAGAGCTACATGGCTGTGTCTCATCGAAGGTTACCTCGCAAGTCTCCATGATTCGGTTAATGTCAAGATTGAGCACACAATATGCTCTAGAGTGAATCGCATAACTGAGAAAGATACCATCTGAACATCTAGACTCAAACTTATCCAACTTGTCTTTCTTCAGAATGAAACACTTGCAACCGAAAGCTCTAAAGTGACTCACCTTGGGTTGTCGCCCATGCATCAGCTCATATGAGGTGTTCTTCTTGAAAGCACGAAGGAAGATGCGATTTGAGACATAGCAAGCGGTATTGACCGCCTCGGCCCAGAAACGACAAGGAGTCCTATGCTCATCGAGCATCATCCTGGCCATCTCACAAAGGGTCCGGTTCTTCCTCTCCACTACGCCATTATGGCAAAAGACGTATGGAGAAGAATACTAATGATCGAGACCAAGATCACTACAAAAGGCATCAAAATGAGAGTTCTTGAATTCCGTGCCATTGTCACTACGTATAGCTCGAATGGCATCACCATGTCTCTCATTCTTCAACCTCAAGATCAAGTCCCGAACAAAGCCAAATGTCTCGCTCTTATACTCCAAAAAGAAAACCCAAGAGTACCTCGAAAAATCATCAACCACAACTTACACCCGCAGAGCGAACACGAGCTGGACCAACCACATCCATGTGCAACAGCTCACAAGGTCGCTCAGTCATGACAACAGTCAGAGGGGCATGAGAAGCAGCAACCATCTTTCCATGCCGACAAGAAGCACAAACCAAATCCTTCTTGAATTTCAACTTAGGCAATCCTTGGACAAGGTCAAGACCACTCAAGCGGGAAAGCAACTCAAACCTCAAGTGTCCTAACCTCCTATGCCATTCCCAAAGCTCAGCCGAAACGCCAGCAACAAAGCATCGAGGAGGACCAACAGACTGGGAAAAATCGGTACGAAAGATTTGACCCTCGGGGACGATCGTACAGACAAGATCGCCTCGAGAATCAAGCACACGAGAAGCGCCCAACTTAAAATGAACCTCAAAACCTTAGTCAAGCAACTGGGATACTGACAACAGGTTAAAACAAAGTGACTTGACCAAAGCCACACTCTTCCGGGTCACCTTGCAACTCACCTTCACCATACCTTCAGCAAGCACTCGTCCTCTCCCATTGTCCCCGAAAGTGATGTACTCCCTAGTACTCACCGGGGTGAGGCTGTAGAACCACCCACGATCTCCTGTCATGTGACGTGAACAACCGGAGTCGATCAACCAAAAGTCCTCCAAGCCTCCCACTTTTAATAAAAAACTAGGACAAGAATGAGCAAGCGACTCAACACTGGGGTTAGTACCAAAGGAGTCAAACCAGTGTCGAGCCATTTGCTCAAAAGAAGGGTTAGCAAAATCAATCCTATCAAAACCTCTAGGCGGAACCCTCTCACGCCTAGCACTGAAGAACCTGTCACATCTCACTAGAGGAGTACGCGCACCACGACGGGGAAAACATGGCCCGTAGTCCATCTGAGACCCAGAGCTCCGATCGTGCCTCCCAAACTCGTAATGGTCACGAGAAGGAGCATGTCTAGCCAACTCACCACGCCCAAACCCAACACGACCATCTCTCTGAGTAAAACCACCTCCACCTCCACGAGTGGGAACTGTACGCACAAACACCTCACCCCTAGGTAGAGGCCCTCTATGAGGCTCAGGCACACCATGAGGAAGGTGGTACCTGTCCTTGTTTGCCATCTCCCTAGCAAACCTCTCATCTCTCTTCCTCCTGAAACAGAACTCATCCTTATGCCCATCCCTCCCACAATACTCACAATGGAAGCGGATCGGCTGTGGCTTTTCTGTGGGCTTCTCAACAACTGTCTCTCCTAACTTCCCACCAAAGACACTCCCCTGGGTGCTCACAAACTTGATGGGTTTTTGGTAGTTTTCTGACTTGTGGGGGAACACTGGTGGATCTAGGGTTGTGTCTAGCTTGTTTCTGAGGTGGTTTGGCTTGGGTGCAAATTTGTTCATGGGTGTGGTATGTGGTGGGATAGGAGTCTCTCCAGCTTTCTCTTCTTCCTCACCACTCTTCTCACCACTCTTGCCGGCCCCAACGCCTGACCATCAAACCTCTTAAACTGAGCCAACATAAAACTCAATTGTGGCTCACGCCCAGACAACCACCCCATCATTTTTCTCAACTCATCATTCTCATCCTGCAAACGGTCAATATAGTGTGCAAGTTCCATGTTTTCAAAGCATGCATTTCACAGGTAGAGCATGATGTAGGAAGAGGAGCTTTTAATGCCACCTCAAGAGAAACTATCTTGGTGTGAGGTTCATCTAGCCTAGCATGCAACACAGGACAAGAAGTGCAAACACCTAATAAAGCAGGTCTAGATTTCAACTCATCACACTCAATCTTAAGCACATCTAGTTCCTCAAGAGCTGAAGCATGCTTCTCCTTGAGAGCAGTCAAGTCAGCCAGAAAAACATTGCAATCACCACAATCAACCTCATCAGAAACAACAGGAGCAGCTTTCAAAGTGTCTATCTCAGTTCTAGCATCAACAAGCAAAGACTCAAGCTCAACTATCTTGTCCTTAGCATCACCTAGCAAGGACCTGAACTCTCTCTTCTCCTTGTTGGTCTTCCTAAGCACATCATCACGGTTATCAAGCAACTCATTCAGCTTAGCATTCTCCTCTAGCAAGAAGTTGGGATCATGTCGTACCTCTTCCTCGGAGTTGGAGTTCTAATTCGAGCTATGCTTCCCACCCTTCTTGGAGTGCGCCATGCCGCAAAATCCACCTTGTGTGACGAAGCTGAGGCCGGTAAAGTTCTTGCCCGTGTGCCGCTTGTCGTTGCGTCGATCTTGCTCTTCATCGCTGCTCGAACCGGAAGAAGAGTCGCTGGAAGTAGAGTCGATGTCGCTCGCTCGGGCCACCATCGCTCGAGCGGTCTTCTTCTTGTACCCGCTACTCTTCTTGGGCTTTCTCTCACCCTTGTCCTTGTGCTTGTCCTTGTAGTCGTTCTGGGAGCGGTGATTGTTGTAGTCATTCTTGGGCTTGCCCTTGTAGTCGTTCTTGATCTCCATGGCTTCATGGCATTCGGTGATGAAGTGCCTGTGCTTCCCGCACCGATAGCACATCCCCGAGCTTCTCCTCGTATTCTTGCGGTTCTCATACATCCGCCAAACCTCTTGCTCAACAAGGCGAGATCATCCTCGCTCAGCACCTCAAAGTCATCATCTGGGACACAAGACAGGACAAAGAAAAACCAACAGAGTTAGCATTAGTCCTCGATCCAGAGACAAGATCCAAACTATGAGGATCAGTGGGGCTCTCACTCTTGGCTCTCAAGCCATGATCAACCTCTGAAGACCTGAGCTTAGAGAATAGCTCATCAAGCGACAAAGTATCATAAACGCTCGACTCCTCAATGGCCTCGACCTTGGCACTCCACACAGACCTATCCAGGTCATGCGAAAGCTTGATAGCTTGATCATGATCCGTGTATGGGAGCACTGTCACATTGGCCCTCATGTTATTGACTATGCTGGTGAAGCGCTGGAACATAGCATCGGTCGACTCACCGGGGAGATGAGTGAAGTTCTCGTACTCTCTCCGGTAAGTGGAAAACAAACGGGCTTGCACCTGGGCATTGCTAACATGAGCATTTCTGAGCTTAAGCCATATCTTTCCAGCCACATTCTCTCCGTGCACTAGCTCGAACTCCAAGGCACAAAGAGCACGGAACAAGTAATCGACGGCCTTGATGTTGGCCTCACACATGTCCCGTGATCCTGGAAGAAGGAAACTGTCTGGAATGACATAATGAGGATTTTGAGTCACATCCCAAATCAGAGTCCCCTTCCCACGCAAAAACGCGCCCATGTGCCTCTCCCACATCGTGTAATTCTTGCCATCGAAGTGCGGAGGACCCGACCCCTTTCCGTAGTCACCCATCTTTGGATCTTAGACTGCTTAGAATCACGAAGATCCGTAACCGGCTCTGATACCAATTGAAGGACCGATAAGGCGACCAGAGAGGGGGGAGTGAATGGGAGCCGATAAAAATTCTTTCTCAAAAGAACTCGGCCTATGTCCCAATCGCAACTCCGAGGGTCGCACACGATCAAGCGGGAGCACAATCAAACCTCTCTCTCGACCTTAGGAACAAAGCTTGGAAGGCTAGGAAGCAAACACGGAAGAGCTCGAGCAACAAAGCAAAAAGGCTGAGTCCTACTGGATCATCCTGACACTTGGGCTGGATCACTCTGTAGCCTCCAGAGCCGCTCCGGGTCACCCGGTCACAAGTGGCCAGATCAACCTACCCCTCCGGATCATCCGACCCAGGTGACCGGATCACCCGGGACAGCCCAGAAAAACAACCCGCGAAATCGCCCCAAACTTTCGATCGATGGATCTCCCAAACCACTTGGAGTCTTGAGACGAAAATTTGGGGAGATGATGAACACCCTAAGAAGATGCTATACCCCGAAAATCTCAGCCACAAACATCCTACAACTCCCAGAATCACGGATCTTAGCCAAGAACACTATGAACTAGGGTTCATCCGAAAATAAACGAATGGAAGGCCAAATCCGGTGTTTGAGAGGTCAAGATCATCCACAAAGAGGCACATGGCACTCACCCATGATCCCCTCAAAGAAGTCCGGAGAGAAACAACCTCAAATCGACGAATCAAGCGACGAACAAAAACACCCAAAAATAGCTCCGAAAATGACACGAAAATCACAAAGAGCTAGGAGAGGGAAATCATCACAACGCTGAATTCTTCCATACATCCAGAGGTCAGATTCTATACAAGAAATTGTCTAGCCTATGGATCAAAGAAAATGGAAGCAAATCATCCGGGGGAGAGAGAGCTAGAGCTAGAGAGAGAGAGATGCCATCCACCACTCCGCTATTTATACGAGTTCCACCGGAGAAGGCAAATGACCACTGTTGACGGCTATTAAGTAGCTACTTTAGCCATCAATATACTCATGAATAAAGGAGCATAAGTGTTGGTATATGTTAAACCTACAAAAATATTATGATGGATAATCCGCAAGCGAACGGATACCGGTGAGCACTTCACCCGGGAAGAGGGTTTTAAATATCGAATCTACAGGGAGAAAGGTAGAGAGAGTGGTCTGAGGTATATAACTAATCCCTGAGCAGTTATCAAGGACTTGATAGAAAGAGAGATAAGGAAAACTTAAGGATGTCTAGTTCTTACTCGCACAGGCTATGTTTATATTGTTCTTATGGGGGGGTTGTCTGAAGACACACTTAGGAAAGGGAATCTCCCGACAATCTATGGGGGGAGTCCTACGGTTTCTATAGACGGGAGGTGGACTGCAAAGGACAGATGGGAATAAGGTCACTTCCCGCTTCTACCACATGATCCAGAATATAGAAGGTATTCACAAACTAGCTAGTCTAAGCACCACTCTTACACTAAACATGCAACTTTAACTCAAGAGCGACAGGAATTAAAGTACTCATAAAAGAGTTATGAACCGTAAGAACAATAATAACAATGTTACTCACTTGAATAAGAAGTTGATCTCTCCATAAGGTCTCTAGACCAGGCTCCAATGGAGTCGATCCCAGAGGAAGAAGATGAAGAGGAGACACCGACAGGTCCGGACCTTCCTTCAACTCCGCCTCTACCGCACTCTAATTCTCTCGAACAAGATTAGCTAGATCTGAATAGATCATGGCTCTAATCTCTCAACTTGATACTAACTCTCCAACTCTAATTCTAACCTAGAGCTTCTATCTCAGGTAGGCATTGATGATCTGGTAGAATGAATTGCCATTTATATAGTCCTGAGGAGGTGTCTTGGCGCCGTAGGATCAAACCGACCTAATATACGGTTTAGATTGCTTCTCATAGGCGGTGGAAGAACCATCCAGAAGGGGAGCTGAGGTGGCGCCAGAGGGGGTGGCCGGTCGGCCCCACCACCAGGCCGAGAGGCCGGTCGGCCTAGTGTGGGCCCCCCTCGAGATCTGCCTTGGCCAGGAAGGTCTTTGCCCCTTCCAGATGCTTCTTTCTTGCAAGCCAAGTCACGTTGAGTTCGGGAGTGTTCTATAGCCTTCTAGACTTGTTTCTTTTCTTGTTTTTCTGGATAGTCCCTGTAATTTTATAAATTCACCAAAACTCGTGAAAATTGTCAGTGAAAACCCTAATAAGGTGATCTAATTAAATTTTAGTCATTTTTCCAGTAAATGTGAGGGGAAATATTTATAGATAAAATGTGTCAACAAACTCCCCCACACTTAGGCTTTTACTCGTCCTGGATAAAAGGATGGTCTAACAACCGTAGAGACAAAGAATCAACATATTCATACTCCTTAGTTATACCTGCACTCATGGGATATCTGAGCATGAAACAGTTAGAAACAGATTACCTTTATTTCTCAAATCAAGTCAATGGAGAGCTTTTGAATAAGATTTGAAAAGAAAGTATAGCTTTACTTACTCCTTTGTGATACTCTCAAATCTCTTAAAATATATCATATCCTCACCAGAGCTTATAAAGTATATGTGAAGTTTTTAGGATGTAAAGATGTAGCAAACTTACCTTGCATATATTGCCGAGTCAAAGCCGAATCCATGGAGAGGTATGTCATGAGTCATAGATCAAGATATGTGCGTGTGTCAACCTTAAAACCACTGCTCTGACTTTTTAGAATACTCTATCTTTTTCCCATTTTTTTCTTTCTTTTTTTTAGAACAAGGTATTCAGCTATTTTGTGGAGAGGTGGGTTCTACTCACCCTCGGACTCGTGTCCATTATTACTCTATCACTTTTATTAGAGAAGTGGGCCCTACTCACCCTCGGACACATGTCCATTTTTATACTCTTATTTATGCCTTTTTCTTTTTCAGAGAGGGGGGTTCTTCTGACCCATAGAACACTCGTCCATTTTCTCCTCTCTCTCACTTTTCTCTCCACTCTGAATTTTTTTCGATATTTGGCTTTTTTATAGCTGTACCTTTTTCATGATAAAATTTATGGGAGATAGAGATCAAAAATTTAGAGCATGGATACTTTAGTGAAAGCAGTGTATGTGATCTTGATCTTAGACTTAGACAAAAACTTCAACATGGGTCGTAGAATTGACAAAGCTCAATACAAGTAAGCAGCAATTAAATTTATTTTCAATGATTACTAAGGCTCTGCTGGGAAATATTATTGATCACAAAGGAGAAGCATAGCTAATGATTTTAATCTTTTTGATATAAAGAACTCTCCAGAGACAAGATAAAGAAAGATGGTTCTCATTATTCTAACCTTATTCTAAGCATCCCAAATGCAACAAATATTTATAGGAGAATAAATATGCAAAACTTTATCCTTTAGGTTAACAAGACATCTTTTGGAAAGCATATCATAACAGGGCATCTTTGTTTTAATTCGAAACGGAAAGCAATTTGCAAAAATTTAAAAAGTTCAGGAAGCAAATCGACTGGTGGACGAAACGTGGCCGAAGTGGGCCCCATAGCAGGCCAACCGGCCTCCCCCTGCTGTGGTTCGGGGTGCGTTTCGTCGTGCGAGTCGATGGTTCCGTTCTTTTTCCGTTTTTCTTGATTTTGGTCATGGAAGATGCCGTTTGGTCGTCGATTTTTCTCCCCCATACTTGTTTTCTGATATCTTGCATACACAGCATGGTGGAGACAAAAACATATCCAAAAAATATAGATAGAAATTATGACTCAACTTGTGGATCACTTCATTGATAAGAGAGAGAGCACTTTATTACACAACTCCTACTATTTAAGCAAACTAACTAAATCGAACTAACTAAGACTAATGTGCTCTCTAACTATGGTGCTTACAAAGGGCCCTTGCCCTTCTTCGGGTCGCGGCTAGCGTCTCCCTCTTCGTCCCTACGCTTCTTTGTTTATAGCAGATGGAGGACGGTTTTGGTGAGGGAGCTATTTACACGATGAATCTCTTTGCAAGTCTCTGCAAGAGATGCTACTTCCTGCGCGAGCTCAGCTACGGTCTTTCTAGTCTTCTGCTTCTATGGCATCCGCTGGCTGGCCTCGATGACAGGAATCCTTTTAATCTGTGATTCCTTAGCGCGGATTCCGTCAAAGACGACACGGCCTGGAGGAGTAGTAGTGTACTTGTGCACCCTCATGTTGCCGTGCATGTCCATGCGCACCTTGGTGAGTCGCTCACAATCTCTGGGCTCCTGCCGGTCCATGTAGCTAGGAACACGGATCGGTTCCTTCAGGGCTGCTCCGCGGTGGTGATCGTACGGCTGAGCGTACATCATCTGCTTGCTTCCTTCAGGCGGTGATGGCGAACATGGACGACTAGGTGGAACAGGCGGGAGAGGGATGCGATCAGGTGGTATGACGGCAAGCGGCTTCACTTCCTTCACAAAGGGGGTGATCGCCTTGGCTTCTTTGTTGTAGGGAACAAGCTGTTTGTCGGCCATGGTTGCTACCTGGGAGGTTTAGATGAGAAAAAGGAGAGGTCTGCCCTTGGTTATATATCGGTCGTGAACTTGCACGAGGGGTTGACCTAGGCTGGAATGGCGGCGGGATATCTCGAAAAAGATCCCCGAAAGTAGTTTTTCCAAATCTAAACATCTAAGAGATAGCATGGGCGAAAGCTGGCGACGAGAAGAGGTGGACAAGGGCCGATCGGCCCAGTGAGGAGGCCGATCGCCCTCCCACCGTGTCGCCTCGCGACGCTCTTCGACGTGGGGTGCTCTAGCCGTGTGCTGATCCCTAAAATCCCTATGTTGGCCCATTAGCGACTAAAATTAATATTCTTATGCAAATAAAAGAATTCTATCACATCTAAATCCTCTGACTCTTTATTGGGCTCTAAAAAAATTTTAAGGCGTTGACCATTTACCTTGAATAACGTACCTTCGTTGTCTTGAAGAGTGACGGCCCTGTGTGACGATGAACTCACCACCTTATATGGCCCCTCCCACTTGCTTCGTAACTTCCTGTGCACAAAGAGTCGTACCCTGGAATTAAAACGTAATACCTGCTCACCTGGGTTGAATTCCTTCTTTGTGATTCTCCTGTCGTGCCATCTTTTGGTTCTTTCCTTGTAGATCTTGGCACTGTGGTATGCCTTCTCTCTCCATTCTTCTAACTCGGACAGTTGCATTTTCCGTTTTGTTCCGGCTGCTTCAAAGTCCATGTTCCATCTCTTGATTGCCCAATGAGCCTTGAATTCTAGTTCAACCGGCAAGTGACATGTTTTCCCGTAAACCAGTTGGTAGGGAGACATTCCAATGGGAGTCTTATAGGCTGTCTGATAAGCCCAGAGTGCTTCAGGTACCTTTTCCTTCCATTTTATTCCCATTTGGTCCACCGTCTTCTGTAGAATGTTCTTGATCTGCTTATTTGATGTCTCTGCTTGACCACTTGTTTGCGGGTGGTAAGGAGTAGCGACATTGTGTTGGATCCCACGGTCCGAGATGTATTTCTCGAAGTGCTTATCAATGAAATGGGATCCTCCATCACTTATCACTAGCCTTGGCGTACCGAATCTTGGAAATATTGTCTCTTCAAACATCCTTATTGTGCTCTTGTGGTCAGCAGATCTGCATGGCAGGGCTTCAACCCACTTGGAGACATAGTCAACTACCACCAAGATGTACTCGTATTTTCCGGACTTTGGGAATGGTCCCATGTAGTCAATTCCCCAGACATCAAAGAGCTCGATCTGAAGGTTGGTCGTTAGTGGCATGGCATTTCTGGAATTAATGTTTTCGTGCCTCTGACAGGAGTTGCACCTTCATACAAAATCTTTTGTCTTGATACATGGTTGGCCAGAAAAATCCACTTTGCTAGATCTTTGCATGTGTGCGGAAATCTCCATAATGACCTCCATATGGTGATGAGTGGCACTTCTTGATGATCTTCATTCCTTCTTCTGCCGGTACACACCTCCTGAGTAACCCGTCAGAGCATACTCGAAAGAGGTATGGTTCATCCCACAGGTGATGGCGACTCTCATAAATGAGCTTTTTCTTGTCGGCCCCTGGTCGTACATACCCTGCAACCATAAAATTAACAATATCTGCATACCAGGGGTCGGACCGGGCGATCCGATAGAGCATGTCGTCCCTCATTGCGTCATTGATGGGTAGTTCCTGCGGTTTCTGAAAACACATTCTAGACAAATGATCGGCAACTTAATTCTCTACTCCCTTCTTATCTTTTATTTCTAAGTCAAACTCTTGGAGCAGCAAAATCCATCTTATTAATCTAGGTTTAGCATCTTTCTTAGTGAGCAAATATTTTAAAGTAGCATGATCAGTGTAAACAATAACTTTTGCTCCTACTAAGTAAGATCTAAACTTGCCAATGGCATAAACAACAGCTAGCAGTTCTTTTTCAGTTGTGGCATAATTAAGTTGAGGTCCCATCAAAGTTTTACTAGCATAAGCAATGACATAATGTTTCTTGTCTTTTTTTGCCCCAAAACAACCCCCACAGCATAATCACTTGCATCGCACATAATTTCAAAAGGTAAAGACCAATCAGGAGGTTGAATAATGGGTGCAGAAATAAGAGCATTTTTTAGAGTTTCAAAAGATTTAAGACAAGCATCATCAAAGTCAAAGGGAACATCTTTGGCAAGCAGGTTTGTAAGAGGTCTAGCAATATGAGAAAAATTCTTTATAAACCTTCTATAAAAACCAGCATGGCCAAGAAAACTTTTGATTCCTTTGATATTAACAGGTGGAGGTAGTTGTTCAATTACTTCTATCTTAGCTTTATCTACCTCAATTCCTCTTTCAGAAACTAGATGGCCTAGCACTATTCCTTCTCTAACCATGAAATGACATTTTTCCCAATTAAGGACTAAGTGCTTTTCTTCACATCTTTGCAAAACCTTATCTAAGTTTTCTAGACAATCATCAAAAGTTTTTCCATATACAGAAAAATCATCCATGAAAACTTCCATGATCTCTTCAATCATATCAGAGAATATAGACATCATGCATCTTTGAAAAGAAGCTGGAGCATTACATAGTCCAAAAGACATTCTACGATAACCATAAGTTCCATAAGGACATGTAAAAGTGGTTTTGCTCTGGTCACTAGGATGGATCGGGATTTGGTGATACCCAGAATATCCATCAAGAAAGCAAAAGAAAGAGTGATTTGCCAACCGCTCTAACATTTCATCAATGAAGGGCAGTGGAAAGTGATCTTTCCTTGTGGCTTTATTGAGTTTCCTATAATCTATGCACATACGCTAACCAGTGACAGTTCTCTGAGGAATTAATTCGTTCCTCTCATTTTTCACAACTGTCATGCCTCCCTTTTTAGGCACGACTTGCACAGGGCTCACCCACTCACTATGTGGCACAGGATATATAATCCCGGTGTGTAAAAGTTTCATAACTTCTTTCTTCACTACCTCTCTCATCGCATTGTTGAGTCTTCGTTGGGGTTCTCTAGATGGTAGAACATCAGGGTCTATAGGAATGCGATGTGTGCAAAGGGCAGGACTGATGCCCTTAAGGTCTTGGAGTGAGTAGCCAAAGGCTGAGCGATGTTGTTCTAAGATAGTTATCAGCCTATGAGTCTCTTCCTGAGTGAGTTTGTCATTAATGATCACAGGAGACTTAGGATCATTATGCAAAAAGGCATATCGAAGACCGGGTGGTAATGGTTTATGTTCAATGGGAGGTCTCGAGGTTTCCTCGAATTCATCAAGGGGTTCAGATTCTGTAGGATTTTCTTCTTCCTCCTCGATGAAGAATTTAGTGACATCTTCTTGATTAGATTCTACGAAATGTTCTAGAGATGCTTCATTCACCTCTTCCATTGGGTCTGGTTCTGGACTGGGTTCGGTCTTAGTATGGATCGAATGTGCGAAGTGTAAGGGAACTTTAAGAGTTTTGCCTAGGCAAATATCAAGTTTCCCTGTGTGTCCTTCTTTAAGGAGTCTGTCCATAGGATGGCCTATTAAAAGGTCCAACTCCTTAATATCAAAAATGTAGAAGCTCAGGTGAATTGGCATGTCGTTTACCGAAACGGGTATGACATAAAGAATTCCTGAACTTTGAATAATTTGACCTGAGGAGCACTTTAATAATTTTGTTGTGGGAGATAATGGTGTGTTTTTAATAAACTGATAGAAAAAGGATAAGGCCATTATATTGATTCCCACAACAGGATTATAAAGGGCATCAAAGGGGGTTCAATTGATTATGTATTGAATTGGTGTAGAAGGTGAATCCAAACGGACCATGTCAGAGGAAAGCTCTGACTCTTATAACCATTCCCCACTCATGATGGATGCAAGCTCCACAGTGTGTTTTCTTGAGAAGGTTTGCTCAAAAGGGTCTATCTCTTCATGTGAAGATGATTTGTACTTTTGAGACCTCTTCTCTTTATGATAATTCGAGGTGTTTCCATAATCAGAAAATAAATCATCCTCGATATCATTAATAAAATTAGGTAGAGGAATTTCTTACTGTGGTGATTCTATTGGTTGGATAGCTATAGGTTGAGATGATTCTGGCATAGGTTCTGGTGTAGCTATCTCTGGAATCTCTTCTTCTAAAGTTTTCTCTTCTAATGGATCATCATTGGTGCTGGCTAGAATGTTATCTAGGATAGTTCTAACTTCACTGGATGTAAGGTGTATGAATGATCCATGCGAGGAGGTATTTAAGTATGCTCTAGATTCCTTATTAAGACCAATATAGAAATGTTGAAGGAGAATATGGTCTTGAAGGCCTAGATCTGGTCCGGATTTGTAAAAGAGTTCAAAACGTTCCCAGGATGAACTCATAGACTCACTATCCCCCTGTTTGAAGGATATGATCTTGGTTCTGAGGTTGATTACTCTGGATAAAGGGTAGAAATCCATGCAGAAATCCACACGGAGAGTTCCCCAATCGCCTTTCTTCTTCTCTTTGGTCCTGTCATACCATTGGCGAGCTTTTCCTTTCAATGTGAATGGAAAAAGCTTCCAATGGATGGTCTCGTCAGACACACCCTAAATATGATGGCAGACACAAGTTTGTTCGAACTGTTGGAGATGATGATAAGGGTCTTCGTCTTCTATTCCTAAGAAAGTGTTGGTTTGGACCATCTCTATTAACTGTGGGCGCAGCTCATAGGCATCAGATAGGATTGGCTTTGATGATGGTATGGGCCTAAGGCTGAGCTCTGAGGGTGGCGAAAAGTCTTTAATGAGGGTAGTATCCATAAGGACAGTAGAAAACATAAAATCTAAAACTGAAAAGGAAAAGATAAAAGTATACGTACAAGATATAGTTATACTCACGAGTTCTCTCTTAACCGTTCTCCCCGGCAACGGCGCCAGAAATGCTTGTCGGTATATGTTAAACCTACAGAAATATTATGATGGATAATCTGCAAGCGAACGGATACCGGTGAGCACTTCACCCGGGAAGAGGGTTTTAAATATCGAATCCACAGGGAGAAAGGTAGAGAGAGTGGTCTGAGGTATATAACTAATCCCTGAGCAGTTATCAAGGACTTGATAGAAAGAGAGATAAGGAAAACTTAAGGATGTCTAGTTCTTACTCGCACAAGCTAGCTAGTCTAAGCACCACGCTTACACTAAACATCCAACTTTAACTCAAGAGTGACAAGAATTAAAGTACTCATAAAAGAGTTATGAACCGTAAGAACAATAATAACAACGTTACTCACTTGAATAAGAAGTTGATCTCTCCATAAGGTCTCAAGATCAGGCTCCAATGGAGTCGATCCCAGAGGAAGAAGATGAAGAGGAGACACCGATAGGTCCGGGCCTTCCATCAACTCCGCCTCTACCGCACTCTAATTCTCTCGAACAAGTTTAGCTAGATCTGAATTGATCATGGCTCTAATCTCTCAACTTGATACTAACTCTCCAACTCTAATTCTAACCTAGAGCTTCTATCTCAGGTAGGCATTGATGATCTGGTAGAATGAATTGCCTCTCCACCCTGGGGTCAGGGGGCCTGTTTTTATAGTCTTGAGGAGGTGCCTTGCCGCCGTAGGATCAAGCCGACCTAATTTACGGTTTAGATTGCTTCTCATAGGCGGTGGAAGAACCTTCCAGAAGGGGAGCTGAGGTGGTGCCAGGGGGAGGCCGGTCGGCCCCACCACCATGCCGGTCGGCCTGGTGTGGGCCCCCCTCGGGGTCTGCCTTGGCCAGGAAGGTCTTTGCCCCTTCCAGATGCTTCTTTCTTGCAAGCTAAGTCACGTTGAGTTCGGGAGTGTTCTGGAGCCTTCTAGACTTGTTTCTTTTCTTGTTTTTCTGGATAGTCCCTGTAATTTTATAAATTCACCAAAACTCGTGGAAATTGTCAGTGTAACCCTAATAAGGAGATCTAATTATATTTTAGTCCTTTTTCCAGTAAATGTGAGGGAAAATATTTATAGATAAAATGTGTCAACAGTAAGACATTTCTTACACGTATTTAGTTAAGAATAATGTAGTTCCACTTGTCCTTGGAGATTATTTGATTGCAGGAAAATAAGCAGGAAAAGAGTGACAAACTCACCTTCTATGATCCATGCCACATCACCTCATCCTAGGTGGGCTGCCAACAAGGATGTCATGCATGCAAACCTGCCAACAAGGGAGCCATGCATGCATGCCATGCAAGCAATCCAAGTGAAGCAACCCCTGACGAATCAGAGTGTGACATGTGGACGTCACATGGATCCATGGGCCCACAAAGGCATGCAAATCGCGCCAAAACAGGGTGGACACCGGGAACCGACCTAAGGACCCACAGGACAGCCACTAGGAGAAAACACACCCCGAGTGGGGCCCACAGGGGGTCGGCCGACCCCACAGGTCGGCCGAACCGACCTTGTGGCAGACACTCAGGGGCTTCCACGTGGTGCTTCCCTATTGGTCTTAGGCGCCATTCCCGGGGTGTTTGCATCCATTCCTCGCCGGTGCCCAGGCCTATAAATAGAAGGAGAGGGGGCTCACTTATGAGACATCCACACTTGCAACACCTCTCTCACTTTTAGTCTCAAGGCTAGGAGGTAGGCTAGAGTAGTTCTAATTCAGGTTCCAAGTCTACTTTGGGATCTAGGTATGAGTTCTCTTGTATCTTATTTCATTTGTATGACTTTGATCTACTTCAGTTATTCAGCTATTTCATATAAAGTTGTGTTAGTATACATGAGTGATTTGTTCATGTGTTCTTCACCTGTTCATCATTTAGAGGCTCCTGTTCTTGATGATCAAGGCCTTTCGATCCACTTGACGGGTAACTTTCACATGTTTCTGGTGTTTGTTCGTAAGTTAGAGGCTCGTGTTCTTCGCGAACACAACCCTTTGATCCAGTTGAACAGACATAGGAAAACACGAATACGTTTGTGTACCTAACCTAGTTTGATCTAATTAGATGACATGACTGCGTTGTATGAAGTCTATGCTTAAGCTACGGTACTCGGTGTAATTGGCTGATTTATCTGGTGGCTTGACCTGGGTCACAATAGCCCGGGCTGGTCAAGTCGGGCTAACAACGTAAGCATGGTGCTTGGGTTGTGTAGCTACCTTACTTATGAGCTTATCCCACGATTTGTCTTGGGGTAGGCCGCGGTAGTGACAACCGTTGGTCCCTCTGAAATCCCCCATGTTCGGATAAGCTGTAGGAGTCTAAAATCTAACTACCGGAGTTGTGCGGAAGCAACGCGGGAGGTTAGCTCCCCGTGGTACCTTGGTGCTTAAGTCAATGTTCTTCAACGCTAGTGTATCTAACTCGTTCCTACCAACTTTATGTGTATAGTACATAAGAATGTAGAACTAACTCGTATGTTGCCTCCTATGCTTAGGACCCCTTAGAGAGTGAGTGAGTGTGTGTGTGATCACACTACCCCTATTATCATTATCTTACCCCTGCACTTGAGTGTCTAATTTATTTCCGTCTTTGATCCATACTCATTGCAATAGTGTTGAGCTTGTCAATCCACCAATGCCTTCCTTGGATTCGATACCCTTTGGAGTACTCCTTTGGGGAAATGCTACAGTGGTACTTCCGTGCGCTTGCGGACTCCTGTAACGTTAAGAATTACCAACCAACATTTATGGCATTGTTACTAGGATGGGTTCCAAAACCATTCTTAGGTGATTGCGTTAAGAAATGTCAACAAGCATTTCTGGCGCCACTGCCGGAGAAGGCTTAAGGATGACATATCAACACTTTGCATATGTTTATAATCATGACAGGAATAAACAGTTCTCAATGCAGGCTAACTTGGATTGTCTTCTTTGTCTATTGATGATAAAGACAGGTAGTGCATGACTGGTTTCGACTTACCGCCGAATTTTACTGAAGATCCTGAGTCACTCATAAGGAAAGCACGAACTCATTTCGGCTCTCCTTTGCGTTAACGTTCGGAAGTCGATCCAGCTTCCTTTGTGCCATCCGCATCAACTTCCATGTCCAACCCTGTTGTCGAGAAGACTCTCCGCGAGTACTCCGCTCCCTCTGCTGACTAGGTGCCAACAGGCCCTGCAATCAACACCGGGAATGGAAACTTCGAGATCAAGACTGGCCTAATCACGATGGTACAGGCTAGCCCATTCTGTGGCAAGTCTAATGAAGACACGAGCGCGCACCTGCAGCAGTTCCTGGAACTATGCAGTACCTTCACTATACGAGGAGTGGAGGAAGATGCTATTCATCTATGACTGTTTCCCTTCTCACTCCTGGGAAAGGCGAAGCAGTGGTTCTACGCGAACCGTGCAGAAATTAACACTTGGGCAAGGTGCTCCGCAGCATTCCTCGCGAAGTTCTTTCCATTGGGCAAAACCAATGTCCTTCGGGGGCGAATTTCAAGTTTCCAGCAAGCAGCAAATGAGACTATCCCAGAAGCTTGGGAGAGGCTCCAGGAGTACATCCTGGCTTGTCCTCATTATGGGATGGACAACTGGCTTATTCTTCAAAGTTTCTATAATGGGCTGACTCCGACAGCCCGAGGCCATATTGATGCTGCAGCTGGAGGAGCCTTCTTCTCTCTTACTATTACTGAAGCTACTACACTGATTGAGAAGATGGTTACCATCCAAGGGTGGAGTGATGATCGACTCCAGCCACGTCAAAGGGGTACACATACCGTCAAGGAAGCAGCTATGTTGCACGCCAAGATGGACCTAATGATGAAAAGAATGCATGATCTAGCCAATGACAAGGCCGCCATGGCCACCACTACTCAAGCTATGGATGCTCGCATGACTTGCGAAGTCTGTGGTAATACTGGGCATTCAGGGAATTACTGCCTGCTACTCAGGAGGATGTGATGTACATGAACGGCAACAACAATGGTTATCGTCCACAAGGAGGTCAAATGTGGAATCAATCACGCCCTTATTATCAGGGAGGTAATCAAGGTAATTCTTTCAACCCAAACCAACCTTCCTTGGAAGATCTAGTCTTTGGGCAAGCTAAGATTAATGAAGGCTTTAATAAGAAAACAGCTGCCTATGATAAGGCTTTTGAGAGCCTTCATGTTAAAATTGATAGCCTTTCATCTGCTTTTAAGGACCAATTGAGCTTTAATAAGATGATAGAAACCCAGTTGGCTCAATTAGTTGCTATGGTTCCACCAGTTGAAAATGCAAAAGCGGTAGTCACGAGAAGGGGTAAGACCACTCATGATCTGCCCTATCCTAACCATGCAAGAACAAAGAAACGCACAAGAGGGGATGAAGAGCCCAGTGGAGAATCACTTGGCATGAGGGAGCCCTCACAAGCAAGAGCACCTGAAGACAGGGCAGATAAACCTGAGTTTATTGAAACAAATTTATTGCCATTCCCTCAGTGAAACAGGAAGACAACAGTGGATGAGCAATTCACTCGTTTCGTGGACATGATTCAAAAGATATATATCAATGTTCCACTCCTTAAGGCAATGCGTGTACCCACGTACGCATGTTACCTCAAGGATATCCTCACCAAGAAGCGAGCCCTACCCATCTCGGAGGTGGTAAAGCTCACAGAAGAGTGTAGCGCAGCTATCCTCAATCATCTTCCAGAAAAAAGAAGGATCCAGGGTGCCCCACGATCACATGCACAATCGGAACACAGAGATTCGACCATGCTCTCTGTGATCTTTGCGCCAGTGTTAGCGTCATGCCAAAGGTAGTCTTCGACCAACTCAACTATACGGAATTATCCCCAACTTCCTTGCAGCTGCAGCTAGCCGATTCCTCAGTCCGGTATCCAGCGGGGATAGCCGAGGACATCCCGGTGAAGGTCCAAGACTGCTTCATTCCAGTGGATTTTGTAGTACTTGACATGGACATTGGCCATGAAGTACCACTCATTCTGGGACGTCCATTCCTGAGCACGGCTGATGCACAAATTGATGTTGGCGCTGGAGTAATCCGTCTCCATATCAATGGCAAGGAAGAAAGGTTTGAATTCCGCCCACGTAAGGAACAATGCTCAATGGTTGAAGGCACACCAAAGACGGGCACTCCTGCCCAAAGAAGTGAAACTACGCAACCACAAGTGGACAGCCTCATTGCCTTTATGAAGAATTTCTGGAAGCAAGAGCAAGAGCAAATGAGTGCAGGACAGAAACCATATTGGAAATCCAAGTCCCAGTCCAAGGCACCACTCCCCGCACCTCGTATATCACAGATGACCAAGAAGGTGTGGAAAAGAGTGGACATGGAGCCGACTCCCTCGTCTCCAAGAACGGCTGACCCTACACTAAGTTAAGTAATGAGGGAGATAGTCTAGCTCTGGAAGACTTAAAACAAAAGAGCCCTTCACCGACAGGTAAGATCGGTAAGATATCCTATTCAATAAAAGTTCTGACCTCTAAAAAGAATCAAGATATCCTTGCTCCATTCTGTTCGTGCTCTGTCAAAATACGAGCTCCTAGGTGAACTCCATCCGGACAACTCTCTTGAGTCTAAACTGTACTAGAGACAGCAGCGACAGCTGGAGGAGCAGAGGGCTTACTACGCATGGATGGGATACCACCCTTCGCAGCAGTGAGCCTGAAGCTAGCTTGGGGGAGGACCCCCATTCTGAGGTAACTTGTATCTTCTATTGTTTTCAGAACTCCATATGCTAAAAACACATAAAAATCTGAAAAGTTAAAAAGACCTAAAATATTTATTTGCTTTCTTAAATTAGTTTGTTTTCATATACGCGGTAAGAGTGTTCTTATTCTCCATGGTTGAAATGATGAATAGTTGCTCTGTTTATTCCTTTTGTATGCCTTGTTTACAACTTAGTACCCTATCCAAGTTTTGAGTTTGTTGGCTAGTATGATTGAACCTGAGCTTGAAATTTGTGGGTAGCAAAAGCATGATCTTTGCCTAAGTTGTTGTGAGGTATGATATGGTATAATAGAGTTGCTATGAGCTAGTACTAAGTGATGTTTGATATCCGGAGTTTCCTTTTGAAAAATGTTAAAATGATAAGTTCCTCGATGATAAGAAATTGCTAACCAGGGCCATATGTAGATCTTAGCTTCTGTTAACCTCCACATATGCTACTTGATTTCTTCATTGAGTCATGTCGAATTGTTGTGACCCTCGGCGAGTAAACTTGTCATTACTCCTATGATCGAGATCATGTACACACCACCATATGCGAAACTTCTACAATGGCTTCCTTGGATTCGATACCCTTTGGAGTACTCCTTTGGGGAAATGCTACAATGGTACTTTCGTGCGCTTGCGGACTCCTGTAACGTTAAGAATTACCAACCAGCATTTCTGGCGCTGTTACCAAGATGGGTTCCAAACCCGTTCTTAGGTGATTGCGTTAAGAAATGTCAACAACCACGCTACCCCTACAACTCAAATAAAAGATGCACACCCCTCAGGGCCAATATGGTCAAGTCTTCATCGAGCGAACAAGCTTCCACCGTGGACTTGCTTAACTTCGACGCAAGCCCAGCGATCACGCCACGTGCCCCCCGCCTCGAAGCTTCCCAACGCTCCCGGATCCCCGTCTCCGTCGCATCGGGCCTCCGGACATGGTTTTGCGGCTCAAACCAAGAAACCGTCCACCGATGGTTTTGTGGGCAAACCACCAAACCCCGCGTACAAGCTTCGGCCTCGAACTGCTACCTTGCGCCGGCCCATGTCCATGACTTCAATTTGCTAGTCTTGCACCGCACGGCTCGCACTTGACTCCATCGGCCACCGGGTCCATCGAACCAAGCCAACTTGCCTCTGCATCACCCGGAGGCCACCACGGCTAAGGCCTTTCGTGCTTGTTCTTCACCTGCACCAACACGAGTCAAGCCGCAACCTGTACCTGCACACTTAGCCAAGCATCAGTCCACACAACGTTGTCAATCACTCATCACTAAGGAGCGACCCTCCACTGGTCCTCGGACACACCTGGTCCTCACTAGGAACGGTCCGTTGGGCCGCGGAGGCCTATTTAGAGGTTGTGGCGTGTGGGGGCAGACCCCACTCGCACTGTCTCGCATTTTTAGCTCTAGGGTTTCCCATTTCGCTGTTGCCGCCGCTCGAATCCCTCGTGCTGCCACAGCTAGAGCTGAAGCTCGCCGCCGCATGTCGCACCACCGCCGCCGCCGTCGCATGCACTCGAAGACCCTCTGCGTCTTTAGGACCAGATCGCAAGGGTTCGTCGAGGAAGAAGAGGAGATGGCGCCGGAGCAGATCTCTGCGCCAGAGAAGTAGTGGGACCCATCAGAGATGAAGGAGGCTGAAGGACCGAATAGGTGACCATAGAGGGGGGAGTGAATGGGAGCTGATAAAAATTCTTCCCGAAGGTCGAACTCAGCCTATACCCCGATTGCCACTCCGAGTACTCGCACACACCAAAGAATCTCAAGACAAGGCACAAACAAGCCCACACGAACAAGAGACAAGCCTAGAAGCAAATCATGGACGCACAAGACAAGAAACAGAGCACTTGGCCAATTCTGGAAACGCCAGGCACGGACTGTCCGTGCAGTACGGGCGGACCGTCCGCTAGGGTACGACGGACTGTCCGCAGGTGCTGCTCGGACTGTACGTAAAACGCAAAAGAACCACCAGAGACGCACTGGAAAATTTGGACTGTCCGAAGGGACCAAGCAGACTGTCCGCCAGTGTTGCGGACCGTCCGTGAGGCCTGGGCGGACTGTCCGCCAACCTCGCTGGAAACCGAAGACAAACTCAGCTCCACCCCAGACGAAATCTCGGCCACGCGGACTTTCTGTGAGTGACAAGCGGACTGTCTGCCAAGGTGCCGCGGACTATCCGCATGTTACGAACAGAGCTGAAAACTGCCCGACCCGAGGGGTCAACTCCACACATCCATCACCAGATCTCCCAAACGGCAAAAGCTCTTGAGCCAAGATTTGGGGGAGATGATAAGCAACACAAGAGGAAGCTATGCCCCAAAAATCTCGACCTCTAAGCCACCAAATCGCCGGAAATCACGGATCACACGAACCACCACCAAGAACTCGAACTCTGGCCAAAAACTCACGAATCGAAGGCTTTCCCCGGTGTTTGAGGGGTCAAGATCACACACAAAGATGTGCAAGGCATCCTCCCATGATCCCCTCAAAGAAATCCGAAGGAAAACGCCCTCAAATCCCTGAATCGAGCAAAGAACGAAACTCCCCAAAAATACCTCGAAAATTACACGAAAATCACAGAGGACTAGGAGATCATCGCAACGCCGAATGCTTCCATACATCCAGAGGTCAGAGTCTATACATGAATCTAGCCTAAGCAATACAGAGGGAAAGGAAACAGTTCAGAGAAATCTACCAGGGAAGGAAACCCTAGAGTCCAATAGAGAGAGATGCCATTCACCTCTCCGCTATTTATACGAAGTCCATCGGAGGGAGGTAAATGATCATGCTACCCCTACAACTTGAAATGAAGATACAACCCCTCAGGGGCATTTTTGTCAAGTCTTTATCGAGCAGACACGCTTCCACCGCAGCCTTGCTTAGCATCGACGCAAGCCTCGCGATCACGCCACGTGCCCCCCTCCTCAAAGCTTTGCAAGCTTCGGGCTCGATCTGCTACCTTGCACCGGCCCATGTTCACGACTTCAGCCCGCCAGTCTTGCACCGCACGGCTCGCAATCGACCCCATCGGCCACCGGGTCTATCGAACCAAGCCTACTTGCCACTCCATCACCCGGAGGCCGCAACGGCTACGGCCTTTCGCGCTTGTTCTTCACCTGCACCGACACGAGTCAAGCCGCAACCTGTACCTGCACACTTAGCCAAGCATCAGTCCACACAATGTTGTCAATCACTCATCACTAAGGAGCGACCCTCCACTGGTCCTCGCACACACCTGGTCCTCAATCTCCCCCTTGATGAGTGCATTGACAACACCCATAGAAATCACATAGAGAAAAAGAAAAGAAAAACACCACAAACACCAACCTCCAACAAGTGATCCAAAGCCAAAGAACAAGCGAAAACAATATCACTCGCCAGACCAAGTCTCGACCCCCTAAGACAAGGGCAACGGCTCGACACAGCCGAGACAAAACAAAGCTCACAAAGAGCACACCAAAAAGCACAAAGCTCAGGCAAACCAAAGGAGCTCCCCCTGCACATATGCAAACTCCCCCAGAGCAAATGCAACCTCTTCTTCTCAATTTTTCTCCTCACATGCAACATCTCACAAATGCATACCAATTTTCCACAAAATTCTCCCAATGCATGAAAATTTCTCCCCCTATCATACAAAACTCTCCCCCTTGTTGACAATGCATGAATCAAGGTATATGAAAAGCTTCCCCTTGTTTTCACGAAAAATGCATGTCAAAGCATATATACAAACTAACAAGCTTCTCAAATATACAAAGAGCACAACAAAATGCTACACATGAGACATAGAGCAAGCAAAGTATACATGGTGTAGTTAGCACATTGCCATCAAGAAGGTAGAGACATATAAGCATGTGACATGGCTAAAAGCAATTTTAAGCAATTTTTACAAAGAAACATTCATCTCATGAGCAAGACCCTATCCAGCAATTTAAGCACAAATACACTAGATCATCCAAAGTTTATGCAAGATCACAAATTCTCATCACAAGATCATTATAAACGCCCACAAGCTACTCAAGTCATGTTAAAGCCATCGAGCCATGTGTCTACTTCTTAAAATGAGACTTCTCATGGTAGACAACTTGCTACGGTTTAGCACCCAAGATATGAACATCAAAAGCATAAAAACATGATTATGAGCTCATTTTTCAAGCATAAGGCAATTCACACACCAATTTCATTTTCAAGTTTAAACATGGTACATGAAGTGCCTTTGTGGCAAAAAGAAGCTTATGCTCCTCCCCAAGTAAGCAAAAGGGCTAAACATTTACAATGACAAAAAGGTCTTTGACCCCAAGCAAAGAGAACATGATACTCAAGCACAAACTAAATATGATATAGGCATTTAAGCACAATTTGAGCATAGACAAGCATCTACTCATGAGAGAGGCAATTTCATCATTTTCACAAACATGAAGCTATCTCAACATAAATATATGGCAAAACCATCAAGAGCATAGCATTCACATCCACCATTTAACAAACATGCACATATCACACATATAGCACATCAGTGATCAATGTATATAAGAGAAGCTTTTCCTAGCGCAAGTGATCCAAAGATGGCTATCCTACCAGGTTTTGTACAGAAAGTAAAATGCATGCATGGAATGCAACAAAATGAAACATATGACACATATATACATGAGAAGCTCCAAGACCCAGCTAGAAAGGAAAGCACACTCCAAGTTCACCCCGCAAGCGAGTGAAAGGGACTTGGTCAAGTGGTTTGGTGAATATGTCAGCTAGCTGATCTTGGGTAGGGACATAGGATAAAGATATGTTTCTCTTCTTAACATTGTCCCTCGGAAAGTGGTATCTCACTTCTATGTGTTTCATTTTGGAGTGGAGGACAGGATTCTTGGCTACACTTATGGCACTGGTGCTGTCACAGAAAAGTGGAACCTGGGAGCACTCCTCACCAAAATCACTCATAGTGTAGGTCATGCAAAGCAGCTGGGAACAACTACTAGCAGCAGCTACATACTCGGCCTCTGTAGTGGACTGGGCTACACTAGATTGCTTGCGAGATGACCAAGAGACCAAAGAAGAACCAAGGAATTGACAACACCCACAGGTAGACTTGCGGTCCAATCGAAACCCAGCAAAATCAGCATCGGAGTACCCGTGAAGTCTGAGTGTCGAGGAGGCAGAATACCAAACACCAAACTCAGGAGTGTAGTTCAAGTACCTGAAAATCCGCTTGACGGCCTGCCGATGTGAAGTCCTCAGTGAAGCCTGAAAATGAGCGCACAGACACACACTGTACTGTATGTCCGGCCTCGTCGCCGTCAAGTAGAGGAGGGAGCCGATCATGCTCCGGTACTCCTTCTGGTCCACGGGTTCGCCGTCCTCGTCCGCATCCAAAGCCGTAGTGGTACTCATCGGTGTAGTCAGCGGCATGGAGTCGTTCATGCCAAACTTCTTCACCATGTCCCTGGTGTACTTCGCCTGATGTACAAACATCCCGTCCTTGCACTGCTTGATCTGGAGTCCTAAGAAAAACTGCAGCTCGCCCATCATGGACATCTCAAATTCCCTACTCATGTCGTCTGCAAATCTGGCAACAAGATCATGAGAAGAGCCACCAAATATTATGTCATCCACGTATATCTGAACAATCAAAAGGTCATTCCAATGCTTAAGGAGAAACAGAGTCTTATCAACTGTGCCCATCACAAACCCCTTACTCAGCAAAAACCCTCTCAACCTGCCATACCAAGCTCTCAGCGCCTGTTTCAACCCATAGAGCGCTCTCTGGAGTTTGTATACATGGTGTGGGTATTTCTCGCTCTCAAACCCTAGGGGTTGCCTCACATACACTTCTTCCTCTATCACCCCATTCAAGAAAGCACTCTTGACAACCATTTGGTACAACTTGAACCCTTTAGCCACGGCAAAGGCTAGAAGGATCATAATTGCCTCCAAACGAGCCACAGGAGCAAATGTCTCCTCATAATATATACCCTCTTTCTGGTTGAACCCCTGAGCCACCAACCTCGACTTGTTTCTCACAACCATCCCATTCTCACCCTCTTTGTTCTTCCACACCCACTTGGTACCTATGGGACTGCAATTTGGTGGTTGATCGACTAACACCCAGACTTGGTTTCTCTCAAAATTCTCCAACTCCTCATGCATGGAATTCACCCAATTCTCGTCAGACAAAGCATGTCGAATATCTTTGGGCTCAAACGACGCAACAAAAGCAGAATGAGTGAAATGAGAAGTGTTCCTTGACCTTGACCGTGTAGTACATTCATGAAGGTCACCTATGATCGTCGTCGGTGGGTGATCCACCTGTACCCGTCGGGGTGCCTCTCGCCTGGACATGATCTCCCCCTCAGCAACAGCCTCCACTCGAACAGCCTCAGTCATAGTGGGTGTAGGGGATGGTCCATCCTCGATCATCGTCGTAGTAGTGGAAGTAGCATGTACACGATCAGCCACGGGAGCATCACCACCATCGTCGTCTTCATCTCCATCTCCATCCTTCTCATCCTCAAAGATCCTTGCTCCAATCTCCTCGTCACCTGCACACTCAAAAGCAGAAGAGCTACATGGCTGTGTCTCGTCGAAGGTTACCTCGCAAGTCTCCATGATTCGGTTAGTGTCAAGATTAAGCACCCGGTATGCTCTAGAATGAATCGCATAACCAAGGAAAATACCATCAGAACATCAAGACTCAAACTTATCCAACTTGTCCTTCTTCAGAATGAAACACTTGCAACCAAAAGCTCTAAAATGACTCACCTTGGGTTGTCCCCCATGCATCAGCTCATAAGAGGTCTTCTTCTTAAAGGCGCGAAGGAAGATGCGATTTGAGACATAGCAAGCGGTATTGACCGCCTCGGCCCAGAAACGCCTAGGAGTCCTATGCTCATCGAGCATCGTCCTGGCCATCTCAAAAAGGGTTCAGTTCTTCCTCTCCACTACGCCATTCTGGCAACCAACGTATGGAGAAGAGTACTGATGATCGAGACCAAGATCACTGCAAAAGGCATCAAAATGAGAGTTCTTAAACTGTGCCATTGTCACTGCGTATAGCTCGAATGGCATCACCATGTCTCTCATTCTTCAACCTCAAGATCAAGTCCCGGACAAAGCCAAATGTCTCGCTCTTATACTCCAAAAAGAAAACCCAAGAGTACCTCAAAAAATCATCAACAACCACAAGAACATACCACTTCCCACCCGCAGAGCGAACACGAGCTGGCCCAACCAAATCCATGTGCAACAGCTCACAAGGTTGCTCGGTCATGACAGCAGTCAGAGGGGCGTGAGAAGCAGCAACCATCTTTCCATGTCAACAAGAAGCACAAACCAAATCCTTCTCGAATTTCAACTTAGGCAATCCTCGGACAAGATCAAGACCACTCAAGCGGGAAAGCAACTCAAAGCTCAAGTGTCCCAATCTCCTATGCCATTTCCAAAGCTCGGCCGAAACGCTAGCAACAAAGCATCGAGGAGGACCAACAGACTGGGAAAAATCGGCACGGAAGATTTGACCCTCGGGGATGATCGTACAGACAAGATCGCCTCGAGAATCAAGCACACGAGAAGCGCCCAACTTAAAACGAACCTCAAAATCTTCGTCCAGTAACTGAGATACTGACAACAGGTTAAAACCAAGTGACTTGACTAGAGCCACACTTCTTAAGGTCACCTTGCTACTCACCTTCACCATACCTTCGGCAAGCACTCGTCCTCTCCCATTATCCCCGAAAGTGATGTACTCCCTCGTACTCACCGGGGTGAGGCTGGAGAACCACCCACGATCTCCGGTCATGTGTCATGAGCAACCAGAGTCGATCAACCAAAAGTCCTCCAAGCCTCCCACCTGCAATAAAAATGAGAACGAGAATGAGCAAGCGACTCAACACTGGATTTAGTACCAAAAGAGTCAAACCAGTGTCGAGCCATTTGCTCAAGGGAAGGGTTAGCAAAGTCCATCCTACCGAAACCTCTAGGTGTTGCCCTCTCACGCCTACCACCAAAGTACTTGTCACATCTCGCTGGAGGAGTACGCGCACCACGAGGGGGAAAGCGTGGCCTGTAGTCCATCTGAGACCCAAAGCTCCGATCGTGCCTCCTGAACTCGTAACGGTCACGAGAAGGAGCACGTCGAGCCAACTCACCACACCCAAACCCAACACGTCTATCTCTTTGAGGAAACACACCTCCACCTCCACGAGCGGGAACTATACGCACATACACCTTACCCCTGGGTAGAGGCCCTCTACGAGGCTCAGGCACACCACGAGAAAGGTGGTACCTGTCCTTGTTTGCCATCTCCCTAGCAAACCTCTCATCTCTCTTCCTCCTGAAACAGAACTCATCCTTATGCCCATCCCTGTCACAATACTGACAATGGAAGCGGATCGGCTGTGGCTTAGGCTGTGGCTTCTCTACAGGCTTCTTAACAGCCTTCTCTCCTGACTTCCCCTCAAAGACATTCCCCAAGTTGCTCACAGACTTGATGGGTTTCTGGTAGTTTTTTGTTTTCTGGGGGAACACTGATGGGTCTGGAGTTGTATCAAGCTTGTTTCTGAGGTGGTTTTGCTTGGGTGCATAATTGTTCATGGTTATGGTTTGTGGTGGAGTAGGAGTCTCTTCGGCTTTCTCTTCTCCCTCACCACTCTTCTCACCACTCTTCTCACTCCTCTTGTCAGCCCCCAACACCTGACCATCAAACCACTTGAACTCAGCCAACATCAAACTCAACTGTGGCTCATGCCTAGACAACCAACTTATCAATTTCCTAAGCTCATCGTTTTCGTCCTGCAAACGGTCAACATAGTGTGCAAGTTCCATGTTTTTCAAAGCATGCATTTCACAGGTAGAACATGATGTAGGAATGGGAGCCTTCAAAGCAGCCTCAAGAGAAACTATTCTAGTGTGAGATTCATCTAGCCTAGCATGCAAAACGGGACATGAGGTACAAGCACCAAACAAAGCTGGCGTAGACTTCAATTCATCACACTCAATCCTAATCACATCTAGTTCCTCAAGAGTAGAGGCATGCTTCTCCTTGAGAGCAGTCAGATCAGCAAGAAAAACTGAGCAATCACCACAGTCAATCTCATCAGACACCACAGGAGCAGATTTCAAAGAACCTATTTCATTTCTAGCATCCACAAGCAAGGATTCAAGCTCAGCTATCTTATCCTTAGCATCCCCCAACAAAGACCTGAATTCTCTCTTCTCCTTGTTGGTCTTTCTAAGCACATCATCACGGTTATCAAGCAACTCATTGAGCCTAGCATTCTCCTCTAGCAGGAAGTTGGGATCATGTTGTACCTCTTCCTCGGAATCGAAGTTTGAATCCGAGCTATGCTTCCCACCCTTCTTGGAGTGCGCCATGCCGCAAAAGCCTCCTTGTGCGACGAAGCTCAAGCCGGTGAAGTTCTTGCCCGTGTGCCGCTTGTCCTTGAGCCTTTCTTACTCTTCCTCGCTACTCGAGTCGGAAGAAGCATCGCTTGATGTGGAGTCGATGTCGCTCGCTCCGGCAACCATCGCTCGAGTCGTCTTCTTCTTGTACCCGCTACTCTTCTTGTGCCTTCTCTCGCCCTTGTCCTTGTGCTTGTCCTTGTAGTCGTTCCGGGAGCGGTGCTTGTTGTAGTCGTGCTTGAGCTTGCCCTTGTAGTCGTTCTTGATCTCCATGGCTTCAGGGCATTCGGCGATGAAGTGCCCGTGCTTCCCGCACCGATAGCACATCCCCGAGCTCTGCCTTGCATTCTTGCGGTTCTCATACATCCGCCCAAACCTCTTGCTCAACAAAGCGAGATCGTCCTCGCTCAGCACCTCAAAGTCCTCATCTGGCAAAGACACAAGACAAGACAAAGAGAAGCCACAAGAGTTAGCGTTAGACCTTGATCCTGAGACAAGAGCCAAACTATGAGGATCATTGGGGCTCTCGCTCTTGGCTCTCAAGCCACGATCAACCTCCGAAGACATGAGCTTGGAAAACAGCTCATCCAGCGTCAGCGTATCATACACGCTCAACTCCTCAATGGCCTCGACCTTGGCACTCCACACAGACCTATCCAGGGCATGCAAAAGCTTGATAGCTTGATCATGATCCGTGTATGGGAGCACTGTCACATTGGCCCTCATGTTGTTGACTATGCTAGTGAAGCGCTGAAACATAGCATCGGTCGACTCACTGAGGAGATGAGTGAAGTTCTCATACTCTCTCCGGTAAGTGGAAACAAACGGGCTTGCACTTGGGCATTGCCAACATGAGCATTTCTCAACTTGAGCCAAATCTCTCCGGCCACATTCTCTCCATACACTCGCTCAAACTCCGAGGCACAGAGAGCAGGGAACAAGTAATCAACAGCTTTACTGTTGGCCTCACACATGTCCCGCGATCCTGGAAGCGGAAAACTGTCTGGGATGACATAATGAGGATTCTGAGTGACCTCCCAGATAAGAGTTCCCTTCCCTCGCAAAAACGCGCCCATGCGCCTCTCCCACATCGGGTAATTCTTGCCATCAAAGTGTGGAGGACCCGACCCCTTGCCATAATCACCCATCTTTGGATCTTAGACTGGTTAGAATTAAGAAGATCTGTAACCAGCTCTGATACCAATTGAAGGACCGAATAGGTGACCAGAGAGGGGGGGAGTGAATGGGAGCTGATAAAAATTCTTCCCGAAGGTCGAACTCAGCCTATACCCCGATTGCCACTCCGAGTACTCGCACACACCAAAGAATCTCAAGACAAGGCACAAACAAGCCGACACGAACAAGAGACAAGCCTAGAAGCAAATCGTCGAAGCACAAGACAAGAAACAGAGCACTTGGCCAATTCTGTAAACGCCAGCTGCGGACTGTCCGTGCAGTACGGGCGGACCGTCCGCTAGGGTACGGCGGACTGTCCACAGGTGCTGCTCGGACTGTCCGTAAAACGCTACAGAACCACCAGAGATGCACTGGAAAATTCGGACTGTCCGAAGGGACCAAGCGGACTGTCCGCCAGTGTCGCGGACCGTCCATGAGGCCTGGGCGGACTGTCTGCCAACCTCGCTGGAAACCAAAGACAAACTCAGCTCCACCCCAGACGAAATCTCGGCCACGTGGACTGCCCGTGAGTGACACGCGGACTGTCCACAAACCACTTGCAACAAAACCCTATGGCCATGACGGATCGAAACGCGGATGCGCAAGAACACGAAGAACACGAGCACTGTTCAGCAGCGCGCGGACTGTCTGCCAAGGTGCCACGGACTATCCGCATGTTACAAACAGAGCTGAAAACTGCCCGACCCACGAGGTCAACTCCACACATCCATCACCGGATCTCCCAAACGGCAAAAGCTCTTGAGACAAGATTTGGGGGAGATGATAAGCAACACAAAAGGAAGCTATGCCCCAAAAATCTCGACCTCTAAGCCACCAAATCACCGGGAATCACGGATCACACGAACCACCACCAAGAACTCGAACTCCGGCCAAAACCTCACGAATCGAAGGCTTTCCCGGGCGTTTGAGGGGTCAAGATCACACACAAAGATGCGCAAGGCATACACCCATGATCCGCTCAAAGAAATCCGAAGGAAAACGCCCTCAAATCATTGAATCGAGCGAAGAACGAAACTCCCCAAAAATACCCTAAAAATTACACAAAAATCACAGAGGACTAGGAGATCATCGCAACGCCGAATGCTTCCATACATCCAGAGGTTAGAGTCTATACAAGAATCTAGGCTAAGGAATACAAAGGGAAAAGAAACAGTTCAGAGAAATCTACCGGGGAAGGAAACCCTAGAGTCCAAGAGAGAGAGATGCCATCCACCTCTCCGCTATTTATACGAAGTCCATCAGAGGGAGGTAAATGACCACGCTACCCCTACAACTTGAAATGAAGATACAACCCCTCAGGGCATTTTGGTCAAGTCTTCATCAAGCGGACACGCTTCCACTGCAGCCTTGCTTAGCATCGACGCAAGCCTCGCTATCATGCCACATGCCCCCCGCCTCGAAGCTTTGCAAGCTTCGGGCTCGATCCGCTACCTTGCACCGGCCCATGTTCACGACTTCAGCCCGCCAGTCTTGCACCGCACGGCTCGCACTTGACCCCATCGGCCACCGGGTCCATCGAACCAAGCCTACTTGCCACTCCATCACCCGAAGGCCACCACGGCTATGGCCTTTCGCGCTTGTTCTTCACCTGCACCGACACGAGTCAAGGCGCAACATGTACCTGCACACTTAGCCAAGCATCAGTCCACACAACGTTGTCAATCACTCATCACTAAGGAGCGACCCTCCACTCCATCAGGCAGAGGTGGATTGGAAGGCGCCTACCGGCCAAGACCTCCCCATGGAAGACGTCACAGAGCAGGTCGTCTTTGCCTTCTTCTTCGAGCATGGCTTTAACATCCCCGCGGGGGACTTCTTTAGAGGTCTTCTGGATTACTACCGCCTGGAGCTGGTACATCTTGTCCCAAACTCCATCACCACTGTTTCCACTTTCATTCACATGTGTGATGTCTACTTAGGCATACCGCCACACTTCAACTTGTGGCGGCACTTTTTTCATGTCAAGCGACCTAGGAAGTCACTAGTCGTAGGTAGCGCAGGATACTACCTTAGATCAGGTCGTAAGGTAGAATATATAGATATGGAGCTACCAGACAGCAACTCTGGCTGGAAATCAGAGTGGTTCTACGTAGTGAACAAGAAGATGGAGCTCCCGAAGCGCACTGGTTTTGGGCCGACTAAGGTCCCTGAATGGGATCTCGCGTTGACGTCCTGTGAGAAGGAGGAGATTGCGCCGCTCCTTGCCAAGGTCACTGAGCTCATGGAAGCCGGCTTGACGGGAGGCGTGGTGGCGATCATCTTCAGTCGTCGCCTGATCCAACCGATCAAGGATGGGGTGCATCCAGCCTACGAGTACTGGAGTCAGATAGAACCGACTCATGAGGCCAACAGAAAGGTCTCCAAGGAGGAGATGGTCGCCCGGGTGAAGTTGTTGTTCTGCAGAGTGATCCGCAACAAGACCTGGCCGAAGGCACATTCGCTGAAGCGTCCAGCAGATTATGTAAGTCGCTAACTCTGATGTCATTGTTTTGTCATTATTATTAGGATGTCAACCTCACTAATAATCTTTTTGTGTTGCTTTCATCATTGTGCAGGTACTAGTCGCTGCGAGTTGGTCTCCCGCGCCACTGCCTGAAGGCGAGGAGGTGTGGAGGAAGATGAGGTCACTGGAGGATGTCCAGCAGCCACCAGCCCAGCTGGTGGACGAGTACTTGTCCGACTCATCAGTTGAGGCAGACGAGGAAGATGTGCAGGAGGTCGCACAGAGCATGAGCCGGTAGACCCGCCGAGTGCGGAAGGCTGCGGGCAAGATTGCTCAGTCGAAGGCGGAGGCCGCCAAGACAGCAATGTTGGAGAGCGCCAAGAATAAGCGCAAGAGGGGGCCAGAGCTCCACCCCGCCGCCTGAGCAGCAGGACAAGGAGGTCACCGTGAAGGACGACTCCGAGGAGGTGGACGAAACGATTGAGGTCCCGGAGCTGAGTCCGGAGACCAAGCGCTGCAAGGAAGAGGTGATGAAGGTCACCCAGGAAGACGTGCAGAAGATCAAGGAGAAGTACCAGGCTGAATCCAAATTCAGTCGCAGGTACCCCCCAAGACCTCCTCCCAGGGCTTTGAAGATACGCCGCAAGTTGATTGCGAAGTAAGTAGATCTGATGACCTTCTTGTTGTCTTGTACTTTTGTATGCTTGAATTCTGACAGGTTGAACTATGTAGGTCAGCAACATCTTCGCCGAGCATGTCAAACTCAAAAGATTTGACACTAGAGGTCGACATAGGAGCCGAAACCTCCACTTCACCAGCTACGACCTCAAGGGATGATGCCGGGGTTCCAAGTGCTGCTCCGCCACTCACGAGCCTATAGGTCGTGCTGGAGCCAGCTCCGGTCAATGTGCAGCCCTCGTAGGAGGTGCATGATGTTGTGGCAGACCAAGGTCATCTTGAGGTGCCGCCACGCCAAGGGGGTGCTGCGCCGGGGCTAGACGGTCCGGCCAAATATTGGACTAAGTATGAGACGTACTAGGCCAAGGAGTTGGACTGGAACAGCACACCTTTCGAGGATGACATCCTCGATGACTATGAAGACACCAAGGTGATCAAGGGCTCCATCGTCAGCCTGTCGCAGGCTTTCGAAGTAAGAGGTTACTATTTATCACAGAGGATACAGGAAGGTCTTTAGATTTTTCTAGCGAACTAACAACTTTGTTGTGGTCTTTGCAAGAGGATGGCCACCCGAGCCAAGGCTCGGGCAGACTTGTGTAGAGGCACCGCAGCTGTATCGCTAGAGGCGCACTTGTTGGATGAGGAGCTCCAATGGGTGAAGAGGGAAGCTGCCCTCGAGAAGTAGAGACTCGAGGGTGAAAAGAAGAAGCTCGCTGACAAGCTGGCTGAGCAGATGCTCTTGGCCGCCAATACTGATGCGACTTTGAAGTCCATCAGCGAAGGTAAGACCTTGCTTCCCCCAGGTCGTAGAATGTGTCTATTTTGCAATAAACTTGTGCTGACAACTGTTAATGTAACAAATGCTAGGGCCACAGAGAAGCATCAGAAGGAAGACCTCTTGGATGCTGAGAAGGCCATTGCCACACTCAAGGAGGAGAACAAGGTGCTGATCGGTAGTGAGTACAACGTTTGTCAAAAGCTTGCTCAGGAAAAGCAAATCAGGAGGGATCTTGAGATCGACCTCGTGGTTGCAATGCAGTCGCTGTATAATGATCAAGTGATCATTGCAGACCATGAGGTGGAGATGGGTGACCTCTGGAACACTGCAGGCTTTATCATGGATAAGGTCATACTGCAGCCCACCGAAGGGGAGCCAAAGTCTCTTTTGGAGCAGCTCATGGCGGCTCCAGAGAAGGTCGATGAGCTACTGCAGTCTGCGAGCAGGGCAGCAACATTAGAGATGTTGGTGCGGGTGAAGTCTCACTTCCCCGAGGTAGAAGTCCAGAAGATTGCCGAGGGTCCTAATGCCGGAGTCAACCTTCAACAGGTCGAAACCAAAGTAGAGGATGCTGCCAACAAGGTCGTAGAGAGCCTTGTCTTTGAAGATGATGAGGAGTAGTAGTCCTGACTTGTAAATAGGTTAGCTTTTGCATACCCTTGTTGGCCAGAGCACAACAGTCTCTATGCTTGTGTAAACATGTTAATAGAAGAAATCCAACTTGGACACTTTTGCAGATCTTGATCATGTCCGCAAGCATGGTTGCAGCACGATCGAGCCCCGCAACGATATCGCGAGGTGTGGGCGGATGGGTTTCTGTCGGCGAGCCAGATTCGACCTGCTGAACGGGTTTGACCATGGCGTTGTCGGGGATGACTTGGCCGGCGGCGGGAGCGGTGGATCTCGACTGCATGGAGCTGAAGTAGATGTCGACGGGATTGGCGAGGAAGTCCGCCATGCTGGCATGGAAGATGACGATGTTGAACGAAGCCATCAAAGTCACACGGAGAACTCTAGATCTGCCCCTACCTGGCACGCCAACTGTCGGAGGTTTAGTTCCGCACAATCCACAGGGGGGTCGACCCCTGTGGTTTATATTCGGATGGGGGTGACCTAGAGCTAATCGCTTGATGGTTATGCGAAAGCACATGGAACACGGCGAGTTTATACTCGTTCGGGCCTCCGGAGAGTAAAACCCTCCGGAAAAGGTTGGCGCCCAGACTCCTGGTCGGTTACGACTGGGAGACCTAAGCCTAGTTGGTTACAACTACTTCCATACATCCCGGACTACCTGTCAGATCCACCGCTGTCTTGTCTTCCATGCCAAGTCTTGTAGTCGTTCTAGATAAGGTCTTTAGGAGGTCGTGTGGGCCACAGATCAGGTCTGTTGGGCCCACAACCAGGTTGGTTGATCTTATGGTGGGCCGGACCCACTTGTCAGGGATGGCCGTGAGACTGGTCGGTGGGGACCCAGGGGTACCCAAGTCCCATGTTGACGGTCGATTTCCGTCAACCAAGAGCATTTGTTACACTTTGGTTTGAGCTTTGAATTATAACTAACCCGCCACTTGGCATACTAATGATGTAACAAGTTCGCACTTGCATGTGGTTTTTGGAGTATGTTGTTTACGCAGGATTTAAGTACTTAAAGGAGCACTTTTGGGCAAGGTTCATCGAGCACTTTATGAGAAGATCACGAAGCTCGGTACAAGTCAAGACACGAAGTGAACATGACTCCAAATGACTCGAGGACCGAAGCATGAAGTCGTGAAACTTCGAGGACTTGAACAGAAGATGAGGGAGTTCGCGCGCCAAGTACCCTTATCTAAACTGCGGGGAAAATGACGAGGACCCACATGAAGTTCGGTAAATATTTAAGAAGACATGAGAAGCGTCGGTGAGCAAGCCGGGGCCGAACTGGGCCGAAATGGGTCCAGGCCGGCCTGCCCACCCCCTTTTTGGCTCGGTTCGTGATGCCCTTTGACCTACTGCCTCTTCGGTCTATTTATATCCCCTGTCTCCGACGGCCGCCGCATCCATTCATCAGAGAGCCGTCGAATCGAGGAATACACACCGAAGGAAGCTTTCGCCGCCACGAGTCCTCGACGTTGCCTAGGAGATGGCTTAGGCTAGACCCTAGCCGCCATGGTTGGCCCTGCGTGGTGAAGCCATGGTGGAGTTCCGGTGCCATGCCTTGAATTCATCAAGGCACATGTACTTTTGATGGTGATATCAATCTAATCTTTCCTCTACTTTTGATCTACTTTGATGCTTGCCTTCTCTCATTCATGTGTGTAGCTAGCATATGATCTTAGTAGGAATAGATCTAATCTATGTCTTGCGGATACATCAAAGTGGTGCATGGACTTACGAGTAGTAGTTCGGTGTTGATTACCTTCCGTAGTGACAGTATGATACAGGGAAAGCGCTGAACGAACGTGCATTGGATATCTCCTTATCATGGTATGAGGTTTAGGTTAGTTTATCACTTTGGCCGGAGTTGCAACTAGGAGGTGGAAGGCTAGTGCTACCTTTTGGCGTGTTCCCTTTTGGCTATCGAATGTGATCCATACTTCCACCCGTGTTTGTATGTTAAACCCTTATGCAATTTATGCTTCAAGTAGGATTAGACTGGTTAGATGAAGAACCTTAGGTAGTTTGCTTCCGATCCACGGATTGATACCTTGGCACTACAAGGTTTTGGGTCAAATGCAACACCGAAGAATTGCAACGTAGAAAATTTGGTTGCGAGAGATGGTTGTATTACAACCATTCTAAAAAATGGTAGCGATACATGGCTTTAATACAACGGTTTTCAAGATGTTGCAAAGCTCTGTTGTGATTGGTGGACGATATTGCAATGGTGCAAAATGGTTGCAGTAGGATTAATTTTGGTTTCAATTGAGTGGTAATACTGCAACTACATTTGCGTTAGTTGCATTTGGTTGTGACTATTGCTACGATTGTTTGGTGTTGCATAAAATTTCACAAGCATTGCAAATTATTTATGCTTAATGCAACGAGAACTCTTGGAGGCGAAGCAAAAGTGAGGTTCAATTGCAACCTTTGTTGACAGTTGCAATATACTTTGATATTGTTGCAAATGCTAAATTTTATTGCAACGAGATCTTCAGCTTCGAAGCGAAAATTGTGTTCAAGTGCAACGCTTAATTTTTGTTGGAATATATACTTTGAGTGTTGCAACAACTAAGAGGCGAGTATGATTTGGATTGGGCCTTGTAGCGTGTATGATATACTATGAAAAAAATACAATTCATAGTCAAAATAGAACTTGGCCAATTTTGAATTGGGATTTTATTCTAATTATTAATTTTAAGAAAGAAGTTTGAATTGGTAGGAAAACAATCTACCATTAGTGACAAAATAGAAAAAAAATAAAAAAGTGCCATGATATGGAATTGAACCCATGACCTCAATACTACACTAGTATATAACTTACCACAACACCATTACAATGTTTGTGTTAGCTAGCATCGTTCAAGCTTTTTTCATGTTTTTATGTGGTCAGCTTATAGTAATCTTGTAGATATTAAAATAGAATAGTTACTTTAAAGGGTTCTATTAGTTAGTTATTTCAAAAACAAAGTAAAGTTTTCTAAAATTATTATTGTTTTTTGCCTATGCAACACCGGAAAAGTGTTGCAATAGGCCCAAAATGGTTACAATACACACAATGCCAGGAAACCAAAATAACTTTAAATTGCCATGTCACCCGGTCCCACCTTGAGGACGTAGTGATGCGGTCCCACCTTGAGGACGCAAAAAAATCCAAAAAAGAAGAGACGTGCCGGCATAATCGCAACTAGAAACCCTCCGCTACCTGCTGGCCTGCCCTGCATTGCCACAGCCGGCCACGCCTAGTCGGCCGCACCCTGGCTGCAGCCGGCCGCACCCTGGCCACAGCCGGCCACGCCCCCACTGCGCCCAGCCGGTTGCACCTTGGTCGCGACCGACCACACCTTGGCAACAACCGGTCGCACCCTGGCCACGGCCGGCCACACTGCTGCTGCGCCCAGCCGGCTGCACCCTGGCCGCGGTCGGCCGCACCCTAGCCACAGCCTGGCAATGGTCGACCACACCCTGGCCACGGCTGGCCACGCCCCAGCTGTGCCCAGCCACACCCCGACCGCAGCCGAAATGATTTAAAACATACATATATTTTTTTAATTTAGATAAAAGAAGTTTGAATACGTGAGAAAATGACCTATCATTCCTGGATGAATAGGTTTTGTTTTCTGTCTAATGCAACACTGAAAAAGTGTTACAATAGGCCTAAAATGGTTGCAATAGACACAATAACAAGAATTTAATTGGCAAAAAATGTTTCCTTGGGTATCGAACCTGAGACCTTTAGAACAAATGTGACGTGTGCAAACCACTAGGATAAGCATTAGTTTATGTTGTATTAGGGTGTTTTGTTTTTTTATTAATTGAACTGTAATAAATTTTTTTAAACAAATTTGACAAAATATGTGGCTATACAACACATTTTGGCTCCATAACCATCTCATAAAAGTTTCGAACGATCTCAACAAAGTGATACTATGCATCTTTCACAACTAGGAACATATGTCACTTAGCTACGTAGGACTATGTGAGCTATATATGTCTTTGTGAGGGATATTCATCAACTCTTTATCGAAATCACATGAATTTTTTATGTGACGCTCATACACCAAAATCATGTGACTACGTAACTTTTTAGATTTTTCTATCCATTTATGATATTTTCACATTTATTCCTTAGTAATTCAATAAATAATTACAGTAATAGCAAAACTTGATCAGAAAATTCTATAGATTCACAGAACAACATATTTTGGCTCCATAACCATCCCATAAAAGTTTTAAATGATTTCGACAAAGTGATACTATACATCTTTCACAGCTAGGAACATATCTCACTTAGCTACATAGGACTATGTGAGCTATATGTGTCTTTGTGAGGGACATTCAACAACTCTTTATCGAAATCACTTGAATTTTTATGTAACGCTCATACACAAAAATCTTATGACTACCTAACTTTTTAGATTTTTCTATCCACATTATGATATTTTCACATTTATTCCTTAGTAATTCAATAAATAATTAAAGTAATAACAAAACTTGATCAGAAAATTTCATAGATTCACACAACAACATATTTTGGCTCCATAACCATCTCATAAAAGTTTCAAACGATTTCGAAGAAGTGATACTATACATCTTTTACAACCATGAACATATCTCACTTAGCTACATAGGACTATCTCATATTATCTATTATCTCTACTGCTAAAAAGAGTGAAGTTACGAGAAAAAATTAGTCGTCCTTTTTCCTCTCCACCCCGCGCCTCTGCCCGCCCCTGCGCACTTGCCGCCTCTGTCCCACACTCCTCCACTTTCTACCCGTGACTACCCCAAACCCTACGACCAAACTTCCCCGGGACGAATAGTCGCCAACCACCTACGCCGCCGCCGCCGATCTCGCCACCGATCTCACCACCGACGGGTGAAACGAACCGGAATCGGATCACAATCCGCCTCAACTCCGTCCCCGAGTGGATCACCTCTTTCGCGACTCTGGCTGCACCGCCGCTGACGTCTGAATCGCCAGGCCCCGTTCCGCGACTCTGACTGCAAACTGCTAGCACCGCCACGCCCCTATTGCAATTTTCAGGTGACTGTGATATTTTCGGTGAAATTTTGCCGGGAAATCCGGAATTTCTTGTTTTTCAATGATGGACGAAAAATAATAATTTTGGTTGAAAATTTTCGGAATTTTGAATTACGTTTTCTTATATAATATAAATAAGGCGTAAACAAATACATATAACTCTGTGGTGCGGTGGTAGACATCTTCCTCAACCTCTACAGGGTTCGTTGGTTCGATTCTGGAGTCATCACTATTTTTTTTTCTTATTTTCCTATCATTTCACATCATTTTGTAAAAACATATAGTGCTTCCAGGGTTCGAACCAAGGGCGCCAAAATCCAGCGATTGAAGCTAAACCACCGAACTACGATTAAAGGATTCAATAGAATTCATGTAGACCTTTTATATCTTCAATTTTTTCCGTTTTCGAGGGGTTCCAATTTTTTTTCCGCGAAATTGAAAACCCTATCTGTGATATCCTCAACAACCGCCGCCTCCTTTTTTTCTCGCATCCTCTCCGGATCCGAGCGCCTCCTCCGTCCACTACCCGGCCGCGGCTCCTGTGGCTGCCCATCCGCCACCACGCTGGCGCGCCCCTTGTGGCTGCCCATCCGCGGCTGAACGTGGAGGACGCCGCCATCGTCTTCTACGAACGGCACGACCGCATCCTAGGTACCCACGGAGGTACTCCATCGAATCACCTACTTCCTCCTCTTCTTCTTTGTAATCGGGGCTCGACTGGTTAGGGTTCATCGGTCGATTTAGGGGGGCTCGACTAGTTAGGCTTCAAGCATTGACCATGCAACGAATCTAGCTACCAGTTCTTGACGCCTTCTCCTCCTCTTCCCATGGCCTATCTGTCTCTGCAGGAGCTGGTGGCGTTCTAAGCGCGCGGGTTCGTATGGTGGCCGTGGCCGGCGGCGAAGATCTTGAGCACGCGCGGGATCCTAGGGACTGGGCTTTGTCTTTGAACTCTGAAGGCGCCGCCCTCCTGTTGCTTTTATCCCTCAGGTGAGATTGGGTTGTTGCTCCCATGCTGCTTGCTTATGAATCAAGTTTACACACATATGATAGACGACATGAGTGAAATATCCATAAACAGTAATCAAAACATACAAGAGTTAAACCATTACATTATCTTTTTATTACACTCAGACGATGGACTCGAAGGTCTTTAAAACGAACAAAAGATAACTAGACGAAGCAACTCCGTCTTCAGCTTCCACAGGCACATTACTGGTGGCACGCAAGCCTCAGAACACATCGAAGTCGCTGAAGTACTCTTCTCCAGTGTTCTCCTCTGAACAGTGGTAAGCAAGGGTGAGCACACTTATGGTTGGAGCTCAACAAGTGGGGGGGAAATGCAAGGCTATCAAGGATAGGCTAAGGTTGTGCAGCGGTAAGCATTTTAATGTTGGTCAAATTTTATTAGCAAGCACCTAGTTACTAGGTGTAAGTGTATACCAACCCCTTTAAGAAATTAGAAAACATTTCATCTCAAAAACCATATAAAACCATGATTTAATTTCATCTTCAAGTTCACTTATCATTCGAGGGTCCAGGCCACTCTTGACCGTGAGCACAGTTGATCGATCAGTTTTCACTCTGCAGAGGTCGTCCACTTTACCCATAGTTCGTGTTCCCCATGTTGCCCGGGTTGATCAGACCCATAAACACTTCCGAGGTGAGTGGCTAGGGGTCCACTATGTAGCCTTTACAAAGATATGCAGAAGACCAACAACCCGCGACAGTTACAGCAGCGAAGCGGACCGTAACCCTCCCTAGAGGTCAGCACCTTAGCAAAGGCTGCTACCCCAAATGAACCGGGCTATACCCCTACAACTCCGGCCCCCTGTGCTCCTTTCAGATAAGGTTGTCAGATAATTCCACACACCTAATTAATTGGCTAAGCCAGAGCCATATGGACTGTGGTTTGACTGTTTTCCTGGGTGGTTCTCCATGTTCCAATTAACTCATATGATCTTATTATTATCCACAAATTCACCAAGACTTGCTCATCATTTATCATTTTGTAAATATTCATTTGAACCATCCCAAGTTATAGCAACTAAGCATTTCTACCCAAAACATTTATTTAAAAGGGTTGTTCAAGGTAAAGGGGATAAAATTCTAGTCATGTCCTTAAAAAGGTAATTTTCCTAGCAATTTATGCATAACAACAAATAAAAGTAAATATTAATTTAATATGCAATTATTTAGGACAAAGCAGAATATGCAGAGGGAGAAGTCCACACTTGCCTTCCTTGCCTACACATTGTGCTTTTTCTTTCTCAAACAACTCCTCTTGATCCACTCCAACTGGTTGATCACTTGAAACTGGCACGATGTCTACGAGCACACATAAAAACATTCAATAAATAAAATAATACACCAAACAGATCTAAAAGCTAAAAAAACACTGCTAAAACTAACGGGCTTGAAGAGACGATCGCGTGGACACCAAGAACGCTTAAAACGGAGCTAAGACGCAAAAGATACTGCCAAAACAAGGTTCTGGGGCTTTTCTGCGAAGAAACTAGGCTTCCAGGGGCTAAACTGAAAGAAACCAAGGACCTAAAACTAATTACATGTATAAACCTAAGGTTTATAGCTCAAAACAACCTATCAGGGGCCTCGGGCGAGAAAACTAAACAAACCAAGGGCTTAAACGTTAAAAACAGGACCTAACTGAAAGGATTTCTATAGGTGGAAGGACCTGCTTGTGAAACTAAGGAAGGTGGGGGTCTCCTTTGCAAAACGATCGGTGGCGGCTCCAGTTGATCGTTACACGGTCTGTTGACCTGCGGGCCGAGCGGATCTGGGCCGTAGATCTGCGCACGGACGGCTGGCCGAAAAACCAAAAGCTCGGGGGTCTATTCATAAAAGAAAGGACCTAAAGGAAAGGATTCTTCTACGTGGAAGGGTATATTTGTGATTTTGGAAAGCACAGGGGCCTTTTTGAAAAACAACGGTGGCTGGCTGGGTTCACCGGTACTCAACCGGGTTTGACTCGGGTGAGGCGGTGGATCTGAGCTGCAGATCCTCAAGCGGACGGCCCTGGTGGCCTGTAAGCGGCGGGACGGCAACGTGCGGCAGCGCCGGGCGGCGGACGGCGGTGGGCTTCCCGGAAAAAGCTCAAAACCGAGCTAGAGGCCACGGTTCGGGACGCGGCCGGGCTCTACGCGGAGCTGAGGGCACGGCGAACGTGACTAGGAGATCCAAGAGGCGGTTTGGGTGACGGCCGCGGTGCGAAGGCCGGCAAGGCGGACGGTGCGGCTCCGGTGAACTCCGGCGAGCTCATTTGGCAAGTATAGGCGCGACTACGAACAAAAGAAAGAAGGGACTGCTTCCTTACCCCGATGCGAAGCTCTGGATGTAGTAGAGGGTGTCGGAGATGCGGCGGGGAAAGAGATCGACGCCGGCGGCTCTGGTGGCGCTCCGGGCAGAGAGTAGGGGCGTGGCTCAATCAAGGGGGAGAAGGCAGAGCGAGAGTGAGAGGAAAAGGGGTGATGCAGGGGCTCAAGCATGACCTTTATAGGCTAGGGAGGAGGAGAAGGAGCGACGGCCGGGGAGCTAAGCCGTTGATGGCCATGGGCGCCGGCGGCTTGATGGCAATTAAGGGGGTGGTTTGATTAGGGGTAACGGAGGGAATTGAAGGCGAGGTAGTGAAGGGGGAGCTTCACCGTGCCTTGATGGTTGGCTTGAAGGAGGGGGAGGTGCGCGTGGCCCACGGAAACGGCCGGCGGGCGCGCGGTGCTTGCGAAGCAGAGGAGCCAGAGGTGGGAGATGGGACTGACAGGTGGGGCCGAGGCATCAGCGGCTGCAAGAGAGAAGAGGGGGAAGCTGGGCTGGGGAAGGAACTTGGGCCGGGGAGAGAGAGCTAGGCTGCGCGAGAGGAGGTGGGCCGGCGAGGAAAAAGAAAGAAGGCCGGCGGGGGAAGGCTGGACCGGTGGGCTGAAAAGAGAATGGGAGGGGGAAGAGAGGGTTTTGGGGTTTTTTTTCTTCTTTTTTTTCAAAACTTTTCTTTCAAAACTTTTTCAAACTTTAAACACTTTTCTAATCTTTTCAAACTTTCAAACTATTTTGAAACTTTTTAAACTTCACACAATCAAACATAAACTATGCAAACAAAATATGATGCACAAGCACTTGTTGCTTTTAAAATTATTCAAAATGATATTTAAATATTTTAGAGCCAAATTTATTTGATAAATTATTTATTTCCTTAGAAAATTAAATCTAAACACCATGTTGCTTACATTATTTTAGTGATGGAATTTTTTTAGGGTGTTACAAAACAACCCCCCTTAAAATGAATCTCGTCCCGAGATTCGGAGAGATTGGGAAAACTAAGGGTACTCTTCTATAAGCTCATCTTGCACATTGAGTTCTTCCGACAGTCATAGCTCCTTCTCTTATTTTCCTTTATCTTGATTCACTTTTCCTTCCTCCTTGGATGGGGCAGTAGCGACAACCTCAATCCTATCTCCTTGTGGGCTGGTTAAGAGCACTGACTTCTTGGCACACAGAATTATTCCATCACATTCGCCTAACCAATCCATTCCAAGTATCACATCTATTCCACTAGATGTAAGGACTACTAGATCAGCTTGAAAATCTATTCCTCTGATTTTAAGATTGACCCGTGGGCATACATAAGTGGATTTCATTTCACCGTTCGGGGAACTAACCAGCAAATGTGTCTTCATAGAACTCATAGGTATATCATGCTTTGCCACAAATTGTTCAGTAATGAATGAATGCGATGCTCCAGAATCAAATAAAATTGTTGCTGGTATAGAGTTGACTGAGAATGTACCCAACACAACACCTGGAGCGTCTTGATCTTGTTCAGTTGTCACATGATTCACTCTACCACATGCGTAGTTCTATTGGCCTCTGTTACCTCGAGGAGTAGAGTTCCCGATGCGAGCTTGAGATAACAGTTGTCCAAATCTCTGACCATTGCCTTTCTGGGGAGTCTGCATGTTGTGCTTTGGACAGATGTTGGCATAATGTCCAAATTCTCCACAATTGAAACAACCATTAGGACAAACCAGGGAGGTGTTTCTCACTGGTGCTCCTGAACGATCTTGACTTGGAACATATGGTGTCTGCTGGCTGGAATGCTGGGGTGGCTGAGTTGAGTGCCACAACTGTATGTTCTGAGTATAATTTCCTCCTGATCCACCAGAGTGAAACTGAGAACCCTGAGATGAGTTGAAGCGGGGGCGTGTGTTGCTGGATTGTCCATGAGATTTGAACTTGCGCTTCTGTTCACCAAGTTCCATACGTTTGTTCTCCAAACCTATAGCCTTGTTCAACAACGTCTGAAAGTTGGGGAATGTATGGCTCTGCAGCTGATAGTTGTGTGGTCCAATCAATCCATCCAAGAATCTTTCCTGCCTCTTGGGATCAGTGTTTACTTCATCGGGAGCATAACGGGACAAGTGTGTAAACTTGTCGAGATATTTCGTGACAGACATGTTTCCCTACTTTAGTGCAAGAAATTCCCTCTGCTTGAGTTTTATCACTCTCGAAGGAATGTGATGTGCACGGAAGCTATCCCGGAACTCCTGCGAAGTGATCGTGTTTCTAGCAGGATGTGCAGTTGTATAGGCATCCCACCAATCACTGGCTTGCCCTGTCAGTCTGCCTACAGCATATAGGACCATTTCCCAGTCGGTGCATTGAACGGTTTCAAGCTTCTTAGTAACCGTCTTCAGCTAGTCATCGGCATCCAATGGATCGGAGGAGTGGGAGTAGGTGGGAGGGTTGTGGCTCATAAACTCCTTATGCTTGTCCCTCGGCTGTGGCGGAGGTGGAGGAGGTGGTGCTGGTTGGTTCTGTTGAGCTTGTAGGTTCTGGACGGTGGCAGTGAGGTTTTGTAGCAACTGGGTTTGGGCGGCAAGGAATTGCTGCATGGCAGGATCCATTTGGTTAAGCGGTGGGGGTGGAGGTGGTGGTGCTTGAGCTTGTTGATTGGCTATGTGAGCACGGATCACTGGCGAAACGTCTTGTCCTCCTCCTGACCTAGTTTGTACCATCTGATTGTTAGAGAAATTATTTCAGACAAGAACATTGAACTAATGCATGAAGATATGAACTCGAAAAGATGAAGTAGCATGAATTTCAAAACTAAGACAGATTCTGATAGCTCCATTGTTTTGTACATATCCCCGTAAATACTTATCCCACAGTGCTGAATTTTTGACAGAAATTCATTGATAAAACTTGTGAACTAACCGAGTTGATTTTACATCAAAAGAGTTATGTAGCTCAGGATATGATTAAAACAGTGCTGCTGTGTCAAAGAATTGTGCGAAAAAATCTAACTCCAACCATCATGTATGATAGATAAAGAAAAAGATAACCCAGATTTGGACCCAAACTATCTTTATTAACCTAACAATTTATTTCTCGTTGCATTTGTGACCATCACTCCACAATACAACTCACACAAACAAAGCTCCAAATCAACCATGTGTTCAAACATCAAGCATTAACACAACGATCATCCTCGCAGGATTGTTTCTATCGAAGTTGATAAGGGGTAGGCAACCTAAGAACTTATTTTAGATAACACCGGTGGTGGAGATCCAGCTGATAGAACAAGAACCAAACTTAGTATAGATCAAAACAAAAAGATGTGTTTTAACGAAAAAACCATGGAATAAATAAGATTTTTATACGTAAATAAGTAAATTTTGAAGGATGACAGGCTTTCTAGAACATGAATCCTTACTTTTCGACCATTTCTATCTTAAGGCTGCGTCCTATAGTCATTACTGCTCTGATACCATTCTGTCACACCCGATTTTCCGAAGAAAACCAAACGCATCTCATATGTGCGCCAGGATCAAGTTTACACACATATGATAGACGTCATGAGTAAAATATCCATAAACAGTAATCAAAATGTACAAGAGTTAAACCATTACATTATCTTTTTATTACACTCAGACGATGGACTCGAAGGTCTTTAAAACGAACAAACGATAACTAGATGAAGCAACTCCGTCTTCAACTTCCACAGGCACATGACTGGGGGCACGCAAGCCTCAGAACTCATCGAAGTCGCTGAAGTACTCTTCTCCAGTATTATCCTCTGAACAGTGGTAAGCAAGGGTGAGCACACTTATGGTTGGAGCTCAGCAAGTGGGGGCTATCAAGCATACGCTAAGGTTTTGCAGCGGTTAGCATTTTAATGTTGGTCAAATTTTATTAGCAAGCACCTAGTTACTAGGTGTAAGTGTATACCAACCCCTTTAAGAATTTAGAAAACATTTCATCTCAAAAACCATATAAAACCATGATTTAATTTCATCTTCAAGTTCACTTATCATGTAAGGGTCCAGGCCGCTCTTGACCGTGAGCACGGCTGATCGATCAGTTTTCACTCTGCAGAGGTCGTACACTTTACCCACAGTTCGTGTTCCCCATGTTGCCCGGGTTGATCAGACCCTTAAACACTTCCGAGGTGAGTGGCTAGGGGTCCACTATGAAGCCTTTACAAAGATATGCAGAAGACCAACAACCCGCGATAGTTACAGCAGCGAAGCGGACCATAACCCTCCCTAGTGGTCAGCACCTTAGCAAAGGCTGCTACCCCAAAAGAACCGTGCTATACCCCTTCAACTCCGCCCCCTGTGCTCCTTTCGGATAAGGTTGTCAAATAATTCCATACACCTAATTAATTGGCTAAGCCAGAGCCATATGGACTGTGGTTGCACTGTTTTCCTGGATGGTTCTCCATGTTCCAATTAACTCATATGATCTTATTATTATCCACAAATTCACCAAGACTTACTCATCATTCATCATTTTGTAAAGATTCATTTGAACCATCCCAAGTTATAGCAACTAAGCATTTCTACCCAAAACATTTCTTTAAAAGGGTTGTTCAAGGTGAAGGGGATAAAATTCTAGCCATGTCCTTAAAAAGGTAATTTTCCCAGCAATTTATGCATAACAACAAAAAAAAGTAAATATTAATTTAATATGCAATTATTTAGGACAAAGAAGAATATGCAGAGGGAGAAGTCCACTTGCCTTCCTTGCCTACACACTGTGCTTGTTCTTTCTCAAACAACTCCTCTTGATTCACTCGAACTGGTTGATCACTTGAAACCGGCATGATGTCTACGAGCACACATAAAAACATTCAATAAATAAAACAATACACCAAACAGATCCAAAAGCTAAAACACGCTGCTAAAACTAACGGGCTTGAAGAGCCGATCGCGTGGACACCAAGAACGCTTAAAACGGAGCTAAGACGCAAAAGATACGGCCAAAACAAGGTTCAAGGGCTTTTCTGCGAAGAAACTAGGCTTCCAGGGGCTAAACTGAAAGAAACCGTGGACCTAAAACTAATTACGCGTATAAGGCAAAGGTTTATATCGCAAAACAACCTATCAGGGGCCTCGGGCGAGAAAACTAAACAAACCAAGGGCTTAAACGCTAAAAACAGGACCTAACTGAAAGGATTTCTATAGGTGGAAGGACCTGCTTGTGAAACTAAGGAAGGTGGAGGTCTCCTTTGCAAAACGACCAGAGGCGGCTCCAGTTGACCGTTATGCGGTCTGTTGACCTACGGGCTGAGCGGATCTGGGCCGTAGATCTGCGCACGGACGGCTGGCGGAAAAACCAAAAGCTCAGGGGTCTATTCATAAAAGAAAGGACCTAAAGGAAAGGATTCTTCTAGGTGGAAGGGTATATCTGTGATTTTGGAAAGCACAGGGGCCTTCTTGAAAAACAATAGCGGCCGGCTGGGTTGACCGGTACTCAGCCGGGTTTGACTCGGGCGGGGCGGTGGATCTGAGCCGCAGAACCTCAAGCAGATGGCCCTGGTGGCCTGTAAGAGGCGGGACGACGACGTGCGGCAGCGCCGGGCGGCGAACGGCGGCGGGCTCGCTGGAAAAAGCTCGAAACCAAGCTAGAGGCCACGGTTCAGGACGTGGCCGGGATCTACGCGGAGCTAAGGGCACGGCGAACGTGACTAGGAGATCCAAGCGGCGGTTCGGGTGACGGCCACAGCGCGACGGCCAGCGAGGCGGACGGTGCGGCTCCGGTGAACTCCGGCGAGCTCATTTGGCAAGGATAGGCACGGCCACGAACAAAAGAAAGAAGGGACGGCTTCCTTACCCTGATGTGAAGCTCTGGATGTAGCAGAGGGCATCGGAGATGCGGCGGGGAAAGAGATCGACACCGGCAGCTCTGGCGACGCTCCGGGCAGAGAGCAGGGGCGCGGCTCGGTCGAGGGGGAGAAGGCGGAGCAAGAGTGAGAGGAAAAGGGGCGATGCAGGGGCTCAAGCATGACCTTTATAGGCTAGGGAGGCGGAGAGGGAGCGACGGCCGGGGAGCTAAGCCATTGATGGCCATGGGCTCCGGCGGCTTGATGGCAATTAAGGGGGCGGTTTGAGTAGGGGTAACAGACGGAATTGAAGGTGAGGGAGTGAAGGGGGAGCTTCACCGCGCCTTGATGGTTGGCTTGAAGGAGGGGGATTGGTGCGCGGCGCACGGAAACAGACGGCGGGCGCGCGGTGCTTGCGAAGCAGAGGAGCCGGAGGTGGGAGATGGGACCGACAGGTGGGGCCGAGGCGTCAGCGGCTGCAAGAGAGAAGAGGGGGAAGCTGGGCTAGGGAAGGAACTTGTGCCGGGGAGAGAGAGAGCTGGGCCGCGCGAGAGGAGGTGGGCCGGCGAGGAAAAAGAAAGAAGGCCGGCGGGGGAAGGCTGGGTCGGTGGGCTGAAAAGAGAAAGGGAGGGGGAAGAGAGGGTTTGGGGTTTTTTTTTCTTCTTTTTTTTCAAAACTTTTCTTTCAAAACTTTTTCAAACCTTAAACACTCTTCAAATCTTTTCAAACTTTCAAACTATTTTGAAACTTTTTGAACTTCACACAATCAAACATAAACTATGCAAACAAAATATGATGCACAAGCACTTGTTGCTTCTAAAATTATTCAAAATGATATTTAAATATTTTAGAGCCAAATTTATTTGATAAATTATTTATTTCCTTAGAAAATTAAATCTAAACACCATGTTGCTTACATTATTTTAGTGATGGAATTTTTTTAGGGTGTGACACCTTACTCTGAGAGGAATAAACAAGTGCCAATGGTTTAGGAGATATAGATTTTACATTATTGCTTTTAGATTTTGCATGTTCTCTGAACAGATTTGAATTTGAAATAATGTTGTTTGCCAAAATATTATATTACAATTATAGTTTTACTAAAGCATGTCAATGATTTTTTTAGGAGGAAGCTTGAGTTGAGGAGCATGCGAATGGTGGACGATGGTGAAAATGAAGGCAACCTTTGCTGCTGCAGTAGACATATGTCACATAATTCGAATCAGTTCAAACTGTGTGCTGGATACATTATGTGTTATACCAATGGTTGTGTCTAAGTTTAGTTTGACATTAGGTGTGTTTCATTAAAGATTTGTACGAACAAATTATATTTCATTTTAATGGATGTCAATGCTTCATTCATTATGTATTTATCATTTTGCAATTATTGATTTAAACTACCAAACAAAAAAGAGAAACTATCTCTTGCAACTAAAAAAATGATGGTGGCAATAGAGGAATCTACCTATAGCAACCAGTTTGTAACATGGCAAAAGATTACCTATCTGTAGCAACCAACCTAAGTAACATGGCAATAGCTTATGCTATCTATAGCAACCATTCATAAATGTGGTAATAGAGGACCTCTCTGTAGCAACCAACCTAAAGAGATGTTGCAATAACCTAAGCCACCTATAGCAACTATTTAGGCGACGTAGCAATAGAGAACCTCTATTGCAATGCTTTCTTAGCGTTGCAATAACCATGATTGCAACACCTGTGTTGCGTTGTGACTGCATTGTGTTGCTACACGATCAACATGTCGCAATACGTATCGCTAGCAACGCCTAGTTTGTTGCAATTGATACTATTGCCACACCCATAGTGGTTGCAATTGCTTTTGTTACAACACTCACCAAGTGTTGCAAAACCGTCAAAAGTGTTGCAATAGAGGGTTTGTGTGTCGCAACTAAAACGTAACCCGTTGCATTATGCTATTGCTACAGTTACAAGTGCAACGACATTTAACCAAAAAAATGGTAGCAAAAGTATCATTGCTACTATTTTTGGGTCTTTTGTAACACTTTCTCGGCGTTGCATTTGACCGAAAACCTTGTAGTGTGGGTCACCCCCGAGTGAAAAAGGTCACACGTGATCCGTACGCTTGCGGATAGAAACACGACACGTGTTTCAAACGTCAACAAGCCCTTTTTCTGGCACCGTTGCTGGGGATTGGAACTCCAACCCTGGGGAGATCTATCTTTCTTTTGGACTAACCCTAATTTTTATTATTGCATATACGTTTATTTTCTTGTTTGTGTCCTTGAAAGAAGGTGAAAAGCTAGACACAAGACGTTTTCGATGAGTTCTCTACATCTACAACCCAATAAGATGATCACAACATAAAGATTTGCTCTTTAGTGGTAGGTGCTAACTTTTGTTAGTGGCCCCCCATCCGCTATCGAGCCCACACCCTACACAAGAGATAATAAACAAAGTAAGTCAATGTGTAAATTAAATTTTTAAGAACTAATGTCTTGTGGACATTCTTTTGTTCAAGCAATAGGTATTGGAAGCAATCGCGGTGCCCCGATGATCACAAGATCAAGCTCGTTAACATCTTCGAAGTTTCTGTTCGCATCAATTTTTGCACAGCCCCATGGGAAGAACAACAGGATATCTTTACATATTTAGAAGCCTCATGAAGTTACGCTTCCAACGAGTCAAGAATCAAGTCGATTGGAGGTTCCTACAAGCGGATATGACCGAATCACCGATGGTTGCACATCCTGAAAATTTCTGGACAGCAAGCAAAGCTGAAGTAAAACAGCCATAACTCCCTCATTTGGACTCCGATTAAGATGAATGAGTACCCGTTGGAAAAGTAATTTTATTTATTTTTAAATAGAGCAATATTTTGGTATATGTTCTGTTATTTACACAGGGGAAAATCCATGAAGAAGAGGCAGCAGCAACACGATGAGGACAAGATGGTGAAGATAAAGACGACAACAACGAAGTGGAGCTTGGGGGATGCTTCCATTAGACCACACATGAATAAATTCAGAGGCTTAGAACAAAACAAATACCCATGGAGCATTGGTAAATGAAGGCACAAGTTGGCGACATCCGAAGCAAGGAGATATTTGGAGCTAACCACAAAGGATTACACACAAATGACAACATCCAATGGCGCGGACACTTTGGGCTATCACATGAAGTCTCATGGAGTTACATGAAGACATTTAAGAGATGTGTGAGCCCACAAATCAAGAGGAGTGATCCTACTCAAAGCAACCTTGATGACATGTGGCACAAAGGGAGAAATTGAGAAAAGTCTACGCGAGCCACCTCCGATCATCAAGGATTGTTCACTTTCAACTCCGGAGGACCACTCACGATGAAATGCTCGAATCCTAAGGTACACATTAACCTCTGAGGACTAGGTGTGTCCGAAGACCAGTGGAGGGTCGCTCCTTAGTGATGAGTGATTGACAACATTGTGTGGACTGATGCTTGGCTCAGTGTGCAGGTACAGGTTGCGGCTTGACTCGTGTTGGTGCAGGTGAAGAACAAGCGTGAAAGGCCTTAGCCGTGGTGGCCTCCGGGTGATGGAGAGGCAAGTAGGCTTGGTTCAATGGACCCGGTGGCCGATGGGGTCAAGTGTGAGCCGTGCGGTGCAAGACTAGCAAGTTGAAGTCATGGACATGCGTCGGTGCAAGGTGGCAGTTCGAGGCTGAAGCTTGCACGCGGGGTTTGGTGGTTTGTCCACAAAACCATCGGTGGACGGTTTCTTGCTTGGGGCCTCAAAACCAAGTCCGGAGGCCCGATGCGACGGAGACGGGGATCCGGGAGCATCGGGAAGCTTTGAGGCGGGGGCACGTGGCGTGATCGCGAGGCTTGCGTCGAGGCTAAGCAAGTTCGCGGTGGAAGCGTGTCCGCTCGATGGGAATATCTGAAGACTTGACCATATTTCCCCTGAGGGGTGTGTATCTTCAATTTAAGTTGTAGGGGTAGCGTGGTCATTTGCCTCTTCCGGTGGACTTCGTATAAATTGCGGAGAGGTGGATGGCATCTCTCTCTCTCTCTTGCACTCTAGGGTTTCCTCCCCCGGTAGATCGCTCTGGACTGCTTCTTTTCCCAGTATTTCCTTAGGCTAGATTCTTGTATAGACTCTGACCTTGGTTGTATGGAAGCATTCGGCGTTGTGATGATCTCCTAGCTCTTTGTGATTTTCGTGTCTTTTTGGAGCTATTTTGGGTGGTTTCATTCTTCGCTCGATTCATTGATATGAGGGTGTTTTTCCTCGGATTTCTTTGAGGGGATCATGGGTGGATACCTTGTGTATCTTTGGGTGTGATCTTGACCCCTCAAACGTCAGGAAATCCCTTCGATTCGCGAGTTCTTGAAGGAGCCTGAGTTCTTGGTGGTGGTTCATGTGATCCGCGATTCCCGGTGATTTAGTGAGTTAGACGTCGAGATTTTTGGGGGCATAGCTTCATGTAGTGACGCTTTTCATCTCCCCCAAATCTTGTCTCAAGATCTCAAACCGTTTGAGAGATTCGGTGATGACTTGGTGAGTTTTGCCTCCCGCGTGCGTGCTGTTTCTGCTTTTGTTTGTGTCGTGCGGACAGTCCGCGTGGCCTTGGTGGACAGTCCGCGTGACTAGTGTTCGTCGCAGTTCATCGTGTGTTCGTGCAAGGTCATGTTTCGATCCGTGGTGCCCCTAGGATTTTGTTGCAGGCGGTTTTGCGGACAGTCAGCCGGTCAGTGGCGGACGGTCCACGTGGGCGACTTTGAGCAGGTACTTCTGGTGTTTTGGCCGAACAGTCTGCGCGTCCTACACGGATAGTCTGCGACACTGGCGGACAGTCAGTGTGGCTCAGCCGGGCAGTCCGATTTTCTCGGTGCGTCTCTCGAGGTTTTGTTGGAGTTTTCAGACAGTCCACACGGACGGTCCGGATAGTCCGCCTGGGTCTAGCGGACGGTACGCCCGTACCATCCGGACGGTCTGCACTTAGTCATTCCAGATTTGACTACGTACTTTGGTTCTTGCTTTGTGCTTTCGTTCTTTGATTCGTGGCTTGTCTGTAGGACTCATAGGTTTGTGTGTGCCTAGTCTAGAGCTTCTTTGGTGTGTGCGAGTGATCGGAGTGGCAATTGGGGTATAGGCCGAGTTCATCCTTCGGGAAGAATTTTTATCGACTCCCATTCACTCCCCCCCCTCTCTGGTCGCCTATTCGGTCCTTCAGTTGGTATCAGAGCCGGTTATTGATCTTCATGATTCTAACCAGTCTAAGATCCAAAGATGGGCGACTATGGTAAGGGGTCGGGTCCTCCGCACTTCGATGGCAAGAATTACCCGATGTGGGAGAGGCGCATGGGCGCGTTTTTGCATGGAAGGGGACACTGATCTGGATGTGACTCAAAATCCTAACTATATCATTCCTGACAGGTTCATTCTTCCAGGATCGTGGGGACATGTTTGAGGCCAACAACAAGGCCGTTGATTACTTGTTCTGTGCTCTCTGTGCCTCAGAGTTCGATCGAGTGTACGAAGAGGATGTGGCCGGAAAGATATGGCTTAAGCTCAGGAATGCTCATGTTGGTAATGACCAGGTGCAAGCTCGTTTGTTTTCCACTTACCGGAGAGAGTACGAGAACTTCACTCATCTCCCCGGTGAGTCGACTCATGTGACGTTTCAGCGCTTCACCAGCATTGTGAACAATATGAGGGCCAATGTGACAGTGCTCCCATACATTGATCATGATCAAGCTATCAAGCTTTTGCATGCACTGGATAGGTCTGTGTGGAGTGCCAAGGTCGAGGCCATTGAGGAGTCGAGCGTGTATGATACCATGACGCTGGATGAGCTGTTCTCTAAGCTCAGGTCTTCAGAGGTTGATCGTGGCCTGAGAGCCAAGAGCGAGAGCCCCACTGATCCTCATAGTTTGAGCATCGAGGACTAATCCTAACTCTGCTGCTTTTTCTTTGTCTTGTCTTTTGTCCATGCCAGATGAGGACTTCGAGGTGCTGAGGGAGGAGGATCGCCTTGTTGAGCAAGAGGTTTGGGCAGATGTATGAGAACTGTAAGACTGCGAGGAGAAGCTTGGGGATGTGCTATCGGTGCGGGAAGCACGGGCACTTCATCGCTGAATGCCCTGAAGCCATGGAGATCAAGAATGACTACAAGGGCAAGCCCAAGCACGACTACAACAAGCACTGCTCCCGGAACGACTACAAGGACAAGCGCAAGGACCAGGGCGAGAGAAGGCCAAAGAAGAGCAGTGGGTACAAGAAGAAGACGGCTCGAGCGATGGTTGCCGGAGCAAGCGACATCGACTCCACTTCAAGCAATGCTTCTTCTGGTTCGAGCAGCGATGAAGAGCAAGATCGGCCCAAGGACAAGCGGCACACGGGAAAGAACTTCACCGGCCTCAGCTTCATTGCACAAGGTGGATTTTGCGGCATGGCGCACTCTAAGAAGGGTGGGAAGAACAGCTCAAATTCGAACTTCGACTCCGATGAAGAGGTACGACATGATCCCAACTTCCTGCTAGAGGAGAATGCTAGGTTGAATGAGTTGCTTGATAACCGTGATGATGTGCTTAGGAAGACCAACAAAGAGAAGAGAGAGTTTCGGTCTTTGCTAGGTGATGCTAAGGACAAGATAGTTGAGCTTGAGTCTTTGCTTGTTGATGCTAGAACTGAGATAGACTCTTTGAAAGGTGCTCTTGTTGTTTCTGATGAGGTTGATTGTGGTGATTGCAATGTTTTCCTGGCTGACTTAACTGCTCTCAAGGAGAAGCATGCCTCAACTCTTGAGGAACTAGATGTGCTTAGGATTGAGCGTGATGAGTTGAAATGTAGACCTGCTTTGTTAGGTGCTTGCACTTCTTGTCCTGTGTTCCATGCTAGGCTAGATGAATCTCATACCAAGATAGTTTCTCTTGAGGCTGCATTGAAAGCTTCTATTCCTACATCATGCTCTACCTGTGAAATGCATGCTTTAAAAAACATGGAACTTGCGCACTATGTTGACCGTTTGCAGGATGAAAATGATGAGTTGAGGAAATTGATGGGTTGGTTGTTTGGGCATGAGCCACAGTTGAGTTTGATGTTGGCTGAGTTTAAGAAGTTTGATGGTTAGGCGTTGGGGGCTGGCAAGAGTGGTGAGAAGAGTGGTGAGGGAGGAGAGAAAATTGGAGAGATTCCTATTCCACCTCACACTACACCCACGAACAAATTCGCACCCAAGCCAAACCACCTTAGAAACAAGCTAGACACAACCCCGACAAGACAAAAAACTACCAGAAACCCATCAAGTTTGCAAGCACCCAGGGGAATGTCTTTGGTGAGAAGTCAGGAGAGAAAGCTGCTAAGAAGCCCATAGAGAAGCCACAGCCTAAGCCATAGCCGATCCGCTTCCATTGTGAGTATTGAGGGAGGGATGGGAATAAGGATGAGTTCTGTTTCAGGAGGAAGAGGGATTAGAGGTTTGCTAGGGAGATGGAAAACAAGGACAGGTACCACCCTTCCCATGGGGTGCCTGAGCCTCGTAGAGGGCCTCTACCTAGGGGTGATGGGTTTGTGCGTACGGTTCCCACTCGTGGTGGTGGAGGTGTGTTTCCTCAGAGAGATAGTCGTGTTGGGTTTGGGCGTGGTGAGTTTGCTGGACGTGCTCCTGCTCGTGACCGTTACGAGTTTGGGATGCACGATTGCAGTTTTGGTTCTCAGAGGGACTACGGGCCACGTTTTCCCCCTCGTGGTGCACGTAATCCTCTAGTGAGACGTGACATGTTCTTCGGTGGTAGGCATGAGAGGGCTCCGCCTCGAGGTTTTGATAGGATGGATTTTGCTAACCCTTCTTTTGAGCAAATGGCTCGACACTGGTTTGATTCCTTTGGTAGTAACCCTAGTGTTGAGTTGCTTGCTCATTCTCGTTCTCATTTTTGATTTGCAGGTGGGAGGCTTGGAGGACTTTTGGTTGATCGACTCCAGTTGTTCACGTCACATGACCGGAGATCGTGGGTGGTTCTCCAGCCTCACCCCGGTGAGTACGAGGGAGTACATCACTTTCGGGGACAATGGGAGAGGACGAGTGCTTGCTGAAGGTATGGTTAAGGTAAGTAGCAAGGTGACCTTGAAGAGTGTGGCTTTGGTCAAGTCACTTGGTTTTAACCTGTTGTCAGTATCCTAGTTGCTTGACGAGGGTTTTGAGGTTCGTTTTAAGTTGGGTGCTTCTCGTGTGCTTGATTATCGAGGCGATCTTGTCTGTACGATCGTCCCCGAGGGTCAAACCTTTCGTGACGGTTTTTCCCAGTCTGTTGGTCCTCCTCAATGCTTTGTTACTGGTGTTTCGGCTGAGCTTTTGGAAATGGCATAGGAGGCTAGGACACTTGAGGTTTGAGTTGCTTTCCCGCTTGAGTGGCCTAGATCTTGTCCGACGATTGCCTAAGTTGAAATTTGAGAAGGATTTGGTTTGTGCTCCATGTCGGCATGGAAAGATGGTTGCTGCTTCTCACGCCCCTCTGACTGTGGTCATGACCGAGCGACCTTGTGAGCTGTTGCACATGGATTTGGTTGGGCCAGCTCGTGTTCGCTCTGCGGGTGGGAAGTGGTATGTGTTGGTTGTGGTTCATGATTTTTCGAGGTAATCATGGGTTTTCTTTTTGGAGGATAAGAGCAAGACATTTGGCTTTGTTCGAGACTTGATCTTGAGGTTGAGGAATGAGAGACATGGTGATGCCATTCGAGCTATACGCAGTGATAATGGCACGGAATTTAGGAACTCTCATTTTGATGCCTTTTGTGGTGATCTTGGTCTCGACCATCAGTACTCTTCTCCATACGTCGCTTGCCAGAATGGCGTAGTGGAGAGGAAGAACCGGACCCTTTGTGAGATGGCCAGGACGATGCTTGATGAGCATAGGACTCCTAGGCGTATCTGGGTCGAGGCGGTCAATATCGCTTGCTATGTGTCGAATTGCATTTTCCTTCGTGCTTTCAAGAAGAGGACTTCGTATGAGCTGATGCATGGGCGAAAACCCAAGGTGAGTCATTTTAGAGCTTTTGGTTGCAAGTGCTTTATTCTGAAGAAGGGCAAGTTGGATAAGTTTGAGGCTAGATATTCGGATGGTATTTTTCTCGGTTATGCAATTCACTTTAGAGCATATCGTGTGCTCAATCTTGACACTAACCGAATCATGGAGACTTGCGAGGTAACCTTCGACGAGACACAGCCATGTAGCTCTTCTGCTTTTGAGTGTGCAGGTGACGAGGAAATTGGTGCGAAGATCTTTGAGGATGAGAAGTATGGAGATGAAGACGAAGATGATGGTGGTGATGCTCCAGTGGCTGATCGTGTACACGCTACTTCCACTGTGACTACGATGATCGAGGATGGTCCGTCCCCTACGCCTACGACGACAGAGGCTGTTCGAGTGGAGGCTGCTGCTGAGGGGGAGGTTGTGTCCAGGTGAGAGGCTCCCCGGCGTGTACAGGTGGATCACCCACCAACGACGATCATAGGTGACCTTCATGAACGGACTACACGGTCGAGGTCAAGGAATACTTCACACTTTGCTCACTTTGCATTTGTTGCTTCGTTTGAGCCCAAAGATATTCAACACGCTTTGTCTGATGCAAACTGGGTGAATTCCGTGAATGAGGAGTTGGAGAATTTTGAGAGAAACCAAGTTTGGGTGTTAGTCGATCCACCACTAAATTGCCATCCTATAGGTACCAAGTGGGTGTGGAAGAAGAAGGAAGGTGAGAATGGGATGGTTGTGAGAAACAAGTTGAGGTTGGTGGCTCAGGGGTTCAACCAGAAAGAGGGTCTAGATTATGAGGAGACATTTGCTCCTGTTGCTCGTATGGAGGCAATTAGTATCCTTCTATCCTTTGTCGTGGCTAAAGGGTTCAAGTTATTCCAAATGGATGTGAAGAGTGCGTTCTTGAATAGGGTGATAGAGGAAGAAGTGTATGTGAGGCAACCCCCGGGGTTTGAGAGTGAAAAATACCCACACCGTGTATACAAACTCCAGAGAGTGCTTTATGGGTTGAAACAGGCACCGAGGGCTTGGTATGGCAGGTTGAGAGGGCTTTTGCTGAGTAAGGGGTTTGTGATGGGCACAGTTGATAAGACCCTGTTTCTTCTTAAGCAAGGAAATGACCTGTTGATTGTTCAGATTTACGTGGATGCATAATCTTTGGTGGCTCTTCTCATGATCTTGTTGCCAGATTTGCAGATGACATAAGCAGGGAATTTGAGATGTCTATGATGGGTGAGCTGCAGCTTTTCCTAGGGCTCAAGATCAAGCAGTGCAAGGACGGGATGTTTGTACATCAGGCGAAGTACACAAAGGACATGGTGAAGAAGTTTGGCATGAACGACTCCAAGCCGCTGACTACACCGATGAGTACCACTACGGCTTTGGATGCAGATGAGGATGGTGAACCCGTGGACCAAAAGGAGTACCGGAGCATGATCGGCTCCCTCCTCTACTTCACGGCGACGAGGCCGGACATACAGTTCAGTGTGTGTCTGTGCGCTCGTTTTCAGGCTTCACCGAGGACTTCACATCGGCAGGCCGTCAAGATGATTTTCAGGTATTTGAACTACACTCCTGAGTTTGGTCTTTGGTATTCTGCCTCCTCGACACTCAGACTTCACGGATTCTCCGATGCTGATTTTGCTGGGTGTCGTTTGGACCGCAAGTCTACCTCGGGTTGTTTCCAGTTTCTTGGTTCTTCTTTGGTCTCTTGGTCATCTCGCAAGCAATCCAGTGTAGCCCAGTCCACTACAGAAGCCGAGTATGTTGCTGTAGCCAGTTTTGTTGTTCCCAACTTTTATGGATGACCTACACTATGAGCAATTTTGGTGAGGAGTGCTCCCAGGTTCCACTCTTTTGTGACAGCACCAGTGCCATAAGTGTAGCCAACAACCCAGTCCTTTACTCCAAAATGAAACACATCGAAGTGAGATACCACTTTCTATGGGACAATGTTGAGAAAGGGAACTTATCTTTGTCCTATGTGCCTACCCAAGATCAGCTAGCCGACATATTCACTAAACCACTTGACCAAGTTACCTTCACACGCTTGCGAGGTGAACTTGGAGTGTGTTTCCCTTTTTAGCTGGATCTTGGAGCTTCTCATGTATATATGTGTTGTATGTATCATTTGTTGCATTCCATGCATGCATTTTACCTTTTTGTACAAAACATGGTAGGATAGCCATCTTTGGATCATTTGTGGCAGGATGAGCTTCTCTTATATACTTTGATCACTATGATGTGCTATATGTGAGATATGTGTATGCTTTGGGAATGGTGATGTGAATGCTAAGCTCTTGATGGTATTGTCATATGTTCATGATGAGATAGCTTCCATTTTGTGAAAATGCGAAAAATGCTTCACTCATGAGTAGATGCTTTTTTATGCTCAATTTGTGCTCAAATGCCTATATCATGCTTAGTTTGTGCTTGAGGATCATGCTCTCTTTGCTTGGGGTCGAAGACCCACTTGTCATGGTAAATGTTTAGCCCATATGTTCACTTGTGGAGGAGCATAAGCTTGTTTTTGCCGCAAAGGCATTTAATGTACCATGCTTAAATTTGAAAATGAATTTGGTGTATGAATTGCCTTATGCTTGAAAAATGAGCTCTTAATCTTGTCTTTATGCTTTGATATATATATATCTTGGGTGCTAAACCGTTGCATGTTTTCTACCATGAGAAGTCTCATTTTAAGAAGTAGACACATGGCTCGGTGGCTTTGACATGACATTTAGTAGCTTATGGGCATTTGCTATGATCTTGTGATGAGAACTTGTGATCTTGTATGAGCTTTGTATGATCTAGTTCATTTTTGCTGAAATTGCCATGGATAGGTCTTTGCTCATGAGATGAATTTTGTTCGTAAAAATTGCTTAAAATGCTTTTGGCCATGTCACATGTATCTATGTATCTACTTTCTTGATGGCAATGCGCTAACTACACTGTGTCTACTTAGCTTGCTCTATGTCTCATTTGTAGCATTTTGTTGTGCTCTTTGTATATCTGAGAAGCTTGGTAGATTGTATATGCTTTGACATGCTTTTGTGCACTTTCATGGTACCTTGATTCATGCATTGTCAACAAGGGGGAGAATATATATGGGGAGAAATGGTATGCATTTGTAAGATTTTGCATTTGCTCAGGGGGAGTTTGCATATGTGCAGGGGAGCTCCTTTGGTTTGCCTGAGTTTTGTGCTTTGTGGTGCGCTCTTTTTTAGCTTTGTTTGTCTCGGCTGTATTGAGTCGTTGCCCTTGCCTTAGGGGGCCAAGACTTGGTCTGGCGAGTGGTCTTGTTTTTACTTGTTCTTTGGCTTTGGATCACTTGTTGGAGGTTTGTGTTCCTAGTTATTTTCTTTTCCTTTTTCTCTATGACGGTTACTATGGGTGTTGTCAATGCACTCATCAAGGGAGAGATTGAGGACCAGGTGTGTCCAAAGACCAGTGGAGGGTCGCTCCTTAGTGATGAGTGATTGACAGCGTTGTGTGGACTGATGCTTGGCTCAGAGTGCAGGTACAGGTTGCGGCTTGACTCATGTTGGTGCAGGGGAAGAACAAGCACGAAAGGCCTTAGCCGTGGTGGCCTCATTGTAAAGGAGAGGCAAGTAGGCTTGGTTCGATGGACCCGGTGGCCGATGGGGTCAAGTGCGAGCCGTACGGTGCAAGAGTAGCAAGTTGAAGTCATGGACATGGGCCGGTGCAACGTGGTGGTTCGAGGCCGAAGCTTGCACGCGGGGTTTGGTGGTTTGCGCCCAAAACCAAGTCCGGAGGCCCGATGCGACGGAGACGGGGATCTGGGAGCGTCGGGAAGTTTGAGGCGGGGGCACGTGGCGTGATCGCGGGGCTTGCGTCGAGACTAAGCAAGTCCGCGGTGGAAGCGTGTCCGCTCGATGGGAGTATACGAAGACTTGACCATATTGCCCCTGAGGGGTGTGTATCTTCCATTTAAGTTGTAGGGGTAGCGTGGTCATTTGCCTCCTCAGGTGGACTTCGTATAAATTGCGGAGAGGTGGATGGCATCTCTCTCTCTTGGACTCTAGGGTTTCCTCCCCCGGTAGATCGCTCTGGACTACTTCTTTTCCCAGTATTTCCTTAGGCTAGATTCTTGTATAGACTCTGACCTCTGGTTGTATGGAAGCCTTCGGCGTTGTGATGATCTCCTAGCTCTTTGTGATTTTCGTGTCTTTTTGGAGCTATTTTTGGGTGGTTTTGTTCTTCGCTCGATTCGTTGATTTTAGGGCGTTTATCCTCGGATTTCATTAAGGGGATCATGGGTGGATGCCTTGTGCATCTTTTGGGTGTGATCTTGACCCCTCGAACGCCGGGAAATCACTTCGATTCGCGAGTTCTTGTAGGAGCCCGTGTTTTTGGTGGTGGTTCATGTGATCCGCATTTCCTGGTGATTTAGTGAGTTAGAGGTCGAGATTTTTGGGGCATAGCTTCACCTAGTGACGCTTCTCATCTCCCCCAAATCTTGTCTCAAGAGCTCAAGTCGTTTGGGAGATCCGGTGATGACTTGGTGAGTTTTGCCTCCCGCGCGCGTGCTGTTTCTGCTTCTATTCGTGTCGTGCGGACAGTCCGCGTGGCCTTGGCGGACAGTCCACGTGACTGGTGTTCGTCGCAGTTCGTCGTGTGTTCGTGCAAGGTCGTGTTTCGATCCATGGCACCCCTAGGGTTTTGTTGCAGGAGGTTTTGCGGACAGTCCATCGGTCAATGACGGACGGTCCACGTGGGCGAGTTTGAGCAGGTGCTTCTGGTGTTTTGGCCGGACAGTCCGCGCGTCCTACTCGGATAGTCCGCGACACTAGCGTACTGTCCATGTGGCTCAACTGGACAGTTCGATTTTCTCGGTGCGTCTCTGGAGGTTCTGTGGGAGTTTTCGGACAGTCCGCACAGACGGTCCGGACAGTCCGCCGGGGTCCAGCGGACGGTCCGCCCGTACGATCCGGACGGTCCGCACTTAGTCATTCCAGATTTGACTACGTGCTTTGGTTCTTGCTTTGTGCTTTCACTCTTTGATTCGTGGCTTGTCTCTAGGACTTGTAGGTTTGCGTGTGCCTAGTCTAGAGCTTCTTTGATGTGTGCGAGTGATCGGAGTGGCAATTGGGGTATAGGCCGAGTTCATCCTTCGGGAAGAATTTTTATCGGCTCCCATTCACTCCCCCCCCCCTCTCTTGTCGCCTATTCGGTCCTTCAACCTCTCAAGATACTTTTGGTGATGACAATGTCTCTTTGATATTTTGATGTCCCCCTAATAGTATGTTTTGATTCTATGCTTTGCACCTTTGATGATGATAGGCTAGAATTTCTTGAGAATGATAAAGAGGCTATGTTGTGCTTTAACTTTGTTAATTTGCATACCTAATGAACCCATGCCTAATGAGAGCCTGTTGGCGGTCGATTTCCGTCAACCTGGCCACTTGTTTACCTTCTATGTTGGTATTAATTTGATATTCACACTAACGATCCTAACCCCCATTATATGTTAAGTTCGCACTCGCACATGGTTTTTGGAGTTTATTGCTTACACAGGAATCAAGAGCCTAAATGAGGACTTCCGGGTAAGGTTCATCAAGGGTTTTACGAGAAGATCATGGACCCCGGGACAAGTCAAGATACAAGATGAACATGACTCCAAATGAACCAAGGACTAAGGCGTGAAGCCGAGAAGTGTTGAGAACCTAGACAGAAGATGCGGGAGTTCATACGCCAAGCACCCTTATCTAAACCGTGAGGAAAATGACATCAAGGACCCACATGCAACTCGGCAAAAACTCAGGAAGTCGCCAGAAGTTTCGGGAAGAAAACCGGGGGCGAACCGGGCCTAAAAGGCCCTGGGCCGGTCGGCCCAGGCCGGCCGGCCTAGCCCTTTTCCGGGTCGGTTCTCCACCCCCTTTGACCTAGATGATCCTTGGGCTATTTATAGTCCCCGTGCGAAGTTCCAACTATCAAGCCATTCGTCATTCGCCGCCGAGGAGTAGAGGAGCTTGAGGGACACCATCTCGGAGACGAGGGTCGTGTTAGTCGTCTAGGGTTTACCTAGCCGGCGTGGGAACCTTGAAAGGAAGACCACGTTGGAGTTTCGGAGGCGTGAATCAAGATCAAGGTAGAATCCCGGTTGGATCTTATTCGTGTATACACTTTTGATGGAGTTTTAATGGATCTGATTCCTAGCGATCGAGTACCTTTGTTTATGATTCTTGTTCTTGCTTGGGTGTTTTCTTCCTCAATCTATTCTCGAGATAGATTGCATGGGATGTTCTTGTAGCCGCAGTGGCTAGAGGTGCATACCCGATCTACCAAGTAGTTCAACGCACTCCTTGCGAGTGTGCTCTAAGATTCGACCGCGAAGAAAGGGGAACATCGTGACAAGATGTTGACACCGAGTACGTCGGGGCGACTTAGGGGAATTGACCGAAGGTCAAGGTTTAAAGACACTTTTAATGAGATTCGTTTTGCTCTCTCTTCTATCTTGCTCGAAACTACGACATAAACACGATCTAGATCGCTCTAGATCGGTACCTCAATGCTTTCTATTGCTACCTCTAATGATCTTAGTAGATTTGATGCATTCGAAACCTCTTTAAGATGCAAGTGTTTCTCGGTTATTAGATTGAGTCTTGCGTTACACATTGTTCCACGGATTCGATACCTTGGGTGATACTCAAGGGAAAAAGGTACTACATGATCCGTAAGCTTGTGGTGAACCTTGGCGCGTTATTGAACCGTCAACAAGCCCTTTTTCTGGCGCCATTGCCAGGGAACAAGTAATCAAGATCCAATCGAATATCTCGTTTGACAGTATTTTCAGTTTTCTTTTGGATTTTCCTTTTGCATCTATTAAACTTTGATCATCCTCAAAAACCAATCTAATCTAGTATTCGACTAACCCTTTTTATAGTTTTCTTCTCTTTTTAGATCGTTTGTATATTTTGTTTATCGCTAACACTAACAGGACATGGACGGCTACCTTTCCAACAAACCGAAAATTTTTGTGGATGATCCAAAAAAACTTTACAGGCAAAGGATACGCGAAGCACGATCTAGGAAGCTGGAGATTGTAGATCCAAAAGCCGGAGCCGATGGATCATCGGGATCTCCAAAAGAATCATCACTTACAAGTCCGAAGGAGGAATCACCACCTCCGAGTCCGAGGAGAGATCAACCTCAACCGCCACCAATGGCACAAGAGAGGACGATTGGGGAGCTTTGCATCCCGGAGCTCGTTGACCTTCCCATCCTCAGCCTAGCCGACATCAGAAGACCGTTTGAGATCAAGACTTCAACCATCCGCATGGTGCAACATACACCTTTCACTGGTAAAGAGGATCCTAACCTTCACATCCAAGCGTTCATTCAACTTTGTCAGACATTCACGATGGAGGGGCTGGATCAAAATCAATTGAGGGCGAGACTTTTTCCGTTCTCACTACTCGGAAAAGCCTTGCAATGGTTCTACACTCTACCGGTGGAGACAGTGCAAAATTGGGAAGCATTGATGAGAGCTTTCATGAAGGAGTATTATTCACCGGGTAAGACTCAAAGCTTGCGTAATAAGATTGCTACATTTGTTCAATATCCTACGGAGACTATCGCGGAAGCTTTCGAGCGTTTCAATGAGTACACCCGAGCCGTGCCACATCACAAGTTCCCGAAGGAGGACCTTGTTCAGGTTAAAACCAAGTGACTTGACCAGGGCCACACTTCTTAAGTTCACCTTGCTACTCACCTTCACCATACCTTCAGCAAGCACTCGTCCTCTCCTGTTATCCCCAAAAGTGATGTACTCCCTTGTACTCACCGGGGTGAGGCTGGAGAACCACCCACGATCTCCGGTCATGTGTCTTGAGCAACCGGAGTCGATCAACCAAAAGTTCTCCAAGCCTCCCACCTGCAATGAAAAACGAGGACGAGAATGAGCAAGTGACTCAACACTGGGGTTAGTACTAAAAGAGTTAAACGAGTGCTGAGCCATTTGCTCAAAAGCAGGGTTAGTAAAATCCATCCTCCCAAAACCTCTAGGCGGAGCCCTCTCACGCCTACCACCAAAGGACCTGTCACGTCTCACTGGAGGAGTACTCACACCACGAGGAGGAAAACGTGGCCCGTAGTCCATCTGAGACCCAAAGCTCCGATCGTGCCTCCCAAACTCGTAACGGTCACGAGAAGGAGCACGTCGAGCCAACTCACCACGCCCAAACCCAACACCCCTGTCTCTCTGAGGGAACACACCTCCACCTCCACCTCCACGAGTGGGAACCGTACGCACATACACCCCTAGGTAGAGGCCCTCTACGAGGCTCAGGCACACCACGAGCAAGGTGGTACCTGTCCTTGTTTGCCATCTCCCTAGCAAACCGCTCATCCCTCTTCCTCCGGAAACAGAACTCATCCTTATGCCCATCCCTCCCACAATACTCACAATGGAAGCGGATTGGCACTGGCTTAGGCGGTGGCTTTTCTGTGGGCTTCTCAACACCTTTCTCTGCTGACTTCCCCTCAAAGACATTACCCAGGTTGCTCACAAACTTGATGGGTTTCTGGTAATTCTCTGTTTTCTGGGGGAACACTGGTCGGTCTGGAGTTGTATCGAGCTTGTTTCTCAAGTGGTTTGGCTTGGGTGCATATTTGTTCATGGGTATGGTGTGTGGTGGTGTAGGGATCCCTCCAGCTTTCTCTTCTCCCTCACAACTCTTTTCACCACTCTTCTCACCACTCTTGTCAGCCCCTAATGCCTGACCATCAAACCTGTTGAACTGAGCCAACATCAAACTCAATTGTGGCTCATGCCGAGACAACCAACTCATCAATTTCCTAAGCTCATCATTTTCATCCTGCAGACGATCTACATAGTGTGCAAGTTCCATGTTCTTCAAAGCATGCATTTCACAGGTTGAACATGATGTAGGAAGAGGAGCTTTCAATGCCGCCTCGAGAGAAACAATCCTAGTGTGAGATTCATCTAGCCTAGCATGCAAGATAGGACATGAAGTACAAGCTCCAAACAAAGCTGGCCTAGACTTCAATTCATCACACTCAATCCTAACCACATCTAGTTCCTCCAAAGTAGAGGCATGCTTCTCCTTGAGAGCAGTCAAATCAGCAAGAAAAACTGAGCAGTCACCATAATCAATCTCATCAGACACCACAGGAGCAGATTTCAAAGTAGCTATCTCATTTCGAGCATCCACAAGCAAGGATTCAAGTTCAGCTACCTTGTCCTTAGCATCACCCAACAAAGACCTAAATTCCCTATTCTCCTTGTTGGTCTTTCTAAGCACATCATCATGGTTGTCAAACAACTCATTCAGCCTAGCATTCTCCTCTAGCAAGAAGTTGGGATCTTGTCGTACCTCGTCATCGGAATCGAATTTCGAATCCGAGCTGTGCTTCCCACCCTTCTTGGAATGTGCCATGCCGCAAAAGCCTCCTTGTGCGACGAAGCTCAGGCCGGTGAAGTTCTTGCCCGTGTGCCGCTTGTCCTTGCGCTTCTCTTGCTCTTCCTCGCTGCTCGAACCGGAAGAAGCATCGCTTGATGTCAAGTGGATGTCGCTCACTCCGGCCACCATCGCTCGAGCGGTCTTCTTCTTGTGGCCGCCACTCTTCTTGTGCCTTCTCTCGCTCTTGTCCTTGTGCTTGTCCTTGTAGTCGTTCCGGGAGCGGTGCTTGTTGTAGTCGTGCTTGGGCTTGCCCTTGTAGTCGTTCTTGATCTCCATGGCTTCAGCGCATTCGGTGATGAAGTGCCCGTACTTCCCGTACCGATAGCACATCCCCGAGCTCTGCCTTGCATTCTTGCGGTTCTCGTACATCCGCCCAAACCTCTTGCTCAACAATGCGAGATCATCCTCGCTCAGCACCTCAAAGTCCTCATCTAGCAAGGACACAAGACAAGACAAGACAAGACAAAGAAAAGCCAACAGAGTTAGCATTAGTCCTCGATCCTGAGACAAGAGCCAAACTATGAGGATCAGTGGGGCTCTCGCTCTTGGCTCTCAAGCCACAATCAACCTCTGAAGATCTGAGCTTGGAGAACAGCTCATCCGGCGACAGCGTGTCATACGCGCTCGACTCCTCAATGGCACTCCACACGGACCTATCTAGGGCATGCAAAAGCTTGATAGCTTGATCATGATCCGTGTATGGGAGCACTATCACATTGGCCCTCATGTTGTTGACTATGCAAGTGAAGCGCTGAAACATAGCATCGGTAGACTCACCGGGGAGATGAGTGAAGTTCTCGTACTCTCTCCGGTAAGTGGAAAACATCTGGGCTTGCACTTGGGCATTGCCAACATGAGCATTCTTCAACTTGAGCCAAATCTTTCCGGCCACATCCTCTCTGTACACTCGATCAAACTCCGAGGCACAGAGTGCACGGAACAAGTAATCAACGGCCTTGCTGTTGGCCTCAAACATGTCCCGCGATCCTGGAAGCAGAAAACTATCTGGGATGACATAATGAGGATTCTGAGTGACCTCCCAGATAAGAGTTCCCTTCCCTCGCAAAAACACGCCCATGCGCCTCTCCCACATCGGGTAATTCTTGCCATCCCCAACCCCAGACGAAAACTTGGCCACGCAGACCGTCTGTGAAGCACTCACGGACTGTCTGCCAAACCTCTCGCAACCAAAACCTAGGGCCGAAACGAATCGAAACGAAGACGCGCAAGAGCATGAAGAACACGCGAAGAACACAGGTCGCGCGGACTGTCCGCGGGCTTCTCGCGAACTGTCCGCTAGCCCCAGACAGAGCTGCTTGTGGACGGTGGAAATTCACCATTTCCAACCCTCAATATTCTCACATGATTGGAGGCATATGCATTATTTACTAGCATTTAGGTTTAAATAATGTAGTTCCACTTGTCCTTGGAGATTATTTGTATGTAGGTGATTTACCCCTTAAAAGAGATGGAAACTCAACTCCTATGAAGAAACCATGCCAACTCAGCTGAGGAGGGGGCTGCCACCAAAGGAAATATTGCAACACACGTGATCGATCCAGGGGAGGCACTCACCGACGAATCAGAGGACGCCACATGGACTTCACATGGATCAAAGGGCCTACCTCGGATACCAAATCAAGCCATGCACCGGGGATGGATCAGAGGGCCCACAAGGCAGTCAACCAGAGGAAGCACACCAGGTGGGGCCGCCCTAGGGGGTCGGCCGATCCTAGGATCGGCCGAAGCGCCTTAGTGGCGTCCCATCCTGGCCTTCCACGTGGTTGCTCCTCATTGGTCACTTGCTGCAGTCCCGGGTGTTTAGGGGCCATTTGGGCGTCCGAGCAAGCCTTGTCCTCCTCTATAAATAGGAGGGGAGGGGCTCCCATTTCTCACACACCACTCTCTCATTCTCCTCTCACTTTTAGTTTACAAGGCTAGGGGGTAGGCTAGAGTAGCTCTTCTTCAGGTTCCAAGTCCTCTTGGAAGTTTAGGTATGAGTTCTCTTTTATCTTTATTTCTTTGTATCACTTTGATCTACTTCAGTTATTCAGCTATTTCATATAAAGTCATGGTAGATCATATTCTTGATGTGTTCTTGAGTTCATCCTCTGTTCATCATTTAGAGGCTCGTGTTCTTCGGGAACACTACCTTTTGATCCACTTGAATGGTGATAAACTCCTTCCTTATGTGTTTGTTCATATGTTAGAGGCTCGTGTACTTCACGAACACGACCCTTTGATCTTGTTGATTAGACATAAGAGAGTTCATATCTGTTCGTATGACTAGCCTTAGTTGATCTTGTTAGATAGCATGAGAGTGTTACATGGGGTCTGTGTTCAAGCTACGGTACTCGGTCTAGTTGACCAGTCTTCTGGTGGCTCTCACCCTGGGACACAATAGCCCGGGCCGGGTGAAGTCTAGCAGCAACGTAGGCATGGTGCCTGGGTTGTCTGGCTACGATAGTTATGAGCATACCCCCCATAACGAGAGGTCGGTCCTCAGGTGGTGACAGCCCTGTTGGATCCTAGGGCAACCTCCGCGTTGGGGTACCTGCTGTAGGAGTCTAAAGTCTTGTTTCGCAAAGTGCTGGTCGTCGCAGGCTAGCTCCCCGTTTGTACCTGGGTGCTGAACCATATTTACCTCATGCAATACTCATGCCTATCTCTTGTATCTTCTAGCTTTGTATGTTTAGTACATTAGAACCTAGAGCTAACTCGTATGTTCCCCCTAAGCCGTAGTGTGCTAGAGTAGAGGTAGATTTGAGGTGTGTGTGTCACACTACCCCTATTATATTTTATCTTACCCCTACCTTTGAGTGTGTTTTCCCTATATCTATCTCTTGGTTTACATTCAGAGCAAAAGCATAAGTCTAAGATATCTGCCATTGCCTTCCTTGGATTCGATACCGTTGGAATACTCTCTTTCCTTGGGGAAATGCTACAATGGTTTATCTGTGCGCTTGCGGATTCGTTCATGATCGTTTAGAAGAACCTATGGCAAGTCTCAATGTTCACGCTAACTGCGCCATTAGTTGTGACATTGGGAAACGCCAACAAGCATTTCTAGCGCTGACGCTAAGGATGGATTTCCAATCTGTTCTTAAGTGATCGACGTTTAGAAATGTCAACAAGCATTTCTGGCGCTGTTGCCGGGGAAGGCACAGGATTATCATGACTATGCTTTGCATCTGTTTATAAACTCTAAGTAGGTTAGGACAACCCTCAATGCAGGCTAACCTTGATTGTCTTCTTTTATCTTTGGATAATGAAGACAGGTAGTGTATGACTGGTTTCGACCTACCGGGGGATTTTACTGAAGATCTCGAGTCACTTGTGAGGAAAGCTCGAATTCATTTCGGCTCACCTCGTCGTACTCGTCCAGAGGGCGAACCAGCTTCCTTCGTACCATCCACGTCCAACGCTATGGCCCAGAAGACACTTTGTGAGTACTCAGCTCCTTCTGCTGATCAGGTGCTGCAAGGCCCTGAGGTGGCAATGGGGACTGAAATTTTTGAGATCAAGACGGGTTTAATCACAATGGTACAGGCTAGCCCATTCTGTGGCAAGCCAAATGAGGATGCCAATGCTCATCTGCAGCAATTCCTAGAGCTATGCGGCACTTTCGTCATCAGGGGTGCAAATATGGATGCTGTTCGTTTACGGTTATTTCCATTCTCCCTCTTGGGAAAGGCTAACCAATGGTTCTACGCGAACCGGGAATCTATTGACACTTGGAGCAAGTGTTCACAGGCATTTCTCAAGAAGTTCTTCCCATTGGGTAAAACCAATGCTCTTCGTGGAAGGATTTCTGGTTTTCAGCAAGAAGCAAGTGAATCTATTCCAGAGGCTTGGGAGAGGCTTCAGGAGTATGTCCTGGCCTGTCCTCATCATGGGATGGAAGATTGGCTCATTCTTCAAAGTTTCTATAATGGGTTGACTCCGACAGCCCGAGGCCATATTGATGCTGCTGCTCAAGGAGCATTCTTCTCACTCACTGTTGATAATGCTAAATTACTCATGGAGAAGATGGTCTCCAACCAAGGGTGGAGTGATGAAAGACTCCAACCACGACCAAGGGGTACTCATACTGTCAAGGAAGCTGACATGATTACTGCTAAGATGGATCTTCTTATGAAGAGATTGGATGACTACACCAGCGAGAAGGCTGCCATGGCCACTACTTCTTTGCCTATGGACTCTCACATGACCTGTGAAGTCTGTGGCAACACTGGGCACTCAGGCAATTATTGTATGGAGACTCAGGAGGAAGTGATGTACATGAATGGCAATAACAATGGTTATCGTCCATCTCAACAAGGAGGCCAATCATGGAATCAACAATGCCCTTACTATCAAGGAGGTAACCAAGGTAATTCTTATAATCCTAACCAACCTTCCTTGAGAGATCTTGTTTTTGGGCAAGCTAAGATTAATGAAGGTATTAACAAGAAGCTAGCTGCCCTTGATAAAACTGTGGAAAGCCTCAATGTTAAGCTTTATAGTTTTTCTTCTACCCAGAAGAGTCAGCTGAGTTTCAACAAAATGTTAGAAACCCAGTTAGCTCAACTGGCTGCTTTGGTTCCATCTCCTGATAACGGGAGGATCCCGGGGCAACCCATATCCTCTTGTGAAAATGTTAGTGTAGTGTCAACCAGGTGGGGTAAGCCACCTAGGAAGACACGTGCCTCTGACTATGCAGGAAAGCCCATTCAACAAATTCTTGATCCCTGGGAGGAATCAACAGTGGTGCACAAGAAAGATCCAGGCTACCCAACTATCACGTGCACAATCTATTACAAGAAGATCAGGCATGCTCTTTGTGACCTTGGTGCGAGTGTTAATCTCATGTCCAAGGCCATGTTCGAGCAACTGGGATATCCAGCTCTCTCTCCAACAGCACGGACTATCCAACTCGCCAATTCAACGATCCGATACCCAGAAGGAATTGCCGAGAGTTTATTGGTTAAGGTCAAGAGCTCCTATGTCTTCGCGGATTTCGTGGTCCTTGACATGGATGACGAGGGAGGAATGCCGCTCATCCTTGGGCGACCATTTCTCAGTGATGTCCGAGCTAGAATCAATGTGGGTTCTGGTATCATCCGTTTTCGCATTGGGGAGAGGAACTTGAAGTTCAAGTTTCAGGACAAGGAAGAGCAATGCTATTTGGTGCAAGATAGTGTTGAGCAGCTTGGGGGAAGGACGGAGCCTACACCCCCAAGGAAGAAATCTCCGTCAAAGAGGTTAAGGAAAATTCGAAAAGAATGGCGGAAGATTGAGATGGCACCAACCTCTACTTCTTAGGAGTGGGGTGCTGAATGGAACTGATCACTGAGAAGAGTCCAACTCGTCGGACTAAAAATGATGGGTCCTTTCTACCAAAAAGGTTAAAGCTGGTATTTATCTCATATTTCCCTTTCCAAAATTTTATTTCCAAAATTGCATATTTGATTTTCCAAAGCTCTGCATTTGCATGCTAGATTTATCTAGCCCTTTTCCAAATAAAATTTCTGAAAATAATTTCTGAGTTTGAAAACCATAGAAAATTCATTTGGGCAATTTCTAGAGTAAACTTTGGCCGGTGCACCTTGGCATATCTTCATAGAGCCGTTGGTGGCACAGCTGCGAAAGGGGGCCAGCACCGGGCCCACCACCGGGCCGGCCGAACCAGGGTTCGGCCGAACCCTGGTAACGGTCATGTGGGCCCAGCTTTGGCCAACGGCTCCTAGCCGTTGCCCAACGGCTATCCCGCGGTGTGCTGCCCCTTTGCTCTATAAATTGGACCCGAGAGGGGGTGTTCTTCACCTATGCAACTCATTTCATTCACACTCCCCTCTCTACTCCTTGCTCTTTTGGTTTTCTTGGATTTCTTGCTCAAGATTGGATCATCAAGTGGTCTCTCTAGTGTGTTGCTGAAAATATTGTTGTTGGTGGAGCAAACTCGGTAAGAACTTCATTCGATTTTACTAACCCATCACCGAGTTGCTCTTGTTGTTGTTGTGCTAGCATGAATTAGGCGGCGAACACTCTCCGGAGGGTGACACGCTCACGCTCCCGTTCGCGGGCAAGCACGAGTGCATCCACCCACGCCGAGCCGACGCCGAGCCCGTCAACAATGGATTATGAAGAAGAGCAAGAAGAGCAAGCCGAGCCACAAGCCGCGGAGGACGTCGTCGACGACACCCCCTACCTCAGCTTGAGGGGCGCTCGAGAGGAGCAGGCATATGCTCTCCTGAAGGACCGAGTCTTCGGCCACACCAGGGACTTCGACCCGACTCTCATGGAGAAGACAGGTATGAATCTCGAGTTCACTTCCATTTGGCATGCTCTTGGTTGGGAGGAGTTTGCGCCGGTTACAGAGCTTGGCTCTCAGCCCCTCACCATCCAGTTTCTTTGCTCTCTTACCGAGACCCTGGATGGCGTTGAGTTTCATCTTTTCGGGACCGATTATCATCTTTCTTGGAAGGATCTTAGTCGTCTTCTTGGTTTTAGTCCTCGTTGTGCTGTCTCTTTGAAGCAAGCTTGTGAGGGTTATGTTCGGGAATCTTTCTGGGCAGATATCTCTGGTCTTGTTTACAGTGGCAAGTTTGTACCTCAGTGCAACAATATTGTGCATCCTACTCTCCGCCTGTGGCACAAGTGGCTCGCCATTACTCTCTTTCCACGAGAGGATGTTCGGCCCATGCGCAGCGATGAGATGATGTTATTATACGCCGTTGTCAAAATGTTGTGTCGCCGAACCGTGTGTAACCGATGAGATGATAGGTCCTATTGAGTGTACAGCTTTGGTGACTCGTATTGCTCTCAAACTCGGGGTTCTTAGCGGGAATCCTATACCCTTCGTCAGGACGCTCCGAGTTCTCATTGATGAGGCATACTTGATCCAGGGGCATATACTCAAGAGGGGCCCAAATGATTCTTCGACTTTCTTCTTCCCGGGCTATGCAAACCAAATCCCGTTACCTAACACGGGGTTTGGATTGTATAACTCGGAGTTACTAACCATTCCTCTTGTTACACAAGAGGAAAGCCGTCGTGCTAGTGTTTCGGGCAGGTCCACCAGGAGCGCGGCAAAGAGAGCACACATGCAGCAGCAGTAGCAGTCACAGCCGACACAACCATCACAGCCTCAGCCACAGCCTGTTACACCACCGGTGGCAGGAGGGGGCCCTGCGGGGTACATGTCCAGGGTTACCCCTGGATATGCACCTGGTTGGGACCAGCCCACCTACCAGCCGAGTGCGAGTGGCACAGCTTGGGCGGACGCGAGCAGAGCTCAGTGGACCACACCCGCTAGTTCCAGCTCCGGTGGTCCACCTCCGTCTTCGTCCTTCCGGCGACACTCTTCAGCCTCTGCACGCGATGCTCAGCTCGCACAGAAGATGGGAGAGCTCACCGTCCAGGTCACGAGATTGGAGGAGACGCTGAACACCCACGTCGAGTCTACCTCTGCGTGGCAGCGTCAGGCTGGTGAGAGGATAGCAGCCATGCAGCAAGATCAGCGGCAGTACATGGATGCGCAGAGGGCTTACTACGCGAGTCAGGGTTTCTTCTACCCTCCTCCGCAGTGAGCCTGAAGCTAGCTTGGGGGAGGACCCCCATCCTGAGGTAACTTGTATCTTCCTGCATTTTTAGAATATCCTATAAATGAAAATCCAAAAAAAATCTGCAAAATAAAAAGACCAAAATATTTATTTGCTTTCATCATTTGCTTAGTTTGGTTTGATATGCTTAGTAAGAATGCTTTGCCTCTATGGTTGAAATGATGAATAGTTGCTCTGTTTATTCTTCTCGTATGTCTTGCTTACAACTATGTATCCTACCTAAGTTTTGAGTTTGTTGGCTTGTATGTTCAAACCTTAGCTTGAAAACTGTGGGTAGCAAAAAGCATGATCCTTGCCTAAGTTGTTGTGAGACATGATATGGTAGATTAGAGTGCTATGATCTTGTGCTTAGTGATGCTTGACATCCGGAGTTTTCCTTTTTGAAAAATCAAAACATGATGAGTTCTTCAATGATGAGAATTTCCCATCCAAAGCCATATGTAGATTCTAGTTAGCCTCCACATATGCAGCTTGTTCTCTCATTGAGCTTTGTCAAATTGTTGTGACCCTTGTTAGAACTCATGCTCCCCTGATCAAGATCACATACACGTTCATGCTAAATTTCTACACTGGAAGTTAAGCATTCATCATTTACTCCATACTGCTTATGCATTCTTCCGCAAATAAAACTCTATGTATCTTTGCATCATTCATCTCTCTCCAAATATCTCTAATAGAGACAAAGGGCTAGCTAAAAAAAAGAGAGAAAAGCATGCTCAAAAGCACGGCAAAAATAAATAAAGGGAGCTAGCCCAAGTCTCGGAAAAATTTCAAAGGAGAAAAAGGGATTGATATGTGCAAGAAAAAGAGTTCCACCATATAGATGGTAATAACTAGTACCTACTCCGGGGCCAGTGTCTACCTTACCATCAATCCCTCATTTCCTCATATAAAACATGGCAATATCTAGCACCCATTTCCGGGCCTAGTATCCACCTTGCCATGCTCATATCCATCACACGCATATGCACATCTTGATCAGGATGTATGTTTGTTTCTCCCAAGGATCCGGTTTTTGACTTAGCAAAACATGAGAGACAAGTATGCCACATCTTCCCTACCTACAGCTCCACATAAAGCCTATTAGGAGTAGGATATGAAGAAAGGCAACATTGATGCCTTGGTGAGGAATCATACACCTTTGAGCGATCCGAGAGTATCATTTGAGGAACTCTGATTTTTCTTTTGAAAAATTTGCAAAACCTCCGGATTGCTAAGCTGATCAAGGTATGAGTGATTATGCGTTCTCTATATAACCATTCTGTCTCTCAACTGCCCAAGGCAGGTGAAGCTATGTGTCCCACGTATCAGGCGAATGGTAAGAACATTGCCAACTTGTTCAACTCTAGGTAGAGTACTTTGCTGTATGTTTGCCATAAGTTGAGAATACAACATTGTAGCAACTCCTGATCAACCAACCTAAGTCTCTAATGTCTTGCTTCGAGACGAGCAAGAGGTTAGCTTGGGGGAGTTTGTTGACGGTGGAAATTCACCATTTCCAACCCTCAATATTCTCACATAAATGGGGCATTAGTCCTCGATCCTGAGACAAGAGCCAAACTATGAGGATCAGTGGGGCTCTCGCTCTTGGCTCTCAAGCCACGATCAACCTCTGAAGATCTGAGCTTGGAGAACAGCTCATCCAGCGACAGCGTGTCATACGCGCTCGACTCCTCAATGGCACTCCACACGGACCTATCCAGGGCATGCAAAAGCTGGATAGTTTGATCATGATCCGTGTATGGGAGCACTATCACATTGGCCCTCATGTTGTTGACTATGCAAGTGAAGCGTTGAAACATAGCATCAGTAGACTCACCGGGGAGATGAGTGAAGTTCTCGTACTCTCTCTGCTAAGTGGAAAACATCTGGGCTTGCACTTGGGCATTGCCAACATGAGCATTCTTCAACTTGAGCCAAATCTTTCCGGCCACATCCTCTCCGTACACTCAATCAAACTCCGAGGCACAGAGAGCACGGAACAAGTAATCAACGGCCTTGCTGTTGGCCTCAAACATGTCCCGCGATCGTGGAAGCAGAAAACTATCTGGGATGACATAATGAGGATTCTGAGTGACCTCCCAGATAAGAGTTCCCTTCCCTCACAAAAACACGCCCATGCGCCTCTCCCACATCGGGTAATTCTTGCCATCCCCAACCCCAGACGAAAACATGGCCACGCGGACCATCCGTGAAGCACTCGCGGACTGTCTGCCAAACCTCTCGCAACCAAAACCTAGGGCTGAAACGGATCGAAACGAAGACGCGCAAGAGCATGAAGAACACGCGAAGAACACAGGTCGCGCGGACTGTCCGCGGGCTTCTCGCGGACTGTCCGCTAGCCCCGGACAGAGCTGCTTGTTGACGGTGGAAATTCACCATTTCCAACCCTCAATATTCTCACATAAATGGAGGCATATGCATTATTTACTAGCATTTAGGTTTGAATAATGTAGTTCCACTTGTCCTTGGAGATTATTTGTATGTAGGTGATTTACCCCTTAAAAGAGATGGAAACTCAACTCCTATGAAGAAACCAAGCCAACTCAGCTGAGGAGGGGGCTGCCACCAAAAGAAACATGGCAACACACGTGATCGATCCAGGGGAGGCACTCACCGACGAATCAGAGGACGCCACATGGACTTCACATGGATCAAAGGGCCCACCTCGGATACCAAATCAAACCATGCACCGGGGATGGATCAGAGGGCCCACAAGGCAGTCAACCAGAGGAAGCACACCAGGTGGAGCCGCCCTAGGAGGTCGGCCGATCCTAGGATCGGCCGAACTGCCTTAGTGGCGTCCCATCCTGGCCTTCCACGTGGTTGCTCCTCATTGGTCACTTGCTGCAGTCCCGGGTGTTTAGGGGCCATTTGGGCGTCCGAGCAAGCCTTGTCCTCCTCTATAAATAGGAGGGGAGGGGCTCCCATTTCTCACACACCACTCTCTCATTCTGCTCTCACTTTTAGTTTCCAAGGCTAGGGGGTAGCCTAGAGTAGCTCTTCTTTAGGTTCCAAGTCCTCTTGGAAGATTAGGTATGAGTTCTCTTTTATCTTTATTTCTTTGTATGACTTTGATCTACTTCAGTTATTCAACTATTTCATATAAAGGCATGGTAGATCATATTGTTGATGTGTTCTTGAGTTCATCCTCTGTTCATCATTTAGAGGCTCGTGTTCTTCGTGAACACTACCTTTTGATCCACTTGAAGGGTGATAAACTCCTTCCTTATGTCTTTGTTCATAAGTTAGAGGCTCGTGTTCTTCACGAACACGACCCTTTGATCTTGTTGATTAGACATAAGAGAGTTCATATCTGTTCGTATGACTAGCCTTAGTTGATCTTGTTAGATAGCATGAGAGTGTTGCATGGGGTCTGTGTTCAAGCTACGGTACTCGGTCTAGTTGACCAGTCTTCTGGTGGCTCTCACCCTGGGTCACAATAGCCCGGGCCGGGTGAAGTCTAGCAGCAACGTAGGCATGGTGCCTGGGTTGTCTGGCTATGATAGTTATGAGCATACCCCCCGTAACGAGAGGTTGGTCCTCAGGTGGTGACAGCCCTGTTGGATCCTAGGGCAACCTCCGCGTTGGGGTACCTGCTGTAGGAGTCTAAAGTCTAGTTTCGCAAAGTGCTGGCCGTCGCGGGCTAGCTCCCCGTTTGTACCTGGGTGCTGAACCATGTTTCCCTCATGCAATACTCATGCCTATCTCTTGTATCTTCTAGCTTTGTATGTTTAGTACATTAGAACCTAGAGCTAACTCGTATGTTCCCCCTAAGCCGTAGTGTGCTAGAGTAGAGGTAGATTTGAGGTGTGTGTGTCACACTACCCCTATTATCTTTTATCTTACCCCTACCTTTGAGTGTGTTTTCCCTATATCTATCTCTTGGTTTACATTCAGAGCAAAAGCATATGTCTAAGATATCCGCCATTGCCTTCCTTGGATTCGATACCCTTGGAATACTCTCCTTCCTTGGGGAAATGCTACAATGGTTTATCTGTGCGCTTGCGGATTCGTTCATGATCGTTTAGATTAACCTATGGCAAGTCTCAATGTTCATGCTAACTGTGCCATTAGTTGTGACATTGGGAAATGCCAACAAGCATTTCTAGCGCTGACGCTAAGGATGGATTTCCAATCTGTTCTTAAGTGATCGACGTTTAGAAATGTCAACACTGCTCGAGCTCGAGCTCGCGAAGTCAACTCTCCTAATCCATCACCGGATCTCCCAAACGCCAAAAGCTCTTGAGACAAGATTTGGGGGAGATGATAAGCAACACAAGAGGAAGCTATGCCCCAAAAATCTCTTCCTCTAAGCCACCAAATCGCCGAGAATTGCGGATCACACGAACTCCACCAAGAACACGAACTCCGGCCAAAAAATCACAAATCGAAGGCTCTCCACGGCGTTTGAGGAGTCAAGATCACAGACAAAGATGCGCAAGGCATCCACCCATGATCTCCTCAAAGAAATCCGACGGAAAACGCCCTCAAATCCCCGAATCAAGCGAAGAACGAAACTCCCCAAAAATAGCCTCGAAAATGACACGAAAATCACAGAGGACTAGGAGATCACCGGGACGCCGAATGCTTCCATACATCCAGAGGTCAGAGTCTGTACAAGAGTCTAGCCTAAGGGATCTAGAGGGAAAAGAAGCAGTTCAGAGAAGTCTACCGGGGGAGAAAGCCCTAGAGTCCAAGAGAGAGAGAGATGCCATCCACCTCTCCGCTATTTATACGAAGTCCATCGGAGGGAGGTAAATGACCACGCTACCCCTACTGCTTGAAATGAAGATACAACCCCTCAGGGGCATTTTGGTCAAATCTTCATCAGACGGACATGCCTCCACCGCGGCTTCGCTTCACCTCGACGCAAACCCCGCGATCACGCCACGTGCCCTCTGTCTCGAAGCTTCCCGAAGCTCCCGGATCACCGTCTGCATCGCCTCGGGCCTCCGGGCTTGGTTTTGCGGCCCAAACCAAGAAACCGTCCACCTGATGGTTTTGTGGGCAAACCACCAAACCCCGCGTGCAAGCTTCAGGCTTCAACCGCTACCTTGCACCGGCCCATGTTCACGACTTCAGCCCGCTAGTCTTGCACCGCACGGCTCGCACTTGACCCCATCGGCCACCGGGTCCATCAAACCAAGCCTACTTGCCACTCCATCACCCTGAGGCCGCCACGGCTAAGGCCTTTCGCGCTTGTTCTTCACCTGCACCGACATGAGTCAAGCCGCAACCTGTACCTGCATACTTAGCCAAGCATCAGTCCACACAACGTTGTCAATCACCCATCACTAAGGAGCGACCCTCCACTGGTCCTCGGACACACCTGGTCCTCAGTGCGCAGGTTAAGCATCAACATGCCGCTATTGGACGCTCTCCAAGTTCCTACATATTCTCGCTACTTCAAAGACATACTTGCGAACAAGTATGAGATGGCAACACTTGGAGTGGATCACGTCAAGATGTCCGAACAATGTAGTGCCGCCATCGCAAATCAAGGGCCCGAGAAGCAAAGAGACCCCGGATGTCTGACCATCCCATGTTCTATGTCACACCCGGTTTTATAAACACAACCAGGTGCTCACATTATGTATGCCAGGATCAAATTTCATACATAAAGTTCGACTTCATCAGAGTTACATCACCATATCATGTTTATTTATACAAAATGACCCGTTGGTCCAAAAGAAAATTACAAGGAGATAGAATATATGCGGAAGCAGGACTCCATAGCCACGGGCAATCAACCGGGGGTCGCGTCCTAGATCTTCATCGTCTTCATCACCTGAGCAACATTTATGGGGGAGAGAGAGACACAGCAGGGGGTTGAAGGGAAAACGGTGAGTACATCGAAATGTACTCTGCAAGTGTAGGAGGAAAGGCTATGAGGGGGCTTATCAAAAAGGAAGGCTGACACAACTGGCTGCAAGCACAAATTTTATTTGGTAAATTTTATTAAGCACCCTAATTACTAGATGAAGGACTTCCCAACCCAAAACCCACCTTAAAGGGTAAGATCATAACATCTAGGCCAAACCAACCTTCACACCCCAAACCAAACCAACCAAACCACCAACTAAACATGTGAGGGTCCAGGCCACTCTTGACCGTGAGCACGGCTGTTATAACAGTTCAAAATAACACTCTGTAGAGGTTGTACAACTTTACCCACGAGTCGTAATACCCGTCACGCCAAGGTGGCCAAACCTTTTTACACACTTCCGAGGTGTGTTGGCATAGGTTCACTACGAGGCCTTTACAAAAGATCCACCGGTAGGTGTTGGCACACTCCTTGCCGAGTATTGGGCCCTGCCCTCATCAGCGCCGTCTAGCCACACCCATCATCGATTTCTCCTAATTAATTAGCCAAGCCCAGAGCCGATTAGGTCTCATGGTTGTACAGTAAGTCTTGGGTGGTCGCTCCACGTACCTGTCCTTAACTTGAGCAAGACAAAAACATGTATCTCCGAAACATTATATCCATACTTCTCATTTCCATAAACCATCATAAAACAGTTGCTCAAGCCTAAGGATCCATGTTGCTAAAACATTACCAACCCACAGTGTTGCATAGTTTATTAGTCAAGATTAAGATTAAACCAACCCATGTAGAGCAAGCTAAGCATATAAACTACCCTTAACTAACAATTCTCTAAGGGCTTCAAGGAATGGTAAGATCAAATCTAGTAAAACCCTACATAGGATTCCCAGCAAATTGACTCAATGCAATGCATAAAGCATAAATAGAAAGGTGATTATTGTGTATAAAAAAAGGCAAAAAGGAGTATGCATCAAGGACACTTGCCTTCTTCAAGCTCGCTGTCCAAACTTCACGTAGCTTTGATCTTGTCCAGCAGCGACTACTCGTAGCAACTACCGGAAACAAGCATACATACAAACATATAAGAACAGTGCACCAAACAGTTATAAAACAGTAATAACAACATTTTAAAATAACGGGCTCGTCGCTACGATCGCGTGAGCGCAAGAAACACCTAAAACAGAGCTACGAGCGAAAAGTTGTAAGCGTTTTACTAACGAGGGACTAAACTGTAAAAACTGCATTTCTGAATTTATTTAATTACTGGAAAAGGGAATTATGATGTCAGCATAGTGATTAATGACGTCAGCAAGGAAAGTGATGAAAATGCGGATATATTTCTGAAAATTTTGGTAAATATTTCTGGTGATGACGTCACACTGACGTCACCATGCACTATATTGCAAATATTTCTTGATGGAAGGGGTAACCAGCAAATTTCTCAAGAGACAGATAAACAAAGGTTTAGTTTCAGGATTGTTCAGGGGCTATTTCGCAAAACGTTCATAGTAGACTAATCAAGGTTGCATCTGGGCCGTTCATCTTGGCTTGGACGAGCGTGACTTGTCTGCTTGGCTGGTGCGTCTGGCGCCGCCCGAACAGGGGCATCCCGGCGGCAGGCTCGCCGGCGGCCGGCCGTGGGGGTGCTGCGGCGCACGGGAGACGGCGGTGAGGGGCGGAATCGATCGAGAAGTGGATGGACAGGCTCACCGGTGGCTCGTTTCGGCCGGAGGAGCGGCGCAGAGGGCCGTCGGCGGAACGGGGCGGAGGCGGCCACGAGCGCACGGTGAAGGCGAGGCTGCGGCCTCAGTCGCACGGGTCTGGGCGTCGGGGAGGCCTCCTGAAGTTTCTGCGAAGCCACAGAGGGAGTCAGAGAGGTGAGTGGTGGTCGAGAGGTGGCGATTTGAGGCGGCGGAGTGCCTCACCGGCGGCGGCAAAGATGGCCGGAATTCCGGCGATTCGAGCACGGAGGTAGGAGGGTGGTGGCGTGGGATGGCAAAGGAGAAGGTAGGGGTCGATCTTGACTGTTTTATAGAGGAGAGGAGCTCAGGAGGGGGCGGAATTTGGGCACGGATGTGCGGATGCCCTTGCCGCATGAATGACAATTATTTGTCAATGCCGCACTGATGGAAATCAGGTTTGAACGAGAGAGGAGGAGAGGGAGGTGCTGCACCTGGACGCAAGGTCGGGCAGGAGCAGAGCCTCGAGGGGCGGCGGTGATTCAGGGGGGCACACGGCAGAGTTGGCCTTGCTGTTCGGCAAGGGGGGGAAAAAGGAAAGAGGGAGGGAGGATAGGGATGACAGGTGGGGCCGGGATGGAAGTGAGAGGAGGGGGAGACGGGTTGGGCTGGCCAATTCGTTTAGGTGGGCTGCGGCCCAGCTAGTGGTTCAGCCCGAGAGGAAAAAGAGAGGGAGTGAAAGGAAGGTTTGGGCCGGGTTGTTTAGGAAGATTTGGCCCATTGCTGAGTTTAAATATTTTTCCAGCATTTAAACTTTTCCAAGAGTTTGAGCAAAACAAAATCATTTTTCATACAATAAACACAGTGCAAGCAGCATGTATGCAACAAACATTTTATATAGCCTAAGATTCATTTAATCGAATTTAGAAAATATTTATTTTACAACAACTAAATGTGAACAACCCTAATTAATTCTAGAAAATTTTAATTCTATTGTGAAAATGTAAATTAGGGTGTTACATTCTATTGGCTCATTCACATTCGATAAGATATTATGCGACCTTGGAGCAAGTGTGAGTGTGATGCCAAGAGATGTGTTCGAGAAGTTACGCCTACCACTTGAGCCTACGGGTATGTGCTTAGAGTTGGGTGACAACTCTATTCGCTATCCCGTGGGAATCGCCGAAGATGTGCCCGTGAAAGTTGGAGATCACTTCATCCCTGTTGATTTCGTGGTGCTCGAGATGGGAGAAAGGGAGAAGCCACCTCTCATTCTAGGGAGGCCTTTCCTCAAGACCGTCGGAGCAACGATCGATGTTGGCAAGGGAGAGATCAAGTTCGATGTCAATGGCACACGAAGCATATCAAGTTTCGTCCATGTTTCGAGGTATGCAACATGATCAATGCTAAATATGTTCCACCTCATCGTCGTTTTAGCAAGGAAGAGCCAAAGAAGAAGGAAGAGCCCAAGAAGAAGGAAGCGAAGGTGATCAAAGAAGTCGTTGCATCCGTCAAGACCAAAGAACAAAAGCCGCCTGTGAAGACTAAAAAGATGACTAAGCCGGAGAATAAGCCCGTGCCCAAGATGGTGCGGAAGTGGGTACCCAAGATTGCAACGCCCACAAAGAGCGTTGATCCGAAGTGAAGAAGACAAGAAGTCTAGCCATGGACTATAAACGAAGTGCTAGGCGGGAGGCAACCCATTCGTCGAGTCAATAATAAGCTACCGGGAGGACAACCCGATGAAGAATAAAGCTGCCGGGAGGGCAACCCGGATTATTTCCGATTTTCAAGTAAGTTGGTCTTAGAATTTTCTACGCAAGACTTGGTATAAACTCTTAAGTGGTTGAACTTATATTTGGATTTTATTTGACCTTAAACCTATGACATGAGCCATCCTACGATTTATTTGCCTCTTATCGAGAAACCAACACAAAAATTTCAGAACCTACCCACACCTTCCATCCTCTTCATGATGACAAGGTTGGTTTGTTTTACATCACAAAAACACACGAGTAGAGCCTAGCGTTGTTCCTTAATGATTTTTAATCTTTGACGCATGGTAGGTCTCGCGTGAACCTAGGAAAATCGATTTTTGGTTTTATTTAACTTGATATCTACCGGTTTCTCTAGAGTTAGAATTTTTCCAAGCCACATTTATTTTTGTTGATTCAAAACATCTCTCTCATGTTTGGCCAAAATTAGAACCTAAACCCATACCCCCACGGTCAAGCCGGAGGAGCTCGCTATCAATTAATGAAAGCAAGTGATCCCGGTGTAACCAAAATCAATGTAGTCGGAAAGTTTCGACTTACAAATGTTTTTGATGCCTAAAAACTCCTCTAAAAATACATTTGAACTCATTGATATCTCTGAGTTAATTTTTAATTTTCGGAATTAGAGGAGTAATTAGCATCTAAACATGATCAAGGGAAGGTTTTGAGCTTAATTGAACTTCTAATGCTCCATGATGCATCACGGGAAGGCTTCATCATTGAGGCATCTTGAGCACATGCAAGGACAAGCATGGGGGGTGCAGCAAGGTTTGATTTTTTGCAGGATATGGATGAGAGCATGGGAGGCAAGGAAGCATGGAAGTGACACAAAGTAAATGATCAAGATGGAGGACTTGACCATGAAAGAAAAAGGAGTGGCTGAGAGAAATTGGACGGTGGAAGGCGTGGAGCACGAGTACACAGCACCATGATCAATCAAGCAACAAGTGGGAGAAAGAAGAGCCAAAAAAGAGGGGCAGGGGCCCTAGGCAAGTCGGCCCAGGCCGGCCGGCCTGGCCTATTTCTTGGCCCCCCGGCGCTCGTCTTCCTCAGGTAAGTCATTTGCTTCATTGCTAGTTCTTGGTCTTGAGCTCCCAGTCCAGAACCTCCAGAAACACCTCCAAAAAATTTGTTCTCCATTCTTGAGTCCAAAAATTCAGAAAAATACGTCACAATTCTTGCCCTTCCATATATTTCTTTTGTGTGTATTTCTACCGGCAAGAAACCCCAAGGAGACTTTGTTTGTGATTTGTGCAGCAACAACAAAATGAGGAAGGCTTTTAGCAAGGTCCTTGGAAGGAAGACACAATTGTCATCGTCGAAGCCGGCATCAACAAGTTCTTCGCGGAGGTACTCAATCTCTGAGTCGCCGCGAAGCCTGGAAGAGGACGTGGCGCCATCAAGGAGCGACACCATGCTCCTTAGTGGAAGAAGAGACACACGACGCTCATCCATGCGATACACCAAAACGCAAGGGCGCACGGAGGAGCCGCACATCCAACCTCGTCGCTCGACTCGTTCATCCACTCCACCACCGTACACTCTGCGACATTGCAAGTATGGATTTTTCATGATGACGGAGGAGGAGGAGGAGGAGAAGCTTGGTCACCTAGAGAAGAGGATTGCACCCAACGTTGACTTCGATGATGATGCTCTCCAAGTGTTGGGATTTTCTCTAGATATTTATCAAATGATGAACCACCTTGGTTGGGGGCAATTTTCCGATTGAGTAGGGGTGAGCTTTCACATGGAGCTTGCCATGGAAATTCTCATGACGATGGTGCCGGTTATTAATGAAGGGGTGCCAACCCTCTCATTTCGACTCAAGGATGATGAACAAATAATTTCTTATGAGCAAATTAGAGAGTTGCTCGGTTTCAAGAGCGAAGCCCCAGAGCAAGTTGATGTTAATGAAAGTGTATTGGAAGGATTTTGGAGTATGATTTCAAGGAAGATAACCGGCAGAGAAATAGCATCCGGAATCCCATCATCCGGATATTTCATTCTTGGATGAGCAAGAGGATTTTGGGAAGAATGAGGGAGTCCAAGGTCACCGACATGGAAGTTAATTGGCTTTATTTGGCATTGATTGCAAGGCAAGCCATTGATCCATCATATATCATGATCAATCAGTGGTGTTGTGAGGCAACATCGGGGACTGGACAAATTAGTTCGGGATGCTATCTCTCTATGATAGCAATTTCTGTGAGGCCGGGTATTTCATGGAACCCAAAATTCCTACTTGCGGGGAATTCACTTGGGATTGATTACATGAAGCAAGGAAAATACATTAGTGGAGATGAAAAGAGAGGGTATAAGGTGGCAAAAGTCAACGTTCCTCTCCCAAATATGAGGCTGAAATTATTTATTGAAGGGAGAGAGAATTGGTTGGAAGAAGGAATTCTTGTGCCAGCCAAGAAGAACAAAAGAGGAAGAATATAGAAGAGGGATCGTCTTCCGCAGCCCAAGACCAAGGAGGGGCTGCATATCATCAATCATATGGAGGGATTCCTATGCCACCACCCTACTACGGAAGTGTGCCAATGCAAGCATGGGGGAGTGGTGCAGCCATGCCGCCACCTCCTCTAACATATTGTCCACCAACTTTTGTTGTGCCCAATGAAGCATTTGTGGCACCTTATGCAAGCATGCCCCAGCCCCAACAAAGCGCAGCCATCATTGGGGCGTATATGCAAAGGAATGAACAAGACGTCGATAGGATCCGGAGCCATGTCGACCATTGGCATGAAGGAACGGCGGGGATCGCCCATCAATTAGGATGCCTTCAACTTGTGCCGCCGGATCAATTTCGTGGAGGGGCCATGCAAACATATTATGAGCAAGGATTCAACGAAAGTCAACCGACGGAGCAAGAGCAATCGGATGAGTGAAGAAAGAAGGAAGGATGCAGCTTTTTAAGTGTGGTTTGATTTTTCCTTTACCTTTTCTTTAAATTTCATCTTGTGTGTGTTTTTGTATGCGTAGTATTTTCTTGTTTTTATTTATTTTCAGCATGAGTGTGATAGTAGTAGTTTTGTTATCCATCATCATGAATAAGTTTCACCGTCGTCTTTATGATCTTAATATGGATGGAAAATTGTACCATGTTGATATGTGATGATCGTTGCCGCTTTGCTCGATCTTATGCTTGATTTATGCATGTTTAAACTAGTGCTCTCTTTAATATAAATCTGAAATTCAATAAAATGCTAGCTTAATCTTGTGTGGAGGTTATGATAACTGAAGTCCCATAGTTCTTTTTCGTTGCTCTCAATTTTGAATGAATCAAAGAAACTTTTTATTCTCAAAAAGTTATGCTAACCCTGTCACAAGTACCACTTGCATTTTGCTCTACCTATCCAAAGCGTAAACTTACTTGAGTGCAAAATATTAGTATATACAAGATTTATTTTTGGGTGCATTAATTCAAGGCCTGATTTCTCTGGCCCGAGACTAAGAAGCTGGTCATTCCGTTTTTGCGTATCGTTCTTTATGCCAGCCTCTTCTATCCGTTCCTTGTGAATTTCCACATTGGGAATTTCACAAACCTCGCCCGATATCCAACCACAAAACCCAAATATATCTTTTTTGTGTTCACCTCCTTGACCACAACCCAATATATGAGTATGGATGAATATTTTGAGGAAGATTATAAGGAAGGTGCATCAAGTGAGTAAGGGAGACTTCCAAAAGGATCCCTAGAAGTTTTTCGAGTATCTCTCTCTAAGAAAATATGAGAGCTTCAATTTCCACCTTGGCATATTTATCACCTATTTTGCCCGAGGACGAGCAAACGTCTAAGCATGGGGGGGGGTTGCCAAGGAAGTGCTAGTATAGTCTAGAGTTCAAGGGGAGCAAAAATAAATAAAAAAAGAGAAAAAGTATGATGAAAGAAAAAAAATGATAAAAGAGGAAAAGTATGATGAAAAAAAAGAAAGAAAAAAGAAGGAAAGAAAAATAATAATAAAGTTCCTCTGTTCTCTAGCTATGTATAGTGCTATTCGAGTTTTCAAGAGGATTCAAGATCAAGACCCATACTTATCTTTCCAACCATGTGCAATCCGATAGCGAGGACTTCGTTTGTGCCTTTGGATCACTCTATGCCATTTGCACTTGTCCACCTATCTAAAAGTGTGTGTTCATCTCTCCCCCCTCCTTGATAACATTATTTTTCCAATGACCTTTTTGACGAGTCTCGGTAAGACCATGAGAAGCAAGTTTGTTTTAATAATATCTAAACTATAATATCTTGGTAGGACTAAACTTTCCTATAGCTCCATATAAAGCCTTCCACTATATACTTTGAGAGAGGAAAGGAGTAGAACAAGTAGGTTTGAGAGACAAGATGAGATGAGAGTACATGAGCAAAGTGCAAGATGGTTATTTTTTATCTTGGTAAAGCAATTTTTCTCTTTATCTCATTCTTTATTTTTCAAAATTTCTGAGATTTATTTAAAAATTTGAGAGCATGATCAAGTACTTGTGGAAAGAGCTTGAATGATATCTACCCTCCATAAAGATAAAAGTTAGTACATTATGGAACTTTAATGAATATAAATCTAGAGAGCATTATGTCTTCTCATGTATGATCAAGTGTAGGGTATGAACATCGAAGAAAAACGTTGATATCCATTGAAGGCTTACTCGAGGACGAGCAAGGTTTAAGCATGGGGGATGTTGGCGGTCAATTTCCGTCAACCTAGCCACTTGTTTACCTTCTATCTTGGTATTAATTTGATATTCACACTAACGATCCTAACCCCCATTATATGTTATGTTCGCACTCGCGCATGGTTTTTGGAGTTTATTGTTTACACAGGAATCAAGAGCTTAAATGAGGACTTTCGGGTAAGGTTCATCAAGGGTTTTACGAGAAGATCATGGACCCCGGGACAAGTCAAGATACAAGATGAACATGACTCCAAATGAACCAAGGACTAAGGCGTGAAGCCGAGAAGTGTTGAGGACCTAGACGGAAGAGGCGGGAGTTCGTACGCCAAGCACCCTTATCTAAACCGCAAGGTAAATGACGTCAAGGACCCACATGCAACTCGACAAAAGCTCAGGAAGCCGCGAGAAGCTTCAGGAAGAAAATCGGGGGCGATCCGGGCCGAAAAGGCCCTGGGCCGGTCGGCCCAGGCCGGCCGGCCTAGCCCTTTTCCGGGTTGGTTCGCCGCTCCCTTTGACCTAGATGATCCTCGGGCTATTTATAGTCCCTGTGCAAAGTTCCAACTATCAAGCCATTCGTCGTTCACCGCCGAGGAGTAGAGGAGCTTGAGGGACACCATCTCGGAGAGGAGGGTCATGTTAGTCGTCTAGGGTTTACCTAGCCGGCGTGGGAACCTTGCAAGGAAGACCACGTCGGAGTTCCGGAGGCGTGAATCAAGATCAAGGTAGGATCCCGGTTGGATCTTATTCATGTATACACATTTGATGGAGTTTTAATGGATCTGATTCCTAGTGATCGAGTACCTTTGTTTATGATTCTTGTTCTTGCTTGGGTGTTTTCTTCCTCAATCTGAGATAGATTGCATGGGATGTTCTTGTAGCCGCAGTGGCTAGAGGTGCATACCCGATCTACCAAGTAGTTCAACGCACTCCTTGCGAGTGTGTTTTAAGATTCGACCGCGAAGAAAGGTGAACATCGTGACAGGATGTTGACACCGAGTACGTCGGGGCAACTTAGGGGGTTTGACCGAAGGTCAAGGTTAAAAGATGCTTTTAATGAGATTTATTTTGCTCTCTCTTCTATCTTGCTCGGAACTAGGACATAAACACGATCTAGATCCCTCTAGATCGGTACCTCAATGCTTTCTCTTGCTACCTCTAATGATCTTAGTAGATTAGATGCATTCGAAACTTCTTTAAGATGCAAGTGTTTCTCGGTTATTAGATTGAGTCTTGCATTACACACTGTTCCACGGATTCGATACCTTGGGTGATACTCAAGGGAAAAAGGTACTACATGATCCGTAAACTTGCGGTGAACCTTGGCGTGTTATTGAACCGTCAACAGAGCCTTAGCGCTGAGCAAGAAACTTATGCTACCTTTAATCACAACATGCTTTGTTCATCCAATTTAAATTGTGGTTATGATTGCATATGTTTATTTTACGTCTTGCAAATCTTGGACTTGCTTTGTTCTTGGTCAAGCTCATGACCTTAAAAGAGAGTGTGTCAGGAAAAAACCCGAGTTTCATTAACCATGCAGGTCATTAAACGTTAATCAAGAGGAGAGGAGCCATGCCCCAAAGAATTGCAAGCTCGTGCATCGCCTTCCCGAATCTAGAGAGCGGACGTTGTTGTTTTCATCAATTTTGAGCACCTGATCAGATATGCAGAAGAAGAAAAAAGTTGAAAATCAGAAGCTCCATCAAGTGTTGATTCCAACGCCTCCAAGATCAATGAATTTGAAGACCGTACAAGGAGATATGGAAAAAACATTAGGTGATGCGCAGTCCGAAATTAGATGGACAGATTGCAGCGTTGGAGTAAAACGGGGGCAACTCACTCGATTGGAGTCCGTTGGGGGTCAACAAAGACTTGATGGAAAGAAAATTTTATGCGCCACGCGTTGGAGAAGTTGTTTGCTACATGGTCTGATCTAGACAGATAGGAAAATTCGTGAAAGGAGAGGCAGCAACGAAGAGCAAAGAAGGGGATGATGATGCAAGATACGATCGGGCAAACCTCTCATCAAGCTGATCGTGTCAAGCATGGAGAGTGGATCAAAGCTGCATGGACATCATCAAATCTTACGTGAAGAACCATGCCTTTGTGACCATGAGAATGTACGTAAGAAAGTCGAGCTCTATGACTTTAAATAAAGCGCTTTGAGGGAGGTAACCCGTTTTCTTTTGCTTATATACATATATTATATGACCGTCTACATTGAGATCTTAAATTGAACCATCAAGTAACATTGTACCATTGCTCTAAGAAATTCCACAACTTCATGTTGTATGATTTAATTGCTATTGAGGGAGCACCTTGTTATTTGATCTTGAAAAAATTGTAGACCCCTATTGTGTGCCTATTAATGTTTAGAGTTTTTTTTATTTGGGTCATTTTTGAGAGAAATATGAAGAGTTGCACCACCCCTTTGATTCCAAGCTTGTGGCTAATTAATCTAGGTTTGTTTTTATTTTTAGACCATCACCACAATCATGTTCATATTTGTTTTATGCTTGCATCTTACCATTACCATTTTTTTCTACTCCATACATGTTTTGCATATAGTTGGCTTGGTTGTTCTCTACACTTAATGATGTATGCCTTCATATCCATGATAATGCTTCACATGTGGCATTTGCCTTAGCAATCTTGTGTAAACGTGGTGTTTAAACTTGTTTATATGGAGCTATAGGAAAGTTTATGTACTCTCATTCCTATAGCTCCATATAAAGCCTTCCACTATATACTTTGAGAGAGGAAAGGAGTAGAACAAGTAGGCTTGAGAGACAAGATGAGATGAGAGTACATGAGCAAAGTGCAAGATGGTTATTTTTGATCTTGGTAAAGCAATTTTTCTCTTTATCTCATTCTTTATTTTTCAAAAATTTGAGAGCATGATCAAGTACTTGTGGAAAGAGCTTGAATGATATCTACCCTCCATAAAGATAAAAGTTAGTACATTATGGAAATTTAATGAATATAAATCTAGAGAGCATTATGTTTTCTCATGTATGATAAAGTGTAGGGTATGAACATCGAAGGGCCACGCTGATATCCGTTGAAGACTTACTCGAGGACGAGCAAGGTTTAAGCATGGGTTGATGTTGGCGGTCGATTTCCGTCAACCTAGCCACTTGTTTACCTTCTATGTTGGTATTAATTTAATATTCACACTAACGATCCTAACCCCCATTATATGTTATGTTCGCACTCGCGCATGGTTTTTGGAGTTTATTGTTTACACAGGAATCAAGAGCCTAAATGAGGACTTTCGGGTAAGGTTCATCAAGGGTTTTACGAGAAGATCATGGACCTCGGGACAAGTCAAGATACAAGATGAACATCACTCCAAATGAACCAAGGAATAAGGCGTTAAGCCGAGAAGTGTTGAGGACCTAGACGGAAGATGCGGGACTTCATACGCCAAGCACCCTTATCTAAACCGCGAGGAAAATGACGTCAAGGACCCACGTGCAACTCGCCAAAAACTTAGGAAGTCGCGAGAAGCTTCAGGAAGAAAACCTGAGGCAATCCGAGACAAAAAGGCCCTGGGCCGGCCGGCCGACCGGCCTAGCCCTTTTCCGGGTCGGTTCACTGCCCCCTTTGACCTAGATGATCCTCGGGCTATTTATAGTCCCCGTGCGAAGTTCCAACTATCAAGCCATTCGTCATTCGCCGCCGAGTAGTAGTGGAGCTTGAGGGACACCATCTCGGAGAGGATTGTCGTGTTAGTCGTCTAGGGTTTACCTAGCCGGTGTGGGAACCTTGCAAGGAAGACCACGTCGGAGTTCCGGAGGTGCGAATTGTTGGCGTTTCGTAGCGCCATCATCTTAAGAACGGATCTGGGACCCGTCCTTAGTGACAACACTAGGAACCGCCTTGTTGGCACCTCTCAATGTCACAAATAATGGCGCGTTTAGCGTGAACATCAAGACTTGCCAAAGGTTAATCTAAACAATCATGAGAGAATCCGCAAGCGCACAGATAAACCATTGTAGCATTTCCCCAAGGAAGGAGAGTATTCCAAGGGTATCGAATCCGTGGAAGGCAATGGCGGATATCTTAGACTTATGCTTTTGCTCTGAATGTAAACCAAGAGATAGATATAGGGAACAACACACTCAAAGACAGGGGTAAGATAAAAGATATAAGGGTAGTGTGACACACACACTCAGATCTACCTCTACTCTAGCACACTACGGCTTAGGGGGAACATACGAGTTAGCTCTAGGTTCTAATGTACTAAACATACAAAGTTAGAAGATACAAGAGATGGACATGAGTATTGCATGAGAGAGATAAGGTTCAGCACCCAAGTACAAACGGGGAGCTAGCCCGCGACGACCAGCACTCTGCGAAACTAGACTTTAGACTCCTACAGCAGGTACCCCAGCGCGGAGGTTGCCCTAGGATCCAACAGGGCTGTCACCACCTGAGGACCGACCTCTATCGTTACGGGGGGTATGCTTAACTATCGTAGCCAGACAACCCAGGCACCATGCCTACGTTGCTGCTAGACTCCACTCGGCCCGGGCTATTGTGACCCAGGGTGAGAGCCACCAGAAGACTGGTCAACTAGACCGAGTACCGTAGCTCGAACGCAGACCTCATGCAACACTCTCATGCCATCTAACAAGATCAACTAAGGCTAAACATACGAACAGATATGAACTCTCTTATGTCTAATCAATAAGATCAAAGGGTCGTGTTCGTGAAGAATACGAGCCTCTAACTTATGAACAAACACATAAGGAAGGAGTTTATCACCCTTCAAGTGGATCAAAAGGTAGTGTTCACGAAGAACACAAGCCTCTAAATGATGAATAGAGGATGAACTCAAGAACATATCAAGAATATGATCTACCATGACTTTATATACTGAAGTAGATCAAAGTCATACAAAGAAATAAAGATAAAAGAGAACTCATACCTAGACTTCCAAGTGGACTTGGTACCTGAATAAGAGCTACTCTAGCCTACCCCTAGCCTTGGAAACTAAAAGTGAGAGGAGAATGAGAGAGTGGTGTGTGAGAAATGGAAGCCCCTCCCCTTCTATTTATAGGCAAGGGCAAGGCTTGCTCGGAGCACCAAATGACCCCTAAACACCCGGGAGTGAGGCAATAGACCAATAGGGGGCTGCCACGTGGAGGGCCAAGATGGATCCCCCTAGGTCGGTTCAGCCGATCCTAGGATCGGTCGCACCCCTAGGGTGGCCCCACCTGGTGTGCTTCCTCTGGTTGGCTGCCTGGTGGGCCCTCTGATCCATCCTCGGTGCATGGCTTGATTTGGTATCCGAGGTGGGCCCTTTGATCCATGTGAAGTCCATGTGGCGTCCTCTGATTCGTCGGTGAGTGCCTCCCCTAGATCGATGATGTGGAATGCCATGTTTCCCTTGGTGGCAGCCACCTCCTCAGCTGAGTTGGCATGGTTTTTTCATAGAAGGTGGGTTTCCATCTCTTTTAAGGTGTAAATCACCTACATACAAATAATCTCCAAGGACAAGTGGAACTACATTATTCAAACCAAAATGCTAGTAAATAATGCTTATGCCTCTATTTATGTGAGAATATTGAGGGTTGGAAATGGTGAATTTCCACCGTCAACAAACTCCCCCAAGCTAACATCTTGCTTGTCTCGAAGCAAGACATTAGAGACTTAGGTTGGTTGATCAGGAGTTGCTACAATGTTGTATTCTCAACTTATGGCAAACATACAGCAAAGTACTCTACCAAGAGTTGAACAAGTTGGCAATGTTCTTACCTTTCACCTGATACGTGGGGCATATAGCTTTACCTGCCTTGGGCGGTTGAGAGACAGAATGGTTATATAGAAAGTGCATAATCACTCATACCTTGATCAGCTTATCAATCCGGAGGTTTTGCAAATTTTTCAAAAGAAAATCAGAGTTCCTCAAATGATACTCTCGGATCGCTCAAAAGTGTATGGTTCCTCACCAAGGCATCAATGTTGACTTTCTTCACATCCTACTGCTAATAGGCTGTATGTGGAGCTGTAGGTAGGGAAGATGTGGCATACTTGTCTCTCATGTTTTGCTAAGTCAAAGACCGGATCCTTGGAAGAAACAAACATACATCCTGATCAAGATGTGCATATGTGTGTGATAGATATGAGTATGGTAAGGTGGATACTAGGCCCGAAAATGGGTGCTAGATATTACCATGCTTTATATGAGGGAATGAGGGATTGATGGTAAGGTGGACACTAGCCCCAGATTAGGTACTAGTTATTACCATCTATATGGTGGAACTCTTTCTCTTGCACATATCAAACACTTTTTCTCCTTTTGAAATTTTCGAGACTTGGGCTAGCTCTCTTTATTTATTTTTGCCATGCTTTTGAGCATGCTTTTCTTTCCTTTTTTTTAGCTAGCCCTTTGTCTCTATTGGAGATATTTGGAGGGGGATGAATAATGCAAAGATACATAGAGTTTTATTTATGGAAGAATGCATAAGCAATATGGAGCAAATGATGAATGCTAACTTCCAGTGTAGAAGTTTAAGCATGAACGTGTACGTGATCTTGATCAGGGGAGTATGAGTTCCAACAAGGGTCACAACAATTCGACAAAACTCAATGAGAGGACAAGCTGTATATGTGGAGGCTAAGAACTAGAATCTACATATGGCCTTGGATGGGAAATTCTCATCATTGAGGAACTCATCATGTTTTGATTTTTTCAAAAAGGAAAACTCCGGATGTCAAGCATCACTAAACACAAGATCATAGCACTCTATTATACCATATCATGTCTCACAACAACTTAGGCAAGGATCATGCTTTTTGCTACCCATAGTTTTCAAGCTAAGGTTGGAACATACAAGCCAACAAACTCAAAACTTAGGTTGGATAAAAAGTTGTAAGCAAGACATACAAGGAAAATAAATAGAGCAACTATTCATCATTTCAACCATAGAGGCAAAGCATTCTTACTAAGCATATCAAAGCAAACTAAGCAAACGATGATGAAAGCAAACAAATATTTTTGGTCTTTTTATTTTTGCAGATTTTTTTTGGATTTTCATTTATAAGATATCCTGAAAACAAAGGAAGATACATGTTACCTCAGGATGGGGGTCCTCCCCCAAGCTAGCTTCAGGCTCACTGCGGAGGAGGGTAGAAGAAACCCTGACTCGCGTGGTAAGCCCTCTGCGCCTCTATGTATCGCTGCTGATCCTGCTGCATGGCTGCTATCCTCTCACCAGCCTGACGCTGCCACGCTGAGGTAGACTCGACGTGGATGTTCAGCGTCTCCTCCAATCCTGTGACCTGGACGGTGAGCTCTCCCATCCGCTGCGCGAGCTGAGCATCGCGTGCAGAGGCTGAGGAGTGCCGCCGGAAGGACGAAGACGGAGGTGGACCACCGGAGCTGGAACTAGCGGGTGTGGCCCACTGAGCACTGCTCGTGAAGGACCGAATAGGCGACCAGAGAGGGGGGAGTGAATGGGAGCCGATAAAAATTCTTCTCAAGAACTCGGCCTCAAGCCCCAACTCACTTCCGAAGAATCCCACACAAACTTGCCAAGATCATGTAGTCACAACGGACTTACTGACCCTAGGAACAAGTTAGGAAAGCCTAGAAGCAAAGCGGAAGTACAAGCAAACAAGTATAGGCCAACCCACTGGAAAGTCCGGAATGTCCGGGATTTTTCCCGGAGTCTCCGGGTTTGGCAAGTCCGGAATATCCGGACTTTTTCCCGTAAAATCCGGGGTTCCCAGAGTAATGTCCGGATACTCCGGGCTTATTCCCAGAGTAATGTTTCAGCCTTCGAGAGGGAGAGGGAAAAATCCAAAACTTGATCAAACGAGCTCCAAAAATCACGAAATTAAAACCGTAGCTTCTCAACAACACAAGGAAGCTTTTCCCAAAAGATCTCCTCAAAAAGATCAAGGAATCACCACCAGAAAAAAGATTTAGGCCATGAACCCTAGAGAGGAGACTTTTCCTCAAATCAATGGATCTCCCAAACGGCTTGAGCTCTTGAGACAAGATTTGGGGTAGATGAGAAGCATCACAAGGGGAAGCTATGCCCCAAAAATCTCAGCCTCTAACTCACTAAATCACCGGGAATCGCGGATCACAAGAACCACCACCAAGAACTCGGGCTCCAACCAAAACTCGCGAATCAAAGGGTTTTCCCGGTGTTTGAGGGGTCAAGATCACACACAAAGATGCACAAGGCATCCACCCATGATCCCCTCAAAGAAATCCGAGAGAAAACGCCCTCAAATCAACAAATCGAGCGAAGAACAAAAGCACCCAAAAATAGCTCCGAAAATGACACGAAAATCACAAAGAGCTAGGAGGGGGAAATCATCACAACGCCGAAAGCTTTCATACATCTAGAGGACAGAGTCCGTACAAGAGTCTAGCCTAAGGAATCCAGAGGAAAATGAAGCAGTCCAGAGAAATCTACCGGGAGAGAAAGCCCAAGAGTCCAAAGGTTCAAGAGATGCCATCCACCTCTCCGCTATTTATATGAAGTCCATCGGAGGGAGGTAAACGACCACGCTACCCCTACTGCATAAAAGGAAGATACAACCCCTCAGGGGCATTTTGGTCAAGTCTTCATCGGACGGACACGCTTCCACCGCGGCTTCGCTTTAACTCGACGCAAACCCCACGATTACGCCACGTGCCCTCTGCCTCGAAGCTTCCCGAAGCTCCCGGATCATCGTCTCCGTCGCCTCGGGCCTTCGGGCTTGGTTTTGAGGCCCAAACCAAGAAACCGTCCACCAAAGGTTTTGTGGGCAAACCAACAAACCCCGCGTGCAAGCTTCGGGCTCCATCCGCTACCTTGCACCGGCCCATGCACACGACTTCAGCCCGCCAGTCTTGCACCGCACGGCTCGCACTTGACCCCATCGGCCACCGGGTCCATCGAACCAAGCCTACTTGCCACTCCATCACCCGGAGGCCGCCACGGCTAAGGCCTTTCGCGCTTGTTCTTCACCTGCACTGACACGAGTCAAGCCGCAACCTGTACCTGCACACTTAGCCAAGCATCAGTCCACACAATGTTGTCAATCACTCATCACTAAGGAGCGACCCTCCACTGGTCCTCGGACACACCTGGTCCTCAGTCTCCCCCTTGATGAGTGCATTGACAACACCCATCGCAACCACATAGAGAAAAAGAAAAGAAAAACAACCACGAACACAAACCTCCCAAGCAAGTGATCCAAAGCCAAAGAACAAGCGAGAACATGATCACTCACCAACCAAGTCTCGGCCCCTAAGACAAGGGCAACGGCTCGACACAGCCGAGACAAAGCAAAGCTCACAAGGAGCACACCACAAAGCACAAAACTAAGGAAAAACAAGGGAGCTCCCCCTGCACATATGCAAACTCCCCCTGAGCAAATGCAACCTCTTCTTCTCAAGTTTTCTCCTCACATGCCACATGCAAACCAATTTTCCACAAGATCCAATGCATGAAAATCCAATACATGAAAATTCTCCCCAAATGTGCATAACTCTCCCCAAAGCATGTATATTCTCCCCCTTGTTGACAATGCATGAATCAAGGTATATGAAACTCTTCCCATGTTTTCATTGAAAATGCATGTCAAGGCATATATACAATCTACCAAGCTTCTCAAATATACAATGAGCACAACAAAATGCTACAAATGAGACATAGAGCAAGCAAAGTAGACATGGTGTATCTAACAGATTGCCATCAAGAAGGTAGAGACATATAAGCATGTGACACAACCAAAAGCAATTTTGAGCAATTTTCATAAGAAAATAGTCATCTCATGAGCAAGACTCTCTCTACACCAATTTGAACATAAATACACTAGATCATCCAAAGTTTATGTAAGATCACATATTCTCATCACAAGATCATTATAAACGCCCACAAGCTACTCAAGTCATGTTAAAGCCACCGAGCCATGTGTCTACTTCTTAAAATGTGACTTCTCATGGTAGACAAGCATGCTACGGTTTAGCAACCAAGATATGAATTTCAAAGCATAAAAAACATGATTAGGAGCTCATTTTTCAAGCATAAGGCAATTCATACACCAATTTCATTTTCAAGTTTAAACATGGTACATGAAGTGCCGTTGCGGCAAAAAGAAGCTTATGCTCCTCCCCAAGCAAGCAAAAGGGCTAAACATTTACAATGACAAAAGGTCTTTGACCCCAAGCAAAGAGAACATGATTCTCAAGCACAAACTAAACATGACATAGGCATTTAAGCACAAATTGAGCATTGACAAGCATTTACTCATGAGAGACGCAATTTTAGCATTTTCATCAAAAGAAAGCTATCTCAACATAAATATATGGCAAAACCATCCAGAGCATAGCATTCACATCCACAAATTACTCAACATGCACATATATCACAAATATAGCACATCGGTGATCAATGTATATAGGAGAAGCTCATTTCTAGCACAGGTGATCCAAAGATGGCTATCCTACCAGGTTTTGTACAAAAAGTAAAATGCATGAGTGCAATGCAACAAAATGAACATATGACACATATATACATGAGAAGCTCCAAGACCCAGCTAGAAAGGAAAGCAAACACCAAGTTCACCCCGCAAGTGAGTGAAAGTGATTTGATCAAGTGGCTTGGTGAAAATGTCGGCTAGCTGATCTTGGGTAGGGACATAGGACAAAGATATGTTTCCCTTCTCAACATTATCCCTCAGGAAGTGGTACCTCACTTCTATGTGTTTCATTTTGGAGTGGAGGACAGGATTTTTGGCTATGCTTATGGCACTGGTGCTATCACAGAAAAGCGGAACCTGGGAGCACTCTTCACAAAAGTCACTCATGGTATATGTCATCCAAAGCAGCTGGGAACAACAACAAGCAGCTGCTACATACTCGGCCTCTGTAGTGGACTGGGCTACACTGGATTGCTTGCGAGATGACCAAGAGACCAAAGAAGAACCAAGGAACTGACAACACCCAGAAGTACTCTTGCGATCCAATCGACACCCAGCAAAATCAGCATCGGAGTAACTGTGAAGTCTGAGTGTCGAGGAGGCAGAATACCAAAGACCAAACTCAGGAGTGTAGTTCAAGTACCTAAAGATCCGCTTGACGGCCTGCCGATTTGAAGTCCTCGGTGAAGCCTGAAAACGAGCGCACAGACACACACTGAACTGTATGTCCGGCCTCGTCGCCGTCAAGTAGAGGAGGGAGCCGATCATGCTCCGGTACTCCTTCTGGTCCACGGGTTCGCCGTCCTCGTCCACATCCAAAGCCGTAGTCGTACTCATCGGTGTGGTCAGCGGCTTGGAGTTGTTCATGCCAAACTTCTTCACCATGTCCCTGGTGTACTTTGCCTGATGTACAAACGTCCCGTCCTTGCACTGCTTGATTTGGAGACCCAAGAAGAACTGCAGCTCGCCCATCATGGACATCTCAAATTCCCTGCTCATATCATCTGCGAACTTGGCAACAAGATCATGAGAAGAGCCACCAAAGATTATGTCATCCACGTAAATCTGAACGATCAACAGGTCATTCCCATGCTTAAGGAGAAACAGGGTCTTATCAACTGTGCCCATCACAAACCCCTTACTAAGCAAAAAGCCTCTCAACCTGCCATACCAAGCTCTAGGTGCCTGTTTCAACCCATAGAGCGCTCTCTGGAGTTTGTATACACGGTGTGGGTATTTTTCACTCTCAAACCTCAGGGGTTGCCTCACATACACTTCTTCCTCTATCACCCCATTCAAGAAAGCACTCTTGACATCCATTTGGTACAACTTGAACCCTTTAGCCACGACAAAGGCTAGAAGGATCCTAATTGCCTCCAAACGAGCCACAGGAGCAAATGTCTCCTCATAGTCTATCCCCTCCTTCTGGTTGTAACCCTGCGCCACCAACCTCGACTTGTTTCTCACAACCATCCCATTTTCACCCTCTTTATTCTTCCACACCCACTTGGTACCCATGGGACGGCAATTTGGCGGTGGATCGACTAACTCCCAGATTTGGTTTCTCTCAAAGTTTTCCAACTCCTCATGCATGGAATTCACCCAATTCTCGTCAGACAAAGCGTGTCGAATATATTTGGGCTCAAATGACGCGACAAAAGCAGAGTGAGCGAAATGAGAGGAATTCCTTGACCTCGACCGTGTAGTACGTTCATGAAGATCACCAATGATCGTCATCGGTGGGTGATCGATCTGTACACGCTGGGGAGCCTCACGCCTGGACACCACCTCCCCCTCAGCAGCAGCCTCTACTCGAACAGCCTCAGTCATAGTGGGTGTAGGGGATGGTCCATCCTCGATCGTCGTCATAGTAGTGGAAGTAGCGGGTAAATGATCAGCCGCGGGAGCACCTCCATCATCATCATCCTCGTCTCCATCTCCATCCTTCTCATCCTCAAAGATCCTGGCACCGATCTCCTCATCACCTGCACACTCAAAAGCAGAAGAGCTACATGGTTGTGTCTCGTCGAAGGTAACCTCGCAAGTCTCCATGATTCGGTTAGTGTCAAGGTTGAGCACACGATATGCTCTAGAATGAATAGCATAACCGAGGAAGATCCCATCCGAACATCTAGACTCGAACTTATCCAACTTGCCCTTCTTCAGAATGAAACACTTGCAACCAAAAGCTCTGAAATGACTCACCTTGGGTTGTCGGCCATGCATCAGCTCATAAGAGGTCTTCTTCTTGAAAGCACGAAGGAAAATGTGATTTGAGACATAGCAAGCGGTATTGACCGCCTCGGCCCAGAAACGCCTAGGAGTCCTATGCTCATCAAGCATCGTCCTGGCCATCTCACAAAGGGTCCGGTTCTTCCTCTCCACTACGCCATTCTGGCAAGCGACGTATGGAGAAGAATACTGATGATCGAGACCAAGATCACTGCAAAAGGCATCAAAATGAGAGTTCTTAAATTCTGTGCCATTGTCACTGCGTATAGCTCGAATGGTGTCTCCATGTCTCTCATTCTTCAACCTCAAGATCAAGTCCCGAACAAAGCCAAATGTCTCACTCTTATCCTCCAAAAATAAAACCCAAGAGTACCTCGAAAAATCATCAACAACCACAAGAACATACCACTTCCCACCAGCAGAGCGAACACGAGCTGGCCCAACCAAATCCATGTGCAGCAGCTCACACGGTCGCTCGGTCATGACAGCAGTCAGAGGGGCGTGAGAAGCGGCAACCATCTTTCCATGCCGACAAGAAGCACAAACCAAATCCTTCTCGAATTTCAACTTAGGCAATCCTCGGACAAGATCAAGACCACTCAAGCGGGAAAGCAACTCAAAGCTCAAGTGTCCCAACCTCCTATGCCATTTCCAAAGCTCGGTCGACATGCCAGCAACAAAGCATCGAGGAGGACCAACAGACTGGGAAAAATCAGCACGAAAGATTTGACCCTCGGGGACGATCGTACAGACAAGATCGCCTCGAGAATCAAGCACACGAGAAGCACCCGACTTAAAATAAACCTCAAAACCTTCGTCCAGTAACTGAGATACTGACAACAGGTTAAAACCAAGTGACTTGACCAGGGCCACTGTTCTTAAGGTCACCTTGCTACTCACCTTCACCATACCTTCGGCTAGCACTCGTCCTCTCCCGTTATCCCCGAAAGTGATGTACTCCCTCGTACTCACCGGGGTGAGGCTGGAGAACCACCCACGATCTCCGGTCATGTGTCTCGAGCATCCGGAGTCGATCAACCAAAAGTTCTCCAAGCCTCCCACCAGCAATAAAAAACGAGAGCGAGAATGATCAAGCGACTCAACACTGGGGTTAGTTCCAAACGATTCAAACCAGTGTCGAGCCATTTGCTCAAAAGAAGGGTTAGCAAAGTCCATTCTACCAACACCCCGAGGCGGAGCCCTGTCACGCCTACCACCAAAGGACCTGTCACGTCTCACTGGAGGAGTACGCGTACCACGAGGAGGAAAACGTGGCCCGTAGTCCATCTGAGACCCAAAGCTCCGATCGTGCCTCCCAAACTCGTAACGGTCACGAGAAGGAGCACGTCGAGCCAACTCACCACGCCCAAACCCAACTCGCCTATCTCTCTGAGGGAACACACCTCCACCTCCACCTCCACGAGTGGGAACTGACCTCACAAACACATCACCCCTAGGTAGAGGCCCTCTACGAGGCTCAGGCACACCACGAGCAAGGTGGTACCTGTCCTTGTTTGCCATCTCCCTAGCAAACCTCTCATCCCTCTTCCTCCGGAAACAGAACTCATCCTTATGCCCATCCCTCCCACAATACTCACAATGGAAGCAGACTGGCACTGGCTTAGGCTGTGGCTTCTCTACAAGCTTCTCTCCAGCTTTCTCTTCTGACTTCCCCTCAAAGACACTCCCCTGGGTGCTCACAAACTTGATGGGTTTTTGGTAGTTTTCAGCTTTGTGGGGGAACACTGGTGCATCAGGTGTTGTGTCTAGTTTGTTTCGGAGGTGGTTTGGTTTGGGTGCAAATTTGTTCATCGGTGTGGTATGTGGTGGAATGGGGATCTCTCCGACTTTCTCTTCTCCCTCACCACTCTTCTCACCACACTTGTCAGCCCCCAACGCCTGACCATCAAACCTCTTAAACTGAGCCAACATCATACTCAATTGTGGCTCATGCCCAGACAACCACCCCATCAATTTTCTCAATTCATCATTTTCATCCTGCAGACGATCAACACAGTTTGCAAGTTCCATGTTTTTCAAAGCATGCAATTCACAGGTTGAACATGATGTAGGAAGAGGAGCTTTCAATGCCGCCTCAAGAGAAACAATTCCAGTGTGAGATTCATCTAGCCTAGCATGCAAAATAGGACATGATGTACAAGCTCCAAACAAAGCTGGCCTAGACTTCAATTCATCACACTCAATCCTAACCACATCTAGTTCCTCAAGGACAGAGGCATGTTTCTCCTTGAGGGCAGTCAAGCCAGCAAGAAAAACTGAACAATCACCACAATCAATCTCATCCGACACCACAGGAGCAGATTTCAAAGCAGCTATTTCATTTCTAGCATCCACAAGCAAGGATTCAAGCTCGGCTACCTTGTCCTTAGCAACACCCAACAGAGACCTAAATTCCCTCTTCTCCTTGTTGGTCTTTCTAAGCACATCATCACGGTTATCAAGCAACTCATTGAGCCTAGCATTCTCCTCTAGCAAGAAGTTGGGATCTTGTCGTACCTCATCGTCGGAGTCGGAGTTCGAATCCGAGCTGTGCCTCCCACTCGTCTTGGAATGCGCCATGCCGCAAAAGCCTCCTTGTGCGACGAAGCTCAAGTCAGTGATGTTCTTGCCCATGTGCCGCTTGTCCTTGCGCTTCTCTTGCTCTTCCTCGCTGCTTGAACCGGAAGAAGCATCGCTTGATGTCGAGTCGATGTCGCTCGCTCCGGCCACCATCGCTCGAGCGGTCTTCCTCTTGTTGCCGCCACCCTTCTTGTGCCTTCTATCGCCCTTGTCCTTGTGCTTGTCCTTGTAGTCGTTCCGGGAGCGGTGCTTGTTGTAGTCGTGCTTGGACTTGCCCTTGTAGTCGTTCTTGATCTCCATGGCTTCAGGGCATTCGGCGATGAAGTGCCCGTGCTTCCCGCACCGATAGCACATCCCCGAGCTCCGCCTTGCATTCATGCGGTTCTCGTACATCCGCCTAAACCTCTTGCTCAACAAGGCGAGATCGTCCTCGCTCAGCACCTCAAAGTCCTCATCTGGCAGAGACACAAGACAAGACAAAGAGAAACCACCAGGGTTAGCGTTAGACCGTGATCCCGAGACAAGAGCCAAACTATGAGGATCAGTGGGGCTCTCGCTCTTGGCTCTCAAGCCACGATCAACCTCAGAAGACCTGAGCTTGGAAAACAGCTCATCCAATGTCAGCGTATCATACACGCTCGACTCCTCAATGGCCTCGACCTTGGCACTCCACACAGACCGATCCAGGGCATGCAAAAGCTTGATAGCTTGATCATGGTCCGTGTATGGGAGCACTGTCACATTAGCCCTCATGTTGTTGCTTATGCTCGTGAAGCGCTGAAACATAGCATCGGTCGACTCACCGGGGAGATGAGCGAAGTTCTCGTACTCTCTCCGGTAAGTGGTAAACATACGGGCTTGCACTTGGGCATTGCCAACATGAGCATTTCTCAACTTGAGCCAAATCTTTCCGGTCACATTCTCTCCGTACACTCGCTCGAACTCCGAGGCGCAGAGAGCACGGAACAAGTAATCAACGGCCTTGCTGTTGGCCTCAAACATGTCCCGCGATCTTGGAAGTTGAAAACTATCTGGGATGACATATTGATCATTGTGAGTGACCTCCCAAATAAGAGTTCCCTTCCCTCGCAAAAACGCGCTCATGCGCCTCTCCCACATCGGGTAATTCTTGCCATCAAAGTGCGGAGGACCCGACCCCTTGCCGTAATCGCCCATCTTTGGATCTTAGACTGGTTAGAATCACGAAGATCTGTAACCGGCTCTGATACCAATTGAAGGACCGAATAAGCGACCAGAGAGGGGGGAGTGAATGGGAGCCGATAAAAATTCTTCTCAAGAACTCGGCCTCAAGCCCCAACTCACTTCCAAAGAATCCCACACAAACTTGCCAAGATCACGTAGTCACAACGGACTTACTGACCCTAGGAACAAGTTAGGAAAGCCTAGAAGCAAAGCGGAAGTACAAGCAAACAAGTATAGGCCAACCCACTGGAAAGTCCGGAATGTCCGGGATTTTTCCCGGAGTCTCCGGGTTTGGCAAGTCCGGAATATCCGGACTTTTTCCCGGAATATCCGGGGTTCCCGGAGTAATGTTCGGATACTCCGGGCTTATTCCCGGAGTAAAGTTTCAGCCTTCGAGAGGGAGAGGGAAAAATCCAAAACTTGATCAAACGAGCTCCAAAAATCACGAAATTAAAACCGTAGCTTCTCAACAACACAAGGAAGCTTTTCCCAAAAGATCTCCTCAAAAAGATCAAGGAATCACCACCAGAAAAAAGATTTAGGCCATGAACCCTAGAGAGGAGACTTTTCCTCAAATCAATGGATCTCCCAAACGGCTTGAGCTCTTGAGACAAGATTTGGGGTAGATGAGAAGCATCACAAGAGGAAGCTATGCCCCAAAAATCTCAGCCTCTAACTCACTAAATCACCGGGAATCGCGGATCACAAGAACCACCACCAAGAACTCGGGCTCAAACCAAAACTCGCGAATCAAAGGATTTTCCCGGTGTTTGAGGGGTCAAGATCACACACAAAGATGCACAAGGCATCCACCCTTGATCCCGTCAAAGAAATCTGAGAGAAAACGCCCTCAAATCAACGAATCGAGCGAAGACCAAAAACACCCAAAAATAGCTCCGAAAATGACACGAAAATCACAAAGAGCTAGGAGGGGGAAATCATCACAACGCCTAATGCTTCCATCCATCCAGAGGACAGAGTCCGTACAAGAGTCTAGCCTAAGGAATCCAGAGGAAAACGAAGCAGTCCAGAGAAATCTACCGGGGGAGAAAGCCCTAGAGTCCAAAGGTTCAAGAGATGCCATCCACCTCTCCGCGATTTATACGAAGTCCATCGGAGGGAGGTAAACGACCACGCCACCCCTACTGCATAAAAGGAAGATACAACCCCTCAGGGGCATTTTGGTCAAGTCTTCATCAGACGGACACGCTTCCACCGCAGCTTCGCTTTAACTCGACGCAAACCCCGCGATCATGCCACGTGCCCTCCGCCTCGAAGCTTCCCGAAGCTCCCGGATCATCGTCTCCGTCGCCTCGGGCCTTCGGGCTTGGTTTTGAGGCCCAAACCAAGAAACCGTCCACCAAAGGTTTTGTGGGCAAACCAACAAATCCCGCGTGCAAGCTTCGGGCTCCATCCGCTACCTTGCACCGGCCCATGTTCACGACTTCAGCCCTTCAGTCTTGCACCGCACGGCTCGCACTTGTCCCCATCGGCCACCGGGTCCATCGAACCAAGCCTACTTGCCACTCCATCACCCGGAGGCTGCCACGGCTAAGGCCTTTCGCGCTTGTTCTTCACCTGCACCAACACGAGTCAAGCCGCAACCTGTACCTGCACACTTAGCCAAGCATCAGTCCACACAACGTTGTAAATCACTCATCACTAAGGAGCGACCCTCCACTGGTCCTCGGACACACCTGGTCCTCAGCTCACATCAGCCCAAGTCGTGCCAGTCGCACTCGGGTGGTAGGTGGGCTGGTCCCAACCAGGTGCATATCTAGGGGTAACCCCGGACATGTACCCCGCAGGGGCCCCTCCTGCCACTGGTGGCGTAGCAGGCTGTGGCTAAGGCTGTGGTGGTGGTGTCGGCTGTGACTGCTGCTGCTGCTGCATGTGAGCTCTCTTCGCCGCGCTTCTGGTGGACCTGCCTGAAACACTAGCACGACGGCTTTCCTCTTGTGTAACAAGGGGAATGGTTAGTGACTCCGAGTTATACAATCCAAACCCCGGGTTAGGTAACGGGATTTGATTTGCATAACCCGGAAAGAAGAAAGTCAAAGACTCATTCGGGCCCCTCTTGAGTATATGACCTTGGATCAAGTATGCCTCATCAATGAGAACTCGGGGCGTCCCGATGAAGGGTACGGGATTCCCGCTAAAAACCCCGAGTCTGAGAGCGATACGAGTCACCAAAGACGTACACTCAATAGGACCTATCATCTTGAAATTCATCAACCACTGCCGAATCATAGCTTTAACGGGAGAGACCTTGAACTGATTAACAGCAGCGTATAAAAGCATCATCTCATCGCTGCGCACGGGCCAAACATCCTCTCGTGGAAAGAGAGTAATGGTGAGCCACTTGTGCCATAGGCGGAGAGTGGGATGCACGATATCGTTGCACCGAGGTACAAAGTTGCCACTATAAACAACACCAGAGATATCTGCCTAGAAAGATTCTCGAACATAACCCTCACAAGCTCGCTTCAAAGAAACAGCACAACGAGAACTAAAACCAAGAAGACGACTAAGATCCTTCCAAGAAAGACGATAATCGGTCCCAAAAAGACGAAACTCAATGCCATCCGGGATCTCGGTAAGAGAGCAAAGAAACTGGATGGTGAGGGGCCAAGAGCGAAGCTCTATAACCGGCGCAAACTCCTCCCAACCGAAAGCATGCCAAATGGAAGCAAACTCGAGATTCATACATGTTTTCTCCATGAGGGCCGGGTCGAAGTCCCGGGTGTGGGCGAAGACTCGGTCCTTCAAGAGAGCATAGGCTTGCTCCTCTCGAGCGCCCCGCGGCTTGCTTCAAGGTAGGGGGTGTCGTCGACGACCTCCTCCGCGGCTTGTGGATCGGCTTGCTCTTCTTGCTCTTCTTCATAGTCCATCATCGATGGGCTCGGCGTTGGCTCGGCGGGGGTGGATGCACTCGTGCTTGCCCGCGAACGGGAGCGTGAGCGTGTCACCCTCCGGAGAGTGTTTGCCGCCCAATTCATGATAGCTCAACAACAAGGGACAACAAGAGCAACTCGGTGACGGGTTAGTGAAATCGAATGAAGTTCTTACCGAGCTTGCTCCACCAATAACAATATTTTCAGCAACACAATAGAGGAAGCACTTGATGATCCAACCTTGAGCAAGAAATCCAAGAAAACCAAGAGAGCAAGGAGTAGAGAGGGGAGTGTGAGTGAAATGAGTTGAATGGGTGAAGAACACCCCCTCTCGGGACCAATTTATAGAGTAAAGGGGCAGCACACGGCGGACTAGCCGTTGGGCAATGGCTAGGAGCCGTTGGCCAAAGCTGGGCCCACATGACCGTTACCAGGGTTCGGCCGAACCCTGGTTTGGCCGGCCCAATGGTGGGCCCGGTGCTGGCCCCCTTTGGCAGGTGTGCCACCAACGGCTATATGAAGATATGCCACGGTGCACCGGCCAAAGTTTACTCCAAAAATTGCCCAAATGAATTTTCTATGGTTTTCAAACTCAGAAATTATTTTCAGAAATTTTATTTTGAAAAGGGAAAAGGACTAGATAAATCTAGCATGCAGATGCAGAGTTTTGGAAAATCAAATATGCAATTTTGGAAAAAAAATTTTGGAAAGGGAAATATGAGATAAGTACCAGCTTTAACCTTTTTGGTAGAAAGGACCCATCAATTTTAGTCCGACGAGTTGGACTCTTCTTAGTGATCAATTCCATTCAGCACCCCACTCCTGAGAAGTAGAGGGTGGTTCCATCTCAATCTTCCGCCATTCTTTCCGAATTTTCTTTTGCCTCTTTGACGGAGATTCCTTCCTCGGGGGTAAAGGCTCCGTCCTTCCCCCAAGCTGCTCAACACTATCTTGCACCAAATAGCATTGCTCTTCTTTGTCCTGAAACTTGAATTTCAAGTTCCTCTTCCCAATGCGGAAACAGATGATTCCGGACCCCACATTGATCCTAGCTCGGACATCACTGAGAAATGGTCACCCAAGGATGAGCGGCATTCCTCCCTCGTCATCCATATCGAGGACCATGAAATCCGCGAAGACATAAGAACTCTTGACCTTAACCAATATGCTCTCAACAATGCCTTCTGGATATCGTATCGTTGAATCGGCGAGTTGGATAGTCCGTGCTATAGGAGAGAGAGCTGGATATCCCAGTTGCTCGAACAAGGCCTTGGACATGAGATTAACACTTGTACCAAGGTCACAAAGGGCATGCCTGATCTTCTTGTAATAGATTGTGCAAGTAATAGTCGGGTAGTCTGGATCTTTCTTGTGCACCACTGCTGATTCCTCCCATGGATCAAGAATTTGTTGTATGGGCTTTCCTGCATAGTTAGAAGCATGTGTCTTCCTAGGTGGCTTACCCCACCTGGTTGACACTACACTAACATTCTCACAAGAGGACATGGGTTGCCCTGGGATCCTCCCGTTATCAGAAGATGGAACCAAAGCAGCCAGCTGGGCCAACTGGGTTTCTAACATTTTGTTGAAACTTAGTTTACTCTTCTGAGCAGAAGAAAAACTATCAAGCTTAATGTTGAGACTTTCCACAGTTTTATCAAGGGCCGCTAACTTCTTATTAATACCTTCATTAATCTTAGCTTGCCCGAAAACGAGATCTCTCAAGGAAGGTTGGTTGGGATTGTACGAATTACCTTGGTTACCTCCTTGATAATAAGGGCTTTCTTGATTCCACGATTGGCCTCCTTGTTGAGGTGGACTATAACCGTTGTTGTTGCCATTCATGTACATCACTTCCTCCTGAGTCTCCGGACAGTAGTTGTCTGAGTGCCCAGTGTTACCACAGACTTCACAAGTCATGTGAGAGTCCATAGGCAGAGTAGTGGTGGCCATGGCAGCCTTCTCGCTGGTATAGTCATCCAATCTCTTCATAAGAAGATCCATCTTGGCAGTAATCATGTCTGCTTCCTTGACAGTATGAGTACCCCTCGGTCGTGGTTGGAGTCTTTCATCACTCCACCCTTGGTTGGAGACCATCTTCTCAATGAGTAATTTAGAATCATCAACAGTGAGTGAGAAGAATGCTCCTTGAGCAGCAGCATCAATATGGCCTCGGGCTGTCGGAGTCAACCCATTATAGAAACTTTGAAGAATAAGCCAATCCTCCATCCTATGGTGAGGACAGGCCAGGACATACTCCTGAAGCCTTTCCCAATGAAGGACCGAATAGGCGACCAGAGAGGGGGGCAGTGAATGGGAGCCAATAAAAATTCTTCTTCAAAGAACTCGGCCTATGTCCCAATCGCAACTCCAAGAGTCGCACACAAACAAGCGGAAGGAAACACACACCTCTCTAGAGACCCTAGAACAAAGATCGAAAGGCTTGAACACAAGATGGAAGCAATCGCGGACAAAACGGAGCAAAACCGAACACTGCAGCAACCTACCAGAACATACAACCTCGGGGTCGGAACTTCCGAACCAAGACAGAGGCTCACCGGAAGATAAAATCGGAACTTCTGGCCACTACCGGAAGATACAGCCTCGGGGTCGGAACTTCCGAGACAGGACGAAAAACAGCCAACTAGAGGAGAGAGAAAAATCCCAAAACTCAATCGAACGAGCTCCAAAAATCATAAAAATTTAACCACAACTTCCCCACAACATAAATAAGCTTCCCACAAAAAATCTCCTCAAAAGGATCACCAGAACTTCCGACCTAACCACCGGAACTTTCGGGACAGCCCAGAAAAATAGCCCGCGGGTCAACTCCAAACTTTCGATCGATGGATCTCCCGATTCACCCAACAGATTGCAGCCAAATTTTAGGACAAGTAGTATTGCCTCTAGGAGAAGCTATTCCTAAAATTTCATGGCCCCAAACCCACTCAATCTCCCGGAATCGCAAATCTTGGCCAAGAACACTATGAACTAGGGTTCATCCAAAAACTCACGAATCGAGGGCAAATCCCAGCGTTTGAGAGGTCAAGATCATCCACAAAGATGCGCAAGACATCCACCAATGATCCCCTCAAAGAAATCTGAGAGAAAACACCCTCAAATCAACGAATCGAGCGAAGAACGAAACACCCCCAAAAATAGCCCCGAAAATGACACGAAAATCACAGAGGACTAGGAGATCACCGCAACGCCGAATGCTTCCATACATCCAGAGGTCAGAGTCTATACAAGAATCTAGCCTAAGGAATCTAGAGGGAAAAGAAGCAGTTCAGAGAAATCTACCAGGGGAGAAAGCCCTAGAGTCCAAGAGAGAGAGATGCCATCCACCTCTCCGCTATTTATACGAAGTCCATCAGAGAGAGGAAAATGACCACGCTACCCCTACTGCTTGAAACGAAGATACAACCCCTCAGGGGCATTTTGGTCAAGTCTTCATCGGACGGATACGCTTCCACCGTGGCTTCGCTTCACCTCGACGCAAACCCCGCGATCACGCCACGTGCCCTCCGCCTCGAAGCTTCCCGAAGCTCCCGGATCACCATCTCCGTTGCCTCAGGCCTCCGGGCTTGGTTTTGTGGCCCAAACCAAGAAACCGTCCACCTGATGGTTTTGTGGGCAAACCACCAAACCCCGCGTGCAAGTTTCGGGCTTCAACCGCTACCTTGCACCGGCCCATGTTCATGACTTTAGCCCGCCAGTCTTGCACTGCACGGCTCGCACTTGACCCCATCAGCCACCGGGTCCATCGAACCAAGCCTACTTGCCACTCCATCACCCGGAGGCCGCCACGGCTCAGGCCTTTCGCGCTTATTCTTCACCTGCATCGACACGAGTTAAGCCGCAACCTGTACCTGCACACTTAGCCAAGCATCAGTCCACACAACGTTGTCAATCACTCATCACTAAGGAGCGAGCCTCCACTGGTCCTCGGACACACCTGGTCCTCGATCTCCCCCTTGATGAGTGCATTGACAAAACCCAAAGTAACCATCGGAGAGAAAAAGAAAAGAAAACAACAAACCTCCAAGCAAGTGATCCAAAGCCAAAGAACAAGCGAAAACAAGATCACCTGCAAATCCAAGTCTCGGCCCCCTAAGACAAGGGCAACGGCTCGACACAGCCGAGACAAAACAAAGCTCACAAGGAGCACACCACAAAGCACAAAACTCAGGAAAATGAAAGGAGCTCCCCCTGCACATATGAAAACTCCCCCTGAGCAAATGCAACCTCTTCTTCTCAAATTTTTCTCCTCACATGCAACATCTCACAAATGCATACCAATTTTGCACAAAAACTTCCAATGCATGAAAGATCTCCCCAAATGTGCATAACTCTCCCCCTTGTTGACAATGCAAGAATCAAGGTATATGAAACTCTTCCCCTTGTATTCATGAAAAATGCATGTCAAAGCACATATACAGTCTACCAAGCTTCTCAAATATACAAGGAGCACAACAAAATGCTACAAATGAGACATAGAGCAAGCAAAGTAGACATGGTGTAGTTAGCACATTGCCATCAAGAAGGTAGAGACATATAAGCATGTGACATGGCCAAAAGCAATTTTAAGCAATTTTCACAAAGAAATAGTCATCTCACGAGCAAGATTCTCTCTATACCAATTTGGACATAAATACACTGGATCATCCAAAGTTTATACAAGATCACAAATTCTCATCACACGATCATTATAAACGCCCACAAGCTACTCAAGTCATGTTAAAGCCACCGAGCCATGTGTCTACTTCTTAAAATGAGACTTCTCATGGTAGACAAGCATGCTACGGTTTAGCACCCAAGATATGAATATCAAACCAATAAAACATGATTAGGAGCTCATTTTTCAAGCATAAGGACCAATTTCATTTTCAAGTTTAAACATGGTACATGAAGTGCCTTTGCGGCAAAAAGAAGCTTATGCTCCTCCCCAAGCAAGCAAAAGGGCTAAATGACAAAAAGGTCTTTGACCCCAAGCAAAGAGAATATGATCCTCAAGCACAAACTGAGCATGATATAAGCATTTAAGGACAAATTGAGCATAGACAAGCATCTACTCATGAGAGAGGCAGTTTTATCATTTTCACAACCAAAATGCTATCTCATCACACCTATATGACAAAACCATCAAGAGCATAGCATTTACATCTACAAATTACCAAACGTGCACAAGCCTCACAAATAGCACATCAGTGATCAATGTATATTAGAGAAGTTCAATCCTAGCTCAAGTGATCCAAAGATGGCTATCCTACCAGGTTTTGTACAGAAAGTAAAATGCATGACAGGAATGCAACTAAATGAACATATGACACATATATACATGAGAAGCTCCAAGACCCAGCTAGAAAGGAAAGCATACCCCAAGCTCACCCCGCAAGCGAGTGAAAGTGACTTGGTCAAGCGGTTTGGTGTAAATGTCAGCTAGCTGGTCTTGGGTAGGAACATAGGACAAAGATATGTTTCCCTTCTCCACATTGTCTCTCAGGAAGTGGTACCTCACTTCTATGTGTTTCGTTTTGGAGTGGAGGACAGGATTTTTGGCTACGCTTATGGCACTGGTGCTGTCACAGAAAAGTGGAACTTGGGAGCACTCCTCGCCAAAATCAGTCATGGTATAGGTCATCCAAAGCAGCTGGGAACAACAGCTAGTAGCAGCTACATACTCAGCCTCGGTGGTGGACTGGGCTACACTCGATTGCTTGCGAGATGACCAAGAGACCAAAGAAGAACCAGGGAACTGACAACACTCAGAAGTGGACTTGCGATCCAATCGACACCCAGCGAAATCCGCATCAGAAAACCCATGAAGCCTGAGTGTCGAGGAGGCAGAGTACCAAAGACCAAACTCAGGAGTGTAGTTCAAGTACTTGAAAATCCGCTTGACGGCCTGCCGTTGTGAAGTCCTCGGTGAAGCCTGAAAATGAGCGCACAGACACACACTGAACTATATGTCCGACCTCGTCGCCGTCAAGTAGAGGAGGGAGCCGATCATGCTCCGGTACTTCTTCTGGTCCACGGGTTCGCCATCCTCGTCTGCGTCCAAAGCCGTAGTCGTACTCATCGATGTAGTCAACGGCTTGGAGTCGTTCATGCCAAACTTCTTCACCATGTCCCTGGTGTACTTCGCCTGATGCATAAAGGTCCCGTCCTTGCACTGCTTGATCTAGAGACCCAAGAAAAACTGCAGCTCGCCCATCATGGACATCTCAAATTCCCTGCTCAAGTCATCTGCAAATCTGGCAACAAGATCATGAGAGGAGTCACCAAAGATTATGTCATCCACGTATATCTGAACAATCAAATGGTCATTCCCATGCTTAAGGAGGAACAGGGTCTTATCAACTGTGCCCATCACAAACCCCTTACTCAGCAAAAAGCCTCTCAACCTACCATACCAAGCTCTAGGTGCCTGTTTCAACCCATAGAGCGCTCTCTGGAGTTTGTATACACGGTGTGGTTATTTTTCACTCTCAAACCCCGGGGGTTGCCTCACATACACTTCTTCCTCTATCACCCCATTCAAGAAAGCACTCTTGACATCTATTTGGTACAACTTGAACCCTTTAGCCACAGCAAAGGCTAGAAGGATCCTAATTGCCTCCAAACGAGCCACAGGAGCAAATGTCTCATCATAGTCTATGCCCTCTTTCTGGTTGTACCCCTGCGCCACCAACCTCGACTTGTTTCTCACAACCATCCCATTCTCACCCTCTTTGTTCTTCCACACCCACTTGGTTCCTATGGGACGGCAATTTGGCGGTGGATGGACTAACACCCAGACTTGGTTTCTCTCAAAGTTTTCCAACTCCTCATGCATGGAATTCACCCAATTCTCGTCAGACAAAGCGTGTCGAATATCTTTGGGCTCGAAAGAAGCAACAAATGCAGAATGAGCGAAATGAGAAGTATTCCTTGACCTCGACCGTGTAGTGCGTTCATGAAGGTCACCAATGATGGTCGTCGGTGGGTGATCCACTTGTACTCGCCGGGGAGCCTCACGCCTTGACACAACCTCCCTCTCAGCAGCAGCCTCCACTCGAACAGCCTCAGTCGTAGTGGGTGTAGGGGATGGTCCATCCTCGATCGTCGTCGTAGTAGTGGAAGTAGCGTGTACACGATCAGCCATGGGAGCACCACCATCATCATCATCCTCGTCTCTATCTCCATCCTTCTCATCCTCAAAGATCCTGGCACCAATCTCCTCGTCACCTGCACACTCAAAAGCAGAAGAGCTACATGGCTGTATCTCGTTGAAGGTAACCTCTCAAGTCTCCGTGATTCGGTTAGTGTCAAGGTTGAGCACACGATATGCTCTAGAATGAATCGCATAACCAAGCAAAATCCCATCCGAACATCGAGACTCAAACTTATCCAACTTGCCCTTCTTTAGAATGAAACACTTGCAACCAAAAGCTCTAAAGTGACTCACCTTGGGTTGTCGGCCATGCATCAGCTCATAAGAGGTCTTCTTCTTAAAGGCACGAAGGAAGAGGCGATTTGAGACATAGCAAGCGGTATTGACCGCCTCGGCCCAGAAACGCCTAGGAGTCCTATGCTCATCGAGCATCGTCCTGGCCATCTCACAAAGGGTCCGGTTCTTCCTCTCCACTACGCCATTCTGGCAAGAGACGTATGGAGAAGATAACTGATGATCAAGACCAATATCACTGCAAAAGGTATCAAAATGAGAGTTCTTGAATTCCGTGCCATTGTCACTGCGTATAGCTCGAATGGCATCACCATGTCTCTCATTCTTCAACCTCAAGATCAAGTCTCGAACAAAGCCAAATGTCTCGCTCTTATCCTCCAAAAAGAAAACCCAAGAGTACCTCGAAAAGTCATCAACAACCACAAGAACATACCACTTCCCACCGGCAGAGCGAACACAAGCTGGCCCAACCAAATCCATGTGCAACAGCTCACAAGGTCGCTCGGTCATGACAGAAGTCAGAGGGGCGTGAGAAGCGCCAACCATTTTTCCATGCCGACAAGAAGCACAAACCAAATCCTTCTCGAATTTCAACTTAGGCAATCTTCGGACAAGATCAAGACCACTCAAGCGGGAAAGCAACTCAAAGCTCAAGTGACCCAACCTCCTATGCCATTTCCAAAGCTCAGCCGAAACGCCAGCAACAAAGCATTGAGGAGGACCAACAGACTGGGAAAAGTCAGCACAAAAGATTTGACCCTCGGGGACAATCGTAGAGACAAGATCGCCTCGAGAATCAAGCACACGAGAAGCACCCGACTTAAAACAAACCACAAAACCTTCGTCAAGTAATTGAGATACTGACAACAGGTTAAAACCAAGTGACTTGACCAGGGCCACACTTCTTAAGGTCACGTTGCTACTCACCTTCACCATACCTTCAGCAAGCATTCGTCCTCTCCCATTGTCCCCGAAAGTGATGTACTCCCTCGTACTCACCGGGGTGAGGCTGGAGAACCACCCACGATCTCCGGTCATGTGTCGTGAGCAACCGGAGTTGATCAACCAAAAGTTCTCCAAGCCTCCCACATGCAATCAAAAATGAGGACGAGAATGAGCAAGCGACTCAACACTGAGGTTAGTACCAAAAGAGTCAAACCAGTGTTGAGCCATTTGCTGAAAAGAAGGTTTAGCAAAATCCACCCTACCAAAATCTCTAGGCGGAGCCCTCTCACGCCTACCACCAAAGGACCTGTCATGTCTCACTGGAGGAGTACGCACACCACGAGGGGGAAAGCGTGGCCCGTAGTCCATCTGAGACCCAAAGCTCCGATCGTGCCTCCCAAACTCGTAATGGTCACGAGAAGGAGCACGTCGAGCCATCTCACCACGCCCAAACCCAATACGCCTGTCTCTCTGAGGGAACACACCTCCACCTCCACCTCCACGAGTGGGAACTGTACGCACATACACCTCACCCCTAGGTAGAGGCCCTCTACGAGGCTCAGGCACACCATGAGCAGGGTGGTACCTGTCCTTGTTTGCCATCTCCCTAGCAAACCGCTCATCCCTCTTCCTCCGGAAATAGAACTCAACCTTGTGCCCATCCCTCCCACAATACTCACAATGGAAGCAGATTGGCACTGGCTTAGGCGGTGGCTTCTCTGTGGGCTTCTCAACACTTTTCTCTCCTGACTTCCCCTCAAAGACATTACCCAGGTTGCTCACAAACTTGATGGGTTTCTGGTAATTCTCTGTTTTCTGGGGGAACACTGGTGGGTCTGGAGTTGTATCAAGCTTGTTTCTCAGGTGGTTTGGCTTGGGTGCTTATTTGTTCATGGGTATGGTGTGGGGTGGTGTAGGTATCTCTCCAGCTTTCTCTTCTCTCTCACCACTCTTCTCACCACTCTTGTCAGCCCCCAACGCCTGACCATCAAACCTCTTGAACTGAGCCAACACCAAACTCAATTGTGGCTCATGCCCAGACAACCAACTCATTAATTTCCTAAGCTCATCATTTTCATCCTGCAGACGATCAACATAGTGTGCAAGTTCCATGTTCTTCAAAGCATGCATTTCACAGGTTGAACATGATGTAGGAAGAGGAGCTTTTAATGCTGCCTCAAGAGAAACAATCCTAGTGTGAGATTCATCTAGCCTAGCATGCAAGATAGGACATGAAGTACAAGCTCCTAACAAAGCTGGCCTAGACTTCAATTCATCACACTCAATCCTAACCACATCTAGTTCCTCCAAAGTAGAGGCATGCTTCTCCTTTAGAGCAGTCAAATCAGCAAGAAAAACTGAGCAGTCACCACAATCAATCTCATCAGATACCACAGGAGCAGATTTCAAAGCAGCTATCTCATTTCTAGCATCCACAAGCAAGGATTCAAGTTCGGCTACCTTGTCCTTAGCATCACCCAACAAAGACCTAAATTCCCTCTTCTCCTTGTTGGTCTTTCTAAGCACATCATCACGGTTATCAAGCAACTCATTGAGCCTAGCATTCTCCTCTAGCAAGAAGTTGGGATCTTGTCGTACCTCTTCATCGGAGTCGGAGTTCGAATCCGAGCTGTGCTTCCCACCCTTCTTGGAGTGCACCATGCCGCAAAAGCCTCCTTGCGCGACGAAGCTCAGGGCGGTGAAGTTCTTGCCCGTGTGCCGCTTGTCCTTGCGCCTTTCTTGCTCTTCCTCGCTGCTCGAATCGGAAGAAGCATCGCTTGATGTCGAGTCGATGTCGCTCGCTCCGGCCACCATTGCTCGAGCGGTCTTCTTCTTGTCGCCGCCACTCTTCTTGTGCCTTCTCTCAGCCTTGTCCTTGTGCTTGTCCTTGTAGTCATTCCGGGAGCAGTGCTTGTTGTAGTCGTGCTTGGGCTTGCCCTTGTAGTCGTTCTTGATCTCCATGGCTTCAGGGCATTCGGAGATGAAGTGCCCGTGCTTCCCGCACCGATAGCACATCCCCGAGCTCCGCCTTGAATTCTTGCGGTTCTCATACATCCGCCCAAACCACTTGCTGAACAAAGCGAGATTATCCTCGCTCAGCACCTCAAAGTCCTCATCTGGCAAGGACACAAGACAAGACAAAGAGAAGCCAACAGAGTTAGCGTTAGTCCTCGGTCCAGAGACGAGAGCCAAACTATGAGGATCAGTGGGGCTCTCGCTCTTGGGTCTCAAGCCACAATCAACCTCAGAGGACTTCAGCTTGGAGAACAGCTCATCCAGCGACAGCGTATCATATGCGCTCGACTCCTCAATGGCCTCGATCTTGGCTTCCCACACAGACCTATCCAGGGCATGCAAAAGCTTGATAGCTTGATCATGATCCGTGTATGGGAGCACTGTCACATTGGCCCTCATGTTGTTGACTATGAAAGTGAAGTGCTGAAACATAGCATCGGTCGACTCACCGGGGAGATGAGTGAAGTTCTCGTACTCTCTCCGGTAAGTGGTGAACATACGGGCTTGGACTTGGGCATTGCCAACATGCGCATTCTTTAACTCGAGCCAAATCTTTCCGGCCACATCCTCTCCGTACACTCGATCCAACTCCGAGGCACAAAGAGCACGGAACAAGTAATCAACGGCCTTGCTGTTGGCCTCAAACATGTCCCGCGATCCTGGAAGCAGAAAACTATCTGGGATGACATAATGAGGATTCTGAGTGACCTCCTAGATAAGAGTTCCCTTCCCTCTCAAAAACGCGCCCAAGCGCCTCTCCCACATCGGGTAATTCTTGCCATCAAAGTGCGGAGGAACCAACCCCTTACCGTAATCGCCCATCTTTGGATCTTAAACTGGTTAGAATCAAGAAGATCCGTAACCGGCTCTGATACCAATTGAAGGACCGAATAGGCGACCAGAGAGGGGGGGGGAGTGAATGGGAGCCGATAAAAATTCTTCTTCAAAGAACTCGGCCTATGTCCCAATCGCAACTCCAAGAGTCGCACACAAACAAGCGGAAGGAAACACACACCTCTCTAGAGACCCTAGAACAAAGATCGAAAGGCGTGAACACAAGATGGAAGCAACCGCGGACAAAATGGAGCAAAACCGAACACTGCAGCAACCTACCGGAACATACAACCTCAGGGTCGGAACTTCCGAACCAAGACAGAGGCTCACCGGAAGATAAAATCAGAACTTCTGGTCACTACCGGAAGATACAGCCTCGGGGTCGGAACTTCCGAGACAAGACAAAAAACAGCCAACTAGAGGAGAGAGAAAAATCCCAAAACTGGATCGAACAAGCTCCAAAAATCATGAAAATTTAACCACAACTTCCCCACAACATAAATAAGCTTCCCACAAAAAATCTTCTCAAAAGGATCACTGGAACTTCCGACCTAACCACTGGAACTTCCGGGACAGCCCAGAAAAATCGCCCGCGGGTCAACTCCAAACTTTCGATCGATGGATCTCCCGATTCACCCAACGGATTGCAGCCAAATTTTAGGACAAGTAGTATTGCCTCTAGGAGAAGCTATTCCTAAAATTTCATGGCCCCAAACCCACTCAATCTCCCGGAATCGCAAATCTTGGCCAAGAACACTATGAACTAGGGTTCATCCAAAAACTCACGAATCGAGGGCAAATCCCGGCGGTTTAGGGGTCAAGATCATCCACAAAGATGTGCAAGACATCCACCCATGATCCCCTCAAAGAAATTCGAGAGAAAACGCCCTCAAATCAACGAATCGAGCGAAGAACGAAACACCCCCAAAAATAGCCCCGAAAATGACACGAAAATCACAGAGGACTAGGAGATCACCGCAACGCCGAATGCTTCCATACATCCAGAGGTCAGAGTCTATACAAGAATCTAGCCTAAGGAATCCAGAGGGAAAAGAAGCAGTTCAGAGAAATCTACCGGGGGAGAAAGCCCTATAGTCCAAGAGAGAGAGATGCCATCCACCTCTCCGCTATTTATACGAAGTCCATCGGAGAGAGGTAAACGACCACGCTACCCCTACTGCTTGAAATGAAGATAAAACCCCTTAGGGGCATTTTGGTCAAGTCTTCATCAGACGGACAAGCTTCCACCGCGGCTTTGCTTCACCTCGACGCAAACCCCGCGATCACACCACGTGCCCTCTGCCTCGAAGCTTCCCGAAGCTCCCGGATCACTGTCTCCGTCGCCTCAGGCCTCCGGGCTTGGTTTTGCGACCCAAACCAAGAAACCGTCCACCTGATGGTTTTGTGGGCAAACCACCAAACCCCGCGTGCAAGCTTCGGGCTTCAACTGCTACCTTGCACCGGCCCATGTTCACGACTTTAGCCCGCTAGTCTTGCACCGCACGGCTCGCACTTGACCCCATCGGCCACCGGGTCCATCGAACCAAGCCTACTTGCCACTCCATCACCCGGAGGCCGCCACGGCTCAGGCCTTTCGTGCTTGTTCTTCACCTGCAACGACACGAGTTAAGCGGCAACCTGTACCTGCACACTTAGCCAAGCATCAGTCCACACAACGTTGTCAATCACTCATCACTAAGGAGCGACCCTCCATTGGTCCTCGGACACACCTGGTCCTCAATCTCCCCCTTGATGAGTGCATTGACAACACCCAAAGTAAAGATCAGAGAGAAAAAGAAAAGAAAACAACAAACCTCCAAGCAAGTGATCCAAAGCCAAAGAACAAGCGAAAACAAGATTACCCACCAATCCAAGTCTCGGCCCCCTAAGACAAGGGCAACGGCTCGACACAGCTGAGACAAAACAAAGCTCACAAGGAGTACACTACAAAGCACAAAACTTAGGAAAATCAAAGGAGCTCCCCCTGCTCATATGAAAACTCCCCCTGAGCAAATGCAACCTCTTCTTCTCAAATTTTTCTCCTCACATGCAACATCTCACAAACGCATACCAATTTTGCACAAAAACTTCCAATGCATGAAAGATCTCCCCAAATGTGCATAACTCTCCCCCTTGTTGACAATGCAAGAATCAAGGTATATGAAACTCTTCCCCTTGTATTCATGAAAAATGCATGTCAAAGGACATATACAGTCTACCAAGCTTCTCAAATATACAAGGAGCACAACAAAATGCTTCAAATGAGACATAGAGCAAGCAAAGTAGACATGGTGTAGTTAGCACATTGCCATCAAGAAGGTAGAGACATATAAGCATGTGACATGGCCAAAAGCAATTTTAAGCAATTTTCACAAAGAAATAGTCATCTCATGAGCAAGATTCTCTCTATACCAATTTGGACATAAATACACTAGATCATCCAAAGTTTATACAAGATCACAAATTTTCAGTCCCTATTGCTACCTCAGGGCCTTGGAGCACCTGGTCAGCAGAAGGAGCTGAGTACTCACGAAGTGTCTTCTGGGCCATAGCGTTGGACGTGGATGGTACAAAGGAAGCTGGATCGCCTTCTGGACGAGTACGACGAGGTGAGCCGAAATGAATTCGAGCTTTCCTCACAAGTGACTCGGGATCTTCAGTAAAATTTCCCGTTAGGTCGAAACCAGTCATACACTACCTGTCTTCATCATCCAAAGATAAAAGAAGACAATCAAGGTTAGCCTGCATTGAGAGTTGTCCTATCCTACCCAGAGTTTATAAATAGATGCAAAGCATAGTCATGATAATCCTGTGCCTTCCCTGGCAACGGCGCCAGAAATGCTTGTTGGCGTTTCATAGCGCCGTCATCTTAAGAACGGATTTGGGACCCGTCCTTAGTGACAACACCAGGAACTGCCTTGTAGGCACCTCTCAATGTCACAACTAATGGCGTGTTTAGCATGAACATCGAGACTTGCCAAAGGTTAATCTAAACGATCATGAACGAATTAGCAAGCGCACAGATAAACTATTGTAGCATTTCCCCAAGGAAGGAGAGTATTCCGAGGGTATCGAATCCGTGGAAGGTAATGGCGGATATCTTAGACTTATGCTTTTCCTCTGAATGTAAACTAAGAGATAGATATAGGGAACAACACACTCAAAGACAGGGGTAAGATAAAAGATATAAGGGTAGTGTGACACACACACTCAGATCTACCTTTACTCTAGCACACTACGGCTTAGGGGGAACATACGAGTTAGCTCTAGGTTCTAATGTACTAAACATACAAAGCTAGAAGATACAAGAGATGGGCATGAGTATTGCATGAGAGAGATAAGGTTCAGCACCCAAGTACAAACGGGGAGCTAGCCCGTGACGACCAGCACTCTGCGAAACTAGGCTTTAGACTCCTACAGCAGGTACCCCAGCGCGGAGGTTGCCCTAGGATCCAACAGGGCTGTCACCACCTGAGGACTGACCTCTATCGTTACGGGGGGTATGCTCATAACTATCGTAGCCAGACAACCCAGGCACCATGCCTACATTGCTGCTAGACTCCACCCGGCCCGGGCTATTGTCACCCAGGGTGAGAGCCACCAGAAGACTGGTCAACTAGACCGAGTACCGTATCTTGAACACAAACCTCATGAAACACTCTCATGCCATCTAACAAGATCAACTAATGCTAGACGTACGAACAGATATGAACTCTCTTATGTCTAATCAATAAGATCAAAGGGTCGTGTTCGTGAAGAACACGAGCCTCTAACTTATGAACAAACACATATGGAAGGAGTTTATCACCCTTCAAGTGGATCAAAAGGTAGTGTTCACGAAGAACACAAGCCTCTAAATGATGAACAGAGGATGAACTCAAGACCATATCAAGAATATGATCTACCATGACTTTATATGAAATAGCTGAATAACTGAAGTAGATCAAAGTCATACAAAGAAATAAAGATAAAAGAGAACTCATACCTAGACTTCCAAGATGACTTGGAACCTGAATAAGAGCTACTCTAGCCTACCCCCTAGCCTTGGAAACTAAAAGTGAGAGGAGAATGAGAGAGTGGTGTGTGAGAAATGGGAGCCCCTCCCCTTCTATTTATAGGCAAGGGCAAGGCTTGCTCGGAGCACCAAATGACCCGTAAACACCCGTGAGTGAGCCAATGGACCAATAGGGGGCTGCCACGTGGAGGGCCAGGATGGAGCCCCCTAGGTCGGTTCGGCCGATCCTAGGATCGGCCACACCCCTAGGGTGGCCCCACCTGATGTGCTTCCTCTGGTTGGCTGCCTGGTGGGCCCTCTGATCCATCCCTGGTGCATGGCTTGATTTGGTATCTGAGGTGGGCCCTTTGATCCATGTGAAGTCCATGTGGCATCCTCTGATTCGTCGGTGAGTGCCTCCCTTGGATCGATGACGTGGAATGCCATGTTTCCCTTGGTGGCAGCCACCTCCTCAGCTGAGTTGGCATGGTTTCTTCATAGAAGGTGGGTTTCCATCTCTTTTAAGGGGTAAATCACCTACATACAAATAATCTCCACGGACAAGTGGAACTACATTATTCAAACCAAAATGCTAGTAAATAATGCTTATGCCTCTATTTATGTGAGAATATTGAGGGTTGGAAATGGTGAATTTCCACCGTCAACATGAATCAAGATCAAGGTAGGATCCCGGTTGGATCTTATTCATGTATACACTTTTGATGGAGTTTTAATGGATCTGATTCCTAGCGATCGAGTACCTTTGTTTATGATTCTTGTTCTTGCTTGGGTGTTTTCTTCCTCAATCTATTCTCGAGATAGATTGCATGGGATGTTCTTGTAGCCGCAGTGGCTAGAGGTGCATACCCGATCTACCAAGTAGTTCAACGCACTCCTTGCGAGTATGCTCTAAGATTCGACCGCGAAGAAAGGGGAACATCATGGCAGGATGTTGACACTGAGTACGTCGGGGCGACTTAGGGGGTTTGACCGAAAGTCAAGGTTTAAAGATGCTTTTAATGAGATTCGTTTTGCTCTCTCTTCTATCTTGCTCGGAACTACGACATAAACACGATCTAGATCCCTCTAGATCGGTACCTCAATGCTTTCTCTTGCTACCTCTAATGATCTTAGTAGATTAGATGCATTCAAAACCTCTTTAAGATGCAAGTGTTTCTCGGTTATTAGATTGAGTCTTGCGTTACACACTGTTCCACATATTCGATACCTTAGGTGATACTCGAGGGAAAAAGGTACTACATTATCTGTAAACTTGCGGTGAACCTTGGCGTGTTATTGAGCCGTCAACAGAGCCTTAGCGCTGAGCAAGAAACTTATGCTACCTTTAATCACAACATGCTTTGTTCATCCAATTTAACTTGTGTTTATGATTGCATATGTTTATTTTACGTCTTGCAAATCTTGGACTTGCTTTGTTCTTGGTCAAGCTCATGACCTTAAAAGAGAGTGTGTCAGGAAAAAACCCGAGTTTCATTAACCATGCAGGTCATTAAATGTTAATCAAGAGGAGAGGAGCCATGCCCCAAAGAATTGCAAGCTCGTGCATCGCCTTCCCGAATCTAGAGAGCGGACGTTGTTGTTTTCATCAATTTTGAGCACCTGATCAGATATGCAGAAGAAGAAAAAAGTTGAAAATCAGAAGCTCCATCAAGTGTTGATTCCAACGCCTCCAAGATCAATGAATTTGAAGACCGTACAAGGAGATATGGAAAAAACATTAGGTGATGCGCAGTCCGAAATTAGATGGACAGATTGCAGCGTTGGAGTAAAACGGGGGCAACTCACTCGATTGGAGTCCGTTGGGGGTCAACAAAGACTTGATGGAAAGAAAATTTTATGCGCCACGCGTTGGAGAAGTTGTTTGCTACATGGTCTGATCTAGACAGATAGGAAAATTCGTGAAAGGAGAGGCAGCAACGAAGAGCAAAGAAGGGGATGATGATGCAAGATACGATCGGGCAAACCTCTCATCAAGCTGATCGTGTCAAGCATGGAGAGTGGATCAAAGCTACATGGACATCATCAAATCTTACGTGAAGAACCATGCCTTTGTGACCACGAGAATGTACGTAAGAAAGTCGAGCTCTATGACTTTAAATAAAGCGCTTTGAGGGAGGTAACCCGTTTTCTTTTGCTTATATACATATATTATATGACCGTCTACATTGAGATCTTAAATTGAACCATCAAGTAACATTGTACCATTGCTCTTATAAATGCCACAACATCATGTTGTATGATTTAATTGCTATTGAGGGAGCACCTTGTTATTTGATCTTGAAAAACTTGTAGACCCCTTTTGTGTGCCTATTAGTGTTTAGAGTTTTTTTATTTGTGTCATTTTTGAGAGAAATATGAAGAGTTGCACCACCCCTTTGATTCCAAGCTTGTGGCTAATTAATATAGGTTTTTTTTTATTTTTAGACCATCACCACAATCATGTTCATATTTGTTTTATGCTTGCATCTTACCATTACCATTCTTTTTGTACTCCATACATGTTTTGCATATAGTTGGCTTGGTTGTTCTCTACACTTAATGATGTATGCCTTCATATCCATGATAATGCTTCACATGTGGCATTTTCCTTAGCAATCTTGTGTAAACGTGGTGTTTAAACTTGTTTGCGGACCATCATCATTTAGTTCAGTAAACCTTGCTAACTTGCATATTTGCATTGGTTAGTTTATAAACTTTTAATGCGCTCTCCTTCTCTTGCTCTATAATGAATTATTAATCTTGGGATAACATGGTGTTTTGACCTTGGTTAATAAATATTTATGGCAATGGAGAAGTTTGGCAACCACTATGTAAGCATGCAGCTTAGAATTTGGTGTAAACATTGTTTTATTTTTATACCATCCTATCATTTGCATGCCCTCTTGCACACACGTACACACATTAGGTTCTTAATTTTTCTTTCACTAGATTAACTATGCCACAAGTTAAGATCTTAGGTGTTGTCTTTGGTTTGTCAGCATAGAGTGAGTATTCCCGACCATCACCTCGGGGGTACTTTGTGCATTAGAGTTGTTTTGCAGGCATTGTGAATCACTCCCATGAGTTCGTGATAAAAGCTGAAATCAAGATCATCAACACCTCCAAAACCTCGAAAGAAACGCTGCTATTTTCATCAAAATTAAGCAAACCTTCAGAAGTGTACAAAATAGGAAAATTGAATATTCAGGAGCTCCATTAAGTCTTCTTTCCAACGCATCAAGATTCAACATTTTAGGAGACCCGTGCAAGGAGTTATAACCAAATCTTTGGGTGTCACACGTTCTGAAATCAGCCCGGGACAGCTTCTACTAACGGAGTAAAAAGTGCGTAACTCTTTTGTTCGAAGTCTGATTGGGATGAATGACCACTCGTTGGAAAGATAATTTCAAGCACTTCACATTGGAGCAATAATTTAGTACATTTTCTGTTCTGAAAGTAGAAAAAAGTCGTGGAAGATGAACCATCTACAAGGGACAACATGGAAGGAGGTGAAGATGGGAGGAGAAACAATTCGCAACAAGGCTCGTGATCAAGGGCAGACATTGAAGGACAATCAAGGCAACAAAGTGAAGAGCGTGACGATGATTAACTCACATGGTGGTAGGACTTCAAGAATTACAAGATGGTTCATCATCTTCCATGCCTAGCAACATGCTAAGCATGGGGGAGGCCGTGCTACACTTCAAGCATCAAGGGACGGTAACAAATCCTCAACCCTCTTTTTGTCCTTGTCTTTCTATATGCCTGTACATATATATGCTTTCCACAACCTTAGATGCAACCTTTGTAAATCTCTTTATAGAATAACATGGCTACTAGGATTACAACCTAGATTTGGTTTTTTTCAACAAATAATAATCACCGTTACCTTGAGCTCACCATGATGATATCTTGTATGCTTTTTCTTATGGATATATGATGATCGTTGCCACTTTGCTCATTTTTGTGCTTGGTTTGTATATGATTAAGCTAGTACTCTCTTTAATATGATCTAAAAATTAAATTAATGCTAGCCCAATCTTTTGTGGAGGTTACGATAACTTGAGACCCATAGTTATTTTTGTTGCTCTCACTTTTGAATGAATCAAAGATTATTTACTTTTGTTCTTAAAAGATATGCTAACCTTGTCTTTGATACCACTTGCATTTTGCTCAACCTATCCAAAGTCTTATATTCATTGAGTGCAAAACCTTAGTTTACAAGATTTATTTTTGGGTGCATTGATTCAAGGCTTGATTTCTCTGGCTCGAGACTAAGAAGCTGGTCATTTTGTTTTTGCGTATCTATCTTTATGCTAACCTTTTCTATCCGTGCATTGTGAGTTTCCACATTAGGAATTTTGCAAACCTTGTCGGATATCCACCCACAAACCAAGAATATCTTTTTTTGTATACCTCCTTGACCACAACCCAAAACTTTGAGTATGGATGAATATTTCGAGGAAGATTACAAGGTGCTGTCAAGTGAGCAAGACTTTGGGAGACTTCCAAAAGGATCCCTAGAAGATTTTCGAGTGTCTCTCTACAAGAAAATATGAGAACTTCAATTTCTACCTTGACATATTTATCACCTCTTTTGCCTGAGGACGAGAAAACGTCTAAGCATGGGGGGTTGCCAAGGAAGTTCTAGTATAGTCCAGAGTTCAAGGGGAGTAATAAAAACGTATGATGAAAGGAAAAAAGAAAAAAATGAAAAAATGATAAAGAAGAAAAAGTATGATAAGAAAAAAAAAGAAAGAAAAATATATATAATAAATAAGCTCCCCGGTTCTCTAGCTATGTTTAGTGCTTTTTGAGTTTTCGAGAGGATTCAAGATCAAGACCCATACTCATCTTTCCAACCATGTGCAATCTGATAACGAGGGCTTCGCTTGTGCCTCGGGATCACTCTCTGCCATTTGCACATGTCCATCTATCTCAAAGTGTGTGTATTTTTCTCTCCCCCCTCCTTGGAACATTATTTTTTCCAATGACCTTTTTGACGAGTCTCGGTAAGACCATGAGAAGCTAGTCTTGTTTTGATAATATCTCAACTATAATATCTTGGTAGGACTAAACTTTCCCATAGCTCCATATAAAGGTTTCCACTGTATACTTTAAGAGAGGAAACGAGTAGAATAAGTAGGCTTGAGAGACAAGATGAGATGAGAGTTCATGAGTAAGATGCAAGGAGGTTTATTATTGATCTTGGTAAAGCAATTTTCCTTCATACCACTCTTTATTTTCAAAATTTCTGAGATTTGTTTAAAATTTGAGAGCATGATTAATTACTTGTGGGAAGAGCTTAAATAATATCTACCCTCCATAGAGATGAAAGCTAGTTACATTATGAAACTTTAACAAATATAAACTTGTAGAGCATTATGTTTTCTCATGTATGAACAAGTGCAGGGTATGAACATTGAAGGGCAACACTGATATCCATTGAAGGCTTACTCAAGGATGAGCAAGGTTTAAGCATGGGGGTGTGTTGAAGGTCGATTTCCGTCAATCAAGAGCACTTGTTACACTTTGGTTTGAGCTTTGAATTGAAACTAACCCGCCACTAGGCATACTAATGATGTAACAAGTTCGCACTTGCATGTGGTTTTTGGAGTATGTTGTTTACGTACGATTTAAGCGCCTAAATGAAGACATCTGGGTAGAGTTCATCGAGCATTTTATGAGAAGATCACGAAGCCCGGCACAAGTCAAGACACGAAGTGAACATGACTCCAAATGACCTGAGGACCAAAGCATGAAGCTGTGAAACTCCGAGGACCTAAACAGAAGATGCGGGAGTTCGCACGCCAAGTACCCTTATCCAAACCGCGGGGAAAACGACATCAAGGACCCACATGGAGTTCGACAAATATTCAAGAAAGTGCGAGAAGCATCGTGGCGAAAGATGGACCCGAACCGAGCCAGAAAGGCCGTTGGCCGGCCAGCCCATGCCGACCGTCCTGGCCCATTTTCAGCCCGGTTCGGGACGCCCTTTGACCTAGATGCAACTCGGCTTATTATCCCATGCCTCCGACGGCCACCACATCCATTCACGATATCTTGGCGAACCTAGAAGCAAGCACCAGAGGGAGACGACGGTAGCCACGAGTCCTCGAAGTTGTCTAGGAGATGGCCTAGGCCGACCCTAGCCGCCATGGCCGCCCTGCGTTGTTGTGCCATGGTGGAGTTCGGAGCTACACATTCATCATCATAGCTATGACCTTTGTGGTGATGGTGTAATATATACTTTCATGTGAGCAATGATAATCTTGTCATCCAATCTATTAAGTGATCCCATGTCTCCATCTTTACTTTCTACCTATCGTGAATATGATTTGATCCTTAGTCTAATGCTATGTTAGACTACATAGCGTGCTTTATGTAATCATGATGATTATATCTAGTATGTTGACCCTTCAAGGTTTGTAGACATGTCCATGTATGGGCGTGCCCTTAGACTCCTCGCATCATTAAGGGTGCACCGTGACAGGATGATGTCCCCGAAAGTGCGGATGTCTTTGGGAGGTAGGCCGGAGGTAGGAGTTTAAGGATGCTTTTAGATGAGATGCTTCGTTTGTTGCTTGTTTGTCGGAACTACAACTAGAAGGCCCTAGGCTTAGTTGTCCCCTTGGTGGTGCTTTACCTTGCCTATGATCGTGAATGTGATCAACCTTGTGCTGTAATATATATATCTTTGAGGTTTACCATTTATATGAAATCAATGCTTCATGTTAGGTTAGATTGACTAGATAAGGTAGAGAACAATAGCGGTTTGCTTCCGATCCACGGATTTGATAACCTTGGTCACACTCCGAGGGAAAAAGTGCTACGATGATCCGTGAGGGACGGTGAATCTTGACGCGTTTTTAGACCGTCAATAGTTGGTAGGGCCTGAACAGTATCTTGGTATTGAAAGCCCAAGGAACTGAGGCACACCGACCTCCGGGAAGGCCATTTTGGTGCCCAAACAACCAGCATAGCTGCCAATTGCCCAGCGGAGCCATGATCCTGTTATATTGTTGACTAGGGTATCAGGCACACCGACCTTCAGGAGGGCTGTTGAAAATCGTAGACGTGGTTGATTCTGGACTCCAGGCGCCCAGACGAATCTGGCAGAGCAGCGAGGCACGCCTACCCCGGAAGGTCTTCAATCGAACCTATGACCATTCTGCTCAGGAGACAGAAATATAGGCTGACTAGTGCAAGGTCCATTTACGTTCAGAGCCGTAGCGGGTGCACCAGGATGCAGAGCCACAGAATGCGCAAATAAGACGCAGAGCCGTGGCGGGTGAGAATGTCATCGGATGAGGTCGTAGCAGGTCGTAGAACTGAAGAGGTCGTCGAACTAGCAGGTACAAGACCATATACCAGCTAGGCTGTCTGATGCGGAGTCAGGCTAGTTGGAGAGGTGAACTGTAGGTTCACGGGTGCAACAACGCAAAGATGCATGAGGTCGCCAGCCATCTCACTCAGCACAACATGACAAAAATCGTATCCGACAAAAAGCAATTGTCCGAGCGCAACAGACAAAGTCCGGCAAAGGCTCATACTGTGCAGGTCACGAGCGGCGAAATCGGCGGGTGCTCACATGCAAACAATACACATTGCATCAAGTGCAAGACACCCAGTAGCAGTAGAAGATGCTAAGAGCACCATGTGAGTCCGACGGACAGGTCCGCCGACTTAAAGTAGGTGGCGACAAGGATGCCGGAAGTAGGACTTGTCTCTCAACTTGGAGAAAGAAATCGCTAACCTTCATTGCAAGGGGTTTTTCATAATTTTCAAAAATAAATTCCTCCAAATTTAGTATTAATCGTAGCATAGTTCAAAGCAAGGTCCTAGATCAAAGTTCAGTATGGAAACTTTCGAAGAAAAACATCCACTAAGCACCACGGTAAACAATTATGCACGTAGCTCATGCTCAAATAATAAGGATAAAAGAAAACTAATAAGTAAAAACAAGAAAATAACTTGCAGGAGCTAGCTCCACCCATGCTTGGATCATACGACGTCCTCGTCGTAATTTAACAAAAAGTATAAGAGGGTGGAAACTACCACTACACCGAGGTGAACACATGGTCGTGATTATTTTATTAAAGTAAAAAGGAAATCTAGGTTGTCCTCCTAGTAGCCATGTTATTTATTGAAGGAGAAAAACAAAAGTTGCACTGAGTTGAGGTTGAAGGCATACTTACAAGCATTTATGTCTGGAAAAGAGAAGGTTCATGGAGGTGTTACCATCTTTTGTAGCTCTTTGTGGTCTTTTTTGACATCTTCATGTGTTGTGATCCAATGCTCCTAGACTTCTAAATTTGATCACGTATGCTCATGGAACCAATGGTCGTCCTTTTCTTTGATGTTGTCATCACCATCTCCCCTTTCTTGTTCTCATCATCTTCTTGCTGTCTCTTCTTCAAGGATTTCCCCCCTGTCCAGAATAGAACATGTATCGAAATATGGTTTTATTGAAATGTTGATGAAATTACGTTTCCAACATGTGGTCATTCATTGAAAACGGAGTTCAGACAAGGGAGCTATGTCTGTTTTACTTCAGCGCTGCATGCTGTCCATAACTGATTTCAGGACGTGCCACGTTGATTATTTGGGCATAGCCGCTTGTAGGAACCTCCGATTTCCTTGATTCTTGATTCGTTGGAATCGTAAATTCATGGAGCTTCCAAATATCCAAAAATATTCTGTGTTTTCCTTCTGAGACCATGCAGAATTTTGATAAGATCATTAGCTTCTTGCTCATTGATCCGTAGATGTTGATGATCTTGATCTTGCTATCCTCTAGAGCGTGATGTTGTACTTCCATGTTGAAGGTTCAGGGCCTCCACCATGCTTAGCACTTTGCTAGGCATGGAAGAAGACAAAGAATTATCTTAGTCGTCCTTCAATTATCTTGTCGTGAGAGTCTTTATCTTGTCTGCAAAACATTTTAAGCACATTCTACCCCCAAGGTGATGGTTGGGAGTAGTTAAAATTGCTATCAATCCAACAATATTTCCTAAGATTCTTAACTTGTGGCATAATTAGTCTATTGTGAATGGAACAAAAACCTAATGGGTGTACATGGGTGCAAGTGTGTATGCACATGAGGGGAAAGCATATAAACAAAGACAATGATTTCACCATGTTTACAACTAGGTTCCCACATCTGGTAATCTTTCCCATCAAAGTAGGGAGGACATGAACCCTTCCCGTAGTCTGCCATCTTTGGATCTCAACCGGTTAAAGTTTCAATGATCCGTACTCAGCTCTGATACCAATTAAAGGACAAGAATGGCGACCAGAGAGGGTGGAGTGAATGGGAGCCGATAAAAATTCTTCTCCGAAGAGTCGAACTCAACCTATGGTCCCAAATGTAACTCCAAGATCCTCGACACCCCGCTAGCCAAATCCACGTAGCCACTAGATTGCTACTAGACCTAGGAACTAGCAAACCTCCCAAACTACTCGAGAAAGCAGCGGAACAAGGAACTCGAGCACCAACACACGCCACCGGTCAGACCGGTCACCTGCGCCGGTCAGACCGGTCCTAGGCAGGTCACCCGAAACACACAACTCGGTCACCCGACACCAAACAGAGACACACCGGGTCACCTCCCACCTCTAGCCAGGTCAACCGAGCTACACAGAGGTTTTCCACAGAAAGCCCCTGTACCAGCAAGCTGGTACAACACACCGGTTAGACCAGTCCAGGCTGGAAAACCCCAAGTTTAAGAACTCGATGCTCCAAAAGCTAAAACTACACTGGCTCGAAACAGCAGCACGCCAAGAGCCAAACCAACACACTAGTGATGAACTCCACAAGAAAATCCACGGCAGGCTTGCACCGGTCAAACCGGTCTACTGCACCAGTCAGACTGGTGACACCTGGGCAGTTCGGGATGAACTCCACCCACAGGTCAACTCCTCCCTTTGCATCACCCGATTCACTCCATGGATTCAAGTAAAACTTTGGGGATAGGTGTAACACCTCATGGACAAGCCATGCCTAAGAGATCATCCCCAAAGATCCAATAAATCAAGAGGAATCGAAAGATGAACACCAAGAACACCTCTCCACGAAATCCCAACGAAAACCCCAAATTGAGCACCTAATCCCATGGATTTGAGAGGGGGGTCAGCAAGAAAAGAACCACGAGGGACTCATGTGTGAATCCCGCAACAAATCCACAAAGGGGAGGCCTCAAATCCACCGGAAGAAAACCGCTAAGAGAAGGCTCCAAAAATCACCAAAAAGAGAAACGGGAGAGACAACCAAAAACACTTGAGGAAACACACCGAACCTTCTATACATCAAAAGAAAGATTCATACAAGGTCTAGCTTGCCTCCCTAACATCCATCCCTCTATAAAGATCTCACCGTGAAGCTCTCAAGCTAGTCCTAAGGAAAATAGGAAGCTAAAAAGAGAAAAAGCTCAGAGGAAATGAAAACCCAAAAGCCCAAGAGATGGCTGCCAACACCCATCCACCTAGTTTATATATGAGGTCCATCGGTGGGGGTGAAAGACTAAAATGCCCTTAGGTGATACATACCCCTTGAAGGGCAAATAAGGAAACTTGATAGCTTTTCCATTAGACGGACGCCCAGCAACCGCACCTCGCGTACCATCGACACCAATCCTGTGATTCCAACGCGTGTCCTCTGCTTCGAGTCACCCGGTGCTCCTCGACCACTACCGGTCAGACCGACCTGATGCAGCTTCGAGCCGTCGACCACTCGAACTTGGCTTTGAGGATCAACCAAGGAACCTAGTGGTTTTCTGGTGAACCACTGCAAAGCCAGCGAGCTTGGTGCAACCTCCACGCCGAGCTCCTCGACTTGGCCGCCACGTTCGCCCCGACTCGGTGTTGGCTTTCGAATCAAGCAATGAACCTACCATCCGACTTCGACTTGCTCTTCTCGCACTTAATCCCGTCTGGCCACCGGGTCCATCGAACCAAGCCTACATGTCCCTCTAGTCCTTCGGAGGCCCCACAAGGCTAAGACCTTTCGCGCTTATTCTTCACCTGCACTAATGTTGACGGTTCAATAATGCACCAAGGTTCACCGCAAGCTTACGAATCATGTAGTACCTTCTTCGCTCAAGTATCACCTAAGGTATCGAATCCGTGGAACATGTGCAACGCAAGACTCAATCTAATAACCGAGAAACACTTGCATCTTGAAGAAGTTTCGAAAGCATCTAATCTACTAAGATCATGAGAGGTAGCAAGAGAAAGCATAGAGATAACCGATCTAGAGGGGCCTAGATCACGCTTATGTTGTAGTTCCGAGCAAGATAAAAGAAAGCAAAATGAATCTCATTAAAAGCGTCTTTAAACCTTGACCTTCGGTCAAACCCTCTAAGTCACCCCGCTGTACTCGGTGTCAACATCCTATCACAATGTTCCCCTTTCTTCGCAGTCGAATCTTAGAGCACGCCAATAAGGAGCGCGTTGAACTACTTGGTATATCGGGTACGCACCTCTAGCCACCGCGTCTACAAGAACATCCCATGCAATCTATCTCGAGAATAGATTGAGGAAGAAAACACCCAAGCAAGAACAAGAATCACAAACAAAGGTACTCGATCACTAGATATCGGATCCATTAAGACTTCATCATAAGTGTATACATGAATAAGATCACAACTGGGATCCTACCTTGATCTTGATTCAAGCCTCCGGAACTCTGACATGGTCTTCCTTGCAAGGTTCCCACGCCAGCTAGGTAAACCCTAGACAACTAGCACGATCCTCCTCTCCGAGATGGTGTCCCTCTAGCTTCTCTGCTCCTCGGCGGCGAATGACGAATGCTTGATGAATGGTACTTCGCACGGGGACTATAAATAGCCCGAAGGGGTGCTAGGTCAAAGGGGGTGGCGAACCGACCCAGAAATGGGCCAGGCCGGCCGGCCCACGTCCATCTCGGCCCAGTTCGCCCTCGGTTTTCTTCCCGAAGCTTCTCGCGTCTTCCTGAATTTTTGCCGAGCTGCATGTGGGTCCTTGACGTCATTTTCCTCGTGGTTTAGATAAGGGTGCTTAGTGCATGAACTCTCACATCTTCCGTCTAGGTCCTCGATACTTCTCGGCTTCACGCTTTAGTCCTTGGCTCATTTGGAGTCATATTTATCTTGTATCTTGACTTGTACCGGGCTCCATGATCTTGAACTTGTACCGGGCTCCTCATTTAGGATCTTGATTCCTGTGTAAACAATAAACTCCAAAAACCATGCGCAAGTGCGAACTTAACATATAAAGGGGGTTAGGATCATTAGTGTGAATATCAAACTAATACCAACATTGAAGGTAAACTCATGGCTAGGTTGATGGAAATCGACTGCCAACATCCCCCCGTGCTTAAACCTTGCTCGTCCTCGAGTAAGCCTTCAATGGTATCGGAGTTGCCCTTCGATGTTAATACCCTACACTTGATCATACATGAGAAAACATAATGCTCTCTAGATTTATTAATAAGTCCGGTCCAGGTGGGATTGGATTTATGGTAAGCCCGATGCACCGATTACGCAGTTTGGCCTCGGCACTCGAATTTCGATGCAAACCTTAGCACCGTCCTTCGTCGCACCCCTTAGGGAAAGGCCCAATCACCCCAAAAGACTAGTCCGTTAGGGGAAGGGTGGCTCTCCCCTTTATGGTGGCTTCCTCCTCACAAGCTAAGCCTGTGGGATAATGAGTCTCACACTATCTCCGCCCAACTACAACTGGGCCACATGGCCCATTTATATTGCGTCTTTGCCAATGGGTAATAGTGGAGGAAGATGTCTTCATCATTCTCCCCTTCTTAACATAGGCCCAGCTCTGATACCAAATGATAAGTCTGACCCAGGTGGGATTGGATTTATGGTAAGCCCGATGCACCGATTACGCAGTTTGGCCTCAGCACCCAAATTTTAATGCAAACCTTAGCACCGTCCTTAGTCGCACCCCTCAGGGAAAGGCCCAATCACCTCAAAAGACTAGTCCGTTAGGGGAAGGGTGGCTCTCCCCTTTAAGGTGGCTTCCTCCTCCCAAGCTAAGCAAGGTGGGATAATGAGGCTCACACGGTCGCCGCTCGACTACAACTAGGCCACATGGCCCATTTATGTTGCGTCTTTGCCAATGGATTATAGTGGAGGAAGATGTCCTCATCATTTATATTCATTAAAGTTCCATAATGTACTAACTTTTATCTTTGTGGAGGGTAGATATCATCCAAGATCTTTCCACAAGTACTTGATCATGCTCGCAATTTTTTAAATAAATCTCAGAAGTTTTGAAAATAAAGAATGAGATAAAGAGAAAATTGCTTTACCAAGATAAAAAATAACCATCTTGCACCTTGCTCATGTACTCTCATCTCATCTTGTCTCTCAAGCCTACTTGTTCTACTCCTTTCCTCTCTCAAAGTATACAGTGGATGGCTTTATATGGAGCTATAGGAAAGTTTAGTCCTACCAAGATATTATAGTTGAGATATTATCAAAACAAGACTAGCTTCTCATGGTCTTACCGAGACTCGTCAAAAAGGTCATTGGAAAAATAATGTTATCAAGGAGGGAGGAGAGATGAACACACACTTTTAGATAGGTCGACATGTGCAAATGACAAAGAGTGATCCCGAGGCACAAACGAAGTCCTCGTTATCGGATTGCACATGGTTTGAAAGATGAATATGGGTCTTGATCTTGAATCCTCTTGAAAACTCAAAAAGCACTAAAGATAGCTAGAGAACCGGGAGCTTTATTATATATTTTTTTCTTTCTTTCTTCTTTCTTTCTTTTTTCTTTCTTTTTCTCATCATACTTTTTCTTCTTTATATATATTTTTTCTTTCATCATACTTCTTTTTTTTATTTGCTCCCTTGAACTCTAGACTATACTAGCACTTCCTTGGAAACCCCCTCATGCTTAGACGTTTGCTCGTCCTCGGGCAAAAGAGGTGATAAATATACCAAGGTAGAAATTGAAGCTCTCATATATTCTTAGAGAGAGATACTCGAAATCTTCTAAGGGTCCTTTGGAAAGTCTCCCAAAGTCTTGCTCACTTGATGCTCCTTCCTTGGAATCTTCCTCAAAATATTCATCCATACTCAAATATTGGGTTATGGTCAAGGAGGTGAACAAAAAAAAATGTTTTTGGGTTTTGTGGGTGGATATCTGGCGAGGTTTGCGAAATTCCCAGTGTGGAAACTCACAATGCATGGATAGAAGAGGCTAGCATAAATAAAGATAAACAAAAACGGAATGACCAGCTTCTTATTCTCGGGCCAGAGAAATCAGGCCTTGAATTAATGCACCCAAAAATAAATCTTGTACATACTAATGTTTTGCACTCAAGTAAATTTAGGCTTTGGATAGGTAGAGCAAAATTCAAGCAATACTCATGACAAGGTTAGCATAACTTTTTAAGAATAAAAATGGATCTTTGACTGATTCAAAATTGAGAGCAACGAAAAAACTATGGGACTTAAGTTATCATAACCTCCACACAAGATTAGGCTAGCATTTAAATAAATTTCAGATTCATATTTAAAGAGAGCACTAGCTTAAACATGCATAAATCAAGCATAGGATCGAGCAAAGCGGCAACGATCATCATATATCAACATGGTACAATTTTCCATCCATATTAAAGATCATAAAAACGCTGGTGAAACTTATTCATGTTGATGGAAAACAAAACTATTACTACCACACACATGCTGAAAATAAATAAAACAAGAAAATACTACGCATACATAAACGCACACAAGCTGAAAAATAAAGAAAAGGAAAAGGGAAAATCAAACCACACTTAAAAAGCTTCATCCCTTCCTTCTTTCTCCACTCCTCATCCGATTGCGCTTGCTCCATCGGTTAACTTTCGTTGAATTCTTGCTCATAATATGTTTGCATAGTCCCTCCATGAAATTGATCCGGTGGCACAAATTGAAGGCGTCTTAGTTGATGGGTGATCCCCACCGTTCCTTCTTGCCATTTGTTGACATGTGTCCAGATCCTCTCAACATCTTGTACATTCCTTTGCATATATGCCCCAATAATGTCTGCACTTTGTTGGGGCTGAGGCATGCTTGCATAAGGCGCCACGAACGCTTCATTTGGCACTACAAAAGTTGGTGGATAATATGTTGGAGGAGGTGGCAGCATGGCTGCACCACTCCCCCATGCTTGCATTGGCACACTTCTGTAGTAGGGTGGCGGCATAGGAATCCCTCCATATGGTTGATGATATGCAGCCCCTCCTTGATCTTGGGCTGCGGAAGACGATCCCTGTTCTATAATTCCTCCTCTTTTGTTCTTCTTGGCCGGCATAAGAACTCCTTCTAACCAATTCTCTCTCCCTTCAATAAATAATGTCAGCCTCATATTTGGGAGAGGAACGTTGACTTTTGCCACCTTGTAACCTCTCTTATATGTTTTCATTGCTTCATATAGTCAATTCCAAGGGAATTCCCCGCAAGTAGGAATTTTGGGTTCCTTGATATTCCCCGCTTCACAGAAATTGCTATCATAGAAAGATAGCATCCCGAACCAATGTCTCTGGTTCCCGAAATTGCTTCACAACACCACCGATTGATCATGATATATGAAGGATCAATGGCTTGCCTAGCGATCATTGCCGAATAAAGCCAATTAAGTTCCATGTCGGTGATCTTGGACTCCTTCATTCTTCCCAAAATCCTTTTACTGATCCAAGAGTGAAATATCCGGATGATAGGATTCCGGATGCTACTTCTTTGCCGGTTATCTTCTCCCGAAATCATACTCCAAAATCCTTTCAATACACTTTCATTAACATCCACTTGCTTCGGGGCTTCCTTCTTGAAACCGAGCAATTCTCTAATTTGCTCATAAGGAATTATTTGCTCATCACCCTTGAGTCGAAATGAAAGGGATGGCACCTCACCATTAATAACCGGTGCCATCGTCATGACAATTTCCAAGGCAAGCTCCAAATGAAAGCTCACCCCTACTCCATCGGAAAATTGCCCCCAACCAAGGTGATTCATCATTTGATAAATATCTGGAAGAAATCCCAACACTTGGAGAGCATCATCATCGAAGTCAACGTTGGGCACAATCCTCTTCTCGAGGTGAACAAGCCTCTCCTCCTCCGTCATCATGAAAAATCCATACTTGGAATGCCGCAGAGTGTATAGTGGTGGAGCGGATGAACGAGTCGAGCGACGAGCTTGGACGGGTGGCTCCTCCGTGCGCCCTTGCGGTTCGGTGTACCGCATGGACGAGCTTCGCGTATCTCTTCTTCCACTAAGGAGCATGGTGTCACTCCTTGATGGTGCCACGTCCTGCTCCATGCTTCGCGGCGACTCAGAGATAGAGTGCCTCCGCGAAGAACTTGTTGATGGCAGCTTCGATGATGACGATTGTGTCTTCTTCCCAAAGGCCTTATTGAAAGCCTTCCTCTTTTTTTTCTTGCTGCACAAAGTCACAAACAAACTCTCTCGAGGGATTCTTGCCGGTAGAAATACACACAAAAGAAGTATATGGAAGGGCAAGAATTGTGACGAATTTTTCTGGATTTTTGGACTTAATATTGGAGAATGAATTTTCCGAAGATGTTTCTGGAGGTTCTGGACTGGAAGCTCAAGAACATGAACTATCAACGGGGCGAATGACTTACCTGAGGAAGACGAACGCCGGGGGGCGAAGAAATAGGCTAGGTCGGCTAGCCTAGGGTCCCTGCCCCCTGTTTTGGCTCATGTTTTCTCCTACTTGTTGTTGGATGCATCATTGTTATGTGTACTCGTGCTCCACGCCGTTCACCGTCCAAATTCTCCCAGCCACTCCTTTTTTTTTGCATGATGAAGTCCTCCATCTTGAGCATTTGCTTTGTGTCACTTCCATGCTTCCTTGCCCCCCATGCTTTCGTTCATATCCTGAAAAACAAAACATTACTGCCCCCCATGCTTGTCCTTGCATGTGCTCAAGATGCCTTAATGATGAGGCCTTCCCGTGATGCATCATGGAGCACTAGAAGTTCAATTAAGCTCAAAACCTTCCCTTGATCATATTTAGATGATAATTACTCCTCTAATTTCGAAAATTAAAAATTAACTCAAAGATATCAATGAGTTCAAATGTATTTTTAGATTTTTTAGGCATCAAAACATTTGTAAGTCGAAATTTTCCGACTACATTGATTTTGGTTACACCGGGATCACTTGCTTTCATTTATTGATAGCGAGCTCCTCCGGCTTGCCCGTGGGGGTATGGGTTTAGGTTCTAATTTTTTCCAAACATGAGAGAGATGTTTTGAATAAATAAAAGGGGCTTGGACAAATTCTAACTCTAGAGAAACCGGTGGATATCAAGTTGAATGAAACCAAAAATCGAATTTCCTAGGTTCACGCGAGTCCTAGCATGCGTCAAAATTTAAAAATCATTAAGGAACAACGCGGGACTCTACTCGTGTGTTTTTATGATATAAAACAAACCAACCTTATCGTCATGAAGAGGATGTAAGGCGTGGGTAGTTTCTGAATTTTTGGTGTTGGTTTCTCGATAAGAGGCAAATAAATCATAGGATGGCTCATGTCATAGGTTTATGGTCAAATAAAATTCAAATTAAACATCCGAGCAAATTAAATGCCTCAAAAATAAGTTCAACCATTTAAGAGTTTATACCAAGTCTTGCGTAGCAAATTCTATGACCAACTTACTTGAAATCAGAAATAATTTGGGTTGCCCTCCCTGCAGCTTTATTCTTCATCGGGTTGTCCTCCCGGTAGTTTATTCTTGACTCGACGAACGGGTTTCCTCCCGCCTAGCGCTTCGTTTATAGTCCATGGCTAGACTTCTTCTCTTCTTCACTTCGGATCAACGCTCTTTGCGGGCATTGCAAGCTTGGGTACCCACTTCCGCACCATCTTGGGTGCGGGCTTATTCTCCGGCTTAGTCATCTTTTTGGTCTTCACAGGCGGCTTTTGTTCTTTGGTCTTGACAGATGCAACAACTTCTTTGAGCACCTTCGCTTCCTTCTTCTCAGGCTCTTCCTTCTTTGGCTCTTCCTTGCTAAAGTGACAATGAGGTGGAACATATTTAACATTGATCATGTTGCATACCTCGAAATGTGGACGAAACTTGAACATGCTTTGTGTGCCATTGACGTCGAACTTGATCTCTCCCTTGCCGACATCAATCGTTGCCCCGACGGTCTTGAGGAAAGGCCTCCCTAGTATGAGAGGTGGCTTCTCCCTTTCTCCCATCTCGAGCACCACGAAGTCAACGGGCATCAAGTGATCTCCAACTTTCACGAGCACATCTTCAGCGATTCCCACGGGATAGCGAATAGAGTTGTCACCCAACTCCAAGCACATACCGTAGGCTCTAGTGGTAGGCGTAGCTTCTCGAACACATCTCTTGGCATGACACTCACACTTGCTCCAAGGTCGCATAATGCCTTCTCGAACGTGAATGAGCCAATAGAACATGGGATGGTCGAACATCCGGGGTCTCTTTGCTTCTCGGACCCTTGATTTGCAATGGCGGCACTACATTGTTCAGACATCTTGACGTGATCCACCCTGAGTGTTGCCATCTCATACTTGTTCGCAAGTATGTCTTTGAAGTAGCGAGAATATGTAGGAACTTGGAGAGCATCCAATAGCAGCATGTTGATGCTTAACCTGCGCACAACTTCCACAAACTTTTCAAAATGACTATTGAAGGACCGAATATGCGACCAGAGTGGGGGGGAGTGAATGGGAGCCGATAAAAATTCTTCCCGAAGGATGGACTCGGCTTATACTGTCGGTGTTTTAGACCGGCAACCTACCAAGGGGAGTACCCGAGGTAGATGAATGTGGCCTCGCCGAGATCGGTAACTCGAAGGAGAGACACGTGGCACACAATTTAGATAGGTTCGGGCCGCGAGATGCGTAATACCCTACATCCTGTATGCTTCGTAGCTCTGGATTGATTGGGTGCCTTTACAAGATGATGCGGATTGATGAGATAGGGGTCCCTGCCTCGCCTTATATAGTCCGGGAGGCAGGGTTACAAGTCAGTTTGCCAGAGGAGTACTAGTCGTGTGCGGCTAGGAGTACTCTACATGGATCCGGACATGTCTAGCTTCCTAACCTAGTACTAATCCTCTGTTTGCCTTGCACTCCACGCCAACAGGTGTCGTGCAGCTCAAGTAGAGTAGTCCCAGGGGTCCACGGAGTAGCCGGTCCCAGTACCCACCTGAGTAGTGGGCCCAGGGATGTCTGTACGACAAGCCCCAGAGTACTTTGTAGTCGAGCAGGATGTTTTCGAGTAGTCTTGATGGCCTTGGCGAGTAGTCCTTGAGCGTCCCCGAGTTCCACAAGCCGAAAGTCCTCAAGAGTGCTTGAATCATCCCGAGGCTGGAAAGTACTCCAGCTGATCTTTGAGTAGTCTTGAAGTCTTCTCGAGTAGTCCCCAAGCATCCCCGAGTGCTTCTCTCGAAGGTCTTCAATGGTACTCGTGTTGTCTTGATGAAGAAACCATATGGAAAATGCGATTCGGAGAATCGCATTCCATATGGAATGTAGCCCCCGAGCCTTAGGTCGAATCGTAGATTCAAGCTGAGGGTCAATCTGAAGTTCTGCCAATCTTATTCCGAAAATCCGGAGAAAAAACCAAAGGACACGTGGCACGGAGCCCCCGAGCCTTGAGTCGAGTACTCTCTCTCGAATTGAAGGATCATCTTGACTGTAGAATGTGTCCTGAGTGGGTCTGGGATCTGGTGGTAGCCCACTGAGTCCATCCGACGTAGTCGAGCCCCCGAGACTGAGAGCGTCGAGTACTGGAAGTCGAAGAGTCAGGCGGCTGCTGTTGAGTCACCCGTCTGGCGCCTTATCTGCCCGTTTAGAACTGAGCCGCCTGGCTGGTTATAAATAACCAGTTAGCCCCTTAGGGTTTTTCACCCTTAGCAACAGCATTCTCACAGATTGGATCTGAGAGACTGCCCTCTCTGCTCCGCCGCTGCCGCTGCCGCCACAAAGTAGATTGGATCTACTTGCGCCCGCCGCCGCAGTCCGCCCCCTCCTTAGCCCCCGAGCGAATGAGAGTGAAGACTCCGGTAACTTGGAGGATGTAGGCATCTCCAGCAAAGAGCAAGAAGGCCGGCACGTCGAAGAAGAGGAGTCGTGATGAAGCCAGAGATGCCGGCCAGTCGTCGTCGTCGCCACCCTCGTCCCCTCGCCCCAATCCGGCGAAGGAATGGAAGAAGGCAAAGTTGAAGACTGAGGACCTTCTTGCCTTGGTCAATAGCGGATTCCTCCGCGAGAAGGAGATGGATTTATGGCGCACCGCCACTGGGGATCCATACCCAATGGAGAAGAATCCGGATGAGATCTTGATGTTCGCCCGGTTCGTGGAGCCTGGACTTGCGCTGCCGGCCAGCGATTTCTTCAAGGGGCTCCTTAGGTACTACGGAAGCGAGTACCTCAACCTCAACCCCAATGGTATCTTCCACGTCTCCATCTTTGTACACTTCTACGAAGCCTTTGTGGGGATCAAGCCCCATTCGATCTTGTTTCGGAAGTTATTTCGGTTGAAGCCGCAACCGAGCAGCAATTACCCGCGAGTAGTCGGAGGCGCCAGGATTCAGATGCGAGAGGATGCCGCCGACCAGTACCTGCTGTATAAGTTGATAGACTCCAACCAGGACTGGAAGGCAAAGTGGTTCTACATCTACAACCACCATCCGGAGCTGCCGAAGCCGAGCGGTTGTCAACCGAATCATGCGCCGTGGTGGAACACGGAGCCCACCATGCAGGAAGGTATCCAACTACCCCCGCTGCTGAAGAAGATCAAGGCCCTGCGAGAGGCCGTACTGAGGGCCGAGCACATGGCCTTCAGTTTTATGAAGAGGAGGGTGCAGCCACTGATGGCGCGAGACACCTTCGGGTACCAGTACACCAGCGACGAGGATACGTCCCGGATGCCTGGCTTCGAAGTCGAGGACGACGTCCTTGTTGAGAGGCTAGGCAAAATCTTCAAGGATATGCCCCCGTACACACCGTGCCCGGTGTCAGAGTACTCTATGGCACGGCCGCCAAACCAGGTCAGTAGTCGTGACATAAGCCCCCGAGTACTGATTTGCTTGACGTAGTCGTACTCATGCTTGCTTGGTGTTGTAGGATGATGTGGAGAAGTACATCTCCGTCCCGCCCTCCCGTCCGCGAATTGAAGGACAGGCGTTGGGGAAAGCGGAGCCCAAGGGGAAGGAGCGCCGCGAAGTCGGTGAAGGCGACGATGCCATCATTATTGAAGACAGCTCTGATGACGGGGATGAAGAGACGCTGCAACAGCAGTTCCAACTCCGCTCAAGGTTCAGCCGAGCTGGGATGCCGAATAGCCCGGTCATCGAGAAGCCATCTAGCCTGGAGGCTAGCTTGCCGGCACCGCCTAGGAAGCCGCGCAATGTGGCGCGGAAACACGCCGTCAAGAAGTTGAAGATCTCTAAAACCACCAGCCAAGAGGTGAATACCACGACTAAAGTAGTCGAGTACAGCCAACGAGTAGTCTGGTGCTGACAAGCTCATTTGACCTGTTGCAGGACATCCCCTCCTCGGACCCCGTTGATCAAGGCGACGAGGACGTCTGGGAGACGGTGGGGGCGGGAGCTGAGAGGAGAGTCATCCCACCTCCAACCACTGAAGAAGCCGTACCAGTAGCGGCACAACAAGAGACCGGCGTCGTAGATTCGCGGGCGTCGGTCGAAGAAGGACGGGGCCTCTCCCCAGCTACAGCGGAACAGCAGCCAGAGGAGGCTCGTGCCGAAGTCGAAACTGCCAGCGAAGCTGGCATAGTTGATATTGCCAGTATACTTGGCGCTCCGACCGTGACCGTCGTGCGGTCAACTCTGTAAGTTCGCGAACTCTCGAGGAGGAAGTAGTCGTTAATCTTGCATTGCTGACTGGATACATCGTGAAACAGGAAATCCACGGACTTGTCGTGGGATGGTGGGGATGCCAGCACTCCGGCCGATGGAGATGACCGCTCGGCGGAGGTGCGCGAACCCACGCCACCGCCACAAGCTGAAGCCGTGATGGAGTCGACTTTGGAAGAAGCCACCTTGGTCGAAGGTATGTGTCCCGTCACCACTGGTAGTCATCATGCGAGGTAGTTGTAGTCGTTGAAATTGACTTCCTGTACTCATCTTGGCTGGAGCACAAGCTGAGGAAGCCACGATCCCTGAAGCCGTTGTGATGGAGACGGCTACTGTGGAGACAGAACCCACAGAACCGATTGTTGGGGCAACGGCAGCAGCAGCCCCCGGGCTGGGGACTACGGTAGCCCCCGAGCTGAGTGCGGAAGCGCTGGTCGATCCGCTCTCTGTGGCAAGTATGAAAGTAGTCGTCCGCGAGCCGATCATAGAAGAGGCTGCGCCGCTTTGCTCGGCGCCCATGCCAGAGGCGGCATCATCAAGCCGTGGGGGTCTTGAGCTGCTGGAAGACAACCTTATCGACCCGACCATTATTGCTCTGAGCATGGAGTCATGGTGCCGCACCCAGCAATGGGTCAAGGTACGTTGCGAGTACCCCGAATAATCTTGCTTTGTTGAATACTGAGTACCCATGGACTGATTCTGTCTTGCGCAGGATGTGGTGGAGCGGTCCCGTCAGAAGTCTGATCTTCTGAAGGGGTATGGTGACACCGTTTTTCGCGCCGAAGGCCTGGAGAAGGAGCTAGACAAGTCGAAGAAGCATGCGGCTCTGCTCCAATCCAAGCTGGACGGCGCCTTCGCCCAGTACCATAACGAGGTGCAGGAGATGCAGGCGAAGAGGGATGACTTGGTCCGGAAGAACAAGTCGCTACGCCAGAAGAACAAGGGTATGTCTTCCACCGGAGTGCTGAGTACTTATTGAAACACTTGCGAGTAGTCTGACCTTCAATTGAGTTGTCTGCAGAGCTTGAGGCAATGGTTGACCAGCTGAAGGCGTCGGAGACGGACCTCAAGAATATCGTATACCGTGAGACCGACAAAAGAGAGGTACTTGAGTACGACTACGCCCAGCTGCACCATGAGTGCATCACGCACATGGAGCTCCGTGAAGCCTCAGATCGTGATCTTGTAAATTGCTATAAATCTCTGCAGAAATTGAATGAAGACTGCGAGAAGCTTCGAGGCCAGCTGAAAGAGCTTGAGGAAGCCGCACTGCCCATCGCAAGGTTGCTGGTGCCGCATCCGGGCGGACCCAAGATAGCTCCACTAGTGGACCGTTTGAAGGAAGCCCCTGCACGGTTGGTGACGTATGTCAAGCATCTGGCGAAGTCTATCCCAAACCAGGTGCTGGCGTACATGAAGTCATACTTCCCGAAGGCACCGGTGGATGTGGTAGCCGGCGGTCTTGCGGCTAACTGTAGCGATGATCAGTACAAGACCCTTCTCGAGGAGATGGCCCATTGCTGAGCAGGTGGCGGAGAAGCTTAATCTCCAGTAGATGTACCTGTAGAGGTAGCTAGAGTAGTTCATGTAAAACAAACAAAGTAGTCAGTGACTTGTTTGAATTATCAATGAAAATTGTCCACGTTTTGTATGTGAAATGAGTACTCGTGGCCGCCACTTGCAGCGAAGTGCGCGGAGTACCAAACCGTGGAGAAGTTGTGAGTAGTAGTACTCGGTAGAGTCTGCCTGACTGAAAGGCACAGTAAAGAAGTTGAATAGAATCAATCTTTATTACTGATGAAGGAGTACACTTGGACGGCCAGAGCCGTTTACAAGTGTAGTCGCCAGGACCCGTAGGCTGCCTACGGCTAGGTGGTGCTAGGGCCCTTGAGCCGCTTACAGCTGCAGATCCGTTAGTAGCCGTATAGGCTGGATCTAGAGTACATGGTCTGTTGACCGCCGCTAGAGTCCTCAATGCTCTGAGCAGCCCAAGATCCGTTAGTAGCCATTGACGCTGGATCTTGGAGAAGAGTAGTCCAGAGACTAGTGCTAGGACCGAGAGGCCGCTTACAGCGAAGAGTCCGTGAGTAGCCGTATAGACTGGACTCGTAGATGAGTAGTCGAGCGACTACGCGTAGAAGCGACACAGCTGGTCGACGTTCCACGAGTTGCTGATGTCATCGCCTTCAAGTGTTTGGAGGCGGTAGGAGCCTGGTCCGATCACTTTGGAGACTGAGAAGGGACCTTCCCATGGCGAGCTGAGCTTATGTAGTCCGCCCGTGTTTTGGATGCGACGGAGGACTAGATCGCCGACGTTGAAGGATCGTTCCTTGACGTTGCGATCATGGTAGCGTCGGATACCCTCAAGGTACCTTGCTGATTGGACGAGGGCGGCACAGCGGGCTTCTTCGAGGCTGTCGATGTCAACCCGTCTGCTGTCTTCTCAGATACCTTCGTCGTATTGCTCTACTACCGGGGATTCCCACATCACGTCGGTAGGTAGAATAGCTTCGGAGCCGTAGACCAGGAAATAGGGCGACTGCCCAGTCGGCTTGGTAGGTTGAGTACGAAGCCCCCAGAGTGCATTGGGTAGTTCCTTGATCCACTTGCCCCCTTTGGTGTTAGCTGCGTCGTGCAATCGCTTCTTGAGGGTGTCGAGTACCATCCCGTTGGCACGCTCAACTTGACCGTTGGTGCGGGGGTGGGCGACTGAGACGTACCGGACGTCGATCCCGCTGTTCTCGCAGTACTCCCAGAACTGATGGTTGTTGAAGTTGGAACCCAAGTCTGTGATGATGCGATGGGGCAGCCCGTAGCGATGCACGAGCTCATCCAAGAAGTCGAGTACTCTGTCGGCCTTTGGGTAGGTGACCGGCTTGACTTCGATCCACTTGGTGAACTTGTCGATGGCCACCAATACTCTGTTGAATCCTCCTGGCGCAGTTGGCAGAGGCCCAATCATGTCGAGCCCCCAGCAGGCAAAGGGCCAGGTTGGTGGTATAGTAACTAGCTTGTAGGCCGGGACGTGTTGCTACTTGGCGAAGAATTGACATCCTTGGCACTTTCTGACGAGTTCTTCGATGTTGGCCAGAGCTATGGGCCAGTAGAAAGCTCGTCGGAAAGCCTTGCTCACCAGCGTGCGAGAATACGTGTGGTTGCCGCAGACGCCCTTGTGGATCTCCTTCAAGATGTCCTTGCCTTCATCCCGAGGTATGCACTTCATGAGTACTCCAGAAGTGGCACCCCGCCTGTAGAGCTTGTCTCCGACTAGTACGTAGGTCTTGGCTCGACGGACGAGTTGTTCGGCCATGTTCTTGTCGGAAGGAACCTTCTGCTCGCGGATGTAGTCGATGAAGGGTTGTCTCTAGTCCACGTCGATCATCATGACCTCCTGACCGGACTGTGGTGGCACAGGGTCAGTGGTCGTTGGCGCTCGCTCCGGGATGGATGGCGCATGAAGCTCGTGGACGAAGACTCCGACAGGTACTTGTGCGCGAATAGAACCAAGCTTCGATAGGACGTCCGCTGCAACATTGTTGTCACGGACGACGTGGTAGAACTCGAGACCGTAGAACTTGTTCTCGAGCTTGCGGACTTCCAGATAGTAGGCGTCCATGTTCTCCTTATTGCGATCGCAAGACTTGTTGACTTGGTTGATGACCACTGCGGAGTCGCCGTAGACTAGTAGCTGCTTGATGCCTAATGAGATTGCGAGACGGAGCCCATGGAGTAGGGCTTCATACTCAGCTTCGTTGTTTGAGACCTTCCAGAAGATCTGCAGGACGTACTTGAGTTGTTCGCCCTTTGGAGAGATCAGGAGTACTCCTGCACTTGCGCCTTCAAGCTTGAGTGAACCGTCGAAGTACATCACCCAGTGTTCTGGCCGCTCGGTTGGAGTTGGTAGCTGATTCTCTCACCACTCTGCCATGAAGTCGACTAGTGCCTGAGACTTGATAGCGGTACGTGGTTTGAAGTCGATGGTTAGGGCGCCGAGTTCGACTGTCCACTTGGAGATTCTTCCAGTAGCATCCTGATTGCGGAGTATGTCACCGAGCGGGTAGTCAGTGATGACGACAATTGAGTACTCCTGGAAGTAGTGTCATAGCTTTCGCGAGGTGATGAGTACTGCATAGAGTAGCTTCTGGACCGGTTGGTACCGTGCCTTGGACTCTGACAGAACCTCACTGACGAAGTAGACTGGTCGCTGGACAGGGTAGGCGTGGCCTTCTTCCTGCCGCTCGACGACGATGGTAGTACTGACCACATGAGTAGTCGCAGCGAGGTAGAGCAGTAGCTGCTCCTTTTTGCGAGGAGCCGTGAGGACCGGTGGCTTTGACAGGAAGTCTTTGAGCTGCGCCAGAGCCTGATCAGCCTCCGCGGTCCATACGAACTTCTCTTGGTGCTTGAGTAGTTTGAAGGGTAGCCCACATTCTCCAAGCTTCGAGATAAATCTGTTCAGGGCCGCCATGCACCCGGTCAGCTTCTGGACATCCTTGATGCAGGTTGGAGCTTTCATATTGGTGATGGCGGAGATCTTCTCGGGGTTGGCTTCGATGCCGCGATGGCTAATGATGAAGCCGAGTAGTTTCCCAGATGGTACGCCGAAGATGCACTTGTTGGGATTGAGCTTCCATTGGTACTCTCGCAGAGATGCGAAAGTCTCTTCAAGATCGGCGATGAGCGTATCGGAGTTTCTGGTCTTGACGACCACGTCATCCACATAGGCTTCGACATTCTTGTTGAGCTGCTTCTTGAAGCAGGCCTGGATAGCTCGCTGGTATGTAGCACTGGCGTTCTTCAACCCGAACGACATTGTCGTATAGCAGTAAGCGCCGAACGAGGTGATGAACGCGGTCTTCTCCTAGTCTTCTTCCTTGATAGCGATCTGGTGGTACCCGGAGTAGCAGTCGAGGAAGCAGAGCAGGTCGCAGCCCGCCGTGGAATCGATGACTTGGTCAATCCGCGGCAACCCGAAGGGGTCCTTGGGGCAATGCTTGTTGAGATCGGTGTAGTCGACACACATCCTCCACTCGTTCGTGTTCTTCTTGCGGACGAGGACGGGGTTGGCAAGCCACTCAGGATGGAAAACTTCACGGATGAAGCCTGCCGTGAGTAATTTGGCGAGTTCCTTCTTGATGGCATCCCGTTGGTCATCGGCAAAATGGCGAAGGTGTTGTCATTTGGGAGTAGCTTTAGGGTCGACGTTGAGTGAATGCTTGATCAGCCTCTTGGGCACCCCTGGCATGTCCGCTGGCTTCCACGCGAAGATGTCTCAGTTAGCCCGAAGGAAGCTGACGAGTGCATCTTCCTATTTCGAGTCGAGCCCTGCGCCGATCATGGTGGTCTTGCTGCTGTCGCTCGTCCTGAGGTCGATGGCCTTCACTTGCACTTCCTCCGACGGTTGAGGCTTGTTCGCGGTGTCGGTCTTCTCAGGTATCTCGAGTTCGGTTGGGGCAAGCTTCTTGGACGCAGCGAAAATCTCCATCATTGCATTGGGTACTTGGTTGGTCGCTGCGAGTTCCACGGCTTCAGTGTCGCAGTCGAAAGAGATCTTCAAGTCCCCTTGTAGCGTGAGTACTCCGGCAGGACTTGGCATCTTCAGTACCAAGTAGGTGTAGTGGGGTACCGCCATGAACTTGGCAATAGCTGGTCTGCCGAGAATGGCATGGTAGGAGGTTTCGAAATCCGCAACCTCGAACTTGATGTACTCGGTGCGGTAGTTCTCCCTTGTCTCCCCGAAGGTAACTGGCAGGACCACTGAGCCTAGTGGAATAGCCGCGTTACCGAGGACAATGCCGTAGAAGGGTGACGCGCTCTTTGTGAGCATGTCGGTGATGTCGAGCTTCATTTTCTTCAAGGTCTTGGTGAAGAGGACATTGAGTCCGCTCCCGCCGTCGATGAGTACCTTGTTGAGTCCGGAGCCAGCGACTACAGGTTTCAGGGCGAGTGGAAAACGTACTGGCTCGGAGAAGCTTGTCCATTGGTCCGCGCGGGAGAAGGTAATGGGTACCTCCGACCACCTTAGAGGTGTCGGCACCGCTGGTTCAATGTTCAAGACTTCCCGTCGGGTGGCCTTCTGAGACCGCTTGGTGGGTAGTCCACCGAACAGGACATTCACCGTCTTATCGGGTTCCTGGAAGTCGCCGTTGCCCTCGTCGACTTTTTTCTTGCCCTTCTTGTCGTGAGGAGGCCGTGGGTCGGGAGTATCCTTGAGTGCTCGCCGGAGCTGGTAGCACTGCTCGGTGGTGTGATTGCCATCCAGATGCCACGGGCACTTCTCTTTGAGCAAGTCTTTGAAGCCGCCTGAGGTCTTTTTTGAGTTGTCCTTCGCAGGGCGCTGTATAGCCGCTACTGTATTGTCTAGCTTGCGCTTGCGGTTGGAGCTCGAGTAGTTGTTGTTGTGGCGACCCCCTTGATCTTTGTTGTTGTTGCCGCCCGTGTTGCTCTTGTTCTTGCCGCGAATGGAGTCATACTTGGCGTTTGCCTTATCCTCTTCGTCGGCCCATGACGTGATTGTTGACATTGCTAACGTCATCGACTAGAAACGGATATAAGATCCATCTCTATCAACGGCACCAGAAATGCAAAGGTATATCTTAACATGATGCTAAGTGTATATCAGATGTTGCTTTCAGATTAAACTAAAAGGTGAACTCCGACACGATTCATAGCACAACTCGATATAGGTTGTTAGCCCTGACAGGTGTGCTAGAAAACACATGGATATGGTACTCTTACATATGCCTTGGATCTCTAGAAAAGAAGATATATATAAACTGGGAATCCGCAAGCACACAGATATGAATGTACCATTGTAGCATTTTAACCAGGAGTAAAACCAGGTATCGTTTTTATATTCTACCATAGGGAAAGAAGTCTTTCTAATCCATAATAGCTAATACATGCTCATCTCTCAGTTTTATAATGTAGAGTAGCCAAAATATATCAATTGCTATAAACAGGGGTAAATCACATAAAGATAAAGATATTGATAGCATTGTTCAAGTCATAACATCATGAGCAGCTAGAAAGTGTCATTATAGCAAGAGAAACATAGCAAAGTCTAGTTAGAGAGGATACTCCTCGGTAACTCTAAACAATATGTCAATGCAAACTATGATTAGTGCAAACATTTAACAATCATGGAAGAAGATGTATTATATTAATACATGGGGAGACTATCCAGGAGGATCAAGGCCGAAACTTGAAACAACCCAAACAGTATAAGGCTCCACTAGTCCTATACACGGGGGGTGGACTGCGAAGGACTCAATAGTGCTGTAACCACCACGATCTACCACACGACCCGACATATAGGGTGCAATCACAGATAAATACAATATAAGCACCACGCTTACACTGTCTTTACCGTTCACCCATGTTAACAAATGATCTAGGTGAGGGCTATACGAATCCATGCATGAATATAAAGGCAAATCAACTAAGCTAAACATGTAATCATAATAAACACCAAAGCATATAATGTCAAATATAATGATTGATAAGAACATATGTCTGTATAACAAATGTAAGGAACTAGATAAGAACTTACAAGAGCGAAGCTAGATCAGTATCTCGATCAGCCTCTAGACGATCAGGAGCCAAGTAGATGCCTTGCCTCCTCCTAGATCTAGACTAGCTAGCTACTCTGCTATATGGTATTTCTAGGGCGTAGTATCTCTGACTTGATGACTTGATCTGGTGTATGCAAACTCAGGTTTCCAGATGCCTCTGCCAGGGGGCAGGGGGGCGGCTTATATAGCCCTGAGGGGTAGACGTGCGCTGTTTGATCAAACCGACCTAACGAGTGGTTTAGATTGATCCTCATAGGCGGTGGAAGAACCTTCTGGAAGTAGGGCTGAGGTGGCGCCCGGGGGAGGCCGACCGGCCCCACCACCAGGCCGATCGGGCTGGGGTGGGCCCCTCTCGGGGCCCACTTCGGCCAGGTGGTCCGTCGCTTCTTCTAGATGCTTCTTTCTTGGGTGCCAAGTCTCATTGAGTTCCGGAGGCTTCTGGAGTCTTCTAGATTTGATTCTTTTAGCACTTTTCCCGAATGGTTCCTGGATTTATATAATTTACCAAATCTCCAGAAAAACTGTTAGTGGCACCCTATTCTAAGTTGATATTAACATTTATGCCCTTTTCTCATGTTTAGTTGACTTATAAATATATAGGATAAGATGTGTCAACAGTGATCATGTCCTTGAGCTTGGTGATGGAACTCGGGCGGTGGCGACTGAAGTCTTCGAAGGTGCGACGGTGATAGAGCCCGTCTTGGAAGAGGTCGATGACTTCTTTGTCGGTGATGTCAACTACGGTCGCGCGCTTGTCGAAGAAGCGCCGCATGTACTGGCAGAGTGTCTCGCCTTGTTCTTGCTCGACCATTGCCAGGTCCATGCGGGTGCCCGAGTGCCCCATGGCGCTCGCAAAGTTGCTGGTGAACTGCGCTTTCAGCTGGTCCCACTTGTCGATCGAGTTCTTTTCGAGTGACTCGAGCCACGTGAGTGGGGCTTGATCCAGGCAGAAAGGGAAGAAGAGGCACTTTGCGTCGTTGTAGCCACCAGCGTTTTCGATGGCCAAGGCATAGCACCTGAGCCACTGAACTGGGTCTTGCTTCGCGTCATACTTGGTGATTCCGAGAGGTTTGAATTTCTCAGGAAGGAGCAGATTGCGAAGTCGTGCAGAGTAAGCGGGGAAGCCGTCGCTGTCGCTTGCTTCAGTAGCCTTCTTGCAGCGGATCTCGTCGATCCTGTGGTGTGTGTCGTAGCTGCCACGTGCGTTGCCTGTGGCGTGGCTAGTCGCGTGGCCTCGGCCTCCACGATCGCCACCGCCACCAGCTCTTCTGCAGGCGTCATGGGATGAACTTCCGCCGTTGCTGCCACCACCACCGTCGCCGCCGTGACTACCTCCAGTGCCACCCTGGCTGATGCCGCCCTATGAGGGTCCTCCAGCCGAGGCCCTAGAGCGGTTGGGATTTGGCTGGTGTTCACCACAGACACGGTTGCGTTCGTCATCTGCCGGGCTGTGGCTAGTGGCTTCGTGATTTCCGGCGGGGGGTACTTGGGCGACCCTGTTGTCGACCCGCATGAAGTAGGCGTCTTCGGCAAGTTTGGTGATGACTTCACCTACGCGGATCCCCTGGGCTTGTCGTGCTATCGTGGTGATAGACATGAGGCATTGCTCAAGTGTGGTGTGTACCCGGTTGGCAACTTGCTCCAGAGCCTCATTGAGGTTCCAGATGGGGAGAGCTTCCCGGAGACGTCTGCGTCGATCATTCCGCTTCCTGTTGCGGTCACGCTGGGCGTTCTTGTCTTTGGGGGTCTCGTTCGGAGGTGCGTTGGCAGATAACTCATCCTCTAAAATGTTGTCAATGTACCGGTCGGGTCGATTTTCCGAGGTCCCAGCATCTTCGGCCGCCATGAAGACTTCACGGTCGGGAGTGCAGAGACTGGAGTTAGTGGTCGCCACCTCGGTGGGGGTGTGCTCGTCGTTTGGAGCCAGCGGGGTCCCCTCCTGGAAGGGGAGTGAATCGAGGTAGGTGACGCAGCATGAGTTATCGTCCGTCAGGTCTGCGGGCTTGCGGTCGGGCTAGTAGACGAATCTGCAGGCGGGAGTAGATGTAATGACTAGGCCAGTCGCAGGACCTGACAGCGGTTCCTCAGCCATGTTGAGCTCAGACTCGGGCTCGATTGGGTCCGATCCGAAGTCGAACTCATAGGAAGAGTCCGAGTAGTAGCCGGTTGCGGTGTTGGAGTCTGAGGAGTACTCGGAGGCGATCTCCTTGCCGGCCCGGCGTGCGGTGAGAGCTTCCACGTGGACCCTGCTGGTGTTGCAGAGGCCGTATGGGAAGTGCTCGTGGAGGGGGACTATCTCACACGATGGCTCAGGAGTCGGCTCGCATGAAACGATCCTGGGCGACGTCGAGTTCGAGTTGGAGGCGGATCCAAGCTCGAAGTCGGCGACTTGTTCGCAGAGCGAAAATTCGTCAAATTTTTCGACGAGTTGACCCGTGACGGCTTCAGGAAGCGTCACGAGCCCAGTCTCCGGATCCGGAGTCATGGTGAGGTAGCGCTGGAACGATCTAGCACCGTCAGCGGTGCAGACCCAGGAGCCGAAGACGAAGGTGTCGCCACGATTGAAAACGGCGGTTGGCTTGATGACGATTGAAGCCGTCGAGTTCGCCATGTGATCTTCGGCGAGATCCCCTACCTGGCGCGCCAGCTGTCGGTGTTTTAGACCGGCAACCTACCAAGGGGAGTACCCGAGGTAGATGAATGTGGCCTCGCCGAGATTGGTAACTCGAAGGAGAGACACGTGGCACACAATTTAGATAGGTTCGGGCCGCGAGATGCGTAATACCCTACATCCTGTATGCTGCGTAGCTCTGGATTGATTGGGTGTGTTTACAAGATGATGCGGATTGATGAGATAGGGGTCCCTGCCTCGCCTTATATAGTCCAGGAGGCAGGGTTACAAGTCGGTTTGCCAAAGGAGTACTAGTCGTGTGCGGCTAGGAGTACTCTACATGGATCCGGACATGTCTAGCTTCCTAACCTAGTACTAATCCTCCGTTTGCCTTGCGCTCCACGCCAACAGGTGCCGTGCAGCTCAAGTAGAGTAGTCCCAGGGGTCCACGGAGTAGCCGGTCCCAGTACCCACCTGAGTAGTGGGCCCAGGGATGTCTGTACGACATATACCCCGATTGCCACTCCAATCACTCGCACACAATAAAGAAGCTCTAGACTAGGCACACACAAGCCTACAAGTCCTAGAGACAAGCCACGAATCAAAGAGCGGAAGCACAAAGCAAGAACCAAAGCACTTAGCCAAATCTGCGAAGGCTAGGCGCGGACTGTCAGTGCAGTACGGGCGGACCATCCGCAGCACCTGGGCGGACTGTCCGGACCCCCTACGCGGACTATCCGAAAACCCTAACAGAACCACCAGAGATGCACCGAGAAAATCAGACTGTCTGGCTGAGCCACGCGGACCGTCCGCCAGTGTCGCAGACTGTCCGGGTAGGCCTCACGGATTGTCCAGCAAAAGCACCAGAAACACCTGCTCAAACTCGCCCACACGGACCGTCCGTCACTGACCGGTGGACTGTCCGCAAAACCTCCTACAACAAAACCCTAGGGGCAAAACGGATCAAAACACAAACTTGCACGAACACACGACGAACTGCGAAGAACACAAGATGCGCGGACAGTCTGCGGGGTCCTTGCGGACTGTCTGCTACCCCCGAACAGAACAGCTCGAGCTCGTGCTCGCGAAGTCAACTCTCCATTCTCATCACCGGATCTCCCAAACGGCTTGAGCTCTTGAGACAAGATTTGGAGGAGATGCGAAGCGTCACTAGGTGGAGCTACGCCCCAAAAATCTCGACCTCTAACTCCCTAAATCACCGGTAAGCGCGGATCACATGAACCACCACCAAGAACTCAGGCTCCAACCAAAAACTCGCGAATTGAAGGGATTTCTCGGTGTCTGAGGGGTCAAGATCACACACAAAGATGCGCAAGGCATCCACCCATGATCCCCTCAAAGAAAATCGAGAGAAAATGCCCTCAAATCCACGAATCGAGCGAAGAACGAAACTCCCCAAAAATAGCCCCGAAAATGACACGAAAATCACAAAGAGCTAGGAGATCACGGCAGCGCCGAATGCTTCCATACATCCAGAGGTCAGAGTCTATACAAGAATCTAGCCTAAGGAAAGCAGAGGAAAAGAAGCAGCCTAGAGCGATCTACCGGGGGAGGAAACCCTAGAGTCCAAGAGCGAGAGATGCCATCCACCTCTCCGCTATTTATACGAAGTCCACCGGAGGAGGCAAATGACCACGCTACCCCTACAACTCAAATAGTAGATACACACCCCTCAGGGGCAATATGGTCAAGTCTTCATCGAGTGGACACGCTTCCACCGCGGACTTGCTTAGCCTCAACGCAAGCCCCGCGATCACGCCACGTGCCCCCCGCCTCTAAGCTTCCTGACGCTCCCGGATCACCGTCTCCGTCGCATCGGGCCTCCGGACTTGGTTTTGCGGCCCAAACCAAGAAACCGTCCACCGATGGTTTTGTGGGCAACCCACCAAACCCCGCGTGCAAGCTTCGGCCTCGATCCGCTACCTTGCACCGGCCCTTGTTCACGACTTCAACTTCCTAGTCTTGCACGGCACGGCTCGCACTTGACCACATCGGCCAACGGGTCCATCGAACCAAGCCTACTTGCCTCTCCATCACCTGGAGGCCACCACGGCTAAGGCCTTTCGCGCTTGTTCTACACCTACACCGACACGAGTCAAGCCGCAACCTGTAAGTATGCACTTAGCCAAGCATCAGTCCACACAACGTTGTCAATCACTCATCCCTATGGAGCGACCCTCCACTGGTCCTCGGACACACCTGGTCCTCAATCTCCCCCTTGATGAGTGCATTGACAACACCCATAGTAACCATCATAGAGAAAAAGAAAATAAAATAACCACGAACACAAACCAGCAAGCAAGTGATCCAAAGCCAAATAACAAGCGAAAACCGAGATCACTCGCCAAACCAAGTCTCGGCCCCCTAAGGCAAGGGCAATGGCTCAACACAGCCGAGACAAAACAAAGCTCACAAAGAGCACACCACCAAGCACAAAACTCAGGCAAACCAAAGGAGCTCCCCCTGCACATATGCAAACTCCCCCTGAGCAAATGCAACCTCTTTTCTCAAATTTTTTCTCCCCTTTCATACATATTCTCCCCCTTTTTGACAATGCACGAATCAAGATATCATGAAGCTCTCCACCTTGTTTTCATAAAAATGCATGTCAAAGCATATACAATCTACCAAGCTTCTCAAATTTACAAAGATCACAACAAAATGCTACAAATGAGACATAGAGCAAGCAAAGTAGACATGATGTAGTTAGCGCACTGCCATCAAGAAAGTAGAGACATATAAACATATGACATGGCCAAAAGCAATTTTCACAAAGAGACATTCATCTCATGAGAAAAGCCCTATCCATGGTCAATTTGAGCAAAAATAAACTAGATCATACAAAGCTCATGCAAGATCACAAGTTCTCATCACAAGATCATAGCAAACATCCATAAGCTACTAAATGTTATGTCAAAGCCACCGAGCCATGTGTCTACTTCTTAAAATGAGACTTCTCATGGTAGACATCATGCAATGGTTTAGCACCCAAGATATATACATCAAAACATAAAGACGTGATTAAGAGCTCATTTTTCAAGCATAAGGTAATTCATACACCAATTTCATTTTCAAGTTTAAACATGGTACATGAAATGCCTTTGCGGCAAAAAGAAGCTTATGCTCCTCCACAAGTGAACATATGGGCTAAACATTTACCATGACAAATGGGTCTTTGACCCCAAGCAAAGAGAGCATGATACTCAAGCACAAACTAAACATGATATAGCCATTTGAGCACAAATTGAGCATAGACAAGTATCTACTCATGAGTGAAGCATTTTTTAGCATTTTCAACAAAAAGAAGCTATCTCATCATGAACATATGACAATACCATCAAGGGCATAGCATTCACATAACCATTCCCAAAGCATACACATATAGCACATCATAGTGATCAAAGTACATAAGAGAAGCTCATCCTAGCACAAATGATCCAAAGATGGCTATCCTACCAGGTTTTGTACAGAAAGTAAAATGCATGCATGGAATGCAACACATGATACATATATCACATATATACATGAGAAGCTCCAAGATCCAGTTAAAAAGGGAAAGACACTCCAAGTTCACCTCGCAGGCGTGTGAAGGTAACTTGGTCAAGTGGTTTGGTGAATATGTCGGCTAGCTGATCTTGGGTAGGTACATAGGACAAGGATATGTTTCCTTTCTCAACATTGTCCCACAGAAAGTGGTATCTCACTTCGATGTGTTTCGTTTTGGAGTGAAGGACTGGGTTTTTGGCTACACTTATGGCACTGGTGCTGTCACAAAAGAGTGGAACCTGGGAGCACTCCTTACCAAAATCGCTCATAGTGTAGGTCATCCATAGGAGTTGTGAACAACAACTGGCGGCAGCTACATACTCAGCCTCTGTAGTGGACTGGGCTACACTGGATTGCTTGCGAGACGACCAAGCGACCAAAGAAGAACTAAGAAACTGGCAAAACCCAGAGGTAGACTTGCGGTCCAATCGACACCCAGCAAAATCAACATCGGAGTACCCGTGAAGTCTGAGTGTCGAGGAGGCAGAATACCAAAGACCAAACTCAAGAGTGTAGTTCAAGTACCTGAAAATCCCCTTGACAGCCTACCGATGTGAAGTCCTCGGTGAATCCTGAAAATGAGCGCACAGACACACACTGAACTGTATGTCCGGCCTCATCGCCGTCAAGTAGAGGAGGGAGCCGATCATGCTCCGGTACTCCTTCTGGTCCACGGTTTCGCCATCTTCATCCGCATCCAAAGCTGTAGTGGTACTCATCAGTGTAGTCAGCGGCTTGTAGTCCATCATGCCAAACTTCTTCACCATGTCCCTGGTATACTTCACCTGATGTACAAATGTCCCGTCCTTGCACTACTTGATCTGGAGTCCTAAGAAAAACTGCAGCTCACCCATCATAGACATCTCAAATTCCCTGCTCATGCCATCTGCAAATCTGGTAACAAGATCATGAGAAGAGCCACCAAAGATTATGTCATCCACGTAAATCTGAACAATCAATAGGTCATTTCCATGCTTAAGGAGAAACAGGGTCTTATCAACTGTGCCCATCACAAACCCCTTGCTCAGCAAAAACCTCTCAACCTGCCATACCAAGCTCTCGGTGCCTGTTTCAACCCACAAAGCGCTCTCTGGAGTTTGTATACACGGTGTGGGTATTTTTCACTCTCAAACCCCGGGGGTTGCCTCACATACACTTCTTCCTCTATCACCCCATTCAAGAAAGCACTCTTCACGTCCATTTGGTACAACTTGAACCCTATTGCCACGGCAAAGGCTAGAAGGATCCTAATTGCCTCCAAACAAGCCACAGCAGCAAATGTATCCTCATAGTCTATACCCTCTTTCTGGTTGAACCCCTGAGCCACCAACCTCGACTTGTTTCTCACAACCATCCCATTCTCACCTTCCTTGTTCTTCCACACCCACTTGGTACCTATGGGACGGAAATTGGGTGGTGCATCGACTAACACCCAAACTTGGTTTCTCTCAAAGTTTTCCAACTCCTCATGCATGGAATTCACCCAATTCTCATCAGACAAAGCGTGTCGAATATCTTTGGGCTCAAACGAAGTGACAAATGCAGAGTGAGCAAAATGAGAAGTGTTCCTTGACCTCGACCGTGTAGTGCGTTCATGAAGGTCACCTATGATCGTAGATGGTGGGTGATCCACCTGTACACGCTGGGGAGCCTCTCGCCTGCACACAACCTCCCCCTCAGTAGCAGCCTCCACTCGAACAGCCTCAGTCATAGTGGGTGTAGGGGATGGACCATCCTCGATCGTCGTTGTCGTAGTGGAAGTAGCGTGTACACGATCCGCCACGGGAGCATCACCACCATCATCGTGTTCATCTCCATCTCCATCCTTCTCATCCTCAAAGATCATCGCTCCAATCTCCTCATCACCTGCACACTCAAAAGCAGAAGAGCTACATGGTTGTGTCTCATTGAAGGTTACCTCGCAAGTCTCCATGATTCGGTTAGTGTCAAGGTTGAGCACACAATATGCTCTAGAGTGAATCGCATAACCGAGAAAGATACCATCTGAACATCTAGACTCAAACTTATCCAACTTGCCCTTCTTCAGAATGAAACACTTGCAACCAAAAGCTCTAAAGTGACTCACCTTGGGTTGTCGCCCATGCATCAGCTCATAAGAGGTCTTCTTCTTGAAAGCACGAAGGAAGATGCGATTCGAGACATAGCAAGCGGTATTGACCGCCTTGGCCCAGTAACGCCTAGGAGTCCTATGCTCATCGAGCATCGTCCTGGCCATCTCACAAAGGGTCTAGTTCTTCCTCTCCACTACGCCATTCTGGCAAGTGACGTATGGAGAAGAGTACTGATGATCAAGACCAAGATCACTGCAAAAGGTGTCAAAATGAGAGTTCTTGAATTCCGTGCCATTATCAATGTGTATAGCTCGAATGGCATCACCATGTCTCTCATTCTTCAACCTCAAGATCAAGTTTCGAACAAAGCCAAGTGTCTCGCTCTTATCCTCCAAAAAGAAAACACAAGAGTACCTCGAAAAATCATCAACCACAACTAAAACATACCACTTCCCACCCGCAGAGCGAACACGAGCTGGCCCAACCAAATCCATGTGCAACAGCTCACAAGGTCGCTCGGTCATGACCGCAGTCAGAGGGGCGTGAGAAGCAGCAACCATCTTTGCATGCCGACAAGAAGCACAAACCAAATCCTTCTCGAATTTCAACTTAGGCAATCCTCGGACACGGTCAAGACCACTCAAGCGGGAAAGCAACTCAAAGCTCAAGTGTCCCAACCTCCTATGCACTTCCAAAGCTCAGCCGAAACGCTAGCAAAAAAGCATCGAGGAGGACGAACAGACTGGGAAAAATCGGCATGAAAGATTTGACCCTCGGGGACGATCGTACAGACAAGATCACCTCGAGAATCAAGCACACGAGAAGCGCCCAACTTAAAACGAACCTCAAAACCTTCGTCAAGCAACTGGGATACTGACAACATGTTAAAACCAAGTGACTTGACCAAAGCCACACTCTTCAAGGTCACCTTGCTACTTACCATCACTATACCTTCAGCAAGCACTCGTCCTCTCCCATTGTCTCCGAAAGTGATGTACTCCCTCGTACTCACCGGGGTGAGGCTCGAGAACCACCCATGATCTCCGGTCATGTGACGTGAACAACCGGAGTCGATCAACCAAAAGTCCTCCAAGCCTCCCACCTGCAATCCAAAACGAGAACGAGAATGAGCAAGCGACCACCAAAGGAATCATACAAGTGCCGAGCCATTTGCTCAAAAGAAGGGTTAGCAAAATCCATCCTATCAAAACCTCTAGGAGGAGCCCTCTCACGCCTACCACCGAAGAACCTGTCACGTCTCACTGGAGGAGTACACGCACCACGAGGGGGAAAACGTGGCATGTAGTCCATCTAAGACCCAAAGCTCTGATCGTGCCTCCCAAACTCGTAACGGTCACGAGCAGGAGCACGTCTAGCCAACTCACCACACCCAAACCCAACACACCTATCTCTCTGAGGAAACATACCTCCACCACCACGAGTGGGAACTGTACGCACAAACACCTCACCCCTAGGTAGAGGCCCTCTACGAGGCTCAAGCACCCCATGGGACGGGTGGTACCTGCCCTTGTTTGCCATCTCCCTAGCCAACCTCTCATCTCTCTTCCTCCTGAAACAGAACTCATCCTTATGCCCATCCCTCCCACAATACTCACAATGGAAGCGGGTCGGCTGTGGCTTAGGCTGTGGCTTTTCTGTTGGCTTCTCAAGAGCTTTCTCTCCTGACTTCCCACCAAAAACACTCCCCTGGGTGCTTGTTGACGGTCAATTTCCGTCAATCAAGAGCACTTGTTACTCTTTGGTTTGAGTTTTCATTTATAACTAACCCGCCACTAGGCATACTAGTGATGTAACAAGTTCGCACTTGCATGTGGTTTTTGGAGTATGTTGTTTACGTAGGAATTAAGTACCTAAATGAGGACTCCCTAGTAGAGTTCGTCGAGCACTTTGTGAGAAGATGACGAAGCCCGGCACGAGTCAATACACGAAGTGAACATGACTCCAAATGACTTGAGGACCGAAGCATGAAGCCATGAAACCCCGAGGACCCGAACAAAAGATGCGGGAGATTGCGCGCCAAGTACCCTTATCTAAACCGCGGGGAAAACGACATCAAGGACCCACATGGACTTCGACAAATATTCAAGAAAGTGCAAGAAGCATCTTGGAGGAAGATGGGCCCGAACCGGGCCGAAAAGGGCCTGGGCCGGCCGGCCCATGCCGACCGACCTAGGGGGTTTCGGGCCTGGTTCGGCCTCCCCTTTGACCTACACGCTCCTCGGCTCATTTATACCCCCTGCCTCCGATGGCCGCCACATCAATTCATCACAACTCGGCGAAACCTAGAAGTGAGCACCGGAGGGAGACGACGGCGGCGGAGATCTCGAAGTTGTCTAGGGTATGGCCTAGGCCAACCCTAGCTGCCATGGCCTCCCTGCGTGCTTGTGCCATGGCGGAGTTCCGGAGCTACGTGTTCATCATCTTAGGTATGATCTCGGTGGTGATGATGTAATACATACTTTCATGTGAGTAATGACAATCATGATTTCCGATCTTTAAGCGATTCCATGTTTCTGATCCCCCGCTTCATTAAGGGAGCATCGTGACAGGATGATTTCCCCCGAATGAGAGGATGTCTTCGGGAGGTAGGCCGGAGGTAGGAGTTTAAGGATGCTTTTAGATGAGATGAATGATTTGTTGCTCGTTTGCCGGAACTACAACTAGAAGGCGCTAGGCTTAGTCGTCCCCTTGGTGGCGCTTTACTTTGCTTATGTTTGTGTACGTGATCAACCTTGTGCCACCACACATACACCCTTAAAGGTTACCTTATATGCAATCTACACTTAATGTTAGGTTAGTTTGGTTAGACGAGGTAGAGATCCTTAGCGGTTTGCTTCCGATCCTTGGATTGACAAACCTTGGGGGACCCTCCTTGGTGAAAAAGGCACCAAGTCACCCGTAGGCTTGTGGTGAACTTCAACACAGTTTTGAACCGTCAACAAGCCCTTTTTCTGGCGCCATTGCCGGGGATCGGCAACTCAAACCCTAGGGTGATCTACCTTTCTATTTGACTAACCCTAATTTTTATTGTTGCATATACCCTTGTATTCTTGTTTGTGTCCTTGAAAGCAGGTCAAAAGCTAGACACAAGACGTTCGATGAGTTTTCTGCATACACACCCCAACAAGATGATTGCGACATCAAGATTCGCTCTTTAATGGTAGGTGCTAACTTTGGTTAGTGGCCTATCATCCGCTATCGAGCCCACACCCTACACAAGAGCATGTGAACAAGGTAAGTCAACGTGTCAATTAAAATTTTAAGACTAATGTTTTGTGGAGTTGTTTGTTCAAGCAATAGGTATTGGAAGCAATCACGATGCCCCCGAAATCACAAGATCAAGCACTTCAACATCTTTGAAGTTTCTGTTCGCATCAATTTTTGCAGTCTCATGGGAAGAACAACAGGGTATCTTTGAATATTTAGAAGGCCCACGAAGTTACACTTCCAACGAGTCAAGAATCAAATCGATCGGAGGTTCCTACAAGCGGATATGGCCGAATCACCGATGATTGCACGTCCTGAAAATTTCTGGACAGCAAGCAAAGCTGAAGTGAAACAGCCATAACTCCCTCATTCGGACTCCGATTAAGATGGATGAGTACCCGTTGGAAAGGTAATTTTATAAATTTTTCAATAGAATTATATTTTGGTATATGTTCTGTTATGTATACAGGGGGAAATCCAAAGAAGAGGCAGCTGCAATATGATGAGAACAAGATGGCGAAGGTGAGGACGACAACAACGAAGAGGAGCTTAGGGAATGCTTCCATTAGACCACTCATGAAGAAATTCGGAGGCTTGGAACAAAAAAAAGACCCCTGGAGCATTGGAAAATGAAGACACAAGTTGGTGACATCCGACGCAAGGAGATGTTTGAAGGAGACCACGGAGGATTACACACAAAGGACGACATCCGATGGCGCGGAGCGTTTTGGGCTCTCACACGAAGGATCATGGAGCTACATTTTCACAACCAAGATGTGTGAGCCCACAAGTGAAGAGGAGTGATCCTACACAAAGCAACCCTGATGACATGTGGCACGAAGAAGATTCAGAAAAGTCTACGCGAGCCACCTCTGATCATCAAGGATTGTTTGCTATCAACTCCGGAGGACCACTCACGATGAAAAGCTCGAAGGTTAAGGTACACACTAACCCCTCAAGATACTTTTGGTGATGATAATGTCCCTTTGATATTTTTATGTCCATCCAAAAGTATGATTCGATTCTATGCCTTGCTCCTTTGATCATGATAGGCTAGAATTTCTTGAGGATGATAAAGAGGCTATGTTGTGATTTAACTTTGTTAATTACTTGCCTAATGAACCCATGCCTAATGAGAGCCTTAGCGCTGAGCAAGAAACTTATGCTACCTTTAATCACAACATGCTTTGTTCACCAAATTTAAATTGTGGTTATGGTTGCATATGTTTGTTTCACACTTTGCAAATCTCAGACTTGTTTTGTGCTTGGTCAAGCTCGTGACCTTAAAAGAGCGTATGTCGGGACAAAACCCGAGTTTCACTAACAATGCAGGTCATTAAACCTTAATGAAGAGGAGAGAAGCCATACCCTAAAGGAATTGCAAGCTCGTGCATCGCCTCCCCCGAATCTTGAGTACGGACGTTGCTGTTTTCATCAATTTTGAGCACCTGATCAGATATGTAGAAGAAGGAAAAAGTTTAAAATCAGAAGCTCCATCAAGTGCCGATTCCAACGCCTCCAAGATCGATGAATTTGAAGACTAGTAGAAGGAGATATGACAAAAATATTAGGCGCTGCACAGTCAGAAATCAGATTTGGACAGATTGCAGCGTTTGAGTAAAACGAGCATAACTCACTCGTTCGGAGTCCGTTGGGGCTCAACAAAGACTTGATGGAAAGACAATTTCATGCACCATGCATCAGAGAAATTGTTTGCTACATGGTCTGGTCTGGGCAGAGAGGGAAATTTATGAAAGAGGAAGCAGCAAAGGAGGAGAAGGTGACGATGATGCAAGGAAACGATCGGGCAAGCCTCTCATCAAGTAAAATGATCATGTTGTTGACACATCTTATCCTATATATTTATAAATCAACTAAACATGAGAAAAGGGCATAAATGTTAATATCAACTTAGAATAGGGTGCCACTAACAGTTTTTCTGGAGATTTGGTAAATTATATAAATCCAGGAACCATTCGGGAAAAGTGCTAAAAGAATCAAATCTAGAAGACTCCAGAAGGCTCCGGAACTCAACGAGACTTGGCACCCAAGAAAGAAGCATCTAGAAGAAGCGACGGACCACCTGGCCGAAGTGGGCCCCGAGGGGGGCCCACCCCAGCCCGATCGGCCTGGTGGTGGGGCCGATCGGCCTCCCCCGGGCGCCACCTCAGCCCTACTTCCAGAAGGTTCTTCCACCGCCTATGAGGATCAATCTAAACCACTCGTTAGGTCGGTTTGATCAAACAGCGCACGTCTACCCCTCAGGGCTATATAAGCAGCCCCCCTGCCCCCTGGCAGAGGCATCTGGAAACCTGAGTTTGCATACACCAGATCAAGTCATCAAGTCAGAGATACTACGCCCTAGAAATACCATATAGCAGAGTAGCTAGCTAGTCTAGATCTAGGAGGAGGCAAGGCATCTACTTGGCTCCTGATCGTCTAGAGGCTGATCGAGATACTGATCTAGCTTCGCTCTTGTAAGTTCTTATCTAGTTCCTTACATTTGTTATACAGACATATGTTCTTATCAATGATTATATTCGACATTATATGCTTTGGTGTTTATTATGATTACATGTTTAGCATAGTTGATTTGCCTTTATATTCATGTATGGAGTCGTATAGCCCTCACCTAGATCATTTGTTAACATGGGTGAACGGTAAAGACAGTGTAAGCGTGGTGCTTATATTGTATTTATCTGTGATTGCACCCTATATGCCGGGTCGTGTGGTAGATCGTGGTGGTGACAGCACTATTGAGTCCTTCGCAGTCCACCCCCCGTGTATAGGACTAGTGGAGCCTTATACTGTTTGGGTTGTTTCAAGTTTCGGCCTTGATCCTCCTGGATAGTCTCCCCATGCATTGATATAATAGTTCTTCTTCCATGATTGTTAAATGTTTGCACTAATCATAGTTTGCATTGACATATAGTTTAGAGTTACCGAGGAGTATCCTCTCTAACTAGACTTTGCTATGTTTCTCTTGCTATAATGACACTTTCTAGCTGCTCATGATGTTATGACTTGAACAATGCTATCAATATCTTTATCTTTATGTGACTCACCCCTGTTTATAGCAATTGATATATTTTGGCCACTCTACATTATAAAACTGAGAGATGAGCATGTATTAGCTATTATGGATTAGAAAGACTTCTTTCCCTGTAGTAGAATATAAATACGATACCTGGTTTTACTCCTGGTTAAAATGCTACAATGGTATATTCATATCTGTGCGCTTGCGGATTCCCAGTTTATATATATCTTCTTTTCTAGAGATCCAAAGCATATGTAAGAGTACCATATCCATGCGTTTTCTGGCACACCAGTCAGGGCTGACAACCTATATCGAGTTGTGCTATGAATCATGTCGGAGTTCACCTTTTAGTTTAATCTAAAAGCAACATCTGATATACACTTAGCATCATGTTAAGATATACCTTTGCATTTCTGGTGCCGTCGATAGAGATGGATCTTATATCCGTTTCTAGTCGATGACGTTAGCAATGTCAACACATGTCAAGCATGGAGAGTGGATTAAAGCTGCATGGACATCTTCAAATCTTACATGAAGAAGGTTTCGCGACCACGAGAAGGTACGTAAGAAAGTCGAGCTCTATGACTTTAAATGAAGCGCTTTGCGGGAGGCAACCCGTTTTCTTTTGTTTATGTATATATATATATGGTTGTTTGATTTAAATGCTATTGAGAGAGCACTTTGTTCTTGATCTTGGAAAACTTGTAGACCTTTTTGTGTGCCTATTAGTGTCTATAGAGTCTTTTTCTTTTGTGTCTTTTTAGAGAGATCTATGAAATTGGCACCATCCTCTAATTCTAACCTTGTGGCTAGTTAATTTAGGCTAACTCTTGCATTTGTTTTAGACAACCACCTTATCATGTCATGTTGTTCATCCATGTCATATTGCATTACATGTTTTGTTTTGATCTAACTTTTTGTCCAACCAACCTAAGCCTTCCCATAGCCCCTACCAAAAACCGTAGCCAACAAGGGTAGGGTTGACTTGTGGCCAAGCCCACCTCTATCCCTTGTTCTAACTAAATACTTTGACTAGCCCTCCTATGAGAAAACCTCTCCTATCCTTAACCCTCCCAAAACCATAGGTTTGTTTTTCATAAAAAGACTCTTAAACACCACCTTAGGTAGAATTTCTAAACTTGTCTTTCTCTCTTCAAAATTCTTATTTGAGCCAAAAATATAGGATACCCATAACCTACCCTTAAAACCTTGTTAGTTTGGTTGTTTGATCTTTTCAAGTCTTGCTAACATTTGCTTGTGCTAACTCTTTGCATTTGCATTTTGTATCCCCCTCATTGTCATCTTCCGTTTTATGATAGCTTGGTCTTTTTGTGAAACTTTATGATGAATGCTTTCATATCTATGTTAATGCTTGTCGACATGCATTACTCCTTTTTGCAATCTTGTGTAAACATGGTGTTTAGACATGATTGGAGACCACCATCATTCAGTTTTACATACCTTGTTATCTTGTTGCATTGGTTGGTTTATAAACTTCGCAATGCGCCCTACTTATCTTACACTATAAGGAATTATTAATCTTGGAATAAGCATGGTGTTTTGACCTTGGTTAATAAATCTTTATGGCAAGGGAGAAGTTTGGCAACCACTTTGCAAGCATGGAGCTTAGAATTTGGTGTAAACATTATTTTGTCTTTATACCATCCTATCATTTGCATGCACCCTTGCACACACGTACACCCACTAGGTTTTTAATTTTTCACTAGATTAACTATGCCACAAGTTAAGATCTTAGGGGATGTCTTTGGTTTGTCGGCATAGAGTGAGTATTCCCGACCGTCACCTCGGGGGTACTTTGTGCTTTAAAATTGTTTTGCAGGCATTGTGAATGAGGCTTGAGACAAAGGGTGAACGTTGGAGGACAATCAAGACAAAGTGAAGAGTATGGCGATCCACACATGGCGGTAGGACTTCAAGATGGTTCATCATCTTCCATGCCTAGCAACATGCTAAGCATGGGGGAGGATTTGGTGGACATGAGAAGACCGCATGGAGCAAGGATCACGGTTCTTCTTCCATGTCAAGCACAATGCTTAAGCATGGGGGAGGCCATTCTACACTTCAAGCATCAAAGAATGGTAACAAATCCTCAACCCTCTTTTTGTCCTCGTCTTTCTAAATGCTTGTACATATGTTTATGCTTTTCACAACCTTAGGTGCAACCTTTGTTTCTCTATAGAATAACATGGCTGCTAGGAGTACAACCTAGGTTTGTTTTTGTTTTCAACAGTAATCACCGTCACCTTGAGCTCACCATGATGATATCTTGTATGCTCTTACTTATGGATATATGATGATTGTTGCCACTTTGATCATTCTTGTGCTTGGTTTTTATATGATTAAGCTAGTGCACTCTTTAATACAATCTGAAATTTAATTTAATGCTAGCCTAATCTTTTGTGGAGGTTATGATAACTAAAGTCCCATAGTTCTTTTTTGTTGCTCTCAACTTTGAATGAATCAAAGTACCTTTTTATTATCAAAAAGTTATGCTAACCTTGTCATGAGTACCGCTTGCATTTTGCTCCACCCAACCAAAGCCTAAACTTACTTGAGTGCAAAACATTAGTATATACAAGATTTATTTTTGGGTGCATTGATTCAAGGCTTGATTTCTCTGGCTCGAGACTAAGAAGCTGGTCATTCCGTTTTTGTGTATCTACCTTTATGCTAGCCTTTTCTATCCGTGCATTGTGAGTTTCCACATCAGGAATTTTGCAAACCTCGCCGAATATCCACCCACAAACCCAAAATATCTTTTTGTGGATACCTCCTTGACCACAACCCAATATATGAGTATGGATGAATATTTCGAGGAAGATTACAAGGAAGGTGCTTCAAGTGAGTAAGGGAGACTTCCAAAAGGATCCCTAAAACATTTTTCGAGCATCTCTCTCTAAGAAAATATGAGAGCATCAATTTCTACCTTGGCGTTCTTATTGTTGGGTATTTTAGTGACACACGAAATAATTCTGCAAGCGCATGGATACCGTTGTAGCTTTCACATCAGAGTATTCCAAGGGTATCAAATCCAAGGGAACAGTGTGCACTAACTTCGTACTAGTCAGTCCAAGGACACACCCAGATAAAAGGCAAGGATAGAGAACATTCCTAAAGATAGCACTATAGATGAGATTAAAGGTCGATCTCTAGATAGAACTTGGCTTAGGGTACCGATAGCCCTAACTTAACAGGCGACTCCAGCATGCGGATCTATGTGGAATGAAGCTCTGACTATAACCAGCTGCGGAGGATCAATGAGGGCCAGACGGGCTGTCACCACCACCTGGACTGCCTCTACCTAACCTTGGGAGAAGCCAAACGAATGATAACCAGTAGCGTGACAACTATGTCTACGCTGTGGTTACTGCCGTAGCCAACGGACTACGGCACTCTGTACTTATAGAACTACGACCACGGAAGAGAACTGATCTCACTCACTATATGTACTACTAGCTTATACTAAAGGCATATAGGAGAGCACTCGACCCCGTACTGTGCTTCCAACGTATACGAAGGACTTGCCACAGACGAACGCATAAACCCAGGATCTACGCACTAGCAGAGGAAAAAGTCTACTCATGCAACCAGGCATAAACTATTAGAAAGGAATCACGAACGCAGTTTATTCTAATCAAAGCATGCAAGCATAACCACTTTATTCTAAAAGACTAATCATACAAACGGGATACAAACTTGTGCACCTAATCATCTAGATCGAGGGGGCGTGTTCGTGAAGAACACACGCCTCTAAATGATGAACAGGCGAAGAACACAAGAACATATCACTCAAGTATGAATAACACTTTAGTCTAAATAGAAAATGCAGAAATACTTACTTTACTCTAATTGAAGAACGAAGCATCCATAGAGATACAAATCACTCCCTCACTCTCCTACTCTCTAATCTACCAAGGAGAGGCCTCTCCTTTGAAGGGAAGCTCCCATCCTTGGGTGAAGTGGTGTCTCTCATTTCCTACCCCTCCCTTTCTATTTATAGGCAAGAGGGTGGCTTGCTCGGAATGCCAAATGACTCCAAAACACCCCGGGATGCCTTGAGGAACCAATGGAGAGTTGCCACATGTCGGCTGGGGACGAGGGAAGCTCCGAAGGCTTTGGCCGAACTGGGGTTTGGCCGAACCCCAGGTCGGTTCGTTTCCACCGCCCTTCACCCAAGTGACTGCCAGGTGGGTCCTCAGGCGTGTATGGGTGTGTATGCGGTGTTGTTAGCTCGTTTCCATGGGGATGTGGGCCCTTGAATCCACGTACTGGCTCCTGATTGGTCGAAGGTGTGTTTCCTTGGATTGGTGATGTTTCATGGACACATGGCATCCAATGTGGCAACACGTCGCCACGTGGTCTGGTGTGGGTCCCACCGGGCCCACATATCAAGATGGTGATCTTGTCTTGTGCATATCTCTTTCATCCGGACTCAGAAGTAGACAAATGATATATCCATTTCGATCATCTCGACGAGCCCGTCGCAATGGTGTAGTCTAAATTGGCATTTGAGGTTGTTATGGATGATGTCCTATATAAGCCATTGGATCACTTGCTCTCAATTGTATCATTTATCACGTATTCCGGTGCATCCTGCAACAAAAGCTAGAAACACCAACACTTGTGGAACTTGTCAGTATAAATCCCTATTCTAGTGTTGATGATCAATTTTCATTCATTTTATGCAGGAGTTGACGGCATAAAAGTAGCACTTAACAGCCGTCAACAACACCCCCACACTTGACCTTTGCTCGTCCCAAGTAAAGGGGAACAGATCAAGGTGAGACATGATATCCAAAGGTTTAAGCGAGCATAAGAGATATTCCAAACCATACCTTGTACTTGTGAACTCTGTGGAGTGTCTATCATGCCGTCATGGGTAGTTGAGGAATGGAACGGTCATGAATCAAATCACTCCTGCTCATCATGTTAAGTAACTTGGGGTTTTGCAATAAATTTTCAAAACAAACCTTGCTTAGCTCCTCATTTGATTCTCTCAGATTGCTCAATGTGGATATGTCCTCACCAAGACATTAGATTGTCTTTCTTCATCCTACTTCCAATGATGGCTATATGTGGAGCTCATGGTAGGATAAAAGATAAAGCATACTTGCATCATATATATTGCAATGTCAAAGACCGGATCCAAGGAGAAAAGCAATTCATACAATCGGATCAAGATGTGCACATGTATGGATGTGATGGATATGGTAAGGTGGATACTAGGCCCAGAATGGGTGCTAGATATTACCATATATATGATGAATGTTGTGGTGATGGTAAGGTGGACACTAGGACCGGAATGGGTCCTAGTTATTACCATCAAATTTATTGGAACTCCATTTTGCATGATTCCATCTCTCTCCTTTTTCTTCTTTCTTTTGGACATGGGCTATCTCTTTTTTTTCACTCTCTTTTTTTTCATGCTTTGAGCACTTTTTTGACTCATGCCTTGAGCATGGTTTTTTTCTCTTTTTTTTTCTTGCATAGCCCATGTCTCTTTTTCAAGAATACTTTAGTAGAGAGAGGTCACACCACACACGGAGCTTTATTTTTATGAAATGGATGGATGATACAATGCTAACTTCTAGTGTAGAAGCATAGCAAGGGGATATGGAGTGCACATGGATCTTGATCATGAAAGCATGAAAAGAATTCTCACAAGGGTCACAACAATTTGACAAAGCTCAAAGTAATAACAAGCAGCATATGAGTATAGGGTTTTCAATTGAAATATCATATGGCTCTGGTAGGACGGTGGCATATCAAAGAGGAGCTTTGCAAAGGGTTTTCAAGTTTTCAAAAAAAATTCCGAAGCACTCAAACATTCAGAGAGAAGATCATATCATCAAACCATATCGCAAACGCCAACTACTTAGATGAGCATGAGTTCCCTATGATATTTGTTCACAAGCATCAAGATAGTAGGTAAGGAATAAAACATATGCAAGCCAACCACAGGAAACATGTAGAGCAAAACAAGCACGATTCCATGAGTTGATTTAGCAGATAAGAATTGAAACTCATTCAAACTCATGAATCAGGGAGAGTGAGATAAATGTTGCACATACCATCGCTCCTGAAGGATATAGGGATTAAGGAGAACCAGTGGTGATTCGGCTGACCCATAGGGGCAGCCGGCTCACTCTAGATTACCTTGTTCCTTGTCATGAAAGCGCAGTCGATGTTGTGCAATGCTTGTGTGGGAGATCTCAAGTGTGTATGCCGATGATAAGCCTGGGAGATCTCCCCCACACTTGTTCATGTACCTGGTGCTGTCTTCAAACCAAAAGAGGAAAAATAAAAGAGGGACTCCACCGGTTCGAGAACCAGGAAGTCTTTATTCGAAAAGCAAACATATATTTGTTTGTTGTTTTTTTTACTCACCATGAACCGAGCTGAAACAAGGCTGACATGCCTTGGCTTACCTTCCCATTGGAAGCAAGCTCGATGACTTACCCCATTTGGATTTCAAAAATTCCTACAAGGGTTAGTCTGCACATACAGCCAATATCCATGAAAGCATTAACTATATGGTTCATCAATCAAACTTGGCACCATGTCTTATTTGATTGAAGAAGACCATTTCAACCTAAGCACCATGCTTAATTTAAAACAACCTATGAATGCACGTAGCTAAACATGCACTCAAACCATAGCATTAGAAACATGGATAAAGGAAGCATAAAAGCATGATCAAGCTATTTTCAAAGAGATATAAACATGGGAATAAGATGGTGCACATCGGGCAACCTCCCGAAAGGGCTTTGTTTAATGTCAAAAGCAGGACGTACCTAACTGGGCAAGATGCAAGAGCTAACATCATCTCCAAACCAGGATAAGATTTTGTGTGAGGGGAACCTTACTCGGTATGCTCACATACCTCCCCCACACTTGAAGTTTCCATTGCTAGGCAACAAAACTCAAGTGTGTGGAGATCAAGCTTCCTTTTGTAATGTTCCCTCAACAAAAACTTACCAAAGTGTTGAGGTGATGCAGCTCACATGTTCTTAGGTGCTACCTGTCCGTCGTTCTTTATAATCTTCACCTGAAAGGGTTAGGACCAAAAGTACCCGAAGGACAACCTTATCCTAAAAAACATGCTCTTGCTTTTTATTTGAAAAGGGAAATTAAACGAACCGAATCTAGGCTATCTCCTGGTAGTGCTTTGTTTATGGTCATAAGCTCGACCCTGGGAACTTCTTCTTGCAGCTATCATTGGTGATGTCATTCCCGCCTCACCACCAATTTTTAATGTATCATGGAAGCTTCAGCTGCAAGGTTAGTGCCACAGTGTATACACGAAATCTGCAATGCTTATGGTAAACATATGCATCTACAACCAACCTTCTAAACTTTTTACAGGAGAGGACCATAAGGTGGTTGTAGTCCTCGTGCGTGCTCCGTGCACTGAGCATAGCTAACTTTGGAGAAGGATGATGCAAGCATGGTTCCTGAGGTATATCAAGAGTGAAGCTACCATGCTTGTCAATGGAATCCTTTCCTTCGGACCCCAGAGTCAGTGCCTAATAGATTTCCATGGCCCATGAATTCACCAGCTCAAGAGATGCATCGTGGAAGCTCAATGTTGATTCTTGATCAAGGTCAAGAACAACATAGTATGGGCCAGTGGGAAGAGGCTCAAACTCGGTCGAGGGTGATGATGATCGTTCGTCTTCACAAAGGTGAAGAGGATCTTCCGAGTCGTACTCCCGAGGAGTAGAGAATTCTACACCCTCAATGAGAACGGGCTCGGACGATGCGAACGGAGATACATGCATCGTCTCCTCGATAGAGTCTTGCTTGGGAAGAGGCTTTGCCATAGAACTTTCTGAAAACAAGGGAGTGGTGGCAGAAGTGGCTTCCCTAAGCTTTTCATCTAGGCTCCCTCGAGATGTATCGAGAAGTTTTTCTGCAGGGGAGCCTTGGAGGAGATCAAGATCGAGGACATCAAAGATGTGGAAGTCTAGATTAACCTTGATCTTGTCTACTAGGAGCGGCACAGCACATACAAGCCCCGGACACTCAAGAATGTGTCCGGAGGGACGACTCTTGAGGAGCTTGTCGGATGGTCTTAGCGTAACGTTGCCCAATAAAGTGTACGCTAGGTGCCATGGCATGACATTAACCTCCATGATGGGGTTAAGATGGCCTTCTACGATAATTCCCCTTATGGAACAAGAAATGATCGTAGAGGGTGAACAAATCCAAAGTGCTTCGGAAAAATTTCCCACTCCAGTCGACCACTTCTTCTCCAAGGCCTCCGTGATAGATGTTTCATTTGGAGGATCAGGAGGCAGAGGAGGTACCATAGGCCTAGGGGAAGGTTCTGTCAAAGGATTTCTAGCTAGCTGGATTTGGACAGAAGAGGGCTCCTTCCCTATTGGGTCATCTAATAAATTTGAGGTGTTCTTGATATTTTTAGAAGGGTCATCCTCGAAATGATGAAGGAACTTTGGAGGATGAATTTCTTCTTCCTCCATTGTTCCTAGTTCGGGAGAGGGCTCAACAGATGAATCTTGGGATGTGGAAGTCAAAGGCTCGGGTTCAGCTGTTGAGAGACTCTCATGGATCGACTCTGATTCTTGGCGGGGTTCGTTATGGTCGGCAAGAAAGGAAGAGTTTTCTAAGAGGCGGTCTAGGATCTCTCTTCCTTCCTTTGAAGTTATGTTTGCGAACACACCTCCAGTGATGCTGTCGAGATATAGGGCAATGTCCATGTCTAAACTTGAGTAAAAAATACACAAGTATACACGATCAGGTATAGACATGTTTGGGCTAGACTTCATCAGGTGTAAGAACCTAGCCCAAGCTGCACCTATGGTCTCCTCCTCTAATGGCTTAAAGTTGCGGATGTCACTCGGAAGGCACACCCTATGTCTTGCAAGGTTGAAAGAAACATAGAAGTCAATTCAGAGTTTTTCCCAATCGTTCACATGCCCTATGGCGCGAGTGTACCATTGCTCCGCCCTCTTTGTGAGAGAGAGAGGAAACAAATTGAGCCTCAAGGTTTTCTGTATCGTTCTTGGGGGAGCCAGGGATGAACACAACCTCTCAAACTCTATCAAATGGTCATGGGGATCCTCACTAATAGCTCCAGAGAAGGGTCGATTCCGAACCATGGTTATAAGGTCGGGGTTGAGTTCATGGTTGGATGAAGACGTTGATGGATCATTGAACTCGTAAGTTGAGGTTGAGAGGTCGTGAAAGGAAGGCCTCTCCATGGGTAACAGGGGTAAAGATAGAATAAAAGAAAAACAAAAGATACGAGGAGCACTGGGTACGAAGATAGATATAGCAACTGTTCCCCGGCAACGGCGCCAGAAAGCTTGTTGGGTATTTTAGCGACACACGAAATAATTCCGCAAACGCACGGATACCGTTGTAGCTTTCACCTCAGAGTGTTCCAAGGGTATCGAATCCAAGGGAACAGTGTGCACTAACTTCGTACTAGTCAGTCCAAGGATACACCCAGATAAAAGGCAAGGATAGAGATGATTCCTAAAGATAGCACTATAGATGAGATTAAAGGTCGATCTCTAGATAGAACATGGCTTAGGGTACTGATAGCCCTGACTTAACAGGCGACTCCGGCACGTGGATCTATGTGGAACGAAGCTCTGACTATATCCAGCTGCGGAGGATCAACGAGGGCCAGACGGGCTGTCACCAGCACCTGGACTGCCTCTATCGAACCTTGGGATAAGCCGAACGAATGATAACCGGTAGCGTGACAACTATGTGTACGCTGTGGTTACTGCCGTAGCCAACGGACTACGGCACTCTGTACTTATAGAACTACGACCACGGAAGAGAACTGATCTCACTCACTATAGGTACTACTAGCTTATACTAAAGGCATACAGGAGAGCACTCGACCCCGTACTGTGCTTCCAACGTATACGAACGACTTGCAGTAGACGAATGCATAAACCCAGGATCTACGCACTAGCAGAGGAAAAAGTCTATTGCAACCAGGCATAAAATATTAGAAAGGAATCACGAACGCACTTTATTCTAATCAGAGCATGCAAGCATAACCACTTTATTCTAAAACACTAATCATACAAACGGGATACAAACTTGTGCACCTAATCAACTAGATAGAGGGGGCGTGTTCGTGAAGAACACATGCCTCTAAATGATGAACAGGCGAAGAGCACAAGAACATATCACTCAAGTATGAATAACACTTTAGTCCAAATAGAAAATGTAGAAATACTTACTTTACTCTAATTGAAGAACGAAGCATCCATAGAGATACAAATCACTCTCTCACTCTCCTACTCTCAAATCTACCAAGGAGAGGCCTCTCCTTTGAAGGGAAGCTATCATCCTTGGGTGAAGTGGTGTGTCTCATTTCCTACCCCCTCCCCTTCTATTTATAGGCAAGAGGGTGGCTTGCTCGGAGTGCCAAATGACTCCACAACACCCCGGGATGCCTTGAGGAACCAATGGAGAGTTGCCACGCGTCGGCTGGGGACGAGGGAAGCTCCGAAGGCTTCAGCCGAACTGGGGTTCGGCCGAACTCCAGGTCGGTTCGTTTCCACCGCCTTTCGCCCAGGTGACTGCCAGGTGGGTCCTCAGGCGTGTATGGGTGTGTATGTGGTGTTTTTAGCTCGTTTCCATGGGGATGTGGGCCCTTGAATCCGTGTACTAGCTCCTGATTGGTCGAAGGTGTGTTTCCTTGGATTGGTGATGTGTCATGGACACATGGCATCCAACGTGGCATCACATCGCCACGTGGTCTGGTGTGGGTTCCACCGGGCCCACATATCAAGATGGTGATCTTGTCTTGTGCACATCTCTTTCATCCGGACTCAGAAGAAGACAAATGATATATCCATTTCGATCGTCTCGACGAGCCCGTCACAATGGTGCAGTCCAAATTGGCATTTGAGGTTGTTATGGATGATGTCCTATATAAGCCATTGGATCACTTGCTCTCAATTGTATCATTTATCACGTATTCCTGTGCATCCTGCAACAAAAGCTAGAAACACCAACACTTGTGGAACTTGTCAGTATAAAGCCCTATTCTAGTGTTGATGATCACTTTTCATTCATTTTATGCAGGAGTTGACGGCATAAAAGTAGCACTTAACAGCCATCAACACTTATCACCTCTTTTGCCCGAGGACGAGCAAACGTCTAAGCATGGGGGGGTTGCCAAGGAAGTGCTAGTATAGTCTAGAGTTCAAGGGCAGCAAATAAAACAAAGAAAAAAAAGATAAAGAAGAAAAAGTATGAAGAGAAAAAGAAAGAAAGAAGAAAGAAAAAAAATAAAATAAAGCTACCCTGTTCTCTAGCTATGTTTAGTGATTTTTGAGTTTTCAAAAAGGATTCAAGATCAAGACCCATACTCATCTTTCCAACCATGTGCAATCCCATAATGAGGACTTCGTTTGTGCCTCGGGATCACTCTTTGCCATTTGCACATGTCCACCTATCTAAAAGTGTGTGTTCATCTCTCCCCCCTCCTTGTAACATTATTTTTCCAATGACCTTTTTGATGAGTCTCGGTAAGTCCATGAGAAGCTTGTCTTGTTTTTATAATATCTCTACTATAATATCTTGGTAGGACTAAACTTTCCCATAGCTCCATATAAAGCCTTCCACCATATATTTGAGAGAAGAAAGGAGTAGGACAAGTAGGCTTGAGAGACAAGATGAGATGAGAGTTCATGAGCAAGATGCAAGGAGGTTTATTATTGATCTTGGTAAAGCAATTTTTCTTCATCCCGCTCTTTATTTTCAAAATTTCTGAGATTTGTTTAAAATTTGAGAGCATGATTAATTACTTGTGGAAAGAGCTTAAATGATATCTACCCTCCATAGAGATGAAAGCTACTTACATTATGAAACTATAACATATATAAACTTGGAGAGCATTATGTTTTCTCATGTATGAACAAGTCTAGGGTATGAACATTGAAAGGCAATACTGACATCCATTAAAGGCTTACTCGAGGACGAGCAAGGTTTAAGCATGGGGGTATGTTGACGGTCAATTTCCGTCAACCAAGAGCACTTGTCACACTTTGGTTTGAGCTTTGATATATAACTAACCCGCCACTAGGCATACTAATGATGTAACAAGTTCGCACTTGCATGTGGTTTTTAGAGTATGTTGTTTACGCAGGAATTAAGTACCTAAATGAGGACTCCCGGGTAGAGTTCATCGAGCACTTTGTGAGAAGATGACGAAGCCCAGCACGAGTCAAGACATGAAGTGAACATGACTCCAAATGACCCGAGGACCGAATCATGAAGCCATGAAACCCCGAGGACCCGAATGGAAGATGCAGGAGTTTGTGCACCAAGTACCCTTATCTAAACCGCGGGGAAAACGACGTCAAGGACCCACATGGACTTCAGCAAATATTCAAGAAAGTGCGAGAAGCATCGTGGAGGAAGATGGGCCCGAACCGGGGCGAAAAGGGCCTGGGCCGGCCAGCCCATGACGACCAGCCTAGGGGGTTTCAGGCCCGGTTCAGCCTCCCCTTTGACCTACACGCTCCTCGGCTCATTTATACCCCCTGCCTCCGACGGCCGCCACATCCATTCATCAGAACTCGGCGTAACCTAGAAGTGAGCACCGGAGGGAGACGACGGTGGCGGAGACCTTGAAGTTGTCTAGGGTATGGCCTAGGCCAACCCTAGCCGCCATGCCCGCCCTGCGTGGTTGTGCCATGGCGGAGTTCCGGAGCTACGTGTTCATCATCTTAGGTATGATCTCGGTGGTGATGATGTAATACATACTTTCATGTGAGTAATGACAATCATGTTTTCCGATCTTTAAGCGATTCCATGTCTCCGTCTTTACTTTCTACCTTTCCTGAATATGTTTGATCCTTAGTCTAATGCTAGTTTAGACTACATAGCATGCTTTATGTAATCATGGTGATTAGATCTAGTATGTTGACCCTTCATGATTGGTAGACTTGTCCATGTATGGGCACGCCTGTGGATCCCCCGCTTCATTAAGGGAGCATCGTGACAGGATGATTTCCCCCGAACGAGCGGATGTCTTCGGGAGGTAGGCCGGAGGTAGGAGTTTAAGGATGCTTTTAGATGAGATGCATGATTTGTTGCTCGTTTGCCGGAACTACAACTAGAAGGTGCTAGGCTTAGTCGTCCCCTTGGTGGCGCTTTACTTTGCCTATGTTTGTGTACGTGATCAACCTTGTGCCACCACACATACACCCTTAAAGGTTACCTTATATGCAATCTACACTTAATGTTAGGTTAGTTTGGTTAGACGAGGTAGAGATCCTTAGCGGTTTGCTTCCGATCCTTGGATTGACAAACCTTGGGGGACCCTCCTTGGTGAAAAAGGCACCAAGTCACCCGTAGGCTTGCGGTGAACTTCAACACAGTTTTGAACCATCAACAGTGCTCACAAACTTGATGGGTTTCTGGTAGTTTTCTGACTTGTGGGGGAATACTGGTGGATCTGGGGTGGTATCAATCTTGTTTCTGAGATGGTTTGGCTTGGGTTCAAATTTGTTCATGGGTGTAGTGTGTGGTGGAATAGGAATCTCTCCAGCTTTCTCTTCTCCCTCACCACTCTTCTCACCACTCTTACCAGCCCCTAATGCCTGACCATCAAATCTCTTAAACTGAGCCAACATCAAACTCAATTATGGCTCATGCCCAGACAACCACCCCATCAATTTTCTCAACTCATCATTCTCATCCTGCAAATGGTCAACATAGTGTGTAAGTTCCATGTTTTTCAAAGCATGCATTTCACAGGTAGAGCATGATAGGAATAGGAGCTTTCAATGCAGCCTCAAGAGAAACTATCTTGGTGTGAGATTCATCTAGCCTATCATGCAACACCAGACAAGAAGTGCAAGCACCTAACAAAGCAGGTCTAGATTTCAACTCATCACACTCAATCCTAAGCACATCTAGTTCCTCAAGAGTTGAGGCGTGCTTCTCTTTGAGAGCAGTCAAGTCAGCCAGGAAAACATTGCAATCACCACAATCAACTTCATCAGAAACAACAGGAGTAGCTTTCAAAAGAGTCTATCTTAGTTCTAGCATCAACAAGCAAAGACTCAAGCTCAACTATCTTGTCCTTAGCGTCACCCAACAAAGACCTAAATTCTCTCTTCTCCTTGTTGGTCTTCCTAAGCACATCGTCACGGTTATCAAGCAACTCATTCAGCCTAGCATTCTTCTCTAGCAAGAAGTTGGGATCATGTCGTACCACTTCCTTGCAATCGGAGTTTGAATCCGAGCTGTGCTTCCCACCCTTCTTGGAGTGCGCCATGCCGCAAAATCCACCTTGTGCGATGAAGCTGAGGCCGGTAAAGTTCTTGCTCGTGTGCTGCTTGTCCTTGCACCGATCTTGCTCTTCATCGCTGCTCGAACTGGAAGAAGAGTCGCTAGAAGTAGAGTCGATGTCGCTCACTCCGGCAACCATCGCTCGAGCTGTCTTCTTCTTGTACCCGTTGCTCTTCTTCGGCCTTCTCTCGCGCTTATCCTTGCGCTTGTCCTTGTAGTCATTTCGGGAGTAGTGCTTGTTGTAGTCATGCTTGAGCTTGCCCTTGTAGTCGTTCTTGATCTCCATGGCTTCAGGGCATTCGGCGATGAGGTGCCTGTGCTTCCCGCACCAATAGCACATCCCCGAGCTTCTCCTCGCATTCTTGCTTTCCTCGTACATCCGCCTAAACCTCTTGCTCAACAAGGCGAGATCATCCTCACTCAGCACCTTAAAGTCCTCATCTGGCAAGGACACAAGACAGGACAAAGAAAAACCAACAGAGTTAGCATTAATCCTCGATCCTAAGACAAGAGCCAAACTATGAGATCAGTGGGGCTCTCGCTCTTGGCTCCCAAGCCACGATCAACCTCTGAAGACCTAAGCTTAGAGAACAGCTCATCAAGCGACAAGGTATCATACACACTCGACTCCTCAATGGCCTCAACCTTGGCACTCCACACAGACCTATCCAGGGCATTCAAAATCTTGATAGCTTGATCATGATCCGTGTATGGGAGCACTATCACATTGGCCCTCATGTTGTTGACTATGCTGGTGAAGCGCTGAAACATAGCATCGGTCGACTCACCGGGAAGATGAGTGAAGTTCTCGTACTTTCTCCGGTAAGCGGAAAACAAACGAGCTTGCACCTAGGCATTGCCAACATGAGCATTCCTGAGCTTAAGCCATATCTTTCCAGCCACATTCTCTCCGTACACTCGCTCAAACTCACAGAGAGCACGGAACAAGTAATCAACGGCCTTGCTGTTGGCCTCACACATGTCTCACGATCCTAGAAGTAGAAAATTGTCTGGAATGACATAATGAGAATTTTGAGTCACATCCCAGATCAGAGTCCCCTTCCCACGCAAAAACGCACCCATGCGCCTCTACCACATCGGGTAATTCTTCCATCGAAGTGCGGTGGACCCGACCCCTTTCCATAGTCACCCATCTTTGGATCTTAGACTGGTTAGAATCACGAAGATCTGTAACCAGATCTGATACCAATTGAAGGACGGAATAGGTGAACAGAGAGGGGAGGAGTGAATGGGAGCCGATAAAAATTCTTCCCGAAGGATGAACTCAGCCTATACCCCGATTGCCACTCCAATCACTCGCACACAACAAAGAAGCTCTAGACTAGGCACACACAAGCCTACAAGTCCTACAGACATGCCACGAATCAAAGAGCGAAAGCACAAAGCAAGAACCAAAGCACTTAGCCAAATCTGCGAAGGCTAGGCGCGGACTGTCCGTGCAGTACGGGTGGACTGTCCGCAGCACCTGGGTGGAATGTCCAGACCCCCTACGTAGACTGTCCGAAAACCCTAACAGAACCACCAGAGATGCACCGAGAAATGACTATCAACTTTACCTCGAAAGTAGCATGTCTTTAGTGTAGGCATCTTCGTGTCATCACTTGGCATCTCGAATTTCGGCTCTTCGGTAGCAATCTCCCGAATAGTAGTCACCTTCTCCTTAGTGTGATCTTCCGCCTCGATGGTTGGCTTAAGATTCCTTGCTCCGGTTGGAAGTTCGGGATCCTCCGTCTCCTTTCTCGAGCGAGTTTGAATAGCCTTCGCCGTCTCGAGACCTTGGGGCTGCCCCGGCAATCTTCCTTCATTAGTGGTTAGGCGCCCGGCAAATTGTCCCACTTGCATCTCCAACATCTTCATCGTGTTGAGCACTTGATGGTTGGAGCTCCCGACCTCCGTCACCTTGCCATCGATGTTTTCCAATATTTTATCCATAGTCTTGAACTTAGTGACGGTGTCCTTCTTGATCTTTGCTTGCTCGTCCATGAAATCCTTCAATTGCATACGAAGAGGCACCGTAGTTTGAATAGACGAACTTGCATTAAATTGAGGTCTACCTTGCCCGTAGCGGAAGTTTGGCAAATCTCCTTTCCTCATGTAGTCGAGCACCTTTGCATCCTCCGGACAATCTTTTTGGACATGGTCGTACTCCCCACACTCTTCACACGTGGATCTTGCTTCGGCGGCCTTTAGGTCTTGGGCTGCTTTCTTTTCTAGCTCCATCCTTTCCAACCTCCTCATTAGTGAATCAATCTTTCCTTCTAGAAGTTCCTCCTTTTCAACCTGCAAAACGCCTTTAACATTGCACGTGGGTTGAACCGGAAGTAACCGTCCGGATGACGCCCATGTATCATTATCCGTAACCTTCTTGAAAAGAGTGAATGCTTCCATCGGAGTAAGCTCGATGATAGATCCTCCCGCCGATGCGTCAATTACGGTCCTCGATGCTAGATTGAGCCCTTGATAGAACTTTTGAACGAGGTCCTCCTCGGGAACTTGTGATGTGGCACGGCTCGGGTGTACTCATTGAAACGCTCGAAAGCTTCTGTGATAGTCTCCGTTGGATATTGAGCAAATGTAGCAATCTTGTTACGCAAGCTTTGAGTCTTACCCGGCGAATAATACTCCTTCATAAAAGCTCTCATCAATGCTTCCCAATTTTGCACCGTCTCCACCGGTACAGTGTAGAACCATTGCAAGGCTTTTCCGAGTAGTGAGAACGGAAAGAGCCTCACCCTCAATTGATTTTGATCCAGCCCTTCCATCGTGAATGTCTGACAAAGTCGAATGAACACTTGAATGTGAAGGTTAGGATCCTCTTTACCGGTGAAAGTTGTATGTTGCACCATGCGGATGGTTGAAGTCTTGATCTCGAATGGTCTTCCGATGTCGGCTAAGTTGAGGATGGGTAGATCAACAAGCTCTGGCATGCAAAGCTCCCCAATCTTCCTCTCTTGTGCCATTGGTGGCGGTTGAGGTTGATCTACCTTCGGATTCGGAGGTGGTGATTCCTTCTTCAGACTTATAGGTGGTGATTCCTTTGGAGATCCCGACGATCCTTCGGCCTCGGCTTTTGGATCTACAATCTCCAGCTTCCTAGCTCGTGCTTCGCGTCTCCTTTGCCTGTAAAGTTTTTCTGGATCATCCACAAAATTTTTTGGTTTGTTGGAGAGGTGGCCGTCCATCTCCTGTTAGGGTTAGCGATAAACAAAATATACAAAGGATCTAAAAAGAGAAAACTATAAAAAGGGTTAGTCAAAAACTAGATTAGATTAGTTTTTGAGGATGATCAAAGTTTAATAGATGCAAAAGAAAATAAAAAAGAAGACTGAAAATAATTACAAACGAGATACTAGATTGGATCTTGATTACTTGTTCCCCATCAACGGCGCCAGAAAAAGGGCTTGTTGACGGTTCAATAACGCGCCAAGGTTCACCGCAAGCTTACGGATCATGTAGTACATTTTCCCCTCAAGTATCACCCAAGGTATCGAATCCGTGGAACATGTGCAACGCAAGACTCAATCTAATAACCGAGATACACTTGCATCTTGAAGAAGTTTCGAATGCATCTAATCTACTAAGATCATGAGAGGTAGCAAGAGAAAGCATAGAGATAACCAATCTAGAGGGGCCTAGATCGCGCTGATGTTGTAGTTCCGAGCAAGATAGAAGAAAGCAAAAGGAATCTCATTAAAAGCATCTTTAAACCTTGACCTTCGGTCAAACCCTCTAAGTCGGCCCGCCCTACTCGGTGTCAACATCCTGTCATGATGTTCCTCTTTCTTCGTGATCGAATCTTAGAGCACGCCCACAACGAGCGCGTTGAACTACTTGGTAGATTGGGTATGCACCTCGAGCCACCGCGGCTACAAGAACATCCCATGCAATCTATCTCGAGAATAAATTGAGGAAGAAAACACCCAAGCAAGAACAAGAATCATAAACGAAGGTACTCAATCAATAGAAATCGGATCCATTAAGACTTTATCATAAGTGTATGCATGAATAAGATCACAATCGGGATCCTATCTTGATCTTGATTCAAGCCTCCGGAACTCCGACGTGGTCTTCCTTGAAAGGTTCCCATGCCAGCTAGGAAAACCCTAGACAACTAGCACGACCCTCCTCTCCGAGATGGTGTCCCTCTAGCTTCTCTGCTCCTCGGCGGTGAATGACGAATGCTTGATGAATGGTACTTCGCATGGGGACTATAAATAGACCGAAGGGGTGCTAGGTCAAAGGGGGTGCCGAACCGACCGGGAAATGGGCCAGGCTGGCCGGCCTGGGCCGACCGGCCCAGGTCCATCTCGGCCCGGTTCGCCCCCGGTTTTCTTCCCGAAGCTTCTCGCGTCTTCCTGAGTTTTTGCCGAGCTGCATGTGGGTCCTTGACGTCATTTTCCTCGCGGTTTAGATAAGGGTGCTTGGCGCATGAACTCCCGCATCTTCCGTCTAGGTACTCGATACTTCTCGACTTCACGCTTTAGTCCTTGGCTCATTTGGAGTCATGTTCGTCTTGTATCTTGACTTGTACCGGGCTCCATGATCTTCTTGTAAAACCCTTGATGAACTTTACCCAAAAGTCCTCATTTAGGCTCTTGATTCCTGTGTAAACAATAAACTCCAAAAACCATGCGCGAGTGCGAACTTAACATATAATGGGGGTTAGGATCGTTAGTGTGAATATCAAATTAATACCAACATTGAAGGTAAAATCATGGCTAGGTTGACAGAAATCAACCGCCAACAACCAACGCAAATCAAGCCGCAGCCTACATCCACAAGCTAAAGCACAACGTCGGTCCACACAATGTTCTCAATCACTCATCACTAAGGAGTGGCCATCCACTGACCATTGGACACTCCGGTCCTCATCGGGTCTTGTTGTACGGATATCCATGGGCCCACCACCGAGCTGGACCATGCCCGTATACTGGACGGCCTACCAGGACTACTCTGACATGTGGGCCACGGTGCAAGACGGCGTGGACCACAAGGCAACTCAGGACTAGTACTAGAATAGGAAAGCTTATCATGTAACTACCATGGCTTCCCCTAGTCTTACTCGACTAGTACTCCTGTACCTACACTGACTTGTAACCCTGCCTCCCGTGCATATAAGGTGAGACAGGGACCCTCAAACAACACTTCAAACGTACGAAATCAATCAAGAGCTACGCAGCATACATGATTTAGGGTATTACACACATTGCGGCCCAAACCTATCTAATTGTGTGCCTCGTGTCTCACCATCAGGTTCCTGATCTCGGCAAGCCCCACCACAATCATCTACCTCGGGTAACCCCCTTGGTAGGTTGCCGGGTCTAAACCCCAACACCTGCCCAGTTTTGATCGATGACCTGCATGAGATTGTTGATCGGGCCTTGGGGGGAGGCGATTGTCGCCTGAGCCTTGCAAGAGGAGGCTTATGGGGCGGAGCTAGGACCGCTTCATCGTTGTGCCATCGATATTTCGGAGCTGCCTGGAGGTGCACCCTAGGGTTACACTCATCCTACCAGTTTGTCAAGCTCATCTATCCACCACCGGCCCGGTGTGCCAGCCCCAGTTCGATGGGCAGATGTCGGAGGAGAGCTTGTGCTACAGCTAGTGGTCGCTTTGGGGGAACACTGCGGAAGTCAAGGCGGCGGCGGGCGTGACTCTGCCAGCAAGACGCCTTGTCCACCCGCTTGTTGGCTTCCTCTCTGAAAGCCCCCAGCCGCCCGATGGCAGAGATAATTCCGCCTAAGGCTGAGAGCAGGGTGTTAATGCATGGAGGCGCTGAAGTCACAGCTCCAAAATGGTGATGCGGGGTGCGCTCCACCGATCGTACGGGTCAAACGGATGCTTTGTCTCTGCTGCTTCCTTCATCCTCAGACCTTGCAATCAAGGCCCTACGGTGATGGAGGCGGCTACTCATGGCTTTTGGCTAGAATTTGTGGGAAATTTCACTTGAACGCACCATAATCCTCCTACCTGGCGTGCTAGCTATCGGTGGTATTTCAACTAGAGCAGGGACTCGGAAGAATCCCATTTAGAGATCTAGCCTTGGAGAGAGTTCGTGTGTTAAGTGGAAATTATTGGGATAGTTAATTGTTGGAGAAATGGTTAAGGATAATGCTGAAAGTAGAGAGACTCTGAGGGTATGGTCAGGTTCAGGCCTCCCGGAGGATAATAGCACTACATCATGTGTGTTTTCCTTTAGTCGTTCCTTCTTTCGACCTCTTTCTCCTTTGAGGGATCTATCTTTCCTTTTATAGCTACTCTATGGCGGTTCATGTATACCACCTTTGGTGTCAACATGTCGCATGTTGTGGGGCTGCCCACAACACTATGCGACCCCTGTCAGGTGTGGCAGGTGTCTCTTCAGGTCGAGGCAGGGGCGGCCGCCTTTCTTGTTAATTGTGGGCCCCGCCTGGCGAGCGGTTGGCCAAGAGGCTCTCGGGAGAGCCTCCTGGGACTCCTCCTGGGATGTGTCCCAGGAGGACCTGTGCACCTGCCCTGCATTGGCGACCACATCCTCTGTTTTCTCATGGGCCCCGCCAGATGTCAGTGGGGCCCGTGTTCGCGTCTTCCCCGTGTAGGTTCTCCGCACGCGGGCGAGTCCAGCGGTGGACCCGAGGACGACTGACGCCACCTGAGCAGGGCGCCAGTGTCAGGCTCGGGCCCCAACGGGCTCCTCTAGGCACGCTACCCTACCCTTGCAATGATGATGCTTTTACGGGGATGGGGTGGCCGCCCGTGCTGTGCCATCGTGTCAACTATTCTATCTCGGTTCCCGTGCTGCTCTTCCTTCCGGGCGAAGTGAAGTCAGTGTCTGGGAGCTATGACAGAACCACCAAAATAAATCTGTATTATCACCTAAGCCAGTCCACTTGGCTAATAAGCGATAACAAAGAGTAATTTTGTCGCCTTTGCCGGGTAATGCCCGGTAAATCACTACAACAGGATCACTGATATGCGCAAAGCCCACACGAAGGCGTAACCAGAGTACAAGTTCAACATTACATAAAAGCTCATAAAGTCATATTATTACAAACCAGGTTTTCAAACATAAAAGTAAAGTGTTTCAGAGATTAAACAGTGGAAAATAAAACTACACGGTAGATACATATGGGAGGCCATCCATAATATATCACTCCTCATCGTCATTCTCCCACTCAAGCTCCCAACCATCTGGAATAGAGCCAGGCCAGATGGGGTTACCTGAAAACCACAAATTAAGCAAGGCTGAGTATGCTAATACTCATCAAGACTGACCTGACAAAAAGAAAAGTACAACTAGACATGCAAGGCTTTTTGGCTGGTGGGTTTGTTTTGCCAAAAGCGACTAAGAGTTGATCCTTAATTTCCAATTTTAGCACAAGTTCTAGTATGTTAACCATTCTAGGTAAGCACCTATACTAAACAAGCATGTTGTGCAAACAATATTAAACAGGCAACAATATTAATCCAAATGTTCCATAAATAAGTATGGGGTAGCCAGTGGTTAAGCCGACTCAGATAACGGCGAGTGACCGATGATCGATCGATTTATATCCTTGTAGTGTCAACCCAAGACACGCGGAAGAAGGTAGACCCCAAGAAATCAAATAAAAGTGAATGTGGGGTCTACCCCAACCAGGCGGTTCCCGTCATTCCCCAGATTAGGAAAAGATGTCACAGTCCTAAGTACAAGGTTTACTGGTACGCCCACTCATGGCACGTCCTGACTCACACTTGCACTACCGGTAGTGAACCGGGAGACACATCTCAAGAGTAGTAGCGATAAAATTCCCGCACTGGTTCATTAGGTACTAGGCTTACCGGTCCCATTCCCAACAAGTGCTTGGTACATTCAGTAGCTTAAACCAGCACAGTGCTACTCGGTTGAGACCGAACCCATTGCTCTTACCACATGAGCGAGTCAATTTAACCAACTTATGATTCCAACATAAGTGTCCTATATCTCACGAGCAATGAGTCATTACTCGACTTGTACCGTGTCCTTAAAGCATGGCACTGGCGACCTAACATACTAGTATAAGAGCATAGGAACCTAAGGATCATGCATCTAGGTTTCAATTCAACTCCTGAAACTTAAATGCACAAAACATAACATAAATACTGAAAAGTAAAATATATGAGTTTATCCAAAAAGGTTATATGCACTCCGGGGCTTGCCTTCCTCTAAGTCAGCTAAAACCTTGGGCTCTTCTGGACTTTGGTCCAGGTCTTGATGAACACCCAACTCGTTCACTTCACCAACTAACATTCCGTCTGGTAAATCTACACGTACACATGCATATGCATTAGGTTATGGTGAGGGTGGGAGAATTACCACCAAACCAACTCTTGTTGGCCACATTCATCAGAAGAATTATTAATTCTCACAAAAAGCATGGGGTGTGTGATGATGGACTAATTACTACTTTGAAGGTGATTGTGTGTACATTTCAGCAAATTAAGTTAACAAACTTCACCAAACAGCATGGGGTGTGTTTAAAATGATTATAACCAGGAACTAAACATGAAACCTTAATTAAACTTAAATATTATATATAAACCTATTTATTCAAATCCTAGCTAGCCATTCATCCAAAATTCATATTAATTGAAATATAACTCCAACTAATCTAAACTTTTGCACACAGCAGCATCTAACCATGCTAAGCTTAAGTACCAAAAATCAGTTTCAGATTGCCTATAAATTAATTTATATGAAAAAGACAAATCTCAGCCTAGCTTAGCTTCATTAAATCCTACAAAAAGATTTACTAATATTTTTGACCTCAAATGTTTCCGACAGGCCAATCCTGTCAAATCTAAGCTACTGACCAACTTACAGAAGTAGATCTATCATATTTTTCAAGTTATCCATTTAACATCCTACACAAAGTTAAATACAAAACATCATGCAAACAAAATCCTAAAATCATAATTATTTTTTCAGAGATGCTAAACATCATGACAAAGTCCTAGGGTGCATTTGTGCTTAAATAAATTATTTCTTGAGGGGACTATAAAAAGCATCAAGCTTAACCTAACAAAAAGCTTACAAAAATCATAACTATAAATATACACATCAAACATGTGTCAAATTTGGTCACAGATCTAAACATAGCACAAAGCATAACATATCCAAATTTCATCTCCATTTCATGAGTACATTTTGAACTACAATAAAAGTATATCTAACTGAGTTTGAATTTTAATTTCACATCTATATAGAACAACTCTATACACCCATTCTAGAAACTGTAGACCTCCACACAAAGAATCCCACACAATTGGATTTGCATTTTTCTGATTTTTCTACGATTTTTAATGATTTTTTGAAGTTGCAGCCGAAACCCTAAAGAACCTTATTACAACCAGGTCCCTAGATATTGCAGATAGGTCCCTAAAACGAAAACTGAGATCGCAATCAGGTCCCTGGCGCCATGGGAGAGTAATGGAGAAGCTTCCAATGGAGGAAAGAGGAGGGGAAAACCATTAGACAACCTCCCCTAGGTTGGGGAAAGCCGATTCAAAGTGCCACATGTTGGAGTAGAGTGGCGAGGAAGGAGATCAGGCTTCATCTTGATTCACCGGAGTTGAGGAGGAAGAACGCGAAGAACAGCTTGCTGCAGCTCGATCTTTGCGTGGGGGAGGTTGATGTGGAGGACACGGAGGGGCTTGTCTCTAGCCCGGGCAAGGCCTGGCCGGCCGCCTCCTTCCTGCCTGGGGTGACAGCGCATGGGAAGAGGGGCGGAGCGGCACGAGGTGGGGAAAAGAACGATAGAGGGAGAAAGAACGGTAGAGAGAGGGGGGCTCGGGAAAAAAAAGAGAAGCAGCCGTGGTGGCCTACCCCTATGGGACCCGCCAGACCGAGGGCGCACGGGAGGGGCGACGTGGCCGCCGGGGGGATCAACGCCATGCCGCGTGTTCTCGCTTCAGGAACGTGTCGATGAGCACCCAAATCAAGAAAAGATATAAAAAATACTCCTTTTGCAAAATAAAAAAAACCCATCTAGAGATCATTAAAAATCATAAAACTTTTTAGGTAGATTCTATTAATCATAAGTAATCCATTTTGCTTGGATCTGGCATCATAGCTTTTGTAGATTTCAAAAGAAAAATTTCCCGGATGTATACTTTTGAGATTTTGGGTAAACTGTTTGGCATCAAGATGATCTCTAAAAATTCAGAAGAAAATACCTAAATTCATGTTGGAAGAAGTACTAATTGATCAAGTATAATCAATGTACTTAAACTAATGAAACATCAGGGATCTTACAGGAGCCTCCCGGGTAGATGACATCAGGTGTAACATCACCCCGAGGGTTTTGCCCCAGATGCAATCCTTAGGCCGCTTAAGTCTTGAGTGAATCGGTGGGCCCCATCAGTCAGTGGCTAACTAAGGGGACCCTCATTCTCTTGACACCGACAAGCATCGCCGCGCGCCCACAGGGAGCTCCGGCCTCTGGCCTGGTGAGGACCAGGTGTGTCCGAGGACCAATGGAGGGTTGCTCCATAGTGATGAGTGATTGACAACGTTGTGTGGACTGATGCTTGGCTAAGTGTGCAGGTACAGGTTGTGGCTTGACTCGTGTCGGTGCAGGTGAAGAACAAGCGCGAAAGGCCTTAGTCGTGGTGGCCTCGGGGTGATGGAGAGGCAAGTAGGCTTGGTTCGATGGACCCGGTGGTCGATGGGGTCAAGTGCGAGCCGTGCGGTGCAAGACTAGCAGACTGAAGTCGTGAATAAGGGCCAGTGCAAGGTAGCGGATCGAGCCCGAAGCTTGCACGTGGGGTTTGTTGGTTTGCCCACAAAACCATCGGTGGACGGTTTCTTGGTTTGGGCCTCAAAACCAAGTCCGGAGGCCCGAGGTGACGGAGACGGTGATCTGGGAGCTTCGGGAAGCTTCGAGGCGGGGGGCACGTGGCGTGATCGCGGGGCTTGCGTCGATGCTAAGCAAGGCCGCGGTGGAAGCGTGTCCGCTCGATGAAGACTAGACCATAATGCCCTTGAGGGGTTGTATCTTCATTTCAAGTTGTAGGGGTAGCGTGGTCATTTACCTTCCTCCCATGGACTTCGTATAAATAGCGGAGAGGTGGATGGCATCTCTCTCTCTTGGACTCTAGGGTTCCCTCCCCTGGTAGATTGCTCTGAACTGCTTCTTTTCCCTCTGTATTCCTTAGGCTAGATTCTTGTATAGACTTTGACCTCTAGATGTATGGAACCATTCACGTTGTGGTGATCTCCTAGTCCTCTATGATTTTCGTGTCATTTTCGGGGCTATTTTTGGGGAGTTTTGTTCTTCGCTCGATTCGTGATTTTGAGGGCGTTTCTTCTCGGATTTCTTTGAGGGGATCATGGGTGGATGCCTTGCTCATCTTTGTGTGTGATCTTGACCCCTCAAACACCGGGAAAGGCCTTCGATTCGTGAGTTTTTAGCCGGAGCTTGAGTTCTTGGTGGTGGTTTGTGTGATCCGCGATTCCCGGTGACTTAGTGAGCTAGAGGTCGAGATTTTTGGGGCATAGCTTCCTCTTGTGTTGCTTATCATCTCCCCCAAATCTTGTCTCAAGAGCTTTAGCCATTTGGGAGATCCGGTGATGGATTTGGAGAGTTGACCTCGCGGGGTCAGGTTTTTTCTGCTCTGTCCACGAGTGGCGTGCGGACTGTCTGCGTGATACCAGTTCGTCGCGTGTTCATCCGTGTTCATGCGCGTTCGCGTTTTGATCCATTCTGTCGCTAGGGTTTTGGTGCAGCAAGTTTGCGGACTATCCGCGTGTGGTTCACGGACTGTCCGTGTGGCTCGGATTTTGTCTAGGGTGGCTCGTGGTTTGGCTGGGGTGTCTAGTGAGTTTTTCCGGACTGTCCGCCTGGGGTGGCCGGACAATCCGCGAGGTGCCGGACCGTCCGCGATGCTTGCCTGGACTGTCCGAATTTCCTCGGTGTAGCACTGTTGGCTCGAGGTCCTATTTCGGACTGTCCGCCGAGGGTCCGCGGACTGTCCGCCAAGCTTGCGGACTGTCCGCCGTACTCGTCCGGACTGTCCAGCCAGGGCTTCGCAGTTTTGGCTAAGTCTTTTGATTCTTGTCTTGTGCTTCCGCGGTTTGATTCAAGGCCTGTCTCTAGGATTTGTGGGCTTGTGTGTGACTAGTCCAGACCTTCTCTGGTGTGTGCGAGTACTCGGAGTGGCAATCGGGGTTTAGGCTGAGTTTGACCTTCGGGAAGAATTTTTATCGGCTCCCATTCACTCCCCCCCCCCTCTCTAGTCGCCTATTCGGTCCTTCAATTGGTATCAAAGCAGGTTACGGATCTTCTTGATTCTAACCAGTCTAAGATCCAAAGATGGGCGATTATGGCAAGGGGTCGGGTCCTCCGCACTTTGATGGCAAGAATTACCCAATGTGGGAGAGGCGCATGGGCGCGTTTTTGCGAGGGAAGGGAACTCTGATCTGGGAGATCACTTAGAATCCTCATTATGACATCCCAGATAGTTTTCTACTTCCAGGATCGCGGGACATGTGTGAGGCCAACAGCAAGGCCGTTGATTACTTGTTCCGTGCTCTCTGTGCCTCGGAGTTCGAGCGAGTGTACAGAGAGAATGTGGCCGGAAAGATTTGGCTCAAGTTGAGAAATGCTCATGTTGGCAATGCCCAAGTGCAAGCCCGTTTGTTTTCACCCAGGTGCTACGGACGGTCCGCCCATACTGCACGGACAGTCTGAGCCTAGCCTTCGCAGATTTGGCTAAGTGCTTTGGTTCTTGCTTTGTGCTTCCACTCTTTGATTCGTGGCTTGTCTCTAGGACTTGTAGGCTTGTGTGTGCCTAATCTAGAGCTTCTTTGTTGTGTGCGAGTGATTGGTGTGGTAATCGGGGTATAGGTTGAGTTCATCCTTCGGGAAGAATTTTTATCGGCTCCCATTCACTCCCCCCTTCTCTGGTCGCCTATCCGATCCTTCAATTGGTATCAGATCCGGTTATGAATCTTCGTGATTCTAACCAGTCTAAGATCCAAAGATGGGTGACTATGGAAAGGGGTCTGGTCCTCCGCACTTCGATGGCAAGAATTACCCGATGTGGGAGAGGCGCATGGGTGCTTTTTTACGTGGGAAGGGAACTCTGATCTGGGATGTGACTCAAAATCCTCATTATGTCATTCCAGATAGTTTTCTGCTTCCAGGATCGCGGGACATGTGTGAGGCCAACAGCAAGGCCGTTGATTACTTGTTCCGTGCTCTCTGTGCCTCGGAGTTCGAGCAAGTGTACAGAGAGAATGTGGCCGGAAAGATTTGGCTCAAGTTGAGAAATGCTCATGTTGGCAATGCCCGAGTGCAAGCCCGTTTGTTTTTGCCCAGGTGCTGCGGACGGTCCGCCCGTACTGCACGGACAGTCCGCGCCTAGCCTTCACAGATTTGGCTAAGTGCTTTGGTTCTTGCTTTGTGCTTCCGCTCTTTGATTTGTGGCTTGTCTCAAGGACTTGTAGGCTTGTGTGTGCCTAGTCTAGAGCTTCTTTGTTGTGTGCGAGTGATTGGAGTTGCAATCGGGGTATAGGCTGAGTTCATCCTTCGGGAAGAATTTTTATCGGCTCCCATTCACTCCCCCTTCTCTGGTCGCCTATTCGGTCCTTCAATTGGTATCAGATCCGATCACGGATCTTCGTTATTCTAACCAGTCTAAGATCCAAAGATGGGTGACTATGGAAAGGGGTCGGGTCCTCCGCACTTCGATGGCAAGAATTACCTGATGTGGGAGAGGCGCATGGGCGCGGTTTTGCGAGGGAAGGGGACTCTGATCTGGGATGTGACTCAAAATCCTCATTATGTCATTCCAGATAGTTTTCTGCTTTCAGGATCGCGGGACATGTGTGAGGCCAACAGCAAGGCCGTTGATTTCTTGTTCCGTGCTCTCTGTGCCTCGGAGTTCGAGCGAGTGTACGGAGAGAATGTGGCCGAAAAGATATTGCTTAAGCTAAGGAATGCTCATGTTGGCAATGCCCAGGTGCAAGCTCGTTTGTTTTTCACTTACCGGAGAGAGTACGAGAACTTCACTCATCTCCCCGGTGAGTCGACCGATGCTATGTTTCAGTGCTTCACCAGCATAGTCAACAACACGAGGGCCAATGTGACAGTGCTCCCATACACGAATCATGATCAAGCTATCAAGATTTTGCATGCCCTGGATAGGTCTGTGTGGAGTGCCAAGGTCGAGGCCATTGAGGAGTCGAGCGTGTATGATACCTTGTCGCTTGATGAGCTGTTCTCTAAGCTCAGGTCTTCAGAGGTTGATTATGGCTTGAGAGCCAAGAGCGAGAGCCCCACTGATCCTCATAGTTTGGCTCTTGTTTCAGGATCAAGGTCTTACGCTAACTCTGGTGGTTTCTCTTTGTCTTGTCTTGTGTCTTTGCCAGATGAAGACTTTGAGGTGCTGAGCGAGGACGATCTCACCTTGTTGAGCAAGAGGTTTGGGCGGATGTATGAGAACCGCAAGAATGCAAGGCGGAGCTCGGGGATGTGCTATCGGTGCGGAAAGCACGGGCACTTCATCGCCGAATGCCCTGAAGCCATGGAGATCAAGAACGACTACAAGGGCAAGCCCAAGCACGACTACAACAAGCACCACTCCAGGAACGACTACAAGGACAAGCGCAAGGACAAGGGCGAGAGAAGGCCCAAGAAGAGTGGCGGCTACAAGAAGAAGACGACTCGAGCGATGGTTGTCGGAGCGAGCAACATCGACCTACATCAAGCGATGCTTCTTCCGACTTGAGCAGCGAGGAAGAGCAAGAAAGGCGCAAGGACAAGCAGTACACGGGCAAGAACTTCACCGGCCTGAGCTTCGTCGCACAAGGTGGATTTTGACGCATGGCGCATTCCAAGAAGGGTGGGAAGCACAGCTCGGATTCGAACTCCGACTCTGAGGAAGAGGTACGACATGATCCCAACTTCTTGCTAGAGGAGAATGCTAGGCTCAATGAGTTGCTTGATAACCGTGATGATGTGCTTAGAAAGACCAACAAGGAGAAGAGGGAATTTAGGTCTTTGTTGGGTGATGCTAAGGACAAGATAGTCGAGCTTGAGTCCTTATTGGTTGATGCAAGAAATGAGATAGGCTCTTTGAAATCTGCTCTTGTTGTGTCTCATGAGATTGATTGTAGTGATTGCAATGTTTTCTTGCTGATCTGACTGCTCTCAAGGAGAAGCATGCCTCTACTCTTGAGGAACTAGATGTGATTAGGATTGAGTGTTATGAATTGAAATCTAGGCCAGCTTTGTTAGGTGCTTGCACTTCCTGTCATGTGTTGCATGCTGGGCTAGATGAATCTCACACTAGAATAGTTTCTCTTGAAATGTTCTACCTGTGAAATGCATGCTTTGAAAAATATGGAACTTGCACACTATGTTGACCGTTTGCAGGATGAAAATGATGAGCTTAGGAAATTGATGAGTTGGTTGTCTGGGCATGAGCCACAGTTGAGTTTGATGTTGGCTGAGTTCAAGCGGTTTGATGGTCAGGCGTTGGGGGCTGGCAAGAGTGGTGAGAAGAGTGGTGTGGGAGAAGAGAAAGTTGGAGAGATCCCCACTCCACCACACACCATACCGACGAACAAATATGCACCCAAGCCAAACCACCTCAGAAACAAGTTTGATACAACTCCAGACCCACCAGTGTTCCACCAGAAAACAGAAAACTACTAGAAACCCATCAAGTTTGTGAGCAACCTAGGGAATGTCTTTGAGGGGAAGTTAGGAGAGAAAGCTGTTGAGAAACCCACAGAAAAGCCACAGCCGATCCGCTTCCATTGTGAGTATTGTGGGAGGGATGGGCATAAGGATGAGTTATGTTTCAGGAGGAAGAGATATGAGAGGTTTGCTAGGGAGATGGCAAACAAGGGCAGGTACCACCTTTCTCATGGTGTGCCTGAGGCTCATAGAGGGCCTCTACCTAGAGGTGAGGTGTATGTGCGTACAGTTCCCACTCGTCGAGGTGGAAGTGTGTTTCCTCAGAGAGATAGGCGTGTTGGGTTTGGGCGTGGTGAGTTGGCTCGACGTGCTCTTTCTCATGACCGTTACGAGTTTGGGAGACACGTTCGGAGCTTTGGGTCTCAGATGGACTACGGGCCATGTTTTCCCCCTCGTGGTGCGCGTACTCCTCCAGTGAGACGTGACAGGTCCTTTGGTGGTAGGCGTGAGAGGGCTCCACCTAGAGGTTTCGGTAGGATGGACTTTGCTAATCCTTCTTTTGGGCAAATGGCTCGACACTGGTTTGACTCTTTTGGTACTAACCCCAGTGTTGAGTGGCTTGCTCATTCTCGTTCTTGTTTTTGATTGCAGGTGGGAGGCCTGGAGGACTTTTGGTTGATCGACTCCGGTTGCTCACGACACATGACCGGAGATTGTGGGTGGTTCTCCAGCCTCACCCCGGTGAGTACGAGGGAGTACATCACTTTCGGGGACAATGGGAGAGGATGAGTGCTTGCTGAAGGTATGGTGAAGGTGAGTAGCAAGGTGACCTTAAGAAGTGTGGCTTTGGTCAAGTCACTTGGTTTTAACCTGTTATCAGTATCTCAGTTACTTGACGAAGGTTTTGAGGTTCGTTTCAAGTCGTGCGGTTCTCGTGTGCTTGATTCTCGAGGCGATCTTGTCTGTACGATCGTCCCTAAGGGTCTAATCTTCCGTGCCGATTTTTCCCAGTCTGTTGGTCCTCCTCGATGCTTTGTTGCTGGCGTTTCGGCCGAGCTTTGGAAATGGCATAGGAGGTTGGGGCACTTGAGCTTTGAGCTGCTTTCCCGCTTGAGTGGTCTTGATCTTGTCCGAGGATTGCCTAAGTTGAAATTCGAGAAGGATTTGGTTTGTGCTTCTTGTCGGCATGGAAAGATGGTTGCTGCTTCTCACGCCCCTCTAACTGCGGTCATGACCGAGCGACCTTGTGAGCAGTTACACATGGATTTGGTTGGGCCAGCTCGTGTTCGCTCTGCGGGTGGGAAATGGTATGTTCTTGTTGTGGTTGATGATTTTTCGAGGTACTCTTGGGTTTTCTTTTTGGAGGATAAGAGCGAGATATTTGTCTTTGTTCGGGACTTGATCTTGAGGTTGAAGAATGAGAGACATGGTGATGCCATTCGAACTATACGTAGTGACAATGGCACGGAGTTTAAGAACTCTCATTTCGATACCTTTTGCAGTGATCTTGGTCTCAATCATCAGTATTCTTCTCCATACATCGCTTGCCAGAATTGCGTAGTGGAGAGGAAGAACTGGACCCTTTGTGAAATAGCTAGGACGATGCTCAATGAGCATAGGACTCCTAGGCGTTTCTGGGCTGAGGCGGTCAATACCGATTGCTATGTCTCAAATCGCATCTTCCTTCGTGCCTTTAAGAAGAAGTCCTCTTATGAGCTGATGCATGGGCGTCAACCCAAGGGGAGTCACTTTAGAGCTTTTGGTTGCAAGTGTTTCATTCTGAAGAAGGGCAAGTTGGATAAGTTTGAGTCTAGATGTTCAGATGTTATTTTCCTTGGTTATGCGATTCATTCTAGAGCATATCATGTGCTCAACCTTGACACTAACCGAATCATGGAGACTTGTGAGGTAACCTTCGATGAGACACAACCATGTAGCTCTTCTGCTTTTGAGTGTGCAGGTGATGAGAAGATTGGAGCTAGGATCTTTGAGGATGAGCAAGATGCAGATGGAGATGAAGACGATGATGGAGGTGAAGCTCCTGTGGCTGATCGTGTACGTGCTACTTCCGCTACTACGACGACGATCGAGGATGGTCCATCCCCTACACCCACTACGACAGAGGCTGTTCGAGTGGAGGCTGCTGCTCAGGGGGAGATTGTGTCCAGGCGAGAGGCTCCCCGGAGGGTACAAGTGGATCACCCACCGACGACGATCATAGGTGACCTTCATGAACGCACTACACGGTCGAGGTCAAGGAACACTTCTCATTTCGCTCACTCTGCTTTTGTTGCGTCGTTTGAGCCCAAAGATATTCGACATGCTTTGTCTGACGAGAATTGGGTGAATTCCATGCATGAGGAGTTGGAAAACTTTGAGAGAAACCAAGTCTGGGGGTTAGTCGATCCACCACCAAATTGTCGTCCCATAGGTACCAAGTGGGTGTGGAAGAACAAAGAGGGTGAGAATGGGATGGTTGTGAGAAACAAGTCGAGGTTGGTGGCTCAGGGGTTCAACCAGAAAGAGGGTATAGATTATGAGGAGACGTTTGCTCCTATGGCTCGTTTGGAGGCAATTAGGATCCTTCTAGCATTTGCCGTGGCTAAAGGGTTCAAGTTGTACCAAATGGATGTGAAGAGTGCTTTCTTGAATGGGGTGATAGAGGAAGAAGTGTATGTGAGGCAACCCCCGGGGTTTGAGAGCGAGAAATACCCACACCGTGTATACAAACTCCAGAGAGCGCTCTATGGGTTGAAACAGGCACCTAGAGCTTGGTATGGCAGGTTGAGAGGGTTTTTGCTGAGTAAGGGGTTTGTGATGGGCACAGTTGATAAGACCTTGTTTCTCCTTAAGCATGGGAATGACCTTTTGATTGTTCAGATTTACGTGGATGACATAATCTTTGGTGGCTCTTCTCATGATCTTGTTGCCAGATTTGCAGATGACATGAGCAGGGAATTTGAGATGTCCATGATGGGCGAGCTGCAGTTTTCTTAGGACTCCATATCAAGCAGTGCAAGGACGGGACGTTTGTCAATCAGGCGAAGTACACCAGGGACATGATGAAGAAGTTTGGCATGAACGACTCCAAGCCGCTGACTACACCGATGGGTACCACTACGGCTTTAGACGCGGATGAGGACGGCGAACCCGTGGACCAGAAGGAGTACCAGAGCATGATCGGCTCCCTCCTCTACTTGACGGCGACGAGGCCGGACATACAGTTTAGTGTGTGTTTGTGCACTCGTTTTCAGGCTTCACCGAGGACTTCACATCGGCAGACCGTCAAGCGGATTTTCAGGTACTTGAACTACACTCCTGAGTTTGGTCTTTGGTATTCTGCCTCCTCGACACTCAGACTTCACGGGTACTTCGATGCTGATTTCGCTGGGTGTCGATTGGACCGCAAGTCTACCTCTAGATGTTACCAGTTTCTCGGTTCTTCTTTGGTCTCTTGGTCATCTCGCAAGCAATCCAGTGTGGCCCAGTCCACTACAGAGGCCGAGTATGTAGCTGTTGCTAGTTGTTGTTGCCAGCTCCTTTGGATGACCTACACTATGAGCGATTTTGGTGAGGAGTGCTCCCAGGTTCCACTCTTTTGTGACAGCACCAGTGCCATAAGTGTAGCCAAAAACCCAGTCCTTCACTCCAAAACGAAACACATAGAAGTGAGATACCACTTTCTGAGGGACAATGTTGAGAAAGGAAACATATCCTTGTCCTATGTACCTACCCAAGATCAGCTAGCCGACATTTTCACCAAACCACATGACCAAGTCACTTTCACTCCCTTGCGGGGTGAACTTGGGGTGTGCTTTCCTTTCTAGCTGGGTCTTGGAGCTTCTCATGTATATATATGATATATGTTTCATTTTGCTGCATTCCATACATGCATTTTACTTTCTGTACAAAACCTGGTAGGATAGCCATCTTTGGATCACTTGTGCTAGGAAAAGCTTCTCTTATATACTTTAATCACTGATGTGCTATATGTGAGATATGTGCATGTTTGGTAAATGGTGATGTGAATGCTATGCTCTTGATGGTTTTGCCATATATTTATGTTGAGATAGCTTCCTTTTATGATAATGCTAAATTGGTGTCACTCATGAGCAGATGCTTATCTATGCTCAATTTGTGCTTAAATGCCTATATCATGTTTTGTTTGTGCTTGAGTACCATGTTCTCTTTGCTTGGGGTCAAATACTTTTTGTCATTATAAATGTTTAGCCCATTTGTTCACTTTGGGAGGAGCATAAGCTTCTTTTTGCCGCAAAGGCATTTCATGTACCATGTTTAAACTTGAAAATGAACTTGGTGTATGAATTGTCTTATGCTTGAAAAATGAGCTCCTAATCATGTTTTTATGTTTGATATTCATATCTTTGGTGCTAAACTGTAGCATGTTGTCTACCATGAGAAGTCTCATTTTAAGAAGTGGACACATGGCTCGGTGGCTTTAACATGACTTGAGTAGCTTGTGGGCGTTTATAATGATCTTGTGATGAGAATTTGTGATCTTGTATAAACTTTGGATGACCTAGTGTATTTGTGCTCAAATTGCCATGGATAGGATCTTGCTCATGAGATGAATGTTTCTTTGTGAAAATTGCTTTTGGCCATGTCACATGCTTATATGTCTCTACCTTCTTGATGGCAATCTGCTAACTACACCATATCTACTTTGCTTGCTCTATGTCTCATGTGTAGCATTTTGTTGTGCTCTTTGTATATTTGAGAAGCTTGGTAGATTGTATATATGCTTTGACATGCATTTTTCATGAAAACAAGGGGAAGAGTTTCATATACCTTGATTCATGCATTGTCAACAAGAGGGAGATTTTTGAGAAATATACATACAAGGGGGAGATTTTGTGAAAATTTGGTATGCATTTGTGAGATGTTGCATGTGAGGAGAAAAATTGAGAAGAAAGGGTTTGCATTTGCTCAGGGGGAGTTTGCATATGTGCAGGGGGAGCTTCTTTTGGTTTGCCTGAGTTTTGTGCTTTGTGATGTGCTCTTTGTGAGTTTTGTTTTGTCTCGGCTGTGTTGAGCCGTTGCCCTTGCCTTAGGGGGCCGAGACTTGGTTTGGCGAGTGATCGTGTTTTCGCTTGTTTTTTGGCTTTGGATCACTTTCTTGGAGGTTGCTGTTCGTGGTTGTTTTCTTTTCTTTTTCTCTATGTGATTTCTATGGGTGTTGTCAATGCACTCATCAAGGGGGAGATTGAGGACCAGGTGTGTCCGAGGACCAGTGGAGGGTCGCTCCTTAGTGATGAGTGATTGACAACGTTGTGTGGACTGATGCTTGGCTAAGTGTGCAGGTACAGGTTGTGGCTTGACTCGTGTCGGTGCAAGTGAAGAACAAGCGCGAAAGGCCTTAGCCGTGGCGGCCTCCGTGTGATGGAGAGGCAAGTAGGCTTGGTTCGATGGACCCGGTGGCCGATGGGGTCAAGTGCGAGCCGTGCGGTGCAAGACTAGCGGGCCGAAGTCGTGAACATGGGCCGGTGCAAGGTAGCGCATCGAGCCCGAAGCTTGCACGCGGGGTTTGTTGGTTTGCCCACAAAACCATCGGTGGACGGTTTCTTGGTTTGGGCCTCAAAACCAAGTCCGAAGGCCCGAGGCGACGGAGACGGTGATCCGGGAGCTTCGGGAAGCTTCGAGGCGGGGGGCACGTGGCGTGATCGCGGGGCTTGTATCGATGCTAAGCAAGGCCGCGGTGGAAGCGTGTCCGCTCGATGAAGACTAGACCATAATGCCCCTGAGGAGTTGTATCTTCATTTCAAGTTGTAGGGGTAGCGTGGTCATTTACCTCCCTCCGATGGACTTCGTATAAATAGCGGAGAGGTGGATGGCATCTCTCTCTCTTGAACTCTAGGGTTCCCTCCCTTGGTAGATTGCACTGAACTGCTTCTTTTCCCTCTGTATTCCTTAGGCTAGATTCTTGTATGGACTCTGACCTCTGGATGTATAGAAGCATTCGGCGTTGCGGTGATCTCCTAGTCCTCTGTGATTTTCATGTCATTTTCGGGGCTATTTTTGGGGAGTTTCGTTCTTCGCTCGATTCATGATTTTGAGGATGTTTCTTCTCGGATTTCTTTGAGGGGATCATGGGTGGATGCCTTCCGCATCTTTGTGTGTGATCTTGACCCCTCAAACGTCGGCAAAGGCCTTCGATTCGTGAGTTTTTGGCCGGAGCTTGAGTTCTTGGTGGTGGTTCGTGTGATCCACGATTCCCGGTGACTTAGAGAGCTAGAGGTCGAGATTTTTGGGGGCATAGCTTCCTCTTGTGTTGTTTATCATCTTCCCAAATCTTGTCTCAAGAGTTTTAGCCGTTTGGGAGATCCGGTGATGGATTTGGACAGTTGACCTCGCGGGGTCAGGCTTTATCTGCTCTGTTCGCGAGTGGCGTGTGGACTGTCCACGTGACACCAGTTCGTCGCGTGTTCATCCGTGTCCGTGCGCGTTCGCGTTTCGATCCGTTCTGTCGCTAGGGTTTTGTTGCAGCAAGTTTGCGGACTGTCCGTGTGTGGTTCACGGACTGTCCGCGTGGCTCGGATTTTGTCTGGGGTGGCTCGTGGTTTGTCTGAGGTGTCCAGCGAGTTTTTCCGGACTGTCCGCCTGGGGTGGCCGGACTATCCGCGAGGTGCCGGACCATTTGCGGTGCTTTCCGGACTGTCCGAATTTCCTTGGTGCAGCACTGTTGGCTCGAGGTCCTATTTCGGACTGTCTGCCGAGGGTCCGCGGACTGTCCGCCAAGCTTGCGGACTGTCCGCCATACTCGTCCAGACTATCCGGCCAGGGTTTCGCAGTTTTGGCTAAGTCTTTTGGTTCTTGTCTTGTGCTTCCATGGTTTGATTCAAGGCTTGTCTCTAGATTTGTGGGCTTGTGTGTGTGAGTACTCAGAGTGGCAATCGGGGTTTAGGCTGAGTTCGATCTTCGGGAAGAATTTTTATTAGCTCCCATTCACTCCTCCCCTCTCCGGTCGCCTATTCGGTCCTTCACCTGGAAGAGAGAAGAGAGAAAGAGTTAGAAATATGGATGAGGAGAGGATAGAGGAGATGGAATAGAAGAATGGAGAGGTTGAAGAGATAAGGCAGGCAACTGACAGGGGTAGTGGTGGTGGGCGCGTGAGTGCTAGTGGATGGCCGCGCGGAGAGAATAATTGTACCGGTGCTTCTCACCATCCAGTATAGATGTGCAACTTTCAGTACCGGGGCTTATCTCCACCCGGTACTAATAGGGCGCTTGAGACATTTGTACCGGGTGGTGTAACCATCTAGTACAAATGGGTGACATTAGTACCGGGCCTATTCCTCACCCGGTACTTAATGGTGCCTCACAGGGGTGCGTCTGGACCCTCCGGATACAAAAATACCTGGTACTAATAGACTTCGAGACCCAAGATATTAAGTCTATTCCTTAGTAGTGTATCTACAACTACACTGACAGTTGATTCTCATGTCATGTCACCATAAGTTGATATATCAAAAATGGATAATACATTAGTAAATGTTAATAGTTTTTGTTGACTCCATCATCTATTACCTTAGGTATATATATATACCATATTATTTACGGACAGTTTTTCGCCAAGACTAGATGGAGGATTAATGATAGATCTTATTTGCTTTCGTTAACATAGCTGTTTTTATTATGGGTCTGTTCGACAGATCTTCTGCTGATTTGTACGGAAGATTTGTTTTGAGAGGAAAATAATGTGCACTGAATTGATCAGTTGATTAAATGCATGGGATAAGGAAATGGCGACAGAGACAAGAAGCAACCATATATTGAGACTTTGAGAGGTACGCGTGCTGTGCGTGCACTTCATCAGTCGGGGTCTTGGGGAAGGAGAGGCATCATGAAGCATATCAAAATATAGCAACTAGCCATCTGATCGACTTATTTCATTCTCCAACAGTTCTCCAGAAGATCCAGTCGATGTGATACAGAGGTGTCACTCTTTTTATTTTGGAAGCCATCAGCAACTGCTCAGAGGTGTCACTCTTTTTATGGAGAAGATCCAACTTCATCAGTCGGGGTCTCGGGGAAGCAGGGGAAGCAGTGGCATCATGAAGCAACTAGCCATCTCATCGACTTCTTTCATTCTCCAACAATTCTCCAGAAGGTCCAGTCGATATGATGCAGAGGTGTCACTCTTTTTATTTTGGAAGCCATCATCAGACTCTTTTTATTTTGAAAGCCATCAGCAACGGCTTGTTCAGAGGTGTCACTCTTTTTATGGAGAAGATCCAGTCGATATGATGCAGAGGTGTCACTCTTTTTATTTTGGAAGCCATCAGCAACAGCTTGTTCAGAGGTGTCACTCTTTTTTTATTTTGGAAGCCATCAACAACAGCTTGTTTGAAACAGTTTTTTGTTTGCTATTGCAATGGAGAGCTCTACATGGTACGTTCGAGCCTAGATAAGATTCTTGTAACACTACGTTCACCAAAATCCTCGTGTACACATATCACACTGCTTATACTTTTGTCATCATTTCGTGTAAAATGGTTTATTTGAATGTATTATGACTGGTAAACATATGCTTATAAGTCGGTTTCGCTCTTACTCAACTAGCAATATGCTACGCTCACGAGTCACTATTGTGCCATTTGAATTGGATCGGGTGTTGTCATAATTGTTTGCAATTTCAATTCCGGAGGAACCTAGCTCCTACAAAGCCACAAGGGCGCATGCATGATACCCTATTACCCTACCATCTCTAAAATTTCACTGACTACCAGTTACATTAATCTTCCGACACAAATTAGGAGTATTGAATGTGGATTAATGACAAAATCTATTTCACAACTACCTTAATTTTCGAGATGAATCTAATGAGCCTAATTATGACCTGATTAGACAACTTTGTGCTACAGTAACCAATCTCTAATGACGGATTAATTAGACTTAATGGATTCGTCTCGCGATTTCCAGTCTATTCGTGTAGTTAGTTTTATAAGTAGTCTACATTTAATACTCTTAATAGATCTTGGAAGCGAACTGTTGACACCTTTTCGGGACCAACACACGGCGTGTAGAGGAGCTCGCTGCAGCACCACTACACAGGGCGGTCAAACCTCCCTAGCAGGGCGGTCAGACCGCGTCAGCCGGGGTGAACCGGCGGTAGACCTTCGAACGCTCGCTCGGGAAGGATCCCGTCGGGGCAGGCGAACCTAGGGTTGTCCTAGGGTCGGCAGGCCACCTAGGACGCTCTCAATCGACGTAGAGACGAAGGAGGAACAACAAGTATTAGATTGGAAAAGCTTGGGTAAAGAGAAAAGGTAAAAAGATAAATGAAAGTGTTTTGATCGATTGGATGATGCTCAATCGGGCGTGGCCCTTTATATTTATAGGGAGGGGAGGTCTTGCCCCATTAGGAGTCGAAACCCTTACAAAATCGTGTCAAAATACAACTCCTAACTAGTTTTGGCAGGACAGGGCAGTCTAACCGCCCTAGGGACGCGGTCTGACCGCGTGCCGGACGTGCAAACCTTCTCGAATCCATATCTCTCTCATCCGGACTCCGAATTGGACGTTCCACATATGAATCTTGATCTCTCGACGAGACCTATCCAATGGTGAAGTCCAAATTGCCTTTTGAGAACTTTGACCCGGGCGGTCAGACCGGGTCAATGAGGCGGTCTAACTGGTTTTACCCAGATCTGCCAATTTTGGGTGTCAACATATGCCTCCCTGTTTTGTGGCAAAGCTTTGCGTGCCAGAAAACATTCTTTTAACCCAGAATTGACCAAGGATGATGAGAAATATTATTTCATCGGCCATATATTTTTTCTAAGGGTGATAATCATCTTATCGGCCATAAGCTTACTCTTAGCTCAAGGAATGATTTGTTTCGGTCTCCATACCTTCTTAGTACCTACTGACCTTGTTGGCATGGCTGCTGGTTGTTGCTTCATTGCTCCTTGCTTCCGCAGCCGCTGCAATCTTCTTTTTGAGTATGAGACAAGCCTGAGGGACACCACCTCGGCTGTGAGTATTTTGAGTCTTTCTCGCTGTCCTTCTCATCTCCTTTAGATTTAATAGATGCACTCTTGACCAGATTATTGTCAACAACAAACGGTCTTTGCATTGAACCATTACATACATATGTAGGAGGATATTGAATCATATATGAGCGCATATGTAAATTAGCATAATCCAAAAGTGAATAATAGCAAGGATATGACCAGGACCATGTTGAGGTCGGTCCAACATATGAGTAAGGTGCAGCAGCATAATTTTCTTGAGTTTTGCAAGAACAAGGTATATTTTGAGATTTTCGTGAAGAATTGAAATTTTTACCTTTATTTGGCTGACTCCTTTGTTTTTGACTTGCTCCCTTCTTCTTGTACTTGGCTAAAAGCTCCTCGAAAGTCAGCTTCACCTTTTTCCTCAGATCTGGCTTGAACCTCTTGTCACTAGATGGACCAGTCCAACCGGCTTGGGCGGTCAAACCGCCTCCCTGGGCGGTCAAACCGGCTTCGGCGGTCAGACCGCCTCCCTGGGCGGTCAGACCGGCCGCTGTAGAGCCGGCACATTTGCTTGGGCCTTGCCCCCCCCCCGAGCGCTTGAGGGACCTCCTTCGACAACTTCTCCTGCACTTTTATCATCTCTGGAACAGCAAACATCTCTTCTCCAATGATGATATTTTTTCCATTGGCTTTTTCGGCTTGATCCGGCCGAATTAGCACATTTGGATTGTTTAACTCAAGCACATGTACTGGAAAAGGATTATGATCAACTTGCATATCATGTACCATCAAACGACCTTCATTAATGGCCAATTGTATTTGTCTCCTAAATACATTACAATCGTTAGTAGCATGAGAGTAAGAATTATGATATTTGCAATAAGCATGTTTCTTCAACTCTTCAAGTGGCGGCATAGTATGGGATATTCTGATGTTTCTAAGCTTATGTAACTCATCAAAAATTTTATCATATTTGGCTACATCAAAAGTATATTTAATTTCTTCTTGCCGATTTTTGCGGACTGGCTTTAAAGAAGCACAAGTACTAGGTTTATGTTTGCTAGACCATGCAAATTCAGCAGTGTAGACATCATTGCTCTCATCGTCTGAAACATTAGATGCATAATAAATAGGACGATTAGATTTCTCACTGGACTTTTGCGAACTTTTAGATTCCTTAAGTCGGTTTTCATTAGCTAGAGTTTTTTGCAATAACCGACTCACATCCATGAATTTCTGACCATCTAGCTTCTCTTTATGAATATCAAGCAAACCAGAATAAGCAAGATCCGCTAGATCTCTATCAGAAATTGTCAAACTATAGCACCGGTTTCTAGTATCTCTAAATCTTCTAATATATTCAGAAACAGATTCATTGGGTTTTTGCTTAACCGATACAAGATGTGACAATTTTAACTCAGTTTCACCAGTAAAGAAATAATTATGAAATTTATTCTCTATATCAGAAAAAGTATAAACTGAGTTGGGTGGCAAAAAAATAAACCAAGTAAATGTAACACCCGATAGAGATAAAGGAAACAATTTCATTTTACAAATATCATTAGAAGCAGCTGCACCACATTGTATAGTAAATTGGCATATATGCTCTAATGTACTTCTACCATCATTCCCACTAAATTTAGTAAACTCTGGTATTTTAAATCCCTGTGGGTATGATATATACTCGTAATTCTCAGGATACGGTCTTTAATACGACCGACTCTTAGTTTTAGGCTCTGTACCAAAAGTTTGTCTAAATATCTCGAGCATCTCCTCTCTAAATCCCTCCATCCCCAAAGTGGTTCTAGGTCTAGCCGATCCAGGATGTGGTGCTCGAGTTACAGTAGGTTGTGATGTGCTATATGTTGACGTTTGGTTCGGCAATATATTAGGAACATGATGCAACGAACTATTAGGAACATATGCACTTGTAGGTGGCTCGCTATATACAACCGTATGCGGAATCATAGCATTAGTAGCGGCCATTGTACTCCCTCCACCAGCCGAAGCACCAATGGTGGTCCGGCTATGTATGTGGTGGATGAGCGGTGCACCAATGGGGACTTTAGGTATATTCAAATTTGAAAAAGCATCTAGTATGTTATCTTTAGGATTTTCGGTATTAGAAGTAGATGCATTAATATCATCACTAGAAATTTGTTTACCAAATTTGGCCTCTATACGATCTAAACAAGAACTAATCGTAGATTCAAAATTTTCACTCATGGCAACAAATTTGTTATTTAAGCTAGCACTAACAGCCCCATCAATCAGATTAACAATATCTAAATTAATTTCAGGAGGAGCATTAGATTGTACCTTTAGAGCGGGAATATCGGTGACGACATCCTTGTCCTTCTTGACGTTCCCTTGTCGATCCACAGAGAAGTGCGAGACGTATTGCTTCATTGCTTCTTCTTCCAACTCCTGGATCTCCCGCTCCTTTTGTTCACGAATCTTCTTTCTGATTTCAGCAAGCACTTTTTGCTCCTCAACCGACATTTGTTCAACATTCGGCCTTGCAATGTTTGCAGCATCAACCTCAGCGGGTATAGGTAGTTTACCGGCCATGGTAGCCGATTGATCTTCCTTCTTCCCCAGCGGAGTTGCCAATTTGTTGGCACCTTTTCGGGACCAACACACGGTGTGTAGAGGAGCTCACTGTAGCATCACTACACAGGGCGGTCAAACCTCCCTAACAGGGCGGTCAGACCGCGTCAGCCGGGGTGAACCGGCGGTAGACCTTCGAACGCTCGCCCGGGAAGGATTCCGTCGGGGCAGGTGCACGTAGGGTTGTCCTAGGGTCGGCAGGCCACCTAGGACGCCCTCAATCGACGTAGAGACAAAGGAGGAACAACAAGTAATAGATTGGAAAAGCTTGGGCAAAGAGAAAAGGTAAAAAGATAAATGAAAGTGTTTTGATCGATTGGATGATGCTCAATCGGCCGTGGCCCTTTATATTTATAGGGAGGGGAGGTCTTGCCCCATTAGGAGTCGAAACCCTTACGAAATCGTGTCAAAATGCAACTCCTAACCAGTTTTGGCAGGACAGGGCGGTCTAACCGCCCTAGGGACGTGGTCTGACCGCGTGCCGGACGTGCAAACCTTCTCGAAGCCATATCTCTCTCAACCGGACTCCGAATTGGACGTTCCACATATGAATCTTGATCTACTCGACGAGACCTATCCAATGGTGAAGTCCAAATTGCCTTTTGAGAACTTTGATCAGGACGGTCAGACCGGGTCAGTGAGGCGGTCTAACCGGTTTTAGCCAGACCTGCCAATTTTGGGTGTCAACAGGAATCCAAAATTTTTTCCAAAAAATTTCAACAAACTTTTTTTTTGAGACGGAAAATGCATTGATCTTAGCCTATTACACTGGCCCTTTTATAAACAGGACCCCAAAGAAAAAGAAGATTACAAAGAAGTTGTCCAAACTCCTAATCATCTTCCTCGAAGCCTTCAGAGATCCGTTTGTCGCCGCCGCCGAAGCCGCTTCCCAATCATCGTCGGGCACCAGAGCCAATCTCCACAAGATGGAGGCCGCAGAGGAGGGCTTACTTCTAGCCGAATTAGCCGAGTACACTGCCTCCCAGGCGCATCGGCCAACTCCAGTACCCACGACGCATCCATCCAAACCATCGCCAGCAACCTGAGCAAAGCTCAGATTTTCGCCAAAGAACATCTTCCTCGAGATTAATAGGGTCAACAACATCATCACCTGAAGAAGACGATGATGCGCCGGCCCTCGACTCCTGGACAGGTCTCCCCAGCCTCTCCGTTGACATCGGACTAGATCGCCATCGGAGAACGGAAGAATCTGGGAGAAATTATTTCCCTGCAACGCCGTCGCTTCCGCATCGCCGTCGCCGCCGGGAAAATCAAGCCACAGAGGAGCCACAATCCTCCGGCAAAACCTGACTCCACCGCCGATCATCAACGACGAGCAAAACCTAGACCTAGATGGACTCGATCTACTAAAAGATGAACCCCCGCTCCCCTTGCCACCGGCTAGGAGGCCGGGGACGAGGAAGAACGGGGGCTAGAGACTAGCAGCGGCGGCTGCGCAAACAGGCGGCGGCGGCGGCAGTTCCGCCCGTGTCGCCCGTGGGGGGCGACGCGGGGGACAGGGGTTGCGTATTCACTCGGGCCGGCTTGGGTTTCATAGACCGAGTAAGTTAAAAAAAAATTCAACAAACTAAACAGGGCCAAGCCTCACACTTGCTAGCAGCTTGCCGACGGTGGGCCCTGGGCAGCAGGGCATGGATGAACAATTCCCATTTCCCAATACCGTCAAATCCCAACTCCATTTCCTTCATCCTCGTCAGCAACGGAGCAGATCGGCGGCGAGATCCCAGCTGACAGAACTCGCCATGATCACATCCCCACGACGAGAAGCACAGCAGTAGCCAGCAGATAAGCGGATAAGCAAGCACCCCCGGGAGCTTTTTGGCTCCCGAATTGCCACCACATCACCTCACTGTCCAGCCCACGTATCCAGCCCAAGGAACAGCGGGCCCAGCATGTCCCCATCGCTTGCTGGCTGCTGCTAACTCCTTTTAACTTTTGGGATATTTGGTTCCGGGTGATTATAATTTTGCAGAGTTTAGAAACGTTATTGCTGGCTGCTGTTTCTCAAACTTGACATAGCAAAAGCATTTGACATAGTGAGGTGGGACTATCTCCTGGAGGTACTTGAGAACTTTGGCTTTGGGAACAAGTGGCGCGGTTGGGTATCTGCCTTACTGTCAACGGCTTCCACTTCGGTGCTTCTTCATGGCGCAAGGGGTAACTGGTTCAAACATTTTGCTGGCCTTCGACAAGGTGATCCTTTGTCGCTAATGTTATTCATCCTTGCAATGGAGCCACTTCAACGGCTGCTTGATCTTGCAACTGCTGAAAACTTGCTAACACCTATTGCCAACAGAGCGGCCAAGTTGAGAACTAGTCTGTACGCAGATGATGTGCCAGTTTTTCTGAATCCGAGGCAGCAAGAAGTGGAAGTGGTGGCACATATTTTAAACATCTTTGGTCAAGCCTCGGGCCTCGTTACTAACAGACACAAGTGTGCAGTCTACCCGATAAGGTGTGATGGGCTGAATGTGGAGGACATCATGACAGGTTTCCCTTGTCCAGTAAAGAATTTTCCCTGTACCTATCTTGGGTTGCCTTTACATCACAGAGCATTGCATAGAGTGGAGTTTCAGCCCATCATAGACAAAGTGTCCAACAGATTGCCAGCTTGGAAAGGGAGATTTTTGATTAAGGCGGGAAGGCTGAAATTGTTGAATACGGTTCTTTCTTCAATTCCGACTTACTTCATGACTGTGTTCCCCCTGAAGAAATGGATCATAAAGAAAATTGACAAAATTAGGCGTGGATTCTTGTGGAAAGGATCCCAGGAGGTTAAAGGAGATCACTGCTTGGTGAGGTGAGCCAAAGTGCAGAAGCCGAAACATTTAGGAGGTCTTGGTGTATTGGATCTGGAGCTTTTCGGAAGAGCTTTGCGCCTCAGATGGCTTTGGTATGACTGGACCGAGCCAGACAGGCCATGGGTGGGAACGAACGTTCCTTGCAATGATATTGATAAGCAATTGTTTAGAGCCAGCACAGAGGTGATTTTAGGCAACGGGCGAAAGGCGAAGTTTTGGGAATCGGCTTGGATTGCTGGGCAGGCACCCCGGGATATCGCCCCTAACCTCTACAGATTGGCCTGGAGGAAAAATCAGACGGTAAAGGAAGATCTGCAAAACAACAACTGGACTAGGGGCATTTGGCGGATGAATACTGCTACTGAAATGGCTGAGTTGGTCTCGCTTTGGGCGCTGGTCAGTGAGGTGAGGCTGACTGATAATAAGGATATTATTCGGTGGAAGTGGACAGCTAGTGGCCAATACTCTTCTCGGTCTGCATATAGGGCACAGTTGCTCGGTTCCTACTGCATGTTCGACGCTTTGGCGATTTGGAAGGCCAAATCTGAAAGCAAACACCGTTTCTTCGCCTGGCTCCTAGTACAGAGGAAAATCTTAACCGCAGACAAGCTTCTGGCGAGAAATTGGCCTTGCAATCCGGTGTGCCCTTTATGCGATCAGGAAAACGAAACAGCGGATCACCTATGTCTACATTGTGTGTTTGCTCAGGAAGTCTGGGTCTTGGTTGCGGAGTGGACTGAAGGTGTTGTGAAAGTTCCTGGGCGGCAAGTTTCGCTGATGCATTGGTGGAACTCGGGGTTGGCTAGTGCTCCCAGTGCGACCAAAAACAGGCGTGCAACAGTTCGGATTTATACGGTTTGGAACATTTGGAAAGAGAGAAATAGGAGAGTTTTCGATAGCATTGCTTCTACGCCACGTCGAGTGCTGCAGCTAGTCAAGGATGAAATGGCCACCAAGTTTACTGCCTGCGAGATGGAAGTGCACCCTGTAGTTTCCTAATGTTAGTCCTTTCAGTGAGTTTGGAGAGTTTTTATGTTTTATGTAATACACAACTTGTAACAAACCGCATGCTTCCTCTTCTTAAATGACATAGCAGTGTTCCTGCTTTTACTTTCAAAAAAAAAGAAACGTTATTACTATCCATTTTATTGAAAATTTGCTATTGCAATTCTTCACTTCCCGCATCTTTGTCATTTTCTACGTCTGATGCGCACTAGAGCCCACTTGCAAGCTCCTTATTTGCGTATAGGGACCAAATTACCCTCCGTCCAAGCCGGGTGTCCCCCCCTTCCTCTACTCCACCTCCTCCTCCTCCGCCGCCGCCAGAGAAGGCTACGCGCGGCGAGAGCAGGGGCGGCGGAGGAGCAGAGAAAGGGGCCGGCACCCCGGCTTGGACGGAGGCCAATTCGGTCCCTATACGCAAATACGGAGCCTGCAAGTGGGCCCTAGTGCACATCAGACGTAGAAAAGAGCAAAGATGCGGAAAGTGAAGAATTGCAGTAGCAAATTTCCAATAAGACAAATAGTAATAGCATTTCTCCAACTTTGCGAAATTGTAATGGTCTGGAACCAAATAACTCTTAACTTTTCATATCAACAGAGGACACTTTTGGACTATGGCTAATCTTAATTTTCTTGCGTCATATCTGCGCAGTTACCACCAGTCATCCGAATATATGATGTACATGCCCGACTCAAAAATCACACATCTTCCATTCAAATTTTGTGCAGGAATTTGTATTTCCTGAGGTTTTGTGCTGGCATTTGAATTCTTTTGCTCATCCTCGGATCCTGGTTGTGGTCGAGCAGCCCGCAACGATTGAGCGTTCATCGCCAAGATTTCTGAAAAAGGCAGGTGATGCCACCAACGTCTGTTGTGTTAAATCTAAACCTCTGTCACCAGCATAACCTATAAATATGCAATATAGCACTAGCATTATTAACGTTGATAGCAGCTTGGTTTTAACATTTTATATGCAACATACAGCAGTATTAGAAGTCTAGAACAAATCAGATCACATCCCCTGCAAGACAGTTGAGGGTCCTTGAACTATCATCATGTGCACCCTGATTGTGCTGCAGCCAGAAATCTACATAACCTTCTGTCAGATGAATCATAACAATACAGAAAGGCGTCTCCACGTTACATGAATCATACTAACATTTCGGCGTTTATTTCATCTGGAAGGGGATAAGCCATCCTTAAATTGTTGACCAGAGCCTGTTAAATTCAGGTAACCTGGCAGCATTCACAACACCCTGAAAAAAGCCCCACAATTTGCACCCAGTGGTTTCGGTCAGACGGTCACCCAAGCAGTAACTGTCCAATTGACTCCACTTACCAGCAAAGCTGGCTGAACTTGGACATGTAAGGTCCACTTGTCAGACTCTGTTCATACAGATCTCATAATAATCTTCATTCATTTGTACTGATGCAAGGACTAGAGCGTCAATACCATACATAGGCTCCATTGACAACTTTTGCATCATATGCAAGATGCAAAGTCGTCAGAAAGCAGCTTTGCACCATAAAGAAGTGTCAGTAGTACTACTACTGCAAGTAAAAATAGTAGCCAGATTTGCTTTTGCATCATATGCAGCTGGATAACTGAAAACAGCAGAAGCTAAATGCCAGTCCAATTAGATATGTAGCCTACAAAGCATTATGGTTAACACTTGGTTCTTTAGCCATCTAATATCTAGGGGACCTTGAACCCACATACTTGTTCATTTACCACCAAAATAGAGGATCCCTATTTCATCAGCACTTAACCTAGATCATGCAACGCAGGGACCAGCCAATTATTCAAGGATCCCCAGGTCTTTTTAGACTCCATTGTTATCCTCCTTGTTCGTGACATTGTCCTTGGCGCTAGCGCTAACGCTGTTAGTGGAGCCATAGTACGTGTGCTTCTTGGATGAACCCTTGCACTGGCCAACTGGATACTTGCGTGCATTGATCTCCATCTTCCGCACGGCAGCCTTGCCAAGGTCGACTCCGCACATGTCCGACAGGCGGACCAGGTAGAGGAGCACGTCAGCAAGCTCCTCGCCCAAGTGCTCCTTCTCAGCATCATCCCAGCCTGGCAGCCCCTTGGGCACCTCCCCTTTCCATTGGAATATCTCAGAGAGCTCCCCCACCTCTCCAACCTGCACAACGTGAAGCAAGCATGCATGATAAGGGACATGAAAATCCATGAAAAGGGTTCTGCTGGGTGCCAATTAGATAGACTGGGCGAGGAGCTAGTTGGTACTGCTCCCACATCACCCATCACGGGCATCTCCTAGCTGGGCAACACTTAGACCTTGTTTAGTTCCCAGATTTTTCACCAACTACCCGTCACATCAATCTCCGGACACTAATTAGGAGTATTAAATGTGAATTAATGACAAAACCCATTCCACAACTCCTACCTTAATTTTCGAGCCGAATCTAATGAGCCTAGTTATGACATGATTAGACAATATTGTGCTATAGTAACCAATCTCTAATGACGGATTAATTAGGCTTAATGGATTCATCTCGCGATTTCTAGTCCATTCGTATAGTTAGTTTTGTAAGTAGTCTACATTTAATACTCTTAATAGACCTTGGAAGGGAACCCTAAAATTTTTTTCCAAAAACTTATCACGAACTAAACAGGGCCTTAGGCACAAAAGTGTGCTGTATAAACTTTTGCTGTTAGCCCCCACCACAACACCAGAGTACAGAAGGAGCAAAACAAATCAGCATCTGGTGCAGCCGAGTGGGCATCTTGCGTAAGGCCAACTCATTCAAAGTTTCAAACTGTTGATTTGGATAATCTGATGGTGAAAAGAAAAGACAATAGAAAGAGAACGTTGCAGAAGGATGTGTACTGACATCTATCCCCAGGTACACAGGATTGAGGATTTCTTTTTTGTCTGCTGTACCCTTGCAGAGTCTCTGGGAGAACCTTCTCTGGCATGCTTGATGAATGGCTTATGTCGTTTTTAGGTTGGAGAAAGCAGTGCTTTTCTATATATTGTCTAGATTTATTTCATATCCTGCAAAGAAAATAATAAACGAGTTCCAACATGTATCCAGTCATTTCCCTCACATAAATGTAAAAGTACTAGTGGAAAGGTTAATAGAAAATCCTGCACATGTTCCATAAGAAAAGGTTGATAAAATTAAAGTTTATACATTTTATTTTCCATTTTCCCCTGTAAATAAGCCAATATAAATGTTCATAAAAAAATTAATCTCTCCTAACAAGCCCTTTGTTTTTGGTGGATTGCTAGACAATCATGAACATTTTGATGATCCAATAAACAACTTCAGAAGATATTAGACACCAGATGATGAGTCTAATGCTCTTTTCTTCAAAGGATAACCATGAACATTTTGTCTATCTTATAAACAACTTCAGAAGATATTAGACACCAGATGAGGAAATAGATTTTTATGAAACACAAGGGCCACAGCTTAACATATTCTAGTTTGGTTTACACCAACCAACTTTTCATATGATAAACTGAATTCCCAGTATCATCAAGATTAAAACCTATATCTGCCAAAAGAAATACAGCCGTCCACACATATCACTGCTAAAGTGTCAAATGCAAAATGGAAAATGAGTTGCTATGAGACATATGACATATATATGAACTCCATAATCTTGGCAATTGTAACATCCCTTACTAAAGTTTGTTGCTACTGCCATGAAACCGAATTATACATACATGCATGTTGGACCATTGGTCCATAGTACATGCCAACAAAGGTGCTTTCCCCCCAAAAGGACTGCACATCACTGTTTGGTCCGTACATTCAGCATTTTAGCCATGAAGTTTTCCCTCCGACATCAACAGGACTAACATTTCATTTGACCGACCAATCCTTTTTATCAGAAAATTTTAAGCAGCCCACATCACCGGACATTTCCCTCGGTTCTTTCGATTCCTGAGTGCCTCCCCTTTCTACCAGTACCCTCTTCCTCCCCCCTCTGTTGCCCATGGGCGAAACTACACGCATCGTGTGAGATTTTTTACCAGGACAGCATCAACTCGCAATGTGGCACTGGAAGAGAACAAAAGGGGGGCCGACCTGACAACTACGGGGAGGATGGCCGGACGCAAGGACGCCAAAGGCTTTTCTGCGGCCAATCATTCCCTCCTCTCGGAGCAAGAACTGAACCGCCTACACCCATCCTTATTATCCCCATTTTATTTTTTTTAAGAAAATCGCGGAGCACCATGAATCAAACCCCCAATAAACACCGAAACTACACTTTCAAAAAAAACACCGAAACTAAATAATAAACTCGTTAATTCATTTCAGAGCAGGATTCTCCTAAAAGAGAGCAGGAAAGAGGGGGGACGGACCAGGGCGAGGAGCAGGTTCCTAGGGGAGTGGAACTGCTCCCAGTCCCTCTCCCTGGCGAAGTCCGCCATCCGCTCCCGCAGCGCCTCCAGGCTCAACGCCGCCGCCGTCCCCATCTCGCCGCCGCCACGAGCACCGCCGCCGACGCCGCCCTTGCCCTCCCCCTCCACACTCGCCTCCTCCACACCACCGCTCATCTCCGCTCTCTGGTTTGATTTTGATTTTGGTTTTTAATCCCTCCCTTCTCTCTCCTCGTTGGAGAGGGGGAGGACCCGGGGGGGGGGGGGGGGGGGGGGGGGGGGGGGCTATAAATACGGGAGGGCGGTGGGGTTGGAGGGGGGGGGGCGCAGAAGTTTCTTTATTTGGCAACGAGTGGGGCACATATTTGGGCCGGCCCGGGCGGGGGCGTAGCAGGGTTCATGGGCCGGCAGCCAGTCCACGCGCTGCAGCCTGTGCTTTGCTTACAGAAAACACACTGTTGTCCTCTCAAAAAGGCAAAAATAATAGTGTTCTAAAAAAAGGCAAAAATAATAGTCATAGCAGAAGTAAAAATGAAATAGCAGTCTATTCCTATAAAAAATGTATTTATGCTATCTTCTCTGAAAATGTTTTGTATTTTTTTGGCACATACTTTATTAGGGAAATTTTAGGTGCTTGTAATTAATGTGAGCCATCCATCCGATGAAATCTAACGGTGGTAATATCAGGTAGTACTAGGTAGTACCAATTACCCGGTAGTACCATTTTGGTGGACCCAGTACTAAGTATTATCTGGTACTACCTAATTAAATTAGCTGGTGAAAAAAATATTAGTACAAGGTACTACCCAAGTACCGGAACAAAGCTCACTTTATTATACTAAGTAACAATATAACAATGGTATTCTAAAAAAACAAATATAACAATGATATCAGCTTGGCGGGAGACCACAAATAATCCTGCAGAACGGGATACAATGACCGCGCGATCTAGCCCCGCGAGTTTCTTGCACTGAAATGCGTCTTTGCCCCCGCAGTACCCCAACTCCCTCTGTTCGGGTTCACCTCCCAAGCTACCATTGTAATGGTTCGAGGAAGTGATTTCTCATGTGCATGTAGTAAGACATGAATCCTGACTAGCTCTAGAGCATCATTTGGCCGTTGTAAATGGAACGTAATAAACATGACCTACAGACAAATATGTTTTATATAGAACCAATTCAGAACAAAAGCTAGAACAATTGAAAGAGTCCTCTCAAGTGTCACAACCATAACAAGAATTTTATCCTTTTCAAACACTAGTATAGCAATATAAAACACATTGACAAAGAAAGCGGAATAAGTTACAAGACTAGGGAGCTGTCTATTTAAAGTAAATATCCACATGTTAGATGCCATGGTTATCTTGAAGTAGATTTTGATTGCATTTCACTTATGAACATGGTACTACATAAAAAAATGCCACCAATTATAGAAGACAAATAAAAAGAATAGTGTGTGCTCGTTTTTACATCTCAACGTATTTTAATTTTTATGGTACAAAATATTTTTCAAAAAATGTTGAATAACAACTAATAATCCTTACATGAGATGTAGTCATTTATAAAAAATATTTACCACCATAAGTTACATAGAGAATTAAAAGCTTCTTCTAAAAGTTCTGAAATATATGGTTATTCATAATTCTCTATGTTATTTTTATAGGAAATAGTTTGTTATTGCATCTTATATGAGAAATATTGGTTATTTTCTTATAACTTTTTCAAAGTGTTTTGGTGCCATAAAAATTCAAATAATTTATAAAAGTAGCTAAATTGGTGAATTTTAGTTTTAAAACCATAAATGTACTTCATCATTTTTAACAAAAGTAGATTCATATTAATATATTTTATCAATTTAAAAGTTTTCATATTTTTTGGATGTGATTTAGATATCATTTAATCTGACTTAACAAACATAAGTGACGAAATGTCAAATAAGCAATGGAAGTTAGAAGTTGTTATAGGGGAAACTTTACAAGAGTCAAGAAAAAAAGTTGTGTCATCTTGTAGTGTAAAATAAGGAATTTCCTCATTTAATAATCATTTAATGCATGTTTAGTCTGAATAAATAGCTAAACGATAGGTAATCGATGGTGTAATTTGTAACAAACTTGCAATGTCTTTTCTTTAATACAAGAATACATAGCTCTTTTGCTATCAAAAAAAGGATCAATAAAAATTGAGACTCCCAGCTATATAGGGATGTGAATGGAGCTGGTCTTTTAGCCCTGACGAAGATGTGTCACAACAAGTTGAAACAGGATCGCATACAATAGCATAGACCTAACAATTATTTCTAAGCTCTTTTACGGTGTTTTATACTACCAACAATGCTACATATTACAAAGAATATCTAACCATCTATTAGTTAGTATAGTATTGACGAGGCCATAGACCAGGGCCCACCAAGACCCTTGAAAAACACAGCACAGGCCCACGTACGGCTTGCTCCGGCGGATAACACGACGAGTGTTACGCTGCCCGAGTACGTCAGGTCCCGTACGACTAGTTTCCGCCATGGGCCAGAAGACAGGCGGCCCACGGCCGCCCGTACCTCTTCCCCGAGTACGCGGTGGCCCGTACGACAAGTTTCCGCCTTCGCTCCCGACTACTCGACTCGTACGAGTAGTTTCCGCCTCACGGTCGCGGAAACTCGCTCGCACGAGTAGTCTCCGTCCCGCCGTCGCGACTACTCGTTTGCACGAGTAGTTTCCGTCACCCGCTCGAGCAGGCTTCGCGGAGAAGGCATGGGGCACGCGGGCCCCTCAGATCGGGATCCCGGGAACTCCGCGCATGCTCCCCTGCGCACCGCCACGTGTCCGCCCCGCCACAGCGGTCCGCCCCAGCCAGGCCGATTCGGTGTCAGGGAACGAGTTCGTCAAACCCTGCCACCAACGGCACAGTGGCCAGCGTACCGTGGAGGGCGTAATGGATGCTGAGCAGCATACGGTACAGTACACACTACGCTCTAAGCATTGGGAGACGCGGTGTAGACCGCCTACTCACTCGAGTAGTTTCCCGTCTCCGACCAGTCCAAGACTTGGCCGTCAAGGCCACTGGTACACAGGCCCCATTGGCGTCCCGTGATACCCCAGTACGCGGTCCGCCACGTGTTGGCCTCCCTGCACGGGTCCGCCCTGACCAGGTCGATCCTGTGTCAGGGGACGGATCCTCCTGCCGCCCCCCAGCTGAGGCGGTACGCATCGTACCACGGAGGGCATGGGAAACGCTGTGCCACCAATGGCACAGTGCAAGCCATCACCTATCCATGGTGCAGGCTACTCCGTCCCTACAACATCAAGAAAAGACAAGCCCCTGATCCACTGACGGGGTCACACGTACACTGCCTCCCGTACCTGACTAACTACTCGGAGGAGGGCACGGGGGGCCCCGGGACGGATGCTTGGGATGCACGGGATCCACACCGTCACCCAAGGCCCCGTAACAGTGCTTCGCCGATTCTGTCGTCTGGCAACCCGGAGCAGAGAAGGACGTCTTGCACTGTAGATTAGCTCATATACGCTCAATGTAACCGTCCTGGACATCTCCCTTGCGACTATAAAAGGGAGGGGCAGAGGCACTCTCAAGACACGTTCGTTTTCACCCCCACACGCACTTAGCATCGATATCCCATCCCATACAAACACCGCAAGCACTCACGCACTCACGTACGCAGACTTCTGCTACTTGAACCACTCGCACACCAGGGACTTGGGCTCTACACCCTCTCCCGACCTGTTTGTACTCCCTGTTGCAAACCCCTGAGCATAAGGAACACCCCTTCTCAGACTGGACGTAGGGTATTACTCCTCGGAGGCCCGAACCAGTATAACTCTGAGTGTCTCCTGTCCTACTGTGTGGATCAGAACACGCCCCCTCGTATAAATTTACTTGCCGGCAGTAACAAACCTCGATAGTTGGCGCGTCAGGTAGGGGCCTTCGCGTGTTTTCGACATTCTTTTTAGGGTTCGCACGGCCCTCTCATCATCCACTTCGACGAAAGCCTCCACCGAGTCGCTACTGATGGATTCCCCCATGGGATCATCGGACTCGCTCATGGTTGGACTTGAGCTCCGGTTCGGAAGCCTGAACTTCCGAGCGACCGGAGACAGTTACGACATGCTCCTCGTCAACGAGGTCACCAACGCACCTACCCCGACTCCCGCTCCGACCGCCCTGCCACGCTCACCCCGACGCAAGAGGCGCTCAGGTAAGCGCTCGAAGCATGCCAAGGTGGAGCGCCGCAGGGCAGCACGTGCTAGCTCCCCTCCGCGGGTTGAAGCTGATACACCACAGCCCGCTGGCACAGCAGAAGACTCCCCGCCGTCAGACTCGACGGAACGCATCGCCAAGGAAGGCGTCCCGTTACCACCTCTTCATAGAGGAAGGTCCTACACAGCGGCAGCGTGTTCCTCTTCATCGAGCACGGACTGGGCTATGTACGAGAACCACCCCAGCCATCGCCTCTGCTGCAACATGGGGCTTGCTGCGACCTCACCTGACGAGTAGTACCTCGTAACCGACGGTACTGATGACATCTCGAGTCCGGAGTGGGATTACTCTGGGCTCCGCGACGCTGACGCCTTCCGTCGTTTCCAGACGGCGGCCGACTATTGTTTCGGCTTCTCCGATGACTCCGACGACGGGGGTTACGACCCCTCACGTGAATGCTTCGTCATTGGCAACACCCCGGTGGCGCCAGCTCCGGCCTACACCCCGGATGGGGCACTTCACTCCGCCCACAGCTCAACGGCGGACTGTGCGGCTGAGGCCCAGGTTCCTCCCAACCCCGCCGCACAGCGCGCTCGACTGGACGAGCTGGAGGACGCGCAGCGACAGCTCGACGACGAGCGGGCACGGCTCCACCAGCAACTCGGGCAAGACTCGAACCCGACTCCCGCTCGTGCACGGGCAAGGGACGTTCAGCAGCGCATCATCAACGACGACCGAGACGTCATCGACGGCACGCCCGTCTTCAAAAGGGCGTCACAGAACTTGGCGGCGGCTGCGAACCTTCTCCGGAAGGTACCATAGCCCGCCATGCCTCAAGAGAAGGAGATGCATAAGCAAATCAAGACACTCCTCGAGACTGCTGCTATGCAGCAGGCAGAGAGCTCCGCTTCTCGACAGCGGGGCTCGCAATGTCACGGGCACTCCGAGCCGCGACAACCCGCGGCACCGTCGCAGCAGCCACGACGGTCTGAGGAGGTCAACGTACCAGTCAAAAGCCGACTGGGTCCCCACCGCGACGCACGCGACACCATCAAGGCGCGGCGGAGGGTTGACGCGGGTCAGCACGACGACTACGAGGAGCAACCTCGTAAGGAGTACAACCGGCGACGCGGAGGCCGGTACGACAGCGACGAGGACCGGAGCAGGAGCGGTTCGCCCGACGCCCAAGGGCCTCGTGCCTTCGGGAAAAGTGTGCGTAGTGCCCGCTTCCCTTCGCGCTTCAGGGCTCCGACCTCCGTGCCCAAGTACGACGGCGAGGCCAATCCCAGCGTCTGGTTGGAAGACTACCGACTGGCATGCCACGTCGGCGGAGCGTGGGATGACTTGTTCATCATCAAGAACCTGTCGCTACATCTCGCGGACTCGGCCCGCACGTGGCTCGAGCACTTGCCGTGGGGCAAGATCGACTGCTGGTCGCAACTACGCGACGCCTTCATCGGCAATTTCCAGGGCACGTACGCCTGACCAGGGAACCCCTGGGATCTGCGCAACTGCAAGTAGATGAAGGGCGAGAGCCTGCGCGACTACATACGACACTTCTCCAAATGGTGCACCGAGTTGCCCAGCACCACCGACACGGATGTCATCTCGGCCTTCCAGAACGACACCACCACGCTGATCCATCGGATCGGGCGGCGGAAGCTGCGATCTACTCGGGAGCTGCTCGACATCGCGACCGACCACGCCAACGGGGAGGAAGCCGTAGCCGCGACGCTCAGCTCGGTCGCAAGCAAAGGGAAGCAGCCAGTCGAAGCTGGCGACGGTCCGTCCGCATCAATCAAGAAGAAGAAAAACAAGGATAAGAGGTACCGTGAGGATACCTTGGTGGCCGCTGTCGTCCGAAAGACAGCAAAACCGAGAGCCAACCCTCCGACGGGCCACTTCGAGAAGCTGTTGGATGCCGTGCCCCAACCACGAGGGCCCGGTCAAACACGCCTTCAAGGATTGCAACCTGATGAAGGCCTACCTCGCCGGCACGCTGAAGAAGCGGAGCGATGCTCTAACCGGTGACGGAGGGAAGGATAAGGGCAACGACGACGCCGCCTACCCCCAGGATGACGGAGTCGTGATGATGATCTTCGGAGGCGCGGCTGCCCAGGCGTTAGGAGAAGGTGGTCCGCCGAGAGGTCTACCAGCTCGAGCATGCAACTCTGACCTACCTGAAGTGGTCGGAGATGCCGGTCACATTTGACCGACACGATCATCCTTATCACATACCACGACTGGGTAGCTACCCGCTTGTCGTGTCACCCTTGTTCGGCACCAAGCGTGTGCACAAGGTTCTGATAGACGGAGGCAGCGGCCTCAACGTCATCTACATGTCAACTCTGGACGACATGGGGATCCCGCGGTCCCGACTGCGGCCGTCTAAGGCGCCTTTCCACGGGGTCGTACCCGGGATGGAGGCGGTCCCACTCGGGTAGATCGATCTGCCCGTCACGTTCGGAGCTCCGAACAACTTCCGAATGGAAACCCTCACCTTCGAGGTGGTGGGGTTCCCAGGGACGTATCACGCGATACTCGGAAGGCCAGCTTACGCTAAGTTCATGGCCGTCCCCAACTACACGTACCTCAAGCTGAAGATGCCCGGCCCAAAAGGCATCATCACAGCTGGTACAACTTTCCAGTACGCATATGAATGCGATGCTGAGTGCTTCCAGTTCGCTGAAGCACTGATCCGGTCTTAGAAGCTCGCTGCCGAGCCACCCTCCGAGGACCAAGAAATCCCCGAGACGTCCAAGTGTGCGGCCTACTCTTTCGAGCCCGCCAAGGATGCCAAGGAAGTGCCCGTCTCCGACGACGGCCGCACACTCCGTATCAGGACGGCACTCGGTTCCGACTAGGAAAGCGTGCTCGTCGACTTTCTCCGCGCGAACCTCGATGTGTTTGCATGGAAGCCCTCCGACATGCCGGGGATTCCAAGGGAAGTCGCCGAGCACAAGCTTAACATTAAGCCCGGCTCGAAGCCAATCAAGCAGCGTCTGCGCCACTTCAACTCCGACAAGTGCAAGGCTATCGGAGAAGAAATCAAGAAGCTTATTAGTGCAGGATTCATCCGTGAAGTCTACCACCCCGAGTGGCTAGCAAACCCTGTACTTGTTAAGAAGAAGAATGGAAAATGGAGGATGTATGTTGATTACACGAGCCTGAACAAGGCGTGTCTGAAAGATCCTTTTCCTTTACTGCGTATAGATCAGGTAGTCGACTGTGACAACCCGCCCAGGAAAATACCGTACTATCACCTAAACCAATCCACTTTGGTCATTAAGCAATAATAAAGTATCATCCTGTCATTAGTTGCCGGGTTAACGCCCGGTAAATCACTTACAAAGTAACAAGGATCGACATATATGCATTAAAACTCACGCGAAGGCGAGTCCAGAGAACAACATACGATTAACATCCAATTTTACCCCGAAGGGCTTAATTATTACAAACCGGAGTTTTTGACATGATAACGAAGTTCAAAGTTTTGAAAACAGCGGAATTAAACTAAACGGCACGAGGAAACATCACGGGAGGCCTGCCATGATGCCTTCATTCATCGTCTTCAACCCACTCCAGCTCCCAGCCAGGCGGGATCTCTCCAGGCCACACATCAGCAAAGGCATTACCTGAAGCAACAGATTATAGCAAGGCTGAGTATACTAATACTCAGCAAGACTTATCCGTCGGTGACAACTACATCACCAACTCTAGACATGAAAGGCTTTTTGGCCAATGGGGTTTCTTTTGCTGAAAAGCAACAAAGAGTATGTCCTTACTTTCAAGATTTTAGCACAAGTTCTAGTTGATTATTCCTTTCTAAATTAGCCAACTATTGCAAGCATAAGTTGTGCACGACAATTAATCAAGCATAATATTCATCAACTTCCATCATTAGGGATCTCATGGCCAGTGGAGTAAGTAGTCTCAGATAACGGTGAAAGGCCGACAATCGATTGATTTAAACCTTGCAAGGTAGACCTAAACACACGGTAGGGTGCCCCCGCGAGGACAACCACCAGGCGGTTCCCAAAAATCTTCGGATTGGGATCAGATGTTACAGTCTTAAGTACAAGGCTTGCTAGGCTACGCCACTGAGGTCACCTAGCTTCACACATGTACTCAGGTGGCGAGCCCGGGGCCGCAACCCTATGATTAGTAGCGCAAAGTTCCCGCACCGCCTCATTTAGGTACTAGGCTTACCGTACCCATTTTCGACAAGTGTTTAGTACGTTCAAACACTTAACCCACGAAAGCCATTGGACCGGAGCCCACATCCCATGCTCTTACCACATGAGCAATCCATTTAAGGAGATCTTATGATTCCAACATAAGAACCTATTCTCGCGAGTGACAAGCATCACTCGACTTGTAACGGTCCTATAGCATAGCAGCTACCGACCTATCATACTAGTAAAGACATAGGTACCTAGGGATCATGCATCTAGGGTTTCATTTCAACTCCTAAACGTAAATGCACAATCATCCATAGATAGTTGCATAAAGTTTCAAAAACACTTGGTTGATGCACCGGGGCTTGCCTTCGTCAGCAGGGTTAGCCTGAGGGTCCTCGGTGTCGTCGATCACTTCCACGTACTGCAGCTCCGCTTCAGCTCCTCCGTCCTCGGCTTCCGGCACGAGCGCGTAGTTACCGTCAGGGAGTTCTACACGGAATGCAATGCAGGGTTCAGGTGGAGTGATAGATTAATTATTTCATCCAACTCTTGTTGGCCACATTCACCTTAACAAACAATTAATTATTAATTCCTTTTCATTAAGGTTATTATGGACAAGGGTGTAATCTTTGACCAACAATTAATTAATGTTTACTTTCATGATTGTTATTTCATGTGAGATTTATTATTCAATCTTTTAATAGCAATTGTGTGCACATCTATGTAAATAATTCAATTTAAATTCCACAAGACAGCAATGGGTTGGTCTTTATCTTTTTAAAAAGATTTACAACCAATCATAAAGCCACTAGGTGTGTAGGTGGTGATTTTCCCATTTATTTCAAAATTAAGCTTTAAATGGCTTCCATCACTTTTATTCCTAAAATAAATTACTGAAATTCAGTGGAAGGGTTTATTAAGCACTAAACACCTATACAAAGCCACTGAACACACATGCACACTTAAGATAGCTAGGAAATTAATTATACCGAAAATAACAAAAACTAGCTACCACAACAAGAGAAATGCAAACAAAAATAAATACACATCAAAATGGTTCCAACTTTCTCACACATGGCCTATGGTCCAAAACTAAGCTAGGAAAGCAACATATACACCTAGAGCTACCATAGATCTGGGGTTATGCATTTACAAAGAAAATCAAGCATAATTCAATAATAAATATTTCTGACGAACAAAAAATTGTGATTAATTCACCAAAGGTGCATTTTGGCATAACAAGGTCACATGAAGAAGTTGAGCACAAAAATCTATTTATTTTTGGCCACAAAAATCATTTAGACAGATTCTGCATAAATACAAAACAATTCATAATAAAATATTTACAACATAACTTTATGCAATTTTTGGTACAGAAGCTAGTCATGGAATTTCACACAACATACCCAAAATTCAGATACAAAGCACCTGTAGATTTTGAGATACAACAGATCTAGGTTTTTCATATTTCTATTTTTCATGCAAAAACTATCAGGAAAAACTATGAACATGCTTTACAAAAGTGGTAGTCTTTTTCACAAGGAGTCCAAAAAAATTGGGTTTGCATTTTTTTGATTTTTCTATGATTTTCTATGGATTTTACAAGTTTCAGCAAAAAGGCTAATACTATTGAAGATTCACATTTACAGGTAGGTCCCTGGACAGTTTCGATTCCTTACAGATGTACCCTCGGTTTGCAGATTGGCCCTCAGAAAGACTTGAGGCCTCGCAATTGGGTCCTCGGGGAGGTGGCCGGCGCGGCTCGCCAGAATCCGGCGAGGCCGGCGGCTGCGGTCGCCCGGGAGTGGGCGGAGGATGGCCTGAGGGCCTCCTAGGCTCGGCTTGAGGGCTCGGATGGGGCGAGGAAGGGCCGGCGAGAGGGCTCGACGGCGCCCGGTGGCGGTGGCCGCCGCGAGCTACAATTCCGGCGAGCTAGGGGCGGTGCAGGTCGGCAACCAAGTGCTAGAGCTCGAGTGGATCCTAGGGAGGAGGCCAAGATGGTCGGTCGGCTCGGGGATTCAATGGAGAGGCGAACTCGGCGAGGAGCGGCAATGGCGATGGTGGCGGAGCACCGTCTCGCGTGAGAGGAGGAAGGGGGCGGGGCTTTATAGGCGGTGAGCGTGCAGGGGGGGCATTGCTTCGCCGCGAAGGATACCCCGGCGTTAATGCTGCGGGTACGGCGGCCGGCCTCGGCAGGCGTGCGTGGCAGGGAGGAACGCGGGCGGTCCGGCGGACAAACGGCGGTGTGGTCGGCTTGGTGCGTGAGGGAGCTCCGCGTGGCAGGGGGATACGTCACGCGAAGCGCGGCGCACGGACCGGCGGTCGCGGGCCCGTCTCGGTGTGCGCGTACGGCGGCGTACTGCGGCGCATTGACGTGGCAGCACGCGCGCGCGCACGCTCTAGAGCGCGGCCACGACGCCGTGGCGCGGCACGCGTCGGTTCAATTCGGTTTAGGCCCTTTTGACCACGATTATCTCCCGAATTTTGAACTGAAGTGCACTAAGTGGTAAATAGCAAAGTTGTAGATCAAAGATCCCTCTACAACTTTTACAAAGGCCGACAGGTGTTTTGATCAAGCGTTTGAGCATGAACTACAGGCAAAGTTGCTGGTTTTCATGGCGCTAATGAATAGTAAAAGCTGCGGTTGACTAAGTTTTTCACCCTTTTCCACTCAAAATTTGGAATGCCACCCAAAAGCAAAGTTGTGTCCCTCGAAAAACTGGACAACTTTTATATTGGTAGATTTTGAAGTGTTTAGGTGAAATTTGGAGAACGCGGCAAAAGTTCCAGAGGAGGTTCAAAGACATTGGGGTTTTGACCCACCTTTGACTAGGGTTTGACCAAGGTTTGACTAGAGTCAACGCGTTTGACTCGGTCATTAGCACTAATGATGCTAATTAAAAACCTGAGACGTCACATCGACTCGACGGTCGGGTGCGAAACCCTATGTTTTCTCGACACTTATTCAGGATATCATCAGATCACGATGGATCTGATCGACCAGCTCGCCACCTCATTCATCACCCCGTTTGGCGCGTACTGTTACGTTTCCATGCCCTTCGGGTTGAAGAATGCAGGGGCCACATTCCAGAGATGCATGCGTCGCGTCTTCGGGGATCTCATCGGACGGCTGATCGAGGCCTACGTCGATGATATCGTGGTCAAGTCAAAGAAGGTGGGTGACCTGATACCCGACCTTACCACGGTCTTCGAGAAGCTGAGTGAGCACGGCGTGAAGCTGAACCCCGAGAAGTGTGTCTTCGGGGTACCCAGGGGCATGCTACTCGGATTCGTCATATCGGAATGCGGCATCGAGGCAAACCCCAACAAGATCTCTGCGATCATAGGCATGGGGCCCATCGAGAACCTGAAGGGGGTGCAGCGTGTCACCGGATGCCTCGCTGCTCTCAGCAGGTTCATCGCCCGACTAGGAGAGCGCAGCCTGCCGCTGTACCAGCTCATGAAGAAGTCGGAGCACTTTCAGTGGACGCCAGAAGCACCAGAAGCGCTCGACTCGCTCAAGAAGTTGCTTGAAAGCCCGCCGGTGCTTATCGCACCGGCTGAGGAAGAGCCGATGCTTCTGTACATCGCTGCAACGACCCAGGTCATGAGCGCAGCGCTGGTAGTTGAGCGAGACGATCCCGGCAAGACGCAAAAAGTATAGCGCCCAGTCTACTTCGTGAGTGAAGTCCTCTCCGACTCGAAGACACGATATCCCCAGATACAGAAGTTGATCTACGCTGTTCTCATCACCAAGCGGAAGCTCCGACATTACTTCGACTCACACCGCATCACGGTGGTGTCCAAGTTCCCACTCGGCGAAATCATACAGAGCCCGGAGGCGGAGGGCAGAATCGCCAAGTGGGCCCTCGAGCTGATGGGGCAAAACATTGAGTATGCGCCTCGCACTGCCATCAAGTCGCAAGCGTTGGTGGACTTCGTCGCTGAATGGACGGAGATCCAAACCCCTCCTGCTCCCATCGAGCACGAGACGTGGCTTATGTACTTCGACGGATCCCTCATGAAGGAAGGAGCTGGGGTCGGACTTGTGTTCATCTCGCCTATGGGCGTGCGAATGGAATACATGGTCCGACTACATTTTGCGGCCTCCAACAACGTCGCAGAGTACGAGGCGCTCATCAACGATCTCCGGATCGCCCTCGAGCTAGGAATTCGATGCCTCGATGTCAGGGGGGATTCCGACCTGGTCGTGGGACAGGTTATGAAAGAAAAGAATTGCATAAGTCTGAAGATGGCCGCTTGCTGCCGGGCAGTGCGCGAATTGGAGGACAAGTTCCACGGGCTCGAGCTCAATCATGTACTGCGCGAGTACAACAAGGCGGCCGACACCCTCGCAAAAGCGGCGTCAAATCGAAAACCTGTTCCACACGGGGTCTTCGCCAGCGACCATCATGAACCATCTGTTCGCTCCGAGGAGGACAGGCCGCCAGAGCCACCGACACAAGAGGTCATGGAGATCGATGGGGCGCAAGAGCCCAACATGGAAGACCCTGACTGGAGGATTCCGATCCTCGAGTGGATGGTGGAAGGAAAATTGCCACCCGAGAAGGAGACGGCTCGACGCATCGCCCGCATGGCCAGGTCGTACAAACTGGTCGACGGCGAGCTCCGTTGAAAGGGCGCCAAAGGCATGTTCATGCGGTGCATCCTGGCCGACCAGGGCAAGGAGCTGCTGTAGGAAATCCATGCGGGCACTTGCGGACATCACGCCGGCCCGAAAACCATTGTCGGAAAGGCTTTCCGACAAGGTTTCTACTGGCCCACCGCGGTTGCCGACGCAACTCAGATTGTGCGCAGTTGCGAAGGCTGCCAGTTCTACGCACGACAAACCCATCTCCCAGCGCAAGCTTTGCAGACCATTCCCATCACCTGGCCATTTGCGGTCCGGGGGCTGGACATGGTCGGGCCGCTGAGGAAAGCACCCGGGGGCTACACCCATGTGCTAGACTCCATCGATAAGTTCTCGAAATGGATAGAGGCCAAGCCCATAAATAATGTCCATTCCGAGGAAGCCGTTGCGTTCTTCACCGACATCATCTATCAGTTTGGGATCCCGAACTCCATCATCACCGACAACGGCACGCAGTTCACCGACAAGAAATTCCTCAAGTTCTGCGACGACAACCACATCCGTGTGGATTAGGCCGCCGTCAGCCATCCGAGAACCAATGGGCAAGTCGAGAGGTCCAACGGTGTGATCTTGCAGGGTCTGAAGCCGCGGATATTCAAGCGTCTCGAGAAGTTTTGAGCGACGTGGGCCGCAGAGCTCCCGTCCGTCCTGTGGAGCCTGCGTACCACGCCAAGTCGGGCTACTGGCTGTATGCCTTTCTTTCTCGTCCACAGGTCAGAAGCGATCCTGCCAACGGACATCGACTACGGCAGCCCACGGGTTCAGTCCTACACAGAAGAGGGCAACCAGGTCGCCCTCGAGGACGCCATCGACCAGTTGGATGAGGCACGCAGCATCGCCCTCCTCCACTCAGCGCAATACCAGCAAGCTCTACGCCACTACCATGAACACAACATACGGGAGCGTGAGTTCCAAGTCGGCGACCTCGTCCTCTGACGAGTTCAGAGCAATGAAGGGCGACACAAGCTCTCGCCTCCATGGGAGGGGTTGTTCATTGTCGATCAAGTACTCCGTCCGGGAACCTTCAAGCTCAAACACGAGGACAGCAGGGTCATCTCCAACGCCTGGAACATAGAGCAGTTACGCCGTTTTTACCCCTAAGTATTTATTCTGTTCTCATTTTATGACAATGCAAGAGCTCTGAGCTACTTTTCCTTTCATGAAATGATCTCTTTTCGCAAGCTTACATCTTTTACTCGAGTAAAATGTCTCTATGCTTGTCTCACCCCATGGGCAAGTCTCTGACTTGTCCATGGGCTTGGGGGCTACCCGGGGGCTACGACCCCCCTACCCTGATCATTGTGAAACCTTTTTTCGGTCAAAAACCATCCATGGTTTCTCGTATGATCGCCACGGTACACTCACTTTCCTTAAAGGGAGATGAACGATGACTCCAGCGGTCACGAACCTGCACTCGTCCGGGCCCCGAGTACTTACACCCCCGCGGCTACGGTATAAAGACCCACAAGCAAAGTTTGTGATCTCAAGTTATCGATCACTCGCCCCTTCAAAGGGACTCCGAGTAACCGTTTCAAACTCTACCCGGGGGCTAAGGCCCCCCTCCCTTGATCGTTGCGAAACCTTTTTTCGGTCAAAAACCGTCCATGGTTTCTCGTATGAGCGCCACGGTATGCTCACTTTCCTTAAAGGGAGATGAATGATGACTCCAGCGGTCACGAACCTGCGCTCATCCGGGCCCCGAGTACTTACGCCCCCGCGGCTACGGTACAAAGACCCACAAGCAAAGTTTGTGATCTCAAGTTATCAATCACTCGCCCCTTCAAAGGGACTCCGAGTAACCGTTTGAAACTCTCAAGAGTTTTCTTGTTTGCAAAAACATATACACGCGCCTATCTTTCTTCGAGGTACTCGGGGGCTGCCCGCTCGAGTGGTAACACTCCTAAACTAAGCTCGGTCGAGTCGCCTAGTTCCTACGCCTCCGCGGCTACGGAGCAAGACACCGTCAGCGAAGTTTTAAGTGACACTACTCGGCGCACAAGTCCTCTAACTACTCGAGAAAAGGGCAACACACAATCAAAATGCTTAAAACTTGAAACAAAGACGGGTTCTTAACCCTCGAGTTTGCCACAAACGTCCGGCCCACAAGTTTTTTACAAGCATGATTAAAAAAGCCTCGGCGAGGCAACTTGGTTTTCTTTACAGGCCCAGGTCATAAAGGGCGTGACTCAGCATGGCTTTCGCGAAGTCGACGGCGTCTTCTTCGATCTTGTCATACTGCTCGTTGGTGTAGCCCGAGCACCATCCCTAGCCAAGCAGCCTTCTGTCCAAGTCTGGGTAATGCAACAAGAAGATGGCCACCACCTTGCGGACGGCGTCGCCAGCCGTATCTATCGACCGTTGACGAGCTGTCGCAGGAGCCAATTCTAAGCGTTCTCTCAATTGGCCGGGAGGAACACCGATCTCGTCACACACCTTGATGATGGCCGCACCCATCCTGTTGCGGATTGTCTCCTGCTGCTTGATCTCGGCCTGGGCCTCCCCGAGCGACTTTCGCTCCTGCTCGAGCTCGGTCACGGCCTCTGGAGAGAAGCAAGGAGACCAATGTCAGCAAAAGATGAGCCGGTCCAAGGAAGGCGAAAGATGAAGAGGACACAACTCTTACTGTTGAGCTTCTCGTTGGCCTCCTTGACCAGCTCCACCAATTTCTGGTTCTCGACGAGGCAGGTGGTCGCGGCGCTCTTGTGCTCCGCGACCTGTTTCTTCAGGTCGGTGCGCTCCACGCGGAGAGCTGTACACCCAGAAGAAAGATGCCGCCTCGAATCAAGAAATCGCACAGAAGCAAGAAGCAGAGATAGCAGGTCGTAGGGTACTCACCAAGGATCTCATTCTCTCGCTTTTGAGCAACCTTCTCCAAACGGCCCTTCTCGGCAATAATGGTGCCGACTTGGGCCTCGAGCGTCGTCACTCGCTCGCGAGCCACTTGGAGGTCGGACTCGGCCCGGCCCGCTCTGGTCTCGAGCTCCGTCCTCTCTTGGTGGGCGGTGCGGGCAGCTGCCTCAGCGTTGGAACGAAGCACTGCCGCCGCCTGCTCCGCCGCGGCCAGCTTCTCCTCTAGGGAGGCCTTTTCCGCCTGCGCCGAGGTCGCGCGGTCCTCAGCGGCTTTTATCCTCACCTCAAGAGATGCGCGCTCTGTTGCCTGGCTGGCCTTACTGTCCGCCGCCGCAAGGCGGGCCACGGCCAGCTGCGTCTCCAGCTGGACTTTCTCAGCACGGAGCGCCTCAAAAACCCGCGCCCTGTCCTCAGTGCGCCCGACGAGCTCCTGAATCACATACAAGTCACACAGCTAAGAACAAAGGGAAAACAAGCATGAGAGAGGAAGAGGAAGAAAGAGGACTCACCCTCGAGGTGGGGACCAGGTCCTTGATCGCCCGCTCCGACTGGCACCGCGTCATCTCGATCAGACGCAGGCCGCGCTCCAGGCGGTGGCGGGCCGCCAGCTCGGCGTCGCTGGTGAGGTCCGGGCCTACTGAGGCCTGAACCGGCGACACGGACACCAGCCAGAGCGGCGGGATCTGCGTCTCCTCCTCCTCCTCCGCCGTCGAAGTGGCCGGACGTCACTCCCTCGAGCTCTCCCCAATCTGCACGAGCGGGGGAGGCAGCTGCTCACCCGCCACCTCAGCGGGAGAGGCGGTCGGCGAAGGCGACACCGGGATGACGATCACCTCCGCGGGAGCGGCATCTGATGCGGCGACCGACGAAATGGGGACGACCCCCTCGGTCACCACGACTGCCGTCGCGGCAGAAACATCAGCGGAGGTGCGGTCGCCCGCCTCAACCACCATCTCCACAGTGTTCCCCGAGCCCCTCGCCGACTCGGAGACTCGGGGCTCCATCTCCATCTCCGCCGTGCCGCTCCCCGCCCCCCTCAGCGACTCGGGGGCTGGGACCTCGGGGCCCGCGGCGGCAGCGGGCGTCCTCTCCAGCGACTCGGGGGCTGGTCGCTCGGCATCTGCATCATCACCCACCCCCGTTAACGACTCGGGGGCTAGCAGTCCGTCGTCACCCGCCCGCGCCTCGGGAGCAGGGTCCTCCTGGTCCTGCTCTGGGGCGCCGGACAGGCACCTCGCCAACTCGGCCGCATGGGCCGAGAGCGCTTCTTCAGTGGGGGCTTCGCCCCCCAAACCCAGCGTACCCATCAACAGGTCGCTGCGAGCTGGACTTGCAGCCCCCTGCGAGGGGACGGTCATCGCCTGGGTCCCAGACCCACTTGTTTCTTCTACCGCCGCCCCCGACTGAAGGGAGAGCGGCGGGTTGCTCGTCGTCGGTGTGTCTCCGGCCGCCTAAGCAGGGCGGCGCAATGCCTTGACAGGCGCTGGCCTCATGGTGCGGCGGTCGGGCGCCCTGAATCAAGAAGAACATCATGACAACAAGCAGAAACATGGAACAAAAACTAGAAAACCGCAACTCGGAGCTCACCCTTCTGCAACGCGACGGGGCCGTTTGGAGCCAATCGCGGGATTGCGCGGGGACGCCGCCCTCTTGCCCCCCGCTGTCGGAGCCGATGCCGGGGAAGAGATCGGTCCGCCCCTGGCGATCGAAGCATGGCGCTGTTGTGTCGGTGGCGGTCCCCCGCTCTGGGTCGCTGGTGGCGGGGAGGCCGCCGGCACACTCCGCGGCTCCCGTGATGGGCGCGCGGAGGGCGAGTGAGACCGTCGGTGCGAGGAGTGGCGGCATGAGCCTTCGGGCCTTGACTCATGGCAGCTGGAGTCGCCGCGCCGCGGAGAGCTCCTGTCCCTCTCATGGCGGTCCCGCCGGGAGGCGCGGCTGCTCGTTCCGGGCTGATCAGCCCGGGAAGAGGAGGGGGGCGCCTGCCGGCTCGAACTGGCGCCGGCTGCGGTCGAGGCGGGCATCTATCCGCCGCGCGGCTGTGAGGACGGCGCCGTCTCCTCATCAGTCCACTCGAACGGGGACTCGTCCTCGTCCGTGTCCGACGGCGCCGGCGAGGGATCCTCGTCATCGGAGACGTCTCTCTCCCCATTGCGCCGACGCGAGGCGCGCTTGTCGTTCCTCTCCCTCCTCGCGATCTCCCTCTGCTGGTCCGCTCTCTTGCGTTCCCCTCGCCGCTGCTGCCGCGTGGCGGTCTCCCGGGTGATCACCCGGTCCTCCTCCAGCGGAGGACGAGAGGTGAGGATGTGCACATCCCTCATCTGCGCAAGCACAAGAGTAATTACCACCCGCGCCTGCAGAAGACAAATCAAAAAGAGGTCGGGAGAAGACATACCAGCTCCACGGTGGCTGGAGAGGAAAGCATCTGCAACACACCTGGCGGTGGCCAGAATATCTAGGTATCCCCAGTAGCCTGGGACACCCGGCGTTGGACCTCGTCCAGCGAAGGCAGGGAGCGGGCGGTGACGGTCCCCTCGAAGGGAGCCCGGTCGTTCGTCATCTCCTAGAGGCGCAGTGTGCGGCGACGGAGCGGGATGACCCCTCGGGTGTGGTAGCCGCCGATCAAGGTGATGAAGTTCACCCCGTTGTCGCGGAGCCTTGTGAGGGCGGCGAGGGTGCTGTCGAGGAACCGGGGGCGATCTTTCTTCTCCGGCCCGTAGCTCCACCTCGCCGGCGCCCGGTCGTACCAACAGTTGGTGTATTTTGGCAGCGGGTTCTCGGGGTCATTCTTGAGGTAGAACCACCCTCGGTGCCACCCACTGTTGGAGGAAGTCAGGTAGGTGGGGATGTACTCATCCATCCTCCCCTGCTTCCCGCGTAGCCCGGCGCACCCGATGGCCGCCGCGCTGTTGTGGTCCTTGACGAAGACGAACTTGTAAAAGTTCCGGAACAGGTCCCAATGGGCTCCCTGCTCCAGGTAACCTTCACACAAGGCCTTGAACGCCACCATCTACTGGATGCCGTTCGGGTTGAGGTTCTGAAGCTCCAAGCCGTACTCCTGGAGCACGGCGCGGATGAACCTTCCCGCCGGGACGGAGAAGCCTCGCTCGTGGAACAGCACGAACGAGACCACGTACCCCGCCGGGGGCTGAGGGCTGCTCTCCGGTCCAGGAACCTTCCACTCCTCCGCCGCAGTCAGCGGCGGCAGCATGCCGTCAGAGGCGAGGCGATCGAGCTCGGACAAGGTCACCGTCGAAGACGCCCAATTCGACGTCACGTCGGCTATGGTGGCGACGGTGGGCGACCTTGGCTTGCGAAAGAAGGCGGGGCGAACTCTGTGGTGTGCGCGGCGAGTGCGAAGACGAAGGCAAGAGACGGCGGCGGCGGAAAACACAAGGAAGCAGAAGGGGAAAAAACTGGCCGGCGCCCGCGGTATATAAACGGGGGAATGGTTACATCTACCCCGCAGTTAATGACCGCGTCGCCTCGGGCCACGTCCCCTGTCCATCGAAGCGTCGCCCCTCAAAAGGCGCGCCCCACTCCTACCCACCGCCCATGACCGAGCCGCCACGTCACCCAAAGTGGGACCCGGCAATCTCGCAACCGGCGCGAGATCTCCACCAGACACCCCACGGCTCGTGCCACGTGACAAGAAACCAGTCTCCGACTTGTTCAAGACTCCATTATTTAACCCCACGCACAAGTCTCCGACTTGTCCATGGGCTACTACCTGCGGGTCCGCTCGCGCGTCCCCACCAGAGAAAACACAACAAAATCTCCTCGTCTCCATGACAGTTGATCCTGGGAGCGGGTCTCCGACTCCCTCACCAGGCTCGGGGGCTACTGACGAGGCCATGGACCAGGGCCCACCAAGACCCTTGAAAAACGCAGCACGGGCCCACGTACAGCTTGCTCTGGCAGATAACACGACGAGTGTTATGCTACCCGAGTACGTGAGGTCCCGTACGACTAGTTTCCGCCATGGGCCAGAAGACAGGCGGCCCACGGCCGCCCGTACCTCTTCCCCGAGTACGCGGCAGCCCGTACGACAAGTTTCAACCTTCGCTCCTGACTACTCGACTCGTACGAGTAGTTTTCGCCTCACGGTCGCGGAAACTCGTTCGCACGAGTAGTCTCCGTCCCGCCGTTGCGACTACTCGTTCGCATGAGTAGTTTCCGTCACCCGCTCGAGCGGGCTTCGCGGAGAAGGCATGGGGCACGCAGGCCCCTCATATCAGGATCCCGGGAACTCCGCGCACGCTCCCCCATGCACCGCCACGTGTCCGCCCCGCCACAGCGGTCCGCCCGGGCCAGGCCGATTCGGTGTCAGGGAACGAGTTCGTCGAACCCTGCCACCAACGGCACAGTGGCCAGCGTACCGTGGAGGGCGTAATGGATGCTGAGCAGCATACGGTACAGTACACACTACGCCCTAAGCATTGGGAGACGTAATGTAGACCGCCTACTCACTCGAGTAGTTTCCCGTCTCCTACCAGTCCAAGACTTGGCCGTCAAGGCCACTTGTACACAGGCCCCGTTGGCGTCCCGTGATACCCCGGTACACGGTCCGCCACGTGTTGGCCTCCCTGCACGGGTCCGCCCTGACCAGGTCGATCTTGTGTCAGGGGACAGATCCTCCTGCCGCCCCCAGCTGAGGCGGTACGCATCGTACCACGGAGGGCACGGGAAACGCTATGCCACCAACGGCACAGTGCAAGCCGTCACCTATCCATGGTGCAGGCTACTCTGTCCCTACAACATCAAGAAAAGATAAGCCCCTGATCCACTGACGGGGTCAGAGCACGTACACTGCCTCCCGTACCCGACTAACTACTCGGAAGAGGGCACGGGGGGCCCCGGGACGGATGCTTGGGATGCACGGGATCCACACCGTCACCCAAGGCCTCGTAACAGTGCTTCGCCGCTTCTGTCGTCTGGCAACCCGGAGCAGAGAAGGATGTCTTGCACTGTAGATTAGCTCATATACGCTCAATGTAACCGCCCTGGACATCTCCCTTGCGACTATAAAAGGGAGGGGCAGAGGCACTCTCAAGACACATTCGTTTTCACCCCCACACGCACTTAGCATCGATATCCCATCTCATACAAACACCGCAAGCAGTCACGCACTCACGTACGCAGACTTCTGCTACTTGAACCACTCGCACACCAGGGACTTGGGCTCTACACCCTCTCCCGACCTGTTTGTACTCCCTGTTGCAAACCCCTGAGCATAAGGAACACCCCTTCTCAGACTGGACGTAGGGTATTACTCTCCGGAGGCCCGAACCAGTATAACTCCGAGTGTCTTCTGTGCTACCGTGCGGATCAGAACACACCCCTCGTATAAATTTACTTGCCGGTGGTAACAAACCCCGACAAGTATATTAACTATTACTAAATGGAAAAAATCCAAATTACTACCCTCAAGTATAGCGAAAGTTCAAAGAACCCCTAAACTATGTATTGGTTCAATTTACCCTATAAACTTAGCTACTTGGTTCAAGTTACCCCATAATGCTATTTTCATTTTCGTTACTCCATACACAAGTTGAGTTTTAATTCGAGACTTTGCAAGATGATAGTGGACATCATAATCTATAATAAGAAAATATTTATGAATTTTTCATCATTAGTTTTTAGTTAATTATGTATCTCAATGATAGATTTTATTATTAAATATACTACCCTATCAAAATAGTGATGAAAATTTCACGATATAATTTTTGAACATATGTTATGTTGTCTGCTGTCATCTTGCAACATTTGAACTTAAAACTCTACTTGTGCATGAAGAAACAAAAAAGGAGGGTCTCTTTTGCTACTTCTTCAAGGTCATTATCTAGTGTATCCTGTATACTCTGGTTTGTGCTCGGTGTTTTGCTCAAAACTTCAGTTATGAAGCTTATCTGGTTGTGGCTTTATCCCTGTTTGTGTTATGCTGGTGTACTTGTTGATGTGAAAATATGACGTCACCTCCGCGCAACAACACACGTGACTCCCCGGACGGTGCGAGGTGTGCCAGTCAATCTGACATGTTGATTGACAAGAAAGACAGGGAAAATAGTCAAATTCGATAAGATCGGTTAGAGAACCGATGTGTCTTCAGAAGCGTACGTAACTGTTGATCGGCCGATACGGAACAAAGCAGGATCGTCGGGCTCGAAGAGCAACTGAAGTGCAAGTATGTAAAGAGCAACTGAAGTGCAAGTATGTAAAGAAATGACCCTGTCGGCCGATTCGTGATGACGTAAGCATCGGCCGATTCGTGATGACATAAGCATCGACCGAGATGACGTGTGCAACTCGATCGACACCACGTGGTAGAACTCGAAATAGGTCTAAACCGGCTTTTCAAAGTAGATAGATAAATAAGCGGTTAAGTAGCCGATGGAGCCTATTTGTGAGTTTGATAAGTTGATAAAAGCTAAAACTACAAGAATAAGTACAAAAACCTATAGATTTAACTGATATTGGTAAATTGTGAATAAAGAATTAGACGAACCCATAAGGATGCACTTGGAGGTTAAAGCCTAAGGTTATTCAATAAAACGACACTTACAAGCTAGCCGGAGGTCGATTGATGCAGCCCCACGAACTCGAAGCACGACGCTTGAAAAGAGAAAAAACGCAGGTGGCGAAGTCACCGAAAAGTAGATGTAGTAAAGTAGATGCAAGAATTGTAAAGGGTTTGCCCAGAGGCGGTTTGTTTGATTATGGTGTGTACAGTTTTTCCGACCTCGTTGGGTTGCTATTTATGTCCTGAGGACAACCCGACTCCTAGCTGATTAGGGAAGTGTTTACTTGCATCTAAAGAAAATAAAGCTATCAAAAATAAAAATGACTTGTGCAAGAGTCGAATTCCCTAGACTGACTCTAACCCGTTGGCAACTGATCATTGACCTACCTCCACCGTATCTGTCCTTGGTGTATTCTTTAATTGCCGCTTTCTTCTTTTGATCGACCGATCCACCATATTGACCATCGGCAGGCTGGTTGACTGCTTTCCATCGGCTGATTGTTCCTACTTCTTTTTCTTGCAAAGTCCTCCATGCCTCTTCATCTTTGACCCGTGTTAAAAAATGGTGTCAACACATGCCCCCTAGTTTCGGAGTAAATATCTTTTCGTCCGAAATTCTCTCTAGTTCGGTATCCAATTCGCATCTGACTAGTGGATCTATTCCCAAATCTCTCAAGGGGCAACCTATAAAATCAACCCTTCTGGGTCGACTTCTTCTAACCCTGCTGTCTTTCAACAATTCCTCAAGCCTCGAGCAAACTTGTACCCTAAGCTCGTGACTCTTCGTCAAAACATGGCTTCTTCAAGCTCCGTCGGCAGCGACCACCAGACTACTTCCGCGACTACTCCAACAACGACTCTCTCCTCGATCCCTCAGGTATTTCATGATTTTCTCTTCTCATCTCCGCCGATTTTGAGACCGTTGCTTGCATTTGAATCTTAGATTTGTTTTTTCCTTACTGTGGGAGTTTAGAAATCACCTCACAATCTCTGTCAGTGACAAACCCGGTTTCATCTTTCTCAACCTAATGGGCGATCCTGATCCTACTATGTTGATCAACTTTGAGACCTGTAGAATCCCTTTCAAACACGCCACCATGGATTTAGCCGATCAGAGAGATGCCTTCAGAACGTGGACTAGCTATACCCAAGGATGGAAAACTTGGTACTGTATGATTGCAGAAAAACGTAGAAGCCACTAGGAGACAAATAATATTAGCCAATGCATCACCCTCTCTTTGGCTAACATGGCCAAAAATGAATCCTTTCTCATGCTGCCTCATATTTTTGGTCAGATGCTCTGAATGCCTTCCTTTTTGGTCATGGGCTGATGATGCCCACATTTGCTGATGTGGTTCTGCTGACCGGCCTAGATATCTCTTCCTCGAACAACACCTTCTTATACGTCGTCCCCTCTTTCAATTTGAAAACCAAATATTCTTGAGGCTGGACTGGATATGTTAGTGACCATATGAAGAAAGGCTATGTTCAATGCAGGGAACATGTTGCTTTCCTGAACATGTGGTTGGATAAATTCATTTTCTATGACAAAACGGTTGGTCCTATTGCCAACTACCAAAGCATGCCTGAGCTGTTAGATGCTAGAACCAAATTTCCCTTGGGAAAACACCTTCTTGGGGCTATCTATGACCTACTTCATCAGGTAGCAATGAATCTGTCAAAAGGGCAGCCGATAAGAAGCACAAGAGGTCCTTGGTGGTTTATCAATCTCTAGCTATACCTCCACTTTCGTGATGTCTTGAATCAGAACATCTTCAACTCTGTTTTTTCAAAAGATCAACCGGACGATGCGGTATTAGAAACTCGTCAGTGTCTGAACTTTGGGGAAGCTGCCTCTGTTTTTCTGGGCAAGAAGAAAGATCTAACTCATATAACTGGATTCGTCAAGGGTTTTTATCATGGTTTTAAACACAACACCATTATCTGGTTTGCATATGAGGACCCTGACACCAAATTCGAGTCAATTTTCAGATTTGAGGATGTCACCAGTGATGATCATAACAGAATTCTTTTTGAGCATATCATCAGGCCATGCCTTCTTCCCTCCAATTTCTTCAGCAGTCAACCTCCATCATATGAGTTCTATAATCCTTCCTCAACAGCTCATCAATTGCGATTTGGCCAATTGCCCATTGGCCTTTACATTAAGGACTTGATCAAGCCCACAGAGACAATACTGACAGAATTCGTTTTGATCGGCTGAAAAATCTGAACCTAGATTCTGCGACTGTGGTTTTGGATGGTTGGAATAACCTATCTTTTACCTCTCCTGCCTTCAAGAGTTGGTGGGATGAGTGGAGTGAACACTTATTCTGTGTGTCTTCTTATGTTTACTGCCAAAAGCTTGAAGAATATTATCAGGCCCCTCCAAATGAGGTAATTTCCCTTGTTAATTATGCTCATACCACTGCCATTCTTGTCTCACATTTTCCTCTTTTATATTCTGATTGGTACTGTTGAACCATCAACCGTGAGTAGGAGTGGCATGCCGATCAAGTACTTTCCTCCATGAGATCATCCATATGTTGGCTATGATGCTCCTGAGATTTCTTCAGTCATAGCTGGCCCAGCTCCAACAGTTTCTCCAGTTCCAACTTTGGAAAGGAAGGCTCTGACCAGCAAGATTTGAACAAACAAAGCACCAGCTCAAGCTAAAAAGAGATCTAAAGTGCCCGCTGATGTATCCAACCAAGCAAGGGCAGAAGCACCTTCGGTTGTTTCTGAGAAAAATTTTGTGTTGGAGCCTAATACAGAGAATCCCTCCATTGAAGAAAATGTAGCCGATCAGACCAGATCAATCGACCAGCCTAAAGCAGAGCATCATCCAGAGGAAACTCCAAACATAATAGTCGATCAAGACCAACACCCATCTATCGAGCAAGATCTATCTGAATCGGCTGGACCTCAAGTTGATCAACCCATGTCTGAGATAAAAAATTCTCTATCTTCAACTTTTGTTCTCTTTTCAGTTAGCATCACACATACCTTTCTACTTTTCATGACAATCCAAAACAAATAGAGACAATGCTGGAACTTCAGAAAGAATCCCCTGCTTTTATAAACATTGATGACGACGAGGAGCTGATTGCCGATGATCTGGGTTCACCTGATTCAACTGTAAGTATTTTTTCTTTATTTTCTTTTTCTTAGAATATTTGTTGAAATGACATTCTCACTGCATTCATTCCTGTAGGTTCAAGATGACCTTCTGATCGGAAGATCTTCTTGAGTACTATCCCTGGGTCCACTCCCTGATGACGTCCGAGCTAGGCTTCAAGATATACTACCTTTGCTCAACCAGGACATTAATCAACTTGTCCAGGATGCTGAGCCGATCAGAGAAATCTTCAAGGTAATCAGAGGACAGCTGCCTGCCAATGTTAAAGAGAAGCTGCATCATGTAGCATTTATAGAAAGTCAACAACTTCGAGTTGATCAAGCTCAGAATCGGCTGGAAGAAAGAACTCGTCAGGAGAAGCTGGCTAAAAGCCGAGAAGACCTTGACTCCCAATTAGCAGATCTAGATGACAGGATCCAAATTCTATCCGGCTCTCGCTCTGACATCATCAATAGCATTGATCGACTGAAGAAGAGACAATTAGATCTCTTTGAAGAGCTGCGCCAACTTGATGATGATCTTTCCCAAGAAGAGAAGAAACTGGCCGATCTTCGGGGAACTATTGCTAACATGGAGCGCAAAAAGATATCCATTGCCACGAAGGTTCAAGTCATCCGTAGGGAAGAACGGCCGATCCCAGATACTGTCGATGCCGATCGCAGAGAAATTGATGAAGTCGACCAACTTCGTGTGAATGCAATCAACGCGATCCACTCCATAGGAATAGTGTAGCTTTAACTTTATTTTTTCTACAATCTCAGATTTGCATCAGTGCTTTGGAACTTGTAATAAACTAACTTTTTTGCCAGCTCCCAAAGCTCCTCTTTTATTGCTTTGACCGAACATTTTTAATCGACCTATAAATACATAATTTCCCTTGCCTTTTCTCATCTTCTCTCTTGCACAATGGCTTCTTCTTCTTCTTCTTCTTCTTCTTCTTCTTCTTCTTCTTCTTCTTCTTCTTCTTCTTCTTCTTCTTCTTCTTCCGTGAACCAGTTTGCTTTTCATCACTCTTTCTTCCCTATCTTTGGATTTTGTTGATGTCTTCCTTTATTCTTCCTTTAGTCTCCCAATCATGAGGATGTACAGAGAATCTTGATGAGCATCAACGCCTTCAGTGCGAATCGGCAGGTGCTATCGTCAAGGCAAGAATAAGGTCTTCATCTTGTAATCTCTACTGATGAGAGGAAACTTGAAACTCTGGAAGCCAGGAGAACTCATCTTCTACGAGAACCGAATCGAGTAATGAGGAAATTATTCTAGTCAGGGTAGAACTAGACAAAGCAAAGAATATGCTCAATCTCTGATGCTTTGTACTACCAGCCGACGCAATCGGCTTTTGCTTTAATGTAATTGATTGTATCATCTTTTCAATAAATGAATTGCAATCCTGATTCCAATATCTCTAATACCCTTTGAATGCATGAGATCTGGTGATATTGCCTAATATTTTATCATGACTGTTTACCATGTGACTCTGATTCATCCTTTCTGTCTTTTCCTCCCTATAAAATGCAACATTCTGCCCAAGGGGTTCTTCCATAGGTCCATTAGAGTCATAGTAATTTTATCTGATGATCATATCTGTTGTCTTTAGTTTTCGGAATGAGAGGCATCTTCCTCCAAAAGAGCTTCCAGGAAGAAATATTCACTACTGCTCATTGACAAACTTCTGCTTGAAATGGCTTTTCTTCTTGATGATGCTATGAAGCTTGTAGTCTATGTTTGCTACTTTGAGAGAAAACCAATCTTGATGTATGCTCTGTAGTTTGTGGACATAAAAAATTTTCAAATAATTTTAATATATGGGAGCTAGCCCCATTTTGGTAAACACATCTCTGAATCAATGTCAGTCATTGAAGGCCAAGTCATTCACGGGACGTATGTTTCCTTCTTGACCAGATCTGGTGCTTTTGTTTCCATTTTCAGCTCCTCCTCATCCTTATCTCTTCCTGGTGTTTCGGCTATAAATAGACCCGTCATCTGTCGATGAGAAACACACCTCCTCAACCATGGCTCAAAATATACACTTGATAAGTCACATGCTTATGTTCTTTGCTTTTCTCCCTTCCTCCTGATTCTTGATGGCTAGAAGAATTCTTGTGATATAGTATAGGGCATGCTTCTCTCCCTAGCCTCATTTTGTGCAGCCAGGAGGTCCAACAGCTAGAAGAACACTTGTGACGCGTCTTGGGTGCATCAGCTAGTGGAGGAGAGTAGGCATAATGCCCCCTAGCATTAGGAAGAAGAACAAGCCTATGTCTCATTCACCGACGAGTTGTGAGGGAAGGTCACATAATCCGGTGATCTATCTTGCGCTTCGTTTTACTTTTTAGTATCTGCTTTCCTTGTATTCGTCCTCACCTATGGCAATGATGAACAATACCATCGTTTGTCTAGTGATGATGAACACAATCAGCTATTATGTATTTTTCCGATTTGTTATCATGTATTTGTTCAGATTGTAACATCATCATGTATCAGGGATGAAGCTACATACATACATACATACATACATACATACATACATACATACATACATACATACATACATACATACATACATACATACATACATACATACATACATACATACATACATACATACATACATACATACATAAATACATACATAAATACATACATACATACATACATACATACATACATACATACATACATACATACATACATACATACATACATACATACATACATACATACATACATACATACATACATGTGGGGATATACCCCCAGGGTGCCACATGGAGGGGCCTCACGGCGTATCTACGAGGACGGCTTGGGCCCACACAGGCGGCAGTCGACACGGGCACATGGATCAGGAATGAGACGGCACCTGAAGAGATATACTCCCATAGATAAAGACTAGTTGGTTAGGAAAGATATTACTTGTGATCAAAGAGAGTTCTTGTATAACCGACTAGGATAGATCCCACGTGATCTGTAACCCTGCCCCCCATGCCTATATAAGGGCGGCAGGGACCCCCCCTCTCAAACAAGTCCAATCTGATTCCCATTCGCGGAACAATCAATATAACCACCAATGCAGGACGTAGGGTATTATGCATCTTTGCGGCCTGAACCTAGATAAACCTCTGTGTCCTTTGTTCACCATCTAGCTTCATCTCGGCGATCCCCTCCACACAATCTACCACCATAGCCTACCCCGTGGTGGACTGCCGGCACCATTGTACCGACACAACCGAGTCGTGTTACTAGTCAGACATTAGAACTTTGTGCCTCTTTTCTTGGTGATCTTGCCCGTCCAACCTATGGGAAAGCCTTCAATTTTGGTGGTTTTCGTGGTTCCTCGAGTTCATGACCTAGAGGCCTAAGATTCATGGTTCTTTTTTATTGGGAGCATTTCGGTGGATATCCTTTTGTGGTGACCTAGCTTTCCTTGAAGTTTCACTGCAATACGTGGGGTGAATCGGTCAGACCGCGTGCCCTGGGCGGTCAGGCCGCCTCTCCTCCAGAAACTGGCCGCGGGTCAACCTTGAACTTCCCTTCACCCGATCTCCTGATTCACTAACGGATTGCAATGAAACTTCGGGGATAACTGGGTCACCTCATGGCAGACCTCTCCACCAAAGGATATGCACTGAAACCCATCCAATCAAGAGGAATCGCGAATCGAAGGCCTCTAGGTCATGAACTCTAAGAACTCCGAAATCCACCCAAAACAAAGGATTTCCCAAGAGATTGCTAGGGCAAGATCACCAAGAAAAGAGGCACAAAGACCTCATGTGTGATACCCAACAAGAATCCCTCCAGGAAACCCCTCAAACAAGCCACCACAAAAATCCCCAAAAAGAGCTCTGAAAATCACCAATAGGGAAAACGCCGGGAGACAAAGAGAGAGTAGATGAACCACGCTGAAGCTTCTATACATACCACGAAAGGTTCATACAAGGTCTAGCAAGCCGCCCGAACATCCAACCCTCTCAACAGGTCTCTCATGAAGCTCTTAAGCTAGGACTAAGGAAAACAAAAGAGGAAAGCAAATGAACTAGGGTTCCAAGAGGTGGCTGCCATCACCTCTCACTTGAGTTTATATGGAGGGCAACCAATGACCAAACTACCCCTACTTACTTAACTTAAGATACAAGCCCACCAAGGGAACTTTGGGAACATGGGTCGTTTTCTCCATCGGACGGACGCCCGCTGGTCGCAATCCACTTCCCCGCGTGTCCTCCGCTTCAAAGCTTCTCAACGCGCTGCAAGCCAGGCGGTCAGACCGCCCCTCCTGGGCGGTCAGACCTGCCTCCCCCGGTCACTCCTGGCCGGGCGATCAAACCCCCCTCCTGGGCGGTCAGACCGGCCTGAGCAGGGTGGTTCGCCCCATCGAGCCTTCGGCCTTGGCTTTGTAGCTCAGCCAAGTAACCCAGTGGTTTTGTTCAATTGCAGGACCATCCTTCTTCTTCTTGTCGTAGCCGCCGTCCTTCCTCGACCTCCGCTCGTCCTTGTCCTTGTACTTGCTCTTGTGCTCATGCCTCGAGCGGTGCTTGTTCTCGATCCTTAGGTGGTGCTTGTACTCGTTCTTGGGCTCGATCTCCTGGGGGCACTCGGTGATGAAGTGTCCCTGCTTGCCACATCTGTAGCACGTACGTGTGGTCCTCCTCATGTGCATGCGGTTCTCGTGCAGGCTCTCGAACTTCTTGGTCAGCAGGGCCAGCTCGTCCTCTCCAAGCTCGTCGAACTCCTCATCTGGCAAGGACAGAAAGGAAGATAGAGAAAACTTCCTCGGAGAGGAGTAATTGTTAGTCCTTCCACCAGATCTGGACACTAGAGCAAGACTATGGGACTCAGTCATGCTCCCAGCCTTGGCTCTCAGGCCACGATCCACCTCTGACGACTTGAGCTTAGAGAACAGCTCATCCTTGGTCAACATATCATAAATGCTCGACTCCTCAATGGCCTCGACCTTGGCACTCCACACGGATCTATCAAGTGCGTGCAAGAGCTTGATAGCTCTATCATGATCCGTGTATGGGAGCATTGTCATATTGGCCCTCATGTTGTTCACAATACAAGTGAAGCGCTGGAACATGGCCTCAATCGACTCGCCGGGGGGATGAGTGAAGTTCTCATACTCTCTCCGGTGAGTGGCAAATAAGCGAGCCTGCACCCGAGTTTTCCCAACATGAGCATTCCTTAGCTTAACCCAAATCTTGCTGGCCACATCCTCTCCGTACACGCGATCGAACTCCGCGGCACAAAGAGCATGAAACAAGTAATCCACGACCTTGTTGTTGGCCTCAAACAAGTCTCGAGCACCTGGAAGGCTGAAACTGTCTGGAATGACATAGTTTGCATTTTGCGTCACATCCAAGTCAGTTGTCCTTTCCCACGCAAGAACGCGCCCATGCACCTCGCCCACATCTGGTAGTTCTTCCCATCGAAGTGCGGAGGACCCGACCCCTTTCCATAGTCACCCATCTTTGGATCTTAGCCGGCTCTGATACCAATTGAAGGACCGGATTGGGCGACCAGAGAGGGGGCGGGGAGTGAATGGGAGCCGATAAAAGTTCTTCTCAAGAGAGACAGCTCCTCGAACGAGATGAACGCGACCTCGATCCCTAAATCACTTTCACCACTCTATCCGCACATTTGCCAAGACCACGTAGCCACTGGAGTGCTACTGATCCTAGGAGCAAACCTCACCAACAAGCAACATAACTAGGCACACACAACAGCGGAAACCACACACGAGAAAAATTCCTGCCAGGGGCGGTCAGACCGCATGGAAAGGGCGGTCAGACCGCCTAGGCCTGGAATTTCCCAAAACCACAACTCAAATCTCACGACTCCAAACCGACCCAAGATTTCGCCTGGAAACTCCTCTGATCAAGGCAAACAAGCTATCAGAGAAAATCCCCGGAAAACCAAAACTTTCCTCGCGAAATCCACATGGCGGTCAGACCACGTGCCCTGGGCGGTCAGGTCGCCACTCCTCCAAAAACTGGCCGCGGGTCAACCTTGAACTTCCCTTCACCTGATCTCCCGATTCACTAACAGATTGCAACAAAACTTTGGGGATAACTGGGTCACCTCATGGAAGACCTCTCCACCAAAGGATATCCACTGAAACCCATCTAATCAAGAGGAATCGTGAATGGAAGACCTCTAGGTCATGAACTCCAAGAACTCCGAAATCCACCCAATATGAATGATTTCCCAAGAGATTGCTAGGGCAAGATCACAAAGAAAAGAGGCACAAAGACCTCATGTGTGATACCCAACAAGAATCCCTCCAAGAAACCTCTCAAACAAACCACCACGAAAATCCCCAAAAAGAGCTCCGAAAATCACCAAAAGGGAAAATGCCGGGAGACAAAGAGAGACTAGATGAACCATGCCAAAGCTTCTATACATACCATGAAAGGTTCATACAAGTTCTAGCAAGCCGCACGAACATCCAACCCTCTCACAAGATCTCTCATGAAGCTCTCAAGCTAGGCCTAAGGAAAATAAAAGAGGAAAGCAAATGAGCTAGGGTTCCAAGAGGTGGCTGCCATCTCCTTTCACTTGAGTTTATATGGAGGGCAACCAATGACCAAACTACCCCTACTTACTTAACTTAAGATACAAGCCCACCAAAGGCCCTTTGGGAACTTGGGTCGTTTTCTCCATCAGACGGACGTCCGCTGGTCGCAATCTGCTTCATCTCCATGCAAGCCTCATGTCACGCCGCGTGTCCTCCGCTTCGAAGCTTCTCGACGTGCTGCGAGCCAGGCGGTCAGACCGCCCCTCCTGGGTGGTCAGACCGGCCTCCCTCGGTCACTCCTGGCCGTGCGATCAGACCGCCCCTCCTAGGCGGTCAGACCGGCCTGTGCAGGCTGGTTCGCCCCGTCGAGCCTTCAGCTTTGGCTTTGTGGCTCAACCAAGTAACTCAATGGTTTTGTTCAATTGCAGGACCAGCGCCGCATCCTCCCTCAGTTGCTCAGCTTGGCCAGCACAGCAGACTCAAGCAGAACACCGATATCTACTGCCCAACATCTCGCTGAGATACCCCTCCCCGTCCACCGGTGACGGTGAGGTCGGACCACCACCGCAGATATATCTGAGCAGAGTGAGGCTTTTAGGAAATGGAAGGCGGGAGTTTAGTGGCGCAATGCGGTAGCAATGGAGTAGAGTATTTATTATTACAGGGAGGCAAGGGAATATAGGATTTGAAAATCCCGCTTTCCACTTGCTAACTTCAAAATGAAACTTTGGTATGCTGCATTTGCTTCGGGGCCACTAACAAGAGGGGCCATGCAAAGCGCGACCCCATATTGTCAGCGAGTTTTGGTAGGATTCCGGTGGCGTACAATATAGACGGGAGACGGATATCTGGAGAGGCCCACACTTCTGTGAAGCTGGGTGCGTTTCCAATCGTAAATAACAAAGCCTAACAACTGCTTCTCCCACTATAATGCCTAAACGTCTATTTTTGAAGTCATGCGGATATAAGGATCTTCCTTGTGCATTCTTATCCGGACCAAAGCACACTCGTGTACCTACCAAATATTTTGCATGCCTACCGGTGAAAAAGCCTGCATATTCTGCGCATCCCACATATTTTCATGGCCATTGTAATCCCGTGAGGCATGCTCTGCCACGAGGTGGACTTCGCCTTATGATCAGTCATGGTTCGATAAATAGGCGTGCCCTAAGGCCTTTGCTTATCACCTCTTCATAATCCATGCATTATGCTAGCAGACCTCTATTTGGTTATGCGTGCTGTGAAAAGAGGTGAGCTCTTAGCTTTTGTGTCATGTTTTTATAGGTTACCATGATTGTTTGTGGTCAGTGCTTATCATGTTTACTTTGTTAGCGAGTGTGTGTAGGAGGATGGTTTTTGATGCGAACGGAGGAACTACCAACTTCCATGCTGTGCCACCTCTACAGCAGCTAGGATACATGGATCCATATGATCTGTACGACACTGACGAAGAGGACAAGGAATAAACAGATGAGATGAAGAAAGATGCCTTGGGTTGGCTGCAGGAGCAGGGTTACACTCGTGTGCTTCGCCATGGTTGCTGTGTGTGCCCTTACTGCAATCTTGCCCACCGGTAGTGGGGTTTCCATGACATCCTGCAGTATGCTTCTAGCATTGGTCGCTCGCGACATACCATGAAGTCGAGGGGTAGGCATCATGCATTGGAGGAATATCTCTGCACGGATCCTTGTTATGCGACATTTCGTCGTGCATTAGGTATGGCACAATAGGCGTGTGCCATATCCATCTCCATGATTGTGTCTGTTGCCTCCTCGTTGCCAAGTCTGAAGGTTTCGCTGCTAGGGGTGTGTGTGTGTGTGTGTGCGCGCGCGTGTGCGCACACGTTCTTATGCCAGTGCCACTGTACGAGTGTGGGTCTATGGGGATGTATCATGTATGTGCAAATTTAAGTTGAATAATTTGGGTAAGGTGACCATCATTTACATTGAAGTAAGGAAGGTGATCATGGAAAAGAAGAACACCAATGTTCTTCATGGATAACAGGGGATTTTCCTGCCACTACAAGATTCATAGAGCAGGAAAACAGGGGATCGATCTTACCATCCAAAAGAAAACATACCATTGATTTTTCCATCCACAAGACCACCTATATGAAGATGAAAAAGAAAACTCAAATCCGAGTAATCTACGTCGACCCGTCTAAGGAGTTCCTTGATGACTCTGGTGTCGCGGGAGCTTCAATGGCTGGGGGAGCCATGGGACCGGGATTGGCGGGGCCAGCATTTGAAGGACCAGTGCCAACGTCCATCTTCTTCTTGGTCATCTTCGAGTCCACCTCCGCACCCTTCTTCTTCTTCACCCACGGAATGTCCTTGAAAGAACTATGTAAATTTGTAATCTTAGTGAATTTGGAGCAAACTATATTTGTAATCTACAACTTGCAGAGATGAACTATTTCACTACCATTAAACCGGATGTTTGGGTTTGGGATCCATTAATAGATCGGATGTTTGGCAATAGGAGACCGGATGTTTGGGTCTAGGAAAAATTTATAGAAAGGAAAAATATTTCCGGTCCTGTAAAAGATGCTTGTTTTGATTTTGGGCAAAGGTGATCTTAGGTGAAACACGAACATGCCGACCAAACAAACAAACAATAACCAAAATCACAATCATGTAGGTCCAATATGGGCAGATGTTCTTGTCTACGAAACACGAACATCCCGGACAAACATGAGACCATGTTTCATGGAAATGTAAAGTTACTAATTAACATCACAATGTTCACATACATACGACAATGTTCCCACGAAATCTAAAGATACTAATTAACATCATAGATAACATAATGGCATTGATGTTCCACTGGCGCAGCTCGCTCACTCCATCTAAATCCATCCCTCATTTCTGGCTAGGACGCGGTGGCAGCTCCACTTCTTCATGTTGTCCTCCCTCAGGGCCTCAGACCTGGCTATCCCAAGGACGTGGTCCTTGATATCATTTAGGTTCATCCACCGATGCATACAGTTGGGGCAGACATGGCACCCGTAGGTGTTGATAGTGCGCCGGAAGGCGCGCAGAGCAATGGTCTTCAGATGGTTTGTGTCAGTTTGGGTGTCGAAGATGGTGTCGGAGTCGGAGTCCAACTCTGCAAGTGGTGGAGGAGGCAGGGAATCCGCCGGTGACCTACAAGCGGCTCCGGGAATCGGCGGGTCGATATTGGCGGCGTCGCAGCGTGGCGGCTCCGTGCCGTGGAATTGATGCCCTAGCCACTCTAAGTAGGTGCGGATGAAGTGGAGGCCGCGCGGTGACATCCAGGACCAGGATTCGACTCATGAGGAGGCACTGGCCGAGAGAGTGGCAACACCGCTGGACTGACGATCAGGGACGGGTACGGCCATGCGCCTGAGCTCTCTGTGTCTAGGGAGACTAATTGCTTCATAGCATCAGACGGGTAGTAGGACTAAAATATGAGTGTTTGGGAAGAGAACTATGGGTAGAGTGGTTCGGAACTGGCGAGGATGCCGATGGTGGTAGGAATACAATGGCCAGTTTCCATGAAAACTTGTGCAAGCTTATGTGACAAGCTAAGCAACGAGCCTCTAGATCGAGTGGCTGCCATTCATCTTCAAGCTTTGATTTGCTGACGTGTGGGTACCATCTTGGTATACCCACACGTCACTAAGCTCTTGATGATGGCTACCACCTTCCATGGGACGATGTGGCAAGCTTCCCTAGGAAATTAGGCAACGGGCGCCTCGGCCTATCGAGGAAGGCTACATAAGGATGTTACTGATAAGAAAAAGTGACCAGACTGGACTAAATTATTTGTTGATTGGTGGGCAAAACAAGATGACAACGGTCGTATCTTACTGATTTGCAAAAGTGATCAGACTGGACTAAATGGTTCGTTGATTTTTTATGAAAATACGATCGCATTATTCGAACGAACATCCATCCAAAGTAGGAAACATAGTCCACATAGATAAGACAATGTCCAACGAAATCTAACGATGCTAATTCACATCACACATAACATAACATCACAATGTTCACATACGTAAGAAAATGTTCCAACGAAATCTAAGGGTACTAATTGAGGACCAGGTGTGTCCGAGGACCAGTGGAGGGTCGCTCCTTAGTAATGAGTGATTGACAACGTTGTGTGGACTGATGCTTGTCTAAGTGTGCAGGTACAGGTTGCGGTTTGACTCGTGACGGTGCAGGCGAAGAACAAGCGCGAAAGGCCTTAGCCGTGGCGGCCTCCGGGTGATGGAGTGGCAAGTAGGCTTGGTTCGATGGACCCGACGGCCGATGGGGTCAAGTGCGAGCCGTGCGGTGCAAGACTGGCGGGCTGAAGTCGTGAACATGGGCCGGTGCAATGTAGCGGTTGGAGCCCGAAGCTTGCACGCGAGGTTTGTTGGTTTGCCCACAAAACCATCAGGTGGACGGTTTCTTGGTTTGGGCCGCAAAACCAAGCCCGGAGGCCCGAGGCGACGGAGATGGTGATCCGGGAGCTTCGGGAAGCTTCGAGGCGGAGAGCACATGGCGTGATCGCGGGGTTTGCGTTGAGGTGAAGCGAAGCCGCGGTGGAAGCGTGTCCGTCCGATGAAGACTTGACCAAAATGCCCCTGAGGGGTTGTATCTTCATTTCAAGCAGTAGGGGTAGCGTGGTCATTTACCTCCCCCGATGGACTTCGTATAAATAGCGGAGAGGTGGATGACATCTCTCTCTCTTGGACTCTAGGGCTTTCTCCCCCGGTAGATTTCTCTAAATTGCTTCTTTTCCCTCTGGATTCCTTAGGCTAGACTCTTGTACAGAATCTGACCTCTGGATGTATGGAAGCATTCGACGTTGCGGTGATCTCCTAGTCCTCTGTGATTTTCGTGTCATTTTTTGGGGCTATTTCTGGGGAGTTTCGTTTTTCGCTTGATTCGGGGATTTGAGGGTGTTTCTTCTCGGATTTCTTTGAGGGGATCGTGGGTGGATGCCTTGCGCATCTTTGTGTGTGATCTTGACCCCTCAAATGCCGTGGAGAGCTTTCGATTCGTGCGTTTTTGGTTGGTGCCCGAGTTCATTGTGGTGGTTCGTGTGATCCGCGATTCCCGGTGATTTAGTGGCTTAGGAGTTGAGATTTTTGGGGTATAGCTTCCTCTTATGTTGCTTATCATCTCCCCCAAATCTTGTCTTAAGAGCTTTAGTCGTTTGGGAGATCCGGTGATGGAAAGGTGGAGTTGACTCCCGAGCTCGAGCATTTTTCTGTTCTGTTCGTGCTTGGCGGACGGTCCGCGAGGCCCGTGCAGACGGTCCACGAGGCCCAGGCAGCGTTGATGTTCTTCGTGTTCTTCGCGTGTTCTTGAGCGTCTTCGTTTCGATCTGTCTTGGCCCGAGGTTTTTGTTGAGTGGGGTTTGGCGGACAGTCTGCGAGGGTGTCACGGACGGTCCGCGTGGCCAAGATTTTGTCTGTGGTGCTTTGTGGTTTGTCTGGGGTTTTCAGCGAGGTTGGTGGACAGTCCGCCTAGGCCTCACGGACGGTCCGCGACACTGGCGGACAGTCCGCGTGACCTCCACGGACGGTCCAAATTTCGTCTTGCATCTCTGATGGTTCGGGTAGCATTTACGGACAGTCCACCGTGACCTTCCGGATGGTCCGCGACCTCCACGCGGATGGTCCGCCCGGTCACCCCGGACAGTCCGATAGGGACTTCGCAGCAGTGCCTAAGTTATTTGGTTCTTGCTTTGGTGTTTCCACTCTTTGCTCCTAGGCTTGTCTCTTGTTCTTCTAGGCTTGTGTGTGCCTTGTTTGGAGCTTCCTTTGTGTGTGCGAGTACTTGGAGTGGCAATCGGGGTATAGGCCGAGTTCGACCTTCGGGAAGAATTTTTATCGGCTCCCATTCACTCCCCCCTCTCTGGTCGCCCTATTCGGTCCTTCAATTAGTATTAGAGCCGGTTACGGATCTTCTTGATTCTAACCAGTCTAAGATCCAAAGATGGGCGATTACGGCAAGGGGTCGGGTCCTCTGCACTTTGATGGCAAGAATTACCCGATGTGGGAGAGGCGCATGGGTGCGTTTTTGCGTGGGAAGGGAACTCTGATCTGGGAGGTCACTCAGAATCCTCATTATGTCATCCCAGATAGTTTTCTACTTCTAGGATCGCGGGACATGTTTGAGGCCAAGAGCAAGGCTGTTGATTACTTGTTCCGTGCTCTCTGTGCCTCGGAGTTTGATCGAGTGTACGGAGAGGATGTGGCCGTAAAGATTAGGCTCAAGTTGAAGAATGCTTATGTTGGCAATGCTCAAGTGCAAGCCCGGATGTTTTCCACTTACCGGAGAGAGTACGAGAACTTCACTCATCTCCCCGGTGAGTCGACTGATGCTATGTTTCAGCGCTTCACGTGCATAGTCAACAACATGAGGGCCAATGTGACAGTGCTCCCATACACGGATCATGATCAAGCTATCAAGCTTTTGCATGCCCTGGATAGGTTCGTGTGGAGTGCCAAGGTCGAGGCCATTGAGGAGTCGAGCGCATATGACACGCTGTCGCTGGATGAGCTGTTCTCCAAGCTCAGGTCTTCAGAGGTTGATCGTGGCTTGAGAGCCAAGAGCGAGAGCCCCACTGATCCTCATAGTTTGGCTCTCATCTTAGGGTCGAGGACTAACGCTAACTCTGTTGGCTTTTCTTTGTCTTGTCTTGTGTCCTTGCCAGATGAGGACTTTGAGGTGCTGAGCAAGGATGATCTCGCCTTGTTGAGCAAGAGGTTTGGGCGGATGTACGAGAACCGCAAGAATGCAAGGCGGAGCTCGGGGATGTGCTATCGGTGCGGGAAGCACAGGCAGTTCATCGCCGAATGCCCTGAAGCCATGGAGATCAAGAATGACTACAAGGGCAAGCCCAAGCACGACTACAACAAGCACTGCTCCCAGAACGACTACAAAGACGAGGAAAAGGACAAGGGCAAGAGAAGGCACAAGAAGAGTGGCGGCCACAAGAAGAAGACCGCTCGAGCGATGGTGGCAGGAGCGAGCGACATCGACTCGACATCAAGCGATGCTTCTTCCGGTTCGAGCAGCGAGGAAGAGCAAGAGAAGCGCAAGGACAAGCGGCACACGGGCAAGAACTTCACCGGCCTGAGCTTCATTGCACAAGGAGGCTTTTGCGGCATGGCGCACTCCAAGAAGGGTAGGAGGCACAGCTCGGACTCAAACTCCGACTCCGAGGAAGAGGTACGAAATGATCCCAACTTCTTGCTAGAGGAGAATGCTAGGCTCAATGAGTTGCTTGACAACCGTGATGATGTGCTTAGAAAGACCAACAAGGAGAAGAGGGAATTTAGGTCTTTGTTGGGTGATGCTAAGGACAAGGTAGCTGAACATGAATCCTTGCTTGTGGATGCTAGAAATGAGATAACTGCTTTGAAATCTGCTCCTGTGGTGTCTGATGAAACTGACTGTGGTGATTGCTCAGTTTTTCTTGCTGATTTGACTGCTCCCAAGGAGAAGCATGCCTCTACTCTTGAGGAACTAGATGTGGTTAGGATTGAGTGTGATGAATTGAAGTCTAGGCCAGCTTTGTTAGGAGCTTGTACATCATGTCCTATCTTGCTTGCTAGGCTTGATGAATCTCACACTAGGATTGTTTCTCTTGAGGCGGCATTGAAAGCTCCTCTTCCTACGTCATGTTCAACCTGTGAAATGCATGCTTTGAAAAACATGGAACTTGCACACTATGTTGATCGTTTGCAGGATGGAAATGATGAGCTTAGGAAATTGATGAGTTGGTTGTCTGGGCATGAGCCACAATTGAGTTTGATGTTGGCTCAGTTCAAGAGGTTTGATGGTCAGGCGTTGGAGGCTGACAACAGTGGTGAGAAGAGTTGTGAGGGAGAAGAGAAAGCTGGAGAGATCACTACACCACCACACACGATACCCATGAACAAATATGCACCCAAGCCAAACCACTTGAGAAACAAGCTCGACACAACTCCAGACCCACCAGTGTTCCCCTAGAAAACAGAGAATTACCAGAAACCCATCAAGTTTGTGAGCAACCTGGGTAATATCTTTGAGGGGAAGTCAGGAGAGAAAGGTGTTGAGAAGCCCACAGAGAAGCCACCGCCTAAGCCAGTGCCGATCCGCTTCCATTGTGAGTATTGTGGGAGGGATGGGCATAAGGATGAGTGGTTTGCTAGGGAAATGGCAAACAAGGACAGATATCACCTTGCTCGTGGTGTGCCTAAGCCTCGTAGAGGGCCTCTACCTAGGGGTGAGGTGTATGTGCGTACAGTTCCCACTCGTGGAGGTGGAGGTGGAGGTGTGTTCCCTCAGAGAGACAGGCGTGTTGGGTTTGGGCGTGGTTAGTTGGCTCGACGTGCTCCTTCTCGTGACCGTTACGAGTTTGGGAGGCACGATCGGAGCTTTGGGTTTCAGATGGACTACGGGCCACGTTTTCCCTCTCGTGGTGCGTGTACTCCGCCAGTGAGACGTGACAGGTCCTTTGGTGGTAGGCGTGAGAGGGCTCCGCCTAGAGGTTTTGGGAGGATGGATTTTGCTAACCCTTCTTTTGAGCAAATGGCTCAGCACTGGTTTAACTCTTTTGGTACTAACCCCATTGTTGAGTCGCTTGCTCATTCTCGTCCTCGTTTTTGATTGCAGGTGGGAGGCTTGGAGAACTTTTGGTTGATTGACTCCGGTTGCTCACGACACATTAACAGAGATCGTGGGTGGTTCTCCAGCCTCACCCCGGTGAGTACAAGGGAGTACATCACTTTCGGGGACAATGGGAGAGGACGAGTGCTTGCTGAAGGTATGGTGAAGGTGAGTAGCAAGGTGATCTTAAGAAGTGTGGCCCTGGTCAAGTCACTTCGTTTCAACCTGTTGTCAGTATCTCAATTACTTGACGAAGGTTTTGAGGTTCATTTCAAGTCGGGTGCTTCTCGTGTGCTTGATTCTCGAGGCGATCTTGTCTGTACGATCGTCCCCGAGGGTCAAATCTTTCGTGCTGATTTTTCCCAGTCTGTTGGTCCTCCTCGATGCTTTGTTGCTGGTGTTTCTGCCGAGCTTTGGAAATGGCATAGGAGGTTGGGACACTTGAGCTTTGAGTTGCTTTCCCGCTTGAGTGGTCTTGATCATGTCCGAGGATTGCCTAAGTTGAAATTCGAGAAGGATTTGGTTTGTGCTTCTTGTCGGCATGGAAAGATGGTTGCTGCTTCTCACACCCCTCTGACTTCTGTCATGACCGAGCGACCTTGTGAGCTGTTGCACATGGATTTGGTTGGGCCAGCTCGTGTTCGCTCTGCCGGTGGGAAGTGGTATGTTCTTGTGGTTGTTGATTTTTTGAGGTACTCTTGGGTTTTCTTTTTGGAGGATAAGAGTGAGACATTTGGCTTTGTTCGGGACTTGATCTTGAGGTTGAAGAATGAAAGACATGGTAATGCCATTCGAGCAATACGCAGTGATAATGGCACGGAGTTCAAGAACTCTCATTTTGATGCCTTTTGCAGTGATCTTGGTCTTGATCATCAGTACTCTTCTCCATACGTCACTTGCCAGAATGGCGTAGTGGTGAGGAAGACCCGGACCCTTTGTGAGATGGCCAGGACGATGCTCGATGAGCGTAGGACTCCTAGGCGTTTCTGGGCCGAGGCGGTCAATACCGCTTGCTATGTCTCAAACTGCATTTTCCTTCGTGCCTTTAAGAAGAAGACCTCTTATGAGCTGATGCATGGCCGACAACCCAAGGTGAGTCACTTTAGAGCTTTTGGTTGCAAGTGTTTTATTCTGAGGAAGGGCAAGTTGGATAAGTTTGAGTCTAGATGTTCGGATGGGATTTTCCTTGGTTATGCGATTCATTCTAGAGCATATCGTGTGCTCAATCTTGACACTAACCGAATCATGGAGACTTGTGAGGTAACCTTCAATGAGACACAGCCATGTAGCTCTTCCGCTTTTGAGTGTGCAGGTGACGAGGAGATTGGAGCGAGGATCTTTGAGGATGAGAAGGATGGAGATGGAGACGACGACGATGATGGTGCTGATGCTCCAGCGGCTGATCATGTACGTGCTACTTCCACTACTACGACGACGATCGAGGACGGACCATCCCCTACACCCACTACGACTGAGGCTGTTCGAGTGGAGACTGCTGCTGAGGGGGAGGTTGTGTCCAGGCGAGAGGCTCCCCGGCAAGTGCAAGTTGATCACCCACCGACGGCCATCATTGGTGACCTTCATGAACGCACTACACGGTCGAGGTCAAGGAATACATCTCATTTCCCTCACTCTGCTTTTGTTGCTTCTTTCGAGCCCAAAGATATTCGACATGCTTTGTCTGACGAGAATTGGGTGAATTCCATGCCTGAGGAGTTGGAAAACTTTGAGAGAAACCAAGTCTGGGTGTTAGTCGATCCACCGCCAAATTGCCGTCCCATAGGAACCAAGTGGGTGTGGAAGAACAAAGAGGGTGAGAATGGGATGGTTGTGAGAAACAAGTCGAGGTTGGTGGCGCAGGGGTTCAACCAGAAGGAGGGGATAGACTATGAGGAGACATTTGCTCCCGTGGCACGTTTGGAGGCAATTAGGATCCTTCTAGCCTTTGCCGTGGCTAAAGGGTTCAAGTTGTACCAAATGGATGTCAAGAGTGCTTTCTTGAATGGGGTGATAGAGGAAGAAGTGTATGTGAGGTAACCCCGGGGGTTTGAGAGTGAAAAATACCCACACCGTGTATACAAACTCCAGAGAGCGCTCTATGGGTTGAAACAGGCACCTAGAGCTTGGTATGGCGGGTTGAGAGGCTTTTTGCTGAGCAAGGGGTTTGTGATGAGCACAGTTGATAAGACCCTGTTTCTCCTTTAGCATGGGAATGACCTTTTGATTGTTCAGATATACGCGGATGACATAATCTTTGGTGGCTCTTCTCATGATCTTGTTGCCAGATTTGCAGATGACATGAGCAGGGAATTCGAGATGTCTATGATGGGCGAGCTGCAGTTTTTCTTGGGTCTCCAGATCAAGTAGTGCAAGGACGGGACCTTTGTACATCAGGCAAAGTACACCAGGGGCATGGTGAAGAAGTTTGGCATGAAATACTCCAAGCTGCTGACTACCCTGAGGAGTACAACTACGGCTTTGGACGCGGACGAGGACGGTGAACTCGTGGACCAGAAGGAGTACCGGAGCATGATCGGCTCCCTCCTCTACTTGACGGCAACGAGGCCAGACATACAGTTCAGCGTGTGTCTGTGCGCTCGTTTTCAGGCTTCACCGAGGACTTCACATCGGTAGGCCGTCAAGCGGATTTTCAGGTACTTGAACTACACTCCTGAGTTTGGTCTTTGGTACTCTGCCTCCTCGACACTCAGGCTTCATGGGTTTTCTGATGCTGATTTCGCTGGGTGTTGATTGGACCGCAAGTCTACTTCTGGGTGTTGTCAGTTCCTTGGTTCTTCTTTGGTCTCTTGGTTATCTCGCAAGCAATCGAGTGTAGCCTAGTCCACCACCGAGGCAAAGTATGTAGCTACTGCTAGTTGTTGTTCCCACCTGCTTTGGATGACCTATACCATGAGTGACTTTGGTGAGGAGTGCTCCCAGGTTCCACTTTTCTGTGATAGCACCAGTGCCATAAGCGTAGCCAAAAATCCTATCCTCCACTCTGAAACGAAACACATAGAAGTGAGGTACCACTTTCTGAGGGACAATGTTGAGAAGGGAAATATATCTTTGTCCTATGTCCCTACCTAAGACCAGCTAGCTGACATTTTCACCAAACCGCTTGACCAAGTCACTTTCACTTGCTTGAGGGGTGAGCTTGGGGTGTGCTTTCCTTTCTAGCTGAGTCTTGGAGCTTCTCATGTATATATGTGTCATATGTCTCATTTTGTTGCATTTCCTTCATGCATTTTACTTTCTGTACAAAACCTAGTAGGATAGCCATCTTTGGATCACTTGAGCTATGATTGAGCTTCTCTTATATACATTGATCACTGATGTGCTATTTGTAAGATATGTGCATGTTTGGTAATTTGTGGATGTAAATGCTATGCTCTTGATGGTTGTGCCATATATGTATGATGAGATAGCATTTTGTTTGTGAAAATGATAAAATTGCCTCTCTCATGAGTAGATGCTTGTCTATGCTCAATTTGTGCTTAAATGCTTATATCATGCTCAGTTTGTGCCTGAGGATCATATTCTCTTTGCTTGGGGTCAAAGACCCTTTGTCATTGTAAATGTTTAGCCCTTTTGCTTGCTTGGGGAGGAGCATAAGCTTCTTTTTGCCGCAAAGGCACTTCATGTACCATGTTTAATCTTGAAAATGAAATTGGTGTATGAATTGCCTTGTGCTTGAAAAATGAGCTCCTAATCATGTTTTTATGTTTTGATATTTATATCTTGGGTGCTAAACCGTAGCATGTTGTCTACCATGAGAAGTCTCATTTTAAGAAGTAGACACATGGCTCGGTGGCTTTAACATGACTTGAGTGGCTTGTGGGCGTTTATAATGATCTTGTAATGAGAATTTGTGATCTTGCATAAATTTTGAATGATCTAGTGCCTTCGTGTTCAAATTGGCATGGATAGGATCTTGCTCATGAGATGCATGTTTCTTTGTGAAAATTGCATAAAATTGCTTTTAGCCATGTCACATGCTTATATGTCTCTACCTTCTTGATGGCAATGTGCTAATTACACCATATCTACTTTGCTTGCTCTATGTCTCATGTGTAGCATTTTGTTGTGCTCTTTGTATATTTGAGAAACTTGGTAGATTGTGTATATGCTTTGACATGCATTTTTCATGAAAACAAGGGGAAGAGTTTCATATACCTTGATTCATGCATTGTCAATAAGGGGGAGAGTTTTGTATGATAAGGGGAGATTTTGGGAGAATTTTCATGCATTGGGAGTTTTTGTGGAAAATTGGTATGCATTTGTGAGATGTTGCATGTGAGGAAAAAATTTGAGAAGAAGAGGTTGCATTTGCTCAGGGGGAGTTTGCATATGTGCAGGGGGAGCTCCTTTGGTGTGCCTGAGTTTTGTGGTGTGCTCCTTGTGAGTTTTGTTTTGTCTCGGCTGTGTCGAGCCGTTGCCCTTGTCTTAGGGGGCCGAGACTTGGATTGGCGAGCGATCTTGTTTTCGCTTGTTCTTTGGCTTTGGATCACTTGCTCTGGAGGTTTTTGGTTTGTGGTTGTTTTCTTTTCTTTTTCTCTATCATGGTTGCTATGGGTGTTGTCAATGCACTCATCAAGGGGGAGATTGAGGACCAGGTTTGTCCGAGGACCAGTGGAGGGTCGCTCCTTAGTGATGAGTGATTGACAACGTTGTGTGGACTGATGCTTGGCTAAGTGTGCAGGTACAGGTTGTGGTTTGACTCATGTCGGTGCAGGTGAAGAACAAGCGCGAAAGGCCTTAGCCGTGGTGGCCTCCGGGTGATGGAGTGGCAAGTAGGCTTGGTTCGATGGACCCTAGGGCTAGGGCGAGCGCACGCACTATAGGGTCCCCTAGGGGCCTAGGACGCGAGATCAGGGAATGACGTCGCGGCGGTCGGAGGGAGGGGGAGCAGCGCATGATGCGGCGGGAGGTTGGCGACGATGTCAGCACGACAGGGGTGAAGTGGGCCGCGTAATTGGCTGAGTGGGTCGCGTGTGGAAAAAAGAGAGGTGACGGGCTGCGTGAGGAAGAGAGATGGAGGGGGTTGGATGAACTTCACTAGGCTGGGAAAAGGGTAGCTGGCCCAGTAGTTGTTTAAAAGGGTTTTCCATTTATTTGAACTTGAGTTGGAATTCAAATTGGAATTTGGATTTCAAATTTGAATGGACCTAGATGTATAGGTGCTCTAGAAATTCCTTAGAAAAAGTTAGAAAAGAAAATTGGGTTGAGAAGAGACACTAGCCACTCAAAAATGCACATGTGTTCCTACGGTTTATTTTGAAATGCATTTGCTATTAACTTAAAATGTGGGGGATTTTGTGTATAATTGCTATATGTTTTTAGAAAAAAAATTTACGAGCTATTTTTAAAGGTTTTGAAAAATCGGGATGCTACAAATCTAACGCACTTAAAATGAATCTCGTCCCCGAGATTCGTAGGGGATCCGTTGGGTTAAAGGTTCCCAAGGGTTTCTGCTCTTACCGTTGTGTCTTGACTGCCTCATCTAACCTTTCCATCTCCTTCTTCTAGTGACACTGTCCACTCTGTCTTGTTCCAACGGACTCCATATAGCCTTTTCGATGCTATATGGCCACCTTCTGTCTCTGACATGTCCACTGCCTAGTGTCCAATTTCTGATGTGCCGTGTTGGCCTTGACGCCAATTATCAATGTCTGTTGTCTTCGAGGATGTCTCTTGCGGTGAAAGAAGTTTGGACGTAACAACTGCTTCTTGAATACTTTCTGAGTACAGTACTCTGAGCTTTTCCCGAGGTTTGAAGAGAATTCCTTTTTAAGGTCATCTGGAAATCATTATATTTCCTGAAAGATCTCTATTTGTGATTCCCTCTTCCATATACCATTTCTTGTGCAGGGTATACTCAAGTTAAATCTGAGGGTGACTTTCTAGCTCTCTGCCGGTAGCTGATACGAATTATCTAGACAACTTGGTAATTCTGACGGGATTGTCAGAATATCTAACCAGAATAGCATCTGTCATTATTCCGGCTTAGGGCTTTTCTGAAGGTGATTGAGTATCTCCGGGTTTACCGATTGAGTGATTCAACGATTATGCCACATTCTCTTGATATGGATTTTGCCAGTATCAGTGTAGAGTCGTGCAATGTATGTTCACACGTTAGCACGTTCATAAGAAACGGTTCCATATCATTTCTGTTTTTACCACAGAAAATTTGTCACTTTATTATATAAGTATGTATACATTCCTCATATATTTCCCACTATCACGTATCACTCATTTGTTTTCCGAATGATCATTTTCCTGGATATACACTTTCTGCATACTCTTCTCATGATCATATTCTTACTAACTTATTCTGACGGTCGAGACTAGTCTCCTTGTCTTCTAACTTCTTGGTCTTTGTTGACTCCGGATTGTACTTTGAGTGTACCTGCTGTCTTTGTAGCCTGGGTTGTACTTATCGCGTCTTCAGTCCTTGTGTCCTATCTTGACTATAGCTTCTACCCCACTTAATATAAAATTTTAAGTGTTAGCTTTTCTTTGACATTGTTGCTTTCCTCGTGGTGTCTTGATATGCTTGTATACGGAGGGTGCTTTCTCTACAATGTCTTCATGAATGTATTTGAATACTGAAGATGTTTCTCTTGACATTTTGACATTGCTCTTGTCGATTCTTTGGGTTACTGGTGTAGGTTCTGATTCCGGTTAACTTCCACTGACAATCTGACACTGACTCGGTTGATGTTCAGTTTCTGGTGTTAGAAGTGCTTTAACCATGGTTGATTGTGCTCTCATTCTTTCTTGGAATTTCTTCTTGTTTCGAACCTTTGGCTCGCATCAGTATCTTCAAATCTCGGTTGTCTTTCACTGATTTACTTCTACGGGGTGACTGGTGAGTATTGAGGGGTGCTATAGTGCCTGTTAAGGGGTTGCTCTTCATTGACATGACTAGATTTCTAACTGATAATACCCGGTATGCCTCCATGTTGTTTGACGGGTGTCATGATAATAGTTGTGTTGACTTTTCTTGAAATTTTGACACTATCACTTCTTCTATATCTTCTGATGGTGATGTTGATGCTGCTGCTGACTTGACAGAGATTGGTTTCGGTCTTCCACGTTAGCCTTTTAAGTGCTCTGATTCTGTCAAATGATTACCGGCTTGATTTGTCCTTCTTTTGAAATCTTCAGTGTTTTTTCTACATACTCGACCATTATAGGCTTTGTACATAAAATTCAAAACTGTAACTGTTTCTTTAGACCTTGCTTCCGGGTGGTGAGTATCTTTTTCTCTGATATCTTTTTATTATCTCCTTTTTTTCCTTGCGTTGCCTCAACTAATGCTGACTTATTTCTTCAAAATACCGTAGTGTCCTTCCTTTAGATCAGGGTGTCCTTTTACCCCTGCTTGGTGCATAGCCTGAATTTCCTTCTTGATAACGATCTTTGACTTCATCAGCAATGAATATAGAAATCCCTAATCAACTGTCTTGACAGTTTATGATAATGAGGGGCTTCAATCTTCCGACTTGATCCTGTCTTGCATAAATCCACTGTCATTGTTGGTTGAATCTAGATTCTCTAACTCCGGCTCCGAGATCCTTTTGCTTCTGGCAAACTTCTTGACTAAATTTCGGGAGCATCTCGACTTGACTGAATTCCGGTAGCATTCTATCTGAACTCCGGTAGCATTCTAAACTCTGGCAGCATTCTAGCTTGACATTGTCCTCTAAGAATCTTGAGGTGTCGGTGCCAGGGTTTGGGTCTAGGGATAGGGGTATGTCCAGGATTATTCTCTAAATGTCCGGCTAGAAGGTGATGAGTATGTGTTCTATTGAAGGGGATGAGTATAGAGAACTATAATGTTATGATGCTCAAATAATATGTTTTATTTATATATCTAGGGAAGGGCTCACTATCCCTCGTAGCCACACACAAGAAAAATACATAGGTACATTGCTATACTTGGCCTATACTTTATTTATGCTAATCTACAAGTTAGGCCTTATATGTATCTACTCCTCCTTTTCTTTGTGACTGATCCCAGTTTCCTTCTTCAGCAAAGTCTTGCCAAAAGTCTGCTCCCTTGAGGGTGTCTCTTGTTTCGGCTTCATCAATGTCCAGAGTTGTAGCTAATCTTCCCCAAGTTGTGACGAACTCTTCCATGTCTCTTTCAAAGTCTATGCTGGCTGGTGACGAGAGTATCAGGTATAGCTGTTGTTCCACTGGTGGCTTGGTTTCTTTTATATCCACGATTTCGTCGGGGATGGGGTTTGGGTTGGTGGGGTTCGGGGGAATCCCTTTCTACGAATTGATCCCTTTTCCTGGGAAGTTTCCTGGTGGATTTCTGGCTATTATGGGTAAGGCGAGGATTGTTGGGGTTTGGGAATATGCTCTTTGTGGTGCTAGTAGATTTGGTTTATTTAATGGGGTTCCTTCTAAACTAGTCCTTGCACACTTCTGGGTAAGCTATTGTAGGTCTTGTTCCATCTCTTCAGTTGCATCCCTCGGAAGTTCCTGAGCTACTCGTTCACGCTTCTCTCGTGAAGGGGATACTTGTCCCAAGGCTTCTCCTAAGCGGGTTCCCATTCCGGCTATGCATTCCTCATTTTTCTCGGCTTGGTATAGGGCTCCCTTGTAGTTGAACATCTGCATCTCGTATAGCTTGTCCAGGGCTAAAAGGTAGCTTACGGCTGTGGTCAGGGTGAGTTGGTTGACTTTGAATGGCTTGGTGATCAAGTCCTTGATACAACAATTCCATGCTGTCTTGTCGGGTCCTTCTATTGGCAGGTCTCGTAGGGAGGTCTTGGATGTAGCTTTCACGACATCTTGACATAAACCGACTAGGGCTTTTCTTGATACTTCTTCAATTGCATCTTCAAATTGAGTGCCTAAGGTGCTGGCTGGCCATGTCTTCCATTTGGCATGCGGCGGAGAGGGGCTCATTGTTGACACTTCTTAACGCAATCACCTAAGAACAGATTTGGAATCCGTCCCCAGCAACAGCGCCAGAAATGCTTGTTGGTATTTGTTAATCTCACCACTAGTGGCGCGTCTAGCGTGAGCGTGTAAGGAACACCCGGGTGTACTGATGGGTGCGAACGAATCCGCAAGCGCACGGATACACCGTTGTAGCACTTCTCCCTAGGAGTATTCCCAAGGGTATCGAATCCAAGGAACGGTGTGCACTACCTTCTATCCTAGGAAAACAGTCCAAGGACACCAGACCCCTGCTAAGGTTGAGAGGAAGTTGGAAAGGATCCTGCTGATAGCGTGCGGAGTTGAGAACAGCCACTCGATTAGGAACTCCCGTTTCGGACACCGGCCCCTCCTGGCTATAACAGTTGGTTCACGGCAAATGGTTGCCTACAAGCTGTATCCGAATGTGAGGGATTTCAGAGGGTCCAACGGCTGTCACTACCGCGGCCTACCCCAAGACAAACTGTGGGATACAGGGCAAACGAAGGATAACCAGTAGTCTAGACACCACGTCTACACCACCGATTACTACTATAGCACGGTTACGTCTGCCGACCCGTAACAACACTATAGCACTCAGTACAAAGATGAAGCGACGAACCCACGAGGGAGAGACCCGAACTCACTCAGGTAAACACTATCTTATGCAAGGGATCACGGATAGACTTGGTCTAGCTTAGGATAAAGGAGCATCCACTTAACTCTGATCAGACTAACAGGCATGCAAACGGGATACGAACTTGTGCACTTATAACAGAAGATCAAGGGTCGTGTTCGTGAAGAACACTAGCCTCTAACTTATGAACAAACGCAAAAGCATGAGTAACTTGTTCGTCAACTAGATCGAGAAGGTGCATTTATGAAGAACACGAGCCTCTAAATGATGAACGAACGAAGAACACAAGAACACAGTATGAATGCCACTTTAGTCTAATTGAGAATGTTGAAATACTCACTTTGCTCTAATTGAAGAACATGACATCCTCCCCAACACCACACTCTACCTAGCACCTACTCACAACTACATGGATCAACTCATTTGATCCATGAGAGATTAAATAGAGAAGAAACAAGTGTGTCTAAAGAGAAGGTAGAGATTGGGATGTCTCTTTCTTTACCCCCTTCCTCTCTATTTATAGGCTAGGGAGGTAGGAGGACTTGTGCAGCAGCTTGGGGTGCACCTAGTGGCGTGGCGACACCTGGCAGGGCGAAACCGACCTTCTGGGGGCGAGAACCGGAGCATCCGATGTGAATTAGGCGCTGAACCGCTGTTAAAAAGGGAGAACCGGGCGGTCAAACGGGCGAACCGGGCGAACCCGGCGGTCTGCGCCACCGCCTCGCCCCGCAGTCCTCTGCCTGCGCGCCGCGTGTCCCAGCCCGAGCGGCTTCCCGCGCACGCCTTGCGCCCCCCGCGCGCGCGGTCAGCGCAGCGGCGGCCGGCCGCTCGGATGGCGGCACGTGGCGGAGCGGGTGATCCCCTGCGCTGCGGGCGGATCCGCGTGAGGGGGTGGTGGCCAATAGAAGTGCGCCACATCAGCTAGGCGGGACTGCTATGTGCTGTGTCACCGATCCGTGGCCCGCTGCTGCGCCCTATGGGCGAGCGCCACGTGGCTCGGTGCGCCAGCAGGAATGCCTGCGCGCGGCATTTACTGGCCGGTGTGGGTCCCATCACATGCCCAGCGAAAAATCACATCCCTCCACGTGTCGTGCATGCGCACGTGGATCTTGCAGTTGTGGGTCCCGGGTGACGTCAGCTATTTCGTCTTTTCTTATCTTGCGCATATGAACTATGATGTAGGCATATAATTTGTCCATTTCGATCGTCTCGACGAGGCCGTCGCAATGGTGGAGTCCAAATTGGCAATTGAGGTTGTTTATGATGACGTTATATACAAGACATTGGCTCTCTTGCTCCCAACTGTACCATTTGGCACGCATTTCGGTGCATCCTGCAACAAAAGCTAGAAACACCAACACTTGTCGAAATCGTTAGTATAAAGCCCTATTCTAGTGTTGATGATCACTTTCCATTTATTTTATGCAGGAGTTGACGGCATAAAAGTGGTACTTAACAGCCGTCAACAACTCCCCCATACTTGACCTTTGCTCGTCCTGAGGAAAGGGGGAATAGATCAAGTGGAGCATGATATCCAAAGGAGTGAAACGAGCATAAGAGATATTCCAAACCATACCTTGCACTTGTGAACTTTGTGGAGTGTCTACCATGCCATCTTGGGTAGTTGAGGAATGGAACGGTCATGAATCAAGTCACTCCTGCTCATCATGTCAAGTAACTTGGGGTTTTACAATAAGTTTTCAAAAACAAACATTGCTTTGCTCCTCATTTGCTTCTCTCAGATCTCTCAATGTGTATATGTCCTCACGAAGGCATTAAACTGCCTTTATTCATCCTACTTCTAATGATAGCTTATGTGGAGCTCAGGGTAGGTATGAATGATAAGGCATACTTGCATCACATATATTGCAAACTCAAAGACTTGATCCAAGAGAAAAGCAATTCATACAATCAGATCAAGATGTGCACGTGTATGGGTATGATGGGTACGGTAAGGTGTATACTAGGCCCGGAATGGGTGCTAGATATTACCATACGTATATGATGAGTGTTGGTTGATGGTAAGGTGGACACTAGCCCCAGAATAGGTACTAGTTATTACCATCTAAGTTATGGAACTCCTTTTTGCATGATTTTCTCCGCTCTTCTTTTTGAAATTTTCGAGATATGGGCTATCTCTCTTTTCTCTTTTTTTTATCATGCTTTTTGAGCATGTCTTTCTCTCTTTTTTTATAGCCCAATCACTTTTTAGAGATATTTGGAGAGGGATAAATCATGGAACAGTGCATGGAGCTTTATTTTCTGGAATGGATGAATGAGACAATGCTAACCTCTAGTGTAGAAGCATAGCAAGGGGAAAATGGTGGAGTGCACATGAATCTTGATCATGAAAGCATAAATAGACTTCTCGCAAGGGTCACAAAATTTGACAAAGCTCAATGCAATGACAAGCAGCATATGAGTATAAGGTTTTCAACTATGAACATCATATGGCTTTGGTAGGACTGTGGCATATCATAGAGGAGCTTTGCAAAGGGTTTTATGATTTTTCAAATAAAATTCCTAAGCACTCAAACACTCAGAGTGAAGATCATATCATCAAACCATATTGCAAACAGCAACTACTTAGATAAGCATGAGTTCCCTAATGATATTTTTTCACAAGCATCAAGATGATAAGCAAGGAATAAAACATATGCAAGCCAACCACAGGATTCATGTAGAGTAAGCAGAGCACCATTATTTGAGTTTGATTTATTGGATAAGAATTGAAGATCATTCAAACTCATGGGTAGAGGGTGAGATGAAGGGCGCACATACCATCGCTCCTGAAGGGTATGAGGAACAAGGAAGACTAGTGGTGATCGGCTGACCAAAAGGTAGCTGGCTCACTCCAGTTTACCTTGCTCTTGTCATGAAGGTGTATTCGATGTCGTATATCCCTTTGCGTGGGAGTTCTCAAATGGATACATTGATTATGAGCTTGAGAGAACTCCCCCACACTGGTGCTTGTATGGTGTTGTTCTTCAAACAAAAGTGAAAGGAAAAGATGGACTCCACTGGTTCGAGAACCATAGAGCCTTTATTCAAAAGCAAATATTTTTGTTGTTTTTATTCTATTTTATTTTCACCTTGTCATTTGCTCGAAAGGGTTAGACCAATATTACACTTCATACACAAAGGGGGATATACTTACCTTGGACCTTTGAGAGGTCATATGTACCACCTTTGTATGTTGTGCAACATGAATCTGACACCTCAACTTACCTTCCCATCTGGATTTAGCTCAACGACTTACCCATTCATAATTGACAATCTTCTGCAGGGGTTAGTCAACATACATGCAACCAAAATCTATAAAAATATAACTCTGAGGTTCATTAATCAAAACTCGACGCCATGCCTTATTTTGACTAAAGAAGACAAATTTTAACCTAAGCACCATGCTTAATTTAAAACAGTCTATGAATATATGCTGCAGCACACATTCAAATCAGAGCATATGAACAAAGATAAAGGAAGCATTTAAGCATGATCAAGCTATTTTCAAAAGGGACATAAGCATGAGCAAAGATGGTGAACCTCGGGCAACCTCCCGGAAGGGCTTTGTTTAATGTTAAAAGCAGGACTTTCCTAGCTAATTGGCAAGATGCAAGAGTTGACATCATCTCCACACCAGGGTAAGATTTGGTAGAGGAGGAACTTTACTCAGGATGCTCACATACCTCCCCCACACTTGAAGTGTGGATTGCTCGACAACAAAACTCAAGTGTGTGGTGATCAAGCTTCCTTTTGTAAATGTTCCCTCACCAAAGCTTATCTAGGTGTTGCAGCTGATGTGGCTCACGTGTTCGTAGGCATCACCTGTTCATCTTTCTTTTCAATCTCCACCTGGAAGGTTAGTGACCAAAAATACCCAAAGGATGACTTATCCTAAAAACATGTTGTTGCTTTTATTCGAAAGGGAAATGAAACCTATGCCAATCCAGGCTATCTCCTGGTAGTGCTTTGTTTATTTATTGGTCATAAGCTCGACCATGGGAACTTCGTCTTGCAGCTATCGTTGGTGGTGCCATTCCCGTGTCACCACCAATCCTTGATGTATCAGTGAAACTTCAGCTGCAAGGTTAGTGCCACAATGCACACACAAAATATGATATGTTTATGATAGACATATGCATCCACAATCTGCCTTCCAAACATTCTGCAATGGAGGATTAGAAGGTGGTTGCAACCCTCGTATGTGCAAAGTGCACTCAGCATGGCCGGCTCTGGATAGGCATGATGCAGGCATGGTTCATGCGGTGTATCAAGAATGAAACTATCATGCTCGTCTGTGGAACCTTTGCCTATGAATACCAGAGTCGACACCTCACAAGGGTCCATGGCCCATGAGTTCTCTATCTCAAGAGATGCATCGTGGAGGCAAGATGTTGACTCTCGATCATAATCGAAAGCAACATAATACAGGCCAGCGGGAAGAGGCTGAAACTCGGTCGAGATAGATGATGATCGTTCGCCTCCATAGAGGTGAAGAGAATCTCCCGAGTCATTCCCTTGATGAGTAGAGAAGTCTACAACCTCAATCGGAACAGGCTCGGATGATGTGAACGGAGATACGTGCATTATCTTCTCGAACAGGTTTTGCTCGGGAAGAGGCTCTACCATGGAATGTTCATGATAAGAGATGGACGTGGTAGAAGCGGCTTCCCTAAGATTTACATCTAGGCTTCCTTGAGATTTATCATGAAGTTCATCCAATGGGAAGCCCAGGAGAAGATCGAAATCCATGATGTCATAGATGTGAAAATCTAAGTGCACCTCGATCTTGTCTATGATGATTGGCACGTCCCTAGCAATCCCTCGACATGGGAAAATGTATTCTTTCCACCTAAGACTTCAGAAATATCTATCAGTCGGGGTGAGGGGCATGTCACCCACCATAGTGTCCAAAAGGTACTCCGATATGATGCAAGCTCCAGTAGCAGGGTCATGAACAGCATCTACGGTGTTTCCTCTCATGGAGCAATGGATGGTCGTGGAAGTCGAGCTGACCCAAATTACTTCGGAAATAGGCTTTGATTTCCGATGCGACCAATCCACTATTGTCTGATGATTCCAAACTTCGTCGAGAACCTCATCAAAGTCCAACGATGCCATAGGCTTCTCGTGCCAAGAACGATCTGAGGTATTTATGATGTTCCGGGAAGGATCACCCTCAAATCGAGAAGAGAACTCCGAAGGTTGAATTTCTTCTCCCTTTGGTGTTCGTGGTTCGGGAGAAGGCCCTCTAGACGAATCATTGGATGTGCAAGGTAAAAGCTCAAATTCGTCTATCAGGAGACTCTCTTGGATCGACTCTGATTCTTGGTGGGGTTCATTGTATCTGTTATGGGAAGAAGAGTCTTCTAAGAAGAATTTTAGGATCTCTCTTCTTTCCCTTGGAGATTGATGTTCAAACAAACCTCCAACTAGATGGTCGAGCACAAATGCAAACCCCGTGTCTAAACTCTCGTAAAAGATGCACAATGATACATCATCGGGTATAGACAAGTCTAAGTTAAGCTCCAATAGGCGTGAGAACCTAGCCCAAGCTGCACCTATAGACTCACCCTCTAATTGGCCAAACTCGCGGAATTCACACGGTAGCGAATCCAAGTGCTCAAAAGGGGAGAACGAGTAACAAAAGTCATCTCATAGTTCTTCCCAATTGTCTACACTCTCTATCGTGCGGGTGTACCACTGCTCCGCTCTGTCTACGAGAGAGAAAGGGAACAACTTACACCTCAAAGTTTCCTGTGTCATGCCTGGGATTACCAAGCACGAACACAGTTCTTCGAACTCCTTTAAATGATCATGGGGATCATCACCGATGGCACCAGAGAAAGGTCGATTCCGAACCATGGCTACAAAGCCGGGACGAAGCTCGCAACTAGATGAAGAAGTTGATGGTTTCTCTAAGACGAACTCGCCCCTAGGGGTAGAGATGCTATTACAGGAAGGCTTCTCCATGGGTAACAGGGGGTGAGGACCAGTGGAGGGTCGCTCCTTAGTGATGAGTGATTGACAACGTTGTGTGGACTGATGCTTGGCTAAGTGTGCAGGTACAGGTTGCGGCTTGACTCATGTCGGTGCAGGTGAAGAACAAGCATGAAAGGCCTTAGCCGTGGCGGCCTCCGGGTGATGGAGTGGCAAGTAGGCTTGGTTCGATGGACCCAGTGGCCGATGGGGTCAAGTGCGAGCCGTGTGGTGCAAGACTGGCGGGCTGAAGTCGTGAACATGGGCCAGTGCAAGGTAGCGGATTGAGCCCGAAGCTTGCACGCGGAGTTTGTTGGTTTGCCCACAAAACCATCGGTGGACGGTTTGTTGGTTTGGGCCTCGAAACCAAGTCCGGAGGCCCGAGGCGACGGAGACGGTGATCTGGGAGCTTCGGGAAGCTTCGAGACGGGGGGCACGTGGCGTGATCGCGGGGCTTGCATGGATACCAAGCAAGGCCGCGGTGGAAGCGTGTCCGCTCGATGAAGACTTAACCAAAATGCCCCTAAGGGGTTGTATCTTCTATTTGAGTTGTAGGGGTAGTGTGGTCATTTACCTCCCTCCGATGGACTTCGTATAAATAGCGGAGAGGTGGATGGCATCTCTCTCTCTTGGACTCTAGGGTTTCCTCCGCCGGTAGATTTCTCTAAACTGCTTCTTTTCCCTCTGTATTCCTTAGGCTAGATCCTTGTATAGACTCTGACCTCTGGATGTATGGAAGCATTCGGCGTTGCGGTGATCTCCTAGTCCACTGTGATTTTCGTGTTATTTTTGGGGCTATTTTTGGGGAGTTTCGTTCTTCGCTCGATTCGGGGATTTGAGGGCGTTTTCCTTCAGATTTCTTTGAGGGGATCATGGGTGGATGCCTTGAGCATCTTTGTGTGTGATCTTGACCCCTCAAACGCTGGGCAAGGCCTTCGATTCATGAGTTTTTGGCCGGAGTCCAAGTTCTTGGTGGTGGTTCGTGTGATCTGCGATTTCCAGCGATTTGTTGGCTTAGAGGTCGAGATTTTTGGGGCATAGCTTCCTCTTGTGTTGCTTAACATCTCCCCTAAATCTTGTCTCAAGAGCTTTTGCCGTTTGGGAGATCCGGTGATGGATTTGGAGAGTTGACTTTGCGAGCTCGAGCTGCTCTGTCCGGGGCTAGCGGACAGTCCGCCAGGACCCCGCGGACAGTCCGCGCGGTAGGGTTCGTCGCGTGTTCGTCGTCTATTCTTGCGAGCTCGTGTTTTGATCCGTCGTGGCCCTAGGGTTTTGTTGCAAGCAGTTTGCGGACAGTCCGCGTGCTCATCACGGACAGTCCACGTGGCTGAGTTTTCGTCTGGGGTGGCTCGAGGTTTGTCTGGGGTTTCCAGCGAGGTGGATGGACAGTCCACGCTTCCTTCACGGACAGTCCGCGACACTGGCGGACAGTCCGCTTGGCTCAGCCGGACAGTCCGAATTTCGGGGTTCGTCTCTGGTGGTTCGGTTGAGGTTTTCGGACAGTCCGCAGGGTTGGTCCGGATGGTCCGCGTGTGCATCACGGACAGTTTGGCCGTACCACCCGGACAGTCCGCACTAGTCGTTTCCAGAATTGACCAAGTGCTTTGATTCTTGTCTTGTGCTTCCACTCTTTGCTCCTAGGCTTATCTCTTGATCTTGTGGGCTTGTGTGTGCCTTGTTTGGAGCTTCTTTTGTGTGCGCGAGTACTTGGAGTGGCAATAGGGGTATAGGCCGAGTTCGAACTTCGGGAAGAATTTTTATCAGCTCCCATTCACTCCCCCCCTCTCTGGTCGCCCTATTCGGTCCTTCAATTGGTATCAGAGCATGTTACGGATCTTCTTGATTCTAACCAGTCTAAAATCCAAAGATGGGCGATTATGGCAAGGGGTCGGGTCCTCCACACTTTGATGGCAAGAATTACCCGATGTGGGAGAGGCGCATGGGTGCGTTTTTGCGGGGGAAGGGAACTCTGATTTGAGAGGTCACTCAGAATCCTCATTATGTCATCCCAGACAGTTTTCTGCTTCCAGGATCACAGAACATGTGTGAGGCCAACAGTAAGGCTGTTGATTACTTGTTTCGTGCTCTCTGTGCCTCGGAGTTCGAGCGAGTGTACGGAGAGAATGTGGCCGGAAAGATTTGGCTCAAGTTGAGAAATGCTGATGTTGGCAATGCCCAAGTGCAAGCCCGTTTGTTTTCCACTTACCGGAGAGAGTACGAGAACTTCACCCATCTCCCCGGTGAGTGGACCGATGCTATGTTTCAGCGCTTCACTAGCATAGTCAACAACATGAGGGCCAATGTGACAGTGCTCCCATACACGGATCAAGATCAAGCTATCAAGCTTTTGCATGCCCTAGATAGGTCCGTGTGGAGTGCCAAGGTCGAGGCCATTGAGGAGTCGAGCGTGTATGATACGCTGACGCTGGACGAGCTATTTTCCAAGCTCAGGTTTTCTGAGGTTGATCGTGGCTTGAGAGCCAAGAGAGAGAGCCCCACTGATCCTCATAGTTTGGCTCTTGTCTCAAGATCAAGGTCTAACGCTAACTCTGGTGGTTTCTCTTTGTCTTGTCTTGTGTCCTTGCCAGATGAGGACTTTGAGGTGCTGAGCGAGGACGATCTCGCTTTGTTGAGGAAGGGGTTTGGGTGGATGTACGAGAACCGCAAGAATGCAAGGCAGAGCTCAGGGATGTGCTATCGGTGCGGGAAGCACGGGCACTTCATCGCCGAATGCCCTGAAGCCATGGAGATCAAGAACGACTACAAGGGCAAGCCCAAGCACGACTACAACAAGCACCGCTCCCGGAACGACTACAAGGACAAGCACAAGGACTAGGGCGAGAGAAGGCACAAGAAGAGTGGCGGCCACAAGAAGAAGACTGCTCGAGCGATGGTGGCCGGAGCGAGCGACATCGACTCGACATCAAGTGATGCTTCTTCCGACTCGAGCAGTGAGGAAGAGCAAGAAAGGCGCAAGGGCAAGCGGCACAGGGCAAGAACTTCACCGGCCTCAGCTTCGTCGCACAAGGAGGCTTTTGCGGCATGGCGCATTCCTAGAAGGATGGGAGGCACAGCTCGGATTCGAACTCCGACTCCGAGGAAGAGGTACGACAAGATCCCAACTTCTTGCTAGAGGAGAATGCTAGGCTGAATGAGTTGCTTGATAACCGTGATGATGTGCTTAGAAAGACCAATAAGGAGAAGAGGGAATTTAGGTCTTTGTTGGGTGATGCTAAGGATAAGATAGCTGAGCTTGAATCCTTGCTTGTGGATGCTAGAAATGAGATAGGCTCTTTGAAATCTGCTCTTGTGGCGTCTGATGAGATTGACTGTGGTGATTGCTCAATTTTTCTTGCTGATTTGACTGCTCTCAAGGAGAAGCATGCCTCTACTCTTGAGGAACTAGATGTGGTTAACATTGAGTGTGATGAATTGAAGTCTAGGCCAGCTTTGTTAGGAGCTTGTACTTCATGTCCTATCTTGCATGCTAGGCTAGATGAATCTCACACTAGAATTGTTTCTCTTGAGGCAGCATTGAAAGCTCCTCTTCCTACATCATGTTCAACCTGTGAAATGCATGCTTTGAAAAATATGGAACTGGCACACTATGTTGACCGTTTGCAGGATGAAAATGATGAGCTTAGGAAATTGATGAGTTAGTTGTCTGGGCATGAGCCACAATTGAGTTTGATGTTGGATCAGTTCAAGAGGTTTGATGGTTAGGCGTTGGGGCTGAGAAGAGTGGTGAGGGAGAAGAGAAAGTTGGAGAGATCCCTACTCAACCACGCACTATACCCATGAACAAATATGCACCCAAGCCAAACCTCCTGAGAAACAAGCTTGATACAACTCCAGACCCACCAGTGTTCCCCCAGAAAACAGAGAATTACCAGAAACCCATCAAGTTTGTGAGCAACCTGGGTAATGTCTTTGAGGGGAAGTCAGGAGAGAAAGGTGTTGAGAAGCCCACAGAAAAGTCACCGCCTAAGCCACAGCCGATCCGCTTCCATTGTGAGTATTGTGGGAGGGATGGGCATAAGGATGAGTTTTGTTTCAGGAGGAAGAGAGATGAGAGGCTTGCTAGGGAGATGGCAAACAAGGACAGGTACCACCTTGCTCGTGGTGTGCCTGAGCCTCGTAGAGGTCCTCTACCTAGGGGTGAGGTGTATGTGCGTACAGTTCCCACTCGTGGAGTTGGAGGTGGAGGTGTGTTTCCTCAGAGAGATAGGCATGTTGGGTTTGGGCATGGTGAGTTGGCTCGACGTGCTCCTTCTCGTGACCGTTACGAGTTTGGGAGGCACGATCAGAGCTTTGGGTCTCAGATGGACTATGGGCCACATTTTCCCCCTCGTGGTGCGCGTTCTCCTCCAGTGAGACGTGACAGGTCCTTTGGTGCTAGGCGTGAGAGGACTCCGCCTAGAGGTTTTAGTAGGATGGATTTTGCTAACTCTTCTTTTGAGCAAATGGCTCGACACTGGTTTGACTCCTTTGGTACTAACCCCAGTGTTGAGTCACTTGCTCATTCTCGTTCTCGTTTTTTATTGCAGGTGGGAGGCTTGGAGGACTTTTGGTTGATCGACTCCGGTTGCTCACGACACATGACCGGAGATCGTGGGTGGTTCACTAGCCTCACCCCGGTGCGCTACTGGAGGTTCTGGTGGCTTTTTCGGACAGTCCGTCGAGCCACTACGGACGGTCCGCGCCCTCCTCGCGGACAGTCCGCCTGGTCTTCCTGGACGGTCCGCCAGGGACTTCGCAGCAGTGCCTAAGTCCTTTGGTTCTTGCTTTGGTGCTTCCGCTCTTTGCTCCTAGGCTTGTCGGTTGATCTTCTAGGCTTGTGTGTGCCTTGCTTGAAGCTTACTTTGTGTGCGCAAGTACTTGGAGTGGCAATCGGGGCATAGGCCGAGTTCGACCTTTGGGAAGAATTTTTATTGGCTCCCATTCACTCCCCCCCTCTCTGGTCACCCGATTCGGTCCTTCAATTGGTATCAGAGCCGGTTATGGATCTTCTTGATTCAAACCAGTCTAAGATCTAAAGATGGGCGATTATGGCAAGGGGTCGAGTCCTCCGCACTTTGATGGCAAGAATTACCCGATGTGGGAGAGGCGCATGGGCGCGTTTTTGCGAGCGAAGGGAACTCTTATCTGGGAGGTCACTCAAAATGATCAATATGTCATTCCAGATAGTTTTCTGCTTCCAGGATCGCGGGACATGTTTGAGGCCAACAGCAAGGCCGTTGATTACTTGTTCCGTGCTCTCTGTGCCTCGGAGTTCGAGCGAGTGTACGGAGAGAATGTGACCGGAAAGATATGGCTCAAGTTGAGAAATGCTCATGTTGGCAATGCCCAAGTGCAAGCCCGTTTGTTTTCCACTTACCGGAGAGAGTACGAGAACTTCACTCATCTCCCCGGTGAGTCGACCAATGCGATGTTCCAGCGCTTCACTAGCACAGTTAACAACATGAGGGCCAATGTGACAGTGCTCCCATACACGGATCATGATCAAGCTATCAAGCTTTTGCATGTCCTGCATAGGTCCATGTGGAGTGCCAAGGTCGAGGCCGTTGAGGAGTCGAGCGTGTATGATACGCTGACGTTGGATGAGCTATTTTCCAAGCTCAGGTCTTCAGAGGTTGATCATGGCTTGAGAGCCAAGAGCGAGAGCCCCACTAATCCTCATAGTTTGGCTCTTGTCTCGGGATCACGGTCTAACGCTAACTCTGGTGGTTTCTCTTTGTCTTGTCTTGTGTCTTTGCTAGATGAGGACTTTGAGGTGCTGAGCGAGGACGATCTCTCTTTGTTGAGCAAGAGGTTTGGGCGGATGTACTAGAATCGCAAGAATGCAAGGCGGAGCTCAGGGATGTGCTATCGGTGCGGGAAGCACGGGCACTTCATCGCCGAATGCCCTGAAGCCATGGAGATCAAGAACGACAACAAGGGCAAGCCCAAGCACGACTACAACAAGCACCGCTCCCGGAACGACTACAGGGACAAGCACAAGGACAAGGGCGAGAGAAGGCACAAGAAGGGTGGCGGCTACAAGAAGAAGACCGCTCGAGCGATGGTGGCCGGAGCGAGCGACATCGACTCGACATCAAGTGATGCTTCTTCCGACTCGAGCAGCGAGGAAGAGGAAGAGAAGTGCATGGACAAGCGGCACACAGGCAAGAACTTCACCGGCCTCAGCTTCGTCGCACAAGGAGGCTTCTACAGCATGGCGCACTCCAAGAAGGTTAGGAAGCACAGCTCGGATTCGAACTCCGACTCCGATGAAAAGGTACGACAAGATCCCAACTTCTTGCTAGAGGAGAATGCTAGGCTCAATGAGTTGCTTGATAACCGTGATGATGTGCTTAGAAAGACCAACAAGGAGAAGAGGGAATTTAGGTCTTTGTTGGGTGAGGCTAAGGACAAGGTAGCCGAGCTTGAATCCTTGCTTGTGGATGCTAGGAATGAGATAGTCGCTTTGAAGTCTGCTCCTGTGGTGTCTGATGAAATAGATTGTGGTGATTGCTCAATTTTCCTTGCTGATTTGACTGCTCTCAAGGAGAAGCATGCCTCTACTTTGGAGGGACTAGATGTGGTTAGGATTGAGTGTGATGAATTGAAATCTAGGGCATCTTTACTAGGTGCTTGTACCTCATGTCCTGCGTTGCATGCTAGGCTAGATGAATCTCACACTAGAATAGTTTCTCTTGAGGCGGCATTGAGAGGACTCCGCCTAGAGGTTTTGGTAGGGTGGATTTTGCTAATCCTTCTTTTGAGCAAATGGCTCGACACTGGTTTGACTCTTTTGGAACTAACCCCAGTGTTGAGTCGCTTGCTCATTCTCGTCCTCGTTTTTTATTACAGGTGGGAGGCTTGGAGAACTTTTGGTTGATCGACTCCGGTTGCTCACGACACATGACCGGAGATCGTGGGTGGTTCTCCAGTCTCATCCCGGTGAGTACGAGGGAGTACATCACTTTCAGGGATAACGGGAGAGGACGAGTGCTAGCTGAAGGTATGGTGAAGGTGAGTAGCAAGGTGACCTTAAGAAGTGTGGACCTAGTCAAGTCACTAGGTTTTAACCTGTTGTCAGTATCTCAATTACTCGACGAAGGTTTTGAGGTTCATTTTAAGTTGGGTGCTTCTCGTGTGCTTGATTCTCGAGGCGATCTTGTCTGTACGATCGTCCCCGAGGGTCAAATTTTTCATGCCGATTTTTCCCAGTCTGTTGGTCCTCCTCGATGCTTTGTTACTGGCATGTCGGCCGAGCTTTGGAAATGGCATAGGAGGTTGGGACACTTGAGCTTTGAGTTGCTTTCCCGCTTGAGTGGTCTTGATCTTGTCCGAGGATTGCCTAAGTTGAAATTCGAGAAGGATTTGGTTTGTGCTTCTTATCGGCATTGAAAGATGGTTGCTGCTTCTCACGCCCCTATGGACTGCTGTCATGACCGAGCGACCTTGTGAGCTGTTGCACATGGATTTGGTTGGGCCAGCTCGTGTTCGCTCTGCTGGTGGGAAGTGGTATGTTCTTGTGGTTGTTGATGATTTTTCGAGATACTCTTGGGTTTTCTTTTTGGAGGATAAGAGCTAGACATTTGACTTTGTTCGGGACTTGATCTTGAGGTTGAAGAATGAGAGACATGGAGATGCCATTCGAGCTATACGCAGTGACAATGGCACAGAGTTTAAGAACTCTCATTTTGATGCCTTTTGCAGTGATCTTGGTCTCGATCATCAGTATTCTTCTCCATACATCGCTTGCCAGAATGGCGTAGCGGAGAGGAAGAACCGGACCCTTTGTGAGATGGCCAGGATGATGCTTGATGAGCATAGGACTCCTAGGCGTTTCTGGGCCGAGGCGGTCAATACCGCTTGATATGTCTCAAATCGCATCTTCCTTCGTGTTTTCAAGAAGAAGACCTCTTATGAGCTGATGCATGGCCGACAACCCAAGGTGAGTCATTTTAGAGCTTTTGGTTGCAAGTGTTTCATTCTGAAGAATGGCAAGTTGGATAAGTTTGAGTCTAGATGTTCGGATGGTATTTTCCTTGGTTATGCGATTCATTCTAGAGCATATCGTGTGCTCAACCTTGACACTAACTGAATCATGGAGACTTGCGAGGTTACGTTCGACGAGACACAGCCATGTAGCTCTTCTGCTTTTAAGTGTGCAGGTGATGAGGAGATTGGTGCCAGGATCTTTGAGGATGAGAAGGATGGAGATGGAGACGAGGATGATGATGATGGTGGTGCTCCCGTGGCTGATTGTGTACATACAACTTCCACTACTACGACGACGATCGAGGATGGACCATCCCCTACCCCCACTACGACTAAGGCTGTTCGAGTGGAGGCTGCTGCTGAGGGGGAGGTGGTGTTCAGGCGAGAGGCTCCGCGGTGAGTACAAGTTGATCACCCCCCGACGACGATCATTGGTGACCTCCATGAACGCACTACATGGTCGAGGTCAAGGAATTCCTCTCATTTCGCTCACTCTGCTTTTGTTGCGTCGTTTGAGCCCAAAGATATTCGACACGCTTTGTCTGACGAGAATTGGGTGAATTCCATGCATGAGGAGTTGGAGAATTTTGAGAGAAACCAAGTTTTGGTGTTAGTCGATCCACCACCAAATTGCCGTCCCATAGGTACCAAGTGGGTGTGGAAAAACAAAGAGGTGAGAATGGGATGGTTGTGAGAAACAAGTCAAGGTTGGTGGCTCAGGGCTTCAATCAGAAGGAGGGGATAGATTATGAGGAGACATTTGCTCCTGTGGCTCGTTTGGAAGTAATTAGGATCCTTCTAGCCTTTGCCGTGGCTAAAGGGTTCAAGTTGTACGAAATGGATGTCAAGAGTGCTTTCTTGAATAGGGTGATAGAGGAAGAAGTGTATGTGAGGCACCCCCAGGGTTTGAGAGCGAGAAATACCCACGCCGTGTATACAAACTCCAGAGAGCGCTCTATGGGTTGAAACAGGCACCTAGAGCTTGGTATGGCAGGTTGAGAGGGTTTTTGCTGAGTAAGGGGTTTGTGATGGGCAAAGTTGATAAGACCCTGTTTCTCCTTAAGCATGGGAATGACCTTTTGATTGTTCAGATATACGTGGATGACATAATCTTTGGTGCCTCTTCTCATGATCTTGTTGCCAGATTTGCAGATGACATGAGCAGGGAATTTGAGATGTCCATGATGGGCGAGCTGCAGTTTTTCTTGGGCCTCCAGATCAAGCAGTGCAAGGACGGGACATTTGTACATCAGGCGAAGTACACCAGGGACATGGTGAAGAAGTTTGGCATGAACGACTCCAAGCCGCTGACCACACCGATGAGTACCAGTACGGCTTTGGACGCAGGCGAGGACGGTGAACCCATGGACCAGAAGGAGTACCGGAGCATGATCGACTCCCTCCTCTACTTGACGGCGACGAGGCCGGACATACAGTTCAGTGTGTGTCTGTGCGCTCGTTTTCAGGCTTCACCGAGGACTTCACATCGGCAGGCCGTCAAGCGGATTTTCAGGTACTTGAACTACACTCCTGAGTTTGGTCTTTGGTATTCTGCCTCCTCGACACTCAGACTTCACGGTTACTCCGATGCTGATTTTGCTGGGTGTCGATTGGACCGTAAGTCAACCTCTGGGTGTTGTCAGTTCCTTGGTTCTTCTTTGGTCTCTTGGTCATCTTGCAAGCAATCTAGTGTAGCCCAGTCCACTACAGAGGCCGAGTATGTAGGTGCTGCGAGTTGTTGTTCCCAGCTGCTTTGGATGACCTATACCATGAGTGATTTTGGAGAGGAGTGCTCCCAGGTTCCACTTTTCTGTGACAGCACCAGAGCCATAAGCGTAGCCAAAAATCCTGTCCTCCACTCCAAAATGAAACACATAGAAGTGAGGTACCACTTCTTGAGGGACAATGTTAAAAAGGGAAACATATCTTTGTCCTATGTCCCTATCCAAGATCAGCTAGCCGACATTTTCAACAAACCGCTTGATCAAGTCACTTTCACTCGCTTGCGGGGTGAACTTGGTGTTTGCTTTCCTTTCTAGCTGAGTCTTGGAGCTTCTCATGTATATATGTGTCATATGTATTGTTGATGGTTGAATCTCGTTGTAAACTTCGACTCGCAAGCGAACGAGCCATGGGACCCTTCTTCCCTTAAGTGTGAACCCATGGTATCGAATCCGTGGAACAGTGTGTAAAACAAGAATCAATCTACTAAAGCGAAAAGAACTGTTCGAATCTTTGAGAGAAGATCAAATGCATCTAATCTATAAAACTCAAGAGGTAGCAAGAGAAAGCATAGAGATAACCGATCTAGAAAGGTAGATCGTGCCTTTGTTGTAGTTCCGAACAAGAGATGAAGATAGAAAACGAATCTCATTAAAAGCCTCTTTAAACCGTGGTCTCCGTTCCATCCCCTGTGGTGCCGCCTTACACCTGATCCAGGCGTCCTGTCACGACGTCCTGGTTTTTCAGTAGTTAACCTATAAGCACTCTCACAAGGAGCATGTCGCAATCCTTGGTAGATCTGGTATGCACCTCTAGCCACCGCGGCTACAAGAACACCCCGAGCAATCTATCTCGAGAATAGATTGAAAAGAAGCAAACCCAAGAAGAACGAATTCGTAGAAGAGACACTTGATCGCTAGAAATCGGATTCATATAATAACTTCACCATGAATGATACATGAACAAGATCACCAACCGGGATCCTACCTTGATCTTGATTCTAGCTCCGAAACTACGACGTGGTCTTCCTTGCAAGGTTCCCACGTCGGCTAGGGTAGCCCTAGACAACTAGCTCGACCCTCCTCTCCGAGATGGTGTCCCTCTAGCTTCTCTGCTCCTCGGTGGCGAATGACGAATGAATTGATACATGGCTCTTGGCGTGGCACCTATAAATAGCCCGAGGGGGGTCTAGGTCAAAGGGGGCGACGAATGGGCGAGGAAATGGGCTAGGCCGATTGGCCCATTCCGATCGGCTTGGGCCCGTTTCGGCCCGGTTTGCCCCCCGCTTTCTTCTGGTTTCTTCTCGTGTTATTTGGAGTTCCTACCGAGTTGCATGTGGGTCCTTGAAGTCATCTTCTCCACGAAATAGATAAGGGTACTTGTCACGCAAGCTCCCGCATTTTCTGCTCAAGTCCCCGGAGAATTGCCTTCTCGTCCTTCGGTCCTCGGGTCATTTGGAGTCATGTTCACGTCGTGTCTTGACTTGTTCCGGGCTTCATGATCCTCTTGCAAAGTGCTCGATGAACGATATCCGGAATCATCCTTTGAAGTCCTTAATTCCTGCGTAAACAATAAACTCCAAAAACCACATGCATACACGAACTTGATATATCAAGGGGGTTAGGATCGTTAGTATGGATATTAAATTAATACCAACATTGAAGGTAAACTCATGGCTAGGTTGACGGAAATCGACCGCCAACATCCCCCCATGCTTAAACCTTGCTCGTCCTCGAGTAAGCCTTCAATGGATATCAGTGTTGCCCTTCAATGTTCATAACCTGCACTTGATCATATATGAAAAAGACATGATGCTCTCTAAAATTATATAAGTTAAAGTTTCATAGTGTAACTAGCTTTCTTCTTCATGGAGGGTAGATATCAATAAAGCTCTTTCCACAAGTAATTAATCATGCTCCGAAAATTGAAATAAATCTTAGATATTTTGAAAATTAAGAACGAGATAGAAAAATTACTTTACCAATATCAATAACAAACCTCCTTACATCTTGCTCATGTACTCTCAACTCATCTTGTCTCTCAAGCCTACTAGAACTACTCCTTTCCTCTCTCAAATATTTGGTGGAAGGCTTTATATGGAGCTATGGGAAAGTTAGTCCTATCAAGATTTCATAAATGGAATGCAAACAAAACAAGACAAGTTCCTCATGGAATTACCGAGCCTAGTCAAAAAGGTCATTGGAAAATAATGTTTCAAGGAGGGGGGAGAGAAAAAATACACACACTTTTAGATACGTGGACATGTGCAAATGGAATGAAGTGATCCCGAGGCACAAGCAAAGTCCTCGTTATCGGATTGCACATGGTTGGAAAAGAGTATGGGTCTTGATCTTGAAGCTCTTTGAACCTTTCAATTGTAACTAGAGAACCGGGGAGCTTTATATTTTTTTCTCCTTTATTTTTCTCCTCATACTTTTTCCTTTATTTTTTTTCTTTCATCATACTTTTTCTTTTCTCCATCATTTTTTCCTTTTTCATTCCTTTTTCATTTTTTTAACTCCCCTTGAACTCTAGACTACACTAGTACTTCCTTGGCAACCCCCCCATGCTTAGACGTTGCTCGTCCTCAAGCAAAAGAGGTGTAAGGAAAATGCCAAGGTGGTACTGAAATTTTTGGAATCTTCTATGGAGAAAGATACTCGAAATCTTCTACGAGTCTTTTTGGAATCTCCTGAAGTTATCTCCACTTGATGGCGCCTTCTTCTTGTAGTCTTCCTCAAAATATTCATCCATACTCAAGTTTGGGTTTGATCAAGGAGGTGAACACAAAAAGAGATGATATGGGTTTGTGGGTGGATATCCGGTGAGGTTTGCGAAATTCCCAATGTGGAAACTCACAATGCACGGATAGAAAGGCTAGCAAAAAGATCGATACGCAAAAATACGGAATGACTAGCTTCTTAGACTCGAACCATTAAGAACTAAATCTGAATTGAAGCACCCAAAAATTAATCTTGAGACAGTAAGGTTTTTCACTCAATCATAATATGGCTTTGGATGGGTAGAGCAAAATGCAAGTGGTCATTATGATAAGGCTAGCATCATTTTAAGCATAAAAAGAAATCATCCTTGATTTAACCAAAAATGAGAGCATGAAAAACACCATGGGACTTAAATTATCGTTACCTCCACACAAGATTAAGCTAGTATTTAAGTTGATTTTCAGATTTGTTTTTAAAAGAGAGCACTAGCTTAATCATATATAAAACAAGTTTAGGCATGATCAAAGCAGCAACGATCATCACATATCACATGGTACAACTTTCCATCCATATTAAAAATTATAAAATGATGGTGAACTTTATTCATGGGGTTGGGAAACGAAAACTACTACTACCACACACATGCTGAAATCAAATAAAATAGAAGATGCTACGCACACACATTCTTGCACACAAACTCAAAATAAAAGAAAGGGAAAAATAAAAATCAAACCAAACTTGCATGCGTCTTCCTTCCTTCATCTTCACTCTTGCGGTGGTTGCTCGTTGTATCCTTGCTCATAATAATGTTGTATCGGTCCTCCATGAAACTCCTCCGGTGGCATTAGATGTAAGCGCCCAAGTTGGTAGGTGATGTTCGCCGTTCCCTCTTGCATGTTGTTCACGTGCGAGTGCACAATCTCGGCGTCTTGCATATTCCTCTCCACATAAGCTCCAATGATGGCTGCACTTTGTTGTGGTTGGACTAAATGTGAATAAGGTTGAACAAACGCCGAATTTGGTACTATGTACGGCGCGCCTCCCGGTTGACCATACATTGGAGGTTGAGGCCCCATAGGCATTCCACTCCCCCATGCTTGCATTGGAACACCCCCACATGGCTGCATTGGGACTCTAACTTGTGGTGATGGAATCCCTCCATAATGTGGCATTGGAACTCCGCCATATGGTGCTCCGGTCCACCCGGTAGGTACACTACCACTTGGTGCTCCTTGAAATGTGGCTCCTTGTCCTCCTTGGGCTGCGGATGATGACCCTTCTTCAATTATGACTCCTCTCTTGCTCTTCTTGGCTGCCACATGCGGTTTATCTCCCAACCAATCTTCTCTCCCTTCGACAATAATTTCAATTTCATATCCGGGAGAGGGATATTTACCACTGCAACCCTGAATCCTTTCTTCTCATCTCCACTTATATACTTTCCTTGCCTAAAATAATCTATGCCCAATGAAGTCCCAATAAGCAAAAGTTGTGGGTTTCCTCGGATTGTTGGCTTTAATGCAATAGCCAACATTGTCAAATAGCAACCCGAACCAATACTTCATCTTCCCGAGACCGCTTCACAAGCCCACCGATTTATCATGATGTATGTCGGGTTGATTTCTTGTCTTGCCACCAATCCCGCATATAGCCAATTCAACTCCGTGTCGGTGATCTTTGTCTCTCTCATCCTTCCCATGATACGCTTGCTCATCCATGAGTGGAAGACTTGGATAATAATATTCTTGATGCTATTTCTTTGTCGATTCTCCTTCTCCGAAATCATCCCCCAAAATTCTTCAATTTGGCCCACTTGGACTTCAACTAATTCCGGTGCATTCTTCTTGAAACCGAGCAACTCTCTAATATAATCATAGGGGATCACTTGCTCTACATCTTCAAGATGGAATGAAAGGCATGCCACGCCTTCCTCCGTGATCTCCGGCTTCATTGTCATAAGTATTTCAAGAGCAAGTTCCTTGTGCACATGTACCGTAACTCCATTGGAAAATTGCGTCCACCCAAGGTGATCTAAGAGTTGATAAATATCCGAATGGAATCCCAACTTGAGTAGAGCATCATCATCAAAATCAACATTCGCCACAATCCTTCCTTCAAGAAAACCAAGCCTCTCTTCTTCTTCCTTCGACATAATGGTGAAGCCATATTTTGAGCGCTTGCTCTTGTAGGGTGGAGGGATGGTTGAGCGCGTCGATCGTCGTGGCGGCTCCTCGGTATGCCAACGCGGTTTAGTGAACCGCATGGACGAGCTTCGTGTATCCCTCATGCCACCAAGGAGTAGCATGTCACCCCTTGGTGCCACGACATCTTCTTCCATGCTTCGCGGAGACTCGGAGACCGAGTGCCTCCGTGAAGAGCTCGACGACGGCACCTTCGATGATGATGATGATCATTTCTTCCCAAGAACGAAGTTGACGGCCTTCCCCATGGTTCCTTGCTGCAAGAACACTCAAACAACTCTCCCGGGGTTTCTTGCTGGAAGAAAAATTGCACAAAGAAAGTATATGGAAGAATAAGAATTGTGGTGAATTTTTCAGGATTTTTGGACTAAGGATTGGAGGACGAATTTTTCTGGAGAGTTTGGGAGCTTCCTGGACTATGAACTTGGGGCTATGAACTTGCAATGGGGGGGGGAGCACCGGGGGCTTAAAAAGGGAGCCAGGCCGACCGGCCTAGTCCGATCGACCTAGGGCCTCTCTTCCCCCAATTGCTCTCCTTTTTTCCTGGGATGCTCTTTAGTGCATTGGGACCTCCTAGCCTCGTGCTCCACGTTAGACCACCGCCCAAACGTTCACATCCACTCCTTTCCCTTGAATGATGAGCTTAATCTCCTTTCTCCTTTTCTTTGTGTCAACTCTTGTCTCCCATGTCTCCTTGCTTCATGTGCCTCCATTGATTCCTGCAAAAACATGATGCTTGCTGCCCCCCATGCTTGTCATGACAAGTCCCTAGGATGCTTTAATGATTTATGCCTTCCCATGAAGCATCCTAGGTCCTTAAGTGTTAGTTACCCTCAAATACCCCACATGATCATGTTTAGACACTTAATCACTCCTCTAATTTCGAAAATTCAAATTTAATTCAGAACTAACATGAGTCCAAATATATTATTAGAGGAGTTTTTAAGCATCAAAAACATTTGTAAGTCGAAAATTTTCTGATTACATTGATTTTGGTTCACAGGGATCGCTCACTCTCATTAATTGATAGCGAGCTCCTCCGGCTTGACCGTAGGGTGATGGGTTTAGGTTTCTAATTTTGGCTAAACATGAGAGAGAGATTTTGAATGAATAAAATCAAAAGAGGCTTTGGAAAAATCTAACTCTAGAGAAACCGGTAGATGTTATGCAAAGTTACACCAAAAATCGATTTTCCTATGTTCACACGAGTCCTACCATGCGTCAAAAATTTAAAATTATAAAAGAACAACGCGGGGTTCTACTCGTGTGTTTTTAGCATGAAAAACAAGTCAAACTTACCACCATGGGGAGGATGGGAAGTTTTAATAGGTGCTGGAATTTTTGGTGCTAGTTTCTCGAAAAGAGGCAAATAAATCATGGGATGGCTCATGTCATTGGTTTATGATAGAAAAATCCAAAACAAAATAACCGAGCAAATTTAAGGTCTCTAACAAATGATCAACCACTTAAGAGTTTATACCAAGTCTTGCGTATCAAATTCTATGACCGACTTACTTGAAACTTGAAAATCTTCTGGGTTGCCCTCCCGGTAGCCTTTATTCTTGAGCAGGTTGTCCTCCCGGTAGCTTTATTCTTGACTCAACGAATGGGTTGCCTCCCGCCAAGCGCTTTGTTTAGAGTCCATAGCTAGACTTCTTCACTCCTTCACTTCGGATCAACACTCTTTGCGGGCATTGCAATCTTGGGTACCCACTTCTGCACCATTTTCTTCGGCGCAGGTTTATTAGATGGCCTTGTCATCTTTTGGTCTTCACAGGTGGGCTTTGTTCCTTTGTCTTGACGGACGCGACAATCTTGGCTTCATTGCTTTTCTTCACTTCCTTCTCCTTTGGTTCTTCCTTGACAATGCGACGATGAGGCGGAATATATTTGACGTTAATCATATTGCATACCTCGGAGCGTGGACGAAACTTGTAGATACTCCGTTCGCCGTTAATGTCAAACTCGATCTCCCGCTTGCCGACGTCGATGGTTGCCCCGACGGTCTTGAGGAATGGCCTCCCAAGGATGAGAGGCGGCTTCGCCCTTTCTCCCATCTCGAGCACGACGAAGTCGACGGGGATGATGTAGTCCCCAACCTTCACGGGTACGTCCACGGCGATCCCCGCGGGGTAGCGAATAGAATTGTCACCTAACTCCAAACTCATAGCTCCGGTAGGTGTAGCTTCTCGAACACATCCTTTGGCATGACGCTCACACTTGCCCCAAGATCGCACAATGCCTTCTCGAAATTGAATGAGCCGATGGAACATGGGATGGTCGGACATCCGGGGTCTCTTTGCTTCGCCGGCTCTTGATTTGCAATAGCGGCGCTGCATTGCTCGGACATCTTGATGTGATCTCCCCCGAGTGCCGCCATCTCATACTTGTTGACAAATTTTTCAAAGTGATTATCAATTTTACCTCGGAAGTAGCGTGGCTTTAGCGGCGGTATCTTCGTGTCATCACTTGGCATTTCAAACTCTGGCTCTTCGGTGACTATCTCTAGAGTAGTAGCAACTTTTTCCTTAATGTTTCCTTCTGTCTCGGCGGTTGGCTTAGGCTTGCTTGCTCCGGCTGAATTCTCGGGATCCACGGTCTCGTTTCCCGAGCGAGTTTGAATAGCTTTTGCCGACTCGGACCCTTGGGGCTGCCCCGGTAGCTTTCCTTCATTGGCCGGAAGGCGCCCGGCAAGTTGTCCCACTTGTGACTCCAACATCTTCATCATATTAAGCACTTGTTGGTTGGAACTTCCGACCTCCATCACCTTGCCATCAACATTCTCCAATATTTTGTCCATAGCTTTGAACTTAGTGACGGTGTCCTTGTTGATCTTAGCTTGCTCGTCCATGAAATCCTTCAATTGTATACGAAGAGGCACCACATTTTGAAGAGATGAACTTGCATTAAATTGAGATCTACCTTGATCATAGCGATAATTCGGCAAATCACCCTTCCTCATGTAGTCGAGCATCCTTGCTTCCTCTGGACAATCTTTTTGGACATGGCCGTACTCCCCGCACTCTTCACATGTGGATCTTGCTTCGGCGGCCTTTAGGTCTTGAGCCTCTTTCTTTTCCACTTCCATCTTCTCCAACCTCCTCATGAGCGAGTCAATTTTTCCTTCGAGAAGATCCTTCTTTTCAACCTGCAAAACACCCTTGACATTGCCCGTGGGCTGAACCGGAAGTAAGCGTCCCGATGACGCCCATGTATCATTGTCCGCAACCTTCTTGAATAGGGTGAAAGCTTCCGTTGGAGTAAGCTCAATGATAGATCCTCCTGCCGATGCATCAATTACGGTCCTCGATGCCAAATTGAGCCCTTGATAGAACTTTTGAACGAGGTCTTCCTTCGGGAACTTGTGATGTGGCACGGCCCAGATGTACTCATTGAAGTGCTCAAAAGCCTCCGCGATAGTCTCCGTAGGATATTGAGCAAAAGTAGCAATCTTATTACACAAGCTTTGAGTCTTACCCAGTGAATAGTATTCCTTCATGAAAGCCTTCATCAATGCTTCCCAATTTTGCATCGTGTCCGTCGGTAAAGTATAGAACCATTGCAAATCTTTCCCAAGTAGCGAGAATGGGAAAAGCCTCACCCTCAATTGATTTTGAGTCACCCCATCCATCTTGAATGTTTGACAAAGCTGGACGAAAGCTTGAATGTGGAGGTTAGGGTCCTCTTTACTGGTGAACGACGAGTGTTGCACCATGCAGATGGTTGAAGTCTTGATCTCGAACGGTCTTGCGATGTCATCAAGGTTGAGAACGGGTATATCATAGAGTTCCGGGATGCATAGCTCCCCAATCTTGCATTCCAGTTGTGGATCTCCCATTGGTGGCGGTTGTTGCGGATCTCCTCTCAGACTTAGTGGTGCTTTCAGACTTTGAGGTGGAGATTCCGACAACGATCCCGACGATCCGTCTTCCGTTTTTGGATTCGCAAATTCCAGCTTCTTAGCTTGTGCCGCGCGTCTCCTTTGCCTGTAAAGTTTTTCTGGATCATCCACAAAATTTTTCGGTTTGTTGGAGAGGTGGCCGTCCATCTCCTATTAGGGTTAGCAATAAACAAAATATATACAAAAATCTAAAAAAAACTATAAAGAAACTAGATTAGATTGATTTTTTTTCTTATCTATGGAATGATCAAATTTTTGTAGATGCAAAAGAAAAACCAAAAAGAAAATGAAAAATATTTACGAACATGATAATAGATTGGATCTTGATTACTTGTTCCCCGGCAACGGCGCCAGAAAAAGGGGGTTTTGACAGCTTGTTGACGGTTGAATCTCGTTGTAAACTTCGACTCGCAAGCGAACGAGCCATGGGACCCTTCTTCCCTTAAGTGTGAACCCAAGGTATCGAATCCGTGGAACAGTGTGTAAAACAAGAATCAATCTACTAAAGCGAAAAGAACTCTTCGAATCTTTGAGAGAAGATCAAATGCATCTAATCCATAAAACTCAAGAGGTAGCAAGAGAAAGCATAGAGATAACCGATCTAGAAAGGTAGATCGTGCCTTTGTTGTAGTTCCGAACAAGAGATGAAGATAGAAAACGAATCTCATTAAAAGCCTCTTTGAACCGTGGTCTCCGTTCCATCCCCTGTGGTGCCGCCTTACACCTGATCCAGGCGTCCTGTCACGACGTCCCAGTTTTTCAGCGGTTAACCTACAAGCACGCTCACAAGGAGCATGTCGCAATCCTTGGTAGATCCGGTATGCACCTCTAGCCACCGCGGCAACAAGAACACCCCGAGCAATCTATCTCGAGAATAGATTGAAAAGAAGCAAACCCAAGAAGAATGAATTCGTAGAAGAGACACTTGATCGCTAGAAATCGGATTCATATAATAACTTCACCATGAATGATACATGAACAAGATCACCAACCGGGATCCTACCTTGATCTTGATTCTAGCTCCGGAACTCTGACGTGGTCTTCCTTGCAAGGTTCCCACGTCGGCTAGGGTAGCCCTAGACAACTAGCTCGACCCTCCTCTCCGAGGTGGTGTCCCACTAGCTTCTCTGCTCCTCGGTGGCGAATGACGAATGAATTGATACGTGGCTCTTGGCGTGGCACCTATAAAGAGCCCGAGGGGGGTCTAGGTCACAGGGGGCGACGAATGGGCGAGGAAATAGGCCAGGCTGATCGGCCCATTCCGATCGGCCTGGGCCCGTTTCGGCCCGGTTCGCCCCCCACTTTCTTTTGGATTCTTCTCTTGTTATTTGGAGTTCCTGCCGAGTTGCATGTGGGCCCTTGACGTCATCTTCTCCACGAAATAGATAAGGGTACTTGTCGCGCAAGCTCCCGCATTTTCTGCTCAAGTCCCCGGAGAATTGCCTTCTCGTCCTTCGGTCCTCGGGTCATTTGGAGTCATGTTCATATCGTGTCTTGACTTGTTCCGGGCTTCACGATCCTCTTGCAAAGTGCTTGATGAACGATATCTGGAATCATCCTTTTAAGTCCTTAATTCCTGCGTAAACAATAAACTCCAAAAACCACATGCATACACAAACTTGATATATCATGGGGGTTAGGATCGTTAGTATGGATATTAAATTAATACCAACATTGAAGGTAAACTCATGGCTAGGTTGACGGAAATCGACCGCCAACATGTATCATTTTGTTGCATTTTCTTCATGCATTTTACTTTCTGTACAAAACCTGGTAGGATAGCCATCTTTGGATCACTTGTGCTAGGAAAAGCTTCTCTTATATACATTGATCACCGATGTGCTATTTGTTGAGATATGTGCATGTTTGGTAAATTATGGATGTGAATGCTATGCTCTTGATGGTTGTGCCATATACTTATGTTGAGATAGCCTTCTTTTGATGAAAATGCTAAAATTGTGTCTCTCATGAGAAGATGCTTGTCTATGCTCAATTTGTGCTTAAATGCCTATATCATGTTTAGTTTGTGCTTGAGAATCATATTCTCTTTGCTTGGGGTCAAAGACCTTTTATCATTGTAAATGTTTAGCCCTTTTGCTTGCTTGGGGAGGAGCATAAGCTTCTTTTTGCCGCAAAGGCACTTCATGTACCATGTTTTAACTTGAAAATAAAATTGGTGTGTGAATTGCCTTATGCTTGAAAAATGAGCTCCTAAATCATGTGTTTATGCTTTGATATTCATATCTTGGGTGCTAAACCGTAGCATGTTGTCTACCATGAGAAGTCTCATTTGAAGAAGTAGACACATGGTTCGGTGGCTTTAACATGACTTGAGTAGCTTGTGGGCGTTCATAATGATCTTGTGATGAGAATTTGTGATCTTGCATAAACTTTGGATGATCTAGTGTATTTATGTTCAAATTGGTATAGAGAGAGTCTTGCTCATGAGATGAATGTTTCTTTGTGAAAATTGCTTTTAGCCATGTCACATGCTTATATGTCTCTACCTTCTTGATGGTAATATGCTAGATACACCATGTTTACTTTGCTTGCTCTATGTCTCATTTGTAGCATTTTGTTGTGCTCTTTGTATATTTGAGAAGCTTGGTAGATTGTATATATGCTTTGACATGCATTTTTTCATGAAAACAAGGGGAAGAGTTTCATATACCTTGATTCATGCATTGTCAACAAGGGGGAGATGTTGTATGATAAGGGGAGAATTTTCATGCATTGGGAAATTTTGTGGAAAATTGGTATGCATTTGTGAGATGTGGCATGTGAGGAGAAAAATTGAGAAGAAGAGGTTGCATTTGCTCAGGGGGAGTTTGCATATGTGCAGGGGGAGCTCCTTTGGTTTTCCTGAGTTATGTGCTTTGTGATGTGCTCTTTGTGAGCTTTGTTTTGTCTCGGTTGTGTCGAGCCGTTTCCCTTGTCTTAGGGGGCCGAGACTTGGATTGGCGGGTGATCTTGTTTTCGCTTGTTCTTTGGCTTTGGATCACTTGCTTGGGAGGTTTGTGTTCATGGTTGTTTTTCATTTCATTTTCTCTGGGTGATTTCTATGGGTGTTGTCAATGCACTCATCAAGGGGGAGATTGAGGACCAGGTGTGTCCGAAGACCAGTGGAGGGTCGCTCCTTAGTGATGAGTGATTGACAACATTGTGTGGACTGATGCTTGGCTAAGTGTGCAGGTACAGGTTGCGGCTTGACTCGTGTTGGTGCAGGTGAAGAACAAGCGCGAAAGGCCTTAGCTGTGGCGGCCTCTGGGTGATGGAGTGGCACGTAGGCTTGGTTCGATGGACCCGGTGGCCGATGGGGTCAAGTGCGAGCCGTGCGGTGCAAGACTGGCGGGCTGAAGTCATGAACATGGGCCGGTGCAAGGTAGCGGATGGAGCCTGAAGCTTGCACGCGGGGTTTGTTGGTTTGCCCACAAAACCATCGGTGGATGATTTCTTTATTTGAGCCTCAAAACCAAACCCGGAGGCCCGAGGCAACGGAGACGGTGATCCGGGAGCTTCGGGAAGCTTCGAGGTGGAGGGCATGTGGCGTGATCGCGGGGTTTGCGTCGAGGTGAAGCAAAGCCGCGGTGGAAGCGCGCCCGTCCGATGATGACTTGACCAAAATGCCCCTGAGGGGTTGTATCTTCATTTCAAGCAGTAGGGGTAGCGTGGTATTTTACCTCCCTCCGATGGACTTTGTATAAATAGCGGAGAGGTGGATGGCATCTCTCTCTTGGACTCTAGGGCTTTCTCCCTCGGTAGATTTCTCTGAACTACTTCTTTTCCCTCTGGATTCCTTAGGCTAGATTCTTGTACAGACTCTGACCTCTAGATGTATGGAAGCATTCGGCGTTGTGGTGATCTCCAAGTCCCTTGTGATTTTCATGTCATTTTCGGGGCTATTTTTGGGGGGTTTCGTTCTTCGCTCGATTCGTGATTTTGGAGGCGTTTCTTCTCGGGTTTCTTTGAGGGGATCATGGGTGGATGCCTTGCGCATCTTTGTGTGTGATCTTGACCCCTCAAACGCCGTGGAGAGCCTTCGATTCGTGCGTTTTTGGTTGGAGCCCAAGTTCATTGTGGTGGTTCGTGTGATCCGCGATTCCTAGTGATTTAGGGAGTTAGAGGTCAAGATTTTTGGGGCATAGCTTTCTTGTGTGATGCTTCTCATCTCCCCAAAATCTTGTCTCATGAGCTCTAGCCGTTTGGGAGATCCGGTGATGGAAAGCTGGAGTTGACTCCCGACCTCGAGCATTTTTCTGTTCTGTTCGCGCTTGGCGGACGGTCCGCGTGACCCATGCGGACAGTCCGTGAGGTCCTGACAGTGTTGATGTTCTTCGTGTTCTTCGCGTGTTCTTGAGCATCCTTCGTTTGATCCGTTGAGCCGGTTGGTTTTTGGTGCGCGAAGTTTGCGGACGGTCCGTACTAGAGTGCCGGACGGTCCGTGACGAGGCGGACGGTCCGCAGGTCCATCACGGACGGTCCATTTTTCTCGATGCGCTACTGGAGGTTGTGGTGGCTTTTTCGGACAGTTCGCCGAGCCACTGCGGACGGTCCACGCCCTCCTCGCGGACAGTCCGCCAGGTCTTCCCGGACGGTCCGCCAGGGAGTTCGCAGCAGTGCCTAAGTCCTTTGGTTCTTGCTTTGGTGCTTCCGGTCTTTGCTCCTAGGCTTGTCGGTTGATCTTCTAGGCTTGTGTGTGCCTTGCTTGGAGCTTTCTTTGTGTGCGCAAGTACATGGAGTGGCAATCGGGGCATAGGCCGAGTTCGACCTTTGGGAAGAATTTTTATCAGCTCCCATTCAATCCCCCCCTCTCTGGTCGCCCGATTCGGTCCTTCATGTTGTCAATGCACTCATCAAGGGGGAGATTGAGGACCAGGTGTGTCCGAGGACCAGTGGAGGGTCGCTCCTTAGTGATGAGTGATTGACAACGTTTTGTGGACTGATACTTGGCTAAGTGTGCAGGTATAGGTTGCGGCTTGACTCATGTCGGTGCAGGTGAAGAACAAGCGCGAAAGGCCTTAGCCGTAGCGGCCTCCTGGTGATGGAGTGGCAAGTAGGCTTTGTTCGATGGACCCGGTGGCCGATGGGGTCAAGTGCAAGCCGTGCGGTGCAAGACTAGTGGGCTGAAGTCGTGAACATAGGCCGGTGCAAGGTAGCGGATGGAGCCCGAAGCTTGCAAGCGGGATTTGTTTGTTTGCCCACAAAACCATCGGTGGACAGTTTCTTGGTTTGGGCCTCAAAACCAAGTCCGGAGGCCCGAGGCGACGGAGACGGTGGTCCGGGAGCTTCGGGAAGCTTCGAGACGGGGGGCACATGGCGTGATCGCGAGGCTTGCGTCGATGCTAAGCAAGGCCATGGTGGAAGCGTGTCCGCTCGATGAAGACTTGACCAAAATGCCCCTAAGGGGTTGTATCTTCTTTTTGAGTTGTAGGGGTAGCGTGGTCATTTACCTCCCTCTGATGGACTTCGTATAAATAGTGGAGAGGTGGATGGCATCTCTCTCTCTTGGACTCTAGGGTTTCCTCCCCCGGTAGATTTCTCTGAACTGCTTCTTTTCCCTCTGTATTCCTTAGGCTAGATTCTTGTATAGACTCTGACCTCTGGATGTATGGAAGCATTCGGCGTTGTGGTGATTTCCTAGTCCTCTGTGATTTTCGTGTCATTTTCGGGGCTATTTTTGGGGAGTTTCGTTCTTCGCTCGATTCGGGGATTTGAGGGCGTTTTCCTTCGGATTTCTTTGAGGGGATCATGGGTGGATGCCTTGAGCATCTTTGTGTGTGATCTTGACCCCTCAAACGCCGGGGAAGGCCTTCGATTCGTGAGTTTTTGGCCGGAGTTCGAGTTCTTGGTGGTGGTTCATGTGATCCGTGATTCCCAGCGATTTGGTGGCTTAGAGGTTGAGATTTTTGGGGCATAGCTTCCTCTTCTGTTGCTTACCATCTCCCCTAAATCTTGTCTCAAGAGATTTTGCCGTTTGGGAGATCCGGTGATGGATTTGGCGAGTTGACTTCGCAAGCTCGAGCTTGAGCTGCTCTGTCCAGGGCTAGCGGACAGTCTGCCAGGACCCCGCGGACAGTCCACGCGGTAGGGTTCGTCGCGTGTTCGTCGTCTGTTCTTGCGAACTCGTGTTTTGATCCGTTGTGGCCCTAGGGTTTTGTTGCAAGCAGTTTGCAGACAGTTCGCGTGCTCATCACGGACAGTCCGCGTGGCTGAGTTTTCATCTGGGGTGGCTCGAGGTTTGTTTGGGGTTTCCAGCGAGGTGGACGGACAGTCCACACTTCCTTAACGGACAGTTCGCGACACTGGCGGACAGTCTGCGTGGCTCAGCCGGACAATCCGAATTTCGGGGTTCGTCTCTGGTGGTTCGGTTGAGGTTTTCGGACAGTCCGCAGGGTTGGTCCGGACGGTCCGCGTGTGCATCACGGACAGTCCGGCCGTACCACCCGGACAGTCCGCACTGGTCGTTTCCAGAATTGACCAAGTGCTTTGATTCTTGTCTTGTGCTTCCGCTCTTTGCTCCTAGGCTTATATCTTGATCTTGTAGGCTTGTGTGTGCCTTGTTTGGAGCTTCTTTTGTGTGCGCGGGTACTTGGATTGGCAATAGGGGTATAGGTCGAGTTTGACCTTCGGGAAGAATTTTTATCGGCTCCCATTCACTCCCCCCCCCTCTCTGGTCGCCCTATTCGGTCCTTCAGGGGGTAAGGGTAGAACAAAAAGGAAAAACAAAAGATATGTGGACCACTAGGTTCGAAGATAGATACAGCAACCGTTCCCCAGCAACGGCGCCAGAAATGCTTGTTGACACTTCTTAACGCAATCACCTAAGAAAAGATTTGGAATCCATCCCCGGCAACGGTACCAGAAGTGCTTGTTGGTATTTCTTAACCTCACCACTAGTGGCGCGTCTAGCGTGAGCGTGTAAGGAACACCTAGGTATACTGACGGGTGCGAACGAATCCGCAAGCGCATGGATACACCGTTGTAGCACTTCTCCCTAGGAGTATTCCAAAGGGTATCGAATCCAAGGAACGGTGTGCACTACCTTCTATCTTAGGAAAACGGTCCAAGGACACCAGACCCCTACTAAGGTTGAGAGGAAGTTGGAAAGGATCCTGCTAATAGTGTGCAGAGTTGAGAACAACCTCTCGATTTGGAACTCTCGTTTCGGACACCGGCCCCTCCTGGCTATAACAGTTGGTTCACGGCAAATGGTTGCCTACACGCTGTATCCGATCGTGGGGGATTTCAGAGGGTTCAACGGCTGTCGCTACCGTGGCCTACCCAAAGACAAACCGTGGGATACAGGGAAAACGAAGGATAACCGGTAGTCTAGACACCACGTCTACACCACCGATTACTACTATAGCACGGTTACGTCTGCCGGCCTATAACAACACTATAGCACTCCGTACAAAGACGAAGCGACGAACCCACGAGGGAGAGACCCGAACTCACTCAGGTAGACACTATCTTATGCAAGGGATCACGAATAGACTTAGTCGAGATTAGGATAAAGGACCATCCACTTAACTCTGATTAGACTAACAGGCATGCAAATGGGATACAAACTTGTGCACTTATAACAAAAGATCAAGGGTCGTGTTCGTGAAGAACACGAGCCTCTAACTGATGAACAAACACAAAAGCATGAGTAACTCGTTCGTCACTAGATCGAGGAGGCGCATTCATGAAGAACACGAGCCTCTAAATGATGAACGAATGAAGAACATAAGAACACAGTATGAATACCACTTTAGTCTAATTGAGAATGTCAAAATACTCACTTTGCTCTAATTGAAGAACATGACATCCTCACCAACACCACACTCTACCTAGTACCTACTCACAACTACATGGATCAACTCATTTGATCCATGAGAGATCAAATAGAGAAGAAACAAGTGTTTCTAAAGAGAAGGGAGAGAATGGGATGTCTCTTTCTTTACCCCCTCCCTCTCTATTTATAGGCTAGGGAGGTAGGAGGACTTGTGCAGCAGCTTGGGGCGCACCCAGTGGCGTGGCGACACCTGGCAGGGCGAAACCGACCTTCTGGGGGTGAGAACCGGAGCATCCGATGTGAATTAGGTGCTGAACCACTGTTAAAAAGGGAGAACCGGGTGGTCAAACAGGCGAACCCGGCGGTCTACGCCACCGCCTCACCTCACAGTCCTCTCCCTGTGCGCCGTGTGTCCCAGTCCGAGTGGCTTCCCGCGCACGCCTAGCGCCCCGCGCGCGCGGTCAGCGCAGCGGTGGTCGGCCGCTCGGATGGCGGCACGTGGCGGAGCGGGCGATCCCCTACGCTGCGGGTGGATCCGCGTGAGGGGGCGGCGACCAATAGAAGTGCACCACGTAAGCTAGGCGGGACTGCTATGAGCTGCGTCACTGATCCGTGGCCCGCTACTGCGCCGTATGGGCGAGCGCCACGTGGCTCGGTGCGCCAGCAGGAACGCCTGCGCGTGGCATTTACTGGCCGGCGTGGGTCCCATCACATGCCCGGCGGCCAATCGCATCCCTCCGCGTGTCGCGCTTGCGCACGTGGATCTTGCAGTTGTGGGCCCCGGGTGACGTCAGCTATTTCGTCTTTTCTTATCTTGCATATAATATATCCATTTCGATCGTCTCGACGAGCCCATCGCAATGGTGGAGTCCAAATTGGCAATTTAGGTTGTTTATGATGACGTCCTATACAAGCCATTGGCTTTCTTGCTCCCAACTGTACCATTTGGCACGCATTTCGGTACATCCTGCAACAAAAGCTGGAAACACCAACACTTGTGGAAATCATCAGTATAAAGCCCTATTCTAGTGTTGATGATCACTTTCCATTTATTTTTTGCTGGAGTTGACGGCATAAAGTGGTACTTAACAGCCGTCAACACCCATGAACAAGGTCACTTCACATCGCTTTGTGCCATAGGCTGTGTACTCCTTGCCTTTATATACTGGTCATTAGGTGTATCCTAACTCTGTGAGTGCATTCGACAATATCTGAGGAAATCCGGTGTTCCCAGCACAATCTGAGTATATCCATCCGGCTTCATCAATCCAGCTGGTTCCTTCCATTGCCTGAGCTACAGGTCACAGTTTCTTCCGTAAGTGCTTGCTACTTCTTGGCTCTCAGAAGGAGGTAAGAATATGGATCTAACTTTGTGATTTTTAGGGTTTAGAGCTATTTAAGCGTGTTTACGTATATATATGGCTTTGATACCACCCTGTGGGGACCACCCTTTTTATATCCTTAAATATGTATATTTGGGTTCCCGGTTGCCAATAGTAGTATTCTCTGGATCGGCTGATGGTACCGGCACTTCACAAGAAGTATCAGATCCATATATCGTAAGGCAAGCAAAATATTATTTTAAAGAAGTTTAAGGGTAAGAGAAGAATTCTACCAAAGGTGAAACCTAAAGGACTAGAATGGCGACTAGAGTGGGGTGGAGTGAATGGGAGACAATAAAAATTCTTCTCCGAAGAGACGAACTCGGCCTATGATCCCAAACGCAACTCTGGAGTCCTCAGCACCTCGCTAGCCAAATTCACGCAGCCACTGGAGTGCTACTGGACCTAGGAGCTAGCCGCACACCCATGCTGCTCGAACACGCAGCAGAACACACCTCGAGCAGCAAACTGCCTACACCGGTCAGACTGGTCACTCGCACCGGTCAGACCGGTCAGGAGCAACCTGCTCAGAATCCACCCAAATTTGTCCAGGAAACCTAGATGTCAATTCCAGGATGTGGAGCAACCGAGAGAAATCCTGAAATCCTCCTAGCAAGCAAAAACCCTCCAAAACTTGAGCACACCGAAAACTCTCCACAGCTAAACTTGCTCCAGAAGCACTCTGCGAACAAGCAGCACAACCAACAGCAGCAAAGAGGATTTTCCCACTCGAAGCTTCACACTGGTCTGACCCATGCACTCCACCGGTCTGGCAGGTCTAGATTAGGAAAATTCCAACTGCAAGAAAATGATCTCCCAAGGACTAAAACTACACTGAGCTGAAATAGCAACAAGCCAAGAACACAACCAACACTCCGGAGAAGGACTCCCCGAGAAATAGCCATAGCAGGCCGCACTGGTCTGACCGGTGGGGTGCACCGGTCTGACCGGTCACACCTGAGCTGCTCAGGATGAACTCCACCCACGAGTCAACCTCATGAACGAGTCATGCCTAAGAGATCAGCTCCAAAGATGCACTTAATCAATAGGAATCAGGGGATGAACACCAAGAACCCCTTTTCCCGGAACCGAAACAAAACCCCAAAATCGAGCACCCAAACCCACATATTTAGAGAGGGGATCACAAAGAAAAAAACCACAAGTGGCTCATGGATACATCCCACACCAAATCCGTTAAGGGAAGACCTCAAATCCACCAAGAGAAATTCGCCAAGAAAAGGCTCCAAAAATCCACAAAAAGGAAAATGGGAATGACCACCACAAGAGCTAGAGGAACCACGCCGAACCTTCTATACATAAGAGGAAAGATTTATACAAGGTCTAGCTTGCCTCCCTAGCATCCATCCATCTCTCAAGATCTATCATGAAGCTGTCATGCTAGTCCTAGAGAGAAAATAGGAAACTAAAAAGAGAAATTGCCTAGAGCAAAATGAAAACCCTAAAGCCCAAGAGATGGCTGCCACAACCCTTCCACTCGGTTTATATATGAGGTCCTCCGGTGGGGGTAAATGACTAGAATGCCCTCTAGGCGATACAACTTATCGAATGGCATATTTGGTAACTTGGCAGCCTTTCCATCGAACGGACGCCCAGCAACCGCACCTTGCGTAGCCTCGACGCCAAGCCTGCGATACTGATGTGTGTCCTTCGCTTCGAGTCACCCGACGCTCCTCAGCCTCCACCAGTCAGGCCGGTGCTCCCCACCTGTCAGACCGGTCTGGTGCACTAGTCAGACCGGCTCGCGCAGAGCTGAGCCGCCGACCACTCAGACATGGCTTTGTGGCTCAACCAAGGAACCTAGTGGTTTCCTTGTAAACCACTGCAAACACCGCAAGCTTGGTGTAGCCTCCACGCCGAGCTCCTCAACTTGGCTGCCACGTTCGCTCCAGCTCGATGTTGGCTTTCGAATCAACCAACGAACACACTATCATCTGACTTCGACTTGCTCTTATCGCACCATGTGACTCGCACTTGATCCCGTCTGGCCACTAAGTCCATCGAACCAAGCCTACTTGTCCCTCCAGTCTTTCTGAGGCCCCGCAAGGCTAAGACCTTTCGCGCTTGTTCTTCACCTGCACCAACGCACATCAAGCCGTAGCCTACATCCACAAGATAGAGCACAACGTTAGTCCACACAACGTTGTCAATCACTCATCACTAGAGAGTGCCCAACCACTAGCCATCGGACACTCTGGTTCTCAATCTCCCCCTTGATGAGTGCATCGACAACACACCACATAATCATAACATAAGGAAAAGTGAAAACAAAAGACAAACGAAAAACCTCCAAACAAGTGATCCAAAAACCCAACAACACAACGCCTGATCACTGGCAATCCAATGTCCCGGTCCCCTAAGGCAAGGGCAACGGCTCAACACAACCGAGACAAACCACCAAAGCTCACAAAGAGCGAAGCCAAGCTCACACGGAGCAAACCACCAAAGCATGAACTCAAACGACACAAGGAGCTCCCCCTGAACACATGCAGCTCCCCCTGAGCAAATGCAACTCCCCCTGAACCAAACCATGCAACTTACCTAGATCGAATGAGCTCACAGCTCACACTGGTTAGACCGGTCAGGGCATCGGTCAGACTGATGACCTTATCCACAGTGCACCTGGTTCAACCGGTCAGACCGATGACCATATCCACAGTACACACCTGCCCATTCTTCGTTCGAAACTCCACCAAAACTCTCTATATGTATGCAGCAAGCCATTTGATGCCCAAACTTCTCTCCCTTGTTGACAATGCATGAATCAAGGAATTTCTATGAAAATTTCAACTAAAGGCTTCTCAAATGGACATAGAGCCATAAAATGTGTTAGGAACAAGCAAATGGACTTAGAGTTGACAAATGTTCAAAATAGCACAGCCATCAAGAATGTTCAGTTGCATACACACAAGTTCAAGCTATGGTAAAAATTAGCAATTTTGCGAAAAATTTCCCTCGCATGAGCAAAGACCTAAACATAAGCAAAACATACAAAAGTGAATCTAGATTACACAAACTTCATGCTAGGTCACATATCCTCAACACAAGATCATTAAAAACACCCATAAGCATCTCATGTCATGTTAAAGCCACCGAGCCATGTGTCTACTTCTTAAAATGGGACTTCTCATTGTAGACAACATGCAACGGTTTAGCACTCATATTAAATTCAGATTTAAAGCATTTATGACATGGAACAAGTGAGAGCATAACTTCAAGCACAAGCATTTCATACCAATTTCATTTTTCATATTCAAGCTCGAAATGGTACGTGAAGTGCCTTTGCGGCAAAAAGAAGCTTATGCTCCCCAACAAGGTAACACATGGGCTAAACATTCATAATGACAAATGAGTCTTTGACCCCAAGTGAAAAAGCACATGATATCCAAACGTGAATTAAGAATGATATAAACCACCAAAGCACACTAAGATCATGCAAAGCCCAAACTCACAAGACAGAGCCATATTTGAAAAAAGTAAGCTATCTCTTCATGAATATACACCAAACTATCAAGAGCATAGCTTATCATCCCAAATATCAATCAAGTACATTCACAAGCTCAAACATAGCATATCATAGGGATCAATGTACATAGGACAAGCCATTTCTAGCCAATGCATATGATACAAATGCAATGCAAAGCATATCATAAAAAGATGCAAAACTGTACATCAAGATACAAAGATGGCTACTCTATGAAAATAAACATGCATGCTATACATCAAAGTGAATATGTATGATACATATGCTACAAAGTGAGCTCCCAAAGACCAACTCAAAAAGGACAACACACATCAAGCTCTCCCCGTAAACAAGCAAAGGTAGCTTGGTCAAGTGGTTTTGTGAATATGTCAGCTTTTTGGTCTTGGGTAGGTACATGGCTCAACACTACGGTTCCCTTCTCAACATTATCCCTCAGGAAGTGGTACCTCACTTCAATGTGTTTTGTTCTGGAATGGAGCACTAGGTTTTTGGCAACGCTTATGGCACTGGTGATATCACAAAGAAGTGGGATCTGAGTGCACTCCTCACCAAAGTCTCTCATGGTTTAGGAAATCCAAAGCAGTTGGGAACAACAACTAGCGGCTACAACATACTCAGCTTCTGTGGTAGATTGAGCTACACTCGACTGTTTACGGGAAGACCAAGAGACCAAAGAGGAACCAAGAAACTGACAAGAACCAGAGGTAGACTTGCACTCCATGTTGACGGCTGTTAAGTGCTACTTGTACACCGTCAATACCTGCATAAAACAAATGTAAAAGGATCATCAACACTAGAATAGGGCTTGATACTGATAGTTCCCACAAGTGTTGGTGTTTCTAGCTTTTATTGCAGGATGCACCGAAATGCATGCCAAATGGTACAATTAAGAGCAAGTGATCCAATGGCTATTAAAGGACGTCATCATAAACAACCTCAAATGCTAATTTGCACTACACTGTTACGACATGCTCGTCGAGACGATTGAAATGGACATATTATATACCTACATCGGAGTTCGTATGCACAAGATGTGGAAGAGACAAAATAGCTGACATCACCTAGGGCCCACGCTATAGCGCCATGCAAGCATCTACGTGACATCCACACAGAGCAGGCCACATGGCGGGCGGTCATTGGGCAGCAGCCGCACCGCAGCACAAGCGCGGGCGCACCCCGCCCAGCCACGTGGCGCACACCGGTTGGCCGCCAGCCCCCGCAAAAATGGCGACCCCTTTACAATGAGGAGGGGGCCTCCTTTTATAGTGCTAAAAGACTAAATTTACATTCCAAGTATGCCCCCGAAACCCTAACACTTAACAAGAATTATGCAGGGGCAAACTTGGCTCTTTACACACATTGCTGATTTAACGCCGTAGTTTGCGGAGCGCAAGTTACGCCGGAGACAGCGGAGTGGACGACGCGGCGCGAAGACCGGAGACGGTTCCATGTTAGAACAACTTTTGACTAAGTCTTCGTGCTTGAAACCTTGAGAAGCCCCGAGCTTCGCCAACTTGTTCCTCCCGACACTTCATTTTTGGCGCGACGCAGAGCTTCAGAATCTTGGGAACGGAGAGCTGCGAGCCGACTCGGCCTCAAGGCGAAGCCGAGACCTTCGTTCCTTGCTGTCACCGATCGGGAGCTCCGGGTTCTTCCCTGAAATGACACATCTTGCCATGGTGTTAAATCTTGCAACTGCCTGATATAAGAAGATGTCGGAGCTCAGATTCCCATCTGTTCCTGAAAGAGAAACCATCAAAACTATACGTTTGTGAAGAAAAACAACCGCCCCGGAGCCCAACTCCCTTCTCCTGCTGGCTCTTTGCGCTCACGGGCGTGAGACAACTTCTAGTTTCAAAGAAAATGTCAGCGAAGCCCACAGCTTTTATTTTGCCTAGAACGGATCCGAAGCCTAGTAGTTTAGTTAGCTTTTGGCAAACCTCCGGTGCCCATAGGTGAGGTTTTTTACAGCCCCAACAAGGACATCACCAGAAATTCTTATAGTGGAGAAGGCTGTTTTCGGAATACCACTTGGTCAAATCTTAATTTGATGATGGCCCGATCGAAAATCGATCTTGGAAAAGACTTTGTCACCAGCCAATTGATCAAAGAGAACATCAACGCGGGGCAAGGGATATTTGTTCTTAATTGTCACCGCATTGAGAGGACGATAGTCAACGCACATCCACATACTACCATATTTCGTCTTCACAAAAGAGCGGGACTTCCCCAAGGAGATGAACTTGGGCGAATATACCCTTTATCAAGCAATTATTGCAACTGATTTTTCAACTCGGCTAACTCTTTGGGTGGCATACGGTAAGGTCTTTTGGAGATAGGTGCAGTGCCAGGTTGAAGTTCTATCACAAATTTGATGTCTCTGTCTGGTGGCATGCCAGGACAGTCATCGGGAAACACATCCGGATACTCACAAACTACCAGAATGTCATCAAGTGAAGAGGTGATAGTTGCGAAAGCATAAGAATTCCCACTGCTGCTGGGAGGTAAGTATAGAGTAGATGTGCCCACAGTAGGTGAATTGATTTCTATCATTCTTGTAGTAATGTCCAAGATGACTTGATGGTGTGCCAACCAATTCATGCCTAGGATCACATCAATGCCCTCTAGGTTCAAAACAATGAGATTGGTTGGGAAGACTTTGCTACCTAGTTCAATTGGCACTTTCCAAGATAGGTCTCTAGTGGTAACTCTGCCACCAGGTGTTGTTACCAGGAATGGTTATTTTGTTTGACAACTATTCAAACCCAACTTGCTCAAAATTTGCCCATTTATAAAACTATGCGTTGCACCAGAATCAAACAACACTTTAATTGAATAGCCTCAGATAGAAAATGTACCTGTTAGCACTGGTGCTCCTTCTGGCATATCCACCAGGGAAGTGAAGTTCAGTTTGCCTTGATTCACTTGCATAGTGGGCTTCTTGCCCTGATTGCCTTGCTTGGCCCCTGACCCTTCACCTTGCTAGAAGGTCTTGATCTGCTTAGGCTTCGGACACTCATTTGCATAGTGCCCTGGCTGCCCACAATTGTAGCAGCGACAATCCTTGACCACACTATTGTTGGTCGGGGGTGCACTAAGCTTGTAAGGCTACTGCTGTGCCTTACGGTACTGAAAGTTTCCAGAGGACTTGTTCTGAGATGGGGTCACTCTCCAGTGTCCAGATGAAGATGACTGGGAATGCCCCTGGGTACTCTTCTTGACAAAGCCGAACTTCTTGCCTGATCCACCAGTAGTGGTGAATCCGGCCTGCCTCTTCTTATCCTTCTGTGCCCCTCTCATGGCATCTTCCGGGGAGATGGCCTTGTTCACAAGGTCCTGATAGTTGTTAGGCTCAAAGAGATTAAGCCTCATAGAGATCTCCGTCCAACCCATCACGGAAACGCTCTATCTTATTGGGATCACTATCAACATGATGCCCACCATACTGATACAAGGAATTTAATTTCTTGGCGTATTCATACACCGTGTCAGTACCTTGCTTCAGCGCAAGCAACTCCTTCATCTTACGGTCCATGAGACCCTTAGGAATGTGATGTTCCTTGAAGGCTCTTTTGAACTCAGTCCAAGTGACCTGATGTCCAGCGGGAACCATGGACTTGAAGTGCTCCCACCACAGCAGTGCAGCACCACGGAGCTGTAAGGTGGCGAAGTTGGCCTTATGCTCCTCTGAGCACGGCAAGACGAACACTGAGAACTTTGCCTCAATGGCCTTGATCCATGCATCAGCAGCTAGAGGCTCATTGGCCTCCTCAAACGTTGGCGGCTTCATGGCATAGAAGTGCTCATATTTGGTGACCAAGGGTTGACCATCCTGATTTCCCCCACGTGGAGCTTGCTGCAGCTGTTGAGCAATCTGCTGATGCGTCTGCAGTATCTGTCGCATCACCTCGGTTTGGGTGGCGATGAACTGCTCTTTGATTGTCATGTTGGGAGGAGGTGGCGGAGCATCACTCCCACATGCATCGAAATCATTCGGGGAGGTGCGTGTCTGTCCCACCATCTGAAATTCATGGAGTTTTCATTAGCCACATATTCGTAAGCTTGTTTACATTAATCCACAAGAAGAATATGCAAGACGAAAACTCGTAAATATCCACATTTTAGGAACCGGACAGCGCAGCTGATTTGGTGAAAAATTCATAACTCTCTGCCCATACTTGGAAATATTCTTATTTTTGGTCAGTAAGTGTAGAATTTCGTAAGCTCCATCATTGGTATTCAACTCAGGATCAAATTCCAAAGATATCATGCTCAAAAAATTCTGTAACCGAGCTTCTGCCTAGCTGTTTTCACAGGAGGCCGAGACGCACTAAAATTGCCATAACTCTCGGTAGACTTATGCAAAGATGATGAGTTTTGGTGAGCATGATCTTGACAACATTTCACACAACTTTGGTATTCTGCGCAAGATCCAATTTTTATCACGACAACCCGAATTTAATTCTTTGAAAATCACAACACAAAGGTGTTCATCCAAGCATTACAAGATGCACAGTTTTGTGGATCACCTACAACAACACGAATTACAAGGAACTGAAACACATTACACATACTCTCCGTACAGCCTAATCCCTTCCAAAAAATCTAGCTGAAAAGGCTAAACTAAGAGTACATGTCAGTTTCCAACAACATCATCTAGGCAATCTAGTTTCCCGCAACGGAGCCAGCGCTGGACTGAGGAGAGGCAGGGGGTGGTCCGTCGACGCTGTCCTCGTCCAAGCCTGAGTCTCCCTGTAGCTCGTCAGGAGTGGCAGGTGCTGCTGGAGGAACAACTGGTGGTTGCTGCAACTGGTGCGCCATAGCCTGCCACACCTCCACCTCGACCTCCATGTCGATGACCTGCTTCTACATCTCCGCAACGTTCTGCACCAAGGCCAAACGTTGGGTCTCGGAGTGAACCAAGTCTGCCCGTAGCATGTCGTTGTCTGCACGCAACATGTCGTTGTCGTGGTCACGGACGTACAGCTGCTCAATGTACTAAGCACGCTCCTCGTACCACTAAGCACGCTCGTCCTGGAGGGTCACAACCTCCTGCTGCAAGTGAGCGGAAGTCTGCCGCTCGAACTGCAAGTTGTGGAAGATGACGTCGCTCAAGGTGGTGGAGTCTCGGATCACACCAGCAAGCATAGCCTCGGTGGCGAGGCGGAAGACCTGCACATTGTAAAGTGCCTCCAGTAGCCTCAGCAGCTGCTGCACGGTGACCTCGGGAGGGTCGGCTGTGAGCAACATGTCTGTGAGCGACAAATGCTCACGCCAGGCCAAGTCCTTCGGGTCCAGTGCCGGGAACAACCCCAGAGCGGTGAGCATCACCTCCTCTGGGTGCTGCTCGCTGAAGGTGTGGAGAATCCGCATCACTGCAGACTCCAACAACTTGAAACCACGATGTCCAAAGAACATCATGCTCAAGTTTGGCCACTCGGGGTGCTCCGGGTGCGGTGGCACGATCGCGGTGGTACGCGCGTAGGGGACTCCCTGGTCCCAGAAGTGAAGCACCTCGTACACCGGTAGAGTGGTGTAGCCAATCTCCCGGAGGGTGTCCCACAAAACGCGTGGAAAGCCCTCCTAGTGGAGGCTGTTGGTACGTAAGGTACCATTCATGTTGATCTCGAAAAACTCCGGGTACCCCATCTGTACAAAAATGGTTACAACACGTCAAAACTCAATACGAGCATAACATGAATACGGGTACAAAATTCTGGTAGGTATGAACAAAAATTCATAACATGACAACCAGAGCCCCAAAAATTCCCAGATTTTTACAACAACACAGTGAGATAACTGTGCACATTTTTGGTATTCATAGGTAGATCTGGATCAGATAGGAACATGCTCGAAAAAATCTACTTTCAGAGGAAGGTTACCAGGCAAAACAGCAGAACAGAGGTTCACTAATTTGATCATAACTCTAGATTGAGAAATCCTAAAATCGTGAAAACTTCACAGTAGATGCTTTCGATGAGGAACAACTTTCGTAAAAGCTGCCTAGTCAGAAACATCCTATAAATGGCTCTAAAAATTCATGAGCCGACAGCAGCAAAACTTGACAGAAAACTCTTAGGATCAAAGTGAGAGGAAAAACTTTCCTAAGAGCAAGCAACCTATTTAGAAGCATAGCACAAGAGTATAACAACAAAATTTTAGGTTCAAAAAAATTTTAGCATGATGCACCCGTCTTAAATGACCTCACAACTTATGGATCTAAAAAGACGTAGTTAATGTCGGTGGCAAGTTTATAAACGACTCTCCCTATAATAACTAGTCGAAGCTACACGTCGTTCATAACGATCGCACTAGCGTGGTTAGTGTACCTTCAAGAAATAAACCTTCTGTGCCAGCACGTCACAGAAGCGTCCATAAACATTACCATTCACTATAGAAATGGTACCCATGCATTTTGCACTGCATGGATAGCGCCCAACCTGAGACACGCCCCTTTTGAATAAAGGGTGTCCCCCTTCGCATGTTCGTAATGCGGAATCATGCACACGTCTGGCAAAATGTGGCGACATCACAACCCATGACATGTTCATCTTGAATAGAATATGCCATCCTTCATATGACTTGCATACGGAAAGCACACGTATAAGACACATGAGCATCCAACCAAGAAGATAGGATCCGTGGAATGGACTGCCCTATCAACCCTCGCATACTCGTGATGCGGCACAACACACGTATGAAACACGTGGCTGAAGAAGTGCTAGAAGTTAGCATAAATAAACCATAGATACTTAGCCACCTTAAAAGAACCCAAAATTCCCTCTAGGGCCTCTTGGTCTAATCATTCCTTAACGATCCAACATATTTTCAAAATCCAAACTATCTTGGCAAGTTTTATTATAAATCATGTGATTAGCATTAAACTAATTACTCTGGTGTATACAGATGCTCTGGTACCAACTGTGACAACCCCACTCGAGATAATTCCATACTATCACCTAAACCACTCCATTTGGTCATTAAGTGATAATAAAGAATCATCCCATTGAGTGTTGCCGGGTCAAGCCCGGTAAATCACTTGTACAACACACAAAGGATCGAACACGCATACATTAAAACTCCCACGAAGTAGAGTCCAGCGTACCTTACAATTTGATCCAAGTTTCCCCTTAGGGTCAAATTATTACAACCATTGTTCTCACATAAAAAAAATAATGGTTCAGAGTTTCAAAGACAGCAGAATTAAACTAAATGATAACTTGGCATCATGGGAGGCCACCCATAACACCATTACTCCGCGTCATCCACCCATTCCAGATCCCAACCGGGTGGGATTTCACCAGGCCAAACATTATCACCTGAAAACAACATTTGTAGCAAAGTTGAGTATACTAATACTCAGCAAGGCTTACCCGTCCAAAATAAAAGACTTAACCTCTAGTTATGCAAGGCTTTTGGCTAGTGGTTTTGTTTTGCCAAAAAGCTACTAAGGAGTTAATCCTTACTTTCAATATTTTAGCTCAAGTTCTAGTAGGTTAATTCATTACTAGATAAGCAACTAGTGCAAGCATGAGTTGTGCAATACAATTTAATCAAACATCAAGTTTATCAATATTTCATCATAGAGGGATTATCATGGCCAGATAATTAAGCACTCTTGGGTAACGGTGAGAGGCCGACGATCGATCGATTAATAAACTTGCAAGGTGGACCTAAACATACGGGAGAAATACCTTCAAAAAGAGTTCATTCAACCAGGCGGTTCCGGTCATTCCTCGGATTGGGATCTGATGCCAGAGCCCTAGGTACAAGGCTATCTGACATGCCTCACACTAGCGTCCAGAATCACACATGCACCATAGTTTGCAAGACTGGGGCCGCAACCCAAGATTAGTAGCCTAAAGTTCCCGCACCGCATCATTTAGGTACTAGGCTTACCGTACCCATTTCTGACAAATGTTTAGTACGTTCAAACGCTTAATTTCTTAACCACTAGACCAGAGCCCAAAATCCCATGCTCTTACCATGTGAGCAATCCAAATTAACACCCTTATGATTCCAACATAAGAACCTATTCTCGCGAGAGAAATACATCACTCGACTTGTACCGGGTCCTTAGTGCATAACAACTAGCGACCTAGCATACTAGTAAAAGATCATAGGTACTTAGGGATCATGCAACTAGGGTTTCAATTCAGCTCCTTAATGTAAATGCACATAGATAATCAACATAAATTCAGAAGTTAAAAAGAAAACACATAGGTGAATGACAACCGGGGCTTGCCATCGGCAGCTCTAGTAGTCAGACAATCTTTTGGACTTTGGTTCGGGTCTTTATCTACGGTCACGAAGTGTACGTCTCCTCCTGCTCCCTCGTCCTCGTCAGCCGGCACGAGCGTGTAGCTACCGTCAGGGACTTCTACACGGGGAATGCATATGCAGGAATTAGTTGGTGAAAGTAGTATAATTAAACACAACAGCACACAACAAGCATAGGGTGTCAAGTTGACCACATTCACCTAGACAAGAATATTTACAGCATACTCTTCCATAAGAATAAATTAAGCAACCATTTATTAAGGGTTATTTTGAGGGTGATTGTGTGCACATCTATACAAACAAAATAGAATTACTTCACAAAACATCCAAGTTGGTTTTTAGCGATCCATCAGGGGTATAACCTAAGGTGAAACACACCTAAGTCCTTGCAAGAACGATTTCTTTGTTTCTCTTTTTATGACACTTGATTTCTTCCAAAAAATTATTCTGTTTAAACCATGCAGGATATCACAGTGAGAAATTTTATACAAGCACAGATTGCAACAGCAGACTACTACCAAAATTTCATAGCAAACTGAGCCATATCCTAAGCATGAAATATACTACAATTTATTACTAGCAAAAGCAAGAACTATTATTACAGAGAAAACTGCTCGTGCACTGAAGCTCAAATTTTATCCAGAGACTCTCTGGACTAAAACTAAGCTACACACCAAAAATTAGCTGCAGAAACTATTTCTATCCAGCTACACAAAAATAACCATGTTCAGCATAGTTATTCACAGAGAAATTATACAGGGACATACATAACTAAAATGTAGCCCATCTTTCTCCTACAGCACTAACATGGCACAAACATCATCTAGCCCAAAGATGAGCATCACTGGATCATTAGAACATGAACTATGAAATTAAACCTTTGCACAAGCATAACTCAGGAACATATATATGCACAGTTCATAAAATCTTGATAAAACAATCAAAGGCACATCTAAGCCTAACAAGAGGATAGCCACAAGATGAGCCACAGAAAGCATTCACATGAAGCTGTACAAAACATATATACAGATCTAGCATAAATGCAAAATAAATCATATCTAGAGATTCACTCAGTAACTTTGTGCAAAAACTTATATTTAGCCTACACTAGCCATGACTAGCAACATATCCAAAGATCAAGCTCAGCACAGAAGTACATCTCAAGTTATGAGCAAACTCATTCAAACTGAGTTTGAATTTTCATTCAAAATATACTCATCAAAAGTACAGACAACCTTTCTAAAAGAAGTAGGTCTGTACATAAGGAAACCAACAAAATTGGTTTTGCATTTTTCAGATTTTCTGCTAATAGATATGAATTTGGAAGGGCCTGGACCTAGTTGAAAGAAAACTAAGATAAAGATCATTACGAACAAGTCCTTAATTCACAGAACAGCCCCTAGAATTTACAAGCATGCCCTCCCGGCGGCAGGTGAGCGGCCGGAGGAGGCAAACAAATGAAGGGGATGTGCGATTGGGCTCACTGTGGTTCGATTGGTGGCGGTGGCGTGACCGAAGATGGCTCCAGTGAGCGGCGACGGTGAGGTCTCAGCGACGCTGCCGCCTCAGCTACATTTTTGGCGAATGTGGGGACGGAGCTAGGCCATGGATGGCTGTGGGAGCTCTAGTGGGTGCCAGGGAGAAGATTTGTGTCGCTTGTTGGTCACGGGCACAAGCGGGAGGAGGATTTCACCGGCGGCGGCGGCAATGAGGAACGGCGGTGGTGTGTGGCTCGCGTAGGAGGAAAGGGGCGGGGGTTTTATAGCATGCGCAGCTTGGAGAGGCGGTAACCGCCCAAGCCTCTTCCGTGGTCGTGGTCACAGCATGGCTACAGGCGAGGCGACGTGGGAGGGAGGTTCGCCGGCCAACGGCGGCTCGGCGTGCGCGCGCCGGCGAGTTCAGGCGCACCGTGTGGCACCGGCCTATGGCTTCTAGACCGCGTTGTTGGCTGTCGATTTTCGTGAACCAAGAACACTTGTTATGTTGTGGTTTGAACTTCATTTTGCAGCTGACCTGCCAATAGGCATACTAATGATATAACATGTTCATCGTTGGATGTGTGTTTTGGAGTATAATATTTACGCATGAATTCATGCACTAAATGAGGAGAGATGTACTTGGTTCGGAGGACGATTTCCATGATGATCAAAGGGCTCCGACCGTGCGTGAACTTGACTCCAAAGGTGGCAAGGACCAATGTGCTTCAATGAAGAATCTCTGAGGACCAAGATGAAAAGACCGGAAGATCATGCGTAAAGAACCCTTAACTTGGTATCGGGGATAACAACGTCCAAAACCCCAAAGTGCATAAGATGACACGTGGCAAAAGACGGAGGCAAACCGGGCCGGGAAGGGGCCAGGCCGGTCAGCCCAGGCCGGCCGGTCCACCCCCATTCGGGGTCGGTTCACCACCGCCTTTCTTCGCTGATAAGTTCGTGGAACCCTAATTGTTTGGGGAAGGGAGCCAGTCGCGAAAGACGTACAGAGAAGCCTCGGGAGATCAGCCACAAGGAAGAGGGGTTGATCGAGGGAGTGAGCATTCAAGAGGATCATCGCTGAGGTCAAGGGAGGCCACCACGAGGAAGGAGGACGCCGGGGCCTTGCCACGGCGCTGCCGAAGTTGAAGGACACCGCAAGACAAACACCATCGGAGGCATCCACCATGTTCAGCGGTGCCATGCCTAGCTTCTTGATGGGGTAAAGTTATCGTTTGTCCATGGAGTTGTAATGGATCTTGATGTGTAGTCACCCACTCTCGTTTGGATCTTATATCTATCATATCTTTTGTTGATGATGCTTAATGTTTAAGGTTAGCTACCATGCCTTCGGTGTTGCTCCCGTAGATCACGTCAACATACCATGTTCATTAGGATTAGCATCGATTACCTTCGCGTAGTGACATGTACGAGGGAAGGGAAACGTCTAGTTCTTTGTTCACATGCCTAGATAGATTGGATCGAGGTTTTATCATGTTTTTGGTGATTGCACCTCAAGTACCTAGATTCCATGGGCATACGTTGTTCATACTCATGAACCTCCTATCTCTCTTTAACATAATCTAGGGTTAGATTGTCTTTACTTTATAGATTTACCTTTACATCATAAAGTCCTTAATCAACTAAGTTAGTGTTAGATTAAATGCAAGTAATCCCCTTGCTCTGTGGATTGACAAGAACCTTGGGGTCCCGTCCCATGGTGAAAAAAGGCACCAAGTCACTCTGTGTACTTGCGGTGAAGTTGAACGCGGTTTTGAACTGTCAACAAGCCCCTTTTTCTGGCGCCGTTGCCGGGGAGCAAGCCAGTTTACTTCATTTAATCTCTCATTAATTTTGTTGATTACTAACACCTAACCTTTGTGTTCTGGCAAAACACTCTTTTTTGTTTTTGTTTTTGATTGTCTAGATGGCGTTCATTGGAAATCCTATGGAGGAACCGGAAAAATCGCTAAGAGACTATGCTAGCCCTCGATTTGAGGATATCAAGGTACAAGAGTTGGATTCGATTCTCGAAGCAACAAGGTACGAAATCAAGGCTCGAATCATCGAGATGGCAGCAACCAATCCGTTCCGAGGGATGGAGGCGGACAATCCATATAGACATATCCAGCGCTTCACGACGTTGTGCAATACGGTACGACAAGAGGGAGTTCCCGATACTTGGTTTAAATGGAATCTTTTTCCCTACTCACTTGCCGATGAAGCAACAAAGTGGTATTCATTTGCGTCCTTCGAAGCCGAGGGAAATTGGAATCAATTGATAAAGAAATTTTGTGCCAAGTTTTTCCCTATAAGCAAGATTCAACATATAAGGAGGCAAGTGATAACTTTCAAGCAAGGAGAAGAAGAGGGGATTGATCAAGTGTGGAATCGATTCAACGAGCTAGTTGAACAAGGACCAAGACTTGGATTTCGCGGTGACGTACTCTTGCATACATTCTTTTTTTTCATAACCCCTAGTTGCATGGAACACGTTCAAATGTGTGCAGGAGGGGATCTCATGGAGAAAACACTCACGGAAGCTGCCCAACTTCTACAAAAAATAAGCAAAGCGGCAGCCATGCGAAGAGATTGGGAAACACGACTTTCGAGAAAGCCGGAATGTGACACAAGTGTAGGACCACTTGCTGCAATTTTCAGAAATACAGCCCCAGAAGAGAAGAAAGAGGAACCAATCCCGAAAAAGGTTGAAGAAGACAAACATGAGGAAACTAGAACTATCATGGAGAGCGATCGCGCCGAGACAAGCAAAGCAAGTGAAAGAACTATGTCGAGTGCGAAGCCGCTAAGGGAGTTTGAGCAAATGGATTGGGTCCCAATTGATTTTGGAGAAATCTTTGACAACAGAAGACTGTTCCCTAATCAAAAGGGGATGGCAAAAGCTTTGGAGATAGACATCCCGCCGGAGAAACGAGTGGAACATCCATACAACCTAGAGACAACCGGGGAGGTCCTTCAAAAGCTCTTTTGCAAAGAAGAAGCTGATCCAGACCATGTGGCCGAAGCTAAAAGAATTATGGGAATCAAGCCCGAGGCATCACCATTCGCCCGCCTCACTGAAATTTTTGCCATAGGATCCGATGAAGAAGAGAAGACATCGCCGTGTATAGATTGCAAGTCTAACAACATTAATTGCAAGGCGTTTTGCGACATTGGAGCACAAGTAAGTGTCTTATCTTCTAAAATTTTTGATGAAATTCATGATCACACCATTGACCTAGTTCCAACCTCTACTAAATTAATTATGGGAGATGGTAGAATTGTTAAACCTCTAGGAATTGCCCGTGGCCTAGAAGTTTTAATTTCCAGAAAATGCATTCCAACCGATTTCTTCATTGTTGATGTCTACTATGATAAAAATGATCATGTAATTCTTGGTAGACCTTTTCTTAAGTTGGTTAAAGCCGTTCTAGATGCCAAAAAAGGAAAAGGGACTATTAATCTTGATGGGGATAATCACACATACAATTTTCATCCCGCTTCTAGAATTGCCTCACCCCTACCTCTTGATGACGAAGAGGTAGGGAGCCTTCATTTTGTTGAAACTACCAGGGATCCGCTACAAAGAGCAATGGAGAATGAATCTAATTGTGAGCTAGATGAAGAGTTAGCGGAAGCAACCAAAGGACTAGAACCGCAAGACGGAAGCTTAGAGGAAGATAAATTTGAAGACCTTGGAGAAATTGTACATGAGGAATCACAAGTACCGGAGGTAGATCTTAAGCCATTGCCCAAGGGATTGAAATATGAATTTTTGGGGCCGGACAAGACTTATCCCGTGATTGTGAGTGACGAATTGAGTCTCGAGGAGAATGGTATGTTGCTGAATTTATTGAAGAAACACAAGAAGGTGATGGGATATTCGATAAATGACCTTAAAGGACTTAGCCCAGCATTTTGCACTCATCGCATACCTATGGAGGATCAATGCAAGCCCGTAGTGGACCATCAAAGGAGGTTAACCCATGCCATGCGAGAGGTGGTGAAGAAGGAGGTTATCAAGTTGTTGGATGCCGGAATCATCTACCCAGTGCCGCATAGCGAATGGGTGAGCCCCGTACATTGTGTGCCTAAGAAAGGAGGTTTAACCGTGGTGAAGAATGATAAGAATGAATTGATACCGGAAAGAACCGTGACCGGATGGAGGATGTGTATTGACTATCGGAAGTTGAACAAAGCAATGAAGAAGGATCACTTCCCCTACCATTCATCGACAAGATGCTTGAGAGGTTAGCAAATCATGCATATTTTTGCTTTCTCGATGGGTACTCGGGGTTCATGCAAATACATATTCACTCGGATGATCAACATAAGACAACATTCACTTGCCCTTATGGAACATTTGCGTATAGAAGAATGCCTTTCGGTTTATGCAATGCTCCAGCCTCTTTTCAACAATGTATGATGGCGGTATTTTTGGAGTTCATCGAGGAAATTGTTGACGTATTTATGGATGATTTCTCCGTCTATGGTAAAACTTTTGTGGATTGCTTGGCAAATTTGGATAAAGTTCTCACTAAGTGTTCAGAGGTTGATTTCGTGCTAAATTGGGAGAAGTGTCACTTCACGGTGAAACAAGGAATAGTGTTGGGACACGTGATATCCGAGAGAGGGATTGAGGTGGACAAGGCTAAGGTTGAAACGGTTGAAAAGCTTCCACCACCGATGGATGCCAAGTCTTTGAGAAGTTTCTTGGGCCATGCGTGATTCTATAGAAGATTTATCAAGGATTTCTCAAAGATCACCAAGCTGTTGACTAATCCTCTCCAAAAAGATGTGCCATTCAATTTTAATGAGAAGTGCTTGGCGGCATTCCGGACACTAAGGAGAGCTCTCATAACCACACCTATTATTCAATCGCCCGATTGGAGTCAACCTTTTGAGATAATGTGCGACGCTAGTGACTATGCCATTGGAGCGGTGTCGGGACAACGTAAGAAAGGCATGGTACATGCTATTTACTATGCTAGCAAAACCCTTAATGGAGCTCAATTGAATTATGCAACAACGGAGAAGGAATTGCTTGCGGTAGTGTTTGCCTTTTAAAAATTCAGATCATATATTGTGAATTCTAAAGTGATTGTCTACACCGATCATGCGGCGATCAAGTATCTCTTGTCTAAAAAAGATGCCAAGCCAAGGTTGATTCGATGGATCCTTCTCTTGCAAGAGTTTGATGTGGAGATTCAGGACAAAAAGGGGTCGAAAAATGTTGTGGCCGATCATCTATCGAGGATGAATCATGAGGATGATAAAGAGCCCATTGAAGATAAGATGAGGGATGATCACCTCTATCATATCCTTGACAAAGATACTTGGATGATCAATATTATTCGAGCCATACGAAGGATGCCAATTGATCATTTGGATAGGAATGCTCAAAGGAGAGTGATCGCCGAGAGCCGAAAATATTATTGGGATGCACCTTACCTCTTTAGACCTGGAGAGGATGGAGTCTTACGAAGGTGTATACCAAGGGATGAAAGAGGCGAAATATTGAGGAAGTGTCACTCGGGCGAATATGGAGGACACTATGGATATTTCAGGACTTAAGAAAAAGTATGGGCTAGTGGATTCTATTGGCCGGAAATGCATGAAGACTCAAAAAGGTATGTTGCTTCTTGTCCGGAATGTCAAAGAGCGGGGAATATAAATCAAAGGAATCCTATGCCCTTAAATTATAACTTGCAAGTGGATCTATTCGACGTATGGGGAATTGACTTCATGGGACCCTTCACTAATTCAAATGGATATGAGCATATTCTAGTTATGGTTGATTATGTATCCAAATGGGTAGAGGCTATCCCTTGTCGAAGAGCTTCAACGGACGAATCCATATTCATGATCAAAAATATTATATTCCCACGCTATGGAGTCCCGCGAGTATTGATAAGTGATGGAGGAACACACTTCACGGGAATTAGTTTCAGAAAATGCTTGTCCAAGTTGGGGATCGATCATAGAGTGGCCACGGCTTACCACCCACAACCCAATGGTCAAGCGGAGACTTCAAATAGGCAGCTCAAGAGCATTCTTAACAAAACCGTTTAAAAGGGAGGTAAAGATTGGCATATCGGACGGCACACAAGACACCAATAGGTATGACTATCAATTTGTTTATGGTAAATCGTGACATTTGCCTTTGGAGATAGAACATAAAGCATATTGGGCGATCAAGGAGATGAATCTTGATTTCGATGCCACGAGAATCAAACGGAAGATTCAAATAAGTGAACTAGAAGAGATGAGGATCAGAGCTTATGAGAGTGCAACCATCTATAAGGAAAGAATGAAGAGATGGCATGATAAAAGGCTTTGAGCGAAGGAATTCAAAGAAGGCGACAAGGTTCTCCTCTATAACTGAAGGTTCAAATTATTCGGAAAAGGGAAGTTGAAGAGCAAATAGGATGGACCATACATCGTTCACTCGACCTCGCCAAATGGAGCGATAACAATCATGGACATGAAAGGAGATCAATATGTGGTTAATGGTCAACGATTGAAGGTTTTTCTTGAACAAGACATCGTGCCCATCGACTACATTGATATATATCAGATGGAGGACGAGCCCGAGCATCAAACCTAAGACGTAAAACTAGGTAAGTTTTCTTTACATAAGTTTTTGTTTTTCTTTTCGTATTTATTTCGAGTCCTTTTCATAATTTTTAGCTGGACCTTTCCACCACCTAGGCTAGTATACACGAAACACAGAGGGCCACAAAAGATGGGCCGCGGGGGCCCGAAACAGGGGGCAGGCCGGCTGGCCCATGCCAACTGGCCCAGCACCCCCTGCATCGGTTTCCCGCCCGTTTTTCTCTGGGACGCAGTTGGGTGTATTTCCTTTTCTTGCCTACCCTTTTAGGAGCTACAAAATTAGGCAAGGAAGGGTTTTGGCCGAATCTTTCCAGGGATATTTAAGGACGCATGGGGAGCTCGAGAATTGCATCTCATTTGCAATCTCCAACCTCCACGAAAACACCCAAGCACCCATGGCGACCGCGAGCAGCACCAAAGGGAAGGAAGTGGTGAAGGCAACCATGGAAGAAGGAGCACACCTCTCCTCTCCATCGCCGGTGACCGAGGAGCTTCGTCAGTGTGCTGTGGTGCCAAAGCTCAAGGAGGAGGTGAAGAGGACCGCACGGATTCGTTGAGGAGGGTGTACCCCAACAAGGCGAATGGCTAGCCGAAATCCGTGGGTTGAAGAGAAGAAGGAGAAGCCCGCTTCTCCCGTTCGCCGCTCAAAGAGGCTCCAAGGGATGAAGAGAAAGAATTATAAAGAGAAGACCCCCCGAGCTAGCGGAGATATACGGAGATAGCGACTAATCCGATGACCGGAGCCCTGGCTCGTGGGCAGCCGGTGGAAGAGATGATAACGACCTCTATGTTTGGGAGGAGGTGGCCAAGGAGGAGCCGAAGGAGCACCACGAGCTAGGCGAAGGAGGCAACCTAGATGGCGGTGATGATCCGGACGACGGAGACGACGGAAGCAACAATGATCCAGAAGAAGAGCACAATATATGTTGCGCGGCTTGCCGCAATGCTATTGTGGAGCTCTTCTCTTCTCTTGATGAGTGCTTCCACAGCATCAACGCCATGCAACAAAGGATTGAAGGTTGGGAGCGCATGGTGGAAGACATCTTTAAGTTCCTTAACCAGAATATAAGGAAGCTCTTCGGGATGAACAAGAACTTCAAGAAGGAGTGGTGCACCTCGTGCGTGAAGTTTCACTAGGTGTAGTAGTTAGCGTGTTCCCCCTTTGTACCTTTTGTAAAGTTAGAACGAGGGCATCGTAAGGGGGGAGCTAGCTACCTACCTTTTTAAAATTTTTGCTTAAAGTGGTGTTTGGTCGAGTCTTTAAATCGAGTCTAGTTTCAGTCAAGTGTGAGTTTTGCTTTATCTTTTTTGCTCAAAAGTGTCTTAATTTAGTGTTGAGTCAAGAAAAAGAAATAAAAAGTATCTTATGCAAGTCTCTTGTTTCTTTTCTTGTTACGTCTTTACTTTATCTTTGTTATTCGAGCATTTACTTGGTGATTAATCGTTTACCGTGGTGCTTAGTGGAAATTTACTTTTGTAAAGCACCCATATTCAAACTTTGATCTAGGACTTTGCTTCATCTATGCTTTTAGTAATGCTAACATTGGAGGCTTTGATTTCTGAAAATTAAGAAAAACACCTTGCTATGAAGGTTAGAGATCTCTTTCTCCAGAGGTAAAATCTATCCTATACAAAGCCTATATATATATACTCCACCATAAGTGTTGATTAGCATGATGAATTGGGTTAGGATTTTACTCTCTTGGGAGGTCTAATTTCGAGCAATGATCATGTCCTTGATGTATATCTTTTATTGCTAGCCTCGTCAGACATTCGGTAACGGCAATTTCACATTGAATGCTTCCATACCCAAACCCATAGACATCTTTTTATCATCTTATTCCTTGAACACACCCCATGTCCAAAGATTCGTTCAATTTCTAGGCATGATTTTATTTAAAATTCAGATTGGTATTCATATTCAAAAGATGAGTGAAAAGCTTCGGAGAAGAAGATAAAGATGTGGAAAGAAGAAAAAATATATATGTGTGGTGCGCACACAAGCAAGAAGAAAAAAAGAGAAAGAGAGAGAGAGAGAGAAGAAGAAAAAAAGAAGAAGAAAAAGAAAAAGAAAAGAAAAGAAGGAAAAGGAGAAAAATCCAAGGCAAGCAAGAGAGGTATAATAAGGGATGATAAGTCAAATGAAGATCAAAAGAAGTGCAAGGAAGGATGCGATGATGTTGAGAACGAATCTTTGATATTCCATACCATGTGCAATCTAACATCGAGGACATCATTAGTGCCTTGAAGTCATTATTCTTTTTCCCTTTGCACATGTCCACCATTCGAAATCTTCTCATCCTTGATACCCTTACATTATGGTTTAATTCTCATGATCATTGGCTTGGAAGGTGAACAATCACTAGAGGATTTTCCTAGCTTGATAATACTTGTGCTAGCTTCACTAGCCACACCTATAGCTCCACCTTACATTATAAATGAGAGACTTGTGGGAGGTGAGAGTTTATGAAATTATCTAGGATGGCCACTTTAATGAGTGACATGTGAGAGCTTGGAGAAGGACTCTGTCTAATGCTTTGTGCTGGAATTTTATTCCTAAAAGTTTGTAAAACCCCTCCGACGAAAGTAAGAAAGCGAGTATGGATGAAGTCAAGGATCTCTAGTGAAAAGGTATGAGTTGTGGGGTAAGTCTTGAATTGATAATTTATAAACGCCCATGTTTACATTATGATCTTTGTTTCATGTCTCTTATATTGAAGATGAATGATTGACTAACTTTAAAGGAAAGAATTGACGAAGCATGTTTCAACTCCGTGGATAAACAATTTTTGAGCAACTTGCTCGAGGACGTGCAAGATCTAAGCGTGGGGGGATGTTGGCGGTCGATTTTCATCAACCAAGAACACTTGTTATGTTATGGTTTGAACTTCATTTTGGAACTAACCCGCCACTAGGCATACTAATGATATAACAAGTTCATCATTGGATGTGTGTTTTGGAGTATAATGTTTACGCAGGAATTCATGCACTAAATGAGAAGAGATGTACTTGGTTCGGAGGACGATTTACATGATGATCAAAGGGCTCTGACCATGCATGAACTTGACTCCAAAGGTGGCAAGGACCAACGTGCTTCAATGAAGAATCTCCGAGGACCAAGATGAAAAGACCGGAAGATCATGCGTAAAGACCCCTTAACTTGGTCGTGGGGATAACAACGTCCAAAACCCACATCCGAAGGAGGAAAAACCCCAAAGTGCAAAAGATGACATGTGGCAAAAGACGGAGGTGAACCGGGCCGGGAATGGGCCAAGCCGGTCGGCCCATGCCGGCCGGCCCACCCCCATTCGGGGTCGGTTCGCCGCCACCTTTCTTCGGTGATAAGTTCGTGGAACCCTAATTGTTTGGGGAAGGGAGCCATTTGTGAAAGACGTACAGAGAAGCCTCGGGAGATCAGCCACAAGGAAGAGGGTTGATCGAGGGAGTGAGAATTCAAGAGGATCATCGTCGAGGTCAAGGGAGGCCACCACGAGGAAAGCAGACGCTGGGGCCTTGCCACGGCTCCGCCGGAGTTGAAGGACACCGAAAGACGAACTCCATCAGGGCATCCACCATGTTCAACGGTGCCATGCCTAGCGTCTTGATGGGGTAAAGTTATCGTTTGTCCATGGAGTTGTAATGGATCTTGATGTGTGGTCACCCACTCTCGTTTGGATCTTATATCAACCGTATCTTTTGTTGATGATGCTTAATCTTTAAGGTTAGCTACCATGCCTTCAGGGTTGCTCCCGTAGATCACGTCAACATACCATGTTCATTAGGATTAGCATCGATTACCTTCGCGTAGTGACATGTACGAGGGAAGGGAAACGTCTAGTTCTTTGTTCACATGCCTAGATTGATTGGATCGGGGTTTTATCATGTTTTGGGTGATTGCACCTCAAGTACCTAGACTCCATGGGCATATGTTCTTCATAATCGTGAACCTCCTATATCTCTTTAACATAATCTAGGGTTAGATTGTCTTGATTTACCTTTACATCATAAAGTCTTTAATCAACTAAGTTAGTGTTTGAGAGACATGTGCACCCATGGGTCCCCACCGGCCAGGGTCCCTGAGGCCCCTGTCAAGTGGACCCGACCTTCCAGAAGACTCGCCGACCTTACAAGTGGGCCCAGCGACCTGATCAAGCTCCCAGAAGACCCGCGAAGCCTTGGCGTGCAAGACAAGACACGGCGACCTGGCGCGCCGCTGCCTGTAGCTCCGAGTATCACATGATACTCCTTGTAATCCGGGAGATAAGCTTCCTACAGTTGTAACTGACCCTGACACGGGTCAACCGACCTGCGCATGCAAACCCTAGCCCGTCCTTCCCATATAAGGCGGCCTAGGGCTCCATGCACAGGACAACTCATCTTCATCCTCGCATAATCCACCACAACTGGATGTAGGGTTTTACTCTTCGGAGGCCTGAACCAGTATAAACTCTTGTCTCCCTGTCCTTCGCCGCCATACTCGCCTAGCTCCGTGTGCACCACATGCATAACCACCAACGCTCTTAGGTCCTGATCCTCCATTAACCTGCAAACCACTAGGGCAGCCCCCTAGCGGATTTGTCCAGGTCTCACCCCCTGACAGTTGGCGCGCCAGGTAGGGGTGATCGGGAGCTCGCTGTGCAGCATGGTGGCCCAATCTGGCGTCGTCTTCCTGGCGAGCATGGCGGCCTTCCTCGCCGACCCCGTGGAGATCTGCTTTGGATCTTTCACGGCGACCTCACCTGCTCCGGCAGCTTCGACTCCCCCAGCGACCCCCGAGAAGGTCGTCACGGCGTCCGCCGCCATCCATGTTCCCGATCTAGTATTGGAGACCCACCCACCCAAACCCTGTGACCTTGTCCAGGGGATGGAAAACATCATCGGCTCCATGAGGGAAACCTTGGAGATCTGCGAACGAGCTCAACGCTCGGCGCAGATGTTGACAGCTGTTAAGTGCTACTTTTATGCCGTCAACTCCTGCATAAAATGAGTGAAAAGTGATCATCAACACTAGAATAGGGCTTTATACTGACAAGTTCCACAAGTGTTGGTGTTTCTAGCTTTTGTTGCAGGATGCACCGGATTACGTGATAATTGATACAATTGAGAGCAAGTAATCCAATGGCTTATATAGGACATCATCCATAACAACTTCAAATGCCAATTTGGACTGCACAATTGCGACGGGCTCGTTGAGACGATCGAAATGGATATATCATTTGTCTACTTCTGAGTCCGGATGAAAGAGATATGCACAAGACAAGATCACCATCTTGATATGTGGGCCCGGTGGGACCCACACCAGACCACGTGGCGACGTGTTGCCACGTTAGATGCCATGTGTCCATGACACATCACCAATCCAAGGAAACACACCTTCCACCAATCAGGAGCCAGTACGCGGATTCAAGGGCACACATCCCCACGGAAACAAGCTAAAAACACCGCATACACACCCATACACACCTAAGGACCCACCTGGCAGTCACCTGGACGAAAGGCGGTGGAGACAGACCCACCAGGGGGTCGGCCAAACCCCAGTTCGGCCAAACCCTTCGGAGGCCCTCTCGTCCCCAGCTGACGCGTGGTGACTCTCCATTGGTTCCTCAAGGCATCCCGGGGTGTTTTGGAGTCGTTTGGCACTCCGAGCAAGCCACCCCCTTTGCCTATAAATAGAAGGGGAGGGGTAGGAAATGAGACACACTCCACCCATCCAAGGCTCCTCTCCTAGCTAGTGTTAGAGTAGAGAGGGAGAGAGAGAGGCATGTGCCTCTACGATGTTGCTGTTCTTCATTTAGACTAAAGTGAGTATTCTTGTATTTTTCTTTTTAGACTAAAGTAGCATTCATGCATAGGTGATATGTTCTTGTGTTTTTCATGTGTTCTTGATTTAGAGGCTTGTGTTCTTCACGAACACAACCCTTTGATCTTGTGGCACAAGTTCATAGTTCTCATATCCGTTTGTATGTGTGTTCATCTATTAGAATATAGTGGATATTCATGCATGTTCCATTTAGACCAAAGTGACATTCGTGATTCCTTTCTAGTAGTTTATGCTAGGTTGCTTGAGTAGTCTTTTTCCTCTGCTAGTGCGTAGATCCTGGGTTTATGCGTTCGTCTGCTGCAAGTCATTCGTATACGTTGGAAGCATAGTACGGGGTCGAGTACTCTCCTGTATGCCTTTAGTATAAGTTAGTAGTACATATAGTGAGTGAGATCAGTTCTCTTCCGTGGTCGTAGTTCTATAAGTACAGAGTGCCGTAGTCTGTTGGCTACGGCAGTAACCACAGCGTACACGTTGTGTCACGCTACCAGTTATCATTCGTTCGGCTTATCCCAAGGTAGGTAGAGGCAGTCCAGGTGGTGGTGACAGCCCGTCTGGCCCTCATTGATCCTCCGCAGCTGGATATAGTCAGAGCTTCATTCCACATAGATCCGCGTGCCGTAGTCGCCTATTAAGTCAGGGCTATCGGTACCCTAAGCCAAGTTCTATCTAGAGATCGACCTTTAATCTCATCTATAGTGCCATCTTTAGGAATCCTCTCTATCCTTGCCTCTTATCTGGGTATGTCCTTGGACCGACTAGTACGGAGTTAGTACACACACGTTCCCTTGGATTCGATACCCTTGGAATACTCTAAGGTGAAAGCTACAACGGTATCCGTGCGCTTGCGGATTTATTTCGTGTGACGTTAAAATACCCAACAGCAAACAGCGCTACGCCACGACGTGTTTCCCTTCGGCCTGAAGTCTGTGCCCGGCCTTCGCCTGAGCCAACTCTCCACGCCTCCTCAGAACCAATCTGGGCGGCGACCTTCACGCGACCCAAGACCTACGCTTCGCTCTCGGCGCGACCCCCTCGATGTGCCCTGCACCTACAACAAGGGTGCAAAGCACACCCTCGGCGGGTGCCGTCTGCGGAAGAGGATCGACAACGAGCTCCCTGGCCGAGCTAAGTGACCTACCCAATCTCCGGACTGTGGGAAGTTCCAGAAGGTCCGGGTTCGTATCGCCCCGAACGACCCAGAAGTCATCTTCCGTCAGGTGATGGTGATCTCGGAGAACGAGCCACCACGCGTGGGTGCGACCGACTCCCAGGAGATGGCCCGTATCCAGGCAAACACCCGCCGCGCTGAGCAACGTGCGGAAGAGCAGCGGCGTGCCTTGCCCTGCGCTCGCGATCTGCGCCTCGAGTTCGAGGAAGCTGGGATCGCGACCTTCAACAGCCCCCAGGCCAACCTGGGCGCGGCCATTACCCGGCTCCAGCAAGTTCAGTCGCCTGAAGCTGAGCAGGCCCTCGCGTACCACCGGGTCGCCAACACCTTGGCGGAGGAGAAGAGCATGGCCTCCAGGTCCGCCGCGTCATTCTCAACCCGCCACTCGCGCAGTCGATCTCATCGACCTGCGCGTAGACATCTCTCCCCCGTCCAGGAGGAGGTCGCTCAGCACAACCCTGAGCAACCCGCCCAGCAGCCTGCTGCTGGCCGTGACCTTCGCGTCAACCTCGACGCCAACAGGCGTGCTCGCGACGCCCGCATCGTCGTCGACCAACGCCACCGGGAGTGCGAGGAGCGCGAGCTCCGCCGCCGCCTGGACTACGACCGCGAGTACGGCCCGCCCGGCGGCGTCCACCGCATCATGGAGCGCGAGCTCCGTGATCATCACGAGATCGAGAACCAGCGACGGGCCAAGTACAACGCTGATCACAGCAATCCCGCTATCGTCCAGCTCGACCGGGACCGGCAACCACGCTCCCAGGTTGTCATCCCGGAGCGCAGCGTCCACTCCGCGCCACGAGATGCGGCCCCGGCAAGAGGCACCAGCGACGACCTTGCGCTCAACGCCTTCCCAGCGCTGGATGCCCGCTTCAAGAGGGTGGAGTACCCCGACAACTTCAAGCCCAACATCAAGCCGTATGATGGGCGCTCCGACCCTAACATCTGGCTGTCGACCTACTACATCGCCGTCAAGGTGGCCGGTGGTAGCTTCGACCACATGACGGCCTACTTCCCACTGGTGATGGGCAAGGCCCCTTCGCTCTGGCTCAACAACCTTGCGCTTGGCAGCATCAAGACCTGGGCCGATCTGTCCCAGGCCTTCACGTCGAACTTCCAGGCGACCTACGATCGCCCTGGGAACGCATTCAGCCTGGGGCGGGTCGTGCAGAAGCCTAAGGAGCGGCTCCATGACTACAATACCTAGTTCTTCGAGAACCGGAATGAGTGCGTTGGCGTCAGGGACGACCAGATCGTCAACAACTACAAGAAATGCATCAAAGACCGCAAGGTCTTCGAGAATATCCATGAGTCCGGCGCCACCAACGTCAAGGAGCTGATGATCGTCGTCAACAAGCTCATGGACACAGAAGACGCGCTCCAGAATCAGTTCGACGCTGATAATGCCAGTACATCTGGCACTACAGCGGACAAGCTCCGCAAGCGACCTTCTGAGGTCCTGGCGGCCGAAGGGTGGCGAGGTTCGTCCTTCAACCAAGCGGAGTTCGACCTAGCGCTCGACAGCATCTGCGGGTTCCATGAGGGGGCCACCCACACTCTCCGCGAGTGCTCCCAGTTCCAGAGGGCCTTCAGCACCTCCGTGGACCCCAAGTGACCTAGGAACGATGGCGGGGGATGTGACAACCGCCCCTACAACAACAACTACTGCCATGACGACCGGCGAGATCGGCGCGATGATCGCCGCGTTGATCGGTATGACGATTGCCGCGAGCCACCTCGCAGCGACCCGCCTCGCAACGACCCTGCTCCAGCAGCTGCCCGCGACGAGACGAACCTGCCCCCTCCACCAGTATCGGGCAACCCCAATGGGCCTTTCCAGGCCGCAACCCGCGCGATCAACATGATCGTCGGCGGAATCAAGTCCAGCGCCAGCAGGAGGCGCTACCAGAAGGACAAGCGCGACGTCCACCTCATCCACACTCATCCCATCGTGACACTACGATGGTCTGAGCAGCCGATCACGTTCTCTAGAGTTGATCACTGGGTCCATATCCCAGACCCCGGGTCCTACCCGCTCATCGTCGAGCCTACAGTGGATGGAGCCCTGCTCTCCAAGACCCTGGTGGACGGAGGCAGTGGGCTCAACATCATCTTTGTTGATACCCTCAAGAAGATGGGCTTCGACTTCAACAAGATGACGGAGTGCGACGAGCCCTTCTATGGCATCGTCCCTGGGAAGGCGGCCCAACCCCTGGGTTGAGTCTCCCTCCCGGTCACTTTTGGTACGGAGGCGAACTTCCGCACGGAATACCTCAACTTCGAGGTCGCCAACTTCAAATCCTCCTACCGCACGATCCTAGGTCACCCGATGCTGGCCAGATTTATGGCCATCCCGCACTACACCTACTTGGTGTTGAAGATGTCGGCTCCGCGTGGGGTCCTCTCTGTCAAACGGGACCTCATCATCTCCTTCAGGTGCAACACAGAGGCTCTCGACCTCGCTGCAACCTCCGCCGCCGGCGAGGCCTCCACGGTCTTGGTGGTTGAGGCCAAAAAAGTCGACCCTGTCGGCCAGTCTGTCCCGGAGTAGAAGCGCACCGAGACCGCCCTAGACGCGGCTCCATCGACGAAGAAGGTCTGCCTCAGCCTTGCCGACCCAGAGAAGACGGTGGTGATCGGCGACGGGCTCGATCCCAAATAGGAACTCGTGCTCAACAGCTTCCTCCGGGATAACGCCGACATATTCGCTTGGAGTCCATCAGATATGCCAGGTGTTCCTAGGGAGCTGGCTGAGCACGCCTTGGATGTAAGCAAGACGGCGAAGCCTATCAAGCAGAAGCTTCACCGCTTTGCGAAAGATCGCAAGGACGTCATTAGGGTAGAGCTAGTAAAGCTCCTAGCTGCCGGATTTATCCGAGAGTGTAAAAACCAGGTTTGGCTCGCCAACCCCGTTCTTGTACCAAAGAAAACCGGTCAATGGAGAATGTGTATCGACTACACCGATCTCAACAGGCACTACTCGAAAGACCCCTTTCCACTTCCGCGTATCGACCAGGTCATGGACTCCACGGCCAGGAGCGTCCTTCTCTGCTTCCTTGACTGTTACTCAGGGTATCACCAGATAGCCCTGAAGGTCTCCGACCAAGACAAAACGGCGTTCATAACGCCCCATGGCATCTACTGCTATACGGCCATGACCTTCGGCCTCAAGAACGCTGGCGCGACCTATCAGAAGGTAATACAAAAGTGTCTGGCTAGCCAGATCAGCAAGAACGTAGAAGCCTACGTCGACGACGTGGTCGTCAAGACCACTCATGAGGACGAGCTCATAGCTGACCTCGCGGAGACCTTCGCCAACCTCCGCACTTACCGCTGGAAACTCAATCCAGAGAAGTGCGTCTTCGGTGTCCCGTCTGGCAAGCTCCTAGGCTTCATGGTCAGCAACTTGGGCATCGAAGCCAATCCCACCATGGTGGATGCCATCCTCAAGATGAAGAGACCTAGTGGCAAGAAGGACGTCATGAAGCTCACAGGCATGATGGCGGCCTTAGGCCGATTCATTAGCAAGCTCGGAGAGAAAGGCCTGCCCTTCTTCAAGCTGCTAAAAAAGGCGGACAAGTTCGCCTGGACTGAGGAGGCAGACCAAGCTCTTGAGCAACTCAAGATCTTCCTCACGACGCCCCCGGTGATGGTGCCCCCGGCGCCCAAGGAGCCCTTACTGCTCTACATCTCGGCGACCACCCTGGTGGTCAGCGCTGTCCTGGTGGCTGAGCGACCTGAAGAGGGGCGACCTTACCCCGTCCAGCGACCTATCTACTATGTCAGTGAGGTCCTGTCTGACAGCAAGACCTGGTACAGCCAGCCCCAGAAGATGCTTTACGCGCTACTCATGACTTCGCGAAAGCTCTGGCACTACTTCCAATCCCACAAGATCAAGGTCGTCTCGGCCTTTCCCCTTGGTGAGATTCTACGGAGTCGTGACACCTCTGGGCGCGTTGTCAAGTGGTCTATCGAACTAGGTGAGTTCGACCTAGAGTTCTGCCCTAGGCAGGCCATCAAGTCCCAAGTCATCGCAGACTTCATCTCGGAGTGGACAGAGATCCAGCAGCCTCCGCCGCCGGAGCGACCTAAGCATTGGAAGATGTACTTTGACGGTTCCCTGAACCTCAAAGGAGCAGGCGCGGGCGTCTTGTTCATCTCCCCTAAAGGCGACTACCTCAAGTACGTCCTGCAAATCCACTACAAGGCGTCCAACAATGACGCTGAGTACGAGGCCCTCATCCACGGGCTTCGCATCGCCGTCTCCCTCGGAATCAAGCGCCTCTTGGCCTACGGTGACTCCAAGGTCGTCATCGACCAAGTCAGCAAAGACTCCAAAGCTAGGAAGGATACGATGGATGCATACTATGTCGAGGTGCGCAAGCTCGAGCGTCACTTTGAAGGGCTCGAGTTCCACCACGTCTGCCGCAACAACAACGTCACTGCGGATGTCCTCTCCAAGCTTGGCTCCAAGCGCGCCCTGGTTCCGGCCGGCGTGTTCATCCAGGACCTATGCAAGCCGTCCATCAAGCTCATCCCCAACCCAGAATCACCTGATGACGAGCTCACCTCGCCTAAAGGTTGCGAGATCCTCATGATCGACGCAGAAGATGACTGGCACCTCGACTTCATTGCCTTCCTCCTTGAGCACCGAGTACCTGAGGACAAGGCAGAGTGAGAAAAGATCACGAGGCATAGCGCTGACTACGTCATCATCGGCAAGGAACTCTACCAGAGGTCCGCCTCCACCGGAGTACTGATGAGGTGCATCCTGCGATCCGAGGGCCTCAGGCTCTTGGACGAGATCCACGGTGGTGAGTGCGGCAACCACGCCACCTCTTCCAACCTGGTGGGCAAGGCCTTCAGGTCTGGCTTCTACTGGCCCACGGCCTTGGCTGATGCCCAAAAACTTGTATGTCGTTGCAAGGGGTGCCAGTTCTTCGCTAAGCAGCAGCACCTCTCGGCTCAGGCCCTCAGGACCATCCCTCCGTCGTGGCCCTTCGCAGTTTGGGGTCTCGACTCTGTGGGACCTTTCAAGACTGTCCCCGGTGGCTACAAGCACATACTCATGGCGGTGGATAAATTCACCAAGTGGATCGAGGTCCGCCCCGTATCCAGCGTCACGGCGAAAGAGGCGGCCAAATTCATCGAGGAGATCACCCATCGCTTTGGGGTGCCAAACAGGATTGTCACCGACCTTGGCACGGCCTTCATAGGAGCCGAATTCTGGGACTTCTGTCAAGACAGCCTGATCGACGTATACTACTCCTCGGTGGCACAACTGCGGTGCAACGGCCAGGTCGAGCGGGCCAACGGCATGGTTCTACAGGCCATAAAAGACCGTATCTTCGACGGCTCAGCGCCTTACGCCACCAGGTGGCTCTCAGAGCTCCCTCACATCCTCTGGGGTCTCAGGACCCAGGTCAGCTCAGCTACAGGATACTCACCCTTCTTCCTGGTCTATGGATTAGAGGCTCTCCTCCCCCCTGATGTGGCCTTCGGTGGTCCTCGCATCCAGCACTTCGACAAAGGAGAAGTAGAGCAAACACGCCGGCTCGACCTCGACAGCGTCAAGGAACACCGTGTGGCTGCGCTCATGTGCCACACTCACCACGAGCAGCAGCTACGTCGCTACCACGATCGCAATGTGCGGAAACATTCCTTCAACGTTGGCGACCTAGTCTTGCGGCGGATCCAGAGCACCAAGGATATGCACAAGCTCTCTGCACCTTGGGAAGGACCCTTCATAGTTAAGGAGGTCATTGGACCGGTGACCTATCACCTCTAATGGGTCGATGGCCAGGGTGTTCCTAACCCCTGGAACATTGAGCACTTGCGTCGCTTCTACCCTTAGGAGCCTTGTATCACAATAAAGCTATGTACTCTTTACCTTTGTAATTCAATATATAAATATAAAGATTTCTCTTTCAACTTGCTTGTTTTCTGTTCACCCCTCCCCTTGAACTCGCTCGAGGGCTTGGCCTAAAACCGACCCCTCATGCTCAGGGGCTTGGCTTTAAGCTCGGCCCTTCACGCTCGGGGGCTTGGCTTTGCCAACCTAAGGGCCGCTCGACCTGGGGTTTTCACCTCTCTCTTTACAAGTGTTCCCCTACCACAGCTTCCTATGCATTTTATAAGTATTCCTAGGTCGCGGGGTTGCTTGATCTTGGGTCCCCGACCCCCCCTTCCTCGCGCCGGCCGCACTTAAGCCTCCAATGTCGAGCCGTGTGGTCGGCAAGCCGTTCCTCCACTATGTTGGGTTAGCGAAGGAAAAGGGGTCTGGCAACTTCGTTACCTTTGCGTTCTTATAAAGAGTATACAAATTCAAATAAGGGATCATGGGACAGGCCTTTTTTCATTCATGCAATATTTATATTACATCAAAAGGGTCCTCGACCCATTGTTACTAACTGTTTGCCAGTTCTGAGCTACGTCTACAGGTCTATTTTCTTCATGATCTCCTCCGCGGCGGCCTGAATCTCTTCGCTGGCCACCAGCTCCACCAACTCCAGCTCCTCCTTGACCTTATCAAGGTCAAACGACGGCTCATGGTGCTTCACCGTGGCCAGCACGGTAGCAGCGGCGAGCTTGCCACCATCCATCAGCAAGGTCTTTATGCGACCTACCGCGCCCTCCGACCACCCTACGAGCCCTTGTGGATCACCCTCGACCTTAGGGGCGTACACGTCCACAAGGTACTCGGTGGCCTCCTTGACGTCGTCCAGCTCCCTCTCTAGATCTGCAGTCATCTCTTGATGATCAATAAGGGTTTGCATCGCCCGGCCAAGGTCGATCTCTAGATCCCTGCGCGCCCCAAATTCATAAGTAGCTTTACGGGTGAAGTAAGACTCACTGTCGACGACCTCCTTGTGCTTCTCCTTGAGGACCTTCACCTGCTCCTACGACTCCTTGAGGTCCTTCTTCAAGGCAGTCTCCCTCTTCTTGGCCTCTGCAAGTGCCGAGGTCAAGAGCGTGTCACCATGACGGTTAAATAAAAAAGACCAAAAGGGCGTCCCTCGACGTACCTGTGGTGGCGTTCTTGAGATCGTCCTCCACTTCCTTCGCCTTCAGCTTTGTAGCTTCCAGCTCCCGCTTCAAGGCCTCGATGGCCTGGTCCTTCAAGATCACCTCGTCCTTGAGGCTTTTTATTTCCTTCGCGGCCTCAGTCTTGGCCTGAAGCACGGCCTCCCGTGTCATGGCTAGCTCCCCGTGAAGCTTGGCGTCCTCTGCTAGCAGGTTCACCCTCTTCTGTGAGCACTCGGCAAGAGTCTGCAACAACACATCAAGATTGTCAAAACATTGCGCCTGGGAAAACCTAAGATGCAACCCCAAAGGTAATACCAGCTCACCATGAGCGTTCTGCCGATGGTCTTCGCTGCCTCCATGATGGCCGCCTGCGCTGCCTTGAAGTCATCAAGGTCTTTGGTGTCGGCCCAGACGTCGTCCTCCCACGGAGTACCGACATAGAGGCAGGGTTGCTGTTCGGCTTCCCAGCTTCCACCTCCGGTTTCCGCCTCCCGCGTCCCCGGCAGACTTGACTCAGGCGGGTCTTGTTGACGCGGGCCCTCCTCCTGCTGTGCGCTCTCCGCAGCGACCTTGGCTGCCGCCGATGGTGTTGTCTCCACGATCTCAGGGGGCTTACTGGTAAAGTCCCGACCTGAGGTCACGGGCGACTGCCCGGCTGGCAACTTCTCGACCTTCCATCCAAAGGCCTCTTGACCTGAGGCGTTCTTGCTGCTACCAGAAGCAGCAGGAGTACCCCTGCCCAAGGTACACATGTCCGTCAGCACCGACCTACTCAATAGAGCTGCAAAGATGAAGAATAACATAAATCAAGCTCAGCAACATACCCGCTGCCGGTCTTCAGCTTCATCGACATTGGCCTGGGCGGCACCCACCTTTGCTTCTTTTGCGACCCCTGGTCGCTCACGCCCTCTGCGCTCGGCTTCTGCTGCTGCTCACCGATAACCATGGGTAGGGCGTTGATTTCTCCTACGGTCGCCGTGTCGCCGGACCCTCCAGCGACGTCACGCGACCTCGCATCGTCATGCTCCTCGAAGACGACCTCGGTGCTAGTCGTTGCCGTCTCCGATGACGCAGTGACGTCCTTCCTCTTCCTCTTCTTCTTCTCCGCCTCGATGGTGGCGGAAATGATCTTGACACCCTTGTGTGCCGGGATCTTAGCGGTGGCCTGCCGCGTACGACGAGTTGTCGGTGCGGAGCTCACCACGAGCGGATCTTCTTCATCACTACCCACCGACGAGTCGGAGAGGTAGTTCTCCAATAACTCTGGCGGCGGAGCCTGCACGTCTTCCACCGCCCGGACCTTAAAACTGCGCTCGCCCTCATCCGCGAGCGGAGCCGGGCTCCAGAACAAGGCCTCACGACCCTGCAACAGGAGTCCTTTGCCTCAGAAACATGGGAATGCAAAAACAGCTAAGGAATTAAGGTCGATTGGCGACGTACCACTTCGGCGGGCCGCTTGAGGGAAAATGCCTTGGGGCACGTCCGGTTCCGGATCACCCCATTGAAGAGCTCCCTCACCCGTGCCACCATCTCCTCCTTGGAGACCTTGCGCTGAGCCACACGAGTTGGGTCGGTCTGGCCCCAGTACTCGTAGGCCAGGTGCACCCGATCTTGGATCAGCTGCAGCAGCCTCCGGCTGAAACTGATGGCCACCGCCCCACTGGTTAGCCCTTCTTCCTTCCGTGTCTTGACGTCCTCCAGCAGCGGCTTGATGGCGTCCATCTCCCGCGACGTCAGCTGGTTGGACCACAATGGCACCGGGACTGGCGCGAGCCCCGACCTGGTTGCCAGCGCTGGTTTGGGGTTGTCGATGTAGAACCAGCCCCGCCTCCAGCCTTGGGAGTTGTCCGGCAGCTCCATGTCGATGTACACCGTCTTCATGTGGCGGCTTAGCATGAAGCCGACGGCGTCGACGACGCCGTTCTTCCCCGTCTTCTTCACCTCGAAGAAATACTACCACAGGTCGAAATGTGGCGGTATCCCCAAGTACGCCTCGCAAAGGTGGATGAACGAGGATACCGTGGTGATGGCGTTGGGGACGAGATGCACCAGGTCGATGCGGTAGAAGTGGAGAATCCCACGGAAGAAGTCGTCCGCCGAGACCCCAAAGCCGCGCTCGACATACGAGACGAAGGTGACGGTCTCCCCAGTTCCCTCGGAAGGGAACGCTTCGCCGGCGGCGGGCCTCCAGCCCACCTGCTCCCAGGGCTTCAGCAGCCCGCGCTCCACCAGCTCCTTGAGTTGCGCCTCCTCACCGTCGAGTGCTCCCACACCTTCTCCGGGGCCGGCGCGAGCTCTGGGGCCATTTCCTCTTCCTTGAAGCCAGTGGATCTAGCTCTAAACACCACTAGGGATTTTGGGCGCATACGGCGGCACTGGGCGCGGTGGATCTAAGCACGGTGGCGCTGGCGAATCTACACGCTAGAGCTTCTGGCGGCGGATTGGAAACCCTAGCTACTGTGGGGAATGGAAGCGAGTGGGGTCCTCAGCCCTTCACTCGGCCTTTTATAACTGGGCCGGCTCAGTGCGGTGGGCCGCGGCGCCCTAAACGTCCCCTCGGATTCGGCGACATCACCGGCGACCCAACAGATACATTGCCTAACGGCTCTTTCGGCCTAACGTCTACAGGCAGTGACAGCTCGAGCCGTGCGGGAATCCATGCCCATTGGTTTTCTGGCCAACGGCCCGGCGTCCATGGACTCGCTATGCCTTACTTCAAGCCCCCTCCCAATCATTTTCTTCAAGGCTTCTTGGCCTCTAACGACCTCCGGGTCTACAACATTACCTTCACAAGGTCGACAGGGACTACTGCTTGGTAGGTCGCCCCAGTCTTCAATCACGGGTTCATACCCATATTTACTTATTAACGACCTCCGGGTCAAGTAGCACCTCTCCGAGGTCGCTAAGGTCCTGCTACCTATTAACGTTGCCTTAAATGGCTGCACCAACGGCTCCGTGCATAATGGCTCCACTGCCCGTTGGTGACCTCTTGGTCAAGTAGCACCTCCTCGAGGTTGCTAAGGCCCTGCTGCCTTCTAGGTCGTTTAAGACCTAGGATTTTTCAGGTTGACTACCTGCGTTGTGTCACTGCACAACAGCCGTGCCGACCCAGGTCGACACGGGTCCCTTGTCTCTACAGAAGGCCTCCTGAAGGTCGGTGTGCTATTACAGCCCTGCTGGGACCTTGGTATCCATACCATTGCAGCCCGGGCGCCCTTACAAACTACTAAAGCCATGACACTGCTTATGCAAAGCTATATTTACAGCTTCATAAGCTACAAGGAGTTTGGCCCTTGGCCAAATTACAGGATACAATGATCTTAAAGGTCCTGAATTACCTTCCAAAGTGCTTACGACTCAATCTACACTAATGAGGCTTGTCGCAAGATTTCTTCTGGTTTCAGGACCTACTCGATGACCTCTACAGCCACTGTGGAGGCAGCTGCCACATAGCCACCTCTAATCGCGCACCAACCGGTCTCCTACGGTGCCCAGCATCAAGTCTGAGCTTCGCCGCAAGATTGCACAAGGTTCGAGCTTTAACACCAACCTCGCTGGGTGGAGCGCGGTGCTCACCAGCATCACATCAGGCCTAAAAGTGTCAGGGCTGATGATGCAACTGCTGCTTCATACTCCTTCCGGGCTCCTCGGTGAGGCTGGGAGACGAGGCCAATCGAGTTCTTCGAGCCTCGCAAGCATTCTTCTAGCTCCAAGCATGAACTACATTACCTCTACACTCTGGTAGGCGGACACAAGCCCACGACGTGGCAATATTACTACACTGGGTCATCTTGGATCCCCTCTGAAGATTGGTGCGGTTTGCTTCAACCCTTGGGCACCTATTTATACCAACAGGCATCTGCATTCAGTCTTACTCACAAGGCCAACTTGTGTGGCGTCCTTATCCTCGAAGACACTGTACCCTCGTGGAGCACAAGGGCACTATTTGCATGTGAAAAGGCATCGGCGCGCCTAACCCCTACCTGACTGCACACTGAGGCACCTTTGTCTTTTGCGAATGGCAATAACCTGTGCTTCATGAGTATGCCGGCCCGTGACCGTACAGTGCACTTGTGACTCTGGTTATGATAGAACAGTCGCCTGCTACCCTCTGCAAAGATTCTGGAGCTCTTGTCCTCTAGCATCGATCCTACAAGAGCGTCAGTTTCCTAAGCAGAAGGTCGTAGGTTCGGCTAATTCTTCTTCTTCTTCTTCTTTGGAGCATCAAACCAGCCATACTGGTCGCTTTACTGCTCGGGGGCTACTACACTAGTGCGTCTTCGATGCCCTATTTTCTTTGGGTCGCCTCGACCTAATGGAAGCCTTCTTCCATCACATCTCTGCTTGACCTACCCTTGGTAGGCATGTTGACCTTTCTGAAGGTCGTGACTGCTACTACAAACATGCCTGATTTAGATCAGGTCGGCGGTTCTGCAAGATCTATGCCTCATCTTCACTTCGACCTTATTGTCCTTCGACCCAGAAGCTCGACGTTCAACTTCGTGCGTGCATCGGAGGGGTTTTTTCTTTCTTGATCCCCGTGCACCCTTCACGACCTCAACGGTGCCGCGATTCTGCTGCTCTTCGACACGACCTCGCCTCGGCCGCTACGCCTACACGTCGATCGGGGGCTTGAGAGACATGGGTACCCATGGGTCCCCACCGGCCAGGGTCCCTGAGGCCCCTGTCAAGTGGACCCGACCTTCCAGAAGACTCACCGACCTTACAAGTGGGCCCAGTGACCTGATCAAGCTCCCGGAAGACCCCCGAAGCCTTGGCGTGCAAGACAAGACACGGCGACCTGGCGCGCCGCCGCCTGTAGCTCCGAGTATCACGGGATACTCCTTATAATCCGGGAGATAAGCTTCCTATAGTTGTAACTGACCCCGACACGGGTCAACCGACCTGCGCATGCAAACCCTAGCCCGTCCTCCCCATATAAGGCGGCCTAGGGCTCCATGCACAGGACAACTCTTCTTCATCCTCGCATAATCCACCACAACTGGACGTAGGGTTTTACTCTCCGGAGGCCTGAAGCAGTATAAATCCTTGTCTCCCTGTCCTTCGCCGCCATACTCGCCTAGCTCCGTGTGCACCACGTGCAAAACCACCTACGCTCTTAGGTCCCGATCCTCCATTAACCTGCAAACCACTAGGGCAGCCCCCTAGCGGATCTGTCCAGGTCTCACCCCCTGATAGTGTTAGGTTAAACGAAAGTAATCCCCTTGCTCTGTGGATTGATAAGAACCTTGGGGGTCCCCTCCCTTGGTGAAAAGGCACCAAGTCACTCAGTGTACTTGCAGTGAAGTTGAATGCGGTTTTGAACCGTCAACCGTCCCGGAGCACAGTGACCGAGGCATAGAGCACGGACCGACGGTCGGAGGGGAACCTCGGCATGCGTGTACCCGGCGTCTGATGTGGCGCGGCGTGACGGCGTCGTGCGCGACGAGTTTCGAATCGGTTTTGTTCAGTTTGGCCCTGTTTGACCTATGTTTTCTCCAAAATTTGTAACAGAACCGACCCAAGGCCTAATTAGCAATGTTGTAGGTCAATTAACCCTCTACAACTTTCACAAAGACGGATGGGTGGTTTGATCAATAGATCGTGCATAAACGGCACGCCAACCTAAGGATTTTCTCAGTGCCAGCCAACAGTGGCTCCTGACGTTGACCAGGGTTTTGCACCAATTTCCACTTCAAATTTGACATGCCACTCAAACGCGTTGTTGTGTCCCTTGAAAAACTGGACAACTTTTATTTTGGCAGAATTTGAAGTGTTTAGGTGAAATTTGGAGAACGTGGCAAAAGTTCAAGGCAGGGTATTAGGGTCCGAGGGCTTAACAATGGGTTTGACCCTAACTTTGACCAAGGGTTTAAGAACTAATGACATTGACTTGTTTAGGATGAGGATTAGCACTAATTAACACTTGATTAAAAACACAGGGTGTTACACAAAAATTATGCAAACACACAAAATGATCAATTAAATTTAATTTACAAAACAAATAATTATTTTTCTGTACTAAATTTCTTGTAAAGAAAATAAATGTTGATAAATTTTAAATTATGAGAAAATCGTTGGTTAATTCTTCTTCCTAATAACATCCTGAAATCAAAAATTTCAAGGTGTTACACTAAGGAGTGGGAAAACAAGGACATGTATCATCCTTCTCATGATATACCTGAGTCTCGTATGCCACTACCTAGAGGAGAGGCTGTGGTGAGGTCTATACCAACTTAGGGTGGTAGGAGAGCTGCATATCGGGATAGGTTTGATGGCCTGGCGGCACCAGTCAGACCTTTGGATTTGAAATTACTGCTTATATACCTCCGGTCTGGAGCACCGGTCAGACCGGTGCAACCCAAAGAGGTGGCCAGTTTGGTTTTCGTGATCGTGGTGTTGATCTGTTTGGTTTTGGTGGTCGTGGTATAGGTGGTAGGCGTGTTGAGTTTGGTCGTGGTGTGTTTGCTGGACGTTCTCCACCTCGTGATCGATATGAGGATGGGAGAGGTCGTAGTATCTTTGAGTCTTAGAGGGGCTACAGGCCCCACTTTCCCTTTCGTGGTGATCGTTCTCCTCCAGCCAGACTTGAGGTGGTTCAGCGTGGTGGTCGAAGCTTTTGACGTCCTAGGATGGATATTGCTAACCCCACTTTTGAGCAAATGGCTCGACACTGGTTTAACTCTTTTTGTGCTAACCCTGGTGTTGAGTCGCTAGCTCAATCTCGTTCTCGTTTTTAATTTGTAGGTGGGAGACTTGGAGAACGTTTGGTTGATCGACTCCGGTTGTTCGCGACACATGACCGCAGATCGGGGGTGGTTCTCCAGCCTCACCCCAGTGGTGACAAGGGTGTACATCACTTTCGGGGATAATGGACGAGGACGGGTGCTTTCAGAAGTTGAGGCTAAGGTGAGTAGCAAGGTGACCTTGAAGTGTGTGGCTCTGGTCAAGTCACTTGGGTATAACCTGTTGTCAGTATCTGAGTTACTGGATGAGGTTTATGAGGTTCGTTTTAAGTTGGGGGCTTCTCGGATTCTTGACTCTCGAGACGATCTTTTTTGTACGATCGTGCCCGAGGGACAGATCTTTCGTGATGATTTTTCCCAGTCTTTTGGTCCCCCCGAGATGTTTGGTTGCTAGTCCTTCTAGTGACTTGTGGAGATGGCATAGGAGGTTGGGACACTTGAGCTTTGAGTTGTTATCCCGCTTGAGTGGTCTCAATCTTGTACAAGGATTGCCCAGGTTACGCTTTGAGAAGGATTTGGTTTGTGCGCCTTGTAGGCATGGCAAGATGGTAGCCACTTCCGATCCACCCTTGACTGTTGTCATGACTGAGCGTTTTGGGGAGCTGTTGCATATGGATTTGGTTGGTCCAGCTCGCGTTCGCTCAGTGGGTGAAAAGTGGTATGTCCTTGTGGTTGTGGATGATTACTCACCCTATGTCTGGGTGTTTTTCTTGGAGGATAAAGGTGAGATGTTTGGTTTTGTTCGAGACCTGATCTTGAGGTTGAAAAATGAGAGATATGGTGATGCCATTAGAGCTATACGTAGTGACAATGCCATGGAATTCCGAAACTCTCATTTTGAGACTTTTTGTGGTGATCTTGGTCTTGAGCATCAGTTTTCGACTCCGTACACCCCTCCTCAGAATGGTGTTGTGGAAGGAAAGAATCGGACCCTGTGTGAGATGGCTAGGACGATGCTCGATGAGCACACGACTCCTAGGAGGTATTGTGCAAAGGGCGGTGAATACCGCATTGAGTACCTGTGTGGTCCGAGGACCGATGGATAGTCGCTCCTTAGTGATTAGTGAATGATAATGTTGTGTGGACTGACTCTTGGCCTAGTATTGCAGGTGAAGGTTGCGGCTTGATTCGCGTGGTGTAGGTGAAGATCAAATGTGAAAGGTCTATGTCTGTGTGACCTCCCAAGAGCAGAGAGACAAGTAGGCTTCGATCGAGGTACCTGGTGGCCGACGGGATCAAGTACGGGCTGTACGCTGGCAAGAAGAGCAAGACGACGTCGAGAGGGATGGAGCCGGTGCAAGGTAGCAGCTGACAACTGAAGCTTGCACATGGGGTTTGCAGTGGTTTGGCCACAAAACCACTGGGTTACTTGGCTGAGCCAGAAGGCCAAGGCTGGAGTTCGGAGCACAGCGGGTCTGCACCGGACCAGTCTAACCGGTGGGCCTGACCAGCTTGACGGGTGCTGACCGGTCTGACCGATGGGTCCTGTGGGCGTCAGGAAACTTCAAAGCGGAGGACACATGGCGCGATCATGAGGCTTGCGTGGAGGTGAAGCGGATTGTGGCCGGCAGGCGTCTATCCAATGGAGATATCGACCAAAGTTCCCAAAGTACCCTTGGTGGGTGTGTATCTTAAGTTAAGTAAGTAGGGGTAGTTTGGTCATTCGGCGCCCTCCATATTTCATCAGTTTAGAAATTCACAAATTTATTTGGGGCAATACAAGATTTCGAATTAAAAAGTCATGAATACTTAAGTTGTAGAACTCATCAACATCTACAAACTGTATTTAAGTCACAAATCCATTAACTTTAATAGTTTGAACAATCCAAATTTTGAATTTCAATAATTCTCAACTTCAAGCAAGATTTTTCATTCACTAAATGATGACAAATGGAATTGTGATGAATACCAGAGTTTCATAATTCATAAAAAAGGTCTACAATCTTTGTTTAGGTCACGTTGTCGTTTTCGAAAGTTGTAGTATACATTGGTCATTACTCCAAGATTGACTTAGATAGTTTAAGAAACTATCTTAGAGGCTTGTCAATTTCGTACTTCACGTTATTACTACTTTAGAAAATGACTGAAAGACCAAAATAAAGTTTGTAGATCCTGGTGAGTTATGAAGCTTTGGTACTCATCACTTTTCCATTTGACATCATTTAGTGTATGACAATATCGATTGTAGTTGTCATTTTTTGAAACTCACTAACACGAGATTTTTTTTTTCAAACTAATAGCCTTCAAAAATTTCAAAACAATGATATACCATGAATTTAGGAATATGTAGGAATAAATGATCTATTTTGAAGTTCGTATGAGGGAGTAGTGTCATGCAAAATTAAATAAACAAACAATTGTGCTAGTTCTTTAGTTGTCACAACAGAACACTGCTTCGTCGCGCACTGCTTCGTTCCCCACTGCCGCTGCTCGCCGTCGCTGCCGCTAGGGTTCCGCACGCAAGGAATGGCGCAGTTTGGTGTTTCGTCCGGTGCAAGGAGGCAGGTATCCACTTTGTCCGCTGTTAGGAGGGCGCAACCGATGGCCCAGGTAGCAGATCCCTATCCCCGGTTTTGTGAGGAAACGGGTTTACCGTTGATCCAGTGCCCATACTGCAAGAGGGCACAGCTGATTGAGCGGAACACGCAACAAGATTCCCCCACCAACTACGGGTGTTGTGGGATTAGGGTTAGCATTTTGCTTTATTTTGATTTGCGAAGGATTTATCATTCACTATTGATGTTCAGCTTCCAGAAAGGTGTGACAACTATAGATGGCAAAGGGCCTATTTCTTGGAGTTGATTGAGGCCGATGTGATCCAGATGTTTGAGGAAGGAAGAGGTGAAGAAAAAGAGGCTGAGTATGCAGGAATGGGAGGAGGAGCTAGGAAGGTGAGTGCTTGTGATCTTGAGTGTCATAAAACTATCATTATTTAAGTCAATATTATTTGAGTTAAAATGGAGCTCTACCAGAATTCTATCAGTGGTTGTGTTCTTGTTTTTTTAAGTACAAATCAGCAAAGCAATAAATAAATTAATAAACACATTACTTTGTGATCTTGAGTGGCATAATTCTATCATGTGTTTTGACATCTGTTATAAGGCACATTACTTTATTATAAGGCAATAGGAAAAAATTCTCGAGAAACTAGTCAATTTGACATATGTTTGGTCAAGCAACTGATTCATCATGTACCGGGATCCTTTTTGTGTTTACAAAAATTGGAGCACAATCAAGAAAAGTGCGGCCCAATCCCCATTGCGATATTCGAAGCCACCAAGTTGCAATTTTGCCGCCTGGCCATTTCATCAAGTCCCAAAAATCTCGCGCGCTTTCTTCCTCCCTCGCCAACTATAACTTCCACCCCTCCCATCTCCGCCTCCACCGTCTCACCCACCTACATCACAACGATGGCCCGATGCACGCACACATCTCGCAAGCAGCCGCGCGATGCTGCTGGTCGCTTCTCGTGAAGTCCATCATCGACATCGTCGACTCCATAGAGCCGACGCCACTCCTCATCCACCCTACGACCACGAAGGAACCATCGGCATGTCGTGGAGGCGCAGGTTGAAGTCGACCTGGACCACGCCATGAATGTAGAAGTCCCCTTCGTCCCAACGGGTTTTCGATCTGCCATGACCGCCCCCAGGAAGAACGGAAGAATAGTTATCGTCGCTGAAGCCTCGTCGTCGCGCAAGAAGAACAAGGTGAGCCAGACCCTATCCTGCGTCTTTATCATTGAATGATAGTTTGCAATGTTACGTAGTGGCAGTAATTTTCGTGCCAGCATATTTATACAATCTGTCAATGACAAATTGAAAAAAAAATGTTTCGATGTAGCAAAAGAGCCGCCACTTATACACCCAAGCTTGGCCCACTACTGAATCGGACGCGGAAATGGGCATCGACGATTTTGGCCTGCGAGGATGCTTGTATGAGGTGAGGGTGCAACACTAATTGTTTAGATGAAATGGAGTAAATTTGGTTCGTAATTATTGTGTGTGCCTTATGTTCTGATCAAGATGTGCATGTAATTCAGTCAAAAGGAAAGAAGTATGAGTTTTGTTTCCCAAAGATTCAATGCAAGATGATGCTGAATTACGACAGTGATGAAGATGAATACGATGGACCTACTAAGTCTCTTCGTGAGGTGATGTTACTATCCTTCAAGTTAAACATCAGTCAGAGATTTTCTGAAAACATAATTTGCTACTGGCATGAATGCAGTTGATGACCTTCTGTAAATGCTTACTGTGACGCCCTTGTGAAATGTCAGATTTTTCAGATGGCTGAAGATCTTCACGTTGCAGTGAAGCAGAAGCATCAGAGGGGTGAGTTCTACACCCAGGAATCTGATGGGGAATGAAGCGGAGGATGAAGCGATCTGAACTGAAGAAGTAGATATGATATCTTCTTCCCTGTCTTTTGTCTGTTGCTATTTTATCTCTGTGATGAACAAAGATGTTTGGGGTACGATGCTACCTTAATAAGAAGAAGCAGATGTGTCCTTAGTCTACTGAATTATGCTACCTTAAATATTTCATACATATATTGTCTTTTGACTGTTGCTTTTGCTTTGTTTATTCATAAGAATAATGATGATATACAAATTAAGGCCATGAAGCTGTCATCATAAACATAAACATGAACACAAAGAAATACTATATAACAAGACTCAAGCCAATCTTGCATACAAAACTCCAATCTTCACCAAAATTTATTTATTGCACACAAACTTTGGACCTATTACTTCAAAAAAAGTAAACAAAGCAACCCTTAATTATTAAGAAAGGCAGCTACCCCTAATTATGAAAAAAAACCGTCGTCATCTTGTCCATCTGAATTGGCTGGAGCAACCACTTCATCACCAGTGTAGGTGTCATCAGCATCATCATCGTCTTCAGGTATGTCTGCATGATCCGGTTTAGGCATCGGTTTAGCAAGATCAACAACAAAAGCATCAACACTTGTCCCTTCCACATCTGGCCTCCTCCAAGTTGACACATCCTCTTGGTCCACAACAAAAATTTTTTCAAAACCTATAACAACCTCGTCCATATCAGTATCACCAACATTAATGTCAGTGTCTTCCTCTCCTTCAGGCATGGAAAACAGGTTCCTAGGTTTCATTCTGAGGATGCTGCACCACTTTTCTTTCTTTAGATTCCCGCTTTTCACAAAGCACACTTGCTCCGCTTGTGTCGCCAGGACGTAAGGCTCACCTGAATAGCGGTGCTGAGAAGTATCAATATCGATAATCCCAAATTTATCTTTATTGTACCCTTTTGATCTGTTTGTTCCTGGTCTAGGAACATCATACCAGTCACACTGGAACAATGTGACTTCCTGCCTTTCATGAAAGTCAAGGATGTAGATTTTTTAATCTGTCCAAACCATTCCATGCCATTGTTACTCTTGACGACAACACCACTGTTTTGTGTTGTTAGATTTTTCTCCACATGCGATGCCCGAAAATAGAAACCATTGATCGAGCACATATTCTTCACAGTAGCTATATTTGTTTCAGGACCACGAGATAGAGAATAAATCATGGCATCTGCTTTCCCCTCCCTATGCAGGTTCCTCATCTACACTCACATATGTTTTGACAATATGTTATGACCACATTCAAAATTGACGAGTTTAAATTTAACGCAAATGTATATTACTCACCTTTCGCTCGAATCATGATACAAATTCCTCGGTGTGCCTCCTTTCAACATTCTTTGATCCAGCTTTCTCCAATTCGGCCTTATGCTCACTGCAACATTTTTGAAGAGAAAAATAATCACAGTGAGATATGTACTGTGGACCATGTAACAAGATTCAAATAATTTACATGTGTTACTTACTTTATCCATGGAAGGGCCTCATCACAGTTTGATATTATGTAGTGCCTCATCATCTGCAAAACTTCGGAACCTAGTACCTCCATATTATGCATAGAAGTAGTTCTCTTTCAGTTCATGTCCCTGCTCGCAAATACACTCAGACCAGCAGGTGGTTCATTAACAGTGCTCTTTTCTTGACACTCTGGCCGATCAATCTTCGTACTAACACCTTCAAAGAACCGAGTACAGAATGTAAGGCACTCCTCTGATATATATCCCTCTGCTATTAAACCCTCTGGGTATGCTTTGTTCCTCACATATCCTTTGACTGTACGTAGGTACCTCTCAACTAGATACATCCACCTATAGCAAGCAGGGCCTCCGCATTCAGCCTCCCAAGCAAGATGAACCGGTAAGTGCATCATAATATCAAAAAATGCTGGAGGGAAAATCATCTCAAAACGACAAAGGGTCTCTGCAATCGATTTGCTAAGTTCTTGCTTCTCGGTCACATCAATCTCCTTTGAACATACTGAGTTAAAAACCTGCTGAGCTAGATCAACGGGAGCGCTACTTGATCAGGCAATATTGCACGTACCACAAAAGGTAGGAGTTTTTGTAAGATAACATGGTAGTCATGACATTTCAAGCTAGAAACCTTGCACCCATCGACATCAACACATCTCCTGATATTAGCGGCATAACCATTGGGCTTCTTAACACCTTGTAGAAAGTTGCACAGGATTTTCTTTTGATCACAACTTAATGTGTACAACACTGGTGGCATTTCGTATTTACATTTCTCATTGAGAACTGGATGTTGATCCTTCCTTATACCCAATTCTTGCAGATCAAGTCGAGCCTTCTCAGTGTCCTTACTTTTACCAGATATGTCGAGCAAAGTCCCAAACAAGCTCTCACAAATATTCTTCTCAATATGCATCACATCTAGATTATGGCATACGAGCAATGAATCCCAATATGGAAGTTCAAAGAAAACACTCTTCTTCCTCTAGTTGTGCCATCTAGTATCTTCATCACGCTGCTTCCTCTTCTTAGAGGTAGTGGCTCCATAGATGACTTGCTCAAATGTAGTGTGCTGCTGCCGAACTTGTTCACCGCTGAGTGGCACTGGTGCCTCCCTCGCCTCAACCAAGTTATTGAAGCTGGCCTTGACCCTTCACCACTTGTGGTAGGCAAAAAACGCCGATGCCCCATGTAGTAATGCTTCAAACCAAATTTTAACCACATGCACTTAGTGTCCTTGTGACAATAAGGACAAGCAAACCTCCCTTTGGTGCTCCAGCCAGATAACATTGCGTAAGTAGGAAAGTTGTTTATTGTCCAGAGTAACATGGCACGCATTTTAAAATTGCGCTTAGCCTTCGCATCCCAAGTTTCAACTCCGTCTTTACTCCAAAGCGCTTTGAGCTCATCGATCAGAAGCTGCAAATACACATCAATGTTAATCCCTAGAGATTTAGGCCCAGGAATTAGCATGGACATGATCCAATAGGATTGTTTCAAGCACAACCAAGGAGGTATGTTGGAAGGAATTAGGATAACTGGCCATGTAGAGTAAGAAAAGCTCAACATCCCTAATGGATTGAAGCCAGCTGATCCAAGTCCCAGCCTGACATTACGTGGATCATCTGCAAAGTCCTCGTGCTTCTCATTCACGACCTTCCATGCCCTTGAGTTAGCTGGGTGCCTCAGTTTTTGATCATCAACCAATTCGTCCTCGTGCCAATGCATACATGTCGTTGTTTCCTCGTTCATGAATAATCTTTGCAGTCGAGGAATCAGTGGAAAATACATCAGTATTTTACTAGGTAACCGCTTCTTTTTTGCTGCATCAGTGACAACCACGCCAATCCCCTGTTCTGAATCTGTAAATTTCCACCTACTGGCATTGCAAGTTGGGCAGTTGTCCATGTTTGCGTACACTCCATGGAATAACACACAGTCATTGACACAAGCATGAATCTTTTGGTAGTCCAAGCCAAGGTCTTGAACCACCTTTCAAACTTTGTTCAGGGAATCCTGGAGACAATGCCGTTCAGGCAGCACAAGACGGAATAATAATAGTATTTACTCCATTGCAGCATTGCTAAGACCACACATGCACTTGATCTGATATAGCCCGACAATGAAAGAAACCTTCGAAGCCTCATTGCAACTAGGGTACAACTCTATCTTAGCTTGTACAAATAAATCGAAAAATTTGCGTGCTGACTCATTTGGCTCCTCTTCATTACGACCTTTAATTCCACCATGTATGGCACCACTGATCAGCGAGGTAAACAATTTATTGGAGGCCCCCCGATTGTCATGATCGTCGTAATCATCCACATGGACGATAGGATCAGCAGCAAGATGATGACGTTTTTTTGCTCTTTTATGAAATCCCTGTCAAAACCTGATCGAACCAAGTGACCTTCGATAGTGTCTCTGTTATGATATGCCATGCGACGACACTTACAACACGGACATTGCTGAGACTCTCCTTCCTCTTCTACTTCAAACAGATCATCCATAAACTTCTCGAAGCCGCGTTGCCACGCATCATTTGTAGCCGGCAATTCCATCCAACTACAATCCTCTTCACTTGCCATTGCAAGAAAACCAACTACAACAGATTTTAATCTCCTAGAACAGTGAGGACAAAGGGCGTGCTCGATCAGTATTACATATTGTTGTATTAAAATTAGATGTATATACAAACTAATTAACAAACAAATAAAACTCCATGCACATGGATCTCATAATCGATTATACCTTGGCGGATTGGATCCGAAGAACAAACTTTTTCCCGTCGTGATGCAGGTGATCGCACTTGCGCTCGTGGTTCCAGACGATCGCAGCTTGCAGCGTCACCCCGGAGGATTGCGTGACGACAACAAGTAAGGATGTGTTGTTTGGGTATTCTTCGTTCCTCGTATTACAGGTCGATATATATTGTTGGGTTACGATGGGTGATACAACATAGAGTTGGGTTAGGACTCGGTGTACAAAGATAGATAGTCGTGTGCGGGACATGGTCCAGGCCTACAGGCCATCGAACAGGCCCACGTGGTTCGGGCAACCCATCTGTGGGTCCGTTAGGCCTCCAATTTTGCCAGTGGTTTAGAGTTGAGCAAATGTCGATTTCATTGATGGGCCTCGGTTTTTTGCAAGGTTTACAAAATAGGTCTTGGGCTAGACACACACGAACGCATCAATTGTGACTAATAGTGCATTTGATTGCAATGGGGATATTTTTTGTCGCAGTAGCATCTTCTCTAGCGCGACGATTACGTGTTAGCGTCGCCATACCCCTGTCTAGTTTGCAACAATTTCGATGCACGTTGCAATATCAAATATTTCAGTCGCAATGAGTGCATTTTCGTCGCTAAAAGTAATACTCTTTTGCAACACATGGCACAACTAATAGCGATGTGTCATAGTTGTTGTGATATGGGCAACTACTGCAACCGTTACCAATAAGCGTCGCAATACCGACGCCACAATTGCAACAGAGGCCCATGCGTTGTCGCAATTGCCATTAAAATTGCAATGCTACACAATTGGTCGCAACACACACCCTTATCGCCACCAATATCGACTATTGTCGCATTATACCCAGTTTATAGCGACCAAAACCACCTGTCGCCATAAAAATCAGTCGCAAAATCCCCAAAACTACATAGTGTATATAGGCAAAGAACCAGAAAAGGTGGTGGGCCATTCAATCCGTGGGCGAAGTCACTATTTTTGTTGTAGTGACTATGAGAAAACACAACCTACCATAGTATATGTCCTCTTTACCCTTGTGTCTCTGAGAAAACACACCCTACAATAATTTTGTAAATGCATGACCTTGGAAAACCATTCACTTAGCTCCCTCTCCCTTATGGATTTTGCACAATGCTTTTAACCACATGGCATGCTACGTTGGATATTTAACCATGTTTTTATTGGAAGTTTCCTATTTTTGATTAAAAGTTAGAATCCAACGAAAAGTCAAGTTCGTGAAGCATAAATAAAATGTCCATTAATACAACACATGGAAATAGAAATTTTCATTTATATAACACAAATCAAGTTACAGTTCATGAATCCAACAAAATGTCGATGTCATAAATAAAAAGTCCATTAATACAACACATGGAAAACGAATTGTTCATTGATACAACACAGAGAAATGCAATTGTTCATTAATACATATTCCACTAATACAACACATGCAATTGCCAACTGAGGTCCCTGCATCATCCTTCCACAATCCACTTACCTTTCTTGTATGCTTGTGCATGTCTTGCCGCTTCGTCCATTCCCTCTCCAATGTCCACATTGGCCACACCCCTGGGCAAGTCTGTAGGCAAGTCACCTACAACCGCCTTCATAGCTTCCATCTGAGCCTCCACAACCCTCTTCTGCCTTTCTTCCATTTCACTTGTCCTTTTCGCTTCATTGTATTTGTGAGCCTTGATCTCCCTCACCCTCTCCCTCAACTCCTGTCACTCCTCTTCCTTTTTCCTCTTCTTCTCTATCTTCTCGTCCTTAGTCAGAGGATGTATCCCTCGTTCCAAGAACTTCTCCCTGTTCTGCTGCCAATATGCGACTAGCTTGTCATAGTTGTAGCGACCAACTACAAATTCTAGCTGCACTCCTATTTCATGAACCATTTCAGCACAAATAGGACTATAGAAGTCCTCATCTTTCGGTAAGGGGACACTGTGCTTCATCCTTATCTTGTTTCTAATTTCTTCAGTCTCCAACCTCTTCCAAGGTTTAGAAGTCCGACCCAGCTCTAACATTAAGTCATGTCGACCAAAAAATTGCTCCTAGTCACAAGTCCCTCCCTCCTGAACAAACGAAGAGTGAAATCAGAATTAAGAAAACAATACTTATTCCAAAGAATGATGAGCCAATAGGATTCTCACCCAATAGTCTCCATATGTGTTGCCACAATAGTTTCCAAACCCAAGATCAGAAGGCACAACACCTTTGGTGGCTAGTATCCCGCACACCGTGAAGGTGGATAGCTCTGGCATGGCCACGTCTCCTTCCCGGACTCCACTACAAGAAAACCGTTGACTAGTGATGCAACCACATTTTAGCGTCATTGATTTATGACGTTCCTGGCTGATCTCGTCATAATATTTCACTTCCGAGCAAATTTAGTGACAAAAAAACTTTTGTCATAACGGTTGGTACTGTAGCCGAGCATTCCCTGTTCCAAGCTAGTTTTGTGATGCTATAAGCTCCGCAATAGTGTCATAAAACAACTTTGGTCCCACATGTAAGCATTGTTTTAAAAATAGAGTGTTCCAAGTCGTCATAAAATTTGAAAGGGTCCCACATGTAAGCATTCTTTCGAAAATAGAGTGTTCCAACTCGTCATAAAATTTTGCAGGGTCCCACATGTAAGCATTTGTTTAAAAATAGAGTGTTCCAACTCGTCATAAAATTTAATAGGGTCCCACAAGTCAGTCTGGTAAAAAAGGGAGGAAAATTAAAAGGATACAATGTCAATAGCAGGGGTCGAACCTGGTACCTTTGATTCTGAAGGGGAAGGCTGCACTACCACTGATACATGATGCAATTTGTATTATTAGAGCCAAGAAGATTTTTTATATTAGCTTATTTGTGTTTATATTATTTTACACACCCCATGTAAATTAAAGCAGATAAATATGGCGGTAAAACAAGGAGAACATGTGCTCCTCCCATGGGTCGAACCTATTACCACTCGAAGGGGAATTTTTTACATTGACCAGGTCCCACTTGTAAATTTCAGGTGAGTCTTTAATATAAATTGTTAATTCAAAGGCGAAATGATTCACTGCCTTCGCAAAGACTCTCAACTTTTGCTACGCAGATCAGCAACAGCTCGTGGCACGAATGGTGGATCCTAGCAGCGACAGAAAGATGGTTGCGCCACCACATCCAAGCAACGAGAGGATGAAATAGCACGACGAGGTTATGAGGACCAGGTGTGTTCGAAGACCACTGGAGGGTCGCTCCTTAGTGATGAGTGATTGACAACGTTGTGTGGACTGATGCTTGGCTAAGTGTGTAGGTACAGGTTGCGGCTTGACTCGTGTCGGTGCAGGTGAAGAACAAGCGCGAAAGGCCTTAGCCGTGGCGGCCTCCGGGTGATGGAGTGGCAAGTAGGCTTGGTTCGATGGACCCGGTGGCCAATGGGGTCAAGTGAGAGCCGTGCGTTGCAAGACTGGCGGGCTGAAGTCGTGAACATGGGCCGGTGCAAGGTAGCGGTTGAAGCCCGAAGCTTGCACGCGGGGTTTGGTGGTTTGCCCACAAAACCATCTGGTGGACGGTTTCTTGGTTTGGGCCGCAAAACCAAGCCCGGAGGCCCGAGGCGACGGAGACGGTGATCCGGCAGCTTCGGGAAGCTTCGAGGCGGGGGGCACGTGGCGTGATCGCGGGGCTTGCGTCGAAGCTAAGCAAGGGTGCGGTGGAAGCGTGTCCGCTCAATGAAGACTTGACCAAAATGCCCCTGAGGGGTTGTATCTTCATTTAAGCAGTAGGGGTAGCGTGGTCATTTACCTCCCTCCGATGGACTCCGTATAAATAGCAAAGAGGTGGATGGCATCTCTCTCTATTGCTTCCTAGGGCTTTCTCCCCCGGTAGATTTTATCTGAACAGCTTCTTTTCCCTCTGGATTCCTTAGGCTAGACTCTTGTACAGAATCTGACCTCTGAATGTATGGAAGCCTTCGGCGTCCCAGTGATCTCCTAGTCCTCTGTGATTTTCGTGTCATTTTTGGGACTATTTTTGGGAGTTTTCGTTCTTAGCTCGATTCGTGATTTTGGAGGCGTTTCTTCACGGATTTCTTTGAGGGGATCTTGGGTGGATGCCTTGCGCATCTTTGTGTGTGATCTTGACCCCTCAAACGCTGTGGAGAGCCTTCGATTCGTGCGTTTTTGGTTGGTGTCGTGGAAATCTTGTCTTGCTGAGTCTTGTTCTTCTTGCACGACTTCTTCTACGTTATTATCCTTCTTTGGAGCTTCGGCTGGTGCTACAGGTACTGCAGATGTTGCAGGTGCTGTAGGTGTTCTAGCCGGTGGTCTTGCTGTGCCCTTGGGATATGGTGGATCTTTTAAGATTTCAGAAAAATTATCCATCTTAACATTTATGTCTTCTAGAATCTTATCATTAGCAACAAGCTTCTTAGAGAGATTATTGGTTATTTTATCCTGTTCTTCAATTAACTCTCGTAGCGAAGGTCGCTTGGAATTATTACCTGTATACTTACCTGCGTAAGTTGGTCGTGGTTGTAGGTCTTTTTCTTGGGTTGGTGCTGACTTGTGGACCACCAAGCTTGAATTTCTTGAATTATTCATCGAATCTTGTAAAGCTTGTCGATCCTTCTTGAAGTTGACTCGTTCCTCAAGCCTGTTCAACAGCACGTCCATACAAGTTGATAGTTCTTTCAACTCTTCATCTCCTTGTACTTCTTCACTCTGACGACATTGTTGAGTGTTCTTCTGGGTCCAGCCTTGATTTTCAGATATCTTCTACATAAGTGTATTGGCTTGTCTCGTAGTGAGTGACAAGAATGATCCTTTAGCAGCTGCATGTAGATGCTCAGACGCTTTTTGATTTAATCCATGGTAAAAGCTTTGTAAGAGCATCCATTCTTTTATTCCATGGTGAGGGCAATCTGATATATATTCTTGCAAATGTTCCCATGCCTCTGGAATTGACTCGCCTTTCTGCTGCTAGAAATTGGTGATTTTTCCACGTAAAGCATTGGTTTTGCCTGTGGGGAAAAACTTTGATAGGAAGGATGTAGAACATTCCTCCCATGTGTTGATTTCATTGGAGTAGAACCATTGTCTCGCCCTTCCCTTTAGTGAAAATGGGAATAAGCGGAGTAGGATCGTTTCCTTGGGAATGTCCTTGATGGAGATGGTGGTGCCTTTCTCCAAAAAGTTTTGGAGATGAGCGCTTGCATCTTCATGTACCTTTCCACTGAATAGATCAGCTTGCACCATGTTGATGAGGCTAGGCTTAAGCTCGAATTCATGATCGATTGTTGGTCCAATGCGAATGTTATTGATGTTTGGAGCAGAGAATTCCAACAACGTCTTCTCAGCCATGGCTTCAGAACTTGGTGTAAAGCTTCCTTGGTTGATTTGACTCAAATAATTGAAGTGTGGTGAATCACAATCAAACCTGTTAATACCCTGCAAGTAAGATAGACAAAAACAAACAAGGGTAATTCTGTTTAAGCAGAGGTGCCAAATTACAAAATCTCATTAAAGTATCTAGCCATCGATTTTCAAAAGGTAGCCATCCAATCTTCCCCGGCAACGGTGCCAGAAATGCTTGTTGACATTTCTTAACGCAACTTCCAAAGAATAGATCTAGAATCCATTCTAAGCAATGGCGCAAGAAATGTTGGTTGGTATAAGATAAGCCTACAGAAATATTATGGTAGATAATCCGCAGGCGCACGGATACCGGTGAGCATTTCACCCGGGGTGATGGGTTTTAAAATATCGTATCCACAGGGAAGATAGATGGATGTAACAACAGACATAGGGATGGCAATAGACTACTTTATGGACTTTGATGGAATGGCACATACTTTAACAGGGGTAAGCCAAATGATAAAGTAATGATAAATCAGACAGGCAGAGGCACATGTGGAGCATAGAACATACTATTCCTAGTCTAGATTAGAATTGGATTTACTTAAGAGGCACAATTCTATATAGCATACAAAGACTGAGTTATTCATCTATTCTAATGTGGCATATCATCACATATAGCATAGTCATGGATAAATGTGAACACCCCGAAGATTACCTAAGAAGATCAAGGACGAAACTTGATCCTCCCAAGAATCATTGTTCGACTAGTCTTATACTCGGGGGGTGGACTGCAAAGGACTCAATAGGCCTGTCACGCCCACGATCTACCACACGACCCGGAGTATAAGGTGAATCCGCAAGTAAATTATATCTAAGAACCATGCTTACATACTTTCTACTACCTAGCATATGCGCGTAATATACTAGGAGCTCTACGAATAAGTGCGTAGACTTATTATTAATCATGACTATATCAAATATACTACTAGAATAAAGTAAGAACTTAGCAATTGCACACATAACATTGAAATAGCATAAAGTCATTGAGAAACAATATAAGAACTGAATCTTGATAACTTACAGATCTGGAACTGGAGCAAAGCTCAACTCTACTTGAATCTGACTCTCTATCTAGAACTAGGTTCTTGATCTAGAAATTAGATCTTGAACTATGAAGTAGCTATCCTATCTCTGATGTATCCTCTTCTTCTCCTGTCTTGGCTTGATGATGATGATCTTTTGAGAGATGCATACCATGCCCTAGGGGGGGTCTGGGGTTGCTTATATAGCCCGGAGGGATAATCCGTCGCCGTAGGATCAAACCGACCTAAACAAGTGGTTTAGATTAACCCTAAGAGGCGGTGGAGTAACCTTCCCGAAACAGGGCCTGATCGGGGCCAGGGGGAGCCCGATCGGTCTCCCTATAGGGCCGGTCGGCCTGGGCTGGGCCCCGGCTGGGCTCCGCCTTCGCGTGTGGGCCTCTTGTCCCTTCTTGATGCATATTTTCTTGGAGCCCACTTCGGTTGAGTTCGGGAGTCTTCTGGAGCCTTCTAGAATTCATTCTTTTCGCATTTTCCTGAATAGTCCCTGAAAATATATAATGCACCAAAACTCGTGGAATTCATTAGTCCAAGGTCCTATACTACTGTTGATTTATCTTTTTGGTCCTTTTTCATGTATTGTTGATGCATAAAAATAAGAGTTAGTGAGCATCGACAGGGTCGACTTTGTGATGCGACTAGAGTAGTCAACTTTGTGTCGTGTGGGGCGGACTTTGAAAGCGACTTGAGTAAGTTGACTTTATGATGTGACTGGGGTAGTCAACTTGGAGATGTGACTTGAGTAAGTCGACTTTAGGTTGTGACTTTGTAGAGAACATGGCCTCATATGCCATTTGTTCAAGTTTGATTTTGGTGATTAATGACAACATGATCAATTGGACTAACCATATTGTTAAGCATGTCTTTGTAGACATTTCTAGGTCCCATTAATGCAAAAATACCATATGCCAAAATGAGAAGATAGTATATTTTTCAAGGGTAAAAACCGTGGAAGAAAAAGAAAACAAATGCCACAGTCGGATGAACCGACGGTACCCTTGGAAGCGGCATCGGTGCAATCACCGGATGAAGTGGTACACTACATGAAGACTCAAGACAACATGAAGACCACCGGATCATCCGACGCCCCCATTTCTAGTTGCGCCGAATGAATCATGAGACCAAACAAGCAGGAATCTTCAGCACCGGATGAACCGATGGTGTAGCGACAGTTCATCCGGTGACTGTGAATTTGCTAACAGAGACGTTCGGGCGCAAAGTCCTCCAGCACCGGATGAACCGATGGGTATAAGGATTTGAGCGACAGTTCATCCGATGGCTGCGAAATTGCTAATAGAGAGGTTTTGGCCACGAACCCATCAGCACCGGATGAACCGACGGTTAAGTGAGGAGACCGTCGGTGCAAGCGTCGGAGGATATGTGTCAGAAGGGATGCAACGGCTAGGTGACGTGGAGGGCACCGGATGAACCGATGGCCCTTGAATACTAGCATCGGTTCATCCGATGCTGTGGTTTTCAGTGGCCGTTAGCCAACGGCTCTTAGGACGCCTTGGGCTATTTATACCCCCTCCACTCCACCATTTGCAGAGGCTGGAGTGTGTGGAAGTGCAGAGGAGTTCAAGACTCATAGAAGATCATATCCAAGCCATCCAAGTGCCAAATTGCTCATCTATAGACTTGCACATGCTTTGTGTGTGTGCTTAGTGTTAGGTTTAGCTTAGAGCTAAGTGAGTGCAAGGTATGCCTACCTTGTGAGGTGATTCTCTAGTGGATCAAGTTGTACGAGGTGCGCCGGAAGCCTTGGAGCCTAGGTGGCTCTCCGGCAAACGTCTTCGACCCTCCGGCTTGGTGTGGAGCAGCGAGGACACTTTGTGCGGGGGACGTGGAGACCCCCTTCCCTTGGTGGAGAAGCTCCTTAGTGGAGGCGGCATCAAGGTGACCAAGGGAGCTTGGCGAGTGCCTTCATGGCAAGCCTTCGTGGCAAGTCAAGTGGTGCTCTTGGGAGAGACTTGGTGACCGGGAAGCAAAACTCTTGTGTAGAGTGCTTCAACAACATGGACTACGGGTGGCTTAGTGCCTACCGATACCACGGGATAAATCGCGTGTCAAGAGTTTGTTTGCTCTCATCCCCCTTTACGTTTCCGCATTACATTCTTGCAATCCTTGTTTGCCTTTACTTTCCTAGAGTAGTATCTTGCTAGGATTGGCTATAGGTTGTAAAACTTGTTTTGGGATGGGAGTTTCACACTAGAACAACCCTAGTTGCACATCTAGATAGTATGTTCTAGTTTATGTTTGATGCAAATAGTGATAAGCCATAGGATAAGTTTTTAAGTTGCCTAATTCACCCCCTCCCCCTCTTAGGCTACGAGCATCCGATTCCTTACAGACTTGAGTAAGTCGACTTTGTGATGCGACTAGAGTAGTCGACTTTGTGCCGCGCGGGGCGGACTTTGAAAGTGACTTGAGTAAGTCGACTTTGTGATGCAACTAGAGTAGATGACTTTGTGCCGCGTGGGGCGGACTTTGAAAGTGACTTGAGTAAATCGATGCGACTTGAGTAAGTCGACTTTAGATTACGACTTGAGTAAGTCGACTTTGTGATGCGACTTGAGTAAGTCGAGTTTGAGTACTTCGAGCCAAGTATGAAACCCTGAAACACAAAGCTAAAAAGCGAAGACCGAAAAGCATGTTCTGGAAGGCAAAAAAGCGAATTAAAAAACAAAAAAACAAAAGGTTTTGCCTCCGGAGCCGTCTGGAAAAAATACATTGTGTCGAGTACAATGTCTAGATACACTATTAAGTAATAGTGTCATAAGAAATACTAAGGCGCGAAGCCTAAGAGATAGTACTCGCAAGAATGTTCTGAAGAACGAGTAAGACCGTAGGAGACAGTGTGATGAACTCATCTTGCTGTAGCAGCAACTTGTGTTAGAGTTCCACTGAGACCCTACTATGAAAGGTGTTACTCTAGGCCGCAGTCTCTTAAGTAAATAGAACAAGGACAGCATGTCCCACTTATTGCTCTATACGACACGGAGTCGTTTGGAGAGGGTTGTTGTGACCGCCTACGAGTAGTCGCAGCTGAAGCCGCCTGGAGAGGGTTATCGTGACCCCTACGAGTAGTCGCAGTCGAAGACACCTGGAGAGGGTTATCGTGACCCCCTACGAGTAGTCGCAAGGACTGGACCCGAAAGCTGCTTACACCTGAGTAGTCGTCTGGATCCGAAAACCGTTTACAGCTAGGTAGTCCGCCTGGACCTAAGAATCACTTATAGCCTGGGATTGGCATAGAAGCAGGAACCCGGAGTAAGGATCGGATGGTAACAGGGAGGCCTAGAGTATGGATTGGCATGGTAACAGGGAGACCTAGGGTAAGTGTAGCATGGGCGGAGCATGAGAGTACTTAGGGCCATGCATTTCAGACCCATGGTACAGAGCGCGAGAGTACTTAGGGCCATGCATTTCAGACCCATGGTACGGAGCGTGAAGACTACGTGCAGCTAGGTACCATCATTTGCCAGGACACAAAGGCCACTTACAGCTAGGTTCCATCGAAGCTTACACACGTAGTATACCATCGGAGCGGGAGAAGGCGCGACCGGAGTCGACTTTAGATTGCCACGCGGAGTGGACTTTGATATTGCCGTGCAGAACGGACTTTAGAATGCGACTTAAAGTAAGTCGACTTTTTGCCGCGCAGAGCGGACTTTGTAAATGCGACTTGAGTAACTCGACTTTGTGCCGCGCGGAGTGGACTTTAGAATTTGCCTTCTTGGGATAGCCCCCAAGTTGATGAAGTAAGCTCGTGGTGACTTGTTGATATGTCCCAAGAGTAGTCAGCATAGTGTAGCTCTCGTGAAAATCCATTGAGAAGCGTACACAAATAAGTAGTCCTTGGCGTGTTGTCCTGCGTGCGCAAAACAAGCTAAAGAAAAAGAAGAAAGTAATCATTGAAATAAATGACTTACTTATACCGTAGAAGCGGTCTAGAGATGCGGCCGAAGTCGGCTTGTACCACCGAAGTGGGTTTGAATGAACTCGTGGACGAGTGTTGACGAGGACGTGGCGGCCGATGATGGAGCCGCAATGGTTGTTGGTGAAGCCAACTAGTCGGAGGTGGATTCGACTAGTTGTTGGGGGCGTAGAAGCCGTTCTCGACTAGTTTTCTAGTTGAAACTAGTCGAGAAGAGTATCCGAAGTAGTCAACGGTGAGTTGGTGCGTCCGCGAGATGATGTCATGGTGGCGCACAGCGTAGTCGAAGTAGAGACGGTGCGGTAGTAAGATGATATCACGGCGGCGCACGGTGTTGTCGAGGTAGAGCCAGTGCGGCAGCGAGAAGATGTCACGGGGCGGCGCACGACTTTGACGAAGTGAAGCCGGTGGGACCATAGGACGATGTCGCGGCGACGCACGGTGTTGTCGAGGTGGAGCCGGTGCGGCCGCAGGACGATGTTGCGGGGACGCATGACGTTGTCGAGGTGGACCCGGTGCGGCCGTAGGACGATATTGTGGCAGCGCACGTTGAGACGACGTGTCCGGACGCATGGCATAGGCGCAGTAAAGCCAGTGCGACCAGACGATGGGTAGTCGAGGTAAAGCCAGTGTGAGACGCTTCGCATAGACGAAGTAGTCGACGATGAGCTGCGTGAGGAGCCAAGACACTTGGTCGCACGACGTAGTTGAAGTAGTTGTACTCCCGCACATCACGTGTGTGCTTCAAGTGTGGATCTTGGAGCCTTCTGGGAGCCTTTGTGTGTGCGAGTAGCAAAATTGTCATGCAATTTGTTTTGGATGTTGATTTCCACGCACGGCAGCAGTGCAGCGCACTACAGAGCTGCTTCAGTCCGTGTGTAAGCAGTTGATTTGATCACACACGTGTTCTACTATTGTTGCTTTGACGGTGAATCTATCTGGTCGACAGGCAGGATGGAGACAGGGTCTTCGACATGATTACAGAGTTGATGGTTCCTTCTTTTCCTCTCGGTCAACGTCTGCATCTACATTTCGACTTCCAATTCGGCGCTAACAGAAATGAGGTCGCCTCGAACTCTCTTGAAGTTGTACGACGAGTCATCAATTGGATGAGAGAACAGCGACCTTGCGGAGTAGATTGATCTTGAATTTTTGAAGACATGATCCTTCAATGTTGCCTGATGATCTCGACGATCACCCCTACCTGGCGCGCTAGCTGTCAGTGTTTTGGCCACTGAGCCTACCAAGGGGGTACTTGAGGTAGTAGATTGTGCGTTGGAGGATCACCAGACCTAGAACTTGAAGGTATGCGTGAGGACATGGGACACAGATTTATACAAGTTCGGGCCGCCGGAATAGCGGACCCTACGTCCTGTTTGGAGTATCATGTATGGTGCCCTGCGCTTGGGTGTTCCCCTAAGAGGTTGAGGATGTCCTCCTAGGTACCCGGCCCTCCTTTATATAGTCCAGGGGGTGGGTTCCTAGTCGGTTACAAGATAGGAGTCCTAGTAGGATTACATGGTACGAGTCCTAGTAGGATTACAAGGATCTATGGTATGAGTTCATAGTCTTCCACGTATGGGTAACCGGGGTGTATGGTACCCGGGGTGTATGGTACCCATACGTGTAAGACTACGAACTCATACCATAGATCCTTGTAATCCAACTAGGACTCGTACCATGTAATCCAACTAGGACTCCTATCTTGTAACCGATTAGGAACCCGCCCCCTAGACTATATAAAGGAGGGTCGGGTACCTAGGAGGATCCCTAACCCCTCCGGGGAACACCCAAGTGTAGGGCGCAATACATGATACTCCAAACAAGACGTAGGTTCTGCCGCTTCGGCAGCCCGAACCTGTATAAATCTGTGTCCCGTGTCCTCACGCGTACCTTCGAGTTCCAGGTCTGGCGATCCTCCACTACACAACTTACTACCTCAGGTATCCCTTGGTAGGCTCAGTGGTTAAAACACTGACACTAAGATACAAGCCCACAAAGGGCACTTTGGGAACTTCAGTCGAATCCTTCATCAGACGGACGCCCGCTGGCCGCAATCTGCTTCATCTCCATGCAAGCCTCACGATCGCGCCACGTGTCCTCCGCTTTGTAGCTTCTCGACGTGCTATGAACCACGCGGTCAGACTGTCCCTCCTAGGCGGTCAGACCGGCCTCCCTCGGTCACTCCTGACCAGGCGGTCAGACCGCCCTGACCAGGCAGTCAGACCGGCCCAGGCAGGCCGGTTCGCCCCGTCGAGCCTTCGGCCTTGGCTTTGGGCTCAGCCAAGTAACCCAGTGGTTTTGTGGCCAAACCACTGCAAACCTCGCGTGCAAACTTCAGTTGTTAGCTGCTACCTTGCACTGGGTCCATCCCTCTCGACATTGTCTTGCTCTTCTTGCCAGCGTACGGTCCACACTTTATCCCGTCCGCCACCGGGTACCTCGATCGAAGCCTACTTGTCTCTCCGCTCCTGGGAGGTCTCATAGACATAGACCATTCGCACTTGATCTTCACCTGCACCATGCGAATAAAGCTGCAACCTGTACCTGCAATACTAAGCCAAGATTCAGTCCACACAACGTTGTCAATCACTCATCACTAAGGAGCGACCATCCACCGGTCCTCAGACCACACAGGTCCTCAATCTCCCCCTTGATGAGTGCATTGACAACACCCACACACATAGGCCTTGCTTGGTTCCAGGTGTTACTTTTTTAACACCTCCTTTGACCGTTAATTAAGGGTATTAAATAAAGTCAATTTACAAAACTAACTCCACAACCCCCCGGTTAAATCGCGAGACGAATCTAATGAGGCCTTTGACCGCATGATTAGAGAATAATTACTGTAGCACTACTGTAGTAAATCATGGATTAATTAGGCTCATTAGATTCGTCGCGTAAAGTTGCACTCATCTGTGAAAAGGTTCTGTAAATAGACTTCATTTGGTACTCCATGCATGCAAGATTCCCAGGTGTTAGAAAAGTAACACCTGGAACCAAGCAAGGCCATAGTAACCATCATAGGAAAAGAAAAAGAAAGAAACCAACAACAACCCATCAAGTGATCCAAAAGCCAAACAACACAAACCCTGATCACTTGAAGCCAAAGTCTCGGTCCCCTAAGGCAAGGGCAACGGCTCAACACAACCGAGACAAAATCCAAGACTCACAAAGAGCAAACCACCAAAGCAAGAACTCAGGCGACACAAGGAGCTCCCCTTGAACACATGCAGGCTCCCCCTGAGCAAATGCACTCCCCCTAAACACATGCATGCAAAGAACTACTGCAAATGCATGAAAAAGAGCAAAACTTGCTCTGCACTGACCCAGGCTGGTCAGACCGCCTAGCCAGGCCGGTCAGACCGCCTGGGCCGGTCACACCACAGATAGGGTGGTCAGACTGCCCTATGTGACCGCCCCAGAAAAACTTCTTCCGAAAAGGTCTGAAACCAGTGGAAAACCTTCTAAACATGCTCAGATCCATTTTCCATGCACAAACTTCTCCCCCTTGTTGACAATGCATGAATCAAGGCATTTCTACAAAAATTTCAACCTCGAGCTTCTCAAATAGACAATGAGCACCACAAAATGCTACAAGTGAGCAAATGAGCAAGCAAGACATTCCAAAGAATAGTATGAGCATTTCCATCAAGAGAGTAAAGCTATATGAGCATATGAGCAAGCCATGATCAAAATACACAATTTTGCGAAAAAATTCCCTCTCATGAGCTAAAGACCAAAACATGAGTAAAGTCTACCAAAGTGAATTTAACACACAAACTTCATGCTAGGTCACATATCCTTAACACAAGATCATTACAAACATCCATAAGCATCTCATGTCCTGTTAAAGCCACCGAGCCATGTGTCTACTTCTTAAAATGAGACTGCTCATGGTAGACAACATGCAACGGTTTAGCACCCATATAAAATCAGATTTAAAACATTTATGACATGGAGCAAAACAGAGCACAACTTCACATAAAGCATTTCATACCAATTTAATTTTTCATATTTAAGCATAAAATGGTACATGAAGTGCCTTTGCGGCAAAAAGTAGCTTATGCTCCCCTACAAGGTAACACATGGGCTAAACATTCATAATGACAAATGGGTCTTTAACCCCAAGTATCCAACTATGAATTAAACATGACATAAACCACCAAAGCGCACTAAGATCATGCAAAGCCTTAACCTCACAAGAGAGAGCCTATCTATCATTTTCCAAAAATTAGCCACCTCATCATGCAAATATAGCAAAACTATCAAGAGCAAAGCTATCCATCATCAAGTCATATCAAACATGCTCACAAGCTCACAACTAGCATATCATAGCAATCAATGTATATAGGAGAAGCTCATCCTACTATATGATACAAATGCAAAAACAACCTAAGATACAAAGATGACTATAAATCAATCTAAAAATGCAATGCCATGCAACAAAGTAAATATGATACATATGCTTCAAAGGAGCTCCCACCACCAACTCAAGAAAGCAAACACACACCGAGCTCACCCTGCAAGCGGGTGAAAGTGGCTTGGTCAAGTGGTTTGGTAAAGATATCGGCTAGTTGGTTTTGGGTGGGCACATGGATCAAAGCAATCTTTCCCTTCTCCACATTGTCTCTCTGGAAGTGGTACCTCACCTCTATACGCTTGGTTTTGGAGTGGAGAACTGGGCTCTTGGCTACACTTATGGCACTGGTGCTATCACAAAAGAGTGGAACATGGGAACACTCCTCACCAAAGTCGCTCATACTGTAGGTAATCCATAAGAGCTAGGAATAACAACTGGCTGCAGCAACATACTCGGCCTTTGAATTGGACTGGGCTACACTGGACTGCTTGCGGGATGACCAAGAAACCAAAGAAGACCCAAGAAACTGACACCCACTAGAAGTAGACTTACGATCCAAATGACACCCAACAAAGTCAGCATCTGCAAACCCGTGAAGGTTGAGTGTCAAGGCCGCAGAATACCAAAGACCAAACTCAGGGGTGTAGTTCAAGTACCTGAAAATCCTCTTGACGGACACACATTGAACCGTATGTCTGGCCTCGTCGTCGTAAAGTAGAGGAGGGAGTCGAACATGCTCCGGTACTCCTTCTGGTCCAGGGGCACACCATCTACATCCGCATCCAAAGCTATAGTCGTACTCATCGGTGTAGCCATCGGCTTCGAGTCATCCATCTTGAATTTCTTCACAATGTCCTTGGTGTACTTAGCTTGATGCACGAACATCCCATCCTTGCACTGCTTGATCTGAAGCTCGAGAAAGAACAGCAACTCACCCATCATGGACATCTTGAATTCCCTGCTCATGTCATCTGCAGACCTGGCAACCAAAGTGTGAGAAGAGCCACCAAAGATTATGTCATCCACGTATACCTGCACGATCTGAATGTCAACACCCTGCCATACCACGCTCCGGGTGCTTTTTTTAGTCCATATACTGCTTTTCAGAGTTTGTACACACGGTGGGGGAATCTCTCACTCTCAAAACCCGGGGGTTGCCTCACATACACTTCTTCCTCTAAAAACCCATTTAGGAAGGCACTCTTCACATCCATTTGGTACAAATTGAACCCTTTAGCAACTGAAAATGCTAGAAGGATCCTAATTGCCTCCAAACGGGCCACCGGAGCAAATGTCTCCTCACAGTCTATCCCTTCTTTTTGGCTAAACCCCTGAGCAACCAACCTCGCCTTGTTTCTCACTATCTCCCCATTTTCTCCCTCTTTGTTCTTCCACACCCATTTTGTCCCGATAGGTTTGCAATTTGGTGGAGGCTCAACCAACTCCCACACTCGATTCCTCTTAAGATTCTCAAGCTCCTCATGCATAGTGTTCACCCAATCTGGATCGGAAAGTGCGTGTCCAATATCTTTGGGCTCAAAAGAAGCGACAAATGCAGAATGAGCAAAATGAGAATGCCTCTGTGACCTGGACCGTGTAGTGCATTCATGAATGTCACTTATGATCGACGAAGGTGGATGATCCACCTGAACACGTCGACGAGCCTCACGTCTGGAGACCACCCCCCTCAGCAGCAGCATCCACTCGAACAGCCTCAATCGTCGTCGGTGTAGCTGAAGGACCATCCTCGATCGTCGTCATCATAGTGGAAGTAGCATATACACTGTCACCTGCGGGAGCACCACCACCACCATCTTCTTCATCATCTTCCAACACCTCCTCCTCAAAGATCTCCTCACCAAACTCCTCATCACCTGCATAATCAAATACCAAAGAGCTACGCGGTTGTGTCTCGTCGAAGGTAACCTCGCAAGTCTCCACGATTTGGATAGTTTCCAAATTGAGCAAACGAAATGCTCTAGAGTGAGTAGCATAACCAAAGAAAATACCATCAACAGACCTAGCCTCAAACTTATCCAACTTTCTGCCTTTTTTAAGAATGAAACACTTGCAACCAAAGACATGGAAGTGACTCACCTTGGGCACTCGCCCATGCATCAGCTCATAGCAGGTCTTCTTCTTGAAAGCTCGGAGGAGGATCCGGTTTCACACATAGCACACGGTATTCACCGCCTCTGCCCAATACCTCTTAGGAGTCCTGTGCTCTTCGAGCCTTGTCCTAGCCATCTCACACAGGGTCCGATTCTTCCTTTCCACAACGCCATCCTGAGGAGGGGTGTACGGAGTCGAAACCTAATGCTCAAGACCAAGATCACGACAAAAGGTCTCAAAACGAGAGTTCGTGAATTTCGTGCCATTGTCACTGCGTATAGCTCTAATGGCATCCCCATGTCTCTCGTTCTTCAATGTCGAGATCAAGTCTCGAACAAACCAAATGTCTCACCCTTATCCTCCAAGAAAAACACCCAGGCATAGCGAGAGTAATTGTCCACAACCACTAGGATGTACCACTTCCCACCCACCGAGCGAACTCGGGCTGGCCCAACAAGGTCCATATGCAACAGCTCTATCGGACGGTCTGTCATGACAATAGTTAGGGGTGGATGGGGAGTGGCTACCATCTTTCCATGCGTACAAGGCGCACAAACCAAATCCTTCTCAAAACGCAACCTGGGCAATCCTCGGACAAGATCGAGCGCACTCAAGCGGGAAAGCAGCTCAAAGCTCAAGTGCCCCAACCTCCTATGTCACCTCCACAACTCGGAAGAAGGACCAGCAACCAAACACATCGGGGGACCAAAAGACTGAGAAAAGTTAGCGTGAAAGATCTGTCCCTCGGGCACGATCGTGCAAACAAGATCGCCTTGAGAGTCAAGAACACGTAAAGCCCCCAACTTAAAACGCACCTCATAACCCTCATCCAGAAACTGAGATACTGACAATAGGTTATACCCAAGTGACTTGACCAGAGCCACACGCTTTAAAGTCACCAAACTACTCACCTTAACCTCACCTTCTGAAAGCACCCGTCCTCGTCTATTATCCCCGAAAGTGATGTACACCTTTGACACCACCAGGGTGAAGCTGGAGAACCAACCCTTATCTCCGGTCATATGTCACGAACAACCAGAGTCAATCAACCAAATGTTCTCCATGCCTCCCACCTACAAATCAAAAATGAAAACGAGAATAAGCAAGTGACTCAACACTGGGGTTAGCACAAAAGGAATCAAACCAGTGTCGAGCCATTTGCTCAAAAGTGGGGTTAGCAACATCCATCCTATCATGACCAAAGCTACGACCACCACGCTGAACCACCTCACGCCTCACTAGAGGAGAACGACTACCACAAAAAGGAAAGTGTGGCTCGTAGCCCCTCTGAAACCCAAAGCTGCGACGGCCTCTACCACCCTCATATCGATCATGAGGTGGAGAACCTCCAGCAAACACACCACCACCAGAAACAAACCCTCTACTGCCTGTACCACGACCATAGGAACCAACACGATCAACACCATGACCACGGGCATCGAAACCCCATGCTCCCAGCTGGGACGCGGTCAGACCGCCTGCCCAGGCCGGTCAGACCGCCCCTCCTGGGCATCAGCACGCGAACCACCTCCGGTGGGAACTCCTCTCAGTCCCCAACCCGGAACTGTACGCACCTCCACCCTACCCCTAGGTAGTGGCATACGAGGCTTAGGCACACCATGAGAAGGGTGGTACCTGTCCTTGTTCGCCCACTCCTTAGCCATCCTATCAATCCTCTTCTTCTTATAGCAAAACTCTCCAAGGTGACCATCCCTCCCACAATACTCACAATGGAAGCAGACTGGTTTTGGCATTGGCTGTGGAGCTTCTCTCCGTTTCTCTACCACTTTCTCTCCTGACTTCCCCCCAAACACGTTCCCAAGGGTGCTCACAAACTTCACCGGTTTCTAGAAGTTCTCAGTTTTGTGGAGGAACACTGGTGGATCTGGAGTGGTGTCTAGCTTGTTTCTCAGGTGGTTGGGCTTTGGAGCAAATTTGTTCATGGGTGTAGTTTGTGGTGGAATAGGAATCTCTCCAATTTTCTCTCCTCCCTCACCACTCCTCTCACAAATCTTGTCAGAGCCCAATGCCTGACCATCAAACCTCTTAAACTAAGCCATCATCATACTTAACTGTGGCTCATGCCCAGACAACCAACTCATCAATTTTCTCGACTCATCATTTTCATCCTGCAAGCGATCAACATAATGTGCAAGCTCCATATTCTTAACAGAATGCAATTCACATGTAGAGCATGATGTAGGAATAGGAACTTTCAAAGTAGCCTCCAAAGGAACCACCCTATCATGAGATTCATGTAGTCTGGCATGCAACACAGGACAAGAAGTGCAAGCCCCTAGTAAAGCAGACCTAGATTTCAACTCATCAAGCTCATCCCTAAGCAAGTCCAGTTCCTCGAACTTTGAGGCATGCTTTTCCTTAAGCACAGTCAAATCAGCCAAGAAAGCATTGTAGTCATCACAATCAGGAGCATCAACAACAATAGGAGCAATCTTAAGGGAATCAATCTCAAGTCTAGCATCAAGATTGACAGATTCAAGCTCAGCTATCTTTTCCCTAGCTTCTTCTAGTGAGGCCCTAAGTTCTTTCCTAAGCTTCTTAGCCTCTCTAAGCATGCTATCCTGGTTGTCAAGCAAAGCAACCAACTCAGCATTCTCCTGGTGCAAGGAAAAAGGCTCATCACATACCTCATCCTCGGATTCTGATCCCGAGTCATCCTTCAGGCTCTTCTTGCTACCAGAGCTGTGGCCATGTCGCAGAAGCCGTCCTCTCGTGCAAAACAACTCAGGCCGTTGAGGTTCTTGGAATTGTGCTTCTTGCTCTTGCACCTGCCGTCATCGTCACTGTCGCTGGAACTCGACGAGGTGTAGCAGGAACTGGAGTCGACGTCGCTCGCTCCCACCATCGCCCGAGCCTTCTTCTTCTTGTCGTAGCCGCCGCCTCTCCTCGACCTCTGCTCGTCCTTGTCCTTGTACTTGTGCTTGTGCTTGCGCCTTGAGCGGTGCTTGTTCTCGATCCTTGGGCGGTGCTTGTACTCGTTCTTGGGCTCAATCTCCTGCTGGCACTCGATGATGAAGTGTCCCTACTTGCCGCATCTGTAGCATGTACGCGTGGTCCTCCTCATGTTCACGCGGTTCTCATGCAGCCTCTTGAAATTCCTGGTCAGCAGGGCTAGCTCGTCCTCTCCAAGCTCGTCGAACTCCTCATCTAGCAAGGACACAAAGGAAGACAGAGAAAACATCCTCGAAGAGGAGTTAGTGTTAGTCCTTCCACCAGATCCGGACACAAGAGCAAGACTATGGGACTCAGTCGGGCTCTCAGCCTTGGCTCTCAGGCTCATCCTCTGATGACTTGAGCTTAGAGAATAGCTCATCCTAGATCAACATCTCATACACACCGGACTCCAAGATGGCCTCGACCTTGGCACTCCACACGAATCTGTCAAGTGAGTGCAAGAGATTGATAGCTCTATCATGATCTGTGTATGGGAGCACTGTCACATTGGCCCACATGTTGTTCACAATACAGGTGAAGCGCTGGAACATGGCATCAATCGACTCACCGGGGAGATGAGTGAAGTTCTCATACTCTCTGCAGTGAGTGGCAAATAAATGAGCCTGCACCTGAGTGTTCCCAACATGAGTGTTCCTCAGCATAACCCAAATCTTGTCGGCCACATCCTCTCCGTACACGCGATCAAACTCCGTGGCACAAAGAGCACGGAACAAGTAATCTACGGCCTTGCTATTGGCCTCAAACATGTCCCGACCACCTGGAAGGATGAAACTGTGTGGAATGACATAGGTTGCATTTTATGTCACATCCTAGATCAGTTGTCCTTTCCCACGCAAGAATGCACCCATGCACCTCTCCCACATCTGGTAGTTCTTCTCATCGAAGTGCAGAGGACCTGACCCCTTTTCGTAGTCACCCATCTTTGGATCTTAGACTGGTTAGAATCAAAAAGATCCGTAACAGGCTCTGATACAAATTGAAGGACCTGATTAGGCGACCAGAGAGGGGGAGAGTGAATAGGAGCCGATAAAAATTCTTCTCGAGAGAGATGACTCCTCTAACGAGATGAACACGGCCTCGATCTCGAAATCACTTTCACCACTCTATCTGCACGTTTGCCAAGATCACGTTGCCACTGGAGTGCTACTGATCCTAGGAGCAAATCACACCTACAAGCCACTCAACAATGCACACACCACAACAGAAATCACACACGGGAAAACTCCCTGCCAGGGGCGGTCAGACCACATGGACAGGGCGGTTAGACCGCCTCATCCTGGAGTTCCCCCAAAACCACAACTCGAAGCTCGCGACACCAAATCGACCCAAACTTTCGCCTGGAAACTCCTCTGATCAAGGCAAACAAGCTATCAGAGAAAATCCCTGGAAAACCAAAACTTTCCTCGCGAAATCCCAGGGCGGTCAGACCGCGTGCCCTGGGCGGTCAGACCATGTGCCCTCCATAAACCTGGCTGCGGGTCAACCCTCAACTTCCCTTCACCCGATCTCCCGATTCACTCCACAGATTGCATTGAAACTTCGAGGATAGCTGAATCACCTCATGGACGACCTCTCCACCAACGCATATCCACCGAAACCCATCCAATCAAGAGGAATTGTGAATTGAAGTTCTCTAGGTCATGAACTCCAAGAACTCCGAAAACAACCCAAATCGAAGGTCTTCCCGAGAGATTGCTGGGGCAAAATCACCAAGAAAATAGGCACAAGGACCTCATGTGTGATACCCAACAAGAATCCCTCCAAGAAACCCCTCAAACAAGCCACCACGAAAATCCTCAAAAAGAGCTCCGAAAATCACCAAAAGGGAAAACGTCGGGAGACAAAGAGACACAAGATGAACCACACGCCGATGCTTCTATACATGGCATGAAAGGTTCATACAAGGTCTAGCAAGCCACCCGAACATCCAACCCTCTCACAAGATCTCTCATGAAGCTCTCAAGCTAGGCCTAGGAAAACAAAAGAGAAGAAGCAAATGAACTAGGGTTCCAAGAGGTGGCTGCCATCTCCCCTCAAGTGAGTTTATATGGAGGGCGCCAAATGACCAAACTACCCCTACTTACTTAACTTAAGATTCAAGCCCACCAAGGCCACTTTTGGAACTTCGGTCGAATCCATCATCAGACAGACGCCTGCTGGCCGCAATCCGCTTCATCTCCACGCAAGCCTCACAATTGTGCCACGTGTCCTCCGCTTCGAAGCTTCTCGACGCGCTGCGAGCCACACGGTCAGACCACCCCTCCTGGGCGGTCAGACCGGCCTCCCCCGGTCACTCCTGGCTAGGCGGTCAGACCGGCCCAAGCAGGCTGGTTCGCCCCATCGAGCCTTCGGCCTTGGCTTTGAGGCTCAGCCAAGTAACCCAGTGGTTTTGTGGCCAAACCGCTACAAACCCTGCGTGCAAGCTTTAGTTGTTAACTGCTACCTTACACCAGCTCCATCCCTCTCGACATCGTCTTGCTCTTCTTGCCAGCGTACGGTCCGCACTTGATCCCGTCGGCCACCGGGTACCTCGATCGAAGCCTACTTGTCTCTACACTCCTGGGAGGTCACACAGACATAGACCTTTCGCACTTGATCTTCACCTGCACCACATGAATCAAGCCGCAACATGTACCTGCAATACTAGGCCAAGAGTCAGTCCACACAACATTGTCAATCACTCATCACTAAGGAGCAACCATCCACCGGTCCTTAGAGCACACAGGTCCTCAGTTAGGACAACCATGCCCTTGCTGAGTTTATGTAGGTAGTAAACAACCAGGTTTTGTGGCATTTGGTGGACTTGTTTTACTATACTCATACATTTGGGTTCAAGGGATTCAGATTTATTTATATAGTAAGATGAGTTTATTTTTTAGATCGAAATGAGTTTTCTCCAAGGACGAAGCAGCAGACTGAAAAAATTGCAAACGCAAAACATATTGAGGAGCATGTTGTTGATGTTGGTGTGGATGGTATAAGAACATCCAAGATCTGGATGGTATAAGAACATCTTAATGGTCTTTTAGAAGATCTGGATGTCTCGTCCCGGGGGAGGACTCTTCAGGATCTCCAGGGAGATTGAAAACTTAAGATCTCGGTTACCTATGAAAGAGGAAGAGCTTGAGCACTTACCTAAGAACAAGAAAACTAAGGGTGGAACTGGCTCTGAAAGCTAAAGACATTAGAATAAATGCGTCAATGATGCCTTTAGAGCCAGCTCTGCCCTTAGTTTTCTTGTTCTAGGTAAGTGCTCAAGCTTTCTCTCTTTCATAGCTAATCAAGATCTGATGTGTTCAATCTCTTTGGAGATCCTAGAAGAGTCCTTGCCCTGGGATGAGACATCCAGCTTTTCTGAAACAACTTTAAGAAATGCAAGAGAGACCTGCAAGACCAAAAATTCACGACATGAGATGCCGAACGTGAAGGAACAGCTGCAGGAGGCCAAATATGTGATGGAGAAGTTCCAGCAATCGTTATGATTATGAATGGGTAGTTATGACTATTGTGAAACTTGTAGCATGCTTGTATGAAACTGCCATGACACGCAGTGTTATGAAACTTGTTGTTGCTGATGTTTACTTTAGGTCACGCAAGCGAGAAATGGATCAGCAATGGGAAGGATCCTTAGAAGATAACATGAAGTTTGAAGCTATTGCCACTAAGTTACAGAAGGTGGAGGGACAACTGCAGGATGGAGCTATGGAAGAAGAATCAACGTCTACAGATGGAAATTGACGATTAGATCTTATCATTATGATTACAAATGGGTAGTTATGATTATTGTGAAAATGGTAATGATGATCATCCTATGATGTTTGCTACTTGGTGTTGTGAACATTGTGGTCATGAGTTGATAAACTTGTTGGTACCTAAAAAAGAAGCTAAAATAATTCTTTTACACAAATAGAATATTGTACAAAAATAAGTACTAGCAATGGAAGGACATGTGGTATTTAACTAAAACCAAAAAAAGAAAAAACAAAACTATAGACAAGAGGGCCAAAAAAGAATCAAACTTGCAACCTCCATTACAACATTTTGGACCATTCGCGGCGCCTCAAATTGGTTGCTATATGAGTCATTTGGTCGAATGGTTCATCTTGAGCTCTTACGATGTTTGCTACTCGGTGCTCGGAAAATAAAGAGGAAAAAACATTGATTCTGAACAAGCTAACACGTAGGATAGCAAAAACTTGTTGCTACTACTACTACTACTATTTTTTCATTGTAAGATGTTGGGTTTTCTCATTGCGTAGCAGTGATAGTTTAATCATGTCCGACTGAATACTATAGAACAGACTTTATGGATGAGGAAGATACTATGTAACTGCTTGTATCCAAGTGTCACCTATTCCAGTCTATAAAAAAAGTAAGGTCCCACAAAGCCACAATTTAGTGTGATAAAAAAGGAGGAAAATAAAAAAGGAAACAACGTCAATAACAAAGGTCGAACCCATGACCTTTATTCTAAAGGGGTAGGCAGCACTACCACTGAGACATGATGCAGTTTGTGTTATTTGAGCCAAAAAGATATCTTATATTACTTTTTTCTACCATTGCCGATATATTGATGTTTGCTACTTGGTGGTGTCAACTTTGTTGTTATGAGTTGAGAAACTTGTTGCTACCTGATCATCTTGTTGTGATGAGCCAAGAAACTTGTTGATACCTGATCATCTTATGGTGTTTGCTACTCGGTGGTGTGAACTTTGTGGTGATGAGTTCCTATGAGATGCCATCTTATTATGCCGATTTTGTTAATCTATTTCAAATTGATTCGAGCATACTCCTAATCACCATTCTGAATTCATAAGTGTTGCATAATTGCGAAACTAGGAAAAAAAGAAGGTAGAGGGAGAACAACAGATATATCATAATAATTTAGTGATATAAGGGGGAAGTTAGGAACGAGGAAGGTCCGATCTTTTGATTCCTGAGTAACAATTGTGTAACTGCTTCTTTCTAAGTGTCGCATATTCCATGTGGCCAGCCGCCTCGCGCCTGGTAACTGGACACGTCAGCCCCAACAATAGCACAGAGTGGTTCTGGTAAGTTGGTGGGAGAAAAGTCCGTGCCGCAGCCAAATTTTTTTTTCCGCAGACAAGTGTATATATCTCATTTCTCTCGACGACACGACGTACACTACTGCAACTCTGCAAGAGACTCGTTGGCACCACGCTCTTGTTCCTTTTGGCAAAGACTAGAGCTAGCTTCGGTGCATAGATTTGCTCTGCCCGTGGTGGGAATGGCCAATCGTAGCGGCCCTAGCGGCGAACGGAGGAGCAGGACTCGCTCCGGTCAGGTCAGTCCTCTATTTTATAATGCTACTTTGACCTGTCATCCTAGGTAGGGGGAATTCTGGGTTAATAGACTATATTCATGTATTTGAAAGGTGTTTGGAGTAGACTCCAGTAGCCCTAGAATGCCGACGCATGCTCCTCATAAAGTTATCATTCTAGATCCTAATGAAAATGAGTGCAAGGACGGATTTCTTGTCCATCTGAGGTATGACTGGACAGGCGCCAACCCTGCGCGTCGGTATGTATGCTGCTACAAGGTAAACGATAACTTATTTCACTTCTAATAAATTTTGCTTGTGTTTGATGTTAGTGTGGTCAATTGCTAATTATATGAATGAAATCGGTGACTGCAGATTGATAGCATGATGAGCTGAAGAAGAGGAAGCAAGGTCGTGGAAAGAAGCATGTACAGCTGCTAAGTAGGAGGCCAATGTCAAAGCAGATGAGCTAAAAAAGATGGCGTGATACTATGGGGAGGTAACCCATAACCTGTTTGAAACAAGAAAGCAAATGAGAAATGATGCTCTGTTGTCTCCTACAGAAAAGGGTGTAGCCAACAGGTTCCTAAAAGCTGAAAGCGAGGCAAGGATGTGGAAGGAAGAATGTGCAAAGGCTAATAGGGAGATTCAAGAGACTATCTCTGAGCTGCAGACGGTGAAGAAGCACTTGGATTTTGCCACGATTGTGGTGAAGAAGGTGAAGGAATTGCTGCGATAGGCCTCATATAAGAGGTCACTCAAGGACAACAATGAGACATAATGTGATTCGTGGTGTTATTGCTACGTAGACGGTTCAAATTTGTATCATGCTTGTATTTTGGTGTTTGCTACCAGATCATCTTATGATGTTTGCTGCTTATTATATGTGGTGTGAACTTTGTGGTGATGAGTAGCTATGAGATACCATCTTTTATTATGCTGATTTGGTTTAATCCATTTCAAAGTGATTCGAGCGTGCTCACTATTATGAATTCATATGTGTTGCATAACTACGGAACTATGCACAAAAGAAGGTAGAGGGAGAATATGAGTTATTGTAATAATAGTTAGAGAAGGGCAAAGTTATGGACGAGGAGAAGGTCAGGTCTGTTAATGTTTTGATGGAAGGACCTGTTGATGACTGTTAAGTGCTGCTTTTACTCCGTCAATTCCTGCATAAAATAAATGTAAAGTGATCATCAACACTAGAATAGGGCTTGATACTGATAGTTTCCACAAGTGTTGGTGTTTCTAGCTTTTGTTGCAGAATGCACCGAAATACGTGATAAACTGTACAATTGAGAGCAAGTGTCCAATGGCTTATATAGGACGTCATCATAAACAACCTCAAATGCCAAATTGCACTGCACCATTGCGACGGGCTCGTTGAGACGATCAAAATGGATATATTGTTTGCCTACATCGGAGTTCGTATGCACAAGATATGAAAAAGACAAATGCTGACGCAATGCTGACGTCATGTGGGGGCCCGCGCTACAGCGCCTTGCATGCGCGGGAATCGATCTGGGGCAGCCACGTGGCAGTGCCAATTGGCTGGCACCCGCGCCCGCGGATCGCTGCGCTGGCGTGCAGCGTATCTCGCTAGGGTGATGTGGCGGCCATCCAGCGGCTCCCGCCCCAGCACACGAATCACGCCCCCGGGCGCTCGCGCGAACTCCCGCGCGAGAACCGGGCCGGGACACGTGCTACATTGCGATAGGCGCAATGGAAGGCAGTTGGGTGGTGTCCGTGGGAAGGTGCCGGCCGGGGGCACGTGGCGGCCACAGAGGCAACGCGCGGAGGGGTTGCGCAGCCCACGCGGCTCACTCGCGGTCCGCCCGCCGGTCCACCCCGGTTCACCCTTTTTGGTGCCGGTTTTCGCCACAGATCGCATAGGATTTTTTGGTTCTAGACCCCAGAGGTCGATTCTAACCCGGTTTTCACCTGCCATGTGTCACTGCCTCATTGGTGGCGCCCAGCAAATCTGCACAAAGTGGAGACAATTGGAGCACAAAGCAAGCCACCCCCTCCTCTATAAATAGGAGGGGAGGGGCTCCCTTTTGGAGCACATTACAGGCTCCCTCTCCTCTCATTCTCTCCTTGGAGAGGTGAGTTCTCACCTTTCCATGTGTTGTGTGTGTGATTAGAGTGCTAGGTAGAGTAGGGGTGAGGTGTGAGTTGATGTCCACGTGGATGCTTGTTCTTCATTTAGACCAAAGTGAGTATTTCAGCATTTCCTATTTAGACTAAAGTGGACTTCGTGCATGAATGATATGTTCTTGTGTTCTTGGCTCGTTCATAGTTTAGTGGCTTGTGTTCTTCGTAGCACAGGGCTTCAATCCTTTAGAGCTAGTGCATTAGTGCAAGTATCTGTTTGCATGTTTAGATATTGTCTAGCTAATTAAGAGTGTTGTATCTCGTTCGCATCCATACCTTTCTGTTGCTCCATAACTCGATTACGAGCATGTTTTGAACCATTCCTCTCCAAGTTTGTAGTTCCGTATTTATACAGGGTGCTATAGTGTAGCTAGCGGGCTAGCAGACATAGCCACTCTATAGTAGTAATCGGTAGCGTAGACGTGGTGTCTGGGCTCTGGTTATCCTACGGATACCACGTGTGTTCGCGTAACGATAGAGGTAGGTCGTAGTGGTGACAGCTTGTTGGACCCTTTGAAATCCTCCGCGCTCGTGTACTGAGTAGGGCCCCCAGGCCGGTTGCACACTTAGACCTTTTAAAGCTAGGGTGTGCTGGTGCCCCACGGAGAGGGCTATCAGCGGTCGTTTCCATCTCGAGATTTAAGTCCCCCTAGAAAGTGCTTCTCAACCCATATCTATCCCAGCTGGAGTTTGGTGTCCTTGGACCGTCTATACTAGAATAGAAGATAGTGCACATCGTTCCTTAGATACGATAACCCTTGGACTACTCACCCTCCGAGGGGAAGTGCTACATTAGTGTATCTGTGTGCTTGGGGATTCGTTCACACTCGTCAGTGTACTCGGGTGTTCCTTACACGCTCACACTACCCGGCGCCTTAGTGGTGACATTAAGAAACACCAACAAGCATTTCTGGCACCATTGCTGGGGAACGGTTGCTGTATCTATCTTTGAACCTAGTGGTCCTCGTATCTATCTTTTTCGTTTTCCTTTTCTTCTACCTTTACCCCTGTTACCCATGGTGAAGCTTTCCTGTAAAAGCATCTCTATCCACAGGGATGAGCTCCCAGAGCCACCGCCTTCTGTGCGCCTTTTTCCTCACATCTGGCTTAGAGTTCCTTCCTAAAATCATCACTGTGGTTCGGAACATTTCCTTCTCTGGTTTACTAAGCAAGAACCCATATGCTCATCTGCGTGATTTCGAGTACTTGTATTCGTGCTTTGCCACCACGAGCATGACACAACATACCTTCATGTGGAAGTTGTTCCCATACTCTCTTGTAGGGAAGGCAGAGCGATGGTACACATGCACTATAGGTAGCATGAATGATAGTTGGGGTGAGCTTAGAGATAAGTTTTGTCTTGAGTTCTTCCCTCTGTCTCGTATTGCTGCTCTACGGGAACGTATCCATCGTTTTCAGCAGAAAGAGAAGGGATCGATAGGTGAAGCTTGGTGTAGATTTTCATGACTAATTAAATGTGGGCCTCCTCTATGGATACCTAACTCTCAGTTGCTTCGCAACTTTTATGATGGTCTCAACAAGTGCTCTGCTAGTTGCCTTGATGTTAGAGAGCCATTTCTCCATAGGGATCCGACTAAAGGTAGGAACTCCTATATAGTTGTCCCACTCACTACCGGGATGTTGGGCCCAAGCTCCATCGAGAGGAATCCGAGTCTATCCATGAGAGTCCCTCAACATCCAAGTCGGAGTTTTCATCTTCCATATCCCCAGACTTGCCTATTGAAACCTCTCCCGAACCACGAACACCGAAGGAAGAAGAAATTCAACCTTCGGTGTTCACTTGGAAATTCGACGATGACCCATCTAGAAATATTTTAGACACCTCGAATTCTTTTGATGCCCAATTAAGGGAGGAACCTTATTCTGTCCACACCGATCATTCTAGAGATCTTTCGACAGAACCTTCCCTTAGGCCTGCGGTGCCTCCTCTACCTCCTGATCCTCCTGACCAAGCATATCCTGAGGAGGCCATGAGGGAGGAATGGTCGGAGGGAGTGACACGATTTTACTAAGCGACTTGGAATAGTTCACCTTCTCTGGTTGTCCCTTGCTCTATTAGAGGCACTGTCGTAGAGGCCCATTGTAACCCCATCATGGAGGTTAACATTTTGCCATGGCACTTAGCGGAAACTTTTTTGGGCAAAGTTCCACTAGCACCATCCGACATGCTCCTCAAGACTTGTCCCTTCGGACACGTTCTTGGATGTCGGGGGATTGCAAGTGTCGTGCTGCTTATCATAGACGGGATCAAGGCTAGCTTAGACTTTCACATCTTCGATGTCTTCGATCCTGATCTTCTCCTAGGAACCCCATTACAGCAACTCTTTGATACATCTTTAGGGAGCCTAGATGGTAAGCTTAGGGGAGTCACTTCTGCCACTGCTACCCCTTGTCCGGAACATCCTATGGCAAAGCTTCTTCCCCAGCAAAACCCACTCAAGATGACAACACATATATCTCCATCCGCGTCATCCGATTTTGTTCTCATTAAGGTTGTAGAATGTTCTACCCTTCATGAGGATGACTCAGGAGACTCTCTTCACCTTTGTGAAAGCGAATGATCGTCACCACTCTCGACCGAGTTTCAGCCTCTTCCCGCTAGCCCGCATCCTGTTGCTTTCGATCATGGTCGAAAGTCAACATCGAGCTTCCACGATGACTCTCTTGAGATGGAGAATTTATGGGCCATGGAACCTTTCGAGGCACTGACCCTGGAGTCCGGAGGAAAGGATTCCACACATGAGCATGCTAGCTTCACTCTTGATTCACCATATGGATCATGCTCGCATCATGTCCCTCTAGAGTCAGACATGCTTAGTGCACTGAGCACGCATTAGGGCTTCAATCACCTTATGCTCCTCTTCTATAGAAAGTTGAGAAGGTTGGTTGTAGATGCGTATGTCTATCATAAGCATATCAGATTTCGTATGTGCACTGTGGCACTAACCTTGCAGCTAAAGCTTCACTGATACATCAAGGATTGGTGGTGAGACGGGAATGGCACCACCAACGATAGCTGCAAGATGAAGTTCCCACGGTTGAGCTTATGACATTAAATAAACAAAGCACTACCAGGACATAGCTTGGATTAGCATAGGTTTTATTTCCTTTTTTCGAATAAAAGCAAGAGCATGTTTTTAGGATAAGTTGTCCTTCAGGTATTTTTGGTCACTAACCTTTCAGGTGGAGATTGAAAAGAAAGATGGACAGGTGATGCCTACGAACATGTGAGCTACATCAGCTCAACACCTAAGGTAAGCTTTGGTGAGGGAACATTTACAAAAGGAAGCTTGATCACCACACACTTGAGTTTTATTGCCTAGCAACACAAACTTCAAGTGTGGGGGAGGTATGTGAGCATCCTGAGTAAAGTTCCTCCTCTACCAAATCTTATCCTGGTGTGGAAATGATGTTAGCTATTGCATCTTGCCCACTAGCTAGGTAAGTCCTGCTTTTGACATTAAACAAGGCCCTTCCGGGAGGTTGCCCGAGGTTCACTGTCATATGCTCATGCTTATGTCCCTTTTTGAAATAGCTTGATCATGCTTTCATGCCTCCTTTATCTCTGATCATATGCTCTAGCTTGAATGTCTGAGTACACATGCATTCATAGGCTGTTTTAAATTAAGCATGGTGCTTAGATTAAAACTGTCTTCTTCAGTCAAAACAAGACATGGTGTCGAGTTTTGATTGATGAACCTTAGAGTTATCTTTCCATAGATTTTGGTTGCATGCATGCTGACTAACCCCTGCAGAAGATTGTCAAATTTGAATGGGTAGGTCATTGAGCTAAATTCAAATGGGAAGGTAAGTTGAGGTGTCGGATTCATGTTGCACAACATGCAAAGGTGGAACATATGACCTCTCAAAGGTCTAAGGTAAGTATATTCCCCTTTGTGTATGAAGTGTAACCATGGTCTAACCCTTTCGAGCAAATGACATGGTGATAATAATTAAAAAACACAAAAATATTTGAATTTGAATAAAGGCTCTATGGTTCTCAAACCAGTAGAGTCTATCTTTTGTTTTCATTTGTCATTTGAAGAACAACACCAGGTTCAACCACCAGTGTGGGGGAGTTCCCTCAAGCTCATCATCGACATTTCCACTAGAGAACTACCACACAAGGGTTGCATAACATCGACTACGCCTTCATGACAAGAGCAAGGTAAACTCGAGCGAGCCGGCTGCCTTATGCTTAGCCGAATCACCACTAGTCTCCCTTGATCTCTTATCCTTCAGAAGTGATGGTATGTGCACCCTTCACCTCACTCTTTGTTATCCATGAGTTTGATTGAATTTCAATTCCTATCATTTGATATCAATCTCAATGGTTCGTGCTCTGCTTGCTCCACATGATTCCTGTGGTTGGCTTGCATATGTTTTATTCCTTACCTATCATCTTGATGCTTGTGAACAAATATCATTAGGGAACTCATGCTTATCTAAGTAGTTGACATTTGTGATATGGTTTGATGATATGATCTTCGCTCGTTATGTTTGAGTGCTTGGGAATTTTATTTGAATATCATGAAATCCTTTGGAAAGCTCTTCTTTGATATGCCACTATCCTACCAAAGCCATATGATGTTCATAGTTGAAAACCTTATACTCATATGCTGCTTGTTATTGCATTGAGCTTTGTCAAATTTTGTGACCCTTGTGAGAATTCTTTTCATTACTCTCATGATCAAGATTCATGTGCACACCACCTCTTTCCCCTTGCTATGCTTCTACACTACAAGTTAGCATTGTATCATTCATTCATTTCATGCAAAATAAAGCTCCATGTGTGGTGTGACCTCTCTCTCTCCAAAAAGTGTCCTTCAAAAAGAGACATGGGCTATGAAAAAAAAGAAAGAAAAAGAAAGAGACACATGCTCAAAGCATGATAAAAAAAGAGAAAAAAAGAGAAGAAGAAGAAAGAATAGCTCATGTCCAAAACAAAGGAGAAAAAGGAGAGAGATGAGGATAATGCAAAAAGGAGTTCCATAATTAAGATGGTAATAACTAGTATCCATTCCGGGGCTAGTGTCCACCTTACCATTACCTCAACTTTCATCATATATGTGGCGAATGTGATCTCTGGGGCGAAGAGTGGTGGCGCGAGGTGTCGCACCTCGACGTGTGGCAGGTGGGGTCGCTGCACCGCGGAGAACTCCTACTCCTCTCGCGGTGGCCCCGCTGAGAGGTGCTGAGGACTAGGTGTGTTCGAGGACTAGTGGAGGGTCGCTCCTTAGTGATGAGTGATTGACAACGTTGTGTGGACTGATGCTTTGCTGAGTATTGCAGGTGCAGGTTGCGGCTTGACTTGTGTTAGTGCAGGTGAAGAACAAGCACGAAAGGTCTATGCCTGTGTGGCCTCCAAGGAGTGGAGAGACAAGTAGGCTTGGTTCGATGGACTCGGTGGCCGATGGGGTCAAGTGCGAGCCGTATGGTGCAAGAAAAGAGAGCTGAAGTCAAGGACATGGAGCCGGTGCATTGGTGGCGGCCAAGTCAAGGAACGAGGCAAGTCCGAGTAGACCGTCCGGGCGCCGGAGGTGAAAGGCTTGGCGAGCTCGATGCTTGGTGAGGTGAGGCCAGGCCGTGCACGCGGGGTTTGGTGGTTTGGCCACAAAACCATCGGAAGACGGTTTCTTGGTTTGGGCCTCAAAACCAAGTTCGGAGGCCCGAGGCGACGGAGATGGTGATCCGGGAGCTTCGGGAAGCTTCGAGGCGGGGGACACGTGGCGTGGTCACAGGGCTTGCGTCGAGGGTAAGCAAGTCTGCGATGGAAGCATGTCCGCTCGATGAGAATATGCTTGACTTGGACCAAATTGCCCCTGAGGGGTGTGTATCTTACATTTATGCACTAGGGGTAGTTATGTCATTTGCCACCTCTAGGAGACTTAGTCTAAATAGAAGGTAGAGAGGATGGCTAGGGTTGATCGTCTGGAACTCGCTTTAGACTGCTTCTTTTCCCAGTATTTCCTTAGGCTAGATTCCTGTATAGACTCTGACCTCTAGATGTATGGAAGCATTCGGCGTTGTGATTCGATCCCTCTCTTAGCTCTTTGTGATTTTCGTGTCATTTTCGGAGCTATTTTTGAGTGCTTTTGTTCTTCGCTCGATTCGTTGATTTGAGGGCGTTTCTCCTTGAATTTCTTTGAGGGGATCATGGGTGGATGCCTTGCGCATGTTTGTGTGTGATCTTGACCCCTCAAACACCGGGAAATCCCTTCGATTCGCGAGTTTTGGTTGGAGCCCGAGCTCTTGGTGGTGGTTCATGTGATCCGCGATTCCCGGTGATTTAGGGAGTTAGAGGTCGAGATTTTTGGGGCATAGCTTCATCTAGTGACGCTTCTCATCTCCCCAAAATCTTGTCTCAAGAGCTCTAGCCGTTTGGGAGATCTGGTGATAGAAAGGGGGAGTTGACCTCGCGGGGTCGCGCGTTTCTGCTCCTGTTCGCAACACGCGGACAGTCCGCGGTACCCTGGCAGACAGTCCGCGGTACCCTGGCAGACAGTCCGCGAGCTACTGAACAGTGCAGGTGTTCTTCATGTTCCTCGCGTGTTCTTCCGAGTTCGTGTTTTGATCTGGTGCCACAAGTGGTTTTGGTTGCACGGAGTTTGCGGACGGTCCGGACTTGAGTGTTGGACAGTCCGTGGAGGTGCGGACAGTCCGATTTTTCGGGGTGCGTCTCTGGTAGCTCTGTCCGCTTTAGGACTGTCTGCCCAGGCCTCACGAACAGTCTGCCCGTACATCACGGACTGTCTGCCAGGTCTATTGCAGACTCGCCTCCTTTGGTTTGATTCTTGTCCGGTGCTTCCGCTCTTTGATTCGTGGCTTGTCTCTAGGACTTGTAGGCTTGTGTGTGCCTAGTCTAGAGCTTCTTTGGTGTGTGCGAGTGATCCGAGTGGCAATCGAGGTATAGGCCGAGTTCTCTCTTTGGAGAAGAATTTTTATCGGCTCCCATTCACTCCCCCCCCTCTCTGGTCGCTTATTCGGTCCTTCAGGTGCGGCTGCTCGTTCCGGGCTGATCAGCTCGGGAGGACAGAGGCGGTGCCTGCTGGCTCAAGCTGGCACCGACCGTGGTCAAGGAGGGTGCTGACCCGCCGCGTGGCCACGACATCGCCGCCGCGTCGTCTGTCCACTCGAACTCGGACTCGGCCTCGTCCGTGTTCGGCGGCACCGACGAGGGGTCCTTGTTCTCGGAGACATTGGCCTCCCCGGCCCGCCGGCTCGAAGCGCGGCCGTCGTTCCTCGACCGCTTGTCGATCTCCTTTTGCTGATGGGCCCTCCTGTGCTCCCCCCGCTGCTGCTGCCGCGCGGCAATCTCTCGAGTGAGCGCCCGGTCCTCTTCCAGCGGAGGATGCGAGGTGAGGATGCGCACCGGCGCCATCTGGGAAGACACGAGAAAGTCATCACCCAAAGTCACAGGAAACAAATCAAAAAGAAATCGAGAGAGGCGTACCAGGGCCGCGGTGGTCAGAGAAGGAAGCATCGGCAGCACATTCGGCGGCGGCCAGAACAGATGAGTGACCCCAGTAGCCTGGGAAACCCGGCGCTGTACCTCGTCCATCGAGGGCAGGGGGTTGGCCGTCACCATCCCCACGAAGGGAGCCCGGTCGTCCGTCATCTCACAAAGGCGTAGAGCACGACGGCGGAGCGGGACGATCCCCCTCACGTGGTAGCCGCCGGTCACGGTGATGAAGTCCACACCGTTGTTGCGGAGTATCTTGAGGGCGTTGAGGGCGTCATTGAGGAGTCGGGGTCGATCTTTCTTCTCCGGCTGTACTTCCACTTCGCCGGCGCCTGGTCGTGCCAGCGGTTGGTGAACTTGGGCAGCGGGTTCTCGAGATCGTTCTTGAGGTAGAACCAATCCCCATGCCACCCGCCATTGGAGCTTGTCAGGTTGGTAGGAATGTACTCGTCCATCCTCCCCTGCTTCCTGCGAAGTCTGGCGCACCCAATCACCGCCGCGGTGCGCTCATCCTTCAGGCAGACGAACTTGTAGAAATATCGGAACAGGTCCCAGTGGGCTCCCTGTCCCAGATACCCCTCACACAGAGCTTCAAACGCCGCCATCTGCTGGACGCTGTTCGGATTCAAGTTGTGGAGCTCGAGCTCGTACTCCTTGAGGACGGCGCGGATGAACCGCCCCGCCAGAACGGAGAAGCCGCGCTCGTGGAAGATCATGAACGAGACTACGTATCCCTCCGGGGGCTCGGGGCTGCTCTCGGCTCCGGGAACTTTCCACTCCTCTGCTTCGCTTAGCGGAGGCAGCATGCCGTCGGCGGCGAGGCGGTCAAGCTTGGACCAGGTCGCTGTTGAGGACGCCTAGTTCGACATAGCGTCGGCCGTGGTGGCGGCGGCGGGCGGAGCTAGTTTGCGGTTGAAGGCGAGGAGCGCTCGGTGGCTTGCGCGCGGCGGGTGCGGAGGCAAAGGCAGAAACAACAGTGGTGAAGTGCACAAGAAGGAAGAGGAAAAAACTTAGCCGGCAGTCGTGGTATTGAGGACCAGGTGTATCCGAAGACCAATGGAGGGTCGCTCCTTAGTGATGAGTGATTGACAACGTTGTGTGGACTGATGCTTGGCTAAGTGTGCAGGTACAGGTTGCGGCTTGACTCATGTCGGTGCAAGTGAAGAATAAGCGCGAAAGGCCTTAGCCGTGGCGGCCTCTGGGTGATGGAGTGGCAAGTAGGCTTGGTTCGATAGACCCGGTGGCTGATGGGGTCAAGTGCGAGCCGTGCGGTGCAAGACTAGCGGGCTGAAGTTGTGAACATGGGCCGGTGCAAGGTAGCGGATGGAGCCCGAAGCTTGCACGCGGGGTTTGTTGGTTTGCCCACAAAACCATCAGTGGACGGTTTCTTGGTTTGGGCCTCAAAACCAAGCCCGGAGGCCCGAGGCGACGGAGATGGTGATCCGGGAGCTTCGGGAAGCTTCGAGGCGGAGGGCACGTGGCGTGATCGCGGAGTTTGCGTCGAGGTGAAGCGAAGCCGCGGTGGAAGCGTGTCCGTCCGATGAATACTTAACCAAAATGCCCCTGAGGGGTTGTATCTTCATTTGAGTTGTAGGGGTAGCGTGGTCATTTACCTCCCTCCGATGGACTTCGTATAAATAGTGGAGAGGTGGATGGCATCTCTCGCTCTTGGACTCTAGGGCTTTCTCCCTCGGTAGATTTCTCTGAACTGCTTCTTTTCCCTTTGGATTCCTTAGGCTAGACTCTTGTATAGACTCTGACCTCTGGATGTATGGAAGCATTCGGCATTGCGGTGATCTCCTAGTCCTCTGTGATTTTCGTGTCATTTTCGGGGCTATTTTTGGGGAGTTTTGTTCTTCGCTCGATTTGGGTATTTGAGGGCGTTTTCCTTCGGATTTCTTTGAGGAGATCATGGGTGGATGCCTTGCACATCTTTGTGTGTGATCTTGACTCCTGAAACGCTATGGAGAGCCTTCGATTCGTGAGTTTTTGGCCAGAGTTCAAGTTCTTGGTGGTTGCTTGTGTGATCCGCGATTCCCGGTGATTTAGGGAGTTAGAGGTCGAGATTTTTGGGGCATAGCATCCTTGTGTGACGCTTTTCATCTCCCGGAAATCTTGTCTCAAGAGCTTCAACCATTTGGGAGATCCGATGATGAGTTCTTGGAGTTGACCCCGCGGGTCGGGCGTTTTTCTGCTCTGTCCGCACCTGGCGGACAGTCCGCGGCCTCCGTGCGGACGGTCCACGAGGTGCCTGATAGGCCGGCTGTTCTTCGTGTTCTTCGCGGATGGTCCATACTCAAGTGCCGGACGGTCCGTGACGAGGCGGACGGTCCGCGGGTCCATCACGGACGGTCCATTTTTCTCGGTGCGCCCCTGGAGGTTCGGGTTGCTTTTACGGACAGTCCGTCGTGACCTCTCGGACGGTCCACGCCCTCCACGCGGACGGTCCGCCCGGTCACCCCGGACAGTCCGCCAGGGACTTGGCAACAGTGCCTAAGTCCTTTGGTTCTTCCTTTGGTGCTTCCGCTCTTTGCTCCTAGGCTTGTAGGTTGATCTTCTAGGCTTGTGTGTGCCTTGTTTGGAGCTTCCTTTGTGTTCGTGAGCGTTTGGAGTGGCAATCAGGGTATAGGCCGAGTTCGACCTTTGGGAAGAATTTTTATCGGCTCCCATTCACTCCCCCCTCTCTGGTCGCCCAATTCGGTCCTTCAATTGGTATCAGAGCCGGTTACGGATCTTCTTGATTCTAACCAGTCTAAGATCCAAAGATGGGCGATTACGGCAAGGGGTCGGGTCCTCTGCACTTTGATGGCAAGAATTACCCGATGTGGGAGAGGTGCATGGGCGCATTTTTGCGAGGGAAGGGAACTCTTATCTGGGAGGTCACTCAGAATCCTCATTATGTCATACCAGATAGTTTTCTGCTTCCAGGATCGCGGGACATGTTTGAGGCCAATAGCAAGGCCGTTGATTACTTGTTCCGTGCTCTCTGTGCCTCGGAGTTTGATAGAGTGTACGGAGAGGACATGGCCGGAAAGATTTGGCTCAAGTTGAGAAATGCTCATGTTGGCAATGCCCAAGTGCAAGGCCGTATGTTTTCCACTTACCGGAGAGAGAACGAGAACTTCACTCATCTCCCCGGTGAGTCGACCGATGCTATGTTTCAGCGCTTCACTAGCATAGTCAACAACATGAGGGCCAATGTGACAATGCTCCCATACACGGATCATGATCAAGCTATCAAGCTTTTGCATGCCCTGGATAGGTCCGTGTGGAGTGCCAAGGTCGAGGCCATTGAGGTGTCGAGTGCGTATGACACGCTATCACTTGACGAGCTGTTCTCCAAGCTCAGGTCTTCAGAGGTTGATCATGGCTTGAGAGCCAAGAGCGAGAGCCCCACTAATCCTCATAGTTTGGCTCTTGTCTCCGGGTCAAGGTCTAACGCTAACATCGGTGGTTTCTCTTTGTCTTGTCTTGTGTCTTTGCTAGATGAGGACTTTGAGGTGCTGAGCGAGGACGATCTCGCCTTGTTGAGCAAGAGGTTTGGGCGGATGTACAAGAACCACAAGAATGCAAGGCGGAGCTCGGGGATGTGCTATCAGAGCGGGAAGCACGGGCACTTCATCGCCGAATGCCCTGAAGCCATGGAGATCAAGAACGACTACAAGGGCAAGCCCAAGCACGACTACAACAAGCATCGCTCCCGGAACGACTACAAGGACAAGCACAATGACAAGGGCGAGAGAAGGCACAAGAAGAGTAGCAGGTACAAGAAGAAGACCGCTCGAGCAATGGTGGCCGGAGCGAGCGACATCGACTCGACATCAAGTGATGCTTCCTCCGACTCAAGCAGCGAGGAAGAGCAAGAGAAGTGTAAGGACAAGCGGCACACGTGCAAGAACTTCACCGGCCTAAGCTTCGTCGCACAAGGAGGCTTCTGTGGCATGGCGCACTCCAAGAAGGGTGGGAAACACAGCTCGGATTCGAACTCCGATTCCGATGAAGAGGTACGACAAGATCCCAACTTCTTGCTAGAGGAGAATGCTAGGCTCAATGAGTTGCTTGATAATTGTGATGGTGTGCTTAGAAAGACCAACAAGGAGAAGAGGGAATTTAGGTCTCTGTTGGGTGATGCTAAGGATAAGATAGCCGAGCTTGAATCCTTGCTTGTGGATGCTAGAAATGAGATAGGTGCTTTGAAATCTGCTCCTGTGGTGTCTGATGAGATTGACTGTGGTGATTGCTTAGTTTTTCTTGCTGATTTGACTGCTCTGAAGGAGAAGCATGCCTCTACCTTGGAGGAACTAGATGTGATTAGAATTGAGTGTGATGAATTGAAATCTAGGCCAGCTTTACTAGGTGCTTGTACCTCATGTCCTGTCTTGCATGCTAGGCTAGATGAATCTCACACTAGAATAGTTTCTCTTGAGGCGGCCTTGAAAGCTCCTCTTCCTACATCATGTTCAACCTGTGAAATACATGCTTTGAAAAACATGGAACTTGCACACTATGTTGACCATCTGCAGGATGAAAATGATGAGCTTTGGAAATTGATGAGTTGGTTGTCTGGGCATGAGCCACAATTGAGTTTGATGTTGGCTCAGTTCAAGAGGTTTGATGGTCAGGCGTTGGGGGCTGACAAGAGTGGTGAGAAGAGTGGTGAGGGAGAAGAGAAAGCTGGAGAGTCACCTACACCACCCCACACCATACCCATGAAAAAATATGCACCCAAGCCAAACCAACTGAGAAACAAGTTTGATACAACTCCAGACCCACCAGTGTTCCCCTAGAAAACAGAGAATTACCAGAAACCCATCAAGTTTGTGAGCAACCTGGGTAATGTCTTTGAGGGGAAGTCAGGAGAGAAAGCGGTTGAGAAGCCCACAGAAAAGCCATCGCCTAAGCCAGTGCCAATCCGCTTCCATTGTGAGTATTGTGGGAGGGATGGGCATAAGGATGAGTTTTGTTTCCAGAGGAAGAGGGATGAGAGGTTTGCTAGGGAGATGGCAAACAAGAACAGGTACCACCTTGCTCGTGGTGTGCCTGAGCCTCGTAGAGGGCCTCTACCTAGGGGTGAGGTGTATGTGCGTACAGTTCCCACTCGTGGAGGTGGAGGTGGAGGAGTGTTCCCTCAGAGAGATAGGCGTGTTGGGTTTGGGCGTGATGAGTTGGCTCGATGTGCTCCTTCTCGTGACCGTTACGAGTTTGGGAGGCACGATCGGAGCTTTGGGTCTCAGATGGACTACGGGCCACGTTTTCCCTCTCGTGGTGCGTGTACTCCTCAGTGAGACATGATAGGTCCTTTGGTGGTAGGCGTGAGAGGACTCCGCCTAGATGTTTTGGTAGGATGGATTTTTCTAACCTTTTTTTTGAGCAAATAGCTCGACACAGGTTTGACTATTTTGGTACTAACCCCAGTGTTGAGTCGCTTGCTCATTCTCGTTCTCGTTTTTTATTACAGGTGGGAGGCTTGGAAAACTTTTGGTTGATCGACTCCGGTTGCTCAAGACACATGACCGGAAATCGTGGGTCGTTCTCCAGCCTCACCCCGGTGAGTACGAGGGAGTACATCACTTTCGGGGATAACGGGAGAGGACGAGTGCTTGCTGAAGGTATGGTGAAGGTCAGTAGCAAGGTGACCTTAAGAACTGTGGCCCTGGTCAAGTCACTTGGTTTTAACCTGTTGTCAGTATCTCAATTACTCGACGAAGGTTTTGAGGTTCTTTTTAAGTCGGGTGCTTCTCGTGTGCTTGATTCTCGAGGCGATCTTGTCTATACGATCGTCCCCGAGGGTCAAATCTTCCGTGCCGATTTTTCCCAGTCTGTTGGTCCTCCTCGATGTTTGTTGCTGGCGTGTCGGCCAAGCTTTGGAAATGGCATAGGAGGTTGGGACACTTGAGCTTTGAGTTGCTTTCCCGCATGAGTGGTCTTGACCTTGTCCGAGGATTGCCTAAGTTGAAATTCGAGAAGGATTTGGTTTGTGCTTCTTGTCGGCATGGAAAGATGGTTGCTGCTTCTCACGCCCCTCTGACTGCTGTCATGACCGAGCGACCTTGTGAGCTGTTGCACATGGATTTGGTTGGGTCAGCTCATGTTCGCTCTGCGGGTGGGAAGTGGTATGTTCTTGTGGTTGTTGATGATTTTTCGAGGTACTCTTGGGTTTTCTTTTTGGAGGATAAGAGCGAGACACTTGGCTTTGTTCGGGACTTGATCTTGAGGTTGAAGAATGAGAGACATGGTGATGCCATTCGAGCTATACGCAGTGACAATGGCACAGAGTTTAAGAACTCTCATTTTGATGCCTTTTGCAGTGATCTTGGTCTCGATCATCAGTACTCTTCTCCATACGTCGCTTGCCAGAATGGCGTAGTGGAGAGGAAGAACCGGACCCTTTGTGAGATGGCCAGGACAATGCTCGATGAGCATAGGACTCCTAGGCGTTTCTGGGCCGAGGCGGTCAATACCGCTTGCTATGTCTCAAATTGCATCTTCCTTCGTGCCTTTAAGAAGAAGACCTCTTATAAGTTGATGTATGACCGACAACCCAAGGTGAGTCACTTTAGAGCCTTTGGATGCAAGTGTTTCATTCTGAAGAAGGGCAAGTTGGATAAGTTCGAGTCTAGATGTTCAGATGGTATTTTCCTTGGTTATGCAATTCATTCTAGAGCAAATCGTGTGCTCAACCTTGACACTAACCGAATCATGGAGACTTGTGAGGTTACCTTCGACGAGACACAGCCATGTAGCTCTTCTGCCTTTGAGTGTGCAGGTGATGAGGAGATTGGTGCCAGGATCTTTGAGGATGAGAAGGATGGAGATGGAGACGAGGATGATGATGATGGCGGTGCTCCCGTGGCTGATCGTGTACACGCTACTTCCACTACTACAACGACAATCGAGGATGGACCATCCCCTACACCCACTACGACTGAGGCTGTTCGAGTGGAGGCTGCTGCTGAGAGGGAGATTGTGTCCAGGCGAGAGGCTCCCCGGCGTGTACAAGTGGATCACCCACCGACGACAATCATTGGTGACCTTCATGAACGCACTACACGGTCGAGGTCAAGGAACACATCTCATTTCGCTCACTTTGCTTTTGTCGCTTCTTTCGAGCCCAAAGATATTCGACACGCTTTGTCTGATGAGAATTGGGTGAATTCCATGCATGAGGAGTTGGAGAATTTTGAGAGAAACCAAGTCTGGGTGTTAGTCGATCCACCACAAAATTGCCGTCCCATAGGTACCAAGTGGGTGTGGAAGAACAAAGAGGGTGAGAATGGGATGGTTGTGAGAAACAAGTCGAGGTTGGCGGCTCAGGGGTTCAACCAAAAGGAGGGGATAGATTATGAGGAGACATTTGCTCCTATGGCCCGTTTGGAGGCAATTAGGATCCTTCTAGCCTTTGCCGTGGCTAAAGGGTTCAAGTTGTTCCAAATGGACGTCTGTTGACGGTTGAAATTCACCATTTCTAACCCTCAATATTCTCACATAAATGGAGGCATATGCATTATTTACTAGCATATTGGTTTGAATAATGTAGTTTCACTTGTCCTTGGAGATTATTTGTCTGTAGGTGATTTACCCCTTAAATGAGATGGAAACTCACCTTCTATGAAGAAACCATGCCAACTCAGTTGAGGAGGTGGCTGTCACCAAGGGAAACATGGCAATCCACGACATCGATCTAGGGGAGGAACTCACCGACGAATCAGAGGACGCCACATAGACTTCACATGGATCAAAGGGCCCACCTCGGATACCAAATCAAGCCATGCACCGGGGATGGATCAGAGGGCCCATAGGGCAGCCAACCAGAGGAAGGCCACCAGGTGGGGCCACCCTAAGGGGCCGGTCGATCCAAGGATCAGCCGAACCGCCTTAGGGGGTTCCATCCTGGCCCTCCACGTGGCAGCCCCCTATTGGTCCATTGCCTCACTCCCGGGTGTTTAGGGGTCATTTGGTGCTCCGAGCAAGCCTTGTCCTTGCCTATAAATAGAAGGGGAAGGGCTCCCATTTCTCACACACCACTCTCTCATTCTTCTCTCACTTTTAGTTTCCAAGGCTAGGGGGTAGGTTAGAGTAGCTCTTATTCAGGTTCCAAGTCCTCTTGGAAGTCTAGGTATGAGTTCTCTTTTATCTTTATTTCTTTGTATGACTTTGATCTACTTCAGTTATTCAGCTATTTCATATAAAGTCATGGTAGATCATATTCTTGATATGTTCTTGAGTTCATCATCTGTTCATAATTTAGAGGCTTGTGTTCTTCCTGAACACTACCTTTTGATCCACTTGAAGGGTGATAAACTCCTTCCTTATGTGTTTGTTCATAAGTTAGAGGCTCGTGTTCTTCACGAACACGACCCTTTGATCTTATTGATTAGACATAAGAGAGTTCATATCTGTTTGTATGTCTAGCCTTAGTTGATCTTGGTAGATGGCATGAGAGTGTTGCATGAGGTCTGTGTTCAAGCTACGGTACTCGGTCTAGTTGACCAGTCTTCTGGTGGCTCTCACCCTGGGTCACAATAGCCCGGGCCGGGTGGAGTCTAGCAGCAACGTAGGCATGGTGCCTGGGTTGTCTGGCTACGATAGTTATGAGCATACCCCCCGTAACGAGAGGTCGGTCCTCAGGTGGTGACAGCCCTATTGGATCGTAGGGCAACCTCCACGCTGGGGTACCTGCTGTAGGAGTCTAAAGTCTAGTTTCGCAGAGTGCTGGTCATCGCGGGCTAGCTCCCTGTTTGTACCTGGGTGCTGAACCTTATCTCTCTCATGCAATACTCATGCCCATCTCTTGTATCTTCTAGCTTTGTATGTTTAGTACATTAGAACCTAGAGCTAACTCGTATGTTCCCCCTAAGTCGTAGTGTGCTAGAGTAGAGGTAGATCTGAGTGTGTGTGTCACACTACCCTTATATCTTTTAACTTACCCCTGTCTTTGAGTGTGTTGTTCCCTATATCTATCTCTTGGTTTACATTCAGAACAAAAGCATAAGTCTAAGATATCCGCCATTACCTTCCACGGATACAATACCCTTGGAATACTCTCCTTCCCAGGGGAAATGCTACAATGGTTTATCTGTGCAGTTGCGGATTCGTTCATGATCGTTTAGATTAACCTCTGGCAAGTCTCGATGTTCACGCTAACCTGGTACCATTAGTTGTGACATTGAGAGGTGCCTAAAGGCATTTCTAGCGCTGACGCTAAGGATGGACTCCAAATCTGTTCTTAAGTGATCGACGTTAAGAAATACCAACAAGCATTTTTGGCGCCGTTGTTGGGGAAGGCACAGGATTATCATGACTATACTTTGCATCTGTTTATAAACTCTGAGTAGGTTAGGACAACTCTCAATGCAGGATAACCTTGATTGTCTTCTTTTATCTTTTGATGATGAAGACAGGTAGTGTATGACTGGTTTGGACCTACCGGGAAATTTTACCGAAGATCCTGAGTCACTTGTGAGGAAAGCTCGAATTCATTTCGGCTCACCTCGTCATACTATCCGGAAGGCGGTCCAGCTTTCTTTGTACCATCCACGTCCAACGCTATGGCCCAGAAGACACTTTGTGAGTACTCAGCTCCTTCTGCTGACCAGGTGCTGCAAGGCCCTGAGGTGGCAATGGGGACTGAAAATTTTCAGATCAAGACGGATCTAATCACGATGGTACAGGCTAGCCCATTCTGTGGCAAGCCAAATGAGGATGCCGATGCTCATCTGCAGGAATTCCTAAAGCTATGTAGCACTTTCGTCATCAAGGGTGCAAATATGGATGTTGTTCGTCTATGGCTGTTTCCATTCTCCCTCTTGGGGAAAGCTAAGCAATGGTTCTACACGAATCGTGAAGCTATTAACACTTGGAGCAAGTGTTCAGAGGCATTTCTCAAGAAGTTCTTCCCATTGGGTAAAACCAATGCTCTTCGTGGAAGGATTTCTGGTTTTCAGCAAGCAGCAAGTGAATCTATTCCAGAGGCTTGGGAAAGGCTTCAGGAGTATGTCCTGGCCTGTCCTCACCATGGGATGGAGGATTGGCTTATTCTTCAAAGCTTCTACAATGGGTTGACTCCGACAGCCTGAGGCCATATTGATGCTGCTGCTCAAGGAGCATTCTTCTCACTCACTGTTGATGATGCTAAATTACTCATTGAGAAGATGGTCTCCAACCAAGGGTGGAGTGATGAAAGACTCCAACCACGACCGAGGGGTACTCATACTGTCAAGGAAGCAGACATGATTACTGCCAAGATGGATCTTCTTATGAAGAGATCGGATGACTACACCAGCGAGAAGGCTGCCATGGCCACCACCACTTTGCCTATGGACTCTCACATGACTTGTGAAGTCTGTGGCAGCACTGGGCACTCAGGCAACTACTATCCGGAGACTCAGGAGGAAGTGATGTACATGAATGGCAACAACAATGGTTATCGTCCACCTCAACAAGGAGGCCAATCGTGGAATCAACAACGCCCTTATTATCAAGGAGGTAACCAAGGTAATTCGTACAATCCCAACCAACCTTCCTTGAGAGATCTCGTTTTTGGGCAAGCTAAGATTAATGAAGGTATTAACAAGAAGCTAGCTGCCCTTGATAAAACTGTGGAAAGCCTCAACGTTAAGCTTGATAGCTTTTCTTCTACTCAGAAGAGTCAGCTAAGTTTCAACAAAATGTTAGAAACCCAGCTGGCCCAGCTGGCTGCTTTGGTTCCATCTCCTGATAATGGGAGGATCCCGGGGCAACCCATATCCTCTTGTGAAAATGTTAGTGTAGTGTCAACCAGGTGGGGTAAGCCACCTAGGAAGACACATGCTTCTAACTACGTAGGAAAGCCCATACAACAAATTCTTGATCCATGGGAGGAATCTGTAGTGGTGCACAAGAAAGATCCAGGCTACCCGACTATCACTTGCACAATCTATTACAAGAAGATCAGGCATGCCCTTTGTGACTTTGGTGCGAGTGTTAATCTCATGTCCAAGGCCATGTTCGAGCAACTGGGATATCCAGCTCTCTCTCCAACAGCACGGACTATCCAACTTGCCGATTCAATGATACGATATCCAGAAGGAATTGTTGAGAGCATATTGGTTAAGGTCAAGAGTTCTTATGTCTTCGCGGATTTCGTGGTCCTTGATATGGATAACGAGGGAGGAATGCCGCTCATCCTTGGGCGACCATTTCTCAGTGATGTCCGAGCTAGGATCAATGTGGGGTCTGGAATCATCCGTTTCCGCATTGGGAAGAGGAACTTGAAGTTCAAGTTTCAAGACAAAGAAGAGCAATGTTATTTGGTGCAAGATAGTGTTGAGCAGCTTAGGGGAAGGACGGAGCCTTTACCCCCGAGGAAGGAATCTCCGTCAAAGAGGCTAAAGAAAATTTGGAAAGAATGGCGGAAGATTGAGATGGCACCAACCTCTACTTCTCAGGAGTGGGGTGCTGAATGGAATTGATCACTGAGAAGAGTCCAGCTCGTCGGACTAAAAATGATGGGTCCTTTCTACCAAAAAGGTTCAAGTTGTTCCAAATGGACGTCTGTTGACGGTTGAAATTCACCATTTCCAACCCTCAATATTCTCACATAAATGGAGGCATATGCATTATTTACTAGCATTTTGGTTTGAATAATGTAGTTCCGATCCACTTGTCCTTGGAGATTATTTGTATGTAGGTGATTTACCCCATAAAAGAGATGGAAACTCACCTTCTATGAAGAAACCATGCCAACTCAGCTGAGGAGGTGGCTGCCACCAAGGGAAACATGGCAATCCACGTCATCAATCCAGGGGAGGCCCTCACCGACGAATCAGAGGACGCCACATGGACTTCACATGGATCAAAGGGCCCACCTCGGATACCAAATCAAGCCATGCACCGGGGATGGATCAAAGGGCCCACAGGGCAGCCAACCAGAGGAAGGCCACCAGGTGGGGCCACCCTAGGGGGCCGGCGATCCTAGGATCGGCCAAACCGCCTAAGGGGGTTCCATCCTGGCCCTCCACGTGGCAGCCCTCTATTGGTCCATTGCCTCACTCCCGGGTGTTTAGGGGTCATTTGGTGCTCCGAGCAAGCCTTGTTCTTGCCTATAAATAGAAGGGGAGGGGCTCCCATTTCTCACACACCACTCTCTCATTCTCCTCTCACTTTTAGTTTCCAAGGCTAGGGGGTAGGCTAGAGTAGCTCTTATTCAGGTTCCAAGTCCTCTTTGAAGTCTAGGTATGAGTTCTCTTTTATCTTTATTTCTTTGTATGACTTTGATCTACTTCAGTTATTCAGCTATTTCATATAAACTCATGGTAGATCATATTCTTGATATGTTTTTGAGTTCATCCTCTGTTCATAATTTAGAGGCTTGTGTTCTTCGTGAACACTACCTTTTGATCCACTTGAAGGGTGATAAACTCCTTCCTTATGTGTTTGTTCATAAGTTAGAGGCTCGTGTTCTTCACGAACACGACCCATTGATCTTATTGATTAGACATAAGAGAGTACATATCTGTTTGTATGTCTAGCCTTAGTTGATCTTGTTAGATGGCATGAGAGTGTTGCATGAGGTCTGTGTTCAAGCTACGGTACTCGGTCTAGTTGACCAGTCTTCTGGTGGCTCTCACCCTGGGTCACAATAGCACGGGTCGGGTGGAGTCTAGCAGCAACGTAGGCATGGTGCCTGGGTTGTCTGGCTACGATAGTTATGAGCATATCCCCCGTAATGAGAGGTCGGTCCTCAAGTGGTGACAGCCCTGTTGGATCCTAGGGCAACCCCCGCATTGGGGTACCTGCTGTAGGAGTCAAAAGTCTAGTTTCGCAGAGTGCTGGTCGTCGCGGGCTAGCTCCCCGTTTGTACCTGGGTGCTGAACCTTATCTCTCTCATGCAATACTCATGCCCATCTCTTGTATCTTCTAGCTTTGTATGTTTAGTACATTAGAACCTAGAGCTAACTCGTATGTTCCCCCTAAGCCGTAGTGTGCTAGAGTAGAGGTAGATCTGAGTTTTTGTGTCACACTACCCTTATATCTTTTAACTTACCCCTGTCTTTGAGTGTGTTGTTCCCTATATCTATCTCTTGGTTTACATTCAGAGCAAAAGCATAAGTCTAAGATATCCGCCATTGCCTTCCACGGATACGATACCCTTGGAATACTCTCCTTCCTAGGGGAAATGCTACAATGGTTTATCTGTGCGCTTGCGGATTCGTTCATGATCGTTTAGATTAACCTCTGGCAAGTCTCGATGTTCACGCTAACCCGGTACCATTAGTTGTGACATTGAGAGGTGCCTAAAGGCATTTCTAGCGCTAACGCTTAGGATGGACTCCAAATCTGTTCTTAAGTGATCGACGTTAAGAAATACCAACAAGAGTGCTTTCTTGAATGGGGTGATAGAGGAAGAAGTGTATGGGAGGCAACCCCCGGGGTTTGAGAGTGAAAAATACCCACCCCGTGTATACAAACTCCAGAGAGCGCTCTATGGGTTGAAACATGCACCTAGAGCTTGGTATGGCAGGTTGAGAGGCTTTTTGCTGAGTAAGGGGTTTGTGATGGGCACAGTTGATAAGACCCTGTTTCTCCTTAAGCATGGGAATGACCTTTTGATTGTTCAGATATACGTGGATGACATAATCTTTGGTGGCTCTTCTCATGATCTTGTTGCCAGATTTGCAGATGACATGAGCAGGGAATTTGAGATGTCCATGATGGGCGAGCTGCAGTTTTTCTTGGGCCTCCAGATCAAGCATTGCAAGGACGGGACGTTTGTACATCAGGCGAAGTACACCAGGGACATGGTGAAGAAGTTTGGCATGAACGACTCCAAGCCGCTGACTACACTGATGAGTACCACTACGGCTTTGGACGCGGACGAAGATGGCGAACCCGTGGACCAGAAGGAGTACCAGAGCATGATCGGCTCCCTCCTCTACTTGACGGCGACGAGGCTGGACATACAGTTCGGTGTGTGTCTGTGCGCTCATTTTCAGGCTTCACCGAGGACTTCACATCGGCAGGCCGTCAAGCGAATTTTCTGGTACTTGAACTACACTCATGAGTTTGGTCTTTGGTACTCTGCCTCCTCGATACTCAGACTTCATGGGTACTCCGATGCTGATTTTCCTGGGTGTCGATTAGACTGCAAGTCTACCTCTGGGTGTTGTCAGTTCCTTGGTTCTTCTTTGGTCTCTTGGTTGTCTCGCAAGCAATCCAGTGTAGCCCAGTCCACTACAGAGGCCGAGTATGTAGCTACTGCTAGTTGTTGTTCCTAGCTGCTTTGGATGACCTACACCATGAGTGACTTTGGTGAGGAGTGCTCCCAGGTTCCACTTTTCTGTGATAGCACCAGTGCCATAAGTGTAGCCAAAAATCCTGTCCTCCACTCCAAAACGAAACACATAGAAGTGAGGTACCACTTTCCGAGGGACAATGTTGAGAAGAGAAACATATCTTTGTCCTATGTCCCTACCCAAGACCAGCTAGCCAACATTTTCACCAAACCGCTTGATCAAGTAACTTTCACTCGCTTGCGGGGTCTACTTGGTGTTTGCTTTCCTTTCTAGCTGAGTCTTGGAGCTTCTCATGTATATATGTGTCATATGTTCATTTTGTTGCATTTCCTTCATGCATTTTACTTTCTGTATAAAACCTGGTAGGATAGCCATCTTTGGATCACTTATGCTAGGAATGAGCTTCTCTTATATACATTGATCACTGATGTGCTATATGTGAGACTTGTGCATATTTGGTAAATTGTGGATGTGAATGCTATGCTCTTGATGGTTTTGCCATATATTTGTGTTGAGATAGCTTTCTTTTGATGAAAATGCTATAATTGTGTCTCTCATGAGTAGATGCTTGTCTATGCTCAATTTGTGCTTAAATGCCTATATCATGTATAGTTTGTGCTTGAGAATCATGTTCTCTTTGCTTGGGGTCAAAGACCTTTTTGTCATTATAAATGTTTAGCCCTTTTGCTTACTTGGGGAGGAGCATAAGCTTCTTTTTGCCGCAAAGGCACTTCATGTACCATGTTTAAACTTGAAAATGAAATTGGTGTGTGAATTGCCTTATGTTTGAAAAATGAGCTCCTAATCATGTTTTTATGCTTCGAAATTCATATCTTGGGTGCTAAACCGTAGCATGTTGTCTACCATGAGAAGTCTCATTTTAAGAAGTAGACACATGGCTCGGTGGCTTTAACATGACTTGAGTAGCTTGTGGGCGTTTATAATGATCGTGTGATGAGAATTTGTGATCTTGCATAAACTTTGGATGATCTAGTGTATTTATGTTCAAATTGGTATAGAGAGAGTCTTGCTCATGAGATGAATATTTCTTTGTGAAAATTGCTTAAAATTGCTTTTAGCCATGTCACATGCTTATATGTCTCTACCTTCTTAATGGCAATATGCTAGATACACCATGTCTACCTTGCTTGCTCTATGTCTCATTTGAAGCATTTTGTTGTGCTCTTTGTATATTTGAGAAGCTTGGTAGATTGTATATATGCTTTGACATGCATTTTTCATGAAAACAAGGGGAAGAAGTTTCATATACCTTGATTCATGCATTGTCAACAAGGGGGAGAGTTTTGTATGACATGGGGAGAATTTTCATGCATTGGGAGATTTTCTGGAAAATTGGTATGTGGGAGGTTGCATGTGAGGAGAAAAATTGAGAAGAAGAGGTTGCATTTGCTTAGGGGGAGTTTGCATATGTGCAGGGGGAGCTCCTTTGACTTTCCTGAGTTGTGTGCTTTGTGGTGTGCTCCTTGTGAGCTTTGTTTTGTCTCGGCTGTGTCGAGCCATTACCCTTGTCTTAGGGGGCGAGACTTGGATTGGCGAGTGATCGAGTTTTTCGCTTGTTCTTTGGCTTTGGATCACTTGCTTGGGAGGTTTGTGTTTGTGGTTGTTTTCTTTTCTTTTTCTCTATGTGATTTCTATGGGTGTTGTCAATGCACTCATCAAGGGGGAGATTGAGGACCAGGTGTGTCCGAAGACCAGTGGAGGGTCGCTCCTTAGTGATGAGTGATTGACAACGTTGTGTGGACTGATGCTTGGCTAAGTGTGCAGGTACAGGTTGTAGCTTGACTCGTGTCGGTGCAGGTGAAGAACAAGCGCGAAAGACCTTAGCCGTGGCGGCCTCCGGGTGATGGAGTGGCAAGTAGGCTTGGTTCGATGGACCCGGTGGCCGATGGGGTCAAGTGCGAGCCGTGCGGTGCAAGACTGGCGAGCTGAAGTCGTGAACATGGGCCGGTGCAAGGTAGCAGATGGAGCCTGAAGCTTGCACACTGGGTTTGTAGGTTTGCCCACAAAACCATCGGTGGACGGTTTCTTGGTTTGGGCCTCAAAACCAAGCCCGGAGGCCCGAGGCGACGGAGGCAGTGATCCGGGAGCTTCGGGATGCTTCGAGGCGGAGGGCACATGGCGTGATCATGGAGTTTGCGTCGAGGTGAAGCGAAGCCGCGGTGGAAGCGTGTCCGTCTGATGAATACTTGACCAAAATGCCCCTGAGGGGTTGTATCTTCATTTGAGTAGTAGGGGTAGCGTGGTCATTTACCTCCCTCCAATGGACTTCGTATAAATAGCAGAGAGGTGGATGGCATCTCTCGCTCTTGGACTCTAGGGCTTTCTCCCTTGGTAGATTTCTTTGAACTACTTCTTTTCCCTCTAGATTCCTTAGGCTAGACTCTTGTACAGACTCTGACCTCTGGATGTATGGAAGTATTCGGCGTTGCGGTGATCTCCTAGTCCTCTGTGATTTTCGTGTCATTTTCGGGGCTATTTTTGGGGAGTTTCGTTCTTCGCTCGATTCGGGGATTTGAGGGCGTTTTCCTTCGGATTTCTTTGAGGAGATCATGGGTCGATGCCTTGCGCATCTTTGTGTGTGATCTTGACTCCTCAAACGCCGTGGAGAGCCTTCAATTCGTGAGTTTTTGGTCGGAGTTCAAGTTCTTGGTTGTTGCTTGTGTGATCCGTGATTCCCGGTGATTTAGGGAGTTAGAGGTCGAAATTTTTGGGGCATAGCATCCTTGTGTGATGCTTTTCATCTCCCCAAAATCTTGTCTCAAGAGCTTCAACCGTTTGGGAGATTCGGTGATGAGTTCTTGGAGTTGACCCCGCAGGTCGGGCATTTTTCTGCTCTGTTCGCACCTGGCGGACAGTCCGCGGCCTCCGTGCGGACGGTCCGCGAGGTGCCTGACAGGCCGGCTGTTCTTCGTGTTCTTCGCGTGTTCTTGAGCGTCTTTCGTTCGATCTGTTCAGCCGATTGGTTTTTGGTGCGCGAAGTTCGCGGACGGTCCGTACTCAAGTGCCGGACGGTCCGTGACGAGGCGGACGGTCTGCGGGTCCTTCACGGATGGTCTGTTTTTCTCGGTGCGCCCCAGGAGGTTCGAGTTGCTTTTACGGACAGTCCGCCGTGACCTCTCGGACGGTCCGCGCCCTCCACACGGACGGTCCACCCGGTCACCCCGGACAATCCGCTAGGGACTTCGCAGCAGTGCTTATGTCCTTTGGTTCTTGCTTTGGTGCTTCCGATCTTTGCTCCTAGGCTCGTAGGTTGATCTTCTAGGCTTGTGTGTGCCTTGTTTGGAGCTTCCTTTGTGTGCGTGATCGTTTGGAGTGGCAATCGGGGTTTAGGCCGAGTTCGACCTTTGGGAAGATTTTTTATCGGCTCCCATTCACTCCCCCCCTCTCTGGTCACCCTATTCGGTCCTTCAGGTATAAAAGGGGAGGAATAATCACCCACCCCCCTAGCAGTTAATGCCTGGGCCGCCTCGGGCCACGTCCTCCACCCGCCGAAGCGTCGCCCCTCAAAAGACGCACCCACTACGGTCAACCGTCCACGACTGTGCCGCCACGTCATCCAGAACGGGGCCCACCAATCTCGCAACCGGCGCTGGATCTCCGCCATTCATCCCGTGGCACGCGCTGTGCAGCAAGCAGCAAACTTCCCCAATTTCAAGAGTTCAACATTTCACCCCGCACAAAAGTCTCTGACTTGTCCGTGGGCTCGGGGGCTACTATCCGCGGGTCCGCTCGCGCGTCCCCGCTGTCGAAAACACGAATGGCTTCCTCGTCTCCGAGGCAACTGAGCCTGGGAGCGAGTCCTCGACTCCCTAACCAGGCTCGGGGGCTACTGACGAGACCATGGACCAGGGCCCACCAGGACCTCTAAAAAATGCAGTACAGACCCACGTACGGTGTACTTTGGCGGCTAATACAACGAGTATTAAGCCCCCGAGTACCCAAGAGTCCGTTCGGCCTGTTCCCGTCATGGGCCGGAAGACAGGTGGCCCACGGCCACCGGCACCGTCTCCTCCGAGTAGATGGCGGCCCACATGACCAGTCTTCACCTCAGCCTCCGACTACTTGCTCGTACGAGTAGTCTCCGCTTCCCGTCCCCGACTACTCGTTCACACGAGTAGTTTCCGTTGCTGCCCCGCGCTGGCTTCGTGCAGAAGGCAAAGGGCGCGTGGGCCCCTCTTGGTCGAGATCGCAGGACCTCCGCGCGCATCCCCCGTGCATCGCGCGTCTGCTCCGCCACCGCGGCCCACCCGGGCCTGGCCGATTCGGTGTCAGGGGACTGATCCGTCAAACCCTGCCACGAACGGTACAGTGGCCGTCGTACTACGAACGGCATGATAAGTGCTGAGCAACGAATGGCACAATACACGCTATGCCCTAAGTATCAGAAGGTGTGACATAGACTACTTGCTCGCACGAGTAGTTTCACCGCCTCCGACTAGTTCAAGACTTCACCGCCAAGGCTGTGGGTACACGGGCCCCGTCCGGATCCCGTAATATCCGGGCGTGACGACCCGCACCCTGACGCGTGCCGGCCCCTCCGCGCTGGTCCGCCCTGACCAGGTCGATCCGGTGTCAGAGGGCGGATCCATCTACGGTTCCACGTACGGGGCAGTACGCGTCATACTACGGACGGCACGGGAAGCGCTGTGCCACAAATAGCACAGTGTACGCCACCCCCCTACCCCTCGAACGCCGAGGCATAGATCACAACATCTCGACAGTTCCCAGAAAAGACAAGTCCCTGATCCACTGACAGGAGTAGGATACGAATCCTACTTCTCGCGCCCGACTAACTACTCGGAGAAGGATGCGGGGCACCCCAGGAACAGCTACTTGGGACGCATGACTCAAGGAAGACCCACACCGTCATCTGAGGCATCGTAACAGTTATTTGTCGCTCCTCCTGACAGCCCGACACAGAAGGAGGACACCCTATGCTGTAGACTATCTTACACCCTCGATGTTGCTCCCCTGAGCCTCTCCCTTGTGACTATAAAAGGGGTGGACAGGGGCACTTGCATCACACATTCGTTTCCACCCCCATACGCACTTAGTATCAATATCTCATACACCTCCACAGACGCTCACACACTCACGTACGCAGAATCCTGCTACAAGAACCACTTACACGCCAGGGACTTGGGCTCGGAACCCTCTCCCGACTTGTTTGTATCCCCTACTACAAACCCCTGAGCATAAAGAACACCCCCTCTCAGACTAGACGTAGGGTATTACTCTCCGGAGGCCCGAACCAGTATAATCCCGAGTGTCTCTTGTGCAACCGTGCGGGTCTGTGCACGCATTCTTATAAATTTACTTGACGGCAGTAACAAACCCCGACAGATGTCATCATAAACAACCTCAAATGTCAAATTGGACTGCACCATTGCAACGGGCTCGTCGATGCGATCGAAATGGATATATTATTTGCCTACATTGGAGTTCATATGCAAGATATGAAAAAGACAAATGCTGACGCAATGCTGACGTCACCTGGGGGCCCGCGCTATAGCACCATGCATGCGCGGGAATCGATCTAGGGCAGCCACGTGGCAGCGCTGGATTGGCTACCACCCGCGCCCGCGGGTCGCTGCGCTGGCCTGCAGCGGATCTCGCCAGGGTGAAGTGGCGGCCATCTAGCGGCTCCCGCCCCAGCCATGGATCGCGCCGCAGGGTGCTCGCACGCGCTCCTGCGCGGGAACCGGGCCGGGACACGTGCTGCATCGCGATAGGCGCAGAGGAAGGCGGTTGGGTGGTGTCCACGGGAAGGCGCCGGCCGGGGACACGTGGCGGCCGCTGAGGCAGCGCGTAGAGGCGGTTGCGTTGCCCGCGCGGCTCGCCTGCGGTCCGCCCGCCGGTCTGCCCCGGTTAACCCTTCTTAGTGTCGGTTTTCACCCCAGATCGCATAGGTTCCTCTGGTTCTCGACCCTAGAGGTCGGTTCTGGCCCAGTTTTCGACTGCCACGTGTCACTACCTCATTGGTGGCGCCTAGTGCACAAAGTGGAGACAATTGGAGGACAAAGCAAGCCACCCCCTCCTCTATAAATAGGAGGGGAGGGGCTCCCTTTTGGAGCACATTCCAAGCTCCATCTCCTCTCATTCTCTCCTTGGAGAGGTGAGTTCTCACCTCTCCATGTGTTGTGTGTGTGATTAGAGTGCTAGGTAGAGTAGGGGTGAGGAGTGAGTTGATGTCCTCGTGGATGCTTGTTCTTCATTTAGACCAATGTGAGTATTTCAGCATTTCCTATTTAGACTAAAGTGGACTTCATGCATGAATGATATGTTCTTGTGTTCTTGGCTCATTCATAGTTTAGAGGCTTGTGTTCTTCATAGCATAGGGATTCGATCCTTTAGAGCTAGTGCATTAGTGTAAGTATCTGTTTGCATGTTTAGATACTGTCTAGCTAATTAAGAGTATTGTATCTCGTTCGCATCCATACCTTTTTGTTGCTCCATAACTCGATTACGAGCATGTTTTGAACCATTCCTCTCCAAGTTTGTAGTTCCGTATTTATACGGGGTGCTATAGTGTAGCTAGCGGGCTAGCAGACGATAGTTTGGTGTCCTTGGACCGTCTATACTAGAATAGAAGATAGTGCACATCCTTCCTTGGATACGATAACCCTTGGAATACTCACCCTCTGAGGGGAAGTGCTACAGCGGTGTATTCATGCGCTTGCGGATTCGTTTGCACTCGTTAGTGTACCTGGGTGTTCCTTACACGCTCACGCTACCCAGCGCCTTAGTGGTAACGTTAAGAAATGCCAACAGGACCTTCCTGGGAAACTAATGAGTAGCTACTTGTATCCTTTTGTGGTTACAAATTTGATTGTGGTAGCAACTTGTTCCATCATATTTACCATTTAAAACTAATGCACTGCATAATTGAGGATGACTAATAATATAGATATTTGTATGTTATATATAGAAATGTGTTACAGATGGTTACATAATCGAAGATCCACATTATGCATAGCTAGGCAAGAGCCATGTTCCTCGTGACCAAATCCAATCCCTAGGAACCTGCTTGATTCAGATCGCAGGAGTAGTGTTGACGCCTGGAACATTTCCTATTCCCTGCTCTACTTGTAGATCCAATACTGATCCTCTTCATCATGCTAATAAGTTTGTAGGAAGTAAACGTGATTTGCCCTCAAGTCAGGCAAGCCAGAAATGGCATGCTCTTGTGTAACCATGCACTTGTCAGGACCAAACAAGATGATCTTATTCTGGAACTCAGGAGCTTTGTCCCAGGGAATAGGCTGCCAGATGTCCCCGACGAATGAATGCAGAGTTAATTCGACCATCTCAGCTTCTTTCTCCTCTAAAACAACAAAGAACAATCAGTCTTGATCTTCAAGTAGAGAAGAGTTGCTCATGCCAATAACCTATGAAAAATAAAGTCAAACAAGTGCATATTTTTCACTCCTCGAAATTGAGACGTGCACTTAATTTGGGACGAATAAGTGCACATTTTGACTCCTCGAAAAATGAGATACAGAGTACAGTATGTGATTATTTTGGTTCGGAGGGAGTACAATGTTTCTTCCGGTCCGTTAACATTCTGCCAAACAGACTTTCCACCTTTCTTAGCAAATATTTCCCACATTATAGAAAAAGTAATTTTTTCAAGGGATGTTTTGTTAATAATGGCTGAATGGGTTCCTGTCCCTATAAATAGCCCACTCTTGCAACCAACAACAAACTCCATTCTCGCACAGCGCCCTCTCCCTTCCTCTCCTCACTCTTGCAACCAACAACAAACTCCATTCTCGCACATCGCCCTCTTCCTCTCCCCATGGAGCCATTGTCTCCTAGAGGTGCGGCGCAAGCCACATCCTCCTCTTCTTCTGATGAAAGGGAGGATCCCAGTGGTTTGATGAAGAGGAGGTAGAGCAGAGCCCCATTCGAGTGCTGGTGGACACATCCTCTGATGATTCAGAGTTTGTGGAACAAATAGAAATCCAAGATGGGGTGCCGCTGAAACATCGCACCCCTCATAGGTCAGCAAGAGGTGCTAGGGGTCAGGGGCGCGAAAGCACTGCCACTAGCCGGTGAACTGTCTTCTCCAAGCGCCATCATCCTATCTCATCCTCATCGGTCGGCGGAAGTCAATCTCTGTCATCCTCATCGAGCAAAGGCCATCATCCACCATGCTCGACCAACCACCATGGAGCGGCACCATCATCCCCAGGAGGCGCTAATGGAGGGACGACCTCATTTGCGGTCGATGCCCGGGGAGGTCTGCCACCATATTCCATGGGCGGCAGTAACAGAACCACTACCTCATCCGTGAGTAGCTGCTTGTTGACATTGCTAACATCATCGACTAGAAACAGATATAAAATCCATCTCTATCCACGGCGCCAGAAATGCAAAGGTATATCTTAACATGATGCTAAGTGTATATCAGATGTTGCTTTCAGATAAACTAAAAGATAAATTCGCTACAGGTCATAGCACAACATGATCTAGGTTGTCATCCCTGACAGAAGTGCCACTAAAACGCATTGATTGGTACTCTTACATATGCCTTGGATCTCTAGATAAGAAAATATATATAAATGGGTATCCGCAAGCGCACAGATATGAATATACCATTGTAGCATTTTAACCAGGAGTAAAACCAGGTATCGTATACATATTCTACCACAGGGAAAATATACAGTGCAGAAAATAAATATTCAGATAAATACCGAGTTACCTCTCGGTGAGAATTTTGAGTATGTACTCCCATGGCGTGCTTTCATCTATGACACCTCGTCAGAATGTCATGTCTGGTATGGTGCCTTCAATGATCTCAACGAGTGGCGTAGATGTAGTAGCCGATGATTGGTCAATTGGTGACGCGGGTAGTGGTTGGTCTTCCGAAGGTGTACTCTTGTCTTTCTTCCTCCAAACGTGTTTCTTCAGTGGAGACCTTTCTGGGGAAACAGGTCCAGTGTTCTTGACTAGTAGGAGCTGAGCGGACTTCTCTTTAATTTCTTCTTCAATGTTCTTGATGTCTGTCAACTTCGTGTTCAACTTGCGTTGCAATTTCTGAAGGCGTCTCCGCGTCTTGTTCTTCTTGGGCTGCTCAGAGTTAGTATAAGTATTAAAGTAGCAGCATACCTTCTCAGTTCTGAACTGGAAGTGGATCTCGCCCGTCCTGATGTGGATGATCCCTCTTGTGGTGTTCAGGAACGGTCTCCCAAGTACTATGGGAGGATCTTGCTCTTCATCTCCCATGTCCATGACTACAAAGTCAGTTAGGACATAGTGATCCTTTATCTTGACAGGTACATCTCGTGCAATTCCCTCCGGGAATCGGTGTGATTGGTCCGCCATCTGCAGCATTATATAGGTGGAATACAAAGGCAGGTCACCGTATATTAATTCATAAGTTACCTTAGACATTTAGTTGATGCCCGATCCCGTGTCGCAGATAACTCGCTGGAAGTTCCATTGATTGATGGAGCAGTGGATTGATGGCACTCCAGGGTCGTCTAGCTTTGGCAGCAGTGGTGAAGGAAACAGGTTCTCATTTTCTGATTGAATTGTATTGATCATCCAAACTTCCTCCACGTGTGGTTGAGGTTGATTGTTCTTCTTGTTCCTCCTTCTATCTCTCCTGCTGGCTTGTACTCTTGAGGGTAAGGATATTGGGGGTGTGCAGGAGTTCTTAGGATCTTGTTCTTGAAACTGAATCTCTCCCTCTTCCCGTTGATGGTGAAGACAATCTTCGCGGTGTCGGCGTAGATGATGGCTTTGACTGTGGCAAGGAAAGGACGTCCCAAAATGATTGGGGCGTTCTCACTTCCCCCAGTCTCGACAACAGCGAAGTCGGCAGCTACATAGGAGCTTCCTACCCCCAGACATATGTCGTCAAGGATGCCCTCAGGGTAGCATAGTGACAGGTCTGCAAGCTTCAAGCACATGGTTGTGTACAATAAAGGTGAACCATTGATTTTCTCATATATTACCTTGGGCATTATGTTGACGCTAGACCCAAAGTCACAAAGTGCATTCTCGAAAGTGTAGGCTCCAATGGTGATGGTGATGACGGGCCTCCCTGGATCTCCTCTCTTGGCGGGCATGCCCCAGTCAGTCCACTTTGGGCCTTCTTCTATCTTATTAGAGCACATACCTGCATAATAGATATTGACAAGATTTGCAGATTCTAGTTCTTCCGGCTGGCCCGGAATCTTACCTGGGTTAGCCGTGGGAACAGGTGATGCCAACTGAGATATCTGAGATTCTATCATTTTATTAAAACTATGCTGGTTCTTAATGGCAGAAGAAAAGCTTTCCATTTTATTATTAATAGTTTCTAACATTTTATCATTGGAAGCTAACTTCTTAGACAGATTATCCATAACTCTACCCTGGTTTTGGACTAACTCTCTTAAAGGTGGGAAATTATTGGAAGAGTTATTACCTTGATAGTTACCTGAATAGTTACCTGGGTAGTGGGGCCTCTGCTGGGTCCATCCTTGATTTTGCTAGGGACGATATTGGTTGTTGTTGTTGATGTAGTTCACGTCCTCCTCCAGCTGAGGGCATTGATTGCCCGAGTGTCCAGTGTTTCCACACTCTTCACAGGTCATGTGGGATTCGAAGAGTTGCATGACTTCCTTCTTCTCAGGGGCTTTGTCTTCAAGCCTCTTCATGATTAAGTCCATTTTGGTAGACAGCATGTCTACCTCCTTGAGCTGGTGCATTCCTCTTTCTTTCTTGCGGGGTTGACGTTCCTCGTTCCAAGCTTGATTGGACACCATCTTTTCCACAAGGTTAGTAGCTTGAGTAAGTGTAAGGGACAGGAAAGCACCTCCAGCTGCAGCATCCATCGTTTCACGGGTGTTGGTTGTGAGCCCGTGGTAGAAGGTCTGCATGAGCAACCAGTTCTCCATTCCGTGGTGTGGGCATTCTAAGATGTAGTCTTGGAAGCCCTCCCACGCTTCAGGAACAGATTCGTCATGTTGCTGCTGGAAACTTGAAATTTTCCCCCGTAAGGCATTGGTTTTGCCTATAGGAAAGAACTTTGCCAGAAAGGTAGTAGAACACAGTGTCCAAGTTGTTAGTTTGTCTTTGTTGAAGTAAAACCATTGCTTCGCTCGCCCCAAGAGTGAGAATGGGAATAAGCGAAGTAGGATTGCATCACTTGGCACATCTTTGATCGTGAAGGTGCCACATATCTCCAAGAAATGTTGAAGGTGTGCGTTGGCATCTTCATGAGCTTTTCCACAAAATTGGCTAGCTTGTACCATGTTGATCAGTGCAGGATTGAGCTCAAAAGCTATGTCTCCCACAGCGACTGTCGGACCAGTACGAATGTTGTTCGGGGTCGGTGCGGAGTACTCGCGAAGGGTCTTGGTTGCCATTACTTTAAACATGGGTGTTAAGCTTCGCACGATTGAATCTTCCAAGGCAGAGGTCGTGGGCCGAGACTTGGGCTTTGGCCTTGCCTTCCTTAGGATTTTCTCTGGATCTGAAATGAAGTTGTCTGGAAGATTCTTATTCATACATTACCCTGAAATCAGATAGACAAAAGTGGAAAGAACAAGGGTAAGCCTGTTTAAGCAATGATAATTTGGGTTCTCGATACATTACGTGTGAGAGATGCATGCATGCTATTACTAAATTTATTTATTTTTTTAGGCTATAGACTATCTTTCCCCTGCAACGGCGCCAAAAATGCTTATTGGCATTGCTAACGTCATCGACTAGAAACAGATATAAAATCCATCTCTATCGACGGCGCCAGAAATGCAAAGGTATATCTTAACATGATGCTAAGTGTATATCATATGTTGCTTTCAAATAAACTAAAAGATAAATCCGCTACAGGTCATTGCACAACTTGATCTAGGTTGTCATCCCTGACAGAAGTGCCACTAAAACGCATGGATTGGTACTCTTACATATGCCTTGGATCTCTAGATAAGAAAAAATATATAAATGGGTATCCGCAAGCGCACAGATATGAATATACCTTTGTAGCATTTTAACCAGGATTAAAACCAGGTATCGTATTTATATTCTACCATAGGGAAAGAAGTCTTCTATCTATAATAACAAATACATGCATATCTCTCAGTTGTGTATTGTAGAGTGGCCAAAATATATCAATTACTATAAACAGGTATGAGTCACATAAAGATAATGATAATGATAGCATTGATCAAGCTATAACATAGTGAACCACCAGAAAGTGTCAATATAGAAAGAGAAGCGTATTCACAGCCTAGTTAGCGAGGATACTCCTCGGTAACCCTAAACTATACATCAATGCATACTATGATTAGTGCAATACATTTAACAATCATGGAAGAAGAACTATTATACTTATGCATGGGGAGACTACCGAGGAGGATCAAGGCCGAAACTTGAAACAACACAAATAGTATAAGGCTCCACTAGTCCTACACACGGGGGGTGGATTACAAAGGACTCAATAGTGTCGTCACTACCACGATCTACCACACAACCCAGCATGTAGGGTGCAATCGCAGGTAAATACAGTATAAGCACCACGCTTACACTATCTTTACCACTCACCCATGTTAACAGATGATCTAGGTGAGGGCTATACAACTCCATACACGAATATAAAGGTAAATCAACTATGCTAAACATGTAATCATAATAAACACCAAAGCATATAATCTCGAATATAATCATTGATAAGAACATATGTCTCTACAGCAAATGTAAAAGAACTTATAAAGAAGAACTTACAAGAGCGAAGCTAGATCAGTATCTCGACCAGCTTCTAGACGATCAGGAGCCAAGTAGACACCTTGCCTCCCCCTAGATCTAGACTAGTTAGCTACTCTCGCTATATGGTGTTTCTAGGGCGTAGTATCTCTGACTTGATGACTTGATCTGGTGTATGAACTGGGATTCCTGAGGCCAGATTCTCTTTGCCAGGGGGTTCAGGGTGCTGCTTATATAGTCCTGAGGAGGTGCCATGCGTCGTACGATCAAACCGACCTAACTTACGATTTAGATTGATCCTCATAGGCGGTGGAAGAACATTCCAGAAGTAGGGCTGACTTGGCGCCTAGGGGAGGCCGACCGGCCCCACCACCAGGCCGATCGGCCTGGGGTGGGCCCCCCTCGGGGTCTGCTTCGGCCTGGTTGGTCCTTGCCCCTTCCAGATGCTTCTTTCTTGGATGCCAAGTCATGTTGAGTTCCAGAGTCCTCTGGAGTCTTCTAGAATTGTTCCTTTTCCTATTTTTCTGATTAGTCCCTGCAAGACACAGAATTCTCCAAAACTCCAGGAAAACTGTTAGTGACACCCTATTCTAAGTTGGTATTAACAATTATGCCCTTTTCTCATGTTTGGTTGACTTATAAATATATAAGATAAAATGTGTCAACAAACTCCCCCAAGCTTACCCTTTGCTAGTCCCTAGCAAAGCTATGCTATAGCAGGATCAGGAGTTGCTACAACACTTTCATGCCTCAAAAGTACTATGGTTTTCAAAAATAAATTCTCCTCAACAAGATTGCTCCATCTTACCTTTAACCATGGTGCATAGCCTTTTCATAAATCTTAAGCAATTAAAAGACAGAACAATCAAGTCAAGCAGTATATCTCAAATTCTTTGATCCACTATCATCCTGGGGATTTTGCAAAATTTTTCAAATAAAACTCAGAGATCCTGTGTATGACCCTCTCAAGTATGGAGTCACACTTGGCAAGATATGTATGGTGGGATGATAGTGTTGAATGGATGAGGGTGAAAGGTGGTAAGCCTTTAGCCTTTTTCTAATATCTCTTCTCTTTTTTTAAGCTCTTGGACTACATCTCTCTTTCTAAGACTTTAAGATCTGGGCTTTCCATTCTTGGAGAGGTGGGCTCTACTCGCCCCGGACTTTTGTCCATTTTTCTCTCTCCTTAGAGATGTGGGCTCTTCTCACCCTCGGACTTGTGTCCATTATTCATCTCTAAATTTATTATTTAGGGAGGTAGGCCCTTCTCGCCTAGTATGACACTTGTCCTTTTCTCTCCCTCTCTCATCTCATTTTTTCTTCTCTCTCTTTTTTCTCATTTTTTTCGAATGTAGCCCCAGAATCTTTTTGACATATTGAGAGGGACATATCCAAGAGTTGCATGAGCTATTTTATAACATGGCGTGTGGCTTGATGGATTATGGAGAATGCGTACTTCCGGGTTAGAAGTAGCATAATTGGTGGAGTGGAATGATCTTGATGTGTATGACAAGCTCTCAAGGATCATAAACACAGCAACTCATCATGTAAGATTTTCATGATTTTAAAAGGAAAACCAGGAATCAAGCATCTCTAGGAATATGATAAACAGCAGCTCAACTTTTCATGAATCATCTTTCAAAGCCTAGACTCAGATTAAGCATGTACTTCTCACAGGTTTTGGGTTTAGAGCAAATTTAGCATTTAAAGCTTTAGGAGAATCTAGGTCTGAAAACTAAGTATTTAAGAGGAATTACGACGGAGCAACTATTCATCATTTCCAAGCATAAATCATCAAGATCATTATTAAAGAGAAAAGCCAACTAGCAGACTCTAACATTTATTCACACTAAGACTTTTAACTAAGACTCTTTAACTCTAAGCAAACATATAACTAGCTAATATTAAAAACATAGGATAATGATACTCATCGTGATAACTGGGGGTACTCTCCCCCAAGCTGGATCTTGAAGTAGTCCTTGATTCATTCTTGGAACTTGTTTGCCTTCAGGTCTTCCTTAATTTCTCCTTGTAAATATTAATCTCGCACATACCCGAAGGAACAAATTCTAAGATTATGTTGTGAGCCTTCATGTGCCCACTTCTTTTTGGGTTTTTCTGAAAAGTGTGGACCTTCATGTGCCCACATATTTTTTGTAAATTTTTATATGCAAAAGGGATGCTAAAGAAAAAACATGTGAATGCAAAATTTATTTTTTATGCCACAACGGTACGAAGTACATGGGGCCTTAAGGAACAGATGCAAATGCAGAAAACATATTTATGGTCTTTTTGTAATGCAGGTATAGGTAAGTAAATATGCTAAAGGAAATATGCTAATTTAAATATGCAGTGCAGAAAATAAATATTCAGATAAATACCGAGTTACCTCTCGGCGATAATTTCAAGTACTTACTCCCATGGCGTGCTTTCATCTATGACACCTCGTCGGAATGTCGTGTCTGGTATGGTGCCTTCAATGATCTCAACGAGTGGCGTAGATGTAGTAGCCGATGATTGATCAATTGGTGACGCGGGTAGTGGTTGGTCTTTCGAAGGTGTACTCCTGTCTTTCTTCCTCCAAACTTGTTTCTTCGGTGGAGACCTTTCTGGGGTAACAGGTCTAGAATTCTTGACTGGTAGGAGCTGAGCGGACTTCTCTTTAATCTCTTCTTCAATGTTCTTGATGTCCGTCAACTTCGTGTTCAATTTGCGTTGCAATTTCTGAAGGCGTCTCCGCGTCTTGTTCTTCTTGGGCTGCTCAGAGTTAGTATAAGTATTAAAGTAGCAGCGTACCTTCTCAGTTCTGAACTGGAAGTGGATCTCGCCCGTCCTGATGTAGATGATCGCTCTTGTGGTGTTCAGGAACGGTCTCCCAAGTACTATGGGAGGATCTTGCTCTTCATCTCCCATGTCCATGACTACAAAGTCAGTTAGGACATAGTGATCCTTTATCTTGACAGGTACATCTCGTGCAATTCCCTCCGGGAATCAGTGTGATTGCTCCGCCATCTGCAGCATTATATAGGTGGAATACAAAGGCAGGTCACCGTATATTAATTCATAAGTTACCTTAGACATTTAGTTGATGTCCGATCCCGTGTCGCAGATAACTCGCTGGAAGTTCCATTGATTGATGGAGCAGTGGATTGATGGCACTCCAGGGTCGTCTAGCTTTGGCAGCAGTGGTGAAGGAAACGAGTTCTCATTTTCTGATTGAATTGTGTTGATCATCCAAACTTCCTCCACGTGTGGTTGAGGTTGATTGTTCTTCTTGTTCCTCCTTCTATCTCTCCTTTTCTTCTCAACAGCTGGCTTGTACTCTTGAGGGTAAGGATATTGGGGGTGTGCTGGAGTTCTTAGGATCTTGTTCTTCAAACTGAATCTCTCCCTCTTCCCGTTGATGGTGAAGACGATCTTCGCGGTGTCGGCGTAGATGATGGCTTTGATTGTGGCAAGGAAAGGACGTCCCAAAATGATTGGGGCGTTCTCACTTCCCCCAGTCTTGACAACAGCGAAGTCGGCAGCTACGTAGGAGCTTCCTACCCCCAGACATATGTCGTCTAGGATGCCCTCAGGGTAGCATAGTGACAGGTCTGCAAGCAGCAAGCACATGGTTGTGTACAATAAAGGTGAACCATTGATTTTCTCATATATTACCTTAGGCATTATGTTGATGCTAGATCCAAAGTCACAAAGTGCATTCTCGAAAGTGTAGGCTCCAATAGTGATGGTGATGATGGGCCTCCCTGGATCTCCTCTCTTGGCGGGCATGCCCCAGTCAGTCCACTTTGGGCCTTCTTCTATCCTATTAGAGCACAGACCTACATAATAGATATCGACAAGATTTGCAGATTCTAATTCTTCCGGCTGGCCCGGAATCTTACCTGGGTTAGCCGTGGGAACAGATGATGCCAGCTAAGATATCTGAGATTCTATCATTTTATTAAAACTATGCTGGTTCTTAATGGCAGAAGAAAAGCTTTCCATTTTGTTACTAATAGTTTCTAACATTTTATCATTGGAAGCTAACTTCTTAGACAGATTATCCATAACTCTACCCTGGTTTTGGACTAACTCTCTTAAAGGTGGGAAATTATTAGAAGAGTTATTACCTTGATAGTTACCTGAATAGTTATCTGGGTAGTGGGGCCTCTGCTGTGTCCATCCTTGATTTTGCTGGGGACGATATTGGTTGTTGTTGTTGATGTAGTTCACATCCTCCTCCAGCTGAGGGCATTGATTGCCCGAGTGTCCATTGTTTCCACACTCTTCGTAGGTCATGTGGGATTCGAAGAGTTGCATGACTTCCTTCTTCTCAGGGGCTTTGTCTTCAAGCCTCTTCATGATTAAGTCCATTTTGGTAGACAGCATGTCTACCTCCTTGAGCTGGTGCATTCCTCTTTCTTTCTTGCGGGGTTGACCTTCCTCGTTCCAAGCTTGATTGGACACCATCTTTTCCACAAGGTTAGTAGCTTGAGTAAGTGTAAGGGACAGGAAAGCACCTCCAGCTGCAGCATCAATCGTTTCACGGGTGTTGGTAGTGAGCCCCCTTATTGTTGCAACATATCCAGTTTCTTCTAAGGTTTCTTGAATTGCTCAAGTTCCTGCTCAACGCTTCTTGTCTAGCTCCGGTCTAGCACTTGTACTAGTCGCCTACCAGATCACGGCTTTGCTCAATTCTGGCAGTCTCTCCAATTATGCAATCCTCTCCAAAATTGGGGCTTTTCTTCACTTCAGCACTTCCCCTCGCAGTGGATTCCACTAGATTCTTAACCTCTTCCCAATTCTTAAACTGAAACCCGTGATGTCTAATCCAACTCGGTACCTAGCTTGTCACCTTCGCTAGACGGATAGTAAGCGACTTCTATTAGCACCGACTTTTCCGATCGGAATTTGATTTGAACTCTGGCTAGTTCAGGTTACAGTTAGAGGAAATCTCTCTCTAGGATAGGATTAGAAGCTTACTTTAGATAGGGTCATCTGCCTGGGTCAGAAGCTGCATCAATAAGCATAGGTGGGGTGGACCCGTGTAGAATTGCTCTCAATGGCTAGTGAGGAGGAAAGCATTCTGGCAAGTATCAGGAGCGAGATTGGACTATGAAGAAAGTAGAAGGTCTGCATGAGCAACCAGTTCTCCATTCTGTGGTGTGGGCATTCTGAGATGTAGTCTTGGAAGCGCTCCCACGCTTCAGGAACAGATTCGTCATGTTGCTGCTGGAAACTTGAAATTTTCCCCCGTAAGGCATTGGTATTGCCTATCGGAAAGAACTTTGCCAGAAAGGCAGTAGAACACAGTGTCCAAGTTGTAAGTTTGTCTTTGTTGGAGTAAAACCATTGCTTCGCTCGCCCCAAGAGTGAGAATGGGAATAAGCGAAGTAGGATTGCATCACTTGGCACATCTTTGATCGTGAAGGTGCTAAGTGTATATCAGATGTTGCTTTCAGATAAACTAAAAGATAAATCCGCTACAGGTCATAGCACAACTTGATCTAGGTTGTCATCCCCGATAGAAGTGCCACTAAAACGCATGGATTGGTACTCTTACATATGCCTTTGATCTCTAGATAAGAAAATATATATAAATGGGTATCCGCAAGCGCACAGATATGAATATACCATTGTAGTATTTTAACCAGGAGTAAAACCAGGTATCGTATTTATATTCTACCACAGGGAAAGAAGTCTTCTATCTATAATAACAAATACATGCATATCTCTCAGTTGTTTAATGTAGAGTGGCCAAAATATATCAATTACTATAAACAGGTATAAGTCACATAAAGATAATGATAATGATAGCATTGATCAAGTCATAACATAGTGAACCACCAGAAAGTGTTAGAAAGAGAAGCGTATTCACAGCCTAGTTAGCGAGGATACTCCTCGGTAACCCTAAACTATACATCAATGCATACTATGATTAGTGCAATACATTTAACAATCATGGAAGAAGAACTATTATACTTATGCATGGGGAGGCTACCCAGGAGTATCAAGGCCGAAACTTGAAACAACCCAAATAGTATAAGGATCCACTAGTCCTACACACGGGGGGTGGATTACAAAGGACTCAATAGTGTCATCACCACCACGATCTACCACACAACCCGGCATGTAGGGTGCAATCGCAGGTAAATACAGTATAAGCACCACGCTTACACTATCTTTACCACTCACCCATGTTAACAGATGATCTAGGTGAGGGCTATACAACTCCATACATGAATATAAAGGTAAATCAAGTATGCTAAACATGTAATCATAATAAACACCAAAGCATATAATCTCGAATATAATCATTGATAAGAACATATGTCTCTACAGCAAATGTAAAAGAACTTATAAATAAGAACTTACAAGAGCGAAGCTAGATCAGTATCTCGACCAGCTTCTAGACGATCAGGAGCCAAGTAGACACCTTGCATCCCCCTAGATCTAGACTAGTTAGCTACTCTCGCTATATGGTGTTTCTAGGGCGTAGTATCTCTGACTTGATGACTTGATCTGGTGTATGAACTGGGATTCCTGAGGCCAGATTCTCTTTGCCAGGGGGGTCAGGGGGCTGCTTATATAGTCCTGAGGAGGTGCCATGCGCCGTACGATCAAACCAACCTAACTTACGGTTTAGATTGATCCTCATAGGCGGTGGAAGAACATTCCAGAAGTAGGGCTGACTTGGCGCCTGGGGGAGGCCGACTGGCCCCACCACCAGGCCGATCGGCCTGGGGTGGGCCCCCCTCGGGGTCTGCTTCGGCCTGGTTGGTCCTTGCCCCTTCTAGATGCTTCTTTCTTGGATGCCAAGTCACGTTGAGTTTCGGAGTCCTCTGGAGTCTTCTAGAATTATTCCTTTTCCTATTTTTCTGATTAGTCCCTGCAAGACACAGAATTCTCCAAAACTCCAGGAAAACTGTTAGTGACACCCTATTCTAAGTTGGTATTAACAATTATGCCCTTTTCTCTTGTTTGGTTGACTTATAAATATATGTTGATGCTCACTAACTCTTATTTTTATGCATCAACAATACATGAAAATGGACCAAAAAGATAAATCAACAGTAGTATAGGGCCTTGGACTAATGAATTCCACGAGTTTTGGTGAATTATATATTTTCAGGGACTATTCAGGAAAATGCTAAAAGAATGAATTCTAGAAGGCTCCAGAAGACACCCGAACTCAACCAAAGTGGGCTCCAAGAAAATATGCATCTAGAAGGGACAAGAGGCCCACACGCGAAGGCGGAGCCCAGCCGGGGCCCAGCCCAGGCCGACCGGCCCTATACGGAGGCCGATCGGGCTCCCCCTGGCCCCGATCAGGCCCTGCTTCGGGAAGGTTCCTCCACCGCCTCTTAGGGTTAATCTAAACCACTTGTTTAGGTCGGTTTGATCCTACGGCGACGGATTATCCCTCCGGGCTATATAAGCAACCCCAGACCCCCCCCTAGGGCATGGTATGCATCTCTCAGAAGATCATCATCATCAGGCCAAGACAGGAGATGAAGAGGATACATCAGAGATAGGATAGCTACTTCATAGTTCAAGATCTAATTTCTAGATCAAGAACCTAGTTCTAGATAGAGAGTCAGATTCGAGTAGAGTTGAGCTTTGCTCCAGTTCCAGATCGGTAAGTTATCAAGATTCAGTTCTTATATTGTTTCTCAATGACTTTATGCTATTTCAATGTTATGTGTGCAATTGCTAAGTTCTTACTTTATTCTAGTAGTATATTTGATATAGTCATGATTAATGATAAGTCTACGCACTTATTCGTAGAGCTCCTAGTATATTACGCGCGTATGCTAGGTAGTAGAAAGTATGTACGCATGGTGTTTAGATATAATTTACTTGCGGATTCACCTTATACTCCAGGTCATGTGGTAGATCGTGGGCGTGACAGGCCTATTGAGTCCTTTGCAGTCCACCCCCCGAGTATAAGACTAGTCGAACAACGATTCTTGGGAGGATCAAGTTTCGTCCTTGATCTTCTTGGGTAATCTTCGGGGTGTTCACATTTATCCATGACTATGCTATATGTGATGATATGCTACATTAGAATAGATGAATAACTCAGTCTTTGTATGCTATATAGAATTGTGCCTCTTAAGTAAATCCAATTCTAATCTAGACTAGGAATAGTATGTTCTATGCTCCACATGTGCCTCTGCCTGTCTGATTTATCATTACGTTTTCATTTGGCTTACCCCTGTTAAAGTATGTGCCATTCCATCAAAGTCCATAAAGTAGTCTATTGCCATCCCTATGTCTGTTGTTACATCCATCCATCTTCCCTGTGGATACGATATTTTAAAACCCATCACCCCGGGTGAAATGCTCACTGGTATCCGTGCGCCTGCGGATTATCTACCATAATATTTCTGTAGGCTTATCTTATACCAACCAACATTTCTTGCGCCATTGCTTAGAATGGATTCTAGATCTATTCTTTGGAAGTTGCGTTAAGAAATGTCAACAAGCATTTCTGGCACCGTTGCAGGGGAAGATTGGATGGCTACCTTTTGAAAATCGATGGCTAGATACTTTAATGAGATTTTGTAATTTGGCACCTCTGCTTAAACAGAATTACCCTTGTTTGTTTTTGTCTATCTTACTTGCAGGGTATTAACAGGTTTGATTGTGATTCACCACACTTCAATTATTTGAGTCAAATCAACCAAGGAAGCTTTACACCAAGTTCTGAAGCCATGGCTGAGAAGACGTTGTTGGAATTCTCTGCTCCAAACATCAATAACATTCGCATTGGACCAACAATCGATCATGAATTCGAGCTTAAGCCTAGCCTCATCAACATGGTGCAAGCTGATCTATTCAGTGGAAAGGTACATGAAGATGCAAGCGCTCATCTCCAAAACTTTTTGGAGAAAGGCACCACCATCTCCATCAAGGACATTCCCAAGGAAACGATCCTACTCCGCTTATTCCCATTTTCACTAAAGGGAAGGGTGAGACAATGGTTCTACTCTAATGAAATCAACACATGGGAGGAATGTTCTACAACCTTCCTATCAAAGTTTTTCCCCACTGGCAAAACCAATGCTTTACGTGGAAAAATCACCAATTTCCAGCAGCAGAAAGGCGAGTCAATTCCAGAGGCATGGGAACGTTTGCAAGAATATATATCAGATTGCCCTCACCATGGAATAAAAGAATGGATGCTCTTACAAAGCTTTTACCATGGATTAAATCAAAAAGCGTCTGAGCATCTAGATGCAGCTGCTAAAGGATCATTCTTGTCACTCACTACGAGACAAGCCAATACACTTAAGCAGAAGATATCTGAAAATCAAGGCTGGACCCAGAAGAACACTCAACAATGTCGTCAGAGTGAAGAAGTACAAGGAGATGAAGAGTTGAAAGAACTATCAACTAGTATGGACATGCTGTTGATCAGGCTTGAGGAATGAGTCAACTTCAAGAAGGATCGACAAGCTTTACAAGATTCGATGAATACTTCAAAAAATTCAAGCTTGGTGGTCCACAAGTCAGCACCAACCCAAGAAAAAGACCTACAACCACGACCAACTTACGCAGGTAAGTATACAGGTAATAATTCCAAGTGACCTTCGCTACGAGAGTTAATTGAAGAACAGGATAAAATAACCAATAATCTCTCTAAGAAGCTTGTTGCTAATGATAAGATTCTAGAAGACATAAATGTTAAGATGGATAATTTTTCTGAAATCTTAAAAGATCAAGCTATCTTTAATGCTGAACTAGAATCAAAGTTATCAAAATTGTCTGCTGTTGTACCTGTTGCCACTAACCCTGAGCAGGTATTTAATGTCCGAACAAGAGGTGGCAAGCAAACAACAGATCCACCATATCCCAAGGGCACAGCAAGACCACCGGCTAGAACACCTACAGCACCTGCAACATCTACAGTACCTGTAGCACCAGCCGAAGCTCCAAAGAAGGATAATAACGTAGAAGAAGTCGTGCAAGAAGAACAAGACTCAGCAAGACAAGATTTCCACGACACCAACTTCATACCATATCCAAGAAGAGTGAGAAAACGTCAAGTTGATCATCAATTCGGGAAGTTCATCGAAGTCATCCAGAAGCTTTATGTCAACATACCTCTATTGGATGCCATGCAAGTCCCGACATATGCCAAGTACAACCGAGACATCCTGAATAAGAAGAAACCTTTGCCAACTATGAAGATCATCAAGTTGACCGAAGAATGTAGTGCGGCAATCCTGAACACATCACTCATCAAGAAAAAGGATCCAGGATGCCCCACTATTGAGTGCTCCATTGGAAATCAATACTTCAACAATGCACTCTGTGATCTTGGAGCAAGTGTTTGTGTGATGCCCAAGGTTGTCTTCGACAAGCTCAAGCACCCTACCTTGGTTCCAACATCAATGTGTCTCCAATTGGCAGATCAATCAGTTCGCTACCCATCAGGAATCGCCGAGAATGTTCCAGTGAAAATCCGAGAGTTCTTGGTGCCAGTTGATTTCGTGGTATTGGATATGCACCCAGACTCCAGGGTTTCACTAATTCTCGGGTGACCATTCCTGAGCACCGCCAATGCACGCATCAATGTAGGCAGAGGGGAGATCACATTTGAGATCAATGGAAAGGAGGAGAAGTTTGCCTTCCGACCCAAACCAGAGCTCAGCATCAACGCGAACATGATCGATCAAGAAAAGACATCATCAGAAGGACCATTATCTCTGAAGACGGAGGATGCACCTGAATATTAGAAGACTTGGAAGTCCCGTTCGAGGACTCAAACTACGAACCCTCGTCAAAGGTAACCGGTAAAAACACAAAAATATATTTTTGAATTTCATATTTACTATAGTAAAAACTTTTTCACGCCCCATGGTAAATAATTTTACGGTGTGTCAAAACCCGTATAATGATTTTTCGTGGTGGCATAAAAATATTTTTACTACTATATTTTTGCTGTTATATTTGCTTTTACCCTTACGCATGAGACCCACATGCCATAGAGATACACATCAAGTCTTTACCTACCTTATCTTATCACTTCATCCACCAGCACCTTCTTTTCCCACTCACAAGGCACTTTTTCTAGCATTGGAAGACAGCAGGAAATGGATGGAGGAGAGGGCACCCGAGTGGAGGCCAGGTGGGGCTGACCGGCCGCACCACCAGGCCGGCCGGCCACCCCCCTTGGGCCCATATAAGCAGCCACCTCCTACCCAGTTCTTCGCACACACACCAACCCAGAAAACCTCACCTTCGAGCTTTTGCAGTGCTGCCTCAAGAGAAAGGAAGCTTAGGAAGAGAGTGGAGAAGAAATCCAAGGTTAGCCTAGCTCTAAACTTTTCTCTTACACCCTTGAAAGCCTCAAGACACCATGTTTGGGAGAATCCTTAGACGCTCTAGCTCCAGAGCCAACTCCCAGCGGTCGATGAGTGTAGACTCTCAGGAGTCTCCCTCACCGGTCTCTAACCCCTCTCCTTCGGCATCGCAATCACAAGGAAAGATCCTAACCAATGATGTGCATTTGCACATCAGGAGAGGAGAAGAGAAGGAAAGGTATGAGAAACTGAAGAAACGTTCTTTTGTCCTTACACCCATGTTTAGCGAAGAGTTCATGCAAGAAGCAGGCTTGAACTCTGAGTTCAGCCAGATTTTTGCTCTGCTGGGGTGGACCTCTTTTTATCACACTTCTGAAAGGGGTTGCCGTCTCCTCACTTTAGAGTTTCTTTGCACTTTGAAATCCACTAACGATGGGGTAACCTTTTGGTTGTTCCGTCAAGAGCACACTCTATCTTGGAGAAGGCTGAGTAACGCCTTAGGGTTCGCAGAAGGATGTGCCTTAGATTTAGACTCGTCTCTTGAAGATTTTGATAGGCTACACCTCTGGACGGACGTTACAGGGAAAGAGAACGCACACAAGCCACGCACCAATGATATTCAGCATCCCACTCTCCGTTTCTTTCACAAGTGGATAAGCCTTGTCCTTTTTCCATGCAATGATAATATCAGCGTGAGAGTAGGGGACATGCAGTTGATTTATGCTGCTCTGAAAAGAAAAGTTGTGTCCCCTGTTAAGATGCTAGTAGAGCACTGGCTCTCGTTCCCCAACCTAGTTGGAGACGTAAGCTGCACCTCTCTGATCACCCGAATAGCCGATGACTTGGGCATCCTTGGAGATGCCACTATCATCAGCATTGATACTCCTCGTGAGATCATCAGCTACGATTACTTCCGCCAAGGAAGATGGGTTAAGAAAATTCAAGAAAAATTGCACTATATCCACAATAAGAGCGCAATCCCGTTACCTAACCCGGGATTGGGTATATATTCTGTGCAATCTTTTCTGATCAATGAGCAGGCACAACCGGTCCAGCAGCAACCTCCACGAACGTCAGCTCGAGCCTCATCGTCAAACTACGCCGGAGCTGATCCACTGTCCGAAGACGCCGCGTATCGATCATATGAAAACTTCGTGCCAACATACCCTCATTGCGCGTACCAAGGAGGAGATTTACCATCGCAAGGACCGAGCAACCTCGGAAGACAGGAGTTTGGAAGTGGCAGGTTTTACGCATCATCTTCGAATTTTGTACCTGCCCGTAACTCTTTTTCAGGATTCGACCATCAGTATTCTGTGACGTTCCGCCAAGGTGTCCATGACAACATGAGGACGCAAATGAGCACTCAGGATACCCACACGAACATGCTACGCCAACAACAACAGTGGATGGACCAGGCAGGACAACGATTAGAAGATATACAAGAAACCGCAGATGCAAACGCTGAACTACTGGCAAGCAAATTTCGCCAGTGGGGGATGTAGAATCAAGCAGCTTGGGGGAGAAGCCCCCAAGGTAAGTATCAACTATCTATTTATATATTTTTATTTTAAGTTTTGTTTCGTTTGATAAGTTTGAAATAATAATAAAATAAAATAAAATAAAATAAAATAAAAATTTCCCTTGTTTAGAATAAATAAAGAACTAGAGAAGTATGCTAAATGGACATGATAAACAAATGCTCTTCATTGCTGCAAATGCCTAGCTTACCATCTTTAAAGTTCTCCCAAGACATGGATACAATGGTTTCGATTTTGAAACATGCTTTGAGTTTGAGATTCTTGTGGGAGCAATTTCTTGATCTAAGTCTAGGTGATTGATTGATTGACATGATTAAGTTGAGCTGCTGTTTATCTTGTTCAAAAGTAACACTAAATTCTGGAGATTCACTTTTTAATCATAAAATTCATATATAACGAGTCTCCTGTATGACACAAGACTTTATGTCCTGTTAAAAGAGCCTTGTTGAAATTTTGCTCAGAATGTTCTAGTTTTATATCTCTCTATGCCTTCAAAGAGACTTGGGCATGACATAAAAAAAGAGAAAAGAAGAAAAAAAGAGAGGAAAAAGTGAGATGAGAGAGGGAGAGAAATGAACAAGTGTTCTACTAGGTGAGAAGGGCCTACCTCCCTAAAAAGAATAAATTAGAGATGAATAATGGACACAAGTCTGAGGGCGAGAAGAGCCCACATCTCTAAGGAGAGAGAAAAATGGACAAAAGTCCGGGGCGAGTAGGGCCTACCTCTCCTAATGTCGTGTAACCCAAGGTTCTCTTAAGATTATTGCTAGAAAGAGAGATATATTTCAGGAACAAAAGAAGCAAAGGCAGGCTAAAGTTGAAAGTTTTTATGTTTTATCATATCAAGTTGTCATACAGGAGTACTCTAAGCTTTAACTTGAACATCTTTTGCAAAACTCCAGAATTTTAGCGAAACCAAGAACTTGAGACATGGTGCTTGACTTAATTGTTATATCTTTCAACTGCTCAAGACCCAAGTACAGATAAAAGCCCCATGTTCTCAAACAGATATGAGCAGGTTTTAAAAGTCTGACTTTTCCATCCTACCTTGGAAAAGAATTTATTGTGGTAACACTGAGTCTTGCTAAGAGACTAGCAAGAGGTAAGCTTGGGGGAGTTTGTTGATGCTCACTAACTCTTGTTTTTATGCATCAACAATACATGAAAAAGGACCAAAAAGATAAATCAACAGTAGTATAGGGCCTTGGACTAATGAATTCCACGAGTTTTGGTGAATTATATATTTTCAGGGACTATTCAGGAAAATGCGAAAAGAATGAATTCTAGAAGGCTCCAGAAGACTCCCGAACTCAACCAAAGTGGGCTCCAAGAAAATATACAGCTAGAAAGGACAAGAGGCCCACACGCGAAGGCGGAGCCCAGCCGGGGCCCAGCCCAGGCTGACCGGCCCTATAGGGAGGCCGATCGGGCTCCCCCTGGCCCCGATCAGGCCCTGCTTCGGGAAGGTTCCTCCACCGCCTCTTAGGGTTAATCTAAACCACTTGTTTAGGTCGGTTTGATCCTACGGCGACAAATTATCCCTCCGGGCTATATAAGCAACCCCAGACCCCCCCTTAGGGCATGGTATGCATCTCTCAGAAGATCATCATCATCAGGCCAAGACAGGAGAAGAAGAGGATACATCAGAGATAGGATAGCTACTTCATAGTTCAAGATCTAATTTCTAGATCAAGAACCTAGTTCTAGATAGAGAGTCAGATTCGAGTAGTGTTGAGCTTTGCTCCAGTTCCAGATCTGTAAGTTATCAAGATTCAGTTCTTATATTGTTTCTCAATGACTTTATGCTATTTCAATGTTATGTGTGCAATTGCTAAGTTCTTACTTTATTCTAGTAGTATATTTGATATAGTCATGATTAATGATAAGTCTACGCACTTATTCGTAGAGCTCCTAGTATATTACGCGCGTATGCTAGGTAGTAGAAAGTATGTAAGCATGGTGCTTAGATATAATTTACTTGCGGATTCACCTTATACTCCGGGTCGTGTGGTAGATCGTGGGCATGACAGGCCTATTGAGTCCTTTGCAGTCCACCCCCCGAGTATAAGACCAGTCGAACAATGATTCTTGGGAGGATCAAGTTTCGTCCTTGATCTTCTTGGGTAATCTTCGGGGTGTTCATATTTATCCTTGACTATGCTATATGTGATGATATGCTACATTAGAATAGATGAATAACTCAGTCTTTGTATGCTATATAGAATTGTGCCTCTTAAGTAAATCCAATTCTAATCTAGACTCGGAATAGTCTGTTCTATGCTCCACATGTGCCTCTGCCTGTCTGATTTATCATTACTTTTTCATTTGGCTTACCCCTGTTAAAGTATGTGCCATTCCATCAAAGTCCATAAAGTAGTCTATTGCCATCCCTATGTCTATTGTTACATCCATCCATCTTCCCTGTGGATACGATATTTTAAAACCCATCACCCCGGGTGAAATGCTCACCGGTATCCGTGCGCTTGCAGATTATCTACCATAATATTTCTATAGGCTTATCTTATACCAACCAACATTTCTTGCGGCATTGCTTAGAATGGATTCTAGATCTATTCTTTGGAAGTTGCGTTAAGAAATGTCAACAATATATAAGATAAAATGTGTCAACACTGCAACAAGGTGCTGGATGCACCATCGACCGAGAAGAAGCACCACAGTTAGTGGTAACTGCTACTAGTAGATGGATTAGAAGAAGTAGAACAACAGCTCTGTTTTATCATTTCTTTTACTATTGTTCTCAAGATGTTGGGTTTTCCTTATAAAATTTTGCGTACCAGTGACATTTTAATCTGGTCTGACTGAATACTGCACAACGGACTTTCGCCTGTTGTTCATGCAGTCTCATTGCATAGAATGACTACTGTTCGGCTCTGTTTTATCTTTTCTTTTACTACTATTTTTTAAAGATGTTGGGTTTTATCATATGCGGGAAGAATTGCCGATATGTTGATGTTTGCTACTTGGTGGAGTGAACTTTGTTGTGATGAGTTGAGAAACTTGTTGCTACCTGATCATCTTATGATGTTTGCTACTCAGTGGTGTGAACTTTGTGGTGATGAGTTGCTATGAGATGACATCTTATTATGCCCATTTTGTTTAATCTATTTCAAATTGATTCAAGCATACTCCTAATCACCATTCTGAATTCAAATTGAACTTTCACCTTTTGTTCATCTGGTCTGATTGAATACTACTACTACTACTGTTTTTTCCTTGTAAGATGTTGTTTTCTTCATTGCGTAGCAGTGACAGTTTAGTCTGGTCTGACTGAAAACTACAAAATGTACTTTTGCCTTGTGTTCATCTGGTACTTAAGAAATCAAGGGAACATATTTTCCGTTTTCATTGAATTTATACCAAGGGAGTAGACACACATTACCATTTTTATTAGAAACAACACAATCCAAATACAAACGACACAACTGCATGCATATGCATTGATTACACATGAGGATGGATTGATAGACTATAGGTGGAAGTACAGCAACATACTCTTAACGACATACTACTAGCAATCTATTATCATGACTCATACTACTACCATCACGACATACTACTACCATCATGACCTCATGGCAATCCTGCTGTTGCACGAGTGCAGCAAAACGTGTATCCTGGAGCAGATACTCCTCCAAAGCATGATGCCTCGCCCTTGTATCCCACAGCATGGCAGGTGAAATGGCGATGTTATGCGCGTGTAACAACAGGTCACAATGGCCCATTGCATGTGACCCCTCTGGCAAAAAGGGCACACCCACATACCTTCGTGAAAAACATGGGCGAGACTGGCCTGCTGAAGCAAAAGCAACACAGACCATTTCAAGTTAGTGATTCATCTTGTTCAATGAGCACTGGCTGCAGGGGTGGCATTTCAATGGGCAACAGCAGAGGTGGCGGCTTGGGCCGCGGGCGAAAAGGTGGTGCCATGAGGTTCAGCTGATCCTGAGCTGCCATTGGGGCTGGGTGCTGTTGCGGTGCTGATGCCAGCGGAAGTGGAGGTGCCATTGGGGCCGAATGCTGCTGTTGACACCATTTTTTGACACGTGTCAAAGAATAGCCGAAGAGACGTCGGGAAGACTTCAAAGCCGACGAAGAAAGGAAAGAAGCAACCAGCCGATCCAGGATCGGCCGATTGGTGAAAGAGGAACGTGGCAGAAGAAGGATGCGCCAGAGGAAAGAAGACGGAGGCGGGTCAACAATCAAATTGACATCAGGTCAAAATCAGTTTAGAGAGTCCAATTCCATTTGCGAATCGTTAGGTTGTTGGTAGTTTTATTTCTTTAGATTCAAGTAAACTTTATCGTCATCGACTAGGAGTCCAGTTGTCCTCAGGACATAAATAGCGAACCTACGTGGTCAGAGAAATATTGTACACACCAATATCAATAAAACCTTTACTTATTCAAGTCGGCGACTTCGCCACCCCTTTTTTACTTCTTATTTTCTTGTTTCTTAAAACGTCATTCTTCTAGCTCGTCGGGCTGCATCGATCGACCTCTGGCAAGCTTGTAAGTACCGTTTTATCAAATAACAACTGGGCTTTAACCTCCGGGCGCATCGCTGTGGTTTTGTCTAAGTTTTATTCACAATTTATCGATATCAGCTAGGTTTGCAAGTTTTCTTGTTTATTTAGCTTTTATCACCAATTTATCCAGCTTGTAATCACATCGTATCGGCTAATCTCGCTCCTGCGTCGTTTCACTATGATACAGCCGATTCAGATTAGGTTTCGAGTGTTGTCTCGTAGTGCTTAGTTTGCTCTGCTTTTGCTCGTGCTTTGCCTACATCATCAAATTGGCTGATATAGCCGTTTTGGTTTTACTTCCACTTCGGCTGCTCCAGCTAGTCGATTCGCTCTACAGTTGTATCCGCTGATCAGGCTGTTACTTGTTGAAGACCCACATCGGTTCTCTAGCTGATCTAACCCGCATCTAACGTTTCATATCTTTCCGTGCCGATTAATAGGTCAGGTCGGCTGGCACGCCTTGTTACATCCCGGGGATCCGTTACGTGTTGTTGTTGAAGAACTTAATTCCGTTTTTTGCATCAACACATCTTGGCACGACCAGTGGGACATGAAGAATCGGTCAACAATGTCAGGACCAAAACTTCCTAAAGAAGCTAGTGCAGACAAGACACAAGCTATCACGTTAGATCAACTTTGTGAAGAAGACAAAGCTGAGTTCGATGAGCGCATGGCAGAATATGGTCAACTATTAATGGGCAGTTTCGGCTTAACCAAGCAAGGGGCTATCAAGCAAATTCCTCTTCCAAGACCTCATGAGTTGATAATACAAGCCGATCCTGTGAAGCTGCAAGATATGATGACAAAGGCTATGCATGGATCTCTGATTGATCAATCATCTTTCTTCAACAGCACAGTACAGAATTTTGTGAGAGAAGTGCTCAGAGATGAACTCGCAAGTGGATACAAAGGACCAGTTTATTATCAACCTGGTACAATAATTCCAACCGTTGCTGCCATGAGGTTTAGTCATGAAAAATCGGCTCTTCAGCCGGGACAGTCTACTTCAGATGGTGTTTCTCATACAACACCAATTCTGTCAGCAACCATGACTGAAATTGTTGATCCTTTGGGTTCTCCGAGTAATGCACCTGTTATCCCTGATGCACTGATATCTTCTTCTGAAAACGACACAAATGGGAAAGTTGTTCCAACGGAGACAACTCAAAAGATAGAAGAAACTCCTACTGGTCCATATGCTGCAAAGTTTGGAGATCTAGTTGGAACTGCAGTGCAGCATGACAAAGGAATTATGTTCGCTTTCATTGAACTGAAGACTCTCAAAGCGCAGCATTATGACATTCAGCCATTGCATATGCACATGGTCAAGCCTATTCAATCGGCTCAGGAGAATTCTAGCATGCAGAAAACTCCAACACAAGTAACTACTGGTAGGGCAGCGGCTGGTCAACCTATCATAAGTCATCTGTTGACACCAGAGCAGATGAACCCAGCTGATCAAGCTTATGCAGTTAGAACCTATGCGGCGAATTTGCAGGAGTAGTACAACAATGCCATGTATCAGGCAGCATTATGGGATCAAATGGCTCAACCTGGGAATTCGACATATCAGTTGCCAGAACAGCTTATACAAAGTTGTTAGGGATGGTCATTAGGGGTCCCGTAAATAAGGGGATAATCACCCTCGTTAAACGCAAACCACCTGAGGACTATTTCCCGAGCCCTGGCTACAGGACATCAAGGGCCCACGGCCTGCCACGGCCCAGCAGCAGCCTGCACCAAGAAGGCCCGCTTGGCCACCTCGCTCGAGGGCTCCGGTCCCTCGAGCGGATTTCCGTCCCGCTCGAGGGCTCCGGTCCCTCGAGTGGACTTCCGCCACGCTCGGGGGCTCCGACCCCTCGAGCAGATTTCCGCCTCGCTCGAGGGGTCCGGACCCTCTCAAGCAGGCAGCCGCCCCCATTCCGCCCGACAGCGGCATTTAATGCCCAGCCCCACGGAGGGACGCCGAAGTCAAGGGTGAATCTTCCCCCCACACCGCGCATCTGACATGGTCAGAACGCCTGACAATGCCTCAGTGCGGCCTAACCGGCCACAATGTAGCCATCCCCGGCACTGTGCGGGCGCCGCGCGGCCCTATGCGGACAGGCGGGGGTCATTCCCTGACACTGTACCACCTGCTCCCGTCCTCCCCTGCAGTAAGACCCTCGAACGGGCATGGGGGCACCCTCGAGGGGTGTATGGGCGGTGAGTGGGCATGCGCCCCGACTGACGTCGCCGTACAGGCGGCGTGCGCCACATCCCCTCCGCCAACTCCGACGCTGTGCGGCCATCCCGGGCGCTGTGCGGCCATCCCCGGCGCTGTGCTGCCATTCCTGCCGCTGTGCGACAGCACACGCAGCACTGTGCGGACAGGCCGGTGACACGCCACAATCCCACACCACCAACTCCAGTCCTTCCCCCCGGCGGTTAGGCCCTCGAGTCAGTAGGGGCAGCCCCTCGAAGTCAAAGCAGGACAGGTCACAGTGACCGCCATGCCGCCCGCAGAAGCTAGAGGGCGCCACCAACTCGCGCCAGGAACCATGACGTGCGGGACAAGACTGCTGGCGCCATACCTGTTAGTACGCAGCCACTTTGCTGGCTGCCATCATTGTAGCTGCCCTCCCTTGGCCTATAAAAGGGAGAGGCAGAGCCCCTACGCGGGGACGACGCTCACTGACCCGCACACAACACACCACCTCGTTCTAGATATTGGCACCTGCCTCAATCACCTTAGTAGGGACTTGGGGGGATTTCCTTCTCTCCCACCGTGCTTGTAGCACCCCTCTGCAGGCACCACCGATGCAAGCTAATACAAGTGCGAAAGCACACCCTGCTGGACGTACGGCCGCGTGGCCAGAACCAGGATAAACCCCGCGTCACCTTAGCTAGCACCGCCCATCGGGAAGCCGATCTCAGCGCAAATCACTAGTTGGTGCCGGTGCTAATCCGGACACCGACAGTTGGCGCACCAGGTATGGGAGCGTTGAGATCGTTCACCTGACTTCTCGATGGTAACCATCACCGAGCGCGCATCGGAGGGGCCCGCATGGGGTCAATCCGATCCGTTCCCGGCCAGATTCGAGATCTGGTTCGGGAGCATCCACTACCAGGCCACCGGCAACGGCTACCACATGCGTATCCTCAACAGGGACGCGCTCAGGGCAGTGCCGCCCGGGACGTCGGCAGCCCTGATGCCGGCAGTGTTTCCACCACCTCCCCGACGCTGTAAGCGCTCGGGAAAGCACTCACGACGAGCGCGCACGACGCGACGCCAAGCGGCGGGCGCTGGCTCCCCTCAAGGGGTCGAAGCCGGTGAACTCCCACCCATCACCACGAGGGAGGGGGTACGCCCCCACCAGCGAACACGACGGCACGCCCAGTCGGGGAAGCTACGGCTGCGTAGCCGCAGTTCCCTTACGGGTTGCGAAGCGCTGACATGGCGTACTCTTCCTCGATCAGCACCAACCTGGCCGCGTACGAGGACCTTCCGGACAACCAGTACATGTCCATCCGGAACCCTGTCGCCACCTCGCCCAACGAATCCTACCGTGACACCGACGGTGAGGAGTACGGATACGGGCATGGGGCGCCGGAGTGGGACTACTCCGGACTGCGGGACCCCGACGCTTTCAGGCAGTTCCAGGCCGCAGCAACTTACTGCCTCACCTGCTCCGACGACTCTAGTGAGGGGGATTATGATCCCACCCGCGAATGCTTCGTCGTCGTCCTCAGCGAGGGCAAAGACTAGGGAGGCAGAGCGGGCAATGCAGCGATCCACAACAATGTGGCAGAAACCCCACCAGTAGGGGCGACACCACCGCCACCTGACGTGGCGCGTGCCGCGCAGACGGCCCAACTTCGCGAGCTGGAAGCGAAGCTGAACGCAGAGGGCGAGCAGCTGCGGCAGCAGAAGGCCACACTCGAAAAACACAAGGCCGGCCCATCGACACTGGGTGCGCGTGCTGCGGGTCGCATGGCCCGCGAGCGCATCAACGTCGATGCCGACGTGGACGAGATGCCAAATCTGGCAAGGGCCAGCCTCAAGCTCGTGGCTGCGGCAACTTTGATCAGGCAGCAGTGCGTAGCCAAATCTGGCAAGGGCCAGCTAGAAGCCTGAGCCATCAACGCCCGAGGGACGTAACCTGCGCCGTGACGCGCAGGCCCTCATCAAGCAGGCAGCAGTGCAACAAGCCGAAAGCTCCGCGTCCCGCATGCGTCATCAGTCTGCCACGAAGGCTGGAGGGGGCGGCCGGGACCAGGAGGCATCGGTCCACACTCCGCACCGAGCACCTACCGTCCACGAGTGCAATCAGAGGACCCCCGCCAAGGATCGGATCTGGGATACGCGCGGCGTGCTCAACGATGGCGATGCCCGTAACATCCTGAACAAGAAGAGCAGGACGCCACTTCGTCGCACGGCTGCAACCCACGGTGTGGTGGGCGATAAGACAGCCGGGAGGACAAGAGCCCGTCGCCAGAGCCGCTGGGCACGCCTGTGTTCGGCCAAGTGATCCGCACGGCCTCGATCCCCCCGCGCTTTCGCCAGCCGACGACCGTGAACAAGTACTCGGGGGAGACGGACCCCCGGGTGTGGCTCAATGACTACCGCCTGGCGTGGTAGCTGGGCGGCGCCACAAACGACGCCATGATCATCCACAACCTGCCACTGCACTTGGCAGACTCCGCGCGGATGTGGCTCGAGCACCTGCCCGCGAACCAGATCCACGACTGGGACGACCTGGTCAGGATGTTCGTGGGCAACTTCCAAGGCACGTACGTGCGCCCCGGGAACTCCTGGGACCTCCGAGGCTGCACCCAGAAGGCCGGTGAGTCCTTGAGGGATTTCATCCGTTGCTTCTCCAAGCGCTGCACCGAACTTCCAAGCGTCAGTGAGTCCGGGGTCGTGCACGCCTTCCTAGAGGGCACGACTTGCCGGGACCTCGTGGGTGAGTTGGGGCAGAACCCTCCCACCAGCGTCAATGAGCTGTTTGACATCGCCACCAGCTACGCCTCCGGCAAGGAGGCGGTGGGGGCGATCTTTGACGGCAAGAAGGGCAAGCGAGCCGAAGATGCGCCCGCGGAGGGCAGCAAGCCCAAGGAGGCCTCGAAGAAGCAGAAACAAGGCAAGAAGGGCAAGAAGAACCAGGGCAAGAAGCCCATGGAGCAGGGCGAGGGCTCTGAGGAAGTCAACGCAGTCGATGCCGCCAACAAGGGGGCTCGAGGCCCCCCTCGAGGCGGAGTGTTCAACGAGATGCTGAAGAAGCCCTGCCCGTACCACAAGACCCCTGTCGCTCACACCCTCAAGCAGTGCGACATGCTCAAGAAGTACTACAACCGCATCTCTGTGAAGGAGGACAACACCAAGAAGGATGCGGGCGACGGGGGCAAAGACGGCTTCCTGGAGGTGGAGAACGTATTCTTCATCTTCGGGGTGCCCACGGTCGATATGACGTCGCAGCAGCGCAGGCGTGAACGTCGAGAGGTCTACTCCATTCACCCAGCTGTGCCGTCATACCTCGACTGGTCAGAGGAAATGATCTCCTTTGGCCGAGAAGACCACCCGGATCACATCCCCAATCTGGGACAGTACCCGCTTGTTGTCGACCCCATCATCGGCAACACGTGGTTTTCCAAGGTGCTGATGGACGGAGGCAGCAGCCTCAACATCATGTACTCCTCCACCTTGGAGCTCATGGGGATTGGCTTGGACAAGCTGCAGCCCAGCAAGTCGCCGTTCCACGGCGCTGCGCTGGGCAAGCGAGTCCAGCCCCTCGAGCAGATCGACCTGCCCGTCTGCTTCGGCACACCGAGCAACTTCTGCAAGGAGGTCCTCACCGTCGAGGTGGTGGGGTTTCGGGGAGCATACCACGCCATCCTTGGCCGGCCCTGCTACGCCAAGTTCATGGCGGTCCCGAACTATACCTACCTGAAGCGCAAGATGTCGGGGCCCAAGGGTGTCATCACGGTGGGCCCGTCGTTCGAGCACGCGTTCGAATGCGACGTCAAGTGCGTTGAGCGCGCCGAAGCGCTCGCGCATGACGAAGCCCTCATGGCGGACCTGGAAAAGCTGGCCAACGAGGCCCTCGACTCCACCAACAAGCACGCCGGCAGCTTCGAGGCCGCGGAGCACACCAAGGCTGTACCCCTCGACCCCAGCGCCCTCGAGGGCAAGGTGCTGAGGATCAGCTCCACCCTCGACCCGAAATAGGAAGTGGTGCTCGTCGACTTTCTCCGCGCCAATGCTGACATCTTTGCGTGGAGTCCCGCGGATATGCCGGGCATTCCGGGGGAGGTCGCCGAGCACTCACTGATATCCTGCCCAACTCCAAGCCGGTATCTCAGCGTCTGTGACGATTTGACGAAGAGAAATGTCGGGCGATCGGAGAGGAGCTGCGAAAGCTCTTAGAGGCCGGGTTCATCAAGGAGGTGTTTCATCCAGTGTGGCTAGCTAATCCTGTACTAGTTAAGAAAAAGAATGGGAAGTGGCAGATGTGCATAGATTATACCGGTTTAAATAAAGCATGTCCCAAAGTTCCTTTTCCTTTGCCACGGATCGATCAAATAGTTGATTCCACCGCGGGGTGTGAGTTGCTATGCTTCTTTGATGCGTATTCCTGTTACCACCAAATTAAAATGAAGGAGTCCGACCAGCTCGCGACCTCCTTTATCACACCATTTGGGATGTTTTGCTACGTGACGATGTTGTTTGGTCTCCGAAATGCTGGGGCAACATACCAGCAATGTATGCTCCACTTCTTCAGGGATCACATCGGGCGGACCGTTGAGGCATACGTCGACGACATCGTAGTAAAATCCAGGAAGGCGGACGACCTGGTGAACAATTTGCGCATTGCGTTCGATTGCCTCCGGGCGAACGGGGTTAAGTTAAATCCTGAAAAATGCGTCTTCGGGGTGCCGCGTGGCATGCTCTTGAGTTACATTGTCTCCTAGCGAGGCATAGAGCCCAACCCGGAGAAGGTATCGGCCCTTGAGCGGATGGGGGCGATACATGATCTGAAGGGACTACAAAGGGTCCTGGGCTGCCTCGCAGCTCTGAGCCACTTCATCTCACATCTCGGTAAGAAGGGCTTACCCCTGTACCGACTTCTGCGAAAGAGCGAGCATTTCTCCTGGACCGCCGAGGCCCAGGAGGCCCTCGACAAGTTAAAGGCAACACTTGCCCACGCTACGATACTGACCCCGCCCCAAGAAGGCGAACCTCTGTATCTCTACGTTGCCGCCATGACCCAAGTGGTCAGCGCGGTCATCATAGTAGAGAGAACGGAGGAGGGCCACACCCTGCCTGTCCAGAGGCCGGTCTACTACATCAGTAAAGTGTTGTCGGACACCAAGACGTGATACCCCCAGATCCAGAAGCTGCTCTATGCGGTGGTGCTCGCGCGGCGCAACCTGCGGCATTACTTCGAGGCCCATCCAGTCACCGTGGTGTCATCCTTCCCTTTAGGGGAGATTGTGCACAATCAGGACGTCTCGGGCGGGATAGCTAAGTTGTCCGTGGAGCTCATGGGTGAAGCCCTCACCTACGCACCATGAAAGGCGATCAAGTCGCAGATCTTGGCAGACTTCATGGCTGAATGGGCCGACGTTCAGCTACCCACCCCTCAGATCCAAGCTGAGTGCTGGACTATGTACTTCGATGGTTCAGTGATGAAAATGGGCGCAGGCGCGGGCCTGCTCTTCGTTTCGCCCCTTGGAGAGCACATGCAGAACTTGGTGCGCCTGCACTTCCCCGCGTCGAACAACATGGCGGAGTACGAGGCCCTCCTCAGCGGCTTGCGTATCGCCATCGAGCTCGGCATCAAGAGCCTTGACATTCGGGGAGACTCTCAGCTGGTCATCGACCAGGTGATGAAGAACGCAAGCTGCCACGACGAGAAGATGGAGGCGTACTACGCCGCGGTACGCAAGCTCGAGGACAAGTTCTTTGACTTCGAGCTTAATCACATCGCGCGCAAGTACAACGAGGAGGCGGACGAGCTGGCCAAGATTGCTTCAGGGCGGATCACCGTTCCCCCGAATGTCTTTGCCCGCGACCTCGCCAAGCCCTCCATCGACCTCGACAAACCCACCTCGGGGGCTGGCCCCTCGAAGCACACAGGCACCATGCCCATGGATGAGGACCCCTCGAACGGGGAACTCGAGACCTCGGACCTCGAAGGGTCCCAGGCTAACGAGGCCGAGGCGATGGAGATCGACGAACTCCCGCCCCCTCCGCGGGACTGGCATGACGAGTACCTTGCCTGGTTGAACCGAGGGGAGCTGCCCCCGGACCAAACTGAGGCAAGGCGTATCACCAGGAAGGCTAAATCTTTCGTCGTCATCGACGGCGAGCTGTACAAGCGCAGCGCCTCGAGAATCATGCAGCGGTGCATCTCCATCCCTAAGGGTCGGGAGTTGATTCAGGATGTCCACGCGGGCGAATGCGGTTACCATGCCGCTCCGCGTACCCTCGTGGGCAAAGCGTTCTGCCAGCGCTTCTATTGGACGACGGCGGTCGCCGACGCCAACAAGGTTGTACACACCTGCGAAGGGTGCCAGTACTACGCGTGGAAGACCCACCTCCCAGCTCACGCGTTGCAAACCATCCCCATCACGTGGCCCTTTGCCGTGTGGGGGCTGGACATGGTCGGGCCCGTGCGAAAGGCGCCCGGGGGCTTCACCCACATACTGGTGGCCATCAACAAGTTCTCGAAGTGGATCGAGGTCCGCCCCATCAGCAGCCTCAGGTCCGAGTAGGCAGTGCTGTTCTTCACGGACATCGTGCACCGCTTTGGGGTACCCAACTCCATCATAACGGACAACGGCACTCAATTCACTGGCAAGAAGTTCCTAGAATTCTGCGACAGCTACCACATCCGCGTGGATTGGTCGGCCGTAGCACACCCACAGACTAATGGCCAAGTAGAACGTGCCAACGGCATGATTTTGCAAGGCCTAAAGCCAAGGATCTTCAACAAGCTCAACCAGTTCGGCCGGAAGTGGATTCAAGAGCTGTCGTCGGTCGTTTGGAGCCTCAGGAACACCAAGAGCAGAGCCACGGGCCTCACCCCATTCTTCCTGGTTTACGGCGCAGAGGCCGTCCTCCCCACAGATCTGGACTATGGGTCTCCGAGGGTAAAGGCCTACCAGGAGGAGCAGAACCAGCAAGATCGCGAAGACGCGCTGGACTGCATTGATGAGGCCCGTGATGTGGCGGTCCTGCACTCTCAAAAGTACCAACAATCCTTACAACATAACCAAGCGAACAAGGTCCGGCCTCGAGATCTCAACAAGGGGGATTTGGTACTCCGACTTCGACAGAAGAATGAGGGACGTCACAAGCTCACGCCGCCGTGGGAAGGGCCGTACATCGTCGCCGAGGTCCTCAAGCCCAGCACGTACAAGCTCGCGAATGAGAAGGGCGATGTCTTCGCCAACGCTTGGAATATCCAACAGCTACGTCGCTTTTACCCTTAAGTTCCAAATCGTTTTGTACATATCCGGCGCCCAAGTCGGTTGTATATACGTTAAGGTTCTGCATAAAAACAAGGGAGACTCAGCTTTCATCTGAAAACCAAGTCCCCCTCGGGGGCTACTATGGGGGGCACCCCCCCTAAATGGTCCCATTTTTTCGCAAAAACCTTTTCTTCCAAAAATGCCAAGCGTGTCATGCCTCGGAAGCCTAGGCAGATTAAAGTAGGGCGCAAGTAGCTAAGAGGTAAAGCCAGACAAGCCTGGGACTGCCTACGCCTCCAGCAGGATACGGCTTCCCTCTCACCACTTCACCTTCAAGTTACTCGCGACAACGATCGATCCTAGCTGAAATCTACCTAGGTGGCAGGAAAGACGCAACGGCATACGTCAAACGAGCCACACTTAAGTTACAAACTTCAATAGATGGTTTGTTTATTTACATGAGCCACCCGGCTCGAATCTTGGCCATGACCTAAGGACTTCCACGCCCAGCTACTATCAGGGCTCGAGGGGACCCGCAGGGGCAGCGTTCGGGAAGAGGTCCACCTCGAACACATCGGCGAGATCAGCGGCAGCATCGGCAGCGATAGCGTCGGCCTGGTCCAGGGCGTCCTGCACCCCATCATCGTCAAGGCCATCCGCGACGACGTACCCTATGGCCAGCGCTACGAAATCGACGATGTAGTGCGTCGACACCACGCCAAGGGTCTTCTGAACGCCTAGATGGAGAGCACCCTTCATGCGCTCGACGACGCGGCCACTCAGAGCCTGAAGGCGACTTGCCAACGAGCTCCCTAACAAGCTGGTACCCTCGTCGATGCTCTGGCATGCTTCGAGGGCCACTCGCTCCAGGTCTGCGAATTCCTACTGCGACAAGTTGTAGGCCGCCTGGAGCACTTCCACCTGCGTCGCCGACTCCCCTAGAGATTTCCGCGGTCCTGGGATGAGAAGGGGTGAGTCTAGAGCGAATCTCGACGAGCCTGAACAATAAATAAAGGCTCGAGGGCTGCAGCTTACCCTCGACCTGCTTCCTCTCTGTCTCGAGCTCTGTACGCGTGACTCCACCCTCTTGCCGCAGCTGCAGAATCAAGGCGTCCCTCTCTCCGCCAGTGGACCTCAGGGCTTCAACGATGACGCTCTCCTGAACTAGGGCCCCAGTGAGCCGCTCGGCTTCTGCCTCCCGAAGCTGGAGCGCGGCCCTAGCCTCCTCAAGGGCGGTACGCTCCTGCTGGAGCTGGGACTACACCTCCTCCCGCGCTAAGCGCTCATGCTGAAGAGCGGATCGGGAATCCTTGAGTGTCATGCGCTCTTGCTGGAGCTGGGTCTGCGCCTCCACACGCGCGGCGCATTCCTGCTGGAGTTGGCCCTCCACCCCGGTGAGCGCCTCGGCCTTCTCCTGCAGAGCAGCACCCAGATTCTCGACCTCCTGGGTCCTTTGCTCGGCCTGGGTCTGCCAGGACCTCGCTCCGTCGAGGGTCGTGCGGTCCTGCTGCAGTTGGGCTTGCGCCTCGGCAAGGGCCGTCTCCCTCTGTGCCAGTGCGGCCTGGACCTCGGCGAGTGCCTCGCGCGCCTTCCGCAGCTCCTCGTCCGCCACCGTTAGCACCTCCTCCTTCCCTTGGAGCGTAGCCTTCACCTCTTCGACCTCCTTGGCCTTCTACGTCGCCACGGACCGCTGGTCATTGTGTGCGTCCTCCATGCGGATGAGGTTGTACTCAAGCCAGCCGTTGTCCGTCCGCAGGGCCTCCACCATCGCATCCAGGCCTTCGTACTGCTTCCGGTACCAGTCGAGGTCGGAACTTAGCTCGGCAACGCGAGCGAACCTCTCGCCCGCCTAACCCCGTAGCTCCTGTGGATGATGAAGGGAGAATGAAGAGCAAAAATCAAACGAAAGATACACGAGCAAGGGAAAACGAGAACTTGTGGCATACGAATAAGCGTGCTCACCTGAAAGACCTGGAGCGATCTGCCCCCGTGAATTTGGAGCGCATCGGCCAGGGTGACCTGAAGGGAGGCACCGAGGGTGCTGAACTCCTGCCACAGCTCCCTCTCCGACCTCGCCTCCTCCACCAGGCCCCGCCGCACTCCGGGAAGACGGAGCCTCTGCTCCCACTGCGGCACGCTGGCGTCGGACGTCGGGGCCGTGACGCCAGACGTCGACGCCCCAACACCGATCGCTGGTGCCTGCGACATTACGCAACCATCGGACCGCACGACCAGCACCTCGGGCGCGAGCCCGGGAGCTGGCGCGGCCGCCACCACCGCCCGACTCCCACTGGGGGCCGAATCACCATCAGCAGGAGCCTCGGCCGTTCCGCGGACCTCTGCTCCCCTACCCACGGCACGGGCCTGCTCTCGCCCCTGTCGGGCACCGCGGGTCATCGCCGCCCGTAGGGCTTCCGCCGCCGCATCCTCCCGCCGTTGCGGCCCTGTGGCCGCGGCCGCGACTCGCGACGCCTCGACCGCCGGCGCCGTACCCGCCGTCGCCCGCGACATCCTCGCCGAGCGGGGCCTCATCATGCACGGCGCGTCTTGCACCCCCACCTTGAGCGCCTTGACAGGCGCGAGGGCGGGGACAGTGGGTGCCATCCTAACAACGGAAGGGAGGAAGAATGGGCAACCCAACGCGTGATATCAAGAACACGGAGAGCAAGATGTGACTCACCTTATGCCGGAGAGGCCCCGCTTGCGCTTCCTCGAGGGCTCAGGGGGCGCCTCCCCAGACCCGGTCGGCACCCTCGATGGCAGCCCCGTGACAAGGGGCATCGTGTCCACCCCAGGGGCTGGCTCCGCGAGGTCCTCCTCGACCCCCGGTGATGGGGACGGTGCGACCTCCCACCTGTCAGAGATGGTCCGCTCCCCCTCGCTCTCCTCCTCGTCCGAAGACGTGTTTACCAGCTCCGGCAGGGCTGAGAGACCCTACTGCTCCCGCAGCTGGTACTCCTCGTTGTACCTATCGAGGCGCTCTTGCCTCCGTATCTTCTTTTCCTTCACCTGGACCGCTAGGCCCCTCTCCCTTTGCTGCCGGGCATGGTTAGCAGCCTGCGACCTTGGCGTCGGCGGATCCGAAGTGGGAATGTCGACATGCACTCCCTGCTGCCAGTAACTGCGGTTAGGTCGAACTCGGGGACAAAAAACGAGCAAAGAACGGAAGATCGAGTCTCACCAAGTCAGTGCCTGGGAGCATCGCGAACGACCACAGGTCGTCATCGTTGTGCGGCACCACCCTGAGGTTCACCGCGTGCCTCGCCCTCGCGGCCGCGTACGCCCGGGTAAGTGGCACCTCCAGCAACCGCGATCGTGCCAGGGCCGCGGGGTCAGCGTCGGGCTTCATCTCGAAAATGGGGAGTTCCCACTCCATGAGAAGGATCACCCGCCGGAGGTGGAAGTTGGCGATGACGGCCGCCACGGACAGCCCGGCGTCGTCCAGCTTGCGCAAGGCGACGGTGAGGGGCTCGAGCCTCCTTTGCCTCGACGCGGGCGACACCCCGTGCATCCACGAGATCGGCCTCTCCGTCAGCACCTTCCCGGTGTACGAGGGGAGCCCAGCGCCGTCGTTGCGCAGATAGAACCACCCCTTCTCCCAGTTGGAGTTGTTCGTCATCATCGTGCACGGCAGATACAGCTCCTTCCAAGAGTTGCGCACCGCGAGCGTGAGACCGCCGGCGCGGACGGCCCGACGCGTCTTCCTCTCGAGCGTGTGGAGCTTGCCGCGGAAGAGATGAACCCATAGGTCCCAATGCGCCTAGATCCCTAAGAATCCCTCGCAGACGGCGACGAAGGAGGCCGCCTGCGAGATGGCGTTGGGGGCGAAGTTGTGGAGCTCCACCCCGTAGTGGTAGCGCAACCCCCACATGAACTTGCTCGCGGGGGCGTTGAAGCCACGCTCGTGCAACTGCATGAAGCTCACGACATAACCCGGCGGCGGGGCCGGCTGCCAGTGCGCCGACGGCGGGACGATCCACGCCGGGTTCGCCTCCTCGCCGGCCGGCGCCAGCTGACCGCCGGCAACCAGCCCCTCCAGGGACTGCTGGTCCACCGTCGACTGGGCCCACGGATGCGCCTACAACACTCGGATCGAAGACATGGCGGAAGGAGCGGTGGAGCGCGAGCGAATGCGGAGTGGTGGGGCGCGAGCGAATCCAAAGCGGCGGGACGCGCAGCGATGGGGAAGGCGAAGAGCAAGAGGCGGATGCGAATGGCAAAGGTGAGGAGCTTCCCCCGCGCTCCCCTGCTTCTATAGAGTAGGAAGGGGCGGAGCCCCCAGAAACGCAGCGGGCGGCGACAGTTAATGCGGTGGGCACCGCTCGTCGCTGACGGCAGGGCCCCACCGCGCCAAAACTGTCGCGCGCACGCGCGTGCGCCATGATTACCGCACGATAATCCAAGGGACACCGCGTCCCATCTCATCACCGTCGCACATCGCCCACGACGCATCGCCTTAAAAGGCGCGCCCACCTCGCCTGCCCCGTGCCACGTCAGCCACGATCGAGTGGGCGCAGCAGCCAACCGTCCTGTGGACAAATTTTCGAACACCGGGGATTCCTTCTGATATAAGGAAGGCCCCAGGTAACCTCGAGCTGGGGATTCGACGCCCGACCCCTCGAAGGGATGCGACAGGCGCCCCATTCCGAAATAGGAGCAGGCCACAAGGCCATAGTCTGTCAGCGTACCCTCGAAGACGAACTCGAGGAAGCCCAGGGTTCAGGCCCATAGGGCTCTACTGATCAGCGGCTCGAGGCCCGGCCCACTGAGGGTGTGATGGGTGCCGCAGATGCCCCTCGACTTGGGGATGTACTGATTAGTGGTTCGAAGCTCGGCTCGATAACGGATCGGCTAGCGCCACAGGTCCGCTAAGATAGGAGCGCCCGGCGCCCCCCGCAAATGCCCTACTGATCAGAGGTACGGGGCCTGACCCTCGACGGGTTCGAACAGGCACCTCAGATCGACAGAGTCAGGAACGATCGGGGTGCATGCAATCGAGCCTGTCCCCGAACGTGAAGATCGGGGGCGCCGCACATATCGTGTTCAAGGCCGAGACAGAGGCAGCCAATCGAGGGATCCCATCGAGGGAGTGCTTCCGTGCCCTCGACCCCTAGCGAACGGGGCCGAGCCCTGCTTGGCAAACCTCTGCAAGCGCTTGCATGGACGTGTCTCCGGACCACGAGCCGACCCCTATCGAACGAGGCACAGACGCCCACTTGAACTATCCATTAACAGCTCACCAAGGCAACCGTTGCTCGCCGCCCGCTCGAGGGTAGCACGGTTTGCCTCACCCCTCTACCCTGCGGAAGGGCAACGAGGGTCGTAATAAAGTCGAGAGTCTTCATCTGATCGTCCCTGATTGGGCCAGGGCTCGGGGGCTCCTCGCACCACGACCACCCTAATGATCGCCGCATCAACCTACCTAGGGCTGCGCCCCCAGAAACGGACAGCCTACCCGAAACGTCTTGGGATGACACGATGCCCCCCCACCTGCGTAGATTGCCGATGCCGGCTGAAATATCGCCGAGGCCGGCTGAAACAAATGCAAGGCGAGTCACGTCACCCTACGTATTTAACCCCTGCACGAGTGCACACACTCCTGCAGGGCTTCGGGGGCTTACACCCGCGGGTGCGCTAGCACGCCCCCATCGGAAAACATGCACGATCAAAGGGGACAAGACTCGCGCACAGCACCCGAGAGCGGCATCCTTTGCCGGAACGGTCCCCTTTCCAGCAAAGCCTCGGGGGCTACTGTCGGGAACGGTCATTAGGGGTCCCCTAAATAAGGGGATAATCACCCTCGTTAAACGCAAACCACCCGAGGACTGTTTCCCGAGCCCTGGCTACAGGATATCAAGGGCCCACGGCCTTCCACGGCCCAGCAGCAGCCTGCACCAAGAAGGCCCGCTTGGCCACCTCGCTCGAGGGCTTCGGTCCCTCGAGCGGATTTCCATCCTACTCGAGGGCTTTGGTCCCTCGAGTGGACTTCCGCCACGCTGGGGGCTCCGACCCCTCGAGCAGATTTCCGCCTCGCTCGAGGGGGCCGGACCCTCTCAAGCAGGCAGCCGCCCCCGTTCCACCCGACAGCGGCATTTAATGCCCAACCCCACAGAGGGACGCCGAAGTCAAGGGTGAATCTTCCCCCACACCACGCATCTGACATGGTCAAAACGCCTGACACTGCCACAGTGCGGCCTAACCCGCCACTATGTAGCCATCCCCGGCACTATGCGGGCGTCGCGCGGCCCTGTGCGGACAAGCGGGGGTCATTCCCTAACACTGTACCACCTGCTCCCGTCCACCCCTGCAGTAAGACCCTCGAACGGGCATGGGGGCACCCTCGAACCGCCATGACGCCCGCAGAAGCCGGAGGGCGCCACCAACTCACGCGAGGAACCATGACGTGCGGGACAAGACCGCTGGCGCCATACCTGTTAGTACGCAGCCACTTTCCTGGCTGCCATCATTGTAGCTGCCCTCCCTTGGCCTATAAAAGGGAGAGGCAGAGCCCCCTGCGCGGGGACGACGCTCATTGACCCGCACACAACACACCACCCCGTTCTAGATATTGGCACCTACCTCAATCACCTTAGTAGGGACTTGGGGGATTTCCTCCTCTCCCGCCGTGCTTGTAGCCCCCCTCTGCAGGCTCCACCGGTGCAAGCTAATACAAGTGCGAAAGCACACCCTGCTGGATGTAAGGCCGCGTGGCCGGAACCAGGATAAACCCCGCGTCACCTTAGCTAGCACCGCCCATCGAGAAGCTGATCTCAGCACAAATCATTAGTTGGTGCCGGTGCTAATCCGGACACCGACAAAAGTACTCCAAACAGGCAACATACGCAGCAAGGAACTCAGTATAAAACGCATCATTCAGGTGGGATTCCTCAATATACGGCTTTTCAGTCACCTTTGGCTTCACAGCCAATTATGCGTGAACAGCCAGGAATTGGAATCATGCAAAATCGGCCAAATCCTTCGGCAGGTAATCAGCCGATTGATCAAAATAAGAAATTTATGGTTGAGATTTCAGATTTGATACAAAATCAATTTGGGTTGAAACCAAAGCAGCAAACCAACATGTATCGGACACCATACCCTGCTTATTTCGATCAAATTCCATTCCCTCAGAGATATAATGTGCCTGACTTCACCAAGTTCACTAGTCAAGATGACACCTCCAACATCGAGCATATCAGCCGATTTATTATTCAATGTGGAAATGCATGATCAAATGAGGCATTAAGGGTTCGATTATTCTCATCCTCTCTGTCAGGGCTAGCCTTTGCCTGGTTTACATCACTACCGGTTGATTCTATTCAAAGTTAAGAAGATCTGGAGAAGAAGTTCCATGGTTATTTCTTTTATGGAATACATGAAATGAAGATTACTAATCTAACTAGCTTGAAGCAGAGGAACGATGAGTCGGTGGTAAATTTCGTTCAGAGATTCAGAGAGATGAGGAACAAGTGCTTCAGTCTATCTTTGAATGATAAACAACTGGAAGAATTGGCTTTTCAAGGACTCTTGCCCTCAATCAAAGAGAAATATGCTTCACAAGAGTTTGAGAATATAAGCCAAGTGGTACACCGATTAAGCCATGAAAGTTCTTCTTGGTCTTATGAATCTCGAAGGAGTTATCAGAAGAAGGTATCTTATGTAGAGAATTCTGATTCAGAAGAAGGGGCCGAGGTCAATCTAGCTGAATGGGTGTCAAACAGGAAGCTGATTGCATGTCCCTCCAGAAAAATGGAACCCGAGAAATTCGGTTTTGATATAACTAAAGCCGATAAGATATTTGATCTCCTTCTTCAGCAGGGTCAGATTAAACTCTCTCAGAATCACTCTATCCCAAGTGCTGAAGAACTTAAGAAGATCAAGTACTGCAAGTGGCATAATGTACGTCCTATAACACTGAGGAATGCAAGGTGTTTCGTCAGTCGATTCAAAATGCAATAGATCAAGGGAAGCTTAGATTTGAGACACCTTCCAAGTCAGGAAAGCCGATGAAGATTGATCAACATCCTTTCCCTACTAATGTAATAGAATCAACTTCACAAACAAAGGTGTTGACATCTGAATCGGCTCAGAATAAAAAGGTCATTGATCCAAAGGCTCAGATAACAACAGAAGAAGCAAAAGGAAAAGGACTGCTTGAGGAGAATAATCCAAGAGCGCCCAGCAAAGTTATTCAATCCCAGTTTCTTCTGAACAAGTATCAACACCATTAAAAAAGGATCAGAGAAGGAGAAGAATGGGCGAGGCAAAATTCAAATAACTGGAGGTGCCCGTTTTTTAGATATTGTTGGGAAGAAGGGATTAAGCTTCCAACAATGAATAATTGTCCAGAGTGCAATGGTTTTTATTCTGAAGGACAATCTTCCAAAAGGGCCTGCTTCGATGACAGAGGAAATAGGCCAACAATGCACAACAGCCGAGAAATTCATGACCAGCGGATCCCAATACATGATCGGCTGGGGGGTAGGATCAGCGTGCATGATCGGCTAGGAGGCAAAGTCAGAGAGAATCAGACAGACTCCGATTGGCTACAAGAGATGGCTAACAGCAGGGTCCCTGATGAAGACGTATTGGCAAGGAATCCATAAAGGTGTAATGCTACATACGAGGACAGAAGCCAACACACAGTTCATCAACCTAAATGGTGCCTAGAAGGTTTAACCAAGTCTCAGAAGAGGAGGATCCAGCACTTACGACAATTGGAACAGCAAGAAGAAATTGAGAGGCAAGCACTTGACAAGAAGAAGGTCCGATCCCAAAATCTGGCGACCTAATCCCAAATTTGATAACAAGGGAGAAGGTCAACCAGCAGCAGACATTAATATGGTCTTCATGCTACCGAAGGAGTTTATGACTCTTTAAGACAACTCAGATGAGGATTCAGATGAGGAGTTAGGATCGGCTCAGTTAACCTTGGATCCAATGCTAGCCAGTTTTGAGAAACCAGATGAGGAAAAGCGTCAACATATGAAAGCTTTGTTTCTCAAAGGACTTGTCAATGGAAAGCCAGTCACAAGGCTCCTGGTAGATGGTGGTGCATCGGTCAATCTTATGCCCTATTCAATGCTTCGAAGATTTGGGAAAAGTGAACAAGACTTAACCAAGACCGACATCATGCTACTCGATTTCGAGGGAAATTCATCATCTGCAATGGGTGCTATATGTGTGGATCTGACAATTTCTAACTACCTTTTTCGTTATCAAGGGGATGAGATCATACAATTTACTACTTGGAAGAGAATGGATTCACGCCAATTGTTGCATTTCGTCTACCATGCATCAATGCGTGATCCAATGGATTGGAGATTCAGTGGAAGTAGTTAATGCCGATTCTTCCTTCCACATTGCAGCGGCCGATACACATTGGAATTTTGATAAAGTTGTCTGCATATCAGGGAAAGAGTGTGTTGACGCAAAAATAGGACGTCACCCTTGCGCGCGACACACGTGACTCCCCGGTCTGTAGCGAGGCGTGCCAGCCAATCTGACCTGTTGATTGACAATGGAAAATCGGCAGGAGAGCCGATGGCCTTTTGATAAAATCGTAACTGCTAGGTAGCCGATACGGAGCAGAACAGATTGGCTAGATCAGCCGATATGATGACGTAGGCAGAGCGTAAGCTACCAGAGGCAACTTAAGCAGAGCTACGTGAGCAACACTTGAAACAGATCTAATCGGGTATGTATGATGATTAAAATATAATAATGGAGTAAGAGCCGACAGAAAGCAGTCTCAAGCTGGATAATTGGTGATAAAAGCTAGAACAACAAGAATTAGGATAAAACTTGCTAAACTAGCTGATAACGATAACTGGTGAATAAATCTAGACGAAACCACAGCGATGCGCCCAGAGGTTAAAGCCTAGATATTATTCGGTAAAGCGGAACTCACCAGCAAGCCGGAGATCGAGGCGATGCAGCCTAGCGAGTTTGCGAGAACTCGTGAAAAGAAGAAAAGGTACGAAGGCGAAGTCGCCGAAAAGTAGATGCAGAAAAGTAGATGCAGTAAAGTAGATGCAATAATTGGTAAAGGGGTGCCCGGAGGCGGTTTTGGTATTGATCGTGTGATGATTCTATTACAATAGCCGGGGCTTATATTTATACCCTGGGCTCCTCTAGACTCCTGCAGCCGGAAGGGCTCAAAACTTCCTAATTAAAGACTCCTGACGAGTTACACAACGAACTCTCCTAATTATATGTCTAAATTAAAGGAAATACTAAGATACATGGACTCTATTTCCCTTTATGTAGAATCCTTCTCAATTAAGCTTCTTCTTTGACTTGTCCGGGAAGAGATCAACGCGCAGGCGCAATCAACTAGGACTCCTTTCCTTTTACGTGTGAATCTTTCCTTGCTTCTGCATTAAGCACTTGCATGTCCTGACGTCATCCTAGCCTCCTACCCAGCCGATCGTTACTGCCGGTCGATCGTCACTGCTGGCCGATTCATGCTAATATATTGGTGGCCGATCATTCTCGTCGTTATCCAGGCGATTGTCTCGTGCATACTCTCACAATATAAGCCTTGTACTTATACGTGTCTTGACTATGCTAGCCTCTTTTCTCTCCTTTAGTGCTGATGACTCTCCAATGCATATATGTATACGCCTGCGTGCACTTGTCTCATGCATATGTGCTGACTTAATCGGCTAATATTTCCTTGCCCATCTCTTCCCTAGGTCCTTCTCTGCCGATTACCAAGCCAAGATATTTGACTCTGGATTTGGTCAAAATCCGGTGTCAACACAAGCCCCCCAGTTTCGGAGTATGAAAGATTCATGCTTCGAAATTCTATAAATCCAAAAATTCCATTCTCCGACTGATGCAAATTGCTCCATTACTTCAACCTTTTTGGAGTTGCTTTCTCATAGCCGATATCTATACAATATCTTGGCCAATATGAATGATTAAGGAAACTTCTACTCCTCGTGGTCGATCTATCGTTGCACCAAATTTGAACCATCAGCATAACATCCCAGATGGGCTCCTTGTGTATTTGAGCTGATCTTTAAACACTGATCTCCTCACTCTGTATTTGCAATACTAGTTGATATTGAATCTGGAACCCCTCAGAACAATGCTCCTCATAAGCCAAAATGTTAAAATCTTTCCTGGGATTGAAACCTGGTACAACTCCCTCGTTCCCGTAGGCTTACTGTGGCGTTAGTGGTAGTGGCAATACATCAGTTCCTTCTGCATCATTGACCACACCGTCTTTGCTCCTTTCGCATCTTTATGATGAAGATCAGCTCCTTGACAAATCTTCCCAGCTTTTGTAACATTTCTGTTGGCTGCCTTCGACACTGTCGTTTAGTTCAATTAGCTGTTCAATTCATCAAGCGCTGTCGATACTACTAGTGTCTTCATCTGAGAGCCAGGTGTGGTTCGAGGACCGGTGGATGGTCCCTTCCTGGTGTGATGAGTGATTGACAATGTGGTGTGGACTGATTCTTGGCTAAGTTTTGCAGGTGCAGGTCGCGGCTTGACTGGTGTTGGTGCAGGTGAAGAACAAGCGCGAAAGGTCGTTGCCGGTGAGGCCTCCAGGTGTGGAGAAGACAAGTAGGCTTGGTTCGAGGGACCCGGTGGCCAGTAGGGTCAAGTGCGGGCCGTGTGGTGGCAAGAACAGCGAGATGAAGTCATGGACGGTTTCTTGGTTGAGCCTCAAAACCAAGGTCGAGCCGGGACTACCTGGGAGCCGAGTCATGAGTGGTGATTGGCGGAGGCTACACCGAGTTCGCGGGGTTTCCGGTGGTTCACCAGAAAACCACTGGGTTCCTTGGTTGATCCACAAAGCCAAGACCGAAGAACCGAAGACGGAGGTGCAGCAGCTCCAGACCGGTCTGACCGGTGGGTCTGACCGGTCTGACCGGTGGGTACCGGTCTGACTGGTGTGGAGCACCGGTCTGACCAGTGTGCGACGACGCAGTCCAGAATCTTCGAAGCGGAGGACACGCGTCGGGATCGCAAGGCTTGCGTCGAGGCTAAGCAAGTTTGCGGTCGCTGGGCATCCGTCCGATGGAGCGAAGACAAAGATTTCCGAATTCGCCCTTGAGGGGCATGTATCCCTAGTTAGCTAGTAAGGGTATTTTAGTCTTTCGGTTGCCTCCATATAACCCAACGGGTGAGAGGATGGCAGCCATCTCTTGGAACCCTAGCTCATTTGCTTTCCTATTTTCTCTTCCTATTTTCCTTAGGATTTTCTTAGGACTAGCTTGAGAGCTTCATGGTGAGATCTTGTGAGAGGGAAGGATGATCGAGCGGCAAGCTAGACCTTGTATGAACCTCTTTGGTGTGTATAGATGATTCGGCGTGGTTCCTCAAGGCTTGCATGTGTCTTACCCGTTTCTCCTTTTTGGTGATTTTCAGAGCCCTTTCTTGGCGATTTTCTTGGAGCGATTTCGAGGCCTTTCTCTTTGGGATTTGGTGGGGGATGTATGCATGAACCCTTCGTGGTTCTTTTCCCTTTGATTCCCGTCCCAAATCAGTGAGTAAAGGGGTTCGATTTTGGGGTTTTCGTGGCTCTAGAGTTAGAGGCGTTCTTGGTGGGATTTCTTCGATTCCTCTTGATTTAGCAAGTTTTGGTGGACCAAATCTTGGCTATGGAGTGCCCATGAGGTGTTCCTACTATCCCCAAAGTCTTGCACAAATCCGTGGAGCGATTCGGGAGATCGGGAGTTGGATTTGGAGGAGTTGACCCGCGGGTGCTGTTCATCCCCGAGCGGCCCAGCCTGACCAGTCTGACCGGTGCTGCTCACCGGTCTGACCGGTGCAGAGGCTCTGTGGGTTTTGCCTCGAGTGAATGTTCTGGTGAGATCGTTGTAGTCCCGTGTTGCTGTTGTTTCGAGTTTGGGTCAGTTTGGAGCTCTGTAGGCCTGTTTGGTGGATTTGGGGTTTCCTGGCTTGGACCGGTCTGACCGGCGAGCTACACCGGCCTGACCGGTGTAGAGGCCTTCTGTGGAAGTTCCCAGGTTTTACCAGCAGGGACCGGTCTGACCGGTGCTGCTCACCGGCCTGACCGGTGTAAGTCAGTGGTGCTCGAGTTGGTGTTCCGCTGCGTTCTCGAGTCTGTGAAGGTGGTTGTTGGTTCCTAGGACCAGTAGCACTCCAGTGGCTGCGTGGTCTTGCCCAACTTGGGTAGTTGAGTCGGAGACGTGATTAGGAAGCCGTGTTCGTCTTGTTGGAGTTCTCATCTCCTTCGAGAAGAATTTTTATCGGCTCCCATTCACTCCCCCCCTCTCTGGTTCGCCTAATCAGTCCTTCAATTGATATCAGAGCCGGTTCGGGTCTTTATTGACTCTTACCAGTCTAAGATCCAAAGATGGCGTACCAGGAATGGGGTTCGGGTCCTCCGCACTTCGATGGGAAGAACTACCAGATGTGGCAGAGGCGGATGGCAGCGTTCCTCCGCGGAAAGGGTCAGATCCTTTGGGACGTCACGGTGAACACAGCTTATGTTCATCTGATGAACTTCCTTGCTCCAGGATCGAGGGATATGTTCGAAGCCAACAACAAGGCTGTCGACTACTTGTTTCATGCTCTGTGTCAGCCTGAATTCGATCGGGTTCAGACAGAGGACTTAGCTTGTAGGATTTGGGAGCAGTTGAAGGATGCTCATGCTGGGAATGCTCAGGTTCAGGCTCGGATGTACGCGACTTACCGGAGAGAGTATGAGAACTTCACTCATCTCCCCGGCGAGTCCGTCGATGCCCTTTTCCAGCGGTTTACGGTCATTGTGAATAACATGAGAGCCAATGTGGACGTGCTCCCATACGATGATCATGATAGAGCCGTGAAGCTCTTGCACTCGTTGGATCGTACCGTATGGGACGGGAAGTTTGAGGCTATTGTTGAGTCTGAGAAGTATGACACCTTGACGGTGAACGAGCTGTTCTCGAAGCTCAAGTCGGCTGAGTTGGACCGTGGTATGACAGCCAAGATCGAGAGCCCGACTGATTCTCATAGTCTCGCTCTCGTTGGTGGCAAAGGAGCTAAGTCTAATGCTAACGCATCCTCCAGGATGTACTCTCTGTCTTCTTTGATGTCTTTGCCAGACGAGGAGTTCGACGTGCTTGGAGAGGACGAGCTGGCGTTGCTGACCAGGCGGTTCGAGAGGCTGCACGAGAACCGGGTGAACACGAGGAGGACAGCACGGACGTGCTTTCAGTGCGGCAAGCCAGGACACTTCGTCGCCGACTGCCCAGAGAAGATGGAGAACAAGGACGGCTACAAGGACGGCTACAGGCACCGGTCAAGCAAGGACGGCAAGTACCGATCGAGGCGCGATCACAAGCAGAAGAACAAGCACAAGAACGAGCGACGGTCGAGGAAGAAGGATGGCCGCGGCAGGAAGGCCCGAGCGATGGTCGGAGCGAGCGACGTCGACTCCAGCTCCGCCTACTCTTCCTCGAGCTCGAGTAGCAGTGTAGATGAAGGTGATCGGCGCAAGAACAAGAAGTCATCCAGAAACTTGAGCGGGTTGAGCTGCTTCGCGGGAGATGGCTTCTGCGGCATGGCTCGTAGCTCCGGCAGCAAGAAGAGTCATCAGAGTGACTCGGACTCCGACTCCGAGGACGAGGTATGTGATGAGCTCTCCTCTTTGCGCAAGGAGAATGATGAGTTGGTTGACTTGCTTGATAATCGCGATCACATGCTTAGAGAGGCCAAGAAGATGAGGAAAGAGCTTAGGGCCTCACTAGAAGATGCTAGGAACCGTGTGGCTGAGCTAGAAACCCAGAACCTAGATGCTAAGCTTGAGATTGATTCGCTTAAGGCTTCTCCTGTGGTTTCTGATGAGATTGATTGCTGTGATTGCTCTGTGTACCTAGCTGATCTTACTGCTCTTAAGGATAAGCATGCTTCTACTTGTGATGAACTAGATATGCTTAGGGTTGAAGTGGCTGAGCTTAAGTCTAGACCTGCTTTGCTAGGTGCTTGCACTTCTTGCCCTGTTTTGCATGGAAAGATTGATGAGATGCATGCTTACACTGTTTCGCTTGAGGCTAAGTTGAAAGAGCCTATTCCCACTTCTTGTTCTACTTGTGAATTGCATGCGGTTAAGAATTTGGAGCTTGCGCATTATGTTGATCGCTTGCAGGATGAGAATGATGAGCTGAGAAAATGTATGAGCTGGTTGTCGGGTCAGGAGCCTCAGCTTGGTATCATGATAGCGGCTTTCAAACGCTATGATGGTCAGGCACTTGGGGCTGACAAGCTTGGAGAGAACAGTGGTGAGGGAGTTGAGAGAGTTGGAGAGATTCCTATCCCACCACCAAACAGATACAAGAACAAGTTTGAGCCCAAGCCTAACCATCTCAGAAACAAACTTGACACTACTCCAGATCCACCCATATTCCCTCACCCAACAAATGATTTCCAGAAATCGGTGAAGTTTGTGAGGCCAATGGGAGGTGAGGAAGGAGAGAAGAAGGGTGAGAAACCGAGTGGGCAGCCACAACCCAAGCCTAAGCCTAAGCCACAGCCCATAAAGTTCCATTGTGGGTATTGTGGGAGAGATGGTCACAAGGATGAGTTTTGCTTCAAGAGGAAGCGTGAGGAGAGAATGGCTAGAGAGTGGGCTAACAAGGACAGGTACCACCCCTCTAATGGTGTACCTGAGCCTTGTATGCAGATGCCCAGGGCCAAGGCGATTGTGAGGACGGTTCCGGCTTGGGGAGACCGGAAGGCAGCAGGTGGTGCTGCTGGCCGAGCTACACCGGTCAGACCGGTGCACTACACCGGTCAAACCGGTGCAGGTCTGGGCAGACAGCGAGTTGGGTTTCGTGCTCGTGAGGATGCTCGGTTTGGTTCTGGTGGTCGTGGTTCTGGTGGTTGGTCTGGAAAGTTTGCAGGTGGTCAGTTTGCTAGGCGTTCTCCACCTCATGCTCAATACGGGGGTGGGAGGAGTCGTAGCTTTGAGATGGAGAGGAGGAACGATCCACGGTTTTCCTTTCGTGGCTTTCGTCCTCCTCCAGCTAGAGAGGGTTGGTTCCCTCGTAGTGGTTACCGTGGTGGTGTTTGTGGCGGTAGCTTTGATAGGCATGATGATTTGGTTTGTGCTAACCCCACTTTGGAGCAAATGGCTCGGCACTGGTTTTACTCTTTTGGTACTAACCCCAGTGCTGAGTCGTTTGTTCACTCACGTGCTCACTTTTGAGTTTCAGGTGGGAGACTTGAGGAACGTTTGGTTGATTGACTCCGGTTGCTCGAGGCATATGACCGGAGACAAGGGGTGGTTCTCAAGTCTCGTCCCTGTGGTGTCCAAGACATACATCACCTTTGGGGACAATGGGCGAGGGCGTGTGCTATCAGAAGGTGAGATCAAGGTAAGTGACAAGGTAACTCTCAGGCGTGTTGCTCTTGTTTAATCGCTGGGGTTCAATTTGCTTTCTGTGTCCCAGTTATTGGATGAGGGCTTTGAGGTGTTGTTTCGGCCTGGTGGTTCTCGGATTTTAGATTCTCGAGGGGACCTTGTTTGCATTGTCGTTCCCGAGGGTCAAGTGTTCCGAGCTGATTTCTCTCAGTCTTCTGGTGTGGAGCATTGCTTTTTGGCTGGTTCTTCGAGTGAGTTGTGGAAGTGGCATAGGAAGTTGGGTCACTTGAGCTTTGACCTTTTGTCTCGCTTAAGTAAACTCAATTTGGTCCAAGGATTGCCACGGTTGAGGTTTGAGAAAGAGTTGGTTTGTGCACCGTGTAGGCATGCCAAGATGGTAGCCTCTTCTCACCCGCCTCTCACCGATGTGATGACTGAGCGTCCATGCGAGCTGCTCCATATGGACCTTGTTGGCCCAGCTCGTGTGCGATCTGCAGGTGGGAAGTGGTATGTCCTTGTTGTGGTGGACGACTACTCTCGGTATGCGTGGGTGTTCTTTCTTGAGGAGAAAGGGGAGACGTTTGGTTTTGTTCGAGATCTTGTCTTGAGGTTAAGAAACGAGAGGCACGGAGATGCCATACGAGCGATCCGCAGTGACAATGGCTCGGAATTCAAAAACTCTCACTTCAAAACCTTTTGCCATGACTTGGGTCTTGAACACCAGTTTTCGAGTCCGTATACGCCTCCCCAGAATGGCGTGGTGGAAAGGAAAAACAGGACCTTGTGCGAGATGGCTCGGACGATGCTCGACGAGCATAGGACTCTGAGAAGGTTCTGGGCTGAGGCGGTCAATACCGCGTGCTATGTGTCGAACAGGATCTACCTCAGGGTTCATAAGAAGAAAACCTGTTACGAGTTGATGCACGGTCGCACACCCAAGGTGAGTCACTTCCATGTCTTTGGTTGTAAATGCTTCATTCTGAAGAAAGGGAAGAAGTTGGACAAGTTCGAGGCTAGGTCTGTCGATGGTATTTTCTTTGGTTATGCATCACATTCTAGAGCATTTCGTGGGCTCAATCTTGAAACTAACCAAATCGTGGAGACTTGCGAGGTAACCTTCGACGAGACACAGCCACGTAGTCAGCTTGTTTTTGAGTGTGCAGGTGACGACGAACTTGGCGAAGAGATCTTTCAGGAGGAGGAGCATGAACATGGAGATGATGAAGATGGCGGTGTGGTGCCCGCGGCTGAACATGTACCTACTACTTCGACGACGATCGAGAATGGACCATCTCCCACACCTACAACGACAAACCCAGATCAAGGCGAAGCTGCTGTTGAGGGGGAGGTAGCATCAAGGCGAGAACCTCCCCGGCGAGTGCAAGTGGATCACCCAGCTTCGAGAATCATCGGCGATATGAATGAATGTACTACACGGTCGAGGGTTCGGAACAATTCTCATTTCGCTCATGCTGCTTTTGTTGCCACCTTTGAGCCCAAAGACATTGGACACGCATTATCTGATCATAATTGGGTTAACTCGATGCATGAGGAGTTGGAGAATTTTGAGAGGAACCAAGTTTGGGTGTTGGTTGACCCTCCCCCAAGGTATAAGCCGATTGGGACAAAGTGGGTGTGGAAAAATAAAGAGGGAGAGAAAGGAGAAGTGGTGAGGAACAAGTCGAGACTTGTTGCTCAGGGGTACAGTCAGAAAGAGGGGATCGACTACAAGGAGACTTTCGCTCCACTAGCTCGTTTGGAGGCGATCAGGATCCTTCTAGCCTTTTCCGTGGCTAAAGGGTTCAAGTTGTACCAGATGGATGTGAAGAGTGCTTTCCTGAACGGTGTGTTGGAGGAAGAGGTGTTTGTGAGGCAACCACCGGGGTTTGAGAGTGAGAAGTACCCCCACCGGGTGTACAAGTTGAGGAAGGCGCTGTATGGGTTGAAGCAGGCGCCTAGAGCTTGGTATGGTAGGCTGAGGGGGTTCCTGTTTGAGAGAGGGTTTGAGATGGGAAAGGCCGATCAGACCTTGTTTCTCCTCAAGCAGGGCAAAGATATCCTGATTGTGCAGGTATACATGGATGATATTGTCTTTGGTGGCTCGTCTAACTCTCTTGTTGCAAGGTTTGCAGAAGACATGAGCAGGGAATTTGAGATGAGCATGATGGGCGAGTTGCAGTTCTTCCTCGGACTACAAATCAAGCAATCAAAGGAAGGAACATTTGTGCACCAAGCTAAGTACACCAAGGACATTGTGAGGAAGTTCAAGATGGAGGACTCCAAGGCCATGGCGACGCCTATGAGTACGACTACAACTCTTGATGCGGACGAGGAAGGTGAACACGTGGACCAGAAGGAGTACCGGAGCATGATCGGGTCACTCCTCTACTTGACGGCGACGAGGCCGGACATCCAATTCTCGGTATGTCTGTGCGCTCGTTTTCAAGCGTCTCTGAGGACTTCGCATCGGCAAGTAGTCAAGCGCATTTTCAGGTATTTGCGACACACTCCCGACTTCGGCCTTTGGTACTCTGCGTCTTCTTCTTTGGCGCTTCATGGATTTTCAGACGCGGATTTTGCTGGGTGTCGGTTGGATAGGAAGTCCACTTCTGGGACTTGCCAGTTCTTGGGTTCCTCTTTGGTGTCTTGGTCTTCCCGCAAACAGTCGAGTGTTGCTCAATCCACTACCGAGGCAAAGTATGTGGTTGCAGCTAGTTGTTGCTCTCAGCTCCTTTGGATTACATACACCATGAGTGACTTTGGTGAGGAGTATACCCATGTCCCACTTCAATGTGATAGCACCAGTGCCATAAGAGTTGCAAAGAACCTAGTGCTCCATTCAAAAACCACGCACATAGAAGTGAGGTATCATTTCTTGAGAGACAACGTAGAGAAAGGGAAGATAGCTTTGATCCATGTACCCACACATGACCAACTAGCCGATATTTTCACCAAACCCCTAGATCAAGCAACTTTCACTCGTTTGCGAGGGGAGCTTGGTGTGTGTTTGATTTCTTGAGTTGGTGTGTGGGAGCTCATTTGTAGCATATGTATAGCTTTCCTTTGTGCATTTCTTGCATTCGGCATGGCATATGTAACATGATGTATAGGCATCTTTGTATCTTAGGTTGCATGCATTTTGTATCATATGCATTGTTTAGGAAATGCTTCTCCTATATACATTGTTCACCATGGAATGATATATATGTCTTTGTGAGCTAATTTGGTAAGCTATGGTTAGTTTGGCTTAGCTCTTGATAATCTTGGTTTATATCCATGGTTGATGGCTATGTTTTTGAAAAATTTCATATGTATGCTCTCTTGTGAGTAAATGCCTTTACATGATCTTGACATGTTTTTGTGGCTTGGCTATGCTTAATTTGTGGTTGGATAGCTTATTTTGATCATATGGGGCCAAAGGCTCATTTGCCATCATGAATGTTTAGCCCCCATGCTTGATCTTGTGGAGGGGCATAAGTTCCTTTTTGTCACAAAGACATTTCATGTACCAATTATAAATCTGAAAATGAAATGTAAATTGCTTGGAAAATGTGCTCCCATGACATATGTGCTAATTTTAATTTGCTTTGGGTGCTAAACCGTTGCATGATGCCTACCAATGAGAAGTCTCATATATAGAAGTAGGCACATGGCTCGGTGGCTTTGACATGACATGAGGTGCTTGTGGGTGTTTATGATGGTCTTATGCTTAGAATGGTTGTCCTAGCATGAAGTTTGTGTGGCTTTGCCATTTTGACATGTTTTGCTCATGTTTAGGACTTTGCTCATGAGAGGGTGATTTTTCGTAAAATTGCTCAATTCTATCTTAGCTTCGCCCAATGGTTGTGAAACTTGGTGATCTTGTAGTTGATGTCATTACGAAGCTATAGAGTATCTAACTTGCTCTTTTGGACATGTGTAGCATCCTATGTTGAATTTTGTCTATTTGAGAAGCTCTAGGTTGCTATGTTTGCATTTTTGGCTTGATTCATGCATTGTCAACAAGGGGGAGAAGTTTGAGCATGTTTTGGCTTGCTGCATGCATTTAGAAGGTTTCCAAGTGGTTTCGAGCTAGTTTTGAGCTCGTGCAGTTTCCAGTTTTTCCCAGGTGGTCATCGGCCGGACCGGTGAGGTACACCGGTCTGACCGGTGTGAGGTCCAGGTGCTGGGCGATCTAGCACACCGGTCTGACCGGTGTGGTTGACCGGTCTGACCGGTCAGAGCAAAGCTGAAGCAGCTGCTCTATTTTGTGAAGTGGTTTGCATGCATTCGTCCAGGGGGAGTTGCATTGGTTCAGGGGGAGCTTGCATGTGTGCAGGGGGAGCTCTTTGTGGTTTTCGAGCTTTGGTTTGATGGTTTGTGCTCTTTGCTTGAGCATGTTTTGTCTCGGATGTGTCGAGCCGTTGCCCTTGCCTAAGGGGTCCGAGACTTGTCTTCTTCAAGTGATCTTGCTCTTTGCCTTTCTTTGGCTTTCGATCGCTTGTTGGAGTTTCTTTTAGTCATTTCTTTTCGTTTTCTTTTCTCTTGGTTACCAAAATGTGTGTGTTGTCAATGCACTCATCAAGGGGGAGATTGAGAGCCAGGTGTGGTTCGAGGACCGGTGGATGGTCGCTTCCTGGTGTGATGAGCGATTGACAACGAGGTGTGGACTGATTCTTGGCTAAGTATTGCAGGTGCAGGTTGCGGCTTGACTGGTGTTGGTGCAGGTGAAGAACAAGCGCGAAAGGTCGTTGCCGGTGAGGCCTCCAGGTGTGGGGAAGACAAGTAGGCTTGGTTCGAGGGACCCGGTGGCCAGCGGGGTCAAGTGCGGGCCGCATGGTGGCAAGAACGGCGAGATGAAGTCATGGACGGTTTCTTGGTTGAGCCTCAAAACCAAGGTCGAGCCGGGACTACATGGGAGCCGAGTCATGAGTGGTGACTGGCGGAGGCTACACCGAGTTCGCGGGGTTTCCGGTGGTTCACCAGAAAACCACTGGGTTCCTTGGTTGATCCACAAAGCCAAGACCGAAGAACCGAAGACGGAGGTGCAGCAGCTCCAGACCGGTCTGACCGGTGGGTCTGACCGGTCTGACCGGTGGGTACCGGTCTGACCGGTGAGGAGCACCGGTCTGACCGGTGTGCGACGACGCAGTCCGGAATCTTCGAAGCGGAGGACACGCGTCGGGATCGCAAGGCTTGCGTCGAGGCTAAGCAAGTTTGCGGTCGCTGGGCATCCGTCCGATGGAGTGAAGACAAAGATTTCCGAATTCGCCCTTGAGGGGCATGTATCCCTAGTTAGCTAGTAAGGGTATTTTAGTCTTTCGGTTGCCTCCATATAACCCAACGGGTGAGAGGATGGCAGCCATCTCTTGGAACCCTAGCTCATTTGCTTTCCTATTTTCTCTTCCTATTTTCCTTAGGATTTTCTTAGGACTAGCTTGAGAGCTTCATGGTGAGATCTTGTGAGAGGGAAGGATGATCGGGCGGCAAGCTAGACCTTGTATGAACCTCTTTGGTATGTATAGATGATTCGGCGTGGTTCCTCAAGGCTTGGATGTGTCTTTCCCGTTTCTCCTTTTTGGTGATTTTCGGAGCCCTTTCTTGGTGATTTTCTTGGAGCGATTTCGAGGCCTTTCTCTTTGGGATTTGGTGGGGGATGTATGCATGAACCCTTCGTGGTTCTTTTCCCTTTGATTCCCCTCCCAAATCAGTGAGTAAAGGGGCTCGATTTTGGGGTTTTCGTGGCTCTAGAGTTAGAGGCGTTCTTGGTGGGATTTCTTCGATTCCTCTTGATTTAGCAAGTTTTGGTGGACCAAATCTTGGCTATGGAGTGCCCATGAGGTGTTCCTACTATCCCCAAAGTCTTGCACAAATCCGTAGAGCGATTCGGGAGATCGGGAGTTGGATTTGGGGGAGTTGACCCGTGGGTGCTGTTCATCCCCGAGCGGCCCAGCCTGACCGGTCTGACCGGTGCTGCTCACCGGTCTGACCGGTGCAGAGGCTCTGTGGGTTTTGCCTCGGGTGAACGTTCTGCTGAGTTCGTTGTAGTCCCGTGTTGCTGCTGTTTCTAGTTTGGGTCAGTTTGGAGCTCTGTAGGCCTGTTTGGTGGATTTGGGGTTTCCTGGCTTGGACCGGTCTGACCGGCAAGCTACACCGGCCTGACCGGTGTAGAGACCTTCTGTGGAAGTTCCCAGGTTTTACCAGCAGGGACCGGTCTGACCGGTGCTGCTCACCAGCCTGACCGGTGTAAGTCAGTGGTGTTCGAGTTGGTGTTCCGCTGCGTTCTCGAGTTTGTGAAGGTGGTTGTTGGTTCCTAGGACCAGTAGCACTCCAGTGGCTGCGTGGTCTTGGCCAACTTGGGTAGTTGAGTCGGAGACGTGATTAGGAAGCCGTGTTCGTCTTGTTGGAGTTCTCATCTCCTTCGAGAAGAATTTTTATCGGCTCCCATTCACTCCCCCCCCCCCTCTCTGGTTTGCCTAATCGGTCCTTCATCATCAACTCTTGTCGCCGATCTTCCAAATATTTCTCAGCCGATATGCCATCAGCTTATCAGTGACCGAAAAATAATTCGGCTGTCTTTCTATTGATGGTTTCACAGCGTCGCATTTGTTGTTAATGTCGTCCTGCTGCTTTCGAGTACATTTCTGATCAACCATTTCATTTGAATGCCAATTGATCAGCCCTTAGCCGCTTATCAACTTTCCCAGATGGATCTTTCAAGTAGCCAACTATCTCTTTTCTCCAATCATCGGCAGGTATCTCCAAAGCAAGAATTGGCTGATAGCCCGATGCACCTTGAGCTAACAGATTAACCTTTTCGCTGTGGCACCATCTTGAATTTTTTTAGTAATTGGAGGCACTTTTCCTGATAAAGTTGATTGTTCTTTGAAGTATTCTCGATTGGGATGGAAAACTCATAATTTGCCCCTTGAGGTGAAATAAGGACAATTCCAATCCCAGCCCCTACTCCGCAAGATGATCCATCAAAGAACATAGTCCATGGAACGGGTTCAAAGACTGCAACTTCAGGTCCGCAATGCTGAGTTACCAAATCGGCCATTACCTGTCCTTTGATTGCTTTAGCCGATTGGTAGGTCAAGTCAAATTATGATAAAGCCAAGATCCACTTCCCGATCCTTTCCTTTTAAATTGGTAATGACAGCATATACTTGACCACATCATCTTTGCACACCACGGTGCATTCGGTAGTTAATAGATAAGGCTTTAACTTTGTGCACGAGAAGCATAAGCATAATCTTTCCACCGCCGAATATCTCGTTTCGGCATCCAAGAGCCTTCTACTCACGAAATATACAACTCGCTCCTTTCCTTCGAACTCTTGCACAAGGGCCGATCCAATAGCCTGCTCATTAGCCGATAAATATATTCCGAACGGCTTCTTGTCTTGAGGGGGTATTTAGAACATGAGGAGATTTTAAGTACCGCTTGATGTTATCTAAAGCCTTCTGTTGTTCTTCTCCCAATACAAATTCCTGATCAGCCTTGAACTTCACTAAAGGTGTGAACGGCTGAGTTCTCTCAGACAGATTAGAAATCTTCTGATAGAATTAACCTTGCCGATCAACGATTCAAGCTCTTTCTTGTCTGATGGTGCTTCTATCTTGTCAATTGCACTGATTGACTTCTGACCAACTTCAATTCCTCTTTCATGTATCAAGAAACCCAAGAACTGTCGAGCTGAAACACCAAAAGCACACTTGTTGGGATTCACATGCTTTCTCGTGCACTCCAATGTTTCTCACAGATCGGCCAGATGTTCTTTATAGCTTTTTGAATTGACGAGCACATCTTCGATGTAGATTTCAATTATCTTGCTGTCGAGCTTGTGGAATATGCAATTCATGGTCCTTTAATACGTGGCACCAGCATTCTTCAATCCAAAGGTCATGACAATCCACTCATACAATCCGACGTGGCCAGGGCACCTGAAAGCAGTTTTTGCAATGTCCTTTATGGCCATGAATATTTGATTGTACCTAGCATTACCGTCCATGAAGCTGATGACTTTGTGTCCTGCAGCAGCGTTAACTATGCATCGGCTACTGGCATTGGATACCCATCCATCGGCGTTGCTTTGTTCAAGTCCCTTGGGTGTTGCTGGAAAGGTCGATACCCTGGTTTAATAGGCAACAGATGTTCAACAATGGACCGATCTAAGCCAGGCATCTCATAATATTCCCAAGCAAAGCAATCCTTGAATTCTTTTAGAAATGCGATCAGTTCCTTTTTGTATTCAGCATCCAGCTTGGCACTAATGTACGTCGGCCTTGGTTTGCTTCCATCTCCAAGGTCTATCTTTTCTAATTCATCAGCTGACGTAAACCCGTGCCCGAGCTTCCCTTCGTCTTCAATGAACTGATCCATTAAGCTTTGTCATTTGAGCCAACTGCTTTGAACCGGTTGTAGCCCGAAATTGGACACTTTGAGGTAATTAATGTCCCAAGCTTTCCTCGATATGCAGCTCACTTGATTGTAGCTCTATCCTTGTGCTTCTGTAGCTGCTACTATCAAGGAGGTCTCTCCTTGGACCACCTCCACTGAATCTCGATCCATTGGATGATGCACTGATGCATTGTAGATGGTATGCAACAATTGGCATGTATCCAATCCCGACCCAGCAGTAGATTATAAGATCCCCTCCCTTTAATGACAAAGAAAGTGGTCGGACGGGTCTTACTGCCGATGGTGAGCTCCACGCAGATTGCTAGAGAGACGTTGCCTTCGAAGTCCACCAACATCATGTCGGTTTGGGTCAAATCTTCATCAGATTTCCCAATCTTGCGCAGCATGGTGTATGGCATCAGGTTGACTGCTGCTCCTCCTAGCATCCTGGTAACCGGCTTGCCGTTGACAAATCCTTTGAGAAACAGAGCCTTCAAATGTTGTCTCTTTTCATCTTCCGGCTTCTCAAAGATGGCTTGTCTAGGTTCCAGTGTTAACTGAGCTATGCCAAGTTCCTTATCGGACACATCCGAATCAACTGGAGCCATGAACTCTTTTGGTAGGAAGACAACCATGTTTATATCAGCTTGAGGTTTGTCATCCTTTTCTTCATCGGCCTTAAGCTTTGAGCGCCAAACTTTAGACCGAACCTTCTTCTTGTCCAGCACATGTCTCTTTGCTTCTTCTTGCTGTTCTAGCTGACGTAGGCGCTGGACTCTCCTTTTCTGGGACTTTGGTCAAACCATCTGGATACCATTATGGATTAGGCTTCTTACGTGCTTGGCTTGACCCTTCATCGTCCAGTTGCAACGTGCGTCGACGTTCAGGAGCTTGGCACATGATATCTTCATCAGGGACCAGAGAATCGGCCATTTCTTCCAGCCGATTGTTTGACTCTTTATTGACTCGGCCTCCTAGCCGATCATGGACGCTGGCCTTGCCCCCCCCAGCCGATCGTAGACTGAGACCCGTTGATTGCTGAATTCACGGTGATCCTCGGCTGAAGGTCTTCTGTCATTGAAGCAAACTCTCTTAGATGAGTCACTGTTGTTGTAGGCCCCATTGCATTCTGGACAATTTTCTGCCGTCGGCAGCTTGATTCCCTCTTCCCAGCAGTACTTGAAGAATGGACATCTCCAATGCCCTTCGTTGCACCGTGCCCACTCTTCTCTTCCCCTTGTTTTCTCTTGTCGATGCTGGAACTTATTGATCAGCATCTGGGACGTGACAGGCTGGCGTGGCTTCAAGTCTCCTTCTTCAAGCAGCAACCCTTTTCCCATGACATCGGCAGCGGTTGCTTGCACCTTGGGATCGACAGCTCCATTATTTTGAGCCGATTCAGACGTCAGCAGCTTAACACGTGACATGTCTTTGCTAGACACCTCAACTGTATTAGTTGGGAAGGGGTGCTGATCAATCTTCATCAGCTTTTCAACTTTGGTAGGGGTTTAGAACTTGAGTTTCCCTTGCTCAATAGCTGATTGGATCTGCTGTCTGAAGATCTTGCAATCGTTGGTGTCGTGAGACGTTGCATTATGTCACTCGCAATACTTCATTCTCTTGAGCTCTTCTGCAGATGGTATGGTATGGAATTGCAAGAGCTTCATCTATCTTCTTGCCTTTAACTGATTCCGCAAGTCCTACCATATTATCTTCATCTTCTGAATCAGAGTAATCTACATATGACACTTTCTTTTGGAAACTCCTCCCGCTTGTGCAAATCTTCCAACTATGTCTTTTTTCATCATTGCGGGTCAATTTTGGCATCCCATCCATTTTAATAGCGAGTAGCCGATTGATGGACACATTTCATCGGCTCTCTCTTACCATCGGCCAGAAGACGTGAAAAGATACTTGGCCGATTGGTTTTCTCTTTCTCTGGAGCTTTCATGGATTGTACCAAAATCTTCTAGACTTCCTGACGCATATGGTTCCTTCCATTTACACACGTACTCGACTTTGGTCTTTTAATTATGCTGATGAACCATGAGGTAGACTCCTGCTGCTTGCTAGCAGACCTTGAGGTGGCATCTTGAATAACATGTAGCCGATATATTTCTCATCGGCTTTTCTATTTCACGCCACACGATATGTTCCTCCTGGCCCCAAGCAAGAACTTTGGTTTATGCCCTCAGTGTGTAGTTACCTTGCATTTGTTTTGGTGCCAATTGATCTACTCCACTTGCCGCGTAGGGCAGTTATCAGTAGATACATACCGCATAGGGTGTTAGGCATTGTCGTAGACATGCCTACTTGATGACGAGTCAATGCAGATTCGTTCGCTTAACAACTTTGATGTAATCGTCGTTGTCGAAGTAGTCTTTGATGAAGTCGTCGGCGAGATCGTCGTCGGCGAGCTTGATGGCGAGGTCAATGAAGGGAGGTAGTGCTGCATTGGCTGACTCCGTTACTCTTCTATCAGCTAGCTTCCATCGACCATATTTTAAATAAAGCACCCAATATATCTCATCTTTTGCAATGCCGGTTTTATCAATAAATAATCTGAAATAATATGATAGAATAATATGTAGCCAAAACATATATCTTTTTGGCTTTCCGTCACGAGGCAACATAATGATAGGATCAAATGACATGTGCCCCATCATCTAGCCAATTGGAGAAATCAGCTTTAAAGTTTCGTACACAATTCTTGTCCTCCTGGATCCCATGGAAAATAAGTTCCAAGTGGCCAATGCTTCAGGGCAATATATCTGTGTTTCTGATCGCCCGGCTCCCATGCAACGTGTACTCCAATCAGCCAATACTTTTGCATAGTGATTTTTGGCTCTTGATCACCTGGCTCCCATGGAAAGTATACTCCAAGCAGTCGACCTTCCAGGGTAATATTTCTGGGCATTGAGTAATAAATCATTTGAGAAGTTGTCTCTTGCCCAACCTCTGCTATCCATTCATCGGCCGCTTTGTCTTTCTTCAGTGGCCCATCAGCTTGTTTTTCTCTATCCTTGTAATTGGCTGGGACTTCATCTTCTTGGATTTCTTCAGATTCGTGTTCTTCCCCATACTGATCTTCAAACTCCAACTCATCAACTGAGATCTGTATTTTCTGTTATATTTCCTCAGTTATTTGGGAGCCTATTCCAAGATCAATCCTTAAGTTTTGATTCTTCGGTGATTCCTGAGAAGTGCACTGTCTCTGAATATTCTCATCCTCTAGTTGACAGCCTTCTTGATCCTGAGTGCTTATTTTGACGATATCATCAGTTGCAAATGACTCTTTGTCACACTGAGCAAGCTCCTTTTGATCTGGTTGTTGTGTCCAACCTGATAGCTGGGAAAATTGTAGCCCCCCAGGCGAAGGTTGCTGAACTGTTGGTCGTGTTTGCAGCCCCCCCGGCCGAGATTGTTGAGTCTTCGGCTGTGGTTGATAAGCTATCGGCTGTTGAACTGATACTTATGGCAGATATGTCATTGGCTGTATAGCCGATACCGGCAACTGATAGCCCTCTGTCTGCCATGATCGGACTGATTGGGCAGATTGTAGCCCCCCAGACCAAGATGGTTGAGCTATCGATCGTGACTGTTGAATTATCATTCGTTCATCCTTAGCTTGTTGATAATTCTGCTGAATTTGGGCTGATGGTTGAACATATGAAGCCATCTGTTGCGAACCATATGGAGCAGATTGCAATTCCTGGGCAATATATTGAATGCATGTTGATTCTTGAATCTGAGTAGTATCTGCAGGCGTATATCCAAGGGTGCTAAACAAATCCTCCTGTGCCAGCGGTTGTGGCGTGTATCCAAGAGCACGGAACAAATCGCCCTATGCCGGCGGTAAGGATGGAGAGAGAACCGGTACAGTTTGAGGAATCTCCATCGGCTGATAAGATTTGTGTTGATGCAAGAATGAGGGCATTAGACAATCATCATAAGCCGATCCAGGGACTGTACCTGCGCTTGCTGTTGTAGTACTTAACGACCCAGGATATATATATGACGGTTCTTCATAACCTTGCTGTTGAATTGGATCGTAAGAAAAAGCAGTATTAGCCGATGTCATCGGCTGTTGATAACATGTTCTCTCATACCTTTGTTGTTGAGCAAACTCAGAGAATGCGCTCTTTATGGCATTGCTTATAATATCCACCAATATTCCAGATTGACTGTCCATGGCGACGTACTCCTCGAGCCACTCTTGATTCGTTGTGGATAATGTCTTTAGGTCTTCACCAGACGATATAATATGGATTTAATATTCGGTCCCACCAGGCGTGCCAAAAGTGTGTTGACGCAAAAATAGGACGTCAGCCTTGCGCGCGACACACGTGACTCCCCGGTCTGTAGCGAGGCGTGCCAGCCAATCTGACCTGTTGATTGACAATGGAAAATCGGCAGGAGAGCCGATGGCATTTTGATAAAATCGTAACAGCTAGGTAGCCGATACGGAGCAGAACAGATCGGCTAGATCAGCCGATATGATGACGTAGGCAGAGCGTAAGCTACCAGAGGCAACTTAAGCAGAGCTACGTGAGCAACACTTGAAACAGATCTAATCGGCTATGTATGATGATTAAAATATAATAATGCAGTAAGAGCCGACAGAAAGCAGTCTCAAGCTGGATAATTGGTGATAAAAGCTAGAACAACAAGAATTAGGATAAAACTTGCTAATCTAGCTGATATCGATAACTGGTGAATAAATCTAGACGAAACCACAGCGATGCGCCCGGAGGTTAAAGCCTAGATATTATTCGGTAAAGCGGAACTCACCAGCAAGCCGGAGATCGAGGCGATGCAGCCTGGCGAGTTTGCGAGAACTCGTGAAAAGAAGAAAAGGTACGAAGGCGAAGTCGCCGAAAAGTAGATGCAGAAAAGTAGATGCAGTAAAGTAGATGCAATAATTGGTAAAGGGGTGCCCGGAGGCGGTTTTGGTATTGATCGTGTGATGATTCTATTACAATAGCCGGGGCTTATATTTATACCCTGGGCTCCTCTAGACTCCTGCAGCCGGAAGGGCTCAAAACTTCCTAATTAAAGACTCCTGACGAGTTACACAACGAACTCTCCTAATTATATGTCTAAATTAAAGGAAATACTAAGATACATGGACTCTATTTCCCTTTATGTAGAATCCTTCTCAATTAAGCTTCTTCTTTGACTTGTCCGGGAAGAGATCAACGCGCAGGCGCAATCAACTAGGACTCCTTTCCTTTTACGTGTGAATCTTTCCTTGCTTCTGCATTAAGCACTTGCATGTCCTGACGTCATCCTAGCCTCCTACCCAGCCGATCGTTACTGCCGGCCGATCGTCACTGCTGGCCGATTCATGCCAATATATTGGTGGCCGATCATTCTCGTCGTTATCCAGGCGATTGTCTCGTGCATACTCTCACAATATAAGCCTTGTACTTATACGTGTCTTGACTATGCTAGCCTCTTTTCTCTCCTTTAGTGCTGATGACTCTCCAATGCATACATGTATACGCCTGCGTGCACTTGTCTCATGCATATGTGCTGACTTCATCGGCTAATATTTCCTTGCCCATCTCTTCCCCAGGTCCTTCTCTGCCGATTACCAAGCCAAGATATTTGACTCTAGATTTGGTCAAAATCCGGTGTCAACAGAGTGGGAGACAGATTTCCTCAAGATGTCTGACTTTGAACTTCAGCCGATCCAGATGATCGGTTCCTAAAGGAATAAAAAGCTACATCGGTCGATTGAGAAAACTGGACCTCAACAAGACTAGGCCGATGGTAGTCAAGATCAGAATGAGTTTTTAAAATTGGATCAATTACTTAGTCGATTACTACTTCTGGCTCTTTAGCCGATTTAGATTTCGGATGTTAGCCGATACTAAGTTATCGCCTTTAGTAGAAAAAATTATAAAATAAAAGGAGTGTTCAGACACTTATAGCCGATTCATGATTCGGATAATGGCCGATGTAACAATCGCCCTTAGAACGAAAAATATGGGTATATATATATGTATATATATATATATAGGACGAGTTTTATCTACACGCGCGTGTAACTACTCTCATCATGAAAATACCACCGTGGGTATGTCTACATACCTATTTATCACTTTGAGTATGTTTACATACTAATTCCAGGATAACCCAAATGGATATATAAGAAAATTTTCAAAACCCTCTCTAGTTTTTAATATATTTCTATTATACCTTACTATTAGTATATACAAATTAGTATGTCCCCATATTATATGTATGATCACATACTCAACTATATACCACCATAGATAGTCTAGTATCATCGCATACTACGCGTACAAACTTTTCGTTCGGTCAGATTCAATGTATATCATGAGATATGGAGGTAGGAGTAGTTACACGCGTGTGTAGAATGGATTTTCCCTATATATATATATATATATATATCATATTTCAGTACATCGAGTTTACATCTTCATGGAAAAGCAATGGAGTACAAAATTTAGAAGATAATTATCCTATCTCCCACATGATGAGGATATTGAATCGATGAACACCAGAGAGAGATGGGGTACTGCGAAGAGGAAACGGAAGACTAAGATCTTCACCAGATTCTGTGATCTTCCGCCGAGAACTCCACGAGTTGATGACCAAGGGGGTCGTCCCCTCGACGCGCTCTTCCTCTGATACAGGTGCAGCAGGGCATTCTACCTTGCTCCTTCCCTTTAGCCGTTGAACCCAAGCTTTTCACAAGGATTCTTCTAGCTGTTGTACCTCCTGGCTTCGCAAGAGGAGTCGAAGAAGGCGAGGTGATGCTGCACCACTTCACAAGAATTCTCCTAGCCATGGAGAGGAAGGATGAGGAGAAAGGAAAAATCAAAGAGCAGAAGCCTGCACCCTATCAGATCTAGTCTATGCATCATAATGGAAAGATGTGGAGAGCCGATGTACATACATATGCTATTTATAGCTCAAATCAGAGGAAATGGAGGCCGGAGAAGATAAGAAGGAATCAAAAAGATGCCGGATCCAGTCAAAATAGGAACAGTTTCTCCGTGAATGGCTCAATTTCCAAGGGTTGGCATTGATCTCTGTGATACGTTTCCCAAAAAAGGGAGGAGCACTCAAAAGCTGTTGAAGGAAAAGACTCTGAACTCTAGAAGAGGAAAACACAAAAAGGAGTATCCCTCAATGTTGTTGGAAACATCAACAAGCTTACTGGCAGCGTCATGATGCAAAACTATTTCAAGAGGACGTCTGTTATAGTAAACAAAGCCTAAGTCTTCCTGTAAACACTCCAAGAGGAAGATGCCTCCCATCCCTAAAGACAACAGGCCGATCCAAGGACTTTCGGCTAAAAGAAGAAAGGAGTCTATGAAGAGGAAGCCGGTGAAGAACCATTGGGTGATGAGCCGAGTTTTATAGAAAAGATACATGGAAAAGACGGTTCAGAGTCACATGCTGGCATTAGTGGCATTCAAGGATAAGTGGGAAGCATTCATCTGACACGATTCAGAAAAGTCACAAGATGGACAGTAAATGTTAATCAGAAGAGCGATGGTTATCCAGGCATCTGAACGCAATAGCTAATTACATCGGCTAAGTAGGCTGATCACATCACGTCAAAATTTCTGCAAATTTTTTGACTTTGAACTTCGCTTCTGCATTTACACTAGAGTTCACTGATAGCACTATGAGCGTTGATGATCGTCAGAATCTCTTCTACATCCTCGCAATTGGAAAACTAGAGAAAGTAATCAAAAGCAAAGGTTGATTCACAAGAAAAAAGAGACAGATACCTGATTGATAATTTGGCTTCTCAAAAGCCAACATTGACTCAGAGACATGGCTAGCACCAACAAATTTAGATTAGGGGTTCTATACGTCGACAAACTGCAGAGCATATTCCAAGGATGATTACCCTTCAATAGCACTGAAAGCAACAGCAACCTTCATAGTATCATCCAGATGTAGAGCTCTGATTAACAGGAGTTCATCAAAGGACAGTAATGGATACTGCTTCCTAAAAATATCTGCAAGAAGAGACGCCTCCCATGACAAATGAGGATTGATATGTTGAGGATGGCAATAAGAAAAGCTCATGAACGAAGGGGTGAGTTTATAAAGGAAGAAGTAAGACAGAATCACGTGGTCAAATCAAGCATCAATTAGGCAAGATCCAAAAACATGCAAAATAGGAGCAGAAAAACAGTAAAGAATTTCTGGTAATCCCCATGTGCAAGAAGGAAAAATAGAAAGAGAGAATTTCAGAGAAAAAGAAATTTACTCTGAAACTGGGGGGCATGTGTTGACACCATTTTTTAACACGTGTCAAAGAATAGCCGAAGAGACGTCGGGAAGACTTCAAAGCTGGCGAATAAAGCAAAGAAGCAACCACCCGATCCAGGATCGGCCGATTGGTGAAAGAGGAACGTGGCAGAAGAAGGATGTGCCAGAGGAAAGAAGACGGAGGCGGGTCAACAATCAAATTGACATCGGGTTAAAATCAGTTTAGAGAGTCCGATTCCTTTTGAGAATCGTTAGGTTTTTGGTAGTTTTATTTCTTTAGATTCAAGTAAACTTTGTCGTCATCGACTAGGAGTCAAGTTGTCCTCAGGACATAAATAGCGACCCTACATGGTCAGAGAAAGATTGTACACTCCAATATCAACAAAACCTTTACTTATTCAAGTCGGCGACTTCGCCACCCCTTTTTTACTTCTTCTTATTTTCTTGTTTCTTCAAACGTCGTTCTTCTAGCTCGTCGGGCTGCATCGATCGACCTCCGGCAAGCTTGTAAGTACCATTTTATCAAATAACAACTGGGCTTTAACCTCCGGGCGCATCGCTGTGGTTTCGTCTAAGTTTTATTCACAATTTATCGATATCAGCTAGGTTTGCAAGTTTTCTTGTTTATTTAGCTTTTATCACCAATTTATCCAGCTCGTAATCACATCATATCGGCTAATCTCGCTCCTGCGTCGTTTCACTACGATACAGCTGATTCAGATTAGGTTTTGAGTGTTGTCTCGTAGTGCTTAGTTTGCTCTGCGTTTGCTCGTGCTTTGCCTACGTCATCAAATCGGCTGATATAGCCGTTTTGGTTTTACTTGCACTTCGGCTGCTCCAGCTAGCCGATTCGCTCTACAGTTGTATCGGCCGATCAGGCTGTTACTTGTTGAAGACCCACATCAGTTCTCTAGCCGATCTAACCCGCGTCTAACATTTCATATCTTTCTGTGCCGATCAACAAGTCAGGTCGGCCGGGACGCTTTGTTACATCCCGGGGATCCGTTACATGTTTCCGTTGAAGAACTTAATTCTGTTTTTTGCGTCAACAACTGCTGCGGTGCCAATGGCAATGGCTAAACCGGGTGCTGGTGAGGTGCCATTGCGCCCGACTGATATCGCTTCCCCGACTCCTCCATGTTCCATGCTCTGTCCCTTCCTTGCCCGGCCATTCTCCACGTACTACATACACAAACAAAGAGTAAACCCTACATAAGCTAACAATGTGACCGTCTCAATACCATGCATACATAAAGTAAACAAGATTAGCCAAGAAAATGATCTCACCCTTGTATCCCACTAAAGTTGAGAAGTGCAAGACGGGGAACCGATGAGTGTTGGCCTTGCTTTTTAAGAATGTTGTGCCGCACCCGCCTTTTTATCAAGGAGTACGGTGGGCACGTGATCTCGGTATAGCATTGCTAAAGTTACTATGAAAAATGTGAGATGCTCAGAATATAGTCAGGCCTACGCCTGATACGAATCTATCTAGGTCAGAATCTTCAGTGGCGCACGTCGATTACATGTGTGGACGATGCGTATCACAGGATGAGATCGACGTGTCTATGTATGTGTTCATTTCTGGACTTTCCGGTCTAGAGCACAAGAAAGTCCTGCGGACAACTCATGCTGCATCAGCTGCATCTAATGGCCGTCTCAACTACATCAGATCATGTCGCATCAACTACGAGACAACTCTCTAACGTTTATTTATGAAAAGTTTTAGGCGTCAATTACATCTGGAGAAACAGATTGGGTGTTGTAAGGCTGCACAAGGCAATCAGATCGATCGGATGGTCCTTGCATTGCAACACGCATGGTACAGGATGACTTGACAAGTCCTCCTCGATCAGGTACGCTGCATGAGTCGTGACTGAAAAGGTCTACGAATGGTCTGGATTCAAACTTGATGATTCCCGCAGGCCTTGGAGACTGAGAAACATGATGAACTTGTGGATGCGACAAGGCCAAAACGGAATAAGCTGGGAATTGGAAAAGCAATATATGTTTGTGTGTGTATGTAATATTAACATGCATATAAGCATAGAAGGGCATCTTGAATGGGCGTTTGGGGATGACACGCTCTCACAAGTTGATCCACGTGTCGATCATTGAGAATTGCAGATAAGGACTGGCACCGGGCGGTAACCGACGAACTTGTGTGCACACTCGCTCCGAACGGATGTGTCGATCATTGTGAACCACACTTAAAGACTAGAACTAGGAAGTTCATGACCCGAACGTGGCGACAACCGCACTGAAGGGACGCGTCCATTCTGGGTGGTAACTGATGTCCACGAATAGACGTTTCGAAATGACACATTCACTCCCACTACTATAATAAGAGAGTTTATGCACGAGATGATCATTGCACGCCCTTTGTGTTCATGGCTTTAGACGCTAAAATATTTCTTTCCATGCAAGTCGACTTCTCAGTCTCAAGCCAGGAAGCGAAAGCAGAAGGAACCGCGGGCCAGTACAAGGAATCCGGTACGTTCATGGTGGGAGGCTGTCAATGGAGGTGACGTTGCTATCCTACAGGTATGAATGATCATCAATGGATGGATGTTCGAGACGGCATTGTCGTCGTCCTCGTTCCTGTGCACAAATCCCAAATGGTACGTGTCTCGTTGCTGCCATGAATACACACATTCACACATGGCGATACAGTCGCATTATATTATTGTTGTCAAGCCTGTGACTGCTTCCTCCGACGTAGGTGCGAGTATTATTGCGTGCGATGGGTGGAGACCCAAACGATGAAGATGATATGTTTCGAGTTCAAGCTACAAAAGAAGTGTTTTTCACAAATCGGGATCTACAAGAAAGAGGCTTTGAATGTCTGGTGGAGCATCATGACATTGAGTGTGTGACCTCCAATGAAGATCGCATGCACATATCGCGTGGTGTTACAGTACTGGAGGACGACTGCATTAAAGTTCCTCTTCCATCAGTACAAACAAGCATATGCGAAAGCGTTGCAGCCCAAGCCCCTGTGGACGTTGTCTTCCACTTAGGTGCAGAATGCCGGGTGATACGAGCGAAACGTGCCAATGTGGAGAAAGTATCTTGTGTGATGGAGGCAATGCTCTACGGCCCAGGAGTGGAGTCACGCTCTGAAAACTGTTACAGTTACAGACACAAACCCCGATGGCTTCTCGCTCTTGATCAAATATGCTAGGGAAGGATCACTCCCGGAGGAGGCTGATTTATGGGACACTCCTGCCAACGCCTGGCCTTATTTACTATCGGTCGCCGACATGTACCAAGTCGAAAGGTTGAAGCTGCATTGTGCGTCAAAGATGTGGGACATGGCAAGCGAGGAAACTGTGACCTCATTTCTACGATGGGCAATTCAGGCTAATTGCACACAATTGCAGGACAAGTGCATGTCTCTCTTAGAGCGAATCTTTCCTCATGGAGTACTCACATATGATTGAGCGGTCGTATGCACTGATCACCCCGAATTTATGCACGATCTCCGTAGAAGATTACCTGAAAGGTTGTACCAGGGTCCCCTGTAGTTTTAATGTTTTATTTAAGTGTGTTTAGTCATATAACAAATAGTTGAAACGGTACGTTAATTTGTTGCAGTGACTACATTTGTAATGCAATAATCGGATCATTTGTCGAACGTGAATATGAAGTAGAGTATAGTCATGTGTGTGTTTGTCAATTCCATGATCCATGGTGGCACGGACAACCTAGACAACAACTTGCCTCTCAGCGTATGGTCACTGACGTTTGGGTCCGACACCCAAGCGGTCTTTCGTTTGAGTCACAAATGTTTGGGTCCATGATCCAAAGTCTTTCGTTTCCCGATCTGGAGCAAAAAGGCGGGACTTGGAATTTTGAATTCCCCGCTCCTCCTCCTGGTCCTCCCTGTTATATATAAAACAAAGAGGAAAACTAGGCCTCCCAATTCCCTCCTGGTAATTTTTCAAAATCAGGGGATCTTCTCCTCTACCGCCGAAGAGACCTAGTAGATCTGCGGCGGAAGCTGCAACGACGACCTAGCCACTAACGACGCTTTCCTCTGCAACGAGCGATCGGCTTCCTCTGCTATGAGCGGCAGCCTTCCTCTGCTATGAGCGGCAGCCTTCCTCGGCAACATCCTTGAAGCTGCAAGATGGTTCAAACCTGTTGCTCTATCGGCTACCCCGAGGCTCACCCTGGCGGCCGCAGATCTGCAACAGTTGCGAAGAACATTATGTTCAAGGCGCAAGTTCGGGCTGCTAAATCGACATGGCATTCGACACCTTCTTCCCTTCCTATTCGGTAAGTCTGCGGGCTCCTCCCTGTATTAATCGATTCAATTAGATTGCTTCCCCATACTCTTTGGCATTCTATAATATTCTTTCATGTTTGGGTGATTGTGGATCTACTGTACCCTATCGCAAGAGTTTGTTGGAAGCCATTTTATTTGAAGTTTGTAGAAATTTGTATATGAAATTATTAGACTGCTTCCCCATGCTCTCTGCATTTGAATATTGTTGTTGCATGCTTGGGTGATTGTGGATCTTCTGTTCCCTATTGCAAGAGATTGTTCGAAGTCAACTTATTTGAGGTTTGTAGAAATTAAATGATAAAATTATTATATTGCTTACCCATGCTCTTTGGCTTTCCATATTTTTGTTGCATGCTTGGGTGATTATGGATTGGGTGTGATCATTCATGTACCGCATTGAACTTAATAGATGAAAGTGCTTTCCGATTACCAATGATCTCAACCCTTATCTCTTGTTCTTGTACTTGTTTCAGCGGGCCAAAGGGTCAACATCTGTAGTCGCTCCTGTTCAGACCTGCTCCAAGGTAACAAACTTAATTAACATCTTCTTTGTTTCCGATTGTGAATGATCTCAACCCTTACCTATTGTTCTTGTAATTGTTTCAGCGGGCCAAAGGGTCAACATCTGTAGTCGCTCCTGTTCAGACCTGCTCCAAGATAACAAACTGAACATCTTTTTTTCCTTAGTTCAAATCAATTACAAGATCCTAATCTGACTTGGGATCCACTGTTGCTAGATGGAAACTACCAAGTCAATGATGTTTCTTCCCGAACAAATTAAAACAGAGGAGTACTCAAGAATGGGTACCAAATCCTTATGTAGTAGTGTTGATGAAGAACGAGTTGACGCTGCCAATCAGGACGCGGTACAACTTCGATAACGGTTTGTTGCTCACCAAAAAGAGTTATGTAGCTTGAAGAAGAAGACCAAAGAATCAGAATCAACTCTGAAAATGCAGTCGGATGAGATTAAGAGGTTGCAGAAGCTAACTGAAGACAGTGATGACCTCCTTCGTCTACTGCTTAGCAGTAAAAGATGAAGAGGTTAAGATCCTTAGATCAAATCTCCAATATCTCTTCTGATTATGACATGGATTTAGCTTTGTTAATCTATGTTCCTTGTGAGACTGTTATCTTGTAATAGTTTGTGATATGTGATGAACAATATGGTTGTGCTTGATAGTAAACAACATTTTATTTTATTATATAAAGAAATATGTGTTGATTACTATTTTGCCAACCAGGTCGGAATTATTCTAAAAAAGGATCAGAATTGAAATGAAATCAATTAATATTGATGCACAATTAGTTAATTTTATGTTGGCCTTCAGTGGGCTTAGCCCACTATTTATTGGGCCAAAAGTCAATTTCATTGAAATTAATGTGACATATAAAACCGCAAATAATGTGTGCAATTGTTGGACTCGACCCAACAAAAACGGCCCCAACCTAATCAAAATTGTGGTCGAAAAAACAACAAAGGGGCCCAACAAAATCTTTTTTGGGCTATCTGCATAACGCCGGCCTACAGTAACAGTGTTGGGCTCAACCCAGTTTTAAACGGGCCAAATTTGCTTTATGACGCAAACGGTTCGTCACAATTGGCATGCCACATCAGATTATGTCCAGCGTGGCAAAGCAGCAGGAACGAAGTTATGATGTTTTGTAAGGATGATTTTGCACGCGTCATTAAACTCATGACACCGCGAAATAAGGTCTCGTCATTAATCGCGGTTTATGACGCTCAATTAATGACCGAGGGTTTTCTTAACAACCGGCGTCATTAATCGTGGTTTATGACGAGAAACGCCCTTTTTGCGTCACTAGTCGACACATTCCTTGTAGTGCTCGAACTCTCTCACTTGAGCTTCGGTTGGCCACACGGATCTCGGTCCATGTATATATTCATTGAAATCACACCTATGCACCCGTCCTGAAATCCAGAACAAACATTCATAACAATTAGCAATGCACAAATGTAGAACTCCAATGATAAGAACAATATGAAATAAACTTACAATGGTCTTTATCGAGCAACAAAAGAATGGTGTAAACTTTGCCGGAACCCCAATGTTTGGCCGTTGAAGATAGGCATGCACTCCACAGTCACACAATGGAGGGTTCTTCACTCGCTCGATGGTAGCCAACTACTTCTCGTCCTTGGTCATCGGTGGGGGATTCAGTGGACGAGGGACCCAACACTTAAACTCATCATATGGCTTCAATACATGACTGGCACATGGGAATAGACGAATCCTAGGATCGAACTTTTCACGCCCATCTATCCACTACAAGAAATAACAAGGAGCTGGAGGGGTTCTTCCCTAATCCAACAACAGCATAAGGCTCTACTAACAGTTGTATGACACCTAGACTGTTTCACATAAGCTGGTACACCACACAAATAATTGGGGATAGGGAGCGCTCAAGGCGTCTTCATCACTCATTTGGAAACCATCCTTTACCCCGTTTGATAGCATAATAACGTGGGTTCTGGAGGCTCATGTCAACTTTTCCTGAAAAAATACGAATGAACTACTAGACAATCCACAAATATATCACAAAATCTAGTAATACAACTAATTCTCCACGTAATAATAAAGGACAGAGCGACTACAATGACTACCTAAAGCATCAATTTCAACTAATCGAACATCAGCCTCATCACATTTTCAAATCATTAGCAAACCCTAGGTCACTTTTACATGCAAACTAACAAATAAAACGGTAAAACAAAGATTAAAGAGGGGGAATACCTACCCAAGGACGCGGGGATCGATTTTCTCCACTTTTCCCACCCTAAATCGACAGATTTGGGGTGGAAATATGGGGAGGGATGGGTAGGGCAGCGCTCTCGGGTCGGTTTTGAGGAGAAGGGAGGATTAAGGAGGCTTGCGCGCAACTGTATGCCCAGCGCTACCGCGGCCGGCGGGATGGTGCAGCAAAACTACCACGTCAGCGCCGCGTTGCCACAACTGAGCCCGCCGCGCTAGCGTGCACCGCCCCCCCCCCCCCCGCGCGTGCTGATGCATGTGGCGCGACAAAGGCTAATTGTCGTGCCACGACGCGGGCAAAAGGGTCACCTGGTGAAAAAAAATTTAACTAGAGTTTTTTCAAAAATTAATTGTTAAAATGAAAAAAGTCCTCGTGGCCATGGGGTTGTGATCTGGTCTCGAAATGGGCATGGAGACAAGAGCATCAAGTTCTTGGCATCCGGGCGAATGGGCTTGTAGTCTAATGGTAGGACGGTCCAGTGGAACGCTACCCACTAAGGTTCAAATCCTGGTGCTCGCAACTTTTCCTGGATTTAATCTCGGATTTTCCGGCGTTATGCATTAAGTGGTAAGCCACGTTCCCGTCGACGACGAGGCGCTAGTGGTGACTTCGGGAATCTCCAGATCTGCCGGTGCTCAGTCCTTCAAAAGTGCTCATAAGGGTAAGGTTCGTGTACGTGTGTTCATAAAAGTGAGTGTGCGTGCGTTTTGTGAGCGTCTGTGTTGTACTGTGTAATTTAAAAAAAGGTTTTAGCATCCGGCGATCTGGTCTGGTATAACAGATGGTTGTTAAGCCTCGTATCCGACTATCCGTTACTTGTCTTTGATCTTTGAGTAAAGCTGCTGGTTGGTTATATTATATATACTAGCAATTTTGTCTCTGTGTTGCACGGGAGCAGACACAGCTCGCCTCACTGTCGTAAGCTATAGCCACGTCATCACCTAGTCGCTTTCGGAGTTCGACCTCAACGTTTTTCTCACCGCGTTAGTGCCACCCTAACTTCTAGCATCGCCGTCCGCGTCTTCCATCATCTATACGACCTCACCTTTCGTAATCACACATATGCGTCATCCCGACCTCATTCGCGCCTTTTTCCCAGCATCTTTATTATCCAATCATCCACCTCGGTCATGACATCATCCTCGCCTCCGTAGTCTTACCATCACACCTTGTGTCACCATGATCGTACCGCCACCCTACTGCCCACACACCTTCCCGACCTCCTCGTCATCCCCGTCGTGTCCGCGTCATCCTAATCTCGTCCGTGCTTTCATAGCCGCACCGTCATTCCCATCACGCATGCGCCACTCAGCGACCACGGTCGCCGCCTCTCCACCTCACCATCGTCTGCCCTAGCCACGTTGTCATCCCGGCCTCCCTAGCCTCACCGTCATGCCCCGATAACATGTGGATTTATTATAAAAAGATGAGAAAGATTTTTTTACAAAATAAAAATATATAATTACTGTTGAAAAAACAATGAACATAACCATCAATTTTCAGTGGCTTGTGTGGTGTATTCCACCGATCAAAGAAGGTTGGACCTCATATATCATTCGTGACGTGTCATTCTCTACTCTCCTTTTTTCCTCCTATCTCTGTCTTCAACCTCATCCCGTCCTCTCCTGTGCAGCCCATAGGACAAGCCATGGAGCTCAGCAGCGACGGCCCTCGCCGTCCGTCTTTCCTGTGTGCAAGATCGCCCCGCCTCCCCGAGCTGCTCGCCGTCCACCAGCCTTCCCCACGCCTAGCTCGGAGCATGTGCTCCGTCGGCCATGGAGGGCTCGCGCGGAACCAGGTCCTGTTGGCGGCCATAGAGGGCGCCATGGCGCGGCTTACCTGTCGTCAGCTCTTACGCTCGTCATCGCCGTTCCCTCCTAGGCTCGTTGGCCAAGGCCACAGCCGCCCCGTGAAGGAGCTTTTCCCCGCCGTTCTGGGGTCACGACCGCCCGTCGGAGGGGCTCCACCTCGTCGTCCTGGGCCACAGCCGCCCGCCGGTCTGGGCCACAGCCTCCCGTAGGGGAGCTCCACCCCGCCAGCCCTAGGCCACCGCTACACTGTTGGGGAGCTCCTCCCGCCGGCTTGGGCCACGACCGTGCCCCTAGCTCGCCTCCCCTCGGACCGCCGGCGGCATCCTCGCCCCTTGCTCGCCTTGTGCTGTGGAACAGCGGCGGCGACGAGCTGCAGAATGACAGCAGCCTTGCTCCAGACCCCATGCCGCGAGACCAAGAAAGATCTATGTTCTGAATCTTTGTTATGACTTGCGAGGACTGTGGGTTGATTTCAAATTCGGGATCTTTTTTACAAAAACACCACAGTGGATTGACGGAAACAACCGTCCTTAAATATTAGGTACAGAAACAAATGAATGATTGCTCTATTATTTTTTCTCGGTTTGCTAATCCCGGGGTGTTTAGTTTTGAGGCATTGGAATGACTTTCTTACCATTAGAAACCATCACTACGGTTGCAACAGATTTCAGTTATGGCTGTATATTTGCACTGCACAAAAACTTAGTGATGAAATATGTTTACATTTTAGTGATTTTGTCCCAAACATTTACGTCAAATGTGTTTCTCCATATGTACTTCTAATCACACAGTTACACTGCACATAGTAAGTTAGTAACCTTAGTTCTTATTTAATTAGCTTAGAATAGCCACAATTTCTTTATTTATTCTTGCCGTGAGAGATCAAGGCGTACATTCCTACACAAATCCACTAGGTTGATCTGCATATTAACTGTAACACAAGGTGTAGTTCTTATTCAAAGTTTCAAACCAATCACGAAAAGAAAAGGACAAAACATTCCGCCGCTGATGATATGAATATAAATCTTCCACGGAAATAAAAGCGAAGCAGTCCCAAATTTGTAGAACAAAGTTCAAGACTACAAGTTACTCCTTTTCTCTTATAAACCATGTTCTAGGATCTGTGCATTTCTCCTAATTGGTAAGATTAGTGTGTTGTTGACCCCCTATGTGGTGTGTTTGCCGTTCTTGTCTTTTTTGGTTTTTTTTGTGTATTGTATCTCTTAGCCTGGAATGTTTTCTCTTTCTTAATATGATGATGTGCTAATGATGCAAAGTTCCTTTTATACACGATAAAAATATGTAAGAGTACTCAAGTCCAATTGTAGTGCTGACTCTTACGGTCTCGCTCACTATTTTTTTTACTTCACCAGTGACGCCTTCTAGAAGCTTACTGTAAATTTCCTTCCTATAACCAATAAAGAATGCGCTAAAAAACAAAAAAAGAGATAGTCAAATAATTACTCCGAACTAAAACAAGAGGCGACAACATAAAGAGTCTCTATTTAGTCATACATAGAGAGTCTTCTCAAATTATTTTCTGTGGCAAAATACTTCTCTCAACAAAAAGAAATATACAAGAGGAAGTAACTTTTAGTCATAAATAGAGTCTTCTAAGGTTATTTTCTGCGACACAAAAATGCTTCCCTCAACGCAAAATACGCATAGGAGGAAGTAATTTTGTGTCGCAGGAAGTAACTTTTGTGTCGCAGGAAGTAACTTCGGAACAAATAACTTTGTGTCGCAGAAAGTAATTTTGTGTCACAGCAAATAACCTCGAAAAACTCTCCATTTGAACCTAAATCAAGAGACCTCTACATTGATTTTGCGTTAAACCAAATCAAACCCCAACCCACCCGCAACCGCAACGACCAAAGAGACTCCCATTCCCCACTCCCCCCACCAAACTCTCCCTTCACCGCGCTCCTGCGCCACCACCACCACCACGCGCTGCCGCATTGCCCGTCATGGAGGTCCCCAGCGCCCGCGGGTCCGGTGGCGGCGGCGGAGTTGTCGGTGGCGGGGGCGGACCGGCGCCGTTCCTGCTGAAGACCTACGAGATGGTGGACGACCCTTCCAGCGACGCGGTGGTGTCGTGGAGCGACGCCTCCGACGGGAGCTTCGTCGTCTGGAACCCGCCCGAGTTCGCGGCCCAGATGCTGCCCGCCTACTTCAAGCACAACAACTTCTCCAGCTTCATCCGCCAGCTCAACACCTACGTGCGTAACAATCATCCCACCCTGCCTTGCCCTTGAATATCGTTGCGCTGCTCGGGTTGGGGATCTGGCGCGTTGCTGCGGATGGGGTGCTGGGAATTTGGGCGTTAAGGTTGAGCATGTGCGGGGGATCGTTTTGGTGGAAGATGCGTTTCGAGCTGTTTCGTTGGGAGAATTTGACGTCCAGAACCAGATTTGGGCTCAGGGTACCTTTGATTCTAGGTGCCGAAGTGTTTGTCCTGTTTGGCGAATTGTTTGGTAACTCTGATGATTTCGTATGTGGATTTCTGTTCTCTTATAGATTGATTGTTTGGAAACTTCGAAATGTGCCAAAATAATTGGTGTGAAACTGAAACGAAATCACGGTAGGAATTAACGTGTTCTCCAAAGTCTTGTGTGGCCATATTCGTTGTTCCAATGAAGCCTGAGGCTAATAATTAGAATTTAGAGCCCATCACATTCAGGAAGCATAATTGGGCTGAATTCAAATTCTCATGGTTGCATTGGCGAGGAACTAATGTCATGGTCGATCTATCTTGGGGTGTATGTGTAACTCAAATTCGGAGTTGCTGATATTTGTTTTAGGCTTACAATTCAATACTAGTTTGGTATTAATGCTACTGGGGCTAGTATAAAAGCGCTCCTTTTAATTTATAAGCACTACTTAGGATCAGTGGATGTGAAGTTTGGTGTTCACAATGCAGGAATTGTGTGCGCTATCAATCTGTTAGCTTGATTTGTAGCCTCAATATTCACGTTTCATCAATAACCGGAGCATTGTTTCCCTTCAAAATTAGTCCAAACTTGCTATGGTTCTATGGTAGTGAAAATGTTGATAATATCCTGTATAATTAGTAATTTTGTCTGTATAAGGACTGGGAAGGTTAAGGTCAAACTTTGTCACGACCCTAGTCACCGCGGAACGGGAACGATGCAGCATTCCACGTTCCGGGAACGACCGTCCGGGACGGGAACGCGGGAACGAAATCGTTCCCACAGTGTAAAAATTGCATCTAAAACGTCGTTCCCGTTCCCGGTTTGTCGTTCCTCGATCCGTCGTTCCGGGAACTCCGGTGACTATGGTCACGACCCTTGGCCGTGGCGGATAATTGCCGGCGAGATGCCGAACAGCAGGGGGTGAGATTGTAGAGAAACTAGATGAGGTATTGGAGAAGCTAGATGAGAACTAGATTTGTTTGTATATTCCTTGACTTGATTGATACACCTTCTCTATTTAAATAGAGAGAGTTCCTTGAGCCCTAAGTAAGGACTTAACCCTAAACCTAACCCTAATGGGCCTGCCAAGCCGGCCCATAAGACCCTGGCTGCCGCCCACGACACTACGCCCTTTTCGAGCAGCTCGTCCTCGAGCTGCAGCGTGAAGAAGACTCACTCAACACTAACCTTGACTGCGCCCGCACCGCTGCTTTGACTGCGCCCGCGCCGCTCGTGCCGGTTGCACCGCCGGGCTGACTTGTGCCAGCGTCGCCCCTCGCCTGCTGCGTCGCCGGCCTTGCAGCGCTGCTGACCCTGATTGCGCCACCTCCGCCCCGACCTGCCGTGCCGTCAGGCGAAATTGTGCCAGCGCCACCCCTGGCTGTCATGTTGTCGGCCTGGAGTGTGCCAGCATCGCCTCTGCCAGCCACGCTGCCGGGTTGGCTTGCGCCAGCATCGCCTCTGCCTTCCGAGCCGGCATGGACTGCGCCACCGTCGCCCCAGCAGTTTGCGCCGCCGAGCGGAATTGCGCCAGCACCGTCCCTGGTTGGCGCGCCGCTGGCTTAACTGTGCAAGCGCCGTCGGGCACCTCGCGAGGAGAACGCACACCGCCACCTGTAACTGCAACACCGCCACCTTGTGATTGCCCTCGGTGCCCTCCCGTGGTTGCGCCCACGCTGCACGATCCTGGCGCCTCGCGGGGAAGCCGCGGATTGCAGCATGCAGCCTAATCGCTGCCTCTCTCTGGGCACAGTCGATCTTCCCTTTCTCCGGGGCAAGTCGTCGGTTCCCGAGAGCGTTGCTGCTGCTAACGATGCTCTTGTCGCGGCTCTTGCGGCTGCCAAGACCGAGGTGGCCGCGGCTCAGGAGTGGGTTCGCGTGACGGCCCTCGCTTGGGAGCACGAGCGCACCGCGGCCGACGCTCTTGCTCGTCGGGTCGCTGAGGCGGAGCACTTTCTCCATGCCTCTGAGGTGGAGCACATCGCCTCCTCCTCCCACTAGGCGTTACCCACTGCTCCTGTTCTGCAGAGTGCTGGACCCCAGCTCGGCCTGGTCGACCCCATGGTCGCCTACCTCTACCTCCAGGCTGTTGGGGTCCCGCACATCAAGAACTTGGTCTCGGTCGTCCTCGACTCCACCTCCACCTCCTACGTTCGCTGGAGGGACCAGGTCCTCGCGCTCCGTCGCTACGCCCTCGACGACCATGTCCTCTCCGACACGCCAATCGCGGTGCGAGACCTGGCGTGGCTGCACCTCGACAGCATTGCTATGTCCTGGATCTTTGGGACCATCTCTCTCAATCTGCAGGACATCGTCCGCACTCCTGGTGGCACCGCGCACCAGGCCTGGCTGGCGCTCGAGGGCCAGTTCCTCGGCAACGTCCTGTGCCGGCTTGGGCTTGTCAGCAGCACCTCCCTGGGCACTTCCTTGCTTTCCAGTTTTGCGCGGCTTCCCGCGCTTGTGGCTGCTCGTCGTGGAAGAAGACTCCCCCTTCTCCCCGTCACCTCGACAGACCTCCCACTGCTTCCCAGCAAAGTGGAGCCTTTCCGGGTGTACGATTGCTGATTAAATTGGTTCAAGTAGTAAAATTTATCTTAACGTGCAAGTGTGGATATTAAACCCCTCTCTCTTATTTACAAATAGTGCCACTTGTTCCTTTGCCCCTCCCTTTGAAGGTTTAGTGAATACGATCAATTGCATGGATCTTAATTAACAGAAATGGGAAGCTCCCCATAAAAAAATGACTATATGACTTGATTTGACAGTTACCTGTATTTGCGGATAATCTTCAGTTTTTTTATATGAAAAGCAATTCATGTTTGTTATATCTGAAAAGTGGTGGGTGGGACTTAGTTGTTAGTTCTGGTTCTGATTGGTGTGGTCTTTATTTGGTATAATTGGGGGAACCTTTGTGGCACGTGTAATCGATGATAGTAAAATAAAAAAATACCTAGTTTGTAACTGCAGCTGTATTAGTTAGTGTTTAAGATTTGGACTTCAGCTCCTGTGGTCTCATTGGATCAAGCTTGATCTTGATGATCCAAAATCCATGGGAATGTTCAGTATTTCTCAACCAAGTTCCTTGGATGATTCCACCACCTTTCAAATTTCATTTACAATTGGTTCAGTAATACTCCCTCCGTTCCAAATTACTTGTCGTTTTGGCTTTTGTAGATACATTTCTTTTGTTATGTACCTAGACATAAGTATATATCTAGGTGCATAACAAAAGGAAGTATCTAGAAAAGCCAAAATGACAAGTAATCGGAAACGGAGGCAGTATCAGGGTTTACATTTAAATTCTGTGTTGTGCCGTCCAATTTCTTGTTAATGGGCTATATGTTGGTTTAGTAATGCAATCTGTGGTATCTAAGTACAAGTTATGTATTTTGGCTGCTGTGGATCCCTTTGAGGATGTGAAGGGACACATTTGTTCTTAGTCTATATAAATAAGTTGCCCGGTCTCTGGGTTTTTAAATTTGGTTTCCGCAATTTCTAGATCTTCACTGGAGCTGGGAAACTGCTGGTAACTAGCAAATCACTGGACCAATATTGGTCGAATTCAGCTTGTCATTCTCGTTTCTTCTTTCAACATTTTCAAAGCAAAAAAAAGTCGAAGGAAAATTATTCAGAAACAAAAAGAGAGAAATTAGATGTCCTTGCAGGATTCCAGGTCAGTCAGTTCTGGGATTTGAAACCTTGTTTGAACTTGCATTTGCTGGTCGGTTGAGCTCTATAAGTTTGAAGCAAATGAGTAGTCTTCAACTGTAGAGGATAGTGTAGAAAATTGTAGTTTCTCCTAGTGAGAAAAGAAGTAAACCTTTATTAATGCATACTTTTCTTCTAATTCTTTTGACGTGCCTTTTGCCATCCTTGCAAAACTTTTATAATATTATATGCTATTGGGGGTGCTTGCTTTGCTTTTATGCAGGGGGATTCTAATTAACTTGTAACAGTGTTATTTGTATAGAAAATACTTCACTTTTGTTTGCTTCCACTAAAAATCCACTAAGAAATCTCAGTGTTGCAGGGTTTTCGTAAAATTGACCCTGAGCGCTGGGAATTCGCGAATGAGTACTTCGTCAAGGGACAGAAGCAGCTGCTGAAGAATATCCACAGGAGAAAGCCTATCCACAGCCACAGCCATCAACCTGGTGCCCTGCCTGACAATGAGCGTGCATTATTTGAAGATGAGATCGACCGGCTTTCACGAGAGAAAACTACCCTTCAAACTGACCTCTGGAAGTTCAATCAGCAGCAGTCAGGGGCTGTGAGTCAGATCGAAGATCTTGAGCGGCGAGTGCTCGATATGGAGCAACGGCAGGTCAAAATGCTTAGCTTCTTGCAGCAGGCTAGCAAGAACCCTCAGTTTGTCAGCAAGCTTTCTAAGATGGCAGAGGCGTCCCCAATCTTTGCAGACGCATTTTACAAGAAGCGAAGGCTACCTGGGTTGGAATACAGCAACGACGCCGCTGAAACTACTACCAGCAGCTTTTATGATGACCACAGCAGCACTTCCAGGCAAGAAATTGGCAACAGTTTGAACCAGCACTTCTCTGACAAGCTGAAGCTGGGGCTCTGTCCTATGATGGCCGAGAGCAACCTCATCACCCTCAGCACCCACAGCTCGCACGAGGATAACGGGAGCCCTCATGCTGGCAAGCATCCAGATTGTGAGAGGATGGGCGTGGAATGCCTGCCGCTGGTGCCACAGATGATGGAGCTCTCCGACACTGGGACATCCATCTGCCCCTCGAAGGGGCAGGGTGTGAGCTTCACAGCGGCCGCGAACGACGTCGGGATCCTGCCGTGCCACCTCATCCTCACTCTTGCGTCGTGCTCGGTAGACGTCAATGGAAGCCCAGTCTCCCGTGGAACCGGGAACAATACGGAAGAGGAGAAGGACGGCCCTCCAGAGGCAGGAACAGCAGCCACCATGGAGGAAGACGACAGCGATATCATCAGACGCCATGATGATACCCAGCAGCACAAGGCTTCGGGCGACTCTGCTACCACAGCGGACACAACGTTGACGACGCCACGCCGGGACAGCCAAGCTCCTCCCGAAGAACCTGCAGCTCCCCCGGTGGTGGTGAACGACAAGTTCTGGGAGCAGTTCCTGATGGAGAGGCCTGGGTGTTCCGAGGCCGAGGAGGCAAGCTCCACCCTGAGGAGGGATCCGTACGAGGACACAAGGAGTGACAGGAGAGATATGGGACAGCTGAAACTCTGACCCCCTGCAGTCAGGTTAGCATGTCCACTTCACATATGCGATACAGACGTAAGTACAGGGTTTTTTTTTTTGAGATCAAGTACAGGGTTAGAATCACTGTAGAATCAGGCACCTGCGGTGAGACCGTGACATGAGCTGCGTACCATTCTGTACATAGGAGTACATATTATCCCAGGACATGTACGTATCGATCATACTGGTGATTGAGAGCAGTAATGGTCAATCAGGAGCACGATTTGTGCGTTACCTTTACCTACGGATTTGTCGCTCAGTTTTGATTAGTCAATTGACTCCGGCACACTGCAAGCATTTGTCTGAGCGCGCACGTTCCTTGGATCCTAGTAACCGATGAATTCCCCTGATTCCGTTACGTTTACACAGAAATGTCTAACGTTACGTTGCGGCTGTTTGATCCGGTAATCCGGTAATCCGGTGGCCATCGTAGTATATAAGTATACTGGTAAAATGCACGTGTATGCACGTGTTTTAGAAAAAATGTGATTGTGTTTATATTCATGTCACTCATGAAGTCGTACTGAACATACATTATTGAATTAAAGTTTGAACTTTGTATAGTCTAATTGAACTTCAACCTTTTTTTAATCAACTAATTGAACTTCAACATGATGAAACAACCATGCTCACTTTTGAACTCATTATGTCTCCAACAGAAACATCCCTCAGTTGTTACTAAGGATCAGAATGACACTCACACTTGGAGTTCCGTGCAAGCACCCAATTTAACTTTTCCATCCATATCATCAGAAACTTCACGCTTGACCAATTTGTATTGTGTTGTGCCTGACTCTATCTTTGGCCTCTTAGCATGACCAACTCCACAACTGGATGTGTTCCAGCGAAGCATGATGTTCCATCACGACGAGGAAATTATGTCTTGTACTTCTTACAAAACAAAATGTGTTCGGTTTTTGAAGCTCGGATAAGATGCTGGACTATGCAGCTTGCTGACATATACAGAGATGACAATTAATTTTGCATAGGGATTAGACATAAAAATATGTGCTCGATTGCATTTAGTGATTTAGATACCATTAAAAACTTTTAATCGACCAAATCTAAAATTATTTTTCAAAGCAGAATATGCTTGAACCGAAAATCATCTTGAGTTGTGAATTAAGGACCCTTCAAATACCATTTGAACTTCCAATTCCATTTGATCAAATCTCTCTACAGAGCACAAACTTTGGAAGGCCACCAAACAAGAGTCCATTCTAGATGTCCTGCCTTTGGAAGCAGTGAAAGTAACTGAGATGAAGCATAAAGATTATAATCAATAAAATTTTAAATTAACCGCCCAGCAACATTCTTCATGAATCACTATAGGCAGCGTGGCGGAGCTGGTCGAAAATTTTAGTGTAAGAAAAAGGCATTTGCATGCAACATTTATATTGAAATCACACACTACTAATAAATGATAGAAATGAAAGTTTATGATGCCATAACATAATCTTTGACACATACTCTACTAATACAAGAAATAATTGTGTCTAGGTTTTCATGGTGGTCTAGGAAAGTATACAGCGTGATTCTTGCTAGCTTGAAACGTCTTCTTAATGTCATCTCCATAAATGCCTTTAAAAATCTCCTCAATGTAGCACAATATCAAGTCATTCTATTTTGCAGATCTATCTTTGATTATATTCATATCCGAAAAGGCTCTACCAAAATCATGACAACTCTTCAAACAAATCAACAATATCACATTGAGTACATAATCTAAAAATTCCAATTCCATGCATTGAGCCGAAAAGGTTACTATCAAAATCATGACAACTCTTTGAACAAATCAGCAATATCAGACTGAGCTCATAATCTAAAAATTCCAATTCAATTGAGAGCAGGGCACTTGATTAGTTCATTGTTACCTCTCCCTACCATTTTTTCTTGCCGCTGATTGGAAGACGAGCGATTTGGGGCACTTCTCCCTCGCCCTCACCCAACCAATCGGGATCTGCTCCTCAGCATCACACCCTTCCGGTGCTACCTCTCATCCACGTCCGCGCCCAGCAGCGGCGTCTACACCGCGGCAAGCCGACAAGGGTTGTCGCCGCTCCCCTGCTCCCCTGCTCTCTGTATATTTCCATTATGATAGGCGCTGGCCCCATCTTCCGAGAGGTAGATGATAAGTCGATTGGTGGAGACTCGACGTTGGCGATCTTGGCTTCGAATCAACACGATTCGGACCCCGCAACCGTTACACCACTGCACCGTTGGTTATCAACCAAGGACAACTTGATTGACCTCGCCACGAAGGCTTTCCCTGCAAGCGAATCGAGAACACAAGCAAGAAAGGATAAACACGCAATCTGATAATTGCAAATATGAATTGAAGCAAAAGAGTATGGGGTTCAAGTTCTGATCACAAAAGGACTAATCGACACAGTGGTGATGAACAAGAACGAGGGCCCTGATTCACAGCAAAAGAACTCGACGTTACAGTGGCTATGAAGATAGTCTGTTCCTCGAATCGAAGGGAAACAAAAACTCAAACAAAACCCAAGTTTCTAAGGCGGCGGCTACTAAGTATATGAGAGGAGGAGCGTTCTAGGGTTGGGGCGACCAAGGGTGGGGCGCCCACAACTTGGGCTTAAGGCCCGACAAACTAGCGACGCAGCAGCTTGGCAGATTCTGGACGTCAACTTGTTTCGATGATTCCCGTCGACTCCGAAAGAATTTGGGCTTGAAACCAGTGCCATTGGAAGCTCTATGAAATTCTGGTTCCACCCATATAAAGAACGTCCAAAACGGACTCTGTATGCGACCGGGGCATCATTTTTGTGAGTGCTGCTCCTGGATTCCGAACTAGGCTCGAACTTGTGTTGCTTTGGGCCTCCACCTTGGGGACTCGAACCGGATTAGCCTCGGACCTCCCTCTTGACTTGGAAAACATTGTTGGACTCCTTCTTCTTCACTCCATGCACCACTCATGGACATATGCATGGGTGCCATGTTCTCATCATCCTCCCCTTCTTGACGAAAAGCCGTCCTCGGCGTCGATTGTACTCGAAACCGATCCTGCAAAGCACAAAGGAGAACGGGGTTACGAAAACAAATGTAACTAAAATAATTGTGAAGAGGGACATAACATTGTTTCCAATTTTCTAGTGTGTCATCTTGTATGAAAAAATCAGCAAGTATGCAAGCTTCTTGATCGGAAGGCACACGTTGTATGTCAACACCATCCTGCAAAAGATTAGCACCGGCAAACGACAATGCGGGAATAGATGGTAGTAAACAACAATACTCCCCTTCTCGGGAGTGAACCTTTTTCTTTAAAACAAAAGAACTAGAGGAATATGTGAACATATTTGTATGATGGTTGCCCTCTAATCGATCACAATCTTTCACAATAGAAGGAGAATTCAGATTTGTACAAATGTAAACCTGATGTATGATATATTATCCTTTGTTGTTATTTTTGCCAATAACATGATATGAATGTCTAGACAACCATGGCAAATCGGCATATGCAAAAAGTCTCTCATCTAAACAATCTAGATTACACAAATCATCAAATTCAATGTAACCCAAAGTATTTAAAGAAGACAATAATTTTTGCTCATCATGTGCACTAGTAGTAGGAATAACATATTTATTTTTAGCTGAAGTATTTGGTTCCAAAGCATGTAAAATTGAAGCATTATCAAACAATTTATCTTTATCACAAGGAACATCAAGCAAATCATCTTGTGACAGATAAATCTAGAGAGGGTTCCACTAACAAGTGCTCTTTGATAGCATGGTGTGTGGAAAAATTCAGCATATTATGACAATTCTCACCTTCTGTGAGTATAGCACCATGGTCATTTCCTGTGTCCTCAGTAGAAGTATCAGGTGCATTTGTGAAGTGGTGGTTCTGAATTTTCACATGAGGATGTGAGCTCCTCATTTTCTTCCATGTCATCCTTGTCCTCTTGCTTTTGGTCAGAATCCTGCAAAAGGTTAGGTGGAGCAAGAGATACAACAATGGACTGATCTTCTAAATTAGGCACCTCATCATTTGACAGCTTGTTCACCAGCGTGTTCTTCCAGTTGCGGTAGGTGACGTCTCGCGCCAAGCCCAGCAGCGTCAGGATAGCCTACGGGATGCGGCTGATCTCCTCGTAGTACTTCAGATTCGACGACAGGTAGAACAACACCGCCACCGCGTTCTGTCGCGCCTCGATCCTGACCACATCGTTCATGGCATCGATGATGAGCCCCACGCCGCCGGCCTCCACCAGTGCCGTGCGACCGGCGGGGTGCTTGGACAGGTTCAGGAGCCTAGCCACGGCGTTGTCCTGCACGGTGGCGTAGCCAAAGGAGAGCAGGTGGAGCAGCCACGACACGACGCCGACCTCAACGAGGCACGCCCGGTCTAGTTCCGCTTTGACAGCTTTCGGGTGACCGGGCCTCGTACGACGCCTTCCTCTGCTGCTCCGGGCTGCCCCTCGACAGCCTCGTGATGAGGAACACCGTGGCAAGTCGCGTGCTGCCGGCCGCGGCGGCACCAAACAAGGAGGCAGTCCTGTCCACCGCGCACCGGTGCTTGCAGCTGAGGAGCAGTTGCACGATGATGCCGCGTGCCGTGGCATTTGGCATGAGCTCCGCGCTGCGGAGGTGCTTGCCGGTGACGGGGCACGTCCGGCACCTGCTCTTGATCCACTCTTGATACTTGATAGACGCGCGGTCGTACATCTGGCCCGTGGCCACCGTCACCGCCATGGCCCCGGCAGCGCGTCCACCGCGGTCGCGATAGACCCCATCAGCTCCCGCACCGGTGCGTCACCGGTGGCCGGCTCTAAGCAGCTGCGGAGGGATGGCAGCCAGCGTCTGGCGCTAAGTAGGTAGGGTTTGCCGGTCGAGAGAGGCGGACAACGCATGCACAGATGTGGTCGCGTCAGAGATTGACTTAGGAGTCGAGGTGACCCTTGTCGTCCCTTCCTCCTCCGCCAGACATCGGACATCGGAACGCCGCCGCCGCTCGCTTCCGGCAACAAATCCATGCTCCATCTGCCTACAAACTCCATGGGATGGTGGCTCGCACAGGACGGGGAAGGGACGGGAGATTAAGATTGTTTTGGTCTTTCGTTTCTTGGGACGGTGGGAGGCGTCCGAGCTAGAAAGAAAAGGAGGAAGGATGCCGACGTGATTGATGGGGACTGAATGGATCTAGAGGTCGACTAGAGGGGGGTGAATAGTCATTCCTGAAAAATTATAACTTAAAACAAGTTTATCAGGCTGAAGTCTAGAGTCTCCGGATATTTTTCCGGATACTCCGGGAAGTCCGGAGTATCCGGGAAAATGTTCGGATTTTCCGGGCTTCAGAGAAGGAAACTAAATCGACTGAAACAAACTTGCTCAAATGTAGATCTATGAAAATAGGTTATGCACTAAGATGAATAGAGCCTGTTTCACCACCCAGAACCTGCAGCAACTTTACCAAAACGTAGATCGGCAACAAACCCTAGAAATGAGCTCAAGAGGATAACAAGCAAACAACAAGAGCATCAATCACAAGGGGACACAAGGATTTGTTACCGGAGTTCAACCTCACACCTTGAGGTCTACGTCTCCGTTGAGGAACCCACAAAGGGTGGACCTTTACACCTAGGTCACTTGCCTCTCTCTAGCGACCACAAAGATCGAGCTAGAGCCACTTACTCAATGTCGGGGTAATACAAACTTCCTTGGGCAGCCACAATCTTTTGGAAGCTCTAAGGCAACGCCTAGCAGGCTAGGAGCTCAAAGCTCCAAGAGTAATAAACACGAAATCACCGACCAAGCGACGAACAAGGTGCTCTAGAGATGGGAAAACAACTCACTAGCACTCTCACTTGCTCTAGCCTTGAATTCCTCCTTTAATCCCCACCAAAGCTCAACAACCAAGTGCCAAGGGGAGTAAAGAGGAGGGAGAAGGTGTTCCGAATGCTACAGTTTAAAATGAGGCAAGAGAGGAGAGAAAGAAGGGGTGGAAGGGGTATTTATAGCTCTTCACCCAAATAGAGCCGTTACAGCTCTAAGACCCGGAATCTCCGGGAAGGTCCGGAAACTCCGGGGAAATCCGGAATGTCCGGGAAAAACCCGGAAACTCCGGACTTCAAAGATCAGCACCCAAAAACAGTAGCCTAGTGAAGTGTTTGGTGCAAGGTGTCTCTCAAAGGTTTGGTTAGTTACTCTAAAGCACCTTTTCGACTCAGGGAAAGTAAATTCCATGTCCCTCTTGATAGTACGGCATTCCTATGACTCAATTTCAAAGTATAAAATAATTAAGCCTTCATGGAATCCTTCTCTTAGACATCACTTACTTTTTGGATAAGCTGTATAACCGCCTTGATGCCTTCAGTAATTTTAATCCCTGCTCATACACTTAAACTATCATTAGCCACTTAAGCTTTTGTCATTAACTCTCCAAAACCCACTTAGGGGGCCAAGATACTCTTCAATCTCCCCCATTTTGGTGATTGATGACAACAAGCTTAAGTTTAACAAGAGAGATATAATCAATAAATAAAGTCTACATGACACTCCCCCTTAATGTGTGCAATATGAGTTTGAATCTCAAGAGTCCATCAGGACCAATAATTTGCACAAGAGCTAAAGTATGAGTGTGCCATGTGACAAAAGTGGGGTGCTTGTGTGTGCAACAGGAAAAATGTGTGAAATGCTCATGACAAAATATGCACTCAGAAATGACAGAAAAGTGTGATGCTCAAAAACCCGGAGTCTCCGGGGAGAATCCGGAGTGTCCGGAAAAATCCGTACTTTCCGGGATAAAGCCCGGAATCTCCGGGATTTCTGGTCAACACAGAAAAACAGAAATCATCAAGTCATTTCAAACTACCACAATTTTCCTTAGACAGAAAAAAACATAGTTCACCACCACATTCACACAAGCATAAGTCTCAAGCTCACATAGTCTTACACAAATAGACGGAAATTTAGAGTTATTACAAGCCAAAGTTCCAAAACCGACATAAACTTAAGATAAATCACTCCCCCTTTGGCGTCAAGCACCAAAAAGGAAGTGAGGGCAGCAGTAGAAGAAGTGATCACTCGTCGTCGTCGTCGTCTTCCTCTTCTTCAACTCGAGCATGATGGCGGGACCGTAGAGGTTGAGGAGAGGAAGCAGAGGAAGGAAAGTCATCATCTTCCTCCTCCGCAGGTTCAACAACAGCAGCAGCGGCACGGGCAGCATCCATGGCATCCCACTCGGCGAACAGATCATCAAACTCCGGAAGATCATGATGAGGTTCAGTGGGAAGGTTGACATGGGCCTTGATCTCAAGAATGTTACGCCGGTTCTCGTTCACTTGTTCGGCAGTGTACTTGCACATGGAGAAGATACTCCTAAGCACACGCTTGATCATGCTTTTCTTGGGACGAGAAGGGCGAACCGGTGGAGGAGTGATAGGCTCATCATCATGACGAGGAGCTGCACTAGAAGAGCCATAGTGCTTGGTTCCCATAGATGCCCTTTTCTTGGAACGGTCACGGATATGACGGAGTGGCTCATGGGAGACATCCTTAGGAAAACGAGTATTGGTGACCCTTTCTATCATGTACATGAGATAAGGGGCATATGGGAGATGCTTCATAGGATCATTCATGGCCCTTCTAAGCTCATTCCAAATGAAGTCGAAAATGCAAAAACCCTCTTCTTCCGGTGCCACACGATTAAGGAGATTTGGAGCATAGTAGTGAAGAGAGGTTGCATCACCCATCTTAGGATCAATGGTAGAGTGGAAAAACTGATTGAAGTAGTAGAAATAAGGAAGAAGAGTGTCCGCTTTACCAAATTCCGCCAAAGCCCGGTTGGGAAACATGTAGGCCAAATCCTTGGGCTTGTACTTCTCCTCATTGTGAATGGGAGTGCGGGCTTCATCTTTGGAACCAAGACCTAGGAGCCTAGAGAATGTCATGTAGTTAATGGTGTGCTTGGCTCCTTGGGTGATCCATGTGATGGTGTTGTCCCTTGGGTTGTAGAAGTAGGAGTAATGGAATTGGGCAAGAATTTCCTTGTTCCAATTGTAGCGAAAGCCCATGAGATCAAAGAGACCCACTTCCTTGCACTTAGCAATGACTTGAGCGAACACCAGATCATTGAGCTCTTCATAGTATTTCCAATCAATATATTGCATCTTCACAATGGGGACTTTGTTCTTGAGTTTCATGGTGTTGCTTCTAATGACGGTTTGATAGTAATCTCTATGGAAGTCACACCATAAACGAGCCTCAAGTCCTTCACTCTTGATATAGTGATACACATTGTCCTCTCTTTGCTCCCTCACGGCAAGGGCATTCTTGGAGTAGTCTCTAGCAAGATGTTCGGCAAACCCATGCACGGAGCTAGGATCCCTAAGATTGATTGGAGTGGTGATGTTCCTCACATCGGATGGGAGTGTGGCAATGAGCCTAGGAGGTGTTTTGGGACAGATGTGGGAGTAGGGTGTGGCTCGGTTTTTAGGAAGGGAGGAATGAGGAACCGAGCGACTTTGGGAGATATATGGGGCGGTGTGCTTCTTCTTGGGATGAGGCTTGAAGCAAGGCTTCTCTTTTGCAGGGCCCTTTCCATGACGGCGAGGGGGCTCATCCTCTTCTGACTGCACATAAGGTTCATCTTCAACATCATCATCATCATCACTCTCTTCTTGTTCCTCAATCTCTTCTTCTTCTTCACCACCCTCATAGTAGGAAGGAGAAGGATCACCCCTTCTTGCTCTGGGTTGACGCTGAGAAGACTCTTGAGCCAATGTCTCTTGCACAACCCTTAGAGTGGCGGGGTCATGCCTAGCCTTGGTGCGCCTTTGGGTGACGGGTTCCCCGGAATCGCGCTTCACCCTCATGATCTGACCAAAGATAAGGATCCAAACATGAGATAGAGTTCATGGGAAGATACGTCACAAGGTAATTTGAGGTTTCAGGTGCGAACCCCGGAGTCTTCGGAAATTTGTCCGGACATTCCGGAAAGGCCGGAGTATCCGGATGTGAAAATCCGGAGATTCCGGGTTTCGCAGCTGAAACCCTAAATCACAATGCAGCATAAACCAACCACTAAAATCTCGAGATATTGCAGATCCAAGGTCTATAGAGAATAAGGAGTCTAAGCATGCAGAAGATATCCATGGATTCAACCGAGAGAGAGAGATCGGGCAAAAGGTCCATGGGTACCTTAGGGGAGAGATGGAGACCGTGGGGGTGCTTCCAAAGCACGAATCCTTGCACACCCCGTGAGTCTTCACCACGAGAAGCTTCAACTCCTTGAGGTCACACTTGAGTCCGGGAGAGAGACTTCTCCTTCGTCTTCCACGAGTCACCGGCGAGGTGGATGCTTCCTCCAGGCTTGTGAGGGCCGGAGAGAGGCAGCAAGAGGCCGGTGGGGAGAGGGGTACTCGAGGGTGGAGGAGGATGGGGTTGGAAACCCTAGGTCGCAAGGAGGGGCACCATGGACGACCTGGAGGAGGGAGACGGCCTTGGAGGGGAAAGGACTGTGGTAGAAAGTAAAAAGCTAGGGTTTGACCGTAGTAACACGGGGTATAAATAGGGGATGGTTAAAACCCGGAGTATCCGGGCTGGGTCCGGAGATTCTGGAGAATCCGGAGATTCCGGGCTCAGGTCCGGAGACTCCGCTCCCCCTGGCTGACAAGCATAGAATTTGCAAGGAATTTGATTGGGAGACAGATTTGGAGTCTACTATGTAATATATATGAGCTTGATAAATTCAACACTTGACACTAGCCAACAATCAAGCAGAGGAAACAATAGTCCAAGTGTTGAATCTAATGAATATCCAAATATTTCAAAATCAAAAACACAAAGTTTTTCAATCATTTTTCTTTGTCCAAAAACTTGATCTAAGAGACTCAAGTATGTGCATGATCTCAAGCCAAGTTACGAGAATCCAAGATATTTAATTCACTCCTCAAAGCACAAAACCTTAGTTCATCAAGAGGCTTTGTGAAGATATCGGCTAGTTGCTTTTCGGTGCTCACATGACTTAGAGCGATATCTCCTTTGGCTTCGTGGTCTCTCAAGAAATGGTGTCTTATGTCTATGTGCTTTGTTCTTGAGTGGTTTACGGGATTGTTCGCTAGCTTGATGGCACTCTCATTGTCACACAAGAGTGGCACCTTGCTAAATGTACAACCAAAGTCCCTCAAAGTGAACCTCATCCAAAGTAGTTGAGCACAACAAGCGCCGGCTGCAACATACTCGACCTCGGCGGTGGATAAGGCAACGAAATTTTGTTTCTTGGAACTCCAAGACACCAAGGACCTTCTAAGGAATTGGCAAGTCCCGGATGTACTCTTTCTATCTACCTTGCAACCGGCATAGTCCGAATCTGAGTAGCCAAGTAGATTGAAAGTGGAGCCCTTTGGGTACCATAAACCAAGGTTAGGAGTGTGTACTAAATACCTAAAGATTCTCTTAACAGCCATGAGATGACATTCCTTAGGATTGGCTTGAAACCATGCACACATGCACACACTAAGCATAATATCGGGCCTAGATGCACAAAGGTAAAGCAAGGATCCAATCATGGAGCGATATACCTTTTGATCCACGCTTTTTCCATCTTCATTTAGGTCAAGATGTCCATTTGATGGCATTAGAGTCTTGATGGGCTTGGCCTTGTCCATGTCAAACTTCTTGAGCATGTCATGAGTGTACTTTGTTTGACTTATGAACGTGCCATCCTTGAGTTGCTTGATTTGAAATCCAAGAAAGAACTTCAACTCACCCATCATAGACATCTCGAATCTTTTAGTCATAATCCTACTAAATTCATCCGCCCAAGCTTTGTTAGTAGAACCAAATATGATGTCATCGACATATATTTGGCACACGAATAAATCATTTCCTTCTTTGCGAGTGAAAAGAGTAGGATCGGCTTTGCCTATTTCAAAGCCTTTCCTTAAGAGAAATTCCTTAAGGCATTCATACCATGCTCTAGGTGCTTGCTTAAGACCATAGAGTGCCTTATGGAGCTTGTAGATGTGGTTGGGGAATTGAGGGTCTTCAAAGCCCGGTGGTTGCTCAACATAAACTTCTTCAGAGATTGGGCCATTCAAGAATGCACTCTTGACATCCATTTGAAAGCGCTTGAAGTCATGATGAGTAGCAAATGCCAATCAGATGCGGATTGCTTCAAGTCTTGCTACCGGTGCATAGGTTTCTCCAAAGTCCAAGCCTTCAACTTGAGTATATCCCTTGGCAACCAACCTTGACTTGTTCTTGGTCACTACCCCATCCTCGTCTTGTTTGTTGCGGTACACCCATTTTGTTCCAATTACATTTTGCTTAGGGCGTTCCACTAAGGACCAGACTTCATTCCGAGTGAAGTTGTTCAACTCTTCTTGCATGGCTATCACCCAATCAGCGTCTTGAAGAGCTTCTTCCACAGAGAGAGGTTCAATCATGGACACAAAAGAGTAGTGCCCACAAAAGTTGGCCAATCTCGATCTTGTAGTGACCCCTCTTCTTATGCTTCCAAGAATATTGTCCACTGGGTGATCTCTTTGAATACTTTGACGAACTCTTGGATGTGATTCAGAGGAGTCTTGTTGGTTCAAATCTTCAGCTTCTTGATGTGTTTGAGCAGCACCCTCAGAGGGTCCGGAATCTCCGGACAAATCTTCAGAGTTTCTGAAATGTCCGGATTCTCCGGGTTGCCCGGATTCTCCGGAGTTTCCGGACTTCGCAGCGGCAGTACCATTTGGTGTTGTCTTAAAAACTTCGTCTTCTTCTTGAGGCTTGATCTCACCAATTGCCATTTTCTTGATATCATTTGCAGTGATCTTTTCCTTACCTACACACACTTCATCAACTTACTCCACTTGTGAGCCATTAGATTCATCAAATGTCACGTCACACACCACATCAACACAACCGGTGGTTTTGTTAAGGACGCGATAGCCGTGAGCATTTGAGGCGTAACCAAGAAAAATACCATCATCGACTTTAGGTGCAAACTTAGAGTTCTTGGGCTTCTTGTTGAGAATGAAGCACTTACAACCAAAAACTCTAAAGTAAGACACATTGGGCTTCTTACCGGTTAGGAGTTCTTAGGCGGTCTTATGTCGAAGCTTGTGAAGATATAAGCGATTGGTAGCATGGCAAGCCGTGTTGACCGCTTCTGCCCAAAAACTATCCGAAGTCTTGTACTCATCAAGCATGGTTCTTGCGGCTTCTATGAGAGTCCTATTCTTCCTCTCCACGATCCCATTTTGTTGAGGTGTGTATGGGACGGAGAATTCATGACCAATGCCTTCGCCATCAAGATACTCTTCAATGTTTGTGTTCTTGAACTCGGTACCATTGTCACTTCTTACTCTCTTGATCTTCACATCAAACTCATTTTGGGCTCTAGTTGCAAACTTCTTGAATACCTCATGAACCTTGCTCTTGTCACGCAAAAAGAATACCCAAGTGTACCGAGAGTAGTCATCGACAATGACAAAACCATACTTGCTTCCTCCAATGCTAACATAGGCCACGGGACCAAAGATATCCATGTGAAGCAATTCTAATGGTCTTGTAGTGGTGAGTACATTCTTGGAGGGGTGAGGAGCACCAACTTGCTTCCCGGCTTGACAAGCACTACAAATTCTATCTTTCTCAAAATGAACCTTTGTTAGTCCTAGGATGTGTTCCCCCTTTAGAAGTTTGTTGAGATTATTCATCCCAACATGGGCTAGCCGGCGATGCCAAAGCCAACCCAAGCCAGACTTTGCCATTAAGCATGTATCAAGTTGGGCTTTCTCCGATGTAAAATCCACCAAATAAAGCCTTCCCTTGAGTTCACCCTTAAAAGCAACGGAGTCATCACCTCTTCTAAAGACGGTCACACCCTCATTTGTGAACAAACAATTATAGCCCATCTCACAAAGTTGTGACACGGACAACAAATTGTAGTCCAAAGATTCAACCAAATAAACATCAGAAATTGAATGATTTGTTGAGATAGCAATTTTACCTAGACCAACAACCGTTCCACCACCATTGCCTCCAAAGGCAATCTTTTCCGTAGGATGTTCAATCATTTCACAAGACATAAACATCTTCTTCTCCCCGATCATATGATTAGTGCATCCACTATCAATCACCCATTTGGATCCACCGGAGGAGTATGCCTACAAAACAAATTAGGCTTGGTTTTTAGGTACCCAATGAGAGTTGGGTCCTTTTACATTAGTCACAAGAACTTTGGGCACCCACACATTCCTTTTGATCATAGAACCTTGTGTGCGGGGTCCCACATACTTGGCCACCACCTTACCCTTGTGGTTCCAAGTCAACACATAATCGGCATAGAAGTTGTCTTGTGAAGCATGTGCCTTGGGCTTCTTGGTTTGCTTGGCTTGCACCACTTTAGTCTTGACTTGTGGTTCATGGGATGTACCATTGGAGCTCTTGAACTTGATGGGAGTGTTGAGCCTAGGTTGTTTACCTTCAACCTTGGCGCCAAATTGCTTCATCCCATGCACCACATTTCTTGTTCCCACACCCCTTGTGTGGTTGTTCTTAATGAATGGGATAGGGTCTTTGGAGCCTTGCTCATTCTTACCTAGCCCCTTCCCATTTTCAAAGCCAAACTTCTTCATGTAATTTGAACCAAAGCCCTTGGTATGGTTCTCAAACTCTCCTCTCTTAGGTTCCTTCTTCTTTTCCTCAACAAGAGAGTTTGACAACTGAGCAATCTCTTTCTTCATTGCATTCATCTCGGCAATGTTAGTAGCATAAGCATTTATTTCAAGTTTATAGCATCTAGAACAACCATTACTTGTAGAAGCATTAGAATTAGAGGTAGCATCATTAGAGGTTGTTTTAGCACTATTCTTAAGATTGTCAAGTTGAACTTCAATTGCAATGTGACTAGCTTTCAAGCATTTTAGGCTCTCTTGAAGTTCAACCTTTTCATTCTCAAGTCTAGTACAAGCATCCTTAGCTAGGAAAGATTCCCTAGTTAATTCATCTACTACAACGGCCTCTTTAGCTTGAGAGTTCTTGAGGCTAAGAATTTCTTCCTCTTTTTCTTTGAGCAAGCCCTCTTGCACCTTGAAACCCTTCTTTTCAATTACAAGGGCATTCTCAAGGGCAATGGTTTTCTCTCGCTCAAGTCTAAAGAGCTCTTCATGCACCTCAAGAGTCTCATCTCTATTCTTAATTTCATTTAAAAAGGTTCATTATTCTTTTGGTTGCTTTCTTACCAAAACTAGTGATCATTCTTTCAAATTCATCATCACTATCAACATCATCATCAACATCTAGGAGAGAATGTTTAGTGTCTACCTTAGTGCCCCTAGCCATGAGGCATGTGTGGGTGAAGTCATCTTCATCATCGGTGAGATCTCCAAAGAGTGATGGCTTGTCAATGGGTTGAGCAATGAATATTGTAGCAAGCCCCGCTTCATCTTCGGAGTCAGAGCTATCATCATTTGAATCCCATTCTTCACCCAAATGAGCTTCACCAACTTCTTTTTTCTTGTTCTTGTCATACTTGTTGGTGTCTCTTCTTCTCACTTTGATGTTAGGGCATTCCGCAATGAAATGACCCTCCTTGCCACACCCAAAGCATGGCCTCTTGGATGTTCTCTTGGTCTTGATCTTGTCTTTGTCTTTGTTCTTGTTGAAGAAGCCACCCTTCTTCATCACCTTGGTGAACCTCTTCACAAATAGAGCCATTTGCTCGGGAGTCAAGGTGTCATCACTATCTTCATCACTTTCTTCTTTGACCACGGTCTTGGAGGATGATGAGCTTGTCCTCTTCTCTTTGTCTTTGCTTGAAGTTTTGAGAGCTACTCCCTTGTTCTTCTCAATTTGTTCATGCATCTTTGACATTTCTTGTGAGAGCTTTGACTCCTTGACGGTGATAAGATGTTCTTCAATTCTACCAATCACATCCGCCGGAGTGAACTTCTTAAAGCCTCTCTTCTCTCTAATAAGTGTAGGGAGTTGAACATCCCTAGCCATATATGCGGAGAGGATCTTATCAACAACTTCCTTTCTTCCCTATCTTGTGCTTCCAAGAGACTTGATCTTGTTGATGATCTTGTTCAAGCGGTTGTACATGTCTTGTGGAGATTCATCTTCCTTGATGACAAAGCGGTTGAGCTCACTCTCAAGAGCTCGAATTCTTCCTTCTCTAACTTGCCTTGTTCCTTCATGGTTGATAAAGAGAGTGTCCCACACATCTTTGGCGGACTTCAAGCCATCAACCTTGTCATATTCTTCGCCGGTGAGAGAGCTCTTGATGATGCGAATAGCTTGATAGTTGCGTTGAATTTCATTCACTTGAGCTTGTGTCAAAATAGCATCTCCACTAGGAAAAATGATTCCCCTGTTCACAACACTCCAAAGTGCGGGGTTTACCGCCATCAAATACTCCTCCATCGAGTTCTTCCACTTGGAATAGCCGGTTCCATCAAATTGGGGTATCTTTCCAATGTGGTGGGAACTCGATGGTTTATCAAAGATTAAATTAGAGTAATCGTAAGGGATTTTAGAAAACTCCCTTCCCGAAGGTCGACGAGTGGAGCGGTTGGATCTTGCATCGTCAAAGTCATCATCGCTTGAGGAGGATGATCCACCATCGTCATTTCTTGGATGATGACTTGTGCTTGCTCCACCGGCACCACCCGCTGCACCCGTAGGACCCTCGGGTGTATTCACGGGCGGTTGGTTTCCACCGGGGTTGGTCAAGTCACCTTCGGGCGGCGTTGCTTGATTAGTTGGGGTCGACATCTCTTTTCTCCAAGCGGTTAAGCTTCAAACTGAGCAACCAGCTCTGATACCAATTGAAAGGATCAAGAGGTCGACTAGAGGGGGGGTGAATAGTCGTTCTTGAAAAATTATAACTTAAAACAAGTTTATCAGGCTGAAGTCTGGAGTCTCCGGATATTTTTCCGGATACTCCGGGAAGTCCGGAGTATCCGGGAAAATGTCCGGATTTTCCGGGCTTCAGAGAAGGAAACTAAATCGACTGAAACAAACTTGCTCAAATGTAGATCTATGAAAATAGGTTATGCACTAAGATGAATAGAGCCTGTTTCACCACCCAGAACCTGCAGCAACTTTACCAAAACGTAGATCGGCAACAAACCCTAGAAATGAGCTCAAGAGGATAGCAAGTAAACAACAAGAGCAGCAATCACAAGGGGACACAAGGATTTGTTACCGGAGTTCAACCTCACACCTTGAGGTCTACGTCTCCGTTGAGGAACCCACAAAGGGTGGACCTTTACACCTAGGTCACTTGCCTCTCTCTAGCGACCACAAAGATCGAGCTAGAGCCACTTACTCAATGTCGGGGTAATACAAACTTCCTTGGGCAGCCACAATCTTTTGGATGCTCCAAGGCAACGCCTAGCCGGCTAGGAGCTCAAAGCTCCAAGAGTAATAAACACGAAATCACCGACCAAGCGACGAACAAGGTGCTCTAGAGATGGGAAAACAGCTCACTAGCACTCTCACTTGCTCTAGCCTTGAATTCCTCCTTTAATCCACACCAAAGCTCAACAACCAAGTGCCAAGGGGAGTAAAGAGGAGGGAGAAGGTGTTCTGAATGCTACAGATTGAAATGAGGCAAGAGAGGAGAGAAAGAAGGGGTGGAAGGGGTATTTATACCTCTTCACCCAAATAGAGCCGTTACAGCTCTAAGACCCGGAATCTCCGGGAAGGTCCGGAAACTCCGGGGAAATCCGGAATGTCCGAGAAAAACCCAGAAACTCCGAACTTCAAAGATCAACACCCAGAAATAGTAGCCTAGTGAATTGTTTGGTGCAAGGTGTCTCTCAAAGGTTTGGTTAGTTACTCTAAAGCACCTTTTCGACTCAGGGAAAGTAAATTCCATGTCCCTCTCGAACTTCAAAGATCAACACCCAGAAATAGTAGCCTAGTGAATTGTTTGGTGCAAGGTGTCTCTCAAAGGTTTGGTTAGTTACTCTAAAGCACCTTTTCGACTCAGGGAAAGTAAATTCCATGTCCCTCTTGATAGTACGGCATTCCTATGACTCAATTTCAAAGTATAAAATAATTAAGCCTTCATGGAATCCTTCTCTTAGACATCACTTACTTTTTGGATAAGCTGTATAACCGTCTTGATGCCTTTAGTAATTTTAATCCCTGCTCATACACTTAAACTATCATTAGCCACTTAAGCTTTTGTCATTAACTCTCCAAAACCCACTTAGGGGGCCAAGATACTCTTCAGGGACACTGCACGTGGTGCGGGCAGGTGGCCAGGTGGGCCTGATGTGGGTATAGGGTGGGTGGGTAAGACAACAGTTGGGTAACAAAAACATTACGCTTTTGGCAGAAACGCTCCCCAAATTGCGATTTTTATGGCTGTTCCACCTTTTTGGTCATCATGCAACCTGATAGGTGGGTCCGGTGTGAGGGGTACGGTAGGCCCGATTTAGGTGAGAAAAGTTTTCAATTATTTTTGCTCCTTATATAAGTATATTCGTATTTGTACCAGACGGCCATATCTTGATTGCCAAGTAAAACCGTACTCTGGCACTAGCAACTGTCTCAATCCACATGCAATCGCATCGGAGGAGAGACTCCTCAGGAGAAAGTGGATATTCCCGTGAGATCTCTCGCTTTGGCGTCTATCTAAATCTGCCATGCAGCCGGCCGTTGATAAGGTTGTTAAACGGTTACCTCCCTGGAAGGGTAGGACGCTGAACAGAAGTGGTCATCTCATTCTCGCCCGGTCTACACTCTACGCTATACCGATGCACATTTCTATGGCCATGAAGATCGCGCCCTGGGCCATCCATGCTATCGAGAAGTTGGTCCTTGGGTTCTTGTGGTGCGGGTCTGAGGTGGCTGTGGGAGGGAAATGTGCGGTGGCTTGGGTTAATGCAGCTTGCCCAACACTTTATGGCGGCCTTGGCATCCCCAATCTATAGCTAATGGGCTTCGCGTTATGGTTGGCCAGGGTTGACTCCGATAAGACTTGGTCAGCATATTTTTTTGGGCAGATCCGTCGTCTCATAAATTTTTTGATGCGTCAGTAACAGTGTAGGTGGGTGATGGGTCCCGCGCCTTGTTCTGGATGGATCACTGGCTCAATGGGTGCTCAATCCTACAGTTAGCCCCTGATCTTTAGACCGCGGTCCCACCTAGAATTAGAAAGTCCTGTATGGTACGGGATGCGTTCTCAGGCAGACGATGGATACGGGACATCACCTTCGCTCGCACTGTTCCCGTGGTCGTCCAATACCTTCATCTTTGGGACTACCTACAGGACTTCCATTCGTCCGACCAGCCAGACAGGTTCATCTGTAAATGGGCGTCTACCTCGGAATCTTGTTGGCTGGCGCTGATCGCATCTGGAAGGTGCAGGCTCCTGGGAGATGTCACTTTTTTGGCTGGCTTGTGCTTCACAGTCATTGCTGGACTTCGAACCGTTTACGCCGGCATGGGCTGCGTGACTCGGATATTTGTGCTCTTTGTGCACAAGAGGTCGAAACTTTGGACCACCTACTCCTTGGGTGTGTCCATAGTCGGGAAACGTGGTTTAGGGTGCTGCGTTACTTCGGCCGGGATCGGCTGACGCCGCAGGAGGAGTTGCCATACTTCGTGTGGTGGCTAGATATTAGGAAGCAGGTTCATAAGTCTCAGCGTAAGGCTTCGACTCTCTGGCTTTTTTGGTCGTCTGGTCATTGTGGAAAGAGAGGAACAGGTGTGTCCATGAGAGAGCAGCGCTCCAGCTGGTGTTGCTGGCGCCACTTATCCTGGAGGAAGCGTGGAGATGGGCTCAAGCTGGCTTCGCTAGGATTGGCTTGCTTGGTTGTCGCAGGATGTAGCCTTTTTAGTCTTGTGCTTGTTTTTTGTTTGGTACTTTGTTGTTGTCCCTGTGTCTGTAAGAATCTTGTAATCAGACTTTTCTCCTCTTCTTAATGAAAAACGTGCTATGCATGTCTTAAAAAAAGATATTCCCGTGAGATATTTGTATTTGCGCTTTTTTGCCATCTCGCAATTTGACTTTGCAAAATTGTCATTCTCAAACAAAGACGCACTGCTGGAATGCCTTTTCGTGTTTTTCCTCTCCGTTTTGTGTTTTTCCCTACCTGAACTGACCAAACTACCCTTTGGGCCCGTGCCTTATCCTCGGTTGCATCAGTAGGGTTGGGAGGCCCGCTCCCTCTCGCGTCCCGACCTCAGCCGCTGTGCGACGAAGAAAGGGGCTAGGGTTCGGGCGGCGGAGGAACCCGCTGCTGCCGTCGTCCCTGTCAACGCCCGGGGCCAAGGCATCCATGCCCCAAGCACCCGCCGCAGCCGCTGCCCGCAACCCAGGCATCCGCCGCTGCCGTCCTTGTTCCGCGCCCTAGGCACCCGCCAACATCGCCACCACCCCTGTCCACGGCCCACGCCCGCCAACGCCGCCGCCGCTGTCCGCTGCCCACGCCTGCCAACGCCGCCGCCTCCACACGGTCACGATTTGTGCCATGAACCACTTCTAGGACCGAGACTGCATTTGTGGTTTCGCCATGGACTGCTACACATGCATTGTGGTGACACTCATTCAAAGATGTACCCTGCAGCAAGAGCATATCACTAGGAAGTGTTTCTGCTACACATAGAGAGAATTGTGGAGGCATCCAAGGAAATTATTGAGTGGCTAAATAAATGGCATCCAAAGATTATGTATCTGTGATGTTGAACCTATTGCGAATCTGTTATGTACCTGAGGATCCGAGATGATGCATTCCACGCCTAGTCCTATCTCATATTGTAAGCATATTCCGAAAGTGGAAAGTCTATTTTGATAAAAAAAGTTATTTTTTGGTAAAAAATGCTAGGTCCACTAGGTCAAGTTAATTTTACTTAATGATCTAATGATGTATGGGGTAAAGAGTGCCAAATGAAACTGACAGCGTAACTACATTGATGTTCATGTTGGTATTGGGATGGGATCAATTTTAATTTCACACGTAAGATCATGTCCCATACTATATTTGGATGGGTCATGGAAGTTAACAGCGTGTTTGATTTGCATCACGAAGCCGTCCGGAACCATTTCTACCCTCTGAACGAGACGTTTGGTATGCATATGTACGGTCATGATGAAGCCATGTGTAGTTAACAGGTATTTCCATGATCCAACTGAAGGCAATTTTTGGGATAAACTCTAGGACAGAGGGTCCTAGCTAATCCATTAAAGTAAGTATGAATCATTTTCTTATGTCATATTGGAATGAAACAATATCCATTATTATCATACTGTAAACACTGAGTGTCTTATATGTTGCAATACGATGTTGGATCTGCTGAGCATCTGTGGCGACTATCCCCTAGAAAAAGATTGCGAGATGCCCTTTAAGGATATTCTTTCTGCCCTTGAAACTTTTTCCGCATTGAAGCTTTTCAAGTTTAAGCATGTTGACGGTATAAAGTGTGGCACTACTGTCTGAGAGGGCAGAAGGCATCAGACTTGTAGTCTAAATGCTGTACGATTTCACTGTGGACATCCTGATGTGTTCGACAGGATTTTGCACATTACAAGAGGAGGCATTAGCAAGGCTTCCTGTGGTATAAATTTATGTGAAGACATTTTTGCTGGTATGTGATTCTTCATGTATCTTCTTAGTGAAACACGTGCTCAGGCACATTCTCGAAAGAAGTGATTCTTCATGTATTTATGGCACATTAGAAATAGATTATATTTGGTGCAAACTAATTTTATCATGCAAACTTCTAATTTGAGCTACATGATATTGATCCAAAGAGCACATAGAGTAGTAGAAGAGGGATTTGTAAAAATGTGATTAGAGGTAAGTAGTAAAGTGTAAAATTACCTAATCTCATACGCTCTCTTGATTAACATCATAAGAGATAGCATAGTCATTTTTTTCACAACTACTGGTTCTAATTATTTTAAACAAACTATCTTTATACAGATAAAATAATTTTAAATTTAAAATACGTTCAGCGGGAGTAGTTCCCGCCGAACAACCGAGCGCTACTAGCGCCGTTTACGCAAACCCAGAGTCCTAACTATAACCCCTGCAACCGTGCGCGGGTCCCACCCGTCAGCGGTACGCTGCGCCACTTGTCCCCTTCCGCCGGAGTCCCCTAAACGGCAACCGGCAGCACGCTACCTGCTTTTATCTCTCTTCCTCCTCGCAACGGACCGGGGGGGGGAGGGGGCAGTTAGAGGGCCGGAGCGGGGACGCGGCGGCGTAGCCCCCGCGAGTCCGCTTTCCTCGTTTCCTTCGTCTCCCTTGCCCGGCGTCCGCGGCAGCGCCAGGGGTTGCCGCTGCTTGCCATGGCGGCAGGGGCAGAGGCGGCGGCAGATCTTGGTGAGTGCGCAGAGTTCGGTTCTGTTCTGCCCCCAATTTTCTGCTAAATCCGCTTCCTTGTTTAGTTCAATTACATTTTCTGTTGCGTTCGTTGCTGTAATCCGCTATTGGCTCATTGTTAAGTGAAATCGGTGGTTTCTCGAGTGGGGGAAAAAGTGTTCATTCTTTCGCAATTCGCATCCTATTGGTGTTTTGTTCTTACAGTTGTTGTTTGCTTCGATTATTCACTGTGCTATTCTTGTGCTTCAATCTGTTATTTTCAAGTGATTCCGCGGGTTCTGAATTGGGATTAGGAGAGGAAAAATCGTTTTTTTTTGCGCGCGCGTTGGTGGTTGGTGTAACTGATGAATTTCTCAGGCATTTGCGTCTCTGCACGCGCAACCTTGTGTGCCTGTCCCATCCTTTAAAGGCTATATAATCTCCTCTCCTACCAGAGTCCTCTTTACATCCTATCCATAGCCGCGCCTTCTCCGTCCCTCTCGGATTGAGACATGGTAGTGGCTGGTCTAGTGTTTCTGGCTCGGCGGCGGTGGCGGATCGAGGGTGGCGCGATGAGGCGGAGTGGGCTCCGCCGGCCGGGCGGGAAGGGCCGACGGCGGGACGAACAGCTTCCTCAGTTAGTTAATGGCGGGGTGGAGGGCGGGTTGTGGGCGCGGCCGCGGTGGAGGCCGGCTGTAGCAGGGGCAGTCCGGGCTCACTGAACCTTGACTGCATACCGTCTCCCCAAATTTTGCATGTGCAGGCGTTAATAAAGTCCTTTATATTTTTTTGAACAGGGCCTCGGTTGGGGAGGTCGCTGGCGACCCCCGACATTGTCTGCAAGATGGCTCGGGCATCCTGGACCTCCGGCGTGGATGGCTCGTGCTGCACTTCTCTGTTTACCAGCGCAGCGACGGCGCTGGCTGCTGGCCCCGGAAAAGCGGAGAGTGACGGCTTCGCCTCAGTGCCGTCGCCCGTCCAGGAACAGTTTCAGTTCGTGCCGGAGGATTTGGGCGAAGTGGACTGTGCTCCGGTGAGCACGCAGGAGTCCAGCACCTTGCCTCCACTGGTGGGCAAGTCCCCTGACAAGGTCACACAACAAGAGCAGCAGCAGGAAGGTGTTGACAGTGGCAGTGATGCCGGTGGCGCGGCTCCTGTCCCTACTCCGGAGAAAGTGGAGCCTACACCTCATAGACGGTGGAAGAAGAAGTCGACCAAGGGGGTTCTCCGGTTCAAAGTGGTGAAAGATACAGTGGTGAAGCCGAAGATGACCCCGAAGACAGCCACACCCCGTAAAGTGAAGAAGGATAAGAAGCAACAAACGCCGGAGGATGGTAGCCATAATGCAAGTGCTGCCAGCTCTAATAGCGCAAGGCGCAAGTTGGATTTGGATTCGTCCCAAAGTAAAACCTACTTCACCAGAGCCCAGTTGAAGAATAATTTGAATTTCCTTGCCAAGAGTCATGGTTTAAATGCTGAACCGACACGGCGCAAGAGGAGCAAGAGAGGGAGGAAGAGGAAGACTGGTGCATCTTCCTCTGCACTTGTTCCTATTTGGGGTTCATCACAACTTGATATTGCACGCTATGGAAATCCTGGGAAGAGATTGTGGAATAAGGTGTTGGGCCTTACTGAGGAGACATTGCGGGTGTGTGATGTTCTGGCAAAGTGGGATGGGAGGGACAGTGAGAGTTTTGAAGGGTTTGATATTGGCAGCGGACCTGAATGGGATCAAACGCGGCGTGTGTTTGAACGATATGTGGATATATTCATTGCTGCAGTGCTGGATCTACTTGGTAATGATCCTGGTCCTTTTCATGCCTTGGAGTGTGCAAATACAAGAATATGATCACATTAGATTTGATAAAAATGCACAACCCAATTTCTAATCTGATTTGTATAAAAAGGTTAGGAAATATTGCACTAGGCCAGTAGTACAGGTCACTCCATGAGCTCAGTTTTCTCTTTTCTGAAAATTCACTGAAATGCTACTATTCCAGTTGCTCCCTCCTGGTGTTTCTTTTGGATTCAATAGGGAAAAAAACTGAAAGTGATTCATTGATTGCGTTGTGGACTCCTAAATGAATTTTGGAGTTACTCAATCTCATATTTTGTAAAAAAAAAGGAAACTTTTAGATAATTTGTTGAATGCAACAAGAAAAATATTTTTTCAGTGAGACATCAGATTACTTTGTTGAAATACTTCATTGAAATGCCACTGCTCTCTTTCCTGAGCAAACATGCACATTGGGAGGTCATATAGAGAAGCAAACACGTGTTGCCTGGGTGACAACAGTCACAGGCGGAGCCACAGGGGGGGGGGGGGGGCGGCGCAGGTGCCTGGCCCCCCCCAATGCTCTGGAAAACAAGGGAGAGGGCATCATTATCCCTTTGTTAATCACCTCTATTACCAGATAGACCCCCAGTACTCCGTATTAGCCCAACAATTTGTTAGGTGAATTCAGTGCTGTAAATTTCGGCATGCTTTCCGTGCACGAGGTCTCTGGCTCTCTGCTGCCACAGAACGTCGGCTCTGTCTCTGGTTCTCTACTTGCCAAAGAGCTCAAGACACGGTGCGATAGGGCCAACCTCTGAAGGCACTACTGTTGTTGCAATATAATCAATGCAAAATGATGATTTGATTGGGTCGGCTAGTCTGTAGGATTTAATTTAATTAATTTTATGATAGTTGTCTTGTTTGGTTTGAATAACCGGTTGCTCCCTTCTATGTCCACTCAAATTTCAATATATAAAATTTTCAATCTTTAAACTTTAACCGATCATTTAGCTATCTGTACAAGGGGATAAGGATCCAAACACATAGCTAATTACATCTTTTGATATACATCTAGACATATACTTATGTCTATATACATAAACAAAGAAACTATCTAAAAAGTTAAAACGAATGTGTGTGTATATACCATCATATTGTTCTGATTTAATGGTTTGGCCCCCCTTATGTCCAAATCCTGGCTACACCCCTGACAACAGTGATGCCACGGTGTCATAATCTGTGGACGGAAATTAAGTCTTTCTCCACAGTATTCAGTTACGCTGGATCAAAATAAGAGCTAGGATCTTCTGCCTATATGGAATGCAAGAGTATGAATTGGTTTCTAATCCCTTAATTCCTTTTTTATCAGGACCCAGAAAATTCTCTCCGTGGGGAGGATCCTTAATTGATTCTGTGGTTGGTACTTTCCTTACACAAAATGTTGCTGATAACTTATCAAGGTAAAACAACATAAGATCCATAAATATGATTATGTTTTCTTCTGAAACTGTTTTCCTTTTTCCACTTACATTTTCCATACCTTATTCGTGAAAAACAGCCATGCTTTTATGAACCTAGCTGCAAAGTTTCCTCCAAGGAAGAGATGCTATAAAGCTGAAGATTGTTCAAATACGGCTCCATTAGTAGATGGTGTTAACGAAAACTTGAACCCAAATGAAGCCTATGATACTTTTGATTCGGTGGATTCAGATTTTGATGAATACATTGATTCTGAAGAAGAAGAAGACCATGATACAGAGGCTAAAGGGCATTATGGTGAAGAATACAATAGACTTATAGAGAATTTCATTGCTAATTTGAAAGAGAAAGGTATTTCTACTTGGGACAGTGACCTTATGAACTTAGTGAAGGGTAAATCTGGAAATCCAATATGCACTGAAAGAACCTTAAGAAAGTTTGTAGCTTCACTACGACCAGTCCCATCATCTATGTGGAAAGAGTTACGGGAGGAAGCATATCAAAAAGGATACAGTGACACAAGTCGAACAAGTGATGCTATAGATTGGGAATCGGTACTACACGCACCAATCGCTGAGGTCGCGAAATGCATTGAAGCCAGGGGACAACATTACATTTTGGCATTGCGGATACAGGTAAGTTTTTGGACATCAAGCTTCCATCTACTTATTTCTAATTTTTTTGTCACATACTTTGTGGCTTGACTATATTTATAAAATATCTTACACCCAGGAAAGGAATGTACTTTTTTTCTCGAATATGCAGGAGAGCTGCATATCATTGCATTAAGAGGAGGGGAGTCAGGCTAAAATAGTCAAAACGCAGCACAAATTTATCCTATTCTGTGATTTGTGTAGCCAAAGTATCTAAAATTTATACGCAACATTTGTGTTGCAGGACACACAAATGCCTAGGAAAGGAATGTACTCGCAGCACAGATTATCCTATTCTGTGATTTGTGTAGCCAAAGTATCTAAATTTATATGCAGCATTTGTGTTGCAAGAGTAAATTTCTAAATTGTGTTGAATGTGTAGACGGAAAATTTTGAGATGAAAGATTTGTTTCAATTACACGTGTATTTGGAATGAGCTTTGTGCATCAAGTGCCTGTTGTATTACTGTAGATACTACTGTAATCTAAGCTTCAAATAGATAAATCTAGTCTTTTGTTCTATTTTTATCAGGACAGCCACCAACTCACCATCCTATGTGGCTGTGCTGTAAAAGATTTTATTGTTCTTATCAGCAGAAGCAAAAATGACATTTCTTCTCTACAATCTAAGTAAAACATGCTTATGTGGACATGTGCATAGATTATGTGAGAAGGCATTTTTTTATCGTTGACTGTAATTACTAATACCGTACATATATTTATATGCTAGAATTATTTATTTCAACAAGGCATCATCGATCCATTTTTTAGGGTGTTTATGCCCACAGAAGCTGGTATATTAAATCTTAAAAGGAAAAAAGAATAAGAACTCTAGTCTCCCTGATAAGCTGTTGAAGTGTCGATACAGCAATGCTATGCCTTCATTGCAAAATTTGACTGGCATTATAATTGGCATATAGTTACAAAATACAACTGTTGGAAGGCATATTAGAGATCTTTTGATACGTGCCATATCACATGACTATAAATTTTGGAAGTAACACTGCCTGTTCAATATTCTGTAATTCAATAAAATGACTGAGGTAAATCCTGTATCTGACATCTACACTGGAGTATACTGGATTCATTGAATACAGTCAAATGTATTTCTCCATTTCACAACCAGACTAAGTGTGTGTGTTTTAACAATAGTGTGATTGAAATATTAGCTTTATCACTTACTAGGATCTCTTATTCTTGGTGCTGTTGTCATATCTATCCTTTTTGTTCACTGGATGCAAGTGCCAAAAGTGTTACTTTACCATTTTTCAGGTTTTCCTCATGAATGCAAAGAAAGCTCAGGATGGAAGCTTTGACCTGGATTGGCTTAGATATATATCTCGTGAAAAAGCCAAGTATGGTTCTGCTCAAAGAACATACACTGTCTACTGCTTCATTATTCTGCTTTATTCTTTGTTAGGGCTGTTGTGGAAATGCCAGGAAATATCTGTAAAACAGATATTCTTTTTTATTCCATTTGTGCATCTTAAAAAATCGAGCAGTTTGTGTCTTTTACCACCTAGAGTTGTTTTAGGGTAACAGTAGCATTGGACCTAGTACTTAATATATACAGATACACAGCTCCTGCGTGTTTGAGAAAAAAAAAAAACATTGGACTACAACTTAGCAATTGGTTGTCTAAACCTGTGTAAGTACTACTGGAGGAATGTCATGGCATTTAGAAGGGAACTGCTACTAGGTTATGAACTAAGAAAATCAAAGTTGTCCACAGTTATATATAATCTACTTGCATAATAAAATCTATCTCTCATAATATACTTATTCCTTTTATTTTTCTCGCATTAGAATTTTTCTGCTCAGTATACACGGGATTGGCGTGAAAAGTGCTGATTGCATTCGTCTTTTGTCGTTGTGGCATAAAGCATTCCCAGTAAGTAATATTTTCTTGAAGTATGATTATATGAAAATACAGTCAAGTATGAATGCTGACTCTATGCTTATTTCAGGTTGATGTCAATGTAGCTCGCATAGTCACAAGACTAGGATGGGTCAAACTTCAACCCTTAAATGGTGCTGAGTTCCATTTAGTTAACTCGTAAGATTGGCCTCAGCTGTATTTGTAAATACCATCACAACAATTTTTGGCTTATTATTATTATTTCTTTTATGAAGATATCCAATCATGCGTGATGTTCAAAGGTATTTATGGCCTCGGTTGTGCACCATTGATAAGGAAAAACTGTAAGTCTATCATATTTTATAGATTATTGGCATTTCATTCTCTCTCTCTCTCTCTCTCTCTTGAAAACTTCACTCTTAGTCTCTTAGCGCATCCATCTGACTATCTGTAAAAAATAGGTATGAACTGCACTGTCTTATGATAACTTTTGGAAAGGTATGTGTATATTCTAAAGTGGCCGATAAGTTAAAATTTACATTTTAGCTATGAATAGTTCCCAATGCTGGTTGCGGTTGATTGATGCAGGTAATGTGCACAAAGATAAATCCGAACTGCAGTGCCTGCCCTTTCAGTGCACAATGCAAATATGCTAATAGTTCACTTGCCAGGTAAGTTCCATGCTTTATGCTTAATTGATGCCTGAAGTGCAATCCTACTTTACTATTGTGGTTTTGAAGACTCTGTAGTAGTATTTGCATACCATTTATAGTTAAGGAGCATCCATTTAGTTACTCTGTATTATATCAGTTTAGACTAGGTTTTCAAGAAGTAATTACTAAAAATGTAACTAAACCTGTTAGCAGAACTGGTAAGATGATAATAAACAAAAAAATACTGTCGTTCTGTAAATTATCACATTTGCTACAGTGTAAAAGATGGACCCTGAACTACCATAAGAAATGTCTGGTGCATGGGCCTCAAGGAGGCCAGACACCGAATAAACAAAGGCAACTACAACTACCTGGTTCCGTGAACATTTGTAGTGTGTGTGCACCTCTGTTACATAGTATATCACTCGCCCATTAATTATGTTAACTAGGAAGTTATATTCTAAGAGTATTCCAGGTTTGAATTCCATATATTTCATCCATATTAAGGTTACTTTGAGGGACAGTCGTCCTTCTTATACAAGGATAAACAATCTATCAATGTAAGAAAGAAAGAACAAGAGGGTAAATCTTTCAACTCTCCAGCTCCCATGATCCCAACATGTACTCCTCCAGTTGCCGCACCTCTCCTTGTGCTTTTCCTGATCACGTCAATGACATAGGCTGATGACAAGAATAATTGATGGCTTCTTTAGGAGGAAAATCCTCTCGATAGTCTTTGTTTTGGCTTTCAATTTATTTAAATTAGTAAGAAGGTTCACGGTTCCTCAACTCTTGACATTGTTTTCAGTGTACACCTTAATTTCGAAACCATTCAAGTTCTGTCCCACAAGTATCAAAATCAGTGCAAAGAACCCATTCATCCAATCCAAACCAGTATTATTAACGTTGTGTTGCTGAATTTTAAAGATAATTTTAAAACAAAGGGTTTTCCCTTCCTCATCCTCTCTCTATCCTTAAGGTCCAGTTTTAGAATGTAAACTGTATGCCCCCCCCCCCCCCGAAACAAAATACTGAGTGATGATATTTGTTGTTACAGAAAGTCGCTTCCTCCTCCAGAGAAGCATGAACATGAAGATGGAGAACAGCAATCAAGCATGGTTACTTCTGGGAGATTTCTTTTAACAAATGCTAGTTGCATGCGAAGTTCTCAACATATGTATCAACATCAAATTGAAATAAGCAGGACTGCAGAAACACCACCCATCCATAACTGTGAGCCAATTGTTGAGATGCCACAAAGTCCAGAATACGAATATGAAGCACCCAATGAGCAAGAAGATTTCCACGAAGATCATATATGTGATCTTGAAGATATTGTACCAGAAGGAGTACAGTATGATGGTGAGATAGATCTTTGTTCAAGTAAGCATGTGCTGAACAACAGATCTTGGACACCAAAGTGTGGAAAAGACTTAGTCGTGATCAACCCAAAATCCAGCTTTGGCCCAAATAAAAAGCTGAAAAATGTTGGCCGTCTTAGGACGGAACACAATGCGTAAGTAACTGTCCTCTCATGATATATTTTTCTCAGAAATTAGCAGTACCTAACTAAGTTTGTTCAATTGCTGCTGTAGATATGTCCTCCCAGATGATCATTTAATCTTGGAAGAGGTGTGCTATATTATGTGATTCTTAACTTTTACAATATCTATGCATTATATTTTATTTTAATTCTACAGTGGCATTGATTAATCTAGTGACCTACTTGCTTGTGTGCCAGTTCGAAGAGAGAGTTCCAGAAGATCTATGTCCTTACCTCCTGGTGGTTATTTTGTGTCCTAATGATTACACAGTGGAAGGCACTGTTCTGGTGAGCAACTGATCTTTTGGAAGCTCTAAATTTGTTCAAAATGTGGATGTGTTGTACAAGATTATAATGTTTAAGGTACATGTTTTTTATTAAACAAACCCAAGACTCAATGCTTAGGAATGCTTGAGCTATGCAGTACTGTATCAAAATGAAATTATAGCAGCAGCCAAAAGTTACCTATAGTTACAACCCAACATCCAGCTGCTTTACTGATCTTTGATGAACCAGTCACGGGCATGGATTTAACCCAATCCCTTGGGGTTGGCAGGTATATTAGTTCACTTGTAATCCGAATCCAAAGCAATTTCATCTTCTTACCTTCCGTCCAAACATACCATTCTGTAGAATCATTATGCTGATTTAAAATTATCAGAAAACTTTGACAATTCCCTATCAGATTTTACTGTCATTCTGGAAGAAATTTGTCAGAAATGATGCAAATTCTTCAATAGTTTGAATGAACAATGTTCTATCTAAGCTCACCATCAAAGTTTTTTTTCCTTGATATTTCAATTGAAGTTATTATAACCCCCTCCCCTTTTCTGTTTCTAACTGTTTGCATACTTGAATATATGCAGATACCCTGTCGGACAGCAAATCGAGGGAAGTTTCCACTGAATGGTACCTACTTCCAAGCAAATGAGGTAGCCCAGCCTTTAATCGATGCCAATGCCGTTCCATATTGGCTAAACACTGGTCCATAATAAACATACCCCCTCTTCTAGGTTTTTGCAGATCACTCATCGAGTCGTCACCCAATAACTATACCTAGGGAATGCATTGGGATGCTGGATAGAAGCATAGTATACTTCGGTTCATCTATACACTGTATCACAAGAGGTGTTGTTTTAGTGCATTATGAGCATGAAAGCATTGGAAATATAAAATGATTTCTGATGAGCTGAAATTCTTATCAACTGCAGGTAAAACAAGGCATGATATCGAAGAGTGCTTCAAGAATGGTACATTTCTGAATGTTTTGGTTTTCTGTTCTTTTATGGCTGAGCCATAACTGGCTAACACAGTCATTTTAAGGCTCGTAGCTCATAAGGTCACATCCAACAAGTAACCCATCTAACAATCTATGCAAGACAAATGAGCTTTGCTGCTTAGAAAATGCATTCTGAGCTGACATGGGCCACCAAGAAATAAAAGCAAGGAACCGCTGACCAGTTACTGCCACTGCCCATGGATTTGTATATGACACAGACAACCGTGTGGTGTTTTTTCGCAGGATATGTCTGTGTACGAGGATTTCATCGGAGGACAAGAACACCGATGCGTCTATGCAGCACACTGCATGCTACCAACACCATAAAGAAAGAAGCTGTAAAGAAAGAAGCCATGAAGAAAGAAGGTGATGAGAAGCGTGCGAAGCGGGCCAGGACCTCACCGGAGGGGAAGAGCAAGGAGAAGAAAGCATCCTCGGTGAACCAGGTCCCAATGGCTGCTTGATGTAGCTGTGTACAAATTGTAGCTGGGAACAATGCTGAGCTAGCTCTGTAACCCTGTATTAGGAGGATAATAGTTGTTACTGGATGTTAGTTGTGATGCCTAGAATGGGAGTGAATAAATGGTGGTGGCCTCTCTTGAGTGGCTGCTACTTTATTTCTACTCTTTATTTTCTTTACAGCTGAGACTGTTTATCTTCATGTTAGTTACTGCAAGATCTGCAAGACGGAGCATGTAAGCCCTGTTTAGAAAGGTGGTTTTCGGTGCAAAATTTCTATGGTTCAGTATGAAGTTGAACTAATTAAACCCTGAAAATGCGTAGACCAATCATTTATTTCATTACCAACATACCAGTAATGCATTTTTTCACCATAGAAAAAAGTTACCAATATTTTGGGTAGGGTCAGAGAGATTTCCTACAGTGTAATTTTCATGTCCCGCAAAGTGCGTTCACCAAGTGCTAGCGAATTGTAGTTGATGAAAAGGTAGGTTCACGTCGTAAGGCTGGCTACGAACTTTGCCAAAAAGTGTGAGTGATTGAGAGTATGAGACGAAAACAGAACTACGTTAAATATCATCAGGCTTTGCATGTATAAGTGAATATCGTCGCAATGAAACTAGAAGTTAAAAAGAAAAATCCTGTAACTGAAATTGCCATTCATCAGCCAGTACATCTAGTGAAAAAAAGACACGGAGTAGGGGAAATGGTCGCTAGTTGTCACCCTTGCTACCACACGACAGGTTTTGATCTCAAGAAGGAAAAAAAAAATGACTGGGAGGACAAGACTGTAACTCTAATCTTCCAGTAGCAATTTACTATATATTGAAACTGACAAGTGATGACTGACTAACGACTTACTTGTGGAGTTTTTGGTTAATCCAACATCTACTCTAGAAGACGACTTCGTTGAACACGGACCGTGTGGATTTTTTTTTATTATTCAGGCATATATCGAAAGGTTATACTCTTCAAATGCAAAAACAACACCGATTTTCTTTTGAGTGCCTACTTGCCCCCTTCTCTCATTATCAAAGTCTCCAACAACATGGACCGAGAGAACACGTACAAGAGACAATGAGGTGTTTATAAGAGTGGTAAAGGGCACTCTAGCCCCGGGGCGGAGTCAGTGGTGGGGTGGGCGGGGCTCAAGCCCCCCTACCGCTGGGAACTTCATTAAGCCCCTCCAACATTTTTTTGTCATAGGTAAAGGAGAGGAAGAAGAAAAGAGAGGAGGAAGAAGAGAAAGAGGAAGAAGAGGAGCAAGAAGGAAGAGTGAATGAGACCTCTTTGGCATTTAGAGCATCTCCAACAAGTCCCCATTTGGGGTTTGCATTTTAGAATTTGGGAATAAACATCAAAAGTGTTGCTCCAACAAATCCCCATTTGGGGCTCTCATTTTGAGGGGATGTGCAAATCGTGAGAGCATCCGCGCAAAACTGCGCTCCTCGCGATGCTTCCCAATCGCTCCTCGCACGGGACGGTTGAAGCGTTCGCGCGCTTGGAGACTTCGCACGCCGCCATACACTTCTGGTCCCGTGCGCCGCCATCTACGTATTTTTCCTCGCGCAGGCCGCTCTCGGTCTCTCCATCGCCCGCGCGCCCGTCTAGGCCTTCGCGATCTCTGCCATCGTCCGTTCGCCGTCGCCATACACTTCTAGTCCGCGCGCCAGCCATCGTCGGCTCGCCGGGCGCAGGGGTCGTCCACTCATCTGATCAGCGATCCAGTTCAAGGGTCAGCAGGTATGGGTTTGATCTTTTGTCGGCCCTGATTTTCGTTTAGATGATCCTTGGGATTGTACTCCATGGCCGCCTACTTGGAGAGATGAATTTGTCGAGGTGTAGTGATCTGTAGTTTTACTCATCGTGTAGATATATAGAGATGGCCCTGGTTTAGATGATAAAATTTGATCCTTGTTCCATTATACATGTACTGTTAACTGATAATGTAGTTTTTTATTCTTCTTTAATTTGTAGATTCATCCAATGAATGTAATTTTTTTTTATCTTTAATTTGTAGTTGCTTCTAAATGGACCCATATGGAATGTATGCGGGCATGCTCACAGGAGAGCATGGTGATGATGCCGTGCTGGGCAACTTGACCTATACATCAACACAAGAGGGTGGAGAAACTTTTGATTATTCAACTCAAGTTCTCAGGGATGATGTTGAAGTGCTGACAGAGGAAAATGATCAAGTGATGCCAACGCAAAAGCAGAAGGGACACTCCAAGAGGACCAAAAAATTTGATCCAAAGGAGGATGTAGCTATTTCTTCAGCTTGGTTGAACGTTGGCAAAGATCCCATTCTTGGGGCTAACCAAAAGTCTGCAGCGTTTTGGACAAGAATTAAAAATTTCTTCTATGAGCACAAAGAAACTACAATGGAAAGGTCATAGAGTTCGATACAACACAGGTGGGGGATTATTCAGACTTCTGTTAACAAGTACTATGCAGCGTACGATCACATTGAGCGCAGGCCTAGAAGTGGAGCTTCTGCCCAAGACATGGTGAGTTCTCATAGTTGGTTGCTTTGTTTATTTGAACAATATTTAAATATCACTAATCTTTAAAAATAATAAAATGTGCAGATTACTGCAGTAGACGCAATGTACCTGGATGCCGACGAAGAGAAAAAGCCATTTACTCTAAGACATTGTTGGGACTTGTTAAAGGAAGAAGACAAGTGGAAGGCTAGGAGGATTGAACTAGCTGAACAAGCAAAAGTAGTCTCTAATAGTAAGAGGAGACACAAGACTACGAAAGACTCGAGCCCGACGAACGACGGCACTAGCAACAATGGAGAAGTACAAGAGATTGCAGACCCAGGTAAAGAAGAACGAAAGAGGCCCAAAGGACAGAAGGCGGCAAAAGAAGCTCTAAAGCGGGGAGCTGCTGACGCTTGCATGGAGGTTATGGACACTATGTGGGCTAAGATAGAGAAGGCAAAACAGGAGAGGTTCCAGGCTTCACTTGACATAGAGAAACAGCGACTTGCGAGAGAAGCTGAAGCAGAAGAAAAAAGAGCGCAAGCGGAAGAAAAAAGAGCACAAGCTGAAGAGAAAAAAGCAAAAGCTGAAATTATAAGAGCTCAAGCTGAAGCGAAAAAAGCAGAAGCTGACCTCATGAAAGAGGAAAAAGAAATAATGTCAGTGGACATGTCCTCTCTCACCCCACTTCAGAAGCAATGGTACGAGGTGATGCAGAAGAAGATTGTTGCTAAACATTTAGCAAATTAGTTTGATATCATTAGAGAACCATTAAAAGAATTAGTTTGATATCATTAGAGAACCATTCATATCTTTTAATTTAGCAATATGAATTTCTGAATTTTTATTACTATGTATCGGACAGAAACGTTTTTTTTTGGTGTGGTCAAACCTTTTTTTTTTGGCTGCCTGCGATGTGATAGAAACGATTTGGTGTTTCTGCTGTCCTACAGGTGCTGATTTGGTACTGTTCAGATTTTGTACTGCACGTGATTGGCCTATAGCTGCTGCCTTTGCTGACACTGTAATCATAATTGGGCAATGATTGGCCGTAAGTGCTAATCATTGTTTTCCTGCCGTGTGCTAATCATTGGGCAATGATTGGCCGACGGAGTGATAAGGCCACGCCTACGCTGTCCAAGATTTTTCGCAATCTTTCACGGTACTAGAAGCACATACTTTTACTAAGTATTTATTTTTGTGAAATAAATAATCCTGCCAAAACTGATGCACTGCCAGTAGTATTGTTCTCGGTAAATAAAAGACCAACCGCTTTAGTTTGACAGTGATATAGCAAAGATTGTCTACTTGAGATATAGCACGGCCACTCAAATCAAATCTCCGCTAATAACTAGTAACTCCGACCAGTCGTATATCTCACGAGTAAAATAAATTAGTATTCCGTCCCAACCAATCACAAGAAACAAGCCTCACGTATAGCCGTATAGGACCAAATAAGATAGCAGTAGTAATTCAATGATTCACCACCATAGGAATATAGAACTCAAATATATCCCTCAATAATTAGTACAGCAAAGATAGATATAGGGATCAGCTTACAAGATTGTAGACCAAACCCTAGATAAATTTCCTCCACCCGCGGCTGCGACGAACCACGATCAGAAGAGGAGGAACTCCAAGATTCCAAGCGACGCACCCAAGTTGTAGCAACTCGATCACGCACTCCGCGCAAATCCGACGAGAATCGGCTTGATAGATGAGATCAGAGGAGAGGGCCTCTCGCTGTTCGTAGGAGAAACCCTAGACAAAATAATCCAAATCCAATCTAATTACAAGGCCGCCGGCCCTGGCTATTATAGAGGCACGCAGGCCAGCCACCACGACTCCCAATTAGATGCTACAGTTCCAGCCACAAATTACAAGTCGTACCAGACTCTAACCTGACCGAACCAAGCTAAGCAAAGCTAGTGCATAAAGAAAATAATAAATTATTCCGGCCAGGTTGCCACGACTAATTTAACCTCACGTCAATTGTTTTATTCTCTCGTGACATCAATAAAATTGGAACCCATGAATATTTTCTTCCATGAAACTTCTCTCGCCTTTGATATTCACATGCATAGAACCAATCTGAATATATCCTCTTGGCCTTTTATTTTTCACCAAACTTTTGCGAAAACCAGCTCCAGTAAATATTATCTTGGTCGATGTAGTACTAGCATTAGGAAGCAGTTCCTTCAAATAACTTTGTCGCTCATCAAAGGAAAATGAACCAAATTTTAAATGAAAATAACCACTAGCCTCGTCAATTGAAACATCTTGAGGAGCCATGGGCTCATCATCCTCTCCTCCTTGAAGCAAAGCCGTCCTCGGCTTTGATATAAATTTTGGCTCTTCTTTTCCGTGAAAAGTACTACTTTTATTATTCCATTCAACATCAGCCAATGTTTTTTTATCTTTATTTTTTATAGTAGAAGATGACCCAAACTGATTGCCATTAGTTCTTGGGGAGCTTCCAGCTGAAATATTGGGATCATTGTACAAGTTCCCCTGGGAAATAATTGAAGAATATACGGACACATCATCCTTGCCTCTATAAAACAAATCAAGCCTTGGCTCTGTGATTTCCTTTGTAGCATGAGTCATTTGGTCCATTGTCACACCTTTCTTCGAACTAGAGACGGAACCAAATTGAATAGATAATTGTTCCATAGCCTTGCATGTATCTTTAGAATCAGAAGTAAACAATATTTGGTTATTTTCACAAGTGCTAGCTGCAGTTTTAGTATTCTCGCTAGAGCTCTGGAAAGCAATAGCTTGAGGATTTACAGACACATCATTTTCTCTTGCACTTCTGAAAATTTCAGAATTAATGCCAGTATAGATTGATGCTAAAATAGTCACATCATTCTCCCCCTCTTGACACAAAGCAGTCCTCGGCTTTGGATTATTTTCAGCAGCCTTTTGCTTCATTTTCACGGGAGCAAAAACCTCAGCCTTAATAGAACTCTCAGGCATTGGTTTGAGAACATGGTTAACTCCCTTATGCACAAAGGAATAATTATTGGAACGACCACTATGAGTAGCATCAAGATCAAACTGCCAAGGTCTACCCAACAGTAAGTGGCAAGCACTCAAAGGTGCAACATCACAATCCACTGTATCCACATAATTTCCAATAGAAAATCTTACCCTTGCCTTGTGTGTAATTTTCAGGGTACCACTTTGATTCATCCATTGCATATAACGTGGCGTAGGAAGTTTTCGAGTAGACAAAGAGAGAGCATGCACCAAATCTGAACTAAGTGCATTAGTAAAACTGCCACCATCAATAATTAACTTGCATACCTTGTCTTGAACTTTGCATTCAGACTGAAAAATATTAGAACGCTGACCTGTAACATCAACAATGGTGCCATCTCTCTTTACCTCTTGTGCCAACATACAAAGTCCACTGGAAGTATCCTCGCTATCATCAATTGTGGGGGCACAAATAATATCATCCGAAGTAGCACTAGCCTGTTGTCCCAATATAGAAGAAACCTGAGAGATGTCGGCCGAAGGACTCATAGCATTATATTGCTCATTGCCAGTAATAGCATCATTGCAGGATGAGTGAACAACCGGCTGTGGAACTAGAGATTTTTGGAAAGCAGTAACAATAGTCTTTTGCATTGCCTCAAGGGAATAAACAAATCGTCGTCGGAGCACAAAAGTCATATCATCCCATGTCCGACAAGGGTCATCCACATTAAGCCACCATTGCAAAACATCTTTATCAAATGTTTCTTCTGCATAATACATCTTTATGACGGATGTAAATCCACGGCTCCTGAAAAATTCCTCCATACCATATTCCCAATCATTGTATTCACTTATACTTGTTGCGAGAGATAGTCGCGGCATAAATTTCATTTGGTCGAGCAAATAAAGTTGATCCATTATAAATCATCAACAATAATTCCAAAAGTACCGTGAGCAACCTAGCAAACTGATACCACCTGATAAGGACACGCCTACGCTTTCCAAGATTTTTCGCAATCTTTCACGGTACTAGAAGCACATACTTTTACTAAGTATTTATTTTTGTGAAATAAATAATCCTGCCAAAACTGATGCACTGCCAGTAGTATTGTTCTCGGTAAATAAAAGACCAACCGCTTTAGTTTGACAGTGATATAGCAAAGATTGTCTACTTGAGATATAGCACGGCCACTCAAATCAAATCTCCGCTAATAACTAATAACTCCGACCAGTCGTATATCTCACGAGTAAAATAAATTAGTATTCCGTCCCAACCAATCACAAGAAACAAGCCTCACGTATAGCCGTATAGGACCAAATAAGATAGCAGTAGTAATTCAATGATTCACCACCATAGGAATATAGAACTCAAATATATCCCTCAATAATTAGTACAACAAAGATAGATATAGGGATCGGCTTACAAGATTGTAGACCAAACCCTAGATAAATTTCCTCCACCCGCGGCTGCGACGAACCACGATCAGAAGAGGAGGAACTCCAAGATTCCAAGCGACGCACCCGAGTTGTAGCAACTCGATCACGCACTCCGCGCAAATCCGACGAGAATCGGCTTGATAGATGAGATCGGAGGAGAGGGCCTCTCGCTGTTTGTAGGAGAAACCCTAGACAAAATAATCCAAATCCAATCTAATTACAAGGCCGCCGGCCCTGGCTATTATAGAGGCACGCAGGCCAGCCACCACGACTCCCAATTAGACGCTACAGTTCCAGCCACAAATTACAAGTCGTACCAGACTCTAACCTGACCGAACCAAGCTAAGCAAAGCTAGTGCATAAAGAAAATAATAAATTATTCCGGCCAGGTTGCCACGACTAATTTAACCTCACGTCAATTGTTTTATTCTCTCGTGACATCAATAAAATTGGAACCCATGAATATTTTCTTCCATGAAACTTCTCTCGCCTTTGATATTCACATGCATAGAACCAATCTGAATATATCCTCTTGGCCTTTTATTTTTCACCAAACTTTTGCGAAAACCAGCTCCAGTAAATATTATCTTGGTCGATGTAGTACTAGCATTAGGAAGCAGTTCCTTCAAATAACTTTGTCGCTCATCAAAGGAAAATGAACCAAATTTTAAATGAAAATAACCACTAGCCTCGTCAATTGAAACATCTTGAGGAGCCATGGGCTCATCATCCTCTCCTCCTTGAAGCAAAGCCGTCCTCGGCTTTGATATAAATTTTGGCTCTTCTTTTCCTTGAAAAGTACTACTTTTATTATTCCATTCAACATCAGCCAATGTTTTTTTATCTTTATTTTTTATAGTAGAAGATGACCCAAACTGATTGCCATTAGTTCTTGGGGAGCTTCCAGCTGAAATATTGGGATCATTGTACAAGTTCCCCTGGGAAATAATTGAAGAATATACGGACACATCATCCTTGCCTCTATAAAACAAATCAAACCTTGGCTCTGTGATTTCCTTTGTAGCATGAGTCATTTGGTCCATTGTCACACCTTTCTTCGAACTAGAGATGGAACCAAACTGAATAGATAATTGTTCCATAGCCTTGCATGTATCTTTAGAATCAGAAGTAAACAATATTTGGTTATTTTCACAAGTGCTAGCTGCAGTTTTAGTATTCTCGCTAGAGCTCTGGAAAGCAATAGCTTGAGGATTTACAGACACATCATTTTCTCTTGCACTTCTGAAAATTTCAGAATTAATGCCAGTATAGATTGATGCTAAAATAGTCACATCACGGAGGGTGCATGTGCTTGAGGCGAATCTCTGCTGCTGCTGCCGGTACATGCTAATCATTGGATGGATCAACAATCACTTCAGCAAATCAGTTTTGTCACATCAGCCAAAAATTCCTACGACAAGATGTAAATGAAAGAATGACAAGATGTGACAAATATTTTTGCTGTCTAAAAAAAAGTGAACCATGTCAATCCAGCCTTAGTTATTCAACAAAAAAAATTACATAAATAAATAAATAAGTTCCATACATGAAAGTATGTCTGAATCTAAACAAGGTGAACTCATTCTTAAATTTGTAGGGAAATGAAACTAGTATAAATCGGGATGATTGTTCCATAAGTGCTCGATGAGATCTTCTTTCAACTGGAAATGTGTTTTCTTCTCTCTGATTTTCTTATGCGCTTCAATAAATTGAGCGAGTGTCCTAGTAGGCCTGCCACGATCAGGTTCCACATTTTCGCCACCATTAGGGAATCGCTCATCAGGGTCCACCTCTACTTCATCTTCAATAATCATATTGTGCATGATCACACAAGCCCTCATGATCAATGCAAGTGTTGCTTTATCCCAAAAGCGGGCTGGTGCTCTAACAATGGCCCACCGAGCTTGTAAAACCCCAAAGGCTCTTTCCACGCACTTCCTTACTGCTTCTTGTGCTCTGACAAAGTATTTCTTTTTGTTCCCCAGAGGAACAGAGATGGACTTCACTAAAGTCGCCCAAGAGGGGTATATACCATCAGCTAGATAGTAACCCATTGTATAATCATGTCCATTAATGCTATAATTCACCTCTGGAGCTGTGCCCTCTGCCAGGTTAGCAAATAAAGGAGACCGATGAAGGACGTTGATATCATTGTGAGACCCGGGCATTCCAAAAAATGCATGCCATATCCATAAGTCGTGAGAAGCTACAACCTCTAAAATGATAGTTTGAGTGTTCTTATGCCCCCTGTACTGACCTTGGTTCTCGTATGGACAATTCTTCCACGCCCAGTGCATACAGTCGATGGACCCTAACATGCCAGGAAAGCCCTCCCTTGCACCCATTGCCAGTAAGTGTGCTGTGTCGGCCTCATTGGGGTATCTCAAGTACTCATCTTCAAAAATTTCAACAACTGCTTTGACAAATCTACGAAGGCTTCAATGGCAGTACTTTCACCAATGCGACAATACTCATCGGTGGAATCAGCGGCAACCCCATAAGTAAGCATACGAAATGCGGCGGTGATTTTTTGGAGGCAACTCAATCCAAGTATTCCAGCCGCATTTGGTTTCTGCACAAACCAATTATCGTGAGCTTCAACAGCATTCATTATGCGTAGGAACAGCCCCTTGTTCATCCTGAACCTGGACCAAACAAATAATAGGTTGACAACACAAATAATAATTGAACAAGAACGCAAGAGGCGAATCTAAAGCGAAAGAAGAACCACCTCCGACGAAAATATTGGGGCCCATACGTCGGATTATCCGCAAAATAATCTTGGTAGATCCTTCGATGGCCGCCTTCTCTATCTCGATAAAGATAAGCATGTCCAGGGACAGAACCACCGTGTCTTCTTTTCCAATTGGAAAATTGGTACGCAATTTGACCAGCGGAGAATACGAGACGGGCGTCGTCATCTGATGAATCATCGTCCAATTGTCGTTGTAGGAACGATCTCTTGAAAACCATTGTGACGTGATGGGGAGGATATGGCGTTAGGGCAGCCTGGGGATAAGAAGGCGAGCTGAGGGATGATATGTCGACCTAGGGCAGACTACGAAGGAGAAGGCGAGTTGAGGGAAGGAGATACCGACCTGCGGGAGCTGATCGGCGGCGACGGCAGACTACTGCGCGGCCGCTCTCAGTCTTCCGCGGAGGACGACAGCGCGCGGCCTCTCGGTCTTCGTGCGAGGTTGACGGCGCGCGAGTACAGCTGGGACACGGTCAACTACCGGTTCATAGATGGGCCCATTTTTTTAATTTGCCAAGCCAAAATTGAGATACTATTGGAGAAGGACTTTTTTTTCCAATTCCCATATTAATTTGCAAATTTGCAAATAGCCCAAAATGCAAACCCCTAATGGGGACATTGTTGGAGATGCTCTTAGTCTAGCTTAACAAATTGAAAGATAAGAATCGAACCATAATACTATACGATTTTGAACTAAAAATAACTAGAGCTGCATTAAATTGTGAAGAATAATGACCGAGGGTCATAATACATTACCACCCCTAGGTGTTCATGGAGCGTGCAAACAACGGAGAAGGTAGCAGCGCGGTACTGTTCCTTCTCCGACAAATAGAAGATTGGAACCACTGTTCCTTTTTTTTTTATTGCGAGGAGAGAACCCGTGTTGAAATTAGATATGAAAACTACGCAGATATACATACTTATCACAAATGAATGGAAATTATGATTTCCAATCTAGGGTGTGTTTAGATCCCAAAAAGTTTACAAAAAACATCCCATCATCTATCACATCACCTCACATCACCTCTCACTATTCATCTGCATTTACACCAATTCTTTCCCATTTCAGCCAATTCATCTGGATCTAAACAGACCCCTAAATGGAACTATTGTCTAAGACTCTAAGTCACTAGGGTTATAGTAGAGAAACTCAGACAAATCAGCAAAAGTGTGAAATGTCATTACTTCTCTGCATGTTTGTTAAGTCAAATCTGGTGTTCATTTACTACAGCATATGCATACTAAATGGGGTAACGATGACAAAAAAAACATGGATAATTTCTGTTTAAAGACCATGAGACACTACGGGAAATCGCTTCTTTGCCGAGAGCTTTGGGGGTTTGCCGAGAGCCTCTCCTCGGGCACTTGACAAAAAAGGTGTTTGTTGAGAGTCCCACAAAAACTTTTCGGCGAAGATACAACACTCGGTAAATAGGTATTTTGTTGAGTTTTTTTTTTGCCATCGGCAAAGATGTCTTTTGCTGAGAGTCAATTTTTGACCGTTGGCAAAGCCCTGTTTTGCCTAGAGTATTTCTTTGGCCGCCGACAAAGATAATATTTCGCTGAGTGTTTTATTTTTGCTGCCGACAAAAGATCTATTTTTCAACTAAAGAAGTTTTCATAAACTTTTCATATAACTTCGGATGAACGAAGACTTTATATAAAAATTGTATATCTCAAAAAGATATACAACTTTTAGTCAGAAAGTTTCTCAAAAATTTCAATATAAATATATATTTTATTTTTTCGATTGAATATAGAACGGACACTTGTGAAGCAACCCATAGCCATATCTATCTTCTATATCCTAAACTTTTTCTACTCTCCACATACAACATGCAGTGCTGCATGTAAAAAATTAGTACATTTTTATATTTGTTTTCTATAGTTAACTAATTAATTGCATTTCAAGCATTTTTTGAATCAAGTCAAATTTGAACCACAAGTGATTTAAATAGTAGAAAAAATGAGTAGAAAAATAATATTCATGTTATTTAGCCAAATTTGAGACCTTAGTCATAAAATCAAAAGAAATTTCGAACATCTTGTTGACGAAACACGATCAAAGACGCACGTCTGAATGATTTTAAAATTTAAAAAACACAAATGAAGTCTGAAAATCATGAAACTTTTTAATATCTGTTGACGTAGAAAACAAAATAAAGTCTTCCGTGGCAGCACGTAACGGATCCCTGGGATGTAACAAGGCGTGCCAGCCGACCTGACCTGTTGATCGGCACAGAAGAGAATAAGATGTTAAATACGGGGTTAATCCGCTAGAGAACCGATGAGAGTCTTCCACGTAGGCGCAGCGTAATAGCCTGATCGGCCGATACGGAAGCGGGCGAGATCGGCCAGCCAGTCGGCAGCCGAAGTTCAAGTATGTTCAGAATGGCTAGGATCAGCCGATCTGGTGACGTCAGCAGCGAGACGAATCTGGATCGGCTGTGAGATCGGTACATCGATAACGCAATGAGCGGAAGCCGATACGATCATATCTCGAGCGGGATAAATTGGTGATAAAAGCTAAATAAACAAGAAAACTTGCAGATCTAGCTGATATCGGTAAATTGTGAATAAATCTAGACGAAACCACAGCGATACCCCCAGAGGTTAAAGCCTAGATATTACTCGGTAAAGCGGTACTCACAAGCCTACCAGAGGTCGATTGATGCAGCCCGGCGAGCTCGAAGGACGACGCTTGAAACAAGAAAACAACAAGAAGAAAACTTTTGGCGAAGTCACCGACTTGAAAGGTAAATTGCAGGAAAAGGTAAAGATTTGTGTTTGTTGGTGTGTACAACTTCTTTCGATCACGCAAGGTCGCTATTTATGCCCTGAGGGCAACCTGACTCCTAGTCAATGACGACAAGATTTACTTAACTAACAGAAACTATAACTGCCTAGAATAAATGACTCGTGTAAGAGTCAGATTTGCTAACTATCTTTGACCCGTTGCCAACCAACGTTTACCCGCCTGAGCCTTTCTTCCTTCCTTGGTGTATTCTTCTTTTGCTGCTTTCCCTCCTTTATATCGGCCGATTCCCTTTTTGACGATCGTCTGGTCTTCGTTGACTTCCACTCAATCAGCTATTTATGCCCTGACTGGTTGCTCCTTTCTTCCATCAGCTCTGTGGCTTTCCTGGTGCCTCTTCGCTTCTTACCGACACATGTCAAAAAATGGTGTCAACACATGCTCTCCAGTTTCGGAGTAAATAACTTTTGCTTTGAAATTCCTTCGATTTTGGCTTCTTTCTCCGAGTTGAACGCAACCAACGGATAGATTTCCTAACAAATCTGAGGACCTAAAGATATAAACGCAACCCTTCCGGCTGTTCCTTTGCTTCCGCAACCTTTCGCTACAGTTTTCCCTTTGCCCTTGTAATCCCCATATCAGCTCAGATCTAATAATTGACCTCCCCGTCGGGTTGATGGCTTCTGCGTCAAGCTCTACCGGTGGCGACCCTCAAGTAACTCCTACAAGTGTTCCGATGGCAACCCTTAATTCCGTCCCTGAGGTATTTTTTCGCCGATTTTTTGCTTTTGCTGATTTCTCTGCCGCGTCTTAGATTTTGAAATATTTCGCAGGAGCTTAGGAATCATATCACCATCCCCTTAAGTGATAGTCCTGGAGCAATCTTTTTAGGACCTATGGGCAATCCGAATCCTTCAAATTTGATCAATCTTGAAACTGGTAGAATTCCTTTCAAACATGCTTGTAAGGAATCAGATGCTCGTAGCCTAAGAGGAGGAGGGGGTGAATTAGGCAAATTAAAACCTTAAGCCTAGGGTTATCACTATTTGCTCAAAACATAAACTAGAACATACTATCTAGATGTGCAACTACGATTGTTCTAGTGTGAAACTCCCATTCCAAAACAAGTTTTGCAACCTATAGCCAATCCTAGCAAGATACTACTCTAGGAAAGTAAAGGCAAGCAAGGATTGCAAGAATGTAATGCGGAAACGTAAAGAGAGATGAGAGGAAGCAAACTCTTGACACACGATTTATCCCGTGGTATTGGTATGCACTAAGCCACCCCTAGTCCACGTTGTTGAAGCACTCCACACAAGAGTATTCCACCAAGTCTCTCCCAAGGCACCCTTGACTTGCCACATAGGCTAGGCCACTAAGGCACACGTCAAGTCCCTTGGTCACCTTGATGCCGTCTCTACTAAGGAGCTTCTCCACCAAGAGATGGGGTCTCCACGTCCCCCGCACAAAGTGTCTTCACCGCACCACACCAAGCCGGAGGGTCGAAGACGATTACCGGAGAGCCACTTAGGCCCCAAAGCTTCAGCACACCTTGTACACCTTGATTCACTCAAGAATCACCTCAAAAGGTAGGGACACCTTGCACTCACTCAGCTCTAAGCTAAACCTAGCACTAAACACACACACAAAGCATGTGCCAGTCTATGGATGAGCAATTTAGCACTTGGATGCCTTGGATATGATCTTCAATGTGTCTTGGACTCCTCTGCACTTCCACACAATCCAGCCACTGCAAATGGGTGAGTGGAGGGGGTATAAATAGCCCAAGCCAACAAACTAGCCGTTGGCTAACGACTACTGAAAACCATACCGTCGGATGAACCGCCGCTATACTTTTCCCAAGTGTCGGTTCATCCGGTGCCCTTCACGTCACATGACCGTTGTCAGCTGCTGACACAATTGCTCCGACGCTTACACTGACAACTCTTCTCTCATGCCGTCGGTTCATCTGGTGCTTAAGGGATGGCGACAAAAACCTCTCTGTTAGCTTTCTTGACGCCGTCGGATGAACCACTGAAAACCCTATCGGTTCATCCGGTGCTGAAGGATTTTCACTTGGCAGCTCACTGTCTTGTTTCCATGGGCCGTCGGATGAACCGCTGCCTCCACGTCGGTTCATACGGTGCTGAAGCTCCTGACTTGGCGCATCTCTGTCTTGATCAAACAAGGCATCGGATAGACTGATGGTTAAAACACCGTGACCGTCGGTTCATCCGGTGCTACTATCTTCTACGAGCTGACCATTGCTTCTACTCTCAATTCATCCGACGCAACTAGAAATTGGACCGTTGGTTCATCTGACGGTGTCTTTTCCCTTCTTTTCTTCCCATCGGTTTATAGCCTTAATATATACTATCTTCTCATTTTGGCATGTGACATTTTTGCATCCATGGGACCTAGAAATGTCTACAAGGACATGCTAGACAATATGGTTAGTCCCATTGCTTGTGTTATCATGAATCACAAAAATCAACTCGAACAAATGGCATATGAGGCCATGTTCACTACAATCTCCCCCTTTTTGGTGATTTATGACAACACATGCAAAGTAAGCATAAATTTGCAAGAATTAACAAAATTGAACCACTTACACTTGCTTGGTTGCTTACCATCATCCAACCCCCCTAGATGTGTTCTCCCCCTTTCATGATCTTCTCTTCCTATGTTCACACATGGCTTGCTTCTTCCCCCCTTTGGAAACACATAGCTTGCTTTGGCTCCAAATTCTCCCCCTTTGGAATAAAATCTCCAAAAAGTGTCCAAAACAAAAGGTCCTCCAAAGGAATTTGTCAAGTCCTAGCAATCATAGCTCAAAGAGAAATGTTAAATACAAGGGAGAAAGCCGCATGAACCATGATCCATATGTATGATATCAATGAGACTAGCATGTGCGAATAACTAAGGTGGATCACAAGCTCATGAGACTAGCATGATACAAACTAAGCTCCCCCTAAGTGTGTGCACAATATGATAGTGTGAAAATCAAGTGCACAACTACAAACATTTGTAAGATAAGGAAGCTTAGAGCATATCATGCAAGAAGGTAGCTTAAATAATAAGAGATAAGACAAGAGAGCACTTGTGACATTACCACTTGTAGATTTTGAGCATTGCATACCTTGGGGGTTTCTTCCTCTCTACCTTGTTGGCACCATGTTGAGATAAGCCACTTGGAAAAGATGTCACTTGGAGTTGACACCACTTGAAAGAAGCTTGCAAAGAAAACACTTGGGGTACCACAAGGATTAGGAATGTATGAGTTCATTACCTTTGAACTTATATAGAGACATAAGCTCACAAGGACATGACTCAATAGCATGAAGCTCATAATGCTATATTCACTCTCTTAGAGATGTTAGATCACATTTAGAGTGAAATAGCATTCTCTTAGAATGAAGCACCGCACCGGAATGTGCCATCAAGGGACTACACAAGATAAGCTTGAAACAATGTTAGTCCCATAAACAAACCATAGGATGAGCTCCCCCTAAATGTGTGCATTTAGAGTTTGAATCACCACCCAAATGTATACACATTGTTTATGACAACAAAGAGGGAAGCTAACCCTATAGCTTGCTCATGATGCAAAGAGATATGTATGAAAAACATGCATCATGAAAGAGCAAGTGTAGTTTTCCTACACACTAATCAAACCATGTAGGTTGCTCATGGGTTAGCACATGACACAAGCAACCTACCATATGTAAACAACTAGGCATAGCAACAAATGCAACCTAGAGAAGGCAATGGAGCTACAATGATACATAAGATGAGTTATAGTTTCCATTACCTCAACCGGGGAACTTGGGCAACACATGTCCAATCTTGCAAGCTTGGCTTTTAGGCTTGAATCTTCTCATCTTCTTTGTGCCAAGCCTCCCAAGTCCCCGAACTCATGGTCTTCATGTGGCCTTAGGAACCCAAACCATTTGAGGCCCCTTTATATTGGTGATGACTTCCTTGGGCACCCAAATGGGTTGGTTCCAACCCCACTCCTTCATCTTCCCAACCTTGTGCGCAACCACCTTGCCATTAGCCTTCTTCTTGATGACATAGGAGTTGCTCTTGATTTTGTTCTTGCGGTTGGGTTTGGTGCAGATGAGAGAACTCTTGATGGTGGTGTTTATCTTCTTCTTCTCACCCTTGTCCATCTTCTTGACAAATTGAGGGTATTTGTAGAACTTGTGCCCTTCTCCATAACACTTGTAGCAAGTCACGGTTGAACCCTTCTCAAGCTTCTTCACCATGTGATCATGGTTATTTTGAGAAGGTTGTACGTTGCTCTTCATGTCTTGAGAGACGTCCACTTGTTCCTCATTGTTCTTGCTCTTTCCCATCAAGCTAACCAACTTCTCTCGGAGCCATTTCACTTCTTGCTTGAGCTCATCATTCTTCTTGCCTATGAGATAATCACATGTTTCTACAACAACATTCTCATTGCAAGATGGTGAGCAAGATTCATCAATTAAATTAATGGAAGAAGTTGAAGCATCTACCTTGGAGATAGAAATTGCACAAGGGATAGATGATTCATCAGGCTCAAAGGAATCACTAGTTTTAATCTCAATGCTCTCAAGCTTAGATTTTAGCTCTTCATGCTCCTTGCTAAGAAATTTGAATTTGCACAATAAATGTTCATAATTTGTAGCAAGGGTAACACTAAGATCATTGAGAGCATTGAGTTCTTTGATTTCATTAACTTGTTTTTCAAGGATTCCTTTTTGCTCATTGATTAGCTCAACAAGATCATCAATTGAGGTAGCATCGGATTCATCATCACTTACATTGCTTTCCATACCTTGGGCCATAAGGCACATGTGTGATGATGGTAGGGGACCTTGCATGAAGAGGGTGGTGAAGTTCTTGCTTGGTTCATCACATGAGCTACAAGAACTTGATTCTCCACTAGTTGTCCACTCACGGATGGTGGTGTATGCTTCTTGCTTTGGCTTCCTCTCCTTGACCACCTTCTTCTTGTGCTTGATCTTGGTGATCTTGATGTGTTGATGATGATGCCCTTCTCTCAAGTGGACATTGTAGCCGTACATGTTGATCTTCTTCACATACTTGAAGACCTTCTCAGCGTACACATCGACAAAGGACTTGGTTTCTTCATCACTTGAGGAACTTTCATATTCATCATCGTAGTAGTGGACCTCATCGTTAAGGCATTTGTAAAATGCCATCTTCCTTATAGGATCCACTTCATAACTTGAGCTTTCATGGATTGCCATCCTCCTCATATTCTTCTCTTGTTGGCTTGAAAGAGCATGATTTGCGGTTGGAGAAGATGGTTCTTGGGGTGTTTCCTTGAGGTCAACTTTTGATTCTTCCTTGGCCATGAGCCCTTCCTTGGAAGCTATCTTGGACTTGGGCAAGATTTGTAATTCATGTGACATGATCTTGCTCAAGATTTGAGATGGCTTCAATTCTTTAAGTTTCTTCTCGTAGATGATAGCTTTCACCTAGTCATTATCGGGCATTACAGCCGTGCTGTCCCCCTCCGCTCTCCCTCACCTCATGGTGAGGAGCAGCAGCGGGGCGAAGCGCGGTGGCGACGGTCGTAGGTCTATGCCGCGGCCTGCTCCTCCCTCCGTGCGCCGGCGACGCCGGCGACAGGGCGAGATCCAGTGCCTGCCTCACTACCTCCTCCTCCCTCGTCCTCCCTCATCCGGCCTCCACCACCCTCCCTGCCTCCGCCACCCTCAGATCTGCCATGGGGGTGGGAGCTCGAGGCTGGACGACAGTGGCAGCGGCGCATTGACCTCGAGTTCCCTCCCCTGCGCGGCCTGAGCTCCCTCCCTAGTGCGGCCTAGAGCTCCTCCCCTGGCGCGACCTCGAGCTCCCTCCCCGCCACGACCTCAATCTCCTTCCCCACCGCGACCTTGACCGCAAGTTGACCCAGCGGCTGTGACCCCCTCCCCACTGGATCCATGTTCTCTCTCCCTCCCTCCCCCCTCCCTCATCTCCCTCCTCCCTGTTTTTCCCACAAGTGGTGGCAGCGGCGACCGGGTGGTGGTGGTGTGCGGCGGACGGGTGGTGGCGGCGGCTGTTGACAATTGAAACACGTGTCGTGTTTCGATCCACAAGCATATGGATCACGTGTGGCATTTTTCACTCGAGGTATCCCAAGATATCGAACCGTGGATCAGAAGCAAACCGCTAAGGTTCTCTACCTTGTTCGGCCAAACTAACCTAACATCAAGCCTTCATTGCATATGAGATAAACCTAATAGATATATGAGTGAAGTGTATAGGTTGATCACATCCATAACAAAGCCAACATAAAAGGATCAAGCAAGGGTAACTAGGGCCTATCATCATCTAGTTGTAGTTCTAGCCGAAAGAGTAAGTGCAACATGCATCTCATCCAAAGCTATCTTTAAACTACTACCCTCCGGTCAAACCCTTGAAGGGCACCAGCTGTACATGGAATCGTCATCCTGTCACGATGTCCCCCTTTCTTCACGAGCGAACCTAAGAGCACGTTCATGAAGAACGTGTTGAACTCATTGGTGGATCCAGTATGAACCCCTAGACTCCATGGCTACGAGATCACCCCAAGCAATCTATATTGATAGTAGATTGAAATAAAGCAAACCCAACCAAGCACAAGATCATAAAAGGAGGAATCGAGTCGCTAAAGATCGGATGACATGAAGTACTTTACTCACATAGTAGATGCGTTTAGGTCATCACCACCAAATACATACCATCGAAGACCTCAACTAGCTCTAGAACTCCACCACGGCACAACCACGCAGGGCGTCCATGGCGGCTAGGGTCGGCCTAGGCCATCTCCTAGACAACTTCGAGGACTCGCGGCGGCCGTCGTCTCCCTCCGGTGCTTGCTTCTAAGTTTGGCCGAGTTGTGATGAATGGATCCCCCTCTTGGACGTCCGAGGGGTTGTATTTATGCTCTTGGGGAGCCTTGGGGGTGAGCTCCACCTTTTCTTGCACGGAATCTTCCTTGGGATAGAAGCGAACTTGATTTCCATAAAATCAACCTCGTCCAGATTTTCCTGATTCACAACCCTTTCTTGCCGGTACTATATCTCCCACGTCCGGACTCCCAATAATGCAAATTCGGTGTCTATATTGTGTGCCACAAAATTATCTCCAACTTTGGTATTCATTGCATTCCTTGGAAACGAAGATAAGATCCCCAAAACGGCCTCGGAAAATAATATGTCTGATTTCGAACTTATCTGCACAACAGGTACTTCGGGGGCCATATCTCCTAGCTCCTTGACCCGAATTGGGCCTTCCATATGTCCAAATCAAAGCTCTCATCGAGGTCCACAACTTTGGTATTCAAACTTTTGCCATTAGAGGCCGTGTAAGTCTCCGAATCTGCACCGAAATATCATGCTGTTCCGGGCCGCGCGAATATCTCTCGGGCTGAGTTGATCGCGTGGGTAAACCTCCAAGTCCCCGGAGTTTTACGAATTCATGCTTTGGTCCTTGAGTTATTTAGAGTTATATTCATTTCGTGTCTTGACTTGTGCTGGGCTTCATTATCTTCTCATAAAGTGCTCGATGAACTTTGCCTGAAAGTCTTCATTTAAGCGCTTAAATCCTACGTAAACAATATACTCCAAAAACCACATGCAAGTGTGAACTTGTTACATCATTAGTATGCCTAGTGGCGGGTTGGTTATAATTCAAAGCTCTAACCAAAGTGTAACAAGTGCTTTCAGTTGACGGAAATCGACCGCCAACACACCCCCATGCTTAAACCTTGCTCGTCCTCGAGTGCTTTTAATGGATGTCAGTATTGTCTTTCAATGTTCATACCATGTACTTGATCATACATGAGAAAACATAATGCTCTCCAAGTTTATATTCGTTAAAGTTCCATAATGTAACTAGCTTTCATCTCTATGGAAGGTAGATATCATTTAAGCTCTTTCCACAAGTAATTAATCATGCCCTCAAATTTTGAACAAATCTCAGAAATTTTAAAAATAAAGAGCAGGATGAAGAAATATTGCTTTACCAAGATTAATAATAAACCTCCTTGCATCTTGCTCATGAACTCTCATCTCATCTTGTCTATCAAGCCTACTTGTTCTACTCCTTTCCTCTCTCAAATATTTGGTGGAAGGCTTTATATGGAGCTATGGAAAAGTATAGTCCTACCAAGATATTATAGTCAAGATATTATCAAAACAAGGCAAGCTTCTCATGGACTTACCGAGACTCATCAAAAAGGTCATTGGAAAAATAATATTCCAAGGAGGGGGAGAGAAAAATACACACACTTTGAGATAGATGGACATGTGCAAATAGCAAATAGTGATCCCAAGGCACAAATGAAGTCCTCGTTATCGTATTGCACATGGTTGGAAAGATGAGTATGGGTCTTGATCTTGAAGTTCTTTTGAAATCTCCAAACGTAGCTAGAGAATCGGGGGAGCTTTATTTTTTTCTTCTCTCTCTTTTTTCCTTCTTTTTTTTCCTTTTCTTGCTTTTCTCATCATACTTTTTCTCTTTCTTTCTCTTTCTTTTTTCTTTTTACTCCCCTTGAATTCTAGACTACACTAGTACTTCCTTGGGAACCCCTCATGCTTAGACGTTGCTCGTCCCTAAGCAAAGAGGTGATGATTGTGCCAAGGTAAGTGCTGAGATTCTTGTATTTTCTTGAAGAGAGATACTTGAAACCTTCTAGGGATCCTTTCACGGAGGTCTCCCAAAATCTTGCTCCACTTGACGACACCTTCCTTGTAATCTTCTTTGAAATATTCATCCATAGTCAAAGTTTTGGGTTGTGGTCAAGGAGGTATACACAAAAAGATATTTTGGGTTTGTGGGTGGATATCCGGCGAGGTTTGCAAAATTCCCAATGTGGAAACTCACAATGCACGGATAGAAAAGGCTAGCGAAAAGATAGATATGCAAAAACGGAATGACCAGCTTCTTAGTCTCGGGCTAGAGAAATCAAGCCTTGAATCAATGCACCCAAAAATAAATTTTGTAAACTAAGGTTTTTGCACTCAATGAATATAAGGCTTTGGATAGGTTGAGCAAAATGCAAGAGGTATCAAGGACAAGGTTAGCATATCTTTTAAGAACAAAAATAAATGATATTTGATTCGTTCAAAAATGAGAGCAACGAAAAATACTATGAGTCTCAAGTTATCATAACCTCCACCAAAGATTTGGCGAGCATTAATTTAATTTTCAGATCATATTAAAAAGAGCACTAGCCTAATCATATACAAACCAAGCACAAGAATGAGCAAGGTGGCAACGATCATCATATATCCATAAGCAAGAGCATACAAGATATCATCATGGTGAGCACAAGGTAATGGTGATTATTGTTGAAAACAAAAACAAATCTAGGTTGTACTCCTAGTAGCCATGTTATTCTATAGAGAGATATACAAAGGTTGCATCTAAGGTTGTGGAAAGCATATACATGTGTGCAGACATATAGAAAGACAAGGACAAAAAGGAGGTTGAGGAATCATTACCATCCTTTGATGCTTGAAGTGTAGCATGGCCTCCCCCATGCTTAAGCATTGTGCTTAACATGGAAGAAGAAAATTAGCATTCCGTGGCAACCGTGATCCTTGTACTCCATGCGGTGTTCTGTTGTCCACCAAGTCCTCCCCCATGCTTAGCATGTTGCTAGTCATGGAAGGTGATGAACCATCTTGTAATTCTTGAAGTCCTACCGCCATGTGTGGAGATCACTATCATGCCTTGATTGTCCTTCAATGTCCATCCTTTTTCACAAGCCTTAGTCCCAATCGTTTCTCAACTCATCTTCACCTCCTTCCATATTGTCATTTATTGCTGCTTCAACTTCCACAAATTTTTCTTCAACTTCTAGAACAGAAAATGTACTGAAGTAATGCTCCATTATAAAGTCCTTGAAATTATCTTTCCAATGAGTAATCATTCACCCCAATCGGACTCCGAACAAGAGAGTTACACCATTTTTACTCCATTAGTGCAAGCTGTCCCGGGCTAATTTCAGAACGTGTGACGCTCAAAGATTTGGTTGTAACTCCTTGTATAGGTCTCCTAAAATGTTGAATCTTGATGCGATGGAAAGAAGACTTAGTGGAGCACCTGAATATCCAATTTCCCTCTTTTGTACATCTCTGAACATGTGCTTAATCTTGATGAGGACAACGGTGTTTCCGGGATTTTGGAGGTGTTGACGATCTTAACTCCATCTTTTATCACAAACTCATGGGAGTGATTCGCCATGTTTGCAAAACAACTCGAAAGCACAAGGTACCCCCGAGGTGACAGTCGTTAATACCCACTCTATGCCGACAAACCAAAAACATCTCCTAAGATATTAACTTGTGGCATAGTTAATCTAGTGAAAGAAAAGTTAAGAACCTAAAAGGGTGTACGTGTGTGCAAGTGTGCATGCAAATGATAGGATGGTATAAAAACAAAACAATGTTTACACCAAATTCTAAGCTCTATGCTTACAAAGTGGTTGCCAAACTTCCCAATCACCATAAAGATTTATTAACCAAGGTCAAAACACCATGCTTATCCCAAAATTAACAATTCTTTATGTGTAAGATAAGTAGGGCACATTGCAAAGTTTATAAACCAACTAATGCAATATGATAGCAAGTTATATAAAACTGAATGATGTGGGTCTCCAATCATGTCTAAACACTATGTTTACACAAGATTGCAAAATTAAAATGCCAGCGAAGCATACATATAAAAGCATTCATCATAAAGTTTCACGAAGACCAATGCTAACATAAAGTGGATGATGACAATGAGGGGATACAAAATGCAAATGTAAAGAGTTAGCACAAACAAACATTAACAAGGTTTGAAATATTTCCGATATGGTCCACAATAAGCAAAGGACAAAGCTTGGCCTTCACTTCATACAAAGTAAGCATTGTCATCAAGAAAATCACCCATCGAAAAAAATCAACCATCCAAACTAACAAAGTTTAAGAGTAGGTTATGGGTATTCTATATTTTTGGCTCAAACAAGAATTTTGAAGAGAGAGAGTCAAGTATTGAAATTCTATCTAAGGTGGTGCTAAGAGTCTTTTTATGAAAAACTAACCTATGGTTTTAGGAAGGCTAAAGGTGTAAAAGATTTTCTCATAGGAGGGCTAGTCAAAGTTTTTAGTTAGAACAAGGGATAGAGGTGGGCTTGGACAACCGAAATGGTGCAAGCCAATCAACACAAGTCAACCCTACCCTTGTTGGCTACGGGTTTTTTGGTGGGGGCTATAGGAAGGCTTAGGTTGGTTGGACAAAAAGTTAGATCAACACAAAACATACAATGCAATATGACATGGATGAACAAAATGACATGATATAGTGGTTGTCTAAAACAAAAGCAAGAGTTAGCCTAAATTAACTAGCCACAGGTTTAGAGTCAAAGGATGGTGCCAACTTCATATTTCTCTCTAAAAAGAAACAAAAGAAAAAGACTCTAAACACTAATAGGCACACACAAGTGTCTACAAGTTTTCCAAGATCAAGAACAAAGTGCTCCCTCAATAAAAATTAGATCATACAACATGGTGTTGTGGCATTTATTAGAGCAATGGTACAATGTTACTTGATGGTTCAATTAAAGAGCACAATGTAGACGATCATATTATATATATAAGTAAAGCCGGGTTGCCTCTCGCAAAGCGCTTCATTTAAAGTCATAGAGCTCGACTTTCTTACGTACCTTCTTGTTGTTGCGAAGCTATGGTCCTTCATGCAAGATTTGAAGGTGTCCATGCAGCTTTGATTCACTCTCCATGCTTGACATGTTCATTCTCGCTCAATGGAATACATGCCCGATCATCTCTTGCATCGTCATCACCTTCTTCTCCTTTGCTCTTCGTCGCTGCCTCTCCTTTCACGGATTTTCCTCTCTGTCCAGATTAGACCATGTAACAAATAACTTCTCCAATGCGTGGCACACAAAATTGTCTTTCCATTTTACTCCAATGCTGCAATCTGTCCAAATCTGATTTCAGACTGCGCAACGTCTAATGTTTTTGCCATATCTCCTTGTATGGGTCTTCAAATTCATCGATCTTGGAGGCGTTGGAATCGGCACTTGACGGACCTTCTGATTTTCAACTTTTGTCTTCTTCTACATATCTGATCAGGTGCTCAAAACTGATGAAAACAGTGACATCTGCACTCAAGATATGGGGAAGGCGATGCACGAGCTTGCAATTCATTTGGGGCATGGCTTCTCTCCTCTTGATTAAGGATTAATGACCTGCATGGTTAGTGAAACTCGGGTTTTCCCCTGACACACGCTCTTTTAAGGTCACGAGCTTGACCAAGCACGACGCAAGTCCAAGATTTGCAAGACGTAATATAAACATATGCAATCATAACCACAATTTAAATTAGATGAACAAAATGTGATTAAAGGTAGCATAAGTTTCTTGCTCAGCGCTAAGGCTCTCATTAGGCAAGGAAACAAAATTTAAGCACATTATAGCCTCTTTATCATACTCAAGAAATTCTAGCCTACCAACATGATCAACAAAGGTGCAAGGCATAGAATCAAAACATACTATTGGATAAGAACATGGATATTTTAAAAGAAAGATATCATCTCCAAAAGTACCTTGAGAGTTTAATATGTACCTTAGCCTTCAAGCTTTTCATCATGAGTGGTCCTCCGGAGTTGAAAGTGAACAATCCTTGATGATTGGAGGTGGCTCGCGTAGACTTTTTCTCAATTCCTTCCTTCGTGCCACATGTCGTCAAGGTTGCTTTGTGTAGGATCACTCCTCTTCAATTGTTTGCGGGGCTTCACACATATCTTAAATGTCTTCATGTAGCTCCATGATCCTTCATGTGCGAGCCCAAAGTATCTGCGCCATTGGATGTTGTCTTATGTGTGTAATCCATTGTGGTTTGCTCCAAACATCTCCTTGTGTCAGATGTCACCAACTTGTGTCTTAATTTGCCAATGCTCTAGGGGTCTTTATTTTGTTCGAAGCCTCTGAATTTCTTTACGTGTGGTCTAATGAAAGCATTGCCCAAATTTCTCTTCGTTGTTGTCGTCCTCATCTCCACTCTCTTGTTCTCATCGTGTTGCTGCTGCCTCTTCTTCGTGGATTTTCCCCTGTATACATAACAGAACATATATCAAAATATAATTTTATTGAAGAGTTTATGAAATTACCTTTCCAACGGGTACTCATTCATCTTAATCGGAGTCCATATGAGGGAGTTATGGCCGTTTCATTTCAGCTTTGCTTGCTGTCCAGAAATTTTCAGGATATGCAACCATCGGTGATTCGGCCATATCCGCTTGTAGGAACCTCCGATTGACTTGATTCCTGACTCGTTGGAAGCATAACTTCATGGAGCTTCTAAATATCCAAATATATTTTGTTGTTCTTCCCATGAGGCTGTGCAAAAACTTGGTGCGAACAGAAACTTCGAAGATGTTGACGAGCTTGATCTTGTGATTTTGGGGGCATCATGGTTGCTTCCAATACCTATTACTTGATCAAACAAATCTCCACAAAATATTAGTCTTAAAAATTTAATTGACACATTGACTTACCTTGTTTATCATCTCTCGTGTAGGGTGTGGGCTCGATAGCAGATGATGGGCCACTAACAAAAGTTAGCACCTACCACTAAAGAGTGAATCTTCAAGTTTGTTAGAAGTGAATCTTGTGTTGTTGAAGTGCGGGTGTAGAGAACTCATCAAACGTCTTATGTCTAGCTTTTCACCTGCTTTCAAGGACACAAACAAGAAAACAAGCGTATATGCAATAATAAAAAAAATTAGGGTTAGTAAAAAAGAAAGGTAGATTACCTTAGGGTTCGAGTTGCCGATCCCCTGCAACGGCACAAAAAAAAGGCTTGTTGACAGTTGAAACACGTGTCGCGTTTCGATCCACAAAGCGTACGAATCACGTGTAGCCTTTTTCACTCGAGGTAGCCCAAGATATCGAACCATGGATCGGAAGCAAACCGCTAAGGTTCTCTACATTATTTAGCCAAACTAACCTAACATTAAGCCTTCATTGCATATGAGATAAACCTAATAGATATATGAGTGAAGTGTATAGGTTGATCACATTCATAACAAAGCAAACATAAAAGGATCAAGCAAGGGTAACTAGGGCCTATCATCATCTAGTTGTAGTTCTAGCCGAAAGAGCAAGTGCAACATGCATCTCATCCAAAGCTATCTTTAAACTACTACCCTCCGGTCAAACCCTCGAAGTGCAGCCGCCGTAATTGGAATCGACATCCTGTCATGATGTCCCCTTTCTTCACGAGTGAACTTAAGAGCACGTTCATGAAGAACGTGTTGAACTCATTGGTGGATCCGGTATGAACCCCTAGCCTCCAGGGCTACAAGATCACCCCAAGTAATCTATATCGATAGTAGATTGAAATAAAGCAAACCCAACCAAGCACAAGATCATAAAAGGAGAAATCGAGTCGCTAAAGATCGGATGACATGAAGTACTTTACTCACATAGTAGATGCGTTTAGGTCATCGCCACCGAATACATACCATCGAAGACCTCAACTAGCTCTAGAACTCCGCCACGGCACAACCACACAGGGCGTCCATGGCGGCTATGGTCGGCCTAGGCCATCTCCTAGACAACTTCGAGGACTCGAGGCGGCCGTCGTCTCCCTCCGGTGCTTGCTTCTAGGTTTCGCCGAGTTGTGATGAATGGATCCCCCTTCTTGGACGTCCGAGGGGTTGTATTTATGCCCTTGGGGAACCTTGGGGCGAGCTCTACCTTTTCTTGCACAAAATCTTCCTTGGGATAGAATCGAACTTGGTTTCCATAAAATCAGCCTCGTCCAGATTTTCCTGATTCGCAACCCTTCCTTGATGGTACCATATCTCCCACGTCCGGACTCCCAATAATGCAAATTCGGTATCTATATTGTGTGCCACAAAATTATCTCCAATTTTGGTATTCATTGCTTTCCTTGGAAACGAAGACAAGATCTCCAAAACGGCCTCGGAAGATAATATATCTGATTTCGGACTTATCTGCGCAGCAGATATTTCAGGGGCCACATCTCCTAACTTCTTGACCCGAATTGGGCCTTTCATATGTTCAAATCAAACCTCTCATCGAGGCCCACAACTTTGGTATTCAAACTTTTGCCATTAGAGGTCGTTTAAGTCTCCGAATCTGCACCGAAATATCATGCTATTCTGGGCTCTGCGAATATCTCTTGGGCTGAGTTGATCGCGTGGGTAAACCTCCATGTCCCCGCAGTTTTACGAATTCATGCTTTGATCCTTGAGTCATTTGGAGTCATGTTCACTTCGTGTCTTGACTTGTGCTGGGCTTCATTATCTTCTCATAAAGTGCTCGATGAACTTTGCCTGAAAGTCCTCCTCTATACGCTTAAATCCTTCGTAAACAACATACTACAAAAACCACATACAAGTGTGAACTTGTTACATCATTAGTATGCCTAGTGGCGAGATAGTTATAATTCAAAGCTCAAACCAAAGTGTAACAAATGCTTTTAGTTGACGGAAATCGACCGCCAACAGCGACCCGGTGGGGGCAGCAGTCTCCTCTTCCTCCCCTACGCGTGGAGGCAGCTGGAGGTCTGGGGGTGGTGGTGGCGGCGACTATGGCCGCGGAGGTCCAGCGGCGGAGGGCCACGGCAGCCGGCCAGTGGGCCCGCTGTGCCCTGTGGATTTGCCTTTTTTGTTTCTTTTTCAAAACTTTTTGCCGAGAGCCATGACTGCTTACGGCACACGTGCTCTCAGCAAATCGTGTACTATGAGGAAAGGTGCCTTTGTCTCAGCAAATCATGCTCACGACAAAGACGCGGTTTCCATAGTGAGAGTACATGCATGCATGGATAATGTTTTTCCTGTTTTCCGTAGCACAAGTCTTGTATTATAGGCACACTCAAACATGATATAGCATTGTCTATGTTTTTTTAATCACATCGTACAAATGTAGATGGAGACTTGTCGAGAACTAGTTGAGCGAGCAAACTCGTCGGGCAAGCAAGCTAGCTGGGCGAAACGGATGCTGCTCAGGTGAGATGGCAACCACTCGGAGGCTCCTTAGGCCAGCTCCTTGGAGGCTAACTAGTCGGACGAAGGCCAACTTCTCGTGCGAAGCAGAGGAGTCCGACCAGTCCGAGTTGTTTATTTTCTCTAGGTCACACAGGTAGTCTGGGGCTCTTCGGGTTGTGCCTCCACATGCACAACGTACACACTATGACTTTGTTTTTGGCCGTTTTCCTGCACAAGATTAATTCTGGTAATTCCCTTTAATCTCCGGTCGTTTTCCTTTATGAAAATAAATCTAGAAATCCCAGAATTGCTTAGAGGCCATTGTAGTTATTGGGTTGATGGTATTTGCTGTCCCTGGGGTACCCCTAATATTGGACTCCGTCAGTAGCCCTTGAGCATGGGGGGAGTTAGGGACTCGCTCCCAGGTTTAGTTACTGCAGTGGTGGAGAGGTAAGTTGCGGTGTACCGGTGGGGGCGCGCGAGCGCACCCGCCGGGTGTAGCCCCCGATCCCGCGAGGGAGTCGGAGACTTGCTCGCGAGGTTAGTGATTTTGGGATTGATTGTTGTTTCGTCGGGGACGTCGTTGCCCCCGAGCTTGCGAGAGAAAGTTGAATTTTCGGTGACCCCGCACGGCGCGGAGTGCCAGTCAGGGAGTCGGTTTCCCCTTTTGTCGTGTCTCCCTCGCGCATCCTTTTTGCTAGGAAGGAGGGGTCGGGTGACGTCAAGACTTGCCTCGCTGGCCGAGCCCTGGCACCCAGTGAGCTGCGTGTGGATGAGTTCGAGCGAAGCCCCGTCATCCTGTTTGTCGGGTTCCGCATGAATCATCTGGTGATCGGCTTCAGGCTCTTGGTGGTGAAATCATTTAATTGTCGAGACCGTTCGACCGGACCCAGCGGCTCTCTGCCCTTCCATCGGAGGAAAACTGTGATTTGTCTTCCCACCCAGACTCGAACGAAGCTTGGGATGCTCGTGACGCTCGTGCGGCCGAGTTCTGGCCACTTGGGCCCATCCTTCGCTGCCCCTCACTCGGGTGCCTAATAGCGGCTATCGAACCCTGCGACGGGCCAGCCTTCGAACTCCTGGTCGTCTGTGTGCGGTGCCAGCCCCCGACGCAGAGTTGCGTGGGGCTATTAGGGCCATTGGAAGCATGTCACGTGGTCGTTGTGGCGGCCGATTAGTCGTCGTCCAGCCCCCGAGCGTGAGGGTCGAGTAGTCGTCGTCTCACAGCCCAGCGTGAGGGCCGAGCCGTCGTCGTCATTCCGGTGGAGCAAAGCACCTGTCTGAGTATAGAAAAGTACTCAGCTGGTGATCTTTGTGGAGCGTCGTGCCAGCCCGAGTACTGCGAAGTACTCAGCCCGTGGTGAGGGTGTTGGCGTTTCTTAACGTCACCACTAGGCACTGGGGTAGCGTGAGCGTGTAAAAAACTCCCGGGTACACTGACAAGTGCGAACAAATCCACAAGCGCATCGATACACCGCTGTAGCACTTCCCCTCAGAGAATGAGTATTCCCAAACTGTATCATTCCAAGGACGGAGGAGCTCTGGCTCGAACCTAGCTGATGATCTAAGGACATAACACTGGATGAAAGGATAGCATATGGTTTTTTGAAATTACCGAGACATGGGCTATCTCTCTTTCTTTTTCTTTTTTTCTTTTTTATCATGCTTTTTCAGCATGTCTTTTCTCTTTTTTTCTTTTTGTATAGCCCAATCTCTTTTGGAGACATTTGGAGAGGGAAAAATCATGGAACAATAGAGCTTTATTTGGTGCAATGGATGAATGATACAATGCTAACTTCCAATGTAGAAGCATAGCAAGGGGGAAATGGTGGTGTGCACATGAATCTTGATCATGAGAGTAATGAAAAGAATTCTCACAAGGGTCACAGAATTTGACAAAGCTCAATACAATAACAAGCAGCATATGAGTATAAGGTTTTGAACTAAAATCATCATATGGCTTTGGTAGGACGGTGGCATATCAAAAAGGAGCTTTGCGAAGGGTTTTCAGGTTTTCAAATAAAATTCCAAGCACTCAAACATTTAGAGCGAAGATCATATCATCAAACCATATCTCAAACGCCAACTACTTAGATGAGCATGAGTTCCCTATAATGATATTTGTTCACAAGCACCAAGATGATTGGTAAGGAATAAAACATATGCAAGCCAACCATAGGAACCATGTTGAGCAAGCATAGCATGAATTGCTGAGTTTGATTTCAAATGTTAGGAATTGAGATTCAATCAAACCCATGGATAACGGAGAGTGAGATAGAGGGTGCACATACCATCGCTTCTGAAGGATAAGATATCAAGGAAGACTAGTGGTGATTCAGCTGATCATAAGGCAGTCGGCTCACTCTAGTTTACCTTGCTCTTGTCATGAAGGCATAGTCGATGTTGTGCAGCGCCTGTGTGGGAGTTCTCGAGTGGAAATGTCGATAATGAGTTTGAGAGAACTCCCCCACACTAGTGTTTGTATCAGGTGCTTGTTCTTCAAACAAAAGGTGGACTCTACTGGTTCGAGAACCATAGAGCCTTTATTCAAATTCAAATATTTTTGGTATTTTTATTTTATTTTATTGTCACCATGTCATTTGCTCGAAAGGGTTAGACCAAGGTTACACTTCATACACAAATGGGAATATACTTACCTTGTACCTTGAGAGGTCATATGTGCCACCTCTGTATGTCGTGCAACATGAATCTGGCACCTTAACTTGCCTTCCCATTTGAATTTAGCTCAATAACTTACCCAGTTAGAAATGATAATTTTCCTGCAGGAGTTAGTTCACATACATGCAGCCAAAATCTATGAAAAATATAACTCTGAGGTTCATCAATCAAAACTCGACACCATGCCTTGTTTTGACTGAAGAAGTCAATTTTAACCTAAACACCATGCTTAATTTAAAACAGCCTATGAAGGTATGTTGCAACATACATTCAGACCAGAGCATTAGAACAAGGATAAAGGAAGCATGAAAGCATGATCAAGCTATTACCAAAAGGAACATAAGCATGAGCATATGGCGGTGAACCTCGGGCAACCTCCCGGAAGGGCTTTGTTTAATATCAAAAGTAGGACTTACCTAGCTAGTTGGGCAAGGTACAAGATCTATCATCATCTGCACACCGGGATAAGATTTGGTAGAGGAGGAACTTTACTCAGAATGCTCACATAGCTCCCCCACACTTGAAGTTTGCATTGCTAGGCAACAAAACTTAAGTTCTTAGATCAAGCTTCCTTTTGTAAATGTTCCCTCACCAAAACTTACCAAGGTGGTGTAGCTGATGTAGCTCACATGTTCTTAGATGTCACGCATCTATCATTCTTTTCAATCTCCACCTGAAAGGTTAGTGACCAAAAATATCTGAAGGACAACTTATCCTAAAAACATGTTCTTGCTTTTATTCGAAAAGGGAAATAAAACATATGCTAATCCAGGCTATCTCCTGGTAGTGCTTTGTTTATTTAGGGTCATAAGCTCGACCATGGGAACTTCATCTTGCAGCTATCATTGGTGTTACCATTCCCATCTCACCACCAATCCTTGATGTATCAGTGGAGCTTTAGCTGCAATGTTAGTGCTACAGTGCACACACGAAATCTAAAATGCTTATGGTAAACATATGCATCTACAACCAACCTTCCAAACATTTTGCAAAGGAGGACTAGAAGGTGGTTGTAGCCCTCGTATGTGCTCAGGGCACTAAGCATGATTGACTCTAGAGAGGCATTATGCGAGCATGGTCCGTATGGTATATCAAGAGTGAAACTACCATGCACATATGTGGAATCCTTTCCTCTAGACTCCGAAGTCAGTGCCAAGAAAGGTTCCATGGCCCATGAATTGTTCATCTGAAGAGAGTCATGGTGGAAGCTCGATGTTGACTCTCGATCATGATCGAAAGCAACATGATATGGGCCAGCAGGAAGACGCTGAAACTCGGTCGAGGGTGATGACGATCGTTCTCCTTCACAAAGGTGAAGAGGGTATTCCGAGTCGTACTCATGAGGAGTAGAAAGTTCTATGCCCTCAATGAGAACAGGCTCGGATGACGTGAATGGAGGTATACGTGTCGTCTTCTCGAGCGGGTTTTGCTGGGGAAGAGGCTTCGCCATAGGGTGTCCCAAACAAGGGTAGCAGTGGCGGAAGTGGCTTCCCCAAGATTACCATCTAAGCTCCCTACAGATTCCTCAAAGAATTTATCTAGTGGGGAGCCTAGGAGTAGATCAGGATCGAGGACATCGAAGATGTGAAAGTCTAAGCCAGCCTAAATCCGTCTATGACGAGTGGCACGACACTTGCAATCCCCCGACATTCAAGAACATGCCCAAAGGGACAAGTCTCGAGGAGCATGTCGGATGGTGCTAGTGGAACTTTGCCTAAAAGAGTTTCCGCTAAGTGCCATGGTATGATGTTAACCTCCATGATGGGGTTACAATGGGCCTCTACGGCAATCCCTCTCACAGAACAAGGAATAACCAGAGAGGGTGTACTATCCCAAAATGCTCCGGAAAAGCATATCGCTCTGTTTGGCCATTCCTCCTTCAATGCCTCCTCAGGAAATGCTTCGTGAGGAGGATCGGGAGGCGAAGGAGATACCGTAGGTCTAGGGAAAGGCTCTGTCAGAGGATGTCTAGATGGTTCAGCATGGACATAAATGGTTTCCCTAAGCTCTTCTTCTAGGTTTCCTTGGGATTTATCAAGAAGTTTTTCTAATGGGAAACCTAGGAGAAGATCGAAATCCATGTTGTCATAGATGTAGAAATCTAATCGCACCTCTATGTTATCAATGGTGATTGGCACGTCCCTAGCAATTCCCTGACATGGAAAAATGTAGCACCACCTGGTACTATGGAAAAGTCTGTCATTAGGGGTCAGGAGCATGTCACCCACCAGAGTATCCAAAAGGGACTCCGGTATGATGCAAGCCCCAACAGTAGGGTCGTGTACAACATCTATGGTGTTTCCCCTCATGGAACAGTGGATGGTCGTTGAAGTCGAGCTAACCCGTATTGCTTCGGTTGTATGCTTCTGAGGTGACCAGTCCACTATCGTCCCATGATTCCAAACTTCATCGAGAACCTCACAAAGGTCCAGCAATGTTGTAGGCTTCTCATGCCAAGAGTGATCTGAGGTATTTCTGATGTTTCGAGAAGGATCATCCTCAAATCGGGAAGAGAACTCCGAAGGTTTAATTTCTTCTTCCTTCGATGTTCGTGGTTCGGGAGAGTGCTCAACAGAGGAATCAAGGAATTCAGAGAATGAAAGCTCAAATTCGGCTATTTAGAGACTCTCATGGACCAACTCAGACTCCAGATGGGGTTCATTGTAAACGATATGGGAAGAAGAGGTTTCTAAGAAGAATTCTAGGATCTCTCTTCTTTCTACTAGGGTTTGGTTTTTGAACGAACATCCATCTAAAAGGTTGAGCTCTGGTGCAGATTCCATGTCTATACGAGTATAAAAGGTATACGTCGCCATATCATCGGGTAGGCCTGGGAGTTCGGGTTACCCAATTATTTCGGGTCAGGTAATTCAGGTAATTCATAATTTGGGTAATGAAAACTGCTACCCGATAGTAGTCCCGAAAAAACACTACCCGAAATTTCGAGTACCCGATAATTCGGGTTCGGGTTCGGGTATACCCAATCTACCCAAATTTACAGAAAATGACAAACTACACAAAATGTTAGTAAAATTTTAACAGAAAAAATCACTCGTAATTTGTGTTGAATTTCAACAACAAGTTGAGAAGATTAATATATAATAGTCACTTGTTCAAGCCAAGAGAATTATATTATAATAAAGTGACAATTTTAAGTGTTCAACTAACAATACGTGATAAAGACAAAGACAAAGGCAAATTTCGGGTAGTTCGGGTACCGAAGTGTATTACCCGAATTACACAAACTAATTTCGAGTAATCACAATCACTATCCGAACTTGAGATCGGGTACCTCGGGTTCGGGTAATTCGGGTTCGGGTTCGGGTAATTCGGGTTTGGGTAATTGGTATCGGGTATTTTGTCCAGGCCTATCATCGGGTATAAAAATGTCTGGGCTAGATGTCATAAGACGTAGGAACCTAGCCCAAGCTGCACCTATGGACTCACCCTCTAATTTCTCAAAGTCAAGGAGTTCACACGGCAAGATCTCTATGCGTTCATAAAGGGAGAACGAGTCACAAAAGTTTTCTCGTAGTTCTCCCCAATTATTCACATGCTCTGATGTGTGGGTGTACCATTGCTCCGCTCTATCTACGAGAGAGAAAGGGAACAATTTCCACCACAAAGTTTCCTGTGTCATGCCTGGAATTACCAAGCACGAACACAAGCCCTCGAACTCCTCTAAATGAACATTAGGATCATCACTGATCGTTGCAGAGAAAGGTCGATTCCGAAACATGGCTATAAAGTGAGGACGAAGCTTGCAGCAAGATGAGGAAGTTGATGGTTGCTCTAAGACGAACTCGACCCTAGGGGTAGAGAGGCTTTGACAGGAAGACATCTCAAAGGGTAGCGGGGGTAAAGGTAGAACAAAAGAAAAGATACGAAGACCACTAGGCTTGAAGATAGAAACAACAACTGTCCCCGGCAACAGCGCCAGAAATGCTTGTTGGCATTTCTTAACGTCACCACTAGGCGCCGGGGTAGCGTGAGCGTGTAAGAAACTCCCGGGTACACTGACGAGTGCGAATGAATACGCAAGCGCACGGATACACCGCTGTAGCACTTCCCCTCGGAGAATGAGTATTCCCAAAGGGTATCGTTCCAAGGATGGAGGAGCTTTGGCTCGAACCTAGCTGATGGTCTAAGGACAACACTGGATGAAAGGATAGGTAAAAAGTGAAGGACTGGGTTGGCGACCAGAGAGGGGGGGAGTGAACGAGAGCCGAAAAAAATTCTTCCCAAGAAGAACCTCGGCCTACACCCCGATTTCACTTCCGAACAATCCCACGCACTCCTTGCCAAGACCACGTAACCACTGGAGTGCTACTGATCCTAGGAGCAAGTATCTCCACCCAAACAAGCAACCAAAACACCGCAGCAAAAAACTGTGCTGCCTGCTGCCTGCACTGCACCGGTCAGACCAGCAGACCTCACCGGTCAGACCAATGGCAACGGTCAGGCCGGTGTACACAGCAACACGCACAGAAACGTTCCAGAGAGCCTCAACGAGATTTCTAGGCCCTGGAACCAAAACCACCTCAAAGTGAAACACACAAAGATCGCAGCGGAAAAACTAGCAGCCTTGCTGCACTGCTAGCACTGGTCAGACCGGTCACCTACACTGGTTAGACCGGTCACCCCCTGATCAGGCCTGTGTCAATAGCTCGACACATAGAACTGTCCAAACACTCTCAAAACAAGATCCAAGCACTGGACTCAAGTCTTGGAGAGAACCAACCAAAGACACTAGCCAAGAACTCCTCCGAACCGAGACCAACCTGAATGGAAGTTGGCCAAAACCTTCCTCTGGACAAGACAAGCACACCTCTAGCACAATCCCAAGGAATCCCTATGGAGGCTTGACACCGGTCAGGGCGGTGTCCCTTACCGGTCAGACCCGTCAAGCCTGGGAAACCTCAAAGGTCCAAAGCTAGAGCAAACAAAAGCCAAACTGCACAAAACTGAAACAACAGCTCTCTCTGAACAAGACCAACACTCTAGCACTTGATCTCTCAAGAAACCCACAATGGGGTCCGCACCAGTCAGACCGATCAGCTCAAGGAAACCAAGAGACAAAGGAACTAGAGCAAACAAGGTCAAAATTCAACCAAACTTGAACCACCACTTTCCCTGACTAGAATCAACTTGTAGCCAAAAGATTTCCCAAGAAATCCAAAGTTGGTCTGCACCGGTCAGACCTGTGACCTCCATCGGTCAGACCTGTGCCCTCCAGGAGGCTCAAAGAGAAGATCCAAAACTAGAGCAAATGAAGTCCAAACTTGATGAAATTTGAACCATAGATCTATCTGGTCATCACAAACTTGCTCCCAAAAGATCTCCTAAAAAATCCACTGTCGACCTACACCGGTCACACCTATGACCCCCACCGGTCAGACCAATGAAGACTGGGCACGAACAGAAATGAACCCACGAAGTCAACTCCAACTTCCCGTCGACGGATCTCCCAAACGGCTGGATGGATTGAGCCCAAATTTTGGGTAGATGTTAAGCGTCTCTAGGAGAAGCTATGCCCGAAATCTCATGGCCTCAAACCAACCCAAACTCGAGGAATCTTAGATCTTAGGCTCAAGGGTCAAGAACTCGGTATCAACCAAAAACCACCAAATCGAGGTCGATTCCCGGCGTTTGAGGGGTCAAGTTCATCCACAAAGAGGCACAAGGCACTTACCCATGATCCCCTCAAAGAAATCCGAGAGGAAACGCCTCCAAATCCGACGAACAAAAATCCCTCCAAAAAGGCTCTGAAAATAGCTCCAAAAAAGAAAAACACAGGGAATAAAAGATATGGCACAAGATGAAGAGGATGTAATCACTATGAATCATGTAGCCATATTTGGTTACAAAGCACTCCCAAGAATCACAAATCTTGGATGGCAAAAAGCTCAAACAAAGAGCCACTCTCTCCTCTCTACCTCTCACCAAGAGCACTCCAAGAAGAAGGAGCACACCACCTAGCCAAGCCAAAAGAGATGGCTGCCCAACCAGCCACTCCTCCTATATATAGTCTCTCCGGACAAATGACCAAAGTGCCCCTACACTTAGGAGTTACAATTCAAGCCCATGCAAGGGCATTTTGGTCAACAAATGATTTTCTCCATCGGACGGATGCCCAGCGACCGCACCTTGCGTACCCTCGATGCCAAGCTTGCGATCCCGACGCGTGTCCTCCGCTTCGAAGCACCCGACGCTCCTCGGCCGCCACCGGTCAGACCGGTGCACCTCACCGGTTAGACCGGTTCACACCGGTCAGGCTGGTCAGGCCCACCGGTCAGACCGGCCCATTGCAGAACCACCGCGCTCTGGTCTTCGGTCTTGGCTTTGTGGCTCAGCCAAGTAACCCAGCAGTTTTGTGGTGAACCGCAGCAAACCCCGCGAGCTATGTGCAACCTCCACGCCGAGCTTCAAGCCACAAGTCTTCCACTTCCGCCGCACGGACCGCCTACTCGATCTTGCCTTGTTCCTCGACTTGGCTGCCACGGTCACTCCGGCTCGATGTTAGCTTTTGGATCAACCAACGAACCATTGTTGGCTTACGGATCAACCAACAAACCGACTGGCTTCGTCTTGCTCTTCTTGCACCATGTGGCTCGCACTTGATCCCGTCTGGCCACCGAGTCCATCGAACCAAGCCTACTTGTCCCTCCAGTCCTTCGAAGGCCCCAGCAGGGCTAAGACCTTTCGTGCTTGTTCTTCACCTGCACCAACGCAAACCAAGCTGCAGCCTACATCCACAATACTAAGCACAGAGTCAGTCCACACAACGTTATCAACCACTCATCACTAGGGAGCGACCATCCACCGGTCCTCGGACACATAGTCCTCCAACTCCCCCATGACAAGTGCATTGACTACACACACACTAAAGTAGCATGGTAAACACACATAACACAAAGCACACACTACACAACACACATAATGCAACACTACACACAAAGCCTTAAAACATCCAGTCAATCACTCATCATATACAAACCAAGGCACACCTCAACTTGGTTTCTCAATCTCCCCCTTGATGAGTGTATTGACAAAAGATGGGTTGAAAGCAAAAGAAAAACCCATTCAAGTGCCCAAAAGCCAAGAAAAAGCAAACACAAGGCAACTTGAAATGAGAAGAGCTCCAACCAAAGACTCTCAGAACCAAAGGAAGCACAAAGGCTAAACACCACCAAAGAGTCAAGCAAGCCAAAAGAGCTACAAGCAAACCCGATAACCATCAAACCAATTTCAGCTCTTAACAAATCACTTGTCAACCGCTCATCACCATCAAATCAAGGTTCATATCAACTTGATTTTCCAAATTTCTCCCCCTTGAGGAGTGAGTTGACAACATGCGAGCACAAAGAAATGGGTTGAGAGAGCAAAGGCCGAACATCTCATCCAAGTGAACGAAAACCACACAAGAGAAAAGGACAAAGTGACTTGGCATGAGAGAAACCACAAAGGCCACCACCACTAGCAATCTCGGTCCCCAAAGACATGGGCAACGGCTCGACACAACCGAGATAAGAACGCATGATCCCTCAAGAAGAGGCACAAAGGGCTCAACACCGATCATGGAAGGACTGACAACTCAAAACAACCACCGGCTCCTCAAGAAGAGGCAAAGGGGCTCAACACCACCGGCAAAAGAGCAAAAGGGCACAAAACTCACAAGCTCCCCCTAAACACATGCATTGGGGCCAAAAGATTATACAAAGCTCCCCCTAAACACACATGATAAAGCAAAGAGCACACCAAGCTCACAAGCTCCCCCTAAACACATGCACTAGGGCCAAAGAGCATACAAATCTCACCCTAAACACATGCAATAGAGCAAAGAGCAATGTTGGGGACACAAAACCCCCAAACAGAGAAAATGGAGTTCGACGGACAATTGACGATCAAGATCAGCGCTTTCGATTGAATAGTCTTGAATGAACTTTCTTCAATACATTACACGCTCAACTTTCCAAAATGGCGACCCCTTTTCAATGAGGAGGGGGCCTCCTTTTATAGTGTCAAAAGGCCAAATTTACATTCCAAGTATGCCCCCGAAATCCTAACACCTAACAAGAATCATGCAGGGGCAAACTTGGTTTTTTACACACGTTGCGGATTTAACGCCGTAGTTTGCGGAGCGCAAGTTACGCTGGAGACAGCGGAGCGAAAGATGCACCACGAAAACCGGAGACGGTTCCGTGTTAGAACAGCTTTTGACCGAGCCCTCGTGCTTGAATCTTCGAGAAGCCCCGGGCTTCGCCATATTGCTCCTCCGGCGCCTTGTTCTTGCTGCAACTCGGGGCTTCGGAGCCTTCTAACTGGAGAATAACGAACTGGTTCGACCCTTAGATGAAGCCGGGACCATCGCCTCGTATTGCTTACGGTTGGGAGCTCCGGGCAATTTCCTGCAATGACACACCTCGTAATAGTGTTAAATCTTGTAATTAGTTGACGGATGAAAAAGTCACCGAAGCCCAGACTCTACGACTGTTCCTGAAAGAAACGGAAAAATCATGTGTTCGTAGGGTAACAAAAACCCGCCCGGAGCCCAAATTTCTTCACTTGTCGGCTCTTTATGCTCGCGGACGCGAAACGTCCTCTAGTTTCCCAAAAAACGTTAGCGAAGCCTACCTAAAAAAGAATTTCGAAGCCAAAAGGTTTGTTTAGCTTTTGGCAAACCCCCGGTGCCCACATGTGAGGTTTTCTACAGCCCCAACAGTAGCCCCTCTAGGAGAAGCATTTGAGCAACGAGACTTAACCTTCTCCTCGACTTTGCTTTGCGATTTTGATGAAGAAAACGTCAGCTTCGGCTCTGGGGAGTTTGCTGGTTTAGAAACCTTTTTGGCTTCGCGTGATTTATTTCTTGAAGACTACAGTAAAACCGCTCCTTCCCGAGGCGTCCGTTCGTATTCCGAGACCGTTGTACCTCCTCTCTCTCCTCGGGCTATATAAGGGGGGGGAGGTCCCCTGTTTCCCTTACTTGCGCCGAAGCCAAGTCTCCGCCCTGCTTTCTTCTGCTGCTTTAGGATTCGTGCTAGCTGTGCGATGTCGCCCAAGCTTCGTTGCTTATTTCTTTTGCGGAGCTCAACGCTTTTCACCCACTCTGGCCCGTACGAGACTGACCACGCGGCTAATGACTGAGGAAGAAATAGCTGCTTCAGCTGCGCCAGCCAAAGCCCTAGAAGAGCCGGCAGGACATATAGTTGATTACGAGCCGTCGCCTTCAGCCAAGGGGAAGGAAATGGATCCGGGTGAAGACATTTCTAGAGTGGAAGCTTCGCCATCGGAGCTGATGGCTGGGAGGGAGTCTAAAACCCCGTCATATGTTCTCGGACCTTCGCTCGTGTTTGAGAACCTGATCAAGTACTATGAGGAGAAAGGGTTTTTCCCCGAAGGTATCGCCTGTCATCCAGAGGTTGGAGCCACTCCGGAGCCTAAAGCTGGCGAAGCTGTGGTTTTTCGCGATTTTTTTCAATGCCGGTTTGAGGTTTCCTTGTTCTCGACGTCTGCCAGAGATCCTTGATTGCTATAGCATGAAGTTGCATCAACTGACGTCGAACGCGTTTGTGCAATGGTCTAAGTTCTTTTTTGCCGTGCGCTCTTGCGACGGCCGGGTGGATACCAAAGCCTTTGTTCGGTTTTACGAGCTCCATGTGCAAAAATAGAATTTCCGAGTGGATGGCGATCCTGCTGTCTACGAAAATCATTTTGGGTGCATTACTTTCACAACCCGAAGGAGGAATACCAAGAAAGATATAGAGAGGGTGGAGCTCAGCCCTTCTCATAAAAACAAGTGGGATGATGATTGGTTGAACTACTGGTTTTATGTGAAGGTCGACATGCCCCGCGGCTCCGATGGTGTTGCATTTTATCCTTTCAGCATCACAACAATGACTCCTTTGAGTTACGTGACAGGCCCTGACTTCGCGAAGACTAGAGGTTTTAAAGATTGTGAAAAAGCCTTTCTTTTGGCTTCGCAGTTTCTTCCTAGTCGTGATATCGCCGAGGAGTTTGTTGCTGCCAATATTTGGCCTCTTTCTTCTGGCTGGAGCCCTAAAGAGATTAATTGGCTTACGGTTGAATGGTTTTCTAAAGCTATTCCCTTCCCTCGCTTCGGTCTGGCGATGCCTGAAGGAAAGAATGCTCACGAATTCGTGGGTGAAGTGGAGTGCCGAGTAGTGGACTTGCTTGGCCCTTACACTGAGGCGGAGTACCAGGCTTCGCGACGGTTACCTACCGGAGGCCGTCGCGTGAACCGCATCTTCTCTGAGCTTGGCGTTGAAGTGGAGGACTGCGCGAAGCCCAAAGCTTCTTCTAAGCATGCCCGTGACCCGTCCCAGGCCGCGCTTGACCCGACTGACGTAAAGAAGAAAAAATCTGTGACTTCGCCAGAGGCGTCTGGCGAAGCTGCTGCTGACCCACGGAAGCCTGCAGCTTCGCTGTCTTCTTTAAAGACAAGTCAACTTGAGCGTCCTAAGAAAAAGGAAGTTGCGACACAAGAGAAGGATTCCTCTGCTGAGAAGGTGGCGAAGCCCGGCCTTCGTCATAAGAAGGCTGGGTCAAAACCTAGGCAGCCATGTCGCATAGTAAATATCCTTGGTTCTTCTGACACCTTGGAGTTTCTTGACTCGGAAGCCGGAGGTGCCAGAAGCAAAGAACGGTCAGCCACTCCTGAACCTGAGGTTGAAAAAGCTGTCGTTCCTAGCCCCAAGGGGATCGTCTCAGACCTCTCTGTCCCGGGGAATGCTAGTGGTATAGACTGGGCTGGTGAAAGTTTGAAACTTCCTGGAGCCGACAACATACAAGACAAAGGAAAAAGCCTTTCGCAGCTCTGTGATCACCCCAAAGCCCCGGAGGACATCAGAGCATCGCCTGAATTTATGCGGTCCTTGGCCGAGACTGTGAGTACCTCTGGCGTTGTGGAAGGGCATACGCTAGAGATGGTGCTGGCGGAGAAAAGCTCCTTCGACCCCTCAACTTATTCTTACAACAAGGCTGTTAGTATGAGGGGTTTACAAACTTTATTTTCTATTCGTTTGCCATTTCTTAAAGAGCGTGGAGTTGTAGAATCTCATGTGCTCTGGGAGCTAAGGGATTCTGGTCGGCTTGCAGGGGCAACATCTGCTGACGTCCCGCAGGAGGAAGGTGGTGCCCTTGACGGCCAGGCTCTGGAAGAAGGGGAAATTTCCTGAGCTCCGGCTCCTTCTTTGATTGTAAGGCAACCAGGCACCAGTTCTACTGTTGAACCTTCGGCGCCTTTTGATCCAAAAGGTTAGTTCCTTAACTTTTTTGTTTTTCGCTCCTTCGTTTTTCTGGTTGAGCGGTTATATTGAATTGAATCATGCTATATATTTTGTTTGTAGCTTATGAGAAATCTGTTGAAGACATGGAAGCCGGCCGCCTGGCTGGCCTATCAGCTGAGCTTTGCTATAAAGCGATGATCTCAAGCCAGAAATTTCTTGAGAAGTACCGCTCCCAAGAAAAAGAGTTTCTGGCTACCGAAGCTCTGAATGGTGAATTGAGTCATGAGATAAAGAGGCTGAAAAAGGAAAACGAGATTCTGACCAACCTTCGTAAGCTGCAAGTGGGAAACATTGAGATCCTGAAAGATAGTGTTAAGACCTATCAGGTTGCGGCGGAAAAGCTAAATGATAAGATGCTTGAGGAATTTAAAAAGATAATTGAAGACGACGACCAGATTATTGAGTCTCTAAAAAAGGAGGAAGAAGCGCAAAAGACTGAGATTGAAGAACTCAAAAAAGAAGTTAAGGGGCGTGACAAGTTTATCGAAGAGGCTGAAGAGGTTTTGAAGAAAAACTTCAACATTCTGTATGAAAAGTACTCTTTTGCTCTTAGTGAATTCGGAGCGGAGCCCCTGCCTTTCCCTGGTGACAAAGATGCTAAGGCTATATTCGACTGGATGGAACAAGAGTTTGACCATCTCCCTAGCGTGATGACCGGTGCTAGCGACTACGTGGCTTCGATGTGCGTGGAAGCCTTGCTTGGGCTGCTTGAGAAAACAGGATGTTCAGACTTTTTGGCCTTGGAAGCTAGGAACTACAAGTTTCCGACAGCGGAAGAACTCGAGTGCGAAGTGGCTTCGAAGAATGTTCGGGTGATTAAGAAGATTTTCTTGACCTTATTTTAGGAGGCATCTGGGCAAGAACATGCTAAGGCCGTGGCGCGTCGGCTTTTGGCAGAGGTAACGGATTGCATTTGTGATTTTTTCACTTGCGCTTTCTTTCTTTTTCATCTGAGTGTACTTATTCTTCTGCTTTGTAGGCAAAGGAAAAGGAGGCGCTGGGAAGAGACTCGAGCGAAGATGACAGCGAAGGTGGCAGATCCCCTACTAGTGCTGTGCCTGGCGGTTCTGGCTCTGGTGTCCGTAAAGATGTGGTAAATGATGATGCTGAAGATAAAGATGCCGAAGCCTGAGAACTTCTTTGAACTGTTTGTCTGTTCTTGTAACGCCCTGCGTGGCACATAAACTTTGGGGTAGAAAAACTTTTGGTTGAGGATGTTAACTGTAAAATGTTATTGGCTTTGTTGCCATTCTCTTTCTCGTTTTAGGCTTTTGTTTGAAGAAAACGTCACCTCCCTTTTGGAATGGTTTTCTTTGTAGCTGGTTTTTGTGCGATAAGGTTGATTTCGATGTTTTTAGCTTCAGAAAAAAGAGCAAAAAACTAACTTTGTTTTTGAAGAAAACGTCACCCCCCTTTTTTGGTCTTTTTTCTCGAAGCCCTTAGCTTGAGAGATACTTGCAACGCCTTTGACTTTTTTCGTAGGAAGAGTGAGCTTTCTTGAAAGAGAGCCCAAAGTCTAGCGAAGCTTGTTCCGAGCTTCGCAGACTTTCTTTTCAATGGTCGAATATCAACAATCTTGTCGCTTTTTCGACAGATTTTGCTTTTTCCATTCTTGCAAACGATCTTTTAGAAAAGAAACAGCTGATCCGAGGGGTAGCGTTTTCCTTAGAGTAGAAAGGCCTTCTGAAAATGTCAAAATTTTAGCGAAACTTATTCCGAGCTTCGCAGACTTTCTTTTTTATGGGCGAACAATAATCTTGTTTCTTCTTTTGAACACTGGATTGCTTTCGATTTTTTAGCACTCCTTTTTCTTTTTTGGAAAAAATAACTGATCCCGCAACTTAGTGTGTTGCCTGTGGGATTCTTTGGTACTTAAGCATGATTGCTAAGTTTTTTTATGAGACAACGCGGGTAAGCTTGTTGCTTTTTGGTTGCTCTTTGGGCAGAAACCCCCTTTGCAATAAGTAAATAACTGGAAATAAGTTGATGAAAGTAAATAACACAAGAATTTTAAGGGGAATGAAATTTCATTAAGACTGAAATTTAATACATAGACCCGCCTCATTAAAAACCTTGCTTCCTGATTTGGAGTCCCCTTTTTGCAAGGAAAAGAGTACTGATCTCGAAAATGTAAATTACTGGGAAATATAAGGAAGAAAGAAAAGAAAAAAGACGTGAGATAACTAAGCACCGGCTCTGCTTATAAGTTCACGAAGCTAGGGCTTTACATTGCCTTGTTCTTATGGGTAATACTTGAGGAGGCCGTCTGCGTTCCAAGTGTGTGGCAACGCGTTGCCCAACTGGTCTGCCAAGTGAAAAGTTCCTGGCCTAACACTCTTTGTTACGATGAAAGGACCTTCCCAAGGTTCTTGTAGCTTCCCTGGGTTGTCAAAGTTTTTCTTTTTCTTGATGACCAAGTCCCCCACCTGTATTTCTTTTCTTACTACCTTCTTGTCCCTCCATTTCTTGGTTTCTTGCTGATATTTTTCTAAGTTCTCAGCAGCTTGAAGTATGTCTACTTCGATCAAATCTTTTTCGGCTTCCTCGAAGCCCATGTCTTGTACTTTCAAGACTCGTAAACTTTGGTTCTTGATCTCTTCTGGTGTCATGGCTTCGGAACCAAATAGCAACTTGAAAGGTGAGAAACCTGTAGCTCTTGAGACATTGGTGTTGTGAGACCAAGTTACCTTCGGCAACTCGTCTACCCATTTTCCTTTTCTCTGGTTCAACAAGCATTTCTTTATGCTGGAGAATATTTGGCCATTTGCTCTTTCTACAGCCCCGTTTGATTGTGGGTGATATACAGAAGCGAATTTTAACTTGGTTCCCATGGTGAGGCAGAATTCCCTAAAATCATTACAGTCGAATTGTTTTCCATTATCTACAGTTAGTTCCCTAGGAACCCCGAATCTGCAAATTATACTTTGCTAAAAGAACTTTTGGATGTTACGGGATATGATGCTAGCCAGCGGTTTGGCTTCGACCCATTTGGTGAAATAGTCTTTTTCTTTGGGGGTGCCATCGTGGGTTCCTTGATGGCTAAGAACACGGTGGGCGCCTTTGTTGGGGACACAAAACCCCCAAACAGAGAAAATGGAGTTCGACGGACAATTGACGATCAAGATCAGCGCTTTCGATTGAATAGCCTTGAATGAACTTTCTTCAATACATTACACGCTCAACTTTCCAAAATGGCGACCCCTTTATAATGAGGAGGAGGCCTCCTTTTATAGTGTCAAAAGGCCAAATTTACATTCCAAGTATGCCCCCGAAATCCTAACACCTAACAAGAATCATGCAGGGGCAAACTTGGTTTTTTACACACGTTGCGGAGTTAACGCCGTAGTTTGCGGAGCGCAAGTTACGTCGGAGACAGCGGAGTGAAAGATGCGCCGCAAAAACCGGAGACGGTTCCGTGTTAGAACAGCTTTTGACCGAGCCCTCGTGCTTGAATCTTCGAGAAGCCCCGGGCTTCGCCATCTTGCTCCTCCGGCGCCTTGTTCTTGCTGCAACTCGGGGCTTCGGAGCCTTCGAACTGGAGAATAACGAACTGGTTCGACCCTTAGATAAAGCCGGGACCATCACCTCGTATTGCTTACGGTTGGGAGCTCCGGGCAATTTCGTGCAACGACACACCTCGTAATAGTGTTAAATCTCGTAATTAGTTGACGGATGAAAAAGACGCCGAAGCCCAGACTCTACGACTGTTCCTGAAAGAAACGGAAAAATCATGTGTTCGTAGGGTAACAAAAACCCGCCCGGAGCCCAAATTTCTTCACTTGTCGGCTCTTTATGCTCACGGACGCGAAACGACCTCTAGTTTCCCAAAAACGTTAGCGAAGCCTACCTAAAAAAGAATTTCGAAGCCCAAAAGTTTATTTAGCTTTTGGCAAACCTCCGGTGCCCACAGGTGAGGTTTTCTACAGCCCCAACAAGCAAATCACAAAAGCACAACTCAATCAAGCCAAAGAAGCTCCCCCTGTACACATGCAAACTCCCCCTGAACAAATGCATGGAAACTTACCATTAACAAGAGCTACTCAGCTCCACACCGGTCGGACCTGTGCCTGCATCGGTCAGACCTGTGCTCTCACCGGTTTGAGCTGTGCTCTCACGGGTCTGACCTATGCATACCGGTCAGACCTGTGCCCTCACCAGTCTGACCTATGACCACCAAAAAATGAACATCTCCCAAATGCAGCCCGGAAATGCAAGAAAAGGCTTTAAATATGCCCAGATATATAACCCATGTGCAAATTTTTCACCCTTGTTGACAAAGCATGAAATGAGGCAATTTTGCAAAAGTTTCAACTACTAGCTTCTGAAATATACAAAGGGCTATAAAATGCTACAAGTGAGCAAATGAGCAAGCAAGACATTCCACAGTTCCGTAAAAGCATAGCCATCAAGATAGTAAAGCTATATAGGCATATGACAAAGGTATGATCAAATTAAGCAATTTTGCGAAAAATTTCCCTCTAACGAGCAAAGACCTAAACATGAGCAAAACATGCCAAAGTGAATCTAGATCACACAAACTTCATGCTAGGTCACATATCCTCATCAAAAGATCATTATGAACACCCATAAGAATCTCATGTCATGTTAAAGCCACCGAGTCATGTGCCTACTTCTTAAAATGAGACTTCTCATGGTAGACATCATGCAATGGTTTAGCACCCAAATTATTGCAATTTTAAAGCATTTTATGACATGGAACAAGTGAGAGCATAACTTCAAGCAAAGCATTTCATACCAATTTCATTGTTCATATTTAAGCACAAAATGGTACATGAAGTGCCTTTGCGGCAAATAGAAGCTTATGCTCCCCCACAAGGTAACACATGGGCTAAACATTCATAATGATGAATGGATCTTTGACCCCATGTGAAAAGCACAAGATATCCAAACATGAATTAAGCATGATATAAACCACTAATGCACACTAAGATCATGCAAAGCCTTAAACTCACGAGAGAGAGCCTATCCTGACATTTTCCAAAAATAGCCATCTCAACTTGCACATATAGCAAAACTATCAAGAGCATAGCTATCCGTCACCGAATCATATCAAACATGCTCAAGAGGTCATAAATAGCATATCATAGTATTCATGGAATATAGGAGAAGCTCAACCTACCATGCATATGATACAAATGCAACAAAGGTAGATATGTACAACAAATGCCACATGATATAGATGACACAATGCAAGACACGAATGTCAAATCTACCAAAGTATGCATGGGGAGACAAGGAACTTGACTTAACACCAAGAAGGCTCTCAAGGGGAAACACCAACTAAAAACCGCTCCAAGCGAGAGAAGAGCCACCAAAGATCCCAATTGAGTACCATAGGAAAGGTACCAATTGCAAGACCGCCAAAGATCCTAATTGAGTACCATAGAAAGGATACCAATTGGAGGATCACAAATGGCTACCAAAAGCCAAAGCACACCTTGAAACCAAATTCCCAACGAAAGAAGCCAAGCTCCCCCTCAACCAAAGACAACTAGCAAAGCAAAAGCGAGGAAAAGAAAGAGCAAAAGAGAAGCTCTAAAACCAACCTAAAAAGGGAGAAAACCAAAGAAGGAACAAAACACAACCCGAAGACAAGGCAAGCCCAAAACCCAAAGCAAGCTCAAAACATGCTACACAATGCATTGGCAATACCAATCAAGATAAACAAAGCATTGTAACATGATTCCACATATATGTATAAGCATGGGCTAGCAAGCATGTCAACAAGGTACAAACCTATACAAGGATACTAAACCAAAATGATACCAAAGAACAACATGCCAAACATGATACAAGAACTAAACAAAGGCATGGTACAAGTTCATATGGATCATCCACCAACATATATTACAAAGGTAGCATGTCAAGATATACATGGGGGACAAACATGCTAACAAGAAAGATACCATAGAGCTAGCCAAACATGATATAGATGAACAACATGACATAACCACAAAGAGCAACCATAAAGCATGCTGTTCATAAATATCATCCACGACAATATCACACAAAGATAGCAAGATAGATATAAAAGATCACAAAGCTATCATGAACAAGGTGGCTAGCCTACCATGGTTTATACACAAGCATGACACAAGATCAAAGCATGCAACAAGTATATACAAGTGAGCACAAGGGGAAAAGAAAACTCACTATACATGTCTACAAAGGCTCTCAAGAGCCATCCAAAGCGGTGTGGAGAACCATCCTATCTTGATCACCCCATGTCCAAAGATCAAGTACCATCCAACCCATGTTCTCCAACCGTGTCTCCATACCTACACACAAGGAGACAAAAAAGACCGAGCCTTGGATCCCAAAGGGTTAGCAAGCACATACTTGGGAATCCAATACTTGGTCACACAGGTAAACAATGCACTCAACTTATCATGTGGGTTAGCATGATGCAAATGCCGGTTCAAATGAAAAGTCTTTCGAACACTCTTAGAGCCATGCCTCAAAGGAGCCACTCGCGAAGAAAACCGAGTGCTACCACAAGCAAAAAGGCAAAGATCCTTCGGGGTCGTAGGAAAAGAACCAACACAAGCAGCAAAGAAAGCAAGTCGCGGACCAACACAAGAAACACTAGAAACATGTCCATGAGCATGACCTAACTCACTAGAAAGAGTGTCATAAAATCCGTCCACAAATTGTGCCTTCTTAGGCTCACAAGTGTTCATGCCATGAGAAGGGTTATGAACAACCAAAGGCCTAGAAGCACCTCCTCCCCGTTTTCTCCTTGCCCGGCGGTAGCAAAAGCTCTCTTGATGCCCATCCGTCCCACAATGAGAGCAATGGTACAAAGGCCTATCGGGAGGAACGGTCCAAGTGGACAAATCACCATTTTCTTGTAAGTGAGAAGTCCCTTGGGACTTAGAGCAAGAAGAATCAACCCCAACATCCGACTTGGTGCCCTCATTAGAATCACACGTGCCATGAGAAAGGCTACATGGCTTCTTAAAAGCTTTGGCACGCACACGCCGCTCGTGCTTGACACGGTGAAAGCAAAACTCAACGGTATGCTCATCCTTCTTGCAAAAGGTGCATTGGAACTTCGGTTTGGGAGCATGAGTTCCAAAAAAGTGAGAAGCACCTTTGCCATCTGACACATCCTGGGCAACACTGGAAGAAGCAACAAGCTTAAGAGTAGCTACGAAAGAGCTATCCAAATCACCACCACACGTGCCACCATCCAAAGACTCACGCTCAAGAGAAGAAGTCAACTCCGGTTGAGAAGAAGCAACTGTAAAAGCATCAACATCGGAGTGACAAGAAATACGAGAATCCAAACCCTTGGCACAAAGACTCTTGCACCTTGTGCGCAAAATCTCATTTTCAAATTTGAGGCGCTCACAAGTACCACATGTCATATTTCTCAAATTCTCAATTTCCGCCTCAATGCATCTAGCATATGTGGTACGCAAGAGTTCATTCTCTTCCTCAAGGTTGGCACTCATCTCAACATGCACAACCAACTTGGCGCTCATATCATCGCACATTTTCTTCAAAGCCAACACTTCACTTTCCAAATCAATGGATGATGTGCAAATGAGATCACATGAACAACTAGCATCCTTCACATCAAGCAAAGCTCCATCACAAGAAGTATGGCAAGCATCATCTAGTTTAGCATGCAAGGCAGAGCAAGACGTACAAGCAGCTATCAAAGCATGTCTAGACTTCAACTCAACAAGCTTAGCCCTAACCACATCTACTTCCTCAACCCTTGAGGTATACTAGTTCTTAAAGACATCCAATCTAGCAAGAGAAGCATCACAATCAGTGCAAACAGTAGGAGCAGCCTTAAGAGACTAAATTTCTAGCCTAGCATCAAAAAGCTTGGACTCTAGATCAACTACCTTTTCTCCAGCCTCTTCAAGCAAAGTCCTAAGCTCTTTCCTCATCTTCTTAGCCTTCCTAAGAACTTTATCATGATTATCTATGAGATCCTCTACCATAGTGATCTCCCTATGCAGAGACTCGGGATCACGATATACCTCATCCTCGGAGTCGGAGTCCGAGTCACCCTTTCTGCTCTTCCTGTGTACCGTCCTCTTCTCCAAACTCCTCCTGCTCAAGGAACCACCTAAGGACAAAGAGCCAATCGGACAAGAACTGGGTGCCATAACTCAAAGCACCGGTTAGGATTAGCCGAAAGCAAGCACAAAGCACGCAAACCAAAGCTGCAAGCAAAATCACCCCTTTCCTCTGTCGCCATGTGGATCTTAGACTGGTTAGAATCACGAAGATCCGTAACTGGCTCTGATACCAACTGAAGGACTAGATTGGCGACCAGAGAGGGGGGAGTGAATGGGAGCCGATAAAAAGTCTTCCCAAGAATAACCTCGGTCTACACCCCGATTTCACTTCCGAGCAATCCCACACACACCTTGCCAAGACCACGTAACCACTGGAGGTGCTACTGATCCTAGGAGCAAGTATCTCCACCCAAACAAGCAATCGAAACACCGCAGCGAAAAAATGTGCTGCCTGCTGCCTGCACTGCACCGGTCAGACCAGCAGACCTCACCAGTCAGACCGATGGCAACGGTCAGGCTGGTGAACTGCACCGGTCAGGCCGGTGTACATAGCAACACGCACAAAACCGTTCCAGAGAGCCTCAACAAGATTTCTAGGCCCTGGAACCAAAACCACATCAAAGCGAAACACACAAAGATCGCAGCAGAAAAACTAGCAGCCTTGCAGCACTGCCAGCACCGGTCAGACTAGTCACCACACCGGACAGACTGGTCACCCCCTGATCAGGCCTATGCCACCAGCTTGACACACAAAACTGTCCAAACACTCCCAAAACAAGATCCAAGCAATGGACTGATGTCTTGGAGAGAACTAACCAAAGACACTAGCCAAGAACTCCTCCGTACCGAGACCGACTTGAACGAAAGTTGGCCAAAACCTTCGTCTGGACAAGACAAGCACACCTCTAGCACAATCCCCAGGAATCCCACTGGAGGCTTGACACCGGTGTCCCTAACCGGTCAGACCGGTCAAGCCTAGGAAAACTCAAAGGTCCAAAGTTAGAGCAAACCACAGCCAAACTGCACAAAACTGAAACAACAGCTCTCTCTGAACAAGACCAACACTCCAACACTTGATCTCTCAAGAAACCCAAAAGGGGGTCCGCACTAGTCAGACCGATCAGCTCAGGGAAACCAAGAGACCAAGGAACTAGAGCAAACAAGGTCCAAATTCAACCAAACTTGAACCACCACTTTCCCTGACCAGAACCAACTTGTAGCCAAAAGATTTCCCAAGAAATCCAAAGTTGGTCTGCACCGGTCAGACCTGTGACCTCCACTGGTCAGACCTGTGCCCTCTAGGAGGCTCAAATAGAAGATCCAAAACTAAAGCAAATGAAGTCCAAACTTGATGAAATTTGAAACATAGATCTATCTCGTCATCACAAACTTGCTCCCAAAAGGTCTCCTAAAAAATACACTGTCGACCTGCACCGGTCAGACCTAAGACCCCCACCGGTCAGACCAGTGAAGACTGGGCACGAACATAAATGAACCCGCGATGTCAACTCCAACTTCCCATCGACAGATCTCCCAAACAGCTGGATGGATTGAGCCCAAATTTTGGGTAGATGATAAGCGTCTCTAGGAGAAGCTATGCCCAAAATCTCATGGCCTCAAACCAACCCAAACTCGAGGAATCTTAGATCTTAGGCTCAAGGGTCAAGAACTCGGGTTCAACCAAAAACTACCAAATCGAGGTCGATTCCCGACGTTTGAGGGGTCAAGATCATCCACAAAGAGGCACAAGGCACTAACCCATGATCCCCTCAAAGAAATCCGGGAGGAAACACCTCCAAATCCGACGAACAAAAATCCCTCCAAAAAGGCTCTGAAAATAGCTCCAAAAAATAAAAATGCAAGGAATAAATGATATGGTACAAGATGAAGTGGAGGTAATCACTATAAATAATGTAGCCATATTCGGTTACAAGCCACTCCCAAGAATCACAAATCTTGGATGGCAAAAACCTCAAACAAAGAGCCACTCTCTCCTCTCTACCACTCACCAAGAGCACTCCAAGAAGAAGGAGCAAACCCACCTAGCCAAGCCAAAAGAGATGGCTGCCCAACCAGCCAATCCTATATATAGGCTCTCTGGACAAATGACCGAAGTGCCCCTACACTTAGGAGTTACAATTCAAGCCCATGCAAGGGCGTTTTGGTCAACACATGATTTGCTCCAACGAACGGATGCCCAACGATCGCACCTTGCGTACCCTCGATGCCAAGCTTGCGATCCCGTCGCGTGTCCTCCGCTTCGAAGCACCAGACGCTCCTCGGCTGCCACCGGTCAGACCGGTGCACCTCACTGGTCAGACCGGTCCACACCGGTCAGGCCCACCGGTCAGATCGGCCTAGTGCAGAACTGCCGCGCTCCGGTCTTCGGTCTTGGCTTTGTGGCTCAGCCAAGTAACCCAGCAGTTTTGTGGTGAACCACTGCAAACCCCGCGAGCTATGTGCAACCTCCACACCAAGCTTCAAGCCACAAGTCTTTCGCTTCCGCCACACGAACCGCCTACTCGATCTTGCCTTGTTCATCGACTTGGCCGCCACGGTCGCCCCGGCTCGATGTTGGCTCTCGGATGAACCAACGAACCATTGTTGGCTTTCGGATCAACCAACGAGCCGACTGGCTTCGTCTTGCTCTTCTTGCACCGTGTGACTCGCACTTGATCCCGTATGGCCACCGGGTCCATCGAACCAAGCCTACTTGTCCCTCCAGTCCTTCGGAGGCCCCAACAGGGCTAAGACCTTTCGCGCTTATTCTTCACCTGCACCAACGCAAATCAAGCCGCAGCCTACATCCACAATACTAAGCACAGAGTCGGTCCACACAACGTTGTCAACCACTCATCACTGGGGAGCGACCATCCACCGGTCCTCGGACACATAGTCCTCCAACTCCCCCCTGACAAGTGCATTGAAAACACACACACTAAAGTAACATGGTAAACACACATAACACAAAGCACACACTACACAACACACACAACGCAACACTACACACAAAGCCTCAAAACATCCGGTCAATCACTCATCATATACAAACCAAGGCACATCTCAACTTGGTTTCTCAGAAAGGATCTGCTTGACAGAGCGCAGAGTCTAGCACGATCTCTCTGGTAGAAACACTCGCATTGGGCGCCAATCCACCCTAGCTGTTTAGGACTAGGAATATGTTGTGGCAACGGGGCCCTACTCGGTACACAAGCATGGAGGGTTTCGAAGGGTCCAACAGGCTGTCACCACTGCGGCCTACCTCTATTGTTACGTGAATGCAATTGGTATTCGAAGGATAACCTATGGTCCAGACACCACGTCTACACCACTGACTACTACTATAGCCTGACACCGTCTGATGTCCCGGTAGCCCTACTATAGCACTCCGTATAAATACGGAACTATGAATCCGCGAGGGAGATACTGGCACTAGCTCAAGGTATACTCTATCACTCATGCAAGATCACGAATGCACTTTGATCTAATTAGAGATTTGCAGGAGCATCAACTTTATTCTAATAGACAAGCTAACATACAAACGGAATGCAAACTTATGATCCAGCTCTACTAGATCGAAAGGGTTGTGTTCGAAGAACACAAGCCTCTAAATCAAGAACGAACGAAGAACACAAGAACAATTCACCTATGCATGCATACGACTTCAGTCTAAATAGAAAATGTCGAAATACTTACATTAGTATAAATGATGAACAAAGGCACCGCTGAGGCTTGTTCTAGAGGAAGATGAAGGACCGGAATGGGTGACCAGAGAGGGGGCAGTGAATGGGAGCCGATAAAAATTCTTTCTCGAGGGAGATAGCTCCTCCAACGAGATGAACACGGCCTTGATCCCGAAATCACTTTCACCACTCTATCCGCACGTTTGCCAAGACCACATAGCCACTGGAGTGCTACTGATCCTAGGACCAAACCTCACCAGCAAGCAACACAACTACGCACACAACAATGGAAACAACACACAAAAAATTTCCTGCTAGGGGCGGTCAGACGCATGGTCAGGGCGGTCAGACCGCCTAGGCCTGGAATTTCCCAAAACCACAACTCGAAGCTCAGGACTCCAATTCGACCCAAGATTTCGCCTGGAAACTCCTCTGATCAAGGCAAACAAGCTATCAGAGAAAATCTCCGAAAAACCAACACTTTCCTCGTGAAACCCCCATGGTGGTTAGACCGCATACATAGGGCGGTCAGACCGCCTCCTCTCCAAAAACTAGCCACGGGTCAACCCTGAACTTCCCTTCACCCAATCTCCCAATTCACTCCACAGATTGCAACGAAACTTGGGGATAGCTGGGTCACTTCATGAATGACCTCTCCACCAAAGGATATCCACCGAAACCCATCCAATCAATAGGAATCGCGAATCGAAGGCCTCTAGGTCATGACCTCCAAGAACTCCGAAAACCACCCAAATCGAAGGATTTCCCAAGAGATTTCTAGGGCAAAATCAGCAAGAAAAGAGGCACGAAGACCTCATGTGTTATACCCAACAAGAATCGCTCCAAGAAACCCCTCAAACAAGCCACCACGAAAATCCGCTTCGAAGACCTCAAGAGCTTCGAAAATCACCAAAAGGGACAACAACGGGAAACAAAGAGAGACTAGATGAACCACGCCGAAGCTTCTATACATGCCAAGGTTCATACAATGTCTAGCAAGCCGCCCGAACATCCAACCCTCTCACAAGATCTCCCATGAAGCTCTCAAGCTAGGCCTAAGAAAACAAAGGAGGAAAGCAAATGAACTAGGGTTCCAAGAGGTGGCTGCCATCTCCTCTCACTTGAGTTTATATGGAGGGCAACCAATAACCAAATTACCCCTAGTTACTAAACTTAAGATACAAGCCCACCGAGGAAACTGTTGGAACTTTGGTCGTTTTCTTCATCGAACGGACGCCCGCAGGCCGCAATCTGCTTCATCTCCACGTAAGCCTCACGATCGCGCCACACGTCCTCCGCTTCGAAGCTTCTCGACGGGCTGCGAGCCAGGCCGGCCTCCCCCGGTCACTCCTGGCTGGGCGGTCAGACCGCCCCTCCTTGGCTGTCAGACCGGCCTGAACAGGCTGGTTCGCCCCGTCGAGCCTTCGGCCTTGGCTTTGTGGCTCAGCCAAGTAACCCAGTGGTTTTGTGGCCAAAGCACTGCAAACCACGCGTGCAAGCTTTAGTGTTAGCTGCTACCTTGCACCGGCTCCATCCCTCTCGACGTCGTCTTGCTCTTCTTGCCAACGTACGGTCCGCTCTGGATCCTGTCGGCCACCGGGTACCTGGATCGAAGCCTACTTGTCTCTCCGCTCCTGGGAGGTCTCACAAACATAGACCTTTCGCACTTGATCTTCACCTGCACCACACGAATCAAGCCGCAACCTGCACCTGCAATACTAGGCCAAGAGTTAGTCCACACAATGTTGTCAATCAATCATCACCAAGGAGCGACCATCCACCGGTCCTTGGACCACACAGGTCCTCAATCTCCCCCTTGATGAGTGCATTGACAACACCCACACACATAGTAACCATCATAGGAAAAGGAAAAGAAAGAAAGAAACAACCACCCATCAAGTGATCTAGAAACCAAACAACACAAACCTTGATCACTTGAAGCCAAAGTCTCGGTCCCCTAAGGCAAGGGCAACGACTCGACATAATCGAGACAACAACCAAAGCTCACAAAGAGCAAACCACCAAAGCAAGAACTCAGGCGACACAAGGAGCTCCCCCTGAACACATGCAGGCTCCCCCTGAGCAAATGCACTCCCCCTGAACCCATGCATGCAAAGAACTACAGCAAATGCATGAAAACTAGCAAAACTTGCTCACACTGACCCAGGCCGGTCAGACCGCCTGGGCCGGTCACATTACAGACAGGGCGGTCAGACCGCCCTATGTGACCGCCCCCAGAAAAAATTGTTCCGAAACAATTCGAAACCAGCCGAAAACCTTCTAAACATGCTCAGATCCATTTTGCATGCACAAACTTCTCCCCCTTGTTGACAATGCATGAATCAAGGCATTTCTATGAAAATTACATCCTAGAGCTTCTCAAATAAACAATGAGCACCACAAAATGCTACAAGTGAGCAAATGAGCAAGCAAGACATTCCAAAGATTTGTATGAGCATTGCCATCATGATAGTCAAGCTATATGAGCAAATGAGCAAGCCATGATCAAAATACACAATTTTGCGAAGAAAAATTCCCTCTCATGAGCTAAAGACCAAAACATGAGCAAAGTCTACCAAAGTGAATTTAAATCACACAAACTTCATGCTAGGTCACATATCCTCAACACAAGATCATTACAAACATCCATAAGTATCTCATGTCATGTTAAAGCCACCGAGCCATGTGTCTACTTCTTAAAATGAGACTTCTCATGGTAGACAACATGCAACAGTTTAGCACCCATATAAAATCAGATCTAAAACATTTATGACATGGATCAATTGAGAGCACGATTTTGAGCAAGGCATTTCATACCAATTTAATTTTTCACATTTAAGCATAAAAATGGTACATGAAGTGCCTATGTGGCAAAAAGAAGGTATCACATGGGCTAAACATTCGTAATGACAAATGGGTCTTTGACCCCAAGTGAGAAGCACATGATATCCATCCATGAATTAAACATGACATAAACCACCAAGGCACACTAAGATCATGTCAAGCCTTAAACTCACAAGAGAGAGCCTATCTCACATTTTCCAAAAATTAGCCATCTCATCATGCAAATATAGCAAAACTATCAAGAGCATAGCTATCCTTCATCAAATCATATCAAACATGCTCACAACTAGCTTATTATAGCAATCAATGTATATAGGAGAAGCTCATCCTACCATATGAGACAAATGCAAAAACAAATATGACTATACATCATGTTACAAATGCAATGCCATGCATAAAATAAATATGATACAGATGCTACAAATGAGCTCCCACCACCAACGCAGGAAAGCAAACAGACACCGAGCTCACCCCGCAAGCGAGTGAAAGTGGCTTGGTCAAGTGGTTTGGTAAAGATATCAGCTAGTTAGTATTGGGTGGGGACACAAATCAAAGCCATAGGAGCTGGGAACAACAACTGGCTGCAGCAACATACTCGGCCTCTGTAGTGAACTGGGCTACACTCGACTGCTTGCAGGATGACCAAGAAACCAAAGAAGACCCAAGAAATTGACACCCACTAGAAGTAGACTTACGATCCAAACGACACCCAGCGAAGTCAGCGTCCGCAAACCTGTGAAGGTTGAGTGCCGAGGCCGCATAAAACCAATGACCAAACTCAAGGGTGTAGTTCAAGTATCTGAAAATCCTCTTGACGGCCTGCTGATGTGAAGTCCTCGGTGAAGCCTGAAAACGAGCGCACAGACACACACTAAACTGTATGTTCGGCCTCATTGCCGTGAAGTATAGGAGGGAGCCGATCATGCTCCGGTACTCATTCTGGTCCACGGGCTCGCCATCAACATCCGCATTCAAAGCTGTAGTCGTACTCATCGGCGTAGCCATTGGCTTTGAGTCATCCATCTTGAATTTCTTCACTATGTCCTTGGTGTACTTGGCTTGATGCACAAACGTCCCATCCTTGCACCGCCTGATCTGAAGCTCGAGAAAGAACTGCAACTCACCCAACATGGACATCTCGAATTCCCTGCTCATGTCATCTGCAAACCTATGATCGACGAAGGTGGGTGATCCACCTGAACACGCCGTGGAGCCTCACGTCTGGAGACCACCTCTCTCTCAGCAGCAGCAATCTCTCGAATAGCCTCAATCGTCGTCGGTGTAGGTGTAGGACCATCCTCGATCGTCGTCGTAGTCGTGGAAGTAGTAGGTACACGGCCAGCTGCAGGAGCACCACCACCATCATCTTCTTCACCATATTCCTGCACCTCCTCCTCAAAGATCTCCTCGCCAAACTCCTCATCACCTGCACATTCAAAGACCAAAGAGCTATGCGGCTGTGTCTTGTCGAAGGTAAGCTCGCAAGTCTCCACGATTTGGTTAGTTTCCAAGTTGAGCACACGAAATGCTCTAGAGTGAGTAGCATAACCAAAGAAAATACCATCAACTGACCTAGCCTCAAACTTATCCAACTTTTTGCCAAAGACATGAAAGTGACTCACCTTGGGTACTCGCCCATGCATCAGCTCATAGCAGGTTTTCTTCTTGAAAGCTCGGAGGAGGATCTAGTTTGACACATAGCACGCGGTTTTCACCGCCTCAGCCCAATACCTCCTAGGAGTCCTATGCTCATCGAGCATTGTCCTAGCCATCTCACACAGGGTCCGATTCTTCCTTTCCACAACACCATTCCGAGGAGGGGTGTACGGAGTCGAAACCTGATGCTCAGGACCAAGATCACGCCAAAAGGTTTCAAAACGAGAGTTCCTGAATTCCGTAACATTGTCACTGCGTATAGCTCGAATGGCATCCCCATGTCTCTCTTTCTTTAACCTCAAGATCAGGTCTCGAACAAAACCAAACATCTCACCCTTATCCTCCAAGAAAAACACCCAGGCATAGCGAGAGTAATCGTCTACAACCACTAGGACATACCACTTCCCACCCACCGAGCAAACTCGAGCTGGCCCAACAAGGTCCATATGCCACAACTCTGTCGGATGCTCTGTCATGGCAGCAATCACGGGTGGATGGGGAGTGGCTACCATCTTGTTGTGCCTACAAGGCGCACAAATCAAGTCCTTCTCAAAATGCAACCTCGGCAATCCTCAGACAAGATCGAGCACACTCAAATGGGAAAGGAGCTCAAAGCTCAAGTGCCCCAACCTCCTATGCCACCTCCACAACTCAGAAGAAGGACCAGCAACCAAACACCTCGGGGGACCAAAAGACTGAGAAAAATCAGCGTGAAAGATCTGTCCCTCGGGCACGATCGTACAAACAAGATCGCCTCGAGAGTCAAGATCACGAGAAGCCCCTGACATAAAACGCACCTCATAACCCTTGTCTAGCAACTGAGATACTGACAACAGGTTATACCCAAGTGACTTGACCAGAGCCACACGCTTTAAGGTCACCAATTTGCTCACCTTAACCTCACCTTCTGAAATCACCCATCCTCGTCCATTATCCCCGAAAGTGATGTACACCTTTGACACCACCGGGGTGAGGATGGAGAACCACCCCTTGACTCCGGTCATGTGTCGCGAACAACCGGAGTCAATCAGCCAAACGTTCTCCATGCCCCCCTCCTGCAAATCAAAAACGAAAATAAGAATGAGCAAGCGACTCAACACTGGGGTTACCAAAAAAGGAATCAAACCAGTGTCGAGCCATTTGCTCAAAAGTGGGGTTAGCAACATCCATCCTATCATGTCCAAAGCTACGACCACAACGCTGAACCACCTCACACCTCACTGGAGGAGAACGACTACCACGAAAAGGAAAGCGTGGCTCGTAGCCCCTCTGAAATCCAAAGTGCAACGATCTCTACCACCCTCATATTGATCACGAGGAGAAGACCGTCCAGCAAACACACCATCACCAGAAACAAACCCTCTACTGCCTGTACCACGACCATAGGAACCACCACGATCAACATCACGACCACGGGCATCAAAACCCCCTGCTCCCAGCTGGGACGCGGTCAGACTGCCTGCCCAGGCCGGTCTGACTACCCCCCCTTGGGCAGCAGCACACGAACCACCTCGGGTGGCAACTCCTCTCGTTCCCCAACTCGGAACTGTACTCACCTCTTCCTGACCCCTAGGTAGTGGCATACGAGGCTCAAGCACACCATGAGAAGGGTGGTACCTGTCCTTATTTGCCCACTCCTTCACCATCCTCTCATCCCTCTTCTTTTTGTAGAAGAACTCTCCGAGGTGACCATCCCTCCCACAATACTCACAATGGAAGCGAACTGGTTTTGACTTTGGCTGTGGAGCTTCTCTCGGCTTCTCTACCACTTTCTCTCCTGACTTCCCCCCAAAGACATTCCCAAGGGTGCTCACAAACTTCACCGGTTTCTGGAAGTTATCGGTTTTGTGGGGGAACACTGGTGGATCTGAAGTGGTGTCTAGCTTGTTTCTCAGGTGGTTGGGTTTTGGAGAAAATTTGTTTATGGGTGTAGTTTGTGGTGGAATAGGAATCTCTCCAATTTTCTCTCCCTCACCACTGCTCTCACCAATCTTGTCAGAACCCAACGCCTGACCGTCAGACCTCTTAAACTCAGCCATCATCAAACTTAACTGTGGCTCATGCCCAGACAACCAACTCATTAATTTTCTCAACTCATCATTCTCATCCTGCAAGTGATCAACATAGTGTGCCAGTTCCATGTTCTTAACAGAATGTAATTCACATGTAGAGCATAATGTAGGAATAGGAACTTTCAAAGCAGCCTCCAAAGAAATGATCCTATCATGAGATTCATCTAGTCTGGCATGCAACACAGGACAAGAAGTGCAAGCACCTAGTAAAGCAGATCTAGATTTCAACTCATCAAGCTCAGCCCTAAGCAAGTCTAGTCCCTCCAACTTTGAGGCATGCTTTTCCTTATGCACAGTCAAGTCAGCCAAGAAAGCATTGCAGTCATCACAATCAGGAGCATCAACAACAACAGGAGCATTCTTAAGGGAATCAATCTCAAGTCTAGCATCAAGATTGATAGATTCTAGCTCAGCAATTTTCTCCCTAGCTTCTTCTAGTGAGGCCCTAAGTTCTTTCCTAAGTTTCATAGCCTCACTAAGCATGGTATCATGGTTGTCAAGCAAAGCAACCAACTCAGCATTCTCCTAGTGCAAGGAAGAAAGCTCATCACATACCTCATCCTCGGATTCTGATCCCAAGTCACCCTTTTGGCTTTTCTTGCTGCCGGAGCTGTGGGCCATGCTGCAGAAGCCGTCCTCTCGTGCAAACAACTCAGGCCACTCAGGTTCTTGGAACCGTGCTTCTTGGTCTTGCATTTGCGGTCGTCATCGCTGCCGCTGGAACTCGACAAGGTGTAGTAGGAACTGGAGTCGATGTTGCTCGCTCCCACCATCGCCCGAGCCTTCTTCTTCCTGTCGTAGCCGCCAACCTTCCTCTACCTCCGCTCGTCCTTGTCCTTGTAATTGCTCTTTGTTGGCGGTCGATTTCCGTCAAGCTAGCCATGAGTTTACCTTCAATGTTGGCATTAATTTGATAATCACACTAACGATCCTAACCCTTATTATATGTTAAGTTCGCACTCGTGCATGGTTTTTGGAGTTTATTGTTTACACAGGAATCAAGAGCCTAAAAGAGGACTTCCGGGTAGAGTTCATCAAGGGTTTTATGAGAAGATCATGAAGCCCGGCACAAGTCAAGATACAAGATAAACATGACTCCAAATGAACCAAGGACAAAAGCGTGAAGCCGAGAAGGACCGAGGACCTAGACGGAAGATGCGGGAGTTGATACGCAAAGCACCCTTATCTAAACCCAAGGAAAATGACGTCAAGGACCCACATGCAAGTCGGCAAAAACTCAGGAAGTCGCAAGAAGCTTCGGGAAGAAAACCGGGGGCGAACCGGGCCGAAAAGGCCTTAGGCTAGTCAGCCCAGGCCGGCTGGCCTGGTCCTTTTCTAGGTCGGTTCGCCACCCCCTTTGACCTAGATGATCCTCGGGTTATTTATAGTTCCCGTGCGAAGTTCGAACTATCAAGTCATTCGTCATCTGCTGCCAAGGAGCAGAGAAGCAAGAGGGACACCATCTCGGAGAGGAGGGTCGTGATAGTCGTCTAGGGTTCACCTAGCCGGCGTGGGAACCTTGCATGGAAGACCACGTCGGAGTTCCGGAGGCTTGAATCAAGATCAAGGTAGGATCCCAGTTGGATCTGATTCATGTATACACTTATGATGGAGTTTCAATGGATCCGATAACTAGCAATCGAGTGCTTTCTCTTCGGTTTTGTCTTCTCTTGGTTTTGCTTCTTCCTCAATCTATACTTAAGATAGATTGCCTAGGGTGCTCTTGTAGCCGTGGTGGCTAGAGGTGCATACCTGATCTACCAAGTGTTTTCAACACATTCCTCATGAGCGTGCTCTTAGGTTCACCTACACAAGAAGCGGGGAATCACGATAGGATGTCGATCACGTGTACGGTAGGTGCCTTCGAGGATTGGAACGGAGGCCATATGCTTTTTGTGAGATTCTTATTGCTATCTTCATCTCTCGCTTGGAGCTACGACAAAGACACGATCTAGACTCTCTAGATCGGTTACCTCTTGCTTTCTCTTGCTACCTCTCATGTTTTAGTAGATTAGATGCATTCGAAACCTCTCTAGAACGAAGTGCTTTTTTACTTTATTGGATCGATCTCGCGTTGCACATGTTCCACGGATTCGATACCTTGGGTTTACACTTAAGGGAAAGAGGGTCCCATGTGATCTGTACTTGCGGATTGAAGTTTACAACGATAATCAAACGTCAACAAGCCCCTTTTTCTGGCGCCGTTGCCGGGGAACAAGCAATCAGGATCCGATCTAGTATCGCGTTTGTAAGTATTTTTCAGTTTTTCTTTTGGTTTTTCTTTTGCATCTACTAACTTTGATCATCCTCAAAAATCAATCTAATCTAGTTTTTGACTAACCCTAGTTCTTCTTTCTGATTTTTGTTTATCACCAACCCTAACCGGAGATGGACAGCTACCTCTCCAACAAACCCTAGTTTTTTTTGTGGATGATCTTGAAAAACTTTACAGGCAAAGAGACGTGCAACACAAGCTAAGGAATTTGTATATCCAAAAGCCGAGGCCGAAGGATCATCAGAATCTCCAAGGGAAACATCACCTCCAAGTCCAAAGGGAAATCAACCTCAGCCGCCACCCATGGGAGAAGAACCGCCAGAACACAAGATGGGGGAGCTATGCATCCCGGAAATCTATGATCTACCAATCCTAGACTTTGAAGATGTCAAAAGGCCATTCAAGATCAAGGTCTCAACTATCCTCAAGGTGCAACAATCGCCTTTCACCGGTAAAGAGGATCCGAACCTTCACCTCCAAGCATTCGTTGAACTATGTCAAACTTTCAATGTGGAAGGGTTGACTCAAAATCAATTGAGGGCAAGGCTTTTTGGGTTCTCACTACTTGAAGAAGCTTTGGATTGGTTTCACACTCTGTGAGCAGAGATATTAAATTGGGACGCATTGATGAGGGCCTTCAAAAAGAGATTTTGTTCATCGGTCAAGATTCAGAGTTTGCGCGACAAGGATGAAACATTTGTTCAATCTCCCACGGAGACAATTGAGGAAGCTTTGGAGCATTTCAATGAATACAGGCGAGCCGAATTCCTTGTATGGCAAATCGGTTCACTTATGAGCAGGGTGGAGAAGATAGAGATAGAAAAGATAAAAGCTATGAAGGCCGCCGAAGCAAGATCCACATGTGAGGAGTGTGGGGAGTACGACCATGTCCAAGGAGATTGTCTGGAGGAAGCAAAGGTGCTCAACCACATGAGGAAAGGAGAATCGCCAAACTTCCACTATGGGCAAGGTAAACCTCAATTTAATGCAAGCTCGTCCATTCAAAATTTGGTTCCTCTTCGTATACAATTGAAGGACTTCATGGACGAGCAAACTAAGATCAACAAGGACACCATCACTAAGTTCGAGGCTATTGACAAAATATTGGAGAATATAGACAGCTAGGTGACGGAGGTCGAAAGTTCTAACCATCAAGTGCTCAAGACAATGAAGATGCTAGAAATGCAAATGAGACAACTTGTCGGGTGCCTAATGAGTAATGAAGGAAGATCGAAGATGCCTCCATTAAAGCCACGCTATTTCAATGGCATACTTGCCAACAAGTATGAGGTGGCGACACCTGGGGAAGATCACATCAAGATGTCCGAGGAATGCAGTGCTGTTATTGCATATCAAGGACCCGAGAAACAAAGAGGCCCCGTATGTCTGATCATCTCGTGTTCCATTGGCTCATTCAAGTTCAAGAAGGCGTTATGCGACCTTGGAGGAAGTATGGGAGCCATACCAAGAGACGTGTTTAAGAGGCTATGCTTTCCAAAGCTAGAACCTACGGCCATGTGTCTAGAGTTGGGAGACAACTCTATTCGCTATCCAGTGGGAATCACCAAGGATGTACCCGTAAAAGTTGAAGATCGCTTCATCCCCTTCGTTTCATGATTCTCAAGATGGAAGAAAGGGAGAAGCCGCCGCTCGTCATGAGGATGTTCCTTAATACCATCGGAGTGACAATCGACGTTGGCAAGAGGGAGATCAAGATCGACATCAACAGCAAAAGAAGTGCATTCAAGTTTCAACCATGTTTCGAGGTACGTGACGTTATTAATGATAAATATATTCCACCTCACCATCGCATTAGTAAGGAAGAGGAAGGAAAGAAGATCAAGGGAGGTGTTGCATCCGTCAAGACCAAAGAAGAAGGCCAGCCTGTGAAGACCAAAAAAATGACTAAGCCGAAGAAAAAGCCTGCACCCAAGCCAAGGATGGTGCAGAAGTGGGTACCCAAGATTGCAACGCCCACAAAGAGCGTTGATCCGAAGTGAAGAAGAGAAGAAGTCTAGCTATGGACTTTAAACGAAGTGCTTTGTGGGAGGCAACCCGTTCGTCGAGTCAAGAATAAGCTACCGGGAGGACAACCCGATCAAGAATAAAACTACCGGGAGGGCAGCCCAGAATATTTCCAAATTTCAAGTTAGTGAGTCTTAGAATTTTCTACGCAAGACATCTTATTAGAATTTGGATTTTTCGATCTTAAACCAATGACATGAGCCATCCCATGATTTAATTTGCCTCTTTTCGAGAAACTAGAGCCAAAAATTCAGATCCTATCCAAGCCTTTCGTCTTCTCCATGATGTTAAGGTTGTCTTGTTTTACATGTTGAAAACACACGAGTAGAGCCCCGCGTTGTTCCTGAATGATCTTTAATCTTTGACGCATGATAGGACTCGCGTGAACCTAGGAAATTTGATTTTTGGTTTCATTCAACTTGACATCCACCGGTTTCTCTAGATTTAGAATTCTTCTAAGCCCCATTGATTTATTTGTTCAAAATTTCTCTCTCATGTTTGGCCAAAACTAGAACCTAAACCCAAACCACCACGGTCAAGCCAGAGGACCTTGCTATCAAGTAATGAAAGCAAACGATCCCGGTGCAACCAAAATAAAGGTAGTCAGAAAGTTTTCGACTTACAAATGTTTTTGATGCCTAAAGACTACTATAAGAATACATTTGGACTCATTGCTAGCTCCGAGTTAATTTCCAATTTTCGAATTGGAGGAGTGATTAGCGTCAAAACATGATTAAGGGGAAGAATTTGAGTTTGCTTAACACCTAGTGCTCCATGATGCATCACGGGAAGGTCTTATCATCAAAGCATCTTGGGCACATGTAAAGGACAAGCATGGGGGGGCAGCAATGACTTTGTTTTGCAGGAAATAAGTGAAAGCACATAAAACATGGAAGACAAGAAGTGACACAAAGTAAAGGAGGGAGGTGTTGATCTCATAATTCAAAACAAAGGAGTGGCCGAGAGGGTTTGGGTGATGGATTCTTGTGGAGCACGAGGACACAGGACAACAAGGAAGTGAGAAGCAGCTCGGAGAAAACTGGAGCAAGGAAGAGGAGGAGGCCCCCTAGGCCGATCGGCCTAGGTTGGCCGGCCTGCCCCTTCCAATCAGCCCTGGAGGCTCCCCTTCGTCTGGTAAGCAGTTCATCCATTTGCTAGTTTGTGTTCTTGAGTTCATACCCCAGAAGTTCCAGAAACCACCCTTAAAAATTTGTGCCTCACTTCCTTCTCTAGAAATTCCTCAATAATCATTACAATTCTTGTCAATCCATATACTTTCTTTGTGTGTATTTCCACCGGTGACAAACCCCTGGGGAGGTTGTTTGTGAGTTTGTGCAGAAAGGTATGATAATGAAAGCCATGAACGCCGTCCTCAGAAGGAAGACATGATCATCACGAAGGCGCCATCTAGCTCTTCGCGGAGACACTCCATCTCTGAGTCCCCGCAAAGCATTGAGGAGGACGTGGCACCCCCGAGGAGTGACACACTACTCCTTGGAGGCATGAAGAGTACACGGAGCTCGTCCATGCGGTACACCGAACCGCAAGGGCACACGGAGGAGCCACCCATTCGACCTCGACACCACCATATACTCCGAGGCACTCCAAGCTTGGTTTCATAAAGACGGAGGATCAACCATCGGAGGGAGAGTGAAGGAAGGAAGAAGAATAATGTTTTCAAGCCTGGTTTGATTTCTCCTTCTCCCTTCCTTTATTTTTCAGTTTTTGTGCAAATTTGTGCATGCGTAGCATTTTCTGTTTTTATTTTCAGCATGTGTGCGGTAGTAGTAGTTTTTGTTTTCCATCACCATGAATAAATTTCACCATCAGTTTATCATCTTTAATATGGATGGAAAACTGAGCCAAGTTGATATATGATGACCATTGCCGCTTTGCTCATCTTTGTACTTGTTTTATGCATGAGATAGTGCTCTCTTTAATGCAAATCTGAAATTAATTTAGATGCTAGCTTAATCCTTTGCGGAGGTTATGATAAAGATAAGACCCATAGTTTTTCTCATGCTCTCAATTTTGGATGGGTTAAAGATGATTTATTTTTGTTCTTAAAAGTAATGCTAACCTTGTCATTAATACCTCTTGCATGTTGCTCTACCTATCCAAAGCTCTATATTTGATTGAGTGCAAAAACCTTAGTTTACAAGATTTTTATTTGGGTGCATTGATTCAAGGCTTGATTTCTCTGGCCCGAGACTAAGAAGCTGGTCATTCCGTTTTTGTGTATCTATCTTTATGCTAGCCTTATCTATCCGTGCATTGTAAGTTCCCGCATTGGAAATTTTGCAAACCTCGCCGGATATCCAACCACAAACCCAAAACATCTTTTTGTGTTTACTTCCTTGTCCACAACCCAATTCTTGAGTATGGATGAGTATTTCGAGGAAGATCACAAGAATGAAGGTGCCAAAGATTGAAGTATGATTTTTGGAGACCTCTAAGATGACATAAAGGTTGCGTGAAGGATCCCTAGAAGATTTCAAGTGTTTCTCTCCAGGAAAATAGGACTTTTAGTACCTACCTTGGCACAAAAATTTCGCCACCTCTTTGCCTGAGGACGTGCAATCGTCTAAGCATGGGGGGAGTTGCCAAGGAGGTAGGTACAATGTAATCTAGAGTTCAATGGGAGTATATAAAAAGAAGAAGAAAAAGAGAAGAAAGAAAGAAAGAAAAAAAAGAGAAAAAAACTAAATAAAGCTCCCCGGCTCTCTAGATGCATTAGAAATTTCAAGAGGATTCAAGATCAAGACCCATACTCATCTTTCCAACCATGTGCAATCCGATAACGAGGAGTTCGTTTGTGCCTCGGGATCACTTTTTGCCATTTGCACATGTCCACCTATCTCAAAGTGTGTGTATTTTTCTCTCCCCCCTCCTTTAGAAGATTATTTTTCCAATGACCTTTTTGACGAATCTCGGTAAGACCATGAGAAGCTTGTCTTGTTTTGGTAATATCTCGACTATAATATATTGGTAGGACTAAACTTTTCCCAAAAGCTCCATATAAAGCCTTCCAGTTATATATATTTTGAGAGGAGAAAGGAGTAGAACAAGTAGGCTTGAGAGACTTGATGAGATGAGAGTTCATGAGCAAGATGCAAGGAGGTTTAAATTTTTGAACTTGGTTTAGCTCTTTTTCATCATCTTGCACTTCATTTCAAAATTGCTGAGATTCATTTAAAATTTGGGAGCATGATTAACTTCTTGTGGGAAGAGCTTAATTGATATCCACCCTTCGTAGGGATGAAAGCTAGTTACATTATGGAACTTTAACAAATATAAATTTAGAGTGCAGGGTATGAACATTGAAACGCAACACTAATATCCATTGAAGGCTTACTCGAGGACAAGCAAGGTTTAAGCATGGGGGGATGTTGGCAGTCGATTTCCGTCAACCTAGCCATGAGTTTACCTTCAATGTTGGCATTAATTTTGTGACAGAACCGCTCAAATTAATTCCATATTATTGCCTAAACCACTCCATTTGGTCATTAAGGAATAATACAGAAGTAACTTGTCGCCTCTATCGGGTCAAGCCCGGTAAATCACTTGAACAAGGATCGAAAACTCGTACATCAAAACTCACACGACGGTGAGTCCAGAGACAAACATTTCACAAACATGACATCAAGTTCCATAAGATTCATTATTACAAACCAAGTCTTTTGCATAAGGTAAATAGTTCAGAGTTCGAAACACAGCGGAAATAAAATACTAAACATCATAAGTAACATCATAGGAGGCCATCCATGACGTCACTAAGCACTGTCATCCTCCCACTCCACTTCCCAACCCGGTGGGAGAGAACCAGGCCACGGGAACCCATCATCATTCACATCACCTGAAAACAACATCAAAAGCAAGGCTGAGTATACTAATACTCAGCAAGACTTAACCGTCGGGTGATGGAAAATCACCAACTCTCTAGCCATGCAAGGCTCTTTGGCTAGTGGGTTGTTTTTGCTGAAAAGCAACAAAGAGTATGTCCTTACTTTCAAGTTTTAGCTCAAAATTCTTGTTGATTATCCATTACTAAGTAAGCAACTATTTCAAGCATAAGTTGTGCAAACAATTAAGCATATATCCAAATTACTTCTCAATGTCATCATTAAGGGACATAGAGTGTATGGTTAAGCAATCTCGGGTAACGGTGAGAGGCCGACGATCGATCGATTAATAACCTTGCAAGGTGGACCTAAACACAAGGGAGAATGCATACCCCAAGGATAACAACTAAAACCCAAAAGGGGGTGGGGTATGCACCAACCAGGCGGTTCCCAACCGTCCTCGATTCAGGATCCATTTCTACAGTCTTTGGTACAAGGATTGCTGGTAACAGAGACACACGCCGCCCAGCTTCAAACATGCACCACACTGCTGCAGGCAGGGGGGACTCTTCCCAAGATTAGTGGTCATAGATCCCTTACCGGATCAAGAAGGTACTAGGCTTACTGGTCCCATTCCTAGCAAATATTTAGGACGTTCAAACGCTTAACCACAAACCTACTGGCCGGAGCCGGTCCCATGCTCTTACCACATGAGCATATCCATTTTACAAAATCTTATGATTCCAACATAAGGGACCTATAGCTCGCGAGTGACGAACATCACTCGACTTTAACCGTGTCCTTAGAGCAAGGCAACTAGCGACCTATCATGCTAGTATTTGAGCATAGGAACCTAGGATCATGCATCTAGGGTTTCAATTCAACTCCTGAAACGTAAATGCACAAACATTGCATAACATAATTGTAAAAGTTAGAAAACTGGGTTATGCTCCGGGGCTTGCCTTCACTAGCAAAGTCAGTGGAGAAATCCTTCGAACTTTGGTTCGGGTCTTGCTGCACTTCCACCACGTTCACTTCTCCTTCAGCTAGATCTCCCTCGGATTCTGGCACCAACTCGTAGTTTCCGTCCGGAAGTTCTACACGACTTGCATATGCATTAACTTCATGTATCTTTAACTGAGGAGTGAGAACGTAGTTTTAGAATTGAAGGGTAAACATGGGGTGCATGGGTGACCACATTCACCTAGACAAGAATATATCCAGCATACTCTTCCTATCAAAGAAAGGGTGTGTGTGCGTGGTTTAACTCTTTATTTGATGGTGATTGTGTGCACATTTAAACTAATTAAATAATTTTTCTTCACCAAATTAAGGGTGCTGTTCATGGTGTGATTTGGTGAAGCTCAACCAAAAGATTTGAAATGTAAACAAAGGTGATTTCTATTTTCCTTTTATTTCTTGGATTAAGCTTGATTTACTTCAAAAATTCATTCTGGAAGAAATACAAACAATATGACCATGAAACTTTGTAGGTAGGCACATCATACTATACATGAGCTACTCCAAAAAATTCAGATCAATCCAAGCCACAGATTTACCATGAAAAATACAACTAGATTTTATTATTAAAAACAAGAATAAATCATATGGAAATAAATATACCACATATTGAGCTAGAAATTCATTTAGAAGTTCAAAACACCTAACCATGCAGAGATATGCACTTACTCAGCAAAGAAAATTTAAATTACTTCAAATTTATGAAGGAAGGTTAAACTTGTGCAAAACTTACTTGACCATGTTAATCATGATAACAACATCTCTACTATTTATCATCAGTGCAAAACCATTAAAAAGGACCATAGCAAAAAGATTGGATCCAAATGATCAACAGATTAATTTACAAAAATCATAAACAGGAACAATGCTGAAAATCAACTTTAATTCATATCTAAAGATCTATTTGATAAATATGTGCCCAAATTTAACCAGAAGACCATCATGACATATAGAACGACATATCTAAAAATTAGATCCATATCATGCATAGAATTTAAAATATTTCAAATCTAGCCAAACTGGTAAATTCAAAATTATTAAAAATATATACAGAAATTTGAAAACTTCATACAAATGTTTCTTCTATTCATAAGGATCACAACAAAACTGAGTTTGCATTTTTATGATTTTTCTGTGATTTGTTCTCGATTTTACAAGATCTAGAAATTTGAAACTAAAAAGGAAGAATCCTTTTACAGAAAGACCCTTGGGTTTTACACAGAGGCCCCTAGGAAGTATTCGATGTTCACAAGAAGGTCCTCGGCGGCGCGGCTGAGATCGCCGGCGGCGAGGTGGGGCCGGACTCGGCTGGGCGAGTGGTGGGGGAGGACCACATGCTCACCTAGGTGCGATTCCGTGGGTCGGCTGGCTCGGGGAAAGCTCCGGTGGTCACCGGCAGCGGAGCAGGGGCAGAGCAGTCGCGGCGATGGGTTTTCCACGAGCAGGGGCGCGGGGCTGGGCAAAGGGCGGTATGGGAAGCTCAAGTGGGGTCGCGGGAAGGCTCTAGAGTGCTTCACGGCCGTTAGCATGGAGCGGGACAGGGAGCTCCTCGGCGGCGGGGCAATTGCGGGCGGCGGAGCAGCACTGGCGAAGCCGAGGTCAGCGGCGGAGGGCTACGGTGCGCTGGCCTATAAATAGACGGCGGCAAGCAGTGAGCCGACGCCATGCGGCCGGGCTTTCCAGGGCACACGGGCGGGCAGCCTTGGCGGGCACAAGCGGCGCCCCGTCGCGGCGCAAGGCGCGCGCACGGCGCGCGCGGGCGCGACGCGGCCGGGCACCCTTCACCTTGGCGCGGGCCATCTGGGCAAGCAGCACCTAGCGAGGTGGCGTCTGGGCGCGGCGCAACCAATGACGCGGTGGGACCCACAGGAACGGCAGGCACGGACGTCGGGGCGCGGTACAGGCACAGCTCGGAGCGTGCTGTCGCGCCCGGCATTCCCGGCGCAACAAGCAATACAACTTAGGCATGTTTGACCGGCCAAAACTCCAAAAGTTTAAACTGAACTTTGAAAACGCCCAAAACCAAACATGTAGTTGACATATCCCTCTTCAATTTCTACAAAGGCCGACCTATGAAAAGCTTCACGGATTTGGAATAAAACTGGCTTGAAGTTCCTGTTTTTCTCGGCTAGGTCAACACACTGCTCAGAACTTTGACCAAGTTTTTGAGTGTCATCCATTTCGAATTTCAAAAACCGCCAATTGGATGAAATGTGTCCCATGCAAAAATGAGCAACTTTCATATTGGCCGATTTTGAAGTAGTTTTATGAAAAGTGGAGTTTGAATTGAGCCATGAAAATATGTCAAAAAGATGCTTTAGGGGGTGATGAAAATGCCTAGGGTTTTTCTCCCACTTACATGCCAAAACTCAAAAAGTGCCAATGGACAAAGTTGTGTCCCATGAAATTCTTGACAACTTTTATCTTGGCCGAATTTGAAGTGTTTAGTGAAAATTTGGGGAACGAGCTAGATCATCAATGAAAGGTATAGAGCTCTAGGGTTTTGACCTGGGTTTTGGGAGGGTTGACCTAGGGTTAGGGGTTTGAGGAAGTCAACCATGATAACTACCATGCTTAGCCTTACTAAAGATGGTGATTACTGTTGCATAAACATCAGGGATGTTACAACCTACCCCCCTTACAAAGAATCTCGTCCCGAGATTCGGAAAATAAAGACGATGGTAGGGGAAAACACTTACGATTGAGAGATTGTAGAAAACCCGGATACTTGGTGTTGAGATAATGTTCCGTCTCCCAAGTAGCTTCTTCTTCAGTATGGTGGCTCCATTGGATTTTATACATTTTTATCGAATGTCGTCGAGTCTTCCTCTCTTTTTGATCCAAAATCCTCAGAGGATGCTCAACCATAGATAGGTTGGGTTTGATCCAAGCATTGGATTCGACGATAACTTTTATCTCCGGCTTATTTGCACATCTCCTGAGTTGTGAAACATGACACACATTGTGGATCGCCGAAAGCCGTTCAGTAAGCTGAACGCGATAGGCAACCGGTCCACAAACTTGGATGATTTCATAAGGGCCAATATAGCGTGGTGCTAATTTCCCTTTTACTCCAAATCTTTGAATTCCCTTTGTTGGTGAAACTTTGAGATAGACATACTCACCAACTTGATACGGTTTAGGTTTCTTTCCTTGATCATGGTAACGTTGTTGTCGCATTTGAGCTATCTTTAGATTTGCTTGTATTACTTTATCTTTTTCTTCTGCTTCCTCAACTAAAGCTGGACCGAAGAATTTTCTCTCCCCAGTCTATGACCAGTTCAAAGGAGTTCGACATCTCCTTCCATAAAGAGCTTCAAATCTGTGATGTAACTTGGTTCCCATTGAGGTATGTAGGTGTTCCCAAAAATGTGACATGAACTGAGAACCCCTATCGGAAACGATGGTTCTAGGAACTCTGTGTAAACACGCGATGCGTTCAACATAGATTTTTGCATATTGCTTTGCTGAGTATGTGGTATGAACGGGAATAAAGTGTGCGGTCTTGGTGAGTCTGTCCACAATAACCCAGATAGAGTCATGGTGCTTGGATGTGAGAGGCAGTCCCACAATGAAATCCATACTTATATAATCCCATTTCCAAGAAGGTATCGGCAAAGGTTGAAGAACACCATCAGTTTTCAAATGACTGGCTTTAATCCTTTGACATGTGTCACACTCGGACACATATTTGGCAATTTCTACTTTCATATTTGACCACCAGAAGTTCTCGTTTAAATCTTGGTACATTTTGCTACTCCCGGGATGAATTAAAAATTTGGATAGATGAGCTTCATCCAAAATTTCCTTCCTGAGACTAGTATCATTTGGGACAACAAGATGTTGCCCAAACAAACTGTACCCTATGAGTCTTGGTGGAAACACTTGTATTTGGGATCACCTTCTAACAACTTTTGCCTTATCTTCTTAACATCCTTGTCGATGGACTGAGCATTTAAAACATTGTCGTACAAGGTCATCTCCATGCCAATAGCATTTAACTCACCTTGACTGACAATTTCCAAATTGAGTTTGTTCATCTCGTGGCACAGTGTGTCACTATAGGTGTCCATGGATAACTAGTTGCAATGGGCTTTTCGGCTAAGAGCATCGGCAACGACATTTGCCTTATCGGGGTGGTAATGTATCTCCAAGTCATAATCCTTAATAAGTTCTAACCATCTCCTCTGGCGCATATTCAAGCCGGCTAGAGTGAAGATATACTTGAGGCTTTTGTGGTCAGTGAATTTATTGCAATGAGTTCCCATCAAGTAATGCCTCCAAATTTTGAGAGCATGAACAATCGCTGCTAATTCTAGATCATGAGTGGGGTAATTCATTTCATAGGGTCGAAGTGCTCGGGAAGCATAAGCAACGACCCTATTTTCTTGCATGAGAACACAACTGAGACCAGTACCCGAGGCATCACAATAAACTCATATGGCTTAGAGTTGTCTGGTTGAGCCAACACGGGTGCTGAAGTCAAATTTTGCTTTAGGGTGTGGAAAGCTTTTTCACAATTCTCATCCCACACAAACTTGACCCCTTTCTTCAGAAGTTCAATCATAGGTTTGGCAATTCTAGAGAAATCCGGAATGAAGCGACGATAATAACCAGCTAATCCAAGAAAGCTTCGGATTTGATGAACGGAGCTAGGTGGTTTCCAATCCATCACTTCTTGCAGTTTACTTGGATCCACTAAAATACCATCACTAGAGATAGTGTGGCCCAAGAATTTCACACTATCCAACCAGAATTCACATTTGGAGAATTTAGCATAAAGCATGTGATCTCTCAAACGTTGCAGAACAATGCGGAGATGTTCAGCATGTTCTTCTTCATCTTTGGAATACATTAAGATGTCGTCGATGAAGACCACCACGAACTTATCCAGTTCGTTCATGAATACCGAATTCATGAGGTACATGAAGTAAGCAGGAGCATTAGTCAGCCCGAAGGACATGACTGAAAACTCATACAGCCCATATCGTGTGGAAAAGGCGGTTTTAGGAATATCACAAGGCCAGATCTTTATCTGATGATATCCCAATCTAAGATCAATCTTGGAAAAGACCTTTGCTCCCGATAGTTGATCAAACAACACATCAATGCGGGGAAGGGGGTATTTATTTTAGATAGTCACCGCATTAAGAGGCCGGTAGTCAACACATAGTCTCAAATTACCATCTTTCTTCTTAACGAAAAGAGCAGGACATCCCCAAGGAGAAGAACTCGGGCGAATGAAACTCTTATCGAATAATTCCTGAAACTGGGTCTTCAACTCAGCCAGTTCCTTAGGTGGCATGCGGTAGGCTCTTTTTGAGATAGGAGCCGTACCAGGTTGCAGTTCGATAACGAACTCAATGTCTCGGTCCGGTGGCATACCCGGCAGATCATCAGGAAAGACATCCGGGTACTCACACACCACAAGAATTTCTTCTAATTGGGTGGCTATGGTCACATAGGCACATGAATCCACAGATACTCTGGAAGGTAACTAGAGCGTTGACGCTCCTACTCTCGGGGAATTGATTTCTATCCTTCGTTCAGAAATGTCCAAGATCACCTTGTGTATGGTCATCTAGTCCATCCATAGAATAACATCTATTCCATCTAGACCCAAGGTTATAAGATTCGTTTGAAAAACCTTGCTACCTAACTCCAAAGGTACCCCAATGATTAGAGTGTTGGAAGAAATTGTTCCTCCCGGGGTGGCGATCTTATAGACACCCCTAGTATGCGTTTCCTTTAAAACCAACTTGATTAGTGTTTGCTTGTTCATAAAACTGTGCGTAGCACCAAAATCAAACAAAATCTGAATAGGTTTGCCCTGGATAGAGAATGTACCCGTCATGACTGCTGCTCCCTCAGGAATTCCCACCATTGTGGTGAAGTTGAGAGGACCCTGCTTGACTTGCACGGTCTGCTTCTTTCCCTTGTCCTTGTTGTCCTGATTCGGTCCACGTCCTTGGTTCTGCTGGTTGCGCTAGTTCTGCTACTTGGGACGGGGGCACTCATTAGCATAGTGTCCCGTCTCACCACAGTTGTAGCATTTGCCATCCCTAGCATTCCGGTTTGGCTGTGAAGCGTTGGACTTGTAATTCTGCTGCTGGGAAGCAGAAGAACGATAGTCTCCTCGCTGCTGATTCTGAGACGGCTCAGCTACCCAGCGTCCAGACTGCTGGTTCCTTTGAGTTGAACGCAGCCTTCCTCTTCTTTGCATTCTACGTCCTCTTCGTAACATCTTCTTGGGAAATAGCCAAATTCACTATCTCATGGTAGGTGTCGGTCTTGATGGGGATCAACCTTTCATAAAGCTCAGGATCAAGACCACGTCGGAAATGATCCATCTTCTTCTCATCATTATCCACATGATATCCCCCATACTAACAAAGGTTCTTGAATTTCTGGGCATACTGATACACAGAATCAGAATCTTGCCTTAATGCCAGTAATTCGCTTATCCTCCGATCAACCATTCCCTGAGGAATGTGATGATTCTTGAATTCTGTCTTGAACTCATCCCAAGTAACGGCATGTCTAGCCGGTTGCGTCATCTTAAAATGTTCCCACCAGATCAGAGCAGGACCATGAAGTTGCAATGCTGCAAAGCTGGCCTTGCGCTCCTCTGAGCATGGCAGAGTGAGAGCATCGAACCTAGCCTCAATGGCATGAATCCAAGCATCAGCCTCCAGTGGTTCTTCTGCTTTGGTAAAAATTGGTGGCTTCATGGCCGTGAAGTGCTCATTCTTGGCCACTTGTGGCTGGTCATCATTTGGATTGCTGCGTTGCTGCTGCTGCTGCTGATTGTGCAAGATCTGGCGCATCATATCAGCTTGAGCCAACAGGAAGGTCTCCATGGGTGTCATGAGAGGTGGCGGTGGCAGATTGCTGCCACTAGCATCACCGAACCCATGGGGAGTATTGCGAGTGGGACCCACCATCTGAAAATTTGTTGGAATAGAGATTAGTCACACATTCACAAGCTTGCAGATAGAATTATGCATAAGTAGAACATGTGAAACAATCCATTCATTGCATAATTTTTCAGAAGGGTCAGCCACCACTGAAATGAAAAATTCATATCTCCCGGCTCGATTAACGGATGGTGCTCAAATTTGGTCAGAACGAGCATCATTTCGTGCACTACGACTTTGGTATTCAACCGATACACGGATTTTGATGTTATCATGCTTGAAAAATCTATTTATCGACTCTGTGTCCTGGCTGCTTTTCAGCCAGCCGAGGGTTACAAAAATATTCATAACTCTCAACATAAAAGGGCAAAAGGGGTGAAAATTTGTGAGCATGCACAAAATAAAATTTCCAGCAGCTTTTCTTTTCATTTCACAGCTCATTTTTTATCATAAGGGGTTCAAATTACAGATTACTAGAACTGTTGCGGAAAGTCTTGCAACACTTGGATACTACACTTGATTACAACACATGCTAGGCCCTCATTCAACATACTAGTGGTTAACCTGCAGCTTCTAACCATACAAAAGGATACTCCATCTTCGTTAGCCTATCCCTTCCACGGACCAAAATTAGGCCATCGTAGGAGTACACATGCTGCACTAACTGTCGACCGGGCATCCCTGGGTCCATCAACACATTGTGGGCCATACCCGGGAGATGAATTCCTGTACAACTCGACTAGTGGGCCATGGTGCTGGTACCATGGACCGCAAGGCAAGACAAGACGGAGAAGGACTTGTACTAAGACTAGGATAGCTTTCCATACTCTGTATAGGCTACTCCGAGTCCTACTCGAATAGTACTCTTGTACCAATCCGACTTGTAACCCTGCCTCCCGTGGCATATAAGGCGAGGCAGGGACCCCTCTCAAAACAGAAGCAATCAATATAGAGCCACGCAACATACAGGACGTAGGGTATTACACACATTGTGGCCCGAACCTGTCTAATTGTGTGCCCCGTGTCTCACCATCGTGTTCCTGATCTCGGCGAGCCCCACCGCACAATCTACTACTTCGGATATCCCATCGTAGGCTCGGTGTCTAAAACACTGACACTAACTGCTACCATCTAGAAGTCATCTAGGTTGCCTACGGAGGAAGCGCTAGAAGCAGAGGAAGCAATCTCCATCGGCTCTGCCAGTGGTTCTTCTTTCTCACTGTCTATCATGGACTGAGTGTCATCTGGATTATCCTCCATAGCTTCCGGAACTGGTGGTGGTGGCGGCTACTGTAGCATAGCAATCATCCATGGGCAGCACCCAAATCCTCGTCCATCAACTCTAGCTGCTCTTCCATCTGTGCTAGAGCTTGATGTGTTGTAAGTGCTCATCCCTCATCTGATCCATCTCAACCTGCATCTGCTCTCGCTGCTCCTAGAGTCCCGTAACAGTCTGAAGGCGATCAGCGAGCGGGTTTGCCCACTGAGCCGTACAGGTCACCCAGTGAGCCTCTCTAGCCTGTAGTCCAACAATCCTCAGTCGTGCCTCAGCAAGATCTCGCTCCAGTCCCATGTAGCTAAGGGAGATGGAGCGTAGGTGGTGAGTCCGTACTCCCAACACCCCAGCAGTGTCGAGAGCAACAGTGGACACGTCTGTGGTAGCCACACTGCGGAGAGCCTGAAGACGGTACAGTGCGTTCGTGCACCATGAGATCTCATGCAGTACGTCCAGTGGGGTCCTCTTAGTCAGAAGCGCTGCCATGTTCCCCATGCGGTTCCTCCATGCGGGATCCACGGGGTCCACGGTCAGAAGTAGTCCCACCGGAGTCGAAGAAACCTCGACAGGGTGCTGGTCACCAAAAGCGTTCAGCACTCTCAAAGAAGCAACCTCAAGTGTCTCCATCATGCGGACACCTGGCACGTCCATGCTTAGGTCCTGCCACTCCGGGTGAGTAGGGTGAAGTGGCACGGTCACCCGAACATAGCAGCGAGGCACTCCAAGCTGTGTGGTCTCGCCTCGTACGTCGGAGGAGTGGTGTACCCTGACGAGCGAAGAGTGTCCCACAAAATGCAGGCAAACCCCTCAAGGTGTAGCCTGTCGGTGCGGACCGTCCCGTCAGGTCGTACCTCCCAGAATAGCGGTCCAGCCATCTGTATCAACAAAACTCCCACCGATTAGTGTGAGTTAAAAGATAGCAGATTCTTTCAAGAGCACAAAAATGCATGTAACTCATATTTTGGTAGGCTAAAAATTCTCAAATTTTTCTAGCTACTCAGTGATGTTATTTGACCCAAAATTGGTATTCAAAAGTTGGGCTAAAAACAAAAGGAAGATAACCTAATAGATCAAGGTTTAGTTCTCTGTCTCCCAGAAAACAGCAAGCAGACAGGAACTAAACGGAGCATAACTACAGATTCTCTTTCTCAAAAATTCTGAAATTTTTACAGCAGGATCTAGACAAGATTTGACACAACATTTGTATCTAACTTTTCTCCAGAAAACTCTTTTCAATGGGTCGAAAAATTCAGACCAACAGAGCATCCAAAACTGAGAAACAAAAACAGCTATTAAGATTGGGATGATGTGAAAGTGTTTTGGTGAGGTGCTTGAGGATAGATTTTGAAGTGATTTAATTATTTCTTAACATCTTTTAGCATGATGAAAAAGTGTCCTAAGCATCCTCACAAGGCAAATCCATGCCCAGGAATCGTGGTTAGTACCGATGGCAAGGCACAATTATACGTCTCTCCCTATAATACCTAGTCGGATACTAACCGTTCGATCTACCGGAACGTGGTTAGTGTACCTGCAAAAGAAAGAACCTTCTGTGCCAGCACATCACGGAAGCATCCCCAAACATTACCGTTCACTATAGAAACGGCACCCATGCATTTAACGCTGCATGGACAGCGTCCAACCTGAGACACGCCCCTTTTGAATGGAGGGTGTCCCCCTTCGCATGTTCGTAATGTGGAATCATGCACACGTATGGTAAAACGTGGCGACATTCCAACCCATGATATGTTCATATGAATAGAACATATCATCCTTCGCATGCTTTGCATACGGACAGCGCACGTATAAAACACGTGGGCATCCAACCGAGAAGATAGGATCCGTTGAATAGATTGCCCTATCAACCCTTGCATACTCATGATGCGGCACAGCACACGTATGAAACACGTGGCTTAAGAAGTGCTGGAAGTTAGTTTAGATAAACCATAGATTACTAGCCACCTGAAAGAACCCAAAATCCCTCTAGGGCCTCTAGCACTAGTTCATCCGTAGCGGTCCTAAGGCATTTTGCAAACACACCTTAATCTTGCAAGTTTTATTCCAAAAACATGTTATTAAGGGTGTATTAAGATCTCTGGTGTACAATTGAGCTCTGATACCAGCTGTGACAGAACCGCCCAAATTGAAGGCTTACTCGAGGACGAGCAAGGTTTAAGCATGGGGGGATGTTGGCAGTCGATTTCCGTCAACCTAGCCATGAGTTTACCTTCAATGTTGGAATTAATTTTGTGACAGAACCGCCCAAATTAATTCCATATTATTGCCTAAACCACTCCATTTGGTCATTAAGGAATAATACAGAAGTAACTTGTCGCCTCTGTCGGGTCAAGCCCGGTAAATCACTTGAACAAGGATCGAAAACTCGTACATCAAAACTCACACGACGGTGAGTCCAGCGACAAACATTTCACAAACATGACATCAAGTTCCATAAGATTCATTATTACAAACCAAGTCTTTTGCATAAGGTAAATAGTTCAGAGTTCGAAACACAGCAGAAATAAAATACTAAACGTCATAAGTAACATCATAGGAGGCCATCCATGATGTCACTAAGCACTGTCATCCTCCTACTCCACTTCTCAACCGGGTGGGAGAGAACCAGGCCACGGGAACCCATCATCATTCACATCACCTGAAAACAACATCAAAAGCAAGGTTGAGTATAATAATACTCAGCAAGACTTAACCGTCGGGTGATGGAAAATCACCAACTCTCTAGCCATGCAAGGCTCTTTGGCTAGTGGGTTGTTTTTGCTGAAAAGCAACAAAGAGTATGTCCTTACTTTCAAGTTTTAGCTCAAAATTCTTGTTGATTATCCATTACTAAGTAAGCAACTATTTCAAGCATAAGTTGTGCAAACAATTAAGTATATATCCAAATTACTTCTCAATGTCATCATTAAGGGACATAGAGTGTATGGTTAAGCAATCTCGGGTAACGGTGAGAGGCTGACGATCGATCGATTAATAACCTTGCAAGGTGGACCTAAACACAAGGGAGAATGCATACCCCAAGGATAACAACTAAAACCCAACAGGGGGTGGGGTATGCACCAACCAGGCGGTTCCCAACCGTCCTCGATTCAGGATCCATTTCTACAGTCTTTGGTACAAGGATTGCTGGTAACAGAGACACACGCCGCCCAGCTTCACACATGCACCACACTGCTGCAGGTAGGGGGGACTCTTCCCAAGATTAGTGGTCATAGATCCCTTACCGGATCAAGAAGGTACTAGGCTTACCGGTCCCATTCCTAGCAAATATTTAGTACGTTCAAATGCTTAACCACAAACCTACTGGCCGGAGCCGGTCCCATGCTCTTACCACATGAGCATATCCATTTTACAAAATCTTATGATTCCAACATAAGGGACCTATAGCTCGCGAGTGACGAACATCACTCGACTTTAACCGTGTCCTTAGAGCAAGGCAACTAGCGACCTATCATGCTAGTATTTGAGCATAGGAACCTAGGATCATGCATCTAGGGTTTCAATTCAACTCCTGAAACGTAAATGCACAAACATTGCGTAACATAATTGTAAAAGTTAGAAAACTGGGTTATGCTCTGGGGCTTGCCTTCACTAGCAAAGTCAGTGGGGAAATCCTCTGAACTTTGGTTCGGGTCTTGCTGCACTTCCACCACGTTCACTTCTCCTTCAGCTAGATCTCCCTCGGATTCTGGCACCAACTCGTAGTTTCCGTTCGGAAGTTCTACACGACTTGCATATGCATTAACTTCATGTATCTTTAACTGAGGAGTGAGAACGTAGTTTTAGAATTGAAGGGTAAACATGGGGTGCATGGGTGACCACATTCACCTAGACAAGGATATATCCAGCATACTCTTCCTATCAAAGAAAGGGTGTGTGTGCGTGGTTTAACTCTTTATTTGATGGTGGTTGTGTGCACATTTAAACTAATTAAATAATTTTTCTTCACCAAATTAAGGGTGCTGTTCATGGTGTGATTTGGTGAAGCTCAACCAAAAGATTGGAAATGTAAACAAAGGTGATTTCTATTTTCCTTTTATTTCTTGAATTAAGCTTGATTTACTTCGAAAATTCATTATGGAAGAAATACAAACAATATCACAATGAAACTTTGCAGGGAGGCACATCGTACTATACATGACCTACTGCCAAAAATTCAGATCAATCCAAGCCATAGATTTAGCATGCAAAATACAACTAGATTCAACTATTAAAAACAAGAATAAATCATACAGAAATAAATATACCACATCTTGAGCTAGAAATTCATGTAGAAGTTCAAAACACCTAACCATGCATAGATATGCACTTACTCAGCAAAGAAAATTTAAATTACTTCAAATTTATGAAGGAAGGTTAAACTTGTGCAAAACTTACTTGACCATGTTAATCATGATAAAAACATCTCTACTATTTATCATCAGTGCAAAGCCATTAAACAGGACCATAGCAAAAAGATTGGATCCAAAAGATCAACAGATTAATTTACAAAAATCATAAACAGGAACAATGCTGAAAATCAACTTTAATTCATATCTATGATCTGTTTGAGAACTATGTGCCAAAATTTCATCAGAAGACCACCATGACATATAGAACAACATATCCAGAAATTAGATCCATATCATGCATAGAATTTAAATTATTTCAAATCTAGCCAAACTGGCAAATTCAAAATTATTTGAAATATACACAGAAACATGAAAACTTCCTTTGTAGAAAAGTTTCTTCTATTTATAAGGATCACAACAAAGCTGAGTTTGCATTTCTATGATTTTTCTGTGATTTGTTCTCGATTTTACAAGATCGAGAAATTTGAAACTAAAAAGGAAGAATCCTTTTACAGAAAGACCCTTGGGTTTTACACAGAGGCCCCTAGGAAGTATTCGATGTTCACAAGAAGGTCCTCGGCGGTGCGGCTGAGATCACCAGCAGCGAGGTGGGGCCGGACTCGGCCGGGCCAGTGGTGTGGGAGGACCACATGCTCACCTAGGCGCGATTCCGTGGGTTGGCTGGCTCGGGGAAAGCTCCGGTGGTCACCGATGGTGGAGCAGGGGCAGAGTAGCCGTGGCGGCGGGTTTTCCGATGAGCAGGGGCGCGGGGCTGGGCAAAGGGCGGTATGGGAAGCTCAAGTGGGGTCGCAGGAAGGCTCTGGAATGCTTCACGGCCGTCGGCGTGGAGCGGGACAGGGAGCTCCTCGGTGGCGGGGCAATGGCGGGCGGCGGAGCGGCACTGGCGAAGCAGAGGTCAGCGGCGGAGGGTGACGGCGCGTTGGCCTATAAATAGACGGCGGTGAGCAGTGAGTCGACGCCACGCGGCCAGGATTTCCCGCCAACACGGGCGGGAGGCCTTGGCGGGCACAAGCGGCGCCCCGGCGCGGCACAAGGCGCACGAGCGACGTGCGCGGGCGCGGCGCGGCCGGGCGCCCTTCACTCTAGCGTGGGCCACCTAGGCAAGTGGTGCTTGGGGAGGTGGCGTCTGGGCGCAGCGCAACCTGTGATGCGGTGGGACCCACAGGAACGACGGGCACGGACGTCGGGGCGCGGCACAGGCGCAGCTCGGCACGCGCTCTCGCGCCCGGCGTTCCCGGCACGACAAGCAATACAACTTAGGCATGTTTGACTGGTGAAAACTCCAAAAGTTTAAACTGAACTTTGAAAACGCCCAAAACCAAACTTGTAGTTGACATATCCCTCTTCAATTTCTACAAAGTCTGACCTATGAAAAGTTTCACGGATTTGGAATAAAACTGGCTTGAAGTTCCTGTTTTTCTCGGCTAGGTCAACACACTGCTCAGAACTTTGACCAAGTTTTTGAGTGTCATTTAATTTGAATTTCAAAAACTGCCAATTGGATGAAATGTGTCCCATGCCAAAATGAGCAACTTTCATATTGGCCGATTTTGAAGTGGAGTTTGAATTGAGCCATGAAAATATGTCAAAAAGATGCTTTAGGGGGTGGTTAAGATGCCTAGGGTTTTTCTCCCACTTACAAGCCAAAACTCAAAAAGTGCCAATGGACAAAGTTGTGTCCCATGAAAATCTTGACAACTTTTATTTTGGCCGAATTTGAAGTGTTTAGTGAAAATTTGGAGAACGAGCTATATCATCAATGAAAGGTATAGAGCTCTAGGGTTTTCACGTGGGTTTTGGGAGGGTTGACCTAGGGTTAGGGGTTTGACCAAGTCAACCATGATAACTACAATGCTTAGACTTACTAAAGATGGTGATTACTATTGCATAAACATCAGGGATGTTACACATTTGATATTCACACTAACGATCCTAACCCTTATTATATGTTAAGTTCGCACTCGCGCATTGTTTTTGGAGTTTATTGTTTACACAGGAATCAAGAGCCTAAAAGAGGACTTCCGAGTAGAGTTCGTCAAGGGTTTTACGAGAAGATCATGAAGCTCGGCACAAGTCAAGATACAAGATGAACATGACTCCAAATGAACCAAGGACTTAAGCGTGAAGCCGAGAAGGACCGAGGACCTAGACGGAAGATGCGGGAGTTCATACGCAAAGCACCCATATCTAAACCGCGAGGAAAATGACGTCAAGGACCCACATGCAACTCGGCAAAAACTCAGGAAGTCGCGAGAAGCTTCGGGAAGAAAACTGAGGGTGAACCGAGCCGAAAAGGCCCTGGGCCGGTCGGCCCAGTCCGGCCGGCCCGGCCCTTTTCTGGGTCGGTTCGCCGCCCCCTTTGACCTAGATGATCCTCGGGCTATTTATAGTCCCCGTGCGAAGTTCCAACTATCAAGTCATTTGTCATTCGTCATTCGCCTCCCAAGAGAACAGAAGCTAGAGGGACACCATCTCGGAGAGGAGGGTCGTGATAGTCATCTAGGCTACACCTAGCCGGCATGGGAACCTTGCATGGAAGACCATGTCGGAGTTCCGGAGGCTTGAATCAAGATCAAGGTAGGATCCCGGTTGGATCTTATTCATGTATACACTTATGATGGAGTTTCAATGGATCCGATAACTAGCAATCGAGTGCTTTCTCTTCGGTTTTATCTTCTCTTGGTTTTGCTTCTTCCTCAATCTATACTTAAGATAGATTGCCTAGGGTGCTCTTGTAGCCGCGGTGGCTAGAGGTGCATACCTGATCTACCAAGTGTTTTCAACACGTTCCTCTTGAGCGTGCTCTTAGGTTCACCTACACAAGAAGTGGGGCATCGTGATAGGATGTCGATCACGTGTACAGTAGGTGCCTTCGAGGATTGGAATAGAGGCCATATGCTTTTTATGAGAATCTTATTGCTATCTTCATCTCTCGCTTGGAGCTACGACAAAGACACGATCTACGCTCTCTAGATCGGTTACCTCTTGCTTTCTCTTGCTAACTCTCATGTTTTAGTAGATTAGATGCGTTCGAAACCTCCCTAGAACGAAGTGCTTTTTCACTTTATTGGATCAATCTCGCGTTGCACATGTTCCACGGATTCAATACCTTGGGTTTACACTTAAGGGAAAGAGGGTCCCATGTGATCCGTACTTGCGGATCGAAGTTTACAACGATAATCAAACGTCAACACTCTTGTGCTCACGCCTCGAGCGGTACTTGTTCTCGATCCTTGGGCGGTGCTTGTACTCGTTCTTGGGCTCGATCTCCTGTAGGCACTCGGCGATGAAGTGTCCCTGCTTGCTGCATCTGTAGCAGGTACGCGTGGTTCTCCTCATGTTCACACGGTTCTCGTGCAGCCTCTCAAACTTCCTGGTCAGCAGGGCCAGCTCGTCCTCTCCAAGCTCGTCGAACTCCTCATCTGGCAAGGACACAAAGGAAGACAGAAAACATCCTGAAAGAGGAGTTAGTGTTAGTCCTTCCACCAGATCCAGACACAAGAGCAAGACTATGGGACTCAATCGGGCTCTCAGTCTTGGCTCTCAAGCCACGATCAACCTCCGAGGACCTGAGCTTAGAGAACAGCTCATCCATCGTGAAGGTATCCTACACACTCGACTCCTCAATGGCCTCGAACTTGGCACTCCACATAGATCTATCCAGTGCATGCAAAAGCTTGATAGCTTGATCATGATCCTTGTATGGGAGCACTGTCACATTGGCCCTCATATTGTTCACAATGCTGGTGAAGCGCTGAAACATCACATCAGTCGACTCACTGGGGAGATGAGTGAAGTTCTCCTACTCTCTCCGGTAAGTAGAAAACAACCGAGCTTGCACCTAAGCTTTGCCAACATGCGCATTCTTAAGCTTAAGCCATATCTTTCCGGCCACATCCTCTCTGTACACTCGATCAAACTCCGAGGCACAAAGAGCACGGAAAAAGTAGTCAACGGCCTTGTTGTTGGCCTCAAACATGTCCCACAATCCTGGAAGAAGGAAGCTGTCTGGAATGACATAGTTAGGATTTTGAGTCACATCCCAGATTAGAGTCCCCTTACCATGCAAAAACGCGCCCATGCGCCTCTCCCACATCTGGTAGTTCTTCCCATCGAAGTGCAGAGGACCCGACCCCTTTCCATAGTCACCCATCTTTGGATCTTAGACTGGTTAAAATAAAAAAGATCCGTTACCAGCTCTGATACCAACTGAAGGACCGGATTGGGCGACCAGAGAGGGGAAGAGTGAATGGGAGCCGATAAAAATTCTTTCTCGAGGGAGATAGCTCCTCCAACAAGATGAACACGGTCTCGATCCCGAAATCACTTTCACCACTCTATCCACACGTTTGCCAAGACCACGTAGCCACTGGAGTGCTACTGATCCTAGGAGCAAACCTCACCAGCAAGCAACACAACTATGCACACACAATAGCGGAAACAACACATGGAAAATTTCCTACCAGGGGCGGTCAGACCGCATGGTCAGGGCGGTCAGACCGCCTAGGCCTGGAATTTCCCAAAACCACAACTCGAAGCTCACGACTCCAAATCGACCCAAGATTTCACCTGGAAACTCCTCTGATCAAGGAAAACAATCTATCAAAGAAAATCACCGGAAAACCAAAACTTTCCTCGCGAAACCCCTAGGGCGGTCAGACCGCATACCCAGGGCAGTCAGACTGCCTCCTCTCCAGAAACTGGCCGCGGGTCAACCCTGAACTTCCCTTCACCCGATCTCCCGATTCACTCCACGGATTGGAACGAAACTTCGAGGATAGCTTGGTCACTTCATGAGTGACCTCTGCACCAAAGGATATCCACTGAAACCCATCCAATCAAGAGGAATCGCGAATCGAAGGACTCTAGGTCATGACCTCCAAGAACTCCGAAAACCACCCAAATCGAAGAATTTCCCAAGAGATTTCTGGGGCAAAATCACCAAGAAAAGAGGCACAAAGACCTCATGTGTGATACCTAACAAGAATCCCTCCAAGAAACCCCTCAAACAAGCCACCACGGAAATCCCCAAAAAGAGCTCCGAAAATCACCAAAAGGGAAAACGCCGGGCGACAAAGAGAGACTAGATGAACCACGCCGAAGCTTCTATACATGCGATGAAAGGTTCATACAAGGTCTAGCAAGCCGCCCGAACATCCAACCCTCTCACAAGATCTCCCATGAAGCTCTCAAGCTAGGCCTAAGGAAAACAAAGGAGGAAAGGAAATGAACTAGGGTTCCAAGAGGTGGCTGCCATCTCCTCTCTCTTGAGTTTATATGGAGGGCAACCAATGACCAAATTACCCCTACTTACTTAACTTAAGATACAAGCCCACCGAGGGCACTATGGGAACTTCAGTCGTTTTCTTCATCGGACGGACGACCGCTGGCCGCAATCCGCTTCATCTCCACGCAAGCCTCGCGATCGCGCCATGCATCCTCCGCTTCGCAGCTTCTCGATGTGCTGCGAGCCAGGCGGTCAGACCGCCCCTCCTGGGCAGTCAGACCGGCCTCCCCCGGTCAGTCCTGGCTGGGCGGTCAGACCGCCCCTCCTTGGCGGTCAGACCGGCCTGAACAGGTTAGTTCGCCCTGTCGAGCCTTTGGCCTTGGCTTTGTGGCTCAGCCAAGTAACCCAGTAGTTTTGTGGCCAAACCACTGTAAACCCTGCATGCAAGCTTCAGTTGTTAGCTGCTACCTTGCACCGGCTCCATCCCTCTCGACGTCGTCTTGCTCTTCTTGCCAGCGTACGGTCCGCTCTTGATCCCGTCGGCCACCGGGTACCTCGATCGAAGCCTACTTGTCTATCCACTCCTGGGAGGTCACACAGACATAGACCTTTCGCACTTGATCTTCACCTGCACCACTGGAATCAAGCCGCAACCTACACCTGCAATACTAGGCCAAGAGTCAGTCCACACAACGTTGTCAGTCACTCATCACCAAGGAGCAACCATCCACCGGTCCTTGGAGCACACAGGTCCTCAGAAGATGTCTTGAACATGACATGGCCCCAAGCATTCCCCTCACTTCCTAGTACTAATCCTATACAAAGAGCTCTCCTCTCCTAAAGAGAGAGAGGCTCCATGGCCAAAATGAAGAGGAGGAGAAGTGTGTGTCCAAGAATGAGGCCCCTCCCCTTCTATTTATAGGCAAGGGGGTGGCTTGCTCTGAGCACCAAATGTCGCCAAAACACCTCGGGATGTTGCATGGGACCAATAGGGAAGCACCACTTGGAAGGTGGGGATAAACCGACCTTAGGTCAGTTCAGCCGATCCTAGGGTCGGTCGAAACCCTCGGGAGGCCATGTGGCCTGTGCTTCCTCGGAGTGGCTACTATGTGGGCCCTGATGCTTATCCTCTGTGCATGCCAAGTTTCCTAGTGATTTGATTAGCAAGTGGTCCCATGGATCCATGCGATGCTGACATGGCAGTGTGTGATTCGTCGAGAGTGTATCACATGGATTGGTAATGTCATTGATCCAGGGGAATCCTATGTGGCAACCCCTTATTGGCTGAGTGTTGACGGCTGTTAAGTACCACTTTCAGCCATCAATATTCTCACATAAATGGAGGCATATGCATTTATTACATGCATTTTTGTTTGAATAATGTAGTTCCACTTGTCCTTGGAGATTATTTGTATGTAGGTGAAATAAGCATTAAAAGAGATGGAAACTCACCTTCTATGGAATGATCCATGCCAACTCAGCTGAGGAGATGGCTGCCACCTAGGAAACATGTGGCAATCCACATCACTGATCCAAGGGAGGCACTCATCGACGAATCAAAGAGCGACACATGGATTTCACAAGGATCCATGGGCCCACCAGAGATCCAACTTATCAGGAAACTTGGCATGCACGGGGGAATGATCAAAGGGCCCACATGTCAGCCACCCAGAGCAAACAAAAGCCAGGGGGCCACCCTAGGGGGCCGGCCGATCCTAGGATCGGCCGAACTGACCTAGGGGGCTTCCTTCCTAGCCCTCCACATGGTTGCTCCCCATTGGTCACTTGCTGCATCCCCGGGTGTTTTGGTGGCGTTTGGTGCTCCGAGCAATCCTTGTCCTTACCTATAAATAGAAGGGGAGGGGCTCCATTTCTCACACACCACTCTCTTCATTCTGCTCTCACTTTTAGTTTCCAAGGCCAGGGGGTAGGCTAGAGTAGCTCTTATTCAGATTCCAAGTCTACTTTGGAGTCTAGGTATGAGTTCTCTTGTATCTTTACTTCTATGTATGACTTTGATCTACTTCAGTTATTCAGCTATTTCATATAAAGTTGTAGTAGATCATATGATTGATCTGTTCTTGAGTTCATCCATTGTTCACCATTTAGAGGCTCGTGTTCTTCATGAACACTACCTTTCCATCTAGTTGAAAGATAATTTACTCAATCCTTATGTGTTTGTTCATAGGTTAGAGGCTCGTGTTCTTCATGAACACGATCCTTCGATCCTGTTGACTAGACATAAGAGAGTTCGTATCCGTTCGTATGACTAGCCCTGATTTGATCTTGTTTGATAGCATATCAGTGTTGCATGAAGTTTGTGTTCAAGCTACAGTACTCGGTCTAAGTTGACCAGTCTTCTGGTGGCTCTCACCCTGGGTCACAATAGCCCGGGCCGGGTGAAGTCTAGCAGCAACGCAGGCATGGTGCCTGGATTGTGTGGCTACGTTAGTTATGAGCTTGCCCCCTGTAACGATTGAGGTAGGCCGCAATGGCGACAAGTGTTGGACCCTTTCAAACCCTCCATGTTGGGGTATTGCTGTAGGAGTCTAAAGGATAGTTTCGCAGAGTGCTGGTCGTCGTGGGCTATCTCCCCGTTTGTACATGGGTGCTGAACCTTACCTTTCATGTAATGCTTTATGCTTATCTCTTGTATCATCTAACTCTGTATGTTTAGTACCATACAACCTAGAGCTAGCTTCGTATGTCCCCCCTAAGCCGTAGTTTGCTAGAGTAGAGGTCGATCTGAGTGTGTGTCACACTACCATTATTATATCATTTATCTTACCCCTGTCTTTGAGTTGTTGTTTTCTATATCTATCTCTTGGTTTACATTCAGTGCAAAAGCATAAGTCTTGATATCCTCCATTGCCTTCCACGGATACGATACCCTTGGAACACTCACTTCCCTGGGGAAATGCTACAATGGTTTATCTGTGCGCTTGCGGATTCGTTCATGATCGTTAGATTTACCTATGGCAAGTCTTGATGCTCACGCTAACTCATCATCGTTAGTAGTGACGTTAAGAAATGCCAACCAGCATTTCTAGCGCCATTGCTGGGGAATGGATTCTAAATCCGTTCTTAGGTGATTGCATTCAGAAATGTCAACAAGCATTTCTGGAGCCGTTGCCGGGGAAGGCACATGATTATCATGACTATGCTTTGCATCTGTTTATAAATCATGAGTAGGTTATAGGTACTCTCAATGCAGGCTAACCTTGATTGTCTTCTTTTATCTTTGGATGATGAAGACAAGTATTGTATGACTGGTTTCGACTTACCAGAGAATTTCACAGAAGATCCCGAGTCACTAGTGAGGAAAGCTCGAATTCATTTCGACTCACCTCGTCGTACTCGTCCGGAAGGCGATCCAGCTTCCTTCGTACCATCCACGTCAAACGCTATAGCCCAGAAGACGCTTCGTGAGTACTCAGCTCCTTTTGCCGACCAGGTGCTGCAAGGCCCTGAGGTGGCAACGAGGACTGAAACTTTGAGATCAAGATGGGTCTAATCACGATGGTACAGGCTAGTCCGTTTTCTAGCAAGCCAAATGAGGATGCTAATGCCCATCTACAACAATTCCTAGAGCTATGCAGCACTTTCATCATCAGGGGTGCAAATATGGGTGATGTTCGTCTTCGACTGTTTCCTTTTTCTCTCCTGGGGAAAGCCAAGCAATGGTTCTATGTGAATCGCGATGCTATCAATACTTGGGACAAGTGTTCAGATGCATTCCTCAAGAAGTTCTTCCCATTGGGTAAAACCAATGCTCTTCGTGGAAGGATTTCTAGTTTTCAGCAAGCAGCAAGTGAATCTATTCCAGAGGCTTGGGAAAGGCTTCAGGAGTACGTCCTAGCCTGTCCTCACCATGGGATGGAGGATTGGCTAATTCTTCAAAGCTTCTATAATGGGCTGACTCCGACAGCCTGAGGCCATATTGATGCTTCTGCTCAGGGAGCATTATTCTCACTCATTGTCGATAATGCCAAATCACTTATTGAGAAGATGGTATCCAACCAAGGGTGGAGCGATGAAAGACTCCAACCACGTCCGAGGGGTACTCATACTATCAAGGAAGCATATATGATTACTACCAAGCTGGACCTTCTTATGAAAAGATTGGACGACTACACTAGCGAGAAGGCTACCATGGCCACCACTACTCTGCCTATGGATTCACATATGACTTGTGAGGTCTATAGTAACATTAGGCGTTCGGGAAATTACTGTCCTGAAACTCAGGAGGAAGTGATGTACATGAATGGCAATAACAATGGTTATCGTCACCAACAACAAGGAGGAGGCTAAACGTGGAATCAACAACGCCCTTATTACCAAGGAGGTAACCAAGGTAACACTTACAATTCTAACCAGCCCTCCTTGAGAGATCTTGTTTCCGGGCAGGCTAAAATTAATAAAGGTGTTAATAAAAAGTTAGCTGCCCTTGATAAATCTTTGGAAAGTCTCAACATTAAGCTTGAAAGTTTTTCTTCTACTCAGAAGAGCCAGCTAAGTTTTAACAAAATGCTAGAAACTCAGTTAGCTCAGTTAGTTGCTTTGGTTCCGTCTGCTGATAACGGGAGGATCCAGAAACAACCTGTGTCCTCTTGTGAAAATGTTAGTGTAGTATCGACTAGGTGGGGTAAGCCACCTAGGAGGACGTATGCTCCTAACTATGCAAGAAAGCTCATACAATAAATTCTAGATCCATGGGAGGAATCAGCAGTTGTGCACAGAAGAGATCCTGGCTATCCAGCTATCACATGCACAATTTATTACAAAATGATCAAGCATGCCCTTTGTGACCTTGGTGGAAGTGTCAATCTCATGTCCAAGGCCATGTTCGAGCAACTGGGATATCCAGCTCTCTCTCCAACAGCACGGACTATTCAACTCGCCGATTCAACGATACGATATCCAGAAGGAATTATTGAGAGTCTGTTGGTCAAGGTCAAGAACTCCTATGTCTTCGCAGATTTTGTGGTCCTTGATATGGACGATGAGGGAGGAATGCCGCTCATCCTTGGGCGACCATTTCTCAGCGATGTATGAGCTAGAATCAATGTGGGGGCCGGAGTGATCCGTTTCCACATTTGGAAGAGGAACTTGATGTTCAGGTTTCAAGATAAAGAAGAGCAATGCTATTTAGTGCAAGATAGTGTTGAGCACCATGGGGGAAGGACAGAGCCTTTACCCCCAACGAAGAAATCTCCGTCAACATTGAAGCAAAAGAAAATTTGTAAAGAGTGGCGGAAGATTGAGAAGGCATCACCCTCTACTTCTCAGGAGTGGGATGCCGAGTGGTATTAACCATTGAGAAGAGTCCAACTCGTCGGACTAAAAATGATGAGTCCTTTCTACCAAAAAGGTTGAAGATGTTACTTATCTCATAATTCCCTTTCAAAATTTTATTTAATTTTCCAAAACTGCATATTTGACTTTTCCAAACCTTGCATCTGCATGCTAGATTTATCTAGCCCATTTTCCCTTTTGAATAAAATTTCTGAAAATAATTTCTAAGTTTGAAAATTCTAGACAAATCAATTGAAATATATTTTGGGAAAATTTGGACCGAGGCACTCAGGCAGGCCCCCAGCTAGCCGTTGGGGAGCCACTGGCCAAAGCAGAGGGTAGGTGGGACCGACCAGGGGTCGGTCGACCCCAGGTTTGGCCGAAGTAGCCCAACGGCTGCTGGGCCCCACCTTGCTCCAACGGCTCCTAGCCGTTGCCCAGCGGCCATGTCTGGATGCCCGGCGTTTTTGCCTATAAATAGCAGGGGGAGACGGGGTGTTCTTCACCCATTCAACTCATTTCACTCACACTCCCGTCTCTACTCCTTGATCTCTTGGTTTTCTTGGATTTCTTGCTCAAGTTTGGAATCATCAAGTACTCTCTCTATTGTGTTGCTGCAAGTATTGTTATTGGTGGAGCAAGCACGGTAAGAATATCATTCGATTTCGGTTATCCATCACCGAGTTGCTCCTGTTGTCCTTTTGTTGTGCTAGCATGAGTTGGGCGGCGAACGCTCTTCGGAGGGTGACACGCTCCCGTTCACGGGCAAGCGCAAGTTCATCCGTCCCTGCCGAGCCGACGCCGAGCCCATCAACGATGGACTATGAAGAAGAGCAAGAAGAGCAAGCCGAACCACAAGCAACGGAGGAGGTCGTCGACGACACTCCCTACCTCAGCTTGTGAGGTGCTCAAGAGGAGCAAGCCTACACTCTCCTAAAGGACCGAGTCTTCGCCCACACCCGGGACTTCGACCCGGCACTTATGGAGAAGACAGGTATGAACCTCGAGTTCGCTTCCATTTGGTATGCTCTTGGTTCGGAGGAGTTTTCGCCGGTTATAGAGCTAGGCTCTCGGACCCTCACCATCTAGTTTCTTTGCTCTCTTACCGAGGTGCCTGAGGGTATTCAGTTTCATCTTTTCGGGACCGATTAACGAGTTTCATGGAAAAATCTTAGTCGTCTCCTTGGTTTTAATCATCATTGTGCTCTCTCTTTGAAAAAGGCTTGTGAGGGTTTTGTTCAAGATTCTTTCTGGGGAGATATTTCTAGTCTAGTTTATAGCGGTAAATTTGTACCTTAGTGCAATGATATCGTGCATCCCACTCTTTGATTGTGGCACAAGTTGCTCGCCATTACTCTCTTTCCACGAGAGGATGTTCGGCCCGTGCGCAATGACGAGTTGATGCTTCTATATGCCGCTACTAAACGGATCAAGGTCTCCCTTGTTAAAGCTATGATTCGGCAGTGGTAGATGAATTTTAAGATGATAGGCCCTATTGAGTGTACATCTTTGGTGACTCGTATTGCTCTCAGACTTGGGGTTCTAAGCGGGAATCCCATACCCTTCATTGGGATGCCCCGAGTTCTCATTGATGAGGCGTCCATGATCCAAGGGCATACACTTAAGAGAGGCCCAAATGATTCTTTGACTTTCTTCTTCCCGGGTTATACAAAACAGATCCTGTTACCTAACCTAGTGTTTCAGTTGTATAACTCGGAGTCGTTAACCATTCCTCTTGTTATGCAAGAGGAAGGCCATCGTGCTAGTGTTTCAGGCAGGTCCACCAGAAGCACGGCAAAGAGAGCACACATGCAGCAGCAGCAGCAGCAGTCACAACCACCACCACAGCCACAACCTACTACACCACCGGTGGCTGGAGGGGCACCTGCGGGGTACATGTTCGGAGTTACCCCTAGATATGCACCTGGTTGGGACCAGCCCGCCTAACAGCCGAGGGCGAGTGGCACGGCTTGGGCGAGTGCGAGTAGGGACCAGTGGGCTACACCCGCTAGTTATCGCTCCGGTGGTCCACCTCCGTCTTCGTCCTTCAGACAGCACACTCTGGCCTCTACACGAGAGGCTCAGCTCACGCAGCAGCTGGGAGAGCTCACCGTCCAGGTCACGGGAATGGAGGAGACGTTGAACACACATGTTGAGGCTAACTCAGCGTGGCAGCGTCAGACTGGTGAGAGGATTGATACCATGCAGCAGGCGCAGCAGCGACAGATTGAGGAGCAGAGGGCTTTCTATGTGTGTCAGGGTTTCTTCTACCCTGCACCGCAGTGAGCCTAAAGCTAGCATGGGGGAGGACCCCCATCCTGAGGTAACTTGTATCTTCCTTTGTTTTCAGAATGTCTTATAATGAAAATTCATAAAAATTTTCAAAAATAAAAAGACCAAAAAGATTTATTTGCTTTCATCGTTAAGTTTGCTTTAGTTAGCTTTGATATGAATAGTAAGAATGCTTTGCCTCTATGGTTAAAATGATGAATAGTTGCTCTGTTTATTCTTCTCGTATGTCTTGCTTACAACTTTGTATCCTACCTAAGTTCTGAGTCTGTTGGCTTGCATGTTCAAACCTTAGCTTGAAAACTGTGGGTAGCAAAAAGCATGATCCATGCCTAAGTTGTTGCGAGACATGATCTGGTGTAATAGAGTGCTATGATCTTGTACCTAGTGATGCTTGACATCCGGAGTTTTCCTCAATGATGGGCATTTCCTATCCAAGGCCATATGTAGATTCTAGCTCTTGTTAGCCTCCACATATGCAACTTGTTCTCTCATTGAGTTTTGTCAAATTGTTGTGACCCTTGTTAGAACTCATACTCCCCTGATCAAGATCACGTACATGTTCATGCTAAAACTTCTACACTGGAAGTTAGCATTCATTATTTGTTCCATTTGCTTACGCATTCTTACACAAATAAAAATCTATGCATCTTTGTATCATTCATCCCTCTCCGAATATCTCCAAAAGAGACGAAGGGCTAGTACAAAAAGCATGCTCAAAGCATGGCAAAATAAAATAAAGAGAGCACTTGAGAAAAGGGGATTGATATGTGCAAGAGAGAGAATTCCACCATATAGATGGTACTAACTAGTACCTACTCCGTGGCTAGTGTCCACCTTACCATAAATCCCTCATTTTTCATATAAAGCATGGTAATATCTAGCACCCATTTCCGGGCCTAGTATACACCTTACCAATGCTCATATTCATCACACACTTATGCACATCTTGATCAGGATGTATGTTTGTCTCTTCCAAGGATCCGGTTTTTGACTTAGCAAAATATGAGACACGAGCATGCCGCATTTCTTCCCTACCTACAGCTCCACAAAAGCCTATTAGGAGTAGGATGTGAAGAAAGGCAACTTAATGCCTTGGTGAGGTATGAGTGATTATGGATTTACTATATAACCATTCTGTCTCTCAACCGCCCAAAGCAGGTGAAGCTATATGCCCCATGTCATCAAGCGAATGGTAAGAACATTGCCAACTCGTTCAACTCTTGGGAGAATACTTTGTTGTATGCTTGCCATATGTTAAGGATACAACATCGTAGCAACTCTAGATCAACCAACCTAAGTCCCTAATGTCTTGCTTCGAGACGAGCAAGAGGTTAGCTTGGGTGAGTTTGTTGACGGCTATTAAGTACCACTTTCAGCCATCAATATTGTCACATAAATGGAGGCATATGCATTTATTACTTGCATTTTGGTTTGTATAATGTAGTTCCACTTGTCCTTGGAGATTATTTGTATGTAGGTGAAATAGGGATGAAAAGAGATGGAAACTCACCTTCTATGGAATGATCCATGCCAACTCAGCTGAGGACATGGCTGCCACCTAGGAAACATGTGGCAATCCATGTCACTGATCCAAGGGAAGCACTCACCGACGAATCAGAGAGCGACACATGGATTTCGCAAGGATCCATGGGCCCACCAGAGCTCCAACTTATCAGGGAACTTGGCATGCACGGGGGAATGATCAAAGGGCCCACATGTCAGCCACCCAGAGGAAACACAAACTAGGGGGCCACCCTAGGGGGCCGGCCGATCCTAGGATCGGCCGAACCAACCTAGGGGGCTTCCATCCTGGCCCTCCACGTGGTTGGTCCCCATTGGTCACTTGCTGCATCCCCGGGTGTTTTGGTGGCGTTTGGTGCTCTAAGCAAGCCTTGTCCTTGCCAGTAAATAGAAGGGGAGGGGCTCTATTTCTCACACACCACTCTCTTCATTCACCTCTCACTTTTAGTTTCCAAGGCTAGGGGAGGCTAGAGTAGCACTTATTCAGGTTCCAAGTCTACTTTGGAGTCTAGGTATGAGTTCTCTTGTATCTTTATTTCTATGTATGATTTTGATCTACTTCAGTTATTCAGCTATTTCATATAAAGTTGTGGTAGATCATATGATTGATATGTTCTTGAGTTCGTCCATTGTTCATCATTTAGAGGCTCGTGTTCTTCATGAACACTACCTTTCGATCCAGTTGGAGGATGATTTACTCATTCCTTATGTGTTTGTTTATAGGTTAGAGGCTCATGTTCTTCACGAACATGATCCTTTGATCCTGTTGACTAGATATAAGAGAGTTCGTATTCGTTCATATGACTAGCCCTAGTTTGATCTTGTTTGATAGCATGTTAGTGTTGCATGAAGTTTGAGTTCAAGCTACGGTACTCGGTCTAAGGTGACCAGTCTTCTGGTGGCTCTCACCCTCGGTCACAATAGCCCGAGCCGGGTGAAGTCTAGCAGCAACGCAGGCATGGTGCCTGGATTGTGTGGCTACGTTAGTTATGAGCTTGCCCCCCGTAACGATTGAGGTAGGCCGCAGTGGTGACCGTTGTTGGACCCTTTGAAACCCTCCGCACTGGGGTATTGCTATAGGAGTCTAAAGGATAGTTTCGCAGAGTGCTGGTCGTCGCGGGCTATTGAAGGACCGATTAGGCGAACCAGAGAGGGGGGGAGTGAATGGGAGCCGATAAAAATTCTTCTCGAAGGAGATGAGAACTCCAACAAGACGAACACGGCTTCCAACTCACGTCTCCGGCCCAACTACCCAAGTTGGCCAAGACCACGCAGCCACTGGAGTGCTACTGGTCCTAGGAACCAACACTTAACCCTCCGAGCCAGAACTCACCAAAACACACAGCGGAAACTTGCACGGCTTCCTACCTGTGCTACACCGGTCAGACCGATGACCTGCGCCGGTCAGACCAGTGACACCGGTCAGACCGGTGGACAGAGTCGGTCAGGCCGGTGGCTACAGCAACCGCACAGCAAACGTTCCAGGAAGCCTCAGTGACTCCTCTAGGCCCTGGAACAAAACCACCTTTGAAACACAACCTGGAAGGAAGAAGAACCCCTCACATAACCTAGCAAAACAACTCCAAACACGCCAAGAACTGATCAGCAGGACCACGGGACAAAACCACACGGACAAGGCTATTCCCCGAGACAAAAACCCACCAAGGGCTAGCACCGGTCAGACCGGTCAAGAGCACCGGTCAGACCGGTCGCGCCTGGGCAGGTCGGGATGAACAGCGCCCGCGAGTCAACTCCCCCAAATCCAACTCCGGATCTCCCGATTCGCTCCATGGTTTTGCACAAGACTTTGGGGATAGTAGGAACACCTCATGGGTACTCCATAGCCAAGATTTGGTCCACCAAAACTTGTCAAATCAAGAGGAATCGAAGAAATCCCACCAAGAATGCCTCTAACCCTAGAGCCACAAAAACCCCAAAATCGAGCCCCTTTGCTCACGGATTTGGAAGGGGAATCAAAGGGAAAAGAACCACGAAGGGTTCATGCATACATCCCCCACCAAATCCCAAAGAGAAAGGCCTCGAAATCGCTCCAAGAAAATCGCCAAGAAAGGGCTCCGAAAATCACCAAAAAGGAGAAACGGGAAAGACACATCCAAGCCTTGAGGAACCACGCCGAATCATCTATACATACCAAAGAGGTTCATACAAGGTCTAGCTTGCCGCCCGATCATCCTTCCCTCTCACAAGATCTCACCATGAAGCTCTCAAGCTAGTCCTACAAAAATCCTAGGAAAATAGGAAGGAAAAATAGGAAAACCAAATGAGCTAGGGTTCCAAGAGATGGCTGCCATCCTCTCACCACTTGGGTTATATGGAGGCAACCGAAAGACGAAAATACCCTTACTAGCTAACTAGGGATACATGCCCCTCAAGGGCGAATTCGGAAATCTTTGTCTTCACTCCATCGGACGGATGCCCAGCGACCGCAAACTTGCTTAGCCTCGACGCAAGCCTTGCGATCCCGACGCGTGTCCTCCACTTTGAAGATTCCGGACTGCGTCGTCGCACACCGGTCAGACCGGTGCTCCTCACCGGTCAGACCGGTACCCACCGGTCAGACCGGTCTGGAGCTGCTGCACCTCCGTCTTCGGTTCTTCGGTCTTGGCTTTGTGGATCAACCAAGGAACCCAGTGGTTTTCTGGTGAACCACCGGAAACCCCGCGAACTCGGTGTAGCCTCCGCCAATCACCACTCATGACTCGGCTCCCACGTAGTCCCGGCTCGACCTTGGTTTTGAGGCTCAACCAAGAAACCGTCCATGACTTCATCTTGCCGTTCTTGCCACCATGCGGCCCGCACTTGACCCCGCTGGCCACCGGGTCCCTCGAACCAAGCCTACTTGTCTTCTCCACACCTGGAGGCCTCACCGGCAACGACCTTTCGCGCTTGTTCTTCACCTGCACCTGCACCAGTCAAGCCGCAACCTGCACCTGCAATACTTAACCAAGAATCAGTCCACACCACGTTGTCAATCACTCATCACACCAGGAAGCGACCATCCTCCGGTCCTCGAACCACACCTGGCTCTCAATCTCCCCCTTGATGAGTGCATTGACAACACACACATTTTGGTAACCAAGAGAAAAGGAAAAGAAAAGAAACGACTAAAAGAAACTCCAACAAGCGATCGAAAGCCAAAGAAAAGGCAAAGAGCAAGATCACTTGAAGAAGACAAGTCTCGGACCCCTTAGGCAAGGGCAACGGCTAGACACATCCGAGACAAAACATGCTCAAGCAAAGAGCACAAACCATCAAACCAAAGCTCGAAAACCACAAAGAGCTCCCCCTGCACACATGCAAGCTCCCCCTGAACCAATGCAACTCCCCCTGGACGAATGCATGCGAACCACTTCACGAAACAGAGCAGCTGCAACAGCTCAGCTCTGACCGGTCAGACCGGTCGAAACCACCGGTCAGACCGGTGCTCAACATGTGAACAGGACCAGCACTCTGACCGGTCAGACCGGTGACCTCAACCGGTCAGACCGGTGCACAACAGAGCCCAAAAATGGCTCGAAACCACCTGAAAACCTTCCAAATGCATTCAGTAGGCCAAAACATGCTCAAACTTCTCCCCCTTGTTAACAATGCATGAATCAAGCCAAAAATGCAAAAAATGCAACCTAGAGCTTCTCAAATAGACAAAATTCAACATAGGATGCTACACATGTCCAAATGAGCAAGTTAGATACTCTATAGCTTCGTAATGACATAAACTTCATGATCACCAAGTTTCACAACCATTGGGCGAAGTTAAGATAGAATTGAGCAATTTTGCGAAAAATCACCCTCTCATGAGCAAAGTCCTAAACATGAGCAAAACATGTCAAAATGGCAAAGCCACACAAACTTCATGCTAGGACAACCATTCTAAGCATAAGACCATCATAAACACCCACAAGCACCTCATGTCATGTCAAAGCCACCGAGCCATGTGCCTACTTCTATATATGAGACTTCTCATTGGTAGGCATCATGCAACGATTTAGCACTCAAAGCAAATTAAAATTAGCACATATGACATGGAAGCACATTTTTCAAGCAATTTACATTTCATTTTTCAGATTTATAATTGGTACATGAAATGTCTTTGCGACAAAAAGGAACTTATGCCCCTCCACAAGATGAAGCATGGGGGCTAAACATTCATGATGGCAAATGAGCCTTTGGCCCCATATGATCAAAATAAGCTATCCAACCACAAATTAAGCATAGCCAAGCCACAAAAACATGTCAAGATCATATAAAGGCATTTACTCACAAGATAGCATACATATGAAATTTTCAAAAACATAGCCATCAACCATGGATACAAACCAAGATTATCAAGAGCTAAGCCAAACTAACCATAGCTTACCAAATTAGCTCACAAAGACATATATATCATTCCATGGTGAACAATGTATATAGGAGAAGCCTTTCCTAAACAATGCATATGATACAAAATGCATGCAACCTAAGATACAAAGATGCCTATACATCATGTTACATATGCCATGCCAAATGCAAGAAATGCACAAAGGAAAGCTATACATATGCTACAAAGGAGCTCCCACACGCCAACTCAAGAAATCAAACAAACACCAAGCTCCCCCCGCAAATAAGTGAAAGTTGCTTGATCTAGGGGTTTGGTGAAAATATCGGCTAGTTGTTCATGTGTGGGTACATGGATCAAAGCTATCTTCCCTTTCTCTACGTTGTCTCTCAGAAAATGATACCTCACTTCTATGTGCTTGGTTTTGGAATGGAGCACTGGGTTCTTTGCAACGCTTATGGCACTGGTGCTATCACATTGAAGTGGGACATGGGTATACTCCTCACCAAAGTCACTCATGGTGTATGTGATCCAAAGGAGCTGAGAGCAACAACTAGCTGCGGCCACATACTCTGCCTCGGTAGTGGATTGAGCAACACTCGACTGTTTGCGGGAAGACCAAGACACCAAAGAAGAACCCAAGAACTGGCAAGTCCCAGAAGTGGACTTCCTATCCAACCGACACCCGGCAAAATCTGCGTCTGAAAAACCATGAAGCGCCAAAGAAGAAGACGCAGAGTACCAAAGGCCGAAGTCGGGAGTGTGTCGCAAATACCTGAAAATGCGCTTGACTGCTTGCCGATGCGAAGTCCTCGGAGACGCTTGAAAACGAGCACACAGACACACCGAGAATTGGATGTCCGGCCTCGTCGCCGTCAAGTAGAGGAGTGACCCGATCATGCTCCGGTACTCCTTCTGGTCCACGTGTTCACCTTCCTCGTCCGTATCAAGAGCTGTAGTCGTACTCATAGGCATTGCCATGGCCTTGGAGTCCTCCATCTTGAACTTCCTCACAATGTCCTTGGTGTACTTAGCTTGGTGAACAAATGTTCCTTCCTTTGATTGCTTGATTTGTAGCCCAAGGAAGAACTGCAACTCGCCCATCATGCTCATCTCAAATTCCCTGCTCATGTCTTCTGCAAACCTTGCAACAAGAGAGTTAGACGAGCCACCAAAGATAATATCATCCACGTATACCTGCACAATCAGGATATCTCTGCCCTGCCTGAGGAGAAACAAGGTCTGGTCGACCTTCCCCATCTCAAACCCTCTCTCAAACAGGAACCCCCTCAACCTACCATACCAAGCTCTAGGCGCCTGCTTCAACCCATACAACGCCTTCCTCAACTTGTACACCCGGTGGGGGTACTTTTCACTCTCAAACCCCGGTGGTTGCCTCACAAACACCTCTTCCTCCAACACACCGTTCAGGAAAGCACTCTTCACATCCATCTGGTACAACTTGAACGCTTTAGCCACGGAAAAGGCTAGAAGGATCCTGATCGCCTCCAAACGAGCTACAGGAGCGAAAGTCTCCTCGTAGTCGATCCCCTCTTTCTGACTGTACCCCTGAGCAACAAGTCTCGACTTGTTCCTCACCACTTCTCCTTTCTCTCCCTCTTTATTTTTCCACACCCATTTTGTCCCAATCGGCTTATACCCTGGGGGAGGGTCAACCAACACCCAAACTTGGTTCCTCTCAAAATTCTCCAACTCCTCATGCATCGAGTTAACCCAATTATGATCAGATAACGCGTGTCCAATGTCTTTGGGCTCAAAGGTGGCAACAAAAGCAGCATGAGCGAAATGAGAATTGTTCCGAACCCTCGACCGTGTAGTCCGTTCATTCATGTCGCCGGTGATTCTCGAAGCTGGGTGATCCACTTGCACTCGCCGGGGAGGTTCTCGCCTTGATGCTACCTCCCCCTCAACAGCAGCTTCGCCTTGATCTGGGTTTGTCGTTGTAGGTGTGGGAGAGGGTCCATTCTCGATCGTCGTCGACATAGTAGGTACATGTTCAGCCGCGGGCATCACACCGCCATCTTCATCATCTCCATGTTCATGCTCCTCCTCCTGAAAGATCTCCTCGCCAAGTTCGTCGTCACCTGCACACTCAAAAACAAGCTGACTACGTGGCTGTGTCTCGTCGAAGGTTACCTCGCAAGTCTCCACGATTTGGTTAGTTTCAAGATTGAGCACACGAAATGCTCTAGAATGAGATGCATAACCAAAGAAAATGCCATCGACAGACCTAGCCTCGAACTTGTCCAACTTCTTCCCTTTCTTCAGAATGAAGCATTTACAACCAAAGACATGGAAGTGACTCACCTTGGGTGTGCGACCGTGCATCAACTCGTAACAGGTTTTCTTCTTATGAACCCTGAGGTAGATCCTGTTCGACACATGGCACGCGGTATTGACCGCCTCCGCCCAGAACCTTCTCGGAGTCCTATGCTCGTCGAGCATCGTCCGAGCCATCTCGCACAAGGTCATATTTTTCCTTTCCACAACGCCATTCTGGGGAGGCGTATACGGACTCGAAAACTGATGTTCAAGACCCAAGTCATGGCAAAAGGTTTCGAAGTGAGAGTTTTTGAATTCCGAGCCATTGTCACTGCGGATCGCTCGTATGGCATCTCCGTGCCTCTCGTTTCTTAACCTCAAGACAAGATCTCGAACAAAACCAAACGTCTCCCCTTTCTCCTCAAGAAAGAACACCCACGCATACCGAGAGTAGTCGTCCACCACAACAAGGACATACCACTTCCCACCCGCAGATCGCACACGAGCTGGGCCAACAAGGTCCATATGGAGCAGCTCGCATGGACGCTCAGTCATCACATCGGTGAGAGGCGGGTGAGAAGAGGCTACCATCTTGGCATGCCTACACGGCGCACAAACCAACTCTTTCTCAAACCTCAACCGTGGCAATCCTCGGACCAAATTGAGTTTACTCAAGCGAGACAAAAGGTCAAAGCTCAAGTGACCCAACTTCCTATGCCACTTCCACAACTCACTCGAAGAACCAGCCAAAAAGCAACGCTCCACACCAGAAGACTGAGAGAAATCAGCTCGGAACACTTGACCGTCGGGAACGACCATGCAAACAAGATCCCCCCGAGAATCTAAAATCCGAGAACCACCAGGCCGAAACAACACCTCAAAACCCTCATCCAACAACTGGGACACAGAAAGCAAATTGTATCCAAGCGATTGAACAAGAGCAACACGCCTAAGAGTGATCTTGTCACTTACCTTAATCTCACCTTCTGACAGCACACGCCCTCGCCCATTGTCCCCAAAGGTGATGTACTTCTTTGTCACCACCGGGACGAGACTTGAGAACCACCCCTTGTCTCCGGTCATATGCCTCGAGCAACCGGAGTCAATCAACCAAATGTTCTTCAAGTCTCCCACCTGAAATTCAAAAGCGAGCACGTGAGTGAACAAACGACTCAGCACAGGGGTTAGTACCAAAAGAGTAAAACCAGTACCGAGCCATTTGCTCCAAAGTGGGGTTAGCACAAACCAAATCATCACGCCTATCAAAGCTACCACCACGAACACTACTACGGTAACCACCACGGGGGAACCAACCCTCTCTAGTTGGAGGAGGACGAAAGCCACGAAAGGGAAACCGTGGATCGTTCCTCCTCTCCATCTCAAAGCTACGACTCCTCCCACCCCCTGTATTGAGCACGAGGTGGAGAACGCCTAGCAAACTGACCACCTGCAAACTTTCCAGACCAACCACTAGAACCACGACCTCCAGAACCAAACCGAGCATCCTCACGAGCACGAAACCCGACTTGCTGTCTGCCCAGACCTGCACCGGTCTGACCGGTGTAGCTCGACCAGCACCAGCACCTGCAGCCTTCCGGTCTCCCCAAGCCGGAACCGTCCTCACAATCACCTCGGCCCTGGGCATCTACATACGAGGCTCAGGTACACCATTAGAGGGGTGGTACCTGTCCTTGTTAGCCCACTCTCTAGCCATTCTCTCCTCACACTTCCTCTTGAAGCAAAACTCATCCTTGTGACCATCTCTCCCACAATACCCACAATGGAACTTTATGGGCTGTGGCTTAGGCTTAGGCTTGGGTTGGGGCTGCCCACTCGGCTTCTCACCCTTCTTCTCTCCTTCCTAACCTCCCTTTGGGCTCACAAACTTCACCGGTTTCTGAAAATCATTTGTTGGGTGAGGGAATATGGGTGGATCTGGAGTAGTGTCAAGTTTGTTTCTGAGATGGTTAGGCTTGGGCTCAAACTTGTTCTTGTGTCTGTTTGGTGGTGGGATAGGAATCTCTCCAACTCTCTCAACTCCCTCACCACTGTTCTCTCCAAGCTTGCCTGCCCCAAGTGCCTGACCATCATAGCGTTTGAAAGCCGCTATCATGATACCAAGCTGAGGCTCCTGACCCGACAACCAGCTCATACATTTTCTCAGCTCATCATTCTCATCCTGCAAGCGATCAACATAATGTGCAAGCTCCAAATTCTTAACCGCATGCAATTCACAAGTAGAGCAAGAAGTGGGAATAGGCTCTTTCAACTTAGCCTCAAGCGAAACAGTGTAAGCATGCATCTCATCAATCTTTCCATGCAAAACAGGGCAAGAAGTGCAAGCACCTAGCAAAGCAGGTTTAGACTTAAGCTCAGCCACTTCAACCCTAAGCATATCTAGTTCATCACAAGTAGAAGCATGCTTATCCTTAAGAGCAGTGAGATCAGCTAGGTACACAAAGCAATCACAGCAATCAATCTCATCAGAAACCGCAGGAGAAGCCTTAAGCGAATCAATCTCAAGCTTAGCATCTAGGTTCTGGGTTTCTAGCTCAGCCACACGGTTCCTAGCATCTTCTAGTGAGGCCCTAAGCTCTTTCCTCATCTTCTTGGCCTCTCTAAGCATGTGATCGCGGTTATCAAGCAAGTCAACCAACTCATCATTCTCCTTGCGCAAAGAAGAGAGCTCATCACATACCTCATCCTCGGAGTCAGAGTCCGAGTCACTCTGGTGGCTCTTCTTGCTGCCGGAGCTACGGGCCATGCCGCAGAAGCCATCTCCCGCGAAGCAGCTCAACCCGCTCAAGTTCCTGGATGACTTCTTGTTCTTGCGCCGATCACCTTCATATTCACTGCTACTCGAGCTCGAGGAAGAGTAGGCAGAGCTGGAGTCGACGTCGCTCGCTCCGACCATCGCTCGAGCCTTCCTGCCGCGGCCATCCTTCTTCCTCGACCATCGCTCGTCCTTGTGCTTGTTCTTGTGCTTGTGATCGCGCCTCGATCGGTACTTGCCATCCTTGCTCGATCGGTGCCTGTAGCCGTCCTTGTAGCCATCCTTGTTCTCCGTCTTCTCCGGGCAGTCGACGACGAAGTGTCCTGGCTTGCCGCACTGAAAGCACGTCCGTGCTGTCCTCCTCGTGTTCACCCGGTTCTCGTGCAGCCTCTCGAACCGCCTGGTCAGCAACGCCAGCTCGTCCTCTCCAAGCACGTCGAACTCCTCGTCTGGCAAAGACATCAAAGAAGACAGAGAGTACATCCTGGAGGATGCATTAGCGTTAGACTTAGCTCCTTTGCCACTAACGAGAGCGAGACTATGAGAATCAGTCGGGCTCTCGATCTTGGCTGTCATACCACGGTCCAACTCAGCCGACTTGAGCTTCGAGAATAGCTCGTTCACCATCAAGGTGTCATACTTCTCGGACTCAACAATAGCCTCGAACTTCCCATCCCATACGGTACGATCCAACGAATGCAAGAGCTTCACGGCTCTATCATGATCATTGTATGGGAGGACGTCCACATTGGCTCTCATGTTGTTCATAACGACTGTAAATCGCTGGAAAAGGGCATCGACGGACTCGCCGGGGAGATGAGTGAAGTTCTCGTACTCTCTCCGGTAAGTCGCGTACATCCGAGCCTGAACCTGAGCATTCCCAGCATGAGCATCCTTCAACTGCTCCCAAATTCTACAAGCTAAGTCCTCTGTCTGAACCCGATCGAATTCAGGCTGAGACAGAGCACGAAACAAGTAGTCGACAGCCTTGTTGTTGGCTTCGAACATATCCCTAGATCCTGGAGCAAGGAAGTTCATCGGATGAACATAAGCTGTGTTCACCGTGACATCCCAAAGGATCTGACCCTTTCCGCGGAGGAATGCCGCCATCCGCCTTTGCCACATCTGGTAGTTCTTCCCATCGAAGTGCGGAGGACCCGAACCCCGTTCCTGGTACGCCATCTTTGGATCTTAGACTGGTAAGAGTCAATAAACACCCGAACCGGCTCTGATACCAATTGAAGGACCGATTAGGCGAACCAGAGAGGGGGGGAGTGAATGGGAGCCGATAAAAATTCTTCTCGAAGGAGATGAGAACTCCAACAAGACGAACACGGCTTCCAACTCACGTCTCCGACCCAACTACCCAAGTTGGCCAAGACCACGCAGCCACTGGAGTGCTACTTGGCCTAGGAACCAACACTCAACCCTCCGAGCCAGAACTCACCAAAACACACAGCGGAAACTTGCACGGCTTGCTGCCTGTGCTACACCGGTCAGACCGATGACCTGCGCCGGTCAGGCCGGTGACACCGGTCAGACCGGTGAACAGAGTCGGTCAGGCCGGTGGCTACAGCAGCCGCACAGCAAACGTTCCAGGAAGCCTCAGTGACTCCTCTAGGCCCTGGAACAAAACCACCTTCGAAACACAACCTGGAAGGAAGAAGAACCCCTCACAAAACCTAGCAAAACAACTCCAAACACGCCAAGAACTGATCAGCAGGACCACGGGACAAAACCACACGGACAAGGCTATTCCCCGAGACAAAAACCCACCAAGGGCTAGCACCGGTCAGACCGGTCAAGAGCACCGGTCAGACCGGTCGCGCCTGGGCAGCTCGGGATGAACAGCGCCCGCGAGTCAACTCCCCCAAATCCAACTCCCGATCTCCCGATTCGCTCCACGGTTTTGTACAAGACTTTGGGGATAGTAGAAACACCTCATGGGTACTCCATAGCCAAGATTTGGTCCACCAAAACTTATCAAATCAAGAGGAATCGAAGAAATCCCACCAAGAACGCCTCTAACCCTAGAGCCACGAAAACCCCAAAATCGAGCCCCTTTGCTCACGGATTTGGAAGGGGAATCAAAGGGAAAAGAACCACAAAGGGTTCATGCATACATCCCCCACCAAATCCCAAAGAGAGAGGCCTCGAAATCGCTCCAAGAAAATCGCCAAGAAAGGGCTCCGAAAATCACCAAAAAGGAAAAACGGGAAAGACACATCCAAGCCTTGAGGAACCACGCCGAATCATCTATACATACCAAAGAGGTTCATACAAGGTCTAGCTTGCCGCCCGATCATCCTTCCCTCTCACAAGATCTCACCATGAAGCTCTCAAGCTAGTCCTACGAAAATCCTAGGAAAATAGGAAGGAAAAATAGGAAAACCAAATGAGCTAGGGTTCCAAGAGATGACTGCCATCCTCTCACCACTTGGGTTATATGGAGGCAACCGAAAGACGAAAATACCCTTACTAGCTAACTAGGGATACATGCCCCTCAAGGGCGAATTCGGAAATCTTAGTCTTCGCTCCATCGGACGGATGCCCAGCGACAGCAAACTTGCTTAGCCTCGACGCAAGCCTTGCGATCCCGACGCGTGTCCTCTGCTTCGAAGATTCCGGACTGCGTCGTCGCACATCGGTCAGACCAGTGCTCCTCACCAGTCAGACCGGTACCCACCGGTCAGACTGGTCTGGAGCTGCTGCACCTCCGTCTTCGGTTCTTCAGTCTTGGCTTTGTGGATCAACCAAGGAACCCAGTGGTTTTCTGGTGAACCACCGGAAACCCCGCGAACTCGGTGTAGCCTCCGCCAATCACCACTCATGACTCGGCTCCCACGTAGTCCCGGCTCGACCTTGGTTTTGAGGCTCAACCAAGAAACCGTCCATGACTTCATCTTGCCGTTCTTGCCACCATGTGGCCCGCACTTGACCCCGCTGGCCACCGGGTCCCTCGAACCAAGCCTACTTGTCTTCTCCACACCTGGAGGCCTCACCGGCATCGACCTTTCGCGCTTGTTCTTCACCTGCACCTGCACCAGTCAAGCCGCAACCTGCACCTGCAATACTTAGCTAAGAATCAGTCCACACCACGTTGTCAATCACTCATCACACCAGGAAGCGACCATCCACCGGTCCTCGAACCACACCTGGCTCTCAGCTATCTCCCCGTTTGTACCTGGGTGCTGAACCTTACCTTTCATGCTATACTTTATGCTTTTTTCTTGTATCATCTAACTTTGTATGTTTAGTACCTTAGAACCTAGAGCTAGCTTCGTATGTCCCCCCTAAGCCGTAGTTTGCTAGAGTAGAGGTAGATCTGAGGGTGTGTCACACTACCCTTATTATATCATTTATCTTACCCCCTATCTTTGAGTTATTGTTTTCTATATCTATCTCTTGGTTTACATTCAGTGCAAAAGCATAAGTATTGATATCCGCCATTGTCTTCCACGAATACGATACCCTTGGAACACTCACTTCCCTGGGGAAATGCTACAATGGTTTATCTGTGTGCTTGTGGATTCGTTCATGATCATTAGATTTACCTATGGCAAGTCTTGATGCTCACGCTAACTCGGCGTCATTAGTAGTGACGTTAAGAAATGCCAACAAGCATTTCTGCGCCGTTGCAGGGGAATGGATTCTAAATCCATTCTTAGCTGATTGCGTTAAGAAATGGCAACACTGAGCTTGAAGTACTTGGATCAAAGACATGTGCTTTTGCTACCCTTTCTAGTGCTAATTGCCTGTATTTGCATAATCATCAACACTTGTGGAAATGATTAGTTTAAGCCCTATTCTAGTGTTGGTGAACATTTCTCATGCCAAAATGTTCATGTTGACGGGTATAAAATTAGTGAATAACAGCCGTCAACAGAGGGCAACCTCCGAGCGTAGGCGGTAAGCTTGGGGATCCAAGACCCGTTCATGAAAAAGAAAATCGGAGAATAGCAGTACATGGTGTGACAGATACTAATTCTGAAGAAAAAGCATTTGATATTGTATAGAAAGAATTCTAATTCCAACTCTTTTAAGTATATTAATTTCCTCGGGTAGTCATCCTGTTATGTTTATGCACCTGACCCCTGATAGCCGCATCCGTAGCATAGGGAGCTGGCCGCATGCAGACGTAGGAAGTGTAGGCATAGGGTCGAGGTTTCATGGTTCAAGGCATGTGCTCCCCGAGTACTTTAACGACTTGTGCAAGAGAGGAAAAAGAAAGTAAGCTGGCGTAGAATGAGTGCGCGTGCGCGTGATACGCCCGTTTTGTCGTAGTCCGACTGCTCGTGTAGCGCTCGGGCTGTATATGCAGTCGGGGCTATGCTTAAGGTAATCGACGATATTCCAAAGATGCATGCTGAGATATGAAGTAGCTGGAAAATAGTAGTATTAAAATAATACTTAGCTTGACTTGTGCTCATGTCGGAGAAGTCGAGGTGTCATCCTTGGCCCTGGGCTGATAAGCCCACGAGCTTCGTGTTGCCTGTCGTGGCCAAGCGGCGGTTGCCGACAAGATCGACAGATGGTCGAGATCGTCGTTGCATCGATGGTCTGGAGTCCGTAGATGCCCAGATGGTGGTGTTCGGCTCGATCGGGGTGGTTGTCGAGTGGCTGAGGTGGCCGGAGTCGAAGGAGGCCGGGCGTCAGCCGTGGAGGCCGGAGATGGAGGAGGAGCACCGCGCCGCCGTCCTTGGCGAGCGGGGACGGAGTAGGGCCGCGCACCCTTAGCCGCGCTGCGTGTGGAGGTGAAGGGGCACCGTGTGCTGCCGCGTTGTCGACTGCGGTTGTGGACGGGGCACCGCGTGCTGCCACGTTGTTGCCTGTAGTGGTGGACGGGGCGCCCCTGTGTTGTGGAGGTTGGTGCGTCGCCGACCGTCGTGAAGGATTCAGGCGCCATGCTGCCAGTCGGAGTCGAAGGAGGCCGGGCGTCGGTCGCAGTACATTCGCATCAGTAGTTTTTCGATCTCCGTCAAGTTGGCTCGCACGATTTGTTTTCTGTCTCCGAGTAGTTCCCGAGTTGGTTCTCCGAGTAGTTGCAGCTTGATTCGAATAAGTAGCTTTTCTGTGTCGAAGTTCTAGTCTTCCAACTAGTTGTTCACATATCCAGATTGGTCTTCCGGGTAGCTGTTTAGTCTGGCCCGAGTAGCTAGTTTTTTGGTCACGAGTAGTTTTTTGGGTCATGAGTAGTTGGCTCGAGTAGATTTTTGGGTCTCTGACAAGTCACTTGTTGGCACGGGTTGTCTCTTGGGCTCCGACTTGTTGGCTCGAGTAGATTTTTGGTTTCCGAGTAGTTGGTTGCTTCCGAGTAGGAGCTCGATTCGTACGAGTTCTTTCCCGTCTCCGAGTAGTTTCCGGAGCTTGACTCATACGAGTACTCTTCCATCTCTGACTAGTGAACATGATTCACATGAGTGGTTTTCGCCGCCAAGTAGTTCTCCCGACCAGCCCCGCACGAGTGTGTATGCTACCGATGGGGAAAGCTCGCCGCTTTGCTCCTAAGTGTTCGTCGGCGTCCGTGCGGCCATCGTTGCCGTTGCTGTTGGCGCCGTCAGAGGTGCCGCGGGTGCTATCGGTGCTGCCGGTGCCGTCGCCGTCGGCACTGTCGGAGGTGCCGCGGGTGCCGTTGCTGCCGTTGTTGGTTGTGTTGCAGCCGACGACGCTGCTGCCGCGCGCTACCGTCAAGGACTGAGTCGCGGTCGCCGCTGGCGTTGTTGTGGCCATCGGCGCCGCTGCTGTCATCGTTGGTGTTGCTGTGGCTGTCAGCGGTGCTGCCGTGGCTGCAGTCGGTGCTGCTCCCGTCATCATTAGCGAAGCCGTGGCTGTTGTTGTTGCTGCTGCAGCCATCAACGTTGCTAACTGTTCTTAGTTGCACAAGCCACGGACCTGCAAAAGAAAAAAGGCAGTTGTGTCGTGTATTCATGCACGAACACTCAAGTGCCATGCGACCAGCCTCGCACTCATGGTGTGTATGCATGCATCGGCCTTGCATACACTTCGTCGAGCACGCACGCTTCTAGGGCCAACGGCTTCGGGTAGCCATCACGAGTAGTTTTACTCGAACGACTTGTCTAACATATCGAGGGAGTCCGACTCGAACGAGTTGTCATCCATCTCCGAGTAGTTCTCTCGACCAGCCCCGCACGAGTGCGTATGCGACTGACAGGCAAAGCTCGCCGCTGTGCTCCTAAGTGTTCGTCGGCGTCCGTGCGGCCGTCGTCAGCATTGTTGTAGGTCTCGCGGGTGCCATCGTCGCCCGATTCTCGGTGTGGTTGGCCATCCGAGACCTGCAAAAATGTTGTGGCACGCAAAAGGCCCCTACCTGGCGCGCCAACTGTCGGTTTTGTCACTGCCAGCAAGTAAATTTATACGATCACGTGTCGGGCCTCGGATGGTAGTGCTAAATGGGACACAAGGATTTATACTGGTTTGGGCCTCCGGAGAGTAGTACCCTACGTCTAGTTCGAGCTGCTCGTGTCCTTTGCACTGATTTGTAGTAGGGGTACAAATAGGCGAGGGAGGGAGCTCGGTCCCAAGCCTCTGTGGTGTGTGTACGTGCTTCTTGTAGCAGGGATCTGCATACGTGTGTCGGAGCCAAGTTCGGCTAAAGATAGAAGAAGAACAGTAAGAGAGAGAGCTCCTCCGGAGAGGAGAAAGAAGAAGTCAAAAAAAGTCCCCCCGGTGGGAGGTCCCTGCTCTCCCTTTTATATGACAAGAGGAGCAGGTGACACGAGTGAGAAAGTAAAAGTAATAAGTAAAAATGGAGAAAGAAAGAGTGGGAGTACACGGTTAAAAGGAGTACAGGGAAAAGATTTTCCCCATGCTGCGGGTCCCGCCGTCTTGACTTCGTGTCTGGAGGAGACGGCCGTCACTGTGGCCTTCATGGTGATGGACGGGCACCCACCTTATCCTAACAGCCAGGACACCAAGTGGGTACAGTTTGTCGGTTGAGTGGAGTCTTCCTGGAGGTTGCTTAGCTGCGAAGGAGCCGCTGGCCAGGGACGGAGACTTGTCGTGCGAGTCGAGAACTCGTCGAATGAGCAAACCCGTCGGGTAAGCAAGCTAGTCGGGCAAAATGGAGGCTGCTCAGTTGAGATGGCAACCACTCAGAGGCTCCTTAGGCCAGCTACTCAGAGGCGCTACTCAGAGGCCAACTAGTCGGACGAAGGCCAACTTCTCGTGCGTAGCAGAGGAGTCTGACCAGTCCGAGTTGTTTATTTTGTCTAGGTCACACACGTAGTCTGGGACTCTTCAGGTTGTGCCTCTGCATGCACAACGTACACACTATGACTTTGTTTCTGACCGTTTTCCTGGACAAGAGTAATTCTGGTAATTCTCTTTGATCTCCGGCCGTTTTTCTTTATAAAAATAAATCTAGAAATCCCAGAATTGCTTAGAGGCCATCGTAGTTATTGGGTTGATAGTATTTGCTGTCCCTGGGGTACAACCCCATCCCACACAACAACCAGCTGAGTGAGCGAGGCAAGAAAGAGAATAACCCATAGCCGAAAGGAAACCCAAAGCCAAGGCTGATCCTATTCTGTTGTGGCTATTGTGTGAAGGATGGTCATAAGGAGTAGTTTTGTTTCAGGAGGAGAAGGGATGAGAGGTTTGCTAGGGAGATGGCAAACAAGGATAGGTACCGCCCTCCTCGTGGTGTGCCAGAGCCACGTGTTGTGCCTCTACCTTGGGATGAGGGGTTTATGCGTACAGTTCCCACTCGGGGTGGTGGTTTTACTCCTTAGAGAGATAGGCAGGTGGGGTTTGGCCGTGGTGTGTTTGCTGGACGTTCTCCATCTCGTGGTCGATATGAGGATGGGAGGAACCGTCGCAGCTTTGAGTCTCAGAGGCGCTACGGGCCACGCTTTCCCTTTCGTGGTGCCCGTACTCCTCCAGCTAGACGTGAGGTAGTTCAGCATGGTGGTCGTAGCTTTGGTGGACGTGATAGGCGTGATAGTGCTAACCCTACTTTTCAGCAAATGGCTCAACACTGGTTTGACTCCTTCTGTACTAACTCCAGTGTTGAGACGTTTGCTCACTCTCGGTCTCGTTTTTGATTTTGCAGGTGGGAGGCTTGGAGAACATTCGGCGAATCGACTCCAGTTGTTTGCCTCATGACCGGAGTTAGGAGATGGTTCTCCAGCCTCATCCCCATGGTGTCTTTGGAGCACATAACTTTTTGGGGAATGGACAAGTATTAACCGAAGGAATGTTTCAAGTAAGTGTTGGAGCGAGTTGCTCTTGTTCCTTCTTTTGGTCTTTGTGAGTTGCCCTTTTTAGTTTGAGGCTTTGCCCTATCGCATGTCTTTAGGATGAGCTTTGTATGCTCTTTGATCCTAATGCATGTGTTTAGGTGGAGCTTGTGAGATTGCTTGTTCTTTGCCCTATGACATGTACTTTGGGTGAGCTTTGTATGCTCTTTGGCCCTTATGCATGTGTTTAGGGGGAGCTTGCTAGCCTTGCTTGCTTTTTGCCTCATTGGTCCCTAGGAGCTCACTTTATAGCATATGTATCATTTGTTGCATTTGATGCATGCATTTTCATTTTGTACCAAAACATGGTAGGATAGCCATCTTTGTATCATAGTTGCTAGGATGAGCTTGTCTTATATACTGTGATCACCATGATGTGCTATATATGAGATATGTGTATGCTTTGGGAAAAGTGATGTGAATGCTATGCTCTTGATGGTATTGTCATAAGTTCATGATGAGATAGCTTCTTTTTGTGAAAATGCTAAAATGCTTCACTCATGAGTAGATTCTTTTTCATGCTCATTCTATGCTCAAATGCCTATATCATGCTTAGCTTGTGCTTGAGTATCATGCTCTTTTCACTTGGGGTCAAAGACCCATTTGTCAGGGTGAATGTTTAGCCCATATGTTCACTTGTGGAGGAGCATAAGCTTCTTTTTGCCGCAAAGGCATTTCATGTACCATGGTTAAATTTGAAAATGAATTTGGTCTATGAAATGTCTATGCTTGAAAAATGTGCTCATAATCATGTCTTTATGATTTCATCTATATATCTTGGGTGCTAAACCGTTGCATGATGTCTACCATGAGAAATCTCAATTAGAAGTAGACACATGGCTTGGTGGCTTTGACATGACATATAGTAGCTTATGGGTGTTTGCTACGATCTTGTGATGAGCTTTGTGTGATCTAGTTCTTTTTTTTGCTCAAATTGACCATGGATAGGGCTTTGCTCAAGATATGAATTCTTTTTGTGAAAATTACTTAAAATGCTTTTGGCCATGTCACATGTATCTATGTCTCTACTTTCTTGATCGCAATGCGCTAACTACACCATGTCTACTTTGCTTGCTCTATGTCTCATTTATAGCATTTTGTTGTGCTCTTTGTATATCTGAGAAGCTTGTATATGCTTTGACATGCATTTGTGCACTTTCATGATAGCCTTATTCATGCATTGTCAACAAGGGGAAGAATATGTGGAGGTTTTGCATGTTGGGGAGAAATTGTGGAAAGAATTGCATTTGTTCAGGGGGAATTTGCATATGTGCAGGGGGACCTCCGTTGTGTTGCCTGATTTTGTGCTTTGTGATTTGCTCTTTGTGGTGAGCTTGTTGTCTCGACTGTGTTGAGCCGTTGCCCTTACCTTAGGGGGCCGAGACTTTGTGTGGCGAGTGATCTTGTTTTCGCTTATTCTTTGTCTTTGGATCACTTGTAGGAAGGTTGGTGTTCGTGTTTGTTTTCTTTTCCTTTTCTCTGAAGTGGTTGCCATGGGTGTTGTCAATGCACTCATCAAGGGAGAGATTGAGGACTTGGAGCGTCCGAAGACAAGTGGAGGGTCACTCCCTAGTGATGAGTGATTGGCAATGTTGTGTGGACTGATGCTTGGCTTAGTATTGCAGGTCTAGGTTGCAGCTTGACTCGTGTTGGTGCAGGTGAAGAACAAGCACGAAAGGTTGAGGACCTGGTGTGTCCGAAGACCAGTGATGGGCCGCTCCTTAGTGATAAGTGATTGACAACGTTGTGTGGACTGATCCTTGGCTCAGTGTGCAGGTACAGGTTGCGGCTCGACTCGTGTTAGTGCAGGTGAAGAACAAGCGAGAAAGGCCTTAGCTGTGCTGGCCTCCGGGTGATGGAGAGGCAAGTAGGCTTGGTTTGATGGACCCGGTGGACGATAGGGTCATGTGCGAGCTGTGTGGTGTGACAAGAGCAAGTTGAAATCATGGACATGGGCCGATGCAAGGTAGCGTTTCGAGGTCGAAGCTTGCACGCGGGGTTTGGTGGTTTGCCCACAAAACCATCGGTGGAGGGTTTCTTGGTTTGGGCCTCAAAACCAAGGTCGGAGGCCCAGCGCAATGGAGACGGTGATCCGGGAGCGTCAGGAAGCTTCAACGCGGGGGGCTCGTGGCGTGATCGTGGGGCTTGCGTCGATGCTAAGCAAGTCCGCGGTGGAAGCGTGTCCGCTCGATGGGAATATCCGAAGACTTGACCAAAATTCCCCTGAGGGGTGTGTATCTTAAGTTTAAGTTGTAGGGGTAGCATGGTCATTTGCCTCCTCCGGTGGACTTCATATATATAGCGGAGAGGTGGATGGCATCTCTCTCTCTCTGGCTCTAGACTCGCTCTAGACTGCTTCTTTTCCCCGTATTTCCTTAGGGTAGATTATTGTATAGACTCAGACCTTTGTATGAATGGAAGCATTCGGCGTTGTGGTTCGATCCCTCAGCTCTTGGTGATTTTCGTGTCATTTTCGGAGCTACTTTCGTTTGCTTTTGTTCTTCACTCGATTCGTTGATTTGTGGGCGTTTTTCCTCAGATTTCTTTGAGGGGATCATGGGTGGAAGCCTTGTCCATCTTTGGGTGTGATCTTGACCCCTCAAACACCGGGAAATTTCTTCGATTTGCGAGTTCTTGGAGGAACCCGAGTTCATGGAGGTTGTTTCGTGTGATCCACGATTCCCGTCGATTTAGTGAGTTAGAGGTCGAGATTTTTGGGGTATAGCTTCACCTAGTGACGCTTCTCATCTCCCCTAAATCTTGTCTCAAAAGCTCAAGTGGTTTGGGAGATCTCGTGATGGATAGGAGGAGTTGACTTCTCGAGCAGCTATTTTCTGCTTTTGTCCGCAACTAGCGGACAGTCCGCACGTCTCTGGCAGACGGTCTGCGAGCTACCTGACAATGCTGCTGTTTGTCGTGTTCTTCGCGAATTCTTGCGTGCTCATGCTTTGATCCATTGCCACAGGTGTTTTTGGTTGCACGGAGTTTGCGGACGGTCTGTACTCGAGTGCCGGACGGTTCGTCAAGGGTTGGACAGTCCGCGGTCTCCTCGTGGACAGTCTGATTTTTTGAGGTGTGCTACTCGAGGTTCTGTCCACAATTTCGGACAGTCCGCCAGGGCCGTGCGGACAGTCCGCCCCCTCCCTGCGGACGGTCCGCCCGTACTGCTGGACAGTCCGCCTCTGGACCTCACAGTTTTGGCTAAGTCCTTTGTTTCTTGTCTAGTGCTTCCGCTCTTTGATTCATGGCTTGCCTCTAGGACTTGTAGGCTTGTGTGTGCCTAGTCTAGAGCTTTTTTAGTGTGTGCGAGTGATCAGAGTGGCAATCGGGTATAGGCCAAGTTCATCCCTCAGGAAGAATTTTTATCGGCTCCCATTCACTCCACCCCCCTCTTTGGTCGCCTATTCGGTCCATAAATTGGTATCAGAGCCGGTTACAGATCTTCGTGATTCTAACCAGTCTAAGATCCAAAGATGGGTGAGTATGGTAAGGGGTCGGGTCCTCCTCACTTCGATGGGAAGAATTAGCAGATGCAGGAGAGGCGCATGGGCGTGTTTTTGTGTGGGAAGGGGACACTCATCTGGGAAGTAACTCAAAATCCTCATTATGTTATTCCCGATAGTTTCCTTCTTCCAGGATCGTGGGACATGTTTGAGGCCAACAGCAAGGCCGTTGATTACTTATTTCGTGCTCTTTGTGCCTCGGAGTTTGATCGAGTGTATAGAGAGGATGTGGCCAGAATGATTTGGCTTAAGCTTAGGAATGCTCATGTTGGTAATGCTCAGGTGCAGGCTCATTTGTTTGCTACACACCGGAGAGAGTACGAGAACTTCACTCATCTCCCCGGTGGGTCGATTGATGTGATGTTTCAGCGCTTCACCTGTATTGTGAACAACATGAGGGCCAATGTGCCGGTGCTCCCATACACAGATCATGATCGAGCTATCAAGCTCTTGCACTCTCTTGATAGATCCGTGTGGAGTGCCAAGGTCGAGGCCATCTTGGAGTCAGGTGTGTATCAGACCCTGACGGTGGACGAGCTGATCTCTAAGCTCAAGTCTTTAGAGGATGATCGTGGCTTGAGAGCCAAGAGCGAGAGCCCCACTGATCCTCATAGTTTGGCTCTTGTCTCAGGATCGAGGACTAATGGCAACCTTGTTGCCATGAAATTTTCTTTGTCTTGTATTGTGTCCAGGCCAGATGAGGACTATGAGGTGCTGAGCGATGAGGATCTCACCTTGTTGAGCAAGAGGTTTGGGCGGCTGTACGATAACCACAAGAATGCGAGGAGGAGCTCGGGGACGTGCTATCGGTGTGGGAAGCCATGGAGATCAAGAACGACTACAAGGGGAATCCCAAGCACGATAACAACAAGCACTGCTGAGGACCAGGTCTGTCCGAGGACCAGTGGAGGGTCGATCCTTAGTGATGAGTGATTGACAATATTGTGTGGACTGATGCTTGGCTAAGTGTGCAGGTACAGGTTGCGGCTTGACTCGTGTTGGTGCAGGTGAAGAACAAGCGCGAAAGGCCTTAGCCGTGACGGCCTCCGGGTGATGGAGAGGAAAGTAGGCTTGGTTCGATGGACCCGGTGGCCGATGGGGTCAAGTGCGAGCTGTGCGGTGCAAGACTAGCAAGTTGAAGTCATGGACATGGGCCGGTGCAAGGTAGCGGGTCGAAGCCGAAGCTTGCACACGGGGTTTGGTGGTTTGCCCACAAAACCATCGGTGCACGGTTTCTTGGTTTGGGCCGCAAAACCAAGTTCGGTGGCCTGATGCGACGGAGACGGGGATCCGGGAGCGTCGGGAAGCTTCGAGGTGGGGCGCACGTGGTGTGATCACAGGGCTTGCGTCGATGCTAAGCAAGTCCGCGGTGGAAGCGTGTCCGCTCGATGGGACTATCCGAAGACTTGACCATATTGCCCCTGGGGGTGTGTTTCTTTAATTTGACTTGTAGGGGTAGCGTGGTCATTTGCCTCCTCCGGTGGGCATCGTATAAATAGCGGAGAGTTGGATGGCATCTCTCTCTCTTGGACTCTAGGGTTTCCTCCGTTGGTAGATCGCTCTGGACTGCTTCTTTTCTCTGCTATTCCTTAGGCTAGATTCTTGTATAGACTCTGACCTCTGGATGTATGGAAGCATTCGGTGCTGTGATGATCTCCTAGCTCTTTGTGATTTTCGTGTCATTTTCGAGGCTATTTTTGGGGTGTTTCGTTCTTCGCTCGATTCGTTGATTTGAGGGTGTTTTCTCTCTGATTTCTTTGAGGGGATCATGGGTGGATGCTTTGCGCATCTTTGTGTGTGATCATGACCCCTCAAACGCCTGGAAACCCCTTCGATTCGCGAGTTTTGGTTGGAGCCTAAGTTCTTGGTGTGGTTCATGTGATCTGCGATTCCCGGTGATTTAGAGAGTTAGAGGTCGAGATTTTTGGGGCATAGCTTCACCTAGTGACGCTTCACGTCTCCCCCAAATCTTGTCTGAAGAGCTCAAGCCGTTTGGGAGATCCGGTGATGAGTTGGGAAGGTTGACTCCCGCGGGCGTGCGTTTTCTGCGTCTGTTCGAGGCTCGGGGACAGTCCGCGTAGTCGGTGACAGACGGTCTGCGTGGGTGTTTTTTGAGCAGTGTTTCTGGTGGTTTTGCCGGACGGTCTGTGTGGCCTACCTAGACGGTCCGCGATACTGGCGGGCGGTCCGCGTGGCTCAGTCGGACAGTCCAAATTTCTCGGTGCGTCTCTGGAGGTTCTGTTGGAGTTTTCGGACAGTCCGCACGGACGGTCCGGACAGTCCGCCTAGGTGTAGTGTACGGTCCGCCCGTACCAGCCGGACAGTCCGCGCCTGGCTTTTCCAGAATTGGCTAAGTGCTTTGATTCGAGGCTTGTCTCTAGGACTTGTAGGCTTGTGTGTGCCTAGTCTAGAGCTTCTTTGGTGTGTACTAGTGATCGGAGTGGCAATCGGGGTATAGGCCGAGTTCAACCTTTAGAAAATTTTTTTATCAGCTCCCATTCACTGCCCCCCTCTCTGGTCGCCTATTCGGTCTTTCAATTGGTATCAGAGCCGGTTACGGATCTTCGTGATTCTAACCAGTCTAAGATCCAAAGATGGGTGACTATGGAAAGGGGTCGGGTCCTCCGCACTTCGATGGCAAGAATTACCTGATGTGGGAGAGGCGCATGGGCGCGTTTTTGCGTGGGAAGGGGACTCTGATTTGGGATGTGACTCAAAATCCTCACTATATCATTCCAGGCAGTTTCCTTCTTCCAGGATCGCGAGGCATGTTTGAGGCGAACAACAAGGCCATTGATTACTTGTTTCGTGCTCTCTGTGCCTCAGAGTTCGATCGAGTGTACTTAGAGGATGTGGCCGGAAAGATATGGCTTAAGCTCAGGAATGGTCATGTTTGCAATGCCCATGTGCAAGCTCGTTTGTTTTCCACTTACCGGAGAGAGTACGAGAACTTCACTCATCTCCTCGGTGAGTCGACCGATGTGATGTTTCAGTGCTTCACCAGCATAGTCAACAACATGAGGGCCAATGTGACAGTGCTCCCATACACAGATCATGATCAAGCTATCAAGCTTTTGCATGCACTGGATAGGTCTGTGTGGAGTGCCAAGGTCGAGGCCGTTGAGGAGTCCAGCGTGTATGATACCTTGTCGCTGGATGAGCTGTCCTCTAAGCTCAGGTCTTCGGAGGTTGATTGTGGCTTGAGAGCCAAGAGCGAGAGCCCCACTGATCCTCATAGTTTGGCTCTTGTCTCAGGATCGAGGACTAATGCTAACTCTGCTGGTTTTTCTTTGTCTTGTCTTGTGTCCTTGCCAGATGAGGACGTTGAGGTGCTGAGCGAGGAGGATCCCGCCTTGTTGAGCAAGAGGTTTGGGCGGATGTACGAGAACCGCAAGAATGCGAGGAGAAGCTCGGGGATGTGCTATTAGTACGGGAAGCACGGGCACTTCATCGCCGAATGCCCTAAAGCCATGGAGATCAAGAACGACTACAAGGGCAAGCCCAAGCACGACTACAACATGCACCGCTCCCGGAACGGGTACAAGGACAAGCGCAAGGACAAGGGCGAGAGAAGGCCAAAGAAGAGCGGCATGTACAAGAAGAAGACGGCTAGAGCGATGGTTGCCGGAGTGAGCGACATCGAGTCTACTTCAAGCGACGCTTCTTCCGGTTTGAGCAGCGATGAAGAGCAAGATCGGCGCAAGGACAAGCGGCACATAGGCAATAACTTCACCGGCCTCATCTTTGTCGCACAAGATGGATTTTGCGGCATGGCGCAGTCCAAGAAGGGTGGGAAGCACAGCTCCGATTCGAACTCTGACTCCGAGGAAGAGGTACGACATGATCCCAACTTCTTACTAGAGGAGAATGCTAGGCTGAATGAGTTGCTTGATAACCATGATAATGTGCTTAGGAAGACCAACAAGGAGAAGAAAGAGTTTAGGTCTTTGTTGGGTGATGCTAAGGACAAGATAGTTGAGCTTGAGTCTTTGCTTGTTGATGCTAGAACTGAGATAGACTCTTTGAAAGTTGCTCCTGTTGTTTCCAATGAAGTTGATTGTGGTGATTGCAATGTTTTCTTGGCTGACTTGACTGCTCTCAAGGACAAGCATGCCGCAACTCTTAAGGAACTAGATGTGCATAGGATTGAGTGTGATGAGTTGAAATCTAGACCTACTTTGTTAGGTGCTTGCACTTCTTGTCATGTGTTGCATGCTAGGCTAGATGAATCTCATACCAAGATAGTTTCTCTTGAGGTTGCATTGAAAGCTCCTATTCCTACATCATGCTCTACCTGTGAAATGCATGCTTTGAAAACATGCAACTTGTACACTATGTTGACCGTTTACAGGATGAGAATGATGAGTTGAGGAAATGGATGGGGTGGTTGTCTGGGCATGAGCCACAATTGAGTTTGATGTTGGCTCAGTTTAAGAGGTTTGATGGTCAGGCGTTGGGGGCTGGCAAGAGTGGTGAGGGAGAAGAGAAAGCTGCAGAGATTCCTGTTCCACCACACACTACACCCATGAACAAATTCGAACCAAAGCCAAACCATCTCAGAAATAAGCTTGATACGACCCCAAATCCACCAGTGTTTCCTGACAAGACAGAAAATTACCAGAAACCCATCAAGTTTGTGAGCACCCAGGGAAGTGTGTTTGGGGGGAAGTCAGGAGAGAAAGCTGTTGAGATGCCCATAGAGAAGCCACATCCTAAGCCACGGCCGATCCGCTTCCATTGTGAGTATTGTGGGAGGGATGGGCATAAGGATGAGTTCTGTTTCAGGAGGAAGAGAGATGAGAGGTTTGCTAGGGAGATGTCAAACAAGGACAGGTACCACCGGTCCCATGGGGTGCCTGAGCCTCGTAGAGGGCCTCTACCTAGTGGTGATGTGTTTGTGCGTACGGTTCCTACTCGTGGAGGTGGAGGTGGTTTTCCTCAGAGAGATAGGGGTGTTGGGTTTGGGCGTGGTGAGTTGGCTGGACGTGCTCCTGCTCATGACCGTTACGAGTTTGGGAGGCACGATCGGAGCTTTGGGTCTCAGATGGACTACGGGGCACGTTTTCCTCCTCATGGTGTGTGTACTCCTCCAGTGAGACATGACAGGTTCCTCGATGGTAGGCGTGAGAGGGCTCCACCTAGAGGTTTTGATCGGATGGATTTTTCTAACCCTTCTTTTGAGCAAATGGCTCGACGCTGGTTTGACTCTTTTGGTACTAACCCCAGTGTTGAGTTGCTTGCTCATTCTCATCCTCATTTTTGATTACAGGTGGGAGGCTTGGAGGACTTTTGGTTGATCGACTGCGGTTGTTCACGTCACATGACCGGAGATCGTGGGTGGTTCTCCAGCCTAACCCCGGTCAGTACGAGGGAGTACATCACTTTTGGGGACAATGGCAGAGGACAAGTGCTTGCTGAAGGTATGGTGAAGGTGAGTAGCAAGGTGACCCTGAAGAGTGTGGCCTTAGTCAATTCACTTTGTTTTAACCTGTTGTCAGTATCCCAGTTGCTTGACGAAGGTTTTGAGGTTCGTTTTAAGTTGGACGCTTCTCGTGTGCTTGATTCTCGAAGCGATCTTGTCTGTACGATCGTCGCCGAGGGTCAAATCTTTCGTGCCGATTTTTCCCAGTCTGTTGGTCCTCCTCGATGCTTTGTTCCCGGCGTTTCGGCCGAGCTTTGGAAATGGCATAGGAGGTTAGGACACTTGAGCTTTGAGTTGCTTTCCTGCTTGAGTGGTCTTGATCTTGTCCGAGGATTGCCTAAGTTGAAATTCGAGAAGGATTTGGTTTGTGCTTCTTGTCGGCATGGAAAGATCGTTGCTGCTTCTCACGCCCCTCTGACTGCGGTCATGACCGAGCGACCTTGTGAGCTGTTGCACATGGATTTGGTTGGTCCAGCTCGTGATCGCTCTGCGGGTGGGAAGTGGTATGTGTTGGTTGTGGTTGATGATTTTTCGAGCTACTCTTGGGTTTTCTTCTTGGAGGATAAGAGCGAGACATTTGGCTTTGTTTGAGACTTGATCTTGTGGTTGAAGATTGAGATACATGATGTTGCCATTCGAGCTATACGAAGTGACAATGGGATGGAATTCAAGAACTCTCATTTTGATGCCTTTTGAAGTGATTTTGGTCTCGATCATCATTATTCTTCTCCATACGTTGCTTGCCAAAATGGCGTAGTGGAGAGGAAGAACCGGACCCTTTGTGAGATGGCTAGGACGATGCGCATGAGCATAGGACTCCTAGGCGTTTCTGGGCCGAGGCGGTCAATATCGCTTGCTATGTGTCGAATCGCATTTTCCTTTGTGCTTTCAAGAACAGGACTTCATATGAGCTGATGCATGGGCGACAACCCAAGGTGAGTCACTTTAGAGCTTTCGGTTGCAAGTGTTTCATTATGAAGAAGGGCAAGTTGGATAAGTTTGAGTCTAGATGTTCAGATGGTATCTTTCTCGGTTATGCAATTCACTCTAGAGCATATCGTTTGCTCAACCTTGACACTAACCGAATCATGGAGACTTGCGAGGTAACCTTCGACGAGAGACAGCCATGTAGGTCTTCTGCTTTTGAGTGTGCAGCTGGCGAGGAAATTGGAGCAACGATCTTTGAGGATGAGAAGGATGGAGATGGAGATGAAGACAATGACGGTGGTGATGCTCCAACGGTTGATCGTGTACATGCTACTTCCACTACGATGATGACGATCGAGGATGGTCGATCCCCTACACCCACTACGACTGAGGCTGTTCGAGTGGAGGTGCTGCTGAGGGGGAGATTGTGTCCTGGTGAGAGGCTCCCCGGCGTGTACAGGTGGATCACCCACCAATGATGATCATAGGTGAACTTCATGAACGCACTACATGGTCGAGGTCAAGGAATACTTCTCACTTTGCTCACTCTGCATTTGTTACTTCGTTTGATCCCAAAGATATTCGACACCTTTGTCTGATGAGAATTGGGTGAATTCCATGCATGAGGAATTGGAAAGCTTTGAGAGAAACCAAGTTTGGGTGTTAGTCGATCCACCGCCAAATTGTCATCCTATATGTACCAAGTGGGTGTGGAAGAACAAGGAAGGTGAGAATGGGATGGTTGTGAGAAAAAATCAAGGTTGGTGGCTCAGGGGTTCAACCAGAAAGAGGGCATAGATTATGAGGGGACATTTACTCCTGTGGCTCGTTTAGAGGCAATTAGGATCCTTCTAGCCTTTGTCGTCGCTAAAGGGTTCAAGTTGTACCAAATGGACGTGAAGAGTGCTTTCTTGAATGGGGTGATAGTGGAAGAAGTGGATGTGAGGCAACCCCCGGGGTTTGAGAGTGAAAAATACCCACACCGTGTATACAAACTCCAGAGAGCGCTTTATGGGTGGAAACAGGCACCGAGGGCTTGGTATGGTAGGTTGAGAGGCTTTTTGCTGAGCATGGGGTTTGTGATGGGCACAATTGATAAGACCCTATTTCTCCTTAAGCATGGAAATGACCTGTTGATTGTTCAGATCTACATGGATGACATAATCTTTGGTGGCTCTTCTCATGATCTTGTTGCCAGATTTGCAGATGACATGAGCAGGGGATTTGAGATGTCTATGATGGGCGAGCTGCAGTTTTTCCTAGGATTCCAGATCAAGCAGTGCAAGGACGGGACGTTTGTACATCAGGCCAAGTACACCAGGGACAGGGTGAAGAAGTTTGGCATGAACGACTCCATGCCGCTGACTACACCGATGGGTACCACTACGGCTTTGGACGCTGATGAAGATGGCGAAACCGTGGACCAGAAGGAGTACCGGAGCATGATCAGCTCCCTCCTCAACTTGACGGCGACGAGGCCGGACATACAGTTCAGTGTGTGTCTATGCTCTCGTTTTCAGGCTTCACCGAGGACTTCACATCGACAGGCCGTCAAACGGATTTTCAGGTACTTGAACTACACTCCTGAGTTTGGTCTTTGGTATTCTGCCTCCTCGACACTCAGACTTCACGGGTACTCCGATGCTGATTTTGCTGGGTGTCGCTTGGATCGCAAGTCTACCTCTGGGTGTTGCCAGTTTCTTTGTTCTTCTTTGTCTCTTGGTCGTCTCGCAAGCAACCTAGTGTAGCCTAGTCCACTATAGAGGCCGAGTATGTAGCTACAGCCAGTTGTTGTTCCCAGCTGCTTTCGATGACCTACACTATGAGTGATTTTGGTGAGGAGTGCTCCCAGGTTCCACTTTTCTGGGACAGCACCAGTGCCATAAGTGTAGCCAAAAACCCAGTCCTTCACTCCAAAACGAAACACATAGAAGTGAGGTACCACATTCTGAGGGACAATGTTGAGAAAGGAAACATATCTTTGTCCTATGTCCCTACCCAAGATCAGCTAGCCGACATATTCACCAAACCACTTGACCAAGTCACTTTCACTCGCTTGCGGGGGTGAATTTGGGGTGTGCTTTCCTTTCTAGCTGGGTCTTGGAGCTTCTCATGTATATATGTGTCATATGTTTGATTTTGTTGCATTCTATTCATGCATTTTACTTTCTGTACAAAACCTGGTAGGATAGCCATCTTTGGATCACTTGTCCTAGGAAAAGCTTCTCGTATATACTTTGATCACAGATGTGCTATGTGTGAGATATGTGCATGTTTGGTAAATGGTGATGTGAATGCTATGCTCTTGATGGTTTTGCCATATATTTATGTTGACATAGCCTCATGTTTGTGAAAATGATAAAATTGCCTCTCTCATGAGTAGATGCTTGTCTATGCTCAATTTGTGCTTAAATGCCTATATCATGTTTAGTTTATGCTTGAGTATCATGTTCTTTTTGCTTGGGGTCAAAGACCTTTTGTCATTGTAAATGTTTAGCCCATTTGTTCACTTTGGGAGGAGCATAAGCTTCTTTTTGCCGCAAAGGCATTTCATGTACCATGTTTAAACTTGAAAATGAAATTGGTGTATGAATTGCCTTGTGCTTGAAAAATGAGCTCGTAATCATGTATTTATGTTTTGATAATCATATCTTGGGTGCTAAACCGTTGCATGTTGTCTACCATGAGAAGTCTTATTTTAAGAAGTAGACACATGGCTCGGTGGCATTAACATCACTTGAGTAGCTTGTGGGCATTTATAATGATCTTGTGATGAGAATTTGTGATCTTGCATAAACTTTGGATGATCTAGTGTATTTGTGCTCCAATTGCTTTGGATAGGGTCTTGCTCATGAGATGAATGTTTCTTTGTGAAAATTGCTTAAAATGCTTTTGGCCATGTCACATGCTTATATGTCTCTATCTTCTTGATGGCAATGTGCTAACTACGCCTTATCTACTTTGCTTGCTCTATGTCTCATTTGTAGCATTTTGTTGTGCTTTTTGTATATTTGAGAAGCTTGGTAGACTGTATTTATGCCTTGCCATGCATTTTTCATGAAAACAAGGGGAAGAGCTTCATTTACCTTGATTCATGCATTGTCAACAAGGGGGAGAGTTATGTTTGATAGGGGGTGAAGTTGTGTGCATTTGGGGAGAATTTTAATGCATTGGAAGATTTTGTGGAAAATTGGTATGCATTTGTGAGAAGTTGCATGTGAGGAGAAAAATTGAGAAGAAGAGGTTGCATTTGCTCAAGGGGAGTTTGCATATGTGCAGGGGGAGCTCCTTTGCTTTGCCTGAGTTTTGTGCTTTGTGGTGTGCTCTTTGTGAGCTTTGTTTTGTCTCGGCTGTGTTGAGCCGTTGCCCTTGCCTTAGGGGGCCGAGACTTGGTCTGGTGAGTGATCTTGTTTTCGCTTGTTCTGTGGCTTTGGATCACTTGTTGGAGGTTTGTGTTCGTGGTTGTTTTCTTTTCTTTTTCTCTATGTGATTTCTATGGGTGTTGTCAATGCACTCATCAAGGGGCAGATTGAGGACCAGGTGTGTCCGAGGACCAGTGGAGTGTCGCTCCTTAGTGATGAGTGATTGACAACGTTGTGTGGACTGATGCTTGGCTAAGTGTGCAGGTACAGGTTGCGGCTTGACTCGTGTCGGTGCATGTTGGCATTTCGTAGCGCCGTCATCTTAAGAACGGATCTGGGACCCGTCCTTAGTGACAACACCAGGAACCGCCTTGTAGGCACCTCTTAATGTCACAACTAATGGCGCGTTTAGCGTGAACATCGAGACTTGCCAAAGGTTAATCTAAACGATCATGAACGAATCTGCAAGCGCAGAGATAAACCATTGTATTATTTCCCCAAGGAAGGAGAGTATTCCAAGGGTATCGAATCCGTGGAAGGCAATGGCGGATATCTTAGACTTATGCTTTTGCTCTGAATGTAAACCAAGAGATAGATATAGGGAACAACACACTCAAAGACAGGGGTAAGATAAAAGATATAAGGGTAGTGTGACACACACACTCAGATCTACCTCTACTCTAGCACACTACGGCTTAGGGGGAACATACGAGTTAGCTCTACGTTCTAATGTACTAAACATACAAAGCTAGAAGATACAAGAGATGGGCATGCGTATTGCATAAGAGAGATAAGGTTCAGCACCCAGGTACAAATGGGGAGCTAGCCCGCAACGACCAGCACTCTGCGAAACTAGACTTTAGACTCCTATAGTAGGTACCCCAGCGCGGAGGTTGCCCTAGGATCCAACAGGGCTGTCACCACATGAGGACCGACCTCTATCGTTACGAGGGGGTATGCTCATAACTATCGTAGCCAGACAACCCAGGCACCATGCCTACGTTGCTGCTAGACTCCACCCGGCCTGGGCTATTATGACCCAGGGTGAGAGCCACCAGAAGACTGGTCAACTAGACCGAGTACCGTAGCTTGAACACAGACCTCATGCAACACTCTCATACCATCTAACAAGATCAACTAAGGCTAGACATACGAACAGATATGAACTCTTTTATGTCTAATCAATAAGATCAAAGGGTCGTGTTCATGAAGAACACGAGCCTCTAACTTATGAACAAACACATAAGGAAAGAGTTTATCACCCTTCAAGTGGATCAAAAGGTAGTGTTCACGAAGAACACAAGCCTCTAAATGATGAACAGAGGATGAACTCAAGAACATATCAAGAATATGATCTACCATGACTTTATATGAAATAGCTGAATAACTGAAGTAGATCAAAGTCATACAAAGAAATAAAGATAAAAGAGAACTCATACCTAGACTTCCAAGAGGACTTGGAACCTGAATAAGAGCTACTCTAGCCTACCCCCTAGCCTTGGAAACTAAAAGTGAGAGGAGAATGAGAGAGTGGTGTGTGAGAAATGGGAGCCCCTCCCCTTCTATTTATAGGCAAGGGCAAGGCTTCCTCGGAGCACCAAATGACCCCTAAACACCCGGGAGTGAGGCAATGTACCAATAGGGGGCTGCCACGTGGAGGGCCAGGATGGAGCCCCCTAGGTCGGTTCAACCGATCCTAGGATCGGCCGCACCCCTAGGGTGGCCCCACCTGGTGTGCTTCCTCTGGTTGGCTGTCTGGTGGGCCCTCTGATCCATCCCCGGTGCATGGCTTGATTTGGTATCCGAGGTGGGCCCTTTGATCCATGTGAAGTCCATGTGGCGTCCTCTGATTCGTCGGTGAGTGCCTCCCTGGATCGATGATGTGGAATGTCATGTTTCCCTTGGTGGCAGCCACCTCCTCAGCTGAGTTCGCATGGTTTCTTCATAGAAGGTGGGTTTCCATCTCTTTTAAGGGGTAAATCACATACATACAAATAATCTCCGAGGACAAGTGAAACTACATTATTCAAACCAAAATGCTAGTAAATAATGCTTATGCCTCTATTTATGTGAGAATATTGAGGGTTGGAAATGGTGAATTTCCACCATCAACAGTGCAGGTGAAGAACAAGCGTGAAAGGCCTTAGCTGTGGCAGCCTCCGGGTGATGGAGTGGCAAGTAGGCTTGGTTCGATGGACCCGGTGGCCGATGGGGTCAAGTGCGAGCCGTGCGGTGCAAGACTGGCGGGCTGAAGTCTCGAACATGGGCCGGTGCAAGGTAGCGGATCGAGGCCGAAGCTTGTATGCGGGGTTTGTTGGTTTGCCCACAAAACCATCAGTGGACGGTTTCTTGGTTTGGGCCTCAAAGCCAAGTCCGGAGGCCCGAGGCAATGGAGATGGTGATCGGGGAGCTTCGGGAAGCTTCGAGGCGGGGGCCACGTGGCGTGATCGCGGGGCTTGCGTCAATGCTAAGCAAGGCCTCGGTGGAAGCATGTCCGCTCGATGAAGACTTGACCAAAATGCCCCTGAGGGGTTGTATCTTCTATTTGAGTTGTAGGGGTAGCGTGGTCATTTACCTCCCTCTGATGGACTTCGTATAAATAGCGGAGAGGTGGATGGCATCTCTCTCTCTCTTGGACCCTAGGTTTTCCTCCCCCGGTAGATTGCTCTGAATTGCTTCTTTTTCCTCTGCTTTCCTTAGGCTAGATTCTTGTATAGACTCTGACCTCTGGATGTATGGAAACATTCGGCGTTGCGGTGATCTCCTAGTCCTCTGTGATTTTCATGTCATTTTCGGGGCTATTTTTGGGGAGTTTCGTTATTCGCTCGATTCGGGGATTTGAGGGCGTTTTCCTTTGGATTTCTTTGAGGCGATCATGGATGGATGCCTTGCGCATCTTTGTGTGTGATCTTGACCCCTCAAACGCCGGGAAACACCTTTGATTCGTGCGTTTTTGGTTGGAGCCCGAGTTCATGGTGGTGGTTCGTGTGATCCGCGATTCCCGGTGATATAGGGAGTTAGAGATCGAGATTTTTGGGGCATAGCTTCCTTGTGTGACGCTTCTCATCTCCCCAAAGTCTTGTCTCAAGAGCTCTAGCCGTTTGGGAGATCCGATGATTGATTTGGAGAGTTGACTCCCGAGCTCGAGCAGTCCGCCTGGTGCGTGCGGACAGTCCGCAACGGGCCAGTTCGTCGCTTGTTCGTGTGCGTCCTTGTTTCGATCTGTTGCTTCCCTAGGTTTTGGTTGCAGGCGGTTTGCGAACAGTCCTCGTGGTGTTGCCGGACAGTCCGCCGGGTCGAGATTTTATCTAGGTGGAGCTGAGTTTGTCTCGGGTTTCCAGCGAGGTGGACGGATGGTCCGCGCAGCGTTCACGGACAGTCCGCGACACTGGCGGACTGTCCGCGTGGATCAGCCAGACAATCCGAATTTCTCGGTGCGTCTCTGGTGGTTCTGCTGAAGTTTTCGGATAGTCCGCATCGATGGTCCGGACAGTCCGCCACTGCCTTGCGGACGGTCCGCCCGTACCAGCCGAACAGTCCGCGCCTGGCGTTTCCAGAATTGGCCAAGTGCTTTGATTCTTGTCTTGTGCTTCCGAGGTTTGATTAAAGGGTTGTCTCTAGGACTTGTCGGCTTGTGTGTGCCTAGTCTAGAGTTTCTTTGGTGTGCGTGAGTACTTGGAGTGGCAATCAGGGTATAGGCCTAGTTCGACCTTCGGTAAGAATTTTTATTGGCTCCCATTCACTCCCCCCTCTCTAGTCGCCTATTCGGTCCTTCACCACGTTTTCCCCCTCGTGGTGCGGATTCCCCTCCAGTGAGACGTGACAGGTTCTTCGGTGGTAGGCATGAGAGGGCCCCACCTAGAGGTTTTGATAGGATGGATTTTGCTAACCCTTCTTTTAAGCAAATGGCTCGACACTGGTTTGACTCTTTTGCTACTAACCCCAGTGTTGAGTCGCTTGCTCATTCTCGTTCTCGTTTTTGATTTGCTGGAGGGAGCCTTGGAGGACTTTTGGTTGATCGACTCCGGTTGTTCACGGCACATGACCAGAGATCGTGGGTGGTTCTCTAGCCTCACCCCGGTGAGTACGAGGGAGTACATCACTTTCGGGGACAATGGGAGAGGACGAGTGCTTGCTGAAGGTATGGTGAAGGTGAGTAGCAAGATGAGATTGAATAGTGTGGCTTTGGACAAGTCGCTTGGTTTTAACCTGTTGTCAGTATCCCAGTTGCTTGACGAGGGTTTTGAGGTTCGTTTTAAGTTGGGTGCTACTTGTGTGCTTGATTCTCGAGGCGACCTTGTCTGTACGATCGTCCCCGAGGGTCAAATCTTTCGTGCCGATTTTTCCCAGTCTGTTGGTCCTCCTCGATGCTTTGTTGTTGGCGTTTCGGCCGAGCTTTGGAAGTGGCATAGGTGGCTAGGTGTTGGCGGTCGATTTCCGTCGACCAAGAACACTTCTTATGTTATAGTTTGGATTTCATTTCGGAACTAACCCGCCAATAGGCATACTAATGATATAACAAGTTCATCGTTGGATGTGTGTTTTGGAGTATTATGTTTACACAGGAATTCATGCACTAAATGAGAAGAGATGTAGTCGGTTCGGAGGACGATTTACATGATGATCAAGGGACTCCGACCGTGCGTGAACTTGACTCCAAAGGTGGCAAGGACCAATGTGATTCAATGAAGAATCTCCGAGGACCAAGAAGAAAAGACCGGAAGATCTTGCATAAACACCCCTTAACTTGATCGAGGGGATAACGACGTCCAAAGCCCATATCCGATGGAGGAAAAACCCCAAAGTGCAAAAGATGACACGTGGTAAAAGACGGAGGCGAACCGGGCCAGGGAGGGTCCTGGCCGATCGGCCCAGGCCGGCCGGCCCACCCCCCTTCGGGGTCGGTTCACCACCGCCTTTCTTCGGTGATAAGATCGCGGAACCCTAATTGTTTGGGGAGAGGAGCCATTCGCGAAAGACGACCCGAGAAGCCTCGGGAGATGAACCACAAGGAAGAGGGTTGATCGAGAGGGTGAAGATTGAAGAGGATCATGACCGAGGTCAAGGGAGGCCACCACGAGGAAGGAGGACGCCGAGGCCCTGCCACGGCGCCGCCGGAGTTGAAGGACACCGAGAGACGAACTCCATCGGGGGCATGCACCATGATCAATAATGCCATGCCTAGCGTATTGATGGGGTAAAGTAATCGTTTGTCCATGGAGTTGTAATGGATCTTGATATGTAGTCACCCACTCTTGTATGGATCTTATATCTATCGTACCCTTTGTTGATGATGCTTAATGTTTAAGGTCAGCTACCATGCCTTCGGGGTTGCTCCCGTAGATCACGTCAACATACCGTGTTCATTAGGATTAGTATCGATTACCTTCGCGTAGTGACATGTACGAGGGAAGAGAAACACCTAATTCTTTGTTCGCATGCTTAGATAGATTGGATCGGGGTTTTATCATGTTTCGGGTGATTGCATCTCAAGTACCTAGACTCCATGGGCATACATTCTTCATACTCGTGAACCACCTTTCTCTTTCTCTTTAACATAATCTAGGGTTAGTTTGTCTTTACTTTATAGATTAATCTTTACATCATAAAGTGCTTAATCAACTAAGTTAGTGTTAGGTTAAACGCAAGTAATTGCCTTGCTCCGTGGATTGACAAGAACCTTGGGCGTCCCCCGCCTTTGTGAAAAAGGCACCAAGTCACTCCGTGTACTTGCGGTGAAGTTGAACGCGGTTTCGAACCGTCAACAAGCCCCTTTTTCTGGTGCCGTTGCCGAGGAGCAAGCCAGTTTACTTCGTTTAATCTCTCATTGATTTCGTTGATTACTCAAACCTAACCTTAGTGTTCTAGAAAAACACACTCTTTTGTTTTTTGTTTTTGATTGTCTAGATGGCGTTCGCTGGAAATCCTTTGGAGGAACCGGAAAAATCGCTAAGGGACTATGCTAGCCCTCGATGTGAGGATATCAAGGTACAAGAGTCGGATTCGATTCTCGAAGCGGCAAGGTATGTAATCAAGGCTCGAATCATTGAGATGGCAGCAACTAATCCGTTCTGAGGGATGGAGACGGACAATCCGTATAGACATATCCAGTGCTTCACGACGTTGTGCAATACGGTACGACAAGAGGGAGTTCCCGATACTTGGTTTAAATGGAATCTTTTTCCCTACTCACTTGCCGATGAAGCAACAAAGTGGTATTCATTTGCGTCCTTCGAAACCGAGGGAAATTGAAATCAATTGATAAAGAAATTTTGTGCCAAGCTTTTCCCTATAACCAAGATTCAACATATAAGGAGGCAAGTGATGACTTTCAAGCAAGGAGAAGAAGAGGGGATTGATCAAGCATGGAATCGATTCAACAAGCTAGTTGAACAAGGACCAAGACTTGGATTTCCCGGTGATGTACTATTGCATACATTATTTTTTGCCTTAACCCCTAGTTGCATGGAATACGTTCAAATGTGTGCAGGAGGGGATCTCATGGAGAAAACACTCACGGAAGCTGCCAAACTTCTACAAAAAATAAGTAAAGCGGCGGCCATGCGAAGAGATTGGGAAATACGACTTTCGGGAAATCCGGAATGCGACACAAGTGTGGCACCACTTGCTGCAATCTTCAGAAATACGGCCCCGGAAGAGAAGAAAGAGGAACCAATCCCGAAAAAAGGCTGAAGAAGCCAAACATGAGGAAACTAGAACTATCCCGGAGAGTGATCACGCCGAGACAAGCAAAGCAAGTGAAAGAACTATGTCAAGCGCGAAGCCACTAAGGGAGTTCGAGCAAATGGATTGGATCCCACTTGATTTTGGAGAAATCTTTGACAAGAGGAGATCGTTCCCTATTCAAAAAGGGATGGCAAAAGCTTTAGAGATAGACTTCCCGCCGGAAAAACAAGTGAAACATCCATACAACCTAGAGACAACCGGGGAGGTCCTTCAAAAGCTCTTTAGCGAAGAAGAAGTTGATCCGAACCATGTGGCTGAAGCTAAAAGAATCATAGGAATCAAGCCCGAGGCGTCACCATTCGCCCGCCTTGCTGAAATTTTTGCCATAGGATCCGATGAAGAAGAGAAGACATCGCCGTGTATAGATTGCAAGGTTAACAATGTTAATTGTAAGGCGTTATGCGACATTGGAGCACAAGTAAGTGTCTTGTCTTCTAAAATCTTTGATGAAATTCATGACACACCATTGACCTAGTTCCAACCTCTACTAAATTAATTATGGGAGATGGTAGAATTGTTAAACCTCTAGGAATTGCTCGTGACCTAGAAGTTTTAATTTCCGGAAAATGCATTCCAACCTATTTCTTCATTTTTGATGTCTACTAAGATAAAAATGATCATGTAATTCTTGGTAGACTTTTTCTTAAGTTGGTTAATGCCGTCTTAGATGCCGGAAAAGGAAAAGTGACAATTAAACTTGATGGGGATAATCACACATACAATTTTCTTCCCGCTTCTAGAATTGCCTCACCCGTACCTCTTGATGACGAAGAGGTAGGGAGCCTTCGTTTTGTTGAAACTTTCAGGGATCCGCTACAAAGAGCAATGGATAATGAATCTAATGATGAGCTAGATGAAGAGTTAGCGGAAGGAACCAAAGGACTAGAACCGCAAGACGGAAGCTTAGAGGAGGATAAATTTGAAGATCTTGGAGAAATTGTACATGAGGAACCACAAGTACCGGAGGTGGATCTTAAGCCATTACCCAAAGGATTGAAATATGAATTTTTAGGGCCGGACAAGACTTATCTCGTGATTGTGAGTGACAAATTGAGTCTCGAGGAGAATGATATGTTGCTGAATTTATTGAAGAAGCACAAAAAAGTGATGGGATATTCAATAAATGACCTTAAAGGACTTAGCCCAGCGTTTTGTACTCACCGCATACCTATGGAGGATCAATGCAAGCCCGTAGTGGACCATCAAAGGAGGTTAACCCATGCCATGCGAGAGGTGGTGAAGAAGGAAGTTATCAAGTTGTTGGATGCCGGAATCATCTACCCGGTGCCGCATAGCGAATGGGTGAGCCCCGTACATTGTGTGCCTAAGAAAGGAGGTTTGACCGTGGTGAAGAATGAGAAGAATGAATTGATACCGCAAAGAACCATGACCGGATGAAGGATGTGTATGGACTATTGGAAGTTGAACAAAGCAACGAAGAAGGATCACTTCCCCATACCGTTCATCGACGAGATGCTTGAGAGGTTAGCAAATCATGCGTATTTTTGCTTTCTTGATGGGTACTCGGGGTTCATGCAAAAACCTACTCACCCGGATGATCAACATAAGACAACATTCACTTGCCCTTATGGAACATTTGCGTATAGCAGAATGCCTTTCGGTTTATGCAACGCTCCAGCCTCTTTTCAACGATGTATGATGGCGGTATGTTCGGAGTTCATTGAGGAAATTGTTGAGGTATTTATGGATGATTTCTCCGTCTATGGTAAAACTTTTGCGGATTGCTTGGCAAATTTGGATAAAGTTCTCACTAAATGTTCGGAGGTTGATTTGGTGCTAAATTGGGAGAAGTGTCACTTCATGGTGAAACAAGGAATAGTGTTGGGACACGTGATATCTGAGAGAGGGATTGAGGTGGACAAGGCTAAGGTTGAAACGGTTGAAAAGCTTCCACCACTGATGGATGTCAAGTCTTTGAGGAGTTTCTTGGGCCATGCGAGATTCTATTGAAGATATATCAAGGATTTCTCAAAGATCACCAAGCCATTGACAAATCTTCTCCAAAAAGATGTGCCATTCAATTTCAATGACAAGTGCTTGGCGGCATTCTGGACATTAAAGAGAGCTCTCGTAACTGCACCCGTCATTCAACCGCCCAATTGGAGTCAACCTTTTGAGATAATGTGCGACGCTAGTGACTATGCCATTGGAGCGGTGTTGGGACAACGAAAAGAAGGCAAGGTACATGCTATTTACTATGCTAGCAAAACCCTTAATGGAGCTCAATTAAATTATGCAACAACGGAGAAGGAATTGCTCGCGGTAGTGTTTGCCTTTGAAAAATTCAGATCATATATTATGAATTCTAAAGTGATTGTCTACACCGATCATGCGGCGATCAAGTATCTCTTGTCTAAAAAAGATGCCAAGCCATGGTTGATTCGATGGATCCTTCTCTTGCAAGATTTCGATGTGGAGATTCGGGACAAAAAGGGGTCGGAAAATGTTGTGGCCGACCATTAATCAAGGATGAATCGTGAGGATGATATAGATCCTATTGAAGATAAGATGAGAGATGATCACCTCTATCATATCCTTGACAAAGATACTTGGATGATCAACATTATTCGAGCCATACGAAAAATGCCACTTGATTATTTGGATAGGAACGCTCAAAGGAGAGTGATTGCCGAGAGCCGAAAATATTATTGGGATGCACCTTACCTCTTTAGACTTGGAGCGGATGAAGTCTTACGAAGGTGTATACCAAGAGACGAAAGAGGCAAAATATTGAGAAAGTGTCACTCGGGCGAATATGGAGGACACTATGGACATTTTAGGACTCAAGCAAAGGTATGGGCTAGTGGATTCTATTGGCCGGAGATGCACGAAGACTCAAAAAGGTATGTTGCTTCTAGTCCGGAATGTCAAAAGACGGGGAATATAAATCAAAGGAATGCTATGCCTTTAAATTACAATTTACAAATTGATCTATTCGACGTATGGGGAATTGACTTCATGGGGCCCTTCACTAGTTCAAATGGATATGAGCATATTTTGGTTACGGTTGATTATGTATCCAAATGGGTAGATGCTATCTCTTGTCGAAGAGCTTCAATGGATGAATCCATATTCATGATCAAAAATATTATATTCCCGCGCTATGGAGTCCCATGAGTATTGATAAGTGATGGAGGAACACACTTTACGGGAAATAGTTTCAGAAAATGCTTGTCCAAGTTGGGGATTGAGCATAGAGTGACCACGGCTTACCTCCCACAAACCAATGGTCAAGCGGAAACTTCAAATAGGCAGCTCAAGAGCATTCTTAACAAGACCATTGAAAAGGGAGGTAAAAATTGGTCGAAGAAATTGGACGGAGCATTGTGGGCATATCGGACGGCACACAAGACACCAATAGGTATGACACCATATCAATTTGTTTATGGTAAATCGTGTCATTTGCCTTTGGAGTTAGAACATAAAGCAATTGGGCGATCAAGGAGATTGTTGACATTTCTAAACGTCGATCACTTAAGAACAGATTGGAAATCCATCCTTAGCGTCAGCGCTAGAAATGCTTGTTGGCATTTCCCAATGTCACAACTAATGGCGCAGTTAGCGTGAACATTGAGACTTGCCATAGGTTAATCTAAACGATCATGAACGAATCCGCAAGCGCACAGATAAACTATTGTAGCATTTCCCCAAGGAAAGAGAGTATTCCAAGGGTATCGAATCCAAGGAAGGCAATGGCGGATATCTTAGACTTATGCTTTTGCTCTGAATGTAAACCAAGAGATAGATATAGGGAAAACACACTCAAAGGCAGGGGTAAGATAAAAGATAATACGAGTAGTGTGACACACACACCTCAAATCTACCTCTACTCTAGCACACTACGGCTTAGGGGGAACATACGAGTTAGCTCTAGGTTCTAATGTACTAAACATACAAAGCTAGAAGATACAAGAGATAGGCATGAGTATTGCATGAGGGAAACATGGTTCAGCACCCAGGTACAAACGGGGAGCTAGCCCGCGACGACCAGCACTCTGTGAAACTAGACTTTAGACTCCTACAGCAGGTACCCCAACGTGGAGGTTGCCCTAGGATCCAACAGGGCTGTCACCACTTGAGGACCGACCTCTTGTTACGGGGGGGTATGCTCATAACTATCGTAGCCAGACAACCCAGGCACCATGCCTACGTTGCTGCTTGACTTCACCCGGCCCGGGTTATTGTGACCCAGGGTGAGAGCCACCAGAAGACTGGTCAACTAGACTGAGTACCGTAGCTTGAACACAGAACCCATACAACACTCTCATGCTATCTAACAAGATCAACTAAGGCTAGTCATACGAACAGATATGAACTCTCTTATGTCTAGTCAACAAGATCAAAGGGTCGTGTTCGTGAAGAACACGAGCCTCTAACTTATGAACAAACACATAAGGAAGGAGTTTATCATCCTTCAAGTGGATCAAAAGGTAGTGTTCACGAAGAACACAAGCCTCTAAATGATGAACTCAAGAACACATCAAGAATATGATCTACCATGACTTTATATGAAATAGCTGAATAACTGAAGTAGATAAAAGTCATACAAAGAAATAAAGATAAAAGAGAACTCATACCTAAACTTCCAAGAGGACTTGGAACCTGAAGAAGAGCTACAGTAGCCTACCCCTTAGCCTTGGAAACTAAAAGTGAGAGGAGAATGAGAGAGTGGTGTGTGAGAAATGGGAGCCCCTGCCCTCCTATTTATAGAGGAGGACAAGGCTTGCTCGGACGCCCAAATGGCCCCTAAACACCCGGGACTACAGCAAGTGACCAATGAGGAGCAACCACGTGGAAGGCCAGGATGGGACGCCACTAAGGCGGTTCGGCCGATCCTAGGATCGGTCGACCCCCTAGGGCGGCCCCACCTGGTGTGCTTCCTCTGGTTGACTGCCTTGTGGGCCCTCTGATCTATCCTCGGTGCATGGCTTGATTTGGTATTCAAGGTGGGCCCTTTGATCCATGTGAAGTCCATGTGGCATCCTCTGATTCGTCGGTGAGTGCCTCCCCTAGATCGATGACGTGTCTTGCCATGTTTCCTTTGGTGGCAGCCACCTCCTCAGCTGAGTTGGCATGGTTTCTTGATAGGAGTTGAGTTTCCATCTCTTTTAAGGGGTAAATCACCTACATACAAATAATCTCCAAGGACAAGTGGAACTACATTATTCAAACCTAAATGCTAGTAAATAATGCATATGCCTCCATTTATGTGAGAATATTGAGGTTTCGAAATGGTGAATTTCCACCGTCAACAAACTCCCCCAAGCTAACCTCTTGCTCGTCTCGAAGCAAGACATTAGAGACTTAGGTTGGTTGATCAGGAGTTGCTACAATGTTGTATTCTCAACTTATGCCAAACATACAGCAAAGTACTCTACCAAGAGTTGAACAAGTTGGCAATGTTCTTACCTTTCTCCTGATACGTGGGACATATAGCTTCACCTGCCTTGGGCAGTTGAGAGACAGAATGGTTATATAGAGAACGCATAATCACTCATACCTTGATCTGCTTAACAATCCCGAGGTTTTGCAAATTTTTTTTCAAAAGAAAAATCAGAGTTCCTCAAATGATACTCTCAGATCGCTCAAAGGTGTATGATTCCTCACCAAGGCATCAATGTTGGCTTTCATCACATCCTACTCCTAATAGGCTTTATGTGGAGCTGTAGGTAGGGAAGATGTGGCGTACTTGTCTCTCATGTTTTGCTAAGTCAAAAACCGGATCCTTGGAAGAAACAAACATACATCCTGATCAAGATGTGCATATGTGTGTGATGGATATGAGCATGGCAACGTGGATACTAGGCCCGGAAATGGGTGCTAGATATTGCTATGTTTTATATGAGGAATGAGGGATTGATGGTAAGGTGGACACTAGCCCTGGAGTAGGTACTAGTTATTACCATCTATATGGTGGAACTCTTTCTCTTGCACATATCAATCCCTTTTTCTCCTTTGAAATTTTTTCGAGACTTGGGCTAGCTCTCTTTATTTATTTTTGCCATGCTTTTGAGCATGCTTTTCTCTCTCCTTTTTTCGCTAGCCCTTTGTCTCTATTGGAGATATTTGGAGAGGGATGAATGATGCAAAGATACATAGAGTTTCATTTGCGGAAGAATGCATAAGCAGTATGGAGTAAATGATGAATGCTTAACTTCCAGTGTAGAAGTTTAGCATGAACATGTACGTGATCTTGATCAGGGGAGCATGAGTTCTAACAAGGGTCACAACAATTTGACAAAGCTCAATGAGAGAACAAGCTGCATATGTGGAGGCTAAGAACTATAATCTACATATTGCCTTGGATGGGAAATTCTCATCATTGAGGAACTCATCATGTTTTGATTTTTTTTTCAAAAAGGAAAACTCCGGATGTCAAGCATCACTAAGCACAAGATCATAGCACTCTATTCTACCATACCATGTCTCACAACAACTTAGGCAAGGAACATGCTTTTTGCTACCCACAGTTTTCAAGCTAAGGTTTGAACATACAAGCCAACAAACTCAAAACTTAGGTAGGATACAAAGTTGTAAGCAAGACATACGAGGAGAATAAACAGAGCAACTATTCATCATTTCAACCATAGAGGCAAAGCATTCTTACTAAGCATATCAAACCAAACTAAGCAAATGATGAAAACAAATAAATATTTTTGGTCTTTTTATTTTGCAGATTTTTTTGAATTTTCATTTATAGGATATTCTGAAAATGAAGGAAGATACAAGTTACCTCAGGATGGGGGTCCTACCCCAAGCTAGCTTCAGGCTCACTGCGGAGGAGGGTAGAGGAAACCCTGACTCGCGTAGTAAGGCCTCTGCGCATCCATGTACTGCCGCTGATCTTGCTGCATGGCTGCTATCCTCTCACCAGCCTGACGCTGCCACGCAGAGGTAGACTCGACGTGGGTGTTCAGCGTCTCCTCCAATCCCGTGACCTGGACGGTGAGCTCTCCCATCTGCTGTGCGAGCTGAGCATCGCGTGCAGAGGCTGAAGAGTGTCGCCGGAAGGACAAAGACGGAGGTGGACCACCGGAGCAGGAACTAGCGGGTGTGGTCCACTGAGCTCTGCTCGCGTCCACCCAAGCCGTGCCACTCGCACTCGGCTGGTAGGTGGGCTGGTCCCAACCAGGTGCATATCCAGGGGTAACCCTGCACATGTACCCCGCAGGGGCCCCTCCTGCCACCGGTGGTGTAACAGGCTGTGGCTGAGGCTGTGGTGGTAGTGTCGGCTGTGACTGCTGCTGCTACATGTGTGCTCTCTTTGCCGCGCTCCTGGTGGACCTACCCGAAACACTAGCACGACGGCTTTCCTCTTGTGTAACAAGGGGAATGGTTAGTGACTCCGAGTTATACAATCCAAACCCCGGGTTAGGTAACGAGATTTGGTTTGCATATCCCGGAAAGAAGAAAGTCAAAGAATCATTTGGGCCCCTCTTGAGTATATGCCCCAGGATCATGTATGCCTCATCAATGAGAACTCGGGGCATCTCGATGAATTGTACGGGATTCCCGCTAAGAACCCCGAGTTTGAGAGCAATACGAGTCACCAAAGCCGTACACTCAATAGGACCTATCATCTTGAAATTCGTCATCCACTGCCGAATCATTGCTTTAATGGGAGAGACCTTGACCTGGTTGACAGCGGTGTATAATAGCATCATCTCATCGCTGCACACGGGCCGAACATCCTCTCGTGGAAAGAGAGTAATGGCGAGCCACTTGTGCCACAGGCGGAGAGTAGGATGCACAATATCATTGCACCGAGGTACAAACTTGCCACTGTAAACAAGACCAGAGATATCTGCCCAGAAAGATTCCCGAACATAACCCTCACAAGCTCGCTTCAAAGAGACAGCACAACGAGGACTAAAACCAAGAAGACGACTAAGATCCTTCCAAGAAAGACGATAATCGGTCCCGAAAAGACGAAACTCAACGCCATCCGGGTCTCGGTAAGGGAGCAAAGAAACTGGATGGTGAGGGGTTGAGAGCCAAGCTCTGTAACCGGCGCAAACTCCTCCCAACCAAGAGCATGCCAAATGGAAGTGAACTCGAGATTCATACCTGTCTTCTACATGAGAGTCGGGTCGAAGTTCCTAGTGTGGTCGAAGACTCGGTCCTTCAAGAGAGCATAGGCCTGCTCCTCTCGAGCGCCCCGCAAGCTGAGGTAGGGGGTGTTGTCGACGACCTCCTCCGTGTCTTGTGGCTTGGCTTGCTCTTCTTGCTCTTCTTCATAATCGATCGTTGACGGGCTCGGCGGGGGTGGATGCACTCGTGCTTGCCCGCGAACGGGAGCGTGAGCGTGTCACCCTCCGGAGAGTGTTCGCCACCCAATTCATGCTAGCACAATGACAACAAGAGCAAATCGGTGATGGGTTAGTAAAATCGAATGAAGTTCTTACCGAGTTTGCTCCACCAACAACAATATTTTCAGCAACACACTAGAGAGACCACTTGATGATCCAATCTTGAGCAAGAAATCTAAGAAAACCAAGAGAGCAAGGAGTAGAGAGGGGAGTGTGAATAAAATGAGTTGCATGGGTGAAGAACACCCCTTCTCGGGTCCAATTTATAGAGCAAAGGGGCAGCACACCGCGGGATAGCCGTTGGGCAACGGCTAGGAGCCGTTGGCCAAAGCTGGGCCCACATGACCGTTACCAAGGTTCGGCCGAACCCTGGTTCGGCCGGCCCAGTGGTGGGCCCGGTGCTGGCCCCCTTTGGCAGGTGTGCCACCAACGGCTCTATGAAGATATGCCAAGGTGCACCGGCCAAAGTTTACTCCAGAAATTTCCCAAATGAATTTTCTATGGTTTTCAAACTAAGAAATTGTTTTCAAAAATTTTATTTGGAAAAGGGAAAAGGGCTAGATAAATCTAGCATGCAAATGCAGAGTTTTGGAAAATCAAATAAGCAATTTTGGAAATAAAATTTTGGAAAAGGAAATATGAGATAAATACCAGCTTTAACCTTTTTGGTAGAAATGACCCATCATTTTTAGTCCGACGAGTTGGACTCTTCTCAGTGATCAGTTCCATTCAGCACCCCACTCCTGAGAAGTAGAGGTTGGTGCCATCTCAATCTTCCACCATTCTTTCCGAATTTTCCTTAACCTCTTTGACGGAGATTTCTTCCTTGGGGGTGAAGGCTCCGTCCTTCCCCCAAGCTGCTCACCACTATCTTGCACCAAATAGCATTGCTCTTCCTTGTCCTGAAACTTGAACTTAAAGTTCCTCTCCCCAATGCGGAAATGGATGATACCGGAACCCACATTGATTCTAGATCAGACATCACTGAGAAATGGTCGCCCAATGATGAGCGGCATTCCTCCCTCGTCATCCATGTCAAGGACCACGAAATCCGCGAAGACTAAGAGCTCTTGACCTTAACCAATAAACTCTCAGCAATTCCTTCTAGATATCGGATCATTGAATCGGTGAGTTGGATAGTCCATGCTGTTGGAGAGAGAGCTGGATATCCCAGTTGCTCGAACATGGCCTTGGACATGAGATTAACACTCGCACCAAGGTCCCAAAGAGCATGCCTGATCTTCTTGTAATAGATTGTGCACGTGATAGTTGGGTAGACTGGATCTTTCTTGTGCACCACTGCTGATTCCTCCCAGGGATCAAGAATTTGTTGAATGCGATTTCCTGCATAGTCAGAGGCAGGTGTCTTCCTAGGTGGCTTACCCCACCTGGTTGACACTACACTAACATTTTCACAAGGGGATACGGGTTGCCCTGGGATCCTCCCGTTATCAGGAGATGGAACCAAAGCAGCCAGTTGAGCCAACTGGGTTTCTAACATTTTGTTGAAACTCAGCTGACTCTTCTGGGCAGAAGAAAAACTATCAAGCATAACGTTGAGGCTTTCCACAGTTTTATCAAGGGCAGCTAGCTTCTTGTTAATACCTTCATTAATCTTAGCTTGCCCAGAAACAAGATCTCTCAAGGAAGGTTGGTTAGGATTGTAAGAATTACCTTGGTTACCTCCTTGATAGTAAGGGCATTGTTGATTCCACGATTGGCCTCCTTGTTGAGATGGACGATAACCATTGTTATTGCCATTCATGTACATCACTACCTCCTGAGTCTCCGGACAATAGTTGCCTGAGTGCCCAGTGTTGCCACAGACTTCACAGGTCATGTGAGAGTCCATAGGTAAAGAAGTAGTGGCCATGGCAGCCTTCTTGCTGGTGTAGTCATCCAATCTCTTCATAAAAAGATCCATCTTGGCAGTAATCATGTCTGCTTCCTTGACAGTATGAGTACCCCTCAGTCGTGGTTGGAGTCTTTCATCACTCCACCATTGGTTGGAGACCATCTTCTCCATGAGTAATTTAGCATTATCAACAGTGAGTGAGAAGAATGCTCCTTGAGTAGCAGCATCAATATGGCCTCGGGCTGTCGGAGTCAACCCATTATAGAAACTTTGAAGAATGAACCAATCTTCCATCCCATGATGAGGACAGGCCAGGACATACTCCTGAAGCCTCTCCCAAGCCTCTGGAATAGATTCACTTGCTGCTTGCTGAAAACCAGAAATCCTTCCACGAAGAGCATTGGTTTTACCCAATGGGAAGAACTTCTTGAGAAATGCCTGTGAACACTTGCTCCAAGTGTCAATAGATTCCCGGTTCGCGTAGAACCATTGCTTAGCCTTTCCCAAGAGGGAGAATGGAAATAACCGTAAACAAACAGCATCCATATTTGCACCCCTGATGACGAAAGTGCTGCATAGCTCTAGGAATTGCTGCAGATGAGCATTGGCATCCTCATTTGGCTTGCCACAGAATGGGCTAGCCTATACCATCGTGATTAAACCCGTCTTGATCTCGAAATTTTCAGTCCCCATTGCCACCTCAGGGCCTTGCAGCACCTGGTCAGCAGAAGGAGCTGAGTACTCACGAAGTGTCTTTTGGGCCATAGCATTGGACGTGGATGGTACGAAGGAAGCTAGTTCGCCCTCCGGATGAGTACGACGAGGTGAGCCGAAATGAATTTGAGCTTTCCTCACACGTGACTCAGGATCTTCAGTGAAATTCCCCGGTAGGTCGAAACCAGTCATACACTACCTATCTTCATTATCCAAAGATAAAAGAAGACAATCAAGGTTAGTCTGCATTGAGGGTTGTCCTAACCTATTCAGAGTTTATAAACAGATGCAAAGCATAGTCATGATAATCCTGTGCCTTCCCCGGCAACGGCGCCAGAAATGGTTGTTGACATTTCTAAACATCGATCACTTAAGAACAGATTGGAAATCCATCCTTAGCGTCAGCGCTAGAAATGCTTGTTGGCATTTCCCAATGTCACTACTAATGGCGTAGTTAGCGTGAACATTGAGACTTGCCATAGGTTAATCTAAATGATCATGAACGAATCCGCAAGCGCACAGATAAACCATTGTAGCATTTCCCTAAGGAAAGAGAGTATTCCAAGGGTATCAAATCCAAGGAAGGCAATGGCAGATATCGTAGACTTATGCTTTTGCTCTGAATGTAAACCAAGAGATAGATATAGGGAAAACACACTCAAAGGTAGGGGTAAGATAAAAGATAATAGGGGTAGTGTGTGACACACACACCTCAAATCTACCTCTACTCTAGCACACTACGGCTTAGGGGGAACATACGAGTTAGCTCTAGGTTCTAATGTACTAAACATACAAAGCTAGAAGATACAAGAGATAGGCATGAGTATTGCATGAGGGAAACATGGTCCAACACCCAGGTACAAACGGGGAGCTAGCCCGCGACGACCAGCACTCTGCGAAACTAGACTTTAGACTCCTACAGTAGGTACCCCAACGCGGAGGTTGCCCTAGGATCCAACAGGCCTGTCACCACCTGAGGACCAACCTTTCGTTACGGGGGGTATGCTCATAACTATAGTAGCCAGACAACCCAGGCACCATACCTACGTTGCTGCTAGACTTCACCCGGCCCGGGCTATTGTGACCCAGGGTGAGAGCCACCAGAAGACTGGTCAACTAGACCGAGTACCGTAGCTTGAACACAGACCCCATACAACACTATCATGCTATCTAACAAGATGAACTAAGGCTAGTCATACGAACAGATATGAACTCTCTTATGTCTAGTCAACAAGATCAAAGGGTCGTGTTCGTGAAGAACACGAGCCTCTAACTTATGAACAAACACATAAGGAAGGAGTTTATCATCCTTCAAGTGGATCAAAAGGTAGTGTTCACGAAGAACACAAGCCTCTAAATGATGAACAGATGATGAACTCAAGAACACATCAAGAATATGATCTACCATGACTTTATATGAAATAGCTGAATAACTGAAGTAGATCAAAGTCATACAAAGAAATAAAGATAAAAGAGAACTCATACATAAACTTCCAAGAGGACTTGGAACCTGAAGAAGAGCTACTCTAGCCTACCCCCTAGCCTTGGAAACTAAAAGTGAGAGGAGAATGAGAGAGTGGTGTGTGAGAAATGGGAGCCCCTCCCCTCCTATTTATAGAGGAGGACAAGACTTGCTCGGACGCCCAAATGGCCCCTAAACACCCGGGACTGCAGCAAGTGACCAATGAGGAGCAACCACGTGGAAGGCCAGGATGGGATGCCACTAAGATGGTTCAGCCGATCCTAGGATCAGCTGACCCCCTAGGGCGGCCCCACCTGGTGAGCTTCCTCTGGTTGACTGCCTTGTGGGCCCTCTGATCCATCCCCGGTGCATGGCTTGATTTGGTATCCGAGGTGGGCCCTTTGATCCATGTGAAGTCCATGTGGCGTCCTCTGATTCGTCGGTGAGTGCCTCCCCTGGATCGATGACGTGTCTTGCCATGTTTCCTTTGGTGGCAGCCACCTCCTCAGCTGAGTTGGCATGGTTTCTTCATAGGAGTTGAGTTTCCATCTTTTTTAAGGGGTAAATCACCTACATACAAATAATCTCCAAGGACAAGTGGAACTACATTATTCAAACCTAAATGCTAGTAAATAATGCATATGCCTCCATTTATGTGAGAATATTAAGGGTTGGAAATGATGAATTTCCACCATCAATAGAGATGAATCTTGATTTCGACGCCGCGGGAATCAAACGGAAGATTCAAATAAGTGAACTAGAAGAGATGGGGCTCAAAGCTTATGAGAGTGCAACCATCTACAAGGAAAGGATGAAGAGGTGGTATGATAAAAGGCTTTGAGCAAAGGAATTCAAAGAAGGTGATAAGGTTCTCCCCTATAACTCAAGGTTCAAAATATTCGGGAAAAGAAAGTTGAAGAGCAAATGGGATGGACCGTACATCGTTCTCCCGGTCTCGCCAAATGGAGCGGTAACAATCATGGATGTGAAAGGAGATCAATATGTGGTTAATGGTCAATGATTGAAGGTTTTTCTTGAACAAGACATCATGCCCATCAACTACATTGATATATATCACATGGAGCATGAGCCCGAGCGTCAAGCCTAAGACGTCAAACAAGGTAAGTTTTCTATAAATAAGTTTTTGTTTTTGTTTTCGTATTTATTTCGAGTCCTTTCATAATTTTTAGCTGGACCTTACCACCACCTAGGCTAGTATTCACGAAACACAGAGGGCCGCAAAAGATGGGCTGCGGGGGCCCAAAACAGGGGGCAGGCCAGCCGGCCCAGGCCGACCGACCCACCACCACCCTTCCTCCGTTTCGTCCTATTTTTCTCTGGGATGCGGTACAATGTATTTCCTTTTCTTGCTTACCTTTTTAGGAACGACAAAAATCGGCAAGGGAGGGTTTCGGCCGAATCCTTCCAGGGATATTTAAGGATGCCTGGGGAGCTCGAGATTTGCATCTCAATTGCAATCTCCAACCTCCACGAAAACACTCATGGCATCCCCGAGCAGCACCAAAGGGAAGGAAGAGGTGAAGGCAACCATGGAAGAAGAAGCACGCCTCCCCTCTCCAACTTTGGCGACCGAGGAGCTTCGTCAGTGCACTGTGCTGCCAAAGCTCAAGGAGGAGGTGAAGAGGACCGCGCGGATTTGTTGTGGAGGGCGTATCCCAATGAGGCGCATGGCTAGCCCAAATCCATGGGTTGAAGAGAAGAAGGAGAAGCCCACTTCTCCCATTCGCTGCTAAAAGAGGATCCTTGGGATGAAGAGGAAGGATTACAAAGAGAAGACCCCCGAGCCGACGGAGATTTATGGAGATAGCGACTACTCCAATGATCAAAGCCCTAGCTCGTGGGCAGCCGGTGGAAGAGATGATAACAACCTCCATGTTTGGGAGGAGGCGCCCAAGGAGGAGCCAGAGGAGCTTCATGAGCAAGGCGAAGGAGGCAACCCAGACGATGGCAACGATCCGGACGACGGAGATGATGGAGACAACAATGATCCGGAGGAAGAGCACAACATGTGTTGCGCGGCTTGCCGCAATGCTATTGCAGAGCTCTTCTCTTCCCTTGATGAGTGCTTCCACATCATCAACGCCATGCAACAAAGGATTGAAGATTGGGAGCGCATGGCAGAAGACGACTTCAAGTACCTCAACCGCAACAGAAGGAAGCTCTTCGGGATGAACAAGACTTCAAGAAGAAGGAGTGGTGCACCTCGTGCGGGAAGTATCACTAGGTGTTGTAGTTAGCATGTTCTCCCCCCTTTGTACCTTTTGTAAAGTTACGACGAGGACGTCGTAAGATCTAAGCGTGGGGGGAGCTAGCTAGCTACCTTTTTAAAAAATTTTGCTTAAAGTGGTGTTAGGTCGAGTCTTTAAATTTGAGTCAAGTGTGAGAGTCAAGGGTGAGTTTTGCTTTATCTTTTTAGCTCGAAAGTGTCTTAATTTAGTGTTGAGTCAAGAAAAAGAAATAAAAAGTGTCTTATGGAAGTCCCTAAATTCTTTTCTTGTTATGTCTTTACATTATCTTTGTTATTCAAGCATGAACTTGGTGATTAACTGTTTACCATGGTGCTTAGTGGAAACTTACTTTTGTAAAGCACCCATATTCAAACTTTGATCTAGGACTTTGCTTCATCTATGCTTTTAGTAAAGCTAACATTGGAGGCTTTAATTTCTGAAAATTACGAAAAAACACCTTGCTATGAAGGTTAGCGATCTCTTTCTCTAAGTTGAGAGGTAATATCTATCGTATACAAAGCCTTTATATATATATTCCACCATAAGTGTTGTTTAGCATGATGAATTGGGTTAGGATTTTACTCTCTTGGGAGGTCTAATTTCAAGCAATGATCATGTCCTTGATGTATATCTTTTATTGCTAGTCTCGTCATACATTCGCTAACAGGAATTTCACATTAAATGCCTCGTACATCACCAGATTCCATACCCAAACCCATAAACATCTTTTTATCATCTTACTCCTTGAACACAACCCATGTTCGAAGATTCATTCAATTTCTAGGCATGATTTCATTTAAAATTCAGATTGTTATTCATGTTCAAAAGATGAGCGAAAAGCTTCGGAGAGGAAGATGAAGATATGACAAAAAAGAAAAAAAGAAAAAAAATATATGTGTGTGGTGCGCACACAAGAAAAAGAGAAGAAAAGAAAGAAAAAGAAAAAGAAAAATAAAAAAAGGAAATGAAGGAAAATCCAAGGCAAAGCAAGAGAGGTATAGTGAGGGATGACAAGTCAAATGAAGATCAAAAGGAGTGCAAGGAAGAATGCGACGATGTTGAGAACGAATCTTTGATATTCCATACCATGTGCAATCCGACATCGAGGACATCATTAGTGCCTTGAAGTCATTATTCTTTTTCCCTTTGCACATGTCCACCATTCTAAATCTTCTTATCCTTGACACCCTTACATTGTTGTTTAATTCTCATGATCATTGGCTTGGGAGGTGAACAACCACTAGAGGATTTTCCTAGCTTGATAATACTTGTGCTAGCTTCACTAGCCACACCTATTGCTCCACCTTACATTATAAATGAGAGACTTGTGGGAGGTGAGAGTTTATGAAATTATCTAATATAGCCACTTTAAATGAGTGACATGTGAGAACTTGGAGAAGGGCGTTGTCTAATGCTTTGTGCAGGAATTTTATTTTTAAAAGTTTGTAAAAGCCCTCCGATGAAAGTAAGAAAGCAAGACTGGATGAAGTCGAAGATCTCTAGTGAAAAGGTATGAGTTGTGGGGTAATTCTTGAATTGGTAATTTCTAAACGCCCATGTTTATATTATGATCTTTGTTTCATGTCTCTTATACTAAAGATGAATGATTGACTAACTTGAAAGAAAAGAATTGACGAAGCATGTTTCAACTCCGTGGATGAACAAATTTTGAGCAACTTGCTCGAGGACGCGCAAGATCTAAGCATGGGGGGATGTTGGCGGTCGATTTCCGTCAACCAAGAACACTTGTTATGTTATAGTTTGGATTTCATTTCTTAACTAACCCGCCACTAGGCATACTAGTGATATAACAAGTTCATCGTTGGATGTGTGTTTTGGAGTATTATGTTTACACAGGAATTCATGCACTAAATGAGAAGAGATGTACTCGGTTCGGAGGACGACTTACATGATGATCAAGGGACTCCGACCGTGCGTGAACTTGACTCCAAAGGTGGCAAGGACTAATGTGATTCAATGAAGAATCTCCGAGGACCAAGAAGAAAAGACCGGAAGATCACGCATAAAGACCCCTTAACTTGGTCGCAGGGATAATGACGTCCAAAGCCCATATCCGAAGCAAGAAAAACCCCAAAGTGCGAAAGATGGCACGTGGCAAAAGATGGAGGTGAACCGGGCCAGGGAGGGCCCAGGACGATCGGCCCAGGCCGGCCGGCCCACCCCCTTTCGGGGTTGGTTCGCCGCCGCCTTTCTTCGGTGATAAGATTGCGGAACCCTAATTGTTTGGGGAGAGGAGCCATTCGCGAAAGACGACCAGAGAAGCCTCGGGAGATCAACCACAAGGAAGAGGGTTGATCGAGAGGGTGAAGATTGAAGAGGATCATCACCGAGGTCAAGGGAGGCCACCACGAGGAAGGAGGACGCCGAGGCCCTACCACGGTGCCGCCGGAGTTGAAGGACACCGAGAGACGACCTCCATCAGGGGCATCCACCATGTTCAACAGTGCCATGCATAGCGTCTTGATGGGGTAAAGTAATCGTTTGTCCATGGAGTTGTAATGGATCTTGATATGTAGTCACCCACTCTTGTTTGGATCTTATATCTATCGTACCATTTGTTGATGATGCTTAATGTTTAAGGTTAGCTACCATGCCTTCGGGGTTGCTCCCGTAGATCACGTCAACATACCATGTTCATTAGGATTAGTATCGATTACCTTCGCGTAGTGACATGTACGAGGGAAGGAAAACGCCTAATTCTTTGTTCGCATGCTTAGATAGATTGGATCGGGGTTTTATCATGTTTCGAGTGATTGCATCTCAAGTACCTAGACTCCATGGGCATACTTTCTTCATACTCATGAACCATGTTTCTCTTTCTCTTTAACATAATCTAGGGTTAGTTTGTCTTTACTCTATAGATGAACCTTTACATCATAAAGTGCTTAATCAACTAAGTTAGTGTTAGGTTAAACGCAAGCAATTCCGTTGCTCCGTGGATTGACAAGAACCTTGGGGGTCCCCTCCCTTGGTGAAAAAGGCACCAAGTCACTCCATGTACTGGCAGTGAAGTTGAACGCGGTTTCGAACCATCAACACAAGGACTTTGAGCTTTGAGTTGCTTTCCCGCTTGAGTGGCCTAGACCTTGTTAGAGGATTGCCTAAGTTGAAATACAAGAAGGGTTTGGTTTGTGCTTCTTGTCGGCATGGAAAGATGGTTACTACTTCTCACGCCCCTCTGACTGCGGTCATGACTGAGTGTTGACGGCTGTTAATACCTAATTTAGGGCCGTCAATCCCTGCATTTTATCATAAGAACTAAGCATCCACACTAGAATAGGGGTTTGAACTAACAATTTCCACAAGTGGCTATGCTAAGTTGAATGCAGGTGTTTAGCATAAGAAATGGAGAGAAAAGACACCCTCATGATCCTAGCAAGTTAGGCTCAGCCAATGAGGGGCTGCATGCAAGCATCCCCTGGATCCATGACTTCACCAATCCAAGGGAGGAAGCCTCGGCGAATTAGAAGCTGCCATGCAGGCATCACATGGATCCCATGGCCCACCAGTGCGTCTAAACCGCCTCCAAACAATGTGGACACCAGGAACCGACCTCAGGACCCACAGGACAGCCACCATGTGAAAGCACACCCCGAGTGGGGCCCACAAGGTGTCGGCCGACCCCATAGGTCGGCCGAACCGACCTTGTGGTGCCCACTCAGGGCCTTCCACGTGGTATTCGGTCAATGGTCCTAGAAGCTATCCCCGGGGTGTTTGGGTGCTCTCACGCCAGTTGCTCAAGCCTATAAATAGGAGGAGAGGGGGGTAAGAAGAGGATGAACACACTTGAAGCCATTTCTCACCTTTGCCTCTTTCTCCCTCTCTCATTCTCTCTTGGTGGATGTGAAACCTCATCCCACCATGAGTGTGTGTGTGTGGAGGATCTAGACTAGGTGGTGCTAGGTAGAGAGGAGTGTGTGGATGAGTAGAGGTGAGGTGGTGATGATCCGTTCATCATCCATCATCCCCTTGTACCTCGTGGGCGATGCTGTTCTTCATTTAGACTAAAGTGAGTATTTCAGTATTTTCTATTTAGACTAAAGTGGCTCTCATGCATGAATGAGTTGTTCTTGAGTTCTTCTTCGTTCAACATTTAGAGGCTCGCATTCTTCATGAATGTGCTTCCTCGATCTAGTTGACGAGCAAGTAATTCATACTTTTGCGTTTGTTCATAAGTTAGAGGCTCGTGTTCTTCACGAACACGGCCCTTGATCTTCTGTTATCATCGCACAAGTTTGCATCTCGTTTGGGTGATTGCCTGTCTATTAGAATATAGTGAAGCTCATGCATATCTGATTAGATCAAGTATCAATCATATCTCCTCGCGCGAATCGATTCAATGACGAGTAAGGTCTAGCTCAACCTCGTGGGTTCGTCGCTTCGTATTTATAAGGAGTGCTATAGTGTTTCTATGGGACGTCAGACGTAGCTGTGCTATAGTAGTAGTCGGCGGTGTAGACGTGGTGTCTAGACTGCTGGTTATCCTTCGAATGCCCTGTATCCCACGGTTTGTCTTGGGGTAGGCCGCGGTAGTGACAGCCGTCGGACCCTCTGAAATCCCCCACGTTCGGATACAGCGTGTAGGCAATCATTTGCCGTGAACCAACTGTTATAGCCAGGAGGGGCCGGTGTCCGAAGCGAGATCTTATCTGAGCTTGTTCCTCTCTAGAGTCGAGAACCTATAGGAGACTTCACATCACTCACCTACCTCAGCAGGGGCTGTGTACCCTTGGATAGTCACTCGTAGAGTCCCCCATACCGTTCCTTAGATTCGATACCCTTGGTAATACTCCTGAGGTGAAGTGCTACAACGGTGTATCCGTGCGCTTGCGGATTCGTTCGCACCCGTCAGTATGCCCGGGTGATTCTTACACACTCATGCTAACCCGGCGCCATAGTGGTGACGTTAAGAAATACCAACAAGCATTTCTGTTGCTATTGTCGGGGAATGGTTGTCGAGAATCTACGAACCCGACTATCCTCGTATCTTTTGTTTTTCTTTTGTTTCTACCTTTACCCCCGCTATCCCAGGAAGGTTATCCTTGTACACACCTTCTGCCCTTTATGAGTGAAACCATGGAATCAACTCCCTGGAGACAACCCACTCTTCTAACACCTTGTATGGTTTGCCCATCTCTCATGAAGCTAGTTGAGGAAAACCCCTTCTCTGGGATGAGTCATGAGAATCCCTATGATCACGTAAGAGACTTTGAGCAATTGTGTTCCACCCAGGGTAAAACCGGGGCAACACAAGATGTTCTTAAGAGGAACCTGTTTCCGTTCTCCCTCTCCGGGGAAGCGAGAACTTGGTACCGTTGTTTTGGTTGCAACCACCTACGCTGGGAGGAATTAAGAGCATCTTTTTGCACTCGATTCTTTTAGCTGCGGCGTGTCGTTTCCTTAAGAATGGCGATCCTCAGTTTCAAACAAAGAGAGAAGGAAAACTTAGGCATGGCATGGCATCATTTTACCTCTTTGGTTGAAGCTTGCCCTGTCCTTGGTCTGCCCGACCCAGTGCTTTTGCAGCATTTCCAGTTTGCTTTACGAAGAGATTGTGGCATGATGCTTGATGCCATCTCGGGAGGCGCCTTTGTGCTATTAGAGCCAGAACAGGGACTGGAAATTCTAGGAGAAATCCAAGATTTCAGCTCCCCACCTGACTCGAGTGACGAGGTAGCCAAATGAGAAAATGTCGAAATGCCTAAGCCCATCCTCGAGAGAGCCCGAGCTTACATGCCAAATTTCTCTGTGCTCTGGTCGAAGATATCACTCCTCGCTGGCAGGAATCTATGGGAAAGAGCACTTAGTGCAAATTCTGCCCCTAGATTCCCCTATCGTTTCTTCTTTTAAAACCCGGCCTTCGAGACTTAGTCTCGAGGGAAGGAGGAGAGTAGTAGTCGAGGAAGAAGAATCGTTCCTGGTGGGGATGATCACTTTGACCTTGCCCGCAACTCTCCAGGGGAGGTCATGATGGATGTTTTTCGTGCTTCATGTCAAGACTCAATCCGAAGTGCCGCCACACTGAGGGTTATGCTAAGACACAAGCCCTGGCACAGTTAAAATTCCATATCTTTGGCTTGCGGAAGCGCGAACTTATATCCGGTCTAGTTGAGCAATCCATCTCATTATCTTAAGTTCAGCTAAGACCGATGCCGATCAAGTCAAGTGGATGTAAATCCTACTCTTCACTTCCTGACCTGATCGATGCCCTACGGGAGTGTGGTTATATACGTATCTTTTACACTTCTGTTGGAAGCTTGGGTTAACTTATGTGTCATCCCACTTAGGTGAGGGTGAGGTCCTTTGTCAACCCAAGGAGAGGATGAACTAGTAGGTTCGTCACTCTTGACCTTCAGCTCAAATGATCGTTCGACCCATAAACTTTCACTCACTCAATCCGGGGTCCGATCGTAATTGAGTTCTAGAGGTGAAAGCTTCACTCTTAGAGCACTCTAGGCTTTAGGCCCGGATTTTGTGCTCAACTCCGTCACCTCTATCATCTCTCATCTGTAGTGCTATAGCCTTGCTAGCTGCGCTTTCCTCCTAAGGTTACCCATCATAGTTCACTTAGGATGGTTGTGAGGATCACCTCTGTTTCGCCATATATACAGCTTGCATCGTACATATGCACTAACCATGCAGGAAGGAAAATACGTCCTATCATAAAGAAACCTGCAAGGAGGACCACAGGGCAGAGTAGGAGGATATCATCAGGAGGAAATGGATGATATGAGCAACAGGGCAACAATAACTCTTCATCCAGGTATGAGTTCAGGTAAAGTCCCCAAGTTGAGCTATTAAAGTATAAAGAGGTTTAAGTAAAGTTGTTTGGTGTAAAAGGCAGTATTAAGCCCAAAATCCCATTCTAGCCCTTGCTGAAGCCTCCGACCTTAGAATTGGTGGGCCACCTGACCTAGAGACCCTGAGCCCCGCCAAAGCCCGCACGCTGAAGCAGAGGCCCAGCGGAGCCCAGATAGGCTCAGCCGACCCCCTAGGTCGGCCGACCCACAAGGGCCGCCGCCGCCTCTCGTTTTTCGCGTGCGCACTCTTTTGTCCTCCAGAAACCCTTTCCTCGCCGCGTGATGGAGTTTTGCGTCGTGCAGAACCCCATCTCCTCTACTCGATCCTCCTCTCGGTCACCGCTCCGCCGCTATGCACACCTTTGCCCGATGGCTCCCTCTGGCTTCGATGGGGAGAAGTCCTTCTGCTTCAGCGACCTCGGAGGCAGCGAGCTTCATCCATGGGACGGAACTCAGGACGATTTGATGACTCCGGAGTGAGGGAGGAAGGGGAGATGCCCTACTGGAGACTCGGTAGAGCCCCCAGCTAGGCGTGACTCATCCTCACCTCCTACCTTCGCCAGTCATTGCTCCCTGATCAATGTCCTAGGGAAGAAATCGGCCTCTGGATCGAGCAAGAAGGTGTTGTTTGATGATTGGCCAGGGCCGCCACTAAAGGCTGGAGAGCGCTACTCAGGATCTCTGTTTGACGAAGATGGAGACTCCTTTTGCCATAAGTATGAACAGGATGTGTGGGATGAAGTCCCGCAACCGCAGACCAGGTTTCGCATCTTTGGAGTGAGGACCCCTAAGGACAGCTGCGGGGTGCCCAAGCCATACCCGTCAAATTGGGAGACTGAGCTTGGCGACATCCTAGCTTCATTGCCTAACAGGAAGAACCTCCGTGTGGGCAAGATGGCAGATGATCTGACAGAGGCATATTTTGAGTTTGACCTTTTAATGAAGACTGTGAGAAGGCAGCGGGCAGAATACCGACAGCTCAGGAACCTCCTCCTCAAGACCTGTGAGGAGATGAATGCCAAGCGGCAGCAGTTGATTGAGGTCGAGGGTTTGGAAGCCCTCTTTGCTAAGTAGAGGGTCGTGCCCCACTCTTATTTCCCTTTTTAGGCGCTTAGTTAGGTTTAATTTATTTCCCTTCCAATTATTTCCTTATTTCCATCATTTGTGTAAGCGCCTATTTCTTCATTAGTGAACTTGAATGAATAATCTTGGCTCCACCGGTCATGTAACCCGGTTGAGTCACTCGTGTGTTAGCTATTTTTGTTTTTGTTTTTGTTTTTGTTGGTATCGAAGAACTGCACCCAGGTACAAAATAGTGTGGGGGAGAGCTGCACTCTCCAAATGCGAACACAACGGATCATTATTGCACCCACACTATGCTCACACGGCGCTTACGATCGACCACGCTTAGAGAACCTGAATGGGACATGCATTCGTGCGCATCACAGGAATCCCCGTCTAGTCCATACAAGAACCCAGCGCTGGTTTGCATCTCTTCCTCATTTCACCATGATTTCTGAGTTTGTACGCTCATGCTTGATAAATTCTCCATAAATCAACTTAAGAAATCTATGGAAATGCTTACTCCATGCCTAGGGTTGACATGTGTAAGTTTTATTCCTGGTTTATAACCTTGAGGCTTGTGAACAATATCATCATAAGGACAACATGCTTATCTAAGTAGTTGACAAGTGAGATATGACTTGATGACCTGATCTTAACTCTGTTGGTTCTAGCCCTTGGGATAATTTTGTTTTTGAAAAAAAAATGCTCTTGCAAAGCTCCTCTTTGATGTGCCACCGTCCTACCAAAGCCATATGATGTTTTTAGTGAAAACCTTATACTCATATGCTGCTTAATATTGCATTGAGCTTTTTCAAATTCTGTGACCCTTGTGAGAATTCTTTTCGTTACTTTCATGATCAAGATTCATGTGCATGCTACCTTTTTCCCCTTGCTATACTTCTACCGTGGAAGTTAGCAATGTATTGGCCTTCCATTCCATGAAAATAAGGCTCCATATGTGTTGATCTCTCCCTCTTAATTTTGTTAGATAAGAGGCATGGTTATAAAAAAATATGGACACATGAAGGTCCAGTGTTGAAAAAAAAATATATACATATATATATAGAGATAGCCAGGCTCTCAAAAGATTCTTATACAAAAGGGAGAATCATGCAAAAAGGAGTTCCATAACCTAGATGGTGATAACTAGTATCTAATCCGGGGCTAGTGTCCACCTCACCATCAACCAACATTCATCATATATGGTAATATCTAGCACCCACTTTGGGCCTAGTATCCACCTTACCATACTCACCATACCCATACACGTGCACATCTTGATCTGATCGTATGATTTGATTTTCTCTATGGATCTAGTTTTTGACTTTGCAATATATGTGATACAAGTATGCTTTACCTTTATCCTACCTTGAGCTCCAAATACAGGCATTATTAGAAGTAGGGTGAAGAAAGGCAGTCTAATGCCTTGGTGAGGACATATACACATTGAGCGATCCGAGAGAATCAAAGGAGGGCAGAGCATATTTTTCTTTAAAAATTATTAAGAAAACCCCAAGTGCTAACCAACAGGTGCTTAAGAGACTCGATTCATGGTCATTCCCCTTATCAACTACCCAAGATGGCATTGTAGCCAATCCACAGAGTTCACAAGAGCAAGGTATGACCTGGAATAACTCCTATGCTTGTCTTATACCTTTGGTTCCAACCCACGTGATCTTCCCTTTCGCTCGGGATGAGCAAAGGGCAAGTATGGGGGAGTTGTTGACGGCTGTTAATACCTAACTTAGGGCCGTCAATCCCTGCATTTTATCATAAGAACTAAGCATCCACACTAGAATAGGGGTTTAAACTAACCATTTCCACAAGTGGCTACGCTAAGTTGAATGCAGGTGTTTAGCATAAGAAATGGAGAGAAAAGACACCCTCATGATCCTAACAAGTTAGGCTCAGCCAATGAGGGGCTGCATGCAAGCATCCCCTGGATCCATTACATCACCAATCCAAGGGAGGAAGCCTCAGTGAATCAGAAGCCACCATGCAGGCATCACATGGATCCCATGGCCCACCAGAGCGTCTAAACCGCCTCCAAATCACATGGACACCGGGAACCGACCTCAGGACCCACAGCAGCCACCACGCGAAAGCACACCCCGAGTGGGGCCCACAAGGGGTCGGCCGAACCGACCATGTGGCGCCCACTCAGGGCCTTCCACACGGTGTTTGGTCATTGGTCCTAGAAGCTATCCCCGGGGTGTTTGGGTGCTCTCACGCCGGTTGCTCAAGCCTATAAATAGGAGGAGAGGGGGGTAAGAAGAGGATGAACACACTTGAAGCCATTTCTCACCTTTGCCTCTTTCTCCCTCTCTCATTCTTCTTGGTGGAGGTGAAACCTCATCCCACCATGAGTGTGTGTGTGTGGAGGATCTAGACTAGGTGGTGCTAGGTAGAGAGGAGTGTGTGGATGAGTAGAGGTGAGGTGGTGATGATCCGTTCCTCATCCATCGTCCCCTTGTACCTCGTGAGCGATGTTATTCTTCATTTAGACTAACGTGAGTATTTTAGTATTTTCTATTTAGACTAAAGTGGCTCTCATGCATGAATGAGTTGTTCTTGAGTTCTTCGTTCATTCATCATTTAGAGGCTCACGTTCTTCATGAACGTGCTTCCTCGATCTAGTTGACGAGCAAGTAATTCATACTTTTGCGTTTGTTCATAAGTTAGAGGCTCGTGTTCTTCACGAACACGACCCTTGATCTTCTTTTTTCATCGCACAAGTTTGCATCTCGTTTGTGTGATTGCCTGTCTATTAGAATATAGTGAAGCCCATGCATGTCTGATTAGATCAAGTATCAATCATATCTCCTCGCGCGAATCGATTCAATGACGAGTAAGGTCTAGCTCAACCTTGCGGGTTTGTCGCTTCGTATTTATACGGAGTGCTATAATGTTTCTACGGGACGTCAGACGAGTAGTAGTCGGCGGTGTAGATGTGGTGTCTAGACTGCTGGTTATCCTTCGAATGCCCTGTATCCCATGGTTTGTCTTGGGGTACGCCGCGGTAGTGACAGCCGTTGGACCCTCTGAAATCCCCCACGTTCGGATACAGCATGTAGGCAACCATTTGCTGTGAACCAACTCTTATATCCAGGAGGGGCCGGTGTCCGAAGCGAGATCTTATCCGAGCTTGTTCCTCTCTAGAGTCGAGAACCTACAGGAGACTGCACATCACTCACCTACCTCAGTAGGGACTGTGTACCCTTGGATAGTCACTCGTAGTGTCCCCCATACCGTTCCTTGGATTCGATACCCTTGGGAATGCTCCTGAGGTGAAGTGCTACAATGGTGTATCCGTGCACTTGCAGATTCATTCGCACCCATCAGTATACCTGGGTGATTCTTACATGCTCACGCTAACCCGACGCCATAGTGGTGACGTTAAGAAATACCAACACCGAGCGACCTTGTGAGCTGTTGCACATGGATTTGGTCGGGCCAGCTCGTATTCGCTCTATGGCTGGGAAGTGGTATGTGTTGGTTGTGGTTGATGATTTTTTGAGGTACTCTTGGGTTTTCTTTTTGGAGGATAAGAGTGAGACATTTGGCTTTGTTCGAGACTTGATCTTGAGGTTGAAGAATGAGAGACATGGTGATGCTATTCAAGCTATACGCAGTGACAATGGCACGGAATTTAGGAACTCTCATTTTGATGCCTTTTGTGGTGATCTTGGTCTCGACCATCAGTACTCTTCTCCATACGTCGCTTGCCAGAATGGCGTAGTGGAGAGGAAGAACCGGACCCTTTGTGAGATGGCCAGGATGATGCTTGATGAGCATAGGACACCTAGGTGTTTCTGGGCCGAGGCGGTCAATACTGCTTGCTATGTGTCGTATCGCATTTTCCTTTGTGCTTTCAAGAAGAGGACTTCATATGAGCTGATGCATGGGTGAAAACCCAAGGTAAGTCCCTTTAGAGCTTTCGGATGCAAGTGCTTTATTTTGAAGAAGGGCAAGTTGGATAAGTTTGAGGCTAGAGCATATCGTGTGCTTAATCTTGACACTAACCGAATCATGGAGACTTGCGAGGTAACCTTCGATGAGACACAGCCATGTAGCTCTTCTGCTTTTGAGTGTGCAGGTGACGAGGAAATTGGTGCGAAGATCTTTGAGGATGAGAAGGATGGAGATGGTGACAAAGACAATGATGGTGGTGATGCTCCCGAGGCTGATCGTGTACACGCTACTTCCACTACAATGACGACGATTGAGGATGGTCCATCCCCTACACCCACTACGACTGAGGTTGTTCGAGTGGAGGCTGCTGCTGAGGGAGAGGTTGTGTCCAGAGAGGCTCCCCGGTGTGTACAGGTGGATCACCCACCATCTACGATCATAGGTGACCTTCATGAACGCACTACACGGTCGATGTTAATGAATACTTCTCACTTTGCTCACTCTGCATTTGTTGCTTCGTTTGAGCCCTAAGATATTGGACACGCTTTGTCTGATGCAAACTGGGTGAATTCCATGCATGAGGAGTTGGAGAATTTTGAGAGAAACCATGTTTGGGTGTTAGTCGATCCACCGCCAAATTGTCATCCCATATGTACCAAGTGGGTGTGGAAGAACAAGGAAGGTGAGAATGGGATGGCTGTGAGAAACAAGTCGAGGTTGGTGGCTCAAGGGTTCAACCAGAAATAGGTTATAGATTATGAGGAGACATTTGCTCTTGTGGCTCGTTTGGAGGCAATTAGGATCCTTCTAGCCTTTGCCGTGGCTAAAGGGGTCAAGTTGTTCCAGATGGACCTGAAGAGTGCTTTCTTAAATGGGGTGATAGAGGAAGAAGTGTATGTGCGGCAACCCCCGGGGTTTGAGAGTGAAAAATACCCACACCGTATATACAAACTCCAGAGAGCGCTTTATGGGTTGAAATAGGCACCGATGGCTTTGTATGCCAGGTTGAGAGCCTTTTTGCTAAGTATGGGGTTTGTGATGGGTACAGTTGATAAGACCCTGTTTCTCCTTAAGCATGGAAATGACCTGTTGATTGTTCAGATTTACGTGGATGACACAATCTTTGGTGGCTCTTCTCATGATCTTGTTGCTAGATTTGTAGATGACATGAGCAGGGAATATGAGATGTCTATGATGGGCGAGCTGCAGCTTTTCCTAGGACTCCAGATAAGCAGTGCAAGGACGGGACGTTGTACATCAGGCGAAGTACACCAGGGACATAGTGAAGAAGTTTGGCATGAACGACTCCAAGCCGCTGACTACACCGATGGGTACCACTACGGCTTTGGATCCGGATGAAGATGGCAAACCCGTGCACCAGAAGGAGTACAGGAGCATGATCGGCTCCCTCCTCTACTTGACGGCGACGAGGCCGGACATACAGTTCAGTGTGTTTCTGTGTGCTTGTTTTCAGGCTTCACCGAGGACTTCACATCGGCAGGCCGTCAACCGGATTTTCAGGTACTTGAACTACACTCCTGAGTTTGGTCTTTGGTATTCTGCCTCCTCGACACTCAGACTTCACGGGTGCTCCAATGCTGATTTTGCTGGGTGTCGTTTGGACCACAAGTCTACCTCGGGTTGTTGCCAGATTCTTGGTTCTTCTTTGGTCTCTTGGTCGTCTCACAAGCAATCTAGTGTAGCCCAATCCACTACAGAGGCCGAGTATGTAGCTGCAGCCAGTTGTTGTTCCCAACTCCTATGGATGACCTACACTATGAGCGATTTTGGTGAGGAGTGCTCCCCGGTTCCACTCTTTTGTGACAGCACCAGTGCCATAAGTGTAGCCAAAACCCCAGTCCTTCACTCCAAAACGAAACACATCGAAGTGAGATACGACTTTCTGAGGGACAATGTTGAGAAAGGGAACATTTCCTTGTCCTATGTACCTACCCAAGATCAGCTAGTGCTTTGATCACTATGATGTGCTATATGTGAGATATGTGTATGCTTTGGTAAAGGTGATGTGAATGCTATGCTCTTGATGGTATTGTCATATGTACATGATGAGATAGCTTCCTTTTTGTGAAAATGCTAAAAATGCTTCACTCATGAGTAGATACTTGTTTTGATCAATTTGTGCTCAAATGCCTATATCATGCTTAGTTTGTGCTTGAGTATCATGCTCCCTTTGCTTCGGGTCAAAGACCCATTTGTCATGGTAAATGTTTAACCCATAGGTTCACTTGTAGAGGAGCATAAGCTTCTTTTTACATCAAAGGCATTTCATGTACCATGCTTAAATTTGAAAATGAAATTGGTGTATGAATTGCCTTATGCTTGAAAAATGAGCTCTTAATCATGTTTTTATGCTTTGATGTATATATCTTGGGTGCTAAACCGTTGCATGATGTCTACCATGAGAAGTCCCATTTTAAGAAGTAGACACATGGCTCGGTGGCTTTGACATGACATTTAGTAGCTTATGGGCATTTGCTATGATCTTGTGATCAGAACTTATGATCTTGTATCAGATTTGTATGATCTAGTTTATTTTTGCTCAAATTGACCATGGATAGGGCTTTGCTCATGAGATGAATTTTTGCTTGTAAAAATGTGCTTAAAATGCTTTTGGCCATGTCACATGTTTCTATGTCTCTACTTTCTTGATGGCAAGGCGCTAACTACACCATATCTACTTTGCTTGCTCTATGTCTCATTTGTAGCATTTTCTTGTGCTCTTTGTATATCTGAGGAGCTTAGGCTGACTCCAACAAGGTGTTGCAATTTGGAGAGGCAAAACCATGTTTGCATCACATGCACAGTGGAAAGGAGAGAAGGCGAAGGTGCCGTCTCCAACAGGCGAAAGTCAAAAGGTAAGGTGAAAGGCGCCGGAGCAGCTCGCTGCGCCCCGGCGTCGCGCGTCGGCCCCACAAGCCACCGGAGCAGCTCGCTCGCCTGGGCGCTTGCCCCCCGTGCTCGCGCTGCCTGGGTGCTTGTCCCGCGAGCCGGCCCCATGCGTGCTTGCCTTGTCTGGGCGCTCGCCCCACGCGCCGGCCTCGTGTGCCGCTGGAGCATCTTCCACCGCCGCGCGCCGTCGCTCCTCGGCTCACGGCGGAGCCTCGGAGGAGCTCCGTGCCAAGGTGTCGCTCGTGGATGTGCTGGTGGTGCCAAGTGCCACGCGCGTCACGCGAGGGGTGTTCGAGGTGGCTCGCGCCACCACCGAGGCCGACTGCCTCATCGTCAACGCGCCCACTGCGAACACCGTCGCCGTCGCCGACCACTCCATCGCCAATTTCGTCGTTTGTGTGGCCAATTTCTTGAATTCAAGGAAAATGAGTGTTGGGGAAGAAGACGTCGTCCCCCGCCGGGTCGCGCAGCCTAGCGCCCGGGTGCAAGGCGGCGGCTGCCGTCGCGGGGTCCCAGCCGACAGCGTGCATCCCGTCGAGCAACACCCTGGAGGAGACGGTGGTGGGTGATGGCCGGGCCGTGGCGGCGGCGGCGGCAAAGGAGATCGCTTCCTCGTCCTCTGCCTCACCTTCCGCATCGCCGCCGCCGACGACTTCATCCAAACCGCGCCGGCGTCCTCGCTCGCCACCACGCGTGCCGGCGTCCCATCTGACCCCACGCGCCCGTCGGAGCCACTCGCCCCCGCCGCGCTGCTCGTCCTGCCGGCCACCGCCAACTGCTCGCCTCGTCGGCCGTCCCGCACGGCTTGCCCACCGCCAGCTGCCTGCGCTCACCCAAATGCAATCTAGGAGAGAGGGAGTCCATTTTTAGCTCACCTCTCTCCTCGCAATGCAAACTACATGGCCATTTGCCTCTTCTGTTGGAGGTGAATTTGGAGACGCACAGTGCTACGGGACAGGCAAAAATGGAATTGCATTGCCTTGTTGGAGTCAGCCTTAGTAGCTTGTATATGCCTTGACATGCATTTGTGCACCTTCATGGTATCTTGATTCATGCATTGTCAACAAGGGGGAGAATATGTATGAAAGGTGGAGAATTTGTGTGGTTTTTGCATATTAGGAGAAAAATTGAGAAAAGATTGCATTTTCTTAGGGGGAGTTTGCATATGTGTAGGGGAGCTCCTTTGGTTTGATTGAGTATTGTGCTTTGTGGTGGGCTCTGTGTAGAGCTTTGTTTGTCTCGGCTGTGTTGAGCCGTTGCCCTTGCCTTAAGGGGGCGAGACTTGGTCTGGCGAGTGATCATGCTTTTCGCTTGTTCTTTGGCTTTTGATCACTTGCTTAGAGGTTTGTTTTCGTGGTTGTTTTCTTTTTCCTTTTCATTATGATGGTTACTATGGGTGTTGTCAATGCACTCATCAAGGGGGAGATTGAGGACCTGGTGTGTCCGAGGACCAGTAGAGTGTCGCTCCTTAGTGATGAGTGATTGACAACGTTGTGTGGACTGATGCTTGGCTCAATGTGCAGGTATAGGTTGCGGCTTGACTCATGTTGGTACAAGTGAAGAACAAGTGCGAAAGGCCTTAGCCGTGATGGCCTAAGGGTGATGGAGAGGCAAGTAGGCTTTGGTTCGATGGACCCGATGGCCGATGGGGTCAAGTGCGAGCTGTGCGGTGCAAGACTAGCAAGTTGAAGTCGTGGACATAGGCCGGTGCAAGGTGGCGGTTCGAGGCCGAAGCTTGCACGCTTGGTTTGGTGGTTTGCCCACAAAACCATCGGTGGACGGTTTCTTGGTTTGGGCCTCAAAACCAAGTCCGGAGGCCCGATGCGACGGGGACGGGGATCCGGGAGCGTCGGGAAGTTTCGAGGCGGGGGGAATATTCGAAGTCTTGACCATATTGCCCCTGGGGGTTGTGTATCTTCAATTTTAGTTGTAGGGGTAGCATGGTCATTTGCATCCTCCGGTGGACTTCGTATAAATTGCGGAGAGGTGGATGGCATCTCTCTCTCTGGGACTCTAGGGTTTCCTCCCCCGGTAGATCGCTCTAGACTGCTTCCTTTCCCAGTACTTTCTTAGGCTAGATTCTTGTATAGACTCTGACCTCTGGATGTATGGAAGCATTCGGCGTTGTGATGATCTCCTAGCTCTTTGTGATTTTCATGTCATTTTCAGGGCTATTTTTGGGGTGTTTCATTCTTTGCTCGATTCATTGATTTGAGGGCGTTTTCTCTCGAATTTCTTTGAGGGGATCATGGGTGGATGCCTTTCGCATCTTTGTGTGTGATCTTGACCCCTCAAACACCAGGAAATTCCTTCGATTCACGAGTTTTAGTTGGAGCCTAAGTTCTTGGTGGTGGTTCATGTGATCCGCGATTTTCGGTGATTTAGTGAGTTAGAGGCCGAGATTTTTGGGGCATAGCTTCCTCTAGTGACGCTTCTCATCTCCCCCAAATCTTGGCTCAAGAGCTCAAGCGGTTTGGGAAATCCAGTGATGGATAGGTGGAGTTGACCTCGCACGCGGGGCTTTTTCTGCTTCTGTCCGAGTCGTGCGGATAGTCTGCGAGCTCAGTGCGGACGGTCCGCGAGGCCTGGGACAGTGCAAGTGCTCTTCGTGTTCTTTGCATGTTCTTGAGAGTTCGTGTTTTGATCCATTGCCACAAGTGGTTTCGGTTGCACAGAGTTTGCGGACAGTCCAAACTTGAGTGCCGGACAGTCCGTGAAGCTTCGGACAGTCCGCGGGTCCCTCATGGACAGTCCGATTTTTCGGGGTGCGCTTCTGGAGGTTTTGTCTGCTTTTGCGGACAGTCCGCAAGGGCTGTACAGACAGTCCGCCCGTACACCACGGACTGTCCGCCAGGTCTGTTGCAAACTTGGCTCTTTTGGTTCGATTCTTGTCTTGTGCTTTCGCTCTTTGATTCGTGGCTTATCTCTAGGACTCCTAGGCTTGTGTGTGCCTAGTCTAGATCTTCTTTGGTGTGTGCGAGTGATCGGAGTGGCAATCGGGGTATAGGCCAAGTTCATCCTTCGGTAAGAATTTTTATCGGCTCCCATTCACTCCCCCCCTCTCTGGTCGCCTATTTGGTCCTTCAAAAACCCAAGGTGAGTCATTTTCGTACTTTCAGTTGCAGGTGCTTTATTCTGAAGAAGGGCAAGTTGGATAAGTTTGAGGCTAGATGTTCGGATGGTATTTTTCTCGGTTATGCTATTCACTCTAGAGCATATCGTGTGCTCAACCTTGACACTAACCGAATCATGGAGACTTGCGAGGTAACCTTCGACGAGACACAGCCATGTAGCTCTTCTGTCTTTGAGTGTGCAGATGACGAGGAAATTGGTAAGAAGATCTTTGAGGATGAGAAGGATGGAGAGGAGAAAAGATGATGATGGTGGTGATGATCATGTGGTTGATCGTGTACATGCTACTTCCACTACGACGATGACGATCGAGCATGGTCCGTCTCCTATGCCTACGACGACAGAGGCTATTCGAGTGGAGGCTGCTGCTGAGGGGGAGATTATGTCCAGGCGAAAGGCTCCACGGCGTGTATAGGTGGATCACCCACCATCTACGATCACAGGTGACCTTCATGAACGCACTACACGGTCAATGTCACGAAATACTTCTCACTTTGCTAACTCTGCATTTGTTGCCTTGTTTGAGCCCAAAGATATTCGACACACTTTGTCTAATGCAAACTGGGTGAATTCCATGCATGAGGAGTTGGGGAATTTTGAGAGAAACCAAGTTTGGGTGTTAGTTGATCCACCGCCAAATTGCCGTCCTATAGGTACCAAGTGGGTGTGGGAGGACAAGAAAGGTGAGAATGGGATGGTTGTGAGAAACAAGTTGAGGTTGGTGGCTCAGGGGTTCATCCAGAAAGAGGGTATAAATTATGAGGAGACATTTGCTCTTGTGGCACGTCTAGAGGTAATTAGGATCCTTCTAGCCTTTGCCGTGGCTAAAGGGTTCAAGTTGTTTCAGATGGATGTGAAGAGTGCTTTCCTGAATGGGGTGATAGAGGAAGAAGTGTATGTGAGGCAACCCCCGGGGTTTGAGAGTGAGAGATACCCACACTATGTATACAAACTCCAGAGAGCGCTTTATGGGTTGAAACAGGCACCGAGGGCTTGGTATGGTAGGTTGTGAGGCTTTTTGCTGGGTAAGGGGTTTGTGATGGGCACAGTTGATAAGACCCTGTTTCTCCTTAAGCATGAAAATGACCTGTTGATTGTTCAGATTTACGTGGATGACATAATCTTTGGTGGCTCTTCTCATGATCTTGTTGCCAGATTTGCAGATGACATGAGCAGGGAATTCGAGTTGTCTATGATGGGCGAGCTGCGGTTTTTCCTAGGGCTCCAGATCAACCAGAGCAAGGACGGGACGTTTGTACATCAGGCGAAGTACATGTTGGCATTTTTTAACGTCACCACTAACAACGCTGAGTTAGCGTGAGCATCAAGACTTGCCACAGGTAAATCTAATGATCATTAATGAATCCGCAAGCGCACAGATAAACCATTGTAGCATTTCCCGAGGGAAGTCAGTGTTCCAAGGGTATCGTATCTGTGGAAGGCAATGGCGGATATCAAGACTTATGCTTTTGCACTGAATGTAAACCAAGAGATAGATATAGAAGACAACAGCTCAAAGACAGGGGTAAGATAAATGATAAGATAGGGTAGTGTGACACACACTCGAATCTACCTCTACTCTAGCACACTACAGCTTAGGGGGGACATACGATGCTAGCTCTTGGTTCTATGGTACTAAACATACAGAGTTAGATGATACAAGAGATAAGCATAAAGCATTGCATGAAAGGTAAGGTTCAGCACCTAGGTACAAACGGGGAGATAGCCCGTGACGACCAGTACTCTGCGAAACTATCCTTTAGATTCCTACAGCAATACCCCAGCGCGGAGGGTTTCAAAGGGTCCAACAGCTGTCACCACTGCGGCCTACCTCGATCGTTACGGGGGGCAACCTCATAACTAAAGTAGCCACACAACCCAGGCACCATGTCTGTGTTGCTGCTAGACTTCACCCAGCCCGGGCTATTGTGACCCAGGGTGAGAGCCACCAGAAGACTGGTCAACTTAGACCGAGTACCGTAGCTTAAACACAAACTTCATGCAACATAAACATGCTATCTAATAAGATCAAACTAGGGCTAGTCATACGAACGGATACGAACTCTATTATGTCTAGTCAACAAGATCAAAGGGTCGTTTTCATGAAGAACACAAGTCTCTAACTTATGAACAAACACATAAGGAATGAGTAAATCATCCTACAACTAGATCGAAAGGTAGTGTTCACGAAGAACACAAACCTCTAAATGATGAACAATGGATGAACTCAAGAACATATCAATCATATGATCTACCACAACTTTATATGAAATTGCTAAATAACTGAAGTAGATCAAAGTCATACATAGAAATAAAGATACAAGAGAACTCATACCTAGACTCCAAAGTAGGCTTGGAACCAAAATAAGAGCTACTCTAGCCTACCCCTAGCCTTGGAAATTAAAAGTGAGTGGTGAATGAAGAGAGTGGTGTGTGACAAATGGAGCTCCTCCCCTTCTATTTATAGGCAAGGACCAAGCTTGCTTTGGGCACCAAACGCCACCAAAACACCCAGGGATGCAGCAAGTGACCAATGGGGAGCAACCACGTGGAGGGCCAGGATGGATGGCCACTTGGTCGGTTCGGCCGATCCTAGGATCGGCCGGCCCCCTAGGGTCGCCTCCTGGCCTGTGTTTCCACTTGGTGGCTGACATGTGGGCCCTGTTGATCACTCCCCGTGCATGCCAAGTTTCCTGATAAGTTGGAGCTCTGGTGGGCCCATGGATCCTTGTGAAGTCCATGTGTCGCTCTCTGATTCGTCGGTGAGTGCCTCCCTTGGAACAGTGACGTGGATTACCACATGTTTCCTAGGTGGCAGCCATCTCCTCAGCTGAGTTGGCATGGATCATTCCATAGAAGGTGGGTTTCCATCTCTTTTCATGCTTATTTCACCTACATACAAATAATCTCCAAGGACAAGTGGAACTACATTATTCAAACCAAAATGCAAGTAAATAATGCATACGCCTCCATTTATGTCAGAATATTGATGGCTGAAAGTGGTACTTAACAGCCATCAACAAACTCCCCCAAGCTAACCTCTTGCTCGTCTCGAAGCAAGACATTAGAGAATTAGGTTGGTTGATCAGGAGTTCCTACGGTGTTGTATTCTTAACTTATGGTAAACATACAACAAAGTACTCTACCAAGAGTTGAACAAGTTGGCAATGTTCTTACCATTTGCTTGATGATGTGAGGCATATAGCTTCACCAGCCTTGGGCGGTTGAGAGACATAATGGTTATATAGTAAATGCAAATGCATAATCACTCATACATTGATCAGCTATTAATCCGGAGGTTTTGCAAATTTTTCAAAAGAAAATCAGAGTTCCTCAAATGATACTCTCAGATCGCTCAAAGTGTATGGTTCCTCACCAAGGCATTAAATTGCCTTTGTTCACATCCTACTCCTAATAGGCTTATGTGGAGCTGTAGGTAGGGAAGAAATGTGGCATACTTGTCTCTCATATTTTGCTAAGTAAAAACCGGATCCTTGGAAGAAACAAACATACATCCTGATCAAGATGTGCATATTTGTGTGATGATAATGAGCATGGTAAGGTGTATACTAAGCCCGGAAATGGGTGCTAGTTATTATCACACTTTATATGAAGAATGAGGGATTGATGGTAAGGTGGACACTAGCCCCGGAGTAGGTACTAATTATTACCATCTATATGGTGGAACTCTTTTTCTTGCACATATCAATCCCCTTTTCTCCTTTTGGAATTTTTTTCGAGACTTGGGCTAGCTCTCATTATTTTATTTTGCCATGCTTTTGAGCATGCTTCTCTTTTCTCTTTTTTTTAGCTAGCCCTTCGTCTCTTTTGGAGATATTCGGCGAGGGGTGAATGATGCACAGATGCATAGAGTATTATTTGTGGAAGAATGCGTAAGCGAATGGAACAAATGATGAATGCTAACTTCCAGTGTAGAAGTTTTAGCATGAACGTGTACGTGATCTTGATTAGGGGAGTATGAGTTCTAACAAGGGTTACAACAATTTGACAAAGCTCAATGAGAGAACAAGTTGCATATGTGGAGGCTAACAAGAGCTAGAATCTACATATGGGCTTGGATAGGAAATGCTCATCATTGAGGAACTCATCATGTATAGATTTTTCAAAAAGGAAAACTTCGGATGTCAAGCATCACTAGGTACAAGATCATAGCACTCTATTATACCATATCATATTTCACAACAACTTAGGCACATATCATGCTTTTTGCTACCCAAAGTTTTCAAGCTGAGGTTTGAACATGTAAGCCAACAAACTCAAAACTTAGGTAGGATACAAAGTTGTAAGCAAGACATATGAGAAGAATAAACAGAGCGAATATTCATCAGTTCATCCATAGAGGCAAAGCATTCTTACTATGCATATCAAAGCAAACTAAAGAAAACTTGATGATGAAAGCAAATAAATCTTTTTGGTCTTTTTATTTTTGCAGATTTTTATGTATTTTCATTATAAGATATTCTGAAAACAAAGGAAGATACAAGTTACCTCTGGATGGGGGTCCTCCCCCAAGCTAGCTTCAGGCTCACTGCGGTGGAGGGTAGGAGAAACCCTGACTCGCATAGAAGGCCCTCTGCTCCTCTATCTTTCGCTGTTGCGCCTGCTGCATGGCGTCAATCCTCTCGCTAGTCTAACGCTGCCATGCTGAGTTAGCCTCAACGTGTGTGTTCAGGGTCTCCTCCACTCCCATGACCTGGACGGTGAGCTCTCCTAGCTGCTGCACGAGCTGAGCCTCTCGTGCAGAGGTCGAAGAGTGCCACCTGAAGGACGAAGACGGAGGTGGACCACCAGAGCTAGAACTAGTGGGTGTAGCCCAGTCGTCCTTGCTCGCACTCGCCTAAGCCGTGCCACTCGCACTCGGCTGGTAGGCGGGCTAGTCCCAACCAGGTGCATATCCAGGGGTAACCCCGAACATGTACCCCACAGGGGCCCCTCCTGCCACCGGTGGTGTAGTAGGCTGTGGCTGTGGTGGTGGATGTGACTGCTGCTGCTGCATGTGTGCTCTCTTTACTGTGCTTTCTGGTGGACCTGCCTGAAACACTACCACGACAGCCTTCCTCTTGGGTAACAAGGGGAATGGTTAACGACTTCGAGTTATACAACTGAAACCCCGAGTTAGGTAACGGGATTTGATTTATATAACCCGGGAAGAAGAAAGTCAAAGTGTATGTCATTGGATCAATTATGCCTCATCAATGAGAACCCGAGGCGTCCCAATGAAGGGTACGAGATTCCCACTTAGAACCCCAAGTCTGAGAGCAATACGAGTCACCAAAGATGTACACTCAATAGGGGCTATCATCTTAAAATTCGTCAACCATTGCCGAATCATAGCTTTAACGGGGGAGACCTTGATCCGTTTAGTTGCGACATATAGAAGCATCAACTCGCTGTTGCGCAGGGGCCAAACATCCTGCCGTGGAAAGAGAGTAATGGCGAGCCACTTGTGCCACAATCGAAGAGTGGGATGCACGATATAATTGCACCGAGGTATAAATTTACCGCTATAAACTAGACCGGAAATATCTCCCCAGAAAGAATCTCGAACAAAACCCTCACAAGCCTTTTTCAAAGAAAGAGCACAACGATGATTAAAACCAAGGAGATGATTAAGATCTTTCCATGAAACTCGGTAATCGGTCCCGAAAAGAAGAAACTGAATACCATCAGGCACCTCGGTAAGAGTGCAAAGAAACTGGATGGTGAGGGGCCGAGAGCCTGGCTCTGTAACCGGCGCAAACTCCTCCCAACCAAGAGCATGCCAAATAGAAGCGAACTCGAGGTTCATACCTGTCTTCTCCATAAGTGCCGGGTCGAAGTCCCGAGTGTGGGCGAAGACTCGGTCCTTTAGGAGAGTGTAGGCTTGCTCCTCTTGATCACCCTGCAAGCTGAGGTAGGGGGTGTCATCGACGACCTCCTCCGTTTCTTGTGGTTCGGCTTATTCTTCTTGCTCTTCTTCGTAGTCCATCGTTGATGGGCTCGGCGTCAGCTCAATGGGGACATATGAACTTGCGCTTGCCCGTGAACGGGAGCGTGTCACCCTCCGGAGAGTGTTTGCCGCCCAACTCATGCTAGCACAACAAAGGGACAACAAGAGCAACTCGGTGATGGATTAGTGAAATTTAATGAAATTCTTACCGAGCTTGCTCCACCAATAGCAATACTTGCAGCAACACAATAGTGAAAGTACTTGAGCAAGAAATCCATGAAAACCAAGAGAGCAAGAAGTAGAGAGGGGAGCGTGAGTGAAATGAGTTGAATGGGTGAAGAACACCCCCTCTCGGGTCCAATTTATAGAGCAAAGGGGCAGCACACCGCGGGCTAGCCGTTGCCCAACGGCTAGGAGCCGTTGGCCAAAGCTGGGCCCACTCGACCGTTGCCAGGGTTCGGCCGAACCCTGGTTCGGCCGACCAGGCGGTGGCCCGGTGCTGGCCCCCTTTGGCAGGTGTGTCACCAACAGCTATGTGATGATATACCCTGGTGCACCGGCCAAAGTTTGCTCCAGAAATTGCCCAAATGATTTTTCTAAAGTTTTCAAACTCAGGAATTATTTTTAGAAATTTTATTTGAAAGGGAAAAAGGCCTAGATAAATCTAGCATGCAGATGCAAGGTTTGGAAAAAATCAAATATGCAATTTGGAAAATCAAATAAAATTTTGGAAAGGGAAATATGAGATAAATACCATATTTACCCTTTTTGGTAGAAAGGACTAATCCTTTTTATTCTGACGAGCAGGATTCTTCTCAGCGGTTAATACCACTCAGCATCCCACTCTTGAGAAGTAGAGGGTAATGCCTTCTCAACCTTCCGCCATTCTTTACGAATTTTCTTTTGCTTCATTGTTGATGGAGCTTTCTTCATTGGGGGTAAAGGCTCCATCCTTCCCCCAAGCTGCTCAACACTATCTTGCACCAAATAGAATTGCTCCTCTTTATCTTGAAACCTGAACATCAAGTTCCTCTTCCCAATGCAGAAACAGATCACTCCTGCTCCCACATTGATTCTAGCTCGGACATCACTGAGAAAGGGTCCCCCAAGGATGAGCGGCATTCCTCCCTTGCCGTCCATATCAAGGACCACGAAATCCGCGAAGACATAAGAGTTCTTGACCTTAACCAATAGACTCTCAATAATTCCTTCTGGATATCATATCGTTGAATCGGCGAGTTGGATAGTCCGTGCTGCTGGAGAGAGAGCTGGATATCCTAGTTGCTCGAACATGGCCTTGGACATGAGATTGACACTTGCACGAAGGTCACAAAGGGAATGCTTGATCGTCTTGTAACAGATTGTGCATGTGATAGCTGGATAACTAGGATCTCTTCTGTGCAAAACTGTTGATTCCTCCCATGGATCAAGAATTTATTGTATGGGCTTTCCTGCATAGTTAGAGCATACATCTTCCTAGGTGGCTTACCCCACCTAGTCGACACTACACTAACATTTTCACAAGAGGACATGGGTTGCCCCAGGATCCTCCCGTTATCAGCAAGACGGAACCAAAGAAGCCAACTGAGCTAACTGAGTTTCTAACATTTTGTTAAAACTTAGCTGGCTCTTCTGAGCAGAAGAAAAACTTTCAAGCTTAACATTGAGACTTTCCAGGGATTTATCAAGGGCAACTAACTTTTTATTTAGCCTGCCTGAAAACAAGATCTCTCAAGGAGGGCTGATTAGAAATGTAAGTATTACCAAGGTTACCTCCTTGATGACAAGGGTGTTGTTGATTCCACGTTTGGCCTCCTTGTTGGGGACGATGTCCATTGTTATTGCCATTCATGTACATCACTTCCTCCTGAGTTTCACGACAGTAATTTCCCGAATGCCCAGTGTTGCCACAGGCTTCACAAGTCATATGAGAATCCATAGGCAGAGTAGTGGTGGCCATGGCAGCCTTCTCGCTGGTGTAGTCATCCAATCTTTTCATAGGAAAGTCCAACTTGGCAGTAATCATATCTGCTTCCTTGATAGTATGAGTACCCCTCAGACATGGTTGGAGTCTTTCATCGCTCCACCCTTGGTTGGATATCATCTTCTCAATAAGTGATTTGGCATTATCAACTGTGAGTGAGAAGAATGCTCCCTGAGCAGCAGCATTAATATGGCCTCGGGCTGTTGGAGTCAGCCCATTATAGAAGTTTTGAAGAATTAGCCAATCCTCCATCCCATGGTGAGGATAGGCCAGGACGTACTCCTGAAGCTTTTCCCAAGCCTCTGGAATAGATTCACTTGCTGCTTGCTGAAAACTAGAAATTCTTCCACGAAGAGCATTGGTTTTACCCAATGGAAAGATCTTCTTGACGAATGCTTCTGAACATTTGTCCCAAGTATTGATAGCATCACGATTCGCATAGAACCGTTGCTTGGCTTTCCCCAAGAGAGAAAAAGGAAACAGTCGCAGACGAACATCGTCCATATTTGCACCCCTGATGATGGAAGTGCTGCATAGCTCTAGGAATTGCTGCAGATGGGCATTAGCATCCTCATTTGGCTTTCCACAAAACGTACTAGCCTGTACCATTGTGATTAGACCCATCTTGATCTCAAAGTTTTCAGTCCCCATTGCCACCACAGGGCCTTGCAGCACCTGGTTGGCAGAAGGAGCCGAGTACTCACGAAGCGTCTTCTGGGCCATAGCGTTTGACGTGGATGGTACAAAGGAAGCTGGATCGCCTTCCGAACGAGTACGACGAGGTGTGTCGAAATGAATTCGAGCTTTCCTAACTAGTGACTCAGGATCTTCTGTGAAAGTCTCCGGTAAGTCGAACCAAGTCATACACTACCTATCTTCATCATCTAAAGATAAAAGAAGACAATCCAGGTTAATCTCCATTGAGAGTTGCTCTAACCTACTCATGATTTATAAATAGATGCAAAGCATAGTCATGATAATCATGTGTCCTCCCCGGCAATGGCACTAGAAATGCTTGTTGGCATTTCTTAACGTCACTACTAACGACGCCGAGTTAGCATGAGCATCAAGACTTCCCATAGGTAAATCTAACGATCATGAACGAATCTGCAAGCGCACAGATAAACCATTGTAGCATTTCCCCAGGGAAGTGAGTGTTCCAAGGGTATCGTATTCGTGGAAGGCAATGGCGGATATCAAGACTTATGCTTTTGCACTGAATGTAAACCAAGAGATAGATATAGAAGACAACAGCTCAAAGAGAGGGGTAAGATAAATGATATGATAGGGTAGTGTGACACACACTCAGATCTACCTCTACTCTAGCACACTACGGCTTAGGGGGCACATAGGAAGCTAGCTTTAGGTTCTATGGTACTAAACATACAGAGTTAGATGATACAAGAGATAAGCATAAAGCATTGCATGAAAGGTAAGGATCAGCACCCAGGTACAAACGGGGAGATAGCCCACGACGACCAGCACCCAAGTTAGGACTTTTAAAGCAATACCCCAGCACAGAGGGTTTCAAAGGGTCCAACAGCTGTCACCACTGCGGCCTACCTCAATTGTTACGGGGGGGCAAGCTCATAACTAGCGTAGCCATAGAACCCAGGCACCATGCCTGTGTTGCTCCTAGACTTCACCCAGCCCGGGCTATTGTGACCCAGGGTGAGAGCCACCAGAAGACTGGTCAACTTAGACCGAGTACCGTAGCTTAAACACAAACTTCATGCAACACAAACATGCTATCTAACAAGATCAAACTAGAGCTAGTCATACGAACGGATACAAACTCTCTTATGTCTAGTCAGCAAGATCAAAGGGTCGTGTTCATCAAGAACACGAGCCTCTAACTTATGAACAAACACATAAGGAATGAGTAAATCATCCTTCAACTGGATCGAAAGATAGTGTTCACGAAGAACACGGTCCTCTAAATGATGAACAATGGATGAACTCAAGAACATATCAATCATATGATCTACCACAACTTTATATGAAATAGCTGAATAACTGAAGTAGATCAAAGTCATACATAGAAATAAAGATACAAGAGAACTCATACCTAGACTCCAAAGTAGACTTGGAACCTGAATAAGAGCTACTCTAGCCTACCCCCTAGCCTTGGAAACTAAAAGTGAGAGGTGAATGAAGAGAGTGGTGTGTGAGAAATGGTGCCCCTCCCCTTCTATTTATAGGCAAGGACCAGGCTTGCTTCGGGCACCAAACGCCACCAAAACACCCGGGGATGCATCAAGTGACCAATGGGGAGCAACCACGTGGAGGGCCAGGATGGACGACCACTAGGTCAGTTCGGCCGATCCTAGGATCGCCCGGCCCCCTAGGGTCGCCTCCTGGCCTGTGTTTGCTCTGGGTGGCTGACATGTGGGCCCTTTTGATCACTCCCCGTGCATGCTAAGTTTCCTGATAAGTTGGAGCTCTGGTGGGCCCATGGATCCTTGTGAAGTCCATGTGTCGCTCTCTGATTTGTCGGTGAGTGCCTCCCTTAGATCAGTGACGTGGATTGCCACATGTTTCCTAGGTGGCAACCATCTCCTCAGCCTAGTTGGCATGGATCATTCCATAGAAGGTGGGTTTCCATCTCTTTTCATGCTTATTTCATCTACTTACAAATAATCTCCAAGGACAAGTGGAACTACATTATTCAACCCAAAATGCAAGTAAATAATGCATATGCCTCCATTTATGTGAGAATATTGATGGCTGAATGTGGTACTTAACAGTTGTCAACAGTACACCAAGGACATGGTGAAGAAGTTTGTCATGAGCGACTCCAAGCCGCTGACTACACCGATGAGTACCATTATAGCTTTGGATGCGAATGAAGATGGCAGACCCATGGACCAGAAAGAGTATAGGAGCATGATCATCTCCCTCCTCTACTTGACGGCGATGAGGCCGAACATACAGTTCAGTGAGTTTCTATCTGCTCGTTTTCAGGCTTCACCGACTTCACATCAGCAGGCCGTCAAGCGGATTTTTAGGTACTTGAACTACACTCCTGAGTTTGGTCTTTGGTATTCTGCCTCCTCGACACTCAGACTTCACGGGTACTCCGATTTGCTGGGTGTCGATTGGACCACAAGTCTACCTCTGGGTGTTGTCAGTTCCTTGGTTCTTCTTTGGTCTCTTGGTCATTTCGCAAGCAATCCAGTGTAGCCAGTGCACTACAGAGGCCGAGTATGTAGCTACTTCTAGTTGTTGTTCCCAGCTGCTTTGGATGACCTACACTATGAGTGATTTTGGTGAGGAGTGCTCCCAGGTTCCACTTTTCTGTGACAGCACCAGTGCCATAAGTGTAGCCGAAATCCCAGTCCTTCTGAGGACCAGGTGTGTCTGAGGACCAGTGGAGGGTCGCTCTGTAGTGATGAGTGATTGACAACATTGTGTGGACTGATGCTTGGCTCATTGTGCAGGTACAGGTTGCAGCTTGACTCGTGTTCGTTCAGGTGAAGAACAAGCGTGAAAGGCTTTAGTCGTTATTGACGTCTATTAAGTGCTACTTTTACACCATCAATACCTGCATAAAATAAATGTGAAAGGATCATCAACATTAGAATAGGGCTTTATACTGACGATTTCCATAAGTGTTGGTGTTTCTAGCTTTTGTTGCAGGATGCACCGAAATGCGTGCCAAATGGTACAGTTGAGAGCAAGTAGTCCAATGGCTATTAAGGACGTCATCATAAACAACCTCAAATGCTAATTTGGATTGCACCATTGCGATGGGCTCGTAGAGACGATCGAAATAGACATATTATATGCCTACATCGGAGTTTGTATGAAGGAGATACACAAAGGACGAAAGATGACGTAGTGCTGATGTCACGCGAGGCCCATCGACGCAAGTCAACGTGGCAGGCGGTACAGGTAGGCACGGGAGAGTGCGTTACCCATGGACACATGGCAGCCGTGCGTCCTCCGCCCGCCGTCAGCGCAGCTGCGCGCAGTCAGCTGGCAGGCCACGTGGCGACCTCCTGTTGGTCAGCAGTGGGTACAGGGGATCGGTGACGCGGCTGGGGTCTGGATCCGCCAGGCGACGTGTCGCGCTCCCGTTGGCTGAAGCGGAAAGCCGCGGATCCCTGGGCCCAGTACGTGCAGCGTGCTGCAGAACGAAGCGGCGCGTGGTTTTGGCGTTCCGGCCGGGGACGCGTGTCGCCCCACGGTTGGTGCGCACCGAGGCGGTGGCGCGGGTGATGCGGCTCGCCCCAGTCCGCCCGTCTAGTTCCCCCGGTTCGCTCCCTTTTGCACCGGTTCAGGGACCTTTAGCGCCGGTTCTTGCCCCTGGAAGCCTCGGATGCTCCGGTTCTCGCCCCGGAAGACCGATTCTGCGAAGGATAGGTAGCAACACGCCACTGGGTGCGCCCCAAGCTGCTGCACAAGTCCTCCTACCTCCTTAGCCTATAAATAGAGAGGGAGGGGGTAAAGAAAGAGACATCCCATTCTCCTCCTCCTCTTTAGAAACACTTGTTTCCTCCCTCATGTGATCTCTCATGGATCAAATGAGTTGATCCATGTAGGTGAGAGTAGGTGCTAGGTAGAATGTGGTGTTGGTGAGGGTGTCATGTTCTTCAATTAGAGCAAAGTGAGTATTCTTGTATTTTCCAATTAGACTAAAGTGTTCTTAATGCATGAGTGATATGTTCTTGAGTTCTTCGTTCGTTCATCATTTAGAGGCTCGTGTTCTTCAAGAACGCGCTTCCTCGATCTAGTTGACGAACAAGTTACTCATGCTTTTGCGTTTGTTCATAAGTTAGAGGCTCGTGTTCTTCACGAACACGACCTTTGATCTTTTGTAATAAGTGCATAAGTTTGCATTCTGTTTGTGTGAATTATCCCGTTAGATCTTGTTGGAGTACATTAATACGCTGGCATTCGTTCTTCCTATCGTCTGTGTGATCCTATGGTAAGTGAGATTAGCTCGAAGCTCGCGGGTTCGTCGCTCCGTATTTATATGGGGTGCTATAGTGTTACTACGGCAGCTCAGACGTAGTTGTGCTATAGTAGTAATCGCTGGTGTAGACGTGGTGTCTAGACTACGGGTTATTCTTCGTTTGCCCTGTATCCCCTGGTTTGTCTTGGGGTAGGCCACGGTAGTGATAGCCATTGGACCCTCTGAAATCCCCCACGTTCGGATACAGCGTGTAGGCAACCATTTGCTGTGAACCAACTGTTATAGCCAGGAGGGGCCGGTGTCCGAAGCGAGTATAATTGCCTGCTCTTCTCCTCTGGGATCAGTATTCATAGGAAGCGCCTCATCATCTCTCAACCTTAGTAGGAGTCTGGTGTCCTTGGACCATCTATATTAGAGTAGAAGATAGTGCACATCGTTCCTTGGATTGGATACCATTGGAATACTCTCCTTCTTTGGGGAAGTGCCACAGCGGTATTTCAGTGCGCTTCCGGTATACCCGGTTGCTCTTATACGTTCCCTCTAGGTGTACAACTAGTGGTGATGTTAAGAAATGCCAACAAGCATTTCTGGCGCTGTTACCGGGGAACGGTTGCTGTATCTATCTTCGAACCTAGTGGTCCTCGTATCTTTTGTTTTTCCTTTTTGTTCTACCTATACCCCCGTTACTCTTTTGAGATGCCTTCCTGTCAAAGCTTCTCTACCTCAAGGGGTGAGTTCAAAGAGCCATCATCATCTTCATCATCTAGCTATGAACTCCCCCTGGCTTTTTAGCCATGGTTCAGGATCGACCATTATTTGGTGCAATCAATGAAGACCCCTGCCTCCATTTGGAGGAATTTGAGGAACTATGTTCTAGTCTAGCTATGCTAGGCATGACACAAGACACCGTGAGGTGGAAGTTATTTCCTTTCTCCCTCATAGGAAAGGTGGAACAATGGTACGCCCGCACTGTAGAAAGTGTGAACGGTGGTTGGGGAGAACTTCGAGATAACTTTTGCCACTCGTTCTCTCTCATGGAGATGACGGAGCAATGGTACACTCGTGTAGCTTCTCTTCCAATAAGTATCCTCGATTTCGAGAAATTAGAGGAGGAGTCCCTAGGAGCGGCATGGGCTAGGTTCCTACACCTTTTGGTGTCGACACCTGGTCCATCTTTACCCATCGATGTGTCATTGTACATCTTTTGTATGGGTCTAGACATGGATTCTGCCCTCGATCTAGATGTTATTGCTGGAGGTTTGTTTGTGGAAAAAACTCCAATGGAAGGAAGAGAGATCCTAGATTCCCTCTTAGAAAACTCTTCTGTCCTTATCGATCACAACAAACCCAACCAAGAATCCGAGTCGAGCCATGAGGGTCCCTCAACATCTAAGTCAGAGTCTTCATCTTTTGAATCCCAAGACTTGTCTGTTGAGCCCTCTCCTGAACCCCGAACGCTAAAGGTAGAAGAAATTCAACCATTGGTGTTCACTCGCAAATTCGAGGATGAGCCATCTGAAAATCTTTTAGATACCTCGAATTCTTTTGATGCCTAATCAGGGGAGGAACCTTATTCTGTCCACACCGATCATTCTAGACATCTTTTGACAGAACCTTCCCTTAGGCCTGCGGTGCCTCCTCTACCTCCTGATCCTCCTGACGAAGAATATCCTGAGGAGGCCACGAGGGAGGAATAGTCAGGGGGAGTGACACGATCTTTCGAGGCAGCTTGGAATAGTTCACCTTCTCTAGTTGTTTCTTGCTCTAGTAGAGGCACTGTCGTAGAGGCCCATCGTAACCCCATCATGGAGGTTAACATTTTGCCATGGCACTTAGCGAAAACTCTTTTGGGCAAAGTTCCGCTACCACCATCCGACATGCTCTTCAAGACTTGTCCCTTTGGACATGTTCTTGAATGTCGGGGGATCGCAAGTGTCGTGCCGCTGATCATAGACGGGATCGAGGCTAGCTTAGACTTTCACATCTCCGATGTCCTTAATCTTGATTTTCTCCTAGGCTCCCCTTTAGCAGCAGTTCTTTGATACATCTTTAGGGAGCCTAGATGGTAAGCTTAGGGAAGTTGTTTCCGCCACTACTACCCCTTGTCTGGGATATCCTATGGCGAAGCCTCTTCCCCAGCAAAACCCACTCGAGAAGACGATGTGTATATCTCCGTTCGTGTCATCCAAGCTTGTTCTCATTGAGGGTGTAGAATTTTCTACTCCTCATGAGTGTGACTTGGGAGACTCTCTTCACCTTTGTGAAGGCGAACGATCGTCAACATTCTCGACCGAGTTTCAGCCTCTTCCCGCTGGCCCGTATCATGTTGCTTTCGATCATGGTTGAGAGTCAACATCGAGCCTCCACGATGCATCTCTTGAGATAGAGAACTCATGGGCCATGGAATTTTGTGAGGCGCCGACTCTAGAATTTATGGGCAAAGGTCCCGCAGATAAGCATGGTAGTTTCATTCTTGATAGACCACATGAACCATGCTTGCATCATGCCTATCCAGAGCCGGCCATGCTTAGTGCACTGAGCACATAAGAGGGTTGCAATCATATTATGGTCCTCTTTTGTAGAAAGTTTAGAAGGTTGATTGTGGATGCATATGTCTATCATAAGCATATCAGATTTCGTGTGTGCATTGTGACACTTACTTTGCAGCTAAAGCTTCACCGATACATCAAGATTGGTGGTGAGACCGGAATGGCACCACCAACGATAGCTGCAAGATGAAGTTTCCATGGTCGAGCTTATGACCTTAAATAAACAAAGCACTACCAGGAGATAGCCTGGATTAGCTTAGGTTATATATCCCTTTCGAATAAAAGCAAGAACATGTTTTTAGGATAAGTCGTCCTTTGGGTATTTTTTGTCATTAACCTTTCAGGTGGAGATTGAAAAGAAAGATGGACAGATGATGCCTACGAACATGTGAGCCACATCATTTACAACACCTAGATACGCTTTGGTGAGGGAACGTTTACAAAGGAAGCTTGATCACCACACACTTGAGTTTTGTTGCCTAGCAATGCAAACTTCAAGTGTGGGGGAGGTATGTGAGCATCCTAAGTAAAGTTCCTCCTCTACCTAATGTTATCCTGGTGTGAAGATGATGTCAGCTCTTGCATCTCGCCCTCTTGCTAGGTAAGTCCTGCTTTTGACATTAAACAAAGCCCTTCCGGGAGGTTCCCGAGGTTCACCGTCTTATGCTCATGCTTATGTCCCTTGTTGATGATAGCTTGATCATGCTTTCATGTTTCCTTTATCTTTGTTCATATGCTCTAGTTTGAATGTTATTGTTGCAACATATCATTCACAGACTGTTTTAGATTAAGCATGGTGCTTAGGTTAAAACTGTCTCCTTCAGTCAAAACAAGACATGGTGTCGGATTTTGATTGATGAACCTTAGAGTTACATTTTCATAGATCTTGGTTGCATATATGCTGACTAACCCCTGCAGAAAATTGTCTAATTCAAATGGGTAAGTCATTGAGCTAAATCCAGATGGGAAGATAAGTTGAGGTGTCAGATTCAGGTTGCACAACATGCAAAGGTGGTATGTATGACCTCTCAAAGGTCCAAGGTGAGTATATTCCCTTTTGTGTATGAAGTGTAATCTTGGTCTGACCTTTTCGAGCAAATGACATGGTGACAATAAAAATAAAAACAACAAAATATTTGAATTTGAATAAAGGCTCTATGGTTCTCGGACCAGTAGAGTCCATCCTTTGTTTTCATTTGTCATTTGAAGAATAGCACCAGGATCAACCACTAGTGTGGGGGAGTTCTCTCAAGCTCATCATCGACGTTTTCACTAGAGAACTCCCACACAGGTGCTGCACAACATCGAATACACCTTCATGACAAGAGCAAGGTAAACTAGAGTGAGCCCTGCCTTTTGGTCAGCCGAATCACCACTAGTCTTCCTTGTTCCTCATACCCTTCAGGAGCGATGGTATGTGCGCCCTTCATCTCACCCTCTACCTATGAGTTTGAATGATCTTCAATTCTTATCCAATAAATCAAACTCAAATAATGGTGCTCTGCTTACTCTACATGAATCCTGTGGTTGGCTTGCATATGTTTTATTCCTTGCTTATCACCTTGATGCTTGTGAACAAATATCATTAGGGAACACATGCTTATCTAAGTAGTTGGCGTTTGCGATATAGTTTGATGATATGATCTTCACTCTGAGTGTTTGAGTGCTTGGGAATTTTATTTGAAAAATCATAAAACCCTTTGCAAAGATCCTCTTTGATATGCCACAGTCCTACCAAAGCCATATGATGCTACTAGTTGAAAACCTTATACTCATATGCTGCTTGTCATTGCATTGAGCTTTGTCAAATTCTGTGACCTTTGCGAGAAGTCTTTTTATGCTTTCATGATCAAGATTCATGTGCACCTCACCATTTTCCCCTTGCTATGCGTCAACACTGGAGGTTAGCATTGTCTCATTCATCCATTCCAGAAAATAAAGCTCCATGCATCGTTCCATGATTTATCCCTCTCCAAATATCTCTAAAAAGTGATTGGGCTATATAAAAAAAAGAGAAAGACATGCTCAAAAAGCATGATGAAAAAAAAGAGAAAAGAGAGATAGCCCATATCTCGAAAATTTCAAAAAAGGAGAGCAGAGAAAATCATGCAAAAAGGAGTTCCATAACTTATATGGTAATAACTAGTACCTATTCCAGGGCTAGTGTCCACCTTACCATCACCACAACATTTTATCAGAGTATGGTAATATCTAGAACCCATTCCGGGCCTAGTATACACCTTACCGTACCCATCATAGCCATACACATGCACATCTTGATCTGATTGTATGAATTGTTTTTCTCTTGGATCCAGTCTTTGACTTTGCAATGTATGTGATACAAGTATGCCTTATCATTCATACCTACCCTGAGCTCCACATAAGCTTTTATTAGAAGTGGGATGAATAAAGGTAGTTTAATGCCTTGGTGAGGACATATATACATTGAGTGATCCGAGAGAATCAAATGAGGAGCAAAGCAAGGTTTGTTTTTGGGAACATATTGTAAAACCCAGAGTTACTTGACATAATGAGCAGGAGTGATTTGATTCCTGACCATTCCATTCTTCAACTACCCAAGATAGCATGATAGACACTTCATAAGTTCATGAGTGCAAGGTATGGTTTGGAATATCTCTTATGCTCGCTTCATACCTTTGGATATCATGTCTCACCTTGATCGGACTCCCTTCACTCGGGACGAGCAAAGGTCAAGTGTGGGGGAGTTCTTGACAGCTGTTAAGTGCTACTTTTACACCGTCAATACCTGCATAAAATAAATGTAAAAGGATCATCAGCATTAGAATAGGGCTTTATACTGACGATTTCCACAAGTGTTGGTGTTTCTAGCTTTTGTTGTAGGATGCACCGAAATGTGTGCCAAATGGTACAGTTGAGAGCAAGTAGTCCAATGGCTATTAAAGGACGTCATCATAAACAACCTCAAATGCTAATTTGGATTGCACCATTGCGGCGGGCTTGTCGAGATGATCGAAATAGACATATTATATGCCTACATCGGAGTTCGTATGAAGGAGATACACAAAGGACGAAAGATGACGCAGTGCTGATGTCACGCGGGGCCCACCGGCGCAAATCAACACGGCAGGAGGTACAGGCAGGCGCGGGAGAGCGCGTTACCCACGGACACGTGGCAGCCGTGCGTCCTCCGCCCGCCACAGGGCAGCTTCGCGCGGTCAGCTGGCAGGCCACGTGGCGACCTCCTGTTGGTCAGCAGCGGGTACAGGGGATCGGTGAAGCGGCTGGGGTCTAGATCCGCCAGGCGACGTGTCGCGCTCCCGTTGGCTGAAACGCAAAGCCGCGGATTCTCGGGCCCAGCACGTGTAGCGCGCTGCAGAAGGAAGCGGCGCGCGCGGTTTTGCCGTTCCGGCCGGGGACGCGTGTCACCCCACGGTTGGTGCGCACCGAGTCGATGGCGCGGGCAACGCGGCTCGCCCCGGTCCGCCGTCTGGTTCCCCCGGTTCGCTCCCTTTTGCACCGGTTCAGGGACCTTTAGCGCTGGTTCTTGCCCCTGGAAGCCTCGGATGCTTCGGTTCTCACCCCAGAAGACCGATTCTGCGCAGGATAGGTGGCAACACGCCACTGGGTGCGCCCCAAGCTGCTGCACAAGTCCTCCTACCTCCTTAGCCTATAAATAGAGAGGGGGGGGTAAAGAAAGAGACATCCCATTCTCCTCCTCCTCTTTAGAAACACTTGTTTCCTCCCTCATGTGATCTCTCATGGATCAAATGAGTTGATCCATGTAGGTGAGAGTAGGTGCTAGGTAGATTGTGGTGTTGGTGAGGGTGTCATGTTCTTCAATTAGAGCAAAGTGAGTATTCTTGTATTTTCCAATTAGACTAAAGTGTTATTCTTGCATGAGTGACATGTTCTTGAGTTCTTCGTTCGTTCATCATTTAGAGGCTCGTGTTCTTCATGAACGCGCTTCCTCGATCTAATTGACGAACAAGTTACTCACGCTTTTGCGTTTGTTCATAAGTTAGAGGCTCCTGTTCTTCACGAACACGACCTTTGATCTTTTGTTATAAGTGCATAAGTTTGCATTCCGTTTGTGTGAATTATCCTGTTAGATCTTGTTGGAGTACATTAATACGCTGGCATTCATTCTTCCTATCATCTGTGTGTTCCTGTGGTAAGTGAGATTAGCTCGAAGCTCGCGGGTTCGTCGCTCCGTATTTATACGGGGTGCTATAGTGTTGCTACGGGAGCTCAGACATAGTCATGCTACAGTAGTAATCAGTGGTGTAGACGTGGTGTCTAGACTATGGGTTATCCTTCGTTTGCCCTGTATCCCACGGTTTGTCTTGGGGTAGGCCGCGGTAGTGACAGCCGTTGGACCCTCTGAAATCCCCCACGTTCAGATACAGCGTGTAGGCAACCATTTGCCGTGAACCAACTGTTATATCCAGGAGGGGCCGGTGTCCGAAGTGAGTATAATTGCCTGCTCTTCTCCTCTGGGATCAGTATTCATAGGAAGCGCCTCATCATCTCTCAACCTTAGCAGGAGTCTGGTGTCCTTGGACCATCTATACTAGAGTAGAAGATAGTGCACATCGTTCCTTGGATTCGATACCCTTGGAATACTCTCCTTCCTTGGGGAAGTGCTACAGCGGTATTTCCGTGCGCTTGCGGTATACTCGGTTGCTCTTATATGTTCCCTCTAGGTGTACAACTAGTGGTGACGTTAAGAAACGCCAACAGTCGTGGCGGCCTCCGGGTGATGGAGAGGCAAGTAGGCTTGGTTCGATGGACCCGGTGGGTGATGGGGTCAAGTGCAAGTCGTGCGGTGCAGGACGAGCAAGATGAAGTCATGGACATGGGCCGGTGCAAGGTGGCGGTTCGGGGCAAAAGCTTGCATGCGGGGTTTGGTGGTTTGCCCACAAAACCATCGGAGGACGGTTTCTTGGTTTGGGCCTCAAAACCAAGGTCGAAGGCCCAACGAGACGGAGACAGGGATCCGGGAGAGTCGAGAAGCTTCAAGGCGGGGGGCACGTGGCGTGATCGCGGGGCTTGCATCAGGGCTAAGTGAGTCCGCGGTGGAAGTGAGTCCGCTCGATGGGAATATGCTTGACTTGGACCAAAATGCCCATGAGGGATGTGTATCTTCCATTTATGCACTAGGGGTAGTTGTGTCAGTTGCCACCTCCAGAGAACTAAGTACAAATAGAACGTAGAGGAGGATGGCTAGGGTTAATCGCTCTGGATGGATTTTTCACAGTATTTTTCCTTAGGCTAGAATCTTGTATAGACTCTGACCTCTGGATGTATGGAACAATTTGGCGATGTGATTCCTTCCATCTCTTAGCTCTTTGTGATTTTCGTGTCATTTTTAGAGCTATTTTTGGTTGCTTTTGTTCTTCGCTCGATTCGTTGATTTGAGGGGGTTTCTTTCAGATTTCTTTGAGGGGATCATGGGTGGATGCCTTGTGCATCTTTATGTGTGATCTTGACCCCTCAAACGCCGGGAAATCCCTTCGATTCGCAAGTTCTTGGTGGAACCCGAGTTCGTGGAGGTTGTTCATGTGAACCGTGATTCTTGGTGACTTTGTGAGTTAGAGGTCGAGATTTTTGGGGCATAGCTTCACCTCGTGACGCTTCTCATCTCCCCCAAATCTTGTCTCAAGAGCTTAAGTGGTTTGGGAGATCCGGTGACGGATAGGAGGAGTTGACTTCACAGGGTCGGGCGTTTTCTATTCTGTTCGTGTTGTGCGGACAGTCCGCAACCCTGTGGCGGATGGTCCGCGTGGCACTGTGCAGTCTACTATTCGTCGTGTTCATCGCGTGTTCTTGCGAGCTCGTGTTTCGATCCGTTGAGTTTGTTTGTTTCGGTGGCAAGGTGTTTGGTGGACAGTCTGCGAGAAAGGCCCGGACGGTCCGTGACGGTCGGACGGTGTTGACGGGTGTTAAGTACTACTTTTATGCCATCAACTCCTGCATATAATGAATGAAAAGTGATCATCAACACTAGAATAGGGCTTTATACTGACAAGTTCCACAAGTGTTGGTCTTTCTAGCTTTTGTTGTAGGATGCACCGGAATACATGTTAAATGATACAATTGAGAGCAAGTGATCCAATGGCTTATATAGGACGTCAACCATAACAACCTCAAATGCAAATTTGGACTGCACCATTGCGACCGGCTCGTCGAGACGATCGAAATGGATATATTATTTGCCTACGTCAGAGTTCGTATGAAGGAGATATGCGACTCACGAGATGACATCATGTGGGCCTGGTGGGATCCACACAAGGCCACGTGGCGACGTGTTGCCACGTAGGATGCCATGTGTCCCTGACACATCACCAATCCAAAGAAACACACCTTCGACCAATCAGGAGCCACTACGCGGATTCAAGGGCCCACATCTCCACAGAAACAAGCTAAAAACACCGTATACATACCCATACACACCTGAGGGCCCACTTGGCAGTCACCTGGACGAAAGGTGGTGTAAACAAACTGACCTGGGGCTCGGCCGAACCCCAGTTCGGCCAAAGCTCTCGGAGCTCCCCTCGTCCCTAGCCGACGCGTGGCAGCTCTCCATTGGTTCCTCAAGGCATTTCGGGGTGTTTTAGAGTCATTTGGCACTCCGAGCAAGCCACCCCCTTGCCTAATAGAAGCGGAGGGGGTAGGAAATGAGACACCACTTGACCCAAGGAGGAGTGCTTCCCTTCAAAGGAGAGGCCTCTCCTTGGTAGATTAGAGAGTAGGAGAGTGAGAGAGAGAGTTGTATCTCTTTGGATGCTTGTTCTTCAATTAGAGTAAAGAAAGTATTTCTACATTTTCTATTTAGACTAAAGTGTTATTCATCCTTGAGTGATATGTTCGTGTGTTCTTCGCCTGTTCATCATTTAGAGGCGCGTGTTCTTCACGAACACGCCTCTTCGATCCAGTTGATTAGGTGCGCAAGTTTGTTTCCCATTTGTATGACTACTCTATTAGAATAAAGTGGATGCTTGCATGCTCTGATTAGAATAAAGTGTGTTCGTGATTCCTTTGTAATAGTTTATGCTAGGTTGCATGAGTCGACGTTTTCCTCTGCTAGTGCGTACATCCTGGGTTTATGCGTCCGTCTGCTGCAAGTCGTTCGTATACGTTGGAAGTATAGTACGGAGTCAAGTGCTCTCTTGTATGCCTCTATTATAAGCTAGTAGTACCTAAGTGAGTGAGATCAGTTCTCTTCCGTGGTCATAGTTCTATAAGTACAGAGTGCCGTAGTCTGTTGGCTACGGCAGTAACCACAGTGTAGACATTGTGTTACTCTACCGGTTATCATTCGTTTGCCTTATCCCAAGGTTAGGTAGAGGTAGTCCAGGTGGTGGTGATAGCCCGCTTGGCCCTTGTTGATCCTCCGTAGCTAGATATAGTCAGAGCTCCGTTCCACATAGATCTGCGTACCAGAGTCACCTTTTAAGTCAGAGCTAGCGGTACCCTAAGCCAAGTTCTATCTAGAGATCGACCTTTAATCTCATCTAGAGTGCTATCTTGAGGAATCCTCTCTATCCTTGCCTCTTATCTAGGTGTGTCCTTGGACCGACTAGTACGAAGTTAGTACACACACGTTCCCTTGGATTCGATACACTTGGAATACTCTGAGGTGAAAGCTACAACGGTATCTGTTCGCTGGCGGATTTATTTCGTGTGTCACTAAAATACCCAACAGACGGTCCGCAGTGAACCGTCGGGCAATCTGATTTTTCCCAGTGCACTACTGGAAGTTCTGGTGCTATTTTCGGATAGTCCGCTGTAGTCGTGCGGACAGTCTACCCTACCTTGGTGGACAGTCCGCCCGTACTGCACGGATGGTCTGGGCTTAGCCTGTCCAAATTTGGCTAAGTCCTTGATTCTTGTTTAGTGCTTCCTCTCTTTGATTCGTGGCTTGTCTCTAGGACTTGTAGGCTTGTGTGTGCCTAGTCTAGAGCTTCTTTGGTGTGTGTGAGTGATCCGAGTGGCAATCGGGGTATAGGCCGAGTTCATCCTTCGGGAAGAATTTTTATCGGCTCCCAATCACTCCCCCCCTCTCTGGTCGCCTATTCGGTCCTTCAATTGGTATTAGAGCCGGTTACGGATCTTCATGATTCTAACCAGTCTAAGATCCAAAGATGGGCGACTATGGAAAGGGGTCGGGTCCTCTGCACTTCGATGGCAAGAATTACCAAATGTGGGAGAGGCGCAAGGGCACATTTTTGCGTGGGAAGGGGACTCTGATCTGAGAAGTGACCCAAAATCCTCATTATGTCATTCCCGACAGTTTCCTTCTTCCAGGATCGCGGGACATGTTTGAGGCCAACAGTAAGGCCATTGATTACTTGTTCTGTGCTCTCTGTGCCTCGGAATTTGATCGAGTGTATGGAGAGGATGTGGCCGGAACGATATGGCTTAAGCTTAAGAATGCTCATGTTGGCAATGCTCAGGTGCAGGCTCATTTGTTTGCCACTCACCGGAGAGAGTATGACAACTTCACTCATCTCCCCAGTGAGTTGATTGATGTGATGTTCCAACGCTTCACCAGTATTGTGAACAACATGAGGGCCAGTGTGACAGTGCTCCCATACACGGATCATGATCGAGCTATCAAGCTCTTGCATGCACTTGATAGATCTGTGTGGAGTGCCATGGTCGAGGCCATTGAGGAGTCGAGCGTGTAGGATACCTTGACTATGGATGAGCTGTTCTCTAAGCTCAAGACTTCAAAGGTTGATCGTGGCCTGAGAGCCAAGGGCTCTGAGAGCCAAGAGCGAGAGCCCCACTGATCCACATAGTTTGGCTCTTGTCTCAGGATTGAGGGCTAATGCTAACTCTGCTGCCATGTAGTTTTCTTTGTCTTGTCTTGTGTCTATGCGAGATGAGGACTTTGAGGTGATGAGCGAGGAGGATCTCGCATTGTTGAGCAAGAGGTTTGGGCGGATGTACGAGAACCGCAAGTATGTGAGGAAAAGCTTGGGGATGTGCTATCGGTGCAGGAAGCACAGGCACTTCATCGCCGAATGCCCTGAAGCCGTGGAGATCAAGAATGACAACAAGGCCAAGCCCAAGCACGACTACAACAAGCACCGCTCCCGGAACGACTACAAGGACAAGTGCAAGGACAAGGGTGAGAGGAGGCCAAAGAAGAGCAGCGGGTACAAGAAGAAGATGACTCGAGTGATGGTTACCGGAGCGAGCAACATCGACTCCACTTCAAGCGACTCTTCTTCCGGTTCGAGCAGCGATAAAGAGCAAGATCGGCACAAGGACAAGCGGCACACGAGCAAGAATTTCACCGGCCTCAGCTGCATCGCACAAGGTGGCTTTTGCGGCATGGCGCACTCCAAGAAGGGTGGGAAGCACAGCTCAGATTCCAACTCTAACTCCGAGGAAGAGGTACGACATGATCCCAACTTCTTGCTAGAGGAGAATGCTAGGCTAAATGAGTTGCTTGATAACTGTGATGATGTGCTTAGGAAGACCAACAAGGAGAAGAGAGAGTTTCGGTCTTTGCTAGGTGATGCTAAGGACAAGATAGTTGATCTTGAGTCTTTGCTTGTTGATGCTAGAACTGAGATAGACTCCTTGAAAGCTGCTCCTGTTGTTTCTGATGAGGTTGACTGTAGTGATTGCAATGTTTTCCTGGCTGACTTGACTGCTCTCAAGGAGAAGCATGCCTCAACTCTTGAGGAACTAGATGTGCTTAGGATCGAGCGTGATGAGTTGAAATCTAGAGCTGCTTTGTTAGGTGCTTGCACTTCTTGTCCTGTGTTGCATGCTAGGCTAGATGAATCTCATACTAGGATAGTTTCCCTTGAGGCTGCATTGAAAGCTCCTATTCCTACATCATGCTTGAGGACCAAGTGTGTCCGAGGACCAGTGGAGGGTCGCTCCTTAGTGATGAGTGATTGACAACATTGTGTGGACTGATGCTTGGCTAAGTGTGCAGGTACAGGTTGCGGCTTGACTCGTGTCGGTGTAGGTGAAGAACAAGCGTGAAAGGCCTTAGCCGTGGTGTCCATCGGGTGATGGAGAGGCAAGTAGGCTTGGTTCGATGGACCCGGTGCCGATGGGGTCAAGTGCGAGCCGTACGGTGCAAAACTAGCGAGCTGAAGTCGTGAACATGGGCCGGTGCAAGGTAGCGGATCGAGGCTGAAGCTTGCACGCGGGGTTTGGTGGTTTGCCCACAAAACCATCAGGTGGACGGTTTCTTGGTTTGGGCCGCAAAATCAAGTCTGGAGGCCCAGGGCGACGGAGACGGTGATCTGGGAGCTTCGGGAAGCTTCGAGGCGGGGGCACATGGCGTCATCGTAGGGCTTGCGTCGATGCTAAGCAAGGCTGTGGTGGAAGCGTGTCCGCTCAATGAAGCCTTGACCAAAATGCCCCTGAGGGTTTGTATCTTCATTTCAAGTGGTAGGGGTAGCATGGTCATTTACCTCCCTCCGATGGACTTCGTATAAATAGCGGATAGGTGGATGGCATCTCTCTCTCTTGGACTCTAGGGTTTCCTCCCCCGTTAGATTGCTCTGAACTGCTTCTTTTCCCTCTGTATTCCTTAGGCTAGATTCTTGTATAGACTCTGACCTCTGGATGTATGGAAGCATTTGGCGTTCCGGTGATCTCCTAGTCCTCTGTGATTTTCGTTTCATTTTCGGGGTTATTTTTGGGGAGTTTCGTTCTTCGCTCGATTCATGGATTTGAGGGCGTTTTCCTTCGGATTTCTTTGAGGGGATCATGGGTGGATGCCTTGCGCATCTTTGTGTGTGATCTTGACCCCTCAAACGCCGGGGAAAGCCTTCGATTCGTGAGTTTTTGGCCGGAGTTCGAGTTCTTGGTGGTGGTTCGTGTGATCCGCGATTCCCGGTGATTTAGTGTCCTAGAGGTCTAGATTTTTGGGGCATAGCTTCCTCTTGTGTTGCTTATCATCTCCCCCAAATCTTGTCTCGAGGGCTTTTGCCGTTTGGGAGATCCAGTGATGGATTTGGAGAGTTGACTTCGCGGGGTCGGGCTTTTTCTGCTCTGTCTGCGCCTAGCGGACTATCCGCGGGTCGCGTGCAGACTGTCCGCGCGACTGCAGTTCGTCGCGTGTTCATCCGTGTTCGTGCGCATTCGCGTTTCGATCCATTCTGTCGCTAGGGTTTTGTTGCAGGGTGTTTCCAGACTGTCCCTGTGGGGCTTGCGGACTGTCCGCGTGGCTTGGTTTTTGTCTGGGGTGGCTCGTGGTTTGTCTGGGGTGTCCAGCGAGTTTTGCCGGACTGTCCGCCTAGGGTGGCCGGACTGTCCGCGAGGTCCCGGACTGTCTGCGGTGCTTGCCCGGACTGTCCTAATTTCCTCGGTGCAACACTGTTGGCTCGGGGTCCTTTTTCGGACTGTCCGCCGAGGGTTCACGGACTGTCCGCCGTACTCGTCCGGACTGTTCGACCTGGACTTCGCAGATTTGGCTAAGTCTTTTGGTTCTTGTCTTGTGCTTCCGCTCTTTGCCTCTAGGCTTGTCTCTTGATCTTGAGGGCTTGTTTGTGACTTGTCTAGAGCTTCTTTGGTGTGTGCGAGTACTCGAAGTGGCAATCGGGGTATAGGCTGAGTTCGACCTTCGGGAAGAATTTTTATCGGCTCTCATTCATGCCCCCCCTCTCTGGTCGCCTATTCGGTCCTTCAACGCTCTACTTGTGAAATGCATGCTTTGAAACACATGGAACTTGCGCATTATGTTGACCGCTGCAGGATGCGAATGATGAGTTGAGGAAATGGATGGGTTGGTTTTCTGGGCTTGAGCCACAGTTGAGTTTGATGTTGGCTGAGTTTAAGAGGTTTGATGGTCAGGCGTTGGAGGCTGGGAAGATTGGTGAGAAGAGTGATGAGGGAGAAGAGAATGTTGGAGAGATTCCTATCCCATCACACTCCATACCCATGAACAAGTATGCACCCAAGCCAAACCACCTCAGAAACAAGCTTGACACAACCTCAGATCCACTAGTGTTTCCCCACAAGACAGAAAACTACTAGAAACCCATCAAGTTTGTGAGCACCCAGGGGAATGTTTTTGGGGAGAAGTCAGGAAAGAAAGCTGTTGAGAAGCCCACAGAGAAACCACAGCCTAAGCCATAGCCAGTCCGCTTCCATTGTGAGTATTGTGGGAGGGATGATCATAAGGATGAGTTCTGTTTCAGGAGGAGAAGGGATGAGAGGTTTGCTAGGGAGATGGAGAACAAGGACAGGTACCACCCTTCTCATGGTGTGTCTGAGCCTCGTAGTGGGCCTCTGCCTCGGGTTGATGGGTTTGTGCATACGGTTCCCACTCGTAGAGAGCCTCTACCTCTAGGCGTGTTGGTTTTGGGCGTGGTGAGTTTGCTAGACGTGCTCCTGCTCGTGACCATTACGAGTTTGGGAGGCACGATCGCAGTTTTGATTCTCAGAGGGACTACGGGCCACATTTTCCCCTTGTGGTGCGCATTCCCCTCCAGTGAGATGTGACAAGTTCTTCGGTGATAGGCGTGATAGGGCTCCGCCTAGAGGTTTTGATAGGATGGATTTTGCTAACCCATCTTTTGAGCAAATGGCTAGACACTGGTTTGACTCCTTTGGTACTAACCCCAGTGTTGAGTCGCGTGCTCATTCTCGTTCTCGTTTTTGATTTGCAGGTGGGAGGCTTGGAGGACTTTTGGTTGATCGACTCCGGTTGTTCGCGTCACATGACCGGAGATCATGGGTGGTTCTCCAACCTCACCACGGTGAGTACGAGGGAGTACATCACTTTCGGGGATAATGGGAGAGGACGAGTGCTTGCTGAAGGTATGGTGAAGGTGAGTAGCAAGATGACCTTAAAGAGTGTGGCTTTGGTCAAGTCACTTGGTTTTAACCTGTTGTCACTATCCTAGTTGCTTGACGAAGGTTTTGAGGTTCGTTTTAAATTGGGCGCTTCCAGTGTGCTTGATTCTCGAGGTGATATTGTCTGTAAGATCATCCCCGAGGGTCAAATCTTTCGTGATGACTTTTCCCAGTCTGTTGGTCCTCCTCGATGCTTTGTTGTGTTTTGGCTGAGCTTTGGAAGTGGCATAGGAGGCTAGGACACTTGAACTTTGAGTTGCTTTCCCGCATGTGTGGCCTAGACCTTGTCCGAGGATTGCCTAAGTTGAAATTCGAGAAGGATTTGGTTTGTGCTTTGTGTCGGCATGGAAAGGTGGTTGTCGCTTCTCACGACCCTCTGACTGTGATCATGACCGAGCGACCTTGTGAGCTATTGCACATGGATTTGGTTGGTCCAACTCGTGTTCGCTCTGTGGGTGGGAAGTGGTATGTGTTGGTTGTGGTTGATGATTTCTCGAGGTACTGTTGGGTTTTCTTTTTGGAGGATAAGAGCTGTCGAATTTCGACTAGTCCAATTTTAGGGGTATCTCTCATTTGACTAGGATCAAACCAATTGCATTTGAATATGACTGGTTTAAGAGGTTTGCAGCCGGGAAAATTGAGTTGATATATTTTTTCAATTCTTCCACAATAGTCTTTTCCATCATTGCCTTTTGTACAAACTCCGGAGTTTGTGGTTCTTCAGTTGGGCTGATTCTGCAAGTGGCTTTTTGTGTGAAAGAGGTACCCATTCACGTCATAGCCGCCGTATGACATGATCTGATAGTCACAACCAACAAAAACCTCTCGCAACTCAATGTCCATAGACATATCGTTTTGGCCCTGCAAGTAGAAGCAAGACCTTTTGTTATATCATTTGCATGTACGAGGAACTTCTAATGTCAAACAAGAAGTACGAGCTCCAAAATGACTGTACCTTCTCCTTGAACCAAATAATGAAATCGGGTCCAGCAGCCCCCTCAAGAAGGATATCAATATCCCGCTGGGTCGGTTCACTTCCTTCCAGCCAAAATTGATTAGTAAATTCACTGTACGAATGAGGGGGTTAGATAATGTTAATTTAGTGACCATACACTACTAATAATGGATAACTAGTTTATTAAGAACTTACTCAATGTATGGCTGCACTTCAGTCAAGTTGGTCAACACATAATTCATGATAGTGCGCCACTCTGGATGTTGCAATGTCTTACAAGTCGAAACACTTGCACTTCCGAATTGCCCTCTGAAGAAGCTGAGATTCGATTGATTTTCGTCAGCATTGTAACAAGGGGTTGGATTATGCACGCTAGGAAGATTGTCAGAATAGTATTTTGTTGTGACGTTTGTCACCTACTCAGTACAGTATGCCTCAACAATGGAAGCTTCAATTTTGCATTTGTTTTTACATTTCGTTTGAAGAACCTTTTGCAGTCTTTCAATTGAATAGCACCAACGGCCATGCACAGGCCCCCACATTCATGCCTTGTACGGGAGGTGCAAAATCATGTGCTGCATAGGATTGAAAAAGCCAGGTGGAAAGATCTTCTCCAACTTACAAAGCAAAATCTGAGCATCTTTTTCCAGTTGTAAAAGCACTGGATGAGATAACTCCTTAGCACAAAGGATGCAGAATAAATTGCTTAACTCCGCCAGCACTAGCCACACATGGTCAGGGAGATAGCCTCGAACCATCACCAGAAGAAGCCGCTCAATCCATATGTGATAGTCATGACTCTTGATCCTATTGATTCGCATACTAGTTAAGTTCACCCCCTCCTTAGGTTGGTTGCATACCCATCTGAGAACATTAAACTTTGGAACCATTTTAGTACTTCCTTTCTTTGGTCCCTCTTCAGGACCTATGGGGCTGGAGGCTTTTTCCATTTCTTGCATCCTTTGGGAGGCGGAATGTTGTATTTCGGTCTATCACCTAACTTAGCTTGATCAATTCTAGCCTTAACATTGTCCTTTGTCTTATCGGGAATCTCCATGACTGTAGCCCAGATTGCCTCGGTGACATTCTTTTTGGTGTGCATCATATCAATGTTATATGGAAGAAGAATGTCATCCATGTAGGGTAGCCTCCACAAGCCCGACTTCTGAGTCCAAGAATCATCCACCCCGTACCCCACCAAACCACCTTCTTTTTTTCCTTGAGCGCATTTAAATGCGCACGAACCTCAACACCTATCAACATCTTCGGTGGGGGGTTTTCAACCACGACGCCTTTCTAAAGTTCTTGATGTCTCGCCTGAATGGATAGTCCATAGGGAGGAATTGTCGGTGTAAGTCGAAACAAGAATACTTCGTACCCTTCGCCAACCAGTAGAACTTCAAAGCTGCCTTGCATACTGGGCATGGCTACTTCCCGTGGACACACCAGCCACAGAATAGCCCATATGCCGGATGGTCATGCATGGAATACATGTACCACACGTGCATTGTGAAGTTTATCTTTGTAGCTCGATCATATGTGTATTCCCCTACCTCCCAAGCACGAACCAAATCATCAATCAGAGGCTCCATGTACACACTCATATTATCCCCTGGGTATCCAGGAATTATCAATGACAATAAAATATTTTGTCGCTGAAACATGACACCGGGGGGAGATTGAGGGGGATAATGAACACGGGCCAACAAGTGTGTGGCGCAGCTGTCATTCCATAGGGATTGAACCCATCTGTTGCCAGCGAAACTCGTACATTTCGAGCTTTGCCAGCTTTATCACTATGACACGCATCAAAATATTTCCAGGCATCAGCATCAGCTGGATGTACCATGTTATCAGGACGGTGTCGTATGCCTTGTTGGTGCCATGTCATCTGTTTTGCGGATTCCTCGGTCATTTAAAGTCGTTGGATCCTAGGTATGAATGGAAGGTACCGTAAGATTTTCATTGGGACGTCGAGTTGCCTCTTAGGACCCTCACTGGAGTCTACCTCAAGTACCTAGAGGATTTACATTTAGGGTAGTACTTTGCATTTGCATGGTCTTTCCTAAACAAGATGCATCCGTTCGGACAAGCATCTATCGGCTGATATAGCATCTTAAGTACACGAATGAGTTTTTGTGACTGATACATGTTGTGTGGCAGATTGTGACTTTTCGGAAGTAGGCTGCCAATAACTACCACCATTTCATCAAAGTCGTCTCGACTGATGCCAAATTTACACTTTAGGGCCATTAAGCGTCCGATGGCATCGAGTTGAGACACATCAGTATGCTCATGAAGTGGTTTCTGTGCAGAAGACAACATTTCATAATAAGCTTTCGCGGTTGCCTCTGGAACTTCCTTTGTAACATGGCTAGGCCCTTCATAAAAATTTGCTTGATGAAAGTCTTCTAACATGTCTCCGCACCCCGCTTCACCATCATGAACCTCGATGCATCGCCTCAAGACCTCTTCTCGCGCACGATGGGGTTCACTATGGCAGATCCACCGGGTATAGTTTGCCACAAACCCATGGGTGCAAATGTGTTTACCCATGGTGAGAAACGATTTATCTACCCTGTTTTCACACTAGCTACGTGGACATGGCACTTTAAACTGTCCTTTGTCAAATGCCTTTTTCAAGAAATCATTCACCTTGTTAAAGAATTCTTCGTTAAAGTCATTCCTACCCCTCCAGCCTGTGTACATCCACTCCCGGTTATCCATCCTTTCACATATCAGATAGTGATATCAAAAACAATTGCATCTACACGATGTCTATCATGCTCTAATAGGTAAAGATAGGTCCTAATCCCACCCGAGGATGTGTAGACGGGGTTAGTTTCCATGCTCTACTCCGATCAGAGGCAGAATTCCGGCAGCACCTCCCCGCTGTTCTCCAAATACACGTCCTAGAAAGAACATTGTGTATTCGGAGAACAACAGAGAGGTGATGCCGAAACTCTGTCCCAGATCGAAGCAGACCATGGAAACAAAACCCATCTACGCATCCTCAGGCTGTCCAAAAATTTGGACAATTCGAAACAGATACGGTCATAGATATGCAAGAAAATGCATATTTCCAACCGTATCTCTTTCGAACGGGAGACGCCTAACTAGGTTACGTGATCTAGGCATAGGTATCGAAAATAGGGGCATTTTGTAAGTGCTCACCTAGTAACTCGACAACAAGGCAGGGGCGGGCGGCAAGACAGGGGCCTCCGAGGCAACAGCAGCACCTACTCCTTCCCTATAAAATTAAATCAATGCTTAGTGTATATCCAAAATTTCAGCAGCACCTCCCTTGTATAGTGAGGTTTCCAAAACCTGCAAGAAAAAGCCACGACACGAAGGACGGGCCACACAAAAATTTTGCATTTGCTTTTACAAGAAATTTCGTCCCACGGCTCGATGGTCGGACACATGAAGTAGTGATTTGCCTCAGATATGTTGTCATTCTTTTGACCTTGAACTTGGAGCATAAAGAACATCACCAATTCATGATAGCCATGGAATCACGGGACACATCCAGCCCAACCATCATATGTTTGGGCATGGATGTGTCTCATGATTTGATGACAACCATGAGAAGCATAGTAGAACATAAGCTCAAGGTCATCATATGTTACCCAATAACAAAATTGGGTGAAAACTGATATCATCACAGACATTATTAAATTTTATTGTTCTAGTTCAACTAACTCATCACAAATTCATCACTAACTCATCACAAATTCATCAAAAGTTCATCACAAGCTCATCACAAATTTGATCTAACATCACTAATTCATTACTACTTATCAAATAAATTACTGAAATCGCCGAGAGGTTGAGATAGCACTCACCACGGGTGGAACAACAGCACCAGATGCGGCTGCGGAAATGGGTGCTCCTTCTCCTCCTATCCTCATTCCATGGACAACGGCGTGGTGGCTGCCTGGTGTCCTCCCTCTCCTCCTTGTTCTCCCCCTCCTTCTCCCACCATTGTCGACTCCTACCCCTCCTCCTCCCTATCGGCCTTCTCCATCTCCTCCTCCTCCTTCTCCCCCTCCTTCCCTTCTTCCGCCTTCTCCTCGGCAGCCGGTGAGGCCCAGCCGGGGCTAGGGGCAGCCCGAAAGGGCAGCCGAGGAGGCGGCCGACGAGGCCCGGCCGGGGCAAGGGGTGGTGGGAAGGGAGAGCAAGGGAGGAGGCGCCCAGCAGCGGTGGGCCGGATCCGGTGGCACGACTACGGTAGGAAACACGGGAAGCGGCGACCGGCGTAGGGGTTGGCCGAGGGCGCGGCAGCAACCAGGGCAGATATGGTGGGCGGCTTCTCCCCCTCCTCCCCTTCCTCCTCATTCTCCTCCTCCGGGCAACGGGCGGCGCGGAGGGCAGGAGAGGTGGCGGCCGACGGCGGGGACCCGGATCTGGTGGCCCGCAAGGCGGCGGTGGCTGCTGCTCCCCGCCTTCCCTTCCTCCTCCTTATTCTCCTCGGGGCAAGGTGCGGCACAGAGGGTAGTGGATGTGGCGGCCGGAGGTGGGAAGACGGATCCCGTGCGGCGGCGGATGGTTCTCCCCCTCCTTCCCTTCCTCCTCCTTCTTCTCCTTGGGGCAAGGGGCGGCGTGGAGGGCAGGGCCGGCGACGGGTAACCGGATCCGGTGGCGCGCGTGGTGATGGGTACTGCAGGGTCCGGCGGCGGATAGGCGGTGGGCACGGTGGCGGCGGGGCACGCAGCATGTAGGGCGGGGAAGTGTGTGCGGTTGTGTGGCTACCATGTATGGCCCAAAATTATTAGCCGTGCTCTGTGGACCTAGACACACGGCAAAGAACTTGGGCCTACTGGCCAGACACCTGTGCTAGCCGCATGTGGGGCCACAACTGTTTGTCGTGCGCCTAGGTCCGGCGCACGGCAAACAGTTGTGGCCCCACATGCGGCTGGCGCATGTGTCAGGCCAGTGGGCCCAAGATCTTTGCGGTGCGTCTAGGTCCACAGCGCACGGGAAACGATTTTGCATTATTTCATGCACCATATATAACAACTCCCCATTCAAAATTTTTAAACACAATATTCAAATTTTCATTTCAATTCTCAGATGAAGCTTCACCCTACACTCAATAACAGAAATATTATTTGTACAAGTCATTTATTCTATTATTTAATGAAGTTATAGCTCAAAATCAATTTACGTTCCATTTAAATCCTAGAATTATAGTTAATGCAATGAAATTATCAAATGGATGTTAAACATTCCATAAATTAGGATGAGATATTCTATGGTGTATGTTCACTAGAGAAAAGTTTTGAAGTCAATATCCAATTTGAACTTAACAAAGTCTTCAAAACCTAATCACTTTACTCTTAGCAAATTGAAACTTGTCGTGAGATGTATCGGTTTCTAAACACCATACGTGACGACTTGTTTAAAACCGTCCAATTTTTTTACCACAAGCTTCACATAGGATATAATGAGCTCTTGACAAATCTCATGATTTAAAAACTTTGTTTCCATTTTATAAAATTAAAAAACATTGTAATCACACGGGGATTTTCATGTTTCGCGAACTAAATTTTCAAATTTTCATCTAAATTCATGGGTAAGGTCATAAAAATGACTCAATGGCATGAATATCATTTTCCACAAACTATACTCTATTATTTTATGCACTTTCAGTTCAAATTAGACATCTACGAAAAAAAATATTTAAATGACAGATAATTGTTAAGTATAGTAAGCTTATAGAGAAATGTACCAAATTGAAAAATAGAGTAAAAATAATGTTTCTATTAAGGAAAAATAATAATAGTCAAGAATTTAGCATTTTGTAAAAATCTTTGTCGTGCGCCGGAGACAAACGAACGGTAAACGTACATGTTTGTCATGCGTTTAGCCACAGACACACGACAAAGATTTCACGTGCGCAACGTGTGCACCCCCAGACGTGCATGGCGCCCTGGAGGGCGGGTCCAGCAGCATTGCCGTGCGTGGTCCGCCCATGGCGCGCGGCAAACTCGTTCTTTGCCGTGCGCTGTGGACCCGTCGCGCACGGCAGCAGGTCATACCCCTAGGCCAACCGTGCCCCTTAGCACCTTGCAGGTGGGGTCGTTCCCTTCGCCGTGAGCCGTTTGCCCTTTGCGTTAGGAAAGTTTGTCGTGTGCCTGGTTCCCACGGCGCACGGCTAAGGTGTTTTTCTTTATTTCATGCACAGCAAGAGCTCCCCCATTCAAATTCTGTGGAACACAATATTCAAATTTCTATTCAGTTCTCAGATGAACCTTGACACTACACTCAATAACATGAACATTATTTTTACAAGTCATTTATTCTATTATTTAATGAAGTTATAACTCAAACTTAATTTATGTCCATTTAAATCTCTCAATTATAGTTAATGTTCTAAAATTATCAAATGGATGTGAAAGAACAACATAAATTAGGATGAGACAATCTACTGTGTATATTTACTAAACAAAAAGTTTTTAAGTCAAAAAACTAATTTTAACTTTACTAAGACTATAAACCTAGTCAACTAGCTCTAATCACTTTAAAACTTTTCGTGAGATACTTTGGTTTGTAAACACCATGCGTGACGACTTGTTCAAAACACTCTCAATTTTTTACCACAAACTTCAGAAAGGATATATTGAGCTCTTGACGAATCTCATGATTTTCAAACATCGTTTGCATTTTCTACAATTAAAAAACATTACAGCCGCACGCGGATTTTCATGATTCATGAACAATTTGTTCAAAATTTCATCTAATTCATGGGTAAGGTCTTAAAAATGACTCAACTAAATGAATAACATTTTTCCACAAACATTAACCCATTATTTTATGCACTTGCAGTTCAAATTTGGCGTCTATAGAAAAAACTCTTTAAATCTACAGATAATTGGTAAATATAGTAAACTTATCGAGAAATATATCAAATTCATACATAGAGTACAAAATAATATTTGTGTAGTTGAGAAACAAAAAGAAGTAATGAATTCAAACTTCTTTTCAAAATTTTGTCGTGCGTCGCTGGAAAACGCTCGACAAACAATTATGTTTTCCGTGCGTCTGGTGCCAAGCGCATGGCACACTTTGCTCCCCCCCCCCGGTCTGTCCTCCCGTCCTGCAGGTGCGGCCGGTTGGGCCGTCTCTCTTTTGTCGTGAGCCGGCCGTGAGGCTAACGGCAAAAACAGACGGTCGCCGTCGGCTCCTCCCGCACTACGTAACGGCGAGAATCGGGGGCCTCTTTGCCGTGCGTCGCCGTAGGCCGCACAGCGGTCAACAAACTTGGCCGTGCGCCTCCTTTACGGCGCACGGCAAAGAGTAACGGCCGTCGAGCCGTTAGTTGGGGAGCATGCGCGGGACACATGATTTCTCAGTGCCGTGCGTTTTTTCTTCGGCTCACGGCAAAGATTTTGTTTGACGTACATTTTTTGTTAGGCGCACGGCAACCAGGTTTTGTACCGTGTGCTATGCCTCTGGCGTGCGCCGGCCTGTATAACGCATGGCAAAGTTTTTCTTTGTCGTGCGCCCGAGATTTGACGCACGGCAACCGTGCATTTTCTGGTAGTGTCTGGTGAAGAGCGGTGGGGGAAGGAGAGAGGGGAGAGGGAAGCGGCATGTCGCCTAACTCATTGAATTCCTGAAGGCGTCGGGGCCCTCCCGGCACGTCATCTGTTTGAAACTTTGGACCAAACGGAAGGTGTCAGTGTCATTATGAAGGTAGCAAATAGCCTGTTATAGCTGCCGCTATAGACTGCTATAGCTACTGAGAAGGGTAGTCATTATGGCATTTAGTCCGTTAAAGCTGGCTATAGCCCGCTAAACCACGGCTGTAGCCCGCTAAGCACCGTAACTGCGGACCTGCCGCTAAACGGCTTAGCCCGCTATTTGCTACCTTGGTCATTATTGTACTCCAAATTCGTATTTAGCTCAAATTTGATCTATCTGTACACATCATACCAAAAATTCGACATATACAAGTCAAAACAAAAGGCGTCGTGTACCTATGCTTCGTGTGGCCACGGAGCACGAACACGTACGCGCGCCGCTCCTGCATGCATGTGCGTCTGAACGCGTCTTCATCAGCTGAGGCTCTCCACGACTTGCCCAAGCGCGCCCACGTAGCTCTCCACGAGCTTGGTCGCCACGGTCACCGCGGCGTCCACCGCGCTCTCCAGCGCCGCGGCGAGGGTCTTGGAGGCCTCCTGGCCGCCGTCCCGAGCGGCCTCCAGGAGCTCCGCCACCGCCGTCGCCGCGAGCTTTGTGGCGCCGGCGGCCACGCTCCACAGGAAGTCCAGGAACGCGGAGACGACAGCGGCGATCACGTCCCAGGCCACCCCGAGGACGAGCTCCAGCGCCGCATCGAGCGCACCCTTGGTCGCCTCGAGCGCCGCGTTGCCCGCCTGGCCGGGGAGCCTGAGCAGCTGCACGGCAGCCACGGCGAGCAGGGCGAGGCCATGGAGGAGCAGCACGGTGACGAGCTCCACGGATGAGCATACGAGGCACAGCGCTAGATTCGCAGGTGTACCAAGTACCATGGTAATAACTAGCTAATATGTGATGCTTCGTAGTAATTAGCTAGTAAGAGAGGTTTCGTCATCATACATATATGTATATAGAGAGAAATGGAAGAGAGAGAGAGGAAGATGGGTGTTGCTTGGAGTGCAAGGAGGGAGAAGGAGTCTATCGCGATCCAGGTTGTTCATTGTGAGGCTTTCCATGGGTGCCTTTGTGGGTTGAACAAATCGTTGCTTCCAAGGTTTACTTTGATTATGCAGGCCGGGATGCATCCATGTGGTCGTTGCGTGCAATTTTTTTTTAAGATGTGCAAAGCACGTTTTTCATTAAGAGAAGGGAATTACACGAAACACGACTCTAAAAGAACCTCTATAGCGTGGGAACACAAGAAAGAAAGAAAGACCTAATGACAAGGGCAAGGAAAGAGAGCACGACACCAACACCACAACCGCAACAGATCGAACACGACCTAGAGCAACTGGAATCTGCAGGGGACAAGAGCACCACAGACGCTCACTTGTCACCAAACGCCTAACAGACTGGACTCAACAGGGCAGAGCGTGAAGCCATGCAAGACGAAGCCTCCAAGGGGGAAACGACGCCAAACGCCGCCATCGTCCGTCTGCTCCGAGGAGCAGACCAAGCTTTCACTTGGCAGACCTGCAGGAAATGGGAGCACGACAACACCCTCAACAGGGGAAGTAACGTCCAAAACGCAGCCGCTGTCCGCTGGGCAGAGGCCCGAGCAAAGCTTTCGCACAGCTCCCAAACCAGCCACACAGACGCCCGAGCGAGGCCCAGCCGAGAGGCAGAACGATGGGAAGGCAATGAGCATCCGCGGCGACGGCGAAGGGGAGCACCCGCAGTCCAGTAATGAAGAAGAAGCCGCGGAGAGGCGCCCAGCAAAGAGGGGGGCCGCTCCGCCAGCTCGGGCGGACGAAGGGGCAGGGAACGGCAGCCGCGAACGGCCGCGGCGGCCCGCAGCCCTTGCCATCGTGGAGGCTGCGCCGTCACAGCCCATGCAGACCGCCAAGAGCAGCGGCATCCACTCCGCCGGGCAGCATTAGATCCGCCACGTTCGACTGCGTCGCCGACTGCGGAAAGGAAGGTAGGTGGGGGGCACCTCCCTCCCGGTCCGCCGCCCACACCCGCACCCACGTCGAGAAGAGGAGGGACACTGGGAGACGGCGTGGCAGGGCCATCGATGGGAGGAGGGCGTCGGCCGTCAGCGGGAAGCGTCGTCGGTGAAGCCGAAGCCGTCGAGAGGGAGGGGAGGCTGCGGATGACGACCAGGAGGCACCGCCGGGGACGGGTCGTCGGCGGGGAGCGCAGGGGAGGACGGGCATGACAGAGCCGGAAGAGGAGTCGCTGAAGCTGGCGAAGCTGCAGGGGCCGGAGGCGGGCGAGGCGACGCCGAGCCCACCGCGGACCACCGACGCCGAAGAGGAGGCGGCGCCGGTGGGTGCAGGGGATGCGGAGACGAGGCCGATGCCGTGACGGGGGCGACGAGGGCACCATCACAGAGGAGGGCCGACGGCAGCGCGAGGGGGGGCGAGCGCGACGGCACGGCCACAGCCGGGCCACCTCCACCACGCGGCGGCACGGACACTACTAGATTTTCTCCCTAATGCAACACACGAAATGTGTTGCAATATGCCATATTTTGTTGCAATAGCCGCAATTGCAACCAACTTTTTTCGTCAACCATGTGATGCGAAAGGTTGTGTTGCATTAGCCTGTAGCAACCGTGGTCTTTTTGTGGTTGCAAAAGTTTTTCTGTTACAATGCAATGCGGCGTTGCAACTAGCATTTTAGACTGTGCTCGTGTTGGTTGCAAATTATTCTATTGCGACACATCTGGTGTTACCATAGGTGCAATTGCATCGTACATAACGCGTTGCAATTTCTAAAATCTTTGGTTGCAAAGTATTATATTGCTACACTCTATTTCTGGTTGCTATAGGGGGAACCACCTCTATTACCACAAAAGTTATTTGAGTGTAATATGTGATTTCCTGTATTACCACAAAATTTTGATTTCGATGCTATAGGTAGTATTGTCTGATGCCACGAAATTGGTTACGTTGCTATAGGTGGTATCCTCTATTGCCACGCAGCATATGGATGGTTGTTATAGGTGTAACATTCTATTACAACCAATATATATAGGATGGAGGCAATAGGTTTGGCACTCTATTGCCACATAGTTTGCTTGGTTGTGTTGACACATCTTATCCTATATATTTATAAGTCAACTAAACATGAGAAAAGGGCATAAATGTTAATATCAACTTAGAATAGGGTGCCACTAACAGTTTTTCTGGATATTTGGTAAATTATATAAATCCAGGAACCATTCGGGAAAAGTGCTAAAAGAATCGAATCTAGAAGACTCCAGAAGGCTCCGGAACTCAACGTGACTTGGCACCCAAGAAAGAAGCATCTAGAAGAAGCGACGGACCACCTGGCCGAAATGGGCCCCGATGGGGGCCCACCCCAGCCTGATCGGCCTGGTTGTGGGGCCGGTCGGCCTCCCCCGGGCGCCACCTAAGCCCTACTTCCAGAAGGTTCTTCCACCGCCTATGAGAATCAATCTGAACCACTCGTTAGGTCGGTTTGATCAAACGGCACGCGTCTACCCCTCAGGGCTATATAAGCAGCCCCCCTGCCCCCTGGCAGAGGCATCTGGAAACCTGAGTTTGCATACACCAGATCAAGTCATCAAGTCAGAGATATTACGCCCTAGAAACACCATATAGCAGAGTAGCTAGCTAGTCTAGATCTAGGAGGAGGCAAGGCATCTACTTGGTTCCTGATCGTCTAGAGGCTGATCGAGATACTGATCTAGCTTCGCTCTTGTAAGTTCTTATCTAGTTCCTTACATTTGTTATACAGACATATGTTCTTATCAATGATTATATTCGACATTATATGCTTTGGTGTTTATTATGATTACATGTTTAGCATAGTTGATTTGCCTTTATATTCATGTATGGAGTCGTATAGCCCTCACCTAGATCATTTGTTAACATGGGTAAACGGTAAAGACAGTGTAAGCGTGGCGCTTATATTGTATTTATCTGCGATTGCACCCTATATGCCGGGTCGTGTGGTAGATCGTGGTGGTGACAGCACTATTGAGTCCTTCGCAGTCCACCCCCCGTGTATAGGACTAGTGGAGCCTTATACTGTTTGGGTTGTTTCAAGTTTCGGCCTTGATCCTCCTGGATAGTCTCCCCATGCATTGATATAATAGTTCTTCTTCCATGATTGTTAAATGTTTGCACTAATCAGAGTTTGCACTGACATATAGTTTAGAGTTACCGAGGAGTATCCTCTCTAACTAGACTTTGCTATGTTTCTCTTGCTATAATGACACTTTCTAGCTGCTCATGATGTTATGACTTGAACAATGCTATCAATATCTTTATCTTTATGTGACTTACCCCTGTTTATAGCAATTGATATATTTTGGCCACTCTACATTATAAAACTGAGAGATGAGCATGTATTAGCTATTATGGATTAGAAAGACTTCTTTCCCTGTTGTAGAATATAAATACGATACCTGGTTTTACTCCTGGTTAAAATGCTACAATGGTATATTCATATCTGTGCGCTTGCGGATTCCCAGTTTATATATATCTTCTTTTCTAGAGATCCAAGGCATATGTAAGAGTACCATATCCATGCGTTTTCTGGCACACCTGTCAGGGCTGACAACCTATATCGAGTTGTGCTATGAATCGTGTCGGAGTTCACCTTTTAGTTTAATCTGAAAGCAACATCTGATAAACACTTAGCATCATGTTAAGATATACCTTTGCATTTCTGGTGCCGTCGATAGAGATGGATCTTATATCCATTTCTATTCGATGACGTTAGCAATGTCAACAGGTTGTAAGATGTGTCCTCTATTATTGCTTCGAAAATGGTTTGGTTGTGAAGGACCGAATAGGCGACCAGAGAGGGGGGGAGTGAATGGGAGCCGATAAAAATTCTTCCCGAAGGTCGAACTCAGCCTATACCTTGATTGCCACTCCGAGTACTCACACACAACAAAGAACCTCTAGACAAGGTACAAACAAGCCCTCAAGATCAAGAGACAAGCCTAGAAGCAAAGAGCGGAAGCACAAAAGCAAGAACCAAAAGACTTAGCTGAAACTGCGAAGACAGGTAATTTTTAATAAACACAAGTTACCATCTCCTTGCTCCTGTTGTTTCCAACGCCGAGCATGAGATGGAGGCTGCACTGGAGGTGTTGGGTTCATGTCATGCCTGTGTTGCAAAATAAAGGTGGGGTCCACATACTGTTCTGCAGACAATTTTGTGGCATGATGAGCTAGTATAATTTGTAGTCTGACAAAGAATAGTAATTTGCTTGCCAATTAGGAGAGGGATATTACCGATGTCATCAAGTAGTCCTGCAACATTCAGGTATTCTTGGTATGTGTCGATTGTGTCCTCCCTGAATATGTCTTTTAATTCTGAAAAAGGATCCATAATTAATTTCAATCATGTGAGTGAACTGCAAAATCATGAGTATATATATACAAATATTGGGCTGTACCATATCTTACCCAAGGCTTTCTTCTCTTTATGCAGTGCAGCTAGCCAAACTTTGTATTCATCTAATTCAGATTCTTCGACTTCTTCATCATCATCATCATGTGTGGAAACACTTTTGGATTTCAATGGTGTTATGGGCATGGTATGGTTTTTAGTTATTGGCTCTCTGGATACAACTAAGCTGATCACCATCTCCTCCTCGTGAATCTTTTTCATTTTTGCTACATCGACATCATAGTCGATCTCAGTGAGTGTTGCTTCCGCAGGAGATTCAGGAATTCTAGTCTTGTAGTAAACCAAGTCCCTGTTCCAATACCCCAATTTTTGTTTCAACTTGTTTATGTTTTCAAGGGTGATTTGTTTCCCAAGAGGTTTACATGTATTTTTTTATCTACCTCCCCATCTCTACCCATTTCAATCATATACACGGTCCAAATCTGCTCATCTTCTGATCTGCGCATTCATCGATGACATTTCAATAATTTCAAGAAATTTGGTGTGCAAATCGCATGAAAAAATGCATGAAATCTAGGGTACCAGTGCATGCACAAATGCATGAAATATAGGTGGTAGTACGAGGGGAAAGATCGAATGCGGAAACAGCATACCTGGCCTCGGTCGTCTCGTCCTGAGACGAAGGTACCACATCTTGGTCTGCATCTAGGCCGTCGACGATTGCTTCTACGTCGCCCGAACCTTGTGATGCTCTTTGGGATGAAGGTGATGACCCAAAGAGCGTAGTCGTCGCCCTAGCCCTAGTGGACATCCTGCTGGGAGGTTCAGCAGTCGCCGTACAAGAGGTTGGTGTGAACATTGGAGGTAGCATCACCGACGAAGGTGTGCGCAGCGCTTCAGATGACGAAGGGGTCACCCTTGCCACCTCGCTGGACGTCGGCATCCTTGTGTAAGGCGAGAAGCAGCTTGGCGGCGCCGCCGGTCATCGTCGACTACCCGACCCCTAACTCACCGAGATGTAGATTGGTTTTGCGAGGGGATTAGGAAGGGAAACTAAAGACGCATGACTTACTACTCTAATAACCTGGCGTTTCTCGCAACAACGTGGTGGCCTCAGTCATGGTAGCGCGGTAGTTTGGGCCTTTGTTAAATATTTCGGATGGAACAACTAGCGCCACATTCCAAATCATTGGCTACCAAATTTTCTGAACGCTTGGCATATTTAAGGGGTGCGTTTTCGTGTGTCCCGCTGACGAGTGGGTCCCACTCAGTTTTATATATATTTGTAAAGATGATGCATTGAACATAATCAAGTTTTATAAATATAGTTTTATATAAGTTATATTAGTTTACTCCTTGTTTACTATGTAACTACACAAGATGACACATGTTATTGTATATTGCTTACAGAAAAGTTTTTGTGATCAAAGTAAATTTTGAATATCATCTTTCCACCAACTTTAGCAGAATAACATTCCTCACATCAATTTCGTACCAGAGTAACATGCATCACACAAATTTAGTAACCAACATAAAGATCGGCAGCCAGTGCGTACGATATATGAGGACTGAGTTTACACATAGGCTTCCCGAGCCACGATGACACCACAGCAACTAAGGATCATCAAAAACATGCTCCACATCGACACAAGTTGAGAGACACATCGACCAAAGACACAACTTCAGAGACATTCTTCGAGTTTTGCTGGATTTCTTCAAAGTTCTGCCTAAAATGACGCCAAAGCCTCTCTGCAAGGTCCCTCCTCAGTGCCAGATAAATTTCTTGAAAAAAAAGAAAGCATTCACCGAACTATCAGAACAATTGAATTCCTGATAACTGAAATCTTGTGAACTGAAAGAATTTTTAGCAGTCTGCTGAAGTTTCAGAACATAAGAATTCCAGATGTAAAGGGAATTCCTGATGAGTAGCAGACAAGAAAGAAAGCAAACATGTAAACTGAAATCCTGAATGTCTTTTATGGTGCATCATGTCTGGAACAAATTAATCAAAACATATCAGCAATCACAAACTTTTTACCTCATATCAGATCACATTTAACGCTTCCTTGAGTGTGAAGAAGAATCAATCACACTCGTTCCGAATCCTACACTCCTCACTGCAGAACCTACGCCACGAGTACCAAGCATGCCATCCTGCGTGGTTGCCACACCCGCGACCTGCACACTGAAAATCGTCCTGGTGAGGTACGGGCGCCGGCACCGGCGGCACGGCAACCGCCGCCGACGGCCTTAAGTCCCACGTCGCCGAAATGATCCAGGAGCGGCATTTCGTACAAGTCAAGTTTTTCCAAGGAAGCACCGTCGCCCCCTCTTCGGGTCCCTCAACCAAGCGCAGGAGCCGCCAGGCCTCGTCGGCAGCGGCCTTGACGCTGTTGGGCCTGTAGAGGAAGAGGGCGAGGGCGTACATCGATACCTTGTGGCCCGCCTCCGCAGCGCACCTTAGCTGGTCGAGGCACGGCATGATTACGCCGCGCTTGTTCCCCAATAATGCGAGGCACAACCCACTATGGAACAAGGCCTCCGGGTTGCCGACGGTGTCCAGTGTGGTGATGAGCGCCACGCGAAAATCTAGGCTGAGGTTGAATCGACGCCGCAGGACACGTTTCATGGGTAGGCATCGTCCGACCATGGCGGCGCTGCACACCACGCACATTGCCTTGCATGTTGCACACAGGTTGCGGAGATCCTCCATGGCATCCTCTGACTGAGCAGCGACTCAGGAGACGATGTCAATCGTCAGCTCCGTCGGCAGTTCCACCAACCTCGACGTCTCGTAGCGTGCCGCGGCGACCTTTTCCATGGAGTGATTGCAGTTCGTCACGCGCGGGGGCTGATTGGATGTGCGAGGATGTGCTCCCCGGCGAGGATGAGGTAGAAGATGAAGGCGAGATGTCAGGGGAGATGGAAAAGAACCGCCGCCGCCAGATCAGGTTGCTGATTGAATTAGGGGGTCCCAGGGTATATTGGGTTTAAGAAAATTGCACTTTCATAGGGAGGACACGTAATCACAGAGTTGTGGGACCCACCTGTCGGCGCCCAGATTGTGATATGTTCTTGTGTTGTTCATGGACCTAATTAACTTGATTCTTTGATTCGTATAATCATAGCTACAAACTTGTTTAGATTTCACAAATGACGTCCAAATCAGGAAATTTTTTCCTACATACTTAGAAAACAATAATCAAGCTCATGGTGTACACTGCATCTCATGTGAGTATGTTTCAGCAATCATAATTAAGAAATAGAATAATTCAAAACTAGAATCAATATTTTCAAACAGTAGATGATGTCAAATGGAAAAGAGATGAATACCAAAGTTTCATAGCTCGTCGAGATGAACAATCTTTATTTTGGTCGGATTTTCATTTGACGAAGTGGTACTACATATTGTTCATTAATCCTAGGTTCACTCATATAGTTTAAGAAACTTGGTTGGAGACATGTCAATTTTGTACTGCATGATAGTACCAATTCGTCAAATGAAAAACCGACCAAAACAAAGATTGTTCATCTCGATGAGCAATGAAACTTTGGTATTCATCACTTTTCCATTTGACATCATCTACTATTTGAAAATCTTGATTCTAGTTTTGAATTGTTCTATTTCTTAATTATGATTGTTGAAACATACTAACATGAGATGCAGTGGACACCATGAGCTAGATTATTATTTTATAAGAATGTAGGAAAAAATTCCTGATTTGGACGTCATTTGTGACATCTAAACAAGTTTGTAGCTATGATTATACGATTCAAAAAATCAAGTTAATTAGGTCCATGAAGAACTCAAGAACACATCACAATCTGGGCGCCGATAGTTGGGCAGTGGTGGGGTGGTTTCTACTGTAGCGAGGCGCCTGGGAAGGGGCGAGACAAGAAGCGAAATGTCGGGGCGTCCAGGCACACACAGGGTGCGGTTGACACTAGTTGTTTTCCACCCCAAGCGGCTGACAAATGGAGCCCACCACGAAGGGCCCACACAGAAGCCCCACACCAAAGGGATGCGACCCACGAGCGTGCCACCGATCGAGGAGACGACTACCTCACGTGTGCTTTTTCATCCTTGCGTTTGACTTGCGGGTCCCACCTGTCGGCAAGTGATGAACTTATTTTTGTATTTTGATTCATAATCAAAACTTAAAACAAGTTTATATTACACGTATGATGTCCAACTTAGGTGGTTTTTCCCCACATTCTTAGAAAACAAAAATCTATCTCATCAGTCCAGTGCAATTCGAAATTACAAAGTTTGAACCATCAAATTTTTGAAATTCAAAGATTGATATCTAGAATTGATTTTTTCAAACACTAGATGATGTCAAATGGAAAAGTGATGAACACCAAAGTTTCATAGCTCATCGAGATGAACAATGTTTATTTTGGGCGGTTTTTCATTTGACGAAGTTGTACTATCATGTAGTACAAAATTGACATGTCCCCAACCAAGTTTCTTAAACTATGTGAGTGAACCTAGGTTAATGAACAATGTGTAGTACCACTTTCTCAAATGAAAATCCGACCTAAATAAAGTTCGTAGATCTTGTTGAGATATGAAACTCTGGTATTCACCACTTTTCCATTTGACATCATCTGGTGCTCAAAAATATCGATTGTAGATATCATTTTTTGAATTTCGAAATTTGTCCTATTCAAACTCTGTCAAATGGATTAATGACTTAAATAAAGATTGTAGGCCTTGACGAGTTATAAAGGTTTGGTATTCAAGAAATTTTCATTTGACAACTATATTCAAACTCTGTCAATTTTTGAAGGTTTTTATAACAGAAGCAATTTGCGTCATCGTCCCCACGCATGGGACCAGTTAGCCGCACGACTGCACGAGCGCTCGTGGTGTTGACGAAGCTGTGTCCCCACTTCGTTTTAGCTTATAGACGAAGCTGAACAGACAGCATAGAATATTGCTTCATCCCTATTCCCCCAAACCGTCCCATGAAAACTGGGGTTTTCTTGCCTTCTGCCATCACCGGCGACCGCCAAGCTTCCAATCTCGGAGGCCATTGCCACGCCACCTAGCTCTGAAGCAAGATTGGCACCCGCGATGACCCGATGCGAGGCAGCAGAAGGCAGTGCCACCCCTGAAAGGAAGGGGGATGCAGTCGGAGCAACCGCCGCCGCCAGCCCCCACACCAACCAAGGTGCTGCAGGCGGAGCAAGCACCGCCGCGTCAGCAGAGCGCGTCAATTTCCAGGTCAGCCCTTCGCGGCCAGCATGTACATTGTGTTGGTAGTCGTGGATTTGTAGCGAGATTGAAATGTTTGATTAAGATTCCGAACTCTATTTTCTTGGATTGGTACTGTAGGGTCACAAGCGTCGCGCCGTGGATGTGTGGGACGCTGCTGCCGATGCTGTCGACGTTTGAGTAGGCAGTGGCTGGGATGAATGGCGCCCCACCGTCATCCGTCCATGGCATTCGCCAAATCCGGGACCGGCCCCAACTTCGGTCTGCGAGGTCGAATTCTTGAAGGAGCGGTACCCGAGCATCAAGACCACAATCACTAGCGATGCGGAAGTAGTGGCGGAGTACATCAAAGAAATCAAAGGTAACCCTCCTCCAGATCGTTTGCTCGTCGGATTGGACACCGAGTGCATTGAGCTTCGCAGTGGCAAGCACAAGGTCGCATTGTTGCAATTGTGCGTCGGGCCGCGTTGCCTTATTTACCAGGTGCTCCATGCCGGTTACAAGCTACCTGATGTCCTGAGCAAGTTTCTCAGCGAGGAAGGCCACATCTTTGTCGGAGCGCATATCTCGAATGATGTTGAATGCCTAGAGCAGGACTGCGGCATCACGATTTCTAATTGGAGAGACCTTCAACTGCTTGTTTCTGAGGTTGATGACAAGTACAGCAATCTGTACCAAAATGGTTACAGGTCATCACTGGAGAAGATTGGAAATGTGGTATTAGACCTACCTCTGTTCAAGGACAGAAGAGTGAACCACAGGCTGTGGGGTTGGAGGTGTTTGGCAGACTGGTAGGTGCAATACACCACCAAGGATGCATTTCTGTCTTTTCAGATTGCAAATTAGCTTGAGATCAAGCATGGTTACCGATTTGTGCCAAATGATATATAGTTAGAATTATCTAGTAATGTAATAATCCATAGTAAAAAGTAGCATTTCTGGGTTTTGAGAACAAGTATCTGTGTATGTATATCTAGTAATGCACTGATGTAGTCAATGCTAGTACACTGCTACTACTTTGGTATATATGTGCAAGTCTTTATTATGATGTAAAATGGAAACTTTGGTATTATATGTTGCCACCACACCAAATGAAATGACACCCAGCCACGCCTGGACACGCCCAGCCACATCCCCCAGCCGCAGCCGGCCGCACCCGAGCCACGGCCGGCCGCGGCCAAGCAGCGGCCACATCTCACGCTCCCTCACCGCGCCCAGCCACGCAGCGGCCGGCCACGCCACGACACGCCAGTTCGAACCCACCCCACGACACACCAGTTCTGATGTTCAGTTGTTAATTTCTTTGGAAATAACTTGAGAGGCCGCCGCCGGTTATTGGAAACTCGAAAGACGCCGCCGGTTCTTGGAAAGTCCTCTCCGCCCACATCTCACGCTCCCCTGCTGCGCCCTCTCCGCCCACATCTCACGCTCCGCCGTCGCGCCCTCTCCGCCCACATCTCATGCTCCGCGTCGCGTGACTTCCCTTCCATGGCATTGAGGGAGCACCCCCGGTCGCTCGCGGAACTCCCGATTGAGTTGCGGGCAATCATCGCTAGCCGAGTCGGTGCGACATCGAATCGGCCAATGGAGGACCTCCGGAGCCTACGTGCCACCTGCAAGAGCATGCTCGCCCCCTACCGTGATAGAGACGTCGGTAGGAACCTGGCACTAGCTCGGGTTCCAGTCGAACAGATGCAGAACGCCGACCCCGACGGCTACGACGTCTTCATTCGTAGCCTGGCTGCAGCCGGCAACCCGGTGGCTGGCTTCCTCGCCGGGATGGACGACATCTTCGGCAAGAACCACGGCCGGCATCCTCCCCTCGACGAGCTACACTGTGCTGCCCAGGCCGGGAACAGAGGGGCGGCCTATGTGGCAGCCGTCCTCCTCTACAGGTTCTACAGCGGGGCCGACGCCGACACCACTGCATTTGCGTACATGAAACAGGTTGAGGGCGAGGCTCAAGGGCAGTGGCGTCCGCGGATGATCATCAACTTGCAATCTGAATATTTCTGGACTCGTGGGGTTAATCTTCCAAAGAAAATGTGGACTATCGCCCTCTGCCAGGGCCGCCGCCGGCCGACGCTACCACCGGTGGTGGCGCAAGGCAACATTCAGTGCGTAGGCCGAACCTTCTGTGGTAGGGAGCCAAGCCGGAGGGGGTTTGCCATTTATTTCTGTAGTGATGAATGTAGGCTTCGTTTCGAATGCGATTCCTTCTTCTTTAGTGTTAATCATGTTTACAGAGGCTAAAATGGTGTAAAGTGTATCATCTGCTAGAACTTCCTATTAAGCTTCATGCTCATGATGTGTCCCAACCAGAATAAAGAAATAACAAGTTATGTGCATACGGCACTTGTTTTTCTAGAGATTCTTCTACACTGGTAGGAATCTACCTTTGCCAAAATTAATATTACAGTACTTATTATTCAAATGCAGTGAGAATGTAACAGCTTGGGAAAAGTGACCACAAATACACCTCATGCTTTAGTTTTGGGGCACGACATAATAATGTAAAAAATGTTGAAAACAATTATCATGGCAAGAATAAATTATCTCTTAACACGCCAAACAAAATCGACTAAGTATCAATCAAAAAATTCATCATCTTGGGCATCTTGAACAATTGGTGCAACAACTCCATCATCAATGTATGTGTCATCTGCATCATGTTCATCATGAACATCAAATACATCATCGTCTGGTTCATCAACTGCCTCGCCCCGCACTTGATTAATAACTGAGACATCCCCGGTTGTGCCTTCCTTGTCCGAGTTGGTGCCGGAAGCTAAAGGAGAGCTCGTTGAAGGAAAAGGTGAACGTGTTGGTTTTGCAACAAGACCCGAACCAAGTTTGGAGGATCTCCAACTAACTTTGCTAAGTGAAGGCAAGCCCCGGAGCATAACCCATGTTTTCAACTTATGCAATTTGTCTTTGTTATGTTTGTGCATTTAAGTTTTAGGAGTTGTATTGAAACCCTAGATGCATAATCTTAGGTTCCTATGCTCAATTACTAGTAGGCTAGGACGCTAGTTGCAATGCTCTAAGGACCCGGTAGAAGTCGAGTGATGTTCGTCACTCGCGAGCTATAGGTTTCTTATGTTGGAATCATAAGATTGTTGAACCTACCCGCTCATGTGGTAAGAGCATGGGACCGGCTCCGGCCGGTAGGTCTGTGGTTAAGCGTTTGAACGTACTAAGCATTTGCCGGGAATGGGACCGGTAAGCCTAGTACCTTTTTGACTCAGTAAGGGAACTCTCTACCACTAATCTTGGGAGCATGTCTCCCCACGGCTGCAGCCAAGGTGTGGTGCAAGGGGGAGGCCGGTCGGTGAAATAGTCCGTTACCGGATCACCTTGTACCTAAGACTGTGGACATTGATCCCGAACTGAGGATGACTGGGAACCGCCTGGTTGGTGCGTACCCCGCCCCTTTTGGTTTTAGTTGTGATTCTTGGGGTATGCATTCTCCCGTGTGTTTAGGTCCACCTTGCAAGGTTATTAATCGATCGATCGTCGGCCTCTCACCGTTATCCAAGATTGCTTATCCATACACTCTATGTCCCTTAATGATGGAATTGAGAAGTAATATTGTTGTATGCTTAATTGTTTGCACAACTTATGCTTGTATTAGTTACTTACCCAGTAATGGATAATTAACTAGAATTTTGAGCTAAATCTTGAAAGTAAGGACATACTCTTTGTTGCTTTTTAGCAAAAGAAACTCACTAGCCAAAAAGCTTGCATGTCTAGAGAGTTGGTGATTTTTCCATCACCAGATGGTTAAGTCTTGCTGAGTATTAGTATACTCAACCTTGCTTTGTTGATACTTTTTGCAGGTATTGATGTGTTTGATGGTATTCGTGGACTGGTTCTCTCCTACCCTTTGGGAAGTAAGTGGGAGGATGACAGTGCTTAGGATATCATGGATGGCCTCCCGTGATGTTGCTTATGACGTTTAGTATTTTATTTCCGCTGTGTTTTCAAACTCTGAACAGTTTACTTTCCTGTATGGAACTTGGTTTGTAATAATGAATAGTTGATGAATATGATGTATTAAGGGTGTATTGAGTATCTCTGGATTTGCCGTCGTGTGAGTCTTATTGTACAATCTTCGATCCTTGTTATAAGTGATTTACCGGGCTTGACCCGGCAGATATCGACAAGTTAACTCCTCTTTAATGCATAATGACCGAGTGGATGGGTTATGTGTGTTAAATGGGATTTAATTTGGACGGTTCTGTCACAATCACCCCATTCAAGAAAGCACTCTTGACATCCATTTGGTACAACTTGAAACCTTTAGCCACGGCAAAGGCTAGAAGGATCCTAATTGCCTCCAAACAGGCAACAGGACCAAATGTCTCATCATAGTCTATCTCCTCCTTTTGGTTGAACCCCTGAGCCACCAACCTCGACTTGTTTCTCACAACCATCCCATTCTCACCCTCTTTGTTCTTCCACACCCACTTGGTACCTATGGGACGGCAATTTGGTGGTGGATCGACTAACACCCAGACTTGGTTTCTCTCAAAGTTTTCCAACTCCTCATGCATGGAATTCACCCAATTCTCATCAGACAAAGCGTGTCGAATATCTTTGGGCTCGAAAGAAGCGACACAAGCAGAGTCAGCGAAATGAGAAGTGTTCCTTGACCTCAACTGTGTAGTGCGTTCATGAAGGTCACCTATGATCGTCGTCAGTGGGTGATCAATCTGTACACGCTGGGGAGCCTCTCACTTGGACACAACCTCCCCCTCAGCAGCAGGCTCCACTCGAACAACCTCAGTCGTAGTGGGTGTAGGGGATGGTCCATCCTCGATCGTCGTCGTAGTAGTGGAAGTAGCGTGTACACGATCAGCCACGGGAGCACCACCATCATCATCATCGTTGTCTCCATCTCCATCCTTTTCATCCTCAAAGATCCTCGCTCCAATCTCCTCGTCACATGCACACTCAAAAGTAGAAGAGCTACATGGCTGCGTCTCATCGAAGGTAACCTCGCAAGTCTCCATGATTCGGTTAGTGTCAAGGTTGAGCACACAATATGCTCTAGAATGAATCGCATAACCAAGGAAAATACCATCCGAACATCTAGACTCAAACTTATCCAACTTGCCCTTCTTCAGAATGAAACACTTGCAACCAAAAGCTCTAAAGTGACTTACCTTGGGTTGTCGCCCATGCATCAGCTCATAGGAGGTCTTCTTTTTAAAAGCACGAAGGAAGATGCGATTTGAGACATAGCAAGCGGTATTGACGGCCTCGGCCCAGAAATGCCTAGGAGTCCTATGCTCATCGAGCATCGTCCTTGCCATCTCACAAAGGGTCCAGATCTTCCTCTCCACTACGTCATTCTAGCAAGCGATGTATGGAGAAGAGTACTGATGATCGAGACCAAGATCACTGCTAAAGGCATCAAAATGAGAGTTCTTAAACTCCGTGCCATTGTCACTGCGTATAGCTCGAATGGCATCGCCATGTCTCTCATTCTTCAACCTCAAGATCAAGTCCCGAACAAAGCCAAATGTCTCGCTCTTATCCTCCAGAAAGAAAACCCAAGAGTACCTCGAAAAGTCATCAACAACCACAAGAACATACCACTTCCCACCAGCAGAGCGAACACAAGCTGGCCCAACCAAATCCATGTGCAACAGCTCACAAGGTCGCTCGGTCATGACCGCAGTCAGAGGGGCGTGAGAAGCAGCAACCATCTTTCCATGCCGACAAGAAGCACAAACCAAATCCTTCTCGAATTTCAACTTAGGCAATACTCAGACAAGAACAAGACCACTCAAGCGGGAAAGCAACTCAAAGCTCAAGTGTCCCAACCTCCTATGCCATTTCCAAAGCTCGGCTGAAACGCCAGCAACAAAGCATCAAAGAGGACCAACAGACTGGGAAAAATCGGCACAGACGATTTGACCCTCGGGGACGATCGTACAGACAAGATCGCCTCGAGAATCAAGCACACGAGAAGCGCCCGACTTAAAACGAACCTCAAAACCTTCGTCGAGTAATTGAGATACTGACAACAGGTTAAAACCAAGTGACTTGACCAGGGCCACACTTCTTAAGGTCACCTTGCTACCCACCTTCACCATACCTTCAGCAAGCACTCGTCCTCTCCCATTGTCCCCGAAAGTGATGTACTCCCTCGTACTCACCGGGGTGAGGCTGGAGAACCACCCACGATCTTCGGTCATGTGTCGTGAGCAACCGGAGTCGATCAACCAAAAGTCCTCCAAGCCTCCCACCTGCAATAAAAAATGAGAACGGGAATGAGCAAGTGACTCAACACTGGGGTTAGTACCAAAAGAGTCAAACCAGTGTCGAGCCATTTGCTCAAAAGAAGGGTTAGCAAAATCCATCCTACCAAAACCTCTAGGTGGAGCCCTCTCATGCCTACCACCAAAGGACCTGTCACATCTCACTGGAGGAGTACGCGCACCACGAGGGGGAAAATGTGGCCCGTAGTCCATCTGAGACCCAAAGCTCTGATCGTGCCTCCCAAACTCGTAACGGTCACGAGAAGGAGCACGTCGAGCCAACTCACCACGCCCAAACCCAACACGCCTATCTCTCTGAGGGAAACCTCCTCCGCCTCCACGAGTGGGAACTATACGCACATACACCTCACCCCTAGGTAGAGGCCCTCCATGAGGCTCAGGCACACCACGAGAAAGGTGGTACATGTCCTTGTTTGCCATCTCCCTAGCAAACCTCTCATCTCTCTTCCTCCGGAAATAGAACTCATCCTTATGCCCATCCCTCCCACAATACTCACAATGGAAGCGGATCGGCACTAGCTTAGGCTGTGGCTTCTCTACAAGCTTCTCTCCTGACTTCCCACCAAAGACACTCCCCTGGGTGCTCACAAACTTGATGGGTTTTTGGTAGTTTTCAGATTTGTGGGGAAACACTGGTGGATCTAGTGTTGTGTCTAGCTTGTTTCTGAGGTGGTTTGGTTTGGGTGCAAATTTGTTCATTGGTGTGGTATGTGGTGGAATGGGGATCTCTCCAGCTTTCTCTTGTTCCTCACCACTCTTCTCACCACACTTGTCAGCCCCCAACGCCTGACCATCAAACCTCTTGAACTGAGCCAACATCAAACTCAATTGTGGCTCATGCCCAGACAACCACCCCATCATTTTTCTCAATTCATCATTTTCATCCTGCAGACGATCAACATAGTGTGCAAGTTCTATGTTTTTTAAAGTATGCATTTCACAGGTTGAACATGATGTAGGAAGAGGAGCTTTCAATGCCGCCTCAAGAGAAACAATTCTAGTGTGAGACTCATCTAGCCTAGCATGCAAAACAGGACATAAGGTACAAGCACCGAACAAAGCTGGCCTAGACATCAATTCATCACACTCAATCCTAATCACATCTAGTTCCTCAAGAGTAGAGGCATGCTTCTCCTTGAGAGCAATCAAATCAGCAAGAAAAACTGAACAATCACCACAGTCAATCTCATCGGACACAACAGGAGCAGATTTCAAAGAGACTATCTCATTTCTAGCATCCACAAGCAAGGATTCAAGCTCAGCTACCTTGTCCTTAGCATCACCCAACAAAGACCTAAATTCCCTCTTCTCCTTGTTGGTCTTTCTAAGCACATCATCACGGTTATTAAGCAACTCATTCAGCCTAGCATTCTCCTCTAGCAAGATGTTGGGATCGTGTCGTACCTCTTCCTCGGAGTCGGAGTTCAAAGCATTCAACTCGGCATTCTCCTTAAGCAGGAAAGAAGATCAACAGTTACCTCTTCCCTAGAGTCGGAGTAGACGTCGGACTCATCCTTTCCACTCTTCTTGCTTGACTTGCTACCGGTGCTGTGACCCATCACACAAAAGCCGGTGTGGTTCTTGAAGGAAATCTTCTTCTTCTTGTGCTCACCATGGTCCTTTTTTTCACTACTCGAGCTCGAAGATGTGTCCTCAGAGTCTGAGTCACTTAGATCCACAATCTTCACTCGAGCCCGTGCCTTCTTCTTGTAACCACCCTTCCTTGAGCCCCGCTCATCCTTGTCCTTGTACTTGTGCTTATGTTCACGCCTCAAGCGGTGCGTGTTCTCGATCCTCGAGCGGTTCTTGTCATCATTCTTGGGCTCGATCTCCTGTGGGCAATCGGCGATGAAGTGTCCCTTCTTGCCGCATCCGTCCATGTGATCCTCCTCATGTTCACACGGTTCTCGTGCAGCCTCTCGAACATCCTGGTAAGCAGCGCCAGCTAGTCCTCTCCAAGCTCATCAAAGTCCTCGTCTGGCAAGGACATAAAAGAAGACAAAGAATACATCCTAGAGGATGGGTTAGCATCAGTCCTAGGTCCAGGTCCGGAGACTAGAGCGCGACTATGGGTGTTAGTTGGGTTCTCATCCTTGGCTCTTAGGCTCGTATCCACCTTTGACGACTTGAGCTTCGAGAATAGCTCATCCAAAGTCAAAGTCTCATACACGCCCGACTCCAAAATAGCCTCGACCTTAGCACTCCACACAGATCGATCAAGACAATGCAAGAGCTTGATAGCTCTGTCATGATTTGTATATGGAAGCATGGCTACATTGGCTCTCGTATTGTTCACAATGCAGGTGAAACGCTGAAACATTGAGTCAATCGACTCATTAGGGAGATGAGTGAAATTCTCATACTCTCTCCGGTGAGTGGCAAACAAGCGAGCCTGCACCTGAGCGTTCCCAACATGAGCTACCTTAAGCTTCTCCCAAATCTTTCTGGCCACATCCTCTCTGTACACACGCTCGAACTCCGTGGCACAAGGAGCACGAAACTAGTAATCAACGGCCTTGCTGTTGGCCTCAAACATGTCTCGGGAACCTGGGGCATGGAAGTTTATGAAATGAGCATAATTTGGATTTTGCGTCACATCCCAAAGTAATTGTCCCTTGGCACACGAAAACGTGCCCATGCGCCTCTACCACATTTGGTAATTCTTGCCCTCAAACTGTGGAGGACCTGACCCCTTTCCGTAGTCGTCCATCTTTGGATCTTAGACTTGTTAGAATCATGAAGAATCGTAACCGGCTCTGATACCAATTGAAGGACCGGATTGGTGACCAGAAAGGGGGGAGTGAATGGGAGCCGATAAAAATTCTTCTCAAGAACTCGACCTATACCCCAAAATCACTTCCAAAGAATGCCGCACAAACTTGCCAAGATCACGTAGTCACAATGGACCTACTGACCCTAGGAACAAGTTAGGACAAGCCAAGAAACAAAGCAGAAGCAAGCTTAAAAGAAAACGAGAAAAAGAACGAGCTCAAGACAACCTACAGCAGGTTTTGTCGGAACTTCCGGCCCAAGGTCGGAACTACCGATAAAGACTGTCTGTCTGTCAAAAACACGTTATCGGAACTTACGGCTCAGGGCCGGAACTTCCAGTCATCGGAACTTCTGGCCCAAGGTCGGTACTTCCGATAAAGGCTCTCTGTCCGCCAAAAACATGTTATCGGTACTTCTTGTGCTAGGTCGGAAGTCCCGACAACCCGCAGAAAACAGAGAAAAACAGCACACGAGAGAAGGATGGAAAATCCAAAACTCGATCAAACAACTTCGTAGAATCATGAAACTTTAACCATAGCTTCTCAACAACACAAAGAAGCTTTTCCCAAAAGATCTCCTCCAAAAGATCAAGGAATCACCACCAGAAAAATTATTTAGGGTATGAACTTTATAGAGAAGACTTTTCCTCAATTCGATAGATCTCCCAAACCGCTGGATGGATTGAGCCCAAATTTTGGGTAGATGAGAAACGTCTCTAGGAGAAGCTATACACAAAATCTTGGAGCCCCAAACCTATCCAATCAGCCAGAATCGCAAAACTCGTGCGTTCAAAGCACCAACTCGAGTTCATCCAATCCTCACCAAATCGAGCACGATTCCCAGCATTTGAGGGGTCAAGATCATCCACAAAGATGCACAAGACATTCACCCATGATCCCCTCAAAGAAATCTGGAGAGAAACGGCCTAGAAATCAACGCACAAGGATCAAACCGAAAACCACCGAAAAAGCACACAAAAATGAACTCGGGAAACCAAAGAGAGAGACAACTAGCACAAGAATTCTCCCATACACACAGAGGTCAAATTCTTTACGAAAGCTAGCAATCCTCCCGCATCCACCCGCTTGAAGATGTGCTCGCGCTTGCTTTGGCTAGCCTAGAGAGAAAGAAATGAGAAGCAGTCCAAAGGATAACCCTAGCCATCTACCCCTCTACCTATTTATATTTTCCTCGTCTGGTGGGGCAAATGACCATACTACCCCTACAACATGAAAGTAAGATACACACCCCTCAGGGGCACTTTCGTCAAGTGGGTCTTCACCATCGGACGGACATGCATCCACTACACCCTGCGTCCTCCCGACGCAGGCTATGCGATCACGTCGTGTGTCCCCCGCCTTGAAGCTTCCCGATGCTCTCGGATCCCCGTCTCCGTCGCGTTGGGCCTTTGGACATGGTTTTGAGACCCAAACCAAGAAACCGTCCTCTGATGGTTTTGTGGGCAAACCACGAAACCCCACGTGCACGGCTCAGCCTCACCACGCTAAGCATCGAGCTCGCCAAGCCTTTCACCTCCGATGCCCTGACAGTCTACTCGGTCTTGCCTCGTTCGTTGTCTTAGTCGCCAATAATGCACCGGCTCCATGTCCATGACTTCAACTCGCTCTTCTTGCACCACGCGGCTCGCACTTGAACCCATCAGCCATCGGGTCCATCAAACCAAGCCTACTTGTCTCTCCATAACCCGGAGGCCACCTCGGCATAGACCTTTCGTGCTTGTTCTTCACCTGCACCAACACGAGTCAAGCCGCAACCTGCACCTGCCATAGTAAGCCAAGCATAAGTCCACACAACATTATCAATCAGTCATCACTTGGGAGCGACCCTCCACTGGTCTTCGGACGCTCTAGGTCCTCAACAAACGCGAAAGGTCTATGTCTGTGTGACCTCCCAGGTGCGTAGAGACATGTAGGCTTCGTTCGAGGTATCCGGTGGCTGACGGGATCAAGTGCAGGCTGCACGCTGGCAAGAAGAGCAAGACGACGTCGAGAGGATGGAGTCGGTGCATGGTAGCAGCTAACAACTGAAGCTTGCACGCGGGGTTTGCAGTGGTTTCGCCACAAAACCACTGGGTTACTTGGTTGAGGCACAAAGCCAAGGCCGGAGTCCGGAGCGCGGTGGTTCTGCACTAGACCAGTCTGACCGGTGGGCCGGACCGACCTGATCGGTGTGGAGGACCGGTCTGACCTGTGGATCCCATGGGCGTCCAGAAGCTTCGAAGCGGAGGACACACGGGGTGATCGCAAGGCTTCTGTGGAGTTGAAGCGCACTTGTGGTCGACGAGCGTCTGTCCGATGAGATCTCGACCAAAACTTCCCAAAGTGCCCTGGGTGGGTGTTGTGACATCCCAGAATTTTGTAAGGTGTGATTTTTAGAAAAATTTAAAACTTTCTTTGATGTTGAGTGCTACCAAATTTAATCCCAATTTGCTAGCCACTCCTATAAATTCATTAAAATAAAACCATATATAAAAATAAATTCAAATTATGGTATAAATATGTGAGTTGGATTTATTGGATTTTATTTTGTTTTATTTGAGTGTGTTTTGAATTTGAAATAATTCAAATCCAAATAGTAAAGTTAAAACTATATTCAAACATATTTGAAAACCTAACATCTAACTTGGGCCTGCTAACCCGAGAGGAAGTCTACCAGAGCCCCCACAACTCTTGGCCCATGAACCTCCGTAACCCCTAACCTTTTTTGCCGGCCCGCTTAGCAGCCTAGACCAGCCCAACGCCACGACCCCTGTCGCATCAATCACTGACAAGTAGGACCCTACTGGTCGTCGTCTTCCCTCTCTGTTCAACACGGTCACACCGCTGCACCTTTTCGTCGTCGCTCGCGCGGGTGCCCGGCCGGGGGGACAGGCCGCCGCTTGACCCGCTCGCACGAACGCCAAGTCAGGGGCGTGCCGGGGCACACCTTGTCCACTTCGCTAGGGTAAAATCCTCTTTTACCCCTACGCTGTGACGTCCCAGAGCGCCCGCCGGGAACTGGCGTGCAGCCACGTCGACCACCCACACCATGGCCACCAATAGGAGTGCAGCGTGACGCCTTTACCCTTGCCCTGCCTTGACCGTGCCGCCATACCCCAGGGCTGAGCCCCCTCTTGCAAGCCAAGGCTTATTTGGGGTTTGGCCCCTTTCCTCTATTCCGCCACCGAGAGAGAAGAAAGATGGGAAGTGGAGGAAGGGAGGAGAAGGGAGAAGGGGAGCCGCGCACCGCGTCGCCGCTGACGCGCCGGAGCCGGAGCCGCTCGTGTAGAAGAGGAGGTCGCCTGATTGAAGCCAGAGCAGGAGCAGAGGAGACGCCACGCCGATGAGTACCTCGTCATCACGCCGCCCGTCTTCGTCGAGCCTGCTACGCCTACACCGTCGACTCAATGTGAGCCAGGCCACCACCGCTTCTTCTTTTCTCCCCCCTAGGTCTTTCAGTGTTGGATGGGAGTGTACCCTAGCGTTACGCCGCCAGCCGTCGTGCCGCGCATGAACCCGGTGCCCGTCGCTATCTGTGAACCGAGCTTCGTCCCGCGCCCTTGTTTGCAGGATGCCAAGCCTACCGTCACCGCCGTGCACCCACGCACGAGCAGGCAGGGCCTTTGGCCCCTAACCACGCGCCATCGCCGTCGCTACCATGCCGCACCGCGGGACCTTAGTGTCACGTGCGTTCGTTCTCTCGGACTAGCGCAGCCCAGCGCATGGTCCAGCGCAGCGTGTAGCTCTGCCTCGAGTTGTTGTGCGTCGCGCTATCGCCGCGCCGTGTCGCGTCGCTCGCCGGCTGTACGGACTCGACTCCAGGGTCTCGAACGCGCCGGAGCGACTCTCTAACCCTAGCGGTTTTGCCTGTGCGCTCACTTGGCCGCCGGGAGCGCCGGAGCCGCCGTGCGCTGTCGCCGCCGCGTGCTGCGCCGGGGTGCGCCGGGAATGCACACACGCCGGGAACACGCACACGAGTATGCCAGCGAACCCTAGAAATGTTCCAAGAGTATTTTCAGGCCCAGAAAAGTTCGAGGGCCTGCACTGGACTTCTCCAGTGTGGCCTGAGATGGACCAGCTAATGGGCCGTCCGGCTTGTTAAGGCCCACGTGGGCTCGGATGACCTTTGGCCTATTTTAATAACTTCAGGGGTGTTTCTCGACTTGGTCTATTGTGCTCTGTTGGGCCAGGTCCATTGGGCCACTTTCGACCCACTAACAGATTCAGCCCACTAACCGGGCCCACTGACTGATGATGTCATGCTGACGTCATCATTTTCTTAAAAATCCTTTTCTGATTTATAAATGATTTTATAAATGTTTTATAAATCCTTTTATCTTTGAAAAATAATAACTAATTATTTATTACTCTAAAAAATATGAAACCAGTTTCGTTATTTTTCTAAAATCAAGCCCATGCTATTTGTAGATAGTTTGGGTCTTTTGGCTTCTTTTAAAATTGGGTTTCTTTGGATTTATGCCTAGTTGCTTGCCGGTGACCTTAGCGACTCGTATCTCGTGCTGAGCAGACCAGAGCTACGAGCCGGAGGAGGAGAACTACTACAAGGAATGTGCCGACTAGTGACACAAATAAATGGGTGATTCTCGTCATAAACCGCGATTAATGACGAGACCTTATTTCGCGGCGTCATGAGTTTAATGAAGCGTATAAAATCGTCCTTACAAAATGTCATAACTTCGTTCCTGCATCTTTACCACACTGGACATAGTTAGATGTGGCATCCGATGTGGCATACTAATTGTGACGAACCATTTGCGTCAAAAAACGAATTTGGCCTGTTTAAAGCTGGGTTGAGCCCAACACTGTTACTGTGACAACCCGCCCAGGAAAATACCGTACTATCGCCTAAACCAATCCACTTTGGTCATTAAGCAATAATAAAGTATCATCCTATTGTTAGTTGCCAGGTTAACGCCCGGTAAATCACTTGGAATCCACACAGAGGATCGGACATATGCATTAAAACTCACGCGAAGGCGAGTCTAGAGTACACCCAAATTAAATCTCATTTATTACAAACCATTGTTCATGACATGAAGTAGAGGTTCAGAGTTCGAAAACAGCGGAAATAAATAAACTAGCACAACGGTAAACATCACAGGAGGCCATCCGTGATGCCAGCACTTGTCGTCATCCACCCATCCCTGCTCCCAACTGGGTGAAATCTCACCAGATCAAACAACACCTGCAACAACATTTTTAAAGCAAGGCTGAGTATACTAATACTCAGCAAGACTTAACCGTCGGGTGACAACTACACCACCAAACTCTAGACATGAGAGGCTTTTTGGCCGGTGGAGTTCTTTTGCTGAAAAGCAACAAATAGTATGTCCTTACTTTCAATATTTTAGCACAAGTTCTAGTTGATTACCATTTCTAAGTGTGCCAACTAATTCAATCAAGAATTGTACAAGCAATTAATTCAAGCAGTAAACTTCACCGAGTTCCATCATTAAGGGATATCATGGCCAGTTGATTAAGCAGTCTCAGATAACGGTGAGAGGCCGACAATCGATTGATTTATAACCTTGCAAGGTAAACCTAAACACGCGGTAGGGTGCCCCTGCGAGGACAACCATCCAGGCGGTTCCCAAAAGTCCTCGGCTTGGGATCGAAGATTACTGTCCCGGGTACAAGGCTATCTGGCATACCCCGCAAGGCACCCAGCTTCGCACATGTACCCCCCCTCTCCCGGTAGCTAGCCGGGCGGTGATTACTCGAGATTAGTAATAGTAAGTTCCCGCACCGTCTCATTAAGGTACTAGGCTTACCGGTCCCATTCCCGACAAGTGCTTAGTACGTTCAAAAGCTTAGCCCACGAAAGCCACTCGACCGGAGCCCAAATCCCATGCTCTTACCACATGAGCAATCCATTTATAAAGATCTTATGGTTCCAACATAAGAACCTATTCTCGCGAGTGACGAACATCACTCGACTTGTATCGGTCCTATAGCATAGCAGCTATCGACGTAGCATACTAGTGATAGAGCATAGGTACCTAGGGATTCATGCATCTAGGTTTCAATTCAACTCCTGAAACGTAAAGGCGCAATCATATCAATCATAATTGCATAATCTTAAAAAGACAGGGTTAATGATCCGGGGCTTGCCTTCGCTGGCAAGGTTGGCCTTGGGCCCTTCTGGACCTTGGTCCAGGTCTTGAGCTACGTCCACGTACTGCAGCTCACCGTCAGCTCCTCCTTGTCCTCCTTTCGGCACGAGCGTATAACTACCGTCGGAAAGATCTACACGAGGATGCAAATGCAAGATTTAATTGACAATTTTTAATTTAATTCATTACAAACAACAAATGACAATCATGGGGTGCATGGTTGACCACATTCACCTAGATAAGACATACATTCAGCATACTCTTCCAATAAAGGAACAATAGGCGGTTCTTTATTAACTATCCTTTTTAATAGTGACTGTGTACATATTTATGTAAATAAATTAATTCAAATCACAAAACAGCAAGGAGGTGGTCTCAACCTTCTTAGAATGTTTTTCAACACATGCATAAGGTTATTAGGTGTGGCAAAGGTGATTTTCCAATTAACTTTAATATTAAGCTTAATTGGCTTCCATTGCTTTTATTCATAAAATAAAATCATAAAATTCAGGGAGTGTGTTTATGAAGCACTACAAACCTATACAAAGCCACTGCACACACATGCACACTTAAAAGAGCTATGAAATTAAATATACCGAAAATAACAAAAGCTAGCTACTAAAGCTAGATAAATGCATATGAAAATAAATACACATCAAAAGGATCCCAATTTTCTCACACATGGCCTCTGGTCCAAATCTCAGCTAGGCATGCAACAAATACACCTAGAGCTTCTATAGATCTTGGGTTATGCAATTACATTAAAAATCAAGCATATTTCAAGAATAAATATTTTTGTCAGATATAAAATTGTGATTAATTCACGACAGGTGCATTTTGGCATCAAAGGACAACATGGAGAAGTTGGGCACAAAAATCTATTTACTTTTAGCTACAAAAATCATTTAGACATATTATGCATAAATACAAAATAAATCATATAAAAAGATTTACAACATAACTTTGTGCAATGTTTGGTACAGAAGCTAGTCAAGTCAAAACACACAACATATCCAAAACTCAGCTACAGAGGACTTATAGATTTTGAGATACAACAGATCTAGGTTTTGCAGTTTCCTATTTTTCATGCAAAAACTAGCAGGAAAAGCTATGGTCATGCTGTACAAAAGTTGTAATGTTTTTCACAAGAAATCCAACAAAATTGAGTTTGCATTTTTCTGATTTTCTATGATTTTCTACGGATTTTCTAAGATTCAGCCAAACACCAAGTACTATGCAAGATCCACTTTACAACCAAGTCCCTGCACAGTTTTGATTCCTTACAGATATACCCTCGGTTTGCAGATTGGCCCTCAGAAAGACTTGAGGCCTCGCAATTGGGTCCTCGGGCCAGGGAGGCAGCGGGCTCGCCAGAATTCGCCGGCTCCGGCGGCGCTCTCGGCCGGGGAAGTGGCGGGGCTCGACCACGTGCTCACCTAGTACTCGGTGGTGACCGGAGTTGGGGCAGGGGAGTCGCCGGCGAGCTCGCTCGGCGGCGCGCGGCGGCGGCGGCCGCTGCGGGCTGGAAATCTGGTGACGGCGAGGAAGTACCAGGCAACGGGTGGCGGCTCGAGCTTCCGTGGATCCTAGAGGAGGTGTTTGAGGGTTTGGTTGGCCATGGTTGTAAGAGAGGGACGGAGCTCGGCGGCGGCGCTCCAATGGTGACCGGCGGCGAGTGAGGGCGCGGCGCACCGGTGTGTTCGCGCGAGAGGGGAGGGCACGGCGGTCGTTTTATAGCCAGGGGACAGGGAGAGGGGCAGTGCCTTCGTCGCGAAGGGATACCCCGCCATTAAGCTACGGTACGGCGACCGGCCTCGGCAGGCGCGCGTGGCAGGGAGGGCAGCGGCGGACCGGCGGGCAACCGATGGGGCGGTACGGCCGACGCGTGAGGGCACGGCGTGTGGCCGGCCCTGGGTCCACCTGCGTCACGCGAGGCGCGGCGCACGGACCGGCGGTCGCAGGTCCGCCTCGGCGTGTGTACGGTGGCGTACGGCGGTACGGCGGCGGCTCGACGTGGCGCAGCGCGCGCGGCGCGACGTCGTGTTCCAGCGCCCGGTTCAAATCGGTTTAGGTCATTTTGACCACGATTTTCTCCCAAATTTTGAACTGAAGCGCAGTAAGTTATAAATAGAAAAGTTGTAGACCAAAGATCCCTCTACAACTTTTACAAAGGCCGACAGGTGTTTCGAGCAACCATTTGAGCATGAACTGCAGGCAAAGTCGCCGGTTTTCATGGCGCCGGTGAACAGGAGCTGCTGGCGTTGACCCGGGTTTTGCACCAATTTCTACTTCAAATATGAAATGCCACCCAACATGAAAGTTGTGTCCCTCGAAAAGCTGGACAACTTTTATATTGGGAGATTTTGAAGTGTTTAGGTGAAATTTGGAGAACACGGCAAAAGTTCCGGAGGACGCTCAAAGACATTAGGGTTTAAGTAGTGTTTGACCGGGCCTTTGACCAAGGTTTGACCACAAGTGCGTGTTGACTTGATCAAGAGGGTCATTAGGGATTGTTGGCGAGATTTTCGAGGTTTTCGAAGTGATGACCCAGGTTGACCATGGTTTGACCAAAGTCAACAGGGTTTGACTCGGCTGGTTCGGTCATTAGCACTAATGAGGCTAATTAAAAACCTGGGGCGTCACAGCCTACCCCCCTTAAAAAGAATCTCGTCCCGAGATTTGACAACAAGATTAGAGCGATCCCTTCCAACATGACAAGGGTTACAAAGGGAGAAAGGCACATCCGCCTACACTTCTCGATACCGAGAATTCAGATAGGACAAAAGATACATGGTGCATCCCTCGCTTCCTCAACGCCGTTCATGAGGAAGCGGGCGATGAATGTGCACATGAAAAGCTAAGAGCAGACAGATTCCACCGGCGATGCAGAGGTACACTCCCACCAGCGTCCAGCGAAGCGTCTCGAACACCTCCAAGAACTGAGTCATGGGTGGCAGCGTGGCTCGAGTTCGTCTTCCGACCTACTTCCGAGCTTCTCCTCAACGTCGTTAGTGAAGACGGAGGGACAGCTTGCTCGACGAGGAACGGAGTAGATGAGAGAGATGGGCTAGTGGCAGGTTGGCCAACAACTAGCCGGAGGGAGAACAAAGAGCGATGGTGAGGTCGAGCTCGAAAGGATGCGAGGCTTGGTACTGGTGGTATCGACGGAGGGCTTGCTTTTTATGGTCGCTGTGGGGCTGCAACGGTCATCCAAAACCACCCGAGGTAGGGGCCGGTGGAGCAATCCGGTGGTGGCAACACGGGGCTCGACAATGGTCGGCCCGTGAGGTCTCGGCGACGTGATCGTGGCCGCGGAAAAGAGATGGCAGAGCGACGTCACGGCGTCGTACGGTCGTGGCACTGAAAAGGATGGAGTCCAACGGTCTGAAGAACTGACCGTGATGGTGAGAATCACGAGAAGAGCTCCGGTATCCGCCCTCTAGGCTCGAGAGCGTAACGAGGAGAATTTAGCAAGAGTTTCAACCAATGCTTCGTTGGCTTGTTTCTCGACTCCTAGAATTTGGAGGGTATGATCACGGATCATGGACGGATAAGCGATGGAGGACTCTCATGCCTTGACTTTTAGAGAACCTTGATTGCTCAAGAAAACTCTACTTCTACCTCTTCAACTTAGCTGGTTGATTTGATTTGAGGCTAAGAGAACATTGAGAGTGGACGGAAGGAGACCCAGTTGAAAAGTGATTACTAAAACAGATTTCTATGAAGAAAAGGAAGGTTAGTAAAAGATTTCTGTAATTTTCTTTTGGAAGAAGCACGGATGTGATTTATGGGTCAAAAGTTCCCCATACTCGGTTGCGTGGTTCATAAGAACAGTCTAGGAAGGTGAATTTATAAAGGCATTCTCAAGGAACGGCTTACGAATAAAAGGTAGGAAATGTATGGAAGATAAAGTAGTATGGGAATTTCAGAACAATCTTGCTCACATGTTATTTAATTTGTGAATTTGGGTGGTATTGACTCGTTACATTACAGTGCAGTGATTTTAAAAAGTTGGTGTGATGCACATGCTTATGAAGACACGATGCACATGCTCATGCGGTATGGTGCTCATGATGCAGGTTAGCACGACTCGGTTACCCACAAAACGAGTTAGCAATTGAGAGGCAATCAACGAGTTGAAAAGGAGTGTATGCGTGGCGAATCGCATTCTCACAACCAAGATACCTAGCGCGCTCCTAGTGGTAATCATGTGGCTGCAGCACACGTGATGCCCTAGGTTCCGTCGCGGCACCTTTGGTTATGGAACAACAACATCACCAGACATAAGAGAGATAGAGTATGAGTATCGAAAATTTCCATGCGTATGCACGTTAGTTCACCCAATTCCCAAATGCATGTGCTATGCAAATGCATACTCAAAAGTGACATTTGTTTTAATTTAAAAGGTTGTGAGCAAGACAAAAAGAATAAGTTCAGGATTGAGAGATCGGATTGATCACGATAGGCATGAAATTTTTGGACGAGTTTGATACTCATCACAGAACTCTGATCGGATCACAACTAGCATAAATAATGCCTTACGAAGGTCACTGCTGAAAGATGTTCAACCAAAGTGTTACATCGATGAGGGGTTTTGGGATTACCAAAACAACGCTTGGGGGTTACAAATGCAGCCTAGCCGCACAAAAGAAGGCTCCTAGTTCAGCCTACCACAAAAACTAACCAAAAGCGGCTGCACACACTAGGGGTTCCTTACAACTATTACACTCGTACGACTCAGAACTTTATTACAAACATACCAACTTCCAACTAGGTGACAACCTAGTCTTAGGTTTACTTCCCACTGGCTGGGTCTTCCATGTCGACGGAAAACTACGGTGAAGCAGGTCCAGACTCTACCCTAGATTCTCCTTGAATGTCCTCAACATCTTCTTCTTCTGCTGGTCCGGGAATGACAGGTTCCGGAGGTGGAGCTGCTATCGCTTCTAACTGATTCTCTAGTTCAAGCATATATTGGTCATTATGCTGCAACATGAAATTCTGCTCGTGAATAACTTCACTTAATTCCCGTATCTTTGCCTTATCCTTGCGTCTTCCCTTCTTGAGAGTGGTTATCATTGCTCGGGCTTCCTTCAATGCTTGAGCAGTATTCTCCATTTCTTTAACTCGGTACCTATAGATTTGGTGTCTATAGAATACACTTTCTCCCACCATCCGTCGATAGGTGTCGTACATGGCTTCTGAAAAGCGAACTGAGGTGACAAGTTCAGGAGTATAGTGAGAGTTGCCCTGAGCTGAAAGAAAAGCTTCGCGTTCGACCCGTGGTCTAACGTGTCGCTCAGGTACAGGAATCACGCTGGCTGCAGTGCTGGCTACTACGTCAGGGTGCTTCCCACAAAAAGTTGTGAGCGCTTCAAGAGCAGCCTTCTGCACAGTGTCAGCCAGGTTCCGTCCTTGTGCCTTACACTCCCACTCTTCCCAAGCAGGATTTGTCGGGCACGCAGGGATCTTCACCTTCACTTCACAACGAAGGAGCTGGTCGGTGGTCATGACCTCACGTGTCGAGTACTCTGGGTAAGCGGTGTACCCAAAGTCCTTCAGGGTGTCCCACAAAAGCGCAGGAAAACCACCCTCCTCGAGGTAGTTCACGAGAGTCCATGCTTCCACATCAGTCGACGTGGATCCAATGTTGTCCATCTGGACATAACGACAAAAGTGAGAACCAGACGGATGCGAGTGTATGAAATAGATGCGGACAAGATAAAGGACTCTTGGTTAAGAAATGGGGTAATCCTGTGTACAAAGGTATAATTGTGCGTTAAAACTCGAAACGAGCAGACATACACAAGGACATAAAGTTCTGGCAGTTGTGAACAAACATTCATAACTTAAAAACCAGAGCCCCAAAATTTCTCCAATTTGTGCAGCAAGTCAGCAAGATTATGGTACACACCTTTGGTATGCAAAGGTCGAGCTAGAAGGTTAGGAAGGTGCTCAACTAATTCAGGTTGCAGATTGGGTTTCCGGAAAAACAGCAAGACAGGGGTTCACTAATTTGAGCACAACTTGAGGTAGACCAAAGCTATGACCGTGAATTTTTGCGAGCAGAAACTAGATTAGATATGGAGCAACTTTGGTAGAGATCTCCTAGACAAAAAGATTCTTGGACAGGGTGCAAGATCTACGCAACCAAACACAATAGATTTTTTTTTTGGACAGCAACACACCTGCAAACGAGAGGCTAAGCAAGACAAGGCACACTAGCAAAATTTCACCTTAGAGAGCACATAACACCAACAAGGGTTCAGTTTTAAGGTTTCACGATTTTAGCATGATGCAAGACGTCCTATTCGTCCTCGCAAGGCAATCAAGCCAAAACTCGAAGTTAGCGCCGGTGGCAAGGCATATACGCGTTTCTCCCTATAATAACTAGTCGAGCACTAGTCGACGCTCACTTAGCGACTTACGAAACGTGGTTAGTGTACCTGCAGAAGATCACAGAACACAACGAACCTTTCATGCCAGCACTCATGAAAGCGTCCACATACATTACCGTTCACTATAGAAACGGCACCCATGCGTTTATCGCTGCATGGACAACGTCCAACCTCAGATACGCTCCTTTTGGAATGAAGCGGATCCTTGCCTCGCATACACACAATGCGGAACGTCCACGTATGGCAAAACGTGGCGAGACACAGACGCGACGGTGGGTTCCCTTTGGATTAGGTCCCATCCATCCCTCGCATGACTTCCATGCGGTACCACCACGTATAGCAAAACGTGATGAACTAGTATGGTTGTACAGAAAGTAAGTTCTGACAGTAATAAAATGTGCTGGGAGTTAGCAAAATAAACCATAGATTTGTAAGCCACCTGAAAGAACCCAAAAATTCCCTCTAGGGCCTCTCGGTCTAATCCATCCTTAACGGACCAACGTATTTTGCAAATCCAAACAAATCATGGAAAGTTTTATTCCAAAATCAGTGATTAAGATTGCTAATTAAACTCTGGTGCATATAATCGCTCTGATACCAGCTGTGACAACCCGCCCAGGAAAATACCGTACTATCGCCTAAACCAATCCACTTTGGTCATTAAGCAATAATAAAGTATCATCCTGTCGTTAGTTGCCGGGTTAACGCCCGGTAAATCACTTGGAATCCACACAGAGGATCGGACATATGCATTAAAACTCACGCGAAGGCGAGTCCAGAGTACACCCAAATTAAATCTCATTTATTACAAACCATTGTTCATGACATGAAGTAGAGGTTCAGAGTTCGAAAACAACGGAAATAAATAAACTAGCGCAACGGTAAACATCACAGGAGGCCATCGGTGATGCCAGCACTTGTCGTCATCCACCCATCCCTGCTCCCAGCTGGGTGAAATCTCACCAGATCAAACAACACCTGCAACAACATTTTTAAAGCAAGGCTGAGTATACTAATACTCAGCAAGACTTAACCGTCGGGTGACAACTACACCACCAAACTCTAGACATGAGAGGCTTTTTGGCCGGTGGAGTTCTTTTGCTGAAAAGCAACAAAGAGTATGTCCTTACTTTCAATATTTTAGCACAAGTTCTAGTTGATTACCATTTCTAAGTGTGCCAACTAATTCAATCAAGAATTGTACAAGCAATTAATTCAAGCAGTAAACTTCACCGAGTTCCATCATTAAGGGATATCATGGCCAGTTGATTAAGCAGTCTCAGATAACGGTGAGAGGCCGACAATCGATTGATTTATAACCTTGCAAGGTAAACCTAAACACGCGGTAGGGTGCCCCGCGAGGACAACCATCCAGGCGGTTCCCAAAAGTCCTCGGCTTGGGATCGAAGATTACTGTCCCGGGTACAAGGCTATCTGGCATACCCCGCAAGGCACCCAGCTTCGCACATGTACCCCCCCTCTCCCAGTAGCTAGCCGGGTGGTGATTACTCGAGATTAGTAATAGTAAGTTCCCGCACCGTCTCATTAAGGTACTAGGCTTACCGGTCCCATTCGCAACAAGTGCTTAGTACGTTCAAAAGCTTAGCCCACGAAAGCCACTGGACCGGAGCCCAAATCCCATGCTCTTACCACATGAGCAATCCATTTATAAAGATCTTATGGTTCCAACATAAGAACCTATTCTCGCGAGTGACGAACATCACTCGACTTGTATTGGTCCTATAGCATAGCAGCTATCGACGTAGCATAATAGTGATAGAGCATAGGTACCTAGGGATTCATGCATCTAGGTTTCAATTCAACTCCTGAAACGTAAATGCGCAATCATATCAATCATAATTGCATAATCTTAAAAAGACAGGGTTAATGATCCGGGGCTTGCCTTCGCTGGCAAGGTTGGCCTTGGGCCCTTCTGGACCTTGATCCAGGTCTTGAGCTACGTCCACGTACTGCAGCTCACCGTCAGCTCCTCCTTGTCCTCCTTTCGGCACGAGCGTATAACTACCGTCGGGAAGATCTACACGAGGATGCAAATGCAAGATTTAATTGACGGTTTTTAATTTAATTGATTACAAACAACAAATGACAATCATGGGGTGCATGGTTGACCACATTCACCTAGATAAGACATACATTCAGCATACTCTTCCAATAAAGGAACAATAGGCGGTTCTTTATTAACTATCCTTTTTAATAATGACTGTGTACATATTTATGTAAATAAATTAATTCAAATCACAAAACAGCAAGGAGGTGGTCTCAACCTTCTTAGAATGTTTTCAACACATGCATAAGGTTATTAGGTGTGGCAAAGGTGATTTTCCAATTAACTTTAATATTAAGCTTAATTGGCTTCCATTGCTTTTATTCATAAAATAAAATCATAAAATTCAGGGAGTGTGTTTATGAAGCACTACAAACCTATACAAAGCCACTGCACACACATGCACACTTAAAAGAGCTATGAAATTAAATATACCGAAAATAACAAAAGCTAGCTACTAAAGCTAGATAAATGCATATGAAAATAAATACACATCAAAAGGATCCCAATTTTCTCACACATGGCCTCTGGTCCAAATCTCAGCTAGGTATGCAACAAATACACCTAGAGCTTCTATAGATCTTGGGTTATGCAATTACATTGAAAATCAAGCATATTTCAAGAATAAATATTTCTGGCAGATATAAAATTGTGATTAATTCACGAGAGGTGCATTTTGGCATCACATGACAACATGGAGAAGTTGGGCACAAAAATCTATTTACTTTTAGCTACAAAAATCATTTAGACAGATTATGCATAAATACAAAATAAATCATATAAAAAGATTTACAACATAACTTTGTGCAATGTTTGGTACAGAAGCTAGTCAAGTGAAAACACACAACATATCCAAAACTCAGCTACAGCGGACTTATAGATTTTGAGATACAACAGATCTAGGTTTTGCAGTATCCTATTTTTCATGCAAAAACTAGCAGGAAAAGCTATGGTCATGCTTTACAAAAGTTGTAATGTTTTTCACAAGAAATCCAACAAAATTGAGTTTGTATTTTTCTGATTTTTCTATGATTTTCTACGGATTTTCTAAGATTCAGCCAAACACCAAGTACTATGCAAGATCCACTTTACAACCAAGTCCCTGGACAGTTTTGATTCCTTACAGATATACCCTCGGTTTGCAGATTGGCCCTCAGAAAGACTTGAGGCCTCGCAATTGGGTCCTCGGGCCAGGGAGGCGGCGGGCTCGCCGGAATTCGCCGGCTCCGGCGGCGCTCTCGGCCGGGGAAGTGGCGGGGCTCGACCACGTGCTCACCTAGTACTCGGTGGTGACCGGAGTTGGGGCAGGGGAGTCGCCGGCGAGCTCGCTCGGCGGCGCGCGGCGGCGGCGGCCGCTACAGGCTGGAAATCCGGCGACGGCGAGGAAGTACCGGGCAACGGGTGGCGGCTCGAGCTTCCGTGGATCCTAGAGGAGGTGTTTGAGGGTTTGGTTGGCCGTGGTTGGAAGAGAGGGACGGAGCTCGGCGGTGGCGCTCCAATGGTGACCGGCGGCGAGTGAGGGCGCGGCGCACCGGTGTGTTCGCGCGAGAGGGGAGGGCACGGCGGCCGTTTTATAGCCAGGGGACAGGGAGAGGGGCAGTGCCTTCGTCGCGAAGGGATACCCCGCCATTAAGCAACGGTACGGCGACCGGCCTCGGCAGGCGCACATGGCAGGGAGGGCAGCGGCGGACCGGCGGGCAACCGACGGGGCGGTACGGCCGACGCGTGAGGGCACGGCGCGTGGCCGGCCCTGGGTCCACCTGCGTCACGCGAGGCGCGGCGCACGGACCGGCGGTCGCGGGCCCGCCTCGACGTGCGTACGGTGGCGTACGGCGGTACAGCGGCGGCCCGACGTGGCGCAGCGCGCGCGGCGCGACGTCGCGTTCCAGCGCCCGGTTCAAATCGGTTTAGGTCATTTTGACCATGATTTTCTCCCAAATTTTGAACTGAAGCGCAGTAAGTTATAAATAGAAAAGTTGTAGACCAAAGATCCCTCTACAACTTTTACAAAGGCCGACAGGTGTTTCGAGCAACCGTTTGAGCATGAACTGCAGGCAAAGTCGCCGGTTTTCGTGGCACCGGTGAACAGGAGCTGCTGGCGTTGACCCGGGTTTTGCACCAATTTCTACTTCAAATTTGAAATGCCACCCAACATGAAAGTTGTGTCCCTCGAAAAGCTGGACAACTTTTATATTGGGAGATTTTGAAGTGTTTAGGTGAAATTTGGAGAACGCGGCAAAAGTTCCGGAGGACGCTCAAAGACATTAGGGTTTAAGTAGTGTTTGACCGGGCCTTTGACCAAGGTTTGACCACAAGTGCGTGTTGACTTGATCAAGAGGGTCATTAGGGATTGTTGGCGAGATTTTCGAGGTTTTCGAAGTGATGACCCAGGTTGACCATGGTTTGACCAAAGTCAACAGGGTTTGACTCGGCTGGTTCGGTCTTTAGCACTAATGAGGCTAATTAAAAACCTGGGGCGTCACAGTTACTGTCGGCCGGCGTTGTGTAGATAGCCCCAAAAAGATTTTGCTGGGCCCACTTGCTGTTTTTCGACCACAATTTTGATTAGGTTGGGCCTGTTTTTGTTGGGTTGAGTCCAACAAATGTGCACATTGTTTGCAGCCTTATATGTCATGTTAATTTCAATGAAATTGACTTTTGGCCCAATAAATAGTGGGCTAAGCCCACTAAAGGCCAACAGAAAATTAACTAATCATGCGTCAATATTAATTGATTTCATTTCAATTTTGATCTTTTTTTTAGAATAACTCTAATCTGGTTGGCAAAATAGTAATCAACACATATTTCTTTATACAATAAAACAAACTGTTGTTTACTATAAAGTAAGACCATATTGTTCATCACGTATCACAAACTATTACAGGATAACAGTCTCACAAGGAACATGGATTAACAAAGCTAAATCCAGGCCATAATCACAAGAGTACAGTAAAACAAGTCCACCAAACACCACAAAACCTGGTTGTTTGCTACCTACATAAACTCAGCAAGGGCATGGTTGTTCTAGCATACCATTCAGCATCAGGAGGCCCCGATCTGCCGCTACCAGTACCTTGACGCACCTCCAGAAGCTAGAAAAATACAAGAACCTATTGATCCATCAAACGATGCAAATTGGAAACTAACTGAATCTAACACGATCTAGACATCATTCAATCTCTTCAATCCATCAATTCATAAAATGATGCCAATTGAAAATATAAGAACCTATCAATCCTATCAATTGTGCACTTCCAGAAAAATCCCTAAAATGACAAGTGGCTTGAAGCACATCCAAAAGCTACTAAAATACAAAAACCTATCGTAAGGCGATGCAAATTGAAAACTAACTGAATCTAACACCTATGAATTGTCTATTGCCTATCAACTTCTAACACCAATCGAAGTGCAAATCTAAGGGTACGATGAAATTTGAATCTAACATATATGATCATCAATCCTCCAGATCCCTAAATCTCGATATCCCCAACCCTAGGAAAATAGGAGAACATATAGCGGCTCAAACCAGAGGACTGACCTTGTCGTGTTGTTTCATCCTCTCTTTACTTGGATGTGGCGGCGCAACCATCTTCCCGTCGCCACTAGGATCCACCATACGTGCCACAAGACGTTCCTGAGGAAAAAGTTGAGGGTTTTTGCGAAGGCAGTGAAGCGTTTCACCTTCGAATTACTGATTTATATTAAAGACTCACCTGAAAATAACAGATGGGACCTGGTGAATGTAAAAAATTTCCCTTCGACTGGTAATAGGTTCGACCAACGGGAGGAGCACATTTTCTCCTTGTTTTACCGCCATATTTACCTTCTTTAACTTACATGGGCCATGCAAAATAATATAAACACAAATAAACTAATTTAAAGAAATCTTCTTGGCTCAAATAATGCAAACAACATCATGTCTCAGTGGTAGTGCATCCATCCCCTTCAGAATCAAAGGTCCCGGGTTCGACCCCTACTATTGACATTTTATGACGAGTTGGAACACACTATTTTTAAACAAATGTATCTTTTTAATTTTCCTCCCTTTTTTACCAGACTGACTTGTGGGACCCTATTAAATTTTATGACGAGTTGGAACACACTATTTTTAAACAAATGCTTACATGTGGGACCCTGCAAAATTTTATGACGAGTTGGAACACTCTATTTTCGAAAGAATGCTTAAATGTGGGACCCTTCCGAATTTTATGACGACTTGGAACACTCTATTTTTAAAATAATGCTTACATGTGGGACTAAAGTCGGTTTATGACGCTGTTGCGAGCTTATGGCGTCACAATACTAGCTTGGAACATGGAATGCTCGTCTACAGTAACAACCGTTATGACGAAAGTTTTTTTTTGTCACTAAATTTGCTTGGAAGTGAAATTTAATGACGAGATCAGCGAGGAACGTCATAAATCAATGACGCTAAAATGTGGTTGCTTCACTAGTCAACGATTTTCTTGTAGTGAACGACCCCGACTAGAACCAACACCAGGACTTTGAACGCCAACCAGGTGTCATGTCACTCCCGACCATATAGATCCCATGCATGCTATTTAGTTGCTAGTGCTATAATTATTATCTTGCGAATGATTTTGAATGCATAGACAATCTTCTAGCCATGCCTTGATTTGTTATATCATGTACCTTGAAATCCCTACCTTGGGACTAGCTACAAACCCCTAGCTAGTCCCCGATATTTACTATCCATATAATTTATTTGATTTATGATATGGATGGATCTTTGGTATTGGCTGAGATAGGATATCTCGATATTCTAGCGTGTGTTTTTGGTGAGTGTGACTCCTTGATGTGTTACCGTGGGAGCGAGCCGCTTGGTTACTTGCGAACGTCTGTCAAGGGGAGATGCGACCTAGCCTCCTGCCCTAGCGGCGTGTCAGACGGTTGGAGTTGGTAGAGTGCTCGCTCCTTGCAATTAAGGACCGATCGATAGATAAAACTATGTTTTAGTGGGTTCTTTTCGTGCAAACCGCTCACCTTGTTATGGGCGGGGTTCAGTCCGAGTACTAGTATGTGGATAGCATCCAGTCTGTAAACGGATCAGTGTGATCATGTGAGAGGGGTGGTTTACACCCCCCGAGTACACATCACCCCGGCTCCTCTTGGGAAGGTTCCACAGCTTCGAGGACCTACTGGTAGTTTCGCGCTCCAGTTTAGGACGAGTCAGGCTCGGGTAGGCATCCGTTTCTGCCCTATCCGGCGGGTCTAGTTGTACAACCTCTGCAGAGTGTTAAACCTATAGCTATAGTCCGTGTCCACTGGTATGGACAACCCTTTAATTTGTTACTCTGGCTAGTATTTTCTTGAGCTACTTCTCTCCCCCAAGTGTGTGTGAGCCTGACTTTGTGCCATTAAATGTGCGGATAGGAGTTGGTGACCCCACATCACATACGAGAGTGGGATGCTGAGTATTTGTTGAGATTCAGTGCTTTGGTGTATATTCCTTGGTTGGGGTGTTGACCCCGGAGGCGTTGGCCACGGAGGTAGGGATCTCCTCGGAGATGGTGACCTCCCTGCTTTTATGCATACCTTGATGTTGCTACTGCTGCTATTGCATAACTTACTCAAACCATATATAGGCTCATCCATGCATGCTAGAATTCATTCTTTGCTTTCGCTCTTTATTGGGAAGCTGACATGACCTACTCGCTTATCAAGTAGATAGTGGACTTTCAGACTCGGAGCCCGACTACGACTTCGAGAATGACGAATGGGAGGACTGAGCTTGTTCTACGCTTGAGCTGCCTTTGGAGTTGGAGTCAACTTCGCTACATGAGTTCCGCTGCGTAGATGTTTACTCTGTTTGATGCAGTCCAATTGGACTTGTACCCGGCGTGTGCCGAAGAGATGTACTCAGATGATTATTTATAATAATATTAATTATGTGGATCTTCTAAATTCTCTCTTGTTTTGTATACATTTGTTACCATTGAGACAGAGATTGCATGTGATAGTTTTCCTGAGACTATCACAGAGGTGCAAAGGATCGGGCTTCCGTGTTCGGAATCCCGGTTCGTTTTAGTTGGTATCAGAGTCATGCTCGATCGTAGGACGAGCCCTAGGAATGGATGATAGTATAGGAAGGCCTAATTCCTTGAATCTTATATGTAATCCATGAATCTTATATAAACCCCTTGAATTTGTTTATATAAATACCTTGTCTAACTTTACTAACTCTTACTAACTTCCCTAACAACGATGCAGATGGAGGAGATTCGGTGGATCCCACTCAAGACCAATGACAAGTGGGCCGGAGGTTTCTGCAAAAGATCATGTTGGAGTGCCTGGATAAAGCAGGAGTGGAGACCAACGAAGTGTTCTACGAGGGACAGACCTCAGCAGTGTTTGACCACTCACGGACGCTCTTAACCCTGAAGATCCCAGCCAACCCACAGGTGCCTGAGTTCAAGGAGGTTAACATTTCCTGTTTTGAGAACTCAACCTTGGAAGCTCACCAGAGTTGCACGCGCATAGCGCTGAAGGAGGTTTTCAAGCAGCTTAGCCAGAGGTTGGAGAGTACCCCATTCACTGTGCTACCGACAGCGGTCTACCACGACAGTCGTTGGGACAAGGATCAAGCCGAGTACATAGAAGTGACCAAAGTGGGCCAGGATGAGGACAAGCAGTTGGCAAGCAGGTGTATTCAAGCACAATATCAAGCACTGTACTGGGTCGATAATGAGATCGTCTTCTTCAGGAGCAAGTGGGATGACACTCTGGAGCACAACACCCACCTGGAGCGCGAGAACAAGGACCTAGAGTTCTTTCTGAACGAGGCTCACTAGAGGAACAGTGTGCTCATCGAGTGGGGGCTAGCAGCTGCCCGAGCAAGCATCGAGAGAGATGCTATGGAGATCACCACCCTCAAAGAAAGACTTGAAGCCACCCAAGCAGCACTCCGAGCGTCAGAAGTCACCGCTAGTGAAGACAGGTTGAAATTCTGTGAGAAAGAGTACCTTGTTCAGTCACTTGGCGCAGCGTGCACAAACTACCAAACCTGTGTGTGGGGACTGGAGGAGAGACTGCAATAGAACTACAACCACTTATGGTACCTTGGAGGAAGACTATATGAAGCTCAGGATACTACCAACAGAACCAGCACAGCTTGGCGAGACTCAGACCAGAGACGTGTGACTGAGCTTGGGGAGGTCACAGCTTCAGCATCCCCACAAAAGACGCCGAAGTTGAGGGCAGAGACTTTCAAGTTACCACCGACACAGCTACCAGCACAGCCACCGTACTCGAGAGGTAGTGAAGACACGCCCGAGATGGACAGAGCTCTGAGGAGTTTGGCACACTACTTCGGCCTGTTGCATATTGAGATCCTAGAGTAACCTGGAGTCAACGACCCCCCTTTCTATGCAATACCATAGAGTCCGAAGCCAATGAAACCACCTTCACCACCTTACTCACCGGCTCCAGACATGAGACAGACACCCTAAGGAGAGGATCTTGAGCAGCTTGAGTTTCAGCAGAGATAGATGAGGCCGGATGGAGTAGCACCTATCATGATGTCCAAGTGTAGATGCCACCCTTTATGTGTCACATAGTAGCTCTCATGCTTCTGTGTAATCTTGAAGGTTCCTAGAGTAGACCTCGAGATACACACCTTTTGTATGGTGATCTTGCATGAGTAATTGTAGCTATTGTTTCTTTCGGTGTTCATGCTTCTTTTTGTATGGTGATCTTGCATGAGTGATTGGAGTTATTGGTTCCTAGAGTAGACCTCAAGATACACACCTTTTGTACACCTTGTTTGATTAAATACCTTCAAGATAATTTTCGACTACTCGTTTCTCACGATCTCAAATCTTGGAACAGATGGCAGGGGTGAGGAGGTCAGGACGGCTCCTATGCCATTTTGAGGAGGCTGCTAGAGAGGATGCTGAGTAGGAGGACGTCCCTCTCCCCAGGGCAGGTCGAGGTCGTGGCCGCCGTGGAGGCCGTGGCCCACGTGGTGGATGCCGAGGTGGACGCCGAGGCGGGTGAGGTGGTCGAGGAGGCCGAGGAGGCTGTGGACCAGTGAACCCTAACCCAAAGGAACCAGAAGAGGAAGAACCTAAGGAGGAAGCTAAAGCAGAACCAGAGCCGAACCAGGAATAGCCGGCTCTGCCCAACCTTGTCGATGTGATGGCACTTCAGACTCAGCTGATGCAGACGATCGCCAATGTAGTGGTGCAGAACAACAACAACAGGGGTAACTACAGGAACCAGCCCGAGAGCTTGCAAAAGAGGGTGGAGGGATTCTCCAAGATGTGCCCACCAACCTTTGACAACTCAGCGGACCCACTAGTGGCTGATAACTGGTTGAGATAGATCGAGAAGAAGCTAGAACTTACGGATCTCACTGAGGAACCATGTGTGGCAGTTGTAGTGCACCAGTTGACAGGCACTGTGGGAGCTTGGTGGGATAGCTACTGTCACTCGCATGAGCTCCCGAGCCACATCACGTGGGCCGAGTTTGTGGAGGCTTTAAGGGAGCACCACATACTAGAAGCAGTCATGGACAGAAAGGCAGACGAGTTCCGACACCTCAAGATGGGCCAGATGTCAGTGCAAGTGTACACCAACCGCTTTCAGGAGCTGATGTGGTATGCACCAGATGATTCCAACACAGAGAAGTAGAAAGTGTACTGGTACATGAAGGGTCTACACTGTGGGATGGCACACCACTTGGCCGCCAACAACTGCGTGACACTTCATGCCCTTGTTGGCAAGGCTTTGGTTGTGCTGAAGTGAAGACTGGACTACGTGGAGGTTCATGGTGAGAATGGGTAGTGCACTGATCGTGCAGGACACTCAGGATCTCACCAGAGGCAGAGGACAGGCTCACAGCAGTACCCACAGATGAAGCAACATCACTACACCCAGAAGCAGCAGTCTTAGTACCCACAGCAAGGCAAAGGTCACTCTGGAGGGAGTGGAGGAATGGGACAGTGGAAGCCCAAGCCACAGTAGCTGCCACCTGCTTTCGACAATTCACATGTTACCTTCTACTACTGCCTCCAGCTAGGACACAAATCAAATGTGTGCCCTCAGAAACAGCGGTCTGGAGGACAGAACAGGAACCCACAGTACCAGACTCCAGCGAAAGCATCATCTTAGGGAGGACAACTACAACAGAACTAGCAGAGGAGCGCACCACCACCCACTCGAGGCCGACTAAACCACCTGACAACAGAGAATGCTGTCGCAACACCTGACATGGACCTCGATGAGTTTCTTGTTGACTCAGTCATGGCAACCGTTCTGTTTTATACTGGAGCTCAGTTTTCATACATTTCTACAAAATTTGTGAAAGAAAGGTCATTACCAACTAAGCCCAGACCAAGTCCAATTTTGACTAGTTCTCCACTAGGAGAGAAGAGGAGTACACTTGAGTGTAGGGGAGTGAACATGGTCTTCGAGAAGAAGTTGTTCGTAGCAGACCAGACAGTTCTAGAGTGGACCGGAATCAACGTGATACTCGGAATGGATTGGTTGGCAAAACACAACGGATTGGTGTCATGCAACCCAAGATACATACAGTTGGGGCACCCCAGTGGAGTCCGTGTGAAGATCAAGCCTCAGTGCTGAAAGAAAACACTGATGCTGTGCAACATGAAAGGGAAGAGTTTGGAGGAAATTTCGGTGGTGGGGGAGTTCCCAGACGTGTTTCCTGAGGAGCTTACCGAGCTACCTCCTGACCGAGACAAAGGGTTTGTGATCGAGCTTATGCCGGGAGTTGGACTAGTGGCCAAGAGTCCGTACAGGATGTCCGCAGATGAATTAGATGAACTAAAGAAACAACTCAAGAAACTGTTGGAGCAAGGATTCATAAGGCCGAGTGCCTCACCTTGGGGTTCACCTGTACTCTTTGTGGACAAGAAGGATGGATCGAGGAGGATGTGTGTGGATTACAGAACTCTCAACTTAATGACGATCAAGAACAAGTATCCTTTGCCTAGGTTTGACGATTTGTTAGACAGGCTGAGAAGAGCCAAGTTCTTTTTGAAGATTGACTTGAGGTCTGGTTACCACCAGATGAAGATTCGTGAGCAGGACATTCCAAAGATAGTTTTCACCACTTGGTACAGCTTGTACGAGTTTGTTGTGGTTTCTTTTGGGCTGACCAACGCACCTGCCTACTTCATGAACATGATGAACAAAGTCTTTATGGAGGAATTGGACAAGTTTGTGGTGGTGTTTATCGATGACATTCTGATCTTCTCTGAGACAGCTGAAGAGCATGAGGAGCACCTTCGGATAGTGATGGAAAGGCTGAGGAAGCAAAAGTTGTACGCCAAGTTTAGCAAGTGTGAGTTCTGGATGGAAGAGGCCACCTTCTTGGGACACATGTTGTCAGCTGAGAGAGTTGTCGTGGAGTCAATGACTAAGGGGGAACAACCTCACAATGTGACCGACATCAGAAGCTTCCTTGGTTTGGCAGGTCACTACCAAAGATTCATTGAGAACTTCACTAAGATTGTGAAGCCCATGACAGAGTTGCCTAAGAACTACAAGAAGTTTGAGTGGACAGAAGATTGTGAGAGGAGGTTTCAAGAGTTCAAGAAGAGACTCACTACAGCCCAGTACTTACTTTGCCAGATATCAAGAAGGACTTTGTGGTTTACTGTGATGCTTCCCAGCAAGGACTATGTTGTGTGCTGATGCAAGAAGGAAAGGTTGTGGCTTATGCGTCGAGATAACTCAAGAAGCACGAGGAAGGAGACAAGACTTGGAGTTAGCAGCAGTTGTTCACGCCCTCAAGATTTGGAGACACTACCTGATCAGCAATAAGTGTGAACTCTACAGCAATCACAAAAGCTTGAAGTACTTCTTCACCCAGTCTGAGCTGAACATGAGGCAAAGGAGATGGTTAGAGCTGATAAAGGACTACAAGCTGGAGATTCACTACCACCCGGGCAAAGCTAACGTCATGGCAGATGCTCTGAGCAGGAAGGTGAAAGGATCTTGATGTCGCATACAGGGGGGGTGAATAGGCGCAACCTGAAAATCACCACTTAAAACAATTTTATTTGTGAAACCCAGATACTCTGGATTTTTTCCGGAGTCTCTAAGAAGTCCGGAGTCTCTGGACTGCGCCAGCGCAGCGGAAAATGCACTACTACCCAAAACTAGTGCCACCAGTCTTCCAAATCCGGTGCCACCAGATTTGTCCTAGCAGTCCACCTTGTTGGTTTTGCTTTGTTTGCTTGCTTGAAACTAAAGTCCGCTTGGTGCAAGAGCTTAGAAGTGTTTCTTGGATGAAGGATGATTGACTTGCACTTCAAAAACACTCACAACCGAGTAGATCGACAAATATTACAAAGAGCAAGCTACGAATTATGACCAAAGTAAATGCGAGGTAAACAAACAAGAGACACAGTGATTTGTTTTACCGAAGTTCAGATTCACCACCATGTGAATCCTAGTCTCTATTGGGTGCTTCTCCTACCGAAGCTGGGTTGCACTCAACCCTTTCCTCGATCCACTAGATAGCTTCTTCCCTTTCGGAGGCGAAGCAAGGCCTTCACAAACTGTCCTACAACTCACCACACCTTGGGAGCTTATGGGCAACGCCTAGCCGTCTAGGAGGCAACCCTCCAAGAGTAACAAATGCTTCACACAAGCTTGACGATGTCCAACAGTGCTCAAGGGAATCAAGTGCTCTTTGATTACTCACAAAGGCTTCTCTCTACCACCCAACTCACTAGATCTATCAAAGATCGAACAACCTCACCAAGAGGGGTTGGGGAGAGCTAGAATGGCTTTGACTTAGCAAGGAATAGCAGGGGTGCACACCAGCAACCTCAGGAACAACAGCTTGCAATAGTGGGGACCTAGGGGTATAAATACCCAACTCCCAAATACTAGCCATTGCAAACTCAGGGGAAAACCGGTGCCACCGGGTTCCCAAACCTGGTGCCATCGAGATTTCAAACCAAGTAGTTGTTGGGCCGACTGATACGAAACTAGTGCCACCAGTTTCCCAAAACCAGTGCTACCGGGTTTGACACAGGGCCAAACCCGAGACCGTGTACGTGTGGTTTTTGTGTCTCTCCCAACTCACTTTGGTTACTTGAGCACTGAGACACTTTCGAGACTCCTTGTGATGCATCCCTCTTCATAGTACGACGTACCTATACTCAAGATCAAATATAAGCCATATAAAGATCCACTTGAGCTTCATCTTCATAAATAGCCATACTTGGTTAATATATCCACTTGAGAGATCCATCCATCAATGTCTCATTGATTTGACCACTTATACCTTTAGCTAGTGACTTTGAACTTCATATATGAATGAAACCCATTTCTTGATCAAGTCACCTTTCACATGACTCAACAAACATAGAATGCTTCTTCATTGCTTCACTCGGTTAGGCTCGACTTGATACCTTGAAATTCTACAAGCTAGAGCCACTTCACCCTAGCCAAGCACATGGTCCATGTCACTACTTGGCCAACCTTAGCTTAGTAACTCGTTGCTAAACCCTTGCTTGATTTCTTCATCCATTCGTTGCCATTTTAGTTAAGCTTTGATTAACCACTGAGAATGAAATCCAATTGAGATCATGCCTTCTTTGATTTTATAGTCCCATTTGATCATAACAAGCCTTCCTATTAGTTTAGGGACCATCCAATATTCCAATGTCACTATGTCTCTTTCTTCACCTTCATTGGCTTGTTTGTATGTCAAGTATACACCATGGGATCACACATACCACAAATCATGACATTCAATCTTATATAAAGCCATTTAATAATATGTGGCAATAACCCATTCCTCAATCTATCTTGTACAACAATGGCTTGTCTTCATATATAGATGTTCAATGTCATACATCATGCTTTGTTATTTATATGTTGCTCACATACTCAACAAAGGCATTAGATCTTTAATCTTGTTGTCAATCAATACACCAAAACCCACTTAGGCTTAAAAACCTAGTTGACAACCTCGATTAAAGCTTACAAGATATACACAATAAGGGTTAAAAACTATAGATTTAGGCTGAGCTCCCCCTTAATATGTGCTATGAATGGAATTCATAATATTTGGCCTTAAATGCCATTTGCACATTTTCAGGAAAACATGGAGCTCCCCCTAAATCCCTGCAATAGTGGGGTGGAAAGCAAGTGTTTGAACAAATAAACCGTGATGCATGCACAATATATGCATTTCAACAAATAAAGCAAAGAAATGTAGTGATGTTTGGCCAAACCCGGTGCCACCGAGTTGCCAAACTCGATGCCACCGGTTTTACCCAGGCAGCCCTGTCAAAAAGCAATACATCACCCATAAATTCACACTAAGATGCATACGAGTCTTAATAAGCATAAAAATTTCAACACACATTAAAGCACACATCATAAAGGTTCTCAAGTTCAATTGAAGCTAAAGATAATTTATTACATGGGCCTGTTGCATCCAACAGCCAAAACCGGTGCCACCTGTTTTGGAAACTCGGTGCCACCGAGTTTGCCAGCAGAACCAGCATAGAGTAGCCACTTCAGAAATCCGGTGCCACTGAGATTTATAATCCGGTCCCACCGGTTTGTGCAGATAGAGCAGATGCAGAAACAAATCCACAAGCTTTCAATTGACAAATTCTCTCCCCCTTTGTCATCTATCACCCGTAAAAGATCTTGTGGGGGTTCTCTGATGGCAGCTATTCCTCCTCTTCATCATCTTCCCTTTGATCTTGACTTGGTGGCACAAAAGGGGGTGGGTTATGGAGAGGTGGAGGTGTTGGAAACATTCCCGCATACAGATTAACCGAGCCAAATAAACCACCATAGAGGTAACCACCACCAGTGGTAGACCCTCCCGGTGCATTATGATCCACGAGGCATACTAGAAGATGTGCCTTGACCTTAGGTGGCCATGAATGGTGCCTTAGAGTATGAAGTACGAGCACTATGCATTCCTCCAAAAGATGGGTTGTAATATGAGTTTCCATAGGCTCTATCCCAATAATCTTCATTTGTAGCTTGATCAACTTGTTGGGAATTTTCCCATCTTCTCTCAAAGGTCTCCGGCTCACTATCTTCATTATCGGAAGGTGCACTAGGAATAAGAGACCAATTTGTGGGAGAGGGATTTTCATACATTTGCCTTATCATCCTTGAATCCCTCTCCCTTCTCTGCCTATCCTTGTAAGCAATATCATTTGCATTCATGCAAGCACCACACTGAAGTTGAATAATTTTCTGAGGGGAGAAGGGGGCTTTTGCACATCTTGTCTACCACATCCACGACCTCTACCATATGAGTGCCTTACTTCCCTAGAAGGAGCAGAAGCTGCAACGGGCTCCTCAGAGGCCCCTTGGCCTGTAACATTTTTCCTTTGTCTTCCTGAGCCCACTAGAGTTGAATCCTCAATGTCATTCTTCAAGTGAATGGGTTTATGCTCATGATCATACTCAAACTTGAAGTTGGTAATGGCCTCAATGGCATGCATGAGATAAGGAGCATATCCACAACTCTTTTGTGGAGAAGAGGCTATGGTTTTCATTTCCTCCCAAATGTAGTCCACCACACTGAATTCTTGCTCACTAGGATCCATAAATTTCAGCAAGTCTCTCCCATAATGTGATACATTCGATTGATCCCATTCTCTAGGAACAAATGTCTTTCTAAACATACGGTGATGATATGCATAGAAGGGTATCATCCCTTTGACACAACCATAGTTCCACTCTCTTCCTGATATGTACGTGAATTTCATTTCCTCCTTGTCCATGTAGTGAGCCATATGAATCTTCACTCTAGATTGTCTTCCTCACCAAATCCAAGTAGAGAGGCAAATTGGGTATAGGACATACCAAACCATTTCCCCTCTGTCATCCAATGCAATCACTTCATTGTTCCATGACTTTGCAAAACCCATGATTCCATAAATGTTTTTCCTTTTGCACTCACGAATAATTTCTTAAATTTTGGGGTCTTGTAAGTCTGTCAAGAACTTCCAATCAATGTATTCTGAGCGAGCTATGGGATAGTCCTTTTTGAGTATTGCACTTGCATAATAGTATTGATGGAATTTGGTGCCAAACCGGTAGTCCAAATTTCTCCCACCCACTTCTATGGGATTCTTTTCTCTCTCTTTCCTTGCCTTCTCTGTCATGCCCCTTGCCTTGTAGTTGATTACATTGCGGTGCTCAGGACCATAGGGAGGCCTTGTTCTGATGTTGAAGTAGGTCTCTTCATCACTGTCAGGTAGCTGAGGTCCATTGACTGAAATAAAGACAGCCTCATCACTGTCATCATCCCCGGTGCCCTGACTGTGCTCAATGCTAGCTGTACAGATATTTTTGCCTTTTCTTTTGCACTGAGCAGCCGCTGCATGTGACTCAGGAGGAGTGGGCTCCCTCCTATATGGGCTTTCCTCATCATCATCACTAGAGGTTGACTCATGCTCGGAGTCTTCAATGCGCATGGTACCTCTAGGAAGGTTAATTCTCCCTGCTGCCCTTTTAGACCTTCTAGGCCTTAGTGGCACTTCTTCCTCAATCTCAAGATTGCTACTAGCTCCTTCTCTCCTTCTCAACTCATATTGGGCATTCTTTGATCGTTGAGGTCTTCTACCATAAACTTGATCAAATGTTGGATCTGTGACACAAACAAATAAATATATGCCTTAGGAACAATTCTTTGTCACTAGAATACGCATTTGAATTTTCTTCAGCAGATTTTGCAAACTGGGCAGAGCCTCTGTGCCAAAACCAGTGACACCGAGTTAGGAAACTCAGTGCCACTGGGTTTAGTATGAACCCTATTTCATGCCCCAATAATGTTGCCATGGAATCTCTAAACCAGTGATTGGGATCTGTTCTAGGACCATTTATATGCCATTCTACCAAAGTATTCCCAGATATAGGTCCTAGAAAAGTTGATCGGGCAAAACTAATGCATGGGGTACCTCTTGCCATGGTGAGAGCATTGCTGTAGCCCGGAAACGGAGGGGAATCCGGTCCAACTAGGTTGGGGACTCCGAATTTTGACTTGCTCCTTGAATTCCACGGTGGAATCCTCAAACTGCCATGGAATCGCCCTTTCTCCCTCTCTTTGCTATTCTGGGTCATGGGGGTGAATGGAGGACATGAATGGGTAACTGTAGGGTGAGTCACGGGTCTTATCCTTTTACTGTCGATAGAAATCGGTGCCACTGGTTTCGGGAAACCAGTGCCACCGGGTTTCACTTAACCTGTGGACTTTTGTCCATATTTTTAAATCTGCACTTCCTTTTCCCTTCCACTTTCTCTCTCTGTCCTTTTTAACCATTTTTGCATAGTCCTTATACACAGATAAGGATTTTGATGGATTTTGATGAATTTTGAGAAATCCAAAGTTTGCAAGCCCTTAAGATAAGAATGAGTAGCTTCCTTTGAACTTGAGAGAGACTTGTCATTTATGATTAGCCATCAATCAAACATGAGCAACAATAACCATAAATAACAAGACATAATCTAAAAAGATCAAGACTCAAATATTTTGCAAAAAGGCACACCACCTACACATACTAGTGAATTTTTGAAAATCTATCGTAAGTCACAAAGAGTATGCAAAGATTACAAGCTAGGATAGGTCTTAGCATATTTAGGTCATGTCACTACTGAGATTCAGACCGAGGTTAGAAAACAAAATTTCCAACAATGAATTTGTGAGGCATCAACTAAATATCCAAAATCCATCACTACCACCAAGCAACAAATCAAGGTGATACTAGTCATCTTTGCACACCAAAACTCACACTAACATAACAGGCCTAGATGCATTAAATTAATTGCTTGAATTTAAAATTTCATACCTTGTCCTCTACTAAATAATATTCTCACATAGAGAGACTCACATAAGTTAGCTTGCACCTTTTTGTCTTTCAATATTTTTAGCTTGTCACTTTTGATAAAATACCCATTTTGTGCTAAGGACAAGAGAACACAAATGTTAAGAATACAAGCTCTAGTTCCACATTAGATGACTCTTTGATTGTGGAAAGAAATGAGTCACCTAACATGAAACCTCATAGTTTAGGCCAAATTCCTTAATAGTATAGTGCTCACATAATTACGTGGAAGGAGTAGACATGTGCACTATTTTTGTCAAACAAGTCCAAATCAGGGAATTTAAGCTATATTATGGAGAGTAGCCAAAAACAAATATAATCCAATCCATAAATGAAGAGTGAGAGACCAATTACAGAGATGTATTGATGACCTCCTTGCCATGTGGCTTACTCACAACCAACACCCTTGCCATAAGATATATTCAAGTGTAGTATATAGATATTTACATAGAACACCTCTCACTTGAACTACACACATGAAGCCTTGCAAGTGGTGTTGGTACCAAGAGACACAAACTGTGAAGTGAGCTCCTCCTAAATAGGTGCATCAAGTATTTGAATCTTGATAAATGCACTTTTAGCTCAATTAAAGCACTAGGGTAGGAAGCTCCACATTTTGGTCCAAATATATGAGCAAATATGCATTGATGGAGTTGATCAAGAAAAGCTCACAAATTATTCTGAGGTAGGACCAAGAGAATATTGCTTAAGACATTTGGATTATTTTCTTGTCCTTTTTGCTCATCCTGACAAACTAGGTGCCACCGAGTTTGCCAAAACGGTGACACCGGATTCTACTAGAGTCCTGCAGCTTTGCATTTCCTAGAGATGAAAATGATCCATTTCTTGATTCTTTATTTTATTTTTGCTCACTTCTATGCTCCTGCATAAGTCATTTGAGAAGCATTGATTAAGATTTCTTCTATATATTTCACTTGGTTCTTTTCTAGAGATGAATCACACAATTTCCCTTGAGATATAGATGAATGTAAATAAATATCTTTTCGAGTGAACCAAGATTCCAATGCTACTCAAAGTACCTGCAAAGTCCTTTTAGACATGTTTTGGTACACAATGTGCATTGGGTCTTGAGAGGTTAGTGATCATGGACTTTGGTACCCAAATGACTTTTGTGCCTCTTCTTTGTTATACAATCACTCTAGGAGCACAACGGTCATTTGAGTTCATCCTAAGCAATTTATTTTCATTGTGAATGTGAATAGGTTTAGGATTCTTACTCATGGGACAATCTTTACCAAAATGTCCCTTTTGTCGACAAGTGTGGCAAATCTTATGCTTGATGTTGCTAATCTTCTTCTCACTTGTCATAGAGCCATTCTTCTCCTTGTATTTAGCTTGAGCCTTCAGAAATCCCTTGTTGAGCTTGATATTGGGTTTCTTAGAGGAAACCGGTGCCACCAGTTTGGCAAACTCGGTGCCACCGGGTTTCCCTAAGGGAACCTTTGACCGGTGAGGACCAGGTGTGTCCGAAGACTAGTAGAGGGTCGCTCCTTAGTGATGAGTGATTGACAATGTTGTGTGTACTGACGCCTGGCTAAGTGTGCAGGTACAGGTTGCGGTTTGACTCGTGTCGGTGCAGGTGAAGAACACGCACGAAAGGCCTTAGCCGTGGCGGCCTTCGGGTGATGGTGAGCCAAGTAGGCTTGGTTCGATGGACCCGGTGGCCGATGGGGTCAAGTGCGCGCCGTGCGGTGCAAGACTAGCGGACTGAAGTCGTGAACATGGGCCGGTGCAAGGTAGCAGATCGAGGCTGAAGCTTGCACGCGGGGTTTGTTGGTTTGCCCACAAAACCATCGGTGGACGGTTTCTTGGTTTGGGCCGCAAAACCATGCCCGGAGGCCCGATGCGACAGAGACGGTGATCCAGGAGCGTCGGGAAGCTTCGAGGTGGGGGGCACGTGCCGTGATCGCGGGATTTGCGTCGATGCTAAGCAAGACCGTGGTGGAAGCGTGTCCGCTTGATGAAGACTAGACCATATTTCCCCCGAGAGGTGTGTATCTTCTGTTTGAGTTGTAGGGGTAGCACGGTCATTTACCTCCTCTGGTGGACTTTGTATAAATAGCGGAGAGGTGAATGGAATTTCTCTCTCTTGGACTCTAGGGTTTCCTCCCCCGGTAGATCATTCAGGACTGCTTCTTTTCCTCTCTATTCCTTAGGCTAGATTATTGTATAGACTCTGACCTCCGGATGTATGGAAGCATTCGACGTTGCGGTGATCTCCTAGCTCTTTGTGATTTTCATGTCATTTTCAGGGCTATTTTGGAGGAGTTTCGTTCTTTGCTCGATTCGTGGATTTGAGGGTGTTTTCTCTCTGATTTCTTTGAGGGGATCATGGGTGGATGCCTTGCGCATCTTTGTGTGTGATCTTGACCTCTCAAACGCCTGGAAACACCTTCGATTTGTGTGTTTTTGGTCGGAGCCTGAGTTCATGGTGGTGGTTCGTGTGATCTGTGATTCCCAGTGATTTAGGGAGTTAGAGACTGAGATTTTTGGGGCATAGCTTTCTCTTGTGACCCTTGTCATCTTGCCAAAATCTTGTCTCAAGAGCTCTAGCCGTTTGGGAGATCCGGTGATGGATTTGTAGGAGTTGACCCCGCAGGTCATGCTGTTCCTACTCTGTTTGTGAGCCACGGACAGTCTGCGGGACTGTGGCGGACGGTCCACAAGACCTATGTTTGTCGCAGTTCGTCACGTGTTCATGCGCCTTTGTGTTTTGATCCGTTTCATCCCTAGGTTTTTGTTGCTGGCAGTTTGCAGACAGTCCGCGTGGCTGAGTTTTTGTCTAGGGTTAGGCTGCATTTGTCTGGGGGTTTTCAGCGAGTTTGCCGGATGGTTCGCGTGGCCTTCACGGACAGTCCGCGACACTGGCAAACGGTCCGCGTGGTTCTGTTGGACAGTCTGATTTTCCCGGTGCGCTACTGGAGGTTCTGTTGCAGTTTTCGGACAGTCCGCACGGTCGGTCCGGACAGTCCGCCTGTGACTTGCGGACAGTCTGCCCGTTCTGCATGAACAGTCCGTGCTGGCTTTTTCCGAATTGGCCAAGCGTTTTGATTCTTGTCTTGTGCTTCCGCGCTTTGATTCAAGACTTATCTCTAGATCTTGTGGGCTTGTGTGTGCCTATTCTAGAGCTTCTTTGGTGTGTGCGAGTGATTTGAGTGGCAATCGGGGTATAGGCCGAGTTCGTCCTTCGGGAAGAATTTTTATCGGCTCCGATTCACTCCCCCCCTCTCTGGTCGCCTATTCGGTCCTTCAACCGGTTGATACAAGCTTCAATCTTGTGCCCTTTTTGATGACATCCAAAGCATCTTCTTTGAGCAAGACTTCTTTGCCTCTTTGATTGATTTGGATTGTCTTCTTCCTTGAATGACCACATGGATGCATAATGTCCCATGTGTGAGCACTTGTAGCACTTGATGTGATCTAGCTTCTCTTTGTTGCTTATCTTGTGATCATTGATCTTGTGGCTTTGTTGAGAGATTGATCTAGTGACAACTATCATCTTCGCAAGCTTCTTCACCATGGGCTCACGGTTATCTTGAGAAGGTTGCACTTTTTCTTTTCCCTTCAACTTGGCCACCTCTTTCTTGAGTCTTTCGACCTGATGCATAAGATCATCATTTTCTGGAGCAATGGAGTCATCACAAGGTTCTGCAACGACACAATCATACCAAGAAGGTTTGCCTTTTGGGCCACATAGGTTAGCACAAGATATATCATTTTCAACTTGAGTACATGTGCTAGTTGTGCAATGAGGTGTATAAGATTTAACTGAGTTTACCAAAACCTCATTTGCTACTTCTAGCAAACTTTGTGATTCTACAAGCTTCTCATGAGAGTATTGAAGTTCTATGTGAGTTCCTTGTAGTTTCACAAACTTGCAAGTGATTTCCTCAAGTTGATCCTTGAGATCTTGATTCTCCTTTTCTAGGGATGCTGCACAAGATAGAGAGTTAGTAGCACAAGCGTAAGCCTTAGTGATATCCTCCTTGTACTTACTAGACAAGACATCATTTGACTCCTTAAGCTTCCTGAATTCTTCTTCGAAGGAGTCACTATAAGCTTGTTGTCTTATGAGCTCGTCTTCTTGCCTTCTTACTCTCTTGATGAGCTCCAATACATTCTTTCTATCTTTCTTGGTCATCTTATCGAGCTCAAAGTCAAATTGCTCAACTTTACCTCCTTTCTTCTTTTTACCTTTAGTCACTTGAGACTCGGCATTGTTAGTGCAATGAAAGGAAGTACTAGGATCTGTATATACCTCATTGGGTTGGTGAGGTGTTGCATTGATGCTCGATGAAGTGTTGCAGCTCTGCTCACTACCCAAACTGGTGCCACCGGTTTCCAAACCCGGTTCCACCGAGTTTGCCTAGTCAGTGGCAGAGGCATTGGTGTTGCAGCTCTTTTGCTCCAAGGGTGAGGTCTCTAGAGGGGAGATGCAAGATGTTGATGTTGGGCATTCCTCTAGTGATTCCTCCTCCTGTTCTTCACCATCTTCATCATTGGCACTTGTATACATGTCTTTGAGTGCCACCCAAATAAGATGTGCATCATCACAAATGTCCTCGTGCTTTGAAGATGAATTCTCGAATAACCTTGCTCACATTATTGTACATGAGGTTAATAATAGTGGAGTTGTGGTGCATACATTCCTTTTCCTCTTTTGATAGATTGGACATGTCCTCACTATCAAAGTCATCGGGAAGGATACTAGCAGCCACAACTCGCTCAAATGAGGGACCCCAAGTATTTAATACATGAAGAACGTGAGCAGACCAAGAAGAGTAGTTTGAGCCATCAAACTGAAGAGGCTCAAATGATACCTCAAAAGTAGTCGACATCCCTTTAACTCCAACCTGGTAAGCTCGAATCGGAGCACCAGGCTCTGATACCAATTGAAAGGATCTTGATGTCGCCTAGAGGGGGGTGAATAGGCACAAACTGAAAATCACCACTTAAAACTATTTTATCAGTGAAACCTGGATACTCTGGATTTTTGTCCGGAGTCTTTGGAAAAATCTACGAAGTCTATGGACCGCGCCTGCGCAGCGGAAAATGCACTACTGCCCAAAACTGGTGTCACCTATTTTTCAAATCCTGTGTCACCGGATTTGTCTTGACAGTCCACCCTCTTGGTCTTTTGCTTTGTTTGTTTGCTTGAAACTAATGTCCACTTGGTGCAAGAGCTCAGAAGTGTTTCTTGGATGAAGGATGATTGACCTGCACTTCACAAACACTCAGAACTGAGTAGATTGACAAAAATGACCAAGAGTGAGCTAGGAACGATGACCAAAGTAAATGCGAGGTAAACAAACAAGAGACACAGTGATTTGTTTTACCGAAGTTCGGATTCACCACCGTGTGAATCCTAGTCTCCGTTGGGTGCTTCTCCTACCAAAGCCAGGTTGCACTCAACCCTTTCCCCGATCCACTAGATGGCTTCTTCCCTTTCAGAGGCGAAGCAAGGCCTTCACAAACTGTCCCACAGCTCAGCACACCTTGGGAGCTTATCGGTGATGCCTAGCCGTCTAGGAGGCAATCCTCCAAGAGTAACAAATGCTTCACACAAGCTTGACGACGTGCAACAGTGCTCAAGGGAATCAAGTGCTCTTTGATTGCTCACAAAGGCTTCTCTTTACCACCCAACTCACTAGATCTATCAAATATCGAACAACCTCATCAAGAGGGGTTGGGGAGAGCTTGAATGGCTTTGGCTTAGCAAGTAATAGTAGGGGTGCACACCAGTAACCTCAAGAACAGCAGCTTGCAATAGTGGGGACCCAGTGGTATAAATACCCAACTCCCCAAAAACTAGCCGTAGCAAACTCAGGGGAAAACTGGTGCCACCGGGTTCCCAAACCCGGTGCCACCGAGATTTCAAACCAAGTAGCCGTTAGGCCAGCTGACACGAAACCGGTGCCACCTGTTTCCCAAAACCAGTGCTACTGGGTTTGACACAGGGCCAAATCCAAGACCGTGTACGTGTGGTTTTTGTGTCTCTCCCAACTCACATAGGTTACTTGAGCACTGAGACATTTTCAAGACTCCTTGTGATGCATCCCTCTTGATAGTACGGCGTACCTATACTCAAGATCAAATATAAGCCCTATAAAGATCCACTTGAGCTTCATCTTCATAAATAGCCATACTTGGTTAATATATCCACTTGAGAGATCCATCCATCAATGTCTCATTGATTTGACCACTTATACCTTGAGCTAGTGACTTTGATCTTCGTATATGAATGAAACCCATTTCTTGATCATGTCACCCTTCACATGACTCAACGAACATACAATGATTTTTCATTGCTTCACTCGGTTAGGCTTGACTTGATACCTTGAAATTCTCCAAGCACATGGTCCAAGTCACTACTTGGCCAACCTTAGCTTAGTGCCTCGTTGCTAAACCCTTGCTTGATTTCCTAATCCACTCGTTGCCATTTTGAGTTAAGCTTTGATTTACCACTGAGAATGAAATCCAATTGAGATCATGCCTTCTTTGATTCTATAGTCCCATTTGATCATAACAAGCCTTCCAATTAGTTTAGAGACCATCCAATATTTTGATGTCACTATATCTCTTTCTTCACCTACATTGGCTTGTTTGTATGTCAAGTATACACCATGGGATCACACATACCACAAATCAAGACATTCAATCTTATATAAAGCCATTTAATAATATGAGGCAATAACCCATTCCTCAATCTATCTTGTACAACAATGGCTTGTCTTCATATATAGATGTTCAATGTCATACATCATGCTTTGTTATTTATATGTAACAACCTGCTCACATACTCAACAGAGGCATTAGATCTTTAATCTACTTGTCAATCAATAAACCAAAACCCACTTAGGGCCTAGATGTCTTTCAGAAGGCTTATTGCAACAACCTGATGGTGAGGCAGGAGCAGCCAACCCTTCACGAAGAACTGGAGGAGTTACAGCTTGAGATTGTGGAGCAAGGACAAGTCAATGAGCTGCAGGTTACCTATGACTGGGAAGGGAGTATTAGAGAGGCACAGAAAACATGTAAAGAAGTTGGAGCTATACGATAGTTGATGCTAGAAGGAAAGGCAGAGGACTACCGATGGACGAGCTAGGAATAGTGTGGCTAAAAGACCAGTTTTGTGTACCGCAAAACAAGGAAATTCGCGACCAGATTCTGAAGGAAGCACATGATTCAAGATACTTCATTCACCCAGGAAGCACCAAAATGTACCAAGATCTAAAGCTGCAGTTCTGGTGGAAAGATATGAGGAAGGATATAGCCTACTACGTGGCCTGTTGTGACACTTGCAGCAGAGTGAAGATAGAAAATCAGAAGCCAGCATGGTTGCTTAAGCCACTGGATATTCCCAGTGGAAGTGGGACGACATCTCTATGGACTTTGTTGTGGGACTACCACGGACACCTAAAGGACATGACTCTGTGTGGGTTATAGTGGACCGATTGACCAAGGTGGCTCACTTCGTGCCGGTTAAAGCCACAGAAGTGACAGATTTCTTGGCTAGCTTGTACATGGATCATATACTCAGGCTACACGGAGCACCTAGGAGTATATTGTCTGACAGAGGACCACAGTTCGTGGCCAAGTTTTGGAGAAGCTTTCACAAGGCAATGGGGACCACACTCAACTACAGCACAACATACCACCCTCAGACTGATGGGCAGACCAAAAGAGTCAACCAGACCTTGGAAGATATGCTTAGAGCTTGTGCCCTCACCTATGGCACCGACTGGGAGAGCATATTGTCCTATGCAGAGTTTCCTTAGAACAACAGCTATCAGGCTAGCCTTCAAATGTCACCCTCCGAAGCACTCTACGTGGGAAAGTGCAGGACATCTTTGATGTGGTTAGAAGTTGGGGAAAGGATGATCTTTGGACCGGATATCATAAAGGAAGTCGAAGAGAAAGTGGAGAAGATGTGAGAGAACTTGAAGATTGCCCAGTGCCAGCAGAAGAGCTATGCCGACCACCACAGAAGGTGTTGGAGATATGCCCTAGAGCCAACTGGATTAGATCCATTAGTGGGTTCAGATGGGTTTGATCCATTGGGTTGTAAAAGTCATAATAGGCCACAATTGTTGTAAAGCCCATTAGCATTGGAAGGGGGCGCACCATCTATTAGTCCCATATTGCTAATGGACGATGGTGTGGGGGATTTTCCCCTCATAAATATGGCCCATACCGCTGACTTGGATAACTCTTGAGCAACAACCATGCCGTCGTGATGCCCACTCCTCGTCGCGCCCGCGGACCTAGCAGTCCGGTGTGCGACACTTCCTTCCGGTACGTGTGGATACCTTGGAGGTGCTACATCTAGAGAACTCGGACGAGCCACACCCGAAGGACGTGACGTGAGCAACTGTATGGCACTGCTACCCTTGACGTGTTCGTCTACATCAAGACGGTTCTGCAACTGCGCGTCTAGTGGTAATCCCGTGATCTATAAATGCAGTAGATCTTGTTTGCGAGGAATTTTGTTCGGTAAAACAACCGTAACTTTCTGTCGTTAACTCGGATGGAGACGTTTTCTATATGAAAATTGATCTACAGAAAATTTGACACATGAGATTAACTAGCTTGGCTAGTCTCAGCAGAATTACATTTTCCAAAATCGGCTTGTAAGATGGGTTTTTGACAGTTTAAGTTTAGACGTCGGAAGTACGATAATCTGTTTTGCAGGTTTTGTGATCGGTATGGCCCATATGTGTATGTGATGCATGTGTGTAATTTATTCGTGACATGCGTGTCACGCATACGACAATACGGTTGGAGCCACATGTATTGTCAAAAAATTAATGTAGTGGTCTGCGTACCAAATTGTGATGATCTAATGCGCGATTGTGTAATTCTCTTTACCTGCATGCGTTAGATAGTTCTCAGAGAACTCATCACTTGAGGATGGCATACATGGATCATGGAGATCCTCATGATGGATAGTACAATGGAGATGGAGATCACCATGTGTTAGTGGGCCATACCGTGTCATTACTATGTGAATGTCGTTCTTATTGTTTTACTTCTACATATGCGATGATAATAGTTATTTTTCTGCACATGACGGTAGAAGTAGAACGATCCCTCGGTAATGTTTAAGTTTCATGCCCTCCCAAAACCTTGCACCATCACGAGTCTTGTACAATTGGTGGTGGGTCTATGAAATTAGGGTGCCGCCAATTTTCCTCGACTAGATGGGTTCGTATCGGATACTTACAGCATAAGGTTTGGTTACTTGACCAAAGCCATCTTAACGGTTAAGGGCTTTGGGGCATAAAGGTTGGGCGCCGAGACATAGAGATGTCACACAACAATAGGAGTCATATGTGATATGATTAGCAAAGAGTTGCTTACCGATCTACATGTCTTCTAGTGGTGATGCTAAAGCTCACTAGTCGACTTGTTAGTTGTGGGTCCTGAATCACTAAGTATCAATTGAGGGATATTGATTTTAGTGGGAGTAGATTCTGTTAAATGCTTAATATAATTTACTCCGTCATGGATGTGTTGTCTTAGTATTTTGCATTATTTTGTTGTAAATCAATGGCACCTAGCAACACCACATCGTTTACTTTACGTACAGTCCTTGAGAAGGACAAATTGAATGGAACGAACTATATGGATTGGATCCGTAACTTGAGAATTGTTCTCAAGACTGAGAAAAAGAAAGAAGTTCTAGACACCTCGTTACCAACAGAGAGTGACATCGAGAAAGGTGCTGACAGTAGCCATGTGATGGCAATCCAGAACAAGCCTACCTTTAAAAGGAAAGGTAATTCTTTGAAGAAGAAGGGCACGGTTAAAGATGGGATATCTAAACCAACGCCCAAGGCTAAAGCTGGATCAACAGCTGATAATGAGTGCTTTCACTATCATGACCTGGGTCACTGGAACAGAAACTGCAAGTTGTACTTAACTTCTATGAAAAGCAAGGGAAGTAAGGGTACTTTCATTTCAAGTACACTTAATGTTTATGTTACAGACATTTTCCTTGCTGATTCTTATATTAATTCTTGGGTATTTGATAGCGGATCGGTTGCTCAGATTTGCAACTCGATGCAAGGAATGATAAGAAGTAGAAAAGTAAAACGAAGAGAAGTTGATTTCCGCGTAGGCAATAATGCAAGAGTTGCTGCATTACAGAATGATGCAACTACACTTCCCGTCAGGATTTATTTTGGAATTGAATAATGGTTATTTCGTTCATAGTGTGAGTCGAAACATTATGTCTCCTTCATGCTTGATGAAGGCTGGTTATTCATTTGTGAGTGAAAACAATGGTGGTGTGATCTCTAAGAATAATAAGTTTGTGGCTTGTTCATCCATTGTGAATGGATTATTTGTTTTAAATCTTGATGATTCACATGTCTGTAAAATAATTGCTAAAAGGTCTCGACCTAATGATTTGAGTCCTACCTACGTGTGGCATTGTCGTTTAGGTCATGTAAGTGAAAAGCGCATGAAGAAGCTCCATACTGATGAACTTTTAACTTCGTTTGATTTTGAATCTTACGAGACATGTGAGGCTTGTTTGCTCGGCAAGATGACCAAGATGCCTTTCTCAGGTTTTCCTCAGAGAGCCTCAGACTTGTTAGAACTCATACATGCAGATGTGTGCGGACCAATGAGTACGACTGCTAGAGGTGGATACGGATACTTCATAATGTTCACTAATGATCTAAGTAGATATGGTTTTGTCTACCTAATGAGGCACAAGTCTGAAACATTTGAAAAGTTGAAAGAATTTCAGAATGAAGTAGAAAATCAGCGTGGCAAGAAAATTAAGGCCTTACGATCTGATTGTGGAGGTGAGTTTTAGAGTCACGAGTTTAGTAGTCATCTGAAGAGTTGCGAAATTGTTCCACAGCTTACGCCACCTGGAACACCATAGAGAAATGGTGTATCCGAGCGACGTAATCGAACTTTGTTGGACATGGTTCGATCAATGATGAGCCAGTCAGACCTACCGTTATCATTTTGGGGTTACGCTCTAGAAACTTTAGCTTTCAAATTAAATAGGGTACCATCTAAGTCCGTAGATAAGACAACATATGCGATATGGACTGGTAAGACTCCCAGTTTGTCTTTTCTTAAAATTTAGGGTTGTGAAGTCTTTGTCAAGCGACTTCAGTCAGATAAGACTACATCCAAGTTGGACAAGTGCATATTCGTGGGATATCCTAAGGAGACTTTAGGGTATTATTTCTATTATTTCTACAACCGCTCAGAGGGCAAAGTGTTTGTCGCTCGGAATGGTATTTTCTTAGACGAAGAGTTTCTCAAACAAGAGAAAAGTGGACAAATGGTGTATCTTGAAGAAATTCAAGATGAGCCGCTCGGGCAAGAGTTCACAAGTGATGCTAATGTAGCTGAACGAGTTAAGAGAAGCACCATCGCAACCACGAAGGTCTGAAAGGGCATGTCGCGCAACTAATAAGCTCAATCTCATGATTGCGGGAGAGTGCGACATATTATTGCTGGACAATGATGAGCCTATGACATATACGGAAGCAATGATGGACCCAGATTTCGAGAAATGGCAAAGTGCCATGAGATCCAAGACAGATTCCATGGGTGACAATCAAGTTTGGAACTTGGTTGACCTGCCAGACGGTATTGAGCCTATAGAGTGCAAATGGATCTATAAAAGGAAGAGAGATATGGATGGAAATGTTCACATCTATAAAGCTCGACTTGTTGCAAAAGGTTTTCGACAAGTTCAAGGGGTTGACTAGATGAGACATTCTCACCCGTAGCGATGCTTAAATCTATTCGGATTATTCTAGCTATAGCTGCATATTTCGATTATGAGATATGGCGGATGGATGTCAAGACAACTTTTCTAAATGGGAATCTGTCTAAGGATGTGAATATGACACAGCCTGAGGGATTTGTCGATCCGACCAATGCTGGAAAGGTATGTAAACTTCAGAAGTCCATTTATGGATTGAAGCAAGCATCTCGGAGTTGGAACCTTTGCTTTGATGAAGTGGTCAAAGGGTTTGGCTTCATTCAAAGTGAAGAAGAACCTTGTGTTTACAAGAAGGCAAGTGGGAGCTCTGTAGTATTTCTAATCTTATATGTGGGTGACATATTGCTGATTGGAAATGACATTCCTATGCTTGAAGCCGCTAAGACCTCATTGAAAAATTGTTTTTCGATGAAGGACTTAGGTGTGGCAGCATACATTTTGGGCATCAAAATCTATAGATATAGATCAAAAAACGGCTTATAGGATTAAGCCAAGACACATATATTGACAAAGTGTTGAAACGGTTCAACATGGAAGAGGTGAAGAAAGGGTTCTTGCCTATGTCACATGGCATACATCTTAGCAAGACTCAGTGTCCTTCGACTACTGATGAGCGGGAACGCACGAGTAGAATATCGAATGCTTCGGCTATCAGAACTATTATGTATGCAATGATATGTACACGTCCAGATATTTCGTATGCTCATAGTGTTACAAGCAAATACCAATCTGATTCAGGTGAGGGTCACTAGACAACGGTTAAAAAAGTTTTTAAGTACTTTAGAAGGACTAAAGACATGTTCCTAGTCTATGGTGGTGAGGAGGAGCTCGTTGTAACGGTTTACACCGATGCTAGTTTCCAAACTGACCAAGATGATTCAAAGTCACAATCAGGATACGTATTTATGATAAACAGTGGTGCTGTGAGCTGGAAGAGTTCCAAGCAGGATACAGTGGCTGATTCTACAACAGAAGCCGAGTACATCGCGGCTTCAGAAGCCGCGAAGGAGGGTGTTTGGATAAGGAAGTTCCTTATTGAACTTGGTGTGTTTCTGAATGTCTCCAGCCCATTGGATCTCTATTGTGACACAATGTGGCTATTGCGCAAGCAAAGGAGCCTAGGAATCATCAAAAGAACAAACATGTACTGCGGAAATTTCATCTAATACGAGAGATCGTTAGACGAGGTGATATCAAAATATGCAAAGTACACACGGATTTGAATGTTGCAGATCCTTTGACAAAACCCCTTCCACAGCCTAAGCATGAGGCGCACCTAAGAGCTATGGGTATTAGATACATTCTAAATTAGCTCAAGTGCAAGTGGAAGAATGTTAGAAATATGTCCTAGAAGGAATCATAAAGATGATTATATTTCATTGTATCCATGACATATGATTCTTTTATTGAATATCCATGAAAGGCGACTTGTATTAGATTGTCAATTATGTGAATTGTTTGTGAAACTCTTTTACTTGTATGGTTATTCAAAAGTCGTCCCTAGTATGTGTTAATGACTAGCACATTTATTAGTTGATGACTATGTTTCACAAGTCATGAACATGGAGATGTATAACTAATAATGTGGGCACATGTATGACATGAGGCTGGACTGACCCAATTTGAGATTTTGTTACATAGTTATCTCTTTACACAATGTGTATGCTGTGTCCTTAGACTTGAGATTGTCGCATGTACTCAAGATGTGAATTGGCCTACTTAGGGGCTATCAACCGCTACTCCGTAACTGGGTAGTTATAAAGGTGGCTTTCGGGTTTGTTAGGAAGCATGCTGTGAGGCATGGTCAATCAAGATGGAGTTTGCCCCTCTCTGCTTGAGAGAGATATCTCTGGGCCCCTCGAGTGATCGGATCAAGAAATGCATGGCCGTGCTGGGTTAAGTGTTAAAGGATCTAAATCATGGTATCGAGAAAGAGAGGTTAGCTTGGAGCTAGACCAAATATCATGAGGCAAAAGGAATAGCATGTATGCTACGCTGTGATGGTTCATCTGATATGATCTTTACGTATGCATAGGAGTTGACACGTCTTGCTAGAGACCGCTATCAACTATTGGTCGAGTAGGAGTACTCGAGCCATGTCTATGTGTGCGTGAACCCGTAGGGTCACACACTTAAGGGATTGGAAGTCGAATGAGGATGTACTTGCATAGTCCACTCTAGTGCAAGTGGGAGACTGTTGGAGATATGCCCTAGAGCCAACTGGATTAGATCCATTAGTGGGTTCAGATGGATTTGATCCATTGGGTTGTAAAAGTCATAATGGGCCACAATTGTTGTAAAGCCCATTAGCGTTGGAAGGGGGTGCACCATCTATTAGTCCCGTATTGCTAATGGACGATGGTGTGGGGGATTTTCCCCTCATAAATATGGACCATACCCCTGACTTTGATGACTCTTAAGCAACAGCCGCGCCGCCATGCCACCCACTCCTCGTCGCGCCCGCGGACCTAGCAGTCCGGTGTGCGACACTTCCTTCCCGTACGTGTGGATACCTTGGAGGTGCTACATCTGGAGCACTCAGACGAGCCACACCCGAAGGACGTGATGTGAGCAACTGCACGGCACTGCTACCCTCGACGCGTTCGTCTACATCGAGACAGTTCCACTGCAACTGCGCGTCTAGTGGTAATCCCGTGATCTATAACTGCAGTAGATCTTGTTTGCGGGGAATTTTGTTTTGTGCTAGCGTAGCCTCCCCATATCACTTCAGAAGGGACGTGTCGTTTGCAACTGGGGACTACGTCTACCTTGGAGTGTCGCCGATGCGAGGAACCAAGAGGTTTGCACTGAAAGGAAAGCTTGCCCCAAGATATGTGGGACCCTACCAGATCACCGGAAGAGTTGGAAAGCTGGCCTACCGACTTGCCCTGCCGGAGGAGTTGGCAGCAGTGCACCCCGTGTTCCATGTGTCACAACTGAGGAAGAGTGAGAAGGAGGTGGAAGCAAAGCAAGTTCCTATTGAGATAGTTGATCTACATGACACCCTGGAGTATGTTGAGTACCCTTAGAAGATTCTGGACCGAGCAACCAAAGAGACCAGGAGGACCACCATTCCTTACTGCAAAGTGTTGTGGAGCCACCATACCGAGCGAGAAGCAACGTGGGAAAAGGAAGCTGACTATCGGTGCAATGGTGCCGGCAGTTCACGATGGGGTAGGCTATGGTGATAGATTGTGTGGAGGGGATCGCCGAGACTGAAGCTAGATGGTGAACGAAGGACACAGGGGTTTATCCAGGTTTGGGCTGCAAAGATGCATAATACCATACATCCTGTGTTGGTGGTCGTATTGATTGTTCCGCGAATGGGAATCAGATTGGACTTGTTTTGGAGGAGGGTCCCTGCCGCCCTTATATAGGCATGGGGGCAGGGTTACAAATCACGTGGGATCAATCCTTGTCGGTTATACAAGATCTTTCTTTGTTTACAAGAAATATCATTCCTAACCAACCAGTCTTTATCTATGCCTCGTGCCCCATGTGTGGGCCCATGCCGTCCTCGTAGATACGTCGTAGGGCACTTCCACGTGGCACCCCGAGGGTATATCCCCCATAGCAGTCCTGGAGCGCTTCTTAACCAGACTTCCGCCGAACATCGTCCGAGTGCTTTGCTGACTTCCGCCGAGTGCTTGACGCCTTTGGCTTAGTTCTTTGGTCTCCGTTCTGCTCGCATCTTGATGCAGCTGAGTGGTTCCCGAAGCTTGACTCGTGGTTGCTGGGTGGTTGAGGAGAGCTCTTCTCCATTTGGATTTTGATAAGATCACTGAGCCAAAAAATGTACACTCTCATTGAAGACGAAGTGTACACACTTAGTTCCCGATCCTTGATAAAAATTGAAAAAGCTTTATCAAGGGTCGAACAGAAATCCAAGTGATTGATCCCTGATGTCTTTTGCTGGGCATCCCCTTAGGGAAAACAACCTCATGTCTTCCAGATCTCTGTTTTCGGCCATGATTAAATGCTTGGCCAAAGGCCTTGCTTCTGGCTCCGGATGGTCGTGGTGACATTTTACGTGCTCACTAAATGGGCGTATCTCTAGATGCGCCCATTAGGGCAGTCCCCGAGGTTCATAATAGTTAGAATAACTATTTCAAAGCTCTAAAAAGAGACTTGAATGGAATTACCATCATCCCTTTAGGGAGAGTACCTCTCAGGTCATCTGATCAGGTACGGCACCATGGGAGAGATCCAGCTCTGACCCAGATTTGCACTATGTTGTCAAGGAGAACTCGCGCAAGGTCACCCGTCCAAGCCATCGTAGTTGTAGCTTCTGAACGGCTCTAGCCTTTGTATGGCATGCTTCTGAACAGGGTGCTGTGCGTCAAGGCAGCAGTAACTGGGAACTCGAGCTACTGCATCGGGAGAGGGCTGCTGCGGTGGTCGCCACCGGTCATCTGCGCGAGGAGAAGGCCGCTGCAGATACTGCTGCTGAGTGTGCTTGCATGCAGAAGGCCACCGCGGATGCCGCCGTTGCGTCCCTGTGTGAAGCAGCAGAGGAACACCAGAGGGGTCTGTTGGCTCCATTTATATTTTCATTTGTTTTCCCGAGTGCTTGCATATGACTTGGTTTTTGTAAACAGCTCGGGCCCAAGCTGAACAGGACCTTGAGGCTGTTCGGACTCGGGCAAACGTTACGGGAAAGGCTTTGGAGCAGGCGACCATGGAGCAGGTCGTGGCCAGGAAGGAGCTCGCTGGTGAGTTGTCTTATGCCTTTGCCTTTCTTGGCTCTTTGTTCGCCCAATTTGCAGATCTTAAGGCTCGCATGGAGTCGGAGAGGAGCCTGTTCTGGGCTCTTGGTGAAGCTCTGCGCCCTCTGTTGGATGAGCTGGCCCGGCTGAGAGCCATGTGTGGTTCGAGGACCGGTGGATGGTCGCTTTCTAGTGTGATGAGTGATTGACAACGTGGTGTGGACTGATTCTTGGCTAAGTATTGCAGGTGCAGGTTGCGGCTTGACTGGTGTTGGTGCAGGTGAAGAACAAGCACGAAAGGTCGTTGCCGGTGAGGCCTCCAGGTGTGGAGAAGATAAGTAGGCTTGGTTCGAGGGACCCGGTGGCCAGCGGGGTCAAGTGCGGGCCGCATGGTAGCAAGAACGGCAAGATGAAGTCATGGACGGTTTCTTGGTTGAGCCTCAAAACCAAGGTCGAGCCGGGACTACGTGGGAGCCGAGTCATGAGTGGTGATTGGCGGAGGCTACACCGAGTTCGCGGGGTTTCCGGTGGTTCACCAGAAAACCACTGGGTTCCTTGGTTGATCCTCAAAGCCTAGACCGAAGAACCGAAGACGGAGGTGCAGCAGCTCCAGACTGGTCTGACCGGTGGGTCTGATCGGTCTAACTGGTAGGTACCGGTCTGACTGGTGAGGAGCACCGATCTGACCGGTGTGCGACGACGCAGTCCGGAATCTTCGGAGCGGAGGACACGCGTCGGGATCGCAAGGCTTGAGTCGAGGCTAAGCAAGTTTGCGGTCGCTGGGCATCCGTCCGATGGTGCGAAGACAAAGATTTCTGATTTCGCCCTTGAGGGGCATGTATCCCTAGTTAGCTAGTAAGGGTATTTTAGTCTTTCGGTTGCCTCCATATAACCCAAGGGGTGAGGGGATGGCAGCCATCTCTTGGAACCCTAGCTCATTTGGTTTTCCTATTTTCTCTTCCTATTTTCATAGGACTAGCTTGAGAGCTTCATGGTGAGATCTTGTGAGAGGGAAGGATGATCGGGCGGCAAGCTAGACCTTGTATGAACCCTTTTGGTATGTATAGATGATTCGGCGTGGTTCCTCAAGGCTTGGTTGTGTCTTTCCTGTTTCTCCTTTTTGGTGATTTTCGGAGGCTTTTCTTGGCGAATTTCTTGTGGCGGTTTTGAGACCTTTCTCTTTGGGATTTGGTGGGGGATGTATGCATGAACCCCTCGTGGTTCTTTTCCCTTTGATTCCCCTCCCAAATCCGTGAGTAAAGGGGCTCGATTTTGGGGTTTTCTTGGCTCTAGGGTTAGAGGCGTTCTTCGCAGAAATCCTTCGATTCCTCTTGATTCAACGAGTTTTGAAGGACCATAACTTGGCTATGGAGTGCCCATGAGGTGTTCCTACTATCCCCAAAGTCTTGTGCGAATCCGTGGAGCGAATCGGGAGATCGGGAGTTGGATTTGGGGGAGTTGACTCGCGGGCGCTGTTCATCCCGAGCTGCCCAGGCGCGACCGGTCTGACCGGTGCTCTTGACCGGTCTGACTAGTGCGAGCCCTTGGTGGGATTTGTCTCGGGGAACAGCCTTGTCCGTGTGGTTTTGTCCCGTGGTCCTGCTGGTCAGTTCTTGGCGCATTTGGAGTTGTTTTGCTAGGTTTTGTGAGGGGTTCTTCTTCCTTGCAGGTTTTGTTTCGGAGGTGGTTTTTGTTCCAGGGCCTAGAGGAGTCACTGAGGCTTCCTGGAACATTTGTTGTGCGGCTGCTGTAGCAAACGGCCTGACCGGCGCTGTCCACCAGTCTGACCGGTGTCACCGGTCTGACCGGCACAGACCATCGGTCTGACTGGTGTAGCACAGGCAACAAGCCGTGCAAGTTTTCGCTGTGTGTTTGGGGCGTTTGGTTGAGTTGTTGGTTCCTAGGACTAGTAGCACTCTAGTGGCTATGTGGTCTTGACCAACTTGGGTAGTTGAGTCGGAGACGTGTGCTGGAAGCTGTGTTCATCTTGTTGGAGTCTCTATCTCCTTCGAGAAGAATTTTTATCGGCTCCCATTCACTCCCCCCCCCCTCTCTGGTTCGCCTAATTGGTATCAGAGCTGGTTCGGGTCTTCATTGACTCTTACCAGTCTAAGATCCAAAGATGGCGTACCAGGAACGGGGTTCGGGTCCTCCGCACTTCGATGGGAAGAACTACCAGATGTGGCAGAGGCGGATGGCAGCGTTCCTCCGCGGAAAGGGTCAGATCCTTTGGGACGTTACGGTGAACATAGCTTATGTTCATCCGATGAACTTCCTTGCTCCAGGATCGAGGGATATGTTCGAAGCCAACAACAAGGCGGTCGACTACTTGTTTCATGCTCTGTGTCAGCCTGAATTCGATCGGGTTCAGACAGAGGACTTAGCCTGTAGGATTTGGGAGCAGTTGAAAGATGCTCATGCTAGGAATGCTCAGGTTCAGGCTCGGATGTATGCGACTTACCGGAGAGAGTACGAGAACTTCACTCATCTCCCCGACGAGTCCGTCGATGCCCTTTCCAGCGGTTTACAGTAGTTGCGAACAACATGAGAGCCAATGTGGCCGTGCTCCCATACGATGATCATGATACAGCCGTGAAGCTCTTGCACTCGTTGGATCGTACCGTATGGGACGGGAAGTTTGAGGCTATCGTTGAGTCCGAGAAGTATGACACCTTGACCGTGAACAAGCTGTTCTCGAAGCTCAAGTCGGCTGAGTTGGACCGTGGTATGACAGCCAAGATAGAGAGCCCGACTGATTCTCATAGTCTCGCTCTCGTTGGTGGCAAAGGAGCTAAGTCTAACGCTAACGCATCCTCCAAGATGTACTCTCTGTCTTCTTTGATGTCTTTGCCAGACGAGGAGTTCGACGTGCTTGGAGAGGACGAGCTGGCGTTGCTGACCAGGCGGTTTGAGAGGCTGCACGAGAACCGGGTGAACACGAGGAGGACAGCACGAACGTGCTTTCAGTGCGGCAAGCCAGGACACTTCGTCGCTGACTGCCCGGAGAAGACGGAGAACAAGGACGGCTACAAGGACGGCTACAGGCACCGGTCGAGCAGGGACGGCAAGTACCGATCAAGGCGCGATCACAAGCACAAGAACAAGCACAAGGACGAGCGATGGTCGAGGAAGAAGGACGGCCGCGGCAGGAAGGCCCGAGCGATGGTCGGAGCGAGCGACGTCGACTCCAGCTCCGCCTACTCTTCCTCGAGCTCGAGTAGCAGCGAAGATGAAGGTGATCGGCGCAAGAACAAGAAGTCATCCAAGAACTTGAGCGGGTTGAGCTGCTTCGCGGGAGATGGCTTCTGTGGCATGGCTCGTAGCTCCAGCAGCAAGAAGAGTCACCAGAGCGACTCGGACTCCGACTCCGACTCCGAGGATGAGGTATGTGATGAGCTCTCTTCTTTGCGCAAGGAGAATGATGAATTGGTTGACTTGCTTGATAATCGCGATCACATGCTTAGAGAGGCCAAGAAGATGAGGAAAGAGGTTAGGGCCTCACTAGAAGATGCTAGGAACTGCGTGGCTGAGCTAGAAACCCAGAACCTAGATGCTAAGATTGAGATTGATTCGCTTAAGGCTTCTCCTATGGTTTCTGATGAGATTGATTGCTGTGATTGCTCTGTGTACCTAGCTGATCTTACTGCTCTTAAGGATAAGCATGCTTCTACTTGTGATGAACTAGATATGCTTATGGTTGAAGTGGCTGAGCTTAAGTCTAGACCTCCTTTGCTAGGTGCTTGTACTTCTTGCCCTATTTTGCATGGAAAGATTGATGAGATGCATGCTTACACTGTTTCGCTTGAGGCTAGGTTGAAAGAGCCTATTCCCACTTCTTGCTCTACTTGTGAATTGCATGCGGTTAAGAATTTGGAGCTTGCGCATTATGTTGATCGCTTGCAGGATGAGAATGATGAGCTGAGGAAATGTATGAGCTGGTTGTCGGGTTAGGAGCCTCAGCTTGGTATCATGATAGCGGCTTTCAAATGCTATGATGGTCAGGCACTTGGGGCTGACAAGCTTGCAGAGAACAGTGGTGAGGGAGTCGAGAGAGTTGGAGAGATCCCTATCCCACCACCAAATAGACACAAAAACAAGTTTGAGCCCAAGCCTAACCATCTCAGAAACAAACTTGACACTACTCCAGATCCACCCATATTCCCTCACCCAACAAATGATTTCCAAAAACTGGTGAAGTTTGTGAGCCCAAAGGGAGGTGAGGAAGGAGAGAAGAAGGGTGAGAAACCGAGTGAGCAGCCCCAACCCAAGCCTAAGCCTAAGCCACAGCCCATGAAGTTCCATTGTGGGTATTGTGGGAGAGATGGTCACAAGGATGAGTTTTGCTTCAAGAGGAAGCGTGAGGAGAGAATGGCTAGAGAGTGGGCTAACAAGGACAGGTACCACCCCTCTAATGGTGTACCTGAGCCTCGTATGCAGATGCCCAGGGTCAAGGCGATTGTGAGGACGGTTCCGGCTTGGGGAGACCAGAAGGCAGCAGGTGGTGCTGCTGGCCGAGATACACCAGTCAGACCGGTGCGCTACACCGGTCAGACCGGTGCAGGTCTGGGCAGACATCGAGTTGGTATTCGTGCTTGTGAGGATGCTCAGTTTGTTTCTGGTGGTTGGTCTGGAAAGTTTGCAGGTGGTCAGTTTGATAGGCGTTCTCCACCTCGTGCTCAATGCGATGGTGGGAGGAGTCGTAGCTTTGAGATGGAGAGGAGGAACGGTCCACGATTTTCCTTTCGTGGCTTTCGTCCTCCTCCAGCTAGAGAGGGTTGGTTCCCTCATAGTGGTCACCGTGGTGGTGTTCGTGGTGGTAGCTTTGATAGGCGTGATGATTTGGTTTGTGCTAACCCCACTTTGGAGCAAATGGCTCAGCACTGGTTTTACTCTTTTGGTACTAACCCCAGTGCTGAGTCGTTTGTTCACTCACGTGCTCGCTTTTGAATTTCAGGTGGGAGACTTGAGGAATGTTTGGCTGATTGACTCCAGTTGCTCGAGGCATATGACCGGAGACAAGGGGTGGTTCTCAAGTCTCATCCCGGTGGTGTCCAAGACATACATCACCTTTGGGGACAATGGGCGAGGGCGTGTGCTCTCAGAAGGTGAGATTAAGGTAAGTGACAAGGTCACTCTCAGGCGTGTTGCTCTTGTTCAATCGCTTGGGTTCAATTTGCTTTCGGTGTCCCAGCTTTTGGATGAGGTCTTTGATGTGTTGTTTCGGCCTGGTGGTTCTCGGATTTTAGATTCTCGAGGGGACCTTGTATGCATGGTCGTTCCCGAGGGTCAAGTGTTCCGAGCTGATTTGTCTCAGTCTTCTGGTGTGGAGCGTTGCTTTTTGGCTGGTTCTTCGAATGAGTTGTGGAAGTGGCATAGGAAGTTGGGTCACTTGAGCTTTGACCTTTTGTCTCGCTTGAGTAAACTCAATTTGGTCCGAGGATTGCCACGGTTGAGGTTTGAGAAAGAGTTGGTTTGTGCGCCGTGTAGGCATGCCAAGATGGTAGCCTCTTCTCACCCGCCTCTCACCGATGTGATGACTGAGCGTCCATGCGAGCTGCTCCATATGGACCTTGTTGGCCCAGCTCGTGTGCGATCTGCAGGTGGGAAGTGGTATGTCCTTGTTGTGGTGGACGACTACTCTCGGTATGCGTGGGTGTTCTTTCTTGAGGAGAAAGGGGAGACGTTTGGCTTTGTTCGAGATCTTGTCTTGAGGTTAAGAAACGAGAGGCACGGAGATGCCATACGAGTGATCCGCAGTGACAATGGCTCGGAATTCAAAAACTCTCGCTTCGAAACCTTTTGCCATGACTTGGGTCTTGAACACCAGTTTTCGAGTCCGTATATGCCTCCCCAGAATGGCGTGGTGGAAAGGAAAAATAGGACCTTGTGCGAGATGGCTCGGACGATGCTCGACGAGCATAGGACTCCGAGAAGGTTCTGGGCTGAGGCGGTCAATACCGCGTGCTATGTGTCGAACAGGATCTACCTCAGTGTTCACAAGAAGAAAACCTGTTACGAGTTGATGCACGGTCGCACACCCAAGGTGAGTCACTTCCATGTCTTTGGTTGTAAATGCTTCATTCTGAAGAAAGGGAAGAAGTTGGACAAGTTCGAGGCTAGGTCTGTCGATGGCATTTTCTTTGGTTATGCATCTCATTCTAGAGCATTTCGTGTGCTCAATCTTGAAACTAACCAAATCATGGAGACTTGCGAGGTAACCTTCGACGAGACACAGCCACGTAGTCAGCTTGTTTTTGAGTGTGCAGGTGACGACGAACTTGGCGAGGAGATCTTTCAGGAGGAGGAGCATGAACATGGAGATGATGAAGATGGCGGTGTGGTGCCCGTGGCTGAACATGTACCTACTACTTCGACGACGATCGAGAACGGGCCCTCTCCCACACCTACAACGACAAACCCAGATCAAGGCGAAGCTGCTGTTGAGGGGGAGGTAGCATCAAGGCGAGAACCTCCCTGGCGAGTGCAAGTGGATCACCCAGCTTCAAGAATCATCGGTGACATGAATGAACGTACTACACGGTCGAGGGTTCGGAACAATTCTCATTTCGCTCATGCTGCTTTTGTTGCCACCTTTGAGCCCAAAGACATTGGACACGTGCTATCTGATTATAATTGGGTTAATTTGATGCATGAGGAGTTGGAGAATTTTGAGAGGAACCAAGTTTGGGTGTTGGTTGACCCTCCTCCAGGGTGTAAGCCGATTGGGACAAAATGGGTGTGGAAAAATAAAGAGGGAGAGAAAGGAGAAGTGGTGAGGAACAATTCAAGACTTGTTGCTCAGGGGTACAGTCAGAAAGAGGGGATCGACTACGAGGAGACTTTCGCTCCTGTAGCACGTTTGGAGGCGATCAGGATCCTTCTAGCCTTTTCCGTGCCTAAAGGGTTCAAGTTGTACCAGATGGATGTGAAGAGTGCTTTCCTGAACGGTGTGTTGGAGGAAGAGGTGTATGTGAGGCAACCACCGGGGTTTGAGAGTGAGAAGTACCCCCACCGGGTGTACAAGTTGAGGAAGGCGCTGTATGGGTTGAAGCAGGCGCCTAGAGCTTGGTATGGTAGGTTGAGGGGGTTCCTGTTTGAGAGAGGGTTTGAGATGGGGAAGGTCGATTAGACCTTGTTTCTCCTCAGGCAGGGCAGAGATATCCTGATTGTGCAGGTATACGTGGATGATATTGTCTTTGGTGGCTCGTCTAACTCTCTTGTTGCAAGGTTTGCAGAAGACATGAGCAGGGAATTCGAGATGAGTATGATGGGTGAGTTGCAGTTCTTCCTCGGGCTACAAATCAAGAAATCAAAGGAAGGAACATTTGTGCACCAAGCTAAGTACACCAAGGACATTGTGAGGAAGTTCAAGATAGAGGACTCCAAGGCCATGGCGACGCCTATGAGTACGACTACAGGTCTTGATGCGGACGAGGAAGGTGAACACGTGGACCAGAAGGAGTACCGGAGCATGATCGGGTCACTCCTCTACTTGACGGCGACGAGGCCGGACATCCAATTCTCGGTATATCTGTGCGCTCATTTTCAAGCATCTCCGAGGACTTCGCATCGGCAAGCAATCAAGCGCATATTCAGGTATTTGCGACACACTCCCGACTTCGGCCTTTGGTACTCTGCGTCTTCTTCTTTGGCGCTTCATGGTTTTTCAGACGCAGATTTTGCCGGGTGTTGGTTGGATAGGAAGTCCACTTCTGGGACTTGCCAGTTTTTGGGTTCGTCTTTGGTGTCTTGGTCTTCCCGCAAACAGTCGAGTGTTGCTCAATCCACTACCGAGGCAGAGTATGTGGCCGCAGCTAGTTGTTGCTCTCAGCTCCTTTGGATCACATATACCATGAGTGACTTCAATGTGACAGCACCAGTGCCATAAGCGTTGCAAAGAACCTAGTGCTCCATTCCAAAACCAAGCACAGAGAAGTGAGGTAACATTTCCTGAGAGACAATGTAGAGAAAGGGAAGATAGCCTTGATCCATGTACCTACACATGACCAACTAGCCGATATTTTCACCAAACCACTAGATCAAGCAACTTTCACTCATTTGTGGGGGGAGCTTGGTGTGTGTTTGATTTCTTGAGTTGGTGTGTGGGAGCTCCTTTGTAGCATATGTATAGCTTTCCTTTGTGCATTTCTTGCATTTGGCATGGCATATGTAACATGATGTATAGGCATCTTTGTATCTTAGGTTGCATGCTTTTTGCATCATATGCATTGTTTAGGAAAAGCTTCTCCTATATACATTGTTCACCATGGAATGATATATATGTCTTTGTGAGCTAGTTTGGTAAGCTATGATTAGTTTGGCTTAGCTCTTGATAATCTTGGTTTATATCCATGGTTGATGGCTATGTTTTTGAAAAATCTCATATGTATGCTCTCTTGTGAGTAAATGCCTTTATATGATCTTGACATGTTTTTGTGGCTTGGCTATGCTTAATTTGTGGTTGGATAGCTTATTTTGATCATATGGGGCCAAAGGCTCATTTGCCATCATGAATGTTTAGCCCCCATGCTTGATCTTGTGGAGGGGCATAAGTTCCTTTTTGTCGCAAAGACATTTCATGTACCAATTTCAAATCTGAAAATGAAATGTAAATTGCTTGGAAAATGTGCTCCCATGTCATATGTGCTATTTTTAATTTGCTTTGGGTGCTAAACCATTGCACGATGCCTACCAATGAGAAGTCTCATATATAGAAGTAGGCACATGGCTCGGTGGCTTTGACATGACATGAGGTGCTTGTGGGTGTTTATGATGGTCTTATGCTTAGAATGGTTGTCCTAGCATGAAGTTTGTGTGGCTTTGCCATTTTGATATGTTTTGATCATGTTTAGGACTTTGCTCATGAGAGGGTAAATTTTCGCAAAATTGCTCAATTCTATCTTAGCTTCGTCCAATGGTTGTAAAACTTGGTGATCATGAAGTTGATGTCATTACGAAGCTATAGAGTATCTAACTTGCTCATTTGGACATGTGTAGCATCCTATGTTGAATTTTGTCTATTTGAGAAGCTCTAGGTTACATTTTTTGTATTTTTGGCTTGATTCATGCATTGTCAACAAGGGGGGAAGTTTGAGCATGTTTTGGCCTACTGAATGCATCTAGAAGGTTTTCAGGTGGTTTCGAGCCATTTCTGGGCTCTGTTGTGCACCGGTCTGACCGGTTGAGGTCAACAGTCTGACCGGTCAGAGTGCTGGTCCTGTTCACATGTTGAGCACCGATCTGACTGGTGGTGTCGACCGATCTGACCGGTCAGAGCTGAGCTGTTGCAGCTGCTCTGTTTCGTGAAGTGGTTTGCATGCATTCGTCCAAGGAGAGTTGCATTGGTTCAGGGGGAGCTTGCATGTGTGCATGGGGAGCTCTTTGTGGTTTTCGAGCTTTGGTTTGATGGTTTGTGCTCTTTGCTTGAGCATGTTTTGTCTCGGATGTGTCGAGCCGTTGCCCTTGCTTAAGGGGTCCGAGACTTGTCTTCTTCAAGTGATCTTGCTCTTTGCCTTTTCTTTGGCTTTCGATCGCTTGTTAGAGTTTCTTTTAGTCGTTTCTTTTCTTTTTCTTTTCTCTTGGTTACCAAAACGTGTGTGTTGTCAATGCACTCATCAAGGGGGAGATTGAGAGCCATGTGTGGTTCGAGGACCGGTGGATGGTCGCTTCCTGGTGTGATGAGTGATTGACAACGTGGTGTGGACTGATTCATGGCTAAGTATTGCAGGTGCAGGTTGCGGCTTGACTGGTGTTGGTGCAGGTGAAGAACAAGCGCGAAAGGTCGTTGCCGGTGAGGCCTCCAGGTGTGTAGAAGACAAGTAGTCTTGGTTCGAGGGACCCGGTGGCCAGCGGGGTCAAGTGCGGGCTGCATGGTGGCAATAACAGCAAGATGAAGTCATGGACGGTTTCTTGGTTGAGCCTCAAACCCAAGGTCGAGCCGGGACTACGTGGGAGCCGAGTCATGAGTGGTGATTGGCGGAGGCTACACCGAGTTCGCGGGGTTTCCGGTGGTTCACCAGAAAACCACTGGGTTCCTTGGTTGATCCACAAAACCAAGACCGAAGAACCGAAGACGGAGGTGCAGCAGCTCCAGACCGGTCTGACCGGTGGGTACCGGTCTGATCGGTGAGGAGCACCGGTCTGACTGGTGTGCTACGACGCAGTCCGGAATCTTCTTAGTAGAGGACACGCGTCGGGATCGCAAGGCTTGCGTCGAGGCTAAGCAAGTTTGCGATCGCTGGGCATCCGTCCGATGGTGCGAAGACAAAGATTTCCAATTTCGCCCTTGAGGGGCATGTATCCCTAGTTAGCTAGTAAGGGTATTTTAGTCTTTCGGTTGCCTCCATATAACCCAAGGCGTGAGAGGATGGCAGCCATCTCTTGGAACCCTAGCTCATTTGGTTTTCCTATTTTCTCTTCCTATTTTCCTTAGGATTTTCATAGGGCTAGCTTGAGAGCTTCATGGTGAGATCTTTTGATAGGGAAGGATGATCGGGCGGCAAGCTAGACCTTGTATGAACCCTTTTGGTATGTATAGATGATTCGGCGTGGTTCCTCAAGGGTTGGTTCTGTCTTTCCCGTTTCTCCTTTTTGGTGATTTTCGGAGGCTTTTCTTGGCGAATTTCTTGTGGCGGTTTTGAGACCTTTCTCTTTGGGATTTGGTGGGGGATGAATGCATGAACCCCTCGTGGTTCTTTTCCCTTTGATTCCCCTCCCAAATCCGTGAGTAAAGGGGCTCGATTTTGTGGTTTTCTTGGCTCTAGGGTTAGAGGCGTTCTTGGCGGAAATCCTTCGATTCCTCTTGATTCAACGAGTTTTGGTGGACCATAACTTGGCTATGGAGTGCCCATGAGGTGTTCCTACTATCCCCAAAGTCTTGTGCGAATCCGTGGAGCGAATCGGGAGATCGGGAGTTGGATTTGGGGGAGTTGACTCGCGGGCGCTGTTCATCCCGAGCTGCCCAGGCGCGACCGGTCTGACCGGTGCTCTTGACCGGTCTGACCGGTGCGAGCCATTGGTGGGATTTGTCTCGGGGAACAGCCTTGTCCGTGTGGTTTTGTCACGTGGTCCTGCTGGTCAGTTCTTGGCGCGTTTGGAGTTGTTTTGCTAGGTTTTGTGAGGGGTTCTTCTTCCTTGCAAGTTTTGTTTCGGAGGTGGTTTTTGTTCCAGGGCCTAGAGGAGTCACTGAGGCTTCCTGGAACGTTTGTTGTGCGGCTGCTGTAGCCACCGGCCTGACCGGCGCTGTCCACCGGTCTGACCGGTGTCACCGGTCTGACCGGCACAGACCATCGGTCTGACCGGTGTAGCACAGGCAGCAAGCCATGCAAGTTTCCGCTGTGCGTTTGGGGCGTTTGGTTGAGTTGTTGGTTCCTAGGACTAGTAGCACTCCAGTGGCTACGTGGTCTTGACCAACTTGGGTAGTTGAGTTGGAGACGTGTGCTGGAAGCCGTGTTCATCTTGTTGGAGTCTCTATCTCCTTCGAGAAGAATTTTTATCGGCTCCCATTCACTCCCCCCTCTCTGGTTCGCCTAATCGGTCCATCACAGGCTCACCGAGTTCTCCTCCGTGCGGAAGTTTGCCGAGCCTGTCGTCCGCACGCCGTCTCTGTTGGAGCGAGTCTAGGCGGCGTCTTCACGCTTCCAGGGGTATCTCCACGAGGTTAGTCTGGCGAGCACCAGCCACTACTTCGCTGTCTTCCGCTCCTTGCTCCCACATGTCGACGTGGGCTTGTTCCGTGGCAAGTTCGCTTGTGGGACGTCATCCGCGCGGGTCGACGAACTTCTGGAGGAGGTGAAGGACGTGGTGGAGAAGCTTGCTGAGGACGTTGTGCCTGCTGAGGTTGAGCCGAGTGGTTTCCTGCTGTAGCCGTGAAAACATAAATAAGTACTTGTAATATTTTGTCCGTACTATTGTGGCATTGTACTTTTTAATGTTTGTTTTAGTGGTAGCGCTTTACTTTGACGGAATCCATGTACTTTTGTTGACGGTTCAATAACGCGCCAAGGTTCACCGCAAGCTTACGGATCATGTAGTACCTTTTTCCCTCGAGTATCACCCAAGGTATCGAATCCGTGGAACAGTGTGTAACGCAAGACTTAATCTAATAACCAAGAAACACTTGCATCTTGAAGAAGTTTCGAATGCATCTAATCTACTAGGATCATTAGAGGTAGCAAGAGAAACCATTGAGGTTTCTAGAGGGATCTAGATCGTGTTTATGTCGTAGTTCCGAGCAAGATAGAAGTGAGAGCAAAACGAATCTCATTAAAAGCGTCTTTAAACCTTGACCTTCGGTCAAACCCCCTAAGTCGCCCCGCCGTACTCGGTGTCAACATCCTGTCACGATGTTCCCCTTTTTTCGAGGTCGAATCTTAGAGCACACTCACAAGAAGTGCGTTGAACTACTTGGTAGATCGGGTATGCACCTTTAGCCACCGCGGCTACAAGAACTTCCCATGTAATCTATCTCGAGAACAGATTGAGGAAGAAAACACCCAAGCAAGAACAAGAATCATAAACAAAGGTACTCGATCGCTAGGAATCGGATCCATTAAAACTCCATCAAAAGTGTATACATGAATAAGATCCAACCGGGATCCTACCTTGATCTTTATTCACGCCTCCGGAACTCTGACGTGGTCTTCCTTGCAAGGTTCCCACGCCGGCTAGGTAAACCCTAGACGACTAACATGACCCTCCTCTCTGAGATGGTGTCCCTCAAGCTCCCCTGCTCCTCGGCGGTGAATGACGAATGGCTTGATAGTTGCAACTTCGCACAGGGACTATAAATAGCCCGAGGATTATCTTGGTCAAAGGGGGCAGCGAACCGACACAAAAAGGGGCCAGGCCGGCCGGCCGGGGCCGACCGGCCCATGGCCTTTTCGGCCCGGTTCGCCCCCGGTTTTCTTCCCGAAGCTTCTCGCGACTTCCTGAGTTTTTGTCGAGTTGCATGTGGGTCCTTGATGTCATTTTCCTCGCGGTTTAGATAAGGGTGCTTGGCGTATGAACTTCTGCATTTCCGTCTAGGTCCTCAACACTTCTCGGCCTCAAGCTTTAGTCCTTGGTTCATTTGGAGTCATGTTCATCTTGTATCTTGTCTTGTCCTGGGCTCCATGATCTTCTCGTAAAACCCTTGATGAACCTTACCCGGAAGTCTCATTTAGGCTCTTGATTCCTGTGTAAACAATAAACTCCAAAAACCATGCGCGAGTGCGAACTTAACATATAATGGGGGTTAGGATCATTAGTGTGAATGTCAAATTAATACCAACATAGAAGGTAAACAAGTGGCTAGGTTCACGGAAATCGACCGCCAACATCCCCCCATGCTTAAACCTTGCTCGTCCTCGAGTAAGCCTTCAATGGATATCAGCGTTGCCCTTCGATGTTCGTACCCTACACTTCATCATACATGAGAAAACATAATGCTCTCCAGATTTATATTCATTAAAGTTCCATAATGTACTAACTTTTATCTTTATGGAGGGTAGATATCATTCAAGCTCTTTCCACAAGTACTTGATCAAGCTCTCAAACTTTTAAACAAATCTCAGAAATTTTGAAAAATAAAGAATGAGATAAAGAGAAAAATTGCTTTACCAAGATAAAAAATAACCATCTTGCACTTTGCTCATGTACTCTCATCTCATCTTGTCTCTCAAGCCTACTTGTTCTACTCCTTTCCTCTCTCAAAGTATTTGGTGGAAAGCTTTATATGGAGCTATAGGAATGTTTAGTCCTACCAAGATATTATAGTTGAGATATTATTAAAACAAGACTAGCTTCTCACGGTCTTACCAAGACTCCTCAAAAAGGTCATTGGAAAAATAATGTTATCAAGAAGGGGGAGAGATGAACACACACTTTTAGATAGGTGGACATGTGCAAATTGCAAAGAGTGATCCCGAGGCACAAACGAAGTCCTCGTTATCGGATTGCACATGGTTGGAAAGATGAGTATGGGTCTTGATCTTGAATCCTCTTGAAAACTCAAAAAGCACTAAACATAGCTAGAGAACTGGGGAGCTTTATTATTATTTTTCTTTCTTTTTCTCATCATACTTTTTCTCTTTTATCATTTTTTCATCATTTTTTTCTTTCATCATACTTTTTCTCTTTTTTTTATTTGCTCCCCTTGAACTCTAGACTATACTAGCACTTCCTTAGCAAACCCCCATGCTTAGACGTTTGCTCGTCCTCGGGCAAAAGAGGTGATAAATATGCCAAGGTAGAAATTGAAGCTCTCATATTTTCTTAGAGAGAGATACTCGAAAAATCTTCTAGGGGTCCTTTTGGAAGTCTCCCTTACTCTCTTGAAGCACCTTCCTTGTAATCTTCCTCAAAATATTCGTCCATACTGTTGACGCTTTTTCTGGTCAAACACACGGATGCGCTAGTTCGCGCGAATGTTGAAAATCAACTCGCCGAAGTTTCCGGCACAAGCCTGTCTGACCGCCTGGGGGGCCGGTCTGACCGCCTGGAGCAGAAAGCGTCACTGAAATCCTAAGTTCATCGCTCTGGGATGGACCCCGTCAGGCGAAACGCGCCTAGGGTTGTCCTAAGGTCGGCAAGGCCACTCAGAACTTCCTCAACCACCGTGGAGACGAAGGAGGAGAGCAAAGGGGTTGGAAAAGCTAGGGTTTGGAGAAAATAGAGTAGTAAATTGATAATCCGATTGGATGACAGGTCTGAATCGGCCACACCCCTTTATATTTATAGGGGGGGAGGTCTTGCCCTGCATGGAACTCTTTACAACTCGGGAATAGCTAAAAACTCCTAATTCGGGTCGGACTCGTGGAGACCCGGTCAGACCGCCCGGGGGAGGCGGTCAGACTGCCTGGCGGCCTTCGTGCCAGACCGGCTACAGGACCACCCGGTCAGACCGCCTGGGCAACCCGGTCTGACTGCCTGGCCCAGCCTGATCCGACTTTTGCCATTTTTGAGCGTCAACATATACCCCCCTGTTTTTAGTAAAGCGTGCGTGCTAAAAAATAAATCTAAGGACGATGTGACATCTCATCGGCCATTTTTTGAACTTAGGGCGATTTTACTAGAAATCGGCCATATTCCTTTCAAGCGTCTTTCCACACACTTGGGTAGAACTTCTTCAAATATCTTCCATTGAGAGCACGAGGTAGCTGCTGTCCTTGCAAAGTTTCCACCATATAAGAATTTCCAGAACAAAATCTTACAATCTTGTACGGCCCCTCCCAACTTGGAGACCACTTGCCGAACTTGTTGCTCTTAGACCCTATAGGTAGAATAGTCTTCCAAATCAAATCACCTACCTAAAAAGATTTGGCTTTTACCTTCTTGTTGTATGCTCTAGCAACTCGCCTTTTGTCCTTTTCAATTGCCTCTAAAGCCTCCAATCGCTTATCCGTCACCTCATCAACATTGTCCATCATCACAGCATAATATCTATCAAAATCAAGATTATTTTGCTTTGCAAGTCTATATGCACCTAGATTCACCTCAACAGGTAAAACGGCCTTTTGACCATACACAAGCTCATATGAAGTAACCTTAGTAGCACCATGTCTAGAAATACAATGAGCCCATAAAGCTTCAGATAATACCTCATGCCATCTTCTAGGATTATCTTCTATCTTCTTCTTGATGAGCTTAATCAAAGTTTTATTGCTAGACTCGGCTTGACCTTTAGCTTGAGCATAATATGGAGATGAATTGAGCAACTTAATGCCATAGGAATTGACAAAATCACACACCTCTTTAGCAATGAATGAAGTACCTTGATCCATAGTCCAAGTTTGTGGTATACCAAACCTATGGATAATATGCTCTGTAATAAACTCAATCACCTCCCGATGTGTCATATTCTTGAGAGGTATAGCTTCAGTCCACTTAGTAAAATAATCAGTAACCACGATCACAAAACAATACCCTTTCGACGAAGGTAGATGAATCTTGCCAACGAAATCCAAACCCCATCCTCTAAAAGGCCAAGGCTTAATAATCGGATGCTTCAATGCAGCAGGCACCAATTGAATATCCCCATGCTCTTGACATTCTTTACATCCTTTATAATACCGAAAACAATCAGCTATCATAGTAGGCCAATAAAAACAAGCTCTCCTGAGGAGCCACTTTATCTTAGGAGCCGATTGATGAGTACCACAAATCCCTTCATGAACTTCTGCCATAGCTAGCCTTGCTTGATCAGGACCTAAACACTTTAAAAGAAAATCATCTGCAGTCCGACGATACAACTCATCATTATCTAAAACAAACTTTAGAGCCCATCGTTGGACTTTTCGGTCACTTATACCTTTAGGATCCTATAAATATATAATCAAAGGCTTCCTCCAATCATCTACTTCGTCCTAAACAGTTTTGGAAGAAACAACGGCCAAAGTGATTTTTTCTTCTGCAGGGCGGTCAGACTGGCATGGTAGGGTGGTCAGACCGGGTAGGGCGGTCTGACCGGGTGGAGAATGCGGTCTGACCGCCTCCTCCAGGACATAACTCTCGGCCTCGCTAAACACCAGTTTTCGTTCTTGAAAATTTCTTTTCTGAACATCATAACCAGATGCTTGCTGAGCCAGAGCATTTGCCCTTGGATTCTCTTCCCGTGGTACATGATTAATCACAAATTCATCCATACAAGATATGATGTCTAAATATTTATCAAGATAAGCATTTAAAGCACCATTTAAACATTGACATACCTTAGATACTTGCTGTACCACCAATAAAGAATCACCATATGCTTCTACATGTTTTACTCCCATGTCATGTAAAATTTGCAAACCAAACAAGAGAGCTTCATATTCGGTTTGATTGTTAGTGCAATCTTGATCCAAACGGTTAAGAGCTTCAAAAACAATCCCATTGGGTGAAATAATAATAACTCCAACACCACAACCACTTCTACAAACCGATCCATCAAAATGCAACTTCCATGGAGTAAAAGTTAAATAACCGACATCTAAATTAGGTTGTTCATTAATCCAATGTTCTACAATAAAATCGGCCACAATTTGACCTCTCATTGATTTGATTGGTTCACAATGTAAATCATATTCAACAAGAGCATAAGCCCATTTGCCGACTCTACCACTTAGAATAGCTTTTTGCAACATATATTTAATTATGTGGGTTTGACAAGCTACATAGCAAGTGCTTGATAATAAGTAATGCCTTAAAATTGGTACAAGCATAATATAAGGACAAACATAATTTTTCAATAAAAGTGTACCTCGTTTCGGCGTCCAATAATCTCCTGCTTTCATAAGCAACAACATACTCCTTGCCATCGGTCTCTTGAGTTAAAATAGCCCCAATAACACTCTCTCAGCCGCCACATATAGTCTAAAAGGAACACCACTGTTGGGTGTTTGAAGAACAGGCGGCGTAGTCAAATAATCCTTGATCTCATCAAAAGCCTCTTGCTGTTTTGCCCCCCAAGTAAATTCTGATCCAGCTTTCAACCGAAGTAAAGGAGTAAAAGCATTCACCTCCCCAGACAAGTTACAAATGAATCGCCTCAAATAATTTACCTTGCCCAAGAACTTTTGCAAATCTTTCTTGCAAGTAGGAGCTTGAACCTTTTTAATTGACTCAATCTTTTTGGGATCAATCTCCACACCTTTCTCATGTACAATGAAGCCCAAAAACCTACCAGCCGACACACCAAAAGCACATTTGAGCGGATTCATTTTCAAGTTATATCGATGCATCTTTTCAAATGCTAGTCTTAAATCAGCTAAATGGGAATTTAAACCAGACGATTTGACAACAATATCATCGATATAGACTTCTACGATTATACCAAGCAAGTCATGAAAAATCAAATTCATAGCTCTTTGATAAGTAGCACTAGCATTTTTCAAACCAAAAGTCATGACTACCGACTCAAATAAGCCTACAAATCCTGGACATATGAAAGCTGTTTTGGAGATATCCTCTTCGGCCATAAAAATTTGATTGTAACCAGCATTACCATCAAGAAAGCTAAGGATCTTATGTCCAGATGCATAATTAACAAGAAAGTCGGCTATAGGCATAGGATATTCATCTTTCGGAGTAGCTTTATTAAGATCTCTAAAGTCTATGCAAACACGAAGCTTCTTAGTCCCTTTTTTCTCAACAGGCACAATATTAGAGATCCAATCAGCATACCAACAAGGCCTTATAAAATTAGCAACAAGTAACCGATTGATTTCTTCTTTCACTCGGTCATATATATCAGGATTAAAATTCCTACAGGGTAGCTTATAAGGCTTAAAACCAGGTTTAATAGGTAAATTATGCTCAACTAAATCACGACTTAAACCAGGCATTTCAGTGTAATTCCATGCAAAGCAATCAACATATTCTTTTAATAATTTTATTAATTCTGATTTGAAAACAGGATCAAGACTCTTGTTTACAAATGTTGGCCTAGGTACAGAGCCATCACCAATGTCTACCTCCTCAAGAGGATCAACCGACGTAAACCCTTGTCCTAATTTTCCCAAATCATCCAAATCATCGATGGCTTCACACGTATCGTTCTTATGCGCCCAATAGTGATCAATCCTTTGTTGCAACCACTCTTTAGTTGAAGTCATTGATTCACATGAAGTGGTTTAATCGATTTTCGACCGGCTTTATGACAGCAGGGATGAAACCATCCTTGGAACAGCTTACAAACTCATAATCAGATAAATCTAAGCCAGATAGACATTTTACATCATCACGTACATTTATAGAATGACTATCAGCTACAGCTACACAAGTAGAATTATATCCATGTACAATCTCTACCTCATCGTCTATCCATTGTATTAAAAATTGATGCAAGGTAGAAGGCACACATTTATTTGCATGAATCCAATCACGACCAAGGATCAAGCTAAAGTTACCTTGTGTCTCAGCGACGAAGAAGGCAGTAGCTAGCGTCTTGCTTCCAATAGTGAGCTCCATGGAGATAACACCCTTGGCACCTATCGGATCATCTCCTCCCACACCGCTGATGGTCATGTTGGTCTTGATCAGTTCTTCATCTGAACCTCCCAGCTTCTTGAACAGAGAATACGGCATCAGGTTGACAATTGCACCTCCATCCACTAGCATCCGAGAGATAGGCTTCCCATTGATGTGACCCTTCATGTACAAAGCCTTCAGATGATTATCAGCGTCTTTAGCCTTTAGGAATACAGCATCCTTCGGCCCAAAGTCAGCATGAGCGAAATCCTCCTCTGAAGGTGTAGAGCCGTCCACGAATAAATGAACCACATTAACATCAAGGTTCATGCGCTCTGGAGAAGAACTGTAATCAACGAGTTGCTCGTCGTCTTCTGATGCAGGCACCAACGACAACCCACCATTGCAAACCATGGAAGCCAAAGGAGTGAAACCGGGCGGCATTTCTGAAGCACCCGGTCTGACCGCCTCTAGGGCCGGTCTGACCGCGGGGGCCGGTCTGACCGCCTGGTCAGCCGGTTTGACCGCCTCTGCTGCCGGCTGAACCGCCTCCTGCGGTCTGACCGCGTCTTCTGACGGTTTGACCACCTCGGCCTGAGATGTGTCTTTAACTCTCCACTCCTTCCCTTGAGGCATCATGGGTCTGTAGTTGTTGAACATCTCATCTCTTTTTGCGTCCACCTCCTTTTCCTTTTTCTCTCGGAACCTTAGTCTTTGAAGTTTTCTCCTTTGTGTATGGGTTAAACTGGGAGGACACCACATTGGCAAAATGTAATTGGAGTTGGAACCACTCCCACTGGCCTCATGATCATTAGCAGTATATCCTTTATGAGTAGGTGTCACAACCTGATTGTTTAGCACAATCGGTCTTTTGCCACTTTTCTCAATAGTAACATCCATTGTCCCAATCTGTATAATGTCTCGGTCAGTAGTCCTCTCTGGATCAATATCCATCTTCTGAACCTCCTCCTCTCTGATCTTGGGCTTGTACACTTGTCGTGGAGGAGATTGGACATTTTTCCTGGGCAGGGCGGTCTGACCGCGTTGGCCGGTCTTTGCTGTCCTGACCAATGTGAGCCCCTCTGATCTTGTGTAGGTCGTGAAATCCTGTCCAGTGCTGGTCTTCTTGGTCCTCCCCATCCAGGATGGAAAGATTGCTGATAAGGCACCCACATTATTCCATTGTTGTCATAAATCGGGCGAGGTTGATTTGAACTCGGAGGCACCCATTGTGGAGTAAAGTATTGCCTTTGCTACGATGATTCACCTTTAAATCTTGTAGCTGCTCTTGGAGGCGATGACGGCCTCCCTTGATGTGGAGGTGATCTCATCCTTTTTTTAATGGCCGATCACTTGTAACGGCCTTTTGCTTGGAGTATTTGTCAAATAGCATGTCAAATGTGACCTTTGGCTTTGAAACACTCCCCTGATTCTTTGCCACATTAAGCTTCCAGTTTCCAACTTCTGGCCGCTTCGGAACAAGCATTTTTGGAGGACTATGAACAGGGGCGGTCTGACCGCCCTGGTGCGCCAGTCTAGCCGCCCTGGGCTGATCAGGTTCGATTATTTGTTGACTAGACGACGTGGACAATCCTTGCCCCCCAAGTCCAGAAGCTTTGACAGTAATTTTGAATGTCTCTCTGCCATCAGGGGTCTTCTCACATGCAACTTCCCTTATCAACTCTTTTCCCCTCAAGTCGGGCTTAGCCTCCCTGACTACCACGTTCTTGCCTTTAGTTGCTTCGGCTTGGTGCGGCCGAATCAATACTTTAGGTTGCTGCAGGTCCATGGTATTTACAGGAAAAGGTTGCTTGTCCACTTGCATCTCATGAAGCACCAAACGACCTTCATTTATGGTCGATTGAATCTGACGATGAAACACATTACAATCATTAGTAGCATGAGAGTAAGAATTATGAAACTTGCAATATGCACGTCGTTTAATTTCATCAAGTGGAGGCAAAGTATGAGTCAATTTAATGTTTCCAGATTTAAGTAGTTCATCAAATATGCGATCACATTTAGAAACATCAAAAGTAAACTTTATTTCTTCTTGCCGACCTTTACTAGCTGGCTTAAGAGATGAGCAAGAATAAGATTTTTCTTTAGAAGGCCAAATTAATTCATCAGTATAAATTTCTTTATCTCCGTCGCTCGAGCTGTCAGAATCATAATCAATATGATGTACATTTGAACGACGTGATTTAAAATTATCTTTTTCTTTATTCAATCGATTTTCAACAATTAAAGCTCTAACTTGAACTTGTCCAACCGAAAGAAAATCTGCACCTTCTCTTTTATCTCTAATAGCAGATCTTAAACCTTTTAAGCAAATATCAGCAAGATCCATATCAGTAAATGACAAATTAAAGCAACGGTTCTTAGTTTCTTTAAACCTTTTAATATAAGAAGAAACATTTTCATCTCTTCCTTGCCTAACCGATGTTAAATCTGTTAATTTTAATTGCATGCTCCCGCTATAAAAGTGATCATGAAATTTACGTTCTAACATATCCCAAGATATAATAGAACCAGGAGCAAGCGATGAAAACCAAGCAAAAGCAGTGCCAGTCAAAGGTAAAGAAAATAAACGCACTTTTAAAGCATTATAAGCACCTGCTCGCCTAGTTGAGCCGTATATTGACTAATATGTTCCCACGTGGTCCGATCATCATCACCATTAAACTTAATTAAATCAGGCATACACCAACCACGTGGGAGAGGGAAATTATCAAACTCAGGATCATATGGTTTCTGATATAAATTTGTATTACCAATATCAACACCAAGTTTGGTTTTTACCACATTAGCCAAATCTTCCTTAAATTTACTAAATTCTGCCCAATTAGGATTATTTGGTTGTTGTGGAGTTGGATTCACCAAATTCATCTTATTTAGATAGGGAGGCATCGTAGCATGAGCAAGCCTATAACTTTCATAAACGTCATCAGGAATTGAATTTCTTTGAGCTATTGGATTAACAGTCGTACTATAATATGGTCCTGAATTACCAAATGTATTAGAAAAATTTGGCATGACAGAAATTGGCTCAGGTTGCTCAGTCACAAGATCTAATGCACTAGTCAGACCGGTACTTTGCATCGGTTCAACCGATTTGAGCGGTTGAAACGGCAAAGTTTGACCAATGGGATTATGCGGCATGCCATACTAATAGTTCATGTTATTAGTAACAGGCAAAGGTGCTAAGCTAGGATGAATCCCCTTACTAGTATTAATTTTAGGACCACTACTATTAGTTTCATTATTATTAAAATCAGCAGTGCTCCTATCTTTTTCAAGTTCCTCTAAACGTTCTAAACGAGCAATGTAAGAAGCAAGCAACTCATCACTCTCAAAAGTATTTTTTTTTGAGAAGGAATAATAGGAGGAGTTTGAGTTTTGCTTACAGTGGGTATTACCTCAGTGTTATTATCATTTAGCTTGATCGCCGGTAGCACGAATTCCTTCAGTATTGCCACCTTGCCATGACGATCCTTCTTGACGCCCGCTAGAAATTGGCCTTGCATGTACTCTTGGAGCGCCTTGAACTTCTGCTGCTCCTCTAGAGATAAATCTTCAAGCGAAGTCGTGATGATGTTCTCCATGTCGAGATCGCAGCGAGATCCCATAGGGCTAGGGTTAGATTGAACGGTTTTAGCAACCTGATCTTCTTTCCCCAGCGGAGTCACCAAAAAGTGTGTTGACGCTTTTTCTGGTCAAACACACGGATGCGCTAGTTCACGCGGATGTTGACAATCAACTCGTCGAAGTTTCCGGCACAAGCCGGTCTGACCGCGTGGGGGGCCGATCTGACCGCCTGGAGCAAAAAGCGTCACCGAAATCCTATGTTCGTCGCTCCGGGAGGGACCCTGTCGGGAGAAACATGCCTAGGGTTGTCTTGAGGTCGGCAAGGCCACTCAGAACTTCCTCAACCACCGTGGAGACGAAGGAGGAGAGCAAAGGGGTTGGAAAAGCTAGGGTTTGGAGAAAATAGAGTAGTAAATTGATAGAGGAAGTTTTTATGGATGCTTAAAGCGACCAAATTACTATTATGTCAATTGGTCATTGCAGCACTTCTTAATTTGACAAAAGAGAAAAATTCAGTATGGCATCCATATTTAATTTTAACCATAAGCAAAGTAAGGTGAGTAATCAGCCCCTAAAAGATGAATATGATACAATTACCTTAGAATTGGCAGTGGCCAGATTACTCTTGAACCCCTCTTGCTTGTCTTTTCATGCATCTTAAATTATGCAAATATCTGACAATAAACTTTAGCACTAATAATCTTGGCCTAATCAAGTCCAAAAATTTCAAAGCCAAAACCATAGCCATACGGGTCAAACTGTTTCCAATGGCAGTCAGACCGGTTGCATGCGGTCCGACTGGCCTGTCCGGAATGTGCCCTTTGACATTGCTACACATCGGGCTCTACTCATGACAATGTCTTTTGGACATAGTGACCTGATGTTTACAATTGCAGACTGGCAATCCTAGATTTTGATGCTTGGAGAAATTATGCACAATAAAATTGAGATGATCATCTAAACATCTATCAAGAATACAGTGACTTATTCAAAGATAAATACTCGATGCACCTTCAACAATAAATCACCTAAATGTCTCTGTATGACTTTGCAACCATGGATCACAAAATTTTAGCCTGAACAGAAAACTTTCATATTCGGCTTGCTTATTGAGACTAAATACTCCAAACGGCTAAAAATCTCAAAACACCATCACTTGGTGAAATAAAGACATCACCAATGTCGTGAGAAATTTTCTAAGCGGATCTAGTAAATAGAAACTCCATGGTAGCAAATTATTATTTTATTAATACCTTGCCCCCCAAGCACTGAAGGCACCAAAAAGGTCATAAGAAACCTCCATCGGGAAGCTATCGCTTCAGGATGATGATTAAAGAGATTCATCGGCCATGTATGTTGTCAAGAATGATAATTCAGTATCATTCATAATTAATCCATCCATAAGAGTATGCACAACCGAAATAGAAGGGTAAAGATATGTAAATTTAGAAATTAAAATTATCTCTAAGAACTAAATATTTCGGCTATTGTTATTGATTAATATGCATAGCAATATGGTGATGACCCTCTATGATATAAAGATGATCCATGTGGAACCCAAGGACCAAAATAAGAGTATGAGGGATAATCAAGCATACTTAAAGATGAATTCCAAAACATAGGCATATGCGACATTTGTGAAGTAAATGAGTTAGGCAATGACCAATAATTTTGATGATTCGGTGCAAACCTTAGTTTTGAAGGCCGTCTTTCATATCTTTTCTTCTCCCTAAAATGTGCCACACCTTTTGCTTGATCATTACCCTTGCCTTGAATGCTTCCTTTAGGAACCCATTCCATGCCTCTCCTTTTCAACTCTTGAGCACTAAACCTTTGTAGCTCCTTTTTCTGCCAATTTGAAAAACCAAGTGTAGGACTTGACTTTGTTCTGGTTTTGGACAGCGGTGCTCTTTTCTTGTTCTTCGATCTTTTCAACTTCTTTTGTTCAGATTTGGCACTTGAAAGATCAACAGTTGAGTTTTCCTTTCCTTTGCCATTAGTAACCGAAGTGCTTGACACATTAATCGGCTTTCCATTAACTGAATTCAGATCTGAATTTTTATCCTTCCGGCCATCTCTTTTTACTTGGTAAACTTGCTTAACAACCTTTTTCTTATTTTGAACTCTAGACCGATCTTTATGCTCAAAATGGTCATTTTTGAAATATGGCTACCTTGCACATGATGGTCATCTTGGAGCTGCATACTCAACATGATATGGTCTGAAATATGAAGGAGTATGTGCCCACGAATCACTCCACCCGCATGATGAGAAAGGATGAACATTAGTGGGATATGGAGCATATGAAATCGGCATTGATGGCTCAAAAGGAGAATATGACGCTGCTGATTGAAAACCCTTTCTTTGCCGATTCCAGTTCCCATAATTATGTTTAGGAGGTAATTTTGATTACTTAACACCATTTGACCGATTAGCATGCTTGGCCTCATTCTCCTTTTGATACTTAGCCAGAAGATCATCAAAAGTGAGCTTCGGCTTTTTACCATGGTGCTTGACATGATCTCTACCTCCATTAGCCGTAGGACACTCAGGTCTCAAGATTTTTGGACTTTTCAGACCTGAACCAACCAGTTTGACCTGTTGCTACAACCCGGTTAAACCTCCTTGGCTGGGCGGTCTGACCGCTTGTCCCAGCACAGCGGCAGCAACAGGTTCTTGGTTTGATGGAGAAAAACCCTTTTGCCCCCGAGTAACTTCTGGGATTTTGATAGGCTCATCGTCCTTAATAATTACTTGATCTTGCAAGTCATGAATGATGTCCTTCTCATCACTTGGGAGCTTTGAATCTTCATCTTTGGCAACTAAATTTAAATCATTAGATAAACCGGCTGATGCTAGCCAATTTAATGATCCATTGCCACCAAAACCAATTGTAGACAATTGGTCATCCTCTTGTGTTTGAGAAAATCTCAATCGTCCAGAATTAATGGCCGATTGTATAAATTGGCGAAAAATATTGCAATCACTAGTATTATGATGAAATGAATTATGCCACTTGCAATATTTTCTATCTCTAACTCAAGAGGTGATGAATTAACTTTGTGATCAGAGGGTTTAGTAAAATTATTCTCTAGCAAGATATCAAATAAATCATCACACAAAGTTAAATCAAAGGTATACTTAATTTTCTTCAACCGATGCTTTTGTGGAGAAGGCTTTAAGGCCAAGCAAACGAACGGTTCAGATTTCTCATCAACCCATTTGGCTATACCTTTCTTTGCACTTCTCATACCCGATGCTTTAGAGTTGGTTGCTATATCAGCATCGGACTTCATAATGGCTCTCGGTTTTGATCACTAATAAATGAATTAACTGAAAATACACAATCTGATTGGGAATTACTTGTAAAACATACCTTATCAAATAAATTGGAGAGGCAAGGAACCTTGATGTGGATAATGTCGTATTTCTCCTCCAGATGGCAGCCAACAGTCACACTTTGTTCAGGCTGGTCAGACAGGGTCATAGGGCCGGTTAGACCGGGTCTTCCAGGTTTGCTGGAAATCACCTCATGTCGACATGCCAATGTTTCCTTCTCGCCTCCTTTGTCATGGTTTTCAACAATTTGATGTTCTGAACTTTTTTCAGCCTGAACTTGTCATTTAATAGCACGATAATCACCATAAAGGTGCACAACACCTTCGGCTTTAGAAAAATCAAGTATTGCTGTTTTGTTATGCTTAACATGCTCTTGTGTAGCAAGACATGACTCTTTTAATGTAACAAATTCAGAATGTATATTGATCAAATTTAAATTGTTTTCATTTTCATCTTTCATTCTTAATTCATGTGCCATAGCCCTTACAAGCACACTAGCAAGCGAATGAAACTCTATGCCTTGCAACCTATCTCTAAGCGATGATTTTAAGCCTGTAAAAGCAAGGTTAGCTAAATCTGAATCAGATATAGATAAATTAAAACATCGATTTTTTGTTTCTTTGAATCGTTCTAAGTATTTAAAAACCAATTCATCGCTACCTTGCTGAATATTATAGAGATTAGTTGCACATGATGTTTGAGAATAACTGGCCTGATGGCTAGAATTAGCATGGCCAATTCTCTCATTCACCAACACATTTGCTGAATTCTCATTAATTTGACTATGGTTATGAATAACACATGGAACCAAATTATGATTATTAGTATTTGTATATGGTGCTGAAATTATAGGTGCAACCCCCACTCTATTAATGATTTGTGAAGCATATGATGGTTGAGAATAACTGGCCAGACAACTAGAATTAGTATAGCTAATTTTCTCATTCACCGGCATGTTTTGTGATGTAATCACATATTGTGAATTTCCTGCTGATGAATAAATAGATGAAACACATTACTAAAAATTAGTAGAATTACTAACATGTGGTGTTCCATAAGAATTGGCCAAACTCACCATGTTAGTTTGGTTTTGATACATGTTAACCGACTTTTGAACTTGTTGTACAGCCGATGTGTGAGAGTAATGTTGTATGTTGCTAGTATCATTAAAATTTAAAGTATGCATATTATTTGACAATGGCTTTTGGATATTAAATTCAGAATTATAATTTGCATAATTAAAACCATCTGAACAAGTATTAGCCGATGCAATATGCCTACTCATATCATATCTAGCAACATCAACATAAGGATTTATGGTACTTGCAAAATAACTATTAACATTAGACATAGGTAATGTATTTGCAAATTGTACCTTGGGCTCGTCGTAGTAGGACTGATGTGAAGTATATGAATAGCCCGCCATAATAAGTCTTGATGCTTCTGATCTTGTAATAGATAAATCTAGAAATCCAAGAAATCAATAACCAAAATCTTGCTTCTCTTCTAGTCTTCAATATTGGCAGCTAAGCCAGATTAGGCTGGACCAGGCGATCAGACCGGGGTACCAGGCGGTCTGACTGCGGTCTCTGTAGCCAGTCTGGCAACAGGAGGTCAGACCTCGTCCCTGGGGCGGTTTGACCGCCCTGGTCAAACTCCTCAAAAGGCAATTTGGACTTCACCATTGGATAGTTCTCGTCGAGTAGATCAAGATCCATATGTAGAACGTCCGATTCGTACTCCGGATGAGGGAGATATGGCTTCGAGAAGACCTGCACATCGGACACGCGGTCTAACCGCCCCTGGGACCCAGTTAGACCGGCCTACCCTGCCAAATCCGAGTTAGGAGTTGTATTTTGCCACAAGATTTGTATAAACTTCGACTCCTACTGGGGCAAGACCTCCCCACCCTATATTTATGAAGGGCCACAGCCAATTGAGAGGGACACAATCGAATCAATCCGTTACCTTTACTTTTTATCCTCAAACCCTAGCTTTTCCAACCTCCATGCTGCTCCTCTACTGATCTCTATGGTCATAGATGACGTCCTAAGGCTCGCTGGTCAACCTAGGGCACTCTGGCGACGTCCTCACCCTGACGGGGTCCCTCCCGGGCGAGAGCTTCGACGGTCTTTGCTAGTTTGCTCGTAAACTAGTCGTTCTTCGTCACGTAAGTGCGTTGGTTATCCTTTGCTGGTTTGCTCGTAAACCTAGCCGTCCTCCATCACGTAAGTGTGGTATTTATCTCCCCGAACGACCATCTTGAGCCAGGGCGGTCTAACCTCATAGCCAGGGCGGTCTAACCTCATAGCCAGGGCAGCATCTTTGGCTTTTCGGTTCGTTCGTGACTCGCACGCTCTAGAGCTCTCGTGTGTTGACCCTAAAAGGTGTCAACAAATTGGCGACTCCGCTGGGGAACGAGAATCTGGTCGATATGGCTGATCCGTCAAACCCTAGCACTATGATGGCACTTGAAGGATTACCTGAAGATCTACGTAAGGATATCATCAAGGGCATACATCGTTACTGTTATCAAATAACAGAATAAGGCATCATCATGATGAGTATAAGGTCCATCAACGAGTTGAGGATGTACGATCTACCAAAGCATAGTAAGTCCACAGCTAATCTTATAAGTGCTTTACTTAAATTTGTGGATGGTTTACTTAATAGAAAAAATAGTGTAGATCTGATCCCTATTAATCAAGAGTCGGTTTCAGAAAAGCCGGCTATTGATATGTCTAATCCTTGCAAAGCTTTGCCGAATTGTGATGTTGTTGGTCAAAAAACAAGTCGGCCATCTCTAGCCGAAATTGTTGACTCAAAATCCCCTAGCAAGAGCATAGAGGCTGCATCTAGTACTTCGATGCTCGGGGGGCAACAAAACAAAGGCAAAACTGCTAGTTGCACTGAGACCGGTCTAATTAGGAGGCAACCCAGTCTAACCGCCTCTCCCAGGCTTTTGCAAAGTCAATCAAAACCAAAGATGGTTAAACCCAATAAGCCCAAGATTGGTGTTTGGAAAACTGTTGAATCCAAAGGCCGTAAGCATCAAAGAGAAAAGCCGAAGTCTAATGAGAAACTTCTGGCTAAGTCTCAAAGACAAAATAAAGTCAATGGTGCTAGTCGGTCTAAAAATTCCAAACGCCCAAAATCTTCTCCTAGAGAGAAGTTCCATAACAAGAATCGACAATGGAGTAACTCTCACAAATCAATGTCGTTTCCTCCGTATGGATCATCAATGCCTATGCCATGGGATGCTTACTTTAATATGCATTATTTTTGTTCTCCATGGTATTATAATTCATATATGTCGTCTGCTCCTAGTTATTTCAATCCAAATTATATTACTCATAGGGAGCCGATGATTGATGAGCCATCATCTATGCGTAGTGACCGTTTTGATCATAAGAATCGGTCAACACTAAAAAATAAGCACAAGGTGATCAAACAAGTCTATCATGTCAAAAAAGATGGTAGATTAAATAAAAATTCAGATTTGACACTAGACATAGAAAAGCCGCATATTGAAAAATTATCGGCTAGTTCTACCGATCAAATTGTCCCTAATGATAAGCATGTCGCAAATAATATAGCTGAACAACAATCATGTTCGGCTGGGGGGCAACATGATATCAAATTGGCCGATTCTCAAAGCACCGATCTAACCGGTGTCCCAACCGGTCTGACCGGTCTTGCCAGAAAATCTGGTGAAGCTGCAAATTTCATGCCAAAGAGCAAGGTGATGAGAAAGAAGCCAAGCTTTGATGAGTTGTTGCGTAAGTATCAAAAGATAGCCGAACAAAAGCAAAATAATCGGTTAGAAGATCAAAGTTGGAATTCTTCATCACCAAGAGCAAAGAAGCATCGATGGTCATCACATTGGTCTTCATCTTTTATTCCATCGATGCATGTGCCATGGAATGCATGTACAGGTATACCTAATTCTAATCCTTCATTTTGGTATAATCCTTGGTCTTCACTTTACAATTATCAATATTATGCTTGTGATGCTTCAAGGAGCTACGGTTGGCCACTATGGCCACATCAGGACTTCAGTTATTAGACATGTTGTTTAGAAGCCAAAATAATAGTTCATACATGTTGTACTTACTAAAATTTTGTTTCGGCTACAATAGCATTCACAAAAGGTTTAGAGACCATCACATGGGCGATGTGTTATTTATCATCGTCTTTAGATTATTTTGTACATTCAGAATATTTTCTAGCATGCATGCTTTGCCAGAAAACAGGGGGCCATATGTTGACGCCCGAATTTGGCAGGTCTGGACGGGCCGGTCAGACCGCCACCCTACCCGGTTAGACCGGCCTAGCCAAAGTCCTTAAAAGGCAATTTGGACATCACCATTGGATAGGACTCGTCGAGTAGATTAAGATTCATATATAGAACGTCCAATTCGGAGTCCGGATGAGAGAGATATGGCTCCGGAAAGGTCTGCACGTCGGACACGCGGTCAGACCGCGTCCCCAGGGCGGTTAGACTACCCTGTCCTGCCAAAACTGGTTAGGAGTTGTATTTTGACACGTTTTTGTAAGGGTTTCGATTCCTAATGGGGCAAGGCATCCCCTCCCAATAAATATAAAGGGCCACGACTGATTGAGAGAAGACACCAATCGAATCTATCAAACTTATCTTATTTACCTTTCCGTTCCTCTTTACCTTACTTTTCCAACCCCATGTGCTGTTCCTCGACTACCTCCGCGGCATGAGAGGACGTCCTAGCTGGCCTGCCGAGCCTAGGACAACCCAAGGTGTGCCTGCCCCGATGGGGTCCCTCCCGGGCGGGCGTTCGTTGGTTTCTAGCCGTGAACCCGGCGACCCCGGTCTGACCGCCCTACCATAGCGGTCTGACCGCCCTGCGCAGAGGAGCAGCAAGGAGCTCCTTCACTTGTTGTTGACTCTGAAAAGGCGTCAACACCATTAAAACTCCATCAAAAGTGTATACATGAATAAGATCCAACCGGGATCCTACCTTGATCTTGATTCACGCCTCCGGAACTCCGACGTGGTCTTCCTTGCAAGGTTCCAACGCTGGCTAGGTAAACCATAGATGACTAACACGACCCTCCTCTCCGAGATGGTGTCCCTCAAGCTCCTCTACTCCTCGGCGGTGAATGACGAATGGCTAGATAGTTGCAGCTTCGCATGGGGACTATAAATAGCCCGAGAATCATCTAGGTCAAACGGGGCGGCGAACCGACACGAAAAGGGGCCAGGCCGGCCGGCCTGGGCCGACCGGCCCAGGGCCTTTTCGGCCCGGTTTGCCCCCGGTTTTCTTCCCAAAGCTTCTCGCGACTTCCTAAGTTTTTGCCGAGTTGCATGTGGGTCATTGACGTCATTTTCCTCGCGGTTTAGATAAGGGTGCTTGGCGTATGAACTCCCGCATCTTCCGTCTAGGTCCTCAACACTTCTCGGCCTCACGCTTTAGTCCTTGATTCATTTGGAGTCATGTTCATCTTGTATCTTGTCTTGTCCCGGGGTCCATGATCTTCTCGTAAAACCCTTGATGAACCTTACCCGGAAGTCCTCATTTAGGCTCTTGATTCCTGTGTAAACAATAAACTCCAAAAACCATGCACGAGTGCAAACTTAACATATAATGGGGGTTAGGATCGTTAGTGTGAATGTCATATTAATACCAACATAGAAGGTAAACAAGTGGCTAGGTTGGCGGAAATCGACCGCCAACATCCCCCTATGCTTAAACCTTGCTCGTCCTCGAGTAAGCCTTCAATGGATATCAGCATTGCCCTTTGTTGTTCGTACCCTACACTTGATCATACATGAGAAAACATAATGCACTCTAGATTTATATTCATTAAAGTTCCATAATGTACTAACTTTTATCTTTATGGAGGGTAGATATCATTCAAGCTCTTTCCACAAGTACTTGATCAAGCTCTCAAACTTTTAAACAAATCTCAGAAATTTTGAAAAATAAAGAATTAGATAAAGAGAAAAATTGCTTTACCAAGATAAAAAATAACCATCTTGCACTTTGCTCATATACTCTCATCTCATCTTGTCTCTCAAGCCTACTTGTTCTACTTCTTTCCTCTCTCAAAGTATGTGGTGGAAAGCTTTATATGGAGCTATAGGAATGTTTAGTCCTACCAAGATATTATAGTTGAGATATTATTAAAATAAGACTAGCTTCTCACGGTCTTACCGAGACTCGTCAAAAAGGTCATTTGAAAAATAATGTTATCAAGGAGGGGGGAGAGATGAACACACACTTTTAGATAGGTGGACATGTGCAAATTGCAAAAAGTGATCCCGAGGCACAAACGAAGTCCTCGTTATCGGATTGGACATGGTTGGAAAGATGAGTATGGGTCTTGATCTTGAATCCTCTTGAAAACTCAAAAAGCACTAAACATAGCTAGAGAACCGGGGAGCTTTATTAATATTTTTCGTTCTTTCTTTTTCTCATCATACTTTTTCTCTTTTATCATTTTTTTCATCATTTTTTCTTTCATCATACTTTTTTTCTCTTTTTTTATTTGCTCCCCTTGAACTCTAGACTATACTAGCACTTCCTTGGCAACCCCCCATGCTTAGACGTTTGCTCGTCCTCGGGCAAAAGAGGTGATAAATATGCCAAGGTAGAAATTGGAGCTCTCATATTTTCTTAGAGAGAGATACTCGAAAAATATTCTAAGGGTCCTTTTGGAAGTCTCCCTTACTCAATTGAAGCACCTTCCTTCTAATCTTCCTCAAAATATTCATCCATACTCATATATTAGGTTGTGGTCAAGGAGGTGAACACAAAAAAAAGATATGTTTGGGTTTTGTGGTTGGATATCCGGCGAGGTTTGCGAAATTCCCAATGTGGAAACTCACAATGCTCGGATAGAAGAGGCTAGCATAAACAACGATACGCAAAAATGGAATGACCAGCTTCTTAGTCTCGGGCTAGAGAAATCAGGCCTTGAATTAATGCACCCAAAAATAAATCTTGTATATACTAGTGTTTTGCACTCAAGTAAGTTTAGGCTTTGGATGGGTAGAGCAAAATGCAAGCGGTACACATGACAAGGTTAGCATAACTTTTTGAGAAAAAAGGTTCTTTGATTCATTCAAAGTTGAGAGCAACGAAAAACAACTATAGGACTTGAGTTATCATAACCTCCACACAAGATATAAGCTAGCATTTAATTAGATTTCAGATTCATATTAAAAGAGAGCACTAGCTTAAACATGCATAAATCAAGCATAAGATCGAGCAAAGTGGCAACGACCATCACATATCAACATGGTACAATTTTACATCCATATTAAGATCATAAAAACGACGGTGAAATTTATTCATGATGATGGATAAAAAACTACTACTATCACACACATGCTGAAATTAAAAACAAGAAAATACTATGCATACATAAACGCATACAAGATGAAAAATAAAGAAAAGGAAAAGGAAAAATCAAACCACACTTAAAATGCTTCATCCCTTCCTTCTTTCTTCACTCCTCATCTGATTGCTCTTGCTCCGTCGGTTGACTTTCGTTGAATCCTTGCTCATAATATGTTTGCATGGCCCCTCCATGAAATTGATCCGACAGCACAAGTTGAAGGCGTCCTAATTGATGTGCGATCCACGCCGTTCCTTCATGCCAATGATCGACATGGCTCTGGATCCTCTCGACGTCTTGTTCATTCCTTTGCATATACTCCCCAATGATGGCTGCACTTTGTTGGGGCTGGGGCATGCTTGCATAAGGTGCCACAAAATGCCTCATTGGGCACAACAAAAGTTGGTGGACAATATGTTCGAGGAGGTGGCGCCATGGCTGCACCACTCCCCCATGCTTGCATTGGCACACTTCCGTAGTAGGGTGGTGGCATAGGAATCCCTCCATATGGTTGATGATATGCAGCCCCTCCTTGGTCTTGGGCTACAGAAGACGATCCCTCGTCTATTATTCTTCCTCTTTTGTTCTTCTTGGCTGGCACAAGAATTCCTTCTTCCAACCAATTCTCTCTCCGTTCAATAAATAATTTCAGCCTCATATTTGGGAGAGGAACGTTGACTTTTGCCACCTTGTACCCTCTCTTTTCATCTCCACTAATGTATTTTCCTTGCTTCATGTAATCAATCCCAAGTGAATTCCCCGTAAGTAGCAATTTTGGGTTCCTTGAAATACCCGGCCTCACAGAAATTGCTATCATAGCGAGATAGCATGGCGAACCAATTTGTCCAGTCCCCGATGTTTCCTCACAACACCACTGATTGATCATGATATATGATGGATCAATGATTTGCCTTGCAATCAATGCCGAATAAAGCCAATTAACTTCCATGTCGGTGACCTTGGACTCCCTCATTCTTTCCAAAATCCTCTTGCTCGTCAAAGAATGAAAAATCCAGATGATGGGATTCTGGATGCTATTTCTCTGCCAGTTATCTTCCCCTGAAATCATACTCCAAAATCCTTCCAATACACTTTCATTAACATCAACTTGCTCCGGGGCTTCGCTCTTGAAACCGAGCAACTCTCTAATTTGCTCATAAGAAATTATTTGCTCATCATCCTTGAGTCGAAATGAGAGGGATGGCACCCCTTCATTAATAACCGGCGCCATCGTCATGAGAATTTCCATGGCAAGCTCCATGTCAAAGCTCACCCCTACTCCATCAGAAAATTGCCCCCAACCAAGGTGCTTCATCATTTGATAAATATCCAGAGAAAATCCCAACACTTGGAGCGCATCATCGTCGAAGTCAACGTTGGGCACAATCCTCTTCTCTAGGCGACCAAGCTTCTCCTCCTCCTCCTCCGTCATCATGAAAAATCCATACTTGCAAAGTCGCGGATTGTACGGTGGTGGAGCGAATGAACGAATCGAGTGACGAGGTTGGACGGGCGACTCCTCCGTTCGCCCTTGCGGTTCGGTGTACTGCATGGACGAGCTTCGCATGTCTCTTCTTCCACTAAGGAGCATGGTGTCGCTCCTTGATGGCGCCATGTCCTCTTCCATGCTTCACGGCGACTCATAGATTGAGTGCCTCCGCGAAGAACTTGTTGATGCTGGCTTCGACGATGACGATTGTGTCTTCCTTCCAAGGACCTTGCTAAAAGCCTTCCTCATTTTGTTGTTGCTGCACAAATCACAAACAAAGTCTCCCAAGGGTATCTTGCCTGTAGAAATACACACAAAAGAAGTATATGGAAGGGCAAGAATTGTGACGTATTTTGCTGAATTTTTGGACTCAAGAATGGAGAACGAATTTTTCAGAGGTGTTTCTGGAGGTTCTGGACTAGGAGCTCAAGAACATGAACTAGCAATGAAGCAAATGACTCACCTAAGGAATTCGAGCACCGGGGGGCGAAGAAACAGGCCAGGCCGGCCGGCCTGGGCCGACCGGCCTAGGGCCCCTGCCCCTCTTCTTTGGCTCTTCTTTCTCCCACTTGTTGCTTGATCGATCATGGTGCTGTGTACTCGTGCTCCACACCTTCCACCGTCCAATTTCTCTCAGCCACTCCTTTTTCTTGCATGATCAAGTCCTCCATCTTGATCATTTACTTTGTGTCACTTCCATGCTTCCTTGCCTCCCATGCTCTCATCCATATCCTGCAAAAACAAAAATTGCTACCGCCCATGCTTGTCCTTGCATGTGCTCAAGATGCCTCAATGATGAAGCCTTCCCGTGATGCATCATAGAGCATTAGAAGTTCAATTAAGCTCAAAACCTTCCCTTGATCATGTTTAGATGCTAATTACTCCTCTAATTTCGAAAATTAAAAATTAACTCAGAGATATCAATGAGTTCAAATGTATTTTTAGAGGAGTTTTTAGGCATCAAAAACATTTGTAAGTCAAAACTTTTCGACTACATTGATTTTGGTTACACCGGGATCACTTGCTTTCATTAATTGATAGCGAGCTCATCCGGCTTGACCGTGGGGGTATGGGTTTAGGTTCTAATTTTGGCCAAACATGAGAGAGATGTTTTGAATAAACAAAAATAAATGGGGCTTGGAAAAATTCTAATTCTAGAGAAACTGGTAGATATTAAGTTAAATGAAACCAAAAATCGATTATCCTAGGTTCACGTGAGTCCTAGCATGCATCAAAGATTAAAGATCATTAAGGAACAATGCTGGGCTCTACTCGTGTGTTTTTATGATGTAAAAGAAACCAACCTTGTCATGATGAAGAGGATGAAAGGTGTGGGTAGGTTCTGAACTTTTGGTATTGGTTTCTCGATAAGAGGCAAATAAATCGTAGGATGGCTCATGTCATAGGTTTATGTCGAATAAAATCCAAATGAAACATCCGAGCAAATTAAATGTCTCAAAAAATAAGTTCAACCACTTAAGAGTTAATACCAAGTCTTGCATAGCAAATTCTGAGACCAACTTACTTGAAATCGGAAATAATCCGGGTTGCCCTCCCGGTAGCTTTATTCTTCATCAGGTTGTCCTCGCGGTAGCTTATTCTTGACTCGACGAACGGGTTGCCTCCCGCCTAGCGCTTTGTTTATAGTCCATGGCTAGACTTCTTCTCTTCTTCACTTCAGATAAACACTCTTTGCAGGCGTTGCAATCTTGGGTACCCACTTCCGCACCATCTTGGGCACATGCTTATTCTCCGGCTTAGTCATCTTTTTTGTCTTCACAGGCAGCTTTTGTTCTTTGGTCTTGACGAATGCAATGACTTCTTTGATTACCTTCGCTTCCTTATTCTTGGGCTCCTCCTTCTTCTTTGGCTCTTCCTTGCTAAAGCGACGATGAGGTGGAACATATTTAGCATTGATCATGTTGTATACCTCGAAACGTGGACGAAACTTGAATATGCTTTGTGTGCCATTAATGTCGAACTTGATCTCTCTCTTGCCAATGTCTATCATTGCTCCGATGGTCTTGAGGAAGGGCCTCCCTAGGATGAGAGGCGGCTTCTCCCTTTCTCCCATCTCGAGCACCACAAAATCAATGGGGATGAAGTGATCTCCAACTTTCACGGGCACATCTTCGGCGATTCCCACGGGATAGCGGATAGAGTTGTCGCCCAACTCCAAGCACATACCTGTAGGCTCAAGTGGTAGGCGTAGCTTCTCGAACACATCTCTTGGCATGACAATCACACTTGCTCCAAGGTCGCATAATGCCTTCTCGAATGTGAATGAGCCAATAGAACATGGGATGGTCGGACATCCGGGGTCTCTTTGCTTCTCGGGCCCTTGATTTGCGACGGTGGCACTACATTGTTCGGACATCTTGACGTGATCCGCTCGAAGTGTTGCCATCTCATACTTGTTCACAAGTATGTCTTTGAAGTAGGGAGAATATGTAGGAACTTGGACAGCGCCCAATAGCGGCATGTTGCTGCTTAACCTGAGCACCACTTCCACAAACTTTTCAAAATGACTATCAACTTTACCTCGAAAGTAGTGTGTCTTTAGTGTAGGCATCTTCGTGTCATCACTTGGCATTTCGAATTCCGGCTCTTCTGTAGCAATCTCCGGAATAGTAGTCACCTTCTCCTTAGTGTGATCTTCCGCTTCGACGGTTGGCTTAGGCTTCCTTGTTCCGGCTGGAAGTTCGGGATCCTCCATCTCCTTTCCCGAGTGAGTTTGAATAGCCTTCGCTACCTCGGGACCTTGGGGCTGCCCCGGCAATCTTCCTTCATTAGCGGCTAGGTGCTCGGCAAGTTGTCCCACTTGTGATTCTAACATCTTCGTCATGTTGAGCACTTGATGGTTGGAGCTCCCGACCTCTGTCACCTTGCCATTGATGTTTTCCAATATTTTATCCATAGTCTTGAACTTAGTGACGGTGTCCTTGTTGATCTTTGCTTGCTCGTCCATGAAGTCCTTCAATTGTATACGAAGAGGCACCGTATTTTGAATAGACGAACTTGCATTAAATTGAGGTCTACCTTTCCCATAGCGGAAGTTCGGCAAATCTCCTTTCCTCATGTAGTCGAGCACCTTTGCTTCCTCCGGACAATCTTTTTGGACATGGCCGTACTCCCCACATTCTTCACACGTGGATCTTGCTTCGGCGGCCTTTAAGTCTTGGGCGGCTTTCTTTTCTAGCTCCATCTTCTCCAACTCCTTCATGAGCAAGTCAATCTTTCCTTCCAGAAGTTCCTCATTTTCAACCTGCAAAACACTTTTAACATTGCCCGTGGGTTGAACCGGAAGTAAGCGTCCAGATGACGCCCATGTATCATTATCCGCAACCTTCTTTGAAAAGAGTGAATGCCTCCGTCAGAGTGAGCTCAATGATAGATCCTCCCGCCGATGCGTCAATTACGGTCCTCGATGCTAGATTGAGACCTTGATAGAACTTTTGAACAAGGTCCTCCTTTGGGAACTTGTGATGTGGCACGGCTCGGGTGTACTCATTGAAATGCTCGAAAGCTTCCGCGATAGTCTCCGTAGGATATTGAGCAAATGTAGCAATCTTATTACGCAAGCTTTGAGTCTTACCCGGTGAATAGTACTCCTTCATGAAAGCTCTCATCAATTCTTCCCAATTTTGCACCGTCTCCACTGGTAGAGTGTAGAACCATTGCAAGGCTTTTCCTAGAAGTGAGAATGAAAAAAGTCTTGCCCTCAATTGATTTTGATCCATCCCTTCCATTGTGAATGTCTGACAAAATTGAATGAACGCTTGGATGTGAAAGTTAGGATCCTCTTTACCGGTGAAAGGTGTATGTTGCACCATGCGGATGGTTGAAGTCTTGATCTCGAACGGTCTTCCGATGTCGGCTAGGTTGAGGATGGGGAGGTCAACGAGCTCCGGGGTGCAAAGCTCCCCAATCTTCCTCTCCGGTTGTGCCATTGGTGGCGGTTGAGGTTGATCTCTCCTTGGACTTGGAGGTGGTGATTCCTTCTTCGGACTTGTAGGTGATGATTCCTTTGGAGATCCCGACGATCCTTAAGCTTCGGCTTTTGGATCTACAATCTACAGCTTCCTAGATCATGCTTCGCGTATCCTTTGCCTGTAAAGTTTTCCTGGATCATCCACAAAATTTTTCAGTTTGTTGGAGAGGTAGCCATCCATCTCCTGTTAGGGTTAGCGATAAACAAAATATACAAAAGATCTAAAAAGAAAAGAAAACTACAAAAAGGGTTAGTCAAAAACTAGATTAGATTGGTTTTTGAGGATGATCAAAGTTTAATAGATGCAAAAGAAAATAAAAAAGAAACAGAAAATACTTACAAATGAGATACTAGATTGGATCTTGATTACTTGTTCCCGGCAACGGCGCCAGAAAAAGGGCTTGTTGACGGTTCAATAACGCGCCAAGGTTCACCGCAAGCTTATGGATCATGTAGTACCTTTTTCCCTCGAGTATCACCCAAGGTATCGAATTCGTGGAACAGTGTGTAACGCAAGACTCAATCTAATAACCGAGAAACACTTGCATCTTGAAGAAGTTTCGAATGCATCTAATCTACTAGGATCATTAGAGGTAGCAAGAGAAAGTATTGAGGTACCGATCTAGAGGGATCTAGATCGTGTTTATGTCGTAGTTCCGAGCAAGATAGAAGAGAGAGCAAAACGAATCTCATTAAAAGCGTTTTTAAACCTTGACCTTCGGTCAAACCCCCTAAGTCGCCTCGCCATACTCAGTGTCAACATCCTATCATGATCTTCCCCTTTCTTCGCGGTCGAATCTTAGAGCACACTCCCAAGGAGTGCGTTGAACTACTTGGTAGATCGGGTATGCACCTATAGCCACCGCGGCTACAAGAACATCCCATGCAATCTATCTCGAGAATTGATTGAGGAAGAAAACACCCAAGCAAGAACAAGAATTATAAACAAAGGTACTCGATCGCTAGGAATCGGATCCATTAAAACACCATCAAAAGTGTATACATGAATAAGATCCAACCGGGATCCTACCTTGATCTTGATTCATGCCTCCGGAACTCCGACGTGGTCTTCCTTGCAAGGTTCCCACGCCGGCAAGGTAAACCCTAGACGACTAACACGACCCTCCTCTCCGAGATGGTGTCCCTCAAGCTCCTCTGCTCCTCGGTAGCGAATGACAAATGCCTTGATAGTTCCAACTTCGCACGAGGACTATAAATAGCCTGAGGATCATCTAGGTCAAACGGGGCGGCGAACTGACACCAAGCAAGGAACTTTTCGGCCCGGTTCGCCCCCGGTTTTCTTACCGAAGCTTCTCGCGACTTCCTGAGTTTTTGCCGAGTTGCATGTGGGTCATTGACATCATTTTCCTCGCGGTTTAGATAAGGGTGCTTGGCGTATGAGCTCCCGCATCTTCCGTCCAGGTCCTCAACACTTCTCGGCCTCACGCTTTAGTCCTTGGTTCATTTGGAGTCATGTTCATCTTGTATCTTGTCTTGTCCCGGGGTCCATGATCTTCTCGTAAAACCCTTGATGAACCTTACCTGGAAGTCCTCATTTAGGCTCTTGATTCATGTGTGAACAATAAACTCCAAAAACCATGCGCGAGTGCGAACTTAACATATAATGGGGGTTAGGATCATTACTGTGAATATCAAATTAATACCAACATAGAAGGTAAACAAGTGGCTAGGTTGACGGAAATCGACCGCCAACAACTTTTAATTTCGCCGGTAGTTGTTCTGTTACGGGGAACCGTAGTCCCGTTGGCCTCAGTTTCCTAGCACAGAGGGCGTACTCTCATACACGCGTAGTACCTTAGCTTGTCGAAGATCTCGGCGCACGATTTAAGACGTATTTTACTGAGTACTTTATGAGTCGTAAGATCCTTGTTCAGATGAGTGTTTTAATTTTTGACAGAAATAAACATTGCCGTAAAACTTGGGTGTTGGTCATGCAAGTAGGATATCAAAGTAAAAGAACTTCGAAGATCATGAACTTTTATTCATTGCCAAAGCTGCTAGAATGTGATAGTACAAAAGACTAAAGAAAACACATAGCTTTATGGGTAGAAGCGGCATAGGTGCTTAATGTTCCAAGAGTTGGGCACATCTGAGCCGTCCTCCCACATTAGCCGGTAAGCACCCGGCTTGTTGACTTCGTTAACGATGAAAGGCCCCTCCCATGGAGCCGAAAGCTTGTGCATGTCCTTCTTGCTTTGGATCCTATGGAGAACGAGGTCGCCAACGCAAAAGGATCTCTCTTGCACATTCTTGTCATAGTAACGCCTCAGAGCTTGGGCGTACCGTGCTGCCTGGATGGTTGCTGCGAGACGTCCTTCCTCGATGTTGTCGATGTCCTCAATACGTGCCTCCTCAGCCTTGTTTTTGTCGGACACCTCAACTCTTGGTGCACCGAACATTAGGTCGGTTGGAAGCACCGCCTCTGATCCGTACACCAGGAAGAAAGGGGTCTGACCAGTAGCACGACTCGGCTCGTCCGCATTTGCCAGATTACTGCAGGGAGCTCTCGGAGCAAGATGCGCTTCTTTTGTGCCTCAAGCACCACTCCGTTGGCTTGCTCAACCTACCCATTGGCGCGGGGGTGTGCCACTAAAGCTCGGGCTACCTTTATGAGGAGATCGTCGCAGTATTCCTGGAACTCTGTCCCTGTGAAATTTGTGCCCAGATCGGTGATGATCCTGTTAGGAACACCGAACCTGTGCACGATCTTCGCTATGAACTCTGCCGCTTTAGCCGCTGTCAGCGTCTTTATTAGCTTGATCTCTATCCATTTGGTGAACTAGTCCACTGCCACCAGGATGTGGTCGTATCCCCCGGATGCTTTCTTGAAGGGACCGATCATGTCGAGTCCCCATGATGAGGGCATCGCCACACTGGATACGCGCACGCCACGTCCTTCCCCACGCTACAAGTCGTCTCCAACTCAGCTGCCACGCTCGGTTCGGATTCAGCCGACATCTCTGCACGGTTTCGGCAATATCTCCCTCATCCGGGATCGAAACGAGGCGTATAAGGATGCGTTGGAAAGGGGACGACGCCGCCATCGTTTTGGTTCTGGTCCCAGCTCTAGAAGGTTCTGCGTCACCTTTTTGGGCCATTTGGGCCGTGTATCGTGTCGGGCCTTAAGCCCAGGTTGAGGACACCCCCCCTGGTCGCTGCCTCAACCCTAGGTCCCCCTTAGGGGTTAAAACTCAGTACCCACTGTTGTTTAGACTTGATTTTTGTTTAATAGGTTTGTGATTTCCGTCGAGGATCAAACTTTTGTCAGAGCCACTGTATCGCCGAGGTCTTTTGCTGTGATTTAGGGCCCCCGTTCTTGTTTGTCACCACTGTGTCGATTAGTCCTTTTGTGATCAAAACTTGAACCCCATACACTTTCGCTTCATTCATATCTGAAATATCAATTGTGTGTTTACCGTTTTCTTGCTTGTGTTCTCGATTCGCTTGCAGGGAAAAGCCTTCGTGGCAAGGTCAATCAAGTTGTGCTTGGTTGATAACCAACGGAGCAGTGGTGTAACGGTTGCGGGGTCCGAATCGGTGCTGATTCGAAGCCAATATCGTCAACGTCGAGTCTCCACCAATCGACTTATCCTCTACCTCTCGGAAGATCAGGCCATCACCTATCACCCCAGCACGCGAAGGGCCAAGATATAGGGATCGTCTGCAGGGCTTGTGCCGCGACGTGTATCTGTCATGCGAAGAATTGGCATCCCTCGCAACATTTGACCAGCATCTCGGCATCCACGACAGCTGTGGGCCAGTAGAAACCAGACCGAAAGGCTTTCCCCACAATGGTTCGTGCCCCGACGTGGTTCCCGCACATGCCGCAATGGATCTCTAACAGGAGCTCTCGTCCTTCCTCTTCCAGGATGCACTTCTGAAGCACTCGGGAGTGTGCTCCTCAGCGGTATAACTTGTCTCCAATCAAGATGTAGTTCTTGCTCCTGTGAGAGATCCTCTCCTGTAATGCTCACATCTTCCTGTCGTTTCCTAGCGAGGGATTCGGGAATGTGTCGTACTTGATGTACTCGATCATCTATGAGATCCACTCAGGTTGTGGTTCAATCATAAGGACTTCGCCGAGTCCTTCAGATGGGTCGACTTGAGCTTCGAGATTTTTGATGGAGGGCTTTATCAGGTCTTAGATGAACACACCGGGTAATACCTGGGCTCGGGTGGATCCCATCTTGGCCAGTTCGTCGGCCGCCTTGTTGTCATCATGGATTACGTGTGGGAACTCTAGGGCAAAAACTTGCCTTCAAGCTCACGTATTTCCGCACAGTATGCATCCATTTTCTCGTTCGTCCTCTGCCATCTCTTGTTGACTTGATTGACCACTAGGGCTGAATCTCCCCTGACTATCAAGTGTTTTATCCCGAGAGAGATGGCGATGCATAGCCCGTGTAGCGCCGCTTCGTACTCAGCCGTATTGTTCGAGACCTTGAACATGATTTGGAGTACGTACTGCAGCTTCTCGCCTTTGGGGGAGATGAACATGATTCCAGCTCCGCCTACCTTAATCCTGAGCGAGCCATCGAAGTACATGGTCGAATGCTCAGGTTCGGTGGCAGTAGATGGCGTCTTTATCTCTGTGTACTTGGCTACAAAGTCTGCAAGCACCTACGACTTGACCATGCTGTGGGGTATGAAAGTAATATCATGTGCGGCCAGATCGATCGACCACTTCACGATTATTTCCATGGCATCCCTGTTGTGAAGGATGTCGCCTATGGGGTAGTCGGAAACTACAACGATCTTGTGAGCCTCGAAGTAGTGCTTCAACTTGCGGGCAGTGATCAACAGCACGTAGAGTAGTTTCTGCGCTTGATTGTACTGCACTTTTGAGTTGGTCAATACCTCACTGATGAAGTAGACTGGTCTCTGAACAGCGTAGGCGTGACCTTCCTCCTTGCGCTCTACAACTGGTACTGTGCTTGCCACGTGTGTGGTAGCAGAGATGTATAGATAGAGCGTCTCCTTGGCTTGCGGTGCAGTGAGGATGGGGGGCTCTAAAGGTATTCACTGAGTTCTAGGAAAGATTTCTAGGCCTCCTCATCCCACTTGAAGTCATCTTGGTGCTTGAGGAGCTTGAAGAAAGGTAGGCCTCGCACGCCAAGTCGTGAGATGAACCGGCTGAGTGCTGCCATGCACCCGGCGAGTTTCTGCACGTCTTTTTGGCATCCTGGGGGCTTCATCCAGGTGATCGCATAGATCTTCTATGGGTTGGCCTCTATGCCGCAGTTGCTGATGAGGAAACCGATTAGTTTTCCTGAGGGAACGCCGAAAATGTATTTTTCCAGGTTAAGTTTCCAGCTGTAAACCCTTAGATTGGCGAAGGTCTCAGACAAGTCCTTGATAAGGTTATCAGGATCTTGAATCTGGACTACGACATCATCTATATATGCCTCAGTGTTCTTACCGATCTACGTCATTAGACATGCTTGGATAGCATGTTGGTAGGTTGTGCCGGCGTTCTTCAGACCGAAAGACATTGTCAGGTAACAGTATTTTTCTGGCGTACTTCACGATTATTTCCATGGCATCCCTGTTGTGAAGGATGTCGCCTATGGGGTAGTCAGAAACTACAACGATCTTGTGAGCCTCGAAGTAGTGCTTCAACTTGCGGGCAGTGATCAACAGCACGTAGAGTAGTTTCTGCGCTTGATTGTACCACACTTTTGAGTCGGTCAATACCTTACTGATGAAGTAGACTGGTCTCTGAACAGCGTAGGCGTGACCTTCCTCCTTGCGCTCTACAACTGGTACTGTGCTTGCCACGTGTGTGGTAGCAGAGATGTATAGATAGAGCGTCTCCTTGGCTTGCGGTGCAGTGAGGATGGGGGGCTCTAAAGTTATTCACTGAGTTCTAGGAAAGATTTCTAGGCCTCCTCATCCCACTTGAAGTCATCTTGGTGCTTGAGGAGCTTGAAGAAAGGTAGGCCTCGCACGCCGAATCGTGAGATGAACCGGCTGAGTGCTGCCATGCACCCGGTGAGTTTCTGCACGTCTTTTTGGCATCCTGGGGGCTTCATCCAGGTGATCGCGTAGATCTTCTATGGGTTGGCCTCTATGCCGCAGTTGCTGATGAGGAAACCGATTAGTTTTCCCGAGGGAACGCCGAAAATGTATTTTTCCAGGTTATGTTTTCAGCTGTAAACCCTTAGATTGGCGAAGGTCTCAGACAAGTCCTTGATAAGGTTATCAGGAACTTGAATCTGGACTACGACGTCATCTATATATGCCTCAGTGTTCTTACCGATCTATGTCATTAGACATGCTTGGATAGCACGTTGGTAGGTTGCACCGGCGTTCTTCAGACCGAAAGACATTGTCAGGTAACAGTATGCATCGTGGGGCATAATGAATGACGTCTTGATCTGGTCTTCAACTTTCAGGCTCATCTGGTGATAGCCCGAATAGCAGTCGAGAAAACAGAGCAGGGCACAGCCCACCATGGAATCAACAACCTAGTCTATTTGTGTCCCCTATGGTCGCTGTCTTCGAGGGGTCCTCAAGCCCGAGAGACACCTTCATCGTCGCCTCCTTCTCCCGCTGGATCACGTATGTCGCCAGCTTCTTCGTTGGGATCTCTAGATCGACCGGGTCCAGCTTGCTAGCGGCGGCCATGACCTCCGTGGTGCGTCTAGAGAGGTTGAGTGTAGCTGTAATGTGGAGGTTCTGCTTCTCACACACGCTAGCCATCTGGCAGTCCCCTCTGAGGGTAATGATGCCATTGGGTGCTGGTACCTTCAACATCATGTAAGTGTAGTGCGAGACCGCTATGAATTTGGTCAGTGAAGGCCTGCCGAGTATGCCGTGATAGGCTGTCTCGATGTCCACCACAATGAAGAGGACATGCTCGGTGTGATAGTTCTCAATCGTACGGAAAGTAACAGGCAAGAAGATCTCACCGAGTGGTACCGAGGGGTCCTCAGGTACGATGCCGAAGAATGGCTTGTCAGTTTGGCTCAAATCCATGGGGGTGAGCCTCAACTCCTTCAGCGTGCTGGCGAAGAGAATGTCGAGGCCACTGCCTCCATCCACCAGCATCTTGTCGAGCCCCACATTACGAATCGTGGGGTTCAGCACCAGGGGGTACCGCCCAGGCCTAGCGAATGCCGCCGGGTGGACTTCCCTACTGAATGTGATCAGGACCTCCGACTAGTGTAGGTACTGGGGGGTCCTGTGCTGGGCTACGTACACCAGCATGCGATCCATGAGCTTCGCCTTGCGTTTCCCTTCCAGCTGCTCGGGCCCGCCATAAATCATGTTGAGAATTAGGTCGGTGACCTAGAAGTCATCGTTGTTGTCATCTACAAGCGACTTACGCTTGCCCTTGCCCTTGTCGCCCTTCGTGGACCTCTCTAACGGCTCTAGCCGGAGAAGTAGTTCTTCAGGCTGAAAGATTCGCAGGCCGGGTGCTTGTGATTCTTGTGGTATGGGCAATGCATGTCCAGCAACTTCTGGAACTCAGAGGGGTTTATGCGCTTCGTGCCTGCCTGTACAGCGGCCATAGTTTTAGGTTTATGCCTCCTATTCTACCTTGCTCCTTGTTGGGAGGCCTCTCCCTCTCGATCTGGGTCGTGGCGACTGCAGCGCTCACGCGGAGAGCCGTCGTTGTCCCAGCAGGACTTGACGTTTTTGAGCTGCTCGCGCTCCGTCTCCTCGCCGTCAGCCTCCAGGTTTGCCACGTTGAAGAGCTCATGGACGGTCTTGGGGGCATGTGGGCCCACATGTTCACCAGCTTGCCGTAGGCCAGCCCATGCTGGAAGGTGCTGATGACATCATGCTCCTCGACGAAAGGAAGAGAGTTCTTCTTTTCGGACAAGCGGCGGATGTACGAGCGCAACGATTCGTTCTTGCGTTGCCGGATTTGATCCAACAACCTCCTGTTGCCTGGCCGCTCCCATGTGCCATAGTATTGGCTCGTAAAGTAGGCGCAGAGCTCATCCCATGAGTCAATGGAGTTCCTCGGGAGCCCTGCAAGCCAGCTTCTGCACCCCTTCGCGAGCATGATCGGCAGATAGTTTGCCATTATGTCGGAGTCACCCCCCACAGCCTTGACCGCGGTGGTTTAGATCTGCAACCACTGGACGAGATCTGACGTTCCATCATACTTGTCCACGTCAGATAGCTTGAACCCATGGGGCCAGGCCACCTTTCGTAGCCGTGCTGTGAGGGAGAGGAAACAATTACAGGATGTGGCTCCGTCTCGACCCCTACGGCGTCCGGCAGCGGGCTTCCCGTACGAGTTGTAGATTTCCTCGGAGTATGTGTAGTCGTCCAAGTAGTAGTCCTCGTACCCACTGCATGAGTCAGTGGGCGGTGTGGTGTTGCGCCTACTGTGCCGGTTCGGGGTTCTGTACTCCCGATCATAGTTGCAGCGGCGTCTCGCTCGTGCCGACGTCGTTCCCGAGCGCGGCGGTCGATGGTGTGCCTCGCATCCCGAGAGAGAAGCTTCTCGCATAGGTGCTTGCCGTCATCATGGCGTGCCCGCTTGCAGCGTGGCCTGTGCGTGTTGCGTGTCTCCTCTTGCTCAATCGGTGGGGAGGGATCGATCCGGTTGGTCTGGGTCGCGTTGGCCTGCACTAGGGCTTGCAGGCGAGCCAAGCCCGGTGTCTCTGGTGGCATCTTCTCGAGCTCCTCATTTAGGACAATGAGGCTCTCCTTGGGGTCGTGTAGACCTTGTGCCCGACGTAGTCGACTATGAAGTCGTCCTCCAGCCTTCGGGGGCGTATGCCTCGGCTGCACCGAGTACGGTGTTTCCTCCTCAGGCGTGGCGGGCTAGATTCCGAGTAGTCGTACTCGTCCTCTTCTTCCTCGTCGTTTCAGCATTGGTCGTCGCGACGTCGGTTCTTTTGGCATCGGGCCTCTTGGCGCTGTCACGTCTGATCCACGTTTTTCTGTTTGCGTTCGATTTTCTGGGCGGCTATCTCACCGTCCCAGGTGTGCTCGTTCTCCGAGATGACTGGGGGTGCGCCGGCTACTGCCGCTACCGTGTAAACAAAGGCGGCCGCTCAACCCCCATCAGAGGACTCGGAAGAGGAGGTGCTGTCAGATTGGATCTCCGTAGTTTCGAAGCTATCCTCGAGGCCGAGTGCCGCTCTCAAGGATGCAAAGGAGCCCTCCGATCCGGAGTTTGGCCGGCGCAGATCCTCAGATCCGTCAGTGGTCCACTCTCCAACTTGCCCGTTGTTGACATTGCTAACGTCATCGACTAGAAACGGATATAAGATCCATCTCTATCGACGGCACCAGAAATGCAAAGGTATATCTTAACATGATGCTAAGTGTATATCAGATGTTGCTTTCAAATTAAACTAAAAGGTGAACTCCGACATGATTCATAGCACAACTCGATATAGGTTGTCAGCCCTGACAGGTGTGCCAGAAAACGCATGGATATGGTACTCTTACATATGCCTTGGATCTCTAGAAAAGAAGATATATATAAACAGGGAATCCGCAAGCACATAGATATGAATATACCATTGTAGCATTTTTACCAAGAGTAAAACCAGGTATCGTATTTATATTCTACCACAGGGAAAGAAGTCTTTCTAATCCATAATAGCTAATACATGCTCATCTCTCAGTTTTATAATGTAGAGTGGCCAAAATATATCAATTGCTATAAACAGGGGTAAGTCACATAAAGATAAAGATATTGATAGCATTGTTCAAGTCATAACATCATGAGCAGCTAGAAAGTGTCATTATAGCAAGAGAAACATAGCAAAGTCTAGTTAGAGAGGATACTCCTCGGTAACTCTAAACTATATGTCAATGCAAACTATGATTAGTGCAAACATTTAACAATCATGGAAGAAGAACTATTATATTAATGCATGGGGAGACTATCCAGGAGGATCAAGGCCGAAACTTGAAACAACCCAAACAGTATAAGGCTCCACTAGTCCTATACACGGGGGGTGGACTGCGAAGGACTCAATAGTGCTGTCACCACCATGATCTACCACACGACCGGGCATATAGGGTGCAATCGCAGATAAATACAATATAAGCACCACGCTTACACTGTCTTTACCGTTCACCCATGTTAACAAATGATCTAGGTGAGGGCTATACGACTCCATACATGAATATAAAGGCAAATCAACTATGCTAAACATGTAATCATAATAAACACCAAAGCATATAATGTCGAATATAATCATTGATAAGAACATATGTCTGTATAACAAATGTAAGGAACTAGATAAGAACTTACAAGAGCGAAGCTAGATCAGTATCTCGATCAGCCTCTAGACGATCAGGAGCCAAGTAGACGCCTTGCCTCCTCCTAGATCTAGACTAGCTAGCTACTCTGCTATATGGTGTTTCTAGGGCGTAGTATCTCTGACTTGATGACTTGATCTGGTGTATGCAAACTCAGGTTTCCAGATGCCTCTGTCAGGGGGCAGGGGGCTGCTTATATAGCCCTGAGGGGTAGACGTGCGCCGTTTGATCAAACTGACCTAACGAGTGGTTTAGATTGATCCTCATAGGCGGTGGAAGAACCTTCTGGAAGTAGGGCTGATGTGGCGCCCGGGGGAGGCCGACCGGCCCCACCACCAGGCCGATCGGGCTGGGGTGGGCCCCCCTCGGGGCCCACTTCGGCCAGGTGGTCCGTCGCTTCTTCTAGATGCTTCTTTCTTGGGTGCCATGTCTCGTTGAGTTCCGGAGCCTTCTGGAGTCTTGTAGATTTGATTCTTTTAGCACTTTTCCCGAATGGTTCCTGGATTTATATAATTTACCAAATCTCCAGAAAAACTGTTAGTGGCACCCTATTCTAAGTTGATATTAACATTTATGCCCTTTTCTCATGTTTAGTTGACTTATAAATATATAGGATAAGATGTGTCAACAAACTCCCCCAAGCTTACCCTATGCTAGTCCCTAGCAAAGATATGCTTTAGCAGGATCAGGAGTTGGTACAACGCTTTCACACCTCAAAATTACTATGGTTTTCAAAAACCAATTCTCCTCAACAAGATTGCTCTCTCTTACCTTCAGCCTTTTCATAAATCTTGAGCAAATAAAAGACAAAACAATCAAGTCAAGCAGTATATCTCAAATTCTTTGATCAGCTATCATCCTGGGGTTTTGCACATTTTTCAGATAAAACTCAGAGATCCTGTGTTTGACCTTCTAAAGCATGGAGTCACACTTGGCAAGATATGTATGGATGATAGTGTTGGATGGATGAGGGTGAAAGGTGGTAAGCCTTTTAGCCTAGCTCTTGGACTATATCTCTCTTTCTAAGATTTTTAAGATCTGGGCTTTCCATTCTTGGAGAGGTAGGCTCTACTCGCCCCGGACTTTTGTCCATTTTTCTCTCTCCTTAGAGATGTGGGCTCTACTCGCCCTCGGACACGTGTCCATTATTCATCTCTAAATTTATTTTAGGGAGGTAGGCCCTTCTCGCCTAGTATGACACTTGTCCTTTTCTCTCCCTCTCTCTTCTCACTTTTTCCACTCTTTTTTTTCGAATGTAGCCCCAGAATCCTTTTTAACATTGAGAGAGATATATCCTAGAGTTGCATGAGCTATATGGCTTGATGGAAAATGCGTACTTCCATGTCAGAAGCAGCATAAATGGTGGAATGGAATGATCTTGATGTGTATGACAAGCTCTTAAGGATCATAGACACAGGAACTCATCATATAAAATTTCATGATTTTTAAGATAAATCCAGGAATCAAGCTTCTCTAGGAAAATGATCAATAGCAACTCAACTTTTCATGAATCATCTTTCAAAGCCTAGACTCAGATTAAGCATGTACTTGCACAGGTTTTGGATTTAGAGCAAATTAAGCATTTAAGCTTCAGGAGAATCTAGGTCTGAAAACTAAGCACTTTTAAAAGGAATTACGGCGGAGCAACTATTCATCATCTCCAAGCATATATCATCAAGATCATTATTAAAGAGAAAAGCCAACTAGCAGACTCTAGCATTTTATTCAAACTAAGACCTTTAACTAAGACTCAAATAACTAGCTAAAAAGATAGGATAGTGATACTTATCATGATAACTGGGGGTGCTCTCCCCCAAGCTGGATCTTGAAGTGATTCATGATTCATCCTTGGAACTTGTTTGCCTTCAGGTCCTTATTAAATTCTCCCTGTAAATATTAGTCTCGCACATACCCGAAGGAACAAATTCTAGGATTATGCTGTGAGCCTTCATGTGCCCACTTCTTTTTGGGTTTTTCTGAAATGTGTGGACCTTCATGTGCCCACGTATTTTTTTTTGTGAATTATTATATGCAAAAGAGATGCTAAATGCAAAAACATGTGAATGCAAAAATATATTTATCATTATTTTTTTTATGCCGCCATGGTACGGAGTACATGGGGCCTTAAAGAATGCAAAAGCAGAAAATATTTTTATGATTTTTTTCAATGCAGGTATAGGGAAATAAACATGCTAATCTAAATATGCAGTGCAGAATATAAAGATAAATACCGAGTTACCTCTCGGCGAGAGTTTAGAGTACTTACTCCCATGGCGTAGATGTAGTGGCCATTGATTGATCAGTTGATGACGCGGGTAGTGATTGGTCTTCCGAAGGTGTACTTTGATCTTTCTTCCTCCAAACTTGTTTCTTCGGTGCAGACCTTTTTGGAGTAACAGGTTCAGAATACTGGGCTGGTAGAAGCTGAGCGGACTTCTCCTTAATCTCTTCTTCAATGTTCTTGACATCCGTCAACTTTGTGTTCTGCTTGCGTTGTAATTTCTGAAGGCGTCTATGCGTCTTGTTCTTCTTGGGCTGCTCAGGATCAGTATAAGTATTGAAGTAGCAGCGTACCTTTTCAGTTCTGAACTGGAAGTGGATCTCGCCAGTCCTGATGTAGATGATTGCTCTTGTTGTGTTCAGGAACGGTCTTCCAAGCACGATGGGAGGATCTTGCTCATCTCCCATGTCTATGACTAAAAAGTCAGTCAGGACATAGTGGTCCTTTATCTTGACAGGTACATCTCGTGCAATTCCTTCCGGGAACCGTTGTGATTGATCCGCCATCTGCAACATTATATATGTGGAATACAAAGGCAGGTCACCATATATTAATTCATAGGTTACCTTAGACATTAGGTTGATGCCCGATCCCGTGTTGCAGACAACTCGCTGGAAGTTCCATTGATTGATGGAGCAGTGGATTGATGGAACTCCAGGGTCTTCAAGCTTTGGCAGTAATGGTGAAGGGAACATGTTCTCATTCTCTGATTGAATCGTGTTGATCATCCAAACTTCCTCCACATGCGGTTGAGGTCGATTGTTCTTCTTATTCCTCCTTCTATCTCTTCTCTTCTTCTCGACAACTGGCTCGTGTTCTTGGGGGTAAGGATATCGGGGGTGTGCAGGAGCTTTTAGGATCTTGTTCTTGAAATTGAATCTCTCCTTTCTCCCATTGATGGTGAAGACGATCTTAGCGGCGTCGGCGTAGATGATGGCTTTGGCTGTGGCAAGGAAAGGACGACCCAAAATGATTGGAGCGTTCTCACTTCCCCCAGTCTCGACAACAACGAAGTCGGCAGCCACGTAGGAGCGTCCTACCCCCAGACATACGTCGTCTAGGATGCCCTCGGGGTAGCATAGTGACAGGTCTGCAAGCTGCAAGCACATGGTTGTATACAATAAAGGTGAACCATTGATTTTCTTATATATTACCTTAGGCATTATGTTGACGCTAGACCCAAAGTCACAAAGTGCATCCTTGAAGGTGTAGGCTCCAATAGTGATGGTGATGATGGGCCTTCCTGGATCTCCTCTTTTGGCGGGCATGCCCCAGTCAGTCCATCTTGGGCCTTCTTCTATCTTACTCGAACACAGATCTGCCAAGTAGATATCGACAAGATTTGTAGATTCTAATTCTTCCGGCTGGCCCGGAATCTTACCTGGGTTAGCCGTGGGAATAGATGATGCCAGCTGAGAAATCTGAGATTCTAGCATTTTATTAAAGCTATGTTGGTTCTTGATGGCAGAAGAAAAACTTTCCATTTTATTACTAATAGTTTCGAGTATTTTATCATTGGAAGCTAACTTCTTAGATAGATTATCCATAATTCTACCCTGGTTTTGGACTAAGTCTCTTAAAGGTGAGAAATTATTAGAAGAATTATTACCTTGATAATTACCTGAATAGTTACCTAGGTAGTTGGTCCTCTGCTGAGTCCATCCTTGATTCTGCTGGGGACGATATTGGTTGTTATTGTTGATGTAGTTCACATCCTCCTCCAGCTGAGGGCATTGACTCCCTGAATGTCCAGTGTTTCCACACTCTTCACAGGTCATGCGGGATTCGAAGAGTTGCATGACTTCCTTCTTCTCAGGGGCTTTGTCTTCAAGCCTCTTCATTAGTAAATCCATTTTGGCAGACAGCATGTCTACCTCCTTGAGCTGGTGCATTCCTCTTTCTTTCTTGCGGGGTTGACGTTCCTCGTTCCAAGCTTGATTGGACGCTATCTTTTCCACAAGGTTAGTAGCTTGAGTAAGTGTAAGGGACAGGAAAGCACCTCCAGCTGCAGCATCCATCATTTCACGGGTGTTGGTAGAGAGCCCGTGGTAGAAGGTCTACAAGAGCAACCAGTTTTCCATTCCATGATGTGGGCATTCTGAAATGTAGTCTTGGAAGCGCTCCAATGCTTCAGGAACAGATTCCTCGTGTTGCTGCTGGAAACTCGAAAGTTTCCCCCGTAAGGCATTGGTTTTGCCTATAGGAAAGAACTTTGCCAGAAAGGCAGTAGAACACAATGTCCAAGTTGTGAATTTGTCTTTGTTGGAGTAAAATCATTGCTTCGCTTGCCCCAATAATGAGAATGGGAATAAACGAAGTAGGACTGCATCACTTGGCACATCTTTGATCGTGAAGGTGCTACATATCTCCAAGAAATGTTGAAGGTGTTTGTTGGCATCTTCATGAGCTTTTCCACAAAATTGGCTAGCTTGTACCATGTTGATCAGCGCAGGCTTGAGCTCAAAAGCAGCATTTCCTACAGCGACTGTCAGACTAGTACGGATGTTGTCCGAGGTCGGTGCGGAGTATTCGCGTAGGGACTTGTTTGCCATTACTTCAAATGTGGGTGTTAAGCTTCGCGCTGTTGAATCTCCCAAGGCAGAAGTCGTGGGCCGAGAATCAGGAGACCTGAGCTTTGACCTTGCCTTCCTTAAGATTTTCTCTGGATCTGAAACGAAGTTTTCTGGAAGATTCTTATTCATACATTACCCTGAAATAAGATAGACAAAAGTGGAAAGAACAAGGGTAAGCCTGTTTAAGCAATGATAATTTGGGTTCTTGATACATTATGTGTGAGAGATGCATGCATGCTATTACTGAACTTTTTCATCTAGGCTATAGACTTTCTTTCCCCGGCAACGGCGCCAAAAATGCTTGTTGACATTGCTAACGTCATCGACTAGAAACGGATATAAGATCCATCTCTATCGACGGCACCAGAAATGCAAAGGTATAACTTAACATGATGCTAAGTGTATATCAGATGTTGCTTTCAGATTAAACTAAAAGGTGAACTCCGACACGATTCATAGCACAACTCGATATAGGTTGTCAGCCCTGACAGGTGTGCCAAAAAACGCATGGATATGGTACTTTTACATATGCCTTGGATCTCTAGAAAAGAAGATACATATAAACAGGGAATCCGCAAGCGCACAGATATGAATATACCAATGTAGCATTTTAACCAGGAGTAAAACCAGGTATCGTATTTATATTCTACCATAGGGAAAGAAGTCTTTATAATCCATAATAGCTAATACATGCTCATCTCTCAGTTTCATAATGTAGAGTGGCCAAAATATATCAATTGCTATAAACAGGGGTAAGTCACATAAAGATAAAGATATTGATAGCATTGTTCAAGTCATAACATCATGAGCAGCTAGAAAGTGTCATTATAGCAAGAGAAACATAGCAAAGTCTAGTTAGAGAGGATACTCCTCAGTAACTCTAAACTATATGTCAATGCAAACTATGATTAGTGCAAACATTTAACAATCATGGAAGAAGAACTATTATATTAATGCATGGGGAGACTATCCAGGAGGATCAAGGCCGAAACTTGAAACAACCCAAATAGTATAAGGCTCCACTAGTCCTATACACGGGGGGTGGACTGCGAAGGACTCAATAGTGCTGTCACCACCATGATCTACCACACGACCCGGCATATAGGGTGCAATCGCAGATAAAAACAATATAAGCACCACGCTTACACTGTCTTTACCATTCACCCTTGTTAACAAATGATCTAGGTGAGGGCTATACGACTCCATACATGAATATAAAGGCAAATCAACTATGCTAAACATGTAATCATAATAAACACCAAAGCATATAATGTCGAATATAATCATTGATAAGAACATATGTCTGTATAACAAATGTAAGGAACTAGATAAGAACTTACAAGAGCGAAGCTAGATCAGTATCTCGATCAGCCTCTAGACGATCAGGAGCCAAGTAGACGCCTTGCCTCCTCCTAGATCTAGACTAGCTAGCTACTCTGCTATATGGTGTTTCTAGGGCGTAGTATCTCTGACTTGATGACTTGATCTGGTGTATGCAAACTTAGGTTTCCAGATGCCTCTGCCAGGGGGCAGGGGGGCTGCTTATATAGCCCTGAGGGGTAGACGTGCGCCGTTTGATCAAACCGACCTAATGAGTGGTTTAGATTGATCCTCATAGGCGGTGGAAGAACCTTCTAGAAGTAGGGCTGAGGTGGCGCCCGGGGGAGGCCGACCGGCCCCACCACCAGGCCGATCGGGCTGGGGTGGGCCCCCCTTGGGGCCCACTTCGGCCAAGTGGTCTCTCGCTTCTTCTAGATGCTTCTTTCTTGGGTGCCAAGTCTCGTTGAGTTCCGGAGCCTTCTGGAGTCTTCTAGATTTGATTCTTTTAGCACTTTTCCCGAATGGTTCCTGGATTTATATAATTTACCAAATCTCCAGAAAAACTGTTAGTGGCACCCTATTCTAAGTTGATATTAACATTTATGCCCTTTTCTCATGTTTAGTTGACTTATAAATATATAGGATAAGATGTGTCAACACCCGTCTTCCTCCAAGATGGGGAAGAGGGTCTCATCTAGGTTGTCACCATCCAGGAGGGTGATCACCATTGACACGAAGCGCGGTACGTCCTCGTTCGAGTGGTATTCCACCAACCGGGGCGAGGAGATCGCGTCTAGGGTTTTCTTCACCATCTCCGAGGTAGAGGTGGTGGCGCTCTTCAACCCGTGTTGAAAGCGCTCGGCCTGCGGGGCGTCGAGGGTGGCCTTGCAGATCGCGACGGTGTCGGCCATGTGGCAAATGGCCTGATCCATAGATTGGACCAAGTCGCATTCGGGAGGATCAGAGGCAACCTTGAGATCTTCAACCGGGAGGGTAGGCCTTCGGGCTGGTGATGACGTGCCGAAAAGGACTCAGCAAGCCTGTGGCTTATCCAGATTAGATCTGGGAGCCGGTGTGCTGCCTGCGGGCGGTGTAGAGTCCGCTCCAGAAGGCTTTTCCGCGGTGATCGCGGGTCGGAGATGATGCATGGCATCTCTCCGATGATGATGCGACCCTGAGGCGGGGTCACATACACTACAAGAAAATCGTTGACTAGTGACGTAACCACATTTTAGCGTCATTGATTTATGATGTTCCTGGCTGATCTTGTCATTAAATTTCACTTCCGAGCAAATTTAGTGAGAAAAAAACTTTTGTCATAATGGTCGTTACTATAGCCGAGCATTCCGTGTTCCAAGCTAGTTTTGTGACGCCATAAGCTCCGCAACAGCGTCATAAACCAACTTTGGTCCCACATGTAAGCATTATTTAAAAAATAGAGTGTTCCAAGTCGTCATAAAATTTGGAAGGGTCCCACATGTAAGCATTATTTAAAAAATAGAGTGTTCCAACTCGTCATAAAATTTTGCAGGGTCCCACATGTAAGCATTTGTTTAGAAATAGAGGGTTCCAACTCGTCATAAAATTTAATAGGGTCCCACAAGTCAGTCTGATAAAAAGGGAGGAAAATTAAAAGGATACAATGTCAATAGCTGGGGTCGAACCCGGGACCTTTGATTCTGAAGGGGAAGGCAGCACTACCACTGATACTTGATACGTTTGTGTTATTTGAGTCAAGAAGATTCTTTATATTAGTTTATTTGTGTTTATATTATTTTGCATGCCCTATGTAAGTTAAAGCAGATAAATATGGCGGTAAAACAAGGATAAAATGTGCTCCTCCTGTGGGTCGAACCTATTACCACTCGAAGGGGAATTTTTTACATTGACCAGGTCCCACCTGTAAATTTCAGGTGAGTTTTTAATATAAATCGGTAATTCGAAGGCGAAATGCTTCACTGCCTTCGCAAAGACTCTTGACTTTTGCTACGCAGATCAGCAATTCGAAGGTGAGACTTTTGGCACGAATGGCGGATCCTAGCGGCGACGGGAAGATGGTTGCGGCGCCACATCCAAGCAACAAGAGGATGAAACAGCGCGACGAGGTCAATCCTCTGGTTTTGAGCCGCTATATGTTCTCCTATCTTCCTAGGTTTGGGGATATCGAGATTTAGAGATCTGGAGGATTGATCATCATATATGTTAAATTCAGATTTCATCGTACCTTTAGATTTGCACTTCGATTGGTGTTAGAAGTTGATAGGCTATAGACAATTCATAGGTTTTAGATTCAGTTAGTTTTGAATTTACATCGTCTTACGATAGGTTCTTGTATTTTATTAGCTTCTGGATGTTCTTCATGCCACTCGTTTTATGGATTTTTCTGGAGGTGCATAGTTGATAGGATTGATAGGTCCTTATATTTTCAATTTGCATCGTTTTATGGATTGACCGATTGAAAAGACTATCTCTGAGCTGCTGATTGTGAAGGGACATCTGGATTCTGCCATGATTCTTATCCTTTGCACAACTCATAGGTGTTAGATTCAGTTAGTTTCCAATTTGCATCGTTTGATGGATTTATAGGTTCCTGTATTTTACTAGATTCTGCAGGAGATTCAAGCCAATGTCGCTGAGCTAAAAGCACTACAAGATGTTGTACTACACAAGGGCCTATATAAGAAAATGTTACAACAGCTGAATGACATGTCTTCGCAATTGTTACAATAGGAGAAAGTCGCGCTGGAAAAATATAATGAGTTACAGAATGATCATAATGACTTGTTAAAAGTGGCTTGCAAATTGATGGAAGAGAATATATTCCTATTGAAAAAAGAGAATATGAACCTCAAAGCTGCAGAGGCCAGAAATGAGCTGCAGAAGTTCCAGCAATCATTATGATTATAAATGGGTAGCCTCGTTGGCAAGGTTAATTATATGTTTGTGAACATTGTGTCGATCATGTATTCTGCAAGTGACATTTTCGTATTCTGAACATCGTGTCGATCATGTATTCTGAACATTGTGCCTTATGCTAGTATTTTGGTGTTGGCTACTCTTGAGCTCATCAGTGCACAGGCGGCCTCTGCTTCAAGATGAGCTGGGAAGAATGGTTACTCTTGAGCTCTTACGATGTTTGCTACTCGTAGGATAGCAAGAACTTGTTGCTACTACTACTACTACTACTACTACTGCTGCTGCTGCTGCTACTGGTACTGGTACTACTACTGCTACTACTACTACTGCTGCTGCTGCTACTGCTACTAGTGCTGTTACTCCTGCTGCTACTACTACTACTGCTACTACTACTGCTACTGCTACTGCTCCTACTGCTACTGCTACTGCTGCTACTGCTGCTGCTACTACTACTACTGCTGCTACTGCTGCTCCTGCTGCTGCTGCTACTACTGCTGCTGCTACTGCTGCTCCTGCTACTGCTGCTACTACTACTGCTGCTACTGCTGCTACTGCTACTGCTACTACTACTACTACTACTACTGCTTCTACTACTGCTGCTAATGCTGCTACTACTGCTACTACTGCTGCTGCTACTACTTTTTTTTCATTGTAAGATGTTGGGTTTTCTCATTGCGTAGCAGTGACAGTTTAATCCTGTCCGACTGAATACTACAGAACGGATTTTATGGATGAGGAAGTTATGGACGAGGAAGCTACGGTCTGTTGATATTTTGCAGGGAGGACCTTCCTGTGTAACAAATGCGTAACTGCTTGTTTCCAAGTGTCTTTTATTCCAGTCTGTAAAAAAGCAAGGTCCCACAAGGCCACAATTTAGTGTGACAAAAAAGGAGGAAAATAAAAAAAGAAACAACGTCAACAACAAAGGTCGAACCCATGACCTTTCTTATGAAGGGGTAGGCAGCACTACAACTGAGACATGATGCAGTTTGTGTTATTTGAGCCAAACAAATATCTTATATTAGTTTTTTCTACCATTGTCGATATGTTGATGTTTGCTACTTGGTGGTGTCAACTTTGTTGTTATGAGTTGAGAAACTTGTTGCTACCTGATCATCTTGTTGTGATGAGACAAGAAACTTGTTGCTACCTGATCATCTTATGATGTTTGATACTCGGTGGTGTGAACTTTGTGGTGATGAGTTCCTATGACATGCCATCTTATTATGTTGATTTTGTTTAATCTATTACAAATTGATTCGAGCATACTCCTAATCACCATTATATATTCATAAGCATTGCATAACTGCGAAACTAGGAAAAAAGAAGGTAGAGGGAGAACAACAGATATATTGTAATAATATAGTGATACAAGGGGGAAATTAGGAATGAGGAAGGTCCGGTCTTTTGATGTTTTGCACGGAGGACCTTTGGGACTAACAATTGTGTAACTGCTTGTTTCCAAGTACTGCCTATTCCATGTGGCTAGCCACCTCATGGTAACTGGACCGTCAGCCCCAACAACAGCACGGAGTGGTTCTGGTAAGTTGGCGGGAGAAAAGCCCGTGCTGCAGCCAAAAAAAAGTTTTCCCGCAGACAAGTGTATATATCTCATTTCTCACGACGACACGACGTACATGTTGGGGAGTAACCCATCTCCGAAGTGGAGCCAACAAATGCTAGTATAAGGAGAACACGAACTCACGAATAAACAACACGTGTCTTCGAGAGGGCCAAACAAGTCCCCCCTCAGACCTCCCTCTCCCCCCTTTTTCATTCCATTGGGGCTCGTTTAAATAGGCCCGCATAATTCATCCTTTACATCTTTACCCTCACCTTTTTACATCGAGCGAAGGATCTTTGAGGGCATTACAGTATTTTTACACCAACTCGCCCAACTACTACATTTACAATGCAACACTTTACACCGTGGCGCCCGGCATGTGGGCCCACGCTTCTTCTTCCCCCTTCGGGGGATCATTACAGTCCCGAAGTCTTGCGCCGCCACCTTCGCGCGCACGGTATCTTCCCTTGCTTCTCGAGCACCCACGAACTCCTTCGTAGTTAGCTTTCCGCCCTCCTCGCGAAGGTTTTCAGCACCTTCGCAAGACCAGCACCTTCGGCTTCCTGACTCCCAGCGTCTTTCCCCGTGAAGTCGGCGCCCTCAACCTTCTTGTTCAGCCTTAACCCCGAAGATGTTAAGCTTCGAGCCCACGAAACCTTCGTTGTGTCGTGGTGCCGCTTCCCGAAGATGCCGAGCCTGCATAGTCAACACAAAACAGAGAGTGGCTGCTTCTCCTTGAGCCGAAGGCCTGTAGTCGAAATGGTCACCAATAGGGGGTTAGGTGTGAAATGGAGTTCCCCAACATTAGCCCCTCGCCTGCGAAGGTTTGTCCCTCTGACGAGCCGAAGTAGCGAAACTCAAAACGGGTACAAATATTTTCGCACTGGAGCGCCTCCCCATTTCGGCTCGTCCAAGTCTTCATTTTCTTACACGCGTATGGCTGTTTCGATTCTCCTTATTTTTCGCGATATGATATCTCGCCCCGATTTCCCGCTCATTTTTTCCTATTTTATCGGGATAAGCTTGCGTAACTGTAGCTTCGATTCCTCCTATATTTTCGCGCCACGTACTTCCTAGATTGCCGCGCCGTCTAGGCTATATAAGGCCTCCGCCACCCCCCGGTGCGAGACCCCTCCTGCTGCCGCTCTCTGATCACCTAGTGTCTGCTCCCTACTGGTAACTTCTTGTTAACTTTGTTCTGTACCTTCGCTTTTTTTCTTGTCTTGTATTTTTGTACCTTCGCTCAGCTATTTTGTGATTATTATTTTGTTTTTAGGTTGCTGTTTGTTCCTCTTTTTTCACTCATCTCTGTGATGGCTCCGAAGTCTGCTGCGTCGAAACCCGCAAAGGCGACTACGAAGGTTTTTGGGTGAAGTCGCGAGACCCCGCGGCTTCTTGCTGAGTATGAAAAGCTTGGATACTTCGAAAGTGGGCAAGCTAGAGCTCCCGGAAATGAAGTGACCCCAGCCCCGAGAGACGATAAGGTTGTGGTGTTCCGCGATCTTTTTGCTGCTGGTCTTCGCTTTCCTCTTGATCCTGTGATCGTTGCGATCCTTCGCAACTTCGATATGTACGTTCACCACCTCACTCCGAATTCCATTCTTCGATTGAGCCTGTTTATGTGGGCGTGCAAAACCATGGGTGTCAATCCTACCGTGGCCAACTTCGTACGAGCTCACACCATCCATCATCAACCATTGTTCATGGAGCGCGCCGAAGGTGACACGTACATCAAGGAAGAGGCCCAATTTGCTTCGCTGAATTTTAGATACCGGACTGATGTTTATGTCCCTGTTGTATTCTATAAGAACTTGTGGGAGGATGACTGGAACACCTTCTGGTTTTATCATAAGGTTGACGATACCGCCACATCGCTAGTTGTCAAAGAATTGCAAGATCTTTCGAAGGGTGTTGGCTTGACTCCCGATGACTCTGATCAGTCTCGACTTTTCTTGGTTGTCTTTCGGGAGATTGCAAAAATCATGGGTACTCGCGATGTTGTCGAAGAGTACTGCTACTGCAAAATTTTTCCAGTGAAGGCTGGCTGGTCTGTTGTCGCATGGAGCGACTTTACAAGCCCTATTAAAGTTCCTGACTTTACAAAAAGCTTCGGAGTTAAGCTCGAAGGTTTGTTTTTAGTTTTCTCTTGTATGCTTTTCGATTTGTACACTCTGTGTTTTTGTCTTATTTTTTGTTCTTTACAGATATTGATGTTTTGCTTGTCGAAGATGCTGCCAACAAAATCCTCGGCCCTGCCAGCCTCAAAGAAGAGCATGATATTGTGAATCGAATTGGTGGTCGTCGTGACAACCGCGTTTTCCAATTCTTTTGTGTTAACGCTGGCGATCGTCAAGTTACCGTTACGCGACATGAAGCTGCTGCTAAACGTGTTGCGAAGAAAGGATCTAGCAGCGCTGCCGAGCCTTCGGCTGCTGCTATGCCTTCTCGTGCTGGCAAGAGACGCGCGAAGGCCGCCAGCAACCGTCAACCTAAGCGCCGGCGCAAGCAAAGATCTCCCTCTCCTGAGACTGTGTCTTCTAGCCCTGATGGCAGCGACGGAAACCAAAGCGATGGTAACAAGAGCCACCAGAATGTGGCTGATCCTGCGCTGTCAGGGCGAAGCACTCGGGCGTCTGACTTGGAGTGCAATGGGGAGCAAATTGATGTGACTTCGTTGTCACCACACCCAGACGCCGGTGCCAGTACTATTGCACAACCATTCGATATTGACATTAGCGACCATGAACCGGAGAGCGATGAAGAGCTTGCTGCTCCATCCAAAACAAGTGGCAAAGCACCTGTTACTGCCGAAGACGTCCCTAAAGAAACTGTCCCTTCTAAAGGGTTGGTTCCTTGTTCTTCACGCAAAGTTATTGATGCCTTCGCTACTGGTGCCGGCGATAGTGACAGCAGTTCTAAAACTGAGTCCGACAGTGGTCGGCAAAGTGGTGGCATTTTTGTCAGTGCTGATTCTCCCGTAGTCGTTGCGCGGCGTCTCAGAATTTCTCAGAATTCCCGTTTCTTTGGCGATCGTAAGAGGAAATTGCTCCAGTTCTGTAGCGATGATCATGAACGCACTTTGCTGCAAGAAGCTGGTCAATCTTTCAGCTTCCCTATCATGGAAGAAGACCTTGGCCGCGAAGGCGCTGATGAAGTTTTAACACAAGCTCAAGATCTTGCTATGAAGACCTTCGTAACCTGTCGAGTTCCTCAGTGCCGTCATCGCGAAGACGTCCGTCGATTCAACCTTCGCGATCAGACTACCTCTTCTGCTCTTGAGAAGGAGATTGTCACTGTCAAGAATCTCCAGAAGGACAAAGACAGTCTTGCTGCTGCTTTGGAATGTGAGAAAAGGAAAAATGCTGCTCTGTCCTTGGAAATTGATTCTTTCTCGAAGAATAATAGTTCTCTCGAAAACGAAGTTATTAAGTTGAAAGAGGCTATTGAAAACGAGAAAAAGAAGAGCGAAGGTTTGAAGGGCTTGTACGATGTGAAGGTGAAAGAGTTAAATGAACTGTCGACCACGCATGCCGATCTTGTGAAAGAACATGAGAGTTATTGTGATGAAGTTGAAAAGCATATTGTTCCCGTTTGCAAGAAGGTTCACGATCTTTTGACGGACTTTGGAACTGCACCTGGCTCATACGTCATCCAAGGTCAATACATAGGCGATATTTTCAAGTGGCTGTCAGATGGTGTAACATCTCTAGCTTCGGCTAGACGCTCTTTTGGTGAACTAAGCGTTGGGGTTGCTGCACGGACCATTTGTCACTCTGTGTATTCTTTCTTGAGCACTCCTACTGACGGGTCTAAGCCTGTTGTTTCGAAGACTGCTCTTCGCCAAATGCGTGATGGCTCCTTCGCGTGGCCCTAGGAAACCAATGTTGATCGTATCCCTGCTCTGCCGAAGAATATAGCGAGGAACTTTGTTAAAGAGTTCTATCGTAAGTTTGGTTTTGGCTATGCGGTCGCTGAAGCCCGTCGTGTTCTGCACAAGGTTGCATTGCTGTGCTCTTCGCTAAGTTATTACTATCTTTTGCCTCCGTTTGGTTTTAACATTTAGCTTCTCTTTTCCCAGACTAGTCCTAGCCCCGCTACTTCTGGTCAAGCTGGTGCCATCTCCGGTGCTGGGCCTGCTCTTCCCTCTTCGACACCTTCGGCTGATGCTGCTTCTCGTGGTGCTTCTATGGTTCCCTCATCCTCGGCTGGCGGAGTGCAAGGTGCCATTTCTTGTGCTCCTCCCACTACCTCGGCTGCTCCCCACACGACCGAAGAGGTGTGAAGATTGGTGATGCGGTGTCTAGTGTTAGGATAGGAGTGCTGGGACATATTTTGCCTATGTAACTGAACTTATTTTGCGAATCTGCGCAGGTGCCGGAGTTGTGCCCTGCGCAGATAGTCGAAGATGCCTCCCCGCTTGTTATAAACCGTGGCGACTACTTTATGTCTGGTTCTATATAGCAAAAGTTTCACTTGAAATTTCCTCACGCATCCTTTGATGAATTTTGGTCTTACAAAATTAACCGATATGATGAACGTAATGATGCGTCTAAGGATTTCTTCGAGCAATATAGCCGGAACCGGCTGATTCATGATTCAGCTTCGCAACAACGACTGCATGGGAGCGATTCTTCAGCTGATGTACAACCTTTGAGTAGTTCTCTGTATAGTGGCGGTTCTTCTGTTGCTATCCCGAAGGTAGAGATAGTTGATCTTACCGAAGACGATATGCATGAGTACATCTACAAGCGTTCTTACTGACGAGGCACGAGATTAGTTCTAGCGTGTTTGGCTGTAACTTGGCTATGTTGCTATGTCTGTAACTGTGCTATTGTTGAAACACTTTCTTGTTGTAATAAAGTACTATTTCTATGAAGTTATTTGTTTTGAAACTGCGGAAAAAAGGGAACTCAAACTGCGAAGCGCCTCCCCCTAGTTTCCTTTTCCGTGTTTCACAACCTGTATTGGTGAGTTTGACTATGACGAAACATCATTTTTTCTCAAGTGTTGCCTTCGCGCAGTCTTATGTTATGATTTGCTACTACGTGACGTTTTTCCTTTTGTACCTCGGGATGACTCGTCAGTCGAATCTCGCATTTTGCTTCGCGCATACAGTGCTGAAGGCTTCTTTCCTTGCAGTAGAAGGAGATGATTTGCGACTACGCCTTTTAACGAGTCGACTTATCCCTGCTAATTTTTCTTGCAGGTGCTTCGCGCATTGACCGCCGAAGGCTTTTTTATTGTTTTTTGTGCTCAACTTCAATGCGAGCACCCTAAGTGAAGCAATTACGTTTTTGCGATTTGCCTAAAACGTAACTGTTCACTCACACGATAGGAGATGTATCTTGCGACCTGTGCCGAAAGTGACAACTCATTTCATTTGAGTTGCGTCACTTCGGACTTCCTGATGCTCATCGATGATAATTTTGGGGAGTCCTTATTATAATTTCCAAGGAGATATTACACACGAAGACCGCCTCATTAAAAACCTCGCATCCCTGTTGTGCCAATGATTACACAACTAGAGACTCTCCCCGCGAGGAAAAGAGTACAGCTTCGAAAACTTAAAAAGAAATGTTTGTTACAAAAATGTGAAATGAAAAGAAACTTCTAAGAAAAAGATCTAGGATATGACGAAGCCTGCTCCTCTTTCACAGCCAATACCTTTGCAGCATATCTTCGTTCCATGAGTACGGATCCTCCACCCCTTCTAGGTTAGTTAACCTGAAAGCCACTTGCCGTGTTTCTGTTGCAATGAACGGACCGTCCCATTTTTCTTGCAGCTTTCCCATGCCTCGTGTCTTTTTCCTTAAGACCATGTCTCCTATTTTTATATTCCTCCTTCGCACCTTCTTGTCCTTCCATCTTCTTGTTTCCTCTTGATAAGTTTCGATGTTCTGCAATGCCTGGAGCCTAGCCTCTTCGCTGATGTCGAGTGCTGGTGCCATGTCCTCATTTTCAGGTGATCCTTCAGTACAAATGGATCCTAGCTTTATCTCTTCTGGTACCATTGCCTCTTCGCCATATAGCAACTTGAATGGCGTGAATTTTGTGGCTCTTGACTCTGTTGTGTTGTGAGACCATATGACTCTTGGTAATTCATCTGCCCACTTGCGCCTTGGCATTCCTGTGATGTCTCTTTTGATGCTAGTGAAAATTATCCTGTTGGCCCTTTCGACAGCTCCGTTGGACTGCGGGTGATATACCGAAGCAAAACACAATTTGGTACCTAGGTGGAAACAGAACTTGCGAAAATCTGCTGAGTCAAATTGTTTGCCGTTGTCCACTGTTACTTCGTGCGGGACACCAAATTTGCAAACCACATTTTGCTAAAAGAATTTCTGTATGACTCCCGAAGTTATGGTCTGCACTGTCTTTGCTTCAATCCACTTTGAGAAGTATTCAACAGCCACTATTGCATATTTGTAATTTCCTGGGGCTGTTGGCAAAGGCCCCACAATGTCAATACCCCATCTTGCGAAGGGCCATACCGAAGGTAGGAGTTGTATTTCGTACGGTGAAAACTTGGAGTAATTTATGTGCTTCTGGCAGTTGTTGCATGTCCTTACAATCTCTTCGGCATCTCGTACTGCTGTTGGCCAATAGAAAGCTTCGCGAAATGCCTTGGCCACTAGCTTTCTTGTTCCTATGTGAGAAGAGCACATGCCTGCATGTACTTCTCTGAGCAATTCTTTGCCTTCTTCGCGCAATACGCACTTGAGTAATGGTGCACACACGCCTGCCTTGTACAATTTTTCCCCCCTTAAAACAAATGACCTTGCTCTTGCTGCCATTCTCTTCCTGTCAGCTTCGCTTTCTGGCTCGTAATGCCCTTTCAGATATGCCACTATTTGTGCCCTCCAATCTTCGCTAGTGATTATGCTGACAAGCTTTAACTCTGATTCCACGAAGTGTGCAGTCATTTTCCTCAACGTTTCCAAAAACACATCTGGTGGCAGTGGTTGTTTTGTGGCCCCTGCATTTGCTAAGACGTCTGCTTCTTTGTTTTGCTCTCTTGGTATTTTCTTGACTGTGAACCCCAGAAAGTGCTTCTCCATTGCTCTTACTGCTTTCAGATATGAAGACATTTCATCTTTTTTTGCTCTATATGATTTGCCTATCTGGTTCGCGATGAGCTCTGAATCTGTGTTCAACACTAGCCTTCTTGCCCCCACTGCTTTTGCCTTTCGAAGACCCAACAGTAACCCTTCGTACTCTGCAACAATGTTTGTGTACCCATCAAACTCTAATCTTACTACATATCTCATTTTTATTCCCGAAGGTGATGTGAGGATTGCCGCGGCTGCTGCACCATCGTTACAGTACGCTCCATCACAAGATATTTCCCATGATTTCTCTTCTTTTGGCGATTTCTCGCCCTCTTCCTCTGCTTGTGCCCATTCTGTGACGAAATCTGCCAGCACTTGAGATTTTATCGCTGTTCTTGGCGCGAAGGTTATGTCGTATTGGGACAACTCTGTTGCCCATTTGCCCATTCTCCCTGAGGATTCTTTGTTTTCAAACATTTCATGAAGTGGGAAGCTTGTAGGCACTATCACTTTGAAACTTTGGAAGTAATGCTTCAACTTTCTTGCTGCCATTACTACTGCGTATGCCATTTTTTCTAATTTTGAGTACAATTTCTTTGCTCCCTTGAGCACTTCAGAGATGAAGTATACTGGCATTTGCTTCAGATTGTTGCTGCTCTGCTTCTCCTCAACCAATGCCGTGCTGACCGCATGAACTGATGCTGCCACATACCGTAACAACTTTGCTTTGGGCCCAGGACTTGCCATTACTGTCAACTTTTCTAAGTATGCCTTTAGGTCTTCAAAGGCTTCCTGTTCCTTCTCTCCCCATACTATGCTTTTCTGCCCGGTCAATTGCTTGAAGAATGGTAAGCTTCGTTCTGCTGATTTGGAGATAAACCAGCTCAATGCAGCGAGCCTTCCTGTGAGCTTTTGCACCTCCTTCTTCATTCTTGGCGGCCTCATATTTCTTATTGCTTCTATTTTTTCTGGGCTCGCTTGTATTCCTGACTTTGACACCATGCAACCCAATAATTTCCCCTTACTAACCCCGAAGATGCAATTTTCTGGGTTCAGCATAAGCCCATACTTTCTCATGTTTTGAAAAGTTTCCTCCAAATATTCGATGTGGTTCTCTTTATTCTTGCTGTGAACTACCACATCATCGACGTATGCGGACACATTTCTCTTTAACTGTGGACCGAGAACTATCTGCACCATTCTGTTAAAAGTTGGACCTGCGTTGCGCAAGCCTTCGGGCATTCTTACGAAGCAATACACCCCGAAGGGTGTTATGAAACTTGTCTTGTCTTCATCTTCTTTTCTCATCCACACTTGGTGATATCCTAAGAAACAATCAAGAAGTGACATCCTCTCGGATCCTGCTGCCGCATCCACCAACACATGAATTCTTGGGAGGGGATAATCATCTTTTGGGCAAGCCTTATTGAGAGACGTGAAATCTATACACATTCTCTGGTCTCCGTTTTTCTTCGGCGCCATGACTATATTGGACAGCCAAGTCGTGAATTGCCCTTCTCTTATGACGCCTGCCTCGAGCAACTTCTGCACTTCACGCAGTGCTGCTTTTTCTTTTTCTGGTGATATCACTCTTAGCTTCTGTCTTCTTAGCGTGATCTTCAGGTTTAAGTTTAGACTGTGCTCGATGACCTCACGCGGTATTCCCTTGAGGTCTTTTTTGCTCCATGCGAAAACGTCTTGGTTTTCACTCAAGCAGTTGAGCAAGTGTGTTTCCTCTTCTTCACTGAGGTCCTTCGCGATTATGACTGTTTTTTCATCTGTGCTACCATTCAGCTTCATTCTCTTCGTATGCTGCATAGGCTTGATTCTATTTTCTTCTTCCTTCCTCTTCTGTTTTTTTAACTGAGCCTCTTGTACATCATCTTCGCTTTGCTGGCTCCCTTCGCTGATCCGCACTAGGTGTAATGGCTTGCGGTCAGTGCCTGTGTTGTATTCTCTATCCCAAGCATCTTCCTGGTCCCCATAAACTGATAATACCCCATTGTTCATTGGAATTTTCATGGACAGGAAAGGCATGTGAATTACTGCTGCAAACTTGTTTATAACTCCTCTTCCGAAGATGGCCTTGTAGGAATAAGGGATGTCTACTACATCAAAGTTAACTATCTCTGTTCTCATTAGCGCCCCTTCGCCCATCGTAACATTCATTTCGATGGTTCCCAATGCTTCGACCCTCTTGTTACCAAAGCCATATAGCGGTTTTGTGGATGTTTGCAATTGATCATCCCTGAACTCCATCTTTCTGAACAGGTCGTAGGTGAGAACATCTCCGGAACTGCCGTTATCTACCAGAATTCCTCCCACATCATTTCCCAGAATGTACTTTGTGTTCTTCCCCAATATTGTTCTGATCACCAGCGGGTCTTCGTGTGGGTATCTCTTTAACTTCAAATCAGCCTCTGTGAATGTGATTGGGATATGTGACCACTTCGTGCGAAACATTTTGCCCGAAGACAGAAGACTGACTTCCCTTCTGTCGTCCTTTCTTTGCCTCTTCGATGGGAACTCAGGGAAACAACATCCCCCAGTTATTGCATTTATAACATTCAGCCTTTGATATCTGTCATCTGGGTCATTGTTTATGACATTAACTCTTTGGTACCTGTCATCTTGCTCTGACCTTCAAGTGCTTTGCTGCGGGGATTGTGAAGGATTCTCTTTTGGCTGGTAGGGAGCACTTGGCACTGGGCCTTGCGCTGTTGTGTAAGCTGGGTGAAATGGTGGTGGATATGGTAGGGGTTGAAAATATTGTGGTGGCAGTTGAAACATGGGCTGCCAATTTGATGCTGAACTGTTTGCCACCGAAGGTGCTGCAGGCGTTGCTCTGTTGAGAAAACCAACTTGGTTCTGCACCATTTTCTTCTTTTCTTCTTCCTATTTTCTCTTGATCGCCACTCTGCATTCATATGTCCAGTGGCCTTTGTTTCTTCCATGTATGGAGCAAACAGTTTGCGGTGGTGGCATTGAGTATTTTGCCGACCCCTGTTGGTTTGATTGTGAAGGTGCCTGACTGTTGTTTGGCCCCTTGGATGATACGTTGTTCACACCCCCCTGTTGTAGTTCGAGTTGTTTGGTGCGTTTCTATTGTTCATGTGAGAGCCAGGTGTGGTTCGAGGACCGGTGGATGGTCGCTTCCTGGTGTGATGAGTGATTGACAACGTGGTGTGGACTGATTCTTGGCTAAGTATTGCAGGTGCAGGTTGTGGCTTGACTGGTGCAGGTGCAAGTGAAGAACAAGCGCGAAAGGTCGTTGCCGGTGAGGCCTCCAGGTGTGGAGAAGGCAAGTAGGCTTGGTTCGAGGGACCCGGTGGCCAGCGGGGTCAAGTGCGGGTCGCATGGTGGCAAGAACGGCAAGATGAAGTCATGGACGGTTTCTTGGTTGAGCCTCAAAACCAAGGTCGAGCCGGGACTACGTGGGAGCCGAGTCATGAGTGGTGATTGGCGGAGGCTACACCGAGTTTGCGGGGTTTCCGGTGGTTCACCAGAAAACCACTGGGTTCCTTGGTTGATCCACAAAGCCAAGACCGAAGAACCGAAGACGGAGGTGCAGCAGCTCCAGACTGGTCTGACCGGTGTGCGACGACGTAGTCCGGAATCTTCGAAGCAGAGGACACGCGTCGGGATCGCAAGGCTTGCGTCGAGGCTAAGCAAGTTTGCGGTCGCTGGGCATCCGTCCGATGGAGCGAAGACAAAGATTTCCAAATTCGCCCTTGAGGGGCATGTATCCCTAGTTAGCTAGTAAGGGTATTTTCGTCTTTCGGTTGCCTCCATATAACCCAAGTGGTGAGAGGATGGCAGCCATCTCTTGGAACCCTAGCTCATTTGGTTTTCCTATTTTCCTTCCTATTTTCTTAGGATTTTCGTAGGACTAGCTTGAGAGCTTCATGGTGAGATCTTGTGAGAGGGAAGGATGATCGGGCGGCAAGCTAGACCTTGTATGAACCTCTTTGGTATGTATAGATGATTCAGCGTGGTTCCTCAAGGCTTAGTTGTGTCTTTCCCGTTTCTCCTTTTTGGTGATTTTCGGAGGCTTTTCTTGGCGAATTTCTTGTGGCGGTTTTGAGACCTTTCTCTTTGGAATTTGGTGGGGGATGTTTGCATGAACCCCTCGTGGTTCTTTTCCCTTTGATTCCCCTCCCAAATCCGTGAGTAAAGGGGCTCAATTTTAGGGTTTTCGTGGTTCTAGGGTTCGTGGTGTTCTTGGCGGAAATCCTCCGATTCCTCTTGATTCAACAAGTTTTGGTGGACCAAATCTTGGCAATGGAGTGCCCATGAGGTGTTCCTACTATCCCCAAAGTCTTGTGCGAATCCGTGGAGCAAATCGGGAGATCGGGAGTTAGATTTGGGGGAGTTGACTCGCGGGCGCTGTTCATCCCGAGCTGCCTAGGCGCGACCGGTCTGACCGGTGCTAGCCCTTGGTGGGATTTGTCTCAGGGAATAGCCTTGTCCGTGTGGTTTTGTCCCGTGGTCCTGCTGTACAGTTCTTGGCGTGTTTGGAGTTGTTTTGCTAGGTTTTGTGAGGGGTTCTTTTTCCTTCCAGGTTGTGTTTCGAAGGTGGTTTTTGTTCCAGGGCCTAGAGGAGTCACTGAGGCTTCCTGGAACGTTTGCTGTGCGGCTGTTGTAGCCACCGGCCTGACCGGCTCTGTCCACCGGTCTGACCGGTGTCACCGGTCTGACCGGCGCAGGTCATCGGTCTGACCGGTGTAGCACAGGCAGCAAGCCGTGCAAGTTTTCGCTGTGTGTTTTAGTGAGTTCTGGCTCGGAGGGTTGTGTGTTGGCTCCTAGGACCAGTAGCACTCCAGTGGCTGCGTGGTCTTGGCCAACTTGGGTAGTTGAGTCGGAGACGCGATTCGGAAGCCGTGTTCGTCTTGTTGGAGTTCTCATCTCCTTCGAGAAGAATTTTTATCGGCTCCCATTCACTCCCCCCCTCTCTGGTTCGCCTAATCGGTCCTTCAATTGGTATCAGAGCCGGTTCGGGTCTTTATTGACTCTTACCAGTCTAAGATCCAAAGATGGCATACCAGGAACGGGGTTCGGGTCCTCCGCACTTCGATGGGAAGAACTACCAGATGTGGCAAAGGCGGATGGCGGCGTTCCTCCGCGGAAAGGGTCAGATCCTTTGGGATGTCACGGTGAACACAGCTTATGTTCATCCGATGAACTTCCTTGCTCCAGGATCGAGGGTTATGTTCGAAGCCAACAACAAGGCTGTCGACTACTTGTGTCGTGCTCTGTGTCAGCCTGAATTCGATCGGGTTCAGACAGAGGACTTAGCTTGTAGGATTTGGGAGCAGTTGAAGGATGCTCATGCTGGGAATGCTCAGGTTCAGGCTCGGATGTACGCGACTTACCGGAGAGAGTACGAGAACTTCACTCATCTCCCCGGCGAGTCCGTCGATGCCCTTTTCCAGCGATTTACGGTCGTTGTGAACAACATGAGAGCCAATGTGGACGTCCTCCCATACAATGATCATGATAGAGCCGTGAAGCTCTTGCACTCGTTGGATCGTACCGTATGGGACGGGAAGTTTGAGGCTATTATTGTGTCCGAGAAGTATGACACCTTGACGGTGAACGAGCTGTTCTCGAAGCTCAAGTCGGCTGAGTTGGACCGTGGTATGACTGCCAAGATCGAGAGCCTGACTGATTCTCATAGTCTCGCTCTCGTTAGTGGCAAAGGAGCTAAGTCTAACGCTAACGCATCCTCCAGGATGTACTCTCTGTCTTCTTTGATGTCTTTGCCAGACGAGGAGTTTGACGTGCTTGGAGAGGACGAGCTGGCGTTGCTGACCAGGCGGTTCGAGAGGCTACACGAGAACCGGGTGAACTCGAGGAGGACAGCACGGACGTGCTTTCAGTGCGGCAAGCCAGGACACTTTGTCGCCGACTGCCCGGAGAAGACGGAGAACAAGGACGGCTACAAGGACGGCTACAGGCACCGATCGAGCAAGGATGGCAAGTACCGATCGAGGCGCGATCACAAGCACAAGAACAAGCACAAGGACGAGTGACGGTCGAGGAAGATGGATGGCCGCGGCAGGAAGGCCCGAGCAATGGTCGGAGCGAGCGACGTCGACTCCAGCTCCGCCTACTCTTCCTCGAGCTCGAGTAGCAGTGAAGATGAAGGTGATCGGCGCAAGAACAAGAAGTCATCCAGGAACTTGAGCGGGTTGAGCTGCTTCGCGGGAGATGGCTTCTGCGGCATGGCACATAGCTCCGGCAGCAAGAAGAGCCACCAGAGTGACTCGGATTCTGACTCCGAGGATGAGGTATGTGATGAGCTCTCTTCTTTGCGCAAGGAGAATGATGAGTTGGTTGACTTGCTTGATAACCGCGATCACATGCTTAGAGAGGCCAAGAAGATGAGGAAAGAGCTTAGGGCCTCACTAGAAGATGCTAGGAACCGTGAGGCTGAGCTAGAAACCCAGAACCTAGATGCTAAGCTTGAGATTGATTCGCTTAAGGCTTCTCCTGTGGTTTCTGATGAGATTGATTGCTGTGATTGCTCTGTGTACCTAGCTGATCTTACTGCTCTTAAGGATAAGCATGCTTCTACTTGTGATGAACTAGAAATGCTTAGGGTTGAAGTGGCTGAGCTTAAGTCTAGACCTGCTTTGCTAGGCGCTTGCACTTCTTGCCCTGTTTTGCATGGAAAGATTGATGAGATGCATGCTTATACTGTTTCGCTTGAGGCTAAGTTGAAAGAGCCTATTCCCACTTCTTGTTCTACTTGTGAATTGCATGCAGTCAAGAATTTGGAGCTTGCACATTATGTTGATCGCTTGCAGGATGAGAATGATGAGCTGAGAAAATGTATGAGCTGGTTGTCGGGTTAGGAGCCTCAGCTTGGTATCATGATAGCAGCTTTCAAACGCTATGATGGTCAGGCACTTGGGGCTGACAAGCTTGGAGAGAACAGTGGTGAGGGAGTTGAGAGAGTTGGAGAGATTCCTATCCCACCACCAAACAGATACAAGAACAAGTTTGAGCCCAAGCCTAACCATCTCAGAAACAAACTTGACACTACTCCAGATCCACCCATATTCCCTCACCCAACAAATGATTTTCAGAAACCGGTGAAGTTTGTCAGCCCAAAGGGAGGTGAGGAAGGAGAGAAGAAGGGTGAGAAGCCGAGTGGGCAGCCCCAACCCAAGCCAAAGTCTAAGCCACAGCCCATAAAGTTCCATTGTGGGTATTGTGGGAGAGATGGTCACAAGGATGAGTTTTGCTTCAAGAGGAAGCGTGAGGAGAGAATGGCTAGAGAGTGGGCTAACAAGGATAAGTACCACCCCTCTAATGGTGTACCTGAGCCTCGTATGCAGATGCCCAGGGCCAAGGCAATTGTGAGGACGGTTCCGGCTTGGGGAGGCCGGAAGGCTGCAGGTGCTGCTGCTGGCCGAGCTACACCGGTCAGACCGGTGCAGGTCTGGGCAGACAGCGAGTCGGGTTTCGTGCTCGTGAGGATGCTCGGTTTGGTTCTGGAGGTCGTGGTTCTGGTGGTTGGTCTGGAAAGTTTGCAGGTGGTCAGTTTGCTAGGCGTTCTCCACCTCGTGCTCAATACGGGGGTGGGAGGAGTCGTAGCTTTGAGATGGAGAGGAGGAACGATCCACGGTTTTCCTTTCGTGGCTTTCGTACTCCTCCAGCTAGAGAGGGCTGGTGGGAGGAGTCGTAGCTTTGAGATGGAGAGGAGGAACGATCCACGGTTTTCCTTTCGTGGCTTTCGTCCTCCTCCAGCTAGAGAGGGCTGGTTCCCTCGTAGTGGTTACCGTGGTGGTGTTCGTGGTGGTAGCTTTGATAGGCGTGATGATTTGGTTTGTCCTAACCCCACTTTGGAGCAAATGGCTCGGCACTGGTTTTACTCTTTTGGTACTAACCCCAGTGCTGAGTCGTTTGTTCACTCACGTGCTCGCTTCTGAATTTCAGGTGGGAGACTTGAGGAACGTTTGGTTGATTGACTCCGGTTGCTCGAGGCATATGACCGGAGACAAGGGGTGGTTCTCAAGTCTCGTCCCGGTGGTGTCCAAGACATACATCACCTTTAGGGACAATGGGCGAGGGCGTGTGCTATCAGAAGGTTAGATCAAGGTAAGTGACAAGGTCACTCTCAGGCGTGTTGCTTTTGTTCAATCGCTGGGGTTCAATTTGCTTTCTATGTCTCAGTTGTTGGATGAGGGCTTTGAGGTGTTGTTTCGGCTTGGTGGTTCTCGGATTTTAGATTCTCGAGGGGACCTTGTTTGCATGGTCGTTCCCGAGGGTCAGGTGTTTCGAGCTGATTTCTCTCAGTCTTCTGGTGTGGAGCGTTGCTTTTTGGCTGGTTCTTCGAGTGAGTTGTGGAAGTGGCATAGGAAGTTGGGTCACTTGAGCTTTGACCTTTTGTCTCGCTTGAGTAAACTCAATTTGGTCCGAGGATTGCCGCGGTTGAAGTTTGAGAAAGAGTTGGTTTGTGCGCCGTGTAGGCATGCCAAGATGGTAGCCTCTTCTCACCCGCCTCTCACCGATGTGATGACTGAGCGTCCATGCGAGCTGCTCCATATGGACCTTGTTGGCCCAGCTCGTGTGCGATCTGCGGGTGGGAAGTGGTATGTCCTTGTTGTGGTGGACGACTACTCTCGGTATGCGTGGGTGTTCTTTCTTGAGGAGAAAGGGGAGACGTTTGGTTTTGTTCGAGATCTTGTCTTGAGGTTAAGAAACGAGAGGCACGGAGATGCCATACGAGCGATCCGCAGTGACAATGGCTCGGAGTTCAAAAACTCTCGCTTCGAAACCTTTTGCCATGACTTGGGTCTTGAACACCAGTTTTCGAGTCCGTATACGCCTCCCCAGAATGGCGTTGTGGAAAGGAAAAACAGGACCTTGTGCGAGATGGCTCGGACGATGCTCGACGAGCATAGGACTCCGAGAAGGTTCTGGGCTGAGGCGGTAAATACCGCGTGCTATGTGTCGAACAGGATCTACCTCAGGGTTCACAAGAAGAAAACCTGTTACGAGTTGATGCACGGTCGCACACCCAAGGTGAGTCACTTCCATGTCTTTGGTTGTAAATGCTTCATTCTGAAGAAAGGGAAGAAGTTGGACAAGTTCGAGGCTAGGTCTGTCGATGGCATTTTCTTTGGTTATGCATCTCATTCTAGAGCATTTCGTGTGCTCAATCTTGAAACTAACCAAATCGTGGAGACTTGCGAGGTAACCTTCGACGAGACACAGCCACGTAGTCAGCTTGTTTTTGAGTGTGCAGGTGACGACAAACTTGGCGAGGAGATCTTTCAGGAGGAGGAGCATGAACATGGAGATGATGAAGATGGCGGTGTGGTGCCCGCGGCTGAACATGTACCTACTACTTCGACGACGATCGAGAACGGACCCTCTCCCACTCCTACAAGGACAAACCCATATCAAAGCGAAGCTGCTGTTGAGGGGGAGGTAGCATCAAGGCGAGAACCTCCCCGGCGAGTGCAAGTGGATCACCCAGCTTCGAGAATCATCGGCGACATGAATGAACGTACTACACGGTCGAGGGTTCGGAACAATTCTCATTTTGCTCATGCTGCTTTTGTTGCCACCTTTGAGCCCAAAGACATTGGACACGCGTTATCTGATCATAATTGGGTTAACTCGATGCATGAGGAGTTGGAGAATTTTGAGAGGAACCAAGTTTGGGTTTTGGTTGACCCTCCCCCAGGGTGTAAGCCGATTGGGACAAAATGGGTGTGGAAAAATAAAGAGGGAGAGAAAGGAGAAGTGGTGAGGAACAAGTCGAGACTTTTTGCTCAGGGGTACAGTCAGAAAGAGGGGATCGACTACGAGGAGACTTTCGCTCCTGTAGCTCGTTTGGAGGCGATCAGGATCCTTCTAGCCTTTTCCGTGGCTAAAGGGTTCAAGTTGTACCAGATGGATGTGAAGAGTGCTTTCCTGAACGGTGTATTGGAGGAAGAGGTGTTTGTGAGGCAACCACCGGGGTTTGAGAGTGAGAAGTACCCCCACCGGGTGTACAAGTTGAGGAAGGTGCTGTATGGGTTGAAGCAGGCGCCTAGAGCTTGGTATGGTAGGTTGAGGGGGTTCCTATTTGAGAGAGGGTTTGAGATGGGGAAGGTCGACCAGACCTTATTTCTCCTCAGGCAGGGCAGAGATATCCTGATTGTGCAGGTATACGTGGATGATATTGTCTTTGGTGGCTCGTCTAACTCTCTTGTTGCAAGGTTTGCAGAAGACATGAGCAGGGAATTTGAGATGAGCATGATGGGCGAGTTGCAGTTCTTCCTCGGGCTACAAATCAAGCAATCAAAGGAAGGAACATTTGTGCACTAAGCTAAGTACACCAAGGACATTGTGAGGAAGTTCAAGATGGAGGACTCCAAGGCCATGGCGACGCCTATGAGTACGACTACAGCTCTTGATGCGGACGAGGAAGGTGAACACGTGGACCAGAAGGAGTACCGGAGCATGATCGGGTCACTCCCCTACTTGACGGCGACGAGGCCGGACATCCAATTTTCGGTATGTCTATGCGCTCGTTTTCAAGCGTCTCCGAGGACTTCGCATCGGCAAGCAGTCAAGCGCATTTTCAGGTATTTGCGACACACTCCCGACTTCAGCCTTTGGTACTCTGTGTCTTCTTCTTTGGCACTTCATGGTTTTTCAGACGCGGATTTTGCCGGGTGTCGGTTGGATAGGAAGTCCACTTCTGGGACTTGCCAGTTCTTGGGTTCTTCTTTGGTGTCTTGGTCTTCCCGCAAACAGTCGAGTGTCGCTCAATCCACTACCGAGGCAGAGTATGTGGCTGCAGCTAGTTGTTACTCTCAGCTCCTTTGGATCACATACACCATGAGTGACTTTGGTGAGGAGTATACCCATGTTCCACTTCAATGTGACAGCACCAGTGCCATAAGTGTTGCAAAGAACCCAGTGCTCCATTCCAAAACCAAGCACATAGAAGTGAGGTATCATTTCTTTAGAGACAACGTAGAGAAAGGAAAGATAGCTTTGATCTATGTACCCACACATGACCAACTAGCCGATATTTTCACCAAACCCCTAGATCAAGCAACTTTCACTCGTTTGCGGGGGGAGCTTGGTGTTTGTTTTATTTCTTGAGTTGGTGTGTGGGAGCTCCTTTGTAGCATATGTATAGCTTTCCTTTGTGCATTTCTTGCATTTGGCATGGCATATGTAACATGATGTATAGGCATCTTTGTATCTTAGGTTGCATGCATTCTGTATCATATGCATTATTTAGGAAAGGCTTCTCCTATATACATTGTTCACCATGGAATGACATATATGTCTTTGTGAGCTAATTTGGTAAGCTATGGTTAGTTTGGCTTAGCTCTTGATAATCTTGGTTTATATCCATGGTTGATGGCTATGTTTTTGAAAAATTTCATATATATATGCTCTCTTGTGAGTAAATGCCTTTACATGATCTAGACATGCTTTTGTGGCTTGGCTATGCTTAATTTGTGGTTGGATAGCTTATTTTGATCATATGGGGCCAAAGGTTCATTTGCCATCATGAATGTTTAGCCCCCATGCTTCATCTTGTGGAGGGGCATAAGTTCCTTTTTGTCGCAAAGACATTTCATGTACCAATTATAAATTTGAAAATGAAATGTAAATTGCTTGGAAAATGTGCTCCCATGTCATATGTGCTAATTTTAATTTGCTTTGGGTGCTAAATCGTTGCATGATGCCTACCAATGAGAAGTCTCATATATAGAAGTAGGCACATGGCTCGGTGGCTTTGACATGACATGAGGTGCTTGTGGGTGTTTATGATGGTCTTATGCTTAGAATGGTTGTCCTAGCATGAAGTTTGTGTGGCTTTGCCATTTTGACATGTTTTGCTCATGTTTAGGACTTTGCTCATGAGAGGGTGATTTTTCGCAAAATTGCTCAATTCTATCTTAGCTTCGCCCAATGGTTGTGAAACTTGGTGGTCTTGTAGTTGATGTCATTACGAAGCTATAGAGTATCTAACTTGCTCATTTGGACATGTGTAGCATCTTTTGTTGAATTTTGTCTATTTGAGAAGCTCTAGGTTGCATTTTTTGCATTTTTGGCTTGATTCATGCATTGTCAAGAAAGGGGAGAAGTTTGAGCATGTTTTGGCCTACTGAATGCATCTAGAAGGTTTTCAGGTGGTTTCGAGCCATTTTTGGGCTCTGTTGTGCACCGGTCTGACCGGTTGAGGTCACCAGTCTGACCGGTCAGAGTGCTGGTCCTGTTCACATGTTGAGCACCGGTCTGACCGGTGGTGTCGACCGGTCTGACCGGTCAGAGCTGAGCTGTTGCAGCTGCTCTGTTTCGTGAAGTGGCTCGCATGCATTCGTCCAGGGGGAGTTGCATTGGTTCAGGGGGAGCTTGCATGTGTGCAGGGGGAGCTCTTTGTGGTTTTCGAGCTTTGGAGTGTTGGTTTGTGCTCTTTGCTTGAGCATGTTTTGTCTCGGATGTGTCGAGCCGTTGCCCTTGCCTAAGGGGTCCGAGACTTGTCTTCTTCAAGTGATCTTGCTCTTTGCCTTTTCTTTGGCTTTCGATCGCTTGTTGGAGTTTCTTTTAGTCATTTCTTTTCTTTTCCTTTTCTCTTGGTTACCAAAACGTGTGTGTTGTCAATGCACTCATCAAGGGGGAGATTGAGAGCCAGGTGTGGTTCGAGGACTGGTGGATGGTCGCTTCCTGGTGTGATGAGTGATTGACAACGTGGTGTGGACTGATTCTTGGCTAAGTATTGCAGGTGCAGGTTGCGGCTTGACTGGTGCATGTGCAGGTGAAGAACAAGCGCGAAAGGTCGTTGCCGGTGAGGCCTCCAATTGTGGAGAAGACAAGTAGGCTTGGTTCGAGGGACCCGGTGGCCAGCGGGGTCAAGTGCGGGCCGCATGGTGGCAAGAACGGCAAGATGAAGTCATGGACGGTTTCTTGGTTGAGCCTCAAAACCAAGGTCGAGCCGGGACTACGTGGGAGCCGAGTCATGAGTGGTGATTGGCGGAGGCTACACCGAGTTCGCGGGGTTTCTGGTGGTTCACCAGAAAACCACTGGGTTCCTTGGTTGATCCACAAAGCCAAGACCGAAGAACCGAAGACGGAGGTGCAGCAGCTCCAGACCGGTCTGACTGGTGGGTCTGACCGGTCTGACCGGTGGGTACCGGTCTGACCGGTGAGGAGCACCGGTCTGACCGGTGTGCGACGACGCAGTCCGAAATCTTCGAAGCGGAGGACACGCGTCGGGATCGCAAGGCTTACGTCGAGGCTAAGCAAGTTTGCGGTCGCTGGGCATCCGTCCGATGGAGCGAAGACAAAGATTTCCGAATTCGCCCTTGAGGGGCATGTATCCCTAGTTAGCTAGTAAGGGTATTTTCGTCTTTTGGTTGCCTCCATATAACCCAAGTGGTGAGAGGATGGCAGCCATCTCTTGGAACCATAGCTCATTTGGTTTTCCTATTTTCCTTCCTATTTTCTTAGGATTTTCGTAGGACTAGCTTGAGAGCTTCATGGTGAGATCTTGTGAGAGGGAAGGATGATCGGGCGGCAAGCTAGACCTTGTATGAACCTCTTTGGTATGTATAGATGATTCGGCGTGGTTCCTCAAGACTTAGTTGTGTCTTTCCCGTTTCTCCTTTTTGGTGATTTTCGGAGGCTTTTCTTGGCAAATTTCTTGTGGCGGTTTTGAGACCTTTCTCTTTGGGATTTGGTGGGGGATGTTTGCATGAACCCCTCGTGGTTCTTTTCCCTTTGATTCCCCTCCCAAATCCGTGAGTAAAGGGGCTCAATTTTGGGGTTTTCGTGGTTCTAGGGTTCGTGGTGTTCTTGGCGGAAATCCTCCGATTCCTCTTGATTCAACAAGTTTTGGTGGACCAAATCTTGGCTATAGAGTGCCCATGAGGTGTTCCTACTATCCCCAAAGTCTTGTGCGAATCCGTGGAGCAAATCGGGAGATCGGGAGTTGGATTTGAGGGAGTTGACTCGCGGGCACTGTTCATCCCGAGCTGCCCAGGCGCGACCGGTCTGACCGATGCTCTTGACCGGTCTGACCGGTGCTAGCCCTTGGTGGGATTTGTCTCGGGGAATAGCCTTATCCGTGTGGTTTTGTCCCGTGGTCCTGCTGGTCAGTTCTTGGCGTGTTTGGAGTTGTTTTGCTAGGTTTTGTGAGGGGTTCTTTTTCCTTCCAGGTTGTGTTTCGGAGGTGGTTTTTGTTCCAGGGCCTAGAGGAGTCACTGAGGCTTCCTAGAACATTTGCTGTGCGGCTGCTATAGGCACCGGCCTGACCGGCTCTGTCCACCGGTCTTACCGGTGTCACTGGTCTGACCGGTGCAGGTCATCGGTCTGACCGGTGTAGCACAGGCAGCAAGCCGTGCAAGTTTCCGCTGTGTGTTTTAGTGAGTTCTGGCTCGGAGGGTTGTGTGTTGGCTCCTAGGACCAGTAGCACTCTAGTGGCTGCGTAGTCTTGGCCAACTTGGGTAGTTGAGTCGGAGACGCGATTCGGAAGCCGTGTTCGTCTTGTTGGAGTTCTCATCTCCTTCGAGAAGAATTTTTATCGGCTCCCATTCACTCCCCCCCCTCTCTGGTTCGCCTAATCGGTCCTTCATCATGCTTGGCCTTCTGTTCCATTCTTCTTTAGCTTTCGCTGCGTTTTTCCTTGCCTGGTAATCTTCGATTCTCCTTTGCTTTCCATGATCGCATAAGCAATATGACTGCAAGACTTTGAACAACTTCTTTTCTGACAGTGGCCTTCGCCTGTCTAAGTATTCCCCACAAGGCCCCACCTTGAGTCCACCTATAACGGCATCAATTACACTTGACTCTTCGACATGTGGTGCTTTTGCCCTGGCCTTTGTAAATCTCTTTATGTACTCTTGTAACGGTTCCTTCTCCCCCTGTTTAATCTGATGAAGGTCATTTGCAATGAGTTCTTGTGGCTGAAACCCATGAAAGTTACTTTCAATTTTTTCCCGAAGCTGGCTCCATGAACTTATGCTTCCCCTTGGTAGCGATGCATACCATTGCTGAGCAGAGCCTTTTAATGCCATTATCATGGCTTTCGCTTTCGCAGTGTCATCACCTACCCTGAAGAAATTGCCACGCTGTACCGAAGTATGAACTGCCTTGGATCTGACTCACCATCGTATTCTGGTAGCGAAGATGGTAATTTGAATTTGTTCAGCCAATCTGCCTGCTCGAGCTCAAACGTTAGTGGGGTGGATGGCTTGTCTTCAGAAGAATGCGAACTTTTGGTCTTGTGATGTGGTCTACGTTCCACAAACGCCTCTTCGTCAGAATCAAATACCCATGATTCTTCGGAGTCGTACGAAGACTCGTCAACAACAACTATCCTGCTTCGCTCTTTTCCCTGAGGCGAAGTTGCTTTCTGTTGTTTTTCAGGCCTTGGCTCAGATCTTACTGAATGTTCTTGCAGGGAATTAAGCTGTGCCTGCAATATTGCCATCTGTTCTTGGAGCTGAATAGTTTTCTGCCTGATTGCTTGTTGCTCTTGCTCCTTGCGAAGCTGCTGGAGCATGGCCTTCTTTTTCTGGATGTCTTTCAGCATCTGTTGATACTTTTGCTGCTCTTGGCTCGGATCTCCTGCCTGTGGTCCCTTGGCTTTGAGGAAAGCCACCTCTGGCTGAGCCCTTGTTCAGACATTGGACGAACCTGGCATTTGACTGAGTCTTGCCGCTATTGTTGCCTCTACTCTTCTTAGTGACGCGATGTCTTCGTCGAGGACTCCCGCATCCAAGAGGTCGACTTGGAAGTTTCTGTCTGCTATGTCTTCGAGTGCCCCATCACGACTGCCTGGTGCATGGCCGAGCACTATGTCTTTATCTGCGTTTGCATTCGCCCCTTCGTTGATTGGGCCTTCGGACTCTGCTGCCGACGGGTCATCGGTAGCCCTTTGTGGATTGGTGTTGGTGTTCCTTGGTGCTCTCTTTGGTGCCATAGAGGTGTGTTGGGACGAAACACGGTGGGCGCCAGAAATGTTGGGGAGTAACCCGTCTCCGAAGTGGAGCCAACAAATGCTAGTATAAGGAGAACACAAACTCAGGAATAAACAACACGTGTCTTCGGGAGGGCCAAACAAGTCCCCCCTCAGACCTCCCTCTCCCCCCTTTTTCATTCCATTGGGGCTCGTTTAAATAGGCCCGCATAATTCATCCTTTACATCTTTACCCTCACCTTTTTACATCGAGCGAAGGATCTTTGAGGGCATTACAGTATTTTTACACCAACTCGCCCAACTACTACATTTACAATGCAACACTTTACACCGTGGCGCCCGGCATGTGGGCCCACGCTTCTTCTTCCCCCTTCGGGGGATCATTACAGTCCCGAAGTCTTGCGCCGCCACCTTCGCGCGCACGGTATCTTCCCTTGCTTCTCGTGTGCCCACGAACTCCTTCGTAGTTAGCTTTCTGCCCTCCTCGCGAAGGTTTTCAGCACCTTCACAAGACCAGCACCTTCGGCTTCCTGACTCCCAGCGTCTTTCCCCGCGAAGTCGGCGCCCTCGACCTTCTCGTTCCGCCGTAACCCCGAAGATGTTAAGCTTCGAGCCCCCGAAACCTTCGTTGTGCCGTGGTGCCGCTTCCCGAAGATGCCGAGACTGCATAGTCAACACAAAACAGAGAGTGGCTGCTTCTCCTTGAGCCGAAGGCCTGCAGTCGAAATGATCACCAATAGGGGGTTAGGTGCGAAATGGATTTCCCCAACAGTACACTGCTGCAACTCTGCAAGAGACTCGTCGGCACCACGCTCTTGTTCCTTGTGGCAAAGGCTAGAGCTAATGTCGGTGCGTAGATCTGCTCTTGCCTGTGGCGGGAATGGCGAATCATAGCGGCCCTAATGTCAAAGGGAGGAGCTGGACTCACTCCAGGAAGGCCAGTCCTCTGTTTTACCGTGCTACTTTGACCTGTCATTATGGGTTAATAGGCTATATTCATGTATTTTAAAGGTGTTTGGAGTAGACTCTGACAACCCCAGATCACTGACGCCTAGTCCTCGTGAAGTTATCATTCTAGATCCTAATGAAAACAAGTGCAAGGAAGGTTTGCCTGTCCATCTGAGATATGATTGGATAAGCACCAACCCTGGGCGTCGGTATGTATGCTGCTGCGAGGTAAACGATAACTTGTTTCACTTCTAGTATGTTTTGCTTCTGCGTTTGATGTTAGAGTGGTCAATCGCTAATTATATGAGCAAAATCAGTGACTGCAGATTGATGGCATGAAGTGCGTGTCATTTAGGTGGATAGATCCAGAATGGGATATGAGGACTCTAAAAGTTCTAGAGAAACTAATGGAAATGAAGGGAAACGCAGAAGAAAAAGCAACGTCGTGGAAAGAAGCATGTGCCAAGGAAGAGGCCAATGTCAAAGCAGATGAGCTGAAGACGATGGTGCGATACTACAGGGAGGTAACCCATAACCTATTTGAGACAAGAAAGAAAATGAGAAATGATGCTCTGTTGTCTCGTAATGAAAAGGGTGAAGCCAACAGGTACCTAAAAGCTGAAAGCGAGGCAAGGATGTGGAAGGAAGAATGTACAAAGGCTAATAGGGAGATTCAAGAGACTGTCTCTGAGCTGCAGATGGTGAAGAAGCACCTAGATTATGCCACGATTGTGGTGAAGAGGGTGAAGGAATTGGCATAATTAAGGAATACTAATAATATAGATATTTGTATGTTATATATAGAAATGTGTTACAAATGGTTACATAATCAAAGATCCACATTATGCCAATAACCCATGACAACCGAAGTCAAACAAGTGCGTATTTTTTAATCCTCGAAAATTGAGAGGTACACTTAATTTGGGACGAATAAGTGTTGGCGTTTCTTAACATCACCACTAGTTGTACACCTAGAGGGAGCGTATAACATCAACCGGGTATACCGATGTGTACGAATGAATCTGCAAGCTCATGGAAGTACTGTTGTAGCACTTCACCTCGGAAGGAGAGTATTCCAAGGGTATCGAATCCAAGGAACGTTGTGCACTATCTTCTACTCTAGTATAAATGGTCCAAGGACACCAAACTCCGGCTAGGATAGATAAGAGTTGAGAAGCACTTCCTGAGGGTCTTGAGTCTAGGCAAGGATATGGTCGCCATGTAGTCCTCCCCGTGGAGCACCAACCCACCCTAGCTGTTTAGGGCTAGAAATATGTTCTGGCAATGGGGCCCTAGTCGGTACACAGGCGCGGAGGGTTTCAAAGGGTCCAACAGGTTGTCACCACTACGGCCTACCTCTATCATTATGTGAATGCACTTGGTATTCATAGGATAACCAGAGTCTAGACACCACATCTACACTCTCGATAACTACAATAGCACGGTTACGTCTGCCGGCCCGCTAACAACACTATAGCAATTCGTATAAATACAGAACTACGAACTTGGGAAGGAACGACCAATCCTTAGCTCATCATCGATTCACGGAGCAACAGGAAGGTTTGGATGCGAACGAGATACAACACTCTTAGCTAAACAGGATCTAAGCATGCAAACATATACTTGAACTAATGCACTAGGTCTAATGGATCAAAGCTCTGTGTCACGAAGAACACAAGCCTCTAAACTATGAACGAGCCAAGAACACAAGAACATATCATTCGTGCATGAAGTCCACTATAGTCTAAATAAGAAATGCTAAAATACTCACTTTGCTCTAAATGAAGAACAAGCATCCACGAGGACATCAACACACTCCTCACCCTACTCTACCTAGCACTCTAACACACACACTACATCTTGGGAGGTGAGAATTCACCTCTCCAAGAGAGAATGAGAGGAGAGGGAGAAGGAATGTGTGTAGGAAATGAGGCCCCTCCCCTTCTATTTATATGCAAGGGAGTGGCTTGCTCCGAGGCTCCAAGTGCTCCAAAACACCCCAGAATGCAGCCAAGAACCAATGGGAAGAATACACGTGGAGGGCAAGGATCAACCGACCCTAGGTCGGTTCGATCGAACCTAGGGTCGGACGGCCCGTTCAGGTGGCCGCCTGGCCTGTGCTTCCTCTGAGTGACTTCCATGTGGGCCCTGATGCTTATCCCCCGTTCATGTCAAGTTTCCTGGCAGTTTGGTTAGCAAAGTGGGCCCATGGATCCATGTGATGCTGACGTGGCAACGCGTGATTCGTTGAGAGCTCTTCACTTGGATTGGTGCCATCATGGATCCAGGAGAATCCATGTGGCAGCCCCTCATTGGCCAGAACTTGAGTGCCTTGGATTGGAGTGGAATGAATGTGCATGGATTCTTCTCATTTCCTATGCTAAATACCTGCATTCGAATAGACATCGACACTTGTGGAAAGTATTAGTTTAAGCTCCTATTCTAGTGTTGATGATCCTTTTACATTTGTTTTATGTAAGTATTGATGGTGTAAAAGTAGCACCTAACAACTGTCAACAACACCCCCACACTTGACCTTTGCTCGTCCCGAGTAAATGGAGTCAGATCGAGGTGAGACATGATATCCAAAGGTATGAAACGAGCATAAGAGATATTTCAAACCATACCTTGTACCTGTGAACTTTGTGAAGTGTCTATCATGCTATCTTGGGTAGTTGAAGAATGGAACGATCTTGATTCAAATCACACCTGCTCATCAAATTAAGTAACTTGGGGTTTTGTAATAAATTTTCAAAACAAACCTGCTCATCGCTCAATGTGTATATGTCCTTACCAAGGCATTAGATTACCTTTCTTCACCCTACTTCTAATGAAGGCTATATGTGGAGCTCAGGGTAGGATAAAGGATAAAGCATACTTGTATCACATATATTGCAAAGTCAAAAACAGGATCCACAGAGAAAATCATATCACACAATCAGATCAAGATGTGCACGTGTATGGATATGGTGGGTATGGTAAGATGGATACTAGGCTCAGAATGGGTGCTAGATATTACCATACATATATGATGAATGTTGGTTGATGGTAAGGTGGACACTAGCTCCGGAATGGATACTAGTTATTACCATCTAAGTTATGGAACTCCTTTTTTCATGACCATATCTCTCCTTTTTCTCCTTTATTTTTGGACATGGGCTATTCTTTCTTTCCTCTTTTTTTGCTTTCATCATGCTTTGAGCATGTGTTTCTCTTTTCTTTTCTTTTCATAGCCCATGTCTCTTTTTGAATGACACTTTTGGAGGGAGAGGTCACACCACATATGGAGCTTTATTTTCACGGAATAAATGAATGATACAATGCTAACTTCCAGTGTAGAAGCATAGCAAGGGGAATATGGTGGTGTGCACATGAATCTTGATCATGAAAGTAATGAAAAGATTTCTCACAAGGGTCACAGAATTTGACAAAGCTCAGTGCAATACAAGCAGCATATGAGTATAGGGTTTTCAACTAAAACATCATATGGCTTTGGTAGGATGGTGGCATATCAAAGAGGAGCTTTGCAAAAGTTTTTCATGATTTTCAAATAAAATTCCCAAGCACTCAAACATTAAGAGCGAAGATCATATCATGAAACCATATCGCAAACGCCAACTACTTTGATAAGCATGAGTTCCCTAATGATATTTGTTCACAAGCATCAAGATGATAAGTAAGGAATAAAACATATGCAAGCCAACCACAAGAATCATGTAAAGCAAGCATAGCACGAATTGCTGAGTTTGATATAAAGGATATGAATTGAAATTCAATCAAACTCGTGGATAACGAAGAGTGAGATAGAGGGTGAACATACCATCGCTTCCGAAGGATAAGAGATCGAGGAAGACTAGTGGTGATTCGGCAGACCAGAAGGTAGCCGGGTCACTCTAGCTTATCTAGCTGTTATCATGAAGGCGTAGTCGATGTTGTGCAACTCCTGTGTGGGAATTCTTTAGTGGATATGTCAATGATGAGCTCAAGCGAACTCCCCCACACTAGTGGTTGAATCTGGTGCTGTTCTTCAGATAGCAAATGGAAACAAAAGATGGACTCTACTTGTTCGAGAACCATAGAGACTTTATTCAAATTTAAATGTTTTTTTATTTTTTTTATTTTATTTTCACCATGTCATTTGCTCGAAAGGGTTAGACCAAGATTACACTTCATACACAGAGGGAATATACTTACCTTGGACCTTTGCGAGGTCATATGTACCACCTTTGCATGTTGTGCAACATGAACCTGACACCTCAACATACCTTCCCATCTGAATTTAGCTCAATGACTTACCCATTCAAATTTGACAATTTTCTGCGGGGGTTAGTTAGCATATATGCAACTAAAATCTATGGAAATATAACTCTAAGGTTCATCAATCAAAACTCGACACCATGTCTTGTTTTGATTGAAGAAGACAGTTTTAACCTAAGCACCATGCTTAATCTAAAATAGTCTATGAATGTATGAAATCATATACATTCAAACCAGAGCATATAAACAAAGATAAAGGAAACAAGTAAGCACGATCAAGCTATTTTCAAGAGGGCATAAGCATGAGCATATGATGGTGAACCTCGGGATACCTCCTGGAAGGGCTTTGTTTAATGTCAAAAGTAGCGGTTACCTAGCTAGTGGGCAAGATGCAAGAGCTAACATCATCTCCACACCAGGATAAGATTTGGTAGAGGAGGAACTTTAATAGGATGCTCACGTACCTCCCCCACACTTGAAGTTTGCATTGCTAGGCAACAAAACTCAAGTGTGTGGTGATCAAACTTCCTTTTGTAAATGTTGCCTCACCAGAGCTTCTCTAGGTGTTGCAGTTGATGTAACTCACATGTTCGTAGGCATCACCTGTCCATCTTTCTTTTCAATCTCCACCTGAAAGGTTAGTGATCAAAAATACCCGTAGGACAACTAATCCTAAAAACTTGTTCTTGCTTTTAATCGAGGAAGGGAAATAAAACCTATTCTAGTCCAAGCTATCTCCTAGTAGTGCTTTGTTTATTACGATCATAAGCTCGACCATGGGAGATTTCTCTTGCAGCCACATTGGTGGTGTCCTTCCCATCTCACCACCAATCATCGATGAATCAGTGAAGCTCTAGCTACAAGGTTAGTGCCATATATACGAGCACACGTCCAAAAGATAGCAAAGCTAGAAGCAGACATGATCATTCCAGGGAGGCTAAGACAGCTCCTCGGGTGATCACGGGACTCAAGAAGCTATAGCACTAGGGTGGTGGACCTCGGAGATGAAAAGATTGAGCACTGAGGCTAGTGCTCTCACAACTGATCTCCGAGCGAACTCAGCTCGGAAAAACACACAGCCTCCAAAAGAGGATAGAGTAGAAACTCGAACGACTGGCGTACGTTCAGGAGCTGGAGTTCGGGTGAAGGGTGAAGTTTAGCTCATCATTACCTTAGGTAGAAGGACCGATGTTCTCATCAAAATGATGAAACATCCGGAGCTCTAGCCTAAGCTTCCAATGGGAGGTTATGGATAAACTGGAAAGATCAGCTCCCATTGGGCATCGATCAAGTCAAGCATAAGATAAGAAGTTAAGCTTCTGTTGACTAATCGGCATCGATCAATGATCTTGGCATCATAAATGAATGCATATGATTCGATCGGTAAGTGATCATGCTCCTTGGGTCAGATAGATGAATCCTCATGGATTATAAAGCAGAGACCGATGCCCCAGTCCATACGCAACCTTGGTGCTAGGCACCTCAGCTCAAACCGAGATGTGGGAACATGATAAGCGTATCGTACTCTCCTTAGGAGATGATAACTAGGATCAGACAAGTCATCCTGACCGAGAATGATTCGTCCTTTCCCAATTACTCTCTCCATCCTCCCACGAGACAAGGTCTCGGGAGAAGGTCTATGAAGAGGTATGAGAGGGGAACCCAAGGTTAGACTCTCCGCTAAGCAATCTTTCCGTTAGATTCTTGCTATTCAGGAATGATATCTTCAGCCAGACCTTAAAGCCTCGAGCTCAGCTGATGATGGATCTAGAGGGCTCAACATTTCCTCTGATGGGCACCTCATCGACCAGGATGCAAGGGGAGCTGAAATCCAGGAGGTTTTCCACAATCTCTTTTCTCTCATCAGCGTCCAAGTGCACAAAAGAGCCTTCAGAGAGAGCATTAAGCCGCATGGCATCTTCCTTTCGCAACCCATACCAAAAGTGCAGAAGCAACATCCAATCGGGAACGTAGAGGACCGAGCAATCTTCAGTCGAGAAGGTGAAGTGATTCCATGCCATTCCTAGCGATTCTGCCTCACCTTGCTTGAGACTGAGAATCCTTATCCTCAACGAGATGACACGTCGTATTGGGAAGAATTGGAAGCAGGAAGCTGCTCTCAAAATTTCCCAAGTGAGGTAGTCTCTACCAAAATAGCGGTGCCAATCCCGTGCTTTCCCAGAGAGGGATAGCGGGAAAAATTCCCTTTTCCGAGCATCCAGTGATTCTCTGATTTTACTCAGAGTTTCAATCAGATGCTTGTAGTCTCTCGCATGATCGAAGGGGTTCTCATGAATTGACCCCGAGAAGGAAAGATCCTGAATTAGCTTCATGAGAGAGGGGCGAATCCGATAGCCAGATGAAAGAACGGGTTCTGACAAAGGTGGCTCTGAGGGTTCACTCCTCGAAGGTGGAAGGTGTTTACAAGGATAACCTTCCATGGATAACGGGGGTAGAGTTAGAAGTAAAGAAAATGGAAAAGGTATCTCGAAGGGTAACGGGGGTAAAGGTAGAAGAAAACGAAAAAAAGATAAATACGAGGACCACTAGGTTCGAAGATAGATACAGCAACTGTTCCCCGGCAACGGCGCCAGAAATGGTTGTTGGTGTTTCTTAACGTCACCACTAGTTGTACACCTAGAGGGAGAGTATAAGATCAACTGGGTATACCGATGGGTACGAACAAATCTGCAAGCGCACGGAAATACCGTTGTAGCACTTCACGTCGGAAGGAGAGTATTCCAAGGGTATCGAATCCAAGGAACGATGTGCACTATCTTCTACTCTAGATAGATGGTCCAAGGACACCAAACTCCGGCTAGGATAGATAAGAGTTGAGAAGCACTTCCTGAGGGTCTTGAGTCTAGGCAAGGATATGGTCGCCATGTAGTCCTCCATGTGTAGCACTAACCCACCCTAGCTATTTAGGGCTAGGAATATGTTCTGGCAACGGGGCCCTAGTCGATACACACACGCGGAGGGTTTCAAATGGTCCAACATGCTGTCACCACTGCGGCCTACCTCTATCGTTACGTGAATGCACTTGGTATTCATAGGACAACCAGAGTCCAGACACCATGTCTACACTGCCGATAACAACTATAGCACGTTTACGTTTGCCAGCTCGCTAACAACACTATAGCAATCCGTATAAATACGGAACTACGAACTTGGGAAGGAACAACCAATCCTTAGCTCATCATCGATTCACAGAGCAACAGGAAGGTTTGGATGCGAACGAGATACAACACTCTTACTTAGCTAAACAGGATCTAAGCATGCAAACAGATACTTGAACTAATGCACTAACTCTAAAGGATCGAAGCTCTGTGCCACGAAGAACACAAGCCTCTAAACTATGAACGAGCCAAGAACACAAGAACATATCATTCATGCATGAAGTCCACTATAGTCTAAATAAGAAATGTTGAAATACTCACTTTGCTCTAAATGAAGAACAAGCATCCATGAGGACATCAACTCACTCCTCACCCTACTCTACCTAGCACTCTAACACACACACACACTACATCTTGGGAGGTGAGAATTCACCTCTCCAAGAGAGAATGAGAGGAGCCCCTCCCCTTCTATTTATAGGCAACGGAGTGGCTTGCTCCGAGGCTCCATGTGCTCCAAAACACCCTGGGATGTAGCCAAGATCCAATGGGAAGAAGACACGTGGAGGGCCAGGATCAACCGACGCTAGGTCGGTTCGGTCGAACCAAGGGTCGATCGGCCCCATTGGGTAGGCGCCTAGCCTGTGCTTCCTCTTAGTGACTTCCATGTGGGCCCTGATGCTTATCTCCCGTGCATGCCAAGTTTCCTGGCGGTTTGATTAGCAAAGTGGGCCCATGGATCCATGTGATGCTGACGTGGCAGCGCGTGATTCGTTGAGAGCTCTTCACATGGATTGGTGATAGCATGGATCCTGGAGAATCCTTGTGGCAGCCCCTCATTGGCCAGAACTTGAGTGCCTCTGATTGGAGTGGAATGAATGTGCATGGATTCTTCTCATTTCCTATGCTAAATACTTGCATTCCAATAGACATTGACAATTGTGGAAAGTATTAGTTTAAGCTCCTATTCTAGTGTTGATGATCCTTTTACATTTATTTTATGTAAGTATTGATGGTGTAAAAGTAGCACATAACAACCATCATCAATAAGTGCACATTTTGACTCCTCAAAAAATGAGACACGGAGTACAGTATGCGATTATTTTTGGGACAGAGGGAGTACAACGTTTCTTCCGGTCCCCATAAATATCCCACTCTTGTAACCAACAACAAACCCCATTCTCGCACAGCACCCTCTCCCTTCCTCTCCACACTCTTGCAACCAACACCAAACTCCATTCTCGCACATCGTCCACTTCCTCTCCCCATGGAGCCATTGTCTCCTAGTTATGCGGAGCAAGCCACATCCTCCTCTTCTTATGATGAAAGGGAGCATCCCCAGTCGTCTGACGAAGAGGAGGTAGAGCAGAGCCCCATTCGAGTGCTAGTGGAAACATCCTCTGATGATTCGGAGTTTGTGGAACAAATGGAAATCCAAGATGGGGTTCCTCTGAAACATCACACCCCTCGCAGGTCAGCAAGAGCTGCTAGGGGACAGGGGCGTGGAAGCACGGCCACTAGTAGGCAAACTATCTTCTCCAAGCGCCATCATCCTATCTCATCCCCATCGATCGGCGGTAGTAAATCTCTGCCATCCTCGTCGAGCAGAGGCCATCATCCACCATGCTCGACCGACCGCCATGGAGCGGCACCATCACCCCCAGGAGGCGCTAATGGAGGGTCGACCTCATCTGCGGTCGATGCCCGGGGTGGTCCGCTGCTATCTTCCATGAGCAGCGGCCACAGAACGACTACCTCATCTGTGAGCAGTGGCAACAAGGTGCCGGGTGCACCATCGTCCATGAAGCAGCGCCACAATTAGTGGTAACTGCTACTAGTAGATGGATTAGAAGAGTAGTGCAACAGCTCTATTTTATCATTTCTTTTACTATTGTTTTCTCAAGATGTTGGGTTTTATCATTGCGTACTACTAAATTGTAAGATGTTGGGTTTTCCTTATAAAATGTTGCATACCAGGGACACTTTAATCCAGTCTGACTGAATACTGCACAACAGATTTTCGCTTGTTGTTCATGCTGTCTCATTATGTAGAACGACTACTGTTCTGCTTTGTTTTATCTTTTCTTTTACTACTATTTTTTCAAGATGTTGGGTTATATCATATGCGGGGAGAATTGCCGATATGTTGATGTTTGCTACTTGGTGGTGTGAACTTTGTTGTGATGAGTTGAGAAACTTGTAGCAACCTGATCATCTTATGATGTTTGCTACAAAATGAACTTTCGCCTTGTGTTCATCCGGTATTTAAGAAATCAAGGGAATAGAATTTGTGTTTTCACTGAATTTATAGCGAGGGAGTAGACACATTACCATTTTTATTAGAAACAACACAATCCAAATACAAACGACATTACGAGACAAATGCATGCATACGCATTGATTACACATGAGGATGGATCGATCCACTATCGGTGGAAGTACAACGACATACTCTTAACGACATACTACTAGCAATCTACCATCACGACTCATACTACTACCATCACAACATACTACTACCATCACGACATACTACTACCATCACGGCCTCATGGCAATCTTGCCGCTGCACGGAGTGCAGCAAAACGTGTCCCACAGCCAGACAGGCGAAATGGCGATGTTATGCGCGTGTAACAGCAGGTCACGAATGGCCCGTTGCTTGTGACCCCTCAGGCAAAAAGGGCACACCCACATTCCTTCGTGAAAAACACGGGCTGGATCGGCCCGGTGAAGCCAAAGCAACACAGACCATTTCGGGTCATGAGATTCATCTTGTTCAATGAGCACTGGCCGCGGGGGAGGCATTTCAACAGGCAATAGCAGAGGTGGTGGCCTGGGTCACCGGTGAAAATGTGGTTCCATGAGGTTCAGCTTTTCTTGCGGTGCCATTGGGGCCGGGTGCTGCTACGGTGCCGATGCTAGCGGAAGTGGATGTGCCATTGGGGCTGGGTGCTGCTCCTGTGGTGCCGATGCCAGCGGAAGTGGAGGTGCCATTGGGGCCGAGTGCTACTGCGGTGCCGATGGTAGCGACTGAACCGGGTGCTGGTGAGGTGCCATTGCGCCCGACTGCTCTTGCTTCCCCAACTCCTCCAAGTTCCATGCTCCGTCCCTTCCTTGCCCGGCCATTCTCCATGTACTGCATACACAAACGAAAAACAAACCGTACATAAGCTAACAATATAATGAGACCGTCTCAATACCATGTAAACATAAAGTAAACAAGATTAGCGAAGAAAATGATCTCACCCTTGTATCCCACTAAAGTTGAGAAATGCAAGACGAACGTGTGCCACACTCTCCTATTTATCGAGGACTACAGCAGGCACGTGAGCTCGGTGTAGCATTGCTGAAGTTACTATGGAAAACGTGAGATGCTCAGAATATAGTTAGGCCTACGCCTGATACAAATCTATCTAGGTCAGAATCTTTAGTGGCACACATCAATTACATGTGTGGACGATGGGTATCACGGGATGAGCCCGACGTGTCTAGGTATGTGTTCAATTCTGGACTCCTCGGTCTAGACCACAAGAAAGTCCTGCGGACAAGTCAAGACGCATCAGCTGCATCTAATGGCTGTCTCAACTGCATCAGCTCATGCCGCATCAAATGCGAGACAACTCTCTACCATTTGTTTATGAAAAGTTTGAGGCATCAATTGCATCTGGAGAAATAGATTGGGTGTTGTAAGGCTACACAAGGCAATCAGATCAACCGGATGGTCCTTGCGTTGCAACACGCACAGTGCAAGATGACTTGACAAGTCCTCCTCGATCAGGTATGTTGCGTGAGTCGTGACTGAAAAGGTCTATGACTGGTCTGGATTCGCACTTGATGATTCCTGTAGGCCTTGGAGACTGAGAAACGTGATGAACTTGTTCATGCAACAAGGCCAAAACAGAATAAACTGGGAATTGGAAAAGCAATATATGTTTGTTTGTGTGTGTGTGTAATATTAACAACATGCATATTAGCACAGAAGGACATCTCGAATGGGATGACACGCTGTCACAAGTTGTTCCACGTGTCGATCATTGAGAATTGCAGTTAAGCACTGGCACCGGGCGTTAATCGACAAACTTGTGTGCACATCCGCTCTGAACGGACATGTCGATCATTGTGAATCGCCCTTAAGGTCTAGAACTGTGAAATTCATGACCCGGATGTGGTGACACCCGCACTGAAGGGACGCGTCCATTCTCTGGGTGGTAACTGATGTCCAAGAACAGACATTTCGGAATGACACATTCACTCCCACTACTATAATATGAGACAGTTTATGCACGAGATGATCATTGCAGGCCATTTGCGTTCATGGCTTTAGACGTTAAAATGTTTCCTTCCATGCAACTTGACTTCTCATTCTCAAGCCAGGAAGCGAAAGCAGAAGGAACCGCGGGCCAGTACAAGGAATCCGATACATTCATGGTGGGAGGCCATCAATGAAGGCTACATTGCTATCCTACATGTACGAATGATCATCAGTGGATGGATGTTCCAGACAGCATTGCCGTCATTCTCATTCCTCTGCACAAATTGCAAATGGTATGTGTCTCGTTGCTGCTATGAATACACACACTCACACATGCCATACAGTCGCATTATGTCAAGCCTGTGACTGCTTCCTTCGACGTAGGTGCGCGTATTGTTGCATGCGACGGCTGGAGACCCAAATGATGAAGATGATACGTTTCGAGTTCAAGCTACAAAAGAAGTGGTTTTTTCAATAATCGGGATCTACAAGAAAGAGGATTTGAATGTCTGGTGGAGCATCATGACATTGATAGCGTGACCTCGAATGAAGATCGCATACACATATCATGTGGTGTTACAGTACTGGAGGACGACTGCATTGAAGTTCCTCCTCCTCCATCAGTACAAACAAGCATATGCGAAAGCGTTATAGCCCAAGCCCCTGTTGACGTTGTCTTCCACGTAGGTGCAGAATGCCGGGTGATACGAGCGAAATGTGCCGATGTGGCGAAAGTATCTTGTGTGATGGAGGCAATGCTCTACGGCCAAGGAAGGGAGTCACGCTCTAAAACTATTACACTTATAGAAACAAACCCTAATGGCTTCTCACTCCTAATCAAATATGCTAGGGAAGGATCACTCCCGGAAGAGGCTGATTTATGGGACACTCCTGCCAACGCCTAGCCTTATGTACTTTGGGTCGCCGACATGTACCAAGTCAAAACGTTGAAGCTGCACTGTGCGTCAAAGATGTGGGACATGGCAAGCAAGGAAACTGTGACCTCATTTCTATGATGGGCAATTCAGGGTAACTGCACACAATTGCAAGACAAGTGCATGTCTCTCTTAGAGTGACTCTTTCCTCACGGAATACTCACATATGATTGGGCGATCGTATGCACTGATCAGCCCAAATTTATGTGCGATCTCCGTAGAAGATTACCTGAAGGGTTGAACCAGGGTCCCCTGTAGTTTGTAGTTTTAATGTTTTATTTAAGTGTGTTTAGTCATGTAATAAATAGTTGAAATGGTACATTAATTTGTTGCAGTGTGTACATTTGTAATGCAATAATCGGATCATCCGTCGAACGTGAATATGAAGTAGAGTATATTCATGTGTGTGTTTGTGAATTCCATGATCCATGGTGGCATGGACAACCCACCGTCAACAACTAGCCTCTCTGCGTATGGTCATTGACGTTTGGGTCCGACACCCAAGCGGTCTTTCGTTTGGGTCACTAACGTTTGGGTCCGTGATCCAAAGTCTTTCGTTTCCCGCTCTGGAGTAGAGAGACAGGACTTGAAATTTTGAATTCCTCACTCCTCCTCCTGGTCCTCCCCGTTATATATAAAACAAAGAGGGAAACCAGGCCTCCCAATTACCTCCTTGTAATTTTACAAAATCAGAGGATCTTCTCCTCCACCTCCGAAGAGACCTAGTAGATCTGCGGTGGAAGCAGCAACGGCGACCTAGCTACCGACGACGCCTTCCTCTGCTACGAGCGGCAGCCTTACTCGGCAACGTCCTTGAAACTGCAAGATGGTTCAAACCCGTTGCTCCATTGGCAACCCCGAGGCTCACCCTGGCGGCCGCAGGTCTACAACAGTTGTGAAGAACAACGTGTTCAAGGCGCAAGTTCGGGATGCTAAATCGAGACAGCATTCGGCACTTTCTCCCCTTCCTATTTGTCTGGTCTGCGGGCTCCTCCCTGTATTGATCGATTCAATTAGATTGCTTCCCCATGCTCTTTGGCATTCTATAATATTCTTTCATGTTTGGGTGATTGTGGATCTACTGTACCCTATCGCAAGAGTTTGTTAGAAGTCATTTTATTTGAGATTTGTAGATGAAATTATTAGACTGCTTCCACATGCTCTTTGCCTGTGAATATTGTTGTTGCATGCTTGGGTGATTATGGATCTTATGTTCCCTATTGCAAGAGATTGTTCAAAGCCGACTTATTTAAGGTTTGTAAAAATTAAAGGATAAAATTATGATATTGCTTACCCATTCTCTTTGGCTTTCCATATTTTTGTTGCATGCTTAGGTGATTATGGATTGGGTGTGATCGTTCATGTACCACATTGAACTTAATAGATGAAATTGCTTCTGATTGCCAATGATCTCAACCCTTATCTCTTGTTCTTGTACTAGTTTCAGTAGGCCAAAGGGTCAACATCTGTAGTCGCTCCTGTTCAGACCTGCTCCAAGGTAACAAACTTAATTAACACCTTCTTTGTTTCCGACTGTGAATGATCTCAACCCTTACCTGTTGTTCTTGTACTTGTTTCAGCAGGCCAAAGGGTCAACATCTGTGGCCACTCCTGTTCAGACCTGCTCCAAGGTATCAAACTTAACACATTTGTTGCCTTAGTTCGAATCAATTGCAAGATCCTAATCTGACTTGGGATCCACTATTGCTAGATGGAAGCTACCAAGTCAATGATGCTTCTTCCCGAACAAATTAAACAGAGGAGTACTCAAGAATGGGTACCAAATCCTTATGTACTAGTGTTGATGAAGAGCGAGTTGACGCTCCCAATCAGGATATGGTACAACTTCGACAACGGTTTGTTGCTCACCAGAAAGAGTTATGTAGCTTGAAGAACAAGACCAAAGAATCAGAAACAACTCTGAAAATGCAGTCTGCTAAGATTAAGAGGTTGCAGAAGCTTACCGAAGACAGTGAAGACCTCCTTCGTCTACTGCTTAGTAGTAAAGATGAAGAGGTTAAGATCCTAAGATCAAATCTCCAATATCTCTTGTGATTATGGCCTAGATTTAGCTTTGTTAATCTATGTTCCTTGTGAGACTGTTATCTTGTAATAGTTTGTGATATATAATGAACAATATTGTCGTACTTGATAATAAACAATAGTTTGTTTTATTGTATAAAGAAATATGTGTTGATTACTATTTTGCCAATCAGATCAGAATTATTTAAAAAAATACCAGAATTGAAATGAAATCAATTAATATTGATGCATGATTAGTTAATTTTATGTTAGCCTTCAGTGGGCTTAGCCCACTATTTATTGGGCCAAAAGTCAATTTCATTGAAATTAACGTGACATATAAGGCCGCAAACAATGTGTGCAATTGTTGGCCTCGACCCAACAAAAACGGGCCCAACCTAATCAAAATTTTGATCGAAAAAACAACAAATGGGCCCAACAAAATCTTTTTTGAGCTATCTGCACAATGCCGGCTGACAGTTTCAGTGTTGGGCTCAACCCAGTTTTAAACGGGCCAAATTCGTTTTATGACGCAAATGGTTCGTCACAATTGGCCTGTTACACTTCATACACAGAGGGGAATATACCTACCTTGGACCTTTGAGAGGTCATATGTACCACCTTTGCATGTTGTGCAACATGAACCTGACACCTCAACTTACCTTCCCATCTGAATTTAGCTCAATGACTTACCCATTCAAATTTGACAATTTTCTACAGGGGTTAGTCAGCATATATGCAACTAAAATCTATAGAAATATAACTCTAAGGTTCATCAATCAAAACTCGACACCATGTCTTGTTTTGACGGAACAAGACAGTTTTAACCTAAGCACCATGCTTAATCTAAAACAGTCTATGAATGTATGATATCATATACATTCAAACCAGAGCATATAAACAAAGATAAAGGAAACAAGCAAGCACGATCAAGCTATTTTCAAGAGAGCATAAGCATGAGCATATGACGGTGAACCTCGGGTAACCTCCCGGAAGGGCTTTGTTTAATGTCAAAAGTAGGGCTTACCTAGCTAGTGGGCAAGCTACAAGAGCTAACATCATCTCCACACCAGGATAAGATTTGGTAGAGGAGGAACTTTACTAGGATGCTCACGTACCTCCCCCACACTTGAAGTTTGCATTGCTAGGCAACAAAACTCAAGTGTGTGGTGATCAAACTTCCTTTTGTAAATGTTGCCTCACCAGAGCTTCTCTAGGTGTTGCAGTTGATGTAACTCACATGCTCGTAGGCATCACCTGTCCATCATTCTTTTCAATCTCCACCTGAAAGGTTAGTGAATAAAAATACCTGAAGGACAACTTATCCTAAAAACATGTTCTTGCTTTTATTCGAAAAAGGGAAATAAAACCTATGCTAGTCCAGGCTATCTCCTGGTAGTGCTTTGTTTATTACAGTCATAAGCTCGACCATGGGAGATTTCTCTTGCAGCCACATTGGTGGTGTCCTTCCCATCTCACCACCAATCATTGATGAATCAGTGAAGCTCTAGCTGCAAGGTTAGTGCCATATATACGAGCACGCATCCAAAAGATAGCAAAGCTAGAAGCAGACATGATCATTCCAGGGAGGCTGAAACAGCTCCTGGGGTGATCACGGGACTCGAGAAGCTATAGCACTAGGGTGGTGGACCTCTGAGATGAAAAGATTGAGCACTGAGGCTAGTGCTCTCACAACTGATCTCCAAGCGAACTCAGCTCAGAAAAACACACAGCCTCCAAAAGAGGATAGAGTAGAAACTCGAACGGCTGGCGTACGTTCAGGAGCTGGAGTTCGGGTGAAGGGTGAGGTTTAGCTTATCCTTACCTTAGGTAGAGGGACCGATGTTCTCATCAAAATGATGAAACATCCCGAGGTCTAGCCTAAGCTTCCAATGGGTGGTTATGGATAAACTGGAAAGATCAGCTCCCATTGGGCAACGATCAAGTCAAGCATAAGATAAGAAGTAAAGCTTCTCTTGACTAATCGGCATTGATCGATGATCTTGGCATCATAAATGAATGCACATGATTTGATCGGTATGTGATCATGCTCCTTCATTCAGATAGATCAATCGTCACGGATTATAAAGCAGAGACCGATGGCCCAGTCCATTCATAACCTTGGTGCTAGGCACCTCAGCTCAAACCGAGACGTAAGAACATGATAAGCCTATCGTACTCTCCTTAGGAGATCATAACTAGGATCAGACAAGTCATCCTGGCTGAGAATGATTCGTCCTTTCCTAATTACTCTAACCATCCTCCCACGAGACAAGGTCTCGGGGAGAAGGTCTAAGAAGAGGTACGAGAGGGGAACCCAAGGGTAGTCTCTGCGCTAATCAATCCTTCCCTTAGATTCCTGCTATTCAGGAATGATCTCTTCAGCCAGAGCTTAAAGCCTCGAGCTCGGCTGATGATGGATCTAGGGGGCTCAACATTTCCTCTGACGGGCACCTCATCGACCGGGATGCAAGGGAAGCTGAAATCCCGGAGGTGTTCCACGATCTCTTTTCCCTCAATAGCGTCCAAGTGCACAAAAGAGCCTTCAGAGAGAGCATTAAGCTGCATGGCATCATCCTTTCGCAACCCATACCAGAAGTGCTGAAGCAACATCCAATCGAGAATGTAGAGGACTGCGCAATCTTCTGCCGAGAAGGTGAAGTGATTCCATGCCATTCCTAGTGATTCCTCCTCACCTTGCTTTCGACTGAGAATCCTTATCCTCAACGAGATGACACATCATATCGGGAAGAATCAGGAGCAGGAAGCTACTCTCAAAATTTCTCAAGTGAGGTAGTCTCTACCAAAACAACGGTGCCAATCCTGTGCTTTCCCAGAGAGGGATAGCGGGAAAATTCCCTTTTCCGAGCATCCAGTGATTCTCCAATTTTACTCGGAGTTTCAATCAGACGCTCGTAGTCTCTCACATGATCGAAGGGGTTCTCATGAATTGACCCTGAGAGGGAAAGATCTTGAATTAGCTTCAAGAGAGAGGGGCGAATCCGATAGCCAGATGAAAGAACGGGTTTTTACAAAGGTGGCTCTAAGGGTTCACTCCTCGAAGGTGGAAGGAGTTTACAAGGATAACCTTCCATAGATAACGGGGGTAGAGGTAGAAGTAACGAAAATGAAAAAGGTATCTCGAAGGGTAACGGGGGTAAAGGTAGAAGAAAACGAAAAAAAGATAAATACGAGGAACACTAGGTTCGAAGATAGATACGACAACTGTTCCCCGGCAACGGCGCCAGAAATACTTGTTGGCATTTCTTAACGTCACCACTAGTTGTACACCTAGAGGGAGCGTATAAGATCAACCGGGTATACCGATGGGTACGAACGAATCTGCAAACGCACAGAAATACCGTTGTAGCACTTCACCTCGAAAGGAGAGTATTCCAACGGTATTGAATAAAAGGAACGATGTGCACTATCTTCTACTCTAGTATAGATGGTCCAAGGACACCAAACTCCGGCTAGGATAGATAAGAGTTGAGAAGCACTTCTTGAGGGTCTTGAGTCTAGGCAAGGTTATGGTCGCCGTGTAGTCCTCCCCGTGGAGCGCCAACCCACCCGAGTTGTTTAGGGCTAGGAATATGTTCTGACAACGGGGCCCTACTCGGTACACAGGCGCAGAGGGTTTCAATGGGTCCAACAGGCTATCACCACTGCGACCTACCTCTATCGCTACGCGAATGCACTTGGTATTCATAGGATAACCAGAGTCCAGACACCACATCTACACTGCTGATAACTACTATAGCACTGCTGGTATTCGTATAAATACAAAACTACAAACTTGGGAAGGAACGACCAATCCTTAGCTCATCATCGATTCACAGAGCAACAGGAAGGTTTGGATGCGAACGAGATACAACACTCTTACTTAGCTAAACAGGATCTAAGCATGCAAACAGATACTTGAACTAATGCACTAACTGTAAAGGATCGAAGCTCTGTGTCACGAAGAATACAAGACTCTAAACTATGAACGAGCCAAGAACTCAAGAACATATCATTCATGCATGAAGTCCACTATAGTATAAATAAGAAATGCTGAAATACTCACTTTGCTCTAAATGAAGAACAAGCATCCACGAGGACATCAACTCACTCCTCACCCTACTCTACCTAGCACTCTAACACACACACACTACATCTTGGGAGGTGAGAATTCATCTCTCCAAGAGAGAGTGAGAGGAGAGGGAGAAGGAATGTGTGTAGGAAATGAGGCCCCTCCCCTTCTATTTATAGGCAAGGGAGTGGCATGCTCCGAGGCTCCAAGTGCTCCAAAACACCTCGGGATGCAGCCAAGAACCAATGGGAAGAAGACACGTGGAGGGCCAAGATCAACTGACTCTAGGTCGGTTCGGCTGAACCTAGGGTCGGCCGGCCCCTTCGGGTGGCCCCCTAGCCTGTGCTTCCTCTGAGTGACTTCTATGTGGGCCTTGATGCTCATCCCCTGTGCATGCCAAGTTTTCTGGCGGTTTGGTTAGCAATGTGGGCCCATGGATCCATGTGATGCTGACGTGGCAGCGCGTTCTTCGTTGAGAGCTCTTCACATGGATTGGTGACATCATGGATCCAGGAGAATCCATGTGGCAACCCCTCATTGGCCAGAACTTGAGTGCCTTGGATTCGAGTGGAATGAATGTGCATGAATTCTTCTCATTTCCTATGCTAAATACATGCATTCGAAAAGACATTGACACTTGTGGAAAGTATTAGTTTAAGCTCCTATTCTAGTGTTGATGATCTTTTTACATTTATTTTATGTAAGTATTGACGGTGTAAAAGTAGCACTTAACAGCCGTCAACAATAAGTGCACATTTTGACTCCTCAAAAAATGAGATACGGAGTACAGTATGAGATTATTTTTGGGACAGAGGGAGTACAATGTTTCTTCCGATCCCCATAAATATCCCACTCTTGTAACCAACAACAAACCCCATTCTCGCACAGCACCCTCTCCCTTCCTCTCCACACTCTTGCAACCAACAACAAACTCCATTCTCGCACATAGTCCTCTTCGTCTGCCCATGGAGCCATTGTCTCCTAGAGGTGCGGCACAAACCACATCCTCCTCTTCTTATGATGAAAGGGAGCATCCCCAGTCGTCTGATGAAGAGGAGGTAGAGCAGAGACCCATTCGAGTGCTAGTGGACACATCCTCTGATGATTCGGAGTTTGTGGAACAAATGGAAATCCAAGATGGGGTGCCTCTGAAACATCGCACCCCTCATAGGTCAGCAAGAGCTGCTAGGGGTCAGGGTCATGGAAGCACCACCACTAGCCGGCAAACTATCTTCTCCAAGCGCCATCTTCTTATCTCATCCTCATTGGTCGGAGGCAGTCATCATCCACCATGCTCGACCGACCGCCATGGAGCGACACCATCACCTCTAGGAGGCGCTAATGGAGGGATGACCTCATCTGCGGTTGATGCCTGAGGTGGTTCGCCGCTATCTTCCATGGGCGTAGGCCACAGAACGACTACCTCATCCGTGAGCATCTGCAACAAGGTGCCGGGTGCACCATCGACCAAGAAGCAGCACCATAATTAGTGGTAACTGCTACTAGTAGATGGATTAGAAGAGTAGTGCAACAGGTCTGTTTTATCATTTCTTTTACTACTGTTTTCTCAAGATGTTGGGTTTTATCATTGCATACTACTAAATTGTAAGATATTGGGGTTTTCTTATAAAATGTTGCATACCAGTGACACTTTAATCCAGTTTGACTGAATACTGCACAACGGACTTTCGCCGGTTGTTCATGCAGTCTCATTGCGTAGAACGACTACTATTCGGCTTTGTTTTATCTTTTCTTTTACTACTATTTTTTCAAGATGTTGGGTTATATCATATGCGGGGAGAATTGCTGATATGTTGATTTTCGCTACTTGGTGGTGTGAACTTTGTTGTGATGAGTTGATAAACTTGTAGAAACCTGATCATCTTATGATGTTTGCTACAAAACGAACTTTCGCCTTGTGTTCATCCGGTTTTTAAGAAATCAAGGGAACATAATTTTCGTTTTCACTGAATTTATACCAAGGGAGTAGATACACATTACCATTTTTATTAGAAACAACACAATCCAAATACAAACGACATTACAAGACAAATGCATGCATATGCATTGATTACACATGAGGATGGATCGATCCACTATCGGTGGAAGTACATCGACATACTCTTAACGACATACTACTAGCAATCTACCATCACGGCTCGTACTACTACCATCACGACCTACTAGTACCATCACGACCTCATGGCAATCTTGCCGCTGCACGGAGTGCAGCAAAACGTGTCCCACAGCCAGGCAGGCAAAATGGTGATGTTATGCATGTGTAACAGCAGGTCATGAATGGTCCATTGCTTGTGACCCCTCAGGCAAAAAGGGCACACCCACATTCCATCGTGAAAAACACGGGCTGGACCGACCTGCTGAAGCCAAAGCAACACAGACCATTTCAGGTCATGCGATTCATCTTGTTCAATGAGCATTGGCCGCGGGGGAGGCATTTCAACAGGCAACAACAAAGGTGGCGGCCTGGGTCGTCGGCGAAAATGTGGTGCCATGAGGTTTAGCTGATCCTGAGCTGCCATTGGGGTCGGGTGTTGCTATGGTGCCGATGCTAGCAGAAATGGATGTGCCATTGGGGCCGGGTGCTGCTGCTGTGGTGCGATGGCACCGGAAGTGGAGGTGCCATTGGGGCCGAGTGCTGCTGCGGTGCCGATGGTAGCGGCTAAACCGGGTGCTGGTGAGGTGCCATTACGCCCGACTGCTCCCCCTTCCCCGACTCCTCCAAGTTCCATGCTCCGTCCCTTCCTTGCCCGACCATTCTCCACGTACTGCATACACAAACGAAGAACAAACCCTACATAGGCTAACAATATAATGAGACCATCTCAATACCATGTAAACATAAAGTAAACAAGATTAGCCAAGACAATGGTCTCACCCTTGTATCCCACTGATGTTGAGAAATGCAAGACGAACGTGTGCCACACTTGCCTATTTATCGAGGACTATAGCGGGCATGTGAGCTCGGTGTAGCATTGCTAAAGCTACTATGGAAAACGTGAGATGCTCGGAATATAGTCAAGCCTATGCTTGATACAAATCTATCTAGGTCAGAATCTTCAGTGGCACACATCGATTACATGTGTGGACGATGGGTACCACGGGATGAGCCCGACGTGTCTATGAGGGTCGCTCCTTAGTGATGAGTGATTGACAACGTTGTGTAGACTGATGCTTGGCTAAGTGTGCGGGTATAGGTTGCGGCTTGACTCGTGTTTGCGCAGGTGAAGAACAAGCGCGGAAGGTCTTAGCCGTGGCAGCCTCCGGGTGATGGAGAGGCAAGTAGGCTTGGTTTGATCGACCTGATGGCCGATGGGGTCAAGTGCGAGCCATGCAGTGCAAGACTAGCAAGTTGAAGTCATGGACATGGGCCGGTGCAAGGTAGCGGATCGAGGCCGAAGCTTGCACGCGGGGTTTGGTGGTTTGCCCACAAAACCATCGGTGGACGGATTCTTGGTTTGGGCCGCAAAACCAAGCCCGGAGGCTCGATGCGTAGGAGACGGTGATCCGGGAGCATCGGGAAGCTTCGAGGCGGGGGGCACGTGGTATGACCGCGGGGCTTGCGTCGAGGCTAAGCAAGTCCGCGGTGCAAGCATGTCCGCTCGATGAAGACTTGACCATATTGCCCCTGAGGGGTGTGTATATTCTATTTGAGTTGTAGGGTAGCGTGGTCATTTGCCTCCTCCGGTGGACTTCGTATAAGTAGCGGAGAGGTGGATGGCATCTCTCTCTCTCTTGGACTCTCGGGTTTCCTCCCTGGCGGATCGCTCTGGACTGCTTCTTTTTCCTTTGCTTTCCTTAGGCTAGATTCTTGTATAGACTCTGACCTCTGGATGTATGGAAGCATTCGGCGTTGCGGTGATCTCCTAGCTCTTTGTGATTTTCGTGTCATTTTCGGGGCTATTTTTGGGGTGTTTCGTTCTTCGCTCGATTTGTTGATTTGAGGGCGTTTTCTCTCGTATTTCTTTGAGGGGATCATGGGTGGATGCCTTGCGCATCTTTGTGTATGATCTTGACCCATCAAACGTCGGGAAACACCTTCGATTCGCGAGTTTTGTTTGGAGCCCGAGTTCTTGGTGGTGGTTCATGTGATCCGCGATTCCCGGTGATTTAAGGAGTTAGAGGTCGAGATTTTTGGGGCATAGCTTCCTCTTGTGATGCTTCTCACCTCCACGGCCAGGCCGTTTCTGTTTCTGTTCGCGACCCGCGGACAGTCCATGAGCCTCGTGCGGACAGTCTGCAAGCCCTGGAACAGTTCAGGTGTTCGTCGTGTTCTTCGCGTGTTCTTGCGAGTTCATGTTTTGATCCGGTGCCACAAGTGGTTTTTGTTGCATGGAGTTTGTGGACGGTCCGAACTCGAGTGTCAGACAATCCGTGAGGGTGCGGACAGTCCGCGGTGCTTGCCCGGACAGTCTGATTTTTTGGGGTGCGTCTCTGGTGGTTCTGTCCGCTTTAGCGGACAGTCCGCCCAGGCCTCACGGACAGTCCGCCTGTACACCACGGACTGTCCGCCAGGTCTGTTGCAGACTTGCTTCCTTTGCTTTGATTCTTGTCTTGTGCTTCCGCATTTCGATTGTAGGCTTGTCTCTAGGACTTGTAGGCTTGTGTGTGCCTAGTCTAGAGCTTCTCTTGTGTGTGCGAGTGATCGAAGTGGCAATCGGGATATAGGCCGAGTTCATCCTTCGGGAAGAATTTTTATCGGCTCCCATTCACTCCCACCCTCTCTGGTCGCCTATTCGGTCCATCAATTGGTATCAGAGCCGGTTACGGATCTTCGTGATTCTAATCAGTCTAAGATCCAAAGATGAGTGACTATGGAAAGGGGTCGGATCCTCCGCACTTCGATGGCAAGAATTACCCGATGTGGGAGAGGCACATGGGCGCGTTTTTGCATGGGAAGGGGACTCTGATCTGGGATGTGACTCAAAATCCTCAATATGTCATTCTAGACAGTTTTCTGCTTCCAGGATCGCGGGACATGTGTGAGGCCAACAGTAAGGCCGTTGATTAGTTTTTCCGTGCTCTCTGTGCCTCGGAGTTCGAGCGAGTGTACGGAGAGAATGTGGCCGGAAAGATATGGCTTAAACACAGGAATGGTCATGTTGGTAATGCCCAGGTGCAAGCTCGTTTGTTTTCCACTTACCGAAGAGAGTACGAGAACTTCACTCATCTCCTCGGTGAGTCGACTGATGCTATGTTTCAGCGCTTCACTAGCATAGTCAACAACATGAGGGCCAATGCGAAAGGTGCTCCCATACACGGATCATGATCAAGCTATCAAGCTTTTGCATGCCCTGGATAGGTCTGTGTAGAGTGCCAAGGTCGAGGCCATTGAGGAGTCGAACGTGTATGATACCTTGTCGCTTGATGAGCTGTTCTCTAAGCTCAGGTCTTCAGAGGTTGATCGTGTCTTGACAGACAAGAGCGAGAGCCCCACTGATCCTCATAGTTTGGCTCTTGTCTCAGGATCAAGGACTAATGCTAACTCTGTTGGTTTTTCTTTGTCCTATCTTGTGTCCTTGCGAGATGAGGACTTTGAGGTGCTGAGCGAGGATGATCTTGCCTTGTTGAGCAAGAGGTTTGGGCGGATGTACGAGAACCGCAAGAATGCGAGGAGAAGCTCGGGGATGTGCTATCGGTGCGGGAAGCACAGGCACTTCATCGCCGAATGCCCTGAAGCCATGGAGATCAAGAATGACTACAAGGGCAAGCCCAAGCACGACTACAACAAGCACCGCTCCCGGAACGACTACAAGGACAAGGGCGAGAGAAGGCCGAAGAATAGCGGGTACAAGAAGAAGATGGCTCGAGCGATGGTTGGCAGAGCGAGCAACATCGACTCTACTTCCAGCGACTCTTCTTCTGGTTCGAGCAGCGATGAAGAGCAAGATCGACGCAAGGACAAGCGGCACATGGGCTAGAACTTCACCGGCCTCAGCTTCGTCACACAAGGTGGATTTTGCGGCATGGTGCACTCCAAGAAGGGTGGGAAGCACAGCTCGGATTCGAACTCCGACTCCGAGGAAGAGGTACGATATCATCCCAACTTCTTGCTAGAGGAGAATGCTAGGCTCAATGAGTTGCTTGATAACCGAGATGATGTGCTTAGGAAGACCAACAAGGAGAAGAGAGAGTTTAGATCCTTGCTAGGTGATGCTAAGGACAAGATAGTTGAGCTTGAGTCTTTGCATGTTGATGCTAGAACTGAGATAGACTCTTTGAAAACTATTCCTATTGTTTCCGATGAGGTTGATTATGGTAATTGCAACGTTTTTCTGGCTGACTTGACTGCTCTCAAGGAGAAGCATGCCTCAACTCTTGAGGAACTAGATGTGCTTAGGGTTGAGTGTGATAAATTGAAATCTAGGCCTGCTTTGTTAGGTGCTTGCACTTCTTGTCTTGTGTTGCATGCTAGGCTAGATGAGTCTCACACTAGGATAGTTTCTCTTGAGGCTGCATTAAAAGCTCCTATTCCTACATCATGCTCTACATGTGAAATGCAAGCTTTGAAAAACATGGAACTTGCACACTATGTTGACCGTTTGCAGGATGAGAATGATGAGTTGAGGAAAATGATGGGGTGGTTGTCTGGGCATGAGCCACAATTGAGTTTGATGTTGGCTCAGTTTAAGAGGTTTGATGGTCACGTGTTGGGGGCTGGCAAGAGTGGTGAGGGAGAAGAGAAAGCTGGAGAGTTTCCTACTCCACCTCACACTACACCCATGAACAAATTGGAACCCAAGCCAAACCATCTCAGAAACAAGCTTGATGCAACCCCAGATCCATCAGTGTTTCCCCACAAGTCAGAGAACTACCAGAAACCCATCAAGTTTGTGAGCACCCAGGGGGGTGTCTTTGGTGGGAAGTCAGGAGAGAAAGCTGTTGAGAAGCCCACAGAAAAGCCACAGCTGATCCGCTTCCATTGTGAGTATTGTGGGAGGGATGGGAAAAGGATGAGTTCTGTTTCAGGAGGAAGAGAGATGAGAGGTTTGCTACGGAGATGGCAAACAAGGACAGGTACCACCCATCCCATGGGGTGCCTGAGCCTCGTAGAGGGCCTCTACATAGGGGTGAGGTGTTTTTGCGTTCAGTTCCCAGTCGTGGAGGTGGAGGTGTGTTTCCTCAGAGAGATAGGCTTGTTGGGTTTGGGCGTGGTGAGTTGGCTGGACATGCTCCTGCTCGTGACCGTTACGAGTTTGGGAGGCACGATCGGAGCTTTGGGTCTCAGATGGACTACGGACCATGTTTTGCCCCTCGTGGTGCATGTACTCCTCCAGTGAGACGTGACAGTTTCTTCGGTGGTAGGCGTGAGAGGGCTTCGCCTAGAGGTTTTGATAGGATGGATTTTGCTAACCCTTCTTTTGAGCAAATGGCTCGACACTGGTTTGAGTCTTTTGGTACTAACCCCAGTGTTGAGTCGTTTGCTCATTCTCGTTCTCATTTTTTATTGCAGGTGGGAGGCTTGGAGGACTTTTGGTTGATCGACTCCGGTTGTTCACGACACATGACCAGAGATTGTGGGTGGTTCTCCAGCCTCACCCCGGTGCGTACGAGGGAGTACATCACTTTCGGGGACAATGGGAGAGGACGAGTGCTTGCTGAAGGTATGGTGAAGGTGAGTAGCAAGGTGACCCTGAAGAGTGTGGCTTTGGACAAGTCACTTGGTTTTAACCTGTTGTCAGTATCCTAGTTGCTTGACGAAGATTTTGAGGTTCGTTTTAAGTTGGGCGCTTCTCGTGTGCTTGATTCTTGAGGCGATCTTGTCTGTACGATCGTCCCCGAGGGTCAAATGTTTCGTGTGATTTTTCCCAATCTGGTGGTCCTCCTTGATGCTTTGTTGCTGGCGTTTCGGCTAAGCTTTGGAAATGGCATAGGAGGTTGGGACACTTGAGCTTTGAGTTGCTTTCCCGCTTGAGTGGTCTTGATCTTGTCCGAGGATTGCCTAAGTTGAAATTCGAGAAGGACTTGGTTTGTGCTTCTTGTCGGCATGGAAAGATGGTTGCTGCTTCTCATGTACCTCTGACTGCCGTCATGACCGAGCGACCTTGTTAGCTGTTGCACATGGATTTGGTTGGGCCAGCTCGTGTTCGCTCTGCTAGTGGGAAGTGGTATGTTTTAGTTGTGGTAGATGATTTTTCGAGGTACTCTTGGGTTTTCTTTTTGGAGGATAAGAGCGAGACATTTGGGTTTGTTCGGGACTTGATCTTGAGGTTGAAGAATGAGAGACATGGTGATGCCATTCGAGCTATACGCAGTGACAATGGCACGGAATTAAAGATCTCTCATTTTGATGCCTTTTGCAGTGATCTTGGTCTCGATCATCAGTATGCTTCTCCATACGTTGCTTGCCAGAATGGCGTAGTGGAGAGGAAGAACCAGACCCTTTGTGAGATGGCCAGGACGATGCTCGATGAGCATAGGACTCCTAGGCATTTCTGGGCCGAGGCGGTCAATACCGCTTGCTATGTCTCAAATCGCATATTCCTTCGTGCTTTCAAGAAGAAGACCTCTTATGAGCTGATGCATGGGTGACAACCCAAGGTAAGTCACTTTAGAGCTTTCGGTTGCAAGTGTTTCATTCTAAAGAAGGGCAAGTTGGATAAGTTTGAGTCTAGATGTTCAGATGGTATCTTTCTCGGTTATGCGATTCATTCTAGAGCATATCGTGTGCTCGACCTTGACACTAACAGAATCATGGAGACTTGTGAGGTAACCTTCGACGAGACACAACCATGTAGCTCTTCTGCTTTTGAGTGTGTAGGTGATGAGGAGATTGGAGCGAGGATCTTTGAGGACGAGATGGATGGAGATGGAGATGAAGACGATGATGGTGGTGATGTTCCAGCGGCTGATCGTGTACACGCTACTTCCACTACGACGACGATGATCGAGGATGGTCTATCCCCTACACCCACTACGACTGAGACTGTTCGAGTGGAGGCTGCTGCTGAGAGGGAGATTGTGTCCAGGCGAGAGGCTCACCGGCGTGTACAGGTCGATCACCCACCAACGACGATCATAGGTGACCTTAATGAATGCACTACATGGTCGAGGTCAGGGAACACTTCTCATTTTGCTCACTCTGCATTTGTCACTTCGTTTGAGCCTAAAGATATTCGACACGCTTTGTCTGATGAGAATTGGGTGAATTCCATGCATGAGGAGTTGGAGAACTTTAAGAGAAACCAAGTCTGGGTGTTAGTCGATCCACCACCAAATTGCTATCCCATAGGTACCAAGTGGGTGTGGAAGAACAAGGAAGGTGAAAATGGGATGCTTGTGAGAAACAAGTCGAGGTTGGTGGCTCAGGGGTTCAACTAGAAAGGGGGTATAGATTATGAGGAGACATATGCTCATGTGGCTCGTTTGGAGGCAATTAGGATCCTTCTAGCCTTTGTCGCGGCTAAAGGGTTCAAGTTGTACCAAATGGACGTGAAGAGTGCTTTCTTGAATGGGGTGATAGAGGAAGAAGTGTATGTGAGGCAACCCCCAGGGTTTTAGAGTGAGAAATACCCACACCGTGTATATAAACTCCAGAGAGCGCTTTATGGGTTGAAATAGGCACCGAGGGCTTGGTATGGTAGGTTGAGAGGCTTTTTGCTGAGCAAGGGGTTTGTGATGGGCACAGTTGATAAGACTCTGTTTCTCCTTAAGCATGGAAATAACCTGTTGATTGTTCAGATTTACGTGGATGACATAATCTTTGGTGGCTCTTCTCATGATCTTGTTGACAGATTTGCAGATGAAATGAGCAGGGAATTTGAGATGTCTATGATGGGTGAGCTGTAGTTTTTCTTAGGACTCCAGATCAAGCAATGCAAGGACGGGATGTTTGTACATCAGGCGAAGTACACCAGGGACATGGTGAAGAAGTTTGGCATTAACGACTCCAAGCCGCTGACTACACCGATGGGTACCACTACGGCTTTGGACGCAGATGAAGATGGTGAGCCCGTGGACCAGAAGGAGTACCGGAGCATGATCAGCTCCCTCCTCTACTTGACGGCGACAAGGCCGGACATACAGTTCAGTGTGTGTCTGTGCGCTCGTTTTCAGGCTTCACCGAGGACTTCACATCAGCAGGCCATCAAGCGGATTTTTAGGTACTTGAACTACACTCCTGAGTTTGGTCTTTGGTATTCTGCCTCCTCGACACTAAGACTTCACGGGTACTTCGATGCTGATTTTGCTAGGTGTCGCTTGGACCGTAAGTCTACCTCTAGGTGTTGTCAGTTTCTTGGGTCTTCTTTGGTCTCTTGGTCATCTCGCAAGCAATCCAGTGTAGCCCAATCCACTACAAAGGCCGAGTATGTAGCTGCAGCCAGTTCTTGTTCCCAGCTCCTAAGGATGACCTACACTATGAGCGATTTTGGTGAGGAGTGCTCCCAGGTTCCACTCTTTTGTGACAGCACCAGTGCCATAAGTGTAGCCAAAAACCCAGTCCTTCACTCCAAAACGAAACACATCAAAGTGAGATACCATTTTCTGAGGGACAATGTTGAGAAAGGGAACATATCTTTGTCCTATGTACCTACCCAAGATCAGCTAGCCGACATATTCACGAAACCACTTGACCAAGTTACCTTCACACGCTTGCGAGGTGAACTTGGAGTGTGTTTTCCTTTCTAGTTGGGTCTTGGAGCTTCTCTTGTATATATGTGATATATGTATCATTTGTTGCTTCCATGCATGCAGTTTACATTCCTGTACAAAACCTGGTAGGATAGCCATCTTTGGATCCTTTGTGCTAGGATGAGCTTCTCTTATATACTTTGATCACTATGATGTGCTATATGTGAGATATGTGTATGCTTTGGGAATGGTGATGTGAATGCTATGCTCTTGATGGTATTGTCATATGTTCATGATGAGATAGCTTCTTTTTGTTGAAAATGCTAAAAATGATTCACTCATGAGTAGATACTTGTCTATGCTCAATTTGTGCTCAAATGCCTATATCATGCTTAGTTTGTGCTTGAGTATCATGCTCTCTTTGGTTGGGGTCAAAGACCCATTTGTCATGGTAAATGTTTAGAAAATATGTTCACTTGTGGTGGAGCATAAGCTTCTTTTTGCCGCAAAGGCATTTCATGTACCATGCTTAAATTGAAAATGAAATTAGTGTATGAATTGCCTTATGCTTGAAAATGAGCTCTTAATCATGTCTTTATATTTTGATGTACATATCTTGGGTGCTAAACCGTAGCATGTTGTCTACCATGAAAAGTCTCATTTTAAGAAGTAGACACATGGCTCGGTGGCTTTGACATGACATGTAGTAGCTTATGGGCGTTTGCTATGATCTTGTGATGAGAACTTGTGATCTTGTATGAGCTTTGTATGATCTAGTTTATTTTTGCTCAAATTGCCATGGATAGGGATTTGCTCATGAGATGAATGTTTCTTTGTGAAAATTGCTAAAAATTGCTTTTGGCCATGTCACATGCTTATATGTCTCTACTTTCTCGATGGCAATGCGCTAACTACACCATATCTACTCTGCTTGCTCTATGTCTCATTTGTAGCATTTTGTTGTGCTCTTTGTATATCTGAGAAGCTTGGTAGATTGTATACGCTTTGACATGCATTTTTAATGAAAACAAGGGGGAGAGATTCATGCATTGTCAACAAGGGGGAGAAGTTGTATGATACGGGGAGAATTTTTGGAGATTTGTGAGATTTTGCATGTGGGGAGAAAAATTTGTGAAAAGAGGTTGCATTTGCTCAGGGGGAGTTTGCATATGTGCAGGGGGAGCTCCTTTGGTTTGCCTAAGTTTTGTGCTTTGTTGTGTGCTCTTTGTGAGCCTTGTTTTGTCTCGGCTATGTTGAGCCGTTGCCCTTGCCTTAGGGGTCGAGACTTGGTCTGGCGAGTGATCGTGTTTTTCGCTTGTTCTTTGGCTTTGGATCACTGGCTTGCAGGTTTGTGTTCGTGGTTGTTTTCTTTTCATTTTCTCTATGATGGTTACTATGGGTGTTGTCAATGCACTCATCAAGGGGGAGATTGAGGACCAGGTGTGTCCGAAGACCAGTGGAGGGTCGCTCCTTACTGATGAGTGATTGACAACGTTGTGTGGACTGATTCTTGGCTAAGTGTGCAGGTACAGGTTCCGGCTTGACTCGTGTTGGTGCAGGCGAAGAACAAGCACGAAAGGCCTTAGCCGTGGCGGCCTCCGGGTGATGGAGAGGCAAGTAGGCTTGGTTCGATGGACCTGGTGGCCGATGGGGTCAAGTGCGAGCCGTGCGGTGCAAGACTAGCAAGTTGAAGTCATGGATATGGGCCGGTGCAAGGTAGCGGGTCGAGGCCGAAGCTTGCACGCAGGGTTTGGTGGTTTGCTCACAAAACCATCGGTGGACGGTTTCTTGGTTTGGGCCGCAAAACCATGTCCGTAGGCCCGATGCGACGGAGACGGTGATCCGGGAGCGTCGGGAAGCTTCGAGGCGGGGGGCACGTGGCGTGATCGCGGGGCTTGCGTCGAGGCTACAAAAGAAGTGGTTTTCACTAATCGGGATCTACAAGAAAGAGGCTTTGAATGTCTGGTGGAGCATCGTGACATTGATCGCGTGACCTCCAATGAAGATCGCATACACATATCATGTGGTGTTACAGTACTGGAGGACAACTGCATTGAAGTTCCTCCTCCTCCATCAGTACAAACAAGCGTATGCGAAAGCGTTGTAGCCCATGCCCCTATTGGCGTTGTCTTCCACATAGGTGCAGAATGTCGGGTGATACGAGCGAAACGTGCCGATGTGGCGAAAGTATCTTTTGTGATGAAGGCAATGCTCTACGACCAAGGAAGGGAGTCACGCTCTAAAACTGTTACACTTATAGAAACAAACCCTAATGGCTTCTCACTCTTGATCAAATATGCTAGGGAAGGATCACTCCCGGAGGAGGCTGATTTATGGGACACTCCTGCCAACACCTAGCCTTATGTACTTTGGGTCGCCAACATCTACCAAGTCAAAAGGTTGAAGCTACACTGTGCGTCAAAGAAGTGGGACATGGCAAGCGAGGAAACTGTGAGCTCATTTCTATGATGGGCAATTCATGGTAATTGCACACATTTGCAAGACAAGTGCATGTCTCTCTTAGAGCGAATCTTTCCTCACGCAATACTCACATATGATTGCGCGGTCGTATGCACTGATCACCCTGAATTTATGTGCAATCTCCGTAGAAGATTACCTGAAGGGTTGTACCAAGGTCCCCAGTAGTTTGTAGTTTTAATGTTTTAAGTAATTGTGTTTAGCCATGTAACTAACAGTTGAAACAGTATGTTAATTTGTTGCAGTGTGTACATTTGTAATGCAATAATCAGATCATCCGTCGAACATGAATATGAAGTAGAGTATAGTCATGGACAACCCACCGTCAACAATTAGCCTCTCTGCGTATGGTCATTGACGTTTGGGTCCGACCCCCAAGCGGTCTTTATTTTGGGTCACTGACGTTTGGGTCCATGATCCAAAGTCTTTCGTTTCCCGCTCTGGAGTAGAGAGACGAGACTTGAAATTTTGAATTCCCCGCTCCTCCTCCTGGTCCTCCCCGTTATATATAAAACAAAGAGGGAAACCAGGCCTCCCAATTACCTCCTTGTAATTTTCCAAAATCAGGGGATCTTCTCCTCTACCTCCGAATAGACCTAGTAGTTCTGTGGCGAAAGCAACAATGGCGACCTAGCTACCGACGACGCCTTCCTCTGCTATGAGTAGTTGGCTTCATCTGCTACGAGCGGCAGCCTTCCTCGGCAACGTCCTTGAAGCTGCAAGATGGTTCAAACCCGTTGCTCCGTTGGCTCCCCCGAGGCTCACCCTGGTGGCCGCAGATCTGCAACAGTTGTGAAGAATAACGTGTTCAAGGCGCAAGTTCGGGCTGCTAAATCGAGATGGTATTCGGCACCTTCTTCCCTTCCTATTTGTCAGGTCTGCAGGCTCCTCCCTGTATTAATCGATTCCATTAGATTGCTTCCCCATGCTCTTTGGCATTCTATAATAATCTTTGATGTTTGGGTGATTGTGGATCTACTGTACCTATCGCAAGAGTTTGTTGGAAGTCATTTTATTTGAGATTTGTAGAAATTTGTAGATGAAATTATTAGACTGCTTCCCCATGCTCTTTGCCTGTGAATATTATTGTTGCATGCTTGGGTGATTGCGGATCTTATGTTCCCTATTGCAAGAGATTGTTCAAAGCCGACTTATTTGAGGTTTGTAGAAATTAAAGGATAAAATTATGATATTGCTTACCCATGCTCTTTGGCTTTCCATATTTTTGTTGCATGCTTGGGTGATTATGTATTGGGTGTGATCGTTCATGTACCGCATTGAACTTAATAGATGATCTCAACCCATATCTCTTGTTATTGTACTTGTTTCAGTAGGCCAAAGGGTCAACATCTGTAATCACTCCTATTCAGACCTGCTCCAAGGTAACAAACTTAATTAACACCTTCTTTGTTTCCGACTGCGAATGATCTCAACCCTTGCCTATTGTTCTTGTACTTGTTTTTGCGGGCCAAAGGGTCAACATCTGTAGCCGCTCCTGTTCAGACCTGCTCCAAGGTAACAAACTTAACACATTTGTGTCCTTAGTTCGAATCAATTGCAAGATCCTAATCTGACTTGCGATCCACTATTGCTAGATGGAAGCTACCAAGTCAATGATGCTTCTTCCCAAACAAATTAAACAGAGGAGTACTGAAGAATGGGTACCAAATCCTTATGTACTAGTGTTGATGAAGAGGGAGTTGACGCTCCCATTCAGGATATGGTACAACTTCGACAACGGTTTGTTGCTCACCAGAAAGAGTTATGTAGCTTGAAGAAGAAGACCGAAGAATCAGAAACAACTCTGAAAATGCAGTCCGCTAAGATTAAGAGGTTGCAGAAGCTTACCAAAGATAGTGAAGACCTCCTTCGTCTACTGCTTAGCAGTGAAAGATGAAGTGGTTAAGATCCTTAGATCAAATCTCTAATATCTCTTGTGATTATGGCCTAGATTTAGCTTTGTTAATCTATGTTCCTTGTGAGACTGTTATCTTGTAATAGTTTGTGATATGTAATGAACAATATGGTCGTACTTGATGGTATACAATAGTTCGTTTTATTGTATAAAGAAATATGTGCTGATTACTATTTTGCCAATCAGATCAGAATTATTTAAAAAAAGATCAGAATTGAAATGAAATCAATTAATATTGATGCACAATTAGTTAATTTTATGTTAGCCTTCAGTGGGCTTAGCCCACTATTTATTGGGCCAAAAGTCAATTTCATTGAAATTAACGTGACATATAAGGCCGCAAACAATGTGCGCAATTGTTGGCCTCGACCCAACAAAAACGGGCCCAACCTAATCAAAATTGTGGTCGAAGAAACAACAAATGGGCCCAACAAAATCTTTTTTGAGCTATCTGCACAATGCCGGCCGACAGTAACAGTGTTGTGCTCAACCCAGTTTTAAACAGGCCAAATTCGTTTTATGACGCAAACGGTTCGTCACAGTTGGCATGCCACATCAGATGCCACATCAAGTTATGTCTAGCATGGCAAAGATGCAGGAACGAAGTTATGACGTTTTGTAAGGACGATTTTATACGCGTCATTAAACTCATGACGCCGTGAAATAAGGTCTAGTCATTAATCGCGGTTTGTGATGCTCGATTAATGACGAACGGTTTTCGTAACAACTGACGTTGTTAATCGCGGTTTATGACGAGAATCGCCCTTTTTGCGTCACTAGTCGGCACATTCCTTGTAGTGGTAGCCGGCTGCCTGCTCGTCGGCGGTGGAGTCGGGGTTGAAGCTTCAGAAGGGAATTCCTGCTTCCATCGCGGCAAAGGTGAGGCAGCTAGCTAGGATCTTGACTGTGGCCATCAAGCTTGCCAATTATCTCGGCGAAGCCCCTACCTGGCACGCCAACAGTCGGTACAATGGTGCCGGCAGTCCACCACGGGGTAGGCTATGGTGGTAGATTGTGTGGAGGGGATCGCCGAGACTGAAGCTAGATGGTGAACGAAGGACACAGGGGTTTATCCAGGTTCGGGCACAAAGATGCGTAATACCTGTTGTGTAATGAGTGAAAATGAAATGGAACTGTGGATTCTTGGATTGATTGGAGGGGGGGTGGACCCCACTATTTATGTATAGTGAAGGGGCACACATGCACCCTTTCGGGGGATGAAGCCCCTCTGATGAGGCGGCAGTTGCCTCTACTAATTACATCATTAATTAACAACTAATTACATATTAAGTTAATTGACCATTAACTAATATTTCATAACACCCCCCTTGATCAATTGCTTCATATGTTCTTGATGTAATTTCTTCTCCAATCTTCCTTGAATATTATCTTGTAAGACTCCTCCAAAAACCCTTTGGGAAAAATCTTGAGGAGAAACCAATCTGTGAGTATATGCCACTAAAAACTCCTTTTTTAAACCAAGTGGGAAAATATGAGAAAAGTGATATGACATATTTGATTATTGTCTCATTTGATATTTATATGAGAAAAACCTTTGAGAAGGAAAACTCATAAGTTTAGAGAGTAATGTAGTTATGATCTGAGGATCATATTTGAATATCCTTCTCCAAAAACCTGTTGGAAAAATGTGAGAAGGTATTATTATATTACCTTTAAAACCTTGAGAGGGAAAATGAGGTAATCTTGTATTGATATTGCCTCATTAAAACCTTTATGAGAAACCTTTATAAGGAAAAACTCATATAGGAAAAAGAGTACAATATTTATAATCAGAAGATTATGTATATGTTATATTAAAGGGAATCTCTCCCTGATTCTTGCAAATCTTTAAGTTGTCGCATACCAATTCCGGAAACATATTTCTGGAATAATGATGTTGGTAGTGACTTTGTGAATAAATCTGCAAGATTATCACATGATTTAGTTTGCAAGATTTCTATCTCTCCTTTCTTTTGTAATTCATGAGGATAGAATAGTTTAGGACCCATATGTTTTGATAAGTTGTTTTTTATATATCCTGCCCTCATTTGTGCAATACAAGCAGCATTATCTTCACGTGATGCTTCAAATAATGCAATTATTTCAAAATGATTTGTGGATGTGGCTACTAGAGTCTGTTTTGATGACTTCCATGATATAGCCTTTCCACCATGTAAAAATACAAAGCTTGTTTGAGATCTGGCTTCATGGGGATCAGGTAAATAGCCAACATCAGAATATCCATTCAATGTTTTATCTGGATTAAATTTGTCAAATAATCCAAGATCTATAGTGCCAATAAGATATCGGAAGATATTCTTAACTCCCGCTCAATGGCGTTGTGTTGGAGCAACGCTGTATCGAGCTAGCAAGTTTACCGCAAATGCAATGTCAGGTCTTGTGCAATTTGCGATATACATTAGCACTCCAATGGCACTGAGATATGGAACCTCTGGTCCCAATACCTCTTCATCTTCACCTTTAGGTCTGAATTGATCTTTATCAACTTCAAGAGAGCGAACGACAATATGTCTTTTAGATGGATATGATTTATCCATATTAAATTTCTATAGAACTTTTTGGATATATGCAGACTGATGTACTAAAATCCCTGTTGGGAGGTGCTCAAGTTGTAAACCTAAGCAAAATTTGGTTTGACCCAAATCTTTCATTTCAAATTCCGTCTTAAGATGTTTGCGTGCTTCATCTATATCTTGTCGAGTCCCAATGATATTGAGATCATCAACATACACAGATATAATGCAAAATCCAGTTGAGGATTTCTTGATGAATACACATGGGCAATCATCATTGTTGGAAAAACCATTCCGAAGAAGGAATTCCTTTAGTCGGTTGTACCACATTCTTCCCGACTGCTTTAAGCCATATAATGACTTTTGAAGTTTTACACAATACATGTTGCGTGAGTGATTCTTGTTTGGAATATCAATTCCTTCTGGAACTTTCATGTAGATATCTGAATCTAGTGACCCATAAAGATACGTTGTCACTACCTCCATGAGATGCATGGATAGACCCTTTTGAGCTGCCATTGATATTAGATATCGGAATGTTATACCACTCATAACTGGAGAATATGTTTCATCGAAATCAATGTCGGGTTTCTGCATGAACCCTTGTGCTACAAGTCTCGCTTTGTATCTCACCACCTCATTATTTTCATTCCTTTTACAGACGAAAATCCATTTTGATCCCACAAGAAAAATGTGACGAGGAGTAGGCATCACTACGGAGAATACCTCTTGTTTCTTGAGCGAGTCTAATTCTGCCTTGATTGCTTCCTTCCATTTGACCCAATCGGAGCGCTTGATGCACTCTGCCATGGACTTAGGTTCTGGATCAATACGAAGGTCATTTGCAATCTTTGTGGCAAAGTAAATGTCGACATTTGTAGTCTTTCTGTTGTATGATTCTCCAAAATCAATATAATTAATGGAAATTTCTTGTACCCCAAGTGACTCATCTTGATTTCCCTCAACGATTGAGTCTGGGTCTTCCGATGTCCTAGCACTTATATTATTTTTTGCACTTGTGCTAGGTATGTGATGTATCTGTTGAACATCCATATTGTTTGGATTTACATTATCCACTTGGTGTCTATCAACTTGATGTTGATCTGCATTTACTGCTTTGGAAGTGACCTTCCTTGTTTTCCGCGGAGGCTTTGGTGTAGCTTTATCCTTTGTAATAGTACTTCTCCCCCTCTTATTTTGATTTGGGAGTTGTCGAGTAGGAATTGCTACTCTCTCTGGTACATTTACAGCAAGATTATGTGATTTAGTGACACCTTTGTAGTCAGTAAATGCTTCTAGTAGATTATTTGCAATGTTTTGCAAATTGATGATCTTCTGAATCTCACATTCAGATTCTATAGTACGTGGATCATAGGACTGAATACCTGTGGTATTCCAATTTATTTCTTGGCATTCAGTTTGGTACTTGTCTCCCCTAATGCAGGGAAATTGTCCTCATCGAAGATGCAATCAGCATACCGGGTAGTGAATAAATCCCTTGTAAGAGGTTTGAGGTACTTGATGATTGACGGTGTTTTGTACCCAATATATATCCCCAATTTCCTATGGGGACCCATTGATGTACGCTGCGGTGGTGAAATCACAGATGGGAAATACTTGGTTGATTTCCACATACTAACTGCAACGGGGAAACTGTATTGTATGCAGTAGGTCTTATTTGAATCAAATCAGCGGCGTGTAAGACCGCATGACCCCAACATGATGTTGGTAGATTGCAATTCTGTAATAATGATCTAGCAATTAACTTTATTCTCTTGATAAGAGATTCGGCTAATCCATTTTGTGTATGTACATAAGGAACAAAATGTTCCACATTTATGCCCACAGCCATACAATAGTCATTGAAGGCATGTGAAGAAAATTTAGCGGCATTGTCCATCCTGACAGTCTTGATAGCATATTCAGGGTGATGTGCTCTTAATTTGATAATTTGAGCAATGAACCTTGGAAAAGCATGGTTTCTTGTGGACAATAAACATACGTGGGACCATCTAGTAGATGCATCAATAAGTACCATGAAGTACCTAAATGGTCAGGTTGATTGATGAATGGGACCACAAATATCTCCTTGAATGCGTTCAAGGAATTGTAGTGGTTCAGCCTTTATTTTAAGATAAGAGGGTCTTAAAATTAATTTCCTTGTGGCACATGTGGTGCACACAAAATCTGATGGCTTGGGAAATTTTGAAGTATTTAATTTGTGACCAATTGAATTGCCGATAATTTTTCTCATCATCCCAATGCCGGGATGACCAAGGCGATCATGCCAAATCTTGAAGATATTAAGATTTTGAAAAATTACCTTGTATGCAACATGTTGTACGGGTTTGATGTATGTGTAATACAATCCAGATGATAGTTAAGGAATTTTCTCAAGCAGTCGCTTGTTATATCCGTCATTTTTAGTGATGAATAGGTATTCATCTTTGTTGTCACTATTTGTCTCCACATGGAAACCATTGTGACGAATGTCTTTGTAACTCAATAGGGTACGAGTTGAATCGGGATACAGCAGTGCATCCTCAATTACTATTTGAGTACCCATGGGGAGAATAATTGTGGCCTGTCCGGAACCAACAATTATAGCATCGCGGCCCGCGATAGTTGTGACATTTCCTTTACTCTTTTTGAGAGTTTGGAAATATTTAAGTTCTCTGAGTATGGTGTTAGTTGTGCAACTATCCACCAAACAAAGTTCTTCCTCCATTTGGATTGTCCCCGTAGGATAATCTAGAATGAGTAAATTTAAATTATAAGGTTTTGACTCATAGATTATATAATACATACTTTATTCAATAGGTATCATAAGTAGCATATGTCTTACAATACTTTGTGACAACAAATATTTACAACACAATTATTACATAAATATGGCTATAGAACGATGTTCTTTTAGACTATAGAACAAAGTTCTTTTTCGGGAGCATAGAGACTAAGACATGTCTCCAAATATGTCATTGGATGGTCCATCCACTAGCATGTTGTCAGTGTTGTCGATGCTATCGATCATCATGTCGTCAGTGCTGAAGAATTCATCCACTTGCATTGGATCCTTCTCCGTGTTGTGTTCCGCGACAACATCCTTGGAGCAACTGGCACTCGGAGTAAGCGTGGTGAAGTGCGCTTCAAACTTGTTTCCATGAACTTGCTTTGCAGCATACTTTTGGTAGAGATCAACCAAATGCTTAGCGGTGTGGCACTTTCTAGTTGTGTGGTTGTGACAACCACACCTTTGACAAACTTGAGAGTTGTCATTGTTACTAGGTTTCTTGAAAGTGTCCTTTCTTTTGTGGGAACCCTTGCCTTTCTTGGAATTCTGCTTCTTCCCTTTTCCTTTGAAATTCTTTTTGAATTTCTTACCACCAAACTTTTTATTGATACTATGAGCATTGAAATGAACTTCAGGCAGAGGTGCTGCACCCACAGGGCGCATTTGATGGTTCTTTGTTAAGAGTTCATCATGCTTTTCCGCTTGAAGTAAATCATATATTAAGTCAGAGTATTTGATGTAGTTGTGGCGGCGGTTTTGCTGTTGTGATATCCTATTAGCAGGGAGGAATGTAGATAGAGTTTTCTCTATCATTTCTGCATCATCCAAAGGTTGATTACAGAAACGAAACATGGTGGAAATCTTATGAACTGCAGAATTGTATTCTACAACAGATTTGAAATCCATCAGACGGAGAAGAGACCACTCCCGTCTTGCTTCGGGCAGAATAACACTTTGTTGTTGATCATAGCGTTCTTTGAGAGAATCCCAAAGTTTCTTAGGATCATCTTCCATGATGTACTCAGGTTTGAGATCGTGATGAAGGTGATGCCTTAGAAAGTGCAAGGTTGCATACTTGTGATTGACTGGGATAGGATTTTGTGGATCAGGTTCATTAATTGTGTTAATGAAACCTTTGGTTCTAAGCACAATTTTCACATCCATAGCCCAAGTCAGATAGTTTCTACCATCTGCTGCAAGTTCAGTGAAGTCTTTGTTGTGTATTTTAGCCATTTTCCTACATGAAGAATCATATAGGATTTATTTACGGAGGTAAATTTGTGTTGTAGAGAACCAAAAATTATGCATGTAAGATGAGTCTCACAAAAATTAAGGTATAGGACATTGTAATTCCTGTAGGAATAATTTGACTTGTTAGTCATTGTTGACGGCTGTTAAGTGCCTACTTCAGTCGTCAATATACTCATGAATAAAGGAGCAAAAGGCATTTTTTACACGTATTCAGTTAAGAATAATGTAGTTCCACTTGTCCTTGGAGATTATTTGATTGCAGGAAAATAAGCAGGAAAAGAGTGGCAAACTCGCCTTCTATGATCCATGCCACATCACCTCATCATAGGTGGGCTGCCAAAAAGGATGCCATGCACGCAAAGCTACCAACCAAGGCGCCATGCATGCATGCCATGCAAGCAATCCAAGTGAAGCAACCCCGACGAATCAGAGTGTGACACGTGGACGTCACATGGATCCATGGGCCCACAAAGGCATGCAAATCGCGACAAAACAGGGTGGACACTGGGAACCAACCTAAGGACCCACAAGACAGCCACCAGGAGAAAGCACAAGCTAGGGGGCCCACTAGGGGGTCGGCCAACCCCACAGGTCGGCCGAACTGACCTTGGCTCGACCTGTCGTGTGCTTCCACATGGTGCTTCCCTATTGGCCCTAGGCGCCATTCCCAGGGTGTTTGCATCCATTCCTCGCCGGTGCCCGAGCCTATAAATAGAAGGAAAGGGGGCTCACTTATGAGACATCCACACTTGCAACACCTCTCTCACTTTTTGTCTCAAGGCTAGGAGGTAGGCTAGAGTAGTTCTAATTCAGGTTCCAAGTCTTCTTTGGGATCTAGGTATGAGTTCTCTTGTATCTTATTTCATTTGTATGACTTTGATCTACTTCAGTTATTCAGCTATTTCATATAAAGTTGTGTCAGTATACATGAGTGTTTTGTTAATGTGTTCTTCACCTGTTCATCATTTAGAGGCTCCTGTTCTTGATGAGCAAGGCCTTTCGATCCACTTGACGGGTGACTTTCACATGTTTTTGGTATTTGTTCATAAGTTAGAGGCTTGTGTTCTTCGCGAACACGACCCTTTGATCCAGTTGAACAGACATAGGAAAACACGAATACGTTTGTGTACTTAACCTGGTTTGATCTAATTAGATGACATGACTGTGTTGTATGAAGTCTGTGCTTGAGCTACGGTGCTCGGTGTAATTGGCTAGTTTATCTGGTGGCTTCACCTGGGTCACAATAGCCCGGGCCGGTCAAGTCCGGCTAACAACGTAAGCATGGTGCTTGGGTTGTGTAGCTACCTTACTTATGAGTTTATCCCACGGTTTGTCTTGGGGTATGCCGCGGTAGTGACAGCCGTTGGTCCCTCTGAAATCCCCCACGTTCGGATAAGCTGTAGGAGTCTAAAATCTAACAACCAGAGACATGCAGAAGCATTGCGGGAGGTTAGCTCCCCGTGGTACCTAAGTGCTTAAGTCAATGTTCTTCAACGCTAGTGTATCTAACTCATTCTTACCAGCTTTATGTGTATAGTACATAAGAACCTAGAACTAACTCATATGTTGCCTCCTATGCCTAAGACCCTTTAGAGAGAGAGTGAGTGTGTGTGTGATCACACTACTCCCATTATCATTATCTTACCCCTGTACTTGAGTGTCTGATTTATTTCTGTCTATGATCTATACTCATTGCAATAGTATTGAGCTTGTCAATCCACCAATCCCTTCGTTGGATTCGATACCCTTTGGAATACTCCTTTGGGGAAATGCTACAATAGTACTTCCGTGCGCTTGCGAACTCCTGTAACGTTAAGAGTTACCAACCAGCATTTCTAGCGTTGTTACCAGGATGGGTTCCAAACCTGTTCTTAGGTGATTGCGTTAAGAAATGTCAACAAGCATTTCTGGCACCGTTGCCGAGGAAGGCTTAATGATGACATATCAACACTTTGCATATGTTTATAATCATGACGAATGAAATAGTTCGCAATGCAGGCTAACTTGGATTGTCTTCTTTGTCTATTGCTGATGAAGATAGGTAGTGCATGACTGGTTTTGACTTACCGCCGAATTTTACTGAAGATCCTGAGTCACTCGTAAGGAAGGCACGAACTCATTTCAGCTCTCCTCTGCGTGAACGATCGGAAGTCGATCCAGCTTCCTTTGTGCCATCCGCATCAACTTCCATGGCCAACGCTGATGCCAAGAAGACTCTCCGCGAGTACTCCGCTCCCTCTGCTGACCAGGTGCCGACAGGCCCTGAGATCAACACCGGGAATGGAAACTTCGAGATCAAGACTGACCTAATTACGATGGTACAGGCTAGCCCATTCTGTGGCAAGCCTAATGAAGACGCGAGCGCCCACCTGCAGCAGTTCCTAGAACTGTGCAGTACCTTCACTATACGAGGAGTGGAGGAAGATTCTATTCGTCTGCGACTGTTTCCCTTCTCACTCATGGGAAAGGCGAAGCAGTGGTTCTATGCTAACCGTGCAGAAATTAACACTTGGGCAAAGTGCTCCGCAGCATTCCTCGCGAAATTCTTTCCGTTGGGCAAAACCAATGTCCTTCGGGGGCGAATTTCAAGTTTCCAGCAAGCAGCAATGAGACTATCCTGGAAGCTTGGGAGAGACTCCAGGAGTACATCCTGGCTTGTCCTCATCATGGGATGGACAACTGGCTTATTCTTCAGAGATTCTATAATGGGCTGACTCCGACAGCCCGAGGCCATATTGATGCTGCAGCTGGAGGAGCCTTCTTCTCTCTTACTATTACTGAAGCTACTACACTGATTCAGAAGATGGTTACCAATCAAGGGTGGAGTGATGATCGACTCCAGCCACGTCAAAGGGGTACACATACCGTCAAGGAAGTGGATATGTTGCACGCCAAGATGGACCTAATGATGAAGAGAATGGATGATCTAGCCACTGAGAAGGCTGCCATGGCCACCACTACTCAAGCTATGGATGCTCGCATGACTTGCGAAGTCTGTGGTAATACTGGGCATTCAGGGAATTACTACCCTGCTACTCAGGAGGATGTGATGTACATGAACGGCAACAACAACGGTTATCGTCCACAAGGAGGTCAAACGTGGAATCAATCACGCCCTTATTATCAGGGAGGTAATCAAGGTAATTCTTTCAACCCAAACCAACCTTCCTTGAAAGATCTAGTCTTTGGGCAAGCTAAGATTAATGAAGGATTTAATAAGAAAACAGCTGCCTATGATAAGGCTTTTGAGAGCCTTAATGTTAAAATTGATAGCCTTTCATCTACTCTTAAAAACCAGTTGAGTTTTAGTAAGATGATAGAAACCCAGTTGGCTCAATTAGCTACTTTGGTTCCCTCTGCTGAAGACGGGAAGATTCCGGGACAACCCGTATCTTCCTGTGAAAATGTTTGTGTAGTGTCCACCAGATGGGGTAAGCCATCTGGGCGGGCACGAGCCACTGACTATGCAGGGAAGCCTATACAACAGGTACTTGACCCATGGGAATCTTCAACAATCGCACATAAGAAAGATCCTGGTTATCCGGCTATCACCTGTAAGATATATTACCAGAAGATTAAGCATGCTCTCTGCGACCTTCGTGCAAGTGTTAATCTTATGTCCAAGGCCATGTTTGAACAATTGGGATATCCAGCTCTAACTCCAACTGCGACGACCGTCTAACTTGCTGATGCATCGATCCGATATCCAGAGGGGATAGTAGAGAACTTATTGGTATTCATCCAACGTTCATGCATCTTCGCGGACTTCATGGTCCTTGATATGCAAGATGATGAGGGAATACCCCTCATTCTTGGGAGACCATTCCTATGTGACGCCAACGCAAGAATCAATGTCGAAGCCGGAACGACCCAATTCCGCATTGGGAAGAGGAACTTAATGTTCCGATTTCAGGCAGCAGAAGAGAAATGCTATACACTGTAGGGCAAAAATGAGCAATCAGGGGCATGGACGGAGCCACAGCCCCAGCGACTTCCCACCACTCCAACAAAGCCTAAGAAAACAAGAAAGGTGTGGCGGGAAATACAGAAGTCATCTCCATCTATTTCTTGGGAATGGGGTGACGAGTGGAATTGATCGCGGAGAAAAGTCTCACTATCAGACTTAAAAAGATGAGTCCTTTTTGCCAAAAGGTAAAATTGGTAGTTATCTCATATTTCCCTTTCAAAATGTTATTTGATTTTTCCAAATGCATATTTGAATTTTCCAACCTTGCATCTGCATGCTAGATTTTTTCTAGCCAAATTTCCCTTTTCAAATAAAAAATTCTGAAAATAAATTTTTGAGTTGAAAAATCCTAGAAGAATTATTCAAGCAAAATTTTGGGCGAATCTGGACCTAGACATTTGGGCAGGACATCAGGTAGCCATTAGAGAGACGTTGCAAAAAGTTGGAGGCAGGCTGGCCCGGCAGGGGCTCGGCCGACCCCAGGGGTCGGCCGACCCTGGGCAATGGTCATGTGGGCCCAGCCTCCTCCAACAGCTCCTAGCTGTTGCTCTTGTCTTCTCCCCCGGTGCCTGGCTCGGTTGCCTATAAATAGAAGGGGGTTTGAGGGGTTTCTTCACCCATTCACTCATTTCCATCACCCTCTCTCCCTCTTTGCTCATGCTCTTTGGTTTTCTTGGATTTCTTGCTCGAGTTGAAGTGTCAAGCTCTCTCTCCAATTTGTCGCTGAATTTTGAATATTTGTGGAGCAAGCTCGGTAAGGATTTCATTTCGATTTCACTAACCCATCACTGAGTGCTCGTGTTGTCCCATTGTTGTGCAAAATGAGTTGGATTGCCGGTGCATACCGGAAGGTGACCCGCTCACGCCATTCTAGAGACAGAGAGGGCTCGTCTCACCACTCTGGAGCTACACCAAGTCCAATGTCAACCGACCGTGAAGAAGAGGAAGAGGAGGAGCAATCCACGCCACAAGCCGAAGGAGTGTTCGACGCCGATGCCGCCTTCATCGACTTGAGGGACGACCGGGAGAGACAAGCCTACGCTCTCATCAAGGATCGAGTCTTCGCCAACACCAAGGAGTTCGACTCGGCCCTTCTCGAGAAAACATGTATGGACTCTTAGTTCAATTCCATTTGGCATTCTCTTGGTTGGGAGAACTTTGTTCTGGTGTGGGAGATTGGTTCTAGGCCTCTCACCATCCAGTTTCTCTGTATTCTTTGGGAGGATGAGACTGGTATTACATTTCGTATCCATGGAATGTTGTATCGAGTCTCACGGCCAGATCTTAGTCGCGCTCTCGGTTTTCATCGTCGTTGTGTTGTTTCTCTCGATCAAGCTTGCAGCGATTTTATTCGAGATAGTTTTTGGGAAGAGCTTTCTAGTCGGCCTGTCCGTGGCAAGTTAGCACCTCGGCGCAACGATATCGCACATCCCACTCTCCGACTGTGGCACAAGTGGCTCGCCATCACTCTCTTTCCGAGGGATGATGTTCGAACCGTGCGGACGGACGAGATGAGGATATTATATGCTGCGGGCAGACGGATCAGAATCTCCCCAGTGCAAGCTATGATTTGGCAGTGGTTGACAAATTTTAGGATGATGGGTTCTATTGAGTGTACGTCTTTGATCACACGTATCATTTTGAGTCTCTAGATTACTCAAGGGGCTAATGTTCCCTACATTGATTCTCCCCGGGCCGTGATAGATGAGGCGTATTTGATTCAAGGACATACTCTTAAGAAGGGCCCGGATGATTCTTTGGTTTTCTTTTACCCTGGCCATGCAAACCAGATTCGGTTACCTAACCCGGATTTCCGTTTGTACGGCCAAGGGCCACTGACCGTTCCACTTGAGGAACCTCGTCGTTCTAGTGTTTCTGGAGACAGGGTCACTAGGAGTGCATCGAGGAGGGCAGCGACAGCACAGCAACCACCACAACATCCTCCGTCACAGCCGTCACCATAGCCGTCGCCTCAGCCACAGCCTCAGCCTACCCCACCGCTGTCTAGTGCATGGGCCTCAACCGGGTACATGTCTGTAGTTACACCCGGATATGCCCCCAGTTGGGACCAGCCCATGTGTCAGCCAAGTGCGAGTAGCTCGACTTGGGCTAGTGCAGGAAGTGGCGAGTGGGTTAGGCCCGCCGGTGCGACCTACGGGGACTCGTCTTCATCGTCTGGGTTGCGCTCGTCATCTCGTGGGGCCACCCTCACTAAGCAGATGAGCGAGCTCAACATCCGTGTCGGTACCATGGAGGAGACAATGCACCAGCAGGCTGAGTCCACTCGGGACTAGCAGCGTATGACCGACGAGAGGATTTACACCATGGAGCAGAGACAGCAGTGACAGCTGGACGAGTAGAGGGCTTACTACGCGTGGATGGGATACCACCCTCCACAGCAGTGAGCCTGAAGCTAGCTTGGGGGAGGACCCCCATTCTGAGGTAAATTGTATCTTCTATTGTTTTCAGAACCCCATATGCTAAAAACACATAAAAATCTGAAAAGTTAAAAAGACAAAAAATATTTATTTGCTTTATTAAATTAGTTTGTTTTCATATACGCGGTAAGAGTGTTCTTATTCTCCATGGTTGAAATGATGAATAGTTGCTCTGTTTATTCCTCTTGTATGCCTTGTTTACAGCTTAGTACCCTATTTAAGTTTTGAGTTTGTTGGCTAGTATGATCGAACCTGAGCTTGAAATTTGTGGGTAGCAAAAGCATGATCTTTGCCTAAGTTGTTGCGAGGTATGATATGGTATAATGGAGTTGCTATCAGCTAGTACTAAGTGATGTTTGATATCCGGAGTTTTCTTTTGAAAAATGCTAAAATGATAAGTTCCTCAATGATAAGAAATTCCTATCCAAGGCCATATGTAGATCTTAGCTTCTGTTAACCTCCACATTTGCTACCTGATTTCTTCATTGAGTCTTGTCGAATTGTTGTGACCCTCTGCAAGTAAACTTGTCATTACTCCCATGATCAAGATCACGTACACCACCATATGCGAAACTTCTACACTGGAAGTTAGAAACCATCATTTCATCCATCTCCCATCCATTCCACAAAATAAAGCTCCGCGCATTGTTCCATGATTGCTCTCCCTCCAAAAATATTTAGCAAGGACTATGGGCTATGTTCATAAGAAAAAGAGAGAAAAAGAGAAAAAGAATAAAGAGACATAGCCCAAGTCTCAAAATTTTCAAAAAGGAGGAGAGTAAAATCTTGCAAATAGGAGTTCATTATCCATCCACCATACACACACTTTTGCACATCTTGATCAGGGTGTATGACTTGTTCTCCCAAGGATCTGGTTTTCAACTCGACAATACATGAGAAACAGGTATGCCACATGTTTTCCCTACCTACAGCTCCACATATCAGCTTATTAGAAGTAGGTGGTGAAAGAAGGCAAAATAGTGCCTTGGTGAGGAATCATACACAATGAGCGATCCGAGAGTATCATTCGAGGAACTTTGATTTCTTTTTGAAAAAACTGCAAAATCTCCGGATTGATAACTGATCAAGGTACATGTGATTGGTAATCTTTATACAACCATTCTATCTTTCAACCGCCCAAGGCAGGTCAAGCTACACGCCCCATATCAATCGAGTGTAAGGTAAGATCAATGCCAACTTCTTCAACCCTTGATAGAGTACCTAGCTAAGTCCATACTCAATCGGGACGAGCAAGAGGCTAGCTTGGGGCAGTTGTTGACGGCTGTTAAGTGCCTACTTTAGCCGTCAATATACTCATGAATAAAGGAGCATAAGGCATTTCTTACACGTATTCAGTTAAGAATAATGTAGTTCCACTTGTCCTTGGAGATTATTTGATTGCAGGAAAATAAGCAGGAAAAGAGTGGCAAACTCGCCTTCTATGATCCATGCCACATCACCTCATCCTAGGTGGGATGCCAACAAGGATGCCTTGCATGCAAAGCTACCAACTAGGGCGCCATGCATGCATGCCATGCAAGCAATCCAAGTGAAGCAACCACTGATGAATCAGAGTGCGACACGTGGACGTCACATGGATCCATGGGCCCACAAAGTCATGCAAATCACGCCAAAACAAGGTGGACACCGGGAACCGAACTAAGGACCCACAGGATAGCCACCTGGAGAAAGCACAAGCCAGGAGGGCCCACCAGGGGGTCGGCCGACCCCACAGGTTAGCCGAACTGACCTTGGCTCGGCCTGTCCTGTGCTTCCACGTGGTGCTTCCCTATTGGTCCGAGGCGCCATTCCCGGGGTGTTTGCATCCATTCCTCGCCGGTGCCCGAGCCTATAAATAGAAGGAGAGGGGGCTCACTTATGAGACATCCACACTTGCAACACCTCTCTCACTTTTAGTCTCGAGGCTAGGAGGTAGGATAGAGTAGTTCTAATTCAGGTTCCAAGTCTCCTTTGGGATCTAGGTATGAGTTCTCTTGTATCTTATTTCGTTTGTATGACTTTGATCTACTTCAGTTATTTAGCTATTTAATATAAGGTTGTGTTAGTATACATGAGTGATTTGCTCATGTGTTCTTCACCTGTTCATCATTTAGAGGCCCCTGTTCTTGATGAACAAGGCCTTTCGATCCACTTGACGGGTGACTTTCACATGTTTCTGGTGTTTGTTCATAAGTTAGAGGTTCATGTTCTTCGCGAACATGACCCTTTGATCTAGTTGAACAGACATAGGAAAACACGAATACGTTTGTGTACTTAACCTGGTTTGATCTAATTAGATGACATGACTGCGTTGTATGAAGTCTGTGCTTGAGCTACGGTACTCGGTGTAATTGGCTGGTTTATCTGGTGGCTTGACCTGGGTCACAATAGCCCGGGCCGGTCAAGTCCGGCTAACAACATAAGCATGGTGCTTGGGTTGTGTAGCTACCTTACTTATGAGTTTATCCCACGGTTTGTCTTGGGGTAGACCGCGGTAGTGACAGCCGTTGGTCCCTCTGAAATCCCCCACGTTCGGATAAGCTGTTGGAGTCTAAAATCTAACAACTGGAGTTGTGCAGAAGCAACGCAGGAGGTTAGCTCGCCGTGGTATCTGGGTGCTTAAGTCAATGTTCTTCAACACTAGTGTATCTAACTCGTTCTTACCAGCTTTATGTGTATATTATGTAAGAACCTAGAACTAACTCGTATGTTGCCTCCTATGCCTAAGACACTTTAGAGAGAGAGTGAGTGTGTGTGTGATCACACTACCCCCATTATCATTATCTTACCCCTGTACTTGAGTGTCTGATTTATTTCTGTGTATGATCTATACTCATTGCAATAGTGTTGAGCTTGTCAATCCACCAATGCCTTCCTTGGATTCGATACCCTTTGGAATACTCCTTTGGGGAAATGCTACAATGGTACTTCCGTGCGCTTGCGGACTCCTGTAACGTTAAGAATTACCAACCAGCATTTCTGGTGCTGTTACCAGGATGGGTTCCAAACATGTTCTAAGGTGATTGCGTTAAGAAATGTCAACAGTCATTTAATATTTCGTCCATATATATGAAATTTGGATATACACATTGAAGGTAATCATCATAAAGATGTAGACCTATTAGTGATGAGCAAAAGCTGCCTAAAAGCGCGGATCTCAGGGCAAATAAGCTCTTGTAAAGAACTTATAGCAGCCAGCGCCTAGGTCGCATCACCTTGTGTTATTCTCAAATCATATGTATAGGCCTTAATTTTTTAATTTTGCTTAATTTTCTTTTTAATGTAGAAAACTTGATTAAGTGATTATGCAAAATAAAATAAATTGCATAAATAAGAATTGTTCTAACACCTAAAAATGATCTGCGGATCATTAACATGCATAATTACAGCGGTAATTATAACATCCAAGTTACATAGGTATGAATACCGGAGGGTACATAACACAATGTGCTTGAGAACACATATTTACAGAACATTTCAAGGTCTAAAACGTAAAAATACAGAACTGATAATTCTAAAAACGTAAATAGATAATAGCCAGAGGGCTTATTGATAAATTTAGGGGGTAAGTTAAACTTTTCAGAAGTTGGAGGGGTTCTGATGAACTTTCTGAAAGTTGGAGGGTTCTGATGAACTTTCTGAAAGTTGGAGGGGGTCCGTTGGACTTCTGCGGCTTGGAAGAGCAGTGCGGCCCATTTAGGCCTGCGGGCTTTCCTTTTTTTCTCTTTTGGAAGCAACAACGGCCTCTGGTGTTGACGGGAATGGCAAGGTAGGAACCCATGGGAGTCTCGATGAAGTGCAGGGTGGGTTCCATCTTACCTAGGGATGGATGGCCGGCGGTTGTCGCCGGCGAGGCCCTATGGCCTCTGTTTCTTTTGCTTTCTCTTTTCCGGCGAGTTTCGCTCAGGGTGTAGACGAGGTGCTGAAAACGTGTTGTGTAATGAGTGAAAATGAAATGGAACTGTGTATTCTTGGATTGATTGGAGGGGGTGGGACCCCACTATTTATGTACAGTGAAGGGGCACACAGGCACCCTTTGGGGGGATGAAGCCCCTCTGATGAGGCGGCAGTTGCCTCTGCTAATTACATCGTTAAGTAACAACTAATTACATATTAAGTTAATTGATCATTAACTAATATTTCATAACAATACCCTACGTCCTGTGTTGGTGGTCGTATTGATTGTTCCGCGAATGGGAATCAGATTGGACATGTTTTGGAGGGGGAATCCCTGTCTCCCTTATATAGGCATGGGGTGCAGGGTTACAGATCACGTGGGATCTATCCTAGTCGGTTATACATGATCTTCCTTTGATTACAAGCAATATCTTTCCTAACCAACCAGTCTTTATCTCATTCCTGATCCGTACGCTCGTGCCGAGTGCCCCACGTGTGGGCCCATGCCGTCCTCGTAGATACGTTGTAGGGCCCTTCCATGTGGCACCTTGGGGGTATATCCCCCACACTGACCTTCAGAGAGAGTTCCCTCACTTGTTCGAAGAGGAGGATGGAGCTTAATCTCGGGGACGAAATTCTCGTTGGTGGGGGAGAATGTAACATCCCATAATTTTGTAAGGTACGAGTTTTAGAAAAATTTAAAACTTTTTATTTGATGTTGAGTGCTACCAAATTTAATCCCAATTTGCTAGCCACACCTCTAAATTCCATAAAATAAAAGCATATATAAAAATAAATTCAAATTATGGTATAAATATGTGAGTTGGATTTATTGGATTTTATTTGGTTTTATTTTAGTGTGTTTTGAATTTGAAATAATTCAAATTCAAATAGTAAAGTTAAATATGTACTCAAACATATTTGAAAACCTAACATCTAACTTGGGCCTGCTAACCCGAGAGGAAGTCTGCCAGAGCCCCCTCAACTCTTGGCCCATGAACATCGGTAACCCCTAACCTTTTTCGCTGGCCCGCTTAGCAGCCCAGACCAGCCCAACGCTGCGGCCCCTGTCGCTTCAGTCACTGACGAGTGGGACCCCGCTGGTCGTCGTCATCCCTCTCCGTTCAACCCGTTCACACCGCCGCACCTTTTCCTCGTCGCTCGTGCGCGCGCGCCCGGCCGGGGGGACAGGCCGCCGCTTGACCTGCTGGCATGGACGTCGAGCCAGGGGCGCGTTGGGGCACACGTCGTGCACTCCACCAGGGTAAAACCCCCCTTTTACCCCTGCGGCGTGACGTCCCAGAGTGCCCGCCGGTCACTGGCGTGCAGCCACGTCGACCGTCCACGCCATGGCCACCAATAGGAGTGCAGCGTGCCGCCTTTACCCTTGCCCTGCCTTGACTGTGCCGCTATACCCCACGGCCGAGCCCCCTCTTGCAATCCAAGGCTCATTTGGGGTATGCCCCCTTTCCTCTGTTCCGCCGCCGAGAGAGAAGAAGGGGAAGTGGAAGTGGAGGAAGAGAGAAGGGAGAAGGGGAGCCGCGCACCGCGTCACCGTCGATGCACCGGAGACGGAGCAGCCAAGTGCGAGCCGCTCGTGTAGAAGAGGAGGCCGCCCGAGTCAAGTCAGAGCCGGAGCAGAGGAGACGCCGCGCCGCCGAGTACCTCATCGTCGCGCCACCCCTCTTCGTCGAGCCTGCTACGCCTACACCGCCAACCCAATGTGAGCCAGACCACTGCTGCTTCTTCTTTTCTCCCTCTTGGTCATCCTGTGATGGATGGGAGCGTACCCCAGCGTTATGCCACCGACTGTCGTGCCACGCATGAACCCGATGCCCATCACCGTCTATGACCCGAGCTTCATCCCGCGCCCTTGTTTGCAGGATCCCAAGCCTACCGTCGCTGTCGTGCACCACGCACGAGCAGGCTGGGCCTTTGGCCCCTAACCGCGCGCCATCGCCGTCGCTGCCATGTCGCGCTGTTGGACCTTGGTGACACGCGCATCCATGTGCGTGTGCCGTTCGTGCCGCGCAAGCGAGGCACGTGCCTGCACGTTCGAGTCTCGGACTAGCGCACCCCAGCACAAGGTCCAGTGCAGCGTGCAGCTCTGCCTCGTGTCGTTGTGGCACACTGTCACCGCCGTGCGCTGCGCCGTGTCGCGTCATGCACCGGCCATAGGGACTCGACCCCAGGGTCTCGACCATGCCAGAGAGACTCACTAACCCTAGCGGTTTCGCCCATGTGCTCACTTGGCTGCCGGAAGCGCAGGAGCCGCCGTGCGCCTTGCGCCGTCGCCACCGCGCGCTGCACCGAGGTACGCCGGGAATGAGCACGCGAGGGCGGGTGTGCCAGCGAACCCCAGAAAGGTTTCGGGAGCATTTTCGCGCCCAGAAAAGTTTGAGGGCCTCCGCTGGACTTCTCCAGAGCGGCCTGAGATGGACCGGCCGATGGGTCGTCCGTTCTGTTAAGGACCACGTGGGCTCAGATGACCTTTGGCCTGTTTTAATAACTTCATGAGTGTTTTCTGGACTTGGTCTATTGGGCTCTGTTGGGTGTAACACCCTGAAATTTTCTGATTTCAGGATGTTATTAGGAAGAATAATTAAACAACGATTTCTCACAATTTTTAAAATTTTCCCAACATTTATTCTCTTTATAGGAAATTTAGAATAGAAAAAAAATAATTGATTGTTTTTATAAATTAAATAAAATGAATCTTTTTGTGTGCTGCATTCATATTCGTTTGCATGGTTTTTGGTTGTTGTTTGGTGCTTCAAAATCATAAGATGTCCAAAAACCACCACTAAACCCTTCACCCTTCCCTCTTTCTCTTTGCAGTCTAGCCCGGCCTCCTTTCTCTTTCGGCCCAACTAGCCAACCTCCTTCTCTCTTTTGGAAGCCCACCTAGTTCCTCCACACGGCCCAGTTCGGCCCGTTACCATCCCAACTGCCCTCCTCCCTCTCTCACCCACCGACAGACGGGGCCCACCCGTCAGTCCCATCCCCTACCTCTAGCCACCCGTCTCCTCTGGCTACGCGCCCACTGCCTCTCCCAGGCGCTTCTCCTCTCCGCGCCTCCTATCCCTTCCACTGATCGCTATAAATGCGCAGTGGCACACTCTCGTACCGCCTCGCCTCCTTACCCGAAATGGCCGCTCCACCTGAACTCCACCGGGCCAGTAATGGCCGCCACCACCAGAGCTTCGCCACCGCCTAGTCACGCCCCTTCCCCTGCCCCTCTCCACCCTATAAAAGGTGCCTCTGAGCCCTGGTCCACCCGCACCTCACCCCACCCTCTCCTCGCGCACAGCGCAGCCCCAGCTTGAGCCCGTAACACCGCAGCCCGCCGAAGCTCCATCGCCATTCTCTTCACCGGAGCTTTGTGTGAAGGTGCGAAACCTCCCCGAGCTATCTTTCCTAGCTCTCATGTCCTCTAGCACCTAGCGCTCCACGCCGGAGTTGCACCGCCCACCTCGCCAGCTGTAGCGCCTCCACCGCCGCCGCCCAAACTCCCTCTCTAACCCTTTATGTGTGTTCGCAAACTTCCCAGCTCCACATAGGTACAAATCCCCTAACAAACTGAGTCTGGAAACTCGATTTTGAGTTTTTCCGGCGCAGCGCCGCCCGTCGCCGCCGCTCGCCGCTGGCTTCCAGTGTGTTTGACACCGCCAGCCCCGTCGGAGGCCCGCCAGCCGCCCGATCCACTGTGGACGGCTCAGATCGAGCCACAGCCCCGGGTCAAACCGTTTTATAACGGTTAACCTAGCCGGCCGCCGCTCTTTTGCTTAAGAGCCCCTTGGTTTTTCTATTTCAGAAGAATACCCTTCCACCTTCAAAGATCCTTTCTTTTAGGTCCTGCTTTTCCTGTTTAGGCCCCTAATCTTTCCAGTTTTTGCACCCGCCGTCCTAAGCCGCCTTTTTTTGCACCCAAGCCCCTCAGTTCTTCTGAAGTTTTAGGTTTTAGCCCTTGGTTCTTTCAGTTTATCCCCTGGTAGTTAGTTTCTCTCGCAGTTTGGCCCTTGCAACCTTGTTTAGCCCCTAGTTTCCACGTTTTAGCTCTGTTTCGATCGTTTCAAGTTGTGTTACCTTCATAACAACATAAAGTACACACTAGAAGTGATGTTTTTAATCATGCATGTTTTTGAAATTAAATTAAATATTAACTTGATTAATGCCTATTAAACTTGCTTTTCCTAAATAAAATCTATTTAGAGTATGAACCCGTGTTTTCATAAGGAAAGTTAATTTAATTAATACTTATTTAAATGATTCTTCCAATTAAAAGCTAATTAAGGTTATACCTTGATTTTCATAATCAAACTTAAATTGATTAATAATTATGCAATTTGCTTTCTAAATAAAAGCAACATAGGTTCTATCCGGAGTTTTCTTAATTAAATGTTAATTTGGATAAATATAAATATAAACATGTTTTTAATTATAATTTGATTAGTTCAACACGAAATATAAAGATATACGCTTAGATGCTTTACATGCTTCTGTTAGAAGTAAATGTTTAATTTGCATAAATCATACTTGTATATTTGTAAATAAAATTGGACTAAGTTTACATCGTCTTTTATATAAAAATATAACTTGCTTAATTCTAAATAGGGTATTTCTCTGAAATAACCTATGAACATTACTTTATTGAATTAAAATATACCAAACACATAACCTTGTGTGATATAATCCAAATCCCTCGATAGTTCTGAATGTTTCTTGCATTCCCGATCCTAGAGCCAAACCTTGTCTTCTTTTTAAGCCTTTCATGCTTGGTGTATTGTTCTTAGTTGTGATTGTTTTCTTTTGCATGTTTGTGCTACATGTTTGCTTCGAGTAGAAGATCGAGCCGTTGATCGGAATTCTTGAAGTTTAAGAGTTTCAAGAGAGCAAAAGCAGAACAACAGAAGAGTAGCTTTTTGTTGAAGAAAGGCAAGTGCTTTCCTCCACTGCATATTCTACTTTGTCCTACATAACTTGCATAATAACTAAAATCTACATTTAAATGTTGTTATGTATAACTTGATGGGGAATCACCTTTTAAGGACATGACTAGAATTGTATCCCTATTACCTTGAACAACCATGTTTTAAATAAATGTTTTGGTATAGATAATGCTTAGTTGCTTAACATGGGATGGTTGAATGGATCTTTATAAAATGTTGATCATGGTAACCTTGGTGAAGATGTGGTTAATAACAAGATTATATGAATTAATTGGAACATGGAGAACCACCCAAGAAAACAGTGCAACCACAGTCCATATGTCTCTGGCTTAGCCAATTAATTAGGTGTGTGGAATTATCTGATAGCCTTATCCGAAAGGAGCAGAGGGGGTCAGAGTTGAAGGGGTATAGCCCGGTCCTCTTGGCCGCAGCCTTTGCTAAGGTGTTGTCCACAATGGAGGGTTATGGTCCGCTCTGCTACTGTAACTATGCGGGCTATTGGTCTTTTGCATACCTTTGTAAAGGCTTCGTAGTGGACCCCTGGCCAATCACCTCGGAAGTGTTTAAGGGTCTAGCTAACCCGGGCAACACGGGGAACATGAGCTATGGGTAAAGTGTACAACCTCTGAAGAGTGAAAACTGATCGATCAGCCGTGCTAACGGTCAAGAGCGGCTTGGACCCTCACATGATAAGTGAACTCGAAGATGGAATTAAATCATGGTTTTATATGGTTTTGAATTAATGTTTTTTAAATGCTTAATTTTGGGTTGGTATAAACTTCCACCTAGTAAATAGGTGCTTCCTAATAAAATTTGACCAACATTAAAATGCTAACCGCTGCAAAATCTTAGCCAATCCTTGATAGCCTTGCATCTTCCCCCACTAGCTGAGCTCCAACCATAAGTGTGCTCACCTTTTCTTACTGCTGTTCAGAAGAAGAAGGTGTATGAAGTTCAAAAGATGGTGCTAGGCGTACGCAACCCCTATCGATTGCCTATGAAGTTTGGAGCTTTTGTTTTCTAGGATTCTGCTGTAAATCTCTTATAATCTCTCTTTTACTTACGTGATACTGTTTTTGTTATTCAATTATATGTTAGTATATGTATGAAAATAGATCCTGGCATACATATAGTTATTACTTGGTTTTCTTCGAAAAAATAGGTGTGACATTGGGCCAGGTCCATTGGGCCACTTTCGGCCCACTAACAGATTTGCCCCACTAACCGAGCCCACTGACCGATGACGTCATGCTGATGTCATCATTTTCTTTAAAATCCTTTTCTTATTTATAAATGATTTTATAAATGTTTTATAAATCCTTTTATCTTTGAAAAATCATAACGAATTATTTATAACTCTGAAAAATATGAAACCAGTTTCATTATTTTTCTAAAATCAAGCCCGTGCTGTTTGTAGATAGTTTGGGTCTTTTTGCTTCTTTTAAAATTGGGTGTCTTTGGATTTATGCCTGGTTGCTTGCCGCTAATCTTAGCGTCTCGTATCTCGTGCTGAGCAGACCAGATCTACGAGCCGGAGGAGGAGAACGACCCCGACTACAACCAGCACCAGGACTTCGAACGCCAACTAGGTATCATGTCACTCCCGACCATATAGATCCCATACATGCTATTTAGTTACTAGTGCTATAATTGTTATCTTATGAATGATTTTGAATGCATAGACAATCTTCTAGCCATCCCTTGATTTGTTATATGATGTACCTTGAACTCCCTACCTTGGGACTAGCTATGTCATATGTCACCTTCGGCCCAAGATCCTAAATTAAGAAATCAAGACATGAACAGCAATATTGCACTTGTGAACTTAAGATTAATCATGTTGCAATCAGAGGTAAGCAAAAATTTGTTTCAAACTGTCCAAGATAAAATTCACATAAACACTAGTGTACCAAGAATGCTACTCCACAAAATGTGGAGATGGATTTGCTCACTGATTCTTAACTAGATGATCTCTACCAAAAATTTCCACTAGTACCAATTCGTCAAGAAATCCTAAATTGCAAGTCCAGAATTGATTATTTCTCTGAAACAATTTCGCACTCACACAAAAATAATCACTTCAATGTACTAAGCAACAACCAGAGGAATTTGAGGCGAGTAAGAAAAGTTACAGGACGCTCCCATCCGAAGTCCTGCCATTTGCGGGGGTACAACTCCTCACCGGACTCCTCCGCCGGCTTCGACTTCTTGGCGTCGGGGTGCTGAAAACCCTCATCGTCGGCTTGCCGCTTCCGAGGCATCCTAGCGGATTCAGCGTCCGCTTCCTCGGATGCCCGGCGAACATCGAGGCAAGGAAACCACCCCAGCATCGCCACCTCCGCCGCCGGTCCCATCGAGGACCCCGTATCCCGGCTCGTCGAGGATGCTGCCGGCAATGCGGCATTCGCCGAGGAAGGGCGACGAGAAACCGTCGACGCCGCGGGCGAGCCCAGCTCCATCTTGGCGTGCGGGTCTGGCGGTGGGGAGGTTTGGAAAGTAGTCGGAATTGGGCGGCGGTGGGGAGGTTTGCAAAGTAATCGGAGTTGGGCGGCGGTGGGGTGGTTTCTACTGTTGCGAGGTGCCTAGGAAGGGGCAAGACAAGAAGCGAAACGTCGGGGCAGGCGGGGGCGTCTAGGCACACACAGGGTGCGGTTGACACCAGTTGTTTTCCACCCCAAGCGTCTGACAAATGGATCCCACCACAAAGGGCCCACACAGAAACCCCACACCAAAGGGATGCAACCCACCGATCGAGGAGACGACTACCTCGCGGTTGCTTTTTCTTCATTGCATTTGACTAGAGGGTCCCACATGACAGGCAAGTGATGAACTTATTTTTGTATTTTGATTCATAATCAAAACTTAAAACATGTTTGTATTACACGTATGATGTCCAACTCAGGTGGTTTTTCCCCCACATTCTTAGAAAACAAAAATCTATCTCATGAGTCCAGTGCAATTCGAAATTACAAAGTTTGTGAAAGATTGATATCTAAAATTGTTTTTTTCAAACACTAGATGATGTCAAATGAAAAAGTGATGAACACCAAAGTTTCATAGCTCATCGAGATGAACAATGTTTATTTTGGACGGTTTTTCATTTGACGAAGTGGTACTATCATGTAGTACAAAATTGACATGTCCCCAACCAAGTTTCTTAAACTATGTGAGTGAACCTATGTTAATGAACAATGTGTAGTACCACTTTCTCAAATGAAAATCCGACCTAAATAAAGTTCGTAGATCTTGTTGAGATGTGAAACTCTGGTATTCACCACTTTTCCATTTGACATCATCTGGTGTTCAAAAATATCGATTGTAGATATCATTTTTTGAATTTCAAAATTTGTCCTATTCAAACTCTGTCAAATGGATTAATGACTTAAATAAAGATTGTAGGCCTTGACGAGTTGTAAAGGTTTGGTATTCAAGAAATTTTCATTTGACAACTTTTGACAACTATATTCAAAATCTCTCAATTTTCAAGGTTTTTGATAACAGAAGCAATTTGCGTCATCGTCCCCACGTGTGGGACCAGTTAGCCGCACGACTGCATGAGCACTGGTGGTATGGACGAAGTTGTGTCCCCACTTCCTTTTAGCTTATAGACGAAGCTGGACAGACAGCATAGAATATTGCTTCATCCCTATTCCCCCAAACTGTCCCATCAAAACTGGGGTTTTCTTGCCTTCCGCCATCACTGGCGACCACCAAGCTTCCAATCTCGGACGCCATTGTCACGCCACCTAGCTCTGAAGGAAGATTGGCACCCGCGATGACCCGATGCGAGGTAGAAGGCAGTGCCGCCCCTGAAAGGAAGGGGGATGCAGTCGGGGCAACCGCCGCCGCCAGCCTGCACACCAACCAAGGTGCTGCAGGCGGAGCAAGCGCCACCGCGTCAGCAGAGCGTGTCAATTTCCAGGTCAGCCCTTCGCGGTACATTGTGTAGGTAGTTGTGGATTTGTAGCGAGATTGAACTGTTTGATTAAGATTCTGAACTCTGTTTTCTTGGATTGGTACTGTAGGGTGGCAAGCGTCATGCCGTGGATGTGTGGGACGCCGCTGCCGATGCTGTCGACGTTCGAGTAGGCAGTGGCTGGGACGAATGGTGCCCCGCCGTCGTCCGTCCACGGCGTTCGCCGAATCCGGGACCGCCCCCAACTTCGGTCCACGAGGTCGAATTCTTCAAGGAGCGGTACCCGAGCATCAAGACCACAATCACTTGCGACACGGGAGTAGTGGCGGAGTACATCAAAGAAATCAAAGGTAGCCCTCCTCCAGATCGTTTGCTCGTCGGATTGGACACCGAGTGCATTGAGCTTCACAGTGGCGAGCTCAAGGTCGCATCGTTGGAATTGTGCGTCGGGCTGCATTGCCTTATTTACCAGGTGATCCATGCCGGCTACAAGCTACCTGATGTCCTGAGCAAGTTTCTCAGCGAGGAAGGCCACATCTTTGTCGGAGCGCATATCTCGAATGATGTTGAATGCCTAGAGCAGGACTGCAGCATCACGATTTCTAATTGGAAAGACCTTCAACTACTTGTTTCTGAGGTTGATGACAAGTACAGCAATCTGTACCAAAATGGTTACAGGTCTTCACTGGAGAAGATTGGAAATGTGGTACTAGACCTACCTCTGTTCAAGGACAGAAGAGTGAACCACAAGCTGTGGGGTTTGAGGTGTTTGCAAGCCTGGCAGGTGAATTACGCCACCAAGGATGCATTTCTGTCTTTTGAGATTGCAAATCAGATTGAGATCAACCATGGTTACCGATTTGTGCCAGATGATATATAGTTAGAATTATCTAGTAATGTAATAATCCATAGTAACAAGTAGCATTTCTGGGTTGTGAGAACAAGTATCTGTGTATGTATATCTAGTAATGCAGTGATGTAGTCAATGCAAGTACACTGCTACTACTTTGGTATATATGTGCAAGTCTTTTTTATGATGTCAAATGGCAACTTTGGTATTATAAGTTGCCACCACACCACATGAAATGACACCCAGCCACGCCATGACACGCCAGTTCGAACCCACAGCACGACACGCCAGTTCGAACCCACGCCACGCCACACCATGCCAGTTCGAACCCACGCCACGACACGGCAGTTCTGATGTTGAGTTGTTAATTTCTTTGCAAATAACTTGAGAGGCCGCCGTCGGTTATTGGAAACTAGAAAGACGCCGCCGGTTCTTGGAAAGTCCTCTCCGCCCACATCTCACGCTCCCCCGCCGTGCCCTCTCCGCCCACATCTCACGCTCCGTCGCTGCGCCCTCTCCGCCCACATCTCATGCTCCGTGCCGCGCGACTTCCCTTCCATGGCATTGAGGGAGCACCCGCGGTCGCTCGCGGAACTCCCAGAGGAGGTGCTGGCGATCATCACTGGCCGAGTTGGTGCGACATCGAATCGGCCAATGGAGGACCTCCGGAGCCTACGTGCCACCTGCAAGAGCATGCTCTGCCCCTGCCGCGACAGAGACGTCGGTAGACTCATGGCACTAGGTCGGGTTCCAGTCGAGCAGATGCAGAACGCCGACCCCGACGGCTACGACGTCTTCGTTCGTAGCCTGGCTGCAGCCGGCAACCCGGTGGCCGGCTTCCTCACCGTGATGGACGACATCTTCGGCAGGAACCGCGGCCGGCGTCCTCCCCTCAACGAGCTACACCGCGCTGCCCAGGCCGGGAACAGAGGGGCGGCCTATGTGGCGGCCGTCCTCCTCTACAGGTTCTACAGCGGGGCCGATGCCGACGCCACTACATTTGCGTACATGAAACAGGTTGAGGGCGAGGCTCAAGGGCAGTGGCATCCGTGGATGATCATCAACGGGCATTCTCAATATTTCCATACTCGTGGGGTTAATCTTGCAAAGCAAATGAGGATTATCGCCCTCCGCCAGGGCCGCCGCCGGGCAACGCTTCCACCGGTGGTGGCGCGAGGCAACATTCCACACTGCGTAGGCCGAACCTTCTGCGGTAGGGAGCCGAGCAGGAGGGGGTTTGCCATGTATTTCTATAGTGATGAATGTAGGCTTCGTTTCGAATGCGATGCCTTCTTCTTTAGTGTTAATCATGTTTACAGAGGCTAAAATGGTGTAAAGTGTATCATCTGCTAGAACTTCCTATTAAGCTTCATGCTCATGATGTGTCCCAACCAGAATAAAGAAATAACAAGTTATGTTTTTCTAGAGATTCTTCTACACTGGTAGGAACCTACCTTTGCCAAAATTATAGTACTTATTATTCAAATGCAGTGAGAATGTAACAGCTTGGGAAAAGTGACCACAAATACACCTCATACTTTAGTTTTGGGGCACGACATAATAATGTAATAAATGTTGAAAACAATTGTCATGGCAAGAATAAATTGTCTCTTAACACGCCAAACCAAATCGACTAAGTATCAATCGAAAAATTCATCATCTTGGGCATCTTGAACAATTGGTGCAACAACTCCATCATCAATGTACGTGTCATTTGCATCATGTTCATCATCAACATCAAATACATCATCGTCTGGTTCATCAATTGCCTCGGCCCGCACCTGATTAATAACTGAGACATCCCCGGTTATGCCTTCCTTGTCCGATCTTGACCAATTTGTCAAATCCTGGTGTTCACCGAGCAAATTAATACCTTCGATACCCACAGCAATTGAGTCCTCAAGATCTAATTCAGGCATGGCAAACAAGTTCCTTGGTTTCAGTGAAATAACACTGCTCCAACCGGGTTTGTTCACCAGATTCACATAAAACACCAGTTCTGCCTGTGTTGCCAGAATATAGGGTTCATTCTTATACCTGTGTCGAGTAGTATCGATGTCAATCACCCCAAATTTATCTTTACTGTATCCTTTGCCTCTGTTGGTACTTGTTGCAGCAGGCACATCAAACCAGTCACACTGGAACAGAATAACTTCTTTTTGTCCAGGAAATTCCAATGAGATCATTCTTTTAATCACCCCATACCAGTTCGTGCCTCCTTTCTCACCCTTGACAAGCACACCACTGTTTTGTGTCACGAGGGTTTTCTCAATGTTAACGGTCCGAAACAGCCAATTATTGATATGACATCTATTCAATGTACGAGGTCGGGGATCCGGTCCTTGAGCAAGTGCAAACAACTCTGAACTTACTTCCCCTCTCGCATGTAGACCTCTGATCTTGCTTTCAAACCATCTTACGAGTTGATCCTCATGTCGCTGATCAAGATTTTTGGTTCCATATTCCTTCAGTTCTTCCAAATGCGCACTGCATACAAATGAATATTACCGTCAGTTTGAAATTTAAAATTACAAGCAATAAATGATGTTGAGTAGTGTCTCTTACTCGACATATGGTCTAGCTTCATCACAATTACAAATTATGTAGTGCCTCATCTTCCGAAACTCATCTGGTGGAATTTTGTCGACCGTCTGTCCTCTCCTCTTGTAATCCATTTCAGAAAAAATGCTCAAACCAGATGGTGGCTCATTCACAGTAACTGCTTCATGTCGATCAACATGATTCTCTTTGGTGTCCACTTCCAAGAATCTTGAGCAGAATGTAAGGCACTCCTCGAGTATGTATCCCTCAGCAATTGAACCTTCAGGGTGAGCCTTGTTACTCACATATCCTTTCACAGTGCGTAGGTACTGCTCCACTGGGTACATCCATCTGTAACACACTGGCCCCCCAAGTTTAGCTTCTTTAGCTAGATGAACAGGCAAATGGATCATGATATCAAAAAATGCAAGTGGGAATATCATCTCAAGTCGACAAACAGCCTCCCTAATTGAACAGCTTAGCCTGTCCAATTCTGCTTCCACCAGCTCCTTTGAACATAGTGCATAGAAGAAATTACTAAGCTGAATCAGTCCGATGACAACAGCTTCTGGCAAAATCCTACGCACCACTAAGGGTAAAAGTTTTTGTAGAATTAGATGGTAATCATGAGTTTTCAAGCCAGACACCTTACGTGACTTTACGTCAACACATCTTCTTATATTTGAGGAAACCCCATCAGGCATCTTCACTCCATATAGAAATTTACACAAACTTTCCCTGGCATCCTTATCTAACTCGTACAAGGCTGATGGCAAGGTATACGTATCATCTTTAATCACAGGGTGCTGATCTGGTCGTATCCGTAGATGCTCCATGTCAAGCCGGGCATTCTCCCCGTTCTTACATCTGCTATGCAATTTAAGCAGAGTGCCTAGTGTGCTCTCGCATATATTTTTCTCAATGTGCATGACGTCCAAATTATTCCTGATGAGCAAAGAAGACCAGTAAGGGAGCTCAAAAAAATACTCTTCTTCCTCCAGTTGTGCCATCTGTTGTCTTCGTCACGCTTCCTTTTTTTGATAACAAGGTCTTTCCAAATTGTACTTGTTCAAAAGTATCATACTGCTCAAGTACCTGTGCACCAGATAGTGGTTCTGGTGCCTCCCTGGTTTCGATCTTGTTGTTGAAGCTGACCGCGTTGTTGCGCCATGGATGGTCGGGGGGCAAGAAACGTCGATGTGCCATGTAGTAGTGCTTCTTCCCATGTTTCAACCACAAATAGTTAGTATGTTTGTGGTAGTATGGACATGCAAACTTTCCTTTAGTGCTCCAACCAGACAGCATAGCATAAGCTGGGAAGTCATTAATTGTCCAAAGAAGGATAGCACGCAATGTAAAATTCTTCTTAGTCCCTGCATCTCTTGTTTTAACACCATTATTCCAAAGCTCCTTGAGCTCTAGTATCAGGGGCCTCAAATATACATCAATATCCGTTCCAGGAGATTTTGGACTAGGTATCAACATTGACAAGATCCAGTTCGATTGTTTCTGATACAACCATGGAGGCAAATTGTAAGGTATCAGGATGACAGGCCATATGGAGTATGTAAGACTTTGCATGCCAAAGGGATTGAACCCATCAGAAGCAAGACCCAGCCTAACATTACGACCTCCTTTTTCTGAAAACCATTTAAACTCTAAATCCACGTGCTTCCATGCCTTTGAGTCAGCAGGGTGATGCATTTCCCATTGTTCACCAATTCTTTCTTGTGCCACTGCATATCCTCTGACATTTGCTTTGACATATACATTCTTTGCAGCCGAGGAATAAGAGGAAAGTAGCGTAGGATCTTAACTGGTAACCGCTTCTTAACAGTAGTAGCACCAACTGCACTGTCATTATTACCACTGGTTTTTTCTACAACTTTCCACCTTGACTGCTTACAAATGGGACATGTCTCTAGATTTGCGTATTTCTCAAAAAATAACACACAATCATTTTCACATGCGTGTATCTTGACATAGTCCATGCCCAGGTCTCGAACCACCGTTTGCACTTTATCCAAGGAGTCAGGAATACAATGCCCTTCAGGGAGAACCTTTCCAAAGAGCTTAAGTATGGCCTCCAACGCCGCGTTACTTAAGCCATACATGCACTTTATCTGAAAAAGCTCCACGATAAAAGAGACCTTAGTTGCATTTTTGCATCCTGGATACAATTCCTTCTTTGCCTGGTCTAATAGTTTCAAAAAAATCTCTGCCTGCTTATCTGCCTCCTCATCATCTCTGGTTCATCCATGATGTATAGTGCCACTGATAATGTTTCTAATCAGAGTATTAGTGGCAGCAGGGTTATCATCACAACCGTCTTCTTCATCGTCTTCTCCAAAATAAGGTGTTGTATCATCAGCTGTAGGTTGTGCATCATGATTATTGAGATCAGGAGTGACATCATGATTCACACAACCCTCAGCTGATGAAGTATTAGTTTGGCCTTTAATGATACCATCATCAATGAAACAATCAGCAAACCCTCTAGTCACTAAATGAACTTGAATGACAAACACGGTGTCATGTCTGATCATGCATTGACACATAGTACATGGGCACGCAATAGATCGACCTCGCGCTGATGCGGCGGTAAAGGTTTGAAAAAAGATCGGAAATTGTTCTGCCAATTCGCTGAGTGTCGAGGCAAGCGCATCCAACTTCGATCTTCGTGTGATGCCATTAATCTACATTCATGGTTCAAACGACCTAGATCATGATATAGCAATATGCAAATATATGCAGGGAATGAAGATATATACGAGATCAAGACAATAGTACCGGCCGTGGCACCGCACAGATGTTGATTGATCGCCGTGGAGATCGATCTAGATGGAGACCTAGACACCGTCGTGGAGATCTTGATGGAGACCGACGTCGTCGAAGACTTGTAATTTTGGAATGGTCCCGATGAGTCCCTATCTGATCGTCGTTTTGATCTCCTGCATAAGCGTCGCGATAGACAAATTACAGTGCAACCAAGGAATACGTCATTGCAAAAATTCTGATAAAGTTGCAACGACCACGAAAAATAGTGCAACGACTAAATTTCGTGGCAATACGTACACGATATTGCATCTTGAGGCTACAAACAAAGCAATAGCCCTCCATGTATTGCAACAATGCAAAGATATATTTGCAACCCAAGTAAGACATTGCGATATAGCCGTTTAAACGCAACCAACCCTAGTATGGTGGCCATAGCAACTTTCTATTGCAATGCACAAAATGCTAATGCAACACAGAAATGGGGTAGCAGTATTTCCAACCAAATGCAACGCAAATCCTCATAATGGGTGCATTAGCGTCAACCTGTTGCAACACAAAAAATAAATATTGCAACTCAAATTTTGTGTAGCAATAGACACGCATATTACAACCAAATCACTGTTTCGGTGCCATAGTACCCCCTATGGCAACTGAAATATCTTTTATTTATTCTCTTTCAGTACAAGAAAAGAAGTTGTATAAAAAAGATAAATGAAATAGCAATTAATATGCAAATGAACGATATTACATGAAAGATCGTGATTTTTAAAAAAAAAATCAGAAAAAAGAATCAATGAATTTGGAGTTATTATGACCGCGAAACACTAGTTTCAAATTTTAATTGTAGATTAAAAAGAAACAACCATGAGGAAAACGAGTTCAGCGTGCGCCACATGGTCCCGGCGAAGCAACTCGACCAACCTAGTGCTGCCATGTGGTCTCGACGAAGCTCCATCGCTCGGTATATGAAACAATATTATAAACATTTATTGCCATTCCAAATCACAAACATGCGCGTAGCGCAGTGGCAAGGCGCCGCAACCTTGTCTCCGCCACCTGGGTTCGAATCCCACCCTCACCCCAATTTAAGACCGCATACACCAAAAAGACACAAACCATGTTACAGCTCAGTGGTATAAGTCTCTCCCTTCCCACCTAGAAGACCAGCGTTCGAATCTCTGCCCACCTCATTTTTTTGCGCAGAATTAACTTGTAGCTAGGAGAAGGTGGAGGCGCTGACAGGTGGGTCCCAACTGGCGGTGAGAGAGGGAGGGGGTTGGTGTTGCGGGCCAAGCTGGGCCAGCCTGGTGTGGAGGGGAGAGAAAGGTGGGCCGGAGAAGAAGGGGGTAGCTGGGCTGCGAACATCAATTTTTTCCAATTTAGTTTGTGTCTTGATTCATCACACGGAAAGTATAGATAAAGAAATACAATCGATCCCATCACAAACAACTTCACAGCTCAGTGGTAAGGCGTCAAATTCTTTCCTGCGTGACTCAGGTTCGAACTCCACCGGCGCCAATTTTTTTGCAATTTTTCGGTGAGCACGCGCGTGGCTGGCTCGATGGCTGGGTCAGGTGATGTCGCTGCCACGTAAGCGCTAGTGCCAAAAAAATTGTATATAAATAAATAAAATTCATAGAATAGGGGCAAAAGAAGAGAGCTACCTTGGTGGTAAAGTTTCCTCCTTTCCTCCCTTGAGGTGCATGGTTCAAATTCCAACTTTTACATATTTTTTTAACATTCATGAGGTCTCAGGTTTTTTTACATATTTTCTCAGGTTTTTAACTGGAATGATTCATCTGTGACGAAACAGGTTCGTTGTTCGGTGACCATCCTCTGAGTTTCGTCATTATGTTGAGTGGATTGGCACCTTCACTCGTTATCTGTGACGAAGTTACAAAATTCGTCATGGTAGAGACCACTTCCATGACGAATAAACGAAACATCACTACCAAATTGTCATAGATATTAACATTTCTACTAGTGTTCGGTGGCTCTCTGATGAATGGATGTGGTGGCCGTCGGAGACAGGCGATATAAATAGATCGAGGAGGGTCTAGGTCAAAGGGGAGGCTGAATTGGCACCAAAACAGGGTAGGCCGACCGGCCAGGGCCAACCGGCATGGGATGTTTTCGGCTCGGTTCGCTCCCCGACGCTTCTCGTGTCTTCATTAATATTTGCCGAACTTCATGTGGGTACTTGACGTTGTTTTCCGTGTAGTTTAGATAAGGGTAGTTGGCGTGCGAACTCCTGCATCTTCTGTTTAGGTCCTCGGAGTTTCACAGCTTTGCGCTTCGGTCCTCGGGTTATTTGGAGTCATGTTCACTTCGTGTCTTGACTTATGCCGGGCTTCGTGATCTTCTCATAAAGTGCTCGATGAACTTTACCCGGAAGTGCTCCTTTAAGCGCGTAAATCTTGCGTAAACATTATACTCCAAAAACCACATGCAAGTGTGAATTTGATACATCATTAGTATGCCTAGTGGCGGATTAGTTATAATTCAAAGATCAAACCAAAGTGTAACAAGTGCTCTTGGTTGACGGAAATCGACCGTCAACATACCCCCATCCTTAAACCTTGCTCGTCCTCGAGTAAGCCTTTAATGGATGTCAGTATTGCCTTTCAATGTTCATACCCTGCACTTGATCATGCATGAGAAAACATAATGCTTTCCAAGTTTATATTTGTTAGAGTTCCATAATGTAACTAACTTTCACCTCTATGGAGGGTAGATATCATTTAAGCTCTTTCCACAAGTAATTAATCATGCCCTCGAACTTTAAGTGAATCTCAGAAATTTTGAAATGAAGTGCAAGATGAAGAAAAAGAGCTAAACCAAGTTCAAAAGTTTAAACCTCCTTGCATCTTGCTCATGAACTCTCATCTCATCAAGTCTCTCAAGCCTATTTGTTCTACCCCTTTCCCCTCTCAAAATATATAAGTGGAAGGCTTTATATGGAGATTTTGGGAAAAGTTTAGTCCTACCAAGATATTATAATCGAGATATTATCAAAACAAGACAAACTACTCATGGACTTACCGAGACTCGTCAAAAAGGTCATTGGAAAAATAATGTTCCAAGGAGGGGGGAGAGAAAAATATGCACACTTTGAGATAGGTGGACATGTGCAAATGGCAAAGAGTGATCCCGGGGCACAAACGAAGTCCTCGTTATCGGATTGCACATGGTTGGAAAGATGAGTATGGGTCTTGATCTCGAATCCTCTTGAAAACTCAAAAAGCACTAAACATAGCTTGAGAACCGGGGAGCTTATTTATTATATATATTTTTTTCTTTCTCTTTTTTTTCTTATCATACGTTTTCTTCTGTATCATTTTTTCATTTTTTCAATTTTTTCTTTCATCTTACTTTTTTTACTCCCCTTGAACTCTAGACTATACTAGCACTTCCTTGGCAACCCCCCCATGCTTAGACGTTTGCTCGTCCTCGGGCAAAAGAGGTGATAAATATGCCAAGGTAGAAATTGAAATTCTCATATTTTCTTGGAGAGAGATACTCGAAAATCTTCTAGGGATCTTTTTGGAAGTCTTCCAAAGTCTTACTCACTTGATGCACCTTCCTTGTAATCTTCCTCGAAATATTCATCCGTACTCAGATCATTTTTAAAGAGAGAACTAGCTTAATCATATATAAACCAAGCACAAGAATAAGCAAAGCGGCAACGATCACCATATTTCCATAAGCAAGAGCATACGAGATATCATCATGTTGAGCACAAGGTAACGGTGATTATTATTGAAAACAAAAACAAACTTAGGTTGCACTCCTAGTAGCCATGTTATTCTATAGAGAGATATACAAAGGTTGCATCTAAGGTTGTGGAAAGCATATACATATGTACAGACATATAGAAAGACAAGGACAAAAAGAGGGTTGAGTAATTGTTACCATCCTTTGATGCTTGATGTGTAGTGCGGCCTCCCCCATGCTTATGCATTGTTCTTAACATGGAAGAAGAAAATTAGCATCCCATGGCAACCGTGATCCTTGTACTCCATGCGGTCTTCTCATGTCCACCAAGTCCTCCCCCATGCTTAGCATGTTGCTAGGCATGGAATATGATGAACCATCTTGTAATTCTTGAAGTCCTACCACCATGTGTGGAGATCACCATCATACCTTGATTGTCCTTCAACGTCCCCCCTTTGTCGCGAGTCTTCACCTCCTTCCATGTTGTCCTTTATCCCTGCTTCAACTTCCACAAATTTTTCTTCAACTTCCAGAACAGAACATGTGATTAAATATTACTCCACTGCAAAGTTCTTGTAATTATCTTTCCAATGAGTGGTCATTCATCCCAATCAGACTCCGAACAAAAGAGTTACGCCCTTTTTATCTTGATAGTGCAGGTTGTCCCGAGCTGATTTCAGAACGTGTGATGCCCAATGATTTGGTTGTAACTCTTTGCACGGGTCTCCTAAAATGTTGAATCTTGATGTGTTGGAAAGAAGACTTGATGGAGCTCCTGAATATCCAATTTTTCTCTCTTGTACATCTCTGAACATGTGCTCAATCTTGATGAAAACAGCAGTGCTCCTTTCGGGATTACGGAGGTGTTGACGATCTTGATTTCAGCTTTTATTACGAACTCATAGGAGTGATTCGCAATGCCTGCAAATCAACTCTAAAGCACAAAGTACCCCTGAGGTGATGGTCGGGAATACTCACTCTATGCCAAAAAACCAAGACATCCCCTAAGATCTTAACTTGTGGCATAGTTAATCTAGTGAAAGAAAAGTTAACAACCTAATGGGTGTATGTGTGTGCAAGTGTGTATGCAAATGATAGGATGGTATAAAAACAAAACAATGTTTACGCCAAATTCTAAGCTCCGTGCTTACAAAGTGGTTGCCAAACTTCTCCATTGCCATAAATATTTATTAACCAAGGTCAAAACACCATGATTATCCCAAGATTAATAATTCTTTATAGTGCAAGAGAAGGAGAGCGCATTGCAAAGTTTATAAACCAACCAATGCAAAAATGGAAGCTAGCAAGGTTTATTAAACTAAATGACGATGGTGCGCAAACAAGTTTAAACACCACGTTTACACAGGATTGCTATGGAAAAAGCCATGCATGAAGCATTACATGGATATGAAGGCATACATCATTAAGTGTAGACATCAACCAAGCCAACTATATGCAAAACATGTATGAAGTGCAAAAAGAATGGTGGTGGCAAGATGTAATGCATATGCACAAAAATAAACATGATCATGATGTGGAGAAGGTCTAAAAAGAAAATCTAAACATAGATTAATTAGCCACAAGTTTAGAATCAAAGGGGTGGTAAACTTTATATTTCTCTCTAAAAAGACATAAGAAAAAGACTCTCTAAACACTAATAGGCACACAAAAAGAGTCTACAAGCTTTCCAAGATCAAATAACAAAGCGCTCCCTCAATAGAAATTAGGAGAAACAACATGATGTTGTGGCATTTATTAGAGCAATGGTACAATGTAACTTGATGGTTCAGATAAAGAGCACAATGTAGACGGTCATATTATATATATATATATATATATATATATAAATAAAAGAAAACGGGTTGGCTCCCGCATAGCGCTTCATTTAAAGTCATAGAGCTCGACTTTCTTACATACCTTCTTGTGGTTGCGAAGCCATGGTCCTTCATGCAAGATTTGAAGGTGTCCATGCAGCTTTGATCCACTCTCCATGCTTGACACGATCATTTTGCTTGATGAGAGGCTTGCCCGATCGTGTCTTGCATCATCATCCCTTTCTTCTCTTTATTCTTCGTCACTGCCTCTCCTTTCACAATTTTTCCTCTCTGTCCAGATCAGACCATGTAGCAAACAACTTCACTGATGCGTGGTGCATGAAATGTTCTTTCCATCAAGTGCTTATTCACCCCCAACGGACTCCGATCGAGTGAGATGCGCCCGCTTTACTCCAACGCTGCAATCTGTCCAAATCTGATTTCAGACTGCGCAGCGCCTAATGTTTTTGCCATATCTCCTTGTACAGGTCTTCAAATTCATAAATCTTGGAGGTGTTGGAATCAGCACTTCATGGAGCTTCTGGTTTTCAACTTTTGCCTTCTTCTACATATCTGATCAGGTGCTCAAAACTGATGGAAACAGCGACGTACGCTCTCTAGATTCGGGGAAGGCGATGCACGAGCTTGCAATTCTTTGGGGCATGGCTCCTCTTCCTCTTGACTAAGGTTCAATGACCTGCATGGTTAGTGAAACTCGGGTTTTCCCCTGACATACGCTCTTTTAAGGTCACGAGCTTGACCAAGCACAAAGTAAGTCCAAGATTTGCAAGACGTAGAATAAACAAACGCAACCATAACCACAATTTTAATATTGGATGAACAAAATGTGATTAAAGGTTGCATAAGTTTCTTGCTCAGCACTAAGGCTCTCATTAGGCATGGGTTCATTAGGAATGTAAACAAAGTTTAAGCACATCATAGCCTCTTTATCATACTCAAAAGATTCTAGCCTATCATGATCATCAAAGGTGTAAGGCATAGAATTAAATCATATTGTTGGATATGAACATGAATATATCAAAAGAAAGATATCATCTCCAAAAGTACCGTGACAGTTTAATGTGTACCCTAGCCTTCAAGTTTTTCATCGTGAGTGGTCCTCCGGGGTTGAAAGCGAACAATCCTTGATGATCGGAGGTGGCTCGCATAGACTTCTTCTCAATTTCTCCTTCGTGCCACATGTTGTCAAGGTTGCTTTACGTAGGATCACTCCTCTTCATTTTTGGGCTCACACATCTCTTAAATGTCTTCATGTAACTCCATGAGCCTTCGTGTGAGAGCCCAAACTGTCTGCGCCATTGGATGTTGTCCTTTGTGTGTAATCCTTCGTGGTTTGCTCCAAACATCTCTTTGCGACGGATGTCGCCAACTTGTGCCTTCATTTGCCAATGCTCCATGGGTCTTTGTTTTGTTCCAAGCCTTTGAATTTCTTCATGTGTGGTCTAATGAAAGTGTTGCCCAAGTTTCTCTTCGTTGTTGCCGTCCTCATCTTCACCATCTTGTCCTCATCGTGTTGATGCTGCCTCTTCTTCGTATATTTTCCCTTGTATACATAACAGAACATATACCAAAATATTGCTCTATTGAAAAATTTATAAAATTATCTTTCCAATGGGTACTCATTCATCATAATCGGAGTCCATATGAGGGAGTTATGATTGTTTCACTTCAGCTTTGCTTGCTGTCCAGAAATTTTCAGGATGTGCAACCATCGGTGATTCGGCCATATCCGCTTGTAGGAACCTCCGATCAACTTGATTCTTGACTCGTTGGAAGTGTAACTTCGTGGGGCTTCTAAATATGCAAAGATATCCTGTTGTTCTTCCCATGGGGCTGTTAAAAAATTGATGCGAACAGAAACTTTGAAGATGTTGACGAGTTCGATCTTGTGATCTTGGGGGCACCATGATTGCCTCCAATACCTATTGCTTGAACAAATGAATTTCCACAAGACATTAGTCTTAAAATTTTAATTGACACATTGACTTACCTTGTTTATTATTGCTCATGTAGGGTGTGGGCTCGATAGCGGATGATGGGCCACTAACAAAAATTAGCACCTACCACTAAAGAGCGAATCTTGACGTTGCGATCATCTTATTGGGGTGTGTACGTAGAGAACTCATCGAACGTCTTGTGTCTAGATTTTCACCTCCTTTCAAGCACACAAACAAGAGAACAAGCGTATATGCAATGATAAAATTAGGGTTAGTCCAAAAGAAAGATAGATCTCTCTAGGGTTCGAGTTCCAATCCCCGGCAACGGCGCCAGAAAAAGGGCTTGTTGATGTTTGAAACACGTGTCGTGTTTCGATCCACAAGCGTACGGATCACGTGTGGCCTTTTTCACTCGGGGGTGACCCAAGGTATCAATCCGTGGATCGGAAGCAAACTACCTAGGGTTCTCCATCTAACCGGTCTAATCCTACTTGAAGCATAGATTGCATAAAGGTTTAACATACAAACACGGGTGGATGTATGGATCACATTCGATAGCCAAAAGGTAACACACCAAAAGGTAGCACTAGCCTACCGTCTCCTAGTTGCAACTCCGGCCAAAGTGATAAACTAACCTAAACCTCATACCATGATCAGGAGATATCCATTGCACGTTCGTTCGGTGCTTTCCCTATATCATACCGTCACTACGGAAGGTAGTCAACACCAAACGACAACTCGTAAGTCCGTGCACCACTTCGATGTATCCGCAAGACATAGATTAGATCTATTCCTACTAAGATCATGTGCTAGCTACACACATGAATGAGACAAGGCATGCATCAAAGTAGATCAAAAGTAGAGGCAAGATTAGATTGATATCACCGTCAAAAGTACATGTGCCCTGATGAATCCAAGGCATGGCTCCGGAACTCCACCATGGCTTCACCACGCAGGGCCAACCATGGCGGCTAGGGTCTAGCCTAAGCCATCTCCTAGCCAACGTCGAGGACTCGCGGCGGCGACGGCTTCCTTCGGTGTGTATTCCTTGATTCGGCGGCTCTCTGATGAATGAATGCGGCGGCCATCAGAGATAGGCGAATAGATCGAGGAGGGTGTAGGTCAAAGGGGAGGCCCAACCGGCACCGAAACAGGGTAGGCTAGCCGACCTGGGCCCTTTTCAGCCCGGTTCGGCCCCGGTTCCCTCCCCGACGCTTCTCGTGTCTTCATGAATATTTGCCAAACTTCATGTGGGTCCTTGACGTCGTTTTCTCCATGGTAAAGATAAGGATAGTTGGCGCGCGAACTCCCGCATCTTCTATTCAGGTCCTTGGAGTTTCACGGGTTCGCGCTTCGGTCCTCGGGTATTTGGAGTCATGTTCACTTCGTGACTTGACTTATGCCGGGCTTCGTGATCTTCTCATAAAGTGCTCAATAAACTTTACCCGGAAGTGCTCCTTTAAGTGCGTAAATCTTGCATAAACATTATACTCCAAAAACCACATGCAAGTGTGAACTTGTTACATCATTAGTATGCCTGGTGGCGGGTTAGTTATAATTCAAAGATCAAACCAAAGTGTAACAAGTTCTCTTGGTTGACGGAAATCAACTGTCAACAACTACAAATTCTAGATCCATGGGAGGAATCAGCAGTTGTGCACAGAAGAGATCCTGGCTATCCAGCTATCACATGCACAATCTATTACAAGACGATCAAGCATGCCCTTTGTGACCTTGGTGCAAGTGTCAATCTTATGTCCAAGGCCATGTTTGAGCAACCGGGATATCCAGCTCTCTCCAACAGCACGGACTATCCAACTAGCCGATTCAACGATACGATATCCAGAAGGAATTGTTGAGAGTCTATTGGTCAAGGTCAAGAACTCTTATGTCTTCACAGATTTCGTGGTCCTTGATATGGACGATGAGGGAGGAATGCCACTCATCCTTGGGCGACCATTTCTCAGTGATGTCTGAGCTAGAATCAATGTGGGGGCCGAAATAATCCGTTTCCACATTGGGAAGAGGAACTTGGTGTTCAGGTTTCAAGATAAAGAAGAGTAATGCTATTTAGTGCAAGATAGTGTTGAGCAGCTTGGGGGAAGAACGGAGCCTTCACCCCCAGAGAAGAAATCTCCGTCAAAATTGAAGCAAAAGGAGATTCGTAAAGAATGGCGGAAGGTCGAGAAGACATCACCCTCTACTTCTCTGGAGTGGGATGCCGAGTGGTATTAACTGCTGAGAAGAGTCCAACTCGTTGAACTAAAAATGATGAGTCCTTTCTACCAAAAGGTTAAAGATGGTATGTATCTCATATTTCCCTTTCCAAAGTTTTATTTAATTTCCAACCTGCATATTTGATTTTTTTCCAAACATTGCATCTTCATGCTAGATTTATCTAGCCCATTTTCCATTTTCAAATAAAATTTCTGAAAATAATTCCTGAGTTTGAAAACTTTAGAAAAATAATTTGGGCAATTTCTAGAGCAAATTTTGGCCGGTGCACCAGGGCAAGCCATGGGCTAGCCGTTGGGGAGCCGCCAGCCAAAGCAGGCCGCCAGCAGGCCCGAGCCTGGGTCGGCCGACCGTTGGTTCGGCTGATCCAGGCCAACGGCTAGCGGGGCCCAGCCGGCTCCAACGGCTCCTAGCACGGCCCTGGCTACCTCGAGCTGCCTGCCCTGTTTGCCTATAAATTGCAGGGGGAGAGGGGTGTTCTTCACCTAATCAACTCATTTCACTCACACTCCCCTCTCTACTTCTTGCTCTCTTGGTTTGCTTGGATTTCTTGCTCAAGTTTGGATTCATCAGTACTCTCTCTATTATGTTACTGCAAGTATTGCTATTGGTGGAGCAAGCTCGGTAAGAATTTCATTCAATTTCACTAATCCATCACCGAGTTGCTCTTGTTGTCCCGTTGTGTGCTAGCATGAGTTGGGCGGCGAACGCTCTTCGGAGGGTGACACGCTCCCGTTCACGGGCAAGCGCAAGTTCATCCGTCCCCGCCTAGCCGACGCCGAGCCCATCAACGATGGACTATGAAGAAGAGCAAGAAGAGCAGGCCGAACCACAAGCAGCGGAGGAGGTCGTCGACGACACCCCTTACCTCAGCTTGCGAGGTGCTTGAGAGGAGCAAGCCTATGCTCTCCTAAAGGACCGAGTCTTTGCCCACACCCGGGACTTCGACCCGGCACTCATGGAGAAGACAGGTATGAACCTCGAGTTCGGTTCCATTTGGTATGCTCTTGGTTGGGAGGAGGTTGCGCCAGTTACAGAGCATGTCTCTCGACCCCTCACCATCCAGTTTCTTTGCTCTATTACCGAGGTGACCGATGGTATGGAGTTTCATCTTTTCGGCACCTATTACCGAGTTTCACGGAAAGATCTTAGTCGTCTCCTTGGTTTTAATCATCATTGTGCTCTTTCTTTGAAAAAGGCTTGTGAGGGTTTTGTTTGAGATTCTTTCTGGGGAGATATTTCCGGTCTAGTTTATAGCGGTAAATTTGTGCCTCGGTGCAATGATATCGTGCATCCCACTCTCCTCCTGTGGCACAAGTGTCTCGCCATTACTCCCTTTCCACGAGAGGATGTTCGGCCCGTGCGCAACGATGAGTTGATGCTTCTATACGCCGATACTAAACAGATCAAAGGTCTCCCCCGTTAAAGCTATGATTCGGCAGTGGTTGATGAATTTTAAGATGGTAGGCCCTATTGAGTGTACATCTTTGGTGACTCGTATTACTCTCAGACTTGGGGTTCTAAGCGGGAATCCCGTCCCCTTCATTGGGATGCCCCGAGTTCTTACTGATGAGGCGTACTTGATCCAAGGGCATACACTTAAGAAAGGCCCAAATGATTCTTTGACTTTCTTCTTCCCGGGTTATGCAAATCAAATCTCGTTACCTAACCTGGGGTTTCGATTGTATAACTCGGAGTCATTGACCATTCCCCTTGTTACACAAGAGGAAGGCCGTCGTGCTAGTGTTTCAGGCAGGTCCACCAGAAGCGCGGCAAAGAGAGCACACATGTAGCAGCAGTAGCAGTCACAACCACCACCACAGCCTACTACACCACCGGTGGTAGGAGGGGCCCCTACAGGGTACATGTTCGGGGTTACCCCTGGATATGCACCTGGTTGGGACCAGCCCTCCTACCATCCAAGTGCAAGTGGCACGGCTTGGGTGAGTGCGAGCAGGGACCAGTGGGCTACACCCGCTAGTTTGAGGACCAGGTGTGTCCGAAGACCAATGGAGGGTTGCTCCTTAGTGATGAGTGATTGACAACGTTGTGTGGACTGGTGCTTGGCTAAGGGTGCAGGTACAGGTTGCGGCTTGACTCGTGTTGGTGCAGGTGAAGAACAAGTGTGAAAGGCCTTAGCCGTGGCGGTCTCCGGGTGACGGTGTAACGACCCGGGTTTTCAAAAAGGGAAAACCCGTCATCCTGCTCTCGTGATAGTCCCTAGATCAGACGCTATCACGCACAGACATCCATCACAGATAAATATCACAACCATACATCAAAATAAAGCATCAGAGTACGAATATTATTACATATCCTGAATAATGGAGTACATCAATACACACCTCTTGGCGGAATAACATGAATAAGAGCCTACGCAGCGGTAGCTAGCTTCCAGAAGGTGTCTCCATCTTTATTCTTCTCTCCCACAGGCATCCTTGAGCGAAGCATCGTGCCCCTCAGTCGTACCATCCGTCGGCGTTGTTGTCGTAGTCTGACTCGTACCCTGCAAGCTCAGGGGCTATCCCAAAGGATCGGGATAGGTCCACGTCACCAACCATATGCAAGCTTTAAGTGGCCTACTTCTAAAGGTAAAGAAAGGAGCAAGGTAGAGGCTGTGTTTCCTAAGCAACAACAGCATTAATATAAATAGAATAACATCTCCATAATTCCCACCATTTCCCATATCTCTCACCCGCAAATGGTTACACCTGGTCACCCAGATCACCGTCACCAGCACCTATCTCCAACTAGGGCCGGTGCGAGAACTCCCACTCCTCGCACCTCAATGATTGCACCCGGATCCGCGAGGCAGAGGGAGCAACTCTCCTCTCCCCGAGTACAACCACGGCTCACCATACACTCTCATCCTATAAGGGGGAGGTAGAAATCCCAAAACGTAAGAGTCAGAGTAAACAACGAGCATGTCCATAACCGAGGACGCGGCTATACATAGAGATCTAAACTCTGCAGAGCGTGTACACCAGTACCCAACTTGGAATAGCACCCAGACGGTGTACGGCCGACCGAGCCTACCCAACCGAACGAACACCTAGGAGTTTACGATTCCATCCTGCACCCGGGTCTCGATGCGGTCCTTCGCAAAGGACCACCCCAGAACTGTGAACATGCACCCGTGTGGCCACACGGGGAGCGCCCAAAAGGGAAGGGACTCCACCCTAAACCCTCTCACTGATACCCTCTATCATACTGGCAGGTATGGCATCGTACTTGCTAGGGTCGAAACGGCCCTATCCCCACTCTCGGTGAGGTGGTGTGTACGAAAGTCCCGTGTAACAAAGCGACCCACTCGGTTTCAGACCGGGGCGAGCTCCTATCCTCCAAGTCATCACAAAAACCCCAACACCTGTGCTCCTAAAACCATGTACCCGCCATAGGTACCAATCTGGGAATCACCCGAGAAGACGAACCCTGGCCCCCGATCCCGGATCGGGTTGTCTTGAGCTCACCCCCGCCAAGTATCCCAAAAACACTTTCTCCTACCTGTTTTACCCCACACACGCCAAGAAACTACCACATAGTCCCAACACATGCACAACAAGCTCAGCATATCAACCTGTGTAAATAAGGTAGTAGTAGTAGGTCAATCAAGGACAAGGTATTTAAAAGGGGCAGTGCAAGTGTTTCATCATATCCATCATCATGCATAAATAAAGTGCTAGCAGTTCTAACCCAATGCCTAATGGGCATTCAAAGTAGGTCGGGCGTGAACTTGGGTGCGGGTAGTCATCGTAGCCGAGGTCGTCGTTGTAGTCCTGGTTCAGCTCTCCGGCTCTGGCTGCTCCTAAATTCGTAATTAAACAAATAAACTCGGTTGCTAATTGCAATAACCCCAAGAGGAAAAACAAATAAGACCCAAAAAGGAGCAAACTCTAGCCTAGCGCGGAGTTTGAGATTTTAGAAGATTTTCGGAAAAGGTTTTGTATTTTTTGGAGTTAAAATGGATTTACTATGAATTTTCAAAGAGAAAATACATTTCTGAAAATAAAATACACATTTACAATATTGCATACTTTAGGCCAGCTATATAGGGTATCTCTTGCTGTCTATAACATAGCTAAAAGCCAGCTACAGGCCAGCTCTAGGTGCACACGTGGCTGCCACAGGGGTGGCTTTAAGCCAGCGGCTGCTGACGCGGCGCCCTGCGTGGCTGCACGCGTGGCACGGCGCAGCAGTTCCCGCCCGGCTTCTCTGCGACGCAGTGTGGCGCAGGCGGGCGTGTGGCTTGGCCAGGAGTGGCCGGCCGCACGGGATCCCGCCGGACCCTCTGCGGTGAGTTGCGCATGTGGTCTCGCGTGTGAACAAAACCCCTGGGGTTTTGGGGCTAGGCTGGAACATGTTCGGAGAAAAGCCCCAAAGGAGCGGCTGCACGGCCAAGGGCTTGCCGGCGGCGAGGGGTGTCCAGCCAGACCAACAAGCGACAGTGCGCGAATGAGGTGCACCAAGGGCTCGGGCTCGTGCAAAAAGGGACGGCCTTGGGTCGGGGTAGGTGCGACGGCGGCATGTCAAGGGTCGGCGGTGACGCGCCTGGGCAGGTGAGTTCACCGTCGTGCAAACGGCGGCCGAGGTGTGCTTGCGCGACGCAAGGCGACGGCTTTGGTGGGGCGTGGTGCTCGCGCAAGGGCCCCTGGTGACCCGGTGCTACGGCAAGGCAACACGCGAGGGCGTGCGGAAGGAAATCGTGTGGCAGCGTGGAGCAGGGTCACGCGCAGGCACCGGCGACGGCGAAAGGGTAACGGCACGGCGGCGACGGTTTGCGGACGCGCCGGTGAGTAGGCAGTAGCCGCGTGTGTGCGTGAGTGCACGCACGGGCTAGCACGTCGCCGGGCCGGCCAAAGTCCCGGCCTTCCCTTCCTGCGCGCGCGCGCGAATGCGCGAGCTCTTGGCTCGATCGCGGCGGAGGAGAAGGACGGCGAAGCGGCGGATCAGCGATGTGCACGGCTCAAGGGTCAAGGAGGGGAGCGAAGGCGAGCGGGCACGTCGACGGCAGCGGCACCTGCACACGATGGGCTCGGTTCGAAGACCGGCGAGAAGGTGACGGCGTTCGGCGCGGCGGCGGCGGAGCGGTGCAGGCGGGCACGGCTCGTTCCCCCTCGGCACGAAGGCCGGGTCCACAGCAGAGGAGAGAGAGAGCTTTGCCTCACCTTGGTGACCACAGGTCAATGTGCAGGCGTTGGGGAAGAGTGCCGGAGCAGGGTCGTCGGCGGCGAGGGAAGAAGACCGGCGCGGAGCAGAGGATGCAGAGGAAGCAGAGGCATAGCGGTTCGTGGCTTCTCGGCGACCAGGAGCTCCATCGGCGGCCTCCGGTCTTCACAGCGGCGTCGTCGAGCCCACGGACGGCCTCCGTTGTTGCTCCTCCTCTCTCCCCCTTCTTCTTCTCCTCCGGCGCAACCGGGTTGTGTGGACAGGGGAAAAAATCCCCAAGGGTGGCTAGGGCTGGGAGCTCCAGGGGTTGTGGCGGTGGCCCTTATATAAGGTAAAGCGAGGCGGCGGGATGCGTGGACGGCGCGGATGCAAAGTAGGTGCGCAGACGGCATCCCCAGGGCGGCCATGGGAGGTCCCCGGCGAGCTCCGGCAGGCTTTGGCGCGGGTGTAAGCAAAAGGGGGAAAAGAAGGGGCGATGACGATGGCGTCTGGGCCCCTCCTGCCTGCGTCACGGGTGCGGTAGGTGGTGAGCAGGCCGGTTGCTCGAGTGGGCCGCGAAGAGTTGGGCTGCGGGAAAGAGCAGGGGCATGGGTTGTGCACGAGAAAGAATTGGAGGGCCTCCGGTGGACTACTGGTGTGAACTCGAGGCCCAAGCCAGGTTGGCATCCTTCCCCTTTTCTTTTTAGCCTAACTCCAATCCTAACTTTGATTCAAATTTGAATTAGGATTCAAATTTGAATCACACTCAAATAAAATCCAAATAAACTCCAAGATTCTCACACTGACATTTTATATTTCCTAGAAATTTATAATTAGCTCAAGAATAATTCTAGGAATTTTAGGAGAGAATTTAGAAGGCATCCTTATTTAATTTATCAAGCACTCAACCTAATCACCAAAAATTTTAAAATTCACATTTTTCATATTAACATTCCGTATTAAAAATGCGGGATGTTACAGATGGAGAGGCAAGTAGTCTTGGTTCGATGGACCCGGTGGCTGATGGGGTCAAGTGGGAGCCGTGCGGTGCAAGACTAGCGGGCTGAAGTCGTGAACATGGGGTGGTGCAAGGTAGCAGATCGAGCCCGAAGCTTGCATGCGGGGTTTGGTGGTTTGCCCACAAAACCATTGGTGGACGGCTTCTTGGTTTGGGCTGCAAAACCAAGTCGGAGGCCCGATGCGACAGAGACAGTGATCAGGGAGCGTCGGGAAGCTTCGATGTGGGGGGCACGTGGCGTGATCGCGGGGCTTGCGTCGAGGCTAAGCAAGTCCGCGGTGGAAGCGTGTCCGCTCGATAAAGACTTGACCACATTGCCCCTGAGGGGTGTGTATCATCTTTTTGAGTTGTAGGGGTAGCGTGGTCGTTTGCCTCCTCCGGTGGACATCGTATAAATAGCGGAGAGGTGGATGGCATCTCTCTATCTTGGACCCTAGGGTTTCCTCCTCCGGTAGATCGCTCTGGACTGCTTCTTTTCCTCTGCTTTCCTTAGGCTAGATTCTTGTATAGACTCTGACCTCTGGTTGTATGGAAGCATTCGGCGTTGCAGTGATCTCCTAGCTCTTTATGATTTTCGTGTCATTTTTGGAGCTATTTTTGGGGTGTTTTGTTCTTCGCTCGATTCGTGGATTTGAGGGCGTTTCTTCTCAGATTTCTTTGAGGGGATCATGGGTGGATGCCTTGTGCATCTTTGTGTGTGATCTTGACCCCTCAAACGCTGAGAAACACCTTCGATTCGTGCGTTTTTGGTCGGAGCCCGAGTTCTTGGTGGTGGTTCGTGTGATTCGCGATTCCCGGTGATTTAGGGAGTTAGAGGTCAAGATTTTTGGGGCATAGCTTCATCTAGTGACGCTTCTCATCTCCCCAAAGTCTTGTCTCAAGAGCTCTAGCCGTTTGGGAGATCCGGTGATGGATTTGGAGGGTTGACTTCACGAGGTCGTGCTATTTCTGCTCTGTCCGTGTGTCGCAGACTGTCCGCTCGAGCGTCGCAAACTGTTCGCGTGGCGTGTGTTCTTCAGAGTTCGTCACGTGTTCATTCGCGTTCGCGTTTCGATCTCTTTCGCAGCTATGGTTTTGTTGCAGGGGGTTTACGGACTGTCCGCGAGGGGTGTGCGGACTGTCCGTGTGTCTTGGATTTTGTTTGGGGTTGGCTCGTGGTTTGTCTAGGGTTTTCAGCGAGTTCAGCCGGACCGTCCGCCAGGTGGGGCCGGACTGTCCGCGAGGTGCCGGACCGTCCACGGTGCTTGCCCGGACTGTCCGAATTTCCTCGGTGCAGCATTAGAGGTTCGGGGTCCTATTTTGGACTATCTGCCGAGGGTTCACGGACTGTCCGCCAAGCTTGCGGACTGTCCGCCAAGCTTGCGGACTGTCCGCCGTACTCGTCCGGACTGTCCGGCCAGGGCTTCGCAAATTTGGCTAAGTCTTTTGATTCTTGTCTCGTGCTTCCGCGCTTTGATTCAAGGCTTGTCTCTAGGACTTGTAGCCTTGTGTGTGCGTCGTCTAGAGCTTCTCTGGTGTGTGTGAGTACTCGGAGTGGCAATCGGGGTATAGGCCGGGTTCGTCCTTTGGGAAGAATTTTTATTGGCTCTCATTCACTCCCCCCCTCTCTAGTCGCCTATTCGGCCCTTCAATTGGTATCAGAGCCGGTTATGGATCTTCTTGATTCTAACCAGTCTAAGATCCAAAGATAGGTGATTATGGCAAGGGGTTGGGTCCTCCGCACTTTTATGGCAAGAATTACCCGATGTGGGAGAGGCGCATGGGCGCGTTTTTGCGTGGGAAGGCAACTCTGATCTAGGAGGTCACTCAGAATCCCCATTATGTCATCCCAGATAGTTTTCTGCTTCCAGGATTGCGAGACATGTGTGAGGCCAACAACAACGCCGTTGATTACTTGTTCCGTGCTCTCTATGCCTCGGAGTTCGAGCGAGTGTACGGAGAGAATGTGGCCGGAAAGATTTGGCTTCAGTTGAGAAATGCTCATGTTGGCAATGCCCAAGTGCAAGCTTGTTTGTTTTCCACTTACCGGAGAGAGTACGAGAACTTCACTCATCTCCCCGGTGAGTCAACCGATGCTATGTTTTAGCGCTTTACCAGCATAGTCAACAACATGAGAGCCAATGTGACAGTGCTCCCATACACGGATCATGATCAAGCTATCAAGCTTTTGCATGCCCTGGATAGGTCTGTGTGGAGTGCCAAGGTCGAGGCCATTGAGGCGTCGAGCGTGTATGACACGTTGTCGCTTGATGTGCTGTTTTCCAAGCTCAGGTCTTCAGAGGTTGATCATGGCTTGAGAGCCAAGAGCGAGGGCCCCACTAATCCTCATAGTTTGGCTCTTGTCTCAGGATCGAGGACTAATGCTAACTCTGTTGGTTTCTCTTTGTCGTGTCTTGTATCCCTGCCAGATGAGGACTTTGAGGTGCTGAGCGAGGACGATCTCGCCTTGTTGAGCAAGAGGTTTGGGCGGATGTACGAGAACTACAAGAATGCAAGGCGGAGCTCGGGGATGTGCTATCGGTGCGGGAAGCACGGGCACTTCATCGCCGAATGCCCTGAAGCCGAGATCAAGAACCACTACAAGGGCAAGCTGTTGGTATTTGTTAAGCCTACAGAAATATTATGATGGATAATCTGCAAGCGCACGGATACCGGTGAGCATTCCACCCGGGAGAGGGTTTTAAATATCGAATCCACAAGGAGAATGGTAAAGAGAGTATCTGAGGTATACAACTAATCACTGAGTAGCTATCAAGGACTTGACAGAAAGAGAGATAAGGAAAACTTAAGGATGTCTGGTATTAATTCTCACAAGCTATGTCTATATTGTTCTTATGGGGTGATTGTCTGAAGGCACACTTAGGAAAGGGAACCTCCCAAGAATCTATTGTGGGAGTCCTACGGTTTCTATAGACGGGAGGTGGACTGCAAAGGACAGACAGGAACAAGGTCACTTCCCGCTTCTACCACACGATCCGGAATATAGAAGGCATTCATAAGCTAGCTAGTCTAAGCACCACGCTTACACTAAACATGCAACTTTAACTCAAAAGCGACAGGAATTAAAGTACTCAAAGAGTTATGAACCGTAAGAACAATAAAACAATGTTACTCACTTGAATAAGAAGTCGATCTTTCCACAAGGTCTCAGGATCAGGCTCCAATGGAGTCGATCCCAGAGGTAGAAGATGAAGAGGAGACACCGACAGGTCCGGGCCTTCCTTCAGCTTTGCCTCTACCGCTCTCTAATCCTCTCGAACAAGATTAGCTAGATCTAAATAGATCGTGGCTCTAATCTCTCAACTTGGTACTAACTCTCCAACTCTAATTCTAATCTAGAGCTCTAATCTCAGATAGGCATGGAGGATCTGATAGAATGAATTGTTGTCTGCCCTGGGGTCAGGGGGTCTGCTTATATAGCCCGGAGGAGATGACGTGCACCATACGATCAAACTGACCTTAACTTGTGGTTTAGATTGATCCTCATAGGCGGTGGAAGAACATTCCGGAAGCTGGGCCCATTTGGCGCCAGGGGGGCCGACCGGCCCCACCACCAGGCCGATCAGGCTGGGGTGGGCCCCCCTCGGGGTCCACTTCGGCCAGGTGGGTCCTTGATCCTTCTAGATGCTTCTTTCTTAGGTGCTAAGTCACGTTGAGTTCCGGAGCCTTCTGGAGTCTTCTAGAGTGGTTTCTTTACATATTTTCTGAATAGTCCCTGTAAATTCATAGATTCACCAAAACTCATGGCAATTGTCAATATAAACCCTAATAAGGTGATCTATTTATATTTTAGTCCTTTTTCCAGTAAATGTGAGGGGAAATATTCATAGATAAAATGTGCCAACAAACTCCCCCACACTTAGGCTTTTACTCATCCTCGATAAAAGGATGGTTTACAACCGTAGAGACAAGAATCAACATAATTATACTCCTTAGTCATATCTGTACTTAGGGGATATCTGAGCATAGTTAGAAACAGATCACCTTTATTTCTCAAATCAAGTCAACGGAGAGAGTTTGAATCAGTTTTTTTTTTAAAAAAAAGAAAATGCAGCCTTGCTTACTCCTTTGTGATACTCTCAAATATATGTGAAGTTTTTAGAATGTAAAGAGTCGTACCCTGGAGTTAAAAAGTAATACCTGATCGCCTGGGTTGAATTCTTTATTTATGATTCTCTTGTCATGCCATCTCTTAGTTCTTTCCTTGTAGATCTTGGCACTATGATACGCCTTCTCTCTCCATTCTTCTAGCTCGGACAGTTGCATTTTCCGTTTTGTTCCGGCTGCTTCAAAGTCCATGTTCCATCTCTTTATTGCCCAATGAGCCTTGAATTCTAGCTCAACCGGCAAGTGACATGACTTCCCGTAGACCAGTTGGTAGGGAGACATTCCAATGGGGGTTTTATAAGCTGTCCGATAGGCCCAAAGTGCTTTGGGTAGCTTGTCTTTCCATTTTATCCCCATTTGGTCCACCATCTTCTGTAGAATGTTCTTGATCTGCTTATTGGACGTCTCTGCTTGACCACTTGTTTGCGGGTGGTAAGGAGTAGCGACATTGTGCTGGATTCCATGGTTCATGAGGTATTTCTCGAAGCGCTTGTCGATGAAATGGGATCCTCCATGACTTATCACTAACCTTGGCGTACCGAATCTCGGAAATATTGTCTCTTCAAACATTCTTATTGAGCTTTTGTGGTCAGCAGATCTGCATGGCAGGGCTTCAACCCATTTGGAGACATAGTCATCTGCCACTAAGATGTACTCGAATTTTCCAGATTTTGGGAATGGTCCCATGTAATCAATTCCCCAGACATCAAAGAGCTCGATCTGAAGGTTGGTTGTCAGTGGCATGGCATTTCTGGAATTGATGTTTCCGTGCCTCTGATAGGAGTTGCACCTTCGTACGAAATCTTTTGTGTCTTGATACATGGTTGGCCAGAAAAATCCGCTTTGCCAGATCTTTGCATGTGTGCGGAAAGCTCCATAATGACCTCCATATGGTGATGAGTGGCACTTCTCAATGAGCTTCATTCCTTCTTCTGCCGGTACACACCTCCTGAGTAACCCGTCAGAGCATACTCGAAAAAGGTATGGTTCATCCCATAGGTGATGGCGACTCTCGTAAATAAGCTTTTTCTTGTCGGCTCCTGGTCGTACATACCCTGCAACCATAAAATTAATAATATCTGCGTACCAGGGGTCTGACCAGGCGATCCGATAGAGCATGTCGTCCCTCATTGCGTCATTGATGGGTAGTTCCTGTGGTTTCTCAAAATACATTCTAGACAAATGATCGGCAACAGAATTTTCTACTCCCTTCTTATCTTTTATTTCTAAGTCAAATTCTTGGAGAAGCAGAATCCATCTTATTAATCTAGGTTTAGCATCTTTCTTAGTGAGCAAATATTTTAAAGCAGCATGATCAGTGTAAACAATAACTTTTGCTCCTACTAAGTAAGATCTAAACTTGTCAATGGCATAAACAACAGCTAGCAGTTCTTTTTTAGTTGTGGCATAATTGAGTTGAGGTCCTGTCAAAGTTTTACTAGCATAAGCAATGGCATGATGTTTCTTGTCCTTTGTTTGCCCCAAAACAGCCCCCACAGCATAATCACTTGCATCACAGATAATTTCAAAAGGTAAAGACCAATCAGGGGGTTGTATAATGGGTGCAGAAATAAGAGCATTTTTTAGAGTTTCAAAAGATTTAAGACAAGCATCATCAAAGTCAAAAGGAACATCTTTGGCAAGCAAGTTTGTAAGAGGTCTAGCAATATGAGAAAAATCTTTTATAAACCTTCTATAGAAACCAGCATGGCCAAGAAAACTTCTGATTCCCTTGACATTAACAGGTGGAGGTAGTTGTTCAATTACTTCTATTTTAGCTCTATCTACCTCAATTCCTCTTTCAGAAATTAGATGGCCTAGCACTATTCCTTCTCTAACCATGAAATGACATTTTTCCCAATTGAGGACTAAGTGCTTTTCTTCACATCTTTGCAAAACCTTATCCAAGTTTTCTAGACAATCATCAAAAGTTTTTCCATAAACAGAAAAATCATCCATGAAAACTTCCATGATCTCTTCAATCATATCAGAGAATATAGACATCATACATCTTTGAAAAGAAGCTGGAGCATTACATAGCCCAAAAGACATTCTACGATAAGCATAAGTTCCATAAGGACATGTAAAAGTGGTTTTGCTCTGGTCACTAGGATGGATTGGGATTTGGTGATATCCAGAATATCCATCAAGAAAGCAAAAGAAAGAGTGATTTGCCAACCGCTCTAACATTTCATCAATGAAGGGCAGTGGAAAGTGATCTTTCCTTGTGGCTTTGTTGAGTTTTCTATAATCTATGCACATATGCCAACCAGTGACGGTTCTCTGAGGAATTAATTCATTCCTCTCATTTTTCACAACTGTCATGCCTCCCTTTTTAGGCACAACTTGCACGGGGCTCACCCACTCACTATGTGGCACAGGATATATAATCCCGGCGTGTAAGAGTTTCAGAACTTCTTTCTTCACTACCTCTCTCATCGCATTGTTGAGTCTTCATTGTGGCTCTCTAGATGGTAGAACATCAGGGTCTGTAGGAATGCGATGAGTGCAAAGGGCAGGACTGATGCCCTTAAGGTCTTGGAGAGAGTAGCCAAAGGCTGAGCGATGTTGTTCTAAGATGGTTATCAGCCTATGAGTCTCTTCTTGAGTGAGTTGGTCATTAATGATCACAGGAGACTCAGAATCATTGTGCAAAAAGGCATATCTAAGACCAGATGGTAAAGGTTTAAACTCAATGGGAGGTCTTGAGGGTTCCTCGGTTTCATCGAGGGGCTCAGATTCTGTAGGATTTTCTTCTTCCTCCTCGATGAAGAATTCAGTGACATCTTCTTGATTGGATTCTACGAAATGTTCTAGAGATGCTTCATTCACCTCTTCCATTGGGTCAGGTTCAGGACTGGGTTCGGTCTTAGTATGGATCGAATGTGAGAAGTGTAAGGGAACTTTAATGGTTTTGCCTAGGCAAACATCAGGTTTCCCTGTGTGTCCTTCTTTAAGGAGTTTTTCTAAAGGATAGCCTATTAAAAGATCGAACTCCTTAATATCACAAATGCGAAAGCTCAGGTGAATTGACATGTCGTAAACTGAAACAGGTAAGACATAGAGAATTCCCGAACTTTGAATAATTTGTCCTGAGGAGCACTTTAATAATTTCATTGTGGGAGATAATGGCTTGTTTTTAATAAACTGATGGAAAAAGGATAAGGCCATTATATTGATTCCCACAACTGGATTATAAAGGGCATCAAAGGGGGTTCCATTGATTGTACATTGAATTGGTATAGAAGGTGAATCCAAATGGACTACATCAGAAGAAAGCTCTGACCCTTCTAACCATTCCCCACTCATGATGGATGCAAGCTCCACAGTGTGTTCTCTTGAGAAGGTTTGCTCAAAAGGGTCTATCTTCTCATGTGAAGAAGATGTGTGCTTTCGAGGCCTCTTCTCTTTATGATATTTTGAGGTGTTTCCATAATCGGACAATAAATCATCCTCGATATCATTTATAAAATCAGGTAGAGGAATTTCTTCCTGTGGTGATTCTATATGTTGGATAGCTATAGGTTGAGATGTTTCTGGCATAGGTTCTGGTGTAGCTATCTCTGGAATCTCTTCTTCTAAAGTTTTCTCTTCTAAAGGACCATCATTAGTGCTGGCTAGAATGTTGTCTAGGACAGTTCTAGCTTCACTAGATGTAAGGTGTATGAATGATCCATGAGAGGAGACATTCAAATAGGCTCTAGATTCCTTATTAAGACCAATATAGAAATGTTGAAGGAGAATATGGTCTTGAAGGCTTAGATCTGGTCCGGGTTTGCAAAGGAGTTCAAAACGTTCCCAGGATGAACTCATAGACTCATTATCCCTCTGTTTGAAGGATATGATCTTGATTCTGAGGTCGACTACTTTAGGTAAGGGATAAAAATCCATGCAAAAATCTGCACGGAGAGTTCCCCAATCGCCTTTCATCTTCTCTTTGGTCCGGTCGTACCATTGGCGAGCTTTTCCTTTCAGAGTGAATGGAAAAAGCTTCCAATGGATAGTCTCGTCTGACATACCCTCAATGTGCAGGCAGTCACAAGTTTGCTCAAACTGCTGGAGATGATGATAAGGGTCTTCGTCTTCTATTCCTAAGAAAGTGTTGGTTTGGACCATCTCTATTAACCGTGGGCGCAGCTCATAGGCATCAGATAGGATTGGTTTCGATGATGGCATAGGCCTAAGGCTGAGCTCTGAGGGTGCCGAAAAGTCTTTAATGAGGGTAGTGTCCATAAGGACAGTAGGTAATCTAAAACTAAAAAGAAAAAAGAAAGATACAAGATTAGTTATACTCGAAGAGTTTTCTCTTAACCGTTCTCCCCGGCAACAGCGCCAGAAATGCTTGTTGGTATTTGTTAAGCCTACAGAAATATTATGATGGATAATCCGCAAGCGCACAGATACCGGTGAGCATTCCACCCGGGAGAGGGTTTCAAATATCGAATCCACAAGGAGAATGGTAAAGAGAGTATCTGAGGTATACAACTAATCACTGAGTAGCTATCAAGGACTTGACAGAAAGAGAGATAAGGAAAACTTAAGGATGTCTGGTTCTTATTCTCACAAGCTATGTCTATATTGTTCTTATGGGGTGATTGTCTGAAGGCACACTTAGGAAAGGGAACCTCCTGAGAATCTATGGGGGGAGTCCTACGGTTTCTATAGACGGGAGGTGGACTGCAAAGGACAGACAGGAACAAGGTCACTTCCCGCTTCTACCGCACGATCCGGAATATAGAAGGCATTCATAAGCTAGCTAGTCTAAGCACCACGCTTACACTAAACATGCAACTTTAACTCAAGAGCGACAGGAATTAAAGTACTCAAAGAGTTATGAATCGTAACAACAATAAAACAATGTTACTCACTTGAATAAGAAGTCGATCTTTCCACAAGGTCTGAGGATCAGGCTCCAATGGAGTTGATCCCAGAGGTAGATGATGAAGAGCAGACACCGACAGGTCCGGGCCTTCCTTCAGCTTCACCTCTACCGCTCTCTAATCCTCTCGAACAAGATTAGCTAGATCTAAATAGATCATGGCTCTAATCTCTCAACTTGATACTAACTCTCCAACTCTAATTCTAATCTAGAGCTCTAATCTCAGATAGGCATGGAGGATCTGATAGAATGAATTGTTGTCTGCCCTGGGGTCAGGGGGTCTGCTTATATAGCCCGGAGGAGATGACGTGCACCGTACGATCAAACCGACCTTAACTTGTGGTTTAGATTGATCCTCATAGGCGGTGGAAGAACATTCCGGAAGCTGGGCCCATTTGGCGCCAGGGGGGCCGACCGGCCCCACCACCAGGCCGATCGGGCTGGGGTGGGCCCCCCTCGGGGTCCACTTCGGCCAGGTGGGTCCTTGATCCTTCTAGATGCTTCTTTCTTAGGTGCTAAGTCACGTTGAGTTCCGGAGCCTTCTGGAGTCTTCTAGAGTGGTTTCTTTGCATATTTTCTGAATAGTCCCTGTAAATTCATAGATTCACCAAAACTCGTGGAAATTTTCAATATAAACCCTAATAAGGTGATCTAATTATATTTTAGTCCTTTTTCTAGTAAATGTTAGGGGAAATATTCATAGATAAAATGTGCCAACACAAGCCCAAGCACGACTACAACAAGCACCACTCCCGGAACGATTACAAGAACAAGCGCAAGGACAAGGGCGAGAGAAGGCACAAGAAGAGTAGCGGGTATAAGAAGAAGCGACTCGAGTGATGGTTGCCGGAGCAAGCGACATCGACTCCACATCAAGTGATGCTTCTTCCGACTCGAGTAGCGATGAAGAGCAAGATCGGCGCAAGGACAAGCGGCACACGGGCAAGAACTTCACCGGCCTCAGCTTCGTCACACAAGGAGGCTTTTGCGGCATGAAGGATTCCAAGAAGGGTGAGAAGCACAGCTCGGATTCGAACTCTGACTCCGAGGAAGAGGTACGACACGATCCCAACTTCTTGCTAGAGGAGAATGCTAGGCTCAATTAGTTGCTTGATAACCGTGATGATGTGCTTAGGAAGACCAACAAGGAGACGAGGGAATTTAGGTCTCTGTTGGGTGATGCTAAGGATAAGATAGCTGAGCTCGAGTCCTTGGTTGTTGATGCTAGAAATGAGATAGGCTCTTTGAAATCTGCTCCTGTTGTGTCTGACGAGGCTGATTGTGGTGATTGCACTGTGTTTCTTGCTGATTTGACTGCACTCAAGGAGAAGTTTGCCTCTACTCTTGTGGAAGTAGATATGCTTTGGGTTGAGTGTGATGAATTGAAATCTAGACCTTCTTTGTTAGGTGCTTGCACTTCTTGCCCTGTGTTGCATGCTAGGCTAGATGAATCTCGCACTAGGATAGTTTCTCTTGAGGCGGCATTGAAAGCTCCTCTTCCTACATCATGCTCTACCTGTGAATTGCATGCTTTGAAAAACATGGAACTTGCACACTATGTTGATCGTCTGCAGGATGAGAATGATGAATTGAGGAAAATGATGGGGTGGCTGTCTGGGCATGAGCCGCAATTGAGTTTGATGTTAGCTCAGTTTAAGAGGTTTGATGGTCAGGCGATGGGGGCTTACAAGTGTGGTGAGAGGAGTGGTGAGGGAGAAGAAAAAGCTGGAGAGATTCCTATTCCACCACATACCACACCCATGAACAAATTTGCACCGAAGCCAAACCACCTTAGAAACAAGCTAGACAGAACACCAGATCCATTGGTGTTCCACCACAAGTCAGGAGAGAAGGCTGTTGAGAAGCCCAACGAAAATCCACCGCCTAAGCCACAGCCGATCCGCTTCCATTGTAAGTATTGTGGGAGGGATGGGCATAAGAATGAGTTCTGTTTCAGGAGGAAGAGAGATGAGAGGTTTGCTAGGGAGATGGCAAACAAGGACAGGTACTGCCTTTCTCGTGGTGTGCCTGAGCCTCGTAGAGGGCCTCTACCTAGGGGTGAGGTATTTGTGCGTACAGTTCCCACTCATGGAGGTGGAGGTGGTTTTCCTTAGAGAGATAGGGGTGTTGGGTTTGGGCGTGGTGAGTTGGCTCGACGTGCTCCTTCTCATGACCGTTACGAGTTTGGGAGGCACGATCAGAGCTTTGGGTCTCAGATGGACTACGGGCCACGTTTTCCCCCTCGTGGTGCGCGTACTCCTCCAGTGAGACATGACAAGTCCTTTGGTGGTAGGCGTGAGAGGGCTCCGCCTAGAGGTTTTGGTAGGATGGACTTTGCTAACCCTTCGTTTGAGCAAATGGCTCGACACTGGTTTGACTCCTTTGGTACTAACCCCAGTGTTGAGTCGCTAGCTCATTCTCGTTCTTGTTTTTCATTGCAGGTGGGAGGCTTGGAGGACTTTTGGTTGATCGACTCCGGTTGCTCACGACACATGACCGGAGATCATGGGTGGTTCTCCAGCGTCACCCCGGTGAGTACGAGGGAGTACATCACTTTCAGGGACAATGGGAGAGGATGAGTGCTTGCTGAAGGTATGGTGAAGGTGAGTAGCAAGGTGACCTTAAGAAGTGTGGCTTTGGTCAAGTCACTTGGTTTTAACCTGTTGTCAGTATGTCAGTTACTTGACGAAGGCTTTGAGGTTCGTTTTAAGTCGGGCGCTTCTCGTGTGCTTGATTCTCGAGGCGATCTTGTCTATATGATCGTCCCCGAGGGTCAAATCTTTCGTGCCGATTTTTCCCAGTCGGTTGGTCCTCCTTGATGCTTTGTTGCTGGCGTTTCGGCTGAGCTTTGGAAATGGCATAGGAGATTGGGACACTTGAGCTTTGAGTTGCATTCCCGCTTGAGTGGTCTTGATCTTGTCCGAGGATTGCCTAAGTTGAAATTCGAGAAGGATTTGGTTTGTGCTTCTTGTCGGCATGGAAAGATGGTTGCTACTTCTCATGCCTCTCTGACTGCACAGTCATGACCGAGCGACCTTGTGAGTTGTTGCACATGGATTTGGTTGGGCCAGCTCGTGTTCGCTCTGCGGGTGGGAAGTGGTATATTCTTGTTGTGGTTGATGATTTTTCGAGGTACTCTTGGGTTTTCTATTTGGAGGATAGGAGCGAGACACTTAGCTTTGTTCGGGACTTGATCTTGAGGTTGAAGAATGAGAGACATGGTGATGCCATTCGAGCTATACGCAGTGATAATGGCACGGAATTCAAGAACTCTCATTTTGATGCCTTTTGCAGTGATCTTGGTCTCGATCATCAATATTCTTCTCCATATGTCGTTTGCCAGGATGACATAGTGGAGAGGAAGAACCGGACCCTTTGTGAGATGGCAGGATGATGCTCGATGAGCATAGGACTCCTAGGCATTTCTAGGCCGAGGCGGTCAATACCACTTGCTATGTCTCAAAAAGACCTCTTATGAGCTGATGCGTGGGCAACAACCCAAGGTGAGTCACTTTAGAGCTTTTGGTTGTAAGTGTTTTATTCTGAAAAATGGCAAGTAGGATAAGTTTGAGTCCAGATGTTCGGATGGTATTTTCCTCAGTTATGCGATTCACTCTAGAGCATATCGTGTGCTCAACCTTGACACTAACCGAATCATGGAGACTTGTGAGGTAACCTTCGACGAGACACAACCATGTAGCTCTTCTGTCTTTGAGTGTGCAGGTGACGAGGAGATTGGAGCAAGGATCTTTGAGGATGAGCAAGATGGAGATGGAGATGAAGACGATGATGGAGGTGATGCTCCCGTGGCTGTTCGTGTACGTGCTACTTCCACTACTACGACGACGATCGAGGATGGTCCATCCCCTACACCCACTACAACTGAGGCTATTCGAGTGGAGGCTGCTACTGAGGGGGAGATTGTGTCCAGGCGAGAGGCTCCCCAGCGAGTACAGGTGGATCACCCACCGATGACGATCATAGGTGACCTTCATGAACGCACTACACAGTCGAGGTCAAGGAACACTTCTCATTTCGCTCATTCTGCTTTTGTCGCTTCTTTTGAGCCCAAAGATATTCGACACGCTTTGTCTGACGAGAATCTGGTAAATTCCATGCATGAGGAGTTGGGGAACTTTGAGAGAAACCAAGTCTGGGTGTTAGTTGATCCACCACCAAACTGCCGTCCCATAGGTACCAAGTGGGTGTGGAAGAACAAAGAAGGTGAGAATGGGATGGTTGTGAGAAACAAGTCGAGGTTGGTGGCTCAGGGGTTCAACCAGAAAGAGGGCATAGATTATGAGGAAACATTTGCTCGTGTGGCCCGTTTGGAGGCAATTAGGATCCTTCTAGCCTTTGTCGTGGCTAAAGGGTTCAAGTTGTACCAAATGAACGTGAAGAGTGCTTTCTTGAATGGGGTGATAGAGGAAGAAGTATATATGAGGCAACCCCCGAGGTTTGAGAGTGAAAAATACCCACACCGTGTATACAAACTCCAGAAAGCGCTCTAGGGGTTGAAACAGGTACCTAGAGCTTGGTATGGCAGGTTGAGAGGGTTTTTGCTGAGTAAGGGGTTTGTGATGGGCACAGTTGATAAGACCCTGTTTCTCCTTAAGCATGGGAATGACCATTTGATTGTTCAGATTTACGTGGATGACATAATCTTTGGTGGCTCTTCTCATGATCTTGTTGCCAGATTTGCAGATGACTTGAGCAGGGAATTTGAGATGTCCATGATGGGCGAGCTGCAGTTTTTCTTAGGACTCCAGATCAAGTAGTGCAAGGACGGGACGTTTGTACATCAGGCGAAGTACACCAGGGACATGGTGAAGAAGTTTGGCATGAACGACTCCAAGCCACTGACTACACCGATGGGTACCACTACGGCTTTGGATGCAGATGAGGATGGCAAACCCGTGGACCAGAAGGAGTACCGAAGCATGATCGGCTCCCTCCTCTACTTGACGATGACGTGGCCGGACATACAGTTCAGTGTGTGTTTGTGCGCTAGTTTTCAGACTTCAACGAGGACTTCACATCGGTAGGCCGTCAAGCGGATTTTCAGGTACTTGAACTACACTCCTGAGTTTGGTCTTTGGTATTCTGCCTCCTCGACACTCAGACTTCACGGGTACTCCGTTGCTGATTTTGCTGGGTGTCGATTGGACCGCAAGTCTACCTCTAGGTGTTGTCAGTTACTTGGTTCTTCTTTGGTCTCTTGGTCATCCCGCAAGCAATCTAGTGTAGCCCAGTCCACTACAGAGGCCGAGTATGTAGCTGCTGCTAGTTGTTGTTCCCAACTTTTATGGATGACCTACACTTTGAGCGATTTTGGTGAGGAGTGCTCCCAGGTTCCACTCTTTTGTGACAGCACTAGTGCCATAAGTGTAGCCAAAAACCCAGTCCTTCACTACAAAACGAAGCACATCAAAGTGAGATACCACTTTCTGAGGGACAATGTTGAAAAAGGGAACATATCCTTGACCTATGTACCTACCCAAGATCAGCTAGCCGACATATTCACTAAACCACTTGACCAAGTTACCTTCACACGCTTGCGAGGTGAACTTGGAGTGTGTTTCCCTTTTTAGTTGGATCTTGGAGCTTCTCATGTATATATGTGTTATATGTATCATTTGTTGCATTCCATGCATGCATTTTACTTTTTGTACAAAACCTGGTAGGATAGCCATCTTTGGATCATTTGTGGTAGGATGAGCTTCTCTTATATACTTTGATCACTATGATGTGCTATATGTCAGATATGTGTATGCTTTGGGAATGGTGATGTGAATGCTATGCTCTTGATGGTATTGTCATATGTACATGATGAGATAGCTTCCTTTTGTGAAAATGTTGAAAATGCTTCACTCATGAGTAGATATCCTTCCATGCTCAATTTGTGCTCCAATGCCTATATCATGCTTAGTTTGTGCTTGAGTATCATGCTCTTTTTGCTTACGGTCAAAGACCCATTTGTCATAGTAAATGTTTAGCCCATATGTTCACTTATGGAGGAGCAAGCTTCTTTTTGCCACAAAGGCATTTCATGTACCATGCTTAAACTTGAAAATGAAATTGGTGTATGAATTGCCTTATGCTTGAAAAATGAGCTCTTAATCATGTCTTTATGCTTTGATGTATATATCTTGGGTGCTAAATCGTTGCATGATGTCTACCATGAGAAGTCTCATTTTAAGAGGTAGACACATGGCTCGATTGCTTTGACATGACATTTAGTAGCTTATGGGCGTTTGCTATGATCTTGTGATGACAACTTGTGATCTTGTATTAGCTTTGTAAGATATAATTTATTTTTGCTCAAATTGTCATGGATAGGGTTTTGCTCATTAGATGAATGTTTCTTTGTAAAAATTGCTTAAAAATGCTTTTGGCCATGTCACATGTTTATATGTCTCTACTTTCTTGATGGCAATGCGCTAACTACACCATGTCTAATTTGCTTGCTCTATGTCTCATTTGTAGCATTTTGTTGTGCTCTTTGTATATCAGAGAAGCTTGGTAGCTTGTATATGCTTTGACATGCATTTTTCATGATACCTTGATTCATGCATTGTCAACAAGGGGGAGAAATGGTACATATTTGTGGAGATTTTGAGTTTTTGCATGTGAGGAAAAAAATGAGTAGAAGAGGTTGCATTTGCTCAGGGGGAGCTCCTTTTTGTTTGCCTGAGTTTTGTGCTTTGTGGTGTGCTCTTTGTAGAGCTTTGGTTGTCTCCGCTGTGTTGAGCCGTTTCCCTTGCCTTAGGGGGCCGAGACTTGGTCTGGTGAGTGATCGTGCTTTTCGGCTTGTTCTTTGGATTTGGATCATTTGCTTGGAGGTTTGTGTTCGTGGTTGTTTTCTTTTCCTTTTTCTCTATGATGGTTACTATGGGTGTTGTCAATGCACTCATCAAGGGGGAGATTGAGGACCAAGTGTGTCCGAGGACCAGTGGAGGGTCGCTCCTTAGTGATGAGTGATTGACAACGTTGTGTGGACTGATGCTTGGCTCAGTGTGCAGGTATAGGTTACGGCTTGACTCGTGTTGGTGCAGGTGAAGAACAAGCGCGAAAGGCCTTAACCGTGGTGGCTTCCAGGTGATGGAGAGGCAAGTAGGTTTGGTTCGATGGACCCGGTGGCCGATGGGGCCAAGTGCGAGCCGTGCGGTGCAAGACTAGCAAGTTGAAGTCATGGACATGGGCCGGTGCAAGGTGGCGGTTCGAGGCTAAAGCTTGCACGCGGGGTTTGGTTGTTTGCCCACAAAACCACAAATGCCTCTATCATGTTTAGTTTGTGCTTGAGTATCATGTTCTCTTTGCTTGGGGTCAAAGACCTTTTTGTCATTGTAAATGTTTAGCCCATTTGTTCACTTGGGGAGGAGCATAAGCTTCTTTTTGCTGCAAAGGCATTTCATGTACCATGTTTAAACTTGAAAATGAAATTGGTGTTTGAATTGCCTTATGCTTGAAATATGAGCTCTTAATCATGTATATTTGTTTTGATATTCATATCTTGGGTGCTAAACCGTAGCATGTTGTCTACCATGAGAAGTCTCATTTTAAGAAGTAGACACATGGCTCGATGGCTTTAACATGACTTGAGTAGCTTGTGGGCGTTTACCATGATCTTGTGATGAGAATTTGTGATCTTGTATAAACTTTGGATGATCTAGTGTAATTGTGCTCAAATTGCCATGGATAGGGTCTTGCTCATGAGATGAATGTTTCTTTGTGAAAATTGCTTAAAATTGCTTTTAGCCATGTCACATGCTTATATGTCTACCTTCTTGATGGCAATGTGCTAACTACACCATATCTACTTTGTTTGCTCTATGTCTCATTTGTAGCATTTTGTTGTGCTCTTTGTATATTTGAGAAGCTTGGTAGATTGTATATATGCTTGGACATGCATTCTTCATGAAAACAAAGAGAAGAGTTTCATATACCTTGATTCATGCATTGTCAACAAGGGGGAGAGTTTGTTGTACATTGGGAGAAATTGTATGCACTCTGGGAGATTTTGTGGAAAATTGGTATGCATTTCTGAGATTGATGCATGTGGGGAGAAAAATCAAGAAGAAGAGGTTGCATTTGCTCAGGGGGAGTTTGCATATGTGCAGGGGGAGCTCCTTTGATTTGCCTGAGTTTTGTGCTTTGTGGTGTGCTCTTTGTGAGCTTTGTTTTGTCTCGGCTGTGTTGAGCGGTTGCCCTTGCCTTAGGGGGCCGAGACTTGGTTTGGCGAGTGATCGTGTTTTCGCTTGTTCTTTGGCTTTGGATCACTTGCTTTGAGGTTTGTGTTCGTGGTTGTTTTCTTTTCTTTTTCTCTATGGTGGTTACTATGGGTGTTGTCAATGCACTCATCAAGGGGAGATTGAGGACCAGGTGTGTCCGAAGACAAGTGGAGGGTCGCTCCTTAGTGATGAGTGATTGACAATGTTGTGTGGACTGATGCTTGGCTAAGTGTGCAGGTACAGGTTGCGGCTTGACTCGTGTTGGTGCAGGTGAAGAACAAGCGCGAAAGGCCTTAGGCGTGGCGGCCTCCGGGCGATGGAGAGGCAAGTAGGCTTGGTTCGATGGACCCGGTGGCCGATGGGGTCAAGTGCGAGCCATGCGGTGCAAGACTAGCGGGCTGAAGTCGTGAACATTGGCCAGTGCAAGGTAGCGGATCGAGCCCGAAGCTTGCACGGGGGGTTTCGTGGTTTGCCCACAAAACCATTGGTGGACGGTTTCTTGGTTTGGGCCGCAAAACCAAGTCGGAGGCCCGATGCGGCGGAGACGGTGATCCTGGTGTGTCGGGAAGCTTCGAGGCGGGGGCACGTGGCGTGATCGCGGGGCTTGCGTCGAGGCTAAGCAAGTTCATGGTGGAAGCGTGTCCGCTCGATGAAGACTTGACCATATTGCCCCTGAGGGGTGTGTATCTTCTATTTGAGTTGTAGGGTAGCGTGGTCATTTGCCTCCTCCGATGGACATCGTATAAATAGCGGAGAGGTGGATGGCATCTCTCTCTCTTGGACTCTAGGGTTTCCTCCCCCGGTAGATCGCTCTGGACTGCTTCTTTTCCTTTGCTTTCCTTAGGCTAGATTCTTGTATAGACTCTGACCTCTAGATGTATGGAAGCATTCGGCGTTGCGATGATCTCCTAGCTCTTTGTGATTTTCGTGTCATTTTCGGAGCTATTTTTGGGGTGTTTTGTTCTTCGCTCAATTCGTGGATTTAAGGGTGTTTCTTCTCGGATTTCTTTGAGGGGTTCATGGGTGGATGCCTTGTGCATCTTTGTGTGTGATCTTGACCCCTCAAACGCTGGGAAACACCTTCGATTTGTGCGTTTTTGTTCGGAGCCCGAGTTCTTGGTGGTGGTTCGTGTGATCCGCGATTCCCAGTGATTTAGGGAGTTAGAGGTTGAGATTTTTGGGGCATAGCTTCATCTAGTGATGCTTCTCATCTCCCCAAAGTCTTGCCTCAAGAGCTCTAGCCGTTTGGGAGATCCGGTGATGGATTTGGAGGGTTGACTTCACGAGGTCGTGCTGTTTCTGCTCTGTCCGCGTGTCGCGGACTATCCGCTCGAGCGTCGTGGACTGTCCGCGTGGCGTGTGTTCTTCAGAGTTTGTCGCGTGTTAGTTCGCGTTCGCATTTCGATCTGTTTCGCAGCTAGGGTTTTGTTGCAGGGGGTTTACGGACTGTCCGCGAGGGGTGTGCAGACTATCCGTGTGGCAATCGGGGTATAGGCCTGGTTCGTCCTTCGGGAACAATTTTTATTGGCTCCCATTCACCCCCCCCCTCTCTGGTCGCCTATTCGGTCCTTCGTAGTTCTAGCTCTGGTGGTCCACCTTCGTCTTCGTCCTTCAGACGGCATTCTTCGGCCTCTGCAAGGGATGCTCAGCTCGCGCAGCAGCTAGAGAGATCACCATCTAGGTCACGGGATTGGAGGAGATGCTGAACACCCACGTTGAGGCTAACTCAGCGTGGCGGTGTCAGACTGGCGAGAGGATTTACGCCATGCAGCAGGCGCAGCAGCGACACATAGAGGAGCAGAGGGCTTACTTTGTGAGTTAGGGTTTCTTCTACCCTCCACCGCAGTGAGCCTGAAGCTAGCTTGGGGAGGACCCCCATCTGGAGGTAACTTGTATCTTCCTTTGTTTCCAGAATATCTTATAATGAAAACCCATAAAAATCTGCAAAAAATAAAAAGACCAAAATAATTTATTTGCTTTCATCATTAAGTTTGCTTAGTTTGCTTTTATATGCATAGTAAGAATGCTTTGCCTCTATGGTTGAAATAATGAATAGTTGCTCTATTTATTCTTCTCGTATGTCTTGCATGCAGCTTTGTATCCTACCTAAGTTTTGAGTTTGTTGGCTTGCATGTTCGAACCTTAGCTTGAAAACTGTGGGTAGCAAAAAGCACGATCCATGCCTAAGTTGTTGTGAGGCATGATATGGTATAATAGAGTGCTATGATCTTGTACCTAGTGATGCTTGACATCCGGAGTTTTCCTTTAAAAAAATCTAAACATGATGAGTTCCTCAATGATGAGCATTTCCTATCCAAGGCCATATGTAGATTCTAGCTCTTGTTAGCCTCCACATATACAGCTTGTTCTCTCATTGAGCTTTGTCAAATTGTTGTGACCCTTATTAGAACTCATACGCCCTTGATCAAGATCACGTACACGTTCATGCTAAAACTTCTACACTGGATGTTAGCATTCATCATTTGTTCCATTTGCTTACGCATTCTTCCACAAATAAAACTCTACACATGTTTGTATCATTCATCCCTCTCCGAATACCTCCAAAAGACACAAAGGGCTAGCTAAAAAAAGAAGAAAAAGAAGCATGCTAAAAAACATGGCAAAATAAAATAAAGAGAGTTAGCCCAACTCTCAAAAAATTCAAAAGGAGACAAGGGGATTGATATGTGCAAGAAAAAGAGTTCCACCATATAGATGGTAATAACTAGTACCTACTCCGGGGCTAGTGTCCACCTTACCATCAATCCCTCATTTTTCATATAAAGCATGGTAATATCTAGCACCCATTTCCGGGCCTAGTATACACCTTACCAATGCTCATTTTCATCACACACTTATGCACATCTTGATCAGGATGTATGTTTGTTTCTTCCAAGGATCCGGTTTTTGACTTAGTAAAATATGAGAGACAAGTATGCCACATTTCTTCCCTACCTACAGCTCCACATAAGCCTTTTAGGAGTAGGATGTGAATAAAGGCAACTTAATGCCTTGGTGAGGAACCATACACTTTGAGCGATCCGAGAGTATCATTTGAGGAACTCTGATTTTCTTTTGAAAATTTGCAAAACCTCCGGACTAATAGTTGATCAAGGTATGAGTGATTATGCATTTACTATATAACCATTCTGTCTCTCAACCGCCCAAGGCAGGTGAAGCTATATGCCCCATGTCATCAAGCGAATGGTAAGAACATTGCTAACTTGTTCAACTCTTGGTAGAGTACTTTGTTGTATGTTTGCCATAAGTTAAGGATACAACATCGTAGCAACTCCTGATCAACCAACCTAAGTCTCTAATGTCTTGCTTCGAGATGAGCAAGAGGTTAGCTCGGGGGAGTTTGTTGACGGCTGTTAAGTGTTACTTTCAGCCATCAATATTCTCACATAAATGGAGGCATATGCATTATTTACTTGCATCTTGGTTTGAATAATGTAGTTCCACTTGTCCTTGGAGATTATTTGTATGTAGGTGAAATAAGCCTGAAAAGAGATGTAAACCCACCTTCTATGGAACGATCGATGACAACTCAGCTGAGGAGGTGGCTGCCACCAAGGAAACAAGTGGCAATCCACATCACTGATCCAAGGGAGGCACTCACCGACGAATCAGAGAGCGACACATGGACTTCACAAGGATCAAAGGGCCCACCTAGGATTCCAAACGAGGCATGCACGGGGGAGTGATCAAAGGGCCCACAGGGCAGCCACCCAGAGGAAACACACCTCGAAAGAAGGGCCGAAGGGGCCGGCCGATCCTAGGATCGGCCAAACCGCCTCTGCCTCCTTTCATCGTGTCCCTCCACGTGGTTGCTCCCCATTGGTCCATTGCTGCATCCCCGGGTGATTTGAGGCCATTTGGTGCCCGAAACAAGCCTGGTCCTTGCTTATAAATAGAAGGGGAGGGGCTCCATTTCTCACACACCACTCTCTTCATTCACCTCTCACTTTTAGTTTCCAAGGCTAGGGGGTAGGCTAGAGTAGCTCTTATTCAGGTTCCAAGTCTACTTTGGAGTCTAGGTATGAGTTCTCTTGTATCTTTATTTCTTTGTATGATTTGATCTACTTCAGTTATTCAGCTATTTCATATAAGGTTGTGGTAGATCATGTGATTGATATGTTCTTGAGTTCATCCATTGTTCATCATTTAGAGGCTCATGTTCATCGTGAACACTACCTTTCGATCCAGTTGAAGGATGATTTACTCATTTCTTATGTGTTTGTTCATAAGTTAGAGGCTCGTGTTCTTAATGAACACGACCCTTTGATCTTGTTGACTAGACATAAGAGAGTTCGTATCCGTTCGTATGACTAGCCGTAGTTTGGTCTTCTTAGATAGCATGTTAGTGTTGCATGAAGTTTGTGTTCAAGCTACGGTACTCGGTGGCTCTCACCCTGGGTCACAATAGCCCGGGCTGAGTGAAGTCTAGCAGCAACGCAGGCATGGTGCCTGGGTTGTGTGGCTACGTTAGTTATGAGCATGCCCCCCATAACGATTGAGGTAGGCCATAGTGGTGACAGCTGTTGGACCCTTTGAAACCCCCCACGCTAGGGTATTGCTGTAGGAGTCTAAAGGATAGTTTCGCAGAGTGTTGGTCGTCGCGGGCTATCTCCCCGTTTGTACCTGGGTGTTGAACCTTACCTTTCATGCAATGCATTATGCTTATCTCTTGTATCTTCTAACTTGTATGTTTAGTACCATAGAACCTAGAGCAAGCTCGTATGTCCCCCCTAAGCCGTAGTGTACTAGAGTAGAGGTAGATCTGAGTGTGTGTCACACTACCCTATCATATCATTTATCTTACCTCTATCATTGAGCTGTTGTCTTCTATATCTGTCTCTTGGTTTACATTCAGTGCAAAAGCATAAGTCTTGATATCCACCATTGCCTTCTACGGATACGATACCCTTGGAATACTCTCCTTCCCTGGGGAAATGCTACAATGGTTTATCTGTGCGCTTGCGGATTCGTTCATGATCATTAGATTTACCTTTGGCAAGTCTTGATGCTCACACTAACTCGGCGTCGTTAGTAGTGATGTTAGAAATGCCAACAAGCATTTCTGGCACTGTCGCCAAGGATGGATTCTAAATCTGTTCTTAGGTGATTGCGCTACGAAATGGCAACACCCTTCGTGCTAGGAGCTACCATCTAAAGGGAGAAGACCTGTATCGGGAGGTGGTCTGCGCCACGGACCTTCGTTGCATTTCAAGGGACGAAGGTGTGCAGCTTCTGAGAGACATTCATTCTGGCATGTGTTCCCACCACCTCGGCACCAGATCACTTGTGCAGAAGGCATTTCGGCAGGGATTTTATTGGCCTTCGGTGGTAAAGGACGCACACGAGATAGTGCGAACGTGCCCCAGTTGTCAGCGACACGCGCCATATAGCAAGTTCGCAGCAAGCCAAGTCCAGCTAATTCCACCAACTTGGCCAATGGCATGATGCGGGTCGACATTGTGGACCCCTCCCCACGGCTCCGGGTAATTACACACACATGGTGGTAGCTGTTGAATACTTTTTGAAGTGGATCGAGGCGAAGGTAGTAATAAATATCACTTCGGCAACCATCCAAAAGTTCTTTTGGCAGAATATCGTGTGTCGCTTCAGGGTACCTTATGAGATCACAGTGGACAATGGCAAGCAATTTGACTGTGCCAAATTTCGAGAATTTTGCTGTTATCTCGACACAAAGTTGTGCTTTGCTTCGGTCTACCACCCACAGTCGAACGGGGTGATGGAGAAGGCAAACGGCTTAATATTCACAGCCGTCAAGAAAAACATCACCGACCTACCGAAGGGTAAATGGGCAGAGGAGCTACCGAGGGTGGTTTGGTCGCACAACACTTCCACCTCGCGTGCCACAAAATTCTCACCTTTCAAGCTCTTGTACGGGGAAGAGGCTATGGCACCTGAAGAGCTGAAACTGGGCACATGGCGAGATCAACCACCAACGATTGAGGCAGCAGGGGCTTCGGTCCAAGCCATCGAAGAGGCACGGTTACAAGCAGCCGATCATTTGAAAGCATACCAGCACGAAACTAGGGAATGGAAAAACAAGCAGGTCAAGTACAAAGTCGTGCAGTCGAGGGATCTAGTCCTGCGTCATGACCCGAAGGGGGACAAGAGAGGCAAAATGCAGAGCAAATGGCAAGGGTCGTTCCTAGCGGTACAAACATCAAACCCTTCAGCATTTAAACTGCACCAACTTGATGGAACAGAGGAGCCATACACCTGGAACATTGACATGCTCCAGAAGTACTATGTGGAACAAAACTTCCCTTCGTGTACAGTAGCGAGTCTTCATCTTCAGTTGTAACTTCATGAACTTCTTCTCTTTTTTTGGGAACCGTACCCTTTTCCTCACAGGGGAAGCCATCGAGTTCTTCATGGAACGAAGGTGGTGTGAGGTTTTTAACGAGGTGGTGCCCGTGTATCCCCTAGTGAAATATAAACAAGGCTTCTGTTCCCCAAAAATACAGGGTGTTCATCGTTGAAGCTATGGCGCCCTTTGGTTCGAAGGGCACGTAGTCTCCGAACAGAATGTTCACATGGGTAGGTGGGGTCGGACGACGAACATGTAGGGGGTTCGAAGTATGACACCCACCTACGACCCCGATCGGGGTGCGAGAAAATGAAGGCTAGGAATTGCTTCGTAATGCCATGACAGGATGCGCAAAAAAAAAATGAAGGTCAGGAATTGGCTTCGTAAAGCCATGACAGGCTGCACGAAAAATCAAAGGCCAGGAATTGGCTTCATAAAGCCATGACAAGCTGCGCGAAACGACGAAGGCCAGCAATTGGCTTCGTAAAGCCATGACAGGCTCCACGAAACAACAAAGGCCAGGAATTGGCTTCGTAAAGCCATGAAAGGCTATGCGAAAAAATGAAGGTCAGGCTCTGACCTCGCATTGAAACTACGCCACGAAGGGCTGTGCGAAAAAACGAAGGCGAGGAATGGGCCTCGTAAAGCCACGACAGATTGTGCGAAAGAGTGAAGGCCAGGCAATGGCCTAGTGCCGAAGACGCCGTAGCAGGCTACATGAAAAGCGAGGGCTAGACTAACCAAACGAATCTCACAATGTGAGCATAGCGCAGGATCCGGGTGTTTTACCGCTAACGCTTCGGGTGGGGGGGGGGGGAGTTCCGAAGCTCCAGAACAAGAGTTAGCAGGCAAAACGCAATGCAATCAACACAAACATCACTCACACGATAGGGACCATCATCGAGAAATTACACCATTCACATCGAGAACTCTGATTACAATTTCACATGTTTACATCGATAATTACACAAGGCTCAGGGCTCTCTAATTACAATTTCACAAATTTTTTCGATAAGCCGAAGCGCACCAACATCGAGTATCTCTAATGCCATACGCCGAAGCTCCTCCGCAGATGGTATGCACCCTGCGTTGCAAAGAACAAAGCCTCAGGTCATGAATCATGGCCCTTCGTCTTTTATGGCATTGGTAGTAGCTGGATAAGTAGGAATCAAGTACACATATTCAGGGGGGGGCAATTGCCCCCACCTCCATTGGCTCATCCTTCGGGACAGGCAAGGGCGGCGGCGAAGTCGGAGTGCCGGCCCTTCGTAAGGCGCGCTTAAAAGCGCATTGCCGAAGCAAGGCATCCCGTTGGACGGGGTCCTTGTTAAACTCGGCAAAGAAACTCTTAGAATCGCTATTTCCAGCATTGTACAAGCATAGTCGATACGCTAAGAAATCCTCGTACGAAGCACCAGGGTGCTGAATGCTAAATTTGCTCCACAACGAAGGGGACACGAAAAAGGGATCAACCACAGAAACAAAAGAACCTTCGGCTGTCCGTGCAGGCGCCAGCAATGGGATCTGCACAGAAGCAGCCTCAATCAGTTTAGGTGTTTACAAAAGAACTACCTCAGGCAGTCTCCACATCCCACACGAACCACCCTACACCTCGAGCACCTCGGTGTGCACTGCAGGCGTTCCAGTGGTGGCTTCGGGGGCTTCCGCGTGACGTGAGGCGTCAGCAGGGACTTCAGTAGCTGCGACGGTTCCTGGAGTTGCAGGCCTCGAGGCCACGGGATGGCCACAGGAGAGGTAGACCATGGGGCAGCATCTTCTCCGACGGGAACAAGGCTTGGGGAAGGAACCCTCGCTGCCGCGGGAGAAGCGGGCTTCGGGGCGGTATCCCCCACGACATCAGGTACACCGCCTGCGGAGGGAGCAATCGAAGCCGCAGGGGACTCTAGCATCCAAAAACCCGCACTCGGGGGCCTTGGGGGTGACAGACAGAGTCGAGCATCGAACTTCGTTGCGCACCGCACTCGAACCTCATCCTTTAGCCTAGGCGCAATCTGAAAAACACAAGCCAGATCAGCATCACGCTGCACCATAAAAAACTTAATTACGAAGACAGGGATGGCCTAACCTGTGGAGCAAGACGAAGTGCCTCATCGACGGTCAGCTTCGGGCCATGCTCAGCGAAGAAGCTGTTCATAAAGTTCTTGGACAGATTCTTGGGTAGCACGGGAAGGTTAGCGACGGCAAGATCATCATCCGAAGGCCACACATGGTCCTCCTTCGTCAGGTGCCGAATGTCGTTCTTGCTTATAGTCTTTTCAGACGAAGGTCCCGCGGGTGGCAAAAGTGCACAAACCGCACATGCAAGCGACAGGATAGCGACAGCCGCGCTCAACTCCTCATGCATCTTCGTGTGGGTGCTCAGCAAATCGAAGCACAACTCCACCCAATCATAAAAGTCATCCAGAGTTAGGCCTTCGAATTCCAGCGGAGACGGGTCGAGGTCAAAGTGGCAGAGGATCTCCACCACATAACTACAGAGTAGCTTGGCCACCCGTCGATGCTGCGAGCGATACTAGGACAGAGAACCTTCGGACTCTGCCAGTTTTGAGCCAGCCTCTTGAACCTGGGTCCACTGCGTTGACACCTCGATATTCAGGGCATTGCGGCTTGAGATAAGGTTCTTCACCTTAGTGCGAAGAGCGACCAAGGCTTCAGATGAGGTGGTTGCCAATTCTCCTTTCTCCTTGCCCAATTTTTCACTATGTTCTTTCTCCGCTGTCAGTTGGGCCTCTAGCTCCTCCACTCGAGTTTGAAGGGTCGTCACTTCACTCCGTGCATCTTCTTCAACCTCGTGATCGTGGCGTAGTTGGTGCATGAGGTAACGCGAGGCCACGAAGCTCTTCAGAGCAAGGTCCCCGCAATTGGCGGCCATGTCCATCAGACCAATGCGACCAAAGCTCTCCTCTTCGTGCGGAAATGTGAAGCTATCGCTCACCTCCTACAGGCCCAAGAAGCCTACTTGAGTGCCACTAATGAGGCTCGCACCGTTAGGGACACCAAGGCGCAGAGCAGCTTCAACAGGATCTTTCGCGACGACGCGATAGCTGTTGTTGTCTGGTTCATCATCGTCATCCTCGCCAGCAACTAGATAGTCCTTGTCAGCACCTCGGCCGTCACCTTCAGACGGTGCGGTGGACTGCTTGGTGTCGGACAAGGTAGACGAGGTGCTGGAGCCAGTACATTTCTCATACTCGGATTTGCGGGGGCTCATATCAACATTTCTGACCGAAGGGTAGGCCTACACATTTGTCGAAGATGTAATCTTGATTTCGCCTTCTTCTTCACTGTCAGCTTGAAGTGGGCTCAGAGGCATGGTCAGCCATGCATTTGCACTCTCTTTCGGGGGGGGGGCGAGCGAAGGCGCTCAACAGCGATGGCGGTGATCATAACCTGCGTGCCTTCGGAGGCAACGCAAACTCTCTTCTTGGCAGGCTCGTTTCCAGTGGGGTCCGCCTCCCGTTTCGACCTCTCCAACCACCTCGTCACGGAAGCGTCAGCAGCAGCCGGCCCCGCCGAGGTACCCTTCAGCCTTGCTGCACCCTACGCCACAGGCGACGTGGCAGTGTCATCGGCGGCAGCGCCAGCAGCAACCTTCTTCGCAGCCAGAACGCAATGTTCTTCCAGGCCTCACGCTCTGAGGCTTCGACCTTGAAGAAGGTGTAGATGCGATTGCCGCGCGCATTCTTTAGCCTCGCCATAAGGTCCTTGAACTCTTGATGCGGGACGGCAGCCAAGATAAAGTTCCCCCGCTCTTCGCCGTTCCTCCTATGAAGCGCTGCAAGGAAAGAAGTTGTATGTCACAAGTAAGGCAACATAGCAACAAGTTCAGGCCTACGAAGCTCACTTCGGAAACAAAGCGTGTACCTTCACTACAAGGTTTTCGGTCAAATCCAACGCCAAGAAAGTGTTGCAAAAGACCGAAAAATGGTAGCAATAATACTTTTGCTACCAATTTTTTGGTTAAATGTCGTTGCACTTGTAACTGTATCAATAGCATAATGCAATGGGTTATGTTTTAGTTGCGACAAACAACCCCTCTATTGCAACACTTTTGATGCTTTGTTGAGTGTTGTAACAGAAGCAATTGCATCCACTATGGGTGTAGCAATAGTATCAATTGCAACGAACTAGGTGTTGCTAGTCACACCTATTGTGACACGCTGGTCGTGTAGCAACACAATGCAATTGCAATGCACCGCAGGTGTTGCAATCTTGGTTATTGCAACACGGAGGAAGCATTGTAATAGAGGTTCGCTATTGCCATGTCACCGAAATGGTTGCTATAGGTGGCTTACGTTATTGCAACATCTCTTTTTGTTGGTTGCTACAGAGAGGTCATTAGTTGCCACGTTTCTGAATGGTTGCTATAGATGGCATAGGCTATTGCCACGTTACTTAGGTTGGTTGTTATAGATAGGTCATCTTTTGCCACGTTGTTAACTAGTTGGTTGCTATAGTAGATTCCTCTATTGCCACCGTCAACATTTTGTAGTTGCAAGAGATAGTTCTCTGTTGCCACGATTATCGAACCTATTGCCACGACAAATTGTGGTTGATATATGTGCCATCATATATCACAACGCTAGATTAATATATTAATAATTAATGTTGTGATGCTTTGTTTGGTAGCTTTAGTCAAAAATCATGAAATGACAAATAGATAATAAGTGAAGCATCGACATCCATTAAATTGAAATATAATTTGTTCATACAAAATCTTTAAAGAAACACACTGAGTGTGAAAGTAAATGGGAACACACGTAGATAGCTTAACACATAATAATGTGTCAAGCACAAACAATTGTTTGAACTTATTCGAATTTCGAATGAAAAGACTAATGTCTACTGCAGAGCAAAGGTTCCCTTGATATGTATGTTGGCCATCGTCCCACCCTTCGCATGCTCCTTCTCAAACTCAAGATTCCTCCTGAAAAAATCATTAACATGCATTAGTTAAACTGAGACTAGTGGTGGCAAAGGTAATAATTGAACACTGAAGCAAAAAACGAGCTGCAACTATAAACCATGAACTTTCAAGCGAAGAACAAATATAAACATAGTACATGTTTGAGCACAAACACATCCATATATATTTCTTTTTAATGCAAATAGTGATAAAAGGTTTTACATAGTACCTATGTATTCTTTTTGGACAATGCAGATCGTTTCCTAGCGGCATTTTCCTTTAGTTGCTTTGTTGTAGTATAAACAGGACCGGAATTGGCTGCTGAATTCTTTCTAGTCATGCGACCTCTAGTGAGATGTTCTTCAGCTGCAGAAGAAGGGGTTTGTTGTTCTAGCTGGCTGTTTTCTTGGGTAACCTGAAAATAAATGGTTTGTGGAAAAAATTACACCCCTTGACAAGAATATGACATGCATGTTACAATTAAACATTCTTCAATTATCATCAAATTACCTGCTGACTATGCATCATGTGTTCTCCCTCTGTAGTTGTTTCATTTTGTGTCCCCTGAATTGTTACAGCAGCAGCAACATTTTCAGTTGCCTCCACAATTGTGCTAGCCTGCATTTCGAATTGGGTTCAAGATCATGAATTTCAGTTCACTAAACTATGAGAGCATAATTGTTGTTTATATTACCTTTTGTACTACAGCTTGTTGTTGGGCTGCTTGCAACAGTAAGGTAGCTTGCCTAAGTGCTTTTCTATCAGCCTCCCTTTCCTTGTTCATCTGTTCAAGCTGACGCCTAAATTCTTGCCACTCGGCTTCCCTTTCATCTTCTTGAGCTTCAAGTCTTTCTTGCAGCTGTCCAAACAATTCAAGAAGGGCATCCTCTTGTTGGAGTTTGCACTGGTAGTCCTCCGACAGTAGCTCCTTTCTAGTTGGGTACCTTGCAAGGTAACCATTAGCATGCATAAATCTGGTTCTGCTCCAAGTTTGTGACGCCATTTGCGTCAGGCCTTGACTCTAGCTCCATAATCTTCTTGGTTGCATTGTCCTAACAAAGTAAAGATGTTTAGTTAATTAAAACTTTTATTCTAAGTGAGGAGAGTTGCATCACTTAATAAGGGTTCTAAAAAATTTTTAATACTCACATAGACTTCCCTAGATTCCTCGCTTGTCCATTGTCCATTTTGTTGGTTGGTCATCATAAAAAGCTCCATATCATTTGGCTGTTCACCAGTTAGTTGGTCCCTCTAATTAGGAAACAATGTGAACAAATTAGCCATATTTCATAATATAGGGAATTGTAGAAGCTTTCACAAACTGTTAAGATCAGGAAGGTGTCCAGCAGGAATTTAAAAACAAAAGCTAACAGAAATATTTATTGCTATTGAAAAACTAAAGGAATCCAAGTTCTTATTTTTTTGGCACACATTAGCTAGATTTAGTACTTTTTAGTTTTCTGAATACAAGCATGCAAAATATATTATTTGGAAGTGGGCAGTGGGCTAAATATCTCTATGAAATACAAAGACTATATAGGTTATAACAATATCAGGTCATTGTCATTGGGGGGCACCAGCACAAACCAAATAAAAAAGCCTGAAGGAAAACCTTGTGACAAAACTTTTTACCTTCTCAGAGCTCAATTGAGAAAAACCCTTTGATCCTGTAACATGGTTCATCTTTCGATTGTGTCGATTTTGAGAATTCTTATTGCTAATCCTCTGCATACAACCAGCAATGATTTGATTTTTATTAAATCAGCATATGTGATCATGGAAGAAGTAGAAAAGTGTAAAGCGCACAAAATAAACATGCCTTTAGGAACCTTAATATATCAATGAATTGGTAATAGCATTTCAGTAATCCAGTTCTAGTAATCTAATTATAGGTGATCTATATAGAGGGACCATGCAACTTTCCACACCTTAACTCAGATTGCTAAAAATGTAGAACTACTGCATAAATCTGTGACTAAAAGATAAATAACTGCTGCAGAAAAACAAAAGTATTATTTCTAACACCTTGCGCTATTTGTTCAAACGTACTAGATGCCTATTATGAAGGACATGATGGTAGGCTTTGTGGTCAGATGCTGTAGTCATGGCCTATGCCTCATTGGAATTTTTTTATAAAATTTGGGAACAAACCTGGAAATCTTCGGAGCCAAAATACAACACCCGATAGTGCCCCTCAACAATGTCTAATTCTTCTGGCTTATGCCTCAATCTCTCTTCATATGTGGTGAACGCCTTGTAGGTAGCACTAAATGTAGATCTCCATCCTTTGTAACGGTCATTAGCCACCGTCCATATCTTGATTCTGTTCTCATCGTTATCCTCAAGGTCCCACTTAGCTTGCTCAATGAAAAGCCTAAATAAATTACTTCTTAAACATTATTTTGGTATTTCAAATTTGACATCCACATGGATAACAGAAGGTTACCACCACATCGTTTGCTATTGCAATTTTGACATCCACATTGATATCTCTCCATGTTCTTACCCCAATGAGAGGTGCTCTTTTCCTCGTGAACAGTGTTATTTCATCAACAAATATTCATTTGTTTGCACCTATAGGTCCTCCAAGCCTAGAGAACTGGATGCTAAGCTTCTGAGATGCCTCCCTAGTTCTCTTGTTTGTTGCTGTCCATCCTTTCAAGTTACCTCTTGGCTTCCTCTTTTTGGAGTCTTGTCAATGAAAAACAAATATATACAAAGCAAAAGACTTGATGGTATGTTTACTTGTGGTGTGGCGTTGCTATCTTGACTTGAAAGTACTACATCTGTATGATGACGACTGTCCACATATGCCACTGCAAAAAATATTGGTCACATGTGTAAGATATAATATGTTTGTGAAGGAATGTTAACAATAGACATGTAGTGACAGATGTTATATTACTAATATCATCCAGTTCTCCTTGCACCCTTAACCATTCTTTGTAAGTTTTGGTGGTGTCATCCCTCTCTTTATCTTTCAAATCTGGGTCAACCAAGCTAATATTAGTACAAAGGCTTCTCTAATGTAAAATAATACAACAATTTTTAAATATAAATGTGTCCAACAGAACACTGACCAGTGAATCGGTTTGCCTTGTGCATGGTGTGCAGCCATGTCTTGTAAGCATCAATAATTGACTCCTCATCTTCATCTATATTCCTTTCCCTACTAATGGATCTCCTTACAGGTACTTTCAAGGGTGTTATGTTCACATTCTGGACTATTTTAGCATCCTTGCACAACAATAGTCTGACCTCTCTTTCCTCCTCATTACATGCTATCATAGCATCTGCTTCGTCTTCTTCTTCGATTTCGTGTAGTGTTGCTGCATTACCACATCTCCTCTTGTAGTACATATAGTCCTTTACCCTATACCCCAATTGTAGTTTCATTACAAGCAAGTTACTCAGGGTGAGATCAGCCCTACAGATTGTAATAGTGGAAGACTCTTGCCCCCCCCCCCCCCCCCGGTGTGCCCTCGCAAGTGAAATAGAGAGTCCATGTTTGATCCGAGCTGCCAAATATTACACATAGTATCAAACTAAAGCACTAGTGATGATACAAATATACTTAAAAGTCCACCAGTGTACATATAGTATGTGTACAGACAGAGAAAGTAATTAAAACTTAGTGCCACTTATTTGAACTCTCCATTACTGAATTTAAAGTAAACTAGCAAATATGTATACTAGGAAACACTTACTCTTAATCAGCATGAGGCTAGGAAAATGGGATATTAGGATTCATATACTAGTGCATTATTTGATAAAAAGAAAGATGACCAATGCTCTCAGTATTCATATGATAGAAGAAAATTTCCGATAACTGGAAAGACCGTTAAATCTATTTAGTACAACTTTAATTCGGGTATGTAGCAGTGGCAACACTAACTGAACTTATAAGCATATGTGTATGGACAGAGAGCAAAATCATATCCCTACATATCATTAATCCCATGCTTTCTATCAACATTTTTGTAATTAGTGAAATTAAAGGAACCAGCAAGTGTATGTACAGGGCCATCCCGGCAAAAATCAGGGCCCTGTTAGAAACTCTAATGTGCGGCCTACGAGGGTAACCAAATAGAACAACAGTAGTGTATATAGTATGATATGTACATAGCAACGGAATGCTAAAATTAGTTTCATATTAATCTTGATTTTCGAGTCTTCATCATTATGCTTTTCGTGTTCCTTAAAAATGAAATTTCCAATGAAACATAAATAACTCAAATGCTATCATGGATAATCACTAATATTTATTTCCCTATTGTATAGTAGAACACAAGGACTTCAGTAGATTAATAGTGAAAGGGATAAAAAAAGATACACTGTCAAAACCATAACGAAGCTAGTTTATCTAATCATCAATTGAATAAAAAAAAGCATGCATGCAAGCTGTGTCATGTCCAGGTCCTCTACGTTCAGGCCCTGCCACTGTACAGACCTAGAACCCTAAACCCGAGATGTTGAATCCAAAAATAGGAAGCCAAGAGGTGTTACCTACCATTGTTCTCATCCATTGGCAGGACGGTCTCTTGTTGATGACCAGGAACTGCCGTCGACCCGGACGAACGAGTTGACCCAAAGAGGGACTTGGTCGCGTTGGGTCTGGTTGAACCTGTCGGCGCCGCCGCCACCGCCGGAGTTGTTGGTGTCCCCGCTCCTGTCGACCCGGATGCACGTGTTGCCCCAAAAAGGGACATGGTTGCGTTGGGTCTGAATGAAGTGGCCATCGGCGGCGCCGCCGGAGTTGTTGGCATGCCCTCTGCTGCAGGTGTGCGCATGGAAGACGATGACTGAGGTGTTCTAGTCGTGGGAGTTGTCGCCATGGTCAAAACCAAAAACCCTAAGCGTGGAGACGGCGGCGAGGTAGATGAGGAAGTGCGTTAAAACAGAGGGCGATGAAAAGATGCGAAATAAAGGGGCGTCGTGGGGGGAGGAAATGGAGGAAACGGGGGTGGGTGTGCGGGAGAGTTTCCATCACGGCTTGAGGGCCTGTAATTTCCAAGTTCTGGGTACTGTTGGCGAGGGAGATTAATTTTGGGAAATGTTTGTGAATATTTTCTGACTAACTGAGGAATAAATGAAAAAAAATCCTAAGCTACATCGAAACTTCAAAAAACTCTGAGGGACGCGTCATTCCGACGTATAAGTGTGCTAAAAAAAAGTTTGAACTCATTCTGAGAAATTGGCGATGCACATCCTCACAGAGTCTAATGTGGTGTCACACTCCCTGTGGATGAGCGAACGATGTGCATCCTCGTACGAGACTTATAGTACCACTTTCTCGAAATTATTTAATACTGCAATGGGATGTTTACGGATCCAAACTATGAAATTGTGTGCATATATGCAAATTTCTGACTAAGTTTACCTATTATTGTGAATATTTTATGACTAACTGAGGAATAAATGATAAAAAAATCCTAAGCTACATCGATAATTCATAATACTCTGAGGGACGTGTCACTCCGACGTATAAGTGTACTTAAAAAAGTTTGAACTCATTCTGAGAAACTGACGATGCACATCCTCACAGAGTCTAATGTGGTGTCACACTTACCCCTGTTGATGAGGGCGAGATGTGCATCGTCATACGAGACTTATAGTACCACTATCTCGGAATCATTTAATACTGCAATGGGATGTTTACGGATCTAAACTATGAAGTTGTGTGCATATATGCAAATTTCTGACCAAGTTTACCTTTTATTGTGAATATTTTATGACTAACTGAGGAATAAATGATAAAAAAATCCTAAGCTACATCGAAAATTCAAAATACTCTGAGGGACGCATAATTCCGACGTATAAGTGTGCTCAAAAAAGTTTGAAATCATTCTGAGAAACTGGCGATGCACATCCTCACAGAGTCTAATGTGGTGTCACACTTACCCCTATGGATGAGGGAGCGATGTGCATCGTCGTACGAGACTTATAGTACCACTATCTCAAAATCATTTAATACTGAAATGGGATGTTTAGGGAGCCAAACTATGAAGTTGTGTGCATATATGCAAATTTCTGACCAAGTTTACCTATTATTGTGAATATTTTATGACTAACTGAGGAATAAATGATAAAAAATCCTAAGCTACATCAAAAATTCAAAATACTCTGAGGGACGCGTCATTCCGACGTATAAGTGTGCTCAAAAAAGTTTGAACTCATTCTGACAAATTGGCGTCATATGTGGTGTCACACTCAAAAAAGTTTGAACTCATTGTGAAGATTGTAAAGTCACAAAAATAATTGCAATTACATAAAGATCAAAATTAATAAACACTGCAGATCTAAAGTTCAAACTAAAAAAATTAAGAAAGAAATGAATTGGGGACGCATGTGTGTTCAACCTTACTCACGTTTCATTTTATTTGAGGCAATCTCGAATACTACGATTTATAAAACGCCCAACTCTAGCCCCCACACCTTGGCGTCTCCGTCTTCCCCAAATCCATCTCGGCCCCTTCGCCTTCTCATCGACACCCCGCCCCATCTAGGCCTCTCCATCCTTCCCCGTCGGCGATGCTTGGCGGCGGCGACAGCGGCGGCGACGGCGGCGAAGGTGGGAGCAAGCATAGCAAGCAGGCGCGGAGTTAGTAGCGGAACAAGAGGGGGCGTTGTGCGTGCCCCCGGGCTGCGCCTGCGACGCCAAGGCGTCCAGGGCAATGGTGATGAGGAGGAGGACATCAAGCCCTCGGCCGACGATCTCTTGCTGTCGAGGGCGGCGACGCTGCGTGTGACTCCGGCGCGGGTGGCCACCGACAAGAAGGGGAGAGCGATAGGGGCAGCCTCCGCCGCGGCCAAGCAGAAGACGGTGATCCCCCACGGCAAGAGGGCCAAGACCTCGACTCATGCCAGGAAGAAGGTGACCTCGACTCTTAGGGTTATGGTTGACCTCTGTTTTTTTGTTAGAAATTGACCTCTGTTTAGAAATTGACCTCTGTTTTTTTTATTTTGATGAATAGTACGCTTGAATATGTTTGTCTTGGGAGGCATGTATGTTTAGATTTATTGAGATGCCTGAATATGTAGCAATTTTTGAGCTACTTACTAGCAGAATAGCAGAATAACCTACATAGCAGAATAGTCATATATTTTTTTAGATGACTAAATAGCAGAGTAGCCAGATGAATGATCTAGGCATGCTCTCTGGCATTTTAGCCTGATAAGTTAAAATGAGCCTGTTCTCTCGGCATGCTCTCTGGCATTTTTTAGATGACTAAATAGCCTGTTGAATGAGCCTATTAGAATAGCCTGATAAGTTTAAATGGAAGTGTCAAGCATTTTCATCTAGGCATGCTCTACAGAAGTTTATAGTAGCGGGTTGAATGAGCTCGGCATGCTCTTTGGCCATACAATTTTGTGGCAGATTGACATAATTGTATGAATTGCTATTTTTAAGATGTATGAATTGCAGAATAGCATAATTGTCATATATATTTTTAGATGACTCAATAGCAGTATAGTTTCTGCCACCTGCCATAGCTATCAGGGTCTCTTTCTATACTATTATAATGTGTATTATTACAATGTGTTGCTTACAACCTCTTAATTAATTCAATGGCAAGGTGCCAAGGTTATTCTCAGTTTATTATCACAGAATGTAGTGATAATAATTTTAATTCCTAGAGTTCAACCAATTAGTCCAGCACATTTTATTATCACAGAAACTAATGCAAATAGGATGAGCAATGCATGTGAATCCTTTGGCCATGATATTGCATTGAGCTACACAATCTTCTTGTTCCTTTCGCTATTTTTTAGATGTATGAATTGCAGATTATTTGAATTGTCATATATATTTTTAGATGACTGAATAGCAGTATAGTTTCTGCCACCTGCCATAGCTATTAGGATCTATTTCTATACTATTATAATGTGTATTATTACAGTGTGTTGCTTACAACCTCTTAATTAATTAAATGGCAAGGTGCCAAGGTTATTCTCAGTTTATTATCACAGAATGTAGTGATAATAATTTTAATTCCTAGAGTTCAACCAATTAGTCCAGCACATTTTTGTGAGAAAGTCTTGAGATAGACAGCTTTCAAACCTATGCGAATTTTGCTTTGTTATTTGATGCATTTGATTCTCAGTTGCTATTGGCTTATATTTGTACATTTTGCAAGTACTATCATCAAGTCCCTTGCTAACTGATTTTTTTATGTTCCATGCTAACAGACAGTGTATGAAACATCAAGTGACGAGGATACTACTTGTTTCGGGTCTAATGGACCTCTAACTGTACCTGAGCTTGTTCAGTTCCACATAGAGATCACACAAATTGATATAAAAGAATACATGGAGGGAATGAACTTCAAGTTCAACAAGTATGTTGACAAGAGGATGAAGCAGCTGCGTAAAGATATTTGCAAGGAACTGGACAAGGAGTCCAGCTCTGGGAACTGATATGGAAAACTAAGGGTGGTAGTTCCTGTTAAGTAGTAGTAACCTGGTGTGTGAACTTGCTGTTAAGTAGTAGGAAGCTGGTGTGTGAACTTGCTTTGAAGTACTAGTAAGCTGGTGTGTGAACTTGATGTTAAGTACCTGATGTTAAGTGGTCGTATGTTAATTACTACTTCCTGATATTGCTCATGTGTGTTAATATGTCTTTTTATGTTCCATACAAGTATGTTTAGGATCATATCAGGAGCTTAATTCCAATTTGAATCTCAATATCATCATTCATATAGAATAGTATACGCTGCCAAGCTGGCCATATAAATTAAAGAAAGAAAGAATTAGACAAACACCCAACCTGGTCAAGTTTTAAAAGGAAAAAATTAGCAGTGTCGTGAAGCTGATGCTAGCCACCTCTACAGAATTGTTCCTCACAAGGCTTCTTTCATTTGTACCCCCATAATCAAAGTTTACTTTAGAGCCATAATCAATGATCCTTGCAACAGTTCAAAAGAAAAATATAATAAAGTGCGACAAATGTGTATGAAGGACAAGTGACCCTTCCCACCACACAATGCAACAAAAAATGTAAGATTCATCTGAATACAAAGAAATCATCTTCCATATTTTCCTCCATGACTGGTGCAATAACCCCATCATCAATGTAGGTGTCATCGTCGTCAGAATCATCACCAATATAGTCATCATCAGGTTCTGGAATTGCTTCTCTACGCACTTGATTAATAAAGTCGGCAAAACCACTTGTGCCTGCCCTATCTGGTCTTGACCAGTTTGAGAGTTCCTAACCTTGGACTGATTCAATCCTTTTTTGGATTCCCACATCAAGTGCATCGGCGTCATTTCCTGTGTCTGGCATGGAAAACAAATTTCTTGGTCTCACCAAAACAACAGTAGACCATCCCGGCTTGTTCACGATAGGGACATAAAACACCGATTCAGCATTTGAAGCAAGAATGTAAGGTTCATCTGAATATCTGAACATGGAAGTAGCAATGTCGATAATACCAAATTTATCCCTAGAGTACCCTCTGCTTCTGCTGGTATTGGTAGCCAGCACATCATACCAATCACACTAAAACAATATAACTTCTTTTTCTTGTGGGGATTCCAGTGAGATTATATTTCTAATGACTCCATACTAGGTCATGTTGCCTGAACTTTCGTCACCCCTCACAACGACACCAAAATTTTGTGTCACGAGGCTTTTCTGTGTGGCAGCTGTCCGAAATAGCCAATTATTAATGTACACTCTATTCAACACACGAGCTTGAGGGTCAGGTCCCTGAGAAAGGGCATGCATCAGTTTCTTTGCTTCCCCTTTCTCGTATAGTTTTGCTATCTGCAATGTAAAAATCAAGTTAGACATCTACGGTTAATTAATACATCAGTCTAACTACAAATGGAATTTAAAATTATTAAAAAATACTACATACCTCGATTTCAAACCATCTTACAAAATGCTCCTTGTGCCGTTTTTTAATGTTAGTTAAACTAACCCTTGTTAGTTGTGCCTTATGCTCCATGCATCAGATTGCACCAAATTAGTAGTTGATGCCATAAACAAGCAGATAATAGATATATTTAGTGGAAAATTTTGTGACTTACTCTACCCATATCCTGGCTTCATCACAATTAGTAATTATGTAGTGCCTCATATTTTGAAGTTCAACTGTCTCCAAAGTCTTAAGCTTATTTCCTCTCCTCTTGTAATCAATTTCACTAAAAATGCTTCGACCACTCGGAGGCTCATTGACAACTGTATTTTCATGATGATCTGCTCGACTCAGCTTGGTGTCGATGTCAAAGAATCGAGAACAAAATGTAAGACACTCCTCAGCTATGTATGCCTCGGCTATTGATCCTTCTAGTTGTGCCTTGTTCCTGACATATCCTTTAACAGTACGTAGATACCTCTCTACTGGATAGATCCATCTGTAACAAACGGGCCCTCCTAGTTTAGCCTCTTCAGCCAGATGGACAGGAAAATGAATCATCATGTCAAAAAATGCAGGCGGGAAAACCATCTCAAGCTGGCAAAGAGTCTCTTTAATTGAACTGTCTAGTTTGTCAAGATCTGCTGGCACCAACTCATTAGAACAAAGTGCACCAAAAAACCTACTGAGCTCAATCAATGGCGTGGCTACATCTTCTGGCAAAATCCTTCTAATGACTAAGGGCAATAGTTTCTGTAGAATAATATGGTAGTCATGAGTTTTGAATCCAGATACCTTACATGTTTTATCGTCAACACATCTCTTCAAATTGGAGCAGAACCCATTAGGCATCTTCACTCCGTGAAGAAATTGGCATAAAATCCTCTTGTCATCCTTGTCTAGAGAGTACAACGCTGCTGGCAAGGTGTACATGTCATCCTCAATCACAGGATGTTGATCGTGCCTGATCCCAAGATGTTCCATGTCAAGGCGGGCATTCTCGCTGTCCTTACACTTCCCTTGAATTTCAAGCAAAGTCCCAAATATGCTCTCGCATATGTTCTTCTCAATATGCATCACGTCCAAATTATGCCTTATGAGCAAAGAAGACCAGTAGGGGAGCTCAAAAAAATACTCTTCTTCCTCCAATTGTGCAATCTTGCGTCTTCATAACGCTTCCCTTTTTTTTGTTTTGTCCTTTCCAAATCCAGTTTCATCAAAAGTTGCATATTGGTCTAATACATCTTGACCAGACAGTGGAACTAGAGCCTCCCTGGTTTCCTCCTCATTGTTGAAGCTCATCTTCTTCATGCGCCATGGATGGTCTAAGGGAAAGAACCGACGATGTGCCATGTAGCAGAACTTCTTCCCATGTTTCAACCACAAATAATCTGTATCCTTGTGACAGTAAGGACATGCAAATTTTCCTTTTGTGCTCCAACCAGAAAGCATCGCATATGCAGGGAAGTCATTGATTGTCCAAAGCAGCATAGCATGTAGTGTAAAGTTTTCCTTTTCCTTTACATCCCTACAATCAACACCAGTATTCCACAGCTCCTTCAACTCATCAATTAGGGGCCTCAAGTAAACATCAATATTCATTCCAGGAGATTTCTTGCCAGGTATCAACATCGACATGATCCAATAAGATTGTTTCTCATACAACCAAGGAGGCAAATTGTAAGGTATTAGGATAACCGGCCAACAACTGTATGTAACATTTTGCATACCAAATGGGTTGAAGCCATCAGAAGCAAGACCCAGTCTAACGTTACGAGCTTCTTTAAATAGTGGAAAGGTATCGTCCACATGCTTCCATGCCCTGGAGTCAGCAGGATGACGTAGTTTGCCATCATCTACTCTTCCTTTATCATGCCAACGCATTTCTGATGATGTCCTCTCTGACATGTGCAACCTGCGCAGCCGAGGTGTGAGAGGGAAGTACCGAAGGATTTTGACTGGGACACGATGACGGTTCTTATCCTGACCATCGTCCGTATTGCTAGCACCACGGTCATCTGCTTCCCACCTAGACGCTTTACATTTCGGGCATATATCCACCTTCTCGTATTCCTTCCGAAATAACACACAGTGATTCTCACATGCATCTATCTTGATATAGTCCAAGCCTAGATCGCGAACCACCCTTTGCACTTTCTCCATTGTATTTGGGACACAATGACCTTTAGGGAGAAGTTAACATGGAAAAGTTACCCCCTCCATAGCTTTGTTACTTATCCCATACATGCACTTAACCTGGAAATGTTCCAAAATAAAAGATATCTTGGTACCATCCTCGCAACCTGGATATAATTCCTTTTTTGCCTCCTGTAGTAACTTGAAGAAGACCTTGGCTTGGACATTCGTCTCGTCTTCATCACTGATCTCTCCTCATATTTCACCTCTGATTAGGGATTTAATCAAATTACTGGCCTCATCATCTTCACTCGGCGTGCCGCCTTCTTCATTGTCTACTCCAGAATCATGTGGTGCACCTTCATCATGGTTCTGTACTTGTACATCGGCTGCTATTGGGTCGTTATTGTGTACTTGTACATCACTAGGTCTTGCATCTTCATTGTGAAATACCACCTCAGATGAGCCTTCCCTTCCATGATAAAACTTTTAGCAAACCCATTTGAAAGGACATGAATCTGAAGCACAGCCCGTGATCTGTGTGACATGCATAGACATTTACAGCACGGACAAGCTGCAGTTCCACCCCTCGAAGTGCCACTATATGTCCTGTCCAAAAACTGCATGAAATAGTTCGGCCACACGGTTCAAGAACGAGGCAAGCGCATCCAACTCATATCATCGCCTGACATCTGCGTCATGAACATGAACGATCACCAATAATTTAGCAAGCATATTTACGTACATATTTGAACTATATGCGCAGCCCATGGTGATCTCGTACCTTTTGCCGCGAGGGTAGCTTGTCCAATGGATCGAATGACGTGGACGAAAGAGGGTGTGCCGCGGCCGTCGATCAGGGCAGAAATCAGTTATACTCTACCAAAACTAATCACATTACAGCACAATTAGTGACCTAAGGTTTTACAAATTAGACATTGGAGGTTGGGAGCTTTTGATTCTGATACCTAGAAAATGGATTTTGTGATCCACGGGATGCACCGTTATGGAGGTCTGAAGGGCAGTGGAGCGGAGGTTGGAGGAGTCGAGATGCCGAGCAGCGGTGGCGGTCGCCCTCACGCCCGTGCGCAGTGCCAGCCCCTTCAGGAACGCCAAGCCTAAACCCCCATGCGTGCGCCCCTGACAGATCGCCAGACTACACCATGGATACACCCCCTGTCATACACATGACATATACGACGTGCGTAGTCGACGGAGAAAAAAAACCCCGTGAGATAAGCCCCAATCCTAATCAAACTCGCCTCTAGTTGTCGCAACTCACAAATTCTATTGCAACAAATAATAAGCGTAGCAACTTGAACACATTTTTCGCTTCGAACCAGAGATCTCGTTGCAAAAAAGATTAGCACTTGCAACATTAGCAATGTCTATTGCAACTGCCAACAAAGGTTGCAATTGCACCCCACTTTTGCTTCGCCTCCAAGAGTTCTCATTGCATTAAACATCCGGCATTTGCAATGTTCATGAAATTTAATGCAACACAAAACAAATGTAGCAATAGTCAAAACAAAATGCAACAAACGTAAATGTGGTTGCAATACTACCACTCAATTGCAACCAAAATTAATTCTAATGCAACCATTTTGCACCATTGCAATATCGTCCACCAATCGCAACAGAGCTTCGCAACATCTTGAAAACCGTTGTATTAAAGCCATGTATCGCTACCATTTTTTAGAATGGTTGTAATACAGCCATCTATAGCAACCAAATTTTCTACGTTGCAATTCATCAGTGTTGTATTTGACCCAAATCCTTGCAGTGACATCAAAGCCAAAAGCCTTGGCCCAATCCGGGCACGGAATAGAATTGACGGGCTCGACCTAGGCATCATCTGCGATGGACCAGCCATCCTGCAGCGGCCACTTGCCAAGGATGCGCTACTCCTTTATAATGTCGCGGGTACTGTAATGAAGATCAAATAACCGAAGCATGTTGATGAACTCGTCCCCTTTGGCGCAGACTGGGTCCTTGCGATAGTTATCCAGAAGAGTAGGGAGCTCACACACAACCAGCGGATGCGCAGAGCCGTCGGCATTAGGATCCACCCTGTGGTACATCCAATGTTGTGACCAGTCTTCGGGCCATTTTTTCCGGTATGCCGTTAGAGGGCCCACGACGCCAGGCTTGTACGTGAAGTTGAGGCACCCATACTGGCAATCCTTCTTCACGTTCTCACCATTTATCTCCATCGTAACCACCTTACGTAGGTAGTGCGCCATGGTGAAGCCCTCAGCAGACGACTTGATCTTCGTTGTGCGGCATATCCACATATAAAACGAAAGACGCACAAGCACGTTAGGCGTCAACTAATGCAAATAGGTACCGAAGTACTACAATATCTCTACCACCGCAGGATGTAGTGGGAACTAAAGCCCAGTATACAGCAGATCGCAGAAGATGACAACCTGGTCGGCTCCGGGCTTCGATATTGCCTCCTTGCTAGGAACCAAGGCGTCAATCACGAGCCGCTGAGGACCGGGTGTGTCCGAGGACCAGTGGATGGTTGCTCCTTAGTGATGAGTGATTGACAACATTGTGTGGACTGATGCTTGGCTAAGTGTGCAGGTACAGGTTGCAGCTTGACTCGTGTCGGTGTAGGTGAAGAACAAGCACGAAAGGCCTTAGCCGTGGTGGCCTCCGGGTGATGGAGTGGCAAGTAGTCTTGGTTCGATGGACCTAGTGGCCGATGGGGTCAAGTGCGAGCCGTGCGGTGCAAGACTGGCGGGCTGAAGTCGTGAACATGGGCCGGTGCAAGGTAGCGTATGGAGCCCGAAGCTTGCACGCGGGGTTTGTTGGTTTGCCCACAAAAGTATCAGGTGGACGGTTTCTTGGTTTGGGACTCAAAACCAAGCCCGGAGGCCCGAGGTGACGGAGACGGTGATCCGGGAGCTTCGGGAAGCTTCGAGGCGGGGGGCACGTGGCGTGATCACGGGGTTTGCGTCGATGTGAAGCGAAGCCATGGTGGAAGCGTGTCCGTCCGATGAAGACTTGACCAAAATGCCCCTGAGGGGTTGTTTCTTCATTTCAAGTTGTAGGGGTAGCGTGGTCATTTACCTCCCTCCGATGGACTTCGTATACATAGCGGAGAGGTGGATGGCATCTCTCTCTCTTGGACTCTAGGGTTTCCTCCCCTGGTAGATTGCTCTGAACTGCTTCTTTTCCCTCTGTATTCCTTAGGCTAGATTCTTGTATAGACTCTAACCTCTAGATGTAGGGAAGCATTCGGTGTTCCAGTGATCTCCTAGTCCTCTATGATTTTCGTGTCATTTTCGGGGCTAGTTTTGGGGAGTTTCGTTCTTCGCTCGATTCGGGGATTTGACGCCGTTTTCTTTCGGATTTCTTTGAGGGGATCATGGGTGGATGCCTTCCGCATCTTTGAGTGTGATCTTGACCCCTCAAACGCCAAGGAAGGCCTTCGGTTTGTGAGTTTTTGGCCAGAGTTTGAGTTCTTGGTGGTGGTTCGTGTGATCCGCGATTCCCGGCGTTTTGGTGGCTTAGAGGTCGAGATTTTTGGGGCACAGCTTCCTCTTGTGTTGCTTACCATCTTCCCTAAATCTTGTCTCAAGAGCTTTTGCTATTTGGGAGATCCGGTGATGGATTTGGAGAGTTGACTTCGCGAGCTCGAGCTCGAGCTGCTCTGTCCGGGGCTAGCGGACAGTCCGCTAGGACCCCGCAGACAGTCCACGCGTTAGGGTTCGTCGCGTGTTCGTCGTCAGTTCTTGCGAACTCATGTTTTGATCCGTTGTGGCCCTAGGGTTTTGTTGCGAGCAGGTTGCAGACAGTCCGCGTGCTCCTCACGGACAGTCCGTGTGGCTGAGTTTTTGTCTGGGGTGGCTCGAGGTTTGTCTGGGGTTTCCAGCGAGCTTGGCGGACAGTGCGCACAGGTTTCACGGACCGTCCGCGACACTGGCGGACAGTCCGCTAGCCTCTTCGGACAGTCCGAATTTCGGGGTGTGTCTCTGGTGGTTCTGCTACATCTTTCGGACAGTCCGCGAGGTAGGTTCGTACAATCCGCCGTACACTAGCGGGCAGTCCGCCCGTACCAGCCGGACAGTCTGCGCCTGGCGTTTCCAGAATTTGCCAAGTGCTTTGATTCTTGTCTTGTGCATCCGCTCCTTGCTCCTAGGCTTGTCCCTTGTTCTTGTAGGCTTGTTTGGGCCTTGTCTGGGGATTCTTTGGTGTGTGCAAGAACTTGGAGTGGCAATCAGGGTATAGGCTGAGTTCGACCTTCGGGAAGAATTTTTATCGGCTCCCATTCACTCCCCCCCCTCTCTGGTCGCCCTTTTTCGGTCCTTCAATTGGTATCAGAGCCGGTTACGGATATTCTTGATTCTAACCAGTCTAAGATCCAAAGATGGGCGATTATGGCAAGGGGTCAGGTCCTCCACACTTTGATGGCAAGAATTACCCGATGTGGGAGAGGCGCATGGGCGCATTTTTGTGAGGGAAGGGAACTCTTATCTAGGAGGTCACTCATAATCCTCATTATGTCATCCCAGATAGTTTTCTGCTTCCAGGTTCGCGGGACATGTGTGAGGCCAACAGTAAGGCCGTTGATTACTTGTTCCGTGCTACCTGTGCCTCGGAGTTCGAGCGAGTGTATGGAAAGAATGTGGCGGGAAAGATTTGGCTCAAGTTGAGAAATGCTCATGTTGAAAATGCCCAAGTGCAAGCCCGTCTGTTTTCCACTTACTGGAGAGAGTACAAGAACTTCACTCATCTCCCCGGTGAGTCGACCGATGCTATGTTCCAGCGCGACACTAGCATAGTCAACAACATGAGGGCCAATGTGACAGTGCTCCCATACACGGATCATGATCAAGCTATCAAGCTTTTGCATGCCATGGATAGGTCCGTGTGGAGTGCCAAGGTCGAGGCCATTGAGGAGTCGAGCGTGTTTGATACGCTGACGCTGGACGAGCTGTTCTCCAAGCTCAGGTCTTCAGAGGTTGATCGTGGCTTGAGATCCAAGAGCGAGAGCCCCACTGATCCTCATAGTTTGGCTCTTGTCTCAGGATCAAGGTGTAACGCTAATTCTGGTGGTCTCTTTGTCTTGTCTTGTGTCTTTGCCAGATGAGGACTTTGAGGTGCTGAGCGAGGATGATCTCGCTTTGTTGAGCAAGATGTTTGGGCGGATGTACGAGAACCGCAAGAATGCAAGGCGGAGCTCGGGGATGTGCTATCAGTGCGGGAAGCACGGGCACTTCATCGCCGAATGCCCTGAAGCCATGGAGATGAAGAACGACTACATGGGCAAGCCCAAGCACGACTAGAACAAGCACCGCTCCCGGAACGACTACAAGGATAAGCACAAGGACAAGGGCGAGAGAAGGCACAAGAAGAGTGGCGGGTACAAGAAGAAGACTGCTCGAGTGATGGTGGCCGGAGCGAGCGACATCAAGCAATGCTTCCTCCGAATCGAGCAGCGAGGAAGAGCAAGAGAAGCGTAAGGATAAGCGGCACACGGGCAAGAACTTCACTGGCCTCAGCTTCGTCGCACAAGGAGGCTTTTGCAGCATGGCGCACTCCAAGATGGGTGGGAAACACAGCTCGGATTCAAACTCCGATTCCGATGAAGAGGTACGAGAAGATCCCAACTTCTTGCTAGAGGAGAATGCTAGGCTCAATGAGTTGCTTGATAACCGTGATGATGTGCTTAGAAAGACCAACAAGGAGAAGAGGGAATTTAAGTCTTTGTTGGGTGATGCTAAGGATAAGATAGCCGAGCTTGAATCCTTGCTTGTGGATGCTAGAAATGAGATAGGATCTCTGAAATCTGCTCCTGTTGTGTCTGATGAGATAGACTGTGGTGATTGTTCAGTTTTTCTTGCTGATTGGACTGCTCTCAAGGAGAAGCATGCCTCTACTTTGGAGGAACTAGATGTGATTAGGATTGAGTGTGATGAATTGAAGTCTTGGCCAGCTTTAATAGGTGCTTGTACCTCATGTCCTATCTTGCATGCTAGGCTAGATGAATCTCACACTAGAATAGTTTCTCTTGAGGCGGCACTGAAAGCTCCTCTTCCTACATCATGTTCAACCTGTGAAATGCATGTTTTGAAAAACATGGAACTTGCACACTATGTTGATCGTCTGCATGATGAAAATGATGAATTGAGAAAAATGATGGGGTGGTTGTCTGGGCATGAGCCACAATTGAGTTTGATGTTGGCTCAGTTTAAGAGGTTTGATGGTCAGGCGTTGGGGGCTGACAAGTGTGGTGAGAAGAGTGGTGAGGGAGAAGAGAAAGTTGGAGAAATCCCTACTCAACCACACACCATACCCATGAACAAATATGCACCCAAGCCAAACCACCTGAGAAACAAGCTTGATACAACTCCAGACCCACCAGTGTTCCCCCAGAAAACAGAGAATTACCATAAACCCATCAAGTTTGTGAGCAACCTGGGTAATGTCTTTGAAGGGAAGTCAGGAGAGAAAGCGGTTGAGAAGCCCACAGAAAAGCCACCACCTAAGCCACAGCCGATCCGCTTCCATTGTTAGTATTGTGGGAGGGATGGGCATAAGGATGAGTTATGTTTCCGGAGGAAGAGAGATGAGAGGTTCGCTAGGGAGATGGCAAACAAGGACAGGTACCACCTTTCTCGTGGTATGCCTTAGCCTCGTGGAGGGCCTCTACCTAGGGGTGAGGTGTATGTGCGTACAGTTCCCACTCGTGGAGGTGGAGGTGCTTTTCCTCAGAGAGATAGGCATGTTGGGTTTGGGCGTGGTGAGCTGGCTCAACGTGCTCCTTCTCGTGACCGTTACGAGTTTGGGAGGCACTATAGGAGCTTTGGGTCTCAGATGGACTACGGGCCACATTTTTCCCCGCGTGGTGCGCGTACTCCTCTAGTGAGACGTGACAGGTCCTTTGGTGGTAAGCGTGAGAGGGCTCCGCCTAGAGGTTTTGGTAGGATGGATTTTGCTAACCCTTTTTTTGAGCAAATGGCTCGACACTGGTTTGACTCTTTTGGTACTAACCCCAGTGTTGAGTCACTTGCTCATTCTCGTTCTCATTTTTTATTGCAGGTGGGAGGCTTGGAGGACTTTTGGTTGATCGACTCTGGTTGCTCACGACACATGACCGGAGATCGTGGGTGGTTCTCCAGCCTCACCCTGGTGAGTACGAGGGAGTACATCACTTTCGAGGATAATGGGAGAGGACGAGTGCTTGCTGAAGGTATGGTGAAGGTGAGTAGCAAGGTGACCTTAAGAAGTGTGGCCCTGGTCAAGTCACTTGGTTTTAACCTGTTGTCAGTATCTCAGTTACTCGACGAAGGTTTTGAAGTTTGCTTTAAGTCGGGTGCTTCTCGTCTGCTTGATTCTCGAGGCGATCTTGTCTGTATGATCGTCCCCGAGGGTTAAATCTTCCGTGCCGATTTTTCCCAGTCTGTTGGTCCTCCTCGATGCTTTGTTGCTGGCGTTTCGGCTGACCTTTGGAAATGGCATAGGAGGTTGGGACACTTGAGCTTTGAGTTGCTTTCCTGCTTGAGTGGTCTTGATCTTGTCCGAGGATTGCCTAAGTTGAAATTCGAGAAGGATTTGGTTTGTGCTTCTTGTCGGCATGGGAAGATGGTTGCTGCTTCTCACGCCCCTCTGACTGCGGTCATGACGGAGCGACCTTATGAGATGTTACACATGGATTTGGTTGGGCCAGCTCGTGTTCACTCTGCGGGTGGGAAGTGGTATGTTCTTGTGGTTGTTGATGATTTTTCGAGGTACTCTTGGGTTTTCTTTTTGGAAGATAAGAGCAAGACATTTGGCTTTGTTCGGGACTTGATCTTGAGGTTGAAGAATGAGAGACATGGTGATGCCATTCGAGCTATACGTAGTGACAATGGCACGGAGTTTAAAAACTCTCATTTTGATGCCTTTTGCAGTGATCTTGGTCTCGATCATCAGGACTCTTCTCCATACATCGCTTGCCAAAATGGCATAGTGAAGAGGAAGAATCGGACCCTTTGTGAGATGGCCAGGACGATGCTCGATGAGCACAGGACTCCTAGGCATTTCTGGGCTGAGGCGGTCAATACCGCTTGCTATGTCTCAAATCGCATCTTCCTTCATGCCTTTAAGAAGAAGACCTCTTATGAGCTGATGCATGGACGACAACCCAAGGTTAGTCACTTTAGAGCTTTTGCTTGCAAGTGTTTCATTCTGAAGAAGGGCAAGTTGGATAAGTTTGAATCTAGATATTCAGATGGTATCTTTCTCGGTTATGCTATTCACTCTAGAGCACATCGTGTGCTCAACCTTGACACTAACCGAATCATGGAGACTTGCGAGGTAACCTTCGACGAGACACAACCATGCAGCTCTTCTGCTTTTGAGTGTGCAGGTGACGAGGAGATTGGTCCTAGGATCTTTGAGGATGACCAGGATGGAGATGGAGACGACGATGATGATGATGGTGGTGCTCCCGTGGCTGATCGTGTACACGCTACTTCCACTACTACGACGACGATTGAGGATGGACCATCCCCTACACCCACTACGACTAAGGCTGTTCGAGTGGAGGTTGCTGCTGAGGGGGAGATTGTGTCCAGGCGAGAGGCTCCCCGACGTGTACAAGTGGATCACCCACCGACGACGATCATTGGTGACCTTTATGAACGCACTACACGGTCGAGGTCAAGGAACACTTCTCATTTTGCTCACTCTGCTTTTGTCACGTCGTTTGAGCCCAAAGATATTCGACACGCTTTGTCTGATGAGAATTGGGTGAATTCCATGCATGAGGAGTTGGAGAATTTTGAGAGAAACCAAGTCTGGGTGTTAGTCGATCCACCACCAAATTGCCGTCCCATAGGTACCAAGTGGGTGTGGAAGAACAAAGAGGGTGAGAATGGGATGGTTGTGAGAAACAATTTGAGGTTGGTGGCTCAGGGGTTCAACCAGAAGGAGGGGATAGACTATGAGGAGACATTTCCTCCTGTGGCCCGTTTGGAGGTAATTAGGATGCTTCTAGCCTTTGCTGTGGCTAAAGGGTTCAAGTTGTACCAAATGGATGTCAAGAGTGCTTTCTTGAATGGGGTGATAGAGGAAGAAGTGTATGTGAGGCAACCCCCAGGGTTTGAGAGCGAGAAATACCCACACCATGTATACAAACTCCAGAGAGCGCTCTATGGGTTGAAACAGGCACCTAGAGCTTGGTATGGCAGGTTGAGGGGGTTTTTGCTGAGTAAGGGGTTTGTGATGGGCATAGTTGATAAGACCATGTTTCTCCTTAAGCATGGGAATGACCTTTTCATTGTTCAAATATACGTGGATGACATAATCTTTGGTGGCTCTTCTCATGATCTTGTTGCCAGATTTGTAGATGACATGAGCAGGGAATTTGAGATGTCCATGATGGGCGAGCTGCAGTTTTTCTTAGATCTCCAGATCAAGCAGTGCAAGGACGGGACATTTGTACATCAGGCGAAGTACACCAGGGACATGGTGAAGAAGTTTGGCATGAACGACTCCAAGCCGCTGACTACACCAATGAGTACCACTACGGCTATGGATGCGGACGAGGACGGCGAACCCGTGGACCAGAAGGAGTACCGGAGCATGATCGTCTCCCTCCTCTACTTGACGGCGATGAGGCCGGACATACAGTTCAGTGTGTGTCTGTGCGCTCGTTTTCAGGCTTCACCGAGGACTTCACATCGGCAGGCCGTCAAGTGGATTTTCAGGTACTTGAACTACACTCCTGAGTTTGGTCTTTGGTATTCTGCCTCCTCGACACTCAGATTTCACGGGTACTCCGATGCTGATTTTGCTGGTTGTCGATTGGACCGCAAGTCTACCTCTGGGTGTTGTCAGTTCCTTGGTTCTTCTTTGGTCTCTTGGTCATCTCGCAAGCAATCCGGTGTAGCCCAGTCCACTACAGAGGCCGAGTATGTAGCTGCTGCTAGTTCTTGTTCTCAGCTACTTTGGATGACCTACACCATGAGTGATTTTGGTGAGGAGTGCTCCCAGGTTCCACTTTTCTGTGACAGCACCAGTGCCATAAGTGTAGCCAAAAACCTAGTCCTTCACTCCAAAACGAAACACATAGAAGTGAGGTACCACTTTCTGAGGGACAATGTTGAGAAGGGAAACATATCCTTGTCCTATGTCCCTACCCAAGATCAGCTAGCCGACATTTTCACCAAACCACTTGACCAAGTCACTTTCACTCGCTTGCGGGGTGAACTTGGGGTGTGCTTTCCTTTCTAGCTGGGTCTTGGAGCTTCTCATGTATATATGTGTCATATGTTTCATTTTGTCGCATTCCATGCATGCATTTTACTTTCTGTACAAAACCTGGTAGCATAGCCATCTTTGGATCACTTGAGCTAGGATTGAGCTTCTCTTATATCCATTGATCACTGATGTGCTATATGTGTGATATGTGCATGTTTGGTAAATTGTGGATGTGAATGCTATGCTCCTGATGGTTTTGCCATATATTTATGTTGAGATAGATTTGTTTTGATGAAAATGCTAAAATTATGTCTCTCATGAGTAGATACTTGTCTATGCTCAATTTGTTCTTAAATGCCTATATCATGTTTAGTTTGTGCTTGAGAATCATGTTCTCTTTGCTTGGGGTCAAAGACCTTTTTGTCATTGTAAATATTTAGCCCTTTTGCTTGCTTGGGGAGGAGCATAAGTTTCTTTTTGCCGCAAAGGCACTTCATGTACCATGTTTAAACTTGAAAATGAAATTGGTGTGTGAATTGCCTTATGCTTGAAAAATGAGCTCCTAATCATGCTTTTATGATTTTGATATTCATATCTTGGGTGCTAAACCGTAGCATGTTGTCTACCATGAGAAGTCTCATTTTAAGAAGTAGACACATGGCTCGGTGGCTTTAACATGACTTGAGTAGTTTGTGGGTGTTTATAATGACCTTCTGATGAGAATTTGTGATCTTGCATAAAACTTTGGATGAGCTAGTGTATTTGTGCTCAAATGGCTATGGATAGGGTCTTGCTCATGAGATAAATGTTTCTTTGTGAAAATTGCTTAAAATGGTTTTTTAGCCATGTCACATGCTTATATGTCTCTACCTTCTTGATGGCAATGTGCTAACTACACCATATCTACTTTGCTTGCTCTATGTCTCATTTGTAGCATTTTCTTGTGCTCTTTGTATATTTGAGAAGCTTGGTAGATTGTATATATGCTTTGACATGCATTTTTCATGAAAACAAGGGGAAGAAGTTTCATATATCTTGATTCATGCATTGTCAACAAGGGGGAGATGTTGTATGCATTTTGAGAGATTTGTATGATAGGGGGAGATTTTGTGGAAAAATTGGTATGCATTTGTGAGATGTGGCATGTGAGGAGAAAAATTGAGAAGAAGATGTTGCATTTGCTCAGGGGGAGTTTGCATATGTGCAGGGGGAGCTCCTTTTGTTTTCTTGAGTTTTGTGCTTTGTGTTGTGCTCTTTGTGAGCTGTGTTTTGTCTCAGCTGTATCGAGCCGTTGCCCTTGTCTTAGGGGGCCGAGACTTGGTCTGGTGAGTGATCTTGTTTTCGCTTGTTCTTTGGCTTTGGATCACTTGCTTTGGAGGTTTGTGTTCATGGTTGTTTTTCTTTTCTTTTTCCCTATTATGGTTACTATGGGTGTTGTCAATGCACTCATCAAGGGGGAGATTGAGGACTGGGTGTGTCCGAGGACCAGTGGAGGGTCGCTCCTTAGTGATGAGTGATTGACAACGTTGTGTGGACTGACGCTTGGCTAAGTGTGTAGGTACAGGTTGCGGCTTGACTCGTGTCGGTGCAGGTAAAGAACAAGCACGAAAGGCCTTAGCCGTGGCGGCCTCCGGGTGATGGAGTGGCAAGTAGGCTTGGTTCGATGGACCCAGTGGCCGATGGGGTCAAGTGCGAGCCGTGCGGTGCAAGACTGGCGGGCTGAAGTCGTGTACAAGGGCCGGTGCAAGCTAGCTGATGGAGCCCGAAGCTTGCACGCGGGGTTTGTTGGGTTGCCCACGAAACCATCAGGTGGACGGTTTCTTGGTTTGGGCCTCAAAACCAAGCCCGGAGGCCCGAGGCGACAGAGACGGTGATCCGGGAGCTTCGGGAAGCTTCGAGGCGGGGGGCACATGGCGTGATCGCGGGTTTTGCGTCGATGTGAAGCGAAGCCGGGGTGGAAGCGTGTCCGTCCGATGAAGACTTGACCAAAATGCCCCTGAGGGGTTGTATCTTCATTTCAAGTTGTAGGGGTAGCGTGGTCATTTACCTCCCTCCGTTGGACTTCGTATACATAGCGGAGAGGTGGATGGCATCTCTCTCTTGCACTCTAGGGTTTCCTCCCCCGGTAGATTGCTCTAAACTGCTACTTTTCCCTCTGTATTCCTTAGGCTAGATTCTTGTATAGACTCTGACCTCTGGATGTATGGAAGCATTCGGCGTTGCGGTGATCTCCTAGTCCTTTGTGATTTTCGTGTCATTTTCGGGGCTATTTTTGGGGAGTTTCATTCTTCGCTCGATTCGGGGATTTGAGGGCTTTTCCTTCGGATTTCTCTGAGGGGATCATGGGTGGATGCCTTGCGCATCTTTGAGTGTGATCTTGACCCCTCAAACGCCAAGGAAGGCCTTCGATTCGTGAGTTTTTGGCCGGAGTTTGAGTTCTTGGTGGTGGTTCGTGTGATCCGCGATTCCCGGCGTTTTGGTGGCTTAGAGGTCGAGATTTTTGGGGCATAGCTTCCTCTTGTGTTGCTTACCATCTTCCCTAAATCTTGTCTCAAGAGTTTTTGCCGTTTGGGAGATCCGGTGATGGATTTGGAGAGTTGACTTCGCGAGCTCGAGCTCGAGCTGCTTTGTCCGGGGTTAGCGGACAGTCCGCCAGGACCCTGCGGACAGTCCACGTTTTAGGATTTGTCACGTGTTCGTCGTCAGTTCTTGCGGACTCGTGTTTTGATCCGTCGTGGCCCTAGGGTTTTGTTGCAAGCAGTTTGTGGATAGTCCATGTGCTCCTCACGGACAGTCCGCGTGGCTGAGTTTTTGTCTGGGGTGGCTTGAGGTTTGTCTGGGGTTTCCAGCGAGCTTGGCGGACAGTCCGCACAGGCTTCACGGATGGTCCACGACACTGGCGGACAGTCCGCTTGGCCTCTTCGAACAGTCTGAATTTCGGGGTGTGTCTTTGGTGGTTCTGCTGCATCTTTCGGACAGTCCACAGTACACTAGCGGACAGTCCGCCCGTACCAGCCGGACAGTCCGCGCCTGGCGTTTCCAGAATTTGCCAAGTGCTTTGATTCTTGTCTTGTGCTTCCGCTCCTTGCTCCTAGGCTTGTCCCTTGTTCTTGTGGGCTTGTTTGTGCCTTGTCTAGAGATTCTTTGGTGTGTGCGAGAACTCGGAGTGGCAATCAGGGTATAGGTTGAGTTTGACCTTCAGGAAGAATTTTTATCGGCTCCCATTCACTCCGCCCCCTCTCTGGTCGCCCTTTTTCGGTCCTTCAGCCGCCGCATCGTCAGCTCCGCCACGTCGCATTGCGCGATGAGGCTTCGGCTAAACCTCACAGTCCTGGCCGGGTAGCGGCGCCTGGAGCTTCGGCGCCATGGCGAAGGGGCAACGCAAGGGGCGGGCAAGCTCGGGAGCACAGCGATGCGGGGGGCTTGAAAGATGTGGGCGCACTGTGTAAAGTGAATTTTGAGGGTTTCACTTGGGGGGTATTTATGCTTGCTAGGGGATGCAACCCACGACCATAACTAAAAGACGGTATTAACCTTGTCTGCAAAAAGCGGCAGAACCGTTGTGAGGGCGAAAGTATAATTTTGTTAGATGGGTTGTCCTCAGGAGTTCTGAAGCCCAAGTTGCTCGGGCAGGAATCGTAAGTTCGGCCCATCAGAGAAGCATGGGACGGCCCTCACTGACGAGGGGCTACTGTTGGGGAAATGGGCTTCAGAGGGATACCCCTTCGGCCTACCCCGACGAAGCTAACATAACCGAAAATGCTTTTTGGTCATGATATGAAATGCAGGGTCCCGAGGGTCGAACGAAAGAAAATGGGGGCTTGACGAAGCCCGCGGCGGAAGCCACAACAGCGGGCTTCAGAACCGCACACCGAAGGGAGGCGCGACCGTACGACGGGGCCGACGTGGCGAAGGTGCTGGAAAGGTGCCGTACACGTGGAAGAAGCCATATGAAAACTGCTTTCCTGTAATGCCCTGGAATATGCCAAGGATATAGTTGTTGGGTACAGAAAAGGTGTAATATGCGACACAAGATGTAAAAAGGTGTCTCGCCTCCCGCCTATAAATAGGGGGGAGCTTTGTAATTGAGGGGGGCATGCTATGAATGAAAGGATAACTAGAAATCCGTACCTTTGTGAGTTTGTCTTCCATTTTCACTTCGTCTGACAGCGGAGTTGCAGGCCTTCGGTCCCGGCTCCAACTCGTCGAGGGGAGAGAGAGAGAGTTGCCTTCGATCGGTTACGTAGAGGCTTTCACCAACACTGCACCAGGGGGTACCGCCCAGGCCTAGCGAGTGCCGCCGGGTGGTCTTTCCTGCTGAACGTGATTGGGACCTCCGACCAGCGTAGGTACTGGGGCGTCCCATGCTGGGCTGCGTACACCAGCATACGGTCCGTGAGTTTCCCCTTGCACTTCCCTTCCAGCTGCTCGGGCCCGCCATAGATCAAGTTGACGGTGCGGTCAGCGACCTGGAAGTCGTTGTCGTTGCCGTTGTCTTCTGCAGGCAGCTCACGCTTGCCTTTGCCCTTGTCGCCCTTCAGAGGACCTCTCTGGCAGCCCTTGCCGGAGAAGTGGTTCTTCAGGCCAAAACTATTGCGGGACGAGTGCTTATGGTTCTTCCGGTAGGGCCACTGCATATCCAGCAACTTTTGGAATTCGGAGGGGCCTATGCGCTTCGTGCCAGCCTGTACGGTGGCCGCGGTTTCAGGTTTGCGCCTCCTGTTCTGCCTCGCCCCTTGTTGGGAGGTCTCTCCCTCTAGATCTGAGTCGCGGTGCTTGCGGCGGTCACGCGAAGAGCTGTCGTCGTCCCAGCGGGACTTGACGTGTCTGAGTTGCTCACGCTCAGCCTCTTCGCCGACAGCCTCCAGATTTGCCACGTTGAAGAGCTCGTGGACGGTCTTGGGGGGCCTTTGAGCCCGCATGTCCACCAGCTTTCTGAAAGCCGGCCCATGCTGGAAGGTGCTGCTGACGTCCTGCTCCTCGACGAAAGGAAGAGAGTTCTTCTATTTGGAGAAGCGACGGATGTACGAGCGCAATGACTCGTTCTTGCGCTACCGGATTTGGTCCAGCATCCTTCTGTTACCCGGCTGCTCCCATGTGCCGGAGTACTTGCTAGTGAAGAACACGCAGAGCTCATCCCATGAATCGATGGAGTTCTTGGGGTGCTCTGCTAGCCAACTTCTGCACCCCTTCATGAGCATGATTGGCAGGTAGTTTGCCGTCACGTCAGAGTTGCCTCCCGCAGCCTTGACTGCGGTGGAGTAGCTCTGTAGCCACTGGACGGGATCTGATGCCCCGTCGTACTTGTCCACGTAGGACAGCTTGAACACACGGGGCTAGGTCACCTTTCGCTTTCCTCGGAGTACAAGTAGTCGTACCTACTGCGCGAGTCAGTGGGTGGGGTCGCGTTGCACCTGCTGTGTCTGTTCGGAGCTCCGTGCTCCCGATCATAGTCGTGGCGGCACCTTGACTCATGTTGGCGTCGCTCCCGAGAGCGTTGGTCGATAGTGTACCTCACGTCCCGAGAGCGCAGCTTCTCGCGTAGATATCACGACGGGCCCGCTTGCGGCGTGGCCTGCGCGCACTGCCTGTCTCCCCCTACCTGACCGGTAGGGAGGGATCGATCTGGTTGGTCTGTGTTGTGGTGGCCTGCATTAGGGCTTGCAGGAGAGCTAGCCCCAGCATCTCCGGGGGCATCTTCTCGAGCTACTCATTTAGGAGAATGAGGTTCTCCTTCGGGGTCGTGTAGACCTTGTGCCCGGCGTAATCGATGGTGAAGTCGTCCTCCAGCATTCAGGGGTGTATGCCTCGGCTGCGTTGAGTGTGGTGCCTCCTCCTCCGGCGTGGTGGGCTGGACTCCGAGTAGTCGTACTCATCTTCCTCTTCCTCGTCGTCTTGGCACTGTTCGTCGCGACGTCGGTTGTCTTGGCGTCAGGCCTCTTGGCGCCATCGCGCCCGATCCGCGTTCGGTCTTCTGGGCGGCCGTCTCGCCATCCTAGGTGTGCTCATCCTTCGAGATCACAGGGGATGCGCCGGCAGCTGCCGCCGTTGCGTACACGAAGGCAGGTGCTCGACTGCCATCTGAGGACTCAGAGGAGGAGGTGCTGTCAGATTGGATCTCCGTCGTATCGGTAGATCCGAGGGTTTCAAAGCTGTCCTCGAGGCTGAGGGCTGCTCTCAAGGATGCGAAGGAGTCCTCCGATCCGGAGCTGGGGTCAGGCCGCCTTACCGAGTAGTCTGGCCAGCACAGATCTTCAGATCCGTTAGTGGTCCATTCTCCAACCTGCCCATCTTCCTCTAAGATGGGGAACAGGGTTTCGTCAAGGTTGTCGGCCTCCAGGGGGTGATCACCATTGACACAAAGCGCGGCGCATCCTCGTCCGAGTGGTATTCCACCGACCGGGGTGAGGAGGTCGTGTCTAGGGTTTTCTTCACCGTCTCCGAAGCGGAGGCGGCGGTGCTCTTCAACCCGTGGGGAAAGCGCTCGGCCTGCAGGGCGTCGAGAGTGGCCTCGCAGATCGTGATAGTGTCGGCCATGTGGCCGATGACCCGATCCATAGATTGGACCATATCGCATTCGGGAGGGTCAGAGGACCCTGCAACCTTTAGATCTTCAACCGGGAGGCTAGGCCTCCGGGCTGCTGACGGCATCGCGAAAAGGACTCGGCAAGCCTCGGGCTTGTCCAGATTGGATCTGGAAGCCGGTCTGCTACCTGCGGGTAGCGTAGAGTCCGCTCTGGAGGGCTTTTCCATGGTGATCGCGGTATCAGAGATGATGCACGGGATCTCCCTGATGACAATGTGACCTTGAGGCGGGGTCACATAGCCGGCCGCCTGCTCGTCGACGGTGGAGTCGGGGTTGAAACTCCTGAAAGGGATTCCCGCTCACAACGCGACGAGGGTGAGGCAGCTAGCTGGTATCTTGACTGCAGCCATCAAGCTTGCCAATTATCATGGTGAAGATCCGTAATGGGCCCGCACCATCCTTGCAGATACGCCGTGGGGCCCTTCCACGTGGCACCTGGGGGTATATCCCCCACACAGCTTTTCATCAAGAAGGGGAGGATGATGAGGACATGGAACTGATGCATATGTCCCTGAGTGGTGCATGGAGTGGAAAAGAGAGAGTCTAGGGTTTCCTTCAAGTTAAGAAGGAGGCCCGAGGCTAATGCTGTTCGAGTCCCCTAGGTGGTATCGTATTAGGGCCCATTAGGGGCGCGTCCAGGGGGTCTTGCATGGCCCTATAGACCTTATTAGCAGCTGCCACACCCTCGTTAGTGTTTGGGTTTTGCTTAGATTATTCTGCTTGGTTAGTTTTGTTGTTTATGATCACTACGTGAAATCCTCAAATAGGTCACGTGACATTCGTAACGGGCCCATAAAGTGTGTTACTATAAATGTTAAAGGTAACGGACCTTATTGAAGCCCGTTACCAAAAAGTCTACATCCGTTACCAACAGAACCTGAGGATCTCGGCCCAACCGTATTGGTAACAGGTATTAATTAACACCTGTTACCTTTAATAATGGGAGTAATGGGCCAACAAATGTCCGTTACCAATGTTAGTTCTCGGGCCCGAATTTTCATTTCAATCGAGTTCACTTCCCACTTGCGTCCGCCCTATCCACCGCATTCTCGCGTCACCGCCCACCCTATCGCCCTTGCAGTCCAATTCATCTCCCCATCCACGTGTCCCCTCCCTCTCCCATGCCCCTGCGTCCACTCCCAGACGCTCCGCCACCCCTCAACCTCTGTCGGCACCTCCTCCTTCCCCCGGCGAGGCGGCCTCCCCCTTCGACTGCGGCCTCCCTCCGCAGGCCCGTCTCCCCGCCGGATCTGGGGCTGTCTATTAGTCTTTTAGGTTGAGTTAGGCCCAGGGTCTTGTTGTTATGGGCTCCGGTGGACCTAGGCTTGGTTGGGTGCCGGCTCGTGGGCATAGTGGGCCGGGCCGGATTCCGCTACACCACTCTAACACCGTCCTCCATGTTGCATGGCGTCGGCGCCGTCGCCTCTGCCAAGCCCAGATCTACCACCTTGGTTAGCCTCTGAAGCGGAGCGAGGAGCAGCAGGCTTTGTGTGAGGCAGGCTGCACATGGGTGAGAGGTGTTCGTCGACATCACCACGGCGGGGAGCGCGACAAGTGTAGGGTTGAGGACCAAGTGTGTCCGAAGACCAGTGGAGGGTCGCTCCTTAGTGATGAGTGATTGACAACATTGTGTGGACTGATGCTTGGCTAAGTGTGCAGGTACAAGTTGCGTTTTGACTCGTGTCAATGCAGGTGAAGAACAAGCGCGAAAGGCCTTAGCCGTGGCGGCCTCCGGGTGATGGAGAGGCAAGAAGGCTTGGTTCGATGGACCCGGTGGCCGATGGGGTCAAGTGCGAGCCGTGCGGTGCAAGACTAGTGGGCTGAAGTCGTGAACATGGGCCGGTGCAAGGTAGCGGATCAAGGCCGAAGCTTGCACGCGGGGTTTGTTGGTTTGCCCACAAAACCATCGGTGGACGGTTTCTTAGTTTGGGCCGCAAAACCAAGTCCGGAGGCCCGATGCGACGGAGACGGTGATCCAGGAGCGTCGGGAAGCTTTGAGGCAAGGGCACGTGGCGTGATCGCGGGGCTTGTGTCGATGTTAAGCAAGGCCATGGAGGAAGCGTGTCCACTCGATGAAGACTTGACCAAAATGCCCCTGAGGGGTTGTATCTTCAATTCAAGTTGTAGGGGTAGCGTGGTCATTTGCCTCCTCAGGTGGATGGCATCTCTCTCTCTTGGACTCTAGGGTTTCCTCCCCTGGTAGATCGCTCTGGACTGCTTCTTTTGCTCTGTATTCCTTAGGCTAGATTCTTGTATAGACTCTGACCTCTGGATGTATGGAAGAATTCGGCATTGCGGTGATCTCCTAGCTCTTTGTGATTTTCGTGTCATTTTCAGGGCTATTTTTGGGGGGTTTCGTTCTTCGCTTCATTCATGGATTTGAGAGCATTTTCTCTTGGATTTCTTTGACGGGATCATGGGTGGATGCCTTGCGCATCTTTGTCTGTGATCTTGACCCCTCAAACGCTGGGAAACACCTTCGATTCGTGAGTTTTTGGTTGGAGCACGAGTTCATGGTGGTGGTTCATGGGATCCGCGATTCCCGGTGATTTAGTGAGTAAGAGGTCAAGATTTTTGGGGCATAGCTTCATCTAGTGACGCTTCTCATCTCCCCAAAATCTTGTCTCAAGAGCTCTAGCTGGTTGGGAGATTCGGTGATGGATTTGGAGGGTTGACTTCGCGGGGTCGTGCTATTCCTGCTCTGTTCGTGAGCCGCGGACAGTCCGCAGGGCTGTGGCAGACAATCCGCAGGACCTGTGTTGTCGCAGTTCGTCGTGTGTTTGTGCACATCCGTGTTTCGATCCATTTCGTCCCTAGGGTTTTGTTGCAGGCAGTTAGCGGATAGTCCCTGAGTGCTTCACGGACAGTCCGCGTGGCTAAGTTTTTGTCTGGGGTTAGCCTGCGTTTGTCTGGGGTTTTCAGCGAGTTTGCCGGACGATCCGTGTTGTAACATCCCTGATGTTTATGCAACAGTGATCACCATCATTAACAAGGCTAAGCATGGTAATTAACTTGGTTGACTTGGTCAAACCCCTAACCAAGGTCAACCCTCTCAAAACTAAGGTCAAAACCCTAGAACTCTATACCTATCTTTGGTAATCTAGCGCGTTCTCCACTTTTCATATAACAACTTCAAAAATGGCCAATATGAAAGTTGCTCATTTTTACATGGGACACATTTCATTTAATTGGCGATTTTTGAAATTCGAAGTGGATGACACTCAAAAACTTGGTCAAAGTTCAAAGCAGCATTTTGACCTAGCCGAGAAAAACAGGAACTTCAAGCCACTTTATCTCCAAATCCATGAAGTTTTTCATAGGTCGACCTTTACAAAACTTGGAGCTGGATAGGAGGTCTACAACTTTGGTTTTTGGAGATTTTCGAGTTTAGTTTGAAATTTTTGAGATCGCGTTGGTGTCGACGGCTGTTAAGTGCTTACTTTAGCGGTCAATATACTCATAAATAAAGGAGCATAAGGCATTTCTTACACGTATTTAGTTAAGAATAATGTAGTTCCACTTGTCCTTGGAGATTATTTGATTGTAGGAAAATAAGCAAGAAAAGTGTGGCAGACTCACCTTCTATGATCCATGCCACATCACCTCATCCTAGGAGGGCTGCCAACAAGGATGCCATGCATGCAAATCTGCCAACAAGGGCGCCATGCATGCATGCCATGCAAGCAATCCAAGTGAAGCACCCCCCGACGAATCAGAGTGTGACACGTGGATGTCACATGGATCCATGGGCCCACAAAAGCATGCAAATCGCGCCAAAACAGGGTGGACACCGGGAACCGACCTAAGGACCCACAGAACAGCCACCAGGAGAAAGCACACCCCGAGTGGGGCCCACAGCGGGTCGGCCGAGCCGACCTTGAGGCCTCCACTCAGGGTCTTCCACGTGGTGCTTCCCTATTGGTCCTAGGAGCCATTTCCGGGGTGTTTGCATCCACTCCTCGCCGGTGCTCGGGCCTATAAATAGAACGAGAGGGGGCTCACTTAGGAACCATCCACACTTGCAACACCTCTCTCACTTTTAGTCTCAAGGCTAGGAGGTAGGCTAGAGTAGTTCTACTTCAGGTTCCAAGTCTACTTTGGGATCTAGGTATGAGTTCTCTTGTATCTTATTTCATTTGTATGACTTTGATCTACTTCAGTTATTCAGCTATTTCATATAAAGTCGCGTTAGTATACATGGGTGATTTGTATATGTGTTCTTCACCTGTTCATCATTTAGAGGCTCCTGTTCTTGATGAACAAGGCCTTTTGATCCACTTGACGGGTGTCTTTCACATGTTTCTGGTGTTTGTTCATAAGTTAGAGGCTCGTGTTCTTCGCGAACACGACCCTTTGATCCAGTTGAATAGACATAGGAAAACACGAATACGTTTGTGTACCTAACCTGGTTTGATCTAATTAGATGACATGACTGCGTTGTATGAAGTCTGTGCTTAAGCTACAGTACTCGGTGTAATTGGCTGGTTTATCTGGTGGCTTGACCTGGGTCACAATAGCCCGGCCCGGTCAAGTCCGGCTAACAACGTAAGCATGGTGCTTGGGTTGCGTAGCTACCTTACTTATGAATTTATCCCACGGTTTGTCTTGGGGTAGGCCGCGGTAGTGACAGCCGTTGGACCTTTTGAAATCCCCCACGTTCGGATAAGCTGTAGGAGTCTAAAATCTAACAACCGGAGTTGTGCGGAAGCAACGCGGGAGGTTAGCTCCCGTGGTACCTGGGTGCTTAAGTCAATGTTATTCAACGCTAGTGTATCTAACTCGTTCCTACCAGCTTTATGTGTATAGTACATAAGAACCTAGAACTAACTCGTATGTTGCCTCCTATGCCTAGGACCCCTTAGAGAGAGAGTGAGTGTGTGTGTGATCACACTACCCCATTATCATTTCTTACCCCTGTATTTGAGTGTCTGATTTGTTTCCGTCTATGATTTATACTTATTGCAATAGTGTTGAGCTTGTTAATCCACCAAAGCCTTCATTGGATTCGATACCCTTTGGAATACTCCTTTGGGGAAATGCTACAATGGTACTTCCGTGTGCTTGCGGACTCCTGTAACGTTAAGAATTACCAACCAACATTTCTGGCGCTGTTACTAGGATGGGTTCCAAACCCATTCGTTGGTAGTTGCGTTAAGAAATGTCAACAGTTGGTCAAACCGGGCTTCGTCGAAATGAATTGGGCCGGCGCCCTGGCCGCACGCTCCCGAGCGTCGCGCGCGCGCTGAGCCTCGCCATTGTTGACGTTTGATTATCGTTCCAAAGTTCGTTTGGACTTGCAAGCGGACAAATCCTCCGTCGTAGTCAAGGGACCCTTCTTCCCTTGAGTGGCGAACCCAAGGTATCGAATCCGTGGAACAATGTGTAACGCAAGATCCAATCTAATAAGCGGAAAACGCTTTGATCTTGAAAGGGGTTTTTGCATCTAATCTAAGGAAGAACCATGAAAACACATCTAATCTACTAAACACCGGAGGTAGCAAGAGAAAGAGGAGGTAAAACCGATCTAGAGATTGGATCGGGTCTTTTGTTGAAGTTCCAAAACCAAGAAGAATAAAGCAAACGAATCTCATTAAAAGCCTCTTTAAATCTTGGCTTCCGTTCCAACCCTCAAAGGCACCTACCGTACACGTGGTCAACATCCTGTCACGATGTCCCGCTTATTGTGTAGGTGAACCTAAGAGCACGTTCATGGACAACGTGTTGAAGACGCTCGGTAAGTCAGGTATGCACCTCTAGACACCATGGCTACAAGAACATCCTATTCAATCTATCCGCGGAATAGATTGGAGAATAAGAAAACCCAAGCGAAGACAAAATAGAAGAGAAAGCACTTGATCGCTAGAAATTGGATTCAATCTTGCAAATTCAACATGAAGTATAGTACATGGACAAGATCACCACCGGGATCCTACCATGATCTTGATCCTTAGCTTCTAGAACTCTGACGTGGTCTTCCATGCAAGAATCCCACGTCGGCTAGGGAAACCCTAGTCAACCATCTCGACCCTCTGCTCTCCGGAAGGGTGTCCCTCTCTTCTCTGCTCCTCGGCGGCGGATGACGAATTGCTTGATGCGTGGCTTGACGCACAGGGGCTATAAATAGCCCGAGGATCACGTAGGTCAAAGGGGGCGCCGAACCGGGGCCGAAGTGGGCTGGGCCGGCCGGCCTGGGGTGGCCGGCCTGGGCCCAATTCGGCCCAGTTCGGCCCCGGCTTCCTCCTCCTTGCTTCCCGTGTTTTCTAGAACTTTTGCCGAGTTGCATGTGGGCCCTTGACGTCATTTTTCTTGTGGTTTGGATAAGGTGCTTGGCGTATGAACTCCCGCATCTTCCGTCTAGGTCCTCAGCACTTCTCGGCTTCACGCTTTAGTACTTGGTTCATTTGCAGTCATGTTCATCTTGTATCTTGACTTATCCCGGGGTCCGTGATCACCTTGTAAAACCCTTGATGAACTTTACCCAGAAGTCCTCATTTAGGCTCTTGATTCCTGTGTAAACAATAAACTCCAAAAACCACATGCGAGTGCGAACTTGACATATAATCAGGGTTAGGATCGTTAGTGTGAATAACAAATTAATACCAACATAGAAGGTAAACATGTGGCTAGTGTTGGCGTTTCTTAACGTCACCACTAGTTGCGCACCTAGAGGGAGCGTATAAGAACGACCGGGTATACCGCAAGCGCACGGAAATACCGCTGTAGCACTTCCCCAAGGAAGGAGAGTATTCCAAGCGTATTGAATCCAAGGAACGATGTGCACTATCTTCTACTCTAGTATAGATGATCCAAGGACACAACACTATTTGATAGGATAGGTAGAAAGGATTTGCCTCAACCGAGCGCAGAGTCTCAGGTATAGCACTCACTTCGGGCACGAAGCACAAGGCCAATGTGCTGGCGACGAGCCCAACTCGGTACACAACGTAGAGGGATGACAAAGGGTCCAACAGGCTATCACCACTGCAGCCTACCTCTACGCTACGATCGTATGTGGTCTTTGAAGGATAGCTTATGGTCCAGACACCACGTCTACACCACTTACTATTACTATGAATCCGCGAGGGAGATACTGGCACTGGCTCAAGGGATGCTCTATCACTCATGCAAGATCACGAATGCACTTTGATCTAACTAGGGACATGCAGGAGCTTCACTTTACTCTAATAGACAAGCTGGCAAACTAGATGCAAACTTATGATCTAAGTCTACTAGATCAAAAGGGGTTGTGTTCGGAGAACACAAGCCTCTAAACCAAGAACAAACGAAGAACACAAGAACAAAGCAACTAAGCATGCACACAACTTTAGTCTAAATAGAAAATATCGAAATACTCACTTTAGTCTAGTTGAAGAACAAAGGCACCGCTGAGGATCGTTCTTGAGGAAAGATGTCATGAATCATGACATGTCCTCAAGCCTCCCACCTCACTTCCTAGCACTAATCCTATACAAAGAGCTCTCCTCTCCTAAAGAGAGAGGCGCCAAGCCAAAATGAAGAGGAGGAGGAGAAGTGTGTGTCCCAAATGAGAGCCCCTCCCCTCCTATTTATAGAGGAGGGGGTGGCTTGCTCGGAGGCTCAAAGTGCTCCAAAACACAACGAGTTGCGCCTTAGGACCAATGGGGGATCACCACGTGGAAGCAGGAGGTGAACAGCGACAAAAGGGGGCCGGCCGAACCGGGGTTCGGCCGGAGCTTCTTCGGCACGATTCGTCGTGTGCTTTCTCTGAGAGGCTCATATGTGGGTCCCACAGTCTTTCCCAGGTGCATGCGGAGTTTTGAGGCGGTTTGGGTCCCCGGTGGGCCCTTGGATCCTTCTGCTGCACACGTGGTGGTGTCTGATTCGTCGGGAGTTGCTTCACATGGATTGATGAGGTGTCATGGACACATGGCATCCAATGTGGCACATGTCGCCACGTGGTCTAGTGTGGGTCCCACCGGGCCCACAAGATATCGGGAGTATGATCTTGTCTTGTGCATATCTTTCCCATCCGGACTCCGAAGTAGACATATAATATAACCATTTCGATCGTCTCGACGAGGCCGTCGCAATGGTGCAGTCCAAATTGGCATTTGAGGATGTTTATGATGATGTCCTTTAATAGCTATTGGACTACTTGCTCTCAACTATACCATTTGGCACGTATTTCGGTGCATCCTGCAGCAAAAGCTAGAAACACCAACACTTGTGGAAACTATCAGTATCAAGCCCTATTCTAGTGTTGATGACCCTTTTACATTTATTTTATGCAGGTATTGACGGTGTAAAAGCGGCACTTTTCAACCGTCAACAACACCCCCACACTTGACCTTTGCTCGTCCCAAGGAAAGGGAGTCAGGTCAAGGTGAGACATGATATCCAAAGGTATGAAGCAAACATAAGAGATATTCCAGACCATACCTTGTACTTGTGAACTCTGTGAAGTGTCTATCATACCATCTTGAGTAGTTGAAGAATGGAACGGTCATGAATCAAATCACTCCTGCTCATCATGCTAAGTAACTTGGGGTTTTGCAATAAATTTTCAAAACAAACCTTGCTTAGCTCCTCATTTGATTCTCTCAGATCGCTCAATGTGTATATGTCCTCACCAAGGCATTAGATTGCCTTTCTTCACCCTACTTCTAATGATGGCTATATGTGGAGCTCAGGGTAGGATAAAGGATAAGGCATACTTGTATCACATATATTGCAAAGTCAGAGACTGGATCCACAGAGAAAATCAAATCACACAATCAGATCAAGATGTGCACGTGTATGGATATGGTGAGTATGGTAAGGTGGATACTAGGCCCGGAATGGGTGCTAGATATTACCATACATATACGATGAAAGCTGAGGTTGATGGTAAGGTGGACACTAGCCCCGGAATGGACACTAGTTATTACCATCTAAGTTATGGGACTCCTTGTTGCATGACCATCTCTCTCCTCTTTCTCCTTTATTTTGGACATGGGCTATTCTTTCTTCTTCTCTTTTTTTTCTTTCATCATGCCTTGAGCATGTGTCTCTCTTTTCTTTTCTTCTCTCTTTTTTTCCTTTTTTTTCATAGCCCATGTCTCTTTTGAAGGATACTTTTGGAGAGAGATGTCACACCACATATGGAGCTTTATTTTCATGAAACGGATGAATGATACAATGCTAACTTCCAGTGTAGAAGCATAGCAAGGGGGATAGGTGGTGTGCACACGAATCTTGATCTTGAGAGTAATGAAAAGAATTCTCACAAGGGTCACAGAATTTGACAAAGCTCAATGCAATAACAAGCAGTATATGAGTAGAAGGTTTTCAACTTTGAATATCATATGGCTCTAGTAGGACGGTGGCATATCAAAGAGGAGCTTTGCAAAGGGTTTTCATGATTTTCAAATAAAAATTCCCAAGCACTCAAACATAAAGAGCGAATATCATATCATCAAACCATATCACAAACACCAACTACTTAGATAAGCATGAGTTCCCTAATGATATTTGTTCACAAGCATCAAGATGATAAGTAAGGAATAAAACATATGCAGGCCAACCACAGGAACCATGTAGAGCAAGCATAGCACCAATTGCTGAGCTTGATGTAAAGTATATGAATTAAAATTCAAACAAACTCATGGATAGGATGGAGTGAGATAGAGGGTGCACATACCATCGCGGCTGAAGGATAAGAGATCAAGGAAGACCAGTGGTGATTTGGCTGACCAAAAGGCAGCCGGCTCACTCTAGTTTACCTTGCTCTTGTCATGAAGGCGTAGTCGATGTTGTGCAGTGCCTGTGTGGGAGTTCTCGAGTGGATATGTCGATGATGAGCTTGAGAAAACTCCCCCACACTAGTGGTTGAACCTGGTGCTGTTCTTCAAACAAAAAGTGGAAACAAAAGAGGGACTCTACTAGTTCAAGAACCATAGAGCCTTTATTCAAATTTAAATATTTTTGGGGTTTTCTTTTTTTTTTGTTTTCACCATTTCATTTGCTCGAAAGGGTTAGACCAAAATTACACTTCATACACAAAGGGGAATATACTTACCTTGGACCTTTGAGAGGTCATATGTACCACCTTTGCATGATGTGCAACATGAATCTGACACCTCAACTTACCTTCTCATTTGAATTTAGTTCAATGACTTACCCATTCAAATTTGACAATTCTCTGCAGGGGTTAGTCAGCATATATGCAACCAAGATCTATGAAAATATAACTCTGAGGTTCCTCAATCAAAACTCGACACCATGTCTTGTTTTGATTGAAGAAGACAATTTTAACCTAAGCACCATGCTTAATCTAAAACATTCTATGAATGTGTGAGTACTTCAAACATTCAAACCAGAGCATAAGAACATAAATGAAGGAAGCAAGAAAGCATGATCAAGCTATTATCAAACAAGGGACATAAGCATGAGCATAAGACGGTGAACCTCGGGAACCTCCCGGAAGGGCTTTGTTTAATGTCAAAAGCAGGACTTACCTAGCTAGTGGGCAAGATGTGAGGGCTGACATCATCTCCACACTAGGATAAGATTTGGTAGAGGAGGAACTTTACTCAGGATGCTCTCACACCTCCCCCACACTTGAAGTTTGCATTGCTAGGCAACAAAACTCAAGTGTGCGGTGATCAAGCTTCCTTTTGTAAATGTTCCCTCACCCAAGTTTATCCAGGTGTTGTAGCTGATGTGGCTCACATGTTTGTAGGCATCACCAGTCCATCTTTCTCTTCAATCTTCACCTGAAAGGTTAGTGACCAAAAATACCCGAAGGACAACTTATCCTAAAAACATGTTCTTGCTTTTATTCGAAAAGGCAAATAAAACCTATCCTAATCCAGGCTATCTCCTGGGAGTGCTTTCTTTAATTAAGGTCATAAGCTCGACCATGGGATCTTCATCTTGCAGCTATCGTTGGTGGTGTCATTCCCATCTCACCACCAATCCTTGATGTATCAATGAAGCTTCAGCTGCAAGGTTAGTGCCACGGTGCACACACGAAATCTGCAATGCTTATGGTAAACATATGCATCTACAATCAACCTTCCAAACGTTTTGCAAAAGAGGACTAGAAGGTGGTTGTAGCCCTCGTATGTGCTCAGCGCACTAAGCATGGCTGACTCTAGAGGGACATGATGCGAGCATGATCTATATGGTGAATCAAGAATGAAGCCACCATGTTCGTGCGTGGAATGCTTTCCTCCGGACTCCAGAGTCAGTGTCTCGTAAGGTTCCATGGCCCATGAATTCTCCATCTCAAGAGAGTCATCGTGGAAGCTCGATGTTGACTCTCAATCATGATACAAAGCAACATGATACGGGCCATCGGGAAGAGGCTGAAACTCGGTAGAGAATGGTGACGATCGTTCTCCTTCACAAAGGTGAAGAGAGTCTTCTGAGTTGTACTCATGAGGAGTAGAAAGTTCTATGCCCTCAATGGGAACAGGCTCGGATGACTTGAATGGAGGTATACATGTCATCTTCTCGAGCGGGTTTTGCTGGGGAAGAGGCTTCACCATAGGATGTCCCAAACAAGGGGTAGTAGTGGCGGAAGTGGCTTCCCCAAGATTACCATCCAGGCTCCCTATGGATTCCTCAAAGAATTTCTCTAGCGGGGAGCCTAGGAGTAGATCAGGATCGAGGACATCGAAGATGTGAAAGTCTAAGGTAGCTTCGATCCTGTCTATGATGAGCGGCACGGCACTTGCGATCCCCCGACATTCAAGAACGTGCCCAAAGGGACAAGTCTCGAGGAGCATGTCGGATGGTGCTAGCGGGACTTCTCCTAAAAGAGTTTCCGCTAAGTGCCATGGCATGATGTTAACCTCCATGATGGGGTCACAATGGGCCTCTACGGCAATCCCTCTAACAGAACAAGGAATAACCAGAGAGGGTGTACTATCCCAAAATGCTTCGGAAAAGCATATCGCTCCCTCTAGCCATTCCTTCTTCATGGCCTCCTCAGGAAATGCATCGTCAGGAGGATCGGGAGGTGAAGGAGATACCGTAGGTCCAGGGAAAGGTTCGGTCAGAGGATGTCTAGATGGTTCAGCATGGACAGAAACGGTTTCCCTAAGCTCTTCTTCTGGGTTTCCTTGAGATTTAGCAAGAAGTTTTTCTAAGGGGAAACCTAGAAGAAGATCAAAATCCACGATGTCATAGATGTGGAAATCTAATCGCACCTCTATGTCATCAATGGTGATTGGCACGTTCCTAGCAATCCCCCGACATGGAAAAACACAGCGCCACCTGGGACTATGGAAAGGTCTATCAGTCGGGATCAAGGGCATGTCACCCACCAGAGTATCCAAAAGGGTCTCTGGTATGATGCAAGCCCCAGCAGTAGGGTCATGGACAGCATCTACGATGTTTCCTCTCATGGAACAGTGGATGATCGTGGAAGTCGAGCTAACCCGAATTGCTTCGGATGTATGCTTCAGAGGTGACCAATCCACTATCGTCCCATGATTCCAAACTTCATCGAGGACCTCATAAAGGTCCAACGATGCCGTAGGCTTCTCGTGCCAAGAGTGATCTAAGGTATTTCTGATGTTTTGAGAAGGATCGTCCTCAAATCGGGAAGAGAACTCCGAAGGTTGAATTTCTTCTTCCTTCGATGTTCGTGGTTCGGGAGAGGGCTCAACAGAGGAATCAAGGAATTCAGAGAATGAAAGCTCAGATTCGACTATTGAGAGACTCTCATGGACCAACTCAGACTCCAGATGGGGTTCGTTGTAAATGATATGTGTTGGGGAAATCTATTTTGCACCTAACCCCCTATTTCTATCCATTTTGCCTACAAGCCTTCGCACTGAGGAGGGGCAACCATCTTCTGTTCTTTGGTGTTTGTGCAGGCTCAACGAATTCGGGAAGTGGCGCAGCAGGGTGTCGAAGGTGCTTGTCATGCGAAGGTGCGCAGAACCTTCGCGTAGAGAGGCGTCACGAGTCCGAAAGGCTGAAGGCGCAGAACGCGCGAAGATACGAAGAACCTTCGCGTCCCCGCGAAGAGGGCAAACGTTAACCGAGGAGGGGCTCAAGAACGCTCCAGGGGCAGAGGAGCACGGCGGACGCACGAAGGTTACGACGCGGGAACATGACGCGAAGCGGGCATAAAGCTTCGAGTTTGCGACGAGCCCCCGAAGGGGAAGATAAAAGCGTGGGCCCCCTTTACGGGTGCCAGGATGTAAAGCGTTGAGTTGTAAGGGTGGTGGTTGGGCGAGCTGGTGTAAAAATACTATAATGCCCTCAAAGATCCTTAGCACGATGTAAAAAGGTGAGGGTAAGGATGTAAAGTGTAAATGATACGGGCCTATTTAAACGAGCCCTGATGAAATGAAAAAGGGAGAGGTAGGGAGGTCGGAGAAGAGGCCTGTTGACAGCTCTCCCGAAGGCACATTGCGATTTGTTCTCGGCTCTAAGTTCTTTCTGTACTTGTATTTGTTGGCCCCACTTCGGGGACGGGTTACTCCCCAACATTTCTGGCGCCCACCGTGTTTCGTCCCACCGAAGCTCAATGGCACCGAAGAGAGCACCAAGGTACACCAACACCAATCCACAAAGAGCTACCGATGACCCGTCGGCAGCAGAGTCCGAAGGCCAAGTCAATGAAGGAGCGAATGCAAACACAGATAGGGACATAGTGCTCAGCCACGCACCAGGTGGTCAAGATGGAGCACTCGAAGACATTGCTGATGGAAACTTCGAAGTCGACCTCTTGGATGCGGGAATCCTTGACGAAGACATCGCGTCACTAAGAAGAGTAGAGGCAACAATAGCGGCGAGACTAAACCAAATGCCAGGTTCGTCCAACGTCAGGACAAAGGCTCAAGTGAAAGCGTCTTTCCTCAAAGCCAAGGGACCACAGGCAGGAGATCCAACTCAAGAACAACAAAAATACCAGCAGATGCTGAAAGACATCCAGAAAAAGAAGGCCATTCTTCAGCAGCTTCGCAAGGAGCAAGAGCAACAAGCAATCAGGCAGAAAATGGTCCAGCTTCAAGAACAGATGGCAATATTACAAGCACAGCTTAATTCCCTACAGGAGCATTCAGCAAGATCTGAGCCAAGGCCAGAAAAGCAACACAAAGCAACTTCACCTCAGGGAAAAAAGCGAAGCAGGACAGTTGTCGTCGAGGACCCCTCGTACGACTCTGAGGAATCAGGGGTTTTCGATTCTGACGAAGAGGCGTTTGTGGAACGTAGGCCACATCACAGGAGCAAGAGTTCAAATTCTTCGAAAGACAAGCCATCCACCCCATTAACATTCGAGCTCGAGCAGGCAGACTGGCCGAACAAGTTCAAATTACCATCTTCGCTACCAGAATACGACGGCGAGTCAGACCCAAGGCAGTTCATACTTCGTTACAGCGTGGCAATTTCTTCAGGAGGAGGTGATGACACCGCGAAAGCAAAAGCCATGATAATGGCACTAAAAGGATCTGCTCAGCAATGGTATGCATCATTACCAAGGGGAAGCATAAATTCATGGAGCCAACTTCGGGAGAAATTGAAAGCAACTTTCAGGGGTTTCAGCCACAAGAACTCACTGCCAATGACCTACATCAGATCAAGCAAGGGGGGAAAGAGCCGCTACAAGAGTACATAAAGAGATTCACAAAAGCAAGGGCAAAAGCACCACATGTCGAAGAGTCAAGTGTGATTGACGCCGTTATTGGCGGACTCAAGGTGGGACCTTGTGGAGAATACCTAGATAGGCGAAGACCACCTTCGGAAAAGAAGCTGTTCGAAGTCTTGCAATCATATTGCTTGTCTGATCGTGGAAAGCAAAGGAGAATCGAAGATTACCAGGCAAGGAAAAATGCAGCGAAGGCTAAAGAAGAATGGAACAAAAGGCCAAACATGGGCAATAGAAACGCACCAAACAACTCCAACTACAACAGGGGAAGTGTGAATAACGTATCATCCAGAGGGACAAGCAACAGCCAGGCACATTCGCAATCAAACCAACAGGGGTCTGCAAAATACTCAACACCACCTCCGCAAATAGTTTGCTCCATACACGGAAGAAACAAAGGTCACTGGACATACGAATGCAGAGTGGCCATCAAGAGAAAAGAGGAAGAAGAAAAGAAGAAAATGGCGCAGAACCAAGTTGGTTTCCTCAACAGAACAACGCCTGCCGCACCTTCGGCGGCAAACAGTTCAGCATCAAATTGGCAGCCAATGTTTCAGCCGCCACCACAATATTTTCAACCCTTACCATATCCACCACCATTTCACCCAGCTTACACAACAACGCAAGGCCCAGTGCCAAGTGCTCCCTACCAGCCAAAAGAGAATCCTTCGCAATCCCAGCAGCAGAACAACTGAAGGTCAGAGCAAGATGACAGGTACCAAAGAGTCAACGTCATAAACAATGACCCAGATGACAGATATCAAAGGGTGAACGTAACAAATGCAATAACTGGAGGATGTTGTTTCCCTGAGTTCCCATCAAAGAGGCAAAGGAAGGATGATAGAAGGGAAGTTAGTCATCTCTCTTCGGGCAAAGTATTTCGCACGAAATGGTCGCATATCCCAATCACATTCACGGAAGCTGATCTGAAATTGAAAAGATACCCGCACGAAGACCCACTGGTGATTAGAGCAATACTGGGGAAGAATACAAAGTACATCCTGGGAAATGATGTGGGAGGAATTCTAGTAGACAACGGCAGTTCCGCAGATGTTCTCACTTACGACTTGTTCAGAAAGATGGATTTCAGGGATGATCAATTACAAACATCCACGAAGCCACTATACGGTTTCGGAAACAAGAGGGTTGAGGCACTGGGAACCATCGAAATGAATGTTACAATGGGCGAAGGCGCACCAATGAGAACAGAGATGATCAACTTCGATGTAGTAGACATCATGTATTCCTACAAGGCCATCTTCGGAAGAGGGGTCATAAACAAGTTCGCGGCAGTCATTCACATGCCCTTCTTGTGTATGAAAATCCCAAAGATCAATGGGGTGCTATCAGTCTATGGGGACCAGGAGGATGCACGGGACAGAGAGTACAACACGGGTATCGATTGCAAGCCAGTGCACTTAGTGCGGATCAGCGAAGGAAACCAGCCAAATGAAGAAGAGATGCAAGAGTCGCAGCTAATAAAGCAGAAGAGAAAGGAAGAAGAAAATAGAATCAATCCCATGCAGCATACAAAGAGAATGAAGCTGAACGGCAGCATGGATGACACAGCAGTCATAATCGCGAAGGATCTCAGCGAAGAAGAAGAGGCATGTTTGCTTGACTGCTTAAGTGAAAACCAAGATGTTTTCGCATGGAGTTAAAAAGACCTCAAGGGAATACCACGTGAAGTCATCGAGCATTGTCTAAACCTAGACCCGAAGATCAAGCCAAGAAGACAAAAGTTAAGAGTGATATCACCAGAGAAAGAAAAGGCAGCACTGTGTGAAGTGCAGAAATTGCTAGATGTAGGTGTCATACGCGAAGTACAATTCACGACTTGGCTGTCCAATATAGTCATGGTACCGAAGAAGACTGGAGATCAGCGTATGTGCATAGATATCACGTCCCTTAACAAGGCATGCCCAAAGGATGACTACCCTCTCCCAAGGATTCATGTATTGGTGGATGCGGCAGCAGGATCCGAGAGAATGTCACTTCTTGACTGTTTCTCAGGATATCACCAAGTGTGGATGAGAAAGGAAGATGAAGACAAGACAAGTTTCATAACACCCTTCGGGGTATACTGCTTTGTAAGAATGCCCGAAGGCTTGCGCAACGCAGGCCCAACTTTTAACAGAATGGTGCAGATAGTTCTCGGTCCACAGTTGAAGAGAAATGTATCCGCATACGTCGACGATGTGGTAGTTCACAGCAAGCACAAGGAGAGTCACATCGAAGACCTGGTTGAAACTTTTCAAAACATGAGAAAGTATGGGCTTATGCTAAACCCAGAAAAATGCATCTTCGGGGTCAGCAGGGGGAAATTACTGGGTTGTATGGTGTTAAAGTCAGGAATACAAGCGAACCCAGAAAAGATAGAAGCAATAAGAAACATGAGGCCACCAAGAACGAAGAAGGAGGTGGAGAAGCTCACAGGAAGGCTTGCAGCTTTAAGCCGATTTATTTCCAAATCAGCAGAACGAAGCTTGCCGTTCTTCAAGCAGTTGACCGGGCAGAAAAACATAGTATGGGGAGAGAAGGAGCAGGAAGCATTCGAAGACCTAAAGGCATATTTAGAAAAGGTAACGGTAATGGCAAGTCCTGGGCCAGAAGCGAAGTTATTGCTGTATGTGGCAGCATCAGCACACGTAGTAAGCACAGCATTGGTCGAGGAGAAGCAAGATGGCAACAATCTGAAACAAACACCAGTATACTTCGTGTCCGAGGTGCTCAAGGGAGCAAAGAAACTGTACTCAGAATTGGAGAAAATGGCATACGCAGTAGTAATGGCAGCACGAAAGTTGAAGCACTACTTCCAAAGTTTCAAAGTGACAATACCAACAAGTTTCCCGCTTTGGGAAATGTTTGAAAATAAAGAATCCTCAGGAAGAATGGGCAAATGGGCGACAGAGTTGTCTCAATACGACATAACCTTCGCACCAAGAACATCAATAAAATCCCAAGTGCTGGCAGATTTCGTAGCAGAATGGGCACTATCAGAGGAAGACGGCGACAAGTTGCCAAAAGAAGAGAAGTCATGGGAAATATTTTGTGATGGAGCGTATTGTAACGATGGTGCAGCATCTTCGGAAATCCTCATATCACCTTCGGGAATAAAAATGAGATACGTAGTAAGATTGGAGTTTGATGGATACACAAACAATGTCGCAGAATATGAAGGACTGCTGCTGGGCCTTCGAAAGGCAAAAGCAGTAGGGGCAAGAAGGCTGGTATTGAACACAGACTCAGAACTCATCACGAATCAAATAGGTAAATCATACAGAGCAAAAAAAGATGAAATGTCTTTGTATCTGAAAGTAGTAAGGGCAACGGAGAAACATTTCCCGGGGTTCACAGTAAAGAAAATACCAAGAGAGCAAAACAAAGAAGCAGACATGCTAGCAAAAGCAGGAGCCACAAAGCAACCACTGCCACCAGATGTGTTCTTTGAAACATTAAGAAAAACTTGTCAGCGCAATCACCAGCGAAGATTGGAGGGCACAAATAGTGGCATATCTAAAAGGCCATTATGAGCCAGAAAGTGAAGTTGATAGGAAGAGAATGGCAGCAAGAGCAAGGTCATTCGTCTTGAGGGGGGAAAATTGTACAAGGCAGGTGTATGCGCACCATTACTCAAGTGCGTATCACGCGAAGAAGGCAAAGAGTTGCTCAGAGAAATACATGCAGGCATGTGCTCTTCACACATAGGAACAAGAAAGTTAGTGGCCAAAGCATTTCGCGAAGCTTTTTATTGGCCAACAGCAGTCCGAGATGCTGAAGAGATCGTAAGAACATGTGAAAATTGCCAAAAGCACATAAACTACTCCAAGTTTTCACCTTACGAGATACAACTCCTTCCTTCGGTATGGCCCTTCGCAAGATGGGGTATTGATATTGTGGGACCCCTGCCAACAGCCTGAGGAAACTACAAATATGCAATAGTGGCTGTTGAATATTTCTCGAAGTGGATTGAAGCGAAGGCTATGCAGACCATAACTTCGGGAGTGATACAAAAATTCTTTTGGCAAAATGTAGTTTGCAGATTTGGTGTCCCGTACGAAGTAACAGTGGACAACGGCAAACAATTTGACTCAACAGACTTTCGCAAGTTCTGCTTTCATCTAGGCACCAAGTTGTGTTTCGCTTCGGTGTATCACCCACAGTCCAACGGAGCGGTCGAAAGGGCCAACGGGATAATTTTCACTGGCATCAAAAGAAACATTACAGGCATGCCAAGGGGCAAGTGGGCAGACGAACTACCAAGAGTCATATGGTCTCACAACACAACAGAGTCAAGAGCCATGAAATTCACACCTTTCAAGTTGCTATACGGCGAAGAAGCGATGGTACCAGAAGAAATAAAGCTGGGGTCCATTCGAACCGAAGAACCACCTGAAAACGGAGACATGGCACCAGCACTAGACATTAGCGAAGAGGAAAGACTCCAAGCATTACAGAACATCGAAACTTATCAGGATGAAACCAGAAGGTGGAAGGATAAGAAGGTGCGAAGGAGAAATATAAAAACAGGAGACATGGTCCTAAGGAAAAAGACACGAGGCGTGGGAAAACCACAAGAGAAATGGGACGGTCCATTTGTCGCAACAGAAACAAGGCAAGGGGCATTCAGGTTAACTAACCTAGAAGGGGTGGAGGATCCATACTCATGGAACGAAGATATGCTGAAAAAATATTGGCTGTAAAAAAGGAGCAAACTTCGTTGTATCTTAGCTTTTTCGTAGTAGTTTCTTTTCATTTCGCATTTTTGTAACATACATTTTCTCTTTAAGTTTTCGAAGCCGTACTCTTTTCCTCGCGGGGAGAGTCTCTAGTTGTGTAATCATCGGCACAACAGGGATGCGAGGTTTTTAATGAGGCGGTCTTCTTGTGTAATATCTCCTTGAAAAATATAATAAGGACTCCCCAAAAAATATCATCGGTGCGCATCAGGAAGTCTGAAGTGACGCAACTCAAATGAAATGAGTTGTCACTTTCGGCACAGGTCACAAAATACATCTCACATCGCCTAAGTGAACAATTACGTTTTAGGCAAATCGCAAAAACGTAATCATGTTCACTTAGGTTGCTCACAGCAAAGTCGAGCACGGATAAAATATACAAAAGCCTTCGGCGGTCAATGCGCGAAGCACCTGCAACAAAAATTCGCAGGGATAAGTCGACTCGTTAAAAGGTGTAGTCGCAAATCATCTCCTTCTTTCGCAAGGAAAGAAGCCTTCGGCACTGTATGCGCGAAGCAAAATGCGAGATACGACTGACGAGTCATCTCGAGGAATAAAAAACGTCGTTTGACATCGCAATCAAAAAGAGAAAAAATGTCGTGCAATAGCAGTTCACATCATACATCTGCGCGAAGGCACCACATGAGAAAAAATAATGTTTCGTAGCAATAAAACTCGCTAGTGCAGGTTGTGAAACACGGAAAAGGAAACTAGGGGGAGGCGCTTCGTGATTTGAGTTCCCTTTTTCCCGCAGTTTCAAACCAAATAACTTCATAGAAATAGTAGCTTATTACAACAAAGTGTTCCAACAACAACACAGTTGCAAGCATAACAACAAAGCCAAGTTATATCCAAGCACGCTAAAAGTAATCTCGTGCCTCGTCAGTGAGAACGCTTGTATATGTACTCATGCACATCGTCTTCGGTAAGATCAACTATCTCCACCTTCGAGATAGCAACAGAAGAACCGCCGCTATACAAAGAGCTACTCAAAGGTTGAGTAACAGCCGAAGAGTCACTCCCACGTAGTTGTCATCGCGAAGTTGAATCATGAATCAGCCGATTTCGGCTATACTGCTCGAAGAAATCCTTAGACGCGTTGTTGCGTTCGTCATAGCGGTTAATCTTGTAAGACCAAAATTCGTCGAAGGATGCATGAGGAAATTTCAAGTGAAACTTTCGCCATATAGAACCAGACATAAAATAGTCACCACGGTTTATAACAAGTGGACATGCATCTTCGTCTATCTGCGTAGGGCACAACTCCGGCACCTGCGTAGATTCGCAAAATAGTTCAGTTACACGGACAAAATGCGTCCCACCACTTCAAGCCTAACACTAGACATCGCGACACCAACCCTCACACCTCTTCAGTCGTATGGGCAGTAGCCGAAGTAGTGGGGGCAACAGAAGAGATGGCGCCCTGCACTCCACCAGACGAAGACGACGGAGCAGTAGAAGCATCGCGAGGAGCAGCATCGGCCGAAGGTGTCGAAGAAGGAAGAGTAGTCCCGGAACTAGAAATGGCACCTACTTGACCAGAAGCAGCGGGGCTGGGGCTAGTCTGGAAAAGAAAGACAAAACATCAAAACAAAGCAAAAATAGAAGACATCAATAACTTAGCGAAGAAGAAAGCAATATAACCTTCCGCGGGACACGACGGGCTTCAGCAACAGCATAGCCAAAACCAAACTTACGATAGAACTCTTCAACAAAGTTCTTCGCAATATTCTTTGGCAGAGCAGGGATGCGATCGACATTGGTTTCCTGGGGCCAGGCGAAGGATCCATCATGCATCTGACGAAGAGCGGTTTTTGAAACAGAAGGCTTAGACCCGTTAGCGGGGGTGCTCAACAGAGAATACACGGAATGGCAAACAGTCCTTGCAGCAACCCCAGCGCTTAGTTCACAGAAGGATCACCCAGCCGAAGCTAGAGATGTCACACCATCGGACAGCCATTTAAAAATATCACCAATATATTGACCCTGGACGACATATGGCCCAGGCGCAGTGACGAAGTCTGTCAAAAGATCATGCACCTTCTTGCAAACAGGAACGATATGTTTTTCAACTTCGTCGCAGTAGCCCTCATGTTCTTTCACAAGATCAGCATGAGTGGTAGAAAGCTCATTGAGCTCTTTTAGTTTGACTTCGTAAAGGCCTTTCAAGCCTTCGCTTTTCTTCTTCTCATTTTCCAAAGCCTCCTTCAGCTTAGTAACTTCACTTTCAAGAGAGTTGTTTTTCTTCGAAGAAAACTCAATCTCTGAAGACAAAGCAGCGTTTTTCTTCCTCTCATCATCCAAAGCAGCAGAAAGACTATCTTTTTCACTCTGAAGTTTCTTGACTGTGGTAATTTCTTTCTCAAGAGCAGAAGAAGTAGTTTGCTCACGAAAGTTGAACTGACGAGCATCTTCACGCTGACGACGCTGAGCAACTCGACAAGCAACGAAGGTCTTCATGGCAAGATCTTGAGCTTGTGTTAAAACTTCATCAGCGCCTTCGCGGCCAAGATCTTCTTCCATAATAGGAAAGCTAAAAGATTGACTAGCTTCTTGAAGCAAAGCACACTCACGATCGTCACTGCAGAACTGAAGTAGTTTTCTTTTACAATCACCAAAGAAACGGGAATTCTGAGAAATTCCGAGACGCCGCGCAACAACAGAGGGAGAGTCAGCGCTGACCAAAACCCCACCACTTCGTCGGCCACTGTCAGACTCAGTCTCAGAACTGCTATCACTGTCACCAGCACCAGTAGCAAAGGCATCAATGACTTTGCACGAAGAAGAAGGAACCAAACCCGTAGAAGGGACAGTTTCTTTGGGGATGTCTTCGGCAGTAGCAAGTGCTTTGCCACTTGCTTTGGAGGGAGCAGCAATATCCTCATCGCTCTCCGGTTCACGATCGCTGATGTCAATGTCAAATGGTCGCGTAATGGTACCGGCATCAACTTCCGGGCCAGGTGACAACGAAGTCACGTCAACTTGTTCTTCATTGCGCTCCAGGTCGGACGCCCGAGTGCTTCGCCCGGACAACGCAGGATCAGCCACATTATCGTGGCTCTTGTTACCATCACTTCGGTTACCGTCACTGCCATCGGGAATGGAGGACACGGTCTCAGGAGAGGCAGATCTCTGCTTGCGCCGGCGCTTAGGTTGACGGTTGCTGGTGGCCTTCGCGCGTCGTTTGCCACCACGAGAAGGCACAGCCGCAGCCGAAGGTTCAGTAGCTCTGCCAAACCCCTTCTTCGCAGCACGCTTAGCGGCGGCCTCACGTCGCGTAGTGGTAACTTGACGATCACCAGCGTTAATGCCAAAAAATTGGAAAACGCGGTTGTCGCGACGACCACCTATACGGTTCATAAGATCATTCTCTTCCTTGAGGCTAGCAAGACCGAGACTTTCATTAGCGGCATCTTCAACAAGCAAGACATCAATATCTGCGAAGAGCAAGGTATAAGGCAAAAAACGCAGAGTATACGAAACAAAGAAAATGCAAAAGAAAAACAAAGACAAAACTTTGATCTTAGTTCCGAAGCTTTTTGTGAAGTCAGGGATTTTAATAGGGCTTGCAAAGTCACTCCACGCGACAATAGGCCAGCCAGCCTGCACCAGAAAAATTCTGCAACAGCAGTACTCTTCGACAAGATCGCGAGTACCCATGATCTTAGCAATCTCCCGAAAGACAACCAAGAAAAGCCGGGACTGGTCAGAGTCGTCGGGAGTCAAACCAACACCCTTCGGAAGATCTTGAAGTTCTTTGACAACAAGTGAGGTGGCAGTATCGTCAACCTTGAGATAAAACCAAAAAGTGTTCCAATCATCCTCCCATCGGTTCTTGTAGCACACAACAGGGACGTCAACATCAGTCCGGTATCTAAAGTTTAGCGAAGCGAACCGGGCCTCTTCCTTGATGTACGAGTCACCCTCGGCACGCTCCATAAACAAGGGTTGATGGTGGATGGTGTGGGCACGCACGAAGTTGGCTACGGTAGGATTAACACCCATGGTTTTGCACACCCACATAAACAAACTCAAACGAAGAATCAAATTCGGAGTGAGATGATGAACATACATATCAAAGTTGCGAAGGATTGCAACAATGACAGGATCTAGAGGAAAACGAAGGCCCGCAGCAAAAAGATCACGAAAAACTACAACCTCATCGTCCTTGGGGGTTGGGATTACTTCGATCCCCGGAGCTCTGGCCTGCCCGCTCGCGAAGTACCCAAGCTTTTCATATTCAGAAAGAAGTCGCGAGGTAACGCGACTTCACCCAAAAACCTTCGTGGTATCCTTTGGGGGCTTTGACGCGCCAGCCTTCGGAGCCATCGCAGAGACGAGAGAACAAGAGAAAAGTAAAACAACAACCTAAAACAAAAAGATAACAAGCATAACAAAGCTTAGCGATGTTGCAAGTAACATAAATAAGTCCAAGTAACTTAAACGAAGGTACAAAACAAAGTTGAAAGGAAGTTACCAACTGAGAGCACACGCAAGGCGATTGGAGAGCGATATCAGCAGGGGGTCTAGCACCCGGGGGCGGTGGAGGCCTTATACAGCCCAAGCGGCGCGGTAATCTAGGAAGTACGTGGTGCGAAAATATAGGACATATCAGAGCAACAGTTATGCATACATATCCCGAAAAAACAGTGGCAGATGACCAGGAAATCGGGGAAAGATATCATATCGCAAAAAAATAGGAGAATCAAAACAGCCAAACACGTGTAAAAAAGTGAAGATCTCGACGAGCCGAGATGGGGAGGCGCTTTGGTGCGAAAATATTTCTGCCCGTTTGAATTTCGCTACTTCGGCTCGTCAGAAAGACAAACCTTCGCAGGCGAGGGGCTAATGTTGGGGAAATCTTTTTCGCACCTAACACCCTATTTCTATCCATTTTGCCTACAGGCCTTCGCACCGAGGAGGGGCAACCATCTTCTGTTCTTTGGTATTTGTGCAGGCTCAACGACTTCGGGAAGTGGCGCAGCAGGGCGTCGAAGGTGCTTGTTATGTGAAGGTGCGCAGAACCTTCGCGTAGAGAGGCGTCATGAGTCCGAAAGGCCAAAGGCGCAGAACGCGCGAAGATACGAAGAACCTTCGCGTCCCCGCGAAGAGGGCAAACGTTAACCGAGGAGGGGCTCAAGAACGCTCCAGGGGCAGAGGAGCACGGCGGACGCACGAAGGTGACGACGCGGGAACGTGACGCGAAGCGGGCATAAAGCTTCGAGTTTGCGACGAGCCCCCGAAGGGGGAGATAAAAGCGTGGGCCCCCTTTACGGGTGCCAGGATGTAAAGCGTTGAGTTGTAAGGGTGGTGGTTGGGCGAGTTGGTGTAAAAATACTATAATGCCCTCAAAGATCCTTAGCATGATGTAAAAAGGCGAGTGTAAATGATACGGGCCTATTTAAACGAGCCCTGATGAAACGAAAAAGGGAGAGGGAGGGAGGTCAGAGAAGAGGCCTGTTGACAGCTCTCCCGAAGGCACGTTGCGATTTGTTCTCGGCTCTAAGTTCTTTCTGTACTTGTTTTTGTTGGCCCCACTTCGGGGACAGGTTACTCCCCAACAATATGGGAAGAAGAGGTTTCTAAGAAGAATTCTAGGATCTCTCTTCTTTCCACTAGAGTTTGGTTTTCGAACGAACCTCCAGCTAAAAGGTTGAGCTCTTGTGCAGATTCCATGTCTATACGAGTATAAAAGGTATACGTCGCTATATCATCAGGTATAGACATGTCTGGGCTAGACGTCATAAGACGTAGGAACCTAGCCCAAGCTGCATCTATGGACTCACCCTCTAATTGCTCAAAGTCCAGGAGGTCACACGGCAAGAGCTCTATGCGTTCATAAAGGGAGAACGAGTCACAAAAGTTTTCTCGTAGTTCTCCCCAGTTATTCACATGCTCTACTGTGTGGGTGTGCCATTGCTCCACTCTATCTACGAGAGAGAAAGGGAACAATTTCCACTTCAAAGTTTCCTGTGTCATGCCTGGAATTACCAAGCACGAACACAAGTCCTCGAAATCCTCTAAATGAACGCTCTAGAGGAGGGGGTGGCTTGCTCGGAGGCTCAAAGTGCTCCAAAACACACCGAGCTGCGCCTTAGGACCAATGGGGGATCACCACGTGGAAGTAGGAGGTGAACGGCAACAAAAGGGGGCCAGCCGAACCGGGTTCGGCCGAAGCTTCTTCAGCACGATTCGTCGTGTGCTTTCTCTGAGAGGCTGATATGAGGGTCCCACAGTCTTTGCCAGGTGCATGCGGAGTTTTGAGGTGGTTTGGTTCCTCGGTGGGCCCTTGGATCCTTGTGCTGCACACGTGGTGGTGTCTGATTCGTCGGGAGTTGCTTCACATGGATTGATGAGGTGTCATGGACACATGGCATCCAATGTGGCACACGTCACCACGTGGTCTAGTGTGGGTCCCACCGGGCCCACAAGATATCGGGAGTATGATCTTGTCTTGTGCATATCTTTCCCATCCGGACTCCGAAGTAGACATATAATATATCCATTTCGATCGTCTCGACGAGCCCGTCGCAATGGTGCAGTCCAAATTGGCATTTGAGGATGTTTATGATGATGTCCTTTAATAGCCATTGGACTACTTGCTCTCAACTGTACCATTTGGCATGTATTTCGGTGCATCCTGCAACAAAAGCTAGAAACACCAACACTTGTGGAAACTATCAGTATCAAGCCCTATTCCAGTGTTGATGACCCTTTTACATTTATTTTATGCAGGTATTGACGGTGTAAAAGCAGCACTTTTCAACCGTCAACAGCTAGGTTGACGGAAATCGACCGCCAACATCCCCCCATGCTTAAACCTTGCTCGTCCTCGAGTAAACCTTCTACGGATATCAGCGTTGCCCTTCGATGTTCATACCCTGCACTTGATCATACATGAGAAAACATAATGCTCTCTAAATTTATATTCATTAAAGTTCCATAATGTACTAACTTTTATCTTTATGGAGGGTAGATATCATTCAAGCTCTTTCCACAAGTACTTGATCAATCTCTCAAACTTTTAAACAAATATCAGAAATTTTGAAAATAATGAATGAGATAAAGAGAAAAATTGCTTTACCAAGATAAAAAATAACCATCTTGCACTTTGCTCATGTACTCTCTGAAGGACCGATTAGGCGAACCAGAGAGGGGGGGGGGTGAATGGGAGCCGATAAAAATTCTTCTCGAAGGAGATGAGAACTCCAACAAGTCGAACACGGCTTCCAAAACACGTCTCCGACTCAACTACCCAAGTTGGGCAAGACCATGCAGCTACTGGAGTGCTACTGGTCCTAGGAACCAACAACCACCTACATCTACTCGAGAACGCAGCGGAACAAGCAACTCGAGCACCACTGGTCTACACCAGTCAGGCCGGTGAGCAGCACCAGTCAGACCGGTCCCTGCTGGCAAAATCTGAGAACTTCCACAAAAGGCCTCTACACCGGTCAAGCCGGTGTAGCTCGCCGGTCAGACCGGTCCAAGCCAGGAAATCCCAAAACCACCAAACAGACCTACCGAGCTCCAAACAGGACCAAACTCGAAACAGCAGCAACACAGGACAACAGGGAACTCACCAAGACGTTCACCCGAGCAAAAGTCAACCAAGAGTCTGCACCGGTCAGACCGGTGTGAGGCACCGGTCAGGCCGGTGTGACCTGAGCTCTCGGGATGAACAGCACCCGCGGGTCAACTCCCCCAAAACCAACTCCTGATCTCCCAAATCGCTCCACGGTTTTGCACAAGACTTTGGGGATAGTAGAAACACCTCATGGGCACTCCATAGCCAAGATTTGGTCCGCCAAAACTTGCTAAACCGAGTGGAATCGAAGAAACCCCACCAAGAACGCCTCTAACCCTAGAGCCAAGAAAACCCCAAAATCGAGCCCCTTTGCTCACGGATTTGGGAGGGGAATCAAAGGGAAAAGAACCACGAAGGGTTCAAGCATACATCCCCCACGAAATCCCAAAGAGAAAGGTCTCGAAATTGCTCCAAGAAAAACGCCAAGAAAGGGCTCCGAAAATCACCAAAAAGGAGAAACGGGAAAGACACATCCAAGCCTTGAGGAACCACGCCGAATCATCTATACATACCAAAGAGGTTCATACAAGGTCTAGCTTGCCGCCCGATCATCCTTCCCTCTCACAAGATCTCACCATTAAGCTCTCAAGCTAGTCCTATGAAAATCCTATGGAAAATAGGAAGGGAAAAAAGGAAAACCAAATGAGCTAGGGTTCCAAGAGATGGCTGCCATCCTCTCACCACTTGGGTTATATGGAGGCAACCTAAAGACTAAAAGACCCTTACTAGCTAACTAGGGATACATGCCCCTCAAGGGCGAATTTGGAAGTCTTTGTCTTCGCACCATCGGACGGATGCCCAGCGACCGCAAACTTGCTTAACCTCGAGCAAGCCTTGCGATCCCGACGCGTGTCCTCCGCTTCGAAGATTCCGGACTGCGTCATCGCACAACGGTCAGACCGGTGCTTCTCATCGGTCAGACCCACCGGTCAGACCGGTCCAATGCTGCTGCACCTCCGTCTTCGGTTCTTCGGTCTTGGCTTTGTGGATCAACCAAGGAACCCAGTGGTTGTTGATGCTCACTAACTCTTATTTTTATGCATCAACAATACATGAGAAAGGACCAAAAAGATAAATCAACAGTAGTATAGGGCCTTGGACTAATGAATTCCACGAGTTTTGGTGAATTATATATTTTCAGGGACTATTCAGGAAAATGCGAAAAGAATGAATTCTAGAAGGCTCCAGAAGACTCCCGAACTCAACCAAAGTGGGCTCCAAGAAAATATGCATCTAGAAGGGACAAGAGGCCCACACGCGAAGGCGGAGCCCAGCCGGGGCCCAGCCCAGGTCGATCGGCCCTATAGGGAGGCCGATCGGGCTCCGCCTGGCCCCGATCACGCCCTGTTTCGGGAAGGTTCCTCCACCGCCTCTTAGGGTTAATCTAAACCACTTGTTTAGGTCGGTTTGATCCTACGGCGACGGATTATCCCTCCGGGCTATATAAGCAACCCCAGACCCCCTCCCCCTAGGGCATGGGATGCATCTCTCAGAAGATCATCATCATCAGGCCAAGACAGGAGAAGAAGAGGATACATTAGAGATAGGATAGCTACTTCATAGTTCAAGATCTAATTTCTAGATCAAGAACCTAGTTCTAGATAGAGAGTCAGATTCGAGTAGAGTTGAGCTTTGCTCCAGTTCCAGATTTGTAAGTTATCAAGATTCAGTTCTTATATTGTTTCTCAATGACTTTATGCTATTTCAATGTTATGTGTGCAATTGCTAAGTTCTTACTTTATTCTAGTAGTATATTTGATATAGTCATGATTAATGATAAGTCTACGCACTTATTCGTAGACCTCCTAGTATATTACGCGCGTATGCTAGGTAGTAGAAAGTATGTAAGCATGGTGCTTAGATATAATTTACTTGCGGATTCACCTTATACTCCGTGTCGTGTGGTAGATCGTGGGCGTGACAGACCTATTGAGTCCTTTGCAGTCCACCCCCTGAGTATAAGACTAGTCGAACAATGATTCTTGGGAGGATCAAGTTTCGTCCTTGATCTTCTTGGGTAATCTTCGGGGTGTTCACATTTATCCATGACTATGCTATATGTGATGATATGCTACATTAGAATAGATGAATAACTCAGTCTTTGTATGCTATATAGAATTGTGCCTCTTAAGTAAATCCAATTCTAATCTAGACTAGGAATAGTAAGTTCTATGCTCCACTTGTGCCTCTGCCTGTCTGATTTATCATTACTTTATCATTTGGCTTACCCCTGTTAAAGTATGTGCCATTCCATCAAAGTCTATAAAGTAGTCTATTGCCATCCCTATGTATGTTGTTACATCCATCCATCTTCCCTGTGGATACAATATTTTAAAACCTATCACCCCGGGTGAAATGCTCACCGGTATCCGTGCTCTTGCGGATTATCTACTATAATATTTCTGTAGGCTTATCTTATACCAACCAACATTTCTTGCGCCATTGCTTAGAATGGATTCTAGATCTATTCTTTGGAAGTTGCGTTAAGAAATGTCAACAGTGGTTTTCTGGTGAACCACCGGAAACCCCGCAAACTCGGTGTAGCCTCCGCCAATCACCACTCATGACTCGGGTCCCACGTAGTCCCAGCTCGACCTTGGTTTTGAGGCTCAACGAAGAAACCGTCCATGACTTCATCTTGCTGTTCTTGCCATCATGCGGCCCGCACTTGACCCCGCTGGCCACCGGGTCCCTCGAACCAAGCCTACTTGTCTTCTCCACACCTGAAGGCCTCACCGGCAACGACCTTTCGCGCTTGTTCTTCACCTGCACCAACACCAGTCAAGCCACAACCTGCACCTGCAATACTTAGCCAAGAGTCAGTCCACACCACATTGTCAATCACTCATCACACCAGGAAGCGACCATCCACCGGCCCTCGAACCACACCTGGCTCTCAATCTCCCCCTTGATGAGTGCATTGACAACACACATGTTTTGGTAATCAAAGAGAAAAGGAAAAGAAAAGAAACGACTAAAAGAAACTCCAACAAGCAATCGAAAGCCAAAGAAAGGCAAAGAGCGAGATCACTTGAAGAAGACAAGTCTCGGACCCCTTAGGCAAGGGCAACGACTCGACACATCCGAGACAAAACCATGCTCAAACAAAGAGCACAAACCATCAAACCAAAGCTCGAAAACCACAAAGAGCTCCCCCTGCACACATGCATGCTCCCCCTGAACCAATGCAACTCCCCCTGGACGAATGCATGCAAACCACTTCGCAAAACAGAGCAGCTGTCTCAGCCTTGCTCTGACCGGTCAGACCGGTCAACCACGCCGGTCAGACCGGTGTGCTAGATCACCCAGCACCTGAACCTCACACCGGTCAGACCGGTGCACCTCACCGGTCAGGCCGATGACCACCTAGGAAAAACTGGGAACTGCCCGACCTCAAAACTAGCTCGAAACCACTTGGAAACCTCCTAAATGCATGCAGCAAGCCAAAACATGCTCAAACTTCTCCCCCTTGTTGACAATGCATGAATCAAGCCAAAAATGCAAAAAAAAATGCAACCTAGAGCTTCTCAAATAGACAAAATTCAACATAGAATGCTACACATGTCCAAATGAGCAAGTTAGATACTCTATAGCTTCGTAATGACATCAACTACAAGATCACCAAGTTTCACAACCATTGGGCGAAGCTAAGATGGAATTGAGCAATTTTGCGAAAATTTACCCTCTCATGAGCAAAATCCTAAACATGAGCAAAACATGTCAAAATGGCAAAGCCACACAAACTTCATGCTAGGACAACCATTCTAATCATAAGACCATCATAAACACCCACAAGCACCTCATGTCATGTCAAACCCACCGAGCCATGTGCCTACTACTATATATGAGACTTCTCATTGGTAGGCATCATGCAACGGTTTAGCACCCAAAGCAAATTAAAATTAGCACATATGACATGGGAGCACATTTTCCAAGCAATTTACATTTCATTTTCAGATTTGAAATTGGTACATGAAATGTCTTTGCGACAAAAAGGAACTTATGCCCCTCCACAAGATCATGCATGGGGGCTAAACATTCATGATGGCAAATGAGCCTTTGGCCCCATATGATCAAAATAATCTATCCAACCACAAATTAAGCATAGCCAAGCCACTAAAACATGTCAAGATCATATAAAGGCATTTACTCACAAGAGAGCATACATGTGATATTTTTCAAAAACATAGCCATCAACCATGGATATAAATCAAGATCATCAAGAGCTAAGACAAACTAACCGTAGCTTACCAAACTAGCTCACAAGGACATATATATCATACCATGGTGAACAATGTATATAGGAGAAGCTTTTCCTAAACAATGCATATGATGCAAAATGCATGCAACCTAAGATACAAAGATGCCTATACATCATGTTACATATGCCATGCCAAATGCAAGAAATGCACAAAGGAAAGCTATACGTATGCTACAAAGGAGCTCCCACACACAAAACTCACAAACGACCAGCTCCTCGAGGGGAGGCAAAAAGGGGTCAACACCACCGGCAAAAGAGCAAAAGAGCACAAAACTCACAAGCTCTCCCTAACCACATGCACTAGGGCGAAAGAGCATACAAAGCTCACCCTAAGCACACATGATAGAGCAAAGAGCACACTAAGCACACAAGCTCCCCCTAAACTCATGCATTAAGGTCAAAGAGCATACAAAGCTCACCTTACAAATGAGATAGGGCAAGAATCTAAACAAACCAAGTGCTTGACCAAGGCCACACACTTGAAGGTCACAAAATCACTTACCTTGATCATTTCTTCAGAAGTCACCTGTCCTTGTCCACCATCCCCGAAAGTGATGTACCTCCATGTCACCACTGGGGTATGAGGCCGGATAACCACCCCCGATATCAACCAAATGTTCTTCGAGCCTCCCACCTGCAACTCAAAACCAAGAGCGAGAGCGAGCAAATGACTCAACACTGGGGTTAGTACCAAAGGTGTCAAACCAGTGCCGGGCCATTTCCTCAAAAGTAGGATTAGCAACATCCATCCTACCGCGCCTATCAAAACTGCGATCCATCCTGTCAAACCTATCAAACCTGGAACCACCATGGGAAAACCACTCCCGAATCACTGGAGGAGTACGAGTACCACAAAAAGGAAAACGTGGTCCGTAGCCCCTCTGAGACTCAAAACTACGACCTTTCCCAAACTCGTATTGATCACGAGGTGGAGAACGTCCAGCAAACTCAACACCACCAGACTCAAAGCGCCTACCATCTGTTCCACGACCAAAAGGGGTGAACTCTCTAGCATCACGGCCCCGGAAACCAAACTGTCCAGCACTCTGCCTAGCACCGGTCTGACCGGTCACTCTGACCGGTCTGGCCGTTGGTCCTTGGCCAGCAAACTTGCCTCCACCTGAAGCTCTCCTATCTCTCCATGCTGGAACCGTTTGCACAACACCCTTTCCCTTAGGTAGTGGCGTACGAGGCTCAGGCACACCATGAGAAGGGTGGTACCTGTCCTTGTTTGCCCACTCCTTAGCCATTCTCGCCTCTCTTCTTCTCTTATAGCAAAACTCTCTCTTGTGACCATCCTTTCCACAAAACTCACAATGGAAACGGATTAGTCTTGGCTTAGGCTTGGGGTGAGGCTCTTCACAAGGCTTCTCACTAGGTTTCTCACTAGGCTTTTCACTAGCCTTGTCACTTGGTTTTTCTCTCGGTTTAAGCAACTGGTTTGGCTTGGGTACAAACTTGTCTTTGGGTGTGGGTTGTGGTGGAACTGGAATATTCCCAAATTTTCCTTCTCTCTCACCACTGCTCTCACCAAACTTATCAGATGCCAAAGCCCAACCATCAAAGCGCTTATAACTAGTAATCATCATACCAAGCTGAGGTTCCTGACTAGACAACCAACTCAGCACTTCACGCAACTTATTGTTCTCATCCTGCAAATGGTCAACACATTGTGCAAGTTCCAAATTCTTCACAGCATGCAATTCACAGGTAGAACAAGAAGTAGGAATAGACACTTTCAAATCAGCCTCAAGCGAAACAATGCGAGATCGAAGCTCAGCAATTTTTTCATGCAAACCGGGGCAAGAAGTACATGCACCAAGCAAAGTGGGTCTAGATTGCAACTCAGCCAACTCAACGCTAAGCACATCTAGTTCCTCACACTTGGAGGCATGCTTCTCCCTAAGAGCAGTAAGATCAGCTAGGAACACAGAACAATCAGCACAATCAACCTCATCAGAAACCACAGGACTAGCCTTAAGCGAATCAATTTCAAGCTTGCCATCAAGAACCTGTGTTTCTAGCTTAGCCACTCTAGTCCTAGCATCTTCAAGCAAAGCTCTAAGCTCCTTCCTAAGCTTCTTAGCTTCTCTAAGCATGTGATCACGATTATCAAGCAAGTCAACCAACTCCTCATTCTCCTTGCGCAAAGAAGAGAGCTCATCACATACCTCATCCTCGGAGTCGGAGTCTGAGTCCAAGGCATTCTTCTGGCTTCTCTTGCTGCCGGAGCTGCGTGCCATGCCGCAAAGACCATCCTTCTTGTTACAGCTTCTCGAAGTCTTGCTTGCGGTACAGCAAAGGCTGTTCAAGTACTTGCCGAAGTCCTTCTTCTTCTTCTTGTGTTTCCTCCTGCTGTCCTCTTCTTCTTCTTCACTCGAGCTTGATGACACGTCCTCAGAGTCAGAGTCGATGTCGCTCGATCTCTTGATCTTCTCTCGGGTCTGTGTCTTCCTCCCATGTTCATGTGATCTTTTTCCTTTGTCCTTAGACTTGTGCTTGTCGTGGTTGTTCACCTTCGGACACTCGGCGAAAAAGTGTCCGGTCTTGCCACACTTGAAGCACGTCCTCGAGTTTCTTCTTGAGTTCACCCGGTTCTCGTGCATCCTCTCGAATCTCCGTGTCAGCAACGCCAGCTCGTCCTCTCCAAGTACATCAAACTCCTCATCTCGCAAAGACATCAAAGAGGACAAAGAGTACATCCTGGAGGATGGGTTAGCGTTAGTCTTAGCACCTGAGCCACCGACGAGAGCAAGACTATGAGAGTCAGTCGGGCTCTGAATCTTGGCTGTCATACCACGGTCCAACTCAGCCGACTTGAGCTTCGAGAACAGCTCGTTCACGGTCAAGGTGTCATACTTCTCGGACTCAAGGATAGCCTCGACCTTCCCGTCCCATACGGTACGATCCAACGAGTGCAAGAGCTTCACGGCTCTATCATGATCTTCGTATGGGAGCACGGCCACATTGGCTCTCATGTTGTTCACCACGACCGTAAACCGCTGGAAAAGGGCATCGACGGACTCGCCGGGGAGATGAGTGAAGTTCTCGTACTCTCTCCGGTAAGTCGCGTACATCCGAGCCTGAACCTGAGCATTCCCAGCATGAGCATCCTTCAACTGCTCCCAAATCCTACAAGCTAAGTCCTCTGTCTGAACTCGATCGAATTCGGACTGACACAGAGCACGAAACAAGTAGTCGACCGCCTTGTTGTTGGCGTCGTACATATCCCTCGATCCTGGAGCAAGGAAGTTAATCGGATGAACATAAGCTGTGTTCACCGTAACGTCCCAAAGGATCTGACCCTTTCCGCGGAGGAACGCCGCCATCCGCCTCTGCCACATCTGGTAGTTCTTCCCATCGAAGTGCGGAGGACCCGAACCCCGTTCCTGGTACGCCATCTTTGGATCTTAGACTGGCTAGAGTCAATAAAGACCCGAACCGGCTCTGATACCAATTGAAGGACCGATTAGGCGAACCAGAGAGGGGGGAGTGAATGGGAGCCGATAAAAATTCTTCTCGAAGGAGATGAGAACTCCGACAAGTCGAACACGGCTTCCAAAACACGTCTCCGACTCAACTACCCAAGTTGGCCAAGACCACGCAGCCACTCGAGAACGCAGCGGAACAAGCAACTCGAGCACCACTGGTCTACACCGGTCAGGCCGGTGAGCAGTACCGGTCAGACCGGTCCCTGCTGGCAAAATCTGAGAACTTCCACAGAAGGCCTCTACACCGGTCAGGCCGGTGTAGCTCGCCGGTCAGACCGGTCCAAGCCAGGAAATCCAAAACCACCAAACAGACCTACCGAGCTCCAAACAGGACCAAACTCGAAACAGCAGCAACACAGGACAACAGGGAACTCACCAAGACGTTCACCCGAGCAAAACTCAACCAAGAGTCTGCACCGGTCAGACCGGTGTGAGGCACCAGTCAGGCCGGTGTGACCTGAGCTCTCGAGATGAACAGCACCCGCGGGTCAACTCCCCCAAAACCAACTCCCGATCTCCCAAATCGCTCCACGGTTTTGCACAATACTTTGGGGATAGTAGAAACATCTCATGGGCACTCCATAGCCAAGATTTGGTCCGCCAAAACTTGCTAAACCGAGAGGAATCGAAGAAACCCCACCAAGAACGCCTCTAACCCTAGAGCCAAGAAAACCCCAAAATCGAGCCCCTTTGCTCACGGATTTGGGAGGGGAATCAAAGGGAAAAGAACCACAAAGGGTTCAAGCATACATCACCCACCAAATCCCAAAGAGAAAGGCCTCGAAATCACTCCAAGAAAAACGCCAAGAAAGGGCTCTGAAAATCACCAAAAACGAGAAACGGGAAAGACACATCCAAGCCTTGAGGAACCACGCCGAATCATCTATACATACCAAAGAGGTTCATACAAGGTCAAGCTTGCTGCCCGATCATCCTTCCCTCTCACAAGATCTCACCATGAAGCTCTCAAGCTAGTCCTATGAAAATCCTATGGAAAATAGGAAGGGAAAAAAGGAAAACCAAATGAGCTAGGGTTCCAAGAGATGGCTGCCATCCTCTCACCACTTGGGTTATATGGAGGCAACCTAAAGACTAAAATACCCTTACTAGCTAACTAGGGATACATGCCCCTCAAGGGCGAATTTGGAAGTCTTTGTCTTCGCACCATCGGACGGATGCCTAGCGACCGCAAACTTGCATAGCCTCGACGCCAGCCTTGCGATCCCGACGCGTGTCCTCCGCTTCGAAGATTCCAGACTATGTCGTCGCACACCGGTCAGACCCACCGGTCAGACCGGTCCAATGCTGCTGCACCTCCGTCTTCGGTTCTTCGGTCTTGGCTTTGTGGATCAACCAACGAACCCAGTGGTTTTCTGGTGAACCACCGGAAACCCCACAAACTCAGTGTAGCCTCCGCCAATCACCACTCATGACTCGGCTCCCACGTAGTCCCGGCTCGACCTTGGTTTTGAGGCTCAACCAAGAAACTGTCCATGACTTCATCTTGCTATTCTTGCCATCATGCGGCCCGCACTTGACCCCGCTAGCCACCGGGTCCCTCGAACCAAGCCTACTTGTCTTCTCTACACCTGAAGGCCTCACCGGCAACGACCTTTCGCGCTTGTTCTTCACCTGCACCAACACCAGTCAAGCCGCAACCTGCACCTGCAATACTTAGCCAAGAGTCAGTCCACCACATGTTGTCAATCACTCATCACACCAAGAAGCGACCATCCACCGGCCCTCAAACCACACCTGGTTCTCACTCTCATCTCATCTTGTCTCTCAAGCCTACTTGTTCTACTCCTTTCCTCTCTCAAAGTATATGGTGGAAAGCTTTATATGGAGCTATAGGAAAGTTTAGTCCTACCAAGATATTATAGTTGAGATATTATTAAAACAAGACTAACTTCTCATGGTCTTACCGAGACTCGTCAAAAAGGTCATTGGAAAAATAATGTTATCAAGGAGGGGGGAGAGATGAACACACACACTTTTAGATAGGTGGACATGTGCAAATGGCAAAGAGTGATCCCGAGGCACAAACGAAGTCCTTGTTATCGGATTGCACATAGTTGGAAAGATGAGTATCGGTCTTGATCTTGAATCCTTTTGAAAACTCAAAAAGCACTAAACATAGCTAGAGAACCGGGGAGCTTTATTATTATTATTTTTCTTTCTTTCTTTCTTTTTCTCATCATACTTTTTCTTTTTTATCATTTTTTTTCATCATATATATATTTTTTTCATCATACTTTTTCTCTCTCTTTTTTTCTTTTTTTCCTTTTTTTTATTTGCTCCCCTTGAACTCTAGACTATACTAGCACTTCCTTGGCAACCCCCCATGCTTAGACGTTTGCTCGTCCTCGGGCAAAAGAGGTGATAATGTGCCAAGGTGGGAATTGAAGCTCTCATATTTTCTTAGAGAGAGATACACGAAAAATCTCCTAGGGATCCTTTTGGAAGTCTTCCTTACTCACTTGAAGCAACTTCCATGTAATCTTCCTCAAACTATTCATCCATACTCATATATTGGGTTGTGGTCAAGGAGGTGAACACAAAAAAGATATATTTGGGTTTTGGTTGGATATCTGGCGAGGTTTTCGAAATTCCCAATATGGAAACTCACTATGCACGGATAGAATAGGCTAGCATAAAGAACGATACGCAAAAACGGAATGACCAGCTTCTTAGTCTCGGGCCACAGAAATCAGGCCTTGAATCAATGCACCCAAAAATAAAATCTTGTATATACTAATGTTTTGCACTCAAGTAAGTTTGGGCTTTGGATGGGTAGAGCAAAATGCAAGCGGTACTCATGACAAGGTTAGCATAACTTTTTGAGAATAAAAAGGTTCTTTGATTCATTCAAAATTGAGAGCAACAGAAAAGAACTATGGGACTTGAGTTATCATAACCTCCACACAAGATTAGGCTAGCATTTAATTAAATTTCAGATTCATATTAAAAGAGAGCACTAGCTTAAACATGCATAAAACAAGTACAAAGATGAGCAAAGCGGCAACTTTCATCATATATCCACATGGAATCAACTTATTATCTTCACTAAAGGTGATAATCATGGTGGTAAACTTTATTCATGTTGATTTAGAGCAAACACTACTACTAACACACATGCTGAAAATAAATAAAAACAGAAAATGCTACGCATATACAAATTTGCATAAAAGCTGAAAATGAAGAAAAGGAAGGGGAGAATCGAACCGAAGTTGAAAGCATTTCTTTTTCTTCCTCCTTCTTCATTCTTCATATTACGGTGGTTGATATTGATGATCTTTCTTGTAGCATGGTTGCGCTGGTCCTCCTTGAAATTATTCCGGTGGAGATATGTGAAGGCGACCAACTTGATAGGCAATGTTTGTTGTCCCTTCTTCCATTTGACTTGCATTCGTTTGGATGGGTGCCATGAAAACTTCGTTAGGAACCATGTATGATGGAGGATGTGGTGGCGTGGCTCCCCCACTTCCCCATGCTTGCATTGGCATACTTCCTCCATATGGTGATGGCATCGGAATCTCTTCATGTGGTTGTTCATTATCTTGATGTGCAGCCTCTCCTTCGTCTTGGGCCGCTATTGACACATTTTATCTTATATATTTATAAGTCAACCAAACATGAGAAAAGGGCATAATTGTTAATACCAACCTAGAATAGGCTGTCACTAACAGATTTCCTAGAGTTTTAGAGAATTCTATGTCTTGCAGGGACTAATCAGAAAAAATAGGAAAAGGAACAATTCTAGAAGACTCCAGAGGACTCCGGAACTCAACGTGACTTGGCATCCAAGAAAGAAGCATCTGGAAGGGGCAAGAACCAACCAGGCCGAAGCAGACCCCGAGGGGGGCCCACCCCAGGCCGATCGGCCTAGTGGTGGGGCCGGTCGGCCTCCCCCGGGCGCCAAGTCTGCCCTACTTCTGGAATGTTCTTCCACCGCCTATGAGGATCAATCTAAACCGAAGGTTAGGTCGGTTTGATCGTACGGCGCATGGCACCTCCTCAGGACTATATAAGCAGCCCCCTGACCCCCTGGCAGAAGGGGAGAGAAGGATCTGGCCTACGGAATCCCAGTTCATACACCAGATCAAGTCATCAAGTCAGAGATACTACGCCCTAGAAACACCATATAGCGAGAGTAGCTCACTAGTCTAGATCTAGGGGGAGGCAAGGCGTCTACTTGGCTCCTGATCGTCTAGAAGCTGGTCGAGATACTGATCTAGCTTCGCTCTTGTACATTCTTCTTTATAAGTTCTTTTACATTTGCTGTAGAGACATATTTTCTTATCAATGATTATATTCGAGATTATATGCTTTGGTGTTTATTATGATTACATGTTTAGCATAGTTGATTTACCTTTATATTCGTGTATGGAGTCATATAGCCCTCACCTAGATCATCTGTTAACATGGGTGAGTGGTAAAGATAGTGTAAGCCTGGTGCTTATACTGTATTTACCTGCGATTGCACCCTACATGCCGGGTCGTGTGGTAAATCGTGGTGGTGACAGCACTATTGAGTCCTCTGTAATCCACCTCCCGTGTGTAGGACTAGTGGAGCCTTATACTATTTGGGTTGTTTCAAGTTTCGGCCTTGATCCTCCTGGGTAGTCTCCCCATGCATAAGAATAATAGTTCTTCTTCCATGATTGTTAAATGTATTGCACTAATCATAGTATGCATTGACGTATAGTTTAGGGTTACTGAGGAGTATCCTCGCTAACTAGGTTGTGAATACACTTCTCTTTCTATACAGACACTTTCTGGTTGTTCACTATGTTATGACTTGATCAATGCTGTCATTATCATTATCTTTATGTGACTTATACCTATTTATAGTAATTGATATATTTTGGCCACTCTACATTACACAACTAAGAGATGTGCATGTATTTGTTATTATAGATAGAAGACTTCTTTCCCTGTGGTAGAATATAAATACGATACCTGGTTTTACTCCTGGTTAAAATGCTACAATGGTATATTCATATCTGTGCGCTTGCGGATACCCATTTATAAATATTTTCTTATCTAGAGATCCAAGGCATATGTAAGAGTACCAATCCATGCGTTTTAGTGGCACTTCTGTCAGGGATGACAACCTAGATCAAGTTGTGCTATGACCTGTAGTGGATCTATCTTTTAGTTTATCTGAAAGCAACATCTGATATACACTTAGCATCATGTTAAGATATAGCTTTGCATTTCTGGTGCCGTCGATAGAGATGGATTTTATATCTGATTCTAGTCGATGACGTTAGCAATGTCAACAAGCCTTTTTGGGGCTGTTGCCAGGGAAAGATAGTCTATAGCCTAAAAAAATAAATTTGGTAATAGCATGCATGCATCTCTCACACATAATGTATCGAGAACCCAAATTATCATTGCTTAAACAGGCTTACCCTTGTTCTTTCCACTTTTGTCTATCTGATTTCAGGGTAATGTATGAATAAGAATCTTCCAGACAACTTCGTTTCAGATCCAGAGAAAATCCTAAGGAAGGCAAGGCCATAGCCCAAGTCTCGGCCCATGACCTCTTCCTCGGAAGATTCAATCGTGCGAAGCTTAACACCCACGTTTAAAGTAATGGCAACTAAGACCCTTCGTGAGTACTCCGCACCGACCTTGGACAACATTCGTACTGGTCCGGCAGTCGCTGTGGGAGACATAGCTTTTGAGCTCAAGCCTGCACTGATCAACATGGTACAAGCTAGCCAATTTTGTGGAAAACCTCATGAAGATGCCAATGCACACCTTCAACATTTCTTGGAGATATGTTGCACCTTCACGATCAAAGATGTGCCAAGTGATGCAATCCTACTTCTCTTATTCCCATTCTCACTCTTGGGGCGAGCGAAGCAATGGTTTTACTCCAACAAAGACAAACTTACAACTTGGACACTGTGTTCTACTGCCTTTCTGGCAAAGTTCTTTCCTATAGGCAAAACCAATGTCTGACGGGGGGAAATTTTAAGTTTCCAGCAGCAACATGACGAATCTATTCCTGAAGCATGGGAGCGCTTCCAAGACTACATCTCAGAATGCCCACACCACGGAATGGAGAACTGGTTGCTCATGCAGACCTTCTACCACGGGCTCACTACCAACACCCGTGAAACGATGGATGCTGCAGCTGGAGGTGCTTTCCTGTCCCTTACACTTACTCAAGCTACTAACCTTGTGGAAAAGATGGCGTCCAATCAAGCTTGGAACGAGGATCGTCAACCCCGCAAGAAAGAAAGAGGAATGCACCAGCTCAAGGAGGTAGACATGCTATCTGCCAAAATGGACTTAATCACGAAGAGGCTTGAAGACAAAGCCCCTGAGAAGAAGGAAATCATGCAACTCTTCGAATTCTGCATGACCTGTGAAGAGTGTGGAAACACTGGACACTCGGGCAATCAATGCCCTCAGCTGGAGGAGGACGTGAATTACATCAACAACAACAACCAATATCGTCCCCAGCAAAATCAAGGATGGACCCAGCAGAAGACCAACTACCCAGGTAACTATTCAGGTAACTATCAAGTTAATAACTCTTCCAATAATTTCCCACCTTTAAGAGAGTTAGTCCAAAACCAGGGTAGAGTTATGGATAATATGTCTAAGAAGTTAGCTTCTAATGATAAAATGTTAGAAACTATTAGTAATAAAATGGAAAGCTTTTCTTCCGCCATTAAGAACCAGCATAGTTTTAATAAAATGATAGAATCTCAGATATCTCAGCTGGCATCATCTGTTCCTACGGCTAACCCAGGTAAGATTCCGGGCTAGCCGGAAGAATTAGAATCAGCAAATCTTGTCGATATCTATTATGCAGGTCTGTGCTCTAATAAGACAGAAGAAGGTCCAAAGTGGACTGACTAGGGCATGCCCGCCAAGAGAGGAGATCTAGGGAGGCCCGTCATCATCATGACTATTGGAGCCTACACTTTTGAGAATGCACTTTGTGACTTTGGGTCTAGCGTCAACATAATGCCCAAGGTAATAAATGAGAAAATCAATGGTTCACCTTTATTGTACACAACCATGTCCTTGCAGCTTGCAGACCTGTCACTATGCTACCCTGAGGGAATCCTAGACGACATATGTGTGGGGGTAGGAAGCTCCTACGTAGCTGTCGACTTCGCTGTTGTCGAGACTGGGGGAAGTGAGAACGCCCCAATCATTTTGGGATGTCCTTTCCTTGCCATAGTCAAAGCCATCATCTACGCCGACACCACGAAGATCGTCTTCACCATCAACGGGAAGAGGGAGAGATTCAATTTCAAGAATAAGATCCTAAGAACTCCTGCACACCCCCAATATCCTTACCCTCAAGAGTACAAGCCAGCTATCGAGAAGAAAAGGAGAGATAGAAGGAGGAACAAGAAGAACAATCAACCTCGACCACACGTGGAGGAAGTTTGGATGATCAACACGATTCAATCAGAAAATGAGAACATGTTTCCTTCACCACTGCTGCCAAAGCTAGACGACCCTGGAGTGTCATCAATCCACTGCTCCATCAATCAATGGAACTTCCAGCGAGTTGTCTGCGACACGGGATCGGGCATCAACTTAATGTCTAAGGTAACTTATGAATTAATATACGGTGACCTACCTTTGTATTCCACCTATATAATGCTGCAGATGGCGGACCAATCACACCGATTCCGGAGGGAATTGCACGAGATGTACCTGTCAAGATAAAGGATCACTATGTCCTAACTGACTTTGTAGTCATGGACATGGGAGATGAAGAGCAAGATCCTCCCATAGTACTTGGGAGACCGTTCCTGAACACCACCAGAGCGATCATCTACATCAGGACGGGTGAGATCCACTTCCAGTTCAGAACTGAGAAGGTATGCTGCTACTTTAATACTTATACTAACTCTGAGCAGCCCAAGAAGAACAAGACGCGGAGACGCCTTCAGAAATTGCAACGCAAGCTGAACACATGTTGATGCTCACTAACTCTTATTTTTATGCATCAACAATACATGAAAAAGGACCAAAAAGATAAATCAACAGTAGTATAGGGCCTTGGACTAATGAATTCCACGAGTTTTGGTGAATTATATATTTTCAGGGACTATTCAGGAAAATGCGAAAAGAATGAATTCTAGAAGGCTCCAGAAGACTCCCGAACTCAACCGAATTGGGCTCCAAGAAAATATGCATCTAGAAGGGACAAGAGGCCCACAAGCGAAGGCGGAGCCCAGCCGGGGCCCAGCCCAGGCCGACCGGCCCTATAGGGAGGCCGATCGGGCTCCCCCTGGCCCCGATCAGGCCCTGTTTCGGGAAGGTTCCTCCACCGCCTCTTAGGGTTAATCTAAACCACTTGTTTAGGTCAGTTTGATCCTACGGTGACGGATTATCCCTCCGAGCTATATAAGCAACCCCAGACCCCACCCCTAGGGCATGGTATGCATCTCTCAGAAGATCATCATCATCAGGCCAAGACAGGAGAAGACAAGGATACATCAGAGATAGGATAGCTACTTCATAGTTCAAGATCTAATTTCTAGATCAAGAACCTAGTTCTAGATAGAGAGTCAGATTCGAGTAGAGTTGAGCTTTGCTCCAGTTCCAGATCTGTAAGTTATCAAGATTCAGTTCTTATATTGTTTCTCAATGACTTTATGCTATTTCAATGTTATGTGTGCAATTGCTAAGTTCTTACTTTATTCTAGTAGTATATTTGATATAGTCATGATTAATTATAAGTCTACGCACTTATTCGTAGAGCTCCTAGTATATTACGCGCGTATGCTAGGTAGTAGAAAGTATGTAAGCATGGTGCTTAGATATAATTTACTTGCGGATTCACCTTATACTCCGGGTTGTGTGGTAGATCGTAGGCATGACAGGCCTATTGAGTCCTTTGCAGTCCACCCCCCGAGTATAAGACTAGTCGAACAATGATTCTTGGGAGGATCAAGTTTCGTCCTTGATCTTCTTGGGTAATCTTCGGGGTGTTCACATTTATCCATGACTATGCTATATGTGATGATATGCTACATTAGAATAGATGAATAACTCAGTCTTTGTATGCTATATAGAATTGTGCCTCTTAAGTAAATCCAATTCTAATCTAGACTAGGAATAGTATGTTCTATGCTCCACATGTGCCTCTGCCTGTCTGATTTATCATTACTTTATCATTTGGCTTACCCCTGTTAAAGTATGTGCCATTCCATCAAAGTCCATAAAGTAGTCTATTGCCATCCCTATGGCTGTTGTTACATCCATCCATCTTCCCTGTGGATACGATATTTTAAAACCCATCACCCCGGGTGAAATGCTCACCGGTATCCGTGCGCTTGCGGATTATCTACCATAATATTTCTGTAGGCTTATCTTATACCAACCAACATTTCTTGCGCCATTGCTTAGAATGGATTCTAGATCTATTCTTTGGAAGTTGTGTTAAGAAATGTCAACAAACATTTCTGGCGCCGTTGCCGGGGAAGATTGGATGGCTACCTTTTGAAAATCGATGGCTAGATACTTTAATGAGACTTTGTAATTTGGCACCTCTGCTTAAACAGAATTACCCTTGTTTGTTTTTGTCTATCTTACTTGCAGGGTATTAACAGGTTTGATTGTGATTCACCACACTTCAATTATTTGAGTCAAATCAACCAAGGAAGCTTTACACCAAGTTCTGAAGCCATGGCTGAGAAGACGTTGTTGGAATTCTCTGCTCCAAACATCAATAACATTCGCATTGGACCAACAATCGATCATGAATTCGAGCTTAAGCCTAGCCTCATCAACATGGTGCAAGCTGATCTATTCAGTGGAAAGGTACATGAAGATGCAAGCGCTCATCTCCAAAACTTTTTGGAGAAAGGCACCACCATCTCCATCAAGGACATTCCCAAGGAAACGATCCTACTCCGCTTATTCCCATTTTCACTAAAGGGAAGGGCGAGACAATGGTTCTACTCCAATGAAATCAACACATGGGAGGAATGTTCTACAACCTTCCTATCAAAGTTTTTCCCCACAGGCAAAACCAATGCTTTACTTGGAAAAATCACCAATTTCCAGCAGCAGAAAGGCGAGTCAATTCCAGAGGCATGGGAACGTTTGCAAGAATATATATCAGATTGCCCTCACCATGGAATAAAAGAATGGATGCTCTTACAAAGCTTTTACCATGGATTAAATCAAAAAGCGTCTGAGCATCTAGATGCAGCTGCTAAAGGATCATTCTTGTCACTCACTACGAGACAAGCTAATACACTTATGCAGAAGATATCTGAAAATCAAGGCTGGACCCAGAAGAACACTCAACAATGTCGTCAGAGTGAAGAAGTACAAGGAGATGAAGAGTTGAAAGAACTATCAACTAGTATGGACGTGCTATTGAACAGGCTTGAGGAACGAGTCAACTTCAAGAAGGATCGACAAGCTTTACAAGATTCGATGAATACTTCAAGAAATTCAAGCTTGGTGGTCCACAAGTCAGCACCAACCCAAGAAAAAGACCTACAACCACGACCGACTTACGCAGGTAAGTATACAGGTAATAATTCCCAGCGACCTTCGCTACGAGAGTTAATTGAAGAACAGGATAAAATAACCAATAATCTCTCTAAGAAGCTTGTTGCTAATGATAAGATTCTAGAAGACATAAATGTTAAGATGGATAATTTTTCTGAAATCTTAAAAGATCAAGCTATCTTTAATGCTGAACTAGAATCAAAGTTATCAAAATTGTCTGCTGTTGCACCTGTTGCCACTAACCCTGAGCAGGTATTTAATGTCCGAACAAGAGGTGGCAAGCAAAAAACAGATCCACCATATCCCAAGGGCACAGCAAGACCACCGGCTAGAACACCTACAGCACCTGCAACATCTGCAGCACCTGTAGCACCAGCCTAAGCTCCAGAGAAGGATAATAACGTAGAAGAAGTCATGCAAGAAGAACAAGACTCAGCAAGACAAGATTTTCACGACACCAACTTCATACCATATCCAAGAAGAGTGAGAAAACCTCAAGTTGATGATCAATTCGGGAAGTTCATCGAAGTCATCCAGAAGCTTTATGTCAACATACCTCTATTGGATGCCATGCAAGTCCCGACATATGCCAAGTACATCCGAGACATCCTGAATAAGAAGAAACCTTTGCCAACTACGGAGAGCATCAAGTTGACCGAAGAATGTAGTGCGGCAATCCTGAACACATCGCTCATCAAGAAAAAGGATCCAGGATGCCCCACTATTGAGTGCTCCATTGGAAATCAATACTTCAACAATGCACTCCGTGATCTTGGAGCAAGTGTTAGTGTGATGCCCAAGGTTGTCTTCGACACGCTCAAGCACCCTACCTTGGTTCCAACATCAATGTGTCTCCAATTGACAGATCAATCAGTTCGCTACCCATCAGGAATCACCGAGAATGTTCCAGTGAAAATCCGAGAGTTCTTGGTGCCAGTTGATTTCGTGATATTGGATATGCACCCAGACTCCAGGGTTTCACTAATTCTCAGGCGACCATTCCTGAGCACCGCCAATGCATGCATCAATGTAGGCAGAGGGGAGATCACATTTGAGATCAATGGAAAGGAGGAGAAGTTTGCCTTCAGACCCAGACCAGAGCTCAGCATCAACGCGAACATGATCGATCAAGAAAAGACATCATCAGAAGGACCATTATCTCTGAAGACGGAGGATGCACCTGAATATTAGAAGACTTGGAAGTCCCGTTCGAGGACTCAAACTACGAACCCTCGTCAAAGGTAACTGGTAAAAACACAAAAATATATTTCTGAATTTCATATTTACTACAGTAAAAACTTTTTCACGCCCCATGGTAAATAATTTTACGGTGTGTCAAAACCCGTATAATGATTTTTCGTGGTGGCATAAAAATATTTTTACTACTATATTTTTGCTGTTATATTTGCTTTTACCCTTACGCATGGGACCCACATGCCATAGGGATACACATCAAGTCTTCACCTACCTTATCTTATCACTTGATCCACCAGCACCTTCTTTTCCCACTCACAAGGCACTTTTTCTAGCGTTGGAAGACAACAGGAAATGGATGGAGGAGAGGGCACCCGAGTGGAGGCTAGGTGGGGCCGACCAGCCCCACCACCAGGCCGGCCGGCCACCCCCCTTGGGCCTATATAAGCAGCCACCTCCTACCCAGTTCTTCGCACACACACCAACCCAGAAAACCTCACCTTCGAGCTTTTGCAGTACTGCCTCAAGAGAAAGGAAGCTTAGGAAGAGAGTGGAGAAGAAATCCAAGGGTAGCCTAGCTCTAAACTTTTCTCTTACACCCTTGAAAGCCTCAAGACACCATGTTTGGGAGAATCCTTAGACGCTCTAGCTCCAGAACCAACTCCTAGCGGTCGATGAGTGTAGACTATCAGGAGTCTCCCTCACCGGTCTCTAACCCCTCTCCTTCGGCATCGCAATCACAAGGAAAGATCCTAACCAATGATGTGCATTTGCACATCAGGAGAGGAGAAGAGAAGGAAAGGTATGAGAAACTGAAGAAACGTTCTTTTGTCCTTACACCCATGTTTAGCGAAGAGTTCATGCAACAAGCAGGCTTGAACTCTGAGTTCAGCCAGATTTTTGCTCTGCTGGGGTGGACCTCTTTTTATCACACTTCTGAAAGGGGTTGCCGTCTCCTCACTTTAGAGTTTCTTTGCACTTTGAAATCCTCTAACGATGGGGTAACCTTTCGGTTGTTCCGTCAAGAGCACACTCTATCTTGGAGAAGGCTGAGTAACGCCTTAGGGTTTGCAGAAGGATGTACCTTAGATTTAGACTCGTCTCTTGAAGATTTTGATAGGCTACACCTCTGGACGGACGTTACAGGGAAAGAGAACGCACACAAGCCACGCACCAATGATATTCAGCATCCCACTCTCCGTTTCTTTCACAAGTGGATAAGCCTTGTCCTTTTTCCACGCAATGATAATATCAGCGTGAGAGTAGGGGACATGCAGTTGATTTATGCTGCTCTGAAAAGAAAAGCTGTGTCCCCTGTTAAGATGCTAGTAGAGCACTGGCTCTCATTCCCCAACCTAGTTGGAGATGTAAGCTGCACCTCTCTGATCACCCGAATAGCCGATGACTTGGGCATCCTTGGAGATGCCACTATCATCAGCATTGATACTCCTCGTGAGATCATCGGCTACGATTACTTCCGCCAAGGAAGATGGGTTAAGAAAATTCAAGAAAAATTGCACTATATCCACAATAAGAGCGCAATCCCGTTACCTAACCCGGGATTGGTTATATATTCTGTGCAATCTTTTCTGATCAATGAGCAGGCACAACCGGTCCAGCAGCAACCTCCACGAACGTCAGCTCGAGCCTCATCGTCAAACTACGCCGGAGCTGACCCACTGTCCGAAGACGCCGCGTATCGATCATATGAAAACTTCGTGCCAACATACCCTCATCGCGCGTACCAAGGAGGAGATTTACCATCGCAAGGACCGAGCAACCTCGGAAGACATGAGTTTGGAAGTGGCAGGTTTTACGCATCATCTTCGAATTTTGTACCTGCCCGTAACTCTTTTTCAGGATTCGACCATTAGTATTCTGCGACGTTCCGCCAAGGTGTCCATGATAACATGAGGACGCAAATGAGCACTCAGGATACCCACACGAACATGCTACGCCAACAACAACAGTGGATGGACCAGGCAGGACCACGATTAGAAGATATACAAGAAACCGCAGATGCAAACGCTGAACTACTGGTAAGCAAATTTCGCCAGTGGGGGATGTAGAATCAAGCAGCTTGGGGGAGAAGCCCCCAAGGTAAGTATCAACTATCTATTTATATATTTTTATTTTAAGTTTTGTTTAGTTTGATAAGTTTGAAATAATAATAAAATAAAATAAATAAAAATTTCCCTTGTTTAGAATAAATAAAGAACTAGAGAAGTATGCTAAATGGACATGATAAACAAATGCTCTTCATTGCTGCAAATGCCTAGCTTACCATCTTTAAAGTTCTCCCAAGACATGGATACAATGGTTTAGATTTTGAAACATGCTTTGAGTTTGAGATTCTTGTGGGAGCAATTTCTCGATCTAAGTCTAGGTGATTGATTGATTGACATGATTAAGTTGAGCTGCTGTTTATCTTGTTCAAAAGTAACACTAAATTCTGGAGATTCACTTTTTAATCATAAAATTCATATATAATGAGTCTCCTGTATGACACAAGACTTTATGTCCTGTTAAAAGAGCCTTGTTGAAAATTTGCTCAGAATGTTCCAGTTTTATATCTCTCTATGCCTTCAAAGAGACTTGGGCATGACATAAAAAAAAGAAAAGAAGAAAAAAAAGAAAGGAAAAAGTGAGATGAGAGAGGGAGAGAAATGAACAAGTGTTCTACTAGGCGAGAAGGGCCTACCTCCCTAAAAAAATAAATTAGAGATGAATAATGGACACAAGTCCGAGGGCGAGAAGAGCCCACATCTCTAAGGAGAGAGAAAAATGGACAAAAGTCCGGGGCGAGTAGGGCCCACCTCTCCTAATGTCGTGTAACCCAAGGTTCTCTTAAGATTATTGCTAGAAAGAGAGAAACATTTCAGGAACAAAAGAAGCAAAGGCAGGCTAAAGTTGAAAGTTTTTATGTTTTATTATATCAAGTTGTCATACAGGAGTACTCTAAGCTTTAACTTGAACATCTTTTGCAAAACTCCAGAATTTTAGTGAAACCAATAACTTGAGACATGGTGCTTGACTTAATTGTTATATCTTTCAAATGCTCAAGACCCAAGTACAGATAAAAGCCCCATGTTCTCAAGCAGATATAAGCAGGTTTTAAAAGTCTAACTTTTTCATCCTACCTTGGAAAGAATTTATTGTGGTAACACTGAGTCTTGCTAAGAGACTAGCAAGAGGTAAGCGTGGGGGAGTTTGTTGATGCTCACTAACTCTTATTTTTATGCATCAACAATACATGAAAAAGGACCAAAAAGATAAATCAACAGTAGTATAGGGCCTTGGACTAATGAATTCCACGAGTTTTGGTGAATTATATATTTTTAGGGACTATTCAAGAAAATGCGAAAAGAATGAATTCTAGAAGGCTCCAGAAGACTCCCGAACTCAACCGAAGTGGGCTCCAAGAAAATATGCATCTAGAAGGGACAAGAAGCCCACACGCGAAGGCGGAGCCCAGCCGGGGCCCAGCCCTGGCCGACCGGCCCTATAGGGAGGCCGATCGGGCTTCCCCTGGCCCCGATCAGGCCCTGTTTCGGGAAGGTTCCTCCACTGCCTCTTAGGGTTAATCTAAACCACTTGTTTAGGTCGGTTTGATCCTACGGCGACGGATTATCCCTCCGGGCTATATAAGCAACCCCAGACCCCCCCCTAGGGCATGGTATGCATCTCTCAGAAGATCATCATCATCAGGCCAAGACAGGAGAAGAAGAGGATACATCAGAGATAGGATAGCTACTTCATAGTTCAAGATCTAATTTCTAGATCAAGAACCTAGTTCTAGATAGAGAGTCAGATTCAAGTAGAGTTGAGCTTTGCTCCAGTTCCAGATCTATAAGTTATCAAGATTCAGTTCTTATATTGTTTCTTAATGACTTTATGCTATTTCAATGTTATGTGTGCAATTGCTAAGTTCTTACTTTATTCTAGTAGTATATTTGATATAGTCATGATTAATGATAAGTCTACGCACTTATTCGTAGAGCTCCTAGTATATTACGCGCGTATGCTAGGTAGTAGAAAGTATGTAAGCATGGTGCTTAGATATAATTTACTTGCGGATTCACCTTATACTCCGGGTCGTGTGGTAGATCGTGGGCGTGACAGGCCTATTGAGTACTTTGCAGTCCACCCCCCGAGTATAAGACTAGTCGAACAATGATTCTTGGGAGGATCAAGTTTCGTCCTTGATCTTCTTGGGTAATCTTCGGGGTGTTCACATTTAACCATGACCATGCTATATGTGATGATATGCTACATTAGAATAGATGAATAACTCAGTCTTTGTATGCTATATAGAATTGTGCCTCTTAAGTAAATCCAATTCTAATCTAGACTAGGAATAGTATGTTCTATGCTCCACATGTGCCTCTGCCTGTCTGATTTATCATTACTTTATCATTTGGCTTACCCCTGTTAAAGTATGTGTCATTCCATCAAAGTCCATAAAGTAGTCTATTGCCATCCCTATGTCTGTTGTTACATCCATCCATCTTCCCTGTGGTTACGATATTTTAAAACCCATCACCCCGGGTGAAATGCTCACCGGTATCCGTGCGCTTGCGGATTATCTACCATAATATTTCTGTAGGCTTATCTTATACCAACCAACATTTCTTGCGCCATTGCTTAGAATGGATTCTAGATCTATTCTTTGGAAGTTGCGTTAAGAAATGTCAACAACACAAAGTTGACGGACATCAAGAATATTGAAGAAGAGATTAAAGAGAAGTCCACTCGTGTCACACCCTGAAATTTTCAAATTTCAGGATGTGAACAGAAAGGAAAATTAACCAATGATTTCTCTTAATTTTAAAATTCTTCCCAACATTTATTTTCTTTACAGGAAATATAGTGCAGGCAAAAAAACAAAAACATTATTTATTTTTCTAGATTAAATAAATGGCTTGATGTTTGTTGCATTCATGCTGTTGCATTGCTTTTGGTTGTTTGAATTCAAATTTGAATTTGAATTCATTTGATTGTGCCTTTTCAAAAATGCAAACCCTTTTCTTTTATTCCTTTTCCTCCCTTCTCCTTTCCAGCTCGTTTGTGCTTTGAAGCCCAGCCACTGAAATCTGTTGGACGCCCCTCAGTTCTTCCTCACCAGCCGCTCACCGCCCTTCAGCTAGCCCAGCTTCGCCCGCGCAGCCCAACGTCCAGAAGTCCGCTGCCGCCCCTCTTTCTCCCCGGCCTGGTTCACTTGCGTCGCGCACCTTCGGCCCAGCTCAGCCCAGCCCCGCCGCCAGCCCGCTCCCCCCCCTCCCTCTCCTGTAGTCACTGACACGCAGGGCCCGCGTGTCATCCCCCTCCTCGCCCCCGTGCTCGAGCCGGACTCGAGTCCGAGCTCCGGCCGCGTCCGCGTCCGCCTCGCGCACGCGTCTCCAGGCATGGCCCGCACGCCAAGGGGCTACCCCGGGCTTTATAAGCGGCTGCCGCCACCCCAGAGCGAACCCCTAGGAACCCTAGCCGTCGCAAGCGCCTGTGCCGCCGAAACCCGAACCCTAGGTTGCGCCGCCGTCGTTGACCCAAGCTGCCGTCGCCTCCCCGCCGTCGTGAAGCCATCCAGGAGCTGCGCGTGGAGGTGAGGATCCCGCCGGTGCCGCTTGTTTGCGTCCCCGTGTCCCGAGTCACCGAGACGAGCTCACCGTCGTTGCACCGCCGCGCTATTCCGCCTTGCCGTGCCGCGCGCCATCTCCGCCGCGACCTAGCCGACTGCGCCACCCTAGTTTGCTTCGCCGTCGCACGCGCTTCGCCCTGGTGTCGTCCACGCATCCAATCGAGCACCCCAGCTCGATTCCGAGTCATGCCGGCGAGCCCGCCGCTGTCCGCCGCCGCTCGCCGTCGCAACCCACCGCCGGCAGCACTTGCAGCCGCCGGCAGCCGTAGGATCAAGATCCAACGAGTCGGATTAGATCTAATCCAAGTCAATACCGGTCAAACCGGCCTGACTCCGCCCTTTTGCAAGAAAGTCGTTATGTTTTCTCAATTTACAAATAGGTCCTTCCACAGTAGTGAGTTCCTTTACAGATAGGTCCATTTGTTACGTTTAAGCCCAGAACCTTTAGTTTTCTTTACAGATTAGTCCCTGTACCTTCGTTAGTGCATATCTTGGTCGTTTTAGCTCCGTTTTTAGCATTCTTTATGTCCACGTGATCGTCTCGAAGTGTAGATTAGTTTTATGTCTCTGTTTTGTTCTATTAGTACTGTTTGACGATTGTTTCTCATTTATTCTTGTTGTATGCTTGTATGTGAATGTTGTGGAACGTAGAGAGTGAAGCGTTCGAAGGATTTGAAGATCAAGACGCGCCAGAGTTTGAGCAGCCGAGTCTTGTTGAAGGAAAGTCTTCCTTGATGCATACCCACTTGTCCTATATAACATGCATTAAATACATCATATTTATTTTTATTGCTTGCATTAATTTGACGGGAACCTATTAAGGATCATGCCTAGTCTTTTATGACCTTTGCCTTGTAAACCGGGTTATTAAATTAATCTTGTTAGTAGCTATTGCTTAGCATGCTTAACTGGGTTGGTATTAATCAACTTGGATACTTTTATGTTCTATGTTCCGTTTTATGTTATTTTAATTGCAAGACCACCTTTTCTATGTTAATCGGAACATGGAGAACCACCCAGGAAAACAATACAACCACAAGAACTAAACGGGCAATGGTCTTGGCTGAATAATTAGGAACTTTAGCTTGGGGTGATCTTACCTGATAAGGACAAGGGATCAGCGGTACTGCGGGGTATGGACTCGGTCTAGCAGGGGGCTGGGTGAGTTATTTTTCTATGGTGGGGTATTGACCTGCTAGGGGACTTTATACCTTGCTAACTGATCTGGACCTTGTGGGTCATAACTTGCTGGGGAACTTTTGTAAAGGCCATGTAGCGTCCCTATGCAACCACACCTCGGTAGTGTGGTATGGTGCCTTGCAAACACCGCATGGTTGGGTTCAAAGTTCTTCGGAGCTTTTACGCTGCTTGTGGTGAAAGTGTACAACCTCTGCAGAGTGTAAAACTAACTAGAGAGAGAGATATTTTGAATATAAATAAATTCAAAGGGCATAGAAAAATTCTAATTCTAGAGAAACCGATGGATGTCAAGTTGAAAGAAACCAAAAATCAAGGTTCACACAAGTCCGGCCATGCGTCAAAGATTAAAAACCATTAAGGAACATAGCAAGGCTCTACTCGTGTGTTTTTAACATGTAAAACTAGCCAACCTTAACATCATGGAGAGGATGAAAGGCTTGGATAGAATCTGAATTTTTTGGTACGAGTTTCTCGAAAAGAAGCAAATAAATCATGGGATGGCTCATGTCATTGGTTTAAGATCGAGAAATCCAAATAAAATGACTGAGCAAACAAAAAGGTTCTCCGAAACTTGTTCAACCACTTAAGAATAAATAAAATGTTTTGCGTAGCAAATTCTAAGACTCACTTACTTGAAATTTGGAAATCTTCCGGGTTGCCCTCCCGGTAGCTTTGTTCTTTGATCGGGTTGTCCTCCCGGTAGCTTTTTCTTTACTCGACGAACGGGTTGCCTCCCGCAAAGTGCTTCGTTTATAGTCTATAGCTAGACTTCTTCTCTTCTTCACTTCGGATCAACGCTCTTTGTGGGCGTTGCAATCTTGGGGACCCCACTTCTACACCATCCTTGGCCTTGGTGTAGGTTTATTCTTCGGCTTAGTCATCTTTTTGGTCTTCACAGGCGGGCGTTGATTCTTGGTCTTGACGGATGCAACAACTTTTGTGTCTCCACTTCATTCTCCTTTGGCTCCTTTCTACAGATGTAATGATGAGGTAGAATGTATTTTATATTGACCACGTTACATACCTTGAATCGTGGTCAACTTGAATGCACTCCTCTTGCCATCACTTGATCTCCCCCTTGCCGACGTCGATTGTTGCTTCGACGGTCTTGAGGAACGATCTCCTAGGATGAGTGGCGGATGAGGTTGATCTCCTTTTGATCTTGGAGCTGGAGTTTCTCTTGGGGATTCCGACGATGTCCGGCCTCTGCTTTTAGATCTTCGTGTTGCACGTCACCTTTGCCTGCAAAATTTTTTCTAGACCATCCACAAAATAAATGTTTTTTTGTTGGAGATGTAGCCGTCCGTCTCACATTACGGTTAGCCAAGTATATACAAAAACTAAAAGAAAACTAGGGTTTAGCAAAACCCTAGATTGATTTTTTTATTGAGGATGATCAAAATTAAGAGATGCAAAAGAAAAATCAAGAGAAAAACTGAATATATTCACAAACACAATACTAGATTGAATCTTGATTACTTGTTACCCTGCAACGGTGCCAGAAAAAGGGGCTTGTTGACGTTTGATTATCATTGCAAAGTTCATTTGGACTTGCAAGTGGACAAATCCTCTGTCGTAGTAAAGGGACCCATCTTCCCTTGAGTGGCAAACCCAAGGTATCGAATTCGTGGAACAATGTGTAACGCAAGATCCAATCTAATAAGCGGAAAACGCTTTGATCTTGAAAGGGGTTTTTGCATCTAATCTAAGGAAGAACCATGAAAACACATCTAATCTGCTAAACACCGGAGGTAGCAAGAGAAAGAGGAGGTAAAACCGATCTAGAGATTGGATCGGGTCTTTTGTTGAAGTTCCAAAACCAAGAAGAATAAAGCAAACGAATCTCATTAAAAGCCTCTTTAAATCTTGGCTTCTGTTCCAACCCTCAAAGGCACCTACCGTACACATGGTCAACATCCTGTCACGATGTCCCGCTTATTGTGTAGGTGAACCTAAGAGCACGTTCATGGAGAACGTGTTGAAGACGCTCGGTAAGTCAGGTATGCACCTCTAGCCACCATGGCTACAAGAACATCCTATGCAATCTATCCGCGGAATAGATTGGAGAATAAGAAAACCCAAGCAAAGACAAAATAGAAGAGAAAGCACTTGATCGCTAGAAATCGGATTCAATCTTGCAAATTCAACATGAAGTATAGTACATGGACAAGATCACCACCGGGATCCTACCTTGATCTTGATCCTTAGCTTCTAGAACTCCGACGCGGTCTTCCATGAAAGGTTCCCACGTCGGCTAGGGAAACCCTAGTCAACCATCTCGACCCTCTGCTCTCCGAAAGGGTGTCCCTCTCTTCTCTGCTCCTCGGCGGTGGATGACGAAGTGCTTGATGCGTGGCTCGAGGCACGGGGGCTATAAATAGCCCGAGGATCACGTAGGTCAAAGGGGGCGCCGAACCGGGCTTGAAGTGGGCTGGGCGTGCCGGCCTGGGCCCAATTCGGCCCAGTTCGGCCCCGACTTCCTCCTTGTTGCTTCTCGTGTTTTCTAGAAATTTTGCCGACTTGCATGTGGGCCCTTGACGTCATTTTCCTCACGGTTTAGATAAGGGTGCTTGGCGTATGAACTCCCGCATCTTCCGTCTAGGTCCTCAGCACTTCTCGACTTCACGCTTTAGTCCTTAGTTCATTTGGAGTCATGTTCATCTTGTATCTTGACTTGTCCCGGGGTCCGTGATCACCTTGTAAAACCCTTGATGAACTTTACCCGGAAGTCCTCGTTTAGGCTCTTGATTGCTGTGTAAACAATAAACTCCAAAAACCACATGCGAGTGCGAACTTGACATATAATCAGTGTTAGGATCGTTAGTGTGAATAACAAATTAATACCAACATAGAAGGTAAACATGTGGCTAGGTTGACGGAAATCGACCGCCAACAGCCGTCCACCCCGGCGTCCGTGCCACGTCGTCACCGGGCCCCACTGACACGCCAGTCGTGCCGCCCCTGTGACAGAACCGCCCAAATTAATTCCATATTATTGCCTAAACCAGTCCATTTGGTCATTAAGCAATAACACAGAAGTAATTTGTCACCTCTGCCGGGTCAAGCCCGGTAAATCACTTTAACCAGGATCGAAGATTTGTACATTAAAACTCACACGACGGCGAGTCCAGAGATAACATTTCACAAATTATTACATCAAGCCCCATAAGGTTTTAATATTACAAACCAAGTCCTTTGCATAAGGTAAATAGTTCAGAGTTTGAAACACAGTGGAAATAAAATACTAAACGTCGTAGGTAACGTCATAGGAGGCCATCCATGACCTCACTAAGCACTGTCGTCCTCCCACTCCACTTCCCAACCGGGTGGGAGAGAACTAGGCCAGGGAACCCATCATCATTCACATCACCTGAGAACAACCTCAAAAGCAAGGCTGAGTATACTAATACTCAGCAAGACTTAACCGGCGGGTGATGAAAAATCACCAACTCTCTAGACATGCAAGGCTCTTTGGCTAGTGGGTTGTTTTGCTGAAAAGCAACAAAGAGTATGTCCTTACTTTCATGTTTTAGCTCAAAATTCTAGTTGATTATCCATTACTAAGTAAGCAACTCTTGCAAGCATAAGTTGTGCAAACAATTAAGCATATATCCAATTTAAATCTCAATTCCATCATTACGGGACATAGAGTGTATGGTTAAGCAATCCCTGGTAACGGTGGGAGGCTGACGATCGATCGATTAATAACCTTGCAAGGTGGACCTAAACACACGGGAGAATGCACACCCCAAAAACAGCCAACTAGAAACCAAAGGGGGTGGGGTATGCACGAACCAGGCGGTTCCCGTCAATCCTCGGTTCGGGAACAGGGGCTACAGTCCTTGGTACAAGGTGGTTGGTTCGGCCTCGCCTCCCCAACCCCACATATGCACCACAATTAAGCTTTAGCAGGGGACGAACCCAGGAGTAGTAACACTAAAGTTCCCTTGCCGTGCCAATCGGGTACTAGGCTTACCGGTCCCATTCCCGGCAAACGTTTTGTACGTTCAAACGCTTAACCACAGACCTACTGGCCGGAGCCAGTCCCATGCTCTTACCACATGAGCATATCCATTTATAAAATCTTATGATTCCAACATAAGGAACCTATAGCTCGTGAGTGACGAACATCACTCGACTTTTACCATGTCCTTAGAGCATGGCCACTAGCGACCTATCATGCTAGTATTTGAGCATAGGAACCTAAGATCATGAATCTAGGGTTTCAAATCAACTCCTGAAACATAAATGCACAAACATTGCATAACATAATTGTAAAAGTTAGAAAATTGGGTTATGCTCCGGGGCTTGCCTTCACTAGCAAAGTCAATGATGAAGTCTTCCGAACTTTGGTTCGGGTCTTACTGCACTCCCACCACGTTCACTTCTCCTTTAGCAAGATCTCCCTCGGATTCCGGCACCAACTCGTAGTTCCCGTCCGGAAGTTCTACACGACATGCATATGCATTAACTTCATGTATTCGTAACTGAGGAGTGAGAACACAGTTTAAAATTGAAGGGTAAACGTGGCGGTGTATGGGTGACCACATTCACCTGGATAAGGATATATCCAGCATACTCTTCTTATCAAAGAAAGGGGTATGCATGCGTGGTTTAACTTCTTACTTGATGGTGATTGTGTGCACATCTAAATTAATTAATTAATTTATCTTTACCAAAATATAGGGTGCTGTTCATGGTGTGATTTGGTGAAGCTCAACCAAAAGATTTAAAAAGCACACAAAAGGTGATTTCTATTTTCCTTTTATTTCAGAGATTAAGCTTGATTTACTTCGAAAATTCATTCTGGAAGAAATATAAACAAGAAGACCATGAAACTTTGCAGAGAGACACAACATACTACACATGAGCTACTGCCAAAAATTTAGATCAATTACAACCATAGATCTAGCATGAAAAATACAACTAGATTTATTCATATAAAACAAGAATAAATCATACAAAAATAAATATACCACATATTGAGCTAGAAATTCATGTAGAGGTTCAAAACATCTAATCATGAAGATATATGCACTTACTCAGCAAAGAAAATTTAAATTAATTTAAATTTATGAAGGAAGGTTAAACTTGTGCAAAAACTACTTGGCCCTATAAAACATGATAAAAACATCTCTACTATTGAACATGGATGCAAAACCATAAAACAGGGTCATAGCAAAAAGGTTGGATCCAAAAGATCAACATATTAAATTACAAAAATCATAAACAGGAACCATGCTGAAAATCAACTTTAATTCATAACTAAAGATCTACTCAATAACTTTGTGCCAACATTGAACCAGGAGACCATCATGACAAGGCAAACAACATATCCAAAATTGAGCTTCAGATCATGCATGGAATTTGAATTTTTTCAGATCTACTCAAACTGATAAATTCAAAATTATTTAAAATCTACACAGAAATTTGAAAACTCCCTTTGTAGAAAAGTTAGTGTTCTTCACAAGGATTCCAGAACAGTTGAGTTTGTAGTTTTATGATTTTCCTGTGAATTGATATCGAATTTACAAGATTCAGAATAAAGAGCTCAAAAAGGAAGAATCTTTTTGCAGAAACACCCTTGGCTTTTACGCAGAGGCCCCAAGAAAGAACTCGATGTTCACAATTAAACCCTCGGCGGCGCTGGGAGATCGCCGGCGGCGAGGCGGGGCCGGACTTGGCCGGCCAAGTGGCGGGGGTCAACCACGTGCTCACCTAAGCTCGATCCCTGAGGTTGGTTGGCTTGGGGGAAACTCCGGCGGTCGCCGGCGGCGAGGTGGGCACAGAACAGCCGCGGCGGCCCTGTTTCCGGTGAGGAGGGGAGCTGAGCTGAGCAATGCACAGTCGGGGTAGCTTCAGTAGGGTCTAGCGGCGGCCTTAGGGTGCTTAGACGGCGCGGGGTAGTGCGGGAGGGCCAGCTCCGCGGCAGGGTGGCAATGGCAGCAGCGGAGCGAGGTAGGGGACGGCACAAGGTGACTGAGCTGGGCAATGTGCGGCTCGGGGAGTGCATGTGAGGTGGTGTGGTGGTGCTGGGGCGCTCAGGCGGGCGCAAGGTGGCTCGGAGGGTGGAGCTCCACGGCGGCGTCAACGGCGGGCGGGAGCGGCACGGCGGAGCGAGGGGCGGGCGACGCGGCACGGCGAGGCTCTGTCCTTCTTATAGGCAGCGGCGAGTGGGAGAAGTGGCGCAATCCTAGGCTCTAGCATAGGCATGCGCGGGCGGGAAGCAAACCGCGCACAAGCGCGGCGGCAGCGGCGCAAGGCGCGCGCGGGGGCGCGCGCGGCGTGGCGCGCAGCGCGTGGCCACCGGCGCGGCTCAACCGGACGGGTGGCGCCCTGGGGAAGTGCATCTGGTCGAGGTGGGACTGGCGGCACAGGTGGGGCCCACGGGGGTGGCGTACGTGGCACGAACGCCCAGGCAAGGACGCCGGTGCGGCGCGGCGCGTGGGCGCGCGTGGCTAGAGCGCCGGGTGTGCAAAACAGTTTCGATGAAGCCCTGTTCGACCGGCCAAAAGTCCAAAAAAATGAACTGCGCAGAAAAACCGCCAATAACCAAAGTTGTAGACTAGCTAACCAGCTCCATCTTTTGCAAAAGCCGTCCTATGAAATTCTTCATGGATTTGGAGATAAAGTAGTTTGAAGTTTGGGATTTTCTCTATTTGGTCAAACAGATACTTAGAGCTTTGACCAGGATTTTGAGGGGTTTCCACCTTGAATCTCGAATGCCGCCAATTGAATGAAATGTGTCCCGTGCAAAAATGAACAACTTTCATATTGGCCGAATTTTGAGGTTGTTATGTGAAAAGTGGAGAACGCGCTAGATTAGCAATGAAGGGTATATAGATCTAGGGTTCTGACTTGGGTTTTGGGAGGGTTTACCTAGGGTTGGAAGTTTGACCAAGTCAAGCAAATTAATTAACATGCTTAGCCTCACTAATGATGGTGATTACTGTTGCTTAAACATCAGGGATGTTACAGCCTACCCCCCTTACAAAGAATCTCGTCCCGGGATACGTAAAATAAAGATGAAGGTAGGGGAAAACACTTACGATTGCGAGATTGTAGAAAGCCCGGATACTTGGTGTTGAGATAGTGTTCTGTTTCCCAAGTAGCTTCTTCTTCATTATGGTGGCTCCATTGGATTTTATACATTGTTACCGAATGTTGTCGAGTCTTCCTCTCTTTTCGATCCAAAATCCTTAGAGGGTGCTCGACCACGGATAAGTCCGGTTCGATCCAAGCATTGGATTCGATGATGACTTTTATCTCTGGTTTATTTGCACATCTCTTGAGTTGTGAAACATGAAACACATTGTGGACCGCCGAAAGCCGTTCAGGAAGCTGAACGCGATAGGCAACCAGTCCACAAACTTGAATGACTTCGTAAGGGCCAATGTAGCGTGGCGCTAATTTCCCTTTTACTCCAAATCTTTGAATTCCCTTTGTGGGTGAAACCTTAAGATAGACATATTCACCAACTTGATACGGCTTAGGTTTCCTTCCTTGTTCATGGTAACGTTGTTGTCTCATCTGAGCTGTCTTTAGATTTGCTTGTATTACTTTTACTTTTCTTCCGCTTCCTCAACTAACGTTGGACCGAAGAATTTTCTTTCCCCGGTCTGTGACCAGTTCAAAATAGTTCGACATCTCCTTCCATAAAGAGCTTCAAATGGTGCCATATTCAAACTAGTTTGGTAGCTATTATTGTACAAGAATTCAGCCAAGGACAAGCAATTGTCCCAATTCTTGTCGAAATGGATAATACAAGCCCTCAACATATCCTCTAGGACCTGATTGACTCTCTCAGGCTGACCATCCGTTTGAGGGTGGTAAGCAGAACTGTGAAGTAACTTGGTTCCCATTGAGGTATGTAGGTGTTCCCAGAAACATGACATGAACTGAGGACCTCTATCGGAAACGATGGTTCTAGGAACTCCGTGTAAGCCCACGATACGTTCGAGATAAATCTCTGCATATTGCTTGGCTGAGTATGTGGTATGAGCGGGAATAAAGTGTGCGGTCTTTGTGAGTCTGTCCACAATAACCCAGACAGAATCATGGTGCTTAGAGGTGAGAGGCAGTCCCACTATGAAATCCATACTTATATCATCCCATTTCCATGAAGGTATCGGCAATGGTTGAAGAACACTGTCAACTTTCAAATGACTGGCTTTAATTCTCTGACATGTGTCATATTCGGACACATATTTGGCAATCTCTACTTTCATATTTGACCACCAGAAGTTTTCCTTCAAATCTTGGTACATTTTGCTACTCCCAGGATGAATTGCAAATTTGGACAAATGAGCTTCATCCAAAATTTCCTTCCTGAGACTAGTGTCATTTGGGACAACAAGGCATTGCCCAAAACAAACTGTACCCTTTGCGTCTTGCTGGAAACATTTGTATTTAGGATCACCTTCTGACAACTTTTGCCTTATCTTCTTAACATCCTCGTCGATGGACTGAGCATTTAAGACTTTGTCGTACAAGGTTGCCTCCATGCCAATAGCATTTAACTCACCTTGACTAACAATTTCCAAATTGAGTTTGTTCATCTCGTGGCATAGTGTGTCACAATAGGTGTCCACGGATAAGCAATTGCAATGGGCTTTTCGGCTAAGAGCATCGGCAACGACATTTGCCTTACCGGGGTGGTAATGTACTTCCAAGTCATAATCTTTGATAAGTTCTAACCACCTTCTCTGGCGCATATTCAAGTCGGCTTGAGTGAAGATATACATGAGACTCTTGTGGTCAATGAAAATATTGCAACGGGCTCCCATTAAATAATGCCTCCAAATTTTGAGAGCATGAACAACCGCTGCTAATTCAAGATCATGAGTGGGGTAATTTAGTTCATGGGATCGAAGTGCTTGAGAAGCATAAGTGATGACCCGATTTTCTTGCATGATAACACATCCAAGACCAGTACCTGAGGCATCGCAATAAACCTCATATGGCTTAGAGTTGTCTGGTTGAGCCAAGACAGGTGCTGAAGTCAAATATTGCTTTAGGGTGTGGAAAGCTTTTTCACAATTCTCATCCCACTCAAACTTGACTCCCTTCTTCAGAAGTTCAGTCATAGGTTTGGCAATTCCGGAAAAATCCGGAATGAAGCGACGATAATAACCAGCTAATCCAAGAAAGCTTCGAATCTGATGAACGGACTTAGGTGGTTTCCAATCCATCACTTCTTGCACTTTACTTGGATCCACTGAAATACCGTCACTAGAGATAGTGTGGCCCAAGAATTTCACACTATCCAGCCAGAATTCACATTTGGAGAATTTAGCGTAAAGCTTGTGATCTCTCAAATGCTGTAGAATAATGCGGAGATGTCGTCGATGAAGACCACCACGAACTTATCCAGTTCGTTCATGAATACCGAATTCATGAGGTACATGAAGTAAGCAGGAGCATTAGTCAGCCCGAAGGACATGACTAGAAATTCATGTAGCCCATACAGTGTGGAGAAGGCAGTTTTAGGAATATCACAAGGCCGAATCTTTATCTGATGATATCATGATCTAAGATCAATCTTGGAAAATACCTTTGCTCCTGATAGTTGATCAAACAACACATCAATGCGGGGAAGGGGGTATTTATTTTTGATAGTTACCGCATTGAGAGGCCGGTAGTCCACACACAGTCTCAAACTATCGTCTTTCTTCTTAACGAAGAGAGCAGGACATCGCCAAGGAGAAGAACTCGGACGAATGAAACCCTTATCCAATAATTCCAGAAGCTGGGTCTTCAACTCAGCCAGTTCCTTTGGTGGCATGCGGTAGGCTTTTTTTGAGATAGGTGCCGTACTGGGTTGAAGTTCGATAACGAATTCAATGTCTCGGTCCGGGGGCATACCCGGCAGATCATCAGGGAAGACATCCGGGTATTCACATACCACTGGAATTTCTTCTAATTGGGATGTTATGGTCACGAAAGCACAAGGATTCACAGACTCTCGAGAGGGAAGGTAGAGCGTTGAAGCTCCAACATCTGGTGAATTAATTTCTATCATTCGCTCAGAGATATCCAGGACAACCTTATGCTGAGTCATCTAGTTCATTCCCAAAATAACATCTATGCCTTCCAACTCTAGAATGATAAGGTTGGTTTTAAATGTCTTGCTACCTATTTCAAGAGGAACCCTCTGGGTGATTTTGTTGGAAGAAATTTTTCCTCCCGGGGTTGCGATCAAATAAGCCCCATTAGTGTGATGGGTGATCAGCCCCAACTTGTCTAGTATTTTTCCATTCACAAAACTGTGGGTGGCGCTAGAATCAAACAAAATCTTAATAGGTTGGCCTTGAATAGAGAATGTACCCGTCATTATTGGCGCTCCCTCTAGAACTCCCACCATTGTGGTGAAGTTGAGACGACCCTACTTGACTTGCACGGTCTGCTTCTTTCCCTTGTCCTTGTTGTTCTGGTTAGGTCCACGTCCTTGGTTCTGCTGGTTGCACTGGTTCTGCTGCTTGGGACGGGGGCACTCATTAGCATAGTGTCCCGTTTCACCACAATTGTAGCATTTTCCATCCCTAGCATTTCGGTTAGGCTGTGGAGCATGGGGCTTGTAATTCTGTTGCTGGGAAGCAAAAGAGCGATAGTCTCCTCGCTGCTGATTCTGGGACGACTTAGCTACCCAGCGTCCAGACCGCTAGTTCCTTTGAGAATCTTGGGAAACCTTCTTCACAAGACGAAACTTCCGATTAGGCGCGTTGTTAGAGTTGAACGCAGCCTTCCTCTTCTTTGCATTCTGCGTCCTCTTCATAGCATCTTCTTGAGAAATAGCTAAATTCACTATCTCATGGTAGGTGTCGGTCTTGATGGGGTTCATCCTTTCATAAAGCTCAGGATCAAGACCACGTCGGAAACGATCCATCTTCTTTGCATCATTATCCACATGGTATCCCCCATGCTGACAAAGATTGTTGAATTTCTGTGCATACTGATACACAGAGTCAGAACCTTGTTTTAATGCTAGTAATTCACTAATCTTCCGACCAACCATTCCTTGAGGAATATGATGAGTCTTGAATACAGTTTTGAACTCATCCCAAGTAATGGCATGTCCAGCAGGTTGTGTCATCTTAAAGTGTTCCCACCAGATCAGAGCAGGACCACAAAGTTGTAAGGCTGCAAAGCAGGCTTTGTGCTCCTCTGAGCATGGCAGAGTGAGAGCATCGAACCTGGCCTCAATGGCACGAATCCAAGCATCAGCCTCCAAAGGTTCTTCTGCCTTGGTGAAAATTGGGGGCTTCAAAGCCGTGAAGTGTTCATTTTTGGCCACTTGTGGCTCATCACGCGGATTGCCGCGTTGCTGCTGCTGTTGATTGTGCAAGATCTGGCGCATCATATCAGCTTGAGCCAACAGGAAGGTCTCCATGGGTGTCATGGGAGGTGGTGGTGGCAGTGGGTTGCTGCCACTGGCATCACCGAAACCATGGGGAGTATTGCGAGTGGGACCTACCATCTGAAAAATTATGGGAATAGAGATTAGTCACATATTCACAGGCTTGCAGATAGATTTATGCACAAGTAGAGTATGTGAAACAATCCATTCATTGCAGAATTTTTCAGGAGGGTCAACCACAGCAATGAAATGAAAAATTCATATCTCCCAGCTCGATTAACGGATAGTGCTCAAATTTGGTCAGAAGGAGCATCATTTCGTGCACTACGCCTTTGGTATTCAACCGATCCACGGGTTTTGATGTTATCATGCTTGAAAAGTTCATTTATCGACTCTCTGTCCTGGCTGTTTTTCAGCCAGCCGAGGGTTACAAAAATATTCATAACTCTCAGCACAAAAGAGCAATAAGCATGAAAATTTGTGAGCATGCACAAAATAAAAATTCCAACAACTTTTCTTCTTATTGCATAGCTCAGATTTGATCATAAGGGGGTCCAAATTACAGATTACTAGGACTGCTGCAGAAAGTCTTGCAACACAAGATCATACACTAGATTACAACACACACTAGGTCCTCATTCAACATACTAGTGGTTAACATGTAGCTTCTAGCCACACAAAAGAATACCCCAACTACGCTAGCCTATCCCATCCACGGACCAAAATTAGGCCATCGTAGGAGTACACATGCTGCACTAACTATTACCATCTAGAAGTCATCTAGATTGCCTACGGAGGAAGAGCTAGAAGCAGATGAAGCAATCTCCATCGGCTCTGCCTGTGGTTCTTCTTTCTCACTGTCTATCATGGACCGAGTGTCATCCGAATCATCCTCTATAGCTCCCGGAACTGGTGGTGGTGGTGGCTGCTGTAACACAGCAATCATGCCATGGGCAGCACCAAGATCCTCGTCCATCATGTCTAGCTGCTCTTCCATCTATGCTATCGCTTGTATGTGCTGTAAGCACTCATTCCTCAACTGATCCATCTCAACTTGCATCTGATCTCGCTGCTCCTGGAGTCCTGTAACAGTCTGAAGGCGATCAGCGAGCTGGTGTGCCCACTGAGCCATACAGGTTACCCAGTGAGCCTCTCTAGCCTGCAGTCCAACGATCCTCAGTCGTGCCTCAGCAAGGTCTCGCTCCAGTCCCATGTAGCCAAGGGAGATGGAGCGCAGGTGGTGATTCCATACTCCCAACACTCCAGCAGTGTCTAGAGCAACGGTGGACACGTCTATGGTAGCCACACTGCGGAGAGCCTGAAGATGATACAGTGCGTTTATGCACCGTGACATCTCGTGCAGTACGTCCAGTGGGGTCCTCTCAGTTAGAAGCGATGCCATGTTCCCCATGCGGCTCCTCCACGCGGGATCCGCAGGGTCCACGGTCGGAAGTAGTCCCACCGGAGTCGAAGAAACCTCGAGAGGGTGCTGGTCACCAAAGGCGTTCACCACTCTCAAAGTAGCAACCTCAAGTGCCTCCAACATGTGGACGCCAGACACGTCCATGCTCAGGTCCTGCCACTCCGGATGAGTAGGGTGAAGTGGCACAGTCACCCGAACATAGTAGCGAGGCACTCCAAGCTGCGTGGTCTCCAATGCCTCGTACGTCGGAGGAGAGGTGTACCCTGACGAGCGAAGAGTGTCCCACAAAATGCGGGCAAACTCCTCAAGGTGTAGCCCGTCGGTGCAGACCATCCCATCAGGACGTACCTCCCAGAAGAGCGGTCCAGCCATCTGTATCAACAAAACTCCCACCGATTAGTGTGAGTTAAAAGATAACAGATTCTGTCCAAAACACAAAAATGCATATAGCTCATATTCTAGTAGGCCAAAAATTCTCAAAATTTTCCAGCGATTCAGTGATGTTATTTGACCCAAAATTGGTATTCAACAGTTGGGCTAAAACAAAAGGAAGATACCCTAATAGACCAAAATTCAGCTCTCTGTCTGCCAGGAAAAAACAGCAAGCAGACAGGAACTAAACTGAGCATAACTCCAGATTCCCTTGCTCAAAAATTCTGAAAGTTTTGCAGCAGGATCTATACAAGATTCGACACAACTTTTGTATCTATCTTTTCTCCAGAAAACTCTGTTCAAAGGGTCTAAAAATTTAGACCAACAGAGCATCCAAAAACTGAGAAACAAGGACAGCTATTAAGATTGGGATGATGAAAGCGTTTTGGTGAGGTGTTTTAGGATAGACTTTTAAATGATTTATTTACTTCTTAACATCTTTTAACATGATGCAAAAGCGTCCTAAACATCCTCACAAGGCAAATCGATGCCCAGGAATCGTGGTTAGTGCCAGTGGCAAGGCACAAGTATATGTCTCTCCCTATAATAGCTAGTCGGATACTAACCGTTCGATCTACCGGAACGTGGTTAGTGTACCTGCAAAAGAAAGAACCTTCCATGCCAGCACGTCACGGAAGTGTCCACAAACATTACTGTTCACTATAGAAATGGCACCCATGCGGTTAGCGCTGCATGGACAGCATCCAACCTGAGACACGCCCCTTTTGAATGGAGGGTGTCCCCCTTCGCATGTTCGTAATGCGGAATCATGCACATGTATGGCAAAATGTGGCGACATCACAACCCATGATATGTTCATGTGGAATAGAACATATCATCCTTCGCATTTTTTTTCATACGGAAAGCGCACGTATAACACACGTGGGCATCCAACCGAGAAGATAGGATCCGTTGAATAGATTGCCCTATCAACCCTCGCATACTCGTGATGCGGCACAGCACACGTATGAAACACGTGGCTTAAGAAGTGCTGGAAGTTAGTTTAAATACACCGTAAATTACTAGCCACCTGAAAGAATCCAAAATCCCTCTAGGGCCTCTCGGACTAGTTCATCCTTAGCGTTCCTAACGCATTTGCAAACACACCTTAATCTTGCAAGTTTTATTCAAAAACATGTTATTAAGGGTGTATTAAGATCTCTGGTGTACAATTGAGCTATGATGCCAGATGTGACACAACCGCCCAAATTAATTCCATATTATTGCCTAAACCAGTCCATTTGGTCATTAAGCAATAACACAGAAGTAACTTGTCGCCTCTTCCGGGTCAAGCCCGGTAAATCACTTTAACCATGATCGAAGATTTGTACATTAAAACTCACACGACGGCGAGTCCAGAGATAACATTTCACAAATTATTACATCAAGCTCCATACGGTTTTAATATTACAAACCAAGTCCTTTGCATAAGGTAAATAGTTCAGAGTTTGAAACACAGCTGAAATAAAATACTAAACGTCGTAGGTAACGTCATAGGAGGCCATCCATGATGTCACTAAGCACTGTAGTCCTCCCACTCCACTTCCCAACTGGGTGGGAGAGAACCAGGCCACGGGAACCCATCATCATTCACATCACTTGAAAACAACATCAAAAGCAAGGCTGAGTATACTAATACTCAACAAGACTTAACCGGCGGGTGATGAAAAATCACTAACTCTCTAGACATGCAAGGCTCTTTGGCTAGTGGGTTGTTTTGCTGAAAAGCAACAAAGAGTATGTCCTTACTTTCTTGTTTTAGCTCAAAATTCTAGTTGATTATCCATTACTAAGTAAGCAACTATTGCAAGCAGAAGTTGTGCAAACAATTAATCATATATCCAATTTAAATTTCAATTCCATCATTACGGGACATAGGGTGTATGGTTAAGCAATCTCGGGTAACGGTGACAGGCCGACGATCGATCGATTAATAACCTTGCAAGGTGGACCTAAACACACGGGAGAATGCACACCCCAAAAAAGCCAACTAGAAACCAAAGGGGGTGGGGTATGCACCAACCAGGCGGTTCCCGTCAATCCTCGGTTCGGGAACAAGGGCTACAGTCTTTGGTACAAGGTGGTTGGTTCGGCCTCGCCTCCCCAACCCCACACATGCACCACAATTAAGCTGCAGCAGGGGACGAACCCAGGAGCAGTAACACTAAAGTTCCCTTGCAATGCCAATCGGGTACTAGGCTTACCGGTCCCATTCCCGACAAACATTTAGTACGTTCAAACGCTTAACAACAGACCTACTGGCCGGAGCCGGTCCCATGCTCTTACCACATGAGCATATCCATTTATAAAATCTTATGATTCCAACATAAGGAACCTATAGCTCGCGATTGACGAACATCACTCGACTTTTACCGTGTCCTTAGATCATGGCCACTAGCAACCTATCATGCTAGTATTTGAGCATAGGAACCTAAGATCGTGCATCTAGGGTTTCAAATCAACTCCTGAAACGTAAATGCACAAACATTGCATAAGATAATTGTAAAAGTTAGAAAACTGGGTTATACTCCGGGCCTTGCCTTCACTAGCAAAGTCAGTGACGAAGTCTTCCGAACTTTGGTTTGGGTCTAGCTGCACTCCCACCACGTTCACTTCTCCTTCAGCGAGATCTCCCTCGGATTCCGGCACCAACTCGTAGTTCCCGTCCGGAAGTTCTACAAGACATGCATATGCATTAACTTCATGTATTTGTAACTGAGGAGTGAGAACACAGTTAAGAATTGAAGGGTAAACGTGGAGGTGTATGGGTGACCACATTCACCTAGATAAGGATATATCTAGCATACTCTTCCAATCAAAGAAAGGGGTATGCATGCGTGGTTTAACTTCTTACTTGATGGTGATTGTGTGCACATCTAAATTAATTAATTTATTTATCTTTACCAAAATATAGGGTGCTGTTCATGGTGTGATTTGGTGAAGCTCAACCAAAAGATTTAAAAAGCACACAAAAGGTGATTTCTATTTTCCTTTTATTTCAGAGATTAAGCTTGATTTACTTCGAAAATTCATTCTGGAAGAAATATAAACAAGAAGACCATGAAACTTTGCAGAGAGACGCAACATACTACACATGAGCTACTGCCAAAAATTTAGATCAATCACAGCCATAGATCTAGCATGAAAAATACAACTAGATTTATTCATTAAAAACAAGAATAAATCATACAAAAATAAATATATCACATATTGAGCTATAAATTCATGTAGAGGTTCAAAACATCTAATCATGAAGAGATATGCACTTACTCAACAAAGAAAATTTAAATTAATTTAAATTTATGAAGGAAGGTTAAACTTGTGCAAAAACTACTTGACCCTATAAAAAATGATAAAAACATCTCTACTATTTAACATAGATGCAAAACCATAAAACAGGGTCATAGCAAAAAGAATGAATCCAAAAGATGAACAGATTAAATCACAAAAATCATAAATAGGTACCATGCTGAAAATCAACTTTATTTCATTACTAAAGATCTACTCAATAACTTTCTGCCAAAATGGAACCAGGAGACCATCATGACAAGGCAAACAACATATCCAAAATTGAGCTTCCGATCATGCACGGAATTTAAATTATTTCAGATCTACTCAAACTGGTAAATTCAAAATTATTTAAAATCTACACAGAAATTTGAAAACTCCCTTTATAGAAAAGTTAGTGTTCTTCACAGGGATTCTAGAACAGTTGACTTTATATTTTTATGATTTTTTTGTGAATTGATCTCGAATTTACAAGATTCAGAATAAAGAGATGAAAAAGGAAGAATCTTTTTGCAGAAACACCCTTGGCTGCGAGGCGGGGCCGGACTTGGCCGGGCAAGTGGCGGGGGTTGACCACGTGCTCACCTAAGCTCGATCCCTGAGGATGGTTGGCTCGGGGGAAACTCCGGCGGTCGCCGGAGGCGAGGTGGGCGCAGAACAGCCGCGGCGGCCCTGTTTCCAGCGAGGACGGGAGCTGAGCTAAGCAATGCGCGGTCGGGGTAGCTTCAGTAGGGTCTAGCGGCGGCCTTGGGGTGCTTAGACGGCACGGGGTAGTGTGGGAGGGCGAGCTCCGCAGCGGGGTGGCAATGGCGGTGGCGGAGCGAGGCAGGGGACGGCGCAAGGCGGCTGAGCTGGGCAATGTGCGGCTCGGGGAGTGTTGACGGCTGTTAAGTACCTACTTTAGCCGTCAATATACTCATGAATAAAGGAGCATAAGGCATTTCTTACATGTATTTAGTTAAGAATAATGTAGTTCCACTTGTCCTTGGAGATTATTTGATTGCAGGAAAATATGCAGGAAAAGAGTGCCAAACTCACCTTCTATGGTCCACGCCACATCACCTCATCCTAGTGGGCTGCCAACAAGGATGCCATGCATGCAAACCTGCCAACTAGGGAGCAATGAATGCATGCCATGCAAGCAATCCAAGTGAAGCAACCCCCAACGAATCAGAGTGTGACACGTGGACTTCACATGGATCCATGGGCCCACAAAGGCAAGCAAATCGTGCCAAAACAGGGTGGACACCGGGAACCAACCTAAGGACCCACAGGGCAGCCTCCAGGGGGAAGCACTCCCCGAGTGGGGCCCACAGGGGGTCGGCCGACCCTACAAGTCGGCCGAACCGACCTTGTGGCCGCCACTCAGGGGCTTCCACATGGTGGTTCCCTATTGGTCCTAGGCGCCTTCCCCGGGGTGTTTGCCTCCATTCTTCGTCGGTGCACGGGCCTATAAATAGAAGGAGAGGGGGCTCACTTATGAGACATCCACACTTGCAACACCTCTCTCACTTTTAGTCTCAAGGCTAGGAGGTAGGCTAGAGTAGTTCTAATTCAGGTTCCAAGTCTACTTTGGGATCTAGGTATGAGTTCCTTTGTATCTTATTTCATTTGTATGAGTTTGATCTACTTCAGTTATTTATCTATTTCATATAAAGTTGTGTTAGTATGCATGAGTGATTTGTTCATGTGTTCTTCACCTGTTCATCATTTAGAGGCTCCTGTTCTTGATGAACAAGGCCTTTCCATCCACTTGACGGGTGACTTTTACATGTTTCTGGTGTTTGTTCATAAGTTAGAGGCTCGTGTTCTTTGCGAACACGACCCTTTGATCCAGTTGAACAGACATAGGAAAACACAAATCCGTTTGTGTACCTAACCTGGTTTGATCTAATTAGATGACATGATTGCATTGTATGAAGTCTGTGCTTAAGCTACGGTACTCGATGTAATTGGCTGGTTTATCTGGTGGCTTGACCTGGGTCACAATAGCCCGGGCCGGTCAAGTCCGGCTAACAACGTAAGCATGGTGCTTGGGTTGTGTAGCTACCTTACTTATGAGTTTAACCCACGGTTTGTCTTGGGGTAGGCCGAGGTAGTGACAGCCGTTGGTCCTTTGAAATCCCCCACGTTCGGATAAGCTGTAGGAGTCTAAAATATAACAACCAGAGTTGTGCGGAAGCAACGCGGGAGGTTATCTCCCTGTGGAACCCGGGTGCTTAAGTTAATGTTCTTCAACGCTAGTGTATCTAACTCGTTCCTACCAGCTTTATGTGTATAGTACATAAGAACCTGGAACCCACTCGTGTGTCGCCTCCTATGCCTAGGACCCCTTAGAAACAGAGTGATTGTGTGTGTGATCACACTACCCCCATTATCATATCTTTACCCCTGCACTTGAGTGTCTGATTTATTTCCATCTATGATCTATACTCATTGCAATTGAGTTGATCTTGTCATTCCGCCAATGCCTTCCTTGGATTCGATATCCTTGGGAATACTCCTTTGGGGAAAGCTACAATGGTACTTCCGTGTGCTTGCGGATCTCTGTAACGTTAAGATTTACCAACCAGCATTTCTGGCGCTATTACCAGGATGGGTTCCAAACCTGTTCTTTGGTGATTGCGTTAAGAAATGTCAACAAGCATTTCTGGCGCCGTTGCCGGGGAAGGCTTAAGGATGACATATCAACACTTTGCATATGTTTATAATCATGACAGGAATAAAACAGTTCTCAATGCAGGCTAACTCGGATTGTCTTCTTTTTCTATTGATGATGAAGACAGGTAGTGCATGACTGGTTTCGACTTTCCATCGAATTTTAGTGCAGATCCTGAGTCACTCGTAAGGAAGGCACGAAATCATTTCGGCTCTCCTTCTCGTGAACGTTCGAAAGTCGATCCAGCTTCCTTTGTGCCATCCGCATCAACTTCCATGGCCAACCCTGTCGAGAAGACTCTCCGCGAGTACTCCGCTCCCTTTGCTAACCAGGTGCCAACAGGCCCTGTGATCAACACTAGGAATGGAAACTTCGAGATCAAGACTGGCTTAATTACGATGGTACAGGCTAACCCATTCTGTGGCAAGCCTAATGAAGACGCGAGCGCCCACCTGCAGTAGTTCCTGGAACTATGCAATACCTTCACTATACGAGGAGTGGAGGAAGATGCTATTCGTCTGCGACTGTTTCCCTTCTCCCTCTTGGGAAAGGCAAAGCAGTGGTTTTATGCTAACCGTGTAGAGATTAACACTTGGGAAAAGTGCTCTGTAGCATTCCTCACGAAGTTCTTTCAGTTGGGTAAAACCAATGTCCTTCGGGGGCAAATTTCAAGTTTCCAGCTGGCAGCAAATGAGACTATCCCAGAAGCTTGGGAGAGACTCCAGGAGTACATCCTGGCTTGTCCTCATCATGGGATGGACAACTAGCTTATTCTTCAGAGTTTCTATAATGGGCTGACTCCGACAGCCCGAGGCCATATTGATGCTGCAGCTGGAGGGGCTTTCTTCTATCTTACTATCACTGAAGCTACTACACTGATTGAGAAGATGGTTACCAATCAAGGGTGGAGTGATGATCGACTCCAGCCACGTCAAAGGGGTACACATACCGTCAAGGAAGCGGATATGTTGCACTCCAAGATGGACCTAATGATGAAGAGAATGGATGATCTAGCCAATGAGAAGGCTGCCATGGCCACCACTACTCAAGCTATGGATGCTCGCATGACTTGCGAAGTCTGTGGTAATACTGGGCATTCAGGGAATTACTGCCCTACTACTCAGGAGGATGTGATGTACATGAATGGCAACAACAACGGTTATCGTCCACAAGGAGGTCAAACGTGGAATCAATCATGCCCTTATTATCAAGGAGGTAATCAAGGTAATTCTTTCAACCCAAACCAACCTTCCTTGAAAGATCTAGTCTTTGGGCAAGCTAAGATTAATGAAGGTTTTAATAAGAAAACAGCTGCCTATGATAAGGCCTTTGAGAGCCTTAATGTTAAAATTGATAGCCTCTCGTCTGCTCTCAAAGACCAGTTGAGCTTTAATAAAATGAGAGAATCCCAGTTGGCTCAATTAGTCGCTTCGGTTCCACCAGTTGAAAATGCAAAAGCGGTAGTCATGAGGGGAGGTAAGACCACTTGCGATCCGCCCTATCCTAATCATGCAGGAACGAAGAAAAGTACAAGAGGGGATGAAGAGCCTAGTGGAGAATCACTTGGCATGAGGGAGCCCTCACAAGCAAGAGCACCTGAAGACAGGGCAGACAAACCTGAGTTTATTGAAACAAATTTATTGCCATTCCCTCAGCGAAATAGGAAGACAACAGTGGCTGAACAATTCACTCGTTTCGTGGACATGATTCAAAAGGTATATATCAATGTTCCACTCCTTGAGGCAATGCGTGTACCCACGTATGCACGCTACCTCAAGGATATCCTCACCAAGAAGCGAGCTCTACCCATCTCGGAGGTGGTAAAGCTCACAGAAGAGTGTAGCGCAGCTATACTCAATCGTCTTCTAGAAAAGAAGAAGGACCCAGGGTGCCCCACGATCACATGCACAATTGGAACACAGAGATTCGACCATGCTCTCTGTGATCTTGGCGCTAGTGTTAGCGTCATGCCAAAGGTAGTTTTCGACCAACACAATTATACGGAATTATCCCCAACTACCTTGCAGCTGCAGCTAGCCGATTCCTCAGTCCGGTATCCAGCGGGGATAGAGGAGGACATTCCGGTGAAGGTCCGAGACTACTTCATTCCAGTGTACTTTGTAGTACTTGATATGGACATTGGTAATGAAGTACCACTCATTCTGGGACGTCTATTCCTGAGCACGGCCGATGCACAATGGCAAGGAAGAAAGGTTTGAATTCCGCCCACGTAAGGAACAATGCTCAATGGTTGAAGGCACACCAGGAACGGGCACTCCTGCCCAAAGAAGTGAAACTATGCAACCACAAGTGGACAACCTCATTGCCTTTATGAAGAACTTTTGGAAGCAAGAGCAAGAGCAAATGAGTGCAGGACAGAAATCATATTGGAAATCCAAGTCCCAGTCCAAGGCACCACTCCCCGCACCTCGTAAACCACAGACGACCAAGAAGGTGTGGAAAAGAGTGGACAGGGAGCCGACTCCCTCGTCTCCAAGAGCGGCTGACCCTACACTAAGGTAAGTAATGTGGGAGATAGTCTGGCTCTAGAAGACTTAAAACAAAAGAGCCCTTCGCCGATAGGTAAGATCGGTAAGTTATCCTATTCAATAAAAGTTCTGACCTCTAAAAAGAATCAAGATATCCTTGCTCCATTCTGTTCGCGCTTTGTTGAAATATGAGCTTATAGGTGAACTCCATCCGGACAACTCCCTTGAGTCTAAACTGTACTAGAGACAGCTACGACAGCTGGAGGAGCAGAGGGCTTACTACGTGTGGTTGGGATACCACCCTCCACAGCAGTGAGCCTGAAGCTAGCTTGGGGGAGGACCCCCATTCTGAGGTAACTTGTATCTTTCATTGTTTTCAGAACCCCATATGCTAAAAACACATAAAAATCTGAAAAAAGTTAAAATGACCAAAAAATATTTATTTGCTTTCTTAAATTAGTTTGTTTTCATATGCGCAGTAAGGGTGTTCTTATTCTCCATGGTTGAAATGATGAATAGTTGCTCTGTTTATTCCTCTTGTATGCCTTGTTTACAACTTATTAGTATCCTATCCAAGTTTTGAGTTTGCTGGCTAGTATGATCGAACCTGAGCTTGAAATTTGTGGGTAGCAAAAAGCATGATCTTTGCCTAAGTTGTTGCGAGATATGATATGGTATAATAGAGTTGCTATGAGCTAGTACTAAGTGATGTTTGATATCCGGAGTTTTCTTTTGAAAAATGTTAAAATGATAAGTTCCACAATGATAAGAAATTCCTATCCAAGGCCATGTGTAGATTTTAGCTTCTGTTAAACCTCCACATATGCTACTTGATTTCTTCATTGAGTTTTGTCGAATTGTTGTGACCCTCGGCGAGTAACTTGTCATACTCCTATGATCAAGATCACGTACACACCACCATATGCGAAACTTCTACACTGGAAGTTAGCAACCATCATTTCATCCATTTCCCATCCATTCCACAAAATAAAGCTCCGCGCATGTTCCATGATTACTCTCCCTCCAAAAATATTCAGCAAGGACTATGGGCTATGTTAAAAAAAAAGAGAAAAGAAACATGCTCAAGGGCATGCATAAAAAAAAGAAAGAAAGAATAAAGAGACATAGCCCAAGTCTCAAAAAAAATTTCGAAAAGGAGGAGAGTAAAAATCATGCAAAGAGGAGTTCATTATCCATCCACCATACACACACTTTTGCACATCTTGATCAGGGTGTATGACTTGTTCTCCCAAGGATCCGGTTTTCGACTCGACAATACATGAGAAACAGGTATGCCACATGTTTTCCCTACCTAGAGCTCCACATATCAGCTTATTAGGAGTAGGTAGTGAAAGAAGGCAAAACAAAGCTTTGGTGAGGAATCATACACATTGAGCGATCCGAGAGTATCATTTGAGGAACTTTGATTTCTTTTTGAAAAACCTGCAAAACCTCCGGATTGATAACTGATCAAGGTACATGTGATTGGTATTCTTTATACAGCCGTTCTATCTTTCAACCGCCCAAGGCAGGTGAAGCGACACGCCCCATATCAATCGAGTGTAAGGCATTTATTACACGTATTTAGTTAAGAATAATGTAGTTCCACTTGTCCTTGGAGATTATTTGATTGCACGAAAATAAGCAGGAAAAGAGTGCCAAACTCACCTTCTATGGTCCATGCCACATCACCTCATCCTAGTGGGCTGCCAACAAGGATGCCATGCATGCAAACCTGCCAACTAGGGAGCCATGCATGCATGCCATGCAAGCAATCCAAGTGAAGCAACCCTCGACGAATCAGAGTGTGACACGTGGACTTCACATGGATCCATGTGCCCACAAAGGCAAGCAAATCGCACCAAAACAGGGTGGACACCGGGAACCGACCTAAGGACCCACAGGGCAGCCTCAAGGAGGAAGCACACTGTTGGTATTTGTTAAGCCTACAGAAATATTATGATGGATAATCCGCAAGCGCACGGATACCGGTGAGCATTCCACCCGGGAGAGGGTTTTAAATATCGAATCCACAAGGAGAATGGTAAAGAGAGTATCTGAGGTATACAACTAATCACTGAGTAGCTATCAAGGACTTGACAGAAAGAGAGATAAGAAAAACTTAAGGATGTCTGGTTCTTATTCTCACAAGCTATGTCTATATTGTTCTTATGGGGTGATTGTCTGAAGGTACACTTAGGAAAGGGAACCTCCCGAGAATCTATGGGGGGAGTCCTACGGTTTCTATAGACGGGAGGTGGACTGCAAAGGACAGACGGGAACAAGGTCACTTCCCGCTTCTACCACACGATCTGGAATATAGAAGGCATTCATAAGCTAGCTAGTCTAAGCACCACGCTTACACTAAACATGCAACTTTAACTAAAGAGCAACAGGAATTAAAGTACTCAGAGAGTTATGATCCGTAAGAACAATAAAAACAATGTTACTCACTTGAATAAGAAGTCGATCTTTCCACAAGGTCTCAGGATCAGGCTCCAATGGAGTTGATCCCAGAGGTAGAAGATGAAGAGGAGACACCGACAGGTCCGGGCCTTCCTTCAGCTTCGCCTCTACCGCTCTCTAATCCTCTCGAACAAGATTAGCTAGATCTAAATAGATCGTGGCTCTAATCTCTCAACTTGATACTAACTCTCCAACTCTAATTCTAATCTAGAGCTCTAATCGCAGATAGGCATGGAGGATCTGATAGAATGAATTGTTATCTGTCCTGGGGTCAGGGGGTCTGCTTATATAGCCCGGAGGAGATGACGTGCACCGTACGATCAAACCGACCTTAACTTGTGGTTTAGATTGATCCTCATAGGCGGTGGAAGAACATTCCGGAAGCTGAGCCCATTTGGCGCCAGAGGGGGCCGACCGGCCCCACCACCAGGCCGATCGGGCTGGGGTGGGCCCCCCTCGGGGTCCACTTCGGCCAGGTGGGTCCTTGATCCTTCTAGGTGCTTCTTTCTTAGGTGCTAAGTCACGTTGAGTTCCGGAGCCTTCTGGAGTCTTCTAGAGTGGTTTCTTTGCATATTTTCTGAATAGTCCCTGTAAATTCATAGATTCACCAAAACTCGTGGAAATTGTCAATATAAACCCTAATAAGGTGATCTAATTATATTTTAGTCCTTTTCCAGTAAATGTGTGGGGAAATATTCATAGATAAAATGTGCCAACAAACTCCCCCACACTTAGGCTTTTACTCGTCCTCGATAAAAGGATGGTTTACAACCGTAGAGACAAGAATCAACATAATTATACTCCTTAGTCATATCTGTACTTAGGGGATATCTGAGCATAGTTAGAAACAGATCACCTTTATTTCTCAAATCAAGTCAATGGAGAGAGTTTGAATAAGTTTTTTTTAAAATGCAGCCTTGCTTACTCCTTTGTGATACTCTCAAATATATGTGAAGTTTTTAGAATGTAAAGATGTAGCAGGCTTACTTTGCATATATTGCTGGGTCAAAATCTGTATCCATGAAGAGGCCTGTCATAGGTCGTAGATCAAGATATGTGCGTGTGTCAAATTTTAAAAACCACTGCTCTGACTTTAGAATCTTCTATCTTTTCCCATTTTTTAGAACAAGGTATTCAGCTATTTTGTGGAGAGTTGGGTTCTACTCACCCTCGGACACGCGTCCATTATTACTCTCTCACTTATTATTTTAGAGAAGTGGGCCCTACTCACCCTCGGACACATGTCCATTATTCTTCTCTTTTTTTATGCCTTTTTTCTAAGAGGGGTGTTCTTCTGACCCGTAGAACACTTGTCCATTTTCTCCTCTCTCTCACTTTTCTCTCCACTCATAATTTTTTTCTTTTCTTTCTTTGGCTTTTTCTCTCTTCTTCTTTTTTTTAGCTGTACCTTTTTTCATGATATGGGAGACAGAGATCAAAAATCTTAGAGTATAGATACTTTAGTGAAAGCAGTGTACGTGATCTTGATCATAGACTTAGACAAAACTTCAACATAGCTCTAGATTTGACAAAGCTCAATACAAGTAAGCAGCATTTAATCAAATTTATTTTCAATGAAAGCTCTGCTGAGATATATTATTGATCACAAAGGAGAAACTTAGCTAATGATTTTTAAAGCACTCTCCATAGACAAGATAAAAGAAAGATGGTTCTCATTATTCTAACCTCATTCTGATCATCCCAAAAGCAATAAATATTTCTAAGAGTATAAACATGTGAAACTTTATCTTTTAGGTTATCAGGACATTTTAGCAGGGCATCTTTATTTAAATTCAAAACGGAAAGCAAATTACAAAAATTTAAAAAGTTCAGGAAGCAAACCGAGTGGTGGACGAGACGTGGCCGAACTGGGTTCTGCCGTGGTTCGTCGTGCGAGTCGTTTGTTCTGTGCTTTTCCCATTTTTCTTGATTTTGGTCGTGGAAGATGCCGTTTGGTCGTCTGTTCTTCTCCCCCACACTTGTTTTCTGTTATCTTGCATGCACAGTATGGTGGAGACAAAAACATATCCAGAAAATATATATATAGGCAAAAATAGCTCAACTTGAGGAATACTTCTTTATTAAAAGAGAGAGCACTTTATTAAACAACTCTAACAACTAAAGCAAACTAACTAACTCGAACTAACTATCACTAATGGGCTCTCTAACTAAGGTGTTTACAAAGGGCGCTTGCCCTTCTTAAGGTCGTGGCTATGGTCTTCCTCATCGTCCCTTCGCTTCTTTGATTCTAACAGTTTGAGGATGGTCTTGGTGAGGGAAGTGTTGACGCGGTGGATCACTTTGCAAGTTTCTACTAGGCTTGCTACTTCCTGCGCTAGCTCAGCTACGGTCTTCCGGGTCTTCTGTTTCTGCGGCATCCACTGGCTGGCTTCGATGACCGGAATTCTCTTGATTTGAGGTCCTTTGGCACGAACTCCGTCGATGGTAACATGGCTTGAGGAGGTGGTGTACTTATGCACCCTTGTGTTGCCATGCTTGTCCATGCGCACGTCAGCGAGTCGCTCTCCATCCCTTGGTTTCTTCAGATCCATGTAGCTAGGAACACGGATCGGCTTCTTCTGAGCTGCTTCACGACGGCGATCGTACGGCTGAGCGTACATTGCCTGCCTGCTTTCTTTAGGCGGTGGCGGCGAATGTGGACGACTAGGTGGGAACAGCGAGAGAGGGCTGAGATCAGGAGGCAAGGAGGCTAGCGTCTTTGCTTCCTTCTCGAAAGGAACAACCGCCTTGGCTTCAAAGCTAAAGGGGATAAGCTGCTTGTCGGCCATTGCTGCTACTTGGAGGCTTTGGGATGAGAAAAAGGTGGAGGTCTGCCCCTGCTTGTATATCGGTCACGGACTTGCAGAGGAGGTTGACCTAGCTTGGAAAGGCTACGAGATATCTCGTAAAAGATCCCCGAACAAGTTTTTCCAAAACTGAGCACCTTAGAGATAGCGTGGGCGAAAGCTGGCGGCGCGAGGCGGCGGGCAGGGCCCGATCGGCCCAGTGAGGAGGCCGGTTGGCCCCCCACCACGTCGTCTCGTGACGATCTTCGGCGCGGGGTGCTCTAACCGTGTGCTGATCCTTAAAAACCCTACGACAGCCCATTACGGCCTAAAATTAATATTCGTGGGAAAACAAAAGAAATCTATTTCATCTAAATCCTCAGACTCTTTATTGGGCTCTAAAAATATTTTAAGACATTGACCATTTACCTTGAATAACGTACCTTCGTCGTCTTGAAGAGTGACGGCTCCGTGTGACGATGAATTCACCACCTTGTATGGTCCGTCCCACTTGCTTCGTAGCTTCCCGTGCCCAAAGAGTCGTACCCTGGAGTTAAAAAGTAATACCTGATCGCCTGGGTTGAATTCTTTCTTTATCATTCTCTTGTCGTGCCATCTCTTGGTTCTTTCCTTGTAGATCTTGGCACTGTGATACGCCTTCTCTCTCCATTCTTCTAGCTCGGACAGTTGCATTTTCCGTTTTGTTCCGGCTGCTTCAAAGTCCATGTTCCATCTCTTTATTGCCCAATGAGCCTTGAATTCTAGCTCAACCGGCAAGTGACATGTCTTCCCGTAGACCAGTTGGTAGGGAGACATTCCAATGGGGGTTTTATAAGCTGTCCGATAAGCCCAAAGTGATTCGGGTAGCTTGTCTTTCCATTTTATCCCCATTTGGTCCACCGTCTTCTGTAGAATGTTCTTGATCTGCTTATTGGATGTCTCTGCTTGACCACTTGTTTGCGGGTGGTAAGGAGTAGCGACATTGTGCTGGATCCCATGGTTCATGAGGTATTTCTCGAAGCGCTTGTCGATGAAATGGGATCCTCCATCACTTATCACTAACCTTGGCGTACCGAATCTCGGAAATATTGTCTCTTCAAACATTCTTATTGAGCTTTTGTGGTCAGCAGATCTGCATGGTAGGGCTTCAACCCATTTGGAGACATAGTCAACTGCCACTAAGATATACTCGAATTTTTCGGATTTTGGGAATGGTCCCATGTAGTCAATTCCCCAGACATCAAAGAGCTCGATCTGAAGGTTGGTTGTCAGTGGCATGGCATTTCTGGAATTGATGTTTCCGTGCCTATGACAGGAGTTGCACCTTCGTACGAAATCTTTTTGTGTCTTGATACATGGTTGGCCAGAAAAATCCACTTTGCCAGATCTTTGCATGTGTGCGGAAAGCTCCATAATGACCTCCATATGGTGATGAGTGGCACTTCTCAATGATCTTCATTCCTTCTTCTGTCGGTACACACCTCCTGAGTAACCCGTCAGAGCATACTCGAAAAAGGTATGGTTCATCCCACAGGTGATGGCGACTCTCGTAAATAAGCTTTTTCTTGTCGGCTCCTGGTCGTACATACCCTGCAACCATAAAATTAACAATATCTGCGTACCAGGGGTCTGACTGGGCGATCCGATAGAGCATGTCGTCCCTCATTGCGTCATTGATGGGTAGTTCCTGTGGTTTCTCAAAATACATTCTAGACAAATGATCGGCAACAGAATTTTCTACTCCCTTCTTATCTTTTATTTCTAAGTCAAATTCTTGGAGAAGCATAATCCATCTTATTAATCTTTGTTTAGCATCTTTCTTAGTGAGCAAATATTTTAAAGCAGCATGATCAGTGTAAACAATAACTTTTGCTCCTACTAAGTAAGATCTAAACTTGTCAATGGCATAAACAATAGCTAGCAGTTCTTTTTCAGTTGTGGCATAATTGAGTTGAGGTCCTGTCAAAGTTTTACTAGCATAAGCAATGGCATGATGTTTCTTGTCCTTTGTTTGCCCCAAAACAGCCCCCACAGCATAATCACTTGCATCACACATAATTTCAAAAGGTAAAGACCAATCAGGGGGTTGTACAATGGGTGCAGAAATAAGAGCATTTTTTAGAGTTTCAAAAGATTTAAGACAAGCATCATCAAAGTCAAAAGGAACATCTTTGGCAAGCAAGTTTGTAAGAGGTCTAGCAATATGAGAAAAAATCTTTTACAAACCTTCTATAGAAACCAGCATGGCCAAGAAAACTTCTGATTCCCTTGACATTAACAGGTGGAGGTAGTTGTTCAATTACTTCTATTTTAGCTCTATCTACCTCAATTCCTCTTTCAGAAATTAGATGGCCTAGCACTATTCCTTCTCTAACCATGAAATGACATTTTTCCCAATTAAGGACTAAGTGCTTTTCTTCACATCTTTGTAAAACCTTATCCAAGTTTTCTAGACAATCATCAAAAGTTTTTCCATAAACAGAAAAATCATCCATGAAAACTTCCATGATCTCTTCAGTCATATCAGAGAATATAGACATCATACATCTTTGAAAAGAAGCTGGAGCATTACATAGCCCAAAAGACATTCTACGATAATCATAAGTTCCATAAGGGCATGTAATAGTGGTTTTGTTCTGGTCACTAGGATGGATTGGAATTTGGTGATATCCAGAATATCCATCAAGAAAGCAAAAGAAAGAGTGATTTGCCAACCGCTCTAACATTTCATCAATGAAGGGCAGTGGAAAGTGATCTTTCCTTGTGGCTTTATTGAGTTTTCTATAATCTATGCACATACGCCAACCAGTGACGGTTCTCTGAGGAATTAATTCATTCCTCTCATTTTTCACAACTGTCATGCCTCCCTTTTTAGGCACAACTTGCACGGGGCTCACCCACTCACTATGTGGCACAGGATATATAATCCCGGCGTGTAAGAGTTTCAGAACTTCTTTCTTCACTACCTCTCTCATCGCATTGTTGAGTCTTCGTTGTGGCTCTCTAGATGGTAGAACATCAGGGTTTGTAGGAATGCGATGAGTGCAAAGGGTAGGACTGATGCCCTTAAGGTCTTGGAGCGAGTAGCCAAAGGCTGAGCGATGTTGTTCTAAGATGGTTATCAGCCTATGAGTCTCTTCCTGAGTGAGTTGGTCATTAATGATCACAGGAGACTCAGAATCATTGTGCAAAAAGGCATATCTAAGACCAGGTGGTAAAGGTTTAAGCTCAATGGGAGGTCTCGAGGGTTCCTCGGTTTCATCGAAGGGCTCAGATTCTGTAGGATTTTCTTCTTCCTCCTCGATGAAGAATTCAGTGACATCTTCTTGATTGGATTCTACGAAATGTTCTAGAGATGCTTCATTCACCTCTTCCATTGGGTCAGGTTCAGGACTGGGTTCGGTCTTAGTATGGATCGAATGTGAGAAGTGTAAGGGAACTTTAATGGTTTTGCCTAGGCAAACATCAGGTTTCCCTGTGTGTCCTTCTTTAAGGAGTTTTTCTAAAGGATAGCCTATTAAAAGATCGAACTCCTTAATATCACAAATGTGAAAGCTCAGGTGAATTGGCATGTCGTAAACTGAAATAGGTAAGACATAGAGAATTCCCGAACTTTGAATAATTTGTCCTGAGGAGCACTTTAATAATTTCGTTGTGGGAGATAATGGCTTGTTTTTAATAAACTGATGGAAAAAGGATAAGGCCATTATATTGATTGCCACAACCGGATTATAAAGGGCATCAAAGGGGGTTCCATTGATTGTACATTGAATTGGTATAGAAGGTGAATCCAAATGGACTACATCAGAGGAAAGCTCTGACTCTTCTAACCATTCCCCACTCATGATGGATGCAAGCTCCACAGTGTGTTCTCTTGAGAAGGTTTGCTCAAAAGGGTCTATCTTCTCATGTGAAAAAGATGTGTGCTTTCGAGGCCTCTTCTCTTTATGATATTTCGAGGTGTTTCCATAATCGGAAAGTAAATCATCCTCGATATCATTTATAAAATCAGGTAGAGGAATTTCTTCCTGTGGTGATTCTATATGTTGGATAGCTATAGGTTGAGATGTTTCTGGCATAGGTTCTGGTGTAGCTATCTCTGGAATCTCTTCTTCTAAAGTTTTCTCTTCTAAAGGACCATCATTAGTGCTGGCTAGAATGTTGTCTAGGACAGTTCTAGCTTCACTAGATGTAAGGTGTATGAATGATCCATGAGAGGAGACATTCAAATAGGCTCTAGATTCCTTATTAAGACCAATATAGAAATGTTGAAGGAGAATATGGTCTTGAAGGCTTAGATCTGGTCCAGGTTTGCAAAGGAGTTCAAAACGTTCCCAGGATGAACTCATAGACTCATTATCCCCCTGTTTGAAGGATATGATCTTGATTCTGAGGTCGACTACTTTAGATAAGGGATAAAAATCCATGCAAAAATCTGCACGGAGAGTTCCCCAATCGCCTTTCATCTTCTCTTTGGTCCGGTCGTACCATTGGCGAGCTTTTCCTTTCAGAGTGAATGGAAAAAGCTTCCAACGGATAGTCTCGTCTGACATACCCTCAATGTGCAGGCAGTCACAAGTTTGCTCAAACTGCTGGAGATGATGATAAGGGTCTTCGTCTTCTATTCCTAAGAAAGTGTTGGTTTGGACCATCTCTATTAACTGTGGACGCAGCTCATAGGCATCAGATAGGATTGGTTTCGATGATGGCATAGGCCTAAGGCTGAGCTCTGAGGGTGCCGAAAAGTCTTTAATGAGGGTTGTGTCCATAAGGACAGTAGGTAATCTAAAACTAAAAAGAAAAAAGAAAGATACAAGATTAGTTATACTCGAAGAGTTTTCTCTTAACTGTTCTCCCCGGCAACGGCACCAGAAATGCTTGTTGGTATTTGTTAAGCCTACAGAAATATTATGATGGATAATCCGCAAGCGCACGGATACCGGTGAGCATTCCACCCGGGAGAGGGTTTTAAATATCGAATCCACAAGGAGAGTGGTAAAGAGAGTATCTGAGGTATACAACTAATCACTGAGTAGCTATCAAGGACTTGACAGAAAGAGAGATAAGGAAAACTTAAGGATGTCTGGTTCTTATTCTCACAAGCTATGTCTATATTGTTCTTATGGAGTGATTGTCTGAAGGTACACTTAGGAAAGGGAACCTCCAGAGAATCTATGGGGGGAGTCCTACGGTTTCTATAGACGGGAGGTGGACTGCAAAGGACAGACGGGAACAAGGTCACTTCCCGCTTCTACCACACGATCCGGAATATAGAAGGCATTCATAAGCTAGCTAGTCTAAGCACCACGCTTACACTAAACATGCAACTTTAACTCAAGAGCGACAAGAATTAAAGTACTTAGAGAGTTATGAACCGTAAGAACAATAAAAACAATGTTACTCACTTGAATAAGAAGTCGATCTTTCCACAAGGTCTCAGGATCAGGCTCCAATGGAGTTGATCCCAGAGGTAGAAGATGAAGTGGAGACACCGACAGGTCCGGGCCTTCCTTCAGCTTCGCCTCTACCGCTCTCTAATCCTCTCGAACAAGATTAGGTAGATCTAAATAGATCGTGGCTCTAATCTCTCAACTTGATACTAACTCTCCAACTCTAATTCTAATCTAGAGCTCTAATCTCAGATAGGCATGGAGGATCTGATAGAATGAATTGTTGTCTGCCCTGGGGTCAGGGGGTCTGCTTATATAGCCCGGAGGAGATAACGTGCACCGTACGATCAAACCGACCTTAACTTGTGGCTTAGATTGATCCTCATAGGCGGTGGAAGAACATTCCGGAAGTTGGGCCCATTTGGCGCCAGGGGGGGCCGACCGGCCCCACCACCAGGCCGATCGGGCTGGGGTGGGCCCCCCTCGGGGTCCACTTCGGCCAGGTGGGTCCTTGATCCTTCTAGATGCTTCTTTCTTAGGTGCTAAGTCACGTTGAGTTCCGGAGCCTTCTGGAGTCTTCTAGAGTGGTTTCTTTACATATTTTTTGAATAGTCCCTGTAAATTCATAGATTCACCAAAACTCGTGGAAATTGTCAATATAAACCCTAATAAGGTGATCTAATTATATTTTAGTCCTTTTTCTAGTAAATGTGAGGGGAAATATTCATAGATAAAATGTGCCAACACACACCCCGAGTGGGGCCCACAGGGGGTCGGCTGACCCCAGAGGTCGGCCGAACCGACCTTGTGGCCGCCACTCAGGGGCTTCCACGTGGTGGTTCCCTATTGGTCCAAGGCGCCTTCCCCGGGGTGTTTGCCTCCATTCTTCGCCGGTGCACGAACCTATAAATAGAAGGAGAGGGGCTCACTTATGAGACATCCACACTTGCAACACCTCTCTCACTTTTAGTCTCAAGGCTAGGAGGTACGCTAGAGTAGTTCTAATTCAGGTTCCAAGTCTACTTTGGGATCTAGGTATGAGTTCCTTTGTATCTTATTTCATTTGTATGACTTTGATCTACTTCAGTTATTTATCTATTTCATATAAAGTTGTGTTAGTATGCATGAGTGATTTGTTCATGTGTTCTTCACCTGTTCATCATTTAGAGGCTCCTGTTCTTGATGAACAAGGCCTTTCGATCCACTTAACGGGTGACTTTTACATGTTTCTGGTTTGTTCATAAGTTAGAGGCTCGTGTTCTTCGCGAACACGACCCTTTGATCTAGTTGAACAGACATAGGAAAACACAAATCCGTTTGTGTACCTAACCTGGTTTGATCTAATTAGATGACATGATTGCGTTGTATGGAGTCTGTGCTTAAGCTACGGTACTCGGTGTTAGTGGCTGGTTTATCTGGTGGCTTGACCTGGGTCACAATAGCCTGGGCCGATCAATTCTATCTAACAATGTAAGCATGGTGCTTGGGTTGCGTAGCTACCTTACTTATGAGTTTATCCCACGGTTTGTCTTGGGGTAGGCCGCGGTAGTGACAGCCGTTGGTCCTCTGAAATCCCCCACGTTCGGATAAGCTGTAGGAGTCTAAAATATAACAACCGGAGTTGTGCGGAAGCAACGCGAGAGGTTATCTCCCCGTGGTACCTGGGTACTTAAGTCAATGTTCTTCAACGCTAGTGTATATAACTCGTTCCTACCAGCTTTATGTGTATAGTACATAAGAACCTAGAACTAACTCGTGTGTCGCCTCCTATGCCTAGGACACCTTAGAGAGAGAGAGTGAGTGTGTGTGTGATCACACTACCCCCATTATCATATCTTTACCCCTGCACTTGAGTGTCTGATTTATTTTCGTCTATGATCTATACTCATTGCAATAGAGTTGATCCTGTCATTCCGCCAATGCCTTCCTCGGATTCGATACCCTTTAGAATACTCCTTTGGGGAAATGCTACAATGGTACTTCTGTGCGCTTGCGGATCTCTGTAACGTTAAGATTTACCAACCAGCATTTCTGGCGCTTGTAACACCCCAATTTTACAAAAATTTGTTTTAATAAAATTTCAATAGAAACAATGCTTTGATATTAAGGATCATAAGGTGTATGTGAATTTTTAGGCATTTAAATATATTTTTGAAAATTAAATAAATAAATATAGGAGTTTAAATGTTGCATACATGCTGGAGCATTGTTTTTGTTTGGTGGAATTTGAATTCTATTTGTTTGAATCCTTTTAAAATTCCAAAAGCTTTTCCTTTTATTCCTAAAACCCCTCCTACCCTGAGTAGCAGTCGAGGAAGCAGAGAAGGACACTCCCGGCCGTGGAGTCCACGACCTGGTCGATACGCGGAAGAGGGAAGGGGTCTTTAGGGCAGTGGCTATTGAGATCGGTGTAGTCGATACACATTCTCCATTGACCGGTTTTCTTTGGTACAAGAACCGGGTTGGCGAGCCAAACCGGGTTTTTACACTCTCGGATAAATCCGGTAGCTAGGAGCTTTATTAGCTCTACCCTAATGACGTCCTTGCGCTCTTTCGCAAAGCGGCGAAGCTTCTACTTGACAGGCTTTGCCGTCTTGCTTAAATCCAAGGCGTGCTCAGCCAGCTCCCTAGGAACACCTGGCATATCCGATGGACTCCAAGCGAATATGTCGGCGTTATCCTGGAGGAAGCTGGTGAGCACGAGTTCCTATTTGGGGTCGAGCCCGTCACCGATCACCACCGTCTTCTCTGGGTTGGCAAGGCCGAGGCAGACCTTCTTCGTCGATGGGGCCGCGTCTAGGGCAGTTTCGGTGCGCTTCTGCTCCGGGACGGACTGGTCGATAGGGTCGACTTTTTCGGCTTCAGCCACCAAGACCGCGGAGGCCTCAGCGGCGACGGAGGTCGCAGCGAGGTCGAGGGCCTCCGTGTTGCACCTGAAGGAGATGACGAGGTCCCCTTTGACGGAGAGGACCCCTCGCGGAGCCGGCATCTTCAACACCAAGTAGGTGTAGTGCGGGATGGCCATGAATCTGGCCAGCATTGGGCGACCTAGGATCGCGTGGTAGGAGGACTTGAAGTTGGTGACCTCGAAGTTGAGGTACTCCGTGCGGAAGTTCGCCTCCGTACCAAAAGTCACCGGGAGGGAGACTCGACCCAGGGGTTGGGCCGCCTTTACGGGGACGATGCCATAGAAAGGCTCATCGCACTCCATCATCTTGCTGAAGTCGAAGCCCATCTTCTTGAGGGTATCAACAAAGATGATGTTGAGCCCACTACCTCCGTCGACCAGGGTCTGGGAGAGCAGGGCTCCATCCACTGTAGGCTCGACGACGAGCGGGTAGGACCCAGGGTCTGGGATATGGACCCAGTGATCAGGTCTGGAGAACGTGATCGGCTGCTCAGACCATCGTAGGGGCACGATTGGATGAGTGTGGACGAGGTGGACGTCGCGCTTGTCCTTCTGGTAGCGCCTCCTGCTGGCACTGGACTTGATTCCACCAACGATCATGTTGATCGCGCGGGTTGCGGCCTGGAAGGGCCCATTGGGGTTGCCCGACGCTGGTGGAGGGGGCAGGTTCGTCTCGTTGCGTGCAGCTGCTAGAGCAGGGTCATTGCGAGGCGGGTCGCTATGAGGTGGCTCGCGGCGATCATCATACCGGTCATCGCGGTGGTCGTCGCACCGGTCTCGCCGGTCGTCACAGTGGTAGTTGTTGTTGTAGGGGCGGTTGTCGCGTCGCCCGCCGTCGTTCCTGGGTCGCTTGGGATCCGCGGAGGTGCTGAAGGCCCTCTTGAACTGGGAGCACTCGCGGAGAGTGTGGGTGACCCCCTCATGGAACCCACAGATGCTGTCGAGCGCCAGGTCGAACTCCACTTGGTTGAAGGACGAACCTCGCCGCCCTTCGGCCGCCAGGACCTCAGAAGGTCGCTTGCGGAGCTTGTCCGATGCAGTGCCAGATGCACCAACATTATCAGCGTCGAACTGATTCTAGAGCGCGTCTTCTGTGTCCATCAGCTTGTTGACGATGACCCTGAGCTCTTTGACGTTGGTCGGGCCAGCCTCATGGATTTTCTCAAAGACCTTGCGATCTTTGATGCCTTTCTTGTAGCTATCGACGATCTGGTCATACCTGACGCCAACGCACTCATTCTGGTTCTTGAAGAACCGGGTATTGTAGTCGCGGAGCCGCTCCTTAGGCTTTTGCACGACCCGCCCCAGGCTGAAGGCATTGCCAGGGCGATCGTAGGTCGCCTGGAAGTTCGATGTGAAAGCCTGGGATAGATCGGCCTAGGTCTTGATGTTTCCAGGCGCAAGGTTGTTGAGCCAGAGCGAAGGGGCCTTGCCCATCACTAGTGGGAAGTAGTCCATCATGTGGTCGAAGTCACCGCCGGCTGCCTTGACGGTGACGTAGTAGGTCGACAGCCAGATGTTGGGGTCGGAGTGCCCATCATACGACTTGATGTTGGGCTTGAAGTTGTCGGGGTACTCCACCCTTTTGAAGCGTGCATCCAGCGCTGGGAAGGCGTTGAGCACTAGGTCGTCGCTGGTGCCTCTTGCCGGGGTGGCATCTCATGACGCGGAGTGGATGCTGCGCTCCGGGACGACAACCTGGGAGCGTGGCTGCCAATCCCGATTGTACTGGACGATGACGGGGTCGCCGTGGTCGGCATCACACTTGGCACGCCGCTGGTTCTCGATTTCATGTTGATCATAGAGCTCGCGCTCCATGATGCGGTGAACGCCCCCGGGTGCGCCGTATTCTCGGTCGTAGTCCAGGCGGCGTCGAAGCTCGCGCTCCTCGCACTCCCTGTGGTGTTGGTCGACGACGGTGCGGGCATCACGAGCACGCCTGTTGGCATCAAGGTTGACGCGAAGGTCCCGGGTAGCAGCGGGCTGCTGAGCGGGTTGCTCGGGGTTGTGCTGAGTGACCTCCTCCCGGACGGGTGAGAGATGGCTACGCGCAGGTCGATGGGATCGACTGCGTGAGTGGCGGGTCGAGGATGACGCGGCGGACCTGGAGGCCGCGCTCTTCTCTTCCACCAGGGCGTTGGCGACCCGGAGGTACGCGAGGGCCTGCTCAGCTTCAGGCGTCTGGACTTGCTGGAGTCGAGTAATGGCCGCACCCAGGTTGGCCTGGGGGCTATTGAAGGTCGGGATCCCGGCTTCCTCGAACTCGAGGCGCAGGTCATGAGCGCAGGGCAAGGCGCGCCGCTGCTCTTCCGCACGTCGCTCAGCGCGGCGGGTGTTTGCTTGGATACGGGCCGCCTCCTGGGAGTTGGTCGCACCCGCGCGTGGTGGCTCATTCTCCGAGATCACCATCACCTGATGGAAGATGACTTTCGGGTCGTTCGGGGAGATACGAACCCGGACCTTCTGGAACTTCCCGCAGTCCAACGACTGGGTAGGTCGCTTAGCTCGACGAGGGAGCTCGTTGTCGATCTTCTTCTGCAGGCAGCAACCGCGGAGGGTGTGCTTTGCGCCCTTGTGGTAAGTGCAGGGCACGTCGAGGGGGTCGCGCCGAGCGCGAGGCACAGGCCTTGGGTCACGCGAAGGTCGCCGCCCAGATTGGATCAGAGGAGGCGTGGAGAGTTGGCTCAGGCGAAGGCCGGGTGCAGACTTCAGGCCAAAGGGAAACGTGTCGTGGCGTAGCGCTGTCTGCGCCGAGCGTTGAGCTCATTCGCAGATCTCCAAGGTTTCCCTCATGGAGCTGATGACGTCTTCAATCCCCTGGACAAGGTCACAGGGTTTGGGTGGGTGGGTCTCCGATACTAGATTGGGAACCGGGACGGCGGCGGACGCCATGACGACATTGTCAGAGGTCGTCGGGAGAGTCGAAGGTGCCGGAGCAGGTGAGGTCACCGTGAAAGATCCAAAGCAGATCTCCACGGGGTCGGCGGGGAAGGCCGCCATGCTCGCCGGGAAGACAACGCCAGTTTGGGCCACCATGCTACACAGCGAGTTCCCAATCGCCCCTACCTGGCGCGCTAACTGTCAGGGGGTGAGACCTGGACAGATCCGCTAGGGGGTTGCCCTAGTGGTTTGCAGGTTAATGGAGGATCGGGACCTAAGAGCATAGGTGGTTATGCACGTGGTGCACACGGAGGTAGCCGAGTATGGCGGCGAAGAACAGGGAGACAAGGGTTTATACTGGTTCAGGCCTCCGAAGAGTAAAACCCTACGTCCAGTTGTGGTGGATTATGTGAGGATGAAGATGAGTTCTCCTGTGCATGGAGCCCTAGGCCGCCTTATTTGGGGGGACGGGCTAGGGTTTGCGTGCGCAGGTCGGTTGACCCATGTCGGGGTCGGTTACAACTGTGGGAGGCTTATCTCCCGGATTACAAGGAGTATCCCGTGATACTCTGAGCTACAGGCGGCGGCGCGCCAGGTCGCCGTGTCTTGTCTTGCACGCCAAGGCTTCGCGGGTCTTCCGGGAGCTTGACTAGGTCACTGGGCCCACTTGTAAGGTCGGCGAGTCTTCTGGAAGGTCGGGTCCACTTGACAGGGGCCTCTGGGACCCTGGCCGGTGGGGACCCATGGGTACCCATGTCTCTCATTTCTATAGTGAACGTTAATGTTTGGGGATGCTTCCGTGACGTGCTGGCACGGAAGGTTGTTTCTTTTGCAGGTACACTAACCACGTTTTGGTAGACCGAACGGTTAGTTCTCCGACTAGCTATTATAGGGAGAGACATATAATTGTGCCTTGCCACCGGTGCTAACCACGAGTTTTGGGCATGGATTTGCCGTGTGAGGATGTTTAGGATGCTTTTTGCATCATGCTAAAAGTTGTTAAGAAGTAATTAAATCACTTCAAAATCTATCCTAAAACACCTCACCAAAACGCTTTCACATCATCCCAATCTTAATAGTTGTCCTTGTTTCTCAGTTCTGGATGCTCTGTTAGTCTGAATTTTTCGACCCTTTCAACCGAGTTTTCGGGAGAAAAGTAGGTACAAATGTTGTGTCAAATCTTGTCTAGATCCTGCAGTAAAAATTTCAGAATTTTTGAGCAAGGGAATCTGTAGTTATGCTCAGTTTAGTTCTTGCCTACTTGATGTTTTTCTTGGGAGACAAAGAACTAAACCTTGGTCTATTAGGGTATCATCCTTTGGTTTTTAGCCCAACTTTTGAATACCAATTTTGGGTAAAACAACATCACTGAGTAGCTGGAAAAATTTGAGAATTTTTGGCCTACCAGAATATGAGCTATATGCATTTTGTGCTTTGGACAGAATCTGTTATCTTTTAACTCACACTAATCGGTGAGAGTTTTGTTGATACAGATGGCTGGACCGCTATTCTGGGAGGTACGACCTGACGGGACGGTTCGCACCAACGGGCTACACCTTGAGGGGTTTGCCCGCATTTTGTGGGACACTCTTCGCTCGTCAGGGTACACCACTCCTCCGACGTCCGAGGTGTTGGAGACCACGCAGCTTGGAGTGCCTCGCTGCTATGTTCGGGTGACCGTGCCACTTCATCCCACTCACCCAGAGTGGCAGGACCTGAGCATGGACGTGTCAAGTGTCCGCATGTTGGAGACACTTGAGGTTCCTGCTTTGAGAGTGTTGAACGCTGTGACAACCCCATCCGAGAGAAGTCCGTACTATCACTTAGACCGGTCCACTTTGGTCATTAAGCGATAATAAATGTGACAACCCGCCCAAGAAAATACCGTACTATCGCCTAAACCAATCCACTTTGGCCATTAAGCGACAGTAAAGTATCATCCTGTCGTTAGTTACCGGGTTAACGCCCGGTAAATCACTTGGAAATCACACAGAGGATCGAACATATGCATTAAAACTCACGCGAAGACGAGTCCAGGGTACAAACATAATTTAAATTCAAATCTGCCCCGCAGGGTTTAATTATTACAGACCATTGTTCATGACAATAAGTAAAGGTTCAGAGTTCGAAAACAGCGAAAATAAGATAATCTAGCGCAACGGTAAACATCACAGGAGGCCGTCCGTGATGCCGACACTCATCGTCATCCACCCATCCCTGCTCCCAGCCGGGTGGAACCTCACCAGGTCAAACAACACCTGCAACAACAGTTTTAAAGCAAGGCTGAGTATACTAATACTTAGCAAGACTTAACCGGCAGGTGATAGCTACATCACCAAACTCTAGACATGAGAAGCTTTTTGGCCGGTGGAGTTCTTTTGCTGAAAAGCAACAAAGAGTATGTCCTTACTTTCAATATTTTAGCTCAAATTCTAGTTGATTATCATTTCTAAGTGTGCCAACTAATTCAATCAAGAATTGGACAATACAATTAATTCAAGCAGTAATATTCACAAAGTTCCATCATTAAGGGATATCATGGTCTCAGATAACGGTGAGAGGCCGACAATCGATTGATTTAAACCTTGCAAGGTAAACCTAAACACACGGTAGGGTGCTCCCGCGAGGACAACCACCAGGCGGTTCCCATCTTTCTTCGGTTCGGGATCGGAACCTACAATCCTCAGTACAAGGCTTACTGGACCGCTCCCACACGAACGTCCAGACTCACGCAGGTACCCCACTGTTGCAGGCAGGGGGACACATTAGGTGTCCTAGGGGTAGTAGGGAAAGGTTCCCTTGCTGCGTCAATCAGGTACTAGGCTTACCGGTCCCATTCCCGACAAGTGCTTAGTACGTTCAAAAGCTTAGCCCACGAAAGCCACTGGACCGGAGCTCAAATCCCATGCTCTTACCACATGAGCAATCCATTTATAAAGATCTTATGATTCCAACATAAGGACCTATTCTCGCGAGTGACGAACATCACTCGACTTCTACCGGGTCCTATAACATAGCCGCTATCGACCTAGCATACTAGTAAAAGAGCATAGGTACCTAGGGATCATGCATCTAGGGTTTCAATTCAACTCTTGAAACGTAAATGCACAAACATAGCAAACATAATTGCATAATTTTAAAAAGGAAGGGTTAATGATCCGGGGCTTGCCTTCGCTGGCAAGGTTGGCCTTGGGCCCTTCTAGAGTTTGGCCCAGGCCTGGTTCTACAACGACGTAGTGCACGTCTCCGTCAGCTCCTTCGTCTCCTCCTTCCGGCACACGCGTACAGCTACCGTCGGGAAGATCTACACGAGGATGCAAATGCAATATTTAATTGACGAATTTCATTTAATTAGTTACAAAACAACATATGACAACCATGAAGAGAATGGTTGGCCATATTCACCTTGACAAACACACAATTGGTAAATTATTTCTATTAAAGGAACAACATGTGGTGCTTTATTATTTATTCCTTTTTATAGTGATTGTGTACATATTTATGCCAATTAATTAATTTAAAAACACAAAACAGCAAGGAGGTGGTCTCGACCTTCTTAGAATGTTTTTCAACACATGCATAAGGTTATTAGGTGTGGCAAAGGTGATTTTCCAATTAATCTTTATATTAAGCTTAAATGGCCTCCATAGCTTTTATTCATAAAACAAATTAATAAAATTCAGTGGGGTGTGTTATGAAGCACTACAAACCTAAATAAAGCTACTGCACATACATGCACACTTAGGATAGCTATCAAATTAATTATACCGAAAATAACAAAAGCTAGCTACCAAAACATGATAAATGCATATAAAAATAAATAAGCATCCAATGGATCCCAACTATCTCACACATGGGCTCTAGTCCAAAACTAAGCTAGGAATGCAACATTTACACCTAGAGCTACTATAGATCTTGGGTTATGCATTTACACAGAAAATCAAGCATATTTCAAGAATAAATATTTTTGACAATTACAAAACTGTGATTAATTCACCAGACATGCATTTTGGCATAAAAAGATCACATGCAGAAGTTGAGCACAAAAATCTATTTATTTTTGGCTACAAAAATCATTTGGATAGATTCAGCATAAATACAAAATAAATCATATAAAACTATTTGCTCAGTAACTTTATGCAATGTTTGGTACAGAAGCTAGGCATGACATAACACACAGCATATCCAAAAATTAGCTGCAGAACACAAGAAGATTTTGAGATACAACAGATCTAGGTTTTACAGCTTTGTATTTTTCATGCAAACACTATAAGGAAAAACTATGGTCATCCTTTACAAAAGTTGTAGTGTTTCTCACAAGGAATCCAACAAAATTGAGTTTGCATTTTTCTGATTTTTCTATGATTTTCTATGCATTTTACAAGAATTAGCCAAACTACTACACTATTGAAGATACAGTTTTACACCGAGGTCCCTGGGAAGTTTTAAAGTCTCACAGATATGCCCTCGGTTCGTGAAAAAGACCCTGGAAAGAAAAGATGGCTCGCAATTGGGTCCTCGGCCATGGCCGGCGACGGCTCGCCGGAAATTCGGCGGCTCCGGCGGGGTTCGAGGCCGGGAAAGGAGTGGGGAAGGCCAAGGGGCTCACCTTGGGTTGATTCGCGGCCGGAGCTGTGGCGGGGACGGCGCCAGCCGCTGGAGCTTCGGCTCCGGTGAGGCTGCGGCCCGGCCAAGACAACACGTGGGCCGAGGAGCTCTAGGGGTGTGAGGGGAAGGCTTTGGAGGACTTTAGGGTTGACGGTGCTGGCTGGAAGCGGGAGCTCGCCGTGGAGGCGGCAATGGCGGGGGCGGCTGGCACTGCGTTCGTCGGCAGCGGCCAAGGCTCGGGCGCGCGGGGAGCTAAAGGCCTTTTATAGATGCGGCGAGCGAGCAGGCGCTCTCATCCTTCGTCCCGAAGGCAAAGGCGCGCGGGGATGGGGACCCCGGCACGGCTCGGCGGCAGCGGCGGGCGCGGGTAGGGGCCGGTGGCCAGGGCGTGGCGCGTGGCACGCCGAGGGACGGGCAGGAGGGGGTCCAGCGCCTTGGTCTGCGTACGCGGGACCCAGAGCTCGAGGCGTGCGCCAGGGGGGGGGTCCGGACGCCGAGGTACGGCGGTGGCCGCGTGGCAGCGCGTGCGCGCGTGTGGACGCACCCGGTGCGGTGCGCGCGCGACGTCGCCCGCTCGGCTCTCGTTTGCCCTGTTCGACTGCAATTAACTCCAAATTTTTGAACTGCGCGACAAAAACGCTAGATACGAAAGTTGTAGATGGGACATCCCTCTACAACATTTGCAAAGGCCGACATATGTTTTGAGCAACGTTTGGAGCATGAACTGCTGGTGAAGTTGATGTCTTTCATGGCGCCGATGAATAGGAAGAACTGCAGTTGACCGAGTTTTTCTCCATTTTCCACTCCAAATCTGCAATGCCACCCAACAGCAAAGTTGTGTTCCTCGAAAAACTGGACAACTTTTATATTGGGAGATTTTGGAGTGTTTAGGTGAAATTTGGAGAACGCGGCAAAAGTTCTGGAGGAAGTTCGAAGACATAGGGGTTTGACCGGGGTTTTGACCAACGTTTGACTACGGTTTGACCAAGGTTTGACCACAAGGGTGTGTGGACTTGATTAAGAGGGTCACTAGTGAATGTTGACTAGGTCTTCGAGGTGATGACCCAGGTTGACCAAGGTTTGACTAGAGTCAACAGGTTTGAATCGGTCATTAGCATTAATGACGCTAATTAAAAACCTGGGGCGTCACAATAAAGAATTATCCCGTTGAGTGTTGCTGGGTCATAGCCCGGTAAATCACTTGTAAACCACACAGAGGATCGAACACGCATACATTAAAACTCTGACGATGGAGAGTCCAGAGTACCTTACAAATTAATCCAAACTCCCCGTAGGGTTAATTATTACAAACATTTTCCTTGCATCAAGGGTAAATGGTTCAGAGTTTTGAAACAGCGGAAATATATATATATATATATATATATATATATATATATATATATATATATATATATATATATATATATATATATATATATTTCACTAATCGATAACTTGGCATTATGGGAGGCCGTCCCTAATGCCATTACTCCTCGTCATCCACCCATTCCAGCTCCCAGCCGGGTGAGATTTCACCAGGACAAACATTATCACCTGAAAACAACATTTATAGCAAGGCTGAGTATACTAATACTCAGCAAGGCTTACCTGTCTGAAATAAAAGACTCATCCTTCTAATCATTGAAGGACCGAATCGGGCGACCAGAGAGGGAGGGGGGGGGAGTGCATGGGAGCCGATAAGAATTCTTCCCTAAGGTCGAACTCGGCCTATACCCCGATTGCCACTCCACGAATCCGTGCACACAAAGGAAGCTCCAAACAAGGTGCACACAAGCCTAGAAGATCAACCAAGAAGCCTAGGAGCAAAGAGTGGAAGCACCAAAGCAAGAACCGAAAGACTTAGCCAAGACTTTGAAGTCCACGACGGACCGTCCGCAAGCAGCAGGCGGACTGTCCTCGGGACTCAGGCGGACTGTCCGCAAGCCCAGGGCGGACTGTCCGAAACGACCAACCGAACCACCAGTGGCACACCTCGAAATTCGGACCGTCCGTCTATGCCTCGCGGACTGTCCACCAGTGTCGCGGACCGTCCGTGGGGGTAGCGCGGACTGTCCGTCCAGCTTGCTGGAAACCCCAGACAAAACAACCCTAACCCCAGACGAAAACTTGGCCACGCGAACCGTCCGTGAGGCACTCGCGGACTGTCCGCAAAACCACTCGCAACCAAAACCTAGGGCCAAAACGAATCGAAACGAAGACGCTCAAGAACAAGCGACGAACACGAAGAACACGGGATGAACCCTAGCCACGCGGACCGTCCGCGTGGACCTCCCGGACAGTCCGCCAGGTGCGGACAGAGTAGAAAAATGCCCGACCCCGAAAGTCAACTTCACCTTTCCTTCACCGGATCTCCCAAACGTTTGAAGCTCTTGAGACAAGATTTTGGGGAGATGTAAAGCGTCACTCAAGGATGCTATGCCCCAAAAATCTCAACTCCTAAGCCACTAAATCACCGGGAATCGCGGATCAACCGAACCACCACTATGAACTCGGGCACCAACCAAAAACGCACGAATCGAAGGCTCTTCACGGCGTTTGAGGGGTCAAGATCACACCCAAAGATGCGCAAGGCATCCACCCATGATCCCCTCAAAGAAATCCGTCAAGAAACGCCTGCAAAATCACGAATCAAGCCAAGAACGAAAACTCCCAAAAATAGTCCCAAAAATGACACGAAAATCACAGAGGACTAGGAGATCACCGGGACGCCGAATGCTTCCACACATCCAGAGGTCAGATTCTTTACAAGAGTCTAGCCTAAGGAATCCAGAGGGAAAAGAAGCAGTTCAGAGAAAATCTACCAGGGGAGAAAGCCCTAGGAAGCAAGAGAGAGAGATGCCATCCACCTCTCCGCTATTTATATGAAGTTCATCGGAGGGAGGTAAATGACCACGCAACCCCTACTGCATAAATGAAGATACAACCCCTCATGGGCATTTTGGTCAAGTCTACATCGAGCGGACACGCTTCCACCGCGGCCTTGCTTAGCTTCGACACAAGCCCCGCGATCACGCCACGTGCCCCCCGCCTCGAAGCTTCGCGAAGCTCCCGGATCACCGTCTCCATCGCATCGGGCCTCCGGGCTTGGTTTTGAGGCCCAAACCAAGAAACCGTCCACCAGATGGTTTTGTGGGCAAACCACCAAACCCCGCGCGCAAGCTTCGGGCTTCAACTGCTACCTTGCACTGGCCCATGTTCACGACTTCAGCCCGCCAGTCTTGCACCGCACGGCTCGCACTTGACCCCATCGGCCACCGGGTCCATCGAACCAAGCCTACTTGCCACTCCATCACCCGAAGGCCGCCACGGCTCAGGCCTTTCGCGCTTGTTCTTCACCTGCACCCACACGAGTCAAGCCGCAACCTGTACCTGCACACTTAGTCAGGCATCAGTCCACACAACATTGTCAATCACTCATCACTAAGGAGCGACCCTCCACTGGTCCTCGGACACACCTGGTCCTCAATCTTCCCCTTGATGAGTGCATTGACAACACCCATACTAACCATGATAGAGAAAAAGAAAAGAAAACAACAAACCTCCAAGCAAGTGATCCAAAGCCAAAGAACAAGCGAAAACATGATCACTCGCCAATCCTAGTCTCGGCCCCTAAGACAAGGGCAACGACTCGACACAGCCAAGCAAAACAAAGCTCTCAAAGAGCACATCACAAAGTACAAAACTCAGGAAAAACAAAGGAGCTCCCCCTGCACATGTGCAAACTCCCCCTGAGCAAATGCAACCTCTTCTTCTCAAATTTTTCTCCTCACATGCCACATCTCCCAAATGCATACCAACAATTTTTCATAAAAACTTCCAAATGTATGAAAGTTCTCCCCAAATGCATGTGTATTCTCCCCCATATCATACAAAACTCTCCCCCTTGTTGACAATGCATGAATCAAGGTAGATGAAACTCTTCCCCTTGTTTTCATGAAAAATGCATGTCAAAGCACCTATATAATCTACTAAGATTCTCAAATATACACATTGCACAACAAAATGCTACACATGAGACATAGAGCAAGCAAGGTAGACATGGTGTATCTAGCACATTGCCATCAAGAAGGCAGAGACATATAAGCATGTGACATGGCTAAAAGCAATTTCAAGCAATTTTGTCAAAGAAAACATGCTTCTCATGAGCAAGATCCTACCCATACCAATTTGAGCATAAAGGCATTAGATCATCCAAAGTTTATGCAAGATCACAAATTCTCATTACAAGCTCATTATAAACGCCCACAAGCTACTCAAGTCATGTTAAAGCCACTGAGCCATGTGTCTACTTCTTAAAATGAGACTTCTCAAGGTAGACAAGCATGCTACGGTTTAGCACCCAAGTTATGAATATCAAACCATAAAAACATGATTAGGAGCTCATTTTTCAAGCATAAGGCAATTCATACACCAATTTCATTTTCAAGATTAAACATGGTACATCAAGTGCCTTTGCGGCAAAAAAAAGCTTATGCTCCTCCCCAAGCAAGCAAAAGGGCTAAACATTTACAATGACAAAGGATCTTTAATCCCGAGCAAAGAGAATATGATCCTCAAGCACAAACTGAGCATGATATAAGCATTTAAGCACAAATTGAGCATAGACAAGCATCTACTCATGAGAGAGGTAGTTTTTATCATTTTCACAACAAAAATGCTATCTCATCATACATATATGGAAAAACCAACAAGAGCATAGCATTTACATCCACAATTTACCAAACATGCACAAATCTCACCCATAGCACATCTGTGATCAATGTATATAAGAGAAGCTCAATCCTACCTCAAGTGACCCAAAGATGGCTATCCTACCAGGTTTTTGTACAGAAAGTAAAATGCATGAAGGAAATGCAACAAAATGCACATATGACACATATATACATGAGAAGCTCCAACACCGAGCTAAAAAGGAAAGCAAACCCCAAGCTCACCCCGCAAGCGAGTGAAAGTGGCTTGATCAAGCGGTTTGGTGAAGATGTCAGCTAGCTAGTCTTGGGTAGGAACATAGGACAAAGATATGTTTCCCTTCTCCACATTGTCTCTCAGGAAGTGGTACCTCACTTCTATGTGTTTTGTTTTGGAGTGGAGGATAGGATTTTTGGCTACGCTTATGGCACTGGTGCTGTCACAGAAAAGTGGAACCTGGGAGCACTCCTCACCAAAGTCACTCACGGTATAGGTCATCCAAAGCAGCTGGGAACATCAACTAGTAGCAGCTACATATTTAGCCTCGGTGGTGGACTGGGCTACACTCGATTGCTTGCGAGCTGACCAAGAGACCAAAGAAGAACCAAGGAACTGACAACACCCAGAAGTGGACTTGCGATCCAATCGACACCCAGCGAAATCCGCATCAGAAAAGCCATGAAGCCTGAGTGTCGAGGAGGCAGAGTACCACAGACCAAACTCAGGAGTGTAGTTCAAGTACCTGAAAATCCGCTTGATGGCTTGCCGATGTGAAGTCCTCGGTGAAGCCTAAAAACGAGCGCACAGACACACGCTGAACTGTATGTCTGGCCTCGACACCGTCAAGTAGAGGAGGGAGCCGATCATGCTCCGGTACTCGTTCTGGTCCACGGGTTCGCCGTCCTCGTCCGCATCCAAAGCCATAGTTGTACTCATCGGTGTAGTCAGCGGCTTGGAGTCGTTCATGCCAAACTTCTTCACCATGTCCCTGGTGTACTTCGCCTAATGTACAAAGGTCCCATCCGTGCACTGCTTGATCTGGAGACCCAAGAAAAACTGCAGCTCGCCCATCATGGACATCCAAATTCCCTGCTCATGTCATCTGCAAATCTGGCAACAAGATCATGAGAAGAGCCACCAAAGATTATGTCATCCACGTATATCTGAACAATCAAAAGGTCATTCCCATGCTTAAGGAGGAAAAGGGTCTTATCTACTGTGCCCATCACAAACCCCTTACTCAGCAAAAAAACCTCTCAACCTGCCATACCAAGCTCTAGGTGCCTGTTTCAACCCATAGAGTGCTCTCTAGAGTTTGTATACACGGTGTGGGTATTTCTCACTCTCAAACCCCGGGGGTTGCCTCACATGCACTTCTTCCTCTATTTGCCTCCAACTTGAACCCTTTAGCCACGGCAATGGCTAGAAGGATCCTAATTGCCTCCAAACGGGCCACAGGAGCAAATGTCTCCTCATAGTCTATCCCCTCCTTCTGGTTGTAACCCTGCGCCACCAACCTCGACTTGTTTCTTACAACCATCCCATTCTCACCATCTTTGTTCTTTCACACCCACTTGGTTCCTATGGGACGGCAATTTGGCGGTGGATCGACTAACACCCAGACTTGGTTTCTCTCAAAGTTTTTCAATTCCTCATGCATGGAATTCACCCAATTCTCATCAAACAAAGCGTGTCGAATATCTTTGGGCTCAAACGATGCAACAAAGGCAGAATGAGCGAAATGAGAAGTGTTCCTTGACCTCGACTACGTAGTGCGTTCATGAAGGTCACCAATGATGGTCGTCGGTGGGTGATCCACTTGTACTCGCCGGGGAGCCTCTCGCCTGGACACAATCTCCCCTTCAGCAGCAGCCTCCACTCGAACAGCCTCAGTCGTAGTGGGTGTAGGGGATGGTCCGTCCTCGATCGTCGTCATAGTAGTGGAAGTAGTACGTACACGATCAGCTGCTGGAGCATCACCACCATCATCATCCTCGTCTCCATCTCCGTCCTTCTCATCCTCAAAGATCCTCGCTCCAATCTCCTCGTCACATGCACACTCAAAAGCAGAAGAGCTACATGGCTGTGTCTCGTCGAAGGTAACCTCTCAAGTCTCCATGGTTCGGTTAGTGTCAAGGTTGAGCACACGATATGCTCTAGAATGAATCGCACAACCAAGGAAAATCCCATCCGAACATCGAGACTCAAACTTATCCAACTTGCCCTTCTTCAGAATGAAACACTTGCAGCCAAAAGCTCTAAAGTGACTCACCTTGGGTTGTCGGCCATGCATTAGCTCATAAGAGGTCTTCTTCTTAAAGGCACGAAGGAAAATGCGATTTGAGACATAGCAAGCGGTATTGACCGTCTCGGCCCAGAAATGCCTAGGAGTCCTATGCTCATCGAGCATCGTCCTGGCCATCTCACAAAGGGTCCGGTTCTTCCTCTCCACTACGCCATTCTGGCAAGCGACGTATGGAGAAGAGTACTGATGATCGAGACCAAGATCACTGCAAAAGGCATCAAAATGAGAGTTCTTGAACTCTGTGCCATTGTCACTGCGTATAGCTCGAATGGCATCACCATGTCTCTCATTCTTCAACCTCAAGATCAAGTCTCGAACAAAGCCAAATGTCTCACTCTTATCCTCCAAAAAGAAAACCCAAGAGTACCTCGAAAAGTCATCAACAACCACAAGAACATACCACTTCCCACCAGCAGAGCGAATACGAGCTGGCCCAACCAAATCCATGTGCAATAGCTCACAAGGTCGCTCGGTCATGACAGAAGTCAGAGGGGCGTGAGAAGCGGCAACCATTTTTCCATGCCGACAAGAAGCACAAACCAAATCCTTCTCGAATTTCAACTTAGGCAATCCTCGGACAAGATCAAGACCACTCAAGCGGGAAAGCAACTCAAAGATCAACTGTCCCAATCTCCTATGCCATTTCCAAAGCTCGGCCGAAACGCCAGCAACAAAGCATCGACGAGGACCAGCAGACTGGGAAAAATCGGCATGAAAGATTTGACCTTCGGGGACGATCATACAGACAAGATCGCCTCGAGAATCGAGCACACGAGAAGCACCCGACTTGAAATGAGCCTCAAAACCTTCGTCAAGTAATTGAGATGCTGACAACAGGTTGAAACCAAGTGACTTGACCAGGGCCACACTTCTTAAGGTCACCTTGCTACTCACCTTCACCATTCCTTCCGCAAGCACTCGTCCTCTCCCATTGTCCCCGAAAGTGATGTACTCCCTCGTACTCACCGGGGTGAGGCTGGAGAACCACCCACGATCTCCGGTCATGTGTCTTGAGCAACCGGAGTCGATCAACCAAAAGTTCTCCAAGCCTCCCACCTGTAATAAAAAATGAGGACGAGAATGAGCAAGCGACTCAACACTGGGGTTAGTACCAAAAGAGTCAAACCAGTGCTGAGCCATTTGCTCAAAAGAAGGGTTAGCAAAATCCATCCTCCCAAAACCTCTAAGTGGAGCCCTCTCACGCCTACCACCAAAGGACCTGTCACGTCTCACAGGAGGAGTACGCGCACCACGAGGGGAAAAACGTGGCCCGTAGTCCATCTGAGACCCAAAGCTCCGATCGTGCCTCCCAAACTCGTAACGGTCACGAGAAGGAGCACATCGAGCCAACTCACCACGCCCAAACCCAACACGCCTGTCTCTCTCAGGGAACACACCTCCACCTCCACCTCCACGAGTGGGAACTGTCCTCACAAACACATCACCCCTAGGTAGAGGTCCTCTATGAGGCTCAGGCACACCACGAGCAAGGTGGTACCTATCCTTGTTTGCCATCGCCCTAGCAAACCGCTCATCCCTCTTCCTCCAGAAACAGAACTCATCCTTGTGCCCATCCCTCCCATAATACACACAATGGAAGCGGATTGGCACTGGCTTAGGTTGTGGCTTCTCTACAAGCTTCTCTCCGGCTTTCTCTCCTGTCTTCCCATCAAAGACACTCCCCTGGGTGCTCACAAACTTGATGGGTTTTTGGTAGTTTTCAACTTTGTGGGGGAACACTGGAGGATCTGGGGTTGTGTCTAGCTTGTTTCTAAGATGGTTTGGCTTAGGTGCAAATTTGTTCATTGGTGTGGTATGTGGTGGAATGGGGATCTCTCCGGCTTTCTCTTCTCCCTCACCACTCTTTTCACCACACTTGTCAGCCCCCAACGCCTGACCATCAAACCTCTTGAACTGAGCCAACATCATACTCAATTGTGGCTCATGTCCAGACAACCACCCCATCATTTTTCTCAATTCATCATTTTCATCCTGCAGATGATCAACATAGTTTGCAAGTTCCATGTTTTTCAAAGCATGCATTTCACAGGTTGAACATGATGTGGGAAGAGGAGCTTTCAATGCCGCCTCAAGAGAAACAATCCTAGTGTGAGATTCATCTAGCCTAGCATACAAAATAGGACATGATGTACAAGCTCCTAACAAAGCTGGCCTAGACTTCAATTCATCACACTCAATCCTAACAAGTTCTAGTTCCTCCAAAGTAGAGGCATGCTTCTCCTTGAGAGCAGTCAAATCAGCAAGAAAAACGGAACAATCACCACAATCAATTTCATCCGCACAACAGGAGCAGACTTCAAAGAAGCTATCTCATTTCTAACATCCACAAGCAAGGATTCAAGTTTAGCTACTTTGTCCTTAGCATCACCCAACAAAGACCTGAATTCCCTCTTCTCCTTGTTCGTCTTTCTAAGCACATCATCACGGTTGTCAAGCAACTCATTCAGCCTAGCATTCTCCTCTAGCAAGAAGTTGGGATCTTGTCGTACCTCTTCATCGGAGTCGGAGTTCGAATCCGAGCCGTGCTTCCCACCCTTCTTGGAGTACGCCATGCCGCAAAAGCCTCCTTGCGCGACGAAGCTCAGGCCGGTGATGTTCTTGTCCGTGTGCTGCTTGTCCTTGCGCTTCTCTTGCTCTTCCTCGCTGCTCGAGTCGGAGGAAGCATCACTTGATGTCGAGTCGATGTCGCTCGCTCCAGCCACCATCGCTCGAGCGGTCTTCCTCTTGTGGCCGCCACTCTTCTTGTGTCTTCTCTCGCTCTTTTCCTTGTGCTTGTCCTTGTAGTCGTTCCGGGAGCGGTGCTTGTTGTAGTCGTGCTTGGGCTTGCCCTTGTAGTCATTCTTGATCTCCATGGCTTCAGGGCATTCGGCGATGAAGTGCCCATGCTTCCTGCACCGATAGCACATCCCCGAGCTCCGCCTTGCATTCTTGCAGTTCTCGTACATCAACCCAAACCTGTTGCTCGACAAGGCGAGATCGTCCTTGCTCAGCACATCAAAGTCCTCATCTGGCAAGGACACAAGACAAGACAAAGAGAAACTACCAGAGTTAGTGTTAGTCCTCGATCCTGAGACGAGAGCCAAACTATGAGGATCAGTGGGGCTCTCGCTCTAGGCTCTCAAGCCACGATCGACCTCTGAAGACCTAAGTTTGGAGAACAGCTCATCAAGCGAAAGCGTATCATACGCGCTCAACTCCTCAATGGCCTCGATCTTGGCTTCCCATACGGACCTATCCAAGGCATGCAAAAGCTTGATAGCTTGATCATGATCCGTGTATGGGAGCACTGTCACATTGGCCCTCATGTTGTTGACCATGCAAGTGAAGCGCTGAAACATAGCATCGGTCGACTCACCGGGGAGATGAGTGATGTTCTCGTACTCTCTCCGGTAAGTGGTAAACATCCGAGCTTGCACTTGGGCATTGCCAACATGAGCATTCTTCAACTTGAGCCAAATCTTTCCGGCCACATCCTCTCCGTACACTCGATCAAACTCCGAGGCACAGAGAGCACCGAACAAGTAATCAATGGCCTTGCTGTTGGCCTCAAACATGTCCCACGATCCTGGAAGCAGAAAACTATCTGGGATGACATAATGAGGATTCTGAGTGACCTCCCAGATAAGAGTTCCCTCCCCTCGTAAAAACGCGCCCATGCGCCTCTCCCACATCGGATAATTCTTGCCATCAAAGTGCGGAGGACACGACCCCTTGCCGTAATCGCCCATCTTTGGATCATAGACTGGTTAGAATCACAAAGATCCATAACCAGCTCTGATACCAATTGAAGGACCGAATCGGGCGACCAAAGAGGGAGGGAGTGAATGGGAGCCGATAAAAATTCTTCCCTAAGGTCGAACTCGGCCTATACCCCGATTGCCACTCCACGAATCCATGCACACAAAGGAAGCTCCAAACAAGACGCACACAAGCCTAGAAGATCAACCAAGAAGCCTAGGAGCAAAGAGCGGAAGCACCAAAGCAAGAACCGAAAGACTTAGCCAAGTCTGCGAAGTCCAGGACGGACCGTCGGAAAGCACCAGGCGGACTGTCCGCGGGACTCAGGCGGACTGTCTGCAAGCCCAGGGCGGACTGTCCGAAATGACCAACTGAACCACCAGTGGCACACCTCGAAATTCGGACCGTCCGTCTATGCCTTGCGGACTGTCCGCCAGTGTCGCGGACCGTCCATGGGGGTAGCGCGGACTGTCCGTCCAGCTTGCTGGAAACCCCAGACAAAGCAACCCTAACCCCAGACGAAAACTTGGCCACGCGGACCATCCGTGAGGCACTCGCGGACTGTCCGCAAAACCACTCGCAACCAAAACCTAGGGCCAAAACGAATCAAAACGAAGACGCTCAAGAACACGCGACGAACACGAAGAACACGGGATGAACCCTAGCCACGCGGACCGTCCGCGTGGACCTCGCGGACTGTCCGCCAGGTGCGGACAGAGCAAAAAAACGCCCAACCCCGAAAGTCAACTTCACCTTTCCTTCACCGGATCTCCCAAATGGTTGATGCTCTTGAGACAAGATTTTGGGGAGATGTAAAGCGTCACTCAAGGATGCTATGCCCCAAAAATCTCAACTCCTAAGCCACTAAATCACCAGGAATCGCGGATCAACCGAACCACCACCATGAACTCGAGCACCAACCAAAAATGCACGAATCGATGGCTATCCACAGCATTTGAGGGGTCAAGATCACACCCAAAGATGCGCAAGGCATCCACCCATGATCCCCTCAAAGAAATCCGTCAAGAAACGCCTCCAAAATCACGAATCGAGCCAAGAACGAAAACTCTCAAAAATAGTCCTGTTCGCACCCAAAATTGGCACAAGGCCGATCAGGCTGACGCCACCGGTCAGACCGGTGTCCCTCAACGGTCTGACCGGTGGGGCGTCCTGTAGCCGATCCGACAACGGCCACACCGGTCTGACCGGTGGGCCTGACCGGTCTGACCGGTGGACCCCGAGTCCGAGTAGAATTGAGGAGTCCTTGCGAGATTCGAGTTGTAGAAGGATTCCTTGCGGGGCAAGACCTCCCCACCCTATAAATATAAAGGGCCACGGCCGTTTGAGGTGGAATCACCCAATCAAACATTACTTTCTACAACTTTTATCTCTCAAATCCTAGCTTTTCCAACCTTGTGCTTTCCTTGTTTGTCTCGATGACGATCAGGGACGTTCTGAGTGGCCTTGCCAACCTCAGAGCAACCCTAGGCGCGCCACCTCCGACGGGGTCCCTCCCGAGGCGGCGATCTTAGGTTTTCACCGCGCCACTGCAGCCACCGGTCAGACCGGTGCCCCTGACCGGTCAGACCGGTCCGGGCAGGAGCTTCGGCGAGTTCAGCGTTTCGACGTTCCGCGCGATCTAGCGCTCATGTGTGTTGACCAGAAAAAGCGTCAATAAGTCCCAAAAATGACACGAAAATCACAGAGGACTAGGAGATCACCGGGACGCCGAATGCTTCCACACATCCAGAGGTCAGATTCTTTACAAGAGTCTAGCCTAAGGAATCCAGAGGGAAAAGAAACAGTTCAGAGAAAATCTACCGGGGGAGAAAGCCTTAGGAAGCAAGAGAGAGAGATGCCATCCACCTCTCCGCTATTTATATGAAGTTCATCGGAGGGAGGTAAATGACCACGCTACCCCTACTGCATAAATGAAGATACAACCCCTCAGGGGCATTTTGGTCAAGTCTACATCGAGCGGACGCGCTTCCACCGCGGCCTTGCTTAGCTTCGACGCAAGCCCCGTGATCACGCCACGTGCCCCCCGCCTCGAAGCTTCCCGAAGTTCCCGGATCACCGTCACCATCGCCTTGGGCCTCCGGGTTTAGTTTTGAGGCCCAAACCAAGAAACCGTCCACCAGATGGTTTTGTGGGCAAACAACCAAACCCCGCGTGCAAGCTTCGGGCTTCAACCGCTACCTTACACTGGCCCATGTTCACGACTTTAGCCCGCCAGTCTTGCACCGCACGGCTCGCACTTGACCCCAACGGCCACCGGGTGCATCGAACCAAGCCTATTTGCCACTCCATGACCCGGAGGCCGCCACAGCTCAGGCCTTTCGCGCTTGTTCTTCACCTGCACCGACACGAGTCAAGCCGCAACCTGTACCTGCACACTTAGCCAAGCATCAGTCCACACAACATTGTCAATCACTCATCACTAAGGAGCGACCCTCCACTGGTCCTCGGACACACCTGGTCCTCAATCATGCATGGCTTTTGGCTAGTGGGTTTGTTTTGCCAGAAAGCGACTAAGGAGTGAATCCTTACTTTCAATATTTTAGCTCAAGTTCTAGTAGATCGAGTTATTGCTAGATAAGCAACTAATTCAAGCATACTTGTGCAAACAATTAATCAAACATCAAGTTTATCAACATTTCATCATAGAGGGATTATCATGGTTAGAGGGTTAAGCTATTCCCGGATAACGGTGAGAGGCCGACGTTCGGTCGATTAATAACCTTGCAAGGTGAACCTAAACATACGAGAGAAAACCCTCACAAAGAGTGATTTCAACCAAACGGTTCCCGTCATTCGTCGGATTATGAACAGATGCCACAGTCCTAGGTACATAGCAAGCTGGCATGCCTCACACTAGTATCCAGCATCACCATGCACCACAGTTTGCAAGACTGGGGTAGCAGCCCAAGAGTAGTAGCCTAAAGTTCCCGCACCACGTCATTCAGGTACTAGGTTTACCGTACCCATGTCCGACAAATGTTTAGTATTTTCAAATGCTTAATCTCTTAACCATTGGACCTGAGCCCAAATCCCATGCTCTTACCACGTGAGCAATTCAATTTTAACAAGTCTTATGATTCCAACATAAGAACCTATTCTCGCGAGCGAAGTACATCACCTGACTTGTACCGGGTCCTTAGTGCATAGCAGCTATCGACCTAGCATACTAGTATAAGATCATAGGTACTTATGGTTCATGCATCTAGGGTTTCCATTCAACTCCTGAACGTAAATGCGGATACATATACAAGCATAAATTCGGGAATTGTAAAAAGGGAAACACATAGATATATGTTAAACCGGGGCTTGCCTTCACTAGCAATGTTAGTAGGAAAGTCTTGTGAACTTTGGTTCGGGTCTTGCTGCACTTCCACGTAGTTCACTTCTCCCTCGAACGGTTCGTCACCTCGTTTCGAGACAAGCTCGCTGCTACCGTCAGAAGGTTCTACACGGAGATGCACATGCAAGAATTAAAGGGTGAAATTATTTTACTTTAACGACAACACATCATATAACAATCATAGGGTGCATGATTGGTTATAAACACTTAGATAAACATACATTCATCATACTATTCCAAAGAAAAGGAAAAAGGCAACCAACCAATTATTCAACATTCTTTTAGATGGTGATCATGTGCACATTTATACAAACAAAACAAAAGTCACTTCACAACAGTAACTAAACTTCACACATTCACTGAAATTAATTAATAAGCCTCTGAAATAAACACAACAAGAGTAAACATGCATTTCACACACATATCAAGCATTTTATAGCTATTCAAACTACCACTAAGCATATAAAAATAAATATAGCTCCTCTGGTCCTGATTTTTCTCATACAGCAAGATGACCACAAAACATGCTCTCACACCAAAAAGCATGCATAGGAAAAATATAGATTAATTCTAACAAAAATAACAAAACCAGCCTAGTAATTAATTCACAATTTCTTCCAGGCAAAACTTTTCAAGCAAGGGACTTCAAATTTTTACCAGAGGACAAACTCACCAAAACAAGGGACTACACCAATATTCAAAATCTTATTCTACCCCTAACTTCAAATATACACATAGGCTCCTCTAGCATGCATAAATCAAAAACCTATTTTAACAGAGTCAAACCAGCACACAAAAGATACTAGAGGCTCAATTCATCATACACAGTTCAAGGGGTAAAAATTAGCCAGAGAGCAAACCTATGCAGTGCTAGGCAAAAAGGTGAATCTTCTACTAGCATAAAAGCTAAATAAATCATAATTCAAAATCTACTCAGTAACTTTATACAAATTTGTAACCAGAGCTCATGAACATCATATTGCACAACATATCCAAATTTCAAGTCAAACTCACATTTAGAAATTAAACTACAGCAAAAACTATTCAAACTGAGTTTTCAAAATTATTTCAAAACTATTAAGAAAAACTATATACAACTTTTCTAGGAAATGTAGTGCTCTTCACAAGGATTCCAAAAAGTCCTTATTTTCATTTTTCTGATTTTTCTATGAATTTATATGGATTTTAGAAGGTGCAGGACTGAGTTGTGAAGAAACCTAGATAAGAATCCTTACAAACATGCCCCTCCTTCACAGATATACCCTCAGACACAAATCAAGCTTCACACATATGCCCTCGGCGCGGCCAGCGGCGGAAGCCGCCGGATTCCAGCGAGGGGGTGCTCGGCCTGGGCAACACGCGAGGGGGAAATGGTCTTGGACGTCCTGGGACTCGATTCCGGTGCTTGGCGGGCTGGGGAGCACGCCGACAAGGTGGTTCGGCGGCGCCCTGCGGCGGCGGCCGCTACGGCTGGAAGCCGGCAAACAGGGGCTCGGCCAGGGAGTTGTGGCGGTCGGGGAAGGTCTAGGCGGTGCTTGTGGACGCGCGAGCAGACTCAAGTGGCTGTGAGGACTCCTGGGAGGTGAAGCTCACCGTGAGCGCTTATGGCGGCTGGCGGCGGAAGCAGAGCACGGCGGTGGTGCGCATGCAAGCGAGGAGCTAAGGGGCTTTTAAAGGAGCGCGGCGACGACTCGATGACCTCGAAGTCTTGGAGGACAAATCGCGAGATGGAGGGCACATGGGCGTGCTCTCTGCGCGGGCGTACGGCGCACGCGGGAGTGGCCGGGTGGCGCGGCGCACCAGTGGTAGCGCGACACCTGGTGGCCGGGGAGAGGTGCAGGAGTCGGTTGGTATCACGGGGTCCACGCACGGGTATGGGGAGGTGCGTCCCTCGGCGTGCGGGCCCGGCGGTGGCGCATGCGCATGGCGCGTGCGCGCGGCCCGGCGCTGACGGCGCGGCGTCGCGCGGCCTGGCGCTCTGGAGCGCGGGGTGCGGAACAAAAATTTCCGCACCCCACTGGATGTACTGCACGAGATGTCACGGTGCTTGAGCGCACTGTACCGTCTTCAGGATCTCCGCAGTGTGGCTACCACAGATGTGTCCACCGTTGCTCTCGACACTGCTGGAGTGTTGGGAGTACGGACTCACCACCTGCGCTCCATCTCCCTTAGCTACATGGGACTGGAGCGGGACCTTACAGAAGCACGACTGAGGATTGTTGGACTGCAGGCTAGAGAGGCTCACTGGGTGACCTGTATGGCTCAGTGGGCAAACCAGCTCGCTGATCGCCTTCAGACTATTACGGGACTCCAGGAGCAGCGAGATCAGATGCAGGTTGAGATGGATTAGATGAGGAATGAGCGCTTACAGCACATACAAGCAATAGCACAGATGGAAGAACAACTAGAGTTGATGGACGAGGATCTGGGTGCTACCCATGGCATGATCGCTGTGTTGCAGCAGCCGCCGCCACCACCAGTTCTAGAAGCTATGGATGATAATCCGGATGACACTCAGTCCATGATAGACAGTGAGAAAGAAGCACCACAGGCAGAGCCGATGGAGATTTCTTCATCTGCTTCCAGCGCCTCCTCAGTAGGGAACCTAGATGACTTCTAGATGGTAGTAGTTAGTGCAGCATGTGTACTCCAACGATGGCCTAAATTTTGGTCCGTGGAAGGGATAGGCTAACATAGATGGAGTATCCTTTTGTGTGGCTAGGACCTGCATGTCAACCACTAGTATGTTGAATGAGGACCTAGCATGTGTTGTAATCTAGTGTATCATCAAGTGTTGCAAGACTTTCTACAGCAGTCCTAGTAATCTGTAATTTGAACCTCCTTATGTTCAAAAATGAGCTGTGCAATATGAAGGAAAGTTGTTGGAAATTTTGTTTTGTGCATGCTCACAAATTTTCACCCTTATTGCTCTTTTGTGCTGAGAGTTATGAATATTTTTGTAACCCTCGGCTGGCTGAAAAACAGCCAGGACAGAGAATCGGTAATTGGATTTTTCAAGCATGATAACATCAAAATCCGAGTATCAACTGAATACCCAAGTCGTAGTGCACGAAATGATTCTCCTTCTGACCGAGTTTGAGTAGCATGTGTTAATCGAGCCGGGAGATATGAATTTTTCATTTCAGTGTTGTGGCTGACCCGTCTGAAAAATTGTGCAATGAATGGATTGTTTTCACATGTTCTACTTGTGCATAATTCTATCTGCAAGCTTGTGAATGTGTGACTAATCTCTACTACCATGATTTTTCAGATGGTGGGTCCCACTCGCAATACTCCCCATGGATTCGGTGATGCTAGTGGCAGCAATCCACCACCACCACCCCCCATGACACCCATGGAGACCTTCCTTTTAGCTCAGGCTGATATGATGCGCTAGATCTTGCACAATCAGCAGTAGCAGCAGGAACGCGGCAATCCGCGTGATGACCAGCCACAAGTGGCCAAGAATGAGCACTTTACGGCCATGAAGCCGCCAATTTTCACCAAAGCAGAAGAACCATTAGAGGCTGATGCTTGGATTCGTGCCATTGAGGCTAGGTTCGATGCTCTCACTCTGCCATGCTCAGAGGAGCGCAAGGCTAGCTTTGCAGCATTGCAACTTCATGGTCCTGCTCTGATCTGGTGGGAACACTTTAAGATGACGCAACCTGCTGGACATGCCATTACTTGGGATGAGTTCAAAACTGCATTCAAGACTCATCACATTCCTTAGGGAATGGATGATCGGAAGATAAGTGAACTACTAGCATTAAGGCAAGGTTCTGACTCTGTGTATCAGTATGCACATAAATTCAACAACCTTTGTCAGTATGGGGGATATCATGTGGATAATGATGCGAAGAAGATGGATCGTTTCCGACGTGGTCTTGATCCCGAGCTTTATGAAAGGCTGAACCCCATCAAGACCGACACCTACCATGAGATAGTGAATTTAGCTATTTCTCAAGAAGATGCTATGAAGAGGACGCAAAATGCAAAGAAGAGGAAGGCTGTGTTCAACTCTAAAAACACACCTACTCGGAAGTTTCTCCTTGTGAACAAGGTTCCCCAGGATTCTCAAACGAACCAGCAGTCTGGACGCTGGGTAGCTAAGCCGTCTCAGAATCAGCAGCGGGGAGGCTATCGTTCTTCTACTTCCCAGCAGCAGAATTACAAGTCCAATGCTTCGCAACCTAAGCGGAATGCTAGGGATGGCAAATGCTACAATTGTGGTGAGACGGGACACTATGCTAATGAGTGCCCCCGTCCCAAGCAGCAGAACCTGCGTGACCAGCAGAACCAAGGACGTGGACCTACTCAGGACAACAAGGACAAGGGAAAGAAGAAGACCATGCAAGACAAGTAGGGTCGCCTCAACTTCACCACAATGGTGGGAATTCCTGTGGGAGCAGCTGTCGTGATGGGTACATTCTCTATCCAAGGAAAACCTATTAAGATTTTGTTTGATTCGGGTGCTACGCACAGTTTTATGAACAGGCAAACACAAATCAAGTTGGGTTTAAAGGAAACACACACCAGGAGTATCTATAAGATCGCCACACCGAGAGGAAAAATTCCTTCCAGCACCCTAATCATTGGGGTACCTTTGGAGTTAGGTAGCAAGGTCTTTCAGACGAATCTTATAACCTTGGGTCTAGATGGAATAGATGTTATTCTAGGAATGGACTGGATGACCCTACATAAGGTGATCTTGGACATTTCTGAGTGAAGGATAAAAATCAACTCCCCGAGAGTAGGAGCATCAACACTCTACTTACCTTCCAGAGTATCTGAGGATTCATGTGCCTATGTGACCATAGCTACCCAATTAGAAGAAATTCCTGTGGTGTGTGAGTACTCGGATGTCTTCCCTGATGATCTGTCGGGTATGCCACCAGACTAAGACATTGAGTTCGTTATCGAGCTTCAACCTGGTATGGCACCTATCTCAAAAAGAGCCTAACGCATGCCACCCAAGGAACTGGCTGAGTTGAAGACCCAACTTCAGGAATTGTTGGATAAGGGTTTCATTCGCCCGAGTTCTTCTCCTTGGGGATGTCCTGCTCTCTTCGTTAAGAAGAAAGATGGTAGTTTGAGACTTGTTTGGACTACCGACCTCTCAATGCAGTGACTATCAAAAACAAATACCCCCTTCCCCGCATTGATGTGTTGTTTGATCAACTATCAGCAGCAAAGGTCTTTTCCAAGATTGATCTTAGATCAGGGTATCATCAGATAAAGATCCGGCCTTGTGATATTCCTAAAACTGCCTTCTCCACACGCTATGGGCTATATGAATTTATAGTCATGTCCTTCGGGCTGACTAATGCACCTACTTACTTCATGTACCTCATGAATTCGGTATTCATGAATGAACTGGATAAGTTCGTGGTGGTCTTCATCGACGACATCTTAATCTATTCCAAAGATGAGGAAGAACATGTCGAACATCTCCGAATTGTTCTGCAACGTTTGAGAGATCACAAGCTTTATGCTAAATTCTCCAAATGTGAATTCTGGCTGGACAGTGTGAAATTCTTGGGCCACACTATTTCTAGTGATGGTATCTCAGTGGATCCAAGTAAAGTGCAAGAAGTGATGGATTGGAAACCACCTAAGTCCGTTCATCAGATTCGAAGCTTTCTCGGATTAGCTGGTTATTATCGTCGCTTCGTTTCAGATTTTTCCAGAATTGCCAAACCTATGACTGAACTTTTGAAGAAAGGGGTCAAGTTTGTATGGGATGAGAATTGTGAGAAAGCTTTCCACACCCTAAAGCAACATTTGACTTCAGCGCCCGTTTTGGCTCAACCAGACAACTCTAAGCCATATGAGGTTTATTGTGATGCCTCGGGTACTGGTCTCGGTTGTGTTCTCATGCAAGAAAATAGAGTCATTGCTTATGCTTCTCGAGCACTTCGACCCCATGAATTAAGTTACCCCACTCATGATCTTGAATTAGCAACGGTTGTTCATGCTCTCAAAATTTGGAGGCATTATTTGATGGGAACCCATTGCAATATTTTCACTGACCACAAGAGTCTCAAGTATATCTTCACTCAAGCCGACTTGAATATGCACCAGAGAAGGTGGTTAGAACTCATTAAAGATTATGACTTGGAAGTACATTACCACCCCGTAAGGCAAATGTCGTTGTTGATGCTCTTAGCTGAAAAGCCCATCGCAATTGCTTATCTGTGGACACCTATAGTGACACCCTGTGCCACGAGATGAACAAACTCAATTTGGAAATTATTAGTCAAGGTGAGTTAAATGCTATTGGCATGGAGACAACCTTGTACGACAAAGTTTTAAATGCACAGTCCAATGACGAGGATGTCAAGAGGATAAGGCAAAAGTTGTCAGAAGGTGATCCTAAATACAAGTGTTTCCACCAAGACTCAAAGGGTACAGTTTGGTTTGGGCAACGTCTTGTTGTCCCAAATGATACAAGCCTCACGAAGGAAATTTTGGAAGAAGCTCATTTATCAAAATTCTCAATTCACCCTGGGAGTAGCAAAATGTACCAAGATTTGAAGGAAAACTTCTGGTGGTCAAGAATGAAAGTAGAGATTGCCAAATATGTGTACGAGTGTGACACATGTCAGAGAATTAAAGCCAGTCATTTAAAAGACGATGGTGTTCTTCAACCATTGCCGATACCTTCATGGAAATGGGATGATATAAGTATGGATTTCATAGTGGGACTACCTTTCACATCTAAGCACCATGATTCTATCTAGGTTATTGTGGACAGACTCACCAAGACCACACACATTATTCCCGTTCATACCACATACTCAGCGAAGCAATAGGCAGAGATTTATCTCGAACGCATCGTGTGCTTACACGGAGTTGCTAGAACCATCGTTTCCGATAGGGGTTCTCAGTTCATGTCACGTTTCTGGGAGCACCTACATACCTCCATGGGAAACAAGCTACTTCACAGTTCTGCTTACCACCCTCAAACAGATGGTCAGACTGAGAGAGTCAATCAAGTCCTAGACGATATGTTGAGGGCTTTTATTGTCCATTTTGACAAAAATTGGGGCAATTGCTTGTCCTTGGCTGAATTCTCATATAATAATAGCTACCAAGCAAGTTTGAAAATGGCACCATTTGAAGCTCTTTATGGAAGGAGATGCCGAACTCCTTTGAACTAGTCATAGACCGGGGAAAGAAAATTCTTTGGTTCAGCATTAGTTGAAGAAGCGCAAGAAAAGTAAAAGTAATACAAGCAAATCTAAAGATAGCTCAAATGCGACAACAACACTACCATGATCAAGGAAAGAAACCTAAACCGTATCAAGTTGGTGAATATGTCAAGATTTGGAGTAAAAGGGAAACTAGCACCACGCTATATTGGCCCTTATGAAATCATTCAAGTTTGTGGACCGGTTGCCTATCGCGTTCAGCTTCCTGAACGTCTTTCAGCAGTCCGCAATGTGTTTCATGTTTCACAACTCAGGAGATGTGCAAATAAGCCAGAGATAAAAGTTATCATTGAATTCAATGCTTGGATAGAACCCGACTTATCTGTGGTTGAGCACCCTCTAAGGAATTTGGATAAGAAGGAGAGAAAGACTCGATGACATTCGGTAAAAATGTATAAAATCCAATGGAGCCACCATACTGAAGAAGAAGCTACTTGGGAGACGGAACATTATCTCAACACTAGGTATCCAGGTTTTCTACAATCTCGTGATCGTAAGTGTTTTCCCCTACCTTTGTCTTTTATTTTCCGAATCTCGGGACGAGATTCTTTGTAAGGGGGGTGGGCTGCAACATCCTTGATGTTTATGCAACAGTGATCACCATCATTAACAAGGCTAAGCATGGTAATTAACTTGGTTGACTTGGTCAAACCCCTAACCAAGGTCAACCCTCTGAAAACTAAGGTCAAAACCCTAGAACTCTATACCTATCTTTGGTAATCTAGCGCGTTCTCCACTTTTCATAACAACTTCAAAAACGGCCAATATGAAAGTTGCTCATTTTTATATGGGACACATTTCATTCAATTGGCGATTTTTCAAATTCGAAGTGGATGACACTCAAAAACTTGGTCAAAGTTCAAAGCAGCATTTTGACCTAGCCGAGAAAACAGGAACTTCAAGCCACTTTATCTCCAAATACATGAAGTTTTTCATAGGTCGACCTTTACAAAAGTTGGAGCTGGATAGGAGGTCTACAACTTTGGTTTTTGGAGATTTTCGAGTTTAGTTTGAAATTTTTGAGATCGTGTTGGTCAAATCGGGCTTTGTCGAAATGAATTAGGCCGGTGCCTTGGCCGCACGCTCCTGTGCGTCGCGCGCGCGCCGAGCCCCCCCGTCCACCCCGACGTCCGTGCCACGCCGTCACCTGGCCCCACAGACACGCCAGTCGTGTCGCCCCTAGGTGCGCCTCCCCAGGGGGTAGCAAACCTGGTGGCCCACGCCAGGACGAAGCCGCGCCCAGCCCCGCCGCCCCGCGTGCCGCGCCCGCGCGTCGCCCGCGTGCTGCTCCCGCCAGCCGTGCGCGCGCGCTGTGGCGGCCTTGTGCACACACGCCGCGGAATGAGAAGGGCGGCCAGTGACGAGCCACTACCCAGCACGCTGCCGCCTATAAAAGGGCCAAGCCCGTGCGCCGCAACGCGTCCACCGCTCCGCCGGGTCGCCATTGAAGTGCCGCTGTTGAACTCCACCCCCGCTCCCGCTCTACCTCGCGCCCGCCTAAGCACCCCAGAGCTGTCGCTAGACCCCTCTGGAGCTTCCCCGGTCGTTTGTTGCCCAGCCTTGTGCCCCTGCTCGCCGAAAGACTCGCCGCCGTGGCTGCTCTACCACGGCTCTGCTGCCGGCGATCGCCGGAGCCTCCTCTGAGCCGGCCAACGCCCGGGATCGAGCCTAGGTGAGCACGTAGTCGACCCCCGCCGCTTGCCCGGCCAAGTCCGGCCCCACCTCACCGCTGGTGATCTCACAGCGCCGCCAAGGGTATATGTGTGAACATCGAGTTCTTCCTAGGGTCCTCTGTGCAAAAGCCAAGGGTTTTTCTGCAAAAAGATTCTTCCTTTTCAATCCCTTTTTCCTGAATCTTGTAAAATAGAGATCAAATCACAGAAAAATCGTAAAAATGCAAACCCAGTTTTGTTGTGATCCTTATGACTAGAGAAAACTTTTCTACAAAGGAAATTTTCAAATTTATGTGTAGATTTTAAATAATTTTGAATTTACCTGTTTGGATGGATCTGAAATAATTCAAATTCTATGAACGTCTGAAGCTCTATTTTGGATATGTTGTTTGCCTTGTCATGTTGGTCTTCTGGTTCAAATTTGGCACAAAGTTATCTCGTAGATCTTTAGTTATGAATTAAAGTTTATTTTCAGTAATGTTCCTATTCATGATTTTTGTAACTTAATCTGTTGATCTTTTGGATCCAATCTTTTTGCTATGGTCCTGGTTGATGATTTTGCACCAAGGATAAATAGTAGACATGTTTTTATCATGTTTATAGGGTCAAGTAATGTTTTCACAAGTTCAACTATCCTTCATAAAATTTGAAGTAATTTAAATTTTCTTTGCTGAGTAAGTGCATATCTCTGCATGGTTAGGTGTTTTGAACTTCTACATGAATTTCTAGCCCAAGATGTGGTATATTTATTTCTGTATGATTTATTCTTGTTTTTAATGAATGAATCTAGTTGTATTTTTCATGCTAAATCTGTGGCTTCGATTGATCTAAATTTTTGATAGTAGCTCATGTATAGTATGATGTGCCTCCCTGCAAAGTTTCATAGCCACCTTGTTTGTATTTCTTCCAGAATGAATTTTCGAAGTAAATCAAGCTTAATCCACGAAATGAAAATAAAAAAATCACCTTTGTTTACATTTCAAATCTTTTGGTTGAGCTTCACCAAATCATCACCGTGAACAGCACCCTTAATGTGGTGAAGAAAAACTAATTAATTAATTTAGATGTGCACACAATCACCATCAAATAAGGAGTTATACCACGCACACACACCCTTTCTTTGACAGTAAGAGTATGCTGGATATATCCTTGTCTAGGTGAATGTGGTCACCCATACACCCCCACGTTTACCCTTCAATTCTAAACTACGTTCTCACTCCTCATTTATAAATACATGAAGTTAATGCATATGCATGTCGTGTAGAACTTCCAGACGGGAACTACGAGTTGGTGCCGGAATCCGAGGGAGATCTCGCTGAAGGAGAAGTGAACGTGGTGGAGGTGCAGCAAGACCCGAATCAAGTTTCGAAGGACTTCATCACTGACTTTGCTAGTGAAGGCAAGTCCCGGAGCATAACCCAGTTTTCTAACTTTTATAATTATGCTTGTCTATGTTTGTGCATTTATGTTTCAGGAGTTGAATTGAAACCCTAGATGCATGATCCTAGGCACCTATGCTCAAATACTAGCATGATAGGTTGCTAGTTGCCATGCTCTAAGGACACGGTAAAAGTCGAGTGATGTTCGTCACTCGCGAGCTATGGGTCTCTTATGTTGGAATCATAAAATTTTGTAAAATGGATAGGCTCATGTGGTAAGAGCATGGGACCGACTCCGGCCAGTAGATCTGTGGTTAAGCATTTGAACGTACTAAACATTTACCGGGAATGGGACCGCTAAGCCTAGTACCTTCTTGATCTGGTAAGGGATCTATGACCACTAATCTTGGGAAGAGTCCCCTCTGCCTACAGCAGTGTGGTGCATGTGTGAAGCTGGGCGGCGTGTGTCTCCATGACCAGCAAGCCTTGTACCAAAGACTGTAGAAATGGATCCTGAGTCGGGGATGGTTGGGAACTGCCTGGTTGGTGCATACCCCACCCCCTGTTGGTTTCTAGTTGGCTATTTTTTGGGGTGTGCATTCTCCCGTGTGTTTAGGTCCACCTTGCAAGGTTATTTAATCGATCGATCATCGGCCTCTCACCATTACCCGAGATTGCTTAACCATACACGCTATGTCCCTTAATGATGGAATTGAGAAGTAATTTGGATATATGCTTAATTGTTTGCACAACTCATGCTTGCAATAGTTGCTTACTTAGTAATGGCTAATCAACTATAATTTTGAGCTAAAACTTGAAAGTATGGACATACTCTTTGTTAGTTTTCAGCAAAACAACCCACTAGCCAAAGAGCCTTGCATGTCTAGAGAGTTGGTGATTTTCCATCACCCGACGGTTAAGTCTTGCTGAGTATTAGTATACTCAGCCTTGCTTTTGATGTTGTTTTCAGGTGGTGTGAATGATGATGGGTTCCCGTGGCCTGGTTCTCTCGCACCCGGATGGGAAGTTGAGTGGGAGGATGACAGTGCTTAGTGACGTCATGGATGGCCTCCTATGACGTTACTTATGATGTTTAGTTTTTTTTATTTTTTCTGCTGTGTTTTGAACTCTGAACTTTTTACCTTATGCAAAGGACTTGGTTTGTAATATTAAACCTTATGGAGCTTGATGTAATAATTTGAGAAATGTTTATCTCTGGAGTCGTCGTCGTGTGAATTTTAATGTACAAGTCTTCGATCCTTGTTCAAGTGATTTACCGGGCTTGACCCGGCAGAGGCGACAAGTTAGTTCTGTATTATTGCTTAATGACCAGATGGACCGGTTTAGGCAATAATATGGAATTAATTTGGGCGGTTCTGTCACACGCGTGGCCTTCACGAACAGTCGCGACAATAGCGGACGGTCCGTGTGGCTTAGCCGGACAGTCCGATTTTTCCGGTGTGCTACTGGAGGTTCTGTTGCAGTTTTCGGACAGTCCGCAAGGTCGGTCCGGATAGTCCGCCTATGACTAGCGGGCAGTCCGCCCATACTGCACGGACAGTCCGCGCTGGCTTTTCCAGAATTGGCCAAGTGCTTTAATTCTTGTCTTGTGCTTCCGTGCTTTGATTCAAGGCTTGTCTCTAGGACTTGTGGGCTTGTGTGTGAAACGAACCGGATTCCCACGAATGGATACCCGATCCCTGCACCTCGGTGATAGTCCCAAGAGGCTATCACGTGCAAATCCCTGTCTCAAAAAGTAAAGAAAACCGTACAACAGAAGGAAATATACGAAGGTCCACATAATAATATTATAATATTTAAGCATCTGAGTACAGCATTACGACACATGCCAGGTACAAGTCCAACAGGACTGAATCAAACAGAGTAAACATCTACGCAGCGGCTCTCATGTAGCGAAGTAGACTCCATCTCCCAAAGGCAAGCTCGAGTGTAGGGCAGCCTCAGTCATCCCATCCATCGTGCTCAAAGTCGTAGTCCGGCTCCTGGTCTGAAAACCTGTCATCTACTCAATAAGCGAGTAGGTCATGTCATCTTCCCAACAAAGAGCATAAGCAAAAGAGAATAATTCTAGTATGCATGAGTAATCCTATTTATGGCTGTAGAAGGTTATGCAAGCAGCAATAGCAACATCAAGGAATGCAGAAATGCCGAGAGGTCACCATCTCCGAGGAGATCCACACCTCCGAGGACAACGCCTCCGGGGTCAACACCACAAACAAGGAATGAACACCAAGCACTGGATCTGCGACGTTGGGTCACCAACTCCTATTCCCACATCTCAACCGCACGAAGCCGGGCTCACACACACAGGGGAGAGAAAGTAGCACAAACGAATACTAGCCAGGTGAGAGATCGAAAGGGTTGTCCATACCAGTGGACACGAACTATAGCTATAGGTTTAACACTCTGCAGAGGTTGTACAACTGGACCCGCCGGATAGGGCAGAAACGGATGCCTCCGATCCACATCCCTACCTAACAGCCGAAGACCTAGCAGTGGGTGGCACTCTCCTACCTCTCCGAGCCTGACTCTTCCTGAACTAGGGCACGAAACTTGTCAGCACGGCCTCAGAGCTGTGAAACCTTCCCCGGAGGAGCCGGGGCGACATCTACTCGGGGAGTATAACCCGTCCCCCTCACACGACCACACCGGTCCGCCTACAAGCTGAGTGCCAACCACCAACAAGTTCTCAGACTGAACCCCGCCCATACGTGAGCGAACGGTTTGTACAAAAATAGCCCAACGATCAAGGTCACACAGTAGATCGGTACTTAATTGCAAGAGCGAGCACTCACCAACTCCCACAGTCCGACATGCCACTAGGGTGGGAGGCCAGGTCGCATCTCCCCTAGACAGGCGTTCACAAGTAACCAAAGCGGCTCGCTCCTGTGGTAACACGTCAAGGATAGACACTCACCCAAAACACACGCTAGAATACCGAGATATACCAATCTCGGTCCAAACCAGAGATCCATCCATAACTAAGGGTAGAATATATGGATGAATAAAGCTGGGATCTAGCTAGGGGTCTGTAGCTAGTTCCAAAAGTAGGTAGTTCAAGGATAGGATTAAACAATTCCAAGGCATGGCTAATAATTTTCTATGCAATTCAAAAACATGCATAAATAATAATTAAGCACTAGCAACTAAAGCTTGCATAGGATCTATATGGTTGGGAGTGACATGACACCTGGCTAGTGTCCGTAGTCCTGGTCTGGGTTGAAGTCGGGGTCGTAGTCCTCCTCTGGATCGTAGCTCGGGTCTGTGCAGCACGAGATACGAGACTCTTAATTACCGGCAATCAACTAAGCATAAATCCAAAGAAACCCAATTTTAAAAGATTCAAAATTATCCAAACTAGCTACAAACAGCACCGTCTCATTTTTAGAAAAATAAAGAAACTGGTTTCATATTTTTTAGAGTTATAAATAATTAGTTATGAATTTTCAAAGGTTATTAGATTTATAAATTAATTTTCAAATTTATTTATAAATCAGAAAAGGATTTTAATTTTGAAAATAGCCCATGACGTCAGCATGACATCATCGTCACGTCAGCGTCACTAGTTAGTGGGCCTTAATGGGCCGAATGTATTAGTGGGCTGAATACGGCCCATTGGACTTAGCCCGGTGGGCCAATCGAGCAAAGTCCAGAGGATCACCCTGAACAATAAACAAAGTCCACAACAGAAAAGGAAAAAGGGCCGTGATGGGCTTCAGCAGGCTGGTTGGCCCATTACTTCCGCGGACTCGCACCGAAGAAGTCCGGTGGAGGTCCTTGGAGTAATCTGGTGTGCATGGCACCCCCATGCCATCCACGCGCGTCTCGGCATGCCCCAGCGCGTGCGCCTAGCAGCGACGGTGAACTGCGTACGGCGATGGCGGTGGCTTCGGAGCTCGTGTAAGTGGTTGTTAGCGACCACTAGGGCCTGGCGGCTACCTCAGCGCAGCCACAGCCCTGGGGTGGAGCTCCTGGGCATGCGCGAGGCTCGACGCGGCGGCGCTCTCAGCGTGAAGCAGAGGCGACGGCGGCGACGACATGAAAAACAATGGCGACGCGACGACAGCGGTGTCCACGATTCTGCGCGGGACATCTGGCCTTGCGCTGGGGTGCACAGGGTTCAGTTGCCCATGCGCACACACATACACAAGCGCGGCGACCAGACTTGGATCGCGCGCACGAATCGTGCACACAGCACAGCACAGCAATGCTCCGGCGCGTCGCGGCGGAGTTGATGGCGGCGAGTGGCCAACGACCTGCCTGCTCATGCTGGGGTTCACGGCGGTGATAAGGTTTAGGATCCCTACAGAAGATCGGCGGCTCGAAGGCCAGACAGAGGCTTGTCAACGAGCTCGGGGCTCGGCGCACGGCGCGGCAGCCGGCGCGGCGTGGTGCAGGGGCACGCTCCCAGGCATCACAAGAAGTTCAAGGGAGAAAGAAAAGAAGCAGGGCACAACGACGCTCACGGTGGGGCGAAGGTGTAGACGTGGTCATGACAAGCATCGGGGAAGCGGCGGTGAAGTTCACGGCCGCGCGTCGAGTTGAAGCGGCGGCGTCCTCCTCTGCTCCGGCTCCTGCTCGGCGCGGACAGCTCGTTCCTCAACCCGATGAGCTCCGGCTTCTATGGCTCCGGCGACGGCGAGGTGGCGTGGCAGTGAAGCACGCCCCTCATTCTCTTCTTCCCCCTTCTCCTCCTCTCCCCCTCTCTTCTCCTCTCAGCGGCAAAACAGGGGAACCAAAAGGGGAGAGACCCCAATTGTGAGTTGCCTTGCAGCACTGGCCTCGCCCGGGGGTTTAGCTGCTCCAGCACGTCGAGGCGAAGGGCAAAAGGGTCACGCCTCGGTCCCTATTCGCTTGCGGTGGTGCGAAGGTGATGTGGCGGTGCGGCAGTGGCCGGCGGGCTCCTGTGCACGTCAACAGGTGAGGGTAAAAGGGGAAAATCCCCGGGCGGTGCATAGGCGCGGTCGCCTGGCTCGGCGTCCGTGCCACAGGCGTGGTCGTGGGCCTGTCCCCTGGCATGGTGTGCGCGCGCGCGCGAGCGCGGCGGCGGTGCGGGGCAGGGGTGTGAGTGCGTGGATTGGTTGGGCTAAGACGAAGACCGGCGGTGGGTCCCACGCGTCGGTTAGACAAGCGAAGCGCGGCGCGCGGCTGTGCTGTGGTGGGCTGCTTTGGTGGGTCGGCGGAAGATCAGGGTGTTCCGGCACTCATGGGCTAAAAGATGGAGGATCGCTGGTAGACTTGGGTAACTGTTAGCAGGCCCATGTTAGATAAATAGGTTTTGAAATTAGTTTGAATATATGTTTACACTTTATATATGAATTTGATTTGAATCAAATTCAAAACACACTCAATCAAAACCCAACAAAAATCCATAAAATCCAACTCACATATTTAAACCATATTTTGAATTTATATTTTTTTAATTTGGTTTTATTTATATAGAATTTAGGTGAGAGGCTAGAAAAGGGTTCAAAATATGGGGACACTTCTCCAATTAAATAAAAGTTCAAATTTTCACACATTTTCATACTTCTAAATTTCTGGGATGTTACATTCTCCCACACCACCAGGAATCTCGTCCTCGAGATTTAAGCTCCATCCTCTCCCTCGAACAAGTGAGGGAATTCTCTCCTGAGGTCGGCTTCTTTCTCCCACGTTGCTTCTCGCTCAGTGTGGTGGCTCCACAGCACCTTGCAGTAAGGAATGGCGGTCCTCCTAGTTTCCTTTTTGCCCTATCCAAGATCTTATCTGGGTACTCTGCATACTCCAAGGTGTTCTGTAGGTCGAGTATCTCAATCGGGGCTTGCTTTGCTTCAACTTTCTTCTCACTCTTCTTCAACTGTGACACGTGGAACACGAGGTGTACAATGGACATCTCCTCTTGTAGTGCGAGCTTGTAAGTGAGCTTCCCAACTCTCTGAGTGACCCGGTAAGGTCCCACGTACCTCGGGGCAAGCTTCCCCTTCACAGCAAACCTCTTGGTCCCTCTCATCGGGGACACTTTCAGGTAGACAAAGTCTCCCACCTCGAACGACAAGTCTCTCCTGTGTCAGTCGGCATAGCTCTTCTGTCTGCTCTAGGCAATCTTAAGGTTGTCTCGAACCATCTCCACTTTCTCCTCAGCTTCCTGTATAGCATCTGCTCCAAAGACCATCCTCTCTCCCACCTCTGACCACATCAGGGGTGTCCTGCACTTTCTCCCGTAGAGTGCCTCGAAAGGTGCCATCTTGTGACTTGCCTGAAAGCTGTTGTTGTAAGAGAACTCTGCATAGGCCAAACTGCCCTCCCAATCTGTGCCGTAGGTTAAAGCCCAAGCTCTCAGCATATCCTCCAACACTTGGTTTACTCTCTCTGTCTGTCCATCCGTCTGAGGGTGAAAGGCTATACTGTAGCTGAGTGTAGTCCCCATCCTATCGTGGAAGCTCTGCCAGAACCTTGCTATGAACTGGGGTCCTCTGTCGGACACTATGCTCCTCGGTGCTCCGTGTAACTTGAGTATGTGGTCCACGTACAAGTCTGCCAACTGGTCTGTCGTGTATTGGATCTTCACTAGTACGAAGTGAGCAACATTAGTCAGCCGGTCCACTATGACCCAAACAGAATCGTTGCCCTTCGGAGTCCGGGGTAGTCCCACCACAAAGTCCATGGAAATCTCATCCCACTTCCACTAAGGAATATCCATCAGTCTCAACAGTCCTGCAGGCCTCTGGTGCTCGATCTTCACTCGGCTGCAAGTGTCACAACAAGCCACGTAGTAGGCTATGTCCTTCTTCATATCCTTCCACCAGAACCTCTGTTTCAGATCTTGGTACATCTTTGTGCTTCCTGGGTGAATGGAGTACCTTGAATCATGGGCTTCCTTCAGAATTTGTTCCCGTATCTCCTTGCTCGTCGGCACACAGATCCGATCTTTCAGCCACACAGTGCCTTTCTCATCCACACAGTAATCTTCAGCTCTTCCTTTCTCCATCATCTCCTTGAGCTCCCAAATCCCGGAACAACCTTTCTGTGCTTCCCGAATTCTGTCCTCCAGGTCGTAGGTGACTCATAGTTTGTTGAGTTGTCCCTGCTCCACAATCTCAACCTGCCACTGCTCTAACTCGTCGTGAAGTGCTGGCTGCTCCTGCCTCACCATCAAGTTGTTGCAATAGGACTTTCCGCTTAGTGCATCTGCCACAACGTTTGCCTTGCCTGGGTGGTAGTGAATCTCGAGCTCGTAGTCCTTGATCAGCTCTAACCATCTCCTCTGCCTCATGTTCAGTTCCGACTGAGTAAAGAAGTACTTCAGACTCTTGTGATCGGTGTACAGCTCACACTTGTTGCTGATCAAGTAGTGCCTCCAAATCTTCAGGGCGTGGACAACTGCCGCTACCTCTAAGTTGTGGGTAGGGTAGTTCTCTTCGTGCTTCTTGAGTTGCCTCGACGCATACGCAACAACTTTGCCCTCTTGCATCAACACACAACCCAATCCTTGCTTCGAGGTGTCACAGTACACCACGAAATCCTTCTTGATATCTGGCAGGGTAAGAATTGGAGCTGTCGTGAGCCTCTTCTTTAACTCCTGGAAACTCCTCTCACAAGCCTCTGACCACTCAAACTTCTTGTCGTTCTTCAACAGCTCTGTCATTGGCTTTGCTATCTTGGAGAAGTTTTCTATGAACCTCCTGTAATAACCTGCCAACCCGAGAAAGCTCCGGATATCTATCACTGTGAGTGGCTGCTCCCACTTGGTAACTGCTTCCACCTCTGAAGGGTCGACCGCAACTCCCTCAGCTGACAACACGTGTCCCAAGAAAGCAACTTCCTCCATCCAAAACTCACACTTGCTGAACTTAGCGTACAACTTCTGCTGTCTCAGCCTCTCCATCACAATCCGAAGGTGCTCTTCATGTTCTTCTACTGTCTCTGAGAAAATCAGTATGTCATCAATGAACACTACCACGAACTTGTCCAGCTCTTCCATGAGGACCTTGTTCATCATGTTCATGAAGTAAGCCGGGGCGTTGGTCAGCCCGAAAGAAACCACTACGAACTCGTACAGCCCATACCGAGTCGTGAAAGCTGTCTTCGGGATATCCTGGTCTCGAATCTTCATCTGGTAGTACCCTGACCTCAAGTCAATCTTGGAAAAGAACTTTGCCTTCCGCAGCCTGTCTAGCAAGTCGTCGATCCTGGGCAAAGGATACCTATTCTTGATTGTCATCGAGTTGAGTGTCCGGTAGTCCACACACATCCTCTTGGTGCCATCCTGCTTGTCCACAAACAGAACTGGCGAACCCCAAGGTGAGGCACTCGGCCAAATAAACCCTTGCTCTTGTAACTTCTTGAGTTGCTTCTTCAGCTCATCGAGTTCATCTGCAGACATCCTGTACGAGCTCTTGGCCACTGGTCCAGCTCCTGGCATCAGCTCAATCACAAACTCAATGTCCCAATCTGGCAGTAGCTCGGTCAACTCCTCAGGAAACACGTCGGGGTACTCCCTCACCACCAGGATCTCCACCATACTCTTTCCTTTCATGTTGCACAACATCGGCGTCCACCTCTGGCCCTGTGGCTTGATCAACACTCTGGCTCCGTTGGGGTGTTCCAACAGCATGTACACTGGGTTGTAGTTTACCAATCCTTTGTGCCCGGCTAACCACTCCATCCCAAGTATCACGTCGATCCCGGTCGACTCGAAGACTGTCAAGTCTGCCACAAACAACTGCTTCTCGAACAACATGTTCACTCCTCTACACTCCAGCATACTCCGCTTCTCCCCTAGCGGGGAACTACTTACTATAGTCCGTGGTCTGGGCTTAGTTGGTAATGACCTTTCCTTTACGAACTTGGTAGAAATGTACGAATACTGAGCACCGGTGTCAAACAGAATGGTAGCAATAACTGAATCAACTAAAAACTCACCGAGAGCGACGTCTGGTGCTGCGGCTGCCTCCTCCGCTGTCAGGTGGTTTAGTCTACCTCGAGTGGGGTGGTGCACTCTTCTGCTGGTTCTGCGTGGGCTCCCCTCCTAGAGCAGGTGTCTTTGCTGGAGTCTGATACTGAGTGTTCCTGTTCTGTCCTCCCTGCTGAAGCTTCTAGGGACACATGGTGGACTTGTGGCCCAGCTGACGGCAGTAGTAGCAGGTGATCTGAGAGTTGTCGTAGGCTGGCGGCTGCTGTGGCCTGGGCTTCCACTGTCCCGAACCTCCACTACCTCCGGCGTGACATCTGCCCTGCTGAGAGTACTTAGTCTGCTGCTGCTGCGGGTACAGGTGTTGACGGTTGATTATCGTTGCAAAGTTCATTTGGACTAGTAAGCGGACAAATTCCTCATCGTAGTCAAGGGACCCTTCTTCCCTTGAGTGGTGAACCCAAGGTATCGAATCCGTGGAACAATGTGTAACGCAAGATCCAATCTAATAAGCGGAAAACAATTCGATCTTGACAAGGGGTTTTGCATCTAATCTATGGAAGAACCATGAAAACACATCTAATCTACTAAAAACCAGAGGTAGCAAGAGAAAGAGGAGGTAAAACCGATCTAGAGATTGGATCGGGTCTTTTGTTGAAGTTCCAAAACCAAGAAGGATAAAGCAAATGAATCTCATTAAAAGCCTCTTTAAATCGTGGCTTCCGTTCCAACCCTCAAAGGCACCTACCGTACATGTGGTCAACATCCTGTCATGATGTTCCGCTTATTGTGTAGGTGAACCTAAGAGTACGTTCACGAGGAACACGTTGAAAACGCTCGGTAGGTCAGGTATGCACCTCTAGCCACCATGGCTACAAGAACACCCTATGCAATCTATCCGGAATAGATTGGAGAATAAGAAAACCCAAGCGAAGACAAAGTAGAAGAGAAAGCACTTGATCGCTAGATATCGGATTCAATCTTGCAAATTCAACATGAAGTATAGTACATGGACATGATCACCACCGGGATCCTACCTTGATCTTGATCCTAGCTTCTAGAACTCCGACGTGGTCTTCCATGCAAGGTTCCCACGTCGGCTAGGGAAACCCTAGTCAACCATCTCGACCCTCTCCTCTCCGGAAGGGTGTCCCTCTCTTCTCTGCTCCTCGACGGCGGATGACGAATTGCTTCCTGCGTGGCTCGAGGCACGGGGGCTATAAATAACCCGCGGAATAGCTAGGTCAAAGGGGGCGCCGAACCAGGCCCGAAGTGGGTTGGGCCGGCCGGCCTGGGCCCAATTCGGCCGAGTTCGGCCCCGGCTTCCTCCGTGTTGCTTCTCGCGACTTCCTGACTTTTTGCCGAGTTGCATGTGGGTCCTTGACGTCATTTTTCTCGCGGTTTAGACAAGGGTGCTTGGCGTATGAACTCCTGCATCTTCCGTCTAGGTCCTCAGCACTTCTCGGCTTCACGCTTTAGTCCTTAGTTCATTTGGAGTCATGTTCATCTTGTATCTTGACTTGTCCCGGGGTCCGTGATCACCTTGTAAAACCCTTGATGAACTTTACCCGGAAGTCCTCATTTAAGCTCTTGATTCCTGTGTAAACAATAAACTCCAAAAACCACATGCGAGTGCGAACTTGACATATAATCAGGGTTAGGATCGTTAGTGTGAATAACAAATTAATACCAACATAGAAGGTAAACATGTGGCTAGGTTGACGGAAATCGATCACCAACATCCCCCCATGCTTAAACATTGCTCGTCCTCGAGTAAGCCTTCTATGGATATCAGCGTTGCCCTTCGATGTTCAAACCCTACACTTGATCATACATGAGAAAACATAATGCTCTCTAAATTTATATTCATTAAAGTTCCATAATGTACTAAATTTTATCTTTATGGAGGGTAGATATCATTCAAGTTCTTTCCACAAGTACTAGATCATGCTCTCAAATTTTTAAACAAATCTCAGAGATTTTGACAAAATAAAGAATGAGATAAAGAGAAAAATTGCTTTACCAAGATCAAAAATAACCATCTTGCACTTTGCTCATGTACTCTCATCTCATCAAGTCTCTCAAGCCTACTTGTTCTACTCCTTTCCTCTATCAAAGTATATGGTGGAAAGCTTTATATGGAGCTATAGGAAAGTTTAGTGCTACCAAGATATTATAGTTGAGATATTATTAAAACAAGACTAGCTTCTCATGGTCTTACCGAGACTCGTCAAAAAGGTCATTGGAAAAATAATGTTCTTCAAGGAGGGTGTGAGGAAAATACACATGCTTTTGAGATAGGTGGACATATGCAAATGGCAAAAAGTGATCCCAAGGCACAAACGAAGTCCTCGTTATCGGATTGCACATGGTTGGAAAGACGAGTATGGGTCTTGATCTTGAATCCTCTTAAAAACTCAAAAAGCACTAAACATAGCTAGAGAACCGGGGAGCTTTATTATATATATATATATATATATTCTTTCTTTTTCTCATCATACTTTTTCTTCTTTATCATTTTTTTTCATCATTTTTTTCTTTCATCATACTTTTTCTCTCTCTTTTTTTATTTACTCCCCTTGAACTCTAGACTATACTATACTAGCACTTCCTTGGCAACCCCCCCATGCTTAGACGTTTGCTCATCCTCGGGCAAAAGAGGTGATAAATATGCCAAGGTGGAAATTAAAGCTCTCATTTTTTTCTTAGAGAGACATTTGAAAAATCTTCTAGGCATCCTTTTGGAAGTCTCCCTTTCTCACTTGAAGCACCTTCCTTGTAATCTTTCTCAAAATATTCATCCATACTCATAGATTGGGTTGTGGTCAAGGAGGTGAACACAAAAAAGATATGTTTGGGTTTTGCGGTTGGATATCCGGCGAGGTTTGCGAAATTCCCAATGTGGAAACTCACAATGCACGGATAGAAGGGGCTAGCATAAAGAACGATACGCAAAAACGGAATGACCAGCTTCTTAGTCTCGGGCCAGAGAAATTAGGCCTTGAATTAATGCACCCAAAAATAAATCTTGTATATACTAATGTTTTGCACTCAAGTAAGTTTGGGCTTTGAATGGGTAGAGCAAAATGCAAGCGGTACTCATGACAAGGTTAGCATAACTTTTCGAGAATAAAGAGGTTCTTTGATTCATTCAAAATTGAGAGCAACAAAAAAGAACTATGGGACTTGAGTTATTATAACCTCCACACAAGATTAGGCTAGCATTTTAATTAAATTTCAGATTTGCATTTATAGAGAGCACTAGCTTAATCATGCATAAAACAAGCACAAAGATGAGCAAAGTTGCAACTTTCATCATATATCAACATGGCATCAACTTATTATCCTCTCTAAAAGTGATAATCATGGTGGCAAACTTTATTCATGTTGATTTAAAGCAAACACTACGACTAACACACATGCTGAAAATAAATAAAAATAGAAAATGCTACGCATATATAAACTTGCATAAAAGCTGAAAATAAAGAGAAAGGAAAGAGGGAAAATCAAACTGAAGTTGAAAGCATTATTTCTTCTTCCTCCTTCTCCATTCTTCATCTTACGGTGGTTGATATTGATCATCTTGCTTGTAGCATGATTGCGCCGATCTTCCTTGAAATTATTCCGACGGTGATATGTGAAGGTGACCAATTTGATAGGCAATGTTTACAGTCCCTTCTTCCATTTGACTTGCATTGGTTTGGATGGGACACCATGAAAACTTCGTTAGGAACCATGTATGATGGAGGATGTGGTGGCGTGGCTGCCTCACTCCCTCATGCTTGCATTTGGCATACTTCCTCCATATCGGAATCCCTCCATGTGGTTGTTCATTATCTTGATGTGCAGCCTCTCCTTCGTCTTGGGTCGCAGAGGATGATCCCTCTCCCACAATTTTTCCTTTATTTGCAGGGCTTCACACATGTCTTAAATGTCTTCATGTAGTTCCATGATCCTTCATGTGAGAGCCCAAAAATATCCGCGCCCTTGGATGTTGTCTTATGTGTGTAGTCCATTGTGGTCTTCTTCAAACATCTCCTTGCGTCGGATGCCGCCAACTCGTGTCTTCATTTGCCAATGTTCCAGGGGTATTTGTTTTGTTCCAAGCCTCTGAATTTCTTCATGAGTGGTCTAATGGAAGCATTCCCTAAGCTCCACTTCGTTGTTGTCGTCCTCACCTTCACCATCTTGGTCTCATCATATTGCAGCTGCCTCTTCTTTAGATTTCCCCCTGTATACATAACAGAACATATACCAAAATATGATTCTATTGAAAAATTTATAAAATTACCTTTCCAATGGGTACTCATCCATCTTAATCGGAGTCCAAATGAGGGAGTTATGGCTGTTTCACTTCAGCTTTGCTTGCTGTCCAGAAATTTCAGGACGTGCAATCATCGGTGATTCGGCCATATCCGCTTGTAGAAACCTCCGATCGATTTGATTCTTGACTCATTGGAAGTGTAACTTTGTGGGGCTTCTAAATATCCAAAGATATCCTGCTGTTCTTCCCATGAAACTGTGCAAGACTTGATGCGAACAGACTTCGAAGATGTTGAAGAGCTTGATCTTGTGATTTCGAGGGCATCGTGATTGCTTATAAAACCTATCGCTTGAACAAACAAATCTCCACAAAACAATAGTCTTAAAATTTTAATGGAAAAATAGGCAAAGTCGTCCCCGAACTTTTAGCAAAAGGTCAAGTTCGTCCCTGAACTATTGAACCGGCCAGTTTAGTCCTCCAACTATCATTTTTCGCTTCAGTTACATCCTTCATCCGAGATGGAGGCTAACGCCGTCACCTAACACATGACGGACTAAACGATTCTCAACGCAGACTCGCCAGAAAAAAACACGGCAATTCTCCATGGAAAGCCGTCGCTGGTCACCACATGCCGAACTCGCGGCGCAGCCGCCGACGAGGTTGCTGGCGAGTTCCTGCCGTTCATCCGCGTCTACAAGAGCGGCCGCACTGAGCGCCTCATCACCGACGAAACGGTCCCGCCTCCCTCCACGGTGCTCCCACCAGCATGGCCTCATAGGACGTCACAATCGACCCCGCCAGCAACGTCTTCGTCCGTCTGTACCTGCCGCCCGCGTTGGCCGGCACTGACGCCAGTGTCAAGCTCCCCGTGATCGTGTACTTCCACAGCGGTGGCTTCATGGTCGAGTCAGCCGCCTCTGTCAGGTACCACCGCTACCTCAACGCGCTCGCCACGCGTGGTGGCGCCGTCCTGGTGTCCGTGGACTACCACCGCGTGCCCGAGTACCGGCTCCCCGCGGCCTACGACGACTCGTGGGCGGTGCTCAGGTGGGCCGTCACCGCCTGTTGCTGTGGTGGCGGCGGCGGCTCCGCGCCCATCGTGACGACGCCGGAGCTGTGAGTGGCCGAGCACGAGGACCCCACCCGAGTCTTTCTGGCCGGGACAGCGTAGGTGCCAACATCGCACACATTGTCGCCATGCGCGCCACCGCCGCCGCCGACGAGGGGCTCCCGGCGATCCGAGGCGTGCTGCTGGCAAAAACCAACGATTCGAGCTGCCAAAAACCAAAGATTTCGTCATGAGATCAAAATAATAAAGGAATCGATTCGAACACCAAAAATGCAGATATTCATCCGATTCTTCATCGTGACTTACCTCCATCTCTCTAAGCTTGTGATCTGATTCGTCATCATGGCTTGGTGTTCCCTCCCTCCAGAGCCTTGAAGCGTTCCTGCTGCCACTTGCCATCGATGCTATCGATTGGGAGGTTGCAGATGGGAAAAGGGAGAGGCGGACGGGAGGGACCCGTCGTTGCGGAGCAGCTCTAGGACGGGTGGGCAGCGCGAGCAGCTCTATCCACGATGGCCCGTGGAGATGCCGAGGATGGAGATGTCGCGGTGAAGAGCTCCTTCTCCTCGTCGCTCGCGGTGCTGCTGGCGGAAGCGATAAGATGGAGTGTTGTGCAGAGGACGGGGGTAAATGGGTCATTTGGTTTAGTCCGTCACGCGTTAGGTGACGGCGTTGCCGTCCATCTCGGATGGAGGATGTAACTGAAGTAAAAATGAGAGTTGGAGGACTAGACTGGCTGACACAAGAGTTCAGGGACGAACTTGACCCTTTGCTAAAAGTTCAGGGATGATTTTGCCTATTTTGCCAATTTTAATTGACACGTTGACTTACCTTGTTCTTAATCTTCTTTTCCGGTACAAGAAATCCTTCCTCTAACCAATTTTGTCTTCATTCGATCTCAACCTCATGTTGGGAAGAGGAACATTAATCTTTGTCAACTTGTACCTTCTCCTCTCATCTCCACTAATGAATTTTCCTTGCTTCATGTACTCGATCCCAAAGAAATCCCAACAAGGAGAAATTTTGGGTTCCTTGTTATCTCCTCTGAAATCATTCCCCAAAAATCCTTCTAACATATTTTCTTGGACATCAACTTGCTCCAGGGCTTCCTTCTTGTTACCGAGTAGTTCTCCAATATATCCATAAAGAACTAGTTGCTCTTTATCTTCAAGGCAGAATGAGAGGCATGACACCCTTTCATTAATGACTGGTGCTGATGTATAAAATTTCCAAGGCAAGCTCCTTGTGAGTAGTCACACCAACTCCATTAAAGAATTGCACCCATCCAAGGTTGCTCAAGATTTGATATCCGAGTAGAATCCTACACTTGGAGGGTGTTATTGAAGTCAACATTTGGCACAAGCCTCCTCTCAAGAAGAACAAGCCACTCCTCCTCTTCATGATGAATCCATTGGAATGCCTTGGAGTGTATGGTGGTGGAGTGGATGAACGAGTTGAGCATCGTGGTGGAATGAGTGGCTCCTCCGTGTGTCCTTGCGGTTTGGTGTACCGCATGGACGAGCTTCGTGTACTCCTCATGCCACCAAGGGGCACCGTGCCACTACTCGGTGGTGCCACGTCTTCCTCCATGCTTCGGGAGACTCGGAGACCGAGTGTCTCCTCGAAGAGCTTGATGATGACTCCGACGATGATTATCGTGTCTTCCTTCCGAGGATGATGTTCATGATTTCTCTCATCTTGCCTTGCTGCACAAAATCACAAACAACTCCCCCGGGGGTTTCTTGCCGGTGGAAAAACACACAAAAAAGAATATGGAGGGCGGAGTTTATTATTGTTAGGGTGAAAACACACAAAAAAGAATATGGAGGGCGGAGTTTATTATTGTTAGGGTGAAGTGTGAGGTGCACAAGATAAATGTGATGTTTTCCCAAAGGGTTTACGAATACTTGAACATGCAACCACCTATCATGGTGAAGCCAATCTATGTGACTAGATATGTTGATGTGATCTACGGGAGCAACCCCAAAAGCAAGGTAGCTAACCTTAATCATCAAAGCATCATCAACATGAACAACAGATCGAAAACAAAAGGATCGGCAATTACATGACAAGATCCTACAACCCCATGGAACTCAAATTTTTTCTAGGTTGTTTCTGGAACTTAAGGGCTATGAACTCAAGAACACGAATTAACAAATGGATAAAATACTTACCGCATGACACATGAGATTCCATCGCCCAAACGTTCACAACCACTCTTTTGCTTGCGTGGTTCCACCTCCATTATTTTGCTTTTTGTCACCTCTTTGCTTCCTTGCCTCATGTGCTTCCATTAATTTCCTGTAAAAAAAAGCCCTTGCTTCCCCCATGCTTGTCCTTTGCAAATACCCAAGAGGCCAAACGATTGATGCTTACCCAAGATGCATCATGGAGCACTATATGTTAATCAAGCTTCGAAAACCTCCCCTTGATCTAATTTTGAAAATTTAAAAATTAACTCAGCGCTAGTGATGAGTCCAAATATATCATTAGAGGAGATTTTAGGCATCCGAAACAATTGTAAAATTCATTTTGGTTGCACCAGGATCGATTGCTTTCATTAATTGATAGCAAGCTCCTCCGACTTGACCGTGGGGGCATAGGTTTAGGTTCTAATTTTGGCCAAACATGAGAGAGAGAGAGATTTTGAATAAAAATAAATTTAATGGGGCTTAGAAAAATTCTAATTCTATAGAAACCGAAGGATGTCAAGTTGAAGAAAACCAAAAATCAAGGTTCACACAAGTCCGGCCATGCGTCAAAGATTAAAAACCATTAAGGAACATAGCAAGGCTTTACTCGTGTGTTTTTAACATGTAAAACTAGCCAACCTTAACATCATGGAGAGGGTGAAAGGCTTGGATAGAATCTGAATTTTTGGTTCTAGTTTCTCGAAAAGAGGCAAACAAAACATAGGATGGCTCATGTCATTGGTTTATGATCGAAAAATCCAAATAAAAGGACCGAGCAAACAAAAGGTTCTCCGAAACATGTTCAACCACTTAAGAGTTAATAAAATGTTTTGCGTAGCAAATTCTAAGACTCACTTACTTGAAATTCGGAAATCTTCCGGGTTGCCCTCCCGGTAGCTTTGTTCTTGATCGGGTTGTCCTCCCGGTAGCTTATTCTTGACTCGACGAACGGGTTGCCTCCCGCAAAGCGCTTTGTTTATAGTCTATAGCTAGACTTCTTCTCTTCTTCACTTCGGATCAACGCTCTTGGTGGGTGTTGCAATCTTGGCGACCCCACTTCTACACCATCCTTGGTCTTGGTGTAGGTTTATTCTTCGGCTTAGTCATCTTTTTGGTCTTCACAGGCGGGCGTTGATTCTTAGTCTTGACGGACGCAACAACTTTTGTGTCTCCACTTCATTCTCCCTTGGCTCCTCTCTTCCGATGTAACGATGAGGTAGAATGTATTTTATATTGACCACGTTACACACCTTGAATCGTGCTTAACTTGAATGCACTCCTCTCGCCATAACATGATCTCCCCCTTGCCGACGTCGATCTTGAGGAACGAACTCCATAGGATAAGTGGCGGATGAGGTTGATCTCCTTTTGATCTTGTAGGTGGAGTTTATCTTGGAGATTCTGACGATGTCCGACCTCCGGTTTTAGGTCTTCGTGTTGCACGTCACCTTTGCCTGCAAAATTTTTCTAGACCATCCACAAAACATATGTTTTTTTTGTTGGAGATGTAGCCGTCCATCTCTCATTAGGGTTAGCCAAGTATATACAAAAACTAAAAGAAAATTAGGGATTAGCAAAACCCTAGATTGATTGATTTTTTTTATTGAGGATGATCAAAATTAAGAGATGCAAAAGAAAAATCAAGAGAAAAACTGAAAATATTCACAAACGCAATACTAGATTGAATCTTGATTACTTGTTCCCCGGCAACGGCACCAGAAAAAGGGGCTTGTTGACGGTTGATTATCGTTGCAAAGTTCGTTTGGACTTGCAAGCGGACAAATCCCTCGTCGTAGTCAAGGGACCCTTCTTCCCTTGAGTGGTGAACTCAAGGTATCGAATCCGTGGAACAATGTGTAACGCAAGATCCAATCTAATAAGCGGAAAACACTTCGATCTTGACAAGGGGTTTTGCATCTAATCTATGGAAGAACCATGAAAACACATCTAATCTACTAAACACTAGAGGTAGCAAGAGAAAGAGGAGGTAATACCGATCTAGAGATTGGATCGGGTCTTTTGTTGAAGTTCCAAAACCAAGAAGGATAAAGCAAATGAATCTCATTAAAAGCCTCTTTAAATCATGGCTTCCGTTCCAACCCTCAAAGACACCTACCGTACACGTGGTCAACATCCTGTCACGATGTCCCGCTTATTGTGTAGGTGAACCTAAGAGCACGTTCACGAGGAACGCGTTGAAAACGCTCGGTAGGTCAGGTATGCACCTCTAGCCACCATGGCTACAAGAACACCCTATGCAATCTATCCGGAATAGATTGGAGAATAAGAATACCCAAGCGAAGACAAAGTAGAAGAGAAAGGACTTGATCGCTAGAAATCGGATTCAATCTTGCAAATTCAACATGAAGTATAGTACATGGACAAGATCACCACCGGGATCCTACCTTGATCTTGATCCTAGCTTCTAGAAGTCCGACGTGGTCTTCCATGCAAGGTTCCCACGTCGGCTAGGGAAACCCTAGTCAACCATCTCGACCCTCTCCTCTCCGGAAGGGTGTCCCTCTCTTCTCTGCTCCTCGGCGGCGGATGACGAATTGCTTCCGGCGTGGCTCGAGGCACGGGGGCTATAAATAACCCGAGAAACAGCTAGGTCAAAGGGGGCGCTGAACCGGGCCCGAAGTGGGCTGGGCCGGCTGGCCTAGGCCTCAGTGTTGCTTCTCGCGACTTCCTGAATTTTTGCTGAGTTGCATGTGGGTCCTTGACGTCATTTTCCTCGCGGTTTAGACAAGGGTGCTTGGCGTATGAACTCCTGCATCTTCCGTCTAGGTTCTCAGCACTTCTCGGATTGACGCTTTAGTCTTTGGTTCATTTGGAGTCATGTTCATCTTGTATCTTGACTTGTCCCGGGGTCCGTGATCACCTTGTAAAACCCTTGATGGACTTTACCCGGAAGTCCTCATTTAAGCTCTTGATTCCTGTGTAAACAATAAACTCCAAAAACCACATGCGAGTGCGAACTTGACATATAATCAGAGTTAGGATCGTTAGTGTGAATAACAAATTAATACCAACATGGATGGTAAACATGTGGCTAGGTTGACGGAAATCGACTGCCAACAACGGGCGCTGCCTCTGCAGTGGGTACTATGGCGGAGCTGACCTCTGTCGCTGGTGTGAACCCGAGTACCCTGCACGGTCTGCATGCTACCTCTACTCTCCTCGGACCTCCATGTAGTCTAGCCTCAACTTCTCCACAACCAAAGCCTTGCCCTCCAGGGCGTGAAGAGTGTCACAGTCGTGAGCGGCCAGGTGGTGCGCCACGCCCCTGTGAAGTCCCTTCCGGTACCAATACACCATCTTCTTCTCTGTGTTGGAGTCATCTGGCGCGTACCGCATCAGCTCCTGGAAGCGGTTGGTGTACTCCTGCACTGTCATCTGTCCCATCTTCAGGTGCCTGAACTCGTCTGCCTTTCTGTCCATGACCGCCTCCGCGATGTGGAACTCCCTGAAAGCCTCCACAAACTCTGGCCACGTGATGTGGGTCGGGTCCTCGTGAGAATCACAGTAGCTGTCCCACCAAGCTCCTGTGGTGCCGACCAGCTGGTGCGCGGCAACCGACACACACTCTTCCTCTGAAAGGTCCGTGAGCTCCAGCTTCTTCTCGATCTCCCTCAACCAGTTGTCGGCCACAAATGGGTCTGCTGAGTTGTCAAAGGTCGGCGAGTGCAGCTTGGAGAAACCCTCCACTCTCTTCTGCAAGCTCACTGGTTGGTTCCGGACGTTCCTCCGGTTGTTGTTGTTCTGAACCACGGTGTTGGCAATCATCTGCATCAGCTGGGTCTAAAGTGCCATCACTACTGCTAGGTTGGGCGGTGCCGGCTGCTCCTGTTCCTGCTCTGACTTAGGCTCAGCCTCCTCCTCGGGCTCCTCCTCCTCTGGGTCAGGGTTAACTAGCACTCGGCCTCCTCGACCTCCTCGCCCGCCGCGGTGTCCACCACGGCGTCCGCCACGTGGGGCACGGCCTCCCTGGCGGCCACGACCTCGAGCTCCTACGGGGAGAGGGACGTCCTCCTGCTCGGCGTCCTCTCTGGCAGCCTCCTCGAAACGGCGTACGAGCCGTCCTGACCTCCTTACCCCCGACATCTGTTCCAAGAACTAAGACCGTGAGAAACGAGTTGTCGGAAATTAACTTTAAGGTACTTAAACATATAAGGAGTATCTACCTAACAACAAACAATTTCACACAAGCATATAAGAAGCATAAACTCCAGCAAAAGATCGATAGCTCCAATCACTCATGCAAGATCACCACACAAAAGGTGTGTATCTCGAGGCCTACTCCACAACCTTCGAGATTACACAGAAGCATGTGAACTACTATGCGATACATATAGGGTGGTCAACTAAACATGATCAACATGAAGAGCTCTACTCTAGCTGATTACTGGATCATCCCCTCAAGGTGCCTGCCTCTGAACGGCAGCTGGTGAGTAAGGTGGTGACATTGTCTTCGGACTAGGTGGAACCGAGTAGAACGGTGGGTCGTTCACTCCTGGGTAGTCTAGAATCTCAATATCTGGTAGGTTGAAGTAGTTTGCCAAGCTCTCCATGGCCCTGTTCATCTCTGGAGTGTCGGTACTACCCCTCGGGTATGGTGGCTGTGCTGGAAGCTGAGTAGGTGGTAGCTCGAATGTCTCAGTCCTCAACCTAGGCCTCTTCTGCGGTGGTACCAACTCTGCAACCTCTCTGAGCTCTGTCACCTGCCTTTGATCTGAGTCTCTCCATGCTGAGTTGGTCCTGTTGGCTGTGTCCTGTGCCTCGTAGACTCTGCCACCCAAGTGCCACAAGTGGTTGTAGTTCTGAGTCAACCTCTCCTCAAGTCCCCACAGCCTCAACTGGTAGTCTGTGCAAGCAGCTCCCAGTGACTCAACCAAGTACTCCTTCTCTCGCAGTCTCAACCTCTCCTCTCTCGTTGCTGTCTCTGACTCCCTCAGTGCAGTCTGTGTATCCTCCAGTCTTGCTTTCAAGGTGGCGATCTCAAGTGCATCCCTCTCTGTACTTGCTTTGGCAGCTACGAGTCCCCACTCTGTGATCTGTATGTTCCTCCTGTGTGCCTCGTTGAGAAAGAACTCTAGGTGGCTGTTCTCTCTCTCCAGCTGGGCGTTCCGTCCCAAGGTGTCGTCCCACTTACGCCTTAGAAACACTATCTCTGAATCGGCCCAGTAGAGTGCCTAGTCTTGAGGTTGAATGAACCTGCTGGCCATCTACTCCTTCTCATCCTTGCCCTCTGTGTTCTCCTCGATGTAAGCTATCTGGTCCTTGTGCCACCTGCTCGGGTCGTACACTGCTGCCGGTAGGACTCTGAAAGGTGTATCCTTCAGCCTCTGCTCCAACTGCTGGCACACTTTCTTCAGCGCGAGCCTGGCACAACACTGGTGAGCCTCTAAGGTTGAGTTGTCAAAACACGAGACCTTGACTTCTGAGAACTCTGGTACACGGGGATCTGCTGGAATCTTCAGGGCCAGCTCTGTCGGTGAATGGTCAACAGCTGCAGTGGTGCGTCCCTCGTAGAACACCTCACTTGTCTCCACTCCAGCTGTCTCCAAACAGTTCTTGAGGATCTTGTAGAACCCTCCGGCCCACTGGCCATCGGTCTTGAGGGGGATCCACGTCAGCTGGTCCATCTGCACGTTGTTAGGGAAGTTAGTAAGAGTTAGTAAAATTAATCAAGGTATAAGTAATAAAGATCAAGGTGTTTATATAAAATTTCATGGATTGTATATAAAGCACAAGGTGTTCGGCTTTCCTATACTATCATCCATTCCTAGGCTCATCCTACGGTCAAGCACAGCTCTGATACCAACTGAAACGAACCGGATTCCCATGAATGGAAACCCGATCCCTGCACCTCGGTGATAGTCCCAGGAGGCTATCACGTGCAAATCCCTATCTCAGAAAGTAAACAAAATCATAGAATAGAAGGAAATATACGAAGGTCCACATAATAATATTATAATATTTAAGCATCTGAGTACAGCATTACGGCACATGCCGGGTACAAGTCCAACAGGACTGAATCAAACAGAGTAAACATCTACGCAGCGGCTCTCATGTAGCGAAGTAGACTCCATCTCCAAAAGGCAAGCTCGAGTGTAGGGCGGCCTCAGTCATCCCTCCATCGTGCTCAAAGTCGTAGTCCGGCTCCTGGTCTGAAAACCCGTCATCTACTCGATAAGCGAGTAGGTCATGTCAGCTTCCAAACAAAGAGCATAACCAAAAGAGAATAATTCTAGTATGCATGAGTAATCCTATTTATGGCTGTAGAAGGTTATGCAAGCAGCGGTACCAACATCAAGGAATACAGAAATGCTGAGAGGTCACCATATCCGAGGAGATCCACACCTCCGAGGACAACACCTCCGGGGTCAACACCCCAAACAAGGAAAGATCACCAAGCACTGGATCTCAACCGAGACACAGCATCCCACTCTCATCTGCGACGTGGGGTCACCAACTCCTATTCCCACGTCTCAACGGCACGAAGCCGGGCTCACACACACAGGGGAGAGAAAGCAGCACAAAAGAATACTAGCTAGGTGAGAGATCGAAACAGCTGTCCATACCAGTGGACACGCACTATAGCTATAGGTTTAACACTCTGCGGAGGTTGTACAACTGGACCCGCCGGATAGGGTAGAAACGGATGCCTCCGATCCACATCCCTACCTAACGGCCGGAGACCTAGCAGTGGGTGGCACTCTCCTGCCTCTTTGAGCCTGACTCGTCCTGAACACGGGCGCGAAACTTGCCAGCAGGGCCTCGGAGCTGTGAAACCTTCCAGGGAGGAGCCGGGGCGACGTCTACTCGGGGGGTATAACTCGTCCCCCTCACACGACCACACCGGTCCGCCTACAAGTTGAGTGCCAACCACCAACTAGTTCTCGGACCGAACCCCGCCCATACGTGAGCGAACAGTTTGTACGAAAATAGCTCAACGATCAAGGTCACACAGTCGATCGATCCTTAATTGCAATAGCGAGCACTCACCAACTCCCACCGTCCGACACGCTGCTAGGGCGGGAGGCCAGGTCGCATCTCCCCTAGATAGGTGTTCACAAGTAACCAAAGTGGCTCGCTCCCGCGGTAACACGTCAAGGATACACACCCAAAACACACGCTAGAATACCGAGATATCCCAATCTCGGTCCAAACCAGAGATCCATCCATAACTAAGGGTAGAATATATGGATGAATAAAGCTGGGATCTAGCTAGGGGTCTATAGCTAGTTCCAAAAGTAGGTAGTTCAAGGACAGGATTAAACAATTCCAAGGCATGGCTAACAATTGTCTATGCAATCAAAAACATGCATAAATAATAATTAAGCACTAGCAACTAAAGCTTGCATAGGATCTATATGATTGGGAGTGACATGACACCTGGCTGGCGTCTGTAGTCCTGGTCTGGGTTGAAGTCGGGGTCGTAGGCCTCCTCCGGATCGTAGCTCGGGTCTGTGCAGCACGAGATACGAGACACTAAATTATCGGCAATCAACTAAGCATAAATCCAAAGAAACCAAATTTTAAAAGATCCAAAAATATCCAAACTAGCTACAAACAATGCCGTCTCATTTTTAGAAAAATAAAGAAACTAGTTTCATATTTTTCGGAGTTATAAATAATTAGTTATGAATTTTCAAAGGTTATTAGATTTATAAATTAATTTTCAAATTCATTTATAAATCAGAAAAGGATTTTAATTTTGAAAATAGGCGATGACGTCAGCATGACGTCATCGTGACGTCAGCGTCACCGGTTAGTGGGCCTTAATGGGCTGAAAGTGTTAGTGGGCCAAATACGGCCCATTGGACTCAGCCCGGTGGGCCAATGGAGCAAAGTCCAGAGGATCACCCTGAACAATGAACAAAGTCCACAACAGAAAAGGAAAAAGGGCTGTGATGGGCTTCAGCAGGCCGGTTGGCCCATTAGTTCCGCGGACTCGCACCGGAGAAGTCCGGTGGAGGTACTTGGTGTAATCCGGGATGCATGGCACCCCCTTGCCATCCACGCGCGTCTCGGCGCGCCCCAGCGCGCGCCTGGTGGCGACGGTAAATGGCGTATGGCGACGGCGGTGGCTTTGGAGCTCGTGTAAGCGGTAGTTAGCGACCACTAGGGCCTGGCGGCTACCTCGGTGCAGCCATAGCCCTAGGGTGGAGCTCCTGGGCATGCGCGAGGCTCGACGCGGTGGCGCTCTCGGCGTGAAGCAGAGGCGACGGCGGCGACGACATGAAAAACAACGGCGACATGACGACAGCAGCGTCCACGATTCTACGCTGGACATCTAGCCTTGCGCTAGGGTGCACAGGGTTCAGTTGCACACGCGCACAAACATACACAAGCGCGGCGACGAGACTTGGCTCACACGCACGAATCGCGCGCACAGCTCAGCAGTGCTCCGGTGCGTCGCGGTGGAGTCGATGGCGGCGGGTTAGTGGCCAACGGCCCGCCTGCTCATGCTGGGGTGCACAGCGGCGACATGGTTTAGGATCCCTACAGAAGATCGGCGGCTCGGAGGCCAGACAGAGGTTTGTCAACGAGCTCGAGGCTCAGCGCACGGCGCGGCGGCCGGTGCGGCGTGGCGCAGGGGCATGCTTCCGGGCATCATAGGATGGTCAAGGAAGAAAGGGAAGAAGCAGGGCGGAACGGCGCTCATGGTAGGCTGAAGGTGTAGACGTGGCCGTGATGAGCGTCGGGGAAGCGGCAGTGAAGTTCACGGCGGCGCGTCGAGTTGAAGCGGCGGTGTCCTCCTCTGCTCCGGCTCCTGCTCGGCGCGGATAGCTCGTTCCTCAACCCGATCAGCTCTGGCTTCTATGGCTCTGGTGACGGCGAGGTGGCACGGTGGTGAAGCACGCCCCTCCTTCTCTTCTTCCCCCTTCTCCTCCGCTCCACCTCTCTTCTCCTCTCGATGGCGGAACAGGGGAACCAAAAGGGGAGAGACCCCAATTGCGAGTTACCTTGCAGCAGGGGCCTCGCCCGAGGGTTTAGCTGCTCCAGCACGCTGAGGCGAAGGGCAAAAGGGTCACGCCTCGGTCCCTATTGGCTTGCGGTGGCGCACAGGCGACGTGGCGGTGTGGCAGTGGCCGGCGGGCTCCTGTGCGCATCAATAGGTGAGGGTAAAAGAGGAAAATCCCCAGGCGGTATGCGAGCGCGGTCGCCTGGCTCGACATCCGTGCCACAGGCGTGGTCGGGGGCCTGTCCCCTGGCCTGGTGCGTGCGCGCGCGCGAGCGCGGCGGCGGTGCGGGGCAGGGGTGTGAGTGCGTGGACCAGTTGGGCGAAGACGAAGACCGGCGGTGGGTCCCACGTGTCGGTGAGACAAGCGAAGCGCGGCGCGCGGCTGTGCTGTGGTGGGCTGCTTTGGTGGGCCGGCGGAAGATCAGGGTGTTCAGGCGCTTGTGGGCTAAAAGATGGAGGAGCGCTGGTAGACTTGGGTAACTGTTAGCAGGCCCATGTTAGATAGATAGGTTTTGAAACTAGTTTGAATATATGTTTACACTTTATATATGAATTTGATTTGAATCAAATTCAAAACACACTCAATCAAAACCCAACAAAAATCCATAAAATCCAACTCACATATTTAAATTTAAATTTATATTTTTATAATTAGGTTTTATTTATATAGAATTTAGGCGAGAGGCTAGAAAAGGGTTCAAAATATGGGGACACTTCTCCAAATAAATAAAAGTTCAAATTTTCACGCATTTTCATACTTCTAAATTTCTGGGATGTTACAGTGTGTGCCTAGTCTAGAGCTTCTCTGGTGTGTGCGAGTACTCAGAGTGGCAATCGGGGTATAGGCTGAGTTCATCCTTCGGGAAGAATTTTTAACAACTCCCATTCACTCCCCCCTCTCTGGTCGCCTATTCGGTCCTTCAATTGGTATCAGAGCCGGTTACGGATCTTCGTGATTCTAACCTGTCTAAGATCCAAAGATGGGTGACTATGGTAAGGGGTCGGGTCCTCCGCACTTCGATGGCAAGAATTACTCGATGTGGGAGAGGCGCATGGGTTCTTTCAGGTGGCTAGTAATTTATGGTGTATTTAAACTGACTTCCAGCACTTCTTAAGCCACGTGTTTCATACGTGTGCTATGCCGCATCACGAGTATGCGAGGGTTGATAGGGCAATCTATTCAACGGATCTTATCTTCTCGGTTGGATGCCCACGTGTTTTATACGTGCGCTTTTCATATGCAAAGCATGCGAAGGACGATATGTTCTATTCCAGATGAACGTTTCATGGGTTGTGATGTCGCCGCGTTTTGCCATACGTGTGCATGATTCCGCATTACGAACATGCGGATGGGGACACTCTCCATTCAAAAGGAGCGTGTCTCAGGTTGGACGCTGTCCATGCAGCGCTAAACACATGGGTGCCATTTCTATAGTGAACGGTAATGTTTGGGGACGCTTCCGTGATGTGCTGGTACGGAAGGTTCTTTCTTTTGCAGGTACACTAACCATGTTCCGGTAGATCGAACGGTTAGTTCTCCGACTAGCTATTATAGGGAGAGACGTATAATTGTGCCTTGCCACCGGCGCTAACCACGAGTTTTGGGCATGGATTTGCCTTGTGAGGATGTTTAGGGCGCTTTTTGCATCATGCTAAAAGTTGTTAAGAAGTAATTAAATCACTTCATAATCTATCCTAAAACACCTCACCAAAACGCTTTCACATCATCCCAATCTTAATAGCTTTCCTTGTTTCTCAGTTTTAGATGCTCTGTTGGTCTGAATTTTTCGACCCTTTCAACCGAGTTTTCTGGAGAAAAGTTAGATACAAAAGATGTGTCAAATCTTATCTAGATCCTGCAGTAAAATTTTCAGAATTTTTTAGCAAGGGAATATGTAGTTATGCTCAGTTTAGTTCCTGCCTACTTGCTGTTTTTCTTGGGAGACAGAGAACTAAACCTTGGTCTATTAGTGTATCATCCTTTGGTTTTTAGCCCAACTTTTGAATACCAATTTTTGGTAAAATAATATCACTGAGTAGCTGGAAAAATTTGAGAATTTTTGGCATACCAGAATATGAGCTATATGCATTTTTGTGCTTTGGACAGAATCTATTATCTTTTAACTCACACTAATCGGTGAGAGTTTTGTTGATACAGATGGCTGGACCGCTATTCTGGGAGGTACGACCTGATGGGACGGTTCGCACCGACGGGCTACACTTGAGGGGTTTGCCCGCATTTTGTGGGACACTCTTCGCTCGTCAGGGTACACCACTCCTCCGACGTACGAGGCGTTGGAGACCACGCAGCTTGGAGTGCCTCGCTGCTATGTTCGGGTGACCGTGCCACTTCATGCCACTCACCCAGAGTGGCAGGACTTGAGCATGGACGTGTCCAGCGTCCGCATGTTGGAGACACTTGAGGTTGCTGCTTTGTGAGTGTTGAACGCCTTTGGTGACCAGCACCCTCTCGAGGTTTCTTCGACCCCGGTGGGACTACTTCCGACCGTGGACCCCGCGGATCCCGTGTGGAGGAACCGCATGGGGAACATGGCAGCACTTCTGACTGAGAGGACCCCACTGGATGTACTGCACGAGATGTCATGGTGCATGAGCGCACTGTACCATCTTCAGGCTCCTCGCAGTGTGGCTACCACAGACGTGTCCACTGTTGCTCTCGACACTACTGGAGTGTTGGGAGTACGGACTCACCACCTGCGCTCCATCTCTCTTAGCTAAATGGGACTGGAGCGGGACCTTGCAGAGGCACGACTGAGGATTGTCGGACTGCAGGCTAGAGAGGCTCAGTGGGTGACCTGTATGGCTTAGTGGGCAAACCAGCTCGCTGATCGCCTTCAGACTTTTACGGGACTCCAGGAGCAGCGAGATCAGATGCAGGTTGAGATGGATCAGATGAGGAATGAGCGCTTACAACACATACAAGCAATAGCACAGATGGAAGAACAACTAGAGTTGATGGACGAGGATCTGGGTGCTGCCCATGGCATGATCACTGTGTTGCAGCAGCCGCCACCACCACCAGTTCCAGAAGCTATGGATGATAATCCGGATGACACTCAGTCCATGATAGACAGTGAGAAAGAAGCACCACAGGCAGAGCCGATGGAGATTGCTTCATCTGCTTCCAGCGCCTCCTCAGTAGGGAACCTAGATGACTTTTAGATGGTAGTAGTTAGTGCAGCATGTGTACTCCAACGATGTCCTAAATTTTGGTCCGTGGAAGGGATAGGCTAACGTAGATGGAGTATCCTTTTGTGTGGCTAGGAGCTGCATGTCAACCACTAGTATGTTGAATGAGGACCTAGCATGTGTTGTAATCTAGTGTATGATCAAGTGTTGCAAGACTTTCTGCAACACTCCAACTAATCTGTAATTTGAACCTCCTTATGATAAAAAATGAGCTGTGCAACATGAAGGAAAGTTGTTGGAAATTTTATTTTGTGCATGCTCACAAATGTTCACCCTTATTGCTCTTTTGTGCTGAGAGTTATGAATATTTTTGTAACCCTCGGCTGGCTGAAAAACAGCCAGGACAGAGAATCGGTAATTAGATTTTTCAAGCATGGTAACATCAAAATCCGTGTATCAACTGAATACCAAAGTCGTAGTGCACGAAATGTTTCTCCTTCTGACCAAGTTTGAGCAGCATCCGTTAATCGGTCCGGGAGATATGAATTTTTCATTTTAGTGTTGTGGCTGACCTGTCTGAAAAATTCTGCAATGAATGGATTTGTTTCAAATGTTCTACTTGTGCATAATTCAATCTGCAAGCTTGTGAATGTGTGACTAATCTCTATTCCCATGTTTTTTCAGATGGTGTGTCCCACTCGCAATACTCCCCATGGGTTCGGTGACGCTAGTGGCAGCAATCCGCCACCGCCACCCCCATGACACCCATGGAGACCTTCCTTTTAGCTCAAGCTGATATGATGCGCCAGATCTTGCACAATCAGCAGCAGCAGCAACGCGGCAATCCGTGTGATGACCAGCCACAAGTGGCCAAGAATGAGCACTTTACGGCCATGAAGCCACCAATTTTCACCAAAGCAGAAGAACCACTAGAGGCTGATGCTTGGATTCGTGCCATTGAGGCTAGGTTCGATGCTCTCACTCTGCCATGCTCAGAGGAGCGCAAGGCTAGCTTTGCAGTATTGCAACTTTGTGGTCCTGCTCTGATCTAGTGGGAACACTTTAAGATGACGCAACCTACTGGACATGCCATTACTTGGGATGAGTTCAAAACTGCATCCAAGACTCATCACATTCCTCAGGGAATGGTTGATCGAAAGATAAGTGAACTACTGGCATTAAGGCAAGGTTCTGACTCTGTGTATCAGTATGCACCAAAATTCAACAACCTTTGTCAGTATGGGGGATATTATGTGGATAATGATGCGAAGAAGATGGATCGTTTCCGACATGGTCTTGATCCTGAGGTTTATGAAAGGCTGAACCCCATCAAGACCGACACCTACCATGTGATAGTGAATTTAGCTATTTCACAAGAAGATGCTATGAAGAGGACGCAGAATGCAAAGAAGAGGAAGGCTGCGTTCAACTCTAACAACACGCCTAATCGGAAGTTTCGCCTTGTCAAGAAGGTTCCCCAGGATTCTCAAAGGAACCAGCGGTCTGGACGCTAGGTAGCTAAGTCATCTCAGAATCAGCAGCAGGGAGGCTATCGTTCTTCTACTTCCCAGCAGCAGAATTACAAGTCCAATGCTTCTCAACCTAACCGGAATGCTAGGGATGGCAAATGCTACAACTCTGGTGAGACGGGACACTATGCTAATGAGTGCCCCCGTCCCAAGCAGCAGAACTAGCTCAACCAGCAGAACCAAGGAGTGGACCTACTCAGGACAACAAGGACAAGGGAAAGAAGAAGATCGTGCAAGTCAAGCAGGGTCGCCTCAACTTCACCACAATGGTGGGAATTCCTGAGGGAGCAGCAGAAATGACGGGTACATCCTCTATCCAAGGAAAACCTATGAAGATTTTGTTTCATTCGGGTGCTACGAACAATTTTATGAACAGGCAAACACAAATCAAGTTGGGTTTAAAGGAAACACACACTAGAAGTATCTATAAGATTGCCACACCCGGAGGAAAAATTTCTTCCAGCACCCTAATCATTGGGGTACCTTTGGAGTTAGGTAGCAAGGTCTTTCAGACGAATCTTATAACCTTGGGTCTAGATGGAATAGATGTTATTCTAGGAATGGGCTGCATGACCCTACACAAGGTGATCTTGGACATTTCTGAGCGAAGGATAGAAATCAACTCCCCGAGAGTAGGAGCATCAACGCTCTACTTACCTTCCAGAGTATCTGAGGATTCATGTGCGTATGTGACCATAGCCACCCAATTAGAAGAAATTCCTGTGGTGTGTGAGTACCTGGATGTCTTCCCTGATGATCTGCCGGCTATGCCACCAGACCGAGACATTGAGTTCGTTATCGTGCTTCAACCTGGTACAGCACCTATCTCAAAAAGAGCCTACTGCATGCCACCCAAGGAACTAGCTGAGTTGAAGACCCAACTTCAGGAATTGTTGGATAAGGGTTTCATTCGCCCGAGTTCTTCTCCTTGGGGATGTCCTGCTCTCCTCGTTAAGAAGAAAGACGGTAATTTGAGACTGTGTGTGGACTACCGACCTCTCAATGCAGTGACTATCAAAAACAAATACCCCCTTCCCCGCATTGATGTGTTGTTTGATCAACTATCAGGAGCAATGGTCTTTTCCAAGATTGATCTTAGATCAGGGTATCATCAGATAAAGATCCGGGCTTGTGATATTCCTAAAACTGCCTTCTCCACATGCTATGGGCTATATGAATTTATAGTCATGTCCTTCGGGCTGACAAATGCACCTGCTTACTTCATGTACCTCATGAATTCGGTATTCATGAACGAACTGGATAAGTTCGTGGTGGTCTTCATCGATGACATCTTAATCTATTCCAAAGATGAGGAAGAACATGCCGAACATCTCCGAATTGTTCTGCAACGTTGGAGAGATCACAAGCTTTATGCTAAATTCTCCAAATGTGAATTTTGGCTGGACAGTGTGAAATTATTGGGCCACACTATTTCTAGTGATGGTATCTCAGTGGATCCAAGTAAAGTGCAAGAAGTGATGGATTGGAAACCACCTAAGTCCGTTCATCAGATTCGAAGCTTTCTCGGTTTAGCTGGTTATTATCGTCGCTTCGTTCTGGATTTTTCTAGAATTGCCAAACCTATGACTGAACTTTTGAAGAAAGGGGTCAAGTTTGTATGGGATGAGAATTATGAGAAAGCTTTCCACACCCTAAAGCAACATTTGACTTCAGCGCCCCTTTTGGCTCAACCAGACAACTCTAAGCCATATGAGGTTTATTGTGATGCCTTGGGTACTGGTCTCAGTTGTGTTCTCATGCAAGAAAATAGAGTCATTGCTTATGCTTCTCGAGCACTTCGACCCCATGAATTAAATTACCCCACTCATGATCTTGAATTAGCAGTGGTTGTTCATGCTCTCAAAATTTAGAGGCATTATTTGATGGGTACACGTTGCAATATTTTCACTGACCACAAGAGTCTCAAGTATATCTTCACTCAAGCCAACTTGAATATGCACCAGAGAACGTGGTTAGAACTCATTAAAGATTATGACTTGGAAGTACATTACCACCCCGGTAAGGCAAATGTCGTTGCCGATGCTCTTAGCCGAAAAGCCCATTGCAATTGCTTATCTGTAGACAACTATAGTGACACCCTGTGCCACGAGATGAACAAACTCAATTTGGAAATTGTTAGTCAAGGTGAGTTAAATGCTATTGGCATGGAGACAACCTTGTACGACAAAGTTTTAAATGCTCAGTCCAATGATGAGGATGTCAAGAGGATAAGGCAAAAGTTGTCAGAAGGTGATCCTAAATACAAGTGTTTCCACCAAGACTCAAAGGGTACAGTTTGGTTTGGGCAACGTCTTGTTGTCCCAAATGATACTAGCCTCAGGAAGCAAATTTTGGAAGAAGCTCATTTATCCAAATTCTCAATTCACCCTAGGAGTAGCGAAATGTACCAAGATTTGAAGGAAAACTTCTGGTGGTCAAGTATGAAAGTAGAGATTGCCAAATATGTGTCCGAGTGTGACACATGTCAGAGAATTAAAGCCAGTCATTTTAAAGTCGATGGTGTTCTTCAACCATTGCTGATACCTTCATGGAAATGGGATGATATAAGTATGGATTTCATAGTGGGACTGCCTCTCACATCTAAGAACCATGATTCTATCTGGGTTATTGTGGACATACTCATCAAGACTGCACACTTTATTCTCGTTCATACCACATACTCAGCGAAGCAATATGCAGAGATTTATCTCGAACGCATCGTGTGCTTACACGGAGTTCCTAGAACCATCATTTCCGATAGGGGTTCTCAGTTCATGTCACGTTTCTGGGAACACCTATATACCTCCATGGGAACCAAGCTACTTCACAGTTCTGCTTACCACCCTCAAGTGGTCAGACTGAGAGAGTCAATCAAGTCCTAGAGGATATGTTGAGGGCTTGTATTATCCATTTCGACAAAAATTGGGGCAATTGCTTGTCCTTGGCTGAATTCTCATATAAAAATAGCTACCAAGCAAGTTTGAAAATGGCACCATTTGAAACTCTTTTTGGAAGGAGATGCCGAACTCCTTTGAACTGGTCACAGACCAGAGAAAGAAAATTCTTTGGTCCAGCGTTAGTTGAAGAAGAGGAAGAAAAAGTAAAAGTAATAAAGCAAATCTAAAGACAGCTCAAATGCGACAACAACGCTACCATGATGAAGGAAAGAAACCTAAACCGTATCAAGTTGGTGAATATGTCTATCTCAAGGTTTCACCCAGAAAGGGAATTCAAAGATTTGGAGTAAAAGGGAAACTAGCACCACGCTATATTGGCCCTTATGAAATCATTCAAGTTTGTGCACCGGTTGCCTATCATGTTCAGCTTCCTGAACGGCTTTCAGCAGTCCACAATGTGTTTCATGTTTCACAACTCAGGAGATGTGCAAATAAGCCGGAGATAAAAGTTATCATCGAATCCAATGCTTTGATCGAATCCGACTTATCCGTGGTTGAGCACCCTCTGAGGATTTTGGATAAGAAGGAGAGAAAGACTCGACGACATTCGGTAAAAATATATAAAATCCAATGGAGCCACCATATTGAAGAAAAAGCTACTTGGGAGACGGAACATTATCTCAACACTAGGTATCCAGGTTTTCTACAATCTCGTGATCGTAAGTGTTTTCCCCTACCTTTGTCTTTTATTTTCCGAATCTCGGGACGAGATTCTTTGTAAGGGGGGTAGGTTGTAACATCCTTGATGTTTATGCAATAGTGATCACCATCATTAACAAGGCTAAGCATGGTAATTAACTTGGTTGACTTGGTCAAACCCCTAACCAAGGTCAACCCTCTCAAAACTAAGGTCAAAACCCTAAAACTCTATACCTATCTTTGGTAATCTAGCGCGTTCTCCACTTTTCATATAACAACTTCAAAAACGGCCAATATGAAAGTTGCTCATTTTTACATGGGACACATTTCATTCAATTGGCGGTTTTTCAAATTCGAAGTGGATGACACTCAAAAACTTGGTCAAAGTTCAAAGCAACATTTTGACCTAGCCAAGAAAAACAGGAACTTCAAGCCACTTTATCTCTAAATACATGAAGTTTTTCATAGGTCGACCTTTACAAAAGTTGGAGCTGGATAGGAGGTCTACAACTTTGGTTTTTGGAGATTTTCAAGTTTAGTTTGAAATTTTTGAGATCGCGTTGGTCAAACCGGGCTTCGTCGAAATGAATTGGGCCGGCTCCCTGGCCGCGCGCGCGCCGAGCCCCGCCGTCCACCTCGACGTCCGTGCCACACCGTCACCGGGCCCCACTGACACGCCAGTCATGCCGCCCCCAGGTGCGCCTCCCCAGGGGGTAGCAGACCTGGTGGCCCGCGCCATGACGAAGTCGCGCCCAGCCCCGCCGCGCCGCGCGCCGCACCCGCGCGCTGCTCCTGCCAGCCGTGCACGTGCGCTGTGGCAGCCTTGTGCGCGCGCCGCGGAATGAGAATGGCGGCCAGTCGGACGTCAGTGTCCAGCACGCCGTCGTCACCTATAAAAGGGCCAAGCCCGTGCGCCGCAACGCGTCCACCACTCCGCCGGGTCGTCGTGGAAGTGCCGCTGTTGAACTCCACCCCCAGCTCTACCTCGCGCCCGCCTGAGCACCCCAGAGCCGCCGCTAGACCCCTCTGGAGCTTCCCCGGCCGTTTGTTGCCCAGCCCCGTGCCCCTGCTCGCCGGAAGACTCGCCGTCGCGGCTGCTCTGCCACGACTCCGCCGCCGGCGATCGCCGGAGCCTCTTTCTGAGCCGGCCAACGCCCGGGATCGAGCCTATGTGAGCACGTAGTCGACCCCCACCGCTTGCCCGGCCAAGTCCGGCCCCACCTCGCCGCCGGCGATCTCAGAGCGCCACCAAGGGTATATGTGTGAACATCAAGTTCTTCCTAGGGTCCTCTGTGCAAAAGCCAAGGGTTTTTCTGCAAAAAGATTCTTCATTTTCAATCCCTTTTTCCTGAATCTTGTAAAATAGAGATCAAATCACAAAAAAATCGTAAAAATGCAAACCTAGTTTTGTTGTGATCCTTATGACTAGAACAAACTTTCCTACAAAGGAAGTTTTCAAATTTCTGTGTCGATTTTTAATAATGTTGAATTTACCAGTTTGGATAGATCTGAAATAATAAAAATTCTATGCATGATCTGAAGCTCTATTTTGGATATGTTGTTTTCCTTGTCATGTTGGTCTTCTGATTCAAATTTGGCACAAAGTTATCAAGTAGATCTTTAGTTATGAATTAAACTTTATTTTCAGCAATGTTCCTGTTCATGATTTTTGTAAATTAATCTGTTGATCGCTTGGATCCAATCTTTTTGCTGTGGTCCTGTTTGATGATTTTGCACCAAGGATAAATAGTAGAGATGTTTTTATCATGTTTTATAGGGTCAAGTAAGTTTTTCACAAGTTCAACCTTCCTTCATAAAATTTGAAGTAATTTAAATTTTCTTTGCTGAGTAAGTGCATATCTCTGCATGGTTAGGTGTTTTGAACTTCTACATGAATTTCTAGCCCAAGATGTGGTATATTTATTTCTATATGATTTATTCTTGTTTTTAATGAATGAATCTAGTTGTATTTTTCATGCTAAATCTATGGCTTGGATTGATCTAAATTTTTGATAGTAGCTCATGTATAGTATGATGTGCCTCCCTGCAAAGTTTCATAGCCACCTTGTTTGTATTTCTTCCAGAATGAATTTTCGAAGTAAATCGAGCTTAATCCACGAAATGAAAATAAAAAATCACCTTTGTTTACATTTCAAATCTTTTGGTTGAGCTTCACCAAATCATCACCGTGAACAGCACCCTTAATGTGGTGAAGAAAAACTAATTAATTAATTTAGATGTGCACACAATCACCATCAAATAAGGAGTTATACCACGCACACACACCCTTTCTTTGACAGGAAGAGTATGCTGGATATATCCTTGTCTAGGTGAATGTGGTCACCCATACACCCCCACGTTTACCCTTCAATTCTAAACTACGTTCTCACTCCTCATTTATAAATACATGAAGTTAATGCATATGCATGTCGTGTAGAACTTCCGAACGGGAACTATGAGTTGGTGCTGGAATCCGAGGGAGATCTCGCTGAAGGAGAAGTGAACGTGGTGGAGGTGCAGCAAGACCCTGAGGACCAGGTGTGTCCGAGGACCAGTGCAGGGTCGCTCCTTAGTGATTAGTGATTGACAACATTGTGTGGACTGATGCTTGGCTAAGTGTGCAGGTACAGGTTGTGGCTTGACTCGTGTCGGTGCAGGTGAAGAACAAGGGTGAAAGGCCTGAGCCGTGGCGGCCTCCGGGTGATGGAGTGGCAAGTAGGCTTGGTTCGATGAACCCGGTGGCCAATGGGGTCAAGTGCGAGCCGTGCAGTGCAAGACTGGCAGGCTGAAGTCGTGAACATGGGCTGGTGCAAGGTAGCAGTTGAAGCCCGAAGCTTGCACGCGAGGTTTGGTGGTTTGCCCACAAAACCATCTGGTGGACGGTTTCTTGGTTTGGGCCGCAAAACCAAGCCCGGAGGCCCGAGGCGACGGAGACGGTGATCCGCGAGCTTCGGGAAGCTTCGAGGCGGGGGGCACGTGGCGTGATCGCGGGGCTTGCGTCGAAGCTAAGCAAGGCCGCGGTGGAAGCGTGTCCGCTCGATGAAGACTTGACCAAAATGCCCTTGAGGGGTTGTATCTTCATTTCAAGCAGTAGGGGTAGCGTGGTCATTTACCTCCCTTCGATGGACTTCATATAAATAGCGAAGAGGTGGATGGCATCTCTCTCTCTTGCTTTCTAGGGCTTTCTCCCCCGATAGATTTTCTCTGGACTCCTTCTTTTCCCTCTGGATTCCTTAGGCTAGACTCTTGTACAGAATCTGACCTCTGGATGTATGGAAGCATTCGACGTCTCAGTGATCTCCTAGTCCTCTGTGATTTTCGTGTCATTTTTGGGACTATTTTTTGGGAGTTTTCGTTCTTCGCTCGATTCGTGATTTTGGAGGCGTTTCTTCACGGATTTCTTTGAGGGGATCATGGGTGGATGCCTTGCGCATCTTTGTGTGTGATCTTGACCCCTCAAACGCTGTGAAGAGCCTTCGATTCGTGCGTTTTTGGTTGGTGCCCGAGTTCATGGTGGTGGTTCGGTTGATCCGCGATTCCCGGTGATTTAGTGGCTTAGGAGTCGAGATTTTTGGGGCATAGCATCCCTGTGTGACGCTTTACATCTCCCCAAAATCTTGTCTCAAGAGCTTCAACCGTTTGGGAGATCCGGTGATGGAAAGGTTGGGTTGACTCCCGAGCTCGAGCTTTTTCTGTTCTGTTCGTGCTTGGCGGACGGTCCGCGGGTCCTTGGCGGACGGTCCGCGCGGCTAGGGTTCGTCCCATGTTCTTCGTGTTCGTCGCGTGTTCTTGAGCACTTTCGTTTCGATCCGGTTGGATCGCAGGGTTTGGCTGGAAAGCGTTTGGCGGACAGTCCGCGGTGGTCTCACGGACGGTCCGCGTGGCCGGTTTTCTGGCGGACGGTCCGCGTGCTCACCACGGACAGTCCGAATTTTGGGGGTGTGCTACTGGTGGTTTGAGATGTTTTTGCGGACGGTCCGCTGTGACCTGCCGGACAGTCCGCGCCCTCCTCGCGGACGGTCCGCCCGGTCACTCCGGACAGTCCGCTAGGGGCTTCGCAGCAGTGCTCAAGCTCTTTGATTCTTGCTTCGGTGCTTCCGCTCTTTGCTCCTAGGCATCTCTTGTGATCCTCTAGGTTTGTGTGAGTCTTGTTTGGAGCTTCCTTTGTGTGCAAGGATTCGTGGAGTGGCAATCGGGGCATAGGCCGAGTTCGACCGTGGGGAAGAATTTTTATCAGCTCCCATTCACTCCCCCCCTCTCTGGTCGCCTGATTCGGTCCTTCAATTGGTATCAGAGCCGGTTACGGATCTTCTTGATTCTAACCAGTCTAAGATCCAAAGATGGGCGATTACGGCAAGGGGTCGGGTCCTCCGCACTTTGATGGCAAGAATTACCCGATGTGGGAGAGGCGCATGGGCATGTTTTTGCGAAGGAAGGGAACTCTTATCTGGAAGGTCACTCAGAATCCTCATTATGTCATCCCAGATAGTTTTCTGCTTCTAGGATCGCGGGACATGTTTGAGGCCAACAGCAAGGCCGTTGATTACTGTTCCGTGCTCTCTGTGCCTCGAAGTTTGATCGAGTGTACGGAGAGGATGTGGCCGGAAAGATTTGGCTCAAGTTGAAGAATGCTCATGTTGGCAATGCCCAAGTGCAAGCCCAGATGTTTACCACTTACTGGAGAGAGTACGAGAACTTCACTCATCTCCCCGGTGAGTCGACCGATGCTATGTTTCAGTGCTTCACTTGCATAGTCAACAACATGAGGGCCAATGTGACAGTGCTCCCATACACAGATCATGATCAAGCTATCAAGCTTTTGCATGCCCTGGATAGGTCTATGTGGGAAGCGAAGATCGAGGCCATTGAGGAGTCGAGCGCGTATGATACACTTTCGCTTGATGAGCTGTTCTCCAAGCTCAGGTCTTCAGAGGTCGATCGTGGCTTGAGAGCCAAGAGCGAGAGCCCCACTGATCCTCATAGTTTGGCTCTCGTCTCAGGATCGAGGACTAACGCTAACTCTGGTGGTTTCTCTTTGTCTTGTCTTGTGTCCTTGCCAGATGAGGACTTTGATGTGCTAAGCGAGGATGATCTCACCTTGTTGAGCAAGAGGTTTGGGCGGATGTATGAGAACCGCAAGAATACAAGGCTGAGCTCGGGGATGTGCTATCGGTGCGGGAAGCACGGGCACTTCATCGCTGAATGCCCTGAAGCCATGGGGATCAAGGATTACTACAAGGGCAAGCCCAAGCATGACTACAACAAGCACCACTCCCAGAACGACTACAAGGACAAGCACAAGGACAAGGGCGAGAGAAGGCACAAGAAGAGTGGCGGCCACAAGAGGAAGACCGCTCGAGCGATGGTGGCCGGAGCGAGCGACATCGACTCGACATCAAGTGATGCTTCCTCCGATTCGAGCAGCGAGGAAGAGCAAGAGAAGCGCAAGGACAAGCGGCACACGGGCAAGAACATCACCGGCCTGAGCTTCGTCTCACAAGGAGGCTTCTGCAGCATGGCACATTCCAAGAAGGGTGGGAAGCACAGCTCGGATTCGAACTCCGATTGCAATGACGAGGTACGACAAGATCCCAACTTCTTGCTAGAGGAGAATGCTAGGCTGAATGAGTTGCTTGACAACAGTGATGATGTGCTTAGAAAGACCAACAAGGAGAAGAGGGAATTCAGGTCTTTGTTGGGTGATGCTAAGGACAAGGTAGCTGAACTTGAATCCTTGCTTGTGGATGCTCGAAATGAGATAGCTGCTTTGAAATTTGTTCCTGTGGTGTCGGATGAAATTGATTGTGGTGATTGCTCAGTTTTTCTTGCTGACTTGACTGCCCTCAAGGAGAAACATGCCTCTGTTCTTGAGGAACTAGATGTGGTTAGGGTTGAGTGTGATGAATTGAAGTCTAGGCCAGCTTTGTTAGGAGGTTGTACTTCATGTCTTATTTTGCATGCTAGGCTAGATGAATCTCACACTAGAATTGTTTCTCTTGAGGCGGCATTGAAAGCTCCTCTTCCTACATCATGTTCAACCTGTGAAATGCATGCTTTGAAAAACATGGAACTTGCAAACTATGTTGATCGTCTGCAGGATGAAAATGATGAATTGAGAAAAATGATGGGGTGGTTGTCTGGGCATGAGCCACAATTGAGTATGATGTTGGCTCAGTTTAAGAGGTTTGATGGTCAGGCGTTGGGGGCTGACAAGTGTGATGAGAAGAGTGGTGAGGGAGAAGAGAAAGCCGGAGAGATCCCCATTCCTCCACATACCACACCAATGACCAAATTTGCACCCAAGCCAAACCATCTCAGAAACAAGCTAGACACAACCCCAGATCCTCTAGTGTTCCCCAACAAAGCTGGAAACTACCAAAAACCCATCAAGTTTGTGAGCACCCAGGGGAGTGTCTTTGATGGGAAGACAGGAGAGAAAGCTGGAGAGAAGCTTGTAGAGAAACCACATCCTAAGCCAGTGCCGATCCGCTTCCATTGTGAGTATTGTGGGAGGGATGGGCATAAGGATGAGTTCTGTTTCCGGAGGAAGATGGATGAGAGGTTTGCTAGGGAGATGGCAAACAAGGACAGGTACCACCTTGCTCGTGGTGTGCCTGAGCCTCGTAGAGGGCCTCTACCTAGGGGTGATGTGTTTGTGAGGACAGTTCCCACTCGTGGAGGTGGAGGTGGAAGTGTGTTCCCTCAGAGAGACAGGCGTGTTGGGTTTGGGCGTGGTGAGTTGGCTCGACGTGCTCCTTCTCGTGACCGTTACGAGTTTGGGAGGCACGATCAGAGTTTTGGGTCTCAGATGGACTACGAGCCATGTTTTCCCCCTCGTGGTGCGCGTACTCCTCCAGTGAGACGTGATAGGTCCTTTGGTGGTAGGCGTGAGAGGGCTCCACCTAGAGGCTTTGGTTGGATGGATTTTGCTAACCCATCTTTTGAGTAAATGGCTCAGCACTAGTTTGACTCTTTTGGTACTAACCCCAGTGTTGAGTCGCTTGCTCATTCTCGTCCTCGTTTTTTATTGCAGGTGGGAGGCTTGGAGAACTTTTGGTTGATCGACTCCGGTTGCTCAAGACATATGACCGGAGATCGTGGGTGGTTCTCCAGCCTCACCCCGGTGAGTATGAGGGAGTACATCACTTTCGGGGACAATGGGAGAGGACGAGTGCTTGCGGAAGGTATGGTGAAGGTGAGTAGCAAGGTGACCTTAAGAAGCGTGGCCCTGGTCAAGTCACTTGGTTTCAACCTGTTGTCAGTATCTCAATTACTTGACGAAGGTTTTGAGGTTCGTTTCAAGTCAGGTGTTTCTCGTGTGCTTGATTCTCGAGGCGATCTTGTCTGTACGATCGTCCCCGAGGGTCAAATCTTTCGTGCCGATTTTTCCCAGTCTGTTGGTCCTCCTCGATGCTTTGTTGCTGGCGTTTCGGCTGAGCTTTGGAAATGGCATAGGAGATTGGGACACTTGAGCTTTGAGTTGCTTTCCCGCTTGAGTGGTCTTGATCTTGTTCAAGGATTGCCTAAGTTGAAATTCGAGAAGGATTTGGTTTGTGCTTCTTGTCGGCATGGAAAGATGGTTGCCGCTTCTCACGCCCCTCTGACTTCTGTCATGACCGAACGACCTTGTGAGCTGTTGCACATGGATTTGGTTGGGCCAGCTCGTGTTCGCTCTGCTGGTGGGAAGTGGTATGTTCTTGTGGTTGTTGATGATTTTTCAAGGTACTCTTGGGTTTTCTTTTTGGAGGATAAGAGTGAGACATTTGGCTTTGTTCGAGACTTGATCTTGAGGTTGAAGAATGAGAGACATGGTGATGCCATTCGAGCTATACGCAGTGACAATGGCACGGAGTTTAAGGACTCTCATTTTGATGCCTTTTGCAATGATCTTGGTCTCGATCATCAGTACTCTTCTCCATATGTTGCTTGCCAGAATGGCATTGTGGAGAGGAAGAACCGGACCCTTTGTGAGATGGCCAGGATGATGCTCGATGAGCATAGGACTCCTAAGCATTTCTAGGCCGAGGTGGTCAATACCGCTTGCTATGTCTCAAATCGCATCTTCCTTCGTGCCTTTAAGAAGAAGACCTCTGATGAGCTGATGCATGGCCGACAACCCAAGGTGAGTCACTTTAGAGCTTTTGGTTGCAAGTGTTTCATTCTGAAGAAGGGCAAGCTGGATAAGTTTGAGTCTCGATGTTCGGATGGGATTTTCCTTGGTTATGCGATTCATTCTAGAGCATATCGTGTGCTCAACCTTGATACTAACCGAACCATGGAGACTTGCAAAGTTACCTTCGATGAGACACAGCCATGTAGCTCTTCTGCTTTTGAGTGTGCAGGTGATGAGGAGATTGGAGCGAGGATCTTTGAGGATGAGAAGGACGGAGATGGAGACGACGATGATGATGGTGGTGATGCTCCAGCGGCTGATCGTGTACGTACTACTTCCACTACTACGACGACGATCGAGGACGGACCATCCCCTACACCCACTACGACTGAGGCTGTTCGAGTGGAGGCTGCTGCTGAGGGGGAGATTGTGTCCAGGCGAGAGGCTCCTCGGCGAGTACAAGTTGATTACCCACGGACGACCATCATTGGTGACCTTCATGAATGCACTACACGGTCGAGGTCAAGGAATACTTCTCATTTCGATCATTCTGCATTTGTTGCTTCTTTCGAGCCCAAAGATATTCGACACGCTTTGTCTGACGAGAATTGGGTGAATTCCATGCATGAGGAGTTGGAAAACTTTGAGAGAAACCAAGTCTGGGTGTTAGTCGATCCACCGCCAAATTGCCGTCCCATAGGAACCAAGTGGGTGTGGAAGAACGAAGAGGGTGAGAATGGGATGGTTGTGAGGAACAAGTCGAGGTTGGTGGCGTAGGGGTACAACCAGAAAGAGGGCATAGACTATGAGGAGACATTTGCTCCTGTGGCCCGTTTGGAGGCAATTAGGATCCTTCTAGCCTTTGCCGTGGCTAAAGGGTTCAAGTTGTACCAAATGAATGTCAAGAGTACTTTCTTGAATGGGGTGATAGAGGAAGAAGTGTATGTGACGCAACCCCCGGGGTTTGAGACAGAGAAATACCCACACCGTGTATACAAACTCCAGAGAGCGCTCTATGGGTTGAAACAAACACCTAGAGCTTGGTATGGCAGGTTGAGAGGCTTTTTGCTGAGTAAGGGGTTTGTGATGGGCACAGTTGATAAGACCCTTTTCCTCCTTAAGCATGGGAATGACCTTTTGATTGTTCAGATATACGTGGATGACATAATCTTTGGTGGCTCTTCTCATGATCTTGTTGCCAGATTTAGAGATGACATGAGCAGGGAATTTGAGATGTCCATGATGGGCGAGCTGCAGTTTTTCTTGGGTCTCCAGATCAAGCAGTGCAAGGACGGGACCTTTGTGCATCAGGTGAAGTACACCAGGGACATGGTGAAGAAGTTTGGCATGAACGACTCCAAGCCGTTGACAACACCGATGAGAACGACTATGGCTTTGGACGCGGACGAGGACGGCGAACCCGTGGACCAGAAGGAGTACCGGAGCATGATCGGCTCCCTCCTCTACTTGACGGCGACGAGGCCAGACATACAGTTCAGCGTGTGTCTGTGCGCTTGTTTTCAGGCTTCACCGAGGACTTCACATCGGCAGGCCGTCAAGCGGATTTTCAGGTACTTGAACTACACTCCTGAGTTTGGTCTTTGGTACTCTGCCTCCTCGACACTAAGGCTTCATGGCTTCTCTGATGTGGATTTTGCTGGGTGTCGGTTGGATCACAAGTCCACTTCTGGGTGTTGTCAGTTCCTTGGTTCTTCTTTGGTCTCTTGGTCATCTCGCAAGCAATCGAGTGTGGCTCAGTCCACCACCGAGGCTGAGTATGTAGCTGCTGCTAGTTGTTGTTCCCAGCTGCTTTGGATGACCTATACCATGAGTGATTTTGGTGAGGAGTGCTCCCGGGTTTCACTTTTCTGTGACAGCACCAGTGCCATAAGCGTAGCCAAAAATCCTGTCCTCCACTCCAAAACAAAACACATAGAAGTGAGGTACCACTTCCTGAGAGACAATGTGGAGAAGGGAAACATATCCTTGTCCTATGTTCCTACCCAAGACCAGCTAGCTGACATTTTCACCAAACCGCTTGACCAAGCCACTTTCACTCGCTTGCGGGGTGAGCTTGGGGTGTGCTTTCCTTTCTAGCTTGGGTCTTGGAGCTTCTCATGTATATATGTGTCATATGTTCATTTTGTTGCATTTCCTTCATGCATTTTACTTTCTGTACAAAACCTGGTAGGATAGCCATCTTTGGATCACTTGAGCTAGGAATGAGCTTCTCTTATATACATTGATCACTGATGTGCTATGGATGAGATATGTGCATGATTGGTAGCTCGTGGATGTGAATGCTATGCTCTTGTTGGTTTTGCCATATATGTATGATGAGATAGCATTTTGTTTGTGAAAATGATAAAACTGCCTCTCTCATGAGTAGATACTTGTCTATGCTCAATTTGTGCTTAAATGCTTATATCATACTCAGTTTGTGCTTGAGGATCATATTCTCTTTGCTTGGGGTCAAAGACCTTTTTGTCCTTGTAAATGTTTAGCCCTTTTGCTTGCTTGGGGAGGAGCATAAGCTTCTTTTTGCCGCAAAGGCACTTCATGTACCATGTTTAATCATAAAAATGAAATTGGTGTATGAATTGCTTTATGCTTGAAAAATGAGCTCCTAATCATGTTTTTAGGTTTTGATATTCATATCTTGGGTGCTAAACCGTAGTATACTTGTCTACCTTGAGAAGTCTTATTTTAAGAAGTAGACACATGGCTCGGTGGCTTTAACATGACTTGAGTAGCTTATGGGCGTTTATAATGATCTTGTGATGAGAATTTGTGATCTTGTATAAACTTTGGATGATCTAGTGCCTTTATGCTCAATTTGGTATGGGTAGGATCTTGCTCATGAGATGCATGTTTCTTTGTGAAAATTGCTTAAAATTGCTTTTGGCCATGTCACATGCTTATATGTATCTACCTTCTTGATGGCAATGTGCTAGATACACCATGTCTACCTTGCTTGCTCTATGTCTCATGTGTAGCATTTTGTTGTGCTCTTTGTATATTTGAGAAGCTTGGTAGATTGTTTATGTGCTTTGACATGCATTTTTCATGAAAACAAGGGGAAGAGTTTCATATATCTTGATTCATGCATTGTCAACAAGGGGGAGAGTTTTGTATGATATGGGGAAGAATACACATGCATTTGGGGAGAATTTTCATGCATTGGGAGTTTTTATGCAAAATTGGTATGCATGTGTGAGATATGGTATGTGAGGAGAAAAATTTGAGAAGAAGAGGTTGCATTTGCTCAGGGGGAGTTTGCACATGTGCAGGGGGAGCTCCTTTGATTTTCCTGAGTTTTGTGCTTTGAGGTGTGCTCCTTGTGAGCTTTGTTTTTGTCTCGGCTGTGTCGAGTCGTTGCCCTTGTCTTAGGGGGGCGAGACTTGGATTGGTGAGTGATCTTGTTTCGCTTGTTCTTTGGCTTTGGATCACTTGCTTTGGAGGTTTGTGTTCGTGGTTGTTTTCTTTTCATTTTCTCTATCATGGTTACTATGGGTGTTGTCAATGCACTCATCAAGGGGGAGATTGAGGACCAGGTGTGTCCGAGGACCAGTGGAGGGTCGCTCCTTAGTGATGAGTGATTGACAACATTGTGTAGACTGATGCTTGGCTAAGTGTGCAGGTACAGGTTGCGGCTTGACTCGTGTCGGTGCAAGTGAAGAACAAGTGCGAAAGGCCTGAGCCGTGGCGGCCTCCGGGTGATGGAGTGGCAAGTAGGCTTGGTTCGATGGACCCGGTGGCCGATGGGGTCAAGTGCGAGCCGTGCAGTACAAGACTGGCGGGCTGAAGTCGTGAACATGGGCCGGTGCAAGGTAGCGGTTGAAGCCCGAAGCTTGCACGCGGGGTTTGGTGGTTTGCCCACAAAACCATCTGGTGGACGGTTTCTTGGTTTGGGCCGCAAAACCAAGCCCGGAGGTCCGAGGCGACGGAGACGGTGATCCGGGAGCTTCGGCAAGCTTCGAGGCGGGGGGCACGTGGCGTGATCGCGGGGCTTGCGTCGAAGCTAAGCAAGGCCGCGGTGGAAGCGTGTCCGCTCGATGAAGACTTGACCAAAATGCCCCTGAGGGGTTGTATCTTCATTTCAAGCAGTAGGGGTAGCGTGGTCATTTACCTCCCTCCGATGGACTTCATATAAATAGCGGAGAGGTGGATGGCATCTCTCTCTCTTGCTTCCTAGGGCTTTCTCCCCCAATAGATTTTCTCTGGACTGCTTCTTTTCCCTCTGGATTCCTTAGGCTAGACTCTTGTACAGAATCTGACCTCTGGATGTATGGAAGCATTCGACGTCCCGGTGATCTCCTAGTCCTCTGTGATTTTTGTGTCATTTTTGGGACTATTTTTGGGAGTTTTCGTTCTTCGCTCGATTCGTGATTCTGGAGGCGTTTCTTCACAGATTTCTTTGAGGGGATCATGGGTGGATGCCTTGCGCATCTTTGTGTGTGATCTTGACCCCTCAAACGCTGTGAAGAGCCTTCGATTCGTGCGTTTTTGGTTGGTGCCCGAGTTCATGGTGGTGGTTCGGTTGATCCGCGATTCCCGGTGATTTAGTGCCTTAGGAGTCGAGATTTTTGGGGCATAGCATCCCTGTGTGACGCTTTACATCTCCCCAAAATCTTGTCTCAAGAGCTTCAACCATTTGGGAGATCCGGTGATGGAAAGGTTGGGTTGACTCCCGAGCTCGAGCTTTTTCTGTTCTGTTCGTGCTTGGCGGATGGTCCGCGCGGCTAGGGTTCGTCTCGTGTTCTTCGTGTTCGTCGCGTGTTCTTGAGCGCTTTCGTTTCGATCCGATTGGATCGCAGGGTTTGGCTGGAAAGCGTTTGGCGGACAGTCCGCGGTGGTCTCACGAACGGTCAGCGTGGCCGGTTTTCTGGCGGACGGTCCGCGTGCTCACCATGGACAGTCCCAATTTCTGGGGTGCGCTACTGGTGGTTCGAGACGTTTTTGCGGACGGTCCGCTGTGACCTGCCGGACAGTCCGCGCCCTCCTCGCGGACGGTCCGCCCGGTCACTCCGGACAGTCCGCCAGGGGCTTCGTAGCTGTCACACCTGAATTTAAAGGCAAATTTGAATGCTCATATTATATGTGCGCCCGGATCAAAGTTCACACATATAACGTCTCAGTGATTACCAAAACACAATGCCAAAGCGTAAAAGAGAGTATTATAACCATTACATGACTGAATGTCTCATAGACATATTATCAGAGTGAACAACTAGCAGCGGATCATCAGATGGTAACTCCACAAGCAGTTGACTGGTGGCACGTACGCCTAGTACTTCTCATCAATCTTCAGGTCTGAGCAGCAATCCGGGTTGTGTCGTTGCAATAATAAAACAAGCGTGAGCACATGCCGTACTCAGCAAGCGAAAACATCATATAACATGCAAGCCTTTATGGTGGAGGCTGATAGGGTTAAGCATTCAGCATTTTAGTTGGTCAAGTTTTATTAGCATCATAATTACTAGCAAGTGTAAGTTTATACCAAACCCACAATTAGCATAAACAACATAAATAAAGATGGATGCATCAAGTTAATCATTGACTTCCATAAGTTATTCATGTGAGGGTCCAGGCCGCTCTTGACCATGAGCACGGCTAATCGATTAGTTTTAAACACTCTGCAGAGGTTGTACACTTTTACCACAAGTCGCGTAAAAGTTCTAGGAACTTTAAACCCAACCACGCGATGCTAGCTAGGCATCATATCACACTACCGATGTGTGATTGCATAGGGACGCTACGAGGCCTTTACAAAGATTCCCCAGTGTGAAGCAACCCGCGAAGGATCCGAGTCGTTGCAGAGTATAAAGTCCCCTAGTAGGACCGTGTCTTAGCAAAGCCCAATCCCTACTAGAGCGAGTCTATACCCCACTGGCGCTCCCCCTTGCCCTTAACATGTAAGATCACCCCAACACTAGATTCCCTAATTAATTAGCCAAGGCAGAGCCATGTACCCTTGTGGTTGCACTGTTATCCTGGGTGGTCGCTCCATGTTCCAATTAAACAAGGTGATCTTGTATTAATGAAGGTATAGCATAAATAAATCAAGTTTCATAAAGGTTCATTAATACCATCCACCAAGTTAAGCATAGCGCGAGCTACCCAACAATAAATTAAATACCTAGGTTGATCAAGGTAAAGGGATAAAAATAATCTAGTCATGTCCTTAAAAAGGGTCCCATCAATTTAATGTAGGCAAAAGTAAGAATAGTGAATTAAATGCATGTTGTATAGGTAAACGGGTATGCATCAAGGTAGACTTGCCTTCAACAGATCCCTGTTGCTGTTCAGACACTTGAGCTTCTGGGTCTTCAAATCCTTCAGCCCAAACGTTCTCTACGCATCACATCAAGTACATACAAGCAAACAATGGAATAAAAATAAGAAACAATCACCAAACAGTAAGACCAAAACAAAACAGGGGTGAAAAGCTATTCTACTCTTCGATACGATCGTTTGGACATAAAGAACGTGAAAAACGGAGTTAAAACGGAGAAGATATGACTAGAAGAAGGTTTAAGGGCATAACTGTGAAGAGACTAAGGTTACAGGGACCTATCTGCAAGAAACCGAGGGCTTAAGCGTAAAGAAACTTGAAAACAGAGGGGTTTGGTTGAAAAACTAAAGTTGTGGACCTCGGGCACTATTTTTATAAACACCAGGGGTTAAAACAAAAAGAAAAGGACTGATTTGAAAGGGTTTCTATATGGTGGAAGGACCGGCTTGGAATTTTGAAAAGGTTGAGGTTGTTTTTGCAAAACCGCACGGTCAAGCGGGGATTAGACTTATTTGACCGGTATGTTGGACCGGTTGACTCGATCTGGGGCGCTGGTTTCAGATCGGACGGCCGAGGAGCTGCGCGTGCGAAGAGCGGCGGCGCGGACACCGGCGAGCTGCGGCGCAGGAGCAAAACACGCCGGCGAGCTTGCGATCTCGAGCTGGGGTGCTCGGATGACGACGGGAAGCAGACGGGGAGGTAGCTGGGGCCACGGTGGTTCGATCTAGGGTTTCGGGGTGGCGATTTGGCCAACGGCGACGGCGCATGGCTCGGGGAGGCGGCCGGCGGCTGAAAACGAACTCCGGCGAGCTCGCGATGACGCTACGGGTCTCCTGGACGACAACGTGCAGCACTTGAGTCTTCCTCACCTCCTCGCGGTCCCCCTGGCGGTCTTCTTGATGACGAAGCGGCGGCGGAACGACGAGACAGCTGCGGCGGTGGCTAGGGTTCCGGCGCGGCGCGGTTGAAGCTCGAAGGCGGCGGTGGATTGGCTTGGAAGGAGGCGGGGCGCTTCAGCGCTTTATAAAGGGCCGGGCGAACTCGTCGTGGAGGAGCAGGGCACCTCCGAGGCGGGGACGGCCAGGAGTCCCACTCGGGCACGGCGGCGGGCGAAGACGAGTCCGGGGCGGATGCGGGGAAGATGATGACAGGTGGGGCCCACCTGTCGGCGGCTGAAGGCGGAGGCGGTGGTGACGGGCTGCGCTGGGCCGGGAGGTTAACTAGGCCAGGACGAGCTGCGGACGGCGGGAAAAGGAGGGGCACCACTGGACTTCAGCGGCTGGGCCGAAAACGAAAACGGGCTAGAAGAGGGAGAGAGGTAGGGAAAGGTTTTAAAAAGCTTTTAAATTTTTAGAAGCACTCAAACTTTTCAAATTCAAATTCAAATTTGAATTCAACCAAACAAAAACAATGCTCCAGCTTGTATGCAACATAAAACTCCTATATTTATTTATTTAATTTTCAAAAATATATTTAAATGCCTAAAAATTCACACACACCTTATATTCCTTAATATCAATGCCTTGTTTCTAAACAAATTTTATTAAAACAAATTTTTGAAAAATTAGGATGTTACAAATCCTACCCCCCTTAAGAAGAATCTCGTCCTCGAGATTCGGATGGATCATCGAAGAGATGGGAATAATCTTCCTTCAATTCATCCTCTCTTTCCCAAGTTGCCTCATCCTCTGCATGATTTCTCCATTGTACCTTGCACATCTTAATCACCCGATTCCTTGTAACTCATGTTAAAGTATCCAAGATCTTGATAGGATGTTTAGTATAGGTGAGGTCTTCCTTAACTTCCAATCCATCCATAGGCAATGGCTCTTTATCATGCGGTTGAAATCCCTTCTTTAACTAAGAGATATGGAACACATCGTGCACATCTGAGAGCTGATTTGGCAACTCCAATCTGTAAGCTACCTCTCCCACTCTCTCAGAGATCCTGAAGGGTCCGATAAAACGAGGTGACAACTTCCCTTTAACCTTGAATCTGCGTAAACCTCTGATCGGTGATACTTTGAGATACACATAATCACCTTCGTGAAAAACCACATCTCTCCTCTTTGTGTCAGCGTACTTTTTCTACCTAGATTGAGCAGCTCTCAAGTTATCCCTGATGACCTGAACTTACCTTTCTGCCTCCTTAATAATGTCAGTTCCAAACAACCGACTCTCTCCTGTCTCACTCCAATACAATGGAGTTCTACACTTTCTCCCATACAATGCCTCGAAAGGTGCCATCTTAAGATTGGCCTGATAACTATTGTTATAGGAGAACTCAGCATAAGGCAGACTCTTATCCCAACTTCCTCCATGCTTCAGAGCACAAGCTCTCAACATATCCTCTAGAATCTGATTAGTCCTCTCAGTCTGTCCATCTGTCTGTGGGTGATAAGCTGAGCTGAAATTTAACTTCGTATCCATGGACTCGTGAAGCTTTTCCCAGAAACGAGATGTGAACTGGGTACCTCTATCAGACACTATCTTCTTAGGTACACCATGCAAACACACAATTCTTGACATATATAGCTCTGCTAATCTAGCACCTGAGTGAGTAGTCTTTACTGGAATGAAGTGAGCTACTTTCGTCAATCGGTCCACTATTACCCATATAGAATCATACCCAGCTGATGTTCGTGGTAATCCCACTATGAAATCCATACTAATCTCTTCCCACTTCCATTCAGGCACTTTCAATGGTTGAAGTAATCCAGCTGGTCTTTGATGCTCAGCTTTAACTCGATGACAGGTATCACACAAAGCTACATGAGCGGCAACATCTCTCTTCGTCCCGTACCACCAATACCTCTGCTTGAGATCTTGGTACATCTTGGTACTACCGGGGTGAATGGAATAAGCGGAATCATGAGCTTCTCTTAGGATAGTCTCCGTAATATCTCCCACATCTGGCACACAGATCCTGTTTCTAAACCATATAGTTCCCTGATCATCCTCTGTGAAATCTGGAGCTTTGCCTTTCTCCATAGTTTCCTTGATTTCCTTAATCTCTGTATCTTCCAATTGTCCTTTACGTATTTCCTGCTCCAACGTAGATTCTATCTCTAAGGTAACTTCCTGAGTATGAGCAACCATCCACAAGTTAAGCTTCTCAAATTCTTTCATCAAATCATCAGGCAATTGGAACACTAATGCCATATTAGCTTGTCCTTTCCGACTCAAAGCATCCGCAACCAAATTTACCTTCCCAGGATGATAGTGTACCTCCAAATCATAATCCTTGATCAGCTCTAACCAACGACGTTGTCTCAGATTCAAATCCTTCTGGGTGAAAATGTACATCAAACTTTTATGATTAGTATAAATTTGACACTTGGTTCCCATAACGTAATGCCTCCAAATCTTCAAAGCATGAACCACTGCTGCTAATTCTAGATCATGTGTAGGATAATTCAGCTCATGCTTTCTCAACTGTCTTGATGCATAGGCTATAACATGTCCCTCCTGCATAAGAACGCAACCAAGACCATGTCGAGATGCATCACAGTAGATATCAAAACTCTTCTGCAGATCTGGCATTACTAACACTGGGGCTGTGGTTAACTTCTTTTTCAACTCCTCAAAACTTGCCCGACATGCATCAGTCCATTTGAATTCTCTATCCTTCTCCAATAATGATGTGAGAGGCTTCGCTAGCTTAGAAAATCATTCAATGAACCGAAGATAATATCCTGCAAGGCCAAGAAAACTCCTGATCTCCTTGACTGTTCGAGGCGGTTCCCACTTCAACACATCACTGACTTTGCTAGGATCGACTGCAATACCTCCATTAGTGATGATGTGACCAAGGAAAGAGACTTCCTTCAGCCAGAAATCACATTTGCTGAATTTAGCATACAACTGATGTTCCCTAAGTTTTTGCAACACAAGCCTCAAGTGTTCCTCATGCTCCTCCTCATTCTTGGAGTATATCAAAATATCATCAATGAACACCACAACGAACTTATCCAGATACTCCATAAACACCTTATTCATCAGATACATAAAGTAGGCGGGTGCATTAGTCAATCTGAAAGACATGACTGTATACTCATAGAGTCCATACCTAGTGGTGAATGCAGTCTTAGGAATATCTGATAATCTGATCTTCATCTGATGATAACCAGAACGCAAATCAATCTTTGAGAATACCTTAGCACCTCTCATCTGGTCAAACAAATCCTCAATACGAGGCAATAGATACTTATTCTTGATGGTGACATCATTAAGCGATCTGTAGTCCACACACATCCTCTGAGTACCATCTTTCTTCTCCACAAAGATGACCGGTGCCCCCCAAGGTGACGAACTAGGACGAATGAATCCCTTTTCCATCAACTCCCTAATCTGCTTCTTAAGCTCAAGTAATTGATCACTAGACATTCTATATGGACGCTTAGAAATAGGAGCAGTGCCAGGTAAAAGATCAATAACAAACTCAACATCTCGATCAGGTGGCATACCCGGCAGATCGTCTGGAAACACATTTGGAAATTCACATACAACCTTGATTTCTCCCAGAACTTTACCACTCAACTGATTTACTATAACATCTATCTTTGGAGGCAGAGCTCTTGCTAATTCAATCCTTTCCCCATCTGGACTAGTGAGAAGAACTGACTTCTTGGCACACTGAATTACTCCATCAAACTTGCTTAACCATCCCCTCCCGAGTATCACATCAATACCATTAGCATCCAACACTATAAGATTAGCCCAAAAATCCTTCTCCAAAATCTGAAGATTGACATTATTACACATGTATAGTGCCTCCAGGTTCCCTTTTACTGAATTGACTAGCATGGGTCGTGGCATGATATTCATGGGGATATTATGTTTAGCTGCATACTGGGCAGTGATGAAAGAATGGGATGCTCCTGAATTCAATAAAACTGAGGCGGGGGTGGAGTTGACAAGACATATGCTGAGAACTACTCGTGGGTTCTCCTGAGCGGTCTCAACACTCATGTGATTCACCTTGCCACATGCATAGCTGAGTTGTCTTTTGTTTCCCTGTGGGGTCGGTTGACTCTGTACTGGAGTGTTGGGAGCATTTCTCTTAAGACACGTATTTGCATAATGCCCAACCTCTCCACACTTGAAACAAGCAGTACTTTCTGGTACTATCTGATGATCCTAGTGAAAACCATGACATGGAGTCTGCTGCATTGGCTGCCCAAAGTTCTTACTCAGACCTTCAGAATGGAGTGGTGTCTCTTGTGGTGAAGTAAAACGGAGGCGAGTGTTACTCCTAGACGGTCCAGGGGTGGTGGCCTTCCTTTTCAGATCTTCTAACTCTCTGCGCTTATGCTCCAAGCCAATGGCCTTGTCTACCAGATCCTGGAAGGATGGAAAGCTGTGGGACGTAAGCTGATACTAGAGTGGTCCAGCTAACCCTTCCAAAAACAACTCCTGCTTCTTCTCATCATTAGCAACATCCTCAGGAGCATAGCGAGACAACTCAACGAACTTGTCCATGTACTCTATCACTGTCATCTCTTCCTGCTTGAGAGCCATGAACTCCTTCTTTAACTTCATAAGACTGGCAGGTATATGGTGGTTCTTGAAGCTGGCGGTGAACTCCTGCCAAGTGATAGCATCAGGGGTGGCATGAGCAGCAATGTAGGCATCCCACCAAACTGACGCTGTCCCACGAAGTCGGCCTGAAGCATACAAGACCTTCTCCCTATCAGTGCACTGCGTAATGGTGAGCATCTTCTCCACTGTCTTCAGCCAATCTTCTGCCTCCAAGGGATCAGCTGCATGAGAGAACACCGGGGGATCATGGCTCATAAACTCTTGATGCTTGTTCCGAGGTGGTTGATTCAGGTTCAGGTTCTGGTTTATCTGGACTTGTATGTTTGCCATGTTGGTGGACATGTTCTGGAGAATCTGCATCTGTGCTGCCAGGAACTGCTGCATCGCAGGATCCATCTGACCCTGTTGTTGTTGGGACTACCACTCCTCTTTTGATGGATCGCTAAAGGACCGTTAATAAGATTAGTGTTGGTTGAGAAGGATATAAGCCCCAACTAAACAAACTAGCCACTAAAAACCGATGTCATTGTGGTAATTACTTCCACAACACACTGCACTCAAAACAAAGATCCAAATCAAGCATTTATCAGAAGAACAAGCATTCAAGCACACTTCTAGACTAAGCACACGCTAAGACGTTCGCATCTATCGATTATACTAAGAATGAACTTAAAGATCCTATATCTTATTGAGAGAGATCCTTGAATTGAGCATGATGGGGTCACTGGATTACTGAGAACGATTATGCACGCAGGTACAGAGAAGATAGAGAAAAGATTAGAGAGAAAAGCAAACGCTAAAGTTTCCATATAGCAAGATCATCAAGGATGGGGTAAAATCAAGGATAAGTATATATGGATAGAATTAAAGCATAGCATGAAGTAAGAAGGGCTTTCTAAGATATTATAATCCTTCAATCGACCATTTTCTAACTAGGCTAACGTCCTGCAGTCAACACGGCTCTGGTACCACTTTGTCACACCCGAATTTAAAGGCAAATTCGAATCCTCATATTATATGTGCACCAGGATCATAGTTCACACATATAACGTCTCAGTGATTACCAAAACACAATGCCAAAGCGTAAAAGAGAGTATTATAACCATTACATGACTGAATGTCTCATAGACGTATTATCAGAGTGAACAACTAGCAGCGGATCATCAGATGGTAACTCCACAAGCAGTTGACTGGTGGCACGTACGCCTAGTACTTCTCATCAATCTTCAGGTCTGAGCAACAATCCGGGTTGTGTCGTTGCAATAATAAAACAAGCGTGAGCACATGCCGTACTCAGCAAGCGAAAACATCATATAACATGCAAGGCTTTATGGTGGAGGCTGATAGGGTTAAGCATTCAGCATTTTAGTTGGTCAAGTTTTATTAGCATCATAATTACTAGCAAGTGTAAGTTTATACCAAACCCACAATTAGCATAAATAACATAAATAAAGATGGATGCATCAAGTTAATCATTGACTTCCATAAGTTATTCATGTGAGGGTCCAGGCCGCTCTTGACCGTGAGCACGGCTAATCGATTAGTTTTAAACACTCTACAGAGGTTGTACACTTTCACCACAAGTCGCGTAAAAGTTCTAGGAACTTTAAACCCAACCATGCGATGCTAGCTAGGCATCATATCACACTACTGAGGTGTGATTGCATAGGGACGCTACGAGGCCTTTACAAAGATTCCCTGGTGTGAAGCAACCCGCGAAGGATCCGAGTCGTTGCAGAGTATAAAGTCCCCTAGTAGGACCGTGTCTTAGCAAAGCCCACTCCCTACTAGAGCGAGTCTATACCCCACTGGTGCTCCCCCTTGCCCTTATCAGGTAAGATCACCCCAACACTAGAGTCCCTAATTAATTAGCCAAGGCAGAGCCATGTACCCTTGTGGTTGCACTGTTATCCTGGGTGGTCGCTCCATGTTCCAATTAAACAAGGTGATCTTGTATTAATGAAGGTATAGCATAAATAAATCAAGTTTCATAAAGGTTCATTAATACCATCCACCAAGTTAAGCATAGCGCGAGTTACCCAACAATAAATTAAATACCCAGGTTGATCAAGGTAAAGGGATAAAAATAATCTAGTCATGTCCTTAAAAAGGGTCCCATCAATTTAATGCAGGCAAAAGTAAGAATAGTGAATTAAATGCATGTTGTATAGGTAAATGGGTATGCATCAAGGTAGACTTGCCTTCAACAGATCCCTGTTGCTATTCAGACACTTGAGCTTCTGGGTCTTCAAATCCTTCAGCCCAAACGTTCTCTACGCATCACATCAAGTACATACAAGCAAACAATGGAATAAAAATAAGAAACAATCACCAAATAGTAAGACCAAAACAAAACAGGGGTGAAAAGCTATTCTACTCTTCGATACGATCGTTTGGACATAAAGAACGCGAAAAACGGAGTTAAAACGGAGAAGATATGGCTAGAAGAAGGTTTAAGGGCATAACTGTGAAGAAACTAAGGTTACAGGGACCTATCTCCAAGAAACCGAGGGCTTAAGCGTAAAGAAACTTGAAAACAGAGGGGTTTGGTTGAAAAACTAAAGCTGTGGACCTCGGGCACTATTTTTATACACACCAGAGGTTAAAACAAAAAGAAAAGGACTGATTTGAAAGGGTTTCTATATGGTGGAAGGACCGGCTTGGAATTTTGAAAAGGTTGAGGTTGTTTTTGCAAAACCACACGGTCAAGCGGGGATTAGACTTGTTTGACCGATACGTTGGACTGGTTGACTCGATCTGGGGCGCTGGTTTCAGATCGGACGGCCGAGGAGCTGCGCGTGCGAAGGGCGGCGGCGCGGACACTGGCGACCGGCGGCGCATGAGCAAAACACGCCGGCGAGCTTGCGATCTCGAGCTGGGGTGCTCGGATGACGACGGGAAGCGGACGGGGAGGTAGCTGGGGCCTTGGCGGTTCGATCTAGGGTTTCAGGGTGGCGATTTGGCCAACGGCAACGGCGCATGGCTCGGGGAAGCGGCCGGCGGCTGAAAACGAACTCCGGCGAGCTCGCGATGACGCTACGGGTCTCCTGGACGACAACGTGCATTACCTGAGTCTTCCTCACCTTCTCGCGGTCCCCCTGGTGGTCTTCTTGATGATGAAGCGGTGGCAGAATGACGAGACAGCTGCGGCAGCGGCTTGGGTTCCGGCGCGGTTGAAGCTCGAAGGCGGCGGTGGATTGGCTTGGAAGGAGGCGGGGTGCTTCGGCGATTTATAAAGGGCCGGGCGAACTCATCGTGGAGGAGCAGGGCACCTCCGAGGTAGGGATGGCCGAGAGTCCCACTGGGGCACGGCGGCGGGCGAAGACGAGTCCGGGGCGGGCGCGGGGAAGATGATGACAGGTGGGGCCCACCTGTCGGCAGTTGAAGGCGGAGGCGGTGGTGACGGGCTGCGCTGGGTCGGGAGGTTAACTGGGCCAGGACGAGCTGCAGACGGCGGGAAATGAAGGAGGGGCACCACTGGACTTCAGCGGCTAGGCCGAAAACGAAAACGGGCCAGAAGAGGTAGAGAGGTAGGGAAAGGTTTTAAAAAGCTTTTAAATTTTTAGAAGCACTCAAACTTTTCGAATTCAAATTCAAATTTGAATTCAACCAAACAAAAACAATGCTCCAGCATGTATGCAACATAAAACTCCTATATTTATTTATTTAATTTTCAAAAATATATTTAAATGCCTAAAAATTCACACACACCTTATATTCCTTAATATCAATGCTTTGTTTCTAAACAAATTTTATTAAAACAAATTTTTGAAAAATTAGGATGTTACAGCAGCAGTGCTCAAGCTCTTTGATTCTTGCTTCGGTGCTTCCGCTCTTTGCTCCTAGGCATCTCTCGTGATCCTCTAGGTTTGTGTGAGTCTTGTTTGGAGCTTCCTTTGTGTGCAAGGATTCGTGGAGTGGCAATCGGGGCATAGGCCGAGTTCGACCATAGGGAAGAATTTTTATCGGCTCCCATACACTCCCCCCTTCTCTGGTCGCCCGATTCGGTCCTTCAGACCCGAATCAAGTTTCGGGGGACTTCATCGCTAACTTTGCTAGTGAAGGCAAGCCCCGGAGCATAACCCAGTTTTCTAACTTTTATAATTATGCTTGTCTATGTTTGTGCATTTACGTTTCAGGAGTTGAATTGAAACCCTAGATGCATGATCCTATGCCCCTATGCTCAAATACTAGCATGATAGGTCATTAGTTGCCATGCTCTAAGGACACGGTAAAAGTCGAGTGATGTTCGTCACTCGGGAGCTATAGGTCTCTTATGTTGGAATCATAAGATTTTGTAAAATGGATATGCTCATGTGGTAAGAGCATGGGACCGGCTCCGGCCAGTAGGTCTGTGGTTAAGCGTTTGAACGTACCAAACATTTGCCAGGAATGGGACCGCTAAGCCTAGTACCTTCTTGATCCGGTATGGGATCTAAGACCACTAATCTTGGGAAGAGTCCCCTCTGCCTGCAGCAGTGTGGTGCATGTGTGAAGCTGGGCGGCATGTGTCTCCATGACCAGCAAGCCTTGTACCAAATACTGTAGAAATGGATCCTGAGTCGGGGACGGTTGGGAACCGCCTGGTTGGTGCATACCCCACCCCCTGTTGGTTTCTAGTTGGCTATTTCTTGGGGTGTGCATTCTCCCGTGTGTTTAGGTCCACCTTGCAAGGTTATTTAATCGATCGATCGTCGGCCACTCACCGTTACCCGAGATTGCTTAACCATACACACTATGTCCCTTAATGATGGAATTGAGAAGTAATTTGGATATATGCTTAATTGTTTGCACAACTCATGCTTGCAATAGTTGCTTACTTTGTAATGGCTAATCAACTAGAATTTTGAGCTAAAACTTGAAAGTAAGGACATACTCTTTGTTAATTTTCAGCAAAACAACCCACTAGCCAAAGAGCCATGCATGTCTAGAGAGTTGGTGAATTTCCATCACCCGACGGTTAAGTCTTGCAGAGTATTAGTATACTCAGCCTTGCTTTCGATGTTGTTTTCAGGTCGTGTGAATGATGATGGGTTCCCGTGGCCTGGTTCTCTCCCACCCGGATGGGATGTTGAGTGGGAGGATGATAGTGCTTAGTGACGTCATGGATGGCCTCCTATGACGTTACTTATGACGTTTAGTTTTTTATATTTTTTCTGCTGTGTTTCGAACTCTGTACTTTACCTTATGCAAAGGACTTGGTTTGTAATATTAAACCTTATGGAGCTTGATGTAATAATTTGAGAAATGTTTATCTCTAGACTCGCCGTCGTGTGAGTTTTAATGTACAAGTCTTCGATCCTTGTTCAAGTGATTTACCGGGCTTGACCCGGCAGAGGTGATAAGATACTTCTGTATTATTGCTTAATGACCAGATGGACCGGTTTAGGCAATAATATGGAATTAATTTGGGTGGTTCTGTCACACGTGTGGCCTTCACAGATAGTCCGCGATACTGGCGGACGGTCCGCGTGGCTCAGCCGGACAGTCCGATTTTTCCGGTGCGCTACTGGAGGTTCTGTTGCAGTTTTCGGACAGTCCGCAAGGTCGGTCCGGACAGTCCGCCTATGACTAGCGGACAGTCCGCCCGTACTGCACAGACAATCCGTGCTGGCTTTTCTAGAATTGGCCAAGTGCTTTGATTCTTGTCTTGTTGTTGGCGTTTCTTAACATCACCACTATGGCACAAGTTAGCGGGAGCGTATAAGAACGACCGGGTACACCGCAAGCGCACAGAAATACCGTTGTAGCACTTCCCCAAGGAAGGAGAGTATTTCAAGGGTATCGAATCCAAGGAACGATGTGCACTATCTCCTACTTCTAGTATTGATGATCCAAGGACACAACACTGATTGATAGGATAGGTAGAAAGGATCAGCCTCAACCGAGCGCAGAGTCTAGTTACGGTATCTCAGGTAAAGCACTCACTTCGGGCACCAAGCACAAGGCCAATGTGTTGGCTCGAGCCCAACTCGGTACGCAACGTAGAGGGTTTACAAAGGGTCCAACAGGCTGTCAACACTGCGACCTACCTCTACGCTACGATCGTACGTGGTCTTCGAAGGGTGGCTTATGGTCCAGACACCTCGTCTACACCACTTACTATTCCTACAAATCCGCAAGGGAGATACTGGGACTAGCTCAAGGTATGCTCTATCATTCATGCAAGATCACGAATGCACTTTGATCTAACTAGAGACATGCAGGAGCTTCACTTTACTCTAATAGACAAGCTGGCAAACTAGATGCAAACTTATGATCGAAGTCTACTGGATCGAAAGGGGTTGTGTTCGAAGAACACAAGCCTCTAAACCAAGAACAAATGAAGAACACAAGAACAAAGCAACTAAGCATGCATACGACTTTAGTCTAAATAGGAAATATCGAAATACTTACTTTAGCCTAGTTGAAGAATAGAGGCACCGCTGAGGATCGTTCTTGAGGAAGATGTCATGAATCATGACATGGCCTCAAGCCTCCCACCTCACTTCCAAGCACTAATCCTATACAAAGAGCTCTCCTCTCCTAAAGAGAGAGGCTCCAAGCCAAAATGAAGAGGAGGAGGAGAAGTGTGTGTTCCAAATGAGAGCCCCTCCCCTCCTATTTATAGAGGAGGGAGTGGCTTGCTCGGAGGCTCAAAGTGCCCCAAATCACCCGGGATCGCAGCAAGTGACCAATCAAGCAGTAGCACGTGGAAGGTGGGGATTAACCGACCCTAGGTCGGTTCGGCCGATCCTAGGGTCGGGCCGAAACCCCCGGGAGGCCTTCTGCGTTGTGTTTTCTCAAGGTGGCTGCCATGTGGGCCCTGATGCTTGTCCTCCGTGCATGCCAAGTTTCCTGGCGGTTTGGGTACTGAGTGGGCCCTTGAATCCATGTGATGTCAGTGATCCAGGGGAATCCTAGGTGGCATCCCCTCATTGGCTGAGCTTGAAGTACTTGGATCAAAGAATTGTGCTTTTACTCCTCTTTCTAGTGCTAATCACATGTATTTGCATAATGACCAACACTTGTGGAAATGATTAGTTTAAGCCCTATTCTAGTGTTGATGATCATTTTACCATTATATTATGCAGGTATTGACGATGTAAAAGCAGCACTTTTCAACCGTCAACAACACCCCCACACTTGACCTTTGCTCGTCCCGAGTAAAGGGAGTTAGGTCAAGGTGAGACATGATATCCAAAGGTATGAAACGAGCATAAGAGATATTCCAAACCATACCTTGTACTTGTGAACTTTGAAGTGTCTATCATGCTATCTTGGGTAGTTGAAGAATGGAACGGTCATGAATCAAGTCACTCCTGCTCATCATGTCAAGTAACTTGGGGTTTTGCAACAAATTTTCAAAACAAACCTTGCTTAGCTCCTCATTTGATTCTCTAAGATCGCTCAATGTGTATATGTCCTTACCAAGGCATTAGATTGCATTTCTTCACCCTACTTCTAATGATGGCTATATGTGGAGCTCAGGGTAGGATAAAAGATAAGGCATACTTGTATCACATATATTGCAAAGTCAAAGACTGGATCCACAGAGAAAATCAAATCATACAATCAGATCAAGATGTGCTCATGTATGGATATGGTGAGTATGGTAAGGTGGATACTAGGCCCGGAATGGGTGCTAGATATTACCATACATATATGATGAATGTTGGTAGATGGTAAGGTTGACACTAGCTCCAGAACGGACACTAGTTATTACCATCTAAGTTATGGAACTCCTTTTTGCATGACCATCTCTCTCTTTTTCCTCCTTTATCTTGGACATGGGCTATCCTTTCTTTTCTTTTGTTTTTTTTCATCATGCCTTGAGCATGTGTCTCTTTTTTTTCATAGCCCATGTCTCTCTCTTTTTTTTTGATGGACTTTTGGAGAGAGATGTCACACCACATATGGAGCTTTATTTTTATGAAATGGATGAATGATACAATGCTAACTTCCAGTGCAGAAGCATAGCAAGGGGAAATAGGTGGTGTGCACATGAATCTTGATCATGAAAGTAATGAAAAGAATTCTCACGGGGGTCACAGAATTTGACAAAGCTCAATGCAATAACAAGCAGCATATGAGTAAAAGGTTTTCAACTATGAATATCATATGGCTCTAGTAGGATGGTGACATATCAAAGAGGAGCTTTGCAAAGGGTTTTTAAGTTTTCAAATAAAATTCCCAAGCTCTCAAACATTCAGAGTGAAGATCATATCATCAAACCATATCACAAACACCAACTACTTAGATAAGCATCAGTTCCCTAATGATATTTGTTCACAAGCATCAAGATGATGAGTAAGGAATAAAACATATGCAAGCCAACCACAGGAACCATGTAGAGCAAGCATAGCACGAACCACTGAGTTTGATATGAAGGATATGAATTTAAATTCAATCAAACTCATGGATAACGGAGAGTGAGATAGAGGGTGCACATACCATCGCTTCTGAAGGATAAGAGGTCAAGGAGGACTAGTGATGATTCGGCTGACCATAAGGCAGCCGCCTCACTCTAGTTTACCTTGCTCTTGTCATGAAGGCGTAGTTGATGTTGTGCAGCGCCTGTGTGGGAGTTCTCGAGTGGATATGTCGATGATGAGCTCGAGAGAACTCCCCCACACTGGTGGTTGATCCTGGTGCTGTTCTTCAAACAAAAAGTGGAAACAAAAGAGGGAATCTACTGGTTCAAGAACCATAGAGCCTTTATTCAAATTCAAATATTTTTGGGTTTTTTTTTATTGTCACCATGTCATTTGGTCAAGAAGGGTTAGACCAAGGTTACACATTATACATGAAGGGGAATATACTTACCTTGGACCTTTGAGAGGTCATATGTACCTCCTTTGCATGATGTGCAACATGAATCTGACACCTCATCTTACCGTCCCATTTGAATTTAGCTCAATGATTTACCCATTCAAATTTGACAATTTTCTGCAGGGGTTAGTCAGCATGCATGCAACCAAGATCCATGAAGATATAACTCTAAAGTTCATCAATCAAAACTCGACACCATGTCTTGTTTTGACTGAAGAAGACAGTTTTAACCTAAGCACCATGCTTAATCTAAAACAGTCTATGAACATTTGTCAACAAACATTCAAACCAGAGCATAAGAACACAGATGAGAGGAAACATGAAAGCATGATCAAGCCATCATCAACAAGGGACATAAGCATGAGCATAAGATAGTGAACCTCGGGAACCTCCCGGAAGTGCTTTGTTTAATATCAAAAGCAGGACTTACCTAGCTAGTGGGCAAGATGCAAGAGCTGACATCATCTCCACACCAGGAGAAGATTTGGTAGAGGAGGAACTTTACTCAGGATGCTCTCATACCTCCCCCACACTTGAAGTTTGCATTGCTAGGCAAGAAAACTCAAGTGTGTGGTGATCAAGCTTCCTTTTGTAAATGTTCCCTCACCCAAGCTTATCTAGGTGTTGTAGCTAATGTGGCTCACATGTTCGTAGGCATCACCTGTCCATCTTTCTTTTCAATCTCCACCTGAAAGGTTAGTGACCAAAAATACCCGAAGGACAACTTATCCTAAAAACATGTTCTTGCTTTTATTCGAAAAGGGAAATAAAACCTAACCTAATCCAGGCTATCTCCTGGGAGTTCTTTGTTTATTTAAGGTTATAAGCTTGACCATGTGAACTTCATCTTGCAGCTATCGTTGGTGGTGTCATTCCCGTCTCACCACCAATCTTTGATGTATCAGTGAAGCTTCAGCTGCAAGGTTAGTGCCAGAGTGCACACACGAAATCTGCAATGCTTATGGTAAACATATGCATCTACAATCAACCTTCCAAATGTTTTGCAAAAGAGGACCAGAAGGTGGTTGTAGCCCTCGTACGTGCTCAACGCACTAAGCATGTCTGACTCTAGAGGGACATGATGCGAGCATGGTCTGTATGGTGACTCAAGAATGAAGCTACTATGCTCGTGAGTGGAAAGCTTTCCTCCGGACTCCAGAGACAGTGCCTCGAAAGGTTCCATGGCCCATGAATTCTCCATCTCAAGAGAGTCATCATGGAAGCTCGATGTTGACTCTCAATCATGATCGAAAGCAACATGATACGGGCCATCGGGAAGAGGCTGAAACTCAGTCGTGAATGGTGACAATCGTTTGCCTTCACAAAGGTGAAGCGAGTCTCCCAAGCCATCCTCATGAGGGGTAGAACATTCTACAACCTTAATGAGAACATGCTCGGATGATGCGAACGGAGATGTATGCGTCATCTCCTCGAGTGGGTTTTGTTGGAGAAGAGGCTTCTCCATAGGATGTCCCAAACAAGGGGTAGCAGTGGCGGAAGTGGCTTCCCCAAGATTACCATCTAGGCTCCCTATGGATTCCTCAAAGAATTTCTCTAGCGGGGAGCCTAGGAGTAGATCAGGATCGAGGACATCGAAGATGTAAAAGTCTAAGCTAGCTTCGATCCTGTCTATGATGAGCAGCATGGCACTTGCGATCCCCCGACATTCAAGAACGTGCCCAAAGGGACAAGTCTCGAGGAGCATGTCGGATGGTGCTAGTGGAACTTTGCCCAAAAGGGTTTCCGCTAAGTGCCATGGCATGACGTTAACCTCCATGATGGGGTCACAATGGTCCTCTACGGCAATCCCTCTAACAGAACAAGGAATAACCAGAGAGGGTGTACTATCCCAAAAATGCTTCGGAAAAGCATATCACTCCATCTGGCCATTCCTTCTTCATGGCCTCCTCAGGAAATGCTTCGCCAGGAGGATCAGGAGGCGAAGGAGATACCGTAGGTCTAGGGAAAGGTTCTGCCTGAGGATGTCTAGATGGTTCAGCATGGACAGAAATGGTTTCCCTAAGCTCTTCTTCTGGGTTTCCTTCAGATTTAGCAAGAAGTTTTTCCAAGGGGAAACCTAGAAGAAGATCAAAATCCATGATGTCATAGATGTGGAAATCTAATCGCACCTCTATGTCATTAATGGTGATCGGCACATCCCTAGCAATCCCTCGACATGGAAAAACACAGCGCCACCTGGGATTATGGAAAAGTCTATCAGTCGGGATCAAGGGCACATCACCCACCAGAGTATCCAAAAGGGTCTCTGGTATGATGCAAGCCCCAACAGTAGGGTCATGGACAGCATCTATGTTGTTTCCTCTCATGGAACAGTGGATGATCGTAGAAGTCAAGCTAACCCGAATTGCTTCGGATGTATGCTTCTGAGGTGACCAATCCACTATCGTCCCATGATTCCAAACTTCATCAAGGACCTCATAAAGGTCCAACGATGTCGTAGGCTTCTCGTGCCAAGAGTGATCTGAGGTATTTCTGATGTTTTGAGAAAGATCATCCTCAAATCGGGAAGAGAACTCCGAAGGTTGAATTTCTTCTGCCTTCGATGTTCATGGTTCGGGAGAGGGCTCAACAGAGGAATCAAGGAATTCAGAGAATGAAAGCTCAGATTCGGCTATTGAGAGACTCTCATGGACCAACTCAGACTCTAGATGGGGTTCGTTGTAAACGATATGGGAAGAAGAGGTTTCTAAGAAGAATTCTAGGATCTCTCTTCTTTCCACTAGAGTTTGGTTTTCAAACGAACCTCCAGCTAAAAGGTTGAGCTCTTGTGCAGACTCCATGTCTATACGAGTATAAAAGGTATACGTCGCTATATCATAGGGTATAGACATGTCTGGGCTAGATGTCATAAGACGTAGGAACCTAGCCCAAGCTGCACCTATGGACTCACCCTCTAATTGCTCAAAGTCAAGGAGTTCACACGGCAAGAGCTCTATGCATTCATAAAGGGAGAACGAGTCACAAAAGTTTTCTCGTAGTTCTCCCCAATTGTTCACATGCTCTGCTGTGTGGGTGTTCCATTGCTCCGCTCTATCTACGAGAGAGAAAGGGAACAATTTCCACCTCAAAGTTTCCTGTGTCATGCCTGGAATTACCAAGCACGAACACAAGTCCTCGAACTCCTCTAAATGAACATTAGGATCGTCACTGATCGCTCCAGAGAAAGGTCGATTCCGAACCATGGCTATAAAGCCGGGACGAAGATCGTAGCAAGATGAGGAAGTTGATGGTTGCTCTAAAACGAACCCGCCCCTAGGGGTAGAGAGGCTTTGACAGGAAGGCATCTCAAAGGGTAACGGGGGTAAAGGTAGAAGAAAAGAAACAAAAAGGATATCTGATGGGTAATAAGGGGTGAAGGTAGAAGAAAACGAAAAAGATAAATACGAGGACCACTAGGCTCGAAGATAGATACAACAACCGTTCCCCGGCAACGGCGCCAGAAATGCTTGTTGGCATTTCTTAACGTCACCACTATGGCACCGGTTAGCAGGAGCGTATAAGAACGACTGGGTATACCGCAAGCGCACGGTAATACCGCTGTAGCACTTCCCCAAGGAAGGAGAGTATTCCAAGGGTATCGAATCCAAGGAATGATGTGCACTATCTCCTACTTCTAGTGTAGATGAGCCAAGGACACAACACTGATTGATAGGATAGGTAGAAAGGATCTGACTCGACCGAGTGCAGAGTCTAGTTATGGTCTCTCAGGTATAGCACTCACTTCGGCCACCAAGCACAAGGCCAATGTGTTGGCTCGAGCCCAACTCGGTACGCGATGTAGAGGGTTGACAAAGGGTCCAACAGGCTATCACCACTACGGCCTACCTCTATGCTACGATTGTACGTGGTCTTCAAAGGGTAGCTTATGGTCCAGACACCTCGTCTACACCACTTACTATTCCTACGAATCCGCGAGGGAGATACTGGCACTAGCTCAAGGTATGCTCTATCACTCATGCAAGATCACGAATGCACTTTGATCTAACTAGAGACATGCAGGAGCTTCACTTTACTCTAATAGACAAGCTGGCATACTAGATGCAAACTTATGATCTAAGTCTACTGGATCAAAAGGGGTTGTGTTCGAAGAACACAAGCCTCTAAACCAAGAACAAACGAAGAACACAAGAACAAAGCAACTAAGCATGCATACGACTTTAGTCTAAATAGGAAATATTGAAATACTCACTTTAGTCTAGTTGAAGAATAGAGGCACCGCTGAGGATCGTTCTTGAGGAAGATGTCATGAATCATGACATAGCCTCAAGCCTCCCACCTCACTTCCAAGCACTAATCCTATACAAAGAGCTCTCCTCTCCTAAAGAGAGAGGCTCCAAGCCAAAATGAACAGGAGGAGCAGAAGTGTGTGTTCCAAATGAGAGCCCCTCCCCTCCTATTTATAGAGGAGGGAGGGGCTTGCTCGGAGGCTCAAAGTGCCCCAAAACACCCGGGATCGCAGCAAGTGATCAATCAGGCAACAACACGTGGAAGGTGGGGATCAACCGACCCTAGGTCGGTTCGGCCGATCCTAGGGTCGGCCGAAACCCCCGGGAGGCCTTCTGCGTTGTGTTTTCTCAGGGTGGCTGCCATGTGGGCCCTGATGCTTGTCCTCCGTGCATGCCAAGTTTCCTGGCGGTTTGGGTACTGAGTGGGCCCTTCAATCCATGTGATGTCCACGTGGCGATACGTGATTCGTCAGGCTTGCCTCTCTTGGATTGATGACGTCAGTGATCTAGGGGAATCCTAGGTGGCATCCCCTCATTGGCTAAGCTTGAAGTACTTGGATCAAAGACTTGTGCTTTTACTCCTCTTTCTAATGCTAATCACCTTTATTTGCCTAATGACCAACACTTGTGGAAATGATTAGTTTAAGTCCTATTCTAGTGTTGATGATCATTTTACCATTATATTATGCAGGTATTGACAGTGTAAAAGCAGCACTTTTCAACCGTCAACACTTGTGCTTCAGCGCTTTGATTCAAGGCTTGTCTCTAGGACTTGTGGGCTTGTATGTGCCTAGTCTAGAGCTTCTCTGGTGTGTGCGCGTACTCAGAGCTCCCATTCACTCCCCCCTCTCTGGTCGCCTATTCGGTCCTTCAATTGGTATCAGAGCCGGTTACAGATCTTCGTGTTTCTAACCAGTCTAAGATGCAAAGATGGGTGACTATGGTAAGGGGTCGTGTCCTCCGCACTTCGATGGCAAGAATTACCCGATGTGGGAGAGGCGCATGGGCGCGTTTTTGTGTGGGAAGGGAACTCTGATTTGGGATATCACTCAGAATCCAAATTATGTCATTCCAGACAGTTTTCTACTTCCAGGATCATGGGACATGTGTGAGGCCAATAGCAAGGCCGTTGATTACTTGTTTTGTTCTCTCTATGCCTCGGAGTTTGAGAGAGTCTACAGAGAGAATGTGGCCGGAAATATTTGGCTTAAGTTGAGAAATGCTCATGTTGGCAATGCCCAGGTGCAAGCCCGTTTGTTTTCCACTTACCGGAGAGAGTACGAGAACTTCACTCATCTCCCCGGTGAGTCGACCGATGCTATGTTTCAGCGCTTCACCAGCATAGTAAACAACATGAGGGACAATGTGACAGTGCTCCCATACACGGATCATGATCAAGCTATCAAGCTTTTGCATGCCCTGGATAGGTCTGTGTGGAGTGCCAAGGTCGAGGCTATTGAGGAGTCGAGCATGTATGACACGTTGTTGCTTGATGAGCTATTCTCTAAGCTCAGGTCTTCGGAGGTTGATCGTGGCTTGAGTGCCAAGAGCGAGAGCCCCACTGATCCTCATAGTTTGGCTCTTGTCTCAGGATCAAGGTCCAACGCTAACTCTGTTGGTTTCTCTTTGTCTTGTCTTGTGTCTTTGCTAGATGAGGACTTTGAGGTGCTGAGCAAGGATGATCTCGCCTTGTTGAGCAAGAGGTTTGGGCGGATGTACGAGAACCGCAAGAATGCAAGGCGGAGCTCGGGGATGTGCTATCGGTGCGGGAAGCACGAGCACTTCATCGCCAAATGCCTTGAAGCCATGGAGATCAAGAACGACTACAAGGGCAAGCCCAAGCACGACTACAACAAGCATCGCTCCCGGAACGACTACAAGGACAAGCGCAAGGACAAGGGCGATAGAAGGCCGAAGAAGAGTAGCGGGTACAAGAAGAAGACAGCTCGAGCGATGGTTGCCGGAGCGAGGGACATCGACTCCACATCAAGCGATGCTTCTTCCGACTCAAGCAGTGATGAAGAGCAAGATCGGTGCAAGGACAAGTGGAACACGGGCAAGAACTTCACCCGCCTCAGCTTCGTCGCACAAGGAGGCTTTTGCGGCATGGTACACTCCAAGAAGGTGGGAAGAACAGCTTGGACTCGAACTCTGACTCCGAGGAAGAGGTACGACATGATCCCAACTTCTTGCTAGAGGAGAATGCTAGGCTCAATGAGTTGCTTGATAACCGTGATGATGTGCTTAGGAAGACCAACAAGGAGAAGAGAGAATTTAGGTCTTTGTTGGTGATGCTAAGGACAAGATAGTTGAGCTTGAGTCCTTGCTTGTTGATGCTAGAAATGAGATAGGCTCTTTGAAATCTGCTCCTGTTGTTTCGGATGAGGTTGATTGTACTGATTGCAATGTTTTTCTGGTTGTCTTGACCGCTCTCAAGGAGAAGCATGCCTCTACTCTTGAGGAACTAGATGTGCTTAGGGTTGAGTGTGATGAATTGAAATCTAGACCTGCTTTGTTAGGTGCTTGCACTTCTTGTCCTATGTTGCATGCTAGGCTAGATGAATCTCACACCAAGATAGTTTCTCTTGAGGCGGCATTGAAAGCTCCTCTTCCTACATCATGCTCTACCTGTGAAATGCATGCTTTGAAAAAACATGGAACTTACACACTATGTTGATCGGTTGCAGGATGAGAATGATGAGTTGAGGAAAATGATGGGGTGGTTGTCTGGGCATGAGCCACAATTGAGTTTGATGTTGGCTCAGTTTAAGAGGTTTGATGGTCAGGCGTTGGGGGCTGATAAGAGTGGTGAGAAGAGTGGTGAGGGAGAAGAGAAAGCTAGAGAGATCCCTATTCCACCACATACCACACCCATGAACAAATTTGCACCCAAGCCAAACCACCTCAGAAACAAGCTAGATACAACTCCAGATCCACCAGTGTTCCCCCACACGTCAGAGAACTACCAAAAAACCATAAAGTTTGTGAGCACCCAAGGGAGTGTCTTTGGTGGGAAGTCAGGAGAGAAAGTTGTTGAGAAGCCCATAGAGAAGCCACAGCCTAAGCCACAGCCGATCCGCTTCCATTGTGAGTATTGTGGGAGGGATGGGCATAAGGATGAGTTCTGTTTCAGGAGGAAGAGAGATGAGAGGTTTGCTAGGGAGATGACAAACAAGGATAGGTACCACCTTCCTCATGGTGTGCCTGAGCCTTGTAGAGGGCCTCTACCTAGGGGTGAGGTGTTTATGAGGTCAGTTCCTACTCGTGCAGGTGGAGGTGTGTTTCCTCAGAGAGATAGGCGTGTTGGGTTTTGGCGTGGTCAGTTGGCTGGACGTGCTCCTGCTCATGATCATTACGAGTTTGGGAGGCACGATCGGAGCTTTGGGTCTCAGATGGACTACGGGCCACGTTTTCCCTCTCGTGGTGGGCGTACTCCTCCAGTGAGACGTGACAGGTTCTTCGGTGGTAAGCGTGAGAGGGCTCCGCCTAGAGGCTTTGATAGGATGAGTTTTGCTAACCCTTCTTTTGAGCAAATGGCTCGACACTGGTTTGACTCTTTTGGTACTAACCCTAGTGTTGAGTCGCTTGCTCATTCTCGTTCTCGTTTTTGATTGCAGGTGGGAGGCTTGGAGGACTTTTGGTTGATCGACTCCGGTTGCTCACGACACATGACCGGAGATCGTGGGTGGTTCTCTAGCCTCACCCCAGTGAGTACGAGGGAGTACATCACTTTCGGGGACAATGGGAGAGGATTAGTGCTTGCTGAATGTATGGTGAAGGTGAGTAGCATGGTGACCCTGAAGAGTGTGGCTTTGGTGTACTTGATTCTCGACGCGATCTTGTATGTACGATCGTCCCCGAGGGTCAAATCTTTCATGCCGATTTTTCCTAGTCTGTTGGTCCTCCTCGATGCTTTGTTGCTGGTGTTTCGGCCGAGCTTTGGAAATGGCACAGGAGGTTAGGACACTTGATCTTTGAGTTGCTTTCCCACTTGAGTGGTCCTGATCTTGTTCGAGGATTACCTCAGTTGAAATTCGAGAAGGATTTGGTTTGTTCTTCTTGTCGGCATGGAAAGAGGGTTGCTGCTTCTCACGCCCCTCTGACTGCGGTCATGATCGAGCGACCTTGTGAGCTGTAGCACATGGATTTGGTTGGGCCAGCTCATGTTCGCTCTGCGGGTGGGAAGTGGTATGTTCTTGTTGTGGTTGATGATTTTTTGAGGTACTCTTGGGTTTTCTATTTGGAGGATAAGAGCGAGACATTTGTCTTTGTTCGGGACTTGATCTTGAGGTTGAAGAATGAGAGACATGGTGATGCCATTCGAGCTATACGTAGTGACAATGGCACGGAGTTTAAAAACTCTCATTTTGATACCTTTTGCAGTGATCTTGGTCTTGATCATCAGTACTCTTCTCCATACGTCGCTTGCCAGAATGGTGTAGTGGAGAGGAAGAACCGTACCCTTTGTGAGATGGCCAGGACGATGCTCGATGAGCATAGGACTCCTAGGCATTTCTGGGCCGAGGCGGTAAATACTGCTTGCTATGTCTCAAATCGCATCTTCCTTCGTGCTTTCAAGAAGAAGACCTCTTATGAGCTGATGCATGGTCGACAACCCAAGGTGAGTCACTTTAGAGCTTTTGGTTGCAAGTGTTTCATTCTGATGAAGGGCAAGTTGGATAAGTTTGAGTCTAGATGTTCGGATGGTATCTTTCTCGGTTATGCGATTCACTCTAGAGCATATCGTGTGCTCAACCATGACACTAACCGAATTTTGGAGACTTGCGAGGTAACCTTCGACGAGACACAGCCATGTAGCTCTTCTGCTTTTGAGTGTGCAGGTGACGAGGAGATTGGGGCGAGGATCTTTGAGGATGAGCAGGATGGAGATGGAGATGAAGAAGATGATGGTGGTGGTGCTCATGTGGCTGATCGTGTACGTGCTACTTCCACTACTACGACTACGATCGAGGATGGTCCATCCCCTACACCCACTACGACTGATGCTGAGGGGGAGATTGTATCTAGGCGAGAGGCTCCCCGGTGTGTACAAGTTGATCATCCACCGACGACGACCATAGGTGATCTTCATGAACGCACTACACGGTCGAGGTCAAGGAACATTTGTCATTTCGCTCACTCTACATTTGTCGCCTCGTTTGAGCCCAAAGATATTCGACACGCTTTGTCTGATGAGAATTTGGTGAATTCCATGCATGAGGAGTTGGAGAACTTTGAGAGAAACCAATTTTGGGTGTTAGTTGATCCACCGCCAAGTTGGTGTGGAAGAACAAAGAGGGTGAGAATGGGATGGTTGTGAGAAACAAGTCAAGGTTGGTGGCTCAGGGGTTCAACCAGAAAGAGGGCATATATTATGAGGAGACATTTGCTCATGTGGCTCGTTTGGAGGCAATTAGGATCCTTCTAGCCTTTGTCATGGCTAAAGGGTTCAAGTTGTACCAAATGGACGTGAAGAGTGCTTTCTTGAATGGGGTGATAGAGGAAGAAGTGTATGTGAGAGCGAGAAATACCCATACCGTGTATACAAACTCCAGTGAGCGCTCTATGGGTTGAATAGGCACCTAGAGCTTGGTATGGCAGGTTGAGAGGCTTTTTGCTGAGCAAGGGGTTTGTGATGGGCACAGTTGATAAGACCCTGTTTCTCCTTAAGCATGGAAATGACCTTTCGATTGTTTAGATATACGTGGATGACATAATCTTTTGTGGCTCTTCTCATGATCTTGTTGCGAGATTTGTAGATGACATGAGCAGGGAATTTGAGATGTCCATGATGGGTGAGCTGCAGATTTTCTTAGGACTCCAGATCAAGCAGTGCAAGGACGGGACGTTTGTACATCAGGCAAAGTACACCAGGGACATGGTGAAGAAGTTTGGCATGAACGACTCCAAGCCGCTGACTACACCGATGAGTACCAATACGGCTTTGGATGCGGATGAGGATGGCGAACTCGTGGACCAGAAGGAGTACCGGAGCATGATCGGCTCCCTCCTCTACTTGACGGCGATGAGGCCAGACATACAGCTCAGTGTGTGTCTGTGCGCTCATTCTCAGGCTTCACTGAGGACTTCACATCAGCAGGCTGTCAAGCGGATTTTCAGGTACTTGAACTACACTCCTGAGTTTGGTCTTTAGTATTCTGCCTGCTCGACACTCAGACTTCACGGGTACTCCGATGCTGATTTTGCTGGGTGTTGATTGGACCGCAAGTCTACCTCTTGGTGTTGCCAGTTTCTTGGTTCTTCTTTGGTCTCTTGGTCATCTCGCAAGCAATCCAGTGTAGCCCAGTCCACTATAGAGGCCGAGTATGTAGCTGTTGCTAGTTGTTGTTCCTAGCTCTTATGGATGACCTACACTATGAGTGATTTTGGTGAGGAGTGCTCCCAGGTTCCACTCTTTTGTGACAGGACCAGTGCCATAAGTGTAGCCAAAAACCCAGTCCTTCACTCCAAAGTGAAACACATAGAAGTGAGATACCACTTTCTGAGGGACAATGCTGAGAAGGGAAACATATCCTTGTCCTATGTACCTACCCAACGTCACCTAGCCGACATATTCACCAAACCACTTGACCAAGTTACCTTCACACGCTTGCGGGGTGAACTTGGAGTGTGCTTTCCTTTCTAGCTGGGTCTTGAAGCTTCTCATGTATATATGTGTCATATGTATCATTTGTTGCATTCCATGCATGCATTTTACATTTCTTTACAAAACCTGGTAGGATAGCCATCTTTGGATCATTTGTGCTAGGATGAGCTTCTCTTATATACTTTGATCACTATGGTGTGCTATATGTGAGATATGTGTATGCTTTGTGAATGGTGAAGTGAATGCTGTGCTCTGGATGGTTTTGTCATATATTTATGTTGAGATAGCTTCCTTTTTGTGAAAATGCTAAAAATGCTTCACTCATGAGTAGATACTTGTCTATGCTCAATTTGTGCTCAAATGCCTATATCATGCTTAGTTTGTGCTTGAGTATCATGTTCTCTTTGCCTAGGGTCAAAGACCCATTTGTCATGGTAAATGTTTGGCCTATATGTTCACTTGTGGAGGAGCCTAAGCTTCTTTTTGCCGCAAAGGCATTTCATGTACCATGTTTAAACTTGAAAATGAAATTGGTGTATGAATTGCCTTTTGCTTGAAAATGAGCTCTATATCATGTCTTTATGTTTGATGTATATATCTTGGGTGCTAAACCGTTGCATGTTGTCTACCATGAGAAGTCTCATTTTAAGAAGTAGACACATGGCTCGGTGGCTTTGACATGACATTTAGTAGCTTATGGGCGTTTGTCATGATCTTGTGATGAGAACTTGTGATCTTGTATGAGCTATGTATGATCTAGTTTATTTTTGCTCAATTTGTCATGGATAGGGCTTTGCTCATGAGATGAATGTTTCTTTGTGAAAATTGCTTAAAATTGCTTTTGGCCATGTCACATGCTTATATGTCTCTACCTTCTTGATGGCAATGTGCTAACTACACCGTATCTACTTTGCTTGCTCTATGTCTCATTTGTAGCATTTTGTTGTGCTCTTTGTATAGTTGAGAAGCTTGGTAGCTTGTATATGCTTTGACATGCATTTTTCATGAAAACAAGGGGGAGAGCTTCATGACATCTTGATTCATGCATTGTCAACAAGGGGGAGAGTTTGTGAGATTTAGTATGCATTTATGAGATTTTTTGTGCATGTGGCGAGAAAATTTGAGAAAAGAGGTTGCATTTGCTCAGGGGGAGTTTGCATAAGTGCAGGGGGAGCTCCTTTGGTTTGCCTGAGTTTTGTGCTTTGTGGTGTGCTCTTTGTGAGCTTTGTTTGTCTCGGCTGTGTTGAGCCGTTGCCCTTGCCTTAGGGGTCCGAGACTTGGTCTGGTGAGTGATCTTGTTTTCGCTTGTTCTTTGGCTTTGGATCACTTGTTGGAGGTTGGTGTTCGTGGTTGTTTTATTCTTTTTTCTCTATGATGGTTACTAGGATCACTTGTTGGAGGTTGGTGTTCGTGGTTGTTTTATTCTTTTTTTCTCTATGATGGTTACTATGGGTGTTGTCAATGCACTCATCAAGGGGGAGATTGAGGACCAGGTGTGTCTGAAGACCAGTGGAGGGTCGCTCCTTAGTGATGAGTGATTGACAACGTTGTGTGGACTGATGCTTGGCTAAGTGTGCAGGTACAGGTTGCGGTTTGACTCGTGTCCGTGCATGTGAAGAACAAGCGCGAAAGGCCTTAGTTGTGGCGGCCTCCGGGTGATGGAGAGGCAAGTAGGCTTGGTTCGATGGACCCGGTGGCCGATGGGGTCAAGTGCGAGCCGTGCGGTGCAAGACTAGTGGGCTGAAGTCGTGAACATGGGCCGGTGCAAGGTAGTGGATTGAGGCCGAAGCTTGCACGTGGGGTTTGTTGGTTTGCCCACAAAACCATCGGTGGACGGTTTCTTGGTTTGGGTCGCAAAACCAAGTCCGGAGGCCCGATGCGACGGAGACGGTGATCCAGGACAGTCGGGAAGCTTCGAGGCGGGGGGCACGTGGCGTGATCGCGGGGCTTGCGTCGATGTTAAGCAAGGCCAGTGTGGAAGCATGTCCGCTCGATGAAGACTTGACCAAAATGCTCCTGAGGGGTTGTATCTTCAATTCAAGTTGTAGGGGTAGCGTGGTCATTTGCCTCCTCCGGTGGACTTCGTATAAATAGCGGAGAGGTGGATGGCATCTCTCTCTCTTGGACTCTAGGGTTTCCTCCCCTGGTAGATCGCTCTGGACTGCTTCTTTTCCTCTGTATTCCATAGGCTAGATTCTTGTATAGACTCTGACCTCTAGATGTATGGAAGCATTCAGCATTGCGGTGATCTCCTAGCTCTTTGTGATTTTCGTGTCATTTTCAGGGCTATTTCTGGGTGGTTTCATTCTTCGCTCGATTCATGGATTTGAGGGTGTTTTCTCTCGGATTTCTTTGAGGGGATCATGGGTGGATGCCTTGCGCATCTTTGTGTGTGATCTTGACCCCTCAAACGCCGGGAAACACCTTCGATTCGTGAGTTTTTGGTTGGAGCCTGAGTTCATGGTGGTGGTTCGTGTGATCCGCGATTCCTGGTGATTTAGTGAGTTAGAGGTTGAGATTTTTGGGGCATAGCTTCATCTAGTGACGCTTCTCATCTCCCAAAAATCTTGTCTCAAGAGCTCTAGCCGATTGGGAGATCCGGTGATGGATTTGGAGGGTTGACTTCGCGGTGTCGTGCTGTTCCTTCTCTGTTCGTGAGCCGCGGACAATCCGCGGGGCTGTAGCAGACAGTCTGCAGGACCTGTGTTCGTCACAGTTCGTCGTGTGTACGTGCACGCCTGCTGTTGACGGCTATTAAGTACCTACTTTAGCCGTCAATATACTCATGAATAAAGGAGCATAAGGCATTTCTTACACGTATTTAGTTAAGAATAATGTAGTTCCACTTGTCCTTGGAGATTATTTGATTGTAGGAAAATAAGCAGGAAAAGAGTGCCAAACTCACCTTCTATGGTCCATGCCACATCACCTCATCCTAGTGGGCTGCCAACAAGGATGCCATGCATGCAAACCTGCCAACTAGGGAGCCATGCATGCATGCCATGCAAGCAATCCAAGTGAAGCAACCCCCGACGAATCAGAGTGTGACACGTGGACTTCACATGGGTTTTGGTGGTTTGCCCACAAAACCATCGGTGGAAGGTTTCTTGGTTTGGGCCGCAAAACCAAGTCTGGAGGCCCGATGCGACGGAGACAGGGATCCGAGAGCGTCGAGAAGCTTCGAGGCGGGGGGCACGTGGCGTGATCGCGGGGCTTGCGTCGAGGCTAAGCAAGTCCGCGGTGGAAGCATGTCCGCTCGATAAAGACTTGACCATATTGCCCCTGAGGGGTGTGTATCATCTATTTGTGTTGTAGGGGTAGCGTGGTCGTTTGCCTCCTCCGGTGGACATCGTATAAATAGCGGAGAGGTGGATGGCATCTCTCTATCTTGGACCCTAGGGTTTCCTCCCCCGGTAGATCGCTCTGGACTGCTTCTTTTCCTCTGCTTTCCTTAGGCTAGATTCTTGTATAGACTCTGACCTCTGGTTGTATGGAAGCATTCGGCATTGCAGTGATCTCCTAGCTCTTTGTGATTTTCATGTCATTTTCGGAGCTATTTTTGGGGTGTTTTGTTCTTCGCTCGATTCGTGGATTTGAGGGTGTTTTCTCTCGGATTTCTTTAAGGGGATCATGGGTGGATGCCTTGCGCATCTTTTTGTGTGATCTTGACTCCTCAAACGCCGGAAAACCCCTTCGATTCGCGAGTTTTGGTTGGAAATCGAGTTCTTGGTGGTGGTTCATGTGATCTGCGATTCCCGGTGTTTTAGTGAGTTAGAGGCCGAGATTTTTGGGGCATAGCTTCACCTAGTGACGTTTCTCATCTCCCCGAAATCTTATCTCAAGAGCTCAAGCCGTTTGGGAGATACGGTGATGAGTTTGGAGGGTTGACTCCCGAACTCGAGCGTTTTCTGGTTCTGTTCGTGCGTGGTGGACAGTCCGCCCGATACGCGCGGACAGTCCGCGAGGGTCGTGTTCTTCGCAGTTCGTCGCCTGTTCGTGTGAGGCTGCGTTCGATCCGTGGAGCCGCTAGGGTTTTGTTGCAGGTAGTTTTGCGGACAGTCCGCCTGTCAGTGACGGACAGTCCGTGTGGACGAGTTTTGAGCAGGTGTTTCTGGTAGTTTTGCCGGACGGTCCGCGAGGCCTACCCGGACAATCCGCGACACTGGCAGATGGTCCGTGTCGCTCAGCCGGACAGTCCGAATTTCTCATTGCGTCGCTGGAGGTTCTGTTGGAGTTTTCGGACAGTCCGCACGGACGGTCCGGACAGTCCGCCTGGGTATAGCGGACGGTCTGCCCGTACCAGTCGGACAGTCCGCGCCTGGTTTTCCAGAATTGGCTAAGTGCTTTGATTCTTGTCTTATGCTTCCGCGCTTTGATTCAAGGCTTGTCTCTTGGACTTGTAGGCTTGTGTGTGCCTAGTCTAGAGCGTCTTTGGTGTATGCGAGTGATCAGAGTGGCAATCGGGGTATAGGCCGAGTTGATCCTTCAAGAAGAATTTTTATCGGCTCCCATTCACTCCCCCCCTCTCTGGTCGCCTGTTCGGTCCTTCAATTGGTATCAGAGCCAGTTACAGATCTTCATGATTCTAACCAGTCTAAGATCCAAAGATGGGTGACTATGGAAAGGTGTTGGGTCCTCCGCACTTCGATGGCAAGAATTACCCGATGTGGGAGAGGTGCATAGGCGTATTTTTGTGTGGGAAGGGGACTCTAATCTGGGATGTGACCCAAAATCCTAACTGTCATTCCAGACAGTTTCCTTCTTCCAGGATCGCGGGACATGTTTGAGGCCAACAGCAAGGCCGTTGATTACTTGTTCTGTGCTCTCTGTGCCTCGAAGTTCGATCGAGTGTACGGAGAGGATGTGGCCGGAAAGATATGGCTTAAGCTTAGGAATCCTCATGTTGGCAATGCCCAGGTGCAAGCTCGTTTGTTTTCCACTTACCGAAGAGAGTACGAGAACTTCACTCATCTCCCCAGTGAGTCGACCGATGTGATGTTTCAGCACTTCACCAGCATAGTCAACAACATGAGGGCCAATGTGACAGTGCTCCCATACACGGATCATGATCAAGCTATCAAGCTTTTGCATGCCCTGGATAGGTCTGTGTGCAGTGCCAAGGTCGAGGCCATTGAAGAGTCGAGCGTGTATGATACCTTGTCGTTGGATGAGTCGTTCTCTAAGCTCAGGTCTTCGGAGGTTGATCGTGGCTTGAGAGCCAAGAGCGAGAGCCCCACTGATCCTCATAGTCTGGCTCTTGTCTCGGGATCGAGGACTAATGCTAACCTTGCCAGTTTTTCTTTGTCTTGTCTTGTGTCCATGCCAGATGAGGACTTTGAGGTGCTGAGCGAGGAGGATCTCACCTTGTTGAGCAAGAGGTTTGGACGGATGTACGAGAACCGCAAGAACTCGTGGAGAAGCTCGGGGATGTGCTATCGGTGCGGGAAGCACGGGCACTTCATCGTCGAATGCCCTGAAGCCATGGAGATCAAGAACGACTACAACGGCAAGCCCAAGCACGACTACAACAAGCACCGCTCCCGGGACGACTACAAGGACAAGGACGAGAGAAGGCCAAAGAAGAGCAGCGGGTACAACAAGAAGACGGCTCGAGCGATGGTTGCCGGAGCGAGCGACATCGACTCCACTTCAAGTGACTCTTCTTCCGCTTCGAGCAGCGATGAAGAGCAAGATCAGCGCAAGGACAAGCGGCACATGGGCAAGAACTTCACCGGCCTCAGCTTCGTCACACAATGTGGATTCTGCGGCATGGCGCACTCCAAGAAAGGTGGGAAGCACAACTTGGATTCGAACTCCGACTCTGAGGAAGAGGTACAACATGATCCCAACTTCTTGCTAGAGGAGAATGCTAGGCTGAATGAGTTGCTTGATAACCATGATGATGTGCTTAGGAAGACCAACAATGAGAAGAGAGAGTTTAGGTCTTTGCTAGGTGATGCTAAGGACAAGATAGTTGAGCTTGAGTCTTTGCTTGTTGATGCTAGAATTGAGATAGACTCCTTGAAAGCTACTCCTGTTGTTTCTGATGAGGTTGATTGTGGTGACTACAATGTTTTCTTGGCTGACTTGACTGCTCTTGGATTCGAACTCTTGAGGAACTAGATGTGCTTAGGATTGAGTGTGATGAATTGAAATCTAGACCTGCTTTGTTAGGTGCTTGCACTTCTTGTCCTGTGTTGCATGCTAGGCTAGATGAATCTCACACCAAGATAGTTTCTCTTGAGGCTACATTGAAAGCTCCTATTCCTACATCAAGCTCTACGTGTGAAATGCATGCTTTGAAAAACATGGAACTTGCACACTATGTTGATCGTTTGCAGGATGAGAATGATGAGTTGAGAAAATAGATGGTGTGGTTGTCTGGACATGAGCCACAGTTGAGTTTGATGTTGTCTCAGTTTAAGAGATTTGATGGTCAGGCATTGGGGGCTGGCAGGGGTGGTGAGAAGAGTGGTCAGGGAGAAGAGAAAGCTGGAGAGATTCATATTCCACCACACACTACACCCATGAACAAATTCGAACCCAAGCCAAACCATATAAGAAACAAGCTTGATACAACCCCAGATCCACCAGTATTCCCCCACAAGATAGAAAACTACCAGAAACCCATGAAGTTTGTGAGCACCCAGGGGAGTGTCTTTGGTGAGAAGTCAGGAGAGAAAGCTATTGAGAAGCCCACAGAGAAGCCACAGCCTAAACAACAGCCGATCCGCTTCCATTGTGAGTATTGTGGGAGGGATGGGCAAAAGGATGAGTTCCGTTTCAGGAGGAAGAGAGATGAGAGGTTTGCTAGGGAGATGGCAAACAAGGACAGGTACCACCCGTCCCATAGGGTGCCTGGGCCTCTACCTAGGGGTGATGTGTTTGTGCGTACAGTTCCCACTCGTGGAGGTGGAGGTGGTTTTCCGCAGAGAGATAGGAGTGTTGGGTTCGGGCATGGTGAGTTAGCTGGACGTGCTCCTGCTCGTGACCGTTACGAGTTTGGGAGACACGATCAGAGCTTTGGGTCTCAGAGGGACTACGGGCCACATTTTCCTCCTCGTGGTGCGCGTACTCCTCCAGTGAGACGTGACAGGTTCTTCGGTGGTAGGCGTGAGAGGGCTCCGCCTAGAGGTTTTGATAGGATGGATTTTGCTAACCCTTCTTTTGAGCAAATGGCTCGACACTGGTTTGAATCTTTTGGTACTAACTCCAGTGTTGAGTCGCTTGCTCATTCTCATCCTCGTTTTTGATTGCAGGTGGGAGGCTTGGAGGACTTTTGGTTGATCGACTCTGGTTGCTCACGCCATATGACCGGAGATTGTGGGTGGTTCTCCAGCCTCACCACGGTGAGTACGAGGGAGTACATCACTTTCGGGGACAATGGGAGAGGACGAGTGCTTGCTGAAGGTATGGTGAAGGTGATTAGCAAGGTGACCCTGAAGTGGCTTTGGTCAAGTCACTTGGTTTTAACCTGTTGTTAGTATCCCAGTTGCTTGACGAAGGTTTTGAGGTTCGTTTTAAGTTGGGCGCTTCTCGTGTGCTTGATTCTCGAGGCGATCTTGTATGTACGATCGTCCCCGAGGGTCAAATCGTTCGTGCTGATTTTTCCCAGTCTGTTGGTGCTCCTCGATGCTTTCTTGCTGGCGTTTTGGCCGAGCTTTGGAAATGGCATAGGAGGTTAGGACACTTGAGCTTTGAGTTGCTTTCCTGCTTGAGTGATCTTGACCTTGTCCGAGGATTGCCTAAGTTGAAATTTGAGAAGGATTTGGTTTGTGCTTCTTATCGGCATGGAAAGATGGTTGCTGCTTCTCACGCCCCTCTAACTGCGGTCATGACCGAGCGACCTTGTGAGCTGTTGCACATGGATTTGGTTGGGCCAGCTCGTGTTCCCTCTGTGGGTGGGAAGTGGTATGTGTTGGTTGTGGTTGATGATTTTTCGAGGTACTCTTGGGTTTTCTTTCTAGAGGATTAGAGCGAGACATTTAGCTTTGTTCGGGACATGATCTTGTGGTTGAAGAATGAGAGACATGGTGATGCCAGTCGAGCTATACGTAGTGACAATGGCACGGAATTCAAGAACTCTCATTTTGATGCCTTTTGCACTGATCTTGGTCTTGATCATCAGTACTCTTCTTCATACATCGATTGCTAGAATGGCGTAGTGGAGAGGAAGAACTGGACCCTTTGTGAGATGGCCAGGACGATGCTCGATGAGCATAGGACTCCTAGGTGCTTCTGGGCCGAGGCGGTCAATACTGCTTGCTATGTCTTGTATCGCATTTTCCTTCGTGCTATCAACAAGAGGACCTCTTATGAGCTGATGCATGGGCGACAACCCAAGGTGAGTCACTTTAGAGCTTTCGGTTGTAAGTGTTTCATTCTGAAGAAGGGCAAGTTGGATAAGTTTGAGTCTAGATGTTCGGAAGGTATCTTTCTCGGTTATGCGATTCACTCTAGAGCATATCGTGTGCTCAATCTTAACACTAACCAAATCATGGAGACTTGTGAGGTAACCTTCGACGAGACACAGCCATGTAGCTCTTCCGCTTTTGAGTGTGCAGGTGACGAGGAAATTGGAGCGAGGATCCTTGAGGATGAGAAGAATGGAGATGGAGACGAAGACGATGATGGTGGTGATGCTCCATCGACTGATCGTGTACACGCTACTTTCACTACGACGACGACGATAGAGGACGGTCCATCCCCTACACCCACTACGACTGAGGTTGTTCAAGTGGAGGATGCTGCTGAGGAGGAGATTGTGTCCATGCGAGAGGCTCCCCGGCGTGTACAGGTGGATCACCCACCAACGACGATCATAGGTGACCTTCATGAACGCACTACACGGTCGAGGTCAAGGAATACTTCTCACTTTGCTCACTCTGCATTTGTTGCTTCGTTTGAGCCCAAAGGTATTCGACACGCTTTGTCTGATGAGAATTGGGTGAATTCCATGCATGAGGAGTTGGAGAACTTTGAGAGAAACCAATTTGGGTGTTAGTCGATCCACCGCCAAATTGTCGTCCCATGGGTACCAAGTGGGTGTGGAAGAACAAGGAAGGTGAGAATGGGATGGTTGTGAGAAACAAGTCGAGGTTGGTGGCTCAGGGGTTCAGCCAGAAAGAGGGAATAGATTATGAGGAGACATTTGATCCTGTGGCCCGTTTGGAGGCAATTAGGATCCTTCTAGCCTTTGCCATGGCTAGAGGGTTCAAGTTGTACCAAATGGACATGAAGAGTGCTTTCTTGAATGGGGTGATAGAGGAAGAAGTGTATGTGAGGCAACGCCCGGGGTTTGAGAGTGAGAAATACCCACACCGTGTATACAAACTCCAGAGAGCGCTTTATGGGTTGAAACAGGCACCGAGGGCTTGGTATGGCAGGCTGAGAGGCTTTTTGCTGAGTAAGGGGTCTGTCATGGGCACAGTCGATAAGACCTGTTGATTGTTCAGATTTACGTGGATGACATAATCTTTGGTGGCTCTTCTCATGATCTTGTTGCCAGATTTGCAGATGACATGAGCAGGGAATTTGAGATGTCATGATGGGCGAGCTGCAGTTTTTCTTAGGACTTCAGATCAAGCAGTGCAAGGACGGGACGTTTGTATATCAGGCGAAGTACACCAAGGACATGGTGAAGAAGTTTGGCATGAACGACTCCAAGCCGCTGACTACACCGATGGGTACCACTACGGCTTTGGACGCGGATGAAGATGGTGAACCCGTGGACCAGAAGGAGTACCGGAGCATGATCGGCTCCCTCCTCTACTTGACGGCGACGAGGCCGGACATACAGTTCAGTGTGTGTCTGTGCGCTCGTTTTCAGGCTTCAATGAGGACTTCACATCAGCAGGCCGTCAAGTGGATTTTCAGGTACTTGAACTACACTCCTGAGTTTGGTCTTTGGTATTCTGCCTCCTCAACACTCAGACTTCATGGGTACTCCGATGCTGATTTTGCTGGGTGTCGATTGGACCGCAAGTCTACCTCTGGGTGTTGCCAGTTTCTTGGTTCTTCTTTGGTCTTTTGGTCATCTCGCAAGCAATCCAGTGTAGCCCAGTCCACTACAGAGGCCGATTATGTAGCTGCAGACAGTTATTGTTCTCAGCTCCTATGGATGACCTACACTATGAGCGATTTTGATGAGGAGTGCTCCCAGGTTCCACTCTTTTGTGACAGCACTTGTGCCATAAGTGTAGCCAAAAACCCAGTCCTTCACTCCAAAACGAAACACATCGAAGTGAGATACCACTTTCTGAGGGACAATGTTGAGAAAGGGAACATTTCCTTGTCCTATGTACCTACCCAAGATCAGCTAGCCAACATATTCACTAAACCACTTGACCAAGTTACCTTCACACACTTGCGAGGTGAACTTGGAGTGTGTTTTCCTCTCTAGCTGGGTCTTGGAGCTTCTCATGTATATATGTGATATATGTATCATTTGTTGCATTCCATGGATGCATTTAACTTTATGTACAAAACCTGGAAGGATAGCCATCTTTGGATCATTTGTGCCAGGATGAGCTTCTCTTATATACTTTGATCACTATGATGTGCTATGTGTGAGATATGTGTATGCTTTAGGAATGGTGATGTGAATGCTATGCTCTTGATGGTATTTTCATATGTTCATGATGAGATAGCTTCTTTTTGTTGAAAATGCTAAAAAATGCTTCACTCATGAGTAGATACTTGTCTATGATCATTTTGTGCTCAAATGTCTATATCATGCTTAGTTTGTGCTTGAATATCATGCTCTCTTTGCTTGGGGTCAAAGACCCATTTGTCATGGTAAATGTTTAGCCCATATGTTCACTTGTTGAGGAGCATGTAACACCCTAATTTCGCAAAAATTTGTTTTCGATAAAATTTGTTAGAAACAATGTTTGAATTTAAGGAATATAGGGAGTATGTGAATTTTTAGGCATTTAAATATATTTTTGAAAATTAAATAAATATAGGAGTTTAAATGTTGCATACATGCTGGAGCATTGTTTTTGTTTGGTTGAATTCAAATTTGAGTTTGAATTCAAAGTGTTTGAGTGGTTTAGAAATTTTAAAAGCCTTTCTATTTATTCCTAAACTCTCCCTCCCTTTCTGGCCCATTCCTTGTTTCGGCCCAACCCCGCAAAGTCCATCCCGACCCCCTGTTCTTTTCCGCCGCTCGCCTGTGCCCCGGCCCAGCTAAGCATCTGGCCCAGCGTAGGCCGCCTTCTTCCGCTCCGCTTCCAGCCACTAACGAGTGGGGCCCTTTTGTCATCCCCCTCCTCTCGTCGTCTTCAACCCGGACTCGCCGCGCCGCTGAGCTGGAGTCCCGGCCGTCCCCGCCTCAGAGTCGCCCTGCTCCTGCACGCCAAGGCACGCCGACCTATTTAAAGGCGCTGCAACCCGGCCTCGAACCCTAGCCGAAACCCTAGCCGTCCTCCACGCCGCCGCGAAAACCCTAAGTGCGCCGCCGTAGACGATCTCCGCCGCTGCCGTCTTCCCGTCAACAAGAAGCACCTCAGGAGTTCCGCAAGGTGGTAAGGAAGCTGCTGGTGACGCTTGGAGACGTTCCCGTGCTCTATATCACCCAGGAGCGCTTGCCGGAGTAAGCTGCTTCGCCACCGTCCGCCCCTTTCAGGTGAGCGTCGTTGCCGTCCCCCGTGCTTCCATCCCTGTGCCCAAGCTGAGTTCGCCGTGGTCCCTGCTGCGCCTAGGACCAAGTATCGTCCTCATCCGAGCCCCACAGAGCGAGCTAAGCTCGATTCCGGCGAGAGTTCCCTGCGTGCCGCCGCTCGCTGGCGTATCCGCCGCTGCCACGCGCTCGCACGCTTCCTCAACCGTCCGATCCCAACCCTGTGGCCGAGATTCAATCCAGCCGGGTCAGCGTACCGGTCAAAGGCCGCATGACCGCGCAACTTTTCAAAAACACCCCTGTTCTTTTAAGTTTTACAAGCCGGTCCTTCCACCATATGAAAACCCTTGCAGATCGGTCCTTTTTCTTTTGTTTTAGCCCCTGGTGATCTATTCACTCTATGTTTTCTTGATCTTGCAAACGTCTTAATGCGTGCTTAGTCTAGAAGTGTGCTTGAATGCTTGTTCTTCTGATAAATGCTTGATTTGGATCTTTGCTTTGAGTGCGGTGTGTTGTGGAAGTAATTACCACAGCAACATCGGTTTTTAGTAGCTAGTTTGTTTAGTTGGGGCTTATATCCTTCTCAGCCAACTCTAATATTTTTATCTCGGTCCTTTATCCATCTTTTCTATGTCTATCAAACAAAATGTGTAGTACAAAAATCTGCTCACGCAGCTCTCTGTTACAGCAGCAGTGTTTTAATTTTATCCTGAGCTACAAAACTTCGATTGACATGAAATCAGTTTGGTATGGATCAGGAGTGCTAGTCCTGACAACACTCAACAACAGGGTCAGATGGATCCTGCGATGCAGCAGTTCCTGGCAGCACAGATGCAGCTTCTCCAGAACATGTCCACCAACATGGCAAACATACAGGTCCAGATAAACCAGAACCTGAACCAGAATCAACCGCCTCGGGACAAGCATCGAGAGTTTATGAGCCATGATCCTCCGGTGTTCTCTCATGCAGCTGATCCCTTGGAGGCAGAAGATTGGCTGAAGACAGTGGAGAAGATGCTCATCATTACGCAGTGCACTGATAGGGAAAAGGTCTTGTATGCTTCAGGCCGACTTCGTGGGACAGCGTCAGCTTGGTGGGATGCCTACATTGCTGCTCATGCCACCCCTGATGTTATCACTTGGCAGGAGTTCACTGCTAGCTTCAAGAGCCACCATATACCTACCAGCCTTATGAAGTTAAAGAAGAAGGAGTTCCTGGCTCTCAAGCAGGAAGAGATGACAGTGATAGAGTACATGGACAAGTTCGTTGAGTTGTCTCGCTATGCTCCTGAGGATGTTGCTGACGATGAGAAGAAGCAGGAGCTGTTTTTGAAGGGTTGGCTGGACCACTCCAGTATCAGCTTACGTCTCACACCTTTCCAAACTTCCAGGATCTGGTAGACAAGGCCATTGGCTTGGAGCATAAGCGCAGAGAGTTGGAAGAGCTGAAAAGGAAGGCCACCACCCCTGGACCATCTGGGAGTAACACTCGCCTCCGTTTTACTCCACCACAAAAGACATCACTCCATTCTGAAGGTCTGAGTGAGAACTTTGGGCAGCAACAACAGTTTCAGCAGCCAGTGCAGCAGACTCCACATCGTGGTTTTCACCAGGACCATCAGATAGTACTAGAAAGTACTGATTGCTTCAAGTGTGGAGAGGTTGGGCATTATGCAAATACGTGTCCTAAGAGGAATACTCCCAACACTCCAGTACAGAGTCAACCGAGCCGGCAAATGAGAAATGGGAGCCAGATCCCGCCGAGCAACAAGGGAAAACAAAGTTATGCACGTGGCAAGGTGAATCACATGAGTGTTGAGACAGCTCAGGAGAACCCACGAGTAGTGCTTGGCTTGTGTCTTGTCAACTCCGCTCTCACCTCAGTTTTATTCGATAGTGGAGCATCTCATCCTTTTGTTACTTCGTAGTATGTAGCTAAACATAACATCCCTATGAGCATCATGCCATGACCCATGCTAGTCAGCTCAGCAAAAGGGAACATGAAGGCACTATACAGGTGTAATAATGTCAACCTTCAGATTTTGGAAAAGGATTTTCGTGTCGATCCCATAGTATTAAATTCCAGTGGCATCGATGTGATACTTGGAATGGGATGGTTGAGCAAGTTTGATGCGATGATTCAGTGTGACAAGAAGTCAGTTCTTCTCACCGGTTCAGATGGGGAAAGGATTGAATTTGCAGTTGCTCTACCTTCAAAAACAGATTGTACAGTAAATCAATTGAATGGTAAATCTTTGGAGGATATCAAGGTTGTATGTGACTTTCCAGATGTCTTTCCAGATGATTTGCCGGGTATGCTACCTGATCGAGATGTTGAGTTTGTTATCGATCTTTTACCTGGCACTGCCCCTATTTCTAAGCATCCATATAGAATGTCTAGTGATCAATTACTGGAGCTTAAGAAGCAGATTAAGGAGTTGTTGGAAAAGGGATTCATTCGTCCTAGTTCATCACCTTGGGGGGCACCGGTCATCTTTGTGGAGAAGAAAGATGGTACTCAGAGGATGTGTGTGGACTACAGATCGCTTAATGATGTCACCATCAAGAATAGGTATCCATTGCCTCATATTGAGGATTTGTTTGATCAGATGAGAGGTGCTAAGGTATTCTCAAAGATTGGTTTGCGTTCTGGTTATCATCAGATGAAGATCAGATGATCAGATATTCCTAAGACTGCATTCACCACTAGGTATGAACTCTATGAGTATACAGTCATGTCTTTTGGATTGACTAATGCACCTGCCTACTTTATGTATCTGATGAACAAGGTGTTTATGGAGTATCTAGATAAGTTAGTTGTGGTGTTCATTGATGATATTTTGATATACTCCAAGAATGAGGAGGAGCATGAGGAACACTTGAGGCTTGTGTTGCAGAAACTTAGAGAACATCAGTTGTATGCTAAATTCAGCAAGTGTGATTTCTGGTTGAAGGAAGTTTCTTTCCTTGGTCATATCATCACTGATGGAGGTATTGCAGTCGATCCTAGCAAAGTTAGTGATGTGTTGAAGTGGGAACCGCCTCGAACAGTCAAGGAGATCAGGAGTTTTCTTGGCCTTGCAGGATATTATCGTCGGTTCATTGAAGGATTTTCTAAGCTAGCTAAGCCTCTCACATCATTATTGGAGAAGGATAGAGAATTCAAATGGGCTGATGCATGTCAGGCAAGTTTTGAGGAGTTGAAAAAGATGTTAACTACAGCCCTAGTGCTAGTAATGCCAGATCTGCAGAAGAGTTTTGATATCTATTGTGATGCATCTCGACATGGTCTTGGTTGTGTTCTTATGCAGGAGGGACATGTTATAGCCTATGCAAGGCTGGTCTCTAGGACTTGTAGGCTTGTGTGTGCCTAGTCTAGAGCGTCTTTGGTGTGTGCGAGTGATCGGAGTAGCAATCGGGGTATAGGCCGAGTTCATCCTTTGGGAAGAATTTTTATCAGCTCCCATTCACTCCCCCCTCTCTGGTCGCCTATTCGGTCCTTCAGTTTGCGTCATATGTGTTTGATGAAGTGACCAGGCAAGCACCAGGTAGTTGTAGATCTGAACATGTAGATGTATTGATGCACTATCTTATCTTGTTGCATCCATATTTTTGTTCGTGAGGGTGTGTAGAAGCAGTTCATTGTTTGTTTACTTCATTAAGATAAAATTGCAAGTTTCGATTGAATGTTCTTCCAGTTTATTTTGGACACAAGATGTTTAATCCTTTATTTTGTACACCAAATGTTTAATCCTGAATGAAACTTAATCAATTTTATTCTAATTTTCATCTTAACCAATTCCATCTCCTATTCTGCATGTGAGTCAATTTTTAATGGAATTCCATTGTTCATTTGTCATTTTCTACGTTTCTTCAGAAACTGATGCCATTTTCTGTGTTTCTTCCGGAAACTAATACCTGTATCTTTTGTTGTGTTTTGATCAGTACGTGTTGATTCTAAAGATAGTCACCAGGTAATCGTAGTAAGCTGACATTGAGTAAATGCAAAATCTTTAAGCTACTAATGCTAATGAGATATGCTGATCTTATGACCATGGTAGTAAACTTCAGATGGATTCATATTTTGCCCTTGTCTTTTACATAGGTTATGCATCCCATTGCTGATTCTATTAACATCAACACAAAGATTTGGAAATTACATTTCGAGGAACTTCTTCCAAGCTTTGTGTGTTCTTCCTGCTTGCAGGTACATCAGGAGGAAGATCTGTTAGGTTTGTGCATTCTTCCTTCCCCTTCCAGCCTTTCATACATGTTCATTGAAGTGGCCATCGAATTGATGTTTCATACATGTTCATTGAAGTGGCCATCGAATTGATGTATGGATCTTTATTGCTGCAGTTCATATTATGATCCAAGCACTTGTTTAGTCATCCTACTGCAGTTCATATTATGATCCAAGCACTTGTTTAGTCAACCTATACACTACAAGGAATGTGCCGACTAGTGACGCAAAAAAAGGCGATTCTCGTCATAAACCGCAATTAATGACGATAGTTGTTACGAAAACCCCCCGTCATTAATCGGGCGTCATAAACCGCGATTAATGACGAGACCTTATTTCGTGGCGTCATGAGTTTAATAACGTGTATAAATTCATAACACTAAGGCGTCATAAGCTACATGCCACGTCGGACCAAAATCTGATGTGGCACGGCGTTTTGTGACAAACCATTTTGTCATTAAGTGAATTCAGCCCATATTTTGTTGGGCCAAGCCCCAAAAACCTTGTTGTCATAGATTGAATTTGGCCCACTTAATGTTACGCTGAGCCCAATAGTTTTGGTCATCATAAATTGGTTTTAGGCCTTATCATGGTTGGAATGAGCTCAATAAATGTGGTCGTCATAAATTGTATTGAACCTTATTAAGGTTGGATGGAGCCCAATATTGTTATCATCATAGATTGTTTTAGGCCTTATTCTGGTTGGATGGAGCCCAATAATTATGGTCGTCATAGATACTTTTAGGCCTAATTCTGGTTGGACCGACCCAATAATCGCAGTCGTCATAGAATGTTTTAGGCCCGATTTTAGTTGGACAGAGCCCAATAATTGCAGTCGTCATTAATTTGTTTTAGGTCCAGTACTGGTTGGATCGTGTCCAATATTCGATGACGTCATAAATTGATTTAGGACCAAATGATGTTGGATTGAGCAAACCAATCACTGACATCATTTTGGATTCAGCCCAATTCATTTGGATCATTTTTTGAATTCATAAAAAAATAATGGGCCGAGGGGGCAAGCCTACATAATTTTTTGCCATGTTATTTTGGGTTGCAATCCAGGTAGCGCTTAATTAATTATAATTCAATCTCATATTATATGTTAATTGACATCACAGATAATATTTCCATACCACTGATACAAATAAATTTTTCGGATCACACATGGCACATTATTATCAATGAACACAGAACAACCACAAGCACAATGTCAGTAGGAGCTCACAAACCAATACACATGATATCTCCCTGCTCACAAATAAAGCTAGTCTTGAAATAGAACCCACTAAGATAACAAAGCTCAGTACTCAGAAACCAGCACAACTAGCTGGGATTACACAAGCAGAAGACTAAGAAACACAGTGGCCTTACCCAAGGCGCGAGCTTAGCAGTTGACGAAGGAGGGTCTTAGTAGTTTCTACTTGTTTCTTCAACCTCTCAATCTCATCAGTCTACACTTCCATTGCTACAACTAAAGCTTGTGCCTTGATCTTCAAGTCTGTCAAAACTTGATCCTGTTCAACAAAGATTTCACCAAGGTCAGGAGCTTCATCTAGCCCTCCCAAAGAAACTTCAGGTCTTGACCATGTACTGGTAGCTGGATAATCTCAAGGCATGTAATCAATGAATGGCTTTGAGTTCACATTGGAGGGACAGGAATTTGATATTTGAACCGCAAGGATTGTCCTCAATATTTCAGCCTAAAACTGAAAGGAGAAGTCAAACTTGAACCTTAAACAAAGCAAACAAATAAACTTAAGAATAATCGTAAGAATAAAGTAGCAAGATAATCATGTGTTCTGTTACATACCACGACATGTGATTGAATCTCAGAAATGCAGGAGCGGGATGCTAGGCCCTGCACAATAAGTATTAGGTCGGTTGCCTTAGATATCTGGAACACAGTGTACCGTGACCATTAGTAGACTTGCAGATAGATCTAGACATTGGTCAGCTATCAATTGCAAAGAGTATTGACCATCTACAAATTGATGCTTAGAAATTAAAAAATGAGTTCACGAAACAACATATGAGAACTAATGGCCCCCTCCTAACTTGTGTTACAAATCAGAAACTGGATCTAGAGCGGTCAAGGTAAGAGAAGGATCTCAAATCTAACACAATAAACAAAGCAAATTACTTTCTAAGCATGGCTCATCGATTGAGTTGTGTTACAAATCAGTAACTGGATCTAGAGCAGCCAAGGTAATAGAAGAATCTCAAATCTAACACAATACACAAAGAAATTTACTTTCTAAGCATGACTCATCGATTAACTTGTGTTACAAATTAGTGACTGGATCTAGAGCGGCAAAGGTTAGAGAAGAATCTTAGAACTAACACAATACAATAAGCAATTTACTTTCTAAGCCAACAAAAATACTCCTAGGGTACTAGAGAGAAAAGGAAATGAGATTCTCACTTGTGAAGCTCCAAGATTTAGGGGCCCATGGATTGAGGGGGCATCAGGAGCCAGTGCTTGCACCGCATCCTCGCTCAACTGCTCAGCTTGACCAGCACAGCAGACGCAAGCAGAACATCGATATCTGCCGCCCACCATCTCGCTGAGATACCCCTCCCCCTCCACCAGTGACGGCAAGGTCGGACCGCCACTGCAGATCTAGCTGAGCAAAGTGATGCTTTTTGGAAATGGAAGGCGGGAGTTTAGTGGCGCAACACGGTAGCAATGGAGTAGAGTATTTGTTGTTTGGGGGAGATGAGTGAATACAGAATTTGAAATCCCGCTTTCCACTTGCTGGCCGTGAAATGAAAATTTGGTAAGATGCACTTGCTTCGGGGCCACTGACAAGAGGGGCCATGCAAGCGTAGCCCCATATTGTCAGCGAGTTTGGGTGGGATTCTGGTGGTGTACAATATAGGTGGGAGACAGATATCTGGAAGAGGCCCACACTTCAGTGAAACTGGGTGCATTGCCAATCGCAGATCACGAAGCCTAACTGCTGCTTCTCCCACTAGAATGCCTAAATGCCTAGTTTTTTAAGTCATGCGGATATAAGGATCTTCCTTCTGCATTCTTATTCGGACCAAAGCACACTCGTGTACCCACCAAATATTTTGCATGCCTACCAGTGAAAAATCCTACATATTCCGCCCTATACTTGTGACAGGATTCCTGAGCAGTGTAGGCCAGCGTATTCTGAGCATCCCATGTATTTTCATGGCTACTGTAATCCCATGAGGCATGCTCTTCCATGAGGTGCACGCTGCCTTATGATCGGTCATGGTTTGATAAATAGGCGTGCCCCCAAGGTCTTTGCTCATCGCCTCTTCATCCTCCACACATTGTGCTAGCAGACCTCTATTTGGTTCTACGTGTTGTGAAAGAGGTGAGCTCTTAGCTTCCGCGTTGTGTTTTTACAGGTTACCATCATTGTTTGCGGTCAGTCCTTATCATGTTTACGTTGTTGGCGAGTGTGTGTAGGAGGATGGCTTCTGATGCGAACGGAGGAACCACAAACTTTCATGCTGTGCCACCTCCGCAGTCGCCAGCATACATGGATCCATATGAATTGTATGACATGGATGAAGCGGACGAGGAAGAAACGGAGGAGATGAAGAAAGATGCCTTGGCTTGGCTGCAGGAGCAGGGTTACACTCATGTGCTTCGGCATGGTCGCTGTGTGTGCCCTTACTGCAATCTTGCCCACCGGCAGTGGGGTTTTCATGACATCCTACAGCATGCTTCTGGCAATGGTCGCTCGGGACGTACCATGAAGTCAAGGGGCAGGCATTGTGCATTGGAGGAATATCTCTGCACGGATCCTCGTTATGCTACATTCCATCGTGCATTAGGTATGGCGAAATAGGCGTGTGTCATATCCATCTCCATGACTGTGTTTGTTGTCTCCTCATTGCCAAGTCCGAAGGTTTTGTTGTTGGGTGTGTGCGTGTGTGCGTGCGCGCGCCTGTGCCAGTGCCACTGTATGGGTGTGGGTCTATGGGGATGTATCATGTATGTGCACATTTAAGTTGAATAATTTGGGCAAGGTGACCATCATTTACGTTGTGTATATTCTTGGCAAAATGGTGAATTTGGTCAAACGGTAAATTGGTAAAATCGGTCATCATTTACGTGTGTATCTTGCAATGCGGTACGGTGGGATAAGAATAAGAATATCACATGACAAGACATTACATCTCAGACTATGACAATGCATCATGACCAGGGAAAACCATTGAAGCAAGGAAGGTGATCATTGAAAAGAAGAACACCAATGTTCTTCATGGATAACAGGGGATACAGGGGATTTTCCTACCACTACAAGATTCACAGAGCAGGAAAACAGGGGATCGATCTTTCCATCCAAAAGAAAACATACCATTGATCTTTCCATCCACAAGACCACCTATATGAACATGAAAAAGAAAACCCAAATCCGAGTAATCTACCTCGACCCCTCTGAGGAGTTCCCCGGTGACTCTGGCATCGCGAGAGCTTCAATGGCTGGGGAAGCCACGGGACGGATTGGCAGGTGTTGACACATCTTATCCTATATATTTATAAGTCAACTAAACATGAGAAAAGGGCATAAATGTTAATATCAACTTAGAATAGGGTGCCACTAACAGTTTTTCTGGAGATTTGGTAAATTATATAAATCCAGGAACCATTCGGGAAAAGTGCTAAAAGAATCGAATCTAGAAGACTCCAGAAGGCTACGGAACTCAACGTGACTTGGCACCCAAGAAAGAAGCATCTAGAAGAAGCGACGGACCACCTGGCCGAAGTGGGCCCCGAGGGGGGCCCACCCCAGCCCGATCGGCTTGGTGGTGGGGCCGGTCGGCCTCCCCCGGGCGCCACCTCAGCCGTACTTCCAGAAGGTTCTTCCACCGCCTGTGAGGATCAATCTAAACCACTCGTTAGGTCGGTTTGATCAAACGGCGCGCGTCTACCCCTTAGGGCTATATAAGCAGCCCCCCTGCCCCCTGGCAGAGGCATCTGAAAACCTGAGTTTGCATACACCAGATCAAGTCATCAAGTCAGAGATACTACGCCCTAGAAACACCATATAGTAGAGTAGCTAGCTAGTCTAGATCTAGGAGGAGGCAAGGCATCTACTTGGCTCCTGATCGTCTAGAGGCTGATCGAGATACTGATCTAGCTTCGCTCTTGTAAGTTCTTATCTAGTTCCTTACATTTGTTATACAGACATATGTTCTTATCAATGATTATATTCGACATTATATGCTTTGGTGTTTATTATGATTACATGTTTAGCATAGTTGATTTGCCTTTATATTCATGTATGGATTCGTATAGCCCTCACCTAGATCATTTGTTAACATGGGTGAACGGTAAAGACAGTGTAAGCGTGGTGCTTATATTGTATTTATCTGCGATTGCACCCTATATGCCGGGTCGTGTGGTAGATCGTGGTGGTGACAGCACTATTGAGTCCTTCGCAGTCCACCCCCCGTGTATAGGACTAGTGGAGCCTTATACTGTTTGGGTTGTTTCAAGTTTCGGCCTTGATCCTCCTGGATAGTCTCCCCATGCATTGATATAATAGTTCTTCTTCCATGATTGTTAAATGTTTGCACTAATCATAGTTTGCATTGACATATAGTTTAGAGTTACCGAGGAGTATCCTCTCTAACTAGACTTTGCTATGTTTCTCTTGCTATAATGACACTTTCTAGCTGCTCATGATGTTATGACTTGAACAATGCTATCAATATCTTTATCTTTATGTGACTTACCCCTGTTTATAGCAATTGATATATTTTGGCCACTCTACATTATAAAACTGAGAGATGAGCATGTATTAGCTATTATGGATTAGAAAGACTTCTTTCCCTGTGGTAGAATATAAATACGATACCTGGTTTTCCTCCTGGTTAAAATGCTACAATGGTATATTCATATCTGTGCGCTTGCGGATTCCCTGTTTATATATATCTTCTTTTCTAGAGATCCAAGGCATATGTAAGAGTACCATATCCATGCGTTTTCTGGCACACCTGTCAGGGCTGACAACCTATATCGAGTTGTGCTATGAATCGTGTCGGAGTTCACCTTTTAGTTTAATCTAAAAGCAACATCTGATATACACTTAGCATCATGTTAAGATATACCTTTGCATTTCTGGTGCCGTCGATAGAGATGGATCTTATATCCGTTTCTATTCGATGACGTTAGCAATGTCAACAAGCATTTTTGGCGCCGTTGCCAGGGAAAGAAAGTCTATAGCCTAGATGAAAAAGTTTCAGTAATAGCATGCATGCATCTCTCACACATAATGTATCGAGAACCCAAATTATCATTGCTTAAACAGGCTTGCCCTTGTTCTTTCCACTTTTGTCTATCTTATTACAGGGTAATGTATGAATAAGAATCTTCCAGAAGACTTCATTTCAGATCCAGAGAAAATCTTAAGGAAGGCAAGGTCAAAGCTCAGGTCTCCTGATTCTCGGCCCACGACTTCTGCCTTGGGAGATTCAACAGCGCGAAGCTTAACACCCACGTTTGAAGTAATGGCAAACAAGTCCCTGCGCGAATACTCCGCACCGACCCCGGACAACATTCGTACTGGTCTGACAGTCACTGTAGGAAATGCTGCTTTTCAGCTCAAGCCTGCACTGATCAACATGGTACAAGCTAGCCAATTTTGTGGAAAAGCTCATGAAGATGCCAACAAACACCTTCAACATTTCTTGGAGATATGTAGAACCTTCACGATCAAAGATGTGCCAAGTGATGCAGTCCTACTTCGTTTATTCCCATTCTCATTATTGGGGCGAGCGAAGCAATGGTTTTACTCCAACAAAGACAAATTTACAACTTGGACATTGTGTTCTACTGCCTTTTTGGCAAAGTTCTTTCCTATAGGCAAAACCAATGCCTTACGGGGGAAAATTTCGAGTTTCCAGCAGCAACACGAGGAATCTGTTCCTGAAGCATGGGAGCACTTTCAAGACTACATTTCAGAATGCCCACATCATGGAATGGAAAACTGGTTGCTCTTGCAGACCTTCTACCACGGGCTCTCTACCAACACCCGTGAAACGATGGATGCTGCAGCTGGAGGTGCTTTCATGTCCCTTACACTTACTCAAGCTACTAACCTTGTGGAAAAGATGGCGTCCAATCAAGCTTGGAATGAGGAACGTCAACCCCGCAAGAAAGAAAGAGGAATGCACCAGCTCAAGGAGGTAGACATGCTGTCTGCCAAAATGGATTTACTGATGAAGAGGCTTGAAGACAAAGCCCCTGAGAAGAAGGAAGTCATGCAACTCTTCGAATCCCGCATGACCTGTGAAGAGTGTGGAAACACTGGACACTCAGGGAGTCAATGCCCTCAGCTGGAGGAGGATGTGAACTACATCAACAATAACAACCAATATCGTCCCCAGCAGAATCAAGGATGGACTCAGTAGAGGACCAACTACCCAGGTAACTATTCAGGTAATTATCAAGGTAATAATTCTTCTAATAATTTCTCACCTTTAAGAGACTTAGTCCAAAACCAGGGTAGAATTATGGATAATCTGTCTAAGAAGTTAGCTTCCAATGATAAAATGCTAGAAACTATTAGTAATAAAATGGAAAGTTTTTCTTCTGCCATCAAGAACCAACATAGCTTTAATAAAATGCTAGAATCTCAGATTTCTCAGCTGGCATCATCTGTTCCCACGGCTAACCCAGGTAAGATTCCGGGCCAGCCGGAAGAATTAGAATCTGCAAATCTTGTCGATATCTATTCTGCAGATCTGTGTTCGAGTAAGATAGAAGAAGGCCCAAGATGGACTGACTGGGGCATGCCCGCCAAAAGAGGAGATCCAGGAAGGCCCGTCATCACCATCACTATTGGAGCCTACACCTTCAAGAATGCACTTTGTGACTTTGGGTCTAGCGTCAACATAATGCCTAAGGTAATATATAAGGAAATCAATGGTTCACCTTTATTGTATACAATCATGTGCTTGCAGCTTGCAGACCTATCACTATGCTACCCCGAGGGCATCCTAGACGACGTATGTCTGGGGGTAGGCCGCTCCTACGTGGCTGCCGACTTCGCTATTGTCAAGACTGGGGGAAGTGAGAACGCTCCAATCATTTTGGGACGTCCTTTCCTTGCCACAGCCAAAGCCATCATCTACGCCGACACCGCTAAGATCGTCTTCACCATCAATGGGAGAAAGGAGAGATTCAATTTCAAGAACAAGATCCTAAAAGCTCCTGCACACCCCCGATATCCTTACCCCCAAGAACATGAGCCAGTTGTCGAGAAGAAGAGAAGAGATAGAAGGAGGAATAAGAAGAACAATCGACCTCAACCGCATGTGGAGGAAGTTTGGATGATCAACACGATTCAATCAGAGAATGAGAACCTGTTCCCTTCACCATTACTGCCAAAGCTTGAAGACCCTGGAGTTCCATCAATCCACTGCTCCATCAATCAATGGAACTTCCAGCGAGTTGTCTGCAACACGGGATCGGGCACCAACCTAATGTCTAAGGTAACCTACGAATTAATATATGGTGACCTGCCTTTGTATTCCACATATATAATGTTGCGGATGGCGGATCAATCACAACGGTTCCCGGAAGGAATTGCACGAGATGTACCTGTCAAGATAAAGGACCACTATGTCCTGACTGACTTTTTAGTCATAGACATGGGAGATGAGCAAGATCCTCCCATCGTGCTTGGAAGACCATTCCTGAACACAACAAGAGCAATCATCTACATCAGGACTAGCGAGATCCACTTCCAGTTCAGAACTGAAAAGGTACGCTGCTACTTCAATACTTATACTGATCCTGAGCAGCCCAAGAAGAACAAGACGCGGAGACACCTTCAGAAATTACAACGCAAGCTAAACACAAAGTTGACGGATGTCAAGAACATTGAAGAAGAGATCAAGGAGAAGTCCGCTCAGCTTCTACCAGCCCAGTATTCTGAACCTGTTACTCCAGAAAGGTCTCCACCGAAGAAACAAGTTTAGAGGAAGAAAGATCAAAGTACACCTTCGGAAGACCAATCACTACCCGCGTCATCAACTGATCAATCAATGGCCACTACATCTACGCCATGGGAGTAAGTACTCTAAACTCTCACCGAGAGGTAACTCGGTATTTAACTTTATATTCTGCACTGCATATTTAGATTAGCATGTTTATTTCCCTATACCTGCATTGAAAAAAATCATAAAAATATTTTCTGCTTTTGCATTCTTTAAGGCCCCATGTACTCCGTACCGTGGCAGCATAAAAAAAATAATAATAAATATATTTTTGCATTCACATGTTTTTGCATTTAGCAACCTTTTTGCATATAAAAATTCACAAAAAAAATACGTGGGCACATGAAGGTCCACACATTTCAGAAAAACCCAAAAAGAAGTGGGCACATGAAGGCTCACAGCATAATCCTAGAATTTGTTCCTTCGGGTATGTGCGAGACTAATATTTACAGGGAGAATTTAATAAGGACCTGAAGGCAAACAAGTTCCAAGGATGAGTCAAGAATCACTTCAAGATCCAGCTTGGGGGAGAGCACCCCCAGTTATCACGATAAGTATCACTATCCTAGGTGTTTAATATTAGCTAGTTATTTGAGTATTAGTTAAAGGTCTTAGTTTGAATAAAATGCTAGAGTCTGCTAGTTGGCTTTTCTCTTTAATAATGATCTTGATGATATATGCTTGGAGATGATGAATAGTTGCTCCGCCATAATCCCTTTTAAAGTGCTTAGTTTTCAGACCTAGATTCTCCTGAAGCTTAAATGCTTAATTTGCTCTAAACCCAAAAACCTGTGCAAGTACATGCTTAATCTGAGTCTAGGCCTTGAAAGATGATTCATGAAAAGTTGAGTTGATATTGATCATTTTCCTAGAGAAGCTTGATTCCTGGATTTATCTCAAAAATCATGAAATTTTATGTGATGAGTTCCTGTGTCTATGATCCTTAAGAGCTTGTCATACACATCAAGATCATTCCATTCCACCATTTATGCTGCTTCTGACATGGAAGTACGCATTTTCCATCAAGCCATACAGCTCATGCAACTATAGGATATATCTCTCTCAATGTTAAAAAGGATTCTGAGGCTACATTCGAAAAAAAAAGAGAAGAAAAAGTGAGAAGAGAGAGGGAGAGAAAAGGACAAGTGTCATACTAGGCGAGAAGGGCCTACCTCCCTAAAATAAATTTAGAGATGAATAATGGACACGTGTCCGAGGGCGAGTAGAGCCCACATCTCTAAGGAGAGAGAGAAATGGACAAAAGTCCGGGGCGAGTAGAGCCCACCTCTCCAAGAATGGAAAGCCCAGATCTTAAAAATCTTAGAAAGAGAGATATAGTCCAAGAGCTAGGCTAAAAGGCTTACCACCTTTCACCCTCATCCATCCAACACTATCATCCATACATATCTTGCCAAGTGTGACTCCATGCTTGAGAAGGTCATACACAGGATCTCTGAGTTTTATCTGAAAAATGTGCAAAACCCCAGGATGATAGCTGATCAAAGAATTTGAGATATACTGCTTGACTTGATTGTTTTGTCTTTTATTTGCTTAAGATTTATGAAAAGGCTATGCTTAAAGGTTGAAGGTAAGAGAGAGCAATCTTGTTGAGGAGAATTGGTTTTGAAAACCATAGTACTTTTGAGGTGTGAAAGCGTTGTAGCAACTCCTGGTCCTGCTAAAGCATATCTTTGCTAGGGACTAGCAAAGGGTAAGCTTGGGGGAGTTTGGTGACACATCTTATCCTATATATTTATAAGTCAACTAAACATGAGAAAAGGGCATAAATGTTAATATCAACTTAGAATAGGGTGCCGCTAACAGTTTTTCTGGAGATTTGGTAAATTATATAAATCCAGGAACCATTCGGGAAAAGTGCTAAAAGAATCGAATCTAGCAGACTCCAGAAGGCTCCGGAACTCAACGTGACTTGGCACCCAAGAAAGAAGCATCTAGAAGAAGCGACGGACCACCTGGCCGAAGTGGGCCCCGAGGGGGGCCCACCCCAGCCCGATCGGCCTGGTGGTGCGGCCGGTCGGCCTCCCCCGGGCGCCACCTCAGCCCTACTTCCAGAAGGTTCTTCCACCGCCTATGAGGATCAATCTAAACCACTCGTTAGGTCGGTTTGATCAAACGGCGTGCATCTACCCCTCAGGGCTATATAAGCAGCCCCCCTGCCCCCTGGCAGAGGCATCTGGAAACCTGAGTTTGCATACACCAGATCAAGTCATCAAGTCAGAGATACTACGCCCTAGAAACACCATATAGTAGAGTAGCTAGCTAGTCTAGATCTAGGAGGAGGCAAGGCATCTACTTGGCTCCTGATCGTCTAGAGGCTGATCGAGATACTGATCTAGCTTCGCTCTTGTAAGTTCTTATCTAGTTCCTTACATTTGTTATACAGACATATGTTCTTATCAATGATTATATTCGACATTATATGCTTTGGTGTTTATTATGATTACATGTTTAGCATAGTTGATTTGCCTTTTTATTCATGTATGGAGTCGTATAGCCCTCACCTAGATCATTTGTTAACATGGGTGAACGGTAAAGACAGTGTAAGCGTGGTGCTTATATTGTATTTATCTGCGATTGCACCCTATATGCCGGGTCGTGTGGTAGATCGTGGTGGTGACAGCACTATTGAGTCCTTCGCAGTCCACCCCCCGTGTATAGGACTAGTGGAGCCTTATACTGTTTGGGTTGTTTCAAGTTTCGGCCTTGATCCTCCTGGATAGTCTCCCCATGCATTGATATAATAGTTCTTCTTCCATGATTGTTAAATGTTTGCACTAATCATAGTTTGCATTGACATATAGTTTAGAGTTACCGAGGAGTATCCTCTCTAACTAGACTTTGCTATGTTTCTCTTGCTATAATGACACTTTCTAGCTGCTCGTGATGTTATGACTTGAACAATGCTATCAATATCATTATCTTTATGTGACTTACCCCTGTTTATAGCAATTGATATATTTTGGCCACTCTACATTATAAAACTGAGAGATGAGCATGTATTAGCTATTATGGATTAGAAAGACTTCTTTCCCTGTGGTAGAATATAAATACGATACCTGGTTTTACTCCTGGTTAAAATGCTACAATGGTATATTCATATTTGTGCGCTTGCGGATTCCCTGTTTATATATATCTTCTTTTCTAGAGATCCAAGGCATATGTAAGAGTACCATATCCATGCGTTTTCTGGCACACCTGTCAGGGCTGACAACCTATATCGAGTTGTGCTATGAATCGTGTCGGAGTTCACCTTTTAGTTTAATCTGAAAGCAACATCTGATATACACTTAGCATCATGTTAAGATATACGTTTGCATTTCTGGTGCCGTCGATAGAGTTGGATCTTATATCCATTTCTATTCGATGACGTTAGCAATGTCAACAGCAGGGCCGACGTTTGAAGGACTAGCGCTGACGTCCATCTTCTTCTTGGTCATCTTCAAGTCCACCACCTCCTCCTCCTCTGCACCCTTCTTCTTCTTCGTCGATGGAATGTCCTTGAATGAATCAAGCTTACCGACCTTGTCATCCTTCAAAAGCTGCCTCACAAATGCCTCTGTCTGACGATTCCTCTTCTTGGCCTCCACCCGCTTCCTCTTCTTGGCAGCCAACCGCTTCTTCTCAATGGCCCCCCACAACTCCACCTCATCCTCGTCCTCGTCCTCTTCCTCTTCATCTTCATCTTCATCTTCATCATCTTCCATGTAGTTGTACTCGTCCTCGCTGTCCTTTCTCTCCTGCCTTGCCATGTCTTCCACATCAGTTTCACTCGAGGAGGGCTCGGATGGTTCGCATGCGCTTGGTTGGGGGGAGTCGGGCGGTGTCCCGACGGAGGAGGGGTTGGAAGGGAAGGAGGAGGTGGGTAGTCGAATCGGAGAAGAAGGCATGGTGGTTGTGGTTTTCTGGAGGAAGAGAGTTTGAGACAAGGTAATGGAGGGAGTTGGGAGAGTCTGGTATATTAATAGATCTCAGTTTCAAGGAAAGGCGGGGTGTCTCTTCTAGAGTTCTATCACACTAATGCAAGAAGGCGCCTCGATCTCTAATAATGTAACAGTCTTTTTTGCAAAGGAAAGAACTATGTAAATTTGTAATCTTAGTGAATTTGGAGCAAACTATATTTACAAGCACTTCAACATGCAGAGATGAGCTGTTTCACTACCATTAAACCGAATGTTTGGGTTTGGGATGCATTAACAGATCGGATGTTTGGCAATAAGAGACCGAATGTTTGGATCTAGGAAAAATGTACAAAAAGGACAAATATTTATGGTCTTGTAAAAGATGCTTCTTTTGATTTTGGGCAAAGGTGATCTAGGATTTCATAGTTTCTGAGAGAGAGCTAAAATAGGATAACATTTATAGGGAGACAAGGAAGAGAGATGGTAAGGGAAACATAGCAGAAATAAGGGGATTGATCAACAAACAAATGATAACCAAAATCACAAACATGGTTTGGGTTTGGGATGCATTAGCATTTCAGCTGTTTGGCAATAAGAGACCGGCTTGTTTTGAATATGGTCAAGGTGAGCAACGATCACATTGATATTTCTTATTAATCGTCTAATATTGATCTTCGACCTCTCCAGATACGTGCATTATACCAACTACTCCGTACATAGCTGTGGCTTAGCTAGAGCGTGTTGAAGTGAGGGGTGTGGTACACTGCCATTGGATATGAAGTAAGACAACAAATTGGTTTGAAGTAAAAGCATGGCTACTCTGCCTAGTGTACACTACATGGGAACAAGACATGGTCAAGACTACCAAGTAGACCCAAAGTTTCATCCATAGTTTTTTCTTGTTCATGTAGCATGCTAGGAAATGACCAAATGAGATCATGCAATTCCATAGGCACGACCGGATGTTTCGGTCTAGGAAAAATGTACAAAAAGGACAAATATTTCCGGTCTTGTAAAAGATGATTGTTTTGATATTGGGAAAAGGTGATCTAGGATTTCATAGTTTCTGAGAGAGTGCTAAAATAGGATAACATTTATAAGGAGACAAGGAAGAGAGATGGTCAGGAAACAAAGCAGAAATAAAGGGATTGATCAACAAACAAACGATAACCAAAATCACAATCATGTAGGTACAATAGGGGCAGATGTTCTTGTCTACAAAACACGAACATGCCAGACAAACATGAGACCTTGTTTCATGGAAATGTAAAGTTACTAATTAACATCACAATGTTCACATACATAAGACAATGTTCCTATGAAATCTAAATATACTAATTAACATCACAGATAACATAGCGACATTGATCTTCCACTGGCGCGACTCGCTCACTCCATCTACATCCATCCCTCATTTCTGGCCAGGACGCGGTGGCGGCTCCACTTGTTCATGTTGTCCTCCCCCAGGGCCTCAGACCTGGCCATCCCAAGGACGTGATCCTTGATCTCATTCAGGTTCCTCTGTCGGTGCATACGGTTGGGGCAGACAGGGCACCCGTAGGTGTTGGTAGTGCGCCGGAAGACGCGCAGAGCAACGGTCTTCACATGGTCTCTGTCAGTTTGGGTGTCAGAGTTGGAGTCGGAGTCGGAGTCCAACTCTACAAGTGGTGGAGGAGGCTGAGAATCCGCTGGTGACCTACAAGCGGCTCTGGGCATCAGCGGGTCGACATTGACGGCGTCGCAGCAGTGCAGCTCTGTGCCGTGGAATTGATGCCCTAGCCACTCTAAGTAGGCGAAGATGAAGTGGAGGCCGTGCGGTGACAGTAAGGACCCGGATTCGGCTCCTGAGGAGGCGGTGGCCGAGAGGCTGGCAACACCGCCGGACCGACGAGCAGGGACGGGTATGGCCTTGCACCTGAGCTCTCTGTGTCTGGGGGAGACTGATTGCTTCATTGCATCAGACGAGCAGTAGGACTGAACGCGAGTGTTTAGGAAGAGAACTATGGGTAGAGTGGTTCAGAACTTGTGAGGATGTCGATGCTGGTAGGAATACAATGGCCAGCTTCCATGAGAAGTTGTGCAAGCTTATGTGACAAGCTAAGCAACGAGCCTCTAGATCGAGTGGCTGCCATTCATCTTCAAGGTTTGAGTGGCTGACGTGTGGGTACCATCTGGGTATACCCACACGTCACTAACCTCTTGATGATGGCAAGCGCCTTCCATGGGATGTTGTGGCAAGCTTCCCTAGGAAATTAGGCAACGGGCGCCTCGGCCTGTCGAGGAAGGCTATGGTCGGATGTTACTGATAAGAAAAAGTGACCAGACCGGACTAAATTGTTTGTTGATTTGTGGGCGAAACAGGATGCAACAGTCGGATCCTACTAATTTGCAAACATGACCGGACCGGACTAAATGGTTTGTTGATTTGTTAGGAAATACGATCGCATTATTGGAACGAACATCCATCCGAAGTAGGAAACAGAGTCCACATACATAAGACAATGTTCCAACAAAATCTAATGATGCTAATCAACATCACAGATAACATAACATCACAATGTTCACATACATAAGACAATGTTCCAACTAAATCTAAAGGTACTAATTAACATAACAACATAGATCTTCCATCGGTGCGGCTCGCTCATTCCGTCTACATCCATCCCTCGTTCCTGGCCACGACGCGGTGGCGGCTCCACTTCTTCTTGTAGTCCTGCCTCTGGCGCGCAGACCTGGCCATCCCAAGGACATGGTCCTTGACCTCATTCAGGTTGCCCCACTAGTGCATACGGTTGGGGCAGACAGGGCACCTGTACGTGCCGATGGTACGCAAGAAGACACGCAAAGCATCACCCTGGGGGACCGGAGGGATGTAGCCGTGGAGACAGTCCTCAGACGATTCTGTGTCAGTTTGGGAGTCGGAGTCAGAGTCAAACTCACTAGCTGGAAGGGTAACCGTAAACTTAAGGTTCCGAGGCGGCAACGGTGAAGGAGGCTGGATATCCGCCGGCGAGCCACCACCTGCTCCTGGCAAACCGCCGGCGATCGACGGTGGGTCGACGTTGGTGGCATCGGAGGGCGGTGGTAGCGACATTGGAGGAGGCTGGAAATCCACTGGTACGCCGCCACTAGCTCTTGGCAAATCGCCAGTGAGTGATGCCGGGTCGACGTTGGCAGCGTCGGAGCATGGCGGTGGCGTGTCGTGGATGTGGCCCCACAGCGCATCCGTGAACTTGCGTGCGAAGTGGTGGCCGTCGCGTAGCGGCACCCAGTCACGGGCACGTGAAGAGGATGTGGCGCCGGAGGATCGGTTGATACACGAAGGTGAGAGCTGCCGTGAAGGTGAGCCGGTGGGGGATAGCCGACATAACGGGGATCCTAATCACTTCATTGCATTGGCCGGGTAGTAGGAGTGAGGCGCGAGTGTTTGGGAAGTGGTAGAGTGGTTCATACCTGGCGAGGACGCCGATAGTGGGGGTGGGAATGGTGATTTATGTGGAGTTACTCGCCTTGCCTAGGAAATTGTGCCGCTTCGGTGAGAAGGTAAGCAACATGCTCCTCTTGAGTGGCTTCCATTCATCTTCTACCGTTGAGGTGCTGATGTGCGGGTCCCCATGCCGTATGACCAACACGTCTATGATCTCTTGATGATGGCAACCACCTTCCATGGGAAGTTGTGGCACGAGGATGGCAACGAGCGGATGTTACTGATAAGAAAAAGTGACAAGACCGGACTAAATTATTTGTTGATTTGTTGGCACAGTAGTTTCACATTTTTCGAATGAACATCCATCCAAAGTAATCCGTAGGAGGAAACAGAGTTCTCTGATCTTACAATCAGCATAATCAAATATGGAGGGACCAAACTTAACCAAAAACTACTAATTAGCATTACAACAAGTGACACTTGTTATTGTTGGCAATTAGCTTTTCATCCAATCTAGTTCGTCGAGGATCAAAGGCGCCGCCACGGCGTCGAGCAGGAATGGCTCCAACATCAGTGGCTGAGCAGCTGGTAACACCGCCGGCCTTTCGAGCAGGGACAGGAACGGCCGTGCCCCTGAGCTCTCCGGTTCAGTCAGTGCGGTGGGCGCACTTGACATCAATGGCCGAGCGGTTGGCAACACCGCCGGCCTGTCGAGCAGGGACTGGAACGGTCGTGCGCTTGAGCTACCTAGGACAGTCGACGCGACGGCCGCACTTGACATCAATGGCCGAGCGGCTGGTAACGTGCGAACCGGAGTGTCTTACGGCCGGTGGATGGCCACTCCTTAGTGATGTTGGCAACACTGTGTGGCCTGATGTTGTGCTTTGTCTTGTGGATGTAGGCTGCGGCTTGATTTGCATTGGTGCAGGTGAAGAACAAGCGTGAAAGGTCTTAGCCTTGCGGGGCCTCCAAAGGACTGGAGGGACAAGTAGGCTTGGTTCGATGGACCTGGTGGCCAAACGAGATCGAGTGCGAGAAGAGCAAGTCGAAGTCGGATAGCGGGTTCATTGGTTGATCTGAAAGCCAACATCGTGCCAGAGCAGACGTGGCGGCCAAGTTGAGGAGCTCAGCGTGGAGGCTGCACCAAGCTCGCGAGGTTTGCAATGGTTCGGCACAAAACCACTGGGTTCTGTGGTTGATCCACAAAGCCAAGTCCGAGTGGTCAGCGGCTCAAGACTGCACTAGGCCGATCTGACCGGTGGGCCGGACCGGTCTGACCGGTGGTGAGCTCCGGTCTGACCAGTGGCGGCCGAGGAGCATCGGGTCACTCGAAGCGGAGGACATGCATTGTGATCGCAAGCTTGGCGTCGAGGCTACGCGAGGTGCGGTTGCTGGGCATCCGTTTGATGGAAAAGTTGTCAAGTTTCCTAATTGCCCTTCAAGGGGTTGTATCACCTAAGGGCATTTTAGTCTTTCACCCCCACCGATAGACCTCATATATAAACTAGGTGGATGGGTGTTGGCAGCCATCTCTTGGGCTTTAGGGTTTTCATTTCCTCTTAGCAATTTCTCTTTTTAGTTTCTTAGTTTCTCTAGGACTAGCTTGAGAGCTTCATGGTGAGATCTTTAGAGAGGGATGGATGTTAGGGAGGCAAGCTAGACCTTGGATGTATAGAAGGTTTATCATGATTCATCAAGTGGTTTTGTTGTCTCTCCCGTTTCTCTTTTTGGTGATTTTCAGAGCTCTTTTTGGAGGAATTTTTGGAGAGGGATTTGGGGCCTATTTCTTGGGTTTGTTTGTGGAGATCACACATGAGTGCCTTGTGCCTCTTTACTTGGTGATTTGGCTCCACAAACTCCATGAAATTCTCTCGAATCGGTGGCTTTTTGGATGAACTTGTGGATGAAGGTTTTGGGTCTTTGACTTTCGATTCCTCTTGATTTAGCGGATCTTTGGGGGCATGGCTTGTCCATGAGGTGTTCCACCTATCCCCAAAGTTTTACTTGAATCTGTGGAGCGAATCGGGAGATCGGGTGATCGGAAGGAAGAGGTTGACCTGTGGGTGGAGATTTTCCCTAGTGCCCAGGCAGGACCAGTCTGATCGGTACCTCCCACCAGTCTGGCCGGTGCAAGCCGTCGTGGGCATCTTTGGGGAAAACTTGACCTGGGGTATTTGGTGTTCATCCAGGAAGGTTTTCCGTGTTGCCGTGGTGCGTTTCGTGCTCAGGTGTTCGTATTCTTGCACTTGGGGTTTTCCTCCCCGCGACCGGTCTGACTGGTACATGGCACCGGCCTGACCGGTGTCAAGGGTTTCTGTGGAAAGACTCCTTGCTGCTCGGGTGACTCAGCCAGGGGTCTATGGGTGACCCGGATTGTCTCGGTGTGTTGTCAGGTGACACAGTTGTGTGCTGCGGGTGACCCGGCCAGGACCGGTCTGACCGATGGAGGTAGTAGCTACTCGAGTTGGTTTTTCCGCTGCATTCTCGAGTAGTTTGGGTGTGTTGCTAGTTCCTAGGTCCAGTAGCACTTTAGTGGGTGTGTGGATTTGGCTAGCAGGGTGTCGAGGATCTTGGAGTTGCTTTTGGGACCATAGGCCGAGTTCGACTCTTCGGAGAAGAATTTTTATCGGCTCCCATTTAGTCCCCCCCCTCTCTGGTCGCCATTTTGGTCCTTCAATTGGTATTAGAGCAGGATACAGATCATTGAGACTTTAACCGGTTGAGATCCAAAGATGGCGGACTACGGGGATAGTTCGGGTCCTCCCCACTTCGATGGGAAAGACTACGAGATGTTGGAAGCCCGGATGGGCGCGTTCATGCATGGAAAGGGTTAGTTGATTTGGGTGTGACGGTTGACGAGAACTATGTCATACCGGACTCATTCATCTTGCCCGAGCCTAGGGATATGTTCGATGCCAACAACAAGGTTGTGGACTATCTCTATCGTGCTCTCTGTGCATCTAAATTCAGTCGGGTGTACGGGGAGAAGTTGGCACACCGGATATGGACCCACTTGAGGAATGCCCATGGTGGAAACAGTCAGGTGAAAGCTTGTCGCTTTATGACCAACCGGAGAGAGTACGAGAATTTCACTCATCTCCCTAGAGAGTCTATGGATGCCATGTTTGAGCGCTTCACTTTGATTGTGAACAACATGAAAGCCAACATCACCCAGCTCCCATATGATGATCATGATAGAGCTATCAAGCTCTTACACACGCTGGATCTCGATGTATGGAGTTCAAAGGTTGAGGCTATTCAGGAGTCCAGTGTGTATGAGACCCTGACGGTGGACGAGCTGTTCTCTAAGCTCAAGTCGTCCGAGGTGGACCGAGGCTTGATAGCTAAGAAGGGAAAGGGCCCTGCTGATGATAGTCTGGCTCTTGTTTCGGGACCTAGAACTAATGCTAATCCCTCTTCTCAGATGTTTTCTCTATCTGCTCTAGCTTCTTTGCCAGGTGAAGAGTTCGAGGTGCTAGATGATGATGATCTTGCTTTGCTGACCAAGAGGTTTGGGCACCTGAACGAGAACTGGAAGAACTTCGAGAGGAACTCAGGGACGTGCTCCAAGTGTGTAAAGCACGGGCACTTTTTCGCCGAGTGTCCTGAGGGAGATGAGCACAAGATCGAGTACAAGCAGGAGTACAAGCATCGCTAGAAGGCCGAGTACAAGCAGACCGAGCACAAGCACCGATCCCGGAACCACCACTCAAAGCACAAGAGCCGGGATGAGTACAAGGGCAAGAAGAAGGGAGGCTACCACAAGAAGAAGTCCAGAGCGATGGTGGTTGGTGCGAGCGATGTGGACACTTTTTTCTTCTTGCTACACCACGTCGAGCTGAAGTAGTGAAGATGAAGACTGTGGGAGGAACAAGAGCAAGAGGCACTCAAGTAAGAACTTCAACGGGTTGAGCTTCATGGCGGCAAGTGGCTTCTGCGGCTTGGCACATAGTTCGGGTAGCAAGAAGAGCAACAAGGAGGTCTCGAACTCCGACTCCGACGATGAGGTACTTCCCCTCATCATTGACTCGTTGCTTGAGGAGAATGCTACATTCAATGATTTGCTAGATAATCGTGATAGTGTGCTTAGAGATGCTAAGAAGATGAGGAAAGAGCTTAGGGCCTCTCTTGAGGAAGCTAGGGAAAAAGTGTCTGAGTTAGAGGCTAGGCATCTTGATGATATGCTTGCTTTGGATGCTTTGAAGTCTGCTCCTATTGTTAGTGATGAGGTTGATTGCAGTGATTGCTCTGTTTTCCTGTCTGATTTGACTGCTCTGAAGGAAAAACATGCCCTCATAGTTGAGGAACTAGATGTGGCTAGGGTTGAGTTGGATGTGTTGAAAGCCAGATCTAGTTTGCTTTGTGCTTGCAAATCTTGTCCTGTGTTGCATGCAAAACTAGATGATTCACATGCTAGGATTGTTTCCCTAGAGGCTGAGTTGAAAGCTACTATTCCTACTACTTGTTCTACATGTGAATTACATGCTGTCAAAAATATGGAGCTTAAACATTATGTTGATCACTTGTAGGATGAGAATGATGAGTTGAGGAAGATGATGAGTTGGTTGTCGGGTCATGAGCCTCAGTTGAGCGTGATGATGGCCGCTTTTAAGCGCTTTGATGGACAGGCTTTAGGGTCGGAGAAGGTTGGTGAGTGTAATGGTGAAAGTGAGGAGAAGATTGGGGATGTTCTAGTGCCACCACAAACTACACCCACAAACAAGTTTGCGCCCAAGCCCAATCACCTACGAAACAAACATGACACTGTTCCAGATCCACCCGTGTTCCCCCACAAAACAGACAACTTCCAAAAAATGGTGAGATTTGTGAGCAACCTTGGGAATGTGTTTGAGGGAAAGACGGAGAATAAAGAGGAAGAGAAACCTAGTGAGAAACCATAGCCAAAGCCAAAGCAAGTCTGCTGCCATTGTGAGTATTGTGGGAGAGATGGTCACATAGGTGAGTTTTGCTACAAGAGGAAGAGGGATGAGAGGATGGATAAGGAGTGGGCGAACAAGGACAGGTACCACCGCTCTCATGGTGTACCTGAGCCTTGTATGCCACTACCTAGGGCAGAGGCTGTGGTGAGGTCTATACCAGCTTGGAGAGATAGGAGAATTGCTGATCGGGACTGTGTTGTTGGCAGGGAGGCACCGGTCAGACCGATGGACCCCAGAGAGATCGTGGTGTTGATCGACTCTGTTCTGGTGGTTGTGGTATAGGTGGTAGGCAGTTTGAGTCTGATCGTGGGTTATTTGCTGGACGTTCTGCACCTCATGGTCGATATGAGGATGGGAGAGGTCGTCACAGCTTTGAGCCTCAGAGGAGGTATGGGCCATGCTCTTCCTTTCGTGGTGATCGTACTCCTCTAGCGAGATGTGAGATGGTTCAACATGATGGTGGTTGTAGTTTTGGTGGACGTGGTAGGATGGATGCTGCTAACCCCACTTTTGAGCAAATGGATCGACACTGGTTTGACTCCTTTTGTACTAACCCCAGTGTTGAGTCGCTTGCTTATTCTCGTCCTCATTTTTGATTTGTTGGTGCGAAGCTTGAGGGACGTTTGGTTGTTGGACTCCGGTTGCTCTCGACACATGACCGGAGACAGGGGTGGTTCACAAGCCTCACCTCAGTGAGCATCAGGGAGTACATCACTTTTGGGGATAATGGTAAAGGATGAGTTCGAGGTATGGTGAAGGTGAGTAGGAAGGTAACTCTGAGGCGTGTTGCTCTTATCAAGTCACTGGGGTTCAATTTGCTTTCTGTGTCTCAGCTGCTTGATGAGGGGTTTGAGGTTCTGTTTAAGTTGGGTGCGTCTCAGGTGCTTGATTCTCGAGGCGACCTTGTTTGTACGGTCGCTCCCGAGGGATAGATCTTTTGAGCTGATTTCTCTCAGTCTGATGGTCCTGCACGGTGTTTGGTGGTTGGTTCTTCCGATTTGTGGAAGTGGTATAGGCGGTTGGGACACTTGAGCTTTAATTTGCTTTCCCACTTGAGTGGTCTCGATTTGGTCCGAGGATTGCTGAGGTTGAGGTTTGAGAAGGAGTTGGTTTGTGCGCCTTGTAGGCATGGCAAGATGGTAGCCGCTTCTCATCCACCCCTGACTGTTGTCATGACAGAGCATCCAACAGAGCTGTTGCATATGGACCTTGTTGGGCCAGCTCGAGTTCGCTCAGTTGGTGGGAAGTGGTATGTCCAAGTTGTGGTGGATGATTACTCTCGCTATGCCTGAGTGTTTTCCTTCGAGGATAAAAGTGAGACGTTTGGTTTTGTTCGAGATCTGATTGTGAGGTTGAAGAACGAGAGGCGAGGGAACACTACTCGAGCAATCCGGAGTGATAATGGCTCTAAGTTCAGGAACTCTCATTTTGACACTTTTTGTTGTGATCTTGGTCTTGAACATCAGTACTCGACTCCTTATATGCCCCCTCAGAATGGAGTTGTGGAAAGAAAGAACCGGACGCTGTGTGAGATGGCTAGGACAATGCTCGATGAGCACAGGACTCCTAGGAGGTTTTGGGCTGAGGCGGTGAGTACCGCGTGCTATGCGTCGAACAGGATCTTCCTTCGAGCATTCAAGAAGAAAACAAATTATGAGCTCATGCATGGCCGAGCTCCTAAGGTGAGTCACTTCCGAGCGTTTGATTGCAAATGTTTTATTCTTAAGAAGGGAAAGCTTGATAAGTTTGAGGCTAGATCTAGTGATGGTATCTTCTTTGGGTATGCTAACCATTCTAGAGCTTATAGGGTGCTGAATCTTGAGACTAACAAAATCATGGAGACTTGCGAGATGACCTTCGACAAGACAATGCCATGTACCTACCTTGGTTTTGAATGTGCAGGTGATGAGGAGATGGTTGAGACACTCTTTGAGGAGGAAGAAGAAGATGGTGAGGATCGTGTACCTACTACGAATCATGTACCCTCTACTTCCATGACGATGACGACGATTGATGGCGGGCCTTCTACTTCGACTATTACACATCAACATGTACTGCAAGCAAGGGTGGAAGCTGCTGTGGAAGGGGAGGTAGTCTCCAGGTGAGAGGCTCCTAGGCATGTGCAAGTGGTTCACTGTTGGTATTTCTTAACGTCACCACCATGGTGCCGGGATAGCGTGAGCGTGTAAGAATCACCCGGGTATACTGACGGGTGCGAACGAATCCGCAAGCGCACGGATACACCGTTGTAGCATTTCACCTCAGGAGTATTCCCAAGGGTATCGAATCCAAGGAACGGTATGGGGGACTCTATGAGTGACTATCCAAGGGAACACAGTCCCTGCTGAGGTAGGTGAGTGATGTGAAGTCTCCTGTAGGTTCTCGACTCTAGAGAGGAACAAGCTCGGATAAGATCTCACTTCGGACACCGGCCCCTCCTGACTATAACAGTTGGTTCACGGCAAAGGGTCGTCTACACACTGTATCCGAACGTGGGGGATTTCAGAGGGTCCAATGGCTGTCACTACCGCGGCCTACCCCAAGACAAACCGTGGGATACAGGGCATTCGAAGGATAACCAGCAGTCTAGACACCACGTCTACACCGTCGACTACTACTATAGCACGGCTACGTTTGACGTCCCGTAGAAATACTATAGCACTCCGTATAAATACGAAGCGACGAATCCGCGATGTTGAGCTAGACCTTACTCGTCACTGAATCGATTCGCGTGAGGAGATATGATTGATACTTGGTCTAAATGAGATATGCATGAGCTCACTATATTCTAATAGACAGGCAATCATACAAACGAGATGCAAACTTATGCGATGAGAACAGAAGATCTAGGGTCATGTTCGTGAAGAACACGAGCCTCTAACTTGTGAACAAATGCTAAATTATGAATTACTTGTTCGTCAACTAGATCGAGGAGGCACGTTCATGAAGAACGTGAGCCTCTAAATGATGAACGAATGAAGAACTCAAGAACAACTCATTCATGCATGAGAACCACTTTAGTCTAAATAGGAAATAATGAAATACTCACTTTAGTCTAAATGAAGAACAGCATCGCTCACGAGGTACATGGGGACGATGGATGATGAACGGATCCTCACCACCTCACCTCTACTCACCCACACACTCCTCTCTACCTAGCACCACCTAGTCTAGATCCTCCACACACACACACTCATGGTGGGATGAGGTTTCACCTCCACCAAGAGAGAATGAGAGAGGGAGAAAGAGGCAAAGGTGAGAAATGGCTTCAAGTGTGCTTCACCCTCTTCTTACCCCCCTCTCCTCCTATTTATAGGCCTGTGCAACCGGTGTGAGAGCCCCCAAACACCCCGGGAATGGCTTCTAGGGCCAATTAGCAAGCACCACGTGGAAGCCCCTGAGTGGGTGCCACAAGGTCGGTTCGGCCGACCCCACAGGTCGGCCGACCCCCTGTGGGCCCCACTCGCGGTGTGCTTTCGCGTGGTGACTGCTCTGTGGGTCCTGAGGTCGGTTCCCGGTGTCCACGTGGTTTGGAGGCGGTTGAGGTGCTCTGGTGGGCCATAGGATCCATGTGAAGTCTGCATAGCGGCTTCTAATTCGCCGAGGCTTCCTCCCTTGGATTGGTGATGTCATGGATCCAGGGGATGCTTGCATGCAGCCTCTCATTGGCTGAGCCCAACTTGCTAGGATCATGAGGGTGTCTTTTCTCTTCATTTCTTATGCTAAACACCTGCATTCAACTTAGCATAGCCACTGATGGAAATTGTCAGTTTAAACCCCTATTCTAGTGTGGATGCTTAGTTCTTATGATAAAATGCAGGGATTGACGGCCCTAAATTAGGTACTTAACAGCCGTCAACAACTCCCCCACACTTGCCCTTTGCTCGTCTCGAGCGAAAGGGAAGATCACATGATTTTGAACCAAGGGTATAAAACAAGCATAAAAGTTATTCCGCGTCATACCTTGCTCTTGTGAACTCTGTGAATTGGTTACAATGCCATCTTGGGTTGTTGATAAGAGGAATGACCATGAATCGAGTCTCTTAAGCACCTGTTGGTCAGCACTTGGGGTTTTGTTGATAATTTTTAAAGGAAAAATCTGCTCTGCCCTCCTTCTTTGATTCTCTCGGATCGCTCAATGTGTGTATGTCCTCTCCAAGGCATTAGATTGCCTTTCTTCACCCTACTTCTAAAAATGGCTGTATTTGGAGCTCAGGGTAGGATAAAGGTAAAGCATACTTGTATCATATATATTGCAAAGTTAAAAACTGGATCCACAGAGAAAATCAAATCATACAATAAGATCAAGATGTGCACATGTATGGGTATGGTGAGTATGGTAAGGTGGATACTAGGTCCGGAATGGGTGGTAGCTATTACCATACATGTATGATGAATGTTGATTGATGGTGAGGTGGACACTAGCCCCGGAATGGATACTAGTTATCACCATCTAGATTATGGAACTCTTATTTGCATGATTCTCCCTTTCGTATAAGAAATCTTTCGAGAGCATGGCTATCTCTATACTTTTCTCTTTTCTCTCTTTTTTTAACACTGGACCTTCATGTGTCCATTTTTTTTAATTGCCATGTCTCTTTATGTAGCAAAAACTAGGAGGGAGAGATCAACACATATAGAGTTTTATTCTCACGGAATGGATAGATAATGCAATGCTAACTTCCAGGGTAGAAGCATAGCAAGGGGGATAAAGTGGCGTGCACTTGAATCTTGACCATGAAAGTAATGAAAAAAAATTCTCACAAGGGTCACGGAATTTGACAAAGCTCAATGCAATAACAAGCAGCATATGAGTATAAGGTTTTCAACTAAAAACATCATATGGCTTTGGTAGGACTGTGGCATATCAAAGAGGAGCTTTGCAAGAGCATTTCTTTTTTAAAAAAATAAAATTATCACAAGGGCTGGAACCAACAGAGTTAAGATCATGTCATCAAGTCATATCTCACTTGTCAACTACTTAGATAAGCATGTTGTCCTAATGATGATATTGTTCACAAGCCTCAAGGTTATAAACGAGGAATAAAACTTACGCATGTCAACCCTAGGCACGAAGTAAGCATTTCCATAGATTTCTTAAGTTGATTTATCAAACATGAGTGCACAAACTCAGAAATCATGGTGAAGAGGAAGAGATGCAAACCAGCGCTGGTTTCTGTGTGGACCAGATGGGGATTCCTGTGATGCGCACGAATGCATGTCCCGTTCAGGTTCTCTAAGCGTGGTCGATCGTAAGCGCTGTGTGAGCGTAGTGTGGGTGCAATAATGATCCATCGTGTTCGCGTTTGGAGAGTGCAATTCTCCCCCCCCCCCCACACTATTTTGTACCTGGGTCCAGTTCTTCGATACAAAAAGCAAAAACAAAAATAACTAACACACGAGTGACTCAACCGGGTTACCTGACCGATGGAGCCAAAATTTATTCATTCATGTTCACTAATAATAAAGAAATAGGCGCTTACACAAATGATGGAATAAAGGAAATAAATGGAAGGGAAACAAATTAAACCTAACTAAGTGCCTATGAAGGGAAAATAAAGGTGGGGCACGACCCTCTACTCAGCATCATAGAGGTCCTCGTGCCCCGTGGCCACAAAGAGGCGCCTCATCTTGGCGCACAGGCCATGGCGAAGATTGCGGAGGTCATCTCTAAGCTCAGAGAGATCCACCTTCTGCTCCGCACTGATGGTCTTCAGCTTCTCGCACTCCCTGCCTATTTCCTCCACTAGTGGGGTCATCCTGGCTGCAGTGGGAGTCTTAGGAGATCGCTCGGGCAGCCGAGTCTTCTCCCTCGACTTCCTGGATGCCCGAGGTGTGGAGCTGCTGCCCAACTCAAATTCTTCATTTGTTTCCTTCAAAGTCGTAGGTGCACGGCTGCTCTTCCTGCTAGTGCTGTCTGGGCTAGCGAACCTAGGCTTCCCAGGCTGAGAGACTGGAGGAGGCGACGATGGCACAGCAGGGGTCGAACGGCCTCTCACTCCGGAGGTTCCCGGAACGTTGAGCTGAGGTGGTGGAACCACCAGAGGCGGTGGAGTTGCTGTGGGTCGTGGCCGGACCTCCACCTTCCTCTGGTAGGGGCTGCTACCACACCCCCGTGGCTTCCTCGCTTTCCCGGGCGAGGCAGATCGGCCGGAAGTGCGTGGAACCGGGGGTGTGAAGGGCGGCACAGCCATCCCCTTGAGCTCCGAAGTTCTGTCGATGGTGGCGCTCGGTCCTTTATTCCCAACCGGCGGACGGGAGGCGAGCGGCGGCACCTCAAAGATGCACGCACCTCCATAGGTGCCACCCCTGTGAGGGACGCAGCAATGGCAGGGCATCCCCCTCGACGGGTTCACCGGAGGAGGGTGCCGCGGCGATGGGAATAAGGCTTTTGTCGGCCATGAGGACTGCTGCGACTGCGAGCGAGGAAGGCGAGCAGGGGAGGTAGGGGTTCTGCGCGATGCAAAACTCCGTCACGCGGCGAGGAAAGGGTTTCTAGAGGACGAAAGAGTGCGCACACGAAAAATGAGAGGCGGCGGCGGCCCTAGTGGGTCGGCCGACCTAGGGGGTCGGCCGAGCCCATTTGGGCTCCGCTGGGCCTCTGCTTCGGTGTGTGGGCTCTAGTGGGGCTCAAGGTCTCTGGGTTAGGTGGCCCACCAATTCTAAGGTCAGAGGCTTCAGCAAGGGCTAGAATGGAATTTCGGGCATAATACTGCCTTCTTATTCCAAACAACTTCACTTTAACCTCTTTATACTTTAATAGCTCAACTTGGGGACTTTACCTGGACTCATACCTGGATGAAGAGTTTTTGTTGCCCTGTTGCTCATATTGTCCATTTCCTCTGATGATATCATCCTACCCTGCTCTGTGGTCCTCCTTGCAGGTTTCTTTATGATCGGACGTATTTTCCTTCCTGCATGGTTGGTGCATATGTGCGATGCAAGCTGTATATATGGTAAAGCAGAGATACAACCTCACAACCATCCTAAGGGGACTATGATGGGTAACCTTAGGAAGGAAGCGCAGCTAGCAAGGCTCTAGCACTACGAATGAAAGATGATAGAGGTGCTGGACTTGAGCACAAAATCCGGGCCTAAAGCCTAGAGTGCTCTAAGAGTGAAGCTTTCACCTCTAGAAACATAACTCGAGAATGATCAGACCCCAGATTGAGCAAGTGAAAGGTTATGGGTCGAACGATCATTTGAGCTGAAGGTCGAGAGTGACGGACTTCCTCGTTCATCCTCTCCTTGGGTCGATAAAGACCTCACCCTCACCTAAGTGGGATGACACATAAGCTAACCCAAGCTTCCAACGGGAGTGTAAAGGATAGGTGTGTAACCACACTCCCGTCGGGCATCGATCAGGTCAAGAAGTGAAGAGTAGGATTTACATCCGCTTGACTTGATCGGCATCGGCCTTAGCTGAACTTAAGATCATGAGATGGATTGCCCAGCTAGACCGGATATAAGTTCGTGCTTCCCTAAGCCAAAGATATGGAAGTTTTATGCACCAGGGCTCGTGTCTTAGCATAACCCTCGGTGTGGCGGCACTTCGGATTGAGCTTTGACATGAAGCACGAGAAACTTCTATCGTGACCTCTCCTGGAGAGTTGCAGGCAAGGTTGAAGTGATCATCCCCGCCAGGAACGATTCTTCTTCCTCGACTACTACTCTCCTCCTTCCCTCGAGACTAAGTCTCGAAGGCCGGGTTTTAAGAGAAGAAACGATAGGGGAATCTAGGGGAAGAATTTGCACTAAGTGCTCTTTCCCATAGATTCCTGCCAGTGAGGAGTGATATCTTCGACCAGAGCACAGAGAAATTTGGCATGTTAGCTCGGGCTCTCTCGAAGATTGGCTTAGGCATTTCAACATTTTCTCGTTTGGCTACTTCGTCAGTCGAGTCAGGTAGGGAGCTGAAATCTCGGATTTCTCCTAGAATTTCCAGTCCCTGTTCTGGCTCTAAGAACACAAAGGCGCCTCCCGAAATGGTATCAAGCGTCATGCCACAATCTCTTTGTAAACCAAACCGGAAATGCTGCAAGACACTAGGTCGGGTAGACCAAGGATTGGGCACGTTTCAACTAAAGAGGCAAAACAATGCCATGCCATGCCTAAGGTTTCCTTCTCTCTTTGTTTGAACTTGAGGATTGCCATTCTTAAGGAAACGACTCGCTGTAGCGGAAAGAATCGAGTGCAAAAAGATGCTCTTAATTCCTCCCAGCGTAGGTGGGTGCAACCAAAACAATGGTACCAAGATTTCGCTTCCCCGGAGAGGGAGAACGGAAACAGGTTCCTCTTAAGAACATCTTGTGTTGCCCCAGTGTTACCCTAGGTGGAACACAATTGCTCAAAGTCTCTTACGTGATCATAGGGGTTCTCATGACTCATCCCCAAGAAGGGTTTTTCCTCAACTTGCTTCATGAGAGATGGGTGAACCATACAAGGTGTTAGAAGAGCGGGTTGTCTCCAGAAAGTTGATTCCATGGTTTCACTCATAATGGGCGGAAGGTGTGTACAAGGATAACTTTCCTGGGATAGCGGGGATAAAGGTAGAAACAAAAGGAAAACAAAAGATACGAGGATAGTCGGGTTCGTAGATTCTCGACAACCGTTCCCCGGCAACGGCGCCAGAAATGCTTGTTGGTATTTCTCAACATCACCACTATGGCGTCGGGATAGCGTGAGCGTGTAAGAATCACCCGGGTATACTGACGGGTGCGAACGAATCTGCAAGCGCACGGATACACCGTTGTAGCATTTCACCTCAGGAGTATTCCCAAGGGTATCGAATCCAAGGAACGGTATGGGGGACTCTATGAGTGACTATCCAAGGGAACACAGTCCCTGCTGAGGTAGGTGAGTGATGTGAAGTCTCCTGTAGGTTCTCCACTCTAGAGAGGAACAAGCTCGGATAAGATCTCGCTTCGGACACCGGCCCCTCCTGACTATAACAGTTTGTTCACGGCAAAGGGTCGTCTACACTCTGTATCCGAACGTGGGGGATTTCAGAGGGTCCAACGGCTGTCACTACCGCGGCCTACCCCAAGACAAACCGTGGGATACAGGGCATTCGAAGGATAACCAGCCGTCTAGACACCACGTCTACACTACCGACTACTACTATAGCACGGCTACGTCTGATGTCGCGTAGAAACACTATAGCACTCCGTATAAATACGAAGCGACGAACCCGCGAGGTTGAGCTAGACCTTACTCGTCACTGAATCGATTCACGCGAGGAGATATGATTGATACTTGGTATAAATCAGATATGCATGAGCTCACTATATTCTAATAGACAGGCAATCATACAAACGAGATGCAAACTTATGCGATGATAACAGAAGATCTAGGGTCGTGTTCGTGAAGAACACGAGCCTCTAACTTATGAACAAACGCAAAAGTATGAATTACTTGTTCGTCAACTAGATCGAGGAGGCACGTTCATGAAGAACGTGAGCCTCTAAATGATGAACGAACGAAGAACTCAAGAACAACTCATTCATGCACGAGAACCACTTTAGTCTAAATAGGAAATAGTGAAATACTCACTTTAGTCTAAATGAAGAACAGCATCGCTCACGAGGTACAAGGGGACGTTGGATGATGAACGGATCATCACCACCTCACCTCTACTCATCCACACACTCCTCTCTACCTAGCACCACCTAGTCTAGATCCTCCACACACACACACTCATGGTGGGATGAGGTTTCACCTCCACCAAGAGAGAATGAGAGAGGGAGAAAGAGGCAAAGGTGAGAAATGGCTTCAAGTGTGCTTCACCCCCTTCTTACCCCCCCTCTCCTCCTATTTATAGGCCTGTGCAACCGGTGTGAGAGCACCCAAACACCCCGGGAATGGCTTCTAGGGCCAATGAGCAAGCACCACGTGGAAGCCCTTGAGTGGGCCCCACAAGGTCGGTTCGGTCGACCCCACAGGTCGGCCGACCCCCTGTGGGCCCCACTCGGGGTGTGCTTTCGTGTGGTGACTGCTCCGTGGGTCCTGAGGTCGGCTCCCGGTGTCCACGTGGTTTGGAGGCGGTTTAGGCGCTCTGGTGGGCCATAGGATCCATGTGAAGTCTGCATGGCGGCTTCTGATTCGCCGAGGCTTCCTCCCTTGGATTGGTGATGTCATGGATCCAGGGGATGCTTGCATGCAGCCTCTCATTGGCTGAGCCCAACTTGGTAGGATCTTGAGGGTGTCTTTTCTCTTCATTTCTTATGCTAAACACCTGCATTCAACTTAGCATAGCCACTGATGGAAATTGTCAGTTTAAACCCCTATTCTACCGTGGATGCTTAGTTCTTATGATAGAATGCAGGGATTGACAGCCCTAAATTAGGTACTTAACAGCCGTCAACAATCACCCCCCCTTCGAGGATCATTGGTGACATCAACGAGAGAACTACACGGTCGAGGTCATGAAATACTTCTCACTTTGCTCACTCTGCATTTGCTGCCTCTTTTGAGCCCAAAGATATTGGACACGCACTTTCTGATGCAAACTGGGTGAATTCCATGCATGAGGAGTTGAAGAACTTTGAGAGAAACCAAGTCTGGGTGTTAGTTGATCCACCTCCAAATTGCCGTCCTATAGGTACCAAATGGGTGTGGAAGAACAAGAAATGTGAGAATGGGATGGTTGTGAGAAACAAGTCAAGGCTTGTTGCTCAGGGGTTTAATCAGAGGGAGGGGATAGATTATGAGGAGACATTTGCTCTTGTGGCCAGACTAGAGGCAATTCGAATCCTTCTAGCCTTTGTTGTGGCTAAAGGGTTCAAGTTGTTCTAGATGGATGTGAAGAGTGCTTTCTTGAATGGGGTGATAGAGGAAGAAGTGTATGTGAAGCAACCACCGAGGTTTGAGAGTGAGAGATACCCACACCGAGTGTATAAACTCCAGAGAGTGCTATATGGGTTGAAACAGACACCGAGGGCTTGGTATGGTAGGTTAAGAGGGATTTTGCTGAGTAAGGGGTTTGTGATGGGCACAGTTGATAAGACCCTGTTTCTCCTTAAGCATGGAAATGACCTATTGATTGTACAGATTTACGTGGATGACATAATATTTGGTGGCTCCTCTCATGACCTTGTTGCCAAGTTTGAAGATGACATGAGCAGGGAATTCGAGATGTCTATGATGGGCAAGCTGCAGTTTTTCCTAGGGCTCCAGATCAAGCAAGTCAAGGACGGGACCATTGTGCACCAGAGCAAGTACACCAAGGACATGCTGAGGAAGTTCAACATGAATGATGTGAAGCCCATGTCGACACCGATGAGTACGACTACAGCTCTGGATGCGAACGAGAATGGTGAACCAATGGACTAGAAGGAGTACCGGAGCATGATTGGCTCCCTCCTCTACTTGATGATGATGAGGCCGGACATACAGTTTAGTTTGTGTCTGTGCGCTTGTTTTCAGGCTTCCCCGAGGACTTCATATCGGCAGGCCATCAAGAGGATTTTTAGGTATTTGCAGTACGCTCCTGAGTTTGGTCTTTGGTATTCTGCCTCCTCGACACTCACACTTCATAGATTTTCTAATGCTGACTTTGCTGGGTGTCGTGTGGAGCACAATTCCACCTCTGGTTCTTGCAAGTTTCTTGGTTCCTCTTTGGTCTCTTAGTCTTCCCGTAAACAGTCAAGTGTAGCCCAATCTACCACACAAGTCGAGTATGTTGCAGCCGCTAGTTGTTGTTCCTAGTTGCTTTGGATTTCCTATGCCATGAGAGACTTTGGTGAGGAGTGCACCTAGATCCCACATCTTTGTGATAGCACAAGTGCCATAAGTGTATCCAAAAATCCAGTGGTCCATTCCAGAACAAAACACATCGAAGTGAGGTACCACTTTCTAAGGGACAATGTTGAGAAGGGAACCATAGTGTTGAGCCATGTCCCTACCCAAGACCAAAAGGTGGATATCTTTACAAAAACCACTTGACCAAGCTACCTTTGCTCGCTTACGAGGAGAGCTTGGTGTGTGTTGTCCTTTTTGAGTTGGTTCTTGGGAGCTCACTTTGTAGCATATGTATCATACATGTTTACTTTGATGTATAGCATGCATGTTTCTTTTATGTACCATGGTAGCCATCTTTGTATCTTGATGTATAGCTTTGCATTGCATTTGTATCATATGCATTTTGTAGGAATGGCTTCTCCTATGTATATTGATACCTATGATATGCTATGGTTGAGCATCTGGATGTGCTTGATTGATATTTGGGATGATGGACTATGCTCTTAATAGTTTGGTTGTATATTCATGATGAGATAGTTTGTCTTTGTCAAAAATGCTAATATGTTCTTTCTCATGAGTAGAGGCTTGTATATGCTCATTGTGTGCTTTAAATGGCTATATCATGCTTAGATTATGCTTGGATGCATGTTTTGATTGGATGGGTCAAAGACCATTTGTTATGATGGACGTTTAGCCCCTTTTGCACATCTTGGAGGAGCATAAGCTTCTTTTTGCCACAAAGGCATTTCATGTACCATTAACTTGATTAATATGAGGAAAAAGAAGAAGAAAATGAAAGAAAATGAATATGGAGTGAAAAGTGTCCTCCATCATGTCTTTATGCCTTATTTGCTATATTTTGATAAAATGGGTGCTAAATGGTATCTTTGAATCCATGGCTTTGACATGACTTGATTGGCTTGATGGGTGTCCTCCATGATCTCTTAATGAAAATATGTTGTCCTCACATGATCTTTGAGTGATTTAGTTTATTTTGAGCTCATTTTGTGCATGTGTAGGACATTGCTCATGATAGGAAATTTTTCCCAAAAATGCTAATTTCAACCATGGCTTGAACTTGTGTGTATGCAACTAAAAATTCTTGATGGCTATGCTATTTCGAACCATTGTCAAGTCTAAGTGGTTCATTTGCTTGTTCCTAGCACATTTTATGGCTCTATGTCCATTTGAGAAGCCTTTAGTTGAAAATTTTGTAGAAAATGGAACAAGGACGGTGTGGGGCACCAGTCTGACCAGTCTAACGGTTTGCTGCAGGTTGTGCAACCGGTCTGGGCGGTGCCTGGACCGGTCTGACCGATGTGAGCTGAGAGCTCTGGCTTCAAGGTAAGTTTGCATGGTTTGGTTCAGGGGGAGCTGCATGTGTTTAGGAGGAGCTCCTTGTGTTGTCTGAGTTCTTGCTTTGGTTGGTTTGCTCTGTGTGAGCTTTGGGTTGCTCTTTGTGAGCTTTGGTGGTTTGTCTCGGTTGTGTTGAGCCATTGCCCTTACCTTAGGGGACTGAGACTTTGGATTGCAAGTGATCAAGGGTTTGTGTTGTTTGGTTTTTGGATCACTTGTTTGGTTTGTTTTGTTTGTCTTTTCTTTTTACTTTTCTTTATGTATTCGTTACGTGGTGTGTTGTCAATGCACTCATCAAGGGGGATATTGAGGACCGGAGTGTCCGACGGCCGGTGGATGGCCACTCCTTAGTGATGAGTGGTTGACAATATTGTGTGGACTGACGTTGTGCTTTGTCTTGTGCATGTAGGCTGCGGCTTGATTTGTGTTGGTGCAGGTGAAGAACAAGCACGAAAGGTCTTAGCCTTGTGGGGCCTCCGAATGACTGGAAGGAGAAGTAGGCTTTGTTCGATGGACCCAGTGGCCAGACGGGATCTAGTGCGAGTCACATGGTGCGAGAAGAGCAAGTCGAAGTCGGATAGCAGGTTCATTGGTTGATCCGAAAGCCGACATCAAGCCGGAGCGGATGTGGTGGTGAAGTCGAGGAGCTCGGCGTGGAGGCTGCACCAAGCTCGCGAGGTTTGCAGTGGTTCAGCACAAAACCACTGGGTTCCTTGGTTGATCCTCAAACCGAAGTCCGAGTGGTCAGCGGCTCAAGACTGCATTGGTCCGGTCTGACCGGTGGGCTGGACCGGTATGACCGGTGGCGGCCGAGGAGCACCGGGTGACTCGAAGCGGAGGACATGCGTCGGGATCACAGGCTTGGCGTCGAGGCTACACGAGGTGCGGTTGCTGGGCGTTCGTCTGATGGAAAAGTTGTCAAGTTTCCTAATTTGCCCGCGGGGCAGAACCTACTCATGCGGAAGCTGGGGGTCGTCAGGCAGCACGAGGCGCCGGAGGCTGACGCGTTCCAGCGGTACACCAGGCTCTTCGCGGTGGGCCTGTCAAAGGAGCACTGCAGGGCTATCCGAGAGCTATTCGGTGCTCAGGTCGAGGGGTCGTTCTAGTGCTTTGTGCTGGAGGACGACGAGTTTCAGGCCGTGGTTCGCGAGCTCTGTTTTATCGAATAATAACTAGGCTTTAACCTCCGGGCGCATCGTTGTGGTTTCGTCTAAGTTTTATTCACAACTTATCGATATTAGCTAGGTTTGCAAGTCTTTTCTTGTTTATTTAGATTTTATCACCAATTTATCCAGCTTGTGATCATATCGTATCGGCTAACCTCACTCCAGCAATGTTTCACCACGATACAGTCGATCTAGATTGGTTTCGAGTGTTATCTCGTAGTGCTTAGTTTGCTCTGCTTTTGCTCGCGCTTTGCCTACGTCATCAAATCGGCTGATCTAGCCGTTCTGGTTATACTTGCGCTTCAGCTGCTCTAGCTAGCCGATTCGTTCTACAGTTGTATCGGTCGATCAGGCTATTACTTGTTGAAGACCCACATCGGTTCTCTAGCCGATCTAACCCGCATCTAGCGTTTCCTATCTTTCCGTGCCGATCAACAGGTTAGGTCGGCTGGCATGCCTTGTTACATTTCGGGGATCCGTTACATGTTGCCATTGAAGAACTTGATTCCATTCTTTGCGTCAACACATCTTGGCACACTCGGTGGGACACGAAGAATTAGTCAACAATGTCAGGACCAAACCTTCCTAATGAAGCAGGTGCAGACAAGACCCAAGCTATCACGTTAGATCAACTTTGTGAAGAAGACAAAGCTAAGTTCGATGAGTGCATGGCGGAATATGGTCAGCTATTGATGGGCAGTTTCGGCTTAACTAAGCAAGGGGCTATCAAGAAAATTCCTCTTCCAAGACCTCATGAGTTGATAATACAAGCCGATCCTGTGAAGCTGCAAGATATGATGACAAAAGCTATGCATGAATCTCTGATTGATCAATCATCTGTTTTCAACAGCACAATACAGAATTCTATGAGAGAAGTGCTTAGAGATGAACTCGCAAGTGGATCCAAAGGACCAGTATATTATCAACCTGGTACAACAATTCCAACTGTTGCTGCCATGAGATTTATTCATGAAAAATCGGCTTTTCAGCCGGGACAGTCTACTTCGGATGGTGCTTCTCATACAGCGCCGATTCTGTCAGCAACCACGACTGGAATTGTTGATCCTTCAGGTTCTCCGAGTCATGCACCTATTATCCCTGATGCACCAACGACTCTTTTAGAGAAAGACACAAGTGGGAAGGGAGTTGCGACTGAATCAACTCAAAAGAGAGAAGAAACTGCTACTGGTCCATATGCAGCAAGGTTTGGAGATTTAATTGGAACTGCAGTGCAGCATGACAAAGGAATCACATTCGCTTTCATTGAACCAAAAACTCTCAAAGCGCAGCATTATGATATCCAGCCGTTACATATGCACATGGTCAAGCCTGTTCAATCGGCTCAAGAGAATTCTAGCATGCAGAAAACTCCAACACAAGTAACTACTAGTGGGGCAGTAGCTGGTCAACCTATCATAAGTCATCCATTGACACCAGAACAGATGAGCCCAACTGATCAAGCTTATGCAGTTAGAACCTATGCTGCGAATTTACAAGAGCAATACAATAATGCCATGTATCGGGTAGCATTGTGGGATCAAATGTCTCAACCTGGGAATTCGCCATATCAGGTGCCAGAGCAACATATACAAGGTACTCCAAACAGGCAATATATACAGCAAGGAACTCAGCATAGAACACCTCATTCAAGTGGGATTCCTCAATATACGGCTTTGCAGACACCTTTGGCTTCGCAGCCAATTATGTATGAACAGCTAGGAACGATTGGAATTATGAAGAATCGGCCAAGTCCTTCAGTACGTAATCAGCCGATTGATCAGAATAAGAAATTTATGGCTGAGATTACAGATTTGATACAAAATCAATTCGGGTAGAAGCCAAAGCAGCAAACCAACATGTATCGGACACCATACCCTGCTTATTTCGATCAAATTCCATTCCCTCGAAGATATAAAGTGCCTGACTTCACCAAGTTTAGTGGTCAAGATGACACCTCCACCATCGAGCATATCATCCCATTTATTATTCAATGTGGAGATGCAGGATCAAAGGAGGCATTAAGGGTTTGATTATTCTCATCCTCTCTGTCAGGGCCAGCCTTTGCCTGGTTTACATCGCTACCGGTTGATTCTATTCAAAGTTGGGAAGATCTGGAGAAGAAGCTCCATGGTTATTTCTTCTCTGGAATACATGAAATGAAGATTACTGATCTAACCAGCTTGAAGCAGAGGAACGATGAGTCAGTGGTAAATTTCGTTCAGAGATTTAGAGAAAGGAGGAACAAGTGCTTCAGCCTATCTCTGACTGATAAACAACTGGCAGAATTGGCTTTCCAAGGACTCTTGCCTTCAATCAAAGAGAAATATGCTTCACAGGAGTTCGAGAGTATTAGCCACTTAGTACACCGATTAAGTCATGAAAGCTCATCACGGCCTTATGAACCTTGAAGGAATTATCAGAAGAAAATAGCTTACGTGGAAGACTCTGATTCAGAGGAAGAGGCTGAGACTAATCTAGTTGAATGGGTGTCAAACAGGAAGCCGATTGCATGTCCCTTCGGCAAGAAGGAACCTGAAAAATTCGGTTTTGATATAACTAAAGACAATAAGATATTTGATCTTCTTCTTCAGCAGGGTCAGATTAAACTCTCTCAGAATCACACTATTCCAAGTGCTGAAGAGCTTAAGAAGATCAAGTACTACAAGTGGCACAATGCTACATCCCATAACGCTGACGAATGCAAGGTGTTTCGTCAACAGATTCAAAACGCAATAGATCAAGGGAAGCTTAAATTTGAGACACCTTCCAAGTCAGGAAAGCCGATGAAGATTGATCAACATCCTTTCCCTACTAATGTAGTGGAATCAACTTCACAAACAAAGATGTGGACATCTGAATCGGCTCAGAATAAAAAGGTCATCGATCCCAAGGCTCAGATAGCAACAGAAGAAGCAAAAGGTAAAGGACTACTTGAGGAGAATAATCCAAGAGCACCAAGCAAAGTTACTCAATCCCAGTTTCTTCTGAATAAATATCAACGCCATCAACAAAGGATCAGAGAAGGAGAAGAATGGGCAAGATGCAATTCAAATCACTGGAGGTGCCCGTTCTTCAGCTGTTGGGAGGAAGGGATTAAACTTCCAACAATGGATAATTGTCCATAGTGCAATGGTTTTTATTTTGAAGGACAATCTTCCAAAAGGGCCTGCTTCAATGACAGAGGAAATAGGCCAGCAATGCACAACAGCCGAGAATTTCGTGACCAACGGATCCTAGTGCATGATCGGCTAGGGGGCAGGATCAGCATGTATGATCGGCTAGGAGGCAAAGTCAGAGAGAATCGGACAGACTCCGATTGGCTAGAAGTGATGGCTGACAGCAGGGTTCCTGATGAAGATGTATTGGCAAGCAATCCAGAAAGGCGTAATGCTACATATGAGGACAGAAGCCAACATGCAGTTCATCAACCTAAATGGTGCCCAGAAGGTTTAACCAAGTCTCAGAAGAGGATGATCCAGCGCTTGCGACAATTGGAACAGCAAGAAGAGATTGAGAAGCAAGCACTTGACAAGAAGAAGGTCTGATCCCAAATCTGGCGACCTAAACCCAAATTTGATAGCAAGGGAGAAAGTCAACCAGTAGCAGATGTTAACTGGTCTTCATTCTACCCAAGGAGTTTATGACTCTTGAAGACAACTCAGATGAAGAAAATTCAGATGAGGAGTTAGGATCGGCTCAGTTAACCTTGGATCCAATGATGGCAAGTTTTGAGAAACCAGATGAGGAAAAGCGTCAACATATGAAAGCTTTGTTTCTCAAGGGACTTGTCAATGGGAAGCTAGTCACAAGGCTCCTGGTAGATGGTGGTGCATCGATCAATCTCATGCCATACTCAATGCTTCGAAGATTTGGGAAAAGTGAACAAGACTTAACCAAAACTAACATCATGCTACTTGATTTCGAAGGAAATTCATCATCCGCAATGGGTGCTATATGTGTGGATCTGACAATCGGCAGCAAGACTCTTCCGACCAGCTTGTTCGTCATCAAGGGGAAGGGATCATACAATTTACTTCTTGAAAGAGATTGGATTCACGCCAATTGCTGTATTCCGTCTACAATGCATCAATGCGTGATCCAATGGATCGGAGATTCGGTGGAAGTAGTCAATGACGATTCCTCTTTCCATATTGCAGCAGCCGGTACACACTGGAATTTTGATAAAGTTATCTGCATATAAGGGAAAGTGTGGGAAACAGATTTCCTCAAGATGTCGGACTTTGAGCTTCAGCCGATCCAAACGATCGGTTCTCAAATATAAAAGAAAAAATAAAAGGGTATCGGCCGATTGAGAAGATTGGACTTCAACAAGACTAGGCCGATGCTCATCAAGATCAAAACAAAGTTTGAAGATCAAATCAATTACTTAGCCGATTACTACTTCTGCCTTCTTAGCCGATTTAGATTTCGGATGATAGCCGATACTAAGTTCTCGCCTTTAGTGGAAAAAATTATAAAAATCAAAAGATGTTCAAACATTTATAGCCGATCTATGATTCGGATAATGACCGATGTAACGATCGCCCTTAGAACAAAAACATGAGCATATATATATATATATATATATATATATATATATATATATATATATATATATATATCATATTTCAGTACATCGTGTTTACATCCTCATGGAAGAGCAATGGAGTACAAAATTTAGAAGATAATTATCCTGTCTCTCATATGATGAGGATATTGAATCGATGAACACCAGAGAGAGATGGGGTACTGCGAAGAGGAAACGGAAGACCAAGATCTTCGCCAGATTCGGTGATCTTCTGCCAAGAGCTCCACGAGTTGATGTCCAAGGTGGTCGTCCCCTCGGCGCGCTCTTCCTCTGATACAGGTGCAGCAGGACATTCTACCTTGCTCCTTCCCTTCAGCCGTTGAACCCAAGCTTTTCACAAGGATTCTTTTAGCTGTTGTACCTCCTGGCTTCGCAAAAGGAGTCGGAGAAGGCGAGGTGATGTTGCACTACTTCACAAGAATTCTTCTAGCCATGGTGCGAAAAGAGGAGAAAGGAAGGATCAAAGAGCAGAAGTCTGCGCCCTATCAGATCTAGTCTATGTGCCATAATGGAAAAATGTGAAGAGCCGATGTACATACGGATGCTATTTATAGCCCAAACCAGAGGGAATGGAGGATGAAAAAGATAAGAAGGAATCGAAAAGATGCTAGATCCGGTCAAAATGGAAACAAAATTTCCGTGAATGGCTCAGTTTCCAGAGGTCGACATTGATCTCAGTGATACGTTTCCCCAAAAAAGGGAGGGGCACTCAAGAGCTGTTGAAGGAAAAGACTTTGTGCTCTAGAAGAGAAAAAGACAAAAAGGAGTATCCCTCAATGTTACTGAAGACATCAACAAGCTTACTGGTAGCAACATGAAGCAAAACTATTTCAAAAGGACGTCTGTTGCAGTAAACAAATCTCTAAGTCTTCCTGTGAACACTCCAAGAGGAAGATGACTCCCATCCCTAAGAATAATAGGTCGATCCAGAGACTTTCGGCTAAAAGAGAAAGGAGCATATGAAGAGGAAGCTGGTGAAGAACCATTGGGTTATAAGCCGAGTTTTATAGGAAAGATGCATAGAAAAGACAGTTCAGAGTCACATGCTGACATTAAAAGATTGGTGGCATTCAAGGATAAGTGGGAAGCATTCATCTGCCACGATTCAGAAGAGTCACGAGATGCATAGTAAATATTGTCAGAAGGAAGATGGTTATTCAGGCATCTGAACGCAATGAAGCAAAAGCTAATTATATCAGCTAAGTAAGCTGATCACATTACATCAAAATTTCTCCAAGATTGTTGACTTTGAACTTCGCTTTTGCCTCAATGTTGGAGTTCATAACACCATGAGAGTTGATGATCGTTAGAATCCTTTTTACATCCTCACGATTGAAAGACTAGAGGAAAGAAAAGGTAATCAGAGGCAAAGGTTGATTCACAAGAAAGGAGAGACAGATGCTTGATTGATGATTTGGCTTCTGAAAAGTCAACATTGACTCACAGACATGGTTAACACCAACAAATTTAGGTTGGGGGTTCTACACGTCGACAAATTGCAGAGCATATACCAAGGATGATTACCCTTCAATAGCATTGAAAGCAACTGCAACCTTCATAGTATCATCCAGATGTAGAGCCCTGACTAACAGAAGTTCATCAAAGGACAGTAACGGGTACTGCTTCCTAAAAATATTTGCAATAAGAGATGCCTCCCATGACTAATGAAAATTGGTATGTTCTTCGGATGCATTGAGGATAGCACTGAGAAAGACTCATGAGAAAGTCTATGGACGAAAAGGTGAGTTTATAAGAGAAGAAGCAAGACAGAATCACATGATCAAATCAGGCATCAATAAGGCAAAATCCAAAATATTCAAAGCAGGAGTAGAAAGACAGTAAAGAATTTCTGGTAATCCCCATGTGCAAGAAGAAAAAATCAAACGAGAGAATTTCAAAGTAAAAGAAATTTACTCTGAAACTGGGGGGCATGTGTTGACACCATTTTTTAACACGTGTAAAAAGAAAGACGAAGAAACATCAGAAAGACCTCAAAGCCAATAAAGAGAGGGGAAAAGCAACCAGCCGATCTAGGATCGGCTGATTGATGAAAAAGAAACATGGCGGAGGAAGAATACTCCAAAGGGAGGAAGATGGAGGTGGGTCAGCAATCAAGTTGACATCGAGTCAAAATCAGTTTAGAGAGTCTGATTCCTATGAGAATCATTAAGGTTTTGGTAGTTTTATTTCTTTAGATTCAAGTAAACATTGTCGTCATCGACTAGGAGTCAAGTTGTCCTCATAAATAGCGACCCTGCGTGGTCAGAAAAAGTTTGTACACACCAATATACACAAAACCTTTACTTTTCCAAGTCGGCGACTTCGCCACCCTTTTTTACTTCTTCTTATTTTCTTGTTTCTTCAAATGCCGTTCTTCTAGCTCGTCGGGCTGCATCAATCGACCTTCGGCAAGCTTGTAAGTACCGTTTTATCGAATAATAACTGGGCTTTAACCTCCGAGCGCATCGCTGTGGTTTCGTCTAAGTTTTATTCACAACTTATCGATATTAGCTAGGTTTGCAAGTCTTTTCTTGTTTATTTAGCTTTTATCACAAATTTATCTAGCTCGTGATCATATCGTATCGGCTAACCTCGCTCCTGCATCATTTCACCACGATACAGCCGATCTAGATTGGTTTCGAGTGTTGTCTCGTAGCGCTTAGTTTGCTCTGCTTTTGCTCGCGCTTTGCCTACGTCATCAAATCGGCTGATCTAGCCATTTTGGTTATACTTGCGCTTCGGCTGCTCCAGCTAGCCGATTCGTTCTACAATTGTATCGGCTGATCGGGTTGTTACTTGTTGAAGACCCACATCGGTTCTCTAGCCAATCTAACCCGCATCTAACATTTCCTATCTTTCTATGCCGATCAACAGGTCAAGTCGGCTGGCACGCCTTGTTACATCCTGGGGATCCGTTACGTGTTGCCGTTGAAGAACTTGATTCCGTTCTTTGCATCAACAATTACGTTCTTGGAAATGTGAAGAGGTCGGACTAAATGGTCAGTACAATGTGGTGGATACTAACTGTCGCACATTTCTTGGTGGATTTTGGCAATACATCATCAGTACAATGTTCAGAAGCATAAGGCACAATGTTCAGAATACATGATCGACACAATGTTCACAATACCAAAGTGACACTTGCAGAATACGTCATTGACACAATGTTCAGATACATCTAATTAGCCTTCCCACCGAGCATGAATCCTGCCATTCCCACGACAACAACAAATAAAGCAAGCAGCACATGCACGAGTTTGACATTGTGCTTATACTTCCCAATTGACTTCAGCTCGGCGGTAGCCTTCTGAAGTTTTTGTCACACTATCTTGAGCTAATTCCTAATCTCTCTAAGCTCATAGTTAGCTTTTCCCAATTCTTCCTCCCACTGCTTTACATCCTCTTCAACTTTCTCTTTCTTCTTCAGGAGCTTCACCATAATAGCATAGACCTTTCATCTCATTCTGGATCAATCCAACAGAAGTAATCGCTTTGCTCTTTTTCTTCCTACAAATTAAATGCCCCATTAACAATCGCCGTTGACCATAGGAACAACATAAGCAGGTAGCCAACTAGCCATTACATTTGGGCAGCCAGCAAACCGGCGGCCAAGGTTGAGAAAGGTCCAAGCATACTTCACCATAGCTCTCAACCTGTGTTCACACTTGTCTTTAGGATGCTAATGGCTACTATTGTAGGAAGATGTCTCCGAGCAGTAACTAGCAATGGAAGAAGATGCTGGAGTACACAGATGCTACAAAAAATTCATTGCAACTTGAAATCAATGTTTAGTTCTGCACTTTCTAAACTAAAGCCTATCAATCAACTTGTAACAACAACTGTGCTTCAACCAAAATCCCTAATTCCAAATATCACTTCCCTCTGACTAAAAGGGAAAGTAGAGGCACAAAATAGGGTACTGACCTGACCGTAGCTCACTCCCCTCCCTTCGATGCGAGAATGCGCCATTCCCGCCGCGGGTTGTAGATCTGCGCACCTATGCCTCTAGGCTAGATATTTGCCACAACGACCCACAAGAGCATGCTGGCGAGCCCCTTGCAGTGTACGCGGTTGGAGATATAGTCGTTGGACATACTTAGTAAACTAGCTCTAGTTTGTTTGGATATACACAAAATGCATTATGTCTTCGTGGTTCTGTGTACCCTTTTCAAAATCAAACGTCACGGATTCGGCCCCTACTATTGACATTGTATCCTTTTATTTTTCCTCTGTTTTTTTTACCTGACTGACTTGGACCCTATTAAATTTTATGACGAGTCGGAACCACACTAGGAAACAAGCAGTTACGCGATCGTTACTCAGGAAGATCCTTCCAGCAAAACATCAACAGACGGGACCTTTCTCGTCCACCGAGCAGCAAACATCATATTATGATCAGGTAGCAACAAGTTTCTCAACTCATGACCACAAAGTTCACAACACCAAGTAGCAAACACCATAGGATGATCATCATTACAATTTTCAAAATAATCATTACTACCCATTTGTAATCATAACAATAAGAACTAATCATCAATTTCCATATGTAGACGTTGATTCTCCTTCCATAGCTGCATCATGCAGCTGTCCTGTCACCTTCTGCAGCTCAGCAGCAGTAGCTTCAAGCTTCATGTTAGCTTCTGAGGATCCTTCCCATTGTTGATCCCTTTTTCGCTTGGCTGACCTAAAGAAAACATAAGCAGCAACAAGTTTCATAACACTACGTGTCATGGCAGTTCATCACTATGAAATGCACAGGAGCAACAACTAGTAATTAAACATCAACAAGGAACAAGTTTCATAATAATCAAGCACTACCTATTTTTATCTTTCTCGTGCAGTATCCATTACTTCTCCTTCTCCATCTGGATAACACTCTGTTGTATCGATTGCTTCTCCTTCTCTATCTCGATAATTACCTGCTCAACCGATTGCTTATACACTTCCATCGCATGGATGCACTGTTTCAGCTCTCCCTTCACGTTTTCCAGCTCAGAGGTAGTTGCTTTAAGCTTGATGTTAGCCTTTGTGCATTCTTCTTTCCATGACCTTGTCTCCTCTTCAGGTTTTGCCTTCCAGTCCAGTACCGAGTCTTTCGACTCCTGGTCAAGACTCTCACGCATTTCTTTCAACAAGGCATTGTCCTAGCATGACATATGGGCACACATCTCCATGTATTTGTTGGTTTGTTGCAATTGTTCATGTAATAATTGGTTTGACATCTCCATGAATTCCCTCATATTTTCCATCAGGGCAATGTTGTCCTACCGTAACGATACCACTTCATTAAATCGGGCATTCTCCTGCTGCATCAATTGATTATGCTGGTCCCTGCATTTGGTCAGCTCTTCCATCTGGGCAATGTTGTCCTGTAACGATTGCTCATACAGGTGCTTGTAATTTACAGCCTCTTGTTGCACTGTGAGTTCTCTACCTTGTTGTTCTTGGAGGTCTCTCTTCACCTCCTGCAGCTCAGCTTTAGTGGCTTCAAGCACCTCCAGAAGCTAGTAAAATACAAGAACCTATTAATCCATCAAACGATGCAAATTGAAAACTAACTGAATCTAACACTAATGAATTGTCTATAGCCTATCAACTTGTAACACCAATCGGAGTGCAAATATGTGGGTACAATGAAATCTGAATCTACTGTATATGCTCATCAATTCGTTAGATCCCCAAGTCTAGAAATCCCTAGGACGATAGGGGAAAATATAGTGGTTTAAATCAGAGAACTGACCTTGTCGGGCTGTTTCAGCCCAAGAACAGATCTACGCACCGACGTTGGCTCTAGTCTTTGCCACAAGGAATAGGAGCGTGGTGCCGGTGAGTCTTTTGCAGAGTTGTAGTAGTGTATGTCATGTCATCGAGAGAAATGAGATATATACACTTGTCTGCAGGAAAAAAATTTGGCTGCTTAGCGGGCTTTTCTCCAGCCAACTTACCAGAACCGCTCTGTGCTGCTGTTGGGGCTGACGTGTCCAGTTACCGGGTGCGAGGCGGCCGACCACGTGGAATAGGAGGCACTTGGAAACAAGCAGTTACATAATTCTTACTCAGGAAGGTCCTTCCTGCAAAACATCAAAAGATCGAACCTTCCTCGTTCCTAACTTCCCCCTTCTATCACTATATTATTACAATATCTCTGTTGTTCTCCCTCTACCTTCTTTTTTGCCTAGTTCCGCAGTTATGCAATGCGTATGAATTCAGAATGGTGATTAGGAGTATGCTCAAATAAATTTGAAGTAGATTAAACAAAATCGGCATAATAAGATGACATCTCATCACAACAAAGTTTCTTGACTCATCACAACAAGATGATCAAGTAGCAACAATTTTCTCAACTAATCACAATAATTTTTTCTAGAAGGTCCTCCCTGCAAAATATCAACAGACCGTAGCTTCCTCGTCCATAAAGTCCATTTTGTAGTATTCAGTCAGACAGGATTACACTGCCACTACCACGCAATGAGAAAACCCAACATCTTACAATGAAAAACAGTAGTGGTAGTAGTAGTAGTAGTAGTAGTAGTAGTAGTAGTAGTAGTAGTAGTAGCAGCAGCAAAAAGTTTTTGTTATCCTACGTGTTAGCTTATTCAGAATCAACATTTTTCCCTTTTTATTTTCCTCCCTTTTCATCACACTAAATTTTGGCCTTGTGAGATCCTATTTTTTTGGACTGGGACATTTCTAAGTTTTAGGATGCATCTCATAGCAACTCATGACCACAAAGTTCGCACCACTGAGTAGCAAACATCGTAAGAGCTCAAGAGTAACCATTCTTCCCAGCTCATCTTGAAGCAGAGGCCGCCTGTGCACTGATGAGCTCAAGAGTAGCCAACACCAAAATACAAGCATAAGGCACAATTTTCACACCCGAATTTAAAGGCAAATTCGAATGCTCATATTATATGTGCGCCAGGATCAAAGTTCACACATGTAATGTCTCAGTGATAACCAAAACACAATGCCAAAGCGCAAAAGAGAGTATTATAACCATTACATGACCTAATGTCTCGTAGACGTCTCATCAGAGCGAACAACTAGCAGCGGACCTTCAGATGGCAACTCCACAGGCAGCTGACTGGTGGCACGAATGCCTAGTACTTGTCATCATTCTTCAAGTATGAGCAGCAATCCGGGTTGTGTCGTTGCAATAATAAAACAAGCGTGAGCACATGCCGTACTCAGCAAGCGGAAACATCATATAACATGCAAGGCTTTATAGTGGAGGCTGATTGGTTAAAGCATTCAGCATTTTAGTTGGTCAAGTTTTATTAGCATCATATTTACTAGCAAGTGTAAGTTTATACCAAACCCACAATTAACATAATGGAAGTAAACAACATAAATAAAGATGGATGCATCAAGTTAATCATTGACTTCCATAGATTAATCATGTGAGGGTCCAGGCCGCTCGTGACCGTGAGCACGGCTAATCGATTAGTTTTACACTCTGCAGAGGTTGTACACTTTCACCACAAGTCGCGTAAAAGTTCTAGGAATTTTAAACCCAACCACGCGATGCTAGCTAGGCATCATACCACACTACTGAGGTGTGATCGCATAGGGACGCTACGAGGCCTTTACAAAGTTTCCCCAGTGTGAAGCAACCCGCGAAGGTTCCAAGCCGCCGCAAAGCATAAAGTCCCCTAGTAGGACCGTGTCTTAGCAAAGCACACTCCCTACTAGAGCGAGTCTATACCTCAACTAACGCTTCCCCTTGCCCTTATCAGGTAAGGTCACACCAACACTAGAGTCACTAATTAATTAACCAAGGCAGAGCCATGTACCCTTGTGGTTGCACTGTTTTCCTGGGTGGTCGCTCCATGTTCCAATTAACAAGGTGTTCTTGTATTAATGAAGATATAGCATAAATAAATCAAGTTTCATAAAGTTTCATTAATACTATCCACCAAGTTAAGCATAGCGAGAGCTACCCAACAATAAAAGTAAATACCCAGGTTGATCAAGGTATAGGGGTAAAAATAATCTAGTCATGTCCTTAAAAAGGGTCCCATCAATTTAATGCAAGCAAAAGTAAGAACAGTGAATTAAATGCATGTTGTATAGGTAAACGGGTATGCATCAAGGTAGACTTGCCTTCAACAGATCCCTGTTGCTATTCAGACACTTGAGCTTCTTGGTCTTCAAATCCTTCAGCCCAAACGTTCTCTACGCATCACATCAAGTACAAAGAAGCAAACAATGGAATAAAATAAGAAACAATCACCAAACAATATGATCAAAGCAAAACAGGGGCAAAAAGCTATTCTACTCTTCGATATGATCGTTTGGACATAAAGAACGCTAAAAACGGAGTTAAAACGGAGAAGATATGGCTAGAAGAAGGTTCAGGGGCATAACTGTGAAGAAACTAAGGTTATAGGGGTTTTTCTGCAAGAAACCGAGGGCTAAAACGTGAAGAAACTTGAAAACAGAAGGGTTTGATTGAAAACTTAAAGATTTGGACCTCGGGCGCTATTTTAAAAGAACACAGGGGTTAAAACAAAAAGAAAAGGACCAAACTGAAAGGGTCTTTGTGAGGTGGAAGGACCGGCTTGCAATTTTGAAAAGATCAGGGTTGTTTTCGCAAAACCGCATGGTCAAGCGGGGGTTAGACTTGTTGACCGTTACGTTGACTCGAGCCGGATCGATCTCGGTCGCTGGATCTGATCTGGACGGTCGGGGTGATCGATAAGCGACGGCCGGCGGCGGAAACACCGGCGAACGGCGGCGCGCGACCGGAATCTCGCCAGCGCAGCTCGAACTCGAGCTAGGGGGCTCGAACGACGACGGGATCTAGTCGGGGATAAAGCTCGGGTGACGGCGAGCACAACTAGGTCACCAGGGAGGCGGGACAGCGTACGACGACGGCAAGCAACGGGCGGCGGCGGAGCTTCAACTCCGGCGAGCTCGCGAAGACGCTACGGGGCTCCTGGACGCAAACAAACGGCAACCTTAGGTTCCTCACCTCCTTGCGCAGCTTCTGGACAGCTCCTTGACGACGGGACGGCGGTGGTCCGGCAAATCGAGTTCGCGGCAGCGAGCTAGGGTTTCGAGGGTGCTGCGGACTCGAGACGGCGGCGGCTTCGATTGGAGGAGGGGCGACGAGGCTCGGGGGTTTAAAAAGGGGCGGAGCACTCGTACGGGCCAGGGCTTCTCCGAGGCGGGAGCGGCCAGGAGACCAGCTCGAACACGGCGGTGCGGAGGAGAGACCGGGGCGGAGACGGGTTCGGCGGAAGGTGGGAGATGACAAAGGGGGCCCACCTGTCGGCGGCTGAAGGCCGGGGTTAGCGGGCCGCACTGGGCCGGGAGTTAGCTGGGCCGAAAGAAAGAGCGGACGGGGAGGGGAGCTCAGGGACGTCTTGCAGACTTTTGGAGCTTGGGCCAAAAACAAAAGATGGGCCGGATAGGGTAGAAAAGGTAGGGGTTAAATAAAGTCTTTTGATCTTTTTAAAACCACTTCAAACTCATGAATTCAAATTCAAATTTGAATTCAACCATTCAAAAATAATGCTCCAGCATGTATGCAACAATTAACTCCTATATTTATTTATTTAATTTTCAAAAATATATTTAAATGCCTAAAAAATTCACAGACACCTTATGATCCTTAATTTCAAGCATTGTTTCTATTCAAGTTTTATTAAAACAAATTTTTGTAAAATTAGGGTGTTACAACAATGTTCAGAATACGAAAATGACACTTGCAGAATACATGATCGACACAATGTTCACAAACATCTAATTAGCCATGCCACCGAGGCTACCCATTTATAATCATAACGATTACTGGAACTTCTCCAGCTCATTTCTGGCCTCCTGCAGCTTCACACTTCATGTTACCTTTTTCAACTGGGATATCTACTCCCGGGTCACTTGGTTAGCGTCATCCATCAATTTGCAAGCCACTTTCAACAGGTCAGTATATTCCTTCTGAAACTCAGCAAATTTTTTCAGCACAGCATTCTCCCGATGTAACAATAGCAGAGACAAGTCATCCAGCTACTGTAACGATTGCTCATATAGGCCCTTGTATACTGCAGCCTCTTGTAGTGTTGTTAGTTCTCTGACTTCTTGGTCTTGCAGGTCTCTCTTCACCTTCTGGAGCTCAGCGACAGTGGCTTGAAGGTCCTGCAGAAGCTAGTAAAATACAAGAACCTATAAATTCATCAAACGATGCAAATTGAAAACTAACTGAATCTCACACCTATGAGTTGTGCAAAGGATAAGAATCATGGTAGAAGCCATATGTCCCTTCATAGTTTGCAGCTCAGAGATAGTCTCTTCAATCTATCAATCTATAAAACGATGCAAATTGAAAATATAAGGACCTATCAATCCTATCAATTGTGCACCTCCAGAAAAATCCATAAAACAAGTGGCATGAAGAACATCCAGAAGCTACTAAAATACAAGAACCTATCGTAAGACGATGTAAATTGAAAACTAATTGAATCTAACACCTATGAATTGTCTATAGCCTATCAACTTCTAACACCAATCGAAGTGCAAATCTAAGGGTATGATGAAATCTAAATCTAACATATATGATCATCAATCCTCCAGATACCTAAATCTCAATTTCCCGAGACCTAGGAAGATAGGGGAACATATAGCGGCTCAAACCAGAGGACTGACCTCGTCGTGCTATTTCATCCTCTCGTCACTTGGATGTGGTGGCGCAACCATCTTCCCGTCGCCGCTAGGATCCGCCATTCGTGCCAAAAGTCTCACCTTCGAATTGCTGATCTGCGTAGCAAAAGTCGAGAGTCTTTGCGAAGGCAGTGAACCGTTTCACCTTCGAATTACCGATTTATATTAAAGACTCACCTGAAATTTACAGGTGGGACCTAGTCAATGTAGAAGATTCCCCTTCGAGTGGTAACAGGTTCGACCCACGGGAGGAGCACATTTTCTCTTTGTTTTACCGCCATATTTATCTGCTTTAACTTAGATGGGGCATGCAAAATAATATAAACACAAATAAACTAATATAAAAGATCTTCTTGGCTCAAATAACACAAACTACATCATGTCTCAGTGGTAGTACTGCCTTCCCCTTCAGAATCAAAGGTTGCGGGTTCGACCCCTGCTATTGACATTGTATCCTTTTAATTTTTCCTCCATTTTTTATCAGACTGACTTGTGGAACCCTATTAAATTTTATGACGAGTTGGAACACTCTATTTTTAAACAAACGCTTACATGTGGGACCCTGCAAAATTTTATGACAACTTGGAACACTCTATTTTCGAAAGAATGCTTACATGTGGGACCCTTCTGAAATTTATGAAAACTTGGAACACTCTATTTTTAAAATAATGCTTACATGTGGGACCAAAGTTGATTTATGACGCTATTGCAGAGCTTATGGCGTCATAAAACAATCATGGAATAGGGAATGCTCGGATACAGTAGCAACCGTTATGACAAAAGATTTTTTTGACACTAAATTTGCTCAGAAGTGAAATTTAATGACGAGATCAGCCAGGAATGTCATAAATCAATGACGCTAAAATGTGGTTGCATCACTAGTCAATGATTTTCTTGTAGTTTATAGATATCTAAATCTAGTGTATAAATTATTTTCTGAAAAAAGTTATGCGCATAATCGTCTGTTATGGAAAAAGTTGTATGTACATAACTCATCATGAGGGAAAATTTTATGTGCAAAACTCGTTGTTAGGAAAATAGTTACATGCATAACTCGTAATTATGCACATAACTCGCCATTAGAGAAAAATTATGCACATAACTCATCGTTAGGGAAAAAGTTATGTGCATAACTTGTTGTTACGAAAAATTTCTACATTGAAACTTATGTGATAAGTTTGGTTATACGCATAACTCGTATGTTAGGGAAAAAGTTATGCACATAATTTGTTATTAGGAAAAAAATTATGTGCATAACTCATCATTACGAAAAAGTTCTACATCGGGACTTATGTGTATAAGTTTGATATTCCGAAAATGGAAAATTATGAGAAATAGAACTTTCTAAAAATGGAAAGTTGGAGTGAGGGACTGTCGGGAAGCGAGCGCTGCGAGTGCCCCAGCGCGGCGCGTTAGCACAACCCTATTTGATCTGTATCCATTAAATAAATCTGACACACAGTTTAGAATGTAGCTTGTGAGGTTAGAAGAGGCTCCTTTTTATTCTTCGTTTCCTCTCTTACTTTCTTCTTCCTTCTTCTTAAAAAAATCATCCCACAGCTAGATTCACCCCTGGACGCATATGATACCATCTCCTAAACCAAGGAGAACAACTATATATATATATATATATATATATATATGAGAATGCACCCAGGCCAACCGACGTGCCTGGTGCAGGCAACCGGCGCACCAGACCGAGCCGCAATAGAATGCGGGCCCACCCCAATGGCGCGCAACCGGCCACCCCGTCCCACCATATCCGGAATGCCTGCGGGCCCACCCCAACGGCGCGCATTTGGGCATTCACCCCCACGATCCGGCCCCACTCCCATTTCATTTCCGTTTCTCCCCACTCCCTCCTCGGCGACTCCGTGCGGTTTCTCGTGCTCTCCGCGCATCTTCGGCGAGGGGCAACCACGACGATCGCCGAGCTTCCAAGCGGTGAATCTCCTCCGTTCCGGCGACTCATCCTCGTCGCTCTCCTCTGCTCGCTCTCGACGCAAGGGCGCGCCGTCTTCGCCATTACCCCGCACCTATCGACTTCATCTTCATTCGGTGGTTTCGTGAAGATCGAGCAACAGCTACACTCGCGCAGAGATTTGGTGCATCAATTCCGTCCTCCGACGCCTTCCTCGCACCCCATTGTTGGTATTCCGTCTGCTCTCTCGATTCCCCCTCCCCTTTTTTCTTAATGGCGAATATGATGCTAGAGTTTGATTGATTTTGTTCCGTCCGCTCTCTCGATTCTTCTGTGTTCGTTGCGTGAATCGCGGTATTTTTGCGGGCTCCTGTGGCAACCATTCCACTTCATTCTCTCGCGTTGCTCCTATTTCATTAGTTAGGGTTTTGATTGATTTGTTTGCACTTCTGCTCAACACACATTCAGTGGATCACACGCGGCTAGGTGTAAAAATCCCAATCATTCTCGTGCTTTGCTCTGTTTTTTAATCAGTTAGGGGTTTGATTGATTTTATTATTGCAACCGTCCCATTACAGAAGTTGCAACTGTCACACGGCAGAAGTTGCAATCGGTTCAGTACAGAGCAACATTGCTTGTATAGGTGTAGTAGTTGTTATTGTTGCAACTGTTCAATTATAGAAGTTGCAACCGTCTCACGGCTGAAGTTGCAACCCGCTCAGTACACAGGCAACTTTCATTATATATGTGTAGTAGTTGTTATTATTGCAACTATTCCATTACAGGAGTTGCAACTGTATCACGCTAGAGGTTGCAATTGTTTCAGTAACACAAGTAATTGTTCTCATATAGGTGTAGTAATTTGTTATTGTTGCAACTGTTGCATCAGAGCAGTTGCAACTGTCCTATGATAGAAGTTGCAATTGCTCCATGATAGAAGTTGCAATTGTGCCATATAGATGTAGTAATTGTATTTATGTTTAATGTTGCAAACTGGCAGTTGAAAACTAGTTGTAGTTTTATGTGTAGTAGTTTTTGTTTTTGCAACTTGCTTTTTATGTGAAATGTGGAAAAAATTTTGAGTACCATGTGCTTTTTTAGTTTTTGCTGATCTTTATGTTCACCCCTACATTTTTAGTTGTATTTTATAATGGATCAAGGTCAAAATGATGGAGGACAGCAAGGCGCACAGCAAGGCAGACAGCAAGGTGGCCTGAATGTTCGTTCCTCCCCTCGGTCGCATAACAAGAGGAAGGCAGCGGATTTAGAAAGACTGCGTGAGAGGAGGAAAAGGCTCAGGTTGCCAAATCAATTGAAAAGTGCTGCTGAAGATCAAGAAGATGAAGAACAGCATGATGCTGATTATGTTCCTCATGATGAAGAATCTGGTCATGACGATGGAGAGGCTGGTGAAGATGATGCGGAGGCCGATGATGACAATGTGGTGGCTCCTGTTGGTGATGGTGACAAGGGCAAATCCAAGAAGAACTCTATACGATGTTCTCCGACGAAATTCATTAAGCTTGGCAATGCTTTATCAGACGATCTGAAAGGTGAAGTACTTGCCAAGGGATTTGGTGGGCTTCTGAATTTCAAGCTGAATTATCTAAGGAGGGACTTGACCAGCTGGCTGATGCAGAAGTTTAATCCAGAGACAATGAAGCTGGAGATTGGCGGTGGCAAAAATATTGACATCAGCGTTCGTGGTGTTTGGTGTGCCATGCAGATACCAAACGCTGGTGGCGACCCGCTCCCCATGTCTGATTGAGATGCCCGCGCCGAGCGTGATCGGCTTGGCTTACAGATTGTTGGCCCCTCTTATAAATCCAGGCAGGGCATCACGCTAAAACATATCATCAGTCGGTTGGCTGACAGGTCGTTGACTGTGGAGCTTGGTCTAAGAGCCTTTTTCATGGGTGCTTTTCAGTGCTTGTTGTTCTCTAACTCCGACACCAAGATCAGGCTTGATGATGTGAGATATACTCAGGATATCCAGAATATTGGCACCAGGAATCGGTGCAAGGCAGTTGTTGACAGGCTCAGTGTAGCCGCTCGGTTATACAAGTTGGATTATGCACTTAAAGGTATCAATGCCCCCATCAGCGGATGTGCGATCTTTCTAGCGGTAAGCTCAAGGCAAACATTCATTTTCCTATGTTTTTTATTCTCTGCAACTATGTGCATATACTAGTAGCAATTAGTTACATGTCTCTGTTGCAACTATTAGTTGGCACAAATTGCAATTAGTTTTGTTTTTTTGTTCTCATTTTCTAGATTCAACTCCACAATGGCAGGTGTGTTTTAACTGTGTGTTCCTTTTTTTTCTTGTAACTGCAGATGTTATACGTCGACAACTTGCAGCATGGATTTGAGACAAGCCCTTTTTCGATCCCCCCTTGTGCGTTTCTGGACTCAAAGCTGATTCATGCAATATCTTCTGAGGATTGCAGGCGAGATGTTGTTGGTGACAAGGTCGAGTTTGGACACCTCAGGGTAGATTTGCAACCATATTGTGTGCAAATGTTGCAACTGCTACTGCAATAATGTTGCAATTTGTTATCTGTTAACATTCATTCGCTTTTTTTGCCTTTTTTCAATGACATGCAGTTGAGAAGCGTTATCGACACGTGCAATGGTGTCCCCATTGAGTCTTTAAGAGTAGTACCCCCCCAGGAGTTGTAGCTGCCCAAGCTCTAGTAGGAGCTGCCCAAGCCCCAGCTGGTGCCCAGGACGCTCCAGCAGCTCCCTCTGCTGCAGCAGCAGCTGCTGCTGCAGCCTGCTGCTGGCACATCCGCTGCTGGGGCCAGCACATCCCATGATCCTGGCGGTCATGCGTCCTTTAACTTGCAGCCCCCTGTTTATTATGAGTACCCAAGCTTATCTACTTCATTTAGTCAGCGCATATCTGATTTGGTTGGACGAAGCAGGAAGGCAGATGCGCTGACTATATTGAAGGATTTTGATAAAAGCACGAAACAAGCACAGGAGTTTGCAAAGAAGGCTGCTGAGTACGCAACAAGGTCATGCGACCTTATGGTGAAAGCTCATCACGAGTGTGTCAGCAGTATGAACAAGCTGCTTGCGGATGCTGCAGCTGACAAGCAAGCAGGCAAGTGGCGCAGGAGGAAGGCTACGAATGACACCCAACCAGCAGTCGGTAATGTCTTTTCCATTTTAAAAATGAGCAGTTGCAATTTGCATGCCAATCATGTTGCTATCACATATAATCATCAGTTGCAATCACACACTCACCATGTTGCAAACATACATTTATAATACTAAATGTATGTTTTTTCCACACTAGTAGTAGGTATGTTTTTCTCCATTCAAAAATTAGCATTTGCAAACACACACCAATATTGTTTCTATGACATGTAACCAGTAGTTGGAATCACACACTAACCAGGTTGCAAACATGCATCTTAATCCTGTTGCTATCACATGTAACCAGTAGTTGCAATCACACACTAGCCAAGTTGCAAACTCTCACCAATTTCATTTAAAAATTTCTGCATGCAGCAGCAGTAAGTACGGATGGTCTAGAAGACCAGTCTGGAGTAGGCGGAGATGAAGATGATTTTGATGCTCCCAGCCCAATTGAAATGGAGTTCCACATACATGGTGCGGATGATGAATTTCATTATCAGAATGATGATAACAGAGACATTCTCAGGACCCCACCCCACGGTCATGACACTGAACAGGGGAATTTGGATAGAAGTAAAAGTATATATGCATTTTCATTTTTTTTGTTATAAAATGTTTTTATATCATCTTCAATAATCCTTTTCTTTTTTTACTTACATATCCTCCCTTTTTCTTTGATTTCGCAGCACCCCCACATCTTCGTGGTAACATGTCTAATGTTGATGAAATTCTTGGATATTTTAATTCCCCAACCTGCTCAGTCAACAATGAGGATGTGGGGGCTTCCTCAAGATCCCCTGTTGTCACTCAACATCCTGAGGTAAGCTCATGCGACTCACTGGTTGCAATCCCACCTCACTCAGTGTAGAAATCATATCTTATGTCGAGTTGCAATTAGTGTCTCATTGCAGTAACCACAAGCCTTCATCATGTTGCAATTTTGTTTTGTGTTTGTTTTTTCACATAATGAAAGAACTGATCCTGAAAATGAAACTGTGATGCAACATCAGCAGCAGCTGCAGTAGCAGGTTGTAACCCACACATTACCAACATTGCAGTTTGTGTGTACTTGCAGTTGCAATTTGTGTCTTTTTTACTGTCTAAAACACAAGTGATTTACTGTCATAATATAGTTTACTAGAACTTATGCAAGGAGGCCTGACAAGGCTGAGAAGAGGCAGAAACATAAAGCGGCTGAGGCTGAGGATGAGAAGAGGAAGGCAGAGGAGGAGAGAAGAAAGGCCGAAGCCGAGAAGAAGAAGGCCGAAGAAGAGGAAGCGTTGAAGAAAAACGCCGAAGACGAGGAAGCTGAGAAGAAGTTGGAAGATGAACAGAGGAAGAAGGCTGAAGATGATAGGATGAAAGAAGCAGCAGCAGCAGGTTGTAACCCACACATTACCAACATTGCAGTTTGTGTGTACTTACAGTTGCAATTTGTGTCTTTTTTTTACTGGCTAAAACACAACTGATTCACTGCAGCGGAAGAAGCAGCAAAGAGAAAGACAGAAGAAGAAGAGAAGCAAAAGGTTGCAGCAGAAGAAGAGCAGAAGAAAAAGGTTGCAGCTGAAGAAGTAGAGAAATTTAAGGCTGCAGCGGAACAAGATGATAGGACGAAAGCAGCAGCAGCAGGTTGTAACCCACACATTACCAACATTGCAGTTTGTTTGTACTTACAGTTGCAATTTGTGCCTTTTTACTGGCTAAAACATAACTGATTTACTGCCATAACTGATGAAAGCTGCAGCGGAAGAAGCAGCAAGAAGGCTAAAGGCAGAAGAAGAAGAGAAGCAAAAGGCTGCAGCAAAGCTAAAAGCAGAAGAAGAAGAGAAGCAAAGGGCTACAGCAGAAGAAGAGCAGAAGAAAAGGGATGCAGCTGAAGAAGCTGAGACGAAGAGGGTTGTAGCTGAACAAGCTGAGAAGCAAAAAGCATATGCCGAACAAGCAGAAAAGCTTAAGGCTGCAGCAGAAGAAGTTGATAGGATGAAAGAAGCAGCAGCAGCAGGTTGTAACTGACACATTACCAACATTACAGTTTGTGTGTACTTACAGTTGCAATTTGTGTCTTTTTTTAGTGGCTAAAAACATAATTGATTCACTGCAGTGGAAGAAGAGAAGCAAAAGGCTGCAGCAGAAGAAGAACAGAAGAAAAAGGCTGCAGGTGAACAAGCTGAGAAGAAGAGGGATGAGGCTGATAGGAATAAAAAGGCTGCAGATGAAGAAACTCAGAGGAAGAGGGCTGAGGCCGAGAAGAAGAGAAACGCCGGTGGTACTAAGAAGGCTGAACTTCAGAGGCGAAAGGCTGAAGCCGAGCAAGCTGAAAAAGCTGCGGCTGAAGAAGCTTAGAGGAAGAAAAAGGCTGCAGCTGATAAGAAGGCTGAAGACAAGGAGAAGAAGATTATAGCAGAGATCCAGAAAAAGTTAGACGTGAATAACGCTGCTCTGCAGAAGGAGCCGTCCGCTTCCAAGATTAACAAGCAGGTGTAGCAGCAATTGTCAAAGGCATATGCAAAGAAGCGTCAAGATTACGAGAAAAAGATGGATATTCTTCGCCAGGATGCCAAAGTTGTATTGGAATCTGTGGAGGTACCCTTGCAGGCAGGACCCAGCTCATCAGGTGATGATATCAGTTTCCTGCGGAGTCCCAGGACGACATCAACAATTTGACCCCTCCAATCCGGCTTTCGCAAGATGAAGTGTTTGAAGGTCTTGTTGATTACGGCAAGGTTCAAAAGTTGATTTTCAAGTGCCTAGGTGACAGAGTTCGGAGGAGATCTGCTGAGTTCATATCCCCATTCCAGATCACTCGCAAGCGTACCGACATACCAATTTCCAAGGCTGTTTATCTGAGGTAGAAGATCATAACTGAACCTGAGCTTCAAGAGTATGTTTTTTTACTGTGTTTTTCATGTTACAACTATTCCTATATTATTATTGCAACTGTTATCTGCCTACTCTTACAATTTTGTAGTTTATGCAATTCAGACCATTGTCCCTTTCTACTTTTGACCAGGTTGTACCCACAGCTAAGCAGCATTTTTTGCAATCACACACACCCATTAGATGCAATTTTTTCAGCTAACATGTTGCAATCACACATTCAGTAGTTCTGTAAACCACACACCATCCAAGTTGCAATCAGACAGTGTCATCCAGCATTTTGCAAACACATGTAACTAGCAGTTGCAACCACACTATAAGTAAGTTGCAATCACATACATGCATGGGTTGCAAACAGACAGGGGTTTTCAGAAGTTGCAATCACAGCTAACCAGGAGTTGCAACCACACTGTAACCAGGTTGCAATCACACACATGCATGGGTTGCAAACACAAGGGTTTTTCAGAAGTTGCAATCACAGCTAACCAGGGGGGTTGCAACCACACACTAACTATGTTGCAATCACACACACACACATGAGTTGCATCCACACTATGTCATCCAGTAGCTGCAATCATAGTTTAGGAGCTGCTGCAACCACAGACTATCCTGGTTGCCACCACAAAACTATCCAGGTTGCAATCCTTTTTTCAGTTGTTCTTGCTTTTGACAGATTGTCATTTTTACTTTTTTGGTGTTGCATTTTTTAACCATATTTTTTCAAGCAATTCAGACTATACACACCTTTACCTTATAGTGCATTTTTTTGGCGCAAGAGAACTTTATTGCATTTTGGCATTCTTGCTAATTTCACTGGACAGCAACTTCTTGATAGTTTTACCAATGACAAACTGGGAGAGTCTGGCTCAATAGATTTTTTTGGTGCATTGTTTGCGACATGATGACATTGTGCACAAGATTGATTCCTTCGGGTACAGGGTGTTTCTTACCACGGGGTTCTATGTAAGTTCTATGTTTTTTTCTTTTCAACTGCATGGTTTTTTGTATACTGTTGTAGTTTTTCTGTGTTTGATCTAGTTTTAATCGTTCCATTTTTTCTGTGCATTCTCAAAAACTGAAAAAAAACACACAGTGGAATGTTGAAAGGTGTGACGCAGTCCTCAATGAGGATAAATCTGAGACAGATCAATTCAAAGTTGTATGGAATCACCTGATGATCGAGTGCGTAAACTATGATCTGTCAAGAGCAAAACTGGTTAGCAGATATCTTTCCCAATCCATTATGTTTTTTCTAATCTACCTTTTTTCATAGCTCTATCTGTGAATCATAATTTGCAATCACAATCACAATGAAGTTGCAATCACACATAATCAGTAGTTGCAATTACAATCTCAAGTAAGTTGCAATCACACATAACCAGTAGCTGTAATCATAGGGTAACAGGTTGCAACTATTTTTTTCCTGAGCATATGTTTTTCCATTTTCTTATCTAATTAGTTTCTATTCCTGCCTTGCACTAGATTTTTGTTCCTATCAAAGATGAAGGACACTACTTTGTATGTTGCTTCAGCTTCATCCACAATCGCATCGATGTGCTAGACTCGAACGACTACTTCATGAAATGCACGGATCCTCAAGAATGCCACAAGCATGTATTCACCAAAATTCCAATCATAGATGTAGCCTTCCAGAAGGTATCCAGCTTCAAGTTGCGCAGAGTTAGTGGGTGGAGGAAGCCTTTCATTGAAGTACCCAGGCAAGCTGGTCCCAATGATTGTCTGTTCTTTGTTTGGAAGTACATGGAGTACTACGACAGGGACAAGTTGACGGAGGAAATCAATCCGGTAAAGCATGCTGTCAACTGATTTTGTTTTTTACAGTTTCTTCATCGCTTTCTTTTTCTTGTGTTTTTTTATGTGTGCTCATGAGAACACAGTGAAATGACCATTATGCGTTTTTTTATGATGCTGCAGTTCAATGGCATCATACATAGATGCGAGATGTTGCACTACCAAATCTTCCACCCCCTTAATCAAGCTGACATCCCTGAAATGCTGGACAAGTTCAGAATTGGTGGACGCCTGCTAGCAATTGATGATGATAGCAGCCAGTCTGTGAACAATTAGATCACTGCAGAAAACTTTTATTGTGTTTGTTATGTGCGTGCAGTCTGAAACTTTGGTGTTGTCGTTTTGGTTGTGTTGTAACTGAATAGTCTTTGCAATGTTCAACTGAAGTTCTTGTTGAATTTGGAATCGCCATGGTCAATGAGTTTGTGCAATTACATTCTTCTGATTTTTCGTATTTTTTTACGATCACACACATGCATGGGTTGCAACCGCACACTAGTTTCCAAAAGTTGCAATCACAGCCAACCAGCAGTTGCAACCACAATGTAACCAGGTTGCAATCACACACATGCTTGTGGGTTGCAAACACACAGGGTTTTTTTCAGAAGTTGCAATCACAGCTAACCAAGTTGCAATTTTTCAGCTAACATGTTGCAATCATACATTCACTAGTTTGAAACACACTAACCAATTTGCAATTAGACAAAGATATCCAGCAGTTGCAAACACATGTAAGCAGCAATTGCAACCACACTGTGACCAGGTTGCAATCACACACATGCATGGGTTGCACAGAAGCTGTAACCAGGTTGCAATCACACGCACTCAGTAGATGTAATTTTTCAGCTAATATGTTGCAATCAAACATTTACTATTTGCAACCACACACTTATCAAGTTGCAATCAGACAGTGTTATCCATAAGTTTGCAAGCACATGTAAGCAGTAGTTACAACCACACTGTAACCAGGTTTTAATCACACATATGCATAGGGTGCAAACATACAGTGGTTTCCAGAAGTTGCAATCACAGCTAACTAGGAGTTGCAACCACAGTATAACCAGGTTGCAATCACACACATGCATGGGGGTTGCAAACACACAGTGGTTTTCAGAAGCTGCAATCACAGTTAACCAAGAGTTGCAATGATTTTGTAACTAGGTTGCAATCACACACATGCAAGGGGGCTACAACCACAGCTAACCAGGAGTTGCAATCACACTGTATCTAGGTTGCAATCACACACATGCAGTGTCAGGCGATATTTTTGAGGAGCTGCAACTGCCATGACTGCGCAGTTGCAATTGAGTAGTAGAGTGAGTTGCAATCTGACTTAAATCAACAGAAAAACCATGACAATACATGTATAGAGTTTTACATCCACCCAGATTTATACCAACTGAACATCACCAGGTACATTAATGTGTTTAACCTATACAGGAGTTTAAAACAAGATAAAATGGACAAATTACATTAGGTTCACTCAGATTCATAGTCATCCAGATCAGTGTTGTCCCTGTAGTTTACATGGTGTGATGTCACTCTTCTTATTCTTGCAATCACACTGTGTGCTTGCGACTGCTGCATAACTATACTGCACTCAGATTGTTGTGCTTCATCCGCTTCACTTTGCCCTTCTTCCTGATCTCCGTCCTGTCCCTTTTTTATTCTTGGGCGTCCTCTTTTTCTTGGAGTCCAACCTTCAGTTTTTGCACATCTTTTTTTGGCCTTGTTCTCTGCTACTCTGCTTCTGTTTGGGTTCTGAGGGCATGTTGTGTTGTAGTGTCCCCTAACATGGCAGGTTTGGCACTCCTTTACACCCTTACCTCCACTGTATGTGATGTATTGATTATCAGGTCCCATACTATTTTTTGCAGATTTTGCTGCGCTGGCAGACTTTCTACCGTTTGTGCTTGACACGGGTGGTTCAATCAATGTTATACCACTCAGGAAGCTTGCAGAACCAGGTTCCAGGGTTTTTTTTGGTAGGGTAGGGTCAGTAGGCTTCACAACAGGTTCCATAGTGTTTTCACCATTGTCATGTGTTGGTGGAACAGGAACAATATCCCTTCGGTCATTCCCATCTTCATGCATTTCACTACTTGCCCTCTCATCAGCAGCACTCTCTGTTGTTTGTAGAAGCTCAATACCAGGAGTTATCATGTCGATGTGCCTGACAGTCTCAGCGTAAGCACGATCAGATTTGCTTTCTGCTCTACCCAGGCGCATTAACTTAGGCAGCAGCTTCGACATCCTCGATTGCTCCGTGTCAGTATGAGCTGCAACCCAAACATCGTGCCTGTCCCATGGAACCACAGATCTTGCATTACGTGTGTAGCGTCTCAGAATGTACCTCTCTAGTATGTTATGGACTTGCAGGTGGGTGAACGCCTTTATTATGTGCATGCAAAACAGCCCTGTAGTTTTTTAATATAATCTGGTTGTTAAAAATCACATACAGGTACATCTATGTGCTTTTTTTACCAGAAATGAGGCTGCAAATTCATCTAGCATGTATGCTCCCATTGCATGCATTCGCATTTATATACACCTGCTGCTTTGTCAGCTAGTACCTTGAATGCGTGCTGTGCCCAGCAGAATGGTCCGGTGCCTTTTTCATGCTTCACCAAGTAACTGCATTCCACCCCAGGATCAGGCTCTATTACAAATGTTGTGCTATTAATATATTGCCTCTTGTATTCATTATACACAGCCCTTGTGTACACCCTGCTGAGCTAGTCATCAAATCGTAATTTGCATGCCCTGACAACCTCAGCCTTCACACAGCAATCAGTTTGCAATCATATGGAACCAGTAGATGCAATCACATATAACCAGTAGTTGCAATTTGGATTTCCCATTCAAAACTAGTAGTTGCAATCACACTGAATCAAGTTGCAATCACATAGAACCATTAGTTGTAATCATACACTAACCAGGTTGCAAACACACACAGTTTTTTATCCACTAGTTGCATTGAAGCATTGTTTTATTTAGCTTTTTTGCAACCAGGCACTAACTAGGTTGCAATTTACATACTTTTTTATCTAGTGTTGCAATCACACAGTTGCCAAGTTGCAATCAGAAACTAAACACGTTGCAAACACACAGTGTTATGCACTAGTTGCAATCACAACACTCTTTTTAATTTAGCAGTTGCAACCACTCACTTACTGCTTTGCAATTACACATTGTTATATACAGAAGTTGCATTCACACACTAGCTAGGTTGCAATGAGACACTAATCAGGCTTGCAATCATAAAATAACCAGCAGTTGCATTTTACAAACACAATCAGATTGCAATCACATATAACGAGTAGTTGCAATCACACACTAAACAGGTTGCAAACACACACAGTGCTATCCACATTTTTTGGAATTAATCATTGTTATATAGAGTAGTTGCAATCCATAGAGTAGTCAGGTTGCAATCATACAGTAGCCAGTTTTGCAATCACAAACTAACCAGTTTATCAACATACAGCACCAGCAGAGTTGCAGTCACACAGTACCAGTGTTTGCAATCAAGCCTTAGACATGTTGCAAACAATGAAAAACAAAGTAGGTTACAAAATACCTGTGAGTAGTGCGACTCCCCAGCATCCATATGGTCTGTGTGTTTAATTGAGTCCAGCACCCTCTTCGCAAACATATGCAAGGTTGTGACATTGCTCACATATCCATCCTTCAAAACTCTGTTTTGGCTTTCAGATCTTTGTGTGGAAGTCATCCTGCCACAGTATATTCCTTTGAAATATGCTGCAATCCAACTCTTTCTTTTCTCCCACAATGCTACAATTGCAGGGTGTTCTGCAATGCCACATTCGTCTACCAGCTTCTTCCATTCAACCTCAAACTGTGTAGGACCTAGAGGATAATTTATGAGAGACTCCAGCCTCTCCTTCAGATTCTTATCCTTGTGCAACTTGTACAACTCCTCGACCTCATAATCTCATATTCTTATGATGTGCCATCAGCAATTTATGTGTTGCGATTTGTTAAACACAATTTTTATGGCCTCATTGCTGGATCCTCATCTGTGGAAAACACAATTTTTAAGAATCAGCAAGAACACCACATTATAGACAGACTCAAGTTGCAATTCATATAATACAGCAGTTGCAACTAAACAGGTATCAATGTTGCAAATGGAACAAAATTGCACCTGTAAGAATCACAAAAGGTTGTCGGCCACCCATGCAGCTTTTAAATGATTCAAACAGCCACTTGAATGTGTCAGTTGTCTCATCCCAAAGAAGCGCTTGCCCAAATGACACGTTTTTCAGGTTGCTACTGCATCCGACAAACATCGCAAGTGGCATTTTCTTGCTGTTTGTCTTGTGGGTTGTGTCAAAAGTGATGACATCCCCAAAATCGACGTATTCTACCCGCTGACTTGCATGGCTCCAAAATATGCTTTGAAGGACCTTTGTCTTTGGTCAAAATCAACATCCCAGTAGAATGCTTCATTGTTTTCCTTGCACTCCCTGAAGAATTGTAACAGCTTCTCTATGACACCATCCCTTCCCTCCCTTGTCTGTTCAGCTCTCCTGTACCGCAAGTGAACAAAAAACAAGTAAATTTTCTGGGTTCATTATATCAGTTGCTGCAGTTGTATTAGGAAGAATGACCTACATGTTTTGTATATCTTTCTCGATGAATGGCCAGTTTTGACTCCCTCCACACAGTTCTGACATCACATTCATAGCAGCCTGGTTTGGGGCGCCACTCCTCGACATGATTGCAAACAAGTCATCCATAGCTTTCTCCCTTTGCTTATGAGCATGCATATATCTAACCATCCTGGCTGATGGCTGAAGCCTATGATTGTGTGCTTCCTCGATTTTGTCGAAGTACCAGATTTTGTGTTTTTTGTCCTCCTTCACCTTAACATAGGCTAGGTAACCAATTCTCATCGATGTTTTATCAGTCAGTGGCTCCTCATTTTCTTTGCCTGCTTTTATAAACCCCTGACGGTTGCAAACCCAGAGTTTAGTCTCTTTACTAGTCCTCATGGTTCTGACACTGAACCCAGCCAGTTTTGCATAATCAAGGTAAAACTGGTGTGCTGCTTCCATGGAATCAAACTCTTGCCGCACCCTTGGGATAAACACATCAAGCATGTTTGCTTCCTGTGGAAGAAATTAATCAACCATGAGTTTTTGCAATCACTGTTTAACCAAATAAAACCAAGTTGTAATCAACAGGAGCCCATGTGTGCAATCAACAGCAATCAAACTTGCAACTGGAACAATAGGCATTCTTTTTTCCAGGGGCAAACTAGTGAAGATAACTTATCAAACTTTGCTGTTGCAACCACACTACAGGCTGTGGTTGCAACCAAGCAGCAACCAACATTGCAAACTATTCCAACAAAATATTTTCAGCTGCAATCTATCAACACAGACAATGAAGTTGCAATCCACATGAGCCTCTGGCTGCAAACAAACAGCAACCGACATTTGCAATCTAGTTCAAAGTGAACCTGTGAAGATAATTTTTACACAAACTTCAATGTTTGCAACCACACTACATGTTCTAGTTGCAACCAAGTAGCAACTAACATTGCAAACTAGCGCAACAAAATAATTGCAGCAGCAATCTTTCAACACAGACAATGAAGTTACAATCCACAAGAGCCACTGGTTGCAACCAGGCAGGAACCCACGTTGCAAACTAGCGCAACAACCAAATTCTAGTAAGCATTCTATCAACACAAGACAATGAAGTTTTGCAATCCACTGGAGCCTCTGGTTGCAACCAGACAACAACCCACGCTGCAACCTAGCGCAACAAAAAAACTCCAGCAGTAATCTATCAACACAGACAATGAAGTTGCAATCCACAGGAGCCTCTGGTTGCAACCAGACAGCAACTCACGTTGCAAACTAGCGCAACAACTAAAATTCACTAGTAATATATCAACACAGACAATGAAGTTGCAATCCACATGAGCCGTGGTTGCAACCAGACAGCCACCCACGATGCAAACTAGCGCAACAACCAAAATTCACCAGCAATATATCAACACAGACAATGAAGTGGCAATCAACACATACACTAGGCGCAACCAACAGTATTGAAAGTTGCAACCAAAGCAGAAACGAGCAAAACGCTGGTGAATTTTGTTATCGGGTGGAACATCTCGGTTAGATCAGGCGTGACCATTGATCCAAGCGGAATTGATGGTGGGGGCGTCAGCAACGTCGCGTGATGCAAGGGATCACCCGATCCGAGGTAGCTACGCGGTGTCGCTGTAGGCGTGACAGATGGAGGAGCTGCTGCTAAAGCTGGCGTAGATGCAATCGGCGGCGGTGTCGACGATATCGGTTGAGCCTCAGCTGCCGGAACAACCGCCATCTGTTCCGGAAGCACGGGCTGCCCTGCTGGAGGTGGTGATTCAAGATGCGGAAGCGACGGCAGAGCCATGGGGTTGGGTGAGGAGCGGCGAGGCGATTGGAGGTGCGGCAGCGACGGCGGCGCCATGGGTTTGGAGGGAGGAGCGGCGAGGTGATTCGATGTGCTGCAGCAACGGGGGAGGAGCGGCGAGACGATTTTGACTTGCGGGAGAGGTTAATGAGAGGTGTGGGGATGCGCGCTCTAGGTATCTCCTAGTCGGGTGCGGTCGGGTCTCCTGGTCGGGTGGGGCGCGCGGTCGTGGGGTCTGTGCATTCGCGAACTAAATTGCACCCAGGTACATTTTAGTGTCGTCGTATATATATATATATATAACATGTCTATTCTACACCTTAGGTGTAGAATACCATTCTACACCCAAGCACCAAACCAACCAACCGGTCCGAACCAAATCAGCCAGCCCACCCCAATCGGGTCCGCAGCTCCCACCCGTTAACCCCACGCACCCTACCCGCTACCTGGCATCCACATCCCACCAACCCATCCCGAACCCTATCCCAATTTCATTTTCCCCGAGACCCGACTCCATCGGGCAGCGGCGGCGATTTGCGAGGGCAGGCGGGATGGCGTCGGGAACGGCGGCGAGGGTCTCCGGCGACCGCCACGCGGGAGCCTCCCCCACCGTGACCCCCTTCAGGCTCCCTACCCCTTCGTCGGAGGCCAGCTTGGAGATCAAGACGGCGTGTGTCGAGGCTGCAGTGGTTCGTCGTCGGGAAGCTTCAGCCGATGGGGGAGGAGGAGGGTTCCCGCTGATTCTCCGCGCGCACACACTAGTGAGTATCTCCGCACTGTTATTTTACCAATCACAGATGTGCTAGGGTTTCCATCTTTTTTCGCTGAAATTTTTTGGTGTGATGGCAGCATGTTAACAATTTTCATCATGAAGTGATCCCGAAACGAAAATCGTAGTGAGCCCCCTGGCATCCACACACACCTGTGGCCACATGCACACCTCCCTGTTTCACAACCAAATATGCCTCCTGCTTAACAATATGTTTGATGGTATTTCAGTAGTTCAGTAGATGCTTGTGGGTTCACAGTATGTTGCATTTTTTTAGCAAATATGTATGGTGGTAGTTCAGTAGTAGTTGACTGGCACAGGGTTCACTAGTTCAGTATTTTTTTGTGGCGGGGTAGTAATATGTAGTTGATTTTGCCTGAGCTCAGTAGAACATGTTTGCCATCCCATTTGGTATGTTATCATTTTTTTCTGGGTGTTAGTAACCTGTGTGTCCATTTTAGTTCTCACGGAATTAGTAATTCAGTAATCCTGTACCATTATTATTGGAATAAATTCGGTGATCCAGTAATTCTGAGCCAATAGGCATGAACAAGATGCAGTATTCAAACCATGGTGTTAAGTAATTAATCTTTTGTTTTTTTAGGAGTCTATGATATGTAATTTCTGAAATAATTGCTTAACAGTACAATTTTAGTTGTTCCAAGCATTTTTAGTAGTCAATTTTTAGTTGTTGCAAGCATGTGTAAAATGGTTTCAGTAACTTAGTAATGCATATTGTAATCCCTCTGTTTTTAGTAACTAAGTAATGGGTCATTAATGCATTGTTTAATTAGTCATGGTTTTTCGGGAACCCATCATTTTCATTAATTTTCATCATGTAAACACTCTCCCTAGTAATTTTATGTTCGCAGTAGCTTTTCGGCTGCGTGGCACCAAGCGGAGCAGGGGACAGGGCTGCAGGTACGAGCGCAGCGACGGCACGCAGCAAGGTAAGGCATGATCTGCGGCAATTTGGTCCTGCATTAGCGTCGGTCGTGTGGGGTGAAACAGAGCACAAGCAACGCTGAAGAAAAGGTGAGCTCTTACATCCCCCATACTACTATGAAGCACCCACTCCACCTTCAGATTTACTTGATTCAATTAGTAAAATGAACAAAAAAAATCCTCTAATCAGGAGCTCCGCCCTGGAGTGTTCTAATTTATGGGGATTCTCTAGTAGAAAGTTTTGTGATTCAACCAGATCCATGACATGATGTGTTTGCTCATCCATCAGTTGCTTAAACTCTCACGATTGTGTCGCATGTCATGTGTGCATTTTCCCCCCCGATTAAGTAAGGGTGATGCTGACGCATACTTTGTTTTTGTGTAATTGCCTCAGCGAAGTTGGAAGACACGCAGGTAGCACAATCCCTCATTTGTTTCTCTACACAAGACAATATGAGGAAAATTGAAAAGTTATTTAAGCTTTGGTAATCAAGTAGTCTAGTAGTATAGTGGTCAGTAATATTTTTTGTATGTTCTGTGGTCCTACCAATACCAAGTAATCATACGGAACATCATTTTTAGGCTTATGTAGTTTCACAATTCATTACTGAACTTATGCATTTTTACCGACAAGCTTTTGTCAGTTGTTTATGTGAGCCCTTTTTTTAGGTTTCAGTAATATGTTAGTGGAGCAATTACAATACCTCTTTTCAGTAATCATGTTTAGTAATCCACCAGATCTCGATTTAGTAGTCGATCCATCGAGTTCAGTAATTAATCTTGTTTACTAATCCATATTTTGAAATTCCGAAATAATTACTGAACGAATGGCTTCTATTGACCACCACCGATGCCTTCCACTACTGAACATCGACACCTTCCACTATTGGATATTGATGCCTTCTAAATTAATCAAAGCAACTTAGCAGCATGATTTGAAGGATGATAGCCCTGTAATCTAATAATCACCTAGCAGCCCCATTAATTAAATTATTGCATAAATTCAGTAACAGGAACGAGGAGGATGATTTTTTAAAGTGCTGCATTAATTAAGTAAATCAAATTCAGATGGATGGTGGTAGCTGAACTCATGCATTTTTACCGATGAGTTATTTTTCAGTAGGTTTTCGTGTGAGCATTTTTGTAGCTTTTAGCAATAGGTTAGTGGGGTACGACAATCCCTTCAGTAAACAGTTCCAGTGATCCATCAGATTTTGATTAAGTAATTAATCCACTTAGTCCTGTAGTTAATATTATTTATGTAATTCAGTAGTTGATCCATTGCCTTCATTTATAAACCAGTGCATTAATCAAGTAGTTTGTATAGTAATTTTGTAATTCAACAGTAGCTCTGATTGTTTAGTAATTTAGGGGGGTGAGGATGGTGCCGTAATGCAGCAATATATCTAGTAGTCGTAGCAATTCGTATTCCAGAATGTCATTTTCTCTTTATCAAGTAATCCAATCAAATCAACCCATTCAACCGCTAGATTGGATGTCAATGATGATTCAGTAATTTAGTAATTCAGCCATCATTTCCTTTGGTTGCTTTTTTTCTTCTGTAGTTTCTTGTTCAGTAATACATTGTTCAGTAATTCTTCTTGTTGAGTAATCCTTGTTTAGTAATCCATTGCTCAGTAATTCGTTTTGTTCAGTAACCCATTGCTCAGTAATTCGTTTTGTTTAGTAATATATTTCTCTTTTTTTGTGAATGAATGGTTGGTTAATGGTTGGTGTAACTAAGCAGTATCCGTGAAGATGGTGGCTTGTTCATCACACTGTTGTGAAAGAGTTGCAATGCAACATCGAGGTGAGCTCCACCCCCTCCATACCCTTCTCTCCTCCCTGTTCCCCACCAAATTTGGTGTTACCTGAAAACATTCTGCTTGAGATTAGTACCAAGCCTTATATTCAGTAGTTTAGTAAAAAGAGTGGGTACAATACTTTTTTTGAGTTTATTAGCATTCATAAGTCCAAGCAGATGTGTGAGCATCTTGGCTTCATCAGTAGATTAGCACACATGCCATTCTTTTTGTTTAGTAATTTTCATTCTTTTTCTTCATTAAGAGCCCATCAACTGCTATCGGTATAAGTCTGCCCAAGTACCTACAATTGATTTTTCGAGTGATGATGACCCACTCTTTTTTGGATCAGCCATTGGCTCGCTGACAAGGTTCGCAATTACCATCAAGAGTAATTCATGATGACCCAACCTAGAGTTGATTTTCTATTTTTTCACCACGAAGTCTACTAATTCTCCTTCTAGCTTTGTTATTCGTTTTTATGAAGCATTCTAGGAATCATGTAATAATCTATATTTTAACTAGCACTCTATGTAATCTGGTATTTTTTGGGGATGATGATGGTCCTTGTAATTCATATTATTTTTAAGTAATCAAAGCAACTTAGCATAATGGTTTGATGAATCATCACCTAGTAATATAGTAATCACCTAGCTCCACATTATTTGAAGTACTACAGTATTGCAGTAATTCAGTAACAGGATTGAGGATAATGATTTGTTGATGACACCCCCAGGAAGCAAAGGGCAGGTGCTGACTAAACTGCCAAGCCAATTGGAAGTACTCCTATCAGGAGGAGCCTCACCGCCCAAGAGGATTAAGATTGAGGTATTTTTTTTCCTTTTTCATGGAGTGTAAAAATTCCTTCATCTAGCTCTACTATACACTTCAATGGAGTAGTCCAATAATCAAGCATTTCATTCAGTAATTCATATCCAGCCAGTAGTACTAGTAATTTAGTAAATTATAGGATGATGTTGGTTCAGTAATTCATATTGTAAATTTCCATTCCTCTTTATCAAGTAATCTAGAGCACCTTTTCTGCAAGATTTTTGAAAGATGATGGTGATTCAGTAATCCTGGAATTTTCTGAAAGATGCTGAGCAGTGTCTCGATGGCTCCGCATTGCTTGCTTGCCCAACCAGCTCAGTATTGTTTTTAAACGACATCCACCTCAATGATGATGATCCAGTAAGCTAGTAATTCACCCAGCAACATTGTCGTTAGTTCATTAGGCTTTTTTACACTTTGCTAAAAAAATCAAATCGTGCTTTTTTTTTACCTTTTTGTGTTTCATCGTGCTCCTCACACATGTTTATTTTGTATTGCAGCTATTTGGATCATGGTACAGAGCCAACTTCTTTACTATATTATATTCCACAAGCAAAATGGCTAGAGCCTCTTGCATGCTAAGATTGAAGAGGTAGCTCCGAGTTTGGTTCAATCGAATGGAAATTGCTGCCTTCACTGATCCCTTTGCCTAATGCGCACATGAAGATGCTAGTACTCGACTCCGCTGCTAATGACTCCAAAAAGTGAAAGGACAAGACGCTTATGGGACTCACCAATCATACTAATTTTGCCCATAGGATAGAGCGGCTGCTATGTAATCAGCAATTTTGTACATGAAAAACAATTGTAAATCTTAGCAATTATGAGCGAGAAAAAACTTGTGACATTTAGTAATTCAGGTTGTACATGCTCAAATTCAGTAATCATATATCCATGATTTTTTTGAGTTGCACTACCTTTTTAGTCCCTAACTTTTTTAGTTGCAGTTTGCAACTATAGTATTTCAGTAACCATGAGTCATTGGTGCTTATCACATAGTCCAAAATTAGATGTAGTGAATACAGTATCCCAATATCTTTTTTCCTTTTCTCATCACTGATTAGACCTTTTTCCTTTTTCACTAACGAAATTACCAAAATAGTGTGCATCTTCAGAATTTCCATGTAGAGGCGCAAAGTGCATTTTGTTGATAGAATGCACCCAGGTATACAGTATATATATATATATATATATATGTGTGGATTTTTTACAACCGAGGGTACCTGCCCACCCCTGGTGGTAGCTACCCGCGTAATCCTGGTGTGGACACGTGTGGGATCCGTCAAATGCTAGTCGTCTCCGACGGGCAGTCTGCAGCGAACGCCGTTTCCTCTTGTTCACGCCTAGGGCTGGACCGTGAGCCAGAAACTTGTGAGCTGGCTCGACTTGTTCATAGCTCGGCTCGACTCGGCTCGGCTCGATCAATTTTTTAACGAGCCGAGCAACTATTTTTGCTCGTTTTGTTAACGAGCTGGCTCGAGCCAGCTTGCAAGCTGCTCGCGAGCCAATCGAGCTAGAAAATTCTAATTTCAATATAGAAAAGTGAGCTATCAAAGTTGAGTCGAGCCATTGAAGCTATGCCAAACCTTTCTAAGTGCTCCACGTGTGACTAATTTTATCATTTATAACTTTACAATTATTATTTTTAAAAACTTTACATATGCTCAGAGGTTAATTTCAAGTTTACATACAGCTCGCAAGCCTAACGAGCTGGCTCGAGCTACTAACGAGCCAAGCCGAGCCAGCCTTTTTGCTCATTTGGTTAACGAGCCAAGCCGAGCTGGCTCGTTACCTTAACGAGCTAGACCGAGCCGAGCCGAACCAAGCCGAGCTGGCTCGGCGTCCAGCCCTATTCACGCCGGTGGTGGGCCTCACGGCAGTTTGGCAGGCGGCAGTCCTTGTGGTCCAAAGGAAAAACACCGCAGCAAACTTAAATTTTTATATACGCATGCACAGCTGTGCTACATGATCGTGTATCCCAGCTGTCACATACTAGATGAGTCATCCACTCCTGCTCCTATGGATAAAAATTAGCTTTGTTTTTTTAACAAATTAGCTTTGTTTTGAGAAAGATGAAATTAGTAGAATGTACCTTGGAGAGAAACTAATCAGTACACATGGGAATGAATTTCAAGTACCTTTTTTATTTACTCGAAATCCATGCCTTTTTTATTTACAAAGCTAATTTAATAAAAACATTTTACAAAGCCGGAGTGTTCCATGGTCCACTCACGCAGCTGTAGGAGATATAAATAATTTGGGAACTTTGAAGACCAGTATAGCTATAGGGGTGTTTAGTTCAAAACTTTGAATACCAGTATAGCTATAGGGGTGTTTAGTTCAAAACTTTGAATACCAGTATATAGCTAGTACGTTGATGATCACGTAACCCCATACGACAATCCCAATTAACACATCTCGAGCGCAAGACCCCCACCAAAACCAACACAAGCTGCTACTTATGTACCTGCAAATCTACCAGAACGAAGCACGCTGCGGTGCAATGCAGCACACGTGTCCAAAATTTTTGAATTTGCATGCAGATTCACGTACGGAGTGTTGATGTGCGCAGGCATGCGGCATGCCGCAATCACCATGTGCAGCTGAATCTGCAAAGAAGAACGGACAACGACGACAACCTGGGTAACGCCGTGGATGCTCTGTCTGCCAGGAGCTAGCGCATAGATGCGCTTGGATGGGGATCGGGCGACTGGATTTGCGTGGGGTAGCAGCCCCTCATGGGTGGTTAGCTATCCCCGGAGGTAGCTAGTTATTTTCGATATATATATAGTTATATATATATATAGAATGTATATTTAGCAATCTGGCTGTTGAATAATATTTAACATCCTCACGGTGTGCTACCCCCTCCGTTATCCTAGCTAGTAATCACTCAACAGTAAAATGCTTCCAATATTTACCTCTATAGCAATTAATTGCATGGACCAATAATTATGCATGCATGCACACATAGTAACAGAGTATTTGGGACCATATTAATTGACGTTATTAAGGCAATAATTACAAGTTTGGAAGTCCGCACCTATAAATATGTAGTCGTAGTCCGTCATTCCACGTCAATCAAGCATGTACACTGCTTGTGTCCAGCGAGACCATCATCATCTGCTAGCACTGCACGCTGCAGGCCATGTATAGATCACGTCATTTTTTATTCCTCTGCAGCCTCACCGTCTGCGTTCCTCTAGTCGCACCGCCAGCTGGCCGCCGTCGCAGTGACCCATTGCATGCTAGCACCCGCCATTGTTGAATGCGCTCGTCGCTGGCTTGGACGACGAGCTCATGCGTGCGTGAGGTTTTGCCGGCGACGAGATGTGCTGATCGAACTACTGATGTGCGGCATGGTGCTGTGCTCCGGCCCGGTTGCAACCGGCATCGTCAATGTATTAGAGAGGTAGTCTTTCTCTAATCCATATAGAAAATACTACTCCTGCGACTGGTGCGACAACAAACAAACAAACAAAAAAGAGGCTCTCGCGTCGTCCTCACGGGCGGCTCGAGGGCGACCCCGCCCTCCCCCGTCGTCCTCGGTGTGCGTGCGGCGGCGGCCACTCCCCCTCCCCCCTCTCTCTTCCCTTTCTCCTCTTCCCATCCCCCTCTCTTCCTTCTCCCCTGCTAACCGCACCACCGGTCGTCCCCTTGGGTCTCCCGCCGTCTCCCTTCTGCGGCGGCCGGACCCGGCCACGCCGGCGTCGGCGCCGCTCCTCCGGGACGCGGGCGGTTGCCCTGCCTCCCCCTCTCCCCTGCTTTCCCCCTCCCGCTCCCCCTCCCAACCCTAGATCTGGCCCTAGGGTTCGGCCGCCGCCGCCGCCGTCGGGACGGCTCCTCCATCGGCAGGCTGCGGCTCCCCCACCGCCCGTCGTCGGCATCCCCGGCCGCCCCGTCTTCGAGCCGCCGCCTCCTTCTCCTCCGGTGACCCGCGCCAGCCTCGGCTCCGGCGGGTGCCTGTGGCTGCGGGGCTCCGGCGCGTGGATGAGTGAGAGGGAGGGGTCTACCGCGGGCGCCTGGTGACGCGCCCCCAAGCTCGGGCGGCTGCCCCCTCCCCCTTCTACGGCCGGCCTTCTTGGCGCCCCTCACCGTCGTGTCCGTCTTGGCGCGCCCTGTGGCTGCCGGTGTGGGTGCTGGTGGGCTCCCGCTTGGCGTTCGGGGAGCGTCTGGGGCCAGGACGTCCCCCAGACCAGCCTAGTCTGCCGCGCCTCGCTCTCGGCGGCCAGGGCGCACGCCAGCCAGCAGTCTGGGTGCCAGGGGGCCGACGCGGCCTGCTCCGTGGATGGCCTGCTCCGGTGCGGCCTGCGGACCCCTGGGGCAGCGCGCCGTGGTGGGCATGGGGCCCCTCGTCGTCGTCATCGTCCGCGGCCCCCCTGGCGCCCCCTCACCACCGGCGACTGCACCTCGCCGACGGGCCCGGTCACATGTCCCACCGCGACCGTGCCGCCCCGACCCGTTTCCGTGTCCCCTGCGCCGTCCACGCTCGACGGCGATCTGCGTCGGCTCGCCAAGCTCTGGCCTTTGCGGCCCAGCCTGCTCCGGTGCCTCCTTCACCGGATTGCTCATGCCCGTCTGCTCCTGCGTTCCCTGCCTCGACCCGCCTCCAGTGGCGCCCCCTCGTCCTCGTCCGCAACCGCCCTCTCCCTCGCTCCGGCTGCGACGTCGCCGACCTGGCATCCGCTGGCGGCCGCCGCCCTCCTCCCGTCGGCGGCCGCGCCTCTCCGGCGCCCGGCGCCCCTCCTCCTCTCGGCGCAGGCGCAAGTGTGGCCGGCGGGCAGGGTGGGAGGTGCCCCTCCCCCTGCACCTCCCTTCCTTTCGCGGCCGGCGATGCAGTTGGTGACAGGCTTGTTGCCACTCGGTTGATTCGGCTCCGCTGCTCTTGGCAGTGTGCTTGGGCTGCGGCGGTGCAGCCTCGACGACTCGGCTCCTTGACGGCGCGTCCTCCTCCCGGCCTGCTGGCGGCTGCCCCTTGCGTCGCTCGGGCTGGAGGAGCGGCCCCCTCCCCTGCAGGCACTCCTCATTGTCGTCACCAAGGTTGCGCGCTGTTTTCCCAATGTCGTGCCTCTCTGCCTGGACCGGGCGGCGGTTGTGGTCGGGCTTTGGAGTTCGCGGTGAAAGTCTCGCCTATCTCTCGCTAGTGCTGACAACGGCTGCGCTCCTTTGCGTAGCGACCCTGCTGAGTGCGTTGTTGCGACCTTCGAAGCCCCAGGGTCTGCCAGGTGAAGACCTGGCCCGTCCATCCTTGGGCGGGCGGACGGCGGCGTCGCCATCGTCGCTTCCTTCTTGAAGGCGCCGTTTTGCTGGACCGCTCCACTTCGCCGCTTCAGTGCTCGGTTGTTAGGCTAGCATTGACGAGTGTGTTTCCTTGGTGCTTCCCTTCCCCTGCTAGCGGCTGTTGTATTTGGGCTCCTCATGTGGTGGTGCGGTGTCCCTTATCTTTTCTTGTTGTTGTTTCTCTGTTGTTCCTCCGCGCTTTAGGGGTTCTCCTAAAGTGGCGTTCTGTAAAACTCTCTTCTCTTAATGAAAAACGTGCTTTGCACGTCTTAAAAAAAATACACCCCCTGCGGAATGCAGTCCCATTTAGGTCGTCTTCAGTATGCTTGTGGTGTTGAGTTTCCTTTTACCTTTGTTGCGTTTCTGAGATCTCTTTGGCGGTTTTGGTAATCTGTGTGCGCTTTGAGGTCTCCTGAAGTTGCTTGGTTGTAATCAAGCATTTGAAGAATAGCAAATTTGTTAAGATAATAGAAAAATATTTCAGTTCAGGGAATAATACTAAGAAAAAAATACTATGAGATATATTTACTACTAGTGACTCGAGTAGTAATATTAATTCAATATAAAAGTAATTACTCCAATATAGAACCTCAAGCTGTATGTGGAGGAGGATGCCGTTGAGCTACCTAGGGGAAAGGGCCGCCATCGAGCCGAGACCGTGGATCTCTAATATTTGTTCTGGTTCAATTTTCTGGTGACAAAAAAATATTCTGGTTGATCCGATTGGTTGAAGCTGTAATCACGCCCATGATGCAAGAGATAGATGGATTTTTAAGAAGTTAATGCTTGCTTGCATGCATGCATATCCTCAATTGTAAATTTCTTGTTGGATTTTTACTCCTCGAAAATTAGAATTGTCATTCGTGGTTGGAGTAATTATCTTATCTCAAATGTTACGTCTCTGTAATTCATAAATTCCATTGTCATGAATAATAACTCCCATACATTTCAATGAAAGTAAATAACACAATAGAGGAATAATATTGAGGTCCACCAAACCATGTTTGACGATAATTTCCTCCTTTTCAATCGCGAGGAGTAAAAACAGATGCCTGCTAGAGGTTCATATGAAAGTTTATTCCTTTTTAGTAAAGAGGAGTAAGAACTGGAATATTTCTCCTTTAATGTTAGGGAGAATATTCCATATTGCCCCCTAAAATCTCTCATGGATTATTCATGCAATCGACTTTACAGCTCGAGAACCAAAGGGAGAAAATCTAGGTGTACATGGAGGCAATGGGGAATAACGATATGATCCGAAAACGACTCCGTCGGATGTCACCGGAGCCAGCATCACCTTCATCAGCCGCCGGCAACGGCAGTGTCCTGCCGGATGACATACTCTTCTTCCAAGTTCTACTCCTTCCCGTGAAGTGAGAGAGCCTGATCAATTTGCTGGCACCAGACCCTCGCGTCGCCTCCCGGGAGGCGACTCGAGGGGCTCCTCCCCGCGCTGTCGCTCCCCCCGCCGCTGCTCCCGTGGGCTGCCGCCGCCATCCCCCCACCGTCGGCGGCAGCGGCAGCGGTGGTGCCGCACAACCGGCGTCGCCGCGTTCCCATCCCCTCTCTCCCTCCCTTCCCCTCTCCTCTTTCCTCCTCCTTCCCCATCCCCTCTCCCCCAGCACCACCTCGAAGTTTCCCCTCGGTCCTCGGCAGCTACGCGCCTTCGCGTGGCTGCTCCGTCCTCCCCCGGCTCGGGCCCCTGTTCCTCTCCTCGTTCCGCCCTCTGCCGCCGCCTCCAGGGAAACCCTAGATCTGGGGTCGCCAGGGCCGCCGCTGCCCTCAGCTCGGTCCTGGTCGGACGCTTCGCGCCACCGCCGGCGCGGGTTCGTGCAGCCGACGGCTCCCCCCTCATTGTGCCGCCGGCCGCCGAAACCCTAGATCTAGGGCTCTCGGGGCCGCCGCCGCCTCCGGCAGTTCCTCCTCGCTAGCGGGCCCAGCCGCAGCGGTCCTGCGACACCGACCGCAGATCCGGCCTTCCTGCGCGCAAATCTGGCGTTGGACGCCGGTTGTGGCTCCTCGCTGGAGGTCGCGGCACGCTTCCTCCCCGCGGATGCCTCTCCCTCCACGCCGGTGGCCACGCCCGCGCCCGCCGGTCGTGACACCTCTGCCCGCCGACGCATCGTGGCTCTGCGGACCCCGCGCCCGCCTGCGCCGCCCTCTTCTTTGGCATCGGCTGACCGTGGCGGACTCGGTGCCGCCTCGCCCGCCTCCGGCCTCGCCGGCGTCTCCGGATCCGACGCCACCTCGCCCGCCTCCCGTCGTGTCCTCCCATCTCCCCGGCAGCTGCGGGCGCAGCTATGCCCCTTTGGCGACCCGCGGCTCTCTCGTCTCCGGTGACACCACCTCGTCGTCGGCTGCGGCCTCCCCTCCCTCACACCGGTTGCGGTTCCGCCGGCTCCGCTTCCCGCTGTCGGCCGCCGCCCCCTCCCACCGGCGGCCGCCGCCCCCTGGCTCCCGGCGCCCCTCCTTCTTCTCGGCGCGGGTGTGGATGCGAGCGGTGGGCCGGGAGGGAGGTGCCCTCTCCCTTGCACCCCCTCTTCCTCCCGCGAATGGTGTGAACACCGGTAGCCGTGGTGCAGCCGGAGCTGTACGGCGATGGTGGACGTCGCTGCAGGCGGCGGGCTGCGTGGGCAACAACAGCATAGGCCTCCACGACGGCGTAGGTTGCAGACGGCTGTGGCTACTGGTGGTTTCCGTGCATCGCCACTTCACCTGGTGTGCGCGCAGCCGCGACGTCTTCTACCCCAGACCAGTTGTTCGTCACCCGGGTTTGAGGAGCTGCTCGCGTCAACACCTTCGCCGACTGCCTCTCCGCAAGTGGCTGGTGGGCCCTTTGGCTGTCAAGCTCTTCGTTGGTCGCTGGCCTGCTGATGTTCTCTTTCGTCGTCATTGCTGATGCTCACTGCCATCCCATCGGTTTGCCTCTCATCTGGGTCTCGCTCGGTCGGCTGCGTGGATGGATTTGGGAGCCTTGGGAAAGCTTTGCTAAGGCGTTTACCGAGCTGACAACGGCTGTGTTTCTGGACGTAGCTCACCCTGTTGAGGGTGTTGTCGGGCGACCATATCCTGCTAGTTTTGTCAAGTGAAAACTTGGTCTGCTCCTTCGTGGGCAGACGGACGATGGCGGCATCGGTGTCGTTCCCCCCTTGGAGGTTTCGTCTTGCAAGACTTTCACGCTCTACCCTGTTAGTTCCACTTCGTTAGGCGATCGGTGACGTGTGGGTGTTCTTGGTGACCTTGCCTCATGCAGGTTTCAGCTGCTCTAGGTCGTGTTCGGTCTGTTGAGTTGGTGGTGGTGGTGTCATGGTCTCTTTCCTTTGCTCTTGTCGTTCAGGTTGTTGTTCCTATTTTCTCACGCTCTAGAGGTTCTTCTAAAGTCGTGTTCTGTAAAACTCTATTCTCTTAATGAAAAATGTGCTTTGTACGTCTTAAAAAAAACTCCTTCCTGTGAAGTGCCATGTGCGCCTCCAGATGCGCCGGCACCTACATTTTTCCACCACCAGAACCAGGTCGTCATCCATGGTTCTCGTGCCACGGAAGTATCAGAAGGACCCAACGAAGTTGGGTTCTCGGTTCCTCAGCATATTCAGTTTCCAGCCAGGTCAAAGCAAGGTTGCTGAGCTCATCTTGGGAAAATTGGTCTCATACCATCGAAAGATCAACAAATCCGTGAAATACCATCGAAAGTTTGTTGCTCCGCAAAATACCATTGAAAAGTTGATCCATCAACTGAAAATAGCATTCCATGACGTCTCTGCACCTTCCTACCGTTTCCTCCTCCCTTTCCGATCCGAACGCCGCCGCTCAACCACACACGCCGCCGCCCGCTAGACACCAGCACCTCCACCGCGCCCTCCCCACAACAATCGCCACCTCCGCGGTGGTCGCAACAGTCCTGCTGCTCCTGGTCGCCTCATCTTCCTCCTCCGACACTGGTGCCACCCACGCTCTCGTTCTTCCGGTCGCCGGGTTCCGCCCGTCCCGCCTCCTTGGCTGCGGCGCTGCCTCACTACCTCACCACCCTCCCTGACGCCTCGCTCATTGCTGTTAAGACATGGCGTCACCGCGTCCAGCACCGCCGGGGACGACTTCATGAGCTAGGAGCTCGGTGAGGCTGGCAACACCAAGGACGAGTCGGGCTCGGGTGGCCGCCGCTCGCCGGAGAGGGCGGGGCCACCCCTGCTGACCTGCTCGCCGACCATTCGGAGCAGCGCGCCTGCTAGGAGCCAGATACAGCTGCGGCCCGCTGTGCCCCTGCTCCTCCTGTCCTCCATCACGCCTGCTGCCTGCTTGACTCCCTCATCGACTGGGGCTTGACTGGACATCGGGGATGGCCGGGGAGGGAGACGCCACCGCAGCTCGATGTCGTCGTGGTGGAAGGCGGGGCGTCTGCACACGAGCAACCGTGGGACGCCGTCACACCGCTCGTGGCCCCAGCGATTCACACGCCGTCGTCGTGGTGGAAGGCAGGGCGTCCGCACGCGAGCAACCGCGGGACGCCGTCGCGCCACTCGTGGCCCCGATGATTCACGCGTCATCGCTTGTCCCGCTGCAACCGATGCTTGAGCAGCTCAGCCCTTCGAGCTCTACCGCGCCTCTCCCTCGTCGGAGGGCCTGCCACCGCTCCCGTGTCGCACCGCTGCCGTCGCTAGATCTGGGAGGTGAAGGAAAGGGGAGGGACGGCCGGCCAGGCTACTCCCGGCCAGCGGAGAGGAAGAGCTCCACACGAGCTGGCGGTGAACCCCGCAGTCTAGGGTTAGGTGGGCACTGGGGAGAAGGGTGCTGGTGCCCACATATGCGCAGATCAGGAGGTCCTCGATGGGGAGGTAGGCATGGCTGACGAGGGCCGTGTCGATGGGGGGCGCCGTCTTGACGGAGAAGACAACGTCGGTGGTGAAGTGGGTGCAGTAGATCCGGAACGACTCGTCCCACCGCGGGTTCGCCGGGTCGTCAACGACGACACGAGTCCGGCCGACGCACGCACGGGCCAGGTCCACCGACGACGATGGGGCAGGCGCTGACGCCCCTGGACGTCCGTCGGCGGCGGACCCGGTGCACCCGCCGACCTGCACGGGTCGATGCGCCAGGCGGCGGCCGAGCGTGGCGGACGCCGGGGCCACCGCGGCCGGCGGCGGCGGTGCGGCGAAGACGCAGGGGGAGGGCTCGCCGGCCGCGGCTGCGCACGCCGGCCCCGCCCTACCCGGGCCACCCCGACCTAGATCTAGATCTAGGTCGCAGGCAGAGGAAAGAGAGGGGAAAGAGAGGAGAGGCGGCTGCGGCAGCGGTGCGGCGACCCGGAGGAGTGCCGACGCGGCCAAGCCCGCCCGCCGGGGGAGAAGGAGGCGGCGACAGCGACCGGCATGGAGCGGGTGGTGCGGTGAGAGAAGGGAAGAAAGGGGGGAGGAGAGGAGAGGAGGAAAAGGAGGGAGAGGGGCGAGGCGGGGCCGCCGCCGTCGCCCGCACGCCAGCGGCGACGGCGACGGCTGGCGGCAGTCGGAGGGGAGGGCTGGAGGCAGGGGGGTCGGTCGCCGCCCGAGTCGCCCCAGGAGGAGGACGACGCGGGGACAGGGAAGCTCTGGTGGTCAAAAAATAGCCAATGCACTCGACCATTGTAGTAATAAAAACTGATCAGATCATGTGTGATCAATAAGAAATGTATCATATGATACAGTTTGTGTAGTTTCTTCTTGTGTGGGAGCATTGAAACCAAATTACCTCTTTTGTGTATTGTTCTTCTTTGCCCAGGCTGCATTCCATGCTATTTTGCCTGTTATTTATATAAACATTTTGACTCATTAGAAACATTTTAATTATGCATTAGATATCTTTTTGTTTGAACGAACGGGCAGAGCGTGCCTATTTCATTGATATAGTAGAAGAGTACAAACCGGGATCCGGCAAAGTAAAAGATTTACAAGATTTACGAGATTTACAAGGTAATTACACCCGCGCGGTTAGGGCCGCAAGCCCTTTCGCTCATGCCATTATCCAAGCTGAGGTTTCACTCTTGATCTTGGCTAAGATGGTCGGCATCGACGATTCAACACGATTAAAAACTATGTCATTCCTCTCGAGCCGGAGCTCCCAAAGAACGAGCAGGGTTATGGAACGCGTGCCTTCCCGGGGAATGTCTGGCGCTGTAGTGATGTTAGTCCACCACTGAAGTACCGACTCGTTGTTTGCCCATTCACTCGGGTGGAGATTTCTATAGCCAACCCACTCGGCCACTAGGGCCCACACACGCCTCGAGTTGCGGCACGAAGATACGAGATGGTGTGCTGTTTCCATTGTCGTTCGACAGAGGGGACAAGTTGGGTTGTGGTCCCAGTTCCTTCGCGCCAGCCTGTCGGAAGTCCACATCCTGTTTTGAAAGATAAGGCACGCGAAGAATTTGCACTTTGGGGGGCCCATGTTTTCCGAATCGTAGCAAGCTTTGGAGTTCTAATGCAGCCAATGAATTGGCATTATAGGCCGGTGCCGCTATGTAGTTACCATGCGGTGTTAGGTTCCAAGACATGGTGTCCTCCTGCTGCTGTTGCAGTTGCATCGGTGAAATTAGAATCCACAAGTTTACGAGTTGTAGCAATTGTGTTGTTGTGAACCCTCGCGGAGATGGAGATCCCTGATCTACCTGTTATCCTGTAATGCCTCCGTTAGCATTCTTCTTTTGTGTCGTGTCTTCATGAACAGTAGAGGCGCTAGGTCTTTTGGTCGCTGTCCAATTAGCCAGGCCGAGTTCCAGAATGTGGTCTTTTGCCTGTCTCCTACCGTGATCGTGGTACAAGCTGCGAAGATGAGCCTATCTTTCTCCATGCAAGGCACCTCCGTTCCGACCCAAGCCTTTTCTGGGGATGTCCATCCGTGCCAAAGCCAATGAAGACATAGGGCCGTGGCAAATTTGTTGAGGTCCAGAACTCCCAGGCCGCCCTACTCTTTAGGTAGAGTTGTTCTGATCCAGTTAATCTTGCATTTACCCCCCGAGATCGCTTTATCCCCAACCTAGAGGAAGCGTCAGCAAATTTTGTCCACCTCATCCAAGACCTTCTTAGAAGGTTTGATCACAGTGAGGAGGTATACTAGTTGCAAAGAGAGTATCGATTTGTTGAGACTGACTCGACCTGCTTGTGTGAGGTTGCGACCATACCATGCTGAAAGCTTGCTCGCTGCTTTGTCGATTTGGGGCTGGAAGTCCACTTTGCGTAGACGCCTTGTTGAAAGTGGTAGTCCTAGGTATTTGATTGGAAAATATGCAAGGGCGACAGGTAGGCCCGCGAGGATTTCGTCCAGATTGATTCCACCACAGCTGATAGCAGAGACCATTGTTTTTTGAAGATTTGTTTGCAGTCCGATCACCAAGCCGAAATTGGTTAGGAGATCTCTTAGGTTATTTACGTCGTCGTTTGTGGGCTTTAGGAAGATGACAGCATCGTCTGCATACATGGAAATTCTGAACCTAGCCGTACGACCATTCAGAGGGCTGAGGAGCCCCCTGTCCGTTGCAACCTGCAACAGGCAGTTGAGAGGGTCAATGGCAAGGATGAAAAGTAGGGGGAAAGCGGGTCCTCTGTCGCAGGCCTCTGCCGTGTTGGATCAGTTGCAGCGACAACTTGTTGAGCATCACTCTCAAGGTGGAGGAGGAGACGAGAGCCACAATCCATATTATCCATCTCGAAGGGAAACCCCGATGTTCCATCAGTGAGATTAGGTAGTCCCAGCGCACTGAGTCAAAGGCCTTTGAGCTGTCAAGTTTAAGGAGCAGCGTCGGTGTCTTGTTTCTGTGGAACTTTTTTGTGAGGTTGCGCACGTATAAGAAGTTGTCATGTATACTTATTTTTTATGAAGGTGCTCTGAGAGTTGGAGATTAGCTAGTCGGTTAGACATGCCAAACGGAGCGCTCGAATTTTCGTGATTATTTTGGAGATCGCGTGTATGAGGCTGATCGCCCGGAAGTCGCGGATGCTCTCGGCACCTTTCTTCTTAGGTAGTAGAATGATGTTGGCCTTATTTAAGAGGTTTAGGTCGTGGCAGCGTAGGTTGTAAACCGAGTTTGTGGCTAAGACGACATCAACACGAATAATCTACCAGCATGTTCGGAAGAAGTGACCGGTAAAACCGTCTGGCCCGAGCGCCTTGTTTTGGGGCATTTGGCAGATTGCCTGCCAACTTTCCTCTTCGGTGAATGGTCTGTCGAGGGATGAGAGGTCAGACGTTTGAAGCTGAAGTTGCGGCCAAGAGAAGTCGCGAGTGCGCGGCAGAGGATCCATCATGATGTTTTCGAAGTGGTCTTGAATGAGCAACTGCTTGTCATTATGGTTTAGAGCCCACACGTTTTCTTTGTGTTGATGTTGTATGAAGTTCTTTTTCCGCCTCCCATTAGCTCGCAGGTGGAAAAATCGGGTGTTGACATCGTCCTCTTTGATGTGACTAATGCGGGCACTCTGTTTTTCCTTGCCTTCTCGATTACCAACCAACCCAAGAGACATTTCTTCAATTTCGTTCTTAGGGAGAATTTTGCATCTGAGAGCTGCCGGAACTCCTGCGCTTCGTCTAGACTGGAGGCTAACCTCTTGGGCCATGTGAAGTTTTTCCTGAGCGTCGGAGAGGAGGGAGTTCACCCAAAATTTGAGGGCTTTCGCGGTTTGGTGCAGTTTGTGACCTAGACTGTGAAAGGGTTCAGTGTGATTTGTCGGCGCGTTCCAAGCCTGAGCCACCGTTTCCTGAAAGTGTAGGAGGCATGACAAGAAATTCTCGAATTTGAAGGGCCTCGCATATCTCGGTCCTATCTAATTTTTCAATAACAAGGGGCAGTGGTCAGAGTGGGAGGTAGAGAGTGCATGAAGACTGAAGGAGTCAAAAGTCAGGTCCCAGCTTTGGTTGCAGAAAAAACAATCCAGACGGACTAAGGTGGGCCGGCGGCGCTCATTGTTCCACGTGAACTTCCTATTCTGCAGGTTGATCTCCTTCAGCTGGCAGAACTCGAGTGTTTGTCAGAAGCGTCGCATTAGGTTAGCCACTTGTCGGTGCTGTCCGGCCTCAGGTTGCGCAGATGATTTAGGAAGGAAATTTTTTCTGCTCTTCTCGAGGGGCCGTAGACCCCGGTGATGGTGAAGGAGGTCATGTAAAAGCGCAAGGTGACGCCTGCCGATATAGAGAAGAGGCCCAGCCGAATGTTTGAGACGTCAACTTCTAGACCATTCCCTAGAAGTAGGATGCCCCCTCTTGTTCCCGTCGCCGGCTTGAAGGCAAAACGATTCAACTTGTAAGCTCTGAGGAAAGCCGCGAGAGGATGGTCGATCGTACTCAATTTGGTTTCCTGGAGGCAAACTAGGTGGCAGGGTGTGGCTGCAATAGTCTCGTGCACTGCCAACCAGCGGGCCGCCGCGTTGAGCCCTATAACATTCCACGAAATTAGTTGGAGATCTTTTTGTTGCATCTAAAAAATGTTTGCAGCTCTTTGCGAGGTTGGTAGTTAGGATCGTGGAGGCACCAGAGACAGCATGTGCGTGGACGAAAACGTTGACGAAACTGACGATGCCGAAAGAAAGTAGTGCATACAGAAGAGGCCCGAAGGTCGAAGCCAGCAGGGCGAGTCATAAAGTAAGCCTGAAGGTCGCAACCAACAGGGCAAATGATGTAGTAGTCTCTAAGAGAAAATGTCGAAATGACCGAAGAGGTGTGCTGATATATGGAAACGTGAAAGGATCCCTGGAAACCGGGCCGAAGTCTAGCAGGCCGGTTCGTTGGCCTGCTGCAGGTCCTAGAGCGCCTCCCCAGTGTGCTGAAGTAGTGCATCATCAAGCATGGTGGCATCATCGTCGTCGAGGCCGAAAATAGTAGTCATGGCAGCCAGGATGTGAGTCGGTAGAGGTCCCTGGTACATGACGATGAACTCACGAAGAACCTCGTCATCGTCATCTTCTCATCATTGCCCATACCCAGCTTGCGATACAGGTTGCGTTGCGCCTTCTGGACGGCGGGGATGACCGGCTTGCCAGCCAGCCTCGCGCTCCGGTGCACCGCCGTCATGTTGAAGGTGCGACGCTACCGAGGCCAGCGCGCAACCGACTACTGGAGCAGAGGCACCGACGGGGTGCAGAACAAGGTGCTCACGCCCTCCTGCTCCTCAGCGCCCGGGTCGCTCTACAGGGTGCCGTTCTCCATCGCCGGCGGCCCGTCGAGGTGGATCTCCTCAGTGCCCAGGTCATCTCCCTAAGCAGTGAGGATCTGCAGGGAGGCGTTCTCCACCACCAGTGACCCCTCTTGCGCCTGGAGGAGCCCGTCGAGGTGGAGCTCCAAGCTGGACAGCATCGCGGCAACGTCGTCCACTGAAGGTGCTGGGGCTGTGTCGCCCAGCAGCGACGCCGTCGGCTGCAGCACCTGGAGAGAGCCTCGTAGGGACTCGAAGACGTGCGCCACTGGCACCGGCGCTAGCGTGGACCAGGCTGCATCCCCTACGTCGTGGAGCGGGATCGAGTCGAGGAGCCTGTAGGTGTTGCTGATGAAGGCCGCGTCTCCCGAGCGTGCATTGTCGTTGCTGGCGTCCGTTTTGTAGTCCCGCAGCGCCTCCACAAACAGGACGTGCAAGGCGGTAGAAGCATCCGTGTTGGCGAGCCCGCCGTCCCCATGGTCGCGGTATGTGTGGGTGCGGCGTGGTCGCGAGCGGGAGCGGTCGCGACGGATCGGTCCTTCCTCGTCGAAGCCCCAGAATGCGGCCACAGACATCCTCATGTGGCCGGGATGGTCGTAGTCGCTGACGTCGTCCTTGTCGTGGTCGTGTCGGTAGAACGGCCAGGAGAAGAGTTTCTTGCAGGCGGACTGAACCTTCCTGCGGCCCCGGTCGATGCCCGTGCCGCGGTCCCGTGCGTCGCGGTCGCCACGCTCGTGGCGGTCTCCGCCACCACGGTCACCGCGGTCAGAGGCGCGCGTGCCGCGACTGCCACGTTCGGCCCAGTCGTCACGGGCGTCGTGCATGTACGTGTCGCCACGGTCGACATTATGCGTGTCGTGGCCGCCACGCTCGGCCCGGTCGTCGTGGGTGTCGTGCATGTCCGTGTCGCGGCCACTCAGCTCTCCGAGCGTCCCTATCCACGACGTCGTTGCCGCGTTCGCCGTGGCCAGAGATGCCACCCACGGAGTGCTCCGGGGGCACTTGCGGCGGGTGCGGAAGCTTGGTCGGGTACCTTGCGCACGCCGTTGGTGGGTAGCCATCGACGAGGCCGTAGCACTAGTGGTAGCGACGACAAACGGGAGCGAAGCCCGCTGGGTTGTCGATCACCGCCTGCAGGTCGTTGGGTGCCTCCGTGTAGTCCTCCAGTAGGGGCATGTGGATGAAGACCTCGTACCGAACGCCTTGGAACCAGGGGTCCGACGGCGGCTCGGACGTCGATGGGCCTGTGAGTGAAGCTCAGCCAGACCTTCTTTGGGATCTTGTTCGGGTCCCTCGCCACGCCCAGAGCTCGATATGGCGCGTGTCCGCCGGCTGGACGAGGTCGGTGACGATGCATTGCAGCGCGCAGCAGTGGCCGATTACCCGCTCGATGATGTCTGTTGTCCAGACATGAGAGGGGATCCCATTGAGGCAGAGCTTCACCCTGTAGAAGATCTTGAAACCAAGGGCGCTGGTGAGGCTGCGCAATGGGCGCACACACAAGTCAATACCTCTTCCTTGGAACCTCCCCTTGATCTCCGCCGCCGCGGCATGGTGGGCGTGCACAAAGAGAATCAGGTAGGGCTCTGGTTGGTGGAGCGTGACGGCGATGTCGCCTGGTTGGAGCTTGAGGTCGTCGGTGATGAGGCGCTCGATGTCCCGGGCTCCGGCGTGGCGGGGCAGGTGCATTGCCGAGGGAACGAGGGCACAGGATTCCCAATCCTGCACGTTGCGCGTCGTGCGAAGGAGTTGGGGATGAACACCATTTCCTCCTTCGGGCGATTGTGTGGACCCCGACAGCCATGGTGCAGGGGGGCGGCGGCGGAGGCGGAGGAGGTGGTGGCGGGGCGACGGTGGAGGCGGGGGCCGACTCCCTCACCCGATGACCCAAGCGGAAGCAAAGGAGGCAGCATACGGGGTCGCGGCAGTTTGCAGCCCGGTGGTCCTTGGCGAGGCACTTGAAGCCGCGCCCGTCGATGGCGCGGTGGAAGGCTCAGCGTGCAGCGGAAGGCTGACGATTTGAATGCTGCCGGCTTGAATGCCCTCCTTCATGGCGCCTTGGTCGCAGGTCGCGTCGGCCGTCGTGTCGGGGTGGGATGGCCCGTTCAGCTCTCCTTCTGTGCCGCCCCGCTGGCGTCCATCCCTCTTCCACCTCGGCGCGGGTGTCGCACCGCAGAGGGCTGACGTCGACGCGACGAGTTGAATGCCCACGATGCTGTGGTGGGGAGGCGCAACGGCTCCGCGAAAGCTCAGTAGGGCGGATCTAGATCCTGCGCACGCCTCTCTACGGCGAATCAGTGCCAGAGCACGCCTCTCTGCGGCGGATCTGCGAATTGAAGGTCTTACCAGCAACATGGCGAGAGGGCGGAGTGAATGCTCAGCGACGCGGTCAGTGGGGCGGAGTGAAGGCCCCCCTCCTAACAACCTCCGCGTAGGAGAGAGGCGGATCCGTGGTTGTCAGGGGCGGATCCAGCATCTCCGGCACCAGCTCAACCTCGTCAGGTGAGGTTGACCGCGTGCAAGCGGTGGCAGCAGCGTCGTCTTCGGGAGGAGGCTCTCGACGAAGGTGGGCTGGGGGAAAGGGGGGCTGCGGCGGAGGATACTCACGGGGTGACCAGCGAACCTGCCGGAGGGCGGTCGCCCGGCGGGGGCCGATAGAGCGGAGCGCTCATGGGGAAGGCACAACTATATAGCATTGAAATCTTGACGCTTAGCATTGAACTTCCAAAAAATTCTCCAAGGTATAGATCCGATTATTCCTTCTCCAAGCATTGTCCCTGACCTGATGTCGCTAGTGGAACTAAATGACATGGAATACTTTAAACTAAATGAACTAAAAATTCAAGCAGTCACCATCATCGGCTACAGCTCATCGCATGTCTAGGAGTCCTGGGATAATCGGATTCCTTCCTGCATGATTCTAATCTGTGTCCTCACTGGTCTTCACTTCCGTGGACAGATCAACATGCAAGTTACAGTTGCAACGTCATATTTCGCAATGCAATCGAACATCATATTTTAATTCAGCAGCTTCCACATTGTTTCAGTGAGTCATCTGCCTAGTTTTCTTGCCTCGGACCAGCTCTTGAAAGTCGGTTTAAAACTACCTGCACCACAAAGACCAAAATTCCCCCTCCGAGCGAGCACGGTCCAACAACACTGGCTAAGGAGGCTAAATAAACCGATTAACTTTGACAAGAGAGGTCATGCACCTAATGTTAACAAGACGTCGCTTTCTTGTTCTCTATTCATAGCTACAGCCTCCTTACCGCACAAAAGCGTATTACACATTTCAGGCTTCAAACTTTGAAGGACACCAACCGAATTGCGTGCCACATCCACAAGGAAACGACCACTAAATTTAGGTGCAGCAGCCATCAGCACAGTCCAGCCCCTAGCTACATTTATATACAACGAACGACGGACTTCACGCAACTCAGGTAACAGCCAAACCAGCAAGTTACTCCACACCCTAAAGCTTGTCAATTCTCCTCCGTCTCTAACTTTTTTAAAGCACTAATCTTTGGCTTAAATTAACTGCACTCCGTTGGAAAAATATATATGTGCTCCAGCCTCCCCATCAGTCAAATATCTCTTGGGCTTCAATTATGCTGTGCAGGCTGCATGGTTTCGCCGAAGCTAAATCAGTATTTGTATGTTTCCGACATGGAAGAAATTGGCAATATCAAATTAGGAATTCTGATGGTTTGGTCACCAAATGAAATTCTGGATTTAAAGATCAATAAAAGTGAATGGTCCACTTACTTTTCATCCTTGGAGACTCTATAGTACTTCTCAGCAAGCTGCCTTTGACCGATAAGATGGGCAAACCTCTCGTCATGAGTGATTACAATCAGCTGGAAGTTCTCCTGCCCTTTCCTGGCCTCCATTATTCTGAAAGATGATTCAGTTCAGTTGGAAACTACACCTGATGGTGATAGTCAGATATTGTTGCCTAAAGGGGTACCTCAACAGCGCAGTAGCAAGGCTCTCTGCATTTGGGCCATCTAGATTTGTAGTTGGCTCATCCAAGGCCAATATGCCACAGTTCAGACAGAATGTTTCCGCCAGTGCTAGTCTGATTATGAGAGAAGCCAGCACCTGAACAATGAGTGCAGATAACTCTTAAGATAAGGTTCTGTTTACTGGAAAGGGATAGGGGAATATTCAACAAGGCCTTTCCACAAAAACATAACAACAAATCTCATGCTATGCAGTAGATAGACAAGATTTTACCTTCTGACCAGCACTGCATCGTCCCCTCATTTCTAGCTCAGCATCACCCGTTTGCATAACAACCTAAGATGGTGCAGGAATAAGAAACAGAACTTCAAAAAAGTGATTTTGCTCAAAAGGAATAGCTAGTTTAACCTACACGGTAGCTGTATGATCGAGTGCCAGCACCCTCAGAATCGGAATTGATGCTTATGTAATCAATATCTTGGCCTCTGTATGTCTGTTGCCACAGTTCCTTGATTATTTTATTTATCTCCTCCATCTTCATAGTGTGGAAGCGCATGAGAGCCCTGGCAGAGAAATATGAGCATGTTGTTTATGGAATATTTCAGGGAATTCCAAATTTCAGATAACTGGCAAAATTGGATCTGAAAGAGAAAACATGAATCTATGTATCATCAACTACAACCCAAAAACAAAATTGACTGTATTCAATAGTTGTAGTATTGAGGAATTAAACAAATCAACCAATAATGATTTTCTCAAATATGCAGAACTGCATATCATTCCATTAAGAAAGAAGAGAGGTTAAAATAGTCATACACACACTTGCCCCCTAAGGGCGCCTAAGTTACATTTGTGCCCGGAAAAAATATAAACGACCTCTAGCACTAGCCATTTAGGCTCTAGTCACCAGGTGAATTGTGAAATGTCTGGCTTCAAGAGACGAAGAAAAGATATGAAGGGTTTGCTAGAGTCCACAATATAATGATTAACTGCCGCTTACATCAGCCTTACAGATGACAAAGAGTCCCACAATATAACTGATTGTTAGCGGGTTGCTGATATACTGATATCGGAGGATCCTTATTAGTACAAGCAATTGTGGGTAAGTTTGGGATCTAATGTAAGGAGTAACCGTTGTGCAGGTTATGCGTGATTAGCATGTGTGGAAATTATATGCATCTGGGACATACTACTGCAAGTCAGCATACGAGGCGTCCCCTGTGGCCAAAACAAGGTTTGCTCCTTGTAAAAGGATTCGAAAATTGTGGGCAACTTTACACTGCACTTCTTAACAGGTGCTGAACAGCTGATAGGCTTGCCAAATGTGGGCTGCTACACCCAGCTTGTTCCCATCAATATGATCAAGCAGATAAGATCATACAGCACCTGATAATCTCTTATGTTATTCTCCAGACAAGTTCGGTCAGGGGCAGATCTAGTTATCTAGGGCTCAGGCTGATGTGCTGCAGCCTGGGTCAGCTCATGTAGTGCCGATGTAAGCAGTAAGTCAGTGCTCCGCTCAAGAAAGAGAGGCCAAATAAGCCAGCATCAGCCAAACTCACAAGCCGACAAGCAACTAACACAAAAGGCAAATGCCAAAGCTATCACAGCCTTGTTCACATCATTCATTAAGTTTCACGTACACGTAGTTTAATGAAAAAAGATATGCTACGTGTTCAATAAAAAAATATGGGTTTCCCGAACATGCCAAATATTGTTGATTTAGCTAACACTCTCATGGTGCAACTGGTCAGCCGAACACATAAAAGAAGTGGTCTGCTGAGCCAGCCCGGTTCAAGTCGCGGCACAAGCTTCTATCATGGGCGGTCGGCTGGGGCGACAATTGGCCTCCATTAGAGTTGAGTTATAGAATTAGAGACATCTTTCTTCGTAGCAGCCAAGTAAACCTATCTATATAAAGAGAGATGTATATCAATTAAAATCAAGAATTATCATGAGAGATCCTCATCTATCTCCGGGCCTTGAGATTGGGCGCAGCCGTCGCTGACGTGCCCGATCTCAAGTGTCCGGTTCAGCATTGCAATCCCCTAATCCCTCCCGTTCTGCTGCTTCTGCACGGCCACCAGATCTAGGCTGTGACAGTTCTTAAAACAAAAATCAGGAGGATGTTTCCTCCTGGTCGAGTTTTTCTTTCTATTGTTGATTTAGATTATGCTTACCCAATGAGCAGAAGAAACTTTCATGAAAAAATCATTAAAAAGAAAACAATGCCACCAGAGTATATCATTATCAAAGCCCATGTGAGCAACCCTAACCGAATAACTCATGCAGGGTTGGGGAGCTTGATATAGACTCCAGTATGAAATTTAGGAAGCCAAAAACCATGTCAAATCCCAATTCTACATCCATAATCTTTGTTAGACAGTATATATGTCAGGTAAGAGTCTGTATAATGGGCCTGTGCCCAGGCGTCTAGCGCCAGCCTGCCCGGTTTGGTTAGCGGGATATGAGGAGATCTTGATTGGTTCTGTTTCTATAAACCTCAAGAACTCCTCCCCCCTATAAATATGTACACCTATCCCTCAATCAACCCCATCTACTATTCCACGCAATCGCATTGCTTTCATGGTATCACAAGTTCCTAATATGATGTAGTTAGGTTTTTCAGATTAGCATGAAAATTAATAAGATTGCACTGTTTTCAATTTGCAATGTGCTTAACCATGCACAAAAGACATTTGTAATTTTGTATTATGGCAACCATGATTTTTCCGATAATAGAACATGATCTATTATTAGGCAATAAGACTGTTGGTGGGAAGCCTACCTACTGTGAAGGAAAAACAAGTTGTCTACACTTATCTGGGCAATAAGACCATGGAGCTGGCCTTTTATCCCAAGCAAGTTGGGGTAGGCCAATAAGACTGAAAGCCAATAGGATTTCGGGAATTGAATGATTGATTGATGGTCAACGGTACACAGTACATATATAGGCAAGGGTGATTAGGGTTTATAGAAACACCCTAATCACGGTGATTACTTGCCTAATCTACCATCTCTCTATCTTCTCCCACAAGGCAGCCAGCCCATTAGACTTGGCGCCAGGCCCTAAGGCAGCCCATAGGCGCACACTCTAACACTCCCCCTCAGTCGAAACGTCAGCCACTTTGCACGACGTTGAGACTGGACCTAAACTCCGTGAACACAGCAGAAGGCAGCCCTTTGGTGAAGATGTCCGCATATTGTGATGTAGTGGGAACATGCAGGACTCGAACGTCACCGACGGCGACTCTCTCTCGGACGAAGTGGAGGTCAATCTCAATGTGCTTGGTACGCTGGTGTTGTACCGGGTTGGAGGTCATGTAGACTGCATTGATATTGTCGCAATATACCAGTGTGGCGCGCCTCAGGGGGGCATCCAGCTCCAGGAGAAGCTGGCGCAACCAGGTGGCCTCTGCAACTCCATTGGCCACCGCGCGATACTCGGCTTCTGCACTTGACCTTGACACGGTGTTCTGGCGCTTGGAGGACCAGGAGATGAGGCTGTCCCCAAGGAACACAGCGTAGCCCGAGGTGGACTTCCGAGTGTCTGGGCAACCAGCCCAGTCGGCATCCATGTAGACAACAAGGTCGGTCGACGAAGACGGTCGGAGCAGAAGTCCAAGATGAAGGGTGCCTCGAATGTAGCATAGAATCCGCTTCAAGGCAGCAAGGTGAGGCTCACGAGGATCGTGCATGTGGAGGCAGACCTGCTGAACTGCATATGCGATATCTGGCCATGTGAATGTCAAATACTGAAGAGCTCCGGCGAGACTGCGGAAGTCTGTGGCAGCAGATGCAGACATAGGTGCCCCCTCAGTGGCAGCGACCTTCGGGTTGGTGTCAACTGGTGTGGAGCAGGGCTTGCACTCAGACATCCCGGCACGGCTCAGAATATCCACCATGTACTGTCGCTGAGAGAGGAGGTGACCGTCGCCACGACGCTCCACCTGCATACCGAGGAAGTGATGCAAGGCACCAAGGTCCTTCATGGCGAATTCTTGCTGAAGTGATAAGATGATCCGCCGAAGGAGGTCAGGTGAGGAGGCTGTGAGCACAATATCGTCCACATAAAGCAACAGATAGGCGGTGTCCGTGCCTCGCCGAAACACGAAGAGGGAGGTGTCTGACTTAGCCTCAACGAACCCAATGGACAGCAGGAAGGAGGCCATCCGACGTACCATGCACGGGGCGCCTGCTTCAGCCCATACAGAGACTTCTTCAGAAGGCAGACGTAATCCGGATGAGCTGGATCCTCAAATCCAGATGGCTGCTGACAGTAGACGGTCTCAGACAAGTTGCCATGGAGGAAGGCGTTCTTCACGTCGAGCTGATGAATGGGCCACTTGCGAGACAGTGCTAGAGACAGCACGGTGCGCACAGTGGCAGGCTTGACGACGGGGCTGAACGTCTCATCAAAGTCGACACCAGGGCGCTGTGTGAAGCCCCAGAGTACCCAACGAGCCTTGTACCTCTCAAGCGTGCCATCAGCCCGAAACTTGTACTTGAAGATCCACTTGCCTGTCACAATGTTGGCACCAGATGGTCGTGGTACGAGTTCCCAGGTGTGATTCTGGAGAAGGGCGCTGTGCTCTTCCTCCATTGCAGCGCGCCAATTGCGGTCGGCAAGCGCGCAACGGAAGGTCTTCGGCACTGGAGGGAGAGAGGCGATGTGGTAGGCGGCAGGCATCCGGTAGCCGCTCTTGGCCCGGGTGGCCATGGTGTGCTGATTTGTCACTGGAGGGACAGCAACAGCACCCTTCGGCAGGGGGGCGACCGGAGGCGGCGGGGCGACCGGAGACGGCGGGGCGACCGAAGTGGTCGCGGCAGGAGCGGGGCACCGGGAGTAGTGGTGCATGAAGAGGCGATCCGGGCGCAAGGGCGGGAAGCCAGGTGGGGGTCCCGCGCTCACACGACGAGCAGGCGGAACGTAGGTCGGGGAGGACGCGCTGGGCGACGCCAAGGTCGAGCCCGCGCGTAGAGCAGGTGGGACGTAGGCCGGTGAAGCCGCTCCAGGCGTGCATGGTGACACCGTGGCCGCGCGTGGCGCGGAAGTGGGCGCCGTGGAAGGAGTCCCTGGTGCCCGTAGCGTAGGTGGAATGTAGAGCGGGGGCACCGGGGAGTCGTCAGTGGCGTCAGTCAACGGTGGGGGCGCCCCAGGCACAGTCGCAGAGGGACCGGCAGGGGCGCTGGGAGCATCAGGAGCGTCGGGAGGTGTGCCTGCAGACAAAAACTTGTGCACTGGTCCAATAGGAGGGAGTGCACAGTCAGTAGAATCGTCCTCGAGGAACTGAAGATCCGCTGGGGTGCTAGGACCGTGGTGCTCAGCAAAGGGAAAAGCGGCTTCATCGAAGATGACATGCCGAGAGATGATGACTCGGTTGGAAGAAAGGTCAAGGCAGCGGTACCCTTTGTGGTGAGCGGAGTATCCTACGAAGACACAGAGGACAGACCGAGGAGCGAGCTTGTGCGGTGTAGTGGCAGACATGTTGGGGTAACATTTGCAACCAAAGACTCGAAGGTGACTGTATGTGGGTGGCTTGCCAAGCAGGGCAAGGTGAAGCGTGGAAAAGTCGAGAGTCTTGGTGGGCAAAATGTTAAGGAGGAAGGTGGCAGTGGAGAGTGCCTCGGCCCAGTAGGACGGAGGCATGGACGCCTGGAAGAGTAGGGAGTGAACTACATTATTTATGGAGCGAATAATGCGTTCAACTTTACCGTTCTGGGGCGAGGTGTAGGGACAGGACATGCGTAGATGGATGCCCTTTGCAAGGAAGTACTGTCTGGTGCTGGAGTTGTCAAACTCGCGCCCGTTGTCGCACTGGACGGCCTTTACGCGTGCGCTGAACTGGGTGGAGGCGTAGGCGATGAAGGCGGTGAGGGTGTTGAATGTGTCAGATTTAAGGCGTAAAGGAAAAGTCCACAAGTAGTGAGTGCAATCATCAAGAATTACCAAATAATATTTATAACCAGAGATGCTAACAACCGGAGAGGTCCAAAGGTCACAATGTATGAGATCAAACTTATTAATAGCACGAGAAGTGGACTCATGAAAAGGCAACCGTATATGACGACCTAACTGACACGCATAACACAACTCGGAGCAATCCTGGATGGGACAGGAGATGCTGGAGGCGAGCTTGGACAAAGCTTCATGACCGGGGTGGCCAAGGCGACGATGCCACAACGGGGACGATGCCTGGGCGACCAAGGAGTGCACGTGTGGAAGGTGGAAGGAGTATAGCGGCCCGGAGCTATTACACCTGACGATCTCTCTCCGAGAGGGAAGAACCTTCACAGAACAACCAGCGGGGTCAAACTCAACAGAGCAATTATTATCGATAGTAAATTGGCGAACAGAGATAAGATTCTTAATAATCTGTGGTGACACAAGAACATTATTAAGACGAAAAGCAGGAGATAACTCTGTGGAGCTAACGGCTGTGACAGGAAGTGTGGAGCCGTTACCGACAATAATGGACGAAGGAGTAGGGTACCGCGGGAAGGAAATGTGTGAAAGTGAGGAGGGCTGAGATGTCAAATGTGAGGTAGCACCTGTGTCGAAGTACCAGTCTGTCGGGGCCGAGGGGTTCAACGTCGTCGTGCTGAAGGCGGAGGCGAGGGCGTTGGAGTCCCACGACGGAAGGCCGGCCACGGGGTTGTAGAGCCCCGGGGCAGCCCACAAGCTGGAGGTGTCAGGAGCAGCGACGGTCGGTGGCGGAGCGAAGTGTTGCTGTGCCAACAGCGCCTGCTGCTGGGCCTGCTGCTGCTGGAGCGCCTGCTGCTGCTGCTGGTGCTGCGCCTGCTGCTGTGCCTGGAGGTGTGGAGGCACCGGGATGGGGGCCAGTGGAGGTCGGGCCCCCCCGGCCACATCTGGATGGAGCCCATCCACGGGTTGTAGAAGCTCGGCCAGCGATTGCCAGAGGCGGGCTGCTGGGCGCCGGCGGGCTGCTGGTGACCACCCGTATAGGTGCGCTGGCCGCCGGGTGCTGCACCTCCTTTGCCGCCGCCACCGCGCTTGCCGCGGCGATTGTTGGCGTTCCTGTTGCCAACGTTGCCGGGGCCCGAAGTCGGCTGGGAGGCGGCGGTGGTAGAGGACAGCAGGGCAGTGGCGGGAGCCTCCTTCTTGTTCTCCTGCGAGAGCTCCTCAAGAATGAGGTCATCCCGGGCCTCCAGGAAGGTGGGGAAGGGACGACTGCGGCGAAGGAGCGCCCCGACGTGGCTGAACCGCTCGTTGAGGCCCCGGATCACGTTGAGGACCAACGTACGATCGGTGACGACCTCACCGAGAGCTGTGAGATCATCCGCCATCTTCTTCAGCTTGCGGCAGTAGTCGGTGATGGAGAGGTACCCCTGGACGAAGTTGCGGAACCGCGTCTCGAGGTGGATGGAGCGGGCCTCGCGGTTGCCGAGGAACTGGGACTCGACGGCGAGCCAAGCATGGCGCGCGGTGGAGCCCTGGGCGGAGATGATCTCGACGAGGTCGTCGGTAAGTGTGGCCACGATCCACGACTTGACGACACAGTCCATCCGGGACCAGTCAGGAGAGGTGGCAGCTGGTGCATCCTCGAGGACATGGCCCTGCAAGGAAAATTTGACGAGGATGAAGAGGAACTGGTCGCCCCAGCGGTTGAAGTTGCCGGAGTCCACGTCGAGGATGGTGGTGACGTGGTTGCGGATGTTGCTGACAGCGACTGCTTGGGCGTGGAGTTGAAGAAGGGCCACGGCCTCGTGATGGAGCATGGCCGCCTGGAGGTCTGGAGGAGGGGCAGCACCGCCTGGAGCCCCGCCTCCAGAGGACCCGCCGGCGCCTCCAGGGGCGAGGTGCGGCGCGAGGGCGGCCGCAGCGGCCGCGCGTGCCTGGGCCGCGCAGGTCAGGGCATCCTGGGCGCGGGCGGCGGCCGCATCGCGGTCTCGGGCGGCCGCGGCGGCCTCTTCCTCGGCCTCGAGTGCAGATTTGAGGGCGGCGTCGTGAGTCTCCTGGCGGGCGGCGGCGTCCTTCTTGGCTTGCTCGGCGGCGGCGCCGTCGGTGGTGGCGGAGGAGGCGTCCGCATCGGTTGAGTTCTTGGGGGCGCCCTTGGGAGATCCCGGCTGGGAACCGGCCATTGCCGCGAGAGCAGGGGCGCGACGGGCTAGGGCGCGGCGCGCAGGGAGGAGGGCGCGGCGCGGCTTGGGCCGACGCGCAGAGGAGGAAGGCGCGGCGCGGTTGGGTGCCGGCGCGCAGAGGCAGCGGAGGTGGGTGAAACCTAGGCGATTGATACCATGAAAGCCAATAGGATTTCGGGAATTGAATGATTGATTGATGGTCAAGGGTACACAGTACATATATAGGCAAGGGTGATTAGGGTTTATAGAAACACCCTAATCACGGTGATTACTTGCCTAATCTACCATCTCTCTATCTTCTCCCACAAGGCAGCCAGCCAGCCCATTAGACTTGGCGCCAGGCCCTAAGGCAGCCCATAGGCGCACACTCTAACAAAGACCATGGAGCAATTGGTGTTAAATTATATATTTTCCACCTATCACTACTTTTAAGGAAAGAATGGTAATCTTTAACACAAGGAGCAAACATACAGATCTTATTTAAGTGAAGAAAAATAATGTTCAGGGAATCAGTGAAATTCATGAAGAACTATATAGGATATAATACTGCGAGAAGGTACTTACTTGTCTAAAGCTGCATAATATCTGTCCAAGTCCTTGTTTGCCATTTCAGTTGTCTGGAACCACATCAGTTTCAGATCAATAAAAATTGGGGTCACAGAAACAGAAACTGCAATATCATGCCATCTACCTTAAGTTGGAGAAGTTGATTAGCATATCGCATCTCGATATCCTTGTACTGTGTCTGTTTAAGCTCTTGCCTGTGCTTTGAAATATTACTTCGATAAACAGAAAGTGTTCCTTGACACCTGTTGAACTACAATCATATCCATGCAGATCAATCTCATGAGGTCCAGTTTACACAAGTAAATCATATTTCAAATTTAAACATTTTCACTAAGTACCAAATATCATGCATTATTTGGCAGTCTCATACAAGATTATGCTATTGTATTAGAGGCAACTGTCTTGACTATTACTGTGAATAGACAATACCTCTGAATTAAGCATCTCTCTTTCTTGTGAATGGCGCTTCAGATCAGCTTCTATAGTAGATGAGCTGCCTATTGAAAGAACTCTCTCTTCAAGTAACTCTATATCACGAGTAAGCCGATCCACTTCAGCCTTTGTTTTCCTGTAATTGAGATTGTCATCTATGTTTCTTTTCAACTGGCCCTGACCCTGCAGTAGTTCTTTGCTCTTGTTTAATTCATCTGATATGGCTTGCTTTTTTGCCTCACAATTCTTTAGCTCAGATTGTTTAAGTGAGTATCTTTCCTGCAACTCATTAAGCGATTCCATTTTTTTGGAATCCAAGTACCTGAGAGTATACTTTGCGGTTACAGATAAGCAGTAAAGTTGGAGAATTGAAAAGATGGAAAGAAATACTATACTCTTTGATCTTCATATTGAGTCTTCCAAGTGCATCAAGTTCTTGCTGGAAGTCCCTTTTTCTTTCTGCCATCCGATGATATTCTTCATCAAACCGTTGCTTCAAAGCATTATACTCTTGCAACATGTTCTCTTTCTCTTTAGACAATGGATCGAGAGACTCTTCTAAAAGCTAAATCATCGAGAAATAAAATAGTTGGAAAGCATTATACTAAGTACAAGAATTGCAATGGTATTGATGCAAAAACGACACAACAGAGATGTACAACAGGAAACAATGAGGTTAAAAAGAACGTGCAATAAAAAACAATAGCCACAAATGCGACAAAAAAAGTCATGGCACGAATTGACCTCAAGACTCGTGGTTTTCTCCTATTTTTCATTTTTTATTTTCAAAATATTCAAGCGGACAAGGTACTTGACCATGACACGGCACACATCTCAATGCCACAGTAAGGGTGTATGGGGCTATGCACAACGAAAAAATTGGACAGACATAGGTGTGTTTGGTTCTGTAGCTGGCCTGGCCTAGCCTTTCTTTGCCAAGCAAGGTTACCTTTGCTCGTTCGGGCAGGCGAGGAAAATCTGAAATGCGCTGGCCCTGAGGTTATCTTACCAGGGAAACAAACTCCAACACCATGGCCATCTCCTTGTCCAGCTAGGCAATACAGTGGCCAGCAAAAGATCCAGACAGACCCATAGTCATGTGCTAGACAGACTGGCCTAACCCTAGAAAAACGAGCCATCTGATACTCTACCACATAATACACCTTTGCTGCTGATTACTGCATCATGCAGCACTGCCTCGGTGATTGCCTTAGAGCTATACTGTAGCTTCAAGTTCTTAGGGTTGAATGTACTAAATGAACACAAGCAGAAATCTAGTCCCAGTATTCTTCTTCCCAGCCCCATTGGTGTGGCTACAAGTCAGCTCTATTGCACTGCAGGGATCAATGGTTGCAACACTAAGAAAGAAGGAACCAAACTTGAACAAAGAAAATAGTAGTCAAAACCATAGACATTAAATATAAAAAGAATTAGTGAGTACCTTCTTTTCTAAGGCCAGTTGTTCTTTTTCCTCAGCTAGACGCACCAATTCCTCTTCAGCTTTTTTGAAACTAGCCAATGTGTTTGTAGCTTTTATCTTCTCTTCCCGAGCAGTGTGCCATCTCACCTGAGCACTTGCCAAATCCTCATTTAGCATTCTGTGCTGATCCCTAAGATCATCCACTTCAATACTCAATGTGTCCCTGTGAAACCGAAAGGAACATAATGGTTGTTAAAATTATTGTTGTTTTCACCCTTGTAGATCTTTTCTGGCCTTTTTTCTAACTTTCTGTACAGTATTTTTTAACCCTGTTTGATATATTTACCACAGTAGGGGCATCCCTACTTTAATTACCTCAAAAAGAGTAATAAGAAACATCATGGTTGTTAAAATTATTTTTTGAACTTAACTGTTGTTAAAATTATTTACCACAAGTATCGAACACCCAGATATAATACTGCAGTATCATAACATAACTGGGAAAGTAGAGTTTGTGTGCTTATTAGAGTCTGTATCTGGAGAAATATGGATAAATATGTAATGGAGATGGAGCTTTGTCATGGGACTAGTATCTAACTGTTGGTGCACCGAGCACATGCATCATCATTTATAAAAATTCTACACATAACACAAACTAATGGCTATAACTTTTTTTTAAAAAAAAACTATACAGCAGGGAGACCCCCACTGTGCTAAGATATATTAATAAGGAAAAAATAAAACTGTACAAGGAAAAAAGTCCAAAAGGCACCTCACTGCCCTAAAAGGAAAAGAAAGACTTCAGAAAGTCCTCAAAAGAGGCTAAGCTAAGGCTAAAACTAATGTTGTGGATTAGTCTAATAGCTATAATTAATTCAATGCAACAGTGAGTCAACAGTAAGCCTAACAGTGTGTTGCGTATTAAGTTGTACCTAACTGTGAAAATGATGCACTAATTTTTGGGTGCACCATTCAATAGAAATGACATCTGATAAATGGTGCATGCATTGATGTTTAGTGGCTTAGTGCTAAATATTCGTTCCAGAGAAATCTATTCCACTTGTCAGCAATCTTCTTTCTCTCAGCCCTCTCTTATCCACATCACCTAAAAGGCTAAAATCCTACGAGGCAATGCCACGAAGGGACCTACAACTAAAAGATGGCTGACATGAAGTGTTTCAATGCCCTGCTGGTCAGGTTCAAGAAATTGATCACTTATTTCGATGACTAATTTCAAACTCAATAAGAAAAGGCAATTTGCTATCTTATTGATAATTCCATCAAGGATAAGACCTAAAGATTTCATTTCTGAATTGTTGAACATTAAATTGAGACCGTTTACAAACCATTTTTTGATTATTAAAAAGATTTCAGATATGAGAATTTGCCCCCTAGAATTTATTTCAGTAGCAACAAAGTGAGATAACCAATATCATCCTGCTAGAGCAAGACTCAAGTTACATGCATAACAAGACGTATGCTTAAATGGAAAGAAAGCAAAAGAGAACTAAAGGATTAGAGGTACCATCTCTTTAGATCAAACTGACTATCTTTTGATATGAGGTTTGAAATAACCCACCCTCTACTTACCTATCTTTTGTCTTCCATAACTAGTACAGCTAAAAGAGACTGAAAAGTCCACATAAAAAGATATCACTTTTCTAATACCGATGATTGGATGTGCAACAAAATATCTTATGAACTTAGCACCTTGAACAACATTTTTCAAAATTAGTGAGCAGGATTATAATGGAATCCTATTAAATACTGCAGACATGTTGCTGGGAGAATTCCGTTAAATCAGATACCTTGTCCTCTGGACAGAGTTTAGCTCCTGTTGAATTTCCTCCAAAGATTTAACACCTTGGCCACAAGAATCAAGTTTATATTCAAGATCTTCTACTTCTCCGGACAGCTGTTGTATTTCACGAAAAAGCCTGTCAATAGCATCCGTTGGTTGTAACAAGGCTTCCACTGCATCCCTGTCAATTTTAACTTGGGCAAGAACACCCAAAAGCTGCAACAAGGACCACATCACAGATATGTAATGAAAACTAGATCTTCAAAGATGGAACTTTTGGAACAGAAAGGAAAGCGGGCAAAATAGAAAAGGTACCAAACATTTTGACATGTATAATATATAAATCATTCTCAATGAAATAACAACATATGATGTGTCTGCTAGAGCTAATTAAAAGGAAAAGAATCCAATTTTTGAGGAAGCGATACAGCTGTAATGTGGTCACAGAAGACTTGGATTCTCAAATAGTAGAGATCTCGAAATTTATGACATCACCTAACTGCAGCAGTATATAGATTTTCACAATTAAAGATAAGTCAATCCTACCAAAACCTATGCGGGAGGCCCAACTTACAGCAACGTCAAGCTTGAGATTATGCCCACTTAAGCATGCCAAAGATATTTTGATGAACGATATCATCAGTTTCATTTGATGAGAATTGAATTGTACATGGCCTGAATTACAATTGTATCACATCTATTTGAAGAATAGGTGCATTTAAACTTTAATACATGATACAAGCATCAAGTCTTGAAAGTTTTAATTGCCAAATTGTGAAAAGGAAAACAGGGTGTACAAACCGTCTGCTTTAGCTAGTCAAATAGCAGGTATTTTAAACCATGGTAAATTAAATAATGACCATTACATAGACTTGTTTCAAGAGCCTTAATACTTTTAAAAAGATCACTGTCAACAGAATCATTATGAAGCATAATAGAGCTCGAAGATAATTCAGTTTGGATATGTTTTGATCAATCAAAATTAGCTAAGTCCTCTTGCTCCGCTGTCTACAATTTTGTGTGCGAGAATTGAAAGCGGATGGGGTCAATAAAAGAAAACTAACATCATCAAATGCTTGTTCCTTCTGACTTTGGTCCGCCAAACGTTGATTCAAGTTCTTCTCTGCTAGAGGTATAGTCTCTTCTACCAGCTTCATGTAATCATCATAGACAGTACGAAGTTTATCCAGTTGCTGAAAAAAGGTTTCGGCTTCTGAGTATTCCTTTGCATGAGCTTTAACTCTCTCTCCAGTGCTTGCATTCTGCATCCTTTGCTGATATGGACAGAGAAAGCAACATCAGTGAACAAGTCCAGCATTTAACTTTGTAACAGAAAGAACAGTCTTTGATTATTTCATCACCTACTTTCTTTACAAACTCGTCTTCCTCATCAGGTGTAAAAGCACGTTCACAGCATGGGCATACATGTCGATCACGAGCCACTTGTTCAAAAGGTACAAACATCTGCCGCATTCCATTTGCATAGATCTCTAATCTGTGGCATATCAAAAAAACCATTTAATTTAAGTATCCCCAGACAAAACAGCTTCAACAGAACAGTATAAACTTGGATACCAACCTTTTCTTTTCATCTCTTTTGTCCTTGGCATCTTGCAGAACTTTGGGAAACATGTCAATGTCAGCAGAAATCTGTGAAATAGATTGAAGCTTGGAGTCCAGGAATCTTCTCTTTGCTGTATAAATTGTCAAATATCAATGGCAATACACGTTGGTGAACAGACTAGTATGGTATTTTGGTAATATAAACAAATGAACCAACATGCAGTTTCAACTGCACCTTATTTGCCGCAAAGAGCAATGCATGTACATAATTGTTAACAAAATATGGTATCATAGTTTAACAAAAATTCTACTGTGCCAATGAAGTGATTGCAGACATCTGTAGCAAGGTGCGTTGAGCACACTAATCAAGCTAGGTACCCCCTCCGGTCAAAGATACATTATGCCGATTTTTCACGGTCTTCAAGGTGCAACATTCCCTGTTATTACAGGAATAAGTAGGGATGAAAACGTATCGGATACGGATGGATATATATGGATACGGATAGGAATACAGATAATTATTTTTTTTCTGATACGAATAGTGCCAATACATCCTATTTGCATATTAGATATCCAATTTTAAGTATCCGGATTCAGATACGTTACTGATTGAATATTCGGATTCAGATATAAACTATTCATTTAGTGTCGGAACCCCTTTGGTCGGACGAACAGCAACCATCTAAATAACACCCTAGGATAGTTTTAGAGGCAGTTTTGCCTAGGCGCCATTACATGTGGATAGTGACGTGGCAAGGACATGTTTAAAAATCTAACTCACCCTCTAAACTAACCCCATCCCTGTCTCTCTCTCACACGCAAACCATGTCCACTAGTCACCTCTACACTATCTAGCTCTGGGGCAGAGGTGACAAGCATTACCCACTACTCATCTCTGCACTATTATAGCTTTGTGGCAAAGATGACAAGCACGTCCATTATTCTGCAGGACAAGAGACATAGAGCTCTGTGAGAGAGAGATGGGGTCAGCACCACATTATCTTCCATGTAGTGCACCGCATTAATAAAACAGCATAAAAACTGTCTGAGGGAATGATTTAGACGTACTGAATAGTTCCGGGTGGTAAATACCCAATTATACAATCAGTTTCAACAGTTTGAACAGATCAAAACACCTCACTCCAACTCCCCACCCCCCACCCCCCAAAAAAGAAAGAAAAAACACCATCAAACAAAAACTTCTTGCTTCTAGTTGTACAATGGCCTTGGACCACCTAATTGTTGTTGGCACACACACCACCTGCACACCAAGGTTAGCTCCTAGATCACCTAGAACACCACCTGCATTGGCTACGGAAGAAGGGGTTGAGCACAGATGCACACACACGTTGCAGCAGCTACACTCTGAATTTGTGGCAAATGAACTGCCTTTGCATTTTAAACTGCTAGGGATACATATACACATGTCTAGCTACCAACTACCTACTCCCAAGGTACACTAGTACCACTATTCATACACCTACAAGGAGTATACAGCCACTATTTGGCACTGCTCCTGCATACTAGTACTTCTACCAACTATGGCACTATTTGCCTACTACACATACATGGGACAATGCTGCAATGACTTAAGCATGCCCAGGAATTCAGGGAGAGGAGAAAAAGAAGAGCAGCAGCAGGTTATCTCACAATTGTTTCAAATTTGTTTTCTTTTCCAGGAAAAAGCTAAAGTCAAGCCAAAACCATCCCACAGTCGACTTCCTCCAATAAAATTCCCAATTCAAAACATAGTGGAACTTTTTTTTCTCGAACACGCAGGAGAACTGTGTATCATTGTATTAATAGAAGGAATGAGCCATACAGAAAGACCCAAACACACAGACCCAACACACACCACCACACAAGCCTTAGAATGTGAAGTGGAACTTCTTAACTTTGCCAACTTGGTAAAATGTGAAGTGGCAAGATCTTACCATCCAAATCTTTTCGAAGCTTTGTTAATTGTTCTCTAGCATCAGATACCTTGCTCTGAGCCAGTTTAAACTCCTGCTCTGCTTCCTGGGATTTTGATTTTAACTCGTTGTATTCTTTATCCATGGGCCTGCGTAAGCAGAATCAATGAAATCATTATTCATCAGTAGATGCAGAATGGCAAGCATAAATGTCAAATGCAATATTGTAATTACAAGAGTATATGTTATATTGCTGTATGTGTGCCTTGCTATGGGATTTTTTGTAGGAGAATAATGTTCTCTAGTATTCTTCCAACCCTAGATAGGTGGGTATATAGTCAGTGATACATGGGCCTCTATATGGGCCATACACACACATACTCTAACACCCCCCCCCCCCGCAGTCTGGACTACCGGCGCAGCGGTGTACGAGACTGGCTAACAAAGAAAGAAACACACACGGACAACCCGCCCAGTCAGCATCAGTGTAGACAACCAGCTCAGCAGGAGAAGACCGGTGGAGGACCAAGCCGAAGCCAATCGTGCCTCGGATGTAGAGAAGAAGACGCTTCAGTGCAGCAAGGTCGGACTCTCGAGGATCATGCATATGGAGGCAGATCTGCTGGACAGCGTAGGTGAGGTCCGACCTGGTGAAAGTGAGGTACTGTAAGGCTCCAGCAAGACTCCGATAGGCGGTCGGATCAGCAACAGGATCACCCAGAGTAGCAGACAGCTTCGCCTGAGTATCAACAGGAGTGGAGCAAGGCTTGCAATCAGTCATCCCAGCACGCTCCAGGATATCAAGAGCATACTGACGCTGGTGAAGAAGAAGACCAGCCTGGCGGGGCTCAACTGTCACGCCCAAGAAGTGGTGAAGCTTGCCCAGATCCTTCATAGCAAACTCCTTCTAAAGAGAGGAGATAATCCGCTGGAGCAACTATGGGCTGGAGGCTGTCAGGACAATATCATCAACGTAGAGGAGGAGGTAGGCAATGCCATCAGCATGGTGATATATGAACAGTGAAGTGTCTGACTTGGCCTCAACAAAACCCAGTGTCACCAAGAAAGCAACAAAACGAGAGTACCAGGCCCGAGGTGCCTGCTTCAGACCATAGAGAGACTTGTTCAGCCGACAGACCAAATCCGGACGACTGGAGTCCACAAAACCTGCTGGCTGAATGCAGTAGACTGTCTCTGTCAGAGTGCCATGTAGAAAAGCATTCTTGACATCGAGCTGGTGCACTGGCCAAGAGCGAGAGAGAGCCAGAGAGAGGACAGTACGCACTGTAGCTGGCTTCACCACGAGACTGAAAGTCTCATCATAATCCACACCGGGGCGCTGAGTGAACCCCCGAAGAACCCAACACGCCTTATAGCGCTCCAGAGTACCATCAGCCCGGTGCTTGATAGTCCAAATCCACTTGCCGGTCACCACATTGCAACCAGACAGACGCGGCACAAGGTCCCAAGTCTGGTTGGCAAGAAGAGCGACATACTCCTCTTCCATCGCACGACGCCAGTTCGGATCTGCCAGAGCCTCACGAACTGACGCCGAAGAACCCCGGCCGCCTGCCGAATCACTATGGGATGGGTGTGACGAGGATCCCGATGGATGACCGGCGGGTGGTACACGGCCGGCTCCACCCGAGAGCGGCGTGGTGGAGGCGGCGGTGGTGGCGGCAGAGGAGGCGGAGACGGCGCCGGTGGTGGAGGAGGTGGAGATGGCTCCGGAGACGGTGGTGGAGGGGGCGGAGCCGTCGAGCGGCGCTCGTAGACATAGCGCACAGGGGGCGCATAGTCCACGGGCACCTCCGGAACCGGAGGCAGAGGAGCAGGCATCTGTGGATGGCGTCGGTACACCTGCACCGGCTCGGCGTAGCGTGCAGGTGTCGTCGAGGCCGTGCGTGGCGCGGGAGGAGGCACCGGGACGGTGCTGGGCGCAGCAGAAGGCGTCGGGGCCGCGCGTGGCGCGGCAGGAGGCTCCAGGGGCGCAAAAGGCGCCGGTACCACGCATGGCGCGGCGGGAGGCTCCAGTGGCGCGACGGGGGGCGCCGGGGCCGCGCGTGGCGCGGCCAGAGGCACCAAGCCCGCGTCGGGTGCGACAAAGGGCACCGGGACAGCGGGTGGTGCAAGAAGAGGCTCCGGCGCCGCGCGTGGCGCAGCTAAAGGCGCCAGAGCTGGTGGTGAGTCAGAAGAACCTGCTGGAAAAGGAAAAACAAAAACAGGTGGCTGAACCACCGGGTCAGAAAACATAGACTCAAGGTCAGGATCAGGAGAAGGTGTGGAGGTGGAGAAGTAGGGGAAGTCCGACTCGTCAAACACAACATGTCGGGAGATAAGAACCCGACGAGAGGTGAGGTCAAAGCAACAGTACCCCTTATGGTCAGGGGAGTAACCGAGGAACACACAACGTGTCGAGCGAGGTGCGAGCTTGTGAGGAGCAGTGGCAGCAAGGTTCGGGTAGCAAGCGCACCCGAAGACACGAAAGTGAGCGTAGGTGGGAGGGGTACCGAAGAGAGCGTGGTGAGGAGTCGGAGCAGGGGAAGCTGTGGAAGGAAGACGGTTGAGAAGGTAGGTGGCGGTGTGAAGGCTCTCTGCCCAGAAGCGCGGGGGCAGGGAGGCCTGGATCAGAAGGGTGCGCATGACATCGTTCGTGGTCTGAATCATGCGCTCAGCCTTGCCGTTCTGTGGAGAAGTATACGAACAAGACATACGCAGCTGAACACCTCGGGAGAGAAAGAAGGAGCGAGAGGTGTTGTTATCGAACTCACGACCGTTGTCACACTGGACGGCCTTCACAGTGAGGCCGAACTGAGTGGACACCCAAGCAAAGAAGTGAAGGAGGGTGGGGAAGGTGTCGAACTTGGCACGCAAAGGAAAAGTCCAGGAGTAGTGAGAAAAATCATCAATGATCACAAGATAGTACTTATAGCCAGACATGCTGAGTACAGGAGATGTCCACAAATCACAGTGAATAAGATCAAAAGCATGCGACGCATGCGAAGAAGAAGAAAAAGGAAGCCGAACATGGCGACCAAGCTGGCACGCATGACAGAGGTGCTCAGCACTAGTCCTAGTACAAGAAACATCTGCACTACAACTAATCTGAGCCAAAACATCTCGGCCGGGATGACCAAGACGGCGGTGCCAGGTGGTGGAGGACGGTGTCGCAGCAAGAGCAGCTGACGAGGAAGACGAAGAGGTCGAAGGTGAAGCAGCAGAGGCCGGAAGGCGGAGGGTGTAAAGGGACCCGGAGCTATCACATCGGAGGAGTGGACGCCCGGTAGCCAAATCCTTCACAGAAAGACCAGAAGTGTCAAACTCGACAAAACAAGAATTATCAGAAGTAAATTGACGAATGGAAAGGAGATTGTGGACCATCTGAGGAGCCACAAGAACATCAGAGAGACGAAAAGGACTAGGAGCAGAACCCACAGAGGTGACAGGAAGACAAGAGCCATCTCCGACCATGATGGAAGAGGGACAAGAGGGGTGAGGTCGAACAGAAGAAAGAATACCCGCATTAGGTGTGGTGTGGTAGGAGGCTCCCGAGTCAGCAATCCACTCAGTGCCAACCGGCAGCGTCAGCCCCACAGTGCTGAAAGACTGCGCCAAAGCAGCCTGATCCCACCCCCCGGCCACGACGAGCTGGGCTGAGGAGTCCAGGACGGCGCGTAGGAGGCAGCACCCGTGACCATGGCAGCCGGCTGGTGCGGAGAACGAGGCCCCCCTCCCTGACCCTGGAAGGGCCACATGGAGATGCGTTCGGACCACGCGTTGGTGAAGGTCGGCCAGGGCGCACCCCCGGGAAGAGGAGCAAGAGCAGGGGTCGGAGCCTGGGTGGGCGTCCCATGACCCCCACCACCGCGTCCACGACGACGGCGGCACCCACGCCCCCGCCCCCGCTCGGCCCGGGGGAGGAGCGCCAAGGAGAGAGGTGGGCGGCGAGGCAGAGGACGACGGTGGGGCAGCGACGAGGGCACGGGAGGCAGTAGAAGGGCCGAAGTCGTAGTCGGGGTAGAAGTGTGGAGACCCCGGGTGAGCTCCTCCAGGGTGAGAGCATCACGGACCTCCAGGAAGGTGGGTGTCGGTCGCTGGTGGGTGATCAGCGTCCGCAGGGCCTCGTAGCTGCTCGGGAGGCCCCGCACGACGTTGAGCACCAAGACGTGCTTCGGGACCGGGTACCCAAGGTCGCAAAGAGCGTCAGCCGTGCTCTTCATCTTCCTGCAGAAGTCGCCCACGGACAGGTCGCCCTGCTCGAGCGTGCGGAGCTCGGCGTCGAGCTGGAGGGCGCGAGTCTGGGCATTCCCGAGAAACTGAGTCTCGAGAGCAAGCCAGGCCTCGCGCGCGGTGCCGCCTGGAGTCCGCACGACATCCTGGAGATTGTGGGAGATGGTCCCAAAGATCCAAGATGTCGCGATGTTGTCGAGGCGCAGCCACGCCAGGTCACGAGCACGGACAGGAGTGTCGGAGAGGACGTGGTCGTCGAGGGCGTAGCGACGAAGCGCGAGGAAGACCTGGTCCCTCTAGCGAGCGTAGGAGGTGGAGGTGGAGTCGAGGAGGACGGTTACCAGGTTCTTGATGTGCGGGACCCCAGGCCTGAAGGTGGAGGTAGGCCATCATGGGGTCAGCCTAGCCGAGCGGGGGTCCAGCACGCTGCAGGGCTGGAGCAGTGGGCGGCGCCTGTGGAGCAGGTGCAGTGGGCGACGGCTGAAGAGGCGAGGAGGCGACGTGCTCCACCTCGGAGGCGTGGAGGAAATGCTCCGCCTCGGTGACGCGACGAGCGAGTGCATCGGCCGCAGAGCGCTCATGCTCCCAAGCGAGAGCCGCCAGGCGCACCCGCTCCTGAGCTGCAGCCACCTCGGATCGAGCGGTGGTGGCGACGGTAGCGGGAAGGGGCGACTGGCTTCGGAGGAATGCAGCGGCGGAGAAGGGCTCAGACATAGGAGGCATCCCGAGCCCTGGGAAGACAGGGAGGAGGCCGGTAGGGGTGCTGCCAGGGGCAGGAGCAGCAGGAGCAGCGCCCCCAGTGCCTCCCACGTCGGAGGGCGTGGCGGTGTGCGCTGCTCCGGCGCCAGGGGCCCGTCCCCACCCCCTCCAGCGGCTGCGGGTGGATCCCCCGCACGGGTGGAGTCCCCGGCGGCAGGATCCGCCCCAAACGGGCACGGATCGGAGCTGGAGGTGTGGGGAGGGGGCGGCTCGCTGTCGGTGGAGGAGGAGAGCAGCGGTGGCGCAGTCCCGACCGGCGCGTGCGGGTACTGAGCCGCGGCCGGCCCGCCGAAGGTGGAGGAGGCGGCGGCGGCGGCGGCCAGAGCCCGCCATGAAGCAGAGGATGACGAGCCGTCGAGGAGGAAGGGCGAGGGCGCGGAGAAGAGAGGCGGGCCCTGGGCCGGCGGAGGAGCTCCCTGCGGCGGCGGAGAGGCACCCGCCGGCGGATTCACGACCATGTACGCCATGGCTGCGGAAGTTGCGGCGGCGGCCTGGAAATCCGCCGCGCTACGGCGGCGTAGGAGGGAGAGGAGAGCAGCGGAGGGTAGGTGGAGAGAGGAGGCGGCGGCTGCTGCTGCCGGCCGGCCATGGGAGAGTCAGCGGCGGCGGCTGCTCAGGGGAGAGGAAGGAGGAGAAAGGAGAGAAACCTAGCTGATACCATGTAGGAGAATAATGTTCTCTAGTATTCTTCCAACCCTAGATAGGTGGGTATATAGTCAGTGATACATGGGCCTCTATATGGGCCATACACACACATACTCTTAACATTTTTTTTAGGTTTATTTGCCTAATAGCATAGGTTGAATCCATGCAAGCCTAAACTCTGAAACAAGTGTGGGTAGACTACAGACATGTTTATGCACTGTTTTGTATATGATCAGCTAGCTCATATTCAAGATACAAACAATTCATGAAGTGTACACAACTGAAGATACTAGTTCTACCCATCCAGTAGTCCAACTAAAGCTGTTACTGTAACTACAGCTATGCATAGGTAGATATAATTAGGATTAATGATGTGTGTATGTCAAGGTAGGATTACAAGTCATTATGTACTTCAAACATATTGTACATATTTAATATAATTAATCTAGAGTATTAGGGACACACCAAAAGGCTTGATTGATCTCCTTCTTCATATCCTTCTCAGCAGGAAGCCATCCCCTAAGAATATTTTTGATTTTGTCCTTGTGCTCATTAACCCTGCATTTTATAATCCAAGTGTTATATGATTTTTCATAAACTTGAGGGACCGAAAGGCCTATTTTGCCTTAACTGTCCAGGTACTGCTGGCACCCGGTTTTCCCAGAAGGGACCAGGTGTTACAGTTGGCACATGATGAACAGTGTCATATTGACTGCATGTCCAATTTCTTGACAACTAGGACAAATTTCAAACTGAATGCTGCAGCTATAACTTATGTGTACTATATATACGACTTTCTGACAAGCTTTCGAAACAGTGCAACATGATAAATTCAGTCTGAACTGGTCGAATAAATACCATATGTCTCTCCCTTTCATCAATACGGGACAGATTAAGCTTTGAAAGCTCCACTTCTGCAGCATCACGTTCTTTCTCTTTATCTTTAGTGCGCCTTGAAATACCTGACTGAAAAGTACTTAATTTATTAGGAAATAGTACCAGAAAGAAAAATTATGGGGGAGCATGCAAGTTTGGAAAAGTCCAGTGTTCTCTCCATCACAAACCACGGATTCAATCTTAGATTGTATCTGTCCATCAACTTCAGAGTAGCAGGCATTTACTTTAAGATAGTGTTTCCACAAAACATCTAACTGATCGTCATTGGATTTCTGCTCAAGAAAAGAAAACAAACATATTTAGTATGTACCTTTAATGATGATGAAGCGCCCGACTGTACGGGGCAGATATTTTTAATGAAATATCTAACATCCTTCCTCAGCAAAAATCATTTGGAACATGAAATACAATCGTGCACCCAACAACGGAGTTGACAAGCCAAGAAAACTAAAACTGCAAACTAAAAAGGATGCAGAATAAACCAAGCTCACAATATGGCCACTCCATAGAAATTTAATTCTGAGAACGATTTGGTAAGAGTATACATCAGTAGCAATTCTGAAAAGAAAAAAAGAAAACCTTCTTCTCCTGCAAATCATTCTCAAGATTTGAGAGTCTCGCTTTAATTCTGTTTGTAAGGTTCAGAGCAACATCATTTGTAAAGGGAAATTCAGGAACTGGCCCAAAGTTATGTTTGGCGAATATCTTTTTGATCTCAGAGTCTCGTTCCTGCTTCATAGACATATGAGCCTGAAAACCATAAACATGGAATTAGACTCCAGAAAAGAGGGAAAATGGCCAGCAAGTAAAAATAGAAGAAAGGATTACATCAGCTTCAGCCTGGAGCTTTCCTATGCCACGTGTTAAATCAGAAATTGTCTGGGACACCGAGTATCCATGTGCTGCTTCATCATCCATATCTCTTCCTAGTTTACTGATTTTATTTTCTAGTATTGCAATCCTTTCTTCAAATTTTGTTTGCCATTCCATTAGTTCCTCATCGGTATCTGAACAGAACAATAGTTAATTTCTGTCATATTGGGGGAAAACCATTAGGCAAAAGGGCATACTAGTGAGAACTTAACCTTCATTTTCCTCAGAAAGTGCAGCATACTGTTGCTGCTGAAGTGTAAATAATGTACTTCTCTCCGCTGCTTTGATGCTAATTTGCCCCTGAAGTCTTCTCAATTCATCCAGACTTGCTTTCGTATGCTTCATTTCATTCTCGATACCTTGGATTTTTTCCTTCAGTTGCTCCATTTGAGATTTTGAGGCATCTGACTTCTCTTGATCTTGAGCAATATTTTCACGGAGCTGCAAAATTAATTGGAGTTAGTGGAACAGTTTTCCCTCTAAACAGAACTCCACAGCACAAGTGTGAAATGCGTTTCCGTTTTTCTGTAAACACTTTCTGCTATACAAACACCATTTTCACCAAACAACTAAATTGAAACAGAACTGGAAGCAATATGAGTAAGAACAAGTAGAACAGAAGAGACAAATCAATAACAACAGTAATGATCAGAACAGCAGTAATATACCAATAACTATAATGTAGAATAGGAGATGGAAGAAGGAGAAGATCGAAGAATGCAGATCTAGCTTAATATATGCAAACAATGTAGAATTTGGAATCAGTTTGCTTTCAAATTCAAACTAACTAGGTGATACCCCGCGCGTTGCTGCAGGAATTTTTTTAAACAAAAGTTCAAGGTGAAATGTGAAATTAGAAACATCAAGGTAATTGCATGGCAACATTCTTTTGTAAACAACATTATGCATGGAAGCACTTTCATTTTGTTGAAACAATTAATCATCTCCTTATTTCCTGTGTCTTTTTGTGCCAAGCATGGTTCCACGGCAGCTGGGTTTACAGGCTTTAACTCCACAACCTGCTGACCAATGCTTTGAGGATTGGTGGGATCAGGCGAGCAAAAGACAGCTTTGAGGATTGGTGGGATCAGGCGAGCAAAAGTGTGGCTGACCAGGTTAATACGGGTTTGAATTCTGTCATAATCATGGTGGCTTGGGCCATTTGGAATCATCGAAATCGGTGCATTTTTTATGGGATGCAGCCTAATCTGGATAGGCTCCTTTCCTCCATTAGAGATGATCTGCATATATGGGAATTGGCTGGGGCTAGAGGAGTTTCTCATCTCCTCGCCCACCTTCCTCACGGTTAACCTTTATTTGGGATTTTGGGGTTTTTTCTAGGTCATGGGTTGCTGTTGTTTCTCTTTGTAAGGTTTCTTAGGGAGTGGTGGGGGTTTTTTGTTGGTTTTTGCCCCCCTTTTTGTAAAAACCTGTGTAACGGGTGCTTCACCCGTTTTCTTCTTCTTGATATAATGATACACAGCTCTCCTACGTGTTTGATAAAAAAAGAATTTTGTGGCATGGTGCTCACAAAGATATGCTATTGGTCACAAAAAATCAGTTGAAGACATAAATAGATGGTCCAGTGGATGGTGAGATGATATATAATAGGTTATGACGTGGATAGGTTGCATGTTGAAAGAAATAGAGCTATTACCCTTAGAGGGGTGCATCTATATAGGCTATATAGATTTCCATGTTTTAATAAAATAAGAATCTGCAATCCTGCTGTTCAAGGCAGACACATTTTCTTCATATGTCCATTCTCAAATATGCATATTGTTTAAAATTTTCCAAATATTATCATTCTTGACCACTACAAATAATAAGAAACATTATCATTCTTCACCACTACAATTAATTAGAATCTGCACAACGTAAATAATTACTGATAAATCAACTAAATTCAAATTGGATGGAGATTTTAAAGGTAAAACCAAACAATTTTGGTCCGGAAAAAGTCTACATCACTCCCTCAACTATGAGGTGTGGACTACATGACCCCCCCAACCTATGAAACGGTCTATATCACCCCCTGAACTTTTTAAAACCAGTCAAATTACCCCCTGAAGCATTTTTGAAAAATCATAGTAAATCATAAAAAATTCATAAAATAGAAAATCCAACTGTGTTGGACTCCAAATGAGTAGATCTACACAGTGAACATATAATATGGTATGCTTTAGTTTTTTTTTTGTAGCTTTAGATCTATGATTTTCTTCATAGCTGTAAAAAAATATACTAAAGAATATCATATTATATGTTCATTGTGTAGATCTACTCATTTGGAGTCCAACACATTTGGATTTTTCATTTTATGAATTTTCTGTGATTTACTATGATTTTTCAAAATTGCTTTAGGGGGGTAATTTGACCAATTTTGAAAAATTCAGGGGGTGATATAGACCGTTTCATAGGTTGGGGGGTTATGTAGTCCACCCCTCATAGTTGAGGGGGTGATGTAGACTTTTTCCATTTTGGTCCTGGAGGTAGTTACAGCATGGGCAGGACAACTGTGCAAGTCATGTGACCAACTTTTTGTACCTAACAGTTCATCTTTAAACAAATGTTTTGATTCTAGGCCATACCAAAGAATCACAAGACCAATCCTCACAGAATAGTAAGTTTACAGATGGCACAAAGGTTGCCAAAAAAAAGCAATAGCTGTCTTTCGCCGATACTGATTTAGTAACATGCAAAGAAAAGAAAAACAAGGTAACAAGTAAGAAGTACCTTATATGCTTGATCTTTTACAGTCTGAAGATTCTCAAGCTTCAACCTAAAAGTCTTGATCTCTTGAGCTTGATCCTTGTGAAGTTTCTTTATGACTTCAAGAGCTTTGGTATAGCTGTACTTGAATTGGGAAATTCAGGAATTCATGTGGTTGTTATGAAAATGACATCAACTCGACCGTGAAGCAAACATGCTATTTCAAACAGGTGATGATAGTTTCAATAAAGAAATAGGTGTTGTGCAAAGCTTCTTAAGTAACATTTAAACAGTAGTTTTTTTTAAGTACCGGGTCGCAGAGAAAATGTCATCAAACTTCTTCTTAAGCGTTGAAGGGTCCTGCAATGGCCAATTCGACTCATCTTGGTGCACAAATATAACATTCTCCAGTACAGCCTTTGAAACACCCATTAAGGCTGGAATCTCTCTATCCATGTCCGCACATCTGTAGCTGAGACAGACCTTCTGTACTAAGATAACCAATTAAAGCCAATATGTCAATAAATAAACTTATTTGACCCCGAAGTACGAAAAACTAGTTCCCTGTTAGTAATGCAGTTCCTTGCATAAAACTTACAATCAACGGAAGTACCAAATAGCAGGTGTTAAAGTTACATTGCCCGAAGACACGTATTTCATGTACAAATACATTACGGCAGTCTTAATATAAAGATATCAAAGGCTGAGAAGTGTGCTGAGCAGTGAAATTTTTTCAAACACAAGAGGACAAACACAAAGGAATGGAAGAGATTATATATCCTTTCAGTTTACTAGTACCTAACATGATTCACAAGATATTTTCATTATTCCATCAATTGAATACCATTTATATTTCATTATCTTCTGACATATAAGAGCATCTCCAGCAGTTTGCCAAATCGAGTTGCCATCTTTGATTTTTGGCAAAAACGTAAAAATACTCCTCCAACAGTTTGGCAAAAGACTTGACAATTTTTGGCAACTTGGGAAAAACAAGCCTCCAGCGCGCAAATATACGCGCGCTTGGCATCGTCATTTCTAGACAGGTGGGAGGGTGAATAAAGAAATAAATAACAGAGAAGGGTTCCTGATGTAAGTTCTCAAGAGGTGGAAGGGCATAAACATAATTTTGTTTCTCTCAGGGTTTGGCAAGTGAATTATGCCAAACTATTGGAGATGAGCTCTTTTTTACTTACCATATCTTTTTAGAAGCTGGCAAAACACAAGATTTGCCAAGTAAAATTTGGCAAACTCTTGGAGATGCTCTAACAAACTGAAATCAAACACATTGCATAACACTATGCGCGTGCATGCTAGCAGCAAATGTAATATATACCTAGTATATGGGGGTGCTAGCATGATGCCATACATATCTTCCACATTAATTTCCATGAGACTGGGAACAGAAATTGATGCAATATATTCCTTTTGGGGATAAATTTAGTGTCGTGAAAAAATTCAGCTACTTCCAAGCTACCACAAACAAAGCAAGTTAGACAGTACACATCAACATATGTTGCTGTTTCATTAAGACTTGTTCAGCAATTTCTTATCCTGGGTTTTCAAAGCAATGCCATTATAAATGTTGCCCTCTTGTAATGCTATACTAGACTATAATTTTATAAACTCAAAATGCAAAGACCAAATGGGGCAACAACTTAAAATCTGAACAAAAACAATAAGAACTAAGAAGAATGTGTGGACCTCGCCCGTGTGTGGATTTATAGTCTGGAGAACACTTTCAATTGCCTTAAACTCCATCTTTGATGCCTTTTGGGTAAGCTGGAAGGATCGGATGCACACCACATCCTTTCCTGCCGCTGTCTTAAACCGCAGCTTAATCTGCCCTTTTGTTTCCGTCTCTCCAGCTACCTACATTTTACAATATAACATGGATAAACTTCAAACAGCTTACAGAGTTTCAATTCATCCCAGATTAGCTACCATTCTCAAATTCTCTTAAGATGATTAGAAGATTCTAGTATTCACATTAAGTAGACCCGCACGCACCGCAGTACTAACAAATCCAGTACAAGGCCTCCTTACAAGAGTACCAAGGCCCTGGTCTTAATGGACTAATGGCTCAGGAAACCACATATCACCTTGGGGTCGTGGACGAAAGTGTGGCCGGAGCGGGAGTTGGGGGGCAGCTCGCCGGTGCAGGACAGCTTCAGGCACTCGATGATTGTCTGCAAAAGCCATCCAAAAATCAATCCGGGAAACACCAATCTGCTGGGTGCACGGGGGGCGGGGATTGGTTAGTAGTGGGGAATCAAACACATACTGTCTTGCCGGCGCCGTTGGGGCCGACAATGAGGGTGAGGGGCCTGAAGAAGGTGATGACGTTCTTGTTGTCGGGGTCGAAGCTCCGGATCCCCTTGATAAGCATCTTGTCCACCGTACTCATCTTGTCCCGCAAGCCCGGGTGCCGCCGCCTCTGCGGCTTCCGCTCCTCACTCCTCCGGTCGGTGCCGGCGCGATTACACGGGATATAGATTGCGGATACTATTCCGGTATACATCAATTGGTTCGGCTCCGCCATGGATGGTTGATGGAAGCGGATTTAAAAGGAGACTTTTACCTGTGAACCATTATAAAAGATCACCTTTACCTGTGTACTATTGAGTTTCAAAAAAGCTCCTCAAACCCATTCAACAAACTTTTCTTTATCTGTGAACCATTCTGTTCGATTCCGTCTCATTTTGACGCTAACAGAAGCGAATTGAGAAGCAAAATGACCCTATTGCCCATAGCCATCCCTTAGTCACCCCTCCTCTGTTCTGTTCGTGCTCAGGTCCCTCCTCCTCCCTTTCTCTCGTTCCTCTTCTTGCTCTACACTTATCGACTCAAGCGAAAGAGGCCTCCAAGCGAAACCCTAGATCTCGCACGACAGGAAACCGGGACGGGAGGGAAGGCTGCCTCGCGCGACCGGGCACGGGCGCGGCTCCTGGCGCGGGCGCTACGCGCGGGAGGCGCGGGCGTCGCACGGGAGGGGCCCGCGGCGCCAGGCGAGGGCGTGGGGCGGGAGCCACGCGCGGGAGGGGCCGCGGCGCCAGGTGCGGGCGTCGCGCAGGAGGGGCCCGCGGCGCCAGGCGAGGGCGTGGGGCGGGAGCCACGCGCAAGAGGGGTCGCGGCGCCAGGCGCGGCCGTCGCGCAGGAGGGGCCGCGGCGCCAGGCCTCGCGCGGGAAAGCAGCTCGATTCCAGAAGCGATGACGAACGAGCGACCAGCTTGGCTTCCAGATGGGTTAGTTATTTTATGCCTTCAATTGCATAACATCAGTGCCATTTTTCGTGTCATTAGGATTTGATTAAACTCTGTAGATATGTATATATTCATCTGTAGGAATGACATCAAGACTAGTTTCAGTTTAGAAATCAGGATAATTACTCCAACTATGCGAGGATCATGGTTTGGGATGAACAAAGTTGTTGATTCGGACACCACAAATTTTAAAGATCTTGTTGATGAAATTACAGATAAGTATCCTCATGGGTATGGTGATGTAGTGAAGCTGTTCTATTTCTGTCCTGATAGCAAGTCCAACATACAAATTCATTCTGACCAAGACTTAATGAATATGTTTGCCAAACATATGAGTTCGAAATGTTGTTTCATGTCAATTGCATACCATAAACCTGATGCTGAACCACCAGAAATTCCACTATGGGATAATATTGAAATCCCATGCACCCCATCAATGGCAGCCCCTAGCTATGTAGAACCTAGCAAAGCAAGTGAACCTGAGACTGTTACAGAACCAGAGAATGACATGGTTGAGGAAGAGGACAACTATCTTATGAATCCTGAACCAGAAAATGAACATGTGAGGGTTGATGAGGAGGGTTTATACATGGACATAGAACCAGAAAATGAACATGTGGGGGTTGATGAGGATGAAGATTATGATCCAGGTTCGGACTCTGAATCTGATTCTATGTCTGACTCCCATATGGATGCCGAGGTAGATGAGATTGTTGAGGATAAAATGCCATCTTATGTAACTGAAGTTGCATACAACAAAGATGACCCTCCTATGGAACAAGGGAGCATCTATCCAAACATGTTTCAATTTAAGTTGGCTCTTGCAACACATGCTATAAAGAAAGAATTTGAGTATAACATTGAAGTGAGTGAACCAGGGAGGTATCGGGTATACTGCTCGGAGTTTTCAGATGGGTGTGAGTGGAGGATTCATGCATCAACAATGGGTGATCTTACTACTGTACAAGTTCGTAATTTATTTGTTCATATTTTGTCACTAGCACTTAATTCATATTTTTTGAATTTATTTTTGACAAGATTCAAACTAACCTTTGTAGGTCAAGAAGAACCCTTCTCCTCATACATGTCAGAGTTCTAGGAGGAATGGACAGCCGAAAGGTGCCACCAAGTTTTGGGTTTGTGAGAAGATCAGAGGCTGGTTGGCTGAGGAGAAACATATCAAGGCTGTAGAACTTAAGAGAAGATTGAAGGAGCATTACAAGGTAGATATCAGTTACAAGAGTGTATGATGGCAAACAACTTGCTATGGAAGAGTTGTATGGAAATTGGAAACGTAGTTTTGACAATTTGTACAAGTTGAAGGCACAGATAGAGCAGACCTGTCCTGGCAGCTTTTTTATCATTGATCATCACGAAATAGAGGACAAGACCAGGTTCAATCGGCTTTTTTTTGCAATGAAACCTTGTGTTGAAGGTTTCCTTAGAGGTTGCAGGCCTTATTTGGCTGTTGACAGTACATTCTTGACTGGAAAATTCAGAGGTCAGTTATGCATTGCTTGTGCAGTTGATGGGCATAACTGGATGTACCCAGTTGCCATAGGAGTCATTGATTCTGAAACCAATGAAAATTGGAAGTGGTTCATGGAGAGGCTCAAGGAAGCTATAGGCACCCCACCTGGTTTAACCTTTTCCACAGATTGTGGCCAGCTAGTCATGACAGGAGTCAGTGAGGTTTTTCCATATGCAGAGCATAGAGAGTGCATGTGGCACTTGATATAGAATTTTAAAAAAAGGTATAGTGGAAAAGTGTTTGATGACCATCTGTGGGCTGCTGCTTATTCTTGGAATTCATATATGTTTGACAAGCACATCCAAGCCATGACTGAAGCAAATCCAGCTGCAATATTGTACTTGCAGGAAAGCCATACAAGGCTGTGGACAAGAAGTCAATACTCTACAATGTCAAAAGTTGACTATGTGACAAACAATTTAGCTGAATGCTTCAACAATTGGATAAAAAATCACAAGGGACTGCATCTAGATGACTTAATGGACACTTTTAGACAGAAGCTCCTTATCAAGTGGAATGCCAGGAAAAGAGTTGCACTCAAGATGGAAGGCAAAATTTTACCACATATCATAACTAAGTTGAAGGAGCAAAGCAGGAACCTGGACATTGATGTTGTCACTAGCTCACCTGATGGGATAGCAGAGGTTACAGCAAGGGGAGGTTCTAGTTACAGGTTTGTTGTGAACCTACAAGAAAGGACTTGTTCATGCAGAGCATGGGACGTTTCTGGAATACCATGCAAGCATGCAATTGCCTTTATCACCTCTATACCTGGAGAGAAGATAGAAAATCATGTGGACAACTACTACTCAGTTCAGACGTTCAAGGCTGCCTATGATGGTAGAATCCCTTCTATACCAGACAAGTCCATGTGGCCCAAAGAAGAACATGGTTTCTTCATGCATCCTCCATTGTTGAAGCCAACAGCTGGTAGGAGAAGGGAAAATAGATACAAGGGAGCTGCAGAGGGGGGTCGCAATATAAATACTAAAGGTATGCATCAGTGCCCAATCTGTCACCAGTTCGGACACCATTGGTACACTTGTAAGGATGGTGACCCAGATGACATAGCGGCGATGCTTGCTGAAAGGTAAAATGGAAGCTAAATGTTGTAATTATTTCTACATATTTGCTGCAATTCTAGTTGCTAAAACATTTTCTTGTGCAGAGGTCCACCTAAAAAGAAGACAACACCAGCTACTACTGAGACTAGTATTGTGCTTGCAGCAGCTACAAAAAGAATGGTCTTTCCAGATCTACCTGCTGTTGCGAATTTATCAAAGAAAAGGAAGAACAAATCATCCTCATCAACTCGTGCAAAGAAACAAAAAAGTACTTCCAATACTTCAACTGCTGAACCTAGTGACCCATCTGTGAGGTTAGCTAATTTTCTTAAGTTGTCTTTTCACCACTTCAATATCCTTTGGTTAATGTTGCTGGTGCTAACATATTTTTGGTTTACTAATATTTCCTTTATCAGAGGGTCTGCAACAGGTTCAAATCAGCTAGATCATTTGGCTATAACATATCCTGCTGGATCAAGTGAGCAGCACATGACTGAGAAGAGCACAAGTCAACAGCAGCACAAGAAGAAGAGGGCCATTAAAAAAATACTTACTCCAAACAAGGCTAGTCCAGCCATGTCAACCCGCAGCAAGGTCCCTAGTTCTCCTCATAGTCCGGCCATGGGAACTAAGAGCAAGAAAAGACTTGATCTTTGATCAATTTGCATCTGTGTGGCATGCTTTTGTAGTACTTGATGTCTGTATGACCAAACTCTGGATGTCATTTTGTAGTATTTGAGGTCTGCATGACCAAACAAGGTTTAGATTAGTAATGAGGCCAATGTAACCATATTTTGTGTGCAAACTTGACTTTGTGATCAAGCTGACTATGCATGTTGATGATATATTTGGACCTCCTTTATATGTCGGCTGTATTTCATAAATACATATTGTGGTTGTCTTAATTGATGATTTTTTTCCTATCTTGCAATATTATATTAGGATGTTGTGAAGAGGTCCTGTGGACGGTGGCAAAATATTTACTTAGTTGTCATTTTTTTGAATCATTAAAAATTTATTATATTTACTATGCTAAGAGTGGTGTAGAGGGGAAAAAATGATTCAGTTACTTTTATAGTGGTACAGAGGTAAAAATGAAGTTTTCATGCACATGAGGGTAGATGGTCATTTTTCCTTCCCGTTAGCTCCCGTTAGCTACTGTTATGGTCAAAATGTAACAGAATGGTTCACAGGTAAAGAAAAGTTTGTTGGATGGGTTTGAGGAGCTTTTTTGAAACTCAATGGTACACAGGTAAAGGTGATCTTTTATAATGGTTCACAGGTAAAAGTCTCATTTAAAAGAGGAAGGAGGAGGAACCGAGGAGGAAAATGGGGGAGGAAATCGCTTCTTCGGTTCTGGGTTTAAGAGGTATCTAAGCCTCTTCGTGGGGTTTTAGGGTTGGAAAAAGTATGTATAACCCCCTCACCTATCATTACTGGAACACATAACCCCCTCACCTTCAAAACCGGATTTTGTGCACCCTAAACTTCTGAAAACCGGACAATTAACCCCCTGAGACGGTATTAGTGCCCAGTTTTGCTTACCTGGAGGTCCACGCTGGGTTCCTTTGACACGTGATGCTCAGGTCTATTTGTGAGGCATGTCCGGCCCAATTATTTGGCCCACCGAGGCAACAGCAGCCTCTCACGGCAGGAGGCCTCGCCGGCGGTCATCGCCGCTGACGGATCGCTGAAGGAGCTCTCGGCCTCCTCTCGTACTCGCGTCTCCGACGCGCTCTACTTCAACGAGCACCCGCCGACACTGGCCCCCGGTGACCTGCTCTGCCAGGGGCAGATTTGCTTCGTGCTTCCGACGGCCATGCTCGAGAAGCCGCTGTCGACGGCCGACATGGCCGCGCTGGCCGTGCGCGCGAGCACGGTGCTGGCGGTGGCGTCCAGCGGCAAGCCACGGTGTCGTGCCTGTGGTGGTGGCAAGAAGAAGGTGGCCGTGCGCGTCATGCCGGTGCCTGTGGCCGTGCGCGTCATGCTGACGCTGAGCCCGACCGAAGAAGGACGAGAAGCTCACCGCGGCGGCATGGCTGAAGGGAGCGCTGAGCATCATTCAAGAGGACGCGAGTGAAGCAGTAGTCTGAAGCAATAGTCTGAATGTCTGATGCGGTCTCAAATTCTTTTGCTCTTTCAAGAAACCATTTTTTTCTAGCCTAAAATATTGCAATAAGTGCATACTAATGTATATAAATCAGTAGTTGCTAAACTAGAACTATTGTAAAAACATAAGTGTTCACTGCATGGAGAGTAGAAAGGATCATATTTTGGACTGATCAAACGACCAAAAGAACTGATAATCATACACTTTTGAGTACTCCCCTTTCATAGAATCTAAAGCTGCCTTCAAAACCAATGGCTTGGCTCTCTTACATTTGGCTATTGACACATCAGCTAGCATGTCCTTCAACACTACTCTCTTGATAAGTTCTACTTTCCAGGTGGGGTTATCTTTGATTTCGTGAAAGTAACGCTTTGCAATGAGTGGAGATGCTACCAGCTTGTTGTCTCTCCTGGGTGGACAGCAATGGTCATCTACAAATGTCACAACCTTAAACCATTCAGACCTGCTTGTTTTCGATCCATATATTAGCCATTTGCACCCAGGCCAAGAACAAATTGCTCTAACCCTGTTCTTCTCATCCTTTGGAAACAAGATATGTCTATGTGTTGTTATACCATACTTGATCAAAACCTTCTTAAACTGTCTGCTGGATCTGAATGCCATGCCAAGGGTAAAAATGGAACTGCAGCTTTACTGTCATATCTATTCTCCAAGCTCTTCCACCTCTCACTTTCACCATCACTATTTTCTCCATATGAGTACTCATCACTAGAGTCCACAAAAGGTTCTGCCTCATCAATAGCTAAATTGCAACCTTCTGCAAATAAACCTTCAACAAATCTATCAAGCTGACTACCATGATATCCAAGTTTTTTTTGCCTTCATGTTCCTCTTCACTTCCTTAGCAAATTTTCTCATCTCTTCAGCTTCTTCATCCTCTTCAGAACTGTCTTCTTCTATAGGTTGGTAATAGTCTTCATCTGAACTGTCAGAATCTTGACCTTATTCTTCATCTGAAACAGTAGGACATTTGCCTTTCACATCTTCCCAAGAATTCACTTGAATATGACCTTGTGTTGCTTGTGAACTCCCTGCCTGACTTGGTTTTGTAGGAGACATATAGAAATTCCGAAAAGATGTCAAGTCTTTGTCCTGGCTGCCCTTTCCACTCTGCTCACATTCTGCTTTGTTATCTGCCCACTGATATGGTTCATCTTCTCCTGCATTTCTCACTACAGCAGCATCCTCCACAAATACATCTGCTGCTCCACCATCTGTCATATGATTCGCCGTGACTTGACATGATTAATCATCAACCAACAACATCAATCCACTTGAGAGATTCGTCCCAGGCATCAACCGATGCATACGCATAGCATCACTAGGCACCACATGATCTGCTAGGTGCCCCTTCATCTCTGGTAAAGAGACCTTATCAACCTCAATGTAGGACATCTCACAACGCCCACCAACATACTGCAACTGTCCATAACAAATGACGAAAGCACCTCCGAAGTGAAATCTAACTGAAATATGATCCAACCCATTCATCCTACACACAAAGAAAAACAGTATATTTTTGAGATCAAAATCATGCATATTTCTACAAGAATCTTACAAAACCGACCAATATACATATTCTTTATCTACCTGAGTGTAACAAAAACACCCAAATCCCCACACAAAAACTCCATTGTAACAGAAACCCCAAATCCCCACACCCTAGGTCAAAATCGCATTACAGATAGGGAAAAAAACAGGGCCATCTAGTGGAGCGAACTTACCCCGTCATCTTGATGCAGTCCGCTTAGCCGATCTTGCTCTCGATCATGTAGTCGCCGTCCACTTCACCGGCGACGGAGGGAGGCGGAGCCGCGAAGAGAATGAGGGAGGCGGAGCCGTGAGCAGCAGAACAGAGGCTACGAGGAGACCTGAAGCTATATGGGCCAAAAAATTGGGCTGGACATGCCTCACAAATGGGCCTGAGCACCACGTGTTAAAGGAAGCCAGCATGGACCTCCAGGTAAGCAAAATTGGGCACTAATACCGCCTCAGGGGGTTAATTGTCCTGTTTTCAGAAGTTTAGGGTGCACAAAATCCGGTTTTGAAGGTGAGGGGGTTATACAGACTTTTTTTCTTTTAGGGTTTGGACTTTCTGGGCGACGACCGACGACCTCCTGGAGGCGTACGGTGGAAGACTCGGTTAATTTACGGGCTCCCGAGTCAGAGGGCTGTGTTTGGAACATAGGCAAATAATAATAATAATAATGCTAAGTACAGGACGTCCACGTGCCGGTGAAATATCGGACGCCTCTCACCAATGTTGTTTTTGAATATTATGAAATTCTTCTCCATGTTGTAAGTTACATGACTTGATGTTGCGACGGGTGACTTGATGTTCCGACGAGATTTTTTTACTACAGTGCTTACATCGGCTACAGTGTTTTGATCTGATGGTTATATATTGCAATTGGTGACCTTCATGTTGCAATTGTTTGTTGTTCGTGTTGCAATCGTTGTGAACATGTTGCATCTGTGTTCTTGACATGTTGCGAGTGTTTCATGTGAATGTTTTCAAAATTAGATATAAATATTTTTGATGTTGCAAATATTAATTTTCGATGTTGCGGATGTTGAGTTTCGATGTTGCAGACATGTGATATTGGGTGTTGTGTCGAGAGGGAGGAGGGAGGAGGACCCCTGATGTTGGATGTTACACGCAACACGAGTCGCAACATGGGTCGCTTGGGTATTGTGTCAGGGGGAGGAGGGCCCCTGATGTTGGATGTTGCATGCAACATGGATCACAACATGGGGTTCCTCAACTTCGATCCGACAGTTGAGTTGCTTCGAATCCGACGGCCGCGAAGGCGTCCGATGTTAGCACCCGGAACGGACGTCCGGGCGCTAGTAGTTCCGAAAAAAAATGAAAAAAAGAAAACGTAGGAATGCAAAAGGTAGAAAAGGATATGAGTGAGATGGCAAAACAAAAGATTGTAAACACACGGAAATTTTATAAAAATGGGTGTTTGTAACGCAGGAATGCAAATAGAATCTATTTATTTGATTTAGTCTAATTGAACTTTGTTTTATTTTTATCAGCATCTGACGTAACAAAGTTTTGCTAAGTTGGTGAATAAAAACAAAAACAAAACTAAAAGTAAATAGGGTAGTTTATTTTGCTCTATATATCATTGCCCCATCCGCCCAACGCTGTTGATTAAGCATTGCAACATGTGTTTGTACAATTCTTATCATGATTATCTAGACTTCTAGTGAATTGCACAAGATTAAACATAATGTTCAGCTCCTCGACTCCCACACCGCTCAGTTCATAGGAAAAACTAAGTGATACCTCGCGCGTTGCCGCGAGAATTTTTAAACAAAATTTTAAGGTGAAATGTGAAAGTAGAAACACCAAAACGATTATATGGCGATATTCATTTGTAAATAATATTATATGTGAGAGTACGTTAATTTTGTTGAGAGAGAACCATTTTTAAATGATTGATCTTACATGTATTTCAACTGTGAGAATTTTATGACGTGTTACTCGCAAATACAACATGTTATTAGTTGCAGAAAATCGACGAAGACATAAATATATAACTTGGTGGATGTTGACATGACTTATAGTGGGTAGTGACATGACGTGTAGTGAGTTATGACGTGACATGTTGAGAGGCAAGAGAAATCGTTAGTAGGTACCAATTATATAGTTTATATTTTATTTTATATAAATTCCCAAGAACTTTTAGTGGATTTTTTTTCATTCCTGCGTTTTGTGTAGAAAAGATTCATCTGGATTGGAAATTGTGGTTTCTCCATTGAAATTTTCCGAGGAATGCATTTCTTTCAAATTCCTTTATTTTCTACAATCCAGACGGGCCTCAGAGAGTTCAGAAGCTCACAGACTGCCATTCGCGGGGGCGGGGCGGGGGGTGTTGCTGTCATAGGATCATGGCTTATAGGATACCCAACAGTAAACTGCATTGAACGTACAGATCATCAACCGTTAGCCATGCTTATAGGATCGTGGACAGTGTAAAATTTTTGCAAATTGGTCCTTTTGTCGAAAGATTTTTACAAATGGACCCCTGGAAGAAAGAATTGCAGAAATAGACCCAGAGTACGGCGCCGTGTACCTTGGCGCCGTACTAACATTGCACGGCGCCACCTAGACTGGCGCCGTGGTTGCCACGTAGGATCCACCCTGGCACGGGATAATTCCGGGTCTTAATTCTCGGCGCCAATAGCCACGGCGCCGTGTAACATAGAACGGCGCTAGGTCTCTTGGCGCCGTGCTAGTCACCCTGGGCGCTAACGGGCCTGGCGCCGTTCTCTGGAACTTAACACCGCCTCGGTCACGGGCGCAGCCCCCACCCTCTTTCTCCTCCCCCTCTTGCTGAAACAGAGGGCAGGAGCTCCGCCCGCCCCCGCCGGCCACCGTGCGGCGTACGGGGGCGTCACGGTGTCCCAAAGGTACGCGACAGTCCGTGCAAGGTGGGGGTTGCCGTGGTCGTCCCAAGGCTGCAGCTGAAGGACCCGAGGCCTGCCCACAGGAAGACGTGACCACATCCACAGCTGAAGGAGGAGTGAGCAGCCTGAGAGAGTCGAGAACTGAGCACGTCGTCGACATGCCTCGCAAAGCTGTCTGTAGAGGAAGGCAAGCACGGCGGACCCCCAACTGTATGTACCTGCAAAAGTTGCGTAATAGGAGTTATTTAAGAATCGTACGCAATAATATACTCAAAAATCAGTTTCTTTGGATGGACATAAACGTACCTGCCTCGTCCCAGTCCCAGAGACAGTGGATGTACATCCACGAAGCACAGTCTCCCGTGGCATCTGGGAAGAGAACGGAGCCGAAGAGGTTCATGACCCACGCACGACAGTAGTACGTGACTGTCACCTCATCGGCATCCGGTGGACACTCGTCAAACGTGGTACGTAGCCAGCGTAGCGGCACACCGGAAACACGTCCCCGCCTCGCCTCCTCGCCCTGAGGTGCCGGTGGCGGTGTGCCCAAGAACTGCTCCACTCGTGCACGCCAACCATCCGAAACGGCACTACCGATCACTGCACGTCCTCTAATCCCCAAGCCGAGAAACATAGCCGCATCCTGCAACGTCACAGTCATCTCTCCACAAGGCAGGTGAAAACTGTGTGTCTCGGGCCTCCACCTACAAAAAAATGACAATATATGTAAGTTAGCATAGTTGTCGAACATGAATGCATAAGAAACCATGTGGACTAGAGTTGAGTAAGAACCTATCGACCAAGGCGGTGAGAGCAGGGGCGTTGAAGTTCGGAAGACCTCGACGAACGACCTGGGAGACAACGTGGAGGCCGGCCCGGTACAGCAGTGGTGTGTACCGGTCGTCGTACTGCATCACCAAGAACCCGTCATGGGTTCGGGGACGAAGGATGGGAAGGGCCTGAAAGAAAGAGCCTACGTTAATAAGTTCATCAATTTCCAAAATTCTTATAATTGAGTAAGTACTATTATCATACCTGACCGGGGTGGTCCTCTATTGCCCTGGCACGGTGGTCCTTGTCGTAAAACTCGTCCAGCAACTGGTACCCCCTCGCCCCTGCCATCCTGCACACATTGAGGGAAAAAAGGAGTTAGATACATAATTATTAGAAGAATTACTAGAAATTAAATGAAATGAAATAAATTACATAAATATTGACAAATAACCTGAGCACGCCCACAAGTCCTAACATTGTGCCCAGTTCCCTGACATCTACCGCACCGTGACTCCATGACGTCGACAACAAAGGGGTTCCCTTTTCCCCTACGAGTCCCTCCCGGAATTCTATCCATTTCCATCTTGTACCGGGTCCTCCTCCTTGTCCCCCTTTTAGGCCACATCGTCTCTGGGTCGACCATGTACTTAGGACCATCATATGATGGCCACTCGCTCTCATCACGAAAGGGCGTGAAACGAGGAGACCAAGTGTCGAACAAAGCCTGCACCGAGAATTCATGAGGGATCATCGACTCTATGGTCACATTCCGTGCCCAGCAAGCTGCAACCATGTGCGAACAAGGGAAGTGGTATTGTTGTGGCCTTCGACAAGTACATGTGTTCGATGTGATAACGACAGTATGCTTCCGTCCATCTCGAATCTCACCAGCCTCGTTTGTCCCACCTGCCTCGGCAACCTCATATGTCCCCGTTCTATGGTCGAATAGACGGCTCTCCTGACCTATCGCAGCCACCTTAGCATCATTTAGGTATTTGAGCTGTTTGGGTCCCAACCTCTCCCCTTTATCCAACATAGACCTAGCATATTTCTCTCGATCTGCAAACCATTCTACACACTTGTAGAATGTAAATGCAAGTATGGCCGTCACCGGTAACGCCCGTGAGCCTTTAAGCAAACCATTAAAGCATTCTGCCATATTGCTTGTTTGGAACGAGTACCTCCAACCGCCATCATGAGCCCTGGACCACTTATCAATGTCACGCATCAATCCTCGAAGCCAATCTCTCCCTTCTGCATCTGTTTTACTTTTCAACTCCTCCAATTTCTCCTCAAACAACCTTACCTCCAACTGCTGAGCCACTTGTTCAAAAAGTTTGAAGTTGTCCTTCACATGGTCCTTCTTGAACAAATTCTCGGCAAGATGGCGAGTGCACCAACGATGTACCACAGGCGCATGTCCTGGAATGGACTCAGTAACAGCGCTCAAGATGCCCGCGTGCCTATCTGAGATCACACAAACAGGTCTGCCTGGCCCAACTACACGGATCCGTACAAGGCGTAGAAACCATGCCCAACTCCCCTTGTTCTCCTTCTCAACCAATGCGAATGCCAAAGGAAGAAGACTTTTCTCGGCATCCATCCCGATAGCAATAAGTAGTGTGCCCTGATATTTCCCGGTCAAGAAGGTACCATCGATGGAAAACACGGGTCTCATGTGCCTGAAGGCCTCCACACACTGACCAAAGCACCAGAAGGCACGCTGGAACACTTGTCGGCCATTCAAATGTACATTGGGAACGGGCAAGTACTCATAATACATACCCGGATTGGCAACTTTCATTGCATTTAACATAACAGGCAATCTCTCATATGCATCCTCCCAAGAACCATAGATCATCCTCAAAGTCCTTTGATGAGCCCTCCAAGCCTTTCCATACTTCACCGTGTAATTCCATTTCAATGTGACAATACCAATCACCCCACGAATAGATATTGTCGGATCATGCTTCACTACGGGTAATAAGCGATTTGCAATGAATTTTGACGTCAATTGCCGATGCTTTTGGTTTGGCTCCGCCGAGCCACAAGTGTGTGGCCCAACCACACTAGTGATCTTGAACTTATTGGAGCCCTTCACCTTCCTGCCACAAACTTTCCACTGGCACTGACTAGACTCACAAGTGATGGTGTAACGCCTTGCAGCATGTGAGTTCTTAACACGGTAAGGCCGGTTGTGTACCACAGCATACTCCCTCAACCACATCTTCAGTGCTTCAATATCCTTAAATACGTGCCCCTTCTGAATTATCGTGCTCAATTCCGGCCTCGGAATGGCGGGCTCCAATTCCCCGCCGTCAGCAACAGCTCTGTGTGCCTCCCTAAGGTCACGAAAATATGGCACAAGGTGGTCACGATCTGGGAAAAGCCTCTGCATGATCTCAATAGTACGTGGAGAGGGTGGAGGAACAACATGGTCATCATCAGAATCAACAGCTCTCATCGTCTCATATGTTTCATCATCATCACACAAACGAACGTTCACATGGTTTGAAGCTTGACAAACCAACGAAGTGACAACTCCCGCAACAGGCTCATGAACAGGTGACAAGGCCCCATGCAACTCATCTTCACCATAATCATCTCTTTCATCATCAGCAAAGCCACCACCTCCGACATCATCCCCTTGATGGTATTCATCTTCACCTGACTCAGAAAATGCATAATCACCCCCATGATCGCCAACAAAGCCACCACCACATAAGCCACCACCTGCAACATCATCCTCATCTTCTTCTTCCTCATCTTCTTCTTCCCCTGCCTCACATGCTTGGGGAGGAACCACCTCAAAAGAAACACCACATTGTATGGGTGGTCGCTCCTGATAAGGTGGGTCCCTCAAAACCTGCCTAACAATCAAGTCCAGTGCTCTCACTTCAGTTTCCATCACAATGGACACATAATTGTTCCATTCGGCTTCACCACATATTGAAACTAACCGCTTGATACGTGGTCCATTAGCCGACCCAACATCAATCACCCCTTGCATAACAATATCAACCCTGTCATCTGTCCATTGGAGGCTCTCTTTCAATCTACCAACAAGCAACCCATAAGACGGTCGAGCACTGAATAGCATTGAAAACTCCCGCATTCCAACAAATTCAATATCTCCAGTGTCATTCCTTCTAACAATACCACCATGCCGAATTGTCACTAGCTTATCCATCTATTCAACATAGACAATAAAATATTATTCTTCAGCTATCTCATGCTACCTTTGAAAAATTGAAGTATCATGAAATTGAACTAATTTCACCATTCATCTACCATAGCATCTAACTTTACTAATTTCATCATTCATCAATTTCACCATTCATCTACCATACCTTCTAACAGTACCAATTCCATAGCATCTAACAATACCAATTCCATAGCATCTACTCCATCTGTTTCAATTTATTTGACGTTTTAGATGATGATTAAGTACACCATTTATTGAATGAACCAACACATGATTTTTGCCAAGTGCCTGAAACATGGAGTGGATCTACACATGTAAATGTTGTGCTAGCATACTATAAGTAAAGTGAAACAGAGGGATTAACATCTAGCATACTATAATTAAAAAAAACAGAGAGAGCATCTCACCTTCGATTTCAAAATGTGGCCGGGAGACAGTGGATCCGGCGGCTGGTGGCGCCGCGCCCGCAGGCGGCAGGGGGCGGCCGGGAGCAGCCGGGGCCTAGCACGGGGTCGCCGCCGGCCGTCGGGACCTCGCCGCCGGCGGGATCTGCGCGAGCTCGCCGCGCGGCCTTGAACGGCACAGAGAAGAGGCGGGAGAGAGAAGAGGAGAGCCGGGGTGGGCTGGGCCGCGCTGCGGTCTAATGACCCAGAGCACGGCGCCAGGCCCGTTAGCGCCCAGGGTGAATTCCACGGCGCCAAGGGGCCTGGCGCCGTCCTAGGTTACACGGCGCCGTGGCTTTTGGCGCCGTGAATTAAGACCCGGATTTTCTCGCGCCAGGGTGGATCCTACGTGGCAACCACGGCGCCACCTAGCCTGGCGCCGTGCAATCTTACAACGGCGCCGTGAGCCTTGGCGCCGTACTCGGGGTCCATTTCTGCAATTCTTTCTCCCAGGGGTCCATTTGTAAAAATCTTTCGACAAAAGGACCAATTTGCAAAAATTTTACACGGGGACACGTCCCAGATCAGGGATGGGGAGGGAACCACCACAAATCTTACTCTTGTTGTACAGTCAAAAGCAATCTCGCAATCAGAACTATGCTTTCAGACCATTCAAATATGACACAAATTTCACATTGCAACTTATCTAGCACGGATTCATCACAAGATAAGGATGGTACAAGCACCACATAACCAAATCATAAAAAAACCAATATCATTAAAAACTAGAGTGTCCTTCGGCCTCAACTCAATGCAACAAAAAAAAGTTGTAAATTCTCACCCTAGCTACTATTAACTACTCTAAATTGTCGATTATTCCAACAGTCCGCAAAAAAGCTATTACCTCAAATGGACACAACAAATGAATACTAGCAGTAACAAAAACCTGGATGATGCTCCAGGAGGATTAACACATGGTGGGGCAAAAAAAGGCACATCAGCCGACCAAAACTAGAACTACATCAGAATAGGTGTATATTCTACAATGAGTAATAACTTTTCCACTTTTGTTGCCTGCAAAAATAGTGGTCAAGAAAACAGGAACCCTCAAATTATATCTGAGCTTTCTGGTAATCCCGCACTCAACCAATAGATGAAGCTCTATGTCAACCTCGGAACAATCTGACCATGGAATGACATTCCAAGAGACGTGCAGCTATGATGTCCCTCATTTCGCAGGTGCACCAGCAGCTGCTGTGCGACCACCACGACCACCTGTGTATTCAACCCTCTGATAGCCCACATCAGCTCCCCGTGCTGCACCACTTCGGCCACCACTTCGGCCCCCATAATCGGACCTGTAACTGAATTCACCCCTTCCATAGCCCCTTCCACCACTGTAGTTACCACGGCCCCTGGCACCTTCATTTCTGAAGTTGTTACCCCTGCCTGGTGCAAACCTGCCACCACCTCTGCTGGGGCCTGAAAAAGAAAGAAATATATCAATTGAAATGGGAAATCAAACAATTTAACAAAATCCAACAAGAGTTAAACATAAACAGCATGCGTAGAAATAGGTATCAATATATTCTCAATAGGATTGTCAAGAGATTTAGGAGAAAATTTTGGGCGTACTTAAGACTGAGAACACTACTAGATTCCAGCATTCACTGACAGGATATTTTAAGTCGCCAATAAGAGAATTTTCAACTCATATTTGCCTATTTAAATCATGGATCTACAGATATAACATAAATTACTGGTGACATCCATTGATCTTCCTATGATTCATATGGCAAAAAGTAGGACCAATGTGCCATTTAATCTGAGTTATACTGGTATCTGAAAAAGTCACCTCATTCATATGGCCCAATGATATAATTCGCTTAGGTACTGCATGAAGAATCAATTTATATATAAACTGACCTCGTGAACCAGGTGTCCTCTTTTCCTCAACGTAGCATTGACGACCGCCAATTGTTACAGGAGAACCCTGCAGATTAGAAACATAATAAGTTAAACTAAGCTAATAAATCGCCCTACTCCTTGAACTCCACCTCTCAAAGGCATCACTTATTGACACCAGTACTTTTGTAGAACTTAGTACTACAAGACGTCAACACATACTAGCAACCGAGATCATTCATACAATTTAAATGGCTAACGAATCCGAAGAAAATCATGGGTGCAAGCAATATGAATAGATGAATTAAAAATGATAAGCATTTATAAATACCGTACATATATACACAGGAAAGGGAACAAAATAACAGGAATCACAGTGAAACAAATCAACAGTTTATCTGATCTGTCTACCAGGACTTTCACAAACCAGGGAATCTTAGTACGAGAAACTTGCAAGGGAATCCTAATCCAGGGTTTACCCAGCTAGGCATCTACATCTGTGTGCCTATTTGCATTGCAGAAAATTCACAAAATTTCAAATTAATGCGTGTGACTTTTACCATTTGCTACAGAGGTACTAAATTCAAAACAAGGTCCAAGCAGCTCATTTGACAAAAAAAATATTGTACATAATTCTTTTTTACTAAAATCAATGTCCATCAGGATGGCACTAAAAAGGGCAATCACCAAGTTCGCCACATAATCAAAGACAAAGAATGGTAACTCACAAGACAATGACCCTTATATTCAGCCAAAATTAACTTGGAAATAAAGCTCCAAGAGAATGGGCATATCACATAGAGTTCCCGTGGTAAAGTAATATAAGTTCCTTTGTTACTCTACATTTAAATTTTTGGCACTAGGGAACCAGATAATGTTCAGTGTTTTATTGAAGTTTAAAATACAATGAACGAGCTAATACCACAGAAAAAAAATCAAGTGAGTTGGTTGCATTAAAGAAATTACCTCTATAGCACTCTCGACAGAAGTTGCATCCTCAAATTCAACAAAACCATAGCAGAACCCTTGAATCTACATTTTCGTAAGATGAAAATAATGATGTCAACTTTTGAAGTCAGAATAGCACAAATAAACTCCCAAGCCAGTGCATGCAAAAAAGGGTACCTTATTGCTTCTGACTTGAATGCCATTTTGCTTAATAGCACCAAACTTCTTGAACTCATCCTCCAGTTGAGTTTCAGTGGCATTTAAAGGTAAATTCCTCACATATATTGCATGTGCATCAACTTCAAAAAGGGATTGCAAGGTTAAGAGAGGCTAGTGCAAGTGCAACTAACAAATTTCAACTGGTATCTTGAATTTAAGAAGCACCTTCTGGCTCTTGGATAGGGCTGTTCTCAGGGTTAGAACTGAAAGGCGGTACGTCTGTGACGGGGGCAGGTGCAGGAGCCTGCTTCTCTGGTTTGGGTGGAGCAGGCCTAGTAGGAGGTGCGGGAGCAGGCAATGGAACTTCTTTCATGACTTTGACCTGCAACAAAGAGAAATAGTAATATCGTTGTTAAAATAATGCAGCAAATAAACCTGATGTTTCACAGCGGAGTAAATAAATCACCAGCTACCAAACAGGAAGCAGGCTATTAAGGTCAAAGCAAACAATACCATCTTCACAAGCATTACGAATAAATAGCACAACACCTTTAATACTATCATTTCCTTGTAAGCAGATTAACTCTGAAACTTCATGACACTAAAGGCACGTCATAAAAAAACTAGTATATGTTGTGGATGACATCAGATCAACACTTTTCAGAGTGAACAGAGTCCAGGATATGATGTCCAAATTACCTGAGTTCATATGTAACAATAAATTCTGGAATGGACTAACAATAAACAGATTTAAAACAGCACATATGCACAAATTTGCAAAGCATATATAATAAACATGATAATGACTGAAACTGTATCATCCCATGAACAGGCGTAAGTGCATGAGCAGCAAATGGGTTCATATTTCAGGAAATTGCTTTTGAAAACCTACAATTGAGGCATATGACTTCTTTGGCGCCTCCTCCTGCGACACTGAGGCTGTAGTTGCAACTGGCGGTGCCACATTGTTTGGAACTTCATTTATCACTTCAGGAACAGGTTGTTCCTCATCCACAACTTCCTCTGGTGGGGGATTGTAAACCTCCGCCTCATCCTCCTCATCAGGCTGAGGCGCTGCAGGCTCCACTACCTGATGTTCCTGTTGCTGCGCGGCATCTACAAAACGGTAAAGACGAGATTTTATCATCTACCACATGAAAAAACGAAACCAAACAGCAGGCTCCGCTTTACAAACCATGTTCAGGGACGGCAGGCTCAACAACTGGAGCTGCAATGCCGTTGGCAAGTGGAGCGGCAACAGGTGGGACTACGGTGTCCACCTCAGGCTGCGCCTCAACAGCAGCAGGGGCATCACTGACGAAGCGGAACATGTCGTTGAGCACGAAGTAACCCTTCTCCTGTGGGGCGAGGAAGAAGGACTGTGAGAACTCGCGGCGCACGCCGTCGCGTCCGGTGAGGTGGCCCGTCACGAGCACCGTGACGCCGCCGCCGAGAGACTCCTGCGAGTCCACTGTCCTGATTTCTGCCTTCGCCACGTCCATCTCCATGATCTTCTCGCTGATCGCCTGCGCAGCCGCACCAGACACACACCGGGGTCCAAAAACCTCTCAGAACCTCGACCGAAATGAAACCAAAGAGCCAGATCTGGGAGCGAGGGGGGCAGTGGCTCACTTCCATGGTGGTGACGGATTCCATCCCAGCGGCGCCGGCGGCGGAGGCGGGGCGGGCGACGCGGCTGGCATCCTGGTAGAAGCGGTACACCAGATCCGGCGACTGGTGCAGCACGAGGTAGTACTGCTGCACGAACGCGTTGCCCACCTGCAGAGACGCGCGCAGAAAACACCAGATCAGCTTTCGGAACACGGCGAGAAGACCGCCGGAGTCTCGGCACGGGAGCGGCGAGCCTGCTTACCACTTGCGCGGAGGGCGGCGCCTCGGGCGCGGGGGTGGCGGCGGCGGCCGGCTGCGGGGCGGCCATGGGGGCTGGATCGGACGAGTGGGGGCGAGCTCGGGTTTAGCGGAGGCGCCGCGGCGGCGGATGCGGCGCGCAGCTTCCGTGGGGCGGCGGCGGCGGCGTGTGGGGCAGCGCTTGGAGTCTGTTGGCGAGGGAGATGGGGGCGGGGCGAGGAGGGAGGAGGTGTAGGCAGGCGAGTGTGCAGGCGCTGGGGCTTATGCGTACGGCGTTGGAGGGGTAAAAATTTTTACTCTTATCTGACTATCTATCTATATCTCTACTCCTAAATAGTATGAGGTGGAGAAAAAAACTCGTTCGTACTTTCTTCCGCTCTCCCGTGCGTCCGCCCCCTCTCCGTGCGTCCGCCCCCAATCCCGCGCCTCCGCCAACCATCGGATCTCCTTCCGCAATCCCGCCCCTCTCCGCCTTCCCTCCCTTTCCGGCTTCCGCCTCCGCCTCCTCCGGTCCGGTCCTCCCTCTTCCAATCGCGCCTCCTCCGCGTGTTCCGTTCCGGTCGGCGCCGCCCTTCTCCCCTCTGTCCCCCCATCCACCTCGCTCTGATCCCCTACCTGGCTACCTCGCTCCCCGCTCCGCCGCCACAACGCACCACGCCACGCCGCCCTGCGGGCGCCTCTTCTCCCCCATCCTTGACGCGGCGTCAGTGGCAACAATGGAGGAACGGGATGCCCTAATCCCTCCACCATCGAGCAGTCTCTCCGATCTAATCTCTCCCTCTTCGCCCGCATCTTGCTGCTCACGCCGCCGTCGCCATCCCCGCATGCACGCCTCCTCGCCCAGCTGTGTCGGGTCACTGACCCCACCGCGACGGCGCCCGCCCGCCAGAATCCGCCGCGTATCACGCACCGACAGCGCCTGCTTCTCCAACCACCCCTGGACACCCACATGGAATGATGGAAGCTACTTCCCTTGATACATCTTTCGAGATGGCTGCAATGTAACTTGCTGAATTTCAGACTGTTGGTGAGTAGCTGCTTTGTAAACACTGTGGAAAAGTATGTTGCTAGCTCTTGTCTTTCAGGTGTTATTTCCACAGCTTTCATTCTTTTTGTTGACTTAGGTGTATAAGATTTTCTTCTCTGCAGCTATTGCCGTCGAAACAATACTCTGCTACTGCCAAGCATTTCTGCATCTCCTCTCAATTTGATGGCCTTCAATTTGGTGGTAAATGATCTGCATCTCCTCTCAATTCCTACATTTCTGCATATGCACATGCACCTTTCTTCTATTTAATTATGTGTGATCAATGAATGTCCAATAACTTGTCAGTTACGATACACATTCATTCTATTAGATTAGCAGATGTCAGTTGAGATTCTACTAGGAAGTTATTCGTTGTCTATTCAATTAGCAGCTATCAGTTGACTTGGGCAGCACTTGCATGAAAATACTGCAACACCCGGTAAGCTCCACTTTGGCTACCGATGGTGCTAAGGGCTTTCTCAGTTTTTTTCTGAAATTTATGCTATATGATTTATCTCTTCCACATATAGGTGCTCCTTGGTTATAGTTCTGGTGCTTCTGAATTGAGTTCATGGAGGCAAAATCACTATAGCTTATTATACTAATATATAGTATTGCTTAGTTACCACTTAATATTATATCATTTTGCAGGATTTCAAAGTTGAAGGTTGTTTAGGACGAGCTGGCAATGCTATTTGTGAATCTGCTATGTTTGGTGGCTTTCTGAAATATAAGAGGAAGAGTGGATTGATTTTTTAAGTTATTTCCATGAATGATGGACGGGTCCTGTATTCCATCTAGAAGATTTTGAACAAACGTGAGTTCACTAATAGCTCCTGCATCTCTTGCATCCTTTTCACCTGTATTGCAACTATGCTCAGGTGGCTAAGTCAGCTATGATGGTTTCCTAATGTTTTGGACCGGAGGGAAAGCTCTTGATCTGGTGAAATACACTTTGCATGAAACTATATAATTCATACTTCAGAGTGCTGGCTCAGTTTTAATTTGTTTTTTATATTCACAGATGAAACCTGAATGTAGAGCTACTATTTTTATGGAGATCATTGTTGCTTAATGTATGATTTTCGAGATTTGTCTATTTCAATAATTACATTCTTGAACTAATTATTTTTTATGGTATATTTGTTCTTGATTTCACACTATTATTTTGTTATGCTCTGTGTCCTACACCACATAAATTTATTATAGCCCGTAGCAACACACGGGCACATTCCTATAGTAGTCATATATGCCGGATTCTTCTCCAACATTCATCCCTGTTGAATTCGGTGTTTGCAATTTTCAGGAGACATTTTTGAGCTTGAATTAGACGAGATTAGGATATGTTGGTGATTCGTTCAGCTTTTTTTACATTATTTTCTCTCAGAACAAATCTACCATAAAAATCTGTACACAGTATTATGTTTAGTAGATGTTACTGCTTGATGAGAATAACCACACAATATGTCAACATCTAGGCAGGCCCTCCCCCTGTTTTTGCTGCGATCTCCATGTCTTTGCTGGCCATCCCCCTTGCTGTGTAATCTCACGTGAAATCAGGATCTCTGGCTGAATCGATCTCAGTGTACTCAGTTGGGCACGGCAGCGACATCCATGGATCCACCGATGGACGATATCCTTTTGCAGACATCAGCAACACAACAGCTAAAGGTGAAATATCATTCCAATGATTCAATGTAAATTATTGTTTCCTGTACTCCAACGGCATGCAGTGTCAATTTCGTTTTATCAATTGTCTGCTTTCTAGGTAACAAAGCACCATGTGGTTGGCGGTCAGTTGATGTTGAACCTAAAGCATGCAAGAGATTTAGGGACAAAGAACTTTCTGCTACAATGTCTGATGAAGAAAGGATGGAAATAAGAAACAAAAAGCGTCATAATCGGCATATGAAGAAAAAAATTGATACACTACACAAGGGTACTTGTTTTTTTTTCAGTTCCTTTGCAATCAATATGTCACTCTATTCTTGATGGGAGGAAGACCCAAATCATAGCAGGAAGGCATTGTTTTGATGAAGCAGCTCTAGGTGTGGCATGCTTGTTGTTGATCTCAGGTATTTGTAAAAAGCTCTTATCTTTTAATTGTGGTAGGTTCCAGATTTAGACTCCTAACATCTGTAGGTATAAACATTAGACTCCAAATTTCTTTTGAGGACCCATCTTTTGGAGTCAGTATTGCTGGTTTATTGGGATAGATTCCATTAATTTTCATTTCAAATAATATAATTTGGTCAAGGTGTTTACTAATGTTATATTTAAATAACTGATCGGTACATGAGCCTTGTTGTTTACTGTTTCAAGATATAGCATTGTCAATAGTATTGTGCTTCTAAATGGAGTGTGTTGTATTCACTTGTTTTTTAGCACTTGATGCATGCCTCATTACAAAACTTCATTCTGTGAATTAAAGTAGGCTTGAGGCAATTTTGATCTATGTTTCATGCCAACCTCTTGTAGGAAGGATATGTTACTTCTACTACTTTTGTGTCTTGTGAGGTCGCTGAGATGGAGGCGTGTTCTGTGTGATCGATCCGTTGTAGGCATTTTATTGAAGCCATTCTATAGGTGGGACTGACGTGTGGTTGGTTACTGTCACATTTGTGGTATTTTGTGCCAAATTACTATGTCCTGATAGTCTTCACTAATGGTAACATATATGATTTTGGTTACTCCAAGGCATTGCAGGTTATAGCACTTCAACAAGTAGTTTGTTAACTGGACTTTACATTCTTCGCACTTGTTTTTCTTTTTAGTCTTATGTGTTGCATTCATATAGTTAAATTGCTAGAAAGGAAGACCTCTAATGGTTTCATTGCTTTTATCAGCAGCACATTTTCGTTAATTATCTGACTATGGTTTTGTCCATGATGTTCTGTTGACAGGCTCTCATGGCAATGCCAGCCCTGACTTCAGTTTGTGCTTATACTTAATTCATTTTTTTGTAAATTGCTTATTCTTAATTCCTGAACATGTGGTTTCCCCCGTGTTTCCTGGTTGGGCGTAGACTGCCGGGCTGGGGGTTTATCAGATTGGGGGGAATTTGATTGCCCTGCAGGGTTTATTGAAGAGGTTGGAGCAGTGCCTATCATTCTTCTGTCAGACCTTTGAAACTTCTCACCCTATTTTTGATACACAATGTTAACTCGGGCCTCTGATTTCCTCTTGTGCTTCGGTTTGAAGAATGCCCACCTGATTAGATCTGTCCAAAGCTTGCTAATCCTGGGATGACCTTGTTCTCTTCGTGAATTGTTTCGGTTACTGAATTAGGTTGTTAAGCAGCGAATCAAACACAAAATTCTACCTTCAGATTATAGCTTAGATAGGAAATTCAAGTGTTCCAAGACTCCACCTTCAAGTGCTATTGTCAGAATTCATCCTTCTTAGATCATCAGTGCAACTGTTGTATAGGACTAGGTCCCATAGGGCTATCTCTGGTGTAAATAATCTAATGAACTTATTTAATATTTTTTGCTTATTATTATTATCCTGTTGAATGCTATATGTTATGACTCATTGAATGTCATTTTTTATTTCACATTGAGGGTGTTTCCACGCATTTGAGTTTGTAGAAGTAAATATTGTACATGATAATGTTTCATGCTTATAAATGGAGTTTATTTTGTCCGTAGCAACGCACGGGCATGATCCTAGTATATAGTATAAGGAGCGAAGACAATTGAAAACTTTTCTCACCCAAATCGGGTTCACCGTACCCTTCACGCCGGACCCACCCGTCAGGTTGCATGATGACAAAAAAGTGGAACAACCATAAAAATCATAATTTGGAGAGCGTTTCTACCAAAAACGACTTATTTTTGTCACCCGGCACTGTTCTACCCGCCCCTATACCCATCGGGCCCACGCTTCTGCTGGACTTCTCCGTCCGCTGCCCGCTAGGCTAGCCCCGCGCTGCCGCGCAGCAGCGCTCCACGCGAACTTGGCCTCCGCGTCGGGGAGCTCGACCCCGGGCGGCGCCGCCGAGCGCGCGGTCCCAGCCTTCGCGTAGGGGACCTCGACCCCGGGGGCAGTGCCAGTGTGTGCTCGCGACCCCCGCCTCCCCATGGGCGGTAGCGGCGTGCCCACGACACCGGACTCCCTCCGCAGTGTCCGTGCGTGGAGCTCGACCCCGGAGGCGGCGCCGGCGAGCCCGCGGCCCCATCCTCCACACGGGGGACCTCGACCCTGAGGGCGGCCCCGGTGTTCTCGCGACCCCGGTCTTCTCGCCGCGCTGGCCGCCAGAGCCTGTAGCCACGCAGGTAGAAGCAGAGCTCTCCCTTCCCGGCTGCCCTGCCGCCTACCGGAGTAGGGCGCCTCGCACGCGCGGGGGCCACTGGAAACTCCAGCACGTGGTGGCCGCCTGGCCACGTCTCCTGCTTCGTCCTCCTACAAGTATATGTCGTGGGTTCGAGTAGGGAGGCAATAGAAAGAGGGAGGCGACAACGATGGCTGCAAAGGTCACGATAGCGGCGCTGTTGGTGCCGCTGCTCCTCGCGGTGATTTTGGTCTCCACTTCTCGTCCCGCGGTGGTGGCGGCGGAGCAAAAAGGAGGCTAGATGAAAGTTTCCTCCTCCCCCGTTTCAACGACCGGTCCTCCTGGTCCGTTGTGCCACCACTGCGCCCGCGGGTGCGTGATTCTGGGCGATATCTCCTGGATCTCACGGGGGCAGTGGCAATTAGAGAGCGAGCGGATGCGTGCTTGTTTGTTGCTGATTTGTTTAGCTGTACGGTTCGGTGTCTTGCTTCCCCGTCTGTTCTTGCTTGATTGAATCTCCGGGTGTACTGCCCCGGTGCCAATGCTATTTGCTTGCGTGGAAAACCTTAGGAACCCAAAGAGATCTTTTCACATATATGTTAGACTCAGCTTCAACATACGTGGCAGCAACTTTACCAAGTTTGTTGTGCCTGAATACATAGCTAGGTGGAGTGTTCGTGGATGCATGAGCCTTGTTTTTGTGAGCAAACTTGCTCTTCTTAGGCATGATGGATGGTCCTTGACCTGCAAACAAGTGTTAGATGCCTTGGGATCATGTTGAGGTTGAGCCTTAGTCTTCTTCTTTGCACTGTCCCCCGGAACCTCCGTGATCAAAACGTGGAACCTCTAGGGATTTTCGCAGAACCTCTGCGGTCTAGGCACCTTTAGGCTTCCAAACCTCGGAACCTTCACGTTTTTGACGCGGAACCTCTGTATTCTGGGCAAATGGAAACCCTTTGCTTACAAACTTGAGACATTCTTGACCCTTGATGATGTTCCTCTCTCCGGTTTTGCCACCTTCAATGTAACCAAAACCAGGCTTCTTTTTGTTGGGCATCTTTTCTCTCTTCTGGAGTTTATCTTTCTTGTTTTCATCACTCATGCATCCAGTAGCTATGATTGAGTTGAGCCTAGCAATTTCTTTCTTCATTGCATCCATGTTAGCAAGGTTAGTTGCATAAGAATTCAAATCGACATTATAGCATCTATCACATCCTGTCGGTACAACATCACCAGCAGTCCACCAAGGGGTAGACGATGGTGGTAGATTGTGTGGAGGGGATCGCCGAAACTAGGACTCGATGGTGAACACAAAGGACACAGGGGACTTTACCAGATTCGGGCCACTAGGAAGGGTAATACCCTACGTCATGTGCTTGGTGATTGTATTGCTTATGCATATGGGAATTTAGATGTTTTGGAGGGGGTCCCTGCCGCCCCTTATATAACCGGGGAGCAGGGTTACAGATCATGTGGGATCTATCCTATTCGTTATAGGAAGTAAGATTTTCCTTCAAGTACAAGTAATATCTTTCCTATCCGACTAGTCTTATCTACGGTAGTATATCTCTTCAGGCACCGCCTCATTCTTGAACCGTACGCCCGTGCCGAGTGCCGCCTGTGTGGGCCCACTTCGCCCTTGAAGATACTCGACTAGGCCCATCCGTGTGGCACCCCGGGAGTATATCCCCCACAACAGTCCCCGAGCACTTCTTGACCAAACTGCAACCGCATCAGTCAATCCTTGTAGCTTTCCTGAGTGCTTCCTAGCTGTAGCCGAGTGCTTACTCAGCTTCAGTCGAGTGCTCCTGAGTTTTTCCTCATGTATGTCCTAGCACAGCTGAGTGGTTTCCGAAGCCTGACTCGTGGTTGCCGGGTGGTCGAGGAGAGCTCTACCCTCTTTTTTGGTCTTGTTTGTTCATCGGGTCAGAAATGTACACTCTCGCTGAAAGTGAAGTGTACACACTCAGTCCTCGAGCCTTGATAAGGATAGAATAGGCTTATCAAGGGTCTAAAAAGAATCTGAGCGACTGCTCCCCAATGTTTCAGGTGTATGATCATATTCTGTGAAGATGAACAATTCCTACCAGTCCCCGAGCCTTGGTTGACATCTGTGATTTCTGCCAATGGTCTGAATTAGACAATGTATGATTCATGGTGGCGTTTATAGCCCGTTGAATGGGTGCATCTCCAGATGCGCCCGTTGGGGCAGTCATCGAGGCTCGAACTAGTTAGAAGAACTAGTCCGAGGCTCTAAAAAGGAGTGGATTTACCATCGTCCCATTTGGGAGAGGACCTCTTGGATCATTTGATCTTCTTCGGTGCCCAGAAGGAGCTCCACCTCTGCCTTCGGATTTGTCGTATGACACACCGTGTTCTCAAGGAGAACCTGCGCAAGGTCACCTGCTCTAGCTATCACAAACGTAGCTTCTGGTCAGCTCTAGTCTATGTATGGCATGCCCTTCGAGAGAACCCTCACGAGCTAGAAGAAGAACCTTTCTTTAAGGCTCGTGCGAAACAAGATGCGAGGGCGGGCTATCGGATAGCCTGGCTACCTATGACTCAAGCTCACAGCCTCTTGGATGGCTTGTGTACCAAATATTTTTGGAAGCCAGATATTAGGAAGAGAAAGAGCTCAAAGGAGACTTAGTCATCCTCTGGCAAATCTCAGAAAATGGCCCATTTGGCCCACGAGCTCTGCTCGGAAAATGTTATGGATAACAGCGTGTGAGGCATCTTGCGGGAGAGATGGACTCGCGAATGATTCACGAGATGCACCAGTGCAGACGTGGTGAGGTGACCGGACGGGGGCGGCCACCACTATGGGCCTTTTAGCCGCCCACATTTAAGACGACGCAGGCGGGGGAGGCCACTACTCCACTACCTAGCGCGCCCTTCACATTCCATCGGAAGCCACGCTTGCCTCTTTGCCTTCGCGTCCGGGCGCTCCGCTACCGCATCCCCGCGAGCTCTGCCGCCCTCGAGGGAGGTCGAAAACCCTAGATCCAGATGTGCTGACGTCGATCCCCGCTTGCACCGCCTCTGCAGTTCCCGAGCGTAGCGAGGGAGCTTTCCACCGTGTCGTTTCCCAGTCCCCAAGCGTAGCGAGGAAATAGGTTCGGGGTTGCACCAGAGCAGAAGGTCATCAAGGTGGGAGCGGATCAATGCGGAGGCATCTCCGCCAGCTTCGCCACCGCCACCGCTACCGGAGGACAACGAGGAGTGGATCCCCTCGGTGTCGTCCGAGTTGCGGCTCAACCATCTTGTCTGGGATGGTGTGCTGCTCGACCGGTGTGGATGGGGAGGAGTTCCCCACACTGGAGACCAGCGAGGCAGTCTTCTTTGAGGCTGCGTACCTGCGCAGGTTCAGCCTCCCAGCGCATCCCTTCTTTCGCGGGCTGCTCTACTACTATGGGTTAGAGATCTGCCATCTCAACCCTAACTCCATTCTCCACATTGCCATCTGTTGATACCATATTTTAGCATGTGTCAAAGATAAGACGAAAAGGCACAAAGGAGGGCCGATATATGGCAGAAGGAAGAGCAATCGGCCGACCTTGGAGTCAGCCAATGGCGACCGATCAAACGGGGTCTGTCGATGGTCAAAGAGATGAATCAGCCGATCAAGGAAGGAAGCGACAGGTGAAGAATACACCAAAGGAGCGGTGTGATGGAGGCGGGTCAATGATTTGTTGGCAACGGGTCAAAATCAGTTTGGGGAGTCTGACTCTTGCATGAGTCAGTTTAAATATAGTAGCCGTGTTTTCTTTAGATACAAGTAAGAATTGTCAAAATCGACTAGGAGTCAAGTCGTCCTTAGGACATAAATAGCGACCCTGCGTGGTCGGAAATAGTTGTACACACCATAATCAAACAAACCTTTCGCCTCTGGGCACCCCCTTTACAATTTCTGCTTTACATTACGTGATTTAAATTCGACGGCTTCGCCACCTGCGATTTTCTCTTTTCAAGCGTCGTTCTTCGAGTTCGTCGGGCTGCATCAATCGACCTTCGGCTAGCTTGTAAGTACTATTTTACCAAGTAATTCCTAGGCTTTAAACCTTCGGGCGTATCGCTGTGGTTTTCGTCTAGTTCTTTTATTCAAAACCCGTTGATATAGGTTAGATCTGCAAGTTTTCATACCAATTCTTGTAGTTTTAGCTTTTAACAACCTATCCCGTTCGAAATCAGGCTCTATCGACTCCTCCTTGGAATAGCCGATCTAGATTGGTTTTAGACGCTGTCACGTGGCTTTGAGTAAGTTTCTCTTGTAGCTTACGATTTGCTTGCGTCATCCGAATCGGCTGACATAGTCGATTTCAACATACTTGCACTTCGGCTGCTCCTAAGCCCGCCGATCTTGCCCTGTTTCGTATTGGTCGATCGGGTAGTTACACGTACTGAAGACACATTGGTTCTCTAGCTAATCTACTTGAACTTAGTTATTTTCCCTTGTCTTCCTTGTCGATCAACATGTCAGATTGACTGGCACGCCTTGCACCACCTGGGGAGTCACATGTGTTGCTGTGCGGGGGTCACGTCTGATTTTCACGTCAACACACTTTTGGAATGCCTGGTGGGACCCGAAGAAGATGTCGTCATCTGGAATCCTTGTACCTGAACAAGTCGTAAAAGATAATATCCAAGATATCATTGAAGACCAGTTGCTGGGAGAGCTCAAAGCTGAGTACGATGCACACATGGAGCAATACAAGAAGATGTGCTTGGCATGTTTTAGCCGTACCAGAAGTGGAGTCATCAAGAAAGCACCTCTGATAGGGCCAAGACAAGTCACTTTCACAGCAAAGCTCGGGATGCTACAAGAGATGTTGGAGAAAGCTATGAATGCATCCCTCATCAATCAATCATTGGTCTTGACCAACACCATACATAACAGCCTAGTCAAGACCATGAAGGAAGGAGTAGATAAAGGCTATGTGGGGCCAGTATATTTTTAGCCCAAGGGCAACACCCCTGTTTTCTCATCGGCTTCTCAGCCAATTCTGAATCAGGCTTCTGGAACCTCTCTACCAGAAACGGTTGCCACTACTCCAATGACGCTCGTATCAGGGAAGCAAAGTACAAGTTTCTCTACTCAAGAGTTTCCCCAAGACAGAGATGCAGATGGAAACCTTATGGGATGGAAATTGCCTACAAGTTTTACCCTCCATGAACCACAACAGTCTTTCCATGTGCCGGAGCCATCATGGGAAAATACTCATTTTTCATATCCAGCAACACTTAGAGATATAATGGGGACTGCTCATATACATAAGGGAAAGACTTGGTTTATATACATGGATGGTAAAAGCAGGAGAACTACGAAGATGGGATATAAATCCTGTACATGCACATATGCTTCATCCAATTCTGAGGCAGATGCCACTTCTGCAGTTCTCAGCTAATCAGCCGATTCAACCTCGGACAGTCAAGAGCTCTCCTGTGCATCAACAGTCATCGATGACTCCGCCGATTTCAACACAGACACCACCTATCATACATACCACTCAGAGCTAGCCTATTCAATAGAGTCAACAAGGAGCCATAAAGCATGAAGGACCGATTAGGCTACCAGAGGGGGGGGGGAGTGAATGGGAGCCAATAAAAATTCTTCGACGAGAACTTCGGCCTATACCCCGATTTCACTTCCGAGCAATCCCGCGCACACCTTGCCAAGATCGCGTAGCCACTGCAGGTGCTATTGATCCTAGGAGCAAGTACTTCTACCCCAAACACACAACCAAAACCGCAGTGGAGAAACTGTACCACCTGCTATCTGCGCTACACCGGTCAGTCCGGTGAGGTGCACTGGTCAGACCGATGGCACCGGTCAGGGCGGTGTGCTGCACCGGTCAGGCCGGTGTGCACAGCAAACACACAGAATTGCTCCAGAAAGCCTCAGCGAGATCTCTAGGCCCTGGAACAAAAACCACCTCAAACCAAAGAGCCAACAACCACGAGAAGCTACTCCAACTGAGCCAAACAGAGGCAAATCAACATGAATTCTGCCAAGAACTGATCCTGGGAAAACACAAGCGAATCCCCACTGAACCGACCGTCCACCCGAGCCAAAACCCACACAGGGCCTGCACCGGTCAGACCGGTGGCACCTGGGCTGCTCAGGAAGAACTCCACCCGCGGGTCAACTCGAAGATTCACCTTACCAGATCTCCCGATTCGCTCCACAGATTCAAGAGAAACTTTGGGGAAGGTAGGAACACCTCATGGGTGGACTCTATCTCAAAGCACAAACCCCAAAACTCTCTAGAAAAGGAGGAATCACAAATCTCGTGCCTCTACCTCAAGAACACGAGGAACTCCGAAAACCCCAAAAATCAAAGGCTTTTCCACGGGTTTGGAGGGGTCAAATCACCAAGAAAAGAGGCACAACAACCTCATGTGTGAATCCACCAACAAATCCCGCCAAGAAACACCTCTAAAACCTATCCACAAAAATCCCAAGAAAAGGCTCCGAAAATCACAAAAAAGAAAAACGCCGGGAGACAAAGGAACACAAGATGAACCATGCCGAATATTCTATACATGCCATGAAAGGTTCATACAAGGTCTAGCAAGCCGCCCGAACATCCTTCCCTCTCTCTAGATGAAACATGAAGCTCTCATGCTAGCCTATGGGAAAACTAGGAGAAAAAGAGAAAAGCCAAAGAGCAAATGAACTAGGGTTCCAAGAGTTGGTTGCCATCTCCCACACCAATGAGTATATATAGGCGGCACTGAATGACCAAACTACCCCTACAACATAATAGTAAGATACACGCCCATCGAGGACACTCTGGGAAAACTTGGTCGAAACTCCATCGGACGGATGCTCATCGACCGCAAGCCCGCTTCAACCCCACGAAAGCCTTGCGATCACGCCGCGTGTCCTCCGCTTCGAAGCTTCTAGACACCTATGGGACCCACCAGTCAGACCGGTGCTCCCCACTGGTCAGACCGGTCCACACCGGTCAGGCTGGTCAGGCCCACCGGTCAGACCGGCCTAGTGCTGAACCACCACGCTCCGGTCTTCAGCCTTGGCTTTGTGTCTCAGCCAAGTAACCTAGTGGTTTTGTGGCCAAACCACTACAAACCCCGTGTGCAAGCTTCAGTTGTTAGCCGCTATCTTGCACCGGCTCCATCTCCCAACGTCGTCTTGCTCTTCTTTCCAGCATGCGGCCCGTACTTGGTCCGGTCGGCCACCAGGTCCCTCGAATGAAGCCTACTTGTCTCTCCACTCGTCAGAGGTCACACAGACATAGACCTTTCACGCTTGTTCTTCACTTGCACCACTTGAATCAATCTGCAACCTGCACCTACAATACTAGGCCAAGAGTCAGTCCACACAACATTGTCAATCACTCATCACTAAGGAGCGACCATCCATCGGTCTTCGGACGCACACAGGTCCACAAAACATCAAGACACCCAGCAAGAGCCAAATTTTTATCAAGCCTTGTAGATGATTCTAGATCATTTTGCTAATTCTCCAAGTCAACCTTCTAGCCCATCGGCCAAATAGCCGATTGTGCCTACCCACATGGATCCTAATCCTGCATATGGACAACCAACTACTCAACACCACTCTGGTGCAAGGTTATCGGTGGAACCGCTGATCTAGCCACATGAGTCTCATGAGGAACAGCCTCTACAAAGCTCATCGACTGGCATCAAATATCTGCTAGGGTCAGTGTTGGCATTTCTTAACGTCACCACTATGGCACTGGGTAGCGTGAACGTGTAAGGAACACCCGGGTACACTGACGAGTGCGAACGAATCCGCAAGCACATGGATACACCGTTGTAGCACTTCCCCAAGTAAGGTGAGTATTCCAAGGGTTATCGTATCTAAGGACGGTGAGGTAACCGGACAGGTGTCTAACCAAGGACACCAAGCTACTACCGAGATAGGTAGGAGTTGAGAAGCACTTTATAGGGGGACTTAACTCTCAAGATGTATCTGACAACTATTAGTCCTCTCCGTGGGGCGCCGACAAACCTTAGCTTTTAAAAGGTCTAGGTGTATCTGAAGGACCGAATAGACGAACAGAGAGGGGGGGGGGGGGAGTGAATGGGAACTGATAAAAATTCTTTGTGAAGGATGAACTCGGCCTATACCCTGATTGCCACTAGGATCACTCGCACACACCAAAGAAGCTCTAGACTAGGCACACACAAGCCTACAAGTCCTAGAGACAAGCCACAAATCAAAGAGCGGAAGCACTAAACAAGAATCAAGCACTTAGCCAAATCTGGACAGGCTAAGCGCGGACCGTCCGTACAGTACAGACAGACTATCCGCCAGGGTAGGGCGGACTATCCGCACGGCTGCCGCGGACTGTCCGAAAATAGCACCAGAACCTCCAGTAGCAAACCGGGAAAAATTGGACTGTTCGATGGTTCACTGCGGACCGTCCGACCGTCATGGACCGTCCGGGCCTCTCTCGCGGACTGTCCGCAAAACTCGTTGCCATCGAAACAAACCAACTCAACGGATCGAAACACGAGCTTTCAAGAACACGCGACGAACACGACGAACAACAGCCTGCACAGCGCCTCGCGGACCGTCCGCCACAAGCCTGCAGACTGTCCGCACAGCACGAACAGAACAAAAAACGCCCGACCCCGCGAGTTCAACTCCTCCTATCCATCACCGGATCTCCCAAATCACTTGAGCTCTTGAGACAAGATTTGGGGAAGATGAGAAGCGTCACTAGGTGAAGCTATGCCTCAAAAATCTCGACCTCTAACTCACTAAATCACCGGGAATCGCGGATCACATGAACAACCTCCATGAACTCGGGTTTCTCCAAGAACTCGCGAATCAAAGGGGTTTCCCGGCGTTTGAGGGGTCAAGATCACACACAAAGATGCGCAAGGCATCCACCCATGATCCCCTCAAAGAAATCCGAGAGAAAACGCCCTCAAATCAACGAATCGAGCGAAGAACAAAAGCAACCAAAATAGCTCCGAAAATGACACGAAAATCACAAAGAGCTAAGAGATGGAAGGAATCACAACGCCGAATTCTTCCATACATCCAGAGGTTAGAGTCTATACAAGATTCTAGCCTAAGGAAAAATACTGTGAAAAATCTGTCAAGAGCGATTAACCCTAGCCATCCTCCTCTACCTTCTATTTATACTTAGTTCTCTGGAGGTGGCAAATGACCCAACTACCCCTAGTGCATAAATGTAAGATACACACCCCTCAGGGGCATTTTGGTCCAAGTCAAGCATATTCCCATCGAGCGGACACGCTTCCACCGCGGACTCACTTAGCCTCGACGCAAGCCCTGTGATCACGCCATGTGCCCCCCGCCTCGAAGCTTCCCGACGCTCCCGGATCCCCGTCTCCGTCGTGTTGGGCCTTCGGCCTTGGTTTTGAGGCCCAAACCAAGAAACCGACCTCCGATGGTTTTGTGGGCAAACCACCAAACCCCGCATGCAATCTTCGGCCTCGAACCGCTACCTTGCCCCGGCCCATGTCCATGACTTCAACTTGCTCCTCTTGCACCGCACGACTCACACTTGACCCCATCAGCCACCGGGCCCATCGAACCAAGCCTACTTGCCTCTCCATCACCCGGAGGCCACCACGGCTAAGGCTTTTCGCGCTTGTTCTTCACCTGCACCAACACGAGTCAAGTCGCAACTTGTACCTGCACACTGAGCCAAGCATCAGTCCACACAACGTTGTCAACCACTCATCACTAAGGAGCGACCCTCCACTGGTCTTCGGACACACCTGGTCCTTAATCTCCCCCTTGATGAGTGCATTGACAACACTCATAGTAACCAACATAGAGAAAAAGAAAAGAAAAACAACCACGAACACAAACCTCCAACAAGTGATCCAAAGCCAAAGAACAAGCGAAAAACAAGATCACTCGCCAGACCAAGTCTCGCCCCCCCTAAGGCAAGGGCAACAGCTCAACACAGCCGAGACAAACAAAGCTCACCAAGAGCACGCCACAAAGCACAAAACTCAGGCAGACCAAAGGAGCTCCCCCTGCACATATGGAACTCCCCCTGAGCAAATGTAATATTTTCTTCTCAATTTTTCTCCCCAGATGCAAAATCTCACAAAACTTCTCCCCTTGTATGTAATCTCTCCTCCTTGTTGACAATGCATGAATCAAGGTACCACGAAAGGTGCACATATGCATGTCAAAACATATACAATCTACCAAGCTTCTCAGATATACAAAGAGCACAACAAAATGCTACAAATGAGACATAGAGCAAGCAAAGTAGACATGGTGTAGTTAGCGTATTGCCACCAAGAAAGTAGAGACATAGATACATGTGACATGGCCAAAAGCAAATTTAAGCAATTTTTACAAACAAAATTCATCTCATGAGCAAAGCCCTATCCATGGTCAATTTGAGCAAAAATAAGCTAGATCATACAAAGCTCATACAAGATCACAAGTTCTCATCACAAGATCATAGCAAACGTGCATAAGCTACTACATGTCATGTCAAAGCCACCGAGCCATGTGTCTACTTCTTAAAATGAGACTTCTCATGGTAGACATCATGCAACGGTTTAGCACCCATGGTATATACATGAAAGCATAAAGACATGATTATGAGCACATTTTTCAAGCATAAGGCAATTCATAAACCAATATCATTTTCCAATTTAAGCATGGTACATGAAATACCTGTGCGGCAAAAAGAAGCTTATGCTCCTCCACAAGTGAACATATGGGCTAAGCATTTACCATGACAAAGGGTCTTTGACCCCAGGTGAAAAGAGCATGATACGCAAGCACAAACTAAGCATGATATAGGCATTTGAGCACAAATTCATCATAAACAAGTATCTACTCATGAGTGAAGCATTTTTTAGCATTTTCACAAAAAGGAAGCTATCTCATCATGAACATATGACAATACCATCAAGAGCATAGCATTCACATCACCATTCTCAAAGCATACACATATCTCACATATAGCACATCATAGTGATCAAAGTATATAAGAGAAGCTCATCCTACCACAAGTGATCCAAAGATGGATATCCTACCATGTTTTGTACAAAAAGTAAAATACATGCATGGAATGCAACAAATGATACATATATCACATATATACATGAGAAGCTCTAAGATTCAGCTAAAAAGGGAAACACACTCCAAGTTCACCCCGCAAGCGTGTGAAGGTAACTTGGTCAAGTGGTTTAGTGAATATGTCGGCTAGCTGATCTTGGGTAGGTACATAGGAGAAGGAAATGTTCCCTTTCTCAACATTGTCCCTCAGAAAATGATACCTCACTTCGATGTGTTTTGTTTTTGGAGTGAAGGACTGGGTTTTTGGCTACACTTATGGCACTGGTGCTGTCACAAAAGAGTGGAACCTGGGAGCACTCCTCACCAAAATCGCTCATAGTGCAGGTCATCCATAGGAGCTGGGAACAACAACTGGCTGCAGCTACATACTCGGCCTCTGTAGTGGACTGGGCTACACTGGATTGCTTGCGAGACGACCAAGATACTAAAGAAGAACCAAGAAACTGGCAACAACCCGAGGTAGACTTGCGATCCAAGCGACACGTAGCAAAATCAGCATCGGAGTAACCGTGAAGTCTAAGTGTCGAGGAGGCAGAATACCAAAGTCCTAACTCAGGAGTGTAGTTCAAGTACCTGAAAATCCGCTTGACGGCCTGCCGATGTGAAGTCCTCGGTGAAGCCAGAAAACGAGCGCACAGACACACACTGAACTGTATGTCCGGCCTCGTCGCCGTCAAGTAGAGGAGGGAGCCGATCATGCTCCGGTACTCCTTCTGGTCCACGGGTTCGCCATCCTCATCTGCGTCCAAAGCCGTAGTGGTACTCATCTGTGTAGTCAGCGGCTTGGAGTCGTTCATGCCAAACTTCTTCACCATGTCCCTGGTGTACTTCGCCTGATGTACAAACATCCCGTCCTTGCACTGCTTGATCTGGAGTCCTAAGAAAAACTGCAGCTCGCCCATCATGGACATCTCAAATTCCGTGCTCATGTCATCTGCAAATCTGGCAACAAGATCATGAGAAGAGCCACTAAAGATTATGTCATCCACGTAAATCTGAACAATCAACAGGTCATTTCCATGCTTAAGGAGAAACATGGTCTTATCAATTGTGCTCATCACAAACTCGTTGCTCAGCAAAAAGTCTCTCAACCTGCCATACCAAGCTCACGGAGCCTGCTTCAACCCATAAAGCGCTCTCTGGAGTTTGTATACATGGTGTGGGTATTTCTCACTCTCAAACCCCGGGGGTTGCCTCACATACACTTCTTCCTCTATCACTCCATTCAAGAACACACTCTTCACATCCATCTAGAACAACTTGAACCTTTAGCCATAGCAAAGGCTAGAAGGATCCTAATGCCTCCAAACGGGCCACAGGAGAAAATGTCTCCTCATAATCTATACCCTTTTTCTGGTTGAACCCCTGAGTCACCAACCTCGACTTGTTTCTCACAACCATCCCATTCTCACCTTCCTTGTTCTTCCACACCCACTTGGTACCTATAGGACGACAATTTGGTGGTGGATCAACTAACACCCAAACTTGATTTCTCTCAAAGTTCACTAACTTCTCATGCATGGAATTCACCCAGTTTGCATTAGACAAAGCGTGTCGAATATCTTTGGGCTCAAACGAGGCAACAAATGCAGAGTGAGCAAAGTGAGAAGTATTCCTTGACCTCAACCGTGTAGTGCGTTCATGAAGGTCACCTATGATTGTAGATGGTGGGTGGTCCACCTGTACCCGCCGGGGAGCCTCTCGCCTGGACATAATCTCCCCCTCAGCCGCAGCCTCCACTCGAAAAGCCTCAGTCGTAGTGGGTGTAGGGGATGGACCATCCTCGATTGTCGTCGTCATAGTGGAAGTAGCGTGTACACGATCATCCGCAGGAGCATCACCACCATCATCATCCTCGTCTCCATCTCCATCTTTCTCATCTTCAAAGATCTTCTCACCAATTTCCTCGTCACCTGCACACTCAAAAGCAGAAGAGCTACATGGCTATGTCTCGTCGAAGGTAACCTCGCAAGTCTCCATGGTTCGGTTAGTGTCAAGGTTGAGCACACGATATGCTCTAGAGTGAATCGCATAACCGAGGAAAATACCATCCGAACATATAGCCTCAAACTTATCCAACTTGCCCTTCTTCAGAATAAAGCACTTGCAACCGAAAGCTCTAAAGTGACCCACCTTGGGTTTCCTCCCATGCATCAGCTCATACGAAGTCCTCTTCTTGAAAGCACGAAGGAAAATGCGATTCGACACATAGCAAGCGGTATTGACCGCCTCGGTCCAGAAATGCCTAGGATTCCTATGCTCATCAAGCATCATCCTGGCCATCTCACAAAGGGTCCGGTTCTTCCTCTCCACTACCCCATTCTGGCAAGCGACGTATGGAGAAGAGTACCGATGATCGAGACCAAGATCACTGCAAAAGGCATCAAAATGAGAGTTTCTGAACTCCGTGCCATTTGCACAGTGTATAGCTCGAATGGCATCACCATGTCTCTCATTCTTCAACCTCAAGATCAAGTCCCGAACAAAGCCAAATGTCTCACTCTTATCCTCCAAAAAGAAAACCCAAGCGTACCTTGAAAAATCATCAACCACAACCAACACATACCACTTCCCACCCACAGAGCGAACACGAGCTGGCCCAACCAAATCCATGTGCAACAGCTCACAAGGTCGCTCGATCATGACCGCAGTCAGAGGGGCGTGAGAAGTAGCAACCATCTTTCCATGCCGACACAGAGCATAAACCAAATCCTTCTTGAATTTAAACTTAGGCAATCCTCGGACAAGGTCTAGACCACTCAAGCGGGAAAGCAGCTCAAAGCTCAAGTGTCCTAGCCTCCTATGCAACTTCCAAATCTTAGTCGAAACACCAGCAACAAAGCATCGAGGAGGACCAACAGACTGGGAAAAGTCGGCACGAAAAATTTGACCCTCGGGGACGATCGTACAAACAAGATCGCCTCGAGAATCAAGCACACGAGAAGCTCTCAACTTAAAACGAACCTCAAAACCCTCGTCAAGCAACTAGGATACTGACAACAGGTTAAAACCAAGTGACTTGACCAAAGCCACACTCTTCAAGGTCACCTTGCTACTCACCTTCACCATACCTTCAGCAAGCACTCGTCCTCTCCCATTGTCCCCAAAAGTGATGTACTCCCTCATACTCACCGGGGTGAGGCTGGAGAACCACCCACGATCTCTAGTCATGTGACGCGAACAATCAGAGTCGATCAACCAAAAGTCCTGCAAGCCTTCCACCTGCAAATCAAAAACGAGAACGAGAATGAGCAAGCGACTCAACACTAGGGTTAGTACCAAAAGAGTCAAACCAGTGTCGAGCCATTTGTTCAAAAGAAGGGTTAGCAAAATCCATCCTATCAAAGCCTCTAGGCGGAGCTCTCTCACACCTACCACCAAAGAACCTGTCACGTCTCACTGGAGGGGAACGCGCACCACGAGGGGGAAAATGTGGCCCGTAGTCCCTCTGAGAACCAAAACTACAATCGTGCCTCCCAAACTCGTAACGGTCACGAGCAGGAGCACGTCCAGCAAACTCACCACGCCCAAACCCAACACGCCTATCTCTCAGAGGAAAACCACCACCACCACGAGTGGGAACCGTACACACAAACCCATCACCTCGAGGTAGAGGCCCTCTACGAGGCTCAGGCATACCATGAGAAGGGTGGTACCTGTCCTTGTTTTCCATCTCCCTAGCAAACCTCTCATCCCTTCTCCTCCTGAAATAGAACTCATCCTTATGTCCATCCCTCCCACAATACTCACAATGGAAGCGGACTGGCTGTGGCTTCTCTGTGGGCTTCTCAACAGCTTTCTCTCCTGGCTTCTCACCAAAGACATTCCCCTGTGTGCTCACAAACTTTATGGGTTTCTGGTAGTTTTCTGTCTTGTGGGGGAACACTGGTGGATCTGGGGTTGTGTCAAGCTTGTTTCTGAGGTGGTTTGGCTTGGGTGCAAATTTGTTCATGGGTATGGTGTGTGATGGGATAGGAATCTCTCCATCTTTCTCTTCTCCCTCACCACTCTTCTCACCACTCTTCCCAGCCCCCAACGCCTGACCATCAAACCTCTTAAACCCAGCTAACATCAAACTCAACTATGGCTCATGCCCAGACAACTAACTCATCAGTTTCCTCAACTCATCATTCTTATCCTGCAAATGGTCAACATAATACGCAAGTTCCATGTTTTTCAAAGCATGCATTTCACAGGTAGAGCATGATGTAGGAATTGGAGCTTTCAATGCAGCCTCAAGAGAAACTATCTTGGTGTGAGATTCATCTAGCCTAGCATGCAACACAGGACAAGAAGTGCAAACACCTAACAAAGCGGGTCTAGATTTCAACTCATCAAGCTCAATCCTAAGCAGATCTAGTTCCTCAAGAGTTGAGGCATGCTTCTCCTTGAGAGCAATCAAGTCAACCAGGAAAACATTGCACTGCAATCAACATCATCAGAAACAACATGAGCAGTTTCAAAGAATCTATCTCAGTTCTAGCATCAACAAGCAAAGACTCAAGCTCAACTATCTTGTCCTTAGCATCACCTAGCAAAGACCGAAACTCTCTCTTCTCCTTGTTGGTCTTCCTAAGCACATCATCACGGTTATCAAGCAACTCATTCAACCTAGCATTCTCCTCTAGCAAGAAGTTGGGATCATGTCGTAACTCTTCCTCGGAGTCGGAGTTCGAATCCGAGCTGTGCTTTCCACCTTTCTTGGAGTGCGCCAATGCGCAGAAACCACCTTGCGCGACGAAGCTAAGGCTGGTGAAGTTCTTGCCCGTGTACCGCCTGTCCTTACGCCGATCTTGCTCTTCATTGCTGCTCGAATCGGAAGAGGAGTCACTTGAAGTGGAGTCGATGTCGCTCGCTCCGGCAACCATCGCTCAAGCCGTCTTCTTCTTGTACCCGCTGCTCTTCTTTGGCCTTCTCTCGCCCTTGTCCTTGCGCTTGTCTTTGTAGTCGTTCCGGGAGCGGTGTTTGTTGTAGTTGTGCTTGGGCTTGCCCTTGTAGTCGTTCTTGATCTCCATGGCTTCAGGGCATTTGGTGATGAAGTGCCCATGCTTCCCGCACCGATAGCACATCCCCAAGCTTCTCCTCGCTTTCTTGTGGTTCTCGTACATCCGCCCAAACCTCTTGCTCAACAGGGCGAGATCCTCCTCGTTGTAACATTCTTAATGTTTATGTAACAGTGATCACCATCATTAACAAGGCTAATCATGGTACTTAGCATTGTTAACTTGGTCCAACTCCTAACCCTAAGTCAAACCTCTCAAAACCCAAGTCAAAACCCTAGAACACTATACCTTTCTTTGATGATCTAGCTCGTTCTGCAAATTTTCACTAAACACTTCAAATTCTGCCAAAATAAAAGTTGTCAAGAATTTCATGGGACACAACTTTGTCCATTGGCACTTTTTGAGTTTTGGCTTGTAAGTGGGAGCAAAACCCTAGCTCTCTTAATCACCCCCTAAAGCTCCTATTTGACATCTTTTGATGGCTCAGTTCAAACTCCACTTTTCATATAACGACTTAAAATCTGCCAATATGAAAGTTGCTCATTTTTGCATGGGACACATTTCATTCAATTGGCGGTTTTTGAAATTCGAAGTGGAAAAGCTTCAAAAACTTGGTCAAAGCTCTAGATGTCATTTTGACCAAACCGAGAAAAAACCTAATATTTGTAGCTCTTTTCTGATCAAATGGTTGAGTAAAACATTGGTGCCCCTTTACAAAAGCTGCAGCTGGATAGGTGATTTACAAGTTTGGTATTTGGAGATTTTTCTGCGCAGTTCAAATTTTTGGAGATACAGGCGGTCAAACAGGGCATCATCAAACTATTTTTTGAGCCGACGCTCTGGCCGTGCGCTCTCGCGTCGTGCGCACATGCCGAACCACGCCGCCGTCTGTCTCGACGTCCGTGTCGCGCCATACGTGGGCCCCGCTTGTGCCGTCAAATGCGTCACGTCCAGGTGTGCCTCCCCAGGGCGCCCCCGGCCAGGTTGGCCCGCGACAGGTGGCTGCGCGCCACCCGCCGCGCCCGCCTGCGCAGCGCGTGTGCACTGATCCGTGCTTCGGCGCTGCTTGCGCCCGCCCAGGGTGCTCGCCTGCGCGCGGGGGAAAGGCCGGGGCCGTGTAGCGTCCACGCGCGGGCTCGCCGTCGCCTATAAATGGGCCGGTGCCCCGCCGCACTCTGCCGCTGCCCCTGCTCCACCGCCGCCATTGCTGCGCTACCGCGGAGCACCCCCTTCCACCGCCTACGGGCGAGCTCCAAGTAGCTGAGCACCTTCCCACTACCCTACCACCGAGCCCTTTGTTGACGTCCTTGGCCGCCCAGCTCGCCGGAGCAACCCGTTTCGTGGCCGCAGATCCCGTGTGCCACCGAACCCCCTCGCCGGCGTCATCCCTACCCAGCTCCGGCCACGAACCGACCCTAGGTGAGCTACTGGACGACCTCCGCCGCTTCCCCGACCTCCCCAGGCCGCCGGCTCGCCGGAATCCGGCCGGCCGCGCCGCCATTCGATCCCAAGGACCTAATTGCGAACCCCCAAATGTTCCCAGGGTCTAAATCATAAAACTAGGGACCTATCTGTTAATCCAAGGGTATATTTGTGAAGGCTGAAAACTTTCCAGGGACCTTCTTGAAAATAGATTCTTCCTTTTTAGTTTCAAATTCCTGAAACTTGTAAAATCGAGAACAAATCACAGAAAAATCAGAAAAATGAAAACTCAACTGTTCTGGAATCCTTGTGATGAGTACTAGCTTTTCTAGAAAAGTTGTATATGGTTTTACTGCATAGTTTTTGAATAATTTTGAAATTACAAGTTTGGTTAGATTTGAAATAATTTAAATTCTGTACATGATCTGAAGCTTAATTTTGGGTATATTGTTTCATATGTCATGATGGTCTTCTGGTGAAAATTAGGCACATAGTTATCAGGTAGATCTTCAGATATAAATTAAAGATGATTTTAAGCAATGTTCCTATTTATCATTTTTGTAAATTAATCTTCTGGTCTTTTGGATCCAACCTTTTTGCTATGGTCCTGTTTAATGGTTTTGCACTCATGATAAATGGTAGATATGTTTTTATCATGATTAATAGGGTCAAGTAAATTTTGCACAAGTTTAACCTTCCCTCATGAAATTAAAGTAATTTAAATATTCTTTGCTGAGTAAGTGCATATCTCTGCATGGTTAGATGTACTACACTTCTACATGGATTTCTAGCTCAAGATGTTGTATATATATTTTTGTATGATTTATTTGTGTTTTTAATAGATAAATCTAGTTGTATTTTTCATGCTAAATCTGTGGCTTGGTCTATTCTGAATTTTTGGCAGTATCTCATGTATAGTATGATGTTCCTGTCTGCAAAGTTTCATGGTCACATTGTTGGTATTTCTTACAGAACTAATTTTCGAAGTAAATCAAGCTCAAATTGAGAAATTAAAAGGAAAACAAAGGATCACCTTTGTGTGCAAATTTAAATCATTTGTTCGAGCTTCACCAAATCAACTCATGAACATCACCCTTAATTTGGTGAAGAAAAATTAATTAATTATTTTAGATGTGCACACAATCACCATCAAACAAGAAAGTTAAACCACACACACACCCTTACTTTGGTAGGAAGAGTATGCTGAATATATCCTTGTCTAGGTGAATGTGGTCACCCATGCACCCCATGTTTACCCTTCAATTCTAAACTATGTTTTCACTCCTCATTTATAAATACATGAAGTTAATGCATATGCATGTCGTGTAAAACTTCCGGACGGGAACTACGAGTTGGTGCCGGAATCCGAGGGAGATCTAGCTGAAGGAGAAGTGAATTTGGTGGAGGTGCAGCAAGACCCGAACCAAAGTTCGGAGGACTTCATCACTAACTGTGCTAGTGAAGGCAAGCCCCAGAGCATAACCTAGTTTTCTAACTTTTTAGAATTATGTTATGCAATGTTTGTGCATTTAAGTTTCAGGAGTTGAATTGAAACCCTAGATGCATGATCCTAGGTTCCTATGCTCAAATACTAGCATGATAGGTCGCTAGTTGCCATGCCTTAAGGACACGGTAAAATTCGAGTGATGTTCGTCACTCGTGAGCTATAGGTTTCTTATGTTGGAATCATAAGATTTGTAAAATGGATATGCTCATGTGGTAAGAGCATGGGATGGGCTCTGGCCAGTAGGTTTGTGGTTAAGCGTTTGAACGTACTAAACATTTGCTGGGAATGGGACCGGTAAGCCTAGTACCTTCTTGATCCGGTAAGGGATCTATGACCACTAATCTTGGGAAGAGTCCCCTCTACTTGCAACAGAGTGGTGCATGTGTGGGGTTGGGGAGGCGAGGCCGTAACCAACTACCTTGTACCAAAGACTGTAGAAATGGATCCTGAGTCGAGGACGGTTGGGAACCACCTGGTTGGTGCGTACCCTACCCCTTTTGGTTTTAGTTGTCATTCTTGGGGTATGCATTCTCCCGTGTGTTTAGGTTTCCCTTGCAAGGTTATTAATCGATCGATCGTCGGCCTCTCACCGTTACCCGAGATTGCTTAACCATACACTCTATGTCCCTCTATTGATGGAATTGAGAAGTAATATGGATGTATGCTTAATTGTTTGCACAACTTATGCTTGTAATAGTTGCTTACTTAGTAAATGCTAATCAACTAGAATTTTGACCTAAACTTGAAAGTGAGGACATACTCTTTGTTGCTTTTCAGCAAAACAACCCACTAGCCATAAACCTCTACATGTCTGGAGAGTTGGTGATCTCCCATCACCCGACGGTTAAGTCTTGCTGAGTATTAGTATACTCAACCTTGATTTTGTTGTTGTTTTCAGGTGATGTGAATGATGATGGGTTCCCGTGGCCTGGTTCTCTCCCACCCGGTTGGGAAGTTGAGTGGGAGGATGATAGTGCTTAGTGACATCATGGATGGCCTCCTATGATGTTACTTATGACGTTTAGTATTTTATTTCCGCTGTGTTTCGAACTCTAGACTATTTACTTTTCTGCAAAAGACTTGGTTTGTAATAATGAACCTTATGGAGCTTGATGTAATATTTGTGAAATGTCTGTCTCTGGACTCACCTTCGAGTGAGTTTTGATGTACAAGTGTTCGATCCTTGTTAAAGTGATTTACCGGGCTTGACCCGGCAGAGGCGACAAGTTACTTCTGTATTATCGCTTAATGACCAAATGGAATGGTTTAGGCAATTATATGGAATTAATTTGGGCGGTTATGTCACACTCGCTCAGCACCTCAAAGTCCTCATCTGGCATGGACACAAGACAAGACAAAGAAAACTGCATCGCACCATGGTTAGCATTAGTCCTCGACGCTGAGACAAGAGCCAAACTATGAGGATCAGTGGGGCTTTTGCTCTTGGCTCTCAAGCCACGATCAACCTCCGAAGACCTGAGCTTAGAGAACAACTCATCCAGCGTCAAGGTATCATACACGCTCGGCTCCTCAATGGCCTCGACATTGGTGTTAGAGTATATTTGGTAGTTGCAGATATACGTATCGTAGACTGCCATATGTATCCAGGGTTGCCTTGCACCCCAAGTCATGTACTCTCATATATACCGGCCGAGGCCTCAATGCAATACAATCAATCCATTATACCAATCCTACCTTTCTACATGGTATCACGATGTGCTGTTGATTTTTTTTGGTAATTTCTCTAAGTTTTGCTCGATCACTAATCGAGATTGAGTCGCCCACCGCCTGTCGTCCACCGACACGAGGGTTGCGGCTGCGTCGCCCCTTCGGGCAGCAGCGCCGCCCTCCCTGGTCCTCCTCGTCATTGCATCTTTATCACCGTCGACTACGTCCTCGACTTCGTCACGCCATCTTCTTCGACTGCATCTCTGACATCGTCCTCGACTACGTCAGTGCGTGCTTGCGCACACATGGTCTTCATCAGGCCGATCGAGTTCCTTCGCCGTCTTCTTCGAGCTCCGCCGCCGCGTTATCCGGATCATCAGGCCTTGCGCCAGATCGTCCGGGTTCACCTCTTCACTTCATCTAGCACCACCTCGTCACCAGCGTCGCCGTCTCATTCTACCCCTTCGTCTACTCCGACAACAGCGGGCTGCATCAGCATCTTCTACCCCGTCATTGTACGCCTGCGAGTGTCGTGGAGGCCTTCTCTGCTGGTCCCTCAGACGACAGTGCCTGGTGGTGCAGCCTCCCTCGCACGTCCGGTATTGGCAACACCGGTGCGTGCCATTGTCCCCGAGGCATTTTCAGGTCTGGCAAACCCGGGAATGTCTCGCCTGTTGGCTCTTGACTGCATTGACTTCAGCATCGACCCCCTCTTCGACTGCCTCGACGCGTCGCTGTCTTCATCCTTGGTGGCTTCCCCTTTGTGCCACCATCCACATGGCACCTCCTCGAGCGCCCGCGGCTTCCTGTGCGGCTCCTTACCCTCGACAACCTCGACAGCTCCACGTCGACCACGGCTACCCTACGCACGGCTTCATCGACCATGGCTATTCACCCTCGTCTCGGCTTCTTCGACATCGGCACAAAGGGCTACCATCCGCATGAGTTACTCACTGGTTTTCGCTCCAGTCGCAGCGTCTGCACCACACCAACATTCCAACTGCGGGGGGATGTCAGTCTGTCAGCTCTCGCCTACGGCTTCTTCTCCAGTCTCACCGTCTGTGGTGCTTCCGCTGTGACTGTGGGGGAATGTTAGAGTATATTTGGTAGTTGCAGATATACGTATTGTAGACTGCCATATGTATCCGGGGTTGCATTACACCCCAAGTCATGTACTCTCATATATACCGGCCGAGGCCTCAATGCAATACAATCAATCCATTATACCAATCCTACCTTTCTACACTTGGCACTCCACATAGATCTATCCAGTGCATGCAAAAGCTTGATAACTTGATCATGATCCGTGTATGGGAGCACTGTCACATTGGCCCTCATGTTGTTCACAATTCTAGTGAAGCGCTGGAACATCACATCAATCGACTCACCGGGGAGATGAGTTAAGTTCTCGTACTCTCTCCGGTGAGTGGCACCTAAGCATTGCCAACATGAGCATTCTTAAGCTTAAGCCATATCTTTCCGGCCACATCCTCTCCGTACACTCGATCAATCTCCGAGGCACAGAGAGCACGGAACAAGTAATCACCGACCTTGCTGTTGGCCTCAAACATGCCCCTTTTGGTTTTAGTTGTCATTCTTGGGGTATGCATTCTCCTATGTGTTTAGGTTTCCCTTGCAAGGTTATTAATCGATCGATCGTCGGCCTCTCACCGTTACCCGAGATTGCTTAACCATACACTCTATGTCCCTCTAATGATGGAATTGAGAAGCAATATGGATGTATGCTTAATTGTTTGCACAACTTATGCTTGTAATAGTTGCTTACTTAGTAAATGCTAATCAACTAGAATTTTGAGCTAAAACTTGAAAGTAAGGACATACTCTTTGTTGCTTTTCAGCAAAACAACCCACTAGCCATAAAGCTCTACATGTCTGGAGAGTTGGTGATCTCCCATTACCAAACGGTTAAGTCTTGCTGAGTATTAGTATACTCAGCCTTGCTTTTGTTGTTGTTTTCAGGTGATGTGAATGATGATGGGTTCCCGTGGCCTGGTTCTCTCCCACCCGGTTGGGAAGTTGAGTGGGAGGATGTAGTGCTTAGTGACATCATGGATGGCCTCCCATGATGTTACTTATGATGTTTAGTATTTTATTTCCACTGTGTTTCGAACTCTGGACTATTTACTTTTCTGCAAAAGACTTGGTTTGTAATAATGAACCTTATGGAGCTTGATGTAATATTTGCGAAATGTCTGTCTCTGGACTCACCTTTGAGTGAGTTTTGATGTACAAGTGTTCGATCCTTGTTAAAGTGATTTACTTCTGTATTATCGCTTAATGACCAAATGGAATGGTTTAGGCAATAATATGGAATTAATTTGGGCGGTTCTGTCACAGCTGGCATCAGAGCTCACTTGTACACCAGAGATCTTAATACACCCTTAATGACATGTTTTTGGAATAAAACTTGCAAGATTATGGTGTGTTTGCAAAATGCGTTAGGAATGCCGAGGATGATCTAGTCCGAGAGGCCCTAGAGGGATTTTGGGTTCTTTCAGGTGGCTAGTAAACTATGGTGTATTTTAACTAACTTCTAGCACTTCTTAAGCGACGTGTTCATACATGTGCTGTGCTGCATCACGAGTATGCGAGGGTTGATAGGGCAATCTATTCACCAGATCCTATCTTCTCGGTTGGATGCCCACATGTTTTATACGTGTGCTTTCCGTATGTAAATCATGCGAAGGATGATATGCTCTATTCAACATGAACATATCATGGGTTGTGATGTCACCATGTTTTGCCATACGTGTGCATGATTCCGCATTATGAACATGCGAAGGGGAACACCCTCCATTCAAAAGGGGTGTGTCTCAGGTTGGACGCTGTCCATGCAGCGCTAAACGCATGGGTGCCGTTTCTATAGTGAACAGTAATGTTTGGGGACGCTTCCGTGATGTGCTGGTATGTAAGGTTCTTTCTTTTGCAGGTACACTAACCACGTTCCGGTAGTTCGAACGGTTAGTTATCCGACTAGCTATTATAGGGAGAGACGTATAATTTTGCCTTGCCACCGGCGCTAACCACGAGTTTTGGGCATGATTTTCCTTGTGAGGAAGTTTAGGATGCTTTTGCATCATGCTAAAAGTTGTTAAGAAATAATTAAGTCACTCTTAAAATCTATCCTAAAACACCTCACCAAAACACTTTCACATTGTCCCAATCTTAATAGCTGTCCTTGTTTCTCAATTTTGGATGCTCTGTTGGTCTGAATTTTTCGTCCCTTTGAACAGAGTTTTCTAGAGAAAAGTTAGATACAAAAGTTGTGTAAAATCTTGTCAAGATCCTGCTGTAAAAATTTCAGAATTTTTGAGCAAGGGAATCTATAGTTGTGCTCAGTTTAGATCATGCCTGTTTGCTGTTTTTCCTAGGAGACAGAGAACTGAACTTTGGTCTATTAGGGTATCTTCTTTTTGTTTTTAGCCCAACTTTTGAATACCAATTTTGGGTCAAATAATATCACTGAGTAGCTGGAAAAATTTGAGAATTTTTAGCCTAGCAGAATATGAGTTACATGCATTTTTGTGCTTTGGACAGGATCTGTTATCTTTTAACTCACACTAATCGGTGGGAGTTTTGTTGATACAGATGGCTGGACCGCTGTTCTGGGAGGTTCGTCCTGATGGGACGGTCCGCACCGATGGGCTACACCTTGAGGGGTTTGCCCGCATTTTGTGGGACACCCTTCGCTCGTCAGGACACACCACTCCTCCGACGTACGAGGCGTTGGAGACCACACAGCTTGGAGTACCTCGCTGCTATGTTCGGGTGGCCGTGCCACTTCATCCCACTCACCCGGAGTGGCAGGACCTGAGCATGGACGTGTCAAGCATCCATATGATGGAGACACTTGAGGTTCCTGCCTTGAGAGTGCTAAACACCTTTGGTGACCAGCACCCTCTCGAGGTTTCTTCGACTCCGGTGGGACTACTTCCGACCGTGGACCTCGTGGATCCGCGTGGAGGAACCGCATGGGGAACATGGCAATGCTTCTGAATGAGAGGACCCCACTGAACATACTGCACGAGATGTCACGGTGCATGAACGCACTATACCGTCTTCAGGCTCTCCGTAGTGTGGCTACCACAGACGTGTCCACGGTTGCTCTCGACACTGCTGGAGTGTTGGGAGTACGGACTCACCACCTGCGCTCCATCTCCTTTAGCTACACAGGGCTGGAGCGAGACCATGCAGAGGCCCGACTACGGATTGTTGGACTGGAGGCTAGAGAGGCTCGCTGGGTGACCTGTGCAGCTCAGTGGGTAAATCCGCTCGCTGATCGCCTTCAAACTATTACGGGACTCCAGGAGCAGCGAGAGCAGATGCAGGTTGAGATGAATCAGATGAGGGATGAGCGCTTACAGCACGTACAATCACTAGCACATATGGAAGAGCAGCTAGAGCTGATGGACGAGGATCTGGGTGCTGCCCATGGCATGATCGCTATGTTACAATAGCCGCCACCACCACCAGTTCCGAAAGCTATGGAGGATAATCCGGATGACCCTCAGTCCATGATAGACAGTGAGAAGGAAGAACCACAGGCAGAGCCGATGGAGATTGCTTCATCTGCTTCTAGCACTTCCTCCGTAGGCAACCTAGATGACTTCTAGATGGTAGTAGTTAGTGCAACATGTATACTCCTACGATGGCCTAATTTTGGTCCGTGGATGGGATAGGCTGACATAGATGGAGTATTCTTCTATATGTCTAGGAGATGCATGTTAACCACTAGTATGTTGAGTGAGGACCTAGCATGTGTTGTAATCATGTGTTGTAATCAAGTGTAGTATCCAAGTGTTGCAAGACTTTCTGCAGCAGTTCTAGTAATCTGTAATTTGAACCTCCTTATGGTCAAATCTGAGCTGTGCAATGAAAAGAAAAGTTGGAAATTTTATTTTGGCCATGCTCACAAATTTTCACCCTTATTGCCCTTTTGTGCTGAGAGTTATGAATCTTTTTGTAACCCTCAGCTGGCTGAAAAACAGCCTGGATAGAGGATCGGGAAGTGAATTTTTCTAGCATGATCACATCAAAATCCGTGTATCAGTTGAATACCAAGGTTGTAGTGCACGAAATGATGCTCCGTCTGACCAAATTTGTGCACCATCCGTTAAGCGAGCCGAGAGATATGAATTTTTCATTTCAGTGTTGTGGCTGACCCTTCTGAAAAATTCTGCAATGAATGGATTTGTTTCACATTTTCTACTTGTGCATAATTCTATCTGCAAGCTTGTGAATATGTGACTAATCTCTATTCCCACAATTTTTCAGATGGTGGGTCCCACTCGCAATACTCCCCACGGGTTCGGTGATGCTAGTGGCAGCAATCCGCCGCCGCCACCTCCCATGACACCCATGAAGACCTTCCTTTTGGCTCAAGCTGATATGATGCGCCAGATCTTGCACAATCAGCAGCAGCAACACGGCAATCCGCGTGATGACCAGCCACAAGTGGCCAAGAATGAGCACTTTACGGCTTTGAAGCCACCAATTTTCACCAAAGTAGAAGAACCCTTGGAGGTTGATGCTTGGATTCGTGCTATTGAGGCCAGGTTCGATACTCTCACTCTGCCATGCTCAGAGGAGCGCAAGGCCAGCTTTGCCGCCTTACAACTTCGTGGTCCTGCTCTGATCTGGTGGGATCACTTTAAGATGACGCAACCGGCTGGACATGCCATTACTTGGGATGAGTTCAAGATAGCATTCAAGACTCATCATATTCCTCAGGGAATGGTTGATCGAAAGATAAGTGAACTACTGGCATTAAGGCAAGGTTCTGACTCTGTGTATCAGTATGCCCAGAAATTCAACAACCTTTGTCAGTATGGGGATATCATGTGGATAATGGTGAGAAAAAGATGGATAGTTTCCGACGTGGTCTTGATCCTGAGCTTTATGAAAGGCTAAACCCCATCAAGACCAACACCTATCATGAGATAGTGGATTTGGCTATTTCCCAAGAAGATGCTATGAAGAGGACGCAGAATGCAAAGAAGAGGAAGGCTGCGTTCAACTCTAACAACGCACCTATTTGGAAGTTTCGCCTTGTGAAGAAGGTTTCCCAGGGTTCTCAAAGGAACCAGCAGTCTGGACATTAGGTGGTTAGGCCTTCCCAGAATCAACAGCAGGGAGATTCTCGTTCTTCTGCTTTCCAGCAGCAGAATTACAAGCCTATTGCTGCACAGCCTAACCGGAATGCTAGGGATGGCAAATGTTACAACTGTGGAGAGACGGGACACTATGCAATGAGTGCCCCCGTCCCAAGCAGCAGAACCAGCGCAACCAACAGAACCAAGGGCGTGGACCTAATCAGGACGACAAGGACAAGGGAAAGAAGCAGACCGTGCAAGTCAAGCAGGGTCGTCTCAACTTCAACACAATTGTGGGAATTCCTGAGGGAGCAGCAGTCATGACGGGTACATTCTCTATCCAAGGCAAATCTATTAATATTTTGTTTGATTCTGGTGCTATGCACAATTTTATGAACAAGAAAACACAAATCAAGTTGGGTTTAAAGGAGACACATACTAGGGGTGTCTATAAGATTGCCACCCCGGGAGGAACAATTTCTTCCAACACCCTAATCATTGGGGTACCTTTGGAGTTAGGTAGCAAGGTTTTTCAGACAAATCTTATAACCTTGGGTCTAGATGGAATATATGTTATTCTAGGAATGGACTAGATGACCCTACACAAGGTGATCTTGGACATTTCTGAGTGAAGGATAGAAATCAACTCCCCGAGAGTAGGAGCATCAACACTGTAGTTACCATCCAGGGCATCTATGAATTCATGTGCTTATGTAACCATAGCCACCCAATTAGAAGAAATTCCAGTGGTGTGTGAGTACCCAGATGTCTTCCCTGATGATCTGCCGGGTATGCCACCGGACGGAGACGTTGAGTTTGTTATCGAACTTCAACCTGGTACGACACCTATCTCAAAAAGAGCCTACCGCATGCCACCTAAGGAACTGGCTGAGTTGAAGACCCAGCTTCAGGAATTGTTAGATAAGGGTTTCATTCGCCCGAGTTCTTCTCCTTGGGGATGTTATGCTCTCTTCATTAAGAAGAAAGACGGTAGTTTGAGACTATGTGTGGACTACCAGCCTCTCAATTTGGTGACTATCAAAAATAAATACCCCCTTCCCCGCATTGATGTGTTGTTTGATCAGCTATCAGGAGCAAAGGTCTTTTCCAAGATTGATCTTAGATCAGGATATCATAAGATAAAGATCTGGCCTTGTGATATTCCTAAAACTGCCTTTTCCACACGTTATGGGCTGTATGAATTTTTAGTCATGTCCTTCGGACTTACCAATGCACCTGCCTACTTCATGTACCTCATGAATTCAGTATTCATGAACGAACTGGATAAGTTCGTGGTGGTCTTCATCGACGACATCTTAATTTATTCCAAAGATGAAGAAGAACATGCCGAACATCTCCGCATTGTTCTGCAATGGTTGAGAGATCACAAGCTTTATGCTAAATTCTCCAAATGTGAATTCTGGCTGGACAGTGTGAAATTCTTGGGCCACACTATTTCTAGTGATGGTATTTCAGTGGATCCAAGTAAAGTGCAAGAGGTGAAGGATTGGAAACCACCTAAGTCCGTTCATCAAATTCGAAGCTTTCTTGGATTAGCTGGGTATTATCGTCGTTTCGTTCCGGATTTTGCCAGAATTGCCAAACCTATGATTGAACTTTTGAAGAAAGGGGTCAAGTTTGTGTGGGATGAGAATTGTGAAAAAGCTTTCCACACCCTAAAGCAACATTTGACTTCAGCACCCGTTTTGGCTCAACCAGACAACTCTAAGCCATACGAGGTTTATTGTGATGCCTCGGGTACTAGTCTCGATTGTGTACTCATGCAAGAAAATAGAGTCATTGCTTATGCTTCTCGAGCACTTCGACCCCATGAAAAGAATTACCCCACTCATGATCTTGAATTAGCAGCAGTTGTTCATTCTCTCAAAATTTGGAGGCATTACTTGATGGGAACCCGTTGCAATATATTCACTGACCACAAAAGCCTCAAGTATATTTTCACTCAAGCCGACTTGAATATGCACCAGAGAAGGTGGTTAGAACTCATTAAAGATTATGACTTGGAGGTACATTACCACCCCGTCAAGGCAAATGTTGTTGCCGATGCTCTTAGCTGAAAAGCCCATTGCAATTGCTTGTCCTTGGACACCTATAGTGACACACCGTGCCACGCGATGAACAAACTCAATTTGGAAATTGTCGGTCAAGGTGAATTAAATGCTATTAGCATGGAGACAACCTTGTACGACAGAGTTTTAAATGCTCAGTCCAATGATGAGGATGTTAAAAAGATAAGGCAAAAGTTGTCAGAAGGTGATCCTAAATACAAGTGTTTCCACCAAGACTCAAAGGGTACAATTTGGTTTGGGCAACGTCTTGTCATCCCAAATGATACTGGCCTCAGGAAGGAAATTCTGGATGAAGCTCATCTATCCAAATTTTCAATTCATCCTGGGAGTAGCAAAATGTACCAGGATTTGAAGGAAAACTACTGGTGGTCAAATATGAAAGTAGAGATTGCCAAATATGTGTCCGAGTGTGACACATGTCAAAGAATTAAAGCCAGTCATCTGAAAACTGATGGCATTCTTCAACCTTTGCCGATACCTTCATGGAAATGGGATGATATAAGTATGGATTTCATAGTGGGGGACTGCCTCTCACAGCTAAGCACCATGATTCCATCTGGGTTATTGTGGACAAACTCACCAAGACTGCACACTTTATTCCCGTTCATACCACATACTCAGCAAAGCAATATGCAGAAATTTATATCGAACGCATCGTGTGCTTACATGGAGTTCCTACAACCATCGTTTCCGATAGGGGTTCTAAGTTCATGGCACATTTTTGGGAACACCTACATACCTCAATGGGAACCAAGTTACTTCACAGTTCTGCTTACCACGCTAAAACAGATGGTCAGACTGAGAGGGTCAATTAGGTCCTAGAGGATATGTTGAGGGCTTGTATTATCCATTTCGAAAGAATTGGGACAATTGCTTGTCCTTGGCTGAATTCTCGTACAATAATAGCTACCAAGCTAGTTTGAAAATGGCACCATTTGAAGCTCTTTATGGAAGGAGATGTCGAACTCCTTTGAACTGGTCACAGACCAGGGAAAGAAAATTCTTCGGTACAACTTTAGTTGCGAAATCGGAAGAAAAAGTAAAAGTAATACAAGCAAATCTAAAGACAGCTCAAATGCGACAACAACGATAACATGATCAAGGAAAGAAACCTAAACCGTATCATGTTGGTGAATATGTCTATCTCAAAGTTTCACCAACAAAGGGGATTCAAAGATTTGGAGTAAAAGGGAAATTAGCCCCACGCTATATTGGCCCTTATGAAATCATTCAAGTTTGTGGACCGGTTGCCTATCGCGTTCAGCTTCCTGAACGGCTTTTGGCAATCCACAATGTGTTTCATGTTTCACAAGTAAGGAGATGTGCAAATAAGCCGGAGATAAAAGTTATCGTCGAATCCAGTGCTTGGATCGAACCCGACCTATCTGTGGTTGAGCATCCTCTGAGAATTTTGGATTAGAAAGAGAGAAAGACTCGATGACATTCGGTAAAAATGTATAAAATTCAATGGAGCCAACATACTGAAGAAGAAGCTACTTGGGAGACGGAACATTATCTCAACACCAAGTATCCGGGTTTTCTACAATCTCGCAATCGTAAGTGTTTTCCCTACCTTCATCTTTTATTTTCCGAATCTCCGGATGAGATTCTTTGTAAGGAGGGTAGGCTATAACATCCCTGATCATGGTACTTAGCATTGTTGAATTGGTCCAACTCCTAACCCTAAGTCAAACCTCTCAAAACCCAAGTCAAAACCCTAGAACACTATACCTTTCTTTGTTGATCTAGCTCGTTCTCCGAATTTTCACTAAACACGTCAAATTCTGCCAAAATAAATGTTGTCAAGAAATTCATGGGACACAACTTTGTCCATTGGCACTTTTTGAGTTTTGGCTTGTAAGTGGGAGAAAACCCTAGCTCTCTTAATCACCCCCTAAAGCTCCTATTTGACCTCTTTTGATGGCTCATTTCAAACTCCACTTTTCATATAACAACTTCAAAATCTGCCAATATCAAAGTGGCTCATTTTTGAATGGGACACATTTCATTCAATTGGTGGTTTTTGAAAGACCGATTAGGCGAACCAGAGAGGGGGGGAGTGAATGGGAGCCGATAAAAATTCTTCTCGAAGGAGATGGGAACTCCAACAAGACGAACACGGCTTCCAACTCACGTCTCCGACCCAACTACCCAAGTTGGTCAAGACCACGCAGCCACTAGAGTGCTACTGGTCCTAGGAACCAACACTCAACCTTCCTAGCCAAAACTCACCAAACCACACAGCGGAAACTTGCACGGCTTGCTGCCTGTGCTACACCGGTCAGACCGATGGCCTGAGCCGGTCAGACCGGTGACACCGGTCAGACCGGTGGACAGAGCCGGTCAGGCCGGTGGCTACAGCAGCCGCACAGCAAACGTTCCAGGAAGCCTCAGTGAATCCTCTAGGCCCTGGAACAAAAACCACCACGAAACACAACCTGTGAGGAAGAAGAACCCCTCACAAATCCTAGCAAAACAACTCCAAACACTCCAAGAACTGAACAGCAGGACCACGGAACAAAACCACACGGACAAGGCTGTTCCCCGAGACAAAAACCCACCAAGGGCTAGCACCGGTCAGACCGGTCAATAGCACCGGTCAGACCGGTCGTGCCTGGGCAGCTCGGGAAGAACAGCGCCCGCGAGTCAACTCCTGCAAATCCAACTCCCGATCTCCCGATCCGCTCCACGGTTTTGCACAAGACTTTGGGGATAGTAGGAACACCTCATGGGTACTCCATAGCCAAGATTTGGTCCACCAAAACTTGTCAAATCAAGAGGAATCGAAGAAATCCCACCAAGAACGCCTCTAACCCTAGAGCCACGAAAACCCCAAAATCGAGCCCCTTTGCTCACGGATTTGGAAGGGGAATCAAAGGGAAAAGAACCACGAAGGGTTCATGCATACATCCCCCACCAAATCCCAAAGAGAAAGGCCTCGAAAACGCTCCAAGAAAATCGCCAAGAAAAGGCTCCGAAAATCACCAAAAAGGAGAAACGGGAAAGACACATCCAAGCCTTGAGGAACCACGCCGAATCATCTATACATACCAAAGAGGTTCATACAAGGTCTAGCTTGCCGCCCGATCATCCTTCCCTCTCACAAGATCTCACCATGAAGCTCTCAAGCTAGTCCTACGAAAATCCTAAGAAAATAGGAAGGAAAATAGGAAAACCAAATGAGCTAGGGTTCCAAGAGATGGCTGCCATCCTCTCACCACTTGGGTTATATGGAGGCAACCGAAAGACTAAAATACCCTTACTAGCTAACTAGGGATACATGCCCCTCGAGGGCGAAATTGGAAGTCTTTGTCTTCGCACCATCGGACGGATGCCCAGCGACCGCAAACTTGCTTAGCCTCGACGCAAGCCTTGCGATCCCGACGCGTGTCCTCCGCTTCGAAGATTCCGGACTGCGTCGTCGCACACCGGTCAGACCGGTTCTCCTGACCGGTCAGACCGGTACCCACCGGTCAGACCGGTCAGACCCACCGGTCAGACCGGTCTGGAGCTGCTGCACCTCCGTCTTCGGTTCTTCGGTCTTGGCTTTGTGGATCAACCAAGGAACCCAGTGGTTTTCTGGTGAACCACCGGAAACCCCGCGAACTCGGTGTAGCCTCCGCCAATCACCACTCATGACTCGGCTCCCACGTAGTCCCGGCTCGACCTTGGTTTTGAGGCTCAACCAAGAAACCGTCCATGACTTCATCTTGCCGTTCTTGCCACCATGCGGCCCGCACTTGACCCCGCTGGCCACCGGGTCCCTCGAACCAAGCCTACTTGTCTTCTCCACACCTGGAGGCCTCACCGGCAACGACCTTTCACGCTTGTTCTTCACCTGCACCTGCACCAGTCAAGCCGCAACCTGCACCTGCAATACTTAGCCAAGAATCAGTCCACACCACGTTGTCAATCACTCATCACACCAGGAAGCGACCATCCACCGGTCCTCGAACCACACCTGGCTCTCAATCTCCCCCTTGATGAGTGCATTGACAACACACACGTTTTGGTAACGAAGAGAAAAGGAAAAGAAAAAAACGACTAAAAGAAACTCCAACAAGCGATCGAAAGCCAAAGAAAAGGCAAAGAGCAAGATCACTTGAAGAAGACAAGTCTCGGACCCCTTAGGCAAGGGCAACGGCTCGACACATCCGAGACAAAACATGCTCAAGCAAAGAGCACAAACCATCAAACCAAAACTCGAAAACCACAAAGAGCTCCCCCTGCACACATGCAAGCTCCCCCTGAACCGATGCATGCGAACCACTTCACAAAACAGAGCAGCTGCAACAGCTCAGCTCTGACCGGTCAGACCGGTCGACACCACCGGTCAGACCGGTGGGCAACATGTGAACAGGACCAGCACTCTGACCGGTCAGACCGGTGACCTCAACCGGTCAGACCGGTGCACAACAGAGCCCAAAAATAGCTCGAAACCACCTGAAAACCTTCCAAATGCATTCAGTAGGCCAAAACATGCTCAAACTTCTCCCCCTTGTTGACAATGCATGAATCAAGCCAAAAATGCAAAAAAAATGCAACCTAGAGCTTCTCAAATAGACAAAATTCAACATAGGATGCTACACATGTCCAAACGAGCAAGTTAGATACTCTATAGCTTCGTAAAGACATAAACTTCATGATCACCAAGTTTCACAACCATTGGGCGAAGCTAAGATAGAATTTAGCAATATTGCGAAAAATCACCCTCTCATGAGCAAAGTCCTAAACATGAGCAAAACATGTCAAAATGGCAAAGCCACACAAACTTCATGCTAGGACAACCATTCTAAGCATAAGACCATCATAAACACCCACAAGCACCTCATGTCATGTCAAAGCCACCGAGCCATGTGCCTACTTCTATATATGAGACTTCTCATTGGTAGGCATCATGCAACGATTTAGCACCCAAAGCAAATTAAAATTAGCACATATGACATGGGAGCACATTTTTCAAGCAATTTACATTTCATTTTCAGATTTATAATTGGTACATGAAATGTCTTTGCGACAAAAAGGAACTTATGCCCCTCCACAAGATGAAGCATGGGGGCTAAACATTCATGATGGCAAATGAGCCTTTGGCCCCATATGATCAAAATAAGCTATCCAACCACAAATTAAGCATAGCCAAGCCACTAAAACATGTCAAGATCATGTAAAGGCATTTACTCACAAGAGAGCATATATATGAAATTTTTCAAAAACATAGCCATCAACCATGGATACAAACCAAGATTATCAAGAGCTAAGCCAAACTAACCATAGCTTACCAAATTAGCTCACAAAGACATATATGTCATTCCATGGTGAACAATGTGTATAAGAGAAGCCTTTCCTAAACAATGCATATGATACAAAATGCGTGCAACCTAAGATACAAAGATGCCTATACATCATGCTACATATGCCATGCCAAAAGCAAGAAATGCACAAAGGAAAGCTATACATATGCTACAAAGGAGCTCCCACACGCCAACTCAAGAAATCAAACAAACACCAAGCTCCCCCCGCAAACGAGTGAAAGTTGCTTGATCTAGGGGTTTGGTGAAAATATCGGCTAGTTGTTCATGTGTGGGTACATGGATCAAAGCTATCTTCCCTTTCTCTACGTTGTCTCTCAGAAAATGATACCTCACTTCTATGTGCTTGGTTTTGGAATGGAGCACTGGGTTCTTTGCAACGCTTATGGCACTAGTGCTATCACATTGAAGTGGGACATGGGTATACTCCTCACCAAAGTCACTCATGGTGTATGTGATCCAAAGGAGCTGAGAGCAACAACTAGCTGCGGCCACATACTCTGCCTCGGTAGTGGATTGAGCAACACTCGACTGTTTGCGGGAAGACCAAGATACCAAAGAAGAACCCAAGAACTGGCAAGTCCCAGAAGTGGACTTCCTATCCAACCGACACCCGGCAAAATCCGCGTCTGAAAATCCATGAAGCGCCAAAGAAGAAGACGCAGAGTACCAAAGGCCAAAGTCGGGAGTGTGTCGCAAATACCTGAAAATGCGCTTGACTGCTTGCCGATGCGAAGTCCTCGGAGAAGCTTGAAAACGAGCGCACAGACACACCGAGAATTGAATGTCCGGCCTCGTCGCCGTCAAGTAGAGGAGTGACCCGATCATGCTCCGGTACTCCTTCTGGTCCACGTGTTCACCTTCCTCGTCCGCATCAAGAACTGTAGTCGTACTCATAGGCGTCGCCATGGCCTTGGAATCCTCCATCTTGAACTTCCTCACAATGTCCTTGGTGTACTTAGCTTGGTGCACAAATGTTCCTTCCTTTGATTGCTTGATTTGTAGCCCGAGGAAGAACTGCAACTCGCCCATCATGCTCATCTCAAATTCCCTGCTCATGTCTTCTGCAAACCTTGCAACAAGAGAGTTAGACGAGCCACCAAAGACAATATCATCCACGTATACCTGCACAATCAGGATATCTCTGTCCTGCCTGAGGAGAAACAAGGTCTGGTCGACCTTCCCCATCTCAAACCCTCTCTCAAACAGGAACCCCCTCAACCTACCATACCAAGCTCTAGGCGCCTGCTTCAACCCATACAGCGCCTTCCTCAACTTGTATACTCGGTGAGGGTACTTCTCACTCTCAAACCCCGGTGGTTGCCTCACAAACACCTCTTCCTCCAACACACCGTTCAGGAAAGCACTCTTCACATCCATCTGGTACAACTTGAACCCTTTAGCCACGGAAAAAGCTAGAAGGATCCTGATCGCCTCCAAACGAGCTACAGGAGCGAAGGTCTCCTCGTAGTCGATCCCCTCTTTCTGACTGTACCCCTGAGCAACAAGTCTCGACTTGTTCCTCACCACTTCTCCTTTCTCTCCCTCTTTATTTTTCCACACCCATTTTGTCCCAATCGGCTTACATCCTGGGGGAGGGTCAACCAACACCCAAACTTGGTTCCTCTCAAAATTCTCCAACTCCTCATGCATCGAGTTAACCCAATTATGATCAGATAACGCATGTCCAATGTCCTTGGGCTCAAAAGTGGCAACAAAAGCAGCATGAGCGAAATGAGAATTTTTCCGAACCCTCGACCGTGTAGTACGTTCATTCATGTCGCCGATGATTCTCGAAGCTGGGTGATCCACTTGCACTCGTCGAGGAGGTTCTCGCCTTGATGCTACCTCCCCCTCAACAGCAGCTTCGCCTTGATCTGGGTTTGTCGTTGTAGGTGTGGGAGAGGGTCCATTCTCGATCGTCGTCGAAGTAGTAGGTACATGTTCAGCCGCGGGCCTCACACCGCCATCTTCATCATCTCCATGTTCATGCTCCTCCTCCTGAAAGATCTCCTCTCCAAGTTCGTCGTCACCTGCACACTCAAAAACAAGCTGACTACGTGGCTGTGTCTCGTCGAAGGTCACCTCGCAAGTCTCCACGATTTGGTTAGTTTCAAGATTGAGCACACGAAATGCTCTAGAATGAGATGCATAACCAAAGAAAATACCATCGACAGACCTAGCCTCGAACTTGTCCAACTTCTTCCCTTTCTTCAGAATGAAGCATTTACAACCAAAGACATGGAAGTGACTCACCTTGGGTGTGCGACTGTGCATCAACTCGTAACAGGTTTTCTTCTTGTGAACCCTGAGGTAGATCCTGTTCGACACATGGCACGCGGTATTGACCGCCTCAGCCCAGAACCTTCTCGGAGTCCTATGCTCGTCGAGCATCGTCCGAGCCATCTCGCACAAGGTCCTGTTTTTCCTTTCCACCACGCCATTCTGGGGAGGCGTATACGGACTCGAAAACTGATGTTCAAGACCCAAGTCATGGCAAAAAGTTTCGAAGCGAGAGTTTTTGAATTCCGAGCCATTGTCACTGCGGATCGCTCGTATGGCATCTCCGTGCCTCTCGTTTCTTAACCTCAAGACAAGATCTCGAACAAAACCAAACGTCTCCCCCTTCTCCTCAAGAAAGAACACCCACGCATACCGAGAGTAGTCGTCCACCACAACAAGGACATACCACTTCCCACCCGCAGATCGCACACGAGCTGGGCCAACAAGGTCCATATGGAGCAGCTCGCATGGACGCTCAGTCATCACATCGGTGAGAGGCGGGTGAGAAGAGGCTACCATCTTGGCATGCCTACACGGCGCACAAACCAACTCTTTCTCAAACCTCAATCGTGGCAATCCTCGGACCAAATTGAGTTTACTCAAGCGAGACAAAAGGTCAAAGCTCAAGTGACCCAACTTCCTATGCCACTTCCACAACTCACTCGAAGAACCAGCCAAGAAGCAACGCTCCACACCAGAAGACTGAGAAAAATCAGCTCGGAACACTTGACCCTCGGGAACGACCATGCAAACAAGATCCCCCCGAGAATCTAAAATCCGAGAACCACCAGGCCGAAACAACACCTCAAAACCCTCATCCAACAACTGGGACACAGAAAGCAAATTGTATCCAAGCGATTGAACAAGAGCAACACGCCTGAGAGTGATCTTGTCACTTACCTTAATCTCACCTTCTGACAGCACACGCCCTCGCCCATTGTCCCCAAAGGTGATGTACTTCCTTGTCACCACCGGGACGAGACTTGAGAACCACCCCTTGTCTCCGGTCATATGCCTCGAGCAACCGGAGTCAATCAACCAAATGTTCTTCAAGTCTCCCACCTGAAATTCAAAAGCGAGCACGTGAGTGAACAAACGACTCAGCACTGGGGTTAGTACCAAAAGAGTAAAACCAGTGCCGAGCCATTTGCTCCAAAGTGGGGTTAGCACAAACCAAATCATCACGCCTATCAAAGCTACCACCACGGTAACCACCACGAGGGAACCAACCCTCTCTCGCTGGAGGAGGACGAAAACCACGAAAGGGAAACCGTGGATCGTACCTCCGCTCCATCTCAAAGCTACGACTCTTCTCACCCTCGTATTGAGCACGAGGTGGAGAACGCCTAGCAAACTGACCACCTGCAAACTTTCCAGACCAACCACCAGAACCACGACCTCCAGAACCAAACCGAGCATTCTCACGAGCACGAAACCCGACTCGCTGTCTGCCCAGACCTGCACCGGTCTGACCGGTGTAGTACACCGGTCTGACCGGTGTGGCTCGGCCAGCAGCAACACCTGCAGCCTTCCGGTCTCCCCAAGCCGGAACCGTCCTCACAAACGCCTTGGCCCTGGGCATCTGCATACGAGGCTCAGGTACACCATTAGAGGGGTGGTACCTGTCCCTGTTAGCCCACTCTCTAGCCATTCTCTCCTCACGCTTCCTCTTGAAGCAAAACTCATCCTTGTGACCATCTCTCCCACAATACCCACAATGGAACTTTATGGGCTGTGGCTTAGGCTTAGGCTTGGGTTGGGGCTGCCCACTCGGCTTCTCACCCTTCTTCTCTCCTTCCTCACCTCCCTTTGGGCTCACAAACTTCACCGGTTTCTGAAAATCATTTGTTGGGTGAGGGAATATGGGTGGATCTGGAGTAGTGTCAAGTTTGTTTCTGAGATGGTTGGGCTTGGGCTCAAACTTGTTCTTGTGTCTGTTTGGTGGTGGGATAGGAATCTCTCCAACTCTCTCAACTCCCTCACCACAGTTCTCTCCAAGCTTGTCAGCCCCAAGTGCCTGACCATCATAGCGTTTGAAAGCCGCTATCATGATACCGAGCTGAGGCTCCTGACCCGACAACCAGCTCATACATTTTCTCAGCTCATCATTTTCATCCTGCAGGCGATCAACATAATGTGCAAGCTCCAAATTCTTAACCGCATGCAATTCACAAGTAGAGCAAGAAGTGGGAATAGGCTCTTTCAACTTAGCCTCAAGTGAAACAGTGTAAGCATGCATCTCATCAATCTTTCCATGCAAAACAGGGCAAGAAGTGCAAGCACCTAGCAAAGCAGATCTAGACTTAAGCTCAGCCACTTCAACCCTAAGCATATCTAGTTCATCACAAGTAGAAGCATGCTTATCCTTAAGAGCAGTAAGATCAGCTAGGTACACAGAGCAATCACAGCAATCAATCTCATCAGAAACCACAGGAGAAGCCTTAAGCGAATCAATCTCAAGCTTAGCATCTAGGTTCTGGGTTTCTAGCTCAGCCACACGGTTCCTAGCATCTTCTAGTGAGGCCCTAAGCTCTTTCCTCATCTTCTTGGCCTCTCTAAGCATGTGATCGCGGTTATCAAGCAAGTCAACCAACTCATCATTCTCCTTGCGCAAAGAAGAGAGCTCATCACATACCTCATCCTCGGAGTCAGAGTCCGAGTCACTCTGGTGGCTCTTCTTGCTGCCGGAGCTACGGGCCATGCCGCAGAAGCCATCTCTCGCGAAGCAGCTCAACCCGCTCAAGTTCCTGGATGACTTCTTGTTCTTGCGCCGATCACCTTCATCTTCACTGCTACTCGAGCTTGAGGAAGAGTAGGCGGAGCTGGAGTCGACGTCGCTCGCTCCTACCATTGCTCGGGCCTTCCTGCCGCGGCCATCCTTCTTCCTCGACCGTCGCTCGTCCTTGTGCTTGTTCTTGTGCTTGTGATCGCGCCTCGATCGGTACTTGCCATCCTTGCTCGATCGGTGCCTGTAGCCGTCCTTGTAGCCGTCCTTGTTCTCCATCTTCTCCGGGCAGTCGGCAACGAAGTGTCCTGGCTTGCCGCACTGAAAGCACGTCCGTGCTGTCCTCCTCGTGTTCACCCGGTTCTCGTGCAGCCTCTCGAACCGCCTGGTCAGCAACGCCAGCTCGTCCTCTCCAAGCACGTCGAACTCCTCATCTGGCAAAGACATCAAAGAAGACAGAGAGTACATCCTGGAGGATGCGTTAGCGTTAGACTTAGCTCCTTTGCCACTGACGAGAGCGAGACTATGAGAATCAGTCGGGCTCTCGATCTTGGCTGTCATACCACGGTCCAACTCAGCCGACTTGAGCTTCGAGAACAGCTCGTTCACCGTCAAGGTGTCATACTTCTCGGACTCAACAATAGCCTCAAACTTCCCGTCCCATACGGTACGATCCAACGAGTGCAAGAGCTTCACGGCTCTATCATGATCATTGTATGGGAGGACGTCCACATTGGCTCTCATGTTGTTCACAACGACCGTAAATCGCTGGAAAAGGGCATCGACGGACTCGCCGGGGAGATGAGTGAAGTTCTCGTACTCTCTCCGGTAAGTCGCGTACATCCGAGCCTGAACCTGAGCATTCCCAGCATGAGCATCCTTCAACTGCTCCCAAATCCTACAAGCTAAGTCCTCTGTCTGAACCCGATCGAATTCAGGCTGACACAGAGCACGAAACAAGTAGTCGACAGCCTTGTTGTTGGCTTCGAACATATCCCTCGATCCTGGAGCAAGGAAGTTCATCGGATGAACATAAGCTGTGTTCACCGTGACATCCCAAAGGATCTGACCCTTTCCGCGGAGGAACGCCGCCATCCGCCTTTGCCACATCTGGTAGTTCTTCCCATCGAAGTGCGGAGGACCCGAACCCCGTTCCTGGTACGCCATCTTTGGATCTTAGACTGGTAAGAGTCAATAAAGACCCGAACCGGCTCTGATACCACTTGAAAGACCGATTAGGCGAACCAGAGAGGGGGGGAGTGAATGGGAGCCGATAAAAATTCTTCTCGAAGGAGATGGGAACTCCAACAAGACGAACACGGCTTCCAACTCACGTCTCCGACCCAACTACCCAAGTTGGTCAAGACCACGCAGCCACTAGAGTGCTACTGGTCCTAGGAACCAACACTCAACCTTCCTAGCCAAAACTCACCAAACCACACAGCGGAAACTTGCACGGCTTGCTGCCTGTGCTACACCGGTCAGACCGATGGCCTGAGCCGGTCAGACCGGTGACACCGGTCAGACCGGTGGACAGAGCCGGTCAGGCCGGTGGCTACAGCAGCCGCACAGCAAACGTTCCAGGAAGCCTCAGTGAATCCTCTAGGCCCTGGAACAAAAACCACCACGAAACACAACCTGTGAGGAAGAAGAACCCCTCACAAATCCTAGCAAAACAACTCCAAACACTCCAAGAACTGAACAGCAGGACCACGGAACAAAACCACACGGACAAGGCTGTTCCCCGAGACAAAAACCCACCAAGGGCTAGCACCGGTCAGACCGGTCAATAGCACCGGTCAGACCGGTCGTGCCTGGGCAGCTCGGGAAGAACAGCGCCCGCGAGTCAACTCCTGCAAATCCAACTCCCGATCTCCCGATCCGCTCCACGGTTTTGCACAAGACTTTGGGGATAGTAGGAACACCTCATGGGTACTCCATAGCCAAGATTTGGTCCACCAAAACTTGTCAAATCAAGAGGAATCGAAGAAATCCCACCAAGAACGCCTCTAACCCTAGAGCCACGAAAACCCCAAAATCGAGCCCCTTTGCTCACGGATTTGGAAGGGGAATCAAAGGGAAAAGAACCACGAAGGGTTCATGCATACATCCCCCACCAAATCCCAAAGAGAAAGGCCTCGAAAACGCTCCAAGAAAATCGCCAAGAAAAGGCTCCGAAAATCACCAAAAAGGAGAAACGGGAAAGACACATCCAAGCCTTGAGGAACCACGCCGAATCATCTATACATACCAAAGAGGTTCATACAAGGTCTAGCTTGCCGCCCGATCATCCTTCCCTCTCACAAGATCTCACCATGAAGCTCTCAAGCTAGTCCTACGAAAATCCTAAGAAAATAGGAAGGAAAATAGGAAAACCAAATGAGCTAGGGTTCCAAGAGATGGCTGCCATCCTCTCACCACTTGGGTTATATGGAGGCAACCGAAAGACTAAAATACCCTTACTAGCTAACTAGGGATACATGCCCCTCGAGGGCGAAATTGGAAGTCTTTGTCTTCGCACCATCGGACGGATGCCCAGCGACCGCAAACTTGCTTAGCCTCGACGCAAGCCTTGCGATCCCGACGCGTGTCCTCCGCTTCGAAGATTCCGGACTGCGTCGTCGCACACCGGTCAGACCGGTTCTCCTGACCGGTCAGACCGGTACCCACCGGTCAGACCGGTCAGACCCACCGGTCAGACCGGTCTGGAGCTGCTGCACCTCCGTCTTCGGTTCTTCGGTCTTGGCTTTGTGGATCAACCAAGGAACCCAGTGGTTTTCTGGTGAACCACCGGAAACCCCGCGAACTCGGTGTAGCCTCCGCCAATCACCACTCATGACTCGGCTCCCACGTAGTCCCGGCTCGACCTTGGTTTTGAGGCTCAACCAAGAAACCGTCCATGACTTCATCTTGCCGTTCTTGCCACCATGCGGCCCGCACTTGACCCCGCTGGCCACCGGGTCCCTCGAACCAAGCCTACTTGTCTTCTCCACACCTGGAGGCCTCACCGGCAACGACCTTTCACGCTTGTTCTTCACCTGCACCTGCACCAGTCAAGCCGCAACCTGCACCTGCAATACTTAGCCAAGAATCAGTCCACACCACGTTGTCAATCACTCATCACACCAGGAAGCGACCATCCACCGGTCCTCGAACCACACCTGGCTCTCAATCTCCCCCTTGATGAGTGCATTGACAACACACACGTTTTGGTAACGAAGAGAAAAGGAAAAGAAAAAAACGACTAAAAGAAACTCCAACAAGCGATCGAAAGCCAAAGAAAAGGCAAAGAGCAAGATCACTTGAAGAAGACAAGTCTCGGACCCCTTAGGCAAGGGCAACGGCTCGACACATCCGAGACAAAACATGCTCAAGCAAAGAGCACAAACCATCAAACCAAAACTCGAAAACCACAAAGAGCTCCCCCTGCACACATGCAAGCTCCCCCTGAACCGATGCATGCGAACCACTTCACAAAACAGAGCAGCTGCAACAGCTCAGCTCTGACCGGTCAGACCGGTCGACACCACCGGTCAGACCGGTGGGCAACATGTGAACAGGACCAGCACTCTGACCGGTCAGACCGGTGACCTCAACCGGTCAGACCGGTGCACAACAGAGCCCAAAAATAGCTCGAAACCACCTGAAAACCTTCCAAATGCATTCAGTAGGCCAAAACATGCTCAAACTTCTCCCCCTTGTTGACAATGCATGAATCAAGCCAAAAATGCAAAAAAAATGCAACCTAGAGCTTCTCAAATAGACAAAATTCAACATAGGATGCTACACATGTCCAAACGAGCAAGTTAGATACTCTATAGCTTCGTAAAGACATAAACTTCATGATCACCAAGTTTCACAACCATTGGGCGAAGCTAAGATAGAATTTAGCAATATTGCGAAAAATCACCCTCTCATGAGCAAAGTCCTAAACATGAGCAAAACATGTCAAAATGGCAAAGCCACACAAACTTCATGCTAGGACAACCATTCTAAGCATAAGACCATCATAAACACCCACAAGCACCTCATGTCATGTCAAAGCCACCGAGCCATGTGCCTACTTCTATATATGAGACTTCTCATTGGTAGGCATCATGCAACGATTTAGCACCCAAAGCAAATTAAAATTAGCACATATGACATGGGAGCACATTTTTCAAGCAATTTACATTTCATTTTCAGATTTATAATTGGTACATGAAATGTCTTTGCGACAAAAAGGAACTTATGCCCCTCCACAAGATGAAGCATGGGGGCTAAACATTCATGATGGCAAATGAGCCTTTGGCCCCATATGATCAAAATAAGCTATCCAACCACAAATTAAGCATAGCCAAGCCACTAAAACATGTCAAGATCATGTAAAGGCATTTACTCACAAGAGAGCATATATATGAAATTTTTCAAAAACATAGCCATCAACCATGGATACAAACCAAGATTATCAAGAGCTAAGCCAAACTAACCATAGCTTACCAAATTAGCTCACAAAGACATATATGTCATTCCATGGTGAACAATGTGTATAAGAGAAGCCTTTCCTAAACAATGCATATGATACAAAATGCGTGCAACCTAAGATACAAAGATGCCTATACATCATGCTACATATGCCATGCCAAAAGCAAGAAATGCACAAAGGAAAGCTATACATATGCTACAAAGGAGCTCCCACACGCCAACTCAAGAAATCAAACAAACACCAAGCTCCCCCCGCAAACGAGTGAAAGTTGCTTGATCTAGGGGTTTGGTGAAAATATCGGCTAGTTGTTCATGTGTGGGTACATGGATCAAAGCTATCTTCCCTTTCTCTACGTTGTCTCTCAGAAAATGATACCTCACTTCTATGTGCTTGGTTTTGGAATGGAGCACTGGGTTCTTTGCAACGCTTATGGCACTAGTGCTATCACATTGAAGTGGGACATGGGTATACTCCTCACCAAAGTCACTCATGGTGTATGTGATCCAAAGGAGCTGAGAGCAACAACTAGCTGCGGCCACATACTCTGCCTCGGTAGTGGATTGAGCAACACTCGACTGTTTGCGGGAAGACCAAGATACCAAAGAAGAACCCAAGAACTGGCAAGTCCCAGAAGTGGACTTCCTATCCAACCGACACCCGGCAAAATCCGCGTCTGAAAATCCATGAAGCGCCAAAGAAGAAGACGCAGAGTACCAAAGGCCAAAGTCGGGAGTGTGTCGCAAATACCTGAAAATGCGCTTGACTGCTTGCCGATGCGAAGTCCTCGGAGAAGCTTGAAAACGAGCGCACAGACACACCGAGAATTGAATGTCCGGCCTCGTCGCCGTCAAGTAGAGGAGTGACCCGATCATGCTCCGGTACTCCTTCTGGTCCACGTGTTCACCTTCCTCGTCCGCATCAAGAACTGTAGTCGTACTCATAGGCGTCGCCATGGCCTTGGAATCCTCCATCTTGAACTTCCTCACAATGTCCTTGGTGTACTTAGCTTGGTGCACAAATGTTCCTTCCTTTGATTGCTTGATTTGTAGCCCGAGGAAGAACTGCAACTCGCCCATCATGCTCATCTCAAATTCCCTGCTCATGTCTTCTGCAAACCTTGCAACAAGAGAGTTAGACGAGCCACCAAAGACAATATCATCCACGTATACCTGCACAATCAGGATATCTCTGTCCTGCCTGAGGAGAAACAAGGTCTGGTCGACCTTCCCCATCTCAAACCCTCTCTCAAACAGGAACCCCCTCAACCTACCATACCAAGCTCTAGGCGCCTGCTTCAACCCATACAGCGCCTTCCTCAACTTGTATACTCGGTGAGGGTACTTCTCACTCTCAAACCCCGGTGGTTGCCTCACAAACACCTCTTCCTCCAACACACCGTTCAGGAAAGCACTCTTCACATCCATCTGGTACAACTTGAACCCTTTAGCCACGGAAAAAGCTAGAAGGATCCTGATCGCCTCCAAACGAGCTACAGGAGCGAAGGTCTCCTCGTAGTCGATCCCCTCTTTCTGACTGTACCCCTGAGCAACAAGTCTCGACTTGTTCCTCACCACTTCTCCTTTCTCTCCCTCTTTATTTTTCCACACCCATTTTGTCCCAATCGGCTTACATCCTGGGGGAGGGTCAACCAACACCCAAACTTGGTTCCTCTCAAAATTCTCCAACTCCTCATGCATCGAGTTAACCCAATTATGATCAGATAACGCATGTCCAATGTCCTTGGGCTCAAAAGTGGCAACAAAAGCAGCATGAGCGAAATGAGAATTTTTCCGAACCCTCGACCGTGTAGTACGTTCATTCATGTCGCCGATGATTCTCGAAGCTGGGTGATCCACTTGCACTCGTCGAGGAGGTTCTCGCCTTGATGCTACCTCCCCCTCAACAGCAGCTTCGCCTTGATCTGGGTTTGTCGTTGTAGGTGTGGGAGAGGGTCCATTCTCGATCGTCGTCGAAGTAGTAGGTACATGTTCAGCCGCGGGCCTCACACCGCCATCTTCATCATCTCCATGTTCATGCTCCTCCTCCTGAAAGATCTCCTCTCCAAGTTCGTCGTCACCTGCACACTCAAAAACAAGCTGACTACGTGGCTGTGTCTCGTCGAAGGTCACCTCGCAAGTCTCCACGATTTGGTTAGTTTCAAGATTGAGCACACGAAATGCTCTAGAATGAGATGCATAACCAAAGAAAATACCATCGACAGACCTAGCCTCGAACTTGTCCAACTTCTTCCCTTTCTTCAGAATGAAGCATTTACAACCAAAGACATGGAAGTGACTCACCTTGGGTGTGCGACTGTGCATCAACTCGTAACAGGTTTTCTTCTTGTGAACCCTGAGGTAGATCCTGTTCGACACATGGCACGCGGTATTGACCGCCTCAGCCCAGAACCTTCTCGGAGTCCTATGCTCGTCGAGCATCGTCCGAGCCATCTCGCACAAGGTCCTGTTTTTCCTTTCCACCACGCCATTCTGGGGAGGCGTATACGGACTCGAAAACTGATGTTCAAGACCCAAGTCATGGCAAAAAGTTTCGAAGCGAGAGTTTTTGAATTCCGAGCCATTGTCACTGCGGATCGCTCGTATGGCATCTCCGTGCCTCTCGTTTCTTAACCTCAAGACAAGATCTCGAACAAAACCAAACGTCTCCCCCTTCTCCTCAAGAAAGAACACCCACGCATACCGAGAGTAGTCGTCCACCACAACAAGGACATACCACTTCCCACCCGCAGATCGCACACGAGCTGGGCCAACAAGGTCCATATGGAGCAGCTCGCATGGACGCTCAGTCATCACATCGGTGAGAGGCGGGTGAGAAGAGGCTACCATCTTGGCATGCCTACACGGCGCACAAACCAACTCTTTCTCAAACCTCAATCGTGGCAATCCTCGGACCAAATTGAGTTTACTCAAGCGAGACAAAAGGTCAAAGCTCAAGTGACCCAACTTCCTATGCCACTTCCACAACTCACTCGAAGAACCAGCCAAGAAGCAACGCTCCACACCAGAAGACTGAGAAAAATCAGCTCGGAACACTTGACCCTCGGGAACGACCATGCAAACAAGATCCCCCCGAGAATCTAAAATCCGAGAACCACCAGGCCGAAACAACACCTCAAAACCCTCATCCAACAACTGGGACACAGAAAGCAAATTGTATCCAAGCGATTGAACAAGAGCAACACGCCTGAGAGTGATCTTGTCACTTACCTTAATCTCACCTTCTGACAGCACACGCCCTCGCCCATTGTCCCCAAAGGTGATGTACTTCCTTGTCACCACCGGGACGAGACTTGAGAACCACCCCTTGTCTCCGGTCATATGCCTCGAGCAACCGGAGTCAATCAACCAAATGTTCTTCAAGTCTCCCACCTGAAATTCAAAAGCGAGCACGTGAGTGAACAAACGACTCAGCACTGGGGTTAGTACCAAAAGAGTAAAACCAGTGCCGAGCCATTTGCTCCAAAGTGGGGTTAGCACAAACCAAATCATCACGCCTATCAAAGCTACCACCACGGTAACCACCACGAGGGAACCAACCCTCTCTCGCTGGAGGAGGACGAAAACCACGAAAGGGAAACCGTGGATCGTACCTCCGCTCCATCTCAAAGCTACGACTCTTCTCACCCTCGTATTGAGCACGAGGTGGAGAACGCCTAGCAAACTGACCACCTGCAAACTTTCCAGACCAACCACCAGAACCACGACCTCCAGAACCAAACCGAGCATTCTCACGAGCACGAAACCCGACTCGCTGTCTGCCCAGACCTGCACCGGTCTGACCGGTGTAGTACACCGGTCTGACCGGTGTGGCTCGGCCAGCAGCAACACCTGCAGCCTTCCGGTCTCCCCAAGCCGGAACCGTCCTCACAAACGCCTTGGCCCTGGGCATCTGCATACGAGGCTCAGGTACACCATTAGAGGGGTGGTACCTGTCCCTGTTAGCCCACTCTCTAGCCATTCTCTCCTCACGCTTCCTCTTGAAGCAAAACTCATCCTTGTGACCATCTCTCCCACAATACCCACAATGGAACTTTATGGGCTGTGGCTTAGGCTTAGGCTTGGGTTGGGGCTGCCCACTCGGCTTCTCACCCTTCTTCTCTCCTTCCTCACCTCCCTTTGGGCTCACAAACTTCACCGGTTTCTGAAAATCATTTGTTGGGTGAGGGAATATGGGTGGATCTGGAGTAGTGTCAAGTTTGTTTCTGAGATGGTTGGGCTTGGGCTCAAACTTGTTCTTGTGTCTGTTTGGTGGTGGGATAGGAATCTCTCCAACTCTCTCAACTCCCTCACCACAGTTCTCTCCAAGCTTGTCAGCCCCAAGTGCCTGACCATCATAGCGTTTGAAAGCCGCTATCATGATACCGAGCTGAGGCTCCTGACCCGACAACCAGCTCATACATTTTCTCAGCTCATCATTTTCATCCTGCAGGCGATCAACATAATGTGCAAGCTCCAAATTCTTAACCGCATGCAATTCACAAGTAGAGCAAGAAGTGGGAATAGGCTCTTTCAACTTAGCCTCAAGTGAAACAGTGTAAGCATGCATCTCATCAATCTTTCCATGCAAAACAGGGCAAGAAGTGCAAGCACCTAGCAAAGCAGATCTAGACTTAAGCTCAGCCACTTCAACCCTAAGCATATCTAGTTCATCACAAGTAGAAGCATGCTTATCCTTAAGAGCAGTAAGATCAGCTAGGTACACAGAGCAATCACAGCAATCAATCTCATCAGAAACCACAGGAGAAGCCTTAAGCGAATCAATCTCAAGCTTAGCATCTAGGTTCTGGGTTTCTAGCTCAGCCACACGGTTCCTAGCATCTTCTAGTGAGGCCCTAAGCTCTTTCCTCATCTTCTTGGCCTCTCTAAGCATGTGATCGCGGTTATCAAGCAAGTCAACCAACTCATCATTCTCCTTGCGCAAAGAAGAGAGCTCATCACATACCTCATCCTCGGAGTCAGAGTCCGAGTCACTCTGGTGGCTCTTCTTGCTGCCGGAGCTACGGGCCATGCCGCAGAAGCCATCTCTCGCGAAGCAGCTCAACCCGCTCAAGTTCCTGGATGACTTCTTGTTCTTGCGCCGATCACCTTCATCTTCACTGCTACTCGAGCTTGAGGAAGAGTAGGCGGAGCTGGAGTCGACGTCGCTCGCTCCTACCATTGCTCGGGCCTTCCTGCCGCGGCCATCCTTCTTCCTCGACCGTCGCTCGTCCTTGTGCTTGTTCTTGTGCTTGTGATCGCGCCTCGATCGGTACTTGCCATCCTTGCTCGATCGGTGCCTGTAGCCGTCCTTGTAGCCGTCCTTGTTCTCCATCTTCTCCGGGCAGTCGGCAACGAAGTGTCCTGGCTTGCCGCACTGAAAGCACGTCCGTGCTGTCCTCCTCGTGTTCACCCGGTTCTCGTGCAGCCTCTCGAACCGCCTGGTCAGCAACGCCAGCTCGTCCTCTCCAAGCACGTCGAACTCCTCATCTGGCAAAGACATCAAAGAAGACAGAGAGTACATCCTGGAGGATGCGTTAGCGTTAGACTTAGCTCCTTTGCCACTGACGAGAGCGAGACTATGAGAATCAGTCGGGCTCTCGATCTTGGCTGTCATACCACGGTCCAACTCAGCCGACTTGAGCTTCGAGAACAGCTCGTTCACCGTCAAGGTGTCATACTTCTCGGACTCAACAATAGCCTCAAACTTCCCGTCCCATATGGTACGATCCAACGAGTGCAAGAGCTTCACGGCTCTATCATGATCATTGTATGGGAGGACGTCCACATTGGCTCTCATGTTGTTCACAACGACCGTAAATCGCTGGAAAAGGGCATCGACGGACTCGCCGGGGAGATGAGTGAAGTTCTCGTACTCTCTCCGGTAAGTCGCGTACATCCGAGCCTGAACCTGAGCATTCCCAGCATGAGCATCCTTCAACTGCTCCCAAATCCTACAAGCTAAGTCCTCTGTCTGAACCCGATCGAATTCAGGCTGACACAGAGCACGAAACAAGTAGTCGACAGCCTTGTTGTTGGCTTCGAACATATCCCTCGATCCTGGAGCAAGGAAGTTCATCGGATGAACATAAGCTGTGTTCACCGTGACATCCCAAAGGATCTGACCCTTTCCGCGGAGGAACGCCGCCATCCGCCTTTGCCACATCTGGTAGTTCTTCCCATCGAAGTGCGGAGGACCCGAACCCCGTTCCTGGTACGCCATCTTTGGATCTTAGACTGGTAAGAGTCAATAAAGACCCGAACCGGCTCTGATACCACTTGAAAGACCGATTAGGCGAACCAGAGAGGGGGGGAGTGAATGGGAGCCGATAAAAATTCTTCTCGAAGGAGATGGGAACTCCAACAAGACGAACACGGCTTCCAACTCACGTCTCCGACCCAACTACCCAAGTTGGTCAAGACCACGCAGCCACTAGAGTGCTACTGGTCCTAGGAACCAACACTCAACCTTCCTAGCCAAAACTCACCAAACCACACAGCGGAAACTTGCACGGCTTGCTGCCTGTGCTACACCGGTCAGACCGATGGCCTGAGCCGGTCAGACCGGTGACACCGGTCAGACCGGTGGACAGAGCCGGTCAGGCCGGTGGCTACAGCAGCCGCACAGCAAACGTTCCAGGAAGCCTCAGTGAATCCTCTAGGCCCTGGAACAAAAACCACCACGAAACACAACCTGTGAGGAAGAAGAACCCCTCACAAATCCTAGCAAAACAACTCCAAACACTCCAAGAACTGAACAGCAGGACCACGGAACAAAACCACACGGACAAGGCTGTTCCCCGAGACAAAAACCCACCAAGGGCTAGCACCGGTCAGACCGGTCAATAGCACCGGTCAGACCGGTCGTGCCTGGGCAGCTCGGGAAGAACAGCGCCCGCGAGTCAACTCCTGCAAATCCAACTCCCGATCTCCCGATCCGCTCCACGGTTTTGCACAAGACTTTGGGGATAGTAGGAACACCTCATGGGTACTCCATAGCCAAGATTTGGTCCACCAAAACTTGTCAAATCAAGAGGAATCGAAGAAATCCCACCAAGAACGCCTCTAACCCTAGAGCCACGAAAACCCCAAAATCGAGCCCCTTTGCTCACGGATTTGGAAGGGGAATCAAAGGGAAAAGAACCACGAAGGGTTCATGCATACATCCCCCACCAAATCCCAAAGAGAAAGGCCTCGAAAACGCTCCAAGAAAATCGCCAAGAAAAGGCTCCGAAAATCACCAAAAAGGAGAAACGGGAAAGACACATCCAAGCCTTGAGGAACCACGCCGAATCATCTATACATACCAAAGAGGTTCATACAAGGTCTAGCTTGCCGCCCGATCATCCTTCCCTCTCACAAGATCTCACCATGAAGCTCTCAAGCTAGTCCTACGAAAATCCTAAGAAAATAGGAAGGAAAATAGGAAAACCAAATGAGCTAGGATTCCAAGAGATGGCTGCCATCCTCTCACCACTTGGGTTATATGGAGGCAACCGAAAGACTAAAATACCCTTACTAGCTAACTAGGGATACATGCCCCTCGAGGGCGAAATTGGAAGTCTTTGTCTTCGCACCATCGGACGGATGCCCAGCGACCGCAAACTTGCTTAGCCTCGACGCAAGCCTTGCGATCCCGACGCGTGTCCTCCGCTTCGAAGATTCCGGACTGCGTCGTCGCACACCGGTCAGACCGGTTCTCCTGACCGGTCAGACCGGTACCCACCGGTCAGACCGGTCAGACCCACCGGTCAGACCGGTCTGGAGCTGCTGCACCTCCGTCTTCGGTTCTTCGGTCTTGGCTTTGTGGATCAACCAAGGAACCCAGTGGTTTTCTGGTGAACCACCGGAAACCCCGCGAACTCGGTGTAGCCTCCGCCAATCACCACTCATGACTCGGCTCCCACGTAGTCCCGGCTCGACCTTGGTTTTGAGGCTCAACCAAGAAACCGTCCATGACTTCATCTTGCCGTTCTTGCCACCATGCGGCCCGCACTTGACCCCGCTGGCCACCGGGTCCCTCGAACCAAGCCTACTTGTCTTCTCCACACCTGGAGGCCTCACCGGCAACGACCTTTCACGCTTGTTCTTCACCTGCACCTGCACCAGTCAAGCCGCAACCTGCACCTGCAATACTTAGCCAAGAATCAGTCCACACCACGTTGTCAATCACTCATCACACCAGGAAGCGACCATCCACCGGTCCTCGAACCACACCTGGCTCTCAGTTTTTGAAATTCGAAGTGGAAAAGCTTAGAAAACTTGGTCAAAGCTCTGGATGTCATTTTGACCAAACCGAGAAAAAACCTAATCTTTGCAGCTCTTTTCTGATCAAATGGTTGAGTAAAACATAGGTGCCCCTTTACAGAAGTTGGAGCTGGATAGGTGATCTACGAGTTTGGTATTTGGAGATTTTTCCGCGCAGTTCAAATTGTTGGAGATACAGGCGGTCAAACAGGGCTTCATCAAACTGTTTTTGAGCCGGCGCTCTGGCCGCGCGCTCTCGCGTCGTGCGCGCGCGCCGAACTGCGCCGCCGTCTGTCTCGACGTTTGTGTCGCGCTGTACGTGGGCCCCGCCTGTGCCGTCAAATGTGTCAGGTCTAGGTAAACCTCCCCAGGGCGACGCCGGCCAAGTTGGCCCGCGACAGGTGGCCGCGCGCCGCGCCTGCCCGCGCCGCGCGCCGCGCCCGCCCGCACCGCGCCCGCCCTCTCCGCACTTCGACGCCGCTTGCACCCGCCCAGGGTGCTCACCTGCGCGTGCGGGAAAGGCCGGGGCCGTGTAGCGTCCACACGCGGCTCGCCGTCGCCTATAAATGGGTCAGTGCCCCGCCGCACTCCGCCGTTGTCCTTGCTCTGCCGCCGCCATTGCCGTGCCACCGCAGAGCACCCCCTTCCACCGCCTACAGCTGAGCTCCAAGTAGCTGAGCACCTTCCCACTACCCTACCAAAGCTCACCGAGCCATTTGTTGACGACCTTGGCCGCCCAGCTCACCGAAGCAACCCGTTCCGCTGCCGCAGATCCCGTGCGCCGCCGAACCCCCTCGCCGGCGTCATCTCCTACCCAACTTCGGTCGCGAACCGACCCTAAGTGAGCTACTAGGCGACCTCCGCCGCTTCCGCGACCTCCCCCGGCTGCCGGCTCGCCGGAATCTGGCCGACCGCGCCGCCATTCGAGCCCAAGGACCCAATTGCGAACCCCCAAATGTTCCCAGGGTCTAAATCATAAAACCAGGGACTATCTGTTAATCCGAGGGTATACTTGTGAAGGCTGAAAACTTTCTAGGGACCTTCTTGAAAATAGATTCTTCCATTTTAGTTTCAAATTTGCGAAACTAATAAAATCAAGAACAAATCACAGACAAATCAGAAAAATGCAAACTCAACTGTTCTGGAATCCTTGTGATGAGTACTAGCTTTTCTAGAAAAGTTGTATATGGTTTTACTGCATAGTGTTTGAATAATTTTGAAATTACAAGTTTGGTTAGATTTGAAATAATTTAAATTCTAAACATGATCTGAAGCTTAATTTTGGATATATTGTTTCATATGTCATGATGGTTTTCTGGTGAAAATTTGGCACATAGTTATCAGGTAGATCTTTAGATATAAATTAAAGATGATTTTCAGCAATGTTCTTGTTTATGATTTTTGTAAATTAATCTGCTGGTCTTTTGGATCCAACCTTTTTGCTATAATCCTGTTTAATGGTTTTGCACTCATGATAAATGGTAGATATGTTTTTATCATGATTAATAGGGTCAAGTAATTTTGCACAAGTTTAACCTTCCCTCATGAAATTAAAGTAATTTAAATATTCTTTGCTGAGTAAGTGCATATCTCTTCATGGTTAGATGTACTACACTTCTACATGGATTTCTAGCTCAAGATGTTGTATATATATTTTTGTATGATTTATTTGTGTTTTTAAAGCATAAATCTAGTTGTATTTTTCATGCTAAATCTGTGGCTTGGTCTAATCTAAATTTTTGGCAGTATCTCATGTATTGTATGATGTTCCTGTCAGCAAAGTTTCATGGTCACATTGTTGGTATTTCTTCCAGAACTAATTTTCGAAGTAAATCAAGCTCAAATTGAGAAATTAAAAGGAAAACAAAAGATCACCTTTGTGTGCAAACTTAAATCATTTGTTTGAGCTTCACCAAATCAACTCATGAACAACACCCTTAATTTGGTGAAGAAAAATTAATTAATTATTTTAGATGTGCACACAATCACCATCAAACAAGAAAGTTAAACCACACACACACCCTTACTTTGGTAGGAAGAGTATGCTGATATATCCTTGTCTAGGTGAATGTGGTCACCCATGCACCCCATGTTTACCCTTCAATTCTAAACTATGTTTTCACTCCTCGTTTATAAATACATGAAGTTAATGCATATGCATGTCGTGTAGAACTTCCAGACGGGAACTACGAGTTGGTGCCGGAATCCGAGGGAGATCTAGCTGAAGGATAAGTGAACGTGGTGGAGGTGCAGCAAGACCCGAACCAAAGTTCGGAGGACTTCATCATTAACTGTGGTAGTGAAGGCAAGCCCCGACGCATAACCTAGTTTTCTAACTTTTTAGAATTCTGTTATGCAATGTTTGTGCATTTAAGTTTCAGGAGTTGAATTGAAACCCTAGATGCATGATCCTAGGTTCCTATGCTCAAATACTAGCATGATAGGTCGCTAGTTGCCATGCCTTAAGGACACAGTAAAATTCGAGTGATGTTCGTCACTCGCGAGCTATAGGTTTCTTATGTTGGAATCATAAGATTTTGTAAAATGGATATGCTCATGTGGTAAGAGCATGGAATGGGCTCTGGCCAGTAGGTTTGTGGTTAAGCGTTTGAACGTACTAAACATTTGCCGGGAATGGGACCGGTAAGCCTAGTACCTTCTTGATCCGGTAAGGGATCTATGACCACTAATCTTGGGAAGAGTCCCCTCTACTTGCAACAGAGTGTAGCATGTGTGGGGTTGGGGAGGCGAGGCCGTAACCAACTACCTTGTACCAAAGACTGTAGAAATGGATCCTGAGTCGAGGACGGTTGGGAACCGCCTGGTTGGTGCGTACCCTGCCCCTTTTGGTTTTAGTTGTCATTCTTGGGGTATGCATTCTCCCGTGTGTTTAGGTTTCCCTTGCAAGGTTATTAATCGATCGATCGTCAACCTCTCACCGTTACCCGAGATTGCTTAACCATACACTCTATGTCCCTCTAATGATGGAATTGAGAAGTAATATGGATGTATGCTTAATTGTTTGCACAACTTATGCTTGTAATAGTTGCTTACTTAGTAAATGCTAATCAACTAGAATTTTGACCTAAACTTGAAAGTAAGGACATACTCTTTGTTGCTTTTCAGCAAAACAACCCACTAGCCATAAATCTCTACATGTCTGGAGAGTTGGTGATCTCCCATCACCCGACGGTTAAGTCTTGCTGAGTATTAGTATACTCAGCCTTGATTTTGTTGTTGTTTTCAGGTGATGTGAATGATGATGGGTTCCCGTGGCCTGGTTCTCTCCCACCCGGTTGGGAAGTTGAGTGGGAGGATGATAGTGCTTAGTGACATCATGGATGGCCTCCTATGATGTTACTTATGACGTTTAGTATTTTATTTCCGCTGTGTTTCGAACTCTAGACTATTTACTTTTCTGCAAAAGACTTGGTTTGTAATAATGAACCTTATGGAGCTTGATGTAATATTTGTGAAATGTCTATCTCTGGACTCACCTTCGAGTGAGTTTTGATGTACAAGTGTTCGATCCTTGTTAAAGTGATTTACCGGGCTTGACCCGGTAGAGGCGACAAGTTACTTCTGTATTATCGCTTAATGACCAAATGGAATGGTTTAGGCAATTATATGGAATTAATTTGGGCGGTTATGTCACACTCGCTCAGCACCTCAAAGTCCTCATCTGGCATGGACACAAGACAAGACAAAGAAAACTGTATCGCACCATGGTTAGCATTAGTCCTCGTTGCTGAGACAAGAGCCAAACTATGAGGATCAGTGGGGCTTTTGCTCTTGGCTCTCAAGCCACGATCAACCTCCGAAGACCTGAGCTTAGAGAACAACTCATCCAGCGTCAAGGTATCATACACGCTCGGCTCCTCAATGGCCTCGACCTTGGCACTCCACATAGATCTATCCAGTGCATGCAAAAGCTTGATAACTTGATCATGATCCGTGTATGGGAGCACTGTCACATTGGCCCTCATGTTGTTCACAATTCTGGTGAAGCGCTGGAACATCACATCAATCGACTCACCCGGGAGATGAGTGAAGTTCTCGTACTCTCTCCGGTGAGTGGCAAACAAACGAGCCTGCATCTGAGCATTGCCAACATGAGCATTCTTAAGCTTAAGCCATATCTTTCCGGCCACATCCTCTCCGTACACTCGATCAATCTCTGAGGCACAGAGAGCACAGAACAAGTAATCACCGGCCTTGCTGTTGGCCTTAAACATGTCCCGCGATCCTGGAAGAAGGAAACTGTCGGGAATGACATAATGAGGATTTTGGGTGACTTCCCAAATCAGAGTCCCCTTCCCACGCAAAAACGCGCCCATGCGCCTCTCCCACATCTGGTAATTCTTGCCATCAAAGTGCGGAGGACCTGACCCCTTGCCATAGTCACCCATCTTTGGATCTTAGACTGGTTAGAATCACAAAGATCCGTAACCGGCTCTGATACCAATTGAAGGACCGAATAGGCGACCAGAGAGGGAGGAGAGTGATTGGGAGCCGATAAAAATTCTTCCCGAAGGATGAACTCGACCTATACCCCGATTGCCACTCGGATCACTCGCACACACCAAAGAAGCTCTATACTAGGCACACACAAGCCTACAAGTCCTAGAGACAAGCCACAAATCAAAGAGCGGAAGCACTAAACAAGAATCAAGCACTTAGCCAAATCTAGACAGGCTAAGCGCGAACCGTCCGTGCAGTTGTTGACGGCTATTATCCACTCATTTTATACCCGTCAACATGTACATTCTAGCATGAGAAATGGTCATCAACACTATAATAGGGCTTAAACTAATCATTTCCACAAGTGTTGGTGTTTATTCGCATACAGCCAAATAGCACAAGAAAGGGGAGCAAAAGCACAAGTCTTTGATCCAAGTACTTCAAGATCAGCCAATGATGGGATGCCACATAGGATTCCCCTGGATCAATGACATCACCAATCCATGTGATACAATCTCGACGAATCACGCGCTGCCACGTCAACTTCACATGGATTCAAGGGCCCACTTGCTACCCAAACCGCCAGGAAACATGGCATGCACAGGGGAAAGGTCATAGGGCCCACTGGTCAACCACCTGGAGAAAGCACAACACGAGGGGAGGCCCAGGGGTTTCGGCCGACCCTAGGATCGGCCGAACCGCCTCTGGGTCCTCTGATCCCCACCTTCCACGTGTTGCTCCATAATTGGTCACTTGTTGCAATCCTGGGTGTTTTGGCGACATTTGGTGCCCGGAGCAAGCCACTCCCTTGCCTATAAATAGAAGGGGAGGGGCCTCATTCTTGGACACACACTTCTCCTCCTCCTCTTCATTTTGGCCTTGGAGCCTCTCTCTTTAGGAGAGGAGAGCTCTTTGTATAGGATTAGTGCTAAGAAGTGAGGTGGGAGGCTTGGGGCCATGTCATGTTCATGACATCTTCCTCAAGAACGATCCTCAGCGGTGCCTTTGTTCTTCATTTAGACTAAAGTGAGTATTTTGACATTTTCTATTTAGACTAAAGTTCTATGCATGATTAGGTTCTTTGTTCTTATGTTCTTCGTTTGTTCTTGATTTAGAGGCTTGTGTTTTTCGAACACAACCCTTTCGATCTAGTAGAACTGGATCATAAGTTTGCATCTTGTTTGTGTGCTAGCTTGTCTATTAGAGTAAAGTTGATGCTCCTGCATATCTCTAATTAGATCAAAGTGCATTCGTGATCTTGCATAAGTGATAGAGAATACCTTGAGCTAGTGCCAGTATCTCCCTCACGGATTCGTAGTTCCGTATTTATATGGAGTGCTATAGTCAGGCTATCGGGACGTCAGACGGTGTCCGACTATAGTAGTAGTCAGTGGTGTAGACGCGGTGTCTGGACCATAGGTTATCCTTCGAATACCAAGTACATTCGCGTAACGATAGAGGTAGGCCGCAGTGGTGACAGCCTGTTGGACCCTTTGGAACCCTCCGCGCCTGTGTACCGAGTAGGGCCCCATTGCCAGAACATATTGCCTAGCCTTAAACAGCTATGGTGGGTTGGCGCCCAAGGCGAGTGTTATACTTGAGAGACTGTGCTAGACTCTGCGCTCTGTCAAGCAGATCCTTTCTACCTATCCTATCAATCAGTGTTGTGTCCTTAGACCAACAGCTAGGTTCAAGCCAGAGCTCCTCCGTCCTAGGAACGAAACCCAACGGGAATACTCATTCTCCCAGGGAGAAGTGCTACAATGATGTATCTGTGCGCTTGCGGATTTGTTCGCACTCGTCAGTGTACCCGGGAGTTTCTTACACGATCACGCTAGTGCGCCAGTGGTGGTGACATTAAGAAATGCCAACAAGCATTTCTGGTGCTGTTGTCGGGGACGGTTGCTATTTCTATCTTCGAGCCTAGTGGCCTTCGTATCTTTTTATCTTTTCTTTTGTTCTACCTTTACCCCTGCTACCCTTTGAGATGCTTTCCTGTCAAAGCCTCTCTACCCCTAGAGGCGAGTTCCTCTTAGAGCAACCATCAACTTCCTCATCTTGCTGCGAGCTTCGTCCCGACTTTATACACTACGTGAAAACCTCACATAGGTCACGAGCATTTGTAATGGGCCCTTCACACCCGTTACATGGACGCCATCTGTAACGGTTGTTGTTTGGTGCCCATTACGCATAAGTGCGGCAGGGACGACCACGACCTCGCCCTGACCTCACCACCATAACACCCGTTACCAATGAGGACTTCTGGTAACAAACTTCTTAAACGCCCGTTACATGTTTTCTTTGTAACGGACGTTAACATGCGTCCGTTACGAAAGTAAAACCTATCGGTAACGGGCTCTTTAAGTCCATTACCGATGACTTTCCTATTGGAGACGCGTTGTTTTTAGGACGCGTCTCATTTTATGACGACCCAATTGGCGATGCTTGTTTGGAGCTAGCATCTCCTTTGTTTTCTCACAATAGAGACACGTGTTGTTATTACATGTCGTTGTTTTTGCGTTCCGACCACTCGCTATCTCGGACAACTACACTCGCTCTCTCTCCTCTGAGGACCCCACTCGCTCTCTCCCCGCCGTTGCTGCAGCTGCATTTTTGCGTGCTTTCTGAAGGCCCCACTCGCTGCGCGCGCTCTCTCTCCTCAGAAAGCCGTCGCTGCAGCAGGCCGGCCGGCCGCGTGCGCGACGGCGAAAGGTGCCGGCGGACGTCGACCGCGGCGCGGCGTCCCTCCGTGCCGTACGTCATCCAAAGCAGCAGCTTATCCTCCTCCTCGGGCTCAGTGCCATCCTCCGCGTCATCGCCATCGCCGTCGCCGCGGCCGCGACGCCTCGTCCTCCTCCTCGAAAGCGCTCGCCTCGTAGACAGTCCTCGTCAAGGTGGAAATTGCCCCCTTTTATTGAACTTCGCTGTCCTAATCCTCTTACTCATCGGTTTTGGTGATGCATTATGCTCATTTGATGTATGAAAATTGCAGATGGCTGCTACTGCTCGGGCTTGATGTACAGTAGTAAGTCCCGAGATTGGGCCAGTTTCTTAATGGGGGTCAATGGTTTTCTAGATCAAGCAGAGGCGGATATGAGAAACCGTGGTGTTCAGGCAATGCTTTGCCCTTGTAAAGATTGCCTCAACGAGAAGAAGTTCGGACAACGGGATAACATTTTTCATCATTTGATCACACGTGGTTTCAAAGAAAATTACATGTGTTGGAATAAACATGGTGAGGAAGGGCTTAATGAAGTCGAAACAGGATGCCTAAATGAAGGTGAAGCGCGACACCATGCTATAGGATGCCATGATGAAGAGCCTGATGAAGGTGGAGTTTTTGATGAGGAAAATGAACCATTCCCACCAATTGTGATGAGGCCTGAGGATATCACTGATCAAGAAGTTACGGGCTTCAATGATGGTGAGTTGTTGCAACGTGTGCACAATGTTGATCAAATGTTGCGGGATGTTGAGTTTCAAGGAGTGTATACAGCTTCTGAATTAGCGAGGCTGAAGCAGTTCGTTGAAGATTCAAAGAAATCCCTCTATCCTGGTTGCAAGAAGTACTCTCGCCTTTCTGGTGATCTAAAACTTCTGCAGCTTAAGGCAGATCATGGTTGGAGCAACAAAAGTTTCAAACAACTATTGGATCTCCTTAAGGACATGCTACCCGAGGGAAACCAAATAGCCGAGTCTGTCTATGAGGCAAAGAAGATAATTTGTCCTCTGGGAATAGAGGTTGAAAAAATTCATGCTTGCAAGAACAATTGTGTATTGTTCTGTGGAGATTATGCAGACCTTGACAAGTGCCCCAAGTGTGGGTTCGATCGGTACAAGAGGAAAAAAGATGGTGGTGATGATAACAATGCTGATGATGACGAGAACGAGCCCGTGGAGATCACAGGCAAGAAGAAGAAGGAGAAGAAGGTTAAAGGGGCTCCTGTGAGGGTAGCATAGTATTTTTGCATCATTCCTCGGTTGAGAAGATGGTTCGCCACACGAAAGGAGGCCCAACTCTTGCGTTGGCATAAGACACAAACGAAGGAAGTTGGCAAGATTAAGCACCCCGCAGATGGCCAACAATGGCAAAACATTGATTCTCACTTTAAGGATTTTGCCGGTGAAAGCAGGAACATTCAGTTCGCTATGAGCACAGATGGCGTGAACCCATTCGGTAACCAGAGCTCAACACATAGCACCTGGCCTGTCGTGCTGTCAATGTACAACCTTCCACCCTGGCTATGCAAGAAACGGAAATACATGATGCTGACAATATTGGTCTCCGGGCCAAAGAAACCTGGCGACCGTATTGATGTCTACTTGAGGCCACTAGTTGATGACTTGAAGATACTTTGGAAGCCTGGTGTGAAGGTGGTTTGGGATGAGTTCAGCCGTGAGGAGTTCACATTGCACGCCATGTTGTTCACCACCATCAATGACAACCCGGCTCATCGCAACCTTTCTGGCCAGAGTAAAAGGAAAGGTGCAGCTTGCCCATACTGCTTGGAAGAAACTTGTGCAGTGTGGCTAAGAAATTCAAAAAAATTCTCATTTATGGAGCACCGTCGTTTCCTCAGCAAGAAACATGCCTACCGGGACATGGATTGTCAGTTTAATGGGGAAAAGGAGAATCGACAGGCGCCAATGCATGTGACTGGAGATCTGCTCCACTTGCAAGTCAAGGACGTCAAAACTATCGAGGAGTTACCCAAATTGTCTGAAAAGAAACTTCGTAAAAGAAAGAAGCGAGATGGTGAAGAAGAAGAAGAAGATGGGCGAGGAATGTGGAACAAGAATTCAATTCTATGGGAGCTAGAGTATTGGCCGCTTTTGGATGTGCGTCATTCGATTGACAACATGCACGTCAAGAAGAATGTGTGTGAAGCTACTTTGGGAACATTTCTACAACAGAAGTCGAAAGGAAAAGATCATAAAAATGCAAGGGAGGATCTTGAAGAAATGGGCATTAGGCCGGAGCTCTATGCAGAGGAAACAGACACGAGGATGGACCTTCCTGTTGCTGCAACCACCTTGTCAAAGGCAGAGAGAAAAGAATTTTGTGAGTTTTTGCATGGTTTGAAAGTACCTTCAGGCTACTCATCGAACTTCAAGAGGCTAGTGTCGGTGAAGGACATGAAAATGAATTTCAACTTGATGAAATCTCATGATTGCCATGTGTTGATGACATCTATTCTTCCTGTTGCACTAAGAGGTATCAAGACAGAACTGGTTCGCGACACGGTCACGAGCTTGTGTTTATTCTTTAATGAAATAGAACAGAAGGTGATTGATGAGGTAAAACTATTGGACTTAGAGAGGAGGCATTTCGAGACCCTATGCCTGCTTGAAGCTACCTTCCCACCATCATTCTTTGATCTCATGCTGCATCTAACAACACACCTCGCGAGGGAGATCTGGTACCTTGGCCCATCTTACCTTCATCAGATGTTTCCATATGAGAGGTACTTTGGATTCCTCAAATCATTGGTACATAACAGGTCATTTCCGGAGGGAGCCATTGTTCGTGGCTATGAGACCATCGAAGCAGTGGAGTGGGCCATGGGTTATATGGACCCCCAAAACCCCATTGGTGTGCCTCGTTCACGGCATGAAGGTAGGCTTTCAGGTGTTGGGACCCTGGGGAAAAAGTCAATCACTCCGCACCCAGAGGACTTCAGGAAGGCTCATTTCACCGTGATAGAACAGAGCATAGAGGTTACACCATTTGGCAATGAGCACAAGCAACAACTACGTGAACAAAACCCTGGCTGTACTGAGGATTGGGTTGCAAAGAGGCACATGCAATGCTTCAACAGGTGGCTCTGAGATTATGTCCAGCAGAGTGGCAGCGCTGCTATAACCGACGATCTAAGAAAACTAGCAGCAGGGCCATTATTCACTGTTACAACATATCAAGCAATGGATATCAATGGATATACGTTCTACACCATGGCCTAGGATGCCAAGAGCGCCTATCAAAACAGTGGTGTGCGTGTACGGGCCGTCGACAATAAGAAGAACACAACCACATATTATGGTCAAATAGAGGAAATTTGGGAGCTTGATTATGTAGGATTCAAGGTAGCCTTGTTTCGGTGTAGATGGGTCACCAATGTGAAGAGAGCTATGATCAAGGACAAATTTGGTTATGTTAGTGTTGATCTCCAGGTCTTTGGTTACAAAACCAAACCGTTTGTCTTCGCCAAGGATGTTGAGCAAGTGTTCTATGTACCTGACCTTGCAAAGAATAACTGGAGTGTGGTTTTGCTTGGAAAAAAAGGATTGTTGGGGTTGAAAATGTTGTTGAGGAGGAATACAACCAGTTTGACGAAAGTCCATCGTTTCACACTTCATACATGCCCTGAGTCTTGGGAGCTGACAAAACACCATACTTGCGAAGCGACCATCGTGAAAAGATCCATATACAAAAATCAAAGAAGAAAAAGAAGCAAGATTGATTTCTGCTGAATCCGATCCTTTTTGTAAAATGCAGGGATGTCTATTGCTGGAAATGGAATCCTTTTTGTAATATATATAGGATGTGTATTGGTGGAATTTGAATCTCCCTTCTGTAATATATGATGCCTATATATTCTGCCTAAGATACTGCATAAGATGCCTAAGATACTGCCTAAGATGCGTCTCCTGTATCTTCTCTCCAAAATAAATAACCGTTGCCCCAACCCCTTCATCTACCCGCGAGAAAACCACAACTGCCTACACTCCTCGTCGTGCCCCTCCGCCGCACACATGGCATCGAGGGAGCACCCGCGGTCGCTCGTGGAACTCCCGGCGGAGGTGCTGGCGATCATCGTTGGCCGAGTCGGTGCGACATTGAATCGGCCTATGGAGGACCTCTGCAGCCTACGGGCAACCTGCAAGGACATGCTCCACCCCTGCCGCGACAGAGACGTCGGTAGGCACCTGGCACTGGATCGGGTTCCAATCGAGCAGATGCAGAACAACGACCCCGTCAGCTACGACGTCTTCCTTCGTAGCCTGGCTGCAGTCGGCAACCCGGTGGCCTGCTTCCTCACCGGGATGGACGACATCTTCGGCAGGAACCACAACCCTCAGCCTCCCCTCGACGAGCTCCACCATGCTGCCAAAGACGGGCACAAAGGGGCGGCCTATGTGGCCGCCGTCTTCCTCTACAGAGCCAACAGCGGGGCCGACGTCGACGCTACTGCAATTGCGTACATGAAACAGGTTGAGGGCGACGAGCAAGGGCAGTGGCGTCTGCGTTTGATCAGCAATGTGCAATCCCTAGATTTCCGGCATCGTGGGGTCAATCTGGCTTGGCAAATTAGGAGTGTCGCCCTCCGCCGGCCGACGCTGCCAACGGCGGCGGCGCGAGGCAACATTCAACATTGCATAGGCAAAGCATTCTGCGGTACGGCACCGAGCCGGAGGGGGTTTTGCATGTATTTCTGTAGTGATGAATGTAGGCTTCGTTACGAATGTAATGTCTTCTTCTATCGTGTAAAGTATCGTCCAATCGGTTATTGATAGACAAGATTTGATTTCTCACATTTCTGAGTCAAATCCAAGGTTGCGGCGCCCTCTGCTTCCTCCTCTGTTCTATTGGAATGAAGAACAGTTTGTGTGGGAAAATGAGATGAGGATTAACCATCCTGCGTCTCTAATAGGAGTGGGGCCCAGTTCTATTGGAACGAAGAACAATTCTCATTTCTCCTTTTAATCTGCAGTCAAATTTTGTAACATGTATTTCTCCGTCGTGCTTAGTCCAAATTTGATGATTTTTTTCAAGTTTTTTCTATAATCCCCATCTTTTCATTAATTTCATTGTTTAGTGTATATTCCGTTTCGTGAATAATGTTTATATGCCTTTATTTTGTTCTTTGTAAGTACAACATAGAAATAATATTTGTTTTCCACAACCATTAGTAATGAAACTTTGCATTTCGTGATCTTAAGGTGAACACATGCTTGTGTTAAAATTTCAAATGCGTACGAGATCGGACATGTTGCGAAGTGTGGAAAACTTCAATGTTCAAGCAACATTCTAGGAAACTATGTGAGAGATGTAGCCATTTGTACACAAGTATATTCTTCCTTTATCAAAACCATTTGAATTTTTATGACAAGTTTAGGTACCAAAATTATGTTTCCACGTAAATTTGTAGAATTTTTGGAGCAAACTAAGATGTTATTAGAATTATTATATCACAATCATGAGATGTATATTCGAATTATAAGAATGTTAGGTATACAAGTGTGACTGTTGATATTTTATTAAAATACTAAATGTCCAAATATGAATTGATGTTATTTTTAATGAATTTTTAGGCGCTGTTTTACCGGCTCTAATATTTGATGGATGCGAGTTTCAGTTCTTAAAAATAGTGTCGGGCACACGCGTCAGTGTCAGCAGCCTATATAAAGAAGATAACCACCTGGACCTACCTGCCAACGAGGCGACACGATTTTTCTAACCAGCGTCGGCGATGAGTATCCATTGTCTCCACGATTGAGTTCATTACAGGAGGAACAGATACTGTAGGCGACGTGGATGGATCTGCCCCCGTCTCTTAGATCGAGTTCATGACATATATACAAAATCCAACAACCAAACTAACCAGTTCATGATCGACAAACAAACTAAGCAGTTCATGATCGACAAACTAAGCAGTCCAACAACCTGACGAACAAACTGACGAACACACAATAATCACAAACACATTATTAATGGTACAGGAGTGGATCAATTAGTAGGTCACCGCTGTCGGAGTCCCGCCGTCGGAGCCGTCGTCACCACCGTCGGAGCCGTCGTCGCCGCCGTCGGAGCCGTCGTCGCTGAGAAGAGACCGCTGGACACGGGGAGCTTCTCAAGCTTTTCAGCCAACACGTTGATCCTGAAGGCGAGACCCTTGATGCTGCCATCCTTGTTATGGTCAGGTGCCTCGATCTTGAACACTTGGCCAACATCTCGGAGCTTCATGAACGCGCCCTGGAGCAGTTTGACGGCGAAGCTGATGTCGGCGGCCTCATTCTTCTCCTTTTCCTTGGGCGCCACCGGCTCCTTCCCCTTCTCCTTGATGGTCAACTTCCTCCGATGGCGGCTTTCATCATCGTCATCCTCTCTTCGTCCCCGCTTCGCCGACGGGTCACTCGACGCCATGCTCTTCTCGCTCCTAGCTTGTTGGTGTCATCTCTCGTTGACCGGAGGTTGTGGTTTTTTGATGGCGAGGGGGAAGAAGATGAAGCGAAAGAAACAATATGATTACAGAGCAACCAGCAGTCGGGGATTTATGATGACAAGACATGAACTGTCAGGGCACCTTCCTCCCCACGCCCCACGTCCCCCTACGCCTCGGGAACCGTTTTTTGGGAGCAAAACCGTCCAAAAACACGCGTCATATTTCAATTTCGCGGGAAGGTGGAGGAACAGGGGCAGTTGTCGGGCCCACGCGTCAGCAGCCAAACTGCGCCGCATTTCAAGTTCCATATTATTAGTAATGGGTTCTTATAAATGGCTGTTTCGCATTTCAATTTCCAAACCCCGTCGCATTTTAGTTTCCAAATCCCGTCGGCTTTCCATTTCCTTCCCTTCTCCTTCATGGCCGCGGTGTGCTTCATGGAGCTGCTGCCAAATGAACTGGTCACCCAGATCATCCTCTGCTACATCAAGGGTGAGCCTGTCATTCGTTTCCTGATCCTTCGTAATCAGGTCTGCGGCACCTTTCGGCGCATCTGCGACTCGGATGAGGTACTCCTGCAGGTGTCGCTGCGTGAGCTTCGTCAAGAGTGGAAGAATCGCTTGGAGGAGCGCTTCCGCCTCGCCAAACATCCGGAGGCATTATGCTTCGAGGGGATGGAGAGGTTGACGAGGCGGTGGAATCCCGATGAGGGTCTGGAGCTCGTCGGAAAGGCCGCTGCCAAAGACGCCGGTGCGAAGTACTTCTTAGTGATGCTGAAGTACCGCCGCAACCCTGCAGACCCCGAAGCGATGGCACTGCTCCACGAAATCAGCAGTAGGCCGTCGCCCCCTGACAGGCGCTGGAAGAACCACAACCTGCACCGGCTGCGCTACCTCGTCCGCCGGGATCTCCATAACATTGCGTGGTGGTACTGGCTTCATGACGGTGACGATGACATTCCGTTGCTGCCCGTCCAGAATCCCCACGTCTGCATTTGGGCAGCGGGATGTAGGCGCTACGGGCCGGAGACCCCAGGGATCATCCACTACTGCTGCGCCGAGTGTCGCATCCGTCATGAGTTCGACCTCTGGACGTGTGGATTCAGCGTCACGGTGGAGTATGCCGTCAGCAGGATGAACATCGGGATGTAGGCAGAAGCATCAATAAAAATTATGTATCTTGAATGTAAATTATTACATATTCTGTGTCGCATCCACAAGATTTGATTTGTCACGTTTCTGAGTCAAATCGAAGGTTGCCGTGGTCTCATTTGCCACATTAGAGGCCTAGGGTGCCCTCTTGGATGTCAAAGCGGGCACAGCGGCGGCGGCGGTGGCCTCTACTAGTCTGCTTCCTCCTCTGTTCTATTGGGTGGGCGTAGGAGACAAGGATTGGAGGGGCAAATGAGACGCGGGTTAACCACCCCCTCAGTTCTATTGGAATGAAGAACAATTCTCATTTCTCCTTTTAATCTGTAGTCAAATTTTGTAATATGTATTTCTCCGTCGTACTTAGTCCAAATTTGATGATTTTTTCCTAGTTTTTTCTAAAATCCCCATCTTTTCATAAATTTCATTGTTTAGTGTATATTCCGTTTCGTGAATAATGTTTATATGCCTTTATCTTGTTCTTTGTAAGTACAACATAGAAATAATATTTGTTTTCCACAACCATTAGTAATGAAACTTTGCATTTCGTGATCTTAAGGTGAACACATGCTTGTGTTAAAATTTCAAATGCGCACGAGATCGAACATGTTGCAAAGTGTGGAAAACTTCAATGTTCAAGCAACATTCTAGGAAACTATGTGAGAGATGTAGCCATTTGTACACAAGTATATTCTTCCTTTATCAAAACCATTTGAATTATTTATGACAAGTTTAGGTACCAAAATTATGTTTCCACCTAAATTTGTAGAATTTTGGAGCAAACTAAGATGTTATTAGAATTATTATATCACAATCATGAGATGTATATTCGAATTATAAGAATGTTAGGTACACAAGTGTGACTGTTGATATTTTATTAAAATACTAAATGTCCAAATATGAATTGATGTTATTTTTAATGAATTTTTAGGCACTGTTTTACTGGCTCTAATATTTGATGGATGCGAGTTTCATTTCTAAAAAATAGTGTCAGGCCCACGCGTCAGTGTCAGCAGCCTATATAAAGAAGATACCTGCCGACGAAGCGACGCGGGTTTACTAACCAGCGTCAGCGATGACTATCCATTGTCAGCGTCAGCAGGCAAACCTTACGTGCGCTGTTCAAAATTTCCCACCTATATTGACTATAATGCCCATGGAATTCCAATTCCACAACAGAGCCGTTCAAGGGCACGCCAGTAATTTCTGTGAACATAGTAACGCGCGCGCAGCGGACATATACTCGGGAGTCTAATTCAGACAGATCCACCACGCCCGCACTCTCCCCGCCGCCGCCCTGCTCCTTCTCCAGCCCTAGCCCGCCGCAGCCCTGCTCTTCTCCAGCCCCACCGTTCCCGGCGTGACATCGGCGAAGTGGCTCCAGCCGTGACGACGGTGATGAGGACGCGGTTACTGGCGTGCGGACAGCGTCCCAGCCAACCTAGAGACGGTGACGCGGATCTGGCATCCCCGGCCACGACGACGAGCTGGCCACCTCAGGCAACGAGGCAACGCGGATCGGGCCTCTCTGACCACCACGAGAACAACTACTTCATTCGCGACAGAGGTTAGTGCTGCTTGAACCCCCAAACGCCCTCTCTCTGCTCGGCCACCCAATCTGCTATTCCTGTCAAGGTGGATTAGGGAGACATGCTACTTTACGGTTGTTCACATAGGATTATTCTCCTGGAATTGCCTGCATTAGTACAACATGCCTTAATAGTTCATTTTTAATTGATTGGCTGTGGATTTGACGGATGAATTTTGTTGCTCCAAGTCTGTTTGAATAAATTGTTGCTAACAGATGAACTTATATGAACTGTTGAAATTCTGTTATGCTTCGAATGTACCAGATCGACAGTTATGCTTTGGACCTGTTAGCATACTTTAATTCTAATTGCTTTGTCCTCTTGTTGCATGTACACATGGAACACACAATTCATTGCTGCTGAATTTGGACAAGGAAGCAGTTGGAGGAATTTAGTCTCTGCTTTGATATATAAGCATATTGCTTCACCCTGTCAAAATGGTTAGCACCTATCCCCAACCTGTATGCTAATATCAACTATTTTGCCTGTCAGAGAATAAGAATTTATCTTATTTTGTTTAGGTTTTCAGTCTAGCTTATGTTGCTCTACTGACGACCTGGCATATCATCTATGCAGTCTCCCACGACATCAAACTCCTCTACCTCCAGTGCACCATCACAGCCCATCGATGGTGAACCTTGTTCACAGCCTATCAACGGTGATCCTTCTTCACAAGGTCACTCAGCACATACTGCTGCGAGTAGTACTCGATCCCGCGGGTCAAGGACACAAACCAAATGGCCAGAAGACAAGTTGACCGCAACTGGACTTGATAACAATTATTGGCCTACCCCAGATGCTGTGAGGGATAGATTTGTATTGGTCTGTGGCCTCATTGCTCGAGAGAGGGTGTCAATCAACAAGGCAGTTGAAGATCTCTCAGCAATTGAGAAGGAAGAGCTGTTCACAGTTTTAGAGGAAAAGCTAGATTACCCAGCCAATCTGGCTGAATCTGTTCGCAAGAAGGCAGTTAAGGCAGCTATGTCAGAGATTGGAACCTTGCAACGACGGTTCAAGACCCATTTAAGAAAAAAATTTGTGAGCCAAGAGGAGACTCCCTTTGTGAAGCATGCCTTTTTGCAGCCAGAAGACTGGACTGTGTTTGTGCAGGAAACCAATTCTCCTAGATTTCAGCGATTGAGCTAGGGGATGAAAGAAAAGAGAGCATTGCATGATAAGCCACACAGGACGGGCAGAAAAGGTTATGTTCGTAAAAGGAAAGAGTGGGACGAGGAGGATGCAAAGCTAGCTGAAGAAGGAAAACAGAACCCTTGGGACCAATTTCCTGGACATTCGAGGCCTTATCTGCGGGCAAGGGTAGGGAAGAGGAAGGCCACTAGTGAAGGAAGTGGGGACATAACATTCAGTAACCCTGCGGTGGTGGGGGTAGCAACTAGGGTGAAAACACTTGCAGCTCAGGCTAGCGATGGTTCTTTCAATGGGGTTAGGGAGAATGATATCCTCACCACAGCACTTGAGACTCCAGAGCATCGAGGTCAGGTCCGAGGCGTGTCTAGTTCACTTGGCTGGGGTAAAGGGTTTGGTGAAGAGTTTGCTGGAATGTACAGGAAGAAGAGGAACAAGAAGGCTAGACCGCTGATGGAAGACCTATTTGGTGAAGCAGTCACCAGAATTGTCTCCATTCTAGAAGAATCAGGCTTTGATATACGGAAAAATGTACTTCATCGTCCTCCCCAATCACCACCTGTCAGTAGCAGCGAGGAAGAAGATGTGCATGGCCTCGAGGAAGAAGATGCGCATGGCAGTGAGGAAGAAGAAGCATGTGGCAGAGAGGAAGACCATTGGCATGTCAGCGAGGACGAAGGTAATCAACAGCACATTGATAGTCGATCACCTATGCTGGACACAATAGATAAGCTGACAGAGCCAACCAAGTGCAGCCTTTTGGATGGCTCCAGGAATAAAGTGGAGCTCGCACTAGCCACTGTCTTTCCATTGCAAAAGATTCTCCATACAGCACCAGTGCAGGATGGGTATGCTGTGGTGCAACCTAGTTATGTGTGGGGCAATACGGGTCACTACCCTCTGCCTGTACCAATTGGGGGGATGAAGTAACAACCCTAGCTGAGGCTCTCTGTCAAAGGATCCAATGGTCAAAGAACAGGATCCATGTACCACCCATTACGAGAAATACCAACCTTGCTCCCACATCAGGTAGCAGGGGTACAGCATCAGATGGAGGTACTGCAGCTCAGCATCAGCAAGAGAAAGCTCAGCAGTAGCAGATCAGCATAACTACGCAGCAGGAGCATCGACAACAGCAGGAGGACAGGCAATCTCCGCCTAAGAAGCAGCAGCAGATCAGCAAAACTACGTAGCAGGAGGAGCATCGACAACAGCAGGAGGAGGACAGGCAATCTTCGCCTAAGAAGCACCTGCAGATCAGCAAAACTACGCAGCAGGAGCATCGACAACAGCAGGAGGAGGATAGGCAATCTCCGCCTAAGTAGCAGCAGCGACAAGCGGAGGACAGGCAATCTCCGCCTGAGCAGCAGCCACCGCAGAAGAAGGGGGCCAGGAAACCTCTGCCTAGAGATGAGCTTCTTAACTGTTTTTATCAAAACCGGATCCAAAATACAAGCCTGCTGTGCCTATGTTGTCAGAAGCGGACTTACAGGCTGCTGGGCCGAATTGTGCCAGGTTGCATGCTTACGCCATGGAACACAGTAAGGATAAACTTAGTTTTCCAGCAAAGTTGCCTGAAGACTCCTTTCATGTTCCTGGTGATTTAATGTTAAACATTGCATTCAGTCACGTGTATGACCTTATAACCCTGGTTGCTCTGGATGAGACCTTCTTGAGGTTGTGGACATTGTAAGTGCCTTAAAACCAAAATAGATATTTCTTTAATTTTGACCACAAAGTTCATGCATGCTAATATTTGGATTTTTTGTAGGAAAATGATGGACAAGGCAGCGGAGATGAAGATCGGTGTTGGGTTTTTGGATCCACAGCTTCTCACAACCACAAAGATTGAAAAGCAGTCTACCCTTGTAACAAAAGCATTGACAAATGCAATGACGAATGACTACGTGGTGGGTGCCTTCTGCACCGGTGGCCACTATGTAACACTGATCATCTGTATGATGTTCAAAGAGGTTTGGTATCTAGATTCTGCAAAACATCATCCCGCGCGAAAGTTCGAAGACCTCTGAGCGCTTGTGAATTGGTCCGTACCTTGTAGGTTTTGTTCACAAAATTCAATCTCTTAGTGTTTCTAATCGGTATTGCTGATCATGCAGGGCCTCTCCCTGCCCAAAGGATGAAGTGATGAAAGGAAACAAGAAAAAGCTAAAATCCAATATGACATTCAAGCACAAGCCAAATTTCACTGTAAGACCCAGGTTTTTTTATGGTCCCTTCATACCATGTTGGTACTGCATTAACTTGTATTTTGGTACCTCGATGCGCAGTGTGCTCAGCAGCCATCGGGGTCCTTTTTGCATGGATTCCATACGGCATTCAATATGTTCAAACTACTCGAAGACATACCTCACATCAAGAAGGCTGCTGTAAGTAGATAATGCTCTCACCCTTGTCTCTGCTCATATTCTCCATTTGATTTTAGAAACTGATTTGTACTTGTATTCTCATAATTATTTTATTATTTTGTAGGATTTCAAACCTGCCCTAAATGTTGCTACAGAAGATCTAAAGCCGGTCCGGGAGATGCTGTGTGAGTACATTGTTAAGGAGATCCTCGACCGAAACGGCATCCTCTATAATGGTGCACCGTGAGTTCATTGTACGGCCTGACAAACTTGAAACTTGCTGCATTCAGGCTAGTTTAGTACTGCCTGAGAAACCTGCTTGGCTGGGGTCAGATGCATATTGCCTGGTTTAGACAGTTTTCTCAGGACTCCATCCAAACAAAAAGCACCGATGACGAACTTGAAACTTTAGCATGCATGTCGATCTGATGAGGAACTTGATGTGATCTCGCATTATTGTGTATATATATATGTGATCTTGCTTGTGTATATATGTGATGAGAATGTGTTTGTGATGTCTTCTAGCATTGCTGTGGTGGCTGCCAAATCCTGGCTGTTTCCAGGATGCAGCCCCTGATCTGGTGGCTGCCAAATCCTGGCTGGATCCGGGATGTAGCCAGAAAACAGGCAGGTTACTGTAGGTGCCCTACGTATCGGTCACGAGCGTTAAGTAAGGCACGTTACAAAAACAGATCCGTGAGTAATGGGCTTCACTTGGAACGCCCGTTACAAGTATGACAACACTGTAACGGCCCGCATAAAGACCCGTTACTAATATTGACCGGTGGGCCCTACAAGTTGATGCTTTCGTCGAGACAGAGGAGACGCGCTTCCAGAGCACGCGTCTCCTGTCGTCGAGATAGACGTGACGCGCGTCCGGAGCACACGTCTCCTTTCGTGGAGACAGGCGAGATGCGCGTCCAGAGCACGTGTCTCCTGTCGTCCAGACAGAGAAGATGCGCGTACAAAAAATGCGTCTGCTTACGTGCAGACGCGTGTCCATAGCAAACGTCTCTGATAGTGAGTTCATGTAACGGGCTAGGTTTCTATGCCCGTTACCAAAGGTCCATGGGGGCCCAGAGAAACAGACATTTCAGGTGACCGGTAACTTGTTTCGGTAACGGCCTTTGTTAGACACCCGTTACAATTACGTGTTATCAGTAACGGGCATTTGCCTGTTACCTTTCTTGGCTTATTTGTAACGCTTGATCGGTAACGGGAGTTTTTCCCGTTACCAATGGCCATCCGCGCCCGTTACCAATGTCTGTTTTTCACGTAGTGATAGCCATGGTTCGGAATCGACCTTTCTCTAGAGCAATTAGTGATGATCCTAATGTTCATTTAGAGGAGTTCGAGGACTTGTGTTCGTTCTTGGTTATTCCAGGCATGACACTGGAAACTTTGAGGTGGAAATTGTTCCCTTTCTCTCTCGTAGATAGAGCGGAGCAATGGTACACCCACACAACAGAGCATGTGAATAATTGGGGAGAACTACGAGAAAACTTTTGTGACTCATTCTCCCTTTGTGAACGCATAGAGCTCTTGCCGTGTAAACTCCTTGACTTTGAGCAATTAGAGGGTGAGTCCATAGGTGCAGCTTAGGCTAGGTTCCTACGTCTTATGACATCTAGCCCAGACATGTCTATACCCGATGATATAGCGACATATACCTTTTATACTCGTATAGCATGGAATCTGCACAAGAGCTCAACCTTTTAGCTGGAGGTTCGTTTGAAAACCAAACTCTAGTGGAAAGAAGAGAGATCCTAGAATTCTTCTTAGAAACCTCTTCTTCCCATATCGTTTACAATGAACCCCATCTGGTGTCTGAGTTGGTCCATGAGAGTCTCTCAATGGCCGAATCTAAGCTTTCATTCTCTGAAATCCTTGATTCCTCTGTTGAGGCCTCTCCGGAACCACGAACATCGAAGGAAGAAGAAATTCAACCTTTGGAGTTCTTCTCCCGATTTGAGGATGATCCTTCTCAAAACATCAGAAATACCTCAGATCACTCTTGGCACGAGGTCCTCGATGAAGTTTGGAATCATGGGACGAAAGTGGATTGGACACCTCAGAAGCATACATCCGAAGCAATTCGGGTTAACTCGACTTCCACGATCATCCATTGTTCCATGAGAGGAAACACCGTAGATGCTGTCCATGACCCTACTGTTGGGGCTTGCATCATACCAGAGACCCTTTTGGATACTCTGGTGGGTGACATGCCCTTGATCCCGACTGATAGACTTTTCCATAGTCCCAGGTGGCGTTGTGTTTTTCCATGTCGGGGGATTGCTAGGGACGTGCCAATCACCATTGATGACATAGAGGTGCGATTAGATTTCCACATCTATGACATCATGGATTTTGATCTTTTCCTAGGTTTCCCCTTAGAAAAATTTCTTGATAAATCTCAAGGAAACCCAAAAGAAGAGCTTAGGGAAATCTTTTCTGTCCATGCTAGATCATCTAGACATCCTCTGATAGAGCCTTTCTCTAGACCTACGGTATCTCCTTTGCTTCCCGATCCTCCTGACGAAGCATTTCCTGAGGAGGCCATGAAGGAGGAATGGCCAGATGGAGCGATATGCTTTTCCGAAGCATTTTGGGATAGTACACCCTCTCTGGTTATTCCTTGTTCTGTGAGAGGGATTGCCGCAGAGGCCCATTCTAACCCCATCATAGAGGTTAACATCATGCCATGGCACTTAGCGGAAACTCTTTTAGGCAAAGTTCCGCTAGCACCATCCGACATGCTCCTCAAGACTTGTCCCTTTGGGCACGTTCTTGAATGTTGGGGGATTGCAAGTGTCGTGCCACTGATCATAGACGGGATTGAGGCTGGCTTAGACTTTCACATCTTCGATGTCCTCGATCCTGATCTACTCCTAGGCTCCCCGCTAGAGAAACTCTTTGACACATCCTTAGGGAGCCTAGATGGTAAGCTTAGGGAAGCCGCTTCCGCCACTGCTACCCCTTGTCTAGGAGATCCTATGGCGAAGCCTCTTCCCCAGCAAAACCTGCTCGAGAAGACGACACATATACCTCCACTCACGTCATTCGAGCCTGTTCTCATTGAGGGCGTAGAACTTTCTACTCCTCATGAGTACGACTCAGAAGACCCTCCTCACCTTTGTGAAGGAGAATGATCATCATCACCCTCGACCGAGTTTTAGCCTCTTCCTGCTGGCCCGTATCATGTTGCTTTCGATCATGATCGAGAGTCAACATCGAGCTTCCACGATGACTCTCTTGAGATGGAGAATTCATGGGCCATGGAACTTTGTGAGGCACTGACTCCGGAGTTTGGAGGAAAAGACTTCATTGATGAGCATGGTAGTTTCATCCTTGATCTACCACATAAACCATGCTCGCATCTTGCCTCTCTAGAGTCGGTCATGCTGAGTGTGCCGAGCACATATGAGGGCTACAACCACCTTCTGGTCCTCTATTGTAGAATGTCTAGAAGGTTGATTGTGGATGCATATGTCTATCATAAGCATATCAGATTTCGTGTGTACACTATGGAACTAACCTTGCAGCTGAAGCTTCACTGATACATCAAGGATTAGTGGTGAGACAGGAATGACACCACCAATGATAGCTGCAAGGTGAAGTTCCCATGGTCGAGCTTATGACCTTAAATAAACAAAGCACTAGCAGGTGATAGCCTGGATTAGCATAGGTTTTATTTCCCTTTTCGAATAAAAGCAAAAACATGGTTTTTAGGATAAGTTGTCCTTCAGGTATTTTTGGTCACTAACCTTTCAGGTGGAGATTGAAAAGAAAGATGGACAGGTGATGCCTACGAACATGTGAGCCACATCAGCTGCAACACCTAGATAAGCTTTGGTGATGGAACATTTACAAAAGGAAGCTTGATCACCACACACTTGAGTTTTGTTGCCTAGCAATGCAAACTTCAAGTGTGGGGGAGGTATGTGAGCATCCTGAGTAAAGTTCCTCCTCTACCGAATCTTATCCTGGTGTGAAGATGATGTCAGCTCTTGCATCTTGCCCACTAGCTAGGTAAGTCCTGCTTTTGACATTAAACAAAGCCCTTCTGGGAGGTTGCCCGAGGTTCACCGTCTTATGTTCATGCTTATGTCCCTTTCGAAAATAGCTTGATCCTGCTTTCATGCTTCCTTTATCTTTGTTCATATGCTCTTGTTTGAAAGTATCATTCGAATATACATTCATAGACTGTTTTCAATTAAGCATGGTGCTTAGGTTAAAACTGTCTTCTTCAGTCAAAACAAGACATGGTGTCGGGTTTTGATTGATGAACCTTAGAATTATATTTTCATAGATCTTGGTTGCATGTATGCTGACTAACCCCTGTAGAAAATTGTCAAATTTGAATGGGTAAGTCATTGAGCTAAATTCACATGGGAAGGTAAGTTGAGGTGTCAGTTCCTGTTGCACAACATGCAAGGGTGGTACATATGACCTCTCAAAGGTCCAAGGTATATATATTCCCCTTTGTGTATGAAGTGTAATCTTGATCTAACCCTTTTGAGCAAATGACATGGTGACAATAAAATAAAATAAAAACAACAAAAATATTTGAATTTGAATAAAGGCTCTATGGTTCTTGAACCAGTACAGTCCACCTTTTGTTTCCAACTTTTGTTTGAAGAACAAGCACCCGGTACAAACACTAGTGTGGGGGAGTTCTCTCGAGCTCATCATTGACATATCCACTCGAGAACTCCCACACTGAAGTTGCACAACATCGACTACGCCTTCATGACAAGGACAAGGTAAACTAGAGTGAGCCGGCTACCCTACGGGTCAGCCGAATCACCGCTGGTCTTTCTTGTTTCCTATATCCTTCAGGAGCGATTGTATGTGCACCCTCTATCTCACTCTCCTTTATCGATGAGGTTGATTGAATTTCAATTCCTATCCTTCATATCAAACTCAAAGTATCGTGCTTCTCTTGCTCTACATGATTCCTGTGGTTGGCTTGCATATGCTTTATTCCTTACTTATCATCTTGATGCTTGTGAACAAATATCATTATAGGGAACTCATGCTTATCTAAGTAGTTGGCGTTTGTGATATGGTTTGATTATATGATCTTCGCTCTTTATGCTTGAGTGCTTGGGAATTTTATTTGAAAACCTGAAAACCCTTCGCAAAGCTCCTCTTTGATATGCCACCGTCCTACCAAAGCCTATGATGTTTTAGTTGAAAACCTTATACTCATATGCTGCTTATTATTGCATTGAGCTTTGTCAAATTCTATGACCCTTGTGAGAATTCTTTTCATTACTCTCATGATCAAGATTCATGTGCACACCACCATTTCCCCCTTGCTATGCTTCTACATTGGAAGTTAGCATTGTACCATTCATCCATTCCACCAAATAAAGCTCCATGCATTGTTTCATGATTTATCCCTCTCCAAATATCTCCAAGAGACTGGGCTATGCAAAAAGAAAAAAAAGAGAAAAGACATGCTCAAAAGCATGATGAAAAAAAGAGAAAAAAGAAAAAGAAAGAGAGATAGCCCATGTCTCGGTAATTTCAAAAAGGAGAGAGGAGAAAATCATGCAAAAAGGAGTCCCATAACATAGATGGTAATAACTAGAACCCATTCTGGGGCTAGTGTCCACCTTACCATCACCCCAGCTCTCATCATATATGGTAATATCTAGAACCCATTCTGGGCCTAGTATCCACCTTACCATAACCATCATATCCATACACGTGCACATCTTGATCTGATTGTATGACTTGATTTTCTCTGTGGATCCAGTCTTTGACTTTGCAATATATGTGATGCAAGTATGCCTTATCATTCATAATCCACCCTGAGCCCCACATATAGCAATCATTAGAAGTAGGATGAATAAAAGGCAATCAAATGCCTTGGTGAGGACATATACACATTGAGTGATACGAGAGGATCAAATGAGGAGCTAAGCAAGGTTTGTTTCAAAAACTTATTGCAAAACCCCAAGTTGCTTGACATGATGAGCAGGAGTGATTTGATTCATTATTGTTCCATTCCTCAACTACCCAAGATAGCATGATAGACACTTCACAGAGTTCACAGGTACAAGGTATGGTTTGGAATATCTCTTATGCTTGCTTCATACCTTTGGACATCATGTCTCACCTTGATCTTGTTCTTCCCTTCACTCGGGATGAGCAAAGGTCGAGTGTGGGGGTATTTGTTGACGGCTATTATCCACTCATTTTATACCCGTCAACATGTACATTCTAGCATGAGAAATGGTCATCAACACTAGAATTGGGCTTAAACTAATCATTTCCACAAGTGTTGGTGTTTATTCGCATACAGGAAAATAGCACTAGAAAGGGGAGCAAAAGCACAAGTCTTTGATCCAAGTACTTCAAGCTCAGCCAATGAGGGGATGCCACATAGGATTCCCCTGGATCAATGACATCACCAATCCATGTGATACACTCTCGACGAATCACGCGATGGCACGTCAACTTCACATAGATTCAAAGGCCCACTTCCTACCCAAACCGCCAGGAAACATGGCATGCACGGGGGAAAGGTCATAGGGCCCACTTGTCAACCACCTGGAGAAAGCACAACACGAGGGAAGGCCCAGGGGTTTCGACCGACCCTAGGATCGGCCGAACCGCCTCTGGGTCCTCTGATCCCCACCTTCCACGTGTTGCTCCATGATTGGTCACTTGTTGCAATACCGGGCGTTTTGGTGACATTTGGTGCCTGGAGCAAGCCACTCCCTTGCCTATAAATAGAAGGGGAGGGGCCTCATTCTTGGACACACACTTCTCCTCTTCGTCTTCATTTTGACCTTGGAGCCTCTCTCTTTAGGAGAGGAGAGCTCTTTGTATAGGATTAGTGCTAGGAAGTGAGGTGGGAGGCTTGGGGCCATGTCATGTTCATGAATCTTCCTCAAGAATGATTCTCAGTAGTGCCTTTGTTCTTCATTTAGACTAAAGTGAGTATTTCGACATTTTCTATTTAGACTAAAGTTCTATGCATGCTTAGGTGCTTTGTCCTTGTGTTCTTCGTTTGTTCTTGATTTAGAGGCTTGGGTTTGTTGACATTTCTTAACGCAACTACCAACGAACAAGTTTGGAACCCATCCTGGTAATAGCACCAGAAATGCTGGTTGGTAATTCTTAACGTTACAAGAGTCCGCAAGCGCACGGAAGTACCATTGTAGCATTTCCCCAAAGGAGTATTCCAAAGGGTATCGAATCCAAGGAAGGCTTTGGTGGATTAACAAGCTCAACACTATTGCAATGAGTATAAATCATAGATGGAAATAAATCAGAGACTCAAGTGCAGGGGTAAGAAATGATAATAGGGGTAGTGTGATCACACACACACTCTCTCTCTAAGGGGTCCTAGGCATAGGAGGCAACATACGAGTTAGTTCTAGGTTCTTATGTACTATCACCCAGAAATAAGTGAAAGTCACCCGTCAAGTGGATCAAAAGGTCTTGTTCATCAAGAACAGGAGCCTCTAAATGATGAACAGGTGAAGAACACATGAACAAATCACCCATTATACTAACACAATGTTGGCGGTCGATTTCCGTCAACCTAGCCACATGTTTACCTTCTATGTTGGTATTAATTTGTTGTTCACACTAACGATCCTAACCCTCATTATATGTCAAGTTCGCACTCATGCATGGTATTTGGAGTTTATTGTTTACACAGGAATCAAGAGCCTAAATGAGGACTTCCGGGTAAAGTTCATCAAGGGTTTTACAAGGTGATCACGGACCCCGGGACAAGTCAAGATACAAGATGAACATGACTCCAAATGAACCAAGGACTAAAGCGTGAAGCCGAGAAGTGCTGAGGACCTAGACGGAAGATGCAGGAGTTCATACGCCAAGCACCCTTGTCTAAACTGCGAGGAAAATGACGTCAAGGACCCACATGCAACTCGACAAAAAGTCAGGAAGTCGCGAGAAGCAACACAGAGGAAGCCGGGGCCGAACTGGGCCGAATTGGACCCAGGCCGGCCGGCCCAGCCCACTTCGGGCCCGGTTCGGCGCCCCCTTTGACCTAGCTGTTCCTCGGGTTATTTATAGCCCCCGTGCCTCGAGCCACGCATCAAGCAATTCGTCATCCCCGCCGAGGAGCAGAGAAGAGAGGGACACCCTTCTGGAGAGGAGAGGGTCGAGATGGTTGACTAGGGTTTCCCTAGCTGACGTGGGAACCTTGCATGGAAGACCATGTTGGAGTTCTAGTAGCTAGGATCAAGATCAAGGTAGGATCCCGGTGGTGATCTTGTCCATGTATTATACTTCATGTTGAATTGGCAAGATTGAATCCGATTTCTAGCGATCAAGTGCTTTCACTATGATTTTGTCTTCGCTTGAATTTTCTTATTCTCCAATCTATTCCGGATAGATTGCATAGGATGTTCTTGTAGCCATGGTGGCTAGAGGTGCATACCTGACCTTCTGAGCGGTTTCAACACGTTCCTCGTGAACGTGCTCTTAGGTTCACGTACACAATAAGCGGGTCATCGTGACAGGATGTTGATCACGTGTACGGTAGGTGCCTTTGAGAGTTGGAACGGAAGCCATAATTTAAAGAGGCTTTTAATGAGATTCATATGCTTTATTCTTCTTGGTTTTGGAACTCCAACAAAAGATTCGATCCAATCTCTAGATTGGTTTTACCTCCTCTTTCTCTTGCTACCTCTGGTGTTTAGTGAATTAGACGTGTTTTCATGGTTCTTCCTTAGATTAGATGCAAAAACCCCTTTCAAGATCAAAGCGTTTTCCGCTTATTAGATTGGATCTTGCATTACACATTGTTCCACGGATTCGATACCTTGGGTTCACCACTCAAGGGAAGAAGGGTCCCTTGACTACGACGGAGGATTTGTCCGCTTGCAAGTCCAAACGAACTTTGCAACGATAATCAAACGTCAACAAGCCCCTTTTTCTGGCGCCGTTGCTGGGGAACAAGTAATCAAGATTCAATCTAGTATTGCATTTGTGAATATTTTCAGTTTTTCTCTTGATTTTTCTTTTGCATCTCTTAATTTTGATCATCATCAATAAAAAAAATCAATCTAATATAGGGTTTTGCTAAACCCTAGTTTTCTTTTAGTTTTGTATATATTTGGCTAACCCTAATTGGAGGTGGACGGCTACATCCCCAACAAAAAAAAACATATATTTTATGGATGGTCTAGAAAAATTTTGCAGGCAAAGGTGATGTGCAACACGAAGATCTAAAAGCGGAGGCCGAACATCGTCGGAATCTCCAAGAGAAACTCCACCTACAAGATCAAAAGGAGATCAACCTCATCTTCCACTCATCCTAGAGATTGTTCCTCAAGACCGTCGGAGTAACAATGGACGTCGGCAAGGGGGAGATCAAGTGATGGCGAGAGGAGTGCATTCAAGTTAACCACGATTCAAGGTATGTAACGTGGTCAATATAAAATACATTCTACCTCATCGTTACATCGGAAGAGAGGAGCCAAAGGAGAATGAAGAGGAGACACAAAAGTTGTTGCATCCGTCAAGACCAAGAATCAACGCCCGCCTGTGAAGACCAAAAAGATGACTAAGCCGAAGAATAAACCTACACCAAGGCCAAGGATGGTGTAGAAGTGGGGTCCCCAAGATTGCAACGGCCACAAAGAGTGTTGATCCGAAGTGAAGAAGACAAGAAGTCTAGCTATAGACCATAAACGAAGCGCTTTGCGGGAAGCAACCCATTTGTCGAGTCAAGAATAAGCTACCGGGAGGACAACCCGTTGAAGAGTCAAGCTACCGGGAGGGCAACCTGGAAGATTTCCGAATTTCAAGTAAGTGAGTCTTATAATTTGCTACGCAAAACATTTTATTAAATCTTAAGTGGTTGAACAGGTTTCGGAGAACCTTTTGTTTGCTCGGTCGTTTTATTTGGATTTTTCGATCATAAACCAATGACATGAGCCATCCTATGTTTTGTTTGCCTCTTTTCGAGAAACTAGAACCAAAAATTTAGATTCTATCGAAGCCTTTCATCCTCTCCATGATGTTAAGGTTGGCTAGTTTTACATGTTAAAAACACACAAGTAGAGTGTTGACGGCTGTTAAGTGCCTACTTTAGCCGTCAATATACTCATAAATAAAGGAGAATAAGGAATTTCTTACACGTATTTAGTTAAGAATAATGTAGTTCCACTTGTCCTTGGATATTATTTGATTATAGGAAAATAAGCTGGAAAAGAGTGCCAAACTCGCCTTCTATGATACATGCCACATGACCTCATCCTAGGTGGGCTGCCAACAAAGATGCCATGCAAGCAAAGCTGCCAACCAGGGCGCAATGCATGCATGCCATGCAAGCAATCCAAGTGAAGCAACCCCCGACGAATCAGAGTGTGACACGTGGATGTCATATGGATCCATGGGCCCACAAAGGCATGCAAATCATGCCAAAACAGGGTGGACACCGGGAACCGACCTAAGAACCCACAGAACAACCACCAGGAGGAAGCACACCTCGAGTGGGGCACACAGGGGGTCGGCTGACCCCACAGGTCGGCCGAACCGACCTTGTGGCCGCCACTCAGGGCCTTCCACGTGGTGCTTCCCTATTGGTCCTAGGCGCCATTCCCGAGGTGTGTGCATCCATTCCTCGCGGGTGCCCGGGCCTATAAATAGAAGGAGAGGGGGCTCACTTATGAGACATCCACACTTGCAACACCTCTCTCACTTTTAGTCTCAAGGCTAGGACATAGGCTAGAGTAGTTCTAATTCAGGTTCCAAGTCTCCTTTGGGATCTAGGTATGAGTTCTCTTGTATCTTATTTCATTTGTATGACTTTGATCTACTTCAGTTATTCAGCTATTTCATATAAAGTTGTGTTAGTATACATGAGTGATTTGTTCATGTGTTCTTCACTTGTTCATCATTTAGAGGCTCCTGTTCTTGATGAACAAGGCCTTTCGATCCACTTGACGGGTGACTTTCACATGTTTCTGGTGTTTGTTCATAAGTTAGAGGCTCGTGTTCTTCGCGAACACGACCCTTTGATCCAGTTGAACAGACATAGGAAAACACAAATACGTTTGTGTACTTAACCTGGTTTGATCTAATTAGATGACATGACTGCGTTGTATGAAGTATGTGCTCAAGCTACGGTACTCGGTGTAATTGGCTGGTTTATCTGGTGGCTTGACGTGGGTCACAATAGCCCGGGCCGGTCAAGTCCGGCTAACAACGTAAGCATGGTGCTTGGGTTGCATAGCTACCTTACTTATGAGTTTATCCCACGATTTGTCTTGGGGTAGGCCGCGGTAGTGACAACCGTTGGTCCCTCTGAAATCCCCCACGTTCGGATAAGCTGTAGGAGTCTAAAATCTAACAACCGGAGTGTTGATGCTCACTAACTCTTATTTTTATGCATCAACAATACATGAAAAAGGACCAAAAAGATAAATCAACAGTAGTATAGGGCCTTGGACTAATGAATTCCACGAGTTTTGGTGAATTATATATTTTCAGGGACTATTCAGGAAAATGCGAAAAGAATGAATTCTAGAAGGCTCCAGAAGACTCCCGAACTCAACCGAAGTGGGCTCCAAGAAAATATGCATCTAGAAGGGACAAGAGACCCACACGCGAAGGCGGAGCCCAGCCGGGGCCCAGCACAGGCCGACCGGCCCTATAGGGAGGCCGATCGGGCTCCCCCTGGTCCCGATCAGGCCCTGTTTCGGGAAGGTTCCTCCACCGCCTCTTAGGGTTAATCTAAACCACTTGTTTAGGTCGGTTTGATCCTACGGCGACGGATTATCCCTCCGGGCTATATAAGCAACCCCAGACCCCCCCTAGGGCATGGTATGCATCTCTCAGAAGATCATCATCATCAGGCCAAGACAGGAGAACAAGAGGACACATCAGAGATAGGATAGCTACTTCATAGTTCAAGATCTAATTTCTAGATCAAGAACCTAGTTCTAGATAGAGAGTCAGATTCGAGTAGAGTTGAGCTTTGCTCCAGTTCCAGATCTGTAAGTTATCAAGATTCAGTTCTTATATTGTTTCTCAATGACTTTATGCTATTTCAATGTTATGTGTGCAATTGCTAAGTTCTTACTTTATTCTAGTAGTATATTTGATATAGTCATGATTAATGATAAGTCTATGCACTTATTCGTAGAGCTCCTAGTATATTACGCGCGTATGCTAGGTAGTAGAAAGTATGTAAGCATGGTGCTTAGATATAATTTACTTGCGGATTCACCTTATACTCCGGGTCGTGTGGTAGATCGTGGGCGTGACAGGCCTATTGAGTCCTTTGCAGTCCACCCCCCGAGTATAAGACTAGTCGAACAATGATTCTTGGGAGGATCAAGTTTCGTCCTTGATCTTCTTGGGTAATCTTCAGGGTGTTCACATTTATCCATGACTATGCTATATGTGATGATATGCTACATTAGAATAGATGAATAACTCAGTCTTTGTATGCTATATAGAATTGTGCCTCTTAAGTAAATCCAATTCTAATCTAGACTAGGAATAGTATGTTCTATGCTCCACATGTGCCTCTGCCTGTCTGATTTATCATTACTTTATCATTTGGCTTACCCCTGTTAAAGTATGTGCCATTCCATCAAAGTCCATAAAGTAGTCTATTGCCATCCCTATGTCTGTTGTTACATCCATCCATCTTCCCTGTGGATACGATATTTTAAAACCCATCACACCGGGTGAAATGCTCACCGGTATCCGTGCGCTTGCGGAATATCTACCATAATATTTCTGTAGGCTTATCTTATACCAACCAACATTTCTTGCGCCATTGCTTAGAATGGATTCTAGATCTATTCTTTGGATGTTGCGTTAAGAAATGTCAACACGGAGTTGTGCAGAAGCAACGCGGGAGGTTAGCTCCCCATGGTACCTGGGTGCTTAAGTCAATGTTCTTCAACGCTAGTGTATCTAACTCGTTCTTACCAGCTTTATGTGTATAGTAGATAAGAACCTAGAACTAACTCGTATGTTGCCTCCTATGCCTAAGACCCTTTAGAGAGAGAGTGAGTGTGTGTGTGATCACACTACCCCCATTATCATTATCTTACCCCTGTACTTGAGTGTCTGATTTATTTCCGTCTATGATCTATACTCATTGCAATAGTGTTGAGCTTGTCAATCCACCAATGCCTTCCTTGGATTTGATACCCTTTGGAATACTCCTTTGGGGAAATGCTACAATGGTACTTCCGTGCGCTTGCCGACTCCTGTAACGTTAAGAATTACCAACCAGCATTTCTGGCGCTGTTACCAGGATGGGTTCCAAACCTGTTCTTTGGTGATTGCATTAAGAAATGTCAACATAGAGCCTTGCTATGTTCCTTAATGGTTTTTAATCTTTGACGCATGGCCGGACTTGTGTGAACCTTGATTTTTGGTTTTCTTCAACTTGACTTCCTTCGGTTTCTCTAGAATTAGAATTTTTCTAAGCCCCATTGAATTTATTTTTATTCAAAATCTCTCTCTCATGTTTGGCCAACATTAGAACCTAAACCTATGCCCCCACGGTCAAGTCGGAGGAGCTTGCTATCAATTAATGAAAGCAATTGATCCCGGTGCAACCAAAATGAATTTTACAATTGTTTCGGATGCCTAAAATCTCCTCTAATGATATATTTGGACTCATCACTAGCGCTGAGTTAATTTTTAAATTTTCAAAATTAGAGGAGTGATTAGCATCTAAATATGATCAAGAGGAGGTTTTCGAAGCTTGATTAACATATAGTGCTCCATGATGCATCTTGGGTAAGCATCAATCGTTTGGCATCTTGGGAATTCGCCAAGGACAAGCTTGGGGGAAGCAAGGGCTTTGTTTTGCAGGAAATTAATGGAAGCACATGAGGCAAGAGAGCAAAGAAGTGACACAAAGCAAAATAATGGAGGAGGAGCCCTAAATCACGCAAGCAAAGGAGTGGTTGTGAACGTTTGGGCAATGGAATCTCATGGGTCACGTGGTAAGTATTTTATCCATTTGTTAATTCATGTTCTTGAGCCCATAAGTTCCAGAAACAACCTAGAAAAAATTTGAGTTCCATAGGGTTGTAGGATCTTGTCATGTAATCGCCGATCCTTTTGCTGTCAATCTATTGTTCATGTTGATGATGCTTTGATGATTAAGGTTAGCTACCTTGCTTTCGGGGTTGCTCCCGTAGATCACGTCAACATATCATAGATTGGCTTCACCATGATAGGCGGTGGCATGTTCAAGTATTCATAAACCCTTTGGGCAAACATCACTTTTATCTTGTGCACCTCACACTTCACCCTAACAATAAACTCCACCCTCCATATACTTTCTTTGTGTGTTTTTTTCCACCAGCAAGAAACCCCCGGGGGAGTTGTTCGTGACTTTGTGCAGAGAGGCCATGAACATCATCATCGGAAGGAAGATACGATCATCATCGTTGGAGTCATCATCAAGCTCTTCGAGGAGGCACTCGGTCTCCGAGTCTCCCGAAGCATGGAGGAAGACGTGGCACCACCGAGGAGTGGCACGGTGCCCCTTGGTGGCATAAGGAGTACACGAAGCTCGTCCATGCGGTACACCAAACCGCAAGGACACACGGAGGAGCCATTCATTCCACCACGACGCTCAACTCGTTCATCCACTCCACTACCATACACTCGAGGCATTCCAATAGATTCATCATGAAGAGGAGGAGGAGAGGCTTGTTCATCTTGAGAAGAGGCTTGAGCCAAATGTTGACTTCGATGACGCCCTCCAAGTGTAGGATTGTGACAGAACCGCCCAAATTAATTCCATATTATTGCCTAAACTGGTCCATTTGGTCAGTAAGCAATAATACAGAAGTAACTTGTCGCCTCTGCCGGGTCAAGCCCGGTAAATCACTTTAACCAGGATCGAAGATTTGTACATTAAAACTCACACGACGGCGAGTTCAGAGATAAACATTTCACACATTACTACATCAAGCCCCATAAGGTTTTAATTTTACAAACCAAGTCCTTTGCATAAGGTAAATAGTTCAGAGTTCGAAACACAGTGGAAATAAAATACTAAACATCATAAGTAACGTCATAGGAGGCCATCCATGACGTCACTAAGCACTGTCATCCTCCCACTCCACTTCCCAACCGGGTGGGAGAGAACCAGGCCACGGGAAACCATCATCATTCACATCACCTGAAAACAACATCAAAAGCAAGGCTGAGTATACTAATACTAAGCAAGACTTAACCGGCGGGTGATGAAAAATCACCAACTCTCTAGACATGCAAGACTCTTTGGCTAGTGGGTTTCTTTTGCTGAAAAGCAACAAAGAGAAGGTCCTTACTTTCAAATTTTAGCTCAAAATTCTAGTTGATTATCCATTACTAAGTAAGCAACTATTGCAAGCATAAGTTGTGCAAACAATTAAGCATACATCCATATTACTTCTCAATTCCATCATTAAGGGACATAGAGTGTCCTTAGAGCATGGCCACTAGCGACCTATCATGCTAGTATTTGAGCATAGGAATCTAGGATCATGCATCTAGGGTTTCAATTCAATTCCTGAAACGTAAATGCACAAACATAGACAAGCATAATTGTAAAAGTTAGAAAACTGGGTTATGCTCCAGGGCTTGCCTTCACTAGCAAAGTCAGTGACGAAGTCCTCCGAACTTTGGTTCGGGTCTTGCTGCACTTCCACCACGTTCACTTCTCCTTCCGCACGATCTCCCTCGGATTCCGACACCAACTCGTAGTTCCCGTCTGGAAGTTCTACACGACATGCATATGCATTAACTTCATGTATTTATAAATGAGGAGTGAGAACGTAGTTTAGAATTGAAGGGTAAACATGGGGTGCATGAGTGACCACATTCACTTGGATAGGATATATCCAGCATACTCTTCCTATCAAAGGATGGGGTATGTGTGCGTGGTTTAACTCCTTATTTGTTGGTGATTGTGTGCACATCTAAATTAATTAAATAATTTTTCTTCACCAAATTATGGGGTGCTGTTCATGGTGTGATTTGGTGAAGCTTTAAACAAAAGATTCAAAAGCAAACAAAGATGATTTCTATTTCCCTTTTATTTCTTGGATTAAGCTTGATTTACTTCGAAAATTCACTCTGGAAGAAATACAAACAAGATGACCATGAAACTTTGCAGAGAGGAACATCATACTACACATGAGCTACTGCCAAAAATTTAGATCTATCCAAGCCACAGATTTAGCATGAAAAATACCCTAGATTTAATCATTAAAAACAAGAATAAATCATACAAAAATAAATATACAACATATGGAGCTAGAAATTCATGTAGAGGTTCAAGACACCTAATCATGAAGAGATATGCACTTACTCAGCAAAGAAAATTTGAATTACTTCAAATTTATGAAGGAAGGTTAAATTTGTGCTAAAATTACTTGACCCTATAAAACATGATAAAAACATCTCTACTATTTATCATGGATACAAAATCATAAAACAGGATCATAGCAAAAAGATTGGACCCAAAAGATCAACAGATTAATTTATAAAAATCATAAACAGGAACAATGCTGAAAATCAACTTTAATTCATAACTAAAGATATCCTTTATAACTTTGTGCCACAATTGAACCAGATGACCAACATGACAAGGCAAACAACACATCCAAAATCCAGCTTCAGATCATGCATAGGATTTGAATTATTTCAGATCTATCTAAAAAGGTAAATTCAACATTATTTAAAAACTACACAGAAATTTGAAAACTTCCTTTGTAGAAAAGTTAGTGTTCTTCACAAGGATTCCAGAACAGTTGAGTTTGCATTTTTATGATTTTTCTATGAATTGTTCTTGATTTTACAAGATTCAGCAATTCAATTAAAAAGGGGGAAGAATCTATTTCTAGTCAGGTCCCTGGCTGAAACTTTTTATTCACAACCATACCCTTGATTTTATACAAAGGCCCTTGGTTTCTCTTTTTAACCCCAGGGAAGGTTTTTGGAATCGCAATTGGGTCCTCGGGCATGGGCGGCGGCGCGGCACGCTCGCCGGCGGCAAGGTGGGGCCGGACCCGGCCGAGCAAGCGATGGGGAAGGACCAGGAGCTTACCAAGGGCTGGTCCGCGGCCGGTGTTGGGCAAGGGAGGCCGCCGGCGATAGGGCTCGGCGGCGCAGGGGATCTGCGGCCGCGGCGGCGAGCTGTTCCGGCGAGTAGGGGCTCCGACTGGACAACAAGCGGCACGGGAAGCATCAGTGAGGTTGTGACATGGCGCTAGGGGGCTTGGACGGGCTCAGGGTTGCTCGGAGGGTGGAGCTCCTCGGCGGCGCCAATGGCGGGCGGGCGGAGCAGGGTGGGGACGGCGCAGCGCTGTGGAGCTCCGGTCCCTTTTATAGAAGACGGCGAGCGGGAAGCTCGACGCGGGCTTCCTGGCCTTTACGTGGGCGCACACAAGCGGGAGGCAAGGTGGGCACAAACGGCAGCCATCCACGGCGCAGGGCGCGCGCGCGCGGGCGCGGGCGCGGCGTGGCACGGCCGGGCGCCTCGGCACCCTGGAGCGGGCCATCCGGGCGGCAGCACTTCGGGGAGGTTCGTCTGGGGGCGGCGCAAGCATTGGCGCAGGTGGGGTCCACGGAGACGGCGCGGACGCCCAGGCGGGAGGGAGGCCAGCGCGGCGGGGCGCGCGGTCCCGCGCTTTGGAGCGCGCGTCGGCGCCCCGGGCGTGCAAACCATTTTGGTCAGGACATGTTTGACCGCCTAAAGCTCCAAAATTTTGAACTGCGTCCAAAAATCGCCAATAACAAAACTTGTAGACCAGATAACCAGCTCCAACATTTGTAAAGGCCGACCTATAAAATTCTTCGTGGATTTGGAGATAAAGTGGTTTGAAGTTTGAGATTTTCTCTGTTTGGTCAAACAGTGTCCCTGAGCTTTGACCAACATATTGAGGCTTTTCCACTTCAAATTTCAAATGCTGCCAATTGAATGAAATGTGCCCCGTGCAAAAATGAACAACTTTCATATTGGCCGATTTTGAAGTTGTTATATGAAAAGTGGAGAACGCGCTAGATCATCGATGAAAGGTTTAGAACCCTAGTGTGTTGACCTTGATTTGGAGGGGTTTGACTAGGGCTAGGGATGCTGACCAAGTCAAACAAGTTAATTCACGTGCTTAGCCTTGTTAATGAGGGTGATCACTGTTGCCTAAACATCAGGGATGTTACAGCCTACCCCCCTTACAAAGAATCTCATCCCGAGATTCGGAAAATAAGATTGGATGAAATACTTCAGGGTAAGATAAAGGGTTACAGGAGAAAACTAGCAGAGCAAGGCTAAACTCTTCAAGATCTAAAGCTCAGAGAGGATACAGATACATGGTTTTCCTCACACACTTTTACGTCGCTCGTGAGGAAGCGAGTGTTGAATGTACACATGAAAAGCTAGAACCAGCGAGAACTGGAGCGCAAAGCAAACATACACTCCTACTAGATCCCAACGAACAGAATCGAGCATCTCCAGAAAACTAGCCATGGGGGATGCAGGAGTGGATCCTTCTCTTAGACTTCTTCTTGAGCTTCTTCTTTGAGTCACCGATGAATGCTGTAGGCGGAGAAGATGGATGGTGTGCGTGCTCCAAGGAGTAGCCGGTAGGGAGTGAGAGTGGTGGGGATGCAAAGCTCAAGTGGAGGCAAGCTCTAAGTGGGGAGAGCCGACGGGAGGAGGTGCTTCTTTTATTGATGCTCACTGTGGGGCGGTGGCGGTGGTGCTCACACCATTGGGGTAGGGGCCGGTGGATAAGGAGGTGCGGTGGTGGCATTTGACAAGCTGGTGGCTGGCATTGTATGCCGGGGTGACAAGACGGCTGTCGTAGTGGTGCGTAGGCAGCGATCAGCTGCTGCAGTAGAAAGGTGGTAGAGTGATGGAACGACAGAGAATAGGCGAAGCACGGATACGGATGAAGTCAAATTGACTCCCGAGAACCAACGAGAACTTGGGGTATCCATAATTTCCAAAATGAGATTGTATCGAGGAAAGCTTGGCAAAGGATTTTGCCTGCCTTTTGTTTACTCCAATCCTAATTCCTTTGATTTGAAAGAATTGTGCATAAAGGATCATGGATCACTGATCGATAGAAAAACTCCTCGTATCTTGATCGTGGTTGACAAGAAGAAGGAGGTGAAAGTTTAAAACTATGGCAGACGTTAAGTACCTGTGACAACTTGTGATCCTTCGGGCACGTTCCAGGCCAGGTTCTTCTGCTCCGGATCTCTTGGTCGAGATGTTATCTTAACTTTTTGGTTCTTGCGATCATATGACTGATGCTTTCTTTGGAGCTGGGGGCAATCACAGGCGAAATGACCCAATTCAAAGCAATTTTCGCAACCCATTGGGTCACTAGATTCTTCTTGGCAGTACAACTGACTAGATTGATGACTAGGGGAAGGAATCCTAGGAGTTGTAAAATACTTGACTGATTCCCTTGCCGCTAGAAATTTCATACTAAGTTCAATTCTCTCTCCTTGGGGTGACACGATGTCCCAGTCTTTTGGGTCGCTCCATGTGTTAGAAGAGCATTCACGAAAGGAATGACCGCTCTCTCCACATTTAAAACAAATTTGGCATTGAGCGGGAAGACTCCTTCCCAAAAACTTCAGTAATTTCTTGGGCTTGGTAGCACACTGAATTTTGACTGGCCGATTCACATTAATAGCCTTGTTGCTCTGTTTCCTTTTGCATGGACGAAATTCCGTGCAAGTAATTTCCCATCCACTTAAGTCAACCTTAGGTAATATCTGCTGGCTGCACCGACTTCTTTCCTCTTCCTTCCAGAGGTCCATGGGTAGTTTTGATGGTGGTATGAGAGATTCTAGGATGTGTTGATTGGAATCTTTCCTTTGTTGAATCTGGGTTGCATGATTCTTCAACATATTGAATAGACGGGTCTGATCAACCATAGATTCAGACAAGGCCTGGGAGAGGCTGTCGGCTAAACTAGTTTGTGACAAACCTAGATAGATACCATGGATGACGCTATGCAGTATATGATCTAGCACCATATTTTGTGCATTCAACATCTCAATTATGCCAGCAATGGTGTCTATGTCAGCCTGGGTAGGTAACTGGGGCGAACAAGACTCATCCGGCTGAGGACTCTTGGTATTTCCTCCGGTGGAGACCATCATCCTGAAATGTTACCATGTACTCAGCAAAGTTATAGAGTACAAAATTGGTATTCAAAGGTTGGGCTAAAAACAAAAGGATGATACCCAATAGAGCAACGTTTAGTTCTCTGTCTCCCAAGAAAAACAGCAAGTAGACAGGAACTAAACTGAGCATTACTACAAGTGCTATTGCTCAAAAATTCGGAAATTTTTACAGCAGGATCTAGACAAGATTTGGCACAACTTTTGTATCTAACTTTTCTTCAGAAAACTCTGTAAAAAGGGTCGAAAAATTCGGACCAACAGAGCATCCAAAAACTGAGAAACAAGGACAGCTATCAAGATTGGGATGATGAAAGTGTTTTGGTGAGGTGTTTTAGGATAGGTTTTTGAAGTGATTTATTTACTTCTTAACAACTTTTAGCATGATGCAAAAGCGTCCTAAACATCCTCACAAGGCAAATCCATGCCCGAAAATCTCGGTTAGCGCCGGTGGCAAGGCACAATTATACGTCTCTCCCTATAATAGCTAGTCGGATAACTAACCGTTCGAACTACCGGAACGTGGTCAGTGTACCTGCAAAAGAAAGAACCTTCCATGCCAGCACGTCACGGAAGCGTCCACAAACATTACCGTTCACTATAGAAACGGCACCCATGCGTTTAGCGCTGCATGGATAGCGTCCAACCTGAGACACACCCCTTTTGAATGGAGGGTGTCCCCCTTCGCATGTTCATAATGCGGAATCATGCACACGTATGGCAAAACGTGGTGACATCACAACCCATGATATGTTCATGTGGAATAGAACATATCATCTTTCGCATGCTTTGCATACGGAAAGCGCACATATGAAACACGTGGGCATCCAACCGAGAAGATAGGATCCGTTGAATAGATTGCCCTATCAACCCTCGCATACTCGTGATGCGGCACAGCACACATATGAAACACGTGGCTTAAGAAGTGCTGGAAGTCAGTTTAAATACACCATAAATTACTAGCCACCTAAAAGAACCCAAAATCCCTCTAGGGCCTCTCGGACTAGTTCATCCTTAGCGTTCCTAACGCATTTTGCAAACACACATTAATCTTGCAAGTTTTATTCCAAAAACATGTTATTAAGGGTGTATTAGGAACTCTGGTGTACAATTGAGCTCTGATGCTAGCTGTGACAGAACCGCCCAAATTAATTCCATATTATTGCCTAAACTGGTCCATTTGGTCAGTAAGCAATAATACAGAAGTAACTTGTCGCCTCTGCCGGGTCAAGCCCGGTAAATCACTTTAACCAGGATCGAAGATTTGTACATTAAAACTCACACGATGGTGAGTTCAGAGATAAACATTTCACAAATTATTATATCAAGCCCCATAAGGTTTTAATTTTACAAACCAAGTCCTTTGCATAAGGTAAATAGTTCAGAGTTCGAAACACAACAGAAATAAAATACTAAACGTCATAAGTAACGTCATAGGAGGCCATCCATGATGTCACTAAGCACTGTCATCCTCCCACTCCACTTCCCAACCGGGTGGGAGAGAACCAGGCCACGGGAATCCATCATCATTCACATCACCTGAAAACAACATCAAAAGCAAGGCTGAACAAAGAGTAGGTCCTTACTTTCAAATTTTAGCTCAAAATTCTAGTTGATTATCCATTACTAAGTAAGCAACTATTGCAGGCATAAGTTGTGCAAACAATTAAGCATACATCCATATTACTTCTCAATTCCATCATTAAGGGACATAGAGTGTATGGTTAAGCAATCTCGGGTAACGGTGAGAGGCCGACGATCGATCGATTAATAATCTTGCAAGGGAAACCTAAACACACGGGAGAATGCACACCCCAAAAATGACAACTAAAACCATAAGGGGGTGGGGTATGCACCAACCAGGCGGTTCCCAACCGTCCTCGACTCAGGATCCATTTCTACAGTCTTTGGTACATGGTGGTTGGTTCGGCCTCGCCTCCCCAACCCCACACATGCACCACTCTGTTGCAAGCAGAGGGGACTCGTCCCAAGATTAGTGGTCATAGATCCCTTACCAGATCAAGAAGGTACTAGGCTTACCGGTCCCATTCCCGGCAAATGTTTAGTACGTTCAAACGCTTAACCACAGACCTACTGGCCGGAGCCGGTCCCATGCTCTTACCACATGAGCATATCAGTTTAACAAGATCTTATGATTCGAACATATTAACCTATAGCTCACGAGTGAAGAACATCACTCGACTTTTACCGTGTCCTTAGAGCATGGCCACTAGCGACCTATCATGCTAGTATTTGAGCATAGGAACCTAGGATCTTGCATCTAGGGTTTCAATTCAACTCCTGAAATGTAAATGCACAAACATAGACAAGCATAATTGTAAAAGTTAGAAAACTGGGTTATGCTCCGGGGCTTGCCTTTACTAGCAAAGTCAGTGACGAAGTCCTCCGAACTTTGGTTCGGGTCTTGCTGCACTTCCACCACGTTCACTTCTCCTTCCGCACGATCTCCCTCGGATTCCGACACCAACTCGTAGTTCCCGTCCGGAAGTTCTACACGACATGCATATGCATTAACTTCATGTATTTATAAATGAGGAGTGAGAATGTAGTTTAGAATTGAAGGGTAAACATGGGGTGCATGAGTGACCACATTCACTTGGATAGGATATATCCAGCATACTCTTCCTATCAAAGGATGGGGTATGTGTGCGTGGTTTAACTCCTTATTTATTGGTGATTGTGTGCACATCTAAATTAATTAAATAATTTTTCTTCACCAAATTATGGGGTGCTGTTCATGGTGTGATTTGGTGAAGCTTTAAACAAAAGATTCAAAAGCAAACAAAGGTGATTTCTATTTCCCTTTTATTTCTTAGATTAAGCTTGATTTACTTCGAAAATTCACTCTGGAAGAAATACAAACAAGATGACCATGAAACTTTGCAGAGAGGCACATCATACTACACATGAGCTAGTGCCAAAAATTTAGATCTATCCAAGCCACAGATTTAGCATGAAAAATACCACTAGATTTAATCATTAAAAACAAGAATAAATCATACAAAAATAAATATACAACATATGGAGCTAGAAATTCATGTAAAGGTTCAAGACACCTAATCATGAAGAGATATGCACTTACTCAGCAAAGAATTTTTGAATTACTTCAAATTTATGAAGGAAGGTTAAATTTGTGCTAAAATTACTTGACCATATAAAACATGATAAAAACATCTCTACTATTTATCATGGATACAAAATCATAAAAAATGATCATAGCAAAAAGATTGGATCCAAAAGGTCAACAGATTAATTTATAAAAATCATAAACAGGAACAATGCTGAAAATCAACTTTAATTCATAACTAAAGATCTCCATTATAACTTTGTGCCAAAATTGAACCAGAAAACCAACATGACAAGGCAAACAACACATCCAAAATCCAGCTTTAGATCATGCATAGGATTTGAATTATTTCAGATCTATCTAAAAAGGTAAATTCAAAATTATTCAAAAACTACACAGAAAATTTGAAAACTTCCTTTGTAGAAAGTTAGTGTTCTTCACAAGGATGCTCCGGCTGGACAACAAGCGGCACGGGAAGCACTAGTGAGGTTGTGAGGTGGCGCTAGGGGGCTTGGATGGGCTCGGGGTTGCTCGGAGGGTGGAGCTCCTTGGCGGCGCCAATGGCGGGCGGGCGGAGCAGGGTGGGGACGGTGCGGCGCTGTGGAGCTCCGGTCCCTTTTATAGGCGACGGCGAGCGGGAAGGTCGACGCGAGCTTCCTAGCCTTTACGTGGGCGCTCACAAGCGGGAGGCAAGGCGGGCACAAACGGCGGCCAGCCGTGGCGCAGGGCGTGTGCGCGCGGCGCGGCCGGGCGCCTCGGCACCCTGGCGCGAGCCATCCGGGCGGCAGCACCACGGGGAGGTTCGTCTGGGGGTGGCGCAAGCATTGGCGCAGGTGGGGTCCACGGAGACGGTGCAGACACCCAGGTGGGAGGGAGGCCAGCGCGGCGGGGCGCGTGCTCCCGCGCTCTGGAGCGCGCGTCGGCGCCCCGGGCATGCAAACCATTTTGGTCAGGGCATGTTTGACCGCCTAAAGCTCCAAAATTTTGTACCGCGTCCAAAAATCGCCAATAACAAAACTTGTACACCAGATAACCCAGCTCCAACTTTTGTAAAGGCCGACCTATAAAATTCTTCATGGATTTGGAGATAAAGTTGTTTGAAGTTTGGGATTTTCTCTGTTTGGTCAAACAGTGTCCCTGAGCTTTGACCAACATTTTGAGGCTTTTCCACTTCAAATTTCAAATGCCGCCAATTGAATTAAATGTGTCCCGTGCAAAAATGAACAACTTTCATATTGGCCGATTTTGAAGTTGTTATATGAAAAGCGGAGAACGCGCTAGATCATCGATGAAAGGTTTAGAACCCTAGTGTGTTGACCTTGATTTGGAGGGGTTTGACTAGGGTTAGGGATGTTGACCAAGTCGAACAAGTTAATTCACATGCTTAGCCTTGTTAATGAGGGTGATCACTGTTGCCTAAACATCAGGGATGTTACAAGGATTCTACTCGGATATCAAATCTTGAGCAACCTTGGATGGGTGCAATTCTTTAATGGAGTGCTGAGGACCTAGACGGAAGATGCAGGAGTTCATACGCCAAGCACCCTTGTCTAAACCACGAGGAAAATGACGTCAAGGATCCACATGCAACTCGGCAAAAAGTGAGGAAGTCGCGAGAAGCAACACGGAGGAAGCCGGGGCCGATCTGGGCCGAATTGGGCCCAGGTCGGCCGGCCCAGCCCACTTCGGGCCCGGTTCGGCGCCCCCATTGACCTAGCTGTTCCTTAGGCTATTTATAGCCCCCGTGCCTCGAGCCACGCATCAAGCACTTTGTCATCCGCCGTTGAGGAGCAGAGAAGAGAGGGACACCCTTCCGGAGAGGAGAGGGTCGAGATGGTTGACTAGGGTTTCCCTAGCCGATGTGGGAACCTTGCATGGAAGACCACGTCGGAGTTCTAGAAGCTAGGATCAAGATTAAGGTAGGATCCCAGTGGTGATCTTGTCCATGTGTTATACTTCACGTTGAATTTGCAAGATTGAATCCGATTTCTAGCGATCAAGTGCTTTCACTACAATTTTGTCTTCGCTTGGGTTTTCTTATTCTCCAATCTATTCCGGATAGATTGCATAAGATGTTCTTGTAGCCATGGTGGCTAGAGGTTCATACCTGACCTTCCGAGCATTTTCAACACGTTCCTCGTGAACGTGCTCTTAGGTTCACCTACACAATAAGCGGGTCATCGTGACAGGATGTTGATCACGTGTACGGTAGGTGCCTTTGAGAGTTGGAACGGAAGCCATGATTTAAAGAGGCTTTTAATGAGATTCATTTGCTTTATTCTTCTTGGTTTTGGAACTTCAACAAAAGATCTGATCCAATCTCTAGATTGGTTTTACCTCCTCTTTCTCTTGCTACCTCCGGTGTTTAGTGGATTAGATGTGTTTTCATGGTTCTTCCTTAGATTAGATGCAAAAACCCCTTTCAAGATCAAAGTGTTTTTTGCTTATTAGATTGGATCTTGCATTCCACATTGTTCAACGGATTCGATACCTTGGGTTCACCACTCAAGGGAAGAAGGGTCCCTTGACTACAACGGAGGATTTGTCCGCTTGCAAGTCCAAATGAACTTTGCAACGATAATCAAACGTCAACACACAACTTTATATGAAATAGCTGAATAATTGAAGTAGATCAAAGTCATACAAATGTAATAAGATACAAGAGAACTCATAGCTAGATCCCAAAGTAGACTTGGAACCTAAAGTTGAACTACTCTAGCCTACCTCCTAGCCTTTAAACTAAAAGTGAGAGAGGAGTTGCAAGTGTGGATGGTTATTAAGTGAGCCCCCTCTCCTTCTATTTATAGGCCCGAGCACCAGCGAGGAGTGGATGCAAACACCCCGGGAATGGCTCCTAGGACGAATAGGGAAGCACCACGTCGAAGCCCCTGAGTGGCGGCCTCAAGGTCGGTTCGGCCGACCCCACAGGCCGACCGACCCCCTGTGGGCCCCACTCGGGGTGTGCTTTCTCCTGGTGGCTGTCCTGTGGGTCCTTAGGTCGGTTCCCGGTGTCCACTCTGTTTTGGCGCGATTTGCATGCTTTTGTGGGCCCATGGATCCATGTGACGTCCACGTGTCACACTCTGATTCGTCGGGGGGTGCTTCACTTGGATTGCTTGCATGGCATGCATGCATGGCGCCCTGGTTGGCAGCTTTGCATGCATGACATCCTTGTTGGCAGCCCTCCTAGGATGAGGTGATGTGGCATGGATCATAGAAGGTGAGTTTGCCAGTCTTTTCTTGCTTATTTTCCTGCAATCAAATAATCTCCAAGGACAAGTGGAACTACATTATTCCTAACTAAATAGGTGTAAGAAATGGCTTATGCTCCTTTATTTATGAGTATATTGACGGCTAAAGTAGGCACTTAACAGCCATCAACAACTCCCCCAAGCTAGCCTCTTGCTCGCCCCGAGCAAGAGATTAAGGACTTAGGTTGGTTGATCAGGAGTTGCTACGATGTTGTATTCCTAATGTATAACAAGACACAACTAGGTACTCTATCTAGGATTGAAGAAGTTGGCATTGATCTTACCTTACACTCGATTGATATGGGGCATGTAGCTTCACCTGCCTTGGGCGGTTGAAAGATAGAATGGTTGTATAAAGATTACCAATCACATGTACCTTGATCAGTTATCAATCCGGAGGTTTTGCAGGTTTTTCAAAAAGAAATCAAAGTTCCTCAAATGATACTCTCAGATCGCTCAATGTGTATGATTCCTCACCAAGGCACTGTTTTGCCTTCTTTCACCACCTACTTCTAATAAGCTGATATGTGGAGTTGTAGGTAGGGAAAAACATGTGGTATACCTATTTCTCATGTATTGTCGAGTCGAAAACCGGATCCTTGGGAGAACAAGTCATACAACCTGATCAAGATGTGCAAATGTGTGTGTATGGTGGATGGATAATGAACTCCTTTTTGCATGATTTTACTCTCCTCCTTTTTGAAATTTTTGAGACTTGGGCTATGTCTTTTTATTCTATCTCTCTTTTTTTTATGCATGCCCTTGAGCATGTGTTTTTTTACATAGCCCATAGTCCTTGCTGAATATTTTTGGAGGGAGAGTAATCATGGAACAATGCGCGGAGCTTTATTTTGTGGAATGGATGGGGGATGGATGAAATGATGGTTGCTAACTTCCAGTGTTGAAGTTTCGCATATGGTGGTGTGTACGTGATCTTGATCATGGGAGTAATGACAAGTTTACTCGCCGAGGGTCACAACAATTAGACAAGACTCAATGAAGAAATCAGGTAGCATATGTGGAGGTTAACAACAGCTAAGATCTACATATGGTCGTGGATAGGAATTTCTTATCATTGAGGAACTTATCATTTTAACATTTTTCAAAAGAAAACTCCGGATATCAAACATCACTTAGTACTAGCTCATAGCAACTCTATTATACCATATCATACCTCACAACAACTTAGGCAAAGATCATGCTTTTGGTACCCACAAGTTTCAAGCTCAGGTTCGATCATACTAGCCAACAAACTTAAAACTTAAATATGATACTAAGCTGTAAACAAGGCATACAAGAGGAATAAACAGAGCAACTATTCATCATTTCAACCATGGAGAAGAAGAACACTCTTACCGCGCATATGAAAACAAACTAATTTAAGAAAGCAAATAAATATTTTTGGTCTTTTTAACTTTTTAGATTTTTATGTTTTTAGCATATGGAGTTCTGAAAACAATAGAAGATACAAGTTACCTCAGAATGGGGGTCCTCCCCCAAGCTAGCTTCAGGCTCACTGCTGTGGAGGGTAGAATCCCTTCCACGCGTAGTAAGCCCTCTGCTCCTCCAGCTGTCGCTCCTGTCTCTGCTCCATGGCGTGAAGTCTCTCGCCAGTCATACGCTGCCAGTCTCGAGTGGAATCAGCCTGCTTTTGCATTGTCTCCTCCATGGTACTGACACGGATGTTGAGCTCGCTCATCTGCTGAGTGAGGGTGGCCCTGTTGGTATTTGTTAAGCCTACAGAAATATTATGATGGATAATCCGCAAGCGCACGGATACCGGTGAGCATTCCACTCGGGAGAGGGTTTTAAATATCGAATCCACAAGGAGAATGGTAAAGAGAGTATCTGAGGTATACAACTAATCACTGAGTAGCTATCAAGGACTTGATAGAAAGAGAGATAAGGAAAACTTAAGGATGTCTGGTTCTTATTCTCACAAGCTATGTCTATATTTTTCTTATGGGGTGATTGTCTGAAGGCACACTTAGGAAAGGGAACCTCCCGAGAATCTATGGGGGGAGTCCTACGGTTTCTATAGATGGGAGGTGGACTGCAAAGGACAGACGGGAACAAGGTCACTTCCCGCTTCTACCACACGATCCGGAATATAGAAGGCATTCATAAGCTAGGTAGTCTAAGCACCACGCTTACACTAAACATGCAACTTTAACTCAAGAGCGACAGGAATTAAAGTACTCAGAGAGTTATGAACCGTAAGAACAATAAAAACAATGTTACTCACTTGAATAAGAAGTCGATCTTTCCACAAGGTCTCAGGATCAGGCTCCAATGGAGTTGATCCCAGAGGTAGAAGATGAAGAGGAGACACCGACAGGTCCGGGCCTTCCTTCAGCTTCGCCTCTACCACTCTCTAATCCTCTCGAACAAGATTAGCTAGATCTAAATATATCGTGGCTCTAATCTCTCAACTTGATACTAACTCTCCAACTCTAATTCTAATCTAGAGCTCTAATCTCAGATAGGCATGGAGGATCTGATAGAATGAATTGTTCTCTGCCCTGGGGTCAGGGGGTCTGCTTATATAGCCCGGAGGAGACGACGTGCACCGTACGATCAAACCGACCTTAACTTGTGGTTTAGATTGATCCTCATAGGCGGTGGAAGAACATTCCGGAAGCTGGGCCCATTTGGCGCCAGGGGGGCCGACCGGCCCCACCTCCAGGCCGATCGGGCTGGGGTGGGCCCCCCTCGGGGTCCACTTCGGCTAGGTGGGTCCTTGATCCATCTAGATGCTTCTTTCTTAGGTGCTAAGTCACGTTGAGTTCCGGAGCCTTCTGGAGTCTTCTAGAGTGGTTTCTTTGCATATTTTCTGAATAGTCCCTGTAAATTCATAGATTCACCAAAACTCGTGGAAATTGTCAATATAAACCCTAATAAGGTGATCTAATTATATTTTAGTCCTTTTTCCAGTAAATGTGAGGGGAAATATTTATAGATAAAAAGTGCCAACAAACTCCCCCACACTTAGGCTTTTACTCGTCCTCGATAAAAGGATGGTTTACAACCGTAGAGACAAGAATCAACATAATTATACTCCTTAGTCATATCTGTACTTAGGGAATATCTGAGCATAGTTAGAAACAGATCACCTTTATTTCTCAAATCAAGTCAATGGAGAGATTTTGAATAAGTTTTGAAAAGAAAATGCAGCCTTGCTTACTCCTTTGTGATACTCTCAAATATATGTGAAGTTTTTAGAATGTAAAGATGTAGCAAACTTACCTTGCATATATTGCTGGGTCAAAATCTGTATCCATGAAGAGGCCTGTCATAGGTCGTAGATCAAGATATGTGCGTGTGTCAAATTTTAAAAACCACTGCTCTGACTTTAGAATCTTCTATCTTTTCCCATTTTTTAGAACAAGGTATTCAGCTATTTTGTAGAGAGTTGGGTTCTACTCACCCTCGGACACGCATCCATTATTACTCTCTCACTTATTATTTTAGAGAAGTGGGCCCTACTCACCCTCGGACACATGTCCATTATTCTTCTCCTTTTATGCCTTTTTTTTGAGAGGGGGGTTCTTCTGACCCGTAGAATACTTGTCCATTTTCTCCTCTCTCTCACTTTTCTCTCCACTCATAATAATTTTTTTCTTTTCTTTCTTTGGCTTTTTCTCTCTTCTTCTTTTTTTTAGCTGTACCTTTTTTCATGATATGGGAGACAGAGATCAAAAATCTTAGAGCATAGAAACTTTAGTGAAAGCAGAGTACGTGATCTTGATCATAGACTTAGACAAAACTTCAACATAGCTCTAGATTTGACAAAGCTCAATACAAGTAAGCAGCATTTAATCAAATTTATTTTCAATGAAAGCTCTGCTGAGATATATTATTGATCACAAAGGAGAAACTTAGCTAATGATTTTTAAAGCACTCTCCATAGACAAGATAAAAGAAAGATGGTTCTCATTATTCTAACCTCATTATGATCATCCCAAAAGCAATAAATATTTCTAAGAGTATAAACATGTGAAACTTTATCTTTTAGGTTATCAGGACATTTTAGCAGGGCATCTTTATTTAAATTCGAAACGGAAAGCAAATTACAAAAATTTAAAAAGTGCAGGAAGCAAACCGAGTGGTGGACGAGACGTGGCCGAACTGGGTTCTGCCGTGGTTCGTCGTGCGAGTTGTTTGTTCTGTGCTTTTCCCTTTTTTCTTGATTTTGGTCGTGGAAGATGCCGTTTGGTCGTCTATTCTTCTCCCCCACGCTTGTTTTCTGTTATCTTGCATGCACAGTATGGTGGAGACAAAAACATATCCAAAAAATATATATATAGGCAAAAATAGCTCAACTTGTGGAATACTTCTTTATTAAAAGAGAGAGCACTTTATTAAACAACTCTAACAACTAAAGCAAACTAACTAACTTGAACTAACTATCACTAATGTGCTCTCTAACTAAGGTGTTTACAAAGGGCGCTTGCCCTTCTTAAGGTCGCGGCTATGGTCTTCCTCATCGTCCCTTCGCTTCTGTGATTCTAACAGTTTGAGGACGGTCTTGGTGAGGGAAGTGTTGACGCGGTGGATCTCTTTGCAAGTTTCTACCAGGCTTGCTACTTCCTACGCTAGCTCAGCTACGGTCTTCCGGGTCTTCTATTTCTGCGGCATCCGCTGGCTGGCTTCGATGACCGGAATTCTCTTGATTTGAGGTTCTTTGGCACGAACTCCGTCGATGGTAACACGGCTTGAGGAGGTGGTGTACTTATGCACCCTTGTGTTGCCATGCTTGTCCATGCGCACGTCAGCGAGTCCCTCTCCATCCCTTGGTTTCTTCAGATCCATGTAGCTAGGAACACGGATCGGCTTCTTCTGAGCTGCTTCACGACGGCGATCGTACGGCTGAGCGTACATTGCCTGCCTGCTTTCTTTAGGTGGTGGCGACGAACGTGGATGACTAGGCGGGAACAGTGAGAGAGGGCTGAGATCAGGAGGCAAGGAGGCTAGCGGCTTTGCTTCCTTCTCGAAAGGAACAACCGCCTTGGCTTCAAAGCTAAAGGGGATAAGCTGCTTGTCGGCCATTGCTGCTACTTGGAGGCTTTGGGATGAGAAAAAGGTGGAGGTCTGCCCCTGCTTATATATCGGTCACGGACTTGCAGAGGGGGTTGACCTAGCTTGGAAAGGCTACGGGATATCTCGTAAAAGATCCCCGAACAAGTTTTTCCAAAACTGAGCACCTTAGAGATAGCGTGGGCGAAAGCTGGCGGCGCGAGGCGGCGGGCAGGGCCCGATCGGCCCAGTGAGGAGGCCGGTCGGCCCCCCACCACGTCGTCTCATGACGATCTTCAGCGCGGGGTGCTCTAACCGTGTGCTGATCCTTAAAAACCCTACGACGGCCCATTACAGCCTAAAATTAATATTCGTGGGAAAACAAAAGAAATCTATTTCATCTAAATCCTCAGACTCTTTATTGGGCTCTAAAAATATTTTAAGACATTGACCATTTACCTTGAATAACGTACCTTCGTCGTCTTTAAGAGTGACGGCTCCGTGTGACGATGAATTCACCACCTTGTATGGTCCGTCCCACTAGCTTCGTAGCTTCCCGTGCCCAAAGAGTCGTACCCTGGAGTTAAAAAGTAATACTTGATCGCCTGGGTTGAATTCTTTCTTTATGATTCTCTTGTCGTGCCATCTCTTGGTTCTTTCCTTGTAGATCTTGGCACCGTGATACGCCTTCTCTCTCCATTCTTCTAGCTCGGACAGTTGCATTTTCCGTTTTGTTCCGGCTGCTTCAAAGTCCATGTTCCATCTCTTTATTGCCCAATGAGCCTTGAATTCTAGCTCAACCGGCAAGTGACATGTCTTCCCGTAGACCAGTTGGTAGGGAGACATTCCAATGGGGGTTTTATAAGCTGTCCGATAAGCCCAAAGTGCTTCGGATAGCTTGTCTTTCCATTTTATCCCCATTTGGTCCACCGTCTTCCGTAGAATGTTCTTGATCTACTTATTGGACGCCTCTGCTTGACCACTTGTTTGCGGGTGGTATGGAGTAGCGACATTGTGCTGGATCCCATGGTTCATGAGGTATTTCTCGAAGCGCCTGTCGATGAAATGGGATCCTCCATCACTTATCACTAACCTTGGCGTATCGAATCTCGGAAATATTGTCTCTTCAAACATTCTTATTGAGCTTTTGTGGTCAGCAGATCTGCATGGCAGGGCTTCAACCCATTTGGAGACATAGTCAACTGCCACTAAGATGTACTCGAATTTTCTGGATTTTGGGAATGGTCCCATGTAGTCAATTCCCCAGACATCAAAGAGCTCGATCTGAAGGTTGGTTGTCAGTGGCATGGCATTTCTGGAATTGATGTTTCCGTGCCTCTGACAGGAGTTGCACCTTCGTACGAAATCTTTTGTGTCTTGATACATGGTTGGCCAGAAAAATCCGCTTTGCCAGATCTTTGCATGTGTGCGGAAAGCTCCATAATGACCTCCATATGGTGATGAGTGGCACTTCTCAATGATCTTCATTCCTTCTTCTGCCGGTACACACCCCCTGAGTAACCCGTCAGAGCATACTCGAAAAAGGTATGGTTCATCCCACAGGTGATGGTGACTCTCGTAAATAAGCTTTTTCTTGTCGGCTCCTAGTCGTACATACCCTACAACCATAAAATTAACAATATCTGCGTACCAGGGGTCTGACCGGGCGATCCGATAGAGCATGTCATCCCTCATTGCGTCATTGATGGGTAATTCCTGTGGTTTCTCGAAATACATTCTAGACAAATGATCGGCAACAGAATTTTCTACTCCCTTCTTATCTTTTATTTCTAAGTCAAATTCTTGGAGAAGCAGAATCCATCTTATTAATCTAGGTTTAGCATCTTTCTTAGTGAGCAAATATTTTAAAGCAGCATGATCAGTGTAAATAATAACTTTTGCTCTTACTAAGTAAGATCTAAACTTGTCAATGGCATAAACAACAGCTAGCAGTTCTTTTTCAGTTGTGGCATAATTGAGTTGAGGTCCTGTCAAAGTTTTACTAGCATAAGCAATGGCATGATGTTTCTTGTCCTTTGTTTGCCCCAAAACAGCCCCCACAACATAATCACTTGTATCACACATAATTTCAAAAGGTAAAGACCATTCAGGTGGTTGTATAATGGGTGCAGAAATAAGAACATTTTTTAGAGTTTCAAAAGATTTAAGACAAGCATCATCAAAGTCAAAAGGAACATCTTTGGCAAGCTAGTTTGTAAGAGGTCTAGCAATATGAGAAAAATCTTTTATAAACCTTCTATAGAAACCAGCATGGCCAAGAAAACTTCTGATTCCCTTGACATTAACAGGTGGAGGTAGTTGTTCAATTACTTCTATTTTAGCTCTATCTACCTCAATTCCTCTTTCAGAAATTAGATGGCCTAGCACTATTCCTTCTCTAACCATGAAATGACATTTCTCCCAATTAAGGACTAAGTGCTTTTCTTCACATCTTTGCAAAACCTTATCCAAGTTTTCTAGACAATCATCAAAGGTTTTTCCATAAACAGAAAAATCATCCATGAAAACTTCCATGATCTCTTCAATCATATCAGAGAATATAGACATCATACATCTTTGAAAAGAAGCTGGAGCATTACATAGCCCAAAAGACATTCTACGATAAGCATAGGTTCCATAAGGACATGTAAAAGTGGTTTTGCTCTGGTCACTGGGATCGATTGGGATTTGGTGATATCCAGAATATCCATCAAGGAAGCAAAAGAAAGAGTGATTTGCCAACCGCTCTAACATTTCATCAATGAAGGGCAGTGGAAAGTGATCTTTCCTTGTGGCTTTGTTGAGTTTTCTATAATCTATGCACATACGCCAACCAGTGACGGTTCTCTGAGGAATTAATTCATTCCTCTCATTTTTCACAACTGTCATGCCTCCCTTTTTAGGCACAACTTGCACGGGGCTTACCCACTCACTATGTGGCACAGGATATATAATCCCGGCGTGTAAGAGTTTCAGAACTTCTTTCTTCACTACCTCTCTCATCGCATTGTTGAGTCTTCGTTGTGGCTCTCTAGATGGTAGAACATCAGGGTTTGTAGGAATGCGATGAGTGTAAAGGGCAGGACTGATGCCCTTAAGGTCTTGGAGCGAGTAGCCAAAGGCTGAGCGATGTTGTTCTAAGATGGTTATCAGCCTATGAGTCTCTTCCTGAGTGAGTTGGTCATTAATGATCACAGGAGACTCAGAATCATTGTGTAAAAAGGCATATCTAAGACTAGGTGGTAAAGGTTTAAGCTCAATGGGAGGTCTCAAGGGTTCCTCGGTTTCATCGAGGGGCTCAGATTCTGTAGGATTTTCTTCTTCCTCCTCGATGAAGAATCCAGTGACATCTTCTTGATTGGATTCTACGAAATGTTCCAGAGATGCTTCATTCACCTCTTCCATTGGGTCAGGTTCAGGACTGGGTTCGGTCTTAGTATGGATCGAATGTGAGAAGTGTAAGGGAACTTTAATGGTTTTGCCTAGGCAAACATCAAGTTTCCCTGTGTGTCCTTCCTTAAGGAGTTTTTCTAAAGGATAGCCTATTAAAAGATCAAACTCCTTAATATCACAAATGTGAAAGCTCAGGTGAATTGACATGTCGTAAACTGAAACAGGTAAGACATAGAGAATTCCCGAACTTTGAATAATTTGTCCTGAGGAGCACTTTAATAATTTCGTTGTGGGAGATAATGGCTTATTTTTAATAAACTGATGGAAAAAGGATAAGGCCATTATATTGATTCCCACAACTGGATTATAAAGGGCATCAAAGGGGGTTCCATTGATTATACATTGAATTGGTATAGAAGGTGAATCCAAATGGACTACATCAGAGGAAAGCTCTGACTCTTCTAACCATTCCCCTCTCATGATGGATGCAAGCTCCACAGTGTGTTCTCTTGAGAAGGTTTGCTCAAAAGGGTCTATCTTCTCATGTGAAGAATATGTGTGCTTTTGAGGCCTCTTCTCTTTATGATATTTCGAGGTGTTTCCATAATCGGAAAATAAATCATCCTCGATATCATTTATAAAATCAGGTAGAGGAATTTCTTCCTGTGGTGATTCTATATGTTGGATAGCTATAGGTTGAGATGTTTCTGGCATAGGTTCTGGTGTAGCTATCTCTGGAATCTCTTCTTCTAAAGTTTTCTCTTCTAAAGGACCATCATTAGTGCTGGCTAGAATGTTGTCTAGGACAGTTCTAGCTTCACTAGATGTAAGGTGTATGAATGATCCATGAGAGGAGACATTCAAATAGGCTCTATATTCCTTATTAAGACCAATATAGAAATGTTGAAGGAGAATATGGTCTTGAAGGCTTAGATCTGGTCCGGATTTGCAAAGGAGTTCAAAACGTTCCCAGGATGAACTCATAGACTCATTATCCCCCTATTTGAAGGATATGATCTTGATTCTGAGGTCGACTACTTTAGATAAGGGATAAAAATCCATGCAAAAATCTGCACGGAGAGTTCCCCAATCGCCTTTCATCTTCTCTTTGGTCCGGTCGTACCATTGGCGAGCTTTTCCTTTCAGAGTGAATGGAAAAAGCTTCCAACGGATAGTCTCGTCTGACATACCCTCAATGTGCAGGCAGTCACAAGGTTGCTCAAACTGCTGGAGATGATGATAAGGGTCTTCGTCTTCTATTCCTAAGAAAGTGTTGGTTTGGACCATCTCTATTAACCGTGGGCGTAGCTCATAGGCATCAGATAGGATTGGTTTCGATGATGGCATAGGCCTAAGGCTGAGCTCTGAGGGTGCCGAAAAGTCTTTAATGAGGGTAGTGTCCATAAGGACAGTAGGTAATCTAAAACTAAAAAGAAAAAAGAAAGATACAAGATTAGTTATACTCGAAGAGTTTTCTCTTAACCGTTCTCCCCGGCAACGGCGCCAGAAATGCTTGTTGGTATTTGTTAAGCCTACAGAAATATTATGATGGATAATCCGCAAGCGCACGGATACCGGGGAGCATTCCACTTGGGAGAGGGTTTTAAATATCGAATCCACAAGGAGAATGGTAAAGAGAGTATCTGAGGTATACAACTAATCACTGAGTAACTATCAAGGACTTGACAGAAAGAGAGATAAGGAAAACTTAAGGATGTCTGGTTCTTATTCTCACAAGCTATGTCTATATTTTTCTTATGGGGTGATTGTCTGAAGGCACACTTAGGAAAGGGAACCTCCCGAGAATCTATGGGGGGAGTCCTACGGTTTCTATAGACGGGAGGTGGACTGCAAAGGACAGACGGGAACAAGGTCACTTCCCGCTTCTACCACACGATCCGGAATATAGAAGGCATTCATAAGCTAGGTAGTCTAACCACCACGCTTACACTAAACATGCAACTTTAACTCAAGAGCGACAAGAATTAAAGTACTCAGAGAGTTATGAACCGTAAGAACAATAAAAACAATGTTACTCACCTGAATAAGAAGTCGATCTTTCCACAAGGTCTCAGGATCAGGCTCCAATGGAGTTGATCCCAGAGGTAGAAGATGAAGAGGAGACACCGACAGGTCCGGGCCTTCCTTCAGCTTCGCCTCTACCACTCTCTAATCCTCTCAAACAAGATTAGCTAGATCTAAATAGATCGTGGCTCTAATCTCTCAACTTGATACTAACTCTCCAACTCTAATTCTAATCTAGAGCTCTAATCTAGAGCTCTAATCTCAGATAGGTATGGAGGATCTGATAGAATGAATTGTTCTCTGCCCTGGGGTCAGGGGGTCTGCTTATATAGCCCGGAGGAGACGACGTGCACCGTACGATCAAACCGACCTTAACTTGTGGTTTAGATTGATCCTCATAGGCGGTGGAAGAACATTCCGGAAGCTGGGCCCATTTGGCGCCAGGGGGGCCGACCGGCCCCACCTCCAGGCCGATCGGGCTGGGGTGGGCCCCCCTCGGGGTCCACTTCGGCCAGGTGGGTCCTTGATCCTTCTAGATGCTTCTTTCTTAGGTGCTAAGTCACGTTGAGTTCCGGAGCCTTCTGGAGTCTTCTAGAGTGGTTTCTTTGCATATTTTCTGAATAGTCCCTGTAAATTCATAGATTCACCAAAACTCGTGGAAATTGTCAATATAAACCCTAATAAGGTGATCTAATTATATTTTAGTCCTTTTTCCAGTAAATGTGAGGGGAAATATTTATAGATAAAAAGTGCCAACAGGCCCCATGAGATGATGAGCGCAACCCGGACGATGAGGATGTGTCATCCCCGTAGGTAGCACCGGCGGGCCTAATCCACTCGCCACTCCGTGCACTCGCCCAAGTCGAGCTACTCGCACCCTGCTGACACATGGGCTGGTCCCAACTGGGGGCATATCCGGGTGTAACTCCAGACATGTACCCGACTGAGGCCCATGCGCCAGACAGCGGTGTGGTAGGCTGAGGCTGTGGCTGAGGCGTCGGCTGTGGTGACGGCTGTGGCGGCGGATGTTGTGGCGGTTGCTGTGCTGTCGCTGCCCGCCTCGATGCACTCCTAGTGACCCTGTCTCCAGAAACACTAGAACGACGAGGTTCCTCACGAGGAACGGTCAGTGGCCCTTGGCCGTACAAACGGAAATCCGGGTTAGGTAACCGAATCTGGTTTGCATAGCCAGGGTAAAAGAAAACCAAAGAATCATCCGGGCCTTTCTTAAGAGTATGTCCTTGAATCAAATAGGCCTCATCTATCACGTCCTGGGGAGAATCAATGTAGGGAATGTTAGCCCCTTGTGTAATCCCGAGACTCGAAATGATACGTGTGATTAAAGACGTACACTCAATAGAACCCGTCATCTTAAAATTGGTCAACCACTGCCGGATCATAGCTTGCACTGGGGAGATTCTGATCCGTCTGACTGCGGCATATAATATCCTCATCTCGTCCGTGCGCACGGTTCGAACGTCATCCCTTGGAAAGAGAGTGACGGCAAGCCACTTGTGCCACAGTCGGAGAGTGGGATGTGTGATATCGTTGCACCGAGGTGCTAACTTGGCACGGACAGGCCGACCAGAAAGTTCTTCCCAAAATCTATCTCGAATAAAATCATTGCAAGCCAGATCAAGAGAAATAACACAACGACGATGAAAACCGAGAGCGCGACTAAGATCTGGCCATGAGACTCGATACGACGTTCCATGGAAACAAAACGTAATACCGGTCTCATCCTCCCGAAGAGTACAGAGGAACTGGATGGTGAGAGGCCTGGAACCGATCTCCCACACCAGAACAAAGTTCTCCCAACCAAGAGCATGCCAAATAGAATCGAACTCGGAGTCCATACCTGTTTTCTCGACAAGAGCTGAGTCGAACTCCTTGGTGTTGGCGAAGACTCGATCCTTGATGAGAGCGTAGGCTTGTCTCTCCTGGTCGTCCATCAAGTCGATGAAGGCGGCATCGGTGTCGAACACTCCTTCGGCTTGTGGTGTGGGTAGCTCCTCTTCTTCCTCTTCTTCACGGTCGGTTGACATTGGACTCGGTGTAGCTCCGGAGTGGTGAGACGAGCCCTCCCCATCTCTCGAACGGCGTGAGCCGGTCACCTTCCGGTACACACCAACGATCCAACTCATCTTGCACAACAATGGGACAACACGAGCAACTCGGTGATGGGTTAGTGAAATCGAAATGAAATCATTACCGAGCTTGCTCCACCAATATTCAATATTCAGCGGCAAGTTGGAGAGAGTGCTTGACACTTCAACCTTTTGGCAAAAAGGACTCGTCGTTTTAAGTCTGAGAGTGAGACTTTTCTCGGCGATCAATTCCACTCGTCACCCCATTCCCGAGAAATAGATGGAGATGACTTCTGTATTTCCCGCCACACCTTTCTTATTTTCTTAGGCTTTGTTGGAGTGGTGGGAAGTCGCTGGGGCTGTGGCTCCGTCCATGCCCCTGACTGCTCATTTTTGCCCTACAGTGTATAACATTTCTCTTTTGCTGTCTGAAATCGGAACATCAAGTTCCTCTTCCCAATGCGGAATCGGATCGTTCCGGCTCCGACATTGATCCTTGCGTTGGCGTCACTTAGGAACGGTCTCCCAAGAATGAGGGGCATTCCCTCATCATCTTGCATATCAAGGACCACGAAGTCCGCGAAGATGCATGAACCTTGGATGAATACCAATAAGTTCTCTACTATCCCCTCTGGATATCAGATCGATGCATCAGCAAGTTGGACGGTCGTCTCAGTTGGAGTTAGAGCTGGATATCCCAATTGTTCAAACATGGCCTTGGACATAAGATTAACACTTGCACCAAGGTCGTAGAGAGCATGCTTAATCTTTTGGTAATATATCTTGCAGGTGATAGCCAGATAACCAGGATCTTTCTTGTGTGTGATTGTTGAAGATTCCTATGGGTCAAGTACTTGCTGTATAGGCTTCCCTGCATAGTCAATGGCTCGTGCCCGCCCAGATGTCTTACCCCATCTGGTGGACACTACACAAACATTTTCACAGGAAGATACGGGTTGCCCCGGAATCTTCCCGTCTTCAGCAGAGGGAACCAAAGCAGCTAAATGAGCCAACTGGGTTTCTATCATCTTATTAAAGCTCAACTGGTCCTTAAGAGCTGATGAAAGGCTATCAATTTTAACATTAAGGCTCTCAAAAGCCTTATCATAGGCACCTATTTTCTTATTAAAGCCTTCATTAATCTTAGCTTGCCCAAAGACTAGATCTTTCAAGGAAGGTTGGTTTGGGTTGAAAGAATTACCTTGATTACCTCCTTGATAATAAGGGCGTGATTGGTTCCACGTTTGACCTCCTTGTGGACGATAACCGTTGTTGTTGCCGTTCATGTACATCACATCCTCCTGAGTAGCAGGGCAGTACTTCCCTGAATGCCCAGTATTACCACAGACTTTGCAAGTCATGCGAGCATCCATAGCTTGAGTAGTGGTGGCCATGGCGGCCTTCTCATTGGCTAGATCATCCATTCTTTTCATCATTAGGTCCATCTTGGCGTGCAGCATATCCGCTTCCTTGACGGTATGTGTACCCATTTGACGTGTCTGGAGTCGATCATCACTCCACCCTTGATTGGTAACCATCTTCTCAATCAGTGTAGTAGCTTCAGTAATAGTAAGAGAGAAAAAGGCTCCTCCAGCTACAGCATCAATATGGCCTCGGGCTGTCGGAGTCAGCCCATTATAGAAACTTTGAAGAATAAGCCAGTTGTCCATCCCATGATGAGGACAAGCCAGGATGTACTCCTGGAGTTTCTCCCAAGCTTCTGGGATAGTCTCACTTGCTGCTTGCTGGAAACTTGAAATTCGCCCCCGAAGGACATTGGTTTTGCCCAACGGAAAGAACTTTGCGAGGAATGCTGCAGAGCACTTTGCCCAAGTGTTAATTTCTGCATGGTTAGCATAGAACCACTGCTTCGCCTTTCCCAGGAGTGAGAAGGGAAACAGTCGCAGACGAATAGCATCTTCCTCTACTCCTCGTATAGTGAAGGTACTGCATAGTTCCAGGAACTGCTGCAGGTGAGCGCTCGCGTCTGCATTAGGCTTGCCACAAAATGGGCTAGCCTGTACCATCGTGATTAAGCCAGTCTTGATCTCGAAGTTTCCATTCCCGGTGTTGATCGCAGGGCCTGTCGGCACCTAGTTAGCAGAGGGAGCGGAGTACTCGCAGAGAGTCTTCTCGACAACAGCGTTTGCCATGGAAGTTGATGCGAATGGCACAAAGGAAGCTGGATCGACTTCTGAATGTTCACGCAGAGGAGAGCCTAACTGAGTTCGTGTCTTCCTTACGAGTGACTCAGGATCTTCAATAAAATTTGGCGGTAAGTCGAAACCAGTCATGCACTACCTGTCTTCATCATCAATAGACAAAGAAGACAATTCAAGTTAGCCTGCATTGAGAACTATTTTATTCCTGTCATGATTATAAACATATGCAAAGTGTTGATATGTCATCCTTAAGCCTTCCCCGGCGACGGCGCCAGAAATGCTTGTTGACATTTCTTAACCCAACTACCAACGAACAGGTTTGGAACCCATCTTGGTAATAGCGCCAGAAATGCTGGTTGGTAATTCTTAATGTTACAGGAGTCCGCAAGCGCACGGAAGTACCATTGTAGCATTTCCCCAAAGGAGTATTCCAAAGGGTATCGAATCCAAGGAAGGCTTTGGCGGATTAACAAGCTCAACACTATTGCAATGAGTATAAATCATAGACGGAAATAAATCAGACACTCAAGTGCAGGGGTAAGAAATGATAATAGGGGTAGTGTGATCACACACACACTCACTCTCTCTCTAAGGGGTCCTAGGCATAGGAGGCAACATACGAGTTAGTTCTAAGTTCTTATGTACTATACACATAAAGCTGGTAGGAACGAGTTAGATACACTAGCGTTGAAGAACATTGACTTAAGCACCCAGGTACCACGGGAGCTAACCTCCCGCGTTGCTTCATAAGTAAGGTAGCTGCGCAACCCAAGCACCATGCTTACGTTGTTAGCCGGACTTGACCGGCCCGGGCTATTGTGACCCAGGTCAAGCCACCAGATAAACCAGCCAATTACACCGAGTACTGTAGCTTAAGCACAAACTTCATACAACACAGTCATGTCATCTAATTAGATCAAACCAGGTTAGGTACACAAACGTATTCGTGTTTTCCTATGTCTGTTCAACTGGATCAAAGGGTCATGTTCGCAAAGAACACGAGCCTCTAACTTATGAACAAACACCAGAAACATGTGAATGTCACCCGTCAAGTGGATCGAAAGGCCTTGTTCATCAAGAACAGGAGCCTCTAAATGATGAACAGGTGAAGAACACATGAACAAATCACCCATGTATACCAACACAACTTTATATGAAATAGCTGAATAACTGAAGTACATCAAAGTCATACAAATGAAATAAGATACAAGAGAACTCATACCTAGATCCCAAAGTAGACTTGGAACCTGAAGTAGAACTACTCTAGCCTACCTCCTAGCCTTGAAACTAAAAGTGAGAGAGGATTTGCAAGTGTGGATGGTTCCTAAGTGAGCCACATCTCCTTCTATTTATAGGCCCGAGCACCGGCGAGGAGTGGATGCAAACACCCCGGGAATGACTCCTAGGACCAATAGGGAAGCACCACGTGGAAGCCCCTGAGTGGCGGCCTCAAGGTTGGTTCGGCCGACCCCACAGGTCGGCGGACCCCCTGTGGGCCCCACTCGGGGTGTGCTTTCTCCTGGTGGCTGTCCTGTGGGTCCTTAGGTCGGTTCCCGGTGTCCACCCTATTCTGGCGCGATTTGCATGCTTTTGTGGGCCCATGGATCCATGTGACGTCCACGTGTCACACTCTGATTCGTCGGGGGGTGCTTCACTTGGATTGCTTGCAAGGCATGCATGCATGGTGCCCTGGTTGGCAGCTTTGCATGCATGGCATCCTTGTTGGCAGCCCTCCTAGGATGAGGTGATGTGGCATGGATCATAGAAGGTGAGTTTGCCACTCTTTTCTTGCTTATTTTCCTGCAATCAAATAATCTCCAAGGACAAGTGGAACTACATTATTCCTAACTAAATACGTGTAAGAAATGCCTTATGCTCCTTTATTTATGAGTATATTGACGGCTAAAGTAGGCACTTAAAAGCCGTCAACAGGGTTCTTCGAACACAACCCTTTCGATCTAGCAGAACTAGATCATATGTTTGCATCTTGTTTGTGTGCTAGCTTGTCTATTAGAGTAAAGTTGATGCTCCTGCATATCTCTAATTAGATCAAAGTGCATTCATGATCTTGCATAAGTGATAGAGCATACCTTGAGCTAGTGCCAGTATCTCCCTCGCGGATTCGTTGTTCCATATTTATACGGAGTGCTATAGTCGGGCTATCGGGACGTCAGACGGTGTCTGGCTATAGTAGTAGTCAGTGGTGTAGACGTGGTGTCTGGACCATAGGTTATCCTTCGAATACCAAATACATTCGCGTAACGATAGAGGTAGGCCGCAGTGGTGACAGCCTGTTGGACCCTTTGGAACCCTACGCGCCTGTGTACCGAGTAGGGCCCGTTGCCAGAACATATTGCCTAGCCTTAAACAGCTAGGGTGGGTTGGCGGCCAAGGCGAGTGTTATACCTCAGAGACCATGCTAGACTCTACGCTCTGTCAAGCAGATCCTTTCTACCTATTCTATCAATCAGTGTTGTGTCCTTAGACCACCAGCTAGGTTCGAGCCAGAGCTCCTCCGTCCTAGGAACGAAACCTGATGAGAATACTCATTCTCCTAGGGAGAAGTGGTACAACAGTGTATCCGTGCACTTGCGGATTCGTTCGCACTCGTCAGTGTACCAGAGAGTTTCATTCACGATCACGCTAGTGCGCCAGTGGTGGTGACGTTAAGAAACGCCAACAGCAGTACGGGCGAACTGTCTGCCAGGGTAGGGTGGACTATCCGCACGGCTGCCGCAGACTGTCCAAAAATAGCACCAGAACCTCCAGTAGCGCACCGGGAAAAATCAGACTGTCCGACAGTTCACTGCGGACCGTCCGACCGTCACAGACCGTCCGGGCCTCTCTCGCGGACTATTTGCAAAACTCCTTGCCACCGAAACAAACCAACTCAACGGATCGAAACACGAGCTCGCAAGAACACGCGACGAACACGACGGACAACAGCCTGCACAGCGCCTCACGGACCGTCCGCCACAAGCTTGCGGACTGTCCGCACAGCACGAACAGAACAGAAAATGTCTGACCCCGCGAGGTCAACACCTCCTATCCATCACCGGATCTCCCAAACCGCTTGAGCTCTTGAGACAAGATTTGGGGAAGATGAGAAGCGTCACTAAGTGAAGCTATACCCTAAAAATCTCGACCTCTAACTCACTAAATCACCGGGAATCACGGATCACATGAACAACCTCCATGAACTCGGGTTTCTACAAGAACTCGCGAATCGAAGGGGTTTCCCGATATTTGAGGGGTCAAGATCACACACAAAGATGCGCAAGGCATCCACCCATGATCCCCTCAAAGAAATCTGAGAGAAAACACCCTCAAATCAACGAATTGAGCGAAGAGCAAAAGCAACCAAAAATAGCTCCGAAAATGACACAAAAATCACAAAGAGCTAAGAGGTGGAAGGAATCACAACGCTGAATTCTTCCATACATCTAGAGGTCAGAGTCTATACAAGATTCTAGCCTAAGGAAAAATACTGCAAAAATCCGTCCAGAGCGATTAACCCTAGCCATCCTCCTCTACTTTCTATTTAAACTTAGTTCTCTGGAGGTGGTAAATGACCCAACTACCCCTAGTGCATAAATGTAAGATACACACCCCTTAGGGGCATTTTGGTCCAAGTCAAGCATATTCCCATCGAGCGGACACTGAAGGACCGAATAGGCGACCAGAGAGGGGGGGAGTGAATGGGAGCCGATAAAAATTCTTCCCGAAGGACGAACTCGGCCTATACCCCCATTGCCACTCTGAGTACTCGCACACACCAGAGAAGCTCTAGACTAGGCACACACAAGCCTACAAGTCCTAGAGACAAGCCTAGAAACACAGCGCGGAAGCACAAGACAAGAATCGAAGCACCTAGTCAATTCTGGAAAACCAGGCGCGGACTGTCCGGCTAGTACGGGCGGACCATCCGCAATGGTGTGGCGGACTGTCCGGACCGTCGACACGGACTGTCCGAAAACTTCAACTGAACCTCCGGTAGCGCACCGGGAAAATTGGACTGTCCAACAGGGCCACGCGGACCGTCCGCTAGTGTCGCGGACTGTCCGTGAAGGCCACGCGGACCGTCCGGCAAACTCGATGAAAACCCCAGACAAACGCAGCTCAACCCCAGACAAAAACTTGACCACGCGGACCGTCGTGAAGGACTCGCGGACTGTCCGCAAACCGCGTGCAACAACACCCTACGGAAGAAACAGATCGAAACACGAACGTGCACGAACACGCGACGAACTGTGACGAACTGGCCCCTCGCGGACTGTCCGTGCGTATCGGGCGGACTGTCCGCCACGCATGAACAGAACCAAAAACTGCTCGAGCTCGGGAGTCAACTCCACCTTTCCATCACTGGATCTCCCAAACAGCTAGAGCTCTTGAGACAAGATTTTGGGGGATGAGAAGCGTCACTAGATGAAGCTATGCCCCAAAAATCTCGACCTCTAACTCACTAAATCACCGGGAATCGCGGATCACACGAACCACCACCATGAACTCGGGCTCCAACCAAAAACTCACGAATCGAAGGTGTTTCCCAACGTTTGAGGGGTCAAAATCACACACAAAGATGCGCAAGGCATCCACCCATGATCCCCTCAAAGAAATCTGAGAGAAAACGCCCTCAAATCCCCTAATCGAGCGAAGAACGAAACTCCCCAAAAATAGCCCCGAAAATGACACGAAAATCACAAAGATCTAGGAGATCACCGCAACGCCGAATGCTTCCATACATCCAGAGGTCAGAGTCTATACAAGAATCTAGCCTAAGGAATACAGAGGAAAAGAAGCAGTCCAAAGCGATCTACCGGGGGAGGAAACCCTAGAGTCCAAGAGAGAGAGATGCCATCCACCTCTCCGCTATTTATACGAAGTCCACCGGAGGAGGCAAATGACCACGCTACCCTTACAACTTCAATTGAAGATACAACCCCTCAGGGGTATTTTGGTCAAGTCTTCATCGAGCGGACACACTTCCACCACAGCCTTGCTTAGCATCGACGCAAGCCCCGCGATCACGCCATGTGCCCCCCCGCCTCGAAGCTTCCCGACGCTTCCGGATTACCTTCTCCGTCGCATCGGGCCTCCGGACTTGGTTTGGCGATCCAAACCAAGAAATCGTCCACTGATGGTTTTGTGGGCAAACTAACAAACCCTACGTGCAAGCTTCGGCCTCGATCCGCTACCTTGCACCAGCCCATGTTCACGACTTCAGCCCGCTAGTCTTGCACCGCACGGCTCGCACTTGACCCCATCGGCCACCGGGTCCATCGAACCAAGCCTACTTGCCTCTCCATCACCCGGAGGCCACCACAGCTAAGGCCTTTCATGCTTGTTCTTCACCTGCACCGACACGAGTCAAACCACAACTTGTACCTGCACACCTAGCCAAGCATCGGTCGACACAACGTTGTCAATCACTCATCACTCAGGAGCGACCCTCCACTGGTCCTCGGACACACCTGGTCCTCAATCTCCCCCTTGATGAGTGCATTGACAACACCCATAGTAACCATCATAGAGAAAAAGAAAAGAAAACAACTACGAACACAAACCTCCAACAAGTGATCCAAAGCCAAAGAACAAGCGAAAACAAGATCACTTGCCAGACCAAGTCTCGCCCCCCTAAGGCAAGGGCAATGACTCAACACAGTCGAGACAAAACAAAGCTCACAAAGAGCACACCACAAAGCACAAAACTCAGGCAAAACCAAAAGATCTCCCCCTGCACATATGCAAACTCCCCCTGAGCAAATGCAACCTCTTTTCTCAAATTTTCTCCCCACATGCAAAAGCCTCACAAATGCATACCAAATCTCACAAACTCTCCCCCTTGTTGACAATGCATGAATCAAGATGTCATGAAGCTCTCCCCCTTGTTTTCTTGAAAAATGCATGTCAAAGCATATACAATCTACCAAGCTTCTCAAATATACTAAGAGCACAACAAAAAGCTACAAATGAGACATAGAGCAAGCAAAGTAGATATGGTGTAGTTAGCACAATGCCATCAAGAAGGTAGAGACATATAAGCATGTGACATGGCCAAAAGCAATTTTAAGCAATTTTCAGAAAGAAAACATTCATCTCATGAGCAAAGCCCTATCCATGACAATTTGAGCAAAAAGGAACTAGATCATACAAAGCTCATACAAGATCACAAGTTCTCATCACAAGATCATAGCAAACACCCATAAGCTACTAAATGTGATGTCAAAGCCACCGAGCCATGTGTCTATTTCTTAAAATGAGACTTCTCATGGTAGACAACATGCAACGGTTTAGCACCCAAGATATGTATATCAAAACATAAAGACATGATTAGGAGCTCATTTTCCAAGCATAAGGCAATTCATATACCAATTTCATTTTCAAGTTTAAACATGGTACATGAAATGCCTTTGCGGCAAAAAGAAGCTTATGCTCCTCCACAAGTGAACATATGGGCTAAACATTTATCATGACAAATGGGTCTTTGACCCCAAGCAAAGAGAACATGATACTCAAGCACAAACTAAACATGATATAGCTATTTGAGCACAAATTGAGCATAGACAAGTATCTACTCATGAGTGAAGCAATTTTAGCATTTTCACAAAAAGGAAGCTATCTCAACATAAATATATGGCAAAACCATCAAGAGCATAGCATTCACATCACCATTCCCAAAGCATACACATATCTCACATATAGCACATCATAGTGATAAAAGAATATAAGAGAAGCTCATCCTAGCACAAATGATCCAAAGATGGCTATCCTACCAGGTTTTGTACAGAAATGTAAAAAGCATGCAAAGAATGCAACAAATGATACATATGACACATATATACATGAGAAGCTCCAAGACCCAGCTAGAAAGGAAAGCACACTCCAAGTTCACCTCGCAAGTGTGTGAAGGTAACTTGGTCAAGTGGTTTAGTGAAAATGTCGGCTAGCTGATCTTGGGTAGGTACATAGGACAAGGATATGTTTCCCTTCTCAACATTGTCCCTCAGAAAGTGGTATCTCACTTCGATGTGTTTCATTTTGGAGTGAAGGACTAGGTTTTTGGCTACACTTATGGCACTGGTGCTGTCACAAAAGAGTGGAACCTGGGATCACTCCTCACCAAAATCGCTCATAGTGTAGGTCATCCATAGGAGCTGGGAACAACAACTGGCTGCGGCTACATACTCGGCCTCTATAGTGGACTGGGCTACACTGGATTGCTTGCGAGATGACCAAGAGACCAAATAAGAACCAAGAAACTGGCAACACCCAGAGGTAGACTTGCGGTCCAATCGACACCCAGCAAAATCAGCATCGTAGTACCCGTGAAGTCTGAGTGTCGAGGAGGTAGAATACCAAAGACCAAACTCAGGAGTGTAGTTCAAGTACCTAAAAATCCGCTTGACGGCCTGCTGATGTGAAGTACTCGGTGAAGCCTGAAAACGAGCGCATAGACACACACTGAACTGTATGTCCGGCCTCGTCCCCGTCAAGTAGAGGAGGGAGCCGATCATGCTCCGGTACTCCTTCTGGTCCACGGGTTTGCCATCCTCGTCTACGTCCAAAGTCGTAGTGGTACTCATCGGTGTAGTCAGCGGCTTGGAGTCATCCATGCCAAACTTCTTCACCATGTCCCTGGTGTACTTCGCCTGATGTACAAACATCCCGTCCTTGCACTGCTTGATCTGGAGTGCTAAGAAAAACTGCAGCTCGCCCATCATGGACATCTCAAATTCCCTGCTCATGTCATCTGCAAATCTGGCAACAAGATCACGAGAAGAGCCACCAAAGATTATGTCATCCACGTATATCTGAACAATCAAAAGGTCATTTCCATGCTTAAGGAGAAGCATGGTCTTATCAACTGTGCCCATCACAAACCCCTTGCTCAGCAAAAAGCCTCTCAACCTGCCATACCAAGCTCTCGGTGCCTGTTTCAACCCATAGAGCGCTCTCTGGAGTTTGTATACACGGTGTGGGTATTTTTCACCCTCAAACCCCGGGGGTTGCCTTACATACACTTCTTCCTCTATCACTCCATTCAAGAAAGCACTCTTCACGTCCATTTGGTACAACTTGAACCCTTTAGCCACGACAAATGCTAGAAGGATCCTAATTGCCTCCAAACGGGCCACAAGAGGAAATGTCTCCTCATAGTCGATACCCTCTTTCTGGTTGAACCCTTGAGCCACCAACCTCGACTTATTTCTCACAGCCATCCCATTCTCACCCTCTTTGTTCTTCCACACCCACTTGGTACCTATGGTACAAAAATTTGGCAGTGGATCAACTAACACCCAAACTTGGTTTCTCTCAAAGTTCTCCAACTCCTCATGCATGGAATTCACCCAATTCTCATCAGACAAAGCATGTCGAATATCTTTGGGCTCAAACGAGGTGACAAATGCAGAGTGAGCAAAATGAGAAGTATTCCTTGACCTTGACCGTGTAGTGCGTTCATGAAGGTCTCCTATGATTGTCATCGGTGGGTGATCAACTTGTACACACCGGGGAGCCTCTCGCCTGGACACAATCTCCCCCTCAGCAGTAGCCTCCACTCGAACAGCCTTCGTCGTAGTGGGTGTAGGGGATGGACCATCCTCGATCGTCGTCGTAGTAGTGGAAGTAGCATGTACACGACCAGCCACGGGAGCATCACCTCCATCATCGTAGTCATCTCCATCTCCATCATGCTCATCCTCAAAGATCCTCGCTCCAATCTCCTCGTCACCTGCACACTCAATAGCAGAAGAGCTACATGGTTGTGTCTCGTCGAAGGTTACCTTGCAAGTCTCCATGATATGCTCTAGATTGAATCGCATAACTGAGGAAAATACCATACGAACATCTAGACTCAAACTTATCCAACTTGACCTTCTTCAGAATGAAACACTTGCATCCGAAAGCTCTAAAGTTACTCACCTTGGGTTGTCGCCCATGCATCAGCTGATAAGAGGTCTTCTTCTTGAAAGCACGAAGGAAGATGCGATTTGAGACATAGCAAGCGGTATTGACCACCTCGGCCCAGAAACGCCTAGGAGTCCTTTGCTCATCGAGCATCGTCCTGGCCATCTCACAAAGGGTCCGGTTCTTCCTCTCCACTACGCCATTCTGGCAAGCAACATATGGAGAAGAGTACTGATGATCGAGACCAAGATCACTGCAAAAGGTAACGAAATGAGAGTTCTTAAACTTTGTGCCATTGTCACTGCGTATAGCTCGAATGGCATCACCATGTCTCTCATTCTTCAACCTCAAGATCAAGTCCCGAACAAAGCGAAATGTCTCGCTCTTATCCTCCAAAAAGAAAACCCAACAGTACCTCGAAAAATCATCAACCACAACAAGAACATACCACTTCCCACCCACAGAGCGAATACGAGCTGGCCCAACCAAATCCATGTGCAACAGCTCACAAGGTCGCTCGGTCATGACCGCAGTCAGAGGGGCGTGAGAAGCAACAACCATCTTTCCATGCCGACAAGAAGCACAAACCAAATCCTTCTCGAATTTCAACTTGGGCAATCCTCGGACAAGATCAAGACCACTCAAGCGGGAAAGCAACTCAAAGCTCAAGTGTCCTAATCTCCTATGCCACTTCCAAAGCTCAGCCGAAAGGCCAACAATAAAGCATCGAGGGGGACCAACAGACTGGGAAAAATCGGCACGAAAGATTTGACCCTCGGGGATGATCGTACAGACAAGATCGCCTCGAGAATCAAGCACACAAGAAGCGCCCGACTTAAAACGAACCTCAAAACCTTCGTCAAGTAACTGAGATACTGACAACAGGTTAAAACCAAGTTACTTGACCAAAGCCGCACTCTTCAAGGCCACCTTGCTACTCACCTTCACCATACCTTCAGCAAGCACTCGTCCTCTCCCATTGTCCCCGAAAGTGATGTACTGCCTCGTACTCACCGGGGTGAGGCTGGAGAACCACCCACGATCTCCGGTCATGTGACGTGAACAACCGGAGTCGATCAACCAAAAGTCCTCCATGCCTCCCACCTGCAATAAAAAACGAGAACGAGAATGAGCAAGCGACTCAACACTAGGGTTAGTACCAAAAGAGTCAAACCAGTGTCGAGCCATTTGCTCAAAAGAAGGGTTAGCAAAACTCATCCTATCAATGCCTCTAGGCGGAGCCCTCTCACGCCTACCACCGAAGAACCTGTCACATCTCATTGGAGGAGTACGCGCACCACGAGGGGGAAAACGTGGGCCGTAGTCCATCTGAGACCCAAAGCTCCGATTGTGCCTCCCAAACTTGTAACGGTCACAAGTAGGAGCACGTCCAGCCAACCCACCACGCCCCAACCCAACACGCCTATCTCTATGAGGAAACACACCTCCACCTCTACGAGTGGGAACTGAACGCACAAACACCTCACCCCTAGGTAGAGGTCCTCTACGAGGCTCAGGTACACCATGAGGAAGGTGGTACCTGTCCTTGTTTGCCATCTCCCTAGCAAACCTCTCATCTCTATTCCTCCTGAAATAGAACTCATCCTTATGCCCATCCCTCCCACAATACTCACAATGGAAACAGATCGGCTGTGGCTTAGGCTGTGGTTTCTCTATGGGCTTCTCAACAGCTTTCTCTCCTGACTTCCTGTTTGCATTTCTTAACGTCACCACTAGTTGTACACCTAGAGGGAACGTATAAGAGCAACCGGGTATAGCGCAAGCGCACGGAAATACCGCTATAGCACTTCCCTAAGGAAGGAGAGTATTCCAAGGGTATTGAATCCAAGGAACGATGTGCACTATCTTCTACTCTAGTATAGATGGTCCAAGGACACCAAGCTCAGCTATGGTAGGGGGAGAAGGTGAAGGGCTTCCTAAGTGTATCGATCAAGGTCGTATTGTTTCACAGTATAGAACTCACCACGGGGCGCCAACCCACCCTAGCCACTTAAGGCTAGGCAATATGTTCTGGCAACGGGGCCCAACTCGGTACACAGGCGCGGAGGGTTCCAAAGGGTCCAACATGCTGTCACCATGCGGCCTACCTCTATCGTTACGCGAATGCACGTGGTCTTCGCAGGTTAACCGGAGTATAGACACCACATCTACACTCCCGATAACTACTATAGCACTGCGACGTCTGCCTAGCCCGTCTACAGCACTATAGCAATCCGTATAAATAAGGAACCATGAACGTAAGCAAGTGTGTACTAGATCGTACCTTATCAGATCATGATAGGTTTGGAAGAACAACTACTGACATATTTATGAGCCTCAACTAGATCAAAGGAGTGATCCACAGATAAACAGATAAATGCACTTGCGTAAGTATTCAACTAGATCGAAGGGTTGTGTTCATGAAGAACACAAGCCTCTAATTCAAGAACACATGAAGAACACAAGAACATATCAATCATGCAAGAACACACTTAAGTCTAAATGAGATATGTCGCAATACTTACTTTGGTCTAAATGAAGAACAAAGAAGAACTCCTTCATCATCACCTTCACTTCCCTCTCTACCTAGCACTCACACACACACTCCTTACATGAGGAAATGAGAAGAGAGGGAACTTGGATGTGTTCCAAAAGGGAGCCCCTCCCCTCCTATTTATAGAGGAGGGGGTGGCTTGCTCTTTCCTCCCTCTTGTGCTGATTGCTGGGCGCCCCCAATGGTATGGTGACACGTGTCCTCGCAGAACCGGGCTTCTGGAGTCAAGAACCGAGCAGAACCGGAGTATCCTATGCCTGAATCGTTGTAAAAGAGGAGAAAACAGGCAGCACAGGGGGCGAACCGGGCGGTCCGGGCGAGCAAACCGGGGCGGGCCAGCGGGGACCGCGCAACCGCCTCCCGCGGCCGCTTCCCCTGGCGACGCGTGGCGCGCAGCGGCGTACCGCGTGTAGCTCTTGCCCGTGCCCCCGCGCGTGCTGGGTCAGCGTACCGCGGCCACCGATCTGATGCCGCCACGTGCCAAGGGCGGGGCGATCCACGCTCGGCGCGCGCCTGCAATCCGCGCCAGAGCCCCCCGGCCAATCAGCTTCTGCCACGTCGCCCTGCTAATCCGCGTGAGCGCTGGCGTCACCGATCCGCGGAGGGTGGTGGCCGCCAATAGAAGGCCGCCACGTGGCTGCCCCTACGCAGCGCGTGTGCCTGCGGCAATTCCTAGGAGAAGCCAAAGCCCAATCAAGTCCTGCCACGTGTCGCACATGTGTACGTGGACCTGATGGCTGCGGGCCCATGGTGACGTCATCTCTTTTGTCCTTTTCATAACTTGTGCATACGAACTCCTATGTAGGCATATAATATGTCCATTTCGATCGTCTCGACGAGTCCGTCGCAATGGTGCAGTCCAAATTGGCATTTGAGGTTGTTTATGATGACGTCCCTTAATAGCCATTGGATCGCTTGCTTTCAACTGTACCATTTGGCATGCATTTCGGTGCATCCTGCAACAAAAGCTAGAAACACCAACACTTGTGGAAATCATCAGTATCAAGCCCTATCCGAGTGTTGATGATCATTTTACCATTATATTATGCAGGTATTAACGGTGTAAAAGTAGCACTTAACAGCCGTCAACAACACCCCCACACTTGACCTTTGCTCGTCCCTAGTAAAGGGAGTCAGATCAAGGTGAGACATGATATCCAAAGGTATGAAACGAGCATAATAGATATTCCAAACCATACCTTGTACTTGTGAACTTTGTGAAGTGTCTATCATGCTATCTTCCGTAGTTGTAGAATGGAATGGTCATTAATCAAATCATTCCTGCTCATCATGTCAAGTAACTTGGGGTTTTGAAATAAGTTTTCAAAAACAAAACCTTGCTTAGCTCCTCGTTTGATTCTCTCAGATCGCTCAATGTGTATATGTCCTCACCAAGGCATTAGACTGCCTTTCTTCACCCTACTTCTAATGATGGCTATATGTGGAGCTCAGGGTAGGATAAAGGATAAAGCATACTTGTATCACATATATTTCAAAGTCAAAAACTAGATCCACAGAGAAAATCAAATCATACAATCAGATCAAGATGTGCACGTGTGTGGGTATGATGAGTATGGTAAGGTGGATACTAGGCCCGGAATGGGTGCCAGATATTACCATACATATATGATGAATGTTGGTTGATGGTAAGGTGGACACTAGCCCCGGAATGGACACTAGTTATTCAAATCTAAGTTATAGAACTCCTTTTTGCATGACCATCTCTCTCCTTTTTCTCCTTCATTTTGGACATGGGCTATTCTTTCTTTTCTCTTTTCTTTTTTTCTTTTTCCTTTTTTTTTCTTTTCATCATGCTTTGAGCATGTGTCTTTCTTTCTTTGTTTCTTTCTTTCTTTTTTCATAGCTCATGTCTCTTTTTGAAGGATACTTTTGGAGGGAGAGGTCACACCACATATGGAGCTTTATTTTCACGGAATGGATGAATGATACAATGCTAACTTCCAAAGTAGAAGCATAGCAAGGGGAAATGATGGTGTGCACATGAATCTTGATCATCAAAGTAATGAAAAGAATTCTCACAAGGGTCACAGAGTTTGACAAACTCAATGCAATAACAAGCAGCATATGAGTATAAGGTTTTCAACTATGAACATCATATGGCTTTGGTAGGACGGTGGCATATCAAAGAGGAGCTTTGCAAAGGATTTTATGATTTTCAAATAAAATTCCCAAGCACTCAAACCTAAAGAGCGAAGATCATATCATCAAACCATATCACAAACGCCAACTACTTAAATAAGCATGAGTTCCCTAATGATATTTGTTCACAAGCATCAAGATGATAAGTAGGGAATAAAACATATGCAAGCCAACACAGGAATCATGTAGAGCAAGCATAGCACAAACCTCTGAGTTTGATATAAAAGATATGAATTGAAGTTCAAACAAACTCATGGATAAGGTAAAGTGAGATAGAGGGTGCACATACCATCGCTTCTGAAGGATAAGAGATCAAGGAAGACTATTGGTGATTCGGCTGACCATAAGGCAGCCGCCTCACTCTAGTTTACCTTGCTCCTGTCATGAAGGCGTAGTCGATGTTGTGCTGTGCCTGTGTGGGAGTTATCAAGTAAATATGTCGATGATGAGCTCGAGAGAACTCCCCCACACTGGTGTTTGAATCTGGTGTTGTTCTTCATAAAAAAAATGGAAACCAAAGATGGACTCTACTGGTTCGGGAACCATAGAGCCTTTATTCAAATTCAAATATTTTTGTTATTTTTTTATTTTATTGTCACCATGTCATTGGCTCGAAAGGGTTAGATCAAGGTTACGCTTCATACACAAAGGGGGATATACTTACCTTGGACCTGTGAGAGGTCATATGTACCACCTTTGCATGTTGTGCAACATGAACCTGACACCTCAACTTGCCTTCCCGTTTGAATTTAGCTCGATGACCTACCCATTCAAATTTGATAATTTTCTGTAGGGGTTAGTCAACATATGTGCAACCAAAATCTATGGAAATATAACTCTAAGGTTCATCAATCAAAACTCGACACCATGTCTTGTTTTGACTGAAGAAGACAGTTTTAACCTAAGCACCATGCTTAATCTAAAACAGTCTATGAATGCGTGTATACGGAAGCACTCATACCAGAGCATATGAACAAAGATAAAGGAAACATGCATGCATGATCAAGCCATTTTTGAAAAGGAACAAAAGCATGAGCATAAGACGGTGAACCTCAGGCAACCTCCCGGAAGGGCTTTGTTTTAAGTCAAAAGCAGGACTTACCTAGCTAGTGGGCAAGATGCAAGAGCTTACATCATCTTCACCCCAAGATAAGATTTGGTAGAGGAGGAACTTTACTCAAGATGCTCACATACCTCCCCCACACTTGAAGTTTGCATTGCTAGGCAACAAAACTCAAGTGTGTGGAGATCAAGCTTTCCTTTGTAAATGTTCTCTCACCAAAGCTTACCTTAGGTGTTGCATATGATGTAGCTCACATGTTCGTAGGCGTCACCTGTCCATCTTTCTTTTCAATCTCCACCTGAAAGGTTAGTGACCAAAAATACCCGAAGGACGACTTATCCTAAAAACATGCTCTTGCTTTTATCCGAAGAAGGGAAATAAAACCTATGCTAATCTAGGCTACCTCCTGGTAGTACTTTGTTTATTACGGTCATAAGCTCGACCATGGGAGATTTCTCTTGCAGCCACATTGGTGGTGTCCTTCCCATCTCACCACCAATCATCGATGAATCAGTGAAGCTCTAGCTGCAAGGTTAGTGCCATATATACGAACACGAGTCCAAAAGATGGCAAAGCTAAAAGCAGACATGATCATTCTAGGGGGGCTGAGACAGCTCCTGGGGTGATCACGGGACTCGAGAAGCTATAGCACCAGGGTGGACCTCAGAGATGGAAGGTTGAGCATTGAGGCTAGTTCTCTCGCTACCGATCTCTGACTGAACTCAGCTTAGGAAAATACTCGGCCTCCAAAAGAGGATAGAGTAGAAACTCAAACAGCTGGCGTAGGTTCAGGAGTAGAGTTCGGGTGAAGGGTGAGGTTAAGCTCATCCTTCCTTAGGTAGATGGACTGATGTTTTCATCAAAATGATGAGCCATCCCGGGTCTAGCCTAAGCTTCCAATGGGAGGTTATGGATAGGCTGGAAAGTGCAACTCCCATTGGGCATCGGTCATGTCAGGCACAAGGTATGAAGTTTAAGCTTCTCCTGACTGATTGGCATCGATCGATGGGCTTAAGATATGAAGTGAATGTACTCCATTCGATCGGTAAATAATCGTGCTCCTTCGGTCTGAAGAATGAATCCAATGGATTATAAAGTAGAGACCGATGTCTTGGTTTATACAAAACTTCAGTGCAAAGCACTTCAGCTCAAACCGAGACATAGGAACATGATAAACCAATCGTACTGTCCTTAGGAGATCATAACTAGGGTCAGACAAGTCATCCTGGCCGAGAATGATTCGTCCTTCCTTAATTACTCTCTCCATCCTCCCATGAGACAAAGCCTCAGGGAGAAGGTCTAAGAAGAGGTACGAGAGGGGAACCTAAGGGTAGACTCTGTGCTAAGCAATCTTTCCCTAAGATTCTTGCTGATCAGGTTTAGCCGGAGCTTAAAGCCTCAGCTCGGCTGATGATGAATCTAGGTGGCTCAACATTTCTTCTGATAGGCACCTCATCGACCGGGATGCAAGGGGAGCTGAAATCCCGGAGGGTTTCCACGATCTCTTTTCCCTCAATAGCGTCCAAGTGCACAAAGAGCCTTCAGAGAGAGCATTAAATCGCATGGCATCATCCTTCCGTAACCCATACCAGAAGCGCTGAAGCAGCATCCAATCGGGAACGTGGAGGACTGAGCAATCTTCCGCCGAGGAGGCGAAACAATTCCATGCCATTCCTAGCGATTCCTCGTCACCTTGCTTGAGACTGAGAATCCTTATCCTCAACGAGATGACACGTCGTATCGGGAAGAATCGGGAGCAGGAAGCTGCTCTCAAAATTTCCCAAGTGAGGTAGTCTCTACCAAAACAACGGTGCCAATCCCGTGCTTTCCCAGAGAGGGATAGCGGGAAAAATTCCCTTTTCCGAGCATCTGGTGATTCTCCGATTTAACTCGGAGTTTCAATCAGATGCTCGTAGTCTCTCACATGATCAAAGGGGTTCTCATGAATTGACCCCAAGAAGGAAAGATCCTGAATTAGCTTCATGAGAGAGGGGCGAATCCGAAAGCCAGATGAAAGAACGGGTTCTGACAAGGATGGCTCTGAGGGTTCACTCCTCGAAGGTGGAAGGTGTTTACAAGGATAACCTTCCATGGATAACAGGGGTAAAGGTAGAAGAAAAAAAATGAAAAAAGATAAATACGAGGACCACTAGGTTCGAAGATAGATACAACAACCATTCCCCAGCAACAGCGCCAGAAATGCTTGTTGGCGTTTCTTAACGTCACCACTAGTTGTACACCTAGAGGGAACGTATAAGAGCAACCGGGTATACCGCAAGCGCACAGAAATACCACTGTAGCACTTCCCTAAGGAAGCAGAGTATTCCAAGGGTATCGAATCCAAGGAATGATGTGCACTATCTTCTACTCTAGTATAGATGGTCCAAGGACACCAAGCTCAGCTATGGTAGGGGGAGAAGGTGAAGGGCTTCCTAAGTGTATCGATCAAGGTCGTATCGTTTCACGGTATAGAACTCACCACGGGGCACCAACCCACCCTAGCCACTTAAGGCTAGGCAATATGTTCTGGCAACGGGGCCCAACTCGGTACACAGGTGCGGAGGGTTCCAAAGGGTCCAACATGCTGTCACCATGCGGCCTACCTCTATCGTTACGCGAATGCACGTGGTCTTCGCAGGTTAACCGGAGTATAGACACCACGTCTACACTCCCGATAACTACTATAGCACTGCGACGTCTGCCTAGCCCGTCTATAGCACTATAGCAATCCGTATAAATATGGAACCACGAACGTAAGCAAGTGTTTACTAGATCGTACCTTATCAAACCAGGATAGGTTAGGAAGAACAACTACTGACATATTTATGAGCCTCAACTAGATCAAAGGAGTGATCCACAGATAAACAGATAAATGCACTTGCGTAAGTATTCAACTAGATCGAAGGGTTGTGTTCATGAAGAACACAAGCCTATAATTCAAGAACACATGAAGAACACAAGAACATATCAATCATGCAAGAACACACTTTAGTCTAAACGAGATATGTCGCAATACTTACTTTGGTCTAAATGAATAACAAAGAAGAACTCCTTCATCATCACCTTCACTTCCCTCTCTACCTTGCACTCACACACACACTCCCTACATGAGGAAATGAGAGGAGAGGGAACTTGGATGTGTTCCAAAAGGGAGCCCCTCCCCTCCTATTTATAGAGGAGGGGGTGGCTTGCTCTTTCCTCCCTCTTGTGTTGATTGCTGGGCGCCCCCAATGGCGTGGTGACACGTGTCCTTGCAGAACCGGGCTTCTGGAGTCGAGAACCGGGCAGAACCGGAGTATCCTATGCCTGAATCGGTGTAAAAGAGGGGAAAACCGGCAGCACTAGGGGTGAACTGGGCGGTCCGGGCGAACAGACCGGGGCGGGCCAGCGGGGACCGCGCAACCGCCTCCCGCGGCCGCTTCCCCTGGCGACGTGTGGCGCGCAGCGGCGTACCGCGGCCACCGATCCGATGCCGCCACGTGCCAAGGGCGGGGCGATCCGCGCGAGAGCCCCCCGGCCAATCAGCATCTGCCACGTCGCCCTGCTGATCTGCGTGAGCGCTGGCGTCATCGATCTGCGGAGGGTGGTGGCCGCTAATAGAAGGCCACCACGTGGCTGGCCCCTGCGCAGCGCGTGTGCCTGCGGCAATTCCTAGGAGAAGTCGACGCCCAATCAAGTCCTGCCACGTGTCGCACATGTGTACGTGGACCTGATGGCTGCGGGCCCATGGTGACGTCATCTCTTTTGTCCTTTTCATAACTTGTGCATACGAACTCCGATGTAGGTATATAATATGTCCATTTCGATCGTCTCGACGAGCCCGTCGCAATGGTGCAGTCCAAATTGGCATTTGAGATTGCTTATGATGACATCCCTTAATAGCCATTGGATCGCTTGCTCTCAACTGTACCATTTGGCATGCATTTCGGTGCATCCTGCAACAAAAGCTAGAAACACCAACACTTGTGGTTAGAATCATGAAGATCCGTAACTAGCTCTGATACCAATTGAAGGACCGAATAGGCAACCAGAGAGGGGGGAATGAATGGGAGCCGATAAAAATTCTTCCCGAAGGACGAACTTGGCCTATACCCCGATTGCCACTCCGAGTACTCGCACACACCAGAGAAGCTCTAGACTAGGCACACACAAGCCTACAAGTCCTAGAGACAAGCCTAGAAACACAACGCGGAAGCACAAGACAAGAATCGAAGCACCTAGTCAATTTTGGAAAACCAGGCGTGGACTGTACGGCTGGTACGGGCGGACCGTCCGCAATGGTGTGGTGGACTGTCCGGACCATCGACGCGGACTGTCCGAAAACTTCAACAGAACCTCCAGTAGCGCACCAGGAAAATCAGACAGTCCGACAGGGCCACGCGGACCGTCCGCTAGTGTCGCGGACTATCCGTGAAGGCGACGCGGACCGTCCGGCAAACTCGCTGAAAACCCCAGACAAACGCAGCTCAACCCCAGACAAAAACTTGACCACGCGGACCGTCTGTGAAGGACTCGCGGACTGTCCGCAAACCGCCTGCAACAACACCCTAGGGAAGAAACAGATCGAAACACGAACGCGCACGAACACGCGACGAACTGCGACGAACTGGCCCCTCGCAGACTGTCCAGGCGTATCGGGCGGACTGTCCGCCACGCACGAACAGAACCAAAAACTGCTCGAGCTAGGGAGTCAATTCCACCTTTCCGTCATCGGATCTCCCAAACGGCTAGAGCTCTTGAGACAAGATTTTGGGGAGATGAGAAGCGTCACTAGATGAAGCTATGCCCCAAAAATCTCGATCTCTAACTCACTAAATCACCGGGAATCGCGGATCACACGAACCACCACCATGAACTGGGGCTCCAACAAAAACTCACGAATCGAGGGTGTTTCCCAGCGTTTGAGGGGTCAAAATCACACACAAAGATGCGCAAGGCATCCACCCATGATCCTCTCAAAGAAATCCGAGAGAAAACGCCCTCAAATCCCCGAATCGAGCGAAGAACGAAACTCCCCAAAATAGCCCTGAAAGTGACACGAAAATCACAAAGAGCTAGGAGATCACCGCAACGCCGAAAGCTTCTATACATCTAGAGGTCAGAGTCTATACAAGAATCTAGCCTAAGGAATACAAAGGAAAAGAAGCAGTCCAGAGCGATCTACCGGGGGAGGAAACCCTAGAGTCCGAGAGAGGGATGCCATCCACCTCCCCGCTATTTATACGAAGTCCACCGGAGGAGGTAAATGACCACGCTACCCCTACAACTCAAATAGGAGATATACACCCCTCAGGAGCAATATGGTATAGTCTTCATCGAGTGGACATGCTTCCACCGCGGTCTTGCTTAGCATCGACGCAAACCCCGCGATCACGGCACGTGCCCCCCGCCTCGAAGCTTCCTGACGCTCCCGGATCACCGTCTCCGTCACATCGGGCCTCCGGACTTGGTTTTACGGCCCAAACCAAGAAACCGTCCACTAATGGTTTTGTGGGCAAACCAACAAACCTCGTGTGCAAGCTTCGGCCTTGATCCGCTACCTTGCACCAGCCCATGTTCACAACTTCAGCCCACTAGTCTTGCACCACATCGGCAACCGGATCCATCGAACCAAGCCTACTTGCCTCTCCACCACCCGGAGGCCGCCACGGCTAAGGCCTTTTGTGTGCTTGTTCTTCACCTGCACTGACACGAGTCAAACCACAACCTGTACCTGCACAGTTAGCCAAGCATCAGTCGACACAACATTGTCAATCACTCATCACTCAGGAACGACCCTCCATTGGTCCTTGGACACACCTGGTCCTTAGACACGCTTCCACCACGGACTCGCTTAGCCTCGACGCAAGCCCCACGATCACGCCACCTGCCCCCCGCCTCGAAGCTTCCCGAAGCTCCCGAATCCCCGTCTCCGTCACGTTGGGCCTTCGGCCTTGGTTTTGGGGCCCAAACCAAGAAACCATCCTCCGATGGTTTTGTGGGCAAACCACCAAACCCCGCGTGCAATCTTCAGCCTCGAACCACTACCTTGCACCAGCCCATTGTTGACGGTTGTTAAGTGCTACTTTTACACTGTCAATACCTGCATAAAATAAATGTAAAAGGATCATCAACACTAGAATAGGGCTTGATACTAACAATTTCCACAAGTGTTGGTGTTTCTGGCTTTTGTTGCAGGTTGCACCAAAATACATGTTAAATGACACAGTTGAGAGCAAGTGCACCAATGGCATAGATATGGCATCATCATAAACAATCACAAATGCCAAATTGGTCTGCACCACTGTGATGGGCTCATCGAGACGATCGAAATGGATATCATTTGCCTACTTTGGAGTTCGGATGAAAGAGATATGCACAAGATAACATGTGGGCCCGGTTGGACCCACACCAAGCCACATGGCGACGTGCTGTCACACAGGAGTCCACGTGTCCATGACACATCATCGATCCAAAGAAACACCCTCTCGACCAATCAGGAGCGAGTACGTGGATCCAAGGGCCCACAACCACGAGATAAATGGCTAAAAATACTGCATGCACCCCCATACCCACCTTGGGACCCACCTGGCAGTCACCTGGATGAAAGGCGGTGCGAGGGGAGCTACCCGGGGGGTCGGCCGACCCCCCAGGTCACCCGACCCCATTTTGCGGCCCCTCGTGTCGCCCTTCCACGTGTCGGCTTGTCGTGACGAACCATATGCGGTGCCAGGTGTTTGCCCGAATATTCTCCCGAGATCCTGCAGCTTCTTCTCAAGGAAGATACATCAACTTGGCCCTCACTCCTCTTTGCCACATGTCACCACCCTATTGGTGGCGCCCAAGGCAGCCAAGGGAGCTCCTCCTACCCCCCTTGGCCTATAAATATGAGGGGAGGGGGCTAGAATAGAGACACATCCCATTCTCCTCCTCCTCTTTAGAAACACTTGTTTCCTCCCTCATGTGATCTCTCATGGATCAAATGAGTTGATCCATGTAGGTGAGAGTAGGTGCTAGGTAGAGTGTGGTGTTGGTGAGGGTGTCATGTTCTTCAATTAGAGCAAAGTAAGTATTCTTGTATTTTCTAATTAGACTAAAGTGTTATTCATGCATGAGTGACATGTTCTTGAGTTCTTCGTTCGTTCATCATTTAGAGGCTTGTGTTCTTCATGAACGCGCTTCCTCGATCTAGTTGACGAACAAGTTACTCACGCTTCTGTGTTTGTTCATAAGTTAGAGGCTCGTGTTCTTCACGAACACGACCCTTTGATCTTTTGTTACAAGTGCATAATTTTGCATTCCGTTTGTGTGAATTATCCCGTTAGATCTTGTTGGAGTAGATTAATACACTGGCATTCGTTCTTCCTATCATCTGTGTGATCCTGTGGTAAGTGAGATTAGCTCGAAGCTCGCGGGTTCGTCGCTCCGTATTTATACGGAGTGCTATAGTGTTTCTACGGGATATCAGACGTAGCCGTGCTATAGTAGTAATCGGTGGTGTAGACGTGGTGTCTAGACTTCAGGTTATCCTTCGAATGCCCTATATCCCACGGTTTGTCTTGGGGTAGGCCGCAGTAGTGACAGCCGTTGGACCCTCTGAAATCCCGCACGTTCGGATACAGTGTGTAGGCAACCATTTGCGTAAACCAACTATTATAGCCAGGAGGGGCCGGTGTCCGAAGCGAGTATAATTGCCTGCTCTTCTCCTCTGGGATCAATATTCATAGGAAGCGCCTCATCATCTCTCAACCTTAGCTAGGGGCTTGGTGTCCTTGGACCGTTCGTCTAGGATAGAAGGTAGTGCACACCGTTCCTTGGATTCGATACCCTTGGGAATACTCCTGAGGTGAAGTGCTACAACGGTATTTCCGTGCGCTTGCGGTATACCCGGTTGCTCTTATATGCTCCCTCTAGGTGTACAACTAGTGGTGATATTAAGAAACGCCAACAAGCATTTCTGGTGTCGTTGCCGGGGAACGGTTGCTGTATCTATCTTTGAACCTAGTGGTCCTCGTATTTATCTTTTTCGTTTTCTTCTACCTTCAACCCCATTACCCTTCAGATATCCTTTTTGTTTCTTTTCTTGTACCTTTACCCTCGTTACCCTTTGAGATGCCTTCCTATCAAAGCTTCTCTACCTCAAGGGGTGAGTTCAAAGAGCCATCATCATCTTCATCATCTAGCTATGAACTCCCCCTTGGCTTTTTAGCCATGGTTCAGGATCGACCATTCTTTGGTGCAATCAATGAAGAATCCTACCTCCATTTGGAGGAATTTGAGGAATTGTCTTCTAGTCTGGCTATGCCAGGCATGACACAGGACACCGTGAGGTGGAAGCTGTTTCCTTTCTCCCTCATAGGAGAGGCGGAACAGTGGTACACCCGCACTGTAGAAAGTGTGAACGATGGCTGGGGAGAACTTCGAGATAACTTTTGCCACTCGTTCTCTCTCATGGAAAGGACGGAGCAATAGTACACTCGTGTAGCTTCTCTTCCAATAAGTATTCTCGATTTTGAGAAATTAGAGGAGGAGTCCCTAGGAGCGGCATGGGCTAGGTTCCTACACCTTTTGGTGTCAACACCTGGTCCGTCTTTACCCATCGATGTGTCATTGTACATCTTTTGTATGGGTATAGACATGGGTTCTGCCCTCTATCTAGACATTATTGCTGGAGGTTTGTTTGTGGAAAAAACTCCAAGGGAAGGAAGAGAGATCCTAGATTCGCTCTTAGAAAACTCTTCTGTCCCTATTGATCACAACAAACCCAACCAAGAATCAGAGTCGACCCATGAGGGTCCCTCAACATCCAAGTCAGAGTCTTCATCTTCCGAATCCCAAGACTTGTCTGTTGAGCCCTCTCCCGAACCCCGAACGCCAAAGGAAGAAGAAATTCAACCATTGGTGTTCACTCGCAAATTCGAGGATGACCCATCTAAAAATCTTTTAGATACCTCGAATTCTTTTGATGCCCAATCAGGGGAGGAACCTTATTCTGTCCACACTGATCATTCTAGAAATCTTTTGACAGAACCTTCCCTTAGGCCTGTGGTGCCTCCTCTACCTCCTGATCCTCCTGATGAAGCATATCCTGAGGAGGCCATGAGAGAGGAATGGTCAGAGGGAGGACATGATTTTCCGAGGCAACTTGGAATAGTTCACCTTCTCTGGTTGTTCCTTGCTCTATTAGAGGCACTGTCGTAGAGGCCCATTGTAACCCCATCATGGAGGTTAACATTTTGCCATGGCACTTAGCGGAAACTCTTTTGGGCAAAGTTCCGCCAGCACCATCCGACATGCTCATCAAGACTTGTCCATTTGGACATGTTCTTGAATGTCGGGGGATCGCAAGTGCCGTGCCGCTGATCATAGACGGGATCTAGGCTAGCTTAGACTTTCACATCTCCGATGTCCCTGATCTCGATCTTGTCCTAGGCTCCCCTTTAGAGCAGTTCTTTGATACATCCTTAGGGAGCCTATATGGTAAGCTTAGGGAAGCTATTTCCACCATTACTACCCCTTGTCTGGGATATCCTATGGCGAAGCCTCTTCCCCAGCAAAACCTGCTCGAGAAGACGACGTGTATATCTCCGTTCGTGTCATCCAAGCATGTTCTCATTGAGTGTGTAGAATTTTCTGCTCCTCATGAGTGTGACTCGGGAGACTCTCTTCACCTTTGTGAAGGCGAACGATCATCACCATTCTCGACCGAGTTTCAGCCTCTTCCCGCTGGCCCGTATCATGTTGCTTTCGATCATGGTCGAGAGTCAACATCGAGCCTCCACGATGCATCTCTTGAGATAGAGAACTCATGGGCCATGAAATTTTGTGAGGCGTCGACTCTGGAATTCATAGGCAAAGGTTCCACAGATGAGCATGATAGTTTCATTCTTGATACACCGCATGAACCATGCATGCATCATGCCTATCCAAAGTCGGCCATGCTGAGTGCACTTTGCACATACGAGGGTTGCAACTACCTTCTAGTCCTCCATTGCAGAATGTTTAGGAGGCAGATTGTGGATGCATATGTCAATCATAAACATATCAGATTTCGTGTGTGCATTGTGGCACTAACCTTGCAGCTGAAGCTTCACTACATCAAGGATTGGTGGTGAGACGGGAATGGCACCACCAACGATAGCTGCAAGATGAAGTTCCCATGGTCGAGCTTATGACCAATAAATAAACAAAGCACTACCAGGAGATAGCCTGGATTAGGTTTGGTTTTATTTCCCTTTTCAAATAAAAGCAAGAACATGTTTTTAGGATAAGTTGTCCTTCGGGTATTTTTGGTCACTAACCTTTCAGGTGGAGATTGAGAAGAAAGATGGATGGGTGATGCCGATGAACATGTGAGCCACATCAGCTGCAACACCTATATAAGCTTTGGTGAGGGAACATTTACAAAAAGGAAGCTTGATCACCACACACTTGAGTTTTGTTGCCTAGCAATGCAAACTTCAAGTGTGGGGGAGATATATGAGCATCCTGAGTAAAGTTCCTCCTCTACCAAATCTTATCCTAGTGTGGGGATGATGTCAGCTCTTACATCTTGCCCACTAGCTAGGTAAGTCCTGCTTTTGACATTAAACAAAACCCTTCCGGGAGGTTGCCGAGGTTCACCGTCTTATGCTCATGCTTATATGCCTCTTTTGATGAATAGCTTGATCATGCATGCGTGCTTCCTTTATCTTTGTTCGTATGCTCTGGTTTGAATGTATGTTCGATCGATGCACATCCATAGATTGTTTTAAATTAAGCATGGTGCTTAGGTTAAAATTGTCTTCTTCAGTCAAAACAAGACATGGTGTCGAGTTTTGATTGATGAACCTTAGAGTTATATTTTCATAGATCTTGGTTGCATATATGCTGACTAACCCCTGTGGATAATCACCAAATTTGAATGGATAAGTCATTGAGCTAAATTCAGATGGGAAGGTTAGTTGAGGTGTCAGATTCATGTTGCACAACACACAAAGGTGGTACATATGACCTCTCAAAGGTCCAAGGTAAGTGTATTCCCCTTTGTGTATGAAGTGTAATATTGGTCTAACCCTTTCGAGCAAATGACATGGTGACAATAAAATAAAGAAAAACCAAAATATTTGATTTTGAATAAAGGCTCTATGATTCTCGAACCAGTAGAGTCCATCTTGTGTTTCCATTTTTGCTTGAAGAACAACACCAGTACAAGCACCAGTGTGGGGGAGCTCTCTCAAGCTCATCATCAACATATCCACTTGAGAACTCCCACACAAATGCTGCACGACATCGACTATGCCTTCATGACAAGGACAAGGTAAACTAGAGTGAGCTGGCTACCCCATGGGTCAACCGAATCACCACTAGTCTTCCTTGTTCCTCATATCCTTCAGGAGCGATGGTCCGTGCACCCTTCATCTCACTCTCTACCTATGAGTTTGAATGATCCTCAATTCTTATCCAATAAATCAAACTCAAATATCGGTGTTTTGTTTGCTCTCCATGATTCCTATGGTTGGCTTGCATATGTTTTATTCCTTACTTATTATCTTGATGTTTGTGAACAAATATCATTAGGGAACTCATGCTTATCTAAGTAGTTGATGTTTGTGATATGGTTTGATCATATGATCTTCGCTCTAAATGTCTGAGTGCTTGGGAATTTTATTTGAAAAATCATAAAACTCTTTGCAAAGCTCCTCTTTGATATGCCACAGTCCTACCAAAGCCATATGATGCTACCAGTTGAAAACCTTATACTCATATGCTACTTGTCATTGCATTGAGCTTTGTCAAATTCTGTGACCCTTGCGAGAAGTCTTTTTATGCTTTCATGTGTGCACTCCACCATTTCCCCCTTGCTATGCTTCTACACTGGAAGTTAGCATTGTCTCATTCATCCATTCCACAAAATAAAGCTCCATGCATGGTTCCATGATTTGTCCCTCTCCAAATATCTCTAAAAAGAGATTGGGCTATAAAAAGAGAGAGAGAGAGAGAAAGACATGCTCAAAAAGCATGATCTAAAAAAAGAGAAAAGAGAGATAGCCCATATCTCGAAAATTTCAAAAAGGAGAGCAGAGAAAATCATGCAAAAAGGAGTTCCATAACTTAGATGGTAATAACTAGTACCTATTCCGGGGCTAGTGTCCACCTTACCATCAACCAACACTCATCATATACGTATGGTAATATCTAGCACCCATTCCAGGCCTAGTATACACCTTACCATACCCATCATATCCATACACGTGCACATCTTGATCTGATTGTATGAATTGCTTTTCTCTTGGATCCAGTCTTTTACTTTGCAATATATGTGATGCAAGTATGCCTTATCATTCATACCTACCCTGAGCTCCACATAAGCTATCATTAGAAGTAGGATGAATAAAGGCAGTTTAATGCCTTGGTGAGGACATATATACACTAAGCGATCTGAGAGAACAAGTGAGGAGCAAAGCAAGGTTTGTTTTTGAAAATTTATTGCAAAACCCCAAGTTACTTGACATGATGAGCATGAGTGATTTGATTCTTGACCATTCCATTCTTCAACTACCCAAGATAGAATGATAGACACTTCATAAGTTCATGAGTACAAGGTATGGTTTGGAGTATCTCTTATGCTCGCTTCATACCTTTGGATATCATGTCTCACCTTGACCGGACTCCCTTCACTCGGGATGAGCAAAGGTGAAGTGTGGGGGAGTTGTTGACGGCTGTTAAGTGCTACTTTTACATCATCAATACCTACATAAAATAAATGTAAAATGATCATCAACACTATAATAGGGCTTGATACTAACAATTTCCCCAAGTGTTGGTGTTTCTGGCTTTTGTTGCAGGACGCACCGAAATACGTGTTAAATAACACCGTTGAGAGCAAGTGCACTAATGGCATAGATATGGCATCATCATAAACAATCACAAATGCCAAATTGGTCTGCACAACTGCGATGGGCTCGTCGAGACGATCGAAATGGATATATCATTTGCCTACTTTGGAGTTCGGATGAAAGAGATATGCACAAGATAACATGTGGGCCCGGTGGGACCCACACCAAGCCACATGGCGACGTGCTGTCACACAGGAGTCCACGTGTCCATGACACATCATCGATCCAAAGAAACACACTCTTGACCAATCAGGAGCAAGTACGCAGATCCAAGGGCCCACAACCACGAGATAAATAGCTAAAATACCGCATGCACCCCCATACCCACCTTGGGACCCACCCGGCAGTCACCTGGACGAAAGGCGGCGTGAGGGGGTCGCCCGACCCCATTTTGCAGCCCCTCGTTTCGCCCTTCCACGTGTCGGCTTGTCATGATGAACCATAGGCGGTGCCAGGTGTTTGCCCGAATATTCTCCTGGGATCCTGCTGCTCCTTCTCAAGGAAGATACATCAACTTGGCCCTCACTCCTCTTTGCCACATGTCACCACCCTATTGGTGGCGCCCAAGGCATCCAAGGGAGCTCCTCCTACCCCCTTGGCCTATAAATATGAGGGGAGGGGGCTAGAATAGAGACACATCCCATTCTCCCCCTCCTCTTTAGAAACACTTGTTTCCTCCCTCATGTGATCTCTCATGGATCAAATGAGTTGATGCATGTAGGTGAGCGTAGGTGCTAGGTCGAGTGTGGTGTTGGTGAGGGTGTCATGTTCTTCAATTAGAGCAAAGTAAGTATTCTTGCATTTTCCAATTAGACTAAAGTGTTATTCATGGACGAGTGACATGTTCTTGAGTTCTTCGTTCGTTCATCATTTAGAGGCTCGTGTTCTTCATGAACGCGCTTCCTCGATCTAGTTGACGAACAAGTTACTCATGCTTTTGTGTTTGTTCATAAGTTAGAGGCTCGTGTTCTATATGAACACGACCCTTGGATCTTTTGTTACAAGTGCATAAGTTTGCAGTCCGTTTGTGTGAATTATCCTGTTAGATCTTGCTGGAGTACATTAATACGCTGGCATTCATTCTTCCTATCATCTGTGTGATCCTGTGGTAAGTGAGATTAACTCGAAGCTCACGGGTTCGTCGCTCCATATTTATATGGAGTGCTATAGTGTTTCTACATGATATCAGACGTAGCCGTTCTATAGTAGTAATCGGTGGTGTAGACGTGGTGTCTAGACTACGGGTTATCCTTCGAATGCCTTGTATCCCACGGGTTGTCTTGGGGTAGGCCGCGGTAGTGACAGCCGTTGGACCCTCTGAAATCCCCCACGTTCGGATACAGCGTGTAGGCAACCATTTGCCGTGAACCAACTGTTATAGCCAGGAGGGGCCGGTGTCCGAAGCGAGTATAATTGCCTGCTCTTCTCCTCTGGGATCAATATTCATAGGAAGCGGCTCATCATCTCTCAACCTTAGCTAGGGGCTTGGTGTCCTTGGACCCTTCGTCTAGGATAGAAGGTAGTGCACACCATTCCTTGGATTCGATACCCTTGGGAATACTCCTGAGGTGAAGTGCTATAGCGGTATTTCCGTGCGCTTGCGGTATACCCGGTTGCTCTTATACGCTCCCTCTAGGTGTACAACTAGTGGTGACGTTAAGAAACGCCAACACCCATGTCCATGACTTCAACTTGCTCCTCTTGCACCGCACGGCTCGCACTTGACCCCATCGGCCACCGGGTCCATCGAACCAAGCCTACTTGCCTCTCCATCACCCGGAGGCCACCATGGCTAAGGCCTTTCGCGCTTGTTCTTCACCTGCACCAACACGAGTCAAGTCGCAACCTGTACCTGCACATTGAGCCAAGCATGAGTCCACACAATGTTGTCAATCACTCATCACTAAGGAGAGACCCTCCACTAGTCTTCGGACACACCTGGTCTTCAGTATCCCGGCCTGGGGGCCCTACTCGGTACCCGGGCGCGGATGATTTCAAAAGGTCCAACAAGTTGTCACCACTGCGGCCTACCTCTACCGTTACGCGAAGGCATGTGGTATCCGTAGGATAACCAGAGTCCAGACAGCACGTCTACACTACCGATTACTACTATAGCGCGGTTACGTCTGTTGACCTGCTAACTACACTATAGCACGCAGTATAAATACAAAACTACGAACTTGGAGAGAGAACGGTTCCGACCATGCTCGTCATCAAGTTATGGAGCAACAAAAAGGTTTGGTTGTGAATGAGATACAACTCTCTTACTCAGCTAAACAGGATCTAAACATGCAAACAGATACTAGAGCTAGTGTGCTAGCTCTAAAGGATCGAAGTTCTGTGTCACAAAGAACACAAGCCTCTAAACTATGTACGAGCTAAGAACACAAGAACATATCATTCATGTATGAAGTCCACTATAGACTAAATAAGAAATGTCAGATACTCACTTTGATCTAAATGAAGAACAAGACATCCATGAGGACATCAACTCAGTCCTCACTCCTACTCCATCTATCAACTAAATCCTAGTCTAGATCTCACCTCATCCCTACTCCACCGCATAGAGGTGAGAATCACCTCACATGGGCAGAATTAGAGAGAGGGAGAGAGCTACACGAGAGAGAAAGTGAAGACTTGAGAGCTTGGAAGTGTGTTGGAAATGAGGCCCCTCCCCTTCTATTTATAGGCAAGGGGGTGGTTTGCTCTAAGGCTCAATTGTCACCAAAACACCCCGGGATGCAGCAAGGGACCAATCACCGAGCACCACGTGGAAGGCCAGGATGAGAGGGGAAAGGTCGGTTCGGCCGATCCTAGGATCGGCCGACCATCCTGGCCCTCCTCTGGTGTTGTGTTTCTTCCAGGTGGCTGACAGGTGGGCCCTCTGATCACTCCCCCGTGCATGCCAAGTTTCCTGACGGTTTGGGTAGCAAGTGGGCCCATGGATCCATGTGATGTTGATGTGGCAGCGTATGATTCGTCAAAAGTGTTTCACATGGATTGGTGACGTCATTGATCCAGGGGAATCCATGTGGCAGCCCCTCATTAGCCAGAACCTGAGGGGCTTAGATTGGAGTGGACCACATATGCATGGATTCCTCCCATTTCCTATGCTAAATACCTGCATTTGAATAGACACTGACACTGGTGGAATGTATTAGTTCAAGCTCCTATTCTAGTGTGGATGTGCCTTTCATGTTCCAAAATGCAGGAGTTGACGGCCATAAAAATAGTACTTAACAGCCGTCAACAACACCCCCACACTTGACCTTTGCTCTTCCCGAGTGAAGGGAGAATAAAGTTAAGTGGGTCATAATTACCATGAAGTTAGAACAAACATAAGAGATATTCCAAGTCATACCTTGTTCTTGTGAACCTTTGTGGATTGGCTATCATGTCTTCTTGGGTGATTGAAAAGCAGAACAACTATGGATCAAGTCACTTATGCACCTGATGACAAACATCTTGGGGTTTTGCAAAGTTTTTCATAAATAAAGCTCTTGGCAACTTTCTCATTTGATTATCTTAGATCACTCAATGTGTATATGTCCTCACCAAGGCATTAACTTGCCTTTATTCATCCTACTTCTAATGATGGCTTATGTGGAGCTCAAGGTAGGGTATGAATGAGAAGGCATACTTGCATCACATATATTGCAAAGTCAAAAACTAGATCCACAGATAAAATCAAGTCATACCATTAGATCAAGATGTGCATGTGTATGGATAAGGTGAGTATGGTAAGGTGGATACTAGGCCCGGAATGGGTTCTAGATATTACCATACATATATATGATGACAAAATGTTGGTTGATGGTAAGGTGGACACTAGCCCCGGAATGGATGCTAGCTATTACCATCTAAATCATGGGACTCCTTTTTGCATGATTCTCCTTCTCGTATAAAAATCTTTTGAGAACATGGCTATCTGTATTTTTCTCTTTTTTTCTTCTTTTTTTCGTGGACCTTCATGTGTCCAACTCTCTTTTTTTCAATACTTGGACCTTCACGTGTTCATATATTTTTTTTGAATAGCCATGTCCCTTGTGTAACAAAAACTAGGAAGGAGAGATCAACACATATGGGGCTTTATTTTCTGGAATAGATGAATGATATAATGCTAACTTCTAGCGTAGAAGCATAGCAAGGGGAAAATGGTGGTGTGCACATGAATCTTGATCATGAAAGCATGAAAGGAATTCTCACAAGGGTCACAGAGTTTGACAAAGCTCAACACAATAACAAGCAACATCTGAGTATAAAGTTTTCAACTATAAACATCATATGGCTTTGGTAGGACGGCATCATATCAAAGAGGAGCTTTTTCCAAGAGGTTTTGTGTTTTCAAAATAAATAACCAAAGAAAGTTTGGTCATCAGAGCAACAAATCATATCATCAAGCTATATCATACTCGTCAATTACTTAGATGAACATGCTTGTCCTTAAGACAGTTATGGTTCACAAGGATCAAGATAAATAACAAGGAATACAACATATGCAAGTCAACCCAGGTATCTTGCAAGACGGGTGAACTTAGCATCAACATTTTGAGTTTTAATTTGTATGAGATAAACAATTATGGATCATAAAACTCAGGAGCGAGAGAGTGAGATGTCAAGATGCAAACTAGTGCTATATATGGAAGTCGAACCATGAGAGGCTTTCCATAGGAGGGAGCTCATGTGGGTCCCATTCAGGTTCTCTGTGAAAGATCGATCGTCTAGCACGGAATGCTCGTGGTGTGGGAGTAAGAATGCATTGTGCTTGCTTTGGGAGAGTCGCGGCTCTCCCCCACACTGTCTCGAACCTAGATGTCTTTCTACAACAAATGATCGAAGTGATAACACAAATGTAGCTTGACCGGGTTACATGACCGGTGAGCCAACTTATTCAAATCCAAATATTCTGAATTAAATTAGGCGCTTACAATCATGATGGAAAATAAATGAATGGAAGGGAAATAAATAAAGGAAATGAAAGGGAAATAAACCTAGATCTAGACTAGCGCCTGATGGAAACTAAAACTGGGGCGAATCCCCTCTACTCGGCATCATAAAGATCCGCGTGTCTTGTAGCTGAGAAAAGACGCCTCATCTTCGCACAGAGGCCACGGTGGAGGTCGCACATGTCATCCCTCAACTCAGCCAGATCCACCTTCTGCTCCGAAAAGGCGGCCCTAAGCTTCTCGTTGAGAACCTCCAACTCCTTCATCAGCAGGTTCAGCTTGGCCATTGAGGAGAGCTTGGGAGGTAGCTCGGCCTCTCGAGTCTTCTCCCTAGACCTCCTAGTCTGGAACGACGGTGGTGGCCTATCGTCCCGGCCAAGGTTCTCATCTTCTTCAGGTATCACAGGTGCTGGACGTGCTTCCTTCTTGCTTTGAATTTCAGGGGCCTTCTCCTTGAATGACGCTGACCTTAAGGTGATCGGCGGCTGTGGCGACTGAGCGGCCTATGCTGCACTTGTCTGCCCCCCAGCCTGTGACGATCCCAGCACGCTAGGCTGTGGAGGCACGAACGACATACCCTTAGGGTGAAGTTCAGCCGTGGTTGGCCTGCCATATGGGCTTGTCGTCCGTCCCCTACGCCTTGCCTTCCCTGGTGAGGTAGAGCACCTGGACGGAGGAGTGCCCGGAATCCTCTCGCCAGGCGGGATGGAAGCAAGCAGGGCGACATCCAGGACACTAGCCACCATCGCTAGGTCTCCTGCAGGTGCAACGACGATGGAGGGGTTGCCTCTCCCTCAGAGGCCGGTGGACGAGGTGGAGCCATTGAAGGGGACAACACTCTTGCCGGCCATAGTGATGATGGGTTGAGGGTGAAAGTGGAGGAGATGGGTTCTGCGTGACTCAAAACATGTCATAAGGCAGGGAGAGGGTTTCTGGAGGAAGAAGAGGCACACACGCGAAAGACGAAGGGCGGCAGAGGCACCCTGGCTTCAGCCGATCTGGTGATAGGCCGACACTAGGTGGGCCCTGCTGGTCCCCCCTTCGTGTGTGGGCTCTAGCAGGCTGAAAGATCACAGGCCCAGGTGGGTACCTCGAGATAGCAAGGTGGGCTTCGGCCAAAGCTAGGATAAGGTTGGGGTTGACTAGTCAACCTCTACTCTATAATAACTTTGGCTAAGCCACTTATATACCCGTTAGATATTCTAGGGGGACTCACCTTGACAACATACCTGGTCCATCATAGGTGTAGAAGCTACTGATGGGGATCGTGAAGCGTTCACCGTGTTGCCACGATGGTGTTGTCTTCTGTGTAACTCAGCCTACTCCTTTTATTCATAATTCCTTTCTCCTGCATGGTTAGCGTTTACAAGATACTCGAGGGATAACTCATCTCAGGGAAATTAGATAAATGAAAACTCAAGAGTACTCAGAATGCAGGTGTCTAGTGAGCGATCTCCTGTCTCAACCCAAAATCGTCTTCTTGCAGATAGTGTGATATGATGATGGGCTCTGATCTGCACGGTTAGTGCACAAATACAAACACGAGTCCAAAAGGTAACAAAGCTGAAGACAAGCATGATCATCCCGGAGGCTGATGCAACTCTGGGGTGGTCACAGGACTTGAGAAGTTTTAGCACTAGGGTGGTTGAACTCGTAGATAAAAAGATTCAGCACTGAGCCTAGTGCTCTCACAACGAGAACTGATCTCCGAGTGAACTCAAGCCCAGAAAAACACTCAGCCTCCAAAAGATGATAGAGAAAAGACTCCAATGGCCGGTGTACGTTCAAGAGCTAGAGTTCTGGTGCAAGGTGAGGTTCAACTCACCCTTGCCTTAGGGAGAAGGTCCAATGTTGTCATCAAAATGATGAAACATCCTGAGGTCTAGCCTAAGCTTCCAATGGGAGGTTATGGATAAACTGGAAAGATCAACTCCCATTGGGCATCGATCAAGTGAAGCATATGATACAAAGTAAAGTTTTTCTTAACTGATCGATATCGATCGATGGGCTTAAGATAAGAAGTGAATGCACTCGACTCGATCGGTAAGTGACCATGTTCCTTCGGTCAGATAGGTGAATCCTCATGGATTATAAAGAAAATACTGATGGCTCAGTCCATACGTAGCTTCGATGCAAGGCACCTCAGCTCAAACTGAGACGTAGGAACATGATAGGCCTTTTGTACCCTCCTTAGGAGATTATAATCAGGATTGAACAAGCCATCCTAGTCGGGAATGATCCGTTCTTTCCTAATTACTCTCTCCATCCTCCCACGAGACAAGGTCTCGGGGAGAAGGTCTAAGAAGAGGCACGAGAGGGGAGCCCAAGGGTAGACTTTGAACTGAGTAATCTTTCCCTTAGATTCCTGCTATTCAGGAATGGTATCTTCAGCCAGAGCTTAGAGAGAGTGGATATGAAGTCTCGAGCTCGGCTGATGATGGATCTAGGTGGCCCAAAATTGCCTCTGATGGGTATCTCATTGACCGAGATACATGGGGAGCTGAAATCCTAGAGATTTTCCACGATCTCTTTTCCCTCAACAGCGTCCAAATGCATAAAGGAGCCTCCAAAGAGAGCATCAAGCTGCATGGCATCACCCTTCTGTAACCCAGACTAGAAGTGCTGAAGCAGCATCCGATCGGGAACGTGTAGGACCGGGCAATCTTCCACCATAGAGGCGAAACGATTCCACGCCATTCCTAGTGATTCCTCCTCACATTGGTTGAAACTGAGAATCTTGATCCTTAACGAGATGGCACGTCGTATCGAGAAGAATTGGGAGCAGAAAGCTGCTCTCAAGCTCTCCCAAGTATGGTAGTCTCTACCAGAACAAAGGTGCCAATCCTGTGCTTTCCCAGAGAGGGATAGCGGGAAAAATTCCCTTTTCTGAGCATCTGGTGATTGTCTGATTTTACCTTGAGTTTCAATCAAACACTCGTAGTCTCTCACATGATCAAAGGGGTTCTCATGAATTAACCACGAGAAGGAAAGGTCCTGAATTAGCCTCATGAGAGAGGGGCGAATCCGACAGCCAGATGTAAGAAAAGGTCTTGACAAAGATGGCTTTGAGGGTTCACTCCTCGATAGTGAAAGGTGTCTACAAGGATAACCTTCCATGGATAACGGGGATAGGGGTAGAAACAAAAAGGTAAAAGATAAATGATACGAGGATAGACGGGTCCGAAAGGTTAACAACAGCCGTCCCCGGCAACAGCACCAGAAATGCTTGTTGCGTTTCTTAATGTCACCACTATGGCATCGGGTAGCGTGAATGCGTAAGGAACACCCGGGTATACTGACGAGTATGAACGAATCCGCAAGCGTATGGATACACCGTTGTAACACTTCTCTAAGGAAGGTGAGTATTCCAAGGGTTATCGTACCCAAGGATGGTAAGGTAACCGGACGGGTGTCTAACCAAGGACACCAAGCTACTACTGAGATAGGTAGGAGTTGAGAAGCACTTTCTAGGCGGACTTAACTCTCGAGATGGATCCGACCGCTATTAGTCCTCTCCATATCGAGATCCATCTAGCTTTTAAAAGGTCTAGGTGTATTACGGCCTGGGGGCCCTACTCGGTACCCGGGCGCAAAGGATTTCAAAGGGTCCAACAGGCTGTCACCACTGCGGCCTACCTCTATCGTTACGCGAAGGCACGTGGTATCTGTAGGATAACCAGAGTCCAGACACCGTGTCCACACTACCGATTACTACTATAGCGTGGTTACGTTTGTCGACCCGCTAACTACACTATAGCACCCCATATAAATATAGAACTACGAACTTGAAGAGAGAACGGTTCCGACCATGCTCGTCATCGAGTTACGGAGCAATAGAAAGGTTTGGATGCGAACGAGATACAACACTCTTACTCAGCTAAACAAGATTTAACATGCAAACAGATACTAGAACTAGTGTGCTAGCTCTAAAGGATCGAAGATCTGTGTCACAAAGAACACAAGCCTCTAAACTATGTACGAGCTAAGAACACAAGACCATATCATTCATGCATGAAGTCCACTATAGACTAAATAAGAAATGTCGAATACTCACTTTGATCTAAATGAAGAACAAGACATCCATGAGGACATCAACTCACTCCTCACTCCTACTCTATTTATCAACTAAATCCTAGTCTAGATCTCACCTCATCCCTACTCCACCACATAGAGGTGAGAATCACCTCACATGGGCAGAATTAGAGAGTGGGAGAGAGCTACACAAGAGAGAAAGTGAAGACTTGAGATCTTGGAAGTGTGTTGGAAATGAGCCCCCTCCCCTTGTATTCATAGGCAAGGGGGTGGCTTGCTCCGAGGCTCAATTGTCACCAAAACACCCCGGGATGCAGCAAGGGACCAATCACTAAGCACCACGTGCAAGGCTAGGATGAGAGGGGGCAAGGTCGGTTCGGCCGATCCTTGGATCGCCTGACCACCCCGGCCCTCCTCTGGTGTTGTGTTTCTTCTAGGTGGCTAACAGGTGGGCCCTCTGATCACTCCCCCGTGCATGCCAAGTTTCGTGACGGTTTGGGTAGCAAGTGGGCCCATGGATCCATGTGATGCTGATGTGGCAGCATATGATTTGTTGAAAGTGTTTCACATGGATTGGTGATGTCATTGATCCAGGGGAATCCATGTGGCAGCCTCTCATTAGCCAGAACCTGAGTGGCTTGGATTGGAGTGGAGCACATATGCATGGATTCCTCCCATTTTCTATGCTAAATACCTGCATTTGAATAGACACCGACACTGGTGGAAAGTATTAGTTTAAGCTCCTATTCTAGTGTGGATGTGCCTTTCATGTTCCAAAATGCAGGAGTTGATGACCATAAAAATGGTACTTAACAGCTATCAACAGTCAGATCTCATCTAAAGGAAGATTTGGCTGATTAGATCACGAAAACGCTACAGAATCACTTCGGGATAAAGCCCAAGCACTAGAACTACATGTACCGAACACCATATCCTTCTGGTTACGACTAGATTCCTTTTCCTCCAAGGTTCAAAGTGTCTGACTTCACCAAGTTCTCTACTCAAGATGATACATCCACAATGGAACATGTCACTCGATTCATCATACAATGTGGAGAAGCGGGAAACATGGATACACTCAGGATACGACTATTCTCATCGTCATTGTCAGGACCGGCATTCTCGTGGTTTACTTCGCTTCCGGCCAATTCCATTATCAAGTGGGCCGATTTAGAGAAACAATTTCATAGTTACTTCTTTGCTGGTATTCATGAGATGAGGATCACAGACTTGACAAAGCTGAAGCAGAGGAATGATTAAACAATCATGTCATTTGTTCAGAGATTCAGAGAAGTTAGGAACAAGTGCTACAATTTGACCTTGGGAGATAAACAATCGGCTAAATTAGCGTTCCAAGGACTCTTGCCTTCGATCAGAGATAAATATGCATCACAAGAGTTCGAAAGCCTTAGCCAGTTGCTGAGCTGGTGAAGGCATCTAGGCCCCTAATTTGTGTTTTGGTAATTAAATGACAATCTTTGGGGACTAATAATTTCATTGAGCATATGAGTATAGGTTAGTCCCAGAGTTGAATTGAGTTTCATGGTGATCGTGGTGATGGCATGATCAACTTCTACCATGGGAAGCTCAAGGAAAAGGTATAAGAGGGGTTTTGATTTTACCAGTCATGAGGTGATTAGAGTATGCAAAATGACCGGATTAATAGGCTAGATAGCCATACTATCAAGAAGGATCAACTTCATTGGCTTGACGCTTCGATAGTGCCAATTTGATTAATAACTTGCATGCTTTGCATCTAGATTAGTGACGTTTTCAAAGGTTGAAAGAAGCTTTGTTGAAAATCTTGAGAAAAATCAGTTTTCTGCTGCGGGGCGAACAGTCCGTGCCATTTGGGAAGACGGTCCATGGGCTCTTGATTTTGTTGAATATCTGTGGGTTTTTGGACGAAGTTTTTCGAGAATTTTTTTTTGGGACGGACAGTCCGCGGTGCTCTCGTGGACGGTCCTAAATTCATCTCGATTCTAACAGAAAGGTGCTTGGCTCGGGTGGGCCGACCGGACGGTCCGCGGGAACCCAGCGGACAGTCCGCGGTGATGCGTCGGACGGTCCGCGGTGTCCTGGCGGATAGTCTGCCTGGTCCAATGACCAGTTCTGACAGCCTTTGACTTCACATTTTTACCGTTGGAATTCAAACTCGGACAGTCCGTGGTGTTGTCGCGGACAGTCTGCGAGGTACGCATTTTGAGCTATTTTGAACTTAATGGCTAGTTTCGTGGGAAGGGGGTTTAAATACCCCTTGCCCGGGGTTGGAGAGCTCCTCTTGGCACTTTGAAAGGTTCATACAACATCTCTGAGCTCTCCCTCTCCTCTCTCTCACTCACTTTGCTTAGAGCTTGCATTCTTTGTGAGATTGAGAGCATCTAGTGCATTGCATCAAGGTGTTGATCATTGTGGCCTCCAAGTGTTTTGATTTGTTCCTCTTGGAGGTTGCTGCCTCCTAGACCACTTGGTGATTGGTCGACCGGGCATCCCTGGGCCCACCAACACATGTGGGCCATACCTGGGAGATAAGTTCCTGTACAACACCTGGACTACTCAACTAATGGGCCACGGTGCTGGTACCGTGGACCACAAGGCAAGACAAGACGGACAAGGACTTGTACTAAGACTAGGATAGCTTTCCATAACCTGTATAGGCTACTCCGGGTCCTACTCGAATAGTACCCTTGTACCAATCCGACTTGTAACCCTGCCTCCCGTGGCATATAAGGCGAGGTAGGGACCCCTCTCAAAATATACGCAATCAATACAGAGCCACGCAGCATACAGGACGTAGGGTATTACGCACATTACGGCCCGAACCTGTCTAATTGTGTGCCCTGTGTCTCACCATCGTGTTCCTGATCTCGGCAAGCCCCACCGCACAATCTACTACTTCGGGTACCCCGTCGTAGGCTTAGTGTCTAAAACACTGACAGCTGGCGCGCCAGATAGGGGATCTCGTCGTTGATCCACTGGCGAACTCGATGGCTCTCGTCATCATCAAGCCGACCGTCACTTTCCAGCAAGGCGACACCTTCGTTTTTGGCTCCTGGGTTTACATTGCTGACGGTGCCAGATCGTTCCTGCGTTTCTTAATGCCAACTCCGGAGTCAAAGCTCAAGTCCTCGACGCTTACGCAAGCTTCGATGGAAGAACTCGTCGAAAATTTCAGCGAAATTTCGATCTCTAACCTGCTCAGAGAACTCGAGTCGGAGTCCGATTACAACTCGACTTCACCTCCTATTCAGCCTGAGTTCTCCCTTAAGCTTCACAGCTTGCGCTTAGCCTGGCATTCCAACACCACCTCTCTTCGGTCATCGCCATGTCAGTGCTGCTTACGAAGCCGCATTGAAGCGCCTCATGTGCCCTGGCCCCAAGATCGTGCTTGAGTACTCTTCGGATTCAGATTTCAACCTCGACTACTATTCGGATTCATCTGAGTTCGAGTTCGACTATAGTTCGGATTCTACTGAAGTACAACAACTGTCTGGCCCTGCACAAGGACTGGTGATCACGTCAACACCTGAGGGTAGATTCGTCTACTGGCCTGAGCATGTGCCTGCTGATCTCACCTTGGATGATCAGGAGCGCTTTATCACTTGTCTCGACAATTTACCTTTCCAGGAAGGTGCCAAGCTAATTGATTATGACACCGATGCTGAGCTCATTCAGAGTACGGGTACTTATTCATCGCATCGAGAAGTTTTCGTCGTTGATGCAACTACTCCGCAAGGGCATCATGCCAATTATCGCTTTCCGGATGATGTATCTGATGATAAACTTTCTACCAATGCTCCTGCTGAGGAAACTGCGGAGGCCAAGACTGCACGTCGCCAACGCAATGCTGATCGTGCAACCCTTCGTCGGGAACTCGCGGAAGCTCTACCTACCCGTAATCTTCAAGAGGCTCTAGATGCAGTCGCTACTCGTGAATATCGCACTCCAAAGGAAGCTATTAATGCGATCAACCTGCGTGGTCGCTCTATGCCTCGTGACAAGGCGGCTGCTGAAGTCGCGAAGCTGGCCGAGCTAGCCTACACTATGCTACTGAAGGACCGAATAGGGCGACCAGAGAGGGTAGGGGAGTGAATGGGAGCCGATAAAAATTCTTCCCGAAGGTCGAACTCGGCCTATACCCCGATTGCCACTCCAAAAATCCGCACACACAAAGGAAGCTCCAAACAAGACACACAGAAGCCTAGAAGATCAACCAACGAGCCTAGGAGCAAAGAGCGGAAGCACCGCACAAGAATCAAAGCACTTGGTCAATTCTGGAAACGACCAGTGCAGACCGTCCGGCTGGTACTGGCGGACTGTCCGCTAGTGTACGGCGGACTGTCCGCGAGTACGGTCCGGACTGTCCGAAATGAACAACAGAACCACCAGAGCTGCAAGCCGAAATTTGGACCGTCTATGGAGGTCACGCGGATTGTCTGCCAGTGTCGCGGACCGTTCGTGAGGCCTCGGCGGACTATCCGTCAACCCGCTGGAAACCCCAGACAGAAACCCCAGACAAACTCTTCACCACGCGGACCGTTCGGGAGCTACACACGGACTGTCCGCAAACAACTTACAACGAAACCCTAGGGCTAAAACGGATCGAAACGAAGGCGCGCAAGAACACGAAGAACACGCGAAGAACACAGGACGCGCGGACTGTCCGCGGGCTCCTCGCGGGCTGTCCGCTAGACCCGGACAGAGCTGCTCGAGCTCGAGCTCGCGAAGTCAACTCTCCCAATTCATCACCGGATCTCCCAAACGCCAAAAGCTCTTGAGACAAGATTTGGGGGAGATTATAAGCAACACAAGAGGAAGCTATGCCCCAAAAATCTCGTCCTCTAAGCCACCAAATCGCCGGGAATCGCGGATCACACGAACTCCACCAAGAACGCGAACTCCGGCCAAAAACTTACGAATCGAAGGCTCTCCACAGCGTTTGAGGGGTCAAGATCACACACAAACATGCGCAAGGCATCCACCCATGATCCCCTCAAAGAAATCCGTGAGGAAACACCCTCAAATCCCCGAATCGAGCGAAGAACGAAACTCCCCAAAAATAGCCCCAAAAAATGACATGAAAATCACAGAGGACTAGGAGATCACCAGGACGCCGAATGCTTGCATACATCTAGAGGTCAGATTCTGTACAAGAGTCTAGCCTAAGGAATCCAGAGGGAAAAGAAGCAGTTCCGAGAAATCTACCGGGGGAGAAAGCCCTAGAGTCCAAGAGAGAGAGATTCCATCCACCTCTCCGCTATTTATACGAAGTCCATCAGAGGGAGGTAAATGACGACGCTACCCCTACTGCTTAAATGAAGATACAACCCCTCAGGAGCATTTTAGTCAAGTCTACATCAGACGAACACGCTTCCACCGCGGCTTCGCTTCACCTCGACGCAAACCTCGCTATCACGCCACGTGCCCTCCGCCTTGAAGCTTCCCGAAGCTCCCGTATCACCGTCTCCGTCGCCTTGGGCCTCCGGGCTTGGTTTTGCGGCCCAAACCAAGAAACTGTCCACCTGATGGTTTTGTGGGCAAACCACCAAACTCCGCGTGCAAGCTTCGGGCTTCAACCGCTACCTTGCACCGGTCCATGTTCACGACTTCAGCCCGCCAGTCTTGCACTACACGGCTCGCACTTGACCCCATCGGCCATCGGGTCCATCGAACTAAGCCTACTTGCCACTCCATCATCCGGAGGCCGCCACGGCTAATGTCTTTCGCGCTTTTTCTTCACCGGCACCGACACAAGTCAAGCCGCAACCTGTACCTACACACTTAGCCAAGCATCAGCCCACACAACGTTGTCAATCACTCATCACTCAGGAGCGACCCTCCACTAGTCCTCGGACACACCTGGTCCTCAATCTCCCCCTTGATGAGTGCATTGACAACACCCATAAAAATCACATAGAGAAAAAGAAAAGAAAACAACCACGAACACAAACTTCCCAAGCAAGTGATCCAAAGCCAAAGAACAAGTGAAAACTCGATCACTCGCCAATCCAAGTCTCGGCCCCCTAAGACAAGGGCAACGGCTCGACACAGCCGAGACAAAACAAAGCTCACAAGGAGCACACCACAAAGCACAAAACTCAGGAAAACCAAAAGAGCTCCCCCTGCACATATGCAAACTCCCCCTGAGCAAATGCAACCTCCTCTTCTCAAATTTTCTCCTCACATGCAACATCTCACAAATGCATACCAATTTTCCACAAAAAAACTCCCAATGCATAGAAATTCTCCCCAAATGCATGTATATTATCCCCCTTGTTGACAATGCATGAATCAAGGTATATGATGCTCTTCCCTTTGTTTTCATGAGAAAATGCATGTCAAAGCACATATACAGTCTACTAAGCTTCTCAAATATACAAAGAGCACAACAAAATGCTACAAATGAGACATAGAGCAAGCAAAGTAGACATGGTGTATCTAGCATATTGCCATCAAGAAGGTAGAGACTTATAAGCATGTGACATGGCTAAAAGCAATTTTAAGCAATTTTCACAAAGCAATAGTCATCTCATGAGCAAGACCTTATCTATGCCAATTTGAACATTAATACACTAGATCATCCAAAGTTTATGCAAGATCACAAATTCTCATCACAAGATCATTATAAACGCCCACAAGCTACTCAAGTCATGTTAAAGCCACCGAGCCATGTGTCTACTTCTTAAAATGAGACTTCTCATGGTAGACAAGCATGCTACGGTTTAGCACCCAAGATATGAATATCAAACCATAAAAACATGATTAGGAGCTCATTTTTCAAGCATAAGTCAATTCATACACCAATTTCATTTTCAAGTTTAAACATTGTACATGAAGTGCCTTTGTGGCAAAAGAAGCTTATGCTCCTCCCCAAGCAGGCAAAAGGGCTAAACATTTACAATGACAAAGGATCTTTGACCCCAAGCAAGGAGAATATGATCCTCAAGCACAAACTGAGCATGATATAAGTATTTAAGCACAAATTGAGCATAGACAAGCATCTACTGATGAGAGAGGCAGTTTTATCATTTTCACAACCAAAATGCTATCTCATCATACATATATAGCAACACCATCAAGAGCATAGCATTTACATCCACAATTTACCAAACATGCACAAGTCTCACATATAGCACACCAGTGATCAATGTATATAAGAGAAGCTCAAACCTAGCTCAAGTGATCCAAAGATGGCTATCCTACCAGGTTTTGTACAGAAATTAAAATGCATGAGGGAAATGCAACAAAAAGAGACATATGACACATATATACATGAGAAGCTCCAAGTCCCAGCTAGAAAGGAAAGCACACCCCAAGCTCACCCCGCAAGTGAGTAAAAGTGACTTGGTCAAGCGGTTTGGTGAAAATGTCAGCTAGCTAGTCTTGGGTAGGGACATAGGACAAAGATATGTTTCCCTTTTCCACATTGTCTCTCAGGAAGTGGTACCTCACTTCTATGTGTTTCGTTTTGGAGTGGAGGACAGGATTTTTGACTACGCTTATGGCACTGGTGCTGCCACAGAATAGTGGAACCTGGGAGCACTCCTCACCAAAATCACTCATGGTGTAGGTCATCCAAAGCAGCTGGGAACAACAACTAGCAGCAGCTACATACTCAGCCTCGGTGGTGGACTGGGCTACACTCGATTGCTTGCGAGATGACCAAAAGACCAAAGAAGAACCAAGGAACTGACAACACCCAGAAGTAGACTTGCGGTCCAATCGACACCCAGCGAAATCCGCATCAGAAAAACCATGAAGCCTGAGTGTCGAGGAGGCAGAGTACCAAAGACCAAACTCAGGAGTGTAGTTCAAGTACCTGGAAATCCGCTTGACGGCCTGCCGATGTGAAGTCCTCGGTGAAGCCTAAAAACGAGCGCACAGACACACGCTGAACTGTATGTCTGGCCTCGTCGCCGTCAAGTAGAGGAGGGAGCCGATCATGCTCCGGTACTCCTTCTGGTCCACGGGTTTGCCGTCCTTGTCCGCATCCAAAGCCGTAGTTGTACTCATCGGGGTAGTCAGCGGCTTGGAGTCGTTCATGCCAAACTTCTTCACCATGTCCCTGGTGTACTTCACCTGATGTACAAAGGTCCCGTCCTTGCACTGCTTGATCTGGAGACCCAAGAAAAACTGCAGCTTGCCCATCATGGACATCTCAAATTCCGTGCTCATGTCATCTGCAAATCTGGCAACAAGATCATGAGAAGGGCCACCAAAGATTATGTCATCCACATATATCTGAACAATCAAAAGGTCATTCCCATGCTTAAGGAGGAACAGGGTCTTATCAACTATGCCCATCACAAACCCCTTACTCAGCAAAAAGCCTCTCAACCTACCATACCAAGCTCTAGGTGCCTGTTTCAACCCATAGAGCGCTATCCGGAGTTTGTATACACGGTGTGGGTATTTTTCACTCTCAAACCCCGTGGGTTGCCTCTCAGACACTTCTTCCTCTATCACTCCATTCAAGAAAGCACTCTTGACATCCATTTGGTACAACTTGAACCCTTTAGCCACGGCAAAGGCTAGAAGGATCCTAATTGCCTCCAAACGGGCCACAGGAGCAAATGTCTCCTAATAGTCTGTCCCCTCCTTCTGGTTGAACCCTTGCGCCACCAACCTCGACTTGTTTCTCACAACCATCCCATTCTCACCCTCTTTGTTCTTCCACACCCACTTGGTACCTGTGGGACGGCAATTTGGCGGTGGATCGACTAACACCCAGACTTGGTTTCTCTCAAAGTTTTCCAACTCCTCATGCATGGAATTCACCCAATTCTCGTCAGACAAAGCGTGTCGAATATCTTTGAGCTCGAAAGGAGCAACAAACACAGAGTGAGCGAAATGAGAAGTATTCCTTGACCTCGACCGTGTAGTGCATTCATGAAGGTCACCAATGATGGTCGTCGGTGGGTGATCAACTTGTACTCGCCGGGGAGCCTCTCGCCTGGACACAACCTCCCCTCAGCAGCAACCTCCACTCGATCAGCCTCAGTCGTAGTGGGTGTAGGGTATGGTCCGTCCTCGATCATCGTCGTAGTAGTGGAAGTAGCACGTACGCGATCAGCCGCTGGAGCATCACCACCATCATCGTCGTCGTCTCCATCTCCGTCCTTCTCATCCTCAAAGATCCTCGCTCCAATCTCCTCGTCACCTGCACACTCAAAAGCAGAAGAGCTACATGGTTAGTGTCAAGGTTGAGCACACGATATGCTCTAGAATGAATCGCATAACCAAGGAAAATCCCATCCGAACATCTGGACTCAAACTTGTCCAACTTGCCCTTCTTCAGAATGAAACACTTGCAGCCAAAAGCTCTAAAGTGACTCACCTTGGGTTGTCGACCATGCATCAGCTCATAAGAGGTCTTCTTTTTGAAAGCACGAAGGAAGATGCGATTTGAGACATAGCAAGCGGTATTGACCGCCTCGGCCCAGAAATGCCTAGGAGTCCAATGCTCATCGAGCATCATCCTGGCCATCTCACAAAGGGTCCGGGTCTTCCTCTCCACTACGCCATTCTGCCAAGCGATGTATGGAGAAGAGTACTGATGATCAAGACCAAGATCACTGCAAAAGGCATCAAAATGAGAGTTCTTAAACTCCGTGCCATTGCTCGAATGGCATCACCATGTCTTTCATTCTTCAACCTCAAGATCAAGTCTCGAACAAAGCCAAATGTCTCACTCTTATCCTCCAGAAAGAAAACCCGAGAGTACCTCGAAAAATCATCAACAACCACAAGAACATACCACTTCCCACCGGTAGAGCGAACACGAGCTGGCCCAACCAAATCCATGTGCAACAACTCACTAGGTCGCTCGGTCATGACTAAAGTCAGAGGGGCGTGAGAAGCGGCAACCATCTTTCCATGCCGACAAGAAGCACAAACCAAATCCTTCTCGAATTTCAACTTAGGCAATCCTCGGACAAGATCAAGACCACTCAAGCGGGAAAGCAACTCAAAGCTCAAGTGTCCCAACCTCCTATGCCATTTCCAAAGCTTAGCCGAAACACCAGCAACAAAGTATCGAGGAGGACCAACAGACTGGGAAAAGTCGGCACGAAAAATTTGACCCTCGGGGACGATCGTACAGACAAGATTGCCTCGAGAATCAAGCACACGAGAAGCACCCGACTTAAAACGAACCTCAAAACCTTTGTCAAGTAATTGAGATACTGACAACAGGTTGAAACCAAGTGACTTGACCAGGGCCACACTTCTGAAGGTCACCTTGCTACTCACCTTCACCATACCTTCAGCAAGCACTCGTCCTCTCCCATTATCCCTGAAAGTGATGTACTCCCTCGTACTCACCAGGGTGAGGCTGGAGAACCACCCACGATCTCCGGTCATGTGTCGTGAGCAACCAGAGTCGATCCACCAAAAGTTCTCCAAGCCTCCCACCTGCAATAAAAAACGAGGACGAGAATGAGCAAGCGACTCAACACTAGGGTTAGTACCAAAAGAGTTAAACCAGTGCTGAGCCATTTGCTCAAAAGAAGGGTTAGAAAAATCCATCCTCCCAAAACCTCTAGGCGGAGCCATCTCACGCCTACCACCAAAGGACCTGTCACGTCTCACTAGAAGAGTACGCGCACCACGAGGGGGAAAACGTGGCCCGTAGTCCATCTGAGACCCAAAGCTCCGATCGTGCCTCCCAAACTCGTAACGGTCACGAGAAGGAGCACAACGAGCCAACTCACCACGCCCAAACCCAACACGCCTGTCTCTTTGAGGGAACACACCTCCACCTCCACCTCCACGAGTGGGAACTGTACGCACATACACCTCACCCCTAGGTAGAGTCCCTCTACGAGGCTCAGGCACACCACGAGCAAGGTGCTACCTGTCCTTGTTTGCCATCTCCCTAGCAAACATGTCATCCCTCTTCCTCCGAAAACAAAACTCATCCTTGTGCCCATTGAGGACCAGGTGTGTCCGATGACCAGTGGAGGGTCGCTCCTTAGTGATGAGTGATTGACAACGTTGTGTGAACTGATGCTTGGCTAAGTGTGCAGGTACAGGTTGCGGCTTGACTCATGTCGGTGCAGGTGAAGAACAAGCGCAAAAGGCCTGAGCCGTGGTGGCCTCTGGGTGATGGAGTGGCAAGTAGGCTTGGTTCGATGGACTCGGTGGCCGATGGGGTCAAGTGCGAGCCGTGCGGTGCAGGACTGGCAGGCTGAAGTCATGAACATGGGCCGGTGCAAGGTAGCGGTTGAAGCCCGAAGCTCGCAGGCGGGGTTTGGTGGTTTGCCCACAAAACCAACTGGTGGACGGTTTCTTGGTTTGGGCTGCAAAACCAAGCCCGGAGGCCCGAGGCGACGGAGATGGTGATCCGGGAGCTTCGGGAATCTTCGAGGCGGAGGGCACGTAGCGTGATCGCGGGGTTTGCGTCGAGGTGAAGCGAAGCCGCGGTGGAAGCGTGTCCGTCCGATGAAGACTTGACCAAAATGCCCCCGAGGGGTTGTATCTTCATTTCAAGCAGTAGGGGTAGCGTGGTCATTTACCTCCCTCCGATGGACTTTGTATAAGTAGCGGAGAGGTGGATGGCATCTCTCTCTCTTGGACTCTAGGGCTTTCTCCCCTGGTAGATTTCTCTGAACTGCTTCTTTTCCCTCTGGATTCCTTAGGCTAGACTCTTGTACAGACTCTGACCTCTGGATGTATGGAAGCATTCGGCGTCCTAGTGATCTTCTAGTCCCTTGTGATTTTCGTGTCATTTCGGGGCTATTTTTGGCGGGTTTTGTTCTTCGCTCGATTCGTGATTTTGGGGGTGTTTCTTCATGGATTTCTTTGAGGGGATCATGGGTGGATGCCTTGCGTATCTTTGTGTGTGATCTTGACCCCTCAAACGTTGTGGAGAGCCTTCGATTCGTGCGTTTTTGGTTGGTGCCCAAGTTCATGGTGGTGGTTCGTGTGATCCGTGATTCCCGGTGATTTGGTGGCTTAGGAGTCAAGATTTTTGGGGCATAGCTTCCTCTTGTGTTGCTTATCATCTCCCCCAAATCTAGTCTCAAGAGTTTTAGCTGTTTGGGAGATCCAGTGATGGAAAGGTGGAGTTGACTCCCGAGCTCGGACGTTTTTCTGCTCTGTTCGAGCCCGGCGGACCGTCCGCAAGTCCCATGCGGACTGTCCGCGAGGTGTAGACAACGCAGCTGTTCTTCGTGTTCTTCGTTTGTTCTTCGCGTGGTTCGTTTCGATCCATTGGTTTCAGGCTTTTCTTTTGCAGGCAGTTCGCGGACCATCCGCGTGGTCCTGGCGGACTGTCCGCGCGGCCCTGAGTTTTCATCTGGGGTGGCTTGCATTTTGTCTGGGGTGTCCAGTGGCTTTGGCGGATTGTCCGCGCTGCACGGTCGGACCGTCCGCGAGGAGAGGTTTTTCCCCCGGGGATTCTGGTAGCTCCTGAGACATTTTTGGATCGTCCGCGCCTGCCTCACGGACCATCTGCGCTACCCTGGCGGACTGTCCGAGACAGCCATGCGGACTGTCCGGCTTGGACGCAGGAACTTGCCAAGTCTGATCGGTTCCTTTGATTCTTGCTTTGGTGCTTCCGCTCTTTGCTCCGAGGCTTGTCTTTTGATCTTGTGAGCTTGTGTGTGCCGTGTTTGGAGCTTCCTTTGTGTGCGCGAGTGCTTGGAGTGGCAATCAGGGTGTAGGCCGAGTTCGACCTTTGGGAAGAATTTTTATCAGCTCCCATTCACTCCCCCCCTCTCTGGTCGCCCTATTCGGTCCTTCACTCATCCCTCCCACAATACTCACAATGGAAGTGGATTGGCACTGGCTTAGGCGGTGGCTTCTCTGTGGGCTTCTCAACACCTTTCTCTCCTGACTTCCCCTCAAAGACACCCAGGTTGCTCACAAACTTGATGGGTTTCTGGTAATTCTCTGTTTTCTGGGGGAACACTGGTGGGTCTGGAGTTGTATCAAGCTTGTTTCTCAAGTGGTTTGGCTTGGGTGCATATTTGTTCATGGGTATGGTGTGTGGTTGAGTAGGGATCTCTCCAACTTTCTCTTCTCCCTCACCAGTCTTCTCACCACACTTCTCAGCCCCCAACGCCTGACCATCAAACCTCTTGAACTGAGCCAACATCAAACTCAATTGTGGCTCATGCCCAGACAACCAACTCATCAATTTCCTAAGCTCATCATTTTCATCCTGCAGACGATCAACATAGTGTGCAAGTTCCATGTTCTTCAAAGCATGCATTTCACAGGTTGAACATGATGTAGGAAGAGGAGCTTTCAATGCCGCCTCAAGAGAAACAATCCTAGTGTGAGATTCATCTAGCCTAGCATGCAAGATAGGACATGAAGTACAAGCTCCAAACAAAGCTAGCCTAGACTTCAATTCATCACACTCAATCCTAACCACATCTAATTCCTCTAAAGTAGAGGCATGCTTCTCCTTGAGAGCAGTCAAATCAGCAAGAAAAACTGAGCAGTCACCACAATCAATCTCATCAGACACCACAGGAGCAGATTTCAAAGCAACTATCTCATTTCGAGCATCCACAAGCAAGGATTCAAGTTCAGCTACCTTGTCCTTAGCATCACCCAACAAAGACCTAAATTCCCTCTTCTCCTTGTTGGTCTTTCTAAGCACATCATCATGGTTGTCAAGCAACTCATTCATCCTAGCATTCTCCTCTAGCAAGAAGTTGGGATCTTGTCGTACCTCTTCATCGGAGTCGGAGTTCGAATCCGAGCTGTGCTTCCCACCCTTCTTGGAATGCGCCATGCTACAAAAGCCTCCTTGTGCGACGAAGCTCAGGCCGGTGATGTTCTTGCCCATGTGCCGCTTGTCCTTGCTCTTCTCTTGCTCTTCCTCGCTGCTCGAACCGGAAGAAGCATCGCTTGATGTCGAGTCGATGTCGCTCGCTCCGGCGACCATCGCTCGAGCGATCTTCTTCTTGTGGCCGCCGCTCTTCATGTGCCTTCTCTCGCTCTTGTCCTTGTGCTTGTCCTTGTAGTCGTTCCGGGAGCGGTGCTTGTTGTAGTCATGCTTGGGCTTGCCCTTGTAGTCGTTCCTGATCTCCATGGCTTCAGGGCATTCGGTGATGAAGTGCCCATGTTTCCCGCACCGATAGCACATCCCCGAGCTCCGCCTTGCATTCTTGCGGTTCTCGTGCATCCGCCCAAACCTCTTGCTCAACAAGGCGAGTTCGTCCTCGCTCAGCACATCAAAGTCCTCATCTGGCAAGGACACAAGACAAGACAAAGAAAAACCACCAGAGTTAGCGTTAGTCCTTGATCCTGAGACAAGAGCCAAGCTATGAGGATCAGTGGGGCTCTCGCTCTTGGCTCTCAAGCCACGATCAACCTCTGACTACCTGAGCTTGGAGAACAGCTCATCAAGCGAAAGCGTATCATACGCGCTCAACTCCTCAATGGCCTCGACCTTGGCACTCCACAAGGACCTATCCAGGGCATGCAAAAGCTTGATAGGTTGATCATGATCCGTGTATGGGAGCACTGTGACATTGGCCCTCATGTTGTTGACTATGCAAGTAAAGCGCTGAAACATAGCATCGGTCGACTCACCGGGGAGATGAGTGAAGTTCTCGTACTCTCTCCGGTAAGTGGAAAACATCCGGGCTTGCACTTGGGCATTGCCAACATGAGCATTCTTCAACTTGAGCCAAATCTTTCTGGCCACATCCTCTTCGTACACTCGATCAAACTCCGAGGCACAGAGAGCACGAAATAGGTAATCAACAGCCTTGCTGTTGGTCTCAAACATGTCCCACGATCCTGGAAGCAGAAAACTATATGGGATGACATAATGAGGATTCTGAGTGACCTCCCAGATAAGAGTTCCCTTCCCTCGCAAAAACGCGCCGATGCGCCTTTCCCACATCGGGTAATTCTTGCCATCAAAGTGCAGAGGACCCGACCCCTTGCCGTAATCGCCCATCTTTGGATCTTAGACTGGTTAGAATCATGAAGATCTGTAATCGGCTCTGATACCAATTGAAGGACCAAATAGGGCGACCAGAGAGGCGGTCAGTGAATGGGAGCCGATAAAAATTCTTCCCGAAGGTCGAACTCGGCCTATACCCCGATTGCCACTCCAAGAATCCGCACACACAAAGGAAGCTCCAAACAAGACACACACAAGCCTAGAAGATCAACCAACGAGCCTAGGAGCAAAGAGCGGAAGCACCGGACAAGAATCAAAGCACTTGGTCAATTCTGGAAACGACCAGTGCAGACCGTCCGGCTGGTACTGGCGGACTGTCCGCTAGTGTACGGCGGACTGTCCGCGAGTACGTTCCGGACTGTCCGCGAGTACGGTCCGGACTGTCCGAAATGAACAACAGAATCACCAGAGCTGCAAGCTGAAATTCGAACCGTCCGTGGAGGTCACGCGGACTGTCCGCCAGTGTCGCGGACCATCCGTGAGGCCTCGGTGGACTGTCCGTCAACCCGCTGGAAACCCCAGACAGAAACACCAGACAAACTCTTCACCACGCGGACCGTCCGGGAGCTACACACAGACTGTCTGCAAACAACTTACAACGAAACCCTAGGGCCGAAACGGATCGAAACGAAGACGCACAAGAACACGAAGAACACGCGAAGAACACAGGTCGCGCGGACTGTCCGCGGGCTCCTCGCGGACTGTCCGCTAGCCCCGGATAGAGCTGCTCGAGCTCGAGGTCACGAAGTCAACTCTCCCAATCCATCACCGGATCTCCCAAATGCCAAAAGCTCTTGAGACAAGATTTAGGGGAGATGATAAGCAACACAAGAGAAGCTATGCCCCAAAAATCTCGTCCTCTAAGCCACCAAATCGCCGGGAATCGCGGATCACACGGACTCCACCAAGAACACAAACTCTAGCCAAAAACTCACGAATCGAAGGCTCTCCACGGCGTTTGAGGGGTCAAGATCACACACAAACATGCGCAAGGAATCCACCCATGATCCCCTCAAAGAAATCCGTGAGGAAACACCCTCAAATCCCCGAATCGAGCGAAGAACGAAACTCCCCAAAAATAGCCCCAAAAAATGACACGAAAATCACAGAGGACTAGGAGATCACCGGGACGCCGAATGCTTCCATACATCCAGAGGTCAGATTCTGTACAAGAGTCTAGCCTAAGGAATCCAGAGGGAAAAGAAGCAGTTCCGAGAAATCTACCGGGGGAGAAAGCCCTAGAGTCCAAGAGAGAGAGATGCCATCCACCTCTCCGCTATTTATACAAAGTCCATCGGAGGGAGGTAAATGACCACGCTACCCCTACTGCTTAAATGAAGATACAACCCCTCAGGGGCATTTTGGTCAAGTCTTCATCGGATGAACATGCTTCCACCGCGGCTTCGCTTCACCTCGACGCAAACCCCGCGATCACGCCACGTGCCCTCCGCCTCAAAGCTTCCCGAAGCACCCGGATCACCATCTCCGTCGCCTCGGGCCTCCGGGCTTGGTTTTGCGACCCAAACCAAGAAACCGTGCACCTGATGGTTTTGTGGGCAAACCACCAAACCCTACGTGCAAGCTTCGGGCTTCAACCGCTACCTTGCACCGGCCCATGTTCACGACTTCAGCCCGCCAGTCTTGCACTGCACGGCTCGCACTAGACCCCATCGGCCATCGGGTCCTTCGAACCAAGCCTACTTGCCACTCCATCACCCGGAGGTCACCACGGCTAAGGCCTTTCGCGCTTGTTCTTCACCTGCACCTACACGAGTCTAGCCGCAACCTGTACTTGCACACTTAGCCCAGCATCAGTCCACACAACGTTGTCAATCACTCATCACTCAGGAGCGACCCTCCACTGGTCCTCGGACACACCTGGTCCTCAGCTACGCCAGAATACCAGTGCTCCTAGTCACCATGGCAGTAGTGGAGGTGCTCATCGTGACACACCCACTCCTCAACGTACCTGTCCGGACGCTAGCAACAGGGGGCAAAGGTGGTGAAGGCAGCGTCACTAGCAAGTCGGGAGACTCTCGCTACGATGCTTGCACAACCATCAACGCTAGACGTGCTGAGCATGAGAAGCAAAAGGATGTGGATTCTGATTCCTTTCCTGCTCTCTCCACTCGACTTCAAGCTCTGCTTCTTCCGGAGAAATTCAAGCCTTACGGTATCTCTAAGTATGATGGCAAGCAAGATTCGAGGCAGTGGTTGCGCTATTACGCTCTGTCCATCACCAATGCCGGAGGCAATGATGATACCAAGTGTATCTATTTCCCTTTCGTCTTGGAGGAAGAGCCCCTCACATGGTTTGAGTCTCTCAAACACGGCTCCATTGGCAACTGGGGACAACTCAAGCATCGCTTCACCAGCAACTTCGCGGGTTCTCTAGGCCGTCATGGTACTCGGATGGACCTTGCCCTGATCAAGCAAAAATAAGGCGAGACTCTGCGCGAGTACATGCGTCGCTTCTTTGAGAAAAGGGCTACTATTGTTGACGTTACCGAGAAAGAAGTCATTGATACCTTCCAGGATGGTTTTTATGCCGACAGACTTTTCCAAGACTTCGGTCGCGCTCGCGCAGCCAACATCACCAAGCTCAAGGAGATGATCACTCACTGGGCGGACGGGGAAGACAAGGCTCGGAATCGGTTCAAGCATCTTCGCAACAACCAGAACAACAACAACAACAACAATGCTGGAGGAAGCAGTAGTGGCAAGCAACAGCAGGGCAACCGCCAGGGTAATAACTACTCGAGCAATCCTAATCGCAAGCACAAGCCCGACAATACTGTTACTGCCATGGAAGCTACTGCCAAGCCTGAAGATGATCCTCACTGGGCAACATTGACCAAGCAGAAATGCCCATGGCACCCAGAGGGCGATCATACTACAGAGCAGTGTTACCAACTTCGTCGTGCGTTGAAGAACACACCCGAACCAACGCACCCAAACCCGCGATTTCGCAAACACAAGGGGAAGAAGGCTAACTCAGACAAAGACACTAGGTTTCAAAACCCCTCCAACACTGCCAATGTTATATTTGGCGGTATTCCAACCAAGCGCATGCAGAAGCTTGCACTCAGGGAGATTATGTCTATCCAACCAGCAGCTCCCACTTTTTCTAAAGTGGTCTGAAACTCCCATTACCTTCTCGAGGGCGGATCAATGGACTAGTTTCTCTGAGCCAGGACGATATCCTCTCATTCTGGATCCAGTGGTGGTAGGCTCCAGGCTTACCAAGGTTTTTATTGATGGTGGTAGTTGTCTCAAAGTCCTCTTTGCCAAGACCTTGAAGAAGATGGGCCTAGATATCACCAACATGCTTACCAAGACCAACTCACCATTCTATGGTATCATCCCGGGCAATGCAGCTATTCCTTTGGGTTCAGTTGTACTACCCGTTACCTTTGGGACAAAGGATCACTACCGCACTGAGTACATCAAGTTTGAGGAGACTTCTTACCATGCCATCCTCGGCAGGCCTGGTCTCGCTAAGTTCATGGCTATTCCACACTATGTGTACCTTGTACTCAATATGCCGAGCCCCAAAGGAGTTCTCTCATTGCAAGGGGATCTGAAGCGTTCCTACGACTACGACACAGAAGTCGTAGAACTTGCCTCGACTACTCAAGTACCCAATGCGATGATGGAAGTCTTCACTGCCGCAAAAAAGCTTCCTCCGAGCGAGCTGGAGGTTCCTGAGAAGACGGATAACAACAAGCCTGCACTGTCTGGTGATGTCCTGCTCAAAGCCATTGACCTTGGTACTGGTGACAGCAACAAGACGACCATGATCAGTGCACAACTTGATCCTAAATAGGAAGACGCGCTCATCAACTTCCTTCGGGCTAACTGTGATATCTCTGCATGGAAACCATCTGACATGCCAGGTGTGCCCAGGAGGTTGATTGAGCACTCACTCAATGTCGATCCTAACGCTACCTCCAAGAGACAACACCTTCGTCGTTTTGCTGATGACCGCAGGGCTGCTATCAAGAAAGAGCTCGCTAAACTACTCGCGGCTGGCTTCATCCGGGAAGTCTTTCACCCGCAATGGCTTGCTAACCCTATGCTCGTCAGAAAGAAGAACTCTAATGTTTGGAGGATGTTTGTCGACTACACTGATCTCAACAAGCATTACCCCAAGGATCCTTTCGGGTTGCCGCGGATTGACCAAGTCATTGACTCTACGGCGGGCTGCGCTTTACTTTGTTTCCTGGATTGCTATTCCGGCTATCATCAAATCGCAATCAAGGAATCTGATCAAGAGAAGACCGCATTCATCACCATGTTTGGTGTGTATTGTTATACAACAATGTCCTTCGGGTTGAAAAATGCTGGTGCTACTTATCAAAGAGCTATCCAAGCGTACTTCAAGAAGCAGCTTCACAAGAACGTGGAAGCATACGTGGATGACGTCATTGTCAAGACTAGGGATCCAGACATGCTTATCACAGATCTTGAGGAAACTTTCACTTTGCTACGTGAGTATCAATGGAAGCTCAACCCCAACAAATGCGTCTTTGGCGTATCATCAGGAAAACTACTCGGGTTCATCATCAGTCATCATGGCATCGAAGCAAACCCTGAGAAGATTACTGCCATCTCCAACATGCAAGCTCCGACTACTATTAAAGATGTCCAGAAGCTTACTGGTTGTATGGCATCACTCAATCGCTTCATCTCACGACTTGGAGAACGGGGTCTACCTTTCTTCAAGTTACTCAAGTGGCAAGAGAAGTTTACGTGGACAACTGAAGTTGATCAAGCTCTTTCTCAGCTAAAGGAGTTCTTATCCAAGCCTCCAGTCCTCATAGCTCCTCTGCCCAATGAAGAGCTCTTGCTCTACATCGCTGCGACTACTAATGTTGTCAGCACTGCTATTGTCGTTGAACGGCAGGAGGAAGGCCATGGCTACCCTGTCCAGAGGTCGGTATACTTTGTCAGTGAAGTACTCTAAGAGTCCAAGTCTCGCTACCCTCCGGTATAGAAGCTACTCTATGCGGTTCTGATTACTTCACGGAAGCTCCGCTACTACTTCGACGAGTACAAGATTTCTGTGGTTACCAGCTACCCGCTTGGCGAGATATTGCACAACCGGGATTCCACAGGAAGGATTTCTAAATGGGTTGTAGAGCTTATCGCTCTATCGCTCGAGTTCAAGTCTCGCACTGCTATCAAGTCTCAAGCCTTGGTTGATTTCATGGCTGAGTGGCGGGAAAATCAAGTCCCAACTCCAATTGAGCATCCAGAACATTGGGTCATGTACTTTGACGGTTCCCTCAAGTTGGAAGGCGCTGGTGCCCAATGAAGGTCTCAAACAATGAAGCTGAATATGAAGATCTCCTGCATGGTCTTCGCCTTGCAGTCTCTCTTGGCATTACACGACTACTTGTCTATGGTGATTCTTTGGTGGTCATCAATCAAGTCAACGATTCTTGGGATCGTAATGCTGAGAATATGGATGCGTACTGTCAGGAGGTACGCAAACTTGAGAACAAATTTCATGGTCTCGAGTTCCATCATGTGGTCCACGACAACAATGTTGCTGCGGATGTCTTGTCGAAGCTGGGATCTACACGAGCTCAAGTGCCAGCTGGAATCTTCGTCCATGAACTCCACAAACCATCAATTCCGGAGCAATCATCTGCACCTACGACTACTTCAATTCAACCTGATCGAGAAGTGCTTATGATTGACGTGGACTGGAGAACTCCTTTCATCGACTACATTAAACATCAGTTGATTCCTGAAGACAAGTCAGAAGCTGAGCGCATCTTCCGCCGCGTCAAGGCTTATGCTCTAGTTGGAGATCAACTCTACAAGCGAGGCGCAAGCTCTGAAGTACTCATGAAGTGCGTTTCTCGCGAGGAAGGCAAGGAAATCTTGGAGGAGACACACAAAGGAATCTGTGGCAATCACGCTTCTTCCCGCACCTTGGTAGGAAAAGTGTTCAGACGTGCTTTCTACTGGCCTACAGCTCTTGCTAATGCAGAGGAACTAGTCAAGAAGTGCCAGGGATGCCAATTCTTCGCCAGGCAACAACACGTTCCTGCCTATAAGCTCATCACGATACCACCAACTTGGCCTTTCGCTTGCTGGGGCTGGATATGATTGGTCCTCTCCCAAATGCGCCAGGAGAATTCAACAGAGTTCTCGTGGCTATCGACAACTTTACCAAGTGGATTGAGGTCAAGCCTATTACCTACCCCAAGGCTAATAGAGTCCTTGACTTCTTGGATGAAATCATACATCGCTATGGGTTCCCCAACCGCATTATCACAGACCTGGGTTCGAATTTCAACAATCACCAGTTCTAGGAGTACTACGAGAATAGTGGAATCGACGTCCGGTACGTCTCCATCGCTCACCCACGTGCCAACGCCCAAGTGGAATGAGACAATGGGATGATACTCGATGCCCTCAAGAAGCGACTGTATGATGCTGCAAACTTCAAGGGCGGCAAGTGGATCAAGGAACTACCCAATGCACTCTGGGGGCTGCGCACTCAGCCTACTACCCCCACAGGGTAATCACCTTACTTCCTGGTCTACGGCTCTGAGGCCATTTTGCCTGCTGATGTCATGTGGCGTTCTCCGACGGTTGACCAGTACGAAGAAGGCATAGCTGAAGAAACAAGACAGACAGATGTCGACAGTCTCGAGGAAGCTCGCTGCAACACACTCGTTCAATCTGCTCGATATCTCGAGAAGATTCGCCGTTACCATGACCGCAACGTTAAGGAACGCTCCTTCAACGTTGGTGATTTAGTCCTTCGTCGCATCCAGAATACGACAGGGCTACACAAACTCAACTCGGCATGGGAAGGTCCTTTTTCTGTTGCAAGGGTTATCGGTCCAGGCTCATACCGCCTACAAACTCTTGAAGACGAGGAAGTTGACAAATCTTGGAACATTGACCAGCTTTGTCGCTTCTACCGTAGGGGGTCTCAACAACCCTCTCCAGACGGCTTCGGCTGTAAACAACTCGTAGGGGGCCTCATCAACCCTCTCCAGGCAGCTTCGGTTACAACCACTCAACAGACAGCTATGGTTGTCACCACTCGTAGGGGATCAAGACAATCCTCTCCAGACAATTTCGGCTGTATCTTCTCGTGGCTTTCAGCTGCGAGCACTCGTAGGGGGCTTTATCAACCCTCTCCAGGCAGTCTCATTCTGCGACCTCGCAGGGAGTCATGATAAACTCTGTCCAGACGACCCTGTGTCGTGTAGAACAATAAGTGGCACATGCTGTCCATGTCTCTACTTCTTAATAAGAGGCTTCGGCTTAGAGTAACACCCTTCTGGTAGGGTCTCAGTGGAACTCTCATACAAGTTGCTGCTATAGCAAGGATGAGTTCATCACACTGTCTCCTACGGTCTTACTCGTTCTTCGGAACATCCTTGCGAGTACTCTCTCACTAGGCTCATAGCCTCAGAGGTACTTAAGACATTGTAAATACTATACAATGTATTCAGTAATAAAGTTGTTATCCTATATATCGACTTGTTACTGTCCTTTGCTTATTCATAACAAAGCCTTCTTTACGCTGCTACAGCTAAGGTGTTCAACTCGTTATGAATAAGTTCTTTACGAGTACTCTCTCACTAGGCTACTAGCCTAAGAGGTACTCAAGACATTGTAAACTCTGTACAATGTGCTACGTTTGGTTTAATCACGACAAAGCCTTTTTTTTATGCTGCTACAGCTAAGGTGTTCAACTCATCGTGATTAACCTCACGTTCTTCGGAACATATCTACACTCGTGTTTCGTATCTCTTTTTGCAGCCACACACTCAATACCAACTCAAGTACTTGGCCAACACATAAGCATACAAGGGATCCAGATAATTGACTTACTCAAGTTTTCAATTATATTACATAAACACTTGTTCAGGATTACACTCATTTTTTCCCTATTGTTTTTGCTATACAGGTACATCTAACAGAGATCAATGAACTTGGAGACTGCTTTCGCGATTGGAGAAGTCTGTTGCATCAACTCATTGAGCCGATCGTTGGTGCAATCTCCAGATCTGCCGTTCATGATGACTGTCAAATCTCCCTCGGCGTAGAATGACTTGATGAAGCTCAAGACTTGATTTGGGATTGTGCAAGCCAGCCTCTGAGCGTAGAATCTTCTTCGGTGTGTCCTTCAACCTCTCCACAAGTGGACGAGGCTGAACTCCAGCGACTCTGGGCTCGAAGAGATTTGCCACTGGCTCGGCTGCTTCTGTCAAGGCTTTCAACTCTGAGCGCAGGCCTTCGGCTTCTTCAATCTTGGTCTTGAGCGACTGCATGCAAGTCAACAAGTCATTCCAGCCTGCTAGGCGAATCTCCATCTCACGCTCAAGTTCGAAGCACCGCACCTTATAATCCGCCTCAAGATCCATGCGAGTTGCTTCTTCACGATTAAAGGCCAGCTGCCATTCCAGTGCCTTATTCTTGAATTTCTCAACGTCTTGAGTCAGCTCTGCAGGAGATCAAGGCTACTTATCAGATGCAGGGCACAAGAATAAAGTACTCTATGATGAATTCAGAAAGGGAGATTACCTTTATTCTTCTGGCGCAGAGACTTGTTCTTACCAACAACATCATCTTTCTGGGCCGTCAGCTTCTGGATCTCGTTGTGGTACTCGGCGGCGTTTCCATCAAGTTTTTCTTACAGTTTCAGAGACAAGGCTTTCTGCTATTTGAGTTCTTCTCTGAGCTGCGCAACTTCTTCGATGTCAGCCGCATGTTGCTCAAGCAGGCGAGTCTTGCGTTTCGACTACATGACTACTTCCTGCAAGGGCGAAAACATCTTAAGAGTCAGAGACAGGATATCTTTGGCTAAAAAGTACTCTACAATAGACTACACACTTACCACGAAGAGTTTTTCAATGCTGCAGAACATCTCACCGTGCGCTTGCAAGTTGTCCTCATCCAGGCAGGAGTCGTCATACAGTATCAACCCTTCTACCATGGATTGGGTACTTGTGCTTGCCGCAGAGTACTTCGTAGCACTACGCAGAGGAGTCGGGTCTTCAATGATTGGCTCATGCGACACTATGCGATGCTCCGGGTTGTCTTCCAGTGCCAGCTGTGCATCAACCTGATGCACGAGAGCTTCGACAACTGGAACTTCTTCATGGCACAGCCCGGTTTCTGGATCAGCTTCCAGGCCCTCATTTACCACGGCTTCAATATCTTCGAGTTGTTCAGCCCTGGGCTTGGAAGCTGCCTCCACCGCTGCTTTGACCACGTCGTTCTAGAGGAAGCGCAGTGCTTCTGCAGCATCAGCTTCGGCGGGTACTTCTTGGCGCTCTGGAAGCACATCCTCTTGTTGCTCTTGAGGATTTTGTTCTTCCTTAGCAAGACTACTTCTAGAGGCACCCCACTTTACATCAGTGGATTTTCTGCATCAACAAGTTGGTCAGCAAATTCAGAGTAAACAATATTAATAAGTACTCGAGTACTTGAGTACTTACAGAGCAGCTCGAGGCACTGAACCTTTCGGCCCCAGCATGTCGAAAAATGAAGGCACTACCGGCACCTCTGGCACACTTTCCACCGGTAGCACACTCCTTGGTACCGCGGTTTCTTGTTGCTCATGCGCCATCGTCTCGACGGTTGACGCTGGAACCAACTCGGGTTCCGTTGTTCTTGTGGGACTACTCGAGAGCACATTGCCTGCACTCTCGATTATCTGCGCAAGACAAAATTCAAGAAATTACAACAAGCAAACAAGTATTCAACATAATATTGGCTACTTAAAGTTCTCAGGACTTACTGTAATGGATGGCGGGGTCGTGATCTTCTTCACAGCTCGCTTTCCCACTGTGGTCCTTTTCTTCCGCGGCAGCAGCGTCACATCATCTGCGAGGGATGATGCTGGCCTCTTCAATGGTCCTACGGCGAGGCCACTGGGGATTGGCGAGCCAGAGTACCCGTAGCGGCTTTTCACTTCAAAACGCTGTTGAAGTGTCTGGCCGTCATCATCGCTTGAGGAGGCGTCCTCCACCAAGACTTCTCCTTCTTCCCCTTGAGCAAATCGACTACTCTCGGGGGCTTGAGCCTCGACTCCTGTTGGCTCTCCCTCCGGCGCTTGTAGTGGATCCTCGGGACGAGGAGGAGGGTCGGACACAAACTTCAAGACATCCTCCTGTGAAACAACACAAATGTTAGCTACATGACTACTTATAATAAGTACTCGGGGGCTCGTTCTTGGAGACTTACCAGACGCGGAGGGTTGTTGGCACTATATTCCTGGACGGCTGTAGGAATTTTGTGAAGATTCTTGAAGATCTTCTGCAGCCTCTCCATCACAAGATCATCGCTGATCTCTTCTGAAGATAGCCTCGAGCCATCATCAGCTCCAGTGTACTCGAACCCGAGATGCTCCCGCTGCATCAAGGGTTGTACCCGTCGCTTCATGAAGCTGAAGGCTACTCTTTCAGCAGTCAAGCCTTGCGCTTTCTTCTGCGCAATCTTCGCCAGCAGCTCTGGAATTTGAATGCACTCTTGCATCGTTGGTTCATCCTTCTAGAGCCTATGATATACAGGAGCGAACATGCTCGGCTTCGGCAGTTGAGGCGGGGCATTGTCGATGTAGAACCACTTGTTCTTCCAGTCTTGATTTGAATCAATCAAGTCGTACTTGAAGTACAGCTCCTGAGCCTTCTGGCGCATCTGGACACCGGCTCCACCGACTACCACTGGGAAATTTGCGTTGGGCTACGGCTTCAAGCGGAAGATCTTCCTAAACAGAGCCCAATGTGGGCGGATTCCAAGGAAGGCTTCGCAGAAGTGCACGTACACTGCAATCTGGAAGATGCTGTTGGGGTTGAGGTGTACGTGCTCCAACTTGAAGAAGTCGAGGAAGCCCCTGAAGAAGTCTGATGACGGCAGCGTCAACCCACGCTCGACGAAGTGGCCGAACATCGGGATTTCATCTAGACTTTTCTCCATCGGCCACGCATCTGCGGCGGCAGAGCTCCAGCCAGCAATCGCTTTCTCGAGCAGCAACCCGCTGGCTTCAAGGGCGTTGATATCTTCTTCCCTCATCTTGGACTTCTTCCAAGAGACGGCCTGGCTTCGTGGCTTCATGATGACCACCGTCTTGTACTTCGGCTCCGGCAACTGATTTTTGCCGCAGCCGGACATCCTCTTCTGACTCTTGGACGGCACTGGCTTCATCCTTCCAGTCACAAGAGTTTTCTTTCACATTTACTCAAGGGCTGCGAAGGGGTGGAGGGGGAAGTACTTGGCAGCGTGGATCAAAATCTACGGTGGCTACGGATGCTAAGGCTTTCTGGATCTAAGGGCGAATGGAAGCAATGAAACCCTAAGGGATACCCCTTTGGGTATATATAAAACCAAAACCCTAACGGTTCGACCTGGTGACCCTTCGTATTCAGCAGATTGGTTTCACACAGGCAAACTTTTTGGCTAAGTCAGAGGACTAAAATCCAAAGCCTGCTCGGCTCCATCTCGGGGTCTCGACTACTTGATGGAATTGGATTTCCCTCAGCTACAGTTCACTGAATTCAGGCCACTATTCTACAGTCAGATTGGACCCTTCAATTCGAGAAAGTACTCGACTCAAGGCTCGGGGGCTCCGTGCCACGTGTCCTTCAGTTTTTCTCAGGATTTTAAGGGGTTATTTGACAAAGACTACAGATTGACCCTCAGCTTGAATTGTCAATTCGAACTAAGGCTCGGGGGCTACATCCATATAGGATGCGATTTTTTGCAAATCGCATTCCTATATTTTTTCTTTGGATTTTCTGCGGATTTTTCAGAGCAAGATCAAAGAGTAGAAGATTGACCCTCAGCTTGAATCTTGGATTCGACCTAAGGCTCGGGGGCTACATTCCATATGGAATGCGATTTTATTAATCGCATTGCCATGTGGATCTTAGTTGCAAAGATTTCAAGAACGAAGCGGGTATTATTGAAGACCTTCAAGGGAAGTACTCGGGGACGCTTGGGAACAACTCGAGAAGACTTCAAGACTACTCGTGAAGTTAGCTGGAGTACCTTCCAGCCTCGTGATGATTCAAGTACTATTGAAGATTGAAGCTTGTAGAACTTGGGGACGCTTGGGAACTACTCGTGGAGACCTTCAAGACTACTTGGAGCATTGCCCTCGACTACAAAGTACTCAGGGGCTTGTCGACCGGGCATCCCTGGGCCCACCAACACATGTGGGCCATACCCGGGAGATAAGTTCCTGTACAACACCTGGACTACTCGACTAGTGGGCCACGGTGCTGGTACCGTGGACCACAAGGCAAGACAAGACAGATAAGGACTTGTACTAAGACTAGGATAGCTTCCCATACCCTGTATAGGCTACTCTGGGTCCTACTCGAATAGTACCCTTGTACCAATCCGACTTGTAACCCTGCCTCCTGTGGCATATAAGGCGAGGCAGGGACCCCTCTCAAAATATACGCAATCAATACAGAACCACGCAGCATACAGGACGTACGGTATTACACACATTGCGGCCCGAACCTGTCTAATTGTGTGCCCCGTGTCTCACCATCGTGTTCCTGATCTCGGCGAGCCCCACTGCGCAATCTACTACTTCGGGTATCCCGTCGTAGGCTCGGTGTCTAAAACACTGACAGTGACTCTGTTGAAGCTCACAAGAAGATTGTGCGTGGCTCCAGAGAAGATTGGTGTGAGAGGTCTTGTGCTCACCTCACCGGAGTGGTGAAGAGCAACTCTAGTGGAATTGAGGTGTGGCGTGGTTCTTTGGTTCTAATCGGCTCAAGATCAAGTAGTGCCTTGATAGAGGAGAGATTGAACATTAAATCCATCTCAACGTGGATTAGGGGTGACCGATAAGTCACCGACACCACGAGATAAATTCGTCTCTTGTGCTTGGTTACTTCTTTGCTAATTTACTTTCAAGCAATTTACTTTCAGCATTTTTCTTTCTAGAGATTGAATTGTATCTTGGCATCCTAGGTTGCAAACCTTCGACATAGCAATTTAATCCACCTTGTGGTTCTAATTAAATTTCTCTAGTAATGTGATTTTAGATTTTAAACCGCGTATTCACCCCCCTCTAGTCGGTATCCTAGATCCTAGAGCCGGATGAGCCAAGAATAGCCAAGTCTTACGAGCCAAGAAGTAACTTTTAGAAGAAGGTCAACTTCGTAGACTACTCTGATTCTAAAGAAGAAGAAGCTGAAGTTGCATTAGCAGCATGGGTCAAGAACAAAAAGACTGTTTCCTGTCCGTTCGGCAAGAAAGAGCCACAGAAGTTCGGCTTCGACGTTACAAAGGCCGATAAGATATTTGATCTATTGCTGCAACAAGGACAAATTAAGCTTTCTCAGTTCCATACAATACCATCAACGGAGGAACTAAAAAGGATGAAGTACGAGGACCTGTGTGGTCTGAGGACTGGTGGATGGTCGCTCCTTAGTGATGAGTGATTGACAATGTTGTGTGGACTGACTCTTGCCCTAGTATTGCGGGTGCAGGTTGCGGCTTGATTCGGATGGTGCAGGTGAAGAACAAGCACGAAAGGTCTGTGTCTTTGTGACCTCCCAGGAGCGGAGAGACAAGTAGGCTTTGTTCGAGGTACCCGGTGGCCGACGGGATCAAGTGCAGGCCGTACACTGGCAAGAAGAGCAAGACGACGTCGAGAGGATGGAGCCGGTGCAAGGTAGTAGCTAACAACTTAAGCTTGCACGTGGGGTTTGCAGTGGTTTGCCTGCAAAACCACTGGGTTACTTGGCTGAGCCACAAAGCCAAGACCAAAGACTCGACGGGGTGAGCCGACCTGCCTAGGCCGATCTAACAGCCTGGTCAGGGCAGTCTGACCGCCTGACTAGGGTGTGACCAGTGGTAGGGCGGCCTGACCGCCTGACTAGGGTGTGACCAGCAATACTTTGTCGACCGCCCAGGAGGGGCGGTCTGACCGCGTGTGCTGTGGCGCGTCGAGAAGCTTTGAAGCGGAGGACACGTGGCGTGATTGCAAGGCTTGCGTGGAGTTGAAGCGGCTTGCGGTCAACAGGCGTCTGCCCAATGGAGAAATCGACCAAGTTCCAAAAGTGCCCTTTGTTGGTGTGTATCTTAAGTTTAAGTTGTAGGGGTAGTTTGTGTCATTCGGCACCATCCATATAAACTCACTTGAGAGGAGATGACAACCAACTCTTGGAACCCAATTTCATTTGCTTTTCCTCTTTAGTTTTCCCTAGGCAGCTTGCTAGACCTTGTATGAACCTTTCATGGCATGTATAGAAGATTCAGCGTGGTTCATCTTGTGTCCCTTTGTCTCTCAGCGTTTTCCCTTTTGGTGATTTTCAGAGCTATTTCTTGATATTTTCGTGGTGGTTTGTTGGAGGTGTTTCTTGGTGGGATCTTGTTGGGTGTCACACATGAGGTCTTTGTGCCTCTTTTCTTGGTGATTTTGCCCCAGTAATCCCTCGGGAAAACCTTCGATTTGGGTGGTTTTCGGTGGATATCCTTTGGTGGAGAGGTCGTCTAGGAGGTGACCCAGCTATCCCCGAAGTTTCGCTACAATCCGTGGGGTGAATCGGGAGATCGGGTGAGGGAAGTTGAGGGTTGACCCGCGGCCGTTTTCTGGGAGCCAGGCGGTCTAACCGCAGGGGGTAGGCGGTCTGACCGCCCTAGGAAGTTTCGCAAGGAAAGTTTGGTTTTCTGGGGGATTTCTTTGATAGCTTGTTGGCCTTGTTCAGAGGAGTCTCCAGGTGAAATCTTGGGTCGGGGTCGTGAGCTTTGTTTGGTGGTTGAGGGAAACTCCCAGGCCTAGGCGATCTAACCGCCCTTTCCATGCAGTCTGACCGCCCCTGGCAAGAGATTTCCCGTGTGTGGTTTCCACTATGGTGTGTGCGTGTTTGAGTTGGTAGGAAGTGTGGTTAGCTTCTAGGATCAATAGCACTCCAGTGGCTACGTGATCTTGCTACTGCGTTTGATCATGTGTATGGAGAGGATGTGGCTGGAAGAATTTGGGAGAAGCTGAAGAATGCTCATGTTGGGAACGCTTAGGTGCAGGCTCGCTTGTTTGCCACTCAACGGAGAGGGTACGAAAATTTCACTCATCTCCCCAGTGAGTCGATTGATGTGATGTTCCAACACTTAACCTATATTGTGAACAACGTGAGGGCCAATGTGACGGTGCTTCCATACACAGATCATGATAGAGCTATCAAGCTCTTGCACTCACTTGACAGATCTGTGTGGAGTGCCAAGGTCGAGGCCATCTTGGAGTCGGATGTGTATGAGATGTTGACTGTGGATGAGCTGTTCTCTAAGCTCAAGTCGTCAGAGGTGGATCGTGGCCTGAGAGACAAGGTTGAGAGCGCGACTGAGTCGCATAGTCTTGCTCTAATATCTGGATCTGGTGGAAGGACTAACAATAACCCCTCTTCGAGGATGTTTTCCCTGTCTTCCTTTGTGTCCTTGCTAGATTAGGAGTTCGACAAGCTTGGAGAGGACGAGCTGGCCCTGTTGACCCGGAAGTTCGAGAGGCTGCACAAGAACTGCGTGAACATGAGGAGGACCACGTGTACGTGCTACAAGCAGGGACACTTCATCACCGAGTGCCCATAGGTGATTGAGCCCAAGAACGAGTACAAGCACCGCCCAAGGATTGAGAACAAGCACTGCTCAAGGCGTGAGCACAAGCACAAGTACAAGGACAAGGACGAGCGGAGGTCGAGGAAGGACAGCGGCTGCGATAAGAAGAAGAAGGCTCGAGCGATGGTAGGTGCGAGCGATGTCGACTCTGGTTCCTGCTACACCTCGTCAAGTTCCAGTGACAACAACGATGACAACAAGCGCAAGAGCAAGAAGCACGGGTCCAAGAACCTCAGCGGCCTGAGTTGCTTCTGAATGACCGATTAGGCGAACAGAGAGAGGGGGGAGTGAATGGGAGCCGATAAAACTTCTTCTTCAAAGAACTCAGCTTATGTCCCAATCGCAACTCCAAGAGTCACACGAACAAGCGGAAGGAAACACAAACCTTTCTAGAGACCCTAGGAACAAAGATCAAAGGCTAAGAGGCACTACGGAAGCAACCACGAACAAAACAGAGTGCAGCTGCGCCCTACCGGATCATCCGGCCCAAAGATCAAATCATCCAAAAACTCACAGAGCACGACCGGATCATCCAACCGGATCTTCCAGCTACTACCGGATCATCTGACCTAAAGTTCGGATCATCCGGCCCTGACTGGATCACCCGGGACTGAGCGAAAAAACAATGACTTGGAGGAGAAGGAAAATACCAAAACTCGATCAAGCGGGCTCCAAAAATCACAAAAACTTAACCACAACTTCACCAGAACCTAGAGAGACTTCTCCCAAAACATCTCCTCAAAAGAATGACCGGATCATCCGACCCTAACACTGGATCAACCGGGACAACCTAGAAAAATCGCCCGCGGGTCAACTCCAAAATTTCGATCGATGGATCTCCCAAACCACTTGGTGCCTTGAAGTGAAACTTTAGGGAGATGATGAATACCTCAAGGAAAGGTTATGCCTGAAAAATCTCGACCTCTAACTTACTACAACTCAAGGAATCACGAATCTTAGCCAAGAACACCAAGAACTAGGGTTCATCAAAAAAGCTTCAAATTGAGGGCAAATCCTGACGTTTGAGGGGTCAAGATCATCCACAAAGATGCACAAGACATCCACGCATGACCCCTCAAAGAAATCCAAAATGAAATGTCCTAGAAATCGACGCACAAGGATCGAACCGAAAAGCTCTGAAAATGCAAAGAAAAGCAACTCAGAAATAGAGAAGGAGATAGAATTAAATCCACCGGGAGGAAAGGATTTGGCACAAGATTGAGATAAAGACTTCACTATGAAACTCTTGTCCAAATCGGTTACAAGCCACTCCAAGAATCACAAATCTTGGATGGCAAAAAGCTCGCACAAAGAGCCACTCACTCCTCTCACCTTCTCTCCCAAGAGCACTCCCACCACTAGCCAAAGAGATGGCTGAAATTCAGCCACTCCTCCTATATATAGGCCCTTCGGAAAGACCGAAGTGCCCCTACACTATGAGATACAATACAAGCCCTCACAGGGGCATTTTGGTCAACACATGAAGTTCTCCATCGGACGGTCGCACATCTAGCGGGCCTTCACGTCCTCCCGACGCAAGCACCTCGATCATACCGCGTGTCGCCCACTTCGAAGCTTCCCGACACACTCGGATACTGTCTCCATCACGTCGGGCCCTCAGGCTCGGTTTTGAGGCCCAAACCGAGAAACCCTCCTCCTGATGGTTTTGTGGCCAAACAACCAAACCCCGCATACAAGATTCGGTCGTTAGCCGCTACCTTGCACTGGCTCAGTGTTGGTTTTGTCAGCTCGGTGTTGGTTTTGTGGCCAAACCAACAAACCCCGCGTGCAAGCTTCGGTTGTTAGCCGCTACCTTGCACCAGATCCATGTCCACGACTTCGTCTTCCTCTTCTTGCACCATGCGGCCCACACTTGATCCCGTCGGCCACTAGGTTACTCGAACCAAGCCTACTTGTCTCTCCATCACCCCGGATGCCACCTTGGCATAGACCTTTTGCGCTTGTTCTTCACCTGCACCAACGCAAACCAAGCCGCAACCAACACCTGTAATACTAGGCCAAGAGTCAGTCCACACAATGTTGTCAACCACTCCTCACAAGTGCATTGACAACACACCCCATAAACATAGGAAGTTACACAACTGACAACACAACCTGACGAAACACACTCCAAACAAAGCCTCAAAACATCCGGTCAATCGCTCATCATATACAAACCAAGGCACATATCAACTTGGTTTCTCAATCTCCCCCTTGATGAGTGCATTGACAAATGATGGTTTGAAAGCAAACGGAAAAACTCATTTCTCATTTAAGTGCCCAAAAGCCAACAAAAAGCAAACAGAAGGCAACTTGAAATGAGAAGAGCTCCAACCAAAGACTCTCGGAACCAAAGGCTAAACACCATCAAAGAGTCAAGCAACCCACAAGAGCTACAAGCAATCTCGAAAGCCATCAAACCAATTTCAAGTCCTAACAAAGCACTCGTCAACCGCTCATCACCATCAAATCAAGGTTCATATCAACTTGATTTTCCAAATTTTCTCCCCCTTGACGAGTGTGTTGACAACATATGAGCACAAAACAATGGTTTGAGAGGCAAAGGCCGAAAATCTCATCTAAGTGAATGAAAACCACACAAGGGCAAAGAACAAAGTCACCTGGCATGAGAGAAACCACAAATGCCACATCAACTTGGAAAAGATCTCGGTCCCTAATGAAATGGGCAATGACACATCACAACCAAGACATGAAGCTCACAATGCCGACTCCTCGAGGGGAGGCAAAAGGGCTCAACACCATCGGCAAAAGAGCGCAAAACTCACAAGCTCCACCTAAACCCATGCACTAGGGCCAAAGAGCATACAAAACTCATCGTAAAAGTATGTGATAGAGCAAAGAGCAAAACACCAAAACACATCTCAGGCAAACAAAGGAAACTCACCAAAGCCCCCCCCCTACACAAATGCATACTTCCCCTGAACATGTGCATGCAAACTCAAGTTCTCCCCCTGAACTGAGTATACCTTTGGATGCAACAAATGCATGAAAACTGAAACATTTTCTCCCCCAAATGCAACTTTTCCTCATTGACAATGCATGAATCAAGGCAATTTTGCAAAAGATTCAACTACTAGCTTCTCAAATATACAAAGAACACTATAAAATGCTACAAGTGAGATAATGAGCAAGCAAGATAGTTCATAGTTCCATAAAAGCATAGCCATCAAGATAGTAAAGCTATCTAAGCATATGACAAAGGCATGATCAAATTAAGAATTGTTGCAAAAAATTTCCCTCTCATAAGCAAAGACCTAAACATGAGCAAAACTTGCCAAATTGAATCTAGATCACACAAACATCATGCTAGGTCACACATTCTCATCACAAGATCATTGCAAACACACATAAGCATCTCATGTCATGTTAAAGTCACCGAGCCATGTGTCTACTTCTTAAAATGAGACTTCTCATGGTAGACAACATGCAACGGTTTAGCACCCAACTTAAATCATTTAATGAATTTATGACATGAATCAAATTAGAGCAAAACTTCAAGCATAGGCATATCATACATACCAATTTCCTTTTTTAAATTCAACCACAAAATGGTACAGGAAGTGTCTTTGCATCAAAAAGAAGCTTATGCTCCCCCACAAGTTATCGCATGGGCTAAACATTCACAATGACAATTAGGTCTTTGACCCCAAGTGAAAATCACATGATATCTAAGCACAAATTAAGCATGATGTAGATCACCAAAGCACACTAAGATTATGCAAGGCCTTGAACTCACAAGAGAGAGCCTATCCTAGCATTTTCCAAAAATAGCCAAATAGGCTCTCTCTTGTGAGTGTAAGGCCTTGCATGATCTTAGTGTGCTTTGGTGGTTTATATCATGTTTAATTCATGTTTGGATATCATGTGCTTTTCACTTGGGGTCAAAGACCCATTAGTCATTATGAATGTTTAGCCCATGTGATACCTTGTGGGGGAGCATAAGCTTCTTTTGCCGCAAGGGCACTTCATGTACCATTTTGTGCTTAAATGTGAAAAATGAAATTGGTATGAAATGCTTATGCTTGAAGTTAAGCTCTCACTTGTTCCATGTCATAAATGCTTTAAAATGGCATAATTTAGGCGCTAAACCGTTGCATGTTGTCTACCATGAGAAGTCTCATTTTAAGAAATAGACACATGGCTCGGTGGCTTTAACACGACATGAGATGGTTATGGATGTCTGTAATGATCTTGTGATGAGGATATGTGACCTAGCATGAAGTTTGTGTGATCTAGATTCACTTTGGTATGCTTTGCTCATGTTTAGGTCTTTAGCTCATGAGATGGAAATTTTTTTGCAAAATTGTGTATTTTGATCATGGCTAGCTCATATGCTTATTGAGGACCAGGTGTGTCCGAGGACCAGTGGAGGGTCACTCCTTAGTGATGAGTGATTGATAACATTGTGTGGACTGATGCTTGGCTAAGTGTGCAGGTACAGGTTGCGGCTTGACTCGTGTCGGTGCAGGTGAAGAAGAAGCACGAAAGGCCTTAGCCGTTGTGGCCTCCGGGTGATGGAGAGGCAAATAGGCTTGGTTCGATGGACCCGGTGGCCGATGGGGTCAAGTGCAAGTCGTGCAGTGCAAGACTGGCGGGCTGAAGTCGTGAACATAGGCCGGTACAAGGTAGCGGATAATACCCGAAGCTCGCACGCGGGGTTTGTTGGTTTGCCCACAAAACCATCGGTGGACGGTTTCTTGGTTTGGGCCTCAAAACCAAGCCCGGAGGCTCGAGGCGACGGAGACGGTGATCCAGGAGCTTCGGGAAGCTTCGAGGCGGGGGGCACGTGGCGTGATCATGGGATTTGCGTCGATGTGAAGCGAAGCCGCGGTAGAAGCGTGTCCGTCCGATGAAGACTTGACCAAAATGCCCCTGAAGAGTTGTATCTTCATTTCAAGTTGTAGGGGTAGCGTGGTCATTTACCTCCCTCCGATGGACTTCGTATAAATAGCGGAGAGGTGGATGGCATCTCTCTCTCTTGGACTCTAGGGTTTCCTCCCCCGGTAGATTGTTCTGAACTGCTTCTTCTCACTTTGTATTCCTTAGGCTAGATTCTTGTATAGACTCTGACCTCTGGATGTATGGAAGCATTCGGCGTTGCGGTGATCTCCTAGTCCTCTGTGATTTTCGTGTCATTTTCGGGGCTATTGTTGGGGAGTTTCATTCTTCACTCGATTCGGGGATTTGAGGGCGTTTTCCTTCGGATTTCTTTGAGGAGATCATGGGTGGATGCCTTGGGCATCTTTTTGTGTGATCTTGACTCCTCAAACGCCGTGGAAAACCTTCGATTCGTTTGTTTTTGGTCGGAGTTCAAGTTCTTAGTGGTGGTTCGTGTGATCCGCGATTCCCGGCGATTTAGTGGCTTAGAGGTCGAGATTTTTGGAGCATAGCTTCCTCTTGTGTTGCTTATCATCTCCCCCAAATCTTGTCTCAAGAGCTTTTGGCGATTGGGAGATCCGGTGATGGATTTGGTGAGTTGACCTCGTGGGGTCAGGCTATTTCTGCTCTGTCCGCGTGTCGCGGACTGTCCGCTCGAGCGTCGCGGACTGTCCGCGTGGAGCGTGTTCGTCAGAGTTCGTCACGTGTTCTTCAGCGCTTGCGTTTTGATCCGTTGGATTTGGTTTTTGGTGTTGCAGGCAGCTTGCGGACTATCCGTGAAGTCCTTGCGGACTGTCCGCGTCGCTCGGATTTTGTCTGGGGTGGCTCAAAGTTTGTCTAGGGTGTCCAGAGATTTTGGCCGGACTGTCCGCCAGAGGTGGCCGGACTGTCCGCGAGGTCATGGACCGTCCGCGATGCTTGCCCGGACAGTCCGAATTTCCTCGGTGTAGTACTGTTAGCTCGGGGTCCTTTTTCGGACTGTCCGTCGGGGGTTCACAGACTGTCCGCCGTACTCGCGGATTGTCCGCCGTACCCGTCCGGACTGTCCGGCCTAGACTTCACAGGTTCAGCTAAGTCTTTTGGTTCTTGCTTTGGTGCTTCCGCTCTTTGCTCCTAGGCTTGTCTCTTGCTCTTCTAGGCTTGTGTTTGCCTTGTTTGGAGCTTCCTCTTTGTACGCGAGTACTTGGAGTGGCAATCGGGCTTGTGTTTGCCTTGTTTGGAGCTTCCTCTTTATCGGCTCCCATTCACTCCCCCATCTCTGGTCTCCCTTTTCGGTCCTTCAATTGGTATCAAAGCCGGTTACGGATCTTTTTGATTCTAACCAGTCTAAGATCCAAAGATGGGCGATTATGGCAAGGGGTCGGGTCCTCCGCACTTTGATGGCAAGAATTACCCGATGTAGGAAAGGCGCATGGGCGCGTTTTTGCGAGAGAAGGGAACTCTGATCTGGGAGGTCACTCAGAATCCTCCTTATGTCATCCCAGACAGTTTTCTGCTTCCAGGATCGTGGGACATGTGTGAGGCCAACAGTAAGGTCGTTGATTACTTGTTCCGTGCTCTCTGTGCCTCGGAGTTTGAGCGAGTGCCGGAAAGATTTGGCTCAAGTTGAGAAATGCTCAAGTTGGCAATACCCAAGTGCAAGCCTGTTTGTTTTCTACTTACCGGAGAGAGTACGAGAACTTCACTCGTCTCCCCGGTGAGTCGATCGATGTTATGTTTCAGCGCTTCACTAGCATAGTCAACAACATGAGGGCCAATGTGACAGTGCTCCCATACACGGATCATGATCAAGCTATCAAGCTTTTGCATGCCCTGGATAGGTCCGTGTGGAGTGCCAAGGTCGATGCCATTGAGGAGTCGAGCGTGTCTGATACACTGACGCTAGACGAGCTGTTCTCCAAGCTGAGGACTTCAAAGGTTGATCGTGGCTTGAGAGCCAAGAGCGAGAGCCCCACTTATCCTCATAGTATGGCTTGTCTCAGGATCAAGGTCTAACGCTAACTTTGGTGGTTTCTCTTTGTCTTGTCTTGTGTCCTTGCCAGATGAGGACTTTGAGGTGCTGAGCGAGGACGATCTCGCCTTGTTGAGCAAGAGGTTTGGGCGGATATACGAGAACCGCAAGAATGCAAGGCGAAGCTTGAGGATGTGATATCAGTGCGGGAAGCACGGGCACTTCATCACCGAATGCCCTGAAGCCAAGGAGATCAAGAACGACTACAAGGGCAAGCCCAAGCATGACTACAACAAGCACCGCTCCCAGAACGACTACAAGGACAAGCACAAGGACAAGGGCGAGAGAAGGCACAAGAAGGGTGGTGGCTACAAGAAGAAGACCGCTCGACCGATGGTGGCCGGAGCAAGCGACATCGACTCGACATCAAGCGATGCTTCTTCCAACTCGAGCAGCGAGGAAGAGCAAGAGAAGCGCAAGGACAAGCGGCACACGGGCAAGAACTTCACCAGCCTGAGCTTCGTCGCACAAGGAGGTTTTTGCGGCATGGCGCATTCCAAGAAGGGTGGGAGGCACAGCTCAGATTGAAACTTCGATTCCGAAGAAGAGGTACGACAAGATCCCAACTTCTTGCTAGAGGAGAATGCTAGGCTGAATGAGTTGCTTGATAACCGTGATGATGTTCTTAGAAAGACCAACAAGAAGAAGAGGGAATCTAGGTCTTTGTTGGGTGATGCTAAGGATAAGATAGCTGAGCTTGAATCCTTGCTTGTGGATGCTAGAAATGAGATAGGAGCTTTGAAATCTACTCCTGTGGTGTCTGATGAGATTGACTGTTGTGATTGCTCAGTTTTTCTTGCTGATTTGACTGCCATCAAGGAGAAACATGCCTCTACTCTTGAGGAACTAGATATGGTTAGGATTGAGTGTGATGAATTGAAGTCTAGGCCAGCTTTGTTAGGAGCTTGTACATCATGTCCTATTTTGCATGCTAGGCTAGATGAATCTCACACTAGAATTGTTTCTCTCGAGGCGGCATTGAAAGCTCCTCTTCCTATATCATGTTCAACCTGTGAAATGCATGCTTTGAAAAACATGGAACTTGCACACTATGTTGATCGTCTGCAGGATGAAAATGATCAATTGAGAAAAATGATGGGGTGGTTGTCTGGGCATGAGCCACAATTGAGTTTGATGTTGGCTCAGTTCAAGAGATTTGATGGTCAGGCGTTGGGGGCTGACAAGTGTGGTGAGAAGAGTGGTGAGGGAGAAGAGAAAGCTGGAGAGATCCCCATTCCACCACATACCACACCGATGAACAAATTTGCACCCAAGCCAAACCACCTCAGAAACAAGCTAGACACAACACCTGATCCACCAGTGTTCCCCCACAAATCTGAAAACTACCAAAAACCCATCAAGTTTGTGAGCACCCAGGGGAGTGTTTTTTGTGGGAAGTCAGGAGAGAAAGCTGGAGAGAAGCTTGTAGAGAAGCCACAGCCTAAGCTAGTGCCGACCCGCTTCCATTGTGAGTATTGTGGGAGGGATGGGCATAAGGATGAGTTCTGTTTCAGGAGAAAGAGAGATGAGAGGTTTGCTAGGGAGATGGCAAACAAGGACATGTACCACCTTGCTCGTGGTGTGCCTGAGCCTCGTAGAGGGCCTCTACCTAGGAGTGAGGTGTATGTGCGTACAGTTCCCACTCGTGGAGGTGGAGGTGTGTTTCCTCAGAGAGATGGACGTGTTGGGTTTGGGCGTGGTGAGTTGACTCGACGTTATCCTTCTCGTGACCGTTACGAGTTTGGGAGGCACGATCAGAGCTTTAGGTCTCAGATGGACTACGGACCACATTTTCCCCCTCGTGGTGTGAGTACTCCTCCAGTGAGACGTGACAGGTCCTTTGGTGGTAGGCGTGAGAGGGCTCCGCCTAGAGGTTTTGGTAGGATGGATTTTGCTAACCCTTCTTTTGAGCAAATGGCTCGACACTGGTTTGACTCTTTTGGAACTAACCCCAGTGTTGAGTCACTTGCTCATTCTCGTTCTCGTTTTTGATTGCAGGTGGGAGGCTTGGAGAACTTTTGGTTGATCAACTCCGGTTGCTCACGACACATGACCGGAGATCGTGGGTCGTTCTCCAGCCTCACCCCGGTGAGTACGAGGGAGTACATCACTTTCGGGGACAATGAGAGAGGACGAGTGCTTGCTGAAGGTATAGTGAAGGTGAGTAGCAAGGTGACCTTAAGAAGTGTGGCCCTGGTCAAGTCACTTGGTTTTAACCTATTGTCAGTATCTCAGTTACTGGACGAAGGTTTTGAGGTTCGTTTCAAGTCAGGTGCTTCTCGTGTGCTTGATTCTCGAGGCGATCTTGTCTGTACGATCGTCCCCGAGGGTCAAATCTTCCGTGCTGATTTTTCCCAGGCTGTTGGTCCTCCTCGATGCTTTGTTGCTGGCATTTCGGCCGAGCTTTGGAAATGGCATAGGAGGTTGGGACACTTAAGCTTTGAGTTGCTTTCCCGCTTGAGTGGTCTTGATCTTGTCCGAGGATTGCCTAAGTTGAAATTCGAGAAGGATTTGGTTTGTGCTTCTTGTCAGCATGGGAAGATGGAAGCTGCTTCTCACGCCCCTCTAACTGCTTTCATGATCGAGCGACCTTGTGAGCTGTTGCACATGGATTTGGTTGGGATAGCTTGTGTTTGCTCTGCGGGTGGGAAGTGGTATGTTCTTGTGGTTGTTGATGATTTTTCGAGGTACTCTTGAGTTTTCTTTTTGGAGGACAAGAGCGAGACATTTGGCTTTGTTCGGGACTTGATCTTGAGGTTGAAGAATGAGAGACATGGTGATGCCAGTCGAGCTATACGCAGTGATAATGGCACGGAATTCAAGAACTCTCATTTTGATGCCTTTTGCAGTGATCTTGGTCTTGATCATCAGTACTCTTCTCCATACGTCGATTGCTAGAATGGCGTAGTGGAGAGGAAGAACTGGACCCTTTGTGAGATGGCCAGGACGATGCTCGACGAGCGTAGGACTCCTAGGTGTTTCTGGGCCGAGGCGGTCAATACTGCTTGCTATGTCTTGTATCGCATTTTCCTTTGTGCTATCAACAAGAGGACCTCTTATGAGCTGATGCATGGGCGACAACCCAAGGTGAGTCACTTTAGAGCTTTCGGTTGCAAGTGTTTCATTCTGAAGAAGGGCAAGTTGGATAAGTTTGAGTCTAGATGTTCGGATGGTATTTTCCTTGGTTATGCGATTCACTCTAGAGCATATCGTGTGCTCAACCTTGATACTAACCGAATCATGGAGACTTGCGAGGTAACCTTCGACGAGACACAGCCATGTAGCTCTTCTTCCTTTGAGTGTGCAGGTGACGAGGAGATTGGTGCGAGGATCTTTGAGGACGAGAAGGATGGAGATGGAGACGAGGACGATGATGATGGTGGTACTCCAGTGGCTGATCGTGTACACGCTACTTCCACTACTATGACGACGATCGAGGATGGACCATCCCCTACACCCACTACGACTGAGGCTGTTCGAGTGGAGGCTGCTGCTGAGGGGGAGATTGTGTCCAGGCGAGAGGCTCCCAGGCGTGTACAAGTGAATCACCCACCAACAACGATCATTGGTGACCTTCATGAACGCACTACACGGTCGAGGTCAAGGAACACTTCTCATTTCGCTCACTCTGCTTTTGTCGCTTCTTTTGAGCCCAAAGATATTCGATACGCTTTGTCTGACGAGAATTGGGTGAATTCCATGCATGAGGAGTTGGAGAACTTTGAGAGAAACCAAGTCTGGGTGTTAGTCGATCCACCATCAAATTGCCGTCCCGTAGGAACCAAGTGGGTGTGGAAGAACAAAAAGGGTGAAAATGGGATGGTTGTGAGAAACAAGTCGAGGTTGGTGGCTCAGGGGTTCAACCAGAAAGAGAGCATAGACTATGAGGAGACATTTGCTCATGTGGCCTGTTTGGAGGCAATTAGGATCCTTCTAGCCTTTGTCATGGCTAAAGGGCTCAAGTTGTACCAAATGGATGTCAAGAGTGCTTTCTTGAATGGGGTAATAGAGGAAGAAGTGTATGTGAGGCAACCCCCGGGGTTTGAGAGTGAAAAATACCCACACCGTGTATACAAACTCCATAGAGCGCTCTATGGGTTGAAACAGGCACCTAGAGCTTGGTATGGTAGGTTGAGAGGCTTTTTGCTAAGTAAGGGGTATGTGATGGGCACAGTTGATAAGACCCTGTTTCTCCTTAAGCATGGAAATGACCTTTTGATTGTTCAGATATACATGGATGACATAATCTTTGGTGGCTCTTCTCATGATCTTGTTGCCAGATTTGCAGATGACATGAGCAGGGAATTTGAGATGTCCATGATGGCTGTAGTTTTTCTTGGGCCTCCAGATCAAGCTGTGCAAGGACGGGACGTTCGTACATCAGGCGAAGTACACCAGGGACATGGTGAAGAAGTTTGGCATGAACGACTCCAAGCGGCTGACTACACCGATGAGTACCACTACGGCTTTGGACGCGGACGAGGACGACGAACCCGTGGACCAGAAGGAGTACCGGAGCATGATCGGCTCCCTCCTCTACTTGACGGCGACGAGGCCGGACATACAGTTCAGTGTGTGTCTGTGCGCTCATTTTCAGGCTTCACCGAGGATTTCACATCGGCAGGCCGTCAAGCGGATTTTCAGGTACTTGAACTACACTCCTGAGTTTGGTCTTTGGTATTCTGCCTCCTCGACGGGTACTCCGATGCTGATTTTGTTGGGTGTCGATTGGACCGCAAGTCTACCTCTAGGTGTTGTCAGTTCCTTGGTTCTTCTTTGGTCTCTTGGTCATCTCGCAAGCAATCCAGTGTAGCCCAGTCCACTACAGAGGCCGAGTATGTAGCGGCTGCTAGTTGTTGTTCCCAGCTGCTTTGGATGACCTACACCATTAGTGATTTTGGTGAGGAGTGCTCCCAGGTTCCACTTTTCTGTGACAGCACCATTGCCATAAGCGTAGCCAAAAATCCTGTCATTCACTGCAAAATGAAACACATAGAAGTGAGGTACCACTTTCTGAGGGACAAAGTTGAGAAGGGAAACATATCTTTGTCCTATGTCCCTACCCAAGACCAGCTAGCCGACATTTTCACCAAACCGCTTGACCAAGTCACTTTCACTCGCTTGCGGGGTGAACTTGGGTTGTGCTTTCCTTTCTAGCTGGGTCTTGGAGCTTCTCATGTATATATGTGTTATATGTTCATTTGGTTGCATTCCATGCATGCATTTTAATTTCTGTACAAAACCTGGTAGGATAGCCATCTTTGGATCACTTGTGCTAGGAAAAGCTTCTCTTATATACATTGATCACTGATGTGCTATTTATGAGACGTGTGCATGTTTGGTAAATTGTGGATGTGAATGCTATGCTCTTGATGGTTTAGCCATATATTTGTGTTGAGATAGCTTTCTTTTTATAGAAATGCTAAATTGATGTCTCTCATTAGTAGATGCTTGTCTATGCTCAATTTGTGCTTAAATGCCTATGTCATGTTTAGTTTATGCTTGAGAATCATGATCTCTTTGCTTGGGGTCAAAGACCTTTCTGTCATTGTAAATGTTTAGCCCTTTTGCTTGTTTAGGGAGGAGCATAAGCTTCTTTTTGCCGCAAAGGCACTTCATGTACCATGTTTAAACTTGAAAATGAAATTGGTGTGTGAATTGCCTTATGCTTGAAAAATGAGCTCCTAATCATGTTTTTATGCATTGATATTCATATCTTGGGTGCTAAACCGTAGCATGTTGTCTACCATGAGAAGTCTCATTTTAAGAAGTAGACACATGGCTCGGTGGCTTTAACATGACTTGAGTAGCTTGTGGGCGTTTATAATGATCTTGTGATGAGAATTCGTGATCTTGCATAAACTTTGGATGATCTAGTGTATTTGTGTTCAAATTGGTATAGAGAGAGTCTTGCTCATGAGATGAATATTTCTTTGTGAAAATTGCTCAAAATTGCTTTTGGCCATGTCACATGCTTATATGTCTCTACCTTTTTGATGGCAATGTGCTCACTACACCATATCTACTTTGCTTGCTCTATGTCTCATTTGTAGCATTTTTTTGTGCTCTTTGTATATTTGAGAAGCTTGGTAGATTGTATATATGCTTTGACATGCATTTTTCATGAAAACAAGGGGAAGAAGTTTCATATACCTTGATTCATGCATTGTCAACAAGGGGGAGAGTTTTGTATGATATGGGGAGAATTTTCATGCTTTGGGAAATTTTGTGGAAAATTGGTATACATTTGGTTGTTTTCTTTTCTTTTTCTCTATGTGTTTTCTATGGGTGTTGTCAATGCACTCATCAAGGGGGAGATTGAGGACTAGGTGTGTCCGAGGACCAGTGGAGGGTCGCTCCTTAGTGATGAGTGATTGACAACGTTGTGTGGACTGATGCTTGGCTAAGTGTGCAGGTACAGGTTGCGACTTGACTCGTGTTGGTGCAGGTGAAGAACAAGCGCGAAAGGCCTTAGCCGTGGAGGCCTCCAGGTGATGGAGAGGCAAGTAGGCTTGGTTCGATGGACCCGGTGGCCGATGGGGTCAAGTGCGAGCCGTGCAGTGCAAGACTAGCGGGCTGAAGTTGTGAACATGGGCCGGTGCAAGGTAGCGGATCAAGGCCGAAGCTTGCACGCAGGGTTTGTTGGTTTGCCCACAAAACCATCGGTGGACGGTTTCTTGGTTTGGGCCTCAAAACCAAGCCTAGAGGCCTGAGGCGACGGAGACGGTGATCCGGGAGCTTCGGGAAGCTTTGAGGCGGAGGGCACATGGCGTGATCGCGGGGTTTGCGTCGATGTGAAGCGAAGCCGCGATGGAAGCGTGTCCGTCCGATGAAGACTTGTCCAAAATGCCCTTGAGGAGTTGTATCTTCATTTCAAGTTGTAGGGGTAACGTGGTCATTTTCCTCCCTCCGATGGACTTCATATAAATAGCAGAGAGGTGGATGGCTTAGGCTAGATTCTTGTATAGACTCTAACCTCTGGATGTATGGAAGCATTCGGCGTTGCGGTGATCTCCTAGTCCTCTGTGATTTTCGTGTCATTTTCGGGGCTATTTTTGGGGAGTTTCGTTCTTTGCTCGATTCGCGGATTTGAGGGCGTTTTCCTACGGATTTCTTTGAGGAGATCATGGGTGGATGCCTTGCGCATCTTTGTGTATGATCTTGACTCCTCAAACGCCGTGGAAAGCCTTGGATTCATGAGTTTTTGGTTGGAGTTCGAGTTCTTGGTGGTGGTTCATGTGATCCGCGTTTCCCGGCGATTTAGTGGCTTAGAGGTCAAGATTTTTGGAGCATAGCTTCCTCTTGTGTTGCTTATCATCTCCCTCAAATCTTGTCTCAAGAGCTTTTGGTGTTCGGGAGATCCGGTGATGGATTTGGAGAGTTGACCTCGCGGGGTCGGGCTGTTTCTGCTCTGTCCACGTGTCACGGACTGTCCGCTCGAGCGTCGTGGACTGTCCGCGTGGAGCGTGTTCGTCAGAGTTCGTCGCATGTTCTTCAGCACTCGTGTTTTGATCCGTTGTATTTGGTTTTTGGTGTTGCAGGCAGCTCGCGGACTGTCCGTGTAGTCCTTGCGGACTGTCCGCGAGATCACGGATCGTCTGCGGTGCTTTCTCGGACTGTCTGAATTTCCTCAGTGCAGTACTGTTAGCTCGTGGTCCTTTTTCAGACTGTCCACCGGGGGTTCACGGACTGTCCGCCGTACTCGCGGACTGTCCGCCGTACCCGTCTGGACTGTCCGGCCTGGACTTCGCAGGTTCGGCTAAGTCTTTTGGTTCTTGCTTTGGTGCTTACGCTCGTTGCTCCTAGGTTGTCTCTTGTTCTTCTTGGCTTGTGTGTGCCTTGTTTGGAGCTTCCTCTGTGTGCGCGAGTACTTGGAGTGGCAATCGGGGTATAGGACGAGTTCGACCTTCGGGAAGAATTTTTATCAACTCCCATTCACTCCCCCCTCTCTGGTCGCCCTTTTTGGTCCTTCACTTATATAGCTTTACTATCATGATGGCTATGCTTGTACGCAACTTTGGAATGTCTTGCTTGCTCATTTGCTCACTTGTAGCATTTTGTGGTGCTCATTGTTTATTTGAGAAGCTTTAGGTTGAAATTTTCGTAGAAATGCTTTGATTCATGCATATAAAGCGACACGCCTTCTCCTGAATGTTTCCACCATGGGCATTCCTTAACTAGGTCCATACCGATGTGCCAATGTTGACGGTTCGAAACCGCGTTCAACTTCGCCACAAGTACACGGAGTGACTTGGTGCCTTTTTCACCAAGGGAGGGGACCCCCATGGTTCTTGTCAATCCACGGAGCAAGGGAATTACTTGCGTTTAACCTAACACTTACTTAGTTGATTAAGGACTTTATGGTGTAAGGATTAATCTATAAAGTAAAGACAAACTAACCCTAGATTATGTTAAAGAGAGAGAGAAAGGTGGTTCACGAGTATGAAGAACGTATGCCCATGGAGTCTAGGTACTTGAGATGCAATCACCCAAAACATTATGAAACCCCGATCGAATCTATCTAAGCATGTGAACAAAGAATTAGGCGTTTCCCTTCCCTCGTACATGTCACTACGCGAAGGTAATCGATACTAATCCTAATGAACACGGTATGTTGACATGATCTACGAGAGCAACCCCGAAGGCATGGTAGCTAACCTTAAACATTAAGCATCATCAACATAGGGTACGATAGATATAAGATTCGAACAAGAATGGGTGACTACATATCAAGATCCATTACAATTCCATGGACAAATGATTACTTTACCCCATCAAGGCGCTAGGCATGGCACCATTGAACATGGTGGATGCCCCTGATGCAGTCCGTATCTCGGTGTCCTTCAACTCCGGCGGCGCCGTGCAGGGCCTCGGCATCCTCCTTCCTCGTGGTGGCCTCCCTTGACCTCGGTGATGATCCTCTTGAATCCTCACCCTCTCGATCAACCCTCTTCCTTGTGGTTGATCTCCCGAGGCTTCTCTAGTCGTCTTTCGCGAATGGCTCCTCGCCGCAAACAATTAGGGTTTCATGATCTTATCACTGAAGAAAGGTGGCGGCGAACCGACCTCGAAAGGGGGTGGGCCGGCCGGCCTGGGCCGATTGGCCTGGGCCCTCCCTAGCCCGGTTCGCCCCCGTCTTTTGCAACGTGTCATCTCTTGCACTTTGGGTTTTTTCCTCCTTCGGATATGGGCTTTGGACGTCGTTATCCCTGCGACCAAGTTAAGGGGTCTTTACGCATGATCTTCCGGTCTTTTCACCTTGGTCCTCGGAGATTCTTCATTGAAGCATATTGGTCCTTGCCACCTTTGGAGTCAAGTTCACGCACGGTCGGAGTCCCTTGATCATCATGTAAATCGTCCTCCGAACCTAGTGCATCTCTTCTCATTTAGTGCATGAATTTGTGCGTAAACATTGTACTAAAAACACACATCCAATGATGAACTTGTTATATCATTAGTATGCCTAGTTGCGGGTTAGTTCCGAAATGAAATCCAAACTATAACATAACAAGTGTTCTTGGTTGACGGAAATCGACCGCCAACATCCCCCCACGCTTAGATCTTGCGCGTCCTCGAGCAAGTTGCTCAAAAATTGTTCATCCACGGAGTTGAAACATGCTTCGTCAATTCTTTCCTTTCAAGTTAGTCAATCATTCCTCTTTAATATAAAAGACATGAAACAAAGATCATAATGTAAACATGGGCGCTTAGAAATTACCAATTCAAGACTTACCTCACAACTCATACCTTTTCACTAGAGATCTTCGACTTCATCCATACTTCCTTTCTTACTTTCATCGGAGGGTTTTTACAAACTTTTAAAAATAAAATTCCTGCACAAAGCATTAGACAAAGTCTTTCTCTAAGTTCTCACATGTCACTCATTTAAAGTGGCTATCCTAGATAATTTCATAAACTCTCACCTCCCACAAATCTCTCATTTATAATATAAGGTGGAGCTATAGGTGTGGCTAGTGAAGCTAGCACAAGTATTATCAAGCTAGGAAAATCCTCTAGTGGTTGTTCACCTTCCAAGCCAATGATCATGAGAATTAAACCATAATGTAAGGGTGTTAAGGATGAGAAGATTTAGAATGGTGGACATGTGCAAAGGGAAAAAGAATAATGACTTCAAGGCACTAATGATATCCTCGATGTCAGATTGCACATGGTATGGAATATCAAAGATTTGTTCTCAACATCGTCGCATCCTTCCTTGCACTTCTTTTGATCTTCAATTGACTTGTCATCCCTCACTATACCTCTCTTGCTTTGCGTTGGATTTTCCTTCTTTTCCTTCTTTTCTTTTTTTTCTTTTTCTTGTGTGCGCACCACACACACATATATATATTTTCTTTTTTTCCACATCTTCATCTTGTTCTCCGAAGCTTTTTGCTCATCTTTTGAACATGAATACCAATCTGAATTTTAAATAAATTCATGCCTAGGAATTGAACGAATCTTCGAACATGGGTTGTGTTCAAGGAGTAAGATGATAAAAAGATGTTTATGGGTTTGGATATGGAATCCGGCGATGTACGGGGCATTCAATGTGAAATTCCCGTTACCGAATGTATGACGAGGCTAGCAATAAAAGATATACATCAAGGACATGATCATTGCTTGAAATTAGACCTCCCAAGAGAGTAAAATCCTAACCCAATTCATCATGCTAAACAACACTTATGGTGGAGTATATATATATATATATATATATATATAGGCTTTGTATAGGATAGATATTACCTCTCAACTTGGAGAAAGAGATCGCTAACCTTCATAGCAAGGTATTTTTCTTAATTTTCCGAAATTAAAGCCTCCAATGTTAGCATTACTAAAAGCATAGATGAAGCAAAGTCCTAGATCAAAGTTTGAATATGGGTGCTTTACAAAAGTAAATTTCCACTAAGCACCACGGTAGACGATGAATCATCAAGTTTATGCTCAAATAACAAAGATAAAGTAAAGACATAACAAGAAAAGAAACAAGAGACTTGCATAAGACACTTTTTATTTCTTTTTCTTGACTCAACACTAAATTTAGACACTTTCGAGCTAAAAAGGTACAAAGGGGGAGAACATGCTAACTACAACACCTAGTGAAACTTCCCGCACACGGTGCACCACTCCTTCTTCTTGAAGTTCTTGTTCATCCCGAAGAGCTTCCTTATATTACGGTTAAGGTACTTGAAGTCGTCTTTCGCCATGCGCTCCCAATCTTCAATCCTTTGTTGCATGGCGTTGATGGTGTGGAAACACTCATCAAGGGAAGAGAAGAGCTCCGCAATAGCATTGCGGCAAGCCGCGCAACACATGTTGTGCTCTTCCTCCGAATCATTGTTGCTTCCATCGTCTCCGTCGTCCGGATGGTTGCCGCCGTTTGGGTTGCCTCCTTCGCCTTGCTCATGATGCTCCTCCGGTTCCTCCTTGGGCACCTCCTCCCAAACATAGAGGTTGTTATCATGTCTTCCACCGGCTGCCCACGAGCTAGGGCTTCGCTCATCGGAGTAGTCGCTATCTCCGTAAATCTCCGCCGACTCGGGGGTCTTCTCTTTGTAATCCTTCCTCTTCATCCCAAGGAGCCTCTTTGAGCGGCGAACGGGAGAAGCGGGCTTCTCCTTCTTCTCTTCAACCCAAGGATTTGGGCTAGCCATGTGCCTCATTAGGATACGCCCTCTGCAATGAATCCGTGCGGTCCTCTTCACCTCCTCCTTCAACTTTGGCACCACAGCGCACCGACGAAGCTCCTCGGTCGTCGGCGTTGGAGAGGGGAGGCGTGCTTCTTCTTTCATGATTGCCTTCACCTCTTCCTTCCCTTTGGTGCTGCTCGGGGATGCCATGGGTCCTTGGGTGTTTTCGTAGAGGTTGGAGATTGCAATTGAGATGCAAATCTCGAGCTCCCCAGGCATCCTTAAATATCCCTGGAAGGATTCGGCCGAAACCCTCCCTTGCCTATTTTTGTAGCTCCTAACAAGGTAGGCAAGAAAAGGAAATACACCGAACCACGTCCTAGAGAAAAACAGGCAGAAACGGAGGCAGGGGGTGTTGGGCCGGTCGGCATGGCCGGCCGGCCTGCCCCCTGTTTTGGGCCCCCGCAGCCCATCTTTTGCGGCCCTCTGTGTTTCGTGAATACTAGCCTAGGTGGTGGTAAGGTCCAGCTAAAATTTATGAAAAGGACTCGAAATAAATACGAAAACAAAAACAAAAACTTATTTACAGAAAACTTACTTTGTTTTACGTCTTAGGCTTGACGCTCGGGCTCGTCCTCCATGTGATATATATCAATGTAGTCGATGGGCACGATGTCTTGTTCAAGAAAAACCTTCAATCGTTGACCATTAACCACATATTGATCTCCTTTCATGTCAATGATTGTTACCGCTCCATTTGGCGAGACCGAGTGAACGATGTACGGTCCATCCCATTTGCTCGTCAACTTTCCTTTCCCGAATATTTTGAACCTTGAGTTACAGAGGAGAACCTTATCACCTTCTTTGAATTCCTTCGCTCAAAGCCTTTTATCATACCACCTCTTCATCCTTTCCTTGTAGATGGTTGCACTCTCATAAACTTTGAGCCTCATCTCTTCTAGTTCACTTATTTGAATCTTCCGTTTGATTCCCGTAGCGTCGAAATCAAGATTCATCTCCTTGATCGCCCAATATGCTTTATGTTCCAGCTCCAAAGGCAAATGACATGATTTACCATAAAAAAAATTGATATGGTGTCATACCTATTGGTGTCTTGTGTGCCGTCCGATATGCCCATAATGCTCCGTCCAATTTCTTCGACCAATCTTTACCTCCCTTTTCAACGTTCTTGTTAAGAATGCTCTTGAGCTGCCTATTTGAAGTTTCCGCTTGACCATTGGTTTGTGGGTGGTAAGTCGTGGCCACTCTATGCTCGATCCCCAACTTGGACAAGCATTTTCTGAAACTATTTCCCGTAAAGTGTGTTCCTCCATCACTTATCAATACTCGCGGGACTCCATAGCGCGGGAATATAATATTTTTCATCATGAATACGGATTCTTCCATTGAAGCTCTTCGACAAGGGATAGCCTCCACCCATTTGGATACATAATCAACCATAACTAGAATATGCTCATATCCATTTGAACTAGTGAAGGGCCCCATGAAGTCAATTCCCCATACGTCGAATAGATCAATTTGCAAGTTGTAATTTAAAGGCATAGCATTCCTTTGATTTATATTCCCCATTCTTTGACATTCCGGACAAGAAGCAACATACCTTTTTGAGTCTTCATGCATCTCCGGCCAATAGAATCCACTAGCCCATACCTTTGCTTGAGTCCTAAAATGTCCATAGTGTCCTCCATATTCACCCGAGTGACACTTTCTCAATATTTCAACTCTTTCATCTCTTGGTATACACCTTCGTAAGACTTCATCTGCTCCAAGTCTAAAGAGGTAAGGTGCATCCCAATAATATTTTTGGCTCTCAGCGATCACTCTCCTTTGAGCGTTCCTATCCAAATGATCAAGTGGCATCTTTCGTATGGCTCGAATAATGTTGATCATCTAAGTATCTTTGTCAAGGATATGATAAAGGTGATCGTCTCTCATGTTATCTTCAATAGGCTCTTTATCATCCTCACGATTCATCCTTGATAAATGGTCGGCCACAACATTTTCCGACCCCTTTTTGTCTCGAATCTCCACATCAAATTCTTGCAAGAGAAGGATCCATCGAATTAACCTTGGCTTGGCATCTTTTTTAGATAAGAGATACTTGATCGCCGCATGATCGGTGTAGACGATCACTTTAGAATTCACAATATATGATCTGAATTTTTCAAAGGCAAACACTACCGCGAGCAATTCCTTCTCCGTTGTTGCATAAGTTAATTGAGCTCCATTAAGGATTTTGCTAGCATAGTAAATAGCATGTACCTTGCCTTCTTTTCGTTGTCCCAACACCGCTCCAACACCATAGTCGCTAGCGTCACACATTATCTCAAAAGGTTGACTCCAATCGGGCAGTTGAATGATGGGTGCGGTTAAGAGAGCTCTGTTTAATGTCCGGAATGCCGCCAAGCACTTGTCATTGAAATTGAATGGCACATCTTTTTGGAGAAGATTAGTCAATGGCTTTGTGATCTTTGAGAAATCCTTGATGAATCTTCTATAGAATCCCGCATGGCCCAAGAAACTCCTCAAAGACTTGACATCTGTCGGTGATGGAAGCTTTTCAACCGTTTCAACCTTAGCCTTGTCCACCTCAATCCCTCTCTCAGATACCACGTGTCCCAATACTATTCCTTGTTTCACCATGAAGTGACACTTCTCCCAATTTAGCACCAAATCAACCTTTGAACACTTAGTGAGAACCTTCTCCAAATTTGCTAAGCAATCCGCAAAAGTTTTACCATAGACGGAGAAATCATCCATAAATGCCTCAACAATTTCCTCGATGAACTCCAAAAATACCGCCATCATACATCATTGAAAAGAGGCTGGAGCATTGCATAAACCGAAAGGCATTCTTCTATACGCGAATGTTCCATAAGGGCAAGTGAATGTTGTCTTATGTTGATCATCCGGGTGAATAGGTATTTGCATGAACCCCGAGTACCCATCAAGAAAGCAAAAATATGCATGATTTGCTAACCTCTCAAGCATCTCGTCGATGAACGGTAGGGGGAAGTGATCCTTCTTTGTTGCTTTATTCAATTTCCGGTAGTCAATACACATCCTCCATCCGGTCATGATTCTTTGCGGTATCAATTCATTCTTCTCATTCTTCACCACGGTCAAACCTCCTTTCTTAGGCACACAATGTACGGGGCTCACCCATTCGCTATGCGGCACCGGGTAGATGATTCCGGCATCCAACAACTTGATAACCTCCTTCTTCACTACATCTCGCATGGCATGGGTTAACCTCCTTTGATGGTCCACTACGGACTTGCATTGATCCTCCATAGGTATGCGGTGAGTGCAAAATGCTAGGCTAAGTCCTTTAAGGTCATTTATCGAATATCCCATCACATTCTTGTGCTTCTTCAATAATTTCAGCAACATATCATTCTCCTCGGGACTCAATTCGTCACTCACAATCACTGGATAAGTCTTGTCCGGCCCCAAAAATTCATATTTCAATCCTTTGGGCAATGGCTTAAGATCCACCTCCGGTACTTGTGGTTCCTCATGTACAATTTCTCCAAGATCTTCAAATTTATCTTCCTCTAAGCTTCCGTCTTTCGGTTCTAGTCCTTTGGTTGCTTCTGCTAACTCCTCATCTAGCTCGTCATTAGATTCATTCTCCATTGCTCTTTGTAGCGGATCCCTGAAAGTTTCAACAAAATGAAGGATCCCTACCTCTTCGTCATCAAGAGGTAGGGGTGAGGCAATTCTAGAAGCAGGAAGAAAATTGTATGTGTGATTATCCCCATCAAGATTAATAGTCACTTTTCCTTTTCCGGCATCTAAAACGGCATTAACCAACTTAAGAAAAGGTCTACCAAGAATTACATGATCATTTTTATCATAGTAGACACCAACAATGAAGAAATCGGTTGGAATGCATTTTCTGGAAATTAAAACTTGTAGGTCACGAGCAATTCCTAGAGGTTTAACAATTCTACCATCTCCCATAATTAATTTAGTAGAGGTTGGAACTAGGTCAATGGTGTGATCATGAATTTCATCAAAGATTTTAGAAGACAAGACACTTACTTGTGCTCCAATGTTGCATAACGCCTTGCAATTAATGTTGTTAACCTTGCAATCTATACGCGGCGATGTCTTCTCTTCTTCATTGGATCCTATGGCTAAAATTTCAGTGAGGCGGGCGAATGGTGACGCCTCAGGCTTGATTCGCATGATTCTTTTAGCTTCGGCCACATGGTCTGGATCAACTTCTTCTTCACTAAAGAGCTTTTGAAGGACCTCCCCGGTTGTCTCTAAGTTGTATGGATGTTCCACTTGTTTTTTCGGCGGGAAGTCTATCTTCAAAGCTTTTGCCATCCCCTTTTGATTAGGGAACAGTCTTCTCTTGTCAAAGATTTCTCCAAAATCAAGTGGGATCCAATCCATTTGCTCGAACTCCCTTAGTGGCTTCGCACTCGACATAGTTCTTTCACTTGCTTTGCTTGTCTCGGCGTGATCACTTTCCGGGATAGTTCTAGTTTCCTCATGTTTGGCTTCTTCAACCTTTTTCGGGATTGGTTCCTCTTTCTTCTCTTCCGGGGCCGTATTTCTGAAAATTGCAGCAAGTGATGCCACACTTGCGTCGCATTACGGCTTTCCCGAAACTCGTATTTCCCAATCTCTTCGCATGGCCGCCGCTTTGCTTATTTTTTGTAGAAGTTTGTGTAACACCCTAATTCTAATTTTTTGACAATAGTTTAAAATTTGCTAGAATTAGTTGGCCTGTAATTTTAAATTGTTGTAAGCAAGTATTAATTTCTAAAGAAACTAAATGAACCATAGGATATATTTTGTTTGTATGCATACATGGTGCCCTGCATAAATTTCCTTGTATGAAAAATGAATTTGTATTTCAAAATTCGATTAAGGTGTATTTCTGGAATTGTTTAAATGCAAAACTGTCACACCTGTTTTTCCAAGGAAAACCAAGTGCAAATCTATATGCATGCCAGGATCAAGTTTCATGCATATAGTTGACATAAGTGAATAACAGTACATTATCACGTAAAGAAAAGAGATATTATCAGAGATTTACGCTTTATCCTGGAAACGAAGGCTCCAAACAACACAGGCAGACGACTGGGGGTTGCGTACGCCTAGCACCAGTAACATCTTCACAACGACTTCATAGCAGCTTCCTTTTTCTGAGCAACATTGTTTATAGCAAGGGTGAGCACATGTCGTACTCAGCAAGTGTGAGGAAAGTATGAATGCAAAGGCTGAACAAGGAAAGGCTGACAGGTTGACTGCATTAAGCACTTTTAGTTGGTCAAATTTTATTAGCACCTGTTTACTAATAAAGTATGAGTATATACCAACCCACAATTAACATAAAGAGATACACCATAAGCATATGGCTATCATAACCATAACCACAATTTAAGTCCATCTTCAAGTTCAATTATCATGTGAGGGTCCAGGCCGCTCGTGACCGTGAGCACGGCTAATCGATTAGTTTTACACTCTGCAGAGGTTGTACACTTTCACCACAAGTTGTGTTTCCCATGTCGCCCGGGTTTGCAAAGCCCTTAAACACTTCCTTTGGTGAGTGGCTAGGGATTCACTATGAGGCCTTTACAAAGATTCCCAGATGTATAGCAACCCACTAGGTTTCTGGCCGCAGTAGGGCATAAAGTCCCCTAGTAGGTACCGTGTCTTAGCCAAGCCCACTCCCTACTAGAGTGAGTCTATACTCTATCAATGCCTCCCCTTTTGTCCCTTTCAGGTAAGATCACTACAACACCAAGGTCTCTAATTATTCAGCCAAGACAGAGCCATATGTCTTGTGGTTGCACTGTTTTCCTGGGTGGTCGCTCCATGTTCCGATTAAGCATTGTGATCTTGTATTAACCAGAGATATAACATAAAAGTAAAGCATGTTCATCATTGTTGTTGTTCATTAGAACCACCATAACCCAAGGTAAAGCAGCTAAGCAAAGCTACCCAACAGAAAGGTAAACCCAGGTTGACAAGGAATAAGGGTAATAAAGACTAGGATAAACCTTAATAGGACCCATCAAATTAAATTCAAGCATATGCAATGGTGATTAAACACAGTTATTGGGACAAAAGAACAAGGACACACTTGCCTTTAACCAGAGTAGTGATGTTGCTCAGAATGTCTTCACTTCTTGCTCTTCAAAAACTCTCGATCAACGTTTACTCTACTCGCATCAATCATTGGGCACAAACATACATAGCAAACAAACAAGCAAACTAAGAACAATGCACCAATCAAAAGAAAAGCTTTAAAAGAACGCACTAAAAGATAGGCTTGATGCTATGGATCACTGAAGCACACAGACCGTGCTGAGATAAGGAAAGGCTTGGTTGGCTTTATGAAGGACACTGGGTTTGAGCATGGATTAGGATAAAAAGATCTGGAGCTCGAAAGGAGATTAGCTCTACAACAGAGACACATTGAGACAGAGAGCTTTGATAAAGAATGTCTACCGATTGATTTGCATATATGAGAGATCAAACTATGAGCTAGGTTTATTTTAATTAGTAAAAATATGTAAAGGATATTTCATAGAGAAAATATCCTAAGTTGGAATTAATGCAACATTACATTTTATTTGCAAAAGATCGAAGTAAAGAACTAATCAAATTTTTATTAATAAAGATTCATATATAAATTATGCCAATTAAACATTTAATTTAGAAAAGCTAAACTATATGAATCCTCTAATCGAAACTTTATGATTCGAGTGGATCATATTATTATTAAAAACACTATAGCATTAGCATTAATTAAGTTAATATTTATTATAAAAACCGGTGTAAAAGCCTAATCAACTTTTAATTATAAAAGTTAAATAAATATTAATCAAATTAACATTTGGTTTATGAAAAACCAGGTAAAAGATCTAATTAAATTTTATTTACAAAAGCATATGAGATAAACATTAATCAAATTAATATTGATTATGAAAAACGGTGTATGGTACTATATAGTTTTTATTTAGAAAAGGCATGTTTATGGAGCATTAATCAAAATTAATATTAAATTTATTTTCAGAAAACAAACATGATGAAAACTCACCACTAATGCGTAGTTCATGTCATTAGGAACCTAACGCAATTTGAACGGAGGAAAACGGAGTTAAAACATGAAAGATATGGCTGTTTAAAGGTCTAGGGACTTGTTGGCAAAGATTCAAAACCTCCAAGGGCTTAACTGTGAAAAAAAACCAGGGGCATATACATAATTATGTATATTAACTCGGGGACTTCCTTGCAAGATCCTCAGGGTGGATGGAATCTAAGGAATCGAATAGGTTTAGGGGGTTTTCTGGAAGAAGTGCAAGACACATGGATTAGATCTATAGATTAAAGGAATTCCCAGGGGGTTGGGCGCAAAACCGCCATGTCTTCTCCTACCTCTGGACAGAGGTGGACAGAGAGCTCCCAGCGGGCACTGGCCGGCGGAATTGGGGGCTCCGGCGGCCTAGGGTTTTGTGCGGCCGGTGCAGGAGATAGAGGAGGGGTAGGGGATCTTGATTGAAGGCTCACCAGCAGCGGGGAACAAGGAGGGCGGCCGGATTTCGGAGTCAAACGACGACGGCGGTGATGTTGATAGGCGGCCGGTCCCCAAGTCATATCGGCGCTCCAGGAGGTCTTCGGCCATGGGCAGGGACTCCCTGGAGGCGGCTCGGCGAGGGCGTCCTTGCGGCGTTGCAGGCTTGCTCCAGTGGCTTGGCTAAAGGCGGCGAAACGACGCGGCGGCATCACGGCGACGGCGAGCTCCGACGAGGCGGCCTGCGCGGCGGACGAGGACGGAGCAGCGACGTGGAACAGGGACGCGCGTGGGGACGTGCAGGGCCTCGTGCTCCGCCCTTTTATTGGCACGGGAGACGTGGCGTGGAAGCCAAGGTCGGCCGGCGCGGCAGGAGCAGGCACGGACGCGGGAACCCAGGCGGCGCACATTTATAGGGCGGGCGCGCGTGAGTCCCCGGCGTGCACGCCAAGGGAAGCTCGGCGGTGCGCCGGCCAGGCTCTGCCGTGTCCGCCATGGACACGGTGGAAGTCTGGGCCCGGATGGGTTTCGTTTGGGCCACGGCGGGCTGGAGCGGGTCGGACCCGGGCTGGTGCTTGGATTGGGCCGATGCTGGGCCGGAGCGGGTCGAAGGAGATCGGGCAAGCAAGGCCGAGTTGTGCAGGGGGCACGGCCAGACTTCTTTAATGATGGGCTGCTAGCCAAGCGAAAGAGGAGGGGAAAAAGAGGCTGGGCCGAAGGCTTGAGGGGGCTCCGGCGGAGTATGGCTGCTGGGCTGAAAGAGATCACGGGCTGAAAAAAAGGAAGGGAAAAAGATTTCTCTTTTTTTTCAGAAAATATTTCCATGAAAAGAATAATCTAGAAATAGCTAGATAATTCATAAAAGTCACGAAAACTACTCTAAAATCCCAAAAATTCCAGGAAAATTTCCAGAGATAGATTGAGACATGAACAGCCCAAATAAAATATTTGGAGCTCATGAAAAAGATTTTAGAGCCTTCTAATAAATAGAAGAAGCCCAGATAAAATGAGAATAAACTCCAAAAAATTCCGGAAAATTCTCGGGAGGCTTTGATCAGCACCTAAACGCATTTTGAAAAGCTTTTGCATTCACGAAACACCAGATGCATCGGCATGAATGCAACACAAATGTTTTATTTAATTTAGAGAAACAAACAAAGGTTTTTCCTATTCTATATTTCCTGTAAAGAAAAATAAACGTTGGGAAAATTTTAAAATTGAGAGAAATCTTTGTTTTAATTACTCTTCCTATTCACATCCTGAAATTGAAAATTTCAGGGTGTGACAAAAACCCTCTCTCTATCAATCTTGGGCCAAAACTCTTCATGACCCCGGCACAAATCCCCTTTTTCCCCTCTCCCATCTTTTCTTTCCCCTTTCAACCCAAAAGCCAACCGAAACAGGCCGAATCAGGCCCAGTTTTCATCTCCCCATGCCTCCTTCCCATGGGCCGGCCCACAGCGGCCGAATGCATCTCCTCCCTCTCCGCCTCACTGACGCGCGGGCCCTGCCTGTCAGCATCATCTCCCACCTCTCGCCTCATCCCCCTCCTTTCCTTTTCACCCGGCCGGCGCAAATCCCGTGCGGGATTTTGAATCCCTTCCGCCCCGCGTCAAACCGCGTCTGCTCGGTCCCACCGTCGTGATCGCCGCCCCTGTCTCCCCATCCGCCATCATTTCCTTCTTCCCCGCCCCCTCTCTATGGTAGCTTTCGGTCACCCATGGCCGGTCCACACCGCAGACCACGCCGGCCTAAATTCAACACGCCCCCGCCCCTACAAAACCCGCTATTGCATCACTCGCTATCCCCTTTCCACTCCACGCCACCACATCACATCCTACACCGGAGCTCCGTCGTCGCCCGTCGCTCACTGGAGCATTCCTCTCCCCGTCGCGGGTAAGCTCACCCGCCATCGAGTTTTCCCTCTCTCGGCCAGCTCTCACCACCTCCTCCTTTCGATAACCATCGCAAACGCCCCACGAGGTCGCCCGGACACCTAGGAGGCTCGCACCGTGGCCGTGACGCCGTCTCCCATGAACGCCCGAGGACCACTCCGCCACCATCCACTGTCAGCCGCTTGCGCACCTCCTCGGCTCGTAATTTTCCCTCTGGTGAGCTCGTCATTCCCCCCTCTCTTGTTTCCCCTGGTTGATTGCCTGTGGTCATGGAGCCTGCTTCCGCACAAGATATTAAGCTTCAACTGTACTTTTCTTTTGGACCAATAGGTCATTTTGTAATATTTAAACGTGATATGGAAATGTATCATTGATGAAGTTGTACTTTATGTATGAAATATGATCTTGGCATACACAAACTGGCACCTGATTGTGTTTATAAAATCAGGTGTTACAGAAGTGGTATCAGAGCCATATTGACCGTAGGACGCAACCCTAGATAGACATGGTCATTCTCTAAGGTTTGTTTGATATAAAAACTATATTATGCTTTATTTTAGTTTATTTCAAAACTTCTTTCACGTATACACCTTGTATTTTACACTCTAAACGATTTTCATTCCTATTATATCCTTGTCATTTATTTGATTTGTTTAACTGGCTTTACAAACTTATTACTAAGTCTCTTCTACCTCAAATGAAGTAGATGGCGCGCAAGAAGCAGACGGCTCGCAAGGCAACTGGAGGACGTGTACCACGCCACCGCCTCGCCTCTAAGAGCAAGCCCCAGAAGAGAGCTCCTACCCCGCCTACCAGCTCTGATGAAGATGCACCCCACCTACGCATGGAGGGCGTCAGCACTCAGCACCCTGATCTGCTCAAGGCATTTGAAGACGACTTCAAGCAAGATGAGCCGCTAGCACCGCCCCTAGACCCCAAGGGCAAGGCACCCATGGAGCCACGTCAGGCTACACCATCACCCCGGCCAGAAGACTTGGAAGATAGCAGTGCTAGAGACCCCGAACATCATATTAGTCACTTCGTCGTGCTCACGCAGACCAGTGTTACTTCTGAAGAGACCACTAAGTCAATGAAGGACACCGCTTGCTCTCGTTGCATGGATTAGGATGCACCCTTTGCCCTAATAATAAGAACGTTTAGCATCGTTTAAATATCTACACCCTATGTGGTGAATTGGTGTGCTAGTTTTCTTGTTATGATCTTGTTATTGTCTTCTTCTGTAATGACTGTGATGGATTATGAGTTCATACTCATAATGTCATCTTTTATAGTTAATTAAGACATCTTATAGTTGGGAACCTTTCTTGCTTTCGTTTATCATCATATACCCTTGCTCATACCCTCTTTTCCTCATCTCGATCAGATGGAACAGGCCATGTCAAGCCAGACTCAGATCCTTCAAAGCATTGCGCAGGCAGTAAGAGTGGATACACGCACTGAATTCTTGAAATCTATGCCGATCACCTTCGAACACACAGCCGACCCAGTTGTTTCTAATGATTGGTTGAGGGATATCGAGAGGAAACTAATTGCTGCACAATGCAACAAGAGAGCGAAGGTTATTTACACAGTAGGGCAATTGTATGGTATGGCTTCAGATTGGTGGGATACTTATGTCAAGAATCACGAGAATCCAGAGAGTATATTGTGGCAAGAGTTCAAGGATAAATTTGTATCTCAATATGTTCCTGAAGGAGTCATGAGGTTCAGGAGGAAGGAATTCTTGAAACTAAAGTAGGGTTCTATGACAGTTAGTGAATATTATGATAAATTCATCCTGATGTCTAGATATGCTCAAGAAGATGTGGACACGGAAGAGAAGAAGCAAGAACTATTTATAGAAGGATTGAGTGATGGACTACAATGCCAATTAAAGCCACATGATTACCCAAGCCTGCAACACCTTTCTGGTAAGGCGCTAGGTTTGGAGGACAAATACAAGGAGATGGTATAAAAGAAGAGGAAGAATGACTTTCTAAAGCAAGCACGCAATACTTCTCGCCCCCGTCTATCACCTCCGTCTGAAGTCCAGTACAAGTTGGAACCAAAGCAACATGCCATCAAGAACAAAGGATCCGGTCAAACGAGATTGTTGAATACCCATCTCAAGGCAGTTCGCCAAACGCCTTGAAATAGGTACCGGAAGCAGACTGATCCTACCACAGCTAAAGCTTGTTTTCGTTGCAAGGGTGTAGGACATTATGCCAAGGAATGTCCGGGCAAGTATCCACGGTTGTATGTTGAAAATGAGGAGCAAAACTAGGCTGTGGGTATGGAAGGTATTCTTTACCAAATGAAGGGGACGTCTATTGAGGAACTTCGAGTGGTACGTGAGTTTCCTGATGTGTTCCCTGAGGATCTACATGGAATGCCACCGGATCGAGAAATTGAGTTTGTCATCGACCTCCTACCAGGGACGGCTCCTATAGCAAAAAGGCCACACTGAATGGCTGCAAATGAATTAGAGGAACTAAAGAAGCAGATAAAGGAATTGTTGGACAAGGATTTCATTCGCCCTAGTGCTTGACCGTGGGGAGCCCCAGTCCTATTTGTTGAGAAGAAGGATGGTATTCAAAGAATGTGTATTGACTATCGGTCTCTAAATGAAGTCACTATCAAGAATAAGTATCCGCTGCCCAGGATTGATCTTTTTGACCAGTTGAAAGGTGCATGTGTATTCTCCAAGATTGATCTTCGTTCAGGATATCATCAACTCAAGATCCGAAAGTCCGATACAGAGAAAACAACATTCACTACCAGATACGGACTTTACGAATTCAATGTAATGTCATTCGGGTTGACAAATGCACCAGCTTACTTCATGAATCTAATGAATAAGGTATTCATGGAGTATCTTGACAAGTTTGTTGTGGTTTTCATTGATGATATTCTGGTTTTCTCCAAGAACGAAGAGGAACATGAGGAGCACCTTAGGCTTGTGTTGCAGAAGTTGAGAGAACACCAGCTATATGCTAAGCTCAGCAAGTGCAACTTTTGGTTGAAAGAAGTCTCTTTCTTAGGCCATGTGATTACTGAAGGGGGTGTCAAAGTTGATCTGGGTAAAGTCAAAGAAGTGCTTAACTGGAATCCACCTCAGAATGTCTCGGAGATTCGCAGCTTCCTTGGACTTGCTGGATATTATCGCAGGTTTATTGAAGGGTTTTCAAAAATTGCCAAGTCACTCACACAATTATTGGAGAAGACAAGGGAATTCAAATGGACTGCAGCTTGTAATGCTAGCTTTGAAGAACTCAAGCGGCATTTGACTTCGGCACCGATATTAAAGTTCCCGGATATTCATAAACCTTTTGACATATATTGTGATGCTTCCCACTCCGGTCTTGGTTGCGTACTAATGCAGGAAGGTCGAGTGATAGCCTATGCCTCAAGACAGTTACAGAAGCATGAGAAGAATTATCCAACACATGATCTAGAATTAGCAACAGTTGTTCATGCTTTAAAGATTTGGAGACACTATATTCTTGGCAATCGTTGTGAGATCTACAAAGATAACAAGAGCTTGAAATATATCTTCACCCAGAATGATCTGAACTTGAGGCAACACCGTTGGCTGGAGTTGATCAAAGATTATGATCTTGGTATTAATTATCATCCTGGGAAGGCAAATGTGGTTGCCGACGCTTTGAGCAGGAAGAGTTATGCCAACATGATTACAGCAGGAACACTTCGAGCCGAGTTGTGCAAGGAGTTTGAGCGACTCAACCTTGGCTTCATCACTAACATGGAGGGTATTACCATGGAAGTAGAGCCAACACCAGAGCAAGATTGAGGACCAATCTTTTCTTTTCTTTTTCTCTATGTGATTTCTATGGGTGTTGTCAATGCACTCATCAAGGGGAAGATTGAGGACCAGGTGTGTCCGAGGACCAGTGGAGGGTCGCTCCTTAGTGATGAGTGATTGACAACGTTGTGTGGACTGATGCTTGGCTAAGTGTGTAGGTACAGGTTGCGACTTGACTCGTGTCGGTGCAGGTGAAGAACAAGCGCGAAAGGCCTTAGCCGTGGCGGCCTCCGGGTGATGGAGTGGCAAGTAGGCTTGGTTCGATGGACCCGGTGGCCGATGGGGTCAAGTGCGAGCCGTGTAGTGCAAGACTGGCGGGCTGAAGTCGTGAACATGGGCCGGTGCAAGGTAGCGGATGGAGCCCGAAGCTTGCACGCAGGATTTGTTGGTTTGCCCACAACACCATCGGTGGATGGTTTCTTGGTTTGGGCCTCAAAACCAAGCCCGGAGGCCCGAGGCGACGGAGACGTTCATCCGGGAGCTTCGGGAAGCTTCAAGGTGGAGGGCACGTGGCATGATCGCGGGGTTTGCGTCGATGTGAAGCGAAGCCACGGTGGAAGCGTGTCCGTCCGATAAAGACTTGACCAAAATACCCCTGAGGGGTTGTATCTTCATTTGAGTTGTAGGGTAGCATGGTCATTTACCTCCCTCCGATGGACTTCGTATAAATAGCGGAGAGGTGGATGGCATCTCTCTCTCTTGGACCCTAGGTTTTCTCCCCTCGGTAGATTGCTCTGAACTGCTTCTTTTCTCTCTATATTCCTTAGGCTAGATTCTTGTATAGACTCTGACCTCTGGATGTATGGAAGCATTCGGCGTTGCGGTGATCTCCTAGTCCTCTGTGATTTTCGTGTAATTTTTGGGGCTATTTTTTGGGAGTTTCGTTCTTCGCTCGATTCGGGGATTTGAGGAAGTTTTCCTTCGGATTTCTTTGAGGAGATCATGGGTGGATGCCTTGCGCATCTTTGTGTGTGATCTTGACTCCTCAAACACGGTGGAGAGCCTTCGATTTGTGAGTTTTTGGCCGGAGTTCGTGTTCTTGGTGGAGTTCGTGTGATCCGTGATTCCCGGCGATTTAGTGGCTTAGAGGTCGAGATTTTTGGGGCATAGCTTCCTCTTGTGTTGCTTATCATCTCCCCCAAATCTTGTCTCAAGAGCTTTTGGCGTTTGGGAGATCCGGTGATGGATTTGGAGAGTTGACCTCGCGGGGTCGGGCTTTTTCTGCTCTGTCTGAGCCTGGCAGACTGTCCGCGAGTGCCGTGCGGACTATCCGTGTGACCTGTGTTCGTCGCGTGTTCATCCGTGTTCGTGCGCGCTCGCGTTTCGATCCGTTCTGTTGCTAGGGTTTGGTTGAAAGTAGTTTGCGGACTGTCCGCGGGAGCTGGTTAGACTGTCCACGTGGTGTTGCTTTTTGTCTGGGGTGGCTTGAAGTTTGTCTGGGGTGCCTAGGGATTTTGGCCGGACTGTCCACCAGGGGTGGCCGGACTGTCCGCGGGCTGCCGGACTATCCGTGGTGCTTGCCCGGACTGTCCGATTTTTCCCGGTGCAGCACAGGTAGCTCGGGGTCCTATTTCGGACTGTCTGCCGAGGGTTCACAGACTATCCGCTGTACTCATGGACTGTCTGCCATACCCGTGCGGACTGTCCGCCTTGGACTTCACAGATTTGGCTAGGTCCTTTGGTTCTTGTCTAGTTGCTTCCGCTCTTTGCTCCTAGGTTGTCTCTTGATCTTGTAGGCTTGTGTGTGCCTTGTTTGGAGCTTCCTTTGTGTGCGCGAGCATTTGGAGTGGCAATCGGGGTATAGGCCGAGTTCGACCTTCAGGAAGAATTTTTATCGGCTCCCATTCACTCCCCCCCCCTTTCTGGTCGCCCTACTCGGTCCTTCAAGATCGACTGCGCGAGTGGCGGGTTGATGAAGACACAGCGGACATGGAGGCCGCGCTCTTCTCCTCCACCAAGGTGTTGGCGACCCGGAGGTACGCAAGGGCCTGCTCAGCTTCAGGCGTCATCTGAGCTTGCTGGAGCCGGGTGATTGCCGTGCCCAGGTTGGCCTACGGGTTATTGAAGGTCGGGATCCCAGCTTCCTCGAACTCCAGGCGTAGGTCCCGAGCGCAGGGCAAGACCACGTGCTGCTGCTCATCCGCACGTCGCTGGGCACGGCGGGCGTTGGCTTCGATGCGGGCCGCTTCCTCGGAGTTGGTCGCGCCCGCACGGGGTGGCTCGTTCTCGGAGACCACGAGTACTTGGCGAAAGACGATGTTCGAATCATTGGGGGAGATGCGAACATGGACCTTCTGGAACTCCCCGCAGTCCGGGAACTGGGTAGGTCGTTTAGTTCGGTGAGGGAGCTCTTGGTCGATTTTCTTCCGCAGGCGGCACCCGCAGAGGGTGTGCTTCGCACCCTTGTGGTAGGTGCAGGGCACGTCGAGAGGGTCGCGCCGAGCGCGAGGTGCCGGCCTTGGGTCGGCAGAAGTTCGCCGCCCAGATTGGATCTGAGGAGGCGTGGACAGCTAGCTGAGACGAAGGACAGGTGCAGACTTCAGGCCGAAGGGGAACGTGTCGTGGCGTAGCGCTGTCTATGTCGAGCGCTGAGCTCGTTCACAGATCTCCAGTGTTTCCCTCATCGAGCCGATGACGCTTTCCATCCCATAGACAAGGTCACAGGATTTGGGTGGGTGGGTCTCCGATACTAGATCGGGAACTTGGGTGGCGACCTACTCCGAGGTCGCCGGGAGAGCTGCGGCTGCCGGAGCAGGAGAGGTCGACGTGAAAGATCCAAAGCAGATCTCCACGGGGTTGGCGAGGGAGGCCGCCATGCTCGCCGGGAAGACGACACCAGATTGGGCCACCATGCTGCACAGCGAGTTCCCGATCGCCCCTACCTGGCGCGCCAACTGTCAGGGGGTGAGACCTGGACAGATCCGCTAGGGGGTTACCCTAGAGGTTTGCAGGTTAATGGAGGACCGGGACCTAAGAGCATAGGTGGTAGTCCACGTGGTGAACTCGGAACTAGGTGAGTATGGCGACGAAGACAAGGGGGTTTATACTGGTTCAGGCCTCCGGAGAGTAAAACCCTACGTCCAGTTGTGGTGGATTATGCGTGAGGTTGAAGATGAGTTCTACCTTGAATGGAGCCCTAGGCCGCCTTATATGGGGAGGACGGGCTAGGGTTTCCCATTCAAGGTCGGTTGACCCGTGTCAGGGTCGGTTACAACTGTGGGAAGCTTATCTCCCGGATTACAAGGAGTATCCTGTGATACTCGGAGCTACAGGCGGCGGCGCGCCAGGTCCTAATGTCTTGACTTGCACGCCAAGCATCGCGGGTCTTGCGGGATCTTGATCAGGTCGCCCACGGTCGTCGGAGGTGCGGATAAGGTCGCTGGGCCCATTTGGCAGGTCGGCGGGTCTTCTGGAAGGTCGGGTCCACTTGTCAGGGGCCCCTGGGACCCTCACCGGTGGGGACCCATGGGTACCTATGTCTCTCAATACCAACTAAAACGAACCGGATTTCTGAGAATGGAAACCCGATCCCTGCACCTCAGTGATAGTCCTAGGAGGCTATCACGTGCAAATCCCTGTCTCAGATAGTAATCAAAACCAGACAACACAAGAGTAATATATGAAGGGCCACATAATAATATTATAATATTTAAGCATCTGAGTACATCATTACGGCACATGCCGGTTACAAGTCCAACTGGACTGGATCATACAGAGTAAACATCTACGCAGCAGCCCTCATGTAGCGAAGTAGACTCCATCCCCATTGGCAAGCTCGAGTGTAGAACGGCCTTAGTCATCCCATCCATCATGCTCAAAGTCGTATTCCGGCTCCTGGTCTGAAAACCCGTCATCTACTCGATTAGTGAGTAGGTCATGTCAGCTTCCCAACAAAGAGCATAAGCAAAAGAGAATAATTCTAATATGCATGGATAATCCTATATATGGCTGTAGAAGGTTATGCAAGCAGCGGTAGCAACATCAAGGAATGCAAAAATGCCGAGAGGTCACCATCTCCGAGGAGATCCACACCTCCGAGGACAACGCCTCTGGGGTCAACACCCCAACCAAGGAAAGAACACCAAACACTGCATCTCAACCGAGTCACAGCATCCCACTCTCATCTGCGATGTGGGGTCACCAAGTCCTATCCCCACATCTCAACGGCACGAAGCCGGGCTCACACACACAGGGGAGAGAAAGCAGCACAAGAAGAGACTAGCCAGAGTAACAGATCCAAGGGCTGTCCATACCAGTGGACACGGACTATAGCTATAGGTTTAACACTCTGCAGAGGTTGTACAACTGGACCCGTCGAGTAGGGCAGAACCGGATGCCTCCGATCCACATCCCTACCTAACGGCCGGAGACCTAGCAGTGGATGGCACTATCCTGCCTCTCCGAGCTTGACTCATCCTGACTGGGGCGCGAAACTTGCCAGCAGGGCCTCGAAGCTGTGAAACCATCGCCGGAGGAGCCGGGGCGACGTCTACTCGGGGGGTATAACCCGTCCCCCTCACACGATCACACTGATCCGCCTACAGGATGGATGCCATCCACCTACTAGTTCTCAGACCGAACCCCGCCCATAACAAGGCGAACGGTTTGCACGAAAATAGCCCAAAGATGCATGGTTAAACTGTCGATCGGTCCTTAATTGCAAGAGCGAGCACTCACCAACTCCATCCGACCGACACGCCGCTAGGGCGGGAGGCCAGGTCGCATCTCCCCTAGACAGGCGTTCACAAGTAACCAAAGCGGCTCACTCCCGCGGTAACACGTCAAGGATACACACTCACCTAAAACACACTCTAGAATACCGAGATATCCCAACCTCAGTCCAAACCAGAGATCCATCCATAACTAAGGGTAAAATTGATAGATGGATATAGCCAGGAACTAGCTAGGGTTCTGTAGCTAGTTCCGAAAAGTAGGTAGTTCAAGGAACAGGATAATACAAACCAAGGTACGGCCAAAAGTTCTGTTATGCAATTCAAGAACATTCATAAATAATAATTTAGCACTAGCAACTAAAGCATGCATAGGATCTATATGGTTGGGAGTGACATGACACCTGGCTGGCGTCCGTAGTCGTGGTCTGGGTTGAAGTCGGGGTCGAACTACTCCTCTGGCTCGTAGCTCGGATCTGCTCAGCATGAGATACGAGACACTAAATTATCGGCAATCAACTAAGCATAAATCCAAAGGAACTCAATTTTAAAAGATTCAAACTGTCTACAAACTGCACTGTCTCATTTTTAGAAAAATAAAGAAGCTTGTTTCATATTTTTCGGAGTTATAAATAATTAGTTATGAATTTTCAAAGGTTAAAAGATTTATAAAATAATTATCAAATTTGTTTATAAATCAGAAAAGGGTTTTTATTTTGAAAATAGGTGATGACATCATGATGACGTCATCATGACGTCAGCGTCACAGGTTAGTGGGTCGTTAATGGGCTGAAACAGTTGTTGGGCCGAGATAGGCCCAATGGACTCAGCCCGCTGGGCCAAAAGGGCTAAGTCCGGCGAAAGCCCCTAAACTAAATTCGGGGTTCAAAAGGAAAAAGAGAAAGGGGCCGGCCGGTGGTCCTTATTGGGCTGAGGCCCACGAGACGGCCTGCGAAACGTCGCCAGGATCGAAAGTCCAGGGATGCCCCCCGAACTTGCCCGGCGGCGCGCCAGCACTCCCAGAGCTCCGCTGGGGTTCGCTGGCGCCCCCGGCGCACGCGCGCGCGCATCGGCGCGTACCTGCGCGGAGCATGGCGGCGACGGCGAGGCGCGTCTGGTGGTTGGGGTGCCTCTGGTTCGTGCGCAAGCGGTGCTTAGGGTTCCTTACGATCAGGCGGTATTCCCGGCGCAGCCGTGGCCCTAGGGTGGAGCCCCTTGGCATGCATGCGGTTCAACCTGGCGGCGCTCTCGGCGCGGTGCGGCGAGGCTGGCGTGCAGTAGCACGGCGGCAGCAAGGCAAAAGCGGAGCGCGACTGTGTCTATTGCGGTGCATCGCGTAGGCGTGCTTTGCTTGGCAAGCGTGCGCGGGCGGCTTCTGGTGAACCAGAGTCGCGGCGCACGGGGCGACGACGACGACGAAGCGGCGGCGAAGCTCCTGCACAGAGACAAACAGAACGAAGGCCGGGCACAAAGACGCGACGACACGGTGGCCAAGGTGGCGAGGTTTGTCGCGGCGCTGGGGTGCGGCACAGCAGTGAGCTCGCGAACGACACGACACGAAGGTCGGTCGGCGCACGGCACAAGGGTGCGCTCCCGGGCATCACAGGAATATCAAGGGGAAAGGGAAGGAGAAAGGGGTGGAACGGTGGCTCATGGTGAGGCGATGGTTTAGGCGTGGCCGTGTCGACAAGGATGACGACGCGGCGGAGAAGTTCGCGGCGCGGCGGCTCCTCTGCTTCCTCTTCCGCGATGGGGTCCAAGCGCGACGCGGCCCTCCACGGACGTCGTCGTCCTCCGGTCTTCAGCGCGAGCAGCTATGGCTCCTGGCGGCGACGACCGCCTTGGCTTCTCTCCTCGTTCTCCTCCTCGGCTCCTTCCTCCCCTTCTTCTCTCACGACACGGAACAGGGGAAGGAAAGGGGAATGGATCCCCAAGTGGCATCGAAAGCCAAATGAGGCTTGGCTGCTGGGGTATGGGCGTGCGGGAGGTCAAGGGGACTAGGGAACCGTGTGGGGCACAACTGTTTCCCCCTCCTTGCCTTGGTGGCGAAGGCACAACGCGCGGAACGCAGGCTTGCTTGGCGCGCGGGTAAGAGCAGGGGCAAAGAAGTGATTTAGGGGCGGTGTGCGTGTGGGTTCCTCCTGGGTGTGCGTGCGGGGCCCTTGGTGTGCGTGCCAGCCCGGCAGCACGGCTGTCCCGTCGCGCGTGCATGCAGCTGCGCCACGACGCTCTAGTGCGGCGGCACCGGGTGAACCTGGCCAAGGGCGGAAGATGACCCGGGGCGGCCCCACTTGCCAGCGACACAGGACCGGCGGGGTGCGACGCGTTCACTAGGTGGGCTGTGTGATGGGCTGGGCCACAGCGAAGGGTGACAGAAGAGCACTGGGTGATAGATTGAGGGGCAAGGGTAGACTTCGAAAACGGTTAGCAGGCCCAAGTTAGATACGTTAAAGGTTTTTGAATTAGTTTGAAATTATTACTACACTTTATATATGAATTTGAATTAATTTCAAATTCAAAGCACACTCAATTAAATCCAAATAAAATCCACAAAATCCAGCTCACATATTTATACCATAATTTGAATTTAGATTCTTATATTTGGGTTTTATTTATATAGCACTTAGGGGAGAAGCTAGCACATGGTTTAAATTTATGGTGTCACTCCTCAAACAAATAAAAAGTTTTAAATTTCTCAGAATTTCATACTTTCAAATTTTTCGGGATGTTACAACGACCACCGGCGACGAATGGGCAAGAGCGGCGGGGACTGAACGGGGGGTTGCACGCGGCGCAAAGGAACCATGGGGAGGGACGCAACGCAATGAGCTGTGAGTATGTGACGCGGATGTTGGCGAGGACGCGTACATCTGGACCCTTTTTGTTGATCGGCAAAACCAGTAGCCGAGCAGCAGATTATATTCCAAGTATGGCGGCTTCGACGCCAAATTGCGCGCGCGATGGGTTTTCCTGGTGGTAACAACCACGGTTTTTCTGAGTAACTTTCACCACTGTGGTTATGCGTGCATGCCTGCGATACCCGCACCATCCATGCTGCATCTGGTAGTGTCGATTCTGCGCGTTACCTGCACCAGTTTTGGCAGTCGATTTCCGTCAACCTATCCACTTGTTTACCTTCTATGTTGGTATTAATTTGATATTCACACTAACGATCCTAACCCCCATTATATGTTAAGTTCGCACTCGCGCATGGTTTTTGGAGTTTATTGTTTACACAGGAATCAAGAGCCTAAATGAGGACTTCCAGGTAAGGTTCATCAAGGGTTTTACGAGAAGATCATGGACACCGGGATAAGTCAAGATACAAGATGAACATGAGTCCAAATGAACCAAGGACTAAAGCGTGAAGCCGAGAAGTGTTGAGGACCTAGACGGAAGATGCGGGAGTTCATACGCCAAGCACCCTTAACTAAACCGCGAGGAAAATGACGTCAAGGACCCACATGCAAATCAGCAAAAACTCAGGAAGTCGCGAGAAGCTTCGGGAAGAAAACTAGGGGTGAACCAGGCCGAAAAGGCCCTGGGCTAGTCGGCCCAGGCCGGCCGGCCTGGCCCCTTTTCGTGTCGGTACGCCGCCCTCTTTGACCTAGATGATCCTCGGGCTATTTATAGTCCCCGTGCGAAGTTGCAACTATCAAGCCATTCGTCATTCGCCGCCGAGGAGCAGAAGAGCTTGAGGGACACCATCTCGGAGAGGAGGGTCGTGTTAGTCATCTAGGGTTTACCTAGCCGGCATGGGAACCTTGCAAGGAAGACCACGTCAGAGTTCCGGAGGCGTGAATCGAGATCAAGGTAGGATCCCGGTTGGATCTTATTCATGTATACACTTTTGATGTAGTTTTAATGGATCCGATTCCTAGCGATCGAGTACCTTTGTATATGATTCTTGTTCTTGCTTGGGTGTTTTCTTCCTCAATCTATTCTCAAGATAGATTGCATGGGATGTTCTTGTAGCCGCGGTGGCTAGAGGTGCATACCCGATCTACCAAGTAGTTCAACGCACTCCTTGCGAGTGTGCTCTAAGATTCGACCACGAAGAAAGGGGAACATCGTGACAGGATGTTGACAACGAGTACGACAGGGCGACTTTAGGGGTTTGACCGAAGGTCAAGGTTTAAAGACGCTTTTAATGAGATTCGTTTTGCTCTCTCTTCTATCTTGCTCGGAACTACGACATAAACACGATCTAGATCCCTCTACATCGGTACCTCAATGCTCTCTCTTGCTACCTCTCATGATCTTAGTAGATTAGATGCATTCGAAACTTCTTAAAGATGCAAGTGTTTCTCGGTTATTAGATTGAGTCTTGCATTACACACTGTTCCACAGATTCGATACCTTGCGTGATACTCGAGGGAAAAAGGTACTACATGATCCGTAAGCTTGCGGTGAACCTTGGAGCGTTATTAAACCGTCAACAAGCCCTTTTTCTGGCGCCGTTGTTGGGGAACAAGTAATCAGGATCCAATCTAGTATCTTGTTTGTAAGTATTTTCAGTTTTCTTTTTGATTTTTTTTTGCATCTATCTTGTTTGTAGTTTTTGACTAACCCTTTTTATAGTTTTCTTTTCTTTTTAGATCTTTTGTATATTTTGTTTGTCGCTAACCCTAACAGGAGATGGATGGCTACCTCTCCAACAAACCGAAAAATTTTGTGGATGATCCAGAAAAACTTTACAGGCAAAGGATACACGAAGCACAATCTAGGAAGCTGGAGATTGTAGATCCAAAAGCCGGAGTCGAAGGATCGTCGGGATGTCCAAAGGAATCTCACCTACAAGTCCGAAGAAGGAATCACCACCTCCAAGTCCAAGGAGAGATCAACCTCAACTGCCACCAATGGCACAAGAGAGGAAGATTGGGGAGCTTTGCATCCCGGAGCTCGTTGATCTCCCCATCCTCAACCTAGTCGACATCGGAAGACCGTTTGAGATCAAGACTTCAACCATCCGCATGGTGCAACATACACCTTTCACCAGTAAAGAGGATCCTAACCTTCACATCCAAGCATTCATTCAACTTTGTCAGACATTTGCAATGGAAGGGCTGGATCAAAATCAATTGAGGGCGAGGCTTTTTCCGTTCTCACTTCTCGGAAAAGCCTTGCAATGGTTCTACACTCTACCGGTGGAGACGTTGCAAAATTGGGAAGCATTGATGAGAGCTTTCATGAAGGAGTACTATTCGCAGAGTAAGACTCAAATCTTGCATAATAAGATTGCTACATTTGCTCAATATCCTACGGAGACTATCACGGAAGCTTTCGAGCGTTTCAGCAAGTACACCCGAGTCGTGCCACATCACAAGTTCCCGAAGGAGGACCTTGTTCAGAAGTTCTATCAAGGTCTCAATCTAGCATCGAGGACCGTAATTGACGCATCGGCGGGAGGATCTATTATTGAGCTCACTCCGACGGAGGCATTCACTCTTTTCAAGAAGGTTGCGGATAATGATACATGGGCGTCATCCGGACGCTTACTTCCGGTTCAACCCACGGGCAAAAAGAGGAACTTCTAGAAGGAAAGATTGACTCGCTCATGAGGAGGTTGGAGAAGATGGAGCTAGAAAAGAATGTCACCCAAGACTTAAAGGTCGCCGAAGCAAGATCCACGTATGAAGAGTGTGGGGAGTACGGCCATGTCCAAAAAGATTGTCCGGAGGAAGCAAAGGTGCTCGACTACTTGAGAAAAGGAGATTTGCCGAACTTCCGCTACGGGCAAGGTAGACCTCAATTTAATGCAAGTTTGTCTATTCAAAATACGGTGCCTCTTCGTATACAATTGAAGGAATTCATGGACGAGCAAGCAAAAATCAACAAGGACATCGTCACTAAGTTCAAGACTACGGATAAAATATTGGAGAACATCGATGTCAAGGTGACGGAGGTCGGGAGCTCCAACCATCAAGTGCTCAACATGTTGAAGATGTTGGAGTCACAAGTGGGACAACTTGTCGGGTGCCTAACCACTAATGAAGGAAGATTGCCGGGGCAGCCCCAAGGTCCCAAGACGGCGAAGGCTATTCAAACTCGCTCGGGAAAGGAGACGGAGGATCCCGAACTAAGAGCCGATGCAAGGAAGCCTAAGCCAATCGTCGAAGCGGAAGATCACACTAAGGAGAAGGTGATTAATATTCCGGAGATTGCTACCGAAGAGCCGGAATTCGAAATGCCAAGTGATGACACGAAGATGCCTAAACTAAATTTGATAGTCATTTTGAAAAGTTTGTGGAAGTGGTGCGCAGGTTAGGCATCAACATGCCGCTATTGGACGCTCTCCAAGTTCCTACATATTCTCGCTACTTCAAAGACATACTTGCGAACAAGTATGAGATGGCAACACTTGGAGCGGATCACGTCAAGATGTCCGAACAATGTAGTGCCGCCATCACAGACCAAGGGCCCGAGAAGCAAAGAGACCCTGGATGTCTGACCATCCCACGTTCTATTGGCTCATTCACGTTCGAGAAGGCATTATGCCACCTTGGAGCAAGTGTGAGTGTCATGCCAGGAGATGTGTTCGAGAAGCTACACCTACCACTTGACCCTACGGGTATGTGCTTGGAGTTGGGCGACAACTCAATTCGCTATCCCGTGGGAATCGCCAAAGATGTGCTGTGAATGTTGGAGATCACTTCACCCCTGTTGATTTCGTGGTGCTTGAGATAGGAGAAAGGGAGAAGCCGCCCCTCATCCTAGGGAGGCCCTTCCTCAAGACTTTGGGAGCAACGATAGACGTTGGCAAGGGAGAGATCAAGTTCAACGTCAATGGCACACGAAGCACATTCAAGTTTCGTCCACGTGTCGAGGTATGCAACATGATCAATGCTAAATATGTTCCACCTCATCATCGCTTTAGCAAGGAGGAGCCCAAGAAGAAGGAAGTGAAGGTGATCAAAGAAGTTGTTGCATCCGTCAAGACCAAAGAACAAAAGCCGCCTATGAAGACCAAAAAGATGACTATGCCGGAGAATAAGCCCGTGCCCAAGATGGTGCGGAAGTGGGTACCCAAGATTGCAACACCCGCAAAAAGCGTTCATCCAAAGTGAAGAAGAGAAGAAGTCTATCCATGGACTATAAATGAAGCACTAGGCGGGAGGAAACCCGCTCGTCGAGTCAAGAATAAGCTACCGGGAGGACAACTCGATGAAGAATAAAGCTGCCGGGAGGGCAACCCGGATTATTTCCGATTTCAAGTAAGTTGGTCTTAGAATTTTCTACGCAAGACTTGTTATAGACTCTTAAGTGGTTGAGCTTATTTTTGAGACATTTAATTTGCTCGGATGTTTCATTTGGATTTTATTTGACCATAAACCTATGACATGAGCCATCCTACGATTTATTTGCCTCTTATCGAGAAACCTACACCAAAAATTCAGAACCTACCCACACCATTCATCCTCTTCATGATGACAAGGTTGGTTTGTTTTATATCATAAAAACATAGGAGTAGAGCCCCCTGTTGTTCCTTAATGATTTTTAATCTTTGACGCATGGTAGGACTCGCGCGATCCTAGGAAAATCGATCTTTGGTTTCATTTAACTTGATATCTACCGGTTTCTCTAGAGTTACAATTTTTCCAAGCCCCATTTATTTTTGTTTATTCAAAACATCTCTCTCATGTTTGGTCAAAATTAGAACCTAAACCCATACCCCCACGGTCAAGCCGGAGGAGCTCGCTATCAATTAATGAAAGCAAGTGATCCCGGTGTAACCAAAATCAATGTAGTCGGAAAGTTTCGACTTACAAATGTTTTTGATGCCTAAAAACTCCTTTAAAAATACATTTGAACTCATTGATATCTCTGAGTTAATTTTTAATTTTCGAAATTAGAGGAGTGATTAGCATCTAAACATGATCAAGGGAAGGTTTTGAGCTTAATTGAACTTCTAATGCTCCATGATGCATCACGGGAAGGTTTCATCATTGAGGCATCTTGAGCACATGCAAGGACAAGCATGGGGGGCAGCAAGACTTGATTTTTTGCAGGATATGGATGAGAGCATGGGAGGCATGGAAGCATGGAAGTGACATAAAGTAAATGATCAAGATGGAGGACTCGATCATGAAAGAACAAGGAGTGGCTGAGAAGAATTGGACGGTGGAAGGCGTGGAGCACGAGTACACAGCACCATGATCAATTAAGCAACAAGCGGGAGAAAGAAGAGCCAAAAATGAGGGGTAGGGGCCCTAGGCCGGTCGGCCCAGACCGGCCGGCCTGGCCTATTCCTTGCCCCCCCCGATGCTCGCCTTCCTCAGGTAAGTCATTTGCTTCAATGCTAGTTCATGTTCTTGAGCTCCCAGTCCAGAACCTCTAGAAACACCTCCGAAAAATTCGTTCTCCATTCTTGAGCCCAAAAATTCAGAAAAATACGTCCCAATTCTTGCCCTTCCATATACTTCTTTTGTGTGTATTTCTACCGGCAAGAAACCCCCGGGAGAGTTTGTTTGTGATTTGTGCAGCAACAACAAAATGAGGAAGGCTTCTAGCATGGTCCTTCGTCATCATCAAAGCCGGCATCAACAAGTCCTTCACGGAGGCACTCAATCTCTGAGTCGCCACGAAGCATGGAAGAGGACGTGGCACCATCAAGGAGGGACACCATGCTCCTTAGTGGAAGAAGACACACACGAAGCTCGTCCATGCGGTACACCGAACCGCAAGGGCGCACGGAAGAGCCGCCCGTCCAACCTCGTCGCTCGACTCGTTCATCCGCTCCACCACTGTACACTCTGCGATGTTGCAAGTATGTATTTTTCATGATGACGGAGGAGGAGGAGAAGCTTGGTCGCCTAGAGAAGAGGATTGTGCCCAACGTTGACTTCGACGAAGATGCTCTCCAAGTGTTGGGATTTTCTCCGGATATTTATCAAATGATGAACCACCTTGGCTGGGGGCAATTTTCCGATGGAGTAGGGGTTAGCTTTCACATGGAGCTTGCCATGGAAATTCTCGTGACGATGGCGCCAGTTATTAATGAAGGGGTGCCATCCCTCTCATTTCGACTCAAGGATGATAAGCAAATAATTTCTTATGAGCAAATTAGAGAGTTGCTCGGTTTCAAGAGCGAAGCTCCAGAGCAAGTTGATGTTAATGAAAGTGTATTGGAAGGATTTTGGAGTATGATTATGAGGGAAGATAACCAGCAGAGAAATACCATCCGAAATCCTATCATCTGGATATTTCATTCTTGGATGAGCAAGAGGATTTTGCGAAGAATGAGGGAGTCCAAGGTCACCGACATGGAAGTTAATTGGCTTTATTCGGCATTGATTGCAAGGCAAGCCATTGATCCATCATATATCATGATCAATCGGTGGTGTTGTGAGGGAACTTTGGGGACTGGACAAATTGGTTCGGGATGCTATCTATCTGTGATAGCAATTTTTGTGAGGCCGGGTATTTCTAGGAACCCAAAATTCCTACTTGCGGGGAATTCAGTTGGGATTGATTACATGAAGCAGGAAAAATACATTAGTGGAGATGAAAAGAGAGGGTACAAGGTGGCAAAAGTCAATGTTCCTCTCCCAAATATGAGGCTGAAATTATTTATTGTAGGGAGAGAGAATTGGTTGGAAGAAGGAATTCTTGTACCGGCCAAGAAGAACAAAAGAGGAAGAATTATAGAAGATGGATCGTCTTCTGCAGCCCAAGACCAAGGAGGGCTGCATATCATCAACCATATGGAGGGATTCCTATGCCACCACCCTACTACGGAAGTGTGTTGATGCAAGCATGGGGGAGTGGTGCAGCCATGCCGCCACCTCCTCCAACATATTGTCCACCAACTTTTGTTGTGCCAGATGAAGCATTTGTGGCACCTTATACAAGCATGCCCCAGCCCCAACAAAGTGCAGCCATCATTGGGGCGTATATGCAAAGGAATGTACAAGACGTCGAGAGGATCTGGAGCCATGTCGGCCATTGGCATGAAGGAACGGCGGGGATCGCCCATCAATTGGGACGCCTTCAACTTGTGCCGCCGGATCAATTTCGCGGAGGGGCCATGCAAACATATTATGAGCAAGGATTCAACGAAAGTCAACCGACGGAGCAAGAGCAATCGGATGAGGTGTGAAGAAAGAAGGAAGGGATGAAGTTTTTTAAGTGTGGTTTGATTTTTCCTTTTCATTTTCTTAATTTTCACCTTGTGTGTGTTTATGTTTGCGTAGTATTTTCTTGTTTTTATTTAATTTCAGCATGTGTGTGATAGTAGTAGTTTTTTATCCATCATCATGAATAAGTTTCACCGTCGTTTTTATGATGTTAATATGGATGGAAAATTGTACCATGTTGATATGTGATGATCGTTGCCGCTTTACTCGATCTTATGCTTGATTTATGCATGTTTAAGCTAGTGCTCTCTTTCAATATGAATCTGAAATTTAATTAAATGCTAGCCTGATCTTGTGTGGAGGTTATGATAACTCAAGTCCCATAGTTCTTTTCGTTGCTCTCAACTTTGAATGAATCAAAGAATCTTTTTATTCTGAAAAAGTTATGCTAACCTTGTCATGAGTACCGCTTGCATTTTGCCCTACCCATCCAAAGCCTAAATTTAGTTGAGTGCAGAACACTAGTATATACAAGATTTATTTTTGGGTGCATTAATTCAATGTCTGATTTCTCTAGCCCGCGACTAAGAAGTTGGTCATTCCATTTTTGCGTATCGTTCTTTATGCTAGCCTCTTCTATCCGTGCATTGTGAGTTTCCATATTGGGAATTTCGCAAACCTCGCCGGATATCCAACCAAAACCCAAACATATCTTTTTCGTGTTCACCTCCTTCACCACAACCCAATATATGAGTATGGATGAATATTTTGAGGAAGATTACAAGGAAGGTGCTTCAAGTTAGTAAGGGAGACTTCAAAAAGGACCCATAGAAGATTTTTTCGAGTATCTCTCTCTAAGAAAATATCAGAGCTTCAATTTCCAGCTTGGCATATTTATCACCTCTTTTGCCTGAGGACGAGCAAACGTCTAAGCATGGGGGGTTGCCAAGCAAGTGCTAGTATAGTCTAGAGTTCAAGGGGAGCAAATAAAAAAAGAGAAAAAGTATGATAAAATAAGAAAAAATGATGAAAAAATGATAAAAGAGAAAAAGTATGATGAGAAAAAGAAAGAAAGAAAAAAATATAATAAAGCTCTCTGGTTCTCTAGCTATATTTAGTGCTTTTTAAGTTTTCAAGAGCATTCAAGATCAAGACCCATACTCATCTTTCCAACCATGTGCAATCCGATAACGAGGACTTCGTTTGTGCCTCGGGATCACTCTTTGCCTTTTCCACACGTCTCTTTTTTTTCATGAATACTTTTGTAGAGAGAGGTCACACCACATATTGAGCTTTATTTTTGTGGAATGGATCGATGATACAATGCTAACTTCCAGTGTAGAAGCATAGTAAGGGGATATGGAGTGCACACGAAACTTGATCATGAAAGCATGAAAAGAATTCTCACAAGGGTCACAACAATTTTACAAAGCTCAATGCAACACAAGCAGCATATGTGTATAAGGTTTTCAACTAAAAACATCATATGGCTTTGGTAGGACTTTGGCATATCAAAGAGGAGCCTTGCGAAGGGTTTTCAAATTTTCAAATAAAATTCCTAAGCACTCAAACATTTAGAGAGAAGATCATATCATCAAACCATATCACAAACGCAAACTACTTAGATGAGCATGAGTTCCCTAATGATATTCGTTCACAAGCATCAAGATGATAAGCACGGAATAAAACTTATGCAAGCCAACCACAGGAAACATGTATAGCAAAACGAGCACGATTCCATGAGTTGATTTAGCAGATAAGAATTGAAACTCATTCAAACTCATGAATCAGGGAGAGTGAGATAAAGGGTGCACATACCATCACTCCTGAAGAATATAAGAAACAAGGAAGACCAGTGGTGGTTCAGCTGGCCCATGGGACAGCCGGATCACTCTAGTTTACCTTGTCCCTTGTCATAAAAGCGCGGTCGATGTTGTGCAACGTACGTGTGGGAGATCTCAAATGTGTATGTCAATGATAAGCTTGGGAGATCTCCCCCACACTTGTTCATGTACCTAGTGCTGTCTTCGAACCAAAAGAGGAAAAACAAAAGAGGGTCTCCACTGGTTTGAGAACTAGGGAGTCTTTATTCGAAAGCAAATATATTTTATTTTATTTTTTGTTTTTTTATTCACCATGAGTCCTAGCTCAACAAGACTGAAAGGTGTTGCCTTACCTTCCCTTTTGAATCACGCTTGATGACTTACCCCGTTTCGAAAATTCCTGCAAGGGTTAGTCTACATATACAACCAATATCCATGAAAGCATTAACTAAGAGGTTCATCAATCAAACTCGATACCATGTCGTATTTTATTGAAGAAGACAGTTTTAACCTAAGCACCATGCTTAATTTAAAATAATCTATGAATGCACGTAGCTAAACATGCACTCAAACCATTGCATTACAAACATAGATAAAGGAAGCACAGAAGCAAGATCAAGCTATTTTCAAAGGGACATAAACATGAGCATAAGATGGTGAACATTGGGCAACCTCCCGGAAGGGCTTTGTTTAAAGTCAAAAGCAGGACGTACCTAGCTAGTTGGGCAAGATGCAAGAGCCAACATCATCTCCAAACCAGGATAAGATTTTGTGTGAGGGGAACTTTACTCAGGATACTCACATACCTCCCCCGCACTTAAAGTTTGTATTGCTAGGCAACAAAACTCAAGTGCGCGGAGATCAAGCTTCCTTTAGTGAATGTTCTCTCACCAAAAACTTACTAAAGTGTTGAAGTTGATGTAGCTCACATGTTCTTAGGTGCTATCTGTCCGTCATTCTTTTCAATCTCCACCTGAAAGGTTAGCGACCAAAAATACCCGAAGGACAACCTTATCCTAAAAACATGCTCTTGCTGTTTATTTGAAAAGGGAAATAAAATCTATCCTAATCCAAGCTATCTCTTGGTAGTGCTTTGTTTACGGTCATAAGCTGGACCATGGGAACATCCTCCTTGCAGCTATCATTGGTGATGTCCTTCCCGTCTTACCACCAATTGTTGATGTATCAGCGAAGCTTTAGCTGAAAGGTTAGTGCCACAGTGCATACACAAAATCTGCAATGCTTATGGTAAACATATGCATCTACAACCATCTTTCTAAACTTTTTACAAAAGAGGACCATAAGGTGGTTGTAGCCCTCGTGCATGCTCCGTGCACTCAGCATAACTAACTCTGGAGAAGGATGATGCAAGCATGGTTCCTGAGGTATATCAAGAGTGAAGCTACCATGCTTGTCAATGGAGTCCTTTCCTTTGGACCCCAGAGTCGGTGCCTCATAGATTTCCATGGCCCATGAATTCTCCAGCTCAAGAGATTCATCATGTAAGTTTGTTGTTGATTCTCGATCGAGGTCGAGAGCAACATAGTACGGCCCAGTGGGAAGAGGCTCAAACTCAATCGAGGGTGATGATAATCGTTCGACTTCACAAAGGTGAAGAGGATCTTCTGAGTTGTACTCCTGAGGAGTAGAAAATTCTACAACCTCAATGAGAACGGGCTCAGATGATGCGAATGGAGGTACATGCATCATCTCCTCGAGCAGGTTTTTCTTAGGAAGAGGCTTTGCCATAGAACTTTCTGAAAATAACCGAGTGGCGGCAAAAGCGGCTTCCCTAAGCTTTTCATCTAGGCTCGCTCGAGAAGGATCAAGAAGTTTTTCTACAGGGGAGCCTAGGAGGAGATCAAGATTGAGGACATCAAAGAAGTAGAAATCTAGATTAGCCTTGATCTTGTCTACCTGGAGTGGCACAACACATGCAACCCCATGACACTCAAGAATGTGTCCGGAGGGACAACTCTTGAGGAGCTTGTCGGATGGTCTTAGCGTAACATTGCCCAACAAAGTGTATGCTAGGTGCCATGGCATAATATTAACCTCCATAGTGGGGTTAAGATGGGCTTCTACGATAATTCACCTTAAGGAACAAGAAATGATCATAGAGGGTGAGCAAATCCAAAGTGCTTCGGAAAAGTTTCCCACTCCACTTGACCACTTCTTTTCCATGGCCTCCATGATAGATGTTTCATTTGGAGGATCGGGAGGCAAAGGAGGTACCGTAGGCCTAGGGGAAGGTTCTGTCAAATGATTTGTAGCTGGCTGGATTTGGACAGAAGAGGGCTCCTTCCCTATTGGGTCATCTAAGAAATTTGAGGTGTTCTTGATATTTTCAGAAGGGTCATCCTCAAATTGATGAAGGAACTTTGGAGGTTGAATTTCTTCTTCCTCCATTGTTCCTAGTTCAGGTGAGGGTACTATGGCTGAATAAGAGGATGTGGAAGGTGATGGATCGGATTCATCCACTAGAAGATCCTCATGGCTCGACTCAGATTGGTGGGTTTCGCTATGATTGGTGGGGAAGAAAGAGCTTACCATGAGGGAATCAAGGATCTCTCTTACTTCTCCTAAAGTTTTGCAAACAAATGAATCGCCGATGGTGTCATCGAGATCTAAGGTAGCATCTGTGTCCAGACCCATGCAAAAGATGTATAGTGATACATATTCAGGAAGAGAGAATAAGTCTAGGTCAGAAGCCAAAAGGTGTAAGAACCTAGCCCATGCTGCACCTATAGACTCCTCCTCTAATTGCTCGAATTCAAGAATGTCCATTGGGAGAGAGGCTATGCGAGTGTACCATTGCTCCATCCTCTCCATGAGAGAGAACGAGCTACAAAAGTCATCCCGAAGCTCTTCCCAATTACCGTTCACACTCCCTACAGTTTGAGTGTACCTTTGTTCCACTCTCCCCATGAGAGAAATGGAAACAACTTCCACCTCACGGTTTTCTGTGTCAAGCCTGGGATAACCAAGCGTGAACACAGATCCTCGAATTCTTTCATATAGATGTAGGGATTTTCATTGATCGCTCCAAAGAAGGGTCTATCCTGAACCATGTCTATAAGGTCGGGGTTGAGTTCATGCTTGGATGAAAACATTGATGGATCATTGAACTCGTAAGTTGAGGAGGAGAGGTCATGAAGGGATGACCTCTCCATGGGTAATGGGGTAAAGGTAGAATAAAGAAAAATGAAGAGATACGAGGACCACTGGGTACGAAGATAGATACAGCAACCGTTCCCTGGCAACGGTGCCAGAAAGCTTGTTGGGTATTTTAGCGTCACACGAATAAATCCTCAAGCGCATGGATACCGTTGTAGCTTTCACCTTAGAGTATTCCAAGGGTATTGAATCCAAGGGAATGTGTGTGCACTAACTTCGTAATAGTCGGTCCAAGGACACACCCAGATAAGAGGCAAGGATAGAGAGGATTCCTAAAGATAGCACTATAGATGAGATTAAAGGTCGATCTCTAGATAGAACTTGGCATAGGGTACCGCTAGCCCTGACTTAATAGGTGACTCCGGCACGCGGATCTATGCGGAGGATCAACAAGGGCCAGACGGGATGTCACCACCACCTGGACTGCCTCTACCTAACCTTGGGATAAGCCGAATGAATGATAACTGGTAGCGTGACACAACGTCTACGCTGTGGTTGCTGCCGTAGCCAACGGACTACGGCACTCTGTACTTATAGAACTTCGACCACGGAAGAGAACTGATCTCACTCACTATATGTACTACTAGCTTATACTAAAGGCATACAGGAGAGCACTCGACCCCGTATTGTGCTGCCAGCGTACGAATGACTTGCAGCAGACGAACGCATAAACCCAGGATCTACGCACTAGCAGAGGAAAACGTCTACTCATGCAACCTAGCATAAACTATTAGAAAGGAATCACGAACACACTTTATTCTAATCAGAGCATGCAAGCATATCCACTTTATTCTAAAAGACTAATTATACAAACGGGATACAAACTTGTGCACCTAATCAACTAGATCGACGGGGCGTGTTCATGAAGAACACGCGCCTCTAAATGATGAACAAGCGAAGAACACAAGAACATATCACTCACACTTTAGTCTAAATAGAAAATGCAGAAATACTTACTTTACTCTAATTGAAGAACGAAGCATCCGTAGAGATACAAATCACTCTCTCACTCTCCTGCTCACTAATCTACCAAGGAGAGGCCTCTCCTTTGAAGGGAAGCTCTCATCCTTAGGTGAAGTTGTGTCTCATTTCCTACCCCTTCCCCTTCTATTTATAGGCAAGGCAGTGGCTTGCTCGGAGTGCCAAACGACTCCAAAACACCCCGGGATGCTTGAGGAACCAATGGAGAGCTGCCACGCGTCGGCTCGGGACGAGAGGAGCTCCGAGAGCTTCGGCCGAACTGGGGTTCGGCCGAACCCCAGGTCGGTTCGTTTCCACTGCCTTTCGTCCAGGTGACTGCCAGGTGGGTCCTTAGGCGTGTATGGGTGTGTATGCGGTGTTTTTAGCTTGTTTTCGTGGAGATGTGGGCCATTGAATCCGCGTACTGGCTCCTGATTGGTCGAAGGTGTGTTTCCTTGGATTGGTGATGTGTCATGGACACATGGCATCCAATGTGGCAACACATCGCCACGTGGTCTGGTGTGGGTCCCACCGGGCCCACATATCAAGATGGTGATCCTGTCTTGTGCATATCCCATTCATCCGGACTCAGAATTAGACAAATGATATATCCATTATGATCATCTCGATGAGCCCGTCGCAATGGTGCAGTCCAAATTGGCATTTGAGGTTGTTATGGATGATTTCCTATATAAGCCATTGGATCACTTGCTCTCAACTGTATCATTTATCACGTATTTCGGTGCATCCTGCAACAAAAGATAGAAACACCAACACTTGTGGAACTTGTCAGTATAAAGCCCTATTCTAGTGTCGATGATCACTTTTCATTCATTTTATGCAGGAGTTGACAGCATAAAAGTAGCACTTAACAGCCGTCAACAATGGTGCAACATAGACCTTTCACCGGTAAAGAGGATCCCAACCTTCACATCCAAGCATTCATTCAACTTTGTCAGACATTTACGATGGAAGGGCTGGATCAAAATCAATTGAGGGTGAGGCTTTTTCCATTCTCACTTCTCGAAAAAACCTTGCAATGGTTCTACACTCTACCGGTGGAGACGGTGCAAAATTGGGAAGCATTGATGAGAGATTTCATGAAGGAGTACTATTCATTGGGTAAGACTCAAAACTTGCGTAATAAGATTGCAACATTTGCTCAATATCCTACGTAGACTATCGCGGAAGCTTTCGAGCGTTTCAAAGAGTACACCTGAGTCATGCCACATCACAAGTTCCCGAAGGAGGACCTTGTTCAAAAGTTCTATCAAGGTCTCAATCTAGCATCGAGGACCGTAATTGACGCATCGGCGGGAGGATCTATTATTGAGCTCAATCCGATGGAGGCATTCACTCTTTTCAAGAAGGTTGCGGATAATGATACATGGGCGTCATCCAGACGCTTACTTCCAGTTCAACCCACAGGCAATGTTAAAGGTGTTTTGCAAGTTAAAAAGGAGGAACTTCTAGAATGAAAGATTGACTCGCTCATGAGGAGGTTGGAGAAGATGGAGCTAGAAAAGAAAGTCACCCAAGACTTAAAGGCCGCTGAAGCAAGATCCACGTGTGAAGAGTGTGGGGAGTACGGCCATGTCCAAAATGATTGTCCGGAGGAAGCAAAGGTGCTCGACTACATGAGAAAAGGAGTTTTGCCGAACTTCCGCTACGGGCAAGGTAGACCTCAATTTAATGCAAGATCGTCTATTCAAAATATGGTGCCTCTTCGTATACAATTGAAGGATTTCATGGACGAGCAAGCAAAAATCAACAAGGACACCGTCACAAAGTTCAAGACTATGGATAAAATATTGGAGAACATCGATGGCAAGGTGACGGAGGTCGGGAGCTCCAACCATCAAGTGCTCAACATGATGAAGATGTTGGAATCATGAAGGACCGAATAGGCGACCTGAGAGGGGGCAGTGAATGGGAGTCACACACGGAAGATGGATCGAATCAAACGCCAATCGCCAAGACAACAAGGTTATGGATCAACCACAAGTCTTAGGAACGATTCCTCGAAGCACACGCGGAAGCACAAGAGAAGAATCAAAGGAACCGAACAAACTTGGCAGGTTCCTGTGTCCAGGTCGGACAGTCTGCCTGGCTGCCGCGAAGAGTCCACCAGGGTGGGGTGGACGGTCCGTGAGGCAGGCGCGGATGGTCCGAAATTGACTCAGGAACTAACAGAAAGACCGGGGGAAAAACCACTCCATGCAGATAGTCTGGCCAAAGCACGTGGACAGTCTGCCACACTCGCGGAAGACCCGAAACAAAGCACAAGCCAACCCTAGACAAAATCCGACCCACGCGGACAGTCTGACCACACCGCGCGGACGGTCCGGCAAACACCTTCCCAAAAAAAACTCTGATCCCCACAGATCAAAACACGAGCGCGCACGAACACGGAAGAACACCGGACAAACACACGCCATGCGGACAGTCCGTGACCCTCGGGCGAACAGTCCGCGACACGCGGACAGAGCAGAAATAGCACGACCACGCGAGGTCAACTCTCCAAATCCATCACCAGATCTCCCAAACAGCTAGAGCTCTTGAGACAAGATTTGGGGGAGATGAGAAGCGTCACAAGAGGAAGCTATACCCCAAAAATCTCAGCCTCTAGCTCCCTAAAACACCGGGAATCACGGATCACACGAACCACCAGCAAGAACACGGGCTCCAACCAAAAACGCACGAATCGAAGGGGTTTCCTGGCGTTTGAGGGGTCAAGATCACACACAAAGATGCGCAAGGCATCCACCCATGATCCCCTCAAAGAAATTCGAGAGAAAAGGCCCATAAATTCACGAATTGAGCGAAGAAAGAAACACCCCAAAAATAGCTCCGAAAATGACATGAAAATCACAAAGACCTAGGAGATCACCGCAACGCCGAATGCTTCCATACATCCAGAGGTCAGAGTCTATACAAGAATCCAACCTAAGGAAAGCAGAGGAAAAGAAGCAGTCCAGAGCGATCTACCGGGGGAGGAAACCCTAGAGTCCAAGAGAGAGAGATGCCATCCACCTCTCCGCTATTTATACGAAGTCCACTGGAGGAGGCAAATGACCACGCTACCCCTACAACTTGAATTGAAGATACAACCCCTCAGGGGCATTTTGGTCAAGTCTTCATCGAGCAGACACGCTTCCACCGCGGTCTTGCTTAGCATCGACGCAAGCCCCGCGATCACGCCACGTGCCCCCCGCCTCGAAGGTTCCCGAAGCTCCCGAATCACTGTCTTCGTCGCATCGGACCTCCGGACTTGGTTTTGCGACCCAAACCAAGAAACCGTCCATCGATGGTTTTGTGGGCAAACCAACAAACCCCGCGTGAAAGTTTCGGCCTCGATCCGCTACCTTGCACCGGCCCATGTTCATCACTTTAGCCCGCCAGTCTTGCACCGCACGGCTCGCACTTGACCCCATCGGCCACCGGGTCCATCGAACCAAGCCTACTTGCCTCTCTATCACCCAGAGGTCGCCACGGCTAAGGCCTTTCGCGCTTGTTCTTCACCTGCACCGACACGAGTCAAACCGCAACCTATACCTGCACACTTAGCCAAGGATCAGTCCACATAACGTTGTCAATCACTCATCACTAAGGAGCGACCCTCCACTGGTCCTCGGACACAGATGGTCCTCAAATCACAAGTGGGACAACTTGCCGGGCGCCTAACCGCTAATGAAGGAAGATTGCCGGGGTAGGCCCAAGGACCCGAAATGGTGAAGGCTATTCAAACTCGCTCAGGAGAGGAGACGAAGGATCCTGAACTTCCAGCCGGTGCAAGGAAGCCTAAGCCAACCGTCGAAGCGGAAGATCACACTAAGGAGAAGGTGATTACTATTCTGGAGATTGCTACCGAAGAGCCGGAATTCGAAATGCCAAGTGATGACATGAAGATGCCTACACTGAAGACACACTACTTTCGAGGTAAAGTTGATAGTCATTTTGAAAAGTTTGTGGAAGTGGTGCGCAGGTTAAGCATCAACATGCTGCTATTGGACGCTCTCCAAGTTCCTACATATTCTCGCTACTTCAAAGACATAATTGCGAACAAGTATGAGATGGCAACACTTGGAGCAGATCATGTCAAGATGTCCGAACAATGTAGTGCCGCCATCGCAAACCAAGGGCCCAAGAAGCAAAGAGACCCTGGATGTCTGACCATCCCATGTTCTATTGGCTCATTCACATTCGAGAAGGCATTATGCAACCTTGGAGCAAGTGTGAGTGTCATGCCAATAGATGTGTTGGAGAAGCTATGCCTACCACTTGAGCCTACGGGTATGTGCTTGGAGTTGGGCGACAACTCAATTCGCTATCCCGTGGGAATCGTTGAAGATGTGCCCGTGAAAGTTGGAGATCACTTCATCCCCGTTGATTTCGTGGTGCTAGAGATGGGAGAAAGGGAGAAGCTGCCCCTCATCCTAGGGAGGCCCTTCCTCAAGACCATCGGAGCAATGATAGACGTTGGCAAGGGAGAGATCAAGTTCGACGTCATTGGCACACGAAGCATATTCAAGTTTCATCCACGTTTCGATGTATGCAACATGATCAATGCTAAATATGTTCCACCTCATCGTCGCTTTAGCAAGGAAGAGCCAAAGAAGAAGGAGGAGCCCAAGAAGAAGGAAGCGAAGGTGATCAAAGAAGTCGTTGCATCCGTCAAGACCAAAGAACAAAAGCCGCCTGTGAAGACCAAAAAGATGACTAAGCCGGAGAATAAGCCCGTGCCCAAGATGGTGTGGAAGTGGGTACCAAAGATTGCAACGCCCGCAAAGAGCATTGATCTGAAGTGAAGAAGAGAAGATGTCTAGCCATGGACTATAAACGAAGCGCTAGGCGGGAGGCAACCCGCTCGTCGAGTCAAGAATAAGCTACCGGGAGGACAACCCGATGAAGAATAAAGCTGCCGGGAGGGCAACCCGGATTATTTTCGATTTCAAGTAAGTTGGTCTTAGAATTTGCTAGGCAAGACTTGATATAAACTCTTAAGTGGTTGAGCTTGTTTTTGAGACATTTTATTTGCTCGGATGTTTCATTTGGATTTTATTTGACCATAAACCTATGATATGAGCCATCCTACGATTTATTTGCCACTTATCAAGAAACCTACACCAAAAATTCAGAACCTACCCACACCTTTCATCCTCTTCATGATGACAAGGTTGGTTTGTTTTATATCATAAAAACACACGAGTAGAGCCATACGTTGTTCCTTAATGCTTTTTAATCTTTGACACATGGTAGGACTTGCGTGAACCTAGGAAAATCGATCTTTGGTTTCATTTAACTTGATATCTACCTATTTCTCTAGAGTTAGAATTTTTCCAAGCCCCATTTATTTTTGTTTATTCAAAACATCTCTCTCATGTTTGGCCAAAATTAGAACCTAAACCCATACCCCCACGGTCAAGCTGGAGGAGCTCGCTGTCAATTAATGAAAGCAAGTGATCCTGGTGTAACCAAAATCAATGTAGTCGGAAAGTTTCAACTTACAAATGTTTTTGATGCCTAAAAACTCCTCTAAAAATACATTTGAACTCATTGATATCTCTGAGTTAATTTTTAATTTTCGAAATTAGAGGAGTGATTAGCATCTAAACATGATCAAGGGAATGTTTTTGAGCTTAATTGAAATTCTAATGCTCCATGATGCATCACGGGAATGTTTCATCATTGAGGCATCTTGAGCACATGCAAGGACAAGCATGGGGGGCAGCAAGACTTCATTTTTTGCAGGATATGGATGAGAGCATGGGAGGCAAGGAAGCATGGAAGTGACACAAAGTAAATGATCAAGATGGAGGACTTGATCATGAAAGAAACAGGAGTGGCTGAGAAGAATTGGACGGTGGAAGCCGTGGGGCACGAGTACACAGCACCATGATCAATCAAGCAACAAGTGGGAGAAAGAAGAGCCAAAAATGAGGGGTAGGGGCCCTAGGCCGGCCGGCCCAGGCCGTCCGGCCTGGCCTATTTCTTGCCCCCCCCCGACGCTCGTCTTCCTCAGGTAAGTCATTTGGTTCATTGCTAGTTCATGTTCTTGAGCTCCCAGTCCAGAACCTCCAGAAACCCCTGGGAGAGTTTGTTTGTGATTTGTGCAGTAACAACAAAATACGGAAGACTTTTACCAGGGTCCTTGGAAGGAAGACACAATCGTCATCGTCGAAGCCGGCATCAACAAGTTCTTCGTGGAGGCGCTCAATCTCTGAGTCACCGCGAAGCATGGAAGAGGACGTGGCGCCATCAAGGAGCAACACCATGCTCCTTAGTGGAAGAAGAGACACGCGAAGCTCGTCCATACGGTACACCGAACCGCAAGGGCGCACGGAAGAGCTGCCCGTCCAACCTCGTTGCTCGACTCGTTCATCCGCTCCACCACTGTACACTCTGCGACGTTGCAAGTATGGAGTTTTCATGATGATGGAGGAGGAGGAGGAGAAGCTTGGTCGCCTAGAGAAGAGGATTGTGCCCAACATTGACTTTGATGATGATGCTCTACAAGTGTTGGGATTTTCTCCAGATATTTAACAAATGATGAACCACCTTGGTTGGGGGCAATTTTCCGATGGAGTAGGGGTTAGCTTTCACATGGAGCTTGCAATGGAAATTCTCGTGATGATGGCGCTGGTTACTAATGATGGGGTGCCATCCCTCTCATTTTGACTCAAGGATGATGAGCAAATAATTTCTTATGAGCAAATTAGAGAGTTGCTCGATTTCAAGAGGGAAGCCCTGGAGCAAGTTGATGTTAATGAAAGTGTATTGGAAGGATTTTGGAGTATGATTTCGGGGGAAGATAACCAGTAGAGAAATAGCATCCAGAATCCCATCATCCGAATATTTTATTCTTGGACGAGCAAGAGGATTTTGGGAAGAATGAGGGAGTCCAAGGTCACCGACATGGAAGTTAATTGGCTTTATTCGGCATTGATTGCAAGGCAAGCCATTGATCCATCATATATCATGATCAATTGGTGGTGTTGTGAGGCAACTTCGGGGACTGGACAAATTGGTTCGGGATGCTATCTATCTATGATAGCAATTTCTGTGAGGCCGGGTATTTCAAGGAACCCAAAATTCCTAGTTGCGGGGAATTCACTTGGGATTGATTACATGAAGCAAGAAAAATAAATTAGTGGAGATGAAAAGAGAGGGTACAAGGTGTCAAAAGTCAACGTTCCTCCCCCAAATATGAGGCTGAAATTATTTATTGAAGGGAGAGAGAATTGGTTGGAAGAAGGAATTCTTGTACCGGCCAAGAAGAACAAGAGAGGAAGAATTATAGAAGAGGGATCGTCTTCTGCAGCCCAAGACCAAGGAGGGGATGCATATCATCAACCATATGGAGGGATTCCTATGCCACCACCCTACTACGGATGTGTGCCGATGCAAGCATGGTGGAGTGGTGCGGCCAGGCCGCCACCTCCTCCAACATATTGTCCACCAACTTTTGTTGTGCCAAATGAAGAATTTGTGGCACCTTATACAAGCATGCCCCAGCCCCAACAAAGTGCAGCCATCATTGGGGCGTATATGCAAAGGAATGTACAAGACATTGAGAGGATCCGAAGCCATGTCGACCATTGGCATGAAGGAACGGCGGGGATCGCCCATCCATTGGGACGCCTTCAACTTGTGCCGCCGGATCAATTTCGTGGAGGGGCCATGCAAACATATTATGAGCAAGGATTCAATGAAAGTCAACCGACAGAGCAAGAGCAATCGGATGAGGAGTGAAGAAAGAAGGAAGGGATGAAGCTTTTTAAGTGTGGTTTGATTTTTCCTTTTCCTTTTCTTTATTTTCATCTTGTGTGCGTTTATGTTTGAGTAGTATTTTCTTGTTTTTATTTAATTTCAGCATGTGTGTGATAGTAGTAGTTTTTATCCATCATCATGAATAAGTTTCACCGTCGTATTTATGATCTTAATATGGATAGAAAATTGTACCATGTTGATATGTGATGATCGTTGCCGCTTTACTCGATCTTATGCTTGATTTATGCTTGTTTAAGCTAGTGCTCTCTTTCAATATCAATCTGAAATTTAATTAAATGCTAGCCTAATCTTGTGTGGAGGTTATGATAACTCAAGTCCCATAGTTCTTCTTCGTTGCTCTCAACTTTGAATGAATCAAAGAACCTTTTTATTCTCAAAAGTTATGCTAACCTTGTCATTAGTACCGCTTGCATTTTGCTCTACCCATCTAAAGCCTAAATTTACTTGAGTGCAAAACACTAGTATATACAAGATTTATTTTTGGGTGCATTAATTCAAGGCCTGATTTCTCTGGCCCGAGACTAAGAAGCTGGTCATTCCATTTTTGCGTATCGTTCTTTATGCTAGCCTCTTCTATCCGTGCATTGTGAGTTTCCACATTGGGAATTTTGCAAACCTCGTCGGATTTCCAACCAAAACCCAAACATATCTATTTCGTGTTCACCTCCTTGACCACAACCCAATATATGAGTGTGGATGAATATTTTGTGGAAGATTACAAGGTAGCTGGTTCAAGTGAGTAAGGGAGACTTCAAAAAGGACCCATAGAAGATTTTTTTGAGTATCTCTTTCTAAGAAAATATGAGAGCTTCAATTTCCACCTTGGCATATTTATCACCTCTTTTGCCTGAGGACGAGCAAATGTCTAAGCATGGGGGGGAGTTGCCAAGCAAGTGCTAGTATAGTCTAGAGTTCAAGGGGAGCAAATAAAAAAAAGAGAAAAAGTATGATAAAAGAAGAAAAAAATGATGAAAAAAATGATAAAAGAGAAAAAGTATGATCAGAAAATGAAAGAAAGAGAAAAATATAGAATAAAGCTCTCGGGTTCTCTAGCTATGTTTAGTGCTTTTTAAGTTTTCAAGAGGATTCAAGATCAAGACCCATACTCATCTTTCCAACCATGTGCAATCCGATGACGAGGACTTCGTTTGTGCCTCGGGATCACTCTTTGCCTTTTGCACATGTCCAGCTATCTAAAAGTGTGTGTTCGTCTCTCCCCCCTCCTTGATAACATTATTTTTCCAATGATCTTTTTGACGAGTCTCGGTAAGACCATGAGAAGCTAGTCTTGTTTTAATAATATATCAACTATAATATCTTGGTAGGACTAAACTTTCCTTTAGCTCCATATAAAGCTTTCCACCATATACTTTGAGAGAGGAAAGGAGTAGAACAAGTAGGCTTGAGAGACAAGATGAGATGAGAGTACATGAGCAAAGTGCAAGATGGTTATTTTTTATCTTGGTAAAGCAATTTTTCTCTTTATCTCATTCTTCATTTTTCAAAATTTCCATGATTTATTTAAAAATTTGAGAGCATGATCAAGTACTTGTGGAAAGAGCTTGAATGATATCTACCCTCCATAAAGATAAAAGTTAGTACATTATGGAACTTTAATGAATATAAATCTAGAGAGCATTATGTTTTCTCATGTATGATCAACTGTAGGGTATGAACATCGAAGGGCAACGCTGATATCCATCGACGGCTTACTCAAGGACGAGCTAGGTTTAAGCATGGGGGGATGTTGGCGGTCGATTTCTGTCAACCTAGCCACTTGTTTACCTTCTATGTTGGTATTAATTTGATAGTCACACTAACGATCCTAACCCCCATTATATGTTAAGTTCGCACTCGCGCAAGGTTTTTGGAGTTTATTGTTTACACAGGAATCAAGAGCCTAAATGAGGACTTCCGGGTAAGGTTCATCAAGGGTTTTACGAGTAGATCATGGACCCCAAGATAAGTCAAGATACAAGATGAACATGACTCCAAATGAACCAAGGACTACAGCGTGAAGCCGAGAAGTGTTGAGGACCTAGACGGAAGATGCAGGAGTTCATACGCCAAGCATCCTTATCTAAACCGCGAGGAAAATGATGTCAAGGACCCACATGCAACTCGGCAAAATATCAGGAAGTCACGAGAAGTTTCGGGAAGAAAACCGGGGGTGAACCGGGCCGAAAAGGCCCTGGGCCGCTTTTCGTGTCGGTTCGCCGCCCCCTTTGACCTAGATGATCATCGGGCTATTTATAGTCCCCGTGCGAAGTTGCAACTATCAAGCCATTCGTCATTCACCGCCGAGGAGCAGAGGAGCTTGAGGGACACCATCTCAGAGAGGAGGGTCGTGTTAGTCGTCTAGGGTTTACCTAGCCGGCGTGGGAACCTTGCAAGGAAGACCACGTCGGAGTTCCGGACGCATGAATCAAGATCAAGGTAGGATCCCGATTGGATCTTATTCATGTATACACTTTTGATGGAGTTTTAATGGATCTGATTCCTAGCGATCGAGTACCTTTGTTTATGATTCTTGTTCTTGCTTGGGTGTTCTCCTCCTCAATCTATTCTCGAGATAGATTGCATGGGATGTTCTTGTAGCCGCAGTGTCTAGAGGTGCATACCCGATCTACCAAGTAGTTCAATGCACTCCTTGCATGTGTGCTCTAAGATTCGACCGTGAAGAAAGGGGAACATCGTGACAGGTTGTTGACGCCGAGTACGGCTGGGCGACTTCGGGGGTTTGACCGAAGGTCAAGGTTTAAAGACGCTTTTAATGAGATTCGTTTTGCTCTCTCTTCTATATTTCTCGGAACTATGACATAAACACGATGTAGATCCCTCTACATCGGTACCTCAATGCTTTCTCTTGCTACCTCTCATGATCTTAGTAGATTAGATGCATTCGAAACTTCTTAAAGATGCAAGTGTTTCTCGGTTATTAGATTGAGTCTTGTGTTACACACTATTCCACGGATTCAATACTGTAACACCCCCGGTGTTTGTCTCTTTTTAATCAAGGAGTTAACCTAAGCTCATGGCGATTAAAGGAAAAATCGAGCAAGTTTGGTTAAAACACCATAAGGAGCAAAGCTTGGTCTGCACTTAATTTCAATTTTCACTCGAAACTTGAACTTTTGCCAATATGAAAGTTGTCACCAAGGTTCAGGAACACAACCTAGTAGTTTGACACTTTTTGAATTTCGAGATGGAAAAGGGAGTTAGCCCTTTCCAACTTGATCAATCTCCTAAAGGATCTTTTGAGTCTTTTGATGGCTTGGCCATAATCTCAAAATTTTGTATGACAACTTCAAAATCAGCCAATGTAAAAGTTGTTGGATATCTCAAGAGAAATATTTCCTCTTTTAGGTGGAAGTTGAGATTTTGAGTGAAAAGTCCTCAAAACTTTGAGTCAAACCTTTCTAAAATGGTCAAACCCTTAAGTTCCAATACCCTTCTCTAGAACTTTGGCCATATCTTCAAATTTTCCCTAAATACTAAAAATTCTGCCAATACAAAAGTTGCTCAGAATTTCTAAGGACACATTTCATCTAATTACCGGCATTTCAAATTTTGAGAGTAAAAGCCTCAAAATCTTGGTCAACGCCCTGAGCACCTTTTTGACGACGTCGAGAAAAACTTGTTTTTCCAGCCGATTTTGTGCTCAATCTGTTGATCTTTACCTAGGTCAACCTTGGTGAAAGTTGTAGAGGGTTGTCTCATCTACAACTTTTATATTGAGTGATTGACAACGTTGTGTGGACTGATGCTTGGCTAAGTGTGCAGGTACAGGTTGCGGTTTGACTCGTGTCGGTGCAGGTGAAGAACAAGCGCGAAAGGCCTTAGCCGTGGCGGCCTCCGAGTGATGGAGTGGCAAGTAGGCTTGGTTCGATGGACCCGGTGGCCGATGGGGTCAAGTGCGAGCCGTGCGGTGCAAGACTGGTGGGCTGAAGTCATGAACATGGGTCGGTGCAAGGTAGCAGATCGAGACCGAAGCTTGCACGCGGGGTTTGGTGGTTTGCCCACAAAACCATCGGTGGACGGTTTCTTGGTTTGGTCCTCAAAACCAAGTTCGGAGGCCCGAGGCGACGGAGACGGTGATCCGGAAGCTTCGGGAAGCTTCGAGGCGGAGGGCACGAGGCGTGATCGTGGGGTTTGCGTCGAGGTGAAGCGAAGCCGCGGTGGAAGCGTGTCCGTCCCATGAAGTCTTGACCAAAATGCCCCTGAGGGGTTGTATCTTCATTTCAAGCAGTAGGGATAGCGTGCTCATTTACCTCCCTCCGATGGACTTCGTATAAATAGCAGAGAGGTGGATGGCATCTCTGTCTCTTGGACTCTAGGTTTTTCCTCCCCCGGTAGATTGCTCTGAACTGCTTCTTTTCCCAGTGTTTTCTTAGGCTAGATTCTTGTACAGACTCTGACCTCTGGATGTATGGAAGCATTCGGCGTTGTGATGATTTCCCCCTCCTAGCTCTTTGTGATTTTCGTGTCATTTTTGGAGCTATTTTTTGGTGTTTTTGTTCTTCGCTCGATTCGATGATTTGAGGGTGTATCCTCTCGGATTTCTTTGAGGGGATCATGGGTGGATGCCTTGTGCATCTTTGTGTGTGATCTTGACCCTTCAAACGCCGAGAAAACCCTTCGATTTGCGAGTTCTTGAAGGAACCCAAGTTCTTGGAGCTTGTTCATGTGATCCGCGATTCCCGGTGATTTGGTGAGTTAGAGGTCGAGATTTTTGGGGCATAGCTTCATCTAGTGACGCTTCTCATCTACCCCAAATCTTGTCTCAAGACCTCAAGCCGTTTGGGAGATCCATCGATTTGAGGAAAAAGTCTCCTCTCTAGGGTTCATAGCCTAAATCATTTTTCTGGTGGTGTTTCCTTGATCTTTTGGGAAAAGCTTCTTGGTGTTGTTAAGAAGCTATGGTTAAAGTTTCGTGATTTTTGGAGATCGTTTGATCAACTTTTGGATTTTCCTTCCTTCTCTCGCGGGCTGTTTTTCTCTGTTTTTCTGAGGCTGTCGGAACTTCCGACCTGACCCAGGTAGTACCGATAAACTGGACAGAAAGCTCTTATCAGAAGTACCAACCTTGGGCTGGTAGTACCGAGGGTCGGAAGTACCGACCCTACGTCGGAAGTTCCGATATCAGGTTTTCGATAGACAGAAAGTCTTTTTCGGTAGTTCCTACCTTGGGGCGGTAGTTCCGACAAAAACTGTAGTAAGTTGGTTTAGCTCGTTCCTTTTCTCGTTTCCTTTTGAGCTTGCTTCCGCTGTGTTTCTAGGCTTGTCCTAACTTGTTCCTAGGGTCAGTAGGTCCGTTGTGACTACGTGATCTTGGCAAGTTTGTGTGGGATTCTTTGGAAGTGATTTTGGGGTTTAGGCCGAGTTCTTGAGAAGAATTTTTATTGGCTCCCATTCACTCCCCCCCTCTCTGGTCGCCTATCGGTCCTTCACACACAATCCAGCATCTTCAAATGGGCAAGTGGAGGGGGTATAAATAGCCCATGGTGACCAACTAGCCGTTGCTCAACAGCTAGCAGAAAACACACCATCAGATGAACCGACGTTGTATTTTTCCAAGGCGGCGGTTCATCCGGTGCCCTCCACATCATCATAACCATTGCATCCTGCTGACATAATTCATCTGATGCTTTGACCGACGCTCCTCCGCTGACCGTCAGTTCATCCGGTGCTGAAGGGTTCCACGCCAAAACCTCTCTTTTAGCATTTTTGAAGCCATCAGATGAATTGTTGCTTCGTTCGTCGGTTCATCCGGTGCTGAGGGGTTCCGCACCACAACCTCTCTGTCTTGATTCCCTGATGCATCGGATAGACCGACGGTGCCCACCAATGGACCGTCGGTTCATCCGGCGCTCCGGTCTCAGCCGCTTCTTCTCTGGCAATCATCCGGTTCAAATAGAAAACCCACCGTCAGTTCATCCGACGCTCTTCAAGTTAACTCCCATCTTCACGCAGTGTACCATTTCATCTGTTGCTTGCACCAACGCTTGCTTCCTATGTACCGTCGGTTCATCCGACGGTGCTCTGTTCTTCTTTTTCTTCTTGTCGGTTTTGCCTCAAAAAACATGTGGTATTTTTGCATCCATGGGACCTAGAAACGTCTACAAAGACATGCTCAACAATATGGTTAGTCCCATTGATCATGTTGTCATTAATCACCAAAATCAAACTTTGAACAAAAGGCATATGAGGCCATGTTCGCTATAGACATTGATCCCGAACTGAGGATGACTGGGAACCATCTGGTTGGTGCGTACCCCGCACCTTTTGGTTTTAGTTGTCATTCTTGGGGTATCCATTCTCCCGTGTGTCTAGGTCCACCTTGCAAGGTTATTAATCGATCGATCGTCGGCCTTTCACCGTTATCCGAGATTGCTTATCCATATAGGCTATGTCCCTTAATGATGGAACTGAGAAGTAATACTATTGTATGCTTAATTGTTTGCACAACTTATGCTTGCAATAGTTGCTTACTTAGTAAGGGTTAATTAACTAGAATTTTGAGCTAAAACTTGAAAGTAAGGACCTACTCTTTGTTGCTTTTTAGCAAAACAACCCACTAGCAAAAAAGCTTACATGTCTAGAGAGTTGGTGATCTCACATCACCCGACGGTTAAGTCTTTCTGAGTATTAGTATACTCAGCCTTGCTTTGTTGATAATTTTTGCAGGTGTTGACGCGAATGATGGTTTTCCGTGGACTGGTTTCTCTCCCACCCTTTTGGGGAAGTTGAGTGGGAGGATGACAGTGCTTAGTGATATCATAAATGGCCTCCCGTGATGTCGCTTATGATGTTTAGTATTTTATTTCTGCTGTGCTTTCAAACTCTGAACTATTTACTTACTTGTATGGAACTTGGTTTGTAATAGTACACCTTTGATGAATTTGATGCAATAAATGGTAACTTGTTGTTCTCTGGACTCGTCGTCGTGTGAGTTTTAATGTACAATCTTCGATCCTTGTTGTAAGTGATTTACCAGGCTTGACCCGGCAGATATCGACAAGTTAACTCCTCTTTAACGCATAGTGACCAAGTGGATGGTTTATGTGTTAAATGGGAATTAATTTGGACGGTTCTGTCACAGCTGGCATCAGAGCTCGATTGTACACCAAAGACCTTAATACACCCTTAATAACATGTTTTTGGATTAAAACTTGCAAGGTTAAGGTGTGTTTGCAAAATGCCTTAGGAACGCTAAGGATTAACTAGTCCGAGAGGCCCTAGAGGGATTTTGGGTTCTTTCAGGTGGCTAGTACATTATGGTGTATTTACACTGACTCTCGGCACATTTTATTATCTGTCAAAACTTACTTTCTCGCACAACCATACTAGTTCATCACGTTTTGCTATACGTGGTGGTGCCACATGGAAGTCATGTGAGGGATGGATGGGACCTATTCCAGAGGTAACCCACTGTCGTGTCTGTGTCTCGCCACATTTTGCCATACGTGTGCCTGATTCCGCATTACGAACATGTGAAGGGGGACGCCCTCCAGTCAAAAGGAGCGTGTCTCAGGTTGGACGCAGTCCATGCAGCGCTAAACGCATGAGTGCCATTTCTATAGTGAACGGTAATGTTTGAGGACGCTTCCGTGACGTGCTGGCACGGAAGGTTCATTTTCTGCAGGTACACTAACCACGATTCGTAAGTGCTAAGATCGATTAGAAATTTGACTAGCTATTATAGGGAGAGTCGTATATTGTGCCATGCCACCGGCGCTAACTTCGATCTTGACAAGGAATTGTCTGTGAGGACGAATAGGTTTTGCATGCATCATGTTAAAGTCTTTAAAACTGAACAGCAAAGATAATGAGTACAAATTGAAATCACTTTCATCCAAGTTTTTGTCAAAACCACTTAAGGTCTTTCTAGTGTTGTCTGAATGATCTGCTGGTCTGGAATTTTTTTTAGGGCTAGCAAAAGAAGTTTCCTTCAGAGACCTTTTATTCAAAAGTTGTCTCCAATTTTTCAACAAAGTTGTTGTAAAATATTCATAAACTCTGGATCAGATGAACTCAAGTTATGATCTTTTTCTTCAGGTGTGATCTAGCTGTCAATCTGTGAACCTATCTGTTCTGAAATGTTTCGACCCCCATGACAGTGTTTTCTGAAGAAAAGTTAGATATGAACATTGCTCCACATCTTGTCAAGCATCTGCTGTAAAAATTTCAAAATTTTTGGTTGAAGGAATTTTGAGTTATGACCAAAATAGTGCAGCTCTGTTTGCTGTTTTTCCGGAGAGCCAGCCACTGGAGTTTTAATTCTTTTGGCTATCTTCTTCTAGTTTTTAGCTCCACCTTTGAATACCAATTTTGTACTCCATAACCTTACCGAGTACCTAGTAAAATTTCAGAATTTTTGGCTAAGCAGAATTTCAGTTACGCTAATTTTAGTAACTGCCTGTCTACTGAAATTTCTAGACAACAGCAAACTGAATTTTGGTCCAATCACCTCTTTTCCCATCAGTCGTAGCCCAACCTTGGAACAACAAAGTTGTTTGGAACTTCAAGTTTGGTATGCTCGTAAAAGTTGAGTATCATTGCATTTTTATGGTGAGAGTTATGAACTTTTAGTAACCCTCTGCCTGCTGTCTAAAAGCCAAGATAGGGCATCGGTCTCTACTATTTTTCGAGCATATTACCCTTAGTTTCTGCCCAACTTGAAAATGCAAAGCTTGCTTCTACCTCAATAAGGATCTGGTGGAAGTTAGGAACCTCTAGTTTTATAGTTTTCCAACTATGATCATTTTTGTATGGCTGCTAAAATCTATCCTTTATGCACATACATCCATCTAGACTCTCACATATGTCACTCTCTTTAGATGGCCAACTCCGGATCTGCAATGGTTGATGAAGAAGGATGGACTCACGTTGATTGCCTCCAGGAGAGTGGTTTTCCCATGCTTTTGTGGACCACTTTGAAGGACTTTGGATATACTACCCAACCACAGTATCTGTGCCGTGAGTACATGAACGAAGGACAGATCCCTCATTGCGAAGTGAAAGTGAAGATTTCAGCTTGTCCCGCAAATCCAAGTTGGGAAGCTTGAGAAAGAAAAGCACAAGGCTTAGAGTGGGCTGATACCTTGCAAAAGGCTGCTCTTGAAGCGCTCACAACTTTTTGTGGGAAGCATTCTGCCTTGGTAGCTCACACGACAACCAAGGTAATTCTCGTGCATGAGCAATACCCTGGACAATGGGCTGAGCAGGAACCTCTCCTCTGTGTCCAGGAGAACTCTCGCTACAACCCAGATCTGACCACCTCAGTTCATTTTTCCAAAGCCATGTATGATACATACCAAATGATGATTAGAGAAAATGCAATCTATAGATATCAAGTTAGGGAAATGGAAAGTACCACACATGAGTTGAAGGAAGCTCAAGCCATGATAAAAGCTCTTAAGAAAAGAAGACGCAAGGATAAAGCAAAAATACTAGAACTGCGTCAAGATATTCAGGACCAGGACTATATGCTACATCAGGCCGATCTATACATGCTAGACATGGAGAATCAACTAGAAGCAGTAGCAGCTCCACCACAGGGACATGTCATTCCTCCACCTGAAGACGAGGAGAATCACAATGAGATTCAAGGAGAATCTAGAGTAGAGTCTGGACCTGCATCACCCTGAGCTCTTTTCGACTTGAGGAAAAAATAAAAAGTGAACCTAGGACTAGCTAGCGGATCTAGTTTGGAGGTTGTCACGAATGTACTAAAATAAGGAGATGTAAGAGTGCTATGTATGAACCATATCAGTACTTTGATAATGACTTGGTCTTCAGAGTTCACTCATAGTTTATAATTCTCCTGGCAATGCAAACATGATATCTCAAACGACATGTTTCATTCCCACTATGTGTGTTTGTATTTTGAAGAACTCGAATATTTTGTGATGTTAATATCATTGGGTTGATCACTTTTGATCTCTCAACTTCAAAATCTTTCTTTCTTAACCCTGCTCACACACTTGAGTAAATGAGAACAACGTTACAAGTGGCAGAATCTTTTTGGTATACATGTTGACTATCATCACCTTTCCAAAAGTGTGTCATTTGCCAACTGAAAGTTGATACTTCCAAGCATCTACCTTGAGAGGACATCTTGTTGCTACCCTAATGTAATTACAGAAATCTTAGTAAACAAACTTAACAAATATTTGTTTACTAGCCTTCCCTTTCTTCATAGAAATCTCTATGGAACAATTCAACTTGTCTCTTTCTATCCCAATCTCAAGGTTCACCTAGTATCATATCAACCAGTCTAGTTTGAAGGAGTGTGGGCAATTAAGGTTCTCCAAAAATTCAAGATATGAGAAGTTTTACATCGATCAGTGTTCTGTGATCCTTTTTCAGCTTCGACCAAATCTACAGACTCTGTATAATGGAAAAGAAAGTTTGGACAAAAGCATTTGATAGCTTTCCCAGACAAAAATAAATTTCAGTCTGAATTGTGGATACCTAAGGATCTTCTCGTTTTTCCCAAATTCACAGTCAATTCTCTCGAGAATCAATTGACTTCCTTCGTCTCTGTGCTCAGTCTGCTTTGTGTTGTGCCATCGCTCTGCCACCTTTCTACCGCAGCAGCTGATCGCCACCTACGCACGCCCTACGACAGCCGTCTTGTCACCATGGCATCCCATGCCGGCCACCCCCACCACACCTCCATACCCCCCGCCCCTACCCAAGCGGCGCGAGCACCACCGCCACTACCCCTTGGTGTGCATCCATAAATGGACCACCTTCCATTGGTTTCCCACTACCCCTCCCTTTGCATCCACTGGAGCCATCACCTCTCGTCGCCCTCCCTTCTCTCCAGTTCTTTTCTTTGAGCGCACACCAGCCATCTTCATCGTTTCCAGCGTTTCCTCCATCTTCCCCAACAATGTGAAGAAGCCTCAATCTCCGTCAGAAGTCGAAGTTAGTTCAAGCCTTTCCTTGAATCTTGTTAACTGAAGGTTTGGTGCCTACATCAAGAAGACGAAGCTCAAGAAGAAGGTCACAAGAGGAAGCAAGTCCCACATCGCCAACTATCGATCGTTCTCTCAAGATATGTGATTCAGAGTGCTGGGATGCATTGATGGTGTTGATTTGTTTTGCGCCCTTGCTATGCTTGTTTGTAGCTTTTCATGTGCACATTCAGCGCCCGCTCCCTCATGAGCAACGTTGAAGCTGTGTCCTGAAACCCGTGTACCTTTTATCATCTCTGAGTTCTAGATATTGGAAAGTTTAGCCTTGCTCTTTTAGTTTCTCTATGTAACCTTTACCTTCCCCTGAGAAGTTTGTCAAAGCTTGTTGTCGAATCTCGGGATGAGATTCTGTTTAAGGGGGGTAGGTTGTAACGCGCCAGGTGTTTGTCTCTTTTTAATCAAGGAGTTAACCTAAGCTCATGGTGTTTAAAGGAAAAATCGAGCAAATTTGGTTAAAACACCCTAATGAGCAAAGCTTGGTCTGCACTTAATTTCAATTTTCACTCGGAACTTGAACTTTTGCCAATATGAAAGTTGTCACCAAGGTTCAGGAACACAATCTAGTAGTTTGACACTTTTTGAATTTCGGGATGGAAAAGGGAGTTAAACCCATTCCAACTTGATCAATCTCCTAAAGGATCTTTTGAGTCTTTTGATGGCTTGGCCATAATCTCAAAATTTTATATGACAACTACAAAATCGACCAATGTAAAAGTTGTTGGATATCTCAAGATAAATATTTCCTTTTTTAGGTGGAAGTTAAGATCTTGAGTGAAAAGTACTCAATACTTTGAGCCAAACCTTTCTAAAATGGTCAAACCCCTAAGTTCCTATACCCTTCTCTAGAACTTTGGCCATATCTTAAAATTTTCCCTAGATACTGAAAATTCTGCCAATACAAAAGTTGTTCAGAATTTCTAGGGACACATTTCTTCTAATTACCGGCATTTCAAATTTTGAGTGCAAAAGCCTCAAAATCTTGGTCAACACCCTGAGCACCTTTGTTACGGCGTCGAGAAAAACTTGTTTTTCAAGCCGATTTTGTGCTCAATCTGTTGATCTTTACCTAGGTCAACCTTGGTGAAAGTTGTAGAGGGTTGTCTCATCTACAACTTTTATATTGAGCAAATTTCGAGTTATGTTGGGTTTTGAATTGATCCAGTCGGTCAAAGTACCCTAGGCTGAGTTGTTTTGCTGCGTCGGCCGCCAGAGAGCGCGCCTTGAGTGCGATGTCGCGTCGAGACGCCGCCCCGGCGCTGGATGCCGCGCGCACACCCGCCTCATGCCACCTGGCACAAACACCGAGGGTGGGACCGCCGTCCTGTGCCCGCTTTGCCCGATGTTGCCCGTGCCACGGAGCCCTCCCACGCGTCGTGCCCGGCCCCATGTCCTCGCTACCCATCGCGTCGCAGCTGCCCCCGCCATCACACAACGAGCAGAGCAGCACCACGCCGCCACTCTGGGTCAAGCTGGCCAACTGGCAGGTCGAGCCGTGGCAACGTCGCACACCCTCACGGCCGCCTATGAAAGGGGCTGAGCTCCCCGAGCTCTTCGCGCCGCCCTGTAGTACGCTGCCAGGCTGCCGCGTCCGCCGCCGGAGCGCCGCCGTCGAACTGCTGCTCCCGAGCCGCCTTGTCTCCGCTCAAGTTGTCACACCCTAATTTTGCAAAAAAATTGATTTCAATAAAATTTGAATAGAAACAAGGCTTTGATATTAAGGATCATAGGTGTGTTTGAATTTTTAGGCATTTAAATATATTTTTGAAAATTAAATAAATAAATATAGGAGCTTTATGTTGCACACATGCTGGAGCATTTCTTTTGTTTGATTGAATTCAAATTCAAGTTTGAATTCATGTGTTGAAGTTCCTTTTTAAAATTCAAAAGCTCTTTCTTTTAACCCCCTACCTCTCTCCCTTTTTCGGCCTGTTTAAGCTTTGAGTCCAGCCAGCACAAGTCCACCGCTGCCCCTTCAAATCCTTGGCCTGGCACAGCCCACATCCGTAGCCACGGCCCAGCTCTGACCCTTCAAGCCGCCGGGCAAGGTCCACTGGTGCCCCTCCTTTTCCATCCGCCGCTCGCTTTTTCCCTAGCCCAGCAAGGAAACGGCCCAGCGCAGCCCGGCAGCTTCACCCCCGCTGCAGCCGCTGACCGGTGGGGCCAGGATGTCATCCCCAACCCCGAGTCATCCTTGCCCCGGACTCATCTCCCCCGCGGCCGAGTTCGAATCCCGGCCGTCCCTGCCTCGGAGTTGCCCTCCTCTGCATGCCAAGCTGCGCCCGGCCCCTTTATAAGCTTCCCTGGCCTCGCCGCTTCCTCCGAACCGAAGCCTTGAAGCCCGCCGCCTTCAAGCATCCGCGCCGGAACCCTAGCAGCCGCCGCAGCCGATCTGCCACCTCGTCGCCGGTCCGTCGACACGAAGACTGCCAGAAGAACCACACGAGGGTAAGAAACCTAAATGTGCCGCTTGTTGACGCCCTGACGCCCTGTGCTTCGAGTTAAAGCTCGCCAGAGTCAAGTTTTTGCCGCCGGCCGCTTCCTCGAGCGTTGCGCTGTCGCCGTGCGCTGTCTCACCTCCCTAAAACCCTAGATGAGTTCGTCATAGGCCCAGCTACCTCCCTGGCCGTTTTCCGTCGCTGGACGAGCCCCCCAGCTCGAGTTCCCCTCCTCGCCAGCGAGTTTTGCCGCAGCGCCGCCGCTCGCCGGAGTGCCCGCCGCCACCTTGCGCTCGCACGCATCCACAACCGTAGGATCTGAGATCAAAGGCCCAGATCTGTTTCAACCCAGCTCAATACCAGTCAAAGGCTGCGTGGCCATGGATTTTTGCAGAAAAACCCCTTGCGCTTCCTAATATAGCAAGCCGGTCCTTCCACCATATAAAAACCCTTACAGATCAGTCCTTTTCCTTTTGTTTTAGCCCCTGAGCTTTATAGATTTAGCTGCTGAGGTCTAGCCCTTTGGTTTTTCAAGCAAGCCCTTCTGTTTTTAAGTTCTTTTACGTAATAGCCCTCGGTTTCTTGCAGATAGACCCCTGGAACCTTAGAATCTTCACAGTTATGCCCCTGTACCTTCTTCTAGCCATATCTTTTCCGTTTTAATTCCGTTTTTAGCGTTCTTTATGTCCAAACGATCGTATCGAAGAGTAGAATAGCTTTTCACCCCTGTTTTGCTTTGATAATACTGTTTGGTGATTGTTTCTTATTTTATTCCATTGTTTGCTTGTATGTACTTGATGTGATGCGTAGAGAACGTTTGGGCTGAAGGATTTGAAGACCAAGAAGCCCAAGTGTCTGAACAGCAACAAGGATCTGTTGAAGGCAAGTCTACCTTGATGCATACCCGTTTACCTATACAACATGCATTTAATTCACTGTTCTTACTTTGGCCTGCATTAAATTGATGGGACCCTTTTTAAGGACTTGACTAGATTATTTTTACCCCTTTACCTTGATCAACCTGTGTTTTTAATTTAATGTTGGGTAGCTCTCACTATGCTTAACTTGGTGGATGGTATTAATGAAACTTTATGAAACTTGATTTATTTATGCTATACCTTCATTAATACAAGATCACCTTGTTTAATTGGAACATGGAGCGACCACCCAAGATAACAGTGCAACCACAAGGGCACATGGCTCTGCCTTGGCTAATTAATTAGGGACTCTAGTTTTGGGGTGATCTTACCTAATAAGTGCAAGGGGGAGCGTTAGTTGAAGTATAGACTCGCTCTAGCAGGGAGTGGGCTTTGCTAAGACACGGTACCTACTAGGGGACTTTATGCTTTGCGGCGGCTCGGAACCTTCGCGGGTTGCTTCAAACTGGGGAAACTTTGTAAAGGCCTCGTAGCGTCCCTATGCAATCACACCTAGGTAGTCTGGTATGATGCTTGGCCGGCATCGCATGGTTGGGTTCAAAGTTCCTAGAACTTTTACGCGACTTGTGGTGAAAGTGTACAACCTCTGCAGAGTGTAAAACTAATCGATTAGCCGTGCTCACGGTCAAGGGCGGCCTGGACCCTCACATGATTAATCTATGGAAGTCAATGATTAACCTAATGCATCTATATTTATTTATGTTGTTATTCTCTTATGATAATTGTGGGTTTGGTATAAACTTACACTTGATAGTATTTATTTTGCTAATAAAACTTGACCAACTAAAATGCTAAATGCTTAACCCTATCAGCCTCCACTATAAAGCCTTGCATGTTATGTTATGTTTCCTCTTGCTGAGTATGGCATGTGCTCACACTTGTTTTCATAATTGCAACGACACAATCCGGATGTTGTTCAGACTTGGAGAGATTTGAAGATTTCCCTGGAGACTTCGACGAATTCTAGGCGGGCGTGCCACCAGTCAGCTGCCTGTGGTGTTGACCCCATCCACTACGTTGCTACTCGTTAATAATTAGTTCATTTATGAGACATTTTGGTCTGTAATAAAGTTTAATACTCTCTTTACGTTATGACATTGTGTTTTGGTTATCACTGAGTCGTTATATGTGTGAACTTTGATCCTGGCGCACATATAATATGAGCATTCGAATTTGTCCTTAAATTCGGGTGTGACAAAGTGGTACTAGAGCCGTGTTGACTGTAGGACATTAGCCTAGTTAGAAAATGGTCGTATTTAAGGATTATAATATCTTAGAAGCCATTCTTGCCTTATGCTTGCTTTATTTCTAATAATTTCATCCTTGCTTTATCTCATCCTTGATCTCTACTTGGTTCTCTCCTTTCTGGTATCATTTCTTGACATCTATCTCATCCATCACATGTTTCTTTTTAGATGGTTTGTCAGTTGCAGACATCCCGTACAGGCTCTTTCGTGTTTCCCTGCCATTTGGAGGATCAAGATTATTATTACTATCCTATGGAGAGTAGAGAGCATGAAGGGGACACTCATGAGGAGATAATAATAGAAGCACCACCTGCAATGCCATCTCCAACACCTACTTCAGAGCCTATCACTGTGTCAGATGATGAAGAGTCAGAGGAGGAACCTGCTGAGGAAGCCACTAAGGAACCTGAGGAAGACCCAGAAGAGTTGGTCCCAGGGGAAGAAGAAGACCCAGAAGAGGTGATTCCAGAGGGAGAGGATGGTGATCAAGGAGATCATCAATAGCAGATGGAAGAGCAAGAGGAGCAAGCTGAAAAAGGAAGTGAGTCAGCTGAGGAAGTGGCATGGGAGGTGTTCCACTACAAGAAAGATGGAAGAGGCATTCTCATGGCTGATAATCTAAGGAGGACAGTGTACCGTTTGGCCTATGGTGAAGATCCAATCTACCATTGTGAGAAGTGGACTCATCCTTGGTTTGAGCCTCACTGGGAAGTGACAGTCATTGTCTATAAAAGAGTTGAAGACTATGGACCTATGGAGGTATCCAGGCATGACGACATAGCTGCCAGAGATACTATGGAAGATGGGATTGCTGAAGCTGCTAGAAGAGCACTCTATGTTCTCTCTCATAGGGAGCGTTTTGAGTTGATACACACTCGCAGTCTGTATACTCCTTACAGAGCTAGCGGTGAAGCCAAGACCTACATCGCATCAGCTAATGGTCACAGTCCCACCATAGACAATCTCTGTGAGTTACTGGCTGCTGTCAACACTGCTTTGGATGACACCAACAACATGCTTGCCGCAGCTCAACAGAAGATCTATGAAACGGAGATAGAGAAGCGTGAGCTAGAAGCTACGTTGGCAGGAAGGGAATCCCTTGTGATCCATGACAGTGAAATGGAAACTCATCACTCTCCATCACCCAAGAGACCTCGCTACAACTCCCCAAACGCCCGCACTGAAGAGCTTCCTTAGGATCTAGGAGTTCTTAAGCTTAGGATCCTTGTAATCATTAGTTCTAAACGATCGTTTAAGTTTGCTTAGTCTAGTGGTGTGTTTGAATGCTTGAGTTGTGTTAATGATTGAGTTGGAATTTTCATTGAGTGCAATGTGTTGTGGAGTGATGACCACAATGACATTGGTTCTTTAGTAAAGTGTTCGTTTGGTTTATCTTTGTCCCAATCTATATCTTTCATATCCTAATCCCTTAATCTCTATGCTCTACCCCAATATAATCTAGTAAATCTCAATTTGCTCACGAAGTTTTCTGAGTCAGCAGTACTGTTCTATTTTATCTCGGGCTACAGAACTCCAAATACAGTAAATCCAATTGGAAAAGTTCAGGAATTTTATAGACGATTATCAGTAAAAATTTCAGAAATTTAGGAGTTATATACAGAGAGTTATATACGAAGCTTTGGAGCTATCAGAATCTGTAAACTTAGCTGACCCAGACGACTTGTTTATTTAATAAATAAAGCTACAGACCTTGGATTGAAGTGATTCTAGTTGGAATAGTTCCGTAACTTCAATATACTTCTCTAGTTAAAATTTCATAATTTTTGGATTCCCGTACTGAGAGTTACATCCTATTGTTTGGAGTTAACAGAATCTATTCAGAATTGAAAGTCTTTACTGCCTTGTCTTTCAGAGTTTTACTCTTAGTGCAAATATCTAAAGTAATGTTCCTAACACTCAGATGGTGCAAACTAGGTCAGGATCTAGAGTCGATCAAACCCCAGTGATTTGCCAAAGGAGAAGTACTAACTCTAGCAGTTCATCTCAGCAATCACAAATGGATCCAATCATGCGCCAGTTTTTGGAAGCTCAGACTCAGCTACTGCAGAACTTGACCAACACTGTGGCCAACATGCTGGCCCCAGGCAATAACCAACCCCAGCAGCAGGCTCCAGTGAACAGGCATAGAGTGTTCATGAGCCATCAGTCACCAGTGTTCTCTCATTCTACTGATCCACTAGAAGCTGAAGACTGGTTGAAGACCATTGAGAAAATGCTTACCATTGCTCAATGTGATGATAGGGAGAAGGTCCTCTATGCTTCAGGGCGACTCCAAGGATCTGCATCGGCATGGTGGGATGCTTTTGTTGCCGCACATGCCAATCCCAATGCTATCACCTGGCAAGAGTTTACCACCAACTTCAGGAGCCACCATATTCCTGCTGGTGTACTGAAGCTTAAGAAAAAGGAGTTTCTTGCTCTTAAGCAGGAAAAGATGTCCGTGCCAAAATTCAGGGACAAGTTCATGGAGTTGTCTCGCTACGCACCTGAGGATGTTGATACTGAAAGAAAGAAGCAAGAGCTGTTCTTGGAAGGATTAGCTGGACCTCTTCAGTACCAGCTAATGTCTCACACCTTTCCAACTTTCCAAGAGCTGATTGATAGAGCAATATGCTTGGAATCTAAGCGCAGAGAGTTGGGAGAGTTGAAGAGGAAGGCTACTACCTTAGGACCATCAGGAAGCAACACTCGCCCTCGCTATAACACTCAGCAGTGGACACCATCTCGCTTTGGAGGCTCAAGTGGGAACTATGGACAACAGCAGTATTCGCGCTCAGCTCCACAGACTCAATGTTCAGTTCCGCTGGCCAATGCCCCCGCTTACCAGCAGAATCAGCAGATCGTTCCAATCGGTACTCCTGCAAGGCCAAGTGGACCATATACTCCTGGGAATAACACATGCTTCAAGTGTGGAGAGCTTGGTCACTATGCCAACAGCTGCCCCAAGACGACTACCCCTAGCACTCCAGTACAAGGCACACCTAACATGAATGGAGGACAGACACCCCAAAGCAGCAGAGGACAACAGAACTATGCACATGGTAGAGTGAATCATGTGAACGCAGACTCCGCCCACGAGAATCCACAAGTGGTGCTTGGTATGTTCCTTGTTAACTCCACCCCCGCATCAGTCTTGTTTGATTCTGGAGCATCCCATTCTTTCATTACTTCTCAGTTCGTAGCTCAGTATAATATACCCATAAGTCCTATGACTCGCAACATGCTAGTTAGTTCACCTGGAGGGGAATTGAAAGCATCGTATCAGTGTCAGAAGGTCAGTCTCAAAATAATGGGAAAAGACTTTTGGGTGAATCTCATAGTGTTGGAATCAAGAGGGATTGATGTGATACTTGGGATGGGATGGTTAGCTGCATGTGATGCAGTGATCCAGTGCTCTAAGAGATCAGTACTACTCACTAGTCCTGCTGGAGAGAGGATTGGATTTCCAGTTACATCATCACCATCTTCTGAGAGTACGGTGAACCAACTTGATGGGAAAGTTCTGGAAGATATTATAGTGAGGAGTGATTATTCAGAGGATCTTCCAGATAGGATGTCAGGTATGCCACTTGATCGAGAAGCCTAGTAAAGAGAGGATAGGTTGAAGAAGAGCCTCCTAATCTTTTTCTCAATCTTTCCGAATCTCGAGGACGAGATTCATTTTAAGGGGGGTAGGATTTGTAACACCCTAATTTTGCAAAAATTTGATTTCAATAAAATTTGAATAGAAACAAGGCTTTGATATTAAGGATCATAGGTGTGTTTGAATTTTTAGGCATTTAAATATATTTTTGAAAATTAAATAAATAAATATAGGAGTTTTATGTTGCACACATGCTGGAGCATTTCTTTTGTTTGATTGAATTCAAATTCAAGTTTGACTTCATGTGTTGAAGTTCCTTTTTAAAATTCAAAAGCTCTTTCTTTTAACCCCCTACCCTCTCTCCCTTTTCCGGCCTGTTTAAGCTTTGAGTCCAGCCAGCACAAGTCCACCGCCGCCCCTTCAAATACTTGGCCTGGCACAGCCCACATCCTTAGCCGCGGCCTAGCTCTGAACCTTCAAGCCGCCGGGCCAGGTCCAGTGGTGCCCCTCCTTTTCCATCTGCCGCTCGCTTTTTCCCCAGCCCAGCAAGGAAACAGCCCAGCGCAGCCCGCCAGCTTCACCCCCGCTACAGCCGCTGACCGGTGGGGCCGGGATGTCATCCCCAACCCCGAGTCGTCCTCGCCCTGGACTCGTCTCCGCCGCGGCCAAGTTCGAATCCCGGGCGTCCCCACCACGGAGTTGCCCTCCTCTGCACGCCAAGCTGCGCACGGCCCCTTTATAAGTTGCCCTGGCCTCACCGCTTCCTCCGAACCCAAGCCTCGAAGCCCGCCGCCTTCAAGCATCCACGCCGGAACCCTAGTAGCCGCTGCAGCTGATCTGCCGCCTCATCGCCGGTCCGTCGATACGAAGACTGCCAGAAGAACCGCACGAGGGTAAGAAACCTAAAGGTGCCGCTTGTTGACGCCCAGACGCCCTGTGCTTTGAATTAAAGCTCGCTGGAGTCAAGTTTTCGCCGCCGGCCACTTCCACGAGCGTTGCACCATCACCGTGCGTCGTCTTGCCTCCCTAAAACCCTAGATGAGTTTGCCATAGGCCCAGCTACGTCCCCGGCCGTTTTCCGTCGCCGGACGAGCCCCCCAGCTCGAATTCCCCTCCTCGCCGGCGAGTTTTGCCGCAGCGCCGCCGCTCGCCGGAGTGTCCGCCGCCACCTTGTGCTCGCACGCATCAACAGCCGTAGGGTCTGAGATCAAATGCCCGAATCTGTTTCAACCCGGGTCAATACCGGTCAAAGGCCGCGTGGCCATGGATTTTTGCAGAAAAACCCCTGTGCTTCCTAATATAGCAAGCTGGTCCTTCCACCATATAAAAACCCTTACAGATCAGTCCTTTTCCTTTTGTTTTAGCCCCTGAGCTTTATAGATTTAGCTGCCAAGGTCCAGCCCTTTGGTTTTTCAAGCAAGCCCTTCTATTTTTAAGTTCTTTTACGTAATAGCCCTCGGTTTCTTGCAGATAGACCCCTGGAACCTTAGAATCTTCACAGTTATGCCCATGTACCTTCTTCTAGCCATATCTTTTCTGTTTTAATTCCGTTTTAGTGTTCTTTATGTCCAAATGATCGTATCAAAGAGTAGAATAGCTTTTCACCCCTGTTTTGCTTTGATAATACTGTTTGGTGATTGTTTCTTATTTTATTCCATTGTTTGCTTGTATGTACTAGATGTGATGCGTAGAGAACGTTTGGGCTGACGGATTTGAAGACCAAGAAGCTCAAGTGTCTGAACAGCAACAAGGATCTGTTGAAGGCAAGTCTACCTTAATGCATACCCGTTTACCTATACAACATGCATTTAATTCACTGTTCTTACTTTTGCCTGCATTAAATTGATGGGACGCTTCTTAAGGACTTGGCTAGATTATTTTTACCCCTTTACCTTGATCAACCTGGGTTTTTAATTTAATGTTGGGTAGCTCTCGCTATGCTTAACTTGGTGGATGGTATTAATGAAACTTTATGAAACTTGATTTATTTATGCTATACCTTCATTAATACAAGATCACCTTGTTTAATTGGAACATGGAGCGACCACCCAGGATAACAGTGCAACCACAAGGGCACATGGCTCTGCCTTGGCTAATTAATTAGGGACTCTAGTGTTGGGGTGATCTTACCTGATAAGGGCAAGGGGGAGCATTAGTTGAGGTATAAACTCGCTCTAGTAGGGAGTGGGCTTTGCTAAGACACGGTACCTACTAGGGGACTTTATGCTTTGCGGCGGTTCGGAACCTTCGCGGGTTGCTTCACACTAGGAAAACTTTGTAAAGGCCTCGTAGCGTCCCTATGCAATCACACCTAGGTAGTGTGGTATGATGCTTGGCCGGCATCGCATGGTTGGGTTCAAAGTTCCTAGAACTTTTACGCAACTTGTGGTGAAAGTGTACAACCTCTGCAGAGTGTAAAACTAATCGGTTAGCCGTGCTCACGGTCAAGAGCGGCCTAGACCCTCACATGATTAATCTATGGAAGTCAATGATTAACCTGATGCATCTATCTTTATTTATGTTGTTATTCTCTTATGATAATTGTGGGTTTGCTATAAACTTACACTTGCTAGTGTTTATTTTGCTAATAAAACTTGACCAACTAAAATGCTAAATGCTTAACCCTATCAGCCTCCACTATAAAGCCTTGCATGTTATGTTATGTTTCTGCTTGCTGAGTACGGCATGTGCTCACGCTTGTTTTCATTATTGCAATGACACAATCCGGATGCTGTTCAGACTTGGAGAGATTTGAAGATTTCCCTGGAGACTTCGACGAATTCTAGGCGGGCGTGCCACCAGTCAGCTGCCTGTGGTGTTGACCCCATCCGCTGCGTTGCTACTCGTTAATAATTAGTTCGTTTATGAGACATTTTGATCTGTAATAAAGTTTAATACTCTCTTGACGTTATGGCAATGTGTTTTGGTTATCACTGAGTCGTTATATGTGTGAACTTTGATCCTGGCGCACATATAATATGAGCATTCGAATTTGTCCTTAAACTCGGGTGTGACACAAGTCCACTGGAAGCACCGCACGACCCAACTGGAGCCTCCCGTCCCGCGCATTGCCGAGCCTCGCCGCCCTGGTCACCGGAGTCCAGCTTTCCACAGCCGGAGATCCAGAGCACCGCCGAGCTCGCCCGTCGGCCGCTCCTCCGCCTGGTACTCCTCCGCACCTTTCCCCACCCTAGATCGGCGCCGGTTCGCCGGAATCCGGCCACCTTGGCTGGCGGCCATGGCCAGGGACCTCTCTGCAACGATTGCGATCTTGCCAGGGTTAAAAACATAAAAGCGAGGGCCTTCCTATAAAGCTGAGGGCATGGTTGTGAATAAGAAGTTTAATCCAAGGGCCTATCAGATAATAGATTCTTTAACCCTATATTCAAAATACTGAGATCTTGTAAAATTTGTAATAAATCAAAGAAAAATCGCAAAAATGAAAACTCAAATGTTCTGTAATCCTCATGAACTGTAGAAACTTTTCTAGAATGAAAGTTTGGAAATTTCTTCCTGGAATTCGAATTATTTTGAATTGATCAGTTTGGATAGATTTGAAATAAATTGAAATCCAGAGCTGATCTGCATGTGAAATTTTAATATGTTGTTGGTATGATCAGGCTTGTTCTTGTGTAGAAAAATGGGTCATAGATCTTTTATATATCTTTAGTTGTAATTTAAATTTTATATAAGGCAGCATTATGTTCCTGTTTAGTTTTAAATATTTGGTTAAGCAAATAGGGTTGATCGTTTTGCAGTAGCCTACATATGACTAGGTGCAGCTATGGTAAATATATGAATAGCGTTTGACATGTTTAACTAGCTCGAATTAATTTAGGTCTTAAATATGAGCCTTTTTAATAAAGCATGTTGTTTTAAATTTCTGGCCATGATAATTTTTGAGTAGTCTTGGTTTACCTGGATATGGCAGTAGTAAAAGTTGTAGCTCCAATGCATGCCTGTATATTTCTATGTGATTTATTTATCTTTTCAGCAGTGTTTAAGTGGTGTATTTTTCATGCTAGATCGGTAGCTTAGTTTACTCTGAGTTTTTGTGAGTAGCTCAGTCATGCCATGTTTATGCTCTGTGTAAATTTTTGTTGCTAGATCATGTACAGATCTCTCTGCATAAATTTTTTGTCAGCTACTTCTTACTAGATTTTTCATGTGCAGTTCATAGCTGGGTTTAATGCCAATTTTGGGAAGTACCTTTGCTACCATAATATGTGCTTGTATAAATTTTCTCTCTGTCTGTTTGTGTGTGGCATATCCAGAATTTATTTTCGAAGTAAATCAAGCTTAATAAGTGGAATAAAAGAAAAATCAAAATCACCTTTAAGGTGAATTGAAATTGACTAACAACGCTTCACCAAAATACACCCTAAACAGCACCCTTTTATTTTGGTGAAGTCAAATAAATTAACTATTTTAAATGTGCACACAATCACAATAAAATAAGTAAGATAAATATCACACACATACATTTCCTTGATAAAGGAAGAGTATGCTGAATATAATTTGTCTAGGTGAATGTGGCCAACAATACACCCCATGTTTACCCTTTAAATCTGAACTGAGTTCTCCCTCCTTAAATATGAAAACTTAAAGTTTATGCATATGCATGTCGTGTAGAACTTACGGGCAAGACCTACAAGTTGGTGCCGGAAGTTGAAGGAGAGCTAGTTGAAGGAGAAGGTGACCATGGTGGAATTGCAACAAGACCCGAACCAAGTTCGGGGGATCTCCAGACTAACTTGCTAGTGAAGGCAAGCCCCGGAGCATAACCTATGTTTTGAACTTATGCAATTATCTTTGATATGTTTGTGCATTTAAGTTTCAGGAGTTGATTTGAAACCCTAGATGCATGATCTTAGGTTCCTATGCTCAAATACTAGTATGATAAGTCGCTAGTTGCCATGCTCTAAGGACACGGTAAAAGTCGAGTGATGTTTGTCACTCGCGAGCTATAGGTTTCTTATGTTGGAATCATAAGATTTGCTAAACCGATATGCTCAGGTGGTAAGAGCTTGGGATGGACTCCGTACAGTAGTTGTCCCTGGGTAAGCATTTGAACGTACTAAACATTTGTCGGGAATGGGACCGGTAAGCCTAGTACCTTTTTGACTCAGCAAGGGAACTCACTACCACTAATCTTGGGAGCGAGTCTCCCCACGGCTGCAGCCAAATGTGTGGTGCAAGGGGGAGGCCGACCGGTGAAAGAGACCGTCACCGGATCACCTTGTACCTAAGACTGTGGACATTGATCCCGAACTGAGGATGACTGGGAATCGTCTGGTTGGTGCGTACCCCACCCCTTTTGGCTTTAGTTGTCATTCTTAGGGTATGCATTCTCCCGTGTGTTTAGGTCCACCTTGCAAGGTTATTAATCGATCGATCGTCGGCCTCTCACCGTTATCCGAGATTGCTTATCCATACAGGCTATGTCCCTTAATGATGGAACTAAGAAGTAATACTGTTGTATGCTTAATTGTTTGCACAACTTATGCTTGCAATAGTTGCTAACTTAGTAATGGTTAATTAACTAGAATTTTGAGCTAAAACTTGAAAGTAAGGACCTACTCTTTGTTGCTTTTCAGCAAAACAACCCACTAGCTAAAAAGCTTACATGTCTAGAGAGTTGGTGATCTCACATCACCTGACGGTTAAGTCTTGCTGAGTATTAGTATACTCAGCCTTGCTTTGTTGATAATTTTTGCAGGTGTTCATGCGAATGATGGTTTTCCGTGGACTGGTTTCTCTCCCACCCTTTTGGGGAAGTTGAGTGGGAGCATGACAGTGCTTAGTGATATCATGGATGGCCTCCCGTGATGTCTGTTATGACGTTTAGTATTTTATTTTTGCTATGCTTTCAAACTCTAAACTATTTACTTACATGTATGGAACTTGGTTTGTAATAGTGAACCTTTGATGAATATGATGTAATAAATGGTAACTTGTTATTCTCTGGACTCGTCATCGTGTGAGTTTTAATGTACAATCTTCGATCCTTGTTGTAAGTAATTTACCGGGCTTGACCCATCAGATATCGACAAGTTAACTCCTCTTTAACGCATAGTGACCAAGTGGATGGTTTATGTGTTAAATGGGAATTAATTTGGATGGTTCTATCACTGATACCTTGGGTGATACTCGAGGGGAAAAGGTACTACATGATCCGTAAGCTTGCGGTGAACCTTGGCGCGTTATTGTACCGTCAACAACCAGCTGACCGGTTACGCACCCTCCATGCAGCGTCTGGTCGTGTCGATCCCGCACGTAACCTGCACCCTATTAGTTACGCACCGTCCGTGCTGCCTGGCTTCTGCACCCACTAGGTTACGCACGGATACCTGGTCACGCAACATCAGTGGTGTGCATTCTGTATTGTCGATTCTGTGTGTAAGCTGCACCCGCTGCTCGGTTACACACCGTACGTGTGGCCTGGCTCTTGCAACACCGACTCGGTCACGCACGCACCACCGTCCATGCGGCTAGCTAGTGGTACAACATTACAATCTAAAGAGACTTGTGTAACCGAGAGCCTAGCTGCGTGCTACGTGCTGTAACCACCTGAGATTGTTGTTACCCGTAGTCTCCTGTGATAGTGCTCCCACGCGCAGACCATGAGGAATGCATAACCTGCCCGGTCTCGGTTACTCTGGGGCCACGCTACTAGGCGCAACCGCCTGGGTTACCCACATGGCCCTGTCCCATCTCTGATGTGAAAGGCGGCTTGGGTTACGGACCGAGCACCGCGGTTGCCGCGGATCACGTCGGGTGGCATGGTTGCAGTTGCAGCACGCAACATGGCTCTCTGTTACTCTGGTCGGAGACCACCAGAAACATGGCAGCACCCGGTCAGGTTACACACCATTCATGCTGTATCTGGTGGTGTCAATTATGTGCATAACCTGCACCGGCTAGGTTACGAAGCATCCGTGCTGCATGCTGCAACCTGCAACCCCCGACGGGGTCGAGTCGATTTAGCGTATAACCTGCACTCGCTCGGTTACCCACCAGCCATGTTGCATTGTTCCTGCAACACCGAGTCTATGTATTACCCAGTCAAAGTTGCCCGATGCATGCAGCAGCACTGATGGTGCATAACCCAGTGGGTGTAGGTTACGCATACGGAGTACAACTGAAGCCTATTTCTTATGTTACGTGCTGAATCGACACAATGCAGTCGGTGTTGCACGCGCCATGAAGAACGGATGGTGCGTAGCCGAATCGTGCGTAACCGAAGCTGGTGCAGGTGACGCGCAGGATCAACACGATCGGATGCTGGTTACGCATCGAATCGGCACCACCTAGTCAGTGTTGTAGCATGAAGGTGTGTAACCGAGTCCGTGCGGGTACGACCGGGTTCAGCTTATGCATACATCTGGAACCGGTGGTGTTGCATCAAGCAGCACGGACGGTGCGTACGTGCTGAATCGACAGGACCCAGTCGGTGTTGCATGCACCATGCAGAACGGATGGTACGTAGCCGAACCGTGCGTAACCGAGCTGAGGTGATGCGCATAACCGACATGACCGGATGCAGAGGACGCGCAGGATCAACACGACCGATTTGCGTAACCCAGCCAATGTTGCACCCTGCAGCCAACAGTCTTAAAGGTGGGTAGCCGAGTCCGTGCTGGGCCCGCTTGGTTACAGAGGGAGTACTAGTAGTAAGTATAGTACCAAACCACACAGGTCGGCTAGTAGTATAGTATGGCGCATCACTTCGGAGACATCCGATAAAATTGGAATGATACAGAGTACAGAGTAGTAGTATAACATATATGTAGTCAGTGTGCACAATGTAGCGAGACAGATGGGATCGTCCGTCACCAGCATCATATAAATAGAATTTTATAAATGCGATGATTGCTATGGTCGGCCTCCGCCTAGTCGTGCCCCTGCCTCTCCCAACACACCCACCTCCTCTCTCGCCCTTGGCCATACTACCATAAACGTTGCTGTCCCCCTGTGATCTGGTTCTCCGATCCCCGACGATTGACCAACGTCCTGGTGGTTGAGACTCCTACCTCGGTTTCCTAAGGTGATCAGAGGATCATAAGTATACTTGAATTAATATTAGATCGATTCACATACAGTAGATAGTAGTAATCAATTGGGCGGGTGTAGGTAACGATGTGCAGAATCGACACAACTGGTGCAGCATTGATTTTGCATAACAGTGCCGCTCCAGGTTACACATACATCTGAAGTCTATTTGTGCGTAGCACAATTGGTGTTGCAGGAACAATGTAGCCTGGCTGGTGCGTAACGTATTGTCTTGTTGGATGTAACAAGCTATAACGAGTTCCTCGATCAAGAATTGACCCTCACTCATCTCAAGTGCTCATCCAAATCTTCTTCAAATTAGAATACACTCACACTATGTAACACCCGATTTTAAAGGACAAACCGAATGCACCCTTTATGCATGCCCAGGATCAAAATCATGCATAAAGTGACATCATCAGTGTAATATCACAACATATATCATTACAATGTTTAGATTACAAAATGACTAGAGGGTCTAAAACAAAAGATTACACATCGTACAATTATCACAGCGGAGTAGGCACCATCTCCCACAGGAACGTCGACTAGGGGCACGCCAACCTAGAACTCCAGGTCTTCAAGGTCTTCATGATCTGACTTCTTCTTCTAGCTTCTTACCATCTGAGCAGCAGTTGGGAGAGAACAGCAGGGGTTGAAAGGGAAAATGGTGAGTACACCTGGAGGTGTGTACTCCGCAAGTGGATGGAAAAGTATGCATAACATGCAGGCTTATAACAAGGAAGGCTTTATTTGGTGGACTGCAAAGCTCAAGTTTTAGTTGGTCAAATTTTAATTAAGCACCTAAGATTTATTGTGTATAAGGCTTCCCAACCCATTCAAGGCACAGGCACCCACCTGTCCTGATCCTAAGGTTAAACATCATATATCTATAACTAGCTCCCAAACCACAGTTCCACCACTGTGATCCACCCAAACCACCAACTAACCATGTGAGGGTCCAGGCCGCTTTTGACCGTGAGCACGGTTGTTATAACAGTTTTTAACACTCTGCAGAGGCTGTACAACTTTACCCACGAGTTGTGATACCCGTCACGCGAGAGGTTGCGAGCCTCTTCACAACACATTTCCAAGATGTGCTGGCATGGGTTCACTACGAGGCCTTTACATAGGTTCACCAGCGCGCATTAACCGGGTTACGGAGTGTCGGCGACACCCGAGGTTCCTTGCCGGACTCTTGGGAACTATGCCCTCATCCAGCCCAGACAGCTTAACACAGACCACTGGTTTACCCTACTTACGTGGCCAAGACCGTAGCCCATTAGTCCTCGTGGTTGTACTGTAAGTCCTGGGTGGTCGCTCCATAGACCGGTCCTTATAAGATTGACTCAGGCAAGACCAACATCAAACATCACAAGCCACCATCCAAACCAGTTGCCCGAGTCAGCTAGGGTGTTCATATGTTGCTAACCATAACCCACATTAACATGTTGCATAGTCATTAATCAAGTTTAAGATTGAAACCCAACCCATGTTGAGCAAGCTAAGCATGAATCTACCCATATAGGTAACCTCTAAGGGTAAGCAAGGATTGTCATGAAAAATCTAGTAAACAATCCTTAATAGTATTCCCATCAATTTAGACATCTAATGCAAGAAAGCATAAATAAAACAATGATTATGGTGTATAAAGGATAAAGGTACAAAATAGCAAGATGTCAAGGACACTTGCCCGTTTCCCAATGTTCCACTGCTCAGAGACGTTCCTTAGCGCAAAACAATCATCTGGAACAACACAATAGTACAACTAAGAACAATATACCAGAAAATAAAATAATTTTATAAAAGCGTACTACTAGCTAACACTAACCAACTATGAGCATGCATGCACAAGGATCATTTAAAACAGAGCTATGATTGAAAAGACACATATGTTTGTAGGTTTGGATTTTGTAGCTTAAAGGAGATACAAGATGATATCGAGGGGTTGACCTATGGTGGTTGAACACGTCGAGGAGACAACCTTGTGGGGCAAGAAGATGACCATAACTTGATGAGGGAGAAGCAAAAGGTGAAGCAAGATCGATAGCGCTACTGAATATATGGGGAACATAGATACAATTTCAGTAAAGGTGTTGAACTGCTTTGGACAGCAAGGTAGTGAGTGCTCCAACCTGAACAAAGGTTGTCTTTGATTTTGGTATGGCTGAGCTGATTTTGAGGGGCACATTGTGGTACAAGGGTATAATGATCGAACATAGGTTTTTTGGAAAGGAAATGCAAATTCCATCATGGTGGTGTCGCATGGTTGAGAGCATGGACAGGGAGTATGATGAAATTTATATCTCAAGCATATATGTCTGATGCATCATGAAGGGGTGTGTGAAGTTATAAAAAGGAGATTGAAGATAAAAGTAATCCGATGCATGGATCATCACGGAACGTGGCACAGGACAGACTGTCACAGCTGTGTGGGCAGCAAGGGGAGTGAGCGAAGCAAATTCTATATCTCTGGAATGGTGACACATGTGAGCAATCCATCATGCAGGGATGTGTGAAGATATAACATGAACATGCTGGCCAAAGGGTTTCATGTTTGGACAACCGGATCAGCCGGAAACACAAGAATACAACATGATTATGTGGTTGTGTAAACAGAACGGGCAGCAAGCATGGTGTGGTTTATATCTCAAGATTCGTAGATCATATAGCTGAGCAACTTGGCAAGATTATGTGCAGGTATATAAGACATATCATGGTGAAAGGATTTGATCACCTGAGTGCCGGTTCAGCGGAAAAAAACAATCCCATCAGGGTGGCGCTGCTGTCGGGACAGCAAGGACATCGACCATGATGAGGATCATATCTCTAGTTCTGCAGGTCCTATTGCCCACAAATTTTGTAGAGACATGTGCAAGAACATGATACATGTTGTGGTAAAAGTATTTGGTCATTGGTGGCCTAGATCAAGAGTAATGCGAAGAGCAAGACAGGGGGCCACGTCTGAGTAAACTGCAGGGCAGCGGCACAACGAGTTTAATATCTCAAGAACCATAGGACATATGGCCAAGAAATTATGGGTGGGTGTGTGCAGGTATATATTACACGAGGTGGTAAAATATCTTGGTCATCGGAAGCCAGAATCAGCGGGGAACGCGATGTGAAACTGTGGCATGGTGGCTGACCGCGAGAGCAGTGGCAGTTTTCATGGGGAAAACTCCACCAGTGATCAAAGGTACTCGAGCTACGGTACATGATTCATGATATGAACAACCAAAACATATAGAGGAAGGAGAGGGGGCCTCACTTTTGGGTCGTGGTGTAGTTGAAGATGGGCAGGATGAGAGGAGGCAGCGATGGTTGACGACGACACGCAGGTGAAGGAGGGGGTCGGTGGCCTGTCCACAAATCAGCAGCGGCTCGACTTCAGCACGGAGCCATGGTGATCATGAGGACGTCCTTGGGGCCTGTGTTTTGAGCATATCAGAGAGGGAGGAGATGGGGTAAAGGTGAGGAGGGGCGCCACATACCCAAGGTGGCCATGGCCTTCACGTGCAGCAGCCAAGACAGACGACGACGGTGACGTTCTTCGCTGATGTGCTGCAGTGTTCTATGGGAGAGGTTCAGCGGCAAAACGGAGTCATGGCTGCGAGGTCTCTTCGTTTTGGTGGTTAGCAAGGAGGGGGAAGGGAGGAGTTGGAGGAGGCAGCCATGGACAGAGGAAGGAAGGGGCACGGCCATGGGGGGTTTCTGTCGAGATGGGGGGTTGAGAGGGGAGAGAGGGGCGCCTGGGTATGGAAGTGGGGCCAGAGATGGCGTGAGAGGTGGAGGAGATTGCTGCTTGCTATATTTGATCATGTCCAGGTTCAATCCACCAAGGAAGAAGGGGCGGCATGAGGGGAGGGCGACGTGGTTCCTGCGTGAGGAGAGGGAGGGGGCGTCGTGAGGAAGGGGAGGGGAGGGGAGGGTCGGCCAGGGAGGGGGAGGGTGGATGGGTTGGCTGGACCTTGGCCCAACATGAGGAGTGTGGTCCACTTAGCACATTAGAGAGGATTTTGGGCTGCCGTTTGATAGTTGATGACACGAGATTGTCGCATAGTTGAACAAGAGGGGAAGGAGGCACAAATTAGACATGGGAGATGATTAAGGTCAACAAAAGGGAGTGAGAGACCAGATAAGTTTGATGAGAATTGAGAGTGAGATACGGCCCTCACCAGAAGGAAGTGATATGAGTCGAGATCGGCTCAAACATAAGCGTGTTTGAAAACACTTTAAAACTATTTTAGCACCCAAAACACTATGCAACCGGCATGAATGCAACAAACATGTTTTATATCCTATGTTCATTTGATTTGCATTTAGAAAGTAGTTTGCTTTTAAAAGGTTGTTCACACACTTTCTAATTTAACTCTAACAAATTCTACCAAAATTTTAAAATAGTAGCAAATGTTCAAACTAGGGTGTTACACACTATGGGCCTCAAAGCTATCTAGTGCAAATGGAACGTCGTACTCCTGGAGTGGCAAGTCTGATATTCTTGGATATATAGATGTTTGATGATTCAAGCGAACAGATGGTGTGTCGCCGAACCGTGCGTTACCGAAGCTGGTGCAGGTGATGTGCAGGATCGACATGACCGGATGCAGGTTACGCGATGAAACGACACCACCCAGTCCGTGTTGCAGCATGAAGGTGTGTAACAGAGTCTGTGTGTGTCCGAGCGGGTTGAGGTTATGCATACATCTGGAGCCTATAGGTGCGTGTGCGTATTCCAGGTGGTTGCAGCCTGGATGGTGTGTAACCGAGCAGTTGGTGCAGGTAACGCGCAGACACCACCGAATGCGGCATGGGTCAGGTTATGCATACACCTGAAGCCTATTTGTGCATAGCGTAGTCGGTGTTGCAGGAACAATGCAGCCTGGCTGCGTGCTAGCTAGTGGTGCAACCTATACAGAGGCTTACGTAACAATAAAGAGCCTGGTTGCAGGAACAATACAGAGGCTTGGTGCAACCTGGGTCTTACATGCGTAACCTGTGGTTACGCGCGGGCCATGGTGCGTATTAGCGTATTGCAACCTCCCCGGGATAAGCGGACTTTGAAGGGCATGCGTAACCTATTCGGTATCGGGCTGCCTTCTGAATGGTGTTGCCTGATACTTGCGAGATGGTGTTGCATGCACCATGAAGTCACAGTAGTTGTCCCACCAAGCTCCTGCAGTACCGACCAGCTGGTGCGCGGTGACTAACACACACTCCTCCTCAGAAAGGTCCGTGAGCTCCAGCTTCTTCTCGATCTCCCTCAACCAGTTGTCGGCCACAAGCGGGTCTGCTGAGTTGTCGAAGGTCGGCGGGTGCATCTTGGAGAAACCCTCCACTCTCTTCTGCAATCTCTCTGGCTGGTGCCGGTAGTTCCTCCTGTTGTTATTGTTCTGAGCCACTGCGTTGGCGATCGTCTGCATCAGCTGGGTCTAAAGTGCTATCACTGCTGCGAGGTTGGGCGGTGGTGCCGGCTGCTCCTGTTCCTGCTCTGGCTCAGGCTCAACCTCCTCCTCTGGCTCCTCCTCCACTGGGGCCTCTGGGTCAGGGTTAACTGGCACTCGGCCTCCTCGACCTCCTCGCCCGCCGCGGTGTCCACCACGACGTCCGCCACATGGGGCACGGCCTCCACGGCGGCCACGACCTCGACCTCCTGCGGGGAGAGTGACGTCCTCCTACTCGGCGTCCTCCCGGGCTGCCTCCTCAAAATGGCGTAGGAGCCGTCCTGACCGTCTCACCCCCGACATCTGTTCCAAGAATTGAGATCATGAGAAACGAGTTGTCAGAAATTAACTTTATGGTACTTAAACATATAAGGAGTATCTAGATAACAACAAACAATTTCACACAAGCATATAAGAAGCATGAACACCAGCAAAAGATCGATAACTCCAATCACTCATGCAAGATCACCATAGAAAAGGTGTGTATCTCGAGGCCTACTCCACAACCTTCGAGATTACACAGAAGCATGAGAACTACTACGCAATACATATAGGGTGGTCAACTAAACATGATCAACATGAAGAACTCTACTCTAGCTGATTACAGGATCATTCCCTCAAGGTGCCTGCCTCTGAACGGTAGCTGGTGAGTACAGTGGTGACACTGTCTTCGGACTGGGTGGCAGTGAGTAGAACGGTGGGTCATTTAGTCCTGGTTAGTCTGGGATCTCAATCTCTGGTAGGTTGAAGTAGTTGGCCAAGCTTCCCAAAGCTCTGTTCATCTCTAGTGTGTCGGTACTGCCTCTCGGGTACGGCGGTTGTGCTGGTAGCTGGGTCAGTGGTAACTCAAACGTCTCAGTCCTCAGCTTCGGCCTCTTCTGTGGTGGCACTAGCTCTGCAACCTCCCTGAACTCTGTCACTCGTCTCCGGTCCGAGTCTCTCCACGCTGAGCTGGTCCTGCTAGCTGTGTCCTGTGCCTCGTACAGTCTGCCTCCTAAGTGCCACAAGTGGTTGTAGTTCTGAGTTAGCCTCTCCTCGAGTCCCCACAACCTTGTCTGGTAGTCTGTGCAAGCGGCTCCCAGTGACTCAACCAAGTACTCCTTCTCCCGGAGCCTCAACCTGTCCTCTCTGGCTGCTGCTGTTGACTCTCTCATTGTAGCCTGTGTAGCTTCCAGTCTTGATTTCAAGGTGGCGATCTCCAAGGCATCCCTTTCAGTACTTGCTCTGGCAGCTGTGAGTCCCCACTCGGTGATCTGTATGTTCCTACTGTGAGCCTCGTTAAGAAAGAACTCCTGGTGGCTGTTCTCTCTCTCCAACTGAGCGTTCTGTCCCAAGGTGTCGTCCCACTTACGCCTCAGAAACACTATCTCTGAATCAGCCCAATAGAGTGCCTGATCTTGAGCTTGAATGTACCTGCTGGTCATCTGCTCCTTCTCATCCTTGCTCTTAGTGTTCTCCTCGGTGTACTCTGTCTGGTCCTTGCTCCACCTGCTGGGGTCGTAGACCGCGGTCGGTAAGACTCTGAAGGGTGTATCCTTCAGGCTCTGCTCTAACTGCTGGCATACCTTCTTCAGTGCGAGTCTGGCACAACACTGGTGAGCCTCAAAGGTTGAGTTGTCGAAACACGAGACCTTGACTTCCTCGAACTCTGGTACACGTGGGTCCACTGGTATCTTCAGGGCCAGCTCTGTCGGTGCTTGATCAAAAGTTGCAGTCGTGCGTCCCACGTAGAACACCTCACGGGTCTCCACTCTAGCTGTCTCCAAACACTACTTGAGGATCTTGCAGAACCCTTGGGCCCACTGGCCATCGGTCTTGAGGGGGATCCACGTCAGCTCGTCCATCTGCACGTTGTTAGGAAAGTTAGTAAGAGTTAGTAGAGTTAATCAAGGTATTTATAATAAAGAACAAGGTGTTTATATAAAATTGCACGGATTGTATGTAAAGCACAAGGAGTTAGGCTTTCCTATACTATCGTCCGTTCCTAGGCTCGTCATACGGTCAAGCACGGCTCTGATACCAACTGAAACGAACCGGATTTCCGAGAATGGAAACCCGATCCCTGCACCTCAGTGATAGTCCCAGGAGGCTATCACGTGCAAATCCCTGTCTCAGATAGTAATCAAAACCATACAACACAAGAGTAATATATAAAGGGCCACATAATAATATTATAATATTTAAGCATCTGAGTACATCATTACAGCACATGTCGGTTACAAGTCCAACTGGACTGAATAATACAGAGTAAACATCTACGTAGCGGCTCTCATGTAGCGAAGTAGACTCCATCCCCATAGGCAAGCTCGAGTGTAGAACGGCCTCAGTCATCCCATCCATCGTGCTCAAAGTCGTAGTCCAGCTCCTTGTCTGAAAACCCGTCATCTACTCGATTAGCGAGTAAGTCATGTTAGCTTCCCAACAAAGAGCATAATCAAAAGGGAATAATTCTAATATGCATGGATAATCCTATATATGGCTGTAGAAGGTTATGCAAGCAGCAGTAGCAACATCAAGGAATGTAGAAATGCTGAGAGGTCACCATCTCCGAGGAGATCCACACCTCCGAGGACAACGCCTCTGGGGTAAACACCCCAACCAAGGAAAGAACACCAAACACTGCATCTCAACCGAGTCATAGCATCCCACTCTTATTTGCGATGTGGGGTCACCAAGTCCTATCCCCACATCTCAACGGCACGAAGCCGGGCTCACACACACAGGGGAGAGAAAGCAGCACAAGAAGAGACTAGCCGGAGTAACAGATCCGAGGGCTGTCCATACCAGTGGACACGGACTATAGCTATAGGTTTAACACTCTGTAGAGGTTGTACAACTGGACCCGTCGAGTAAGGCAGAACCGGATGCCTCCGATCCACATCCCTACCTAACGGCCGGAGACCTAGTAGTGGATGGCACTCTCCTGCCTCTCCGAGCTTGACTCATCCTGATTGGGGCGCGAAACTTGCCAGCAGGGCCTCGAAGCTGTGAAACCATCCCTGGAGGAGCCGGGGTGACGTCTACTCGGGGGGTATAACCCGTCCCCCTCACATGATCACACCGATCCGCCTACAGGATGGATGCCATCCACCTACTAGTTCTCGTACTGAACCCCGCCCATAATAAGGCGAACGGTTTGCACGAAAATAGCCAAAAGATGCAACTGTCGATCGGTCCTTAATTGCAAGAGCGAGCACTCACCAACTCCATCCGACCGACACACCGCTAGGGCGGGAGGCCAGGTTGCATCTCCCCTAGACAGGCATTCACAAGTAATCAAAGCGGCTCGCTCCCGTGGTAACACGTCAAGGATACACACTCACCCAAAACACATGCTAGAATACTGAGATATCCCAATCTTAGTCCAAACCAGAGATCCATCCATAACTAAGGGTAAAATATATGGATAGATATAGCCGGGAACTAGCTAGGGGTCTGTAGCTAGTTCCGAAAAGTAGGTAGTTCAAGGAAAAGGATAATATAAACCAAGGTACGGCTAAAAGTTGTCTTATGCAATTCAAGAACATTCATAAATAATAATTTAGCACTAGCAACTAAAGCATGCATAGGATATATATGGTTGGGAGTGACATGACACCTGGCTGGCGTCCGTAGTCCTGGTCTGGGTTGAAGTCGGGGTTGAACTCCTCCTCTAGCTCGTAGCTCGGGTCTGCTCAGCACGAGATACGAGACACTAAATTACTGGCAATCAACTAAGCATAAATCCAAAGGAACTCATTTTTAAAAGATCCAAAAAGATCCAAACTATCTACAAACAGCACCGTCTCATTTTTAGAAAAATAAAGAAGCTGGTTTCATATTTTTCGGAGTTATAAATAATTACTTATGAATTTTCAAAGGTTAAAGGATTTATAAAATAATTATCATATTTATTTATAAATCAGAAAAGGGTTTTTATTTTGAAAATAGGTGATGACGTCAGCATGACGTCAGCGTCACAGGTTAGTGGGCCGTTAATGGGCCGAAATAGGCCCAATGGACTCAGCCCGCTGGGCCAAAAGGGCTAAGTCCGGCGAAAGCCCCTGAACTAAATTTGGGGTTCAAAAGGAAAAAGAGAAAGGGGCCGGCCGGTGGGCCTTATTGGGCTAAGGCCCACGAGACGGCCTGCGAAACATCGCCAGGATCCAAAGTCCAGGGATGCCCCTCGAACTCGCCCAGCGGCGCACCAGCACTCCCAGAGCTCCACTGGGGTTCGCTGGCGCCCCCGGCGCACGCGCGCGCGCGTCGGCACGTACCTGCGCGGAGTGCGACGGCAACGGCGAGGTGTGTCTGGTGGTTGGGGTGGCTCCAGTTCGTGCGCAAGTAGTGCTTAGGGTTCCCTAGGATCAGGCGGTCTTCCCGGCGCAGCCGTGGCCATAGGGTGGAGCCCCTTGGCATGCGCGCGGTTCAACCCAGTGGTGCTCTCAGCGCAGCGCGGCGAGGCTGGCGCGCAGCAGCACGGTGGCAGCAAGGCAAAAGCGGAGCGCGACTGTGTCTATTGCGGCGCAGCGCATAGGCACGCTTTGCCTGGCAAGCGTGCGTGGGCGCAGGGCTATCCCCTGGCCGCGACACGGCCGGCCGGCGCGCAGCTTCTAGCGAACTAGAGTCACGGCGCACGGTGCGACGATGACGGCAAAGCGGCGGCGAAGCTCCAGCACAGAGACAAACGGCACGAAGGCCGGGCATGAAGATGCGATGACACGACGGCCAAGGTGGCGAGGTCCGGCGCGGCGCTGGGGTGTGCCACGGTGGTGAGCTGCGAACGACATGACACGAAGGTCGGATGGCGCACGGCACAAGGGTGCGCTCCCGGGCATCACAGGAATATCAAGGGGGAAAGGGAAGGAGCAAAGGGTGGAACGGTGACTCACGGTGAGGCGATGGTGTAGGCGTGGCCGTGTCGACAAGGATGACGGCGCGGTGGAGAAGTTCGTGGCGCGGCGCCTCCACGGACGGCGTCGTCCTCCAGTCTTCAGCGCGACCAGCTATGGCTCCTAGCGGCGATGGCCGCCTTGGCTTCTCTCCTCCTTCTCCTCCTCGGCTCCCTCCTCCCCTTCTTCTCTCAGGGCACGGAACAGGGGAAGGAAAGGGGAATGGATCCCCAAGTGGCGTCGAAAGCCAAATGAGGCTTGGCTGCTGGGGTATGGGCGCGCGGGAGGTCAAGGGGACCAGGGAACCGTGTGGGGCATAGCTGTTTCCCCCTCCTTGCCTTGGCGGCGAAGGCGCAGCGCGGCGGAACGCAGGCTTGCTTGGCGCGCGGGTAAGAGCAGGGGCAAAGAAGTGATTTAGGGGCGGTGTGCGTGTGGGGTCCTCCTTGGCATGTGTGCGGGGCCCTTGGCGTGCCTGCCAGCCCAGCGGCGCGGCTGTCCCATCGCGCGCGCATGCAGCTGCACCACGGCGCTTTGGTGCGGCGGCACTGGGTCAACCTGGCCATGGGAGGAAGACGACCCGGGGAGGCCCCACTTGCCAGCGACACGGGACCGGCAGGGCACGACACGGTCGTTCGGTGGGCTGTGTGATGGGCTGGGTCGCAGCGAAGGGTGACAGAAGAGCGCTGGGCGATAGATCGAGGGGCAAGGGTAGACTTCAAAAATGGTTAGCAGGCCCAAGTTAGATAGGTTAAAGGTTTAGGAATTAGTTTGAAATTATAACTACACTTTATATATGAATTTGAATTAATTTCAAATTCAAAGCACACTCAATTAAATCCAAATAAAATCCAGAAAATCCATCTCACATATTTATACCATAATTTGAATTTAGATTTTATATTTGGGTTTTATTTATATAGCACTTAGGTGAGAAGCTAGCACATGGTTTAAATATATGGTGTCACTCCTCAAACAAATAAAAAGTTTTAAATTTCTCAGAATTTCATACTTTCAAATTTTTCGGGATGTTACAACGACCGCCGGCGACGAATGGGCAAGAGCATCAGGGACTGAACGGGGGGTTGCACGCGACGCGATGGAATCACGGGGAGGCACGCAACGCAATGAGCTGCGAGTATGCCATACGGATGTTGGCGAGGAAGCGTACATCTGGACCCTTTTTGTTGATCGGCAAAACCAGTAGCCGAGCAGCAGATTATATTCCAAGCATGGCGGCTTCGACGCCGGATTGCGCACGCGACGGGTTTTTCTGAGTAACGTTCACCACTGTGGTTACGCGTGCATGCCTGCGATACCTGCACCATCCATGCTGCATCTGGTAGTGTCGATTCTACGCGTTACCTGCACTAGTGTTGGCGGTCGATTTCCGTCAACCTAGCCGCTTGTTTACCTTCTATGTTGGTAGTAATTTGATATTCACACTAATGATCCTAACCCCCATTATATGTTAAGTTCGCACTCGCGCATGGTTTTTGGAGTTTATTGTTTACACAGGAATCAAGAGCCTAACTGAGGACTTCCGGGTAAGGTTCATCAAGGGTTTTACGAGAAGATCATGGACCCTGGGATAAGTCAAGATACAAGATGAACATGAGTCCAAATGAACCAAGGCCTAAAGCGTGAAGCCGAGAAGTGTTGAGGACCTAGATGGAAGATGCGAGAGTTCATACGGCAAGCACCCTTATCTAAACCGTGAGGAAAATGACGTCAAGGGCCCACATGCAACTCACCAAAAACTCAGGAAGTTGCGAGAAGCTTCGGGAAGAAAACCGGGGGCGAACCGAGCTGAAAAGGCCATGAGCCAGTCGGCCCAGGCTGGCTCCTTTTCGTGTCGGTTCGCCGCACCCTTTGGTCTAGATGATCATCGGGCTATTTATAGTCCCCGTGCGAAGTTGCAACTATCAAGCCATTCGTCATTCACCGCCGAGGAGTAGAGGAGCTTGAGGGACACCATCTCGGAGAGGAGGGTCGTGTTAGTCGTCTAGGGTTTACCTAGCCGGCGTGGGAACCTTGCAAGGAAGACCACGTCGGAGTTCTGAAGGCGTGAATCAAGATCAAGGTAGGATCCCGGTTGGATCTTATTCATGTATACACTTTTGGTGGAGTTTTAATGGATCTGATTCCTAGCGATCGAGTACCTTTGTTTATGATTCTTGTTCTTGCTTGGGTGTTTTCTTCCTCAATCTATTCTCGAGATAGATTGCATGGGATGTTCTTGTAGCTGCGGTGGCTAGAGGTGCATACCAGATCTACCAAGTAGTTCAACGCACTCCTTGCGAGTGTGCTCTAAGATTCGACCGCGGAGAAAGGGGAACATCGTGACAGGATGTTGACACCGAGTACGGCGGGCCGACTTTAGGGGTTTGACCAATGGTCAAGGTTTAAAGACGCTTTTAATGAGATTCGTTTTGCTCTCTCTTCTATCCTGCTCGGAACTACGACATAAACACGATCTAGATCCCTCTAGATCGGTACCTCAATGCTCTCTCTTGCTACCTCTCATGATATTAGTAGATTAGATGCATTTGAAACTTCTTAAAGATGCAAATGTTTCTCAGTTATTAGATTGAGTCTTACGTTACACACTGTTCCACAGATTCGATACCTTGGGTGATACTCGAGGGAAAAAGGTACTATATGATTCGTAAGCTTGCGGTGAACCTTGGTGCATTATTGAACCATCAACAAGCCCTTTTTCTGGCGCCGTTGTTGGGGAACAAGTAATCAGGATCCAATCTAGTATCTCATTTGTAAGTATTTTAAGTTTTCTTTTTGATTTTCTTTTGCATCTATTAAACTTTGATTATCCTCAAAAACCAATCTAATCTAGTTTTTGACTAACTCTTTTTATAGTTTTCTTTTCTTTTTAGATCTTTTGTATTTTTTGTTTATCGCTAACCCTAACAGCAGATGGACGGCAACCTCTCCAACAAACCGAAAAATTTTGTGGATGATCCAGAAAAACTTTACAGGCAAAGGATACGCGAAGCACGATCTAGGAAGCTAGAGATTGTAGATCCAAAAGCCGGAGCCGAAGGATCGTCGAGATCTCCAAAGGAATCATCACCTACAAGTCCGAAGAAGGAATCACCACCTCCAAGTCCAAGGAGAGATCAACCTCAACCGCCACCAATGGCACAAGAGAGGAAGATTGGGGAGCTTTGCATCCCGGAGCTCGTTGATCTCCCCATCCTCAACATAGCCGACATCGGAAGACCGCTTGAGATCAAGACTTCAACCATCGGCATGGTGCAACATACACCTTTCACCGGTAAAGAGGATCCTAACCTTCACATCTAAGCATTCATTCAACTTTGTCAGACATTTACGATGGAAGGGCTCGATCAAAATCAATTGAGGGCGCGGCTTTTTCCATTCTCACTTCTCGAAAAAGCCTTGCAATGGTTCTACACTCTACAGGTGGAGACGGTGCAAAATTGGGAAGCATTGATGAGAGCATTCATGAAGGAGTACTATTCACCGGGTAAGACTCAAAGCTTGCGTAATAAGATTGCTACATTTGCTCAATATCCTACGAAGACTATCGCGGAAGCTTTCGAGCGTTTCAGCAAGTACACTCGAGCTGTGCCACATCACAAGTTCCCGAAAGAGGACCTTGTTCAAAAGTTCTATCAAGGTCTCAATCTAGCATCGAGGACCGTAATTGACACATCGGCGGGAGGATCTATTATTGAGCTCACTCCGATGGAGGCATTCACTCTTTTCAAGAAGGTTGCGGATAATGATACATGGGTGTCATCCGGATGCTTACTTCCGGTTCAACCCACGGGCAATGTTAAAGGTGTTTTGCAGGTTGAAAAGGAGGAACTTCTAGAAGGAAAGATTGACTTGCTCATGAGGAGGTTGGAGAAGATGGAGCTAGAAAAGAAAGTCGCCCAAGACTTAAAGGCCTCCGAAGCAAGATCCACGTGTGAAGAGTATGGGGAGTACGGCCATGTCCAAAAAGATTGTCCAGAGGAAGCAAAGGTGCTCGACTACATGAGAAAAGGAGATTTGCCGAACTTCCGCTATGGGCAAGGTAGACCTCAACTTAATAAAAGTTTGTCTATTCAAAATACGGTGCATCTTAGTATACAATTGATGGAATTCATGGACGAGCAAGCAAAAATCAACAAGGACACCGTCACCAAGTTCAAGACTATGGATAAAATACTGGAGAACATCGATGGCAAGGTGACGGAGGTAGGGAGCTCCAACCATCAAGTGCTCAACATGTTGAAGATGTTGGGGTCACAAGTGGGATAACTTGCCGGGCGCCTAACCACTAATGAAGGAAGATTGCCGGGGCAGCCCCAAGGTCCCGAGACGGCAAAGGCTATTCAAACTCGCTCGGGAAAGGAGACGGAGGATCCCGAACTTCCAGCCGGTGCAAGGAAGCCTAAGCCAATCGTCGAAGCAGAAGATCACACTAAGAAGAAGGTGATTAATATTCCGGGGATTGCTACCGAAGAGCCGGAATTCGAAATGCCAAGTGGTGACACGAAGATGCCTACACTAAAGACACACTACTTTCGAGGTAAAGTTGATAGTCATTTTGAAAAGTTTGTGGAAGTGGTGCGCAGGTTAAGCATCAACATGCCGCTATTGGACGCTCTCCAAGTTCCTACATATTATCGCTACTTCAAAGACATACTTGCGAACAAGTATGAGATGGCAACACTTGGAGTGGATCACGTCAAGATGTCCGAACAATGTAGTGCCGCCATCACAAACCAAGGGCCCGAGAAGCAAAGAGACCCTAGATGTCTGACCATCCCATGTTCTATTAGCTCATTCACGTTTGAGAAGGCATTATGCAACCTTGGAGCAAGTGTGAGTGTCATGCCAAGAAATGTGTTCGAGAAGCTACGACTACCACTTGAGCCTATGGGTATGTGCTTGGAGTTGGGCGACAACTCAATTCGCTATCCCGTGGGAATCGCCAAAGATGTGCCCGTGAAAGTTGGAGATCACTTCATCCCCGTTTATTTCGTGGTGCTCGAGATGGGAGAAAGGGAGAAGCCGCCCCTCATCCTAGGGAGGCCCTTCCTCAAGACTGTCGGAGCATCTATTGATGTTGGCAAGGGAGAGATCAAGTTCAACGTCAATGGCACACGAAGCATATTCAAGTTTCGTCCACGTTTCGAGGTATGCAACATGATCAATGCTAAATATGTTCCACCTCATCATCGCTTTAGCAAGGAAGAGCCAAAGAAGGAGGAGCCCAAGAAGAAGGAAGTGAAGGTGATCAAAGAAGTCGTTGCATCTGTCAAGACCAAAGAACAAAAGCCGCCTGTGAAGACCAAAAAGATGACTATGCCGGAGAATAAGCCCGTGCCCAAGATGGTGCGGAAGTGGGAACCCAAGATTGCAACACCCGCAAAAAGCATTGATCTGAAGTGAAGAAGAGAAGAAGTCTAGCCATGGACTATAAACAAAGTGCTAGGCGGGAGGCAACCCGCTCGTCGAGTCAAGAATAAGCTACCGGGAGGACAACCCGACGAAGAATAAAGCTACCGGGAGGGCAACCCGGATTATTTCCGATTTCAAGTAAGTTGGTCTTAGAATTTGCTACGTAAGACTTGTTATAGACTCTTAAGTGGTTGAGCTTATTTTTGAGACATTTAATTTGCTCGGATGTTTCATTTGGATTTTATTTGACCATAAACCTATGACATGAGCCATCCTACGATTTATTTTCCTCTTATCGAGAAACCTACACCAAAAATTCAGAACCTAACCACACATTTCATCCTCTTCATGATGACAAGGTTGTTTTGTTTTATATCATAAAAACACAGGAGTAGAGCCCCGCTTTGTTCCTTAATGATTTTTAATCTTTGACGCATGGTAGGACTCGCATTAACCTAGGAAAATCAATCTTTGGTTTCATTTAACTTGATATCTACCGGTTTCTCTAGAGTTAGAATTTTTCCAAGCCCCATTTATTTTTGTTTATTCAAAACATCTCTTTCATGTTTGGCCAAAATTAGAACCTAAACCTATACCCCCACGGTCAAGCCGGAGGAGCTCGCTATCAATTAATGAAAGCAAGTGATCCCGGTGTAACCAAAATCAATGTAGTCGAAAAGTTTTGACTTACAAATGTTTTTGATGCCTAAAAACTCCTCTAAAAATACATTTGAACTCATTGATATCTCTGAGTTAATTTTTAATTTTCGAAATTAGAGGAGTGATTAGCATCTAAACAAGATCAAGGGAAGGTTTTGAGCTTAATTGAACTTCTAATGCTCCATGATGCATCACGAGAAGGTTTCATCATTGAGGCATCTTGAGCACATGCAAGGACAAACATGGGGGGCAGCAAGACTTCATTTTTTGCAGGATATGGATGAGAGCATAGGAGGCAAGGAAGCATTGAAGTGACACAAAGTAAATGATCAAGATGGAGGACTTGATCGTGAAAGAAAAAGGAGTGGCTGAGAAGAATTGGACGGTGGAAGGCGTGGAGCACGAGTACACAGCACCATGATCAATCAAGCAACAAGTGGGAGAAAGAAGAGCCAAAAATGAGGGGTAGGGTCCCTAGGCCGGTCGGCCGAGGCCGGCCGTCCTGGCCTATTTCTTGCCCCCCCCTCCCCGACGCTCGTCGTCCTCAGGTAAGTCATTTGCTTCATTGCTAGTTCATGTTCTTAAGCTCCCGGTCCAGAACCTCCAGAAACACCTCCGAAAAATTCGTTCTCCATTCTTGAGCCCAAAAATTCAGAAAAATACGTCACAATTCTTGCCCTTTCATATACTTCTTTTGTGTGTATTTCTACCGGCAAGAAACCCCCAGGAGAGTTTGTTTGTGATTTGTGTAGCAACAACAAAATGAGGAAGGCTTTTAGCAAGGTCCTTAGTCATCATCGAAGCTGGCATCAACAAGTTCTTCACGGAGGCACTCCATCTCTGAGTCGCCGCGAAGCATGGAAGAGGAAGTGGCGCCATCAAGGAGTGACACCACACTCCTTAGTGGAAGAAGACACACGCGAAGCTCGTCCATGCGGTACACTGAACCGCAAGGGTGCACGGAAGAGCTGCCTGTCCAACCTCGTCGCTCGACTTGTTCATCTGCTCCACCACTGTACACACCGCGACATTTCAAGTATGGATTTTTCATGATGACGGAGGAGGAGGAGGAGAAGCTTGGTCGCCTACAGAAGAGGATTGTGCCCAACATTGACTACGACGATGATGCTCTCCAAGTGTTGGGATTTTCTCTGGATATTTATCAAATGATGAACCACCTTGGTTGGGGGCAATTTTCCGATGGAGTAGGGGTTAGCTTTCACATGGAGCTTGCCATGGAAATTCTCGTGATGATGGTGCCAGTTATTAATGAAGGGGTGCCATCCCTCTCATTTCGACTCAAGGATGATGATCAAATAATTTCTTATGAGCAAATGAGAGTTGCTCGGTTTCAAGAGCGAAGCTCCGGAGCAAGTTGATGTTAATGAAAGTGTATTGGAAGGATTTTGGAGTATGATTTTAAGGGAAGATAACCGGTAGAGAAATAGCATCCGGAATCCCATCATCCGGATTTTTCATTCTTCGATGAGCAAGAGGATTTTGGGAAGATTGAGGGAGTCCAAGGTCACCGACATGGAAGTTAATTGGCTTTATTCGGCATTGATTGCAAGGCAAGCCATTGATCCATCATATATCATGATCAATCGGTGGTGTTGAGGCAACTTTGGGGACTGGACAAATTGGTTCGGGATGCTATCTATCTATGATAGCAATTTCTGTGAGGCCGGGTATTTCAACGAACCCAAAATTCCTACTTGCGGGGAATTCACTTGGGACTGATTACATGAAGCAAGAAAAATACATTAGTGGAGCTGAAAAGAGAGGGTCCAAGGTGGCAAAAGTCAACGTTCCTCTCCCAAATATGAGGCTGAAATTATTTATTGAAGGGAGAGAGAATTGGTTGGAAGAAGGAATTCTTGTACCGGCCAAGAAGAACAAAAGAGGAAGAATTATAGAAGAGGGATCGTCTTCCGCAGCCCAAGACCAAGGAGGGGCTGCATATCATCAACCATATGGAGGGATTCCTATGCCACTATGAAGGACCGATTAGGCGAACCAGAGAGGGGGGGAGTGAATGGGAGCTGATAAAAATTCTTCTCGAAGGAGATAGAGACTCCAACAAGATGAACACGGCTTCCAGCACACGTCTCCGACTCAACTTCCCAAGTTGGTCAAGACCACGTAGCCACTGGAGTGCCACTAGTCCTAGGAACCAACAACTCAACCAAACGTCCCAAACGCACAGCGGAAACTTGCACGGCTTGCTGCCTGTGCTACACCGGTCAGACCGATGGCCCACGCCGGTCAGACCGGTGACACTGGTCAGACCAGTGGACAGAGCCGGTTAGGCCGGTGGTTACAGCAGCCGCACAACAAACGTTCCAGGAAGCCTCAGTGACTCCTCTAGGCCCTGGAACAAAAACCACCTCCGAAACAAAACCTGCAAGGAAGAAGAACCCCTCACAAAACCTAGCAACAACTCCTCCAAATCCAACTCCCGATCGGTCGTGCATGGGCAGCTCAGGATGAACAGCGCCCGCGGGTCAACTCCTCCAAATCCAACTCCCGATCTCCCTATTCGCTCCACGGATTCACACAAGACTTTGGGGATAGTAGGAACACCTCATGGGCACTCCATAGCCAAGATTTGGTCCACCAAAACTCGTTGAATCAAGAGGAATCGAAGGATTTCCGCTAAGAACACCACGAACCCTAGAACCATGAAAACCCCAAAATTGAGCCCCTTTACTCACGGATTTGGGAGGGGAATCAAGGAGAAAAGAACCACGAGGGGTTCATGCATACATCCCCCACCAAATCCCAAAGAGAAAGGTCTCAAAACCGCCACAAGAAATTCGCCAAGAAAAGCCTCCGAAAATCACCAAAAAGGAGAAACGGGAAAGACACAACCAAGCCTTGAGGAACCACGCCAAATCATCTATACATACCAAAGAGGTTCATACAAGGTCTAGCTTGCCGCCCGATCATCCTTCCCTCTCACAAGATCTCACCATGAAGCTCTCAAGCTAGTCCTATGAAAATCCTAAGGAAAATAGGAAGAGAAAATAGGAAAACCAAATGAGCTAGGGTTCCAAGAGATGGCTGCCATCCTCTCACCACTTGGGTTATATGGAGGCAACCAAAAGACCAAAATATCCTTACTAGCTAACTAGGGATACATGCCCCTCAAGGGCGAAATCGGAAATCTTTGTCTTCGCACCATCGGACGGATGCCCAGCGACCGCAAACTTGCTTAGCCTCGACGCAAGCCTTGCGATCCCGACACGTGTCCTCCGCTTCGAAGATTCCGGACTGCGTCGTCGCACACCGGTCAGACCGATGCTCCTCACCGGTCAGACCGGTACACACCGGTCAGACCCACCGGTCAGACCGGTCTGGAGCTGCTGCACCTCCGTCTTCGGTTCTTCGGTCTTGGCTTTGTGGATCAACCAAGGAACCCAGTGGTTTTCTGGTGAACCACCGGAAATCCCGCGAACTCGGTGTAGCCTCCGCCAATCACCACTCATGACTCGGTCCCACGTAGTCCCGGCTCGACCTTGGTTTTGAGGCTCAACCAAGAAACCGTCCAAGACTTCATCTTGCCGTTCTTGCCACCATGCGGCCCGCACTTGACCCCGCTGGCCACTGGGTCCCTCGAACCAAGCCTACTTGTCTTCTCCACACCTGGAGGCCTCACCGGCAACAACCTTTCGCGCTTGTTCTTCACCTGCACCAACACCAGTCAAGCCGCAACCTGCACCTGCAATACTTAGCCAAGAGTCAGTCCACACCATGTTGTCAATCACTCATCACACCAGGAAGCGACCATCCACCGGTCCTCGAACAACACATGGCTCTCAATCTCCCCCTTGATGAGTGCATTGACAACACACACGTTTTGGTAACCAAGATAAAAGAAAAGGAAAAGAAACGACTAAAAGAAACTCCAATAAGCGATCGAAAGCCAAAGAAAGGCAAAGAGCAAGATCACTTGAAGAAGACAAGTCTTGGACCCCTTAGGCAAGGGCAATGGCTCGACACATCCGAGACAAAGCATGCTCAAGCAAAGAGCACAAACCACCAATCCAAAGCTCGAAAACCACAAAGAGCTCCCCCTGCACACATGCAAGCTCCCCCTGAACCAATGCAACTCCCCCTGGACGAATGCATGCGAACCACTTCACGAAACAGAGCAGCTGCAACAGCTCAGCTCTGACCGGTCAGACCGGTCGACACCACCAGTCAGACCGGTGCTCAACATGTGAACAGGACCAGCACTCTGACCGGTCAGACCGGTGACCTCAACCGCTCAGACCGGTGCACAACAGAGCCCAGAAATGGCTCGAAACCACCTGAAAACCTTCTAGATGCATTCAGTAGGTCAAAACATGCTCAAACTTCTCCCCCTTGTTGACAATGCATGAATCAAGCCAAAAAATGCAAAAAATGCAACCTAGAGCTTCTCAAATAGACAAAATTCAACATAGGATGCTACACATGTTCAAATGAGCAAGTTAGATACTCTATAGCTTCGTAAAGACATCAACTTCATGATCACCAAGTTTCACAACCATTGGGCGAAGCTAAGATAGAATTGAGCAATTTTGCGAAAATTCACCCTCTCATGAGCAAAGTCCTAAACATGAGCAAACCATGTCAAAATGGCAAAGCCACACAAACTTCATGCTAGGACAACCATTCTATGCATAAGACCATCATAAACACCCACAAGCACCTCATGTCATGTCAAAGCCACCGAGCCATGTGCCTACTTCTAGATATGAGACTTCTCATTGGTAGGCATCATGCAACGGTTTAGCACCCAAAGTAAATTAAAATTAGCACATATGACATGGGAGCACATTTTCCAAGTAATTTACATTTCATTTTCAGATTTGAAATTGGTACATGAAATGTCTTTGCGACAAAAAGGAACTTATGCCCCTCCACAAGATCAAGCATGGGGGCTAAACATTCATGATGGCAAATGAGCCTTTGGCCCCATATGATCAAAATAAGCTATCCAACCACAAATTAAGCATAGCCAAGCCACAAAAACATGTCAAGATCATATAAAGGCATTTACTCACAAGAGAGCATACATATGAGATTTTTCAAAAACATAGCCATCAACCATGGATATAAACCAAGATAATCAAGAGCTAAGCCAAACTAACCATAGCTTACCAAACTAGCTCACAAAGACATATATATCATTCCATGGTGAACAATGTATATAGGAGAAGCTTTTCCTAAACAATGCATATGATACAAAATGCATGCAACCTAAGATACAAAGATGCCTATACATCATGTTACATATGCCATGCCAAATGCAGGAAATGCACAAAGGAAAGCTATACATATGCTACAAAGGAGCACCCACACGCCAACTCAAGAAATCAGACACACACCAAGCTCCCCCCGCAAACGAGTGAAAGTTGCTTGATCTAGGGGTTTGGTGAAAATATCGGCTAGCTGGTCATGTCTGGGTACATGGATCAAGGCTATCTTCCCTTTCTCTACATTATCTCTCAGGAAATGATACCTCACTTCTATGTGCTTGGTTTTGGAATGGAGCACTGGGTTCTTTGCAACGCTTATGGCACTAGTGCTATCACATTGAAGTGGGACATGGGTATACTCCTCACCAAAGTCACTCATGGTATATGTGATCCAAAGGAGCTGAGAGCAACAACTAGCTGCGGCCACATACTCTGCCTCGGTAGTGGATTGAGCAACACTCGACTGTTTGCGGGAAGACCAAGACACCAAAGACGAACCCAAAAACTGGCAAGTCCCTGAAGTGGACTTCCTATCCAACCGACACCCGGCAAAATCCGCGTCTGAAAAACCATGAAGCGCCAAAGAAGAAGACGCAGAGTACCAAAGGCTGAAGTCGGGAGTGTGTCGCAAATACCTGAATATGCGCTTGACTGCTTGCCGATGCGAAGTCCTCGGAGACGCTTGACAACGAGCGCACAGACATACCGAGAATTGGATGTCCGGCCTCGTCACAGTCAAGTAGAGGAGTGACCCGATCATGCTCCGGTACTCCTTCTGGTCCATGTGTTCACCTTCCTCGTCCGCATCAAGAGCTGTAGTCATACTCATAGGCGTCGCCATGGCCTTGGAGTCCTCCATCTTGAACTTCCTCACAATGTCCTTGGTGTACTTAGCTTGGTGCACAAATGTTCCTTCCTTTGATTTCTTGATTTGTAGCCCGAGGAAGAACTGCAACTCGCCCATCATGCTCATCTCAAATTCCTTGCTCATGTCTTCTGCAAACCTTGCAACAAGAGAGTTAGACGAGCCACCAAAGACAATATCATCCACGTATACCTGCACAATCAGGATATCTCTGCCCTGCCTAAGGAGATACAAGGTCTGATCGACCTTCCCCATCTCAAACCCTCTCTCAAACAGGAATCCCCTCAACCTACCGTACGAAGCTCTAGGCGCCTGCTTCAGCCCATACAGTGCCTTCCTCAACTTGTACACCCGGTGAGGATAATTCTCACTCTCAAACCCCGGTGGTTGCCTCACATACACCTCTTCCTCCAACACACCATTCAGGAAAGCACTCTTCACATCCATCTGGTACAACTTGAACCCTTTAGCCACGGAAAAGGCTAGAAGGATCCTGATCGCCTCCAAAGGAGCTACAGGAGCGAAAGTCTCCTCGTAGTCGATCCCCTCTTTCTGACTGTACCCCTGAGCAACAAGTCTTGCCTTGTTCCTCACGACTTCTCCTTTCTCTCCCTCTTTATTTTTCCACACCCATTTTGTCCCAATCGGCTTACACCCTGGAGGAGGGTCAACCAACACCCAAACTTGGTTCCTCTCAAAATTCTCCAACTCGTCATGCATCGAATTAACCCAATTATGATCAGATAGCGCGTGTCCAATGTCTTTGGGCTCAAAGGTGGCAACAAAAGCAGCATGAGCGAAATGAGAATTGTTTCGAACCCTCGACCGTGTAGTACGTTCATTCATGTCGTCGATGATTCTCGAAGCTGGGTGATCCACTTGCACTTGCCGGGGAGGTTCTCGCCTTGATGCTACCTCCCCCTCAACAGCAGCTTCGCCTTGATCTGGGTTTGTCATTGTAGGTGTGGGAGAGGGCCCATTCTCGATCGTCGTCGAAGTAGTAGGTACATGTTCAGCCGCGGGCACCACACCGCCATCTTCATCATCTCCATGTTCATGCTCCTCCTCCTGAAAGATCTCCTCGCCAAGTTCGTCGTCACCTGCACACTCAAAAACAAGCTGACTACGTGGCTGTGTCTCGTCGAAGGTTACCTCGCAAGTCTCCACGATTTGGTTAGTTTCAAGATTGAGCACACGAAATGCTCTAGAATGAGATGCATAACCAAAGAAAACGCCATCGACCGACCTAGCACCGAACTTGTCCAACTTCTTCCCTTTCTTCAGAATGAAGCATTTACAACCAAAGACATGGAAGTGACTCACCTTGGGTGTGCGACCGTGCATCAACTCGTAACAGGTTTTCTTCTTGTGAACCCTGAGGTAGATCCTGTTCGATACATAGCACGCGGTATTGACTGCCTCAGCCCAGAACCTTCTCGGAGTCCTATGCTCGTCGAGCATCGTCCGAGCCATCTCGCACAAAGTCCTGTTTTTCCTTTCCACCACGCCATTCTGGGGAGGCGTATACGGACTCGAAAACTGGTGTTCAAGACCCAAGTCATGGCAAAAGGTTTTGAAGCGAGAGTTTTTGAATTCCGAGCCATTGTCACTGCGGATCGCTCGTATGGCATCCCCGTGCCTCTCATTTCTTAACCTCAAGACAAGATCTCGAACAAAACCAAACGTCTCCCCTTTCTCCTCAAGAAAGAACACCCACGCATACCGAGAGTAGTCGTCCACCACAACAAGGACATACCACTTCCCACCCGCAGATCGCACACAAGCTGGGCCAACAAGGTCCATATGGAGCAGCTCGCATGGACGCTCAGTCATCACATCAGTGAGAGGCGGGTGAGAAGAGGCTACCATCTTGGCATGCCTACACAGCGCACAAACCAACTCTTTCTCAAACCTCAACTGTGGCAATCCTCGGACCAAATTGAGTTTACTCAAGCGAGACAAAAGGTCAAAGCTCAAGTGACCCAACTTCCTATGTCACTTCCACAACTCACTCGAAGAACCAGCCAAAAAGCAACACTCCACACCAGAAGACTGAGAGAAATCAGCTCGGAACACTTGACCCTCGGGAACGACCATGCAAACAAGGTCCCCTCGAGAATCTAAAATCTGAGAACCACTAGGCCGAAACAACACATCAAAGCCCTCATTCAACAACTGGGACACGGAAAGCAAATTGAACCCCAGCGATTGAACAAGAGCTACACGCCTGAGAGTGACCTTGTCACTTACCTTGATCTCACCTTCTGATAGAACACGCCCTCGCCCATTGTCCCCAAAGGTGATGTATGTCTTGGACACCACCGGGACGAGACTTGAGAACCACCCCTTGTCTCCGGTCATATGCCTCGAGCAACCGGAGTCAATCAACCAAACGTTCCTCAAGTCTCCCACCTGAAATTCAAAAGCGAGCACGTGAGTGAACAAACGACTCAGCACTGGGGTTAGTACCAAAAGAGTAAAACCAGTGCCGAGCTATTTGCTCCAAAGTGGGGTTAGCACAAACCATATCATCACGCCTATCAAAGCTACCACCACGAATACCACCACGGTAACCACTACGAGGGAACCAACCCTCCCTAGCTGGAGGAGAACGAAAGCCACAAAAGGAAAACCATGGACCGTTCCTCCTCTCCATCTCAAAGCTACGACTCCTCCCACCCTCGTATTGAGCACGAGGTGGAGAACGCCTAGCAAACTGACCACCTGCAAACTTTCCAGACCAACCACCAGAACCACGACCACCAGAACCAAACCGAGCAACCTCACGAGCACAAAAACCAACTCGCTGTCTGCCCAGACCTGCACTGGTCTGACCGGTGTAGCGCACCGGTCTGACTGGTGTAGCTCGGCCAGCAGCACCACCTGCTGCCTTCCGGTCTCCCCAAGCCGGAACCGTCCTCACAATCGCCTTGGCCCTGGGCATCTGCATACGAGGCTCAGGTACACCATTAGAGGGGTGGTACCTGTCCTTGTTAGCCCACTCTCTAGCCATTCTCTCCTCACGCTTCCTCTTGAAGCAAAACTCGCCCTTGTGACCATCTCTCCCACAATAGTCACAATGAAACCGCACGGGCTTAGGTTTAGGCTTGGGATGGGGCTGTTCACTTGGTTTCTCTCCACTCGGCTTCTCACTCTTCTTCTCTCCTTCCTCACCTCCCTTTGGGCTCACAAACTTCACAGGTTTTTGGAAATCATTTGTTGGGTGAGGGAATATGGGTGGATCTGGAGTAGTGTCGAGTTTGTTTCTGAGATGGTTAGGCTTAGGCTCTAACTTGTTCTTGTGTCTGTTTGGTGGTGGGATAGGGATCTCTCCAACTCTCTCAACTCCCTCACCACTGTTCTCTCCAAGCTTGTCAGCCCCAAGTGCCTGACCATCATAACATTTGAAAGCCGCTATCATGATACCAAGCTGAGGCTCCTGACCCGACAATCAGCTCATACATTTCCTCAGCTCATCATTCTCATCCTGCAAGCGATCAACATAATGCGCAAGCTCCAAATTCTTAACCGCATGCAATTCACAAGTAGAGCAAGAAGTTGGAATAGGCTCCTTCAACTTAGCCTCAAGCGAAACAGTGTAAGCATGCATCTCATCAATCTTTCCATGCAAAACAGGGCAAGAAGTACAAGCACCTAGCAAAGCAGGTCTAGACTTAAGCTCAGCCACTTCAACCCTAAGCATATCTAGTTCATCACAAGTAGACGCATGCTTATCCTTAAGAACAGTAAGATCAGCTAGGTACACAGAGCAATCACAGCAATCAATCTCATCAGAAACCACAGGAGAAGCCTTAAGCGAATCAATCTCAAGCTTAGCATCTAGGTTCTGGGTTTCTAGCTCAGCCACATGGTTCCTAGCATCTTCTAGTGAGGCCCTAAGCTCTTTCCTCATCTTCTTGGCCTCTCTAAGCATGTGATCACGATTATCAAGCAAATCAACCAACTCATCATTCTCCTTGCGCAAAGAAGAGAGCTCATCACATACCTCATCCTCGGAGTCGGAGTCCGAGTCGCTCTGGTGGCTCTTCTTGCTGCCGGAGCTACGAGCCATGCCGCAGAAGCCATCTCCCGCGAAGCAGCTCAACCCGCTCAAGTTCCTGGACGCCTTCTTGTTCTTGCGCCGATCACCTTCATCTTCGCTGCTACTCGAGCTCGAGGAAGAGTAGGCGGAGCTGGAGTCGACGTCGCTCGCTCCGACCATCGCTCGGGCCTTCCTGCCGCGGCCGTCCTTCTTCCTCGACCGTCGCTCATCCTTGTGCTTGTTCTTGTGCTTGTGATCGCGCCTTGATCGGTACTTGCCGTCCCTGCTCAACCGGTGCCTGTAGCCGTCCTTGTTCTCCGTCTTCTCCGGGCAGTCGACGACGAAGTGTCCTGGCTTGCCGCACTGAAAGCACGTCTGTGCTGTCCTCCTCGTGTTCACCCGGTTCTCGTGCAGCCTCTCGAACCGCCTAGTCAGCAACGCCAGCTCGTCCTCTCCAAGCACGTCGAACTCCTCGTCTGGCAAAGACATCAAAGAAGACAGAGAGTACATCCTGGAGGATGTGTTAGCGTTAGACTTAGCTCCTTTGCCACCAACGAGAGCGAGACTATGAGAATCAGTCGGGCTCTTGATCTTGGCTGTCATACCGCAGTCCAACTCAGCCAACTTGAGCTTCGAGAACAGCTCGTTCACGGTCAAGGTGTCATACTTCTCGGACTCAATGATAGCCTCAAACTTCCCGTCCCATACGGTACGATCCAACGAGTGCAAGAGCTTCACGGCTCTATCATGATCATCGTATGGGAGCACGACCACATTGGCTCTCATGTTGTTCACAACGACCGTAAACTGCTGGAAAAGGGCATCGACGGACTCACCGGGGAGATGAGTGAATTTCTCGTACAGTCTCCGGTAAGTCGCGTACATCCGAGCCTAAACCTGAGCATTCCCAGCATGTGCATCCTTCAACTGCTCCCAAATCCTACAGGCTAAGTCCTCTGTCTGAACCCGATCGAATTCAGGCTGACACAGAGCACGAAACAAGTAGTCGATCGCCTTGTTGTTGGCTTCGAACATATCCCTCGATCCTGGAGCAAGGAAGTTCATCGGATGAACATAAGCTGTGTTCACCATGACGTCCCAAAGGATCTGACCCTTTCCGCGGCGGAACGCTGCCATCCGCCTCTGCCACATCTGGTAGTTCTTCCCATCGAAGTGCGGAGGACCCGAACCCCATTCCTGGTACGCCATCTTTGGATCTTAGACTGGTAAGAGTCAATGAAGACCCGAACCGGCTCTGATACCAATTGAAGGACCGATTAGGCGAACCAGAGAGGGGGGGAGTGAATGGGAGCCGATAAAAATTCTTCTCGAAGGAGATAGAGACTCCAACAAGATGAACACGGCTTCCAGCACACGTCTCCGACTCAACTTCCCAAGTTGGTCAAGACCACGTAGCCACTAGAGTGCTACCAGTCCTAGGAACCAACAACTCAACCAAACGTCCCAAACGCACAGCGGAAACTTGCACGGCTTGCTGCCTGTGCTACACCGGTCAGACCGATGGCCTGCACCGGTCAGACTGGTGGACAGAGCCGGTCAGGCCGGTGGTTACAGCAGCTGCACAACAAACGTTCCAGGAAGCCTCAGTGACTCCTCTAGGCCCTGGAACAAAAACCACCTCCGAAAAAAAACCTGCAAGGAAGAAGAACCCCTCACAAAACCTAGCAAAACAACTCCAAACGCGCCAAGAACGGACCAGCAGGACCACGGGACAAAACCACACGGACAAGGCTGTTCCCCGAGACAAATCCCACCAAGGGCTAGCACCGGTCAGACCGGTCAAGAGCACCCGGGTCAACTCCTCCAAATCCAACTCCCGATCTCCCGATTCGCTCCACGGATTCGCACAAGACTTTGGGGATAGTAGGAACACCTCATGGGCACTCCATAGCCAAGATTTGGTCCACCAAAACTCGTTGAATCAAGAGGAATCGAAGGATTTCCGCCAAGAACACCACGAACCCTAGAACCACGAAAACCCCAAAATTGAGCCCCTTTACTCACGGATTAGGGAGGGGAATCAAGGAGAAAAGAACCACGAGGGGTTCATGCATACATCCCCCACCAAATCCCAAAGAGAAAGGTCTCAAAACCGCCACAAGAAATTCGCCAAGAAAAGCCTCCGAAAATCACCAAAAAGGAGAAACGGGAAAGACACAACCAAGCCTTGAGCAACCACACCGAATCATCTATACATACCAAAGAGGTTCATACATGGTCTAGCTTGCCGCCCGATCATCCTTCCCTCTCAAAAGATCTCACCATGAAGCTCTCAAGCTAGTCCTATGAAAATCCTAAGGAAAATAGGAAGAGAAAATAGGAAAACCAAATGAGCTAGGGTTCCAAGAGATGGCTGCCATCCTCTCACCACTTGGGTTATATGGAGGCAACCGAAAGACCAAAATACCCTTACTTGCTAACTAGGGATACATGCCTCTCAAGGGCGAAATCAGAAATCTTTTTCTTCGCACCATCGGACGGATGCCCAGCGACCGCAAACTTGCTCAGCCTCGACGCAAGCCTTGCGATCCCGACGCGTGTCCTCCGCTTCGAAGATTCTGGACTGCGTCGTCGCACACCGGTCAGACTGGTGCTCCTCACCGGTCAGACCGGTACCCACCGGTCAGACCGGTCAGACCCACCGGTCAGACCCACCGGTCAGACCCACCGGTCAGACCGGTCTGGAGCTACTGCACCTCCGTCTTCGGTTGTTCGGTCTTGGCTTTGTGGATCAACCAAGGAACCCAGTGGTTTTCTGGTGAACCACCGGAAACCCTGCGAACTCGGTGTAGCCTCCGCCACTCACCAGTCATGACTCGGCTCCCACGTAGTCCCGGCTCGACCTTGGTTTTGAGGCTCAACCAAGAAACCGTCCATGACTTCATCTTGCCGTTCTTGCCACCATGCGGCCCGCACTTGACCCCGCTGGCCACCGGGTCCCTCGAACCAAGCCTACTTGTCTTCTCCACACCTGAAGGCCTCACCGGCAGCGACCTTTCGTGCTTGTTCTTCACCTGCACCAACACCAGTCAAGCCGCAACCTACACCTGCAAACTTAGCCAAGAATCAGTCCACACCATGTTGTCAATCACTCATCACACCAGGAAGCGACCATCCACCGGTCCTCGAACCACACATGGCTCTCACACCACCCTACTACGGAAGTGTGCCGATGCAAGCATGGGTGAGAGGTGCAGCCATGCCGCCACCTCCTCCAACATATTGTCCAGCAACTTTTGTTGTGCCAGATGAAGCATTTGTGGCACCTTATACAAGCATGCCCCAGCCCCAACAAAGTGCAGCCATCATTGGGGCGTATATGCAAAGGAATGTACAAGACGTCGAGAGGATCCGAAGCCATGTCGACCATTGGCATGAAGGAACGGCGGGGATCGCCCAGCAATTGGGACGCCTTCAACTTGTGCTGCCGAATCAATTTCGTGGACAGGCCATGCAAACATATTATGAGCAAGGATTCAACGAAAGTCAACCGACGGAGCAAGAGCAATTGGATGATGAGTGAAGAAAGAAGGAAGGGATGAAGCTTTTTAAGTGTGGTTTGATTTTTCCTTTTCCTTTTCTTTATTTTCATCTTGTGTTTGTTTATATTTGCGTAGTATTTCCTTGTTTTTCTTTAATTTCAGCATGTGTGTGATAGTAGTAGTTTTTTATCCATCATCATGAATAAGTTTCACCGTCGTTTATATGATCTTTATATGGATGGAAAATTGTACCATGTTGATATGTGATGATCATTGCCGCTTTACTCGATCTTATGCTTGATTTATGCATGTTTAAGATAGTGCTCTCTTTCAATATGAATCTGAAATTTAATTCAATGCTAGCCTAATCTTGTGTGGAGGTTATGATAACTCAAGTCTCATAGTTCTTTTTCATTGCTCTCAACTTTGAATGAATCAAAGAACCTTTATATTCTCAAAAAGTTATGCTAACCTTGTCATGAGTACCGCTTGCATTTTGCCCTACCCATCCAAAGCCTAAATTTAGTTGAGTGCAAAACACTAGTATATACAAGATTTCTTTTTGGGTGCATTAATTCAATGCCTGATTTCTCTGGCCCGAGACTAAGAAGCTGGTCATTCCATTTTTGCGTATCGTTCTTTATGCTAGCCTCATCTACCCGTGCATTGTGAGTTTCCATATTGGGAATTTCGCAAACCTCACCGGATATCCAACCAAAACCCAAACATATCTTTTTCGTGTTCACCTCCTTGACCACAACCCAATATATGAGTATGGATGAATATTTTGAGGAAGATTACAAGGAAGGTGCTTCAAGTGAGTAAGGGAGACTTCAAAAAGGACCCATAGAAGATGTTTTCCAGTGTCTCTCTCTAAGAAAATATGAGAGCTTCAATTTCTAGCTTGGCATATTTATCACCTCTTTTGCCTGAGGACGAGCAAACGTCTAAGCATGGGGGGCTTTCCAAGCAAGTGCTAGTATAGTCTAGAGTTCAAGGGGAGCAAATAAAAAAAGAGAAAAAGTATGATAAAAGAAGAAAAAAATGATGAAAAAATGATAAAAGAGAAAAAGTATGATGAGAAAAAGAAAGAAAGAAAAAAATATAATAAAGCTCCCCGGTTCTCTAGCTATGTTTAGTGCTTTTTTAGTTTTCAAGGGGATTCAAGATCAAGACCCATACTCATCTTTCCAACCATGTGCAATCCGATAACGAGGACTTCGTTTGTGCCTCGGGATCACTCTTTGCCTTTTGCACATGTCCACCTATCTAAAAGTGTGTGTTCATCTCTCCGCCCTCCTTGATAACATTATTTTTCCAATGACCTTTTTGATGAGTCTCGGTAAGACCATGAGAAGCTAGTCTTGTTTTAATAATATCTTGGTAGGACTAAACTTTCCTATAGCTCCATATAAAGCTTCCACCATATACTTTGAGAGAGGAAAGGAGTAGAACAAGTAGGCTTGAGAGACAAGATGAGATGAGAGTACATGAGCAAAGTGCTAGATGGTTATTTTTGATCTTGGTAAAGCAAATTTTCTCTTTATCTCATTCTTTATTTTTGCCAAATTTCTAAGATTTATTTAAAAATTTGCGAGCATGATCAAGTACTTGTGGAATGAGGTTGAATGATATCTACCCTCCATAAAGATAAAAGTTAGTACATTATGGAACTTTAATGAATATAAATCTAGAGAGCATTATGTTTTCTCATGTATGATCAAGTGTAGGGTATGAACATCGAAGGGGAACGCTGATATCCGTTGAAGTCTTACTCGAGGACGAGCAAGGTTTAAGCATGGGGGGATGTTGGCGGTCGATTTCCATCAACCTAGCCACTTGTTTACCTTCTATGTTCGTATTAATTTGATATTCACACTAACGATCCTAACCCCCATTATATGTTAATTTCGCACTCACACATGGTTTTTGGAGTTTATTGTTTACACAGGAATCAAGAGCCTAAATGAGGACTTCCGGGTAAGGTTCATCAAGGGTTTTACGAGAAGATCATGGACCCCAGGATAAGTCAAGATACAAGATGAACATGACTCCAAATGAACCAAGGACTAAAGTGTGAAGCCGAGAAGTGTTGAGGACCTAGACAGAAGATGCGGGAGTTCATACGCCAAGCACCCTTATCTAAACCACGAGGAAAATGACGTCAAGGACCCACATGCAACTCGGCAAAACCTCAGGAAGTCGCGAGAAGTTTCAGGAAGAAAACCGAGGGCGAACCGAGCCGAAAAGGCCCTGGGCCAGTAGGCCCAGGCCGGCCGGCCTGGCCCCTTTTCGTGTCGGTTCGCCACCCCCTTTGACCTAGATGATCCTCTGGCTATTTATAGTCCCCGTGCGAAGTTGCAACTATCAAGCCATTCGTCATTCGCCGTCGAGGAGCAAAGGAGCTCGAGGGACACCATCTCGGAGAGGAGGGTCGTGTTAGTCGTCTAGGGTTTACCTAGCCGGCGTGGGAACCTTGCAAGGAAGACCACGTCGGAGTTTCAGAGGCGTGAATCAAGATCAAGGTAGGATCCCGGTTGGATCTTATTCATGTATACACTTTTGATGGAGTTTTAATGGATCCGATTCCTAGCGATCGAGTACCTTTGTTTATGATTCTTGTTCTTGCTTGGGTGTTTTCTTGCTCAATCTAGTCTCGAGATAGATTGCATGGGGTGTTCTTGTAGCCATGGTGGCTAGAGGTGCATACCCGATCTACCAAGTAGTTCAACACACTCCTTGCGAGTGTGCTCTAAGATTTGACCGCAAAGAAAGGGGAACATCGTGACAGGATGTTGATACTGAGTACGGCGGGGCGACTTAGGGGGTTTGACCGAAGGTCAAGGTTTAAAGACGCTTTTAATGAGATTCGTTTTGCTTTCTCTTCTATCTTGCTTGGAACTATGACATAAACACGATCTAGATCCCTCTAGATCGGTACCTCAATGCTTTCTCTTGCTACCTCTCATGATCTTAGTAGATTAGATGCATTCGAAACTTCTTAAAGATGCAAGTGTTTCTCGGTTATTAGATTGAGTCTTGCGTTACACACTGTTCCACAGATTCGATACCTTGGGTGATACTCAAGGAAAAAAGGTACTACATGATCCGGAAGCTTGCGGTGAACCTTGGCGCGTTATTGAACCATCAACAAGCCCTTTTTCTGGCACCGTTGTTGGGGAACAAGTAATCAGGATCCAATCTTGTATCTCGTTTGTAAGTATTTTCAGTTTTCTTTTTGATTTTGTTTTGCATCTATTAAACTTTGATCATCCTCAAAAACCAACCTAATCTAGTTTTTGACTAACCCTTTTTATAGTTTTCTTTTCTTTTTAGATCTTTTGTTTATTGCTAACCCTAACAGGAGATGGACGGCTACCTCTCCAACAAACTGAAAAATTTTGTGGATGATACGGAAAAACTTTTCAGGCAAAGGATACGCGAAGCACGATCTAGGAAGCTGGAGATTGTAGATCCAAAAGCCGGAGCCGAAGGATGGCCAGGATCTCCAAAGGAATCATCACCTACAAGTCCGAAGAAGGAATCACCACCTCCAAGTCCAAGGAGAGATCAACCTCAACCGCCACTAATGGCACAAGAGAGGAAGATTGGGGAGCTTAGCATCCTGGAGCTCGTTGATCTCCCCATCCTCAACCTAGCCGACATCGTTAGACCGTTTGAGATCAAGACTTCAACCATCCGCATGGTTGTTGGGTATTTTAGCGTCACACGAATAAATCCGCAAGCACACGGATACCGTTGTAGCTTTCACCTCAGAGTATTCCAAGATTATCGAATCCAAGGGAATGTGTGTGCACTAACTTCGTACTAGTCGGTCCAAGGACACACCCAGATAAGTGGCAAGGATAGAGAGGATTTCTAAAGATAGCACTATAGATGAGATTAAAGGTCGATCTCTAGATAGAACATGGCTTAGGGTACCGCTAGCCCTGACTTAACAGGTGACTCCGGCACGCGGATCTATGTGGAACGGAACTCTGACTATATCCAGCTGCGGAGGATCAACGACGGCCAGACGGGCTGTCACCACCACCTGGACTGCCTCTACCTCACCTTGGGATAAGCCGAACGAATGATAACCGGTAGCATGACACAACGTCTACGCTGTGGTTACTGCCGTAGCCAACAGACTACGGCACTCTGAGCACTCGACCCCGTACTGTGCTGCCAACGTACGAACGACTTGCAATAGACGAACGCATAAACCCAGTATCTATGCACTTGCAGAGGAAAATGTCTACTCATGCAACCTAGCATAAACTATTAGAAAGGAATCATGAACACACTTTATTCTAATCAGAGCATGCAAGCATATCCACTTTATTCTAAAAGACTAATCATACAAACAGGATACAAACTTGTGCACCTAATCAACTAGATCGAGGGGGCGTGTTCGTGAAGAACACACGTCTCTAAATGATGAATAGGCGAAGAACACAAGAACATATCACTCACACTTTAGTCTAAATAGAAAATGCAGAAATACTTACTTTACTCTAATTGAAGAACGAAGCATCCGTAGAAATGCAAATCACTCTCTCACTCTCCTACTCTCTAATCTACCAAGGAGAGGCCTCTCCTTTGAAGGGAATCTCTCGTCCTTGGGTGAAGTGGTGTCTCATTTCCTACCCCCTCCCCTTCTATTTATAGGCAAGGCGGTGGCTTGCTTGGAGTGCCAAACGACTCCAAAACACCACGGGATGCCTTGAGGAACCAATGGAGAGCTGCCACGCGTCGGCTGGGGACGAGAGGAGCTCCGAGAGCTTCGGCCGAACTGGGGTTCGGCCGAACCCCAGGTCGGTTTGTTTCCACCGCCTTTCATCCAGGTGACTGCCAGGTGGGTCCTCAGGCGTGTATGGGTGTGTATGTAGTGTTTTTAGCTTGTTTCCGTGGGGATGTGGGCCCTTGAATCTGCGTACTGGCTCCTGATTGGTCGAAGGTGTGATTCCTTGGATTGGTGATGTGTCATGGACAGATGGCATCCAACATGGCAACACATCGCCACGTGGTCTGGTGTGGGTCCCACCGGGCCCACATATCAAGATGGTGATCTTGTCTTGTGCATATCTCATTCATCTGGACTCAGAATTAGACAAATGATATATCCATTTTGATCGTCTCGACGAGCCCGTCGCAATGGTGCGGTCCAAATTGGCATTTGAGGTTGTTATAGATGACGTCCTATATAAGCCATTGGATCACTTGCTCTCAATTGTATCATTTATCACGTATTCCGATGCATCCTGCAACAAAAGCTAGCAACACCAACACTTGTGGAACTTGTCAGTATAAAGCCTATTCTTGTGTCGATGATCACTTTTCATTCATTTTATGCAGGAGTTGACGGCATAAAAGTAGGACTTAACAGCCGTCAACAACACCCCCACACTTGACCTTTGCTCGTCCCGAGTAAAGGGGAACAGATCAAGGTGAGACATGATATCCAATGGTTTAACAGAGCATAAGAGATATTCCAACCATACCTTGTACTTGTGAACTCTGTGAAGTGTCTATCATGCCATCTTGGGTAGTTGAGGAATGGAACGATCATGACTCAAATCACTTCTATTCCTAATGTCAAGTAACTTGGGATTTTGCAATAAGTTTGCAAAAACAAAACCTTGCTTAGCTCCTCATTTGATTCTCTCAGATCGCTCAATGTGTATATGTCCTCACCAAGGCATTAGATTTGCCTTTCTTTCATCCTACTTCTAATGATGGCTATATGTGGAGCTCAGGGAGGATAAAAGATCAACCATACTTGTATCACATATATTGCAAAGTCAAAGACCGGATCCAAGGACAAAAGCAATTCATACAATCAGATCAAGATGTGCACATGTATGGATGTGATGGATATGGTAAGGTGGATACTAGGCCCAGAATGGGTGCTAGATATTACCATATATATGATAAATGTTGTGGTGATGGTAAGGTGGACACTAGGGCTGGAGTGGGTGCTAGTTATTACCATCAGATTTATTGGAACTCCTGTTTGCATGATTCCACCTCTCTCCTTTTTCTTCTTTTCTTTGGACATGGGCTATCTCTTTTTTCTCATGCTTTGAGCATGATTTTGTTTGTTTGTTTCTTTCTTTTTTTTCTTTTTTTTATAGCCCATGTCTCTTTTTTTCAAGAATACTTTTGGAGAGAGAGGTCACACCACATATGGAGCTTTATTTTTGTGGAACAGATGGATGATACAATGCTAACTTCCACTATAGAAGCATTTGATCATGAAAGCATGAAAAGAATTCTCACAAGGGTCACAACAATTTGACAAAGCTCAATGCAACACAAGCAGCATATGTGTATAAGGTTTTCAACTAAAAACATCATATGGCTTTGGTAGGACTTTGGCATATCAAAGAGGAGCCTTGCGAAGGGTTTTCAAAATTTCAAATAAAATTCCCAAGCACTCAAACAGTTAGAGAGAAGATCATATCATCAAACCATATCACAAACGCCAACTACTTAGATGAGCACGAGTTCCTTATTGATATTCGTTCACAAGCATCAAGATGATAAGCATGGATTAAAATTTATGCAAGCCAACCACAGGTAACATGTAGAGCAAAACGAGCACGATTCCATGAGTTGATTTAGCAGATAAGAATTGAAACTCATTCAAACTCATGAATCAGGGAGAGTGAGATAAAGGGTGCACATACCATCGCTCCAGAAGAATATAAGAAACGAGGAAGACCAGTGGTGGTTCAGCTGGCCCATGGGACAGCCGGATCACTTTAGTTTACCTTGTCCCTTGTCATGAAAGCGCGGTCGATGTTGTGCAACGCATGTGTGGGAGATCTCAAGTGTGTATGTCAATGATAAGCTTGGGAGATCTCCCCCACACTTGTTCATGTACCTGGTGGTGTCTTCCAACCAAAAGAGGAAAAACAAAAGAGGGTCTCCACCAGTTTGAGAACCAGGGAGTCTTTATTCGAAAGCAGATATATTTTATTTTATTTTTTGTTTTTTATTCACCATGAGTCCTAGCTCAACATGACTGAAAGGTCTTAGCTTACCTTCCCTTTTGAATCAAGCTTGATGACTTACCCCGTTTCGAAAATTCCTGTAAGGGTTAGTCTGCATATACAACCAATATCCATGAAAGTATTAACTAAGAGGTTCATCAATCAAACTCGACACCATGTCTTATTTGATTGAAGAAGACAGTTTTAACCTAAGCACCATGCTTAATTTAAAACAATCTATGAATGCACGTAGCTAAACATGCACTCAAACCATTGCATTACAAACATAGATAAAGGAAGCACAGAAGCATGATCAAGCTATTTTCAAAGGGACATAAACATGAGCATAAGATGGTGAACATCGGGCAACCTCCCGGAAGGGCTTTGTTTAAAGTCAAAAGCAGGACGTACCTAGCTAGTTGGGCAAGATGCAAGAGCTAACATCATCTCCAAACCAGGATAAGATTTAGTATGAGGGGAACTTTACTCAGGATACTCACATACCTACCCCACACTTGAAGTTTGCATTGCTAGACAACAAAACTCAAGTGTGTGGAGATCAAGCTTCCTTTAGTGAATGTTCTCTCACCAAAAACTTACTAAAGTGTTGAAGTTGATGTAGCTCACATGTTCTTAGGTGCTACCTGTCCGTCATTCTTTTCAATCTCCACCTGAAAGGTTAGCGACCAAAAATACCTGAAGGACAACCTTATCCTAGAAACATGCTCTTGCTCTTTATTTGAAAAGGGAAATAAAATCTATCCTAGTCCAAGCTATCTCTTCGTAGTGCTTTGTTTACGGTGATAAGTTGGACCATGGGAACATCCTCCTTGCAGCTATCATTGGTGATGTCCTTCCCGTCTCACCACTAATTGTTGATGTATCAACGAAGCTTTAGCTGAAAGGTTAGTGCCACAGTTCATACACGAAATCTGCAATGCTTATGGTAAACATATGCATCTACAACCATCCTTCTAAACTTTTTACAAAAGAGGACCATAAGGTGGTTGTAGCCCTCGTGCATACTCCGTGCACTGAGCATAGATGACTCTGGAGAAGGATGATGCAAGCATGGTTCCTGAGGTATATCAAGAGTGAAGCTACCATGCTTGTCAATGGAGTCCTTTCCTTTGGACCCCAGAGTCGGTGCCTCATAGATTTCCATGGCCCATGAATTCTCCAGCTCAAGAGATTCATCATGTAAGTTTGTTGTTGATTCTCGATCGAGGCCGAGAGCAACATAGTTCGGCCCAGTGGGAAGAGGCTCAAACTCGATCGAGGGTGATGATGATCATTCGTCTTCACAAAGGTGAAGAGGATCTTTCGAGTTGTACTCCTGAGGAGTAGAAAATTCTACAACCTCAATGAGAACAGGCTCGAATGATGCGAATGGAGGTACATGCATCATCTCCTCGAGCGGGTTTTGATTAGGAAGAGGCTTTGCCATAGAACTTTCTGAAAATAACAGAGTGGTGGCAGAAGCGGCTTCCCTAAGCTTTTCATCTAGGCTCGCTCGAGAAGGATCAAGAAGTTTTTCTGCAGGGGAGCCTAGGAGGAGATCAAGATTGAGGACATCAAAGATGTAGAAATCTAGATTAGCCTTGATCTTGTCTACCAGGAGTGGCACAACACATGCAACCCCCCAACACTCAAGAATGTGTCCCGAGGGACAACTTTTGAGGAGCTTGTCGGATGGTCTTAGCGTAACATTGCCCAACAAAGTGTACGCTAGGTGCCATGGCATAATATTAACCTCCATAGTGGGGTTAAGATGGGCTTCTACGATAATTCAGCTTATGGAACAAGAAATGATCATAGAGGGTGAGCAAATCCAAAGTGCTTCGGAAAAGTCTCCCACTCCAGTTGACCACTTGTTTTCCATGGCCTCCATGATAGATGTTTCCTTAGAGGATGATCATAGAGGATCGGGAGGCAAAGGATGTACCGTAGGCCTAGTGGAAGGTTCTGTCAAATGATTTCTAGCTGGCTCGATTTGGACAGAAGGGGGCTCCTTCCCTATTGGGTCATCTAAGAAATTCGAGGTGTTCTTGATATTTTCAGAAGGGTCATCCTCAAATTGATGAAGGAACTTTGGAGGTTGAATTTCTTCTTCCTCCATTGTTCCTGGTTCAGGTGAGGGTACTATGGCTGAATAAGAGGATGTGGAAGGTTATGGATCAGATTCATCCACTAGAAGATCCTCATGGCTCGACTCAGATTGGCGGAGTTCGCTATGATTGGTGGGGAAGAAAGAGCTCACCATGAGGAAATCAAGGATCTCTCTTACTTCTCCTAAAGTTTTGCGAACAAATGAATCACCGATGGTGCCGTGGAGATCTAAGGTAGCATCCGTGTCCAGACCCATGCAAAAGATGTATAGTGATACATCTTCAGGAAGAGGGAATAAGTCTAGGTCAGAAGCCAAAAGGCATAAGAACCTAGCCCATGCTGCACCTGTAGACTCCTCCTCTAACTGCTCGAATTTGAGAATGTCCATTGGGAGAGAGGCTATACGAGTGTACCATTGCTCCGTCCTCTCCATGAGAGAGAATGAGCTACAAAACTCATCCCGAAGCTCTTCCCAATTACCGTTCACACTCCCTACAGTTTGAGTGTACCATTGTTCCGCTCTCCCCATGAGAGAAAAGGAAACAACTTCCACCTCACGGTTTTCTGTGTCATGCCTGGAATAACCAAGCGTGAACACAGATCCTCCAATTCTTTCAAATAGATGTAGGGATCTTCATTGATCGCTCCAAAGAAGGGTCTATCCTGAACCATGTCTATAAGGTCGGGGTTGAGTTCATGCTTGGATGAAAACATTGATGGATCATTGAACTCATAAGTTGAGGTGGAGAGGTCGTGAAGGGATGACCGCTCCATGGGTAACGGGGGTAAAGGTAGAATAAAGAAAAATGAAAAGATACAAGAACCACTGGGTACGAAGATAGATACAGCAACTGTTCCCCGGCAACGGCGCCAGAATGCTTGTTGGGTATTTTAGCGTCACACGAATAAATCCGCAAGCACACGGATACCGTTGTAGCATTCACCTCAGAGTATTCCAAGGGTATCAAATCCAAGGGAACGTGTGTGCACTAACTTCGTACTAGTCAGTCCAAGGACACACCCAGATAAGAGGCAAGGATAGAGAGGATTCCTAAAGATAGCACTATAGATGAGATTAAAGGTCGATCTCTAGATACAACTTGGCTTAGGGTACCGCTAGCCCTGACTTAACAGGCGACTCCGGCACGCAGATCTATGTGGAACGGAGCTCTGACTATATCTAGTTGCGGAGGATCAACAAGGGCAAGACGGGATGTCACCACCACCTGGACTGCCTCTATCTAACCTTGGGATAAGCCGAACGAATGATAACCGGTAGCGTGACACAACGTCTACACTGTGGTTACTGCCGTAGCCAATGGACTACAGCACTCTGTACTTATAGAACTTCAACCACGCAAGAGAACTGATCTCACTCACTATATGTACTACTAGCTTATACTAAAGGCATACAGGAGAGCACTAGACCCCGTACTGTGCTGCCAGCGTACGAATGACTTGCAGCAGACGAATGCATAAACCCAGGATCTACGCACTAGCAGAGGAAAATGTCTACTCAGGCAACCTAGCATAAACTATTAGAAAGGAATCACGAACACACTTTATTATAATCAGAGCATGCAAGCATATCCACTTTATTCTAAAAGACTAATCATACAAACGAGATACAAACTTGTGCACCTAATGAACTAGATCGAGGGGGCGTGTTCATGAAGAACACGCGCCTCTAAATGATGAACAAGCAAAGAACACAAGAACATATCACTCACACGTTAGTCTAAATAGAAAATGCAGAAATTCTTACTTTACTCTAATTGAAGAACGAAGCATCCGTAGAGATACAAATCACTCTCACTCTCCTACTCACTAATCTACCAAGGAGAGGCCTCTCCTTTGAAGGGAAGCTCTCATCCTTGGGTGAAGTGGTATCTCATTTCCTACCCCCTCCCCTTCTATTTATAGGCAATGGGGTGGCTTGCTCGGAGTGCCAAACGACTCCAAAACACCCCGGGATGCCTTGAGGAACCAATGGAGAGCTGCCACGCGTCGGCTGGGGACGAGAGGAGCTCTGAGAGCTTCAGCCGAACTGGGGTTCGGCCGAACCCCAGGTCGGTTTGTTTCCACTGCCTTTCGTCCAGGTGACTGCCAGGTGGGTCCCTAGGCGTGTATGTGGTGTTTTTAGCTTGTTTCCGTGGGGATGTGGGCCCTTGAATCCGCGTACTGGCTCCTGATTGGTCGAAGGTGTGTTTCCTTGGATTGGTGATGTGTCATGGACACATGGCATCCAACGTGGCAACACATCTTCACGTGGTCTGGTGTGGGTCCCACCGGCCCCACATATCAAGATGGTGATCTTGTCTTGTGCATATCTCATTCATCCAGACTCAGAATTGACAAATGATATATCCATTTTGATCGTCTTGACGAGCCCGTCGCAATGGTGCAGTCCAAATTGGCATTTGAGGTTGTTATGGATGACGTCCTATATGAGTCAGTGGATCACTTGCTCTCAATTGTATCATTTATCACGTATTTTGGTGCATCTTGCAACAAAAGCTAGAAACACCAACACTTGTGGAACTTGTCAGTATAAAGCCCTATTCTAGTGTCGATGATCACTTTTCATTCATTTTATGCAGGAGTTGACGGCATAAAAGTAGCACTTAATAGCCGTCAACAATGGTGCAACATACACCTTTCACCGGTAAAGAGGATCCCAACCTTCACATCCAAGCATTCATTCAACTTTGTCAGACATTTACGATGGAAGGGCTTGATCAAAATCAACTGAGGGTGAGGCTTTTTCCATTCTCACTTCTCGGAAAAGCCTTGCAATGGTTCTACACTCTACCGGTGGTGATGGTGCAAAATTGGGAAGCATTGATGAGAGCTTTCATGAAGGAGTACTATTTGCTGGGTAAGACTCAAAGCTTGCGTAATAAGATTGCTACATTTGCTCAATATCCTACGGCGACTATCGCGGAAGCTTTCGAGCGTTTCAACGAGTACACCCGAGCCGTGCCACATCACAAGTTCCCGAAGGAGGACCTTGTTCAAAAGTTCTATCAAGGTCTTAATCTAGCATCAAGGACCGTAATTGACGCATCGGCGGGAGGATCTATTATTGAGCTCACTCTGATGGAGGCATTCACTCTTTTCAAGAAGGTTGCGGATAATGATACATGGACGTCATCCGGACGCTTACTTCCGGTTCAACCCACGGGCAATGTTAAAGGTGTTTTGCACGTTAAAAAGGAGGAACTTGTAGAAGGAAAGATTGACTCGCTCATGAGGAGGTTGGAGAAGATGGAGCTAGAAAAGAAAGTCGCCCAAGACTTAAAGGCCGCCAAAACAAGATCCACGTGTGAAGAGTGTGTGGAGTACGGCCATGTCCAAAAAGATTGTCCAGAGGAAGCAAAGGTGCTCGACTACATGAGAAAATGAGATTCCCTGAACTTCCACTACGGGCAAGGTAGACCTCAATTTAATGCAAGATCGTCTATTCAAAATATGGTGCCTCTTCGTATACAATTGAAGGACTTCTTGGACGAGCAAGCAAAAATCAACAAGGACACCGTCACCAAGTTCAAGACTATGGATAAAATATTGGAGAACATCGATGGCAAGGTGACGGAGGTCGGGAGCTCCAACCATCAAGTGCTCAACATGATGAAGATGTTGGAGTCATGAAGGACCGAATAGGCAACCTGAGAGGGGGGAGTGAATAGGAGCCAACAAAAATTCTTTGAAAAGAACTCGGCCAAGGCCCCACTCAAATCCGAGTCACACACGGGAGATGGATCGAATCAAATGCCAATCGCCAAGACAACAAGGTTATGGACCAACCACAAGTCTTAGGAACGATTCCTCGAAGCACACGCGGAAGCACAAGAGAAGAATCAAAGGAACCAAACAAACTTGGCAAGTTCCTGTGTCTAGGTCGGACAGTCCGCCTGGCTGCCGTGGAGAGTCTACCAAGGTGGGGTGTACGGTCCGTGAGGCAGGCGCGGATAGTCTGAAATTGACTCAGGAACCAACAGAAGGACCGGGGGGAAAACCACTCCACGCGGATAGTCCGCCCAGAGCACGCGGACAGTCTGCCACACTCGCGGAAGACCCCAAACAAACCACGAGCCAACCCCAGACAAAATCCGACCCATGCGGATAGTCCGACCACACCGCGCGGACAGTCCGGCAAACACCTTCCCAACAAAAACTCTGATCCCCACAGATCAGAACACGAGCACGCACGAACACGGAAGAACACCGGACGAACACACACCATGCGAACAGTCCGCGAACCTCGAGCGGACAGTCCGCGACACGCGAACAGAGCAGAAATAGCACGACCCCGCGAGGTCAACTCTCCAAATCCATCACCGGATCTGCCAAACGGCTTGAGCTCTTGAGACAAGATTTGGGGGAGATGACAAGCGTCACAAGAGGAAGCTATACCCCAAAAATCTCAGCCTCTAGCTCCCTAAAACACCGGGAATCGCGGATCACACGAACCACCACCAAGAACTCGGGCTCCAACCAAAAACGCACGAATCGAAGGGGTTTCCCGGCATTTGAGGGGTCAAGATCACACACAAAGATGCGCAAGGCATCCACCCATGATCCCCTCAAAGAAATCCGAGAGAAAACGCCCTCAAATTCACGAATCGAGGGAAGAAAGAAACGGAAGGACCGAATCGGGCGATCAGAGAGGGGGAGGGGAGTGAATAGGAGCCGATAAAAATTCTTCCCTTAGGTCGAACTCGGCCTATACCCCGATTGCCACTCCAAACACTCGCGCACACAAAGGAAGCTCCAAACAAGGCACACACAAGCCTAGAAGAACAAGAGACAAGCCTAGGAGCAAGGAGCGGAAGCACCAAAACAAGAACCAAAGGACTTAGGCACTGCTGCGAAGTCCTAGGCGGACTGTCCGGGGTGGCCGGGCGGACCGTCCGCGTGGAGGGCGCGGACTGTCCGGAAGGTCACAGCAGACTATCCGCAAAAGCACCTCGAATCACCAGTAGCGCACCCCCGAAATTCGGACTGTCCGGCGGCTCACTGCGGACTGTCCGACCAGCACGGACTGCCCGGGACAACCTCGCGGACTGTCCGCCAAACTTGTTGCCACCGGACCAAAGCAACTCAACGGATCTAAACTCAAGCGCTCAAGAACACGCGAAGAACACGAAGAACACCAACGCTGCCAGGGCCTCGTGGACCGTCTGCTCGGGCCTCGCGGACCATCCGCCAGGTGCGAACAGAGCAGAAAAATGCTCGAGCTCGGGAGTCAACTCCACCTTTCCATCACCGGATCTCCCAAACGGTTGAAGCTCTTGAGACAAGATTTTAGGGAGATGAAAAGCATCACACAAGGATGCTATGCCCCAAAAATCTTGACTCCTAAGCCACTAAATCACCGGGAATCGCGGATCAACCGAACCACCACCATGAACTTGGGCACCAACCAAAAACGCACGAATCGAAGGCTCTCCACAGCGTTTGAGGGGTCAAGATCACACACAAAGATGCGCAAGGCATCCACCCATGATCCCCCTCAAAGAAATCCGTGAAGAAACGCCTCCAAAATCACGAATCGAGCGAAGAACGAAACTCCCCAAAAATAGTCCCAAAAATGACACGAAAATCACAGAGGACTAGGAGATCACCGGGACGCCGAATGCTTCCATACATCCAGAGGTCATATTTTGTACAAGAGTCTATCCTAAGGAATCCAGAGGGAAAAGAAGCAGTCCAGAAAAATCTACCGGGGGAGAAAGCCCTAGAGCCCAAGAGAGAGAGATGCCATCCACCTCTCCACTATTTATACCAAGTCCATCTGAGGGAGGTAAATGACCACGCTACCCCTACTGCTTGAAATGAAGATACAACCCCTCAGGGGCATTTTGGTCAAGTCTTCATCGGACGGACACGCTTCCACCGCGGCTTCGCTTTACCTCGACGCAAACCCCGTGATCACGCCATGTGCCTTCCGCCTCTAAGCTTCCCGAAGCTCCCGGATCACCGTCTCCGTCGCCTCGGGCCTCCGGGCTTGGTTTTGCGGCCCAAACCAAGAAACTGTCCAAGTGATGATTTTGTGGGCAAACCACCAAACCTCGCGTGTAAGCTTCGGGTTTCAACCGCTACCTTGCACCGGCCCATGTTCACGACTTCAGCCCGCCAGTCTTGCACCGCACGGCTCGCACTTGAACCCATCGACCACCGGGTCCATCGAACTAAGCCTACTTGCCACTCCATCACCCGGAGGCCGCCACGACTAAGGCCTTTCACGCTTGTTCTTCAGCTGCACTAACACGAGTCAAGCCGCAACCTGTACCTGCACACTTAGCCAAGCATCAGTCCACACAATGTTGTCAATCACTCATCACTAAGGAGCGACCCTCCACTGGTCCTCGGACACACCTAGTCCTCAGAAACACACCAAAAATAGCTCTGAAAATGACACGAGAATCCCAAAGAGCTAGGAGATCACCGCAACGCCGAATGATTCCACACATCCAGAGGTCAGAGTCTATACAAGAATCAAGCCTAAGGAAACCAGAGGAAAAGAAGCAGTCCAGAGCGATCTACCGGGGGAGGAAACCCTAGAGTCCAAGAGAGAGAGATGCCATCTACCTCTCTGCTATTTATACGAAGTCCACCAGAGGAGGCAAATGACCACGCTACCCCTACAACTTGAATTGAAGATACATACCCTCAGGGGCATTTTGGTCAAGTCTTCATCGAGCGGACACGCTTCCACCGCTGCCTTGCTTAGCATCGACGCAAGCCCCGTAGTCACGCCACGTGCCCCCCGCCTCGAAGCTTCCCGAAGCTCCCGGATCACCGTCTCCGTTGCATCGGGCCTCCAGACTTGGTTTTGCGACCCAAACCAAGAAACCGTCCACCAATGGTTTTGTGGGCAAATCAACAAACCCCGCGTGCAAGCTTCAGCCTCGATACGCTACCTTGCACCGGCCCATGTTCATGACTTCAGCCTGCCAGTCTTGCACCGCACGGCTCGCACTTGACCCCATCGGCCACCGGGTCCATCGAACCAAGCCTACTTGCCTCTCCATCACCTGGAGGTCGCCACGGCTAAGGCCTTTCGCGCTTGATCTTCACCTGCACTGACACGAGTGAAACCGCAACCTATACCTGCACACTTAGCCAAGCATCAGTCCACACAATGTTGTCAATCACTCATCACAAAGGAGAGACCCTCCACTGGTCCTCGGACACACATGGTCCTCAAATCACAAGTGGGACAACTTGCCGGGCGCCTAACCGCTAATGAAGGAAGATTGCCGCGGCAGCCCCAATGTCCCGAGACGGCGAAGGCTATTCAAACTCGCTCGGGAAAGGAGACGGAGGATCCCGAACTTCCAGCCGGTGCAAGGAAGCCTAAGCCAACCGTCGAAGTGGAAGATCACACTAAGGAGAAGGTGATTACTATTCCCGAGATTGCTACCGAAGAGCCGGAATTCGAAATGTCAAGTGATGACACGAAGATGCCTACACCAAAGACACGCTACTTTCGAGGTAAAGTTGATAGTCATTTTGAAAAGTTTGTGGAAGTGGCGCACAGGTTAAGCATCAACATGCCGCTATTGGACGCTCTCCAAGTTCCTACATATTCTCGCTACTTCAAAGACATACTTGCGAACAAGTATGAGATGGCAACACTTGGAGCGGATCACATCAAGATGTCCGAACAATGTAGTGCCACCATCACAAACCAAGGGCCCGAGAAGCATAGAGACCCTGGATGTCCGACCATCCCATGTTCTATTGGCTCATTCACGTTCGAGAAGGCATTATGCAACCTTGGAGCAAGTGTGAGTGTCATGCCAAGAGATGTATTGGAGAATCTACGCCTACCACTTGAGCCTACGGGTATGTGCTTGGAGTTGGGTGACAACTCAATTCGCTATCCCGTGGGAATCGCCGAAGATGTGGCCGTGAAAGTTGGAGATCACTTCATCCCAGTTGAATTCATGGTGCTCGAGATGGGAAAAAGGGAGAAGCCGCCCCTCATCATAGGGAGGCCCTTCCTCAAGACTGTCAGAGCAATGATAGACGTTGGCAAGGGAGAGATCAAGATCGATGTCAGTGGCACACGAAGCATATTCAAGTTTCGTCCACGTTTCGATGTATGCAACATGATCAATGCTAAACATGTTCCACCTCATTGTCGCTTTAGCAAGGAAGAGCCAGAGAAGAAGGAGGAATCCAAGAAGAAGGAAGCGAAGGTGATCAAAGAAGTCATTGCATCGGTCAAGACCAAAGAACAAAAGCTGCCTGTGAAGACCAAAAAGATGACTAAGCCGGAGAATAAGCCCGTGCCTAAGATGGTGCGGAAGTGGGTACCTAAGATTGCAACGCCCGCAAAGAGCGTTGATCCGAAGTGAAAAAGAGAAGATGTCTAGCCATGGACTATAAACGAAGTGCTAGGTGGGAGGGAACCCGCTCGTCGAATCAAGAATAAGCTACCGGGAGGACAACCCGATGAAGAATAAAGCTGCCGGGAGGGCAACCCGGATTATTTCCAATTTCAAGTAAGTTGGTCTTAGAATTCGCTAGGCAAGACTTGGTATAAACTCTTAAGTGGTTGAGCTTATTTTTGAGACATTTAATTTGCTCAGATGTTTCATTTGGATTTTATTTGACCATAAACCTATGACATGAGCCATCCTACGATTTATTTGCCACTTATCGAGAAACCTACACCAAAAATTCAGAACCTACCCACACCTTTCATCCTCTTCATGATGACAAGGTTGGTTTGTTTTATATCATAAAAACACATGAGTAGAGCCCCGCGTTGTTCCTTAATGATTTTTAATCTTTGACGCATGGTAGGACTCGCGTGAACCTAGGAAAATCGATCTTTGGTTTCATTTAACTTGATATCTACCTATTTCTCTAGAGTTAGAATTTTTCTAAGCCCCATTTATTTTTGTTTATTCAAAACATCTCTCTCATGTTTGGCCAAAATTAGAACCTAAACCCACACCCCCACGGTCAAGCCGGAGGAGCTCGCTATCAATTAATGAAAGCAAGTGATCCCGGTGTAACCAAAATCAATGTAGTCAGAAAGTTTCGACTTACAAATGTTTTTGATGCCTAAAAACTCCTCTAAAAATACATTTGAACTCATTGATATCTCTGAGTTAATTTTTAATTTTCGAAATTAGAGGAGTGATTAGCATCTAAACATGATCAAGGGAAGGTTTTGAGCTTAATTGAACTTCTAATGCTCCATGATGCATCACGAGAATGTTTCATCATTGAGGCATCATGAGCACATGCAAGGACAAGCATGGGGGGCAGCAAGACTTGATTTTTTGCCGGATATGGATGAGATAATGTGAGGCAAGGAAGCATGGAAGTGACACCAAGTAAATGATCAAGATGGAGGACTTGATCATGAAAGAAAAAGGAGTGGCTGAGAAGAATTGGACGGTGGAAGGCGTGGAGCATGAGTACACAGCACCATGATCAATCAAGCAACAAGTGGGAGAAAGAAGAGCAAAAAATGAGGGGTAGGGGCCCTAGGCCGGACGGCCCAGGCCGGCCGGCCTGGCCTATGTCTTGCCCCCCGCCCCCGACGCTCGTCTTCCTCAGGTAAGTCATTTGCTTCATTGCTAGTTCATGTTCTTGAGCTCCCAGTCTAGAACCTCTAGAAACACCTGCAAAAAATTCGTTCTCTATTCTTGAACCCAAAAACACTATGTGAAAACCTGACATAGGTCTTGCAGCATTTGTAACGACCCTTAACACTCGTTACATGGACCCCATCTGTAATGGCTGTTGTTTGGCGCCCGTTACGCATAAGCGCGGCAGGGTCGACCATGACCTCGCCCTGACCTCGCCACCATAACGCCCGTTACCAATGAGGACTTCTGGTAACGGACTTCTTAAACGCCCGTTACATGTTTTCTTTGTAACGAACGTTAACATGCGTCCGTTACAAAAGTAAAACCTATCAGTAATGGGCTCTTTAAGTCCGTTACCAATGACTTTCCTATTGGAGGTGTGTTGTTGTTAGGACGCGTCTCATTTTATGACGACCTAATTGGCGACGCTTGTTTGGAGCTAGCATCTCCTTTGTTTTCTCACAATAGAGACGCGTGTTGTTATTACGCGCCGTTGTTTTTGCGTTCCGACCACTCTGCTATCTCGGACAACTACACTTGCTCTCTCTTCTCTGAGGGCCCCACTCGCTCTCTCCCCATCGTTGCTGCAGCAGCATTTTCACGCGCTCTCTGAAGGCCCCACTTGCTGCGCGCGTGCTCTCTCTCTCCTCAGAAAGCCGGCGCTACAGCAGGCTGGCCGACCGCGTGCGCAACGGCGAAAGGTGCCGGCGGACGTCGACCGTGGCGCGGCGTCCCTCCGCGCCGTACGTCATCCAAAGCAGCAGCTTATCCTCCTCCTCGGGCTCGGTGCCGTCCTCCGTGCCGTCGCAGTCACCGTCCTCCATGCCGTCGCTGTTGCCGCGGCCGCGACGCCTCCTCCTCCTCCTCGGAAGCGCTCGCCTCGTAGACAGTCCTCGTCAAGGTGGAAATTGCCCCCTTTTATTGAACTTCGCTGTCCTAATCCTCTTACTCATCGGTTTTGGTGATGCATTATGCTCATTTGATGTATGAAAATTGCAGATGGCTGCTGCTGCTCGGGCTTGGATGTACAGTAGTAAGTCCTGAGATTGGGCCAGTTTCTTAATGGGGGTCAATGGTTTTCTAGATCAAGCAGAGGCGGATATGAGAAACCGTGGTGTTCAGGCAATGCTTTGCCCCTGTATAGATGTTCTCAACGAGAAGAAGTTTGGACAACGGAATAACATTTTTCATCATTTGATCACACGTGGTTTCAAAGAAAATTACACGTGTTGGAATAAACATGGTGAGGAAGGGCTTAATGAAGTCGTAACAGGATGCCTAAATGAAGGTGAAGCGCGACACCATGCTACAGGATGCCATGATGAAGAGCTTGATGAAGGTGGAGTTTTTGATGAGGAAAATGAACCATTCCCACCAATTGTGATGAGGCCTGAGGATATCACTTATCAAGAAGTTACGGGCTTCAATGATGGTGAGTTGTTGCAACGTGTGCACAATGTTGATCAAATGTTGCGGGATGTTGAGTTTCAAGGAGTGTATACAGCTTCTAAATTAGCGAGGCTGAAGCAGTTCGTTAAAGATTCAAAGAAATCTCTCTATCCTGGTTGCAAGAAGTACTCCCGCCTTTCTGGTGATCTAAAACTTCTGCAGCTTAAGGCAGATCATGGTTGGAGCAACAAAAGTTTCAAACAACTATTGGATCTCCTTAAGGACATGCTACCCGAGGGAAACCAAATAGCTGAGTCTGTCTATGAGGCAAAGAAGATAATTTGTCCTCTGGGAATAGAGGTTGAAAAAATTCATGCTTGCAAGAACAGTTGTGTATTGTTCCATGGAGATTATGCAGACCTTGACAAGTGCCCTAAGTGTGGGTTCGATCGGTACAAGAGGAAAAAAGATGGTGGTGATGATAACAATGCTGATGATGACGAGAACGAGCCCGTGGAGATCACAGGCAAGAAGAAGAAGAAGGTTAAAGGGGCTCCTGTGATGGTAGCTGTTCATGCTCACTAACTCTTATTTTTATGCATCAACAATACATGAAAAAGGACCAAAAAGATAAATCAACAGTAGTATAGGGCCTTGGACTAATGAATTCCACGAGTTTTGGTGAATTATATATTTTCAGGGACTATTCAGGAAAATGCGAAAAGAATGAATTCTAGAAGGCTCCAGAAGACTCCCGAACTCAACCAAAGTGGGCTCCAAGAAAATATGCATCTAGAAGGGACAAGAGGCCCACACGCGAAGGAGGAGCCCAGCCGGGGCCCAGCCCAGGCCGACCGGCCCTATAGGGAGGCCGATCGGGCTCCCCCTGGCCTCGATCAGGCCCTGCTTCGGGAAGGTTCCTCCACCGCCTCTTAGGGTTAATCTAAACCACTTGTTTAGGTCGGTTTGATCCTACGGCGACGGATTATCCCTCCGGGCTATATAAGCAACCCCAGACCCCCCCTAGGGCATGGTATGCATCTCTCAGAAGATCATCATCATCAGGCCAAGACAGGAGAAGAAGAGGATACATCAGAGATAGGATAGCTACTTCATAGTTCAAGATCTAATTTCTAGATCAAGAACCTAGTTCTAGATAGAGAGTCAGATTCGAGTAGAGTTGAGCTTTGCTCCAGTTCCAGATCTGTAAGTTACCAAGATTCAGTTCTTATATTGTTTCTCAATGACTTTATGCTATTTCAATGTTATGTGTGCAATTGCTAAGTTCTTACTTTATCCTAGTAGTATATTTGATATAGTCATGATTAATTATAAGTCTACGCACTTATTCGTAGAGCTCCTAGTATATTACGCGCGTATGCTAGGTAGTAGAAAGTATGTAAGCATGGTGCTTAGATATAATTTACTTGCGGATTCACCTTATACTCCGGGTCGTGTGGTAGATCGTGGGCGTGACAGGCCTATTGAGTCCTTTGCAGTCCACCCCCGAGTATAAGACTAGTCGAACAATGATTCTTGGGAGGATCAAGTTTCGTCCTTGATCTTCTTGGGTAATCTTCGGGGTGTTCACATTTATCCATGACTATGCTATATGTGATGATATGCTACAATAGAATAGGTGAATAACTCAGTCTTTGTATGCTATATAGAATTGTGCCTCTTAAGTAAATCCAATTCTAATCTAGACTAGGAATAGTATGTTCTATGCTCCACATGTGCCTCTGCCTGTCTGATTTATCATTACTTTATCATTTGGCTTACCCCTGTTAAAGTATGTGCCATTCCATCAAAGTCCATAAAGTAGTCTATTGCCATCCCTATGTCTGTTGTTACATCCATCCATCTTCCCTGTGGATACGATATTTTAAAACCCATCACCCCGGGTGAAATGCTCACCGGTATCCGTGCCCTTGCGGATTATCTACCATAATATTTCTGTAGGCTTATCTTATACCAACCAACATTTCTTGCGCCATTGCTTAGAATGGATTCTAGATCTATTCTTTGGAAGTTGCGTTAAGAAATGTCAACAAGCATTTCTGGCGCCGTTGCCGGGGAAGATTGGATGGCTACCTTTTGAAAATCGATGGCTAGATACTTTAATGAGACTTTGTAATTTGGCACCTCTGCTTAAACAGAATTACCCTTGTTTGTTTTTGTCTATCTTACTTGTAGGGTATTAACAGGTTTGATTGTGATTCACCACACTTCAATTATTTGAGTCAAATCAACCAAGGAAGCTTTACACCAAGTTCTGAAGCCATGGCTGAGAAGACGTTGTTGGAATTCTCTGCTCCAAACATCAATAACATTCGCATTGGACCAACAATCAATCATGAATTCGAGCATAAGCCTAGCCTCATCAACATGGTGCAAGCTGATCTATTCAGTGGAAAGGTACATGAAGATGCAAGCGCTCATCTCCAAAACTTTTTGGAGAAAGGCACCACCATCTCCATCAAGGACATTCCCAAGGAAACGATCCTACTCCGCTTATTCCCATTTTCACTGAAGGGAAGGGCGAGACAATGGTTCTACTCCAATGAAATCAACACATGGGAGGAATGTTCTACAACCTTCCTATCAAAGTTTTTCCCCACAGGCAAAACCAATGCTTTACGTGGAAAAATCACCAATTTCCAGCAGCAGAAAGGCGAGTCAATTCCAGAGGCATGGGAACCTTTGCAAGAATATATATCAGATTGCCCTCACCATGGAATAAAAGAATGGATGCTCTTACAAAGCTTTTACCATGGATTAAATCAAAAAGCGTCTGAGCATCTAGATGCAGCTGCTGAAGGATCATTCTTGTCACTCACTACTAGACAAGCCAATACACTTATGCAGAAGATATCTGAAAATCAAGGATGGACCCAGAAGAACACTCAACAATGTCATCAGAGTGAAGAAGTACAAGGAGATGAAGAGTTGAAAGAAATATCAACTAGTATGGATGTGCTGTTGAATAGGCTTGAGGAACGAGTCAACTTCAAGAAGGATCGACAAGCTTTACAAGATTCGATGAATACTTCAAGAAATTCAAGCTTGGTGGTCCACAAGTCAGCACCAACCCAAGAAAAAGACCTACAACCATGACCGACTTACGCAGGTAAGTATACATGTAATAATTCCCAGCGACCTTCGCTACGAGAGTTAATTGAAGAACAGGATAAAATAACCAATAATCTCTCTAAGAAGCTTGTTGCTAATGATAAGATTCTAGAAGACATAAATGTTAAGATGGATAATTTTTCTGAAATCTTAAAAGATCAAGCTATCTTTAATGCTGAATTAGAATCAAAGTTATCAAAATTGTCTGCTGTTGCACCTGTTGCCACTAACCCTGAGCAGGTATTTAATGTCCGAACAAGAGGTGGCAAGCAAACAACAGATCCACCATATCCCAAGGGCACAGCAAGACCACCGGCTAGAACACCTACAGCACCTGCAACATCTGCAGTACCTGTAGCACCAGCCGAAGCTCCAGAGAAGGATAATAATGTAGAAGAAGTCGTGCAAGAAGAACAAGACTCAGCAAGACAAGATTTCCACGACACCAACTTCATACCATATCCAAGAAGAGTGAGAAAACCTCAAGTTGATGATCAATTCGGGAAGTTCATCGAAGTCATCCAGAAGCTTTATGTCAACATACCTCTATTGGATGCCATGCAAGTCCCGACATATGCCAAGTACATCCGAGACATCCTGAATAAGAAGAAACCTTTGTCAACTACGGAGATCATCAAGTTGACCGAAGAATGTTGTGCGGCAATCCTGAACACATCGCTTATCAAGAAAAAGGATCCAGGATGCCCCACTATTGAGTGCTCCATTGGAAATCAATACTTCAACAATGCACTCTGTGATCTTGGAGCAAGTGTTAGTGTGATGCCCAAGGTTGTCTTCAACAAGCTCAAGCACCCTACCTTGGTTCCAACATCAATGTGTCTCCAATTGGCCGATCAATCAATTCGCTACCCATCAGGAATCACCGAGAATGTTCCAGTGAAAATCCGAGAGTTCTTGGTGCCGGTTGATTTCGTGGTATTGGATATGCACCCAGACTCCAGGGTTTCACTAATTCTCGGGCGACCATTCCTGAGCACCACCAATGCACGCATCAATGTAGGCAGAGGGGAGATCACATTTGAGATCAATGGAAAGGAGGAGAAGTTTGCCTTCAGACCCAGACCAGAGCTCAGCATCAACGCGAACATGATCGATCAAGAAAAGACATCATCAGAAGGACCATTATCTCTGAAGACGGAGGATGCACCTGAATATTAGAAGACTTGGAAGTCCCGTTCGAGGACTCAAACTACGAACCCTCGTCAAAGGTAACCGGTAAAAACACAAAAATATATTTCTGAATTTCATATTTACTACAGTAAAAACTTTTTCACGCCCCATGGTAAATAATTTTACGGTGTGTCAAAACCCGTATAATGATTTTTCGTGGTGGCATAAAAATATTTTTACTACTATATTTTTGCTGTTATATTTGCTTTTACCCTTACGCATGGGACCCACATGCCATAGGGATACACATCAAGTCTTTACCTACCTTATCTTATCACTTCATCCACCAGCACCTTCTTTTCCCACTCACAAGGCACTTTTTCTAGCGTTGGAAGACAGCAGGAAATGGATGGAGGAGAGGGCACCCGAGTGGAGGCCAGGTGGGGCCGACCGGCCCCACCACCAGGCTGGCCGGCCACCCCCCTTGGGCCTATATAAGCAGCCACCTCCTACCCAGTTCTTCGCACACACACCAACCCAGAAAACCTCACCTTCGAGCTTTTGCAGTGCTGCCTCAAGAGAAAGGAAGCTTAGGAAGAGAGTGGAGAAGAAATCCAAGGGTAGCCTAGCTCTAAACTTTTCTCTTACACCCTTGAAAGCCTCAAGACACCATGTTTGGGAGAATCCTTAGACGCTCTAGCTCCAGAGCCAACTCCCAGCGGTCGATGAGTGTAGACTCTCAGGAGTCTCCCTCACCGGTCTCTAACCCCTCTCCTTCGGCATCGCAATCACAAGGAAAGATCCTAACCAATGATGTGCATTTGCACATCAGGAGAGGAGAAGAGAAGGAAAGGTATGAGAAACTGAAGAAATGTTCTTTTGTCCTTACACCCATGTTTAGCGAAGAGTTCATGCAAGAAGCAGGCTTGAACTCTGAGTTCAGCCAGATTTTTGCTCTGCTGGGGTGGACCTCTTTTTATCACACTTCTGAAAGGGGTTGCCGTCTCCTCACTTCAGAGTTTCTTTGCACTTTGAAATCCTCTAGCGATGGGGTAACCTTTCGGTTGTTCCGTCAAGAGCACACTCTATCTTGGAGAAGGCTGAGTAACGCCTTAGGGTTCGCAGAAGGATGTGCCTTAGATTTAGACTCGTCTCTTGAAGATTTTGATAGGCTACACCTCTGGACGGACGTTACAGGGAAAGAGAACGCACACAAGCCACACACCAATGATATTCAGCATCCCACTCTCCATTTCTTTCACAAGTGGATAAGCCTTGTCCTTTTTCCACGCAATGATAATATCAGCGTGAGAGTAGGGGACATGCAGTTGATTTATGCTGCTCTGAAAAGAAAAGCTGTGTCCCCTGTTAAGATGCTAGTAGAGCACGAGCTCTCGTTCCCCAACCTAGTTGGAGACGTAAGCTGCACCTCTCTGATTACCCGAATAGCCGATGACTTGGGCATCCTTGGAGATGCCACTATCATCAGCATTGATACTCCTCGTGAGATCATCGGCTACGATTACTTCCGCCAAGGAAGGTGGGTTAAGAAAATTCAAGAAAAATTGCACTATATCCACAATAAGAGCGCAATCCCGTTACCTAACCCGGGATTGGGTATATATTCTGTGCAATCTTTTCTGATCAATGAGCAGGCACAACCGGTCCAGCAGCAACCTACACGAACGTCAGCTCGAGCCTCATCGTCAAACTACGTCGGAGCTGACCCACTGTCCGAAGACGCTGTGTATCGATCATATGAAAACTTCGTGCCAACATACCCTCATCGCGCGTAGCAAGGAGGAGATTTACCATCGCACGGACCGAGCAACCTCGGAAGACATGAGTTTTGAAGTGGCAGGTTTTACGCATCATCTTCGAATTTTGTACCTGCCCGTAACTCTTTTTCAGGATTCGTCCATCAGTATTCTGCGACGTTCCGCCAAGGTGTCCATGACAACATGAGGACGCAAATGAGCACTCAGGATACCCACACGAACATGCTACACCAACAACAACAGTGGATGGACCCGGCAGGACAACGATTAGAAGATACACAAGAAACCGCAGATGCAAACGCTGAACTACTGGCAAGCAAATTTCGCCAGTGGGGGATGTAGAATCAAGCAGCTTGGGGGAGAAGCCCCCAAGGTAAGTATCAACTATCTATTTATATATTTTTATTTTAAGTTTTGTTTAGTTTGATAAGTTTGAAATAATAATAAAATAAAATAAAATAAAAATTTCCCTTGTTTAGAATAAATAAAGAACTAGAGAAGTATGCTAAATGGACATGATAAACAAATGCTCTTCATTGCTGCAAATGCCTAGCTTACCATCTTTAAAGTTCTCCCAAGACATGGATACAATGGTTTAGATTTTGAAACATGCTTTGAGTTTGAGATTCTTGTGGGAGCAATTTCTTGATCTAAGTCTAGGTGATTGATTGATTGACATGATTAAGTTGAGCTGCTGTTTATCTTGTTCAAAAGTAACACTAAATTCTGGAGATTCACTTTTTAATCATAAAATTCATATATAATGAGTCTCCTGTATGACACAAGACTTTATGTCCTGTTAAAAGAGCCTTGTTGAAAATTTGCTCAGAATGTTCCAGTTTTATATCTCTCTATGCCTTCAAAGAGACTTGGGCATGACATAAAAAAAAGAGAAAAGAAGAAAAAAGAGAGGAAAAAGTGAGATGAGAGAGGGAGAGAAATGAACAAGTGTTCTACTAGGCGAGAAGGGCCTACCTCCCTAAAAAGAATAAATTAGAGATGAATAATGGACACAAGTCCGAGGGCGAGAAGAGCCCACATCTCTAAGGAGAGAGAAAAATGGACAAAAGTCCGGGGCGAGTAGGGCCCACCTCTCCTAATGTTGTGTAACCCAAGGTTCTCTTAAGATTATTGCTAGAAAGAGAGATATATTTCAGGAACAAAAGAAGCAAAGGCAGGCTAAAGTTGAAAGTTTTTATGTTTTATCATATCAAGTTGTCATACAGGAGTACTCTAAGCTTTAACTTGAACATCTTTTGCAAAACTCCAGAATTTTAGTGAAACCAAGAACTTGAGACATGGTGCTTGACTTAATTGTTATATCTTTCAACTGATCAAGACCCAAGTACAGATAAAAGCCCCATGTTCTCAAACATATATGAGCAGGTTTTAAAAGTCTGACTTTTCATCCTACCTTGGAAAAGAATTTATTGTGGTAACACTGAGTCTTGCTAAGAGACTAGCAAGAGGTAAGCTTGGGGGAGTTTGTTGATGCTCACTAACTCTTATTTTTATGCATCAACAATACATGAAAAAGGACCAAAAAGATAAATTAACAGTAGTATAGGGCCTTGGACTAATGAATTCCATGAGTTTTGGTGAATTATATATTTTCAGGGACTATTCAGGAAAATGCGAAAAGAATGAATTCTAGAAGGCTCCAGAAGACTCCCGAACTCAACCAAAGTGGGCTCCAAGAAAATATGCATCTAGAAGGGACAAGAGGCCCACACGCGAAGGAGGGCCCAGCCGGGGCCCAGCCCAGGCCGACCGGCCCTATAGGGAGGCCGATCGGGCTCCCCTTGGCCTCGATCAGGCCCTGCTTCGGGAAGGTTCCTCCACCGCCTCTTAGGGTTAATCTAAACCACTTGTTTAGGTTGGTTTGATCCTACAGCGACGGATTATCCCTCCGGGCTATATAAGCAACCCCAGACCCCCCCAAGGGCATGGTATGCATCTCTCAGAACATCATCATCATCAGGTCAAGACATGAGAAGAAGAGGATACATCAGAGATAGGATAGCTACTTCATAGTTCAAGATCTAATTTCTAGATCAAGAACCTAGTTCTAGATAGAGAGTCAGATTCGAGTAGAGTTGAGCTTTGCTCCTGTTCCAGATCTGTAAGGTATCAAGATTCAGTTCTTATATTGTTTCTCAATGACTTTATGCTATTTCAATGTTATGTGTGCAATTGCTAAGTTCTTACTTTATTCTAGTAGTATATTTGATATAGTCATGATTAATGATAAGTCTACGCACTTATTCGTAGAGCTCCTAGTATATTATGCGCGTATGCTTGGTAGTAGAAAGTATGTAAGCATGGTGCTTAGATATAATTTACTTACAGATTCACCTTATACTCCGGGTCGTGTGCTAGATCGTGGGCGTGACAGGCCTATTGAGTCCTTTGCAGTCCAGCCCCCGAGTATAAGACTAGTCGAACAATGATTCTTGGGAGGATCAAGTTTCGTCCTTGATCTTCTTGGGTAATCTTCGGGGTGTTCACATTTATCCATGACTATACTATATGTGATGATATGCTACATTAGAATAGATGAATAACTCAGTGTTTGTATGCTATATAGAATTGTGCCTCTTAAGTAAATCCAATTCTAATCTAGACTAGGAATAGTATGTTCTATGCTCCACATGTGCCTCTGCCTGTCTGATTTATCATTACTTTATCATTTGGCTTACCCCTGTTAAAGTATGTGCCATTCCATCAAAGTCCATAAAGTAGTCTATTGCCATCCCTATGTCTGTTGTTACATCCATCCATCTTCCCTGTGGATACGATATTTTAAAACCCATCACCCCGGGTGAAATGCTCACCGATATCCGTGCGCTTGCGGATTATCTACCATAATATTTCTGTAGGCTTATCTTATACCAACCAACATTTCTTGCGCCATTGCTTAGAATGGATTCTAGATCTATTCTTTGGAAGTTGCGTTAAGAAATGTCAATAGTAGCATGGTATTTTTGCATTATTCCTCGGTTGAGAAGATGGTTCGCCACACGAAAGGAGGCCCAACTCTTGCGTTGGCATAAGACACGAACGAAGGAAGTTGGAAATATTAAGCACCCCACAGATGGCCAACAATGGCAAAACATTGATTCCCACTTTAAGGAATTTGCCGGTGAAAGCAGGAACATTCGGTTCGCTATGAGCACAGATGGCGTGAACCCATTCGGTAACCAGAGCTCAACACATAGCACCTGGCCTGTCGTGCTGTCAATGTACAACCTTCCACCCTGGCTATGCAAGAAACGGAAATACATGATGCTGACAATATTGGTCTCCGGGCCAAAGCAACCTGGCGACCGTATTGATGTCTACTTGAGGCCACTAGTTGATGACTTGAAGATACTTTGGAAGCCTGGTGTGAAGGAGGTTTGGGATGAGTTTGGCCGTGAGGATTTCACATTGCATGCCATGTTGTTCACCACCATCAACGACAACCCGGCTCATCGCAACCTTTCTGGCCAGAGTAAAAGGAAAGGTACAGCTTGCCCACACTGCTTGGAATAAACTTGTGCAGTGTGGCTAAGAAATTCAAAAAATTCTCATTTATGGGGCACCGTCGTTTCCTCAGCAAGAAACATGCCTACCGGGACATGGATTGTCAGTTTAATGGGGAAAAGGAGAATCGACAGGCGCCAATGCATGTGACCGGAGATCTGCTCCACTTGCAAGTCAAGGACGTCGAAACTATCGAGGAGTTACCCAAATTGTCTAAAAAGAAACTTCGCAAAAGAAAGAAGTGATATGGTGAAGAAGAAGATGGGCGAGGAATGTGGAACAAGAAATCAATTCTATGGGAGCTAGAGTATTGGCCGCTTTTGGATGTGCGTCATTCGATTGAAAACATGCACATCAAGAAGAATGTGTGTGAAGCTACTTTGGGAACATTGCTACAACAGAAGTCGAAAGGAAAAGATCATAAAAATGCAACGGATGATCTTAAAGAAATGGGCATTAGGCCGGAGCTCTATGCAAAGGAAACAGACACAGGTATGGACCTTCCCGATGCTGCAACCACCTTGTCAAAGGCAGAGAGAAAAGAATTCTGTGAGTTTTTGCATGGTTTGAAAGTACCTTCAGGCTACTCATCGAACTTCAAGAGGCTAGTGTCGGTGAAGGACCTGAAAATGAATTTCAACTTGATGAAATCTCATGATTGCCATGTGTTGATGACATCTATTCTTCCTGTTGCACTAAGAAGTATCAAGACAGAACTGGTTCGCGACGCGGTCACGAGCTTGTGTTTATTCTTCAATGAAATAGAACAGAAGGTGATTGATGAGGAAAAACTATTGGCCTTAGAGAGGAGGCATTTCGAGACCCTGTGCCTGCTGGAAGCTACCTTCCCACCATCATTCTTTGATCTCATGCTACATCTAACAGCACACCTCGCGAGGGAGATCTAGTACCTTGGCCCATCTTACCTTCATCAGATGTTTCCATATGAGAGGTACTTTGGATTCCTCAAATCATTGGTACATAACAAGTCATTTCCGGAGGGAGTCATTGTTCGTGGCTATGAGACCATTGAAGCAGTGGAGTGGGCCATGGGTTATATGGACCCCCAAAACCCCATTGGTGTGCCTCGGTCACGGCATGAAGGTAGGCTTTCAGGTGTTGGTACCCTAGGGAAAAAGTCAATCACTCCGCTCCCAGAGGACTTCAGGAAGGCTCATTTCACCGTGATAGAATAGAGCGTAGAGGTTACACCATTTGGTAATGAGCACAAGCAACAACTATGTGAACAAAACCCTGGCTGTACTGAGGATTGGGTTGCAAAGAGGCACATGCATTGCTTCAACAGGTGGCTCCGAAATTATGTCCAGCAGAGTGGCAGCGCTGCTATAACCGACGATCTAAGAAAACTAGCAGCAGGGCCATTATTCACTGTTACAACATATCAAGCAATGGATATCAATGGATACACGTTCTACACCATGGCCCAGGATACCAAGAGCGTCTATCAAAATAGTGTTGTGCGTGTACGGGCCGTCGACAATAAGAAGAACACAACCACATATTATGGTCAAATAGAGGAAATTTGGGAGGTTGATTATGTAGGATTCAAGGAGAGCTATGATCAAGCACAAATTTGGTTATGTTAGTGTTGATCTCCGGGTCTTTGGTTACAAAACCGAACCGTTTGTCTTCGCCAAGGATGTTGAGCAAGTGTTATATGAACCTGACCTTGCAAAGAATAACTGGAGTGTGATTTTGCCTGGAAAAAAAGGCTTGTTGGGGTTGAAAATGTTGTTGAGGAGGAGGAATACAACCAGTTTGACGAAAGTCCATCCTTTCACACTTCATACATGCCCCGAGTCTTGGGAGCTGACAAAACACCATACTTGCGAAGCGACCATCATGAAAAGATCCATATACAAAAATCAAAGAAGAAAAAGAAGCAAGATTGATTTCTGCTAAATCCGAACCTTTTTGTAAAATGCAGGGATGTCTATTGCTGGAAATGGAATCCTTTTTGTAATATATATAGGATGTGTATTGGTGGAATTTGAATGAATCTCCTTTCTGTAATATATGATACCTAAGATACTGCCTAAGATGCCTATATATACTGCCTAAGATACTGCCTAAGATGCCTAAGATACTGCCTAAGATGCCTATAAACGAGATGTGCAATTAGTAGTACCACACATCTGAGAGTTTGACTCCTCGATAAGCGAGATGTGCAATTAGTAGTATCCACTCATCGGAGACGCGTCTTCTGTATCTTCTCTCCAAAATAAATAACCGTTGCCCCAACCCCTTCTTCTACCCGCGAAACCACCACATCCCCTTCATCTACCCGCGAGAATACCACAACTGGCTACACTTCTCGTTGTGCCTCCTCCGCTCCACGCCAAGCGACTTCCCTTCCACGCCGGCACTCATGGCATCGAGCGAGCACCCACGGTCGCTCGCGGAACTCCCGGCAGAGGTGCTGGCGATCATCATTGGCCGAGTCGGTGCGACATCGAATCAGCCGATGGAGGACCTCTGCAGCCTACGGGCAACCTGCAAGGACATGCTCCGCCCCTACCGCGACAGAGACGTCGGTAGGCACCTGGCACTGGATCGGGTTCTAGTCGAGCAGATGCAGAACAACGACCCCGTTGGCTACGACGTCTTCCTTCATAGCCTGGCTGTAGCCGGCAACCCGGTGTCCTGCTTTCTCAGCGGGATGGACGACATCTTCGGTAGGAACCGCAGCCCTCAGCCTCCCCTCGACGAGCTCCACCGTGCTGCCAAGGATAGGCACAGAGGGGCGGCCTATGTGGCCGCCGTCTTCCTCTAGAGCCAACAGCGGGGCCGACACGGAGGCCACTGCAATTGCGTACATGAAACAGGTTGAGGGCGAGGAGTAAGGGCAGTGGCGTCCGCGTTTGATTAGTAATGTGCAATCCCTAGATTTTCGGCATCGTGGGGTCAATCTGGCTTGGCAAATTAGGAGTGTCGCCCTCCGTCGTGGCCTCCGCCGGCCGATGCTGCCAACGGCGGTGGCGCGAGGCAACATTCTACATTGCGCAGGCAAAGCATTCTGAGGTACGGCGCCGAGCCGGAGGGGGTTTTGCATGTATTTCTGTAGTGATGAATGTAGGCTTCGTTACGAATGTAATGTCTTCTTCTATCGTGTAAAGTATCGTGCAATCGGTTATTGATAGACAAGATTTGATTTCTCACATTTCTGAGTCAAATCCAAGGTTGCGGCGTCCTCTGCTTCCTCCTCTGTTCTATTGGAATGAATAATAGTTTGTGTGGGAAAATGAGACGACGATTAACCATCCTGCGTCTCTAATTAGGGTGGGGCCCAGTTCTATTGGAACGAAGAACAGTTCTCATTTCTCCTTTTAATCTGCAGTCAAATTTTGTAACATGTATTTCTCCGTCGTGCTTAGTCCAAATTTGATGATTTTTTTCTAGTTTTTTCTAAAATCCCCATCTTTTCATTAATTTCATTGTTTAGTGTATATTCCTTTTCGTGAATAATGTTAATATGCCTTATCTTGTTCTTTGTAAGTCCAACATAGAAATAATATTTGTTTTCCACAACCATTAGTAATGAAACTTTACATTTCGTGATCTTAAGGTGAACACATGCTTGTGTTACAATTTCGAATGCGTACGAGATCGAACATGTTGCAAAGTGTGGAAAACTTCAATGTTCAAGCAACATTGTAGGAAACTATGTGAGAGATGTAGCCATTTTTACACAAGTATATTCTTCCTTTATCGAAACCATTTGAATTTTTTATGACAAGTTTATGTACCCAAATTATGTTTCCACGTAAATTTGTAGAATTTTTGGAGCAAACTAAGATGTTATTAGAATTATTATATCACAAGCATGAGATGTATATTCGAATTATAAGAATGTTAGGTATACAAGTGTGACTGTTGATATTTTATTAAAATACTAAATGTCCAAATATGAATTGATGTTATTTTTAATGAATTTTTAGGTGCTGTTTTACTGGCTCTAATATTTGATGGATGCGAGTTTTAGTTCTAAAAAATAGTATCGGGCCCACGTGTTAGTGTTAGCAGCTTAAAAAAGAATATAACCACCCGGACCTACCTGCCAACGAAGGCGACGCGAGTTTACTAACCAGCGTCGGTGACGACTATCCATTGTCTCCAACATCGAGTTCATCACAAGAGGAATAGATACTGTAGGCGACGCTGATGGATCTGCCCGCATCTCTTAGATCGAGTTCATGCGACATGTATACAAAATCCAACAACCAAACTAACTAGTTCATGATCCACAAATTAAACAAACGAAGCAGTTCATGATCGACAAACTAAGAAGTCCAACAACCTGACGAACAAACTGACGAACACACAATAATCACAAACACATTATTAATGTTACAGGAGTGGATCAATTAGTCGGTCGCCGCTATCGGAGTCCCGCCGTCGGAGCCGTCGTTGCCGCCGTCAGAGCCGTCGTCGTCACCACCGTCGGAGCTATCATTGTTGCCGAGGAGAGACCGCTAGACCACGGGGAGCTTCTCAAACTTTTCAGCCAACACGTGGATCCTGAAGGCGAGACCCTTGAGGCTGCGATCCTTGTAATCGTCAGGCGCCTCGATCTTGAATGCTGCGCCAACATCTCAGAGCGTCATGAACGCGCCCTGGAGCAGTTCGACGGCGAAGCTGATGTCGGCGACCTCCGACTTCTTCTCCTCCTTCTCCTTGGGCACCGTCGGCTCCTTCCCCTTCTCCTTGATGGTCAACTTCCTCCGATGGCGGCTTTCATCATCGTCATCCTCTCTTCGTCCCCGCTTCACCGACGGGTAACTCGACGCCATGCTCTTCTGGCTCCTTGTTGGTGTGATCTCTCGTTGACCGGAGTTTGTGGTTTTTTGATGGCGAGGGGCAAGAAGATGAAGCGAAAGAAACGATATGATTATGGAGCAACCAGCAGTCGTCGGGGATTTATGATGACAAGACATGAACCGTCAGGGCGCCTTCCTCCCCATGCCCCACGTCCCCCTACGCCTCGGGAACCATTTTTTCGGAGCAAAACCGTCCAAAAACACGTGTCGCATTTCAATTTCGCGGGAAGGTGGAGGGGCAGGGGCAGTTGTCGGGCCCACGCATCAGCAGCCAAACCGCGTCGCATTTCAAGTTCCATATTATTAGTAACGAGTTTTTATAAATGGCCGCGTCGCATTTCAACTTCCAAACCCCGTCGCCTTTCAATTTCCAGATCCCGTCGCCTTTCCATTTCCTTCCCCTTCTCCTTCATGGCCGCGGTGTGCTTCGTGGAGCTGCTGCCAAATGAACTAGTCACCCAGATCATCCTCCGCTGCATCAAGGGTGAGACCGCCATTCGTTTCCTGATCCTTCGTAATCAGGTCTGCGGCACCTTCCGGCGCATCTGCGACTCGGATGAGGTACTCCTGCAGGTGTCGCTGCGTGAGATTCGTCAAGAGTGCAAGAATCGCTACATCAGGTCCTTGTTGGAGGAGCGCTTCCGCCTCGCCAAACATCTGGAGGCATTATGCTTCGAGGGGATGGAGATGTTGATGAGGCGGCAGAATCCCGATGAGGGTCTGGAGCTCGTCGGAAAGGCCGCTATCAAAGACGTCGGTGCGAAGTACTTCTTAGCGATGCTGAAGTACCATCGCAACCCTGCGGACCCCGAAGCGATGGCACTGCTCCACGAAATCAGTGGCGGGCCGTCGCCCCCTGACGGGCGGTGGAAGAACCAGAACCTGCACCGGCTGCACTACCTCGTCCACCGAGATCTCTAGAACATTGCGTGGTGGTACTGGCTTTGTGACGGCGACGATGACATTCCGTTGCTGCCCGTCCAGAATCCCCACGTCTGCATTCGGGCAGCGGGATGTAGGCGCTACGGGCCGGAGACCCCAAGGATCATCCACTACTGCAGCGCCGAGTGTCGCATCTGTCATGAGTTCGACCTATGGATGCGTGGATTCAGCGTCACGGTGGAGTACGCCGTCAGCAGGATGAACATCGGGATGTAGGCGGAAGCATCAATAAAAATTATGTATCTTAATGTAAATTATTACATATTCTATGTGGCATCTACAAGATTTGATTTGTCATGTTTCTGAGTCAAATCGAAGGTTGCGGTGGTCTCATTTGCAGCATTAGAGGCCTAGGGTGCCATCTTGGATGTCAAAGTGGGCACGGCGGCGGTGGTGGCCTCTGCTAGTCTGCTTCCTCCTCTGTTCTATTGGGTGGGCGTAGGAGACGAGGATTGGAGGGGCAAATGAGACGCGGGTTAACCACCCCCTCTGTTCTATTGGAATGAAGAACAGTTCTCATTTCTACTTTTAATCTGCAGTCAAATTTTGTAACATGTATTTCTTCGTCGTACTTAGTCCAAATTTGATGATTTTTCTTCCTATTTTTTCTAAAATCCCCATATTTTCATTAATGCATTGTTTAGTGTATATTTCGTTTCGTGAATAATGTTTATATGCCTTTATCATGTTCTTTGTAAGTACAACATAGAAATAATATTTGTTTTCCACAACCATTAGTAATGAAACTTTGCATTTCGTAATCTTAAGGTGAACCCAAGCTTGTGTAAAAATTTCAATTGCGTACGAGATCGAACGTGTTGCAAAGTGTGGAAAACTTCAATGTTCAAGCAACATTCTAACAAACTATGTGAGAGATGTAGCCATTTGTACACAAGTATATTCTTCCTTTATCGAAACCATTTGAATTTTTTATGACAAGTTTAGGTACCCAATTTATGTTGCCACGTCAATATGTAGAATTTTTGGAGCAAACTAAGATGTTATTAGAATTATTATATCACAAGCATGAGATGTATATTCGAATTATAAGAATGTTGGGTACACAAGTGTGACTGTTGATATTTTATTAAAATACTAAATGTCCAAATATGAATTGATGTTATTTTTAATGAATTTTTAGGTGCTGTTTTACCGGCTCTAATATTTGATGGATGCGAGTTTCATTTCTAAAAAATAGTGTCTGGCCCACGCGTCAGTGTCAGCAGCCTATATATGCGAGTTTACTAACCAGCGTCGGCGATGACTATCCATTGTCAGCGTCAGCAGGTAAACCTTGCGCGCGCTGTTCAAAAATTCCCACCTATATTCACTATAATGCCCATGGAATTCCAATTCCACCAGAGAGTCATTCAAGGGCACGCCAGTAATTTCCGTGAACATAGTAACGCGCGCGCAGGGGACATATACTCGGGAGTCTAATTCAGACAGATCCACCACGCCCGCACTCTCCCCGCTGCTGCCCTGCTCCTTCTCCAGCCCTAGCCCGCCGCCGCCGCTCTCCCCGCCGCAGCCCTGCTCTTCTCCAGCCCCACCGTTCCTGACGTGACGTCGGCGAAGTGGCTCCAGCCGTGACGACAGTGACGAGGACGCGGTTACCGGTGTGCGGACGGCGTCCGGCCAATCTAGAGACGGTGACGTGGATCTGGCATCCCCGGCCACGACGACGTGCCGGCCACCTCAGGCAACGAGGCGACGCGGATCGGGCCTCTCCGACCACCATGAGAACAACTACTTCATTCGCGACAGAGGTTAGTGCTGCTTGAACCCCCAACGCCCTCTCTGTGCTCGGCCACCCAATCTGCTATTCCTGTCAAGGTGGATTAGGGAGACATGCTACTTTACGGTTGTTCACATAGGATTATTCTCCTGGAATTGCCTGCATTAGTACAACATACCTTAATAGTTCATTTTTAATTGATTGGCTGTGGATTTGACGGATGAATTTTGTTGCTCCAAGTCTGTTTGAATAAATTGTTGCTAACAGATGAACTTATATGAACTGTTGAAATTCTGATATGCTTCGAATGTACCAGATCAACAGTTATGCTTTGGACCTGTTAGCATACTTTAATTCTAATTGCTTTGTCCTCTTGTTGCATCTACACATGGAACACACAATTCATTGATGCTGAAGTTGGACAAGGAAGCAGTTGAAGGAATTTAGTCTCTGCTTTGATATATAAGCATATTGCTTCACCCTGTCAAAATGGTTAGCACCTATCCCCAACCTGTATGCTAATATCAACTATTTTGCCTGTCAGAGAATAAGAATTTATCTTATTTTGTTTAGGTTTTCACTCTAGCTTATGTTGCTCTATTGACGACCTGACATATCATCTATGCAGTCTCCCACAACACCAAACTCCTCTACCTCCAGTGCACCATCACAGCCCATCGACGGTGAACCTTGTACACAGCCTATCAATGGTGATCATTCTTCACAGGGTCACTTAGCACATACTGCTGCGAGTAGTATTCGATCCCGCGGGTCAAGGACACAAACCAAATGGCCAGAAGACAAGTTGACCGCAACTGGACTTGATAACAATTATTGGCCTACCCCAGATGCTGCGAGGGATAGATTTGTATTGGTCTGTGGCCTCATTGCTCGAGAGAGGGTGTCAATCAACAAGGCAGTTGAAGATCTCTCAGCAATTGAGAAGGAAGAGCTGTTCACAGTTTTAGAGGAAAAGCCAGATTACCCAGCCAATCTGGCTGAATCTGTTCGCAAGAAGGCAGTTAAGGCAGCTATGTCAGAGATTGGAACCTTGCAACGACAGTTCAAGACCCATTTAAGAAAAAAATTTGTGATCCAAGAGGAGACTCCCTTTGTGAAGCATGCCTTTTTGCAGCCAGAAGACTGGATCGTGTTTGTGCAGGAAACCAATTCTCCTAGATTTCAGCAATTGAGCCAGGGGATGAAAGAAAAGAGAGCATTGGACCAATTTCCTGGACGTTCGAGGCCTTATCTGCGGGCAAGGGTAGGGAAGAGGAAGACCACTAGTGAAGGAAGCGGGGACATAACATTCAGTAACCCTGCGGTGGTGGGGGCAGCAACTAGGGTGAAAACACTTGCAGCTCAGGCTAGCGATGGTTCTTTCGGGGTTAGGGAGAATATTATCCTCACCGCAGCACTTGAGACTCCAGAGCATCGAGGTCGGCTCCGAGGCTTGTCTAGTTCACTTGGCTGGGGTAAAGGGTTTGGTGAAGAGTTTGCTGCCATGTACAGGAAGAAGAGGAACAAGAAGGCTGTACCACAGATGGAAGACCTAGATGGTGAAGCAGTCACCAGAATTGTCTCCATTCTAGCAGAATCAGGCTTTGATATACGAAAAAATGTACTTCATCGTCCTCCCTAATCACCATCTGTCAGTAGCAGCGAGGAAGAAGATGTTCATGGCCTCGAGGAAGAAGATGTGCATGGCAGTGAGGAAGAAGAAGCATGTGGCAGAGAGGAAGACCATTGGCATGTCAGCGATGATGAAGGTAATCAATAGCACATTGATAGTCGATCACCTATGCTGGACAGAATAGATATGCTGATAAAGCCAACCAAGTGCAGCCTTTTGGATGGCTCCGGGAATAAAGTGGAGCTCGCACTAGCCACTATCTTTCCATTGCAAAAGACTCTCCATACAGTACTAGTGCAGGATGGGTATGATGTGGTGCAACCTAGTTACGTGTGGGGCAATACGGGTCACTACCCTCTGCCTATACCAATTGGGGGGGGTGAAGTAACAACCCTAGCTGAGGCTCTCTGTCTAAGGATCCAATGGTCAAAGAACAGGATCCATGTACCACCCATTACGAGAAATACCAACCCTGCTCCCACATCAGGTAGCAGGGGTACAGCATCAGATGGAGGTACTGCAGCTCAGCGTCAGCAAGAGAAAGCTCAGCAGCAGCAGCAGATCAGCAAAACTACGCAGCAAGAGCATCGACAACAGCAGGAGGAACCCAAACAATCTCCACCTAAGCAGCATCAGCAACAGCAGCAGCAGCGACAGGCGGAGGACAGGCAATATCCGCCTGAGCAGTAGCCACCGCAGAAGAAGGGGGCCAGGAAACCTCTGCCTAGAGATGAGCTTCTTAACTGTTTTTGGACAAAATGGGATCCAAAATACAAGCCTGCTATGCCTATGTTGTCAGAAGCGGACTTACAGGCTGCTGGACCGAATTGTGCCAGGTTGCATGCTTACGCCATGGAAGACAGTAAGGATAAACTTAGTTTTCCAGCAAAGTTGCCTGAAGACTCCTTTCATGGTGCTGGTGATTTAATGTTAAACATTGCATTCAGTCACGTGTATGACCTTATAACCCTGGTTGCTCTGGATGAGACCTTCTTGAGGTTGTGGACATTGTAACTGCCTTAAAACCAAAATAGATATTTCTTTAATTTTGACCACAAAGTTCATGCATGCTAACATTTGGATTTTTTGTAGGAAAATGATGGACAAGGCAGCGGAGATGAAGATCAGTGTTGGGTTTTTGGATCCACATGTTCTCACGACCACAAAGATTGAGAAGCAGTCTAACCTTGTAATACAAGCATTGAGAAATGCAATGACGAATGACTACGTGGTGGGTGCCTTCGGCACCGGTGGCCACTGTGTAACACTGATCATCTGTATGAAGTTCAAAGAGGTTTGGTATCTAGATTCTGCTAAACATCATCCCACGCGAAAGTTCGAAGACCTCCGAGCGCTTGTGAATTGGTCCGTACCTTGTAGGTTTTGTTCACAAAATTCAATCTCTTAGTGTTTCTAATCGGTATTGCTGATCATGCAGGGCCTCTGAAAATATAGGCCCAAACGACGAGGGGATGAAAGGAAAGAAGACAAAGCTAAAATCCAATCAGACATTCAAGCACAAGCCAAATACCACTGTAAGACCGAGGTTTTTTTATGGTCCCTTCATACCAATTTGGTACTGCATTAACTTGTCATTTTGGTACCTTGATGCGCAGTGTGCTCAGCAGCCACCGGGGTCCTTTTTGCATGGATTCCATGTGGCATTCAATATGTTCAAACTACTCGAAGACATACCTCACATCAAGAAGGCTGCTGTAAGTAGATAATGCTCTCACCCTTGTCTCTGCTCATATTCTCCATTTGATTTTAGAAACTGATTAGTACTTGTATTCTCATAATTATTTTATTTTGCAGGATTTCAAACCTGCCCTAAATGTTTCTACAGAAGATCTAAAGCCGGACCGGGAGATGCTGTGCGAGTACATTGTTAATGAGATCCTCGACCGAAATGGCAACCTCTATAATGGTGCACCGTGAGTTCATTGTACTGCCTGACAAACTTGAAACTTGCTGCATTCAGCCTAGTTTAGTACTGCCTGAGAAACCTGCTTGGCTGGGGTCAGATGTTGCCTGGTTTAGGCAGTTTTCTCAGGACTCCATCCAAACAAAGCACCGATGACGAACTTGAAACTTTAGCATGCATGTCGATCTAATGAGGAACTTGATGTGATCTCGCATTATTGTGTATATATATGTGATCTTGCTTGTGTATATATGTGATGAGAATGTGTTTCTGATGTCTCCTAGCATTGCTGTGGTGGCTGCGAAATCCTAGCTGTTTCCAGGATGCAGCCCCTGATCTGGTGGCTGCCAAATCCTGCCTGGTTCCGGGATGCAGCCAGAAAACGGGCAGGTTACTGTAGGCGCCCTACGTATCGGTCACAGGCGTTAAGTAAGGCACGTTACAAAAACAGATCCGTGAGTAACGGCCTTCACTTGGAACGCCCGTTACAAGTATGACAACACTGTAACGGGCCGCATAAAGGCCCATTACTAATACTGACCGGTGGGCCCCAGAAGTTTATGCTTTCGTCGAGATAGAGGAGACGCACTTCTAGAGCACGCGTCTCCTGTCGTCGAGACAGACGTGACGCGCGTCCAGAGCACACGTCTCCTTTCGTGGAGACAGGTGAGACGCGCGTCCAGAGCACGCGTCTCCTGTCGTCCAGACGGAGATGACGCGCGTACAAAAAATCCGTCTCCTTACGTGCGACGCGTGTCCACAGCAAATGTCTCCGATATTGAGTTCATGTAACGGGCTATGTTTCTGTGCCCATTACCAAAGGTCCATGTGGGCCCAGAGAAACAGACATTTCAGGTGACCGGTAACTAGTTTCAGTAACGGCCTTTGTTAGATGCCCGTTACAATTACGTGTTATCAGTAATGGGCATCTGCCCGTTACCTTTCCTGGCTTATTTGTAACGCTTGATCGGTAACGGGCGTTTTGCCCATTACCAATAGCCATCCGCACCCATTACCAATGTCTGTTTTTCACGTAGTGAAATTTAGAAAAATACGTCACAATTCTTGCCCTTCCATATATTTGTTTTGTGTGTATTTCTACAGGCAAGAAACACCCGGGAGAGTTTGTTTGTGATTTGTGCAGCAACAATAAAATGAGGAAGGCTTTTAGCAAGGTCCTTGGAAGGAAGACACAATCGTCATCGTCGAAGCCGGCATCAACAAGTTCTTCGCAGAGGCACTCAATCTCTGAGTTGCCGCGAAGCATGGAAGAGGACGTGGCGCCATCATGGAGCGACACCATGCTCCTTAGTGGAAGAAGAGACATGCGAAGCTTGTCCATGCGGTACACCGAACTACAAGGGCGCACGGAAGAGCCGCCCGTCCAACCTCGTCGCTCGACTCGTTCATCCGCTCCACCACTGTACACTCTACGACGTTGCAAGTATGGATTTTTCATGATGACGGAGGAGGAGGAGGAGAAGCTTGGTCACCTAGAGAAGAGGATTGTGCCCAACGTTGACTTCGACGACGATGCTCTCCAAATGTTGGGATGTTCTCCAGATATTTATCAAATGCTGAACCACCTTGGTTGGGGGCAATTTTCCGATGGAGTAGGGGTTAGCTTTCACATGGAGCTTGCAATGGAAATTCTCGTGATGATGGCGCCGGTTACTAATGAAGGGGTGCCATCCCTCTCATTTCGACTAAAGGATGATGACAAAATAATTTCTTATGAGCAAATTAGAGAGTTGCTTGGTTTCAAGAGCGAAGTTGATGTTATTGAAAGTGTATTGGAAGGATTTTGGAGTATGATTTCGGGGGAAGATAACCGGCAGAGAAATAGCATCCGGAATCCCATCATCCGGATATTTCATTCTTGGATGAGCAAGAGGATTTTGGGAAGAATGAGGGAGTCCAAGGTCACCGACATGGAAGTTAATTGGCTTTATTCGGCATTGATTGCAAGACAAGCCATTGATCCATCATATATCATGATCAATCGGTGGTGTTGTGAGGCAACTTCGGGGACTGGACAAATTGGTTCGTGATGCTATCTATCTATGATAGCAATTTCTGTGAGGCCGGGTATTTCAAGGAACCCAAAATTCCTACTCGCGAGGAATTCACTTGGGATTGATTACATGAAGCAAGAAAAATACATTAGTGGAGATGAAAAGAGAGGGTACAAGGAATGTGAAATTATTTATTGAAGGGAGAGAGAATTGGTTGGAAGAAGGAATTCTTGTATCGGCCAAGAAGAACAAAAGAGGAAGAATTATAGAAGACAGATCGTCTTCCACAGCCCAAGACCAAGGAGGGGCTGCATATCATCAACCATATGGAGGGATTCCTATGGCACCACCCTACTACGGAAGTGTGCCGATGCAAGCATGGGGGAGTGGTGCAGCCAGGCCGCCACCTCCTCCAACATATTATCCACCAACTTTTGTTTTGCCAAATGAAGCATTTGTGGCACCTTATACAAGCATGCCCCAGCCCCAACAAAGTGCAGCCATCATTGGGGCGTATATGCAAAGGAATGTACAAGACGTCGAGAGGATCCGGAGCCATGTCGACCATTGGCATGAAGGAACAGCGGGGATCACCCATCCATTGGGACGCCTTCAACTTGTGCCGCCGGATCAATTTCGTGGAGGGGCCAGGCAAACATATTATGAGCAAGGATTCAACGAATGTCAACCGACAGAGCAAGAGCAATCGGATGAGGAGTGAAGAAAGAAGGAAGGGATGAAGCTTTTTAAGTGTGGTTTGATTTTTCCTTTTCCTTTTCTTTATTTACATCTTGTGTGCGTTTATGTTTGCGTAGTATTTTCTTATTTTTATTTAATTTCAGCATGTGTGTGATAGTAGTAGTTTTTATCCATCATCATGAATAAGTTTCACCGTCATTTTTATGATCTTAATATGGATGGAAAATTGTACCATGTTGATATGTGATGATCGTTGCCGCTTTACTCGATCTTATGCTTGATTTATGCATGTTTAAGCTAGTGCTCTCTTTCAATATGAATCTGAAATTTAAATAAATGCTAGCCTAATCTTGTGTGGAGGTTATGATAACTCAAGTCCCATAGTTCTTTTTCGTTGCTCTCAAATTTGAATGAATCAAAGAACCTTTTTATTCTCAAAAGTTATCCTAACCTTGTCATGAGTACCGCTTGCATTTTGCTCTACCCATCCAAAGCCTAAATTTACTTGAGTGCAAAACACTAGTATATACAAGATTTATTTTTTGGTGCATTAATTCAAGGCCTGATTTCTCTGGCCCCAGACTAAGAAGCTGGTCATTCCATTTTTGCGTATCGTTTTTTATGCTAGCCTCTTCTATCCGTGCATTGTGAGTTTCCACATTGGGAATTTTGCAAACCTCGCCAGATTTCCAACCAAAACCCAAACATATCTTTTTCGTGTTCAGCTCCTTGACCACAACCCAATATATGAGTATGGATGAATATTTTGAGGAAGATTACAAGGAAGGTGCTTCAAGTGAGTAAGGGAGACTTCAAAAAGATCCCATAGAAGATATTTTCGAGTATCTCTCTGTAAGAAAATATGAGAGCTTCAATTTCCACCTTGGCATATTTATCACCTCTTTTGCCTGAGGATGAGCAAATGTCTAAGCATGGGGGGGGGGTTGCCAAGCAAGTGCTAGTATGGTCTAGAGTTCAAGGGGAGCAAATAAAAAAAAGAGAAAAAGTATGATGAAAGAAGAAAAAAATGATGAAAGAAATGATAAAAGAGAAAAAGTATGATGAGAAAATGAAATAAAGAAAAAAAATATAATAAAGCTCTCCGGTTCTGTAGCTTTGTTTAGTGCTTTTTAAGTTTTCAAGAGGATTCAAGATCAAGACCCATACTCATCTTTCCAACCATGTGCAATCCGATAACGAGGACTTCGTTTGTGCCTCGGGATCACTCTTTGCCTTTTGCACATGTCCACCTATCTAAAAGTGTGTGTTCATCTCTCCCCCCTCCTTGATAACATTATTTTTCCAATGACCTTTTTGACGAGTCTCAGTAAGACCATGAGAAGCTAGTCTTGTTTTAATAATATCTCAACTATAATATCTTGGTATGACTAAACTTTCCTATGGCTCCATATAAAGCTTTCCACCATATACTTTGAGAGAGGAAAGGAGTAGAACAAGTAGGCTTGAGAGACAAGATGAGATGAGAGTACATGAGCAAAGTGCAAGATGGTTATTTTTTATCTTGGTAAAGCAATTTTTCTCTTTATCTCATTCTTTATTTTTCAAAATTTCTAAGATTTATTTAAAAATTTGAGAGCATGATCAAGTACTTGTGGAAAGAGCTTGAATGATATCTACCCTCCATAAAGATAAAAGTTAGTACATTATGAAACTTTAATGAATATAAATCTAGAGAGCATTATGTTTTCTCATGTATGATCAAGTGTAGGGTATGAACATCGAAGGGCAACGCTGATATCCATTGAAGGCTTACTCGAGGACGAGCAAGGTTTAAGCATGGGGGGATGTTGGCGGTTGATTTCCGTCAACCTAGCCACTTGTTTGCCTTCTATGTTGGTATTAATTTGATAGGCACACTAACAATCTTAACCCCCATTATATGTTAAGTTCGCACTCACGCATGGTTTTTGGAGTTTATTGTTTACACAGGAAAAAAGAGCCTAAATGAGGACTTCCGGGTAAGGTTCATCAAGGGTTTCACGAGTAGATCATGGACCCCAGGATAATTCAAGATACAAGATGAACATGACTCCAAATGAACCAAGGACTAAAGCGTGAAGCTGAGAAGTGTTGAGGACCTAGACGGAAGATGCGGGAGTTCATACTCCAAGCACCCTTATCTAAACCGGAAAATGACGTCAAGGACCCACATGCAACTCGGCAAAAACTCAGGAAGTCACGAGAAGTCCTCAAAACTTTGAGTCAAACCTTTCTAAAATGGTCAAACCCCTAAGTTCCTATACCCTTCTCTAGAACTTTGGCCATATCTTCAAATTTTCCCTAAATACTGAAAATTCTGCCAATACAAAAGTTGCTCAGAATTTCCAATGACACAATTCATCTAATTACCGGCATTTCAAATTTTGAGTGCAAAAGCCTCAAAATCTTGGTCAACGCCCTGAGCACCTTTTTGACGGCGTAGACAAAAACTTGTTTTTCCAGCCGATTTTGTGCTCAATCTGTTGATCTTTACCGAGGTCAACCTTTGTTAAAGTTGTAGAGGGTTGTCTCATCTACAACTTTGGTATTGACCAAATTTTGAGTTATGTTGGGTTTGGAATTGATCCAGTCGGTCAAAGTACCCTAGGCTGAGTTGTTTTGCTGCGCCAGCCGCCAGAGAGCGCGCCCTGGGCGCAACATCGCGGCGAGATGCCGCCCCGACGCTAGATGCGGTGCGTCTGCCCGCCTCGCGCCACCTGGCACAAACACCGAGGGTGGGACCGTCGTCCTGCGTTCGCTTTGCCCGATGTTGCCCGTGCCACGGAGCCCTCCCACGTGTCATGCCCGGGCCCATGTCCTCACCACCCGTAGCGTCGCAGCTTCCCCCGCCGCCAAGCGCCGATCAGATTAGCGCCACGCCGCCACCCTGGGTCGAGCTGGCCAACTGGCAGGTCAAGCCGAGGCAATGCCGCACTCCCTCACGGCCGCCTATAAAAGGGGCTGAGCTCCCCGAGCTCGTCGCGCCGCCCTGTCCTACACCGCCATGTTGCCGCGTCCGCCGTCGGAGCACTGCCGTCGAACCGCTGCTCCCGAGCCGCCTCGTCTCCGCTCAAGTCCACCGGAAGCACCGCACGACCCAGCTGGAGCCTCTCGTGCCGCGCATTGCCGAGCCTCGCCATCCTACTCGACGGAGTCCAGCTTTCCACGGTCGGAGATCCAGAGCACCGCCGAGCTCGCCCGCCGGCCGCTCCTCCACCCCGTCCAAGACCCGGCCGCAACCCTAGGTGATTCCCTGGTACTCCTTCACACCTCTCCCAACCCTAGATCGGCGCCGGTTCGCCGGAATCCGGCCACCTTGGCCGGCGGCCATGGCCAGGGACCTGTCTGCAAGGATTGCGATCTTGACATGGTTAAAAATGTAAAAGAGAGGGCCTTCCAGTAAAGGTGAGGGCATGGTTGTGAATAAGAAGTTTAATCCAAGGACCTATCGGATAATAGATTCTTTAACCCTATATTCAAAATAGTGAGATTTTGTAAAATTTATAATAAATCAAAGAAACATCAGAAAAATGCAAAGTCAAATGTTCTGTAATCCTCATGAACACAAGCAAATTTTCTCGAAATGAAGTTTGTAAATTTCTTCCTGGAATTTGAATTAATTTGAATTGATCAGTTTGGATAGATTTGAAATAATTTAAAATCTAGAGCTGATCTGCATGTGAAATTTTAATATGTTGTTAGTATGATCATGCTTGTTCTTGTGTAGAAAAATGGCACATAGATCTGTTATATATCTTTGCTGATAATTTATGTTTGATATAAGGCAGCATTTATGTTCCTGTGTAGTTTTAAATATTTGGTTAAGAAAATAGGGTTGATCTTTTTGCAGTAGCCTACCTATGACTAGGTGCAGCTATGGGAAATATATGAATAGCGTTTGACATGTTTAACTAGCTCGAATTAATTTAGGTCTTAAATATGAGTCTTTTTAATAAAGCATGTTGTAACAAGTTTCTGGCCATGATAATTTTTGAGTAGTCTTGTTTTACCTGGATATGGCTATAGTAAAAGTTGTAGCTCCAATGCATGCTTGTATATTTCTATGTGATTTACTTATCTTTTCAGCAGTGTTAAAGTTTTGTATTTTTCATGCTAGATCTGTAGCTTAGTTTAATATGAGTTTTTGTGAGTAGCTCAACCATGCCATGTTTATGCTCTGTGTAAATTCTTGATGCTAGATCATGTATAGATCTCTCTACATAAAAAGATCATGTTTTTGTCAGCTTGTTCTTACTAGATTTTTCATGTGCAGTTCATAGCTAAGTTTAATGCCAATTTTGGGCAGTATCTTTGTTACCATAATATGTGTTTTATAAATTTTCTCTCTGTCTGTTTGTGTGTGGAATATATAGATTTAATTTTCAAAGTAAATCAAGCTTAATAAGTGGAATAAAAGAAAAATCAAAATCACCTTTAAGGTGAACTGAAATCGAATAACAACACTTCACCAAAATACACCCTAAACAGCACCCTTTTATTTTGGTGAAGTCAAATAAATTAATTATTTTAAATGTGCACACAATCACCATCAAATAAGTAAGATAAATATCACACACATACATTTCCATGATAAAGGAAAAGTATGCTGAATATAATTTGTCTAGGTGAATGTGGCCAACAATACACCCCATGTTTACCTTATAAATCTGAACTGAGTTCTCCCTCCTTAAATATGAAAACTTAAAGTTTACGCATATGCATGTCGTGTAGAACTTCCGGGCGAGAGCTACAAGTTGGTGCCGGAAGCTGAAGGAGAGCTAGTTGAAGGAGAAGGTGACCGTGGTGGAATTGCAACAAGACTCGAACCAAGTTCGGGGGATCTCCAGACTAACTTTGCTAGTGAAGGCATGCCCCAGAGCATAACCTATGTTTTGAACTTATGCAATTATCTTTGATATGTTTGTGCATTTATGTTTCAGGAGTTGATTTGAAACCCTACATGCATGATCTTAGGTTCCTATGCTCAAATACTAGTATGATAAGTCGCTAGTTGCCATGCTCTAAGGACACGGTAAAAGTCAAGTGATGTTTGTCACTCAGGAGCTATAGGTTTCTTATGTTGGAATCATAAGATTTGCTAAGCCGATATGCTCATGTGGTAAGAGCTTGGGATGGACTCCGGTCAGTAGTTGTCCCTGGGTAAGCGTTTGAACGTACTAAACATTTGTCAAGAATGGGACCGGTAAGCCTAGTACCTTTTGACTCAGCAAGGGAACTGTCTACCACTAATCTTGGGAGCAAGTCTCCCCACGGTTGCAGCCAAATGTGTGGTGCAAGGGGGAGGCCGACCGGTGAAAGAGACCGTTACGGAATCACCTTGTACCTAAGACTGCGGACATTGTAAGGAATCAGATGCTCGTAGCCTAAGAGGGGGAGGGGGTGAATTACGCAACTTAAAAACTTAACTTATGGCTTATCACTATTTGCATCAAACATAAACTAGAACATGTTATCTAGATGTGCAACTAAGGTTGTTCTAGTGTGAAACTCCCATCCCAAAACAAGTTTTGCAACCTATAGCCAATCCTAGCAAGATACTACTCTAGGAAAGTAAAGGGAAACAAGAATTGCAAGAATGTAATGCGGAAACGTAAAGGGGGATGAGAGGAAGCAAACTCTTGACACGCGATTTATCCCGTGGTATCGGTAGGCACTAAGCCACCCAAAGTCCACGTTGTTGAAGCACTCCACACAAGAGTATTGCTTCCCGGTCACCAAGTCTCTCTCAAGAGCACCACTTGACTTGCCACAAAGGCTCGCCACGAAGGCACTCACCAAGCTCCCTTGGTCACCTTGATGCCGCCTCCACTAAGGAGCTTCTCCACCAAGGGAAGGGGGTCTCCACGTCCCCCGCACAAAGTGTCCTCGCCGCTCCACACCAAGCCGGAGGGTCAAAGACGTTTGCCGGAGAGCCACCTAGGCTCCAAGGCTTCCGGCGCACCTCGTACAACTTGATCCACTCGAGAATCACCTCACAACGTAGGCACACCTTGCACTCACTCAACACTAAGCTAAGCCTAGCACTAAGCACACACACAAAGCATGTGCAAGTCTATGGATGAGCAATTTAGCACTTGGATGGCTTGGATATGATCTTCTATGAGTCTTGAACTCCTCTGCACTTCCACACACTCTAGCATCCTCAAATGGGCAAGTGGAGGGGGTATAAATAGCCCATGGTGACCAACTAGCCATTGCTCAACGGCTAGCAGAAAACACAGCATCGGATGAACCGACGCTGTATTTTTCCAAGGTGGCGGTTCATCTGGTGCCCTCCACATCATCATAACCGTTGCATCCTGCTGACATAATTCATCTGACGCTTCGACCGACGCTCCTCCGCTGACTGTCGGTTCATCCGGTGCTGAAGGGTTCCACGCCAAAACCTCTCTTTTAGCATTTTTGAAGCCATCAGATGAACTGTTGCTTCATCTGTCGGTTCATCCGGTGCTGAGGGGTTCCGCACCACAACCTCTCTATCTTGATTCCCTGATGCATCGGATAGACCGACGGTGCCCACCAATGGACCGTTGGTTCATCCGGTGCCCCTGTCTCAGCCGCTTCTTCTCTGGCAATCATTCGGTGCAACTAGAAAACCCACCGTCGGTTCATCCGACGCTCTTCAAGTTAACTCCTGTCTTGACGCAGTGTACCATTTCATCTGTTGCTTGCACCGATGCTTGCTTCCTTTGTACCGTCGGTTCATCCGACGGTGCTCTGTTCTTCTTTTTCTTCTCATTTTGGCATGTGGTATTTTTGCATCCATGGGACCTAGAAATGTCTACAAAGACATGCTCAATAATATGGTTAGTCCCATTGATCATGTTGTCATTAATCACCAAAATCAAACTTTGAACAAATGGCATATGAGGCCATGTTCGCTACAGATATTGATCCCGAACTGAGGATGACTGGGAACCGTCTGGTTGGTGCGTACCCCACCCCTTTTGGTCCACCTTGCAAGGTTATTAATCGATCGATCGTTGGCCTCTCACCGTTATCTGAGATTGCTAATCCATACAGGCTATGTCCCTTAATGATGGAACTAAGAAGTAATACTGTTGTATGCTTAATTGTTTGCACAACTTATGCTTGCAATAGTTGCTTACTTAGTAATGGTTAATTAACTAGAATTTTGAGCTAAAACTTGAAAGTAAGGACCTACTCTTTGTTGCTTTTTAGCAAAACAACCCACTAGCCAAAAAGCTTACATGTCTAGAGAGTTGCTGATCTCACATCACCCGACGGTTATGTCTTTCTGAGTATAAGTATACTCAGCCTTGCTTTGTTGATAATATTTGCAGGTGTTGACGCGAATGATGGTTTTCCGTGGACTGGTTTCTCTCCCACCCTTTTGGGGAAGTTGAGTGGGAGGATGATAGTGCTTAGTGATATCATAAATGGCCTCCCGTGATGTCGCTTGTGATGTTTAGTATTTTATTTCCGCTGTGCTTTCAAACTCTGAACTATTTACTTACATGTATGGAACTTGGTTTGTAATAGTGAACCTTTGATGAATATGATGTAATAAATGGTAACTTGTTATTCTTTGGACTCGTCGTCGTGTGAGTTTTAATGTACAATCTTCGATCCTTGTTGTAAGTGATTTACCAGGCTTGACCCAACAGATATCGACAAGTTAACTCCTCTTTAATGCATAGTGACCAAGTGGATGGTTTATGTGTTAAATAGGAATTAATTTAGACGATTCTGTCACAACTGGCATCAGAGCTCGATTGTACACCAGAGACCTTAGTACACCCTTAATAACATGTTTTTGGATTAAAACTTGCAAGGTTAAGGTGTTTTTGCAAAATGCCTTAGGAACGCTAAGGATTAACTAGTCCGAGAGGCCCTAGAGGGATTTTGGGTTCTTTCAGGTGGCTAGTACATTATGGTGTATTTAAACTGACTCCCAGCACATTTTATTATCTGTCAAAACTTACTTTCTCGCACAACCATACTAGTTCATCATGTTTTGCTATACGTGGTGGTGCCACATGGAAGTCATGGGACCAATTCCAAAGGGAACCCACTGTCACGTCTGTGTCTCGTCACATTTTGCCATACGTGTGCATGATTCCGCATTACGAACATGTGAAGGGGGACGCCCTCCAGTCAAAAGGAGCGTGTCTCAGGTTGGACGCTGTCCATACAGCACTAAATGCATGGGTGACGTTTCTATAGTGAACGGTAATGTTTGAGGACGCTTCCGTGATGTGCTGGCATGGAAGGTTCATTTTCTGCAGGTACACTAACCACGATTCGTAAGTGCTAAGATCGATTAGAAATTTGACTAGCTATTATAGGGAGAGTCGTATATTGTGCCATGTCACCGGCGCTAACTTCGATCTTGACAAGGAATTGTCTGTGAGGACGAATAGGTTTTGCATGCATCATGTTAAAATCTTTAAAACTGAACAGCAATGATAATGAGTACAAATTGAAATCACTTTCATCCAAGTTTTTGTCAAAACCACTTAAGGTCTTTCTAGTGTTGTCTGAATGATCTGCTGGTCTGGAATTTTTTTTTTCGGGCTAGCAAAAGAAGTTTCCTTCAAAGACCTTTTATTCAAAAGTTGTCTCCAATTTTACAACGAAGTTGTTGTAAAATTTTCATAAACTCTGGATCAGATGAACTCAAGTTATGATCTTTTTCTTCAGGTGTGATCTAGCTGTCAATCTGTGAACCTATATGTTCTGAAATGTTTCGACCCCCAAGATAGTGTTTTCTGAAGAAAAGTTAGATATGAACGTTGCTCCAAATCTTGTCAAGCATCTGCTGTAAAAATTTCAAAAATTTTGGTTGAAGGAATATTGAGTTATGACCAAAATAGTGCAGCTCTGTTTGCTGTTTTTCCGGAGAGACATCCACTGGAGTTTTAATTCTTTTGGCTAACTTCTTCTAGTTTTTAGCTCCACCTTTGAATACCAATTTTGTACTCCATAACCTTACCGAGTACCTGGTAAAATTTCAGAATTTTTGGCTAAGCAAAATTTCAGTTACGCTAATTTTAGTAAGTGCATGTCTACTGAAATTTCTAGACAACAGCAAACTGAATTTTGGTCCAATCACCTCTTTTCCCATCAGTCGTAGCCCAACCTTGGAACACCAAAGTTGTTTGGAACTTCAAGTTTGGTATGCTTGTAAAAGTTGAGTATCGTTGCATTTTTATGGTGAGAGTTATGAACTTTTTAGTAACCCTCTGCCTGCTGTCTAAAAGCCAAGATAGGGCATCGGTCTCTACAATTTTTTGAGCATATTACCCTTAGTTTCTGCCCAACTTGAAAATGCAAAGCTTGCTTCTACCTCAATAAGGATCTGGTGGAAGTTAGGAACCTCTAGTTTTATATTTTTCCAACTATGATCATTTTTGTATGGCTGCTAAAATCTATCCTTTATGCACATACATCCATCTAGACTCTCACATATGTCAGTCTCTTTAGATGGCCAACTCCGGATCTGCAATGGTTGATGAAGAAGGATGGACTCACGTTGATTGCCTCCAGGAGAGTGGTTTTCCCATGCTTTTGTGGATCACTTTGAAGGACTTTGGATATACTACCAAACCACAGTATCTGTACTGTGAGTACATGAACGAAGGACACATCCCTCGTTGCGAAGTGAAAGTGAAGATTTTAGCTTGTCCCGCAAATCCAAGTTGGGAAGCTTGAGAAAGTAAAGCACAAGGCTTAGAGTGGGCTGATACCTTGCAAAAAGCTACTCTTGAAAAGCTCACAACTTTTTGTGGGAAGCATCCTGCCTTGGTAGCTCACACTACAGCCAAGGTAATTCCCGTGCATGAGCAATACCCTGGACAATGGGCTGAACAGGAACCTCTGCTCTCTGTCCAGGAGAACTCTCGCTACAACCCAGATCTGATCACCTCAGTTCGTTTTTCCAAAGCCATGTATGATACATACCAAATGGTGATCAGAGAAAATGCAATCTATAGACATCAAGTTAGGGAAATGGAAAGTACCACACATGAGTTGAAGGAAGCTCAAGACATGATAAAAGCTCTTAAGAAAAGAAGATGCAAGGATAAAGCAAAAATACTAGAACTACATCAAGATATTCAGGACCAAGACTATATGCTACATCAGGCCGACCTACACATGCTACACATGGAGAATCAACTAGAAGCAGTAGCAGCTCCACCACAGGGACATGTCATTCCTCCACCTGAAGATGGGGAGAATCACAATGAGATTCAAGGAGAATCTGGAGTAGAGTCTGGACCTGCATCACCCTGAGCTCTTTTCGACTTGAGGAAAAATAAAAAGTGAACCTAGGACTAGCTAGTGGATCTAGTTTGGAGGTTGTCACGAATGTACTAAAATAAGGAGATGTAAGAGTGCTATGTATGAACCATATCAGTACTTTGATAATGACTTGGTCTTCAGAGTTCACTCTTAGTTTATAATTCTCCTAGCAATGCAAACATGATATCTCAAACGACATGTTTCATTCCCACTGTGTGTGTTTGTATTTTGAAGCACTCGAATATTTTGTGATGTTAATATCCTTGGGTTGATCACTTTTGATCTCTCAACTTCAAACTCTTTCTTTCTTAACCCTGCTCACACACTTGAGTAAATGAGAACAACGTTACAAGTGGAAGAATCTTTTTGGTATACATGTTGACTATCATCACCTTTCCAAAAGTGTGTCATTTGCCAACTGAAAGTTGATACTTCCAAGCACCTACCCTGAGAGGACATCTTGTTGCTACCCTAATGTAATGTTAGAAATCTTAGTAAACAAACTTAACAAATTTTTGTTTACTAGCCTTCCCTTTCTTCATAGAAATCTCTATGGAAAAATTCGACTTGTCTCTTTCTGTCCCAATCTCAAGGTTCACCTAGTATCATATCAACCAATCTAGTTTGAAGGAGTATGGGCAATTAAGGTTCTCCAAAAATTCAAGATATGAGAAGTTTTATATCGATCAGTCTTCTGTGATCCTTTTTCAGCTCGACCAAATCTACAGACTCTGTATAATGGAAAAGAAAGTTTGGACAAAAGGTTTTGACAGTTTTCCCAGACAAAAATAAATTTTAGTCTGAATTGTGGATACCTGAGGATCTTCTCATTTTTCCCAAATTCACGGTCAATTCTCTCGAGAATCAATTGACTTCCTCCATATCTGTGTTCAGTCTGCTCTGTGCTGTGCCATCGCTCTGCCACTTTTCTACCGCAGCAACTGATCACCGCCTACGCACACCCTACGACAGCAGTCTTGTCACCATGGCATCCCATGCCGGCCACCACCGTGCCACATGCGACCCCCACCACACCTCCATACCCCCGGCCCCTACCCAAGTGGCGCGAGAACCACCGCCACTACCCCATGGTGAGCATCCACAAATGGACCAGCTTCCATTGGTTTCCCACTACCCCTCCCTTTGCATCCACTGGAGCCATCACCTCCCGTCACCCTCCCTTCTCTCCAGCTCTTTTCTTTGAGCGCACACCAGCCATCTTCATCGTTTCCAGCGTTTCCTCCATCTTCCCCAACAATGTGAAGAAGCCTCATGCTCCGTCAGAAGTCGAAGTTAGTTCAAGCCTTTCCTTGAAGCATGTCAACTGAATGTTTGGTGCCTACATCAAGAAGAAGAAGCTCAAGAAGAAGGTCACAAGAGGAAGGAAGTCCCACATCACCAACTATCGATCGTTGTCTCGAGATATGTGATTCAGAGTGCTAGGATGCATTGATGGTGTTGATTTGTTTTGCGCCCCTGCTATGCTTGTTTGTAGCTTTTCATGTGCATATTCAGCGCCCGCTCCCTCATGAGCAGCGTTGAAGTTGTGTACTGAAACCCGTGTATCTTTTATCATCTTTGAGTTCTAGATATTGGAAAGTTTAGCCTTGCTCTTTTAGTTTCTCTATGTAACCTTTACCTTCCCTTGAGAAGTTTATCAAAGCTTGTTGTCGAATCTCGGGATGAGATTCTGTTTAAGGCGGGTAGGTTGTAACACCCTAGGTGTTTGTCTCTTTTTAATCAAGGAGTTAACCTAAGCTCATGGTGTTCAAAGGAAAAATCGAGCTAATTTGGTTAAAACACCCTAAGGAGCAAAGCTTGGTCTGCACTTAATTTCAATTTTCACTCAGAACTTGAACTTTTGCCAATATGAAAGTTGTCACCAAGGTTCAGGAACACAACCTAGTAGTTTGAGACTTTTTGAATTTCAGGATGGAAAAGGGAGTTAAACCCTTTCCAACTTGATCAATCTCCTAAAGGATCTTTTGAGTCTTTTGATGGTTTGGCCATAATCTCAAAATTTTATATGACAACTTCAAAATCGGCCAATGTAAAAGTTGTTGGATATCTCAAGATAAATAGTTCCTCTTTTAGGTGGAAGTTGATATCTTGAGTGGAAAGTCCTCAAAAATTTGAGCCAAACCTTTCTAAAATGGTCAAACCCCTAAGTTCCTATACCCTTCTCTAGAACTTTGGCCATATCTTCAAATTTTCCCTAAATACTGAAAATTCTGCCAATATAAAAGTTGCTCAGAATTTCCAAGGACACATTTCTTCTAATTACCGGCATTTCAAATTTTGAGTGCAAAAGCCTCAAAATCTTGGTCAACGCCCTGAGCACCTTTTTGACGGCGTCGAGAAAAACTTGTTTTCCAGCCGATTTTGTGCTCAATTTGTTGATCTTTACCTAGGTCAACCTTGGTGAAAGTTGTAGAGGGTTGTCTCATCTACAACTTTAATATTGACCAAATTTCGAGTTATGTTGGGTTTTGAATTGATCCAGTCGGTCAAAGTACCCTAGGCTGAGTTGTTTTGCAGCACTGGCCGCCAGAGAGCGCGCCCTGGGCGCGACGTCACGCCGAGATGCCACCCCAGCGCTGGATGCCGTGCGCACGCCCACCTCGCACCACCTGGCACAAATGACGAGGGTGGGACCGCCGTCCTGTGCCCGCTTTGCCCGATGTTGCCCGTGCCACGGAGCCCTCCCACGTGTCGCGCCCGGCCCCATGTCCTCGCTACCCGTCGCGTCGCAGCTACCCCCGCCGTCACACGACGAGCAGAGCAGCGCCACGCCGCCACTCTGGGTTGAGCTGGCCAACTGGCAGGTCGAGCCGTGGCAACGCCGCACTCCCTCACGGCCGCCTATAAAAGGGGCTGAGCTCCCCGAGCTCGTCGCGTCGCCCTGTCCTACGCCGCCAGGCTGCCGCATCTGCCGGTGGAGCGCCGCCGTCGAACCACTGCTCCCGAGCCGCCTTGTCTCCGCTCAAGTCCACCGGAAGCACCGCACGACCCAACTGGAGCCTCCCGTGCCGCGCATTGCCGAGCCTCGCCGCCCTGCTCGCCGGAGTCCAGCTTTCCACAGTCGGAGATCCAGAGCACCGCCGAGCTCGCCTGTCAGCTGCTCCTCCGCCTCGTCCAAGATCCAACTGCAACCCCAGGTGATCCCGTGGTACTCCTCCGCACCTCTCCCCACCCTAGATCAGTGCCGGTTTGCCGGTATCCGGCCACCTTGGCTGGCGGCCATGGCTAGGGACCTCTCTGCAAGGATTGCAATCTTGCCAGGGTTAAAAATGTAAAAGCGAGGGCCTTCCTGTAAAGCTGAGGGCATGGTTGTGAATAAGAAGTTTAATCCAAGGACCTATCGGATAATAGATTCTTTAACCCTATATTCAAAATACTGAGATCTTGTAAAATTCGTAATAAATCAAAGAAAAATTGGAAAAATGCAAACTCAGATGTTCTGTAATCCTCATGAACAGTAGCAAAATTTTTGGAAAGGAAGTTTGTAAATTTCTTCCTGGAATTTGATTTATTTTGAATTGATCAGTTTGGATAGATTTGAAATAATTTGAAATCCAAAGCTGATATGCATTTGAAATTTTAATATGTTGTTGGTATGATCATGCTTGTTCTTGTGTAGAAAAATGGGTCATAGATCTTTTATATGTCTTTAGTTATAATTTAATTTTGATATAAGGTAGCATTTAAGTTCCTGTTTAGTTTTAAATATTTGGTTAAGCAAATAGGGTTGATCGTTTTGCAGTAGCCTACATATGATTAGGTGCAGCTATGGTAAATATATGAATAGTGTTTGACATGTTTAACTAGCTCGAATTAATTTAGGTCTTAAATATGAGCCTTTTTAACAAAGCATGTTGTATTAAATTTCTGGCCATGATAATTTTTGAGTAGTCTTGGTTTACCTGGATATGGCTATAGTAAAAGTTGTAGCTCCAATGCATGCTTGTATATTTCTATGTGATTTACTTATCTTTTCAGCAGTGTTAAAGTGTTGTATTTTTCATGCTCGATCCATAGCTTAGTTTAATCTGAGTTTTTGTGAGTAGCTCAGTAATGCCATGTTTATGCTCTATGTAAATTCTTGATGCTAGATAATGTACAGATCTCTCTGCATAAATAGATCATGTTTTTGTTAGCTACTTCTTACTAGATTTTTCATGTGCAGTTCATAGCAGGGTTTAATGCCAATTTTGGGCAGTAGCTTTGCTACCATAATATGTGCTTGTATAAATTTTCTCTCTGTCTGTTTGTGTGTGGAATATCCAGAATTAATTTTCAAAGTAAATCAAGCTTAATAAGTGGAATAAAATAGAAATCAAAATCACCTTTAAGGTGAATTGAAATCGACTTACAACGCTTCACCAAAATACACCCTAAACAGCACCCTTTTATTTTGGTGAAGTCAAATAAATTAACTATTTTAAATGTGCTCACAATCACCATAAAATAAGTAAGATAAATATCACACACATACATGTCCTTGATAAAGGAAGAGTATGCTTAATATAATTTGTCTAGGTGAATGTGGCCAACAATACACCTCATGTTTACCCTTTAAATCTGAACTGAGTTCTCCCTCCTTAAATATGAAAACTTAAAGTTTATGCATATGCATGTCGTGTAGAACTTACGGGTGAGAGCTACAAGTTGGTGCCGGAAGCTGAAGGAGAACTAGTTGAAGGAGAAGGTGACTGTGGTGGAATTGCAACAAGACCCGAACCAAGTTCGGGGGATCTCCAGACTAAGTTTGCTAGTGAAGGCAAGCCCCGGAGCATAACCTATGTTTTCAACTTATGCAATTATCTTTGATATGTTTGTGCATTTAAGTTTCAGGAGTTGATTTGAAACCCTAGATGCATGATCTTAGGTTCCTATGCTCAAATACTAGTATGACAAGTCACTAGTTGCCATGCTCTAAGGACACGGTAAAAGTTGAGTGATGTTTGTCACTCGCGAGCTATAGGTTTCTTATGTTGGAATCATAAGATTTGCTAAACCGATATGCTCATGTGGTAAGAGCTTGGGATGGACTCCGTACAGTAGTTGTCCCTGGGTAAGCATTTGAACGTACTAAACATTTGTCGGGAATGGGACCGGTAAGCCTAGTACCTTTTTGACTCAGCAAGGGAACTCACTACCACTAATCTTGGGAGTGAGTCTCCCCACGGCTGTAACCAAATGTGTGGTGCAAGGTGGAGGCCGACCGGTGAAAGAGACCGTCACCGGATCACCTTGTACCTAAGACTGTGGACATTGATCCCGAAATGAGGATGACTGGGAACCGTCTGGTTGGTGCGTACCCCACCCCTATTGGTTTTAGTTGTCATTCTTAGGGTATGCATTCTCCCGTGTGTTTAGATCCACCTTGCAAGGTTATTAATCGATCGATCGTCGGCCTGTCACCGTTATCCGAGATTGCTTAACCATACAGGCTGTGTCCCTTAATGGTGGAACTGAGAAGTAATACTGTTGTATGCTTAATTGTTTGCACAACTTATGCTTGCAATAGTTGCTTACTTAGTAATGGTTAATTAAATAGAATTTTGAGCTAAAACTTGAAAGTAAGGACCTACTCTTTGTTGCTTTTCAGCAAAACAACCCACTAGCCAAAAAGCTTACATGCCTAGAGAGTTGGTGATCTCACATCACCCGACGGTTAAGTTTTGCGTAATCTCCCGGGATAGTGCTCCCGCGCGCAGACCATGAGGAATGCATAACCTGCCCGGTCTCGGTTACTCTGGGGCCACGCTACTAGGTGCAACTGCCTGGGTTACCCACATGGCCCTGTCCCATCTCCGATGTGAAAGGCGGCTTGGGTTACGGACCGAGCACCGCGGTTGCCGCGGATCACGTCGGGTGGCATGGTTGCAGTTGCAACACGCAACGTGGCTCTCTGTTACTCTGGTCAGAGACCACCAGAAACATGGCAGCACCCAGTCAGGTTACGCACCACTCATGCTGTATCCAGTGGTGTCAATTATGCGTGTAACCTGCACCGGCTAGGTTACGAAGCATCCGTGCTGCATGCTGCAACCTGCAACCCCTGACGGGGTCGAGTCGATTTAGCGTGTAACCTGCACTTGCTTGGTTACCCACCAGCCATGTTGCATTGTTCCTGCAACACCGAGTCTATGCGTTACGCAGTCGAAGTTGTCCTATGCATGCAGCAGCACTGATGGTGCATAACCCAGTGGGTGTAGGTTACGCATACAGAGTACAACTGAAGCCTATTTCTTATGTTACGTGCTGAATTGACACAACGCAGTTGGTGTTGCACGCGCCATGAAGAACGGATGGTGCATAGCCGAATCATGCGTAACCGAAGCTGGTGCAGGTGACGTGCAGGATCAACACGACCGGATGCAGGTTACGCACCGAATCGGCACCACCTAGTCGGTGTTCCAGCATGAAGGTGTGTAACCGAGTACGTGCGGGTACGACCGGGTTCAGCTTATGCATACATCTGGAACTGATGGTATTGCATCAAGTAGCATGGATGGTGCATACATGCTGAATCGATAGGACCCAGTCGGTGTTGCACGCACCATGCAGAATGGATGGTACGTAGCCGAACCGTGTGTAACCGAGCTGAGGTGATGCGCATAACCGACATGACCGGATGCAGAGGACGCGCAGGATCGATACGACCGATTTGCATAACCCAGCCAGTGTTGCACCATGCAGTCAACAGTCTTAAAGGTGGCTAACCGAGTCCGTGTTGGGCCCGCTAGGTTACGGAGGGAGTACTAGTAGTAAGTAACCAAACCACACAGGTCGGCTACTAGTATAGTATGGCGCATCACTTTGGAGACATTCGATAAAATTATTACCCTTGATCATCCTTCTGTTTTGGCTTGATCCTTGGCTATTTGATAGCCCAATTTGCATAATAGCCCTAGTGCTCTTTAATCTCTGCGAAGACAAGGAGATAACCTTGCATCAATTCATAAATCAGGGGGGATCTAGTGTTTTCAAGATGGCTAACGCCCATCCTCTTTGAACAATGGGTAAATATTGTTGACAAAGCTTTCAGCTTCAGATTTCAAAACTAGGTGGATGAGGTGAGTTGGAAATGGGGGGGGGGAAGAGATCCTTTACCACAAGATCAGTATATGATCAGCTCACAAAAGATGATGCTGGGAGGAACTATAGTCATATATGGAAATCTAAGATTCCATATAAGATAAAGATTTTCACGTGGCCTTTGCTTAACTGTGTTCTATAGCTGTGATCCTGGGAGACCTGGGATGGTAGAGGAGCGAGTATCTTAGCTTGAGTCAGGCTAAGGGTAGCGAGTGTCCTCTGCTTTTGAACTTCCTCGTTCTAGTTCGTTCATGAGCGTTTTATGTGTATTTCTGATTGACAAGTATAGAGAAAAATAATTATAAAGCATAGAAACGAAAAAAGTACAAGCAGGACGAGAACATCTCATGGACGAAAAAAGGAAATCATATCATGAACACAGCCATTCATGCAGAGATGTACATAAGCCAGCATGAACACAGCCATTTATTAGTTGTCCATCAGGCACAAGCAAGACTTGCGCACAGAAGCATCACACATCAGTTCATCAAGACTCCATAAGTCCATCAACCTCAACAAGCTCAAGGCTTCTTAACAAAAGTAATAACTAAACAAGTGCAGGCCAACATCACAAGCTGACCACCAAACTAAGTTATACATACTACATTCCATTGTTTATAGCAAGCACATTACTAAACAAGCTTCTATTTTGTTGCTGCCTCAAGTTCAGCAACCTTTGCCTCTAGTTTTGCCACTCTTTCTACCAGCACAGCATTCTTTTTTCCAGCTTCGGCAAGCTGATCCACCAAAAATGCTTCTAGTCTTTCATGACTTTGTGCTACGGCACGAAGCATTGTCCCAAGGCCTTCCATCCTTGCATTCCACATGTGGATTGCGTCCCAGATTTAGTCAATGTCATGTGGAGTTACACCAACTACCTAAAACAAAGGCAAACTAATGCATTAGAACCATGGATCAGTGAAGATACAAGCACATGTGATCAATTCATATAGAGATGTTGGATATTTGAAACAATATATGGAATGAGTTCAACATTTTTTGTTAGGAACATCACCTCCCTAACAGACCTAGTCATCCATGAGTGCATCTAGCAGAAGTAAATGAAATTGGTTCTTTATCTAGCATCAGAGAACCTAGGAAAAGTGAATCTTGGTCCACCAGGAGCGCAACTAATCCATGTCTAAAATAGAAAACCCCAAATCCATGACTAGTTAAGACTAGGTTTACCACAAATCCATGTCTAGTTATTATAGTTAAGACTGATCCCATTCACCTAGGTTTACCACAAATCCATGTCTACAGTAGGGAACCCCAATTACAAAATGATTATACCAGAGGATCGGTACTAACCTGGGGGGACTGAGGAGGAGGGGGCATCGGGTTCCTAGTGCATCCGCTCCTCGCGAATCTTCCTCGCGAGTCGCGCCCTTGGTTGGTGGAGTGGTGCTCCACTCGGGGCCCCGCAACAATGGCGGCCGCTGGATGGGAGGCGGCAATGCGGGTGCGACTCTGCATGCTACGGCCCACTGCACCCGGGGTGGAGCCAACCATCACCGGCGTTGGAGGAAGCCGGCGGTGAGAGCGAGGCGGTCGGCGGCGAGAGCGAGGTGGAGATTGCGAAATAGCTGTAAAACTGGAACAGAGATTGGGGAGAAATCAGGAGGAAAGGGGCGACAGATATCCCCATTCGACCGAGTTGTGGGTCCCACCTGTCGGCAGAGTTGTGGGTCCCACCTGTCGGCAAAGTTGTGGGTCCCACCTGTTGGCCTAAACCCGCGAGAGATTTCCCCATTTGACAGAGTGGGTCCCACCTGTCAGCGCCCAGATTGTGATGTGTTCTTGAGTTGTTCATGGACCTAATTAACTTGATTCTTTGATTCGTAATCACAGCTACAAACTTGTTTAGATTTCACAAATGACGTCCAAATCAGGAATTTTTTTTCCTACATTCTTATAAAACAATAATCTAGCTCATGGTGTCTACTGCATCTCATGTTAGTATGTTTCAACAATCATAAGTAAGAAATAGAACAATTCGAAACTAGAATCAAGATTTTCAAACAGTAGACGATGTCAAATGGAAAAGTGATGAATACCAAAGTTTCATTACTCCTCGAGATGAACAATCTTTATTTTGGTCGGTTTTTCATTTGACGAATTGGTACTATCATGCAGTACAAAATTGACATGTCTCCAACCAAGTTTCTTAAACTATGTGAGTGAACCTAGGATTAAGGAACAATGTGTAGTACCACTTCGTCAAATGAAAATCTGACCAAAATAAAGATTGTTCATCTCGACGAGCAATGAAACTTTGGTATTCATCACTTTTCCATTTGACATCATCTACTGTTTGAAAATCTTGATTCTAGTTTTGAATTGTTCTATTTCTTAATTATGATTGTTGAAACATACTAACATGAGATGCAGTGGACACCATGTAACACCCTAATTTTTCAAAAATTTGTTTCAATAAAATTTGTTTAGAAACAAGACTTTGATATTAAGGATCATAAGTTGTATGTGAATTTTTAGGCATTTAAATATATTTTTGAAAATTAAATAAATAAATATAGGAGTTTAAATGTCGCATACATGCTGGAGCATTGTTTTTGTTTGGTGGAATTCAAATTTGAATTTGAATTCTATTTGTTTGAATCCTTTTAAAATTCCAAAAGCTTTCCCATTTTCCTTAAACCCTATCCTTCCTCCTTTCTGGCCCGAGTTTTGTTTCGGCCCAGTTCAAGAAATCCGCTGGACGCCCCCGTTCTTTCTCTTCCGCCTGCCTTTGCTTCCGGCCTGTTTTCGAGTTGAAGCCCAGCAGCCAAAGTCCTTTCCGGCCCCCTGTTCTTTTTCGCCCGTCTGCCGCTGCACCGGCCCAGCTCTGCTTCCAGCCCAGCGCTGGCCCACCTTACTCCGCCTCTCCCGCACTTGCTGACATGTGGGGCCCTCCGTCATCCCTTACCTCTGGCCGAATCCATCCCGGACTCCTCCCCCGCGTCGCCGAGTCCAAGGAGGACTCCCGGCCGTCCCCGTCTCGGTGTGGCCCTGGTCTGTACGCCTCCGCCCGGCCTTTATAAGCACCACAGCGCCCCTCGTCTCCTCCCCAAGTCGAGCTCCGCCGCCGCCTAGGGTTTCCGCAGCACCGCCCTCGAACCCTAGCCGCCGCCGCAGCCGGTTCGCCGCCTCGTCGCTGGTTCGTCGACGCGAAGACCCCCAGAAGAACCGCACGAGGGTAAGGAACCTGGTCGTGCCGCTTGTTAACACCCAGATGCCCTGTGCTTCGAGAAAGAGCTTGCCGGAGCAAGCTTTCCGCCGCCGCCCGCTTGCCCGAGCAATGCGCCGTCGCCGTCCGCCGTCTCACCTTCCCGAAACCCTAGATGTGTTCGCCGTCGTCTTAGCTTTCTCACCGGCTACTTCCCGTCGCCGTACGAGCACCCCAGCTCAAGATCCCCTGCTCGTCGGTGAGTCTTGCCGCAGCGCCGCCGCTCGCCGCCGCTCGCGCCGCCGCCCTTCGCCCGCGTGCTATGCTAGCCGTCCGATCCCACTCCAACGCTCCAGATCGAATCCGGCCAGAGTGAACCAGTCAAGGATACCAGTCAACCCGTGTGACAGTGGCTTTTTGCAGAAAAACCCCTGGCCTTTTAAAATTTTGAAGCCGGTCCTTCCACCTTATGAAAACCCTTTCAGATCAGTCCTTTTTCTTTTGTTTTAACCCCTGGTTTTTATAAAAATAGCGCCCAAGGTCCAGATCTCTAGTTTTTCAATCAAACCCTTCTATTTTCAAGTTTCTTTACACTTTAGTCCTCGGTTTCTTGCAGTTAGACCCCTGGAACCTTAGTTTCTTCACAGTTATGCCCCTGTACCTTCTTCTAGCCATATCTTTTCCGTTTTAACTCCGTTTTTAGAGTTCTTTATGTCCAAACGATCGTATCAAAGAGTAGAACAGCTTTTCATCCCTGTTTTGCTTTGATCTTACTGTTTGGTGATTGTTTCTTATTTTATTCCATTGTTTGCTTGTATGTACTTGATGTGATGCGTAGAGAACGTTTGGGCTGAAGGATTTGAAGACCAAGAAGCTCAAGTGTCTGAACAGCAACAAGGATCTGTTGAAGGCAAGTCTACCTTGATGCATACCCGTTTACCTATACAACATGCATTTAATTCATTGTTCTTACTTTTGCTTGCATTAAATTGATGGGACCCTTTTTAAGGACATGACTAGATTATTTTCATCCCTTTACCTTGATCAACCTGGGTATTTAATTTATTGTTGGGTAGCTCTCGCTATGCTTAACTTGGTGGATGGTATTAATGAAACTTTATGAAACTTGATTTATTTATGCTATACCTTCATTAATACAAGATCACCTTGTTTAATTGGAACATGGAGCGACCACCCAGGATAACAGTGCAACCACGAGGGCATATGGCTCTGCCTTGGCTAATTAATTAGTGACTCTAGTGTTGGGTTGACTTTACCTGATAAGGGCAAGGGGGAGCGCCAGTGGGGTATAGACTCGCTCTAGTAGGGAGTGGGCTTTGCTAAGACATGGTCCTACTAGGGGACTTTATACTCTGCAACGACTCGGAACCTTCGCGGGTTGCTTCACATTAGGGAATCTTTGTAAAGGCCTCGTAGCGTCCCTATGCAATCACACCTAGGTAGTGTGGTATGATGCTTGGCCGGCATCGCGTGGTTGGGTTTAAAGTTCCTAGAACTTTTACGCGACTTGTGGTGAAAGTGTACAACCTCTGCAGAGTGTAAAACTAATCGATTAGCCGTGCTCACGGTCACGAGCGGCCTGGACCCTCACATGATTAATCTATGGAAGTCAATGGTTAACTTGATGCATCTATCTATATTTATGTTGTTATTCTCATATGTTAATTGTGGGTTTGGTATAAACTTACACTTGCTAGTAATTATGTTGTTAATAAAACTTGACCAACTAAAATGCTGAATGCTTAAACCAACAGCCTCCACTATAAAGCCTTGCATGTTATGTTATGTTTCCGCTTGCTGAGTACGGCATGTGCTCACGCTTGTTTTCATTATTGCAACGACACTACCCAGATGCTGTTCAGACTTGGAGAGATTTGAAGATTTCCCTAGAGACTTCGACGAATTCTAGGCGGGCGTGCCACCAGTCAGCTGCCTGTGGTGTTGACCCCATCTGCTGCGTTGCTACTCATTAATAATTAGTTCGTTTATGAGACATTTTGGTCTGTAATAAAGTTTAATACTCTCTTTACATTATGGCATTGTGTTTTGGTTATCACTGAGTCATTATATGTGTGAAACTTGATCCTGGCACACATATAATATGAGCATTCAAATTTGCCTTTAAATTCAGGTGTGACAAAGTGGTACCAGAGCCGTGTTGACTATAGGACGTTAGCCTAGTTAGGAAATGGTCGTATTTAAGGATTATAATGTCTTAGAAGCCAATCTCTCTTCATGCTATGCTTTAATTCTATTTATATATACTTACCCTTGCTTTACCCCATCCTTGATGTTCTACTTTTTCCTCCACCTTTCCTTGGCTAATCTATTCACTCTATGTTTTCTTGTTCTTGCTATAAGGAATCTTTAGCGTTTGCTCTACTCCCTCTAATCTTTTCTCTGTCTTCACTTTACCCCATTTATCATCGTTCTCAGTAATCCAGTGACTCCATCATGTTCAATCCTAAGATCTTTCTCAATAGGATATAGGATCTTGAAGTTCATTCTTGGTATAATCGATAGATACGAACGTCTTAACATGTGCTTAGTATAGAAGTGTGCTTGAATGCTTGAGTTGTGCTAATGGTTGAGTTGGAATTTTGTTTGAGTGCAATGTGTTGTGGAGTGATAACCACAATTACATTGGTTCTTTAGTAAAGTGTTAGTTGGGTTTATCTCTGTCCCAATCTATATCTTTCTTGTCCTAATCCCTTAATCTCAATCTGCTCACGAAGTTTTCTGAGATAGCAGTACTGTTCTATTTTTATCTCGGGCTACAGAAGTCCAAATACAGTAAATCCAATTGGAAAAGTTCAGGAATTTTATAGAGGGTTATCAGTAAAAATTTCAGAAATTTAGGAAGTATATACAGAGAGTTATATACGAAACTTTGGAGCTACCAGAATCTGTAAACTCAGCTGACACAGACGACTTGTTTATTTCATAACTAAATCTACAGAGCTTGGATTGAGGTGATTCCAGTTGGAATAGTTCCATAATTTCATTATACTTCTCTGGATAAAATTTCATAATTTTTGGATTTCCGTACTGAGAGTTACAACTGATTGTTTGGAGTTAACAGAATCTGACCAGAATTGAAAGTCTTTACTACCTTGCCTTTCAGAGTTTTACTCTTAGTACCAACATCTAAAGTAAAGTTCCTAACACTCAGATGGTGACAACCAGGTCAGGGTCAGGAGTTGATCAACCGGCAGTGGTTCGTCTAGGGAGAGATAACAGATCTAGCAACACATCTCAGCAATCACAAATGGATCCAGTCATGCGCCACTTTTTGGAAGCCCAGACTCAGCTACTGCAGAACTTAACCAACACTATCGCCAACATGCCGGCTCCAGGCAATAATCAACCCTAGTAGCAGGCCCCAGTGAATAGGCATAGAGTGTTCAAGAGCCATCAACCACCAGTGTTCTCTCATTCTACTGATCCACTAGAAGCTGAAGACTGGTTGAAGACCATTGAGAAGATGCTTACCATTGCTCAATGTGATGATAGAGAGAAGGTCCTATATGCTTCAGCACGACTACAAGGATCTGCATCGGCATGGTGGGATGCTTTTGTCGCTGCACATGCTAATCCAAATGCTATCACCTGGCAAGAGTTCACCACTAACTTCAGAAGCCATCATATTCCTGCTGTTTTGATGAAATTGAAGAAGAAAGAGTTTCTTGCTCTTAAGCAAGAAGGGATGTCCGTGGCTGAATTCAGGGATAGGTTCACAGAGCTGTCACGCTATGCTCCTGAGGATGTTGACACAGACAGGAAGAAGCAGGAGTTGTTCTTGGAAGGACTAGCTGGACCACTCTAATACCAACTTATGTCCCATACTTTCCCGACCCTTCAAGAGCTGATTGACAGGGCCATAGGCTTGGAAGCCAAGCGCAGGGAATTGGGTGATCAGAAGAGGAAGGCTACTAGCTCTGGACAGTCTGGGAGCATCACTAATCCTCGCTATAATCCACAGCAAGGAGCACCACTCCGCTCTGGAGGACCAAGTGGTAATCCTGGACAGAATCAGTTCCGGCGCAATACACAACCATTCCCGCACCCCATTCAGCAGTCACAGTAGTCCACTCCATATACTCCACACCCCAATGATCAGCAGCCTAATCAGAACACCTCTGCAGAAGCCCTAGTGAGACCCAATGTATCCCACACACCCATCGGTAACACTTGCTTTAAGTGTGGAGAGGCTGGTCACTTCGCCAATAATTGTCCTCAGAGAAGCATCCAGAATACTCCAGTGCAGAGTCAGCAGATGAGGAATGGGAGTCAAACCCCACAGAGCGCCAAGCGACGACAGAGCCACATGCGAGCAAAGCTGAACCACATGAAGGCTGAGATCACTCAGGGAGTATCCAATCAGCTTGGTATGTTCATCAATAGCTCAATCCCCTTATCTTTTCCCTTGGACTTGGAACCCAGCACTCCCAATCTTTTTCTCAATCTTTCCGAATCTCGAGGACGAGATTCATTTTAAGGGGGGTAGGATTTGTAACACCCTAATTTTTCAAAAATTTGTTTCAATAAAATTTGTTTAGAAACAAGACTTTGATAATAAGGATCATAAGGTGTATGTGAATTTTTAGGCATTTAAATATATTTTTGAAAAATAAATAAATAAATATAGGAGTTTAAATGTTGCATACATGCTGGAGCATTGTTTTTGTTTGGTGGAATTCAAATTCTATTTGTTTGAATCCTTTTAAAATTCCAAAAGCTTTTCCCTTTTTCCTTAAACCCTATCCTTCCTCCTTTCTGGCCCGAGTTTTGTTTCGGCCGAGTTCAAGAAGTCCGCTGGACGCCCCCGTTCTTTCTCTTTCGTCTGCCTTTGCTTCCGGCCCATTTTCGAGTTGAAGCCCAGCAGCCAAAGTCCTTTCCGGCCCCCTGTTCTTTTTCGCCCGTCTGCCGCCGCACCGGCCCAGCTCTGCTTCCAGCCCAGCACCGGCCCGCCTTACTCCGCCTCTCCCGCACTCGCTGACATGTGGGGCCCCTCCGTCATCCCTTACCTCTGGCCGAATCCATCCCGGACTCCTCCCCCGCGCCACCGTGTCCAAGGAGGACTCCCGGCCGTCCCCGTCTTGGTGTGGCCCTGGTCTATACACATCCGCCCAGCCTTTATAAGCACCGCAGCGCCCCGCGTCTCCTCCCCAACTCGAGCTCCGCCGCCGCCTAGGGTTTCCGCAGCACCACCCTCGAACCCTAGCCGCTGCCGCAGCTGGTTCACTGCCTCGTCGCCGGTTCGTCGACGCGAAGACCCCCAGAAGAACCGCACGAGGGTAAGGAACCTGGACGTGCCGCTTGTTGACGCCTAGACGCCCTGTGGTTCGAGAACGAGCTCGGCGGAGCAAGCTTTCCGCCGCCGCCCGCTTCTCCGAGCAATACGCCGTCACCGTCTGCCGTATTACCTTCCCGAAACCCTAGATGCGTTCGCCGTTGCCTTAGCTTTCTCACCGGCCGCTTCCCGTCGCCGTACGAGCACCCCAGCTCAAGATCCCCAGCTCGCCGGCGAGTCTTGCCGCAGCGCCACCGCTCGCCGCCGCTCGCGCCGCCACCCTTCGCCCGCGTGCTATGCCACCCGTCCGATCCCGCTCTGACGCTCCAGATCGAATCCGGCTGGAGTCAATCAGTCAAGGATACCGGTCAACCCGCGTGACCGTGGCTTTTTGCAGAAAAACCCCTGGCCTTTTAAAAGTTCCAAGCCGGTCCTTCCACCTTATGAAAACCCTTTCAGATCAGTCCTTTTTCTTTTGTTTTAACCCCTGGGTTTTATAAAAATAGTGCCTGAGGTCCAGATCTCTAGTTTTTCAATCAAACCATTCTGTTTTCAAGTTTCTTTATGCTTTGGTCCTCGGTTTCTTGCAGTTAGACCCCTGGAACCTTAGTTTCTTCACAGTTATGTCCTTGTACCTTCTTCTAGCCATATCTTTTCCGTTTTAACTCCATTTTTAGTGTTCTTTATGTCCAAACGATCGTATCGAAGAGTAGAATAGCTTTTCATCCCTGTTTTGCTTTGATCTTACTGTTTGGTGATTGTTTCTTATTTTATTCCATTGTTTGCTTGTATGTACTTGATGTGATGCGTAGAGAACGTTTGGGCGGAAGGATTTGAAGACCAAGAAGCTCAAGTGTCTGAACAGCAACAAGGATCTGTTGAAGGCAAGTCTACCTTGATGCATACCCATTTACCTATACAACATGCATTTAATTCACTGTTCTTACTTTTGCTTGCATTAAATTGATGGGACCCTTTTTAAGGACATGACTAGATTATTTTCATCCCTTTACCTTGATCAACCTGGGTATTTAATTTATTGTTGGGTAGCTCTCGCTATGCTTAACTTGGTGGATGGTATTAATGAAACTTTATGAAACTTGATTTATTTATGTTATACCTTCATTAATACAAGATCACCTTGTTTAATTGGAACATGGAGCGACCACCCAGGATAACAGTGCAACCACAAGGGCATATGGCTCTACCTTGGCTAATTAGTTAGTGACTCTAGTGTTGGGGTGACTTTACCTGATAAGGGCAAGGGGGAGCGCCAGTGGGGTATAGACTCGCTCTAGTAGGGAGTGGGCTTTGCTAAGACACGGTCCTACTAGGGGACTTTATACTCTGCAACGACTCGGAACCTTCGCGGGTTGCTTCACATTAGGGAATCTTTGTAAAGGCCTCGTAGCGTCCCTATGCAATCACACCTAGGTAGTGTGGTATGATGCTTGGCCGGCATCGCGTGGTTGGGTTTAAAGTTCCTAGAACTTTTACGTGACTTGTGGTGAAAGTGTACAACCTCTGCAGAGTGTAAAACTAATCGATTAGCCGTGCTCACAGTCACGAGCAGCCTGGACCCTCACATGATTAATCTATGGAAGTCAATGATTAACTTGATGCATCTATCTATATTTATGTTGTTATTCTCATATGTTAATTGTGGGTTTGGTATAAACTTACACTTGCTAGTAATTATGTTGTTAATAAAACTTGACCAACTAAAATGCTGAATGCTTAAACCAACAGCCTCCACTATAAAGCCTTGCATGTTATGTTATGTTTCCGCTTGCTGAGTATGGCATGTGCTCACACTTGTTTTCATTATTGCAACGACACTACCCGGATGCTGTTTAGACATGGAGAGATTTGAAGATTTCCCTGGAGACGTCGACGAATTCTAGGTGGGCGTGCCACCAGTCAGCTGCCTGTGGTGTTGACCCCATCCGCTGTGTTGCTACTCGTTAATAATTAGTTCGTTTATGAGATATTTTGGTCTGTAATAAAGTTTAATACTCTCTTTACGTTATGGCACTGTGTTTTGGTTATCACTGAGTCATTATATGTGTGAAACTTGATCCTGGCACACATAGAATATGAGCATTCGAATTTGCCTTTGAATTCAGGTGTGACACACCATGAGCTAGATTATTGTTTTATAAGAATGTAGGAAAAAAATTTCCTGATTTGGACATCATTTGTGAAATCTAAACAAATTTGTAGCTATGATTATACGAATCAAAGAATCAAGTTAATTTGGTCCATGAACAACTCAAGAACACATCACAATCTGGGCGCCGACAGGTGGGACCCACAACTCTGTGATTACGTGTCCTCCCTATGAAAGCGCAATTTTCTTAAACCTAATATACCTTGGGACCCCCCTAATTCAATCAGCAACCTGATCTGGCGGCGGCAGTTCTTTTCCATGTCCCCTCACATCTCGCCTTCATCTTCTACCACATCCTCGTCGGGGAGCACAGCCTCGCACATCCTATCCGCCCCCACGCGTGACGAACTGCAATCACTCCATGGAAAAGGTCGCCGTGGCACACAACGAGGCATCGATGCTGGTGCAACTACCGACAGCTGACGATTGACATCATCTCCCGAGTCGCTGCTCAGTCAGAGGACGCCATGGCGGATCTCCGCAACCTGCGCGCAACCTGCAAGGCAATGTGCGTGGTGTGCGGCGCCACCACGGTCGGACGATGCCTAGCCCTGAAACGTGTCCTGCGGCGTCGATTCTACCTTGACCCGGATTATCGTGCGGCACTCATCACCACACTGGCTATCGTCGGCAACTCGGAGGCGTTGTTCCGCAGCGGGTTGTGCTTCACATTATTGGGGAACAAACGCAGCGTAATCATGTCGTGCCTCGACAAGCTAAGGCGTGCCGTGGAGGCGGGCCACAAGGTATTGATGTACGCCCTCACCCTCTTCCTCTGCAGGCCCAACAGCGGTGAGGCCGACGACGACGAGGCCCGGCGGCTCCTGCGCTTGGTGGAGGGACCCGAAGAGGGGGCGACGGCGCTTCCTTCGAAAAACTTGACTTGTATGAAACGCCGCTCTAGGATCATTTCGGCGACGTGGGACTTACGGCCGTCGGCGGCGGTTGCCGTGCCGCCGGTGCCGGCGCCTGTACCTCGCCAGGACGATTTTCAGTGTGCAGGTCACGGGTGTGGCAACCACGCAGGATGGCATGCTTGGTACTCGTGGCGTAGGTTCTGCAGCGAGGAGTGTAGGATCCAGAATGAGTGTGATTGGTTATTCTTCACACTTAAGGAAGCGTTAATGATCTGATACAAGGTAAAAAGTTTGTGATTGCTAATATGTTTTGATTAATTTGTTCCAGACATGATGCACCATAAAAGGCATTCAGGATTTCAGTTTACATGTTTGCTTTCTTTCTTGTCTGCTACTCATCAGGAATTCACTTTACATCCAGAATTCTTATGTTCTGAAACTTCAGCTGACTGCTAAAATTCTTTCAGTTCACAGGATTTCAGTTATCAGGAATTCAATTGTTCTGACAGTTTGGTGAATGCTTTCTTTTTTTCAGGAAATTTATCTGGCACTAAGGAGGGACCTTGCGGAGAGGCTTGGGCGTCATTTTAGGTAGAACTTTGAAGAAATCCAGCAAATAAACTCAAAGCATGTCTCTGAAATTGTGTCTTTGGTCGATGTGTCTCTCAACTTGTGTCCATGTGGAGCATGTTTTTGATGATCCTTAGTTGTTGTGGTGTCATCGTGGCTCGGGAAGCCTATGTGTAAACTCAGTCCTCATATATCGTACGCACTGGGTGCCGATCTTTATGTTGGTTACTTAATTTGTGTGATGCATGTTACTCTGGTACGAAATTGATGTGAGGAATGTTATTCTGCTAAAGTTGGTGGAAAGATGATATTCAAAATTTACTTTGACAACAAAAACTTTTCTAAAAGCAATATACAATAACATGTGTCATCTTGTGCAGTTACATAGTAAACAAGAAGTAAACTAGTATAACTTATATAAAACTATATTTATAAAACTTGATTATGTTCAACGCAACGTCTTTACAAATATATATAAAACTGAGTGGGACCCACTCGTCAGCGGGACACACGAAAACACACCCCTCAAATACGCCAAGCGTTCAGAAAATTTGGTAGCCAACGATTTGGAATGTGGCGCCAGTTTTTCCATCTGAAATATTTAACAAACGCCCAAACTACCGCGCTACCATGACTGGGGCCACCACGTTGTTGTGACAAACGCCGGGTTATTAGAGTAGTAAGTCGTGCGTCTTTAGTTTCCCTCCGTAATTCCCTCGCAAAACCAACCTACATCTCGGTCAGTTAGGGGCCGGGTAGTCGACGACCACTGGCGCCACCGCCAAGCTGCTTCTCACCTTACATGAGGATGCTGACGTCCAGCGAGGCGGCAAGGGTGACCCCTTCGTTGTCTGAAGTGCTGCGCACACCTTCGTCGGCCATGCTACCTCCAATGTTCACACCAACCTCTGGTACGGCGACTGCTGAACCTACCAGCAGCATGTCCACCAGGGCTAGGGTGACGACTGCGCTCTTTGGGTCATCACCTTCGTCCCAAAGAGCATCACAAGGTTCGGGCGATGCAGAAGCAATCGTCTATGGCCTAGAGGCAGACCAAGATGTGGTACCTTCGTCTCAGGACGAGACGACCGAGGCTAGGTACGCTGTTTCCGCGTTCGATCTTTCCCCTCGTACTGCCACCTATATTTCATGCATTTGTGCATGCACTGGTACTCTAGATTTCATGCATTTGTTCACGCGATTTGCACACCAAATTTCTTCAAATTATCGAAATGCCATCGATGAATGCGCAGATCAAAAGATGAGGAGATTTGGACCGTGTATATGATTGAAAAGGGTAGAGATGGGGAGGCAGATAAAAAAATACATGTAAACCTCTTGGGAAACAAATCACCCTTGAAAACATAAACAAGTTGAAACAAAAATTGGGGTATCAGAACAGGGACTTGGTTTACTACAAGACTAGAATTCCTGAATCTCCTGCGGAAGCAACACTCACTGAGATCGACTACGATGTCGATGTAGCAAAAATGAAAAAGATTCACGAGGAGGAGATGGTGATCAGCTTAGTTGTATCCAGAGAGCCAATACCTAAAAACCATACCATGCCCACAACACCATTGAAATCCAAAAGTGTTTCCACACATGATGATGATGATGAAGAAGTCGAAGAATCTGAATTAGATGAATACAAACTTTGGCTAGCTGCAATGCATAAAGAGAAGAAAGCCTTGGGTAAGATTTGGAACAACCCAATATTTGTATATATATACTCATGATTTTGCACTTCACTCACATGATTGAAATTAATTATGGATCCTTTTTCAGAATTAAAAGACATATTCAGGGGGGACACAATCGACACATACCAAGAATACCTGAATGTTGCAGGACTACATGATGACATCGGTAATATCCCTCTCGTAATTGGCAAGTAAATTACCATTCTTTGTCAGACTACAAATTATGCTAGCTCATCATGCCACAAAATTGTCTGCAGAACGGTATGTGGACCCCACCTTTATTTTGCAACACAGGGATGACATGAACCCAACACCTCCAGTGCAGCCTCCATCTCATGCTCGGCGTTGGAAACAGCAGGAGCAAGGAGATGGTAACTTGTGTTTAATAGAAATTACCTATCTATGCATAGTATGTTTTTTTGTGGGTATTATTACATTTTGTTCCCATGGAATAGGCTCACAAAATGTGAAGAAAAGAGGACGCGGTCCTGTAAGAGTCTTGAAGGTAATCACCAAGAGAATCAAGGCGGGCAAAAAGCAGTTGGACATTCAATTCTCCAAACATGGAGGACCGGTAGGTGATAACTACCGCTCATTCGTTGATGAAGTAGTCATGTATACAAGGAAAAGGACGCCAGTCATTGGAGTGAAATCGTGGAAACATGTCAAGAAAGAAGTCAAAGACGCAATAGCAACTGATGTATTGGTAATAATAAACTTTGCTTTGCAATACAATTCAAATAAAAACTAACATAACAACTCACATAGTATTTTCATGCTATTGTGATTATATAACAGGCAAAGTGGGACATGGAGGATAATGCTGATTCAAGGGAAAAGATATGGGACATTGCTAAGGAGCGTTACAAAGGATGGCGTTCAACTTTCAGTGCTACAGCCAGGACATATGACAGCTACCACCAGAGAATGTTACATAAGCCTAAAGAATTAGATATTGTTGAATGGCACTATCTGTTGAAGTATTTCAGTACTGCTAAATTCAAGGTTTGTTCCACATTGTTACTATTACTGAGCAATACATTTTTCATACAAATGGCAATGTCTGAGTCTTTAAGATTATTGTTCATAACTTGACATTCTATAGGAAAGGAGCGCACAAAATTCTGCGATTCGAGGCCAACAAATGACAAGACATTTGTCAGGCTGTAAGCCTTAATCTCAGCGCAGCTATGAGGAGGTAATAACTGGAGAAGCACATCTCCAATCTATCTTGCAGGATGAATAACTAATTTGTTATGTTCTTGGCTTAACAGAGAGACCCAGAAACTGGTGAAGAGCCCGATGATATGCAACTTTGGTGGTTAACTCACACTAAGCATGGGGAATGGACAGACAAACAATCTAAAAATGTCTATGTGAGTTCTCAATGAATGAGTACATACATTACTATACATAGTCCATGCAATTATAGAATGCTAGCAATTTCTTGTTCAACTAACTCCTCCATCTGTGCCTTGTAAATGTTAGGACAAAGCAAGCAGCGTTATTGCTGAGGCGGAATCAAATGCAGAGAACAACTTCGTTTCCCAAAAGGAAAAAACGACATGTTCCAGAAGGCATACAAGGAAGTCACAAAGTGCAAATCAACCAAGTTGCATGGTATTGGGTACCTGGCAAAAAACCCAACTAGAAGGCAGCTGCTCAATGCGGAGCGCCAGGAACAAATTCATAGGGAAGTGCTACAGCATCAGGAACCGTCAAGCTCATGGACGCATTTGGGCTGCTACAAGAAAAAATGTCAACATGGGAAAAAATGTCAACATGCACGACAACTTGAAGAAAGTAACAAGAAAAGGGAGGCTGATCTGCAACAGCTTAGGCAAGAGTTCCTATCAATGCTGCAAGCAACAAATGGACATGCACAATTTCCACAGGTACTGGTCAAGCTAGTTGCATGAATGACTTTCTTTCCTTAGGTTCTATATCTGAATGTTTGTATCCTTTCATAGATTGTCCTGCCAACATCTGTCCAACCAAACAACAATGTCACTGAATCTGCCGACGTGGCGGCGGCTGCATCAATCACCCAGCAAAACAACAATGTCACTGAATCTGCAGACATGGCGGCGGCTCCATCAATCAATACAATTGGAAATGTACAGACAGACTCCAGGAATGTGCTCTCTTCTACTCAGGTTGTTGTTGAATTCACAACTTTTTACTACTACATCTCATTAGTCACTGATAAAATGACGCATAATCTTTTCCTTCCCAATGATTGGTTCATAGGAGAAGGAATCTAAAGTCGTTGCCAAACAAGTCATTCGCAAAACCAGAAGTACTAAAGCTGTTAACAATCCTGAAGCACAATTCGCCGTCCCCCCCGTTAAACAAATTTCATCTCAACAGCTACAGGTACAAGCTGCACAAAGGAGACGACAAAGTACCAAAAAGACATGAGGTGAAATTTTTGCAACTCCTCTTCCTGCTGTGAATGTAATTCATGTTACAGCTGTCAAAGTGTGTTTATGGTTGTGATAATTATTTGATGTCATTCTGATAATTTTATGAATCGCAATCAAACTTTGGTTTGCTACATGTTGTAGTTGCACAAATTCCAATATTAGAGATTATTTGATGCTAGCTTAAAAATGTTGTTGATTCTTTTTAGGAGAGACTAAGCCATGTCGAATGGAGCAAACAGGTTATGCGAGCTCCTTGCAATGAAGTCACCCTTTGCTGATCAAGTGTTGGGATCCTCTCGAAGTCACCATTTGCTGACCAAGATCTTCATTTCCTATCAAATTAGCCTACTATGTGTTGAAAACCAAGCAAACTACATGGCAATAGAGTGCCAAACCTATTGCCTCCATCCTATATATATTGGTTGTAATAGAATGTTACACCTATAATAACCATCCACATGTTGTGTGGCAATAGAGGATACCACCTATAGCAACGTAACCAATTTTGTGGCATCAGACAATACTACCTATAGCATCGAAATCAAAATTTGGTGGTAATACAGGAAATCACATATTGCACCCAAATAACTTTCGTGGCAATAGAGGTGCTTCCCCTATAGCAACCACAATTAGAGTGTTGCAATACAAGACTTTGCAACGCAAGTTTTTTTGAATTGCAACGTGATTGGTACGACGCAATTGCACCTATGGCAACACCAGATGCGTCGCAATAGAATAATTTGCAACCAACACGAGCGCGGTCTAAGATGTTAGTTGCAACGCCGTATTGTGTTGCAATAGAAAAACTTTTGCAACCAAAAAAAGACCTCGGTTGCTACAGGCTAATGCAACGCCACCTTTCGCATCACATGGTTGACGAAAAAATTTGGTTGTAATTGCGGCTATTGCAACCAAATATGGCATATTGCAACACATTTTGTGCGTTGTATTAAGGGGAAAATCTAGTAGTGACCACAGCATAGACGTTGTGTCACGCTACCGGTTATCATTCGTTCGGCTTATCCCAAGGTTAGGTAGAGGCAGTCCAGGTGGTGGTGACAGCCCGCCTGGCCCTCGTTGATCCTCCACAGCTGGATATAGTCAGAGTTTCGTTCCACATAGATCCGCGTGCCGGAGTCGCCTGTTAAGTCAGGGCTATCGGTACCCTAAGCCATGTTCTATCTAGAGATGGACCTTTAATCTCATCTATAGTGCTATCTTGAGGAATCCTCTCTAGCCTTGCCTCTTTTCTGGGTGTGTCCTTGGACCGACTAGTACGGAGTTAGTGCACACACGTTCCCTTGGATTCCATACCATTGGAATACTCTGAGGTGAAAGCTACAATGATATCCGTGCGCTTGCGGATTTATTCATGTGACGCTAAAATACCCAACATGCAGTGAATGTGGCGTGCCAAAATTATCGGGTACTACCTCATGCCAGAGTTAAAGCAGTTGTACCATTGGCGGGCTTTATGGTAACCTCAAGTAATAATAATAGGGATACTAATTATTGGGTTGATATCCCTTTTTCAATTTCATACGTACTCCAGTGTGCTTCTCTATTTTTCTTCCCCTCAAATTCCCATAATAATTCCGGGTGAGTATATTTGCTATTATCAAAGCTGTGGCCCGGTGACTCATCTTGGCAGTTGGGTGCCTTGCAGACGTCAAAACTAGTACTGCTATTGTCCGCCAAGAGTTCATCGTTCGCCGTAAGTATATCCTTCCACCTCCTTACGTACTATTGCCGCTAACAGATCTATGTTTCCGTAGATTAATATTGTTTGATGGCGAGAACGAAGAATAGAAAACCCTGCGATCCCCACGAACTACGTCGATTCGGAATCGCAAACAAGACAAGAAAATTGGACGCCACCGACAGGCGTAAAGAGCAAGTGTACACAGCACAAGACGCATCCAGTGATGATTCATACGAATACGATGAATCTTCTGAAACAGATGAGGAGTATGATACAGACGAAGTTAGCGATGCAACGACTGCAACTCATCATCGTAGAAAACACGTAAAAGGTTTGATATTCAATCTGCTGAATCGCAAAATCAAATAGTTCAGTGTTATGTACATGATGTAGGCTCCCTTCTCACCTTCGTGTTATTATATATCTGGGGAAAAATTGTATTTTTCATCTTCTCAAGTCTTGCAAAAGTGTGGCATTCATCCATAATTTGGTGCAAATCAATTCCTTAACCATCTGAACTGGTGCATTTATCATCTTGCTAATTACTGTTTAGTCACTTTTATGTTAATTCAATCTCTATAATAATTGATTGTAAATCAGTTTTATTAATTTTTTTAGAAAGTTTTATAGAGTAACAAATTTAGAGAATTTACTAAAAATTTATAGAGTATCTATCCAATTTGGAGTCTTGGTATTATCTATGGAAAAGCCTTAGTTTCTTCAGTTTTGAGTTTTCCTTTTAATTTTGTCTGATAAGTTATTGAATAGTAGGAAGCTTTCCTCGCAAAAAAAAGAATAGTAGGAGTCGACCGCATTGCATGAAATTCTATCACAGCACATGAGCACAGTCTAGTTGTTTATATGATTCTCTGTACCCTTTTCCTACAGTGTACTTACTTCTTTGTTCCTGAGGTTTCGATTTTCCCCTCACAGCTGATGGTGAAACTCGTCTGGATTTATCTATTAACAAGAACACAAATAAATTGATCGACAAAGCTGAAACCATTGGGGAAACTACAACAGATCCCAAACAGAAATCGGTGAAAAACACTATGGGTGACTGTTTATACTCGGTCCCATGCAACTACATGCACCTGCTAATAAAACTCATGACATATCTTCATTGTACAGTAGAGAAGGGTCGATTTACAGAAAGGAAAATGCAGACACATCTACAAAATCTGTTGACATTGTTAAAGAGTGTCGACCAACTAGCATCTGTCAGTGAAGATGGCAAGTGTGACTCAGAGGTTACCACATCTGGACTTCCAGAAGAAACAATCATCAGGAACACAAAATGAAAGAGGAAGCAATATTATGGTGTTACTCCTTCAGAATCGGATGGTGCTGTGGTCTCGGCAGCAAACAGTGCTGTGGTATGCTGACATCTTGATTTTTTTATTACCTGGTTTTGGTCTACTATACCTTACACTGATGACTTAATGGTTTTGTTTTTTATTCCATAAAAAGCGGATAAGCACTAGGTGCTTACCGAAAATGGTGATCAATGTCAACAATGGCTTGAAACCACAACAGATTGAAAAGATCAAAGACATTGGATTTGGTCATTTTTTGAGTATGGTGATTGAATCTCCCCTATTGAACCTAGGGGTGTGGATGCTGTGGCACTTTGATACAAAAAAGGAAGTCTTTGATTTTGGCAACGGTAAACAAATCCCTTTAAGCCAAATGAGCATTTCAAGGTTGTCTGGTTTACCATGCAGCTGCAAACCAATACATGAGAACGCTTCTAAATATAATGGCATCAGTGAGTTGAAAGGAGACCTAGGAGTTCCTACTAAAGCAAGCCATAAAATCTCGGGAAGAACATTAGAGGCCAAAATCAGAGATGGTGCAGCTGATGACCTTTTTGTCACCTATTGGACTTTACTTCTTGTTGAAAAGATCATTGCTCCAAATACATGTGCATAAATTAGTACAAGATTTTTGGAAGTGTGTCAAGACGTAAATAATTTGATGAACTACGACGGGTTGGCTACCTTATATACAATTTTAAACATGGTGCGAATGCATTAAACCTTAAGAAGAGACATAAGGGTGCCAACTATATTCATGGATCAATATATCTCCTTGGAGTAAGAAATATAAATAGCGCTTTCTGATCTTGCCATTTTATCACAAATCTGAGATAATTTCTTTCAACTTTTTGCGAGCATGCAGTTATGTTGCCCTGATTGGCTGAAGAGTAGTTCTATCACACCACCTATTGGTGAACCTCGGTTTTCACTATGGAGCAATGCACTACGACTTGAACTAGAGGTTTCCCACAAAAACCTGTCGGTAACTATAGTAACATAATAATTCAACTTTTTGTTGAGAAATATAATTCAACTTTTTGGATGAATACATATAGAGATCGTATAATGACTAACATTGACTGTTCACATTGTTATTTTACTTTTGTATTACAGATGAGAAATATTGATAATACTTGTTATGCAAATGACTTTGGCAAAACGGTGGCAACTTCAGAGAGGGACACCACTGGAAAGTGCAATACAATTTTTAATGAATTTTAGGGTATTAAATTCACATGCGAGGTCATGTCTTATGCATTATTAGTATTGATATTCCTTTATTTACTTTTTGGATTGACATGAATATGATATATTAACAACCACAAGTTAGTTTATGTTCCACAGATAAAAAAAACTGTCACAAGTTACGTTATTGTTCTTAGACACCTCTCCTGCCTATATAAGAAATAAATTATTGATCTCTACGCATGCATGTCCCATCAATAGGTAAATGGAGCTTCACCAAATGGTTCAAGTTTTCTTTCTCAGGACCTCAATTACCAGAGAACACCAACAAAGGTAGAAACATTGAGTGGATATATATATTATTTTTGGAAATCAAATGACATAATTTTTTTAGGCTACATCACCAAGAAATCTTGGTGAGGGTAACCAAGAAAACATCATTTGCCAGAAGGAATTTGATCCCATGGACCGGGAGAATATTCAAGACAAGTTTGCAAGGGAGAGCACCTCATCTGATTGCTCGGAACTATATTCTGAACAACAAATGGGGGTACAATCTTCACATTCTATTGCCCATTTATGATTTTTTTTTATGCAACAAATATGGGCAAGTATTGACAACCCAATTTTCCCGTATGGATCGGTCAAAGGAGCAATATCCACATTCAGATGATAGGTACATAATCTTTTATGTTATCTGTTCCAACAGAGAGGAAGAAATCCTAATAATCAATAATGGGTCACCAAACAAAACAATTATTTTGTCACACTTTGTACTTTTGGCAAATGATCACGCATACATACACTAAACCATGCAGAGCTCTCGAAACCATTGAAGGAACACTTGGGTTGGCGTCGATTATAACTATACATCCTACACTTCATGAGCAATTTGGATGGATCACGGATCTAATATTACTAATTCTGTGAGTTTGTTTATTTATATATAGCAATACTCAAAACCGTACTAATATTCGTTCTTGTAAATGTTGGCATGCAGAGCTCCTGAAATCATTGAAGCAACACTTGGGTCGGCATCGATTATAGCTGTCTACGTACAAGTCTTGTTTCATGAGAATGACTTGCATTGGCTGAGGCCTTAGATGGTATTGTAAGCTACTGTGTAATGGATGGAGCAGAGACGTGCCTTCGATATGACTTTTCCTTTCGAGTCAACTGCCATATTCCCGCCAGTGTCTAATCTCATTTGAAAGAATGTTGGCGTGCAATCATCTTAGTGTCTTTCAAAATTTCACCTTAGTGTCAATTCTATGTGTTACCTGCACCCGTTCGGTTATAAACGAGCAATGTCTCTGGTGTTGTCCGACTGGCGTAACCTTCACAGTGCCCCGGTTACACAGGATGGACATCGATTTTCCGTGCATGCGAGTTCCAGTTACGATGCTAGCTTGCACTCTATATATATGCCCGACGCCACCGACAATTTCGCGATCATGCTTCTATGATTGACTGATTCTGGGTTATAGCTGCTTGTTATATCCAACAAGACACTAGGTTACGCACCAGCATGGTTATGCACCAGCCAGGCTACATTGTTCCTGCTGTGTTACGCACAAATAGGCTTCAGATTTATGCGTAACCTGGACAGGCATGGTCACGCAAGCATCCATGCTGCATCCGGTCGTGTTGATTTGGCGGTAACATGCACTCGCTCGGATACTGCAACACCGACTGGGTGGTGTCGATTACGCGCGTAAGCTGGACCGACTAGGTTACGCACCATCCATGTTGCATGGCTCCTGCAACACCATCGACTGGGTCGTGTCGAAACTGCGTAATCCTCGCCTCGGCGGTTATGCATGAGCCATGGTGTCTGCATGCTGCAACCCTGACTGGGTCGTGTCGATTATGCGTAACCAAGCGGGTGCAGGTAACCCCGACTGGGTGGTGTCGATTCTGCTCGTTACCTGCGCCATCTCGGTTCGTGGAATGTAGGCAATGGTTACGAATGTGCGCGTTACTTGCACGAGCTCGGTTAGGCACCATCCGTGCTGCAACCACGACTGGGTGGTGTAGGCCCACTTGTCAGCGGTTCCTTCTCGTTTCCCTCTCCAACTCCAACGCATATAGAGTAGGGGAGGAAGCACCCGATTGCTTCGTTCCTAACTCAACCGACCACCACGTCCAGCTGCTAACCCCCGCCTCCACCAGTCCACCACCAGGCCTACCTCCGGCCCACCTCCCTTTTCTAATGCCGCCGCTGATTAGAGCCCCCGGCAGCGACCCAAACTGAAACCCTAACCATTTTTATATCTGGTTATTTCCCAATTCATCTTATATATAGAAATAAGGGATCCCATCCTTCCGTTTTTATTTCTGGTGTTGTGTAGTAGATCGATGATGGAGGATGACATGGTATGGACCACCATCAACGTCGGAACACAGTTGTCGACAGATGAATGCGACTGGAGTAAGGATCCGGTACTTGCCGGGAAGGTGAAAAGAAAGAGAGGGAAAAATTTTGAGGTAATATCTCTCTTTCTCATGTGAATGATTATATGATTTGCCTTTTTGTTTACCCTACCACTCCACACCTAAAATTCCAGTGTCATTTGCTATTGTGTGCTATTTCCTGCGAGGACGACTTTCCATTGTGTGTTAGGGTTAGGGTGCGGGATTTTAAAAAATTTCTACACCTGATGTTTACCTTTCCTTGGTACAATGCAATATATTGATTACCTACACTTGCTAGGGATGAGAGTTGATCCAAACAAGCAGCATGGAATAACAATTGCAACTAGGCTTGCTAATTGCCTACTACGGTTGATGATGTGTACTGCTGACAACTTGCTAGCCTACAAGCAATAAGGAGCCCAAGAAACCCGATAATATAATTACCATTGACATTTTTTGCTGAATGTAGCTAGTCTCTGGCTGTCTCTCCATCCATTTTTGATAATGTTGTTTTTAGTGGTCAAATTGTTTGGATGTCCATTTTTATTATTTCTGTTTGTACGTACTGCAGAATCACTATAACATGCTACCAGGGCAGTGGATAATACAGTGGGTATGAGTGGAGCATCTACTTGCAAAGAAGATGAGTGGGAAGGGCAATAAATATTTTGATGTTGGTACCTATACTCATTTGTAAAATATTATCATTCTGTCTTTGAATAATTATCATGTATTATCAGTTTAGATATCACCTTTAAGTTCTTGTAGCTCTACAACAGCCGCATTCGATAATATTATTACACATATGATCACATATTATGATCTTTTTTTCTCCTTACGTGTTACAACATACAACTCATCATTTCTATAGCGGTTTACCGAGTCAAATGCATTTCTATAGTGGTTTACCGAGTCAGTTGCACTTTTACAGGGTACAGTTCATCTGGTGGCTGACATCAGGAAGCATTGTGGTTATAATATTTGCGTATTGCCAGATGAAGTCCATGTTGAGATTTTCCTTTGTCTCCCACCTAATCCTAGTTCCATTCTTCGTGCCTCGGTTATCTGTAAACACTGGCACAATCTCATCATCTGCCCCATATTCCTTTGTTGCTTTCGTACATTGCATCAACCACCTTATGTTTTTGGGAATATGAGTAGTAGGTGTAGTCCAAGAAGTGTGATTGATATCACAAGAAAGTTGAATCGTAATCAGGTGGCCAAACTAAAAGAAGTTGGTTTTGGTAATTATTTGGATTTGAAGATTAGCAACCCACTCCGGGAACTTGGAGTTTGGATGCTATTGCAACTTGATATGAAACATTTGTGCTTCAAATTTGGTAATGGTGAATGCATCCCTATGAATCGGAGACGTCTTTGTAGATTGACTGGTTTACCAAACAAGGGAAAGCAAGTGGTGGAGATATACAATGAAGAGTCTACTATATACTTAAAAACATGCTTGGGCATGCCTCTCGACAAGAAAAACTGGAACCATCACATAATAGACAGAATCCTTGACGACCGTGATGATGACGTTTTCGTCACCTATTGGACTTTACTTTTGGTACACAGAATCTTTGCTCCTACAGCATCTGCCTTCGTAAACAAAGGTTTGTTAGATGTTTGCCTTGATGTTAATAATATAATGACATACGACTGGGTAGGCTACATTTTGGAAGAACTTAGAAACAGTGCCAAAATATTACAGAGGTGAACAAATAGACGTGGTGTTCCCTTTGTAACAGGACCCACCAATTTTCTCAGGGTAATAATTATGTAGTACCAATCAAGAAATTTGTTCCCCTACCTTTTATTTATTTATTTATTTATTTATTTATTTTAATTCATCACTTACCCATGTGCCATCTACACAGTTGTATTTACTGGATTGGTTGGATCATCTGTTTATAGCACCACCTATCGGTGAACCTCGTTTTACTCTTTGGCATGCTAATGATTTAAGGGTAGTTGAGGGTCCTAGCACAGTCGGCTTTAGATCTTTTACATGTCTTCGAAGCCTGAAGGTAACTATACCCTTAATTGTTTGGATATCGGACTTGTTGGCACAGTTTACAACTGACTATTTGTTTTTTCTATATAGGTGAGAATGGCTAAGAATACATGTTATGCTGAAGATTTTAGGTATCCCGAATTAAGTAGTCCAATATTGGAGGATGATGATGATATTGGTGATCGTTAATAGATTTGACTAGGTGATTTCCTGCACGTGGAACGGGATTTGAGAGAGCTGAAGGACCGATTAGGCGAACCAGAGAGGGGGGGAGTGAATGGGAGCCGATAAAAATTCTTCTCGAAGGAGATGGGAACTCCAACAAGACGAACACGGCTTCCAACTCACGTCTCCGACCCAACTACCCAAGTTGGTCAAGACCACGCAGCCACTAGAGTGCTACTGGTCCTAGGAACCAACACTCAACCTTCCTAGCCAAAACTCACCAAACCACACAGCGGAAACTTGCACGGCTTGCTGCCTGTGCTACACCGGTCAGACCGATGGCCTGCGCCGGTCAGACCGGTGACACCGGTCAGACCGGTGGACAGAGCCGGTCAGGCCGGTGGCTACAGCAGCCGCACAGCAAACGTTCCAGGAAGCCTCAGTGAATCCTCTAGGCCCTGGAACAAAAACCACCACGAAACACAACCTGTGAGGAAGAAGAACCCCTCACAAATCCTAGCAAAACAACTCCAAACACTCCAAGAACTGAACAGCAGGATCACGGAACAAAACCACACGGACAAGGCTGTTCCCCGAGACAAAAACCCACCAAGGGCTAGCACCGGTCAGACCGGTCAAGAGCACCGGTCAGACCGGTCGTGCCTGGGCAGCTCGGGAAGAACAGCGCCCGCGAGTCAACTCCTGCAAATCCAACTCCCAATCTCCCGATCCGCTCCACGGTTTTGCACAAGACTTTGGGGATAGTAGGAACACCTCACGGGTACTCCATAGCCAAGATTTGGTCCACCAAAACTTGTCAAATCAAGAGGAATCGAAGAAATCCCACCAAGAACGCCTCTAACCCTAGAGCCACGAAAACCCCAAAATCGAGCCCCTTTGCTCACGGATTTGGAAGGGGAGTCAAAGGGAAAAGAACCACGAAGGGTTCATGCATACATCCCCCACCAAATCCCAAAGAGAAAGGCCTCGAAATCGCTCCAAGAAAATCGCCAAGAAAAGGCTCCGAAAATCACCAAAAAGGAGAAACGGGAAAGACACATCCAAGCCTTGAGGAACCACGCCGAATCATCTATACATACCAAAGAGGTTCATACAAGGTCTAGCTTGCCGCCCGATCATCCTTCCCTCTCACAAGATCTCACCATGAAGCTCTCAAGCTATTCCTACGAAAATCCTAAGAAAATAGGAAGGAAAATAAGAAAACCAAATGAGCTAGGGTTCCAAGAGATGGCTGCCATCCTCTCACCCCTTGGGTTATATGGAGGCAACCGAAAGACTAAAATACCCTTACTAGCTAACTAGGGATACATGCCCTTCGAGGGCGAAATTGGAAGTCTTTGTCTTCGCACCATCGGACGGATGCCCAGCGACCGCAAACTTGCTTAGCCTCGACGCAAGCCTTGCGATCCCGACGCGTGTCCTCCGCTTCGAAGATTCCGGACTGCGTCGTCGCACACCGGTCAGACCGGTGCTCCTCACCGGTCAGACCGGTACCCACCGGTCAGACCGGTCAGACCCACCGGTCAGACCGGTCTGGAGCTGCTGCACCTCCGTCTTCGGTTCTTCGGTCTTGGCTTTGTGGATCAACCAAGGAACCCAATGGTTTTCTGGTGAACCACCGGAAACCCCGCGAACTCGGTGTAGCCTCCGCCAATCACCACTCATGACTCGGCTCCCACGTAGTCCCGGCTCGACCTTGGTTTTGAGGCTCAACCAAGAAACCGTCCATGACTTCATCTTGCCGTTCTTGCCACCATGCGGCCCGCACTTGACCCCGCTGGCCACCGGGTCCGTCGAACCAAGCCTACTTGTCTTCTCCACACCTGGAGGCCTCACCGGCAACGACCTTTCACGCTTGTTCTTCACCTGCACCTGCACCTGCACCAGTCAAGCCGCAACCTGCACCTGCAATACTTAGCCAAGAATCAGTCCACACCACGTTGTAAATCACTCATCACACCAGGAAGCGACCATCCACCGGTCCTCGAACCACACCTGGCTCTCAAGAGCTTTTCAGTAGACTTTCCTGGGTCACTGGAGCCTTATATTAATATTAATTAATGCTACTATAGTGACTTTTTGCATCTGCATTGGTGGATATTGAAGGAAGATCAAGTGGCAGCTGATATTGATTGTTGATATTTGGTGGATGATGAGATTTGCTGATATGACTCGCTGAGGTTTGAGCAAAATCTTGTGAGTAGCGGGTTTGCTTCTATATGGTTTATAGGAGATTTGTGCTTTGGCACTGCTTTCCCTGAACTTGGCAATCATGGACTCGCTCGGTTGTATTGGTTTTGGGAATTATCTCTGTAGCAATGAAGTAATTAACAGATGATGGACATTTTGGTCAGGATATGATGGAGATGAAATGAATGCCTTTCACGAGTCAATTTGACAGAAGTTGTATTGGTTTAAATTAGTGTTAATTAATTACTAATACTTGAATTAATGTTAAAGGTCGGCAAAGATAGGATTACTCTCACTCGACTCGAGTAACAAAATGGTGTTTGGATCCATGCTGTGGTCACTGTCGTCAACCCTAAAGGATCGTGCGTAACCTTGTGGTGTAGGTTATGCACCATGGATCGTGCGTGACCAACTAGGCGTAGGTTTAGATCTTTTTAAAAGCACAACGTGAAATAAAAGCACGATCCCGAAATTGCCGGAGGGAGGAGACGCCAAGCGCGGCCATTCCGGGGTTTCTAATAAATGGTTTGCTCTTCTGGCTCGCAGCAGCATCTCATGTTGATCGGCAAAACCACGTAGCAATCTCCTTCCATACCACCAACTGTTGGGGGTACGCCTTAGGAGGCCTAAGGCTAGGACCCCCTTATGTATAAAATAGGCCGAGAGGATGGTCTAAGGGCGTCGTTGTAAAATTTTGAGGACCCATATGTAATTTTAGACTTTGTTAGTGGAGAAAATGTAAAGGCCCACCTCCTCCATATATATATGTAAGAAAGTCTTGGAGGAGGGGGCAGATGGTCTTTTCCCCAACCATTCTTCCATCCTAATCTGTCTGGTAACTTTGACTCCAACACCAGCCCAGCAGCAGACTACATTCCAAGCATGGCGGCTTCGACGCCGGATTGCGCGCGTGACTGCCATGCTATTATTATTATTATTATTATTATTATTATTATTATTATTATTATTATTATTATTATTATTATTATTATTATTATTATTATCTTGGCGGCAACAACCTCGGCCCTCAAGTACCGGGGGTCGTTGTTAATAGTAAGAGGCAAACCCCCATTCCCTCTCGTGAGAGAAGAAAAGAAAAAAGATATCGCAGCCTGCTCCCCGTGCTATCGGAACTAACAGAATGCCAAAGAAGCTGCGCCCCAAGCTTTTGAGCATTTCCTCTGAGGAGAGCAAGGCGACAATGGGAGGGAAAGTTGTGGAATGGAGCGGTCCTAGCAAACCACGTCTACCCCCACCCCAAGCAGTAATCAGCTGTAGGCTTTACTACACCGACAACAATCCTCTTCGAGACTACCCTCACCGACCGCATCCTTGGCCTTAATGCATACACCAGGAGGACGCCATCATCCAAACTTACGTCAGATACATTGATGGGGGGCGTCGTTTCTTCCGCTGCCCTCGCTTCATGGAAAGTTCCCGAAACTTAATTTCTTCTAATAACACAGTACTCTTCCATGCATCTTTCATTTGGTACACCAGATCGATCAGCATGCACTTGCCTTGAGTCGCGTCTTGTCTCTTCCTGCAGGTGGATGACTGTGGCTACACAGAGTGGGTGGATCTGCCTGTTAACGCGCACATCCAAGTCTACATGGCTCATCTCCTCTCAATGGTTGAGAGTCTGGAAAGGATCCTTCAACAGGAGGGGAAGGCCAACGACCAGCTTTGGGACAAGCTACTGGAGAGCTGGGGGTGTCAACGATCTAGATCTGATAGATCCCTACTACACATGCATGTTGATTTCCGTTCTTTCACCCAGACGATGTTCTCGATCTTTTTTGGCAAAAAACAAAAAAACCATATTCCTACGACTATATTTCACTATTAGAAATTATTCTGCAGTCCAGAGGTCATTCGTCTGAGAAGTTACGCACGCACGAGGGTCGAGGTCACGCTGTCTATGAAATCGTCTCCCACATTCGCGTCTTGATATGAAATCGTCCAGGACGACCTGTCCACATCTGATCTCACCTGCTTCTTCCGCGTGGGCACAAATGGCAGAAATTAGCTCGTAGCGGAGGCGAGGGGACGGAGGCAAAAGGTGAACCGACGGTTGCAGCATTATTCCTGCCACACCGACTGCGTTACGGGGTGCGCTTATCACCAGCACCACGTGATAGGCGAGTAACCTACACCCGTTCGGTTACGCACTATCAGTGGTGACTGCACCTGCGAGTCGGTGTTGCCTGAATGGTGCGCAACCGAGTCAGTGCGTTACCCAATCGTAGTTGCCCTATGCAACAGCCACTAGTTGAAACTAGTTAAGTGCTGGTTGGAAAGACAGGTTATCAGGGGCGGACCTAGAATACAATTTAAGCGAGGGCACACCTTGAGAATACAGAAATTTATGAAGATTTTATATAGTGAAATTTTGTCAATTAGCTTGATTTATAGAATTTGAGTGAGCCCTCGCTCAGCAAAACGTAGGTCCACCCCTGCAGGTTATTATGGATTCGTTTAAATTAGTCATTGCACCAAGCAGCGATCCTCACAGCGTAACCGAGACCCCGCATTCCGAAGTGCATGTACCAGGAGCAGGAGGGAGTGCCTCACGCGTAACCGTCTGGGTCAGGTTACGCAGGATCGACACCGGCCGTCGTTTTCCGCCACCGAGGAGCGTTTCCTCTATAGGTATATGTGCACATGCTCATTATCTCGGCAATTTCGTGATCGTGCTTTTCATGGTGCACGGAGGCTTCCCTAATCAGACGATCGTTTCCATCTCTCTCCCAGATCTGTTGGCCCTTTCACTATAGTAGCTATATGAGCAGGGAGAGGGAGGTGTTGGTCGTGCCATACTATAGCACCTCACTTTAGGTTTACTAGAAACAATTAGTGGTTTTCCCAGCGGATGCAGGTAGTATAGTCATCGTAGTACAGTAGTACTTATGACTACACCAGCAGCGCAAGAAGAGCTGGTTGTTGGTGTCTCTAGGTCCAGGCAAGTGTCCCGATCCTGATGATCTAAGTTCCCTGGCCAAGTGTCTGCAGATGATGGACACGCTGTCACCGCCGCCGCCCACCGCCAAGCGTCTATTGTTTGATGAGCCGGACGCTCCTGCTCATCCCACCATCGAAGAACCGCCTATGCATGAAGACGACAGTGAGGTACATACGTACTGGTGGGATGCTCGATCTGGTGGTGTTCCTCCCGCACTACACTCTGCGTGGTTTAATTATTTTCCATCTCCTCATTTTCTTGTTCTTCATGCATGGGCACGGTGTGATGTGTGTGATTCCCACTCTTTGTGCAGTTGATGAGTGAGTTGGAGAAGGAACTTTTGGATGCTCTGGCCACAATCGGTGCGATGTACAAGGAAGATGATGAAATCTCAGTGGATCAGTACATCCTGCACGATTCACCTGCAGCTCCTGATGGTGCTCCATCCGTCGAGGTGGTTGACGAAGACGATCCCTCCAGTTTGGCATCAGGTGGTGGTAATGTACTATACTACATATACATATATGCTCACGTGTTGAAGTCCAACCAAGCACACACCACCTTATTTTTGCAGGTGTACTATATATGTTGGCATGTAGCATAATATGCTATGTATACGTACGACGAGTGTGCTTCATTCCGCTTCTGCTGCCTCTAACTTGGTTACTTTTGCTTGTGTCATCACAATAATATAATACAGGCGGCGACGACGAGTAGTAATCTCCGAGCCAGAGAGCAAATAATAAACACCAGGTCAAGTTAGGTGTGTGCAACATGGGCCACCCCACCAGATCCCACGCCGCTGCGCTACTGGCTGCTGGTGGAGACGAAACCGCCGACCTCTTGTCTACTGTGTACTACTAGCAGTAGTAGTAATAACGGGAATGGAGAAGATCAATCTAGTGCCTACGAATGAATTCATAATTCATAATATATATATATATATATATATTAACCCTATTTTGGATCGGATAGATGCATGCTTGCATCTATATTATATTAGTGCCTTTGCACCCTTTTCTATTTTTGCTGTTTTATATTCACTGCTAATACAAATAAAAATAGCAAATAACCCAGACCGATGTAACCTGCACCCAGCCGAAGGTTACACACCATCCCTGCTCCATCCGGTCCTGTCGATCCTACGAGTAACCTACACCCGCTGGGTTACGCACTATCAGTGCTGCCTGCACCTGCGAGTCGGTGTTGCCTGAATGGTGCGTAACCGAGTCTGTGTGTTACCCAGTCATAGTTGCCATATGCATGCCGCAACACTAATGGTGTATAACCCAGTGGGTGTGGTTACGCATACAGAGTACAACTGAAGCCTATTTCTTATGTTACGCGCTGAATTGACACAACGCAGTCGGTGTTGCACGCGCCTTGAAGAATGGATGGTGCATAGCTGAATCATGCGTAACCGAAGCTGGTGCTGGTGACGCGCAGGATCAACACGACCATATGCAGGTTACGTGCCGAATCGGCACCACCCAGTTGGTGTTGCAGCATGAATGTGCGTAACCAAGTCCGTGCGGGTAAGAGCAGGTTCAGGTTACGCATACATCTGGAACCTGTGGTGTTGCATCAAGCAGCATGGATAGTGCGTACGCACTAAATCGACACGGCCCAGTCGGTGTTGCACGCGCCATGCAGAATGGATGGTGCATAGCCGAACCGTGCATAAACGAGCTGAGGTGATGCGCAGAACCGACACGACCGGATGTAGGTGACGCGCAGGATCGATAGGACCGATTTGTGTAACCGACTCCGTGCGTAACCCAGCAAGTGTTGCACCACGCAGCCATCAGTCTTAAACTTCTCTTCTGTCAAATGGCATTCTACTCATGATATTCATTGTTATCTGTGCCATTTATTACCGTGTCCCACACCAATGGCAAATAGGACTATCATTTGTAAAAATCTGAATTTTGGAAATACGGAATATTCCTATCAAAAGAGAATGGAGGCAGTGCCATATAAAGTTGATCTGTTTTGTGGCCTTTGGGTTGCATTGCCAAGAAGCCGGCATCCAGGGTGCTGTCTCCTCGTCCCCCCTGTCAGCAGCCGTCGTTCGGTGCCGTCCAAGGTCAGTACCTCCCACAGAACAAGCCTCCTCCGCCCCTCTCGGTACATCCGGTAGCTGCGGGCTGTTGTAGATCTATGTTTATCTAGGCATTTCCACGGGGGGTGGGGTGGGCATCGCAGATTTGTTTCAGGAGAAAAGGTGTTCATTTCGGGTACTCATGTTTCCTTTTCACTTATATCACATATTATGATTCTATTATTTGTCAACATCATTTTTCCTGGTTACATTAAGTTTCACTATTTTTTTATTTAAGAGTTTGATGCTCTTGTTGGATGTGGTTTACATTTTTTAGCAGTATCTGCATATTAAGTGATGATATTCATGAATCTATGGAGCATGCACCTAATGATAATACTTGATTTTCTGCATTTCTACATGAAACATGCCTACTTTTGCTTCCAAAATAATTGATTTGGGTACTCCCTGAAGATCTCCAAGGCTTAAGAAGATCCACGTAATATATGATGAAGATTCTGACTGCGAGGAATTTGATCTTGCTAAGCCTCTTATTGCGTTAAAGCAGAAGAGGCCAAAAACATCTCCTGCTAAAGCTAATAGAAAGATGGTAGTATTAACATCTTCTCCAGGTGTTGTAGAAGTGGAAGATACAACATCAATGAGAGGTGATACTCTTAGCCCCACACATAGCTCCCGATTCAAAGCGACAACAAATGACCCAACATTGGAGAAGCTTGGAAGGAGAGCTGACGATCTGGAGCAGTTTGAAATTGCTATTAGTGAGTAACTAGCCTGTTCATACGGAATACATTTCTTATTTGTCTAAATTTCTTAGATGAATGTCTACAACTTTTTTCTTCTTATTTCCGCAAATACTTCTTGAAATAAATATTCCCTTGCAATCATGTGGGTAACTATTTATTGCACTTCTAGACTATACTAAAGAAATAGCTGGGGAGTGTACTACTTCTTAAAAATGCTTTAGATAATAAAATCTCACTTTCGGATAATGTGGAGTGGCCATCGAAGGATAAGTTACATTCTACAGTAGATGATGATATTTGTAGGTCTGTTAATAATGAAGGACCAGAAGAATTAGTGCTTCAACATCAGTTACTCCAGTCTTGTACTGGTAAATTAAACCCTACCGGAGTCACACCAGAGATCTCTAATGCTGAAGAATCGCATAAATTATCTGCTGGAGATCCAAATTCATCTGTTACCTCTCGGGAAACTGATAGGCAAATTAAGAAGGCAGAACTTCTTATTGATGACGAATCAATTGAAGAACATGGTCCAAAGAAATTATTTTCCATGAGAAAGGTCTGAACCATTCCTTCAATAATGTTACAGTACAAATGATGAACAAGATAGCCATACTAACATATTTCTCCTCCTGTTTTTGTTTTCAGATTATGTCACCAACATCTCAGGAGAAAGTTTGCAATGCTCTGACTGGTATTGATTTCTGTGATGGAGTCCAAAGACTGAGTAAGTAGTATTTGCTGCTAATATTTTCTAATATTTGTACAAAGATCAGTTATAATCATACTCTTTCTTATTGTTGTAGAGAGGAAAATTGTTACTGAAGATTGTGACAAAATTAGAATATCATTATCTCAACCAACACAAAAGCAAGACCAATCAATGTTCAGCACAAATAGAAGACTTAAGGGCAGGACTGATGTCTCCCCAACAAGCAAAGGAGTTCTCAAGTCAACAGGATCCCCCCATCATCAATAGACAACTTGGTCTTGCATGATAAATTCATCGGTGGTCTTAGACACTGAGAAAGCTGTTGAGTTTTCTCAAAGACAGATGCATGATATAGAAAACATAGCTGCAAAACTTACAAGGAGCTTGAAGCACATGAAAGTATAGTGGATGAAAGTTAGTCATCAGAAGCATATTATCTACTTCCTGATTTCAAAATTTGATGAGGTGAGACATTGTTAAATTCCTAATTTCAAAGTTTGTTGTAAGAAGCATATTATTTCAATAAAAAGTAAAGTAGATGATGCAGAACGGATCATTTATACGTTTTTGTTTTAGAAAAAATATTTACTTGTCCATTTACTGACACATACTGGTTAGAACTTTGAAAACAAAACAACTCCAATCTTGACATATGTTTGATGTGGTGTATTGTTTCAATGGACAGATCAGAGCAGCCTCTGAGGTTGCATTAGAAGTGGAGAAGACTACAAGGAAATGGTTGTCGATAATGAACAAAGACTGCAATCGCTTTTGTAAAATATTGGTCCGTCCCTATCAACTTTTACGACTACTAACTTTTTTATATACAAATTTGAAATCTGACCTGATGCTTCTTTGATGACTATGTTTTCAATTGCAGAGCCTAGGAAAAAAGAATGCTGTTTCACATCCCGAAGTGCCAAGAAAACAAAGAAAGATCACTTATGAAACTGGTGGAACACTCTGCCATGTTAAGGTCTTTAAGGATGGACAAACCTCTCTTCTTTCTGAATCTCAGAGTTATGTATAAACATACTAAGATTTTGTTGGCATCAAGAAATTTGATCGAGAAAAGCAAACAAACATGCTTCCATTCACTGTAGAGCGGCATTGGAAATTAGGACTTGAGCTCTATGCCGTTGGTTGTATTTTTTGATGTGCTCTATGCCATTTGTTGCATTTTTTGAACACTTATCATTAAATAAACACTTTTTTAGATGTATCATTAAATAAACACTTATGTACTCATTTATTATAGAAATAGCTATCTGGGTTTTGTACTGGGCGTGTGTGCCTAACTCCTTGTTAGGCTGAGCCCATGTAGGCATCAATAAATCATTCAGTGTTAGTTCTTTTATTTGTCCATGGTTAAGTAGCAGGGCCGTCCTAGGGGGTGGGCAGCCAGGGTGACGGTTGCGGGCCCATGAACGAGGGGGGCCCATGGTGTATGTATTTGTAGAGTGTTTAGTATATGTATTTTGCTCATTGCGATGAATATTCAAAAGCTCATATATATGCATGTTGTCCCTTTCCGAGGATTAGCTTGTTGTCACCTCCTATTTCAGTATTTAGCTATTCTCTTTTGCTTTCAAAATATGCCGCAAGTTAACTCTTTCGTTGTACTATAAAGTTCAATCGTCATATTTCAGACTTGTTTGGCATGATTCTTGCAACGACGCGAAGCCACCAGCTTGCAACGACGTAGTGCCGGCCACTCAAAGCAGGCGGGCTTGACGTGCAATCATAGCACCGCCCCTGCTAGTCGAAACCGCAGCACCGAACCCAAGAGATAAGCCTCACCACCGGGTCTCCGGCGAACATTGCTGCACTTATAACTCAGCCACCACCACCATCTCTACTTGCTTAGCATAGTGCATGGGGAAGGGATTAGAGAAGGGAATCAAAGGGGAAACAACACGAAACCAAGATCAGGAAGAAGACAGAAGGGGAATCGAGAGGAAAACAACGTAGGAGCACCAAGAGGAAGAAGAATAGTTCATCTGTTTGATATTATGTTGATAGATGCCTATGCCTCCTATGGCTTCAGCTTACATAGCGGATACGGCCAGCAGGTCGGATAGCGTACACAAGCCCAACGGCCCACAGTGGCACACAGGCCCGCTACCCTATTACAGACCCAATAACAGCCTAGTGTAGGTAGACAGGTCCTAACATGGAATCGAGGGGATCCAACGACAAAGTCCAAATCTGATGGATCCATCGAAATAGCATGCGTTTGGAATGGAATAACGAAACGAAACAAATCCAAAATACATAATCTCGAAATTAGACACATAACACTATTATAGCAAGTTCATTATAACAAAGTACGAAATTAAGATACATAAAGTATGATTCGAAATTACATATAGCGAAAATAGTAAACCTAGATAGATTAAGATAAAGGGCAACCCTGCCCTAGTACGGACACCGCTGGAGCATCCTTCCGCACATCTCACTATCAGTGAGCCGCAACCTACCAGCCGATACCTCCGTCGGGACGCTTGTCGTCGGGGAGATGGTAAGCCGCCATGCGCTATGAGAATAGGAAGACAAAGTTTAAAATGGGTAAACCATTTCGAATGTAAAGTCCAACACGTTGTGCGAATAAAGAAAGAATCAAAACCTTGCTCTTGCGCTTCACCGCCTTCACCTGGTTGGCCGTGTGGATGCGGTCCATCTCTGCCTGCACGGCGAGGTTGCCACTGCAGTCACCAACCGACCGATCTCGTGCTCGCGGGCTAGTTCGTTGCTGTAGAGGATGTAGTCAGTGAGCGCCTTGTGCTGCTGCCCCTTGAGGCCATTGCCTCTAGTGGACAACCCGGTGGCGTGCTTGAGCAACTTGAGGAGGCTCCAGTTGCGCTGCATCCGGCCAGGACAGAAGGTACAATGATAGTACCGTCTGACGCGGCGGACGCGGCGTTGACCAGAGGCGAACTCATTGGCCATCTCGGTGACCATCTCATCGAACTCCTGCTCGTCGTTGTAGGAGTTGCAATCGTCGGAGTCGCTGCTGTTGGCCATCTTCTCAATGGCGAAGGGGAAAATGAACAGACAAAATGGAGATCGCGAGCTGAATGGAAGAGGAATGCGAGATGCTATGGACACCACGCCTTGCCTGTTGTACTTAAGAAGGGGCTCGGGGGCTGCACGGCGAGGCCCGAGGCGCGCGCGGTTCGAGTCGTCTGTGTGAACGGACACTTGATGTTTCAGAATTCACATAGAGACGCATTGGGCACCTGCGTAACCGAGACCTTGCAGGTTATGCACGGACACCACCCGCCGTGTCCCGTGGCAACCGCGATGCTGGCGTGTGTTGCCCTGGCGGCCATCACTGTAACCTGCACCGCCTCGGTTACACGCGTGGACGCCTGGGATACATGACATGCTTTGATCAAAGGCATATGCTATGGTAACCCAACTGTGAGCCAAGTTGCTCAACGCATCCATCATGGTTCCTCGTGCATAACCTGCTGGGTGCTGCCATCAAAAGGTACCAGTTACGTAGGTCCGACATGAGGTTGCACCATTGCTGACATTTCTTAATGCAATCACCTAAGAACATGTTTGGAACCCATCCTGGTAACAGCGCCAGAAATGCTGGTTGGTAATTCTTAACGTTACAGGAGTCTGCAAGTGCACGGAAGTACCATTGTAGCATTTCCCCAAAGGAGTATTCCAAAGAGTATCGAATTCAAGGAAGGCATTGGCGGAATGACAAGATCAACTCCATTGCAATGAGTATAGATCATAGACGGAAACAAACCAGACACTCAAGTGCAGGGGTAAAATATGATAATGGGGGTAGTGTGATCACACACACACACTCACTCTCTCTTTAAGGCGTCCTAGGCATAGGAGGCGACATACGAGTTAGTTCTAGGTTCTTATGTACCATACATAGAAAGCTGGTAGGAATGAGTTAGATACACTAGCGTTGAAGAACATTGTCTTAAGCACCCAGGTACCACGGGGAGATAACCTCCCGCGTTGCTTCTGCACAACTCTGGTTGCTATATTTTAGACTCCTACAGCTTATCCGAACGTGGGGGATTTCAGAGGGACCAACGACTGTCACTACCGCGACCTACCCCAAGACAAACTGTGGGATAAACTCATAAGTAAGGTAGCTACGCAACCCAAGCACCATGCTTACGTTGTTAGCCGGACTTGACCGGCCCGGGCTATTGTGACCCAGGTCAAGCCACCAAATAAACCAGCCAATAACACCGAGTACCGTAGCTTAAGCACAGACTTCATACAACGCAATCATGTCATCTAATTAGATCAAACCAGGTTAGGTACACAAATGTATTCATGTTTTCCTATGTCTGTAGAACTGGATCAAAGGGTTGTGTTCGCGAAGAACACGAGCCTCTAACTTATGAACAAACAACAGAAACATGTGAAAGTCACCCATCAAGTGGATCAAAAGGCCTTGTTCATCAAGAACAGGAGCCTCTAAATGATGAACAGGTGAAGAACACATGAACAAATCACTCATGTATACTAACACAACTTTATATGAAATAGATAAATAGCTGAAGTAGATCAAAGTCATACAAATGAAATAAGATACAAGTGAACTCATACCTAGATCCCAAAGTAGACTTGGAACCTGAATTAGAACTACTCTAACCTACCTCCTAGCCTTGAGACTAAAAGTGAGAGAGGTGTTGCAAGTGTGGATGGTTCATAAGTGAGCCCCCTCTCCTTCTATTTATAGGCCCGAGCACCGGCGAGGAATGGATGCAAACACCCCGGGGATGGCACCTAGGACCAATGGGGAGACACCACGTGGAAGCCCCTGAGTGGCGGCTAGAAGGTCGGTTCGGCCGACCTGTGGGGTCGGCCGACCCCGTGTGGGCCCCACTCATGGTGTGCTTCCTCCTGGAGGCTATACCGTTGGTCCTTAGGTTGGTTCCCAGTGTCCACCCTGTTTTGGCGCGGTTTGCATGCCTTTGTGGGCCCATGGATCCATGTGATGTCCATGTGTCACACTCTGATTCATCGGGGGTTGCTTCACCTGGATTGCTTGCATGGCATGCATGCATGGCTCTCTAGTTGGCAGGTGTGCATGCATGGCATCCTTGTTGGCAGCCCACCTAGGATGAGGTGATGTGGCATGGACCATAGAAGGTGAGTTTGTCACTCTTTTCCTGCTTATTTTCCTGCAATCAAATAATCTCCAAGGACAAGTGGAACTACATTATTCGTAACTAAATACGTGTAAGAAATGCCTTATGCTCCTTTATTCATGAGGATATTGACGGCTAAAGTAGGCACTTAACAGCCGTCAACAACTCCCCCAAGCTAGCCTCTTACTCGCTCTGAGCAAGAGATCAAGGACTTAGGTTAGTTGATCAGGAGTTGCTACGATGTTGTATTCCTAATGTATAACAAGATACAGCTAGGTACTCTATCAAGAGTTGAAGAAGTTGGCATTGATCTTACCTTACACTTGATTGATTTGGGGCATGTAGCTTCACCTGCCTTGGGCGGTTGAAAGAAGGAATGGTTGTATAAAGATTACTAATCACATGTACCTTGATCAGTTATCAATCTAGAGGTTTTGCAGGTTTTTTTTCAAAAAGAAATCAAAGTTCCTCAAATGATACTCTCGGATCGCTCAATGTGTATGATTCCTCACCAAGGCTTTGATTTGCTTTCTTTCACTTCCTACTCCTAATAAGCTGATATGTGGAGCTGTAGGTAGGGAAAACATGTGGCATACCTATTTCTCATGTATTGTCGAGTCGAAAACCAGATCCTTGGGAGAACAAGTCATACACCCTGATCAAGATGTGCAAATGTGTGTGTATGATGGATGGATGATGAACTCCTATTTTGCATGATTTTACTCTCCTCCTTTTTGAAATTTTTGAGACTTGGGCTATGTCTCTTTACTCTCTCTTTTTTTATGCATGCCCTTGAGCATGTTTCTCTTTTTTTTCATTACATAACCCAAAGTCCTTGCTGAATATTTTTGGAGGGAGAGTAATCATGGAACATGCGCGGAGCTTTATTTTGTGGAATGGATGGGAAATGGATGAAGTGATGGTTGCTAACTTCCAGTGTAGAAGTTTTGCTTATGGTGGTGTGTACGTGATCTTGATCATAGGAGTATGACAAGTTTACTCGCCGAAGGTCACAACAATTCGACAGGACTCAATGAAGAAATCAGGTAGCATATGTGAAGGTTTAACAGAAACTAAAATCTACATATGGTCTTGGATAGGAATTTCTTATCATTGAGGAACTTATCATTTTATCATTTTTCAAAAGAAAATTCTGGATATCAAACATCACTTAGTACTAGCTCATAGCAACTCTATTATACCATATCATACCTCGCAACAACTTAGGCAAAGATCATGCTTTTTGCTACCCACAAATTTCAAGCTCAGGTTCAATCATACTAGCCAACAAACTCAATACTTGGATATGATACTAAGTTGTAACAAGGCATACAAGAGGAATAAACAGAGCAACTATTCATCATTTCAACCATGGAGAATAAGAACACTCTTACCGCGCATATGAAAACAAACTAATTTAAGAAAGCAAATAAATATTTTTGGTCTTTTTAACTTTTTTCAGATTTTTATGTGTTTTTAGCATATGGGGTTCTGAAAACAATAGAAGATACAAGTTACCTCAGAATGGGGGTCCTCCCCCAAGCTAGCTTCAGGCTCACTGCTGTGGAGGGTGGTATCCCATCCACGCGTAGTAAGCCCTCTGCTCCTCCAGCTGTCGCAGCTGTCTCTGCTCCATGGTGTGAATCCTCTCGGCAGTCATACCCTGCCAGTCCCGAGTGGACTCAGTCTGCTGGTGCCTTGTCTCCTCCATGGTACCGACACGGATGTTGAGCTCACTCATCTACTGAGTGAGGGTGGCCCCACGAGACGACGAGCGCAACCCGGACGATGAGGACGAGTCCCCGTAGGTAGCACCGGCGGGCCGAACCCACTCGCCACTTCCTGCACTAGCCCAGGTCGAGCTACTCGCACCCGGCTTACTCATGGGTTGGTCCCAACCGGGGGCATATCTGGGTCTAACTCCATACATGTATCCGGCCAAGGCCCATGCGCCAGACAGCGGTGGTGTAGGCTGAGGCTGTGGCTGAGGTGACGACTGCGGTGATGGCTGTGGCGGCGGATGTTGTGGCGGTTGCTGTGCTGTCGCTGCCCTCCTCGATGCACTCCTAGTGACTCTGTCTCCAGAAACACTAGAACGACGAGGTTCCTCAAGAGGAACGGTCAATGGCCCTTGGCCGTACAAACGGAAATCCGGGTTCGGTAACCGAATCTGGTTTGCGTGGCCAGGGTAAAAGAAAACCAAGGAATCATCCAGGCCCTTTTTAAGAGTATGTCCTTGAATCAGATACGCCTCATCTATCATGGCCCAGGGAGAATCAATATAGGGAACATTAGCCCCTAGTGAAATCCCAAGACTCGAAATGATACGTGTGATCACCCAATAGAACCCGTCATCCTAAAATTTGTCAACCACTGCCGAATCATAGCTTGTATTGGGGAGATTTTGATCTGTCTGATCGCGGCATATAATATCCTCATCTTGTCTGTGCGCACAGTTTAAATATCATCCCTTGGAAAGAGAGTGATGGCGAGCCACTTGTGCCACAGTCGGAGAGTAGGATGTGTGATATCGTTGCACCGAAGTGCTAACTTGCCACGGACAGGCCGACCAGAAATCTCTTCCCAAAAATTATCTCGAATAAAATCACTGCAAGCTTGATCGAGAGAAATAGCACAACGACGATGGAAACCGGGAGCACGACTAAGATCATGCCATGAGACTCTATACGATGTTCCATGGAAACGAAACGTAATACCGGTCTCATCCTCCCGAAGAGTACAGAGGAACTGAATGGTGAGAGGCCTAGAACCGATCTCCCACACCGGAACAAAGTTATCCCAACCAAGAGCATGCCAAATGGAATCGAACTCGGAGTCCATACCTATTTTCTCGAGAAGGGCCGAGTCAAACTCCTTGGTGTTGGCGAAGACTCGATCCTTGATGAGAGCATAGGCTTGTCTCTCCCAGTCGTCCCTTAAGTCGATGAAGGCGGCATCGGTGTTGATCACCCCTTCGGCTCGTGGTGTGGGTAGCTCCTCCTCTTCCTCTTCTTCACAGTCGGTTGACATTGGACTTGGTGTAGCCCCGGAGTGGTGAGACGAGCCCTCTCCGTCTCTAGAACGGCGTGAGCGGGTCACCTTCCGGTACGCACCGGCAATCCAGCTCATCTTGCACAACAATGGACAACACAAGCAACTCGGTGATGGGTTAGTGAAATCGAAATGAAATCCTTACCGAGCTTGCTCCACCAATATTCAATATTCAGCGACAAATTGGAGAGAGTGCTTGGCACTTCCACTTGAGCAAGAAATCCAAGAAAACCAAAGAGCAAGAGTAAAGAGGGAGAGAGGGTGATGGAAATGAGTGGATGGGTGAAGAAACCCCTCAATCCCGCTTCTATTTATAGGCAACCGAGCCAGGCACCGGGGTAGAGGACAAGGGCAACGGCTAGGAGCCGTTGGAAAAGGCGGGGCCCACTTGACCGTTGGCCACCTGGCGGGCCCGCCTGCTTCCAGCTTTTTGCAACGGCTCTCTAATGGCTACCTGATGTCCTGCCCAGATGTCTAGGTCCAGATTCACCCAAAATGTTGCTCGAAAAATTTTTCTATGACTTTCCACTCAAGAATTTATTTTCATAATTTTATTTGAAAAGGGAAATTTGCTAGAAAAATCTAGCATGCAGATGCAAGGTTGGAAAATTCAAATATGCATTTGGAAATATCAAATAAATTTTTGAAAGGGAAACATGAGATAACTACCAATTTTACCTTTTGGCAAAAAGGACTCATCTTTTTAAGTCTGAGAGCGAGACTTTTCTCGGCGATCAATTCCACTCGTCACCCCATTCCTGAGAAATTGATGGAGATGACTTCTATATTTCTCGCCACACCCTTCTTGTTTTCTTAGGCTTTGTTGGAGTGGTGGGAAGTCGCAGGGGCTGTGGCTCCATCCATGCCCCTGATTGCTCATTTTTGCCCTGTAGTGTATAGCCTTTCTCTTTTGTTGCCTGAAATCGGAACATCAAGTTCCTCTTCCCAATGCGGAATCGGATCGTTCCGGCTCCCACATTGATCCTTGCATTGGTGTCCCTCAGGAATGGTCTCCCAAGAATGAGAGGCATTCCCTCATCATCTTGCATATCAAGGACCACGAAATCCGCAAAGATGCATGAACCTTGGATGAATACTAATAAGTTCTCTACTATCCCCTCTGGATGCCGGATCGATGCATCAGCAAGTTGGACGGCCGTCGCAGTTGGAGTTAGAGCTGGATACCCCAATTGTTCAAACATGGCCTTGGACATAAGGTTAACACTTGCACCAAGGTCACAGAGAGCATGCTTAATCTTCTGGTAATATATCTTGCAGGTGATAGCCGGATAACCAGGATCTTTCTTGTGTGTGATTGTTGAAGATTCCCATGGGTCAAGTATTTGCTGCATAGGTTTCCCTGCATAGTCAGTGGTTTGTGCCCGCCCAGAATGCTTAACCCATCTGGTGGACACTACACTAACATTTTCACAGGAAGATACGGGTTGCCCCGGAATCTTCCTATCTTCAGCAGAGGGAACAAAAGCTGCTAATTGAGCCAACTGGGTTTCTATCATCTTATTAAAACTCAATAGGTTTTTAAGAGCAGATGAAAGGCTATCAATTATTAAGGCTCTCAAAAGCCTTATCATAGGCAGCTGTTTTCTTATTAAAGCCTTCATTAATCTTAGCTTGCCCAAAGACTAGATCTTTCAAGGAAGGTTGGCTTGGGTTGAAAAAATTACCTTGATTTCCTCCTTGATAATAAGGGCGTGATTGATTCCACGTTTGAGCTCCTTGTGGACGATAACCGTTGTTGTTGCCGTTCATGTACATCGCATCCTCCTGAGTAGTAGGGCAGAAATTCCCTGAATGCCCAGTATTACCACAGACTTCACAAGTCATGCGAGCATCCGTAGCTTGAGTAGTGGTGGCCATGGCGGCCTTCTCATTGGCTAGATCATCCATTCTCTTCATCATTAGGTCCATCTTGGCGTGCAACATATCCGCTTCCTTGACGGTATGTGTACCCCTTTGATGTGGCTGGAGCCGATCATCACTCCACCCTTGATTGGTAACCATCTTCTCAATCAATGTAGTAGCTTCAGTGATAGTAAGAGAGAAGAAAGCCCCTCCAGCTGCAGCATCAATATGGCCTCGGGCTGTCGGAGTTAGCCCATTATAGAAACTCTGAAGAATAAGCCAGTTGTCCATCCCATGATGAGGACAAGCCAGAATGTACTCCTGGAGTCTCTCCCAAGCTTCTGGGATAGTCTCATTTGCCGCTTGCTGGAAACTCGAAATTCACCCCCGAAGGACATTGGTTTCGCCCAACGGAAAGAACTTTGCGAGGAATGCTGCGGAGCACTTTGCCCAAGTGTTAATCTCTGCACGGTTAGCATAGAACCACTGCTTCGCCTTTCCCAAGAGGGAGAAGGGAAACAGTCGCAGACGGATAGCATCTTCCTCCACTCCTCGTATAGTGAATGTACTGCACAGTTCCAGGAACTGCTGGAGGTGGGCGCTCACGTCTTCATTAGGCTTGCCACATAATTGGCTAGCCTGTACCATCATAATTAAGCCAGTCTTGATCTTGAAGTTTCCATTCCCAGTGTTTATCACAGGGCCTGTCGGCACCTGGTCAGCAGAGGGAGCGGAGTACTCGCGGAGAGTCTTCTCGACAGGGTTGGCCATGGAAGTTGATGCGGATGGCACAAAGGAAGCTGGATCGACTTCCGAACGTTCACACAAAGGAGAGCCGAAATGAGTTCGTGCCTTCCTTACGAGTGACTAAAGATCTTCAGTAAAATTTGATGGTAAGTCGAAACCAGTCATGCATTACTTGTCTTCATCATCAATAGACAAAGAAGGCAATCCAAGTTAGCCTGCATTGAGAACTATTTTATTCCTGTCATGATTATAAACATATGGAAAGTGTTGATATGTCATCCTTTAGCCTTCCCCGGCAATGGCGCCAGAAATGCTTGTTGACATTTCTTAACGCAATCACCTAAGAACATGTTTGGAACCCATCCTGGTAACAGCGCCAGAAATGCTGGTTGGTAATTCTTAATGTTACAGGAATCCACAAGCGCACAGAAGTACCATTATAGCATTTCCCCAAAGGAGTATTCCAAAGGGTATCGAATCCAAGGAAGGCATTGGCGGAATGACAAGATCAACTCCATTGCAATGAGTATAGATCATAGACGGAAATAAACCAGACACTCAAGTGCAGGGGTAAAATATGATAATGGGGGTCGTGTGATCACACACACACTCACTCTCTCTCTAAGGGGTCCTAGGCATAGGAGGCGACATATGAGTTAGTTCTAGGTTCTCATGTACTATACATATAAAGCTGGTAGGAACGAGTTAGATACACTAGCGTTGAAGAACATTGACTTAAGCACCCAGGTACCACGGGGAGATAACCTCCCGCGTTGCTTCCGCGCAACTCCGTTTGTTATATTTTAGACTCCTACAGCTTATTCGAACGTGGGGGATTTCAGAGGGACCAACGGCTATCACTACCACAGCCTACCCCAATACAAACCGTGGGATAAACTCATAAGTAAGGTAGCTACACAACCCAAGCACCATGCTTACGTTGTTAGCCGGACTTGACCGGCCTGGGCTATTGAGAGCCAGGTGTGGTTCGAGGACCGGTGGATGGTCGCTTCCTGGTGTGATGAGTGATTGACAACGTGGTGTGGACTGACTCTTGGCTAAGTATTGCAGGTGCAGGTTGCGGCTTGACTGGTGTTGGTGCAGGTGAAGAACAAGCGCGAAAGGTCGTTACCGGTGAGGCCTCCAGGTGTGGAGAAGACAAGTAGGCTTGGTTCGAGGGACCCGGTGGCCAGCGGGGTCAAGTGCGGGCCGCATGGTGGTAAGAACGGCAAGATGAAGTCATGGACGGTTTCTTGGTTGAGCCTCAAAACCAAGGTCGAGCCGGGACTACGTGGGAGCCGAGTCATGAGTGGTGATTGGCGGAGGCTACACCGAGTTCGCGGGGTTTCCGGTGGTTCACCAGAAAACCACTGGGTTCCTTGGTTGATCCACAAAGCCAAGACCGAAGAACCGAAGACGGAGGTGCAGCAGCTCTAGACCGGTCTAACCGGTGGGTACCGGTCTGACCGGTGAGGAGCACCGGTCTGACTGGTGTGCGACGACGTAGTCCGAATTCTTCGAAGCGGAGGACACGCGTCGGGATCGCAAGGCTTGCGTCGAGGCTAAGCAAGTTTGCGGTCGCTGGGCATCCGTCCGATGGAGCGAAGACAAAGATTTCCGAATTCGCCCTTGAGGGGCATGTATCCCTAGTTAGCTAGTAAGGGTATTTTTGTCTTTCGGTTGCCTCCATATAACCCAAGTGGTGAGAGGATGGCAGCCATCTCTTGGAACCCTAGCTCATTTGGTTTTCCTATTTTCCTTCCTATTTTCCTTAGGATTTTTTGTAGGACTAGCTTGAGAGCTTCATGGTGAGATCTTGTGAGAGGGAAGGATGATCGGGCGGCAAGCTAGACCTTGTATGAACCTCTTTGGTATGTATAGATGATTCGGCGTGGTTCCTCAAGGCTTGGATGTGTCTTTCCCGTTTCTCCTTTTTGGTGATTTTCGGAGCCCTTTCTTGGTGATTTTCTTGGAGCGATTTCGAGGCCTTTCTCTTTGGGATTTGGTGGGGGATGTATGTGTGAACCCTTCGTGGTTCTTTTCCCTTTGATTCCCCACCCAAATCCGTGAGCGAAGGTGCTCGATTTTGGGGTTTTCTTGGCTCTAGGGTTAGAGGCGGTCTTGGTGGGATTTCCTCGATTCCTCTTGTTTTGACAAGTTTTGGTGGGCCAAATCTTGGCTATGGAGTGCCCATGAGGTGTTCCTACTATCCCCAAAGTCTTGTGCAAGACCGTGGAGCGATTCGGGAGATTGGGAGTTGGATTTGGGGGAGTTGACCCGCGGGCGCTGTTCATCCCGAGAGCTCAGGTCACACCGGTCTGACCGGTGCCTCTCACTGGTCTGACCGGTGCAGACTCTCTGTTGAGTTTTGCTCAGGTGAACGTCTTGGTGAGTTCCCTGTTGTCCTGTGTTGCTGCTGCTTCGGGTTTGGTCCTGTTTGGAGCTCGGTAGGTCAGTTTGGTGGATTTGGGATTTCCTGGCTTGGACCGGTCTGACCGGCGAGCTACACCGGCCTGACCGGTGTAGAGGCCTTCTGTGGAAGTTCTCAGATTTTGCCAGCAGGGACCGGTCTGACCGGTGCTGCTCACCGGCCTGACCGGTGTAGCCCAGTAGCTGCTCGAGTTAGTTTTTCCGCTGCGTTCTCGAGTAGGTGTAGGTGTGTTGACACATCTTATCCTATATATTTATAAGTCAACTAAACATGAGAAAAGGGCATAAATGTTAATATCAACTTAGAATAGGGTGCCACTAATAGTTTTTCTGGAGATTTGGTAAATTATATAAATCCAGGAACCATTCGGGAAAAGTGCTAAAAGAATCAAATCTAGAAGACTCCAGAAGGCTCCGGAACTCAACGAGACTTGGCACCCAAGAAAGAAGCATCTAGAAGAAGCGACGGACCACCTAGCCGAAGTGGGCCCCGAGGGGGCCCACCCCAGCCCGATCGGCCTGGTGGTGGGGCCGGTCGGCATCCCCCGGGCGCCACCTCAGCCCTACTTCCAGAAGGTTCTTCCACCGCCTATGAGGATCAATCTAAACCACTCGTTAGGTCAGTTTGATCAAACGGCACGCGTCTACCCCTCAGGGCTATATAAGCAGCCCCCCTGCCCCCTGGCAGAGGCATCTGGAAACCTGAGTTTGCATAGACCAGATCAAGTCATCAAGTCAGAGATACTACGCCCTAGAAACACCATATAGCAGAGTAGCTAGCTAGTCTAGATCTAGGAGGAGGCAAGGCGTCTACTTGGCTCCTGATCGTCTAGAGGCTGATCGAGATACTGATCTAGCTTCGCTCTTGTAAGTTCTTATCTAGTTCCTTACATTTGTTATACAGACATATGTTCTTATCAATGATTATATTCGACATTATATGCTTTGGTGTTTATTATGATTACATGTTTAGCATAGTTGATTTGCCTTTATATTCATGTATGGAGTCGTATAGCCCTCACCTAGATCATTTGTTAACATGGGTGAACGGTAAAGACAGCGTAAGCGTGGTGCTTATATTGTATTTATCTGCGATTGCACCCTATATGCCGGGTCGTGTGGTAGATCGTGGTGGTGACAGCACTATTGAGTCCTTCGCAGTCCACCCCCCGTGTATAGGACTAGTGGAGCCTTATACTGTTTGGGTTGTTTCAAGTTTCGGCCTTGATCCTCCTGGATAGTCTCCCCATGCATTGATATAATAGTTCTTCTTCCATGATTGTTAAATGTTTGCACTAATCATAGTTTGCATTGACATATAGTTTAGAGTTACCGAGGAGTATCCTCTCTAACTAGACTTTGCTATGTTTCTCTTGCTATAATGACACTTTCTAGCTGCTCTTGATGTTATGACTTGAACAATGCTATCAATATCTTTATCTTTATGTGACTTACCCCTGTTTATAGCAATTGATATATTTTTGCCACTCTACATTATAAAACTGAGAGATGAGCATGTATTAGCTATTATGGATTAGAAAGACTTCTTTCCCTGTGGTAGAATATAAATACGATACCTGGTTTTACTCCTGGTTAAAATGCTACAATGGTATATTCATATCTGTGCGCTTGCGGATTCCCAGTTTATATATATCTTCTTTTCTAGAGATCGAAGGCATATGTAAGAGTACCATATCCATGCATTTTCTGGCACACTAGTCAGGGCTGACAACCTATATCGAGTTGTGCTATGAATCGTGTCGGAGTTCACCTTTTAGTTTAATCTTAAAGCAACATCTGATATACACTTAGCATCATGTTAAGATATACCTTTGCATTTCTGGCGCTGTCGATAGAGATGGATCTTATATCCGTTTCTAGTCGATGACGTTAGCAATGTCAACAAGCATTTTTGGCGCCGTTGCCGGGGAGAGAAAGTCTATAGCCTAGATGAAAAAGTTTCAGTAATAGCATGCATGCATCTCTCACACATAATGTATCGAGAACCCAAATTAACATTGCTTAAACACGCTTACCCTTGTTCTTTCCACTTTTGGCTATCTTATTTCAGGGTAATGTATGAATAAGAATCTTCCAGAAAACTTCGTTTCAGATCCAGAGAAAATCTTAAGGAAGGCAAGGTCAAAGCTCAGGTCTCCTGATTCTCGGCCCACGACTTCTGCCTTGGGAGATTCAACAGTGCGAAGCTTAACACCCACGTTTGAAGTAATGGCAAACAAGTCCCTACGCGAATACTCCGCACCGACCCCGGACAACATTCGTACTGGTCCGACAGTCGCTGTAGGAAATGCTGCTTTTGAGCTCAAGCCTGCACTGATCAACATGGTACAAGCTAGCCAATTTTGTGGAAAAGCTCATGAAGATGCCAACAAACACCTTCAATATTTCTTGGAGGTATGTAGCACCTTCATGATCAAAGATGTGCCAAGTGATGCAGTCCTACTTCGTTTATTCCCATTCTCATTATTGGGGCGAGCGAAGCAATGGTTTTACTCCAACAAAGACAAATTTACAACTTGGACATTGTGTTCTACTGCCTTTCTGGCAAAGTTCTTTCCTATAGGAAAAACCAATGCTTAGGGGGAAAATTTCGAGTTTCCAGCAGGAACACGAGGAATCTGTTCCTGAAGCATGGGAGCACTTTCAAGACTACATTTCAGAATGCCCACATCATGGAATGGAAAACTGGTTGCTCTTGCAGACCTTCTACCACAGGCTCTCTACCAACACTCGTGAAACGATGGATGCTGCAGCTGGAGGTGTTTTCCTGTCCCTTACACTTACTCAAGCTACTAACCTTGTGGAAAAGATAGCGTCCAATCAAGCTTGGAACGAGGAACGTCAACCCCGCAAGAAAGAAAGAGGAATGCACCAGCTCAAGGAGGTAGACATGCTGTCTGCCAAAATGGATTTACTGATGAAGAGGCTTGAAGACAAAGCCCCTGAGAAGAAGGAAGTCATGCAACTCTTCGAATCCCGCATGACCTGTGAAGAGTGTGGAAACACTGGACACTCAGGGAGTCAATGCCCTCAGCTGGAGGAGGACGTGAACTACATCAACAATAACAACCAATATCGTCCCCAGCAGAATCACGGATGGACTCAGCAGAGGACCAACTACCCAGGTAACTATTCAGGTAATTATCAAGGTAATAATTCTTCCAATAAATTCTCACCTTTGAGAGACTTAGTCCAAAACCAAGGTAGAATTATAGATAATCTGTCCAAGAAGTTAGCTTCCAATGATAAAATGCTAGAAACTATTAGTAATAAAATGGAAAGCTTTTCTTCTGCCATCAAGAACCAACATAGCTTTAATAAAATGCTAGAATCTCAGATTTCTCAGCTGGCATCATCTGTTCCCACGGCTAACCCAGGTAAGATTCCGGGCCAGCCGGAAGAATTAGAATCTGCAAATCTTGTCGATATCTACTCTGCAGATCTGTGTTCGAGTAAGATAGAAGAAGGCCCAAGATGGACTGACTGGGGCATGCCCGTCAAGAGAGGAGATCCAGGAAGGCCCGTCATCACCATCACTATTGGAGCCTACACCTTCAAGAATGCACTTTGTAACTTTGGGTCTAGCGTCAAGATAATGCCTAAGGTAATATATAAATCAATGGTTCACCTTTATTGTATACAACCACATGCTTGCAGCTTGCAGACCTGTCACTATTTTACCCCGAGGGCATCCTAGACGACATATGTCTGGGGGTAGGACGCTCCTACGTGGCTGCCGACTTCGCTGTTGTCAAGACTGGGGGAAGTGAGAACGCTCCAATCATTTTGGGACGTCCTTTCCTTGCCACAGCCAAAGCCATCATCTACGCCGACACCGCTAAGATCATCTTCACCATCAATGGGAGAAAGGAGAGATTCAATTTCAAGAACAAGATCCTAAAAGCTGCTGCACACCCCCGATATCCTTACCCCCAAGAACACGAGCCAGTTGTCGAGAAGAAGAGAAGAGATAGAAGGAGGAATAAGAAGAACAATCGACCTCAACCGCATGTGGAGGAAGTTTGGATGATCAACACGATTCAATCAGAGAATGAGAACCTGTTCCCTTCACCATTACTGCCAAAGTTTGAAGACCCTGGAGTTCCATCAATCCACTGCTCCATCAATCAATGGAACTTCCAGCGAGTTGTCTGCGACACGGGATCAGGCACCAACCTAATGTCTAAGGTAACCTACGAATTAATATATGGTGACCTGCCTTTGTATTCCACATATATAATATTGTTGATGGCGGATCAATCACAACGGTTCCCGGAAGGAATTGCAGGAGATGTACCTGTCAAGATAAAGGACCACTATGTCCTGACTGACTTTTTAGTCATAGACATGGGAGATGAGCAAGATCCTCCCATCGTGCTTGGAAGACCGTTCCTGAACACAACAAGAGCAATCATCTACATCAGGACTGGCGAGATCCACTTCCAGTTCAGAACTGAAAAGGTACGCTGCTACTTCAATACTTATACTGATCCTGAGCAGCCCAAGAAGAACAAGACGCGGAGACGCCTTCAGAAATTACAACGCAAGCTGAACACAAAGTTGACGGATGTCAAGAACATTGAAGAAGAGATTAAGGAGAAGTCCGCTCAGCTTCTACCAGCCCAGTATTCTGAACCTGTTACTCCAGAAAGGTCTCCACCGAAGAAACAAGTTTGGAGGAAGAAAGATCAAAGTACACCTTCGGAAGACCAATCACTACCCGCGTCATCAACTGATCAATCAATGACCACTACATCTACGCCATGGGAGTAAGTACTCTAAACTCTCGCCGAGAGGTAACTCGGTATTTATCTTTATATTCTGCACTGCATATTTAGATTAGCATGTTTATTTCCCTATACCTGCATTGAAAAAATCATAAAAATATTTTCGGCTTTTGCATTCTTTAAGGCCCCATGTACTCCGTACCATGGCGGCATAAAAAAAAATAATAAATATATTTTTGCATTCACATGTTTTTGTTTTAGCATCCCCTTTGCATATAAAAATTCACAAAAATATGTGGGCACATGAAGGTCCACACATTTCAGAAAAACCCAAAAAGAAGTGGGCACATGAAGGCTCACAACATAATCCTAGAATTTGTTCCTTCGGGTATGTGCGAGACTAATATTTACAGGGAGAATTTAATAAGGACCTGAAGGCAAACAAGTTCCAAGGATGAATCAAGAATCACTTCAAGATCCAGCTTGGGGGAGAGCACCCCCAGTTATCACGATAAGTATCACTATCCTATGTTTTTAGCTAGTTATTTGAGTATTAGTTAAAAGTCTTAGTTTGAATAAAATGCTAGAGTCTGCTAGTTGGCTTTTCTCTTTAATAATGATCTTGATGATATATGCTTGGAGATGATGAATAGTTGCTCCGCCATAATCCCTTTTAAAGTGCTTAGTTTTCAGACCTAGATTCTCCTGAAGCTTAAATGCTTAATTTGCTCTAAACCCAAAACCTGTGCAAGTACATGCTTAATCTGAGTCTAGGCCTTGAAAGATGATTCATGAAAAGTTGAGTTGCTATTGATCATTTTCCTAGAGAAGCTTGATTCCTGGATTTATCTTAAAAATCATGAAATTTTATATGATGAGTTCCTGTGTCTATGATCCTTAAGAGCTTGTCATACACATCAAGATCATTCCATTCCACCATTTATGCTGCTTCTGACATGGAAGTACGCATTTTCCATCAAGCCATACAGCTCATGCAACTCTAGGATATATCTGTCTCAATGTTAAAAAGGATTCTGGGGCTACATTCGAAAAAAAAGAAAGAGAGGAAAAAGTGAGAAGAGAGAGGGAGAGAAAAGGACAAGTGTCATACTTGGCGAGAAGGGCCTACCTCCCTAAAATAAATTTAGAGATGAATAATGGACATGTGTCCGAGGGCGAGTAGAGCCCACATCTCTAAGGAGAGAGAAAAATGGACAAAAGTCCGGGGCGAGTAGAGCCCACCTCTCCAAGAATGGAAAGCCCAGATCTTAAAAATCTTAGAAAGAGAGATATAGTCCAAGAGCTAGGCTAAAAGGCTTACCACCTTTCACCCTCATCCATCCAACACTATCATCCATACATATCTTGCCAAGTGTGACTCCATGCTTGAGAAGGTCATACACATGATCTCTGAGTTTTATCTGAAAAAATGTGCAAACCCCAGGATGATAGCTGATCAAAGAATTTGAGATATACTGCTTGACTTGATTGTTTTGTCTTTTATTTGCTCAAGATTTATGAAAAGGCTGTGCTTAAAGGTTGAAGGTAAGAGAGAGCAATCTTGTTGAGGAGAATTGGTTTTTGAAAACCATAGTACTTTAGAGGTGTGAAAGCGTTGTAGCAACTCCTGATCCTGCTAAAGCATATCTTTGCTAGGGACTAGCAAACAGTAAGCTTGGGGGAGTTTGTTGACACATCTTATCCTATATATTTATAAGTCAACTAAACATGAGAAAAGGGCATAAATGTTAATATCAACTTAGAATAGGGTGCCACTAACAGTTTTTCTGGAGATTTGGTAAATTATATAAATCCAGGAACCATTCTGGAAAAGTGCTAAAAGAATCAAATCTAGAAGACTCCAGAAGGCTCCGGAACTCAATGAGACTTGGCACCCAAGAAAGAAGCATCTAGAAGAAGCGACGGACCACCTGGCCGAAGTGGGCCCCGAGGGGGGCCCACCCCAGCCCGATCGGCCTGGTGGTGGGGCCGGTCGGCCTCCCCCGGGTGCCACCTCAGCCCTACTTCCAGAAGGTTCTTCCACTGCCTATGAGGATCAATCTAAACCACTCGTTAGGTCGGTTTGATCAAACGGCGCGCGTCTACCCCTCAGGGCTATATAAGCAGCCCCCTGGCAGAGGCATCTGGAAACCTGAGTTTGCAAACACCAGATCAAGTCATCAAGTCAGAGATACTACGCCCTAGAAACACCATATAGCAGAGTAGCTAGCTAGTCTAGATCTAGGAGGAGGCAAGGCGTCTACTTGGCTCCTGATCGTCTAGAGGCTGATCGAGATACTGATCTAGCTTCGCTCTTGTAAGTTCTTATCTAGTTCCTTACATTTGTTATACAGACATATGTTCTTATCAATGATTATATTCGACATTATATGCTTTGGTGTTTATTATGATTACATGTTTAGCATAGTTGATTTGCCTTTATATTCATGTATGGAGTCGTATAGCCCTCACCTAGATCATTTGTTAACATGGGTGAACGGTAAAGACAGTGTAAGCGTGGTGCTTATATTGTATTTATCTGCGATTGCACCCTATATGCCGGGTCGTGTGGTAGATCGTGGTGGTGACAGCACTATTGAGTCCTACGCAGTCCACCCCCCGTGTATAGGACTAGTGGAGCCTTATACTGTTTGGGTTGTTTCAAATTTCGGCCTTGATCCTCCTGGATAGTCTCCCCATGCATTGATATAATAGTTCTTCTTCCATGATTGTTAAATGTTTGCACTAATCATAGTTTGCATTGACATATAGTTTAGAGTTACCGAGGAGTATCCTCTCTAACTAGACTTTGCTATGTTTCTCTTGCTATAATGACACTTTCTAGCTGCTCATGATGTTATGACTTGAATAATGCTATCAATATCTTTATCTTTACGTGACTTACCCCTGTTTATAGCAATTGATATATTTTGGCCACTCTACATTATAAAACTGAGAGATGAGCATGTATTAGCTATTATGGATTAGAAAGACTTCTTTCCCTGTGGTAGAATATAAATACGATACCTGGTTTTACTCCTGGTTAAAATGCTACAATGGTATATTCATATCTGTGCGCTTGCGGATTCCCAGTTTATATATATCTTCTTTTCTAGAGATCGAAGGCATATGTAAGAGTACCATATCCATGCGTTTTCTGGCACACCAGTCAGGGCTGACAACCTATATCGAGTTGTGCTATGAATCGTGTCGGAGTTCACCTTTTAGTTTAATCTGAAAGCAACATCTGATATACACTTAGCATCACGTTAAGATATACCTTTGCATTTATGGCGCCGTCGATAGAGATGGATCTTATATCCATTTCTAGTCGATGACGTTAGCAATGTCAACAAGGTGGTTGTTGGTTCCTAGGACCAGTAGCACTTCAGTGGCTGCGTGGTCTTGACCAACTTGGGTAGTTGAGTCGGAGACGTGTTTTGGAAGCCGTGTTCGTCTTGTTGGAGTTCTCATCTCCTTCGAGAAGAATTTTTATCGGCTCCCATTCACTCCCCCCCTCTCTGGTTCGCCTAATCGGTCCTTCAGCTATTGTGACCCAGGTCAAGCCACCAGATAAACCAGCCAATTACACCGAGTACCGTAGCTTAAGCACAGACTTCATACAACGCAATCATGTCATCTAATTAGATCAAACCAGGTTAGGTACACAAACGTATTCGTGTTCGCGAAGAAGACGAGCCTCTAACTTATGAACAAACAACAGAAACATGTGAAAGTCACCTGTCAAGTGGATCGAAAGGCCTTGTTCATCAAGAACAGGAGCCTCTAAATGATGAACAAGTGAAGAACACATGAAGAAATCACTCATGTATACTAACACAACTTTATATGAAATAGATAAATAGCTGAAGTAGATCAAAGCCATACAAATGAAATAAGATACAAGAGAACTCATACCTAGATCCCAAAGTAGACTTGGAACCTGAATTAGAACTACTCTAGCCTACCTCCTAGCCTTGAGACTAAAAGTGAGAGATGTGTTGCAAGTGTGGATGGTTCATAAGTGAGCCCCCTCTCCTTCTATTTATTGGCCCGAGCACTGGCGAGGAATGGATGCAAACACCCCGGGGATGGTGCCTAGGACCAATGGGGAGACACCACGTGGAAGCCCCTAAGTGGTGGCCACAAGGTCGGTTCGATCGACCTTTGGCGTCGGCCGACTCCCTGTGGGCCCCACTCGGGGTGTGTTTCCTCCTGGAGGCTGTCCCGTGGGTCCTTAGGTCGGTTCCCGGTGTCCACCCTGTTTTGGCGCGGTTTGCATGCCTTTGTGGGCCCATGGATCCATGTGATGTCCACGTGTCACACTCTGATTCGTCGGGGGTTGCTTCACTTGGATTACTTGCATGGCATGCTTGCATGGCTTCCTAGTTGGCAGGTGTGCATGCATGGCATCCTTGTTGGCAGCCCACCTAGGATGAGGTGATGTGGCATGGACCATAGAAGGTGAGTTTGTCCCTCTTTTCCTGCTTATTTTCCTGCAATCAAATAATCTCCAAGGACAAGTGGAACTACATTATTCTTAACTAAATACGTGTAAGAAATGCCTTATGCTCCTTTATTCATGAAGTATATTGACGGCTAAAGTAGGCACTTAACAGCCGCCAACAACCATGCGTAACTGACACTTTGCCGATTATGCATTCCACTTCACCTGCCGTCTCTTGATGTGCCCAACTTAGGAGGCCTCTTGACCCCTCTATTCCCTCTTGATGGGCGGGCCTGACACGGTGTAGGATCATTCATCGATATAGCAGCTAATACAAGACTACGATCCCGGGAGATCATAGTATGTAGGAAAAAGAAAGAAAAGGAAAAAACAACAAACTATATCATTGATATAGCTGCAAGGTTAATTACTTCATTACATCTTCATGTCTTCTGTTGTGTACCATTGTCAGCTTGCATGACCCTCCTTAAAACAGCTTCCACATCGCAGGTCGATTCTTCTTCTGGTTCCTCATGCACTATGATCATCTTGATATTGATAAGCTTCGCGAATTACTCCCTTTGCCAATAGTACTCAGGGCATCTATCAGGAGCCTTCAAATTGTAGCAAGTCGCGAAACCTAGGCTGAAGCAGAGCATGTGCATCATGGATTGTGCGTAACCCAGCGGGTTGGGGCGGGAGGGGAGCGGAGGCGCCTACAGGCCCGTCCCATCCTGTCAAGGCTGTACACACCCGGGAGGCTGACGCGTCGTCCATGGAATTCTCTATTGCGCAGCCCGCTGAATGGCACCTGCGTAACCGAGACCTTGCAGGTTACGCGCTTAATCGACACCACCTACCGTGTCCCGCGGCAACCACGATGCCGGAGACTATGACTTGGGCATTCCGATGCACTACCGCAAGATTCGAATAAAGATTGGAGGAATGTGGAAGAAAGGTTTCAAAAAAATTAAGTAGTTGGAAGAGCAAACTACTTTCTGTAGGAGGGAGACTAGTCTTAATAAAATCAGTTCTTTCTAGCCTGCTAATGTATATGATGTCTTTTTTTTGAATTCCTAAATGAGTATGTGGTGGACACAAGAAGAAATATAGATGAGCAAAGTGGAGTATCCTGTGTCAAACCAAGAGTTTTGGTGGCTTATAGGGATGCGGGAAGGCAGAGTCATGTCAAGAAGAAAAAAAAAGAAATAAAAAAAAGAGTCATGACAAGCGCAGGGAAGAAATCTGATGCAAAAAAGCAGGCTTGCTGACAATAGAATCAATCAAGGCTTGCTGACAATAGAATCAAACGAGCTGCTTAGTTGAACCAAAATGGTGACATGAATATACGTATCCAAATAAAGATCAAAATTTGAAATATTATATGTGCTGACATTGTGACAACCCGCCCAGGAAAATACCATACTATCGCCTAAACCAATCCACTTTGGTCATTAAGCAATAATAAAGTATCATCCTGTCGTTAGTTGCCGGGTTAACGACTGGTGAAATCACTTACATAGCAACAAGGATCGACAAATATGCATTAAAACTCATGCGAAGGCGAGTCCAGAGTACAACACATGATTAAAATCCAAATCTGCCCCGAAGGGTTTAATTATTACAAACCAAGGTACTTGACGTGGTAACAAAGTTCAGAGTTTTGAAAACAGCGGAATTAAACTAAACAGCGCGAGGAGCATCACAGGAGGCCTGCCATGATGCCTTCATTCATCGTCTTCCACCCACTCCAGCTCCCAGCTAGGCGGGATCTCTCCAGGCCACACATCACTAAAAGCAGCACCTGAAATCGACAGATTACAGCAAGGCTGAGTATACTAATACTCAGCAAGACTTACCCGTCGGTGACAACTACATCACCAACTCTAGATATGCAAGGCTTTTTGGCCAGAGGGGTTCTTTTGCTGAAAAGCAACAAAGAGTATGTCCTTACTTTCAAGATTTTAGCTCAGATTCTTAGTTGATTACTCTTTACTACATGAGCAAGCTATTGCAAACATCAGTTGTGCAATCAATCAATCAAGCATAAATATTCACCAAGTTCCATCATTAGGGATATCATGGCCAGTTGGATAAGTAGTCTCAGATAACGGTGAGAAGCCGACAACCAGTTGATTTAAAACCTTACAAGGTAAACCTAAACACACGGTAGGGTGTACTCACCAAGAGCCCACCAACCAGGCGGTTCTCAAAAATCCTCGGTTCGGGATAAAATGCCACAGTCTTTGGTACCGGTTATCTGGCATACCCCGCAAGGCACCCAGAATCACACATACACCACCGGTAGCTAGCCGTGGGACGCATCCCAAGATTAGTCACAGTAAAATCCCTTACCGTCTCATTAAGGTACTAGGTGTACCGGTCCCATTCCCGACAAGTGCTTAGTACGTTCAAACACTTAACCCACGAAAGCCATTAGACCGGAGCCCACATCCTATGCTCTTACCACATGAGCAATTCCATTTATCAAAGTCTTATGATTCCAGCATAAGAACCTAATCTCGTGAGTGACAAGCATCACTCGACTTGTACCGGTCCTATAGCATAGCAGCTAGCGACCTATCATACTAGTAAAGACATAGGTACCTAGGGATCATACATCTCGGGTTTCATTTCAACTCCTGAACGTAAATGCACAGACATCCATAGATAGTTGCATAAATTTCCAAAAACAATTAGGTTAATGCACCGGGGCTTGCCTTTGTCAGCAAAGTTAGCCTGGGGGTCCTCGGTGTCCTCGTTCACTTCCACGTACTGCAGCTCCGCGTTGGCTCCTCCTTCCTCGGCTTCCGGCACGAGCACGTAGTTACCGTCAGGGAGTTCTACACGGCATGCACATGCAGGGTTATGGTGTGGAGTGAGGTTTTAGTGATCACATCCAACTCTTGTTGGCCATATTCACCTTGACAAACATGTAATTAATGTTTCCTTTCATTGAGGTAATTACATGTGGAGGTTTATTATTTAACCTTTTTAATAGTGACTGTGTACACATCTAAGCAAATAAAATTATTTAATCATTCAAAACAGCAAGGGTGGATCCACAGCCCTTAATTAAGGTAAACAACAATTTCACAAGGTCATTTAGGGAGAAAGGGTGCTTTTTCCCAAATAAACCTAAAAGGAAACTTATATGGATTCCAAGCTTTTAATTACAAAACAATATATAAAAACAGGAAAAGGTGCATGGTTGGTCCTAATGACCCAAACAAGCTGCTGGTCTAAGATACACATTTAATTGAGCCATAAAACATATACATCAAAATGATATTTCCTAGCTAAAAGAAATATGAGAAATGCTTATATAAATAAATAAAGCATTGCTGCAGCAGAACTCCTCCCTACAACATCTTTGACCTAAAACAAGCCTAGGAAACCAACAAGCACAACAAGATCCCACATAAAATTTGAACTATGCATTTAAACTTAAATCTAAGCATATAACAAGAATAAATACTTCTGGCAGAGATAAAATTATGGTAAATGCAGGAAAATTGAATCTAGGCATATCATGAGCATGGCCACAAGTTGAGCACAAAAATCTATTTACATTTTGCTACAAAAATGAATAAGGAAGAAATGGCATAAATGCAAAGTAAATCATATAAAACGATCTGTTTAATAACTTTGTGCAAATTTTTGTCCAGAGTTTATACATGACATGGCTAGCAACATATCCAAAATTCAGCTCCATAGCTCCTCTAGATTTTGAACTACAGCAAATTTGTGCCAAAATAAGTTTGAATTTGCATTCAAAATCTATAAGTCAGAAGTATGGTCATGCCTTGTAGAAGTTGTAGATCTACTCTCACTGAGACCAACAAAATTGGGTTTGCATTTTTATAATTTTTCTATGAATTCCTATGATTTTTCTAGGGTGCTGGACTAAGCTATAAAGAAACTAAGTTAACTATCCTTACAAACACGTCCCTGGTTCACAAATATACCCCTGGATGTTCACATCCGTGCCCTCAGCGGCAGAGGTGAGGTCGATGCCGGCGATGTGGGGCCAGAGGTGAGCAACAACTGGAGCGGACGTGCGATTGGCCTCACCACGAACTGATTGGTGGCGATGGCTCGGCCGGAGGTGGCTCCGGCGAGCGGCGGCGACGAGGCCGCGGCGGCGCGCGCGCGGTCCACCGAATTCCGGTGACGGGAGGGGCAGTGCGGGTCAACGTGCAGCCGTGGGAGCTACACAGGGACCTAGTGGAGCGGTTGGACGGGTTGGCCGGCGACGGGAGCTAGCGGGAGCTCGAGCTCGTGGCGGCGGCGGCAATGGCGGGCAGGCGGTCGGCGTGCGCGCGCAGGAAGAACGGGAAAGGGCTATTTATAGCCGGGGCGTGCAGGAGAGGGGGATTGCTTCGCGGCTAAGGATCGCTCCGGCGTTTAATGCGCGGTACGGCGGCGGTCCTTGGCGTGCGTGCGCGCAGGGGGAAGGACGGCGCCGCGGGCCCGCGTACACGTCGCGTGGCGCGCGGTTCCTCTGGCCGAGGTGTCGTCTCGGGGTGCGCGCGCGAGCCGACGCAAGCTTAGGTCATGCACGGACTTCCATGGCAGGCCGTAGTATGGCGGCGCATGGCGGCGGCGCGGCGGCGACGTGTGGACGCCGCGCGCGCGTGACTTCGCACCGGTGCGCGCGCTCGGCCCGGTCCTTTCCATGTCACTGTGTTTGACTGTGCATTGCTCAAAATTTCGAATTCCAACTTTAAAATCCGTAGATAGGACATTTGTAGACGAGCCATCCTTCTGCACCATGGCACAGGCCGAATTGGATTTGGATTTGAAACGAGGGAGAAATTCAAATGCCAACTTGAAGAATTTCATGGCTCAGGTGAATAGTAAACTAAGGTTTGACTTGCAAATTTGAACCCTTTCCTGTCAAAATTTGAAAAGCCAACCTGAAGATGAAATGTGTCCCACTAAATTCTGCACAACTTTTATATTGGCAGATTTTTGAGTGTTTAGACAAAATTTGGAGAACATGGCCAAAGTTCTAGGACAAAGAGATAGACATTAAGAGTTTGACCACTTAATCTAGGGTTTTGACCATGATAGATGGTGTTGACTTGCTTAAGGTGCTAAAGGGTGATTGTTGGCTAGGTTTTCGAGTTGATGACCCAGGTTGACCATGATTTTACCACAGTCAACAGGTTTGGCCAGTAATTAGGGTTAAATAAAAACCTGGGGCGTCACAGCCTACCCCCCTTAAGCGGAATCTCGTCCCGAGATTCGATTTTAAAGAACAAGATAGGACAAAAAGAAACTTACGGTTTCGAGATTGTAGAAAACCCGAGTACTTGGTTTTGAGAAAATTTTCCATCTCCCAAGTCGCTTCTTCTTCCGTATGATGACTCCATTGTATCTTGTACATCCTTACGGTATGTCTTCGGGTCTTCCTCTCTTTTTGGTCTAACACCCTCATAGGGTGCTCGATGAGCGAGAAATCCGGCTCAATCCAAGCATTTGCTTCTGTGATTACCTCGGTCTCAGGCACAGGCACGCCTTTCTTCAATTGGGTCACATGAAACACATTGTGGACTGCGAAGAACCGTTCCAGAAGTCGGATGCGATAAGCCACTGGCCCACATACCTCAATGATTTCATAAGGTCCAATATAGCGTGGAGCTAACTTTCCTTTAACACCGAACCTTTATACACCTTTGGTTGGTGAAACCTTTAGGTAGACATAATTACCAACTTTATATTGTCGGGGTGCTGTTCCTCTATCGTGATAGCTCTTTTGCCTCATCTGGGCTAACTTCAAATTCTCCCTTATCACTTGCACCTTCTCTTCAGCGTCTTTGACTAAGTCCGGACCAAAGAGTGTCCTTTCTCCAGCTTCTGACCAGTTCAAAGGGGTACGGCATCTCCATCCATAAAGAGCGTCAAACGGTGCCATCTTCAAACTAGCCTGGTAACTATTGTTATACGAGAACTCTGCCAAGGACAAACACTTGTCCCAACTCTTATCAAAATGCATGATGCTTGCCCGTAGCATGTCTTCCACAATTTGATTTACCCTTTCCGTCTGACCATCGGTCTGCGGATGATAGCTGGAACTACGAATCAATTTGGTTCCTAAACATTCATGCAATTGCTCCCAGAAACGAGCTACAAATTGAGTTCCTCGATCAGAAATTATGGTCTTTGGAATTCCATGCAAGAGGACTATTTGGTCCATATAGATCTCCGCATAGGCATGCACTGAATAAGTGGTGCGAACTGCGATGAAATGAGCAGTTTTGGTAAGTCTGTCCACGATAACCCAAATAGAGTCCTTCTTTCTGGCAGTCAGGGGTAAACCCACAATAAAGTCCATACTTTTGTCTTCCCACTTCCACATAGGTATCGACAAGGGTTGGAGTACACCTACCTATTTCAAGTGGCTTGCTTTCATTCTATGACAAGTATCACACTCGGACACATACTTTGCTATGTCGACCTTCATATTTGACCACCAAAAATTTTCCTTCAAATCTTGATACATTTTGGTGCTTCCGGGATGAATAGAGAATTTGGAAAGATGAGCCTCATCAAAGATTTCTTTCTTAATTTCTTGGTCATCAGGAATCACAAGACGTTTCCCAAACCATACCACATCATTTGAATCCCTCTGGAAACAAGTATACTTGGGGTCTCCCTCTGCTAATTTCTATTTTATTAGCTGTATGCCCTCATCATTGCGTTGGGCAGTGACAATTCTATCATAAAGATTAGATTCGGCAGCTATGGCATATAGATTTCCTTGTTCTACCACTTACAAATGAAGTTTCCTCATATCTTCACACAAAGTGTCACTATACGGCTCCACCTCTAGACGGTTGCAGTGAACTTTGCGGCTAAGAGCATCCGCGACAACATTGGCTTTCCCGGGGTGATAGTGCACTTCTAGATCATAATCTTTAATCAACTCAAGCCATCTTCTTTGTCTCATATTTAGGTCTGATTGAGTGAAGATATATTTGAGACTCTTGTGATCGGTGAAGATGTTGCAACGATTGCCCATCAGATAGTGTCTCCAAATCTTGAGAGCATGAACAACCGCTGCTAGCTCTAGATCATGAGTGGGATAATTTATATCATGGGGTCGAAGCGCCCGTGAGGCATAGGCAATGACTCGGCCCTCTTACATAAGAAAGCAACCAAGACCAGTGCCTGACGCATCACAGAAAACTTCAAAAGGTTTGGAATTATCCGGTTGTACTAGCACTGGGGCTGAAGTAAAGTGTTGTCTCAACGTGTGGAAAGCTTTCTCACATGCTTCACTCCACACAAATTTCACCACTTTCTTGAGCAGTTTAGTCATAGGTTTGGTGATCCTGGAGAAGTCCGGAATGAACCGATGGTAATAACCCGCCAGACCCAGAAAACTGCGAATTTGGTGTACGGACTTGGGTGGTTTCCAATCCATCACCTCTTGTACTTTGCTAGGATCTACGGATATGCCATCTTTGGAAATAGTGTGCCCCAAGAATTTCACACTATCCAACCAGAATTCGCATTTGGAGAATTTAGCGTAGAGTTTGTGATCTCTCAAACGCTGTAGAACAATTCAAAGATGTTCGGCATGTTCCTTCTCATTTTTGGAATAGATCAGAATATCATCAATAAAGACCACTACGAATTTGTCAAGCTCCGTCATGAACACGGAGTTCATGAGATACATGAAGTAGGCTGGGGCATTGGTGAGACCAAAGGACATCACCAGATATTCATAGAGACCATATCGGGTGGAGAAAGCAGTTTTGGGGATGTCACAAGGTCGAATTTTGATTTGATGATAACCAGACCGAAGATCGATCTTGGAGAAAACCTTGGCTCCAGCCAATTGATCAAAAAGAACATCAATGCGGGGAAGAGGATATTTGTTTTTGATGGTCACCGCATTGAGAGGTCTGTAGTCAACACATAAACTCAAACTACCATCTTTCTTTTTGACAAAGAGTGCAGGGACAACCCCAGGGAGAAGAACTTGGGCGACTGTAGCCCTTATCTAACAGTTCCTGGAGTTGATTTTTCAGTTCAGCTAGCTCTTTTGGAGGCATACGGTAAGGTCGTTTGGAAATGGGCGCAGTGCCCGATTGGAGTTCAATCACAAACTCGACATCCCCGTTTGGTGGCATGCCAGGCAATTCATCGGGAAAGACATCAGGATATTCACAAACTACTGGAATTTCTTCAAGGTGAGAGATAACGGTCACATAAGCACAAGGGTTTGCAACGTCCTTAAAAGGTAGGTACAGAGTGGTGTGTCTGATGGTAGGTGAATTGATCGCTACAACTCTACCTGAGATATCTAGAACCACCTTATGTCGAGTCATCCAATCCATACCCTCTAAGCCTATGACAATGAGGTTTGATTGAACAGTCTTACTCCCCAACTTCAATGGCACTCCGAAAGCTATGGTGTGAGAAGAGATTTTTCCACCTAGAGTGACAATGGTAAAAGCATCCTTAACATGCGAACCTCTTAAACCCAATTTTTCTACCAAACTCCCACTAATAAAGCTATGGGTAGCTCCAGAATCAAACAATATCTTAATGGGGGTGTCATTGATAGAGAAAGTACCCGTAAGCACCGAAGCTCCTTTTGGAATATCACTCATGGTGGTGAAGTTCAGCTTGCCCAGACGGACTTGCACCATCGGCTTCTTGGCTGGATTGATCGTCTTGGTCCCGGAACCTTGATTTTGCTGGTTGGGTTTAATCTGCTTGGGCTTTGGGCAGTCACTTATATAATGCCCGGGCTGTCCACAATTGTAGCAACGGCGGTCACCGGTGTTGCGTGGGGGTGCGTTGGGCTTGGAAGATTGCTGCTGGGTGTTGCAGAACTGAAAGTTTCCTGAAGGTTTGCTCTGTGATGGCTTCATCGTCCAGCGTCCAGTTGAAGATTGCTGGGACGAGTTAGGAACATTCTTCTTCACAAAGCGAAACTTTTTGTTAGTCCCGCTGCCCAAAGCAAAACCAGCCTGCCTCTTCTTGTCCTTGTCTCTCTGGGCCTTCTTCATAGCATCCTCTTGGGATATAGCCTTGTTCACCAACTCATGGAAGTTGTTGGGCTCTATCAAATTCAGCCGTTCATACAACTCACCATCCAGGCCATCACGGAACCTCTCCATCTTCTTGGCATCGGTATCCACATGATGCCCACCATATTGGCAAAGGCTATTGAATTTCTGTGCTTAGTGATACACAGTGTCAGCTCCCTGCCTGAGGGCCAGCAATTCCCTCAGCTTCCTATCCATTAGTCCCTTAGGAATGTGATGGCTTTTGAAAGCTTGCTTGAACTCGTTCCAAGTGACAGCATGCCCGGCCTGCTGCATGGTCTTGAAATGTTCCCACCACATCAAAGCTTCACCTCGAAGTTGCAAGGCGGTGAAGTTGGCCTTGTTTTCCACCGAGCATGGTAGCACAAAGGCAGAGAACTTGGCCTCAATGGCCTTGATCCACGCCTCAGCTTCAAGGGGGTCTTCCGCCTTGGTGAAGGTCGGGGGCTTCATCCCGATGAACTGAGGGTAGGTGGTGACCTGATTCGGCCCCTCATGAATTGCCCCATGAGGTGGCCTCTGGTTCAGCTGCTGGGTGATCTGTTGCTGCGTCTGTAGGATCTGGCGCAGCACCTCGGTCTGAGTAACCATGAATGCCTCCGACGACGTCATGGGCGGTGGCGGTGGTAGTTCACCACTGCCCGATGCTCCGAAACCGTTGGGGGAGCTGCGCGTTGGTCCCACCATCTGAAAATGTGAGCCTTTATTAGACACATAGCCATAATCTTGCTTAGAAAGAAACGACAAGTGTAAACATGCATCACAAAAGCTCATTCGTGCAAGTTTATCGAAATTTGCAGCAACACGGTCATAAGAAAAGTTTCATATCCCACACCTTAGTCACTGAAAAAATTTTCCAATCCTGGTCAGTAGATGTAGGATTTTATGCGCTCCAAAGTTGGTATTCAACTCCGCAGCGAATTTCCAAGTTCGCGTGCCCGAAGAATTCGAATTGCGAAAATCTGCCTAGCTTTCCTGGCAGCAGGCCGACACTCACCGAAATTTCCTCAACTCTCAGTACTCTCATGCAAAAATGCTGAATTTTGGTGAGCACGGTCATCACAATATTCCGCACAACTGTGGTATTCAACGCATGATAAGGTTCCGACGTTCAATCGCTCGAAAAATTTCATTCCCACGCTCTGTCTAGCTGTTTGGACAGCAGTCAGGACTGGATTAAAAATTGCATAACTCTCAGTATGAAAGTACACAAGGGCTGAATTTTTGCGAGCGCGATCGTCATAAACTCCGAACAAGTTTGGTATTCAACACAGGACTCGAATCTGACCACAAATAGTTTAAACATTTTCCTTACACAAACACTGCAGGAATGGTGTTCAACCGAGCATTACATAGGTGTCAAGTTTTGGGACCACCAAAATACAACATGGGTTACACTGCAGTCGTGCTGCACAAAAGAATACTCCTACGTTAGCCTACCACAAAAACCAACCAAGCGGCTACACACAGGAGTATGAGTCATCCTATTACAACACTACGGCAACCTAGTTGCCGACCGAAGCGTCACTGGCAGCAGGTGAAGTAGGTGGGGTCGGTGGCGGTGGTCCAGCCTAACTCTCCTGGTCAAGACCAGACTGACCCTGCTGCTCCTCCGGAGGTGCCTCCACCGGAGGTGGTGGCTGCAGAGCCACGATGGCCTACAGAGCTGCTACCTGTACCTCCGCCTCCTCCACCTGTTGCTGCATCTCGACGATGTTCTGCAGCAGTGTCAACCTCTCGATGTCTCTAGCGTCCACATCCTCCTGAAGGGTAGCGACCTCTGCCTCCAGGTCTAGGATTCTCTGTAAGCAGTCGCCTCTCTCTAACTCCAACTGGAATCTCCTGGTACGAAGCCGATCGTTCTCCTGCTGAGTCTGGAAGAGAGTGAAGCTCTGCTGCTGGTAAGCCGCTGAGAGACTGTGCCAGGCCAGCCGAGCCGACTCCAGACGCTGGCTGATCATCAACTGAGTGGTGTTACGCAGCCCTTGAAGTGTGAACACAACGTCCAGGCAACACGTCAGCGTTTGCGTGATGTCCAGCGGGACTACGAGCAGCTGTAACTCCTGTAGGTGGTCCACACAGTCCCTCCATGCCGGGTCGTGCGGGTTCACCGCCAGAAATAGTCTGAATGGTGACAGTGCTACCACCGTTGGGTTGTGGTCGCAGAAGTCCGTCAGCACCCAGAGGGCAGCCGACTCGAAAGACTCCTGCTGACGAAAACCCCAGTACACAGAGCTCAAATCGAACCAGTCGGGGTGGTCCGGGTAGGGTGGTACTGTGACAGTCACCGTGCAACGAGGCACGCCCAGGTGCTCTAACTCGAGCGCCTCGTAGACAGGCGGAATGGTGTAGCCGGCAGCGCTGAGTGCCTCCCACGCAAGGCGTGGAAAACCCTCCCAGTGCAGTCCGTCGGTACGGACCGAACCGTCAGCGCCGTACTCGAGAAACACAGGGGCAGCCATCTGTACAAAAATGTAACGCATGTTAGAACTCGAAGAGGACAACATGTCAATGGTGCAAAATTCTGGCAGCTGCGAATAACCATTCATAACTCAAAAACCGGAACCCCAAAATTTCTCAAATTTCACCAGCTACTCCGTAAAGTTTTTATGCACAATTTTGGTATTCAAAGGTTGAGCTAGATCATTTAGGAACAAGGTCAAAGGATGCAATGTTCAGAGCACTGTCCTCAGAAAAACAGCATGACCCAGGTTCACTAAAAAGGGTACAACTAGGGATCTACAGAAGCTATGTCCATGAATTTTTGCGAGCAAAAACTAGATTAGATATGGAGCAACTTTGGTATAGGTCAACTAGTCCAAACATTTTTAGAACTTGGTGCAAAAATTCAAGCTAGCAGCCACTCAACTTTTGGACAGCAACAACAACCTAGACAAGAGAGGTAGAGCTAGGACACAAAAACTTCCTTAGAGAGCATACAATTCAGATTTTGGGTACATTTTTAAGTTGTTTCAATTTTTAACATGATGCAAGACGTCCTAATCATCCTCACACGACGATCAAGCCTAAAATCGAAGTTAGCGCCGGTGGCAAGGCTTTTATTCGTCTCTCCCTATAATAACTAGCCGAGAGCTATTCGATCCTCACTTAGCGACTACCGGATCGTTGTTAGCGTACCTGCAGAAAAGAACCTTCTGTGCCAGCACGTCACGGAAGCGTCCACATACAGTACCGTTCGCTATAGAAACGGTATCCATGCGTCAAGCCGCTGCATGGACAGCGTCCAACCTCAGATACTCTCCATTGGAATGGAGTGCATCCTAGCCTCGCATATTCACAATGCGGAACGTCCACGTATGGCAAAACATGGTGGGACACAGACGCGACAGTGGGTTCCCTTTTGATTAGGTCCCATCCATCCCTCACATGACTTCCATGCGGTACCACCACGTATGGCAAAACGTGATGAGACACAGACGCGACGTGGGTTCCCATTAGAATAGGTCCCATCCATCCCTCACAGGACTTTCCTGTGGCACCACCACGTATGGCAAAACGTGATGAACTAGTATGGTTGTGCAAGAAGTAAGTTCTGGCAAGAATAAAATGTGCTGGAAGTTAGCAAAATAAACCATAGATTTGTAAGCGACCTGAAAGAACCCAAAAATTCCCTCTAGGGCCTCTCGGTCTAAATCCATCCATAACGGACCAACGTCTTTTGCAAATCCAACAATCTTGGCAAATTTTATTCAAAAACAAGTGATTAAGGTTGTTAATTAAACTCTGGTGCATATAATCGCTCTGGTACCAGCTGTGACAACCCGCCCAGGAAAATACCGTACTATCACCTAAACCAATCCACTTTGGTCATTAAGCAATAATAAAGTATCATCCTGTCGTTAGTTGCCAGGTTAACGCCTGGTGAAATCACTTACATAGCAACAAGGATCGACAAATATGCATTAAAACTCACGCGAAGGCGAGTCCAGAGTACAACACATGATTAAAATCCAAATCTGCCCCGAAGGGTTTAATTATTACAAACCAAGGTACTTGACGTGGTAACAAAGTTTAGAGTTTCGAAAACAGCAGAATTAAACTAAACGGCGCGAGGAGCATCACAGGAGGCCTGCCATGATGCCTTCATTCATCGTCTTCCACCCACTCCAGCTCCCGGCCAGGCGGGATCTCTCCAGGCCACACATCACTAAAAGCAGCACTTGAAATTGACAGATTACAGCAAAGCTGAGTATACTAATACTCAGCAAGACTTACTCGTCGGTGACAACTACATCACCAACTCTAGATATGCAAGGCTTTTTGGCCAGAGGGGTTCTTTTGCTGAAAAGCAACAAAGAGTATGTCCTTACTTTCAAGATTTTAGCTCAGATTCTTAGTTGATTACTCTTTACTACATGAGCAAGCTATTGCAAACATCAGTTGTCCAATCAATTAATCAAGTATAAATATTCACCAAGTTCCATCATTAGGAATATCATGGCCAGTTGGATAAGTAGTCTCAGATAACGGTGAGAGGCCGACAACCAGTTGATTTAAAACCTTGCAAGGTAAACCTAAACACACGGTAGGGTGTACTCACCAAGAGCCCACCAACCAGGCGGTTCCCAAAAATCCTCGGTTCGGGATAAAAGGCCACAGTCTTTGGTACCGGTTATCTGGCATACCCCGCAAGGCACCCAGAATCACACATGCACCACCGGTAGCTAGCCGTGGGACGCATCCCAAGATTAGTCACAGTAAAATCCCTTACCGTCTCATTAAGGTACTAGGCGTACCGGTCCCATTCCCGACAAGTACTTAGTACGTTCAAACACTTAACCCACGAAAGCCATTGGACCGGAACCCACATCCCATGCTCTTACCACATGAGCAATTCCATTTATCAAAGTCTTATGATTCCAACATAAGAACCTAATCTCGCGAGTGACAAGCATCACTCGACTTGTACCGGTCCTATAGCATAGCAACTAGCGACCTATCATACTAGTAAAGACATAGGTACCTAGGGATCATGCATCTAGGGTTTCATTTCAACTCCTGAACGTAAATGCACAGACATCCATAGATGGTTGCATAAATTTCCAAAAACAATTAGGTTAATGCACCGGGGCTTGCCTTCGTCAGCAAAGTTAGCCTGGGGGTCCTCGGTGTCCTCGTTCACTTCCATGTACTGCAGCTCCGCGTCGGCTCCTCCTTCCTCGGCTTCCGGCACGAGCGCGTAGTTACCGTCGGGGAGTTCTACACGGCATGCACATGCAGGGTTATGGTGTGGAGTGAGGTTTTAGTGATCACATCCAACTCTTGTTGGCCATATTCACCTTGACAAACATGTAATTAATGTTTCCTTTCATTGAGGTAATTACATGTGGAGGTTTATTATTTAACCTTTTTAATAGTGACTGTGTACACATCTAAGCAAATAAAATTATTTAATCATTCAAAACAGCAAGGGTGGATCCACAACCCTTAATTAAGGTAAACAACAATTTCACAAGGTCATTTAGGGAGAAAGGGTGCTTTTCCCCAAATAAACCTAAAACGAAACTTATATGGATTCCAAGCTTTTAATTACAAAACAATATATAAAAACAGGAAAAGGTGCATGGCTGGTCCTAATGACCCAAACAAGCTGCTGGTCTAAGATACACATTTAATTGAGCCATAAAACATATACATCAAAATGATATTTCCTAGCTAAAAGAAATATGAGAAATGCATAAATAAATAAATAAAGCATTGCTGCAGCAGAACTCCTCCCTACAACATCTCTGACCTAAAAGAAGCCTAGGAAACCAACAAGCACAACAAGATCCCACATAAAATTTGAACTATGCATTTAAACTTAAATCTAAGCATATAACAAGAATAAATACTTCTGATAGAGATAAAATCATGGTAAATGCAGGAAAATTGAATCTAGGCATATCATGAGCATGGCCATAAGTTGAGCTCAAAAATCTATTTACATTTTGCTACAAAAATCAATAAGTTAGAAATAGCATAAATGCAAAGTAAATCATATAAAAAGATCTGTTCAATAACTTTTTGCAAATTTTTGTCCAGAGTCTACACATAACATGGCTAGCAACATATCCAAAATTCAGGCCCATAGGTCCTATAGATTTTGAACTATAGCAAATTTGTGCCAATCTGAGTTTGAATTTTCATTCAAAATCTATAAGTCAAAAGTATGGTCATGCCTTGTATAAGTTGTATATATACTCTCACTGAGACCAACAAAATTTGGTTTGAATTTTTCTGATTTTTCTATGAATTCCTATGATTTTTCTAGTGTGCTGGACTAAGCTGTAAAGAAACTAAGTTAACTATCCTTACAAACACGTCCCTGGTTCACAAATATACCCCTGGATGTTCACATCCGTGCCCTCGACGACGGAGGTGAGGTCGATGCCGGCGATGTGGGGCCAGAGCTGAGCAACAAATGGAGGGGACGTGCGATTGGCCTCACCACGAACTGATTGGTGGCGATGGCTCGACCGGAGGTGGCTCCGGCGAGCGGCGGCGGCGAGGCCGCGGCGGCACGCCCGCGGTCCACCGAATTCCGGCGAGGGCAGGGGCAGTACGGGTCAACGTGCGGCCGTGGGAGCTACACAGGGACCTAGTGGAGCGGTTGGACGGGTTGGCCGGCGACGGGAGCTAGCGGGAGCTCGAGCTCGCGGCGGCGGCGGCAATGGCAGGCAGGCGGTCGGCGTGCGCGCGCGGGAAGAATGGGAAAGGGCTATTTATAGCCGGGGCGTGCAGGAGAGGGGGAATTCTTTGCGGCTAAGGATCGCTCCGGCGTTTAATGCGCGGTACGGCGGCGGTTCTCGGCGCGCGTGCGCGCAGGGGGAAGGACGGCGCCGCGGGCGCGCGTACACGCCGCGTGGCGTGCGGTTCCTCCGGCCGAGGTGTCGTCTCGGGGTGCAATCAATCAATCAAGCATAAATATTCACCAAGTTCCATCATTAGGGATATCATGGCCAGTTGGATAAGTAGTCTCAGATAACGGTGAGAAGCCGACAAGCAGTTGATTTAAAACCTTGCAAGGTAAACCTAAACACACGGTTGGGTGTACTCACCAAGAGCCCACCAACCAGGCGGTTCCCAAAAATCCTCGGTTCGGGATAAAAGGCCACAGTCTTTGGTACCAGTTATCGGGCATACCCCGCAAGGCACCCAGAATCACACATGCACCACCGGTAGCTAGTCGTGGGACGCATCCCAAGATTAGTCACAGTAAAATCCCTTACCGTCTCATTAAGGTACTCGGTGTACCGGTCCCATTCACGACAAGTGCTTAGTACGCTCAAACACTTAACCCACGAGAGCCATTGGACCGGAGCCCACATCCCATGCTCTTACCACATGAGCATTTCCATTTATCAAAGTCTTATGATTCCAACATAAGAACCTAATCTCGCGAGTGACAAGCATCACTCGACTTGTACCGGTCCTATAGCATAGCAGCTAGCGACCTATCATACTAGTAAAGACATAGGTACCTAGGGATCATACATCTAGGGTTTCATTTCAACTCTTGAACGTAAATGCACAGACATCCATAGATAGTTGCATAAATTTCCAAAAACAATTAGGTTAATGCACCGGGGCTTGCCTTCGTCAGCAAAGTTTGCCTGGGGGTCCTCGGTGTCCTCGTTCACTTCCACGTACTGCAGCTCTGCATTGGCTCCTCCTTCCTCGGCTTCCGGCACGAGCGCGTAGTTACCGTCGGGGAGTTCTACACGGCACGCACATGCTGGGTTATGGTGTGGAGTGAGGTTTTAGTGATCACATCCAACTCTTGTTGGCCATATTCACCTTGACAAACATGTAATTAATGTTTCCTTTCATTGAGGTAATTACATGTGGAGGTTTATTATTTAACCTTTTTAATAGTGACTGTGTACACATCTAAGCAAATAAAATTATTTAATCATTCAAAACAGCAAGGGTGGATCCACAACCCTTAATTAAGGTAAACAACAATTTCACAAGGTCATTTAGGGAGAAAGGGTGCTTTTCCCCAAATAAACCTAAAAGGAAACTTATATGGATTCCAAGCTTTTAATTACAAAACAATATATAAAAACAGGAAAAGGTGCATGGCTGGTCCTAATGACCCAAACAAGCTGCTGGTCTAAGATACACATTTAATTGAGCCATAAAACATATACATCAGAATGATATTTCCTAGCTAAAAGAATTATGAGAAATGCATAAATAAATAAATAAATAAAGCATTGCTGCAGCAGAACTCCTCCCTACAACATCTCTGACCTAAAACAAGCCTAGGAAACCAACAAGCACAACAAGATCCCACATAAAATTTGAACTATGCATTTAAACTTAAATCTAAGCATATAACAAGAATAAATACTTCTGGTAGAGATAAAATCATGGTAAATGCAGGAAAATTGAATCTAGGCATATCATGAGCATGGCCATAAGTTGAGCACAAAAATCTATTTACATTTTGCTACAAAAATCAATAAGGCAGAAATAGCATAAATGCAAAGTAAATCATATAAAAAGATCTGTTTAATAACTTTGTGCAAATTTTTGTCCAGAGTCTACACATGACATGGCTAGCAACATATCCAAAATTCAGCCCCATAGCTCCTCTAGATTTTGAACTACAGCAAATTTGTGCCAAACTGAATTTGGCCTCACCACGAACTGATTGGTGGCGATGGCTCGGCCGGAGGTGGCTCCGGCGAGCGGCGGCGGCGAGGCCGCGGCGGCGCGCCCGCGGTCCACCGAATTCCGGCGAGGGGAGGGGCAGTACGGGTCAACGTGCGGCCGTGCGAGCTACACAGGGACCTAGTGGAGCGGTTGGATGGGTTGGCCGACGACGGGAGCTAGCGGGAGCTCGAGCTCACAGCGGCGGCGGCAATGGCGGGCAGGCGGTCGGCGTGCGCGCGCGGGAAGAACGGGAAAGGGCTATTTATAGCCGGGGCGTGCAGGAGAGGGGGAATGCTTCGCGGCTAAGGATCGCTCCAGTGTTTAATGTGCGGTACGGCGGCGGTTCTCGGCGTGCGTGCGCGCAGGGGGAAGGACGGCGCCGTGGGCGTGCGTACACGCCGCGTGGCGTGCGGTTCCTCCGGCCGAGGTGTCGTCTCGGGGTGCGCGCGCGAGCCGACGCATGCCTAGGTCATGCACGGACTTCCATGGCCGGCCGTAGTACGGCGGCGCACGGCGGCGGCGACACGTGGACGCCGCGCGCGCGTGACGTCGCGCCGGTGCGCGCGCTCGGCCCGGTCCTTTCCATGTCACTATGTTTGACTGTGCATTGCTCAAAATTTCGAATTCCAACTTTAAAATCCGTAGATAGGACATTTGTAGACGAGCCATCCTTCTGCACTATGGCATAGGCCGAATTGGATTTGGATTTGAAACGAGGGAGAAATTCAAATGCCAACTTGAAGAATTTCATGGCTCGGGTGAATAGTAAACTGAGGTTTGACTTGCAAATTTGAACCCTTTCCTCTCAAAATTTGAAAAGCCAACCTGAAGATGAAATGTGTCCCACCAAATTCTGCACAACTTTTATATTGGTAGATTTTTGAGTGTTTAGTCAAAATTTGGAGAACGTGGCCAAAGTTCTAGGACAAAGAGATAGACATTAAGAGTTTGACCACTTAATCTAGGGTTTTGACCATGATAGATGGTGTTGACTTGCTTAAGGTGCTAAAGGGTGATTGTTGGCTACGTTTTCGAGGTGATGACCCAGGTTGACCATGATTTGACCACAGTCAACAGGTTTGACTAGTAATTAGGGTTAAATAAAAACCTGGGGCGTCACAGACATGCCGCTGTGGGACTGTGGCCTCCCCGTCCCCGAGAAGCACCATCATTACGATGGAAGGACGACGGCGGGATGCACTTCCAGGAGCCTCGGGGAGTCGGGGCCATCGATCTGCATAATGGACGCGCTCGGTTACGCACGGCTTGCTTTCCGGGAATGAGCTCCCACCTGCCAATACAACACTTTGAGCCCTAATGCTACCATTACCACACTTGACATTAGGAAGGAATTTAACCCAAACTACACTTTGCCATTGCATGACTCGGCGATTACGAAACCCAAGCTACTAGATGCCCCGTGTGGCCGGTCTGCGTAACCTGTACGCAGTCGGTTATGCATGAGTCATGCGGCATGGGTTTCCCACACGGCACGTGTTCACCATCTGAAAGAGTAAAAGACAGCTTGGGTTACGTATGCAGCATAGCGGTTGCCGAGTAGCACGGCTGGTCATGATGAACAGAGGAGCTTCCCCCTTTGGAGGAGGCCTGATGATGGGTGATGAGCTCCCCCTTTGTTTATTGATTATTATTTATCTATAAAAATTTCTGGGGGAGAGGTCCTTAAGCAGTCGAGAGGCTTCTCTTTACCAAAAATTACCAGAGAAAAAGTACTAGTACTAGAGAAATTACTAGACAAGTACCACCACCATATGAATGCTGAAAGAAACTACTAGAGAAGTACAAGAAATTCATGAAACATAGAGATGTTGCTGCACTTGTGTAAACCAGCGACCAGTTACTTCATCCCAGGCATGGTTTACGTTCTCATGTTCTCATCACCAGCCTTCCCGTCGTCTGGGCACATGATCATGTAAGGTTTTAATTATACTCATCTCAGCCACACATGACAAATGAGTGAATGGATGGAGGGGCCGAGGGGGACGTACCAGAGTCGGCGGCATGCACGTACTGCTTGCGGCAGGTGCTATGGTCGAAGATCGTCATAGCGAGCGTGGCGGTGCAGCTGTAGTAGCGGAAGACGAGCACGTAGCCGACACATAAGTCATGCGCGCGAGCGAACTCCTTCCAACCTTGGGCGAGGTACACATCACCGCTCTTCTCGTCGGCGAAGACATCCACATCCCACAGGCGCATACCTGCACCGGCGAGCTGCAGCTTCAAGTCCCGGCTATCTCCGAGCTGACGAACGAACTTATTAGGCAGCCTCTGCTCGCAGCACGATCGAATTAAGCTCTGAGGCAATTACTTGCGCGGGACAGCACAGGTGCACATTCGCGAGCTATTCCGAGCAGATCAAATTCGGCGAGCATCAGGGCAATACCAGTGACTCCTCGTACATGCCAGGGATTAAGATCTTGAAGAATCCCAAGTCGCTCTAGCTTAGACCTGCCATCTTCTCTTCTATGCCATCTCTGCACAGATGCACACATACAGTATATCTTATCATAGGATCAATCATCACTCATCTGTGCACTCCGAATTCGATCAGGATGTTCCAAATAACACAAACACTACTAGTGCCAAAAATGTCCAAAGAAGGAGAACATTTTGATTTTTTCGAACCATATAACATTTTGATTTCATCAATCTATTGGATATGATTAACTGAAGAGGGCGAAAAGAGCAATGCAGGTCGAAAGGGTCTGATGCAGATTTGGAGAGTTTCAAGTATAATATATGAGCCTGATGAGCATAGCATGATCAGAGCCAAACCTATTGCCACTAGCAGCCTCCACCTTCTGCTCCGCGCTGGAGCCTTGTCGTGGTCGTCCAACCCTAGCCGGCATGATCTCGCCGTCAAGCTTGATACGACGATCGGAGCATACGCGTCCATGGGCATCCCCAAAGCCACGACCAGCACGTATAGGTCCATGGCCATGTTCACATCCACTCCTTGCGCGCCCGCGCTTGACAGCATCGATGTCCTCCTCCTCCTCCTCCTCCTCGTCTTTGTCCTCGGACGAGAACATGGCGAGGCGGTACCGGGTGTCGCGAGCATTTGACAGGTCTTGTGCCTCAAGGATTTCCACCTCATCCTCGTCGGTGGAGGAGCCAGGATTTGGCAACAGGAAAGTCCTGCATCCATCGTTGATCATCATGCGGTCGTCGGTCTCCTCGTCTAATGTCAGGTAGGTCGTGGCCTAGGTGAGTTAGCCATTGGGGGAAGTGGGGCGTACGTGAGCTTTCAGTTCTGCAAGATGGTGGAACAGAAGGTGGATGGGTGGGGTGGGGTGGGGGGTCAGAACAGGAATCGAAGTGGGAAACCTCTGCTTGTAGTCCAATCTGTGCGAGGCATGGTGTGTAACCGGGGCAGTGCAGGTTTTTTAAAGAGTAAAATGCACACCTAGTCCACAAACTTGGCAGGGTGTGCCATCTAGGTCCTCAAACTCCTAAAATGCACATCCAACTCCTCAAACTTGGTAATCCATTCGCGTGAGGTCCAAATCAACATAACACAGATTAAACAACTTACACCCTGCTAAGTTTGTGGGCCGGCTATGCATTTTACTCTTTTTTAAACAATAGTTTTTTAAGAACGAATATTGCCACTCTATGTTGTGTTGTGCGGTTGTGCCCCTGTATGGGTGCTCCTTTAGCTGGTACTACTAGTGCAAGACGGCAGCTGACGATTGGTCATGCTGTTCAAAGATTCTCAGTGATAGTTTCGTTGCACAGTTATCTAGACTGAAAAACTAGATAAACGTGCCAGTAGAATTTCATGGTGATGAAACTCTCCTCACATCATGAAACTCCATCATTCTCTCTGGTTGCCACGTCAGCAAAATTTCATGCATGAAACTCTCTCATGAAGACTTGGCCTAATTAGTGGTCTAAGTCGCATTTAATACCTCAAAATTTTTTGGTAAACATAAATGTACTAGCAAATGAAGAGCCTCCCTCTTCATTAGTATCAGAGAGCCACAAAACAGATCAAGAGTCTCCTGTCATCTTCTTTACTACACCATCCAATGCCGCATCTAGTCATGTCAATTTTGCGCGTAACCTGACCCGCCATGCTGCATGGCAGCGCTGTTTGGAAAAAGCAAGCAAATTTCTCATAAAATAGATTGATCATTCGGTGAGGACTTGCCCATGACGAGATCAAATGGCGGAGGGATCTCCAGTTGGCCTTGGCTCATGCACGGCCCTGATCAGTGCTCCTCAGTCGGTTGTGAGGCGGTTCCAAGTGTCGGTGGTGCTTGGTTCACTGGGTCGTAGGTGCGGGCACACCTAGATGTGCGGGCGCACCTACGGAATAATCGTGGGATTCACCGACGGTGTTGAGGAACGCCCAGGATTGCTCCTTGATGGCGGTTGTGGAAGTTGTGGCGGTTTGGTGGCGTGGATAGGTGGACCCATGGATCCAAGTGCTTCCGTTGTCATCACTTTGATCAAACCGACACAAAACCAATGTTTCTCATCCATCCAAGACTTGTCATGGCACTAGTATTGGCATGGACCCGAGATGTGCCATGTGGTAGGTGCGAGCGCACCTGTCCGATGTGGCTCGGTGGTTTGTGGTTCCTCCCTAAATGTGTACCTACATATAAAATTGCAACACAACTCGTGGAACAACATTAGTACCTAAATTCACATGCGGATGGAATTTGGTAGGTCCGGTCGACTCTGGCCAAGTGCGGCCGGCCCTGGCCAGCTGCGGCTAGCTGTGGTGCGGCCGAACCTGGCCAAGTGCGGCCGGCCCTGGCCAGCTACGGCCGGCCCTGGCCTGGCCAAGTGCGGCCGGCCCTGGCCAGGTGCGGCTGACCCTGCATCATTGCTTTGTTGCAACCCTTTATGGTCCATTTCTTCATTGTTATTCTCATGTTTGTGTACCTACAAGTAAAACTACCAACAAAGCTTGTGGAACTTCGTTAGTACTTAAAATGTACATGAACTAGTTGTATCCTCCTCTCATTTCTGATACACTGACGGTCAAAAAATTTGTTGTTAGGACCATCAACAAACTCTCCCACACTTGGCCCTTTGCTTGTCCTCGAGTAAAGGTTAAGGACCAAGGTGAAAACATAATTCCAAAGGTACGAAGCGAGCGTAAGAGATATTCGAAACCATACCTTGAACGTGTGAATTTTCAAGTGTATATCATGCCATCTTGGGTAGTTGAGGAATGGAACGATCTTGAATCAAATCACTTCTACTCCTCATGTCAAGTAGCTTGGGATTTTTCAAGAGTAAGTTTTCAAAATAAACCTTGCTTAGCTCCTCATTTGATTCTCTCAAATCGCTCAATGCATATAGTCCTCACCAAGGCATTAGACTTGCCTTTCTTCATCCTACTTCTAATGATGGCTTATGTGGAGCTCAGGGTCGGGTATAAAGATAAGGCATACTTGCATCACATATATTGCAAAGTCAAAAACTGGATCCAAAGAGAAAACCAAATCATACAATCAAATCAAGATGTGCATGTGTATGGATATGGTGGATGGAAAGATAAATCATTTTTGTGTGATCCTCTCCGTCATAAATTCTTATGAGAACATGGCTATATTTTTTTCTCTTCTCTTTTTTTTCTTCTTGGACCTTCATGTGTCCAACTTTTTTTTCTTTTTTTCTTTAACCATCATGTGTCCATATTTTTTTCATAGCCATCTCTCTTTTGTAAAATAACTTGGAGAGAGAGACCATCACATATGGTGGAGTTTTTATTTGGTGGAATGGATGGATGATACAATGCTAGCTCTCAAATGATCATAGCAAGGAGGATATGGTGTCTACATGTATCTTGATCATGAAAGCATGAAAAGAATTCTCACAAGGGTCACAACAATTTGACAAAGCTCAATGCAACGACAACTAGCATATGTGTATGAGGTTTTCAAGGTGTCTCATCATATGGCTTTGTTAGGACTTGGCATATCAAAGAGGATCTTCGCAAAGGGATTTCAAAATTTTCCAATAAATTTCCCAAGCACTCAAACAATTGGAGTGAAGATCTTATCATCTAATCGTATCGCAAACATCAACTACTTAGATGAGCATGGTTTCCTAAAGATGTTTGTTCACAAGCATCAAGATGATAAGTATGGAATAAAACATATGCAAGCCAACCATAGGAAGCATGTGGAGCATGAGGAGTATGTTGATTCAACTTAGGTTGATTTCTATGATCAGATTTAATGCTGATTCAAACTCATGCGTCCGAAAGTAGAGAGGTGGAGGGTACACATACCATCGCTTTTGAAGAAAGTGGGGAACTAGGTAGGCCAATGGTGGCTCAACCAACCCACGGGGGTGACCAACTTACTTTGGAGCACTTACCATGTCCCTCATCACATTAGTGCAGTCAATGTTGTCCAACACCTTGGTGGGAGGTCTCAATTGTGTGTATCAATGAGTTTGAGAGATTTCCCCCACACTTGTTCTTGTACCTGTTGTTATTATTCAAAAAGATGGAAACAAAAGAGGAGCTCTACTAGCTCGAGGGCTAGGAACCCTTTATTCAAGTTCAAATATTTTTGTGGTTTTTTAGAGAGAGCAAGATGGTTGAGCTAACACCACTTCCAAACCAAGAAAAGATTAAGCATGAGAGAAACTTACTTGGGATACTCATCTCCCCCACTCTTGGAGTTTGCATTACTAGGCAACACAACTCAAGTGTGTGGAGTTCAAGCTTCCTTCATGATATTCCCTCACCTAAAATTACCAAGGTTTTGTAGTCGGTGTAGCTCTCATGTTTTTAAGCATTACCCATCGGTCGTTTCAATTTTCACCTGAAAAGGTTAGCGATCGAAATTACCCGAAGGACAACTAATCCTAAAGACATGCTCTTGCTTTTATTTGAAAGAGAAATTAAAATGATCATCTAGGCTATCTCCCGGTAGTGCTTTGTTTTTGGTTATAAGCCCGACCATGTGAAACCTTCATCGTGCAGCCAAAGGAGATGATGAAACTTCCTCTACCATAGCTCTAGCTGCAAGGTTAGTACTACAAACGACCACGAAATCTACAATGCTTATGATAACAAAAGCATCTACAACCATCCTTTCAAATTTATCACAAATAAGGAGCATGAGGAGGTTGTAGGTCTCATAAAGGTCGTATGTAATAAGATTCGATGACTTTGGAAACTTTTGATGTGAGCATTGGACTTGTGATCCTCCTAGTGTAAAACCTTCATGCTCGAGTCCTTTTTCAGAATCCAGAGTCAACGCCTCAAGAATGTCCATAGGCCATACATGTTCTTGCTTGACCTCATGTCTATGACATTGGAGAAATGAATCCGAACTTCAAGATGGTATGATTGTTTGTCTTCTTGATCGAGCACACTACTCAGTACCCCTTCAATGGGTCTTCTGATGAGAATGAAGGGTGGATCTCCTTTTGGGATGTCAAAGATATGATATTGTAAGAAGAACTCATACTCTCCAATCCTTGTTCGGATGACTCTAAGGATTCCCTCAGTCTCTATGGTTTGACCCAAAATCCCTTGGAGACACTTTTGAGAGAACGAGAGGGGTTCGTCAGGAAAGGCCTCTAGTACTAGGGATTTAGGAATGATATTGATTCCAACCCTAGGGTCGTACATCACATCTTGGTGAGAGAGGTTTCCTATTTGGCACGAGAGTAACTTTAGCTCAGGAAAAATATGGATGACTTGATCCATGCTTTCTGCTTCTCTCAACCATTCCGGGCTACTGATTGCGGAGATGTATTCCAACTTTTCTCTCTGTCTTTTTACCTCTTCTTGGTTGGGTAGGTGGACTTCTTCTCTCTTGTGGTTTGAGTCTCCTTCCCTTCTCAGGAAGTGTTTCTCCGTCCAATGTTTAACAAATAATTCATAATAAAATTCATAGACGAAGTCACACGAGGGATCACTGACCTCCCGATAAGGTTGTAATGGTTCCCTACGAACCAGGTTTTGGTAAGAGGAGGATGGGTGTTTGTGGATTCGAAGTCTTGTAGGATAGGTTCCTCATCTATGAATTCCGATTCAGAGAGTGGATCGGAGTATGTTGATTCCTCGTCGAAGTCATACGAGTAATCGGCTGGGTACACACGGGGATATATGAGTGATTCTTCATGCCAAATGATGTTAGTGGAAGGAGGGGTATCGATGGGATTGGATTTTGGGCGTACAACCTCCTCCTTTGTGAAATTTAGGTTAGAGAGCTTGGTGGTCGTGGTGGATAAAGAAGAGATGTCGATAGAATTAGACTCTATGTATATGGACTCCTCCTTCTTGGGCTCCTCCAGAACATCTTCTTCGGGTAGTTCATCATAAACTCCGGTGTGGGGGGTATTCTCATGAATTTTTCCAATAATTTCTCTACCATCAGATGGAGTTTGATGAGAGAAGGATCCTCTCGTTGAAGTCTAGGAAAGTGATAGATTCAGGCCTGAGACCCTCTCGGAAATGTTGCAAAAGAGCAGGTTATGCGATGTTGAGGTCTGGACCAGAGGCTAAATCCTTTGTAAAATGAGCCCAAGCAGCTCCAAGCGATTCATTTTCCTGTTGCTCGAAGAAAAGGATTCTTCGCTGGAGCTTAACCACTCTAGAGGTTGGGAAACATGTAAGACAAAATGCCTTTCTCAAAGCTTCCCAATATCCACCAAAACTTCTGAAGGAGAGAGAATACCATTGCTTCGCTCTTCCCGTCAAAGAGAATGGGAAGAGTTTTCACTTTAGGGTCTCTTGGTTCATTCCCGCGAGCTTGAGGCATGAACAAAGTAGTTCGAACTCACGCATGTGGGAATACGGACTTTCGTCCTCCTCTCCTGAGAAAGGTTGCTCTCGAACCATGGCTATGAAGCCGGGACGTAGCTCATAGCTAGTTGTGTGGATGAAATGTGATGAGGATGGAGCCTCCAATTGATCACCCTTTGGAGCGGAAAAATCAAAAAGGGTAGGATTGGAATCCATATGATAGATGGGGTGATACATGGACGAACTAGGTTCGGGATCATAACAGCTACTGTTCCCCGGCAACGGTGCCAGAAAGCTTGTTGGCGTTTCTTACGTTGTTACTAGATGTGCAACAGTGCAAGAAAGCCTGTTGGTATAGTATACAATCACAGATAAATCCGCAAGCGCACGGATACTGCTGTAGCTTTCACCCGGGAGTATTCCAAGGTATCGATTTCCACAGGGAACGAGAAGTGTAATGAACATGAACTAATCCATCCAGGGGATATGATGACAAAGGGTAAAGAGGCAAGGGAAGATTTCGGGTAGGGAGGGGATAAGCTAGGGAAGTCAAGGATTCGTGAGAGTTACGGTAGAATCAAATCAAGTCTCGTCACTCGTCGGGGCCAAAGGGAAAAGAGCCATAGAAAGGGATGAGAAGGGGGCTCTGATGTCGTATCTCCTACCCGTCTGAACTAACAAGGTGGATTTCAAAGCCCGTCCAGAGCTGTCACCTCCCTAGGGTACCACAACTATTCCGTTGATCAGAGCGGCATTCCAAGTTACCGGAGAGTCCAGACACCGCGTCTACACTAACCAAGCACTACTTTACTCGAGCTGAGAGCAAAGCAATCACGATAAGCAATAGAACTACTAAACCGTAATCGAAGAACCTAAGAGCGAACAAGAGTATGAATTGAGACTTAGATACTCACAACTACTAAACGTAGTGGTACCGCACCCGTCGAGGTACAAAGAGGAAGAAGTCCGGCACTCCGGCTTCTTACTCCAGCACTCAACTCTCTCTCCTTACTCTCTAAATACTAATTTGTGTAGGGCTCCACCACTTGCTTCTATTCACCTTGTGTATCTTCTATGAAGTGTCGGGGACTATTTATAACCCCAATGGGTCGGTGGCTCCAAGAGGGGGTAGTTGTAGGTGTGAGGGACCTAGTGTGGCAAAGTCGGTGGTGCGGGCGCACCTAGGATCCACCGCCTTTGCTCGAGCACGGCCCTGATCAGCGCTCATCAGTCGGTTGTGAGGTGGTTCCAAGTGTCGGTGGTGCTTGGTTCACTGGGTCGTAGGTGCGGGCGCACCTAGAGGTGCGGGCGTACCTGCCAAATCGTCGTGGGATGCACCGACGGTGTTGACGAACGTCTAGGATTGCTCCTTGATGGCGGTTGTGGAAGTTGTGGCGGTTTGGTTGCGTGGATAGGTAGACCCATGGATCCAAGTGCTTCAGTTGTCATCACTTTGATCAAACCGACACAAAACCAACGTTTCGCATCCATCCAAGACTTGTTCATGGCACTGGTATTGGCATGGACCCGAGACGTGCCATGTGGTAGGTGCGGGCGCGCTTGTGGGTGCGGGCGCACCTGCCCGATGTGGCTCGGTGGTTTGTGGTTTCTCCCTAAATGTGTATCTGCATATAAAATTGCAACACAACTCATGGAACTCCATTAGTATCTAAAATGCTCATGAGGATGGAATTTGGTAGGTGCAGCCGACTCTGGCCATGTGCGGCCGGCCCTGGCTAGCTATGGCCAACTGTGGTGCGGCCGAACCTGGCGAAGTGCGGCCGGCTCTGGCCAGTTGCGGCCGGACCTGGCCTGGCCAAGTGAGGCCGACCCTGGCCAGGTGCGGCCGGCTTTAGCCAGCTTTGGCTGACCCTGCATCATTGCTTTGCTGCAACCCTCTATGGTTTATTTCTTCATTGTTATTCTCATGTTTGTGTACCTACAAGTAAAAGTACCAACAAAGCTTGTGGAACCTTGTTAGTACTTAAAATGTACATGAACTTGTTATATCCTCCTCTCATTTCCGAGACAATGACGGTCAAAAAATTTGTTGTAAGGACCGTCAACAGCCTCAAACTAAAAGGCCAACTCACAAAAACCAAAAGAAACAACAAGATCAAGGAGCTTTTACTTACTTGATACACTCTATCGGTCAACACTTGTCCAATGTCCCAAAAAGTGATGTGCTCCAAAGACACCACTGGGATGAGGCTAGAGGACGACCCTCGAACTCTGATCATGAGACAAATAATCAGAGTTGATCCGCCAAATGTTCTCCAAGCCTCCCACGAGAATGAGAGCGAGCAAACTTCTCAACACTGGGTTAGCACAAAAAGAGTCAAACCAATGTCGCGCCATTTGCTCAAAAGTGGGGTTAGCAACATCCATCCTATCATGTCCACCAAAACTACGACCACCACCACGCTGAACCATCTTGCGTCTCACTGGAAGAGCACGATCACCACGAAAAGGAAAAGTGTCGCCCATAACCCCTCTGGGACTCAAAACTCCGACGACCTCTCCCATTCTCATATCGACCACGAGGTGGAGAACGTCCAGCAAACACACAACCACCAAACTCAGCACGCCTACCCCCTGTATCACTACCATAGAACCCAACACGATCAGCAACTCATCCACAAGGACCAAAACCACTAGCTCCCTAGTGGAACCCGGTCTGACTGCCCTTCCTAGGCGGTATGACCGCCCTCTCCTGGGCAGCACCACAACCTGGTGCACTTCTCTCTCCCAAGCCGGAATCATGCGCACAACAGCTTCAGCTCTAAGTAGTGGCACACGTGACTCAGGACACCACGAGAAGGGTGGTACCTGTCCCTGTTCATCCACTCCTTAGCAATCCTCTCATCCTTCTTACTCTTGTAACAAAAATCATCCTTGTGACCACTTTTCCCACAATATCCACACTGAAACCTCACTGGTTTTGTGTTCTCTTGTGGCTTTGTTTCACTCGACTTCGCACAAGGTTTCTTTTGTTTCTCATCTTGCTCGCTCGGTTGGATGGTGTGTGGGTAAGGTTTGGTTGGTATCTCCTTCTCTTTCTTAGCACCGCTCTCACCAAACCTCTCAAAACCCAGACCACGACCATCCGTAGTCTTAAACTTAGCCACCAACATGCCCAGTTGTGGCTCCTGTGACCTGAACCAACCCAACAACTTGCGCAACCCATCATTCTCATCCTGCAGCCGATTAATAGTTTGTGCAATCTCTAGATTTTTCTCAGCATGCAAATCACAGGTAGAAGAGGAAGTAGCAATAGGAGCTTTGAAAGTAGCCTCAAGAAAAACAGTCCTAGTTTGAGAGTCATCTAGTTTCGCATGCAACATAGGGCAAGACGTGCAAGCACCAAGCAAAGCAGACCTAGACTTCATCTCATCAAACTCAGCCCTAAGAACATCTAGTTCCTCCAACTTAGAGGCATGCTTCTCCTTAAGCACAGTCAAATCAGCCAAGAAAGCATTGCAATCAGTGCAATCAACCTCATCACTAACAACAGGAGCAGACTTAATAGCATTAAAAACAAACATATCATCAAGATGCCTAGCCTCTAACTCAAACACTCTCTCCCTAGCTTTCTCTACAGAGGCCCTAAGCTCTCTCATCATCTTCTTGGCCTCTCTAAGCACACTATCACGATTATCTAGTAATTCATTCAACTTCGCATTCTCCTTAAGTAGGAAAGGAAGATCAGGAGTTACCTCTTCCTCAAAGTCCAAGTCGATGTCTGACTTGTCCTGGCCACTCTTCTTACTTGACTTGCTACCAGTGTTGTGACCCATCACACACAAGCCGGTGAGGCTCTAGAAGGAAACCCCCTTCTTCTTCTTGCACTTGTCGCAGTCCTCTTCTTCACTGCTCGAGCTTGAGGAAGTGTCTTCGGAGTCATGGTCCGAGTCACTTGGTTCTTCGATCTTCGCTCGAGCTCTTGCCTTCTTCTTGTGCTTGTGCTCACGCCTCGAGTGGTGCTTGTTCTCGATCATTAGGCGGTGCTTGTACTCATTCTTGGGCTCGATCTCCTGCGGGCACTCGGCGATAAGTATCCCTTCTTGCCGCATCTGTAGCACATACGCATGGTCCTCCTTATGTTCACACGGTTCTCATGTAGCCTCTCGAACATCCTGGTCAGCAGGGCCAGCTCGTCCTCTCCAAGCTCGTTGAACTCCACATCTAGCAAGGACACAAAGGAAGACAGCGAAAACATCCTCGAAGAGGAGTTAGTTTTAGTCCTTCCACCAGATCCAGAGACAAGAGCGAGACTATGTGACTCAGTTGGGCTCTAAGTCTTGGCTCTCAAGCCATGATCTACCTCTGACGACTTGAGCTTAGAGAACAGCTCATCCACAGTCAACACCTCATACACATCAGACTCCAAGATGGCCTCGACCTTGGCACTCCACACAGATCTGTCAAGTGAGTGCAAGAGCTTAATAGCTCTATCATGATCTATGTATGGGAGCTTGGTCACATTGGCCCTCATATTGTTCACAATACAGGTGAAGCGCTGGAACATCACATCAATCGACTCATCAGGGAGATGAGTGAAATTCTCGTACTCTCTCCGGTGAGTGGCAAACAAGCGAGCCTGCACATGAGCGTTCCCAACATGAGCAACCTTAAGCTTCTCCCAAATCTTTCTAGCCACATCCTCTCCGTACACATGATCGAACTCCATGGCACAAAGAGCACGTAACATGTAATCAACCGCCTTGCTGTTGGCGTCAAACATGTCCCTAGAACCTGGGGAAAGGAAGTTTACGAGAAGGAAATAATTTGGATTTTGCATCACATCCCAAAGCAATTGTCCCTTGCCACGAAGAAACGCGCCCATGCGCCTCTGCCACATCTGATAGTTCTTCCCATCGAGGTGCGGAGGACCCAACCCCTTTCCGTAGCCACCCATCTTTGGATCTTAGACTGGTTAGAACCAAGAAGATCCGTAACCGGCTCTGATACCAATTGAAGGACCGGATTGGGTGACTAGAGAGGGGGGAGTGTATGGTAGCTGATAAAATTTCTTCTCTAGAGAGATGACTCCTCTAGCGAGATGAACACGGCTCGATCCTGAAATCACATCCGCCACTCAATCCCCAAGTTTTCCAAGATCATGTAGCCACTGGAGTGCTACTAATCCTAGGAGCAAACCACACTTCCTACCAATTCAAACACCCACACACCACAGCGGAAACCACACAAGGGAAACTTCTTGCTAGGGGCGGTCAGACTGCATGGAGGTGGTGGTCAGACCTCCTAGGCCTGGGAATTTCCCTCAACCACCAAACAAAGCTCACGACCCCGAATCGACCCAAGATTTCACCTGGAGACTCCTCTGAACAAGGCAAAAAAAGCTATTAGAGAAATTCCCCGGAACCAAACTTTCCTCGGTGAAACGCTGAGGGCGGACAGACCGCCTACCCTACGCGGTTAGACCGCCTGGCTCCTAGAACACGGCCGCGGGTCAATCCTCAACTTCCCATCACCCGATCTCCCGATTCACCACATTGATTGCAGCGAAACTTCGGGGATAGCTAGGTCACTGAAGGACCGGATTGGGCAACCAGAGATGGGGGGAGTGAATGGGAGCTGGTAAGAAATCTTCTCGAGAGAGATGGCTCCTCTAACGAGATGAACAAGGCTTCTATCCTGAAATCACTATCTCCACTCTATCCGCACGTTTGCCGAGATCACGTAGCCACTGGAGTGCTACTAATCCTAGTAGAAAACCACACAACCTACCAACTCGAACACAAACAAACCACTATGGAAACACCCGAGGAACAGTTCCTGCTCAGGGCGGTCAGACCGCATGGAGGGGGCGGTCAGACTGCCTCTGCCTGGGAACTTTCCTCAACCACCAAACGAAGCTCACAACCCCGAATCGACCCAAGATTTCACCTGGAGACTCCTCTGAACAAGGCAAACAAGCTATCAGAGAAATATCCCAGAATACCAAATTTTCCTCAGTGAAATCACTAGGGCGGTCAGACCGCCTGCCCTACGTGGTTAGACCGCCTGGCTTCCAGAAAATGACTGCGGGTCAACCCTCGAATTCCCATCACCCGATCTCCTAGTTCACCCACGGATTACAGCGAAACTTCGGGGATAGTTGGGTCACCTCCTAGATGACCTCTCCACCAAAGTATATCCACTGAAACGCACTCAATCAAATGGAATCGCGAATCCAAGGGCCCTATGTGATGAACTCGAGGTACTCTGAAAAGCACCAAAATCGAAGGTTTCCCCGAGGTATTGCTAGGGAAAAATCACCAAGAAAAGAGGCATAAAGACCTCATGTGTGACACTCAACAAGAATCCACCAAGAAACTTCTCAAACAAACCCCCCATGAAAATCTCCAAAATAGCTCTGAAAATCACTGAAAGGGAAAGCGCCGGGAGACAAAGAGAGACAAGATGAGCCACACTGAAGCTTCTATACATGCCATGAAAGGTTCATACAAGGTCTAGCAAGCCACCCGAACATCCATCCCTCTCTGAAGATGACTCATGAAGCTATCAAGCTAGCCTAGGGAAAACTAAAGAGGAAAAGCAAATGAACTAGGGTTCCAAGAGTTGGCTGCATCTCCTCTCAAGTCAGAAGGATGCCCATCGACCGCAAGCTACTGAAACTCCATGCAAGCCTTGCGATCACGTCGCGTGTCCTCCCCTTCGAAGCTTCTCGACGCGTTGTGGCCCACGCGGTCAGACTGCCCTGCCCCCGGTCACACCCTAGTCAGGTGGTCAGACCAGCCCTAGCAGGCCTGCTCGCCCCGTCGAGTCTTCGGCCTTGGCTTTGTGGCTCAGCCAAGTAACCTAATGGTTTTGTGGCCAAACTACTGCAAACCCCACGGGCAAGCTTCAGTTGTCAGCTACTACCTTGCACCGGCTCCATCCTCTTGACGTCATCTTTATCTTCTTCCCAGCGTACGGCCCGCACTTAATCCCGTCGGCCACCGGGTACCTCGAACGAAGCCTTCTTGTCTCTCCACTCCTGGGAGGTCACACAGACATAGACCTTTCACGCTTGTTCTTCACCTACACCACGCGAATCAAGTCGCAACCTACACTTGCAATACTAGGCCAAGAGTCAGTCCACACAACATTGTCAATCACTCATCACCAAGGAGCGACCATCCACCAGTACACAGGTCCTAAATCTCCCCCCTTGATGAGTGCATTGGCAACACCCACAAAGTAACCATCACACGAAAGAAAGAAAAGAAAAGAAACTAACAACAAACCAGTCAAGTGATCCAAAAGCCAAACAACACAAACACTGATCAGTTGAAGCCAAAGACTCGGTCCCCTGAGGCAAGGGCAACGACTCAACACAACCGAGACAGAAACCAAATCTCACACGAAGCAAACCACCAAAGAAAGAACTTAGATGACACAAGGAGCTCCCCCTGAACACATGCAGGCTCCCCATGAGCAAATGCACTCCCCCTGAACACATGCATGCAAAGAACTACTACAAATGCATGACAAAGAGCAGAACTTGCTCTGCACGGACCAGGCTGGTCAGACCGCCTCCCTAGGTCGGTCAGACCGCCCTAGCCGGTCACATCTTCGGACAGCACAGTCTGACCGCCCTATGTGACCGCCCCTGAATCAAGACAATGCATGAATCAAGACATTTCTACAAAAATTTCAACCTAGAGCCTCTTAAATAGACAATGAGCACCACAAAATGCTACAAGTGAGCAAATTTGCAAGCAAGACATTCCAAACCTGTGTATAAGCATAGCCATCATGATAGTAAAGTTATATGAGCAAATGAGCAAATGAGCAAGCCATAATCAAGATACACAATTTTGTGAAAAATTTCCCTCTCATGAGTTAAAGACCTAAACATGAGCAAAGCATACCAACGTGAACCTAGATCACGCAAACTTCATGCTAGGTCACATATCCTCAACACAAGATCATTACGAACACCCATAAGCATTTCATGTCATGTTAAAGCTACCGAGTCATGTGTCTACTTCTTACAACGAGACTTCTCATGGTAGAGAACATGCAACATTTTAGCACCCAAATTTGTCCAATTTTAAAGCATTTATGACATGGAACAAGTGAGAGCATAACTTCAAGCAAAGCATTTCATACCAATTTCATTTTTCATATTTAAGCGCAAAATGGTACATGAAGTGCCTTTGCGGCAAAAAGAAGCTTATGCTCCCTCACAAGGTATCACATGGGATAAACATTCATCATGACAGATGGGTCTTTGAACCCAAGTGAAAAGCACATGATATCCAAACATGAGTGAAGCATGACATAGACCACCAATGCACACTAAGATCATGCAAAGCCTTACACTCAGAAGAGAGAGCCTATCTAGCATTTTTCAAAAATTGCACTACAAGAAAATCGCTGACTAGTGACACAACCACATTTTAGCGTCATTGATTTATGACATTCCTAGCTGATCTCGTCATTAAATTTCACTTCTGAGCAAATTTAGTGACAAAGAAAATGTTCATCACAATGATCGTTACTGTAGCCGAGCATTCCCTATTCCAAGCTAGTTTTGTGACGCCATAAGATCCGCAACAGCGTCATAAACCAACTTTGGTCCCACATGTAATTTTAAAAATAGAGTGTTCCAAGTCGTCATAGAGTTCAGAAGGGTCCAACATGTAAGCATTCTTTCGAAAATAGAGTGTTCCAACTCGTCATAAAATTTTGCAGGGTCCCACATGTAAGCATTTGTTTGAAAATAGAGTTTCCAACTCGTCATAAAATTTAAAAGGGTCCCACTAGTCAGTCTGGTAAAAAAGGGAGGAAAGTTAAAAGGATACAATGTCAATAGCAGGGGTCGAACCCCGGACCTATGATTCTGAAGGGGAAGGTAGCACTACCACTGAGACATGATGCAATTTGTGTTATTTGAGCTAAGAAGATTTTTTATATTAGTTTATTTGTGTTTATATTATTTTGCATGCCCTATGTAAGTTAAAGTAGATAAATATGGTGGTAAAACAAGGAGAAAATGTGCTCCTTCCGTGGGTCGAACCTATTACCACTCGAAGGGGAATTTTTTATATTGACCAGGTCCCACCTATAAATTTCAGGTGAGTCTTTAATATAAATTGGTAATTCGAAGGCGAAACACTTCACTACCTTCGCAAAGACTCTCGACTTTTGCTACGTAGATCAGCAATTCGAAGGTGAGACTTTTGGCACGAATGGCGGATCCTAGCAGTGACGAAAGATGGTTGCGTCGCCACATCCAAGCAACGAGAGGATGAAACAGCACGACGAGGTCAGTCCTTTGGGTTGAGCTGCTATATATTCCTCTATCTTCCTAGGTTTGGGGATATCGAGATTTAGGGATCTAGAGGATTGATGATCATATATGTTAGATTCAGATTTCATTCCACTCTTAGATTTGCACTTCGCTTGGCGTTAGAAGTAGATAGGCTATAGACAATTGATATATGTTAGATTCAGTTAGTTTTCAATTTACATCATCTTACGATAGGTTCTTGTATTTTAGTAGCTTCTAGATGTTCTTCATGCCACTCGTTTTATGGATTTTTCTGGAGGTGCACAGTTGATAGGATTGATAGGTCCTTATATTTTCAATTTGCATCATTTTATGGATTGATTGATTGAAGAGACTATCTCTAAACTGCAGACTGTGAAGGGACAACTGGATTATGCCATGATTCTTATCCTTTGCACAACTCATAGGTGTTAGATTTAGTTAGTTTCCAATTTGCATCGTTTGATGGATTTATAGGTTCTTGTATTTTACTAGCTTTTGAGAGAGCTTCAAGCCACTGTCACTGAGCACCAGAAGGCGACGAGAGACCTGCAAGACCAATAAGTCAGAGAACTAACAGCACTACAAGAGCCTGTACTATACAAGGGCCTATATAAGCAAACGTTGCAGCAGCTGAATGACATGTCTAAGCTATTGTTACAATGGGAGAAAGTCGCGCTGGAAAAATATAATGAGTTGAAGAAGATCATATTGACCTATTAAAAGTGGCTTGCAAATTGATGGAAGAGTATAACCAAGAGTTACATGAAGTACGAAGCTGGGAAGAATGGTTACTCTTGAGCTCTTACGATGCTTGCTACTCGTAGGATAGCAAAAACTTGTTGCTACTACTACTACTATTTTTTCATTGTAAGATGTTGGGTTTTCTCATTGTGTAGCAGTGAGAGTTTAATCCTATCCAACTGAATACTACAAAACAGATTTTATGGATGAGGAAGATATGGACGAGGAAGCTACGGTTTGTTGATATTTTGCAGGGAGGACCATCCTGAGTAACAAATGTGTATCTGCTTGTTTCTAAGTGTCGCCTATTCCAGTCTGTAGAAAAAAGCAAGGTCTCACAAGGCCACAATTTAGTGTGACAAAAAAGGAGGAAAATAAAAAAAGAAACAACATCAATAACAAAGGTCGAACCCATGACCTTTATTTCGAAGGTGTAGGCAGCACTACCACTAAGAATGATGCAGTTTGTGTTATTTGAGCCAAACAAATATCTTATATTAGTTTTTTCTACCATTGCCGATACGTTGATGTTTGCTACTTGGTGGTGTCAACTTTGTTGTTATGAGTTGAGAAACTTGTTGCTACCTGATCATCTTGTTGTGATGAGACAAGAAACTTGTTGCTACCTAATCATCTAATGATATTTGATACTTAGTGGTGTGAACTTTGTGGTGATGAGTTCCTATGAGATGCCATCTTATTATGCCAATTTTGTTTAATCTATTTCAAATTGATTCAAGCATACTCCTAATCACCATTCTAAATTCATAAGCGTTGCATAACTGCGGAACTAAGCAAAAAAGAAGGTAGAGGGAGAACAACAGATATATCGTAATAATATAGTGATACAAGTTGGAAGTTAGGAACGAGGAAGGTCTGATCTTTTGATGTTTTACAGGAAGGACCTTCCTGAGTAACAATTGTGTAACTACTTGTTTCCAAGTGTCGCCTATTCCATGTGGCCAACCGCCTCACGGTAACTGGACACGTCAGCCCCAACAACAGCACGGAGTGGTTCTGGTAAGTTGGTGGGAGAAAAGCCTCTGCTGCAGCCAAAAAAAAAGCTTTCCCACAGACAAGTGTATATATCTAATTTCTCTCGACGACACGGCATACACTACTACAACTCTACAAGAGACTCGCCGGCACCACGCTCTTGTTCCTTGTGGAAAAGGATAGAGCTAGTGTCGGTGCGTAGATCTGCTCTTGCCCATGGTGGGAATGGCGAATCATAGCGGCCCTAGCGGCAAACGGAGGAGCAGGACTTGCTCCGGTCAGGTGAGTTATCTGTTTTGCCATGCTACTTTGACCTGTCATTCTGGGTTAATAGACTATATTCATGTATTTTAAAGGTGTTCGGAGTAGACTCCGATAGCCCCAGATCGCCAACGCCTGGTCCTCATGAAGTTATCGTTCTAGATCCTAATGAAAACGAGTGCAAGGATGGTTTGCCTGACCATCTGAGGTATGACTGGACAGGCACCAACCATGGGCGTCGGTATATATGTTGCTGCGAGCTGAACTCTAACTTGTTTCACTTCTAACAAATTTTGCTTCTAGGTTTGATGTTAGTGTGGTCAATCGCTAATTATATGAATGAAATCGGAGACTGCAGATTGATGGCATGAAGTGTACGTCATTTAGGTGGATACATCCAGAATGGGATATTAGGACTCTAAAAGTTCTAGAGAAACTAATGGAAATGAAGGGAAAAGCAGAACAGGAAGCAAGGTTGTGGAAAGAAGCATGTACAGCTGCTAAGGAGGAGGCCAATGTCAAAGCAGATGAGATGATGATGATGGCACGATACTACGGGGAGGTAACCCATAACCTGTTTGAGACAAGAAAGAAAATGAGAAACGATGCTCTGTTGTCTCCTATAGAAAAGGGTGAAGCCAACAGGTACCTAAATGCTGAAAGCAAGGCAAGAATGTGGAAGGAAGAATGTGCAAAGGCAAACAGGGAGATTCAAAAGACTGTCACTGAGCTGCAGACGGTGAAGAAGCACCTAGATTCTGCCACGATTGTGGTGAAGAAGGTGAAGGAATTATTGCGATAGGCCTCATATAAGACGTCACTCAAGGACAACAATGAGGCATCGCTACGTGAAAACCTCAAATAGGTCACGCAGCATTTGTAACGGGCCCATAACACCCGTTACATGGACCGTATCTGTAACGGTTGTTGTTTGGCGCCCATTACGCATAAGCGTGGCAGGCTCGACCCCGACATGGCCAACACACCACCCGTTACCAATGAGGACTTCCAGTAACGGGCTTCTTAAATGCCCATTACAGTTATTCTTTGTAACGGACGTTAAAATGCGGCCGTTACGAAAGTTAAACCTATCGGTGACGGGCCCTTTGAGTCCGTTACTGATCACTGCCCTATCGGTAACGGGCTCTTTAAGTCCGTTACCGAACACTGCCATATCGGTAACGGGCTCTTTAAGTCTGTTACCGATGACAATTTGACGCCCGTTACTAGACTCGGAGCTCAATAATTGAAGTCCATTAGCACTCTCACTGCCGTCAAATATTTGACTATGTCATCATATATAGCAAATATTGGATATCACACAAACATATAATAATGTCTCTTAATAAGATGCAAAACCACATGTACACATAGATAGTAGTCATAAGAGCATATTCTACATATTTAAGATGCATATATAGCTAGCATCACATGTTCACATATGACATGCATAATGTTCAGAACAAACACATTCACATGATCACATCTGACGTGCATCAACAGGGGCACTAGTTAGATGGCTTCTTTTGTGCTACAGCCTCAAGTTCAGCTATCTTTGCCTCTAGCAGTTTTACAAGTCTTTTCTGCAACTCAGCATTCTTCTTTCCAACTTCGGCAAGTTCAATATCCTTCATCTTCTATGCGCCTTTAAGCTTTTCCACCTCAGATTCTAGTATTTTCAGACCATTTGCTAGGAGACTTATGTCGTCCACAGCCTTGTCATCCATCCTTCTATCCACCTTGTCGAGTACTTTCCAGATGCAGTCAAGATCCTCTCGAGTAACAACACATTTCTACAACAAAGGCAAATTGATGCAAGTTTCATAATTAGATTGCCAAGTTTAATATCATGAAAGATGTAACTGGTCAAACAAGAAAGTTGTTTAGCTGTAACTGGGTTTAGAGCTTGGTTGATCCTGTGGATTTGTTTCCAGATTCATGTCAATGTCCTCCCAAGCTACAGCACCTCCCTAAAACAAAGGCACTGGATGTTCAGTTAATAAAAGTCCATGTAGCATGGAGATTTAGAAATTGAAGTGGTATATAGAATAAGTTCAATAATTTTGTGAGCAGCATATGATGAGTACCATGCATTAAATTTCAAGCATAACAAAATTTCTACTCGAAAGGTTAATAATTTTCCTCCCGAGTAACAACACATTTCTAAAACAAAGGCAAATTGAAGCAAGCTTCACAATTAGATTGCCAATTTTAATATCATAAAGTTGTAACCGGTCAAACAAGAAAGTTGTTTAGCTGAAACTAGGTTCAGAACTTGCCTGCTGCTTGTCTTTACCAATGTCATCCTTCATTCTTTCCATCCTGTTTAGGAATGTGCAGATGTAGTATAAGGTTTTCTTGAGCCTGTCGATTTCTATCCAGATCCTGACAATGTCATGTGCTAGTACAACAACTTCCTAAAACAATGGAAAATTGATGCATTCGAACCATTGATCAGTGAAGGTACTGGATGTTCAGTTAATAAAAGTCGTTGAGCATGAATATTTAGAAATTGAAGCAGTATACAGAATGAGTTCAACATTTTTGTGAGCAGCATATGATGAGTACCAGGAATTCAATTTCAAGCATAAACCTAACTTCAAGCATACCAAACTTCAGGAAGGCTCGGCCTCTGCCAGCCGGGCGTCACCGGAGAGCACCCCCATGGTGCTTGCGCGCGTGTACGGCCTCCTCCCCTTGGCCGATGAAGAACCGACCTCTTCACTACGGAACCTCACTCTCTTTGCGGGGGTGGCGGGCGGGCCTTCTCCTCCTCGCCGCGGAACCTCACTCTCTTGGTGGGGGCGGCGGGCGGGGCCTTCTCCTCCTCGCTACAGAACCTCCCTCTTGAGTCACGGCAGAACGACTGCTTTTCACCGGCCATCTCTGCGACGGATACGAGGAAGGAGAAGGAGAGAGAAGGCGACGGAGACGAGGAAGGCAGAAGGTTTGAGAAGGAAGGCAAAATGGCACAGTGGCAGGGGAGAGTGGCTTTTGGTCAAACATTGGGAACAAAGGATATGTGGATAAGCCAAACCGTGTCTTCAATGCATGGGGGTGGCGAGTGGGGCCGGCTCCTCCTCGTCGGTTTGGAGGGGCAAATGCGATGCGAAATAACCATCCCGCGTAGTCTCCTTTGTGTCTGTCTTGATTGACAGGTTAGCCCGATCTCTCAGGGCTCCCATTTCGAAATACAGGCATAATCAACAAAAAATCTTTTGAGACAAAACAGACATAATATAGATAAAGATAACTTGTCCACATATATAGATAAAGATTACTTGTCCACAAAGATCCACATAGATATACATAATTATTACAAACATTTAACTTGTCCATCTAGCTAGGCTTTAACTTGCCCATCACATTTTTACAATGGTCATGCTATCTGACCATGCACATCAACAAAAGCATGCCCCCTTCAACATCAACAAAAGCATGGTATCTTCAACTAAGGTTTGCTTTTTTTGCAGCCTCTTCAAATGCAACCAAGGTATCTTGAAACACATTGAGCGCATCTTCCATGGGCTGCAGATTTTGTTCAGCCACAAACTTGTACCGCCTCATGAATGCAGCCTTTTTGAGGAGGATGTGCATTTCTTCCATAATATTATCAACCTCAGGTTTCACATATTCCCGGACAGTGTCATGCCAATTTGATTCCTATGGAATGAAAAACATAGGAAAGTTGCTACATTGATCATTTGGATGAACCATAGGAATGAGAAGATAGAGAGAGACAAAGGAACAAGCCATTTCATAGGAACAAGTTGCTACATTGCTACATTGATCATGTTAGAAATCCTACAAAATCTCTGTGGAACAAGCCATTTCATAGGAACAAGTTGATCAAGCTCAAGCTCAAGCTGCTCCATTTATAGAACAAGTAAAAGGCACTGTGATTCAGAGAAACTTGCCTCGCTGTTGTCATGGTAGTTGCCAGCGTCAGATATGAGGTTCTCTACACCTTCGCCGCTCCCTCGACCCCTCTCCGTCGTTGCAAGACATTTGCTGTTGCAGACGTGAGGCAGGCGCATTGCCCTCTTCGTTGCCCCCTCGCTAGCACGCTCCTTCCTGCCATTCCTTGGCCCCTCGTCGGAAACCGAGAGGATCCAGTTGATGACGCTCATCTCCGGCTTTGGGTACGCTGCACCGCCGCTTGGCCCCTCTCCGACGGGCATCGTCGTCTCCGTCTTCGCCACAATCTCGCCGGCATGCGCGCGGATCCAATTGCGGCACCGCATCGTGTTCGGCTTCTCCTCCTCGATCCACGGTGCGTGGGGTCGTCCGCTGCTTGGCCCCTCGCCGGTGCTCATCGTCGTCTCCCCGCCTCCGCTCACCTTTCCGGCGCCGCCTCCGCTCACCTCTGCTAATCCCTAGTGAGAAATTATGAAAGTGTCATGTGTGCTGCGCTTATCCATTCGGGATGTTATATTCATTTTCCAAAATGGAGAGCCATTGCCGACGCGGGTTTGAGAACCCGCATCACATTGGCTGTCACGTGGGTCCAGGCGGGCAGGCAACGTTTTCTTTTTTATATAGGCTGCTGACGCTAACACGTGGGACCGACACTAATTTTTTTGAAATGAAACTTGCTTCCCTCAAATATTAGAGCCCATAAAACAGCACCTATAAATTCATTAAAAATACGAACAATTCGTAGTTGGTCATTTAGTATTTGAATAAGATATCAGCAGACACACTTGTGTAACCAGAATTATCAAAATTCGAATTTTTATCTCGTGTTTGGGATATAATAATTCTAATAACGTATTAGGTTGGTCTAAAAATTATACAAATTGATTTGGCAACATAATTTGGATACATAAACTTGTCATAAAAATTTCAAGTGGTTTCTAAAAAGGAAGATCATACTTGTTTACAAATGTGTCCTAGAATGTTACTTCAACACTGAAGTTTTCCACACTTTACAACATGTTCGAACTCATATACATTTGAAAACTTAACACAACCTTGTGTCCACATTAACAATACGAAATACAAAGTTTCATTAGTAATCGTTGTGTAAAACAAATATTATTTCTATGTTGTACTTATCAAGTACTAGATAAGGCATAAAAACATTACTCGCGAAAAGGAAATATACACTAAACAATGAAATTAATGAAATGATGGAGATTTTAGAAAAATTAGAAAAAACAATCATCAAATTTGGATTATGTATGACCGAGAAATACGTGACACAAAATTTGGTTCCAGATTAAAAGGAGAAAGGAGAACTGTTTCCTTCGTGGTTGGTTTCCAGCGAATAGCGGTTTTTTATCCACGCGCGCACGCAGATCGTAACTTCCTTATTAATTTTGATTTTGTGCCACAACACGAAAGCAAATAAATTCATTTATTTAAGATATATAATAATCAATCATGCATTGGAACTTAAAAAGTGGTATTAAATAAGCTATATGAACAGTCTTTGCGGGACAGAGGGAGTAATAGTCTTTTGTCAATGGCGACGCTGGTTTGTGAACACACGTCGCTGCAGCGTACCGTGTTCCGAGGCGTAGTGGCATGTCGCAGTGGGAAGACTGGCCGCCTCACAGTTCCCCGTCTTGTCATATAAATGCCCGGCCGGTTAAGAGCTTCTTCCATAAGCTTTCCTCAAGCGTGCCACCAAGAAAACCCCAGCACCACCGTCTTCGGTCACCAAGAGCTTCTTCTTCCTCAAGCGCGTGCATGGCATCATCATCGAGCGAGCCATCCAGGAAGCAGGGAAGGGAGGAGGACGACGATGACGAAAGCCGCCGCCGTCGGCTTATCCAGGAGGTGAAGGCGCTGAAGCCCGAGGAGGCGCCGGCGCCACCGGCTGAGGAGGCATCGACTCCGCCACCTGTGGAGCCCTCCTCTCTGCATCCTCAACTAGTTTTGGACAACATTTGGTCCGTCCAAATGTTGTACGAAGCTTTTAGGAAGCTTCAACAGGTGGCCGTTGAGCTCGGTTTGCCACAACCCAACGATCTGCTGCAGAGGACTGTGAAGGATTTCGCCTCCAAGATCCATGGGTTGGCTGGGGACCTTCAGAGAGTCGTGGTCTGCACCGACGGCGATGGCGACGACGACGGCGATGGTGATGACGACGGCGACGGCGACAATGGCGGCTTCGACGGCGGTGACGAATGCGGCCTCGACTGCTCCGACTCCGACGGTGGGGCTCCTCCAGCGGCGGCGACAAGTCTTCTACCTTAGCTTAATTAATTTGTTCCTCCTCTGTGTGTTCGTCCTCCTCTGTTTGTTCGTGGAACTCTGCTTGTTTGTCATGAACATGTTCCTCTGTTAATATGTGTTCCTCCTGTGTGTTTGTTGAACTTGTGATGAACTACATCTAAGTGACGTGGGTAGATCCATCCGTGCCTCATAACGCATTGCAATATCTATGGCAGCAGTTTACAATAAATTGCAATGTTTGTTACTCCATTTGTTAGTGAAAATATTTTGAGTTTCGAAAAACTCTTTATAAAATCATTGGAGACGCAGGTGCAGGCGGGTTAATTTCACACTGAAATGTCAACACAGATGAATTGATGAAATTTGTGATATGTGACACATTAAGATTCGTGACCCAATTGTCATTCCATTCCATTTTTTTCATTCATACATTTAAGTTTGTCATCTTTGACAAATTTTTCATTCTTCATTCACACAGATGAAACAAATTAAAGCACCACTTTTCACATCACAATTACTTCTTTGCAGCATACATCCCCAGTAAACATCCAAATACTACACAAACAGCACCCACAATAATCGAGTTCATCTTCCAGATCACATTGTCCATCATCTCCTCCAGTGCTTTCTTCCTCTGCTTGTCGTCCGGTGCTTTCCTCTGATTGTCCCTCCCAAGTTGACAATCCACTGAATCAACTACTTCATCGATTACGTTTGCCCAGTTCGACAGTCAAAAAGATATGACGCCAGCATCCTTCAGCATCTGGAGATACTCCTTCTCGAAACGATAATATCCACAAAGCTTGGGGAACTGTGCAAATCAAAAGCACATAAGAACCCTAACTCAGATTTGGGAAATCACAGCTCAGACTACTCACCGCGTTCCTCGCACAGTTGAAATAAAGACGACCGTGGTTTTCACCTTCCTTCTGCGTCCTCCCCTCCACCACCCGAGCCATACCACAGTCCGGGCAAGGGACCAATGGGAAGCCGCTTAGCTCACAGACTGGATCCAAGCTGATGGAGTGAATGCGGCTGCCCTGACCACCTTGAAACCTGCTCTTGCCACGTCCACCTCCAGACGAATCGGCGTAGTGCGACATGTGCGCGACGGTGGGGAAAGGAAGGGCGGGCGGCGGTGGAGCTCAGAGCGGGGAAGAAGAAGTAGGGAGCTCAGAGCTCAGAGCGTCGTGTGTGCTGCGCTTATCCCATTCGGGATGTTATATTCATTTTCCAAAATCGAGAGTCATTTCCGACGCGGGTTCGAGACCCCTCGTCTCATTTGTTGTCAGGTGGGTTCGAGCGGGCAGGTAATGGTTATCTTTTTTATATAGGCTGCTGACGCTGACACGTGGGCCCGACACTATTTTTTTTGAAATGAAACTTGCTTCCCTCAAATATTAGAACCCATCAAACAACACCTAAAAATTCATTAAAAATATGAACAATTCGTAGTTGGTCATGTAGTATTCGAATAAAATATCAGCAGGCACACTTGTGTAACCAAAATTATCAAAATTCAAATTTTTATCTCATGGTTGGGATATAATAATTCTAATAACATCTTAGGTTGGTCTAAAAATTCTACAAATTGACTTGGCAACATAATTTGGGTCCCTAAACTTGTCATAAAAATTTCAAATATTTTCTCAGAAGGAAGATCATACTTGTGTACAAATGTGTACATCTCTCACATAGTTTCCTAGAATGTTATACTTCAACACTGATGTTTTCCATACTTCACAACATGTTCGAACTCATATACATTTGAAATTTTAACACAACCTTGTGTTCACCTTAACATTATGAAATACAAAGTTTCATTAGTAATGGTTGTGTCAAACAAATATTATTTCTATGTTGTACTTGTAAGAAACAAGATAAAGGCGTATAAACAACATCCGGGAAATGAAGTTATATACGAAACAATGTCATAAATGAATAGAAGTTGATTTTAGAAAAATTCAGAAACAAATATGATCAAATTTGGGTTATGAATGATGGATAAATACTTGATTCAAATCTTGATTGCAGATTAAAAGGGGAAAAGCGATCTGTTCTTCATTCAAATAGAACTGGATCCTCGTCCCCTTTGATGCTCTTCCATAAATTCACACAGATAATACGAGTAACATAGATTTAATTTGAAAGTGCAAAAGCAAAAGCAAAACATAGATTTAGTTTCCTATTCCGATACTCCATTCGAACTTCAACAATTCGCAGCAAAGCCTACAAGCTTCGCTGCAAAACAGAGCAATTACATAGCAAAAGCAAAAGCAAGGCTAATTCACTGATCAGTAGTTGTTGTTTGCTATTCCAATTGCCCATTCGAGCTTTACCATTTCACGACGGAGCCTACAGGCTTCGCTGCAATACAGAGCAATTTCCTCAAATCCTTTATCCACGCCGCAGCCGTTGCCTACGCATAGCTGATCTCCGCGCACCTGTGCCGGCGAAGGCAGCGGGTCTCCCCAAATGCGCCACGTCGTCGTCCAAATAGCTTTTGCGGCCTTCTTGCGCAAAGGCACACAGCCCTCATTGCTCACCCGTGTCGATGTCCCGCCACCGCCCGCGACCCGCCTCATGTACCGCTTCGCGGTGTCGTCGACGGCGGCACCGCCATTGTCCCTGTATAGCAAGATGGCGTACAGATAGTCCACCGCATCATGCCCACCATCGGCGGCGCGCCAGAGATCATCACTTTGCCAATTTTCCATGAACACGGTGTTGATCCCGGAGTAGAAGCAAGCCCCCAGATTGCCGAGATCGGTCAGCATAGCAAGGAAGGCTGTGTAAGCGGTGAGGTCCCACATCCAAGCAATCTCATCTCTTATCGCCTCTATCGACAAACGCCGGCTGACGTCGTGGTGGTTGCACAAGCGGCATATGGTTGAGCAGGTTCCTTGTAGGCTGCGGAGGTCAGCCAAGGGCCGCTCCGAGGTCGCACCGATGAGCGCCGCAATGTCAATGTAGACCTCCTGAGGGAGGTCCTGCAGCAGCGACGGCTGGTGCGGCTTACTAGGCATCTCCGGGAATGGCAACCACCGTCTTCTCGTCCGTAATCTCCTGCCCCCGTGCAGAGAGAGAACGCGCCGAGGAATTAGGACGATGAGGAGTGTATGCAGTTGTGGTTTTTTCGTGGGTACATGAAGGGGCCAGGGCAACAATATTTATTTGTTCATCTCCGATGAGTGGATACTACTAATTGCACATCTCGCTCATCGAGGAGTCAAACTCTTTGAAGTTGGACGAAATATAGACCAAATAATACCATTTCACACAATGGAGAGTTGTTGGCGACGCGGGTTGGGGAACCCGCGTATTCTTTGTTGGGCGGGTAGGGTTATCTTTTTTATATAGGTTGCTGACGCTGACGCATGGGCCCGACACTAATTTTTTTGAAATGAAACTTGCTTCCCTCAAATATTAGAGCCTATTAAACAGCACCTAAAAATTCATTAAAAATACAAACAATTCGTATTTAGTCATTTAGTTTTCGAATAAAATATCAGCAGGCACACTTGTGTAACCAAAATTATCAAAATTCGAATTTTTATCTCATGGTTGGGATATAATAATTCTAATAACGTCTTAGGTTAGTCTAAAAATTATACAAATTGACTTGGCAACATAATTTGGGTCCCTAAACTTGTCATAAAAATTTCAAATGGTTTCTCAAAAGGAAGATCATACTTGTGTATAAATGTGTACATCTCTCACATAGTTTCCTAGAATGTTATACTTCAACACTGAAGTTTTCCATACTTCACAACATGTTCGAACTCATATACATTTGAAATTTTAACACAACCTTGTGTTCACCTTAACATTACGAAATACAAAGTTTCATTAGTAATGGTTGTGTAAAACAAATATTATTTCTATGTTGTACTTGTAAGAAACAAGATAAAGGCGTATAAACAACATCCAGGAAATGGAGTTATATACGAAACAATGTTATTAATGAATAGAAGTTGATTTTAGAAAAAATCAGAAACAAATATCATCAAATTTGGATTATCAATGATGGAGAAATACGTGATTTAAATCTTTGATTGCAGAATAAAAGGGGAAAATGAAGCGAACTGTTCTTCATTCGAATAGAACTAGCCCCGGCCTGACGCATTTCCCTAATAATATTGGGCCTTACAGTTTTAAGGCCCACACATGCCCACTCGCGCTAGGGTTAGTAGGGAAACACGCCTCCCTTAAGCAGTCGCCTCCTCACTCTCGCCTCGCGCCGTCGTCTTTCTCCCCCTCGCGCCGTCACCGCTTCCTCCCCCTAGCCCCCTCCGCCACCGCTTCCCCACCCTCGCCTTCCTCACCCTCACCCCCTCCCCCCCCCCGCAACACGACACACGCTACACACCTTCACTGAGATGCGCGCCACACCACCCCTCACCTTCCAGCGACAACGACTAGGAGGAGGAGGAGGGATCCAGCCACGAGGTCGACGCGAGGACGTGGCGACTAGAGATCCCTCCGCTCCGACAGTGACAAGGTGAACTGCATGCTAGAAATCCCTCCTACATCATTAAGATACATTCTTGACTATGCTCAGTTAGGGTTTCGAGTTTCAAAACGTATACTTAGTATTTTCCTTTGGATTCACTCTTATATTTGGTTTTGCTCTTGTTGCATATGTACATTTGGACATTCTCTCCAAGTTGAATAAGTACCTCATCAGCAACAGAGGCAGCGAGCATCTTCCTCTTTAAAATGGTAAGGTCGCATTGCCTGAACTAATTTTTTGGTTTCTGTATATTGCATTTATGTTAATGGTTTACCATAGAACCAATGAAATTATAGTGGGCTAAACTAGTTACTGTAATTATTTTCTCATTTGTATGGTCTTGTACACAATTCTGTGGGTGTTGATTAGATAAATGCTTAGCTGTTATGCATGGTTAACTAAAAATGTGCTCTGCTTGTCTCCTGTTGTAGCATGTCTCCTTGGAGAGCTAGCAGTATGGTCTGCTTTTTGTGCTATTCGTGGACACTGAGATGACCTTTCTCATAATCCCTTGACAATTAATTCACAGGATAAATCTGTCGAGGACTATAGGCCTGGACAATTTGAAGAAGATGCATACAATGAAGAAGATGGATATGCCACTGCTAGTGAAGAACAAGAGCAGGTCGGTGGGGCTACAGGCCGAGCCAGAGTGCCAAGGACAACGACAAAGTGGCCAAGAGACAAAATGGTAGTCACTGAGGTTGAGAGAGAGGGGCCAGTACCATTGCACAAAAGTGCAGGTTCAGGGCGCTTACAGGGCTCATTGCTAGACAAAAGCTACCTTTGGATTTGCCAGAAATAAAAAAACTAAGCAATGAACAAAAGTGGTACCTGTTTGAAACCTATATGCAGAAACACTTGGAGTTCGAGGAAGACATGAAAGAGCAGTCATTCAAGCTTTTGTGGAAGATTGCAGCCAAGGCATGGAGACAATTCAGATTTCAGCTTAGGCGAGATTTTGTCAGAAAAGGACTCGAGCCATTTGGAAAGCACGACTTTATCAAGCCGGAAGAGTGGACAGAGTTTGTGAAACAACAGGAAACCGAGGAAGCCTCATCTGTTAGTGGTAAGTTCAAGTCACTTTGAAGCCTGAACACAAACGAGCATAGGGTCCAGCTGGTTATTGTAGGAAACTACCACAGTGGGAGGAAGAGGACAGGAAATTAGCTGCGGCTGGGATCGCCAACCCATATGATGCCATCGGTGATGATCGTTCTAGGAATTGGGTGCGAGCAAGGAGTAAGCTAGTCGTGGAAGACGGTGTTGCCGCGATGGTGTATAACAAAGTAGCAAATGAAAGTGCGGCTGCAGACATCATGGAAAAGAATGCACATGCAGAATCTTCAGGAATGACTTCATGGCTGAGGGAGAATGATGTGCTAAGTCAATGCTTCGGCCGCCCCGAACAACCAGGTCGCATGCGTGGTGCTCCAGCTACCAGGGCTCGAAGTTTGCATGGCCTCAGCACGCTTCCATGTACAGGAAGAGGAAGAGGGCCAGTACTGACTCATCAGTTTATAAGCAACAGATGAAGGAAGAAATCAAGCAAGAACTCAAGGCTGAGATGGAGAAGGATATGCTTGACATGATGGCACGAGGGTACCAAGTGGTGTTTGCACCAGTGTCCAATGGCACAAGCCCTTCACCCGCTGGACTGAAGAGCAGTTGTGCGTCCGCAGATAATGTAGGTTTGATCAACGGCGCTACAGAGTTGTCGACAAAGGTAGTGCACATTACTTCCCCCACACAGGAAGACCTTATAGGCACGTTGACTGAACCCACAGACTGTGGCCTATGGATCATATTCCACGGTGTTGAATGTGAAGCTGCAATTGGTGTGGTTCAACCAGAGCAGACTACGCTACGCATAGTCCCGATTCATGAAGACTGTGCTGTGGTTGAAGTGCTGCATGTATATGCTGTCTTTAGGGATCACGCGCTGGAACACCCTCCTAATGACGAGGTGACGACACTTGGACAAGCTCTACACCAGAGGATACAGTGGAAGAGGTGTCACATTCACATCAAGGGAGCACCAATTCGAAAATCTTGTTTGCACACTACGGTATAGTTTCCTTCTGGTTCACAGACTACAGGACAAAACTCTTCCGCACATGGTTTCCTAGCTCCTCCTCCTCCTCCACCCCAGAAAAGATTCATTCCCCACCTGGTAACCCACCTCCTCCTACTCCACCACCCCCAGAAAAGCATATTACAATACAGATTCATTCCTCACCTGGTAACCCACCTCCTCCTCCACGCCCAGAAATGCAAATTACAGAACAGATTCATTCCCCACTTGGTAACCCACCTCCTCCTCCTCCACACCGAGAAACACAAATTACATCCCCACCTTCTTCTCCTAATGAAAGAACAAAACCTCCATCCATAAAAGAAAGTGCTCAAAACAATGATGCCAAAGCAGGAGCCCAGAGTCATGTGTTGGCTGATGCCGAGAAATCTGTCGACGACAGTTCGAAGAAAGCTGCAGGTACATCTGGGCCCCATATCTCTGTAATAGCTGTTGGTCAGACACTACCTGAGAAACCTTCTTCAGCCATCTCAAAGCAGCAGGAAATGGCAGGGGTTGAGACCTGGACAGATCTGCTAGGGGGCTGCCCTAGTGGTTGGCAGGTTAATGGAGGATCGGGACCTAAGAGCGTAGGTGGTTATGCACGTGGTGCACACGGAACTAGGCGAGTATGGCAGCGAGGAACAAGGAGACAAGGGTTTATACTGGTTTAGGCCTCCGGAGAGTCAAACCCTACGTCCAGTTGTGGTGGATTATGCGAGGATGAAGATGAGTTGTCCCTGTGCATGGAACCCTAGGCCGCCATATATAGGGGGACGGGCTAGGGTTTGCATGCGCAGGTCGGTTGACCCGTGTCGGGGTCGGTTACAACTGTGGGAAGCTTATCTCCCGGATTAAAAGGAGTATCCCGTGATACTCAGAGGTACAAGTGGCGGCGCGCCAGGTCGCCGTGTATTGTCTTGCACGCCAAGGCTTCGCGGGTCTTCTGGGAGCTTGATCAGGTCGCTGGGCCCACTTGTAAGGTCGGCGAGTCTTCTGGAAGGTCGGGTCCACTTGTCAGGGGCCTCTGGGACCCTGGCCGGTGGGGACCCGTGGGTACCCATGTCTCTCAAGGCCCCGATCGACGTGTAGGCGTAGCGGCTGAGGTGGGGTTGTGTCGAAGAGCAGCAGAGGCGCGGCACCGTTGAGGTCGTGAAGGGTGCACGGGGATCAAAAAAGAAAAGAAAACCCCTCCGATGCGCGCACGAAGTTGAACGTCGAGCTTCTAGGTCGAAGGTCCATAAGGTCGTAGTGAAGACGAGGCGTAGATCTTGCAGAACTGCCGACCTGACCTGAATCAGGCATGTTGTAGCAGCAGTCACGACCTTCAGAAAGGTCAACAAGCCTACCAAGGGTAGGTCGAGCAGAGATGTGATGGAAGCAGGCTTCCATTAGGTCGAGGCGACCCAAAGAAAATAGGGTGTCGAAGACACACTAGTGTAGTAGCCCCCGAGCAGTAAAGCGACCAGTATGGCCGGTTTGATGCTCTAAAGAAGAAGAAGAAGAATTAGCCGAACCTACGACCTTCTGCTTAGGAAACTGACGCTCTTGTAGGGTCGATGCTAGAGGACAAGAGCTCCAGAATCTTTGCAGAGAGTAGCAGGCAACAAGTCTGTCATAACCGGAGGCACAAGTGCACTGTACGGTCACGGGCCAGCACACTCATGAAGCACAGGCCACTGCCATCCGCAAAAGACAAAGGTGCCTCAGTGTGTAGTCAGGTAGGGGTCAGGCGAGCCGATGCCTTTTTACAGATGAACAGTGACGTCGTGCTCCACGAGGGTACAGTGTCTGCGAGGAGAAGGGCGCCACGCAAGTTGGCCTTGCGGGTAAGACTGAATGCAGATACCTGTTGGTATAAATAGGTGCCCAAGGGTTGAAGCAAACCGCACCAATCTTCAGAGGGGATCCAAGATGACCTAGTGTAGTAATATTGCCACATCGTGGGCTTGTGTCCGCTCACCAGAGTGTAGAGGTGATGTAGTTCATGCTTGGAGCTAGAAGAATGCTTGCGAGGCTCGAAGAGCTCGATTGGCCTCTTCTCCCAGCCTCACCGAGGAGCCCAGAAGGAGTATGAAGTAGCAGTTGCATCATCGGCCCTGACACTTTCAGGCCTGATGTGATGCTGGTGAGCATCGTGCTCCACCCGGCGAGGTTGGTGTTAAAGCTCGGACCTTCTGCAATCTTGCGGCGAAGCTCAGACTTGATGCTGGGCATCACAGGAGACCGGTTGGTGCGCGAGTAGAGGTGGCTATGTGGTAGCTGCCTCCACAGTGGCTGTGGAGGTCATCGAGTAGGTCCTGAAGCCAGAAGAAAGCTCGCGACAAGCCTCATTAGTGTAGATTGAGTTGTAAGCACTTTGGAAGGTAATTCAGGTTCTTTAAGATCTTTGTATCTTGTAATTTGGCAAAGGGCCAAACTCCTTGTAGCTTATGAAGCTGTAAATATAGATTTGCATGAGCAGTGTCATGGCTTTAGTAGTTTGTAAGGGCGCTCGGGCTGCAATGGTACGGATACCAAGGTCCCAGCGGGGCTGTAATAGCACGCCGACCTTCAGGAGGCCTTCCGTAGAGACAAGGGGTCTGTGTCGACCTGGGTAGGCACGGCCGTTGTGCAGTGACACAATGCAGGTAGTCAACCTGAAAAATCCTAGGTCAAGGCAGTAGGGCCTTAGCAACCTCGGGGAGGTGCTACTTGACCAAGAGGTCACCAACGGGCAGTGGAGCCATTAAGCACGGGGCCGTTGGTGCAGCCATTTAAGGCAATGTTAATAGGTAGCAGGACCTTAGCGACCTCGGGGAGGTGCTATTTGACCCGGAGGTCATTAATAAGTAAATATGGGTATGAACCCGTGACTGGAGACTGGGGCGACCTACCAAGCGGTAGTCCCTGTCAGCCTTGTGAAGGTAATGTTGTTGACCCGAAGGTCGTCAGAGGCCAAGAAGCATTGAAGAAAATTATTGGGAGGGGGCTTGAAGTAAGGCATAGCGAGTCCATGGACGTCGAGTCGTTGGGCAGAAAACCAACGGGCATGGATTCCCGCACGGCTCGAGCCGTCACTGCCTGTAGCCGTTAGGCCGAAAGAGTCGTTAGGCAATGTATCCGTTGGGTCGCCGGTGATGTCGCCGAGTCCGAGGGGACGTTTAGGGCGCCGCGGCCCACCGCACTGAGGAGGCCTAGTTATAAAAGGCCGAGTGAAGGGCTGAGGACCCCACTCGCTTCCATTCCCCGCAGTAGCTAGGGTTTCCAATCCGCCGCCAGAAGCTCCAGCGCATAGATTCACCGGCGCCGCCATGCTTAGATCCACCGCGCCCAGCGCTGCCGTATGCGCCAAAAGTTCCTGGTGGTATTTAGAGCTAGATCCACCGGCTTCGAGGAAGAGGAATTGGCCCTAGAGCTTGCGCCGGCCCCGGAGAAGGTGTGGGAGCACTCGACGGTGGCGGAGGCGCAACTTAAGGAGCTGGTGGCGTGCGGGCTGCTGAAGCCGAGGGAGCAGGTGGGGTGGAGGCCCGCCGCTGGCGAAGCGTTCCCCTCCGAGGGAACTGGTGAGACCGTCGCCTTCGTCTCGTATGTCGAGCGCGGCTTTGGGGTCCCGGCGGGCGACTTCTTCCGCGGGCTTCTCCACTTCTACCGCATCGACCTGGTGCATCTCGTCCCCAACACCATCACCACAGTATCCTCATTCATCCACCTGTGCGAGGCATACCTGGGGATACTGCCACATTTCTGCCTGTGGCGGTATTTCTTCGAGGTGAAGAAGACGGGGAAGAACGGCGTCGTCGGCGCCGTCGGCTTCATGCTACGCTGCCACATGAAGACGGTGTACATTGACATGGAGCTGCTGGACAACACCCAAGGCTGGAGGCGCGGCTGGTTCTACATCGACAACCCCAAACCAGCGCTAGCAACCAGGTCAGGGCTCGCGCCAGTCCCGGTGCCAAAGTGGTCCAACCAGCTAACGTCGCGGGAGATGGACGCCATCAAGCCACTGTTGGAGGACCTCAAGCAACGGAAGGAAGAAGGGCTGACCGGCGGGGCGGTGGCCATCAGTTTCAGCCGGAGGCTGCTGCAGCCGATCCAAGATCGAGTGCACCCGGCCTACGAGTATTGGGGTCAGACCGACCCAACCCGCGTACAGCAGCAGAAGGTCTCCAAGCAGGAGATGGTGGCGTGAGTGAGGGAGCTCTTCAACGGGGTGATCCGAAACCGGACATGCCCCAAGGCGTTCTCCCTCACACGGCCCGCGGACATGGTATGTCGCTGATCGACCTTGATTTCTCAGTTGTTGTTGCATTCCCCTTTGTCCGAAACAAAGGTCGACTATTTGCAGGGTCGTGAAGGTTTGTTCTGGTGTCCAGCTCCCCTCACGGACGAGGGGGAGCGCAGCTTCAAGGTCCGGGCAGCGGGGGACGTGAGGGCTCCACCGCCGGAATTATTAGAGAACTACCTCTCCGACTCATCAGTGGGGGGTAGCGATGATGAGGATCCACCCATGGCGAGCTCTGCGCCGACTACTCATTGTACGCGGCAGGCCACCGCTAAGATCCCGGCGCACAAGGGTGTCAAGATCATCTCCACCACCATCGAGGCGGAGAAGAAGAAAAGGAAGAGGAAGGACGTCGCTGCGTCATCGGAGACGGCAACGAGTAACACCGAGGTCGTTTACGAGGAGCAGGACGATGCGCGGTCGCGTGACGTCACCACAGGATCGGGCGACGTAGTGGCCGCGGGAGGGGGGGACGGCACCGCGCTCGGTGTTGTAAGTGAGCAACAGCCGAAGACGAGTGCAGGAGGCGTGAGCGACCAAGGGTCGCAGAAGAAGCCAAGGCGGGCGCCGCCTAGGCCGATGTCACTGAAGTTGAAGGCCGACAGCAGGTACGTTACAGAGCTTCATTGTTTGCTTTTCTTCATCTATGGTGCTTGTTGAGTGTGTCGGTGCTGACGAGATTTGTGTACTTTGGGCAGCAGGGCTCCTGCTGCATCAGGTAGCAGCAAGAATGCCTCGGGCCAAGAGGCCTCCGGGCGGAAGGTTGAGAAGGTGCTGGTGGGGCAGTCACCGGCGACCTTAGGCAGGGACGTCACCAGCGAGGTCCCTGAGACCGTGGGGTCAACACCGTCGGCGGCAGCCAAGATTGCTGCTGAGAGTGCGCAGCAAGAGGAGGGCCCGCGCCAGCAAGACCCGCCGGAGCCAGATCTGCTGGAGCCGCCGCCGGCGGAAACTGGAGGTGGAAGCGGGGAAGCCGAACGACAACGGTGCCTCTACGCTGGCACTCCGTGGGAGGATGATGTCTGGGCCGACGCCAAGGACCTTGATGACTTTAAGGCGGCGCAGGCGACCATCACGGAGGCGGCGAAGACGATCGGCCGCACACTCATGGTGAGCTGGTGTTTTCTTTAGGGCTAAGACTTTTTAATTCCCCAAAGTGCACTGACTTGATGTTCTTTCATAATGTATGGATGCAAACCCTTGCCGAACGGGCGCAGGGTAGAGCGACCCTACTAACGGAGGGCGCCAAGCTTTACGCGGAGCTGGCAACGACCTGGGAGGCCGTGCTTCAGGCCAAGACGGAGGCCGCGAAGGAAGTAAGGAGCCTCAAGGATGAGGCGATCTTAAAGGACCAGACCATCGAGGCCTTGAAGCGGGAGCTTGAAGCTACAAAGCTGAAGGCGAAGGAGACGGAGGACAATCTGAAGAATGCCACCGCAGGTACGCCGAGAGACGCCCTGTTGGTCTTTTTTGTTTAACCGTCGTGGTAACAGGTTCTTGACCTCGGCACTTTACAGAGGCCAAGAAGAGGGAGACTGCCCTGAAGAAGGACATCAAGGAGTCGAAGAAGCAGGTGAAGATCCTCAAGGAGAAGCACAAGGAGGTCGTCGCCAGTGAGTCTTACTTCACCCGTAAAGCTGCTTATGAGTTTGGGGCGCGCAGGGATCTAGAGATCGACCTTGGCCGGGTGATGCAAACCCTTATTGACCATCAAGAGATGGCGGCAGATCTTGAGAAGGAGCTGGATGACCTCAAAGAGGCCGCCGAGTATCTTGTGGACGTGTACGCCCCGAAGGTCGAGGATGGTCCACAGGAACTCGTCACGCGGTTGGAGGACGCGGAAGGTCGCATAAAGACCTTGCTAGTGGACAGCGGCAAGCTTGCTGCTGCTACAACGCGGGCTGCGGTGAAGCATCATGAGCCGTCGTTCGACCTGGAGAAGGTCAAGGAGGAGCTCGCCTTGTCGCAGCTGGTGGCCAGTGAAGAGATTCAGGCCGCCGCGGAGGAGGTCATGAAGAAAATAGACCTGTAAACGTAGCTTAGGAGTGGCAAACAGTTAGTGACAATGGGTCGCGGACCCTTTTGATGTAATATAAACATTGCATGAATGAAAAAAAGCATGTTTCGTGATCCCTTATTTGACTTTGTATACTCTTTATAAGAATGCCAAGGTAACGAAGTTGCGAGACCCCTTTTCCTCTGCTAACCCAACTCAGTGGAGGAACGGCTTACCGACCGCACGGCTCGACGTTGGAGGCTTAAGTACGGCCGGCGCGTGGAGGGGGTCGGGGACCCAAGATCAAGCAACCCCGCGACCTAGAAATACTTATAAAATGCATAAGAAGCTGTGGTAGGGGAACACTGGAAGAGAGAGGTGAAAACCCCAGGTTGAGCGACCCTTAGATTGGCAAAGCCAAGCCCCCGAGCGTGAAGGGCCGTGCTTAGAGCCAAGCCCCCGAGCATGAGGGGTCCAGTTTTAAACCAAGCCGCCGAGTGTGTCGAAGGGGAGGGGTGCATAGAAAACAAACAGGTTGAAAGAGCAATCTTTATTTTTATTTTGAATTACAAAGGATAGAGTACATAGCTTTATTGTGATACAAGGCTCCTATGGATAGAAGCGACGCAAGTGCTCGATGTTCCAGGGGTTAGGAACACCCTGGCCATCGGCCCATTGGAGGCGATAGGTCGCCGGTCCAATGACCTCCTTAACTATGAAGGGGCCTTCCCAAGGCGCAGAAAGCTTGTGCATAACCTTGGTGTTCTGGATCCGCCGCAAGACTAGGTCGCCAACGTTGAAGGAACATTCCCGCACATTGCGGTCCTGGTAGCGACGTAGTTGCTGCTCGTGGCGAGTGTGGCGCATGAGCACAGCCACACGGTGTTCCTCGACGCTGTCATGGTCGAGTCGGCGTTTTTGCTCTACTTCTCCTTCGTCGAAGTGCTGGATGCGAGGAGCACCGAAGGACACATCGGTGGGGAGGATAGCCTCTGATCCATAGACCAGGAAGAAGGGTGAGTACCCTGTAGCCGAGCTGACCTGGGTCCTGAGACCCCAGAGGACGTGAGGGAGCTCTGAGAGTCACCTGGTGGCGTAAGGTGCTGAGCCGTCGAAGATACGGTCTTTTATGGCCTGTAGAACCATGCCGTTGGCCCGCTCGACCTGGCAGTTGCACCGCGGGTGTGGCACTGAGGAGTAGTATACGTCGATCAGGCTGTCTTGACAGAAGTCCCAGAATTCGGCTCCTGTGAAGGCCGTGCCAAGGTCGGTGACAATCCTATTTGGCACCCCAAAGCGATGAGTGATCTCCTCGATGAATTTGGCCGCCTCTTTCGACGTGACGCTGGATACGGGGCGGATCTCGATCCACTTGGTGAACTTATCCACCGCCACGAGTATGTGCTTGTAGCCGCCGGGGGCGGTCTTGAAAGGTCCCACAGAGTCGAGACCCCAAACTGCGAAGGGCCACGACGGAGGGATGGTCCTGAGGGCCTGAGCCGGGAGGTGCTGCTACTTAGCGAAGAACTGGCACCCTATGCAACGACGTACAAGTTCTTGGGCATCAGCTAAGGCCGTGGGCCAGTAGAATCCAGACCTAAAGGCCTTGCCCACCAGGTTGGAAGAGGTGGCGTGGTTGCCGCACTCACCACCGTGGATCTCGTCCAAGAGCCTGAGGCCCTCGGATCTGAGGATGCACCTCATCAGTACTCCGGTGGAGGCGGACCTCTGATAGAGTTCCTTGCCGACGATGATGTAGTTGGCGCTACACCTCGTGATCGTTTCTCGCTCTACCTTGTCCTCAGGTACTCGATGCTCGAGGAGGAAGGCAATGAAGTCAAGGCGCCAGTCATCTTCTGTGTCAACCATGAGGATCTCGCGACCTTTAGGCGAGGTAAGCTCGTCATCAAGTGACTCTGGGTTGGGGATGAGCTTGATGGACGGCTTGCGTAGGTCCTGGACGAACACTCCGGCCGGAACCAGAGCGCGCTTGGAGCCAAGCTTGGAGAGGACATTCGCGGCGACGTTGTTGTTGCAGCAGACGTGGTGGAACTCGAGCCCTTCGAAGTGATGCTCGAGCTTGCGCACCTCAGCACAGTATGCATCCATCGTATCCTTCCTAGCTTCGGAGTCCTTGCTGACTTGGTCGATGACGACCTTGGAGTCACCGTAGTCCAGGAGGTGCTTGATCCCGAGGGAGATGGCGATGCGGAGCCGTGGATGAGGGCTTCGTACTCGGCGCCGTTGTTGGACGCCTTCTACTGGATCTGCAGGACGTACTTGAGGTAGTCGCCCTTAGGGGAGATGAACAAGACACCCGTGCCTGCCCCTTCGAGGTTCAGGGAACCGTCGAAGTACATCTTCTAATGCTCTGGTCACTCCGACGGCGGAGGCTGCTGGATCTCTGTCCACTCCGAGATGAAGTCTGCGATAACTTGGGACTTGATGGCCTGCCTGGGGTAGAACTCTAGGTCGAACTCACCTAGTTCGATAGACCACTTGATGACATGCCCAGAGGTGTCACGACTCCGTAGGATCTCGCCAAGGGGAAAGGCCGAGACAACCTTGATCTTGTGGGATTGGAAGTTGTGCCGGAGCTTTCGCGAAGTCATGAGTAGCGCGTAAAGCATCTTCTGGGGCTGGCTGTACCTGGTCTTGCTGTCAGACAGGACCTCACTGACATAGTAGATAGGTCGCTGGACTGGGTAAGGTCGCCCCTCTTCAGGTCGCTCAGCCACCAGGACGGCGCTGACCACCAGGGTGGTCGCCGAGATGTAGAGCAGTAAGGGCTCCTTGGGTGCCGGGGGCACCATCACCGGGGGCGTCGTGAGGAAGGTCTTGAGTTGCTCAAGAGCTTGGTCCGCCTCCTCGGTCTAGGCGAACTTGTCCGCCTTCTTTAGCAGCTTGAAGAAGGGCATGCCTTTCTCCCCGAGCTTGCTAATGAATCGGCCTAAGGCCGCCATCATGCCTGTGAGCTTCATGATGTCCTTCTTCCCGGTAGGTCGCTTCATCTTGAGGATGGCATCCACCTTGGTGGGATTGGCTTCGATGCCCCGGTTGCTGACCATGAAGCCGAGGAGCTTGCCGGACAGGACACCGAAGACACACTTCTCTGGATTGAGTTTCCAACGATATGTGCGGAGGTTGGCGAAGGTCTTCGCGAGGTCAGCTATGAGTTTGTCCTCGTGAGTGGTCTTGACGACCACATCATCGACGTAGGCTTCTACGTTCTTGCTGATCTGGCTGGCCAGACACTTTTGTATTGCCTTCTGATAGGTCACGCCAGCGTTCTTGAGGCCGAAGGTCATGGCCGTATAGCAGTAGATGCCATGGGGCGTTATGAACGTCGTCTTGTCTTGGTCAGAGACCTTCAGGTCTATCTGGTGATACACTGAGTAACAGTCGAGGAAGTAGAGGAGGACGCTCCCGGCTGTGGAGTCCATGACCTGGTCGATACGCGGAAGAGGGAAGGGGTCTTTAGGGCATTGCCTGTTGAGATCGGTGTAGTCGATACACATTCTCCATTGACCGGTTTTCTTTGGTACAAGAACCGGGTTGGTGAGCCAAACCGAGTTTTTACACTCGGATAAATCCGGTAGCTTGGAGCTTTATTAGCTCTACCCTAATGACGTCCTTGCGATCTTTCGCAAAGTGGCGAAGCTTCTGCTTGACAGGCTTTGCCATCTTGCTTACATCCAAGGCGTGCTCAGCCAGCTCCCTAGGAACACCTGGCATATCTGATGGACTCCAAGCGAATATGTCGGCGTTATCCCGGAGGAAGCTGGTGAGCGCGAGTTCTTATTTGGGATCGAGCCCATCGCCGATCACCACTGTCTTCTCTGGGTCGGCAAGGCCGAGGTAGACCTTCTTCATCAATGGAGCTGCATCTAGGGCGGTCTCGGTGCGCTTCTGCTCTGGGATGGATTGGTCGACAGGGTCGATTTTTTCGGCCTCAGCCACAAAGACCGCAGAGGCCTCGGTGGCGGTGGAGGTCGCAGCGAGGTCGAGAGCTTCCGTGTTGCACCTGAAGGAGATGACGAGGTCCCCTTTGACGGAGAGGACCCCACCCGGAGCCGGCATCTTCAACACCAAGTAGGTGTAGTGCGGGATGGCCATGAATCTGGCCAGCATCGGGCGACCTAGGATCGCGTGGTAGGAGGACTTGAAGTTGGTGACCTCGAAGTTGAGGTATTCCGTGCGGAAGTTCGCCTCCGTACCAAAAGTGACCGGGAGGGAGACTCGACCCAGGGGTTGGGCCGCCTTCCCGGGGAGGATGCCGTAGAAGGGCTCGTTGCACTCCGTCATCTTGTTGAAGTCGAAGCCCATCTTCTTGAGGGTATCAACAAAGATGATGTTGAGCCCACTACCTCCGTCGATCAGGGTCTGGGAGAGTAGGGCTCCATCCACTGTAGGCTCAACGACGAGCGGGTAGGACCCGGGGTCTGGGATATGGACCCAGTGATCAGCTCTGGAGAACGTGATCGGCTGCTCAGACCATCGTAGGGGCACGATTGGATGAGTGTGGACGAGGTGGACGTCACGCTTGTCTTTCTGGTAGCGCCTCCTGCTGGCGCTGGACTTGATTCTGCCGACGACCATGTTGATCGCGCGGGTTGCGGCCTGGAAAGGCCCGTTGGGGTTGCCCGATGCTGGTGGAGGGGGTAGGTTCGTCTCGTCGCGGGCAGCTGCTGGAGCCGGGTCGTTGCGAGGCGGGTCGCTGCGAGGTGGCTCGCGGTGATCGTCGCAGCGGTCGTCGTGCTGATCTCGTCGGTCGTCGCGGCGGTAGTTGTTGTTGTAGGGGCGGCTGTCGCGTCGCCCGCCGTCGTTCCTGGGTCGCTTGGGGTTCGCGGAGGCGCTAAAGGCCCTCTTGAACTGGGAGCACTCACGGAGAGTGTGGGTGGCCCCCTCATGGAACCCACAGATGCTGTCGAGCGCTAGGTCGAACTCCGCTTGGTTGAAGGACGAACCTCGCCGCCCTTCGGCCGCCAGGACCTCGGAAGGTCGCTTGTGGAGCTTGTCCGCTGCACTGCCAGATGCACCCACGTTATCAGCGTCGAACTGATTCTGGAGCGCGTCTTCTGTGTCCATCAGCTTGTTGACGATGACCATGAGCTCCTTGACGTTGGTCGGGCCAGCCTCATGGATTTTCTCGAAGACCTTGCGGTCTTTGATGCCTTTCTTGTAGCTGTCGACGATCTGGTCGTCCCGGACGCCAACGCACTCATTACGGTTCTCGAAGAACCGAGTATTGTAGTCGCGGAGCCGCTCCTTAGGCTTCTGCACGACCCGTCCCAAGCTGAATGCGTTCCCAGGGTGGTCGTAGGTCGCCTGGAAGTTCAACGTGAAGGCCTGGGACAGATCGGCCCTGGTCTTGATGCTGCCAGGTGTGAGGTTGTTGAGCTAGAGCGAAGGGGCCTTGCCCATCACTAGTGGGAAGTAGGCTGTCATATGGTTAAAGCTACCACCGGCTGCATTGACGGCGACGTAGTAGGTCGACGGCCAGATGTTAGGGTCGGAGCGCCCATCATACGGCTTGATGTTGGGCTTGAAGTTGTCGGGGTACTCCACCCTCTTGAAGCGGGCATCCAGCGCTGGGAAGGCGTTGAGTGCAAGGTCATCGCTGGTGCCTTTTGCTGGGGCGGCATCTCGTGGCGCGGAGTGGACGCTGCACTCCAGGACAACGACCTGGGAACGTGGCTGCTGGTCCCGGTCGAGCTGGACGATGGCGGGATCGCCGTGATCAGCGTTGTACTTGGCCCGTCGCTAGTTCTCGATCTCATGCTGATCACGGAGCTCGCGCTCCATAATGCGGTGGATGCCGCCGGGTGGGCCGTGCTCGCGGTCGTAGTCCAGGCGGCGGCAGAGCTCGCGCTCCCAGTGGCGTTGGTCGACGACGGTGCGGGCGTCGCGAGCACGCCTGTTGGCGTCGAGGTTGACGCGAAGGTCGCGGGCAGCAGCGGGCTGCTGGGCGGGCTGCTCAGGGTTGTGCTGAGCGACCTCCTCCTGGACGGGGGAGAGATGGCTATGCGCAGGTCGATGTGATCGACTGTGCGACTGGCGGGTTGAGGATGACGTGGCGGATCTGGAGGCCGCGCTCTTCTCTTCCACCAAGGCATTGGCGACCCGGAGGTACGCAAGGGCCTGCTCAGCTTCAGGCGACTGGACTTGCTGGAGCCAGGTAATAGCCGCGCCCAGGTTGGCTTGGGGGCTGTTGAAGGTCGCAATCCCAGCTTCCTCGAACTCGAGGCGCAGATCACGAGCGCAGGGCAGGGCATGGCGCTGCTCTTCCGCACGTCGCTCAGCGCGACGGGCGTTTGCCTGGATACGGGCCGCCTCCTGGGAGTCGGTCGCACCCACGCGTGGTGGCTCGTTCTCCGAGATCACCATGACCTGACGGAAGATGACTTCCGGGTCGTTCGGAGCGATACGAATCCGGACCTTCTGGAATATCCCACAGTCCGGAGACTGGGTAGGTCGCTTAGCTCAATGAGGGAGCTCGTTGTCGATCTTCTTCTGCAGACGGCGCCCGCGGAGGGTGTGCTTTGCACCCTTGTGGTAGGTGCAGGGCACGTCGAGGGGGTCGCGCCGAGCGCGAGGCGCAGGCCTTGGGTCGCGTGAAGGTCGCCGCCCAGATTGGATCTGAGGAGCCGTGGAGAGTTGGCTCAGGCGAAGGCCGGGCGCAGACTTCAGGCCGAAGGGAAACACGTCATGGCGTAGCGCTGTCTGCGCCGAGCGTTGAGCTCGTTCACAGATCTCCAAGGTTTCCCTCATGGAGCCGATGACGTTTTCCATCCCCTGGACAAGGTCACAAGGTTTGGGTGGGTGGGTCTCCGATACTAGATCGGGAACGGGGACGGCGGCGGATGCCGTGACGACCTTCTCGGGGGTCGCTGGAGGAGTCGAAGCTGCCGGAGCAGGTGAGGTCGCCGTGAAAGATCCAAAGCAGATCTCCACGGGGTCGGCGAGGAAAGCCGCCATGCTCGCCAGGAAGACGACGCTAGATTGGGCCACCATGTTGCACAGCGAGTTCCCGATCTTTCCTACCTGGTGCGCCAACTATCGGGGGTTGAGACCTGGACAGATTCGCTAGGGGGCTGCCCTAGTTGTTTGCAGGTTAATGGAGGATCGAGACCTAAGAGTGTAGGTGGTTATGCACGTGGTGCACACGGAACTAGGCGAGTATGGCGGCGAGGAACAAGGAGACAAGGGTTTATACTGGTTCAGGCCTCCGGAGAGTAAAACCCTACGTCCAGTTGTGGTGGATTATGCGAGGATGAAGATGTGTTGTCCCTGTGCATGGAACCCTAGGCCGCCTTATATGGGGGGACGGGCTAGGGTTTGCATGCGCAGGTCGGTTGACCCGTGTCGGGGTCGGTTACAACTGTGGGAAGCTTATCTCCCAGATTACATGGAGTATCCCGTGATACTCGGAGGTACAAGCGGCGGCGCGCCAGGTCGCCGTGTCTTGTCTTGCACGCCAAGGCTTCGCGGGTCTTTCGGGAGCTTGATCAGGTCGCTGGGCCCACTTGTAAGGTCGGCGAGTCTTCTGGAAGGTCGGGTCCACTTGTCAGGGGCCTCTAGGACCCTAGCCTGTGGGGACCCATGGGTACCCATGTCTCTCAGGAAAAGAAACTCGCTGAAAATAAAAGGTCTACCAGAAAGGGATCTGAGAAACCTTCTTCAGCCATCTCAAAGCAGCAGCAGCAGCAGAAAATTGCTGAAAATAAAAGGCCTCAGAAGCCTACCACAAAGCCTTCTTCAGCCATCTCAAAGGAGGAGGAAAAGAAGCCTGCCAGAAAGCCATTTGAGAGAAACACCAAGAAGAAGGCGGCCAATGTTGCTATGACTCATATTAACCCACACTACAAATTTGGAAATGAAATGCTTAGTCCTGCTGAACTCAAGCATCCGGATACTGCTCCTTCTGTCACTAATCTCCACAATTTCTACATGGGACGTTGTAAGGACGAGGATGAGTCTCTGATTTAGGGCATTAAAGGACCGAATAGGGCGACCAGAGAGGGGGGAGTGAATGGGAGCCGATAAAAATTCGTCCCGAAGGTCGAACTCGGCCTATACCCCGATTGCCACTCCAAGAATCCGCACACACAAAGGAAGCTCCAAACAAGGCACACACAAGCCAAGAAGATCAACCAACAAGCCTAGGAGTAAAGAGCGGAAGCACCGGACAAGAATCAAAGCACTTGGTCAATTCTGGAAACGACCAGTGCGGACTGTCCGGCTGGTACCGGCGGACTGTCCGCTAGTGTACGACGGACTGTCCGCGGGTACGGCCCGGACTGTCCGAAATGAACAACAGAACCACCAGAGCGGCAAGCCGAAATTCGGACCGTCCGTGGAGGTCTCGCGGACTATCCGCCAGTGTCGTGGACTGTCCGTGAGGCCTAGGCGGTCTGTCCTCCAACCTCGCTGAAAACCCCAGCCAAACCTCCAAGCACCCCAGACAAAATCTCGGCCGCGCGGACCGTCCGTGAAGCCCTCACGGACTGTCCGCCAAACCCCTCGCAATCCAAAACCTAGGGCCGAAACGGATCAAAACAAAGACGCGCAAGAACACGAAGAACACGGGACGAACCCTAGGCACGCGCTCCTCGCGGACCGTCCGCGACCCTCGAGTGGACAGTCTGCGACACGCGGACAGAGCAGAAACAGCCCGACCCCGCGAGGTTAACTCTCCAAATCCATCACCAGATCTCCCAAACGCCAAAAGGTCTTGAGACAAGCTTTGGGGGAGATGATAAGCAACACAAGGTGAAGCTATGCCCCAAAAATCTCGACCTCTAAGCCACTAAATCGCCGGGAATCACGGATCACACGAACTACACCAAGAACTCAGGCACCAACCAAAAATGCACGGATCGAAGGCTCTCCATAGCATTTGAGGGGTCAAGATCACACACAAAGATGCACAAGGCATCCACCCATGATCCCCTCAAAGAAATCCGTGAAGAAACGCCCCCAAAATCACGAATCGAGCGAAGAACGAAACTCCCCAAAAATAGTCCCAAAAATGACACGAAAATCACAGAGGACTAGGAGATCACCGAGACGCCGAATGCTTCCATACATCCAGAGGTCAGATTCTGTAAAAGAGTCTAGCCTAAGGAATCCAGAGGGAAAAGAAGCAGTTCAGAGAAATCTACCGGGGGAGAAAGCCCTAGAGTCCAAGAGAGAGAGATGTCATCCACCTCTCCGCTATTTATACGAAGTCTATCGGAGGGAGGTAAATGACCACGCTACACCTACTGCTTGAAATGAAGATACAACCCCTTAGGGGCATTTTGGTCAAGACTTCATCGGACGGGCATGCTTCCACCGCGGGTTCGCTTCACCTCGACGCAAACCTCGAGATCACGCCACGTGCCCCCCGCCTCGAAGCTTCCCGAAGCTCCCGGATCACCGTCTCCGTCGCCTCGGGCCTCCGGGCTTGGTTTTGAAGCCCAAACCAAGAAACCGTCCACCTGATGGTTTTGTGGGCAAACCACCAAACCCCTCGTGCAAGCTTCGGGCTCAAACCGCTACCTTGCACCGGCCCATGTTCACGACTTCAGCCCGCCAGTCTTGCACCGCACGGCTCGCACTTGACCCCATCGGCCACCGGGTCCATCAAACCAAGCCTACTTGCCACTCCATCACCCGGAGGCCGCCACGGCTCAGGCCTTTCGCGCTTGTTCTTCACCTGCACCGACACGAGTCAAGCCGCAACCTGTACCTGCACACTTAGCCAAGCGTCAGTCCACACAACGTTGTCAATCACACATCACTAAGGAGCGACCATCCACTGGTCCTCGGACACAACTGGTCCTCAATCTCCCCCTTGATGAGGGCATTGACAACACCCATAGTAACCATGATAGAGAAAAAGAAAAGAAAATAACCACGAACACAAACCTCCAAAGCAAGCGATCCAAAGCCAAAGAACAAGCAAAAACAAGATCACCCGCCAATCCAAGTCTCGGCCCCCTAAGACAAGGGCAACGGCTCGACACAGCCGAGACAAAAACAAAGCTCACAAGGAGCACACCACAAAGCACAAAACTCAGGAAAATCAAAGGAGCTCCCCCTGCACATATGCAAACTCCCCCTGAGCAAATGCAACCTCCTCTTCTCAATTTTTCTCCTCACATGCAACATCTCACAAATGCATACCAATATTCCACAAAAACTTCCAATGCATGAAAATTCTCCCCAAATGTGCATAACTCTCCCCAAAACTCTCCCCCTTATTGACAATGAATGAATCAAGGTATATGAAACTCTTGCCCTTGTTTTCATGAAAGATGCATGTCAAAGCACATATATAGTCTACAAAGCTTCCCAAATATACAAAGAGCACAACAAAATGCTACACATGAGACATAGAGCAAGCAAAGTAGATATTGTGTAGTTAGCACATTGCCATCAAGAAGGTAGAGACATATAAGCATGTGACATGGCTAAAAGCAATTTTAAACAAAATTTTTACAAAGAAACATGCATCTCATGAGCAAGACCCTATCTATGCCAATTTGAACACAAAGGCACTAGATCATCCAAAGTTTATGCAAGATCACAGATTCTCATCACAAGATCATTATAAACGCCCACAAGCTACTCAAGTCATGTTAAAGCCACCGAGCCATGTGTCTACTTCTTAAAATGAGACTTCTCATGGTAGACAAGCATGCTACGGTTTAGCACCCAAGATATGAATATCAAACCATAAAAACATGATTAGGAGCTCATTTTTCAAGCATAAGGCAATTCATACACCAATTTTATGTTCAAGTTTAAACATGGTACATGAAGTGCCTTTGCGACAAAAAGAAGCTTATGCTCCTCCCCAAGAAAGCAAAAGGGCTAAACATTTACAATGACAAAGGATCTTTGACCCCAAGCAAAGAGAATATGATCCTCAAGCACAAACTGAGCATGATATAAGCATTTAAGCACAAATTGAGCAAAGACAAGCATCTACTCATGAGAGACACAATTTTGGCATTTTCATCAAAAGAAAGCTACCTCAACACAAATATGACAAAACCATCAAGAGCATAGCATTCACATCCACAAGCTATCAATCATGCACACATCTCATCCATAGCACATCAGTGATCAATGTATATAAGAGAAGCTCAATCCTAGCTCAAGTGATCCAAAGATGGCTATCCTACCAGGTTTTGTACAGAAAGTAAAATGCATGAAGGAAATACAACAAAATGCAACATATGCTGCGAAGTGAGCTCCCAAGGATCAAAGAGGCGGAAAGCAAGCAAAACTAGCAAGCTCCCCCTAAATACATGCATAAGGGCCAAAGAGCATACAAAGCTCACCCAAAGTACATGTCATAGGACAAAGAACAAGCGAGCTCACAAGCTCCCCCTAAACACATGCATTAGGACCAAAGAGCATACAAAGCTCATCCTAAACACATGCGATAGAGCAGAGCCTCAAACTAAAAAGGGCAACTCACAAAGACCTAAAGAAGCACCAAGAGAAACTAGCTCCAATACATACCTGAAATGCTCCTTCGGTCAACACGCGTCCATTTCCCCAAAAGTGATGTACACCAAAGACACCACGAGGATGAGGCTGGAGAACCATTCCCTCACTTCGGTCATGAGACAAGCAACCAGAGTCAATCCACCAAATGTTCTCCAAGCCTTCCACCTGCAAAATCAAACACGAGACCGAGAGCGAGCAAACGTCTCAACACTGGGGTTAGCAAAGAAGGATTCAAACCAGTGTCGAGCTATTTGCTCAAAAGTGGGGTTAGCAACCTCACGCCTGTCGCGTCCACCAAAGCTACGACCACCACGCTGAACTACCTCACGTCTCACTGGAGGAGTACGGTCACCATGATAGGGAAAACGTGGCCCATAGCCCCTCTGAGACTCAAAGCTGCGACAGTCTCTCCCATCCTCATATCGACCAAGAGGTGGAGAACATCCAGCAAACACACCACGCTCAAACCCAACACGCCTATCCCTCTTAGAAAACTCACCTCCACCACCACGTGTGGGGACTGTACGCACAAACCCATCACCTCTAGGTAGAGGCACAACACGAGGCTCAGGCACACCAAGAGAAGGGTGGTACCTGTCCTTGTTTGCCATCTCCCTAGCAAACTTCTCATCCCTTCTCCTCCTGAAACAAAACTCCTCTCTATGACCATGCTTCCCACAATAGTCACAATGGAATAGGATTGGCCTTGGCTTTGGGCTTCCTCTTGGCAGTGGATTCTTCTCTTTCTCACACTGCTCACTCGGATGGTTGTTTTGGGGGATGGAGTTGTTTGGTCTCTCTCGCTCTTTCTTACCACCATTCTCACAAACCTTCCCAAAACCCAAACCATGGCCATCCGCTCTCTTAAACTTAGCCGCCAACTTCCCAAGTTGTGGCTCCTGTGACCCCAACCAACTCAACAACGTGCACAACCCATCATTCTCATTCTGTAGCCGATCAACCATTTGTGCAAGCTCTAGATTTTTCTCAGCATGCAAATCACATGTAGCACAAGAAGTAGCAACAGGAGCTTTCAAAGCAGCCTCAAGAGAAACAATTCTAGCATGAGACTCGTCTAGTTTACCATGCAAAACAAAGCAAGATGTGCAAGCACCAAGCAAAGAATTCCTAGACTTCATCTCATCAAGTTCAGCCCTAAGAACATCTAGTTCCTCCAACTTAGAGGCATGCTTCTCCTTGAGCATGGTCAAATTAGCCAAAAAAGCATTGCAATCAGTGCAGTCCACCTCATCACTAACAATAGGAGAAGCCTTAAGAGCATCCAAAGCTAGCATGTCATCTAGATGCCTAGCCTCTAACTCTTCTACCTTCTCCCTAGCTTCCTCTAAAGAGGCTCTAAGTTCTCTTCTCTTCTTCTTAGCCTCTCTAAGCACCTCATCATGGTTATCCAGCAAATCATTCAACTCCGCATTCTCCTTAAGCAGGAAGGCAAGATCAGGGGTTACCTCTTCCCCACAGTCGGAGTCGATGTCGGACTCATCCTTTCCACTCTTCTTGCTTGACTTGCTGCCGGTGCTGTGGCCTATCATACAAAGGCCGGTGAGGTTCTTCAAGGAATTCTTCTTCTTCTTCTTGCGCTCGATCCTCGATCTCCGCCCTTCTTGTCACCACCCTTCCTTGATCTCCGCTCGTCCTTGTCCTTGTATTTGTGCTTGTGTTCACGCCTTGAGCGGTGCGTGTTCTCGATCCTCGGGCGGTGCTTGATCTCATTCTTGGGCTCGACCTCCTGTGGGCACTCGGCGATGTAGTGTCCCTTCTTGCCGCACCTGTAGCACGTCCGTGAGATCCTCCTCCTGTTCACACGGTCCTCGTGCAACTTCTCGAACTTCCTGGTCAGCAGCGCCAGCTCATCCTCTCCAAGCTCATCAAAATCCTCGTCTGGCAAGGACATAAGAGAAGACAGAGAATACATACTGGAGGATGGGTTAGCGTTAGTCCTAGGTCCAGGTCCAGAAACTAGAGCACGACTATGGGAGACAGTCGGTCTCTCATCCTTAGCTCTCAGGCCATGATCAACCTCCGAGGACCTGAGTTTGGAAAACAGCTCATCAAGCGAAAGCGTATCATATGCGCTCGACTCCTCAATGGCCTCGATCTTGGCTTCCCACACAGACCTATCTAGGGCATGCAGAAGTTTGATAGCTTGATCATGATCCGTGTATGGGAGCACTGTCACATTGGCCCTCATGTTGTTGACTATGCAAGTGAAGCACTGAAACATAGCATCGGTCGACTCACCGGGGAGATGAGTGAAGTTCTCGTACTCTCTCCGGTAAGTGGTAAACATCCGGGCTTGCACTTGGGCATTGCCAACATGAGCGTTCTTCAACTTGAGCCAAATCTTTCTGGCCACATCCTCTCCATACACTCGATCAAACTCAGAGGCACAAAGAGCACGGAACAAGTAATCAACGGCCTTGATGTTGGCCTCAAACATGTCCCGCGATCCTGGAAGCAGAAAACTGTCTGGGATGATATAATGCGGATTCTGAGTGACCTCCCAGATCAGAGTTCCCTTCCCACGCAAAAACGCGCCCATACGCCTCTCCCACATCGGGTAATTCTTGCCATCAAAGTGCGGAGGACCCGACCCCTTGCCGTAATCGCCCATCTTTGGATCTTAGACTGGTTAGAATCAAGAAGATCCGTAACCGGCTCTGATACCAATTGAAGGACCGAATAGGGCGACCAGAGAGGGGGGGAGTGAATGGGAGCCGATAAAAATTCTTCCCGAAGGTCGAACTCGGCCTATACCCCGATTGCCACTCCAAGAATCCGCACACACAAAGGAAGCTCCAAACAAGGCACACACAAGCCAAGAAGATCAACTAACAAGCCTAGGAGCAAAGAGCGGAAGCACCGGACACGAATCAAAGCACTTGGTCAATTCTGGAAACGACCAGTGCGGACCGTCCGGCTGGTACCGGCGGACTATCCGCTAGTGTACGGCAGACTGTCCGCGGGTATGGCACGGACTGTCCGAAATGAACAACAGAACCACCAGAGCTGCAAGCCGAAATTCGGACCGTCCGTGGAGGTCTCGTGGACTGTCCGTCAGTGTCGCGGACCGTCCGTGAGGCCTAGGCGGACTATCTGCCAACCTCGCTGAAAACCGCAGCCAAACCTCCAAGCACCCCAAACAAAATCTCGACCACGCGGACCGTCCGTGAATCCCTCGCAGACTGTCCGCCAAACCCCTCGCAACCCAAAACCTAGGGCCAAAACGGATCAAAACAAAGACGCGCAAGAACATGAAGAACACGTGACCAACCCTAGGCACGCGCGCTCCTCGCGGACCATCCGCAACCCTCGAGAGGACTGTCCGCGATACGCGGACAGAGCAGAAATAGCCCGACCCCGTGAGGTCAACATTCCAAATCCATCACCGGATCTCCCAAACGCCAAAAGCTCTTGAGACAAGATTTGGGGGAGATGATAAGCAACACAAGGTGAAGCTATGCCCCAAAAATCTCGACCTCTAAGCCACTAAATCGCCGGGAATCGCGGATCACACGAACTCCACCAAGAACTCGGGCACCAACCAAAAACGCACGAATAGAAGGCTCTCCACAGCATTTGTGGGGTCAAGATCACACACAAAGATGCACAAGGCATCCACCCATGATCCTCTCAAAGAAATCCGTGAAGAAACGCCCCCAAAATCACGAATCGAGCGAAGAACGAAACTCCCCAAAAATAGTCCCAAAAATGACACGAAAATCACATAGGACTAGGAGATCACCGGGACGCCGAATGCTTCCATACATCCAGAGGTCAGATTCTGTACAAGAGTCTAGCCTAAGGAATCCAGAGGGAAAAGAAGCAATTTAGAGAAATCTACCGGGGGAGAAAGCCCTAGAGTCCCACAGAGAGATGCCATCCACCTCTCCGCTGTTTATACGAAGTCTATCAGAGGGAGGTAAATGACCGCGCTACCCCTACTGCTTGAAATGAAGATACAGCCCCTCAGGGACATTTTGGTCAAGACTTCATCGGACGGACACGCTTCCACCGCGGCTTCTCTTCACCTCGACGCAAACCCCGCGATCACGCCACGTGCCCCCCACCTCGAAGCTTCCCGAAGCTCCCGGATCACCGTCCACCTGATGGTTTTGTGGGCAAACCACCAAACCCCGCGTGTAAGCTTCGGGCTCCAACTGCTACCTTGCACCGGCCCATGTTCACGACTTCAGCCCGCCAGTCTTGCACAGCACGGCTCGCACTTGACCCCATCAGCCACCGGGTCCATCGAACCAAGCCTACTTGCCACTCCATCACCCGGAGGCCGCCACGGCTCAGGCCTTTCACCCTTGTTCTTCACCAGCACCGACACGAGTCAAGCCGTAACCTGTACCTGCACACTTAGCCAAGCGTCAGTCCACACAACGTTGTCAATCACTCATCACTAAGGAGCGACCATCCACTGGTCCTCGGACACACCTGGTCCTCAGGCATAGTATGGCCCAAGCACGGTTGGTGGCCTGTGAGAGAAGATGAAAAATACGAGCTCTTGGCTGTGTTCATCAGCGACTTGTATGATCTCTTCAACTTGGATGCTTTGGATATGGGACTTCTCCGTTGTTTCATCCTATAAGTTGCTTGAAAAATTAATCTGCTTCCCACTAATCATTTTCTATCTAAATGTGCTTTCTGCCTCAGTTCATCTTTACTATGTATTTTGCCCCCTTACACTTTGTGTTTTCTTAATATTAGGAATATGGCTGTAGAAGTACGACAGAAGAAGGAACCCGTTGCCTTCCTTGATCCTGAATGCTTTAGTAAGTCAAATATACAAAATAACTTGGATTTTTTTGTGTCCTATACGAAGCGTGCCTACCAGTCATATGCCAAAAAGAGAGTCATCATTTCCTACTATAACACTGGGGAGCACTGGATTGTAGTGGCGATCTTTCCAAAGCAGAAGACAGTCTTGTATCTTGATTCATATAGGATCCTAGGCACTAATTTCTCTGAGTTGGTACTTGCCATTGATGAGTAAGTTCTTTTTCTTTCTTAACCTACAAACTTCCTCAACAAACTTTGCAGAGTTTATTAATGGTGCCCTAACCATTGTTGTATGTTTTGTTGTAGTGCTTGGAATAGTTACTGCGATGACAACAAGTTGCCCCGCTGTGCCTTGAACCATGAGAAGGCTTTTGATGTACGTATTACTTAGTATTTCCTGCCTGTGGAAGCTAGTACTAAAGCTTGAGTTTATTTCTTCTCACCACTGTTTGTCTATGTATATTTATCGCAGTGCCACCAACAACCTTACAAATCCAGAGTCTGGAGCTTCTATTGTGCCTATCACATGCTTACAGTAAAAAATAAATTGAAGGACCCTAAGGTACTTTCTTGGGATCTGCAATTGTAACACCTGTAACTGAGCATAGTTCTTGCTTATTAGCACTGCACATGTTTGGTAACCACCTGTGTGCTGACTGCTGACATTGTTATATTCAGGCATTTCACATACCTACTTGTCAGCTGCACCGAGACACGCTACTCCACATTAGGGAAAGAACTACCTCATTCCTCATGGACCAGGTGATCACACCCTCAGGAAAATTTCACATTAATGATGCTATGATGGCTCGCATTGTATTAGATACCAATCCTCATGGTTAAGCCAGTGATGATATTGTTGTGAACCTTACTTAGCTTGTTAGAAGAGGATGCTGAATGCTTGAATTTTGTCAGATTTTGCATGTGAATCTTGTGGATTTCTATTTAGTTTGTGGAGTTTTGTGAATGTGGATGCTGGACCTAATTCAGTTTTGTGAATGTGGATTTCTATTCAGTTTGTGGAGTTTAGTCGAGACAGAGGAGACGCAAGTTCACAATACGTGTCTCCTTTAGTCGATTAGAGGAGACGCACGTACACAGTAGGCGTCTCCTTTGGTCCAGATAGAGGAGACGCATGTACATAGTACGCATCTCCTTTGGTCGAGATAGAGGGAGACACGTACTGACAAGATGTGTCTCCTTTGGTGGAGACAGAGGGAGACGCGGGTTCACAACAGGCGTCTCCTTTCGTCGAGACATAGGAGACGCGCACTGACAAGACGCATCTCCTTTCGTCCAGACAGAGGAGACGTGCACTGATAAGACACGTCTCCTTTCGTCCAGACGGAGGAGATGCACACTTACACGACGCGTCTCGTTTCGTCAACACAGAGGAAACACGTCATGGAAGTATTTTCCGCGTCTTCGATGTTGAGTTCATGTAACGGGCTCGGTTTCTGTGGCTGTTACCAAAGGTCCATGTGGGCCCAGAGAAACAGACATTTCAGGTGACTGGTAACTAGTTTCGGTAACGGTCTTTGTTAGACACCCGTTACTAATACGTGTTATGAGTAACGGGCTCAGTGTCTGCACCCGTTACCAAAGGCTCCGTGGGCCCAGAGAAACAGCTATTTTAGGTGACCGGTAAGTAGTTGTGGTAACAGTCTTTGTTTGACACCCGTTACAATTACATGTCATCAGTAACGGGCATCGGCCTGTTGCCTTTGTTGGCTTATTTGTAACGTTTGATCGGTAACAGGCATTTTGCCCGTTACCAATAGCCATCCGCGCCCGTGACCAATGTCTATTTTTCACATAGTGCATAATGTTATTCGTGGTGTTATTGCTACGTAGACGGTTCAGATTTGTATCATGCTTGTATTTTGGTGTTTGCTAATGGATCATCTTATGATGTTTATTGCTTATTATATGTGGTGTGAACTTTGTGGTCATGAGTAGCTATGAGATGCCATATTTTATTATGCTGATTTGGTTTAATCTATTTCAAAGTGATTCGAGCGTGCTCACCATTATGAATTCATGTGTGTTGCAGAACTGTGGAACTACGCACAAAAGAAGGTAGAGGGAGAACAGGAGGTATTGTAATAATAGTCAGAGAAGGGCAATGTTATGGATGAGGAGAAGGTTCGGTCTGTTAATGTTTTGGAAGGACCTTCCTCAGAAACTAATGCGTAGCTACTTGTATCATACTGTGATTGCGAATTTGAGGAAGACTAATAATATAGATATTTGTATGTTATATATAGAAATGTGTTACAAATGGTTACATAATTAAAGATCCACATTATTCATAGCTAGGCAACAGCCATGTTCCTCGCAACCAAATCCAATCCCTAGGAACCAACTTGATTTGGATCGTAGGAGTACTGTTGAGCCTAGAACATTTCATATTCCCTGCTCGTAGATCCAATACTTTTCCTCTTCATTGTGCTGATAAGTTCGTAGGAAGTAAACGTGATTTGCCCTCCGGTCAGGCAAGCCAGAAATAGCATGCTCTTGTGTAACCATGCACTTGTCAGGACCAATCAAGATGATCTTATTCTATAACTCAGGAGCTCTGTCCTAGGGAATAGGCTACCAAATGTCCCTAACGAATGAATGCAGAGTTCATTCGACAATCTCAGCTTCTTTCTCCTCTAAAACAAAATGAACAATCAGTCTTGACCTTCGAGTAGAGAAGAGTTGGTCATGCCAATAACCCATGACAACCAAAGTCAAACAAGTGCATATTTTTCACACCTCAAAAATTGAGACGTGCACTTAATTTGGGACGAATAAGTGCAAATTGTGACTCCTCGAAAAATGAGATAGGGAGTATAGTATTCGATTATTTTGCGACAGAGGGAGTACAACGTTTCTACCGGTCCGTTAACATTCTGCCAAATGGACTTTCCCCCTTTCTCAACAAATATTTCCCACATTGTAGAAAAATTAATCTTTTCGGGGAATGTCTTGTCAATAATGGCTGAATGGGTTCCTCTCCCCATAAATATCCCACTCTTGCAACCAACAACAAACCCCATTCTCGCACAGTGCCCTCTCCCTTCCTCTCCCCACTCTTGGAACCAACAACAAACTCCATTCTCGCACATTGCCCTCTTCCTCTCCCCATGGAGCCATTGTCTCCTAGAGGTGCAGTGCAAGCCACATCCTCCTCTTCTTCTGATGAAAGGGAGGATCCCCAGTGGTCTGATGAAGAGGAGGTAGAGCAGAGCCCCATTCGAGTGCTAGTGGACACATCCTCTGATGATTCAGAGTTTGTGGAACAAATGGAAATCCAAGATGGGGTGCCTCTGAAACATCACACCCCTCGCAGGTCAGCAAGAGGTGCTAGGGGTCAGGGGCGCGGAAGCACTGCCACTAGCCGGCGAACTATCTTCTCCAAGCGCCATCATCCTATCTCATCCTCATTGGTCGGCGACAGTCAATCTCTGCCATCCTCGTCGAGGAGAGGTCATCATCCACATTGCTCGACCGACCGCCATGGAGTGGCACCATCATCTCCAGGTGGCACTAATGGAGGGACGACCTCATCTGCGGTTGATGCCCGAGGTGGTCCGCCGCCATCTTCCATTGGCGGCGGCAACAGAACCACTACCTCGTCCGTGAGCAGCTGCAACAAGGTGCCGGGTGCACCATCGAAGAAGAAGCATCGCCATAATTAGTTGTAACTGCTACTAGTAGATGGATTAGAAGTAGAGCAGCGGCTCTATTTTATCATTTCTTTTACTACTATTTTCTCAAGATGTTGGGGTTTATCATTGCGTACTATTAAATTGTAAGATGTTGGGTTTTACTTATAAAATGTTGTGTACCAGTGACACTTTAATCCAATCTGACTAAATACGGCACAACGGACTTTCACCTGTTGTTCATGCAGTCTCATCGTGTAGAATGACTATTGCTCGACTCTGTTTTATATTTTATTTTACTACTATTTTTTCAAGATGTTGGATTTTATCATATGTGGGGAGAATTGCCCATATGTTGATGTTTGCTACTTAGTGGTGTGAACTTTGTTGTGATGAGTTGAGAAACTTGTAGCTACCTGATCATCTTATAATGTTTGCTACAAAACAAACTTTCGCTTATGTCCATCCAGTATTTAAGAAATCAAGGTAACAAACTTCCTGTTTTCACTGAATTTATACCAAGGGAGTAGACACACATTACCATTTTTATTAGAAATAACACAATCCAAATACAAATGACATTACGACACAAATGCATGCATACGCATTGATAACACATGAGGATGGATCGATCCACTATCGGTGGAAGTACAGTGACATACTCTTAATGACATACTACTAGAAATCTACCATCACGGCTCATACTACTACCATCACGGCCTCATGGTAGTCCTGCCGCTACACGGAGTGCAGCAAAACGTGTATCCTGGAGCAGATACTCCTCCAAAGCGTGATGCCTCGCCCTTGTATCCCACAGCCAAGCAGGAGAAATGGCGATGTTATGCGCGTGTAACAGCAAGTCGCGAATGGTCCATTGCATGTGACCCCTTAGGCAAAAAGAGCAGACCCACATTCTTTCGTGAAAAACACGGGCTGGACCGGTCTGCTGAAGCCAAAGCAAAACAGACCATTTCAGGTCATGCGATTCATCTTGTTCAATAAGCACTGGCAGCGGGGGTGGCATTTCAACGGGCAACAGCAGAGGTGGCGGCCTGGGCCACGAGCGAAAAGGTAGTGCCATGAGGTTCAGCTGATCCTGAGCTGCCATTGGGGCCGGGTGCTGCTGCGGTGCCGATGCCAGCGGAAGTAGAGGTGCCATTGGGGTCGGGTGCTACTGCGGTGCCGATGCCAGCCGAAGTGAAGGTGCCATTGGGGCCGGGTGCTGCTGCGGTGCTGATGGCAGCGGCTGAACCGGGTGCTGGTGAGGTGCCATTGCGCCCGACTGATCCCGCTTCCCCGACTCCTCCAAGTTCCATGCTCCGTCCCTTCCTTGCCCGACCATTCTCCACGTACTGCATACACAAACGAAGAACAAACCCTACATAAGCTAACAATATAATGTGACCATCTCAATACCATGCATACATAAAGTAAACAAGATTAGCTAAGAAAATGATCTCACCCTTGTATTCCATTGAAGTTGAGAAATGCAAGACGAACGTTGTGCCGCACTCGCCTATTTATCGAGGACTACGGCGGGCATGTGAGCTCTGTGTAGCATTGCTAAAGTTAATGTGGAAAACGTGAGATGCTCGAAATATAGTCAGGCCTACGCCTGATATGAATCTATCTAGGTCAGGATCTTCAGTGGTGCACATCGATTACATGTGTGGACGATGGGTATCACGGGATGAGCCCAACGTGTCTAGGTATGTGTTCATTTCCGGACTCTCCGGTCTAGACCACAAGAAAGTCCTGCGGACAACTCAAGCCACATCAGCTGCATGTAATGGCCGTCTCAACTGCCTCAGCTCATGCCGCATCAAATGCAACACAGCTCTCTACCGTTTATTTATGAAAAGTTTTAGGTGTCAATTGCATCTGGAGAAACAAATTGGGTGTTGTAAGGCTGCACAAGGCAATCAGATCGACCGGATGGTCCTTGCATTGCAACACGCACGGTGCAGGATGACTTGACAAGTCCTCCTCGATCAGGTACGCTGTCTGAGTTGTGACTAAAAAGGTCTACAAATGGTCTGGATTCGCACTTGATGATTCCTGCGGGCCTTGGAGACTGAGAAATGTGATGAACTTGTTGATGCAACAAGGCCAAAATGGAATAAGCTAGGAATTGGAAAAGCAATATATGTTTGTGTGTGTGTGTGTAATATTAACATGCATATAAGCACAGAAGGGCATCTCGAAGGGGCGTTTGGGGATGACACGCTCTCACCAGTTGTTCCACGTGTCGATCATTAAGAATTGCAGTTAAGGACTGGCACCGGGCGTTAACCGACGAACTTGTGTGCACACCCGGTCTGAACGGACGTGTCGATCATTGTGAATCACACTTAAGGTCTAGAACCGTGAAGTTCATGACCCGAACGTGGTGACACCCGCACTAAAGGGACGCGTCCATTCTCTGGGTGGTAACTGATGTCCACGAATAGACGTTTCGAAACAACACATTCACTCCCACTACTATAATAAGAGACAGTTTATGCACGAGACGATCATTGTAGGCCATTTGCGTTCATGGCTTTAGACGCTAAAATGTCTCCTTCCATGCAAGTCGACTTCTCATTCTCAAGCTAGGAAGCGAAAGCAGAAGGAACCGCGGGCCAGTATAAGGAATCTGGTATGCTCATGGTGGGAGGCCGTCAATGGAGGGTACGTTGCTATCCTACAGGTATGAATGATCATCAGTGGATGGATGTTCGAGACAGCATTGCCATCGTCCTCGTTCCTATGCACAAATCCCAAATGGTACGTGTCTCATTGCTGCTATGAATACACACACTCACACATGGTGATACAGTCGCATTATATTATTGTTGTCAAGCTTGTGACTGCTTCCTTCAACGTAGGTGCGAGTATTGTTGCGTGCGATGGCTAGAGACCCAAATGATGAAGATGATACGTTTCGAGTTCAAGCTACAAAAGAAGTGTTTTTCACTAATCGGGATCTACAAGAAAGAGGCTTTGAATGTCTGGTGGAGCACCATGACATTGATCATGTGACCTCCAATGAAGATCGCATACACATTGTGTGGTGTTACAGTACTGGAGGACGACTGCATTGAAGTTCCTCCTCCATCAGTACAAACAAGCATATGCGAAAGTGTTGCAGCCCAAGCCCCTGTGGACGTTGTCGTCCACGTAGGTGCAGAATGCCGAGTGATATGAGTGAAACGTGCCAATGTGGCGAAAGTAACTTGTGTGATGGAGGCAATGTTCTATGGCCAAGGAGTGGAGTCACACTCTGTAACTGTTACAATTATAGAAACAAACCCTGATGGCTTCTCGCTCCTAATCAAATATGCTAGGGAAGGATCACTCCCGGAGGAGGCTGATTTATGGGACACTCCTGGCAATGCCTGGCCTTATGTACTCTGGGTCGCCGACATGTACCAAGTCGAAAGGTTGAAGCTGCACTGTGCGTCAAAGATGTGGGACATGGCAAGTGAGGAAACTGTGACCTCATTTATACGATGGGCAATTCATGCTAACTGCACACAATTGCAGGACAAGTGCATGTCTCTCTAAGAGCGAATCTTTCCTCACAGAATACTCACATATGATTGGGCGGTCGTATGCACTGATCACCCCGAATTTATGCGTGATCTTCGTAGAAGATTAGCTGATGGGTTGTACCAGGGTCCCCTGTAGTTTGTAGTTCTAATGTTTTATTTAAGTTTGTTCAGTCATGTAATAAACAGTTGAAATGGTATGTTAATTTGTTGCAGTGAGTACATTTGTAATGCAATAATCGGATCATCCGTCGAACGTGAATATGAAGTAGAGTATAGTCATGTGTGTGTTTGTCAATTCCATGGTCCATGGTGCCACGGACAACCCACAGTCGACAACTTGCCTCTCTGCGTATGGCCACTGGCGTTTGGGTCTGACACCCAAGCGGTCTTTCGTTTGGGTCAAAAACGTTTGGGTCCATGATCCAAAGTCTTTCGTTTCCCGCTGTGGAGCAGAGAGGCGGGACTTGAAATTTTGAATTCCCCGCTCCTGCTCCTGGTCCTCCCCGTTATATATAAAACAAAGAGGGAAACCAGGCCTCCCAATTCCCTCCTTGTAATTTTCCAAAATCAGGGGATATTCTCCTCTACCACTGAAGAGACCTAGTAGATCTGCGGCGAAAGAAACAACAGCGACCTAGCTACAAACGACGCCTTCCTCTCCTACGAGCGGTTGGCTTCATCTACTGCGAGCGCCGGCCTTCCTCTGCTATGAGCGGCGGCCTTCCTCTGCTACGAGCGGCAGGCTTCCTCGGTGAGGACCAAGTGTGTCCGAAGACCAGTGGAGGGTCGCTCCTTAGTGATGAGTGATTGACAACATTGTGTGGACTGATGCTTGGCTAAGTGTGCAGGTATAGGTTGCAGTTTGACTCGTGTCGGTGCAGGTGAAGAACAAGCGCGAAATGCCTTAGCCGTGGCGGCCTCCGGGTGATGGAGAGGCAAGTAGGCTTGGTACGATGGACCCGATGGCCGATGGGGTCAAGTGCGAGACATGTGATGCAAGACTAGTGGGCTGAAGTCGTGAACAAGGGCTGGTGCAAGGTAGCAGATCGAGGTAGAAGCTTGCACACGGGGTTTGTTGGTTTGCCCACAAAACCATCGGTGGATGGTTTCTTGGTTTAGGCCGCAAAATCTAGTTCGGAGGCCCGATGCGACGGAGACGGTGATCCGAGAGCGTCGGGAAGCTTCGAGGCGGGGGGCACGTGGCGTGATCGCGGGGTTTGCATCGATGCTAAGCAAGACCGCGGTGGAAGCGTGTCCGCTCGATGAAGAGTAGACCATATTGCCCTGAGGGGTGTGTATCTTCTATTTGAGTTGTAGGGTTAGCGTGGTCATTTACCTCCTCCGGTGGACTTCGTATAAATAGCGGAGAGGTGGATGGCATCTCTCTCTCTTGGACTCTAGGGTTTTCTGCCCCGGTAGATCGCTCTGGACTGCTGACCTCTGGATGTATGGAAGCATTCGGCGTTGCGGTGATCTCTTAGCTCTTTGTGATTTTTGTATCATTTTCGGGGCTATTTTTGGGGAGTTTCGTTCTTCGCTCAATTCATGGATTTGAGGGCGTTTTCTCTCGTATTTCTTTGAGGGGATCATGGGTGGATGCCTTGCGCATCTTTGTGTGTGATCTTGACCCCTCAAACGCCAGGAAACACCTTCGATTCGTGAGTTTTTGGTCGGAGCCCGAGTTCTTGGTGGTTGTTCGTGTGATCCGCAATTCCCGGTGATTTAGGGAGTTAGAGGCTAAGATTTTTGGGGCATAGCTTCCTCTTGTGACGCTTCTCATCTCCCCCAAATCTTGTCTCAGGAGCCCTAGCCGTTTGGGAGATCTGGTGATGGAAAGGGGGAGTTGACCTCCCGTTTGCGAGCGTTTTCAGCTCTGTCCGCAATTGGCGGACAGTCCACGGCCCCCGTGCGGACGGTCCGCGAGGTGCCTGATAGCCCGGTTGTTCTTCGTGTTCTTCATGTGTTGTTGCGTGCCTTTCTTTCGATCCATTGAGTCGGTTGGTTTTTGGTGCAAGAAGTTTGCGGACAGTCCGTACTAGAATGTCGGACGGTCCGTGACGAGGCGGACGGTCCGCGGGTGCATCACGGACAGTCCATTTTTCTCGGTGCGCTACTGGAGGTTCTGTTGGCTTTTTCGGACGGTCCGCCGAGCCACCGCGGACGGTCCGCGCCCTCATCGAGGACAGTCTGCCTGGTCTCCACGGACGGTACGCCAGGGGCGTCACAGACTTGGCTAAGTTGTTTGATTCTTGTCTTGTGTTTCCATGCTTTGATTCAAGGGTTGTCTCTAGGGCTTGTAGGCTTGTGTGTGCCTAGTCTAGAGCTTCTTTGGTGTGTGCGAGTGATCGGAGTAGCAATCGGGGTATAGGTCGAGTTCAACCTTCGGGAAGAATTTTTATCAGCTCCCATTCACTCCCCCCCTCTCTGGTCGCCTATTTGGTCCTTCACTCGGCAACATCCTTGAAGCTGCAAGATGGTTCAAACTCGTTGCTCTGTCGGCTCCCCCGAGGCTCACCCTAGCGGCCGCAGATCTACAACAGTTGCGAAGAACGTGTTCAAGGCGCAAGTTCGGGCTGCTAAATCGAGATGGCATTCGGCACCTTCTTCCCTTCCTATTTGTCAGGTCTGCGGGCTCCTCCTTGTATTGATCGATTCAATTAGATTGCTTCCCCATGCTCTTTGGCATTCTATAATATTCTTTCATATTTGGGTGATTGTGGATCTACTGTACCCTATCGCAAGTGTTTGTTGGAAGTTATTTTATTTGAGGTGTGTAGAAATTTGTAGAGGAAATTATTAGACTGCTTTCCCATGCTCTTTTCCTTTGATTATTGTTGTTGCATGCTTGGGTGATTGTGGATCTTCTGTTCCCTATTGCAAGAGACAGTTCGAAGTCGACTTACTTGAGGTTTGTAGAAATTAATGGATAAAATTATTATATTGCTTACCCATGCTCTTTGGCATTCCATATTTTTGTTACCTGCTTGTGTGATATTGGATTGGGTGTGATCGTTCATGTTCTGCATTGAACTTAATAGATGAAATTGCTGCCGATTGCCAATGATCTCAACCCTTATCTCTTGTTCTTGTACTTGTTTCAGTGGGCCAAAGGGTCAACATCTGTAGTCGCTCCTGTTCAGACCTGCTCCAAGGTAACAAATTTAATTAACACCTTCTTTGTTTCCGATTGCGAATGATCTCAACTCTTACATGTTGTTCTTGTACTTGTTTCAGCGGGCCAAAGGGTCAACATCTGTAGCCGCTCCTGTTCAGACCTGCTCCAAGGTAACAAACTTAACACCTTTGTTTCCTTAGTTCGAATCAATTACAAGAATCTAATTTGACTTGGGTTCCACTATTGCTAGATGCAAGCTACCAAGTCAATGATGCTTCTTCCCGAACAAATTAAAACAGAGGAGTACTCAATAATGGGTACCAAATCCTTATGTAGTAGTGTTGATGCAGAGCGAGTTGATGCTCCCAATCAGGATGGGGTACAACTTCGACAATGATTTGTTGCTCACCAGAAAGAGTTATGTAGCTTCAAGAAGAAGACCGAAGAATCAGAATCAACTCTAAAAATGTAGTCGGCTGAGATTAATAGGTTGCAGAAGCTTACCGAAGACAATGAAGACCTCCTTCGTCTACTGCTTAGTAGTAAAAGATTAAGAGGTTAAGATCCTTAGATCAAATCTCCAATATCTCTTGTGATTATGACCTGGATTTAGCTTTGTTAATCTATATTCCTTGTGAGACTGTTATCTTCTAATAGTTTGTGATATGTGATGAACAACATGGTCGTGCTTGATAGTAAAGAAATATGTGCTGATTACTATTTTGCCAACCAGATCGGAATTATTCTAAAAAAAGGATCAGAATTGAAATGAAATCAATTAATATTGATGCACAATTAGTTAATTTTCTATTAGCCTTCAGTGGGCTTAGCCCACTATTTATTGGGCCAAAAGTCAATTTCATTGAAATTAATGTGACATATAAGGCCGCAAACAATGTGCACAATTGTTGGACTCGACCCAACAAAAACAGGCCCAACCTAATCAAAATTTTGGTCGAAAAAACAACAAATGGGCCCAACAAAATCTTTTTTTGCTATCTGCACAACATCGGCTGACAGTAACAGTGTTGGGCTCAACCTAGCTTTAAACGGGCCAAATTCGTTTTATGACGCAAACGGTTCATCACAATTCGCATGCCACATCGGATGCCACATCAGATTATGTCCAGCATGGCAAAGATGCAGGAACGAAGTCATGACATTTTGTAAGGATGATTTTATACGCGTCATTAAACTCCTGACACCGCGAAATAAGGTTTCGTCATTAATCGTAGTTTATGACGCTTGATCAATGACGGAGGGTTTTCGTAACAACCGGCGTCATTAATCGTAGTTTATGATGAGAATCACCATTTTTTGTGTCACTAGTCCGCACATTCCTTGTAGTGTTAGCCACCTCATCATGCAAAAATAGCAAAACTATCATGAGCATAGCTATCCATCATCAAGTCATATTGTTGATGCAAAAAACGGAATAAAGTTCTTCAACGGCAGCACGTAACGGATCCCCGAGATGTAACAAGGCGTGCTAACCGACCTGATCTGTTGATCGGCACGAAAAGATAGGAAACGTTAGATGCGGGTTAGATCGGCTAGAGAACCGATGTGGGTCTTCGACAAGTAACAGCCTGATCGACCGATACCACTATAGAGCGAATCGGCTAGCTGAAGCAGCCGAAGTGCGAGTATAACAAAACTGGCTAGATCAGCCAATTTGATGACGTAGGCAAAGCGCAAGCAAAAGCAGAGCAAACTAAGCACTACGGGACAACACTCGAAACCTGATCTGATTAGTTGTATCATAGTGAAACGATGTAGGAGCGAGATTTAGCCGATACGATGAGATTATGAGTTGAATAAATTGGTGATAAAAGCTAAATAAACAAGGAAAAACTTGCAAACCTAGCTGATATCGATAAATTGTGAATAAAACTTAGACAAAACCACAGCGATGCGCCTGGAGGTTAAAGCCCAGTTGTTATTCGATAAAACAGTACTTACAAGCTTGCCGGAGGTCGATCGATGCAGCCCGACGAGCTAGAAGAACGCCGTTTGAAGAAACAAGAAATTAAGAACAAATAAAAAAGGGTGGCGAAGTTGCCGACTTGAATAAGTAAAGGTTTTGTTGATATTGGTGTGTACAAACTTTCTCTGACCACGTAGGGTCGCTATTTATGTCCTGAGGACAACTTGACTCCCAGTCGATGACGACAACATTTACTTGAATCTAACGAAATAAAACTACCAAAAATTATAACGATTCTTATAGGAATCACACTCTCTAAACTATCTTTGACTCGATGTCAACTTAGTTGTTGACCCGCCTCCGTCTTCTTCCTTTTTGGCATATTCTTCTTCTGCCATGTTTCTCTTCCATTTGACTATATTCGGCGTCTTCTTTCCTCTCTTCTTTGAAGTCTTCCCGATGTTTCTTCGGCCATTCTTCGATATGTGTCAAAAATAGTGTCAACACATGCCCCCCAGTTTCAGAGTAAATTTCTTTTGCTCTGAAATTCTTATTTTCTTCCTTTTAATCCCTAGGGATTCTTTGTAATCTTCTTCTCCTGGATTTCAGAGTACATTTCCTCCTGTAGTGGCTTTTAAATCCTTTTTCCTCTTTCCTAGGGAAACGTATCACTGACCTCATTATGAACCATTGGAAGTAGAGCTTTTCACGGGAAAACTATTCCATTTGACTATATTCGGCGTCTTCTTAGATTCCTTCCTATCCTTTCGTTTCTTTGCTCCCTTGTGTTTGACTATAAATAGCATTTGAAGTCATTGGCTTCTTCACAACTTCAGCCATGTCGCATCAAGTAGATCTAATAGGATGTAGGCTCCTCCTTTTTGCCTGTTTCTCTTCTTCTTCTTCCTCTTCTTTGCAGTTAGAAGAATTCTTGTGAAGTAGTGTAGCGGCCTGTTTCTCTCGCTGGCATCTTTTGTGAAGTCAGGAGGTGCAACAGCTAGAAGAACCCTTGTGAACATCTTGGGTTCAATGGCTGTTAGGCAGTAGGAAGAGAGAGTGCCAGTTACACATTTATCGGTGGAGAGCGCCATATGGGAAGGTGAACCATCCTGGTCATCAACTCGGCGGGTTCTGGAGGAAGGTTGCAGGATCTGGAGAAGTTTATCACCAATTCTTCCTTTCTGGAATTCATCGATTCCATATCCTCATCATTGAGATGATGAGCCCTTCATGTAATCTGTAGTGTCTTCGATCATATGTAGTTACCATGTATTGAAATATGAGAGAAAGAAATATATATATTCTCATTTTTGTTCTAAGGGAGATTGTTACATCGGCCATGATCCGAATATCTTATCGGCTATAAAAAACACTTTATCTTTTTTATTTTTTCTGCTAAAGGCGATATTTGAGTATCGGCTATCCATCTTAAGAACGATTGCTAAAAAATCGGCTGACCATCCGAAATTCCAATCGGCTTAAAATCAGCAGTAGTAACCGGTTAGTAAATGAAGGTGAAACCGATTAAAATATCCACAACTAAATCGGCTAGAAGCCAGAAGTAGTTTAAGCACCAACCCAAATGCTTGGATAATGTCTCTTCAGATATTTCCCATTCAAGGCTCTTGAAAACTTTTCTCCTTCCAGTGTCTCCAAGATATATGCATTGCCTGGAGCACTTTGACTGATACGAAAGGGTCCTGTCCAATTGGGTGACCATTTGCCGAATTTAGGATCTCTAGTTCCAATCGGCAATATAAGTTTCCATACCAAATCCCCTTCAGAGAATTCTATGATATTAACCTTCTTATCATACCACTTGGATATCCTTTTCTTATTTTCTTCAATATTGATCAAGGCCCTGAGCCGACTGCTAGCTAGATCTTCTAACTCTTCTTTCATTAAATTAGAATAATCATCGGCTGATAGCTCATCTTGTAATGATATGCGTCTGGATCCTGTTCTTATTTCCCAAGGTAAAACAGCATCAAGTCCATAGACCAATTGATACAGAGAAACTTTAGTGGCTCCATGACAAGCTATCCTGTAAGCCCATAATGCCTCATTAAGTATGGTATGCCACCGCCTTGGGCTTTCATCAATCTTCCTCTTGATCAATTCGAAGATACTTTTGTTAGAAGCTTCGGCTTGTCCATTGGCTTGAGCATAATAAGGAGAAGAATTCAATATTTTGATTCCCATACCGGTAGCAAATTCATCGAACTCTCCTGACGTAAATTGGCTTCCTTGATCTATTGTAATGGTTTGGGGTATTCCAAATCAATAGATGATGTGCTCTCTCACAAAATCAATCATATTATCTGACATCACATTCTTGAGAGGAATCGCTTCAACCCATTTGGTGAAATAATCGGTAGCCACGAGTACGAACTTATGTCCTTTACTTGATGGAGGAAAGATCTGTCCAATAAGGTCAATTGCCTATCCTCTGAACGGCCAAGGTTTGATTATCGGGATCATTGCTGATGCTGGAGCTCTTTGCACACTTCCGAATTTCTAGCAATCTTGACATCCTTTGTAATATTTAAAGCAATCTTCCAGTATAGTTGGCCAGAAATATCCATTGTTCTTGATCATCCATTTCATCTTAAAAGCTGATTGATGAGCTCCACATACTCCTTCATGAATCTCACCCACCAATATCTTTTCTTCTTCTTCGCTTAAGCATTTGAGTAAAACTCCATCAAGCATCCGATAATATAATTGATCATCTAACAGGACGTATTTGTGAGCTTTGAGTTTAATACAACGGTCCACCTTTTTTGAAGGACCCAAAAGATAATCGGCCAGTTCCTTTCTACAGTCATTAGTATCATACTCCGTGACTAGAATTGGCGATACCCAGAAGCATTTTGGGCCAACCAATTAGCATCTTCGTTTTGTGCTTTCAGAATATGCCATAATGTTGTCGTCCTGAATTCTTTGAGTAAATCCAAGCAAGCCTCGTGATAAATTCTTAGGACATCATCTTTGCTTTCATATTTTCCAGTTAGTTGTTTAATAACTAACAAGGAATCACCAAATATTTCAATTGCTTCAATTCCTTCTTCTTGAAGCAATGTAAGCCCTTTCAACAGAGCTATGTACTCTGCTTGATTATTGGTAGAAGTTTTCTCAATCGGCACAGAAAGCTCATTTGAGTGTCCTATAGGAGAAATCAAAACACTCCCAATTCCAGCTCCAACTCCGCATGATGACCCATCAAAGAATAATGTCCAAGGAGCAATATCAACTTCATTTGATCCCAAATGTTGTGTGACAAAATCAGCCAGTATTTGTCCTTTGATTGCTCGTGCTGACTTATATCTGAGATCAAATTCTGATAAAGCTAACACCCACTTGCCGATGCATCCTTTCAATATCGGTAGAGATAACATATATTTGATCACACCATCTTTGCATATTACTGTACACTCAGCCGATAGAAGGTAATGTCTTAACTTCGTGCAAGAGAAGTACAAACATAAGCATAACTTCTCAACTAGTGGATATCGAGTTTCTGCATCTAAAAGCCTCCTGTTTAAAAAGTAGATTACCCTTTCTACCCCTTCAAATTCTTGTACTAAGGCTAAACCAATAGCATCATCAGCAGTTGATAAATATAATTTAAATGTCTTGCCATGCTGAGGAGGAACCAACACGGGAGGAGACTTTAAATATTGCTTGATATCATCCAACGCTTTCTATTGTTCTGGTCCCCATACAAACTCTTGATCTAGCTTCAACTTGAACAAAGGGGTGAATGATCGAATTCTTTCCGACAAATTGGATATGAATCTTCTGATAAAGTTGATTTTGCCAATAAGTGATTGCAATTCCTTCTTATCAGTTGGAGGGACCACCCTATCAATTGTAGTGATTGACTTTTCTCCAACTTTGATGCCTCGCTCGTGAATCATGAAGCCCAGAAATTGACCAGCCGATACACCAAAAGCACACTTGTGAGGATTCATCTTCAAACCATGCTTTCTTGTACTTTCCAGGGTCTTTTGTAGATCGGCCAGATGTTCTATATGATCTCTAGATTTCACAACTACATCATCAATGTATATTTCCACTGTCTTGCCAATAAGGTCGTGGAAGATATAATTCATTGCTCTCTGATATGTTGCTCCCGCATTTTTTAAGCCGAATGTCATGACTACCCACTCATATAAACCGACATGACCAGGACATCTGAAAGCTGTTTTCGCAATATCTTCAATAGCCATAAATATTTGATTATAACCAGTGTTACCGTCCATGAAGCTGATAATTTTATGTCTAGTAGCAGCATTCACCAGTGTGTCGGGTATCGGCATCGGGTATCCATCCATTGGCATTGCTTTATTAAGGTCTCTGAAATCTATGCATACACGAAGTTTGCCATTCTTCTTGTAGACAGGAACTATGTTTGAAATCCACTCGGCGTACCGACATTGTCGAAGGAAACTAGCTTCGAGTAACTTAGTTATCTCGGCTTTTATATCTGGAAGAATTTTGTCATTGCATGGTCTCAGCCTTTGCTTAAACGACCGATATCCTGGTTTGATTGGCAGCCAATGTTCTACAATTGATCGGTCTAAACCAGGCATCTCATAATATTCCCATGCAAAGCAATCCTTAAACTCTTGCAATAATGAAATCAGCCTTATTTTATAATCTGCTTCTAGTCTGGCACTGATAAACATCGGCCTTGGCTTGCTTTTATCACCAAGATCTATTTTCTCTAATTCATCGGCCGATGTAAATACGTGCCCAAGCTTTCCTTCATCTTTTATAAACTGATCCATTAATCCATAATTTTCGAATTGGCCACTTGGATTAGCCCACTCTTCTGCAATTTTGGAACTTCTTTGTTCTCGGCCAATTCAAATGTCAAATTTCCTTCTTGTGAGATTGAATCCCTGGTCACTTCAACCATATTGGTTGGAAAAGAATGTTGACCAGTTTTTGTTAGTGTAGTCACCTCAGCAGGATCAATCTCAACATCTCCCTCTGAATCAGAATCTTCAACATAAGATTTATTCTTCTAGTAATTCTTCCTAGGTTCGTATGGGTCGAGCACTTTCTTGACTCAAACAATGCGCTAATTAGCTGATGCTTTTGAATTCTTGTGAAGCATATTTTTCTTTGATCGAGGGTAAGAGTCCTTGAAAAGCTAATTCTGCCAATTGCTTGTCAGTCAGAGATAGGCTATAACATTTGTTCTTTGTCTCTTTAAACCTTTGGATGAAGTTTGACACTAATTCATCGTTCCTCTATTTCAGACTGGTCAAATCAGTAATCTTCATCTCATGTATCTTAGAGATGAAATATCCATGAAACTTCCTTTCGAGATCCTCCCAACTCTGAATAGAACCGACTGGCAATGATATAAACCAAGCAAAGGCCAGCCCTGATAATGAAGATGAGAATAGATGCACCCTCAATAATTCATTTGTTCCTGCATCTCCACACTGGATGATAAATCGGCTGATATGCTCGATAGTGGAGGTGTCGTTTTGGCTAGCGAACTTGGTGAAATCGGGTACCTTATACTTTTGAGGGAATGGAACTTGATCAAAATAGGAAGGATAAGGAGTCCGGTACACGTCAGTTTGTTGCTTTGGTTTCAATCCAAACTGTTTTTGTACCAAATTTGTAATCTCAACCATAAATTTCTTACTCTGATCAATCGGCTGACTATCTGCCAAAGGATTTAGCCGATTTTGCATAGTTCCAACTATTCTTGGCTGTTCATACGCAGTTGGCTGCGAAGCCAAAGGAGTATGTATAGCTGTATACCGAGGAAATCCAACTGATTGAAGTATTCTATTCAGAGTTTCTTGATGTCTTAGGTTTTGAAAAACTGCAGATATAGGTTGAGTGATCTGATCGAGCAGTATGGCTTGATGCATTACTCTGTTATAATCTTCTTGAATCTTTGCAGCATAAACCCTTACTGCATACGCTTTATCAGCTGGACTCATCCGATCTGTTATGAACTGACAACTGGAAATCGGCTTTTCAGCCGATGCTGTCTCAAATGTTGAAAGCTGAGATGCTGTAGGGATTTCATAAGAATCCTCTTGTATTGGTTTGACAAGATGAGCATGTATAGCTGCTACTTCAATACATTGAGATATTTGAGCTTCAGGATTAAAGTAGGTTAATGAAATTCCCTTGTCATGCTTACTGGCCAACCCCTTCTGATTATTGAAGACTGCTAAATAAGGAAGGGGAAATTCCTTTGATTTTTGTTTTGATCCCTCTGTAGAATCTTTTGGCAAATCAAATCCAATCAATTTTCCACTTGCATCTCTTATCGCTGGATATACTGGTGCAGCTGATGTAGGAGATTTATAGATCTGAGATTCTGATTGACCAGGTATTTCCATGGTCGTTGCAAGTTGTTCTCTAACGACCTCGTTTATACTATTGTGAACAGTATTGTTGAGAACACGGGCTTGATCCACTAGTGTTTGTCGTAAAGCTTCTGTCATCATGTCTTGAAGCTTCTCTGGTTCGGCCTGTATTATCAATTGGTTGAGCCTCGGAAGTGGACTCATTTTTAATGTTCCTTCCTTACCCGAGTCGAAACTTCCCAATAAAAACTGGCGATATTCCTCCATGCGTTCTTCATATTCATCTCTATCTTCCTTACAGAGTTGATCCAAAGCGATTGGTTAGATGTTGGACTGATCAACACCTTTAGGCTATTGAGGAATTGACATCGTGGAATAGTTCTTCGGGTCCCACCGGGCGTGCCAAGATGTGTTGACGCAAAAAAACGGAATAAAGTTCTTCAACGGCAACACGTAACGGATCCCCGGGATGTAACAAGGTATGCCAGCCGACCTGCCCTGTTGATCAGCACGGAAAGATACGAAGCATTAGATGCGGGTTAGATCGGCTAGAGAACCGATGTGGGTCTTCGACAAGTAACAGCCCGATCGGCCGATATCACTGTAGTGCGAATCGGCTAGCTGAAGCAGCCGAAGTGCAAGTATAACCAAGCCGGCTAGATCAACCGATTTGAAGACGTATGCAAAGCGCAAGCAAAAGCAGAGCAAACTAAGCACTACAGGACAACACTCGAAACCTGATCTGAATCGGTTGTATCGTACTGAAACGACGCAGGAGCGAGATTTAGCCGATACGATGACATTACGAGCTGAATAAATTGGTGATAAAAGCTAAATAAATAAGAAAAAACTTGCAAACCTAGCTGATATCGATAAATTATGAATAAAACTTAGACGAAACCACAGCGATGCGCCCGAAGGTTAAAGCCTAGTTGTTATTCGATAAAACGGTACTTACAAGCTTGCTGGAGGTCGATCGATGCAGCCCGACAAGCTAGAAGAACAACGTTTGAAGAAACAAGAATATAAGAAGAAGTAAAAAAGGGTGGTGAAGTCACCGACTTGAATAAGTAAAGGTTTTGTTGATATTGGTGTGTACAAACTTTCTCTGACCACGTAGGGTCGCTATTTATGTCCTGAGGACAACTCTACTCCCAGCCGATGATGACAACGTTTGCTTCAATCTAAAGAAATAAAACTACCAAAAATTCTAACGATTCTTATAGGAATCAGACTCTCTAAACTGACTTTGACCTGATGTCAACTTAGTTGTTGACCCGCCTTCGTCTTCTTCCTTTTTGGCATATTCTTCTTCTGCCATGTTTCTCTACCATCAATTGGCTGATCCTTGATCGGCTGGTTACTTCTTTTCTCTCTTCTTTGAAGTCTTCCCAATGTTGCTTCAACCATTCTTCGATATGTGTCAAAAATGGTGTCAACACATATCAAACATGCTCAAAGGATCACAACTAGCATATCATAGCAATCAATGTATATAGGAGAAGCACATCCTAAAAATGCATATGGAACAAAATGCAAACAACCTAAGATACAAAGATGACTATACATCATGATACAAATGCAATACCATGCAATAAAGTAAAAGTGATACATATGCTACAAAGGAGCTCCCACCACCAACTCAAGAAAGCAAACACACACTGAGCTCACCCCGCAAGAGGGTGAAAGTGGCCTGGTCAAGTGGTTTGTTAAAGATATCAGCAAGTTGGTTTTGGGTGGACACATGGATCAAAGCAATATTTCCCTTCTCCACATTATCTCTCAGGAAATGGTACCTCACCTCTATATGCATGGTTTTAGTGTGGAGAACGGGCTTCTTGGCTACACTTGTGGCACTGGTGCTATCACAAAAGAATGGAATATGGGAGCACTCCTCACCAAAGTCGCTCATAGTGTATGTAATCCATAGGAGTTGGCAACAACAACTGGCTGCAGCAACATACTCGACCTTGGTAGTGGACTGGGCTACACTAGACTGCTTGCGGGATGACCAAGACACCAAAGAAGAACCAAGAAACTGGCAACCACCCAAGGTAGACTTATGATCCAAACGACACCCAGCGAAGTCAGCGTCTACAAACCCATGAAGGTTGAGTGTCGAGGACGCAGAATACCAAAGACCAAACTCAGGAGTGTAGTTCAAATACCTGAAAATCCTCTTGACAGCCTGCCGATGTGAATTCCTCGGTGAAGCCTAAAAATGAGTGCACAGACACACACTGAACTGTATGTCCGGCCTCGTCGCCATCAAGTAGAGGAGGGAGCCGATCATGCTCCTGTCCTCCTTTTGGTCCATGGGCTCACCATCTACATGCACATCCAAAATTGTAGTTGTACTCATCGGTGTAGCCATCGGCTTCGAGTCATCCATCTTGAATTTCTTCACAATGTCCTTGGTGTACTTTGCTTGATGCACAAACGTCCTGTCCTTGCACTGCTTGATCTGAAGCCCGAGAAAGAACTGCAACTCAGCCATCATGGACATCTTGAATTCCCTGCTCATGTCATCCGCAAACCTGGCAACCAAAGTGTGAGAAGAGCCACCAAAGATAATGTCATCCACGTACACCTGCACGATCAGAATGTCATCGCCCTGCCTGAGGAGAAAAAGAGTCTGATCTACCTTCCCCATCACAAACCCCTTACAAAACAAGAACCCTCTCAACCTACCATACCATGCCCTGGGTGCTTGGTGTAGGCCATATAGTGCTTTTCTATGTTTGTATACCCGATGGGGAAACCTCTCACTCTCAAAACCCGGGGGTTGCCTCACATACACTTCTTCCTCTAAAAACCATTTAGGAAGGCACTCTTCACATCCATTTGGTATATCTTCAACCCTTTAGCAACAAAAAATGATAGAAGGATCCGAATTGCCTCCAAACGGGCCACTGGAGCAAATGTCTCCTCATAATCTATCCCCTCTTTCTTGCTAAACCCTTGAGCAACCAACCTCACCTTGTTTCTCATAATCTCCCCATTTTATCCCTCTTTGTTCTTCCAGACCCACTTTGTCCCAATAGGTTTGCAAGTTGGTGGAGGCTCAACCAACTCCCACACCTGATTCCTCTCAAAATTCTCAAGCTCCTCATGCATAGCGTTCACCCAATCTGGATCGGAAAGTGTGTGTCCAATATCTTTGGGCTTGAAAGAAGTGACAAATGCAGAATGAGCAAAATGAGAATGCCTCTATGACCTGGACCGTGCTGTGCGTTCATGTATGTCACCTATGATCGTCCAAGGTGGGTGATCCACCTGTACACGCCGGGGAGCCTCACGTCTGGAGACCACCTCCCCCTCAGTAGCAGCTTCCACTCGAACACCCTCAGTCGTCATCGGTGTAGGGGATGGACCATCCTCGATCGTCATCATTGTAGTGGAAGTAGTAGGTACACGTCCAGCTGCGGGAGCACCACCATCATCATCTTCTTCTCCATCTTCCTATACCTCCTCCTCAAAGATCTCCTCACCAAATTCATCATCACCTGCACAATCAAAGACCAAAGAGCTACGCGGCTGTGTCTCGTCGAAGGTAACCTCGCAAGTCTCCACGATTTGGTTAGTTTCCAAATTGAGCACACGAAATGCTCGAGAAAGAGTAGCATAACCAAAGGAAATACCATCAACAGACCTAGCCTCAAACTTATCCAACTTTCTACCCTTCTTAAGAATGAAACACTTGCAACTAAAGACATGAAAGTGGCTTACCTTAGGTACTCGACCATGCATCAGCTCATAGCAGGTTTCCTTCTTGAAAGCTCAGAGGAGGATCCTATTTGACACATAGCATGCGGTATTCACCGCCTCAGCCCAATACCTCCTAGGAGTCTTGTGCTCATCGAGCATCGTCCTAGCCATCTCACACAGGGTTTGATTCTTCCTTTCCACAACACCATTCTGAGGAGGGGTGTACAGAGTCGAAACCTTATGCTCAAGACCAAGATCACTGCAAAAAAAACTCAAAACGAGAGTTCCTGAATTCCGTGCCATTGTCACTGCATATAGCTCTAATGGCATCTCCATGTCTCTCATTCTTCAACCTCATGATCAGATCTCGAAAAAAACCAAATGCCTCACCCTTATCCTACAAGAAAAATACCTAGGCATAGCGAGAGTAATCATCCACAACCACAAGGACATACCACTTCCCACCCACCGAGCGAACTCGAGCTGGCCCAACAAGGTCCATATGCAACAGCTCTGTCAGACACTCTGTCATTATAGCTGTCAGGGGTGGATGGGGACGATTACTCTCGCTATGCCTGGGTGTTTTTCTTGGAGGATAAGGGTGAGATGTTTGGTTTTGTTCGAGACCTGATCTTGAGGTTGGAGAACGAGGGACATGGGGATGCCATTAGAGCTATACGTAGTGACAATGGCACGGAATTCAGGAACTCTCATTTTGAGACCTTTTGTCGTGACCTTGGTCTTGAGCATCAGGTTTCTACTCCGTACACCCCTCCCCAGAATGGTGTTGTGGAAAGGAAGAATCGGACCCTGTGTGGGATGGCTAGGATGATGCTCGATGAGCATAGGACTCCTAGGGGATATTGGGCTAAGGCAGTGAATACCGTGTGCTATGTGTCGAACAGGATCCTCCTCCGAGCTTTCAAAAAGAAAACCTATTATGAGCTGATGCATCAGTGAGTACCCAAGGTGAGCCACTTTCATGTCTTTGGTTGCAAGTGTTTCATTCTTAAGAAGGGCAGAAAGTTGGATAAGTTTGAGGCTAGGTCTGTTGATGGTATTTTCTTTGGCTATGCTACTCACTCTCGAGCATTTCGTGTGCTCAATTTGGAAACTAACCAAATCGTGGAGACTTGCAAGGTTACCTTCGACGAGACACAGCCACGTAGCTCTTTGGTAATTCATTGTGCAGGTGATGAGGAGTTTTACGTGGAGATCTTTGAGGAGGAGGTTCAGGAAGATGGCGAAGAAGATGATGGTGGTGGTGCTCCCGCAGCTGGTCGTGTACATGCTACTTCTACTACGACGACGACGATTGAGGATGGTCCTTCACCTACACCGACTACGACTAAGGCGGTTTGAGTGGATGCTGCTGCTAAGGGGGAGGTGGTCTCCAGACATGAGGCTCCCCGGCATGTTCAGGTGAATCACCCACCTTCGTCGATCATAGGTGACATTCATGAACACACTACACGGTCCCGGTCAAAGAGGCATTCTCATTTCACTCATTCTGCATTTGTCACTTCTTTCGAGCCCAAAGATATTGGACACGCACTTTTCGATCCAGATTAGGTGAACGCTATGCATGAGGAGCTTGAGAATTTTGAGAGGAATCAGATGTGGGAGTTGGTTGAGCCTCCATGAAATTGCAAACCTATTGGGACAGAATGGGTGTGGAAGAATAAAGAGGGAGAAAATCGGGAGATAGTGAGAAACAAGGTGAGGTTGGTTGCTCAGGGGTTTAGCTAGAAAGAGGGGATAGACTATGAGGAGACATTTGCACTAGTGGCCTATTTGGAGGCAATACGGATCCGTCTTGCATTTTCTGTTGCTAAAGGTTTCAAGTTGTACCAAATGGTTGTGAAGAGTGCCTTCCTTAATAGGTTTTTACAGGAAGAAGTGTATGTGAGGGAACCCCCGGGGTTTGAGAGTGAGAGGTTTCCCTATCGGGTATACAAACTCAGAATAGCACTGTATGGCCTAAAACAAGCACCCAGGGCGTGGTATGGCAGGTTGAGAGGGTTCTTGTTTAGTAAGGGGTTTGTGATGGGGAAGGTAGATCAAACTCTCTTTCTTCTCAGATAAGGCGATGACATTCTGATCGTGCAGGTATACGTGGATGACATTATCTTTGGTGGCTCTTCTCACACTTTGGTTGCCAGTATTGCTGATGACATGAGTAGGGAATTCGAGATATCCATAATGGGTAAGTTGCAGTTCTTCTCAGGCTTCAGATCAATCAGTGCAAGGACGGGACGTTTGTGCATCAAGCAAAGTACACCAAGGACATAGTGAAGATGTTCAAGATGGATGACTCGAAGCCGATGGCTACACCGATGAGCATGACTACAACTTTGGATGCGGATGTAGATGGCGAGCCCGTGGACCAGAAGGAGTACAGGAGCATGATCGGCTCCCTCCTCTACTTGACAGCGATGAGGCTGGACATACAGTTCAGTGTGTGTCTATGTGCTTGTTTTCAGGCTTCACCGAGGACTTCACATCGGCAGGCCGTCAAGAGGATTTTCAGGTACTTGAACTACACTCCTGAGTTTGGTCTTTGGTATTCTACGGCCTCGACACTCAACCTTCACGGGTTTTGTGGACGTTGACTTCGCTCGGTGTTGGTTGGATCGTAAGTCTACCTCGGGTGGGGGTCAGTTTCTTGGGTCTTCTTTGGTTTCTTGGTCATCCCGCAAGCAGTCCAGTGTAGCCCAGTCCACTATAGAGGCCGAGTACGTTGCTGCAGCCAGTTGTTGTTCCCAGCTCAAATGGATTACCTACACTATGAGCGACTTTGGTGATGAGTGTTCCCATGTTCCACTCTTTTGTGATAGCACCAGTGCCATAAGTGTATCCCAAAACCCAGTTCTCCACTCCAAAACCAAGCATATAGAGGTGAGGTACCATTTCCTGAGAAATAATGTGGAGAAGGGAAAGATTGCTTTGATCCATGTGCCCACCCAAAACCAACTAGCCGATATCTTTACCAAACCACTTAACCAAGCCAGTTTCACCCGCTTGTGGGGTGAGCTCAGTGTGTGTTCGCTTCCTTGAGTTGGTGGTGGGAGCTCCTTTGTAGCATATGTATCATATTTACTTTGTTCCATGGCAATGCATTTGAAGCATGATGTATAGTCATCTTTGTATCTTAGGGTGTTTTGCATTTGTATCATATAGTAGGATGAGCTTCTCCTATACACATTGATTGCTATGATATGCTAGTTGTGAGCTTTTGAGCATGTTTGATATGACTTGATGATGGATAGCTATGCTCGTGATAGTTTTGCTATATTTGCATTTTGAGCTGGCTAATTTTTGAAAAATGCTAGATAGGCTCTCTCTCTTGTGAGTGTAAGGCTTTGCATGATCTTAGTGTGCTGTGGTGGTTTATATCATGCTTAATCCATGGTTGGATATCATGTGCTTTTCACTTGGGGTCAAAGACCCATTTGTCATTATGAATTTTAGCCTATGTGATACCTTGTGGGTGAGCAAAGGCAAACGCACTTCATGTATGAAATGCTCTTTTTGCCGCAAAGGCACTTCATGTACCATTTTATGCTTAAATGTGAAAAATTAAATTGGTATGAAATGCTTTGCTTGAAGTTGTGCTCTCACTTGATTCATGTCATAAATGCTTTAAAATTTCAATAATTTGGGTGCTAAACCGTTGCATGATGTCTACCATGAGGAGTCTCATTTTAAGAAGTAGACACGTGGCTCAGTGGCTTTAACATGACATGAGATGCTCACGGGTGTTTGTAATCATCTTGTGTTGAGGATATGTGACCTAGCATGAAGTTTGTGTGATCTAGATTCACTTTGGTAGACTTTGCTCATGTTTTGGGCTTTAGCTCATGAGAGGGAATTTTTTCACAAAATTGTGTATCTTGATCATGGCTTGCTCTTTTGCTTATCGTGATGGCTATGCTTATATGAAACTTTGGAATATCTTTCTTGCTCATTTGCTCACGTGTAGCATTTTGTGGTGCTCATTGTCTTTTTGAGAAACTCTAGGTTAATATTTTCGCAGTAATGCCAAGATTCATGCATTGTCGACAAGGGGGAGAAGTTTGTGCATGGAAAATGGATCTGAGCATCTTTAGAAGGTTTTCAGCTAGTTTTTAACTTTTTCGGACCATGTTTTGTTTGGGCAGTCACATACGACGGTCAGACCGCCCTGTCTGTAATGTGGTCAGCCCTGGCGGTCTGTTCAGCCTGGCTAGGCGGTCTGACCGGCCTGGGTCTGGGCAAAGCAAGTTTTCCTCGTTGTCTTGCTTTTGCAATAGTTCTTTGCATGCATGTGTTCAGGGGGACTGCATTTGCTCAAGGGGAGCCTACATATGTTCAGGGGGAGCTCCTTGTGTTGCCTGAGTTCTTGCTTTGGTGGTTTGCTCCTTGTGAGCTTTGGATTTTGTCTCGGTTGTGTTGAGCCATTGCCCTTGCCTTAGGGGACCGATACTTTGGCTTTAAGTGATCAGGGTTTGTGTTGTTTGGCTTTTGAATCACTTGATGGTTTGTTGATAGATTTTTTTCTTTTCTTGCTTATGATGGTTACTATGTGTGTGGGTGTTGTTAATGCACTCATGAAGGGGAGATTGAGGACTTGTGTGGTCCAAGGACCGGTGGATGGTTGCTCCTTGGTGATGAGTGATTGACAATGTTGTTTGGACTGACTCTTGGCCTAGTATTGCAGGTGCAGGTTGCGGCTTGATTCGCGTGGTGCAGGTGAAGATCAAATGCGAAAGGTTTATGTTTGTGTGACCTCCCAGGAGTGGAGAGACAAGTAGGCTTCGATCGAGGTAACCGGTGGCCAACAGGATCAAGTGCGAGTCATACGCTGGCAAGAAGAGCAAGACGACGTTGAGAGGGATGGAGCCGGTGCAAGGTAGCAGCTGACAAGTGAAGCTTGCAGGTGGGGTTTGCAGTGGTTTGGACACAAAACCACTAGGTTACTTGGCTGGGCCACAAAGCCAAGACCGAAGACTCGATGGGGTGAGCCGGCCTGCCTGGGCCAGTCTGACCGCCTGGTCAGGGCGGTCTGATTGCCTGGCTAGAGTGTCACCGAGAGCAGGGCAGTCTGACTGCCCAGGAGGGGTGGTCTGACCGCGTGGGCCGCTGCACATCGAGAAGCTTCGAAGAGAAGGACACGCAGCGGGATCGCAAGGCTGGCGTGGAGTTGAAGCAGCTTACGGTCTATGGGCATCCGTCCGATGGAGATATCGATCAAAGTTCCCAAAGTGCCCTTGGTGGGTGTGTATCTTAAGTTAAGTAAGTAGGAGTAGTTTGGTCATTCGGCGCCCTCCATATAAACTCACTTGTGGGGAGATAGCAGCCAACTCTTGGAACCCTAGTTCATTTGCTCTACCTCTTTTGTTTTCCCTAGGCAAGCTTGAGAGCTTTATGAGAGATCTTGTGAGAGGGATGGATGTTCGAGCGGCTTGCTAGACCTTGTATGAACCTTTCATGGCATGTATAGAAGCTTCGGTGTGGTTCATCTTGTCTCTCTTTGTCTCCCGGCGTGTTCCCTTATGGTGATTTTCAGAGCTATTTTTGGGGATTTTCGTGGTGGCTTGTTTGAGGGGTTTCTTGGAGGGATTCTTTTTGGGTGTCACACATGAGGTCTTTGTGCCTATTTTCTTTGTGATTTTGCCCGAACAATCTCTCGGGAAGACCTTCGATTTGGGTGGTTTTCGGAGTTCCTCGAGTTCATGAGATAGAGCCCTTGGATTTGCGTTTCCCTTTGATTGAGAGCGTTACAGTGGATATGCTTTGGAGGAGAGGTTGTCTAGGAGGTGACCTAGCTACCCCCGAAGTTTCGCTTCAATTCGTGAATCGGGAGATCGGGTGATGGGAAGTTGAGAGTTGACCCGCGGCCAGGTTTCTGGGTGGTAGGCGGTCTAACCGTCTGGGCCATGCGGTCCGACCGCCTAGGGCATGCGGTCTGACCGCCCTAGGGGTTTCACGAAGAAAGTTTGGGTTTCTGGGGAATTTCTATGATAACTTGTTTGCTTTGATTAGAGGTGTCTCCAGGAGAAATCTTGGGTTGATTACAGGTCATGAGCTTCGTTTGGAGGTTGGGGGAAAATTCCAAGCCTAGGCGGTCTGACCGCCCTGTCCATGCAGCCTGACCGCCCCTGGTAGGAAGTTTTACCATGTGTGGTTTCCATTGTGGAGTGTGCGTGTTTGAGTGCTTGTATGTGAGGTTTGCTCCTAGGATCAGTAGCACTCCGGTGGCTACGTGATCTTGGCAAACGTGCGGATAGAGTGAAGAAAGTGATTACAGGATCGAGGTCGTGTTCATCTCGTTAGACGACTCATCTCTCTCAAGAAGAATTTTTAGCGGCTGAAGGACCGATTAGGCGAACCAGAGAGGGGGGGGGAGTGAATGGGAGCCGATAAAAATTCTTCTCGAAGGAGATGAGAACTCCAACAAGTCGAACACAGCTTCCAAAACACGTCTCCGACTCAACTACCCAAGTTGGCCAAGACCACGCAGCCACTGGAGTGCTACTGGTCCTAGGAACCAACAACCACCTACACCTACTCGAGAACGCAGCGGAACAAGCAACTCGAGCACCACTGGTCTACACCGGTCAGGCCGGCGAGCAGCACCGGTCAGACCGGTCCCTACTGGCAAAATCTGAGAACTTCCACAGAAGGCCTCTACACCGGTCAGGCCGGTGTAGCTCGCTGTCAGACCGGTCAAAGCCAGGAAATCCCAAAACCACCAAACAGACCTACCGAGCTCTAAACAGGACCAAACCTGAAACCGCAGCAACACAGGACAACAGGGAACTCACCAAGACGTTCACCCGAGCAAAACTCAACCAAGAGTCTGCACCGGTCAGTCCGGTGTGAGGCACCGGTCAGGCCGGTGTGACCTGAGCTCTCGGGATGAACAGCACCCGCGGGTCAACTCCCCCAAAACCAACTCCCGATCTCCCAAATCGCTCCACGGTTTTCACAAGACTTTGGGGATAGTAGACACACCTCATGGGCACTCCATAGCCAAGATTTGGTCCGCCAAAACTTGCTAAACCGAGAGGAATCGAAGAAACCCCACCAAGAATGCCTCTAACCCTAGAGCCAAGAAAACCCCAAAATCGAGCCCCTTTGCTCACGGATTTGGGAGGGGAATCAAAGGGAAAAGAACCACGAAGGGTTCAAGCATACATCCCCCACCAAATCCCAAAGAGAAAGGCCTCGAAATCGCTCCAAGAAAAACGCCAAGAAAGGGCTCCGAAAATCACCAAAAAGGAGAAACGGGAAAGACACATCCAAGCCTTGAGGAACCAAAGCGGTTCATACAAGGTCTAGCTTGCCGCCTGATCATCCTTCCCTCTCACAAGATCTCACCATGAAGCTCTCAAGCTAGTCCTATGGAAATCCTAAGGAAAATAGGAAGAGATAATAGGAAAACAAATGAGCTAGGGTTCCAAGAGATGGCTGCCATCCTCTCACCACTTGGGTTATATGGAGGCAACCTAAAGACTAAAATACCCTTACTAGCTAACTAGGGATACATGCCCCTCAAGGGCGAATTTGGAAGTCTTTGTCTTCGCACCATCAGACGGATGCCCAGCGACCACAAACTTGCTTAGCCTCGATGCAAGCCTTGCGATCCCGACGCGTGTCCTCCGCTTCGAAGATTCCGGACTGCGTCGTCGCACACCGGTCAGACCGGTGCTCCTCACCGGTCAGACCGGTACCCACCGGTCAGACCGGTCAGACCCACCGGTCAGACCGGTCCAATGCTGCTGCACCTCCATCTTCGGTTCTTCGGTCTTGGCTTTGTGGATCAACCAAGGAACCCAGTGGTTTTCTGGTGAACCACCGGAAACCCCGCGAACTCGGTGTAGCCTCCGCCAATCCCCACTCATGACTCGGCTCCCATGTAGTCTCGACTCGACCTTGGTTTTGAGGCTCAACCAAGAAACCGTCCATGACTTCATCTTGCTGTTCTTGCCATCATGCGGCCCGCACTTGACCCCGCTGGCCACCGGGTCCCTCGAACCAAGCCTACTTGTCTTCTCCACACCTGAAGGCCTCACCGACAACGACCTTTCGCGCTTGTTCTTCACCTGCACCAACACCAGTCAAGCCGCAACCTGCACCTGCAATACTTAGCCAAGACTCAGTCCACACCACGTTGTCAATCACTCATCACACCAGGAAGCGACCATCCACCGGCCCTCGAACCACACCTGGCTCTCAGCGGCTCCCATTCACTCCCCCAATCTCTAGTCGCCCAATCCCGTCCTTCACTATACTTGCCATGAAAGGTTCATAAAAGGTCTAGCAAGCCGCCCGAACATTTATCCCTCTCTCAAGATGACTCGTGAAGCTCTCAAGCTAGCCTAGGGAAAACTAAAGAGGAAGAGCAAATGAACTAGGGTTCCAAGAGTTGGCTGCCATGTCCCCTCAAGTGAGTTTATATGGAGGGTGCCGAATGACAAAACTACCCCTACAATTTAAACTTAAGATACACGCCCACCAAGGGCACTTTGGGAAACTTGGTCGATTTCTCCATCAGACGGACGCTCGTCGACCGCAAGCTGCTTCAACTCCATGCAAGCCTTGCGATCACGCCACATGTCCTCCGCTTCGAAACTTCTCGACGCTCCAAGGCACATGCGGTCAGACCACCCCTCCTGGGTGGTCAGACTGCCCCCCGGTCCCACCACCCTGGCCAGGCGGTCAGACCACCCTGGCCAGGAGATCAGACCACCCTGGCCAGGCGTTTAGACCGGGGTGGGCAGGTCCGCTCGACCCATCGAGTTTTTGGTCTTGGCATTGTGGCTCAGCCATGTAACCCCGCGTGCAACCTTCAGTTGTTAGCTTCTACCTTGCACTGGTTGCATCCTCTCGACGTCATCTTGCTCTTCTTGCCAGCGTACGGCCCGCACTTGATCCCGTCGGCCACCGGGTACCTTGAACGAAGCCTACTTGTCTCTCCTCTCCTAAGAAACGCCTCCAACAAACCACCACAAAAATCCCAAGAAATAGCTCCGAAAATCACCAAAAGGGAAAATGCCGGGAGACAAAGGGACACAAGATGAACCACGCCGAATCTTCTATACATGCCATGAAAGGTTCATACCAGGTCCAGCAAGCCGCACGAAGATCAAATCATCCTGTGAAGGACCAGATTGGGTGACCAGAGAGGGGGAAGTGAATGGGAGCCAATAAAAATTCTTCTCGAGAGAGATGACTCCTCTAATGAGATGAACACAGCCTCGATCCCGAAAACACTTTCTCCACTCTACTCGCACATTTGCCAAGATCAAGTAGACATTGGAGTGCTACTGATCCTTAGAGCAAACCACACCTACAAGCCACTCAAGCAGGCACACACCACAACAGAAACCACACATGAGAAAACTTCCTGCCAGGGGCGGTCAGACCGCATGGACAGGGTGGTCAGACCGCCTACGCCTAGAAATTTCCCCCAACCTCTAAACGAAGCTCACAACCCCGAATCAACCCAAGATTTCGCCTGGAGACTCCTCTAATCAAGGTAAACAAGCTATCAGAGAAATCCCCAAGAAAATCAAACTTTCCCTGGCAAAAAACGCAGGGCGGTCAAACCACCTACACCACACGGTCAGACCGCCTGCCTCCCAGAAAACAGCCGCAGGTCAACTCTCAACTTCCCATCAACCTATCTCACGATTCACCACACCGATTGCAGCAAAACTTCAGGGATAGCTGGGTCACCTCCTGGATGACCTCTCCACCAATGGATATCCACCGAAATGCTCTCAATCAAAGGGAATCGCGAATCCAAGGGCTCTATGTCATGAACTCGAAGAACTCCGAAAACCACCCAAATTGAAGGTTTCCCCGTGGGATTGCTAGGCAAAATCACCAAGAAAAGAGGCACAAAGACCTCATCTGTGACACCCAACAAGAATCCTACCAAGAAACTCCTCAAACAAGCCACCACAAAAATCCCCAAAAATTGCTCTGAAAATCACCAAAAGGGAAAACACCAAGAGACAAAGAGAGACAAGATGAACCACGCCGAAGCTTCTATACAAGCCATGAAAGCTTCATTCATGGTCTACAATGCCACCCGAACATCCATCCCTCTCTCAAGATGACTCATGAAGTTCTCAAGCTAGCCTAGGGAAAACTAAAGAGGAAGAGCAAATGTGAGGACCAGGTGTGTCCGAAGACCAGTGGAGTGTCGCTCCTTAGTGATGAGTGATTGACAACATGGTGTGGACTGATGCTTGGCTAAGTGTGTAGGTATAGGTTGCGGTTTGACTCGTATTGGTGCAGGTGAAGAAGAAGTGCGAAAGGCCTTAGCCGTGCGGCCTCTGGGTGATGGAGAGGCAAGTAGGCTTGGTTTGATGGACTCGGTGGCCGATGGGGTCAAGTGCGAGCCGTGCGGTGCAACACTAGCGAGCTGAAGTCATGAACATGGGACAGTGCAAGGTAGCGGATTGAGGCCGAAGCTTGCACGCGGGGTTTGTTGGTTTGCCCACAAAACCATCGGTGGACGGTTTCTTGGTTTGAGCCGCAAAACCATGTCCGGAAGCCCGATGCAACGGAGACAGTGATCCGGGAGCATCGGGAAGCTTTGAGGCGGGGGCACGTGGTGTGATCGCGGGGCTTGCGTCGATCCTAAGCAAGACCGCGGTGGAAGCGTGTCCGCTCGATGAAGACTAGACCATATTGCCCCTGAGGGGTGTGTATCTTCTATTTGAGTTGTAGGGGTAGCGTGGTCATTTACCTCCTCCGTTGAACTTCGTATAAATAGCGGAGAGGTGGATGGCATCTCTCTCTCTCTTGGACTCTAGGGTTTCCTCCCCCGGTATATCGCTCTGGACTCCTTCTGTTCCTCTACTTTCCTTAGGCTATATACTTGTATAGACTCTGACCTCTGGATGTATGGAAGCATTCGGCGCTGCGGTGATCTCCTAGCACTTTTTGATTTTTGTGTCATTTTTGAGGCTATTTTTGGGGAGTTTCGTTCTTCGCTCGATTCGGGGATTTGAGGGCGTCTTTTCTCGGATTTCTTTGAGGGGATCATAGGTGGATGCCTTGCGCATCTTTGTGTATGATCTTGACCCCTCAAACGCTGGGAAACACCTTCGATTCGTGAGTTTTTGGTCGTAGCCTGAGTTCTTGGTGGTGGTTCGTCTGATCTGCGACTCCCGGTGATTTAGGGATTATAGGCTGAGATTTTTGGGGCATAGCTTCCTCTTGTGACGCTTATCATCTCCCCCAAATCTTGTCTCAAGAGCTCTAGCCGTTTGGGAGATCCCATGATGGAAAGGTGGAGTTGACTCCTGAGCTCGAGCAGTTTTTGGTTCTGTTCGTGCGTGGCGGACAGTCCGCCTGGTATGTGCAGACAGTCCGCGTGGCTCCTGTTCTTCGGAGTTCGTCGCGTGTTCGTGCGTGTTCGCATTTCAATCCATTTCGTCCCTAGGGTTTTGTTGTAGGCAATTTGCGGACAGTCCGCGAGTCCTTCACGAACGGTACGTGTGGTCAAGTTTTTGTCTGGGGTTGAGCTGCGTTTGTCTGGGGTTTTCAGCGAGTTTGCCGGACGGTCCGCGTGGCCTTCACAGACAGTCCGCGACACTAGCGGATGCTCCGGGTGGCCCTGTCGGACGGTCCGATTTTCCTGATGCGCTACTGGAGGTTCTGTTGAAGTTTTCGGACAGTTCGTATCGACGGTCCGGACAGTCCACCACATTGTTGCGGACGGTCTGCCCGTACCAGCCGGACAGTCCGTGTCTGGTTTTCTAGAATTGACTAGGTGCTTCGATTCTTGTCTTGTGCTTCCGCGCTTTGTTTCAAGGCTTGTCTCTAGGACTTGTAGGCTTGTGTGTGCCTAGTCTAGGGCTTCTCTGGTGTGCACGAGTACTCGAAGTGGCAATCGGGGTATAGGCTGAGTTCGTCCTTCGGGAAGAATTTTTATCGGCTCCCATTCGCTCCCCCCCCCCTCTGGTCACCTATTCGGTCCTTCAATTGGTATCAGAGCTGGTTACGGATCTTCGTGATTCTAACCAGTCTAAGATCCAAAGATGGGTGACTATGGTAAGGGGTCGGGTCCTCCGCACTTTGATGTCAAGAATTACTCGATGTGGGAGAGGCGCATGGGTGCGTTTTTGCGTGTGAAGGGAACTCTGATTTGGGATGTCACTCAGAATCCATTATGTCATTCCAGACAGTTTTCTACTTCCAGGATCGCGGGACATGTGTGAGGCCAATAGCAAAGCCGTTGATTACTTGTTCCGTGCTCTCTGTACCTCAGAGTTCGAGCGAGTGTACGAAGAGAATGTGGCCGAAAAGATATGGCTTAAGCTGAGAAATGCTCGTGTTGGTAATGCCCAGGTGCAAGCCCATTTGTTTTCCACTTACCAGAGAGAGTACGAGAACTTCACTCATCTCCCTAGTGAGTCGACTGATGCTATGTTCCAGCGCTTCACCAGCATAGTCAACAACATGAGGGCCAATGTGACAGTGCTCCTGTACACGGACCATGATCAAGCTATCGAGCTTTTGCATGCCCTGGATAGGTCTGTGTGGAGTGCCAAGGTCGAGGCCATTGAGGAGTCAAGCGTGTATGATACACTATCGCTTGATGAGCTATTTTCCAAGCTCAGGTCTTCGCAGGTTGATCATGGCTTGAGAGCCAAGAGCGAGAGCCCCACTGATCCTCATAGTTTGGCTCTTGTCTCAGGATCAAGGTCTAACGCTAACTCTGTTGTTTTCTCTTTGTCTTGTCTTGTGTCTTTGCCAGATGAGGACTTTGAGGTGCTGAGCGGGGATGATCTCGCCTTGTTGAGCAAGAGATTTGGGCGGATGTACGAGAACCGCAAGAATGCAAGGCGGAGCTCGGGGATGTGCTATCGGTGTGGGAAGCACGGGCACTTCATCGTCGAATGCCCTGAAGCCATGGAGATCAAGAACGACTACAAGGGCAAGCCCAAGCACGACTACAACAAGCACCGCTCCCAGAACGACTACAAGGACAAGCGCAAGGATAGGGGCGAGAGAAGGCCAAAGAAGAGTGGCGGGTACAAGAAGAAGACGGCTCGAGCGATGGTTGCCGGAGCAAGCAACATCGACTCCACATTAAGGGATGCTTCTTCTGATTCGAGCAGCGATGAAGAGCAAGATCGGCACAAGGACAAGCAGCACACGGGCAAGAACTTCACCGGCCTCAGCTTCGTCGCACAAGGAGGCTTTTGAGGCATGGCGCACTCCAAGAAGGGTGGGAAGAACAGCTCGGACACGAACTCCGACTCCGAGGAAGAGGTACGACATGATCCCAACTTCTTGCTAGAGGAGAATGCTAGGCTAGATGAATCTCACACCAAGATAGTTTCTCTTGAGGCGGCATTGAAAGCTCCTCTTCCTACATCATGCTCTACCTGTGAATTGCATGCTTTGAAAAAATGGAACTTGCACACTATGTTGACCATTTGCAGGATGAGAATGATGAATTGAGAAAAATGATGGGGTGGTTGTCTGGGCATGAGTCACAATTGAGTTTGATGTTGGCTCAGTTTAAGAGATTTGATGGTCAGGCGTTGGGGGCTGATAAGAGTGGTGAGAAGAGTGGTGAGGAAGAAGAGAAAGCTGGAGAGATTCCTATCCCACCACATACCACACCTATGAACAAATTTGCACCCAAGCCAAACCACCTCAGAAACAAGCTAGATACAACTCCAGATCCACTAGTGTTCCCTCGCAAGTTAGAAAACTACCAGAAACCCATCAAGTGTGTGAGCACCCAGGGGAGTGTCTTTGGCGTGAAGTCAGGAGAGAAAGCTGTTGAGAAGCCCATAGAGAAGCCACAGCTTAAACCACAGCCGATCCGCTTCCATTGTGAGTATTGTGGGAGGGATGGGCATAAGGATGAGTTCTGTTTCAGGAGGAAAAGAGATGAGAGGTTTGCTAGGGAGATGGCAAACAAGGACAGGTACCACCCGTCCCATGGGGTGCCTGAGCCTCATATAGGACCTCTACCTAGGGGTGAGGTGTTTGTGCATTCTGTTCGCACTCGAGGAGGTGGAGGTGTGTTTCCTCAAAGAGATAGGCGTGTTGGGTTTGGGCGTGGTGAGTTGGCTGGACGTGCTCCTCCTCGTGACCGTTACGAGTTTGGGAGGCATGATCGGAGCTTTGGGTCTCAGATGGACTACGGGCCACGTTTTCCCCCTCGTGGTGCGTGTACTCCTCCAGTGTGACATGACAGGTTCTTCGGTGGTAGGCGTGAGAGGGCTCCGCCTAGAGGCTTTGATAGGATGAGTTTTGCTAACCCTTCTTTTGAGCAAATGGCTCGACACTAATTTGACTCTTTTGGTACTAACCCCAATGTTGAGTCGCTTGCTCATTCTCGTTCTCATTTTTGATCGCAGGTGGGAGGCTTGGAGGACTTTTGGTTGATCGACTCCGGTTGTTCACATCACATGACCGGAGATTGTCGGTGGTTCTCCAGCCTCACCCCAGTGAGTACGAGGGAGTACATCACTTTCGGGGACATTGGGAGAGGACGAGTGCTTGCTGAAGGCATGGTGAAGTTGAGTAGCAAGGTGACCCTGAAGAGTGTGGCTCTGCTCAAGTCACTTGGTTTTAACATGTTGTCAGTATCTCAGTTGCGTGACGAAGGTTTTGAGCTTCGTTTCAAGTCGAGCACTTCTCGTGTGCTTGATTCTCGAGGCGATCTTGTCTGTACGATCGTCCCCGAGGGTCAAATCTTTCGTGCCGATTTTTCCCAGTCTGTTGGTCCTCCTCGATGCTTTGTTGCTGGTGTTTCGGCCGAGCTTTGGAAGTGGCATAGGAGATTAGGGCACTTGAGCTTTGAGTTGCTTTCCCGCTTGAGTGGTCTTGATCTTGTTCGAGGATTGCCCAAGTTGAAAGTCAAGAAGGATTTGGTTTGTGCTTCGTGACGGCATGGAAAGATGGTTGCTGCTTCTGACGCCCCTCTGACTGCGGTCATGTTCGAGCGACCTTGTGAGCTATTGCACATGGATTTGGTAGGGCCAGCTCGTGTTTGCTCTGCGGATGGGAAGTGGTATGTTCTTGTTGTGGTTGATGATTTTTCGAGGTACTCTTGGGTTTTCTTTTTGGAGGATAAGAGCGAGACATTTGGCTTTGTTCGAGACTTGATCTTGAGGTTGAAGAATGAGAGACATGGTGATGCCATTCGATATACGCAGTGACAATGGCACGAAATTCAAGAACTCTCATTTTGACACCTTTTGCAGTGATCTTGGTCTTGATCATCAGTACTCTTCTCCATACGTTGCTTGCCAGAATGGCGTAGTGGAGAGGAAGAATCAGACCCTTTGTGAGATGGCCAGGATGATGCTCGATGAGCATAGGACTCCTAGGCGGTTCTGGGCCGAGGCGGTCAATACCGCTTGCTATGTATCAAATCGCATCTTCCTTCGTGCTTTCAAGAAGAAGACCTCTTATGAGCTAATGCGTGGGCGACAACCCAAGGTGAGTCACTTTAGATCTTTTGGTTGCAAGTGTTTCATTCTGAAGAAGGGCAAGTTGGATAAGTTTGAGTCTAGATGTTCGGATGGTATTTTCCTTGGTTATGCGATTCACTCTAGAGCATATTGTGTACTCAACCTTGACACTAACCGAATTATGGAGACTTGCGAGGACCTTCGACGAGACACAGCCATGTAGCTCTTCTGCTTTTGAGTGTGCAGGTTACGAGGAGATTGGAGCGAGGATCTTTGAGGATGAGCAGGATGGAGATGGAGATGAAGACGATGATGGTGGTGATTCTCCCGTGGCTGGTCATGTACATGCTACTTCCACTTCGACGACGATGATCGAGGATGGTCCATCCCCTACACCCACTATGACTGAGGCTGTTTGAGTGGAGGCTGCTGCTGATGGGGAGATTGTGTCCAGACGAGAGGCTCCCCGACGCGTACAAGTGGATCACCTACCGACGACGATCATAGGTGACCTTCATGAACGCAGTACACGGTCGAGGTCAAGGAACACTTCTCATTTTGCTCACTCTGCATTTGTCGCTTCGTTTGAGCCCAAAGATATTCGACATGCTTTGTCTGATGAGAATTGGGTGAATTCCATGCCTGAGGAGTTGGAGAACTTTGAGAGAAACCAAGTTTGGGTGTTAGTTGATCCACCGCCAAATTGCCGTCCCATAGGTACCAAGTGGGCGTGGAAGAACAAAGAGGGTGAAATTAGGATGGTTGTGAGAAACATGTCGAGGTGGGTGGCTCAAGGGTTCAACCAGAAAGAGGGTATAGATTATGAGGAGACATTTGCTCATGTGGCCCGTTTGGAGGCAATTAGGATCCTTCTAGCCTTTGCCGTGGCTAAAGGGTTCAAGTTGTAACAAATGGACGTGAAGAGTGCTTTCTTGAATGGGGTGATAGAGGAAGAAGTGTATGTGAGGCAACCCCCAGGGTTTGAGAGCGAGAAATACCCACACTGTGTATACAAACTCCAGCGAGCGCTTTATGGGGTGAAACAGGCACCGAGAGCTTGGTATGCTAGGTTGAGAGGCTTTTTGCTGAGCAAGAGGTTTGTGATGGGCACAGTTGATAAGACCCTATTTCTCCTTAAGCATGGAAATGACCTCTTGATTGTTCGGATATATGTGGATGACATAATCTTTGGTGGCTCTTCTCATGATCTTGTCGCCAGATTTGCACATGACATGAGCAGGGAATTTGAGATGTCCATGATGGGCGAGCTGCAGTTTTTCTTAGGACTCCAGATCAAGAAGTGTAAGGACGGGACGTTTGTACATCAGGAGAAGTACACCAGGGACATGGTAAAGAAATTTGGCATGAACGACTCCAAGCCACTGACTACACCGATGAGTACCACTACGGCTTTGGACGCGGATGAGGATGGCGAACCCGTGGACCAGAAGGAGTACCGAAGCATGATCGGCTCCCTCCTCTACTTGACGGCGACGAGGCCGGACATACAGTTCTGTGTGTGTCTGTGCGCTCGTTTTCAGGCTTCACCAAGGACTTCACATCGGTAGGCTGTCAAGCAGATTTTCAGGTACTTGAACTACACTCCTGAGTTTGGTCTTTGGTATTCTGCCTCCTTGACACTCAGACTTCACGGGTACTCTGATGCTGATTTTGCTGGGTGTCGATTGGACCGCAAGTCTACCTCTAGGTGTTGCCAGTTTCTCGGTTCTTCTTTGGTCTCGGTTCTTCTTTGGTCTCTTGGTCATCTCGCAAGCAATCCAGTGTAGCCCAGCCCACTACAGAGGCCGAGTATATAGCTGCTGCTAGTTGTTGTTCCCAGCTCCTGTGGGTGACCTACACTATGAGCGATTTTGGTGAGGAGTGCTCCGAGGTTCCACTCTTTTGTGACAGCACCAGTGCCATAAGTGTAGCCAAAAACCCAGTCCTTCACTCCAAAATGAAACACATAGAAGTGAGATACCACTTTCTGAGGGACAATGTTGAGAAAGGAAACATATCCTTGTCCTATGTACCTACCCAAGATCAGCTAGCCGACATTTTACCTAAACCACTTGACCAAGTTACCTTCACACGCTTGCGAGGTGAACTTGGAGTGTGCTTTCCTTTCTAGCTAGGTCTTGGAGCTTCTCATGTATATATATGTGTCATATGTATCATTGGTTGCATTCCATGCATGCATTTTACATTTCTGTAGAAAACTTGGTAGGATAGCCATCTTTGGATCATTTGTGCTAGGATAAGCTTCTCTTATATACTTTGATCACTATGATGTGCTATATGTGAGATATGTGTATGCTTTGGGAATGGTGATGTGAATGCTATGTTATTGATGGTTTTGTCATATATTTATGTTGAGATAGCTTCCTTTTTGTGAAAATACTAAAAATGCTTCACTCATGAGTAGATACTTGTCTATGCTAATTTGTGCTTGAGTATCATGTTCTCTTTGCTTGGCGTCAAAGACCCATTTGTCATGATAAATGTTTAGCCCATATGTTCACTTGTGGAGGAGCATAAGCTTCTTTTTGCCGCAAAGGCATTTCATGTACCATGTTTAAACTTGAAAATGAAATAAGTGAACGAATTGCCTTATGCTTGAAAAATGAGCTCCAAATTATGTCTTTATGTTTTGATGTATATATCTTGGGTGCTAAACCGTAGCATGTTGTCTACCATGAGAAGTCTCATTTTAAGAAGTAGGCACATGGCTCAGTGGCTTTGACATGACATTTAGTAGCTTATGGGCGTTTGCTATGATCTTGTGATGAGAACTTGTGATCTTGTATGAGCTATGTATGATCTAGTTTTGTTTGCTCAAATTGCCATGGATAGGGCTTTACTCATGAGATGAATGTTTCTTTGTGAAAATTGCCTAAAATTGCTTTTGGCCATGTCACATGCTTATATGTCTCTACCTTCTTGATGGCAATGTGCTAACTACACCATATCTACTTTGCTTGCTCTATGTCTCATTTGTAGCATTTTGTTGTGCTCCTTGTATATTTGAGAAGCTTTGTAGACTGTATATGCTTTGACATGCATTTTTCATGAAAACAAGGGGGAGAGCTTCATGACATCTTGATTCATGCATTGTCAACAAGGGGGACAGTTTGTGAGATTTGGTATGAATTTGTGAGATTTTTGCATGTGGGGAGAAAATTTGAGAAAAGAGGTTACATTTTCTTAGGGGGAGTTAGCATATGTGCAGGGGGAGCTCCTTTGGTTTGCCTGAGTTTTGTGCTTTGTGATGTGCTCTTTGCGAGCTTAGTTTTGTCTCGGCTGTGTTGAGCCGTTGCCCTTGCCTTAGGGGGCTAAGACTTAGTCTGGCAAGTAATCGTGGTTTTCGCTTGTTCTTTGGCTTTAGATCACTTGCTTGGAGGTTTGTGTTCGTGGTTGTTTTCTTTTCTTTTTCTCTATGATGGTTACTATGGGTGTTGTCAATGCACTCATCAAGATGGAGATTGAGGACAAGGTGTGTCCGAAGACTAGTGGAGGGTCGCTCCTTAGTGATGAGTCATTGACAACGTGGTGTGGACTGATGCTTGGCTAAGTGTGCAGGTACAGGTTGCGGTTTGACTCGTGTCGGTGCATGTGAAGAACAAGCGCGAAAGGCCTTAGCTGTGGCGGCCTTCGGGTGATGGAGAGGCAAGTAGGCTTGGCTCGATGGACCCGGTGGCCGATGGGGTCAAGTGCGAGCCGTGCGGTGATCCGGGAGCATCGGGAAGCTTCGAGGCGGGGGGCACATGGCGTGATCGCGGGGTTTGCGTCGATGCTAAGCAAGACCGCGGTGGAAGCGTGTCCACTCGATGAAGACTAGACCATATTGCCCCTGAGGGGTGTGTATCTTCTATTTGAGTTGTAGGTGTAGCGTGGTCATTTACCTCCTCCGGTGAACTTCGTATAAATAGCGGAGAGGTGGATGGCATCTCTCTCTCTTGGACTCTAGGGTTTCCTCCCTCGGTAGATCGCTCTGGACTGCTTCTGTTCCTCTGCTTTCCTTAGGCTAGATACTTGTATAGACTCTGACCTCTGGATGTATGAAAGCATTCAGCGTTGTGGTGATCTCCTAGATCTTTGTGATTTTCGTGTCATTTTCGGGACTATTTTTGGGGAGTTTCGTTCTTCGCTCGATTCGAGGATCATGGGTGGATGCCTTGCGCATCTTTGTGTATAATTTTTACCCCTCAAACGCCGGGAAACACCTTCGATTCGTGAGTTTTTGGTCGGAGCCCGAGTTCTTGGTGGTGGTTCGTGTGATTCGTGATTCCCGGTGATTTAGGGAGTTAGAGGCTGAGATTTTTGGGGCATAGCTTCCTCTTGTGACGCTTATCATCTCCGCCAAATCTTGTCTCAAGAGCTCTAGCCGTTTGGGAGATCCGGTGATGGAAAGGTGGAGTTGACTCCCGAGCTCGAGCAGTTTTTGGTTCCGTTCATGCGTGGCGGATAGTCCGCCTGGTACGCACGAACAGTCCGCGTGGCTCCTATTCATCGGAGTTCGTGGGCGTTCGTGTTTCGATCCGTTTCGCCCCTAGGGTTTTGTTGCAGGCAGTTTGCGGACAGTCCCCGAGTCCTTCACGGACGGTCTGCGTTGTCAAGTTTTTGTTTGGGGTTGAGTTGCGTTTGTCTGGGGTTTTCAGCGACTTTGCCGGACGATCCGCGTGGCCTTCACGGACAGTCCGTGACACTGGCGGACGGACCGCGTGGCCCTGTCGGATGGTTCGATTTTCCCGGTGCGCTACTGGAGGTTCTGTTGAAGTTTTCGAACAGTCCGCATCGACAGTCCGGACAGTCTGCATCGACGGTCCGGACAGTCCGCCACATCGTTGCGGACGGTCTGCCCGTACCAGCCAGACAGTCCACGCCTGGTTTTCCAGAATTGACTAGGTGCTTCGGTTCTTGTCTTGTGCTTCCGCGCTTTGTTTCAAGGCTTGTCTCAAGGACTTGTAGGCTTGTGTGTGCCTAGTCTAGAGCTTCTCTGGTGTGTGCAAGTACTCGGAGTGGCAATCGGGGTATAGGCCGAGTTCGTCCTTCGGGAAGAATTTTTTCGGCTCCCATTCACTCCCCCCCTCTCTAGTCGCCTATTTGGTCCTTCAAAATGAGCCAGGGTTCCAAGAGTTGGTTGCAATATCCCCTCAAGTGAGTTTATATGGAGGGCACCGAATGACCAAACTACCCCTACTTACGTAACTTAAGATACACGCCCACCAAGGGAACTTTGAGAACTTTGGTCGATTTCTCCATCGGACGGACGCCCGTCGACCGCAAGTGTGACAGAACCGCCCAAATTAATTCCATATTATTGCCTAAACCACTCCATTTGGTCATTAAGCAATAATATCGAAGTAACTTGTTGCCTCTGCCGGGTCAAGCCCGGTAAATCACTTTAACAAGGATCGGATACTCGTACATAAGAAACCTATAGCTCGCGAGTGACGAACATCACTCGACTTTTACCATGTCCTTAGAGCATGGCAACTAGCGACCTATCATGCTAGTATTTGAGCATAGGAACCTAGGATCATGCATCTAGGGTTTCAATTCAACTCCTGAAACGTAAATGCTCAAACATTGCATAACATAATTGTAAAAGTTAGAAAATTGGGTTATGCTCCAGGGCTTGCCTTCACTAGCAAAATCAGTGGAGAAATCCTCCGAACTTTGGTTCGGGTCTTGCTGCACCTCCAACACGTTCACTTCTCCTTCAGCTAGATCTCCCTCAGATTCCGGCACCAGCTCGTTGTTCCCGTCTGGAAGTTCTACACGACATGCATATGCATTAACTTCATATATTTATAAATGAGAAGTGAGAACGTAGCTTAGAATTGAAGGGTAAACATGGGGTGCATGGGTGACCACATTCACCTAGACAAGGATATAAGCATTCTCTTCCTATCAAAGATAAGGGTGTGTGTGGTTTAACTTCCTTATTTGATGGTGATTGTGTGCATATTTAAATTAAATAAATTTTTTTCACCAATTTAAGGGGTGCTGTTCATGAGTTGAATTGGTGAAGCTTAAATAATGATTTGAAATGTAAACAAAGGTGATTTTTATTTTCCTTTTATTTCTTGGATTAAGCTTGATTTACTTCGAAAAATCATTCTAGAAGAACTACAAACAATGTGGCCATGAAACATTGCAGGGAGGCACATCACACTATACATGAGCTACTGCCAAAAATTTAGACCAAACCAAGCTACAGATTTAGCATGAAAATACAACTAGATTCATTCATTAAAAACAAAAATAAATCATACAGAAAAAATATACCACATCTTGAGCTAGAAAATCATGTAGAGGTGAAAAACATCTAACTATGCAGAGATATGCACTTACTCAGCAAAGAAAATTTAAATTACTTCAAATTTTATGAAGCAAGGTTCAACTTGTGCAAAAATTACTTGACCCTAGTAAACATGACAAAATCATCACTACCATTTATCATGGGTGCAAAACCATTAAACAGGATCATAGCAAAAAGATGGGATCCAAAAGATCAACACATTAATTTACAAAAATCATAAATAGGAACATTGCTGAAAAACAACTTTAATTCATAACTAAAGATCTACTTGATAACTTTCTGCCAAAATTTAACCAGAAGACCAACATGACATATAGAACAACATATCCAAAATTGAGCTTCAGATCGTGCATAGAATTTGAATTATTTCAAATCTAGCCAAACTGGTAAATTCAAAATTATTCAAAACATACAGATACATTTGAAAACTTCCTTTGTAGAAAAGTTTGTTCTACTCATAAGGATCACAAAAAAACTGATTTTGCATTTTTACGATGTCTCTATGATTTGATATGAATTTTACAAGATTCAGAAGTTTGAAACTAAAAAGGAAGAATCCTTTTTACCGAAAGGTCCCTGGCTAAAGATCTTTAATCACAACCATGCCCTCTCATTTACAGAAAAGCCCTCGGTTTCACTGTTTAAACCATGGAAAGATTTGGGGGCTCGCAATTGGGTCCCTGGCGGCACGGCCGGTTGGATTCCGGCGAGCCAGCGGCCGGAGTTGGTCGGGGGAGCGGTGGAGGTCGACGGCGAGCTCACCTAGGGGCTAGCCATGGCCGGAGTTGGGCGGGGAAGACGTCGGCGAAGGGGTTCGGCGACGGGGTGCGGAGGCGGTCGCTGCACGGGCTGCTCCGGCGAGCAGGGCGGCGGTGGTGAGCAAAGAGCGGCTCGGGAGGCTCCTGTGGGGTCTAGCGGTGGCTCTGGTGCGCTTTATGGCCGGCGAGATGGAGTGGGATGGTGAGCTTTGCGATGGGGCGCCAATGGCGGCGGCAGAGCGGTGGACGCGCGTGGAGCTGCGGCGCTCAGGTCCTTTTAATAGGCGGCGGTGGCGTGCTAGGCGATGGCGCGCGACTGGGCACTCCAGCGTGCGCAGGCTGGAGGAGCGGCGCGCACAAGCGGCGCCCTAGCGCGGCACAAGGCACGCGCGCGGCGCGCGCGGGCGCGGCACGGCCGGGCGGGTGCGGCACGGGAGTCGTGCCACCTGGCACGTTCTACCCGGACCGGCTCCACCCTAGGAGTATGCACCTGGACGCGACACACCTGATGGCACTGGTGGGACCCATGTACGGCGCGGCACGGATGACGGGGCAGGCGGCGACCCAATGCGGCGCACGCTCTCGCGCTCTGGAGCGTGTGGCGGCGTTCCAGCAGTTTAGCCTAGGTACCTTTGACCGGCTCAAAGAAATCAAAGTTGAATACAACTCAAAAATCTATCAATACCAAAGATGTAGAGGATATAACCCTCTTCAACTTTCGTTAAGGTCGACCTATGAAAATCTTCACGGATTTTGAACAAAATTGGCTTGAAGTTCATGTTTTTCTCGACTAGGTCAAAGAGTGTCCCTAAGCTTTGACCAGGATTTAGGGGCTTTTCCACTTCGAATTCCAAATGCCGCCAATTGAATCAAATGTGTCCCATGTAAAAATGAGCAACTTTCATATTGGCCGATTTTGAAGTTGTTATATGAAAAGTGGAGTTTGCATTGAGCCATCACAACATGTCAAAAAGAAGCTTGAGCGGGTGCTTAGGGTAGCTAGGGTTTTTCTCCCACTTACAAGCCAAAACACAAAAAGTGCCAATGGACAAAGTTGTGTCCAATGAAAATCTTGACAACTTTTATTTTGGCCGAATTTGAAGTGTTTAGTGAAAATTTGGAGAACGAGCTAGATCATCAAAGATAGGTGTAGAGTTCTAGGGTTTTGACTTGGGTTTTGGGAGGGTTGACCTAGGGTTAGGGGTTTGACCACGTCAACCAAGTTAGTTACCATGCTTAGCCTTACTAATGATGATGATTACTGTTACATAAACATCAGGGAAGTAACAGCCTACCCCCCTTACAAAGAATCTCATCTCGAGATTCGGAAAATAAAAGACAAAGGTAGGAAAAACACTTACGAGTGCGAGATTGTAGAAAACCCGGATACTTGGTGTTGAGATAATGTTCCGTCTCCCAAGTAGCTTCTTCTTCAGTATGGTGACTCCATTGGATTTTATACATTTTTACCGAATGTTGTCGAGTCTTCATCTCTTTTTGATCCAAAATTCTCAGAGGATGCTCAACCACAAATAGGTCGGGTTCGATCCAAGCATTGGATTCGACGATAACTTTTATCTCCGGCTTATTTGCACATTTCCTGAGTTGTGAAACATGAAACACATTGTGGATCGCTGAAAGTCGTTCAGGAAGCTGAACGCGATAGGCAACCGGTCCACAAACTTGAATGATTTCATAAGGGCCAATATAGCGTGGTGCTAATTTTCTTTTTACTCCAAATCTTTGAATTCCCTTTGTTGGTGAAACTTTGAGATAGGCATACTCACCAACTTGATACGACTTAGGTTTCCTTCCTTGATCATGGTAACGTTGTTGTCGCATTTGAGCTGTCTTTAGATTTGCTTGTATTACTTTTACCTTTTCTTTCGCTTCTTCAACTAAAGATGTACCAAAGAATTCACTTTCCCCGGTCTGTGACCAGTTCAAAGGAGTTTGACATCTCCTTCCATAAAGAGCTTCAAACGGTGCCATTTTCAAACTAGCTTGATAGCTATTATTGTACGAGAATTCAGCCAAGGACAAGCAATTGTCCCAATTCTTGTCGAAATGTATAATACAAGCTCTCAACATATCCTCTAGGACTTGATTGACTCTCTCAGTCTGACTATCTATTTGAGGGTGGTAAGCAGAACTGTGAAGTAGCTTGGTTCCCATTGAGGTATGTAGGTGTTCCCAAAAACGTGACATGAACTGAGAACCTCTATCCGAAACGATGGTTCAAGGAACTCCGTGTAAGCACACGATGCGTTCGAGATAAATCTCTGCATATTGCTTTGCTGAGTATGTGGTATGAACAGGAATAAAGTGTGCGGTCTTGGTGAGTCTGTCCACACTAACCCAGATGGAATCACGGTGCTTAGATGTGAGAGGCAGTCCTACTATGAAATCCATACTTATATCATCCCATTTCCATGAAGGTATCGGCAAAGGTTGAAGAACACCATCGGTTTTCAAATGACTGGCTTTAATTATTTGACATGTGTCACACTCGGACACATATTTGGCAATCTCTACTTTCATATTTGACCACCAGAAGTTTTCCTTCAAATCTTTGTACAATTTGCTACTCCCAGGATTAATCGAAAACTTGGATAGATGATCTTCATCCAAAATTTCCTTCCTGAGACTAGTATCATTTGAGACGACAAGACGTTGCCCAAACCAAACTGTACCCTTTGCGTCTTGGTGGAAACACTTTTGTTTAGGATCATCTTCTGAAAATTTTTGCCTTATCTTCTTAACATCCTCGTCGTTGGACTGAGCATTTGAAACTTTGTCATACAAAGTTGTCTCCATGCCAATAGCATTTAATTCACCTTGACTGACAATTTCCAAATTGAGTTTGTTCATCTCGTGGCACAATGTGTCACTATAGGTGTCCACGGATAAGCAATTGCAATGGGCTTTTCGGCTAAGAGCATCGGCAACGACATTTGCCTTGCCGGGGTGGTAATGTACCTCCAAGTCATAATCTTTAATAAGTTCTAACCATCTTCTCTGGCGCATATTCAAGTCGGCTTGAGTGAAGATATACTTGAGGCTCTTATGGTCAGTGAATATATTGCAACGTGTCCCCATTAAATAATGCCTCCACATTTTGAGAGCACGAACAACCACTGCTAATTCAAGATCATGAGTGGGGTAATTCATTTCATGGGGTCGAAGTGCTTGAGAAGCATAAGCAATGACTCTATTTTCTTGCATGAGAACATATCCAAGACCAGTATCTGAGGCATCACAATAAACCTCATATGGCTTAGAGTTGTCTGGTTGAGCCAACACGTGTGATGAAGTCAAATGTTGCTTTAGGGTGAGGACAGCTTTTTCACAATTCTCACCCCACACAAGCTTGACCCCTTTCTTCAGAAGTTCAGTCATAGGTTTGGCAATTCTGGAAAAATCCAGAACGAAGCGACGATAATAACCAGCTAATCCGATAAAGCTTCGAATCTAATGAACGAACTTAGGTGGTTTCCAATCTATCACTTCTTGCACTTTACTTGGATCCACTGAGATACAATCACTAGAAATAGTGTCACCCAAGAATTTCACACTGTCCTGCCAGAATTCACATTTGGAGAATTTAGCATAAAGCTTGTGATCTCTTAAATGTTGCAGGACAATGCGGAGATGTTCGGCATGTTCTTCTTCATCTTTGGAATAAATTAAGATGTTGTCAATAAAGACCACCACGAACTTATCCAGTTCGTTCGTGAATACCGAATTCATGAGGTACATGAAGTAAGCAGGAGCATTAGTCAGCCCGGAGGACATGACTAAAAATTCATATAGCCCATATCGTGTGGAAAAGGCAGTTTTAGGAATATCACAAGGCCGGATCTTTATCTGATGATATCCTGATCTAATATCAATCTTGGAAAAGACCTTTGCTCCTAATGGTTGATCAAACAACACATCAATGCGGGGAAGGGGGTATTTGTTTTTGATAGTCACCGCATTGAGAGGTCGGTAGTCCACACATAGTCTCAAACTATCGTCTTTCTTCTTAACGAAGAGAGCAGGATGTCCCCAAGGAGAAGAACTCAGGGGAATGAAACCCTTATCCAACAATTCCTGAAGCTGGGTCTTCAACTCAGCCAGTTCCTTGGGTGGCATGCGGTAGGCTCTCTTTGAGATAGGTGCCGTACCAGGTTGAAGTTCGATAACGAACTCAATGTCTTGGTCCGGTGGCATATCCGGCAGATCATCAGGGAATACATCCGGGTACTCACACACCATTGGAATTTCTTCTAATTGGGTAGCTATGGTTACATAAGCACATGAATCCACAAATACTCTGGAAGGTAAGTAGAGCGTTGATGCTCCTACTCTCGGGGAGTTAATTTCTATCCTTCGCTCAGAAATGTCCAAGATCACCTTGTGCAGGGTCATCCAGTCCATTCCTACAGTAACATCTATTCCATCTAGACCCAAGGTTATAAGATTCATCTGAAAAACTTTGCTACCTAACTCCAAAGGTACCCCAATGATTAGGGTGTTGGAAGAAATTTTTCCTCCCGGTGTGGTGATCTTATAGATACTCCTAGTATGTGTTTCCTTTAAACCCAACTTGATTTGTGTTTGCTTGTTCATAAAACTGTGCGTAGCACCAGAATCAAACAAAATCTTAATAGGTTTGCCTTGGATAGAGAATGTACCTGTCATGACTGCTGCTCTCTCAGGAATTCCCACCATTGTGGTGAAGTTGAGACGATCCTGCTTGACTTGCACGGTCTGCTTCTTTCCCTTGTCCTTGTTGTCCTGATTAGGTCCACGTCCTTGGTTCTGCTGGTTGCGCTGGTTCTACTGCTTGGGACGGGGGCACTCATTAGCATAGTGTCCCGTCTCACCACAGTTGTAGCATTTGCCATCCCTATCATTCCGGTTAGCCTGCGAAGCATTGGACTTGTAATTCTGCTGCTGGGAAGCAGAAGAACGATAGTCTGCCCGCTGCTGATTCTGAGATGGCTTAGCTACCCAGCGTCTAGGCCGTTGATTCCTTTGAGAATCCTGGGAAACCTTCTTCACAAGGTGAAAATTCCGATTAGGTGCGTTGTTAGAGTTGAACGCAGCCTTTCTCTTCTTTGCATTCTGCGTCCTCTTCATAGCATCTTCTTGGGAAATAGCCAAATTCACTATCTCATGGTAGGTGTCAGTCTTGATGGGGTTCAGCCTTTCATAAAGCTCAGGATCAAGACCACGTCGGAAACGATCCATCTTCTTCTCATCATTATCCACATGATATCCCCATACTGACAAAGGTTGTTGAATTTCTGGGCATACTGATACACAAAGTTCGAACCTTGCCTTAATTCCAGTAGTTCGCTTATCTTCCGATCAACCATTCCTTGAGGAATGTGATGAGTCTTGAACGCTGTCTTGAACTCATCCCAAGTAAAAGCATGTCCAGCTAGTTGTGTCATCTTAAAGTGTTCCCACCAGATCAGAGCAGGGCCACGAAGCTGCAATTCTGCAAAGCTAGCCTTGCGCTCCTCTGAGCATGGCAGAGTGAGAGCATCGAACCTGGCCTCAATGGCACGAATCCAAGCACCAGCCTCCATTGCTTATTCTGCTTTGGTGAAAATTTGTGGCTTCATGGCCGTGAAGTGCTCATTCTTGGCCACTTGTGGCTGGTCATCACGCGGATTGCCGCATTGCTGCTGCTGCTGCTGATTGTGCAAGATCTGGCGCATCATATCAGCTTGAGCCAAAAGGAAGGTCTCCATGGGCGTCATGGGAGGTGGCAGTGGCGGATTGCTGCCACTAGCATCACCGAACCCATGGGGAGTATTGGGAGTGGGACCCACCATCTGAAAAATCATGGGAATAGAGATTAGTCACACATTCTCAAGCTTGCAGATAGAATTATGCACAAGTAGAATATGTGAAACAATCCATTCATTGCAGAATTTTTCAGGAGGGTCAGCCACAACACTAAAATGAAAAATCTGTATCTCCCAGCTCGATTAACGGATGGTGCTCAAACTTGGTTAGAAGGAGCATAATTTCGTGCACTACGACTTTGATATTCAACGAATACACGGATTTTGATGTTATCATGCTTGAAAAAAATCACCTATCGACTCTCTGTCCTGGCTGTTTTTCAGCCAGCCGAGGGTTACAAAAATATTCATAACTCTCAACATAAAAGGAAAAAAGGGTGAAAATTTGTGAGCATGCACAAAATAAAATTTCCAACAGCTTTTCTTTTCATTGCACAGCTCATATTTGATCATAAGGAGGTCCAAATTACAGATTACTAGAACTGCTGCAGAAAGACTTGCAACACTTGGATACTACACTTGATTACAACACATGCTAGGCCCTCATTCAACATATTAGTGGTTAACATGCAGCTTCTAACCATACAAAAGAATACTCCATCTTCGTTAGCCTATCCCTTCCACGGACCAAATTAGGCCATCGTAGGAGTACACATGCTGCACTAACTACTACCATCTAGAAGTCATCTAGGTTGCCTACAGAGGAAGCGCTAGAAGCAGATGAAGCAATCTCCATTGGCTCCACCTGTGGTTCTTCTTTCTCACTATCTATCATGGACTGAGTGTCCTCTGGATTATCCTCCATAGCCTCCGGAACTGGTGGTGGTGGCGGCTGCTGTAGCATAGCGATCATGCCATGGGCAGCACCCAGATCCTCGTCCATCAACTCTAGCTGCTCTTCCATTTGTGCTAGTGCTTGTATGTGCTGTAAGCGCTCATCCCTCATCTGATCCATCTCAACCTGCATCTGCTCTCGCTGCTCCTGGAGTCCCATAATAGTCTGAAGGCAATCAGCGAGCTGGTTTACCAACTGGGCCGCACAGGTCACCTAGCGAGCCTCTCTAGCCTCCAGTCCAACAATCCTTAGTCGTGCCTCAGCAAGGTCTCGCTCCAGTCCCATGTAGCTAAGGGAGATAGAGCGCAGGTGGTGAGTCCGTACCCCCAACACCCCAGCAGTGTCGAGAGCAACAGTGGACACGTCTGTGGTAGCCACACTGCGAAGAGCCTGAAGATGGTACAGTGCGTTCGTGCACTGTGACATCTCGTGCAGTACATCCAGTGGGGCCCTCTTAGTCAGAAGCACTGTCATGTTTCCCATGCGGTTCCTCCATGCGGGATCCGCGGGGTCCACGGTCGGAAGTAGTCCCACCGGAGTCGAAGAAACCTCGAGACGGTGCTGGTCACCAAAAGCGTTCAGCACTCTCAAAGCAGCAACCTCAAGTGTCTCCATCATGCAGATGCCTGACACGTCCATGCTCAGGTCCAGCCACTCCGGGTGAGTAGGGTGAAGTGGCACGGTCACCCGAACATAGCAGCGAGGCATTCCAAGTTGCGTGTTCTCCAACGCCACGTACGTCGGAGGAGTGGTGTACCCTGATGAGCGAAGAGTGTCCCACAAAATGTAGGCAAACCCCTCAAGGTGTAGCCCGTTGGTGCGGACCATCCCGTCAGGACGTACCTCCCAGAATAGCGGTCCAGCCATCTGTATCAACAAAACTCCCACCGATTAGTGTGAGTTAAAAGATAACAGATTTTGTCCAAAGCACAAAAATGCATATAGCTCATATTCTGGTAGGCCAAAAATTCTCAAATTTTTCCAGCTATTCAGTGATGTTATTTAACCCAAGATTGGTATTCAAAAGTTGGGCTAAAAGCAAAAGGAAGATGCCCTAATAGACCAAAGTTCAGTTCTCTGTCTCCCAAGAAAAACAGCAAGCAGACAGGAACTAAACTGAGCATAACTACAGATTCCCTTGCTCAAAAATTCTGAGATTTTTACAGCAGGAACTAGTCAAGATTTTACACAACTTTTGTATCTAACTTTTCTCCATAAAACTCTGTTAAAAGGGTCGAAAAATTCAGACCAATGGAGCATCCAAAACTGAGAAACAAGGACAGCTATTAAGATTGGGATGATGTGAAAGCGTTTTGGTGAGGTGTTTTAGGATAGATTATGAAGTGATTTAATTACTTCTTAACAACTTTTAGCATGATGCAAAAGTGTCCTAAACATCCTCACAAGGCAAATCCATGCCCAGGAATCGTGGTTCGCGCCGGTGGTAAGGCACAAATATACGTCTCTCCCTATAATAGCTGGTCGGATAACTAACCGTTCGATCTACTGGAACGTGGTTAGTGTACCTGCAAAAGAAAGAACCTTCCGTGCCAGCACGTCACGGAAGCGTCCACAAACATTATTGTTCACTATAGAAATGGCACCCATGCGTTTAGCGTTGCATGGACAGCGTCCAACCTGAGACACGCCCTTTTTGAATGGAGGGTGTCCCCCTTCGCATGTTCATAATGCGGAATCATGCACACGTATGGCAAAACGTGGCGACATCACAACCCATGATATGTTCATGTGGAATAGAGCATATCATCCTTCGCATGCTTTGCATACGGACAACGCACGTATGAAACACGTGGGCATCCAACCGAGAAGATAGGATCCGTTAAATAGATTGCCCTGTCAACCCTCGCATACTCGTGATGCGGCACAGCACACGTATGAAACACATGGCTTAAGGTGTGCTGGAAGTTAGTTTAAATACACCATATATTACTAGCCACCTGAAAGAACCCAAAATCCCTCTAGGGCCTCTCGGACTAGTTCATCCTTAGCGTTCCTAACGCATTTTGCAAACACACCTTAATCTTGCAAGTTTTATTCCAAAAACATGTTATTAAGGGTGTATTAAAATCTCTGGTGTACAAGTGAGCTCTGATGCCAGCTGTGATAGAACCGCCCAAATTAATTCCATATTATTGCCTAAACCACTCCATTTGGTCATTAAGCAATAATACTGAAGTAACTTGTCGCCTCTGCTGGGTCAAGCTCGATAAATCACTTTAACAAGGATCGGATACTCGTACATCAAAACTCACACGATGGTGAGTCCAGAGACAAACATTTCACAAACATTACATCAAGCTTCATAAGATTCATTATTACAAACCAAGTCTTTTGCATAAGGTAAATGGATCAGAGTTCGAAACACAGCGGAAATAAAATACTAAACGTCATAAGTAACATCATAGGAGGCCATCCATGATGTCACTAAGCACGGTCATCCTCCCACTCAACTTAACAACCGGGTGGGAGAGAACCAAGCCACGGAAACCCATCACCATTCACATCACCTGAAAACAACAACAAAAGCAAGGCTGAGTATACTAATACTCAGCAAGACTTAATCGTCGGGTGATGGAAAATCACCAACTCTCTAGACATGCAAGGCTCTTTGGCTAGTGGGTTGTTTTGCTGAAAAGCAACAAAGAGTATGTCCTTACTTTCAAGTTTTAGCTCAAAATTCTAGTTGATTATCCATTACTAAGTAAGTAACTATTGCGAGCATAAGTTGTGCAAACAATTAAGCATACATCCAAATTAAATCTCAATTCCATCATCACAGGGACATAGAGTGTATGGTTAAGCAATATCGGGTAACGGTGAGAGGCCGATGATCGATCGATTAATAACCTTGCAAGGTGGACCTAAACACACGGGAGAATGCATACCCCAAGAATAACAACTAAAACCCAACAGGGGGCGGGGTATGCACCAACCAGGCAGTTCCCAACCGTCCTCGATTCAGGATCCATTTCTACAGTCTTTGGTACATGGCTTGCTGGTAACGGAGACACACGCCGCCAAGCTTTACACATGCACCACACTGCTGCAGGTAGGGGGGACTCATCCCAAGATTAGTGGTCATAGATCCCTTACCGGATTCAGAAAGTACTAGGCTTACCGGTCCCATTCTCGACAAATGTTTAATACGTTCAAACGCTTAACCACAGACCTACTGGCCGGAGCCGGTCCCATGCTCTTACCACATGAGGATATCCATTTTACAAAATCTTATGATTCCAACATAAGAGACCTATAGCTCGCGAGTGATGAACATCACTCGACTTTTACCGTGTCCTTAGAGCATGGCAACTAGCAACCTATCATGCTAGTATTTGAGCATAGGAACCTAGGATCAAACATCTAGGGTTTCAATTCAACTCCTGAAACATAAATGCTCAAACATTGCATAACATAATTGTAAAAGTTAGAAAATTGGGTTATGCTTCGGGGCTTGCCTTCACTAGCAAAGTCAGTGGAGAAATCCTCCGAACTTTGGTTCGGGTCTTGCTGCACCTCCACCACGTTCACTTCTCCTTCAGCTAGCTCTCCCTCAAATTCCGGCACTAGCTCGTTGTTCCCGTCCGGAAGTTCTACACGACATGCATATGCATTAACTTCATGTATTTATAAATGAGGAGTGAGAACGTAGCTTAGAATTGAAGGGTAAACATGGGGTGCATGGGTGACCACATTAACCTAGACAAGGATATATCCAGCATACTCTTCGTATCAAAGATAAGGGTGTGTGTGGTTTATCTTCCTTATTTGATGGTGATTGTGTGCATATTTAAATTAAATATTTTTTCTTCACCAATTTAACGGGTGTTGTTCATGAGTTGAATTGGTGAAGCTTAAACAAAGATTTGAAATGGAAACAAAGGTGATTTTTATTTTCCTTTTATTTCTTGGATTAAGCTTGATTTACTTCGAAAATTCATTCTGGAAGAACTACAAACAATATGGCCATGAAACTTTGCAGGGAGGCACATCACACTATACATGAGCTACTGCCAAAAATTTAGACCAAACGAAGTCACAGATTTAGCATGAAAAATACAACTAGATTCATTCATTAAAAAAAATCATACAAAAATAAATATACCACATCTTGAGCTAGAAAATCATGTAGAGGTGCAAAACATCTAACCATGCAGAGATATGCACTTACTCAGCAAAGAAAATTTAAATTACTTCAAAATTTATGAAGGAAGGTTCAACTTGTGCAAAAATTACTTGACCCTAGTAAACCTGACAAAAATATCACTACCATTTATCATGGTTGCAAAACCATTAAACAGGATCGTAGCAAAAGGATGGGATCCAAAAGATCAACAAATTAATTTACAAAAATCATAAACAGGAACATTGCTAAAAATCAACTTTAATTCATAACTAAAGATCTACTTGATAACTTTCTGCCAAACTTTAACCAGAAGACCAACATGACATATAGAACAACATATCTAAAATTGAGCTTCATATCATGCAAAGAATTGACTTATTGCAAATCTAGCCGAACTGGTAAATTCAAAATTATTCAAAACATACAGAGGAATTTGAAAACTTCCTTTGTAGAAAAGTTTGTTCTAGTCATAAGGATCACAACAAAACTGAGTTTGCATTTTTACGATTTTTCTGTGATTTGATATGAATTTTACAAGATTCAGAAGTTCGAAACTAAAAAGGAAGAATCCTTTTTACCGAAAGGTCCTTGGCTAAATATCTTTAATCACAACCATGCCCTCGCATGTACAAAAAAGCCCTCGGTTTCACAGTTTAAACCCTGGAAAGATTTGGGGGCTCGCAATTGGGTCCCTTGCAGCGCGGCTGGCCGGATTCCGACGAGCCGGCGGCTGGAGTTGGTCGGGGGAGCGACGGAGGTCGACGACGAGCTCACCTAGGGGCTAGCCGTGGCCGGAGTTGGGCAGGGGAAGACGTCGGCGAAGGGGTTTGGCGACAGGGTGCGGCGGCAGCCGCTGCACGGGCTGCTCCGGCGAGCAGGGCGGCGGTGGTGAGCAAAGAGCGGCTCGGGAGGCTCCAGTGGGGTCTAGCAACGGCTTTGGTGCGCTTCACGGCCGGCGGGATGGAGCGTGACGGCGAGCTCTGTGGTGGGGCGCCAATGGCGGTGGCGGAGCGGTGGACGCGCGTGGAGCTGCGGCGCTCCGGTCCTTTTTATAGGCGGCGGTGGCGTGCTAGGTGATGGCACGCGACTGGGCACTCCAGCGTGCACGTAGGCGGGAGGAGCAGTGCGCACAAGCGGTGCCCTGGCGCGGCACAAGGCGCGAGCGGTGCGCGCGGGCGCAGCGCGGCCGGGCGGGTGCTGCGCGGGCGTTGTGCCACCTGGCACGTTCCACCCGGACCGGCTCCACCCTGGTAGTGTGCACCTAGACGCGACACACCTGATGGCACAGGCGGGACCCACGTACGGCGCGGCACAGACATCGGGGCAGGTGGCGACGTGACGCGGCGTGCGCTCTCGCGCTCTGGAGCGCGTGGCGGTGTTTCGGCAGTTTAGCCTAGGTACCTTTGACCGGCTCAAAGAAATCAAAGTTGAATACAACTCAAAAATCTGTCAATACCAAAGATGTAGAGGACATAACCCTCTTCAACTTTCGTTAAGGTCGACCTATGAAAATCTTCACGGATTTGAACAAAATTGGCTTGAAGTTCATGTTTTTCTCGGATAGGTCAAAGAGTGTCCCTGAGCTGTGACCAAGATTTAGGGGCTTTTCCACTTCGAATTTCAAATACCGTCAATTGAATGAAATGTGTCCCATGTAAAAATGAGCAACTTTCAAATTGGCCGATTTTGAAGTTGTTATATGAAAAGTGGAGTTTGCATTGAGCCATCAAAACATGTCAAAAAGAAGCTTTAGGGGGTGCTTAGGGTAGCTAGGGTTTTTCTCACACTTACATGCCAAAACACAAAAAGTGCCAATGGACATAGTTGTGTCCCATGAAAATCTTGACAACTTTTATTTTGGCCGAATTTGAAGTGTTTAGTGAAAATTTGGAGAACGAGCTAGATCATCAAAGATAGGTATAGAGTTCTAGGGTTTTGACTTTGGGTTTTGGGAGGGTTGACCTAGGGTTAGTGGTTTGACCAAGTCAACCAAGTTAATTACAATGCTTAGCCTTACTAATGATAATGATTACTGTTACATAAACATCAGGGATGTTACAGTAAGCCACTTCAACTCCACACAATCCTTGCGATCACACCGCGTGTCCCCTGCTTCGAAGCTTCTCGACGCGCTGCGGCCCAAGCGGTCAGACCGCCCCTCCTGGGCAGTCAGACCGCCCTGCCCCCGGTCTTTCCCTAGTTAGGCGAGCAGACAGCCCTGACCAGGCGGTCAGACCGGCCCAGGCAGGTCGGCTCGCCACGTCGAGTCTTCCGTCTTGGCTTTGTGGCTCAGCCAAGTAACCCAGTGGTTTTGTGGCCAAACCACTGCAAACCCCTCGTGCAAGCTTCAGTTGTTATCTGCTACCCTGCACTGACTCCATCCTTTCTTGACGTCGTCTTGCTCTTCTTGCCAGCATATGGCCTGCACTTGATTTCGTCGGCCACTAGGTACCTCGAACGAAGCCTACATGTCTCTCCGCTCCTGGGAGGTCACACAGACATAGACCTTTCACGCTTGTTCTTCACATGCACCATGCGAATCAAGCCGCAACCTGCACCTGCAATACTAGGCCAAGAGTCAGTCCACACAACGTTGTCAATCACTCATCACCAAGGAGCGACCATCCACCAGTCCTCGGACCACATAGGTCCTTATCCTGCAATCTCACTAGGACAGGAAGTTGTTCCGGCAGCTAAAGGACAAAGTGAATGTGCACACGATGGTATAGATGCTAACCTACTTAATGAAGCAGGTATGATGGGTGAGTTTGGTTTAGCCTTTGATGTCGTTGGGTGGGGTAATTTTTGGCATCCATGGGAAGAAGGTTCGAAGTTTTTGACCCTCGAATTTCTTTCTATCCTAAGCTCCGACAATGATGGCATTAAGTTTCGACTCTTTAATGAGGAGCATGCTTTAACATGGAAAGAATTAAGTCTTGCTTTAAGTTTTGATGAGAGCTACTTGTTAGAGTGGTCTAAGCATAGGGGCATGGGGGATTTTCATTTAAATAGGTTTTGGGCAAAAATTTCGGGTAGAGGGTTGGCCCCTCCGCCTCTTGTTAATTTAATTCACAACCCCACTCTACGTCTCACTCATCGAGTGTTGTCTAGCATCATTTTCCCTAGGAATGAATTCAGAACTGTTAGAGCTGACGAGATGCAGTGCATGTTTGCCATGATGCATAAGATAAAGCTTTCTCCTATTGTTGGTATGGTTGAGCATTGGCGAACCTTGCCCACGAGGGCGGGGCGAATCGAAATCATATCTTTCGTGACTAGAATCGCCTCGCACCTTGGGGTACTCTCTGGCGCTCAAGTAACTTACATCGTGGCTAAGAGGGAGTTTTTTAACGAGGACCATTTCTTGCAAGCTCATTTGATTAAACGACAAGTTGGGGAGTTGGTCATGCTTTACCCCAACTCCTCCACCATCGTTACTCTCCCGCGTGTCCAGACCTAGGTTTGTACAAGCTCAAGAAGTTCACACGAGGAGCAAATAAGGCCCGCAAGACAATATTTCAGAACCAGCAATTCGGTCACGGGCACGTCGACATGATGAGAACCTTGTGCCCGAAGCTGAACCACAGGATCATCAGCCCACACAGACCTCCGACGCGGAATATGCAGATGCTGCACGGGAAACTATTCTGGTAGCTACCAACCCGGGTACTACAGTGGGGGTCAGCACCCCAGTTCATCCATCTACTCGAGCTCGTCGTACTCGAAGTCTGCTCGGTTCACTAAACAGCAAGACTACGGGGGAGGTCATCAACCCAACTACGAACAGGACTATCCGTATTAACTACTATAAAGAGCAATACAACATCATCAACCATGGTATCTACGGCGTGGACACGCGCGTGTGCAACATTGATACCCGCACAACACAGATGCAGCAAGTCGTCAATGACACGGCTCGGCGACAGCAGGAGACAGAGGGCCAGCTATACTCGCTGGCCACCACCACTCAACAAGGTATAGAGAAGATGGAGAATTTCTTTAACACATCGCACCCCTTCCAGCCACCACCAAATGCCTGAACCAGACGAGAAAAGACAGCTTGGGGGAGACTCTCCCCAGAGGAAGAGGTAAGACCATCCGAACAATCTCAGCACATGTTTTATTGCTTTCTACCTTATAATAAATAAATAAATAAATAAATAATAAACTCTCGCAGTTTTCTTCCTGTACTACTTTGGAAATAATGAGTGGTTGTTATGCTAGAACTATGCAAGAACTTAGTATACAACTTTATACTCTATGAGCATTTGAATTTGTTGGTATAATTTGAAAAATGAGCCTGAATGAAAACCTTGTGGGAGCAAATGCTTATGACCAAACCTAGGTTGTTGTTTAGTATGAGAATGTAAGACAATGCTAAGCTTGCTTTATCTCGTACTATGGTGAAAATCTCGAATGATTTCTTTTAAAAAAATAAACATGACATGTTCCTCAATGGTCATAACACCTACCAAAGCCATATGTTGATCTCAAGTACAATCTTCATACATATGCTTGCTTGTGACCCTTTGAGTTTCGCCAAATTGTTATGACCCTTGGTAGAATCTTTTCATGCTCGTATCATCGTGATCACGTACATACTACATATACATGCTAACTTCCACACCAGGAGTTACGCGAAACATGCCATCCATCCACCAAAATAAATACTCCAAAGTTCCAAGGAAAATTCTCTTCTTATATTCTTGCAAAAAGGAGAAAGGGGTCATCAAAAAAAAAAGAGATGTGCTCAAATAAGAGCATAGAAAAACAAAAGAGAGAAACATGATCCCCTCCAAAATAAAAGCAAGAAGTGAATTGCAAGGAAGGAGTACTTAGATAATCAAAGAAATTTTTTCCACACACATGCACTTCTCGATCAAGTTGCATGACTAGTTTCTTCTTGGATCTGGTCTTTGGCTCAACAACGGTCCAACGGCCGCGCACGCATGCATGCATACGTGACCCGGGAGCGATCTGCGGCACGGCATCCCAACCAGCAGGCGGGTGACGCATGGCCCGTGGACCTACCATGTGAGGCAGGTGGCCAGGAGGGCGATCCGCGGTGCGCGGCAGGAAGCCACTCCCAGCGTGCCGTGTGGCCCGCTGGTTCGCGCGTTACCGCGTCCGCGTGCCTGACCCGCATGCATGGCTCGTGGCTAGTGACCTTGTGCTCGTGCATCTATGTGCACCCGCGTTGGGGCTTTGACCCGTGAGTGGGTCCCGCCGGGGCCTGGTGACGTCAGCAGTATGCCATATTTTGTCCTCTTCATATCTCCTTCAAACGGACTTTGATGTAGGCAAATAATATATCCATTTTGATCGTCTCGACAAGCTCGTTGCAATGGTGCAATCCAAATTGGCATTTGAGGTTGTTTGTGATGACATCCTATATAAGCCATTGAATAACTTGCTCTCACTTGTATCATTTGACACGCATTTCGGTACATCCTGCAACAAAAGCTAGAAACACCAACACTTGTGGAAATCATTAGTATCAAGCCCTATTCTAGTGTTGATGATCCTTTAACATTTATTTTATGTAGGTATTGACTATGTAAAAGTAGCACTTAATAGCCGTCAACAACACCCCCACACTTGACCTTTGGTTGTCCCAAGTAAAGGGAGTCAGATCATGGTGAGACATGATATCCTGAGGTATGAAGCGAGCATAAGAGATATTCCAAACCATACCTTGTACCTGTGAACTTTGTAAAGTGTCTATCATGCTATCTTGGGTAGTTGAGGAATGGAAGGGTCATGAATCAAATCACTCCTGCTCATCATATTAAGTAACTTGGGGTTTTGCAATAAATTTTCAAAACAAACCTTGCTTAGCTCCTCATTTGATTCTCTCAGATCGCTCAATGTGTATATGCCCTCACCAAGGCATTAGAATGCCTTTCTTCATCCTACTTCTAATGATGGCTATATGTGGAGCTTAGGGTAGGGTATGAATGATAAGGCATACTTGCATCACATGTATTGCAAAGTCAAAAACCGGATCCACTGAGAAAATCATATCACACAATCAGATCAAGATGTGCACATGTATGGATATGGTGGGTATGGTAAGGTGGATACTAGGTCCGGAATGGGTGCTAGATATTACCATACATATATGATGAATATTGGTTGATGGTAAGGTGGACACTAGCCCCGGAATAGATACTAGTTATTACCATCTAAGTTATAGAACTCCTTTTTGCATGATTCTCACTCTTGTATAAAAAATCTTTTGAGAACATGGCTATCTCTCTCCTTTTTTCATTGTGGACCTTCGTGTGTCCAACTCTTTTTTTAATACTTGGATTCTTCATGTGTCCATATTTTCTTCGATAGCCATGTCTCTTGTGTAACAAAAACTAGGAAGGAGAGAGGAACACATATATATTTGGAGCTTTATTTTGTGGAATGGATGAATGATACAATGCTAACTTCCAGTGTAGAAGCATAGCAAGGGGAAAATGGGTGTGCACATGAATCTTGATCATGAAAGTAGTGAAAAGAATTTTCACAAGGGTCACAGAGTTTGACAAAGCTCAGTGTAATAACAAGTAGCATATGAGTATAAGGTTTTCAACTATAAACATTATATGGCTTTGGTAGGACGGTGGCATATCAAAGAGGAGCTTTGCAAAAGGTTTTTATGATTTTCAAATAAAATTCCCAAGCACTCAGACATTCGGAGGGAAGATCATATCATCAAACCATATCACAAACGCCAACTACTAAGATAAGCATGAGTTCCCTAATTATATTTGTTCACAAGCATCAAGATGATGAGTAAGGAATAAAACATATGCAAGCCAACCACAGGAATCATGTAGAACAAGCATAGCACAAACCTCTGAGTTTGATTTCAAATGATAGGAATTGAAATGCATTCAAACTCATGGATAAAGGAGAGTGAGGTAGAGGGTGCACATACCATCGTTTCTGAAGGATAAGAGTTCAACGAAGACTAGTGGTGATTCGGCTAACCATAAGGCAGATGGCTCACTCTAGTTTACCTTGCTCTTGTCATGAAGGCATAGTCGATGTTGTGTAGCGACTATGTGGGAGTTCTAGAGTGGATATGTCGATGATGAGCTCGAGAGAACTCCCCCACACTAGTGTTAGAATCTGGTGTTGTTCTTCATACAACAAATGGAAACAAAAGATGGACTCTACTGGTTCGAGAACCATAGAGCCTTTATTCAAATTCAAGTATTTTTTGTTGTTTTTATTTTGTTTTATTTTATTGTCACCATGTCATTTGCTCAGAAGGGTTAGACCAATGTTACACATTATACACAAAGGGGAATATACTTACCTTGGACCTTTGAGAGGTCATATGTACCACCTTTGCCTGATGTGCAACATGAATCTGGCACATCAACTTACACTCCCATTTGAATTTAGCTCAATATCTTACCCATTCACATTTGTCAATTTTCTGTAGGGGTTAGTCCACATACATGCAACCAAAATCTATGAAATTATAACTCCAAGGTTCATCAATCAAAACTCGACACCATGTCTTGTTTTGACTAAAGAAGACAATTTTGACCTAAGCACCATGCTTAATCTAAAACAATCTATGAATGTGCGTGATCAAACATACATTCAAACCAGAGCATATGAACAAAGATAAAGGAAGCATGAGAGCATGATCAAGCTTCTTTCAAAAAGTAACACAAGCATGAGCATAAGACGGTGAACCTCGGGCAACCTCCCGGAAGGGCTTTGTTTAATGTCAAAAGCAGGACTTACCTAGCTAGTGGGCAAGATACAAGAGCTGACACCATCTCCACACCAGGATAAGATTTGGTAGAGGGGCAACTTTACTCAGGATGCTCACATACCTCCCCCACGCTTGAAGTTTACATTGCTTGGCAACAAAACTCAAGTGTGTGGAGATCAAGCTTCATTTTGTAAATGTTCCTTCACCAAAGCTTACCTTAGGTGTTGCATCTGATGTAGCTCACATGTTCGTAGGCATCACCTATATATTCTTCTTTTCAATCTCCACCTGAAAGGTTAGTGACCAAAACACCCGAAGGACATCTTATCCTAGAAACACGTTCTTGCATTTATTCGAAAGGGAAATAAAACCTATGCTACTCCAGGCTATCTCCTGGTAGTGCTTTGTTTATTACGGTCATAAGCTCGAGCATGGGAGATTTCTCTTGCAGCCACATTGGTGGTGTCCTTCCCATCTCACCACCAATCATCGATGAATCAGTGAAGCTCTAGCTGCAAGGTTAGTGCCATATATACGAACACGAGCCCAAAAGATGACAAAGCTAAAAGCAGACATGATCATTCCGGGGGGCTGAGACAGCTCCTGGGGCGATCACGGGACTCGAGAAGCTATAGCACTAAGACAGTGGACCTCAGAGATGAGGGGTTGAGCACTGAGGCTAGTGCTCTCGCAACTGATCTCCGACTGAACTCAGCTCAGAAAAACACACAGCCTCCAAGAGAGGAAAGAGTAGAAACTCAAACGGCCGGCGTATGTTCAGGAGCTAGAGTTCGGGTGAAGGGTGAGGTTTAGCTCATCCTTCCCTTAGGTAGAGGGACCGATGTTCTGATCAAAATGACGAAACATCCCGAGGTCTAGCCTAAGCTTCCAATGGGAGGTTATGGATAGGCTAGAAAGATTAGCTCCCATTGGGCATCGATCAAGTCAAGCATAAGATAAGAAGTAAAGCTTCTCTTGACTGATCGACATCGATCAATGATCTTGGCATCATAAATGAATGCACACGATTCGATCGGTATGTGATCATGCTCCTTCGGTCAGATAGATGAATCCTCATGGATTATAAAGCAGAGACCGATGCCTCAGTCCATACCTAACCTTGGTGCTAGGCACCTCAGCTCAAACCGAGACATAGGAACATGATAAGCCTATCGTACTCTCCTTAGGAGATCATAACTAGGATCAGACAAGTCATCCTGGCCGGGAATGATTCGTTCTTTCCTAATTACTCTCTCCATCCTCCCACGAGACAAGGTCTCGGGGAGAAGGTCTAAGAGAAGGCACGAGAGGGGAACCCAAGGGTAGACTCTGCGCTAAGCAATATTTCCCTTATATTCCTGCTAATCAGGAATGATATCTTCAGCTGGAGCTTAAAGCATCGAGCTCGGCTGATGATGGATCTAGGTGGCTCAACATTTCCTCTGACTGGCACCTCATCGACCGGGATGCAAAGGGGGAGCTGAAATCCCGGAGGTTTTCACGATCTCATTTCCCTCAGCAGCGTCCAAGTGCACAAAAGAGCCTCCAGAGAGAGCATTAAGCCGCATGGCATTGTCCTTTCGCAACCCATACCAGAAGTGCTAAAGCAACATCCAATCGGGAACATGGAGGACTGGGCAATCTTCCGCCGAGAAGGCGAAGTGATTCCATGCCATTCCTAGCAATTCCTCCTCGACTTGCTTGAGACTGAGAATCTTATCCTCAACGAGATGACACATCGTATCGGGAAGAATCGGGAGTAGGAAGCTGCTCTCAAGATTTCCCAAGTGAGGTAGTCTCTACCAAAACAACGGTGCCAATCCCATGCTTTCCCAGAGAGGGATAGCGGGAAAATTCCCTTTTTCGAGCGTCCGGTGATTCTTCGATTTCACTCGGAGTTTCAATCAGATGCTCGTAGTCTCTCACATGATCGAAGGGGTTCTCCTGAATTGACCCCGAGAAGGAAAGATCCTGAATTAGCTTCATGAGAGAGGGGCGAATCCGACAGCCAGATGAAAGAATGGGTTCTGACAAGGATAGCTCTAAGGGTTCACTCCTCGAAGGTGGAAGGTGTTTACAAGGATAACCTTACATGGATAACGGGGGTAGAGGTAGAAGTAAAGAAAAGAAAAAAAAGGTATCTCAAAGGGTAATGGGGGTAAAGGTAGAAGAAAACAAAAAAAAGATAAATACGAGGACCACTAGGTTCGAAGATAGATACAGCAACCGTTCCCCGGCAACGGCACCAGAAATGCTTGTTGGCGTTACTTAACGTCACCACTAGGCGCCGTGATAGTGTGAGTGTGTAAGAAACTCCCGGGTACACTGACGAGTGCGAACGAATCCGCAAGCACACGGATACACTGTTGTAGCACTTCTCCCTCGGAGAATGAGTACTCCCATCGGGTTTCGTTCCAAGGAACGATGTGCACTATCTTCTATTCTAATAAAGACGGTCCAAGGACACCAAGCTCAGCAATGGTAGGGGAAAAGTTGAAAGGCATCCTAAAGGTATCGATCAAGGTCATATCATCTCACGGTATATGGAACTTACAACAGGGCGCCAACCCACCCTAGTTGTTTAAGTCTAGGAATATGTTCTTGCAACGGGGCCTTACTCGGTACCCAGGCGTGGAGGATTACAAAGGGGTCCAACATGCTGTCACCATGCAGCCTACCTGTCACGTGCCGAGTACTTGGTATTCGAAGGATAACCATAGTCTAGACACCACGTCTACACCACCGATTACTACTATAGCGGGATACGTCTCCTAGGCCGGTAGCCCTACTATAGCACTCGTATAAATACGGAGCGATGAACGTAAAGCAAGTGTGGACTAGATCGTACCTTATCAGGTCAGGATAGGTTAGGAAGAACAACTACTGACATATTTATGAGTCTCAACTAGATCAAATGGGTGATCCACAGACAAACAGATAAATGTACTTGTGTATGTATTCAACTAAATCGAAGGGTTGTGTTCATGAAGAACACAAGAACACATCGATCATGCACGAACACACTTTAGTCTAAATGAGATATGTCGAAATACTTACTTTGGTCTAAATGAAGAACACCTTCATCTCACCTTCACTTCCCTCTCTACCTAGCACTCTACACGCACACCCTACATGAGGAATGAGCCCTGTTGACACCGTTTTTTGACATGTGTCATGGGAAAGATGAAGAGGCATCAGAAAGACTTCAAAGCCGATAAAGAAAGGGGAAAAGCAACTAGCCGATCCAGGGTCAGCCGATTGACGAAAGAGAGATGTGCCAAAGGAAGAATACGCCAGGAGGAAGGAAGACGGAGGCGGGTCAACGATCAAGTTGACATCGGGTCAAAGTTAGTTTAGGGAGTCTGATTCTTATGAGAATCGTTAAGTTTTTGGTAGTTTTATTTCTTTAGTTTCAAGTAAACTTTGTCGTCATCGACTAGGAGTCAAGTTGTCCTCAGGACATAAATAGCGGCCCTACGTGGTGGAAAAAAATTTGTACACACCAATATACACAAAACCTTTACTTTTCCAAGTCGGTGACTTCGCCACCCCTTTTTGATTTTCGTGTCAAGTGCAAGTCGTGCAATGCAAGACTAGTGGGCTGAAGTCGTGAACATGGGCCTGTGCAAGGTAGCGGATCGAGGTCGAACCTTGCACGCGGGGTTTGTTGGTTTGCCCACAAAACCATTGGTGGACGGTTTCTTAGTTTGGGTTGCAAAACCAAGTCCGGAGGCCCGATGCGACGGAGATGGTGATCTGGGAGTGTCGGGAAGCTTCGAGGCGGGGGGCACGTGGCGTGATCGCGGGGCTTGCGTCGATGCTAAGCAAAGCCGCGGTGGAAGCGTGTCCGCTCGATGAAGACTTGACCAAAATGCCCTTGAGGGGTTGTATCTTCAATTCAAGTTGTAGGGCTAGCGTGGTCTTTTGCCTCATCCGGTGGACTTCGTATAAATAGCAGAGAGGTGGATGGTATCTCTCTCTCTTGGACTCTAGGGTTTCCTTCCCCGGTAGATCAGCCTGGACTGCTTCTTTTCCTTTGCTTTCCTTAGGCTAGATTCTTGTATAGACTCTGACCTTTGGATGTATGGAAGCATTCGGCGTTACGGTGATCTCCTAGCTCTTTTTGATTTTCGTGCCATTTTTGGGGCTATTTTTGGGGAGTTTCATTCTTCGCTGGATTCGTGGATTTGAGGGCGTTTTCTCTCGGATTTCTTTGAGGGGATCATGGGTGGATGCCTTACGCATCTTTGTGTGTGATCTTGATCCCTCAAACGCCAGGAAACCCCTTCGATTCGTGCATTTTTTGGTTGAAGCCTGAGTTCTTAGTGGTGGTTCGTGTGATCCGCGATTCCCGGTGATTTAGTGAGTTAGAGGCTAAGATTTTTGGGGCCTAGCTTCCTATTGTGACGCTTCTTATCTCCCCCAAATCTTGTCTCAAGAGCTCTAGCCATTTGGGAGATCCGGTGATGGAAAGGTGAAGTTGACTCCCGAGCTTGAGCCTTTTTCTGCTCTGTTTGCGCTTGGCGGACAGTCCGTGGACCCCGTGCGGACGGTCCGCGAGGTGCCAACCAGGGCGGCTGTTCTTCATGTTCTTCGCGTGCCTTTCGTTCGATCCGTTGAGTCGATTGGTTTTTGGTGCAAGAGGTTCGCGGACGGTCCGTACTAGTGTGCCGGACTATCCGTGACGAGGCGGATGGTCCGCGAGTCCATCACGGATGGTCCGTTTTTCTCGGTGCGCTACTGGAGGTTCGGGTTGCATTTTCGTATGGTCTGCCGAGCCATCCCGGACGGTCCGCGCCTTCATCGCGGACAGTCCGCCTGGTCTCCATGGATGGTACACCAGGAGCCTTCGCAGATTGGGCTAAGTCCTTTGTTTCTTGTCCAGTGCTTCCACTCTTTGCTTCTAGGCTTGTCTCTAGGACTTGTAGGCTTGTGTGTGCCTAGTCTAGAGCTTCTCTTGTGTGTGCGAGTACTCGGAGTGGCAATCAGGGTATAGGCCGAGTTCGTCCTTCGGGAAGAATTTTTATAGGCTCCCATTCACTCCCCCCTTCTCTGGTCGCCTATTCGGTCCTTCAATTGGTATCAGAGCCGGTTACGAATCTTCTTGATTCTAACCAGTCTAAGATCCAAAGATGGGTGACTATGGTAAGGGGTCGTGTCCTCTGCACTTCGATGGCAAGGATTATCCGATGTGGGAGAGGCGCATGGGCGCGTTTTTGAGAGGGAAGGGGACTCTGATTTGGGATGTCACTCAAAATCCCAACTATGTCATCCCAGACAGTTTCCTTATTCCAGGATCACGGGACATGTGTGAGGCCAACAGCAAGGCCGTTGATTACTTGTTCCGTGCTCTCTGTGCCTCAGAGTTTGAGCGAGTGTACGAAGAGAATGTGGCTGGAAAGATTTGGCTTAAGTTGAGAAATGCTCATGTTGGCAATGCCCAGGTGCAAGCTCGTTTGTTTTCCACTTACCGGAGAGAGTACGAGAACTTCACTCATCTCCCCAGTGAGTCGACCGATGCAATGTTTCAGCGCTTCACCAGCATAGTCAACAACATGAGGGCCAATGTGACAGTGCTCCCATACACGGATCATGATCAAGCTATCAAGCTTTTGCATGCCCTGGATAGGTCTGTGTGGAGTGCCAAGGTCGAGGCCATTGAGGAGTCGAGCGTGTATGACACGTTGTCACTTGATGAGCTGTTCTCTAAGCTCAGGTCTTCAGAGGTTGATCGTGGCTTGAGAGCTAAGAGCGAGAGCCCCACTGATCCTCATAGTTTGGCTCTTGTCTCAGGATCAAGGACTAACGCTAACTCTGTTGGTTTCTCTTTGTCTTGTCTTGTGTCCTTGCCAGATGAGGACTTTGAGGTGTTGAGCGAGGATGATCTCGCCTTGTTGAGCAAGAGGTTTGGGCGGATGTAGAAGAACTGCAAGAATTCAAGGTGGAGCTCAGGGATGTGCTATCGATGCAGGAAGCACGAGCACTTCATCGCCGAATGCCCTGAAGCCGTGGAGATCAAGAACGACTACAACAGCAAGCCCAAGCACGACTACAACAAGAACCGCTCCCGGAATGACTACAAGGATAAGCGCAAGGACAAGGGCAAGAGAAGGCCAAAGAAGAGTGGCGGGTACAAGAAGAAGACGGCTCGAGCGATGGTTGCCGGAGCAAGCGACATCGACTCCACATCAAGCGATGCTTCTTCCGACTCGAGCAGCGATGAAGAGCAAGATCGGCGCAAGGACAAGCAGCACACGGGCAAGAACTTCACCGGCCTCAGCTTTGTCGCACAAGGTGGATTTTGAGGCATGGCGCACTCTAATAAGGGTGGGAAGAACAGCTCGGACTCGAACTCCGACTCCGAGGAAGAGGTACGACATGATCCCAACTTCTTGCTAGAGGAGAATGCTAGGCTCAATGAGTTGCTTGATAACCATGATGATGTGCTTAGAAAGACCAACAAGGAGAAGAGGGACTTTAGGTCTTTGTGGGTGATGCTAAGCACAAGATAGTTGAGCTTGAGTCCTTGCTTGTTGATGCTAGAACTGAGATAGGTGCTTTGAAAGCTGCTCCTGTTGTGTCTGATGAGGTTGATTGTGGTGATTGCAATGTTTTCTTGGCTGACTTGACTGCTCCCAAGGAGAAGCATGCCTCTACTCTTGAGGAACTAGATGTGCTTAGGGTTGAGTGTGATGAATTGAAATCTAGACCTGCTTTGTTACGTGCTTGCACTTCTTGTCCTGTGTTGCATGCTAGGCTAGATGAATCTCACACCAAGATAGTTTCTCTTGAAGCGGCATTGAAAGCACCTCTTCAAACATCATGCTCTACCTGTGAAATGCATGCTTTGAAAAACATGGAACTTGCACACTATGTTGATCGTTTGCAGGATGAGAATGATGAGTTGAGGAAAATGATGGGGTGGTTGTCTAGGCATGAGCCACAATTGAGTTTGATGTTGGCTCAGTTTAAGAGGTTTGATGGTCAGGTGTTGGGGGGTGACAAGTGTGGTGAGAAGAGTGGTGAGGGAGAAAAGAAAGCTAGAGAGATTCCTATTCCACCACATACCACACCCATGAACAAATTTGCACCCAAGCCAAACCACTTCAGAAACAAGCTAGACACAACACCAGATCCACTAGTGTTCCCCCACAAGTCTGAGAACTACCAGAAACCCATCAAGTTTGTGAGCACCCAGGGGAGTGTCTTTGGTGGGAAGTCGGGAGAGAAAGTTGTTGACAAGCCCATAGAGAAGCCACAACCTAAGCCACAACCGATCCGCTTCCATTGTGAGTATTTTGGGAGGGATGGGCATAAGGATGAGTTCTGTTTCAGGAGGAAGAGAGATGAGAGGTTTGCTAGGGAGATGGCAAACAAGGACAGGTACCACCTTCCTCATGGTGTGCCTGAGCCTCGTAGAGGGCCTCTACCTAGAGGTGAGGTGTTTGTGCGTTCAGTTCCCACTCATGGAGGTGGAGGTGTGTTTCCTCAGAGAGATAGACGTGTGGGGTTTGGGCGTGGTGAGTTGGCTAGACGTGCTACTTCTCGTGACCGTTACGAGTTTGGGAGGCACGATCAGAGCTTTGGGTCTCAGATGGACTACGGGCCACGTTTTCCTCCTCGTGGTGCGTGTACTCCTCTAGTGAGATGTGACAGGTTCTTCGGTGGTAGGCGTGAGAGGGCTCCGCCTAGAGGTTTTGGTAGGATGGAGTTTGCTAACCCTTCTTTTGAGCAGATGGCTCAACACTGGTTTTACTCTTTTTGGTACTAACCCTAGTGTTGAGTCGCTTGCTCACTCTCGTTCTCATTTTTAATTGCAGGTGGGATGCTTGGAGGACTTTTGGTTGATCGACTCCGGTTGCTCATGACACATGACCAGAGATCATGGGTAGTTCTCCAGCCTCACCCCGGTGAGTACGAGGGAGTACATCACTTTCGGGGATAATGGGAGAGGATGAGTGCTTGCTGAAGGTATGGTGAAGGTGAGTAGCAAGGTGATCCTGAAGAGTGTGGATTTGGTCAAGTCACTTGGTTTTAGCCTGTTGTCAGTATCTCAGTTGCTTGACGAAGGTTTTGAGGTTCGTTTTAAGTTGGGCGCTTCTCGTGTGCTTGATTCTCGAGGCGATATTGTCTGTACGATCGTCCCTGAGGGTCAAATCTTTCGTGCTGATTTTTCCCAGTTTGTTGGTCCTCCTCGATGCTTTGTTGCTGGTGTTTCGGTCAAACTTTGGAAATGGCATAGGAGGTTGGGACACTTGAGCTTTGAGTTGCTTTCCCGCTTCAGTGGTCTTGATCTTGTCCGAGGATTGCCTAAGTTGAATTCGAGAAGGATTTGGTTTGTGCTTCTTGTCGGCATGGAAAGATGGTTGCTGCTTCTCACGCCCCTCTGACTGTGGTCATGACCAAGCGACCTTGTGTGCTGTTGCAAATGGATTTGGTTGGGCCAGCTCGTGTTCGCTCGGCGGGTAGGAAGTGGTATGTTCTTTTTGTGGTTGATGATTTTTTGAGGTACTCTTGGGTTTTCTTTTTGGAAGATAAGAGCAAGACATTTGGCTTTGTTCGGGACTTGGTCTTGAGGTTGATGAATGAGAGACATGGTGATGCCATTCGAGCTATACGCAGTGACAATGGCACGGAGTTTAAAAACTCTCGTTTCAATACCTTTTGCAGTGATCTTGGTCTCGATCATCAGTACTCTTCTCCATATGTCGCCTGCTAGAATGGCGTAGTGGAGAGGAAGAACCGGACCCTTTGTGAGATGGCCAGGATGATGCTCGATGAGCATAGGACTCCTAGCCGAGGCGGTCAATACCGCTTGCTATGTCTCAAATCGCATCTTCCTTCGTGCTTTCAAGAAGAAGACCTCTTATGAGCTGATGCATGGGCGACAACCCAAGGTGAGTCATTTTAGAGCCTTTGGTTGCAAGTGTTTCATTCTGAAGAAGGCCAAGTTGGTTAAGTTTGAGTCCAGATGTTCGGATGGTATTGTCCTTGGTTATGCGATTCACTCTAGAGCATATCGTGTGCTCAACCTTGACACTAACCGAATCATGGAGACTTGCGAGGTAACCTTCGACGAGACACAACCATGTAGCTCTTCTACTTTTGAGTGTGCAGGTGATAAGGAGATTGGAGCAAGGATCTTTGAGGATGAGCAGGATGGAGATGGAGATGAAGACGATGATGGAGGTGATGCTCCCGTGGCTGATCGTGTACGTGCTACTTCCACGACTACGACGATGATCCAGGATGGTCCATCCCCTACACCCACTACGACTGAGGCTGTTCGAGTGGAGGCTGCTACTGAGGGGGAGATTGTGTCCTGGCGAGAGGCTCCCCGGCGTGTACAGGTGGATCACCCACCGACGACGATCGTAGGTCACCTTCATGAATGCACTACACGGTCGAGGTCAAGGAACACTTCTCATTTTGCTCACTCTACATTTGTTGCCTCGTTTGAGCCCAAAGATATTCGACACGCTTTGTCTGATGAGAATTGGGTGAATTCCATGCATGAGGAGTTGGAGAACTTTGAGAGAAACCAAGTTTGGGTGTTAGTTGATCCACCACCAAATTGCCGTCCCATAGGTACCAAGTGGGTGTGGAAGAACAAAGAGGGTGAAAATGGGATCTTTGTGAGAAACAAGTCGAGGTTGGTGGCTCAGGGGTTCAACCAGAAAGATGGCATAGATTATGAGGAGACATTTGCTCCTGTGGCCCGTTTGGAGGCAATTAGGATCCTTCTAGTCTTTGCCGTGGCTAAAGGGTTCAAGTTGTACCAAATGGACGTGAAGAGTGCTTTCTTGAATAGGGTGATAGAGGAAGAAGTGTATGTGAGGCAACCCCTGGGGTTTGAGAGCAAGAAATACCCACGCCATGTATACAAACTTCAGAGAGTGCTCTATGGGTTGAAACAGGCACCTAGAGCTTGGTATGGCAGGTTGAGAGGCTTTTTGCTTAGCAAGGGGTTTGTGATGGGCACAGTTGATAAGACCCTGTTTCTTCTTAAGCATGGAAATGACCTTTTGATTGTTCAGATATACGTGGATGACATAATCTTTGGTGGCTCTTCTCATGATCTTGTTGCCAGATTTGTAGATGACATGAGCAGGGAATTTGAGATGTCCATGATGGGCAAGCTGTAGTTTTTCTTAGGACTCCAGATCAAGCAGTGCAAGGATGGGACGTTTGTACATCAGGCGAAGTACACTAGGGACATGGTGAAGAAGTTTGGCACGAACGACTCCATGCCGCTGACTACACCGATGAGTACCACTACGGCTTTGGACGCGGACGAGGATGGCGAACCCGTGGACCAGAAGGAGTACCGTTCTACTTGACAGCGACGAGGCCGAACATACCGTTCAGTGTGTGTCTATGCTCTCGTTTTCAGGCTTCACCAAGGACTTTACATCGGCAGGCCGTCAAGCAGATTTTCAGGTACTTGAACTACACTCCTGAGTTTGGTCTTTGGTATTCTGCCTCCTCGACACTCAGATTTCACAGGTACTATGATGCTGATTTTACTGGGTGTCGATTGGACCGCAAGTCTACCTCTGGGTGTTGCCTGTTTCTTGGTTCTTCTTTGGTCTCTTGGTCATCTCGCAAGCAATCCAGTGTAGCCCAGTCCACTACAGAGGCCGAGTATGTAGCCGCAGCCAGTTGTTGTTCCCAGCTCTTATGGATGACCTACACTATGAGCGATTTTGGTGAGGAGTGCTCCCAGGTTCCACTCTTTTGTGACAGCACCAGTGCCATAAGTGTAGCCAAAAAACCCAGTCCTTCACTACAAAACGAAGCACATCGACATTTTCAAGATCAGCTAGCCGACATTTTCACTAAACCACTTGACCAAGTTACCTTCACACGCTTACAAGGTGAACTTGTAGTGTGCCTTCCTTTCTAGCTAGGTCTTGGAGCTTCTCATTGTTGACATTTCTTAACGCAATCACCTAAGAACGGGTTTGGAACCCATCCTGGTAATAGCACCAGAAATGCTGGTTGGTAATTCTTAACGTTACCGGAGTCTGCAAGCGCACGGAAGTACCATTGTAGCATTTCCCCAAAGGAGTATTCCAAAGGGTATCGAATCCAAGGAAGGCTTTGGCGGATTAACAAACTCAACACTATTGCAATGAGTATAGATCATAGACGGTAATAAATCAGACACTCAAGTGCAGGGGTAAGAAATGATAATAGGGGTAGTGTGATCACACACACACTCACTCTCTCTCTAAGGGGTCCTAGGCATAGGAGGCAACATACGAGTTAGTTCTAGGTTCTTATGTACTTTACATATAAAGCTGGTAGGAATGAGTTAGATACACTAGCGTTGAAGAACATTGACTTAAGCACCTAGGTACCACACGGAGCTAACCTCCCGTGTTGCTTCCGCACAACTCCGGTTGTTAGATTTTAGACTCCTACAGCTTATCCGAACGTGGGGGATTTCAGAGGGACCAACGGCTGTCACTACCGCGGCCTACCCCAAGACAAATTGTGGGATAAACTCATAAGTAAGGTAGCTACGCAACCCAAGCACCATGCTTATGTTGTAAGCCGGACTTGACCAGCCCGGGCTATTGTGACCCAGGTCAAGCCACCAGATAAACCAGGCAATTACACCGAGTAATGTAGCTTAAGCACAGACTTCATACAACATAGTCATGTCATCTAACTAGATCAAACCAGGTTAGGTAAACAAACGGAATCGTGTTTTCCTATGTCTATTCAACTGGATCAAAGGGCCGTGTTCGCGAAGAACACGAGCCTCTAACTTATGAACAAACACCGAAAACTTGTGAAAGTCACCCGTCAAGTGGATCGAAAGGCCTTGTTCATCAAGAAAAGGAGCCTCTAAACGATGAACAGGTGAAGAACACATGAACAAATCACCCATGTATACTAACACAACTTTATATGAAATAGCTGAATAACTGAAGTAGATCAAAGTCATACAAATGAAATAGGATACAAGAGAACTCATACCTAGATCCCAAAGTAGACTTGGAACCTGAAGTAGAACTACTCTAGCCTACCTCCTAACCTTGAGACAAAAAGTGAGAGAGGTGTTGCAATTGTGGATGGTTCATAAGTGAGCCCCCTCTCCTTCTATTTATAGGCCCGGGCACCGGCGAGGAGTGGATGCAAACACCCTGGGAATGGCTCCTAGGACCAATAAGGAAGCACCACGTGGAAGCCCCTGAGTGGAGGCCTCAAGGTCGGTTCGGCCGACCCCACAGGTCGGCCGACCCCCTGTGGGCCCCACTCGGGGTGTGCTTTCTCCTGGTGGCTGTCCTGTGGGCCCATGGATCCATGTGACGTCCACGTGTCACGCTCTGATTCGTCGGGGGGTGCTTCACTTGGATTGCTTGCATGGCATGCATGCATGGTGCCCTGGTTGGCCGCTTTGCATGCATGGCATCCTTGTTGGCAGCCCACCTAGGATGAGGTGATGTGGCATGAATCATAGAAGGTGAGTTTGCCACTATTTTCTTGCTTATTTTCCTGCAATCAAATAATCTCTAAGGACAAGTGGAACCACATTATTCTTAACTAAATACGTGTAAGAAATGCCTTATGCTCCTTTATTTATGAGTATATTGACAGCTAAAGTAGGCACTTAATAGCCGTCAACACTCATGTATATATGTATCATTTGTTGCATTCCATGCATGCATTTTACATTTCTGTACAAAACCTGGTAGGATAGCCATCTTAGGATCATTTGTGCTAGGATGAGCTTCTCATATATACTTTGATCACTATGATGTGCTATATGTGAGATATGTGTATGCTTTGGGAATGGTGATGTGAATGCTATGCTCTTGATGGTTTTGCCATATATTTATGTTGAGATAGCTTCCTTTTTGTGAAAATGCTAAAAATGCTTCACTCATGAGTAGATACCTGTATATGCTCAATTTGTGCTCAAATGGCTATATCATGTTTAGTTTGTGCTTGAGTATCATGTTCTCCTTGCTTGGGGTCAAAGACCCATTTGTCATGGTAAATGTTTAGCCCATATGTTCACTTGTGGAGGAGCATAAGCTTCTTTTTGCCGCAAAGGCATTTCATGTACCATGTTTAAACTTAAAAATGAAATTGGTGTATGAATTGCCTTATCCTTGAAAAATGAGCTCTAAATCATGTCTTTATGTTTTGATGTATATTTCTTGGGTGCTAAACCGTAGCATGTTGTCTACCATGAGAAGTCTCATTTTAAGAAGTAGACACATGGCTCGGTGGCTTTGACATGACATTTAGTAGCTTATGGGTGTTTGCCACGATCTTGTGATGAGAACTTGTGATCTTGTATGAGCTATATATGACCTAGTTTATTTTTGCTCAAATTGCCATGGATAGGGTTTTGCTCATGACATGAATGTTTCTTTGTGAAAATTGCTTAAAATTGCTTTTGGCCATGTCACATGCTTATATGTCTCTACCTTCTTGATGGCAATGTGCTAACTACACCATATCTACTTTGCTTGCTCTATGTCTCATGTGTAGCATTTTGTTGTGCTCTTTGTATATTTGAGAAGCTTGGTAGATTGTATATGCTTTGACACGTATTTTTCATGAAAACAAGGGGGAGAGCTTCATGATATCTTGATTCATGCATTGTCAATAAGGGGGAGAGTGTGTGTATGAGAATTTGGGAAAATTTGGTATGCATTTGTGAGAATTTTATGCATGTGGGATAATTTTGTGCTCGGGGGGAGTTTGTATATGTGCAGGGGGAGCTCCTTTGGTTTGCCTGAGTTTTGTGCTTTGTGGTGTGCTCTTCGTGAGCTTTGTTTGTCTCGGCTGTGTTGAGCCGTTGCCCTTGCCTTAGGGGGCTGAGATTTGGTCTGGCGAGTGATCTTGTTTTCACTTGTTGTTTGGCTTTGGATCACTTGTTGGAGGTTGGTGTTCGTCGTTGTTTTCTTTTTCTTTTTCTCTATGATGGTTACTATGGGTGTTGTCAATGCACTCATCAAGGGGGAGATTGAGGACCAGGTGTGTCCGAGGACCAGTGGAGGCTCGCCCCTTAGTGATGAGTGATTGACAACGTTGTGTGGACTGATGCTTGGCTAAGTGTGCAGGTACAGGTTGCGGTTTGACTCGTGTCGGTGCAGGTGAAGAACAAGTGCGAAAGGCCCTAGCCGTGGCGGCTTCCGGGTGATAGAGAGGCAAGTAGGCTTGGTTCGATGGACCCGGTGGCCGATGGGGTCAAGTGCGAGCCATGCGGTGCAAGACTAGCGGGCTGAAGTCGTGAACATGGGCCGGTGCAAGGTAGCGGATCGAGCCCGAAGCTTGCACGCGAGGTTTGTTGGTTTGCCCACAAAACCATCGGTGGACGGTTTCTTGGTTTGGGCTGCAAAACCAAGTCCGGAGGCCCGATGCGACGGAGACGGTGATCCGGGAGCGTCGGGAAGCTTCGAGGCGGGGGGCACGTGGCGTGATCGCGGGGCTTGCGTCGATGCTAAGCAAGGCCGCGGTGGAAGCGTGTCCGCTCGATGAAGACTTGACCAAAATGCCCCTGAGGGGATGTATCTTCAATTCAAGTTGTAGGGGTAGCGTGGTGTTTTGCCTTCTCCCGTGGACTTCGTATAAATAGCAGAGAGGTGGATGGCACCTCTCTCTCTTGGACTCTAGGGTTTCCTCCCCCGGTAGATCGCTCTGGACTGCTTCTTTTCCTTTGCTTTCCTTAGGCTAGATTCTTGTATAGCTCTGACCTCTGGATGTATGGAAGCGTTCGGCGTTGCGGTGATCTCCAAGCTCTTTGTGATTTTCGTGTCATTTTCGGGGCTATTTTTGGGGAGTTTCTTTCTTCGCTGGATTGGTGGATTTGAGGGCGTTTTCTCTCGGATTTCTTTGAGGGGATCATGGGTGGATGCCTTGCGCATCTTTGCGTGTGATCTTGACCCCTCAAACACCGGGAAACCCCTTCGATTCGTGCGTTTTTGGTTGAAGCCCGAGTTCTTGGTGGTGGTTCGTGTGATCCGCGATTCCCGGTGATTTAGTGAGTTAGAGTCCAAGATTTTTGGGGCATAGCTTCCTCTTGTGACGCTTCTTATCTCCCCCAAATCTTGTCTCAAGAGCTCTAGCCGTTTGGGAGATTCGGTGATGGAAAGGTGGAGTTGACTCCCGAGCTCGAGCATTTTTTTCTCTGTTCGCGCTTGGCGGACAGTCCGCGGACCCCGTGCAGACGGTCCGCGAGGTGCCAGGCAGGCCGGCTGTTCTTTGTGTTCTTCGCGTGTTCTTGCGTGCCTTTCGTTCGATCCGTTGAGTCGATTGGTTTTTGGTGCAAGAGGTTCGTGGACAGTCCGTACTAGAGTGCCGGACGGTTTGTGACGAGGCGGACGGTCCACGGGTCTATCACGGATGGTCCGTTTTTTCTCGGTGCGCTACTGGAGGTTCGGGTTGCATTTTCGGACGGTCCGTGCCATCATCGCGGACAGTCCGCCTGGTCTCCACGGACGGTCCGCCAGGAGCCTTCACAGATTGGGCTAAGTCCTTTGTTTCTTGTCTTGTGCTTCCGCTCTTTGCTTCTAGGCTTGTCTATAGGAATTGTAGGCTTGTGTGTGCCTAGTCTAGAGCTTCTCTGGAGTGTGCGAGTACTCGGAGTGGCAATCGGGGTATAGGACGAGTTCGTCCTTCGGGAAGAATTTTTATCGGCTCCCATTCACTCCCCCCCCCCTCTCTGGTCGCCTATTCGGTCCTTCACCAGTCCAGGCTCTAAAAGCGCCTTTCCAATTCTCAAGATTCAGAGAGGCATGCTTAAAGGGGATTCTACCAGCTTCAAGATTTATCAATTCGGTAGGATCTGGATTGCCCATAGGGCCTAAAAAGATTGCTCCAGGTTTGTCACTCAAAGGAATAGTAATGTGATTTCTAAGCTCCTGCAAAATATTTCTGACCTAAGAAAAGGGAAATCGGCGGAAAAATTGGCGAAAAGGAAATACGAAGATCGAGAAAAATACCTCAGGGATTGAATCCATGGTCACCTCGGGGAGGCTCGTGGAAGTTTGTTGAAGATTACCGCCGGTCGGATTCGAAGAGGACGCCATTGATTCGAAGCTGAAGATTGATTCAGATCTGCGCTTTGAGTTAGGGTTGCAGCGGAACTATAGCAAAAGAATGTGGGAGACGGCCGATAGGGTTGTATTTATACTCTTGGGTTCTCGAGATTGTTTGGAAATCTATCCGTTGGTTATGATTCGATTCGGAAAAGGAAACTGAAGTCGAGAGAATTTCGGAGCGATATTTTACTCCGAAACTAGGGGGCATGTGTTGACACTGTTTTTTGACACGTGTCAGGGGAAAGACGAAGAGGCATCAGAAAGACTTCAAAGCCGATAAAGAAAGGGGAAAAGCAACTAGCCGAGAGATGTGGCGAAGGAAGAATACGCCAGAAGGAATGAAGACGGAGGCGGGTCAACGATCAAGTTGACATCGGGTCAAAGTTAGTTTAGGGAGTCCGATTCTTATGAGAATCGTTAAGTTTTTGGTAGTTTTATTTCTTTAGTTTCAAGTAAACTTTGTCGTCATTGACTAGGAGTCAAGTTGTCCTCAGGACATAAATAGCGGCCCTGCATGGTCGGAAAAAGATTGTACACACCACTATACACAAAACCTTTACTTTTCCAAGTCGGCAACTTCGCCACCCCTTTTTTACTTCTTCTTATTTTCTTGTTTCTTCAAACACCGTTCTTCTGGCTCGTCGGGCTGCATCGATCGACCTCCAGCAAGCTTGTAAGTACCATTTTATTGAATAATAACTAGGCTTTAACCTCCGGGCGGATCACTGTGGTTTCGTCTAAGTTTTATTCACAACTTATCGATATCAGCTAGATTTGCAAGTCTTTTCTTATTTATTTAGCTTTTCTCACCAATTTATCTAACTCGTGATGGTATCGTATCGGCTATCCTCGCTCCTGCATCATTTTCATCACGATACAGCCGATTCAGATTGGTCTCGAGTGTTGTCTCGTAGCGCTTAGTTTGCTCTGCTTTCGCTTGCGCTTTGCCTACGTCATCAAATCGGCTGATCTAGCCATTTTGGTTATACTTGCGCTTCAGCTGCTCTAATTAGCCGACTCATTCTACAGTCGTACCGGCCGATCGGGCTGTTACTTGTTGAAGACCCACATCGGTTCTCTAGCCGATCTAACCCGCATCTAACGTTTCCTATCTTTCCGTGCCGAGCAACAGGTTAGGTCGGCTGGCACGCCTTGTTACATCCCGAGGATCTGTTACGTGTTGCCGTGAAAGACTTTATTCCATTTTTTGCATGAACAAGCCCCTCCCCTCTTATTTATAGAGGAGGGGTGGCTTGACAAAATGGGTAATTGCCTTCCCTTTGTGCAGCAGCTCTGGGCGCCACCAATCCCGTGGCGACAGCTATCCTCGCGGAACCGACCTTCTGGAGGTGAAAACCGGAGCATCCTATGTATTTCAGGCGCTGAACCGGTAGAAAAGGAGCGCGAACCACCGGTCTGGGCGGCGAACCGGCGGGCAAGGGCGGAACCGAGGGCGAACCCGCGGGAACCGCGGCACCGTCTTCCCGCGCTGCCTCCGCGGCTGCCGGGTGTCCTGGTCCAACGGCCGCGCCCGCATGCATGCATATGTGACCCGGGAGCAACCCGCGGCACGACATCCCGGCCAGCAGGCGGGTGACGCATGGCCCGTGGACCTACCGTGTGAGGCGGGTGGCCACAAGTGCGATACGTAGTGCGGGGCTGGCAGCCACTCCCAGCATGCCGCGTGGCCCGCTGGTTCTCCCGTTACCGTGCCCGCGCGCCTGACCCGAATGCATGGCCCGTGGCCAGTGAAGCGCCACCATGTGGCCTCGTGCTCGCGCATCCATGTGCACCCGCGCTAGGGCTTTGACCCGTGAGTGGGTCCTGCTAGGGCCCGGTGACGTCAGCAGTATGCCATATTTTGTCCTCTTCATATCTCCTTCAAACGGACTTTGATGTAGGCAAATAATATATCCATTTTGATCGTCTCGACGAGCCTGTCGCAATAGTGCAATCCAAATTGGCATTTGAAGTTGTTTATGATGATGTCCTATATAAGCCATTGAATAACTTGCTCTCACTTGTATCATTTGACACGTATTTCGGTGCATCCTGCAACAAAAGCTAGAAACACCAACACTTGTGGAAATCATCAGTATCAAACCCTATTCTAGTGTTGATGATCCTTTTACATCTATTTTATGCAGGTATTGACGGTGTAAAAGTAGCACTTAATAGCCGTCAACAATCCCGCGTGATCTGTGACCCTGCCCCCCATGCCTATATAAGGGCGGGGGGACCCCCCTCTAGAACAAGTCCAATCGGATTCCCATTTGCGGAACAATCAATACAACCACCAACGCAGGACGTAGGGTATTACGCATCTTTGCTGCCCGAACTGGATAAACCCCTGTGTCCTTCGTTCACCATCTAGCTTCAGTCTCGGCAATCCCCTCCACACAATCTACCGCCATAGCCTACCCTGTGGAGGACTGCCGGCACCATTGTATCGACAGTTGGCGCGCCAGGTAGGGGCTTCGCCGAGATAATTGGCAAACTTGATAGCCGCAGTCAAGATTCCAGCTAGCTGCCTCGTCTTCGCCGCGTTGGGAGCGGGAATTCACTTCGGAAGCTTCGACCCCGACTCCACCACCGACGAGCAAGCGGCCGGCTACGTGACCCCGCCTCAGGGTTACATCGTCATCAGGGAGATCCCTTGCATCATCTCCGACACCGCGATCACCACAGAAAAGCCCTCCGGAGCGGACTCTACACCACCAGTAGGCAACAGGCTGGCTCCCAGATCTAATCTGGAGAAGCCCAAGCCTTGTCGAGTCCTTTTTGGCACGCCATCACCAGCCCGGAGGCCTAGCCTCCCGGTGGAAAATCTACAGGTTGCAGGATCAACTGATCCTCCCAAAGGTAATCTGACCCAATCTATGGATCGGGTCATCGGCCACATGGCCGACACCATCACGATGTGCGAGGCCACCCTCGGCGCCCAGCAGGCTCAACACTTTCCCTACGGGTTGAAGAGCGCCACCGCCACCACCTCCGCCTTGGAGACGGTGAAGAAAACCCCATACGCGACCTCCTCACCCCAGTCGGTGGAATACCACTCGGACGAGGATGCGCTGCGCTTCGTGTCCATAGTGATCACCCCCTGGATGGTGACGACCTGGATGAGACCCTCTTTCCCATCATGGAGGAAGACGGGCACGTCGGAGAGTGGACCACTGATGGATCTGAGGATCTGTGCCGGCCAAACTACTCGGCTCGGCGATCTGATACCAGCTTCGGATCGACGGGCTCCTTCACGTCCTTGAGAGTAGCACTCGGCCTCGAGGTCAGCTCCAAGACTCTCGGATCTACCAATACTACGGAGATCCAATATAACAACACCTCCTCCTCCGAGTCCTCGGACGGGGGCTGAGCACCCACCTTCGTTTACGCGTCGGCGGCAGCGGCCGGCGCACCCCCAGTCATCTCGGAGGACGAGCCCACCCGGGATGGTGAGACGACCGCCCAGAAGACCTAACGCGGACAGAAGAACGCGGATCGGGCGCAGCGGCGCCAAGAGGCTCGACGCCAAAACGACCGCCGTCGTGACAAACGGCGCCGGAATGACAAAGAAGAGGAGGACGAGTACGACTACTCGGAATCCAACTCGCCACGCAAGAGGAGGAGGCGTCGCACTCGGCGCAGCCGAGGCATATACCCTCGGAGGCTAGAGGAAGACTTCACAGTTGACTACGCCGGGCACAAGGTCTACACGACCCCAAAGGAGAACCTCATTGTCCTAAATGAGGAGCTCAAGAAGATGTCGCCAGAGACACCGGGCTCGGCTCAACTGCAAGCCCTGGTGCAGGCCACCATGACCTAGACCAACCGGTTCAACCCCTCCCAACCAATCGGGCAAGAGGAGACCGGCCACACGCGAAGGCCACACTGCAAACGCGCACGCTGTGACGACGGCGAGGACCTACGCGACAAGCTGCATCACCAGGACGCGAGGCACACCATCGACCTCCGCGCTCGAGAGCGACGCCGGCACGAGTCAAGACACCGCCATGACTACTGTTGCCGTTTCTTAACGTCACCACTAGTTGTACACCTAGAGGGAACGTATAAGAGCAACCGGGTATACCGCAAGCGCTCGAAAATACCGTTGTAGCACTTCCCCAAGGAACGATGTGCACTATCTTCTACTCTAGTATAGATGGTCCAAGGACACCAAGCTCAGCTATGGTAGGGAGAGAAGGTGAAGGGCTTCCTAAGTGTATCGATCTGGGTCGTACCGTTTCACGGTATGGAACTTACTACGGGGCGCCAGCCCATCCTAACTTTTTAGGGAGAGGCCAATGTTCCAGCAGCGGGGCCTACTTGGTACCCAGGCGTGGAGGATTACAATGGGTTCAACATGCTGTCACCATGTGGCCTACCTGCCACGTGCCAAGTACGTGGTATTCGAAGGATAACCATAGTCTAGACACCACGTCTACACCACTAATTACTACTGTAGCGGGATACGTCTCCTAGGCCGATAGCCTGACTATAGCACTCGTATAAATACGGAGCAACGAACACAAGCAAGTGTGTACTAGATCGTACCTTATCAGATCAGGATAGGTTAGGAAGAACAACTACTGACATATTTATGAGCCTCAACTAGATCAAAGGAGTGATCCACAGATAAATGCACTTGCATAAGTATTCAACTAGATCGAAGGGTTGTGTTCATGAAGAACACAAGCCTCTAGTTCAAGAACATATCAATCATGCAAGAACACACTTTAGTCTAAATGAGATATGTCGCAATACTTACTTTGGTCTAAATGAAGAACAAAGAAGAACTCCTTCATCATCACCTTCACTTCCCTCTCTACCTAGCACTCACACACACACACCCTACATGGGGAATGAGAGGAGAGGAGAGGTTGGATGTGTGGAAAAGGGAGCCCCTCCCCTCCTATTTATAGAGGAGGGGTGGCTTGACAAAAGGAGTGAGTGCCTCCATCTTGTGCAGCCTCCCTGGGAGTGGCCAATGGCTGTGTGACACGTGGCAGGGCAGAACCGTGAAGAACCGTGAAGAACCAGGGAATCCTATGGATCCAGGAGTGAAAACCAGTGCTAAAGATCCCGAACTGAGCGAACCAGGCGAACCAAGTCGGGCGAACCCGCGCCAACCGCGCGCTCCCCACCTCTGCGTCTGCCACGTGCTCCCCCGGTCGATCTTCCTGCGCAAGCTGCGGAACCACCATCGCACGCTCCTATGCCGTCGTGCCGCGTGTCCTAGCCCAGGTGGCCCGCTCCCACGCGCGCGTGTGCAGCGCCGGAGGCGAGCTCCCCCATGGCGGATGGGCCACATGTGTCCTGCTGGCGGGACGATCCCATGCATGCGAGCGCTCGCGGGCCGATCCGTGGGAGACGGGTGAGAGCCAACCAGCGGCCTCCACGTCAGCCCGGCGGTGCTGTGCACCTGCCTACGTCAGCAATCCGCAACGCGGTCCAGCCGCCAGTAGGAGACCGCCACGTGGCGCCCATGTACACGTCGACCCGCCTGGTGACGTCACCACCTCTTTGTGTATTTTGTCTATTTCATATCTTGTGCATACGAACTCCGATGTAGACATATAATATGTCCATTTCAATCGTCTTGACGAGCCCGTCGCAATGGTGCAGTCCAAAGTGGCCTTTGAGGTTGTTTATGATGACATCCTTTAATATCTATTGGATCACTTGCTCTCAATTGTACCATTTGGCACGTATTTCGGTGCATCCTGCAACAAAAGCTAGAAACACCAACACTTGTGGAAATCATTAGTATCAAGCCCTATTCTAGTGTTGATGATCATTTTACATTTATTTTATGCAGGTATTGATGGTGTAAAAGTAGCACTTAACAGCCGTCAACAACACCCCCACACTTGACCTTTGCTCACCCCGAGTAAAGGGAGTCAGATCAAGGTGAGACATGATATCCAAAGGTATGAAGCAAGCATAAGAGATATTCCAAACCATACGTTCTACTTGTGAACTTCTGAAGTGTCTATCATGCTATCTTGGGTAGTTGAGGAATGGAACGGTTATGAATCAAATCACTCCTGCTCATCATGTTAAGTAACTTGGGGTTTTGCAATAAATTTTCAAAACAAACCTTGCTTAGCTCCTCATTTGATTCTCTCAGATCGCTCAATGTTTATATGTCCTCACCAAGGCACTAGATTGCCTTTCTTCATCCTACTTCTAATGATGGCCATATGTGGAGCTCAGGGTAGGATAAAGGATACTTGTATCACATATATTGCAAAGTAAAAGACTAGATCCACAGAGAAAATCAAATCACACAATCAGATGAAGATGTGCACGTGTATGGGTATGGTGAGTATGGTAAGGTGGATACTAGGCCCGGAATGGGTGCTAGATATTACCATACATATATGATGAATGTTGGTTGATGGTAAGGTGGACACTAGCCCCGGAATGGACACTAGTTATTACCATCTAAAATATGGAACTCCTTTTTGAATGACCATCTCTCTCCTTTTTCCCCTTTGTTTTGGACATGGGCTATTCTTTCTTTCCTCTTTTTTTCTTCTTTTTTTTCCATCATGCTTTGAGCATGTGTCTCTCCTTTCTTTTTTTTCATAGCACATGTCTCTTTTTGAAGGATACTTTTGGAGAGAGATGTCACACCACATATGGAGCTTTATTTTTATGAAATGGATGAATGATACAATGCTAACTTCCAGTGTAGAAGCATAGCAAGGGAAATATGGTTGTGTGCACATGGATCTTGATCATGAAAGTAGTGAAAAGAATTCTCACAAGGGTCACAGAATTTGACAAAGCTCAATGCAACAACAAGCAGCATATGAGTATAAGGTTTTCAACTACGAACATCATATGGCTTTGGTAGGACGGTGGCATTATCAAAGAGGAGCTTTGCAAAGGATTTTTCAAGTTTTCAAATAAAATTCCCAAGCACTCAAACATAAAGAGCGAAGATCATATCATCAAACTATATCACAAACGCCAACTACTTAGATAAGCTTGAGTTCCCTAATGATATTTGTTCACAAGCATCAAGATGATAAGTAAGGAATAAAACATATGCAAGCCCATCACGGGAACCATGCAGAGCAAGCATAGCACGAATTGCTGAGTTTGATGTAAAGGATCTGAATTGAAATTCAATCAAACTCATGGATAATGGATAGTGAGATAGAGGGTGCACATACCATCGCTTCTGAAGGATAAGAGATCAAGGAGGACTAGTGGTGATTCGGCTGACCATAAGGTAACCGACTCACTCTAGTTTACCTTGCTCTTGTCATGAAAGCGTAGTCGATGTTGTGCAGCATCTATGTGGGAGTTCTCGAGTGGATATGTCGATGATGAGCTCGAGAGAACTGCCTTACACTGGTGTTTGAATCTGAAGTTATTCTTCATACAACAAATGAAAACCAAAGATGGACTCTACTGGTTCGAGAACCATAGAGCCTTTATTCAAATTCAAATATTTTTATTATTTTTATTTTATTTTATTGTCACCATGTCATTTGCTCGAACAAGGTTAGATCAAGATTACACTTCATACACAAAGGGGAATATACTTACCTTGGACCCTTGAGAGGTCATATGTACCACCTTTGCATGATGTGCAACATGAATCTGACACCTCAACTTACCTTCCCATTTGAATTTAGCTCAATGACTTACCCATTCAAACTTGACAATTCTCTACAGGGGTTAGTTAGCATATATGCAACCAAGATCTATGGAAATATAACTCTAAGGTTCATCAGTCAAAAGTCGACACCGTGTCTTATTTTGACTAAAGAAGATAATGTTAACCTAAGCACCATGCTTAATTTAAAACAGTCTATGAACGTATATCAAGATCATGCATTCAAACCAGAGCATACGAACAGAGATAAAGGAAACATGCATGCATGATCAATCTATTTTCAAAAGGGACATAAGGATGAGCATATGACGGTGAACCTCGGGCAACCTCCCGGAAGGGCTTTGTTTAATGTCAAAAGCATGACTTACCTAGCTAGTGGGCAGGAGGCAAGAGCAAACATCATCTTCACACCAGGATAAGATTCGGTAGAGGAGGAACTTTACTCAGGATGCTCACATACCTCCCCCACACTTGAAATTTGCATTGCTAGGCAACAAAACTTAAGTGTGTGGAGATCAAGCTTCCTTTTGTAAACATTCTCTCACCAAAGCTTACCTTAGGTGTTGCCTATGATGTATCTCACATGTTCGTAGGCGTCACCTGTCCATCTTTCTTTTCAATCTCCACCTGAAAGGTTAGTGACCAAAAATACCCGAAGGACAGCTTATCCTAAAAACACGCTCTTGCTTTTATTCGAAAGGGAAATCAAACCTATGCTAATCCAGGCGATCTCCTGGTAGTGCTTTGATTATTACAGTCATAAGCTTGACGATGGGAGATTTCTCTAGCAGCCACATTGGTGGTGTCCTACACATCTCACCACCAATCACTGATGAATCAGTGAAGCTTTAGCTGCAAGGTAGTGCTTTGTTTATTATGGTCATAAGCTCGACCATGGGAGATTTCTCTTGCAGCCACATTGGTGGTGTCCTTCCCATCTCACCACTAATCACTGATGAATTAGTGAAACTCTAGCTGCAAGGTTAGTGCCATATACGAACACGAGTCCAAAAGATAGCAAAGCTAAAAGCAGACATGATCATTCCAAGGAGGCTAAGACAGCTCCTGGGGTGATCACGGGACTCGAGAAGCTATAGCACCAGGGTGAACCTCGAAGATGGAAGGTTGAGCACTGAGGCTAGTGCTCTCGCAACTGATCTCCGAGTGAACTCAGCTCAGAAAAACACATAGCCTCCAAAAGAGGATAGAGTAAAAACTCAAACGACCGGCGTACGTTCAAGAGCTAGAGTTCGGGTGAAGGGTGAGGTTTAGCACATCCTTCCCTTAGGTAGAGGGACCGATGTTCTCGTCAAAGAGACGAAACATCCCGAGGTCTAGCCTAAGCTTCCAATGGGAGGTTATGGATAGGCTGGAAAGTGCAACTCCCATTGGGCATCGATCAAATCAAGCATAAGGTATGAAGTGTAAGCTTCTCTTGACTAATCGGCATCGATCGATGGGCTCAAGATATGATGCACTCCATTCGATCGGCAAATGATTGTGCTCCTTCGGTCTGATAAATGAATCCACTGGATTATAAAGCAGAGACCGATGTCTTGCTTTATATGAAACCTTGGTGCTAAGCACCTCAGCTCAAACTGAGACGTAGGAACATGATAGGCCTATCGTACTCTCCTTAGGAGATCATAACTAGGATCAGACAAGTCATCCAGGCCGAGAGTGATTCGTCCTGTCCTAATTACTCTCTCCATCCTCCTACGAGACAATGTCTCGGGAGAAGGTGTAAGAAGAGGCACGAGACGGGAACCCAAGGGTAGACTCTGCGCTAAGCAATCTTTCCCTTAGACTTTTGCTATTCAGGAATGATATCTTCAGCCGAAGCTTAAAGCCTCAGCTCGGCTAATGATGAGTCTAGGTGGCTCAACATTTCTTCTGACGGGCACCTCATCGACCGGGATGCAGGGGGAGCTGAAATCCCAGAGGTTTTCCACGATCTCTTTTCCCTCAATAGCATCCAAGTGCACGAAGGAGCCTCCAGAGAGAGCATTAAGCCGCATGGCTGTAACACCCTAATTTTGCAAAAATTTGTTTTCGATAAAATTTGTTAGAAACAATGTTTGAATTTAAGGAATATAAGGTGTATTTGAATTTTTAGGCATTTAAATATATTTTTGAAAATTAAATAAATAAATATAGGAGTTTATTGTTGCAATTCATGCTGGTGCATTATTTTTGTTTGGTTGAATTCAAATTTGAATTTGAATTCATGTGTTCAAACTCCTTTTCAAAAATTCAAAAGCATCTTTCTTTTATTCTTAAAACTCTATCCCTTCACGGCACGTTCTGTGTTTCGGCCCAGCGGCCAAGGTTCATCAGTGCCCCACCATCTCCTGCGCTGTCCGCTTCACGTCTCGACCCAGCTTCGGCCCGCCCGTTCATCTACGCTTGCAGTCGCTGTCTTGTGGGACCGGGGTGTCATCCCCCACATCCTGTTGTCCTCAACGCGGACTCTGCGCCGCCATGGCCGTGTCCCGGTTTAGCACGACCCCACCTCCGAGTCGCCCGCCCCCGCACGCCTGGACTCTGCGCCCGGCCCTTTATAGGTCGCCGCCACCCCCCGGCCTCGAACCCTAGCTGCCAGTGCTCCTCTCCGCCGCCGCCAAACCCTAGAAGCGCCGCTGCACTGATTCGCCGCTCCGCCTTCGCCCCGTCGTCGTGAAGTGCCCCATGAGCTTCGCAAGGAGGTGAGGGTCCCGTTGATGCCACGCATCACGTCCAAGCGTCCCTCCGCGTGTAGTTGGGCTCGCCGGAGTTCGAGCTCCGCCTCGCCACGCCGCGGGTCACCGTCGCCGCCCGTCTGGTCTCCCTGAGCCCCTAGTTCACCTCGCCGTTCCGCCAGCAGCCTCCCCGGCCAATCCGCGTGGCCAGCCGAGCACCGTGGATCGATTTCGAGCGAGCTCGCCGGCGGTCCCGCCGCTGCGCCGCCACTCGTCGACGAAGCACCGCCGCCTCGCACCCACACGTGTTCGTGACCGTTCGATCTGTAGCCGAGGGCTCAGATCAAATCCGCCGGGGGGTCAATACCGGTCAACGGATCTAAACCCCCGCGTGACCATGTTATTTTGCAGAAAAGCCCTCAACCTTTTTAAATTCACATGTCGGTCCTTCCACCGTTCTAAGATCCTTACATCTAAGTCCTTTTCTTCTCGTTTTAGACCCTGAGGTTTTTGGTTTTAGTGCTCGAGATCCAATCTTAAGTTTTTGCACCAAAGCCCTCTGGTTTATATGTTTAATTATGTAATAGCCCTCGGTTTCTTGCTGATAGGTCCCAGGAACCTTAGTTTTCTCACAGATGTGCCCCTGCACCTTCGTTGGGCCATAACTTCTTCGTTTTAGCTCCGTTTTTCGCGTTCTTTATGTCCAAACGATCGTATCGAAGAGTAGAATAGCTTTTTGCCCCTATTTTGCTTTGATCATACGGTTTGGTGATTGTTTCTTATTTATTCCTATTGTGTGCTTGTATGTACCTTGATGTGATGCGTTGAGAACATTTGGGCTCAAGGATTTGAAGATCAAGAAGCTCAAGTGTCTGAACAGCAACAAGGATCTGTTGAAGGCAAGTCTTCCTTGATGCATACCCGTTTACCTATACAACATGCATTTAATTCACTGTTCTTACTTTTGCTTGCATTAAATTGATGGGACCCAATTAAGGACTTGACTAGATTATTTTATCCCTTACCTTGAACAACTTGGGTATTTACTTTTATGTTGGGTAGTTCTCGCTATGCTTTATCTGGTTACATGGTGGTATTAATGAAACTTTATTAATCTTGATTTACTTATGTTATACCTTCATTAATACAAGACCATATGTTTAATTGGAACATGGAGAACCACCCAGGACAACAGTACAACCACAAGAGCTAAATGGCTCTGGCCTTGGCTAATTAATTGGTGACCCTGGTTAGGAGTGGCTTTACCTGATAAGGACAAGGGGTGGCGGTACTGTGGGTATGGACTCGCTCTAGCGGGGAGTTGGGCTTTGCTAAGACACGGTACCCGCTAGGGGACTTTATACCTTGCTAACTGATCCGGTAACCTTGTGGGTTGCAACTTCCTGGGGAAACTTTGTAAAGGCCTCGTATCATCCCTATGCAATCACACCTACGTAGTGTGGTATGATGCTTGGCCGGCATCGCATGGTTGGGTTTAAAGTTCCTAGAACTTTTACGCGACTTGTGGTGAAAGTGTACAACCTTTGCAGAGTGTAAAACTAATAGATTAGCCGTGCTCACGGTCAAGAGCGGCCTGGATCCTCACATGATTAATCTATGGAAATCAATGATTAACTTGATGCATCTATCTCTATTTATGTTATTTTCTCTCTTATGTTAATAGTGGGATTGGTATAAACTTACACTTGCTAGTTTCTATGTTGCTAATAAAACTTGACCAACTAAAATGCTGAATGCTTAAACCCATGAGCCTCCACTATAAAGCCTTGCATGTTATATTATGTTTCCGCTTGCTGAGGACGGCATGTGCTCACGCTTGTTTTCATATTTGCAATGACACTACCCGGATGCTGTTCAGACTTGGGGAGATTTGAAGATTTACCTGGAGACTTCGACGAATTCTAGGCGGGCATGTCACCAGTCAACTGCCTGTGGTGTTGACCCTATCCGCTGTGTTGCTACTCGATAATTATTAGTTCGTTTATGAGACATTTTGGTCTGTAATAAAGTTTAATACTCTCTTTACGTCATGGCATTATGTTTTGGTTATCACTGAGTCGTTATATGTGTGAACTTTGATCCTGGCGCACATATAATATGAGCATTCAAATTTGCCTTTAAATTCGGGTGTGACAAAGTGGTACCAGAGCTGTGTTGACTGTAGGACGTTAGCCTAGTTAGAAAATGGTCGAAATTAAGGATTATAATCTTTTAGAAGCCACCTTCTCTATGCTTGCTTTAAAACTATTCTACAATGCTTATCCTTGATTTCCATCTCATCCTTTGCTATCTTATGGGTTCTCTACCTTACTGTTGCTATCTTTCTCATCCTTGCATTTGGTCTTACTCGTCACCTGACTCCTTTGTCTCTAGATGGTTCGTCGTCTGAAGACAGCCCGCAAGAGCTCAGTTCCTCAGTATAGATTGCAAGGAGACTACTATCACTACCAACCTGATGGACACATAGAAGAGGTAGTTCCAGAAGAAGAGGAAGAGGAGCAGGCACAAGACGATGATCTTGGTGACCACTCAGACCCAGTGGAGGAGTAGGAAGGACAAGCAGAAGTAGGAGAGCCAGCTGAAGTAGTCTGGACAGTGCGCTCGTACAAGAAGGATGGGAGAGGCATTTCAATGGCTGACAATCTAAGGAGGACAGTGTACCGTTTAGGCTATGGTGAAGATCCAATCTACCAGTGTGAGATGTGGACCCATCCTTGGTTTGAGCCTCACTGGGAGGTAGCAGTAATCGTTTATAAAAGAGTTGAACACTATGGACCTATGGAGGTATCCAGGCACAACGATGTTGCTACCAGAGATACTATGGAAGCTAGGATTGCCGAAGCTGCTAGGAGAGCACTCTATGTTCTCTCTCACAGGGAGCCTTCTGAGTTGGTACACACTCGCAGTCTGTATACTCCTTACAGAGCTAGTGGTGAAGCCAAGACCTATATCGCATCAGCTAATGGTCACAGTCCCACCTCGGACGACCTCCGTGAATTACTGGCCGCTGTCAACACTGCTTTGGATAACACCAACAACATGCTTGCCGCAGCTCAATGGAGGATTTATACAGTGGAGGTACAGAAGCGTCAGCTAGAAGCTACTCTGGCAGGGAAGGAACCCCCTGTAATCCAAGACGGTGGAATAGAAGCTCATCACTCTCCAGCACCAAAGAGACCCCGCTACAACTCCCTGATGCCCGCACTGAAGAGCTTCCTTAGGATCTAGGAGTTTTTAAGTTTGAGATCTTTGTAATCGTTAGTTTCTAAACGATCGTTTAAGTGTGCTTAGTATAGTGGTGTGTTTGGATGCTTGATCTTGTGTTAATGATTGAGTTGGAATTTTGTTTGAGTGCAATGTGTTGTGGGGTAATGACCACAATGACATTGGTTCTTTAGTAAGTGTTAGTTGGGTTTATCTTTGTCTCAATCTATATCTCTCTTGTCTTAATCTCCTAATCTCTATGCTACCCCTTCTACAATCTAGTAGTTCTCAATCTGCTCATGGAGTTTTCTGAGTCAGCAGTACTGTTCTATTTTTATCTCGAGCTATAGAACTCCAAATACAATAAATCCAATTGGAAAAGTTCAGCAATTATATGAAGGATTATCTGTAAAAATTTCAGAAATTTAGGAGTTATATACAGAGAGCTATATACAAAATTTTGGAGCTATCAGAATCTGTAAAACTCAGCTGACCCAGACGTCTTGTTTATTTCATAACTAAAGTTACAGACCTTGGATGGAGGATATTCCAGTTGGAATAGTTCCGTAATTTCATTATACTCCTCTGGTTAGAAATTTCATAATTTTTGGATTCCCATACTGAGAGTTATATCTGATTGTTTGGAGACAACAGAATCTGTCTAGAATGAAAAGTCTTTGATGCTTTGTCGTTTAGAGTTTTACTCTTAGTGTAATCATCTAAATCAATATTCCTAACACTCAGATAGTGACAACCAGGTCAGGATCAGGAGTTGATCAACCGACAGTGGTTCGTCCAGGGAGAGACAACAGATCTAGCAACGTACCTCGACAACCACAGATGGATCCAGTTATGCGTCAGATCCTGGAAGCCCAGACTCAGTTACTGCAGAATTTGACCAACACTGTGGCCAACATGCAGGCTCCAGGCAACAATCCACCTATGCAGCAGCTGGCCCCAGTGAACAAGCATCGGGTGTTCATGAGCCACCAGCCTCCAGTGTTCTCTCATGCTACTGATCCATTAGAAGCTGAAGACTGGTTGAAGACCATTGAGAAGATGCTTACCATTGCTCAATGTGATGATAGAGAGAAGGTCCTATATGCGTCAGGACGACTCCAAGGATCTGCATCGGCATGGTGGGATGCTTTTGTCGCTGCTCATGCCAATCAGAATGCTATCTCCTGGCAAGAGTTCACCACTAATTTCAGAAGCCATCATATTCCTGCTGGTCTGATGAAGTTGAAGAAGAAAGAGTTTCTTGCTTTTAAGCAAGAAGGGATGTCCATGGCAGAGTTTAGGGATAGGTTCATAGAGCTGTCACTCTATGCTCCTGAAGATGTTGACACAGACAGGAAGAAGCAAGAGCTATTCCTGGAAGGACTAGCTGGACCACTTCAATATCAGCTCATGTCCCATACTTTCCCGACCCTTCAAGAGCTTATTGATAGGGCCATAGGCTTGGAGGCCAAGCGCAGGGAATTGGGTGATCAGAAGAGGAACGCTATTGGCTCTGGACAGTTTGGGAGTATCACTCGACCTCGCTATAATCCACAGCAGGGAGCACCGCTCCGCTCGGGAGGTCCAAGTGGTAATCCTGGACAGAATCAGTTCCGGCGCAATACACAACCATTCCCGCACCCCATTCAGCAGTTACAGCAATCCACTCCACATACTCCACACCTCAATGATCAGCAGCCTCGTCAGAACACCTCTGTAGAAGCCCCAGTAAGACCCAATGTACCCCACACCCCTGTTGGTAACACTTGCTTTAAGTGTGGAGAGACTGGTCACTTCACCAACAATTGTCCTCAGAGAAGCATCCAGAATACTCCAGTGCAGAGTCAGCAGATGAGGAATGGGAGCTAGACCCCACAGAGCGCCAAGGGACGACAGAGCCACATGCGAGGGAAGCTGAACCACATGAATGCAGAGATCACTCAGGGAGTATCCAATCATCTTGGTATGTTCGTCAATAGCTCAATTCCATTATGTTTTCCCTTGGACTTGGAACCGAGCATTCCCAATCTTTCTTAATCCATCCGAATCTCGAGGACGAGATTCTTTTAAGGGGGTAGGATTTGTAACACCCTAATTTTGCAAAAATTTGTTTTCGATAAAATTTGTTAGAAATAATGTTTGAATTTAAGGAATATAAGGTGTATTTGAATTTTTAGGCATTTAAATATATTTTTGAAAATTAAATAAATAAATATAGGAGTTTATTGTTGCATTTCATGCTGGTGCATTATTTTTGTTTGGTTGAATTCAAATTTGAATTTGAATTCATGTATTCAAACTCCTTTTCAAAAATTCAAAAGCATCTTTCTTTTATTCTTAAAACTCTATCCCTTCTCGGCCCGTTCTTTGTTTCGGCCCAGCGGCCAAGGTTCATCAGTGCCCCTCCATCTCCTGCGCTGTCCGCTTCACATCTCGGCCCAGCTAAGCAATCGGCCCACCTTCGGCCTGCCCGTTCATCTCCGCTTGCAGTCACTGTCTTGTGGGACCGGGGTGTCATCCCCTACCTCCCGTCGTCCTCAACGCGGACTCCACGCCGCCGTGGCCGTGTCCCGGTGTAGCACGACCCCACCTCCGAGTCGCCTGCCCCCGCACGCCTGGACTCTGCGCCCGGCCCTTTATAGGTCACCGCCACCCCCCGGCCTCGAACCCTAGCTGCCCGTGCTCCTCTCCACCACCGCCAAACCCTAGCAGCGCCACTGCACTGATTCGCCGCTCCGCCTTCGCCCCGTCATCGTGAAGTGCCCCAGGAGCTTCGCAAGGAGGTGAGGGTCCCGTTGATGCCGCGCGTTCACGTCCAGGCGTCCCTCCGCGTGTAGTTGGGCTCGCCGGAGTTCGAGCTCCGCCTCGCCACGCCGCGGGTCGCCGTCGCCGCCCGTCTGGTCTCCCTGAGCCCCTAGTTCACCTCGCCGTTCCACCAGCAGCCTCCCCGGCTAATCCGCGTGGCCAGCTGAGCACCGTGGCTCGATTTCGAGCGAGCTCGCCGGCGGTCCCGCCGCTGCGCCGCCGCTCGTCGACGTAGCACCGCCACTTCGCACCCACACGTGTTCGTGACCGTTCGATCTGGAGCCGAGGGCTCAGATCAAATCCGCCGAGGGGTCAATACCGGTCAACGGATCTAAACCCCCACGTGACCATGCTGTTTTGCAGAAAAGCCCTCAACCTTTTTAAATTCACATGCCGGTCCTTCCACCGTTCTATGATCCTTACATCTAAGTCCTTTTCTTCACGTTTTAGACCCTGTGGTTTTTGGTTTTAGCGCCTGAGATCCAATCTTTAGTTTTTGCACTGAAGCCCTCTGGTTTATACATTTAATTACGTAATAGCCCTCGGTTTCTTGCTGATAGGTCCCTGGAACCTTAGTTTTCTCACAGATGTGCCCCTACACCTTCGTTGAGCCATAACTTCTTCGTTTTAGCTCCGTTTTTCGCGTTCTTTATGTCCAAATGATCGTATCGAAGAGTAGAATAGCTTTTTGACCATGTTTTGTTTGATCATACTGTTTGGTGATTGTTTCTTATTTATTCCTATTGTGTGCTTGTATGTACCTTGATGTGATGCGTAGAGAACGTTTGGGCTCAAGGATTTGAAGATCAAGAAGCTCAAGTGTCTGAACAGCGACAGGGATCTATTGAAGGCAAGTCTTCCTTAATGCATACCCGTTTACCTATACAACATGTATTTAATTCACTGTTCTTACTTTTGCTTGCATTAAATTGATGGGACCCAATTAAGGACTTGACTAGATTATTTTATCCCTTACCTTGAACAACTTGGGTATTTACTTTTATGTTGGGTAGTTCTCGCTATGCTTTATCTGGTTACATGGTGGTATTAATGAAACTTTATTAATCTTGATTTACTTATGTTATACCTTCATTAATACATGACCATATGTTTAATTGGAACATGGAGAACCACCCAGGCCACAAGAGCTAAATGGCTCTGGCCTTGGCTAATTAATTAGTGACCCTGGTTAGGAGTGGCTTTACCTGATAAGGATAAGGGGCGGCGGTACTGTGGGGTATGGATTCGCTCTAGCGTGGAGTTGGGCTTTGCTAAGACACAGTACCCGCTAGGGAACTTTATACCTTGCTAACTGATCCGGTAACCTTGTGGGTTGCAACTTCCTGGGGAAACTTTGTAAAGGCCTCGTAGCGTCCCTATGCAATCACACCTAGGTAGTGTGGTATGATGCTTGGCCGGCATCGCATGCTTGGGTTTAAAGTTCCTAGAACTTTTATGTGACTTGTGGTGAAAGTGTACAACCTCTGCAGAGTGTAAAACTAATCGATTAGCCGTGCTCACGGTCAAGAGCGGCCTGGATCCTCACATGATTAATCTATGGAAATCAATGATTAACTTGATGCATCTATCTCTATTTATGTTATTTTCTCTCTTATGTTAACTGTGGGATTGGTATAAACTTACACTGGCTAGTTTCTATGTTGCTAATAAAACTTGACCAACTAAAATGCTGAATGCTTAAACCCATCAGCCTCCACTATAAAGCCTTGCATGTTATATTATGTTTCCGCTTGCTGAGTACGGCATGTGCTCATGCTTGTTTTCATATTTGCAACGACACTACCCGGATGCTGTTCAGACTTGGGGAGATTTGAAGATTTCCCTGGAGACTTTGACGAATTCTAGGCGGGCGTGTCACCAGTCAACTGCCTGTGGTGTTGACCCTATCCGCTGCGTTGCTACTCGATAATTATTAGTTCGTTTATGAGACATTTTGGTCTGTAATAAAGTTTAATACTCTCTTTACGTTATGGCATTATGTTTTGGTTATCACTGAGTCGTTATATGTGTGAACTTTCATCCTGGCGCACATATAATATGAGCATTCAAATTTGCCTTTAAATTCGGGTGTGACAATGGCATTGTCCTTTTGCAACCCATACCAGAAGTGTTGAAGCAACATCCAATCGGGAACGTGGAGGATTGAGCAATCTTCCGCCGAGAAGGCGAAGTGATTCCATGCCATTCCTAGCGATTCCTCCTCAGCTTGCTTGAGACTGAGAATCCTTATCCTCAACGAGATGACACGTTGTATCCGGAAGAATCGGGAGCAGGAAGCTGCCCTCGAATTGTCCCAAGTGAGGTAATCTCTACCAAAACAACGGTACCAGGCCCGTGCTTTCCCAGGGAGGGATAGCGGGAAAATTCCCTTTTTCGAACATCCAGTGATTCTCCGATTTCACTCGGAGTTTCAATCAGACGCTCGTAGTCTCTCAAATGATAAAAGGGGTTCTGATGAATTAACCCAAGAAGGAAAGATCCTAAATTAGCTTCGTGAGAGAGGGGTGAATCCGACAGCAAGATGAAAGAATGAGTTCTAACAAGAATGGCTCTGAGGGTTCACTCCTCGAAGGTGGAAGGTGTTTACAAGGATAACCTTCCATGGATAACAGGGGTAGAGGTAGAAGTAAAGAAAACAAAAAAGGATATCTCGAAGGGTAACGGGGTTAAAGGTAGAAGAAAAATGAAAAGATATATACGAGGACCACTAGGTTTGAAGATAGATACAGCAACCGTTCCCCGGCAACGGCGCCAGAAATGCTTGTTGGCGTTTCTTAAGGTCACAACTGGTTGTACACCTAGAGGGAACGTATAAGACCAACCGTGTATACCGCAAGCACACGGAAATACTGCTGTAGCACTTCCCCAAGGAAGGAGAGTATTCCAAGGGTATCGAATCCAAGGAACGATGTGCACTATCTTCTACTCTAGTATAGATGGTCCAAGGACACCAAGCTCAGCTATGGTATGGAGAGAAGGTGAAGGGCTTCCTAAGTGTATCGATCAGGGTCATATCGTTTCACGGTATGGAACTTACTGTGGGGCGCCAGCCCATCCTAACTTTTTAGGGAGAGGCCAATGTTCTGGCAACGGGGCCCTACTCGGTACCCAGGCGTGGAGGATTACAATGGGTCCAACATGCTGTCACCATGCGGCCTACCTACCACGTGCCAAGTACGTGGTATTCGAAGGATAACTGTAGTCTAGACACAATGTCTACACCACTAATTACTACTATAGCGGGATACGTCTCCTAGGCCGATAGCCCGAGTATAGCACTCGTATAAATACGGAGCGACGAACACAAGCAAGTGTGTACTAGATCGTACCTTATCAGATCAGGATAGGTTAGGAAGAACAACTACTGACATATTTATGAGCCTCAACTAGATCAAAGGAGTGATCCACAGACAAACAGATAAACGCACTTGCATAAGTATTCAACTAGATCGAAGGGTTGTGTTCATGAAGAACACAAGCCTCTAGTTCATGAACACATGAAGAACACAAGAACATATCAATCATGCAAGAACACACATTAGTCTAAATGAGATATGTCGCAATACTTACTTTGGTCTAAATGAAGAACAGAGAAGAACTCCTTTATCATCACCTTCACTTCCCTCTCTATCTAGCACTCACACACACACACACCCTACATGGGGAATGAGAGGAGAGGAGAGGAGAGGTTGGATGTGTGGAAAAGGGAGCCCCTCCCCTCCTATTTATAGTGGAGGGGGTGGCTTGACAAAAGGGGTGAGTGCCTCCATCTTGTGCAGCCTCCCTGGGCGCAGCCAATGGCTGTGTGACATGTGGCAGGGCAGAACCGGGGCAGAACCATGAAGAACCGTTGTTGGGTATTTTAGCGTCACACGAATAAATCCGCAAGCGCACGGATACTGTTGTAGCTTTCACCTCAAAGTATTCCAAGGGTATCGAATCGAAGGGAACGTGTGTGCACTAACTTCGTACTAGTCGGTCCAAGGACACACCTAGATAAGAGGCAAGGATAGAGAGGATTCCTAAAGATAGCACTATAGATGAGATTAAAGGTCGATCTCTAGATAGAACTTGGCTTAGGGTACCGCTAGCCCTGACTTAACAGGCGACTCCGACACGCGGATCTATGTGGAACATAGCTCTGACTATATCCAGCTACGGAGGATCCACGAGGGGCAGACGAGCTGTCACCACCACCTGGACTGCCTCTACCTAACCTTGGGATAAGCCGAACGAATGATAATCGGAAGCATGACACAACGTCTACGCTGTGGTTACTGCCGTAGCCAACGGATTACGGCACTCTGTACTTATAGAACTTCGACCACAAAAGAGAACTGATCTCACTCACTATATATACTACTAGCTTATACTAAGGGCATACAGGAGAGCACTCAACCCTGTACTGTGCTGCCAACGTACAAACGACTTGCAGCAGACGAACGCATAAACCCAGGATCTACGCACTAGCAGAGGAAAACGTCTACTCACACAACCTAGCATAAACTATTAGAAAGGAATCAGGAACACACTTTATTCTAATCAGAGCATGCAAGCATATCCACTTTATTCTAAAAGACTAATCATACAAACGGGATACAAACTTGTGCACCTAATCAACTAGATCGAGGGGGCGTGTTCGTGAAGAACACGCGCCTCTAAATGATGAACAGGCGAAGAACACAAGAACATATCACTCACACTTTAGTCTAAATAGAAAATGCAGAAATACTTACTTCACTCTAATTGAAGAATGAAGCATCCGTAGAGATACAAATCACTCTCTCACTCTCCTACTCTCTAATCTTCCAAGGAGAGGCCTCTCCTTTGAAGGGAAGCTCTCATCCTTGGGTGAAGTGGTGTCTCATTTCCTACCCCCTCCCTTCTATTTATAGGCAAGGGGGTGGCTTGCTCGGAGTGCCAAACGACTCCAAAACACCCAGGGATGCCTTGAGGACCCAATAGAGAGCTACCACGCGTCGGCTAGGGACGAGAAGAGCTCCGAGAGCTTCGGCCGAACTGGGGTTCGGCCGAACCCCAGGTCAGTTCGTTTCCACCGCCTTTCATCCAGGTGACTACCAGGTGGGTCCTCAGGCGTGTATGGGTGTGTATGCGGTGTTTTTAGCTTGTTTTCGTGGGGATGTGGGCCCTTGAATCCGTGTACTGGCTCCTGATTGGTCGAAGGTTTGTTTCCTTGGATTGGTGATGTGTCATGGACACATGGCATCCAACGTGGCAACACATCGCCATGTGGTCTGGTGTGGGTCCCACCGGGCCTGCATATCAAGATGGTGATCTTGTCTTGTGCATATCTCATTCATCCAGACTCAGAATTAGACAAATGATATACCCATTTTGATCATCTCGATGAGCCCGTCGCCATGGTGCAGTCCAAATTGGCATTTGAGGTTGTTATGGATGACGTCCTATATAAGCCATTGGATCACTTGCTATCAATTATATCATTTATCACGTATTCCGGTGCATCCTGCAACAAAAGCTAGAAACACCAACGCTTGTGGAACTTGTCAGTATAAAGCCCTATTCTAGTGTCGATGATCACTTTTCATTCATTTTATGCAGGAGTTGACGTCATAAAAGTAGCACTTAACAGTCGTCAACAACACCCCCACACTTGACCTTTGCTCGTCCCGAGTAAAGGGGAACAGATCAAGGTGAGACATGATATCCAAAGGTTTAAGCGAGCATAAGAGATATTCCAACCATACCTTGTACTTGTGAACTCTGTGAAGTGTCTATCATGCCATCTTGGGTAGTTGAGGAATGGAACGGTCATGACTCAAATCACTTCTATTCCTAATGTCAAGTAACTTGGGGTTTTGCAATAAGTTTTCAAAAACAAAACCTTGCTTAGCTCCTCATTTGATTCTCTCAGATCGCTCAATGTGTATATGTCCTCACCAAGGCATTAGATTTGCCTTTCTTTCATCCTACTTCTAATGATGGCTATATGTGGAGCTCAGGGTAGGATAAAAGATAAAGCATACTTGAATCACATATATTGCAAAGTCAAAGACCGGATCCAAGGACAAAAGCAATTCATACAATCAGATCAAGATGTGCACATGTATGGATGTGATGGATATGGTAAGGTGGATACTAGGCCCGGAATGGGGGCTAGATATTACCATATATATGATGAATGTTGTGGTGATGGTAAGGTGGACACTAGGCCCGGAGTGGGTGCTAGTTATTACCATGAGATTTATTGGAACTCCTTTTTGCGTGATTCCACCTCTCTCCTTTTTCTTCTTTTCTTTGGACATGGGCTATCTCTTTTTTCTCTTCTTTTTTTCTCATGCTTTGAGCATGATTTTGTTTCTTTGTTTCTTTCTTTTTTTTCTTTTTTTATAGCCCATGTCTCTTTTCTTTTCAAGAATACTTTTGGAGAGAGAGGTCACACCACATATGGAGCTTTATTTTTGTGGAATGGATGGATGATACAATGCTAACTTCCAGTGTAGAAGCATAGCAAGGGGATATGGAGTGCACATGAATCTTGATCATGAAAGGATGAAAAGAATTCTCACAAGGGTCACAACAATTTGACAAAGCTCAATGCAACACAAGTAGCATATGTGTATAAGGTTTTCAACTAAAAACATCATATGGCTTTGGTAGGACTTTGGCATATCAAAGAGGAGCCTTGCGAAGGGTTTTCAAAATTTCAAATAAAATTCCCAAGCACTCAAACATTTAGAGAGAAGATCATATCATCAAACCATATCACAAACGCCAACTACTTAGATGAGGATGAGTTCCCTAATGATATTCGTTCACAAGCATCAAGATGATAAGCATGGAATAAAACTTATGCAAGCCAACCACAGGAAACATGTAGAGCAAAACGAGCATGATTCCATTAGTTGATTTAGCAGATAAGAATGGAAACTGATTCAAACTCATGAATCAGGGAGAGTGAGATAAAGGGTGCACATACCATCGCTCCTGAAGAATATAAGACACGAGGAAGACCACTGGTGGTTCAGCTGGCCCATGGGACAGCCGGATCACTCTAGTTTACCTTGTCCCTTGTCATGAAAGCGTGGTCGATGTTGTGCAACGCATGTGTGGGAGATCTCAAGTGTGTATGTCAATGATAAGCTTGGGAGACCTCCCCCACACTTGTTCATGTACCTGGTGCTGTCTTCAAACCAAAAGAGGAAAAACAAAAGAGGGACTCCACCGGTTTGAGAACCAGGGAGTCTTTATTCGAAAGCAAATATATTTTATTTTATTTTTTGTTTTTTATTCACCATGAGTCCTAGCTCAACAAGATTGAAAGGTCTTGGCTTACCTTCCCTTTTGAATCAAGCTTGATGACTTACCCCGTTTCGAAAATTCCTGCAAGGGTTAGTCTGCATATACAACCAATATCCATGAAAGCATTAACTAAGAGGTTCATCAATCAAACTCGACACCATGTCCTATTTGATTGAAGAAGACAATTTTAACCTAAGTACCATGCTTAACTTAAAACAATCTATGAATGCACGTAGCTAAACATGCACTCAAACCATTGCATTACGAACATAGATAAAGGAAGCACAGAAGCATGATCAAGCTATTTTCATAGGGACATAAACATGAGCATAAGATGGTGAACATCGGGCAACCTCCCAGAACGGCTTTGTTTTAAGTCAAAAGCAGGACGTACCTAGCTAGTTGGGCAAGATGCAAGAGCTAACATCATCTCCAAACCAGGATAAGATTTTGTGTGAGGGGAACTTTACTCAGGATACTCACATATCTCCCTCACACTTGAAGTTTGCATTGTTAGGCAACAAAACTCAAGTGTGTGGAGATCAAGCTTCCTTTAGTGAATGTTCTCTCACCAAAAACTTACTAAAGTGTTGAAGTTGATGTAGCTCACATGTTCTTAGGTGCTACCTGTCCGTCATTCTTTTCAATCTCCACCTGAAAGGTTAGCGACCAAAAATACCCGAAGGACAACCTTATCATAAAAACATGCTCTTGCTCTTTATTTGAAAAGGGAAATAAAATCTATCCTAATCCAAGCTATCTCTTGGTAGTGCTTTGCTTACGGTCATAAGCTCGACCATGGGAACATCCTCCTTGCAGCTATCATTGGTGATGTCCTTCCCATCTCACCACCAATTGTTGATGTATCAGCGAAGCTTTAGCTGCAAGGTTAGTGCCACAGTGCATACACGAAATCTGCAATGCTTATGGTAAACATATGCATCTACAACCATCCTTCTAAACTTTTTACAAAAGAGGACCATAATGTGGTTGTAGCCCACGTGCATGCTCCGTGCACTGAGCATAGCTGACTTTGGAGAAGGATGATGTAAGCATGGTTCTTGAGGTATATCAAGAGTGAAGCTACCATGCTTGTCAATGGAGTCCTTTCCTTTGGACCCCAGAGTCGGTGCCTCATAGATTTCCATGGCCCATGAATTTACCAGCTCAAGAGATTCATCATGTAAGTTTGTTGTTGATTCTCGATTGAGGCCAAGAGCAATATAGTACGACACAGTGGGAAGAGGCTCAAACTCGATCGAGGGTGATGATGATCGTTCGTCTTCACAAAGGTGAAGAGGATCTTCCGAGTTGTACTCCTGAGGAGTAGAAAATTCTACCACCTCAATGAGAACGGGCTCGGATGATGTGATTGGAGGTACATGCATCATCTCCTCGAGCAGGTTTTGCTTGGGAAGAGGCTTTGCCATAGAACTTTCTGAAAATAACAGAGTGGTGGCAGAAGCGGCTTCCTTAAGCTTTTCATCTAGGCTCTCTTGAGAAGCATCAAGAAGTTTTTCTGCAGGGGAGCCTAGGAGGAGATCAAGATTGAGGACATCAAAGATGTAGAAATCTAGATTAGCCTTGATCTTGTCTACTAGGAGCAGCACAGCACATGCAACCCCCCGACACTCAAGAATGTGTCCGGAGGGACAACTCTTGAGGAGCTTGTCGGATGGTCTTAGCATAACATTGCCCAACAAAGTGTACGCTAGGTGCCATGGCATAATATTAACCTCCATAGTGGGGTTAAGATGGGCTTCTATGATAATTCCCCTTATGGAACAAGAAATGAACATAGAGGGTGAGCAAATCCAAAGTGCTTCGGAAAAGTTTCCCACTCCAGTTGACCACTTCTTTTCCATGGCCTCCATGATAGATGTTTCGTTTGGAGGATCGGGAGGCAAAGGAGGTACCGTAGGCCTAGGGGAAGGTTCTGTCAAAAGATTTCTAGCTGGCTGGATTTGGACAGAACAGGGCTCCTTCCCTATTGGGTCATCTAAGAAATTCGAGGTGTTCTTGATATTTTCAGAAGGGTCGTCCTCGAATTGATGAAGGAACTTTGGAGGTTGAATTTCTTCTTCCTCCATTGTTCCTGGTTCAGGTGAGGGTACTATGGCTGAATAAGAGGATGTGAAAGGTGATGGATCGGATTCATCCACTAGAAGATCCTCATGGCTCGACTCAGATTGGCGGGGTTCGCTATGATTGGTGGGGAAGAAAGAGCTCACCATGAGGGAATCAAAGATCTCTCTTACTTCTCCTAAAGTTTTGCGAACAAATGAATCGCTGATGGTGTCGTCGAGATCTAAGGCAGCATCTGTGTCCAGACCCATGCAAAAGATGTATAGTGATACATCTTCAGGAAAAGAGAATAAGTCTAGGTCAGAAGCCAAAAGGCGTAAGAACCTAGCCCATGCTGCACCTATAGACTCCTTCTCTAATTGCTCGAATTCGAGAATGTCCATTGGGAGAGAGGCTATGTGAGTGTACCATTGCTCCGTCCTCTCCATGAGAGAGAACGAGCTACAAAAGTCATCCCGAAGCTCTTCCCAATTACCGTTCACACTCCCTACAATGTGAGTGTACTATTGTTCCACTCTCCCCATGAGAGAGAAAGGAAATAACTTCCACCTCACGGTTTTCTGTGTCATGCCTGGGATAACCAAGCGTGAACACAGATCCTCGAATTCTTTCATATAGATGTAGGGATCTTCATTGATCACTCCAGAGAAGGGTCTATCCTGAACCATGTCTATAAGGTCGGGGTTGAGTTCATGCTTGGATGAAAACATTGATGGATCACTGAACTCATAAGTTGAGGTGGAGAGGTCGTGAAAGGATGACCTCTCCGTGGGTAACGAGGGTAAAGGTAGAATAAAGAAAAATGAAAAGATACGAGGACCACTGGGTACGAAGATAGATACAGCAACCGTTCCCCGGCAACGGCGCCAGAAAGCTTGTTGGGTATTTTAGCGTCACACAAATAAATCCACAAGTGCACGGATACTGTTGTAGCTTTGACCTCAGAGTATTACAAGGGTATCAAATCCAAGGGAACATGTGTGCACTAACTTCGTACTAGTCGGTCCAAGGACACACCCAGATAAGAGGCAAGGATAGAGAGGATTCCTAAACATAGCACTATAGATGAGATTAAAGGTTGATCTCTAGATAGAACTTGGCTTAGGGTACCGCTAGCCCTGACTTAATAGGCGACTCCATCACGCGGATCTATGTGGAACAGAGCTCTGACGATATCCAGCTGCAGAGGATCAACGAGGGCCAGACGGGCTGTCACCACCACCTGGACTGCCTCTACCTAACCTTGGGATAAGCCGAACGAATGATAATCAGTAGCGTGACACAACGTCTACGCTGTGGTTACTACCGTAGCCAACGGACTACGGCACTCTATACTTATAGAACTTCGACCACGGAAGAGAACTGATCTCACTCACTATATGTACTACTAGCTTATACTAAAGGCATATAGGAGAGCACTCGACCCCGTACTGTGCTGCCAACGTACGAACGACTTGCAGCAGACAAATGCATAAACCCAGGATCTACGCACTAGCAGAGGAAAACGTCTACTCACGCAACCTAGCATAAATTATTAGAAAGGAATCACGAACAAACTTTATTCTAATCAGAGCATGCAAGCATATCCACTTTATTCTAAAAGACTAATGATACAAATGGGATACAAACTAGTGCACCTAATCAACTAGATCGAGGGGGCGTGTTCATGAAGAACACACGCCTCTAAATGATGAATAGGCCAAGAACACAAGAACATATCACTCACACTTTAGTCTAAATAGAAAATGCAGAAATACTTACTTTACTCTAATTGAAGAACGAAGCATCTGTAGAGATACAAATCACTCTCTCACTCTCCTACTCTCTAATCTACCAAGGAGAGGCCTCTCCTTTGAAGGGAAGCTCTCATCCTTGGGTGAAGTGGTTTCTCATTTCCTACCCCCTCCCCTTCTATTTATAGGCAAGGGGGTGGCTTGCTCGGAGTGCCAAACGACTCCAAAACACCCCAGGAAGCCTTGAGGAACCAATGGAGAGCTGCCATGCATCGGCTGGGGACGAGAGGAGCTCCGAGAGCTTCGGCCGAATTGGGGTTCGGCTGAACCCTAGGTTGGTTCGTTTCCACCTCCTTTCGTCCAGGTGACTGCCAGGTGGGTCCTCAAGCGTGTATGGGTGTGTATGCGGTGTTTTTAGCTTGTTTCCGTGGGGTTGTGGGCCCTTGAATCCGCAAACTGGCTCCTGATTGGTCGAAAGTGTGTTTCCTTGGATTGGTGATGTGTCATGGACACATGGCTTCCAACGTGCCAACACATCGCCACGTGGTCTGGTGTGGGTCCCACCGGGCCCACATATCAAGATGGTGATCTTGTCTTGTGCATATCTCATTCATCCGGACTCAGAATTAGACAAATGATATATCAATTTTGATCGCCTCGACGAGCCCATCGCAATGGTGCAGTCTAAATTAGCATTTGAGGTTGTTATGGATAACGTCCTATATAAGCCATTGGATCACTTGCTCTCAATTGTATCATTTATCACGTATTCCGGTGCATCCTGCAACAAAAGCTAGAAACACCAACACTTGTGGAACTTGTCAGTATAAAGCCCTATTCTAGTGTCGATGATCACTTTTCATTCATTTTATGCAGGAGTTGACAGCATAAAAGTAGCACTTAATAGCCGTCAACAACCGTGAAGAACCGAGGAATCCTATGCGTCCAGGGGCGAAAACCGGCGCTAAAGATCCCGAACCGAGCAAACCAGGCGCACCAGGCCGGGCAAACCCGTGCTAACTGCATGCTCCCCACATCTGCGTCCGCCACATGCTCCTCCGGTCGATCTTCCCTCGCAAGCTGCCGAACCGCCATCGCCCGCTCCTATGCCGTCGTGCCGCGTGTCCCAGCCCGGGTGGCCCGCTCCCACGTGTGCGTGCGCAGTGCCGGAGGTGCGCTCCCCCACGGCGGATGGGTGACACGTGTCTCGCTGGCGGGACGATCCAATCCATGCGAGCGCTCACGGGCCGATCTGTGGGAGAGGGGCGAGAGCCAACCAGCGGCCTCCACGTCAGCCCGGCAGTGCTGTGCACCTGCCAGCGTCAGCGATCTGCAACACGATCCAGCCGCTAGTAGGAGACCGCCACATGGCACCCATGTACACGTCAACCCGCCTGGTGACGTCACCACCTCTTTGTGTATTTTGTCTATTTCATATCTTGTGCATACGAACTCCGATGTAGGCATATAATATGTCCATTTTGATCGTCTCGATGAGCCCATCGCAATGGTGCAGTCCAAAGTGGCATTTGAGGTTGTTAAGGATGACGTCCTTTAATTGCCATTGGATCACTTGCTCTCAATTATACCATTTGGCACACATTTTTGTGCAACCTGCAACAAAAGCGAGAAACACCAACACTTGTGGAAATCATTAGTATCAAGCCCTATGTTGACAGCTATTAAGTACTACTTTCAGCCCTCAATATTCTCACATAAATGGAGGCATATGCATTATTTACTTGCATTTTGGTTTAAATAATGTAGTTCCACTTGTCCTTGGAGATTATTTGTATCTAGGTGAAATACCCATTAAAAGAGATGGAAACCCATCTTCTATGGAAGAACCATGCCAACTCTGCTGAGGAGATGCCTGCCACCAAGGAAACACATGGCAATGCACGTCATTGATCTAAGGGAGGCACTCACCGACGAATTAGAGAGCGCCACATGGACTTCACATGGATCAAGGGGCCCACATCGGATACCAAATCAAGACATGCACCGGGGAAGGATCAAAGGGCCCACTAGTCAGCCACTTGGAGGAAGCACAACCGAGATGGCCGCCGTAGGGGTTCGGCTGACCATAGGATCGACCAAACCGACCTAGGGTCGGTTCATCTCGGCCTTGCACATGTCACTTGCCCATTGGTCACTTACCTCACTCCCGGGTGTTTTGGTGGAGTTTGAGCCCCGAAGCAAGCCTCCTCCTTGCCTATAAATAGAAGGGGAGGGCCTCCCATTTCTCACACACCACTCTCTCATTCTCCTCTCACTTTTAGTTTACAAGGCTAGGGGGTAGGCTAGAGTTGCTCTTTTTCAGGTTCCAAGTCTTCTTTGGAGTCTAGGTATAAGTTCTCTTTTATCTTTATTTCATTGTATGACTTTGATCTACTTCAGTTATTCAGCTATTTCATATAAAGTCATGGTAGATCATATGCTTGATATGTTCTTGAGTTCATCCTTTGTTCATCATTTAGAGGCTTGTGTTCTTCATGAACACTACCTTTTGATCCACTTGAAGGATGATAAACTCATTCCTTATGTGTTTGTTCATAAGTTAGAGGCTCGTGTCCTTCACGAACACGACCCTTTGATCTTGTTGACTAGACATAACAGTGTTCATATCCGTTCGTATGTCTAGCATTAGTTGATCTTGTTAGATGGCATGAGAGTGTTGCATGAGGTTTGTGTTCAAGCTACGGTACTCGGTCTAAGTTGACCAGTCTTCTGGTGGCTCTCACCCTGGGTCACAATAGCCTGGGCTGGGTGAAGTCTAGCAGCAACGCAGGCATGGTGTCTGGGTTGTGTGGATATGTTAGTTATGAGCATACCCGTAATGATAGAGGTAGGCCGCAGTGGTGACAGCTGTTGGACCCTTTGGAACCCTCCGTGCTGGGGTACTTGCTGTAGGAGTCTAAAGTCTAGTTTCGCAGAGTGCTAGTCGTCGCGGGCTAGCTCCCCGTTTGTACCTAGGTGCTGAACCTTACCCTCTCATGCAATGCTCATGCCTATCTCATGTATCTTCTAGCTTTGTATGTTTAGTACATTAGAACATAGAGCTAACTCGTATGTTCCCCCTAAGTCGTAGTGTGCTAGAGTAGAGGTAGATTTGAGTGTGTGTCACACTACCCTTTTATATCTTTATCTTACCCCTGTCTTTGAGTTTGTTGTTTCCTATATCTATCTCTTAGTTTACATTCAGTGCAAAAGCATAAGTCTATGATATTCGCCATTGCCTTCCATGGATATGATACCCTGGAATATTCTCCTTCCTTGGGGAAATGCTACAATGGTTTATCTGTGTGCTTGCAGATTCGTTCATGATCGTTTAGATTTACCTTTGGCAAGTCTTGATGTTCACGCTAACTCGGCGTTGTTAGTAGTGACGTTGAGAAGTGCCAACAGGCATTTCTGGCATTGTCACTAAGGATGGATTCCAAATCTGTTCTTAAAGTGACGGTGCTAAGAAATGTCAACAACCATTTCTGACGCCGTTGCCAGGGAAGGCACAGGATTATCATGACTATGCTTTGCATCTGTTTATAAACTATGAGTAGGTTAGGACAACTCTCAGTGCAGGCTAACCTTGATTGTCTTCTTTTATCTTTGAATGATGAAGACAAGTAGTGTATGACTGGTTTTGACTTACCGGAGAATTTCACTGAAGATCCCAAGTCACTTGTGAGGAAAGCTCGAATTCATTTCGACTCACCTCGTTGTACTCATCCGGAAGGCGAACCAGCTTCCTTTGTACCATCCACGTCAAACACTATGGCACAGAAGACACTTCGTGAGTAATCAGCTCCTTCTGCTGACCAGGTGTTGCAAGGCCCTAAGGTGGCAATGGGGACTGAAAATTTTGAGATCAAGACAGGTCTAATTACGATGGTACAGGCTAGCCCATTCTGTGGCAAGCCAAATGAGGATGCCAATGCCCATTTGCAGCAATTCCTAGAGCTATGCTGCACTTTCATCATCAGGGGTGCAAATATGGATGTTGTTCGTCTCCGACTGTTTCCATTTTCTCTCCTGGGGAAGGCCAAGCAATGGTTCTACGCGAATCGTGGTTCTATTAACACTTGGGATAAGTGTTCAGAGGCATTCCTCAAGAAGTTCTTCCCATTGGGTAAAACCAATGCTCTTCGTGGAAGAATTTCTGGTTTTCAGCAAGCAGCAAGTGAATCTATTCCAGAGGCTTGGGAAAGGCTTCAGGAGTATGTCCTGGCCTGTCCTCACCATGGGATGGAGGATTGGCTCATTCTTCAAAGCTTTTATAATGGGTTGACTCCGACAGTGTTGGTATTTCTTAACCTCACCACTAGTGGCGCGTCTAGCGTGAGCGTGTAAGGAACACCTGGGTATACTGACGGGTGCGAACGAATCCGCAAGCGCACAGATACACCGTTGTAGCACTTCTCCCTAGTAGTATTCCAAAGGGTAGCGAATCCAAGGAACGATGTGCACTACCTTCTATCCTAGACGAACGGTCCAAGGACACCAAGCCCCTAGCTAAGGTTGAGAGATGATGAGGCGCTTCCTATGAATACTGATCCCAGAGGAGAAGAGCAGGCAATTATACTCGCTGAGGACACTGGCCCCTCCTGGCTATAATAGTTGGTTCACGGCAAATGGTTGCCTACACGCTGTATCCGAATGTGGGGGATTTTAGAGGGTCCAACGGCTGTCACTACCGTGGCCTACCCCAAGACAAACCGTGGGATACAGGGCAAATGAAGGATAACCCGTAGTCTAGACACCACGTCTACACCACCGATTACTACTATAGCACGACTACGTCTGAGCTCCCGTAGTAACACTATAGCACCCCGTATAAATACAGAGTGACGAACCCACGAGCTTCGAGCTAATCTCACTTACCACAGGATCACACAGATGATAGGAAGAACGAATGCCAGCATATTAATGTACTCCAACAAGATCTAACGGGATAAATCACACAAACAGAATGCAAACTTATGCACTTATAACAAAAGATCAAGGGTCGTGTTCGTGAAGAACACGAGCCTCTAACTTATGAAAAAACGCAAAAGCATGAGTAACTTGTTCGTCAACTAGATCGAGGAAGCGCGTTCATGAAGAACACGAGCCTCTAAATGATGAACGAATGAAGAACTCAAGAACATATCACTCATGCATGAATAACACTTTAGTCTAATTGGAAGATACAAGAATACTCACTTTGCTCTAATTGAAGAACATGACACCCTCACCAACACCACACTCTACCTAGCACCTACTCTCACCTACATGGATCAACTCATTTGATCCATGAGAGATCACATGAGGGAGGAAACAAGTGTTTCTAAAGAGGAGGAGAATGGGATGTGTCTCTATTCTAGCCCTCTCCACTTCTATTTATAGGCCTTAGAACCAGCGTGGAGGCACCCCAAACACCCCGGGAATAAAGTCAGGAGCCAACCAGGAACCACCATGTGGAAGGCCAGGATTGGGCGCCACAAGGTCGGTTCGGCCGACCTGTGGGGTCGGCCGACCCCTTGTGGGCCCCACCTGCCTTGTGTTTTCTCCTAGTGGCTGATATGTGGGCCCTTATGACGGTTCCCGGTGTATGGGTCGTTTTGAGGCGGTTTGCTCAGGTTGTGGGCCCTTGGATCCTTGTTCTGGACACGTGGCAGCGTCTGATTCATCGGGCCTCTCTCCCTTGGATTGGTGACATCACCGATCCGTGGCACTTTGCATGGCAGCCCCTCATTGGCTGAGGTGGAGAGGCTTAGATTGATGAGGTGGATGGATAAGGTGTGCTTTTGCTCTATTTCTTGTGCTAATTGCCTGCATTCAAATATACATCACCACTTGTGGAATTTGTCAGTACAAGCCCCTATTCTACTGTGGATGATCCTTTTATATTTATTTTATGCAGGTATTGACAATGTAAAAGTAGCACTTAACAGCCGTCAACAGACAGCCCGAGGCCATATTGATGTTGCCGCTCAGGGAGCATTCTTCTTACTCACAGTTGATAATGCTAAATTACTCATTGAGAAGATGGTTTCCAACCAAGGGTGGAGTGATGAACGACTCCAACCACGACCGAGGGGTACTCATACTGTCAAGGAAGCAGACATGATTACTGCCAAGTTGGATCTTCTTATGATGAGATTGGATGACTACACCAGCGAGAAGGCTTCCATGGCCACTACTACTCTACCTATAGATTCTCATATGACTTGTGAAGTCTGTGGCAACACTGGGCACTCAGGAAATTATTGTCTGGAGACTCAGGAGGAAGTGATGTACATGAACGGCAACAACAATGGTTATCGTCCACCTCAACAAGGAGGCGAATCGTGGAATCAACAACGCCCTTATTATCAAGGAGGTAACCAAGGTAATTCTTACAATCCTAACCAACCCTCCTTGAGAGATCTCGTTTCTGGGCAAGCTAAGATTACTGAAGGTGTTAACGAAAACCTAGCTACCCTTGATAAAACATTGGAAAGTCTCAACGTTAAGCTTGATGGTTTTTCTTTTGCTCAGAAGAGCCAGTTGAGTTTCAACAAAATGTTAGAAACCCAGTTGGCTCAGCTAGCTGCTTTGGTTCCATCTGCTGATAACGGGAGGATCCCGGGGCAACCCGTGTCCTCTTGTGAAAATGTTAGTGTAGTGTCAACTAGGTAGGGTAAGCCACCTAGGAAGGCACATGCTTCTAACTATGCAGGAAAGCCCATACAACAAATTCTAGATCCATGGGAGGAATCAGCAGTTGTGCACAAGAAAGATCCAAGCTACCCAACTATCACTTGCACAATCTATTACAAGACGATCAGGCATGCCCTTTGTGACCTTGGTGCAAGTGTCAATCTCATGTCCAAGGCCATGTTCGAGCAACTGGGATATCCAGCTCTCTCTCCGACAGCCCGGACTATCCAACTCGCCGATTCAACGATACGATATCTAGAAGGAATTGTTGAGAGCTTATTGGTTAAGGTCAAGAACTCTTATGTCTTCGCGGATTTCGTGGTCCTTGATATGGATGACGAGGGAGGAATGCCGCTCATCCTTGGGCGACCATTTCTCAGTGATGTCCAAGCTAGAATCAACGTGGGGGCCAGAATAATCCGTTTCCGCATTGGGAAGAGGAACTTGAAGTTCAAGTTTCAGGACAAAGAAGAGCAATGCTATTTGGTGCAAGATAGTGTTGAGCAACTTGGGGGAAGGACGGAGCCTTCACCCCCAAAGAAGAAATCTCCTTCAAAGAAGCAAAAGAAAATTCAGAAAGAATGGCGGAAGATTGAGAAGGAACCACCCTCTACTTCTCCAGAGTGGGGTGCCGAGTGGAATTGATCACTGAGAAGAGTCCAACTCGTCAGACTAAAAATGATCGGTCCTTTCTACCAAAAAGGTTAAAGCTGGTACTTATCTCATATTTCCCTTTCCAAAATTTTATTTCCAAAATTGCATATTTGATTTTCCAAAACCTTGCATCTTCATGCTAGATTTATCTAGCCCTTTTCCCTTTTCAAAATAAAATTTCTGAAAATAATTTCTGAGTTTGAAAATTCAAGAAAAATCTTTTGAAAAATATTTTTGGGTGAATTTTGGCCGGTGCACGAAGGCAAGCCATTGGCTAGCTGTTGGGGAGCCACCAGCCGAAGTAGGCCGCCAACGGGCCCGAGCTAGGGTCGGCCGACCGTTGGTTCGACCGATCCGGGCCAACGGCTAGTGGGGCCCAGCCGGCTCCAACGGCTCCTAGCCGTTGTGCCTTGGCCACCCTGAGCTACCTGCCCTGTTTTGCCTATAAATAGCAGGGGGAGAGGGGTGTTCTTCACCCATTCAACTCATTTCATTCACACTCCCCTCCCTACTCCTTGCTCTCTTGGTTTTCTTGGATTTCTTGCTCGAGATTGGATCATCAAGTATTCTCTCTATTGTGTTGCTGAAAGTATTGCTATTGGTGGAGCAAGCTCGGTAAGAATTTCATTCGATTTTACTAATCCATCACCGAGTTGCTTTTGTTGTCCCTTGTTGTTGTGCTAGCATGAATTGGGCAGCAAACACTCTCTGGAGGGTGAAACGCTCCCATTCGCGGGCAAGCGCGAGTTCATCCGTCCCCGCCGAGCCGATGCCGAGCCCATCGATGATGGATTATGAAGAAGAGCAAGATGAGCAAGCCGAGCCACAAACCGCGGAGGAGGTCGTCGATGACACCCCCTTCCTCAGCTTGCGGGGCACTCGAGAGGAGCAAGCCTATGCTCTCCTAAAGGACCGAGTCTTCGCCAACACCCGTGACTTCGACCCAGCTCTCATGGAGAAAACAGGTATGAATCTCGAGTTCGCTTCCATTTGGTCTACTCTTGGTTGGGAGGAGTTTGCACCAGTTAAAGAGCCTGGCTCTCGGCCCCTCACCATCTAGTTTCTTTGCTCTCTTACCGAGGTTCCGGATGGCATTGAGTTTCGTCTTTTTGGGACCGATTATCGTGTTTCTTGGAAGGAACTTAGTCATCTCCTTGGTTTTAGTCCTTGTTGTGCTGTTTCTTTGAAGAAGGCTTGTGAGGGTTTTGTTCGAGACTCTTTCTGGGCAGACATCTCTGGTCTTGTTTACAGTGGCAAGTTTGTACCTCGGTGCAATGATATTGTGCATCCCACTCTCCGTTTGTGGCACAAGTGGCTCGCCATTACTCTCTTTCCACGAGAGGATGTTCGGCCCGTGTGCGGCGATGAGATGATGCTATTATACACCGCTGTTAACCAGATCAAGGTCTCTCCCGTTAAAGCTATGATTCGACAGTGGATGATGAATTTCAAGATGATAGGTCCTATTGAGTGTACGTCTTTGGTGACTCGTATTACTCTCAGACTCGGGGTTCTTAGCGGGAATCCCGTACCCTTCATCAGGACGCCCCGAGTTCTCATTGAAGAGGCATACTTGATACAAGGGCATATACTCAAGAGAGGCCCAAATGATTCTTTGACTTTCTTCTTCCCAGGTTATGCAAATCAAATCCCGTTACCTAACCCGGGGTTTCGATTGTATAGCTTGGAGTCACTAACCATTCCCCTTGTTACACAAGAGAAAAGCCGTCGTGCTAGTGTTTCAGGCAGGTCCACCAGATGTGCGGCGAAGAGAGCACACATACAGCAGCAGCAGCAGTCACAGCCACCACCACAGCCACAGTCACAGCCTGCTACACCACCGGTGGCAGGAGGGGCCCCTGTGGGGTACATGTTCGGGGTTACCCCTGGATATGCACCTGGTTGGGATTAGCCCACCTACCAGCCGAGTGTGAGTGGTGCGGCTTGGGCGAGTGCGAGCGATGCTCAGTGGGCTACACCCACTAGTTCCAGCTTCGGTGGTCCACCTCCGTCTTCGTCCATCCGGTGGCACTCCTCAGCCTCTGCACGTGATGCTCAGCTCGCGTAGCAGATGGGAGAGCTCGCTGTCCAGGTCACGGGACTGGAGGAGACGCTGAACACCCACGTCGAGTCTACCTCAGCATCGAAGCCATGCAATAGAACCAGCAATGATACATGGAGGAGCAGAGGGCTTACTACGCGAGTTAGGGATTCTTCTTCCCTCCTCCGCAGTGAGCCTGAAGCTAGCTTGGGGGAGGACCCCCATCCTGAGGTAACTTGTATCTTCCTTTGTTTTCAGAATATCTTATAATGAAAACCCAAAAAAAATCTGCAAAAATAAAAAGACCAAAAAATATTTATTCACTTTCACCATCATCGTTTGCTTAGTTTGCTATGATATGCATAGTAAGAATGCTTTGCCTCTATGGTTGAAATGATGAATAATTGCTCTATTTATTCTTTTCGTATGTCTTGCTTACAACTTTGTATCTTACCTAAGTTTTGAGTTTGTTGGCTTGTGTCTTCAAACCTTAGCTTGAAAACTGTGGGTAGCAAAAAGCATGATCCTTGCCTAAGTTGTTGTGAGACATGATATGGTAGAATAGAGTGCTATGATCTTGTGCTTAGTGATGCTTGACATCCGGAGTTTTCCTTTTTGAAAAATCAAAACATGATGAGTTCCTCAATGATGAGAATTTTCTATCCAAGGCCATATGTAGATTCAAGCTCTTAGCCTCCACATATGCAGCTTGTTCTCTCATTGAGCATTGTCAAATTGTTGTGACCCTTATTAGAACTCATACTCCCCTAATCAAGATCACGTACACGTTCATGCTAAACTTCTACACTAGAGACAAAGTCCTAGCTGAAAAAAAGTAAGAGAAAGAAAAAGAGACAAAGTCATATATAGATTCTAAATTGTTGTTAGCATTCATCATTTGTTCCATTTTGCTTATGCATTCTTCCACAAATAAAACTCTATGTATCTTGGCATCATTCAACCCTCTCCAAATATCTCCAATAGAGACAAAGTCCTAGCTGAAAAAAAAGTAAGAGAAAGAAAAAGAAAAGCATGCTCAAAAACATGGCAAAAATAAATAAAGACAACTAGCCCAAGTCTCGAAAAAATTCTAAAGTAGAAAAAGGGATTGATATGTGTAAGAGAAAGAGTTCCACCATATAGATAGAAATAACTAGTACCTACTCCGGGGCTAGTGTCCACCTTACCATCAAACCCTCATTTCCTCATATAAAGCATGGTAATATCTAGCACCCATTTCCAGGCCTAGTATCCACCTTGCCATGCTCATATCCATCACACACATATGCACATCTTGAGCAGGATGTGTGTTTGTTTTTTCCAAGGATCCGGTTTTTGACTTAGCAAAATATGAGAGACAAGTATGCCACATTTCTTCCCTACCTACAGCTCCACATAAGCCTATTAGGAGTAGGATGTGAAGAAAAGCAGCATTGATGCCTTGGTGAGGAACCATACACTTTTGAGCGATCCGAGAGTATCATTTGAGGAACTCTGATTTTCTTTTGAAAAATTTGCAAAACCTCTAGATTGATAGCTGATCAAGGTATGAGTGATTATGCATTTGCTATATAACCATTCTGTCTCTCAACTGCCTAAGGCAGGTGAAGCTATATGCCCCATCACATCAGGTGAAAGGTAAGAATATTGCCAACTTGTTCAACTCTTGGTAGAGTACTTAGCTGTATGCTTGCCATAAGTTGAGAATACAACATCATAGCAACTCCTGATCAACCAACCTAAGTCCATAATGTCTTGCTTCGAGACGAGCAAGAGGTTAGCTTGGGGGAGTTTGTTGACGGGTGTTAAGTACTACTTTCAGCCCTCAATATTCTCACATAATGGAGGCATATGCATTATTTACTTGCATTTTGGTTTAAATAATGTAGTTCCACTTGTCCTTGGAGATTATTTGTATGTAGGTGAAATACCCATTAAAAGAGATGGAAACCCACCTTCTTTGGAAGAACCATGCCAACTCAGCTGAGGAGGTGGCTGCCACCAAGGAAACACATGGCATTCCACGTCATTGATCCAAGGGAGGCACTCACCGACGAATCAGAGAGTGCCACATGGACTTCACATGGATCAAGGGGCCCACCTCGGATACCAAATCAAGCCATGCACCGGGGAAGGATCAAAGGGCCCACTAGTCAGCCACCTGGAGGAAGCACAGCCGAGATGGCCGCCCTAGGGGTTCGGCCGACCCTAGGATCAGCTGAACTGACCTAGGGTCGGTTCATCTTGGCCTTGCATGTGTCACTTGCCCATTGGTCACTTACCTCACTCCCGGGTGTTTTGGTGGAGTTTGAGCCCCGAAGCAAGCCTCCTCCTTGCCTATAAATAGAAGGGGAGGGGCTCCCATTTCTCATACACCACTCTCTCATTTTCCGTTCACTTTTAGTTTCCAAGGCTAGGGGGTAGGCTAGAGTAGCTCTTCTTCAGGTTCCAAGTCTTCTTTGGAGTCTAGGTATGAGTTGTCTTTTATCTTTATTTCATTGTATGACTTTGATCTACTTCAGTTATTCAGCTATTTCATATAAAGTCATGGTAGATCATATGCTTGATATGTTCTTGAGTTCATCCTTTGTTCCTCATTTAGAGGCTTGTGTTCTTCATGAACACTACCTTTTGATCCACTTGAAGGATGATAAACTAATTCCTTATGTGTTTGTTCATAAGTTAGAGGCTCGTGTACTTCACGAACACGACCCTTTGATCTTATTGACTAGACAGAAGAGAGTTCGTATCCGTTCATATGTCTAGCCTTAGTTGATCTTGTTAGATGGCATGAGAGTGTTGCATGAGGTTTGTGTTCAAGCTACGGTACTCAGTCTAAGTTGACCAGTCTTCTGGTGGCTCTCACCCTGGGTCACAATAGCCCGGGCCGGGTGAAGTCTAGCAGCAATACAGGCATGGTGCCTGGGTTGTGTGGCTACGTTAGTTATGAGCATACCCCCGTAACGATAGAGGTAGGCCGCAGTGGTGACAACTGTTGGAACCTTTGGAACCCTCTGCGCTGGGGTACTTCTTGTAAGAGTCTAAAGTCTAGTTTCGCAGAGTGCTGGTCGTCGCGGGCTAGCTCCCCATTTGTACCTGGGTGCTGAAACTTACCCTCTCATGCAATGCACATGCCTATCTCCTGTATCTTTTAGCTTTGTATGTTTAGTACATTAGAACCTAGAGCTAACTCGTATGTTCCCCCTAAGCCGTAGTGTGCTAGAGTAGAGGTAGATCTGAGTGTGTGTCACACTACCCTTTTATTTCTTTATCTTACCCCTGTCTTTGAGTTTGTTGTTTCCTATATCTATCTCTTAGTTTACATTCATTGCAAAAGCATAAGTCTATGATATCCGCCATTGCCTTCCACGGATACAATACCCTTGGAATATTCTCCTTCCTTGGGGAAATGCTACAATGGTTTATCTGTGCGCTTGCGTATTCATTCATGATCGTTTAGATTTACCTTTGGCAAGTCTTGATGTTCACGCTAACTCGGCGTCGTTAGTAGTGACGTTGAGAAGTGCCAACAGGCATTTCTGGCATTGTCACTAAGGATGGATTCCAAATATGTTCTTGAAAGGACCTTGTGATGCCTAGAGGGGGGGTGAATAGGATCACTTCAAATTTCTGAAACAAATGCAGCGGTTAAAACACCTGTCGGTACTACCGACACGGTGCCGGAACTACCGAGGGGTCTCGGTACTTCCGGTACCGGACCGGTACTACCGACAGTACAGAGGAGACTAAAACGAAATTTGAAATGTAATGCGATTCTAGCAATTCTATTTGAATCAAAGGTTTAGTTTAGAAGCTAAGAACCACCTGCAACCAAAGATATGAGTTGGAGCACAACCAATTTAGAGATCGGGCACAAACAAGCTCTAGGGTTAGAGAGAAACAAAGAATTCAAGCAAGCAAATGGAGACACAAGAATTTAATCCGAAGTTCACTCCCACAAAGGAAGCTACGTCTCCGTTGAGGATCCCGCCAAGGGAGGGCTATCACCAAGAGCCTCTTTTCCTCTTCCAATCCCCACAAAGGAAGATTGGTGCTCACTAAGAATTCTCCACCAAGGAGAGGGTAATACAAACGATCCCGGGTGCTCCACACCAAGAGGGCACTCAACGAGAGACGCCTAACCGTCTAGAAGCAAGCTTCAAGAGTAACAAATACGAATCAATTGCCCGGAGATGCTTCAAGTGCTCTTGAGATGGGGAGATTCGAAGGGGCTCTCAAAGCTTCTCTATTCCTCACTAGGAATCACTTCTCTACCCAAGCTCTAGCTCAAAGGAATCAAATCTTAGCTCTAGGAGGGAGGGGAGAAGTGGAGTGAATGCTCAAGTGAGTGTTTTGTCCCGTGGTTGGTCAGCCATGAGTGAGGGAGAAGAAAGGGGGTATTTATACCCAACCCTGAAAACTAGCCGTTACTGTGCAGAATCGGGGTTTATCGGTACTTTCGACACGGGGTCGGAACTACCGAGGGGTGTCGCAGAAACCCAACAGTGGAGGCGTATCGGTAGTTCCGACGCAGGGTCGGTACTACCGAGCCCCTGGCTAAAACTCGCCAGTGAGGCCTTGTCGGTACTACCGACCTGGCGTCGGTACTACCGACAAAGGCTGAGGAGTTGAGGTAAGATAAGCAAATGTGCACGTGTCAACTCTAATCTCTTCTCACTCACTTGGGTCATCTCCTAAAGCACTTTTAGCATCTCTTGGCTATCAATTCGCATCCCCCTTTATAGTACGGTGTTTCCTATACTCAAATTCAAAATCAAAATTAAATTAAGCCTTGACTTGAGTTGGAAACACCGAATTGGAGTTGGGGGCCTTCTTTTGGTCAAAACCATAATTTTCAATTAAGTAAATCCTGCACACATCTTATTCAAACGTTAAATGCCACAAATTGTGTTTGTCACTATCACCAAAACAATTAGGGGCCAAGATGCACTTTCAATCTCCCCCTTTTTGGTGATTGATGACAACACAATTCATTTTCAAATAAAGATGTGTGTATCCAACAATTTAAAGTGTAACTCCCCCTAAATGTGTGCTTGGTCTTTTATGGAGGCCTCAAATGCCTATCACACATTTAGAAGAAACTTCACTCTCAATTTGCATACACAAGTGCATAAGTGTGATATAATAACCGTGATGCATATGACAAGATATTCAAACCAACAAAGTGAGAAATAACAACCACCAAGCATCACAAATATATAAACGAGATTCCACACTAGCACGATTAAGTCTTACAAATTTAAAAGGTTCTAGGTTCACCATCCATCACACCACACAAATAGTTCATACATGTCCACAACCTAAGATAGATAGATAAAGGAGCGAAGATACACACCACTCCCACATGGATAAATTGTGAGCTCACTCCCCCTTTGGCATCAAGCGCCAAAAAGAGGAGGCCCTTCAATCATCACTACCATGTGGAGAGTGGACTGCCGGGGGAGAGTCGTCTTCCTCGGTCTCACCACCACCAAAGTCTTCATCGTCGATATCGGCCGGAGGAGCTCCATACATCATGGATGTGTCGCCGTACACCTCCCAAGGATTGTAGAAGACCGGTGGAGGAGGGAAGTCCATAGGCTCGCGAACGGGAGAGTGCTCGATGTTGGCTTGAGTGAGCAAAGTCTTCTGACGAGTCTCCAACTTGATGAGCTGCTCATCCACATACTGCCTGTGAGCACGGATTTCCTGAGCATTGTGCTTCCCAACATTGAAACAGGCGAAGAGACCCTGAGATAAGAAGTTGAATATGCTCTTCTTTTTGCCGGGAGGGACGGTGCCTCTAGTTGAGGAAGGTCCACGAGAGGAAGAGGGAGCCTCATAGGAGGAGGGATCACCGGAAGGAGGTCCAGCTGAGGTAGGAGCTCTAGGAGGGGCATGCTTGCCCAACTTGAGGAGACACTCAATGTTGCCCTTGTTTGGCTTGTACCAAGTGTGAGTCTTGTCGGTGAGTATGTCAACTCCGGTCACCTCACATATCATCCTGAAGATCCAAGGGGCATACTGACAACTCTTGTTAGCAGACACTGAGCACACAATGATCTCCTCCCATATGAAATCAAACACACTAAACTTTTCTTTGCCCGGTGCCATCCTCACAAGAATATCCTTGGCAATGTTGGAGATGTTGTAGTTGTCGCCTATCTTAGGAGTTAGAGTGTATCGAAAGAGTTGGTTCAACATCCTATAGACGGGCTTCATACCATGAGTAGTACCAAACTCAACCTTGCCATAAGAGGAATCGTACATGAAGGCCATCTCACTATCAAGTGGGATTTCTCCTCCATGAATCTTCTCACGACCAAGATCCTCATCACTGAATCCAAGAATTTGAGCAAACCTCTCATATGAGACCGAGAGAGGCTTTCCTTGCAGGAGCCAATGAAAGGTCTTGGCTGAGCGCCGAACATGGAGATTTGCATAGAATTGAGCCACGACCTCCTCATTCCAATCACAATTCATAGCCATAATGGAGGTCATCCCTTTTGCATGGCAAATGTCAATAGCCTCATTGACGGCCGGAATGTTGAAGGATCTCAAAGCATCCCAATTGATGGACTTCATGTCAATAGTCATGTGCTCCTTGCATAAGATAACCGATTCATACCAATTGGCATTGAACTTAAGCCAAAAGCGGATATCTTCGAATTCCTTTTGCCATTCAGCCGGATCGGAGTACCTTTGCTTGTACACGTCATGTGACCCACTCTTGTAGTCAACCATCTTCATGATTCCTATTGTAGTTGCCGGACGAGGGGGCACGCAGGGCCTAAGCACAAAGCCCGCAAGAGAGTCCAATGAAATATCTTCATAGTCATCATAATGATCATCCGGTTCATGAGCTTGCTTGGTACGTGCACGATGACCTTGACTAGTCGAGCGACGAGGAGCAGCTGGAGGATTTGTACGGCCTCGACCACGTGGGCGTTGAGCACTCTTGCCCACCTTCCTCTTCCTTTGCGCGAGAGGGACGTCATCCTCATCGGAGCCTCCTTGGATCACTTGCTTGCCGGCCCGACTCATCTGAGAGAGTGTATAAGGATTGTATAAGATGGATGTGAAAGATTTGGAAGGGATTGGCTCAGTTCATGGACTTAAGCATCTGTGACAGACGCCTGTCGGTACTACCGACATAGGGTCGGTACTACCGACGGGGTCCGCAACAGTGCGAAAAATCCATGAACCAAGTGATTCAACCAACGAAACGCTACGAGATCATGAGCAAGTGTTCTAGGATGGATATAAAGATGATTCCCTAAAGCATTCCTCCTAGAAACAACGGCATTGAGAGATCGATTAGAGAGGATTTTGAATGAAATACCTTGAGCGTTCCCACACGAATCGAAGAACTCCCGGCGAGGATCGGATGTTCCGAAGGGTGGGGAATCCAATGAAATTGCTAGTTTGAAGTTTTCACGGTTGGATTTTGAGTTCCCTTCACGGATTTGAGAGAGGAAGGGAGAGGGAGGCGGCAACGGTCTGGAAACGAACCCTAGAACGAGTCTGGTTCGGGGGGGTTTTTATACCCCAGCGACGATTATCGGTAGTACCGACAGGGGCTCGGTACTACCAAGGATCCAAGAAAATTGAGCCAGAGAGCCCATATCGGTATTACCGACGGAGGGTCGGTTCTACCGATGGCCCATCGGTAGTACCGACATGGTACCGGTACTTCCGCTGATTTTGTAGAATTCCAAACAGTGAGCTCTCATCGGTATTACCGGCCTCGTGTCGGTAGTACCGTCGGTTTTCGAAATTCCAACAGTGAGCGCTTAGCGGTACTTCCGGCCTTGTGTTGGTAGTACCGTGAATTCAAGAATTTTTGAAGAAAAGATTGATAGAAAGCTGAAATAGATAGAGGGAAAAGACTATGGACATGTAGAGCAACCATAGGACTTGGTGATTAGACACAATCAATCAATCAAAGCGATAATCACCAAACACTATGGGAAGAACCAAGTTTTGGAAGACACACACGAAGTGAAGAAAATAAAACATTTTTCTCTCTATCTAGGCATCAAACAATTTTGTATGCAATAAGTCAAGCCAAGTTACGAGAATCCAAGATGTTTAGCTCACTTCTCAAAGCACAAAACCTTTGCTCATCTAGAGGCTTAGTGAAGATATCGGCAAGTTGCCTCTCGGTGCTCACATGACGTAGAGCAATATCTCCCTTAGCCTCATGATCCCTTAAGAAATGATGTCGAATATCTATGTGCTTTGTTCTAGAGTGTTGGACCGGATTGTTTGCTAGCTTGATGGCACTCTCATTGTCACACAAGAGTGGAATCTTACTAAACTCACAACCGTAATCACTCAACGTTTGCTTCATCCACAAGAGTTGTGCACAACAAGCACCGGCCGCCACATACTCGGCTTCGGCCGTGGACAAAGCAACCGAATTTTGATTCTTTGAGCTCCACGAAACCAAAGACCTACCAAGAAATTGGCAAGTCCCGGTAGTGCTCTTTCGATCTACTTTGCAACCGACATAGTCCGAATCGGAATAGCTAAGTAAATCAAAAGTGGAGCCCTTGGGATACCACAAGCCAAGGTTAGGAGTGTGTACCAAATATCTAAAGATTCTCTTAACAGCCATTAGATGACACTCCTTAGGATTAGCTTGAAATCTTGCACACATGCACACACTAAGCATTATATCGGGCCTAGATGCACAAAGGTAAAGGAGGGAGCCAATCATGGAGCGAAATACCTTTTGATCGACCGACTTCCCTTCTTCATTGAGATCAAGATGTCCATTTAAAGCCATGGGAGTCTTGATGGGCTTGGAATCGGCCATATCAAACCTCTTGAGCATATCCTTCACATACTTGGTTTGACATAGAAAAGTCCCTTCCTTCAATTGCTTGATTTGAAATCCAAGGAAGAACTTCAATTCACCCATCATAGACATCTCGAATCTCTTGGTCATAATCCTACTAAACTCTTCACAAAACTTATCATTAGTAGAACCAAAGATAATGTCATCAACATAAATTTGGCATACAAAGATATCATTTCCATTTCTTTGAATGAAGAGAGTAGAATCGGCTTTGCCTATCTCAAAACCGTTCTTGAGAAGAAAATCCTTAAGGCATTCATACCATGCTCTAGGAGCTTACTTGAGCCCATAGAGCGCCTTATGGAGCTTGTACACATGGTTGGGAAAGTTTGGATCTTCAAAGCCCGGTGGTTGATCAACATATACTTCTTCTTGGAGAGGTCCATTCAAGAATGCACTCTTGACATCCATTTGATGAAGCTTGAAGTCATGATGAGTAGCATAGGCCAAAAGGATACGAATTGATTCAAGCCTTGCTACCGGTGCATAGGTCTCTCCAAAGTCCAAGCCTTCAACTTGAGTGTACCCTTTGCCAACAAGCCTTGCCTTGTTCTTTGTGACGACACCAAATTCATCTTGCTTGTTCCTAAAGACCCATTTGGTGCCGATCACATTTTGCTTTGGTCTTGACACCAACTCCCAAACTTCATTTCTCTTGAAGTTGTTCAACTCTTCCTCCATGGCAATAATCCAATCCGGGTCCTCAAGAGCTTGTTCCACACTAAGAGGTTCCAAAGAGGAGACAAACGAGTAAAATGCACAAAAGTTTGTCAATCTTGAGCGAGTTGTTACCCCTCTTTGAATGCTCCCAAGTATGTTGTCAACGGGATGATCCCGTTGAACCATTTGGTGTACTCTTGGGTGTGGTGCTTGAGATTGACGTTGAATGTGTCCATCATCATCATCTTCAACTTGTGGAGTTTCTCCTTGAGCTTCACCACCTTGTTCTCCCCCTTGATCAAAGCCCCGTCCATGATCGTCACCATGAACTTGACTTTCCTTTTGATAAGCTTGAGAACTTGGTGGTTCCACTCTTGTTGATGATGGTGGTTCTTCATTGCTTGCGTCACCCGGAGCTTGAACTTGAGCCTCACGAGGCATAACTTCACCGGTCCCCATTCTAAAGATTGACACACTTGGGGGTTCTTCATCATCTACAAGGTTTTCACTAACTTGCTCTCGTTGAGAGCCGTTGGATTCATCAAATTTCACGTCTACCGTGGTCTCAACACAACCGGTGGTTTTGTTGAAAACACGATAGGCATGCTCGTTAGTTCCATAACCAATGAGAAAACCTTCATCAACCTTGGATGCAAACTTTGAGGCTTTGGGTTTTTGTTAAGTATGAAACACTTGCACCCAAAGACCCTAAAGTAGTGCACACTAGGCTTCTTACCGGTGATGATCTCGTAGGGAGTCTTGTTCAAGTACTTGTGGAGGTAGAGGCGGTTGGTGGCATGGCATGCGGTGTTGATGGCTTCTGCCCAAAATGAGTCTGGAGTCTTGTATTCATCAAGCATTGTCCTTGCCGCTTCAATCAACGTACGGTTCTTCCTCTCAATGATGCCATTTTGTTGAGGGGTATATGGAGCGGAGAGTTCATGCTTGATGCCTTCTTCATCGAGGAACTCTTTAACTTGAGTGTTCCTAAACTCCGAGCCGTTGTCACTTCTAATGTTCTTGACCTTGAGCTCGAACTCATTTTGAACTCTTCTAATGAACTTCTTCACAATTCCCTTTGCTTCACTTTTATCTTGCAAAAAGAATACCCAAGTGAAACGGGAAAAATCATCAACAATTACTAAACTATATTTGTTACCACCGATGCTTATGTAAGCAATTGGTCCAAACAAGTCCATGTGTAGCAGCTTCAATGGTCTTGATGTTGATAGGATGTTCTTGGCGGGATGATACGCTCCAACTTGTTTTCCCGCTTGACAAGCACTACATAACCTATCTTTCTCAAAAACAACATTTGTTAGTCCTAGGATGTGCTTGTCCTTTTGAAGTTTGGCCAAGTTCCTCATGCCAACATGGGCTAGTCGGCGATGCCATAGCCAACCCATGTCGGATTTTGCCACTAAGCAAGCCTTAGGGTCCACCTTTACTTCTGTGAAGTCCACATAGTAAAGCTTTCCCCTTAGGTGACCCACAAAGACAATAGAGGAATCCTCACTTCTAGAGACGGTCACACCCTCTTTGGTAAAGAGACAATTGTAGCCTTTTTCACAAAGTTGTGAAACTGACAACAAGTTGTACCCTAAACCTTGCACATGAAAAACATCTTCAATTGAATTTGTTGTTGAGATAGCAATTTTACCTAGACCGATTACATCTCCTTGACCATTGTCTCCATAGATGATAGCTTCCATAGGGTTGTCATAATGATCAAGGGATGCAAATAAGCCTTCATCTCCGGTCATATGATTAGTGGCACTACTATCAATCAACCATGCAGTTCCACCGGAGGAGTAGGCCTACAAAACAAGTTTAGGCTTTTGGTTTAGGTACCCAAAAGGATTTGGGTCCTTGGAGGTTAGAAGCATAAACTTTCGGAACCCACACACTCTTCCTAATAGTCTTCTTTGTGTAGGCCCCAACATACTTGACCACCATTTTACCATTGTGGTCCAAGGTCAGAACATAGTCACAAGTGTAGTTGGGAGAGGGCTTGTGTTCAACCACATTCTTCAATGCCTTTGATGGAGAATTAACCCCACCATTCCCTTTTGTGGTGTTCACAATCTTTGGCTTGTCCTTTGTTGTGGTGGAGGTGGTGACTCCATGGGCAATATCCATAATAGTGTTAAGGTAGCCTCCCTTGTTCCACAAGGGGATCTCATGCCCTTTGACCACCACTCTACCATTGACCTTGTTGTTCTTGTAGTGCCCAAGTCCTTGCTTGTCAACCACCTTAGGGATGGACTTGGCACCATTCTTGCCTTGAGTGATCAACATGTTCAATCGGGCTATTTCTTTATCTTTGCTCTTGATTGTTTCCTTAAGCCTTGCATGGTTAGTCTTGAGAGCATTTATATCAACATTAGAGCAAATAGAACAACCTTTGCTAGTGGAGGAACTAGAGTCAAGTGTTGCCTTAGAATTGACTTTGGTGCTTTCCCAAAGGGTACTATAGTTTGCCTCAAGATTTTTATGTTTATCCATCAAGCATGAAAAGCTTGATTGAAGCTCACTATGAGTAGCTTTTAGGGAAGCTAGAGATTCATTTGCCAAAGTGTAATCCTTTGACATCCTCTTGTTGGAGTCATTAGCCAAGGACAAGTCCGTGGTCAACTTCTCTACCTTAGCCTTTTCTTCGGCAAGGATTTTCTCTAGAGCAAGGTTTCTTTCCTTTTCACGGATAAGCAAGTCTTCTTGCTCATGGAGAATCTCCTTCCTTTCCTCTAATTTGTCCAAAAGCTTTTTAATTTCTTTATGGCCCTTTTTACCAAATTGCTTTATCATGTTTGCCTCCATTTCTTTTTCTTCATCTAGGTTGTCTATGTCATTACTAGGTGTGGAAGATGATGAGGTGAGAGAGGATGAGGTGGTTGACTCTTGTACCTTACTCCCTCTTGCCATGAGACAAAAGTGAGAGTTGTCCTCATCGTTGGAGAAGTTGTTGAAGAGGCGTGGCGAAGATGCTCCTTGTGCCATGGCAAGTGTTGCCATGCCTTTCTTCTTTGGTGTTTCATCTTCATCACTTGAGTCCCATTGTTGACCCACGTGAGCACGCCCTTGGTACTTGTTCTTGTACTCTTTGCTCTTCTCCTTGTACTTCTTCTCTTCCTCATTCTTGTCCTTGCTCTTGTTCTTGGGACACTCGGCGATGAAGTGTCCATACTCTCCACACTCATAGCATTTTCTTTGTGACTTCTTCTTTCTATCATCACCACCTTTCCTTGATGCCTTGGACTTCAAGAACTTCTTGTATTTTCTTATGGCAAAGGCGGTTTCTTCATCCGTACTTCCTTCCTCACTTGAATCTTCATTCTTAGTCTTGGAAGTCTTCGGCTTTAATTCCACCACTTCACTAGAGCTAGCATTGAGGGCTAGACTCTTGTTCACCTTCAATGTAAGAGACTTCTCCATGTCTTGATCAACTAGCTCTTGATGCAAGATTTCACCAAGAAGTTGATTGGGAGTCATGTTGTGATAGTTTGGATCTCTTCTTATCATGGTTGCTAGGTTTGGATTCCTCGGTGTGAAAGCTCTTAGCAACTTCTTTGTGACCTTCTCATCATCCCAATCATTGCTTCCTAGGGCTTTGATGTCCGAGACGAGAAGTATTAGCCTATCATACATTTCCCTCACGGTCTCTCCATCTTTCATGACGAAGAGCTCAAGCTCTCCGTGAATCAAGTCGATCTTGCCTCTTCTCACTTGATCGGTACCCTCATGTGCCTCCTTGAGTGTGTCCCAAATCACCTTGGCAATTTGGATGTTTCGGACTTTGTTGAACTCTTGAGCACACAAGGATCCCGTGATTACTCTTGTTGCTTGCACGTTGCGGTGGAGGTCTTGCTAATGCTCAAGTGTAAGAGCTTCTCCTTCAGCGGGGATTGTCACACCTACAACCACAATCTTCCAAAGAGAAGGGTGAAGCCCGTAGAGGTGCATTTGCATATCATAAGCCCATTTGGGATAGTCTTTCCCATCGAAGTGGGGAGGCTTTCCCAAATGAACGGAATAAAACTTTTCGTTAGGATTGTTGCTCGTGAGTTGTCCGTAGTGGAATGGCACTTCATAGTAGCCGGAGTGGTAATGCTTTGCTTGCTCCTTCTTGATCATCTTCTTGAGGAGCTTCCTGGCCATCTTCTTGGCCTTCTTCTTCTTCTTAGCTTTTCTTCTCTTCTTCGCCGCCTTCCTTGCCGCAACATCATCATCCTTGACGTCTTCATCACTTGAGTCGGAGTCGGAGTCCGAGTCGGATGAAGAGTCATCGGAGCTTTCTCCGTTGGAACGGCTTGGGGCCTTCCCGATGACGTCTTGGGCTGCCTTAAGCTCTTTCTCTTGAGCTTCCTTGGCGGCGATTTCTTCGGCGGATTGGTTGTCTCCGCTCCCCGACATCTTGATCCCTTAGCGGTTAAGCCTAAATCAAGGGATTAGGCTCTGATACCAATTGAAAGGACCTTGTGATGCCTAGAGGGGGGTGAATAGGATCACTTCAAATTTCTGAAACAAATGCAGCGGTTAAAACACCTGTCGGTACTACCGACACGGTGCCGGAACTACCGAGGGGTCTCGGTACTTCCGGTACCGGACCGGTACTACCGACAGTACAGAGGAGACTAAAACGAAATTTGAAATGTAATGTGATTCTAGCAATTCTATTTGAATCAAAGGTTTAGTTTAGAAGCTAAGAACCACCTGCAACCAAAGATATGAGTTGGAGCACAACCAATTTAGAGATCGGGCACAAACAAGCTCTAGGGTTAGAGAGAAACAAAGTATTCAAGCAAGCAAATGGAGACACAAGAATTTAATCCGAAGTTCACTCCCACAAAGGAAGCTACGTCTCCGTTGAGGATCCCACCAAGGGAGGGCTATCACCAAGAGCCTCTTTTCCTCTTCCAATCCCCACAAAGGAAGATTGGTGCTCACTAAGAATTCTCCACCAAGGAGAGGGTAATAAAAACAATCCCGGGTGCTCCACACCAAGAGGGCACTCAACGGGAGACGCCTAACCGTCTAGAAGCAAGCTTCAAGAGTAACAAACACGAATCAATTGCCCGGAGATGCTTCAAGTGCTCTTGAGATGGGGAGATTCGAAGGGGCTCTCAAAGCTTCTCTATTCCTCACTAGGAATCACTTCTCTACCCAAGGTCTAGCTCAAAGGAATCAAATCATAGCTCTAGGAGGGAGGGGAGAAGTGGAGTGAATGCTCAAGTGAGTGTTTTGTCCCGTGGTTGGTTCGCCATGAGTGAGGGAGAAGAAAGGGGGTATTTATACCCAACCCTGAAAACTAGCCGTTACTGTGCAGAATCGGGGTTTATCGGTACTTCCGACACGGGGTCGGAACTACCGAGGGGTGTCGCAGAAACCCAACAGTGGAGGCATATCGGTAGTTCCGACGCAGGGTCGGTACTACCAAGCCCCTGGCTAAAACTCGCCAGTGAGGCCTTGTCGGTACTACCGACCTGGCGTCGGTACTACCGACAAAGGCTGAGGAGTTGAGGTAAGATAAGCAAATGTGCACGTGTCAACTCTAATCTCTTCTCACTCACTTGGGTCATCTCCTAAAGCACTTTCAGCATCTCTTGGCTATCAATTCGCATCCCCCTTTATAGTACGGTGTTTCCTATACTCAAATTCAAAATCAAAATTAAATTAAGCCTTGACTTGAGTTGGAAACGCCGAATTGGAGTTGGGGGCCTTCTTTTGGTCAAAACCATAATTTTCAATTAAGTAAATCCTGCACACATCTTATTCAAACGTTAAATGCCACAAATTGTGTTTGTCACTATCACCAAAACAATTAGGGGCCAAGATGCACTTTTAGTTCTTAAAGTGACGGAGCTAAGAAATGTCAACACCCTATTCTAGTGTTGATGATCCTTTTACATTTATTTTATGCAGGTATTGACGGTGTAAGAGTAGCACTTAACAGCTGTCAACAACTACGATTGGGAGCATAGAACCCCGAACCGGCACGGCAGGCGCAACGCCACTCCACCCACTGACTCGCGCAGTGGGTACGAGGATTACTACTCGAACGACTACACGTACTCCGAGGAAAGCTACAACTTGTACGGTAAGTCCACCAGGCACCGTAAAGGTCGAGAGGGAACCACATCCTACAATGGTTTCCTCTTCCTCACGGCAAAGCTGCGGAAGGTGACCTGGCCCTGCGGGTTCAAGCTGTCTGACGTGGACAAGTACGACGGGACCAGATCCCGTCCAATGGTTGCAGATCTACTCCACCGCGGTCAAGGCCGCGGGAGGCGACTCTGACGTGATGGCAAACTATCTGCCCATTATGCTCGCGAAGGGGTGCAGAAGTTGCTGGCAGGGCTCCCAAGCTATCTGACGTGGACAAGTACAACGGGACCAGATCCCGTCCAATGGTTGCAGATCTACTCCACCGCGGTCAAGGCTGCGGGAGGCGACTCTGACGTGATGGCAAACTATTTGCCCATTATGCTCGTGAAGGGGTGCAGAAGTTGCTGGCAGGGCTCCCAAGGAACTCGATTGACTCATGGGACGAGCTCTGCGCTTACTTCACAAGCCAATACTCCGGGACATGGGAGCGGCTGGGTAACAGAAGGATGCTGGATCAAATCCGGTAGTGCAAGAATGAGTCGTTGTGCTCGTACATCCGCCGCTTCTTCAAAAAGAAGAACACTCTTCCTTTCGTTGAGGAGCATGACGTCATCAGTGCCTTCTAGCACAGGCTGGCCTACGGCAAGCTGGTGAGCATGTGGGCTCAAAGGCCCCCCAAGACCGTCCACGAGCTCTTCAACGTGGCGAACCTGGAGGCGTACGGCGAGGAGGCCGAGCGCGAGCAGCTCAAAAACGTCAAGTCCTGCTGGGACGATGACAGCTCTTCATGTGAGCACCGCCGGCGCCACGACCCGGATCGAGAGGGAGAGACCTCCGAACAGGGGGCTAGGCGGAATAGGAGGCGTAAACCCGAGACCATGGCTACCGTCCAGGCCGGCACGAAATGCATAGACCCCTCCGAGTTCCAGAAGATGTTGGACATGCAATGCCTGTACCACAAGAACCACAAGCACTCAGCCCGCGATTGTTTCAGCCTAAAGAAGTACTTCTCCGGCAAGAGCCGTCAGAGAGGTCCATCGTAGGGTGATAAGGGCAAGGGCAACCGTGAGTTGCCTGCAGACGACAACAACGATGACTGTCAGGTCGCCGACTGCATCGTCAACATGATCTATGGCGGACCCGAGCAGCTGGAAGGAAAGTGCAAGGCGAAGCTCATAGATCGCATGCTGGTGTACGCTGCCCAGCACGAGACCCCCTAATACCTACGTTGGTCGGAGGTCCCGATCACATTCAGCAGGGAAGACCACCCGGCGGCACTCGCTAGGCCCGGGCGGTACCCCCTAGTGCTGAGCCCCACTATTCGTAAGATAGGGCTTGGCAAGATGCTGGTGGACGGAAGTAGTGGCCTCGACATCCTCTTCGCCAGCACGCTGATGGAGTTGAGGATCACCCCTATGGACCTGAGCCCGACTGACAAGCCATTCTTCAGCATAGTACCCCGGGGATCCCTCGGTACCACTCGGCGAGATCTTCTTGCCGGTCACATTCGGTACGATTGAGAACTATCACACCGATCACGTCCGCTTGGTCGTTGCGGATTTCGAGATAGCCTATCACGACATACTTGGCAGGCCTTCATTGGCCAAATTCATGGCGGTCCTGCACTACACTTACATAGTGTTGAAGATGCCAGCACCCAATGGCGTCATCACCCTCGGAGGGGACTATCAGATGGAAAGCGCGTGCGAGAAGGAGAACCTCCACATCACGGCTACACTCGACCTCTCTAGACGCACTGCCGAGGTCATGGCCGCCGCCATTAAGCTGGACCCGGTCGATCTAGAGATCCCGACGCAGAAGCTGGCGATGGACACGATCCAGCAGGAGAAGGAGGCGACGAAGAAGGTGTCCCTCGGGCTTGAGGACCCCTCCAAGACGGTGACCATAGGGGCCAACATGGACCCAAATAGGAAAGCATGCTCATCAAGTTCATGTGCGCTAACTTGGACATATTCGCTTGGAAACCAGCAGATATGTCGGGGGTACCCAGAGAGCTCGCCGAGCACTCCTTGAAGGTTGACGTGAACGCGAAGCCCGTCAAGCAGATGCTATGCCAATTCGTGCAGGACCGCAAGGAGTCAATAGGGGTAGATCTTGCAAAACTGTTAGCTACCAATTTCATAAAGGAAGTGTATCATCCTAACTGGTTAGCTAATCCAGTTCTTGTATCCAAGAAGAATAAGGATTGGAGAATGTGTGTTGACTATACTGTTGACGGCTGTTCAGTTCTACTTTTACACCATCAATACCTGCATAAAATAAATGTAAAAGGATCATCAACACTAGAATAGGGCTTGATAATAATGATTTCCACAAGTGTTGGTGTTTCTAGCTTTTGTTGCAAGATGCACCGAAATGCGTGCCAAATGGTACAGTTGAGAGCAAGTAGTCCAATGGCTATTAAAGGACGTCATCATAAGCAACCTCAAATGCCAATTGGGACTGCACCATTGCGACAAGCTCGTCGAAACAATTGAAATAGACATATTACTTGCCTAGTTTGGAGCTCAGATCGAGAAGATATGCAATGGAGAAGATAACACGAAGAAAGGACAAAATGCTGATGTCACGGTGGGACCCACCACCCTTTCCTCGTACCGCAGATGCGCAGGCACAGACATGTGGCAAGCCGCCATAGGTCAGCACACCGCCAAAGTCAACCGCGCGGGCGCGCGGTCACGCGGATGAGCGCCAGGCGCACATGCGCGTGCGGACCCCCAGGCGACGTGGTGGCCAGGGATTGGCCCTGCGGCTGTCACATGGATCACCAGCGAGGCACACATACGAGCGTGGGATTTCCCCTGCATGCCACGGGTCAGCGTGGGAACGGCTGCTGCGAGCGCCGCTCGGGCCGCGCGGGAAGCGCGCGCGGTTCGCCCTGGCTGGGACACGTGTTGAATGCTAAGAGGTGCAGAAGGAGGCCGTGCAGTGGCTTCTGCGGGAAGGAGCGCGGCTGGGTGCGGTCCGGCCAGCCGGTTCAGCCCGGTTTTCCCTTTTTCCTACGGTTCAGCACCAAGACAACACTAGAAGCTCCGGTTCTGCCATGGAATATCCGGTTTAGGCCTGGTTCTCGACTGCCACGTGTCACTGCCTCATTGGAGGCGCCCAGGAAGCTGCACAACTCACCCGTCTTGTCAAGCCACTCCCTCCTCTATAAATAGGAGGGGAGGGGCTCCATTTTGGACACATCCAAGCTCTCCTCTCCTCTCATTCCTCATGTAGGGTGTGTGAGTGAGAGTGCTAGGTAGAGAGGGAAGTGAAGGTGAGATGAAGGAGTTCTTCTTTGTTCTCTATTTAGACCAAAGTAAGTATTGCGACATATCTCAATTAGACTAAAGTGTGTTCGTGCATGATTTGTGTGTTCTTCTGTTCTTCATATGTTCTTGATCTAGAGGCTTGTGTTCTTCATGAACACAACCCTTCGATCTAGTTGAATACATACGCAAGTGCATTTATCTGTTTGTTTGTGGATCACTCTTTTGATCTAGTTGAGGCTCATAAATATGTCAGTAGTTGTTCTTCCTAACCTATCTTGATCTGATAAGGTACGATCTAGTCCACACTTTCTTACGTTCATAGTTCCATATTTATACGGATTGCTATAGTGTTGTAGGCGGGCCGGGCAGACGTCACAATGCTATAGTAGTTATCAGGAGTGTAGACGTGGTGTCTATACTCTGGTTATCCTACGAAGACCATATGCATTCGCGTAACGATAGAGGTAGGCCGTAGTGGTGACAGCCTGTTGGACCCTTTGAAACCCTCCGCTCTGTGTACCGAGTTGGGCACTATTGCCAGAACATATGTCTAGCTTTCAACAGCTAGGGTGGGTTGGCGCCCCGTAGTGAGTTCCATACCGTGAGACGATATGACCTTGATCAATACATTTAGGAAGCCCTTCACCTTCTCCCCTACCATAGGTGAGCTTGGTGTCCTTGGACCGTCTATACTAGAATAGAAGATAGTGCACACCGTTTCTTGGAACGAAACCCGACGGGAAAACTCATTCTCCGAGGGAGAAGTGCTACAACGGTGTATCCGTGCGCTTGTGGATTCGTTCGCACTCGTCAGTGTACCTTGGAGTCTCTTACACGCTCATGCTACCCACGGCGCCTAGTGGTGACATTAAGAAACACCAACAAGCATTTCTGGCACCGTTGCCGGGGATGGATTCTAAATCCGTCCTTAGGTGATTGCGCTACGAAATGTCAACATATACCGATCTCAACAACACTACCCCAAAGACCCCTTCACCCTCTCGCGAATAGACCAAGTCGTTGATTCCACGGCGGGCTGTGCCCTGCTCTCACTACGTAGTTTTGGGGATTTCGGGACCGATTTTTATGGCCACAGGTGGTTTTGGTCGTTATAAACCGGGTATAACGCGACAATAGTCAATATTGGTCGCGATAAGGGTGTGTGTTGCGACCAATTGTGTAGCGTTGCAAGTTTAATGGCAATTGCGACAATGCATGGGCCTCTGTTGCAATTGCGGTGTCGGGATTGCGACGCTTATTGGTAACGGTTGTAGTAGTTGCCCATATCACAACGACTATGACATGTCGCTATTAGTTGTGCCATGTGTTGCAAAAGAGAATTACTTTTAGCGATGAAAATGCAATCATTGCGACTGAAATCTATGATATTGCAACGTGGATCGAAAATGTTGCAAATTACTCAAAGGTATGGCGACACTAGCATGAATCGTGGTAACATGATGTAGATATAGCATCGGAAACCAAAATCGTCGCACTAGAGAAGATGCTATTGAAACAATATATCGTCGTTGTAATCGAAGGAACTTTTAGTTGCAATTGATGTGTCTGGGCTATTCAATTGGTCGTGATTTATTAGACTTTGTGAATTTTTTATACAATACAAATTCGGCTGGCACCAGCACCACATCACAAGCTGGACGCACTAGGTCACTAGCCGTTCACACCATGTCACCATTCATCAGCAGGGAAAAAGATAAATTTTGTAGAATTTTTTGAACATGTTTTGTAATTTTTGCCATGTTAAATTATTGTGTAAAAAATCTGGATAAAAAATTGTGTCTATCAAGATTTGATCACGCAGCCTTTGGATTAGCAAACAACATGCCAACCACTAAGCTACATAGTTGGTTGTGATAATTTGTACTTTAATATTATTTTGTACAACACAAAGCTGTCTGTAGAGAAAAAAAAGATAAATTCTTATAAAAAGTGATGCTAGGGAATCGAATATTAGACCATGGCTTAAGAAATAAAAACAATAACCACTATGCTAGAGACTTACTTATAATTTCAATGCCAAGAAATGTATATTATCACTAGCTACACTGACATCAAGAACACTAGCATAGTGCACATTTCTCTTTTTTATTCAGAATTAAATCTTGTGACTTATTTTTCTCGCTCATAATAACTCCAAATTTGATGATTCTTTGTTCGGAGTCTTTGTAAATCACACTCTTTTCATTTAATTGTGTTAGTATCAATAGTAGCTATTATTTGGTACTTTTTCGCAAACCAATTAGTTTCATCCACCTAAGAAAAAAATATAAACACCCTTGTTTTACATAAAAATTGCTAATTTAGCTTCATGTATTTCTAATACTAATGCAATAGTGAGGTTGTGTAAAAATTTGAAGTGTATATGAGTTAAATAATATTACGATGTATGAAATTTGACTTGAGTTATAGGAAATTTGACTTGAGTTATAAGAAATTATGTGACAGATGTACCCATCTGTGAACAATATATATTCTCACTTTATTAAAATAATCTGATTTTTTATGAAAAAATTATAGATTTAGAAAGTGTTTCTATATTATGTTGTACAATGTTTTGAACAAAATTTGTAATTTTACCATTTAAATTGTTGTGTTAAGAAATATGAACATCAACCATTGAGCTATAGACTTGTATTTGATTTGCAACACGAAGGATTGTATATTAGCACTAGATGAACTGAGTTTATTAATTAAATGTTGTAACTCTTATTTCTCAAGTCATAATAATTATACTTTGATGATTCTTTCTTCATTTTTTTATAAAAATTGTCTCTCTTTTTGTTTAATGATGTTAGTTTGTATATTAGGCATTATATTGCATCTTGTTCTTCACAAACTCAAATTTGTTTTCTTCCATCTAAGTATAAAGATGTCATTATCATACTTTCACATAAAAAACCTATTTTAGCTTCTTATTTTCTAAAACTAACACAAAACTAAACTAAGGTTGTGTTAAAATTTGATTTATATATGATCTAAACAATGTTATGATGTTTGCAATCTCGAAAAAATGGAGTTGAGCTAGAGGAATCTATGTGAGAGATGTACCCATACGTAAATAATCTATATTGTAACTTTATTGAAATCTTCTGATTTTTATACAAGATTATTAGGTTAAAATATGTTTTCGTGTCGTTTTGTAGAATATTTTAAATTTTACTTATTTATGAGCTTTTTAAATCACTATGTAAAAAAATCTGGATAAATAAAAAAATTGCTTACGTCAAGATTTGAAACCACAACCTTTAGGTTAGGAAGCAACACACCTACCACTACACTACCCAATTGGTTGTGATTGTTTGGTCTTTGTTTATTTTTTGTCTCTCACGCTACGTCACAATTCATGGCAAGGAAAAGATAAATTTTAGAAAAAAATTAGTTGGAGGAATTGAACCCAAGACCTTGTGTTAAAAAATATGAACATCAACCATTGAGCTACAAACTTGTATTTGATTTGCAACACCAAAGATTGTATATTAGCACTAGCTGAACTGAGACTAATAATTAAATGCTGTAACTCTTATTTCTCAAGTCATAATAATTATAAATTGATGATTCTTTCTTCATTTTTTTATAAAAATTGTCTCTCTTTTTGTTTAATGATGTTAGTTTGTATATTAGGCATTACCTTGCACCTTTTTGTTCACAAACTCTGATTTGTTTTCTTCCATTTAAGTACAAAGATGTCAATATCATGGTTTCACATAAAAAATGCTATTTTAGCTTCTTATTTTCTAAAACTAACGCAAAACTGAGGTTGTGTGAAAATTTGAATTGTATATGATCTAAACAATGTTATAATATTTGCAAACTTGAAAAAATGAAGTTGAGCTAGAGAAATCTATGTGAGAGATGTACTCATACGTAAATAATCTATATTGTAACTTTATTGAAATCTTCTAATTTTTTATACAAGATTATTAGGTTAAAATATGTTTCCATGTCATTCTGTGAAATGTTTTGAATTTTATTTATTTATGAAATTTTTAAATCACTATGTAAAAAAAGTCTGGATAGACATGTGAGAGATGTACTCATACGTAAATAATCTATATTGTAACTTTATTAAAATATTCTTATTTTTTATACAAGATTATTAGGTTAAAATATGTTTCCATGTGATTTTGTAGAATGTTTTGAGTTTTACTTATTTATTAAATTTTTAAATCACTATGTAAAAAAGTCTGGATAGATAAAAAATTTCTTGCACCAAGATTTGAAATCACAACCTTTAGGTTAGGAAGCAACACACCTACCACTACATTACCCAATTGGTTGTGATTGTTTGGACTTTGTTAATTTTTTACCTCTTACGTCACGTCACCATTCATGGGAGAAAATTTTTTTAGAAAAAAGTTGCCGCATAAATTTGTAGCACTTTTGGACTAAATTCTGTACTTTTTGTTTTTTTACCATTTGGAGATAGTGTTTAAATTTTCCGAGGAGACAAATGAATTTTGTATTTATCTCCAAGACAATGAATACAATGGAAATATGAGCCTAATTATATATTTTTCATGAGTTTCTACATTACTACCTATAATTTTTTTCTAATTGATTTCATAGTTGAATTATTAGATCTAAGATAAATGATTGTATACTTTGCTCTTTGGTCTCTATCCCACGTCTCATCCCACTTCAACTGTAATAAAAAAACTTTTTGTAGGAGGGGTCAAGGCCCAACAGCCCACTTCCTCCCTCCCTCGTGCTCTCCTCCTGGCCGACCCCAACCCCTCTCTCTCGTTCTTCCTCCCGTGCTCCTCCTCCCATGGCTTCCTGCCATTGAATCGACCTTCTACAGCACCAAATACGCAGGGGAAAATCAGCAAAACGGAGCGAGGGCGACAAGAGGAGCATGGAGATGTGCGCATTCATTGTAGATCGGTCTTTCCCTCATCGTTTCCACTCCCTAGGGTTTCAAGGGTGACTGTAACACCCATAACGCGTAAAAGAAAAATACGCTTTGTTCGATGGAATAAATAAAGTTGAGGGCTAAAATATGACCTTTTTGGTACGTGGCTCGGATGGACGAACGGAGGACATGGTTGCGTAGAGCTCGTCGAATCCTTTCCATTTGACTACCCACATGCATAATTTGGAATTCGGATCAAAAAGTTATGCATGACGTAAGTTTTAACTGTGGCTGCTACAGTAACGGAATCGGACCCAAAATCGTGGCCGAGCCGTTCCGTCCCTCCTTCCCCTTCCCACATCGACATCGTCAGTTTCTTTTCCAAAACCTGATCCGCGACTACAGACCAAGCGCCGCCTCCCTTTGTCGTGATCCAAAGGGGAGACAGAGGCGGAACAAGAGGAGAGAGGGAGATTAGGGTACGCCGCCGTCTGTCGTCACCGTGTCTCTCAAAAAATTGGTTGGCCTTCCTTTCTTCTCCCCGTTTTCCCCCATTTGGTTGCCTTTTACTCACTGTTCATGGTGGTGCCGCCATGTGTGCTGCAGCTGAGATGAAATCGAGGGAGCTTATGTGACGTTCGTCGCTAGGGAGAGGAAAATGACCGGGAGTTGTCGTTGGAATCGCCGCCGTCGTCATTGCCCTCACTGTTTTCAAGAGAAACCCTAGGTGAGTGATGAATCTCCTTTCCCTATTTTTTCGGGCATTCTAGCACGTGCTTGTAGCGTCACCCGTTGCCGTTAAGGGCCAGGGTGAGTGGTACCCTCGTCGTTGTTTTCAGCACGTACTCAATATGTGCAGTTTTCTGTAATGGCTGTTTTGCGCCTTTTTAGTGGTCTCAAAAAAATATCAAACCTATATATGAGTTGTAGGATATTTGGGGAGTTTTCCATAGCCATAAAAAACACTACAATTGGATTTAAGGTCTGAGAGATATGGAAGTTTGATTCTGTAAGTTTTTCAGAGTCATAATTCTGGGCAGAATTTGTTCACTTAAAGTTTAGGCAACCCAAATGACAGAACTGGAACTTTGAATGAATAAAGAAGTTTTAGGAAATTTCATAACCTTTCCAGATTGGTTAAGTTCATCTTGATAGGGATTTTGGAGCTCCAGATACACCTATTTTACTAGGACTGTTCTGCAGAGGTTCCCAGATTTTCAGTATGAGATTCATCTCAAGATTAGTCTATGTTAATGATTTTTCCTCTCTTTGTGGATGACTAGAAAGTTGTGAATTCTGAAGCTATTTTTCTTATGGCACAATATTGGAATTTTTAGCCATCGGAATTAAAGTATAGAAAAAAGAGAAGCATCAGTGCTGCTGTCATGTCTAGACTTGTGTGTTTTTTTGTGAGAATACCGGGTTCGGGCGTAGGAGCGATGTGATTTGTGTTCTTTTTGTTTGTGTGTTTTGTGTTGGTGCTGAGATATGTTTATGAACAGGTGGTGCGCCTTCGGATCGTGCTTAGATCACATTCTTGATCTTCGGGGAAGGCATGTAAACGTAGCGATGGTCTACATGCTTTAACTTTGTTGTTTGAATCGCCTCAATTTAATTTCAGTGCCTCACACCAGCAAGATAAATCTGAATTTACCTTTATATTGAAGTATCTTGATCCACTTGTGGCTTTACCTTTGAATTTATGAATTATGAATGTATATGAAGTTCATGCATTGCAATCTTGCATTTGCATTTTCATGTTTTTATGCATATGAAGAAAACCGTAGCCGGATTGGTGCGGTAAGTACCGGTACAACAATGCACGTTGAGATATAGCAATGTGGTTGCAGCCCTCACATCCTTCCTTCGGCATGCGTGGGTAGAAGTGAAGTCATGCATTGCATTGCACTATTTGCATTTTCATCATGAAGTAATGTAGTGAAGTATTTATTTATCTTACTACTTGAAGATATATGCCATATGTTTTATGATGTTGAACCTTAATCCATTGCTTAAGATATTGTGATTTAAATGACTTGGTTGAAGCAGTTTGCTTGCTGAGGTTTTCCATAAACCTTATACGTTTTTCCTCTCCGCAGGTTCTTGAGTTTGGAGTGCTCTCTGGTGGATGGGAGTAGCAGCACATGTGCACACACCTTCTTCACATATAGTTTGGACACATGTGTTGTAATAAAAATGTTTGTTTGAGAAGTCTTTGCTTAGCTTATAATCCCTTTGGATCAGGTTTCAGATGGTTCCTAGATGATTTATTTTGCTTCTGCATCCTCTGTTTATTTATTTCTTTGTTGCTGTTTTTTTCTTTGTGTGTGCCTATAATAGTTGTAGTGTAGCGTGGTAACGCTCTAGAATGGTGCTGCTGTTCTGGGGTGTTACAGTGACAAAGGTGAGTGGGGTTCCCTCCTCCCAGCTCCAATTAGATGATGATACGTGAGTTAGGGTTGAAGATTTAGTGGATTAGTAGGGAGGAAAGGACATTTGGTGCTTTACTAGGATTTCAGATTCGTCACTTTACCGTAGCAGTGTTGGGAGAGCAATTTGAGGAACTTAGAGGCCAAACTAATTTTTTGTGTGAGTCACAAATTTGTAGGGGACATTCAGATCTAGTAGCTTGTCAAATTTCGTGATTTTAGTCGAAGGGATTTGAGAAATATGGATTTTATGACCTAGCTGTCATGTTCTGACGAAAATCAGGACACAATTGGATCTATAGGGTTTTCAGAAAACTTAGATGCACAATTAGGATTTCTGACTATGAGAATCTTGTAGTGATTTCATAAGCTTCCTATTTTGCTAAGAGCATGATTTTTTGTAGAGCATAACTCGAGCTATGGCCTGTTTATGTTGTTGAGGACCAGGTGCGTCTGAGGACCAGTGGAGGGTCGCTCCTTAGTGATGATTGACTGACAACGTTGTGTGAACTTATCCTTGGCTAAGTGTGCAGGTACAGGTTGCGGTTTGACTCGTGTCGGTGCAGGTGAAGAACAAGCGCGAAAGGCCTTAGCTGTGGCGGCCTCCGGGTGATGGAGAGGCAAGTAGGCTTGGTTCGATGGACCCGGTGGCCGATGGGGTCAAGTGCGAGCCGTGCGGTGCAAGACTAGCGGGCTGAAGTCGTGAACATGGGCCGGTGCAAGGTAGCGGATCAAGGCCGAAGCTTGCACGCGGGGTTTGTTGGTTTGCCCACAAAACCATCGGTGGACGGTTTCTTGGTTTGGGACGCAAAACAAAGTCCGGAGGCCCGATGTGACAGAGACGGTGATCCGGGAGCTTCAGGAAGCTTCGAGGCGGGGGGCACGTGGCGTGATCGCAGGGTTTGCGTCGATGCGAAGCAAAGCTGCGGTGTAAGCGTGTCCGCTCGATGAATACTAGACCATATTGCCCCTGAGCGGTGTGTATCTTCTATTTGAGTTGTAGGGGTAGCGTGGTCATTTACCTCCTCCGGTGGACTTCGTATAAATAGCTGAGAGGTGGATGGCATCTCTTGCTCTTGGACTCTAGGGTTTCCTCCCCCGGTAGATTGCTCTGGACTGCTTCTTTTCCCAGTATTTCCTCAGGCTAGATTCTTGTACAGACTCTGACATCTGGATGCATGGAAGCATTCGGCGTTGTGATGATTTCCCCCTCCTAGCTCTTTGTGATTTTCGTGTCATTTTCGTAGCTATTTTTGGGTGTTTTTGTTCTTTGCTCGATTCGTTGATTTGAGGGCATTTCCACTTGTATTTCTTTGAGGGGATCATGGGTGGATGCCTTGTGCATCTTTGTGTGTGATCTTGACCCCTCAAACGCCGGGAAAACCCTTCGATTTGCGAGTTCTTGAAGGAACCCGAGTTCTTGGAGCTTGTTCATGTGATCCGCGATTCCCGGTGATTTAGTGAGTTAGAGGTCGAGATTTTTGGGGCATAGCTTCACCTAGTGACGCTTCTCATCTACCCCAAATCTTGTCTCAAGAGCTCAAGCCGTTTGGGAGATCCATCGATTTGAGGAAAAAGTCTCCTCTCTAGGGTTCATAGCCTAAATCATTTTTCTGGTGGTGTTTCCTTGATCTTTTGGATGAGATCTTTTGGGAAAAGTTTCTTTGTGTTGTTGAGAATCTATGGTTAAAGTTTCGTGATTTTTGGAGGTCGTTTGATTGAGTTTTGGTTTTTTCTTCCTTCTCTGCTGAAGTACCGACCCTGAGCCGGAAGTTCTGATAACTTGGTTTTGACAGACAGAAAGTCTTTTTCGGTAGTTCCGACCTTGGGCCGGTAGTTCCGCCAAAACTGCTGTATGTTGGTTGAGCTTATTCATTTTCTCGTTTCCTTTTAAGCTTGCTTCCACTTTGTTTCTAGGCTTGTCCTAACTTGTTCATAGGGTCAGTAGGTCTGTTGTGACTACGTGATCTTGGCAAGTTTGTGCGGGATTCTTTGGAAGTGATTTTGGGGTTTAGGTCGAGTTCTTGAGAAGAATTTTTATCGGCTCCCATTCACTCCCCCCCTCTCTGGTCGCCAATTCGGTCCTTCAATTGGTATCAGAGCCGGTTACGGATCTTCATGATTCTAACCAGTCTAAGATCCAAAGATGGGTGACTATGGTAAGGGGTCGGGTCCTCCGCACTTCAGTGGCAAGAATTACCCGATGTGGGAGAGGCGCATGGCCGTGTTTTTACGTGGGAATGGAACTCTGATTTGGGATGTCACTCAGAATCCAAATTATGTCATTCCAGACAGTTTTCTGCTTCCAGGATCGCGGGACATGTGTGAGGCCAACAACAAGGCCGTTGATTACTTGTTCCGTGCTCTCTATGCCTGGGAGTTCGAGTGAGTGTACAGAGAGAATGTGGTCGGAAAGATATGGCTTAAGCTAAGAAATGCTCATGTTGGCAATGCCCAGGTGCAAGCCTGTTTGTTTTCCACTTACCGGAGAGAGTACGAGAACTTCACTCATCTCCCCGGTGAGTCGACCGATGCTATGTTTCAGCGCTTCACCAGCATAGTCAACAACATGAGGCCAATGTGACAGTGCTCCCATACACGGATCATGATCAAGCTATCAAGCTTTTGCATGCCCTGGATAGGTCTGTGTGGAGTGCCAAGGTCGAGGCCATTGAGGAGTCGAGCGTGTATGACATGTTGTCAGTTGATGAGCTGTTCTCTAAGCTCAGGTCTTCAGCGGTTGATTGTGGCTTGAGAGCCAAGAGTGAGGGCCCCACTGATCCTCATAGTTTGGCTCTTGTCTCAGGATCAAGGACTAAGGCTAACTCTGTTGGTTTCTCTTTGTCTTGTCTTGTGTCCTTGCCAGATGAGGACTTTGAGGTGCTGAGCGAGGATGATCTTGCCTTGTTGAGCAAGAGGTTTGGGCGGATGTAAGAGAACCGCAAGAATGCAAGGCGGAGCTCGGGGATGTGCCATCGATGCGGGAAGCACGGGCACTTCATCGCCGAATGCCCTGAAGCCATGGAGATCAAGAACGACTACAAGGGCAAGCCCAAGCACGACTACAACAAGCACTGCTCCCGGAACGACTACAAGGACAAGCACAAGGACAAGGGTGAGAGAAGGCCGAAGATGAGTGGCGGGTACAAGAAGAAGATGGCTCGAGCGATGGTTGCCGGAGCGAGCGACATTGACTCCACATCAAGTGATGCTTCTTCCGACTCGAGCAGCGATGAAGAGCAAGATCGGCGCAAGGACAAGCGGCACACGGGCAAGAAATTCACTAGCCTCAGCTTCGTCGCACAAGGAGGCTTTTGTGGCATGGCGCATTCCAAGAAGGGTCGGAAGCATAGCTCGGATTCAAACTCCGACTCCGAGGAAGAGGTACGACATGATCCCAACTTCTTGCTAGAGGAGAATGCTAGGCTCAATAAGTTGCTTGATAACCGTGATGATGTGCTTAGGAAGACCAACAAGGAGAAGAGAGAATTTAGGTCATTTTTGGGTGATGCTAAGGACAAGATAGTTGAGCTTGAGTCCTTGCTTGTTGATGCTAGAAATGAGATAAGCTCTTTGAAATCTGCTCCTATTGTGTCTGATGAGATTGATTGTGGTGATTGCAATGTTTTCTTGGCTGACTTGACTGCTCTCAAGGAGAAGCATGCCTGTACTCTTGAGGAACTAGATGTGGTTAGGGTTGAGTGTGATGAATTGAAATCTAGACCTGCTTTGTTAGGTGCTTGCACTTCATGTCCTGTGTTGTATGCTAGGCTAGATGAATCTCACACTAGAATAGTTTCCCTTGAGGCGGCATTGAAAGCTCCTCTTCCTACATCATGCTCTACATGTGAATTGCATGCTTTGAAAAACATGGAACTTGTACACTATGTTGATCGTCTACAGGATGAGAATGATGAGTTGAGAAAAATGATGGGGTGGTTGTCTGGACACGAGCCACAATTGAGTTTGATGTTGGCTCAATTTAAGAGGTTTGATGGTCAGGCGTTGGGGGCTGACAAGTGTGGTGAGAAGAGTGGTGAGGGAGAAGAGAAAGCTGGAGAGATTCCTATTCCACCACATACCACACCCATGAACAAATTTGCACCCAAGCCAAACCACCTCAGAAACAAGCTAGACACAACACCAGATCCTCCAGTGTTCCCCCACAAATCTGAAAACTACCAAAAACCCATCAAGTTTGTGAGCATCCAGGGGAGTGTCTTTGGTGGGAAGTCAGGAGAGGAAGCTGTTGAGAAGCTCATAGAGAAGCCACAGCCTAAGCCATAGCCGATCCGCTTCCATTGTGAGTATTGTGGGAGGGATGGGCATAAGGATGAGTTCTGTTTCAGGAGGAAGTGAGATGAAAGGTTTGCTAGGGAGATGGCAAACAAGGACAGGTACCACCTTCCTCATGGTGTGCCTAAGCCTCGTAGAGGGCCTCTACCTAGGGGTGAGGTGTTTGTGCGTATAGGTCCCACTCGTGGAGGTGGAGGTGGTTTTCCTTAGAGGGATAGGCGTGTTGGTTTGGGGAATAGTGATTTGGCTAGACGTGCTCCTTCTCATGACCGTTACAAGTTTGGGAGGCACGATCAGAGCTTTGGGTCTCAGATGGACTACGGGCCACGTTTTCCCCCTCGTGGTGCGCGTACTCCTCCAGTGAGACATGACAGGTCCTTTGGTGGTAGGCGTGAGAGGGCTCCGCCTAGAGGTTTTGGTAGGATGGACTTTGCTACCCTTCTTTTGAGCAAATGGCTCGACACTGGTTTGATTCCTTTGGTACTAACCCTAGTGTTGAGTCGCTTGCTCATTCTTGTTCTCGTTTTTGATTGCAGGTGGGAGGCTTGGAGGACTTTTGGTTGATCGACTCTGGTTGCTCAAGACACATGACAGGAGATCGTGGGTGGTTCTCCAGCCTCACCCCGGTGAGTATGAGGGAGTACATCACTTTCGGGGACAATGGGAGAGGACGAGTGCTTACTGAAGGTATGGTGAAGGTGAGTAGTAAAGTGACCTTAAGAAGTGTGGCTTTGGTCAAGTCACTTGGTTTTAACCTGTTGTCAATATCTCAGTTACTTGATGAAGGTTTTGAGGTTCGTTTTAAGTTGGGCGCTTCTCGTGTGCTTGATTCTCGAGGCGATCTTGTCTGTACGATCGTCCCCGAGGGTCAAATCTTTCGTGCTGATTTTTCCCAGTCTGTTGGTCCTCCTCGATTCTTTGTTGTTGGCATTTTGGCCGAGCTTTGGAAATGGCATAGGAGATTGGGACACTTGAGCTTTGAGTTGCTTTCCCGCTTGAGTCGCCTTGATCTTGTCCGAGGATTGCCTAAGTTGAAATTCGAGAAGGATTTGGTTTGTGCTTCTTGTCAGCCTGGACAGATGGTTGCTGCTTCTCATGCCCCTCTGACTGTTGTCATGACCGAGCGACCTTGTGAGCTGTTGCACATGGATTTGGTTGGGCCAGCTCGTGTTCGCTCTGCAGGTGGGAAGTGTTATGTTCTTGTTGTGGTTGATGATTTTTCGAGGTACTCTTTGGTTTTCTTTTTGGAGGTAAGAGCAAGACATTTGGCTTTGTTCGAGACTTGATCTTGAGGTTGAAGAATGAGAGACATGGTGATGCCATTCGAGCTATACGCAGTGACAATGGCATGGAATTCAAGAACTCTTATTTTGATGCCTTTTGCAGTGATCTTGGTCTTGATCATCAGTACTCTTCTCCATACGTCGCTTGCCAGAATGGCGTAGTGGAGAGGAAGAACCGGACCCTTTGTGAGATGGCCAGGACGATGCCCGATGAGCATAGGACTCCTAGGCGTTTCTGGGCTAAGGCGGTCAATACCGCTTGCTATGTCTCAAATCGCATCTTCCTTCGTGCCTTTCAAGAAGAAGACCTCTTATGAGCAGATGCATGGGCGACAACCCAAGGTGAGTCACTTTAGAGCTTTTGGTTGCAAGTGTTTCATTCTGAAGAAGGGCAAGTTGGATAAGTTTGAGTCTAGATGTTCAAATGGTATTTTCCTCGGTTATGCGATTCACTCTAGAGCATATCGTGTGCTCAATCTTGACACTAACCGAATCATGGAGACTTGTGAGGTAACCTTCGACGAGACACAGCCATGTAGCTCTTCTGCTTTTGAGTGTGCAGGTGACGAGGAGATTGGAGCGAGGATCTTTGAGGATGAGCAAGATGGAGATGGAGATGAAGACGATGATGGAGGTGATGCTCCCGTGGCTGATCGTGTACGTGCTACTTCCACTACTACGACGACGATCGAGGATGGTCCATCCCCTACACCCACTACGACTGAGGCTGTTCGAGTGGAGGCTGCTGCTGAGGGGGAGATTGTGTCCAGGCGAGAGGCTCCCCGGTGTGTACAGGTGGACCACCCACCGACGACGATCATAGGTGACCTTCATGAACGCACTACACAGTCGAGGTCAAGGAACACTTCTCATTTTGCTCACTCTGCTTTTGTTGCCTCGTTTGAGCCCAAAGATATTCGACATGCTTTGTCTGACGAGAATTGGGTGAATTCCATGCATGAGGAGTTGGAAAACTTTGAGAGAAACCAAGTCTGGGTGTTTGTCGATCCACCACCAAATTACCGTCCCATAGGTACCAAGTGGGTGTGGAAGAATAAAGAGGGTGAGAATGGGATGGTTGTGAGAAGCAAGTCGATGTTGGTGGCTCAGGGGTTCAACCGGAACGAGGGTATAGATTATGAAGAGACATTTGCTCTTGTGGCCCGTTTGGAGGCAATTAAGTTCCTTCTAGCCTTTGCCGTGGCTAAAGGGTTCAAGTTGTACCAAATGGACGTGAAGAGTGCTTTCTTGAATGGGGTGATAGAGGAAGAAGTGTATGTGAGGCAACCCCTGGGGTTTGAGAGTGAGAAATACCCACACCGTGTATACAAACTCCAGAGAGTGCTCTATGGGTTGAAACAGGCACCTAGAGCTTGGTATGGTAGGTTGAGAGGCTTTTTGCTGAGTAAGGGGTTTGTGATGGGCACAGTTGATAAGACCCTGTTCCTTCTTAAGCATGGGATTGACCTTTTGATTGTTCGGATATACGTGGATGACATAATCTTTGGTGGCTCTTCTCATGATCTTGTTGCCAGATTTGCAGATGACATGAGCAGGGAATTTGAGATGTCCATGATGTGCGAGCTGCAGTTTTTCTTAGGACTCCAGATCAAGCAATGCAAGGACGGGACGTTTGTACATCAGGCGAAGTACACCAGGGACATGGTGAAGAAGTTTGGCATGAACGACACCAAGCCACTGACTACACTGATGGGTACCACTACGGCTTTAGATGCGGATGAGGATGGCGAACCCGTGGACCAGAAGGAGTACCGGAGCATGATCGGCTCCCTCCTCTACTTGACGGCGACGAGGACGGGCATACAGTTCAGTCTGTGTCTGTGCGCTCGTTTTCAGGCTTCACCGAGGACTTCACATCAGCAGGCCGTCAAGCGGATTTTCAGGTACTTGAACTACACTCCTGAGTTTGGTCTTTGGTATTCTGCCTCCTCGACACTCAGACTTCACGGGTACTCCGATGCTGATTTTGCTAGGTGTCGATTGGACCGCAAGTCTACCTCTGGGTGTTGTCAGTTTCTTGGTTCTTCTTTGGTCTCTTGGTCATCTCGCAAGCAATCTAGTGTAGCCCAGTCCACAACAGAGGCCGAGTATGTAGCTGCTGCCAGTTGTTGTTCCCAGCTTTTATGGATGACCTACACTATGAGCGATTTTGGTGAGGAGTGCTCCTAGGTTCCACTCTTTTGTGACAGCACCAGTGCCATAAGTGTAGCAAAAAACCCAGTCCTTCACTCCAGAACGAAACACATCGAAGTGAGATACCACTTTTTGAGGGACAATGTTGAGAAAGGGAACATATCTTTGTCGTATGTACCTACCCAAGATCAGCTAGCCGACATATTCACTAAACCACTTGACCAAGTTACCTTCACACGCTTGCGAGGTGAACTTGGAGTGTGTTTTCCTTTCTAGCTAGGTCTTGGAGCTTCTCATGTATATATGTGTCATATGTATCATTTTGTTGCATTCCATGCATGCATTTTACTTTCTGTACAAAACCTAGTAGGATAGCCATCTTTGGATCACTTGTGCTAGGAATGAGCTTCTCTTATATACATTGATCACTGATGTGCTATATGTGAGATATGTGCATGTGTGGTAAATGGTGATGTGAATGCTATGCTCTTGATGGTTTTGCCATATATTTATGATGAGACAGTGTTATGTTTGTGAAAATGATAAAATTGCCTCACTCATGAGTAGATGATTGTTTATGTTCAATTTGTGCTCAAATGCCTCTATCATATTTAGTTTGTGCTTGAGTATCATGTTCTCTTTGCTTGGGGTCAAAGACCTTTTTGTCATTGTAAATGTTTAGCCCACTTGTTTACTTGTGGAGGAGCATAAGCTTCTTTTTGCCGCAAAGGCATTTCATGTACCGTGTTTAAACTTGAAAATGAAATTGGTGTATGAATTGCCTTATGCTTGAAAATGAGCTCTTAATCATGTTCTTATGTTTTCATATTCATATCTTGGGTGCTAAACCGCTGCATGTTGTCTACCATGAGAAGTCTCATTTTAAGAAGTAGACACGTGGCTCGGTGGCTTTAACATGACTTGAGTAGCTTGTGGGCGTTTACCATGATCTTGTGATGAGAATTTGTGATCTTGTATAAACTTTGGATGATCTAGTGTTTTTGTGCTCAAATTGCCATGGATAGGGCTTTGCTCATGAGATGAATGTTTCTTTGTGAAAATTGCTTAAAATTGCTTTTGGCCATGTCACATGCTTATATGTCTCTACCTTCTTGATGGCAATGTGCTAACTACACCATATCTACTTTGCTTGCTCTATGTCTCATTTGTAGCATTTTGTTGTGCTCTTTGTATATTTGAGAAGCTTGGTAGATTGTATATATGCTTTGACATGCATTTTTCATGAAAACAAAGGGAAGCGTTTCATATACCTTGATTCATGCATTTTCAACAAGGGGGAGAATTTTGGAAGATATGTATGATAGGGAGAGAGTTTGTGGAAAATTGGTATGCATTTGTGAGATGTTGCATGTGAGTTGAAAAATTGAGAAGAAGAGGTTGCATTTGCTCTGGGGGAGTTTGCATATGTGCAGGGGGGAGCTCCTTTGGTTTGCCTGAGTTTTGTGCTTTGAGGTGTGCTCGTTGTGAGCTTTGTTTTGTCTCGGCTGTGTTGAGCCTTTGCCCTTGCCTTAGGGGGCCGAGACTTGGTCTGGCGAGTGATCTTGTTTTCGCTTGTTCTTTGGCTTTGGATCACTTGTTGGAGGTATGTGTTCGTGGTTGTTTTCTTTTCTTTTTCTCTATGATGGTTACTATGGGTGTAGTCAATGCACTCATCAAGAGGGAGATTGAGGACCAAGTGTGTCCGAGAACCAGTGGAGGGTCGCTCCTTAGTGATGAGTGATTGACAATGTTGTGTGGACTGATGCTTGGCTAAGTGTGCAGGTACAGGTTGCAGTTTGACTCGTGTCGGTGCAGGCGAAGAACACGTGCGAAAGGCCTTAGCTGTGGCGGCCTCTGGGCGATGGAGAGGCCAGTAGGCTTGGTTCGATGGACCCGGTGGCCGATGGGGTCAAGTGCGAGCCGTGCGGTGCAAGACTAGCGGGCTAAAGTCGTGAACATGGGCCGGTGCAAGGTAGCAGATCGAGGCCGAAGCTTGCACGCGGGGTTTGTTGGTTTGCCCACAAAACTATCGGTGGACGGTTTCTTGGTTTGGACCGCAAAACCAAGTCCGGAGGCCCAATGCGACAGAGATGGTGATCCAAGAGCTTCGGGAAGCTTCGAGGCGGGGGGCACGTGGCGTGATCGTGGTGTTTGCATCGATGCGAAGCAAAGCCGCGGTGGAAGCATGTCCGCTCGATGAAGACTGGACCATATTGCCCCTGAGGGGTGTCTATCTTCTATTTGAGTTGTACGGGTAGCGTTGTCATTTACCTCCTCCGGTGGACTTTGTATAAATAGCGGAGAGGTGGATAGCATCTCTTGCTCTTGGACTATAGGGTTTCCTCCCACGGTAGATTGCTCTGGACTGCTTCTTTTCCCAGTATTTCCTTAGGCAAGATTCTTGTACAGACTCTGACCTCTAGATGCATGGAAGCATTCGGCGTTGTGATGATTTCCCCCTCCAAGCTCTTTGTGATTTTCGTGTCATTTTCGGAGCTATTTTTGGGTGTTTTTGTTCTTCGCTCGATTCGTTGATTTGAGGGCATTTCCTCTCGGATTTCTTTGAGGGGGTCATGGGTGGATGCCTTGTGCATCTTTGTGTGTGATCTTGACCCCTCAAACGCCGGGAAAACCCTTCGATTTGCGAGTTCTTGAAGGAACCTGAGTTCTTGGAGCTTGTTCATGTGATCCGCGATTCCTGGTGATTTAGTGAGTTAGAGGTCGAGATTTTTGGGGCATAGCTTCACCTAGTGACGCTTCATCTACCCCAAATCTTGTCTCAAGAGCTCCAGCCGTTTGGGAGATCCATCGATTTGAGGAAAAAGTCTCCTCTCTAGGGTTCATAGCCTAAATCATTTTTCTGGTGGTGTTTCCTTGATCTTTTGGAGATCTTTTGGGAAAAGCTTCTTTGTGTTGTTGAGAAGCTATGGTTCAAGTTTAGTGATTTTTGGAGGTCGTTTGATTGAGTTTTGGTTTTTCCTTCCTTCTCTCACGGGCTGTTTTTCTCTGTTTTTTGGGGGCTGTCGGAACTTCTGACCTGACACAGGTAGTACCGATACCCTGACATAAAGCTTTTATCAGAAGTACCGACCTTGGGTCGGTAGTACCGATGGTCGGAAGTACCGACCCTGAGCCGGAAGTTCCGATAACTTGTTTTTGACAGACAGAAAGTCTTTTTTGGTAGTTCCGACCTTGGGCCGGTAGTTCCGACAAAAACTGCTGTATGATGGTTGAGCTCATTCATTTTCTCGTTTCCTTTTAAGCTTGCTTCCGCTTTGTTTCTAGGCTTGTCCTAACTTGTTCCTAGGGTTAGTAGGTCCGTTGTGACTACATGATCTTGGCAAGTTTGTGCGGGATTCTTTGGAAGTGATTTTGGGGTTTAGGCCGAGTTCTCGAGAAGAATTTTTATCGGCTCCCATTCACTCCCCCTTCTCTGGTCGCCAATTCGGTCCTTCAGTTGTATGTGCAAGTTTTCCTGGCAGTTTTAGTGAGGTTTGTTCGTTTATGGGTTTCATCTAGAAAATGGCTGAATTGGCTCTTTCAACTTTGGAGAATTTTGTAGAGGGATAAAAGTTCTTACTGCCAGCAAAATTTCATAATTTTTTGTTGTATAGTTTAGGAGATATGAATTTTTGTATGTCGCTGCCAGGGCTGTTCGGCAGATTCAGAAGTGTGGTTTTGAGTTCTGTTTTAGGTAACCTTAGAGGTGTGACAAAATTACAATTTTGATACCAAAGTTTTAGTTGATTCTCTGAAGTTTCCAAATATAAATTTATTTAGTTCCTAATTTGATATTTTGATATATAAAAATAGATATGAAAAAGATAGGCATTGTTGTTCTTAGTTGATGATGATATCTGAATTTGTTTGAAAGGGTGATATATAAAAATAGATATGAAAAAGATAGTCTTGTTCACAATGGGGACTTGGACAATAGGCACTCTAGATTATATGTGAGAATGTCATTTGGTTTTTTTTGTGCTGATATGCATAAGTGGTTTAGCAGGTGGTGTTGCTACGAGGCTTGTACATCCACATGGTTGGTAAAGGCAAGTGAACATAGCTGTCATGTATCAATATATATAATATCTTAATTTGTTTGAAAGGGTGACATACTAATTGAATGTATCTGCAATCTTGGGATCACCCAACAATCAATCTATAATCTCTATAGCTTGTTGGTTGAACTTTCTTATTGTGAATTCAGGGAACTTGAGCCAGTGTCTATAAGTTATACAATGCTGTCTTACAGATACATACAGACATGTTGTGCAGGTGAGTCCGTACCCCATGGGCAATGCTCATGTTATTAGCCATAATTTTCTCTCTCACAGCACATAGTTCGCAGTTTGGCTCTTTCGTTTTTTTAGCAAACAACCATGACCCAACATAAATTTTGACTATATGTTAGGTTGATAAATAAGCAGCCATGTCATTCCAAATAAAAGAACCAAGCTATTTCCTTTACAGATAAATAATTATTGTTTTGGCTAGATGTTAGGTTGATAAATAATTGGTCATGGTATTCCAAATAAAAGAGACCAAACCATTTACTTTACAGTCTTGCACATAAATATGTTACAATACATATTCAAATAATGTTGGATATACCATCTTTTGCTTTGAGCAATGCACACTACTCGTTTTACCTTTTATTTGATATGGTTGTGAGCTCTGCATTTGAAACATTATGTTTGGATTCTTTGCTTACTTATGCTATGGCTCTGCTGGCTGTCATATTTACTACTGATGGAGAGTTAAGTTCTGGACCATTTGAAGATGTGGAGTGCACGAGGACAAGAGTTGAGATATCATTAAATTTAAGTATATTCCATCCATTTAGGAAAATACTCCTATATGTCAGTAATAAAAAACTTGATAAGTGAAACACTTAAATAAATTGGCCTAGTAGTAATTTGGTTATTTCCAAAAATCCTGATTGTTGGCTTGAAAATACTTACTAGAAGTGTCGTTGCTACTACTTTAGTCTAACCTGGAGCAGTTTTGACACCTGTAGATCCTAGAGAGGTTAAATCTGATGGATATTTGTCCCATCTGTGGCCATAATTAGATCACTTTACCATTCATTTGTTGTACTACATTGCAATTCATACTTCACTACATCTATTGATTTCATACAGTTTACCTGTCTGCCTTATGCTAAGTTTGAATATAACAAACTTAACCTCCATCATGGATTGCTAGATGATGCCTTTGTGCTCTTGATTATATGCATGCATGCATATGACTTGTAACAGACCTGATGGTATTATGCTTTGCTTTCTCCAGGATTTACAATAACTATAGATGAAGCATTGATCAGTCAGTGCGATTTGGATTTGGATGATATTTTTCATCATGAATGGGAAGCGCTCTTGAAGAAAAGAAGTAGCAGTCTCAAGGCTTTGAGAAGTCAAGTTAAAGATCATGGATGGTGGGAGTGATCAAATTTTTATATGTGTACGAATAATATAGCTTTTGTAGATATTTTAGTATTGTAAGTGATGAGTGAAAGGACAACATATTACTTTCATAAAATTCTGTTAGCATCATTTGTATTATGACTGCTGGATCAGTGTCATTAATAATATATGTACATATTTGCATCAATTTATTTTTTTCAAAATTTTTGTTGCATTAAAGAATCAACATCATTGTAGTAACCATAGCATCAACGTATCTAGTAGGGTGTGAATTTAGTATTGCAACTACCATTGAGCATATTGCAACAATGCTTAACTGGTGTTACATGTGGATATTACAACGATACACATCATGTTGCAATATTCTATAAGAAAATAGCAACTACTTTTTTGTGTTGCAATAACCTTTACGATAATAGAAACGTTTCAAATGGTGTTGCAATATCTTTTACCATATAGCAACAACGGACATTTAGTTGTGATAGTCTTTAGCCATATTGCGACAGCTACAACTACGTTGTGATATCCTACATCGCTATTGCAACAACATAGATGTCGTATTGCAACACAATGATTTTATCGTAATAGCACTTGTTTGCAACAGATCAAAATGGTTGCAATTGGCACTATAGCAACGACACCTTTCGTTGCAATTACCCGTATTGCAACGTCACCGGTCATTGCTACTTCAACAAATTACTACACCAGACGTCGTCGCAACACTTCCTCTTTATAGCAACGCCATTTTGGGATTGTCGCAAAAAACATATTGCGACGGACATTATTGCGATGCCTGGTGACGAATCGAATTTGTCGTAATTTGACGATCTTGTGACCAAATAACCCCTATAGCAACGATTTTGAGGCGTCGCGATACATCCAAAATGTTGTAGTGTCTGTTTTCTTGACTGCTATTCAGGCTATCACCAGATAAGCCTTAAAGTTGAAGATCAGATAAAGATGCTATTCATTATGCCCCATGGCGCGTACTGTTACCTGACAATGTCTATCGGTCTAAAGAACGCCGTCGCGACCAACCAGCATGCTATCCAGGCATGCCTAATGATGCAGATCGGCAAGAACGCTAAGGCCTACGTAGATGATGTCGTAGTACAGATTCGAGATCTTGATAACCTTATCAAGGACTTGTCTGAGACCTTCGCCAACCTAAGGGTTTACCGCTGGAAACTTAACCCGGAAAAATGCATTTTCGACGTTCCCTCAGGAAAACTACTCGGATTCCTCATCAACAACCGCGACATAGAGGCTAACCCGAAGAAGATCCATGCGATCACCCGGATGAAACCCCCAAGATGCCAAAAAGACTTGCAGAAACACACCAAGTGCATGGCAGCACTCAGCCGGTTTATCTCACGACTCGGCGTGCGAGGCCTACCCTTCTTCAAGCTCCTCGAGCACTAAGATGACTTCAAGTGGGATGAGGAGGCGCAGAAATCTTTCCTGGAACTCAGGGAATACCTTAAGAGCCCCCCAGCCTCACCGCACCGCAAGCCAAGGAGACGCTCTATCTCTACATCTCTGCTACCACACATGGGGCAAGCACGGTACTAGTGGTAGAGCACAAGGAGGAAGGTCACACCTACACCATTCAGAGATCGGTCTACTTCATAAGCGAAGTATTGACTGACTCGAAGGTGCGGTACAATCAAGTGCAAAAACTACTCTACGCGTTGTTGATCACCGCCCGCAAGTTGAAGCACTACTTCGAGGCTCATAAGATCATTGTAGTTTCTGACTACCCCATAGGCGACATCCTTCACAACAGGGATGCCATGGGAAGAATCGTGAAATGTTCCATTGAGTTAGCCGCACATGATATTACTTTCATACCCCGCAGTATGGTCAAGTCGCATGTGCTTGCAGACTTCATACCCAAGTACACGGAGATACAGAAACTATCTGCTGCCGCCGAACCTGAGCATTAGACCATGTACTTTGATGGCTCGCTCAGGATTATGGGAGGCATAGCTGGGATCCTGTTCATCTCCCCCAAAGGCGAGAAGCTGCAGTACATACTACAGATCATGTTCAAGGTCTCTAATAATGCGGCTGAGTACGACACGGCCTTACACGGGCTACGTATCGCCATCACGCTCGGGATAAAACACCTGATAGTCAGGGGTGATTCAGCCCTGGTGGTAAATCAAGTCAACAAGAGATGGCAGAGGACAAACGAGAAGACGGACGCATACTGTGTGGAAATACGCAAGCTCGAAGGCAAATTTTTTGGCCAAGAGTTCCAGCACGTAATTCGCGACGACAACAAGGCTGCCGATGAACTGGCCAAAATGGGATCCACCCGAGCCCAGGTACCACCCAGCATCTTCGTCCAGGACTTGATAAAGCCCTCCATCAAAAATCTTGATGCTCAAGTCGACCCTTCTGAAAGACTTGGCGAAGGCCTCATGATCGAGCCACAACCCAAGTGGATCTCATAGATGGTCGAGTACATCAAGTACAACACGTTCCCGAATCCCTCACCTGGAAATGAGAGGGAGGCGCAGGCGTTACAGGAGAGGATCTTTCGCAGGAGCAAGAACTACATCCTGATCGGAGAGAAGTTATACCGCCGAGGAGCACACTCCCGAGTGCTTCAGAAGTGCATCCCGGAAGAGGAAGGGCGAGAGCTCCTATCAGAGATCCATGGTGGCATGTGCAGGAACCACACTAGGGCATGAACCATTGTGGTGAAAGCCTTTCGGTCTGGTTTCTACTGGCCCATAGCTGTCGCAGACATCGAGACGCTGGTCAAACGCTACGAGGGATGCCAATTCTTCGCACGTCAGATACATGTCCCGGCCCAAGCCCTGTAGGCGATCCCTATATCTTGGCCCTTCACGTGCTGGGGACTCAACATGATCGGTCCCTCCAAGAAAGCATCTGGAGGATACGATCACATACCGGTGGCATTGGACAAGTTCACCAAGTGGATAGATGTCAAGTAAATAAAGACGCTGACAGCGGCCAAAGCGGCAGAGTTCATACCAGAGGTAGTGCACAACTTCGGTGTCCCTAACAGTATCATCACCGACCTGGGTACAAACTTCACATGGAGAGAGTTTAAGAATTACTGTGACGATCTCCTCATAAAGGTGGCCCGAGCTTCAGTGGCACACCCCCGCGCCAACAGGCAGGTCGAGCAAGCTAATGGAGCGGTGCTTGAGGCACTCAAGAAGCGCATCTTCAACAGGTTGAAGAAGTACGCGACACTCTGGCTCCAAGAGCTCCCTGCAGTAATCTAGGGACTGCGGACGCAACCGAGTCGTGCTACTCGTCAGACCACCTTCTTCCTGGTGTACGGGTCAAAGGTGGTACTCCCAACTGACCTAATGTTCGGTGCACCAAGAGTCGCAGTGTTCAATTAAAACAAGCCTGAGGAGGCGCGTATTGAGGACATCGACAACATCGAGGAAGGACGGCTCGCAGCCACCATCCAGGCAGCACGGTACGCCCAAGCTCTGAGGTGTTACCATGACAAGAATGTGCAAGAGAGAGCCTTTTTGCGTTGGTGGCCTTGTTCTCCGGAGGATCCAAAGCAAGAAGGACATGCACAAGCTCTCGGCTCCATGGGAGGGGCCTTTTATCGTTAAGGAGGTCAACAGGCCGGGTGCTTACTGGCTAATGCGAGAGGACGGCTCTGATGTGCCCAAATCATGGAACATCGAGCATGTACGCCGCTTCTACCCATAAAGTTATGTATCTTCTTTAGTCTTTGTACTCTCACATGCTAGCAGCTTTGGTAATGAATAAAGTTCATGATCTTTGAAGTTTTTTCACTTTGATATCCTGCTTGCATGACCAGCACCCATGTTTCAAATCTGAAACTTGGGGACTGCCTTTTTTTATGACAATGCTTATTTCTGTCGAAAATTAAAATGCACATCTGAACAAGGATCCTACGACTCATAAAGTACTCGGTCAAATACATCTTAAATCATGGGCCGAGATCCCCGCCAAGCTAAGGTACTAAGCGTGTATGCGAGTACGCCCTCTGCGCTAGGAAACTAAGGCCAACGGGACTACGGCTTCTGGTAGAAGACCAACTACCGGGGAAATTAAAAGTACATGGATATCGTCAAAGTAAAGCGCCACCATTGAAAACAAATGTTAAAAAGTATGATGCCACATCAGTACAGACAAAATATTACAAATGATGATGCCATATTCATGCCATTGGTTCACTTGCTCTCAACAGTATCATTTAACATGCATTTTGGTGTGTCCTGCAAAAAATCTTAGAGACACCAACACTTGTGGAACTTGTCAGTAATAACCCCTATTTTAGTGTTGATGATCATATTTCATGTATTTAATGCAGGAGTTGACAGTATAAAAGTGGTACTTAACAACCGTCAACAACACCCCCACACTTGACCTTTGCTCGTCCTCGAGTAAAGGAGAAAGGATCAAGGTGAGACATGATATCCAAAGGTATGAAGCGAGCATAAGAGATATTCCAAACCATACCTTACACTTGTGAACTCTGTGAAGTGTCTATCATGTCATCTTGGGTAGTTGAGGAATGGAACGGTCATGAATCAAATCACTTCTATTCCTCATGTCAAGTAACTTGGGGTTTTGCAATAAGTTTTCAAAAACAAAACCTTGCTTAGCTCCTTACTTGATTCTCTCAGATCGCTCAATGTGTATATGTCCTCACCACGGCTTTAGAATTGCCTTTCTTTCATCCTAATTCTAATGATGGCTATATGTGGAGCTCAAGATAGGATAAAAGATAAAGCATACTTGTATCACATATATTGCAAAGTCAAAAACCGGATCCAAGGAGAAAATCAAGTCATACAATCAGATCAAGATGTGCACATGTGTATGGATATGGGGTATATGGTAAGGTGGATACTAGGTCTGGAATGGGTGCTAGATATTACCATATATATGATGAATGTTGCGGTGATGGTAAGTTGGACACTAGGCCCGGAGCGGGTGCTAGTTATTACCATCAAATTCATTGGAACTCCATTTTGCATGATCCCGTCTCTCTCTTTTTTCTTCTTTCTTTTTTGGGCATGGGCTATCTCTCTTTTTTTTTTGTTTTTTTCTCATGCCTTGGGCAAAATTTTCTTTTCACTCATGCTTTGACCATGTTTTTTTCTTCTATTTCGTTCTTTTTTCATAACCCATGTCTTTTGTCTTCAAGAATACTTTTGAAGAGAGAGGTCACACCACATATGGAGCCTTTTTGTGTGGAATGGATGGATGAGACAATGCTAACTTCCAGTGTAGAAGCATAGCAAAGGGATATGGTGTGCACATGAATCTTGATCATGAAAGCATGAAAATAATTCTCACAAAGGTCACAACAATTTGACAAAGCTCAATGCAATAACAAGCAACATATGAGTAGAAGGTTTTCGAGATAACTCATCATATCGCTTTGGTAGGACTTTGGCATATCAAAGAGGAGCTTTGCAAAGGCTTTTCAAGTTTTCAAATAAAATTCCCAAGCACTCAAACATTCAGAGAGAAGATCATATCATCAAACCATATCACAAACATCAACTACTTAGATGAGCATGAGTTCCCTAATGATATTTGTTCATAAGCATCAAGATAATAAGTATGGAATAAAACATATGCAAGCCAACCATAGGAAACATGTAGAGCAAGTCGAGCAAGATTCCATGAGTTGATTTAACAGATAAGAATTGAAACTCATTCAAAATCATGAATCAGGGAGGGTGAGATAAAGGGTGCACATACCATCGCTCCTGAAGAATATAAGAATATAGGGAAGACTAGTGGAGGTTCAGCTAACCCATGGGGCAGCCGGATCACTGTAGTTTACCTTGTCCCTTGTCATGAAAGCACGGTCGATGTTGTGCAACGCCTGTGTGGGAGATCTCAAGTGTGTATGTCGATGACAAGCTTGGGAGATCTCCCCCACATTTGTTCATGTACCTAGTGCTTTCTTCAAACAAAAAAGGAAAAACAAGAGAGGGACTCTACTGGTTCAAGAACCAGGGAGTCTTTATTCAAATTCAAATATTTTTTTTGTTTTTGTTCTTTTTTTATTCACCATGAAATCAAGCTCAAACAAGGCTAACATGCCTTGGCTTATCTTTCCATTTGGATCAAGCTTGATGACTTACCCCATTTTGATTCGAAAATTCCTGCAAGGGTTAGTCCGCATATACAACCAATATCCATGAAATCATTAACTAGGTTCATCAATCAAACTCGACACCATGTCTTGTTTGATTGAAGAAAACAGTTTTAACCTAAGCACCATGCTTAATTTAAAACAACCTATGAATGCAGGTAGCTAAACATGCACTCAAACCATAGCATTACAAACATGGATAAAGGAAGCATAAAAGCATGATCAAGCTATTTAAAAAGGGATATAAACATGAGCATAAGGAGGTGAACATCAGGCAATCTCCCGAAAGGGCTCTGTTTAAAGTCAAAAGCAAGACGTACCTAACTAGGCAAGATGCAAGAGCTAACATCGTCTCCAAACTAGGATAAGATTTGGAGGGGAGGAACTTTACTCGGGATGCTCACATACCTCCCCCACACTTGAAGTTTACATTGCTAGGCAACAAAACTCAAGTGTGTGGAGATCAAGCTTCCATTTGTAAATATTCCCTCACCAAATATTACCAAGGTGTAGTTGATGTAGCTCACATGTTCTTAAGCGTCATCTGTCCATCGTTCTTCTCAATCTCCACCTGAAAGGTTAGTGACCAAAAATACCCGAAGGACAATCTTATCATAAAAACATGCTCTTGCTTTTTATTTGAAAACGGAAATAAAATCTAACCTAATCCAGGCTATCTCATGGTAGTGCTTTGTTTATGGTCATAAGCTCGACCCTGGGAACTTCATCTTGCAGCTATCATTGGTGGTGCCATTCCCGCCTCACCACCAATCATTGATGTGTCATTCAAGCTTCAGCTGCAAGGTTAGTGCCACAGTGCATACACGAAATCTCTAATGCTTATAGTAAACATATGCATCTACAACCAACCTTCTAAACTTTTTACAGGAGAGGACCATAAGGTGGTTGTAGTCCTCGTGCGTGCTCAATGCACTAAGCATGGCTGACTTTGGAGAGGCATGATGCAAGCATGGTTCCTAAGGTATATCAAGAGTGAAGCTACCATGCTTGTCAATGGAATCCTTTCCTTCGGACTTCAGAGTCGGCGCCTCATAGATTTCCATGGCCCATGATTTCTCCATCTCAAGAGATACATCGTGGAAGCTCGATGTTGATTCTCGATCAAGATCGAGAGCAACATAGTATGGGCCAGTGGGAAGAGGCTCAAACTCGGTCGAGGGTGATGATGATCGTTCATCTTCACAAAGGTGAAGAGAGTCTTCCGAGTCGCACTCCTGAGGAGTAGAAAATTCTACAACCTCAACGAGAGCGGAATTGGACGATGCGAACGGAGATACATGCATCACCTCCTCTAGCGGGTTTTGCTTGGGAAGAGGCTTCGCCATAGAACATTCTGAAAACAAGGGAGTGGTGGCAGAAGCAGCTTCCCTGAGCTTTTCATCTAGGCTCCCTCGAGATGCATCGAGAAGTTTTTCTACAGGGGAGCCTAGGAGGAGATCAAGATCGAGGACATCAAAGATGTGGAAGTCTAGATTAAGCTTGATCTTGTCTACTAAGAGCGGCACAGCACATGAAACCCCCCGATACTCAAGAATGTGTCCAAAGGGACAACTCTTGAGGAGCTTGTCGGATGGTCTTAGCGTAACATTGCCCAAAAGAGTGTACGCTAGGTGCCATGGCATGACATTAACCTCCATAGTGGGGTTAAGATGGGCTTCTACTATAATTCCTCTTATGGAACAAGAAATGATCGTTGAGGACTCGTTGTGTCCGAGGACTAGTGGAGGGTCGCTCCTTAGTGATGAGTGATTGACAACGTTGTGTGGACTGATGCTTGGCTAAGTGTGAAGGTACAGGTTGCGGCTTGACTCATGTCGGTGCAGGTGAAGAACAAGCCCGAAAGGCCTTAGCCGTGGCAGCCTCCGGGTGATGGAGTGGCAAGTAGGCTTGGTTCGATGGACCCGGTGGCCGATAGGGTCAAGTGCGAGCCATGCGGTGCAAGACTGGCAGGCTGAAGTCGTGAACATGGGCCGGTGCAAGGTAGTGGATGGAGCCCGAAGCTTGCACGCGGGGTTTGTTGGTTTGCCCACAAAACCATCGATGGACGGTTTCTTGGTTTGGGCCGCAAAACCAAGCCCGGAGGCCCGAGGCGAAGGAGACGGTGATCTGGGAGCTTCGAGGCGGGGGGCACGTGGCGTGATCGCGGGGTTTGCGTCGATATGAAGCGAAGCTGCGGTGGAAGCGTGTCCGCCCGATGAAGACTTGACCAAAATGCCCCTGAGGGGTTGTATCTTCATTTCAAGTTGTAGGGGTAGCGTGGTCATTTACCTCCCTCCGATGGACTTCATATAAATAGCGGAGAGGTGGATGGCATCTCTCTCTATCTTGGACTCTAGGGCTTTCTCCCCTGGTAGATTTCTCTGAACTGCTTCTTTTTCCTCTGTATTCCTTAGGCTAGATTCTTGTATAGACTCTGACCTCTGGATGTATGGAAGCATTCGGCGTTGCGGTGATCTCCTAGTCCTCTGTGATTTTTGTGTCATTTTCGGTGCTATTTTTGGGGAGTTTAGTTATTCGCTCGATTCGGGGATTTGAGGGCGTTTTCTTTCGGATTTTTTTGAGGGGATCATGGGTGGATGCCTTGCGCATCTTTGTGTGTGATCTTGACCCCTCAAACGCCAGGGAAGGCTTTCGATTCGTGAGTTTTTGGCCGGAGTTCGAGTTCTTGGTGGTGGTTCGTGTGATCCGCGATTCCCGGCGATTTAGTGTCTTAGAGGTCGAGATTTTTTGGGCATAGCTTCCTCTTGTGTTGCTTATCATCTCCCCCAAATCTTGTCTCAAGAGCTTTTGGTGTTCAGGAGATCCGGTGATGGATTTGGAGAGTTGACCTCGCGGGGTCGGGTTGTTTCAGCTCTGTCCGCGTGTCGCGGACTGTCCGCTCGAGCGTCGTGAACTGTCCACGTGGAGCATGTTTGTCAGAGTTCGTCGCGTGTTCTTCAGCGCTCGCGTTTTGATTTGTTTGATTTGGTTTTCGGTGTTGCAGGTAGTTCACGGACTCTCCGCGTAGTCCTTGCGGACTGTCCGCGTGGCTCGGATTTCGTCTAGGGTGGCTTGAAGTTTGTCTGGGGTGTCCAGGGATTTTGGCCGGACTGTCCGCCAGAGGTGGCCGGACTGTCCGTGAGGTCACAGACCGTCCGCGGTCCTTGCCCGGATTGTCCGAATTTCCTCAGTGCAGCACTGTTAGCTCGGGGTCCTTTTTCGGACTGTCCGCCGGGGGTTCACGGACTGTCCGCCGTACTCGCGGAGTGTCCGCCATACCCGTCCGGACTGTCCGGCCTAGACTTCGCAGATTCGGCTAAGTCTTTTGGTTCTTGCTTTGGTGCTTCTGCTCTTTGCTCCTAGGCTTGTCTCTTGATCTTCTAGGCTTGTGTATGGCTTGTTTGGAGCTTCCTTTGTGTGCGTGAGTACTTGGAGTGGCAATCGGGGTATAGGCCGAGTTCGACCTTCGGGAAGAATTTTTATCAGCTCCCATTCACTCCCCCCCTCTCTGGTCGCCCTTTTCGGTCCTTTAATTGGTATCAGAGCCGGTTACAGATCTTCTTGATTCTAACCAGTCTAAGATCCAAAGATGGGCGATTATGGCAAGAGGTCGGGTCCTCCGCACTTTGATGGCAAGAATTACCCGATGTGGGAGAGGCGCATGGGCGCGTTTTTACGAGGGAAGGGAACTCTGATCTGGGAGGTCACTCAGAATCCTCATTATGTCATCCGAGATAGTTATCTGCTTCTAGGATCGCGGGACATGTGTGAGGCCAACAGTAAGGCCGTTGATTACTTGTTCCGTGCTCTCTGTGCCTCGGAGTTCGAACGAGTGTACGGAGAGAATGTGGTCGGAAAGATTTGGCTGAAGTTGAGAAATACTCATGTTGGCAATGCACAAGTGCAAGCCCGTTTGTTTTCCACATACCGGAGAGAGTACGAGAACTTCACTCATCTCCCCGGTGAGTCGACCGATGCTATGTTCCAGCGCTTCACTAGCATAGTCAACAGCAAGAGGGCCAATGTGACAGTGCTCCCATACACGGATCATGATCAAGCTATCAAGCTTTTGCATGCCCTGGATAGGTCCGTGTGGAGTGCCAAGGTCGAGGCCATTGAGGAGTCGAGCGTGTATGATACGCTGACGCTGGACGAGCTGTTCTCCAAGCTCAGGTCTTCTGAGGTTGATCGTGGCTTGAGAGCCAAGAGCGAGAGCCCCACTGATCCTCATAGTTTGGCTCTTGTCTCAGGATAAAGGTCTAACGCTAACTCTGGTGGTTTCTCTTTATCTTGTCTTGTGTCCTTGCCAGATGAGGACTTTGAGGTGCTAAGCGAGGACGATCTCGCTTTGTTGAGCAAGAGGTTTGGGAGGATGTACGAGAACCGCAAGAATGCAAGGCAGAGCTCGGGGATGTGCTATCGGTGCGGGAAGCATGGGCACTTCATCGCCGAATGCCCTGAAGCCATGGAGATCAAGAACGACTACAAGGGAAAGCCCAAGCACGACTACAACAAGCACCGCTCCCGGAACGACTACAAGGACAAGCACAAGGACAAGGGCGAGAGAAGGCACAAGAAGGGTGGCGGCCACAAGAAGAAGACCGCTTGAGCGATGGTGGCTGGAGCGAGCGACATCGACTCGACATCAAGCGATGCTTCCTCCGACTCGAGCAGCGAGGAAGAGCAAGAGAAGCGCAAGGACAAGCGGCACACGGGCAAGAACTTCACCGGCCTAAGCTTCATCGCACAAGGAGGCTTTTGCGGCATGGCGCACTCCAAGAAGGGTGGGAAACACAGCTTGGATTCGAACTCCAATTCCGAAGAAGAGGTACGGCAGGATCCCAACTTCTTGCTAGAGGAGAATGCTAGGCTGAATGAGTTGCTTGATAACCGTGATGATGTGCTTAGAAAGACCAACAAGGAGAAGAGAGAATTTAGGTCTCTGTTGGGTGATGCTAAGGATAAGATAGCTGAGCTTGAATCCTTGCTTGTGGATGATAGAAATGAGATAGGATCTCTGAAATCTGCTCCTGTTGTGTCTAATGAGATAGACTGTGGTGATTATTTAGTTTTTCTTGCTGATTTGACTGCTCTCAAGGAGAAGCATGCCTCTACTTTGGAGGAACTAGATGTAGTTAGGATTGAGTGTGATGAATTGAAATCTAGGCCAGCTTTACTAGGTGCTTGTACCTCATGTCCTGTCTTGCATGCTAGGCTAGATGAATCTCACACTAGAATAGTTTCTCTTGAGGCGGCACTGAAAGCTCCGCTTCCTACATCATGTTCAACCTGTGAAATGCATGCTTTGAAAAACATGGAACTTGCACACTATGTTGATCGTCTGCAGGATGAAAATGATGAATTGAGAAAAATGATGGGGTGGTTGTCTGGGCATGAGCCACAATTGAGTTTGATGTTGGCTCAGTTTAAGAGGCTTGATGGTCAGGCATTGGGGGCTGCCAAGTGTGGTAAGAAGAGTGGTGAGGGAGAAGAGAAAGCTAGAGAGATCCCTATTCCACCACATACCACACCAATGAACAAATTCGCACCCAAGCCAAACCACCTCAGAAACAAGCTAGACACAACACCAGATCCACCAGTGTTCACCCACAAATCTGAAAACTACCAAAAACCCATCAAGTTTGTGAGCACCCAGGGGAGAGTCTTTGGTGGGAAGTCAGGAGAGAAAGCTGGAGAGAAGCTTGTAGAGAAGCCACAGCCTAAGCTAGTGCCGATCTGCTTCCATTGTGAGTATTGTGGGAGGGATGGGCATAAGGATGAGTTCAGTTTCAGGAGGAAGAGAGATGAGAGGTTTGCTAGGGAGATGGCAAACAAGGACAGGTATCACCTTGCTCGTGGTGTGCCTGAGCCTCGTAGAGGGCCTCTACCTAGGGGTAAGGTGTATGTGCGTATTGTTCCCACTCGTGGAGGTGGAGGTGGAGGTGGAGGTGTGTTTCCTCAGAGAAATAGGTATGTTGGGTTTGGGCGTGGTGAGTTGGGTCGACGTGCTCCTTCTCGTGACCGTCAGGAGTTTGGGAGGCAAGATCGGAGCTTTGGGTCTCAGATGGACTACGGGCCACGTTTTCCCCCTTGTGGTGCGCGTACTCCTCCAGTGAGACGTGACAGGTTCTTTGGTGGTAGGCGTGAGAGGGCTCCGCCTAGGGGTGTTGGTAGAATGTACTTTGGTAACCCTTCTTTTGAGCAAATGTCTCGACACTGGTTTGACTCTTTTGGTACTAACCCCAGTGTTGAGTCGCTTGCTCATTCTCGTTCTCGTTTTTTATTACAGGTAGGAGGCTTGGAGAACTTTTGGTTGATCGACTCCGGTTGCTCACGACATATGACCGGAGATCGTGGGTGGTTCTCCAGCCTCACCCCGGTGAGTACGAGGGAGTACATCACTTTCGGGGACAATGGGAGAAGACGAGTGCTTGCTGAAGGTATGGTGAAGGTGAGTAGCAAGGTGACCTTAAGAAGTGTGGCCCTGGTCAAGTCACTTGGTTTTAACCTATTGTCAGTATCTCAATTACTGGACGAAGGTTTTGAGGTTCGTTTTAAGTCGGGCGCTTCTTGTGTGCTTGATTCTCGAGGCGATCTTGTCTGTACGATCGTCCCCGAGGGTCAAATCTTTCGTGCCAATTTTTCCCAGTCTGTTGGTCCTCCTCGATGCTTTGTTGCTGGTGTTTCGGCCGAGCTTTGGAAATGGCATAGGAGGTTGGGACACTTGAGCTTTGAGTTGCTTTCCCGCTTGAGTGGTCATGACCTTGTCCGAGGATTGCCTATGTTAAAATTCGAGAAGGATTTGGTTTTTGCTTCTTGTCGGCATGGAAAGATGGTTGCTGCTTCTCACGCCCCTCTGACTGCGGTCATGACAGAGCGACCTTGTGAGCTGTTGCACATGGATTTGGTTGGGTCAGCTCGAGTTCGCTCTACGGGTGGGAAGTGGTATGTTCCTGTGGTTGTTGATGATTTTTCAAGGTACTCTTTGGTTTTCTTTTTGGAGGATAAGAGCGAGACATTTGGCTTTGTTCGGGACTTGATCTTGAGGTTGAAGAATGAGAGACATGGTGACGCCATTCGAGCTATACGTAGTGACAATGGCACGGAGTTTAAGAACTCTCATTTTGATGCCTTTTGCAGTGATGTTGGTCTCGATCATCAGTACTCTTCTCCATATGTCGCTTGCCAGAATGGCGTAGTGGAGAGGAAGAACCGGACCCTTTGTGAGATGGCCAGGATGATACTCGATGAGCATAGGACTCCTAGGCGTTTCTGGGCCGAGGCCGTCAATACCGCTTGCTATGTCTCAAATCGCATCTTCCTTCGTGCCTTTAAGAAGAAGACCTCTTATGAGCTGATGCATGGCCGACAACCCAAGGTGAGTCACTTTAGAGCTTTTGGTTGCAAGTGTTTCATTCTGAAGAAGGGCAAGTTGGATAAGTTTGAGTCTAGATGTTCAGATGGTATTTTCCTTGGTTATGCGATTCACTCTAGAGCATATCGTGTGCTCAACCTTGATACTAACTGAATCTTGTAGACTTGCGAGGTAACCTTCGACGAGACACAGCCATGTAGCTCTTCTGCTTTTGAGTGTGCAGGTGACGAGGAGATTGGAGCTAGGATCTTTGAGGATGAGAAAGATGGAGATGGAGACGACGACGATGATGATGGTGGTGCTTCCGTGGCTGATCGTGTACACGCTACTTCCACTACTACGACGACGATCGAAGATGGACCATCCCCTACACCCACTACGACTGAGGCTGTTCGAGTGGCCGGAGGCTGCTGCTGAGGGGGAGATTGTGTCCAGGCAAGAGGCTCCTAGGCGTGTACAAGTGGATCACCCACCGACGGCGATCATAGGTGACCTTCATGAACGCACTACACGGTCGAGGTCAAGGAACACTTCTCATTTCTCACACTCTGCTTTTGTCGCGTCGTTTGTGCCCAAAGATATTCGACACGCTTTGTCTGACGAGAATTGGGTGAATTCCATGCATGAGGAGTTGGAGAATTTTGAGAGAAACCAAGTCTGGGTGTTAGTCGATCCACCACCAAATTGCCGTCCCATAGGTACCAAGTGGATGTGGAAGAACAAAAAGGGTGAGAATAGGATGGTTGTGAGAAACAAGTTGAGGTTGGTGGCTCAGGGGTTCAACCAGAAGGAGGGGATAGACTATGAGGAGACATTTGCTCTCGTGGCTCGTTTGGAGGCAATTAGGATCCTTCTAGCCTTTGCCGTGGCTAAAGGGTTCAAGTTGTACCAAATGGATGGCAAGAGTGCTTTCTTGAATGGGGTGATAGAGGAAGAAGTGTATGTGACGCAACCCCCGGGGTTTGAGAGTGAAAAATACCCACACCGTGTATACAAACTCCAGAGAGCGCTCTATGGGTTGAAACAGGCACCTAGATCTTGGTATGGCAGGTTGAGAGGCTTTTTGCTGAGCAAGGGGTTTGTGATGGGCACAGTTGATAAGACCCTGTTTCTCCTTAAGCATGGGAATGACCTTTTGATTGTTCAGATATACGTGGTTGACATAATCTTTGGTGGCTCTTCTCATGATCTTGTTGCCAGATTTGTAGATGACATGAGCAGGGAATTTGAGATGTCCATGATGGGTGAGCTGCAGTTTTTCTTAGGCCTCCAGATTAGGCAGTGCAAGGACGGGATGTTTGTACATCAGGCGAAGTACACTAGGGACATGGTGAAGAAGTTTGGCATGAACGACTCCAAGCTGCTGACTACACCGATGAGTATCACTATCGCTTTGGACGCGGACGAGGATGGTGAACTCGTGGACCAGAAGGAGTACTGGAGCATGATCGGCTCCCTCCTCCACTTGACGGCGACGAGGCCAGACATACAGTTCAGCGTGTGTCTGTGTGCTCGTTTTTAAGTTTCACCGAGGACTTCACATCGGCAGGCCATCAAGTGAATTTTCAGGTACTTGAACTACACTCCTGAGTTTGGTCTTTGGTATTCTGCCTCCTCGACACTCAGACTTCACGGGTACTCTGATGCTGATTTTGCTGGGTGTCGATTGGACCGCAAGTCTAACTCTGGCTGTTGTCAGTTTCTTGGTTCTTCTTTGGTCTCTTGGTCATCTCGCAAGCAATCCAGTGTAGCCCAGTCCACTACAGAGGCCGAGTATGTAGCTGCTGCTAGTTGTTGTTCCTAGCTGCTTTGGATGACCTACACCATGAGTGATTTTGGTGAGGAGTGCTCCCAGGTTCCACTTTTCTGTGACAGCACCAGTGCCATAAGTGTAGCCAAAAACCCTGTCCTCCACTCCAAAACGAAACACATAGAAGTGAGGTACCACTTTCTGAGGGACAATGTTGAGAAGGGAAACATATCTTTGTCCTATGTCCCTACCCAAGATCAGCTAGCCGACATTTTCACCAAACCACTTGACCAAGTCACTTTCACTCGCTTGCGGGGTGAACTTGGGGTGCGCTTTCCTTTCTAGCTGGGTCTTGGAGCTTCTCATGTATATATGTGTCATATGTTCATTTTGTTGCATTCCATGCATGCATTTTGATTTCTGTACAAAACCTGGTAGGATAGCCATCTTTGGATCACTTGTGCTAGGAAAAGCTTCTCTTATATACATTGATCACTGATGTGCTATTTGTGAGACTTGTGCATGTTTGGTAAACTGTGGATGTGAATGCTATGCTCTTGATGGTTTTGCCATATATTTGTGTTGAGATAGCTTTCTTTTTATGAAAAGGCTAAATTGATGTCTCTCATGAGTAGATGCTTGTCTATGCTCAATTTGTGCTTAAATGCCTATATCATGCTTAGTTTGTGCTTGAGAATCATGTTCTCTTTGCTTGGGGTCAAAGACCTTTTTGTCATTGTAAATGTTTAGCCCTTTTGCTTGCTTGGGGAGGAGCATAAGCTTCTTTTTGCCGCAAAGGCACTTCATGTACCATGTTTAAACTTGAAAATGAAATTGGTGTATGAATGGCCTTATTCTTGAAAAATGAGCTCCTAATCAAGTGCTTAAACCGCTACATGTTGTCTACCATGAGAAGTCTCATTTTAAGAACTAGACACATGGCTCGGTGGCTTTAACATGACTTGAGTAGTTTGTGGGCGTTTATAATGATCTTGTGATGAGAATTTGTGATCTTGCATAAACTTTGGATGATCTAGTGTTTTTATGCTCAAATTGGTATGGATAGGGTCTTGCTCATGAGATGAATGTTTTTTGTGAAAATTGCTTAAAATTGCTTTTAGCCATGTCACATGCTTATATGTCTCTACCTTCTTGATGGCAATGTGCTAACTACACCATGCCTACTTTGCTTGCTCTATGTCTCATGTGTAGCATTTTGTTGTACTCTTTGTATATTTGAGAAGCTTGGTAGACTGGTTATATGCTTTGACATGCATTTTTCATGAAAACAAGGGGAAGAGTTTCATATACCTTGTTTCATGCATTGTCAACAAGGGGGAGAATGTGTATGATAAGGGGAGATTTTGTGGAAAATTGGTATGCATTTGTGAAATGTTGCATGTGAGGAGAAAAATTGAGAAGAAGAGGTAGCATTTGCTCAGGGGGAGTTTGCATATGTGCAGGGGGAGCTCTTTTGTTTGCCTGAGTTTTGTGCTTCGTGGTGTGCTCTTTGTGAGCTTTGATTTGTCCCGGTTGTGTTGAGCCGTTGCCCTTGTCTTAGGGGACCGAGACTTGGTTTGGCGAGTGATTGAGTTTTCGCTTGTTCTTTGGCTTTGGATCACTTGCTTGGGAGGTTTGTGTTCGTGGTTGGTTTCTTTTCTTTTTATCTATGTGATTTCTTCGGGTGTTGTCAATGCACTCATCAAGGTGGAGATTGAGGACCAGGTGTGTCCAAGGACCAGTGGAGGGTTGCTCCTTAGTGATGAGTGATTGACAACGTTGTGTGGACTGATGCTTGGCTAAGTGTGCAGGTACAGGTTGCGGCTTGACTCGTGTCGGTGCAGGTGAAGAACAAGCGCGAAAGGCCTTAGCCGTGGCGGCCTCCGGGTGATGGAGTGGCAAGTAGGCTTGGTTCGATGGACCCGGTGGCCGATGGGGTCAAGTGCGAGCCGTGCGGTGCAAGACTGGCGGACTGAAGTCATGAACATGGGCCGGTGCAAGGTAGCGGATGGAGCCCGAAGCTTGCACGCGGGGTTTGTTGGTTTGGCCACAAAACCATCGGTGGACGATTTCTTGGTTTGGCCCGCAAAACCAAGCCCGGAGGCCCGAGGTGACGGAGACGGTGATCCGGGAGCTTCGGGAAGCTTCGAGGCGGGGGGCACGTGGCGTGATCGCGAGGTTTGCGTCGATATGAAGCGAAGCCGCGTTGGAAGCGTGTCCGCCCGATGAAGACTTGACCAAAATGCCCCTGAGGGGTTGTATCTTCATTTCAAGTTGTAGGGGTAGCGTGGTCATTTACCTCGCTCCGATGGACTTCGTATAAATAGCGGAGAGGTGGATGGCATCTCTCTCTCTTGGACTCTAGGGCTTTCTCCCCCGGTAGATTTCTCTGAACTGCTTCTTTTCCCTCTGTATTCCTTAGGCTAGATTCTTGTATAGACTCTGACCTCTGGATGTATGGAAGCATTCGATGTTGCGGTGATCTCCTAGTCCTCTGTGATTTTCGTGTCATTTTCGGGGCTATTTTTGGGGAGTTTAGTTATTCGCTTGATTCGGGGATTTGAGGGCGTTTTCCTTCGGATTTCTTTGAGGGGATCATGGGTGGATGCCTTGCGCATCTTTGTGTGTGATCTTGACCCCTCAAATGCCAGGGAAGGCCTTCGATTTGTGAGTTTATGGCCGGAGTTCGAGTTCTTGGTGGTGGTTCGTGTGATCCGTGATTCCCGGCGATTTAGTGGCTTAGAGGTCGAGATTTTTGGGGCATAGCTTCCTCTTGTGTTGCTTATCATCTTCCCCAAATCTTGTCTCAAGAGCTTTTGGCGTTCGGGAGATCCGGTGATGGATTTGGAGAGTTGACCTTGCGGGGTCGGGCTGTTTCTTCTCTGTCCGCGTGTCGCGGACTGTCCGTGTGGAGCGTGTTCATCAGAGTTCGTCGCGTGTTCTTCAACACTCGCGTTTTGTTCCGTTGGATTTGGTTTTTGGTGTTGCAGGTAGTTCGCGGACTTTCCGCGTAGTCCTCGCGGACTGTCCGCGTGGCTTGGAATTCGTTTGGGGTGGCTCGAAGTTTGTCTGGGGTGTCCAGGGATTTTGGCCAGACTGTCCGCCAGAGGTGGCCGGACTGTCCGCGAGGTCACGGACCGTCCGCGGTGCTTGCCCGGACTGTCCGAATTTCCTCGGTGCAGCACTGTTAGCTCGGGGTCCTTTTTCGGACTGTCCGCTGGGGGTTCACGGACTGTCCGCCGTACTCGCAGACTGTCCGCCGTACCCGTCCGGACTGTCCGGCCTGGACTTCGCAGATTCGGCTAAGTCTTTTGGTTCTTGGTTTGGTGCTTCCGCTCTTTGCTCCTAGGCTTGTCTCTTGATCTTCTAGGCTTGTGTGTGCCTTGTTTGGAGCTTCCTTTGTGTGCATGAGTACTTGGAGTGTCAATCGGGGTATAGGCCGAGTTCGACCTTCGGGAAGAATTTTTATCGGCTCCCATTCACTCCCCTACTCTCTGGTCGCCCTTTTCGGTCCTTCAATCGTAGAGTGTGAACAAATCCAAAGTGCTTCGGAAAAGTTTCCCACTCCAGTCAACCACTTCTTCTCCATGGCCTCCATGATGGATGTTTCGTTTGGAGGATCAAGAGGTAGAGGAGGTACCGTAGGCCTAGGCGATGGTTCTGTCAAAAGATTTCTAGCTGGATGGATTCGGACAGAAAAGGGCTCCTTCCCTTGTTGGGCATCTAAGCAATTCGAGGTGTTTTTGAGGTTTTCAGAAGGGTCATCCTCGAATTGATGATGGAACTTTGGAGATTGAATTTCTTCTTCCTCCATTGTTCCTAGTTCAGGTGAGGGTTCTATGGCTGAATAAGAGGATGTGGAAGGTGATGGATCGGATTCAGCCACTAGAAGATCCTCATGGCTCGACTCAGATTGGCGGGGTTCGCTGTGATTGGTGGGGAAGAAAGAGCTCACCATGAGGGAATCAAGGATCTCTCTTACTTCTCCTGGAGTTTTGCGAACAAATGAATTGCCGATGGTGTCATCGAGATCTAAGGCAACATCCGTGTCTAGACCCATGCAAAAGATGTATAGTGATACATCTTCGGGAAGACAGAATAAGTCTAGGTCAGAAGCCAAAAGGCATAAGAACCTAGCCCATGCTGCACCTGTAGACTCCTCATCTAATTGCTCGAATTCGAAAATGTCCATTGGGAGAGAGGCTATGCGAGTATACCATTGCTCCGTCCTCTCCATAAGAGAGAACGAGCTACAAAAGTCATCCCGAGGCTCTTCCCAATTACAATTCACACTCCCTACAGTGTGAGTGTACCATTGTTCCGCTCTCCCCATGAGAGAGAAAGGAAACAACTTCCACCTCATGATTTTCTGTGTCATGCCTGGGATAGCCAAACATGAACACAAATCCTCGAATTCTTTCATATGGATGTAGGGATCTTCATTGATCGCTCCAAAGAAGGGTCTATCCTGAACCATGTCTATAAGGTCAGGGTTGAGTTCATGCTTGGATGAAAACATTGATGGATCATTGAACTCGTAAGTTGAGGTGGAGAGGTCGTGAAAGGATGACCTTTCCATGGGTAACGGGGGTAAGGGTAGAATAAAGAAAAATGAAAAGATACGAGGACCACTTGGTACGAAGATAGATACAACAACCGTTCCCCGGCAACGGTGCCAGAAAGCTTGTTGGGTATTTTAGCGTCACACGAATAAACCCACAAGCGCACAGATACCATTGTAGCTTTCACCATAGAGTATTCCAAGGGTAAGGAATCCAAGGGAACGTGTGTACACTAACTTTGTACTAGTCCGTCCAAGGACACACCTAGATAAGAGCCAAGGATAGAGAGGATTCCTAAAGATAGCACTATAGATGAGATTAAAGGTCGATCTCTAGATAGAACTTGGCTTAGGATACCGATAGCCTTGACTTAACAGGCGACTCCGGTACATGGATCTATGTGGAGCAGAGCTCTGACTATAACCAGCCGCGGAGGATCTATGAGGGCCAAAAGGGCTGTCACCACCTCTTGAACTGCCTCTACCTAACCTTGGGATAAGCCGAACGAATGATAACTAGTAGCATGACACCGCATCAACACTATGGTTACTGCCGTAGCCAACAGACTACGGCACTCTATACTTATAGAGCTACGACCACGGAAGAGAACAGATCTCACTCACTATAGGCACTACTAGCTTATACTAAAGGCATATGAGATAGCACTCGACCCCGTACTATGCTTCCACCGTATACGAATGACTTGCAGCACACGGACGCATAAACCCAGGATCTACGCACTAGCAGAGGAAAAAGTCTATTCATGCAACCTAGCATAAACTATTAGAAAGGAATCATGAATGTCACTTTGGTCTAAATGGAACGTGCAGGAATAACCACTATATTCTAATTGATGAACACACATACAAACGGATACGAGATCTATGAACATGTGCCACAAGATCAAAGGGTTGTGTTCGTGAAGAACACAAGCCTCTAAATCAAGAACACACGAAGAACACAACAACATATCACCTACGCATGAATGCTACTTTAGTCTAATTAGAAAAATACAAGAATACTCACTTTAGTCTAAATGAAGAAGAGCAACATCGTAGAGGCACATGCCTCTCTCTCTCCCTCTCTACTCTAAGCACTAGCTAGGAGAGGAACCTTCAATGGGGTGAAGTGTGTCATTTCCTACCCCCTCCCCATCTATTTATAGGCAAGGGAGTGGCTTGCTCGGAGTGCGAAATGACTCCAAAACACCCCCGGATGCCTTGATGAACCGATGGAGAGCTTGCACGCGTCGGCTTGGGACGAGGGGAGCTCCGCAAGCTTCGGCCGAACTGGGGATCGGCCGATCCCCAGGTCGGTTCATTTCCACCACCTTTCGTCCAGGTGACCGCCAAGTGGGCCTCAAGGCGTGTATGGGTATGTATGCACCGTTTTTAGCTTGTTTCTGTGGGGATGTGGGCCCTTCAATCCGCGTACTGGCTCCTGATTGGTCGAAGGTGTGTTTCCTTGGATTGGTGATGTTTCATGGACACATGGCATCCAACGTGGCAACACGTCGCCACATAGTCTGGTGTGGTTCCCACCGGGCCCACATGATATCAAGATGGTGATCTTGTCTTGTGCATATCTCTTTCATCCGGACTCAGAAGTAGACAAATGATATATCCATTTTGATCGTCTCGATGAGCCTGTCGCAGTGGTGCAATCCAATTTGTCATTTGAGATAGTTTATGATGATGCCATATTCATGCCATTGGTTCACTTGCTCTCAATAGTATCATTTCACATGCATTTTGGTGTGTCCTGTAACAAATGTTAGAAACACCAATACGTGTGGAACTTGTCAGTAATAACCCCTATTCTAGTGTTGATGATCATATTTCATGTATTTAATGCATGAGTTGATGGCATAAAAAGTGGTACTTAACAGGCGTCAACACCACCGCGCACCTGGGCAATCCTGTCAGGGCGTGGCGGGCTCATGCGCGGTGTGGGGAGCACCCGGTGGATCTCCTCAACCTCGAGGACTGCCGTAGAGGCAGAACCCAAGGCCATAGAACCAGCGTCCCTACGCTGGTGCCGCGCCCGAGTGCTCTTCTGAACCACTCGGCTGATGCGCCCCGAACCGACGCCTGGCGCGCCTCGCCCCCAATAGGGACGTCCCTAGGCTCCCTGTAAACAAAAGCAATTCCAACACCACGATCCTCAACCTCAACCAACCGATCGGCGAACGGCACCAGAACAAAACACCAAACAACATAATAAACTTACTCGGTGGATACACGCAGACGTGCGTGCTTGCGAAATCCAGAGCTCGAGGGCGCTGGTCTCCTCGCTCCAGCCGCCACCTCTGGAGCTGGCCTGGGCACACCCTGTGTCGGCATAGGGGGCGTCGGGGCAGTCTGCGGCGAAGGGCGTGATATGCCCGCACTCCGAGGAGAAGTTTCCGTTTGTTGAAGAGGTGGAGGAGAAGAAGGAAGAGAAGGTGGAGGAGAAGAAGGAAGACAAGGAGGAGGAGCAGCCATACCACTGGGCGCCTCCTTGGCAGCCTCCAGAGGGACGTCGCCGATACTGAACGGACAAGGGGCCACCTCCTCGTCGTCGGAGTCGCCCGGCAGCACCAGTTTGCGCTGGTGTGACGTTGGCTCATCAATCTTCAGCGAGCCAGGAGGCGCACGCCGCACCTTCAGCCGGATGCTGCCTTTGCGCTCCTTCCCCTTGCCAGCAGGCGCGACACGTTCACCATCCGAAGGGGCCGCGGGCCGGCCAGGCTCCGTAGCGCCTGCGCGATGAGTTGGACCCGACGCCACCACACTGCCACCACCTGCCGCGTCATGGGCGCGGGCAAGCTCCAACCTCTGCAGCTCGCCAAGCCTGCCAGGTAGAGACACCATCCCAGCCAGTGTTCCCAGCTGCGGCGATGCAGAGACAAAGGCCTCACAGCCCTACAAAAAGACAATTTTGGTTCAAGCATTTCATCAAACATCTCTCGGGCACATGTTTATGCCCTAATGGGCGGACCGTAAAAAGGGGGAAATTTCCACTTACCGCAGGCAAAGGGTTCCCCAGGATGAAAGGACGTGGCGCACCGTGCGTCATGATGATGGTGTGGGGGGTGAAGCACTCGTGGATGCGCTCCACCAGCACTTCCGGCTCCCCCCATTCTGGCACCTCCCGTGTCATGTCAAAGTCTACCCCGGCGTACTCGTACGCCGGGTGTGCCCTCTCCTTCAGCGGCTAGAGACGCCGGGTGGTGAAGTTCTCCATGACCGCCACCCCGGTGAGGCTGGCCACCTTCAGGTTCCGGATCAGCTTCAGAAGCTTCGATACCTGCTCCATCTCGATGTCGCCCAGCTCCTCGTCCCAGCAGCGGAGCGGGGTCGGGCGCGTGTCGACGTCACACGGCACCTGTGGGGCGTGGTTGGTGGTGTAAAACCACTCGTTGTGCCAGCCCTTGTTGGAGCTGATTAGCGGCACCGAGATGTACTCGACAGGGGTCTTTTGCCGGAGCTGGAGTCCGGCGCCACCCACCACCTTCGGCTTCTTGGCACTCTTGTGGGGCTTCACCCAAAAGAAGTACCGAAAGAGGTTGAAGTGTGGGGCGATATCGAGGTACGCCTCGCACAGATGGATGAAGATGGCGATGTGCAGGATGGAGTTAGGGTTGAGGTTGCAGAGCTCCAACCCGTAGTAGTACAACAACCCGCGGAAGAAGGGATGCGCGGGCAACCTGAATCCGCGGGGGTACCACGACTCGAACAACACCACCTCGTGGGACTCCGGCATGGGGAAATCCTCCCCCACCGCCTTGCGCCACTCCTCGGTGGCCTCGTCGAGCAGGATGCCACCCCAGATCAGGGTGATGATCCGCTCCCGTGTCGAGATGGAGCGGACCCACTCCTCGTCGCGGTAGGGAGGCGCCAGTGGTGAAGGAGACCGCGACGGAGATCTCCTCGCGACCGCCGCGCCTCCTTCGAGCTCTTCTTGCCCTGGCGGGACTTCGAAGTTATGGTCCTCGCTAGGCTCGGGGACTGCCAGAGGCGAAGGGGATGAGGGCGATTCGCACAGTGGATCTGGATCTGGGCCTCCGTCGGCTCTAGATCCGGCGGATCGAACTAATGTCACAGCGGATTGAGCGGAAGCGGCGGCAGAGCTACCGGAGGAGAAGGCGGAGCATGGCTTCCTATGGAATGCGAGGTGACATGAAGTGATGGAGAGTGAGAGAGCACGCGCGCCCCTGGCTTGCCTTAAATGAGGGCGGCCGAAAAGGGAGTCATGGCGGGCACCGCCCCATCCCGTCGTTTCGCCACGTCGCGCACGAGATTGACTCGTGAGATACTCGCGGGCGATTCGTCTTCGACACGGCGTCAGCGCCGTTACCCCCAACGCTTCGACTTCGGGCCTTCTTGGGCATAAATGGGCTACGTTTCTTAACGGGCCAAGGAGTGTACATTTCCCATTAGAGGGATCGCATCCTGAACTATTGAAAAGGCTTTCCAAAATAAATTTGGTGCACAGGCCGCATAGAGCCCGTGACTTAGAGTCACAGGTTGCCAGGTTATCAGATAACCTGCCCTCGAAAATCTTACAGCACGAATCTCAAAGCAGGTTCGATCGACTAGCTCATGAGTGTTCTCCCGGAGGCATGCCATACAAAGGCCAGAGCCGTTCAGAAGCCACAGTACGATGGCTAGGACGGGTGACCTTGCGCGAGTTCTCCTTGAGAACACAGTGGGCCATATGGCAAATATGGGTCAGAGCTGGAGCTCTCCCCAGGCACTGTACCAGATCAGATGATCTGGGAGGTACTCTCCCTAAAGGGATGTCGGTAATTCCATTTCTAGTCTCTTTTTTAGAGCTTTGAAATAGTTATTCTAACTATTCTGAACCTCGGGGACTGCCCTAATGGGCGCATCTGGAGATGCGCCCATTCAGTTAGCACGAACAATGTCACCATGACCAACTAGAGCCAGAAGCAAGGTCCTTGGCCAAGCATTCAATCATGGCCGAACAACGGAGGTCTCGGAGACATGGGTTTATTTCCCCCAAGGGGATGCTCGGCCAAAGACATCGAGGTTTAGTTACTTTGATTTCTTTTTGACCCTTGATAAACCTTTTCAATCTTTATCAAGGCTCCGGAACTAAGTGTGTACACTTCATCTTCGATGAGAGTGTACATTTTCTGGCTCAATGATCTTATCAAGGTCTAAAACGGGGAGAGCTCTCCTCAACCACCCGGCAACCTCGAGTCAAGCTTCGGGAAGCACTCGGTTGCATCAAGATGCGAGCAGAACGGAGATCAAAGCACTCGGACAACGTTCGAAGCTCAGGATCGAAGTTGCAGCCTGGTTAAGAAGTGCTCGGGGACTGCTGTGGGGGATATACCCCCACGGTGCCACATGAAAGGGCCCCACGACGTATCTAGAAGGACGGCATGGGCCCACACGAAGGGCACTCGGCACGAGCGTACGGATCAGGAATGAGACGGCGCCCAAAGAGATACACTCCCATAGATAAAGACTAGTTGGTTAGGAAAGATATTGCTTGTAATCAAACAAAGATCTTGTATAACCGACTAGGATAGATCCCACGTGATCTGTAACCCTGCCCCCCATGCCTATGTAAGGGCGGCAGAGACCCCCCTCTAGAACAAGTCCAATCAGATTCCCATTCGCGGAACAATCAAGACAACCACCAACGCAGGACGTAGGGTATTACGCATCATTGCGGCATGAACCTGGATAAACCCCTGTGTCCTTCGTTCACCATCTAGCTTTAGTCTCGGCGATCCCCTCCACACAATCTACCACCATAGCCTACCGCGTGGTGGACTGTCGGCACCATTGTACCCACAAGAACACATGATCCCTCAAGAAGAGGCACAAAGGGCTCCACCCAATCATGTGATGATAGGAAGCTCAAATCCACCACCGGCTCCTCAAGAAGAGGCAAAGAGGCTCAACACCACCGGCAAAAGAGCACAAAACTCACAAGCTCCCCTTAAACACATGCACTAGGGCCAAAGAGCATACAAAGCTCATTCTAAATGAATGTGATAGAGCAAACAGCAAGACACCAAAGCACAACTCAGGCAAACAAAGGGAACTCCCCTTACACAAATGCTTACTTCCCCTGAACATGTGCATGCAAACTCAAGTTCTCCCCCGGAACTGAGTAACCCTCTGGATGCAACAAATGCATGAAAACTGAAACATTTTCTCATGCAACTTTTCCTTCTTGTTGACAATGCATGAATCAAGGCAATTTTGCAAAAAATTCAACTACTAGCTTCTCAAATATACAAAGAGCACTATAAAATGCTACAAGTGAGATAATGAGCAAGAAAGATAGTTCATAGTTCCATAAAAGCATAACCAGCAAGATAGTGAAGCTATATAGGCATATGACAAAGGCATGATCAAATTAAGCATTTTTGCGAAAAAATTTCCCTCTCATGAGCAAAGACCTAAACATGAGCAAAACATGCCAAAGTGAATCTAGATCACACCAACTTCATGCTAGGTCACACATTCTCATCACAAGATCATTGCAAACACTCATAAGCATCTCATGTCATGTTAAAGCCACCGAGCCATGTGTCTACTTCTTAAAATGAGATTTCTCATGGTAGACAACATGCAACGGTTTATCACCCAAATTAAATAATTTAAAACATTTATGACATGAATCAAATGAGAACATAACTTCAAGCATAGGCATTTCATACATACCAATTTCATTTTTCAAATTTAAGCACAAAATGGTACATGAAGTGCCTTTGCGGCAAAAAGAAGCTTATGCTCCCCCACAAGGTATCACATGGGCTGAACATTCACAATGACAAATGGGTCTTTGACCCCAAGTGAAAAGCATATGATATCTAAGCACAAACTAAGCATGATAAAGACCACCAAAGCACACTAGATTATGAAAGTCTTAAACTCACAAGAGAGAGCCTATCCTAGCATTTTCCAAAAATAGCCATCTAAACATGCATATATAGCAAAACTATCAAGGGTGTAGCTATCCATCACCAAATCATAACAAACATGCTCAAAAGCTCACAAATAGCATATCATAGTATTCATGGCATATAGGAGAAGCTCAACCTACCATGCATACGATACAAATGCAATAAAGGTAGATATGTACATCAAATGCAACATGATATATATGACACAATGCAAGACATGAATGTCAAACCTACCAAAGTCTATACATCATGATATATATGATACATATGCAATACAAAATGCATGGGAAACAAGGAACTCGGCTCAACAACAAGAAGGATCACAAGGGAACACACAAATCAAGCAAAAGCTTCGAGCATTGGAAGAATTGCCAAAGATCCCAATTGAGTACCATGGGAAGGATACCAATTGCTAGACCACCAAAGATCCAAATTGAGTACCAAAAAAATACCAATTGAAGGGTCACAAAAGACTACCAAGAGCCAAAGCATGCCCTCAAAACCAAATTCCCCATCGAAAGAAGCCGAGCTCCACTTCAACCAATGACGACTAGTAAAGCAAAAGCTAGGAAAAGAAAGAGCAAAAGAGAAGCTCTAAAACCAACCTAAAAGGAGAAAACCAAAGAATGAACAAAACACAACCCGAAGACAAGGCAAGCCCAAAACCCAAACAACATTCAAAACATGCTACACAATGCATTGATAATACTAATTAGGATAAATAAATCATTGTAACATGATTCCACATATAAGAATAAGCATGGGCTAGCAAGCATGTCAACAAGGTCCAAACCTATACAAGGATACTAAACCAAACTGATACCAAAGAACAACATGCCAAACATGATAAAAGAACTAAATAAAGGCATGATACAAGTTCATATGGATCATCCACCAATCATATATTACAAAGCTAGCATGACAAGACATACATGAGGGGACAAACATGCTAACAAGAAAGGGTACCATATAGCTAGACCAAAATGATATGGATGAACAACATGACATAACCACCATAGAGCCACCATAAAGCATGAAATGATGTTCATATATATCATCCACCACAATATCATACAAAGATAGCAAGATAGACATACAAGATCACAAAGCTCTCATGAACAAGGTGGCTAGCCTACCATGTTTACACACAAGAAAGACACAAGTATATACAAGTGAGCACAAAGGGAAAGGAAAACTCACTATACATGTGTACAAAGGCTTTCAAGAGCCATCCAAAGCGGTGTGGAGAACCATCCTGTCTTGATTACCCCATGTCCAAAGATAAAGTACCATTCAACCCATGTTCTCCAACCGCGTCTCCATACCTACATACAAGGAGATGAAAAAGACCGAGCCTTGCATCCCAAAGGGTTAGCAAGCACATACTTGGGAATCCAATACTTGGTCACACAGGTAAGCGATGCACTCAACTTATCATGTGTGTTAGCATGATGCAAATGCCAGTTCGAATGAAAAGGTTTTCGAACACCCTTAGAACCATGCCTCCAAGGAGCAACTCGCGAAGAAAATTGAATGCTACCACAAGCAAAAAGGCAAAGGTCCCTCGTGGTCATTGGAGAAGAACCAACACAAGCACCCCGGGAAGCATGTCGCGGACCAACACAAGAAGCACTAGAAGCATGTCCACAAACATGGCCTAACTCACTAGAAAGAGTGTCATAAATCCCGTCGACAAATTGTGCCTTCTTAGGATCACAAGTGTTCATGCCATGAGAAGGGCTATGAGCAACCAAAGGCCTAGAAGCACCGGCTCGCCGCATTCTCCTTGCATGGCGGTAGCAAAATCTCTCTTGATGTCCATCCTTCCCACAATGAGAGCAATGGTACAAAGGCCTATCGAGAGGCACGGTCCGAGTGGACAAATCACCATTCTCTTGTAAGTGAGAAGTCCCTTGGGACTTAGAGCAAGAAGCATCAACCCCAACACTCATCTTGGTGCCCAAATTAGAATCACACGTGCCATGAGAAAGGCTACGTGGCTTCTTAAAAGCTTTGGCACACACTCGTTGCTCGTGCTTGACATGGCGAAAACAAAACTCAATGGTATGCCCATCCTTCTTGCAAAAGGTGCATTGGAACTTCGGTTTGGGAACATGATTCCAAATATGTGAGAAGCACCTTTGCCATCTGACACATCTTGGGCAACACCAGAACAAGCAACAAGCTTAGGAGTAGCTATGGGAGAGCTATCCAAAGCACTAGCACAAATGCCACCATCCAAAGACTCATGCTCAAGGAAAGAAGTCAACTCCGGTTGAGAAGAACGATTTTTAAAGCATCAACATCAGAGTGACAAGAAATGCGAGAATCCAAACCCTTGGCACAAAGACTCTTGCATCTTATGTGCAAAACCTCATTTTCAAATTTGAGGCACTCACAAGTACCACATGTTACATTTCTCAAATTCTCAATTTCCCTTTCAATGCACTTAGCATATGTGGTACGCAAGAGTTCATTTTCTTTCTCAAGGTTGGCACTCATCTCATCATGCACAACCAATTCGGTGATCATATCATCGCGCATTTGCTTCAAAACCAATACTTCACTTTCCAAATCAATGCATGAAGTGCAAATGAGATCACATGAACAAGTATCATCATTTACATCAACCAAAGCATCATCATTATCACAAGAAGTATGGCAAACATCCTCTACAAGCAACAAAGAGCACTTGCTACAAGGCATGGATTTCATATCACAAATTTCAGCCCTAGCATGCTCATGTTCATCTACACATGTGGTGTGAGTCAAAACATTAATTTCAGCATGCAAAGACTCACAAGAAACACATGGTAAGGAAGCATTTGACTCCAGCAACGAAATCTTACTCCTAGCCATATCAAGTTCATCATTCAAAGCAACACAAGAGTTGCAAGGCATAGAACCATTGTAGTTCAACAAGTCAATTTCATCTATCAAGCAAGCAATAGAAGAATTCAACTCTTCATTCTTTCTAAGCAAGGTACTAACGTCATTAGCAAACTCAAGAGTTTCTCCCCTAACAATCTTATTTTCAACAAGCAAAGCATCACATAACTTGCATGGCAAAGGAGAGTTCTTTAACTCAACATCCATTTCACCATAGGCACAAAGGTGGGTGAACAAGCTAATGATACCTTGTGTGAGCTTGACCTTGCTTCTCTTCATGAGCTTGTCTTGGAGATCATCATCTCGAGCCACCAAAAGCCGGATCAACACCGATGCCTCCTTGTCATTCTCCAACTCCTTGCACTTTCTCCTCCACTTGTGGTCATCTCCCGAAGCACTCTCCTTCACACCAATCTCAGAAGGCAAAGACACACAAGAGGAAGAGCTTGGTGCCATAGCTCAAAGCACCTGTTAGGATTAGCCAAAAACAAGCTCAAATCGCGCAAACCAAATCTGCAAGCAAAAGACCCTTTTCTCTTGTCACCCTATGGATCACAAAACCGGTTAAGGCGGAGTGATCCTTAACCAAGCTCTGATACTAATTGAAGGACCAAATTGGAGACCAGAGAGGGGGGAGTGAATGGGAGCTGATAGAATATTCTTCAAAGAGAATTCGGCGTATGCCCCAAAATCACTTCCAAAGCGCCCGCACAAAACTTGCTAAGATCATGTAGTCACTGGAGTACTACTGACCCTAGGAGCAAGACTCGGCAGGCTAAGAAGCAATGTGGAAGCAAACGCGGTAGAAGACGGACCAAAACAAGGTCACCAGACCCCTACCAGATCACCTGGGACCAACCTTTGGATCACCCAGAGGCAAACAGAGCCGTACCGGGTCACTCGGCACCTACCTCCGGATCACCCTACAGCTGACAGTACCGTACCGGGTCACTCGACACCTACCGTTGGACGATCCTGGGTAACCCACAAAAAAGCAAGCTCACAATCGAAGAAAAAATCAAAACCCAACCAAACGACCTCCTAAAATCACGAAAAATTAACCAAGGCTTTGCAACAACACAAACAAGCCTTTCCCAAAAGATCTCCTCAAAAAGATCAAGACATCACTCCAGATCTAAATCGGAAGCAAGAGGAACACGAAAGTCAACTCTACCTCGGATCATCCGGCCCCTATGTCCGGGTCATCCGGGGTAGCCCAGAAAATCACCTACGGGCTCGAACTCAACTTCCGATGGATGGATCTCCCAAACCACTTGGAGTCTTGAGACGAAAGTTTGGGAGGATGATGAACACCTCAAGAGGAAGATATTCCCCAAAAAATTCGGCCTCTAACTCTCTACAACTCCCGGAAATGTGGATCACGTGGATGAACACCTGGAGCTCGATTTCATCCAGAAAACCAGAAATCCATGGCGATTCCTGGCGTTTGAGGGGTCAAGATCATCCACAAAGAGGCACAAGGCACTCACCCATGATCCACTCAAAGAAATCCGGAGAGAAACAGCCTAGAAACCGACGAACAAGGATCGAACCGAAAAGCTCCGAAAATGCAAAGAAAAGCAACTCGAGAATAGAGAAGGAGATAGAATTAAATCTACTAGGAGCAAAAGATTTGGCACAAGATTGAGATGAAGACTTCGCTATGAATCTCTTGTCCAAATCGGTTACAAGCCACTCCAAGAATCACAAATCTTGGATGGCAAAAAGCTCACACAAGGAGCCACTCACTCCTCTTACCTTCTCTCCTAAGAGCACCCCAAAATGAAAGATCACTCCCACCACTAGCCAAAGAGTTGGCTGAAATTCAGCCACTCCTCATATATATAGGCCCTCCGGAAAAGGCCGAAGTGCTCCTACACTGGGAGATACAATACAAGCCCTCACAGGGTCATTTTGGTCAACACATGTAGTTCTCCATCGGACGGCCGTGCATCTATCGGGCCTTAGCGTCCTCCCGACGCAGGCACCTTGATCATGCGACGTGTCGCCCGCTTCAAAGATTCCCGACGTGCCCGGATACTGTCTCTGTCATGCTGGGCCCTCAAGCTTGGTTTTGAGGCCCAAACTGAGAAACCCTCCTCCTGATGGTTTTGTGGCCAAACCACCAAAGCCTGCGTACAAGCGTTGGTCCTTAGCCGCTACCTTGCACCGGCTCGGTGTTGGTTTTGTGGCCAAACCAACAAACCCTGCGTGCAAGCTTCGGTCGTTAGCCACTACCTTGCACTGGCTCCATGTCCACGACTTTGTCTTGCTCTTCTTGCACCATGCGGCCCACACTTGATCCAGTCAGCCACCGGGTCCCTCGAACCAAACCTACTTGTCTCTTCATCACCCCGGAGGCCACCTTGGCAAGAGCTTTCGCGCTTGTTCTTCACCTGCACCAACGCAAACCAAGACGCAACCAACACCTGCAATACTAGGTGTAGGCCAAGAGTCAGTCCACACAACATTGTCAACCACTCCTCACGAGTGCATTGACAACACACCACATAAGCATATGAATAAAACACACACACAATGAACACAACACAACACACAAAGCCTCAAATCATCCTGTCAATCACTCATCATATATAAACCAAGGCACATCTCAACTTAGTTTCTCAGAGGCACTCTGGCATGTACAAATGGATCATCCACCCTCCAGGATCATAGGTGATATCCATGAACGCACTACACGGTCCAGGTCACATAAAATCTCTCATTTTGCTCACTCTGCATTTGTTGCATCTTTCGATCACAAGGATATTGGACACACATTTTCTGATTCGAACTGGATGAACGCTATGCATGAGGAGCTTGAGAACATTGAGAGAAAACAAGTTTGGGAATTAGTTGAGCCTCCACCAAATTTCAAACCTATAGGTACCAAATGGGTGTGGAAAAACAATGAGGGAGAAAATGGGGAGATTTAGAGAAACAAATCGAGGTTGGTAGCTTAGGGGTATAGCCAGAAAGAGAATTGATTATGAGGAAACCTTTGCTCAGGTGGCCCGTTTGGAAGCAATTCGAATGCTTCTAGCATTTGCTGTTGCTAAAGAATTTAAGTTGTACCAAATAGATGTGAAGAGTGGCTTCCTAAATGGGGTGTTAGAGGAAGAAGTGTATGTGAGGCAACCCCTAGGTTTTGAGAGTGAGAAGTATCCCCACCGAGTGTACAAACTTAGAAAAGCTCTCTATGGCCTAAAACAAGCACCTAGGGCATGGTATGGTAGGTTGAGGAGTTTTCTGTTTAGTAAGGGGTTTGTGATGGTGATAGTATATCAGACTCTCTTTCTCCTCGGGCAGGGTGATGACATCTTGATCGTTCAGATATACGTGGATGACATTATCTTTGGTGGCTCCTCTCGCTCTTTGGTTGCAAGGTTTGCAGAGGATATGAGCAGGATCGGCTCCCTCCTTTACTTGATGGTGACGAGGCCACACATACAGTTCAGCGTGTCTTTGTGCACTCATTTTCTAGCTTCACCGAGGACTTCACATCGGTAGGCCGTCAAGCAGATATTTAGGTATTTAAACTACACTCCTAAGTTTGGTGTTTGGTATTCTGAGTCCTCGACACTCAACCTCCATAGGTTTTCTGATGCTGATTTTGCTAGGTGTCAGTTGGATTATAAGTCTACATCAGGTTCTTGTCAGTTTCTTGGTTCTTCTTTGGTATCTTGGTCATCCCGCAAGTAATCCAGTGTAGCCCATTCCACTAAAGAAGCTGAGTATGTAGCTGCAACAAGTTGTTGCTCCCAGTTCCTATGGATCACCTACACTATGAGCGACTTTGGTGAGGAGTGTACCCATGTCCCACTCTTTTGTGATAGCACCAGTGCAATAAGTGTAGCCTAAAACCCTGTCCTACATTCCAAGACAAAGCACATTGAGTTGAGGTACCACTTCTTGAGGGACAATGTAGAGAAGGGAAAGATAGCCTTGATCCATGTACCCACCCAAAACCAACTAGCAGATATTTTCACCAAACCATTTGACCAAGCCGTTTTTACTTTTTTGCGGGGCGAGCTTGGTGTCTTTTTGATTTCATGAGTTGGTGGTTGGAGCTCCTTTGTAGCATATGTATCATATTTGGGCTGTGCATTTTGCATTGCATTTGTATCATGATGTATAGCATCTTTGTATCATAGACATGCTTGCATTTGTATCGTATGCATTTTGGTTGGATGAGCTTCTCCTACATACATTGATGACCATGCTATGCTATGTGTGAGCTTTTGAGCATGTTTGATATGGAATGGTGATGTGTAGCTAAGCTCTTGATAGTTTTGTTATATATGTACGTTGAGATAGCTATTTTGGAAAATGCTAGTATATGCTCTCTTGTGAGTAGAAGCCTTTTCATGCCCTTACTGTGCTTTATTGGCTATGTCATGCTTAATTTGTGCTTAGATAGTATGTCCTTTTCACTTGGGGTCAAAGGCCCATTTGTCATTATGAAGGTTTAGCCCATGTTATTACCTTGTGGGGGAGCATAAGCTTCTTTTTGCCGCAAAGGCACTTCATGTACCATTTATGTGAATCTGAAAATGAAATGCCTATACTTGAAAATTATGCTTTCATTTGATCCATGTCATGAATGCTTTAAATATTTTCATTTGCGCGCTAAACCGTTGCCCGTTTCTACCATGAGAAGTCTCATTTTAAGAAGTAGACACATGGCTCGGTGGCTTTGACATGACATGAGATGGCTTGTGGGTGTTTGCAATGATCTTTTGATGAGAATTTGTGACCTAGCATGAAGTTTGTGTGATTTAGTTCACTTTGGCATGTTTTGATCATGTTAAGGTTTTTGCTCATGAGAGGGAATTTATTTTCGCAAAATTGCACAAAATGATCCTAGCTTTGTCATATGCCTATACAGCTTTACTATCTTGATGGCTATGTTTTTATGGAACTATGAATTATCTTGCTTGCTCATTATCTCACTTGTAGCATTTTGTGGTGCTTGCCTGAGTTTTATATCTGGCAACCTCCATAGGGGGTACCCGTCGGAGAGTAGATAGTGGACGATCGCCATGACCTGGAACTCAAAGGTAGAGGTAGGACATGAGACACAGATTTATACAGGTTCGGGTAGCCAAAGTAGCGTACCCTACATCCTGTTTGGTGTAGTATTGTAACACCCTAGGTGTTTATCTCTTTTTAATTAAGGAGTTAACTTAAACTCATGGCGTTAAAGGAAGAGTAAAGAAAGTTTGGTGAAAACAACATTAGGAGCAAAGTATAGTTTGAACTTAATTCCAATTTCACTCAGAGCTCGAACTTTTGCCATTATGAATATTGTCACCAAGATTCAGGGACATAACCTTGAAGTTTAACATTTTTGGAAATTAAGGATAAAAGAAGGAGTTTAACCCTATCATATTTGGTCAACTCTCTTAAAGGAATTTCTGAGTTCATTTGATGACTCATCCAAGATCTCAAGATTTTGTGTAAAAACTTCAAAATCAACCAATATGAAAGTTGTGGGATTCCTCAAGAGGAACAAAGCTTCTTTAAGGTGAAAGTTAAGATCTTGAGTGAAAAGTATCCAGAACTTTGAGTCAAACCTCTTTAACAAGGTCAGACCCCCAAGTTCATATACTCATCTCTAGAACTTTGGTCAAATCTCTAATTTTTCCCAAAACACTGAAAATTCGGCCAATACAAAAGTTGTGCAGAATTTCATGGGACACATTTCATCTGATTGGCAGTTTTTCAAATTTTGAGTGGAAATGCCTCAAAAATGTGGTCAAAGCCCTGAACCTCATTTTGACTGCGCCGAGAAAATCATGATTTTCAGATCAAATTTCTGCCCAATATGTTGAGAATTTCACTGGTCAACTTTTACAAATGTTGTAGAGGGTAGTCTCCTCTCCAACTTTGATATTAGCCAAAACTTGACTTTCATTTGGATTTGTATTGTTGTGGCTGGTCAAAGTACCCTAAAATGAAATTGTTTTGCTGCCTGCCGCCCTGCGTACGCGCCCTGGACCTCGACGTCGCGCCGCGACCGCGTCCCGGCCTCGGCCCGACGCCCATGCGCCGCGCGCTGTCCCACCCGCGCCACCTGGCCCGCACACCGAGGTGGGCCCCACCGCCGTCACGGGCCTGCGTTGCCCGAGGATCCCCGTGCCACTTGGCCACCCATGCGTCGCGCAACCCGTCTGTCCTGGCCACACGCCGCACCGACGCCGGCTCTGTCGCCATGCACGCGTCGTGCCGTGCCACGCCGCCACCCCACTGTGTTGCGTTGGCCCGCAGGTCGTCGCGTCGTGGCAGGCCAGCAACACCTCACGGCCACATATAAAGGGCAGGAAGTCCCCGCGCTCGTCGCGCAGCGCCGTCCGACGCCGCCAGGCTGCCGCAGCTCGCCGCCGGGGCGCCGCCGTGGAGCCCCTGCTTCCAAGCCACCCTGTCGCCGTCTAAGCTCTCTAGCAGGACCACAAGCCCCAACCGAAGATCCCAGGGCCGCACATTGCCCAGTCCGGCCACCTTGTTCGCCGGAGCAGCTGTCCCTGCGGCCGGAGCTTCACCCCGTCGCCGAGCTCTCACTTCCGAGCCGTCCCGTCGTCGGCCAAACTTCTCGGGAGCACCACCTCGACCTACTGGAGCTCCCCATGCCATGTGTTGTCGTGCCTCGTCGCCCTGTTCGCCAGAGTTGCCGCGCCCGCGGCCTGAGATCCGCCCCTCCGCCGATCCTCGCCGCCGGCCACTCCTCCGCCGCGTCTGAGCACCGGAGCAGACCCAAGGTGATCCCCTGGCCCTCCTCCGCCCTTTCCCCCGCCCTGGATCGCCACCGGCGAGCCGAATTCCGGCTGGCCGTGCCGCGGCCATGGCCGAGCCCTGATCTGTGAAGATCAAGTTCTTCCTGGGGTGCTTTCTGTAAATGTAGGGACCTATGTGTAAAGAGAAGGGCATGCTTGTGAATAAGTTTTGTGGTCAAGGACTCGGATGAAAATAGATTCTATCATTTTTGTTTTAAATCGCTGATACCTTCTAAAATTCATAGTAAATCAAATAAAAATCAGAAAAATGCAAACTTAGTTGTTCTGTGATCTACATAAACAGATGCAACATTTCTAGAAAGGAATTTTGTAAATTCCTTTTCAGATTTTCTATAATTTTGAATGGATCAGTTTGAGTAGATTTGAAATAATATGAAATCTATAGCTGATCTGCCTGTGAAATTTTAATATGTTGCTAGTATGGTCATGTTTGTTCTTGTGTAGAAAAATTGCACCTAGATCTGTTATATATCTTTAGTTATGATTTAATGTTGATATATGGCAGCTTTTAAGTTCCTATTTAGTATTAAATAATTTGTTAAGCAAATAGGTTTGATATTTTTGCAGTAGCCTATATATGCCTAGATGAAGCTATGGTAAAAATATCAGTAGCTTTTGACATGTGTAACTGGCTCAAATTAATTTAGATCTTTAATATGAATCTTTTTGATAAAGCATGTTGTAATTGGTTTCTAGCCGTGGTAATTTTTGAGTAGTCTTGTTTTACCTTGTTATGGCTGTGGTAACAGTTGTAGCCCCAATGCTTGCTTATATATTGCTGTGTGATTTATTTATCTTTTCAACAGTGTTTTAGTGTTGTAATTTTCATGCTAGATCTATAGGTTAGTTTAATCTGAATTTTTTTGAGTAGCTCAGTAATACCATGTTTATGCTCTGTGTAATTTCCTGAGGCTAGAACATGTATAGATCTTTCCGAAGAATTAAAACATGTTTAAGTCAACTAGTTCTTTCTAGATTTTTCATCTGCACCATATAGCTGAGTTTAATGCCAATTTTGGGCAGTAGCTTTGTTGCCCTGATATGTGCTTGTATAAATTTTCTCTTTGTTTGTTTGTGTGTGGAACTTCCAGAATTCATTTTGGAAGCAAGTCAAGCTTAATAAGTGGAATAAAAAGAAAAACTGAAATCACCTTTAATGTGACTTGATTTTAAATAGCTAAGCTTCACCAAAGTAACTTCTTAACAGCACCTTTTTATTCTGGTAAAGTTAAATAAGTTAATTAGTGTAGATATGCACACAATCACCATCAAATAAGAAAGATAAATAACAAACATACAATTCCTTAATTAAGGAAGAGTATGTTGGATATATTCTTATCCAGGTGAATGTGCCCAACAATACACCTCATGTTTATCCTTTAAATATGAACTAAGTTCTCCCTTCTTACAAACGGATGCTTAAAGTTATGCATATGCATGTCATGTAGAACCTCCGGACGAGAGCTACGAGTTGGTGCCAGAAGCTGAAGAAGAGCTAGTTGAAGCAGAAAGTGAACGTGTTGGTTTTGCAACAAGACCCGAACCAAGTTCGGAGGATCTCCAACTAACTTTGCTAAGTGAAGGCAAGCCCCGGAGCATAACCTATGTTTTCAACTTATGCAACTATCTTTGCTATGTTTGTGCATTTATGTTTCAGGAGTTGATTTGAAACCCTAGATGCATGACCTTAGGTTCCTATGTTCCAATACTAGTATGATAAGTCGCTAGTTGCCATGCTCTAAGGACCCGGTAGAAGTCGAGTGATGCTCGTCACTCGCGAGCTATAGGTGTCTTATGTTGGAATCATAAGATGGTTAAACCTACCCGCTCATGTGGTAAGAGCATGGGACCGGCTCCGGCCAGTAGGTCTGTGGGTAAGCATTTGAATGTACTAAGCATTTGCGAGAATGGGACCGGTAAGCCTAGTACCTTTTTGATCCGGTAAGGGAACTCTCTACCACTACCCCGGGAGTAGTCCCCAGGTTCATGAGAGTGGTGCATGAGTGGATCCGGGCGGCAAAAGATCTAAGTCCGTGACCTGACCAACTGTACCAGGGATTGTGGACATTGATCTTGAACCGAGGATGATTGGGAACCACCTGGTTGGTGCGTACCCCGCCCTGTAGGGGTTGTGGTCGTTGTGATGGGGTTTGCATTCTCCCGTGTGTTTAGGTCCACCTTGCAAGGTTATTAATCGATCGATCGTCGGCCTCTCACCGTTATCCGAGATTGCTTATCCATACACTCTATGTCCCCTAATGATGGAATTGAGAAGTAATACTATTGTATGCTTAATTGTTTGCACAACTTATGCTTGTGTAGCTGCTCACCTAGTAATGGATAATCAACTAGAATCTGGAGCTAAAACTTGAATGTAAGGACATATTCTTTGTTGCTTTTCAGCAAAAGAAACCCCCTAGCCAAAAAGCTTTGCATGTTTAGAGAGTTGGTGATTTTCCATCACCCGACGGTTAAGTCTTGCTGAGTATTAGTATACTCAGCCTTGCTTTGTTGATACCTTTTTGCAGGTGTTGATGTGTTTGATGGTATTCGTGGGCTGGTTCTCTCCCACCCTTGGGAAGTGAGTGGGAAGATGACAGTACTTAGTGATATCATGGATGGCCTCTCATGATGTTGGTTATGACGTTTAGTATTTTATTTCCGCTGTGTTTTCAAACTCTGAATTGTTTACCTTTCCTGTATGGAACTTGTTTTGTAATAATGAACCTTTGATGAATATGATGTATTAAGGCTGTATTAATTATCTCTGAACTTGCCGTCGCGTGAGTCTTAGTGTACAATCTTCGATCCTTGGTTATAAGTGATTTACCAGGCTTGACCCGGCAGATATCGACAAGTTAACTCCTCTTTAATGCATAATGACCAAGTAGAAGGGTTATGTGTGTTAAATCGGAATTAATTTGGACGGTTCTGTCACAAGTATATTGCGCCCTGTGCTTGGTGTTGTACCCGGAGGGATTGTGTGTTCGTTCCTCCTCCTAGGTACTCGGTCCTCCTTTATATAGTCCAGGGATGGGTGCCTAGTCGGTTACAAGATAGGAGTTCGAATAGGATTACACGGTATGAGTCCTAGTAGGATTACAAGGGAATTCTAGTAGGAGTCTGTCTTCACCCTTCATTATTTGGGTACCTAGGGGTGTATGGTCGACAGTGCTCATTATTTATTTGAGAAGCTCTTTGCAGAATTTTTCTGAATTTTGCCTTGATTCATGCATTGTCAACAAGGGGGAGGGGGGAGTTTGTGCATGGAAAATGCATCTAGGCATGTTTAGAAGGTTTTCAAATGGGTTCGGCAATTTTTGGAGCTAAAATTGGTGGGGCGGTCAGATCAGGGTGGTCAGACCGCCTGGCAAGTGATCTGACCGGCCAGGCAGTCTGACCAGCCTGGGTAGGCGATTTGACCAGCCTGTGCTGGCCGAGCATGAGTTGCTCTATGTCATGCATTTGCAAGTGGTATTTTTGCATGCATGTGTTCAGGGGGGAGTTTGCATTTGCTCAGGGGGGAGTTTGCATGTGTGGAGGTGGAGCTCTCTTGTCTCGTCTGAGTTTATGCTTTGGTGGTTTGCTCCTTTGTCGTGAGCTTGTTTTGTCTCGGTTGTGTCGAGCTGTTGCCCTTGTCTTAGGGGACTGAGACTTTGTCATTTAAATGATTCCGTATTCGCCATTGGTTTAGCTTTTGATCACTTGTTTGAGTTTTTGTTCTTTTCTTTTCTTTTTCTTTTATTATCTTGTGTTGGTGACTATGTGTGTTGTCAATGCACTCATCAAGTGGGAGATTGAGGACCTATGTGCGTCCGAGGATCGGTGGATGGTCGCTCCTTAGTGATGTGTGATTGACAACATGGTGTGGACTGACTCTTGGCCTAGTATTGCAGGTGCAGGTTGCGGCTTGATTCACGTGGTGCAGGTGAAGAACAAGTGCGAAACATGCCCAGATGCATTTTCCATGCACAAACTTCTCCCCTTGTTGACAATGCATGAATCAAGGAAAAATTCAGAAAAATTCTGCTAAGAGCTTCTCAAATAGACAATGAGCACCACAAAATGCTAAAAGTGAGATAATGAGCAAGCAAGATAATTCATAGTTTCGTAAAAACATAGCCATCAAGATAATAAAGTTATATAGGCATATGACAAAGCTAGGATCATTTTGAGCAATTTTGCGAAAATAAATTCCCTCTCATGAGCAAAAACCTAAGCATGATCAAAACATGCTAAAGTGAACTAAATCACACAAACTTCATGCTAGTTCACAAATTCTCATCAAAAGATCATTACAAATGCCCACAACCATCTCATGTCATGTCAAAGCCACCGAGCCATGTGTCTACTTCTTAAAATGAGACTTCTCGTGTAGAAACATGCAACAATTTAGCACCCAGATTAAAATATTTAAAGCATTCATGACATGGAGCAAATGAGAGCATAATTTTCAAGCATAGGCATTTCATTTTAAGATTCACATAAATGGTACATGAAGTGCCTTTGCGACAAAAAGAAGCTTATGCTCCCCCACAAGGTAATCACATGGGCTAAACATTCACAATGACAAATGGGTCTTTGACCCCAAGTGAAAAGAACATGCTATCCAAGCACAAATTAAGCATGACATAGCCAATAAAGCACACTTAGCGCATGAAAAGGCTTCTAGTCACAAGAGAGCCTATACTAGCATTTTCCAAAAATAGCTACCCCAATATGAATATATAGCAATCCTATCAAAAGCTTAGCTACACATCACCAATCCATATCAAACATGATCAAAATGTCACACATAGCATAGCATGGTCATCAATGTATATAGGAGAAGCTCATCCTACCAAAATGCATATGATACAAATGCAAGCATGTCTATGATACAAAGATGCCAATACATCATGATACAAATGCAATGCAAAATGCACAACCCAAATATGATACATATGCTACAAAGGAGCTCCCACCACCAACTCAGGAAATCAAACACACACCAAGCTCATCCCGCAAACGAGTAAAAGTGGCTTGGTCAAGTGGTTTGGTGAAGATATCGGCTAGTTGGTTTTGGGTGGGTACATGGATCAAGCCTATCTTTGCCTTCTGTACATTGTCCCTCAAGAAGTGGTACCTCACCTATCAGAGGTTTAGTTCTGTACAACCCATAGGGGGGTCAGCCCCAGTGGTTTATTTGTTCGGTGGGGGGATATCTAGAGCTAATGACTCGATGGTTATGCTAGAGCACACGAAACACATGGACACAGCGAGTTTATACTGGTTCAGGCCTCCAGAGAGTAAAACTCTATGTCCAGTTGTTGGTGTAGATTGATTGAGAGCGTGTACACTAGAAGACACCCTTGCCCGCCTTATATTGGCAACGGACAAGGTCGGTCGACCAGAGTCCTGGTCGGTTACGACCTGGAAACCTACGTCTAGTTGGTTACAACTTTATCCCACAATCTTCGGAAGGTCTGGCGGCGCAGCCGATGTCTTGACGTGTACTCCAAGTCTTCTAGTCGTATCGGATAAGGTCTTCAGGAGGACGTTTGGGCCACAGATCAGGTCTGTTGGACCCACTACCAGGTCGGTAGGTCTTCTAGTGGGCCGGACCCACATGTTGGGGATGGCCGTGAGCCTGGTCGGTGGGGACCCAGGGGTACCCATGTCCCACAAGCCCTCGAGCGATGTGTAGGTGTAGCGAGCTTGATGGAATCATGTCGAAGTCGTGGAGCCATCGATAGGTCGAATAGCGTGCACGTCAATCAAAACGAAAAAACTAGCCAGCTTAACAGCCAACTTGTTTGTAGAATCCCAAAAGTAGTGAGGTCGAGTGCCAACCTATAGGAAGTAGAATTCCAGTTGGTCAAAGCGACGAAGAAAATTAGAGGGTGTTTGAAAAAACGCACTCGTAGAGTAGTCCCCGAGCATTGAAGCGGGCAGCATGGCCGCTTTGATGATCCAAAAAAGAAGAAGAAAACTAAGTCTTGGTCTTGAATAATCAGTTGTAGAGACACCCTGATATCCTGCATAGCTAAAAGAGTCTGGCAGAGCCACTCAAGGCATGCCGACTTCAAGAAGGCCTCACGCTAACAGCGCCCAAGCATCTAGAGATGCCCGGTAGGGCCAATTAGGCGCGCACCCCTCAGAGAGGCCATCATTCCTCAAAGCAAGCTTCCAAAGGTGTCCAGAACAGGTTGGCAGGGCCAGAACAGCACACTGACCTCAAGAAGGTCACGTGTCCAGGGCGCCCAACTAGGTTGGTAGAGCCGAAAAGGTACCGAGGTATTAAAGAACTGAGGTTCCAAGGCACGCCGACCTCAGGAAGGCCATTTGGTGCCCAGATGACCAACATAGCTACCAAGCATCCAGCATGAACAAAGAGGTATCGAGGCATTGTCGACCGAGGTAGCGGGCACACATGAGGACCGGAGTGTCCGACGTCTAGTGGATGGGCACTCCTTAGTGATGAGTGATTGACAACGTTGTGTGGACTGACATTGTGCTTTGTCTTATGGATGTAGGCTGCAGCTTGATTTGCGTTGGTGCAGGTGAAGAACAAGTGCAAAAGGTCTTAGTCTTGCGGGGCCTCCGAAGGACTGGAGGGACAAGTAAGCTTGCTTCGATGGACCCGGTGGCCGGACCAGATCAAGTGCGAGTCACATGGTGCGAGAAGAGCAAGTCGAAGTCGGATAGCAGGTTCGTTAGTTGATCTGAAAGCTAACACCGAGCTGGGGTGAACATGGCGGCCAAGTCGAGGTGCTCGGCGTGGAGGCTACACCGAGCTCGTGAGGTTTGCAGCGGTTCACCACAAAATCCCTGGGTTCATTAGTTGCTCCAGAAAGCCGACCCGAGGTTCCGGTGCGGCCAAGTCACCAGAATTGGTATGACCGGTTTGGTCGTGGTGCAGCCGGAAGTCGTCGAAGCGGAGGACACGCGTCGAGATCGCAGGCTTGGCGTCGATGTTATGGAAGGTGCAGTCGCCGGACATCCGTCCGATGGAAAACGTTGACAAAGTTCTGACTTTGCCCTTAAGGGGTATGTATCACCTAGGGGCATTGTAGTCATTTTCCACCACCATGGGACCTGATATATAAGCATGGTTGGTGGGAGTTGGCAGCCATCTCTTGGGCTTTAGGGTTTTTATTTGCTCTTAGCATTTTCTCTTTTTTAGCTACCTATTTTCTCTAGGACTAGCTTCAGAGCTTCATGGTGAGATCTTTAGAGAGGGTTGGATGCTAGGGAGGCAAGCTTGACTTTGTATGAATCTTTCCTTTGATGTATAGAAGGTTCGGCGTCATTCCTCTAGTGTTTTTTGTTGTCTCTCCCGTTTTCCTTTTTGGTGATTTTCGGAGCCTTTTCTTGGCGATTTTCTTGTGGTGGTTTTGAGGCCTTTCCTTTGTGGATTTGTTGCGGGATTCACACATGAGCCCCTTGTGGTTCTTTTCTTGGTGATCCCCCTTGCAAATCCGTGGGAAAAGGTGCTCGATTTGTGGTTTTCTTTGGAGTTCCGTGAAGAGGTGTTCTAAGTGTTCATCCTTCGATTCCTCTTGATTAAATGGATCTTTAGGGACGATCTCTTAGGCATGGCTTGTCCATGAGGTGTTACACCTATCCCAAAAGTTTTGTTTGAATCCATGGAGCGAATCAGAAAATCGATCAAGGTGAAGTTTGAGTTCTTTTCGCAGGTGGAGTTCTTCCCGAGTGCCCAGGCCAAAACCGGCCTAACCGGTTTCCCAAACTGGTCTAACCGCATTTGTCCACAGTGGGTTTTCCTGAAGATTTTTGGCAGGCAAGGTGTTTTTGTTCAGAAGGTTCCCTGGTCCAAGTTTCGTTAAGTTTCAAGTTCGTTTGATTAGTTTTTTGGCCTTAAGGATCTTGTGGGGTTTTCCTTGCAAAAGCGATCTGACGGGTTTGCCAAACCGGTCTAACTGGTTTCCCCTTTGCTGTGAGAAGTTAAGTTTGAGTAGACTGGTCTGACCGGTTTGAGTTTCTGGTCAGATCGGTTTGGGTATGGAGTTTTTGCTCGAGTTGTTTTCCGCTGCGTTCTCGAGTAGGTTGGGTGTGTTGCTAGTTCCTAGGTCTAGTAGCACTCTAGTGGCTGCATGGATTTGGCTAGCAGGGTGTCGAGGATCTTGGAGTTGTGTTTGGGACCATAGGCCGAGTTTGACTCTTCAGAGAAGAATTTTTATCGGCTCTCATTCACTCCCCCCTGCCTGGTTGGCATTCTGGTCCTTCAATTGGTATCAAAGCGGATAGGAATCATTGAGATCCAAAGATGGCGGACTATGGGAACGGTTTGGGTCCTCCCCACTTCGATGGGAAAGATTACCAGATGTGGGAAGCCTGGATGGGCGCGTTCATGTGTGGAAAGGGTCAGTTGATTGGGGACGCGACGGTTGATGAGAACTATGTCATACCGGACTCGTTCATTTTACCCGGGACTAGGTATATGTTCGATGCCAACAACAAGGCCGTGGACTATCTCTATCGTGCTCTCTGTGCATCTAAGTTCAGTCAGGTGTACAGGGAGAAGTTGGCACATCAGATATGGACCCAGTTGAGAAATGCCCATGGTGGAAATAGTCAGGTGAAGGCACGTCTAGCGAGACGTGAGGTGGTTCAGTTTGGTAGGGGTCATAGCTTTGATGGATATGGTAGGATGGATGTTGCTAACCCCACTTTTGAGCAAATGGCTCGACACGAGTTTGACTCTTTTTGTACTAACCCCAGTGTTGAGTCGCTTGCTCATTCTCGTCCTCATTTTTGATTTACAGGTGGGAGGCATGAGGAATGTTTGGTTGTTGGACTCCAGTTGTTCACGACACATGACCGGAGATAGGGGGTGGTTCACAAGCCTCACCCCAGTGAGTACCAAGGAGTACATCACCTTTGGGGATAATGGTAATGGACGAGTTCTAGGTGAAGGAATGGTAAAGGTGAGCAGGAAGGTTTCTCTAAGGCGTGTTGCTCTTGTCAAGTCGCTGGGGTTCAATTTGCTTTCTGTGTCTCAGCTGCTTGATGAGGGGTTTGAGGTTCGGTTTAAGTTGGGTACGTCTCAGGTGCTTGATTCTCGAGTAGACCTTGTTTGTACAGTCGTTCCCGAGGGTCAGATTTTTTGAGCTGATTTCTCTCAGTCTGATGGTCCTGCACGGTGTGAGGACCGGAGTGTCCGAGGCCAGTGGATGGCCACTCCTTAGTGATGAGTGATTGACAATGTTGTGTGGACCGACGATGTGCATTGTCATGTAGATGTAGGCTGCTGCTTGATTTGTGTTAGTGCTGGTGAAGAACAAGTGCAAAAGGTCTTAGCCTTGCGGGGCCTCCAAAGGACTGGAGGAACAAGTAGGCTTCGTTCGATGGACCCGGTGGCCAGACGGGATCCAGTGTGAGTCACATGGTGCCAGAAGGGCGAGTCGAAGTCGGATAGCGAGTTCGTTGGTTGATCCGAAAGCCAACATCGAGCCGAAGCGAACATGGCGGCCTAGTCGAGGAGCTCGGTGTGGAGGCTGCACCAAGCTCGCGGGGTTTGCAGTGGTTCACCACAAAACCATTAGGTTTCTTGGTTGATCCTCTAAGACAAGTCCGACTGGTCGAAGGCTCGACGCTGCATCGGGCCAGTCTGACCGGTGGACTTGACCGGTCTGACCGGTGTGGACCGGTGGTGGACATCGGTCTGACCGGTGGCAGCCGAGGAGTGCCGGGGACTTGAAGTGGAGGACACGCGTCAGGATCGCAGGCTTGGCGTCGAGGCTACGTGCAGTGCGGTTGCTGGGCGTCCATCCGATGGAAAAGCTGTCAAGTTTCCTAATTTGCCCTTTTAAGGGGTTGTATCACCTAAAGGCATTTTAGTCTTTCGACCCCTCCGATGGACCTCATATATAAACTTGGAGGAAGGGAATTGGCAGCAATCTCTTAGGCTTTAGGGTTTTCATTTGCTCTAGGAAATTTCTCCTTTTAGTTTCCTATTTTCTCTAGGACTAGCTTTAGAGCTGAATGGTGAGATCTTTGGAGAGGGTTGGATGCTAGGGAGGCAAGCTAGACCTAGTATGAATCTTTCCTTTGATGTATAGAAGGTTCGGTGTGATTCCTCTAGTGTTTTTGGTTGTTTCTCCCGTTTTCCTTTTTGGGTGACTTTCGGAACCTGTTCTTGGCGAATTTCTCTTAGTGGATTTGAGGCCTTCCCTTTGTGGATTTGTTGTGGGATGCACACATGAGCCCCTTGTGGTTCTTTTCTTGGTGATTCCCCTTCCAAATCCGTGGTTATAGGTGCTCAAATTTGGGGATTTTTTTGTGTTCCGGGAAGAGGTGTTCTTGGTGTTCATCCTTCGATTCCTCTTGATTTAGTGGATCTTTGGGGACGATCTCTTAGGCATGGCTTGTCCATGAGGTGTTACACCTATACCAAAAGTTTTACTTGAATCTGTGCAGCGAATCGGGAGATCGGGACATCAGAAGGAGGGAGTTGACCCGCGGGTGGAGTTCATCCCGAGCCGCCCAGGTGGTCTGGCCCATGCCTAGGACCGGACTGACAGGTGCCCTGCTGTAGCTCTGCTCGGGGAGTTCATCACCAGGGTGTTGGTTGGTCTTGTGGCTTGCTGCTATTTCATTCCCGTGCAGTTTTGGCCTTTGGAGTGTTGAGTTCTTGCAGTTGGAGTTTTCTGAGCCAGACTGGTCTCACTGGTGTTGTCCACCGGTTTGACCGGTGCAGGGCTTCCAGTGGGAAATGCCTTGATTCTGCTGTTGGTTGTGTTGCTTGCTCGCACAGTTCTTCTGGTGCAAGTTTGGCTTTGGTGCGTTTCAGTGCTCTAGAGTTTTGGTGTGGTTTTCTCTAACCGGGTAGATTTCTGGATTTCTCCCTGTTGTGCCACATCCTAGAATTGCCATCTAGGCTTGCTGGACAAGTTTGGGAAAATTCAGAGGAGGTTGTTCTGGACCGGTCTAACCGGTAACAGGGACCGGTCTGACCAGTGCTGCTAGGTGGTGCTAGAGTTCCTTGTTCCGTTGTGTTCTCGAGTAGTTTGGGTGTGTGGCTAGTTCCTAGGTCCAGTAGCACTCCAGTGGTACGTGGATTTGGCTAGGGGGTGTCGACGACTTCGGAGTTGCATTTGGAATCGTAGGCCAAGTTCAACTCTAGGAGAAGATTTTTTTATCAGCTCCCGTTTACTCCCCTCTCTCTGGTCGCCATTCTGGTCCTTCAATTGGTATCAGAGCTGGATACAGATCATTAAGACCTTGACCGGATGAGATCCAAAGATGGCGTACTATGGGAAGGGCTCGGGTCCTCCCCACTTCGATTGGAAAAAGTACCAGATGTGGGAAGCCCGGATGGGCGCATTCATACGAGGAAAGGGTCAGTTGATTTGGGACGTGACGGTTGACGAGAACGATGTCATACCGGACTCGTTCATTTTGCCCGGGACTAGGGATATGTTCGATGCCAACAACAAGGCTGTGGACTATCTCTATCGTGCTCTCTGTGCATCTGAGTTCAGTAGGGTGTACGGGGAGAAGTTGGCTGTTGGCGGTCGATTTCCATCAACCAAGAACACTTGTTATGTTATAGTTTGGATTTCATTTTCGGAACTAACCCGCCACTAGGCATACTAATGATATAACAAGTTCATCGTTGGATGTGTGTTTTGGAGTATAATGTTTACACAGGAATTCATGCCCTAAATGAGAAGAGATGCACTCGGTTCGGAGGATGATTTACATGATGATCAAGGGACTCCGACCGTGCGTGAACTTGACTCCAAAGGTGGCAAGGACCAATATGCTTCAATGAAGAATCTCTGAGGACCAAGGTGAAAAGACCGAAAGATCATGCGTAAAGACCCCTTAACTTGGTCGCGGGGATAACGACGTCCAAAGCCCATATCCGAAGGAGGAAAAACCCCAAAGTGCAAGAGATGACACATGGCAAAAGACAGGGGCAAACCGGGCCAGGGAGGGCCCAGGCCGATCGGCCCAGGCCGGCCGGCCCACCCACTTTCGGGGTCCATTCGCCGCCGCCTTTCTTCGGTGATAAGATCGCGGAACCCTAATTGTTTGGGGGGGAGGAGCCATTCGCGAAAGACGACTAGAGAAGCCTCGGGAGATCAACCACAAGGAAGAGGGTTGATCGAGATGGTGAGGATTCAAGAGGATCATCACCAAGGTCAAGGAAGGCCACCACGAGGAAGGAGGACGCTGAGGCCCTGCCACGGCACCGCCGGAGTTGAAGGACACCGAGAAACGGACTCCATCGGGGGCATCCACCATGTTCAACAGTGTCATGCCTAGCGCCTTGATGGGGTAAAGTAATCGTTTGTACATGGAGTTGTAATGGATCTTGATATGTAGTCACCCATTCTTGTTCGGATCTTATATCTATCGTACCCTTTGTTCATGATGCTTAATGTTTAAGGTTAGCTACCATGCCTTCGGGCTTGCTCCTGTAGATCATGTCAACATACCGTGTTCATTAGGATTAGTATCGATTACCTTTGCGTAGTGACATGTACGAGGGAAGCGAAACGCCTAATTCTTTGTTCACATGCTTAGATAGATTGGATCGGGGTTTCATCATGTTTTGGGTGATTGCATCTCAAGTACCTAGACTCCATGGGCATACGTTCTTCATACTCGTGAACCACCTTTCTCTCTCTCTCTAACATAATCTAGGGTTAGTTTGCCTTTACTTTATAGATTAATCCTTCCATCATAAAGTCCTTAATCAATTAAGTTAGTGTTAGGTTAAACGCAAGTAATTCCCTTGCTCCGTGGATTGACAAGAACCTTGGGGGTCCCCTCCCTTGGTGAAAAAGGCACCAAGTCACTCCGTGTACTTGCGGTAAAGTTGAACGCGGTTTCGAACCGTCAACAAGCCCCTTTTTCTGTCGCAGTTGCCGGGGAGCAAGCCAGTTTACTTTGTTTAATCTATCATTGATTTTGTTGATTACTAACACCTAATCTTTGTGTTCTAGAAAAACACTCTTTTTGTTTTCTATTTTTTATTGTCTAGATGGCATTCGCTAGAAATCCTTTGGAGGAACCGGAAAAATCGCTAAGGGACTATGCTAGCCCTCGATGTGAGGATATCAATGTACAAGAGTCAGATTCGATTCTCGAAGCGACAAGGTACAAAATCAAGGCTCGAATCATCAAGATGGCAGCAACTAGTCCGTTCCGAGGGATGGAGACGGACAATCCATATAGACATATCCAGCGCTTCACGATGTTGTGCAATACGGTACGACAAGAGGGAGTTCCTGATACTTGGTTTAAATGGAATCTTTTTCCCTACTCACTTGCCGATGAAGCAACAAAGTGGTATTCATTTGCGTTCTTCGAAGTCGAGGGAAATTGGAATCCATTGATAAAGAAATTTTGTGCCAAGTGTTTCCCTATAAGCAAGATTCAACATATAAGGAGGCAAGTGATAACTTTCAAGCAAGGAGAGGAAGAGGGGATTGATCGAGCATGGAATCGATTCAACGAGCTAGTTAAACAAGGACCAAGACTTGGATTTCTCGGTGACGTACTATTGCATACATTATTTTTTTCCCTAACCCCTAGTTGCATGGAATACGTTCAAATGTGTGCAGGAGGGGATCTCATGGAGAAAACACTCACGGAAGCTGCCAAACTGTAACACCCGATTTTATAAACACAATCAGGTGCCACTTTATGTATGCCAGGATCATATTTCATACATAAAGTAAAACTTCATCAATGGTACATTTCCATATCACGTTTAAATATGACCCGTTGGTCCAAAAGAAAAGTAGAGCTGAAGCTTAATATCTTGTGCGGAAGCAGGCTCCATGACCACAGGCAATCAACCAGGGGAAACGAGAGAGGGGGGAACAACGAGCTCACCAGAGGGCAAAGTACGAGCCGAGGAGGTGCGCAGGCGACTGACGGCAGACGGTGGCGGAGCGATCCTCGGGCGTTCATGGGAGACGGCGTCACGGCCACGGTGCGAGCCTCCTGCGTGTCCGGGCGACCTCGTGGGGTGTCTGCGAAGGTTATGGAAGGGAGGAGGGGGTGAGAGGTGGCCGAGAGAGGGAAAACTCGATGGCGGGTGAGCTTAGCCGCGGCGGGGAGAGGAATGCTTCGGTGAGCGACGGGCGACGGCGGATCTCCGGTGTAGGATGTGATGTGGTGGCGTGGAGTGGAAAGGGGATAGTGAGTGATGCGGTAGCGGGTTTTGTAGGGGCGGGGGCATGTTGAATTTAGGCAGGCGTGGTCTGCGGTGTGGACCGGCCATGGGTGACCGAAACCTACCATAGAGAGGGGGCGGGGAAGAAGGAAATGATGGAGGAGGGGGAGACAGGGGCGGTGATCGCAGTGGTGGGACCGGGCGGACGCGGTTTGGCGCAGGGCAGAAGGGATTCAAAATCCCGCACGGGATTTGCACCAGCCGGGTGAAAAGGAAAGGAGGGGGATGAGGCGAGAGGTGGGAGATGGTGCTGACAGGCGGGGCCCGCGCGTCAGTGAGGTGGAGAGGGAGGAGATGCGCTGGGCCGCTGTGGGGCGGCCCGTGGGAAGGAGGCGCGGGGAGAGGAAAACTGGGCCGGATTCGGCCTGTTTTGGTTGGCTTTTGGGCTGAAAGGGGAAAGAACAGATGGGAGAGGGGAAAAAGGGGATTTGGGCCGGGGTCATGAAGAGTTTTGGCCCAAGATTGATAGAGAGAGGGTTTTGCATTTAAATAATTCCAGAAATACATCTTAATCGAATTTTGAAATACAAATTCATTTTTCATACAAGGAAATTTATGCAGGGCAGCATGTATGCATACAAACAAAATATATCCTATGGTTCATTTAGTTTCTTTAGAAATTAATACTTTCTTACAACAATTTAAAATTACAGGCCAACTAATTCTAGCAAATTTTAAACTATTGTCAAAAAATTAGAATTAGGGTGTTACAAATCTTACCCCCTTAAGATGAATCTCGTCCTCGAGATTCGGAAGAGTCGGCGAAGAGCTCTGGGAAATCAGCCTTTAGATCCTCTTCTTGTTCCCACATTGCTTCATCCTCTGCATGGTGACTCCACTGCACTTTGCACATTCTGATAGTTTTGCTTCGAGTGATCCTCTCAGCATTTTCTATGATTTTGATTGGGTGCTCCTTATAGGTCAAGTCCTTTTTTAGGTTGAGCTCCTCCATCGGTAGGCGTTCCTTCTCTGGTTCTCGAAGACATTTCTTCAACTGAGACACGTGGAACACATCATGCACATCAGAGAGTTGTTCTGGCAATTCTAGCTGGTATGCCACTTCACCTCTTCTCTCCAAGATCTTGAATGGTCCAATGTATCTTGGTGCATAACTTTTCTGTCTGCGAACCTGCGAAGACCTCTAATTGGTGACAACTTGAGATACACAAGATCCCCAACTTCAAAGATCAACTCTCTGCGGCGGACATCTACATAACTTTTCTGTCTGGATTGAGCCATCCTTAAATTTTCCTTAATTGTTTGGACATGTTTCTCAGCTTCTTTCAATATTTCTGGGCCAAAGACTTGACTTTCTCCAGTCTGATTCCAGAATAGTGGAGTTCTGCACCTTCTGCCATACAATGCTTCGAATGGAGACATCGTGAGACTTGCCTGGTAGCTGTTGTTATAAGAGAACTCTGCATATGGGAGACTCTTATCCCATCCTTTGCCATACTTCAACGCACAAGCTCTAAGCATGTCCTCAAGGATTTGATTAGTACGCTCTGTCTATCCATCGGTCTGGGGATGTGTTGGTATTTGTTAAGCCTACAGAAATATTATGATGGATAATCCACAAGTGCACGGATACCGGTGAGCATTCCACCCGGGAGAGGGTTTTAAATATCGAATCCACAAGGAGAATGGTAAAGAGAGTATCTGAGGTATACAACTAATCACAGAGTAGCTATCAAGGACTTGACAGAAAGAGAGATAAGGAAAACTTAAGGATGTCTGGTTCTTATTCTCACAAGCTATGTCTATATTGTTCTTATGGGGTGATTGTCTGAAGGTACACTTAGGAAAGGGAACCTCCCGAGAATCTATGGGGGGAGTCCTACGGTTTCTATAGACGGGAGGTGGACTGCAAAGGACAGATGGGAACAAGGTCACTTCCCGCTTCTTCCACACGATCCGGAATATAGAAGGCATTCATAAGCTAGCTAGTCTAAGCACCACGCTTACACTAAACATGCAACTTTAACTCAAGAGCGACAGGAATTAAAGTACTCAAAGAGTTATGAACCGTAAGAACAATAAAAACAATGTTACTCACTTGAATAAGAAGTCGATCTTTCCACAAGGTCTCAGCATCAGGCTCCAATGGAGTTGATCCCAGAGGTAGAAGATGAAGAGGAGACACCGACAGGTCCGGGCCTTCCTTCAGGTTCGCCTCTACCGCTCTCTAATCCACTCGAACAAGATTAGCTAGATCTAAATAGATCGTGGCTCTAATCTCTCAACTTGATACTAACTCTCCAACTCTAATTCTAATCTAGAGCTCTAATCTCAGATAGGCATGGAGGATCTGATAGAATGAATTGTTGTCTGCCCTGGGGTCAGGGGGTCTACTTATATAGCCCGGAGGAGATGACGTGCACCGTACGATCAAACCGACCTTAACTTGTGGTTTAGATTGATCCTCATAGGCGGTGGAAGAACATTCCGAAAGCTGGGCCCATTTGGCGCCAGGGGGGACCGACCGGCCCCACCACCAGGCCGATCGGGCTGGGGTGGGCCCCCCTCGGGGTCCACTTCGGCCAGGTGGGTCCTTGATCCTTCTAGATGCTTCTTTCTTAGGTGCTAAGTCACGTTGAGTTCCGGAGCCTTCTGGAGTCTTCTAGAGTGGTTTCTTTGCATATTTTCTGAATAGTCCCTGTAAATTCATAGATTCACCAAAACTCGTGGAAATTGTCAATATAAACGCTAATAAGGTGATCTAATTATATTTTAGTCCTTTTTCCAGTAAATGTGAGGGGAAATATTCATAGATAAAATGTGCCAACAAACTCCCCCACACTTAGGCTTTTACTCATCCTCGATAAAAGGATGGTTTACAACCGTAGAGACAAGAATCAACATAATTATACTCCTTAGTCATATCTGTACTTAGGGGATATCTGAGCATAGTTAGAAACAGATCACCTTTATTTCTCAAATCAAGTCAATGGAGAGAGTTTGAATAAGTTTTTTTTTAAAAAGAAAATGCAGCCTTGCTTACTCCTTTGTGATACTCTCAAATATATGTGAAGTTTTTAGAATGTAAAGATGTAGCAGACTTACTTTGCATATATTGCTGGGTCAAAATCTGTATCCATGAAGAGGCCTGTCATAGGTCGTAGATCAAGATATGTGCGTGTGTCAAATTTTAAAAACCACTGCTCTGACTTTAGAATCTTCTATCTTTTCCCATTTTTTAGAACAAGGTATTCAGCTATTTTGTGGAGAGTTGGGTTCTACTCCCCCTCGGACACGCGTCCATTATTACTCTCTCACTTATTATTTTAGAGAAGTGGGCCCTACTCACCCTCGGACACATGTCCATTATTCTTCTCTTTTTTATGCCTTTTTTTCTGAGAGGGGGGTTCTTCTGACCCGTAGAACACTTGTCCATTTTCTCCTCTCTCTCACTTTTCTCTCCACTCATAATTTTTTTTCTTTTCTTTCTTTGGCTTTTTCTCTCTTCTTCTCTTTTTTTTTAGCTGTACCTTTTTTCATGATATGGGAGACAGAGATCAAAAATCTTAGAGCATAGATACTTTAGTGAAAGCAGTGTACGTGATCTTGATCATAGACTTAGACAAAACTTCAACATAGCTCTAGATTTGACAAAGCTCAATACAAGTAAACAACATTTAATCAAATTTATTTTCAATGAAAGCTCTGCTGAGATATATTATTGATCACAAAGGAGAAACTTAGCTAATGATTTTTAAAGCACTCTCCATAGACAAGATAAAAGAAAGATGGTTCTCATTATTCTAACCTCATTCTGATCATCCCAAAAGCAATAAATATTTCTAAGAGTATAAACATGTGAAACTTTATCTTTTAGGTTATCAGGACATTTTAGCAGGGCATCTTTATTTAAATTCGAAACGGAAAGCAAATTACAAAAATTTAAAAAGTTCTGGAAGCAAACCGAGTGGTGGACGAGACGTGGCCGAACTGGGTTCTGCCGTGGTTCGTCGTGCGAGTCATTTGTTCTGTGCTTTTCCCGTTTTTCTTGATTTTGGTCGTGGAAGATGCCGTTTGGTCGTCTGTTCTTCTCCCCCACACTTGTTTTCTGTTATATTGCATGCACAGTATGGTGGAGACAAAAACATATCCAGAATATATATATATAGGCAAAAATAGCTCAACTTGTGGAATACTTCTTTATTAAAAGAGAGAGCACTTTATTAAACAACTCTAACAACTAAAGCAAACTAACTAACTCGAACTAACTATCACTAATGTGCTCTCTAACTAAGGTGTTTACAAAGGGCGCTTGCCCTTCTTAAGGTCGCGGCTATGGTCTTCCTCATCGTCCCTTCGCTTCTTTGATTCTAACAGTTTGAGGACGGTCTTGGTGAGGGAAGTGTTGACGCGGTGGATCTCTTTGCAAGTTTCTGCCAGGCTTGCTACTTCCTACGCTAGCTCAGCTACGGTCTTCCGGGTCTTCTATTTCTGCGGCATCCGCTGGCTGGCTTCGATGACCGGAATTCTCTTGATTTGAGGTTCTTTGGCACGAACTCCGTCGATGGTAACACGGCTTGAGGAGGTGGTGTACTTATGCACCCTTGTGTTGCCATGCTTGTCCATGCGCACGTCAGTGAGTCGCTCTCCATCCCTTGGTTTCTTCAGATCCATGTAGCTAGGAACACGGATCGACTTCTTCTGAGCTGCTTCACGACGGCGATCGTACGGCTGAGCGTACATTGCCTGCCTGCTTTCTTTAGGCGGTGGCGGCGAACGTGGACGACTAGGCGGGAACAACGAGAGAGGGCTGAGATCAGGAGGCAAGGAGGCTAGCGGCTTTGCTTCCTTCTCGAAAGGAACAACTGCCTTGGCTTCAAAGCTAAAGGGGATAAGCTGCTTGTCGGCCATTGCTGCTACTTGAAGGCTTTGGGATGAGAAAAAGGTGGAGGTCTGCCCCTGCTTATATATCGTACCCTGGAGTTAAAAAGTAATACCTGATCGCCTGGGTTGAATTCTTTCTTTATGATTCTCTTGTCGTGCCATCTCTTGGTTCTTTCCTTGTAGATCTTGGCACTGTGATACGCCTTCTCTCTCCATTCTTCTAGCTCGGACAGTTGCATTTTCCGTTTTGTTCCGGCTGCTTCAAAGTCCATGTTCCATCTCTTTATTGCCCAATGAGCCTTGAATTCTAGCTCAACCGGCAAGTGACATGTCTTCCCGTAGACCAGTTGGTAGGGAGACATTCCAATGGGGGTTTTATAAGCTGTCCGATAAGCCCAAAGTGCTTCGGGTAGCTTGTCTTTCCATTTTATCCCCATTTGGTCCACCGTCTTCTGTAGAATGTTCTTGATCTGCTTATTGGACGTCTCTGCTTGACCACTTGTTTGCGGGTGGTAAGGAGTAGCGACATTGTGCTGGATCCCATGGTTCATGAGGTATTTCTCGAAGCGCTTGTCGATGAAATGGGATCCTCCATCACTTATCACTAACCTTGGCGTACCGAATCTCAGAAATATTGTCTCTTCAAACATTCTTATTGAGCTTTTGTGGTCAGCAGATCTGCATGGCAGGGCTTCAACCCATTTGGAGACATAGTCAACTGCCACTAAGATATACTCGAATTTTCCGGATTTTGGGAATGGTCCCATGTAATCAATTCCCCAGACATCAAAGAGCTCGATCTGAAGGTTGGTTGTCAGTGGCATGGCATTTCTGGAATTGATGTTTCCGTGCCTCTGACAGGAGTTGCACCTTCGTACGAAATCTTTTGTGTCTTGATACATGGTTGGCCAGAAAAATCCGCTTTGCCAGATCTTTGCATGTGTGCGGAAAGCTCCATAATGACCTCCATATGGTGATGAGTGGCACTTCTCAATGATCTTCATTCCTTCTTCTGCTGGTACACACCTCCTGAGTAACCCGTTAGAGCATACTCGAAAAAGGTATGGTTCATCCCACAGGTGATGGCGACTCTCGTAAATAAGCTTTTTCTTGTCGGCTCCTGGTCGTACATACCCTGCAACCATAAAATTAACAATATCTGCGTACCAGGGGTCTGACCGGGCGATCCGATAGAGCATGTCGTCCCTCATTGCGTCATTGATGGGTAGTTCTTGTGGTTTCTCAAAATACATTCTAGACAAATGGTCGGCAACAGAATTTTCTACTCCCTTCTTATCTTTTATTTCTAAGTCAAATTCTTGGAGAAGCAGAATCCATCTTATTAATCTAGGTTTAGCATCTTTCTTAGTGAGCAAATATTTTAAAGCAGCATGATCAGTGTAAACAATAACTTTTGCTCCTACTAAGTAAGATCTAAACTTGTCAATGGCATAAACAACAGCTAGCAGTTATTTTTCAGTTGTGGCATAATTGAGTTGAGGTCCTGTCAAAGTTTTACTAGCATAAGCAATGGCATGATGTTTCTTGTCCTTTGTTTGCCCCAAAACAGCCCCCACAACATAATAACTTGCATCACACATAATTTCAAAAGGTAAAGACCAATCAGGGGGTTGTATAATGGGTGCAGAAATAAGAGCATTTTTTAGAGTTTCAAAAGATTTAAGACAAGTATCATCAAAGTCAAAAGGAACATCTTTGGCAAGCAAGTTTGTAAGAGGTCTAGCAATATGAGAAAAATCTTTTATAAACCTTCTATAGAAACCAGCATGGCCAAGAAAACTTCTGATTCCCTTGACATTAATAGGTGGAGGTAGTTGTTCAATTACTTCTATTTTAGATCTATCTACCTCAATTCCTCTTTCAGAAATTAGATGGCCTAGCACTATTCTTTCTCTAACCATGAAATGACATTTTTCCTAATTAAGGACTAAGTGCTTTTCTTCACATCTTTGCAAAACCTTATCCAAGTTTTCTAGACAATCATCAAAAGTTTTTCCATAAACAGAAAAATCATCCATGAAAACTTCCATGATCTCTTCAATCATATCAGAGAATATAGACATCATACATCTTTGAAAAGAAGCTGGAGCATTACATAGCCCAAAAGACATTCTACGATAAGCATAAGTTCCATAAGGACACGTAAAAGTGGTTTTGCTCTGGTCACTGGGATGTATTGGGATTTGGTGATATCCAGAATATCCATCAAGAAAGCAAAAGAAAGAGTGATTTGCCAACTGCTCTAACATTTCATCAATGAAGGGCAGTGGAAAGTGATCTTTCCTTGTGGCTTTGTTGAGTTTTCTATAATCTATGCACATACGCCAACCAGTGACGGTTCTCTGAGGAATTAATTCATTCCTCTCATTTTTCACAACTGTCATGCCTCCCTTTTTAGGCACAACTTGCACGGGGCTCACCCACTCACTATGTGGCATAGGATATATAATCCCGGCGTGTAAGAGTTTCAGAACTTCTTTCTTCACTACCTCTCTCATCGCATTGTTGAGTCTTCGTTGTGGCTCTCTAGATGGTAGAACATCAGGGTCTGTAGGAATGCGATGAGTGCAAAGGGCAGGACTGATGCCCTTAAGGTCTTGGAGCGAGTAGCCAAAGGATGAGCGATGTTGTTCTAAGATGGTTATCAGCCTATGAGTCTCTTCCTGAGTGAGTTGGTCATTAATGATCACAGGAGACTCAGAATCATTGTGCAAAAAGGCATATCTAAGACCAGGTGGTAAAGGTTTAAGCTCAATGGGAGGTCTCGAGGGTTCCTCGGTTTCATCGAGGGGCTCAGATTCTGTAGGATTTTCTTCTTCCTCCTCGATGAAGAATTCAGTGACATCTTCTTGATTGGATTCTACGAAATGTTCTAGAGATGCTTCATTCACCTCTTCCATTGGGTCAGGTTCAGGACTGGGTTCGGTCTTAGTATGGATCGAATGTGAGAAGTGTAAGGGAACTTTAATGGTTTTGCCTAGGCAAACATCAAGTTTCCCTGTGTGTCCTTCCTTAAGGAGTTTTTCTAAAGGATAGCCTATTAAAAGATCAAACTCCTTAATATCACAAATGCGAAAGCTCAGGTGAATTGACATGTCATAAACTGAAACAGGTAAGACATAGAGAATTCCCGAACTTTGAATAATTTGTCCTGAGGAGCACTTTAATAATTTCGTTGTGGGAGATAATGGCTTGTTTTTAATAAACTGATGGAAAAAGGATAAGGCCATTATATTGATTCCCACAACTGGATTATAAAGGGCATCAAAGGGGGTTCCATTGATTGTACATTGAATTGGTATAGAAGGTGAATCCAAATGGACTACATCAGAGGAAAGCTCTGACTCTTCTAACCATTCCCCACTCATGATGGATGCAAGCTCCACAGTGTGTTCTCTTGAGAAGGTTTGCTCAAAAGGGTCTATCTTCTCATGTGAAGAAGATGTGTGCTTTCGAGGCCTCTTCTCTTTATGATATTTCGAGGTGTTTCCATAATCAGAAAATAAATCATCCTCGATATCATTTATAAAATCAGGTAGAGGAATTTCTTCCTGTGGTGATTCTATATGTTGGATAGCTATAGGTTGAGATGTTTCTGGCATAGGTTCTGGTGTAGCTATCTCTGGAATCTCTTCTTCTAAAGTTTTCTCTTCTAAAGGACCATCATTAGTGCTGGCTAGAATGTTGTCTAGGACAGTTCTAGCTTCACTAGATGTAAGGTGTATGAATGATCCATGAGAGGAGACATTCAAATAGGCTCTAGATTCCTTATTAAGACCAATATAGAAATGTTGAAGGAGAATATGGTCTTGAAGGCTTAGATCTGGTCCGGGTTTGCAAAGGAGTTCAAAACGTTCTCAGGATGAACTCATAGACTCATTATCCCCCTGTTTGAAGGATATGATCTTGATTCTGAGGTCGACTACTTTAGATAAGGGATAAAAATCCATGCAAAAATCTGCACGGAGAGTTCCCCAATCGCCTTTCATCTTCTCTTTGGTCCGGTCGTACCATTGGCGAGCTTTTCCTTTCAGAGTGAATGGAAAAAGCTTCCAACGAATAGTCTCGTCTGACATACCCTCAATGTGCAGGCAGTCACAAGTTTGCTCAAACTGCTGGAGATGATGATAAGGGTCTTCATCTTCTATTCCTAAGAAAGTGTTGGTTTGGACCATCTCTATTAACCGTGGGCGCAGCTCATAGGCATCAGATAGGACTGGTTTCGATGATGGCATAGGCCTAAGGCTGAGCTCTGAGGGTGCCGAAAAGTCTTTAATGAGGGTAGTGTCCATAAGGACAGTAGGTAATCTAAAACTAAAAAGAAAAAAGAAAGATACAAGATTAGTTATACTCGAAGAGTTTTCTCTTAACCGTTCTCCCCGGCAACGGCGCCAGAAATGCTTGTTGGTATTTGTTAAGCCTACAGAAATATTATGATGCATAATCCGCAAGCGCACGGATACCAGTGAGCATTCCACCCGGGAGAGGGTTTTAAATATCGAATCCACAAGGAGAATGGTAAAGAGAGTATCTGAGGTATACAACTAATCACTGAGTAGCTATCAAGGACTTGACAGAAAGAGAGATAAGGAAAACTTAAGGACGTCTGGTTCTTATTCTCACAAGCTATGTCTATATTGTTCTTATGGGGTGATTGTCTGAAGGTACACTTAAGAAAGGGAACCTCCCGAGAATCTATGGGGGGAGTCCTACGGTTTCTATAAACGGGAGGTGGACTGCAAAGGACAGATGGGAACAAGGTCACTTCCCACTTCTACCACACGATCCGGAATATAGAAGGCATTCATAAGCTAGCTAGTCTAAGCACCACGCTTACACTAAACATGCAACTTTAACTCAAGAGCGACAGGAATTAAAGTACTCAAAGAGTTATGAACCGTTAGAACAATAAAAACAATGTTACTCACTTGAATAAGAAGTCGATCTTTCCACAAGGTCTCAGGATCAGGCTCCAATGGAGTTGATCCCAGAGGAAGAAGATGAAGAGGAGACACCGACAGGTCCGGGCCTTCCTTCAGCTTCGCCTCTACCGCTCTCTAATCCTCTCGAACAAGATTAGCTAGATCTAAATAGATCGTGGCTCTAATCTCTCAACTTGATACTAACTCTCCAACTCTAATTCTAATCTAGAGCTCTAATCTCAGATAGGCATGGAGGATCTGATAGAATGAATTATTGTCTGCCCTGGGGTCAGGGGGTCTGCTTATATAGCCTGGAGGAGATGACATGCACCGTACGATCAAACCGACCTTAACTTGTGGTTTAGATTGATCCTCATAGGTGGTGGAAGAACATTCCAGAAGCTGGGCCCATTTGGCGCCAGGGGGGACCGACCGGCCCCACCACCTGGCCGATCGGGCTGGGGTGGGCCCCCCTCGGGGTCCACTTCGGCCAGGTGGGTCCTTGATCCTTCTAGATGCTTCTTTCTTAGGTGCTAAGTCACGTTGAGTTCCGGAGCCTTCTGGAGTCTTCTAGAGTGGTTTCTTTGCATATTTTCTAAATAGTCCCTGTAAATTCATAGATTCACCAAAACTCGTGGAAATTGTCAATATAAACCCTAATAAGGTGATCTAATTATATTTTAGTCCTTTTTCCAGTAAATGTGAGGGGAAATATTCCTAGATAAAATGTGCCAACAGGATGATAGGCTGAGCTGAAGTTGAGACGAGTATCCATAGACTCGTGGAGCTTCTCCCAGAACCTGGAGGTGAACTGAGTACCACGATCTGACATGATCTTCTTGGGTACACCGTGCAAGCATACAATTCTTGCCATATACAACTACGCAAGCTTTGCTCCCGTATAGGTAGTCTTTACTGGGATGAAATGAGCCACTTTGGTGAAGCGATCCACGATGACCCATATGGAATCATAACCACCTTGCGTGCGTGGTAAGCCTACTATGAAATCCATACTTATTTCTTCCCATTTCCATTCTGGTACCTTCAAAGGTTGCAACAATCCTGTAGGTCTTTGGTGTTCTGCTTTCACTCTCTGACATGTGTCGCACAAGGCCACATATTCTGCAACATCTCGCTTCATACCATACCACCGGTATAGGGTCTTCAAGTCCTGATACATCTTCGTGCTTCCTGGGTGAATGGAATAAGCAGACTCATGTGCCTCTCGTAGAATGTTGTCCCGAAGGGGTTTCAAGTCTGGCACACAGATCCTTTGCATCAGCCACAAGGTCCCTTGGTCATCAACTCTAAATCCCGAGGCCTTACCAATCTTGATGAGTTCCTTGATCTTTGTTGAAGGTTCAAAACCGTGTTGAAGTTCACCGCAAGCCTACGGGTGACTTGGTGCCTTTTTCACCAAGGAGGGTCCCCCAAGGTTTGTCAATCCAAGGATCGGAAGCAAACCGCTAAGGATCTCGACCTCGTCTAACCAAACTAACCTAACATTAAGTGAAGATTGCATAAAAGGTAACCTTTAAGGGTGCATGTGTGGTGGCACAAGGTTGATCACGTACACAAACATAGGCAAAGTAAAGCACCACCAAGGGAACGACTAAGCCTAGCGCCTTCTAGTTGTAGTTTCGGCAAACGAGCAACAAATCATGCATCTCATCTAAAAGTATCCTTAAACTCCTACCTCCGGCCTACCTCCCGAAGACATCCGCTCGTTCGGGGGAAATCATCATGTCATGATGCTCCCTTAATGAAGCGGGGAATCCACGGGCGTGCCCATACATGGACAAGTCTACCAATCACGAAGGGTCAACACGCTAGATCTAATCACCATGATTACATAAAGCATGCTATGTAGTCTAAACTAGCATTAGACTATGGATCAAATCATATTCACGATAGGTAGAAGGTAAAGACGGAGACATGGAATCGCTTAAAGATCAGAAAACATGATTGTCAATACTCACATGAAAGTATGTATTACATCATCACCACCGAGATCATACCTAAGATGATGAACACGTAGCTCAGGAACTCCGCCATGGCACAACCACGCAGGGCTGCCATGGTGGCTAGGGTTGACCTAGGTCATACCCTAGACAACTTCGAGGTCTCCACTGTGTTGACACTTCTGAACGTCGACCACTTAAGAACAAATTTGGACTCCGTCCTTAGCGTCAGCGCTAGAAGTGTCTGTTGGCACTTCCCAATGTCACAACTAACAGGCGCAGTTTAGCCTGAACATTGAGAGTTGCCATAGGTTTAATCTAAACGATCATGAACGAATCCGCAAGCGCACAGATAAACCATTGTAGCATTTCCCTAAGGAAGGAGAGTATTCCAAGGGTATCGAATCCAAGGAAGGCAAAGGCGGATATCTTAGACTTATGCTTTTGCTCTGAATGTAAACCAAGAGATAGATATAGGGAAAACACACTCAAAGGCAGGGGTAAGATAAATGATATAAAGGGGTAGTGTGACACACACACCTCAAATTTACCTCTACTCTAGCACACTACGGCTTAGGGGGAACATACGAGTTAGCTCTAGGTTCTAATGTACTAATCACACAAAGCTAGAAGATACAAGAGATAGGCATGAGTATTGCATGAGGGAAACATGGTTCAGCACCCAGGTACAAACGGGGAGCTAGCCAGCGACGACCAGCACTCTGCGAAACTAGACTTTAGACTCCTACAGCAGGTACCCCAACGCGGAGGTTGCCCTAGGATCCAACAGGGCTGTCACCACCTGAGGACCGACCTCTCGTTACGGGGGGTATGCTCATAACTATCGTAGCTAGACAACCCAGGTACCATGCCTACGTTGCTGCTAGACTTCACCCGGCCCGGGCTATTGTGACCTAGGGTGAGAGCCACCAGAAGACTGGTCAACTAGACCGAGTACCGTAGCTTGAACACAGACTCCATGCAACACTCTCATGCTATCTAACAAGATCAACTAAGGCTAGACATACGAACAGATATGAACTCTCTTATGTCTAATCAACAAGATCAAAGGGTCGTGTTCGTGAAGAACACGAGCCTCTAACTTATGAACAAACACATAAGGAAGGAGTTTATCACCCTTCAAGTGGATCAAAAGGTAGTGTTCACGAAGAACACGAGCCTCTAAATGATGAACAGAGGATGAACTCAAGAACATATCAAGAATATGATCTACCATGACTTTATATGAAATAGCTGAATAACTGAAGTAGATCAAAGTCATACAAAGAAATAAAGATAAAAGAGAACTCATACCTAAACTTCCAAGAGAACTTGGAACCTGAAGAAGAGCTACTCTAGCCTACCCCCTAGCCTTGGAAACTAAAAGTGAGAGGAGAATGAGAGAGTGGTGTGTGAGAAATGGGAGCCCCTCCCCTCCTATTTTTAGAGGAGGACAAGGCTTGCTCGGACGCCCAAATGGCCCCTAAACACCCTGGACTGCAGCAAGTGACCAATGAGCAACCACCACATGTAAGGACCAGATGGGGTGCCATTAAGGTGGTTCGGCCGATCCTAGGATCGGCCGACCCCTTAGGGTGGCCCCACCTGGTGTGCTTCCTCTGAGTGGCTGCCCTGTGGGCCCTCTGATCCATCCCTGGTGCATGGCTTGATTTGGTATCCGAGGTGGGCCCTTTGATCCATGTGAAGTCCATGTGGCGTCGTCTGATTAGTCGGTTAGTGCCTCCCCTGGATCGATGACGTGTCTTGTCATGTCGCCATTGGTGGCAGCCACCTCCTCAGCTGAGTTGGCATGGTTGCTTCATAGAAGTGGAGTTTCCTTCTCTTTTAAGGGGTAAATCACCTACATACAATTAATCTCCAAGGACAAGTGGAACTACATTATTCAAACCTAAATGCTAGTAAATAATGCATATGCCTCCATTTATGTGAGAATATTGAGGGTTGGAAATGGTGAATTTCCACCGTCAACAAACTCCCCCAAGCTAACCTCTTGCTCGTCTCGAAGCAAGACATTAGAGACTTAGGTTGGTTGATCAGGAGTTGCTACAATGTTATATTCTCAACTTATGGCAAACATACAGCAAAGTACTCTACCAAGTGTTTGAACAAGTTAGCAATGTTCTTACCTTTCACCTGATATGTGGGGCATATAGCTTCACCTGCCTTGGGTGGTTGAGAGACAGAATGGTTATATAGAGAATGCATAATCACTCATACCTTGATCAGCTTAGCAATCCGGAGGTTTTGCAAAATTTTTTTAAAAGAAAATTAGAGTTCCTTAAATGATACTCTTGGATCGCTCAAAGGTGTATGTTTCCTCACCAAGGCATCAATGCTGCCTTTCTTCACATCCTACTCCTAATAGGCTTTATGTGGAGCTATAGGTAGGGAAGATGTGGCATACTTGTCTCTCATATATTGCTAAGTCAAAAACCGGATCCTTGGAAGAAACAAACATACATCCTGATCAAGATGTGCATATGTGTGTGATGGATATGAACATGGCAAGGTGGATACTAGGCCCGGAAATGGGTGCTAGATATTGCCATGTTTTATATTAGGGAATGAGGGATTGATGGTAAGGTGGACACTAGCCCCGGAGTAGGTACTAGTTATTACCATCTATATGGTGGAACTCTTTCTCTTGCACATATCAATCCCTTTTTTCTCCTTTGAAATTTTTTTTCGAGACTTGGGCTAGCTCTCTTTATTTATTTTTGCCATGCTTTTGAGCATGCTTTTCTTCTCTCTTTATTTATTTTTGCCATGCTTTTGAGCATGCTTTTGAGCATGTCTCTATTGGAGATATTTGGAGAGGGATGAATAATGCAAAGATACATAGAGTTTTATTTTGCGGAAGAATGCATAAGTAGTATGGAGTAAATGATGAATGCTTAACTTCCAGTGTAGAAGTTTAGCATGAACGTGTACGTGATTTTGATCAGGGGAGTATGAGATCTAACAAGGGTCACAACAATTTGACAAGGCCCAATGAGAGAACAAGCTGCATATGTGGAGGCTAAGAACTAGAATCTACATATGGCCTTGGATAGGAAATTCTCATCATTGAGGAACTCATCATGTTTTGATTTTTTTTCAAAAAGGAAAACTCCGGATGTCAAGCATCACTATGCACAAGATCATAGCACTCTATTCTACCATATCATGTCTCACAACAACTTAGGCAAGGATCATGCTTTCTGCTACCCATAGTTTTCAAGCTAAGGTTTGAACATACAAGCCAACAAACTCAAAACTTAGGTAGGATACAAAGTTGTAAGCAAGACATACGAGGAGAATAAACAGAGCAACTATTCATCATTTCAACCATAGAGGCAAAGCATTCTTACTAAGCATATCAAAGCAAACTAAGCAAATGATGATGATGAAAGCAAATAAATATTTTTGGTCTTTTTATTTTGCAGATTTTTTTTGGATTTTCATTTATAAGATATTCTGAAAATGAAGGAAGATACAAGTTACCTCAGGATGGGGGTCCTCCCGAAAGCTAGCTTCAGGCTCACTGCGGAGGAGGGTAGAAGAAACCTTGACTTGCATAGTAAGCCCTCTGCGCATCCATGTACTGCCGCTGATCTTGCTGCATGGCTGCTATCCTCTCACCAGCTTGACGCTGCCACGCGGAGGTAGACTCGACGTGGGTGTTCAACGTCTCCTCCAATCCTGTAACCTGGACGGTGAGCTCTCCCATCTGCTGTGCGAGCTGAGCGTCGCACGCAGAGGCTGAGGAGTGCCGTCGGAAGGACGAAGACGGAGGTGGACCACCGGAGCTGGAACTAGCGGGTGTGGCCCACTGAGCTCTGCTCGCGTCCGCACAAGCCGTGCCACTCACACTCGGCTGGTAGGTGGGCTGGTCCCAACCAGGTGCATATCCAGGGGTAACCCCAGACACGTACCCCGTAGGGGCCCCTCCTGCCACCGGTGGTGTAACAGGCTATGGCTGAGGCTGTGGTGGTGGTGTCGGCTGTGGCTGCTGCTGCTGCATGTGTGCTCTCTTCGCCGCGCTCCTGGTGGACCTGCCTGAAACACTAGCACGACGGCTTTCCTCTTGTGTAACAAGGGGAATGGTGAGTGACTCCGAGTTATGCAATCCAAACCCTGGGTTAGGTAACGGGATTTGATTTGCATAGCCCGGAAAGAAGAAAGTCAAAGAATCATTTGGGCCCTTCTTGAGTATATGCCCCTAGATCAAGTATGCCTCATCAATGAGAACTCAGGGCGTCCCGATGAAGGGTACGGGATTCCCGCTAAGAACCCCGAGTCTGAGAGCAATACGAGTTACCAAGGCCGTACACTCAATAGGACCTATCATCTTGAAATTCGTCAACCACTGCCGAATCATTGCTTTAACGGGAGAGACCTTGATCCGGTTGACAGCGGCGTATAATAGCATCATCTCATCGCTGTGCACGGGCCGAACATCCTCTCATGGGAAGAGAGTGATGGCGAGCCACTTGTGCCATAGACGGAGAGTGGGATGCACAATATCGTTGCACCGAGGTACAAAGTTGCCACTGTAAACAAGACCAGAGATATCTGCCCAGAAAGATTCCCGAACATAACCCTCACAAGCTCGCTTCAAAGAGACAGCACAACGAGGACTAAAACCAAGAAGACGACTAAGATCCTCCCAAGAAAGACGATAATCGGTCCCGAAAAGACAAAACTCAACGCCATCCGGGGTCTCGGTAAGAGAGCAAAGAAACTGGATGGTGAGGGGTCGAGAGCCAAGCTCTGTGACCGGCGCAAACTCCTCCCAACCAAGAGCATTCCAAATAGAAGCGAACTCGAGATTCATACCTATTTTCTCCATGAGAGCCGGGTCGAAGTCCCTAGTGTGGCGAAGACTCGGTGCTTCAGGAGAGCATAGGCTTGCTGCTCTCGAGCGCCCAGCAAGCTGAGGTAGGGGGTGTCGTTGACGACCTCCTCCGTGGCTTGTGGCTCGGCTTGCTCCTCTTGCTCTTCTTCATAATCCATCGTTGATGGGCTCGGCATCGGCTCGGCGGGGGTGGATGCACTCGTGCTTGCCCGCGAACGGGAGCGTGAGCGTGTCACCCTCCGGAGAGTGTTTGCCGCCCAGTTCATGCTAGCACAACAACAAGGGACAACAAGAGCAACTCGGTGATGGGTTAGTGAAATCAAATGAAGTGCTTACCGAGCTTGCTCCACCAATAGCAATAATTTCAGCAACACAATAGAGAGACCACTTGATGATCCAATCTTGAGCAAGAAATCCAAGAAAACCAAGAGAGCAAGGAGTAGAGAGGGGAGTGTGAAATGAAATGAGTTGAATGGGTGAAGAACACCCCCTCTCGGGTCCAATTTATAGAGCAAAGGGGCAGCACACCGCGGGATAGCCATTGGGCAACGGCTAGGAGCTGTTGGCCAAGGCTGGGCCCACTTGATCGTTGCCAGGGTTCGGCCGAACCCTGGTTCGACCGGCCCACTGGTGGGCCCGGTGCTGGCCCCCTTTTGCTGGTATGCCACCAACGGCTATATGAAAATATGCCAAGGTGCACCGGCCAAACTTTACTCCAGAAATTGCCCAAATAAATTTTCTATGGTTTTCAAACTATGAAATGATTTTCAGAATTTTTATTTTGAAAGGGAAAAGGGCTAGATAAATCTAGCATGCAAATGCAGAGTTTTGGAAAATCAAACATGCAATTTTGGAAATGAAATTTTGGAAAGGAAAATATGAGATAAATACCAGCTTTAACCTTTTTGGTAGAAAGGACCCATCATTTTTAGTCCGACGAGTTGGACTCTTCCCAACGATCAATTCCATTCGGCACCCCACTCCTGAGAAGTAGAGGTTGGTGCCATTTCAATCTTCCGCCATTCTTTCCGAATTTTCCTTAACCTCTTTGACGGAGATTTCTTCCTTGGGGGTGAAGGCTCCGTCCTTCCCCCAAGCTGCTCAACACTATCTTGCACCAAATAACATTGCTCTTCTTTGTCCTGAAACTTGAACTTCAAGTTCCTCTCCCCAATGCGGAAATGGATGATACCGGATCCCACATTGATTCTAGCTCGGACATCACTGAGAAATGGTCGCCCAAGGATGAGCGGCATTCCTCCCTCGTCATCCATATTGAGGACCACGAAATCCGCGAAGACATAAGAGCTCTTGACCTTAACCAATAAACTCTCGGCAATTCCTTCTGGATATCGGATCGTTGAATCGGCGAGTTGGATAGTCCGTGCTGTTGGAGAGAGAGCTAGATATCCCAGTTGCTCGAACATGGCCTTGGACATGAGATTAACACTTGCACCAAGGTCACAAAGAGCATGCCTGATCTTCTTGTAATAGATTGTGCACGTGATAGTTGGGTAGCCTGGATCTTTCTTGTGCACCACTGCTGATTCCTCCCATGGATCGAGAATTTGTTGAATGGGCTTTCCTGCATAGTCAGAGGCACGTGTCTTCCTAGGTGGCTTACCCCACCTGGTGGACACTACACTAACATTTTCACAAGAGGATACAGGTTGCCCCGGGATCCTCCCGTTATCAGGAGATGGAACCAAAGCAGCCAGCTGAGCCAACTGGGTTTCTAACATCTTGTTGAAACTCAGCTGACTCTTCTGGGCAGAAGAAAAACTATCAAGCTTAACGTTGAGGCTTTCTACAGTTTTATCAAGGGCAGCTAGCTTCTTGTTAATACCTTCATTAATCTTAGCTTGCCCGAAAACAAGATCTCTCAAGGAAGGTTGGTTAGGATTGTAAGAATTACCTTGGTTACCTCCTTGATAATAAGGGCGTTGTTGATTCCACGATTGGCCTCCTTGTTGAGGTGGACGGTAACCGTTATTATTGCCATTCATGTACATCACTTCCTCCTAAGTCTCCGGACAATAGTTGCCTGAGTGTCCAGTGTTGCCACAGACTTCACAAGTCATGTGAGAGTCCATAGGCAAAGAAGTAGTGGCCATGACAGCCTTCTCGCTGGTGTAGTCATCCAATCTCTTCATAAGAAGATCCATCTTGGCAGTAATCATGTCTGCTTCCTTGACAGTATGAGTACCCCTCGGTCGTGGTTGGAGTCTTTCATCACTCCACCCTTGGTTGGAGACCATCTTCTCCATGAGCAATTTAGCATTGTCAACAGTGAGTGAGAAGAATGCTCCTTGAGCAGCAGCATCAATATGGCCTCGGGCTGTCGGAGTCAACCCGTTATAGAAACTTTGAAGAATGAGCCAATCTTCCATCCCATGACGAGGACAGGCCAGGACATACTCCTGAAGCCTCTCTTGCTGCTTGCTGAAAACCAGAAATCCTTCCACGAAGAGCATTGGTTTTACCCAATGGGAAGAACATCTTGAGAAATGCCTGTGAACACTTCCTCCAAGTGTCAATAGATTCCCGGTTCGCGTAGAACCATTGCTTAGCCTTTCCCAAGAGGGAGAATGGAAATAACCGTAAACGAACAGCATCCATATTTGCACCCCTGATGACGAAAGTGCTGCACAGCTCTAGGAATTGCTGCAGATGAGCATTGGCATCCTCATTTGGCTTGCCACAGAATGGGCTAGCCTGTACCATCGTGATTAAACCCGTCTTGATCTCGAAATTTTCAGTCCCCATTGCCATCTCAGGGCCTTGCAGCACCTAGTCAGCGGAAGGAGCTGAGTACTCACGAAGTGTCTTCTGGGCCATAACATTGGACGTGGATGGTACAAAGGAAGCTGGTTTGTCCTCCGGACGAGTACGACGAGGTGAGCCGAAATGAATTCGAGCTTTCATCACAAGTGACTCGGGATCTTCAGTAAAATTCCCCGGTAGGTCGAAACCAGTCATACACTACCTGTCTTCATCATCCAAAGATAAAAGAAGACAATCAAGGTTAGCCTGCATTGAGGGTTGTCCTAACCTACTCAGAGTTTATAAACAGATGCAGAGCATAGTCAAGATAATCCTGTGCCTTCCCCGGCAACGGCGCCAGAAATGCTTGTTGACACTTCTGAACGTCGACCACTTAAGAACAGATTTGGAATCCGTCCTTAGCGTCAGCGCTAGAAGTATCTGTTGGCACTTCCCAATGTCACAACTAACAGGTGCAGATTAGCGTGAACATTGAGAGTTGCCATAGGTTTAATCTAAACAATCATGAACGAATCCGCAAGCGCACAGATAAACCATTGTAGCATTTCCCCAAGGAAGGAGAGTATTCCAAGGGTATCGAATCCAAGGAAGGCAAAGGCGGATATCTTAGACTTATGCTTTTGCTCCGAATGTAAACCAAGAGATAGATATAGGGAAAACACACTCAAAGGCAGGGGTAAGATAAATGATATAAAGGGGTAGTGTGACACACACACCTCAAATCTACCTCTACTCTAGCACACTACGGCTTAGGGGGAACATACGAGTTAGCTCTAGGTTCTAATGTACTAATCACACAAAGCTAGAAGATACAAGAGATAGGTATGAGTATTGCATGAGGGAAACATGGTTCAGCACCCAGGTACAAACGGGGAGCTAGCCCGCGACGACCAGCACTTTGCGAAACTAGACTTTAGACTCCTACAGCAGGTACCCCAACGCGGAGGTTGCCCTAGGATCCAACAGGGCTATCACCACCTGAGGACCGACCTCTCGTTACGGGGGGTATGCTCATAACTATCATAGCTAGACAACCCAAGCACCATGCCTACATTGCTGCTAGACTTCACCCGGCCTGGGCTATTGTGACCCAGGGTGAGAGCCACCAGAAGACTGGTCAACTAGACCGAGTACCGTAGCTTGAACACAGACTCCATGCAACACTCTCATGCTATCTAACAAGATCAACTAAGGCTAGACATACGAACAGATATGAACTCTCTTATGTCTAATCAACAAGATCAAAGGGTCGTGTTCGTGAAGAACACGAGCCTCTAACTTATGAACAAACACATAAGGAAGGAGTTTATCACCCTTCAAGTGGATCAAAAGGTAGTGTTCACGAAGAACACGAGCCTCTAAATGATGAACAGAGGATGAACTCAAGAACATATCAAGAATATGATCTACCATGACTTTATATGAAATAGCTGAATAACTGAAGTAGATCAAAGTCATACAAAGAAATAAAGATAAAAGAGAACTCATACCTAAACTTCCAAGAGGACTTAGAACCTGAAGAAGAGCTACTCTAGCCTACCCCCTAGCCTTGGAAACTGAAAGTGAGAGGAGAATGAGAGAGTAGTGTGTGAGAAATGGGAGCCCCTCCCCTCCTATTTATAGAGGAGGACAAGGCTTGCTCGGACGCCCAAATGGCCCCTAAACACCCAGGACTGCAGCAAGTGACCAATGAGCAACCACCACGTGTAAGGACCAGATGGGGTGCCACTAAGGCGGTTCGGCCGATCCTAGGATCGGCTGACCCCTTAGGGTGACCCCACCTGGTGTGCTTCCTCTGAGTGGCTGCCCTGTGGGCCCTCTGATCCATCCCTGGTGCATGGCTTCATTTGGTATCCGAGGTGGGCCCTTTGATCCATGAGAAGTCCATGTGGCGTCCTCTGATTCGTCGGTGAGTGCCTCCCCTGGATCGATGACGTGTCTTGTCATGTCTCCCTTGGTGGCAGCCACCTCCTCAGCTGAGTTGGCATGGTTCCTTCATAGAAGTGGAGTTTCCTTCTCTTTTAAGGGGTAAATCTCCTACATACAATTAATCTCCAAGGACAAGTGGAACTACATTATTCAAACCTAAATGCTAGTAAATAATGCATATGCCTCCATTTATGTGAGAATATTGAGGGTTGGAAATGGTGAATTTCCACCGTCAACACACCGCCGTCATCTCCCTCTGGTGCTCACTTCTAGGTTTCGCCGAGTTCAGATGAATGGATCGGATTCAACCCCCACTCTTGGACGTCCAAGGGGTTGTATTTATGCCCTTGGGGAGCCTTGGGGCATGCTCCCCCTTTCCTTGCACGAGATCTTGCTTAGGAGTTAAGCAAACTTGGTTTCCATAAAATCAGTCTCGCCCAGATTTTCTTGATTCGCAGCCATTCCTTTCTGACACCAAATCTCCCATGTCCGGACTCCAAATAATGCAAATTCGTTGTCTAGATTGTGTGCCACGAAATTATCTCCAACTTTAGTATTCATTGCTTTCCTTTGAAACGAAGATAAGATCCCCAAAACGGCCTCGGAAGATAATTTGTCTGATTTCGGACTTATCTGCGCAGCAGGTATTTCGGGGGCCATATCTCCTAGCTCCTTGACCCGAATTGGGCCTTCCATATGTCCAAATCGAAGCTCTCGTCGAGGCCCACAACTTTGCTATTCAAACTTTTGCCATTAGAGGTTGTTTAAGTCTCCGAATCTACACCGAAAGATCATGCTGTTCTGGGCTGCGCGAATATGTCTTAGGCTGAGTTGATCTCGTGGGTAAACCTCCAACTCTGAAGGGCCTGGGCTCTCTGGCCCACTTCAGGCCTGTCATCCTTCACGCGGCTTTTCTTACAATTTTGACATTTTGTATCTTTGCATATGGGCTTTAGACGTCATTATCCCCGCGATCAAGATAAGGGGTCTTGTCGCATGAACTCCCGCATCTTCTGTTTAGGTTCTCGGAGTTTCACGGCTTCATGCTTTGGTCCTCAGGTCATTTGGAGACATGTTCACTTCGTGTCTTGACTTGTGCCGGGCTTCATGACCTTCTCATAAAGTGTTCGATGAACTCTACCCGGAAGTCCTCATTTAGGGGCTTAAATCCTGTGTAAACAACATACTCCAAAAACCATATGCAAGTGCGAACTTGTTACATCATTCACATGCCTAGTGGCGGGTTAGTTATAAATCAAAGCTCAAACCAAAGTGTAACAAGTGCTCTTGGTTGACGGAAATCGACCGTCAACATACCCCCATGCTTACACCTTGCTCGTCCTCGAGCAAGCCTTCAATGGATGTCAGTATTGCCTTTCAATGTCCATACCCTGCACTAGATTATACATGAGAAAACATAATGCTCTCCAAGTTTATATTTGTTATAGTTCCATAAGGTAACTATCTCTCATCTCTATGGACGGTAGATATCATTTAAGCTCTTTCCACAAGTAATTAATCATGCTCTCAAATTTTAAACAAATCTCAGAAATTTTGAAAAATAAAAAACGGGATGAAGAAAACTTTGCTTTACCAAGATCAATAATAAACCTCCTTACACCTTGCTCATGAACTCTCATCTCATCTTGTCTCTCAAGCCTACTTGTTCTACTCCTTTCCTCTCTCAAATATTTGGTGGAAGGCTTTATATGGAGCTATGGGAAAGTTTAGTCCTACCAAGATATTATAGTCGAGATATTATCAAAACAAGACAAGCTTCTCATGGTCTTACCGAAACTCGTCAAAAAGGTCAATGGAAAAATAATGTTACAAGGAGGGGGGAGAGAAAAATACACACACTTTGAGATAGGTGGACATGTGCAAATGGCAGAGTGATCCCGAGGCACAAACGAGGTACTCGTTATCGGATCTTGAAGCCTTTTTGAAAACTCAAAAAGCACTAAACATAGCTAGAGAACAGGGGAGCTTTATTTTATTTATTATATATTTTTTTCTTTCTTCTTTCTTTCTTTTTCTGATCATACTTTTTCTTCTTTATCATTTTTTTTCATCATTTTTTTTCATCATACTTTTTCTCTTTCTTTTTTTTATTTGCTCCCCTTGAACTCTAGACTATACTAGCACTTCCTTGGCAACCAAACCCCCATGCTTTGACGTTTGCTCGTCCATGGGCAAAAGAGGTGATAAGAACGCCAAGGTAGAAATTGAAGCTCTCATATTTTCTTAGAGAGAGATACTTGAAAAATCTTCTAGGGATCCTTTTGGAAATCTCCCTTACTCACTTGAAGGCACCTTCCTTGTAATCTTCCTCAAAATATTTATCCATACTCATATATTGGGTTGTGGTCAAGGAGGCGAACACAAAAAGATATTTTTGGGTTTTGTGGTTAGATATCCGGCGAGATTTGTAAAATTCCCAATGTGGAAACTCACAATGCACGGATAGAAGAGGCTAGCATAAAGAACAATACGCAAAATCGGAATGACCAGCTTCTTAGTCTCGAGCCAGAGAAATCAAGCCTTGAATCAATGCACCCAAAAATAAATCTTGTAAACTAAGGTTTTTGCACTCAATTGAATGTAAGACTTTGGATAGGTAGAGCAAAATGCAAGTGGTATTAAAGACAATGCTAGCATATCTTTTAAGAACAAAAAAAGGATCTTTGATTCATTCAAAATTGAGAGCAACGAAAAACAACTATGGGACTTAAGTTATCATAACTTCCACAAAAGATTAGGCTAGCATTAAATAAATTTCAGATTCATATTAAAAGAGAGCACTAGCTTAATCATATATAAACCAAGCACAAGAATAAGCAAAGCGGCAACGATCATCATATATCCATAAGCAAGAGCATACGAGATATCATCATGTTGAGCACAAGGTAACGGTGATTATTATTGAAAACAAAACAAATCTAGGTTGTACTCCTAGTAGCCATGTTATTCTAAAGAGAGATATACAAGGGTTGCATCTAAGGGTGTGGAAAGCATAAACATATGTACAAGCATTTAGAAAGACAGACAAAGAGAGGGTTGAGGATTTATTACCGTCCTTTGATGCTTGAAGTGTAGCGCGGTCTCCCCCATGCTTAAGCATTGTGCTTAACATGGAAGAAGAACCGTGATCCTTGCTCCATGTGGTCTTCTCATGTCCACCAAATCCTCCCCCATGCTTAGCATGTTGCTAGGCATGGAAGATGATGAACCATATTTAAGTCCTACTGCCATGTGTGGATCGTCATACTCTTAACTTTGTCTTGATTGTCCTCCAACGTCCACCCTTTGTCACAAGCCTCCGTCCCAATCGAATTTATGGGAGTGATTCACAATGCCTGCAAAATAATTTTAAAGCACAAAGTACCCCCGAGGTGATGGTCGGGAATACTCACTGTTGACACATCTTATCCTATATATTTATAAGTCAACTAAACATGAGAAAAGGGCATAAATGTTAATATCAACTTAGAATAGGGTGCCACTAACAGTTTTTCTGGAGATTTGGTAAATTATATAAATCCAGGAACCATTTGGGAAAAGTGCTAAAAGAATCGAATCTAGAAGACTCCAGAAGGCTCCGGAACTCAACCTGACTTGGCACCGAAGAAAGAAGCATCTAGAAGAAGCGACGGACCACCTGGCCGAAGTGGGCCCCGAGAGGGGCCCACCCCAGCCCGATCGGCCTGGTGGTGGGGCCGGTCGGCCTCCCCCGGGCGCCACCTCAGCCCTACTTCCAGAAGGTTCTTTCACCGCCTATGAGGATCAATCTAAACCACTCGTTAGGTCGGTTTGATCAAACGGCGCGCGTCTACCCCTCAGGGCTATATAAGCAGCCCCCCTGCCCCCTGGCAGAGGCATCTGGAAACCTGAGTTTGCATACACCAGATCAAGTCATCAAGTCAGAGATACTACGCCCTAGAAACACCATATAGCAGAGTAGCTAGCTAGTCTAGATCTAGGAGGAGGCAAGGCATCTACTTGGCTCCTAATCGTCTAGAGGCTGATCGAGATACTGATCTAGCTTCGCTCTTGTAAGTTCTTATCTAGTTCCTTACATTTGTTATACAGACATATGTTCTTATCAATGATTATATTCGACATTATATGCTTTGGTGTTTATTATGATTACATGTTTAGCATAGTTGATTTGCCTTTATATTCATGTATGGAGTCGTATAACCCTCACCTAGATCATTTGTTAACATGGGTGAACGGTAAAGACAGTGTAAGCGTGGTGCTTATATTGTATTTATCTGCAATTGCACCCTATATGCCGGGTCGTGTGGTAGATCGTGGTGGTGACAGCACTATTGAGTCCTTCGCAGTCCACCCCCCGTGTATAGGACTAGTGGAGCCTTATACTGTTTGGGTTGTTTCAAGTTTCGGCCTTGATCCTCCTGGATAGTCTCCCCATGCATTGATATAATAGTTCTTCTTCCATGATTGTTAAATGTTTGCACTAATCATAGTTTGCATTGACATATAGTTTAGAGTTACCGAGGAGTATCCTCTCTAACTAGACTTTGCTATGTTTCTCTTGCTATAATGACACTTTCTAGCTGCTCATGATGTTATGACTTGAACAATGCTATCAATATCTTTATCTTTATGTGACTTACCCCTGTTTATAGCAATTGATATATTTTGGCCACTCTACATTATAAAACTGAGAGATGAGCATGTATTAGCTATTATGGATTAGAAAGACTTCTTTCCCTGTGGTAGAATATAAATACGATACCTGGTTTTACTCCTGGTTAAAATGCTACAATGGTATATTCATATCTGTGCGCTTGCGGATTCCCAGTTTATATATATCTTCTTTTCTAGAGATCCAAGGCATATGTAAGAGTACCATATCCATGCGTTTTCTGGCACACCTGTCAGGGCTGACAACCTATATCGAGTTGTGCTATGAATCGTGTCGGAGTTCACCTTTTAGTTTAATCTGAAAGCAACATCTGATATACACTTAGCATCATGTTAAGATATATCTTTGCATTTCTGGTGCGGTCGATAGAGATGGATCTTATATCCGTTTCTATTCGATGACGTTAGCAATGTCAACACTCACTCTATGCCGACAAACCAAAGACATCCCCTAAGATTTTAACTTGTGGCATAGTTAATCTAGCGAAAGAAAAGTTAAAACCTAGTGGGTGTGCGTGTGTGCAAGTATTAATGCAAATGATAGGATGGTATAAAGACAAAACAATGTTTACACCAAATTCTAAGCTCCATGCTTACAAAGTGGTTGGAAAACTTCTCCCTTGCCACAAAAATTTATTAACCAAGGTCAAAACACCATGCTTATTCCAAGATTAACAATTCCTTATAGTGTAAGATAAGTAGGGCTCATTGCAAAGTTTATAAGCAACCAATGCAACAAGATAGCAAGGTATGTAAAACTGAATGGTGGTGGTCTCCAATCATGTCTAAACACCATGTTTACACATGATTGCAAAAAGGAGTAACACATGTCGACAAGCATTAACATATATATGAAAGCATTCATCATAATGTTTCACAAAAAGACCAAGCTATCATAAAGCGGAAGATGACAATGAGGGGGATACAAAATGCAAATGCAAAGAGTTAGCACAAGCAAATGTTAGCACGGGTTAAAAAGATCAAACAACCAAACTAACAAGGTTTTAAGGGTAGGTTATGGGTATCCTATATTTTTTGCTCAAATAAGAATTTTGAAGAGAGGGAGTCAAGCATAGAAATTCTATCTAAGGTGGTGTTTGAAAGTTTTTTTTATGGAAAACAAACCTATGGTTTTGGGAAGGCTAAAGGTGAGAAAGGTTTTCTCATAGCAGGGCTAGTTAAAGTTTTTAGTTAGAGCAAGGGATAGAGGTGGGCTTGGCCAACTGGAATAGTGCAAGCCAATCAACACAAGTCAACCCTACCCTTGTCGGCTACGGGTTTTTGGTGGGGCTATAGGTAGGCTTAGGTTGGTTGGGCAAAAAGTTAGATCAACACAAAGCATGCGATGCAATATGACATGGATGAACAAAATGACATGATATGGTGGTTGTCTAAAACAAATGCAAGAGTTAGCCTAAATTAACTAGCCACAAGCTTAGAGTCAAAGGATGGTGCCAACCTCATATCTCTCTCTAAAAAGACTCAAAAGAAAAAGACACTAAACACTAATAGGCACACAAAAAGGTCTACAAGTTTTCCAAGATCAAGAACAATGTGCTTCCTCAATAATGATTAAATCAAACAACATGGTGTTGTGGTATTTATTAGAGCAATGGTACAATGTCACTTGATGTTTCAGTTTAAGATCACAATGTAGACGGTCATAAAATCTATATATAAAGAAAAGAAAACGGGTTGCCTCTCGCAAAGCGCTTCATTTAAAGTCATAGAGCATGACTTTCTTACGTACCTTTTTGTTGTTGCGAAGCCATGGTCCTTCATGTAAGAATTGAAGATGTCCATGCAGCTTTGATCCACTCTCCATGCTTAACACGATCATTTTACTTGATGAGAGGCTTGCCCGATCGTTTCCTTGCATCATCATCACCTTCTCCTCCTTTGCTCTTCATCGCTGCTTCCTCTTTCATGAATTTCCCTCTCTGCCCAGACCAGACCATGTAGCAAACAATTCCTCCGATGCGTGGCGCATGAAATTGTCTTTCCATCAAGTCTTTGTTGACCACCAACGGACTCCGAACGAGTGAGTTATACTCGTTTTACTCCAATGTTATAATTTGTCCAAATCTGATTTCAGACAGTGCAACGCCTAATGTTTTTGCCATATCTCCTTCTACTGGTCTTCAAATTCATCGATCTTGGAGGTATTGGAATCGGTACTTGATGGAGCTTCTGATTTTCAACTTTTTCCTTCTTCTACATATCTGATCAGGTGCTCAAAATTGATGAAAACAACAACATCCGTACTCGAGATTCGGGGAGGCGATGCACGAGCTTGCAATTCCTTTAGGGCATGACTTCTCTTCTTTTTATTAAGGTTTAATGACCTGCATGGTTAGTGAAACTCAGGTTTTCTCCCAACAAACACTCTTTTAAGGTCACTAGCTTGACCAACCACGAAGCAAGTCCAAGATTTGCAAAGTGTGGAACAAATATATGCAACCATAACCACAATTTAAATTTGGTAAACAAAGAAAGTTGTGATTAAAAGTAGCATAAGTTTCTTGCTCAGCGCTGAAGCTCTCATTAGACATGGGTTCATTAGGCAAATAAATCAAAGGTGTTCAAGCACAACATAGCCTCTTTATCATACTCAAGAAATTCTAGCCCATCAACATGATCATTAGAGGTGCAAGGCATAGAATCAAAACATACTATTGGATAAGAACACAAATATATCAAAAGAAATATATCATATCCAAAAGTACCTCGAGAGATTAATGTCTACCTTAGCCTTCGAGCTTTTCATCGTGAGTGATCCTCCGGAGTTGAAAGCGAACAATCCTTGATGATCGAAGGTGGCTTGCGTAGACTTTTCTCAATTTCTCCCTTTGTGCCACATGTCATCAAGGTTGCATTGAGTAGGATCACCCCTCTTCTTCATTTGTGGGGCTTCACACATGTCTTAAATTTCTTCATGTAGTTCCATGATCTTTCATGTGAGAGCCCAAAATATCCGCGCCATTGGATGTTGTCTTATGTGTGTAGTCCATTGTGGTCTTCTTCAAACATCTCCTTACGTCGGATGTCGCCAACTTGTGTCTTCATTCGCCAATGCTCCAGGGGTCTTTGTTTTGTTCCAAGCCTCTAAATTTCTTCATGTGTGGTCTAATGGAAGCATTCCCGAAGCTCCTCTTCGTTGTTGTCGTTCTCATCTTCACCATCTTGTTCTCATCGTACTGCAGCTGCCTCTTCTTTGGATTTCCCCCTGTATACATAACAGAACATATACCAAAATATAATTCTATTGAAAAACTTATAAAATTACCTTTCCAACGGGTACTCATCCATCTTAATCGGAGTCCAATTGAGGGAGTTATGGCTGTTTCACTTCAACTATGCTTGCTGTCTAGAAATTTTCAGGACGCGCAATCATCGGTGATTCGGCCATATCCGCTTGTAGGAACCTCCGATCGATTTGATTCTTGACTCGTTGGAAGCGTAACTTCGTGGGGCTTCTAAATATCCAAAAACATCCTATTGTTCTTCCCATGAGGCTGTGCAAAACTTGATGCGAATGGAAACTTCGAAGATGTTGAAGAGTTTGATCTTGTGATCTTCGGGGCACCGATTGCTTCCAACACCTACTGCTTGATCAAATAAATCTCCACAAAATATTAGTCTTAAAATTTTAATTGACACGTTGACTTACCTTGTTCATGTGCTCTTGTGTAGGGTGTGGACTCGATAGCGGATGATGGACCACTAACAATGTTAGCACCTACCACTAAAGAGTGAATCTTGATGTCGCAGTCATCTTGATGGGGGCTGTATGTAGAGAACTCATCGAACGTCTTGTGTCTAGCTTTTCACCTGCTTTCAAGGACACAAACAAGAAAACAAGCATATATGCAATAATAAAAATTAGGCTTAGTCAAAAAGAAAGGTAGATCACCCTAGGGTTCGAGTTGCCGATCCCCGGCAACAGCGCCAGAAAAAAGGCTTGTTGACGGTTCAAAACCGTGTTGAAGTTCACCGCAAGCCTACGGGTGACTTGGTGCCTTTTTCACCAAGGAGGGTCCCCCAAGGTTTGTCAATCCAAGGATCGGAAGCAAACCGCTAAGGATCTCTACCTCGTCTAACCAAACTAGCCTAACATTAGGTGAAGATTGCATAAAAGGTAACCTTTAAGGGTGTATGTGTGGTGGCACAAGGTTGATCACGTACACAAACATAGGCAACGTAAAGCGCCACCAAGGGGACGACTAAGCCTAGCGCCTTCTAGTTATAGTCCCGGCAAACGAGCAACAAATCATGCATCTCATCTAAAAGCAACCTTAAACTCCTACCTCCGGCCTACCTCCCGAAGACATCCGCTCGTTCGGGGGAAATCATCATGTCACGATGCTCCCTTAATGAAGCGGGGAATCCACGGGCGTGCCCATACATGGGCAAGTCTACCAATCACAAAGGGTCAACACGCTAGATCTAATCACCATGATTACATAAATCATGCTATGTAGTCTAAACTAGCATTAGAGTAAGGATCAAATCGTATTCATGATAGGTAGAAGGTAAAGATGGTGACATGGAATCGCTTAAAGATCAGAAAACATGATTGTCATTACTCACATGAAAGTATGTATTACATCATCACCACCGAGATCATACCTAAGATGATGAACACGTAGCTCCGGAACTCCGCCATGGCACAACCACGCAGGGCGGCCATGGCGGCTAGGGTTGGCCTAGGTCATACCCTAGACAACTTCGAGGTCTCCACCGCCGTCGTCTCCCTCCGGTGCTCACTTCTAGGTTTCGCCGAGTTCTGATGAATGAATCAGATTCAACCCCCTCTCTTAGACGTCCAAGAGGTTGTATTTATGCCCTTGGGGAGCCTTGGGGCGTGCTCCCCCTTTCCTTGCACAAGATCTTGCTTAGGAGTTAAGCAAATTTGGTTTCCATAAAATCAGCCTCACCCAGATTTTTTTGATTCGCAGCCCTTCCTTTCCGGCACCATATCTCCTACGTCCGAACTCCAAATAATGCAAATTCGGTGTCTAGATTGTGTGCCACAAAATTATCTCCAACTTTAGTATTCATTGTTTTCCTTGGAAACGAAGATAAGATCCCCAAAACGGCCTAGGAAGATAATCTGTCTGATTTCAGACTTATCTGCGCAGCAGTTATTTCGGGGGCCATATCTCCTAGCTCCTTGACCCGAATTGGGCCTTCCATATGTCCAAATCGAAGCTCTCGTCGAGGCCCACAACTTTGGTATTCAAACTTTTGCCATTAGACGTTATTTAAGTCTCCGAATCTGCACCGAAAGATCATGCTGTTTTGGGGTGCGGGAATATGTCTTGGGCTGAGTTGATCTCGTGGGTAAACCTCCAACTCTGAAGGGCCTGGGCTCTCTGGCCCACTTCAGGCCCGTCATCCTTCACGTAGTTTTTCTTGCAATTTTGACATTTTGCATCTTTGTATATGGGCTTTAGACGTCATTATCCTCGCGATCAAGATAAGGGGTCTTGTCGCATGAACTCCCACATGTTCTGTTTAGTTTCTCGGAGTTTCACGGCTTCATGCCTTGATCCTCGGGTCATTTGGAGTTATGTTCACTTCGTGTCTTGACTTGTGCCAGGCTTCATGACCTTCTCATAAAGTGCTCGATGAACTCTACCCGGAAGTCCTCATTTAGGTGCTTAAATCCTGTGTAAACAACATACTCCAAGAACCACATGCAAGTGCGAACTTATTACATCATTAGCATGCCTAGTGGCGGGTTAGTTATAAATCAAAGCTCAAACCAAAGTGTAACAAGTGCTCTTGGTTGACGGAAATCGACCATCAACAATCTCCTTGATCTTTACATGTTCGAGTTGTCCTTTTCTGATGTCTTGCTCTAGTGTTTTTTTTGAGCACAAACTGTGGGGGAGATCCCCACAGCACCAAAACTCATTTTATAAATAAAAGAACAAGAGCAAGAGTTCTTACAAAGGTTTTAGCTGAAAGCATCTAACCAAAAACAGAAAGCTGACTGCAGGTCAAGACTAAATCTAACCGATTGAGAGAATCACTGATTTTTGAAGTTCTGAAACCACCTTTGCTGGCTTGGCTGTTGTCTATTGAAGATGTGATCATTTCTAATTTTCCAGAGCTCCCAAGCTGCTAACATAGTTGCTTCCATGAAAAAAGGCAGCCCACTGTCCTAGCTGGCTTGGGCTAATTTGTCTTCCAAACTGAGGTTGATATCCCAGTTGAAGCCAAGGCGATTCCAGCACTGGACTGCAAAGGGGCAAAGAAAGAAGAGATGCTCCAGGGTCTCATTCGCACTCAGGTTACATAAAACACAATGGTCATTGCTTCTGTCTCCAATGTGTCTCCTAGAGAGCATTGTTTTTGTGTTCAGCCGATCCACAAGGATAAGCCAGATGAAGAACTTTACTCTTGGTGTGCACCTTGATTTCCAAACTGCTTTGAAAATTGGGTGGGCCTGAATAAGGTCATAGACAAGGTTATAGAATTTCTTGACAGTGTAATCTTTACCCCAATCAGGCTTCTACTGATCTCTGGAGTTTTCATTGAGCTCAAGCTCTGGCAAACTTTCTTGTAACTGCCCAAGTTCTTGCAAAGCTTCTTGGGAAAGAGGAAGTATAAAGATTGCATCCAGATCCTCGGCCTCTAAGATGTCTTTAACAGAGGCAGCACTGTTTAGAGCAAAGGAGGCAAGTCTCGGATACGAAATGGCTAGCACAGAGGCAGGCCATCTATCTTCCCAAAAACAAGCAGAGACTCCATCGCCAATGGCACATTGGGAAAAGCCTCTATAGATACCATTTAATCTCAGAATGTCCTTCCACCAAAAAGAGCCAACTTCTGTTGCTGCATGTGAAACTTTGTTCTGGTAATATTTAAACCATACTAGATCAACCCAGGGCAGTGATTCTCTGTTGTAAAACTTGTGAAGGTGTTTGAGCAACAAGGCATCATTCTGTAATTTTAGATTAAGTACACCCAGACCACCTTTCTCTTTTGGTTTTTGAACTGTTTCCCAGGCTACTAAATTTCCTCCCTTTTTCTTTTCTGAGTTACCTCTCCACAGGCATTGCTTTCTTATTCTGTCTATATTATCTATTACTCCTCTGGGAAGTCTGATTGTGCACATTGCATTGGTTGTGATTGGAGTAATTGCTGCATTCAGCATTTGAAGCCTGCCTGAGTAAGAGAGCCATGTGGTGCAACCTGAGAGTTTCCTTTCCACTCTGTCCATCATTGGAGTTAGATCCTCAAATCTCGGTTTGGTGGTTCCCATTGGCAAGCCCAGGTAGGTAAAAGGGAAGGTGCCAATTGAGCAACCAAAAGTCAAGGCAAGTCTCTGAATTTTTTCTTCTGAAACATTGATTAGAAGCATCTGGGATTTCCTGTAATTAACCCTTAGACCAGTTGACTCAGCAAAGCAATTCAAGAGTGATTTGAGGAAGAGTAACTGTTGGGCATCTGCCTTCTTGATCAGAAGGGTATCATCTGCATATTGCACTATAGGAAAGTCATCCATTGGCTGAGCAATTGGGGCTTGAATGATGTTCTGTGTAGCTGCTTGATTAATTAAAACTTGCAATAGCTCAGCTGCTAGCACAAATAAAAGAGGGGACAAGGGATCACCCTGCCTGACACCTCTCTTGCATTTAAAGAATTTTCCAGGGACCCCATTGAGGAGGATTGTTGTTGATGCTGAATTCAGTATTTTGCTGACCCAGTGGATCCAGTTAGCTGGGAGACCTAGACTGGACATGATTTGAATGATTACCTGATGTTCAACCAAATCAAAAGCTTTTTCGAAATTCAGCTTTAGAATGATGATTTCTCTTCTGGATTGATGACACTGGTGAATATACTCAAAGCACCAAGCCAAGCAATCCTGGATGGTTCTTGATTTAATAAAGCCATACTGGTTTTTGTGTACCAAGCAATCCTGAGACAAGAGCCAAACTATGAGGATTAGTGGGGCTCTCGCTCTTGGCTCTCAAGCCACGATCAACCTCTGAAGACCTGAGCTTGGAGAATAGCTCATCAAGCGACAGCGTGTCGTATGCGCTCGACTCCTCAATGGCCTCGACCTTGGCACTCCACACGGATCTATCCAGGGCATGCAAAAGCTTGATAGCTTGATCATGATCCGCGTATGGGAGCACTGTCACATTGGCCCACATGTTGTTGACTATGCTAGTGGAGCGCTGAAACATAGCATCGGTCGACTCACTGGGGAGATGAGTGAAGTTCTCGTACTCTCTCTGGTAAGTAGAAAACATACGGGCTTGCACTTGGGCATTGCCAACATGAGCATTTCTCAACTTGAGTCAAATCTTTCCGGCCACATCCTCTCCGTACACTCGATCAAACTCTGAGGCACAGAGAGTACGGAACAAGTAATCAACGGCCTTGCTGTTGACCTCAAACATGTCTCACGATCCTGGAAGCAGAAAACTGTATGGGATGACATAATGAGGATTCTGAGTGACCTCCCAGATCAGAGTTCCCTTCCCATGCAAAAACGCGCCCATGCGCCTCTCCCACATTGGGTAATTCTTGCCATCAAAGTGCGGAGGACCCGACCCCTTGCCGTAATCGCCCATCTTTGGATCTTAGACTGGTTAGAATCAAGATGATCCGTAACCGGCTCTGATACCAATTGAAGGACCGAGTAGGGCGACCAGAGAGGGGGGAGTGAATGGGAGCCGATAAAAATTCTTCCCGAAGGTCGAACTCGGCCTATACCCCGATTGCCACTCCAAATGCTCGCGCACACAAAGGAAGCACCAAACAAGGCACACACAAGCCTACAAGATCAAGAGACAAGCCTTGGAGCAAAGAGCGGAAGCAACTAGACAAGAACCAAAGGACTTAGCCAAATCTGCGAAGTCCAAGGCAGACAGTCCGCATGGGTACGGCGGACTGTCCGCGTGTACGGCGGACAGTCCGTGAAGCCCCGGCGGACCGTCCGAAATAGGACCCCGAGCTACCAGTGCTGCACCGGGAAAAATCGAACAGTCCGGGCAAGCACCACGGACAGTCCGGCCACCCCTGGCGGACAGTCCGGCCAAAATCCCTGGACACCCCAGACAAACTTCGAGTCACCCCAGACAAAAAGCATCACCACGCGGACAATCCGGCCAACTCCCGAGGACAGTCCGCAAACTACTTGCAACAAAACCCTAGCAACAGAACGGATCGAAACGCGAGCGCGCACGAACACGGATGAACACGCGACAAACACAGGTCACGCGGAAAGTCCGCACGGCACTCGCAGACAGTCCGCCAGGCTCAGACAGAGCAGAAAAAGCCCGACCCCGCGAGGTCAACTCTCCAAATCCATCATCGGATCTCCCAAACGCCAAAAGCTCTTGAGACAAGATTTCGGGGAGATGATAAGCAACACAAGAGGAAGCTATGCCCCAAAAATCTCGACCTCTAAGCCACTAAATCATCAGGAATCGCGGATCACACGAACTCCACCAAGAACACGAACTCCGGCCAAAAACTCACGAATCGAAGGCTCTCCACGGCATTTGAGGAGTCAAGATCACACACAAAGGTGCGCAAGGCATCCACCCATGATCTCCTCAAAGAAATCCGAAGGAAAACTCCCTCAAATCCCCGAATCGAGCGAAGAACAAAACTCCCCAAAAATGTCACGAAAATCACAGAGGACTAGGAGATCACCTCAACGCCGATTGCTTCCATACATCCAGAGGTCAGAGTCTATACAAGAATCTAGCCTAAGGAATACAGAGAGAAAAGAAGCAGTTCAGAGCAATCTACCGGGGGAGGAAAACCTAGGGTCCAAGAGAGAGAGATGCCATCCACCTCTCCGCTATTTATACGAAGTCCATCGGAGGGAGGTAAATGACCATGCTACCCCTACAACTCAAATGAAGATACAACCCCTACGGGGTATTTTGGTCAAGTCTTCATCGGACGGACACGCTTCCATCGTGGCTTCGCTTCACATCGACGCAAACCCCACGATCACGCCACGTGCCCTCCGCCTCGAAGCTTCCCGAAGCTCCCGGATCACCGTCTCCGTCGCCTCGAGCCTCCGGGCTTGGTTTTGAGGCCCAAACCAAGAAACCGTCCACCGATGGTTTTGTGGGCAAACCAACAAACCCCGCGTGCAAGCTTCGGGCTCCATCCGCTACCTTGCACCGGCCCATGTTCACGACTTCAGCCCGCCAGTCTTGCACTGCACGGCTCGCACTTGACCCCATCAGCCACCGGGTCCATAGAACCAAGCCTACTTGCCACTCCATCACCCGAAGGCTACCACGGCTAAGGTCTTTGGCGCTTGTTCTTCACCTGCACCGACATGAGTCAAGCCGCATCAGTCCACACAATGTTGTCAATCACTCATCACTAAGGAGCGACCCTCCACTGGTCCTGAGACACACCTGGTCCTCAGATCTCATCGACCTCCGCACATCCATCTCTCCCCCATCCGGGAGGAGGTCGCTCTGCACAACCCTGAGCAACCCGCCCAGCAGCCTGCTGCTGGTGACCTTCGAGTCAACCTCGACGCCAACAGGCGCACCCACGACATGCGCGACTACGTCGACCAGCGCCATCAAGAGCGCGAGGAGCGCGAACTTCGTCACCGCTTGGAGTACGACCACGAGTACGGTCAACCTGGGGGTGTTCACCGCATCATGGAGCGCGAGCTCCGTGACCGACACGACATCGAGAACAAGCGATGTGCCATCTACGACGCTGAGCACGGCGACCCAGGCGTTCTCCAGACCAACCGGGATCGGCAGCCACGTTCCCAGGTTGTCGTCCCGGGAGTGCAGCGTCCACTCTACGCCGAGAGATGCTGCTCCGGCCAGAGGCTCCGGTGATGACCTGGCCGTCACCGCCTTCCCAGCGCTGGATTCACGTTTCAAGAGGGTGGAGTACACCGACAACTTCAAGCCCAACATCAAGTCGTACGATGGGCGCTCGGACCCTAACATCTGGCTGTCGACCTACTACGTCATCGTCAAGGCGGCCGGTGGTAGCTTCGACCATATGGTGGCCTACTTCCCGCTGGTGATGGGCAAGGCCCCTTCGCTGTCGCTCAACAATCTCGAGCCTGGCAGCATCAAGACCTGGGTTGACCTATCCCAGGCCTCCACGTCCAACTTCCAGGCGACCTACGATTGCCCTGGAAATGCCTTCAACCTTGGGCGGGTCGTGCAGAAGCCTAAGGTGCGGCTCCGAGACTACAATCACCGGTTCTTCGAGAACCGGAACGAGTGCATTGGCGTCAGGGACGATCAGATCGTTGACAGCTACAAGAAGGGCATCAAAGATCGCAAGCTCTTTAAGAAGATCCACGAGTCTAGTGCCACCAACGTCAAGGAGCTAATGCACGTCGTCAACAAGCTGATGGACACAGAAGAGGAGCTCCAGAACCAGTTCGATGCCGATGCTGCTGGCGCATCCGGCACTGCAGCAGACAAGCTTCGCAAGCGACCTTCCGAGGTCCTCGCGGTCGAAGGGCGTCGAGGTTCGACCTTCAATCAAGAGGAGTTCGATCTGGCGCTCGACAGCATTTGCGGGTTCCACGAGGGTGCTACCCACACTCTGTGTGAGTGCTCCCAGTTCAAGAGGGCCTTCAGTACACCCGTGGACCCCAAGCGACCCAGGAACGATGGCAGGCGCCGTGACAACCGCCCCTACAACAACAACTACCGCCGCGACGACCGGTGAGATCGACGTGACAACCGCCGTGAGGAGCGATACGACGATCGTCGCGAGCCTCCTCGCAGCGACCCGCCACGCAGCGACCCACCTCCGGCGGCTCCTCACAACGAGACCAACCTGCCTCCTCCACCACCTGTAGGCAACCCCAACGGGCCTTTCCAGGCCGCAAACCGCACGATCAATGTTAGAAATTCTGAAATCTCCAGACAAAAGGTGGAAACAAACTGACAAAAGCTCCTGTTCTTACTCTGAAAAAGCTGACCCCTTTACACAGAGGCATGGGGGCGCCTTTTATAGTGCCCGAGGGTCACCTTTACATTCTGAAACTACCCTTTGTAAAGTTACATATACATGGAAATGTTGAGGGTACATAAGTCCGCGGTAATCACAGGGATCCCTTCTAATTTACAAATGTGCCATTGCATACTCCAGCTTCTTTCTTCTTTCATAGCCAAGCTTCTCACGTCTCTTTGTATCTTCTTGAATACGCAGCTGACTGAGTCAGCTTCGGTTCTTTGGAATCCCTTCGTGATCTTCGAAAATCTTCACTTAGTAGCCTCGGTCAGGTCCTTCCCTTTTCACGCTGTTCCTTTGCTTCTTCCCTAATATCTTCGGCGTAAAGAAGACTTCCCAGAATTCTCGGTCTCCTGAACATCACAAAATATAAGGGAAAGAAAGGAATCCTAATTTTTCAGGAATTCCGAGGGTCAGTAATATCTTCGCATATAAAATAACATCTCGTCCAATCATTTTGTTCACCAGAAAACTTTCTCTAATCATAAGAAGTAACATCTTTAGACTCGTTTCACAGATCTAAAAGATTTTGGAACCTTCAGGGGTATCTTAAATCTACCGACGCGTGTCTTCTTGGAAGATTATGAGGAAGACGATTTTAAGCCGATCTCCAACAGTAGCCCCTCGGGGAAGCGGGTTGACTCCGACGACTCGTTTCCACGAAACAAGTTTCTTAGGATTGGTTAAAAACATCACCCTCGGGCGTCGGAGGAGACACGCGTCGACAACTGATAGGGTGGTGGTTCATTTCTTGAGGCGCCTTCTCGATAGATCCCTTCGCTCCTATAAATAGGGGGCCTGTGGTGGCTTTCGCTTTCACTGTTTGCCTGCTTTCGAATCTTCTTGGAATTTTTCTCAGATTCTTTGAGGACTCTTTGGCGCCCTGCTTCTTGAGTTCTGCTCTTCTTCTTCTCTGAAGGTAATTTTTGAATTCCTTGTTTCTTTAGTTCTGTTCCTTGGTGTAGAAGATTAATTTTTGATTCGGTGTTTTCCTAGTCTTTTGGTTTTTAGGTGGCTCGAGTGAGACATACTACCAAGCTGATGATGAAAGAAGAAATTGCTCAGGTTGCTGCTGCCTTAGGTTCCGAAATTCCGGAATCTTCCGAAGTACCTTCCTCCAGCGCCACCCCTTTGGTCCCGAGTCTTGAGGATAGGACTCTTGAGGAGGGAGAGGTGAACTCGGGCGAAGACTCTGGAACTGAGGAGGACATTTCTCAGGTTGAAGTTGAGATGGAAGAATTGATGCCCCCGAAGGTGGTGTACCCTCCCACTTTTGTTTTTGGAAAATCACTGGTAACCCCTGATTTGATCAAGGATTTTGAGGATGCGAACTTTTTTCCTTCTGGCTGTGGTCGTTCGCCAACAAGTGAAGAAGTTCCTCAGCCTCAACCTGATGAGGTGGTTGTCTTCAGAGATTTTTTCACTGCTGGTCTCAGATTTCTGTGCGATGAGCGTCTTTCGTCGATCTTAGATCAATTTCAAGTGAAGATCCACCAGCTTACGCCCAACTCTTTTCTGGAACTATCGAAATTTTTCTGGATTAAGAAAACTTTCGAGGGTCATATAAGTGCAGATCTCTTCGCTCGACTTTTTGAACTTCATATTCAGCGGAAAATCATCAAACTTGATGACGATAAATTGTACGAAGCTCACTATGGCTGTAGTACTTTTAACACTCGTTGGAAGAATGCAAGTCAGAAGATCGAAAGGATTCAGCTTGCTTCTTGCAGCAATGACAAGTGGGCAGATGACTGGTTGAGATTTTGGTTCTATGTCAAGGTTGATATGTCAAAAGAGATGGGTCTCGCCGGCCCTCTGAATCCTTTCTATACACCCATTGGACCAATGACGGTTGTGTCCACTGCTTCTTTCAGTAGGAAGTCCCAGGACTTTAAGAAGGGTGAGGATATGTTCTACTTCGCTTGCACCATCCTTGGTGGGCGATATGTGATCGAGGAATATGTTGCTGCGAGCGTATGGCTGTTGTCTTTCGGGTGGCAACCCAAGAAGATTGTGTACCTTTCCGTGGACTAGGCGCCGTGCAAAGTTCCTTTTCCACGATTTGATCTTTGCCTCTCAGAAGGTCAAAGTTTAGATGATTTTATCTTCCTTGTTGAGGAATTAGTGGTTGACATGGTTGGAAAATGCTACTTGAGCGAGTATAAACAATTCAAGAACATTGTGAAGCACAAACGTCGAGTGAACCGTGTTTTCTCGGAACTTGGCGCAGACCCGGCCTTATGCCCGAGGCCTCCTGGCCCAAAAAAGTTGATGCAGGCGCCTAGAGTTACTGGGTCGATTGCTATTGGTGTTCCCGCGAAGTCTCGGAAGAGGAAGAGCCCTAAGGTTTTGGCGATTTCCGAGAAACCTTCCGCACCCAGCAAGACTTCTGAAAAGACAAAAACTCTGGAAATGTCTAAGAAAAGGAAGCTGACTTCTGGGAGCTCATCCTCGCCTCCTCGTAGTTCTGAAGCTGAAAAAACTGCGGTGGCTGCCTTGGCAGATTTGAAGAAAAAGAAAGCAAGTAAGAAGGTTATTTCCTCCAAGCCTCGTGCTCTCGTTGCGTCTGCTTTATCGGATGAGGATGATGATGACAACCAGAAATCAGGTGATTCTTTGTTCTGTTGTGAGGTGGTTCCAGGCCGTGTAGTGTGTTCTCCTTCCTCGGAGAGTACTTTTGTTGATATTGAATCTCTTTCAGATAAGGAACTTGCTGTTGCTGAGAAACTTGAGGTGTCGAAGATCTCCGAGGCTTCCTTATCCTTGGAGAAGGGGATTGTTCTTTTGGAAGATAAGACAAAAGACGGTGATGCCTCTCTTAATTTCATGGCTGATCTTGAAAAAACCGTGCAGCGAGGTCCTCCTTCTCACTTTCCACTTCTTATTCAAGGTCGGGAAGATGTTCCTGAGAGTGGGGGAGTTTCGGCCGAGACTTACGGGTACAACCAGACTTTTGGAACAAATCTGAAGGGTAAGTTAATGTTTGTTGGTGGTGCTAGGATTGGGAGGGATGATGATCCTTATAGCTTTGAAATGCTATGGAATGCTCCAGGATCGCTTGCTGCCTTCGCGAGCTCGTCTGGAGGCGAAGCTTTGAAGAGGCCTTCTTTTTCTGTTCAAGATTTAGAAAAAATTCCAGAATCTCGGATAGAGACGGTTCAAGATGATGCTCATGCGATTGTGAGATCCGCGCATGAAGATGTTGGTAACTACTTTGATCCTGCGGGTACGTTGGCCTTGACTTGTGCTTATTTTTCCTTTACTTAGTTTTTTAGTTTTGCTTATTTTTCTTTTTGCTGCGTATAGTTTTTGAAGATGCTCTACGGAAACTTCCTGCTAGAGATTTATCAATGATCAGCACTACCCTCGGTCTGAAATCTGTGATTGCTGGCAAAATCTCTTCTCAGAAAACCAGTGCTAATGAGAACCATACTCTTTCACTTCAAGGCAAGATTCTTAACCTCGAGCGGGATCTATCTTCTTCCAAGAAGCTTTCTCAGGAACCTGAAGTTCATAATAGGACTTTGAAGGAGATGGTGGAGCTTGCTAAGGAGGGAAGGAAACATGCCGATGACGCCTATAAGAGTTTAGAACTTGAACATGAGAAGCTTCAGAAATCTCATGAAGATGATTTGAAAATTATTGAAGAATTGCGCGGAACAATTGAGCGCGATGCAAACCAAATTTCGGATCTTAAGGTTAAAAATGCCGAAGCCATGAAGCAGAATGCAGATCTTGCAAAAGCTAATAGTGAGAAAGATCTTAGGATTATTTCTCTGGAAAAAGATCTTGCTGACCACTTAAAGGTTATGAGGGATGGGGAAAAGAAGCTTAAAAATAACTTTGAATTTTTGTTTGAGAAATATAGCGAAGCTCTTGGTGAGTACGGAGCCAGGCCAAATCCTTTTCCGAATGCTGAAGATCCAGTGGCAATTATTAACTGGCTTGTTGAAGAATTCGAAAGTCTTCCCGAACTTATTGGTTCTGCTAGTGATTTTGTTGCTGCATTCTGCTCCGAGAGCCTTCTGAAGCTGTTAGAGATTAAAGATTGTGCTGATCTTGGGAAGTTTTGCTTTTCTGGACTTGAGTTTCCTTCGGTATCTAGTGTATCCATGATTCGTGCGAATGAGGGAATATTTAGAAGAATTTCGTTAAGAAGTTTTGGATGGTTGGTGGCAAGGAATTTGCCAAAGAAATTGCCCGTGTGAAGCTTGCCAAGGTACTTTTTCTTTTTGATATACTTGTGAGTGGCTTGATTGCTTTTATTTGCCTGTGCCATTGTTTGCTTATGAGCCTTTTGTTTGTCTCTTTCAGATTTTGGAAGATGAGGCGCAAGAAGAGCTTCGAGTGGCGTTGGAAATGAAGTTACTGCTGAAGAAGCTGGCGAGAAGAGTGCTGAAGATGTGAACGTTACTGATCCTGACGCGGCTCCGGCTAATACAGAGCAGGTTTAGGATTTAGGATGCTTCTGACTTTGAAGACTTTGAGATGTTTGTGAAAGATTTGTAACATACTATTCCTGCGCAGGTCCTTGAAGGGGGGCCTGCGCAGGACGTTATTCTTGTTCGTATGTATCATTAACGTGTCATGGCCAGTGGAGCCTCCTGGCGTGTGTAAAACGAAGCTTTTCCTGAAAAGTCTTTTAGAGATTTTTGGATGTTCTGCTGTGAATACTTCTCGATGCATAGCTTTCCTCTGGGCTGGTTTTTTACTTCTCGAGACGATTTTGCTGTTTCGACGCTTGAAGAAGATACTGCACGCTTTGTGAAGACGGAGCCCCTTAGCCCCTTAGTCGTAGATGATGATTTTGTGTATGTTTGCGATATTGCCGAACAGTGAGGTTCAAAGCCTGGCCATGTACTGGAACTTCCTCTGTAAAACGTTCTTTTTGATCTTTGTACTGTAAGAACTTGTAATGACACACTGTCTCTTGTGATGCGAAGAAGCAATTTGAGAAATGTTTTTGCAAAAAACGTCACCCTCCCTACCTTGCGTTTCGTAGCACGAGGGCGTGTCATTTTCTCGGAAGAAGATGAGTCTTGATGTTTACATCGATAGTTTTAAATAAATTTTCTAAGGATAAGTCGATAAAACTTTGTAAACAGTTTTATGGACTTAAGATGGAAATCGTGTTGATATGACAACTTTTGGTTGTGTTCAACACACCTTGTGAATATTTTTTCTGACGAAAACAAGTCTTTATGAATCTTATATGCTTGGCACCATGCCTTTGTATACTTTTGATAAAAGGTGGAATATAGTCCGTACCTTTTTGGGAAAAATTAAATAATCACTTGGTCATACTTTTTTGGAATTTGGTTGCAACCTTCCGTTGCCTCGACCTCAGTGATTTTCTTGGATAATCACACTTTTTGGAATATGGCCGCAACTTTTCTGTTGCCTCAGCCTCTGCGATTTTCTTGGATAATCACACTTTTTGGAATATGGCCCTCGGCCCTCGTGATTTTCTTGGATAATCACGCTTTTTGGAATATGGCCCTCGGCCCTCGTGATTTTCTTGAATAATCACGCTTTTTGGAATATGGCCCTCGGCCCTCGTGATTTTCTTGGATAATCACACTTTTTGGAATATGGCCCTCGGCCCTCGTGATTTTCTTAGATAATCACGTTTTTTGGAATATGGCCCTCGGCCCTCATGATTTTCTTAGATAATCACGCTTTTTGGAATATGGCCCTCGTGATTTTCTTGGATTTTGCGAGAATAAAGAAACGATATGAACATAAATGCAGGAAATTTAGGGGAAGACTTCTTTCATTAATGATTGAAAGGAAATTTACACGAGACCCGCCTCATTAAAAACCTTGCCTCCATGGTGGAGTTCCCCTTGCAAGGAAAAGAGTACGGTCCCATTTAGGTAAAGTAAAGATGCAGGAAAAGTAAAGCTATTTTTCTCCCTCGGCACTGTTTATAGATCCACAGGCTGAGGTTTTTTACAATTTTTCTTAATTTAAATGCGACCTAGCTAAACTTATAATTCTATCTTTTCTTAAGGATAATACCTCTTTAAGCTTTCCACGTTCCATGAATGTGGTAGCTCCATTCCCAGTTCATCAGTTAGGCGGAAAGAACCCGGCCTGTTGCTTTCTTTCACTATGTACGGCCCCTCCCAAGTTTCTTGTAGCTTTCCCGGATTTTCCCAATCCTTCTTTTTGACGACTAGGTCCCCGATTCTGATTTCCTTCCTTACAATTTTCTTGTCTTTTCACTTTCTGGTTTCTTGTTGGTATTTTTCCAAGTTCTGGGCTGCTTCTAGAATATCTAACTCGATCATGTCTTTCTCTGACTTTTCTGTTTCTTGAGAATCTTCTACCTTTCTGCTGGCCCCTAGGCTTCCGTTCTTGATTTCTTCTGGTGTCATGGCTTCAGTACTGTATAGTAGGCGAAAAGGTGTGAACCTCGTGGCTCTTGAAGTAGTTGTATTATGAGACCAGATGACTCTAGGTAACTCATCCACCCATTTGCCTTTCTTTTGATCGAATAAGCACTTCTTGACACCCATAAATATGATACCATTTGCCCTTTCCACTGCTTCGTTCGATTGAGGGTGGTATACTAAGGAAAACTTGACATGTGTGCCTATAGTTCCACAGAATTCCTTAAATGTGTAGCAGTAAAATTGCTTTCCATTGCCCACTGTGAGTTCCCTTGGAACTCCGAATCTGCAGATTATGTTCTGCCAAAAGAACTTCTGAACAGTTGCAGCAGTAATGTTTGCTAATGGCTTTGCCTCAATCCATTTTGTGAAATAATCAACAGGTACCGCTGCAAATTTGCAATTGCCCTGAGCTGTGGGTAATGGTCCCACTAGATCCATTCCCCATCTTTGTAATGGCCATGATGGTGAAATGAGTTGAATTGGGAGCGAAGATGCTTTCTGATGTCTTGCTATTTTTTGACATGCCTCGCATTCTTGAACTAGCTTTTTTGCATCAATAATCATGGATCGCCAAAAGAATCCTTGCTTTACTGCTTTCCCTACAAGCGCCCTTGCACCAATGTGGGCTCCGCAGAATCTGCTGTGAATTTCCGCTTGAAGTTCCTTCCCTTTTTCAGAAGTGATGCATCTTAGCCAAGGCTCAGAAATTCCGGATTTGTACAACTCTCCATCTACTATGGCATAGCCCCTTGCCCTTTGTCTGAGTCTGTTTAACTCGGTTTCATCTGTCAGTTCATAATGGTCTCTTAGCAAAGCCATGATTTGAGCTCTCCAGTCGACATTTTCTATGACATTCACCATTCTCTCTTCTTGCTCTTTTACCAAAGGAGAAGTGATAATTTCAAAGAAGACGTCTGGGGGTAGAGGCTGATTCTGAGCTGCTGCTTTTGCTAACTTGTCTGCTTCACCATTTTCAGCTCTTGGGATATGTTGTACAGTATAGCCCTTGAAATATTTTTCCATTTCTCGAACTTTCTTCAGATATTTGATAAGTTCTGGATTTCTTGCCTCGCTCTCTTTTTCAACATGTTCTTGAATCACCTTGGAATCTGATTTGATGACAAAAGTTTGCTGGCCCAAGGCCTTCATCTTTCTTAATGCTAATAGCAGGGCTTCGTATTCTGTGGTATTGTTGGTGGAGACTGCTTCATCTGGGAAGTCTAGTCTTGCTGCATACCTTATCTTGATACCCGAGGGTGATGTAACTATTGCTGAAATTCCCACACCTTTTCCGCACCAGACTCCGTCACAATAAATTATCCATGGCACCTGTTCGCATCTGTTGTTTTACATGATTGGCGAAGTCCAATCCACGACGAAGTCAGCCAAGACTTGGGATTTTATAGCGTTCCTTCTTTCAAAGTCGACTACGTATCCGGACAATTCCGCAGCCCATTTTGCAATTCTTCTAGTTGCATCTTTGTTTGTGAAGAGGCTGTTTAAAGGCTTGTTCATGATAACACGAATTTGGTGTCCCTCAAAATAGTGTCTGAGTTTTCTTGCTGCCATGACAACTGCATAGGCGATCTTCTCTAGTTCTCAATAAAACAGTTTTGATCCTGACAGAGCTTCGGAGGCGAAGTAGACTGGTACTTGCCTTAGTTTCCCATTTTCTTCTTTCTCTTGAACAAGAACCGCACTTACGGCTGAGTTGGAAGCTACGAGGTATAGAAGGAGAGGTGACTTTGGCTCTGGTGGGCATAGCTTTGTCATATTTGCCAGATATTCCTTGAGTTCCTTGAATGCTTGGCTTTGGGCTTCGCTCCATTGGAAGTTCTTGGAGCTTCGGAGAAGCTGGAAGAATGGTAAACTTCTCTCCGCTGCTCTGGGAATGAACCTGTTTAGCGCGGCCACTCTTCCTGTTAGTTTTTGTATATCCTTGACCGAGGCTGGTTCTTGCATTTCTATGATTGCTTTGATTTTGTCAGGATTGACTTCAATGCCTTTTGTTGACACTAGGCATCCCAAAACCTTTCCCTTCTGAATGCCAAATACACATTTCTCTGGGTTCAATTTGAGATTCGCTGCCCTTAAATTTGCGAATGTTTCTGCCAAATCTCTGAAGTGATCGCATCTTCTGATACTCTTGACGATGATGTCGTCGACATATGCTAGGATGTTTCTTCGAAGCTGATAATGTAGCATGATTGCTATCATTCTTGAGAATGTGGATCCCGCATTCTTCAGCCCCTCTGGCATTCTCATGAAACAATATGTTCCGAAAGGAGTTATGAAACTAGTTTTCTCCTCATCTTCTTTTCTCACCCTGACTTGATGATATCCGGAAAACATGTCCAGGAGTGACAACATTTCGCTATTTGCAGCATCATCCACTACTCTGTCCACTCTTTCTAGTGGGTAGTCATCTTTTTTGCATGCCTTGTTCAAATCCGTGAAATCTACACACATTCTCCATCTTCCGTTCTTTTTCTTGACTGGTACTGTGTTGGCCAGCCATACTGGGTAGAATACTTCTCTGATGACCTGAGCATCTTGTAATCTCTGGACTTCTGCTTCCACGGCCTTTGCTTTTTCTTCTGACATTTTCCTGAGTTTTTGCTTCTTCGGATGGATTTTGTCATCTGTGTCAAGCTTATGTTCAATGATGTCTCGATCAACACCCTGCAAATCCTTTGCTGACCAGGCGAAGACATCCTTATTTTGATTCAGGAAATAGATTAGTTCTTCTTCTTCTTGAGGGCTTAGATCTGCCCCAATTGTTACTGCTCTGTCTCGCATGCCATCTAAGAATACTTTCTTTGTTTCTCCATCTGCACTTATTTCGATTTTCTCTTTATCTCTTTTTGCTTCGGAGTATGGCTGTTGCCTTTCCTGGTCATCTGCCAGATGATGGATGTTTTGTTGCCCAGGAGTATTTCCTTGTTCTATTCTTCTTGCTTCATTCTGATCTCCGAAGATTGTGATTACTCCGTGAGGAGCTGGGATTTTCATGCACAGGAAAAGTTGTCTGAATACATCATCGAACCTATTGATGAATCCTCTTCCGAAGATAGCATTGTATGGATAATACATGTCAACAACGTCGAACATGATATGTTCTGTTCTTGCATTGTCCAGATTTCGAAATGACACTGGTAAAGAGATTTTTCCACTGGATCTGATTGGTTTGCCACCAAAACCAACCAATGGCTTCTCTGGCGGTGCTAACATATGAGGAGCGAGGCCCATGCGTTGAAAGGTACTGGTGAAAATGATATCTGCTGAACTTCCATTCTCTATCAGGACATTTCCTATAATCCACCCAGCAACGTTAACCTCGACGACCATTGCGTCATTGTGAGAAACTGATTTCAGTCTGAAATCTTCTTCAGTGAAAGTTATTGGAACCTTCGCCCATTCTGGCCTTGCTGCTGGACCGTCATCAATGATTACATTGATCTGCCTGTAATAATCGTTTCTTTGCTTCTTGGTTTCGAATTCCATAGTTGAGCCTCCAGTTATTGGCAAGATCATGCCGAAGGATGGCAAGGCTCTTGAAGTGTTTTGGGAATTGTTTTGCTCGGTTTTTGGAATTTGGGCTGGCGGTGGTGGCAGAGTTTCTTTTGCTTGGATTGGCTGAGCTTGTTCGATGAGTTGTATGGCTTGGGTTTGTGGGAAGGTTTGCTGTGGAGTTTGGTTTTGTGGAATTTGCGGAATTGAGGGTTGTTGGAAAAATTGTTGCGAAGGTTGTGATTGTGGAAAATGAGTTTGTGGGTAGAATTGCGGCGAAGGTTGCCAAGTCGTTTGATGTGGTTGGATAAAAGGTTGGGTTTGAGGGAAGGATTTGTGTTGCCAGTAAGTGTGTTGGACTGGTTTGGGTTGTGTGGCTGTTATCTGGGCTACGTGTTGTTGATCCTGGATTCTTTGGAAGTTCTTTTGGGTTTCTGGGCATGCTTCCGTGCTGTGACCTCTACCATGATATATGCACTGAAAGTGTGGATCTCTACTGTCATGGTTTTGGAGTTTTGAAGGTGTTCTTCCTCGACCTCTTCCTCTTCTGGAATGGCCTCCTCGCATGCTATTTTGATTATGATAATCCTGAGTTTGAGCCGGATTGTTTGGCGCATTGCCTTGCACATTCATGATGGGTTGATGCCCCATCTAGTTATTTCCTTTTTGGGATTGTCTTTGCTGATATCTTTCTTCCACTCTTCTTCTGTGATCTTCGTCAGATTTGCAATATTTCTCCAATTCTTCAAACAGCTCATCCATGGATTTAGGATCCAATCTGTTGAAATGACCAGCTGTCTGCCCCGGAGGTAGACCGCTTATGAGAGCAGATATTGTTGCTTTATCATCAGCATCCGGAGTCTGAGATTTCAATTGCATGAATCTTCTTACAAATTCAGCTAACGGTTCCTTATCTCTCTGCTTGCACTGGTATAGATCTGCTGTTCTTGTGGTAGAATGATGAAAAGCTTGGAATACTTAAAAGAACTTGGCTTTTAGGTCTAGCCAGCTGTAGATTGAGTGAGGTGGCAGAAGTGAATACCAATTGAGCACCGGGCCTTCGCATGCGATGATGAAAGATTTTGCTAAGGCAACATCATCTCCTCCTGCCGAGGCTACTGCCGCTTCATAACTCATGAGGAATTGTCTGGAATTATCGAAGCCATTTAATTTTGGAAGTGAGACTGGCTTATATTTGGATGGCCAAGGAGCTGTTTGAAGACCCACGGATAGCGGAGAGTTTAGATCGTTGAATTGAGCAATTCCATTGTTTGTTGGTTCAGGGATTTCTGTGAAGATGAGATTTTCTGTGATGGACTGATCCTTGTTTGCAGAGCTTGGATCTGGTGTGAATCTCCTGAAGGAGTTGTTCTCTGAGTCGGTCATTTCATCCAGATCTTTTTGAAGCTGCATTATCTCTTTCTTCGCTTGCTCTAGCTTCTGAAGTTTATCTGTTGCTTGCTTCTTTGCTTTGAGCTATATGGCCAGCTTCTCTTTCTGCCTTTTCAAAGTTTGTATTTGTTTTAGAGCTGCCTCTAACTCTTTGTCTGGTGCTTCGTTCTCATTGTGCTCATTGCTGGCTTCCGGTGTTCCTTCTGGTTCCTTCCCTTTCTCATTTTTGTCACTCTGTGAATCTTGGGGTAGCTCTGGGTCTTGAGTGGTATTGGTCTTAGGATGAAGGACGAGACCTTGTTCTGTGTTTTCTTGGTTATCTTCGCTCTCGGGATCCTGTGCGGTGGGTTTCTTAACTTTCTTCGGTGGTGCCATCGTGGGGTTCTGATGGCTAAGAACACGGTGGGCGCCAATGTTGGAAATTCCGAAATCTCTAGACAAAAGGTGGAAATGAATTGACAAAAGCTTCTGTTCTTACTCTGAATAAGCTGACCCCTTTACACGGAGGCATGGGGGCTCCTTTTATAGTGCCCGAGGGTCACCTTTACATTCCGAAACTACCCTTTGTAAAGTTACATATACATGGAAATGTTGAGGGTACATAAGTCCGCGGTAATCACGGGGATCCCTTCTAATTTACAAATGTGCCATTGCATACTCCAGCTTCTTTCTTCTTCCGTAGCCAAGCTTCTCACGTCTCTTTGTATCTTCTTGAATACGCAGTTGACTGAGTCTGCTTCGGTTCTTTGGAATCCCTTCGTGATCTTCAGAAATCTTCACTTAGTAGCCTCGGTCAGGTCCTTCCCTTTTCGCGTTGTTCCTTTGCTTCTTCCCTAATATCTTCGGCGTAAAGAAGACTTCCCAGAATTCTCGGTCTCCTGAACATCACAAAATATAAGGGAAAGAAAGGAATCCTAATTTTTTAGGAATTCCGAGGGTCAGTAATATCTTCGCATATAAAATAACATCTCGTCCAATCATTTTGTTCACCAGAAAACTTTCTCTAATCATAAGAAGTAACGTCTTTAGACTCGTTTCACAGATCTAAAAGATTTTGGAACCTTCGGGGGTATCTTAAATCTACTGACGCGTGTCTTCTTGGAAGATTCCGAGGAAGACGATTTCAAGCCGATCCCCAACAATCAACATGATCGTTGGTGGCATCAAGTCCGGCGTCAGCAAGAGGCACTACCACAAGGACAAGCACGAGGTCCACCTCGTCCATACTCAGCCAACCGCGCCTCTGCGTTGGTCTGAGCAGGCGATCACATTCTCCAGAGCTGATCACTAGGTGCACATCCCAGACCCTGGGTCCTACCCACTCGTTGTCGAGCTTACGGTGGACGGGGCCTTGCTCTCCCAGACCTTGATCGATGGGGGGAGCGGGCTCAACATCATCTTCGTTGATACTCTCAAGAAGATGGTGAAGGACCGATTAGTCGAACCAGAGAGGGGGGGGGGGAGTGAACGGGAGCCGATAAAAATTCTTCTCGAAGGAGATGAGAACTCCAACAAGACGAACACGGCTTCCAACTCACGTCTCCGACCCAACTACCCAAGTTGGCCAAGACCACGCAGCCACTGGAGTGCTACTGGTCCTAGGAACCAACACTCAACCTTCCGAGCCAAAACTCACCAAACCACACAGCGCAAACTTGCACGGCTTGCTGCCTGTGCTACACCGGTCACACCGATGGCCTGCGCCGGTCGGACCGGTGACACCGGTCAGACCGGTGGACAGAGCCGGTCAGGCCGATGGCTACAGCAGCCGCACAGCAAACGTTCCAGGAAGCCTCAGTGACTCCTCTAGGCCCTGGAACAAAAACCACCACGAAACACAACCTGTGAGGAAGAAGAACCCCTCACAAAACCTAGCAAAACAACTCCAAACACGCCAAGAACTGATCAGTAGGACCACGGGACAAAACAACACGGACAAGGCTATTCCCCGAGACAAAAACCCACCAAGGGCTAGCACTGGTCAGACCGGTCAAGAGCACCGGTCAGACCGGTCGTGCCTGGGCAGCTCGGGATGAACAGCGCCCGCGAGTCAACTCCTCCAAATCCAACTCCCGATCTCCTGATTCGCTCCACGGTTTTGCACAAGACTTTGGGGATAGTAGGAACACCTCATGGGTACTCCATAGCCAAGATTTGGTCTACCAAAACTTGTCAAATTAAGAGGAATCGAAGAAATCCCACCAAGAACGCCTCTAACCCTAGAGCCACGAAAACCCCAAAATCGAGCCCCTTTGCTCACGGATTTGGAAGGGGAATCAAAGGAAAAAGAACCACGAAGGGTTCATGCATACATCCCCCACCAAATCCCAAAGAGAAAGGCCTCGAAATCGCTCCTAGAAAATCGCCAAGAAAGGGCTCCGAAAATCACCAAAAAGGAGAAACGGGAAAGACACATCCAAGCCTTGAGGAACCACGCCGAATCATCTATACATACCAAAGAGGTTCATACAAGGTCTAGCTTGCCGCCCGATCATCCTTCCCTCTCACAAGATCTCACCATGAAGCTCTCAAGCTAGTCCTACGAAAATCCTAAGAAAATAGGAAGGAAAATAGGAAAACCAAATGAGCTAGGGTTCCAAGAGATGGCTGCCATCCTCTCACCCCTTGGGTTATATGGAGGCAACCGAAAGACTAAAAAACCCTTACTAGCTAACTAGGGATACATGCCCCTCGAGGGCGAAATTGGAAGTCTTTGTCTTCGCACCATCGGACGGATGCCCAGTGACCGCAAACTTGCTTAGCCTCGACGCAAGCCTTGCGATCCCGATGCGTGTCCTCCGCTTCGAAGATTCCGGACTGCGTCGTCGCACACCGGTCAGACCAGTTCTCCTCACTGGTCAGACCGGTCAAACCCACCGGTCAGACCGGTCTGGAGCTGCTGCACCTCCGTCTTCGGTTCTTCGGTCTTGGCTTTGTGGATCAACCAAGGAACCCAGTGGTTTTCTGGTGAACCACCGGAAACCCCGCGAACTCGGTGTAGCCTCCGCCAATCACCACTCATGACTCGGCTCCCACGTAGTCCCGGCTCGACCTTGGTTTTGAGGCTCAACCAAGAAACCGTCCATGACTTCATCTTGCCGTTCTTGCCACCATGCGGCCCGCACTTGACCCCGCTGGCCACCGGGTCCCTCGAACCAAGCCTACTTGTCTTCTCCACACCTGGAGGCCTCACCGGCAACGACCTTTCACGCTTGTTCTTCACCTGCACCTGCACCAGTCAAGCCGCAACCTGCACCTACAATACTTAGCCAAGAATCAGTCCACACCACATTGTCAGTCACTCATCACACCAGGAAGCGACCATCCACCGGTCCTCGAACTACACCTGGCTCTCAATCTCCCCCTTGATGAGTGCATTGACAACACACACGTTTTGGTAACCACGAGAAAAGGAAAAGAAAAGAAACGACTAAAAGAAACTCCAACAAGCGATCGAAAGCCAAAGAAAAGGCAAAGAGCAAGATCACTTGAAGAAGACAAGTCTCGGACCACTTAGGCAAGGGCAACAGCTCGACACATCCGAGACAAAACATGCTCAAGCAAAGAGCACAAACCATCAAACCAAAGCTCGAAAACCACAAAGAGCTCCCCCTGCACACATGCAAGCTCCCCTTGAACCAATGCAACTCCCCCTGGACAAATGCATGCGAACCACTTCACGAAACAGAGCAGCTGCAACAACTCAGCTCTGACCGGTCAGACCGGTCGACACCACCGGTCAGACCGGTGATCAACATGTGAACAGGACCAGCACTCTGACCGGTCAGACCGGTGACCTCAACCGGTCAGACCGGTGCACAACAGAGCCCAAAAATGGCTCGAAACCACCTGAAAACCTTCCAAATGCATTCAGTAGGCCAAAACATGCTCAAACTTCTCCCCCTTGTTGACAATGCATGAATCAAGCCAAAAATGCAAAAAATGCAACCTAGAGCTTCTCAAATAGACAACATTCAACATAGGATGCTACACATGTCCAAACGAGCAAGTTAGATACTCTATAGCTTCGTAATGACATAAACTTCATGATCACCAAGTTTCACAACCATTGGGCGAAGCTAAGATAGAATTTAGCAATTTTGCGAAAAATCACCCTCTCATGAGCAAAGTCCTAAACATGAGCAAAACGTGTCAAAATGGCAAAGCCACACAAACTTCATGCTAGGATAACCATTCTAAGCATAAGACCATCATAAACACCCACAAGCACCTCATATCATGTCAAAGCCACCGAGCCATGTGCCTACTTCTATATATGAGACTTCTCATTGGTAGGCATCATGCAACGATTTAGCACCCAAAGCAAGTTAAAATTAGCACATATGACATGGGAGCACATTTTCCAAGCAATTTACATTTCATTTTTCAGATTTATAATTGGTACATGAAATGTCTTTGCGACAAAAAGGAACTTATGCCCCTCCACAAGATGAAGCATGGGGGCTAAACATTCATGATGGCAAATGAGCCTTTGGCCCCATATGATCAAAATAAGCTATCCAACCACAAATTAAGCATAGCCAAGCCACAAAAACATGTCAAGATCATGTAAAGGCATTTACTCACAAGGGAGCATACATATGAAATTTTCAAAAACATAGCCATCAACCATGGATACAAACCAAGATTATCAAGAGCTAAGCCAAACTAACCATAGCTTACCAAATTAGCTGACAAAGACATATATATCATTCCATGGTGAACAATGTATATAGGAGAAGCCTTTCCTAAACAATGCATATGATACAAAATGCATGCAACCTAAGATACAAAGATGCCTATACATCATGTTACATATGCCATGCCAAATGCAAGAAATGCACAAAGGAAAGCTATACATATGCTACAAAGGAGCTCCCACACGCCAACTCAAGAAATCAAACAAACACCAAGCTCCCCCCGCAAACGAGTGAAAGTTGCTTGATCTAGGGGTTTGGTGAAAATATCGGCTAGTTGTTCATGTGTGGGTACATGGATCAAAGCTATCTTCCCTTTCTCTACGTTGTCTCTCAGAAAATGATACCTCACTTCTATGTGCTTGGTTTTGGAATGGAGCACTGGGTTCTTTGCAACGCTTATGGCACTGGTTCTATCACATTGAAGTGGGACATGGGTATACTCCTCACCAAAGTCACTCATGGTGTATGTGATCCAAAGGAGCTGAGAGCAACAACTAGCTGCGGCCACATACTCTGCCTCGGTAGTGGATTGAGCAACACTCGACTGTTTGCGGGAAGACCAAGACACCAAAGAAGAACCCAAGAACTGGCAAGTCCCAGAAGTGGACTTCCTATCCAACCGACACCCGACAAAATCCACGTCTGAAAAACCATGAAGCGCCAAAGAAGAAGACGCAGAGTACCAAAGGCCGAAGTCGGGAGTGTGTCGCAAATACTTGAAAATGCGCTTGACTGCTTGCCGATGCGAAGTCCTCGGAGACGCTTGAAAACGAGCGCACAGACACACCGAGAATTGAATGTCCGGCCTCGTCGCCGTCAAGTAGAGGAGTGACCCGATCATGCTCCGGTACTCCTTCTGGTCCACTTGTTCACCTTCCTCGTCCGCATCAAGAGCTGTAGTCGTACTCATAGGCGTCGCCATGGCCTTGGAGTCCTCCATCTTGAACTTCCTCACAATGTCCTTGGTGTACTTAGCTTGGTGCACAAATGTTCCTTCCTTTGATTGCTTGATTTGTAGCCCAAGGAAGAACTGCAACTCGCCCATCATGCTCATCTCAAATTCCCTGCTCATGTCTTCTGCAAACCTTGCAACAAGAGAGTTAGACGAGCCACCAAAGACAATATCATCCACGTATACCTGCACAATCAGGATATCTCTGCCCTGCCTGAGGAGAAACAAGGTCTGGTCGACCTTCCCCATCTCAAACCCTCTCTCAAACAGGAACCCCCTCAACCTACCATACCAAGCTCTAGGCGCCTGCTTCAACCCATACAGCGCCTTCCTCAACTTGTACACCCGGTGAGGGTACTTCTCACTCTCAAACCCCGGTGGTTGCCTCACAAACACCTCTTCTTCCAACACACCGTTCAGAAAAGCACTCTTCACATCCATCTGGTACAACTTGAACCCTTTAGCCACGGAAAAGGCTAGAAGGATCCTGATCGCCTCCAAACGAGCTACAGGAGCGAAAGTCTCCTCGTAGTCGATCCCCTCTTTCTGACTGTACCCCTGAGCAACAAGTCTCGACTTGTTCCTCACCACTTCTCCTTTCTCTCCCTCTTTATTTTTCCACACCCATTTTGTCCCAATCGGCTTATACCCTAGGGGAGGGTCAACGAACACCCAAACTTTGTTCCTCTCAAAATTCTCCAACTCCTCATGCATCGAGTTAACCCAATTATGATCAGATAACGTGTGTCCAATGTCTTTGGGCTCAAAGGTGGCAACAAAAGCAGTATGAGCGAAATGAGAATTGTTCCGAACCCTCGACCGTGTAGTACGTTCATTCATGTCGCCGATGATTCTCGAAGCTAGGTGATCCACTTGCACTCGCCGGGGAGGTTCTCGCCTTGATGCTACCTCCCCCTCAACAGTAGCTTCGCCTTGATCTGGGTTTGTCATTGTAGGTGTGGGAGAGGGTCCATTCTCGATTGTCGTCGAAGTAGTAGTTACATGTTCAGCCGCGGGCATCACACCGCCATCTTCATCATCTCCATGTTCATGCTCCTCCTCCTGAAAGATCTCCTCGCCAAGTTCGTCGTCACCTGCACACTCAAAAACAAGCTGACTACGTGGCTGTCTCGTCGAAGGTTACCTCGCAAGTCTCCACGATTTGGTTAGTTTCAAGATTGAGCACACGAAATGCTCTAGAATGAGATGCATAACCAAAGAAAATGCCATCGACAGACCTAGCCTCGAACTTGTCCAACTTCTTCCCTTTCTTCAGAATGAAGCATTTACAACCAAAGACATGGAAGTGACTCACCTTGGGTGTGCGACCGTGCATCAACTCGTAACAGGTTTTCTTCTTGTGAACCCTGAGGTAGATCCTGTTCGACACATGGCACGCGGTATTGACCGCCTCAGCCCAGAACCTTCTCGGAGTCCTATGCTCGTCGAGCATCGTCCGAGCCATCTCGCACAAGGTCCTGTTTTTCCTTTCCACCACGCCATTCTGGGGAGGCGTATACGGACTCGAAAACTGATGTTCAAGACCCAAGTCATGGCAAAAGGTTTCGAAGCGAGAGTTTTTGAATTCCGAGCCATTGTCACTGCGGATCGCTCGTATGGCATCTCCGTGCCTCTCGTTTCTTAACCTCAAGACAAGATCTCGAACAAAACCAAACGTCTCCCCTTTCTCCTCAAGAAAGAACACCCACGCATACCGAGAGTAGTCGTCCACCACAACAAGGACATACCACTTCCCACACGCAGATCGCACACGAGCTGGGCCAACAAGGTCCATATGGAGCACCTCGCATGGACGCTCAGTCATCACATCGGTGAGAGGCGGGTGAGAAGAGGCTACCATCTTGGCATGCCTACACGGCGCACAAACCAACTCTTTCTCAAACCTCAACCGTGGCAATCCTCGGACCAAATTGAGTTTACTCAAGCAAGACAAAAGGTCAAAACTCAAGTGACCCAACTTCCTATGCCACTTCCACAACTCACTCGAAGAACCAGCCAAAAAGCAACGCTCCACACCAGAAGACTGAGAAAAATCAGCTCGGAACACTTGACCCTCGGGAACGACCATGCAAACAAGATCCCCCCGAGAATCTAAAATCCGAGAACCACCAGGCCGAAACAACACCTCAAAACCCTCATCCAACAACTGGGACGCAGAAAGCAAATTGTATCCAAGCGATTGAACAAGAGCAACACGCCTGAGAGTGATCTTGTCACTTACCTTAATCTCACCTTCTGACAGCACATGCCCTCGCCTATTGTCCCCAAAGGTGACGTACTTCTTTGTCACCACCGGGACGAGACTTGAGAACCACCCCTTGTCTCCGGTCATATGCCTCGAGCAACCGGAGTCAATCAACCAAATGTTCTTCAAGTCTCCCACCTGAAATTCAAAAGCGAGCACGTGAGTGAACAAACGACTCAGCACTGGGGTTAGTACCAAAAGAGTAAAACCAGTGCCGAGCCATTTGCTCCAAAGTGGGGTTAGCAAAAACCAAATCATCACGCCTATCAAAGCTACCACCACGGTAACCACCACGAGGGAACCAACCCTCTCTAGCTGGAGGAGGACGAAAACCACGAAAGGGAAACCGTGGATCGTTCCTCCTCTCCATCTCAAAGCTACGACTCCTCCCACCCTCGTATTGAGCACGAGGTGGAGAACGCCTAGCAAACTGACCACCTACAAACTTTCCAGACCAACCACCAGAACCACGACCTCCAGAACCAAACCGAGCATCCCCACGAGCACGAAACCCGACTCGCTGTCTGCCCAGACCTGCACCGGTCTGACCGGTGTAGTACACCGGTCTGACCGGTGTAGCTCGGCCAGCAGTAGTACCTGCAGCCTTCCGGTCTCCCCAAGCCGGAACCGTCCTCACACTTGCCTTGGCCCTGGGCATCTGCATACGAGGCTCAGGTACACCATTAGAGGGGTGGTACCTGTCCTTGTGAGCCCACTCTCTAGCCATTCTCTCCTCACGCTTCCTCTTGAAGCAAAACTCATCCTTATGACCATCTCTCCCACAATACCCACAATGGAACTTTATGGGCTGTGGCTTAGGCTTTGGCTTGGGTTGGGGCTGCCCACTCGGCTTCTCACCCTTCTTCTCTCCTTCCTCACCTCCCTTTGGGCTCACAAACTTCACCGGTTTCTGGAAATCATTTGTTGGGTGAGGGAATATGGGTAGATCTGGAGTAGTGTCAAGTTTGTTTCTGAGATGGTTAGGCTTAGGCTCAAACTTGTTCTTGTGTCTGTTTGGTGGTGGGATAGGAATCTCTCCAACTCTCTCAACTCCCTCACCACTGTTCTCTCCAAGCTTGTTAGCCCCAAGTGCCTGACCATCATAGCGTTTGAAAGCCGCTATCATGATACCCAGCTGAGGCTCCTGACCCGACAACCAGCTCATACATTTTCTCAGCTCATCATTCTCATCCTGCAAGCGATCAACATAATGTGCAAGCTCCAAATTCTTAACCGCATGCAATTCACAAGTAGAGCAAGAAGTGGGAATAGGCTCTGTCAACTTAGCCTCAAGCGAAATAGTGTAAGCATGCATCTCATCGATCTTTCCATGCAAAATAGGGCAAGAAGTGCAAGCACCTAGCAAAGCAGGTCTAGACTTAAGCTCAGCCACTTCAACCCTAAGCATATCTAGTTCATCACAAGTAGAAGCATGCTTATCCTTAAGAGCAGTAAGATCAGCTAGGTACACAGAGCAATCACAGCAATCAATCTCATCAGAAACCACAGGAGAAGCCTTAAGCGAATCAATCTCAAGCTTAGCATCTAGGTTCTGGGTTTCTAGCTCAGCCACACGGTTCCTAGCATCTTCTAGTGAGGCCCTAAGTTCTTTCCTCATCTTCTTGGCCTCTCTAAGCATGTGCTCGCGGTTATCAAGCAAGTCAACCAACTCATCATTCTCCTTGCGCAAAGAAGAGAGCTCATCACATACCTCATCCTCAGAGTCAGAGTCCGAGTCACTCTGGTGGCTCTTCTTGCTGCCGGAGCTACGGGCCATGCCGCAGAAGCCATCTCCCGCGAAGCAGCTCAACCCGCTCAAGTTCCTGGATGACTTCTTGTTCTTGCGCCGATCACCTTCATCTTCACTGCTACTCGAGCTCGAGGAAGAGTAGGCGGAGCTGGAGTCGACGTCGCTCGCTCCGACCATTGCTCGGGCCTTCCTGCCGCGGCCATCCTTCTTCCTCGACCGTCGCTCGTCCTTGTGCTTGTTCTTGTGCTTGTGATCGTGCCTCTATCGGTACTTGCCATCCTTGCTCGATCGGTGCCTGTAGCCGTCCTTGTTCTCCGTCTTCTCAGGGCAGTCGGCGACGAAGTGTCCTGGCTTGCCGCACTGAAAGCACGTCCATGCTGTCCTCCTCGTGTTCACCTAGTTCTCGTGCAGCCTCTCGAACCGCCTGGTCAGCAACGCCAGCTCGTCCTCTCCAAGCACGTCGAACTCCTCGTCTGGCAAAGACATCAAAGAAGACAGAGAGTACATCCTGGAGGATGCGTCAGCGTTAGACATAGCTCCTTTGCCACTAACGAGAGCGAGACTATGAGAATCAGTCGGGCTCTCGATCTTGGCTGTCATACCACGGTCCAACTCAGCCGACTTGAGCTTCGAGAACAGCTCGTTCACCGTCAAGGTGTCATACTTCTCGGACTCAACAATAGCCTCAAACTTCCCGTCCCATACGGTACGATCCAACGAGTGCAAGAGCTTCACGGCTCTATCATGATCATTGTATGGGAGGACGTCCACATTGGCTCTCATGTTGTTCACAACGACTGTAAATCGCTGGAAAAGCGCATCGACGGACTCGCCGGGGAGATGAGTGAAGTTCTCGTACTCTCTCCGGTAAGTCACGTACATCCGAGCCTGAACCTGAGCATTCCCAGCATGAGCATCCTTCAACTGCTCCCAAATCCTACAAGCTAAGTCCTCTGTCTGAACCCGATCGAATTCAGGCTGACACAGAGCACGAAACAAGTAGTCGACAGCCTTGTTGTTGGCTTCGAACATATCCCTCGATCCTGGAGCAAGGAAGTTCATCGGATGAACATAAGCTGTGTTCACCGTGACATCCCAAAGGATCTGACCCTTTCCGCGGAGGAACGCTGCCATCCGCCTTTGCCACATCTGGTAGTTCTTCCCATCAAAGTGCGGAGGACCCGAACCCCATTCCTGGTACGCCATCTTTGGATCTTAGACTGGTAAGAGTCAATAAAGACCCGAACCGGCTCTGATACCAATTGAAGGACCGATTAGGCGAACCAGAGAGGGGGGAGTGAATGGGAGCCGATAAAAATTTTTCTCGAAGGAGATGAGAACTCCAACAAGACGAACACGGCTTCCAACTCACGTCTCCGACCCAACTACCCAAGTTGGCCAAGACCACGCAGCCACTGGAGTGCTACAGGTCCTAGGAACCAACACTCAACCTTCCGAGCCAAAACTCACCAAACCACACAGCGCAAACTTGCACGGCTTGCTGCCTGTGCTACACCGGTCACACCGATGGCCTGCGCCGGTCAGACCGGTGACACCGGTCAGACCGGTGGACCGAGCCGGTCAGGCCGATGGCTACAGCAGCCGCACAGCAAACATTCCAGGAAGCCTCAGTGACTCCTCTAGGCCCTGGAACAAAAACCACCACGAAACACAACCTGTGAGGAAGAAGAACCCCTCACAAAACCTAGCAAAACAACTCCAAACACGTCAAGAACTGATCAGCAGGACCACGGGACAAAACCACACAGACAAGGCTATTCCCCGAGACAAAAACCAACCAAGGGCTAGCACCGGTCAGACTGGTCGTGCCTGGGCAGCTCGGGATGAACAGCCCCCGCGAGTCAACTCCTCCAAATCCAACTCTCGATCTCCCGATTCGCTCCACGGTTTTGCACAAGACTTTGGGGATAGTAGGAACACCTCATGGGTACTCCATAGCCAAGATTTGGTCTACCAAAACTTGTCAAATCAAGAGGAATCGAAGAAATCCCACCAAGAACGCCTCTAACCCTAGAGCTACGAAAACCCCAAAATCGAGCCCCTTTGCTCACGGATTTGGAAGGGGAATCAAAGGAAAAAGAACCACGAAGGGTTCATGCATACATCCCCCACCAAATCCCAAAGAGAAAGGCCTCGAAATCGCTCCAAAAAAATCGCCAAGAAAGGGCTCCGAAAATCACCAAAAAGGAGAAACGGGAAAGACACATCCAAGCCTTGAGAAACCACGCCGAATCATCTATACATACCAAAGAGGTTCATACAAGGTCTAGCTTGCCGCCCGATCATCCTTCCCTCTCACAAGATCTCACCATGAAGCTCTCAAGCTAGTCCTACGAAAATCCTAAGAAAATAGGAAGGAAAATAGGAAAACCAAATGAGCTAGGGTTCCAAGAGATGGCTGCCATCCTCTCACCCCTTGGGTTATATGGAGGCAACCGAAAGACTAAAAAACCCTTACTAGCTAACTAGGGATACATGCCCCTCGAGGGCGAAATTGGAAGTCTTTGTCTTCGCACCATCGGACGGATGCCCAGCGACCGCAAACTTGCTTAGTCTCGACGCAAGCCTTGCGATCCCGACGCGTGTCCTCCGCTTCGAAGATTCCGGACTGCGTCGTCGCACACCGGTCAGACCGGTTCTCCTCACCGGTCAGACCGGTACCCACCGGTCAGACCGGTCTGGAGCTGCTGCACCTTCGTCTTCGGTTCTTCGGTCTTGGCTTTGTGGATCAACCAAGGAACCCAGTGGTTTTCTGGTGAACCACCGGAAACCCCGCGAACTCGGTGTAGCCTCCGCCAATCACCACTCAAGACTCGGCTCCCACGTAGTCCCGGCTCGACCTTGGTTTTGAGGCTCAACCAAGAAACCGTCCATGACTTCATCTTGCCGTTCTTGCCACCATGCGGCCCGCACTTGACCCCGCTGGCCACCGGGTCCCTCGAACCAAGCCTACTTGTCTTCTCCACACCTGGAGGCCTCACCGGCAACGACCTTTCACGCTTGTTCTTCACCTGCACCTGCACCAGTCAAGCCGCAACCTGCACCTGCAATACTTAGCCAAGAATCAGTCCACACCACGTTGTCAATCACTCATCACACCAGGAAGCGACCATCCACCGGTCCTCGAACCACACCTGGCTCTCAGATGGGCTTCGACTTCGACAAGCTCACGGAGTGCAATGAGCCCTTCTACGGCATCGTCCCCGGGAAGGTGGCCTACCCCCTGGGTCGGGTCTCCCTCCCCGTCACCTTTGGTACAGAGGTAAACTTCCACACAGAGTACCTCAGCTTCGAGGTCGCCAACTTCAAGTCCTCCTACCACGCGATCTTAAGTCGCCCGATGCTGGCCAGGTTCATGGCCATCCCGCACTACACCTACTTGGTGTTAAAGATGCCGGCTCCTAACGGGGTCCTTTCCGTCTTTGGGGATCTCATCATCTCCTTCAAGTGCAACATGGAGGCCCTCGACCTAGCCGCGACCTCCGCCGCCGTCAACACCTCCGCAGTCTTGGTCGCTGAGGCCAAGGCCGTCGACCCAGTCGATCTACCTGTCTCGGAGCAGAAGCGCACCGACACCGCCCTGGACGCGGTCCCCTCGACGAAGAAGGTCTGCCTCGGCCTTGCCGACGCAGAGGAGATGGTGGTGATCGGTGATGGGATCGACCCCAAATAAGAACTCGCGCTCACCAGTTTCCTCCGGGATAACGCGGACATATTCGCTTGGAGTCCATCAGATATGCCGGGTGTCCCCAGGGAGCTGGCTGAGCACTCCTTGGATGTAAGCAAGATGGCCAAGCCTGTCAAGCAGAAGCTTCGCCGCTTTGCAAAATATCGCAAGGACGTCATTAGAGTAGAATTAATAAAGTTCCTAGCTACCGGATTTATCCGCGAGTGTAAAAAACCAGTTTGGCTCGCCATCCCGATCCTTGTACCCAAGAAAACCGGTCAATGGAGAATGTGTATCGACTACACCGACCTTAACAGGCACTACCCTAAAGACCCCTTCCCTCTTCCGTGCATCAACCAGGTCGTGGACTCCATGGCCAGAAGCGTCCTCCTATGCTTTCTCGACTGCTACTCAGGGTATCACCAGATAGCCATGAAGGTCTCTGACCAAGACAAGACGGCGTTCATAATGCCCCACGGCATCTACTGCTACACGGCCATGACCTTTGGCCTCAAGAACGCCGGTGCGACCTACCAGAAGGCCATCCAGAAGTGCCTTGCTAGTCAGATCGGCCAGAACGTAGAAGCCTACATCGACGACGTGGTTGTCAAAACCACCCATGAGGACAAGCTCATAGCTGGCCTCGCGGAGACCTTCGCCAACCTTCGCGTCTACCGCTGGAAACTGAATCCAGAGAAGTGCGTCTTCGGTGTCCCGTCTGGCAAGCTTCTGGGCTTCATGGTCAGCAATCGGGGCATCGAGGCCAATCCCACCAAGGTGGATGCCATCCTCAAGATGAAGCGACCTACCGGGAAGAAGGGCGTCATGAAACTCACTGGCATGATGGCAGCCCTAGGTCGATTCATTAGCAAACTTGGAGAGAAAGGCCTTCCCTTCTTCAAGCTGCTGAAAAAGGCGGACAAGTTCGTCTGGACCGAAGAGGCGGACCATGCTTTGGAGCAACTCAAGACCTTCCTCACGTCACCCCCGGTAATGGTGCCCCCGGCGCCCGAGGAACCGTTACTGCTCTACATCTCGGCAACCACCCTGGTGGTCAGTTCGGTCCTGGTAGCTGAGCGACGTGAAGAGGGTTGACCTTACCCTGTCCAGCGACCTATCTACTACGTCAGCGAGGTCCTATCTGACAGCAAGACCAGGTACAGCCAGCCCCAGAAGATGCTTTATGCACTACTTGTCACCTCTCGCAAGCTTCGGCATTACTTCCAGTCGCACAAGATCAAGGTCGTTTCGGCCTTTCCCCTTGACGAGATCCTACGGAGCCACAACACCACCGAACGCATTGTCAAGTGGTCTATCGAGTTGGGCGAGTTCGACCTAGAGTTCTGCCCTAGGCAGGCCATCAAGTCCCAGGTCATCACAGACTTCGTCTCGGAGTGGACAGAGATCCAGCAGCCTCCACCATCGGAGTGACCTGAGCATTGGAAAATGTACTTCGATGGTTCCCTGAACCTCGAAGGAGCCGGTGCGAGCGTCCTATTCATCTCCCCTCAGGGCGACTATCTCAAGTACGTCCTACAGATCCACTACAAGGCGTCCAACAACGGCGCTGAGTACGAGGCCCTTATCCATGGGCTATGCATTGTTGTTTCCCTAGGGATCAAATGCCTCATAGTTTACGGTGATTCCAAGGTTGTGATCCACCAAGTCAGCAAGGACTCTGAAGCCAAGAAGGACACGATGGATGCCTACTATGCCGAGGTGCGCAAGCTCGAGCGTCACTTCGAAGGGCTCTAGTTCCACCACGTCTGCCGCAACAACAACGTCATAGCTGATGTCCTCTCAAAGCTCGGCTCCAAGCGCGCACTGGTTCCGGCCGGTGTGTTCGTCCAGGACCTACACAAGCCATCCATCAAGCTCATCCCCAACCCAGAGTCGCCTGATGACGAAGTAACCTCGCCGGGAGGTCGCGAAGTCCTCATGACCGAGGCAGAAGATGATTGGCGCCTTGACTTCATCGCCTTCCTCCTCGAGCATCGAGTACCTGAGGACAAGGCGGAGCGCGAAAAGATCACGAGGCGTAGTGCCAACTACGTCGTCGTTGGCAATGAACTCTACCGGAGGTCTGCCTCCACAGGGGTTTTGATGAAGTGCATCCTGCGATCTAAGGGCCTTAGGCTCTTGGATGAGATCCACGGTGGCGAGTGCGGCAATCACGCCGCCTCTTCCAACCTGGTGGGCAAGGTCTTCAGATCCGGCTTCTACTGGCCCACGGCCATAGCCGATGCCTAGGAACTTGTACGTTGATGCAAGGGGTGCCAATTCTTCGCCAAGTAGCAGCATGTCCCGGCTCAGGCCCTCAGGACCATCCCTCCATGCTGGCCCTTTGCAGTGTGGGGTCTTGACTCTGTGGGACCTTTCAAGACCACCCCTGGCAGCTACAAGCACATCATCGTGGCGCTGGATAAATTCACCAAATGGATCGAGGTCCATCCCGTATCCAGGGTCACCTCAAAAGAAGCGGCCAAGATCATCGAGGAGATCACCCACCGCTTCGGGGTGCCTAACAGGATCATCGCCGACCTTGGTACGGCCTTCACAGGAGCTGATTTCTGGGATTTCTACCAAGACAACCTGATCGACGTAAACTACTCCTCGGTGGCACACCCGCGGTGCAACGGCCAGGTTGAGCGGGCCAACGGCATGGTCCTACAGGCCATCAAAGTTCGCATCTTCGACGGCTCAGCGCCTTACGTAACCAGGTGGCTCTCAGAGCTCCCCCACATCCTCTGGGGTCTCAGGACCTAGGTCAGCTCAGCGACAGGGTACTCACCCTTCTTTTTGGTCCACGGGTCAGAGGCCATCCTCCCCACCGACGTTGCCTTCGGGGCTCCCCGCATCCTGAACTTCGATGAAGGAGAAGTGGAGCAAACACGCAGGCTCGACCTTGACAGCATCGAGGAACATCGTGTGGCCGCGCTCATGCACCACACTCGTCATGAGCAGCAGCTACGTCGCTACCACGACCTCAATGTGCAGGAACGTTCCTTCAACGTCGGCGACCTAGTCGTACGGCGGATCCAGAACACCAAGGACATGCACAAGCTCTCAGCGCCTTGGGAAGGCCCCTTCATAGTCGAGGAAGTTGCTTGTTGACATTTCTTAACGCAACTTCCAAAGAATAGATCTGGAATCCATTCTAAGCAATGGCGCAAGAAATGTTGGTTGGTATAAGATAAGCCTACAGAAATATTATGGTAGATAATCCGCAAGCGCACGGATACCGGTGAGCATTTCACCCGGGGTGATGGGTTTTAAAATATCGTATCCACAGGGAAGATGGATGGATGTAACAACAGACATAGGGATGGCAATAGACTACTTTATGGACTTTGATGGAATGGCACATACTTTAACAGGGGTAAGCCAAATGATAAAGTAATGATAAATCAGACAGGCAGAGGCACATGTGGAGCATAGAACATACTATTCCTAGTCTAGATTAGAATTGGATTTACTTAAGAGGCACAATTCTACAAAGATTGAGTTATTCATTTATTCTAATGTAGCATATCATCACATATAGCATAGTCATGGATAAATGTGAACACCCCGAAGATTACCCAAGAAGATCAAGGACGAAACTTGATCCTCCCAAGAATCATTGTTCGACTAGTCTTATACTCGGGGGGTGGACTGCAAAGGACTCAATAGGCCTGTCACGCCCACGATCTACCACATGACCCGGAGTATAAGGTGAATCCGCAAGTAAATTATATCAAAGCACCATGCTTACATACTTTCTACTACCTAGCATACGCGCGTAATATACTAGGAGCTCTACGAATAAGTGCGTAGACTTATCATTAATCATGACTATATCAAATATACTACTAGAATAAAGTAAGAACTTAGCAATTGCACACATAACATTGAAATAGCATAAAGTCATTGAGAAACAATATAAGAACTGAATCTTGATAACTTACAGATCTGGAACTGGAGCAAAGCTCAACTCTACTCGAATCTGACTCTCTATCTAGAACTAGGTTCTTGATCTAGAAATTAGATCTTGAACTATGAAGTAGCTATCCTATCTCTGATGTATCCTCTTCTTCTCCTGTCTTGGCCTGATGATGATGATCTTCTGAGAGATGCATTCCATGCCCTAGGGGGGGGGTCTGGGGTTGCTTATATAGCCCGGAGGGATAATCCGTCACCGTAGGATCAAACCGACCTAAACAAGTGGTTTAGATTAACCCTAAGAGGCGGTGGAGGAACCTTCCCGAAACAGGACCTGATCGGGACCAGGGGGAGCCCGATCGGCCTCCCTATAGGGCCGGTCGGCCTGGGCTGGGCCCCAGCTGGGCTCCGCCTTCGCGTGTGGGCCTCTTGTCCCTTCTAGATGCATATTTTCTTGGAGCCCACTTCGGTTGAGTTCGGGAGTCTTCTGGAGCCTTCTAGAATTCATTCTTTTCGCATTTTCCTGAATAGTCCCTGAAAATATATAATTCACCAAAACTCATGGAATTCATTAGTCCAAGGCCCTATACTACTGTTGATTTATCTTTTTGGTCCTTTTTCATGTATTGTTGATGCATAAAAATAAGAGTTATCGTCCTTGAGGCACTTTATCTCTTCTGCGGCCTCAATCCTGGCCTGCAGCACGGCCTCCCGTGCCGTGGTCAGCTCCGCGTGAAGATTGTCGCCCTCCATCAGCAGGTTCGCCCTGCCTTGCGCCCGCTCGGCGAGAGACTGCGACCACACACCGCAAAAAGATCGTCAAACCAAGGCATCCAAGAGAATTGAAGACCTATCTCCAAAGGAATCGAGACTCACCATGAGTGTCCTGCCGATCGTTTTCGCCGCCTCCTTGATCGTCGCCTGCGCCGCCTTGAAGTTGTCAAGGTCCCGACCATCGGCAAGGACGTCATCCTCCCACGGGGTGCCGATATAGAGGCACCAGTTCAGGTCGTCGTCCACGCCCCCTCCTCCGGTCTCCGCCCCCTGCGCCTGCGGTAGGCCCGACTCGAGTGGGTCCTCCTGGTGAAGACCTTCCACTTGCTGAGCGCTATCAGCTGCGACCTTGGTCGCCGCCAATGATGTTGCCCCACGGTCTCAGGGACCTGGCTGGTGACATCACCGCCCGACATTGCCGGTGACTGGCTCACCAGCGCCTTCTCGAGCTTCCGCCCCAAGGCCTCTTGGCCTGAGGCGCTCCTGTTATTGCCCGATGCAGCAGGGGTTCCCCTGTCCAAGGCACAGAACGTGTCAGATCAACATACTCGAACTCTCCAAAGGTCAATCAACAGAAAATCGAGTTCAATGACGTACCTGCTGGCAGATTTCAACCGAACCTGCAGCGGCCTAGGTGGCGCCCACCTTTGCTTCTTCTGCGACCCTTGGTTGCTCACGCCCTCCGTGCTCGGCTTCGGCTGTTGCTCGCTTATAACCCCGAGCAGGAGATCATCTCCTCCAGTGGCCGCTGTGTCGCCCAACCTGGCGGTGTCCTCACGCGACCCCGCGTCATCATCCTCGTCGACGATGACCTAAACGCTAGCTGTCGCCGTCTCCGACGACGCAGTGTCATCTCTCCTCTTCCTCTTCCTCTTCTTCTCCGCCTCAATGGTGGCAGAGACGATCTTGGCACCCTTGTGCACCAGGATCTTGCCAGCGACCTGCCGTGTGCGCCGGGTCATTGGCGCAAAACTCCCCGTGGGGGGATCCTCATCATCACTACCTCCCACCGACGAGTCGGAGAGGTAGTTGTCGAAGTACTCTTGCGGCGAAGCCCGGATGTCCTCCACCGCCCGGACCTTGAAGCTGCGCTCACCCTTGTCAGCGAGGGGAGCCGGGCTCCAGAACAAGCCCTTGCGACCGTGCAACAGGGGACCTTCGTCTTAAATCGGGTGAACGCAAACTCAACAAAACAAGAAATAAGGTCGATCAGGCGACTTACCACTTCGGTGGGCCGCTTGAGGGAAAACGCCTTGGGGCACGTCTGGTTCCGGATCACCCTGTTGAAGAGCTCCCTCACCCGCGCCACCATCTCCTGCTTGGAGACCTTGCACTGCGCCACGCGGGTGGGGTCGGCCTGACCCCAGTACTCGTAGGCCGGATGCACCCGATCTTGGATCGGTTGCAGTAGCCTCCGGCTGAAACTGATGGCCACCGCGCCGCCCGTCAGCCCTCCCGCCTTCAGTGCCTTGAGGTCCTTCAGTAGTGGCTTGATGGTGTCCATCTCCCGCGACGTCAATTGGTTTGTCCACTTCGGCACCGGGACCGGCGTGAGTCCCGACCTAATCGCCAACGCCGGCTTTGGGTTGTCGATGTAGAACCACCCTCGCCTCCAGCCCTGGGTGTTGTTAGGCAGCTCCATGTCGATCTACATCATCTTCATGTGACGGCGTAGCATGAAGCCGACGGATCCAACGACCCCATTCTTTCCCGTCTTCTTCAACTCGAAGAAGTATCGCCACAGGTCGAAGTGTGGCGGTATCCCCAAGTAGGCCTCACACAAATGGATGAAGGAGGAAACAGTGGTGACGGCATTGGGGACGAGATGTACCAGGTCGATCCTGTAGAAGTGAAGCAGCCCGCGGAAGAAATCACCCACCAGGACTCCAAATCCGCACTCGACGTATGTGATGAAGGCGACGGTCTCCCCGGTCCCCTTTGAAGGTACGGCTTCGTCGGCAGCTAGCCTCCAGCCCACCTACTCCCTGGGCTTTAGCAACCCGCGCTCCACCAGACCTCAGAGCTGCGCCTCCATCACAGTCGAGTGCTCCCAAATGCTCTCTGGGGCCGGCGCATGCTCTGGGGCCATTTCTTCTTCGTCAAACCCGGTGGATATAGTTCTAAACACTACCAAGGACTTCTTGCGCATGCGGCGGCGCTCGGTGCGGTGGATCTAAGAACGGCGGCGCCGGAGAATCTGTGCAAGAAAGCTCTTGGCGGCTGTTCGAAAACCCTAGCAAGTGCGGGGGAATGAAAGTGAGTGGGGCCCCCGACCCTTCACTCGGCCTTTTAAAAACTGGGCCATATCAGTGTGGTGGGCCGCGACGCCCCAAACGTCCCTTCAGGTTCGGCGATATTCCCGACGACCCAACGGCTACATCGCCCAACGGCTCTTTCGGCCTAACGGTCACAGGCAGTAACGGCTTGCGCCGTGCAGGAATCCATGCCCGTTGGCCTTCTGCCCAACGGCCTGGCGTCCATGGACTTGTTATGCCCTACTTCAAGCCCCCTTCCCAACATTTCATTCAAGGTCTACTGGCCTCTGACGACCTACGGATCCATGACATCACCTTCACAAGGTCGACATGTATCACCACTCGGTGGGTCGCCTAAAGCTTTCGATAGCAGGTTCACACCCCAGCTCCTAGGTCCTGCCACCTACTGGATTGCTTTAGCTTTTGTGGCTGGTTTATATCAACAGCCCTGCACTTAATGGCTCCACTACCCGTTGGCGACCTCTTGGTCAAGTAGCACCTCCCTGAGGTCGCTAAGGCCCTGCTGCCTCCTAGGTCGTATGGACCTAGATTTTTACAAGCTGACTACCTGCGTTGTGTCACTGCATAATGGCTGTGTTGATTCAGGTCGACACGGGCTCCCTGTCTCTACGAAAGGCCTCCTGAAGGTCGGCGTGCTATTTCAGCCCTGTCGGGACCTTGGTAGCCATGCCATTGCAGCCCAGGCGCCCTTACAATTATTTGAAACATGATATTCCTCATGTAAAACTATATTTACAGCTTCAAAAGCTACAAGGAGTTTGGCCCTTGGCCAGTTACAAGATACAAAGATATTAAAGGTCCTGAATCACCTTCCAAAGTGCTTACGACTCAGTCTACACTAATAAGGCTTGTCGCAAGCATTCTTCTAGCTTCAGGACCTACTCGACGACCTCTACAACCACTGTTGAGGCAGCTGCCACATAGCCACCTCTACTCACGCACCAACCAGTCTCCTGCGGCGCCCAGCGTTAAGTCTGAGCTTCCCCGCAAGATTACAGAAGGAGCAAGCTTCAACACCAACCTCGTCGGGTGGAGCGCAGCGTTCACCAGCATCACCTCTGGCCCAAAAGTGTCAGGGCCGACAATGCAACTGCTGCTTCATACTCCTCCTGGGTTCCTCGGCGGGACAGGGAGAAGAGGCCAATCGATTTCTTCGAGCCTCACAAACATTTTTCTAGCTCCATGTATGAACTACATCAATCCTATACTCTGGTGGGCAGACATACGTTCATGGCTTGGAAATATTGCTACACCGGATCATCGTGGCTTTCCTTTGGAGATTGGGGGCTTTGCTTCAAGGTATGGGTGCCTATTTATACCCCAGCACCTGCAATACGCAAGCCAGCTTGCGTGGTGTCCTTATCTTCAAGATCGTTGTACCCTCGTGGAACACGGGGTCACTGTTCGCCCGTGGGAGGCATTGGCGCACCTGTCCCCTACCTGACTGCATCTTGGAGCGCTTTTGTCTTTTGCGGGTGATAGCGACTTGTGCTACGTCTGCACGCCGGCCCGTGACCGTAGAGTACACCCGTGACTCTGGCTGTATCAGCCCCGGCGCCTGATGACCTCTGCAAGATTCTCGAGCTTTTGTCCTATTGAATTGACATCACAAGAGCATCTGTTTCTTGAGCAGAAGGTCGTAGGTTCGGCTATTTCTTCTTCTTCTTCGGAGCATCAAACCGGCCATTCTGGTCGCTTTACTGCTCGGGGGCTACTACACTAGTGCGTCTTTCGATGCCCTATTTTTTCCAGGTCGCCTCGACCTAACGGAAGCCTGCTTCCGCTACTTCTCCGCTCTGCCTACCTTAGGTAGGCATGGCGACCTTTCCAAAGGTCGTGGAAGCTACTACATTACGCCTGACTCCGGTCCGGTCGGCGGTTCTGCAAGATCTATGCCTCGTCTACACTTCGACCTCCTGGTTTTACGTCTCGGGAGCTCGACGTTCTACTTCGTGCGCGCATCGAAGGGGTTTTCTTTTTTGATCCCCATGCACTCTTCACGACCTCGACGGTGCTGCGCCTTCGCCGTTCTTCGACACAACCTCGCCTTGACCGCTGCGCCTACACGTCGATCGGGTGCTTGAGAGACATGGATACCCATGGGTCCCCACCAGCCAGGGTCCCAAGGGCCCCTGACAAGTGGACCTGACCTTCCAGAAGACCCGCCGACCTGCCAAGTGGGCCCAGCCACCTTATCCGCACCTCCGACGACCATGGGCGGCCTGATCAAGATCCCGCAAGACCCGCGATGCTTGGCGTGCAAGTCAAGACATTAGGATCTGGCGCGCCGACGCCTGTAGCTCCGAGTATCACGGGATACTCCTTGTAATCCGGGAGATAAGCTTCCCACAGTTGTAACCGACCCCGACACGAGTCAACTGACCTTGAATGAGAAACCCTAGTCCGTCCTCCCCATATAAGGCGGCCTAGGGCTCCATTCAAGGGAGAACTCATCTTCAACCTCACGCATAATCCACCTCAACTGGACGTACGGTTTTACTCTCTGGAGGCCTAAACCAGTATAAACCCCCTTGTCTTCCTGTCTTCGTCACCATACTCACCTAGTTCCGAGTTCACCACGTGGACTACCACCTACGGTCTTAGGTCCCAGTCCTCCATTAACCTGCAAACCTCTAGGGTAACCCCCTAGCGGATCTGTCCAGGTCTCACCCCCTGACAGGTATCAGAGCCGTGCTTGACCGTAGGACGAGCCTAGTAATGGACGATAGTATAGGAAAGCCGAACTCCTTGTGCTTTATATACAATCCGTGAAATTTTATATAAAGACCTTGTTCTTTATTATAAATACCTTGATTAACTCTACTAACTCTTACTAACTTTCCTAACAACGTGCAGATGGACGAGCTGACGTGGATCCCCCTCAAGACCGACGGCCAGTGGGCCCAAGGGTTCTGCAAGATCCTCAAGGAGTGTTTGGAGACAGCTGGAGTGGAGACCTGTGAGGTGTTCTACGAGGGACGCACCACCGCAACTTTTGATCAAGCACCGACAGAGCTGACCCTGAAGATACCAGTGGACCCACGTGTACCAGAGTTCGAGGAAGTCAAGGTCTCGTGTTTCGACAACTCAACCTTGGACGCTCACCAGTGTTGTGCCAGACTCGCACTGAAGAAGGTATGCCAGCAGTTAGAGCAGAGGCTGAAGGATACACCCTTCAGAGTCTTACCGACCGCGGTCTACGACCCCAGCAGGTGGAGCAAGGACCAGACAGAGTACACTGAGGAGAACACTGAGGGCAAGGATGAGAAGGAGCAGATGACCAGCAGGTACAATCAAGCTCAAGACCAGGCACTCTACTAGGCTGATTCAGAGATAGTGTTTCTGAGGCGTAAGTGAGATGACACCTTGGGACAGAACGATCAGTTGGAGAGAGAACAGCCACCTGGAGTTCTTTCTCAACGAGGCTCACAAGAGGAACATACAGATCACCGAGTGGGGACTTGCAACTGCCAGAGCAAGTACTGAAAGGGATGCCTTGGAGATTGTTGGTATTTGTTAAGCCTACAGAAATATTATGATGGATAATCCGCAAGCACACGGATACCGGTGAGCACTTCACCCGGGAAAAGGGTTTTAAATATCAAATCCACAGGGAGAAAGGTAGAGAGAGTGGTCTGAGGTATATAACTAATCCCTGAGTAGTTATCAAGGACTTGATAGAAAGAGAGATAAGGAAAACTTAAGGATGTCTAGCTCTTACTCGCACAAGCTATGTTTATATTGTTCTTATGGGGGATTGTCTGAAGACACACTTAGGAAAGGGAATCTCCCGACAATCTATGGGGGGAGTCCTACGGTTTGTATAAACGGGAGGTGGACTGCAAAGGACAGACGGGAACGAGGTCACTTCCCGCTTCTACCACACGATCCGGAATATAGAAGGTATTCACAAGCTAGCTAGTCTAAGCACCACACTTACACTAAACATGCAACTTTAACTCAAGAGCGACAGGAATTAAAGTACTCATAAAAGAATTATGAACCGTAAGAACAATAATAACAATGCAACTCACTTGAATAAGAAGTTGATCTCTCCACAAGTTCTCAAGATCAGGCTCCAATGGAGTCGATCCCATAGGAAGAAGATGAAGAGGAGACAGTGACAGGTCCGGGCCTTTCTTCAACTCCGCCTCTACCGCACTCTAATTCTCTCGAACAAGATTAGCTAGATCTTAATAGATCGTGGCTCTAATATGTCAACTTGATACTAACTCTCCAACTCTAATTCTAATCTAGAACTTCTATCTCAGGTAGGCATTGATGATCTGATAGAATGAATTGGTTGTCCACCCTGGGGTCAGGGGGCCTATTTATATAGTCCTGAGGAGGTGCCTTGCCACCGTAGGATCAAACCAACCTAATATACAGTTTAGATTGCTTCTCATAGGCTCTTTATTGGGCTCTAAAAATATTTTAAGGCATTGACCATTTACCTTGAATAACGTACCTTCGTTGTCTTGAAGAGTGATGGCCCCGTGTGACGATGAACACACCACCCTGTATGGCCCGTCCTACTTGCTTCGTAGCTTCCCGTGCCCAAAGAGTCGTACCCTGGAATAAAAAAGTAATACCTGATCACCTGGGTTGAATTCCTTCTTCGTGATTCTCCTGTCGTGCCATCTTTTGGTTCTTTCCTTGTAGATCTTGGCACTGTGGTATGCCTTCTCTCTCCATTCTTCTAACTCGTACAGTTGCATTTTCCGTTTTGTTCTGGCTGCTTCGAAGTCCATGTTCCATCTCTTGATTGCCCAATGAGCCTTGAATTCTAGTTCAACCGGCAAGTGACATGTTTTCCCGTAAACTAGTTGGTAGGGAGACATCCCAATGCGAGTCTTATAGGCTGTCAGATAAGCGCAGAGTGCTTCGGGTAGCTTGTCCTTCCATTTTATTCACATTTGGTCCACCGTCTTCTGTAGAATGTTCTTGATCTGCTTATTTGACATCTCTGCTTGACCACTTGTTTGCAGGTGGTAAGGAGTAGCGACATTGTGTTGGATCCCACGGTCCGAGAGGTATTTCTCGAAGCGCTTATCGATGAAATGGGATCCTCCATCACATATCACTAGCCTTGGCGTACCGAATCTTGGAAATATTGTCTCTTCAAACATCCTTATTGTGCTCTTGTGGTCAACAGATCTTCATGGCAGGGCTTCAACCCACTTGGAGACATAATCAACTGCCACCAAGATGTACTCATATTTTCCGGACTTTGGGAATGGTCCCATGTAGTCAACTCCCCAGACATCAAAGAGCTCGATCTGAAGGTTGGTCGTCAGTGGCATAGCATTTCTGGAATTACTGTTTCCGTGCCTCTGACAGGAGTTGCACCTTCGTACGAAATCTTTTGTGTCTTGATACATGGTTGGCCAGAAAAATCCGCTTTGCCAGATCTTTGCATGTGTGCGGAAAGCTCCATAATGACCTCCATATGGTGATGAGTGGCACTTCTCGATGATCTTCATTCCTTCTTCTGCCGGTACACACCTCCTGAGTAACCCATCAGAGCATACTCGAAACAGGTATGGTTCATCCCATAAGTGATGGCGACTCTCGTAAATGAGCTTTTTCTTGTCGGCCCCTGGTCATACATACCCTGCAACCATAAAATTAACAATATCTGCATACCAGGGGTCGGACCAGGCGATCCGATAGAGCATGTCGTCCCTCATTGCGTCATTGATGGGTAGTTCCTGCGGTTTCTCAAAAAACATTCTAGACAAATGATCAGCAACAGAATTTTCTACTCCCTTCTTATCTTTTATTTCTAAGTCAAACCCTTAGAGCAGCAAAATCCATCTTATTAATCTAGGTTTAGCATCTTTCTTAGTGAGCAAAAATTTTAAAGCAGCATGATCAGTGTAAACAATAACTTTTGCTCCTACTAAGTAAGATCTAAACTTGTCAATGGTATAAACAATAGCTAGCAGTTCTTTTTCAATTGTGGCATAATTAAGTTGAGGTCCCGTCAAAGTTTTACTAGCATAAGCAATGGCATGATGTTTCTTGTCTTTTGTTTGCCCCAAAACAGCCCCCACAACATAATCACTTGCATCGCACATAATTTCAAAAGTTAAAGACCAATCAGGGGGTTGAATAATGGGTGCAGAAATAAGAGCATTTTTCAGAGTTTCAGAAGATTTAAGACAAGCATCATCAAAGTCAAAGGGAACATCTTTGGCAAGCAGGTTTGTAAGAGGTCTAGCAATATTAGAAAAATTCTTTATAAACCATATATAAAAACCAGCATGGCCAAGAAAACTTCTGATTCCTTTGACATTAACAGGTGGAGGTAGTTGTTCAATTAATCTATATTAGCTTTATCTACCTCAATTCCTCTTTCAGAAACTAGATGGCCTATCACTATTCCTTCTCTAACCATGAAATGACATTTTTCCCGATTAAGGACTAAGTGCTTTTCTTCACATCTTTGCAAAACCTTATCTAAGTTTTCTAGACAATCACCAAAAGTTTTTCCATATACAAAAAAATCATCCATGATCTCTTCAATCATATCAGAGAATATATACATCATGCAGCTTTGAAAAGAAGCTGGAGCATTACATAGTCCAAAAGACATTCTATGATAAGCATAAGGTCCATAAGGACATGTAAAAGTGGTTTTGCTCTGGTCACTGGGATGGATTGGGATTTGGTGATACCCAGAATATCCATCAAGAAAGCAAAAGAAAGAGTGATTTGCCAACTGCTCTAACATTTCATCAATGAAGGGCAGGGAAAGTGATCTTTCCTTGTGGCTTTATTGAGTTTCCTATAATCTATGCAAATACGCCAACCAGTGACAGTTCTCTGAGGAATTAATTCGTTCCTCTCATTTTTCACAACTGTCATGCCTCCCTTTTTAGGCACGACTTGCACAGGGCTCACCCACTCACTATGTGGCACAGGATATATAATCCCGGCGTGTAAAAGTTTCAGAACTTCTTCCTTCACTACCTCTCTCATCGCATTGTTGAGTCTTCGTTGGGGTTCTTTAGATGGTAGAACATCAGGGTCTGTAGGAATGCGATGTGTGCATAGGGCAGGACTGATGCCCTTAAGGTCTTGGAGTGAGTAGCCAAAGGCTGAGCGATGTTGTTGTAATATAGTAATTAGCCTATGAGTCTCTTCCTAAGTGAGTTTGTCATTAATGATCACAGGAGACTCAGGATCATTGTACAAAAAGGCATATCTAAGACCAGGTGGTAATGGTTTAAGTTCAATGGGACGTCTCGAGGTTTCCTCGAATTCATCGAGGGGTTCAGATTCTGTAGGATTTTCTTCTTCCTCCTCGATGAAGAATTCAGTGACATCCCTTCTTGATTGGATTCTACGAAATGTTCTAGAGATGCTTCATTCACCTCTTCCATTGGGTCTGGTTCTGGACTGGGTTCGGTCTTAGTATGGTTCGAATGTGCGAAGTGTAAGGGAGCTTTAGTAGTTTTGCCTAGGCAAATATCAAGTTTCCCTGTGTGTACTTTTGAGGCCTCTTCTCTTTATGATAATTCGAGGTATTTCCATAATCGAAAAATAAATCATCCTCGATATCATTAATAAAATCAGGTAGAGGAATTTCTTCCTGTGGTGATTCTATTGGTTGGGTAGCTATAGGTTGAGATGATTCTGGCATAGGTTCTGGTGTAGCTATCTCTGGAATCTCTTCTTCTAAAGTTTTCTCTTCTAATGGATCATCATTGGTGCTGGCTAGAATGTTATCTAGGATAGTTCTAGCTTCACTGGATGTAAGGTGTATGAATGATCCATGCGAGGAGGTATTTAAGTAGGCTCTAGATTCCTTATTAAGACCAATATAGAAATGTTGAAGGAGAATATGGTCTTGAAGGCCTAGATCTAGTCCGGATTTGTAAAGGAGTTCAAAATGTTCCCAGGATGAACTCATAGACTCACTATCCCCCTGTTTGAAGGATATGATCTTGGTTCTAAGGTTGACTACTCTGGATAAAGGGTAGAAATCTATGCAGAAATCCGCACGGAGAGTTCCCCAATCGCCTTTCTTCTTCTCTTTGGTTCTGTCATACCATTGGCGAGCTTTTCCTTTCAATGTGAATGGAAAAAGCTTCCAACGGATTGTCTCGTCAAACATACCCTCTATATGAAGGCAGTCACAAGTTTGTTCGAACTTTTGGAGATGATGATGAGGGTCTTCGTCTTCTATTCCTAAGAAAGTGTTGGTTTGGACCATCTCTATTAACCGTGGGCGCAGCTCATAGGCATCAGATAGGATTGGCTTCGATGATGGTATGGGCCTAAGGCTGAGCTCTGAGGGTGCCGAAAAGTCTTTAATGAGGGTAGTATCCATAAGGACAGTAGAAAATCCAAAACTAAAAGGAAAAGATAAAAGATATACGTACAAGATATAGTTATACTCACGAGTTCTCTCTTAACCATTCTCCCCGGCAACGGCACCAGAATTGCTTGTTGGTATTTGTTAAGCCTACATAAATATTATGATGGATAATCCGCAAGCACATGGATACCGATGAGCACTTCACCCGGGAAAAGGGTTTTAAATTTCGAATCCACAGGGAGAAAGGTAGAGAGAGTGGTCGGAGGTATATAACTAATCCCTGGGCAGTTATCAAGGACTTGATAGAAAGAAAGAAAAGGAAAACTTAAGGATGTCTAGTTCTTACTCGCACAAGCTATGTTTATATTGTTCTTATGGGGGATTGTCTGAAGACACACTTAGGAAAGGGAATCTCCCGACAATCTATGGGGGGAGTCCTACGGTTTCTATAAACGAGAGGTGGACTGCAAAGGACAGACGGGAACGAGGTCACTTCCCCTTCTACCACACAATCCGGAATATAGAAGGTATTCACAAGCTAGCTAGTCTAAGCACCACGCTTATACTAAACATGCAACTTTAACACAAGAGCAACAGGAATTAAAGTACTCATAAAAGAGTTATGAACCATAAGAACAATAATAACAATGTTACTCACTTGAATAAGAAGTTGATCTCTCCACAAGTTCTCAAGATCAGGCTCCAATGGAGTCGATCCCAGAGGAAGAAGATGAAGAGGAGACACTGACAGGTCCGGGCCTTCCTTCAACTCCGCCTCTACCGCGCTCTAATTCTCTCGAACAAATTTAGCTAGATCTGAATAGATCGTGGCTCTAATCTCTCAACTTGATACTAACTCTCCAACTCTAATTCTAATCTAGAGCTTCTATCTTAGGTAGGCATTGATGATCTCATAGAATGAATTGGTTGTCCACCCTGGGTCAGGGGGCCTGCTGATATAGTCCTGAGGAGGTGCCTTGCCGCCGTAGGATCAAACCGACCTAATATACGGTTTAGATTGCTTCTCATAGGTGGTGGAAGAACATTCCAGAAGGGGAGCTGATGTGGCGCCAGGGGGGGCGGTCGGCCCCACCACCAAGCTGATCGGCCTGTTGTGGGCCCCCCTTGGGGTCTGCCTTGGCTAGGAAGGTCCTTGCCCCTTCCAGATGCTTCTTTCTTGCAAGCCAAGTCACGTTGAGTTCGGGAGAGTTCTAGAGCCTTCTAGACTTATTTCTTTTCTTGTTTTTCTAGATAGTCCCTGTAATTTTTTAAATTCACCAAAATTCGTGGAAATTGTCCGTGTAAACCCTAATAAGGTGATCTAATTATATTTTAGTCCTTTTTCTAGTAAATGTGAGGGGAAATATTTATAGATAAAATGTGTCAACAAACTCCCCCACACTTAGGCTTTTACTCATCTTCGATAAAAGGATGGTCTAACAACTGTAGAGACAAAGAAAATCAACATAATCATACTCCTTAGTCATACCTGCACTTATGGGATATCTGAGCATGAAACAGTTAGAAACATATTACCTTTATTTCTCAAATCAAGTCAATGGAGCGTTTTTGAATAAGTTTTGAAAAGAAAGTATAGCCTTACTTACTCCTTTGTGATACTCTCAAATCTCTCAAAATATAACATATCCTCACTAGATCATTTATTTTGAAGTATATGTGGAGTTTTTAGAATGTAAAGATGTAGCAAACTTACCTTGCATATATTGCCGAGTCAAAACCGGATCCATGGAGAGGTATGTCATGAGTCATAGATCAAGATATGTGCGTGTGTCAACTTTAAAACCACTACTCTGACTTTTTAGAATCCTCTATCTTTTTCCCATTTTTTATAGAACAAGGTATTCAGCTATTTTGTGGAGAGGTGGGTTCTACTCACCCTCGGACACGCGTCCATTATTACTCTCTCACTTTTATTAGAGAAGTGGGCCCTACTCACCCTCGGACACATGTCCATTTTTTTCTCTTATTTATGCCTTTTTTTCTTTTTCAGAGAGGGGGGTTCTTCTGACCCGTAGAACACTTGTCCATTTCCTCCTCTCTCTCACTTTTCTCTCCACTCTGAATTTTTTTCGATATTTGGCTTTTTTATAGATGTACCTTTTTCACGATAAAATTTATGGGAGATAGAGATCAAAAATTTAGAGCATGGATACTTTAGTGAAAGCAGTGTACGTGATCTTGATCTTATACTTAGACAAAACTTCAACATGGGTCGTAGATTTGAGAAAGCTCAATACAAGTAAGCAGCAATTAAATTTATTTTCAATGATTGCTAAGGCTCTACTGGGACATATTATTGATCACAAAGGAGAAGCATAGCTAATGATTTTAATCTTTTTGAAACAAAGAACTCTCCAGAGACAAGATAAAAGAAAGATGGTTCTCATTATTCTAACTTTATTCTAAGCATTTAAAACATCCCAAAAGCAACAAATATTTCTAGGAGAATAAATATGCAAAACTTTATCCTTTAGGTTAACACGACATCTTTTGGAAAGCATATCATAACAGGGCATCTTTGTTTTAATTTGAAACGGAAAGCAATTTGCAAAAATTTAAAAAGTTCAAGAAGCAAACCGAGTGGTGGACGAAACGTGGCCGAAATGGGCACCATAGCAGGCTGACCAGCCCAAAGAGGAGGCCGATCGGCCTCCCCCTACCGTGGTTCGGGCTGCGTTTCGTCGTGCGAGTCGATGGTTCCGTTCTTTTTCCGTTTTTTCTTGATTTTGGTCGTGGAAGATGCTGTTTGGTCATCGATTTTTCTCCCCCACACTTGTTTTCTGTTATCTTGCATACACAGCATGGTGGAGACAAAAACATATCCAAAAAATATAGATAGAAAATATGACTCAACTTGTGGATCACTTCATTGATAAGAAAGAGAGCACTTTATTACATGACTCCTACTATTTAAGCAAACTAACTAAGTCGAACTAACTAAGACTAATGTGCTCTCTAACTATGGTGCTTACAAAGGGCCCTTGCCCTTCTTCGGGTCGCGGCTAGCGTCTCCCTCTTCGTCCCTACGCTTCTTTGTTTTTAGCAGATGGAGGACGGTTTTGGTGAGGGAGCTATTTACACGATGGATCTCCTTGCAAGTTTCTGCAAGGGTTGCTACTTCCTGCGCAAGCTCAGCTACGGTCTTTCTGGTCTTCTGCTTCTGTGGCATCCACTGGCTGGCCTCGATGACAGGAATCCTTTTAATCTACGATTCCTTAGCGTGGATTCCGTCAATGATGACACGGCCTGGAGAAGCAGTAGTGTACTCGTGCACCCTCGTGTTGCTGTGCATGTCCATGCACACCTTGGTGAGTCGCTCACCATCCCTGGGCTCCTGCAGGTCCATGTAGCTAGGAACACGGCTCGGTTTCTTCAGGGCTGCTTCGCGGTGACGATTGTACGGCTGAGCATACATCACCTGCTTGCGTCCTTCAGGTGGTGGCGGCGAATGTGAACGACTAGGTGGAACAGGTGGGAGAGGGATGCGATCAGGTGGTATGACGGCAAGCGGCTTTGCTTCCTTCACAAAGGGGGTGATCGCCTTAGCTTCTTTGTTGTACGGAATAAGCTGTTTGTCGGCTATGGCTGCTGCTTGGGAGGTTTAGATGAGGAAAAGGAGAGGTCTGCCCTTGGTTATATATTGGTCGTGATCTTGCACGAGGGGTTGACCTAGATTGGAATGGCTGCGGGATATCTCGAAAATGATTCCCGAAAGTGGTTTTTCCATATCAATACATCTAAGAGATAGCGTGGGTGAAAGCTGGCAGCGAGAGGAGGCGGGCAGGGGCCGATCGGCCCAGTGAGGAGGCCGATCGGCCTCCCACCATGTCGCCTCGCGACGCTCTTCGACGTGGGGTGCTCTAACCGTGTGCTGATACCGAAAAACCCTAAGTTGGCCCATTAGTGCCTATAATTAATATTCTTAGGTCAATAAAAGCATTCTATCACATCTAAATCCTCAGACTCTTTATTGGGCTCTAAAAATATTTTAAGGCGTTGACCATTTACCTTGAATAATGTACCTTCGTTGTCTTGAAGAGTGACGGCCCCGTGTGACGATGAACTCACCACCCTGTATGGCCCGCCCTACTTGCTTCGTATCTTCCCGTGCCCAAAGAGACGTACCCTGCAATTAAAAAGTAATACCTGATCACCTGGGTTGAATTCCTTCTTCGTGATTCTCCTGTCGTGCCATCTTTTGGTTCTTTCCTTGTAGATCTTGGCACTGTGGTATGCCTTCTCTCTCCATTCTTCTAACTCGGACAGTTGCATTTTCCGTTTTGTTCCGGCTGCTTTGAAGTCCATGTTCCATCTCTTGATTGCCCAATGAGCCTTGGATTCTAGTTCAACCGGCAAGTGACATGTTTTCTCGTAAACCAGTTGGTAGGGAGACATCCCAATGGGAGTCTTATAGGCTGTTCGATAAGCGCAGAGTGCTTCGGGTAGCTTGTCCTTCCATTTTATTCCCATTTGGTCCATCGTCTTCTGTAGAATGTTCTTGATCTGCTTATTTGACGTCTCTACTTGACCACTTGTTTGCGGGTGGTAAGGAGTAGCGACATTGTGTCAGATCCCACGGTCCGAGAGGTATTTCTCGAAGCGCTTATCGATGAAATGGGATCCTCCATCACTTATCACTAGCCTTGGCGTACCGAATCTTGGAAATATTATCTCTTCAAACATCCTTATTGAGCTCTTGTGGTCAGCAGATCTGCATGGCAGGGCTTCAACCCACATGGAGACATAGTCAACTTCCACAAAGATGTACTCGTATTTTCCGGACTTTGGGAATGGTCCCATGTAGTCAATTCCCCAGACATCAAAGAGCTCGATCTGAAGGTTGGTCGTCAGTGGCATGGCATTTCTAGAATTGATGTTTTCGTGCTTGTGACAGGAGTTGCACCTTCGTACGAAATCTTTTGTGTCTTGATACATGGTTGGCCAGAAAAATCCGCTTTGCCAGATCTTTGCATGTGTGCGGAAAGCTCCATAATGACATCCATATGGTGATGAGTGGCACTTCTCGATGATCTTCATTCCTTCTTCTGCCGGTACACACCTCCTGAGTAACCAGTCAGAGCATACTCGAAAGAGGTATGGTTCATCCCACAGGTGATGGCGACTCTCGTAAATGACCTTTTTCTTGTCGGCCCCTGGTCGTACATACCCTGCAACCATAAAATTAACAATATCTGCAAACCAGGGGTTAGACCGGGCGATCCGATAGAGCATGTCGTCCAAATCCACAAGCGCACGGATACCGGTGAGCACTTCACCCGGGAAAAGGGTTTTAAATATCGAATCCACAGGGAGAAATGTAGAGAGAGTGGTCTGAGGTATATAACTAATCCCTGAGCAGTTATCAAGGACTTGATAGAAAGAGAGACAAGGAAAACTTAAGGATGTCTAGTTCTTACTCGCACAAGCTATGTTTATATTGTTCTTATGGGGGATTGTCTGAAGACACGCTTAGGAAAGGGAATCTCCCGACAATCTATGGGGGGAGTCCTACGGTTTGTATAAACGGGAGGTGGACTGCAAAGGACAGACGGGAACGAGGTCACTTCTCGCTTCTACCACACGATCCGGAATATAGAAGGTATTCGCAAGCTAGCTAGTCTAAGCACCACGCTTACACTAAACATGCAACTTTAACTCAAGAGCGACAGGAATTAAAGTACTCATAAAAGAGTTATGAACCGTAAGAACAATAATAACAATGTTACTCACTTGAATAAGAAGTTGATCTCTCCACAAGTTCTCAAGATCAGGCTCCAATGGAGTAGATCCCAGAGGAAGAAGATGAAGAGGAGACACCGACAGGTCCGGGGCTTCCTTCAACTCCGCCTCTACCGCGCTCTAATTCTCTCGAACAAGATTAGCTAGATCTGAATACATGCCCCACCAAATCCCAAAGAGAAAGGTCTCAAAACCACCACAAGAATTTCGCCAAGAAAAGCCTCCGAAAATCACCACAAAGGAGAAACGGGAAAGACACAAACAAGCCTTGAGGAACCACGCCGAATCATCTATACATACCAAAGAGGTTCATACAAGGTCTAGCTTGCCGCCCAATCATCCTTCCCTCTCACAAGATCTCACCATGAAGCTCTCAAGCTAGTCCTATGAAAATCCTAAGGAAAATAGGAAGAGAAAATAGGAAAACCAAATGAGCTAGGGTTCCAAGAGATGGCTGCCATCCTCTCACCCCTTGGGTTATATGGAGGCAACCGAAAGACTAAAATACCCTTACTAGCTAACTAGGGATACATGCCCCTCAAGGGCGAAATCGGAAATCTTTGTCTTCGCACCATCGGACAGATGCCCAGCGACCGCAAACTTGCTTAGTCTCGACGCAAGTCTTGTGATCCCGACAAGTGTCCTCCGCTTCGAAGATTCCGGACTGCGTCGTCGCACACCGGTCAGACCCACCGGTCAGACCGGTCTGGAGCTGCTGCACCTCCGTCTTCGGTTCTTCAGTCTTGGCTTTGTGGATCAACCAAGGAACCCAGTGGTTTTCTGGTGAACCACCGGAAACCCCGCGAACTCGGTGTCGCCTCCGCTAATCACCACTCTTGACTCGGCTCCCACGTAGTCCCGGCTCGACCTTGGTTTTGAGGGTCAACCAAGAAACCGTCCATGACTTCATCTTGCCGTTCTTGCCACCATGCGACCCGCACTTGACCCCGCTGGCCACCGGGTCCCTCGAACCAAGCCTACTTATCTTCTCCACACTTGGAGGCCTCACCGGCAACGACCTTTCGTGCTTGTTCTTCACCTGCACCAACACCAGTCAATCCACAACCTGCACCTGCAATACTTAGCCAAGAATCAGTCCACACCACGTTGTCAATCACTCATCACACCAGGAAGTGACCATCCACCGGTCCTCGAATGACACATGGCTCTCAATCTCCCCCTTGATGAGTGCATTGACAACACACACGTTTTGGTAACCAAGAGAAAAGAAAAAGAAAAGAAACGACTAAAAGAAACTCCAACAAGCGATCCAAAGCCAAAGAAAAGGCAAAGAGCAAGATCACTTGAAGAAGACAAGTCTCGGACCCCTTAGGCAAGGGCAACGGCTCGACACATCTGAGACAAGACATGCTCAAGCAAAGAGCACAAACCATCAAACCAAAGCTCGAAAACCACAAAGAGCTCCCCCTGCACACATGCAAGCTCCCCCTGAACCAATGCACCTCCCCAGGACGAATGCATGTGAACCACATCACGAAACAGAGCAGCTGCAACAGCTCAGCTCTGACCGGTCAGACCGGTCGACACCACCGGTCAGACCGGTGCTCAACATGTGAACTGGACCAGCACTCTGACCGGTCAGACCGGTGCACAACAGAGCCCAGAAATGGTTCGAAACCACCTCAAAACCTTCTAGATGCATTCAGTAGGCCAAAACATGCTCAAACTTCTCCCCCTTGTTGACAATGCATGAATCAAGCCAAAAATGCAAAAAAAAGCAACTTAGAGCTTCTCAAATAGACAAAATTCAACATAGGATGCTACACATGTCCAAATGAGCAAGTTAGATACTCTATAGCTTCGTAATGACATCAACTTCATGATCACCAAGTTTCACAACCATTGGACGAAGCTAAGATAGAATTGAGCAATTTTGCGAAAATTTACCCTCTCATGAGCAAAGTCCTAAACATGATCAAAACATATCAAAATGGCAAAGCCACACAAACTTCATGCTAGGACAACCATTCTAAGCATAAGACCATCATAAACACCCACAAGCATCTCATGTCATGTCAAAGCCACCGAGCCATGTGCCTACTTCTAGATATGAGACTTCTCATTGGTAGGCATCATGCAACAGTTTAGCACCCAAAGCAAATTAAAATTAGCACATATGACATGGGAGCACATTTTCCAAGCAATTTACATTTCATTTTCAGATTTGAAATTGGTACATGAAATGTCTTTGCGACAAAAAGGAACTTGTGCCCCTCCACAAGATCAAGCATGGGGGCTAAACATTCATGATGGCAAATGAGCCTTTGGCCCCATATGATCAAAATAAGCTATCCAACCACAAATTAAGCATAGCCAAGCCACAAAAACATGTCAAGATCATATGAAGGCATTTACTCACAAGAGAGCATACATAAGAGATTTTTCAAAAACATAGCCATCAACTATGGATATAAACCAAGATTATCAAGAGCTAAGCCAAACTAACCATAGCTTACCAAACTAGCTCACAAAGACATATATATCATTCCATGGTGAACAATGTATATAGGAGAAGACTTTCCTAAACAATGCATATGATACAAAATGCATGCAACCTAAGATACAAAGATGCCTATACATCATGTTACATATGCCATGCCAAATGCAAGAAATGCACAAAGGAAAGCTATACATATGCTACAAAGGAGCTCCCACACACAAAGCTCAAGAATCAAACACACACCAAGCTCCCCCCGCAAACGAGTGAAAGTTGCTTGATCTAGGGGTTTGGTGAAAATATTGGCTAGCTGGTCATGTGTGGGTACATGGATCAAGGCGATTTTTCCTTTCTCTACGTTGTCTCTCAGAAAATGATACCTCACTTCTATGTGCTTGGTTTTGGAATGGAGCACTGGGTTCTTTGCAACGCTTATGGCACTGGTGCTATCACATTGAAGTGGGACATGGGTATACTCCTCACCAAAGTCACTCATGGTGTATGTGATCCAAAGGAGCTGAGAGCAACAACTAGCTGCGACCACATACTCTGCCTCGGTAGTGGATTGAGCAACACTCGACTGTTTACGGGAAGACCAAGACACCAAAGAAGAACCCAAGAACTGGCAAGTCCCAGAAGTGGACTTCCTATCCAACCGACACCCGGCAAAATCCGCGTCCGAAAATCCATGAAGAGCCAAAGAAGAAGACGCGGAGTACCAAAGGCCAAAGTCGGGAGTATGTCGCAAATACCTGAATATGCGCTTGAATGCTTGCCAATGCGAAGTCCTCGGAGATGCTTGAAAACGAGCGCACAGACATACCGAGAATCGGACGTCTGGCCTCGTCGCCGTCAAGTAGAGGAGTGACCCGATCATGCTCTGGTACTCCTTCTGGTCCACGTGTTCACCTTCCTCGTCCGCATCAAGAGCTGTAGTCGTACTCATAGGCGTCGCCATGGCCTTGGAGTCCTCCATCTTGAACTTCCTCACAATGTCCTTGGTGTACTTAGCTTGGTGCACAAATGTTCCTTCCTTTGATTGCTTGATTTGTAGCCCGAGGAAGAACTGCAACACGCCCATCATGCTCATCTCAAATTTCCTGCTCATGTCTTCTGCAAACTTTGCAATAAGAGAGTTAGACGAGCCACCAAAGACAATATCATTCACGTATACCTGCACAATCAGGATATCTCTGCCCTGCCTGAGGAGAAACAAGGTCTGATCGACCTTCCCCATCTCAAACCCTCTCTCAAACAGGAACCGCCTCAACCTACCATACCAAGCTCTAGGCACCTGCTTCAACCCATACAACGCCTTCCTCAACTTGTACACCCGGTGGGGGTACTTCTCACTCTCAAACCCCGGTGGTTGCCTCACATACACCTGTTCCTCCAACACACCGTTCAGGAAAGCACTCTTCACATCCATCTGGTACAACTTGAACCCTTTAGCCACGGAAAAGGCTAGAAGGATCCTGATCGCCTCCAAATGAGCTACAGGAGCGAAAGTCTCCTCGTAGTCGATCCCCTCTTTCTGACTGTACCCCTGAGCAACAAGTCTTGACTTGTTTCTCACCACTTCTCCTTTCTCTCCCTCTTTATTTTTCCACACCCATTTTGTCCCAATCGGCTTACACCCTGGGGGAGGGTCAACCAACACACAAACTTGGTTCCTCTCAAAATTCTCCAACTCCTCATGCATCGAATTAACCCAATTATGATCAGATAGCGTGTGTCCAATGTCTTTAGGCTCAAAGGTGGCAACAAAAGTAGCATGAGCGAAATGAGAATTGTTTCGAACCCTCGACCGTGTAGTACGTTCATTCATGTCGCCGATGATTCTCGAAGCTGGGTGATCCACTTGCACTCGCCGGTGAGGTTCTCGCCTTAATGCTACCTCCCCCTCAACGGCAGCTTCGCCTTGATCTGGGTTTGTCGTTGTAGGTGTGGGAGAGGGCCCGTTCTCGATCGTCGTCAAAGTAGTAGGTACATGTTCAGCCGCGGGCACCACGCCGCCATCTTCATCACCTCCATGTTCATGCTCCTCCTCCTGAAAGATCTCCTCGCCAAGTTCGTCGTCACCTGCACACTCAAAAACAAGCTGACTACGTGGCTGTGTCTCGTCGAAGGTTACCTCGCAAGTCTCCACGATTTGGTTAGTTTCAAGATTGAGCACACGAAATGCTCTAGAATGAGATGCATAACCAAAGAAAATGCCATCGACAGACCTAGCCTCGAACTTGTCCAACTTCTTCCCTTTCTTTAGAATAAAGCATTTACAACCAAAGACATGGAAGTGACTCACCTTGGGTGTGCGACCGTGCATCAACTCGTAACAGGTTTTCTTCTTGTGAACCCTGAGGTAGATCCTGTTCGACACATAGCACGCGGTATTGACTGCCATTGTCACTGCGGATCGCTCATATGGCATCTCCATGCCTCTTGTTTCTTAACCTCAAGACAAGATCTCAAACAAAACCAAACGTCTCCCCTTTCTCCTCAAGAAAGAACACTCACGCATACCGAGAGTAGTCGTCCACCACAACAAGGACATACCACTTCCCACCCGCAGATCAGACACGAGCTGGGCCAACAAGGTCCATATGGAGCAGCTCGCATGGACGCTCAGTCATCACATCAGTGAGAGGCGGGTGAGAAGAGGCTACCATCTTGGCATGCCTACACGGCGCACAAACCAACTCTTTCTCAAACCTTAACCGTGGCAATCCTCGGACCAAATTGAGTTTACTCAAGCGAGACAAAAGGTCAAAGCTCAAGTGACCCAACTTCCTATGCCACTTCCACAACTCACTCGAAGAACCAGCCAAAAAGCAACGCTCCACACCAGAAGACTGAGAGAAATGAGCTCGGAACACTTGACCCTCGGGAATGACCATGCAAACTAGGTCCCCTTGAGAATCTAAAATCCGAGAACCACCAGGCCGAAACAACACCTCAAAGCCCTCATCCAACAACTGGGACATGGAAAGCAAATTGAACCCTAGCGATTGAACAAGAGCAACACGCCTGAGAGTGACCTTGTTACTTACCTTGATCTCACCTTCTGATAGCACACGCCCTCGCCCATTGTCCCCAAAGGTGATGTATGTCCTGGACACCACCGGGACGAGACTTGAGAACCACCCCTTGTCCCCGGTCATATGCCTCGAGCAACCGGAGTCAATCAGCCAAACGTTCCTCAAGTCTCCCACCTGAAATTCAAAAGCGAGCACGTGAGTGAACAAACGACTCAGCACTGGGGTTAGTACCAAAAGAGTAAAACCAGTGCCGAGCCATTTGCTCCAAAGTGGGGTTAGCACAAACCAAATCATCACACCTATAAAAGCTACCACCACGAATACTACCACGGTAACCACTACGAGGGAACCAACCCTCTCTAGCTGGAGGAGAACGAAAGCCACGAAAAGAAGACCGTGGATCATTTCTCCTCTCCATCTCAAAGCTACGACTCCTCCCACCCTCGTATTGAGCATGAGGTGGAGAACGCCTAGCAAACTGACCACCTGCAAACTTTCCAGACCAACCACCAGAACCACGACCACCAGAACCAAACCGAGCATCCTCACGAGCACGAAAACCAACTCGCTGTCTGCCCAGACCTGCACCGGTCTGACCGGTGTAGCGCACCGGTCTGACCGGTGTAGCTCGGCCAGCAGCACCACCTGCTGCCTTCCGGTCTCCCCAAGCCAGAACCGTCCTCACAATCGCCTTGGCCCTGGGCATCTGAATACGAGGCTCAGGTACACCATTAGAGGGGTGGTACCTGTCCTTGTTAGCCCACTCTCTAGCCATTCTCTCCTCACGCTTCCTCTTGAAGTAAAACTCATCCTTGTGACCATCTCTCTGACAATACCCACAATGGAACTTCATGGGTTGTGGCTTAGGCTTAGGCTTGGGTTGGGGCTGCTCACTCAGTTTCTCTCCACTCGGCTTCTCACCCTTCTTCTCTCCTTCCTCACCTCCCTTTGGGCTCACAAACTTCACCGGTTTTTGGAAATCATTCGTTGGGTGAGGGAATATGGGTGGATCTGGAGTAGTGTCAAGTTTGCTTCTGAGATGGTTAGGCTTGGGCTCAAACTTGTTCTTGTGTCTGTTTGGTGGTGGGATAGGGATCTCTCCAACTCTCTCAACTCCCTCACCACTGTTCTCTCCAAGCTTGTCAGCCCCAAGTGCCTGACCATCATAGCGTTTGAAAGCCGCTATCATGATACCAAGCTGAGGCTCCTGACCCGACAACCAGCTCATACATTTCCTCAGCTCATCATTCTCATCCTGCAAGCGATCAACATAATGCGCAAGCTCTAAATTCTTAACCGCATGCAATTCACAAGTAGAGCAAGAAGTGGGAATAGGCTCTTTCAACTTAGCCTCAAGCGAAACAGTGTAAGCATGCATCTCATCAATCTTTCCATGCAAAACAGGGCAAGAAGTACAAGCACCTAGCAAAGCAGGTCTAGACTTAAGCTCAGCCACTTCAACCCTAAGCATATCTAGTTCATCACAAGTTGAAGCATGCTTATCCTTAAGAGCAGTAAGATCAGCTAGGTACACAGAGCAATCACAGCGATCAATCTCATCAGAAACCACAGGAGAAGCCTTAAGCGAATCAATCTCAAGCTTACCATCTAGGTTCTGGGTTTATAGCTCAGCCACACGGTTCCTAGCATCTTCTAGTGAGGCCTTAAGCTCTTTCCTCATCTTCTTGGACTCTCTAAGCATGTGATCATGATTATCAAGCAAGTCAACCAACTCATCATTCTCCTTGCGCAAAGAAGAAAGCTCGTCACATAACTCATCCTCGGAGTGGGAGTCTGAGTCGCTCTGGTGACTCTTCTTGCTGCTGGAGCTACGAGTCATGCCGCAGAAGCCATCTCCTGCGAAGCAACTCAACCCGCTCAAGTTCTTGGATGCCTTCTTGTTCTTGCGCTGATCACCTTCATCTTCGCTGCTACTCGAGCTCGAGGAGGAGTAGGCGGAGCTGGAGTCGATGTCGCTCGCTCCGACCATCGCTCGGGCCTTCCTGCCGCGGCCGTCCTTCTTCCTCGACCGTCGCTCGTCCTTGTGCTTGTTCTTGTGCTTGTGATCGTGCCTTGATTGGTACTTGCCATCCCTGCTCGACCGGTGCCTGTAGCCGTCCTTGTAGCCGTCCTTGTTCTCCGTCTTCTCCGGGCAGTCGGCGATGAAGTGTCCTGGCTTGCCGCACTGAAAGCACGTCTGTGCTGTCCTCCTCGTGTTCACCCGGTTCTCGTGCAGCTCTCGAATCGCCTGGTCAGCAACGCCAGCTCGTCCTCTCCAAGCACGTCGAACTCCTCGTCTGGCAAAGACATCAAAGAAGACAGAGAGTACATCCTGGAGGATGCGTTAGCGTTAGACTTAGCTCCTTTGCCACCAACGAGAGCGAGACTATGAGAATTAGTCGGGCTCTCGATCTTGGCTGTCATATCACGGTCCAACTCAGCCGACTTGAGCTTCGAGAACAGCTCGTTCACGGTCAAGGTGTCATACATCTCGGACTCAACAATAGCCTCAAACTTCCCGTCCCATACGGTATGATCCAATGAGTGCAAGAGCTTCACGGCTCTATCATGATCATCATATGGGAGCACGGCCACATTGGCTCTCATGTTGTTCACAACGTGAGAGCCAGGTGTGGTTCGAGGGCCGGTGGATGGTCGCTTCCCGGTGTGATGAGTGATTGACAACGTGGTGTGGACTGATTCTTGGCTAAGTATTGCAGGTGCAGGTTGCGGCTTGACTGGTGCAGGTGCAGGTGAAGAACAAGAGTGAAAGGTCGTTGCCGGTGAGGCCTCCAGGTGTGGAGAAGACAAGTAGGCTTGGTTCGAGGGACCCGGTGGCCAGCGGGGTCAAGTGCGGGCCGCATGGTGGCAAGAACGGCAAGATGAAGTCATGGACGGTTTCTTGGTTGAGCCTCAAAACCAAGGTCGAGCCGGGACTACGTGGGAGCCTAGTCATGAGTGGTGATTGGCGGAGGCTACACCGAGTTCGCGGGGTTTCCGGTGGTTCACCAGAAAACCACTGGGTTCCTTGGTTGATCCACAAAGCCAAGACCGAAGAACCGAAGACGGAGGTGCAGCAGCTCCAGACCGGTCTGACCCGTGGGTCTGACCGGTCTGACCGGTGGGTACCGGTCTGACCGGTGAGGAGCACCGGTCTGACCGGTGTGCGATGACGCAGTCCGGAATCTTCGAAGTGGAGGACACGCGTCGGGATCGCAAGGCTTGCGTCGAGGCTAAGCAAGTTTGCGGTCGCTGGGCATCCGTCCGTTGGTGCGAAGACAAAGACTTCCAATTTCGCCCTCGAGGGGCATGTATCCCTAGTTAGCTAGTAAGGGTATTTTCGTCTTTCGGTTGCCTCAATATAACCCAAGTGGTGAGAGGATGGCAGCCATCTCTTGGAACCCTAGCTCATTTGGTTTTCCTATTTTTTCCTTCCTATTTTCTTAGGATTTTCGTAGGACTAGCTTGAGAGCTTCATGGTGAGATCTTGTGAGAGGGAAGGATGATCGGGCGGCAAGCTAGACCTTGTATGAACCTCTTTGGTATGTATAGATGATTCGGCGTGGTTCCTCAATGCTTGGATGTGTCTTTCCCGTTTCTCCTTTTTGGTGATTTTCGGAGCCCTTTCTTGGCGATTTTCTTGGAGCGATTTCGAGGCCTTTCTCTTTGGGATTTGGTGGGGGATGTATGCATGAACCCTTCATGGTTCTTTTCCCTTTGATTCCCCTTCCAAATCCGTGAGCAAAGGGGCTTGATTTTGGGGTTTTCGTGGCTCTAGGGTTAGAGGCATTCTTGGTGGGATTTCTTCGAATCCTCTTGATTTGACAAGTTTTGGTGGACCAAATCTTGGCTATGGAGTACCCATGAGGTGTTCCTACTATCCCCAAAGTCTTGTGCAAAACCGTGGAGCGGATTGGGAGATTGAGAGTTGGATTTGGAGGAGTTGACTCGCGGGCGCTGTTCATCCCGAGCTGCCCATGCACGACCGGTCTGACCGGTGCTCTTGATCGGTCTGACCGGTGCTAGCCCTTGGTGGGTTTTTGTCTCGGGGAATAGTCTTGTCCGTGTGGTTTTGTCCCGTGGTCCTGCTGATCAGTTCTTGGCGTGTTTGGAGTTGTTTTGCTAGGCTTTGTGAGGGGTTCTTCTTCCTCACAGGTTGTGTTTCGTGGTGGTTTTTGTTCCAGGGCCTAGAGGAGTCACTGAGGCTTCCTAGAACGTTTGCTGTGCGGCTGCTGTAGCCACCGGCCTGACCGGCTCTGTCCACCGGTCTGACCGGCGTAGGCCATCGGTCTGACCGGTGTAGGCCATCGGTCTGACCGGTGTAGCACAGGCAGCAAGCCGTGCAAGTTTCCGCTGTGTGGTTCGGTGAGTTTTGGCTCGGAAGGTTGAGTGTTGGTTCCTAGGACCAGTAGCACTCCAGTGGCTGTGTGGTCTTGACCAACTTGGGTAGTTGGGTCGGAGACGTGAGTTGGAAGCCGTGTTCGTCTTGTTGGAGTTCTCATCTCCTTCGAGAAGAATTTTTATCGGCTCCCATTCACTCCCCCCCTCTCTGGTTCGCCTAATCGGTCCTTCAATTGGTATCAGAGCCGGTTCGGGTCTTTATTGACTCTTACCAGTCTAAGATCCAAAGATGGCGTACCAGGAACGGGGTTCGGGTCCTCCGCACTTCGATGGGAAGAACTACCAGATGTGGCAAAGGCGGATGGCGGCGTTCCTCCGCGGAAAGGGTCAGATCCTTTGGGATGTCACGGTGAACACAGCTTATGTTCATCAGATGAACTTCCTTGCTCCAGGATCGAGGGATATGTTCGAAGCCAACAACAAGGCTGTCGACTACTTGTTTCGTGCTCTGTGTCAGCCTGCATTCGATCGGGTTCAGACAGAGGACTTAGCTTGTAGGATTTGGGAGCAGTTGAAGGATGCTCATGCTGGGAATGCTCAGGTTCAGGCTCGGATGTACGCGACTTACCGGAGAGAGTACGAGAACTTCACTCATCTCCCCGGCGAGTCCGTCGATGCCCTTTTCCAGCGATTTACGGTCGTTGTGAACAACATGAGAGCCAATGTGGACGTCCTCCCATACAATGATCATGATAGAGCCGTGAAGCTCTTGCACTCGTTGGATCGTACCGTATGGGACGGGAAGTTTGAGGCTATTGTTGAGTCCGAGAAGTATGACACCTTGACGGTGAACGAGCTGTTCTCGAAGCTCAAGTCGGCTGAGTTGGACCGTGGTATGACAGCCAAGATCGAGAGCCCGACTGATTCTCATAGTCTCGCTCTCGTTAGTGGCAAAGGAGCTAAGTCTAACGCTAACGCATCCTCAAGGATGTACTCTCTGTCTTCTTTGATGTCTTTGCCAGACGAGGAGTTCGACGTGCTTGGAGGGGACGAGCTGGCGTTGCTGACCAGGCGGTTCGAGAGGCTGCACGAGAACCGGGTGAACACGAGGAGGACAGCACGGACGTGCTTTCAGTGCGGCAAGCCAGGACACTTCGTCGCCGACTGCCCGGAGAAGACGGAGAACAAGGACGGCTACAAGGACGGCTACAAGCACCGATCGAACAAGGATGGCAAGTACCGATCGAGGCGCGATCACAAGCACAAGAACAAGCACAAGGACGAGCGACGGTCGAGGAAGAAGGATGGCCGCGGCAGGAAGGCCCGAGCAATGGTCGGAGCGAGCGACGTCGACTCCAGCTCCGCCTACTCTTCCTCGAGCTCGAGTAGCAGTGAAGATGAAGGTGATCGGCGCAAGAACAAGAAGTCATCCAGGAACTTGAGCGGGTTGAGCTGCTTCGCGAGAGATGGCTTCTGCGGCATGGCCCGTAGCTCCGGCAGCAAGAAGAGCCACCAGAGTGACTCGGACTCTGACTCCGAGGATGAGGTATGTGATGAGCTCTCTTCTTTGCGCAAGGAGAATGATGAGTTGGTTGACTTACTTGATAACCGTGATCACATGCTTAGAGAGGCCAAGAAGATGAGGAAAGAACTTAGGGCCTCACTAGAAGATGCTAGGAACCGTGTGGCTGAGCTAGAAACCCAGAACCTAAATGCTAAGCTTGAGATTGATTCGCTTAAGGCTTCTCCTGTGGTTTCTGATGAGATTGATTGTTGTGATTGCTCTGTGTACCTAGCTGATCTTACTGCTCTTAAGGATAAGCATGCTTCTACTTGTGATGAACTAGATATGCTTAGGGTTGAAGTGGCTGAGCTTAAGTCTAGACCTGCTTTGCTAGGTGCTTCCACTTCTTGCCCTGTTTTGCATGGAAAGATTGATGAGATGCATGCTTACACTGTTTCGCTTGAGGCTAAATTGAAAGAGCCTATTCCCACTTCTTGCTCTACTTGTGAATTACATGCGGTTAAGAATTTGGAGCTTGCACATTATGTTGATCGCTTGCAGGATGAGAATGATGAGCTGAGAAAATGTATGAGCTGGTTGTCGGGTCAGGAGCCTCAGCTTGGTATCATGATAGCGGCTTTCAAACGCTATGATGGTCAGGCACTTGGGGCTGACAAGCTTGGAGAGAGCTGTGGTGAGGGAGTTGAGAGAGTTGGAGAGATTCCTATCCCACCACCAAACAGACACAAGAATAAGTTTGAGCCCAAGCCTAACCATCTCAGAAACAAACTTGACACTACTCCAGATCCACCCATATTCCCTCACCCAACAAATGATTTTCAGAAACCGGTGAAGTTTGTGAGCCCAAAGGGAGGTGAGGAAGGAGAGAAGAAGGGTGAGAAGCCGAGTGGGCAGCCCCAACCCAAGCCTAAGCCTAAGCCACAGCCCATAAAGTTCCATTGTGGGTATTGTGGGAGAGATGGTCACAAGGATGAGTTTTGCTTCAAGAGGAAGTGTGAGGAGAGAATGGCTAGAGAGTGGGCTAACAGGGACAGGTACCACCCCTCTAATGGTGTACCTGAGCCTCGTATGCAGATGCCCAGGGCCAAGGCGATTGTGAGGACGGTTCCGGCTTGGGGAAACCGGAAGGCTGTAGGTGTTGCTGCTGGCCGAGCCACACCGGTCAGACCGGTGCAGGTCTGGGCAGGCAGCGAGTCGGGTTTCGTGCTCGTGAGGATGCTCGGTTTGGTTCTGGAGGTCGTGGTTCTGGTGGTTGGTCTGGAAAGTTTGCAGGTGCTCAGTTTGCTAGGCGTTCTCCACCTCGTGCTCCATACGGGGGTGGGAGGAGTCGTAGCTTTGAGATGGAGAGGAGGAACGATCCACGGTTTCCCTTTCGTGGCTTTCGTCCTCCTCCAGCTAGAGAGGGTTGGTTCCCTCGTGGTGGTGTTCGTGGTGGTAGCTTTGATAGGTGTGATGATTTGGTTTGTGCTAACCCCACTTTGGAGCAAATGGCTCGGTACTGGTTTTACTCTTTTGGTACTAACCCAGAGCTGAGTCGTTTGTTCACTCACGTGCTCGCTTTTGAATTTCAGGTGGGAGACTTGAAGAACATTTGGTTGATTGACTCCGGTTGCTCGAGGCATATGACCGGAGACAAGGGGTGGTTCTCAAGTCTCGTCCCGGTGGTGACAAAAAAGTACATCACCTTTGGGGACAATGGGCGAGGGCGTGTGCTGTCAGAAGGTGAGATTAAGGTAAGTGACAAGATCACTCTCAGGCGTGTTGCTCTTGTTCAATCGCTTGGATACAATTTGCTTTCTGTGTCCCAGTTGTTGGATGATGGTTTTGAGGTGTTGTTCCGTCCTGGTGGTTCTCGGATTTTAGATTCTCGGGGGGATCTTGTTTGCATGGTCGTTCCCGAGGGTCAGGTGTTCCGAGCTGATTTTTCTCAGTCTTCTGGTGTGGAGCGTTGCTTCTTGGCTGGTTCTTCGAGTGAGTTGTGGAAGTGGCATAGGAAGTTGGGTCACTTGAGCTTTGACCTTTTGTCTCGCTTGAGTAAACTCAATTTGGTCCGAGGATTGCCACGATTGAGGTTTGAGAAAGAGTTGGTTTGTGCGCCGTGTAGGCATGCCGAGATGGTAGCCTCTTCTAACCCGCCTCTCACCGATGTGATGACTGAGCGTCCATGCGAGCTGCTCCATATGGACCTTGTTGGCCCAGCTCGTGTGCGATCTGCGGGTGGGAAGTGGTATGTCCTTGTTGTGGTGGACGACTACTCTCGGTATGCGTGGGTGTTCTTTCTTGAGGAGAAGGGGGAGACGTTTGGTTTGGTTCGAGATCTTGTCTTGAGGTTAAGAAACGAGAGGCACGGAGATGCCATACGAGCGATCCGCAGTGACAATGGCTCGGAATTCAAAAACTCTCGCTTTGAAACCTTTTGCCATGACTTGGGTCTTGAACATCAGTTTTCGAGTCCGTATACGCCTCCCCAGAATGGCGTGGTGGAAAGGAAAAATAGGACCTTGTGCGAGATGGCTCGGACGATGCTCGACGAGCATAGGACTCCGAGAAGGTTCTGGGCTGAGGCGGTCAATACCGCGTGCCATGTGTCGAACAGGATCTACCTCAGGGTTCACAGGAAGAAAACCTGTTACGAGTTGATGCACGGTCGCACACCCAAGGTGAGTCACTTCCATGTCTTTGGTTGTAAATGCTTCATTCTGAAGAAAGGGAAGAAGTTGGACAAGTTCGAGGCTAGGTCTGTCGATGGCATTTTCTTTGGTTATGCATCTCATTCTAGAGCATTTCGTGTGCTCAATCTTGAAACTAACCAAATCGTGGAGACTTGTGAGGTAACCTTCGACGAGACACAGCCACGTAGTCAGCTTGTTTTTGAGTGTGCAGGTGACGACGAACTTGGCGAGGAGATCTTTCAGGAGGAGGAGCATGAACATGGAGATGATGAAGATGGCGGTGTGATGCCCGCGGCTGAACATGTACCTACTACTTCGACAACGATCGAGAATGGACCCTCTCCCACACCTACAACGACAAACCCAGATCAAGGCGAAGCTGCTGTTGAGGGGGATGTAGCATCAAGGCGAGAACCTCCCCGACGAGTGCAAGTGGATCACCCAGCTTCGAGAATCATCGGCGACATGAATGAACGTACTACACGGTCAAGGGTTCGGAACAATTCTCATTTCGCTCATGCTGCATTTGTTGCCACCTTTGAGCCCAAATACATTGGACACGCGTTATCTGATCATAATTGGGTTAACTCGATGCATGAGGAGTTGGAGAATTTTGAGAGGAACCAAGTTTGGGTGTTGGTTGACCCTCCCCCAGGGTGTAAGCCGATTGGGACAAAATGGGTGTGCAAAAATAAAGAGGGAGAGAAAGGAGAAGTGGTGAGGAACAAGTCGAGACTTGTTGCTCAGGGGTACAGTCAGAAAGAGGGTATCGACTACGAGGAGACTTTCGCTCATGTAGCTCGTTTGGAGGCGATCAGGATCCTTCTAGCCTTTTCCGTGGCTAAAGGGTTCAAGTTGTACCAGATGGATGTGAAGAGTGCTTTTCTGAATGGTGTGTTGGAAGAAGAGGTGTTTGTGAGGCAACCACCGGGGTTTGAGAGTGAGAAGTACCCTCACCGGGTGTACAAGTTGAGGAAGGCGCTGTATGGGTTGAAGCAGGCGCCTAGAGCTTGGTATGGTAGGTTGAGGGGGTTCCTGTTTGAGAGAGGGTTTGAGATGGGGAAGGTCGACCAGAGCTTGTTTCTCCTCAGGCAGGACAGAGATATCCTGATTGTGCAGGTATACGTGGATGATATTGTCTTTGGTGGCTCGTCTAACTCTCTTGTTGCAAGGTTTGCAGAAGACATGAGCAGGGAATTTGAGATGAGCATGATGGGCGAGTTGCAGTTCTTCCTTGGGCAACAAATCAAGCAATCAAAGGAAGGAACATTTGTGCACCAAGCTAAGTATACCAAGGACATTGTGAGGAAGTTCAAGATGGAGGACTCCAAGGCCATGGCGACGCCTATGAGTACGACTACAGTTCTCGATGCGGACGAGGAAGGTGAACACGTGGACCAGAAGGAGTACCGGAGCATGATCGGGTCACTCCTCTACTTGACGGCGACGAGGCCGGACATCCAATTCTCGGTGTGTCTGTGCGCTCGTTTTCAAGTGTCTCCGAGGACTTCGCATCGGCAAGCAGTCAAGCGCATTTTCAGGTATTTGCGACACACTCCCGACTTCGGTCTTTGGTACTCTGCGTCTTCTTCTTTGGCGCTTCATGGATTTTCAGACGCGGACTTTGTCGGGTGTCGGTTGGATAGGAAGTCCACTTCTGGGACTTGCCAGTTCTTGGGTTGTTCTTTGGTATCTTGGTCTTCCCGCAAACAGTCGAGTGTGCTCAATCCACTACCGAGGCAGAGTATGTGGCCGCAGCTAGTTGTTGCTCTCAGCTCCTTTGGATCACATACACCATGAGTGACTTTGGTGAGGAGTATACCCATGTCCCACTTCAATGTGATAGCACCAGTGCCATAAGCGTTGCAAAGAACCCAGTGCTTCATTCCAAAACCAAGCACATAGAAGTGAGGTATCATTTTCTGAGAGACAACGTAGAGAAAGGGAAGATAGCTTTGATCCATGTACCCACACATGAACAACTAGCCGATATTTTCACCAAACCCCTAGATCAAGCAACTTTCACTCGTTTGCGGGGGGAGCTTGGTGTTTGTTTGATTTCTTGAGTTGGCGTGTGGGAGCTCCTTTGTAGCATATGTATAGCTTTCCTTTGTGCATTTCTTGCATTTGGCATGGCATATGTAACATGATGTATAGGCATCTTTGTATCTTAGGTTACATGCATTTTGTATCATATGCATTGTTTAGGAAAGGCTTCTCCTATATACATTGTTCACCATGGAATGACATATATGTCTTTGTGAGCTAATTTGATAAGCTATGGTTAGTTTGGCTTAGCTCTTGATAATCTTGGTTTAAATCCATGGTTGATGGCTCTGTTTTTGAAAAATTTCATATATATGCTCTCTTATGAGTAAATGCCTTTACATGATCTTGACATGTTTTAATGGCTTGGCTATGCTTAATTTGTGGTTGGATAGCTTATTTTGATCATATGGGGCCAAAGGCTCATTTGCCATCATGAATGTTTAGCCCCCATGCTTCATCTTGTGGAGGGGCATAAGTTCCTTTTTGTCGCAAAGACATTTCATGTACCAATTATAAATCTGAAAATGAAATGTAAATTGCTTGAAAAATGTGCTCCCATGTCATATGTGCTATTTTTAATTTGCTTTGGGTGCTAAATCGTTGCATGATGCCTACCAATGAGAAGTCTCATATATAGAAGTAGGCACATGGCTCGGTGGCTTTGACATGACATGAGGTGCTTGTGGGTGTTTATGATGGTCTTATGCTTAGAATGGTTGCCCTAGCATTAAGTTTGTGTGGCTTTGCCATTTTGACATGTTTTGCTCATGTTTAGGACTTTGCTCATGAGAGGGTGATTTTTCGCAAAATTGCTTAATTCGATCTTAGCTTCGCCCAATGGTTGTGAAACTTGGTGATCATGAAGTTTATGTCATTACGAAGCTATAGAGTATCTAACTTGCTGGTGCAGGTGTAGGTGAAGAACAAGAGTGAAAGGTCGTTGCCGGTGAGGCCTCCAGGTGTGGAGAAGACAAGTAGGCTTGGTTCGAGGGACTCGGTGGCCAGTGGGGTCAAGTGCGGGCCGCATGGTGGCAAGAACGGCAAGATGAAGTCATGGACGGTTTCTTGGTTGAGCCTCAAAACCAAGGTCGAGCCGAGACTACGTGGGAGCCGAGTCATGAGTGGTGATTGGCGGAGGCTACACTAAGTTCGCGGGGTTTCCGGTGGTTCACCAGAAAACCACTGGGTTCCTTGGTTGATCCACAAAGCCAAGACCGAAGAACCGAAGACGGAGGTGCAGCAGCTCCAGACCGGTGGGTACCGGTCTGACCGGTGAGGAGCACCGGTCTGACCGGTGTGCGATGACGCAGTCCGGAATCTTCGAAGCGGAGGACACGCGTCGGGATCGCAAGGCTTGCGTCGAGGCTAAGCAAGTTTGCGGTCGCTGGGCATCCGTCCGATGGTACGAAGACAAAGACTTCCAATTTCACCCTCGAGGGGCATGTATCCCTAGTTAGCTAGTAAGGGTATTTTCGTCTTTCGGTTGCCTCCATATAACCCAAGTGGTGAGAGGATGGCAGCCATCTCTTGGAACCCTAGCTCATTTGGTTTTCCTATTTTTTCCTTCCTATTTTCTTAGGATTTTCGTAGGACTAGCTTGAGAGCTTCATGGTGAGATCTTGTGAGAGGGAAGGATGATCGGGCGGCAAGCTAGACCTTGTATGAACCTCTTTGGTATGTATAGATGATTCGGCGTGGTTCCTCAAGGCTTGGATGTGTCTTTCCCGTTTCTCCTTTTTGGTGATTTTCGGAGCCCTTTCTTGGCGATTTTCTTGGAGCGATTTCGAGGCCTTTCTCTTTGGGATTTGGTGGGGGATGTATGCATGAACCCTTTGTGGTTCTTTTCCCTTTGATTCCCCTTCCAAATCCGTGAGCAAAGGGGCTTGATTTTGGGGTTTTCGTGGCTCTAGGCTTAGAGGCGTTCTTGGTGGAATTTCTTCGAATCCTCTTGATTTGACAAGTTTTGGTGGACCAAATCTTGGCTATGGAGTACCCATGAGGTGTTCCTACTATCCCCAAAGTCTTGTGCAAAACCGTGGAGCGGATCGGGAGATTGAGAGTTGGATTTGGAGGAGTTGACTCGCGGGCGCTGTTCATCTCGAGCTGCCCAGGCACGACCGGTCTGACCGGTGCTCTTGACCGGTCTGACCGGTGTTAGCCCTTGGTGGGTTTTTGTCTCGGGGAATAGTCTTGTCCGTGTGGTTTTGTCCCGTGGTCCTGCTGATCAGTTCTTGGCGTGTTTGGAGTTGTTTTGCTAGGCTTTGTGAGGGGTTCTTCTTCCTCACAGGTTGTGTTTCGTGGTGGTTTTTGTTCCAGGGCCTAGAGGAGTCACTGAGGCTTCCTGGAATGTTTGCTGTGCGGCTGCTGTAGCCACCGACCTGACCGGCTCTGTCCACCGGTCTGACCGGTGTCACCGGTCTGACCGGCGCAGGCCATCGGTCTGACCGGTGTAGCACAGGCAGCAAGCCGTGCAAGTTTCCGCTGTGTGGTTCGGTGAGTTTTGGCTCGGAAGGTTGAGTGTTGGTTCCTAGGACCAGTAGCACTCCAGTGGCTGGTGGTCTTGACCAACTTGGGTAGTTGGGTCGGAGACGTGAGTTGGAAGTTGTGTTCGTCTTGTTGGAGTTCTCATCTCCTTCGAGAAGAATTTTTATCGGCTCCCATTCACTCCTCCCCTCTCTAGTTCGCCTAATCGGTCCTTCACAACGACCGTAAACCGCTGGAAAGGGCATCGACGGACTCGCTGGGGAGATGAGTGAAGTTCTCGTACTCTCTCCGGTAAGTCGCGTACATACGAGCCTGAACCTGAGCAGTCCCAGCATGTGCATCCTTCAACTGCTCCCAAATCCTACAGGCTAAGTCCTCTGTCTGAACCCGATCGAATTCAGGCTGACACAGAGCACGAAACAAGTAGTCGATAGCCTTGTTGTTGGCTTCGAACATATCCCTCGATCCTGGAGCAAGGAAGTTCATCGGATGAACATAAGCTGTGTTCACCGTAACATCCCAAAGGATCTGACCCTTTCTGCGGAGGAACGCTGCCATCCGCCTCTGCCACATCTGGTAGTTCTTCCCATCGAAGTGCGGAGGACCCGAACCCCGTTCCTGGTACGCCATCTTTGGATCTTAGACTAGTAAGAGTCAATGAAGACCCGAACTGGCTCTGATACCAATTGAAGGACCGATTAGGCGAACCAGAGAGGGGGGGAGTGAATGGGAGCCAATAAAAATTCTTCTCGAAGGAGATGGGAACTCCAACAAGACGAACACGGCTTCCGAAACACTTCTCCGACTCAACTACCCAAGTTGGTCAAGACCACGTAGCCACTGGAGTGCTACTGGTCCTAGGAACCAACAACTGAACCAACCGAACCAAATACCCCAAACGCACATCGGAAAACTGAGCAGCCTGCTGTCTGTGCCACACCGGTCAGACCGATGGCTCCTGTCGGTCAGGCCGGTGGCGAACAGCAGATGCACAGCGAAGTTCCAGGAAGCCTCAGTGACTCGTCTAGGCCCTGGAACAAAAACTACCACCCAAGAACAACCTGCCAAGAAGGAAAACCCCTCACAAAGTCTAGCAAGACAACTCCAAACGGGCCAAGAACTAGACAGCAGGACCACGGGACAAAACCACACGGACAAGGCTATTCCCCGAGACAAATCCCACCAAGTGCTAGCACCGGTCAGACCGGTCAAGAGCACCGGTCAGACCGGTCGCGCCTGGGCAGCTCGGGATGAACAGCGCCCGCGAGTCAACTCCTCCAAATCCAACTCCCGATCTCCCGATTCGCTCCACGGATTCGCACAAGACTTTGGGATAGTAGGAACACCTCATGGGCACTCCATAGCCAAGATTTGGTCCACCAAAACTCGTTGAATCAAGAGGAATCGAAGGATTTCCGCCAAGAACACCACGAACCCTAGAACCACAAAAACCCCAAAATTGAGCCCCTTTACTCACAGATTTGGGAGGGGAATCAAAGAGAAAAGAACCACAAGGGGTTCATGCATACATCCCCCACCAAATCCCAAAGAGAAAGGTCTCAAAACCACCACAAGAAATTCGCCAAGAAAAGCCTCCGAAAATCACCACAAAGGAGAAACGGGAAAGACACAACCAAGCCTTGAGGAACCTCGCCGAATCATCTATACATACCAAAGAGGTACATACAAGGTCTAGCTTGCCGCCCGATCATCCTTCCCTCTCACAAGATCTCACCATGAAGCTCTCAAGCTAGTCCTATGAAAATCCTAAGGAAAATAGGAAGAGAAAATAGGAAAACCAAAAGAGCTAGGGTTCCAAGAGATGGCTGCCATCCTCTCAGCCCTTGGGTTATATGGAGGCAACCGAAAGAATAAAATACCCTTACTAGCTAACTAGGGATACATGCCCCTCAAGGGTGAAATCAGAAATCTTTGTGTTCGCACCATCAGACGGATGGCCAGCGACCGCAAACTTGCTTAGCCTCGACGCAAGTCTTGCGATCCCGACGCGTGTCCTCCGCTTCGAAGATTCCGGACTGCGTCATCGCACACCGGTCAGACCGGTGCTCCTCACCGGTCAGACCGGTACCCACCAGTCAGACCAGTCAGACCCACCGGTCAGACCGGTCTGGAGCTGCTGCACCTCCCTCTTCGGTTCTTCGGTCTTGGCTTTGTGGATCAACCAAGGAACCCATTGGTTTTCTGGTGAACCACCAGAAACCCCGTGAACTCGGTGTCGCCTCCGCCAATCACCACTCATGACTCGGCTCCCACGTAGTCCCGGCTCGACCTTGGTTTTGCGGCTCAACCAAGAAACCGTCCATGACTTCATCTTGCCGTTCTTGCCACTATGCGGCCCGCACTTGACCCCGCTGACCACTTGTCTTCTCCACACTTGGAGGCCTCACCGGCAACGACCTTTCGCGCTTGTTCTTCACCTGCACCAACACCAGTCAAGCTGCAACCAGCACCTGCAATACTTAGCCAAGAATCAGTCCACACCACGTTGTCAATCACTCATCACACCACGAAGCGACCATCCACCGGTCCTCAAACCACACATGGCTCTCACCAGTGGCCAAGAGCCTGTACAGGATGTCCGCGGATGAACTCGATGAGCTGAAGAAGCAACTCCAGAAGTTACTAGAGTGTTGACGGCTGTTAAGTGCCTACTTTAGTTGTCAATATACTCGTGAATAAAGGAGCATAAGGCATTTCGTACACGTATTCAGTTAAGAATAATGTAGTTCCACTTGTCCTTGGAGATTATTTGATTGCAGGAAAATAAGCAGGAAAAGAGTGGCAAACTCGCCTTCTATGATCCATGCCACATCACCTCATCCTAGGTGGGCTGCCAACAAGGATGCCATGCATGCAAAGCTGCCAACCAGGGCAACATGCATGCATGCCATGCAAGCAATCCAAGTGAAGCAACCCCTGACGAATCAGAGTGTGACACGTGGACGTCACATGGATCCATGGGCCCACAAAGGCATGCAAATCGCGCCAAAACAGGGTAGACACCGGGATCCGACCTAAGGACCCACAGAACAGCCACCAGGAGGAAGCACACCGCAAGTGGGGCCCACAGGGGGTCGGCCGACCCCACAGGTCGGCCGAACCGACCTTGTGGCCGCCACTCAGGGCCTTCCACGTGGTGCTTCCCTATTGGTCCAAGCCGCCATTCCCGGGGTGTTTGCATCCATTCCTTGCCGGTGCCCGGGCCTATAAATAGAAGGAGAGGGGGCTCACTTATGAGACATCCACATTTGCAACACCTCTCTCACTTTTAGTCTCAAGGCTAGGAGGTAGGCTAGAGTAGTTCTAATTCAGGTTCCAAGTCTCCTTTCAGATATAGGTATGAGTTCTCTTGTATCTTATTTCATTTGTATGACTTTGATCTACTTCAGTTATTTAGCTATTTCATATAAAGTTGTGTTAGTATACATGAGTGATTTGTTCATGTGTTCTTCACCTGTTCATCATTTAGAGGCTCCTGCTCTTGATGAACAAGGCCTTTCGATCCACTTGACAGGTGAATTTCACATGTTTCTGGTGTTTGTTCATAAGTTGGAGGCTCGTGTTCTTCGTGAACATGACCCTTTGATCCAGTTGAACAGACATAGGAAAACACGAATACGTTTGTGTACTTAACCTGGTTTGATCTAATTAGATGACATGATTGTGTTGTATGTAGTCTGTTCTTGAGCTACGATACTCGGTGTAATTGGCCGGTTTATCTGGTGGCTTGACTTGGGTCACAATGGCCCAGGCCGGTCAAGTCCGGTTAACAATGTAAGCATGGTGCTTGGGTTGCGTAGCTACCTTACTTATGAGTTTAAACCACGGTTTGTCTTGGGGTAGGCTCCGGTAGTGACAGCCATTGGTCCCTCTGAAATCCCCCACGTTCGGATAAGCTGTAGGAGTCTAAAATCTAACAACCGGAGTTGTGCAGAAGCAACGCGGGAGGTTAGCTCTCCGTGGTACCTGGGTGCTTAAGTCAATGTTCTTCAACGCTAGTGTATCTAACTCGTTCCTACCAGCTTTATGTGTATAGTACATAAGAACCTAGAACTAACTCGTATGTTGCCTCCTATGCCTAGGACCCTTTAGAGAGAGAGTGAGTGTGTGTGTGATCACACTACCCCAATTATCATTATCTTACCCCTGTACTTGAGTGTCTGATTTATTTCCGTCTATGATCTATACTAATTGCAATAGTGTTGAGCTTGTCAATCCACCAATGCCTTCCTTGGATTCGATACCCCTTGGAATACTCCTTTGGGGAAATGCTACAATGTTACTTCTGTGCGCTTGCGGACTCCTGTAACGTTAAGAATTACCAACCAGCATTTCTGGCGTTGTTACCAAGATGGGTTCCAAACCTATTCTTAGGTGATTGCGTTAAGAAATGTCAACAAGCATTTCTGGCGCCATTGCCGGGGAAGGCTTAAGGATGACATATCAACACTTTGCATATGTTTATAATCATGACAGGAATAAAACAGTTCTCAATGCAGGCTAACTTGGATTGTCTTCTTTGTCTATTGATGATGAAGACAGGTAGTGCATGACTGGTTTCAACTTACCGCCGAATTTTACTGAAGATCCCGAGTCACTCGTAAGGAAGGCACGAACTCATTTCGGCTCTCCTCTGCGTGAACGTTCGGAAGTCGATCCAGCTTCCTTTGTGCCATCCGCATCAACTTCCATGGCCAACACTGTTGTCGAGATGACTTTCCGTGAGTACTCCGCTCCCTCTGCTGACCAGGTGCCGACAGGCCCTGAGATCAACACCGGGAATGGAAACTTCGAGATCAAGACTGGCCTAATTACGATGGTACAGGCTAGCCCATTCTGTGGCAAGCCTAATGAAGATGCGAGCGCCCACCTGCAGCAGTTCCTGGAACTGTGCAGTACCTTAACTATACGAGGAGTGGAGGAAGATGCTATTCGTCTGCGACTGTTTCCCTTCTCACTCCTGGGAAAGGCGAAGCAGTGGTTCTATGCTAACTGTGCAGAAATTAACACTTGGGCAAAGTGCTTCGCAGCATTCCTCACGAAATTCTTTCTGTTAGGCAAAACCAATGTCCTTCGGGGGCGAATTTCAAGTTTCCAGCAAGCAGCAAGTGAGACTATCCCAGAAGCTTGGGAGAGACTCCAGGAGTACATCCTGGCTTGTCCTCATCATGGGATGGACAACTGGCTTATTCTTCAGAGTTTCTATAATGGGTTGACTCCGACAGCCCGAGGCCATATTGATGCTGCAGCTGGAGGAGCCTTCTTCTCTCCTACTATTACTGAAGCTACTACACTGATTGAGAAGATCGTTACCAATCATGGGTGGAGTGATGATCGACTCCAGCCACGTCAAAGGGGTACACATACCGCCAAGGAAGCGGATATGTTGCACGCCAAGATGGACCTAATGATGAAGAGAATGGATGATCTAGCCAATGAGAAGGTTGCCATGGCCACCACTACTCAAGGTATGGATGCTCGCATGACTTGCAAAGTCTGTGGTAATACTAGGCATTCAGGGAATTACTGCCCTGCTACTCGCGAGGATGTGATGTACATGAACGGCAACAAAAATGGTTATCGTCCACAAGGAGCTCAAACATGGAATCAATCACGCCCTTATTATCAGGGAGGTAATCAAGATAATTCTTTCAACCCAAACCAACCTTCCTTGAAAGATCTAGTCTTTGGGCAAGCTAAGATCAATGAAGGATTTAATAAGAAAATAGCTCCCTATGATTAGGCTTTTGAGAGCCTTAATGTTAAAATTGATAGCCTTAAATCTGCTCTTAAAAACCAGTTGAGTTTTAATAAATTGATAGAAACCCAGTTGGCTCAATTAGCTGCTTTGGTTCCCTCTGCTGAAGACGAGAAGATTCCGGGGCAACCCGTATCTTCCTGTGAAAATGTTTGTTTAGTGTCCACCAGATGGGGTAAGCCATCTGGGCGGCCACGAGCCACAGACTATGCAGGGAAGCCTATACAGCAGGTACTTGACCCATGGGAATCTTCAACAATCACACATAAGAAAGATCCTAGCTATCCGGCTATCACCTACAAGATATATTACCAGAAGATTAAGCATGCTCTCTGCGATCTTGGTGCAAGTGTTAATCTTATGTCCAAGGCCATGTTTGAACAATTGGGATATCCAGCTCTAACTCCAACTGCGACGATCGTCCAACTTGCTGATGCATCGATCCGATATCCAGAGGGGATAGTAGAGAACTTATTGGTATTCATCCAAGGTTCATGCATCTTCGCGGACTTCGTGGTCCTTGATATGCAAGATGGTGAGGGAATGCCCCTCATTCTTGGGAGACCATTCCTATGTGACGCCAACACAAGCATGAATGTCAGAGCCGGAATGATCCGATTCCGCGTTGGGAAGAGGAACTTGATGTTTCGATTTCAGGCAGCAGAAGAGAAATGCTATACACTGCAGGGCAAAAATGTGCAATCAGGGCCATGGACAGAGCCACAGCCCCAACGACTTCCCACCACTCCAACAAAGCCTAAGAAAACAAGAAAGGTGTGGCGGGAAATACAGAAGTCATCTCCATCTATTTCTCGGGAATGGGGTGACGAGTGGAATTGATCGCCGAGAAGTCTCACTCTCAGACTTAAAAAGATGAGTCCTTTTTGCCAAAAGGTAAAATTGGTAGTTATCTCATATTTCCCTTTCAAAATTTTATTTGATTTTTCCAAATGCATATTTGAATTTTCCAACCTTGCATCTGCATGCTAGATTTTTTCTAGCCAAATTACCCTGTCAAATAAAAAATTTTGAAAATAAATTTTTCAGTTGGAAAATCCTAGAAGAATTATTCGAGCAAAATTTTGGGCAAATCTGGACCTAGACATCTGGGCAGGACATCAGGTAGTCATTAGAGAGCCGTTGCAAAAAGTTGGAGGCAGGCAGGCCCGGCAGGGGCTCGGCCGACCCCAGGGGTTGGCCGACCCTAGCCAACGGTCATGTGGGCCCAGCCTCCTCCAACGGCTCCTAGCCGTTGCTCTTGTCCTCTCTCCCGGTGCCCTGCTCGGTTGCCTATAAATAGAAGGGGGTTTGAGGGGAATCTTCACCCATTCACTCATTTCCATCACCCTCTCTCCCTCTTTGCTCTTGCTCTTTGGTTTTCTTGGATTTCTTGCTCGAGTTGAAGTGTCAAGCTCTCTCTCCAATTTGTTGCTGAATTTTGAATATTGGTGGAGCAAGCTCGGTAAGGATTTCATTTCGATTTCACTAACCCATCACCAAGTGCTCGTGTTGTCCCATTATTGCGTAAGATGAGTTAGATTGCCAGTGCGTACCAGAAGGTTACCCGCTCACACCGTTCTAGAGACGGAGAGGGTTCGTCTCACCACTCCGGAGGTACACCGAGTCCAATGTCAACCGACCGTGAAGAAGAGGAAGAGGAGGAGCAATCCACGCCACAAGTCGAAGGAGTGTTCGACACCGATGCCGCCTTCATCGACTTGAGGGACGACCGGGAGAGACAAGCCTACGCTCTCATCAAGGATCGAGTCTTCGCCAACACCAAGGAGTTCAACTCGGTCCTTCTCGAGAAAACAGGTATGGACTCTGAGTTTGATTCCATTTGGCATGCTCTTGGTTGGGAGAACTTTGTTCTGGTGTGGGAGATCAGTTCCAGGCCTCTCACCATCCAGTTTCTCTGTACTCTTCGGGAGGATGAGACCGGTATTACGTTTCGTTTCCATGGAATGTTGTATCGAGTCTCATGGCCAGATCTTAGTCGCGGTCTCGGTTTTCATCGTCGTTGTGTTATTTCTCTCGATCAAGCTTGCAGCAATTTTATTCGAGATGGTTTTTGGGAAGAACTTTCTAGTCGGCCTGTCCGTGGCAAGTTAGCACCTCGGTGCAACAATATCACACATCCCACTCTCCGACTGTGGCACAAGTGGCTCGCCATCACTCTCTTTCCAAGGGATGATGTTCGAACCGTGCGCACGGACGAGATGAGGATATTATATGCCGCGGTCAGACGGATCAGAATCTCCACAGTGCAAGCTATGATTCGACAGTAGTTGACAAATTTTAGGATGACGGGTTCTATTGAGTGTACGTCTTTGATCACATCTATCATTTCGAGTCTTGGGATTACTCAAGGGGCTAACGTTCCCTACATTGATTCTCCCCGGGCCGTGATAGATGAGGCATATTTGATTCAAGGACATACTCTTAAGAAGGGCCCGGATGATTCTTTGGTTTTCTTTTACCCTGGCCATGCAAACCAGATTCGGTTACCTAACCCAGATTTCTGTTTGTACGGCCAAGGGCAACTAACCGTTCCTCTTGAGGAACCTCGTCGTTCTAGTGTTTCCGGAGACAGGGTCACTAGGAGTGCATCGAGGAGGGCAGCGACAGCACAACAACCGCCACAACATCCGCCGTCACAGCCGTCACCACAGCCGTCGCCTCAGCCACAGCCTCAGCCTACCCCACCGCTGCCTGGCGCATGGGCCTCGGCCGGGTACATGTTTGGAGTTACACCCGGATATGCCCTCGGTTGGGACCAGCCCATGTGTCAGCCGGGTGCGAGTAGGTCGACTTGGGCTCGTGCAGGCAGTGGCGAGTGGGTTAGGCTCACCGGTGCTACCTACGGGGACTCGTCTTCATCGTCCGGGTTGCGCTCGTCATCTCGTGGGGCCACCCTCACTCAGCAGATGAGCAAGCTCAACATCCTTGTCGGTACCATGGAGGAGACAATGCACCAGCAGGCTGAGTCCACTCGGGACTGGCAGCGTATGACCGGCGAGAGGATTCACACCATGGAGCAAAGACAGCAGCGACAGCTGGAGGAGCTGAGGGCTTACTACATGTGGATGGGATACCGCCCTCCATAGCAGTGAGCCTGAAGCTAGCTTGGGGGAGGACCCCCATTCTGAGGTAACTTGTATCTTCTATTGTTTTTAGAACCCCATATGCTAGAAACACATAAAAATCTGAAAAGTTAAAAAGACCAAAAATATTTATTTGCTTTCTTAAATTAGTTTGTTTTCATATGCACAGTAAGAGTGTTCTTATTCTCCATGGTTGAAATGATGAATAGTTGCTCTGTTTATTTCTCTTGTATGCCTTGTTTACAGCTTAGTACCCTATTTAAATTTTGAGTTTGTTGGCTAGTATGATCGAACCTGAGCTTGAAATTTGTGGGTAGCAAAAGCATGATCTTTGCCTAAGTTGTTGCGAGGTATGATACGGTATAATAGAGTTGCTATGAGCTAGTACTAAGTGATGTTTGATATCCAGAGTTTTCTTTTGAAAAATGCTAAAATGATAAGTTCTTCAATGATAAGAAATTCCTATCCAAGGCCATATGTAGATCTTAGCTTCTATTAACCTCCACATTTGCTACCTGATTTCTTCATTGAGTCTTGTCGAATTGTTGTGACCCTCGGCGAGTAAACTTGTCATTACTTCCATGATCAAGATCACGTACACACCACCATTTGCAAAACTTCTACACTGGAAGTTAGCAACCATCATTTCATCCATCTCCCATCCATTCCAAAAAATAAAGCTCCACGCATTGTTCCATGATTGCTCTCCCTCCAAAAATATTCAGCAAGGACTATGGGCTATGTTCATAAAAAAAGAAAAAAGAGAAAAAGAGAAATAGAATAAAGAGACATAGCCCAAGTCTCAAAAATTTCAAAAAGGAGGACAGTAAAATCATGCAAATAGGAGTTTATTATCCATCCACCATACACACACTTTTCCACATCTTGATCAGGGTGTATGACTTGTTCTCCCAAGGATCCAGTTTTCGACTCGACAATACATGAGAAACAGGTATGCCACATGTTTTCCCTACCTACAGCTCCACATATCAGCTTATTAGAAGTAGGTGGTGAAATAAGGCAAAATAGTTCCTTGGTGAGGAATCATACACATTGAGCGATCCGAGAGTATCATTCGAGGAACTTTGATTTCTTTTTGAAAAACCTACAAAACCTCCGGATTGATAACTGATCAAGGTACATGTGATTGGTAATCTTTATACAACCATTCTATCTTTCAACCGCCCAAGGCAGGTGAAGCTACATGCCCCATATCAATCGAGTGTAAGGTAAGATCAATGCCAGCTTCTTCAACCCTTGATAGAGTACCTAGTTGTATCTTGTTATACATTAGGAATACAACATCGTAGCAAATCCTGATCAACCAACCTAAGTCCTTAATCTCTTGCTCGGGACGAGCAAGAGGCTAGCTTGGGGGAGTTGTTGACGGTTGTTAAGTGCCTACTTTAGCTGTCAATATACTCATGAATAAAGGAGCATAAGGCATTTCCTACACGTATTCAGTTAAGAATAATGTAGTTCCACTTGTCCTTGGAGATTATTTGATTACAGGAAAATAAGCAGGAAAAGAGTGGCAAACTCGCCTTCGATGATCCATGCCACATCACCTCATCCTAGGTGGGCTGCCAACAATGATGCCATGCATGCAAAGCTGCCAACCAGGGCACCATGCATGCATGCCATGCAAGCAATCCAAGTGAAGCAACCCCCGACGAATCAGAGTGTGACATGTGGACGTCATATGGATCCATGGGCCCACAAAGGTATGCAAATCACGCCAAAACAGGGTGGAAGCCGACCTAAGGACCCACAGAACAGCCACCAGGAGGAAGCACACCCCGAGTGGGGCCCACAGGGGGTCAGCCGACCCCACAGGTCGGCCGAACCGACCTTGTGGCCGCCACTCAGGGCCTTCCACGTGGTGCTTCCCTATTGGTCCTAGGCGCCATTCCCGGGGTGTTTGCATCCATTCCTCGCTGGTGCCCGGGCCTATAAATAGAAGGAGAGGGGGCTCACTTATGAGACATCCACACTTGCAACACCTCTCTCACTTTTAGTCTCAAGGCTAGGAGGTAGGCTAGAGTAGTTCTAATTCCAGTTCCAAGTCTCCTTTGGGATCTAGGTATGAGTTCTCTTGGCCACCTTGGCCGTCGTGTCGTCGCGTCTTTGTGCCCGACCTTCGTGCCGTTTGTTTCTATGCAGGAGCTTCGCCGCCGCTTCGCCGTCGTCGTCGCCTCGTGCGCTGCGACTCTGGTTAGACAAAAGCCGCACGCCAGCCGGCCGTGTCGCGGCCAGGGGATAGCCCTGCACCCTCGCACGCTTGCCAGGCAAAGCGCGCCTACGTGCTGCACCACAGTAGACACAGTCACGCTCGCTTTTGCCTTGCTGTCGCCGTGCTGCAGCGCGCCAGCCTCGCCGCGCCGCACTGAGAGCGCCGCCGGGTTGAACCGCGTGCATGCCAAGGGGCTCCACCTCAGGGCCACGGCTGCGCCGGGAAGACTGCCTAATCCTAGGGAACCCTAAGCACCGCTTGCGCACAAACCGGAGGCACCCCAGCCACCAGACGCGCATCGCCGTTGCCGCCGCGCTCCGCGCCGATACGCGCCAACGTGCGCACATGCGCCGGGGGCGCCAGCGAACCCCAGCGGAGCTCTGGGAGTGCTGGCGCGCCGCCGGACGAGTTCGAGGGGCATCCCTAGACTTTGGATCTTGGTGACGTTTGGCAGGCCGTCTCGTGGGCCTTAGCCCAATAAGGCCCACCGGCCGGCACCTTTCCCTTTTTTCTTTTGAACCCCGAATTTAGTTCAGGGGCTTTCGCCGGACTTAGCCCTTTTCGCCCAGCGGGTTGAGTCCATTGGGCCTATTTGGGCCCAACAACTGTTTCGGCCCATTAACGGCCCACTAACCTGTGACGCTGACGTCACCTATTTTCAAAATAAAAACCTTTTCTGATTATAAATAAATTTGATAATTATTTTATAAATCCTTTAACTTTTGAAAATTCATAACTAATTATTTATAACTCTGAAAAATATGAAACCAGCTTCTTTATTTTTCTAAAAATGAGATGGTGCTGTTTGTAGATAGTTTGGATCTTTTTGGATCTTTTAAAATTGATTTCCTTTGGATTTATGCTTAGTTGATTGCTGGTAATTTAGTGTCTCGTATCTCGTGCTAAGCAGACCCGAGCTACGAGCCAGAGGAGGAGTTCGACCCTAACATCAACCCAGACTAGGACTACGGACGCCAGCCAGGTGTCATGTCACTCCCAACCATATAGATCCTATCCATGCTTTAGTTGCTAGTGCTAAATTATTATTTATGAATGTTCTTGAATTTCACAAGACAACTTTTAGCCGTACCTTGGTTTGTATTATCCTGTTCCTTGAACTACCTACTTTTCAGAACTAGCTACAAACCCCTAGCTAGTTCCCAGCTATATCTATCCATATATTTTACCCTTGGTTATGGATGGATCTCTGGTTTGGACTGAGATTGGGATATCTCGGTATTCTAGCGTGTGTTTTGGGTGAGTGTGTATCCTTGACGTGTTACTGTGGGAGCGAGCCGCTTTGGTTACTTGTGAACGCCTAACTAGGGGAGATGCGACCTCGCCTCCCGCCCTAGCGGTGTGTCGGTCGGATGGAGTTGGTGAGTGCTCGCTCTTGCAATTAAGGACTGATCGATAGTTTAACCATGCATCTTTGGGCTATTTTCGTGTAATCTGTTCGCCTTGTTATGGGCGGGGTTCGGTCCGAGAACTAGTAGGTGGATAGCATCCAGCCTGTTGGCGGATCGGTGTGATCGTGTGAGGGGGACAGGTTATACTCCTCGAGTAGACGTCACCCCGGCTCCTCAGGGGATGGTTTCACCACTTCGAGGCCCTGCTGGCAAGTTTCGCACCCCAGTCAGGACGAGTCAGGCTCGGAGAGGTAGGAGAGTGCCATCCACTACTAGGTCTCCGACCGTTAGGTAGGGATGTGGTTCGGAGGCATCCGGTTCTGCCCTACTCGGCGGGTCTAGTTGTACAACCTCTGCAGAGTGTTAAACCTATAGCTATAGTCTGTGTCCACTGGTATGGACAGCCCTTGGCTCTGTTCCTCTGGCTAGTCTCTTCTTGTGCTGCTTTCTCTCCCCTGTGTGTGTGAGCCTGGCTTCGTGCCGTTGAGATGTGGGGATAGGAGTTGGTGACCCCACATCGCAGATGAGAGTGGGATGTTGTGACTCGGTTGAGATCCAGTGTTTGGTGTTCTTTCCTTGGTTGGGGTGTTGACCCCAGAGGCGTTGTCCTCGGAGGTGTGGATCTCCCCGGAGATGGTGACCTCTCGGCATTTCTGCATTCCTTGATGTTGCTACCGCTGCTTCCATAACCTTCTACAGCCATATATAGGATTATCCATGCATATTAGAATTATTCTCTATTGCTTATGCTCTTTGTTGGGAAGCTGACATGACCTACTCGCTTATCGAGTAGATGACGGGTTTTCAAACTAGGAGCCGGACTACGACTTTGAGCATGATGGATGGGATGACTGAGGCCGTTCTACACTCGAGCTTGCCTATGGGGATGAAGTCTACTTCGCTACATGAGAGCCGCTGCGTAGATGTTTACTCTGTATGATTCAGTCCAGTTGGACTTGTAACCGGCATGTGCTGTAATGATGTACTCAGATGCTTAAATATTATAATATTATTATGTGGCCCTTCATATATTACTCTTGTGTTGTATGGTTTTGATTACTATCTGAGACAGGGATTTGCACGTGATAGCCTCCTAGGACTATCATTGAGGTGCAGGGATCGCGTTTCCATTCTCGGAAATCCGATTCGTTTCAGTCATTGTTAGCACGCCTTGCCGGAGCTGAGCCTATCGAGATGCTCAGCAACAAGGCAGTGACGTCGGGCCGGCTGCGCCCTGCCATCCCCATCGTCCTCCCTGGTGACCGGTAAGCTTCCCCAGATTCGCGAGCGCTGCACTCCTACCTCACACTCACGGCTCATCCCCTCACCTCCTACTCCTCCCATCCGTTCGCAGCGGCAAGAGACAGAGCAGCATGGTGGTGGTTCCTCTGCTGCCCGGCGACGTCTTGGTGGAGATCCTCTCCCGCGTCCCCACCAAATCCCTCTGCCGTTTAAAGTGCGTTTCCCGGGCCTGGAGCGACCTCGTTGCCGACCGCCTCTGCTGCAAGAAGCTCCCCCAAACCCTCAAAGGTTTCTTCGTCAACACCGACCTTGTGCCTGGTATGGACCGTGATGGTGATGGCTCGGATGGCATCGTCGGGCACTTCATCAACATGTTTGGTAGGTACATTCCCCTCACTTCCTACACCTTCCTGTGGAACCAGCCAGGCATTGAGGAATGTGACCTCTTGGATTCCTACAATGGGCTCCTCCTCTTCGAGCACGGGAGGTCTCTACCTACGCTTCACTGGGCTATGTCGTCTGCAACCCCGCCACCGAGCAATGGGTGGCTGTGCGCAGCTCCGGCTTCGAACCCCTTTCCACTAGCGAGACTGATGAGGGCCTTGAACTTGATGGTGACGAATATGTTCTCACCTTTTTTTATTTTCAACCCTGCTATGTCCTCGCACTTTCAGTTGGTTGAGTTCATTTTGTAAGATGGCACAACCGTGGATGAAGTGAACACATACTCGTCTGAAACTGTGGTATGGTGTGAGGGCATTTGGGCTCCTACATATCACATATCATTCATCGCAAGAAGCGCCTTTGTTAACAGCATACTACATCTCAGTGCCTTCCGCTTACATAATGGTACACGCCAGGACCTAATACTTGCAGTTGACGGGGAAGGTAAGTTTTGTAGGAGCCTCAGTAGGCCAGTGAAGCTTTTGGATGTTGTTTTTGTTGGTGAATCCCAAGGACTTGTGCATTGCGTGAGTGAACATAAAGACAACACTTGCCAAATGACTGAACTGTCCATTTAGGTTCTTCAGGACTATGATGCAGAAGAATGGGTTCTGAAGCATAGTGTGGATTTTTTCAAGCTGTTTGGAAGAACGAATTGCGGAGTTGAATTTGAATACACTGTGGTTGCCATGCACCCAGATCGCAATTTGATCTTTTTTCCTTCAGGACTGGGACCACAAACTGAAATCATATGACATGGATAGCAAGGAGGTGTACACTCTCTGCACTCTAGTGGTGGGCCCTCAGTATATTTTCCCATTAGTTCCCTACGATGCAGAGACATTGGCCCTTGGTAATAAGGGTGCCCTGTGAGGCATTCCCTTCATCCCAAATTACTGGTCAATTTTGATGTTCCAAGCATGGAGACAGGTGCTGTCTGTAGAATTAGGTTATGTGCTATGATGGTGCTTCGATGATACCTTCTGTTTCCTTTTGTGCATTAAAAGCAAACACTTGAGGCATGCATAAGTTACCAGTAGATATATAAGCAATTGCCTGAGTTGCACAATGCATGATGTTTGGACTTCAAGTTCCTATGCCCTGTATTATTTCACTATTTCAAGAACCATAATTAATCGCTGTCCACTTTCTTCACTTTTTGTTCCCTGTGATTGAGCACTTTCTATCTCGAAAAAGCGGTTCCGACGGAATATGTTGGCATGAGATTGATGATACCTAAGGTTGATTTTGCAGAGTACTTTGTTTTGAATGCAAAAATGCTTACCAAATGGATTTTCGAGTCACAAAATCTCTTCTCTTCCACGCCCCCATCTACTCGATCCCACTCTGTTGACGAAAGGCGGCAGCACGAATCCCTCCAGTGGAGATCTAGGGCTAGCACCTCATGTGTGAATGAGTCGTCCAACGCCATGGGCAAGGAAACCCTCATATATACTGTAGATGCCTTGTGTCCTTTAACAAATTAAGGAAGCTATGCACGAGAGCCAGCCGTGCCCGTTAGTGATGTTCATCTCCATCCGTGGACACCATGGCTCGTGCGTAACCGCCTAGGCGAGGGTTATGCAGGTTCGACACGACCCAGTCGGTGGTGTTGCAGGAGCCATGCAGCATTGATGGTGCATAACCTAGCGGGCCCAGCACGGACTCGATTACCCACCTTTAAGACTGCTGGCTGCATGGTGCAACACTGACTAGGTTACACATGGAGTCGGTTACGCAAATCGGTCGTGTCGATCCTGAGCGTCACCTACATCTAGTCGTGTCGGTTCTGCGCATCACCTCAGCTCGGTTACGCACCGTTCGGCTACGCACCATCCGTTCTGCATGGCGCGTGAAACACCGTCTAGGTCATGTCGATTCAGCGCGTACGTACTGTTCGTGCTGCTTGATGCAACACTACCGGTTCCAAATGTATGTGTAACCTGAACCCGCTCGTACCCGCACGAACTCAGTTACGCACCTTCATGCTGCAACACCAACTAGGTGGTGCCGATTCGGCATGAAACCTGCATCTGGTCGTGTTGATCCTGCGCGTCACCTGCACCTGCTTCGGTTACGCATGATTCGGCTACGCACCATCTGTTCTTAATGGCGCGTGCAACACCGACTACGTTGCGTCGATTCAGCGTGTAACTTGTATAGGTTACACACCGTCCGTGCTTATTGATGCAACACTGACTAGGTCGGGTCGATTTAGCATGTAACCTGATCAGGTTACGCACCATCCGTGCTGCTTGATGCAACACTAACTGGGATCAGCACGAACTCGCGGTTACCCACCTTTAAGACTGCATGGTGCAACACTGATTGGGTTATGTCCCGTCTCGTCGTGTCGTCCACAGCCACAGCTGTTGGCGTTTCTTAACCTCAACGCTAGGCACCGTGGTAGCGTGAGCGTGTAAGAGACTCCCGGGTACACTGACGAGTGCGAACAAATCCGCAAGCGCACGGATACACCGTTGCGGCACTTCTCCCTCAAAGAATGAGTATTGCCGTCGGGTTTCGTTCCTAGGACGGGGGAGTGACCAGAGAGGGTCTATCCAAGGACACCAGCTACCACTGAGATAGGTAGGGATATGAGAAGCACTTTCTTAATGGACTTAACTCTCAAGATGGATCTGTCCGCTATTTGCCCTCCCCGTGGGGCGCCAGCCCATCCTAACTTTTTAGGGAGAGGCCAATGTACTGACAACAGGGCCCAACTCGGTACGCAGGCGCGGAAGGTTCCAAAGGGTCGAACAGGCTGTCACCACTGCGGCCTACCTCTATCGTTATGCGAACGCACATGGTCTTCGTAGGATAACTAGAGCCCAGACACCACGTTTGCACTCTGATAACTACTATAGCGCGGTTATGTCTGTCCACCCGCTAACAACACTATATCAACCCGTATAAATACGGAACCACGAACTAGAGAGATAACGGATCAGATCATACTAGTCATCAAGCTATGGAGCAGCAAGAAAGGTTTGGATGCAAACAAATGAGATACAATAGACTTACTCACCTAAACAGGATCAGAGCATGCAAACAGATACTTGAACTAAGGAACTAGCTCTAAAGGATCGAAGCCTTGTGTCATGAAGAACACAAGCCTCTAACTTATGAACGAGCTAAGAACACAAGAACAAATCATTCATGCATGATTTCCACCATAGTCTAAATAAGAAATGCTGAAATACTCACTTTGGTCTAAATGAAGAACAAGCATCCACGAGGACATCAACTCACTCCTCACTCCTACTCTATCTCTCAAATAATCCTAGTCTAGATCTCTTCTCAACCCCATTCTACCACATAGAGGTGAGAATCACCTTACATGGGCAGAATTAGAGAGAGGGAGAGACAGCTACACAAGAGAGAAGTGGAACTTGAGAGCTTGGAGGTGTGTGTGAAATGAGGCCCCTCCCCCTCTATTTATAGACAAGGGAGTGGCTTGCTCTGGGGCTCCAAATGCTCCAAAACACCCCGGGATGCAGCCAGGAGCCAATGGGATGAGACCACGTGGAGGGCCAGGATGAACCGACCCTAGGTCGGTTTGGCCGAACCTAGGGTCGGTCGGCCCCCTTGGGTGGCCTCCCGGCTTGTGCTTCCTCTGGTTCACTTCCATGTGGGCCCTGGTGCTCCTCCTCCGTGCATGGCACGTTTCCTAGTGGTTTATTTAGCAAAGTGGGCCCATGGATCCATGTGATGCTGACGTGGTAGCTTATGATTCGTCGAGAGTTCTTCACATGGATTGGTGACATCATGGATCTTGGAGAATCCATGTGGCAGCCCCTCATTGGCCAGCACTTGAGTGCCTTGGATTGGAGTGGAGTGAATGTGCATGGATCCCTCTCATTTCCCATGCTAAATACCTGCATTCGAATAGACATCGACTCCCCCACACTTGACCTTTGCTCGTCTCGAGCGAAGGGGAAACAAAGCCAAGTGGGTCATGAATACCAAAGAGTAAGACAAACATAAGAAATATTCCAAGTCATACCTTGCTCATGTGAACCTCTATGGAGTGGCTATCATGTCTCCTTGGGTGATTGAAAAGTAGAACAGCTGTGAATCAAGTCATTTATGCACCTGATGATAAACACCTTGGGGTTTCGCAAAGTTTTTCATAAACAAAACTCTTGGCAGCTTCCATATTTGATTCTCTCAGATCGCTCAATGTGTATAAGTCCTCACCAAGGTATTATTGCCTTTTCTCATCCAATTCTAAAGATGGCTATATGTGGAGCTCAGGGTAGGATAAGAGATAAAGCATACTCGCATCACATATATTGCAAAATCAAAAACTGGATCCACAGAGGAAATCAAATCATACCATCAGATCAAGATGTGCACCGGTATGGATATGGTGAGTATGGTAAGGTGGATACTAGGCCCGGAATGTGTGCTAGATATTACCATGCATATATGAGGAAGTGTGATGATGGTAAGGTGGACACTAGCCCCGGAGTGGACACTAGTTATTACCATCTAAGTTATGGAACTCCTTTTTCTCCTTTATTTTGGACATGGGCTATGTTCCTCTTTTTTTTAATTTTAAATTTTTTTTGTAGCATCATGCTTTGAGCATGTGTCTTCATTTTTTTCATAGCCCATGTCTCTTTTTGAAGGATACTTTTGGAGAGAGATGTCACACCGCACATGGAGCTTTTATTTTTATAAAATGAATAAATGATACAATGCTAACTTCCAGTGTAGAAGCATAGCAAGGGAAAATAGGTGGGGTGCACATGAATCTTGATCATGAAAGTAATGAAAAAATTCTCACAAGGGTCACAGAATTTGACAAAGCTCAATGCAATAACAAGAAGCATATGAGTATAAGGGTTTCAACTATGAACATCATATGGCTTTGGTAGGACGGTGACATATCAAAGAGGAGCCTTTCCAACAGGTTTTATGATTTCAAAAATAAATATCCCAAGAGAGATACTCATCGGAGCAACAGATCATATCATCCAGCCATATCATACTCGTCAATTACATAGGTGAACATGCTTGTCCTTAAGACGGTTATGGTTCACAAGCATCAGGTAGATAACGAGGAATAAAACATATGTGAGTCTACTCAGGCATCAGGCAAGCTGGTTGATCTTTTAGCATCAACATTCGAATTTTAATTTATAGAGATAGACAAGTATGATTATAAAACTCAGGAATGAGAGAGTGAGTTGTCGAGATGCAAACCGGCGTTATGCATAGAAGCTGAACCGTGAGAGGCTCTCCACAGGAGTGAACTCATGTAGGTCCCGTTCAGGTTCTCTGTAGATGATCGGTTGGCTAGTGCGGATGCTCACAGTGGGTACATGCGAAAACGTCGTGCCTGCATTAGGAGAGTCGTGGCTCTCCCCCACACTGTCTCGAACCTAGATGTCCTCTAAAACAAATGACCAAAGTAATGACACAAGGGTAGCTAGACCAGGTTACATGACTGGTGAGCCACTTTATTCAAATTCAAATGTTCTAAAAATAAAGATTAGGCGCTTACACACATGAAAGGAAACAAATGAATGAAAGGAAATAAAGGGAAATAAACCTAGACCTAGACTAGCGCCTAATGAACTAAAGCAGGGGCTAATCCCCACTACTCTGCATCATAGAGGGCCAGATGCCCTATAGCCGAGAATAGCCTCCTCATCTTCGCACAGAGACCACGGCGAAGGTCACACACATCATCTTTGAGCTCGGCCAGCTCCAACTTCTTCTCTAAGAAAGCAGCCCTGAGCTTCTCGTTGCTGGCTTCTAATTCCTTCATCAGCGGGGTCTGCTTGGCCACAAAGGAGAGCTTAGGGAGTTGCTCGGCTGCCGGAGTCCTCTCCCTAGACCTCCTAGTGTAGGGCGGCGTTGGTAGTCCGTTGTCCAGGCCAAGGTCTTCATCCTCTTCAGGCAGGACTGGAGCTGGGCATGCTTCAGGAGCCTTCTCCTTGGGCAGCGCCGGCCTTATGGTAACCGAAGGCTGCGGTGAAGGAGCGGACTGTGCTGAGCTCGTCTGCCCCCCAGCTAGCGACGATCCAGGTGCGCTAGGTGGAGCGAACGGCAAACCCTTAGGCAAAGCTGAGCCGTGGTTGGCCTGTCGTAGGGGCTGGCTACCCGTCTCATGTGCCTCTTCCCAGGCGAGGCGGAGCGCCTAGACGGTGGTGTGCCTGGAATCCTCCCGCCCGCCGGGATGGTGGCGAGCGGAAGAACCTCTAGGACTCCGGCCACCATCACAAGGTCCGCAGCAGGGACAATAGCGGTGGACGAGGTGGAGCCGTCGAAGGGAACGATGCTCTTTCCGGCCATTGGAGCGGCGATGAGCTGAGGATGATGAGGTGAAGGAGATGGATTCTGCGCGACGCGAAACTCGTCGTGCGGCAGGGAGAAGGTTTCTGGAGCAGGAAGACATGCAGACGCAAAAGAAGAAGGGAGGTGGCGTCACTAGGGCTTTGGACGAACCAGGGTTCGGCCGGCCCTAGGTGGGCCCCTCTGGCCTTCCCCTTCACGTGTGGGCTCAAGCAGGCCTCAAGATCAAAGGCCCAGGTGGATGCCCCGAGATGGAAAAGTTGGCTTAGGCTAAAGCTAGGATAAGGTTGGGGTTGAATAGTCAACCTCTACAATATAATAACTTTGGCTAAGCCAGTAGTATAACCATAGATAATCTTGGGGACCTCACCTTGACAACATACCTGGTCCATCAAAAGTGTAGAAGCCTCTGATGGGGATCATGAAGGGTTCACCGTGTCGCCATGATGGTGTTGTCTTCCTGTGGTCCTCTGCCTTACTCCTTTCTATCTTGGCAATTTCTTTCTCCTGCATAGTCAGTGTTCACAAGATACCCGAAGGATAATTCTTCTCAGGGAAACAAAATAAATGAGTCCCAAGAATACTCAGAATGCGGGTGTCTTGTGATCTCCTATCTCAACTCATGGCCATCTCCCTTGCAGATAGTGTGATGTGATGATAAGCTCTGATCTGCAAGGTTAGTGCATATACGAACACGAGCCCCAAAGGATATAATAAGGTTAAACGCAAGCATGATCATCCCAAAGAGCCGAGGCGGCCCTGGGGTGGTCACGGGACTCGAGAGCTATAGCACTAGGGTGGAGGAACTCAGAGATGAAAAGATCGAGCACTGAGGCTAGTGCTCCCACAACAGGAACTGATCTCCGAGTGAACTCAAGCTCAGAAAGACACTCGGCCTCCAAAGGGAATAGAGCATGGACTTCCAAAGGCCGATGTACGATAAGGAACCAGAGTTTGGATGAAGAACGAGATTTAACCCGCTCTTGCCTTAGACAGAGGGTCCGATGTTCTCATTAGAACAATGGAAACATCCCGAGGTCTGACCTAAGCTTCCAATGGGAGGCTATGGATAAGCTGAAAAGTGCAACTCCCATTGGGCATCGATCAAGTCAAGTATAAGGTATGAAGTTTAAGCTTCTCTTGACTGATCGGCATCGATTGATGGGCTGAAGATATGAAGTGAATGCACTCCATTCGATTGGTAAATGATTGTGCTCCATTGGTCTGATGAATGAATCCAACGGATTATAAAGCAGAGACCGATGTCTTGGTGTATACGAAACTTCAGTGCAAGGCACTTCAGTTCAAACCTCGACGTAGGAACACGATAAAGCTCTCATACCCTCCTTAGGAGATGGTAGTTTATGATCGAACAGGCCATCCTGGCCGGGAATGATCGTTCTTTCCAAACCACTCTCTCCATCCTCCCGCGAGACAAAGTCTCGGGGAGAAGGTCTAGGAATATGCACAAGAGGGGAGCCCAAAGGTAGATCTCGTGCCACGAAATCTTTCCCTTAGACTCCTGCTATTCAGGAACGACACCTTCAGCCAGAGCTCAGAAAGAATGGATATGAAATCTCAGGCTCGGCTGATGATGGATCTAGGTGGCTCAACATTACCTCTGGTGGGTGCCTCATTGACTGGTATGCAAGGGGACCTGAAATCCCAGAGATTCTCCACGACCTCTTTTCCCTCGACAGCATCCAAGTGTACAAAGGATCCTCCGGAGAGAGAATTAAGCCTCATGGCATCATCCTTCCGCAGTCCAAACCAGAAGTGCTAGAGCAGCATCCAGTTGGGAATGTGTAGGACTGGGCAATCTTCCACCGCAGAGGCGAAACGATGCCATGCCATTCCTAGTGATTCCTCCTCACATTGCTTGAAACCGAGAATCTTAGTCCTTAACGAGATGACACGTCGTATCGGGAAGAATCGGGAGCAGAAAGCTGCTCGCAAACTTTCCCATGTGAGGTAGTCTCTACCAAAACAACGGTGCCAATCCCGTGCTTTCCCAGAGAGGGATAGCGGGAAAAACTCTCTTTTCTGAGCATCCGGTGATTCTCCGGTTTTACCCTGAGTTTCAATCAGACGCTCGTAGTCTCTCACATGATCAAAGGGGTTCTCATGACTTTACCCCGAGAAGGATAGGTCCTGAATTAGCTTCATGAGAGAGGGGTGAAGCCGGCAGCCAGATGTAAGATTGGGTCTTGAGAAAGATGGCTCTAAGGGTTCACTCCTTGAAGGTGGAAGGTGCTTACAAGGATAACCTTCCATGGGTAGCAGGGGTAGAGGTAGAAGTAAAGAAAACAAAAAGGATATCTCAAAGGGTGAAGAGGGTGAAGGTAGAAGAAAACGAAAAAGATAAATATGAGGATAGACGGGCTCGAAGGTTAACAACAGTCGTCCCCGGTAACGACGCCAGAAATGCTTGTTGGCGTTTCTTATCCTCAACGCTAGGCGTCGTGGTAGCGTGAGCGTGTAAGAGACTCCCGGGTACACTGACGAGTGCGAACGAATCCTCAAGCGCACTGATACACCGTTGCCGCACTTCTCCCTCGAAGAATGAGTATTCCCGTCGCGTTTCATTCCTAAGACGGGGGAGTAACCAGAGAGGGTCTATCCTAACTTTTTAGGGAGAGGCCAATGTACTGGCAACGGGGCCCAACTCGGTACGCAGGCGCGGAGGGTTCCAAAGGGTCTGTCGACCTGCTAACAACACTATAGCAACCTGTATAAATACAGAACCATAAACTAGAGAGAGAACAGATCAGATCATACTAGTCATCAAGCTATGGAGCAGCAAGAAAGGTTTGGATGCAAACAAACGAGATACAACAGACTTACTCAGCTAAACAGGATCAGAGCATGCAAAAAGATACTTGAACTAAGGAACTAGCTCTAAAGGTCAGAAGTCTTGTGTCATGAAGAACACAAGCCTCTAACTTATGAATGAGCAAAGAACACAAGAACAAATCATTCATGCATGATGTCCACCATAGTCCAAATAAGAAATGTTGAAATAATCACTTTGGTCTAAATGAAGAATAAGCATCCACGAGGACATCAACTCACTCCTCACTCCTACTCTATCTCTCAACTAATCCTAGTCTAGATCTCTTCTCAACCCCATTATACCACATAGAGGTGAGAATCACCTCACATGAGCAGAATTAGAGAGAGACGGAGAGAGAGCTACACATGAGAGAAGTGGAACTTGAGAGCTTGGATGTGTGTGTGAAATGAGGCCCCTCTCCCTCTATTTATAGACAAGGGAGTGGCTTGCTTCGGGGCTCCAAATGCTCCAAAACACCCTGGGATGCAGCCAGGAGCCAATGGGAGGAGACCACGTGGAGGGCCAGAATGAACCGACCCTAGGTCGGTTCGGCCGAACCTAGGGTCGGCCGGCCCCCTCGGGTGGCCTCCCGGCTTGTGCTTCCTCTGGCTCACTTCCATGTGGGCCCTGGTGCCCATCCTCCGTGCATGGCACGTTTCCTGGCGGTTTGGTTAGCAAAGTGGGCCCATGGATCCATGTGATGCTGACGTGGCAGCGTATGATTCGTCGAGAGTTCTTCACATGGATTGGTGATATCATGGATCCAGGAGAATCCATGTGGCAGCCGCTCATTGGCTAGCACTTGAGTGCCTTGGATTGGATTGGAGTGAATGTGCATGGATTCCTCTCATTTCCTATGATAAATACCTGCATTCGAATAGACATCGACACAGGTGGAAAGTATTAGTTTAAGCTCCTATTCTAGTGTGGATGTGCAATTCATGCTTCAATTTGTAGGAGTTGACGGCCATGAAAATGGCACTTAACAGCCATCCACAACAGCCCACAGCACCACCCCACCACGAGGAGTAAGCTGGACCCTCTGGGTTACGCACAATCCATGACGGGCACGCGGTGCTTCAGCATACTTACGCGGTGCTTCATATGTTGCTGTATGATCAAATTCTGCTGACATACTGTAAGTTGTAGTGCAACTCATCATCGTAGAAAACACGTAAAATATTAGTCTGGTCGGAAGCGATTAGTCTAGAGAAAGAGTTCGGTTAGGTCTGGTTGATAGCTGAGATAGGTTTGGGCGGATTTGGTTTGGTTCTGAACGGTCGCATGGGCAATTCCTTCAAGCTCGACGCCTCATGCCCTCGTCTGTCGTCTCCCTCGATCGTCCTAGTCTCCGACCACGTCGACACCGCATGCCGCTACCATGGAGCTTGCCGTCTTCTTATTTCTGACGGCTATCATCGATGAGTCGCCAAGGGTTCACTATCGAGTATCGACGAGCTCCGTCCGCAGTGCCGGCGCCGTGGCGCTCTTCGCAGCTCGTCGGCAACCGCCTTGACGGGCAACAATAGGGTGATGAGCACTTGTAGGGTTATAGATAATTGGGTGGAAACCACAATTCAGTTTAGTTACGAAGTGAAATGTGCATTAAACTTGTCTACTGTCAAATTAACAATAAGTTGCAGCATGGTCTACGAAAATGGATTGCATACAAGTACAAATAGTTAAATGCCTTTGTTATGTGCTGCTCAAAGGGACACATTATTATACACATCCTAAATGCACATATGTATCCATATCAACAGTAATGTGTATTGCACATATATATCAATGTGTATTGCAATGTAAATGATGTGTTGTCCGTAGCAATACACGGGCACGTTCCTAGTAACTAAAACATTAAAACTACGGACTACAAGCAGGGACCCTGGTACATGCCTTCGTGTAATCTACTACAGAGATTGTGCATAACATGGGGATGGTGAGATCACATTTACACAAAATCCGTTGTGAGTATTCTGTGCGGCCAGATTCGCTCTAAGAGAGACATGCACTTCTCCTGCAATTGGGTGCAGTTAGTCCCAATTGCCCATTGTAGAAATGTGCTCACAGTTTGCTCGCTTGCCATGTCCCACGTCCTTGAGGCACAGTGCAGCTTCAACCTTTCGATGCGGTACATGTCGGCAACTGAGAGTAACACAGGTCAGGCGTTGGCAGGGGTGTCCCATAAATCAGCCTCCTCCAGGAGTGATTCTTCACTGGCATATTTGATCAGAAGCGAGAAGCCATCAGGGTGTGTGTCTTGAATTTGAACAGTTTCAGAGTTTGACTCTAGTCCACCACCGTAAGCATTGCCTTCATCACACAAGATTGTTGACGCTTTCTGTAACACCCTAATTCTAAATTTTTGCAATAGTTTAAAATTTGCTAGAATTAGTTGGCGTGTAACCTCTAATGTTGGTAAGCAAGAATTAATTTCTAAAAGAAACTAAATGAACCTTAGGATATACCTTTGTATGTATGCATACATGCTGCCCTGCATTAAGTTTCTTGTATGAAAAATGAATTAGTGTTTCAACATTTTGTATAGGTTTCAAATTCTGGAATTGTTTAAATGCTATTTCTCTTCCCTTCCAACCTGGGCCGAATCTCCTCTTCCACCTGGCCCAAACCCCCCTCCTCTTTCCTCCTTACACCCCACGGCCCAGCCTCCTCCCTCTCGGGCCGGCCCACAGTGGCCTATCGCCCTCCCCTCTCCCTCTCTCACCGCCAGGCCGACCCCGCCCGTCAGCTCCTTCTTCCACCTCCGCCTCCTTTCCTTTACCCTACCCGACGGCGACCTGGAGAAAATCCCGCCAGGATTTCAAATCCCCTCCATCCCGCACCGAGCCATGTCCTCCCGGCCCCACCGCCGAGATCACCGCGGCCTTTCCCGCGCCTCCCATCACCCTCCCCTTCTCGCGCCCCTCTCTATGGCAAGTAATTGCCAGCAAGGACCGGCCAGGGCCGTGACCCCCGCCCCTCGATTCCTCCCTGTCCCGCACAGCCCCGCCCCTACAAAAACCCGTGCGGCATCCCTCTCTCCTCCCTTTGCTCTCCACGCCACCATCACTCCACCTCTGTCGCTTGCTGCTCGCCGGAGCCGCCTACTCACCGAGCTCGGGTAAGCTCACCCGCCGCCGTGATTGTCCCTCTCCCGGCCGCCTCTCACCCTCCCTCACCTCCTTTCTCTTTCCGCAGGAGCACACGTACGTCACCCTGGTGCCCAGACGCTCCCCGACGTTCGTCGTCTACATCGCGCCCCCGCCCGCGCCTTACCCTCTGGTGAACTCACCGTCTCCTCCTCTCTCGTTTCCCCCATCTCCGGTCGTCTGTCGTGCACCACAACGCCGCCGCCATCCCTCTCCGGCGAAGCGCCGCCGCGGGCGCTCTATCTCCGGCGGCGCGACTACCACCGTTGGATCGCACGGGGACGGTCAAGATCCCGTACCCCTTCGGGGTATGTAACCGGTGTACCATGGACACGTAGACCAGCGGTCCACCGCCGGTCCATGGCCACAGCAGCGCCACGTCATCTGCCACGTCCAATAGCCTCGCGCCACGTGTCGCTGAGCCAACAGATCCGCCCGGTCAGCGCTGTTTATGCTTTTTAGCCCCTGTAAAACCCCGAAATCCAACCACTATTCCTCTGTGTCTTGCACTTTTATCAAAACAGTCCCTGATAAATCCTGTATTTACAGTTTAGCCCCTGATGACGTCATGTTGTCGTCATCACCAGAAAAGTTCACCAAATTTTCAATTTATATATTTTGATTTTCCATAAATCCATGCTGACATCATAAATCCCTATGATGACGTCATAATTCATCTTTTCCAGTATTAAAACAATTCCAGAAATGTTAGTTTTACAGTTTAGTCTCTGGTTTAGAAAAACGATCAATACTTTTTGCTCGTAGCTCCATTTTAGGTGATTCTTGTGCTCACGTGATCGTAGCGACGAGCCCGTTCTTTTAAAATACTTTTCATACTGTTTTGACTCTGTTTGGTGTACTATTTCTTATACTTTGTATGTATGCTTGTTTCCGGTAGTTGCTATGAGTAGCGGTTCGTGATCAAGATCAAGTGTACGTGAAGAACAAGCAAGAGAGTGAAGAAGGCAAGTGTCCTTGATGCATACCTCCTTGTTTCCCATGCATTTACATTAATATCACACTTTACTTTACGCTTATTGCATGCTTCGAGTAAATATGATGGGAATCCTATATAGGGTCTACTAGATTTTGTTATGACATTCCTTGAAGCCTTTAGAGAGTTTGGTTATGGGTAGTTAAATGCTTAGTTTGATGAACACATGGGCTGGGTTTAATTATTAATGTTGACTAATGAACTATTTAATCACATGGGTGGGTGATCTTCTTAGAAACATGGAATCCTAGGGGCTCGAGCAAATGCTTGTCTGGTGGATGGTGTTTTTGGGTTGATGCTTGTCTTGCTCGAGCCACCTTAAGGTTTGATGCATGCAGTGACCACCCAGGACTTACAGTGCAACCACAAGAACTAATGGGCAATGGTCTTGGCCAAGTAAGTAGGGTAAACTAGTGGACTGTGTTAGGTTGTCTGGGCTGGATGAGGGCATTGTTCCCAAGAGTCCGGCAAGGCTCAATGATGGGTCATGTACCCTGAGACTGGTTAATGCGCGCTGGTGAACCTATGTAAAGGTCTCGTAGCGTCCCTATGCTATCACACCAAAGGAAGTGTGAAAGTGCCTTGCAAGCACAACATGGTTGGGTTTAACGTTCCTTTGAACGTTTACGCGACTCGTGGGTAAAGTTGTACAACCTTTGCATTGTGTAAAACTATCATGATAGCCGTGCTCACGGTCAAGAGCAATCTAGACCCTCACATGTTTAGTTGGTGGAATGGTTAGTTTGGATGGGTTGTTTGGCCATAGATGATAGCTGTTTTACCTTTAAGGTGGGTTTGGGTTGGGAAGACTCTCACCTTAGTAAATAGGTTGTTTAATAAAACATGACCAACTAAAATCAATGCTTGCAGCCAGTTGTGTCAGCCTTTCTTGTTCTAAGCCCTCATAGCTCTACCTCCTACGCTTGCAGAGTACATTTCGATGTACTCACCATTTCTTCTTTAACCCCCTGCTATCTCTCTCTCCCCCCATAAATGTTGTTCAGGTTATGGAGGCCATGAAGATCTAGGAGTGCGTATCGCCCGGTTGATTGCTGTGGTCATGGAGCCTGCTTCCGCACAAGATACTAAGCTTTAGCTGTACTTTTCTTTTGGACCCACAGGTCATTTTGTAATATTTAAACATGATATGGAAATGTACCATTGATAAAGTTGTACTTTATGTATGAAATATGATCCTGGCATACATAAAGTAGCACATGATTGTGTTTATAAAATCGGGTGTTATAGAAGTGGTATCAGAGGCATATCGACCGTAGGACGCAGCCCTAGATAGACATGGTCGTTCTCTAAGGTTTGTTTTGATATAAAAACTATATTATGCTTTATTTTAGTTTATTGCAAAACTTCATTCATGTATACGCCTTGTATTTCACACTCTAAACGGTTTTCCTTCTTATTATATCCTTGTCATTTATTTGTCTTGTTTAAATTAACATTATAAAATTGTTGCTAAGTCTCTTCTACTTCAAATGAAATAGATGGCGTGCACAAAGCAGACAGCTCGTAAGGCTACTGGAGGACGTGTCCCTCGCCATCGAGTTGCCTCCAAGAGCAAGCCCTAGAAGAGAGCTCCTACCCTGCCTACTAGCTCCAATGAAGATGCACCCCACCTATGCATGAAGGGTGTCAACACCCAGCACCTCGAGCTACTCAAGACCTATGAAGACGACTTCAAGCAAGATGAGCTGCCAACACCGACCCTCGGCCCCAAGGGTAAGGCACCCATGGAGCCACGTCAGGCTACACCACACCCACCACCACCACCAGAAGACTTCGAAGATAGCAGTGCTAGAGATCCCGAGCATCGTATCGGTCGCTTCGTCGTGCTCACGCGGACCAGTGTTGCTTCTGAAGATACCACTGAGTCAATGAAGGACACCGCTTGCTCTCGTCGCATGGATTAGGATGCACCCTTGCCTTAATAATAAGAATGTTAAAACTATCTACACCCTGCGTGGTGAATTGCTGTGTTAGTTGCTTGCTAAGACCTTGTTATTGTGCTCAGTGTGATTTGCTTCTTCTGTAATGACTGTGATGAATTGTGAGTTCATAGTCATGATGTCATCTTCTATAGTTAATTAAGTCATCTTATAGTTGGGAACCTTTCTTGCTTTCGTTTATCATCATATACCTTGGCTTATACCCACTTTCCGTTATCTGAACTCAGATGGAACAAGTCTTGACAAACCAGACCCAGATACTTCAGGGCCTAGCACAAGTAGTGCAAGCACCGCGTCCATGGGACACCTGCAAGGAATTCTTGAGATCTAATCCATCCATCTTTCAACACACAACGGATCTAGTGGTTGCAAATGATTGGTTGAAGGACATAGAGAGAAAGCTCAATGTTGTGCAATGTAATGACAGGGAAAAGGTCCTTTATGCAACCAAACAATTATATGGTTTAGCTTCTGATTGGTGGGATGGCTACACCAAGAGTCATGAAGATCCTGAAAGTATCCTATGGGAAGAGTTCAAATCTAGCTTCACGATCCGATATGTGCCAAATGGAGTTATGAAGTTTAGAAGAAAGGAATTTTTGAAGATGAAGCAAGGATTAATGACAGTCGATGAGTATTATGACAAGTTTCTTCAGATGTCAAGGTATGCCCCGGAAGATGTAAATACCAAAGAGAAGAAACAAGAGTTGTTCTTGGGGGGATTGAACGATGATTTGCAATGTCACCTGATGCCTCATGACTACCCCAACCTCCAGCACTTTTTCGGCAAAGCATTGGCACTTGAGAATAAGCGCAAAGAGATGACATACAAGAGGAAACAGAGTGACTTCCTGAAACAAATCTAGAAGAACACTCATCCCCGACTTACAACTCCAACGGGATTCCAGGACAACTCAGGCCAAGGCACTCAAGTCAAACATAACGTCGGCACATGTCAAGCACGACTCTTGAACACAGTCCTGCAGATAACTCGACAGACACTAATAAGGAACACCCAGAGGAACAAACCTGTCAACCGAAGGATCAATAAGACATGTTACTGTTGCAAGGAAGATGGGCATCAGGCCGATCAATGCCCTAAGAAGTACCCTTACCTATATGGTGGGAAAGGAAAGCAAACTCAAGATGAGAGTATGGAAGGTATTCTCTACCAGATGAAGGGAACCCCTATAGAGGATATCCGAGTGGTACGTGAATTTCCGAATGTGTTCCCAGATGACCTACCTGGAATGCCACCAGATCGTGAAATTGAGTTTGTAATTGACCTGCTACCAGGGACAGCACCTATAGCAAAGAGACCTTACAGAATGGCTGCAAAAGAATTGGAGGAACTCAAGAAGCAACTGAAGGAATTGTTGGATAAGGATTTCATTCGTCCAAGCTCTTCACCTTGGGGAGCCCCAGTTTTGTTTGTGGAGAAGAAAGATGGTTCTCAGAGGATGTGTATTGATTACCGATCATTGAATGAGGTAACCATCAAGAACAAGTACCCTCTCCCTCGAATTGAAGATTTATTTGATCAGTTGAAAGGAGCATGTGTATTCTCCAAGATCGACCTTCGTTCAGGGTATCATCAGCTTAAAATCTGAAAGTCTGACATTCAGAAGATAGCTTTCACAACAAGATATGGGCTATATGAATTTAATGTCATGTCTTTTGGGTTGACTAATGCACCAGCCTACTTTATGAATCTGATGAATAAGGTGTTTATGGAATATCTTGATAAATTCGTTGTGGTTTTCATCGATGATATTCTGGTTTTCTCCAAGAATGAAGAAGAGCATGAAGAGCATCTGAGACTTGTACTGCAGAAGTTGAGAGAGCACCAACTATATGCCAAGCTTAGCAAATGTGACTTCTGGTTGAAGGAAGTCTCTTTCCTAGGTCACGTGATTACCGAACGATGTGTCAAAGTTGATCCAGGGAAGGTCTGAGATGTGCTAAACTGGAACCCACCACGGAATGTCTCGGAGATCCGCAGTTTTCTTGGGCTAGCTGGATATTATCGCAGATTTATTGAAGGGTTTTCAAAAATTGCCAGGCCACTCATGGAAATATTGGAGAAGACAAGGGAATTCAAATGGACTGCAGCTTGTGATGCTAGTTTTGAGGAACTCAAGAGGTGTTTGACCTCCGCACCGATATTGAAATTCTCGGATATTCATAAGCCCTTTGATATATATATTGTGATGCTTCCCACTCTGGTCTTGGTTGTGTACTTATGTAGGAAGGACGAGTGATAGCTTACGCCTCAAGACAGTTACGGAAACATGAGAAGAATTATACAACTCATGATATACAATTGGCAGCGGTTGTTCATGCTTTGAAGATTTGGAGGCATTACCTCCTTGGCAATCGCTGTGAGATGTACACAGATCACAAGAGCTTGAAATATATCTTCACCCAAAATGATCTGAACTTGAGGCAACGCCGTTGGTTGGAGTTGATCAAAGATTATGATCTTGGAATTAATTATCATCCTGGGAAGGCCAATGTGGTCGCTGATGCTTTGAGTAGGAAGAGCTATGCCAACATGGCGGTAGCAGGAACTCTTCGAGCAGAGTTGTGCAAAGAGTTCGAACGTCTCAACCTTGGCCTCATCACTAACATGGATGGTATTACCATGGAAGTAGAGCCAACACTAGAGCAAGACATCAGAAAAGGACAACTCGAAGATGAGAAGATCAAAGAAATCAAGGAACTCATCAAGGTTGGTAAAGCCCCAGGATTTAGAGTTGATGATCAAGGAACCTTGTGGCTGAAGGAACGGATATGTGTGCCAGACTTGAAGCCCCTCTGGGACACCATTCTACGAGAGGCACATGAGTCTGCTTATTCCATTCACCCAGGAAGCACAAAGATGTATCAGGATTTGAAGACCCTATACTGGTGGTATGGTATGAAGCGAGATGTTGCAGAATATGTGGCCTTGTGCGACACATGTCAGAGAGTGAAAGCAGAGCAACAAAGACCTACAGGATTGTTGCAACCTCTGAAGGTACCTGAATGGAAATGGGAAGAAATAAGTATGGATTTCATAGTAGGCTTACCACGCACGCAAGGTGGTTATGATTCTATATGGGTCATTGTGGATCGTTTCACCAAAGTGGCTCATTTCATCCCAGTGAAGACTACCTATACGGGAGCAAGGCTAGCAGAGCTGTATATAGCAAGGATTGTCTGTCTGCATGGTGTACCTAAGAAGATCATGTCGGATCATGGTACTCAGTTCACCTCCAGGTTCTGGGAGAAGCTTCATGAATCCATGGACACCCATCTCAACTTCAGCTCAGCCTATCATCCTCAGACAGATGGACAGATAGAGCGTACAAATCAAATTCTAGAGGATATGCTTAGAGCTTGTGCTTTGAAGTATGGCAAAGGTTGGGATAAGAGTCTCCCATATGCAGAGTTCTCTTATAACAACAGCTACCAAGCAAGTCTCAAGATGTCTCCATTCGAAGCATTGTATGGCAGAAGGTGCAGAACTCCACTATTCTGGAATCAGACTGGTGAAAGTCAGGTATTCGGACCTGAAATATTGAAAGAAGCTGAAAAACAAGTCCAAACAATTAAGGAAAATTTGAGGGTGTTGATGCTCACTAACTCTTATTTTTATGCATCAACAATACATGAAAAAGGACCAAAAAGATAAATCAACAGTAGTATAGGGCCTTGGACTAATGAATTCCACGAGTTTTGGTGAATTATATATTTTCAGGGACTATTCAGGAAAATGCGAAAAGAATGAATTCTAGAAGGCTCCAGAAGACTCCCGAACTCAACCGAAGTGGGCTCCAAGAAAATATGCATCTAGAAGGGACAAGAGGCCCACACGCGAAGGCGGAGCCCAGCCGGGGCCCAGCACAGGCCGACCGGCCCTATAGGGAGGCCGATCGGGCTCCCCCTGGCCCCGATCAGGCCCTGTTTCGGGAAGGTTCTTCCACCGCCTCTTAGGGTTAATCTAAACCACTTGTTTAGGTCGGTTTGATCCTACGGCGACGGATTATCCCTCCAGGCTATATAAGCAACCCCAGACCCCCCTAGGGCATGGGATGCATCTCTCAGAAGATCATCATCATCAGGCCAAGACAGGAGAAGAAGAGGATACATCAGAGATAAGATAGCTACTTCATAGTTCAAGATCTAATTTCTAGATCAAGAACCTAGTTCTAGATAGAGAGTCAGATTCGAGTAGAGTTGAGCTTTGCTCCAGTTCCAGATCTGTAAGTTATCAAGATTCAGTTCTTATATTGTTTCTCAATGACTTTATGCTATTTCAATGTTATGTGTGCAATTGCTAAGTTCTTACTTTATTCTAGTAGTATATTTGATATGTGTGCCTCTGCCTGTCTGATTTATCATTACTGTATCATTTGGCTTACCCCTGTTAAAGTATGTGCCATTCCATCAAAGTCCATAAAGTAGTCTATTGCCATCCCTATGTCTGTTGTTACATCCATCCATCTTCCCTGTGGATACGATATTTTAAAACCCATCACCCCGGGTGAAATGCTCACCGGTATCCGTGCGCTTGCGGATTATCTACCATAATATTTCTGTAGGCTTATCTTATACCAACCAACATTTCTTGCGCCATTGCTTAGAATGGATTCTAGATCTATTCTTTGGAAGTTGCGTTAAGAAATGTAAACAAGCATTTCTGGCACCGTTGCCGGGGAAGATTGGATGGCTACCTTTTGAAAATCGGTGGCTAGATACTTTAATGAGACTTTGTAATTTGGCACCTGTGCTTAAACAGAATTACCCTTGTTTGTTTTTGTCTATCTTACTTGCAGGGTACTAACATGTTTGATTGTGATTCACCACACTTCAATTATTTGAGTCAAATCAACCAAGGAAGCTTTACACCAAGTTCTGAAGCCATGGCTGAGAAGACGTTGTTGGAATTCTCTGCTCCAAACATCAATAACATTCGCATTGGACCAACAATCGATCATGAATTTGAGCTTAAGCCTAGCCTCATCAACATGGTGCAAGCTGATCTATTCAGTGGAAAGGTACATGAAGATGCAAGCACTCATCTCCAAAACTTTTTGGAGAAAGGCACCACCATCTCCATCAAGGACATTCCCAAGGAAACGATCCTACTCTGCTTATTCCCATTTTCACTAAAGGGAAGGGCGAGACAATGGTTCTACTCCAATGAAATCAACACATGGGAGGAATGTTCTACAACCTTCATATCAAAGTTTTTCCCCACAGGCAAAACCAATGCTTTACGTGGAAAAATCACCAATTTCCAGCAGCAGAAAGGCGAATCAATTCCAGAGGCATGGGAACGTTTGCAAGAATATATATCAGATTGCCCTCACCATGGAATAAAAGAATGGATGCTCTTACAAAGCTTTTACCATGGATTAAATCAAAAACCGTCTGAGCATCTAGATACAGCTGCTAAAGGATCATTCTTGTCACTCACTACGAGACAAGCCAATACACTTATGCAGAAGATATTTGAAAATCAAGGCTGGACCCAGAAGAACACTCAACAATGTCGTCAGAGTGAAGAAGTACAAGGAGATGAAGAGTTGAAAGAACTATCAACTAGTATGGACGTGCTGTTGAACAGGCTTGAAGAACAAGCCAACTTCAAGAAGGATCGACAAGCTTTACAAGATTCGATGAATACTTCAAGAAATTCAAGCTTGGTGGTCCACAAGTCAGCACCAACCCAAGAAAAAGTCCTACAACCACGACCAACTTACGCAGGTAAGTATACAGGTAATAATTCCAAGCGACCTTCGCTATGAGAGTTAATTGAAGAACAATATAAAATAACCAATAATCTCTCTAAGAAGCTTGTTGCTAATGATAAGATTCTAGAAGACATAAATGTTAAGATGGATAATTTTTCTGAAATCTTAAAAGATCAAGCTATCTTTAATGCTGAACTAGAATCAAAGTTATCAAAATTGTCTGCTGCTGCACCTGTTGCCACTAACCCAGAGCAGGTATTTAATGTCAGAACAAGAGGTGGCAAGCAAACAACAGATCCACCATATCCCAAGGGCACAGCAAGACCACCGGCTAGAACACCCACAGCACCTGCAACATCTGCAGTACCTGTAGCACCAGCCAAAGCTCCAGAGAAGGATAATAATGTAGAAGAAGTCGTGCAAGAAGAACAAGACTCAGCAGGACAAGATTTCCACGACACCAACTTCATACCATATCCAAGAAGAGTGAGAAAACCTCAAGTTGATGATCAATTCGGGAAGTTCATCGAAGTCATCCAGAAGCTTTATGTCAACATACCTCTATTGGATGCCATGCAAGTCCCGACATATGCCAAGTACATCCGAGACATCCTGAATAAGAAGAAACCTTTGCCAACTACGGAGATCATCAAGTTGACCGAAGAATGTAGTGCGGCAATCCTGAACACATCACTCATCAATAAAAAGGATCCAGGATGCCCCACTATTGAGTGCTCCATTGGAAATCAATACTTCAACAATGCACTCTGTGATCTTGGAGCAAGTGTTAGTGTGATGCCCAAGGTTGTCTTCGACAAGCTCAAGCACCCTACCTTGGTTCCAACATCAATGTGTCTCCAATTGGCAGATCAATCAGTTCGCTACCCATCAGGAATCACCGAGAATGTTCCAGTGAAAATCTAAGAGTTCTTGGTGCCAGTTGATTTCGTGGTATTGGATATGCACCCAGACTCCAGGGTTTCACTAATTCTCGGGTGACCATTCCTGAGCACTGCCAATGCACGCATCAATGTAGGCAGAGGGGAGATCACATTTGAGATCAATGGAAAGGAGGAGAAGTTTGCCTACAGACCCAGACCAGAGCTCAGCATCAACACGAACATGATCGATCAAGAAAAGACATCATCAGAAGGACCATTATCTCTGAAGATGGAGGATGCACCTGAATATTAGAAGACTTGGAAGTCCCGTTCGAGGACTCAAACTACGAACCCTCATCAAAGGTAACTGGTAAAAACACAAAAATATATTTCTGAATTTCATATTTACTACAGTAAAAACTTTTTCATGCCCCATGGTAAATAATTTTACGGTGTGTCAAAACCCGTATAATGATTTTTCGTGGTGGCATAAAAATATTTTTACTACTATATTTTTGCTATTATATTTGCTTTTACCCTTACGCATGGGACCCACATGCCATAGGGATACACATCAATTCTTTACCTACCTTATCTTATCACTTCATCCACCAACACCTTCTTTTCCCACTCACAAGGCACTTTTTCTAGCGTTGGAAGACAGCAGGAAATGGAAGGAGGAGAGGGCACTCGAGTGGAGGCCACCCCCCTAGGGCCTATATAAGTAGCCACCTCCTACCCAGTTCTTCGCACACACACCAACCCAGTAAACCTCACCTTCAAGCTTTTGCAGTGCTGCCTCAAGAGAAAGGATGCTTAGGAAGAGAGTGGAGAAGAAATCCAAGGGTAGCCTAGCTCTAAACTTTTCTCTTACACCCTTGAAATCCTCAAGACACCATGTTTGGGAGAATCCTTAGACGCTCTAGCTCCAGAGCCAACTCCCAGCGGTCGATGAGTGTAGACTCTCAGGAGTCTCCCTCACCGGTCTCTAACCCCTCTCCTTCGGCATCGCAATCACAAGGAAAGATCCTAACCAATGATGTGCATTTGCACATCAGGAGAGGAGAAGAGAAGGAAAGGTATGAGAAACTGAAGAAACGTTCTTTTGTCCTTACACCCATGTTTAGCGAAGAGTTCATGCAAGAAGCAGGCTTGAACTCTGAGTTCAGCCAGATTTTTGCTCTGCTGGGGTGGACCTCTTTTTATCACACTTCTGAAAGGGGTTGCCGTCTCCTCACTTTAGAGTTTCTTTGCACTTTGAAATCCTCTAACGATGGGGTAACCTTTCGGTTGTTTCGTCAAGAGCACACTCTATCTTGGAGAAGGCTGAGTAACGCCTTAGGGTTCGCAGAAGGATGTGCCTTAGATTTAGACTCGTCTCTTGAAGATTTTGATAGGCTACACCTCTGGACGGACGTTACAGGGAAAGAGAACGCACACAAGCCACGCACCAATGATATTCAGCATCCCACTCTCCGTTTCTTTCACAAGTGGATAAGCCTTGTCCTTTTTCCATGCAATGATAATATCAGCGTGAGAGTAGGGGACATGCAGTTGATTTATGCTGCTCTGAAAAGAAAAGCTGTGTCCCCTGTTTAGATGCTAGTAGAGCACTGGCTCTCGTTCCCCAACCTAGTTGGAGACGTAAGCTGCACCTCTCTGATCACCCGAATAGCCGATGACTTGGGCATCCTTGGAGATGCCACTATCATCAGCATTGATACTCCTCGTGAGATCATCGGCTACGATTACTTCCGCCAAGGAAGATGGGTTAAGAAAATTCAAGAAAAATTGCACTATATCCACAATAAGAGCTCAATCTCGTTACCTAACCCGGGATTGGGTATATATTCTGTGCAATCTTTTCTGATCAATGAGCAGGCACAACCGGTCCAGCAGCAACCTCCACGAATGTCAGCTCGAGCCTCATCATCAAACTACGCCGGAGCTGACCCACTATCCGAAGACGTCGCGTATCGATCATATGAAAACTTCGTGCCAACATACCCTCATCGCGCGTACCAAGGAGGAGATTTACCATCGCAAGGACCGAGCAACCTCGGAAGACAGGAGTTTGGAAGTGGCAGGTTTTACGCATCATCTTCGAATTTTGTACCTGCCCGTAACTCTTTTTCAGGATTCGACCATCAGTATTCTGCGACGTTCCGCCAAGGTGTCCATGACAACATGAGGACGCAAATGAGCACTCAGGATACCCACACGAACATGCTACGCCAACAACAACAGTGGATGGACCAGGCAGGACAACGATTAGAAGATATACAAGAAACCGCAGATGCAAACGCTGAACTACTGGCAAGCAAATTTCGCCAGTGGGGGATGTAGAATCAAGCAGCTTGGGGGAGAAGCCCCCAAGGTAAGTATCAACTATCTATTTATATATTTTTATTTTAAGTTTTGTTTAGTTTGATAAGTTTGAAATAATAATAAAATAAAATAAAATAAAAATTTCCCTTGTTTAGAATAAATAAAGAACTAGAGAAGTATGCTAAATGGACATGATAAACAAATGCTCTTCATTGCTGCAAATGCCTAGCTTACCATCTTTAAAGTTCTCCCAAGACATGGATACAATGGTTTACATTTTGAAACATGCTTTGAGTTTGAGATTCTTGTGGGAGCAATTTCTTGATCTAAGTCTAGGTGATTGATTGATTGACATGATTAAGTTGAGCTGCTGTTTATCTTGTTCAAAAGTAACACTAAATTCTGGAGATTCACTTTTTAATCATAAAATTCATATATAACGAGTCTCCTGTATGACACAAGACTTTATGTCCTGTTAAAAGAGCCTTGTTGAAAATTTGCTCAGAATGTTCCAGTTTTATATCTCTCTATGCCTTCAAAGAGACTTGGGCATGACATAAAAAAAAGAAAAGAAGAAAAAAAAGAGAGGACAAAGTGAGATGAGAGAGGGAGAGAAATGAACAAGTGTTCTACTAGGCGAGAAGGGCCTACCTCCCAAAAAAGAATAAATTAGAGATGAATAATGGACACAAGTCCGAGGGCGAGAAGAGCCCACATCTCTAAGGAGAGAGAAAAATGGACAAAAGTCCGGGGCGAGTCGGGCCCACCTCTCCTAATGTCGTGTAACCCAAGGTTCTCTTAAGATTATTGCTAGAAAGAGAGATATATATTAGGAACAAAAGAAGCAAAGGCAGGCTAAAGTTGAAAGTTTTTATGTTTTATTATATCAAGTTGTCATACAGGAGTACTCTAAGCTTTAACTTGAACATCTTTTGCAAAACTCCAGAATTTTAGTGAAACCAAGAACTTGAGACATGGTGCTTGACTTAATTATTATATCTTTCAACTGCTCAAGACCCAAGTATAGATAAAAGCCCCATGTTCTCAAGCAGATATAAGCAAGTTTTGAAAGTTTGACTTTTTCATCCTACCTTGGAAAAGAATTTATTGTGGTAAGACTGAGTCTTGCTAAGAGACTAGCAAGAGGTAAGCTTGGGGGAGTTTGTTGATGCTCACTAACTCTTATTTCTATGCATCAACATTACATGAAAAAGGACCAAAAAGATAAATCAACAGTAGTATAGGGCCTTGGACTAATGAATTCCACGAGTTTTGGTGAATTATATATTTTCAGGGACTATTCAGGAAAATGCGAAAAGAATGAATTCTAGAAGGCTCCAGAAGACTCCCGAATTCAACCGAAGTGGGCTCCAAGAAAATATGCATCTAGAAGGGACAAGAGGACCACACGCGAAGGCGGAGCCCAGCCGGGGCCCAGCACAGGCCGACCGGCCCTATAGGGAGGCCGATCGGGCTCCCCCTGGCCCCGATCAGGCCCTGTTTCGGGAAGGTTCCTCCACCGCCTCTTAGGGTTAATCTAAACCACTTGTTTAGGTCGGTTTGATCCTACGGCGACGGATTATCCCTCCGGGCTATATAAGCAACCCCAGACCCCCCCTAGGGCATGGGATGCATCTCTCAGAAGATCATTATCATCAGGCCAAGACAAGAGAAGAAGAGGATACATCAGAGATAGGATAGCTACTTCATAGTTCAAGATCTAATTTCTAGATCAAGAACCTAGTTCTAGATAGAGAGTCTGATTCGAGTAGAGTTGAGCTTTGCTCCAGTTCCAGATCTGTAAGTTATCAAGATTCAGTTCTTATATTGTTTCTCAATGACTTTATGCTATTTCAATGTTATGTATGCAATTGCTAAGTTCTTATTTTATTCTAGTAGTATATTTGATATAGTCATGATTAATGATAAGTCTACGCACTTATTCGTAGAGCTCCTAGTATATTACGCGCGTATGCTAGGTAGTAGAAAGTATGTAAGCATGGTGCTTAGATATAATTTACTTGCGGATTCACCTTATACTCCGGGTCGTGTGGTAGATCGTGGGCGTGACAGGCCTATTGAGTCCTTTGCAGTCCACCCCCCGAGTATAAGACTAGTCGAACAATGATTCTTGGGAGGATCAAGTTTCGTCCTTGATCTTCTTGGGTAATCTTCGGGGTGTTCACATTTATCCATGACTATGCTATATGTGATGATATGCTACATTAGAATAGATGAATAACTCAGTCTTTGTATGCTATATAGAATTGTGCCTCTTAAGTAAATCCAATTCTAATCTAGACTAGGAATAGTATGTTCTATGCTCCACATGTGCCTCTGCCTGTCTGATTTATCATTACTTTATCATTTGGCTTACCCCTGTTAATGTATGTGCCATTCCATCAAAGTCCATAAAGTAGTCTATTGCCATCCCTATGTCTGTTGTTACATCCATCCATCTTCCCTGTGGATACGATATTTTAAAACCCATCACCCCGGGTGAAATGCTCACCGGTATCCGTGCGCTTGCGGATTATCTACCATAATATTTCTGTAAGCTTATCTTATACCAACCAACATTTCTTGCGCCATTGCTTAGAATGGATTCTAGATCTATTCTTTGGAAGTTGCGTTAAGAAATGTCAACAGAGGGCTGCTCAATCTAGACAGAAAAGTTATGCAGATGTCCGACGTAGAGAGCTGGTCTTTGAAGTTGGGAAGTTTGTATATCTCAAAGTGTCACCAATAAGAGGTCTTCGTAGGTTCAAGGTTAAGGGAAAGCTTGCACCAAGATACATTGGACAGTTCAAGATCTTGGAGAGAAGAGGTGAAGTGGCATACCAGCTAGAATTGCCAGAACAGCTCTCCGATGTGCATGATGTGTTCCATGTGTCTCAGTTGAAGAAGTGTCTTCGAGAACCCGAGAAGGAACGCCTACCAATGGAGGAGCTCGATCTAAAGAAAGATCTGAACTATAAGGAGCACCCAATCAAGATCATAGAAACTGCTGAGAGGATCACTCGAAGCAAAACTATCAGAATGTGCAAAGTGCAGTGGAGTCACCATGCAGAGGATGAAGCAATGTGGGAACGAGAGGAGGACCTAAAGGCTGATTTCCCAGACCTCTTCGCTGACTCTTCCGAATCTCGAGGACGAGATTCATCTTAAGGGGGGTAGGATTTGTAACACCCTAATTCTAAATTTTTGCAATAGTTTAAAACTTGCTTGAATTAGTTGGCTTGTAACCTCTAATGTTGGAAAGCAAGAATTAATATCTAAAAGAAACTAAATGAACCTTAGGATATATCTTTGTTTGTATGCATAAATGCTGCCCTGCATCAAGTTTCTTGTATGAAAAATGAATTTGTGTTTCAACATTTTGTATAGGTTTCAAATTATGGAATTGTTTAAATGCTATTTCTCTTCCCTTCCAACCTGGGCCGAATCTCCTCTTCCTCCTGGCCCAAACCCCCTCCTCCTTCCTCCTTACACCCCGCGACCCAGCCTCCTCCCTCTTAGGCCGGCCCACAGCGGCCCATCACCCTCCCCTCTCCCTCTCTCACCGCCAGGCGGACCCCGCCTGTCAGCTCTTTTAGCGTTTCTTAACGTCACCACTATGGCACCGGTTAGCGGGAGCGTGTAAGAGACACCGGGTATACCGCAAGCGCACAGAAATACCGCTGTAGCACTTCCCCAAGGAAGGAGAGTATTCCAAGGGTATCAAATCCAAGGAACGATGTGCACTATCTTCTACTTCTAGTATAGATGATCCAAGGACACAACACTGATTGATAGGATAGGTAGAAAGGATCTGCCTCAACCGAGCGCAGAGTCTAGTTACGGTCTCTCAGGTATAGCACTCACTTCGGGCACCAAGCACAAGGCCAATGTGTTGGCTCAAGCCCAACTCGGTACGCGACGTAGAGGGTTGACAAAGGGTCCAACAGGCTGTCACCACTGCAGCCTACCTCTACACTACGATCGTACGTGGTCTTCGAAGGATAGCTTATGGTCCAGACACCTCGTCTACACCACTTACTATTACTATGAATCCGCGAGGGAGATACTGGCACTAGCTCAAGGTATGCTCTATCACTCATCCAAGATCACAAATGCACTTTGATCTAACTAGAAACATGCAGGAGCTTCACTTTACTCTAATAGACAAGCTGGCAAACTAGAAGCAAACTTATGATTTAAGTCTACTGGATCAAAAGGGTTGTGTTAGAAGACCACAAGCCTCTAAACCAAGAACAAACGAAGAACACAAGAACAAAGCAACTAAGCATGCATACGACTTTAGTCTAAATAGGAAATGTCGAAATACTCACTTTAGTCTAGTTGAAGAACAAAGGCACCACTGAGGATCATTCTTGAGGAAGATGTCATGAATCATGACATGGCCTCAAGCCTCCCACCTCACTTCCTAGCACTAATCCTATACAAAGAGCTCTCCTCTCCTAAAGAGAGAGGCTCCAAGCCAAAAATGAAGAGGAGGAGGAGAAGTGTGTGTTCCAAATGAGAGCCCCTCCCCTCCTATTTATAGAGGAGGAGGTGGCTTGCTCGGAGGCTCAAAGTGCCCCAAAACGCCCGGGATCGCAGCAAGTGACCAATCAGGCAGCAGCACGTGGAAGGCAGGGATCAACCGACCCTAGGTCGGTTCGGACGATCCTAGGGTCGGCCGAAACCCCTGGGAGGCCTTCTGCGTTGTGTTTTCTCAGGGTGGCTGCCATGTGGGCCCTAATGCTTGTCCTCCGTGCATGCCAAGTTTCTTGGCGGTTTGGGTACTGAGTGGGCCCTTGGATCCATGTGATGTCCACGTGGCGATTCGTGATTTGTCGGGCTTGCCTCTCTTGGATTGATGACGTCAGTGATGCAGGGGAATCCTATGTGGCATCCCCTCATTGGCTGAGCTTGAAGTACTTGGATCAAAAACTTGTGCTTTTACTCCTCTTTCTAGTGCTAATCACCTGTATTTGCATAATGACCAACACTTGTGGAAATGATTAGTTTAAGCCCTATTCTAGTGTTGATGACCCTTTTACATTTGTTTTATGCAGGTATTGACGGTGTAAAAGTAGCACTTTTCAACCATCAACAACATCCCCACACTTGACCTTTGCTCATCCCGAGTGAAGGAAGTTAGGTCAAGGTGAGACATGATATCCAAAGGTATGAAGCGAGCATAAGAGATATTCCCAACCATACCTTGTACTTGTGAACACTGATGTGTCTATCATGCTATGTTGGGCAGTTGAGGAATGGAACGGTCATGAATCAAATCACTCCTGCTGATCATGTTAAGTAACTTGGGGTTTTGCAATAAAATTTTCAAAACAAACCTTGCTTAGCTCCTCATTTGATTCTCTCAGATCGCTCAATGTGTATATGTCCTCACCAAGGCATTAGATTGCCTTTCTTCATCCTACTTCTAATGATGGCTATATGTGGAGCTCAGGGTAGGATAAAGGGTAAGGCATACTTGCATCACATATATTGCAAAGTCAAAAACTGGATCCACAAAGAAAATCAAATCATACCATCAGATCAAGATTTGCACGTGTATGGATATGGTGAGTATGGTAAGGTGGATACTAGGCCCGGAATGGGTGCTAGATATTACCATACATATATGATGAAAGCTGAGGTTGATGGTAAGGTGGACACTAGCCCCGGAATGGACGCTAGTTATTACCATCAAAACTATGGAACTCCATTTTTTGCATGATATCATCTCTCTCCTAATTCTCCTTTATTTTGGACATGGGCTATTCTTTCTTTTTTTTCATCATGCCTTGAGCATGTGTCTCTTTTTCTTTTCATAGCCCATGTCTCTTTTTGGAGGATACATTTGGAGAGAGATGTCACACCACATATGGAGCTTTATTTTTATGAAATGGATGAAGGGTACAATGCTAACTTCCAGTGTAGAAGCATAGCAGGGGGAATAGGTGGTGTGCACATGAATCTTGATCATGAAAGTAGTGAAAAGAATTCTCGCAAGGGTCATAGAGTTTGACAAAGCTCAATGCAATAACAAGCAGCATATGACTAGAAGGTTTTCAACTATGAAAATCATATGGCTCTAGTAGGACAATGGCATATCAAAGAGGAGCTTTGCAAAGGGTTTTCAAGTTTTCAAATAAAATTCCCAAGCACTCAAACATTCAGAGCGAAGATCATATCATCAAACCATATCACAAACACCAACTACTTAGATAAGCATGAGTTCCCTAATGATATTTGTTCACAAACATCAAGACGATGAGTAAGGAATAAAACATATGCAAGCCAACCATAGGAATCATGTAGAGCAAGCATAGCACACATTGCTGTGTTTGGTTTCAAAGGATATGAATTGAAGTTAAATCAAACTCATGGATAGGATAGAGTGAGATAGAGGTTGCACATACCATCACTTCTGAAGGATAAGAGATCAAGGAAGACCAGTGGTGATTCGGCTGACCAAAGGGCAGCCGGGTCACTCTAGTTTACCTTGCTCTTGTCATGAAGGCGTAGTCGATGTTGTGCAGCGCCTGTGTGGGAGTTCTCGAGTGGATATGTCGATGATGAGCTCAAGACAACTCCCCCACACTGGTGGTTGATCCTGGTGCTGTTCTTCAAACCAAAAAGTGGAAACAAAAGAGGGACTCTACCGGTTTGAGAACCATAGAGCCTTTATTCAAATTCAAATATTTTTGGTGTTTTATTTTTATTTTTATTGTCACCATGTCATTTGATTGAAGAAGACAATTTTAACCTAAGCACCATGCTTAATTTAAAATAGTTTATGAATGCGTGTATACTCAAACATTCAAACCAAAGCATATGAACAAAGATAAAGGAGGCATGAAAGCATGATCAAGCTATCATCAACAAGGGACATAAGCATGAGCATAAGACAGTGAACCTCAGGAACCTCCCGGAAGGGCTTTGTTTAATGTCAAAAGCAGGACTTACCTAAGTAGTGGGCAAGATGCAAGAGCTGACATCATCTCCACACCAGGATAAGATTTGGTAGAGGAGGAACTTTACTCAGGATGCTCTCATACATCCCCCACACTTGAAGTTTGCATTGCTAGGCAACAAAACTCAAGTGTGTGGTGATCAAGCTTCCTTTTGTAAATGTTCCCTCACCCAAGCTTATCTAGGTGTTGCAGCTGATGTGGCTCACATGTTCATAGGCATCACCTGTCCACCTTTCTTTTCAATCTCCACCTGAAAGGTTAGTGACCAAAAATACTCGAAGAACAACTTATCCTAAAAACATGTTCTTGCTTTTATTCGAAAATGGAAATAAAACCTAACCTAATCCAGGCTATCTCCTGGGAGTGCTTTGTTTATTTAAGGTCATAAGCTCGACCATGGGAACTTCATCTTGCAGCTATCATTGGTGGTGTCATTCCCGTCTCACCACCAATCCTTGATGTATCAGTGAAGCTTTAGCTGCAAGGTTAGTGCCTCAGTGCACACACGAAATCTGCAATGTTTATGGTAAACATATGCATCTACAATCAACCTTCCAAATGTTTTGCAAAAGAGGACCAGAAGGTGGTTGTAGCCCTCATACGTGCTCAACGCACTAAGCATGTCTGACTCTAGAGGGACATGATGCGAGCATGGTCTGTATGGTGACTCAAGAATGAAGCTACCATGCTGGTGAGTGGAAAGCTTTCCTTCAGACTCCAGAGTTAGTGCCTCGAAAGGTTCCATGGCCCATGAATTCTCCATCTCAAGAGAGTCATTGTGGAAGCTCGATGTTGACTCTCGATCATGATCAAAAGCAACATGATACAGGCCATAGGGAAGAGGCTGATACTTGGTCGAGAATGGTGACAATCGTTCGCCTTCACAAAGGTGAAGAGAGTCTCCCGAGCCATCCTCATGAGGGGTAGAACATTCTACAACCTTAATGAGAACATGCTCGGATGATGTGAACGGAGATGTATGCATCATCTCCTCGAGCGGGTTTTGTTGGAGAAGAGGCTTCGCCATAGGATGTCCCAAACAAGGGGTAGCAGTGGCAGAAGTGGCTTCCCCAAGATTACCATCTAGGCTCCCTATGGATTCCTCAAAGAATTTCTCTAGCGGGGAGCCAAGGAGTAGATCAGGATCGAGGACATCGAAGATGTAAAAGTCTAAGCTAGCTTCAATCCTGTCTATGATGAGCGGCACGGCACTTGCGATCCCCCGACATTCAAGAACGTGCCCAAAGGGACAAGTCTCGAGGAGCATGTCGGATGGTGCTAGCGGAACTTTTCCCAAAAGGGTTTCCACTAAGTGCCATGGCATGATGTTAACCTCCATGATGGGGTCACAATGGGCCTCTACGGCAATCCCTCTAACAGAACAAAGAATAACCAGAGAGGGTGTACTATCCCAAAATGCTTCGGAAAAGCATATCACTCCATTTGGCCATTCCTTCTTCATGGCCTCCTCAGGAAATGCTTCGTCAGGAGGATCAGGAGGCGAAGGAGATACCGTAGGTCTAGGGAAAGGTTCTGCCAGAGGATGTCTTGATGGTTCAGCATGGACAGAAACGGTTTCCCTAAGCTCTTCTTCTGGGTTTCCTTGAGATTTAGCAAGAAGTTTTTCCAAGGGGAAACCTAGAAGAAGATCAAAATCCACGATGTCATAGACGTGGAAATCTAATCGCACCTCTATGTCATCAATGGTGATCAGCACGTCCCTAGCAATCCCTCGACATGGAAAAACACAGCACCACCTGGGACTATGGACAAGTATATCAGTCAGGATCAAGGGCACGTCACACACCAGAATATCCAAAAGGGTCTCTGGTATGATGCAAGCCCCAATAGTAGGGTCATGGACTGCATCTACGGTGTTTCCTCTCATGGAACAGTGGATGATTGTAGAAGTCGAGCTAACCCGAATTGCTTCGGATGTATGCTTCTGAGTTGACCAATCCACTATCGTCCTATGATTCCAAACTTCATCGAGGACCTCACAAAGGTGCAATGATGTCGTAGGCTTCTTGTGCCAAGAGTGATCTGAGGTATTTCTGATGTTTCGAGAAGGATCATCCTCAAATCGGGAAGAGAACTCCGAAGGTTGAATTTCTTCTTCCTTCGATGTTCGTGGTTCGGGAGAGGGCTCAACAGAGGAATCAAGGAATTCAGAGAATGAAAGCTCAGATTCGGCTATTGAGAGACTCTCATGGTCCAACTCAGACTCTAGATGGGGTTCGTTGTAAATGATATGGGAAGAAGAGGTTTCTAAGAAGAATTCTAGGATCTCTCTTCTTTGCACTAGAGTTTGGTCTTCGAATGAACCTCCAGCTAAAAGGTTGAGATCTTGTGCAGATTCCATGTCTATACGAGTATAAAAGGTATACGTCGCTATATCATCGGGTATAGACATGTCTGGGCTAGATGTCATAAGATGTAGGAACCTAGCCCAAGCCGCACCTATGGACTCACCCTCTAATTGCTCAAAGTCAAGGAGTTCACACGGTAAGAGCTCTATGCGTTCATAAAGGGAGAATGAGTCACAAAAGTTTTGTCATAGTTCTCCCCAATTATTCACACGCTCTGCCGTGTGGGTGTACCATTGCTCTGCTCTATCCACGAGAGAGAAAGGGAACAATTTCCACCTCAAAGTTTCCTGTGTCATGCCCGGAATTACCAAGCACGAACACAAGTCCTCGAACTCCTCTAAATGAACATTAGGATCATCACTGATCACTCCAGAGAAAGGTCGATTCCGAACCATGTCTATAAAACTGGGACGAAGCTCGCAGCAACATGAGGAAGTTGATGGTTGCTCTAAGACGAACTCGCCCCTAGGGGTAGAGAGGCTTTGACAGGAAGGCATCTCAAAGGGCAGCGGGGGTAAAGGTAGAAGAAAAGAAACAAAAAGAATAACTCGATGGGTGACGGGGGTGAAGGTAGAAGAAAACGAAAAAGATAAATACGAGGACCACTAGGTTCGAAGATAGATACAATAACCGTTCCCCGGCAACGGCGCTAGAAATGCTTGTTGGCGTTTCTTAACGTCACCACTATGGCACCGGTTAGCGGGGGTGTGTAAGAGACACCGGGTATACCGCAAGCGCACGGAAATATCGCTGTAGCACTTCCCCAAGGAAGGAGAGTATTCCAAGGGTATCGAATCCAAGGAACGATGTGCACTATCTTCTACTTCTAGTATAGATGATCCAAGGACACAAGTCTAATTGATAGGATAGGTAGAAAGGATTTGCCTCGACCGAGCGCAGAGTCTAGTTACAGGCTCTCAGGTATAGCACTCACTTCGGGCACCAAGCACAAGACCAATGTGTTGGCTCAAGCCCAACTCGGTACGCGACGTAGAGGGTTGACAAATGGTCTAACAGGCTCTGACCACTGCGGCCTACCTCTACGCTACGATCGTACGTGGTCTTCGAAGGATAGCTTATGGTCCAGACACCTCGTCTACACCATTTACTATTACTACGAATCCGCGAGGGAGATACTAGCACTAGCTCAAGGTATGCTCTATCACTCATGCAAGATCACAAATGCACTTTGATCTAACTAGAAACATGCAGGAGCTTCACTTTACTCTAATAGACAAGCTGGCAAACTAGAAGCAAACTTATGATCCAAGTCTACTGGATCAAAAGGGTTGTGTTCGAAGAACACAAGCCTCTAAACCAAGAACAAACGAAGAACACAAGAACAAAGCAACTAAGCATGCATACGACTTTAGTCTAAATAGGAAATGTCGAAATACTCACTTTAGTCTAGTTGAAGAACAAAGGCACTGCTGAGGATCGTTCTTGAGGAAGATGTCATGAATCATGACATGGCCTCAAGCCTCCCACCTCACTTCCTAGCACTAATCCTATACAAAGAGCTCTCCTCTCCTAAAGAGAGAGGCTCCAAGCCAAAAATGAAGAGAAGGAGGAGAAGTGTGTGTTCCAAATGAGAGCCCCTCCCCTCCTATTTATAGAGGAGGAGGTGGCTTGCTCGGAGGCTCAAAGTGCCCCAAAACACCCGGGATCGCAGCAAGTGACCAATCCGGCAGCAGCACGTGGAAGGCGGGGATCAACTGACTCGAGGTCGGTTCAGCCGATCCTAGGGTCGGCCGAAACCCCTGGGAGGCCTTCTGCGTTGTGTTTTCTCAGGGTGGCTGCCATGTGGGCCCTAATGCTTGTCCTCCGTGCATGCCAAGTTTCCTGGCGGTTTGGGTACTGAGTGGGCCCTTGGATCCATGTGATGTCCACGTGGCGATTCGTGATTCGTCGGGCTTGCCTCTCTTGGATTGATGACGTCAGTGATCCAGGGGAATCCTATGTGCCATCCCCTCATTGGCTGAGCTTGAAGTACTTGGATCAAAGACTTGTGCTTTTACTCCTCTTTCTAGTGCTAATCACCTGTATTTGCATAATCACCAACACTTGTGGAAATGATTAGTTTAAGCCCTATTCTAGTGTTGATGACCCTTTTACATTTGTTTTATGCTGGTGTTGACGGTGTAAAAGTAGCACTTTTCAACCGTCAACAAGCTCCTTCTTCCACCTCCCCCTCCTTTCGTTTTCCCCACCCGACGGCGACCCGGAGAAAATCCCGCTGGGATTTCAAATCCCCTCCGTCCCGCGCCGAGCCATGTCCTCCCGGCCCCACCGGCGAGATCACCGCGGCCTTTCCCACGCCTCCCATCACCCTCCCCTTCTCGCGCCCCTCTCTATGGCAAGTAATTGCCAGCAAGGACCGGCCAGGACCGTCACCCCCCCTCGATTCCTCCCTGTCCCGCACACCCCTGCCCCTACAGAAACCTGTGTGGCATCCCTCTCTCCTCCCTTTGCTCTCCACGCCACCATCACTCCACCTCTGTCGCTTGCTGCTCGCCGGAGCTCCATGCTCACCGAGCTCGGATAAGCTCACCCGCCACCGTGATTCTCCCTCTCCCGGCCGCCTCTTACCCTCCCTCACCTCCTTTCTCTTTCCGCAAGAACACACGGACGTCATCCCGGCGCCCAGACGCTCCCAGGCGCACCGCAACGCCCTCATCCCCGCACGGCCGCGACCACCTCCGCCGCTCCCGACGTCTGCCATCTACATCGCACCCCCGCCCGCGCCTTACCCTCTGGTGAACTCGCCGTCTCCTCCTCTCTCGTTTCCCCCATCTCCGGTCGTCTCTCGTGCACCGCAACGCTGCCGCCATCCCTCTCCGGCGAAGCGCCGCCGCGGGCGCTCTATCTCCGGCGGCGCCGGCGACCTTAAGCCGGCGCCGCGACTACCACCGTTGGATCGCACGGGGACGGTCAAGATCCCGTACCCCTTCGGGGTATGTAACCGGTGTACCATGGACCCGTAGACCAGCGGTCCACTGCCGGTCCATGGCCACAGCAGCGCCATGTCATCCGCCACGTCCAATAGCCTCGCGCCACGTGTCGCTGAGCCAACAGATCCGCCCAGTGAGCTCCGTTTATGCTTTTTAGCCCCTGTAAAACCGCGAAATCCAGCCACTGTTCCTCTGTGTCTTGCACTTTTATCAAAATAGTCCCTCATAAATCCTGTATTCACAGTTTAGCCCCTGATGACGTCATGCTGACGTCATCACCAGAAAAGTTCACCAAATTTTCAATTTATATATTTTGATTTTCCATAAATCCATGCCGACGTCATAAATCCCTATCATGATGTCATAATTTATCTTTTCCAGTATTAAAACAATTCCAGAAATGTTAGTTTTACAGTTTAGTCCCTGGTTTAGAAAAACGATCAATACTTTTTGCTCGTAGCTCCGTTTTAGGTGATTCTTGCGCTCACGCGATCGTAGCGACGAGCCCGTTATTTTAAAATACTTTTCATACTGTTTTGACTCTGTTTGGTGTACTGTCTCTTATACTTTGTATGTATGCTTATTTCCGGTAGTTGCTACGAGTAGCGGTTCGTGATCAAGATCAAGTGTACGTGAAGAACAAGCAAGAGAGTGAAGAAGGCAAGTGTCCTTGATGCATACCTCCTTGTTTCCCATGCATTTACATTAATATCACACTTTACTTTACACTTATTGCATGCTTCGAGTCAATATGATGGGAATCCTATATAGGGTCTACTAGATTTTGTTATGACATTCCTTGAAGCATTTAGAGAGTTTGGTTATGGGTAGTTAAATGCTTAGTTTGCTGAACACATGGGCTGGGTTTAATTATTAATGTTGACTAATGAACTATTTAATCACATGGGTAGGTGATCTTCTTAGAAACATGGAATCCTAGGGGCTCGAGCAAATGCTTGTCCGGTGAATGATGTTTTTGGGTTGATGCTTGTCTTGCTCGAGCCACCTTAAGTTTTGATGCGTGGAGTGACCACCCAGGACTTACAGTGCAACCACGAGAACTAATGGGCAATGGTCTTGGCCAAGTAAGTAGGGTAAACCAGTGGACTGCGTTAGGCTGTCTGGGCTGGATGAGGGCGTTGTTCCCAAGAGTCCGGCAAGGCTCAATGATGGGTCATGTACCCTGAGACTGGTTAATGCGTGCTGGTGAACCTATGTAAAGGCCTCGTAGCGTCCCTATGCTATCACACCAAAGGAAGTGTGAAAGTGCCTTGCAAGCACAGCATGGTCGGGTTTAACGTTCCTTTGAACGTTTACGCAACTCGTGGGTAAGGTTGTACAACCTCTGCAGAGTGTAAAACTATCATGATAGCCGTGCTCACGGTCAAGAGTAACCTGGACCCTCACAAGTTTAGTTGGTGGAATGGTTGGTTTGGAGGGGTTGTTTGGCCATAGATGATAGCTGTTTTACCTTTAAGGTGGGTTTGGGTTCGGAAGACTCTCACCTTAGTAAATAGGTTGTTTAATAAAACATGACCAACTAAAATCAATGCTTGTAGCCAGTTGTGTCAGCCTTTCTTGTTCTAAGCCCTCATAGCTCTACCTCCTACACTTGCAGAGTACATTTCGATGTACTCACCGTTTCCTCTTCAACCCCCTGCTGTCTCTCTCTCCCCCCATAAATGATGTTCAGGTTATGGAGGCCATGAAGATCTAGGAGTGCGTATCCCCCGGTTGATTGGCTGTGGTCATGGAGCCTGCTTCTGCACAAGATACTAAGCTTTAGCTGTACTTTTCTTTTGGACCCACGGGTCATTTTGTAATATTTAAACGTGATATGGAAATGTACCATTGATGAAGTTGTACTTTATGTATGGAATATGATCCTGGCATATATAAAGTGGCACCAGATTGTGTTTATAAAATTGGGTGTTACACTTTCTTGGTCAACACACGAGAGCACTAGAGCGTGCGGGTCGCGAACAAACCGAAGAGCGAAGACGCCGTGACCGGTTAGACCGGAGTCCTAGGGTTTGGCTCAAATCGATCGTTCGGGAGGATAACTACCACACTTACATGATGGAGGACGGTTAGGTTTATGAGCAAACCGGCAAAGAGATAACCAACGCACTTACGTGATGAAGAACGACTAGTTTACGAGCAAACGAGCAAAGACCGTCGAAGCTCTCGCCCGGGAGGGACCCCGTGAGGGTGAGGACGTCGCCGGCGTGCCCTAGGTCGGCCAGCAGGCCCTAGGACGCCATCTATGACCGTGGAGATCAAGAGAAGGACAGTACGGAGGTTGGAAGAGGTGTTGAGAGGATAAAAAGTAAAGGTAATGATAGATTCGATTGTGTTCCCCTCAATCGGCCATAACCCTTCATAAATATAGGGTGAGGAGGTCTACCCCTGTGGGAGGTCGAAAGCACACCATAAACCGACCTAAAGTCAACTTACAACTCTAATTCGGACTCAGCCATCGCAAACCAGTCAGACCGACCTCCAAATCTGTTCAGACCGGACTTTCCATCGTGTACATCTGTTAAAACCGGTCCCACCGGTTTGTGAATCCGGTCCCACTGGATTATCCCATGCAGGCAAACTTCAGGTCATCGTAACTTCCTCATTCGGACTCTAAATTATGCGATCCATATGTCCATTTCGATCGTCTCGGCAAGGACTTCATCTTGGTGCACTCAAAACCATTATTGGAGCTTATCTTAGTGTTGTTTTATGTGCTTCTTCATCTTCTCAAATGAAATCAAGCCCAAGTCTCCAAATATGATGTACACGACCTGCACAACATATATGCATACTAGAATTGCAGAATAATGAATGTTAGCACTGAATTGGTAGATTTGACCTTAACCTCACATATCTTGGACCGTGCCACTTTTGGGTGTGAACATATGCCCCATGTTTCTTGGTAAAGCTTGCGTACCAAGAAAAACTCATCAGCACCAAACCTATATAGGAACAATATTGAGCACAAGCATAGCAAACAAGTTTCACTTTTAAAGGACGATAGTATCTATCGGCCATATCACTCGATTTTGTCCAATATGAAGAATTCAACTTGTTGCTTCTGTTTAAATACCTTGTGTGAGTGAATCAAGCCAGGGTACTCTCTATCTCGGCTATGGATCCTTGAAATATCCATTCAAAGTCATTCTCACACTTGCAAAATATTGTGAATGCATAAATCGACCAAATTGCTATAATGTCAATTGGTCTTTGCAATATCTCTCAAATGGAAAATGGAGGAGGAATAGAATAATTCAGTATTGCATTCACAAGTTATTCCGACCAGAAATAAAGTAAGATCACAACAGCGGAAACAACACAGGAAATTTCCTGCCAGGGGCGGTCAGACTGCATGGACAGGGCGGTCAGACCGCCTAGGCTGAGAAATTCACTAAAACCCCAACTCGAAGGTCACGACTCCAAATCGACCCAGGATTTTGCCTGGAAACTCCTCTGATCAAGGCAAACAAGCTCTCAGAGAAAATCCTCGGAAAAACCAACACTTTCCTCGCGAAACCCCTAGGGCGGTCAGACCGCGTACCAGGGGCAGTCAGACCGCCAACCCTCCAGAAACTGGCCGCGGGTCAACCCTCAACTTCCCTTCACCTGATCTCCCGATTCACTCCACGGATTGCAACGAAACTTCGGGGATAGCTGAGTCACCTCATGAATGACCTCTCCACCAAAGGATATCCACCGAAACCCATCCAATCAAGAGGAATCGCGAATCGAAGGTCTCTAGGTCATGAACTCCAAGAACTCCGAAATCCACCCAAATCAAAGGATTTCCCAAAGAATTTCTAGGGCAAAGTCACCAAGTTAAGAGGCACGAAGACCTCGTGTCTGACACCCAACAAGAATCCCTTCAAGAAACGCCTAAAAAAGCAACCACAAAAATCCCCAAAAAGAGCTCCGAAAATCACCAAAAGGGAAAACGCCGGGAGACAAAGAGAGACTAGATGAACCACGCCGAAGCTTCTATACATACCATGAAAGGTTCATACAAGCTCTAGCAAGCCGGCCGAACATCCATCCCTCTCACAAGATATCTCATGAAGAGGAAAGCAAATGAACTAGGGTTCCAAGAGGTGGCTGCCATCTCCTCTCAACTGAGTTTATGTGGAGGGCAACCAATGACCAAACTAGCCCTCCAATCCGCTTCATCTTCACGCAAGCCTCACGATCGTGCCACGCGTCCTCCGCTTCGAAGCTTCTCAACGCGCTGCGAGCCAGGCGGTCAAACCGCCCCTCCTGGGCGGTCAGACCGGTGTTGCCCGGTCACTCTGGCCAGGGCGGTCAGACCGCCTCCCCTGGGCGGTCAGACCGGCCTGAGCAGGCTGGTCGCCCCATCGAGCCTTCAGCCTTGGCTTTGTGGCTTAGCCAAGTAATCCAGTGGTTTTGTGGCCAAACCACTGCAAACCCTGCGTACAAGCTTCAGTTGTTAGCTGCTACCTTGCACCAGCTCCATCCCTCTCGACATCATCTTGCTCTTCTTGCCAGTGTACGGTCCGCACTTGATCCCGTCGGCCACCGGGTACCTCGATCAAAGCCTACTTGTCTCTCCGCTCCTGGGAGGTCACACAGACATAGACCTTTCGCACTTGATCTTCACTTGCACCACGCGAATCAAGCTGCAACATGTACCTGCAATACTAGGCCAAGAGTCAGTCCACACAATGTTGTCAATCACTCATCACTAAGGAGCGACCATCCACCGGTCCTCGAACCACGCAGGTCCTCAATCTCCCCCTTGATGAGTGCATTGACAACATCCACACACATAGTAATCATCATAGGAAAAGAAAAAGAAAGAAACAACAAACAACCCATCAAGTGATCCAAAAACCAAACAACACAAGCCCTGATCACTTGAAGCCAAATTCTCGGCCCCCTAAGGCAAGGGCAACGGCTCAACACAACCGAGACACAAACTAAAGCTCACGAAGAGCAAACCACTAAAGCAAGAACTCAGGCGACACACGGAGCTCCCCCTGAACACATGCAGGCTCCCCATAAGCATATGCATGCAAGAACTACTGCAGATGCATGACAAATGAGCAAAACTTGCTCTCACTTACCCAGGCCGGTCAGACCGCCTGGGCCGGTCACACCACAGACAGGGCGGTCTGACCGCCCTATGTGACCGCCCCCAGAAAAACATGTTCTGAAACAGTTCGAAACCAGCCGAAAACCTTCTAAATATGCTCAGACCTATTTTCCATGCACAAACTTCTCCCCCTTGTTGACAATGCATGAATCAAGGCATTTCTACGAAAATTACAACCTAGAGCTTCTCAAATAGACAAAGAGCACTACAAAATGCTACGAGTGAGCAAATGAGCAAGCAAGACATTCTAAAGATTCGTATGAGCATTGTCATCATGATAGTAAAGCTATATGAGCAAATGAGCAAGCCATGATCAAAATACACAATTTTGTGAAAAATTTCCCTCTCATGAGCTAAAGACCAAAACATGAGCAAAGTCTACCAAAGTGAATTTAAATCACACAAACTTCATGCTAGGTCACATATCCTTAACACAAGATAATTACAAGCACCCATAAGCATCTCATGTCATGCTAAAGCCATCGAGCCATGTGTCTTCTTCTTAAAATGAGACTTCTCATGGTAGACAACATGCAACGATTTAGCACCCATATAAAAATAGATTTAAAACATCTATGACATGGATCCATTGAGAGCACAATTTTGAGCAAGGCATTTCATACCAAGTTAATTTTTCACATTTAAGCATAAAATGGTACATGAAGTGCCTTTGCGGCAAAAAGAAGCTTATGCTCCCCCACAAGGTAACACATGGGCTAAACATTCATAATGACACATGGGTCTTTGACCCCAAGTGAGAAGCACATGATATCCAACCATGAATTAAGCGTGACATAAATCACCAAAGCATACTAAGATCATGCCAAGCCTTAAACTCATAAGAGATAGCATATCTAAACATTTTCCAAAAACTAGCCACCTCAACATGCAAATATAGCAGAACTTATCAAGAGCATGGCTATCCTTCACAAGTCACATCAAACATGCTCACAAGCTCATAACTAGCATATCATAGCAATCAATGTATATAGGAGAAGCTCATCCTACCACATAATACAAAAGAAAAGACAACCTAAGATACAAAGATGACTATACATCATGATACAAATGCAATGCCATGCAAAAGATAAATATGATACATATGCTACACAGGAGCTCCCACCACCAACTCAAGAAAGCAAACACACACCAAGCTCACCCCGCAAGCGAGTGAAAGTAGCTTGGTCAAGGGGTTTGGTAAAGATATGAGCTAATTAGTTCTCAGTGGGTATATGGATCAAAGCAATCTTTCCCTTCTCCACATTGTCTCTCAGGAAGTGGTACCTCACCTCTATATGCTTGGTTTTAGAGTGGAGAACTGGGTTCTTGGCTACACTTATGGCACTGGTGCTATCACAAAATAGTGGGACATGGGAACACTCCTCACCGAAGTCGCTCATAGTGTAGGTAATCCATAGGAGCTGGGAACAACAACTGGCTACAGCAACATCCTCGGCCTCTGTAGTGGACTGGGCTACACTCGACTGCTTGCGGGATGACCAAGAAACCAAAGAAGACCCAAGAAACTGACACCCACCAGAAGTAGACTTACGATCCAAACGACACCCAGCGAAGTCAGCGTCCACAAACCCGTGAAGGTTCAGTGTCGATGCCGCAGAATACCAAAGACCAAACTGTTCGCACCCAAAATTGGGACCAATGCCGACCAGGCTGGTCGCTACCGGTCAGACCGGTTCCCAGGAACGGTCCGACCGGTGGAGCCCTATAGCTAGTCCGACAATGGCCGCACTGGTCTGACCGGTGCACCTGACCGGTCTGACCGGTGGACTCCGAGTCCATGTAGAATTGAGGAATCCTGGTGTTTTCCGACTTGTAAAGGATTTCCTTGCGGGGCAAGACCTCCCCACCCTATAAATATGAAGGGCCACGGCCGATTGAGAGCGATCATCCAATCGATCAATACTTTTTACTGCTTTTTATCTCAAACCCTAGCTTTTCCAACCCTCTTGCTTTCCTCCTTCGTCTCTACGGCGGTTGGGGACGTTCTAAGTGGCCTGCCGACCTTAGAACAACCCTAGGCACATCACCTCTGATGGGGTCCCTCCCAAGGCGGTGCTCGTAGGTTTTCGCGGCGCTCCTGTCGACACCGGTCAGACCGGTGCCCCTGACCGGTCGGACCGGTCCGGGCAGAAGCTCCGGCGAGTGCACGTTTTTGACTCTCGCGTGATCTAGCGCATTCGTGTGTTGACCAGGAAAAGCGTCAACATATTTTGGCGACACCACTGGGGAAGAAAGATCTGGTTTCTAAAACCGTTCGATTTGACCCTAGCCCAATGGGATGTCGCTGCGACCTCGACATGGAGAACATCGTCACGGCTTCGTTTGGAGATCTACCTCTAGAGGAGCAGCAGAAGTTCAAGATGCTCCAAGAGTACATGCAGACTCAATTCTTAGCGGGCGTCAAGAAAGATCGTCATGGCAAGGTGGCAAGACTGAAAGACTTTGAACTGCCGGTGATCGAGCTAAATGACAAGACCGTTGAGGTACTACCCACTGTAAGTAAACCTCAGACGCCTCCCATCAATCCTGTAGATAAGCATAAAAGTACTGCTGAGAATGATGGGTTGCTTGCTTCTTATATTGCTCGTTTAGAATGTTTAGAGGATCTTGAAAAAGATCGTAATTTTGCTTATGATAATAATAATGTTAATTCTAGCAAGAATCCTCTGAATACTTCTAGTGGGGCAGCACATTCTAGCGTGGCACCTATGTCTAATATTAATCATGGATACATTTATGGGATGCCATCAGATTCCACCATTGGTCAAACCCCACCGGTCCAATCGACATGGCCAAATATGGCCACACCGGTCGGACCGATGCAGGGTACCGGTCTGACCGGTCTGACCAATGCACTGGAGCTAATTCCTGAGCAGCCTCCGCTGCTTTCTTTTGTGCCTAGTCCGGTTTATCCTGCTTTTTCAAATACTATGAATAGATCTGGACCACATTATAGCACAAATGTTAGCACATCGGTTCCGTCAAATATTATTCCTGACGATGTGTTTGAAAGTTATAGGCTCGCTAAAGCTAGGATTGCTCCCTACTTAAATAAAATGAACCTAGAGAATTTAGGTACACAACAGCCAAATAATCCTCCTTAATGGGCTGAATTTAATAAATTTAAGGATGATTTGGCTAATGTCGTAAAAACCAAACTTGGTGTGGATATCGGTAGTACAAATGTGTTTCAAAAACCATATGATGCTGAGTTTGATAGATTTGCTCTCCCATGTGGCTGGCGTATGCCGGATTTTATTAAATTTAGTGGTGATGATGATTGAACCACATGGGAGCATATTAGTCAATATATAGCTCAACTAGGTGAAGCGGGTGCTTATAATGCTTTGAAAGTGCGCTTGTTTTCTTTATCTTTAACTGGCACCGCTTTTGCTTGGTTTTCATTGCTTTCTCCCGGTTCTTTTATATCTTGGGATATGCTAGAACGTAAATTTCATGATCACTTTTATAGTGGGAGCGTGCAATTAAAATTGACAGATTTAACATCGGTTAGGCAAGGGAGGGATGAAAACGTCTCCTCTTACATTAAAAGGTTTAAAGAAACTAAGAACTGTTGCTTTAATTTGTCAATCACTGATATGGATCCTGCGGATATTTGCATAAAGGGTTTAAGATCCTCCATTAGAGATAACATAGAGGGTTCTGATTTTCTATCGGTTGCACAAGTTCAAATTAGGGCTTTAGTTGTTGAAAACCGATTGAATAAAGAAAAGGATAACTCTATGTCACGTCGTTCAAATGTGCATCATATTGACTATGATTCTGATAGCTTGAGTGATAGTGATAAAGATGTTTATGCTACTGAATTTGTTTGGCCCTCTAAAGAAAAATCTTACTCTTGCTCATCTCTTAAGCCGGCTACTAAAGGTCAGCAAGAAGAAGTTAAATTTACTTTTGATGTTTCTAAATGTGATCGTATATTTGATGAATTGCTTAAATCTGGAAACATTAAATTGACTCATGCTATACCTCCACTTGATGAGTTGAAAAGGTGTGCATATTGTAAATATCATAATTCATATTCTCATGCTACTAACGATTGCAATGTGTTTCGTCGTCAGGTTCAATCAGCCATAAATGAAGGTCGTTTGACGTTCCATGAGATGCAAGTGGATAAAGCTCCTTTTCCAGTCAACACTATGGATTTGCAGCAGCCCAAGGTATTGGTTCGGCCGTCTCAAGCTGAAACAACTAAGGGCAAGAATGTGGTCGTCAGGGAGGCTAAGCCCGACTTGAGAGGAAAAGAACTTGTGCGTGAAATTGCTTATGAGAAGACTCCTGACGGCAAAGAGACTTTCAAGGTTACAGTGAGAGCCTCTAGACATGGGGGGCAAGGGTCGTTCACACCCGCTGATCAATGACCGTCTGAGCCTGTCCAGACCAGACCGGTCCGACCGGTGGTCATGACGGGTCAGACCGGTGCGCCCTAGGAGCGTCTGAGGATGATCAAGCCAAGTCGTCCGGAGATCGGGAATTGGAAACTTAATGTGGCAAAAAATCAGGGGAGTGGTCCTAAGCCTAAGGTCACTTTCGACATGCTATTTGATAAGTATTCCAAGCAAAAGGCCGTTACAAGTGATCGGCCATTAAAAAAAAGGATGAGATCACCTACATATCAAGAGGGGTCGTATTCGCCCCCAAGAGTTGCTATAAGATACAAGGGTGAATCATCTCAGCCAAGGAAAAACTTTACTCCATTTTGGACGCCATCAAGTTCGCATCCGCCGCGCCCAATTTATGATGATAATGGAGTTATGTGGGTGCCATATCAACAAGCATTTCATCCTGGATGGGCAGAGCCAAGAAGGCCAGTCATGGACAGGATCTCCAGACCTATGCAAGACCGATGGGCACCTCGCCATCCTGGTCAAGGTCGTCAGGTGGCACCGGTCCGACCGATCCAAGGCACCGGTCCGACCGGTCGACCCAGACAGCCACCGGTCAGACCGTTCCAGGGCACCGGTTCGACCGGTATGTCTCAACAAACTGCACCGACCCCTGTGAAGCAAGTCTACAAGGTGAAACAGAGAAATAAGGTGCAGAAGATGGACATTGACTCAGAGAGGACTACAAATCAAGACATTATTCAGATTGGGTCAATGAAACTTCCTATTGAGAAAGATGGCAAAAGACCGAGTGTTTCGAACAATAAGGTTGTGACATCTTCTTCTGGAAATTCTGCTGCTGCTAATGATCATGAGGCTAGTGGAAGCGGCTCCAACTCCAAGTACTTCTTACCAAGGTGGTATCCTCCCGGTTTGACGTGCACGCAAAGGAGGAAACTTCAACGTTTGAGGTTTCGGGAAAACAAGGAAAAGGAGATGGAGAAGCAGAGGGACGAAACTTTCAATCAGTATAGGCCTATGGTACCCCAAGGGAAAGGGTGGAAGGCCAAGACCAGCTCCCCGTCTACACCGGTCAGACCGGTGGAGGAGTCGGTCAGACCGGTGGCACCGGTCGGATCGGTGGCCGGCGTCGGTCAGACCGGTGACTCAGAGACGCCGCCTAGTTTTGATTCTACTATTCCCATGGTTTGTGATGACAAGTCTACATCGGCACGTGTTCCAGAAGACGATGAAGAGCTTGTTGATTACTGTTCTTCCCCCGAGCGCATGAATTTGGACATTAATGTGATACATATGTCAATGGATGGTTATGTGCTTTCGGAGGAGGATGTTGCGCATCTCGACTTCAGTCCAAAAGAAGCTATTTTCCAGAAGCCCAAGGCCATTGAAAATCATCTCAAAGCTTTGTACATGAAGGGTCACATCAACGGGAAGCCTGTCTCTCGCATGCTAGTGGATGGAGGAGCGATCGTCAACTTGATGCCGTATTCTTTGTTCAAAAAGCTGGGAGGTGTAGATGAAGAGTTGATCAAGACTAACATGACGATCAGTGGTGTATCGGGAGATAAGCCAATGGGCGCTAAAGGAGTTGCTTCGATGGAGCTTACCATCGAGAGCAAGATGTTGGCTACTACTTTCTTCATCGCCGAGACCCAATGTAACTTTAGCTTGATCCTTGGTCATGATTGGATTCATGCAAATCAATGTGTGCCTTCTACCTTGCATCAATTTTTAATCCAATGGGTAGACGACGAGGTAGAGATTGTTCATGGTGATACGTCGGCTTGTGTTGCAGTGGCTGATAGTACCTCCGTGAGTGATCATGAAAATCTTAAATGCTTATCTGGTCTAGATTTATCTGGGCTAGAACTTATTGCTTCCACCAAGCATGGTTTTGCTACTACTGTTATGAAGCCGATTCAAGATCAGGCTACAACATTTTTTGGGATTTGATGGATGCAAATCTAGAATGGTTACAGCAGCGGCGTGAGCACTATCGGGCGCATACGAATGATATGTGTGAGGCCATCGAAGATTTTGATGATTTGAGTAAATTGGGACAACGGTTTACGTCAGCTGATCCTTTGGAGGAAATAGACATTGGTGATGGCACTATACCTAAGCTGACATTTGTAAACAAAAATCTTGATCCTTTGTTTAAATCTGAATTAATAAAGTTGTTAAAAGAGTATGTTGATTGTTTTTCTTGGAATTACAATGAGATGCCTGGTTTAAGTCGTGATTTAGTTGAACATCGGTTGCCCATTAAACCTGGTTTTAAACCTTTTAAACAACATGCTCGATATTTTAATCCTAATATTTATGACCGAGTGAAAGAGGAAGTCAATCGGTTGCTTAATGCTAAATTTATTAGGCCTTGTAGATATGCTGATTGGATCTCTAATATTGTGCCCGTTGAGAAAAAAGGTACAAATAAGCTTCGTGTTTGCATTGATTTTAGAGATCTTAATAAAGCTACTCCTAAGGATGAATATCCTATGCCTATAGCCGACTTTCTTGTTAATGCTGCATCCGGACATAAAATTCTTAGTTTTCTTGATGGTAATGTTGGTTACAATCAAATTTTTATGGCCAAAGAGGATATTTCCAAAACGGCTTTCATATGTCTGGGTTTTGTCGGTTTGTTTGAGTGGGTTGTCATGACCTTTCGTTTGAAAAATGCGGGTGCTACTTATCAAAGGGCTATGAATTTAATTTTTCATGATTTACTTGGCATCATAGTAGAAGTTTATATTGACGACATTGTTGTTAAATCGGCTGGAAATAATTCCCATTTGGCTGATTTAAGGCTTGCATTTGAGAGAATGCGTCGGTATAAACTTAAGATGAATCCGCTCAAATATGCTTTTGGTGTGTCGCTGGCAAGTTTTTGGGTTTTATTGTACATGAGAATGGTGTGGAAATTGATCCTAAAAAGATTGAGTCTATTCACAAAGTAAAAGCGCCGACATGCATGAAAGATTTACAAAAGTTCTTGGGCAAAGTAAATTACTTGAGGAGATTTATTTGCAACTTGTCCAGGAAGGTGAATGCATTTACTCCTTTACTTCGGTTGAAAAATGATCTTGATTTCACTTGGGGGGCAAAGCAACAAGAGGCTTTTGATGAGATCAAGCGCTATTTAACTTCGCCGCCCGTCCTTCAAGCACCTAAGAGTGGGATTCCTTTCAAGCTATACGTGGCGGCCGAGAAGGATGTCATTGGTGGTGTTTTAACTCAAGAGACCGAAGGCAAAGAGCATGTTGTTGCATATGAGAGCAGGAGATTATTGGATGCCGAAACGAGGTATACTTTTATTGAAAAGTTATGCTTATCTTTATATCATACTTGCACCAAGTTTAGGCATTACTTGTTACCTAGTACTTGTATAGTAGCATGTCAAACCGACATAATTAAATATATGTTGCATAAACCAATTTTAAGTGGTAGAGTCGGCAAATGGGCTTATGCTTTAGTTGAATATGATTTACATTGTGAGCCTTTAAATTCAATGAAAGGACAAGTTGTGGCCGACGTTATTGTTGAACACAGGATAGATAAGCAAATTGATTTAAATGTCGGTTATGCTACTTTTACTCCATGGAAGCTACACTTTGATGGGTCGGCTTGCAAAGATGGTTGTGGAGTTGGTATTGCTATTATTTCTCCATGCGGGGTTGTTTTTGAAGCTTTAAACCGGCTAGATCATGAGTGTACCAATAATCAAACCGAATATGAGGCTCTTTTATTTGGATTGGAGATTTTACATGACATGGGAGTAAAATATGTGGAAGCTTATGGAGATTCTTTATTAATGGTGCAGCAAGTTTCTAAGGTATGTAAATGTTTAAATGACTTTTTAAATACTTATCTCGACAAATGTTTGGACATCATATCTTGTATGGATGAGTTTGTTATTTATCATGTACCACGAGAAGAGAATCCGAGGGCTAATGCTCTGGCACAACAAGCATCTGGTTACCCGAGTGTTTTGCTCTGGAGGCACCGGTCCAACCAGTACCTCTGACCGGTCTGACCGGTGACACCGGTCTGACCGTTGCCACCGACCGGTCTGACCGGTCCCTTGTTCAAAATTCAACTTCGGCTATTGTTTTTTCCAAAAATATAAAGGACGAAGTTGATGATTGGAGAAAGCCTCTAATTGATTATTTACAAGATCCTAGCAGATCAGTTGATAGAAAAGTTCGACATTGGGCTCTCAAGTTTGTTTTGGTTGATAATGAATTATATCGTCGAACGACTGATGATTTGCTTCTCAAGTGTTTGGATCCTGATCAAGCTAGGTTGGCAATGGCAGAGGTTCATGAAGGAATTTGTGGTACTCATCAATCAGCTCCTAAGATGAAGTGGCTCCTTAAGCGAGCATGTTTTTATTAGCCTACTATGATAGCTGATTGTTTCAAGTATTACAAAGGTTCTGAAGAGTGTCAAAAACATGGGGATGTTCAGTTGGTGCCCGCTGCATTGATGCATCAGATTATCAAGCCTAGGCCTTTTAGAGGATGGGGATTGGACTTTATTGGTAAGATTCACCCTTCTTCATCAAAGGGGCATTGTTTTGTGATCATGGCTACCAATTATTTTACCAAGTGGACTGAGGCAATACCTTTAAAGAATGTGACACATAAAGAGGTAATTGGGTTTATTTTGGAGCATATTATACATAGATTCGGCATTCCACAAACCTTAACTACGGATCAAGGGACTTTGTTTATATCAAAAGAGGTGCGTGAGCTTGTTGATTCTTATGGTATTAAGTTACTCAATTTATCTCCATATTATGCTCAAGCCAATGGTCAAGCCGAGTCTAGCAACAAAACTTTAGTAAAGCTCATTAAGAAGAAGATAGAAGATAATCCTAGAAGATGGCATGAGGTATTATCCTAAGCTTTGTGGGCTCATCATATCTCTAGACATGGTGCTACTAAAGTTACTCCGTATGAGCTTGTGTATGGTCAAGAGGCCGTTTTGCCCGTTGAGGTGAATCTAGGTGCATATAGACTTGCAAAGCAAAATAATCTTGATGTTGAGACATATTATGCTTTAATGATGGATAACATTGATGAAGTGACCGACAAGCGCATGGAAGCTTTAGAAGAGATTGAGAAAGACAAAAGACGAGTGGCTAGAGCATACAATAAAAAGGTTAAATCCAAATCTTTTTAGGTAGGTGATTTGGTTTGGAAGACTATTTTACCTATTAGGACCAAGAGCAACAAGTTTGGCAAGTGGTCTCCAAGTTGGGAAGGTCCGTACAAAGTTGTCATGATGTGTTCTGGGAATTCTTATATAGTGGAAACTTTACAAGGACAGCGAGTACCATGGGCTCTCAATGGGAGATACTTGAAGAAATTTCATCCAAGTGTTTGGCATGATGCTTGATAGGATATGGCCGATTTAAGTAAAAATTGCCCTTAGGACAAAAATGGCCGGTGAAATTTGTCACATCGACCTTAGAATTATTTTTTAGTACACAAGTTTTACTAAAAAACAGGGGGCATACGTTCGCACCCAAAATTGGCACAAATGCCGACCAGGCTGGTCGCCACCGGTCAGACCGGTTCCTAGGAACGGTCCGACCGGTGGCGCCCTGTAGCTGGTCCGGCAAGGGCCGCACCGGTCTGACCGGTGCGCTTGACCGGTTTGACCGGTGGACTCCGAGTCCGTGTAGAATTGAGTAATCCTGGTGTTTTCTGACTTGTAAAGGATTTCATTGCGGGGCAAGACCTCCCCACCCTATAAATATGAAGGGCCACGGCCGATTGAGAGCTATCATCCAATCGATCAATACTTTTTACTACTTTTTATCTCAAACCCTAGCTTTTCCAACCCTCTTGCTTTCGTCCTTCGTCTCTACGGTGGTTGAGGACGTTCTAAGTGGCCTGCCGACCTTAGAACAACCCTAGGCGCATCACCTTCGATGGGGTCCCTCCCGAGGCGGTGCTCGTTGGTTTTCGCGGCACTCCTGTCGACACCGGTCAGACCGGTGCCCCTGACCGGTCGGACCGGTCTGGGCAGAAGCTCCGGCGAGTGCACGTTTTTGACTCTCGCGTGATCTAGCGCGTTCGTGTGTTGACCAGCAAAAGTGTCAACACAAACTTAGGGGTGTAGTTCAAGTACATGAAAATCCTCTTGACGGCCTACAGATGTGAAGTCCTCGGTGATGCCTGAAAACGAGCGCACAGACATACACCGAACTGTATGTCTGGCCTCGTTGCCGTCAAGTAGAGGAGGGAGCCGATGATGGTCTGGTACTCCTTTTGGTCCACGGGCTCGCCATCAACATCCGTATCCAAAGCTGTAGTCGTACTCAACGGCGTAGCCATCGGCTTCAAGTCATCCATCTTGAATTTCTTCACTATGTCCCTTGTGTACTTGGCTTGATGCACAAACGTCCTGTCCTTGCACTGCTTGATCTAGAGCATGAGAAAGAACTGCAATTCACCCATCATGAACATCTCGAATTCCCTGCTCATGTCATCTACAAACCTGGCAACCAAAGTGTGAGAGGAGCCACCAAAGATTATGTCATCCATGTATATTTGCACGATCATAATGTCAACACCCTGCATGAGGAAAAAGAGAGTCTGATCCACCTTTCCCATCACAAACCCCTTACTAAACAAGAACCCTCTCAGCCTACCATACCACACCCTGGGAGCTTGTTTAAGACCATATAGTGCTTTTCTGAGTTTGTATACCCGATGGGGAAATCTCTCACTCTCAAAGCCCGGGGGTTGCCTCACATACACTTCTTCCTGTAAAAACCCGTTCAGGAATGCACTCTCCACATCCATTTGGTACAACTTGAACCCTTTAGCAACTAAAAATGCTAGAAGGATCATAATTGCCTCCAAATGGGCCATAGGAGAAAATGTCTCCTCATAGTCTATCCCCTCTTTCTGGCTAAACCCCTGAGCAACCAACCTCGCCTTGTTCCTCACAATCTCCCCATGTTCTCCCTCTTTGTTTTTCCACACCCACTTTGTCCCAATAGGTTTGCAATTTGGTGGAGGCTCAACAAACTCCCACAACTGATTCCTCTCAAAATTCTCAAGCTCCTCATGCATAGCGTTCACCCAATCTGGATCGGAAAGTGCGTGTCCAATATCTTTGGGCTCAAAAGAAGCGACAAATGCAGAATGAGCAAAATGAGAATGCCTTTGTGACCTGGACCGTGTAGTACGTTCATGAATTTCACCTATGATCGACGAAGGTGGGTGATCCACCTGAACACGCCGGGGAACCTCACGTTTGGAGACCACCTCCCCCTCGGCAGCAGCAACCTCTCGAACAGCCTCAGTCGTCGTCAGTGTAGGTGAAGGACCATCCACTATCGTCATCGTAGTAGTGGAAGTAGTACGTACACAGTCAGCTACGGGAGCACCACCACCATCATCTTCTTCACCATCTTCCTGCACATCCTCCTCAAAGATCTCCTGGCCGAACTCCTCATCACCTGCACAATCAAAGACCAAAGAGCTACGCGGCTGTGTCTCGTCGAAGGTAGCCTCGCAAGTCTCCACGATTTGGTTAGTTTCCAAGTTGAGCACACGAAGTCTTGCCCCCCGAGCACTTAAGGCACCAAAAAGGTTAGAAGCAACCTCTCATCGGGAAGCTATCACTTTAGGACGATATCCAAGAGATTCATCGGCCATGTATGTTGTCAAGGACGATAATTCAATATCATCCATAAAGAATCCTTCCATAAGAATATGCATAACGTAAATAAAAGAATAGAGATATATAAATTCAGAAATTAAAACCATCTCTAAGAACTAAATATTTCGGCTTTTGCAAATTAATCAATATGCATAGTAATTTGGTGATAACACTCTATGATATAATGATGATCCATATGGAACCTAAGGACCAAAATAAGAGTATGAGGGATAATCAAGCATATCTAAGGATGAATTCCAAAACATGGGCATATGTGGCATTTGTAAAGCAAATGAACTATGTAATAATCAATAATTTTGATGATTTGGTGCAAACCTCAATTTTGAAGACCGTCTCTCATATCTTTTCTTCTCCTTCAACTGTGTTGCACCTTTTGCTTGGTCATCACCCATGCTTTGAGTCTGAATGCTTCCTTTAGGAATCCATGCCATGTCTTTCTTTCTCAGCTCTTGAGCACTAAGCTTTTGGAACTCCTTCTTCCGCCAATTTGATAAACCAAGCCGATGGCTTGGCTTTGCTTAATTTTTGGACAGTGTTGGCGGTCGATTTCCGTCAACCTAGCCACATGTTTACCTTCTATGTTGGTATTAATTTGTTACTCACACTAACGATCCTAACCCTCATTATATGTCAAGTTCGCACTCATGCATGGTATTTGGAGTTTATTGTTCACACAGGAATCAAGAGCCTAAATGAGGACTTCCGGGTAAAGTTCATCAAGGGTTTTACAAGGTGATCACGGACCCCGAGACAAGTCAGGATACATGATGAACATGACTCCAAATGAACCAAGGACTAAAGCATGAAGCCGAGAAGTGCTGAGGACCTAGACGGAATATGCGGGAGTTCATACGCCAAGCACCCTTATCTAAACTGCGAGGAAAATGACGTCAAGGGCCCACATGCAACTCGGAAAAAGCTCTAGCAAACACGAGAAGCAACGAGGAGGAAGCCAGGCCCGAACTGGGCCGAATTGGGCCCAGGCCGGCAGGCCCAGCCCACTTCGGGCCCGGTTCGGCGCCCCCATTGACCTAGCTGTTCCTCGGGCTATTTATAGCCCCCGTGCCTCGAGCCACGCATCAAGCAATTCGTCATCCGTCGCCGAGGAGCAGAGAAGAGAGGGACACCCTTTCGGAGAGGAGAGGGTCGAGATGGTTGACTAGGGTTTCCCTAGCCGACGTGGGAACCTTGCATGGAAGACCACGTCGAAGTTCTAGAAGCTAAGGATCAAGATCAAGGTAGGATCCCGGTGGTGATCTTGTCCATGTACTATACTTCATGTTAAATTTGCAAGATTGAATCCGATTTCTAGTGATCAAGTGCTTTCTTTACAACTTTGTCTTCGCTTGGGTTTTCTTATTCTCCGATCTATTCCGCGGATAGATTGCTTAGGATGTTCTTGTAGCCATGGTGGCTATAGGTGCATACCTGACCTACCGAGCATTTTCAACATATTCCTGGTGAACGTGCTCTTAGGTTCACCTACACAATAAGCGGGACATCGTGACAGGATGTTGATCACGTGTACGGTAGGTGCCTTTGAGGGTTGGAACGGAAGCCACGATTTAAAGAAGCTTTTAATGAGATTCGTTTGCTTTATTCATCTTGGTTTTGGAACTTCAACAAAAGACCCGATCCAATCTCTAGATTGGTTTTACCTCCTCTTTCTCTTGCTACCTCCGATGTTTAGTAGATTAGATGTGTTTTCATGGTTCTTCTTTAGATTAGATGCAAAAACCCCTTTCAGGATCAAAGCATTTTCTGCTTATTAGATTGGATCTTGCATTACACATTGTTCCATGGATTCGATACCTTGGGTTCACCACTCAAGGGAAGAAGGGTCCCTTGACTATGACAGAGGATTTGTCCGCTTGCAAGTCTAAACGAACTTTGCAACGATCATCAAACGTCAACAAGGCCCTTTTTCTGGTGTTGTTGCTGGGGAACAAGTAATCTAGATTCAATCTAGTATTGCGTTTGTGAATATTTTCAGTTTTTCTCTTGATTTTTCTTTTGAATCTCTTAATTTTGATCATCCTCAATAAAAAAAATAAATCTAATCTAGGGTTTTGCTAAACCCTAGTTTTCTTTTAGTTTTGTATATATTTGGCTAACCCTAATGGGAGGTGGACGGCTACATCCCCAACAAAAAAAACATATATTGTGTGGATGGTCTAGAAAAATTTTGCAGGCAAAGGTGACGTGCAACACGAAGATCTAAAAGCATAGGCCGGGCATCGTCGGAATCTCTAAGAGAAACTCCACCTCCAAGATCAAAAGGAGATCAACCTCATCCTCCACTCATCCTAGGGAGATCGTTCCTCGACCGTCGGAGCAACAATCGACGTCGGCAAGGGGGAGATCAAGTGATGGCGAGAGGAGTGCATTCGAGTTAACTACGATTCAAGGTATGTAACATGGTCAATATAAAATACATTCTACCTCATCATTACATAGGAAGAGAGGAGCCAAAGGAGAATGAAGTGGAGACACGAAAGTTGTTGCATCCGTCAAGACCAAGAATCAACGCCCACCTGTGAAGATCAAAAAGATGACTAAGCCGAAGAATAAACCTACACCAAAGACAAGGATGTTGTAGAAGTGGGGTCCCCAAGATTGCAACACCCACAAAGAGCGTTGATGCGAAGTGAAGAAGAGAAGAAGTCTAGCTATAGACTATAAATGAAGCGCTTTGCGGGAGGCAACCCGTTCGTCAAGTCAAGAATAAAGCTGCCGGGAGGGCAACCCGGAAGATTTCTGAATTTCAAGTAAGTGAGTCTTAGAATTTGCCACGCAAAACATTTTATTAACTATTAAGAGGTTGAACAAGTTTCGGAGAACCTTTTATTTGCTCGGTCGTTTTATTTGGATTTTTCGATCATAAACCAATGACATGAGCCATCCTATGTTTTATTTGCCTCTTTTCGAGAAGCTAGAACCAAAAATTCACATTCTATCCAAACCTTTCATCCTCTCCATGATGTTAAGGTTGGCTAGTTTTACATGTTAAAAACACATGAGTAGAGCCTTGCTACGTTCCTTAATGGTCTTTAATCTTTGACGCATGGCCGGACTTTTGTGAACCTTGATTTTTGGTTTCTTTCAACTTGACATCCTTCGGTTTCTCTAGAATTAGAATTTTTCTAAGCCCTTTGAATTTATTTTTATTCAAAATCCCTCTCTCTCTCTCTCATGTTTGACCAAAATTAGAACCTAAACCTATGCCCCCACGGTCAAGTCAGAGGAGCTTGCTATCAATTAATGAAAGCAATCGATCCCGATGCAACCAAAATAAATTTTGCAATTGTTTCGGATGCCTAAAATCTCATCTAATGATATATTTGGACTCATCGCTAGCGCTGAGTTAATTTTTAAATTTTCAAAATTAGAGGAGTAATTAGCATCTAAACTTGATTAAGGGGAGGTTTTTGAGCTTGTTTAACATATAGTGCTCCATGATGCATCTTGGGAAAGCATCAATCATTTGGCATCTTGGGTGCATGCAAAGGACAAGCATGGGGGAAGCAAGCGCTTTGTTTTGCAGGAAATTAATGGAAGCACATGAGGCAAGGGAGCAAAGAAGTGACAAAAAGCAAAATAATGGAGGTGGAACCACGCAAGCAAAGGAGTGGTTGTGAACGTTTGAGTGATGGAATCTCATGGGTCACGCGGTAAGTATTTTATCCATTTGTTAATTCGTGTTCTTGAGTTCATAGCCCATAAGTTCCAGAAACAACCTAGAAAAAATTGAGTTCCATGGGGTTGTAGGATGTTATCATGTAATCGCCGATCCTTTTGTTTTCGATCTATTGTTCATATTGATGATGCTTTGACTATTAAGGTTAGCTACCTTGCTTTTGGGGTTGCTCCCGTAGATCACGTCAACATATCATGTCACACCTCAATAGATTGGCTTCACCATGATAAGCGGTTGCATGTTCAAGTATTCATAATCAATTTGGGCAAACATCAGTCCTATCTTGTGCACCTCACACTTCACCCTAACAATAATAAACTCCGCCATCCATATTCTTTCTTTGTGTGTTTTCCACCGGCAAGAAACCCCCGGGGGAGTTGTTTGTGACTTTGTGCAAAGAGGTCATGAACATCATCCTCAGAAGGAAGACACGATTATCATCATCGAAGGTCATCATCAAGCTCTTCGAGGAGGCACTCGGTCTCTGAGTCTCCCCGAAGCATGGAGGAAGACGTGGCACCACCGTGGAGTGGCACGGTGCCCTTTGGTGGCGTAAGGAGTACACGAAGCTCGTCCATGCGGTACACCAAACTGCAAGGACACACGGAGGAGCCACTCGTTCCACCACGATGCTCAACTCGTTCATCCACTCCACCACCATACACTACGAGGCATTCCAATGGGTTCATCATGAAGACAGAGAAGGAGGAGGAGAGGCTTGTTCATCTTGAGAGGAGGCTTGTGCAAAATGTTGACTTCGATGACACCCTCCAAGTGTAGGATTCTACTCGGATATTAAATCTTGAGCAACCTTGGATGGGTACAATTCTAATGGAGTTGGTGTAACTACTCACAAGGAGCTTGCCTTGGAAATTCTTATATATTGGCACCGGTCATTAATGAAGGGGTGTCGTGCCTCTCATTCCGCTTTGAAGATAAAGAGCAACTAGTTCCTTATGGATATATTGGAGAACTACTCGGTTACAAGAAGGAAGCCCCGGAGCAAGTTGATGTCCAAGAAAATATGTTAGAAGAATTTTTGGGAATGATTTCGGGAGAAGATAACAAGGAACCCAAAATTTCTCCTTGTCGGGATTTCTTTGGGATCGAGTACATGAAGCAAGGAAAATTTATTGATGGAGATGAGAGGAGAAGGTACAAGTTGACAAAGATTAATGTTCCTCTTCCCAACATGAGGTTGAGACCGAATGAAGACAAAATTGGTTAGAGGAAGGATTTCTTGTACCGGAAAAGAAGATTAAGAACAAGGTAAGTCAACGTGTCAATTAAAATTTTAAGACTAATGTTTTGTGGAGATTTGTTTGTTCAAGCAATAGGTATTGGAAGCAATCACGATGCCCCTGAAATCACAAGATCAAGCTCTTCAACATCTTCGAAGTCTGTTCGCATCAAGTTTTGCACAGCCTCATGGGAAGAACAACAGGATATCTTTGGATATTTAGAAGCCCCACGAAGTTACGCTTCCAATGAGTCAAGAATCAAATCGATCGGAGGTTCCTACAAGCGGATATGGCCGAATCACCAATGATTGCACGTCCTGAAAATTTCTGGACAGCAAGCAAAGGTGAAGTGAAACAGCCATAACTCCCTCATTTGGACTCCGATTAAGATGGATGAATACCCGTTGGAAAGGTAATTTTATAAATTTTTCAATAGAATCATATTTTGGTATATGTTCTGTTATGTTGTGTATACAGGGGGGAATCTAAAGAAGAGGCAGCTGCAATATGATGAGAACAAGATGGCGAAGGTGAGGACGACAACAACGAAGAGGAGCTTAGGGAATGCTTCCATTAGACCACTCATGAAGAAATTCAGAGGCTTGGAACAAAACAAAGACCCCTGGAGCATTGGCAAATGAAGACACGAGTTGGCGGCATCCGACGCAAGGAGGTGTTTGAAGAAGACCACAATGGACTACACACATAAGACAACATCCAAGGGTGCGGATATTTTTGGGCTCTCACATGAAGGATCATGGAACTACATGAAAACATTTAAGGCATGTGTGAAGCCCCACAAATAAAGGAAAAATTGTGGGAGAGGGATTATCCTCCGCGGCCCAAGACGAAGGAGAGGCTGCACATCAAGTAATGAACAACCACATGGAGGGATTCCCATATGGAGGAAGTATGACAATGCAAGCATGGGGGAGTGGGGCAGCCACGCCACCACATCCTCCATCATACATGCTTCCTAACGAAGTTTTCATGGCATCCCATCCAAACCAATGCAAGTCAAATGGAAGAAGGGACCACAAACATTGCCTATCAAGTTGGTCGCCTTCACATATCACCGCCGGAATAATTTCGAGGAGGACCGGCGCAACCATGCTACAAACAAGATCATCAATATCAACCACCGCAAGATGAAGAATGGAGAAGGAGGAAGAAGAAAAATAATAATGATGCCTTCAACTTTGGTTCGATTTTCCCTCTTTCCTTTTCTTTATTTTCAGCTTTTATGCACATTTGTGTGCGTAGCATTTTTAGTTTTTATTTATTTTCAGTATGTGTGTTAGTAGTAGTGTTTTCTTTAAATCAACATCAATAAAGTTTTCCACCAAGTTTATCACCTTTAGTGAAGATAATAAGTTAATGCCATGTTGATATATGATGAAAGTTGCCGCTTTGCTCATCTTTGTGCTTGTTTTATGCATGTTTAAGCTAGTACTCTCTTTTAATATGAATCTGAAATTTAATTAAATGCTAGCCTAATCTTGTGTGGAGGTTATGATAACTCAAGTCCCATAGTTCTTTTTCGTTGCTCTCAATTTTGAATGAATCAAATAACCTTTTTATTCACAAAAAGTTATGCTAACCATGTCATGAGTACCGCTTGCATTTTGCTCTACCCATCCAAAGCCCAAACTTACTTGAGTGCAAAACATTAATATATACAAAGATTTATTTTTGGGTGCATTAATTCAAGGCCTGATTTCTCTGGCCCGAGACTAAGAAGCTGGTCATTCTGTTTTTGCGTATCGTTCTTTATGCTAGCCTCTTCTATCCGTGCATTATGAGTTTCCAAATTGGGAATTTCGCAAACCTCGCCGGATATCCAACCACAAAATCCAAACATATATTTTTTGTGTTCACCTCCTTGACCACAACCTAATATATGAGTATGGATGAATATTTTGAGGAAGATTACAAGGAAGGTGCTTCAAGTGAGTAAGGGAGACATCCAAAAGGATCCCTAGGAGATTCTTCGTGTATCTCTCTCCAAGAAAATATGAGAGCTTCAATTCCCACCTTGGCACATTTATCACCTCTTTTGCCCGAGGACAAGCAAATGTCTAAGCATGGGGGGGGGGTTGCCAAGGAATTGCTAGTATAGTCTAGAGTTCAAGGGGAGCAAATAAAAAAAAAGAGAAAAAGTATGATGAAAGGAAAAAATGATGATAAAGAAGAAAAAGAAAGAAAGAAGGAAGAAAAAAATAAATATAATAAAGCCCCCCGGTTCTCTAGCTATGTTTAGTGCTTTTTGAGTTTTCAAGAAGATTCAAGATCAAGACCCATACTCATCAGATAACGAGGACTTCGTTTGTGCCTCGGGATCACTCTTTGTCATTTGCACATGTCCACCTATCTCAAAAGTGTGTGTATTTTTCTCTCCCCCCTCCTTGATAACATTATTTTTCCAATGACCTTTTTGACGAGTCTCGGTAAGACCATGAGAAGCTAGTCTTGTTTTAATAATATCTCAACTATAATATCTTGGTAGGACTAAACTTTCCTATAGCTCCATATAAAGCTTTCGACCATATACTTTGAGAGAGGAAAGGAGTAGAACAAGTAGGCTTGAGAGACAAGATGAGATGAGAGTACATGAGCAAAGTGCAAGATAGTTATTTTTGATCTTGGTAAAGCAATTTTTCTCTTTATCTCATTCTTTATTTTCAAAATTTCTGAGATTTGTTTAAAAGTTTGAGAGCTTGATCAAGTACTTATGGAAAGAGCTTGAATGATATGTACCCTCCATAAAGATAAAAGTTAGTACATTATGGAACTTTAATGAATATAAATTTAGAGAGCATTATGTTTTCTCATGTATGATCAAGTGCAGGGTATGAACACCGAAGGGCAACGCTGATATCCAAAGAAGGCTTACTCGAGGACGAGCAAGGTTTAAGCATGGGGGGATGTTGGCGGTCGATTTCCTTCAACCTAGCCACATGTTTACCTTCTATGTTGGTATTAATTTGTTATTCACACTAACGATCCTAACCCTCATTATATGTCAAGTTCGGACTCATGCATGGTATTTGGAGTTTATTGTTTACACAGGAATCAAGAGCCTAAATGAGGACTTCCGGGTAAAGTTCATCAAGGGTTTTACAAGGTGATCACGGACCCCGGGACAAGTCAACATACAAGATGAACATGACTCCAAATGAACCAAGGACTAAAGCGTGAAGCCGAGAAGTGCTGAGGACCTAGACGGAAGATGCGGGACTTCATACGCCAAGCACCCTTATCTAAACCGCGAGGAAAATGACGTCAAGGGACCACATGCAACTCGGCAAAAGTTCTAGAAAACACGAGAAGCAACGAGGAGGAAGCGGGGGCCGAACTAGGCTGAATTGGGCCCGGGCCGGCCGGCCCAGGCCAGCCGGCCAAGACCACTTCGGGAGCGGTTTGGCACCCCCTTTGACCTAGCTGTTCCTTAGGCTATTTATAGCCCCCGTGCCTCGAGCCACACATCAAGCAATTCGTCATCCGCCGTCGAGGAGCAAAGAAGGGAGGGACACCCTTCCGGAGAGGAGAGGGTCGAGATGGTTGACTAGGGTTTCCCTAGCCGACGAGGGAACATTGCATGGAAGACCACGTCAGAGTTCTAGAAGCTAAGGACCAAGATCAAGGTAGGATCCTGGTGGTGATCTTGTCCATGTACTATACTTCATGTTGAATTTGCAAGATTGAATCCGATTTCTAGTGATCAAGTGCTTTCTTTACGACTTTGTCTTTGCTTGGGTATTCTTATTCTCCGATCTATTCCGCGGATAGATTGCTTAGGATGTTCTTGTAGCCATGGTGGCTAGAGGTGCATACCTGACCTACCGAGCGTTTTCAACACGTTCCTCGTGAACGTGCTCTTAGGTTCACCTACACAATAAGCGGGACACCGTGACAGGATGTTGATCACGTGTACGGTAGGTGCCTTTGAGGGTTGGAACGGAAGCCACAATTTAAAGAGGCTTTTAATGAGATTCGTTTGCTTTATTCTTCTTGGTTTGGGAACTTCAGCAAAAGATCTGATCCAATCTCTAGATTAGTTTTACCTCCTCTTTCTCTTGCTACCTCCGGTGTTTAGTAGATTAGATGTGTTTTCATGGTTCTTCCTTAGATTAGATGCAAAAACCCCTTTCAAGATCAAAGCTTTTTTCGCTTATTAGATTGGATCTTGCATTACACATTGTTCCACGGATTCGATACCTTGGGTTCACCACTCAAGGGAAGAAGGGTCCCTTGACTAAGACGCAGGATTTGTCCGCTTGCAAGTCCAAATGAACTTTGCAACGATAATCAAACGTCAATAGACAGCAGTGCTCCTTCCTTGTTTTTTGACCTCTTCAACTTCTTTTGCTCAGATTTGGCACTTGGAAGATCAACAACTGATTTTTCCCTCTCTTTACCATTAGTAGCCGAAGCTCTCAACACATTAATCGGCTTTTTATTAACTGAATTCAGATCTGAACATTTATCTTTGCGACCATCTCTTTTCACCTGGTAAACTTGCTTGACAACCTTTTTTTGTTTTGAGCACTAGACCGATTTTTATATTCAAAACGGTCACTTTCAACATACGGCTACCTTGCCCGTGATGGTCGCCTTGGAGCTGCATACTCAACATGATATGGTCTGAAATATGAAGGAGTATGTGCCCATGAATCACTCCACCCCCATGATGAATAAGGATGAGCACTAGTGGGATATGAAGCATATGAAACCGGTATTGATGGCTCAAAAAGAGAATATGTTGCTACTGATTGAAAACCCTTTCTTTGCCGATTCCAATTCCCAGAATTATGCTTAGGAGGCAATCTTGATGATTTAACTTTATTTCACCGATTAGCACGCTTGGCCTCATTGCCTTTTTGATACTTAGCCAGAAGTTCGTCAAAAGTGAGCTTCAGCCTTTTACCATTGTGCTTGACATGGTCTTTACCTCCATTAGCTACAGGATGTTCAGATTTGGACATCCCTGATTTGTTCACACTTGCACCGGTCAGACCTTTGGGCTGCACCGGTCTGACCTGTGGCTCACCGGTCTGACCTTTGGGTTGCACCGGTCTGACCTGTGACTCCAGAACAGGAAGAGTAACAGGTTCCTGTCTCGATGAAGAAAAATTCTTTTGCCCCCCAGTAAATTCCGGGATTTTGATAGGCTCATCGTCCTCGAAAATTGCTTGATCTTGCATGTTTTGGACGATGTCCTTCTCAACACTCGGGAGCTTTGAATCTTCCTCTTTGGCAATTAAATTTTGATCCTCGGATGAACCGGCTGATGCTAACCGATTTAATGATCCTTTGCCATCAAAACCAATTGTTGACAGTTAGTCATCCTCTTGTATTTGACAAAATTTCAATCGTCCAGTGTTAATGGGCGATTGTATAAATTGGCGAAATATATTGCAATCTCTAGTATTATGATCAAAAGAATCATGCCACTTGCAATATTTTCTATCCTTTAACTCAAGAGTTGATGGACTAACTTTGTGATAAGAGAGCTTAATAAAATTATTCTCTAGCAAGATATCAAATAAATTATCACACAAAGTTAGATCAAAGGTGTACTTTATTTTTTCCAACCGATGCTTTTGTGGAGAAGGCTTTAAGGCCAAGCAAACGAATGTTTCAGATTTCTCATGGACCCATTCGGCTATACCTTTATTTGCACTTCTCATACCCGATGCTTTAAAGTTGGTCACTATATTAGCATCGGACTTCACAAAGGTTCTCGATTTTGATTTTTTTCCTTTTAAGTCCAGAATATCCATAAGCACACCATGAAGAGAAAAACTTTGACAATGATGATGTAGAAAATTTAAATGTCAAAGTATTTTTATGATCAGCCTTTTTAATCTTTACAATGCATTGGCTGATAGAATTTGAAGGTATATTTTTGCTAACAAGTAAATTACCATTCTCAATCGATCTTCTAGAATTATTTATGATAGAATCACTAATAAATGAATTTACTAAAAATACACGATCTGATTGGGAATTACTTGTAAAACATACCTTATCAAATAAATTGGAGAGGCGAGGAACCTTGATGTAGATGATGTCGTACTTCTCTTCTTGAGGGCAGCCCACAATCATCCTCTGCTTGGACCGGTCAGACCGGTGTAGGGAACTGGTCAGACCGGTGGTCCAGGGTTGCTGGAAATCACCTCGCGTTGACATGCCATTGATTCCTTCTTGCCTCCTTTGTCTTGTTCTTCAATGCTTTGAAGTTCCATACTTTTCTTAGCATGAACTTGTCGCTTAGTAGCATGATAATCACTAGAAAAGTGCACGACGCCTTCGGCTTTAGAAAAATCAAGCATGGCTGTTTTCTTTTGATTAACACGCTCCTCTACAGCTAAGCTTGACTCTTTTGACATAACAGATTCATAATGTATACTATTTGGTTCAGTTGCCATAGTAACCGAACTATTGCTCAAATCTGAATCATTTTTATTTTCACTATCATGTGACAAGGCAGTAAGCTTATCAAGATCAGATCTCTTTTTTATCAATGCAGCCATGTATGCTTTAATGCTAGCAATTTCAGCATACCAAGCATTAGAACCAACCTCAAGAGGTGCATCTGTCCTTGCTGAATTGTCATTAATTTGGCTAGAGTTATAAGAAACATTTGGATCCAAATCACGATTATTAGCATTTGTATGTGATGGTGAGAAGGTAGGTGCAACCTCCACTCCATTAGTGATTTGTGAAGCATATGATGGTTGAGAATAACTGGACATATAGCTAGAATTAGCATAGCCAATTTTCTCATTCACCGGCCTGCTTTGTGATGTAATCAAATATTGTGAATTTCCAACCGATGAATAAATAGATGAAACACCTTGCTGAAAATTTTTAGAATTGCTAGCATGTGGTGTTCCATAAGAATTGGCCGAACTCACCATGTTAGTTTGGCCTTGATACATGTTAACCGACTCTTGAACTTGTTGCACAGCCGGTGTGTCTAGGTAATGTTGTATGTTGCTAGTATCGTTAAAATTCAAAGCATGCATATTTGAATATTAAATTCAGAATTATAATTTGCACAATTAAAACCATCTGAATAATTACTAGTCGATGCAATATGCCTACTAGTATCAAATCTAGCAACATCAACATAAGGATTCATGGTACTTGCAAAATAACTATTAACATTAGACATAAGTAATGTATTTGCAAATTGTACCTTGGGCTCGTCGTTGTTAAACTGATGTGAAGTGTATGAATAGCCCGCCATAATAAGTCTTGATGCTTCAGATCTTGTAATAGAGATAAATCCAGATATCCTCGAAAATCCCAGCAATCAATGACCAATATCTTGCTTCACTTTTAAGCTTCAATATGTAGTAGCAAGCAAGACAAAACACAACGCAAACGGCTTGAGCAGCCTGATGCAATGTGATAACTATAGATGCAATCGGTCCTGAAAGACCTGATTCAACTATAGTGGCGAATCAAGATAATAATGGATCGATTAAGTAAAAGGCTAGGGATTGATAGAACGGTTTGAGCAACCTGATCTTTTTCCCCCGTGGAGTCGCCAATTTGTTGACACTTTCTTGGTCAACACACGAGAGCACTAGACCGTGCAGGTCGCGAACAAACCGAAGAGCGAAGACGCCGTGACCAGTCAGACCGGTCAAGGCCACCGGTCAGACCAGAGTCCTAGGGTTTGGCTCAAATCGATCGTTCGGGAGGATAACTGCCACACTTACGTGATGGAGGACGGTTAGGTTTACGAGCAAACCAGCAAAGAGATAACCAACGCACTTACATGACGAAGAACGACTAGTTTACGAGCAAACTAGCAAAGACCGTCAAAGCTCTCGCCCGGGAGGGACCCCGTCAGGGTGAGGACGTCGCCGGCGTGCCCTAGGTCGGCCAGCAGGCCCTAGGACGCCATCTATGACCGTGGAGATCAAGAGAAGGACATCATGGAGGTTGGAAGAGGTGTTGAGAGGATAAACAACAAAGGTAATGATAGATTCGATTGTGTTCCCCTCAATCGGCCATAACCCTTCATAAATATAGGGTGGGGAGGTCTACCCCCATGGGAGGTTGAATGCTCACCATAAACCGACCTAAAGTCAACTTACAACTCTAATTCGGACTCAACCATCGCAAACCGGTCAGACCGACCTCCAAATCTGGTCAGACCGGATTTTCCATCGTGTACAGCAGTTAAAACCGGTCCCACAGGTTTACGAATCCGCTCCCACCGGATTACCCCATGTAGGCAAACTTCAGGTCGTCATAACTTCCTCATTCGGACTCTGAATTATGCAATCCATATGTCCATTTCGATCGTCTCGGTGAGGACTTCAGCTTGGTGCACTCAAAACCATTATTGGAGCTTATCTTAGCGCTATTTTATGTGCTTCTTCATCTTCTCCAATGAAATCATGCCCAAGTCTCCAAATATGATGTACACGACCTGCACAACATATATGCATACCAGAATTGCAGAATAATGAATGTTAGCACTGAATCTGCACGTATCGCTCGTACCACCCAGCTGCCTATGTCGAAGACAACGTCCACAGGGGCTTAGGCTGCAAGTGTTGCGCATATGCTTTTGTGTACTGACGGAGGAGGAACATCAATGCGATCGTCCTCAAGTATCGTAATAACACATGATATGTTTATGCGACCTCCGTTGGAGCTTACGCGCTCAATGTCACGATGCTCCACCAGGCATTCGAAGCCTCGTTGTCCTAGACCCCCATTCCTGAATTCAACATCTTTTGTAGCTTGAACTCGAAACGTATCATTGTCATCGGTGGGGTATCCAGCCACCGCTCACAACAATACTCGCACCTACATGTGGAACCATGCAGTGTCATCACAGGCTCTACAAAAGTGAGAGCATATATGCATGTGTGAATGTATGTATTCATAACAATGAGAAACCTACCTTTTGGGCTATGTTCATAGGAACGAGGAGGACGGCAATGCCGTCTGGTACACCCATCCACTGATGATCAGTCATACCTGTAGGATAGCAACGTAGCCTCCATTGACGACCTCCAACCATGAATGTACCGGATTCCTTGTACTGCCCCGTGGTTCCTTCTGCTTTCGCTTCCTCGCTTGAGACTAAGAAGTCGACTTGCTTGGAAGGAGACATGTTAGTGTCTAGAGCCATGATCGCAAATGGCGGTAATGATTGACTCGTGGGTAAACTGCGTCCTTTTATTGTGGGAGTGCGTGTGCCGTTCCGAAACAACAACCGTTCGTCGACATGAGTTACCACTACTTATTACCCAGTACACTGAACGGACGTGTCCCTTCAGTGCGGGTGTGCACACATTCGGGTCATGAGCGCCTGGTTACCAGTCCCGAAAACTGTACCAGTACTTAACTGCAGTTCACAATGGTCCTGACGTGGATGAACTTGTGGGAGTGTCGTTCCCAAACGGTCATTCGACACAACCTTCTATGCGTTAATGCCTTTTCAATTCCGGCATGTATTATCGTGTTTTGGCCTTGTCACATCGGCAAGTTCGTCACGTTTCTTAGTCTCAGAGCAGCATGCCACAGTTTGCATTTTTTGTGCATCCTCATCGTACTTTTTGTAGTAACGGCCGCTAGATCATGTCTTCGAATAACTTCAGGATTCGTAATATATATTAAACCTGTTTTGGATCGGATGCATGGTCTACAACTACTAGAAAGTACTAGTAGTGCCTTTGCACCACTCTCTATTTTTATTGTTTTGTATATTTACTACTATAATAAAAATAATAATAGAAAACAACCTAGACTGGCATAACCTGCACCCAGCCACGGGTTACCCACAAATCAATGCTGCATCTGGTCGTGTCGATCCTTCGAGCAACCTAGTACACCTATTCGGCCATTCGGGTACGGACTATCAGTGCTGCATATATAGGGCAACTATGTGCGACTGGGTTATGCACAGACCGGGTTACGCAGCATTCAAGCTGCGTGGTGTAGGCAACACCCACATGACGGAGCAACCTGGGATACACGGCATGCTATGGTAACCCAAACCGCTAGCCATGTTGCATCACGCATCATGGTGCCGAGAGGGTGTGTAACCCACTGGGCTGCCACCAAATGACTTCGGTTACCATTATATGTGGATCGAGGGACCATGCAGTAGGGGTGGTGCGTAACCGAGACTGCGCGTAACCCAAACAAACAGTGCAGTCAAATGGTGGTAGACCCTTTGGGTCATTCGGGTAACTCAGCAAAAAATTGATCCCCTTATACCCTCCGATGAATCTCAACCTCGCCGCTCGGTGTGGCGGCGTAGCCACGTCCGCCGCCTACCTTGCGCCGCCAGATCACTACATCGGTTCCGCACTCGTCCCTCTGCCGGTGTCACGGGCCTCGTCCAGGCCATCGTCAGACCAAACTATCCAGGGCGCTGTTGACAATGGAATGGAACGGAGGACATGAAGATGCAATGAAGTAATTAACTTTGCAGCGATGAATGTACTACTAAACCATGTTGGATTTTTTTGAGTAGACCATGCTGGAACTAATTGTTTCGATGGAGATGAAATGAATGCCTTCCGCGAGTCAATTTGATTGAAAACAAGTTTAATCCATATTTGACATAACAACATGGCATCCCATAATTAACTATATTTACGATTTATCCTGCACCCACTCTCTTATGCATCAACAATGTTTTTTTGAGATCCGCATTGTTAGCTAGTAAGTTAGAACTTTGAAGACCGACGGCCTAGACTGACTGTCGATTCTGCGCGTTACCTGAGGAAGGTTGGGTTACGCACGCAACATCGCTTTTGCCGGGCAGCACAACAGGCCGCGGGTGTTGTCGGACCTACGTAACCTACGCCCATCCGGTTACGCACGAGGCATGGTGCCCGGTGCAATGTCACTAGATACTGTGAAGTGCGAACGCGCACAGACATACAGAGGCATGCAAAACCTACCCAGTCTACATTACGCTGGAGCCACGCTGGGTGCTTGCGAGTTTGGTTTACAAACGCTTTCTACTTGGCTGCTTACGAGTTTCCGCTTCACAAGACGGAGGGAGTACTCCGCACAGTTGTTTAACTTAATAAAAAAAGTTCAGGGAAAATGGTGTCCAAAGTACAGTAAACGTCTAAATAAACTATGATATGCTTGCTGGTACTCTGTACTCACTATGGAAATGAACCGTATCAGCCAAACTACTATCATGTGTCATTAAGTCGCCGTTGCTCCTCTTTTCGTCAGTCGCATCTTATTCGGACTCTAACAACCTCCACTATCCAAATTTCTCTTCCAACCTAAATGCAGATGACCTAATAAATACGTGGACGCGTTATAAACTCAGAGAAAATGAGATGATACCTTTGCTAGGTGGCACTTCACTATCTTGTGGAGGTACAACATCGTCACGAACATCCTCTGCTTGCTCCTGCTCCTCCTCCTCGAGCTCCTGCTCCTGCTTGTTCTTCGACTTTCTCTTCTTCGTGAGATGGCAGCTTGGCCTGAGGGTGCATACACATTAAATAAACGTTTATGTACTAAACACAAAATGTCAACTACTGCTAAGGATGCTTGAGGAGTTCAATGCAGAAACCATGTGTACCTCTTATTTAAGTTGGGGCAACTAGGTTTCGTATGCCCTTTTACCAAGCACCCACTGCATCTGTACTTAGATATACCCTAATTAATTCTTTCGTGGAGGGCCTTTATCCTTTTCGAAGGAGCACCTCTGTGAACAATCCGCAACGGGTCCAAAACAGTTTCAAATTGACAATGTGGGTCGGCTTCAGTAAATATCTTAGGCAAGTGATTTTTTCTGTCCTCTTCAAATTGGTGTGCCTTGATGCATTCATATACCTCCTGCAAAGCATCCCTCAACTTCTTTGTCTGGATTGGACTCGGTGAGGCATAGTACGCAACTTTGGTACCCATGTCTCGCATATCACGGAACCTGTGAAAGGACATGGACTGGTAAAAAATTTGGGTCCTCCTCTCTGGAAGAAATCCAGACTTTGCAGAAACGGTGAGCCTAGACTTCATGCAGGCTCGTGGTAATTTGGCTATGCTAGTGTGAAACAACACTGGAAACATGTGATAGCATGTGATGGCATCGCACTCCAGCTTTCGACAATTGCAACGCAAGTCCGCCTCACCACACGTTGGGTTGGTAGTAGACATCACGGCAAATTTCTTATCTGGCTTGCCATTTCTATAGGCAATAGTGAATTTCATCGTTTCAATGGCATGCTGACCATTCTGAGGTGTCACCATTTTGAAGTTGTACTGTTCATTCTTAACCGCAAAGCACAAGGACCTGTCGATCTGCTTCTTAACAATATCAAAATTTTCCTGAGTGTAAGTACTAGCATAATACTTTTCAATCTTAGATGCTTGGGTCGTAGTGAACCGGAATGAATGCAGTGTATTGGAATCCAGCATTAACTCAGTTGTCCGCGTATGGTACACACAGCTCTCATAGTGCTCCATTAAAGAAACCAGTGTCATTTGGGGATGCAGATACATGTGCAGCCTTGAATTCAAGCTCTCACTTCGCTGATTGGTGTGGAGTCCAAGGAAATAGCTAAGTTGCAGCCCACAAATTCCTCATGTTATACATCTTTATAAGCCAAGTGTTTTTTGTAGGCCTTGTGTTCCCCTATAAATTTGGACCATTGGCTTTCAAAACATTCAGGTGTATATGGGTGATACATAAACTGCTTCAAGTCACATTTCAGCTTCTTGCCGCGAAGACGTTTGACCAGGTTGCGATCTATGTGCCAGGTGCAGATTCTGTGGTTAGAATTTTCCAGTACGTCACGGATGGCATTCTGCATTGCGAAGTCTCCGTCAGTGATCACTGATTTGGGGTGCTGCATGGACATTGCGCACATAAATGTCTGGAGCCACCACTAATATGCCTCTGTGGTTTCCTGTGCAAGAATGCCACATCCGAATATGACGGTCCTTCGGTGGTGGTTTACTCCAATGAAAGGAATGAAGGGGTGGTTCTACCGATTTGTCCTGTATGTGCTGTCAAACACAAGAACGTCTCCAAAAACCTGATAGTCCAAACGAGATTGTGCATCACACCAGAACAAGCACTTCAAATGTCCCATGTCATCTTCTGCGTAATCGAAGTAGAACCCGGCATTATCTGTCTTGCGGGCCCACAAGTGCTTGAGCACTGTTCCTATGTCGCTACTTCTTTAGCTGGTCACAGAAGTTGTATAGGTCCTTTGTTGTGAAGCCTACTCTGTCGTATCCTCCATGCTGCTAGTCCATGACGTCCATAATTTGGTTTTTCTTGAGCCCTGCTATTTCATAGGAGGTGATTTCTGCCATTTGTGCCGTAGTGATATCCCGGTGCCCACGGAAGAAGCAGGTGAGATAAGATGTGGATAGGTCATGGCCCTGTTCAGCGATGAATGTGCTTACTACCCACTTTCCCGTTTCTCTGTTAAGCTTGACGATCAGTTTGGCCATGCAGCCAATCCTGGTTAGGCTCCTGGGCTTCCGGCAAAGATCTTCCGGATTTGAATCCATGTGCCTGTCATCACGCCATCCTTCACGGCAGCAAACCAAAGTTCTTGATGTACAGACTCCATCATCATCATTCTTCATAGAAGATTTCCTTACCCCGAAACCTTTGTCCTTGGCATAATTTTTGTAGAAATGAAACGTTGCGTCCTCGCTGTCGAAAGTCTGGCTAGTAATGTAATCACGTTCAAGTTTCTGATCGCCGGTGAGGATGTCAACACCGGCCATGATCCGCGCTGGAAAGGGAACGACGTACAGGTGAAGCAGATCCATATCCAAAAGTGCAACAATACAGTAGTGATTACAAATTAAAAGGGATCGAATGTTGGGAACTGATCACGTTGACAGAGAGTGGGTACTCAAGGCGAGAACTCACCGAAACCACAAGGACGTTGGTCGATCGTCGGGGATCAAAGAACCAGATCACTGGGGGACGATGGCGTTTAGGGTAGTATGGCCAAAGGCGAAAGTGGACGAAGTGGGAGAGGCAGGGGCACGAAGAGGCGAAGGTCGACCATAGCAATCTTCGTGTTTGTAATATTCTATATATACTAGTATATAATGTATATAGTAGTACATGATGACGGATCCCATGCGTCTCGCCGCATTGTGCGCACTGACTGTATATATGCGTCAACTGCCATAGAACTTTGTATCCTTCCTATTTTATAGGATATCTCCGAAGAGACGCCATACGGAGTATACTAGCCGACCTGTGGTTTGGTTATACGCTACTTGTTCTCCCTCCGTAGACACCATGGCTCGTGTGTAACCGCCTAGGCGAGGGTAACGCAGGTTCGACACGACCCAGTCGGTGTTGGTGGTGTTGCAAGAGCCATGCAACATGGATGGTGCGTTACTGAACAGGTGTAGGTTACTCGCAGAATCGACAGGACCAGATGCACATCATGGATGGTGCGTAACCAGGTCTACATGCGTAACCCAGTCGGTATTGCATGAGTGACGCAGAATAGATGGTGTGTAACCCTGCCGACCGGGTGCTGGAGCCAAATGAACTGGGGGTTCGACATGACACGACCCGCCGTATTGCGCGGCAACCGCGATGCTGCGTGTGTAACCCAGGCGGTTATCACAGAAACCTACACTGCGTCGGTACACATGACACACCCCATCATGAAGGTGTGTAACCTAGTGCGCGCTCAACCACCGAGTCGTTGTTGCATCAAGCAGCATGGAAAAAATTTTCGTTCAGGGAATCTTTCATGCATGGAGTACTAAATTTTGTCTCGTGATTTTGCATGGAGTTGTGCAAATAGTTTTGCAAACTGACTTATTTAATACTCCTACCTCTAATTAACAATCAAAGGAGGAGTAACAATTTTTACTCCTCCAACCAAACACGGGCGGTTTAGGGTTTTTTTGCCCTTTATCCCTCCTTCGCGCAGTCCAACTTTACACCCCCGCTGCCGTCTCTCTCTCTCCTCCTCCCGCGACCCGCACGCCTCCTTCACTTACAGGCCGCCGTCGCCTCCTCGATCCCTGCCACCCCCTCCACCCCCACCACTGGCGACCTCCCTCTCACCTCGGCAGGCCCGGATCTGGCACGTGGCGGCCTCTCCCTCGGGGATTCCGGCAGCGACGCGGGGAGGTGGGGACCGCGGCGGAGCAGGAGGCGGCCTCCCCGGAGAGGGCGCGAGGCGATATCCGTCCCCGACGGGCAGAGCAGGGGTGTGAGGCAAGGCGGGATGACCAGCGACGCGACCTCCCTCCTCTGCCCTCTCCCTCCCATCGAGATCCGGGGCGGAGAAGCTGTTGACATTTCTTAACGCAATCACCAAAGAACAGGTATGGAACCCATCCTGGTAACAGTACCAGAAATGCTGGTTGGTAATTCTTAACGTTACAGGAATCCGCAAGCGCACGGAAGTACCATTGTAGCATATCCTCAAAGGAGTATTCCAAAGGGTATCGAATCCAAGGAAGGCATTGGTGGATTGACAAGATCAACACTACTGCAATGAGTATAGATCATAGACGGAAATAAATCAGACACTCAAGTACAGGGGTAAGATAATGATAATGGGGTCAGTGTGATCACACACACACTCACTCTTTCTCTAAAGGGTCTTAGGCATAGGAGGCAACATATGAGTTAGTTCTAGGTTCTTATGTACTATACACATAAAGCTGGTAGGAACGAGTTAGATACACTAGCGTTGAAGAACATTGACTTAAGCACCCAGCTACCACGAGGAGCTAACCTCCTGCGTTGCTTCTGCACAACTCCGGTTTTTAGATTTTAGACTCCTACAGCTTATACGAATGTGGGGGATTTCAGAGGGACCAACAGCTGTCACTACCGCGGCCTAACCCAAGACAAACCGTGGGATAAACTCATAAGTAAGGTAGCTACGCAACCCAAGCACCATGCTTACGTTGTTAGCCGGACTTGACCAGCGCGGGCTATTGTGACCCAGGTCAAGCCACAGATAAACCAGCCAATTACACCGAGTACCGTAGCTCAAGCACAGACTTCATACAACGCAGTCATGTCATCTAATTAGATTAAACCAGGTTAAGTACACAAACGTATTCGTGTTTTCCTATGTCTATTCAACTAGATCAAAGGGTCGTGTTCGCGAAGAATACGAGCCTCTAACTTATGAACAAACACCAGAAGCATGTGAAAGTCACCCGTCAACTGGATCGAAAGGCCTTGTTCATCAAGAACAGAAGCCTCTAAATGATGAACAGGTGAAGAAGACAAGAACAAATCGCTCATGTATACTAACACAACTTTATGTGAAATAGCTGAATAACTCAAGTAGATCAAAGTCATACAAATGAAATAAGATACAAGAGAACTCATACCTAGATCCCAAAGGAGACTTGGAACCTGAATTAGAACAACTCTAGCCTACCTCCTAGCCTTGAGACTAAAAGTGAGAGAGGTGTTGCAGGTGTGGATGTATCATAAGTGAGCCCCCTCTCCTTCTATTTATAGGCCCGGGCACCGGCGAGGAATGGATGCAAACACCCCGGGAATGGCGCCTAGGACCAATAGGGAAGCACCACGTGGAAGGCCCTGAGTGGCGGCCACAAGGTCGGTTCGGCCGACCTGTGGGGTCGGCCGACCCCCTGTGGGCCCCACTCGGGGTGTGCATCCTCCTGGTGGCTGTTCTGTGGGTCCTTAGGTCGGTTCCCGGTAGCCACCCTGTTTTGGCGCGATTTGCATGCCTTTGTGGGCCCATGGATCCTTGTGATGTCCACGTGTCACACTCTGATTCGTCAGGTGTTGCTTCACTTGGATTGCTTGCATGGCATGCATGCATGGCGCCCTAGTTGGTAGCTTTGCATGCATGTCATCCTTGTTGGCAGCCCACCTAGGATGAGGTGATGTGTCATGGATCATAGAAGGTGAGTTTGCCACTCTTTTCCTGCTTATTTTTCTACAATCAAATAATCTCCAAGGACATGTGGAACTACATTATTCTTAACTGAATACGTGTAAGAAATGCCTTATGCTCCTTTATTCATGAGTATATTGACGGCTAAAGTAGGCACTTAACAACCATCAACAACTCCCCCAAGCTAGCCTGTTGCTCGTCCCGAGCAAGAGATTAAGGACTTAGGTTGGTTGATCAGGAGTTGCTACAATGTGGTATTCCTAATGTATAACAAGATACAGCTAGGTACTCTATCAAGGGTTGAAGAAGTTGACATTGATCTTACCTTACACTCGATTGATATGGGGCGTGTAGCTTCACCTGCCTTGGGCGGTTGAAAGATAGAATGGTTGTATAAAGATTACTAATCACATGTACCTTAATCAATTATCAATCTGGATGTTTTGCAGGTTTTTCAAAAAGAAATCAATGTTCCTCGAATCATACTCTCGGATCACTCAATGTGTATGATTCCTCACCAAGGCACTGTTTTGCCTTCTTTCACCACCTAATTCTAATAAGCTCATATGTAGAGCTATAGGTAGGGAAAACATGTGGCATACCTATTTCTCATGTATTGTTGAGTCGAAAACCGGATCCTTGGGAGAACAAGTCATACACCGTGATCAAGATGTGCAAAAGTGTGTCTATGATGGATGGATAATGAACTCCTATTTGCATGATTTTACTCTCCTCTTTTTTTGAAATTTTTGAGACTTGGGCTATGTCTCTTTATTCTCTCTTTTTTTTATGAACATAGCCCATAGTCCTTGCTGAATATTTTTGGAGGGAGAGCAATCATGGAACAATGCGCGGAGCTTTATTTTGTGGAATGGATGGGAGATGGATGAAATGATGGTTGCTAACTTCCAGTGTAGAAGTTTCGCAAATGGTGGTGTGTACGTGATCCTGATCATGGAAGTAATGACAAGTTTACTCGCCGAGGGTCACAACAATTTGACAAGACTCAATGAAGAAATCAGGTAGCAAATGTGGAGGTTAACAGAAGCTAAGATCTACATATGGCCTTGGATAGAAATTTCTTAACATTGAGGAACTTATCATTTTAGCATTTTTCAAAAGAAAACTCCGGACATCAAACATCACTTAGTACTAGCTCATAGCAACTCTATTATACCATATCATACCTCGCAACAACTTAGGCAAAGATCATGCTTTTGCTACCCACAAATTTCAAGATTAGGTTCGATCATACTAGCCAACAAACTCAAAACTTAAATAGGGTACTAAGCTGTAAACAAGGCATACAAGAGGAATAAACAGAGCAACTATTCATCATTTCAACCATGGAGAATAAGAACACTCTTACCGCGCATATGAAAACAAACTAATTTAAGAAAGCAAATAAATATTTTTGGTCTTTTTAACTTTTCAGATTTTTATGTGTTTTTAGCATATGGGGTTCTGAAAACAATAGAAGATACAAGTTACCTCAGAATGGGGGTCCTCCCCCAAGCTAGCTTCAGGCTCACTGCTGTGGAGGGTGGTATCACATCCACGCGTAGTAAGCCCTCTGCTTCTCCAGCTGTCGCTGCTGTCTCTACTCCATGGTGTGAATCCTCTCGCCAGTCATACACTGCCAGTCCCGAGTGGACTCAGCCTGCTGGTGCATTGTCTCCTCCATGGTACCGACACGGATGTTGAGCTCGCTCATCTGCTGAGTGCGGGTGGCCCCATGAGATGACGAGCGCAACCCGGACGATGAAGACGAGTCCCCGTAGGTCGCACCGGCGGGCCTAACCCACTCGCCACTCCCTGCACTAGGCCAAGTCGAGCTACTCGCATCTGGCTGACACATGGGCTGGTCCCCACCGGGGCATATCCGTGTGTAACTCCAGACATGTACCCGGCCGAGGCCCACGCGCCAGACAACGGTGGGGTAGGCTGTGGCTGAGGCGACGACTATGACGGCGGATGTTGTGGAGGTTGCTGTGCTGTCGCTGCCCTCCTGATGCACTCCTAGTGACCCTGTCTCCAGAAACACTAGAACGACTTGGTTCCTCAAGAGGAACGGTCAGTGGCCCTTGGCCGTACAAACGGAAATCCTAGTTAGGTAACCGAATCTGGTTTGCATGGCCAGGGTAAAAGAAAACCAAAGAATCATCCGGGCCCTTCTTAAGAGTATGTCCTTGAATCAAATACGCCTCATCTATCACGGCCTGAGGAGAATCAATGTAGGGAACATTAGCCCCTTGAGTAATCCCGAGACTCAAAATGATACATGTGATCATAGACGTACACTCAATAGAACCCGTCATCCTAAAATTTGTCAACCACTGCCGAATCATAGCTTGCACTATGGAGATTCTGATCCGTCTGACCACGGCATATAATATCCTCATCTCGTCCATGCGCACGGTTTGAACATCATACCTTGGAAAGAGAGTGATGGTGAGCCACTTGTGCCACAGTCGGAGAGTGGGATGTGTGATATTGTTGCACCAAGGTGCTAACTTGCCACGGACAGGCCGACCAGAAAGTTCTTCCCAAAAACCATCTCGAATAAAATCGTTGCAAGCTTGATCGAGAGAAATAGCACAACGACGATGAAAACCGAGAGCGCGACTAAGATCTGGCCATGAGACTCGATACGACATTCCATGAAAATGAAACGTAATACCGGTCTCATCCTCCCGAAGAGTACAGAGAAATTGGATGGTGAGAGACCTAGAAACGATCTCCCACACCGGAACAAAGTTCTCCCAACCAAGAGCATGCCAAATGGAATCGAACTCCGAGTCCATACCTATTTTCTCGAGAAGGGCCGAGTCGAACTCCTTGGTGTTGGTGAAGACTCGATCCTTGATGAGAGCGTAGGCTTGTCTCTCCCGGTCGTCCCTCAAGTCGATGAAGGCGGAATCAGCGTCGAACACTCCTTCGGCTTGTGGTGTGGATTGCTCCTCCTCTTCCTCTTCTTCACGGTCGGTTGACATTGGACCCGGTGTAGCTCCAGAGTGGTGAGACGAGCCCTCTCCGTCTCTAGAACAGCGTAAGCGGGCCACCTTCTGGTACGCACCGGCAATCCAACTCATCTTGCACAACAATGGGACAACACGAGCACTCGGTGATGGGTTAGTGAAATCGTAATGAAATCCTTACCGAGCTTGCTCCACCAATATTCAAAATTCAGCAACAAATTGGAGAGAGAGCTTGACACTTCAACTCGAGCAAGAAATCCAAGAAAACCAAAGAGTAAGAGCAAAGGGGGAGAGAGGGTGATGGAAATGAGTGAATGGGAGAAGAAACCCCTCAAACCCCCTTCTATTTATAGGCAACCGAGCCAGGCACCGGTGGAGAGGACAAGAGCAACGGCTAGGAGCCGTTGGAGGAGGCTGGGCCCACATGACCGTTGGCCAGGGTCGGCCAACCCCTGGGGTCGGCCGAGCCCCTGCCGGGCTCGCCTGCCTCCAACTTTTTGCAACGGCTCTCTAACGGCTACCTGATGTCCTGCCCAGATGTCTAGGTCCAGATTCGCCCAAAATTTTGGTCGAATAATTCTTCTAGGATTTTCCAACTCAAAAATTTATTTTCAGAATTTTTTATTTGAAAAGGGAAATTTGGCTAGAAAAATCTAACATGCAGATGCAATGTTGGAAAATTCAAATATGCATTCGGAAAAATCAAATAAAAATCTAAAAGGGAAATATGACATAACTACCAATTTTACCTTTTGGCAAAAAGGACTCATCTTTTTAAGTCTGAGAGTGAGACTTTTCTCGGTGATCAATTCCACTCGTTACCCCATTCCCGAGAAATAGATGGAGATGACTTCTGTATTTCTCGCCACACCTTTCTTGTTTTCTTAGGCTTTGTTGGAGTGGTGGGAAGTCACTGGGGCTATGGCTCCGTCCATGCCCCTGATTGCTCATTTTTGCCCAGCAGTGTATAGCATTTCTCTTCTGCTGCCTGAAATCGGAACATCAAGTTCCTCTTCCCAATGTGGAATCAGATCGTTCCGGCTCTGACATTGATCCTTGTGTTGGCATCACTTAGGAATAGTCTCCCAAGAATGAGGGGGCATTCCCTCATCAACTTGCATATCAAGGACCACGAAGTCGGCGAAGATGCATGAACCTTGGATGAATACCAATAAGTTCTCTACTATCCCCTCTGGATATCGGATCGATGCATCAGCAAGTTGGACGGTCGTCGCAGTTGGAGTTAGAGCTGGATACCCCAATTGTTCAAACATGGCCTTGGACATAAGTTAACACTTGCACCAAGGTCGCAGAGAGCATACTTAATCTTCTGGTAATATATCTTGCAGATGATAGCCGAATAACCAGGATCTTTCTTATGTGTGATTGTTGAAGATTCCCATGGGTCAAGTACCTGCTGTATAGGCTTCCCTGCATAGTCAGTGGCTCGTGCCCACCCAGATGGCTTACCCCATCTGGTGGACACTACACAAACATTTTCACAAGAAGATACGGGTTGCCTCGGAATCTTCCCGTCTTCAACAGAGGGAACCAAAGCAGCTAATTGAGCCAACTGGGTTTCTATCATCTTATTAAAACTGAACTCGTTTTTAAGAGCAGATGAAAGACTATCAATTTTAACATTAAGTCTCTCAAAAGCCTTATCATAGGCAACTGTTTTCTTATTAAATCCTTCATTAATCTTAGCTTGCCCAAAGAAGGTTGGTTTGGGTTGAAAGAATTACCTTGATTACCTCCCTGATAATAAGGGCGTGATTTATTCCACGTTTGACCTCCTTGTTGACGATAACCATTGTTGTTGCCGTTCATGTACATCACATCCTCCTGAGTAGCAGGGCAGTAATTGCCTGAATGCCCAGTATTACCACAGACTTCGCAAGTCATGCGAGCATCCATAGCTTGAGTAGTGGTGGCCATGGCAGCCTTCTCATTGGCTAGATCATCCATTCTCTTCATCATTAGGTCCATCTTGGCATGCAACATATCCGCTTCCTTGACGGTATGTGTACCCCTTTGACGTGGCTGGAGTCGATCATCACTCCACCCTTGATTGGTAACCATCTTCTCAATCAGTGTAGTAGCTTCAGTAATAGTAAGAGAGAAGAAGGCTCCTCCAGCTGCAGCATCAATATGGCCTCGGGCTGTCGGAGTCAGCCCATTATAGAAACTCTGAAGAATAAGCCAGTTGTCCATCCCATGATGAGGACAAGCCAGGATGTACTCCTGGAGTCTCTCCCAAGCTTCTGGGATAGTCTCACTTGCTGCTTGCTGGAAACATGAAATTCGCCCCCGAAGGACATTGGTTTTGCCCAACGAAAAGAATTTCGCGAGGAATGCTGCGGAGCACTTTGCCCAAGTGTTAATTTCTGCACAGTTAGCATAGAACCACTGCTTCGCCTTTCCCAGGAGTGAGAAGGGAAACAGTCGTAGACAAATAGCATCTTCCTCCACTCCTCGTATAGTGAAGGTACTGCACAGTTCCAGGAACTACTGCCGGTGGGCGCTCGCGTCTTCATTAGGCTTGCCACAGAATGGGCTAGCCTGTACCATCGTAATTAGGCCATTCTTGATCTCGAAGTTTCCATTCCTGGTGTTGATTTCAGGGCCTGTCGGCACCTGGTCAGCAGAGGGAGCGGAGTACTCGCGGAGAGTCTTCTCGACAACAGTGTTGGCCATGGAAGTTGATGCGGATGGCACAAAGGAAGCTGGATCGACTTCCGAACGTTCACGCAGAGGAGAGCCGAAATGAGTTCGTGCCTTCCTTACGAGTGACTCAGGATCTTCAGTAAAATTCGGCGGTAAGTCGAAACCAGTCATGCACTACCTGTCTTCATCATCAATAGACAAAGAAGACAATCCAAGTTAGCCTGCATTGAGAACTGTTTTATTCCTATCATGATTATAAACATATGCAAAGTGTTGATATGTCATCCTTAAGCCTTCCCCGGCAACGGCGCCAGAAATGCTTGTTGACATTTCTTAACGCAATCACCTAAGAACAGGTTTGGAACCCATCCTGGTAACCGCACCAGAAATGCTGGTTGGTAATTCTTAACGTTACAGGAGTCCGCAAGTGCATGGAAGTACCATTATAGCATTTCCCCAAAGGAGTATTCCAAAGGGTATCGAATCCAAGGAAGGCATTGGTGGATTGACAAGCTCAACACTATTGCAATGAGTATAGATCATAGACAGAAATAAATCAGACACTCAAGTACAAGGGTAAGATAATGATAATGGGGGTAGTGTGATCACACACACACTCACTCTCTCTCTCTCTAAAGGGTCTTAGGCATTGGAGGCAACATACGAGTTAGTTCTAGGTTCTTATGTACTATACACATAAAGCTAGTATGAACGAGTTAGAAACACTAGCGTTGAAGAACATTGACTTAAGTACCCAGGTACCACGGGGAGCTAACCTCCCGCGTTGCTTCTGCACAACTCTAGTTGTTAGATTTCAGACTCCTATAGCTTATCCGAACCTGGGGGATTTCAGAGGGACCAACGGCTGTCACTACCGCGGCCTACCCCAAGACAAACCGTGGGATAAACTCATAAGTAAGGTAGCTACGCAACCCAAGCACCATGCTTACGTTGTTAGCCGGACTTGACCGGCCCGGGCTATTGTGACCCAGGTCAATCCACCAGATAAACCAGCCAATTACACCGAGTACCGTAGCTCAAGCACAGACTTCATACAAGCTCCCCCCGCAAACGAGTGAAAGTTGCTTGATCTAGGGGTTTGGTGAAAATATCGGCTAGTTGGTCATGTGTGGGTACATGGATCAACGCTATCTTTCCTTTCTCTACGTTGTCTCCCAGAAAATGATACCTCACTTCTATGTGCTTGGTTTTGGAATGGAGCACTGGGTTCTTTGCAACGCTTATGGCACTGGTGCATCACATTGAAGTGGGACATGGGTATACTCCTCACCAAAGTCACTCATGGTGTATGTGATCCAAAGGAGCTGAGAGCAACAACTAGCTGCGGCCACATACTCTGCCTCGGTAGTGGATTGAGCAACACTTGACTGTTTGCGGGAAGACCAAGACACCAAAGAAGAACCCAAGAACTGGCAAGTCCCAGAAGTGGACTTCCTATCCAACCGACACCCGGCAAAATCCGTGTCTGAAAATCCATGAAGCGCCAAAGAAGAAGACGCAGAGTACCAAAGGCCGAAGTCGGGAGTGTGTCGCAAATACCTAAAAATGCGCTTGACTGCTTGCCGATGCGAAGTCCTCGGAGACGCTTGAAAACGAGCCCACAGACATACCGAGAATTAGATGTCTGGCCTCGTCGCCGTTAAGTAGAGGAGCGACCCGATCATGCTCCGGTACTCCTTCTGGTCCACGTGTTCACCTTCCTCGTCCGCATCAAGAGCTGTAGTCGTACTCATAGGCGTCACCATGGCCTTGGAGTCCTCCATCTTGAACTTCCTCACAATGTCCTTGGTGTACTTAGCTTGGTGCACAAATGTTCCTTCCTTTGATTGCTTGATTTGTCGCCCGAGGAAGAACTGCAACTCGCCCATCATGCTCATCTCAAATTCCCTGCTCATGTCTTCTGCAAACCTTGCAACAAGAGAATTAGATGAGCCACCAAAGACAATATCATCCACGTATACCTGCACAATCAGGATATCTCTGCCCTGCCTGAGGAGAAACAAGGTCTGATCGACCTTTCCCATCTCAAACCCTTTCTCAAACAAGAACCCCCTCAACCTACCATTCCAAGCTCTAGGCGCCTGCTTCAACCCATACAGCGCCTTCCTCAACTTGTACACCCGGTGGGGGTACTTCTCACTCTCAAACCCCGGTGGTTGCCTCACAAACACCTCTTCCTCCAACACACCGTTCAGGAAAGCACTCTTCACATCCATCTAGTACAACTTGAACCCTTTAGCCACGGAAAAGGCTAGAAGGATCATGATCGCCTCCAAACGAGCTACAGGAGCGAAAGTCTCCTCGTAGTCGATCCCCTCTTTCTGACTGTACCCCTGAGCAACAAGTCTCGACATGTTCCTCACCACTTCTCCTTTCTCTCCCTCTTTATTTTTCCACACCCATTTTGTCCCAATCGGCTTACACCCTGGAGGAGGGTCAACCAACACCCAAACTTGGTTCCTCTCAAAATTCTCCAACTCCTCATGCATCGAGTTAACCCAATTATGATCAGATAACGCGTGTCCAATGTCTTTGGGCTCAAAGGTGGCAACAAAAGCAGCATGAGCGAAATGAGAATTGTTCCGAACCCTCGACCGTGTAGTACGTTCATTCATGTCGCCGATGATTCTCGAAGCTGGGTGATCCACTTGCACTCGCCGGGGAGGTTCTCGCCTTGATGCTACCTCCCCCTCAACAGTAGCTTCGCCTTGATCTGGGTTTGTCGTTGTAGGTGTGGGAGAGGGCCCGTTCACGATCGTCGTCGAAGTAGTAGGTACATGTTCAGCTGCGGGCACCACACCGCCATCTTCATCATCTCCATGTTCATGCTCCTCCTCCTGAAAGATATCCTCGTCAAGTTCGTCGTCACCTGCACACTCAAAAACAAGCTGACTACGTGGCTGTGTCTCGTTGAAGGTTACCTCGCAAGTCTCCACGATTTGGTTAGTTTCAAGATTGAGCACACGAAATGCTCTAGAATGAGATGCATAACCAAAGAAAATGCCATCGACAGACCTAGCCTCGAACTTGTCCAACTTCTTCCCTCTCTTCAGAATGAAGCATTTACAACCAAAGACATGGAAGTGACTCACCTTGGGTGTGCGATCGTGCATCAACTCGTAACAGGTTTTCTTCTTATGAACCCTGAGATAGATCCTGTTCGACACATAGCACGCGGTATTGACCGCCTCAGCCCAGAACCTTCTCGGAGTCCTATGCTCGTCGAGCATCATCCGAGCCATCTCGCATAAGGTTCTGTTTTTCCTTTCCACCACGCCATTCTAGGGAGGCGTATATGGACTCGAAAACTGATGTTCAAGACCCAAGTCATGGCAAAAGGTTTCGAAGCGAGAGTTTTTGAATTCCGAGCCATTGTCACTGCGGATTGCTCGTATGGCATCTCCGTGCCTCACGTTTCTTAACCTCAAGACAAGATCTCGAACAAAACCAAATGTCTCCCCTATCTCCTCAAGAAAGAACACCCACGCATACCGAGAGTAGTCGTCCACCACAACAAGGACATACCACTTTCCACCCGCAGATCGCACACAAGCTGGGCCAACAAGGTCCATATGGAGCAGCTCGCATGGACGCTCAGTCATCACATCGGTGAGAGGCGGGTGAGAAGAGGCTACCATCTTGGCATGCCTACACGGCGCACAAACCAACTCTTTCTCAAACCTCAACCGTGGCAATCCTCGGACCAAATTGAGTTTACTCAAGCGAGACAAAAGGTCAAAGCTCAAGTGACCCAACTTCCTATGCCACTTCCATAGCTCACTCGAAGAACCAGCCAAAAAGCAACGCTCCACACCAGAAGACTGAGAGAAATCAGCTCGGAACACTTGACCCTCGGGAACAACCATGCAAACAAGGTCCCCTCGAGGATCTAAAATCCGAGAACCACCAAGCCGAAACAACACCTCAAAGCCCTCATCCAACAACTGGGACACAGAAAGCAAATTGAACCCCAGCGATTGAACAAGAGCAACACGCTTGAGAGTGACCTTGTCACTTACCTTGATCTCAGCTTCTGATAGCACACGCCCTCGCCCATTGTCCCCAAAGGTGATGTATGTCCTGGACACCACTGGGACGAGACTTGAGAACCACCCCTTGTCTCCGGTCATATGCCTCGAGCAACCGGAGTCAATCAACCAAACGTTCCTCAAGTCTCCCACCTGAAATTCAAAAGCGAGCACGTGAGTGAACAAACGACTCAGCATTAGGGTTAGTACTAAAAGAGTAAAACCAGTGCCGAGCCATTTGCTCCAAAGTGGGGTTAGCACCATCCAAATCATCACGCCTATCAAAGCTACCACCACGAACACCACCACAGTAACCACTACGAGGGAACCAACCCTCTCTAGCTGGAGGAGGACGAAAGCCACGAAAGGAAAACTGTGGATCGTTCCTCCTCTCCATCTCAAAGCTACGACTCCTCCCACCCACGTATTGAGCACGAGGTGGAGAACGCCTAGCAAACTGACAACCTGCAAACTTTCCAGACCAACTACCAGAACCACGACCTCCAGAACCAAACCGAGCATCCTCACGAGCACGAAACCCGACTCGCTGTCTACCCAGACCTACACCGGTCTGACCGGTGTAGCTCGGCCAGCAGCAGCACCTGCAGCCTTCCGGTTTCCCCAAGCCCGAACCGTCCTCACAATTGCCTTGGCCCTAGGCATCTGCATACGAGGCTCAGGTACACCATTAGAGGGGTGGTACATGTCCTTGTTAGCCCACTCTCTAGCCATTCTCTCCTCACGCTTCCTCTTGAAGCAAAACTCATCCTTGTGACCATCTCTCCCACAATACCCACAATGGAACTTTATGGGCTGTGGCTTAGGCTTTGGCTTGGGTTGGGGTTGCCCACTCGGCTTCTCACCCTTCTTCTCTCCTTCCTCACCTCCCTTTGGGCTCACAAACTTCACCGGTTTCTGAAAATCATTTGTTGGGTGAGGGAATATGGGTGGATCTAGAGTAGTGTCAAGTTTGTTTCTGAGATGGTTAGGCTTGGGCTCAAACTTGTTCTTGTATCTGTTTGGTGGTGGGATAGGAATCTCTCCAACTCTCTCAACTCCCTCACCACTGTTCTCTCCAAGCTTGTCAGCCCCAAGTGCCTGACCATCATAGCATTTGAAAGCCGCTATCATGATACCAAGCTGAGGCTCCAGACCCGACAACCAGCTCATACATTTTCTCAGCTCATCATTCTCATCCTGCAAGCGATCAACATAATGTGCAAGCTCCAAATTCTTAACCGCATGCAATTCACAAGTAGAACAAGAAGTGGGAATAGGCTCTTTCAACTTAGCCTCAAGCGAAGCAGTGTAAGCATGCATCTCATCAATCTTTCCATGCAAAACAGGGCAAGAAGTGCAAGCACCTAGCAAAGCAGGTCTAGACTTAAGCTCAGCCACTTCAACCCTAAGCATTTCTAGTTCATCATAAGTAGAAGCATGCTTATCCTTAAGAGCAGTAAGATCAGCTAGGTACACAGAGCAATCACAGCAATCAATCTCATCAGAAACCACAAGAGAAGCCTTAAGCGAATCAATCTCAAGCTTAGCATCTAGGTTCTGGGTTTCTAGCTCAGCCACACAGTTCCTAGCATCTTCTAGTGAGGCCCTAAGCTCTTTCCTCATCTTCTTGGCCTCTCTAAGCATGTGATCACGATTATCAAGCAAGTCAACCAACTCATCATTCTCCTTGCGCAAAGAAGAGAGCTCATCACATACCTCATCCTCGGAGTCGGAGTCTGAGTCACTCTGGTGGCTCTTCTTGCTGCCGGAGCTACGGGCCATGCCGCGGAAGCCATCTCCCGCGAAGCAGCTCAACCCGCCCAAGTTCCTGGATGACTTCTTGTTCTTGCGCCAATCACCTTAATCTTCACTGCTACTCGAGCTCGAGGAAGAGTAGGCAGAGCTGGAGTCGACGTCGCTCGCTCCGACCATCGCTCGGGCCTTCCTGCCACGGCCGTCCTTCTTCCTCGACCGTCGCTCGTCCTTGTGCTTGTTCTTGTGCTTGTGATCGTGCCTCGATCGGTACATGCCGTCCTTGCTCGACCGGTGCCTGTAGCCGTCCTTGTAGCCGTCCTTCTTCTCCATCTTCTCCGGGCAGTCGACGACGAAGTGTCCTGGCTTGCCGCACTGAAAGCATGTCCGTGCTGTCCTCCTTGTGTTCACTCGGTTCTCGTGCAGCCTCTCGAATCGCCTGGTCAGCAACGCCAGCTCGTCCTCTCCAAGCACGTCGAACTCCTCGTCTGGCAAAGACATCAAAGAAGACAGAGAGTACATCCTGGAGGATGCGTTAGCATTAGACTTAGCTCCTTTGCCACCAACGAGAGCAAGACTATGAGAATCAGTCGGGCTCTCGATCTTGGCTGTCATACCACGGTCCAACTCAGCCGACTTGAGCTTCGAGAACAGCTCGTTCACCGTCAAGGTGTCATACTTCTCAGACTCAACAATAGCCTCAAACTTCCCGTCCCATACGGTACGATCCAACGAGTGCAAGAGCTTCATGGCTCTATCATGATCATTGTATGGGAGGACATCCACATTGGCTCTCATGTTGTTCACAACGACTGTAAACCGCTGGAAAAGGGCATCGACGGACTCGCCGGGGAGATGAGTGAAGTTCTCGTACTCTCTCCGGTAAGTTGCGTACATCCGAGCCTGAACCTGAGCATTCCCAGCATGAGCATCCTTCAAATGCTCCCAAATCCTACAAGCTACGTCCTCTGTCTGAACCCAATCGAATTCAGACTGACACAGAGCACGAAACAAGTAGTCGACAGCCTTGTTGTTGGTTTCGAACATATCCCTCGATCCTGGAGCAAGGAAGTTCATCGGATGAACATAATCTGTGTTCACCGTGACATCCCAAAGGATCTGACCCTTTCCGCGGAGGAACGCCGCCATCCGCCTTTGCCACATCTGGTAGTTCTTCCCATCGAAGTGCGGAGGACCCGAACCCCGTTCCTGGTACGCCATCTTTGGATCTTAGATTGGTAAGAGTCAATAAAGACCCGAACCGGCTCTGATACCAATTGAAGGACCGATTAGGCGAACCAGAGAGGGGGGGAGTGAATGGGAGCCGATAAAAATTCTTCTCGAAGGAGATGAGAACTCCAACAAGACGAACACGGCTTCCAAATCGCGTCTCCGACTCAACTACTCAAGTTGGCCAAGACCACGCAGCCACTGGAGTGCTACTGGTCCTAGGAGCCAACACACAACCCTCCGAGCCAGAACTCACCAAAACACACAGCGGAAACTTGCGCGGCTTGCTGCCTGTGCTACACCGGTCAGACCGATGACCTGCGCCGGTCAGACCGGTGACACCGGTCAGACCGATGGATAGCACCGGTCAGGCCGGTGGCTACAGCAGCCGCACAGCAAACGTTCCAGGAAGCCTCAGTGACTCCTCTAGGCCCTGGAACAAAAACCACCTCCAAAACACAACCTGGAAGGAAGAAGAACCCCTCACAAAACCTACTAAAACAACTCCAAACACGCCAAGAACTGACCAGCAGGACCACGAGACAAAACCACATGGACAAGGCTATCCCCGAGACAAATCCCACCAAGGGCTAGCACCGGTCAGACCGGTCAAGAGCACCGGTCAGACCGGTCGCGCCTGGGCAGCTCGGGATGAACAACGCCCGCGAGTCAACTCCGCAAATCCAACTCCCGATCTCCCGATTCGCTCCACGGATTCGCACAAGACTTTGGGGATAGTAGGAACACCTCATGGGCACTCCATAGCCAGGATTTGGTCCACCAAAACTTGTTGAATCAAGAGGAATCAAAGGATTTCCGCCAAGAACACCACGAACCCTAGAACCACGAAAACCCCAAAATTGAGCCCCTTTACTCACGAATTTGGGAGGGGAATCAAAGGGAAAAAATCCATGAGGGGTTCATGCAAACATCCCCCACCAAATCCCAAAGAGAAAGGTCTCAAAACCGCCACAAGAAATTCGCCAAGAAAAGCCTCCGAAAATCACCAAAAAGGAGAAACAGGAAAGACACAACCAAGCCTTGAGGAACCACGCCGAATCATCTATACATACCAAAGAGGTTCATACAAGGTCTAGCTTGCCGCCCGATCATCCTTCCCTCTCACAAGATCTCACCATGAAGCTCTCAAGCTAGTCCTACGAAAATCCTAAGGAAAATAGGAAGGAAAAAATAGGAAAACCAAATGAGCTAGGGTTCCAAGAGATGGCTGCCACCCTCTCACCCCTTGGGTTATATGGAGGCAACCGAAAGACTAAAAAACCCTTACTAGCTAACTAGGGATACATGCCCCTCAAGGGCGAAATCGGAAATCTTTGTCTTCGCACCATCGGACGGATGCCCAGCGACCGCAAACTTGCTTAGCCTCGACGCAAGCCTTGCGATCCCGACGCGTGTCCTCCGCTTCGAAGATTCCAGACCGCGTCGTCGCACACCGGTCAGACCGGTGCTCCTCACCGGTCAGACCGGTACCCACCGGTCAGACCGGTCAGACCCACCGGTCAGACCGGTCTGGAGCTGCTGCACCTCCGTCTTCGGTTCTTCGGTCTTGGCTTTGTGGATCAACCAAGGAACCCAGTGGTTTTCTGGTGAACCACTGGAAACCCCGCGAACTCGGTGTAGCCTTCGCCAATCACCACTCATGACTCGGCTCCCACGTAGTCCCGGCTCGACCTTGGTTTTGAGGCTCAACCAAGAAACCGTCCATGACTTCATCTTGCCGTTCTTGCCACCATGCGGCCCGCACTTGACCCCGCTGGCCACCGGGTCCCTCGAACCAAGCCTACTTGTCTTCTCCACACCTGGAGGCCTCACCAGCAACGACCTTTCGCGCTTGTTCTTCACCTGCACCGGCACTAGTCAAGCCGCAACCTGCACCTGCAATACTTAGCCAAGAATCAGTCCACACCACGTTGTCAATCACTTATCACACCAGGAAGCGACCATCCACCGGTCCTCGAACCACACCTGGCTCTCATCAAGTTTTTCCTCAAAGATTGCCGATAGTAGATGGAGAGTTGGAGACCTTGTTCTTGCCTTGACGGTCGAGCTTGCTGATTCGCACCAACGGCGCTGATATACGTCACAATGCTATTCACATCCTTGCGATTTGGAGGCTAAAGAAGGAATGAGAAAATCTATCGGAGAAGTTTTTGAACTGAGGAAGAAGAAGAAGCCATCACGCATGTACAGGTTGTCGGTCAAAAGGCCGATACAAGGACGTTCGATCAAAAGAAATAAAGAAGGAGCATTGGGAACCATCAAGGAAGAGCGCTTACATTAAAGATAAAAGGCATTCATGTTCTTAACAAGTTCAGGTTTACAGTCCCCATCAGCCGATTTCAAGCTATACTATTCGTCTATTGCTAGGAGAGATGAGACCGAGTGGAATCAGTAGCTGAGGCATTGTTAGGCTATGCGGATGCTGACAAAGACGCTGCTGGAAGGCCCCCATTCAACGTCAGGCACGGAGAGGAACTGCTTGGCCTCGTAGCGCTCCAGCAGGCGGATGCACGGGGCCGTTTCCGCCAGCGACAGCGAGCCGGGCTCGCTGCCATGCATCTCCATCTTGTTTTTGATCTCGACGTTATCCTCGGGGCACGGGCCGAGGCAGACCAGCAATAGTGACTGCTTGGTCAGGACGCTGCCACCGTTGAGCAGCAGGAACATGCTGCCCATGCCGTCCTGCACCAGCACCCAGAACGACTCGCCCTTGCGGAGCATCACTGTCGTAACCTCGAGGTAGGTGATGGAGGCGGCCGCGTCGTTGTGGTCGTCGAGGATGTGCCTGTACAACAGCATGCCGTGGTAGCAGCAACCTCCGACAGGGCAGACGAACGGCGCGAGCGGGCACGTCTCCTCGTGGCGGTGCTTGTTGATGAACTTGATGACTTCGTGGAAGCCGTACTTGCAGAACTTGCAGACGTTGTTCATCTCGGCGAGCACATGCTCCATCGCGTAGCACCGGACATCGCCAATGGGCTCTTCGCAGCACCAGCACTTGCTGTTGATGCGGATGCAGCATCAGGCGCACGCAGCGTGGCCGTTCTTGCAATGAAGTGAACAGAATACAGTAAAAATTAGGATACATGCACGACACCATACAAACCATAGTTGAAACAGCACAGTAGTAGCTATGGTACTAGAGGGCGCCGGTGTGCTTACCATGAACACATGGGACTCGAAAGGCATGAAGCAAATGACGCAATAGACGGAGCGAGCAACTGGATCTAACCAGATGGTCTTTTCCATCTCTTCTCCATCGCATCTCCTCCTCAATGGGGCCGCGGCCGGCGTCACCTTGGTCTTCTTGGAGGTCCTACTATTCATCTCTAATCTGATGCAAAACGGTTCAACCGACGGAGCAAGAGCAATCGGATGAGGAGTGAAGAAAGAAGGAAGGGATGAAGCTTTTTAAGTGTGGTTTGATTTTTTCCTTTTCGTTTTCTTTATTTTCATCTTGTGTGTGTTTATGTATGTGTAGTATTTTCTTGTTTTATTTATTTTCAGCATGTGCGTGGTAGTAGTAGTTTTGGTTTCCATCACCATGAATATGTTTCACCACCGTTTTTATGATCTTTAATGTGGATGGAAAATTGTACCATGTTGATATATGATGATCATTGCCGATTTGCTCGATCCTATGCTTGATTTATGCATGTTTAAGCTAGTGCTCTCTTTAAATATGAATCTGACATTTAATTAAATGCTAGCCTAATCTTGTGTGGAGGTTATGATAACTTAAGTCCCATAGTTCTTTTTCGTTGCTCTCAATTTTGAATGAATCAAAGATCCATTTTTATTCTTAAAAAGTTAAGCTAACCTTGTCATGAGTACCGCTTGCATTTTGCTCTAGCTATCCAACGCCTAAATTTACTTGAGTGCAAAACATTAGTATGTACAAGATTTATTTTTGGGTGCATTAATTCAAGGCTTGATTTCTCTGGCTCGAGACTAAGAAGCTGGTCATTCCGTTTTTGCGTATCTTTCTTTATGCTAGCCTCTTCTATCCGTGCATTGCGAGTTTCCACTTCAGGAATTTTGCAAACCTCGCCGGATATCCACCCACAAAACCCAAAAATATCATTTTTGTGTTCACCTCCTAGACCACAACCCAATATATGAGTATGGATGAATATTTCAAGGAAGATTACAAGGAAGGTGCATCAAGTGAGCAAGACTTTGGGAGATTTTCAAGAGGATCCCTAGAAGATTTTTGAGTATCTCTCTCTAAGAATATATGAGAGCTTCAATTTCTACCTTGGCATATTTATCACCTTTTTTGCCCGTGGACGAGCAAACATCTAAGCATGGGGGGGGGGTTGCCAAGGAAGAGCTAGTATAGTTTAGAGTTCAAGGGGAGCAAATAAAAAAAGAGAAGTATGATGAAAGAAAAAATGATAAAGGAGAAAAAGTATCATGAGAAAAAGAAAGAATGAAGAAAAAAATATATATATATATAAATAAGCTCCCCGGTTCACTAGCTATGTTTAGTGCTTTTTGAGTTTTCCAAGAGGATTCAAGATCAAGACCCATACTCATCTTTCCAACCATGTGCAATCCGATAACGAGGACTTTGTTTGTGCCTCGGGATCACTCTTCACCATTTGCACATGTCCACTTATCTAAAAGTGTGTGTTCATCTCTCCCCCCTCCTTGATAACATTATTTTTCCAATAACCTTTTTTACGAGTCTAGGTAAGACCATGAGATGCTAGTCTTGTTTTGATAATATCTCAACTATAATATCTTGGTAGGACTAAACATTCCTATAGCTCCATATAAAGCCATCCACTATATAATTCGAGAGAGGAAAGGAGTAGAACAAGTAGGCTAGAGAGACAAGATGAGATGAGAGTACATGAGCAAGGTGCAAGATGGTTATTTTTTATCTTGGTAAAGCAATTTTCTCTTTATCTCATTCTTTATTTCAAAATTTCTGACATTTATTTAAAATTTTGAGAGCACGATCAAGTACTTGTGGAAAGAGCTTGAATGGTATCTACCCTCCATAAAGATAAAAGTTAGTACATTATGGAACTTTAATGAATATAAATCTAGAGATCATTATGTTTTCTCATGTATGATCAAGTGTAGCATATGAACATCGAAGGGCAACTCTGATATCCATTGAAGGCTTACTCGAGGACGAGGAAGGTTTAAGCATGGGGGGATGTAGGCAGTCGATTTTCGTCAACTTAGCCATGAGTTTACCTTCAATGTTGGTATTAATTTGATATTCACACTAACAATCCTAACCCCCATTATATGTTAAGTTCACACTCGCGCATGGTTTTTGGAGTTTATTGTTTACACATGAATCAAGAGCCTAAATGAGGACTTCCGGGTAAAGTTCATCAAGGGTTTTACAAGAAGATCATGGAGCCCGGTACAAGTCAAGATACAAGATGAAGATGACTCCAAATGAGCCAAGGACTAAAGCGTGAAGCCAAGAAGTATAAAGGACCTAGACAGAAGATGCGGGAGCTCATGCGCCAAGAACCCTTATCTAAACCGCGAGGAAAATGACGTCAAGGATCCACATGCAGCTCGGCAAAAACTCAGGAAGATGGGAGAAGCTTCGGGAAGAAAACCGGGGGCGAACCGGGCTGAGATGGACCTGGGCCGGTCGGCCAGACCGGCCGGCCTGGCCCATTTCCGGGATGATTCACCACCCCTTTGACCTAGCACCCCTTCGGGCTATTTATAGTCCCCGTGTGAAGTACCATTCATCATGCCATTCGTCATTCACCGCCGAGGCGCAGAGAAGCTAGAGGGACACCATCTCAGAGAGGAGGGTCGTGCTAGTTGTCTAGGGTTTACCTAGCCGGCGTGGGAACCTTGCATGGAACACCACGTCAGAATTCCGGAAGCTTGAATCAAGATCATGGTAGGATCCCAGTTGTGATCTTATTCATGTATACACTTATGATGAAGTCTTAATGGATCCGATTTCTAGCGATCGAGTACCTTCGTTTATGATTCTTGTTCTTGCTTGGGTGTTTTCTTCCTCAATCTATTCTCGAGATAGATTACATGGGATGTTCTTGTAGCTGTGGTGGCTAGAGGTGCATACCCGATCTACCAAGTAGTTCAACGCGCTCCTTGTGGGTGTGCTCTAAGATTCGACTGCGAAGAAAGGGGAACATCGTGATAGGATGTTGACACCGAGTACGGCGGGGCGACTTAGAGGGTTTGACCGAAGGTCAAGGTTTAAAGACGCTTTTAATGAGATTCGTTTTGCTTTCTTCTACCTTGCTCGGAACTACAACATAAGCGTGATCTAGGCCCTCTAGATCGGTTATCTCTATGCTTTCTCTTGCTACCTCTTATGATCTTAATAGATTAGATGCATTCGAAACTTCTTCAAGATGCAAGTGTTTCTCGGTTATTAGATTGAGTCTTGCATTGCACATGTTCCACAGATTCAATACCTTGGGTGATACTCGAGGGAAAAAGGTACTACATGATCCGTAAGCTTGTGGTGAATGTTGGCGCGTTATTGAACTGTCAACACCATGCCTTGAGATAGTCAAGGTCAAATGTCGAAATGTTGATGAAAGGGTTCTCAGTGTTCTAAATTATCTGCGAACACTTAACATTTGTAAGTTACATTACGACCAACTCTGTTGTTCTTCTACATTATTTCTATGTTTTTAAATACATTAGCATTTGGTAGTAACACTTCTATTTGTTTATAAATACATTACCATCGCTTGTGGCAATGTATGTGCACAAAAACAAAGTAAGAAAAAGGCTAAAAAATCATTTAGCTTTTACATGTTGTAGACTGTGAATCTCTCCAAGGCATCATGTTTGTGCTGAAACTGAATAACTAATGGAGTAAAGTTTCAATTAAGACTCTATCCGAAATTAGCATTGGTAGTTTCTGGAAGTAAATTATTTATACATGTACATTGAATTCTGTTCTTTCATAGATCATCGGTACGCCATATATATTTCAATAACGTTGTTGATGCCTTCCAAACTTATCACGCTTCATGTTTGTGCAGGTTTTCAGATCCGAGTAGCAAAAAGTATGAAGAAGGATGTGAGCAACTATCTCAATTGACCAGTCCACATAGAAAAATAAAAAACAATGTCGAGCTTCATCATGGGAATTGAGCACCATATTAAGAAGAATGTTGTTTGTCTGTTTAGCCCCAGTCCTATGAACATGCTGTTTGTCTGCGCATATGGTTTTTTAAGCCCTATTTCATAATAGGACACAAATGGTTCCTGTTCATTTCCAGCTATAGGTTTCCATGCATGCCAGTTTCAGTTACATTCGCTGTCCATGGCCGGCCCTACCAGCAATTTCGCGATTGCACTTTTCATGGCGCCAACGGCAATTACGCAGAAATAGGCTTCAGATGAATGCATAACCTGGATAGGCATGTTTACGCAGGCATCCATGCTGCATCCGGTCATGTCGATTCGGTGCGTAACCGAGACCAGGCTACTCTACTTAACTCAACTGGTAATACTGTACTTCGATATGCCCTGTCCGCTAGTAATACTGTATTTAAATCCACTAGTAATAATTACCAGCATGCAACATGGTGTTGTGTCAATCCTGCGGCAGCGGGATACTGCACACGCACACAGAGCTTGAAAGGAATGCGTAACCTGCAAGGTGATGGTTACGTAGGTGCCATACAGCAGGCTGCGCACTAGATAGAGAATTCCATTTCCGTGGTGGATGACGGGTCAGCCTCCCAGGCACGGGCTTCGCTTCGAGGAGAAGCAAGCTGCAGTGAGGGCAGGCCGCTGTGGGCCCGCGGGCGCTGCGTGCTCGTGAAGCACCATCATTATTACGATGGACGACGGGACGGGGTACCATGCACTGCTTCAGCCCAGGTTACGTGGCTTGCTGCCAAGACAAGGGTTACGCACGATCCCTGTGTCGTGTCGTGTCGTGTGTACATCCTTGACGGGAAGGGACGGGCCTACAGGCGCCTCTGCTCCCCTCCCGTCGTGTCGTCCACAGCCATAGGGGCACCCGCCCCAACCCGCTGGGTTACGCACAATCTGTTGGCTTTTCTTAACCTCAACCCTAGGCACCGTAATAGCATGAGTGTGTAAGAGACTCCCGGGTACACTGACGAGTGCGAACGAATCCGCATGCGCACGGATACACCATTGTAGCACTTCTCCCTAAGAGAATGAGTATTCCCACAGGGTATCGAATCCAAGGACGGGAGAGTTCTTGCTCGAACCTAGCTGATGGTCTAAGGACACAACACTAATTGATAGGATAGGTAGAAAGGATCTGCCTGACCAAGCGCAGAGTCTAGCACGGTCTCTCAGGTATAACACTCGCCTTGAACGCCAACCCACCCTAGCTGTTTAAGGCTAGCCAATATGTTCTGGCAACGGGGCCCTACCCGGTACACAGGCGTCGAGGGTTCCAAAGGGTCCAACAGGCTATCACCACTGCGGCCAACCTCTATCGTTACGTGAATGTACTTGGTATTCGCAGGATAGCCTATGGTCTAGACACCACGTCTACACCACTGACTACTACTATAGCCGCACACCGTCTGACATCCTGATAGCCCGACTATAGCACTCCGTATAAATACAGAACTACGAATCCGCGAGGGAGATACTGGCACTAGCTCAAGGTATACTCTATCACTTATGCAAGATCACGAATGCACTTTGATCTAACTAGAGATATGCAGGAGCATCAACTTTACTCTAATAGACAAGCTAGCAAACAAGATGCAAACTTATGAACTAAGTCTACTAGATCGAAAGGGTTGTGTTCGAAGAACACAAGCCTCTAAACCAAGGACAAACGAAGAACACAAGAACAAAGCAACTATGCATGCATAAAACTTTAGTCTAAATAGAAAATGTCGAAATACTCACTTTAGTCTAGATGAAGAACAAAAGCACCATTGAGGATCATTCTTGAGGAAGATGTCATGAACATGACATGGCCCCAAGCATTCCCCCTCACTTCCTAGCACTAATCCTATACAAAGAGCTCTCCTCTCCTAAAGAGAGAGGCTCCAAGGCCAAAATGAAGAGGAGGAGGAGGAGTGTGTGTCCAAGAATGAGGCCCCTCCCCTTCTATTTATAGGCAAGAGGGAGGCTTGCTTTGGAGCTCAAAGTGCTCCAAAACACCCGGGATCGCAGCAAGTGGCCAATGGGAGACCTCCACGTGCAAGGCCAGGATGAACCGACCCTAGGTCGGTTCCGCCGATCCTAGGGTCGGCCGAACCCCTAGGGTGGCCTCCTGGCCTGTGTTTTCTCCAGGTGGCTGACCAGTGGGCCCTGAAGTCACTGCCTCGTGCATGTCAAGTTTCCCGACGGTTTTGGGGGATAAGTGGGCCCTTGAATCCCTGTGATGTCCATGTGGCGATACGTGATTCGTTGGGCTTGCCTCTCTTGTATTGATGACGTCAGTGATCCAGGGGAGTCCTATGTGGCATCCCCTCATTGGCTGAGCTTGAAGTACTTGGATCAAAGACTTGTGCTTTTACTCCTCTTTCTCATGCTAATTACCTGTATTTGCATAATCACCAACACTTGTGGAAATGATTAGTTTAAGGCCTATTCTAGTGTTAATGATCATTTCTCATGCCAAAAGGTACATGTTGACGGGTATAAAAATGAGTGGATAACAGCCGTCAACAAATACCCCCACACTCGACCTTTGCTCATCCCGAGTGAAGGAGAGAACAAGATCAAGGTAGAACATGATATCCAAAAGTATAGAGCAAGCATAAGAGATATTCCTAACCATACCTTGCACTTGTGAACTCTATGAAGTGTCTATCATTCCATCTTGGGTAGTTGAGGAATGGAACAGTCATGAATCAAATCACTCCTGCTCATCATGTAAAGTAACTTGGGGTTTTACAAATGAGTTTTCAAAAACAAACTTTGCTTAGCTCCTCATTTGATTCTCTCAGATCGCTCAAAGTGTATATGTCCTCACCAAGGCATTAGATTGCCTTTCTTCACCCTACTTCTAATGAGGGCTATATGTGGAGCTCAGGGTAGGGTAAAGGATAAAGCATACTTGTATCACATATATTACAAAGTCAAAAACTGGATCCACAGAGAAAATCAAATCATACAATCAGATCAAGATGTGCACGTGTATGGGTATGGTGAGTATGGTAAGGTGGATACTAGGCCCGGAATGGGTGGTAGATATTACCATACATATACTGAAGTAATGGTAAGGTGGACACTAGCTCCGGAATGGATGCTAGTTGTTACCATCTAAGATATGGAGCTCCTTTTTGCATGATTTCATCTCTCTCCTATTTCTCCTTTATTTTGGACATGGGATATTCTTTCTTCTTCTCTTTTTTTTCTTTTCTATTTTTTCATCATGCCTTGAGCATGTGTCTCTCTTTTTTTTCATAGCCCATGTCTCTTTTTGAAGAACACTTTTGGAGAGAGATGTCACACCACATATGGAGCTTTATTTTTAATGGATGAATGATACAATGCTAACTTCTAGTGTAGAAGCATAGCAAGGGGGATATGGTGGTGTGCACATGAATCTTGATCATGAAAGTAATGAAAAGAATTCTCACAAGGGTCACAGAATTTGACAAAGCTCAATGCAAAAGCAAGCAGCATATGAGTATAAGGTTTTCAACTATGAACATCACATGGCTTTGGTAGGACGGTGGCATATCAAAGAGGAGTTTTGCAATGGATTTTCAAGTTTTCAAATAAAATTCCCAAGCACTCAAACATTCACAGAGAAGATCATATCATCAAACCATATCACAAACACCAACTACTTAGATAAGCATGAGTTCCCTAATGATATTGGTTCACAAGCATCAAGATGATAGGTAAGGAATAAAACATATGCAAGCCAACCACAGGAATCATGTGGAGCAAGCATAGCACAAACCTCTGAGTTTGATGTAAAGGATATGAATTGAAATTCATTCAAACTCATGGATAAAGGAGAGTGAGGTAGAGGGTGCACATACCATCGCTTCTGAAGGATAAGTGGTCAAGGGAGACTAGTGGTGATTCGGCAGACCATAAGACAGCCGACTCACTCTAGTTTACCTTGCTCTTGTCATGAAGGCGTAGTCGATGTTGTGCAGCGCCCGTGTGGGAGTTCTCGAGTGGATATGTCGACGATGAGCTTGAGAGAACTCCCCCACACTGGTGGTTGAACCTGGTGCTGTTCTTCAAATGACAAATGAAAACAAAAGATGGACTCTACTGGTTCGAGAACCGTAGAGCCTTTATTCAAATTGAAATACTTTTGTTGTTTTTCTTTTTTTTATTGTCACCATGTCATTTGCAAAAGAAGGGTTAGATCAAGATTGCATTCCATAAACAAAGGGGACTATAATTACCTTGGACCTTTGAGAGGTCATATGTACCACCTTTGCATGTTGTGCAACATGAATCTCATACCTCAACTTACCTTCCCAATTGAGTTTAGCTCAATGACTTACCCAATCAAATTTGACAATTTTTTCTGCAGGGGTTAGTCAGCATTTATGCAACCAAAATCTTTGAAAATATAACTCTAAGGTTCATCAATCAAAACTTGACACCATGTCTTGTTTTGAGTGAAGAAGACGGTTTTAAGCTAAGCACCATGCTTAATTTAAAACAACCTATGAATGTATGTTCGAACAAACATTCAAACCAGAGCATATGAACTAAGATAAGGGAAGCATGAAAGCATGATCAAACTATTCTCAAAAGGGACATAAGCATGAGAATAAGACGGTGAACCTTGGGCAACCTCCCGAAAGGGCTTTGTTTAATGTCAAAAGCAGGGCTACCAAGCTAGTGGGCAAGATGCAAGAGCTGATATCATTGCCACACTAGGATAAGAGTTGGTAGAGGAGGAACTTTACTCAAGATGCTCACATAGCTCCCCCCACACTTGAAGTTTGCATTGCTAGGCAACTAAACTCAAATGTGTGGTGATCAAGCTTCCTTTTGTAAATGTTCCCTCACCAAAGGTTATCTAGGTGTTGCAGCTGATGTGGCTCACATGTTCGTAGGCATCATCTGTCCATCTTTCTTTTTAATCTCCACCTGAAAGGTTAGTGACCAAAAATACCCGAAGGATGACTTATCCTAAAAACATGTTCTTGCTTTTATTCAAAAAGGGAAAATAAAACCTATGCTAATCAAGGCTATCTCCTGGTTGTGCTTTGTTTATTTAAGGTCATAAGCTCGACCATGGGAAGTTCATCTTGCAGCTATTGTTGGTGGTGTCATTCTCGTCTCACCACCAATCCTTGATGTATCAGCGAATCTTTAGCTGCAAGGTCAGTGCCACAGTGCACACACGAAATTTGCAATGCTTATGGTAAACATATGCATCTACAATCAACCTTCCAAACATTTTGCAAAAGAGGACCAGAAGGTGGTTGTAGCCCTCGTACGTGCTCAGTGCACTAAGCATGGCTGACTCTAGAGAGGCACGATGCGAGCATGGTTTATGTGGTAGATCAAGTATGAAACTACCATACTCATCAATGAAGTCATTTCCTCCAAACTCCGGAGTCAGTGCCTCACAAGGTTCCATGGCCCATGAATTCTCCATCTCAAGAGAGTCATCGTGGAAGCTCGATGTTGACTCTCGATCATGATCGAAAGCATCATGATACGGGCTAGCAGGAAGAGGCTAAAACTCGGTCGAGGGTGATGACGATCGTTCTCCTTCACAAAGATGAGGAGGGTCTTCCGAGTCGTACTCATGAGGAGTAGAAAGTTCTACGCCCTCAATGAGAACAGGCTCGGATGATGTGAATGGAGGTATACGGTGTCGTCTTCTTGAGAAGGTTTTTTTGGGGAAGAGGCTTCGCCATAGGTTGTCCCAAACAAGGGGTAGCAGTGGTGGAAGTGGCTTCCCCAAGATTACCATCTAGGCTCCCAATGAATTCCTCAAAGAATTTCTGTGGCAGGGATCCTAGGAGTAGATCAAGATCGAGGACATCGAAGATGTGAAAGTCTAAACCAGCCTCAATCCCATCTATGATGAGTGGCACGACACTTGCAATCCCCCGACATTCAAGAACGTGCCCAAATGGACAAGTCTCGAGGAGCATGTCGGATGGTGCTAGCGGAACTTTTCCTAAAAGAGTTTCCGCTAAGTGCCATGGCATGATGTTAACCTTCATGATGGGGTCACAATGGGCCTCTACGGCAATCCCTCACACAGAACAAGGAATAACCAGAGACGGTGTACTATCCCAAAATCCTTCGGAAAAGCATATCGCTCCATCTGGCCATTCCTCCTTCATTACCTCCTCAGGAATTGCTTCGTCAGGAGGATCATGAGGCAAAGGAGATACCGTAGGTCTTGGGAAAGGCTCTGTCAGAGGATGTCTAGATGGTTTAGCATGGATAGAAATGGTTTCCCTAAGCTCTTCTTCTGGATTTCCTTGGGATTTATCAAGAAGTTTTTCTAAGGGGAAACCTAGGAGAAGATCAAAATCCATGATGTCATAGATGTGGAAATCTAATCGCACCTCTATGTCATCAATGGTGATCGGCACATCCCTAGCAATCCCCCGACATGGAAAAACACAGGGCTACCTAGGACTATGGAAAAGTCTATCAGTCGGGGTCAAGGGCATGCTACCCACCAGAGTATCCAAAAGGGTCTCTGGTATGATGCAAGCCCCAACAGTAGGGTCATGAACAACATCTACGGTGTTTCCTCTCATTGAACAGTGGACGATCGTGGAAGTCGAGCTAACCCGAATTGCTTCAGATGTATGCTTCTGAGGTGACCAATCCACTATCGTCCCATGATTCCAAACTTCATCGCGGACCTCATAAAGGTCTGGCGATGCCGTAGGCTTCTCGTGGCAAGAGTGATCTGAGGTATTGCTAATGTTTTTAGAAAGATCATCCTTCGAACGTTGAATTTCTTCTTCCTTCGATGTTCGTGGTTCTTGAGAGGGCTCAACAGAGGAATCAAGGAATTCAGAGAATGAAAGCTCAGATTCGGCTATTGAGAGACTCTCATGGACCAACTTGTTGACACTTCTGAACGTCGATCACTTAAGAACAGATTTGGAATCCATCCTTAGCGTCAGCACTACAAGTGCCTTTTGGCACTTCCCAATGTCACAACTAATTGGCGCAGGTTAGCGTGAACATTGAGAGTTGCCATAGGTTTAATCTAAACGATCATGAACGAATCCGTAAGCGCACAGATAAACCATTGTAGCATTTCCCCAAGGAAAGAGAGTATTCCAAGGGTATCGAATCCAAGGAAGGCAAAGGCGGATATCTTAGACTTATGCTTTTGCTCTGAATGTAAACCAAGAGATAGATATAGGGAAAACACACTCAAAGGTAGGGGTAGGATAAAAGATAATAGGGTAGTGTGACACACACACCTCAAATCTACCTCTACTCTAGCACACTACGGCTTAGGGGGAACATACGAGTTAGCTCTAGGTTATAATGTACTACTCATACAAAGCTAGAAGATACAAGAGATAGGCATGAGTATTGCATGAGGGAAACATGGTTCAGCACCCAGGTACAAACGGGGAGCTAGCCCGCGACGACCAGCACTCTGCGAAACTAGACTTTAGACTCCTATAGCAGGTACCCTAATGCAGAGGTTGCCCTAGGATCCAACAGGGCTATCAAAACCTGAGGACCGACCTCTCATTACGGGGGGTATGCTCATAACTATCGTAGCTAGACAACCCAGGCACCATGCCTACATTGCTGCTAGACTTCACCCGGCCCGGGCTATTGTGACCCAGGGTGAGAGCCACCAGAAGACTGGTCAACTAGACTGAGTCCCGTAGCTTGAACACAGACCCCATGCAACACTCTCATGCTATCTAACAAGATCAACTAAGGCTAGACATATGAACAGATATGAACTCTCTTATGTCTAATCAACAAGATCAAAGGGTCGTGTTCGTGAAGAACACGAGCCTCTAGCTTATCAACAAACACATAAGGAAGGAGTTTATCACCCTTCAAGTGGATCAAAAGGTAGTGTTCACGAAGAACACGAGCCTCTAAATGATGAACAGAGGATGAACTCAAGAACATATCAAGAATATGATCTACCATGACTTTATATGAAATAGCTGAATAACTGAAGTAGATCAAAGTCATACAAAGAAATAAAGATAAAAGAGAACTCATACCTAAACTGGAAGGCCAGGATGGGACGCCACTAAGGCGGTTCGGATTGACCGACCCCCTAGGGCGGCCCCACCTAGTGTGCTTCCTCTGGTAGACTGCCTTGTGGGCCCTCTGATCCATCCCCGGTGCATGGCTTGATTTGGTATCCGAGGTGGGCCCTTTGATCCATGTGAAGTCCATGTGGTGTCCTCTGATTCGTCGGTGAGTGCCTCCCCTGGATCGATGATGTGTCTTGTCATGTCTCCCTTGGTGGCAGCCACCTCCTCAGCTGAGTTGGCATGGTTTCTTCATAGGAGTGGAGTTTCCTTCTCTTTTAAAGGGTAAATCACCTACATACAAATAATCTCCAAGGACAAGTGGAACTACATTATTCAAACCTAAATGCTAGTAAATAATGCATATGCCTCCATTTATGTGAGAATATTGAGGGTTGGAAATGGTGAATTTCCACCGTCAACAAACTCCCCCAAGCTAACCTCTTGCTCATCTCGAAGCAAGATATTAGAGACTTAGGTTGGTTGATCAGGAGTTGCTACAATGTTGTATTCTCAACTTATGGCAAACATACAGCAAAGTACTCTACCAAGAGTTTGAACAAGTTAGCAATGTTCTTACCTTTCACCTGATATGTGGGGCATATAGCTTCACCTGCCTTGGGCGGTTGAGAGACAGAATGGTTATATAGAGAATGCTTAATCACTCATACCTTGATCAGCTTAGCAATCCGGAGGTTTTGCAATTTTTTCAAAAGAAAAATCAGAGTTCCTCAAATGATACTCTCGGAGTGTATGTTTCCTCACCAAGGCATCAATGCTGCCTTCTTCACATCCTACTCCTAATAGGCTTTATGTGGAGCTGTAGGTAGGGAAGATGTGGCGTACTTGTCTCTCATATATTGCTAAGTCAAAAACCGGATCCTTGCAAGAAACAAACATACATCCTGATCAAGATGTGCATATGTGTGTGATGGATATGAACATGGCAAGGTGGATACTAGGCCCGGAAATGGGTGCTAGATATTGCCATGGTTTATATGAGGAAATGAGGGATTGATGGTAAGGTGGACACTAGCCCCAGAGTAGGTACTAGTTATTACCATCTATATGGTGGAACTCTTTCTCTTGCACATATCAATCCCTTTTTCTCCTCTGAAATTTTTTCGAGACTTGGGCTAGCTCTCTTTATTTATTTTTGCCATGCTTTTGAGCATGCTTTTCTCCTTTTTTTCTCTCTTTTTTTAGCTAGCCCTTTGTCTCTATTGGAGATATTTGGAGAGGGATGAATAATGCAAAGATACATAGAGTTTTATTTTGCGGAAAAATGCATAAGCAGTATGGAGTAAATGATGAATGCTTAACTTCCAGTGTAGAAGTTTAGCATGAACATGTACGTGATCTTGATCTGGGGAGTATGAGTTCTAACAAGGGTCACAACAATTTGACAAAGCTCAATGAGAGAACAAGCTGCATATGTGGAGGCTAAGAACTAGAATCTACATATGGCCTTGGATGAGAAATTCTCATCATTGAGGAACTCATCATGTTTTGATTTTTCAAAAAGGAAAACTCCGGATGTCAAGCATCACTAAGCACAAGATCATAGCACTCTATTCTACCATATCATGTCTCACAACAACTTAGGCAAGGATCATGCTTTTTGCTACCCACAGTTTTCAAGCTAAGGTTTGAACATACAAGCCAACAAACTCAAAACTTAGGTAGGATACAAAGTTGTAAGCAAGACATACGAGGAGAATAAACAGAGCAACTATTCATCATTTCAACCATAGAGGCAAAGCATTCTTACTAAGCATATCAAACCAAACTAAGCAAATGATGAAAGCAAATAAATATTTTTGGTCTTTTTATTTTGCAGATTTTTTTTTGGATTTTCATTTATAAGATATTCTGAAAATGCAGGAAGATACAAGTTACCTCAGGATGGGGGTCCTCCCCCAAGCTAGCTTCAGGCTCACTGCGGAGGAGGGTAGAAGAAACCTTGACTCGCATAGTAAGCCCTCTGCGCATCCATGTACTGCCGCTGATCTTGCTGCATGGCTGCTATCCTCTCACCAGCCTGACGCTACCACGCGGAGGTAGACTCGACGTGGGTGTTCAGCATCTCCTCCAATCCTGTAACCTGGACGGTGAGCTCTCCCATCTGCTGTGCGAGCTGAGCGTCGTACAGAGGCTGAGGAGTGCTGTCGGAAGGACAAAGATGGAGGTGGACCACCAGAGCTGGAACTAGTGGGTGTGGCCCACTGAGCTCTGCTCGCGTCCGCCCAAGCCGTGCCACTCGCACTCGGCTGGTAGGTGGGCTGGTCCCAACCAGGTGCATATCCAGGGGTAACCCCGGATATGTAACCCGCAGGGGCCCCTCCTGCCACCGGTGGTGTAACAGGCTGTGGCTGAGGCTGTGGTGGTGGTGTCAGCTGTGGCTGCTGCTACTACATTTGTGCTCTCTTCGGCGCGCTCCTGGTGGACCTGCCTGAAACACTAGCACGATGGCTTTCCTCTTGTGTAACAAGGGGAATGGTGAGTGTCTCCGAGTTATACAATCCAAACCCCAGGTTAGGTAACGGGATTTGATTTGCATAGCCCGGAAAGAAGAAAGTCAAAGAATCATTTGGGCCCCTCTTGAGTATATGCCCCTGGATCAAGTAAGCCTCATCAATGAGAACTCGGGGCGTCCCGATGAAGGGTATGGGATTCCCGCTAAGAACCCCGAGTCTGAGAGCAATACGAGTCACCAAAGCCGTACACTCAATAGGACCTATCATCTTGAAATTCGTCATCCAATGCCGAATCATTACTTTAACGGGAGCGACCTTGATCTGGTTGACAGCAGCGTATAATAGCATCATCTCAACACTGCGCACAGGCCGAACATCCTCTCGTGGGAAGAGAGTGATGGCGAGACACTTGTGCCACAGACGGAGAGTGGGATGCACAATATCGTTGCACCGAGGTACAAACTTGCCACTGTAAACAAGACCAAAGATATCTGCCCAGAAAGGTCCCGAACATAACCCTCACAAGCTCGCTTCAAAGAGATAGCACAATGAGGACTAAAACCAAGAAGACGACTAAGATCCTTCCAAGAAAGACAATAATCGGTCCCGAAAAGACGAAACTCAATGCCATCCGGGGTCTTGGCAAGAGAGCAAAGAAACTGGATGGTGAGGGGTCGAGAGCCAAGCTCTGTGACCGGCGCAAACTCCTCCCAACCAAGAGCATTCCAAATAGAAACGAACTCGAGATTCATACCTGTTTTCTCCATGAGAGCCGGGTCGAAGTCCCTGGTGTGGACGAAGACTCGGTCCTTTAGGAGAGCATAGGCTTGCTGCTCTCGATCGCCCCGCAAGCTGAGGTAGGGGGTGTCGTCGACGACCTCCTCCGTGGCTTGTGGCTCGGCTTGCTCCTCTTACTCTTCTTCATAATCCATCGTTGATGGGCTCGGCGTCGGCTCGGTGGGGGTGGATGCACTCGTGCTTGCCCGCGAACGGGAGCGTGAGCGTGTCACCCTCTGGAGAGTGTTTGCCGCCCAATTCATGCTAGCACAACAACAAGGGACAACAAGAGCAACTCGGTGATGGGTTAGTGAAATCAAATGAAGTTCTTACCGAGCTTGCTCCACCAATAGCAATAATTTCAGCAACACAATAGAGAGACCACTTTGATGATCCAATCTTGAGCAAGAAATCCAAGAAAACCAAGAGAGCAAGGAGTAGAGAGGGGAGTGTGAAATGAAATGAGTTGAATGGGTGAAGAACACCCCCTCTCGGGTCCAATTTATAGAGCAAAGGGGCAGCACACCACGGGATAGCCGTTGGGCAACGACTAGGAGCCGTTGGCCAAGGCTGGGCCCACTTGACCGTTGCCAGGGTTCGGCCGGCCCACTGGTGGGCTCGGTGCTGACCCCCTTTTGCTGGTATGCCACCAACGGCTATATGAAAATATGCCAAGGTGCACCGGCCAAAGTTTCCTCCAGAAATTGCCCAAATAAATTTTCTATGGGTTTCAAACTCAGAAATGATTTTCAGAATTTTTATTTTGAAAGGGAAAATGGCTAGATAAATCTAGCATGCAAATGCAGAGTTTTGGAAAATCAAACATGCAATTTTGGAAATGAAATTTTAGAAAGGGAAATATGAGATAAATACCAGCTTTAACCATTTTGGTAGAAAGGACCCATCATTTTTAGTCTGACGAGTTGGACTCTTCCCAACGATCAATTCCATTCAGCACCCCACTCCTGAGAAGTAGAGGTTGGTGCCATTTCAATCTTCCACCATTCTTTCCGAATTTTCCTTAACCTCTTTGACGGAGATTTCTTCCTTGGGGGTGAAGGCTCCGTCCTTCCCCCAAGCTGCTCAACACTATCTTGCACCAAATAACATTGCTCTTCTTTGTCCTGAAACTTGAACTTCAAGTTCCTCTCCCCAATGCGGAAACGGATGATACCGGATCCCACATTGATTCTAGCTCGGACATCACTGAGAAATGGTCGCCCAAGGATGAGCGGCATTCCTCCCTCGTCATCCATATCGAGGACCACGAAATCCGCGAAGACATAAGAGCTCTTGACTTAACCAATAAACTCTCGGCAATTCCTTCTGGATATCGGATCGTTGAATCGGCGAGTTGGATAGTCCGTGCTGTTGGAGAGAGAGCTGGATATCCCAGTTGCTCGAACATAGCCTTGGACATGAGATTAACACTTGCACCAAGGTCACAAAGAGCATGCCTAATCTTCTTGTAATAGATTGTGCACGTGATAGTTGGGTAGCCTGGATCTTTCTTGTGCACCACTGCTGATTCCTCCCATGGATCAAGAATTTGTTGAATGGGCTTTCCTGCATAGTCAGAGGCATGTGTCTTCCTAGGTGGCTTACCCCACCTGGTCGACACTACACTAACATTTTCACAAGAGGATAAGGGTTGCCCCGGGATCCTCCCGTTATCAGGAGATGGAACCAAAGCAGCCAGCTGAGCCAACTGGGTTTCTAACATCTTGTTGAAACTGAGCTAACTCTTCTGGGCAGAAGAAAAACTATCAAGCTTAACATTGAGGCTTTCTACAGTTTTATCAAGGGCAGCTAGCTTCTTGTTAATACCTTCATTAATCTTAGCTTGCCCGAAAACAAGATCTCTCAAGGAAGGTTGGTTAGGATTGTAAGAATTACCTTGGTTACCTCCTTGATAATAAGGGTGTTGTTGATTCCACGATTGGCCTCCTTGTTGAGGTGGACGATAACCGTTGTTATTGCCATTCATGTACATCACTTCCTCCTGAGTCTCCGGACAATAGTTGCCTGAGTGCCCAATGTTGCCACAGACTTCACAAGTCATGTGAGAGTCCATAGGCAAAGAAGTAGTGGCCATGGCAGCCTTTTCGCTGGTGTAGTCATCCAATCTCTTCATAAGAAGATCCATCTTGGCAGTAATCATGTCTGCTTCCTTGACAGTATGAGTACCCCTCGGTCGTGGTTGGAGTCTTTCATCACTCCACCCTTGGTTGGAGACCATCTTCTCCATGAGAAATTTAGCATTGTCAACCGTGAGTGAGAAGAATGCTCCTTGAGCAGCAGCATCAATATGGCCTCAGGCTGTCGGAGTCAACCCATTATAGAAACTTTGAAGAATAAGCCAATCTTCCATCCCATGATGAGGACAGGCCAGGACATACTCCTGAAGCCTCTCCCAAGCCTCTAGAATAGATTCACTTGCTGCTTGCTGAAAACCAGAAATCCTTCCACGAAGAGCATTGGTTTTACCCAATGGGAAGAACTTCTTGAGAAATACCTGTGAACACTTGCTCCAAGTGTCAATAGATTCCCGGTTCGCGTAGAACCATTGCTTAGCCTTTCCCAAGAGGGAGAATGGAAATAGCCGTAGACGAACAACATCCATATTTGCACCCCTGATGACGAAAGTGCTGCACAGCTCTAGGAATCGCTGCAGATGAGCATTGGCATCCTCATTTGGCTTGCCACAGAATGGGCTAGCCTGTACCATCGTGATTAAACCCGTCTTGATCTCGAAATTTTCAGTCCCCATTGCCACCTCAGGGCCTTGCAGCACCTGGTTAGCAGAAGGAGCTGAGTACTCACGAAGTGTCTTCTGGGCCATAACGTTGGACGTGGATGGTACAAAGGAAGCTGGTTTGTCCTCCGGACGAGTACGACGAGGTGAGCCGAAATGAATTCGAGCTTTCCTCACAAGTGACTCGGGATCTTCAGTAAAATTCCCCGGTAGGTCGAAACCAGTCATACACTACCTGTCTTCATCATCCAAAGATAAAAGAAGACAATCAAGGTTAGCCTACATTGAGGGTTGTCCTAACCTACTTAGAGTTTATAAACAGATGCATAGCATAGTCAAGATAATCCTGTGCTTTCCCCGGTAACGGCACCAGAAATGCTTGTTGACACTTCTGAACATCGATCACTTAAGAACAGATTTGGAATCCATCCTTAGCGTCAGCGCTAGAAGTGCCTGTTGGCACTTCCCAATGTCACAACTAATTGGCGCAGGTTAGCGTGAACATTGAGAGTTGCCATAGATTTAATCTAAATGATCATGAACGAATCCGCAAGCGCACAGATAAACCATTGTAGCATTTCCCCAAGGAAAGATAGTATTCCAAGGGTATCGAATCCAAGGAAGGCTAAGGTGGATATCTTAGACTTATGCTTTTGCTCTGAATGTAAACCAAGAGATAGATATAGGGAAACACACTCAAAGGCAGGGGTATGATAAAAGATAATAGGGTAGTGTGACACACACACCTCAAATCTACATCTACTCTAGCACACTATGGCTTAGGGGGAACATACGAGTTAGCTCTAGGTTCTAATGTACTACTCATACAAAGCTAGAAGATACAAGAGATAGGCATGAGTATTGCATGAGGGAAACATGGTTCAGCACCCAGGTACAAACGGGGAGCTAGCCCGCGACGACTAGCACTCTGCGAAACTAGACTTTAGACTCCTACAGCAGGTACCCCAACGTGGAGGTTGCCCTAGGATCCAACAGGGCTGTCACCACCTGAGGACCGACCTCTCGTTATGGGGGGTATGCTCATAACTATCGTAGCTAGACAACCCAGGCACCATGCCTACATTGCTGCTAGACATCACCCGGCTCGGGCTATTGTGACCCAGGGTGAGAGCCACCAGAAGACTGGTCAACTAGACCGAGTACCGTAGCTTGAACACAGACCCCATGCAACACTCTCATGCTATCTAACAAGATCAACTAAGGCTAGACATACGAACAGATATGAACTCTCTTATGTCTAATCAACAAGATCAAAGGGTCGTGTTCGTGAAGAACACGAGCCTCTAACTTATCAACAAACACATAAGGAAGGAGTTTATCACCCTTCAAGTGGATCAAAAGGTAGTGTTCACAAAGAACACAAGCCTCTAATTGATGAACAGAGGATGAACTCAAGAACATATAAAGAATATGATCTACCATGACTTTATATGAAATAGCTGAATAACTGAAGTAGATCAAAGTCATACAAAGAAATAAAGATAAAAGAGAACTCATACCTAAACTTCCAAGAGGATTTGGAACCTGAAGAAGAGCTACTCTAGCCTACCCTCTAGCCTTGGAAACTAAAAGTGAGAGGAGAATGAGAGAGTGGTGTGTGAGAAATGGGAGCCCCTCCCCTCCTATTTATAGAGGAGGACAAGGCTTGCTCGGACGCCCAAATGGCCCCTAAACACCCGGGAGTGAAGCAAGTGACCAATGAGGAGCAACCACGTGGAAGGCCAGGATGGGATGCCACTAAGGTGGCTCGGCCGATCCTAGGATCGGCCGACCCCCTAGGGTGGCCCCACCTGGTGTGCTTCCTCTGGTAGACTACCTTGTGGGCCCTCTGATCCATCCTCGGTGCATGGCTTGATTTGGTATCCGAGGTGGGCCCTTTGATCCATGTGAAGTCCATGTGGCGTCCTCTGATTCGTCGGTGAGTGCCTCCCCTGGATCGATGACGTGTCTTGTCATGCCTCCCTTGGTGGCAGCCACCTCCTCAGCTGAGTTGGCATGGTTTCTTCATAGGAGTGGAGTTTCCTTCTCTTTTAAAGGGTAAATCACCTCCATACAAATAATCTCCAAGGACAACTGGAACTACATTATTCAAACCTAAATGCTAGTAAATAATGCATATCCCTCCATTTATGTGAGAATATTGAGGGTTGGAAATGGTGAATTTCCACCGTCAACACAACTCAGACTCCAGATGGGGTTCATTGTAAATGATATGGGAAGAAGAGGTTACTAAGAAGAACTCTAGGATCTCTCTTCTTTCCACTAGAGTTTGGTTTTTGAACGAACCTCCAGCTAAAAGGTTGAGCTCTTGTGCCGATTCCATGTCTATACGAGTATAAAAGGTATACGTCGCTATATCATCAGGTATAGACATGTCTGGGCTAGATGTCATAAGACGTAGGAACCTAGCGCAAGCTGCACCTATGGACTCACCCTCTATTTGCTCAAAGTCAAGGAGTTCACATGGCAAGAGCTCTATGCATTCATAATGGGAGAACGAGTCACAAAAGTTTTCTCGAAGTTCTCCCCAATTATTCACATGCTCTGCTGTGTGGGCGTACCATTGCTCCGCTCTATCTACGAGAGAGAAAGGGAACAATTTCCACCTCAAAGTTTCTTGTGTCATGCCTGGAATTACCAAGCACGAACACAAGTCCTCGAACTCCTCTAAATGAACATTAGGATCGTGTTCCCAAAAAAATTAACATTAGGATCATCACTGATCACTCCAGAGAAAGGTCGATTCTGAACCATGGCTATAAAGGCGGGATGAAGCTCGCAACAAGATGAGGAAGTTGATGGTTGCTCTAAGACGAACTCGCCCCTAGGGGTAGAGAGGCTTTGACAGGAAGACATCTCAAAGGGTAGCGGGGGTAAAGGTAGAGCAAAAGAAAAGATAAAAAGATACAAAGACCAGTAGGCTCGAAGATAGAAATAGCAACTATCACCGGAAATGGTGCCAGAAATGCTTGGTGGCATTTCTTAACCTCAATGCTAGGCACCATAATAGTGTGAGTGTGTAAGAGACTCCCGGTGATAGGCGATGGCCCGATCTTCCGAGAGGTAGAGGATAAGTCGATTGGTGGAGACTCGACATTGACGATCTTGGCTTCGAATCAACACACGATTCAGACCCCGCAACCGTTACACCACTACTCCGTTGGTTATCAACCAAGAACAACTTGATGGACCTCGCCACGAAGGCTTTTCCCTGCAAGCAAATCGAAGACACAAGCAAGAAAGTAAAGCACGCAATCTGACAATTGCAAATATGGATTGAAGTGAAAGAGTATGGGGTTCAAGTTCTGATCACAAAAAGACTAATCGACACAGTGGTGATGAACAAGAATGGGGGCCCTGAATCATAGCAAAAGACCTCGGCGGTACAGTGGCTATGACGAAAGTTTGATCCTCGACGGAAATCACAAACCTATTAATCAAAACCCAAGTCTAAATGATGGCGGCTACTGAGTTTTAACCCCTAAGGGGCGATCTAGGTTTGAGGGGGATGACCAGGGGAGGCGTCCTCAACCTGGGCTTAAGGCCCGACACGATACACGGCCTAAATGGCCCAAAAAGGTGATGCAGCACCTTGTCATGGTCACACAGCATGATCCACGAACCTTCTGGAGCTGGGACCAGAACCAAAACGACAGAGTCGTCGTTCCCTTTCCAACGCATCCTTATACGCCTCGTTTTGATGCCGAATGAGAGAGATATCGCCGAAACCGTGCAGGGATGTCGGCTGAATCCGAACCGAACGTGGCAGCTGAGTTGGAGATGACTTGTAGCGTGGGGAAGGACGTGGCGTGCGTGTATCTAGTGTGGCGATATCCTCATCACCCGGGTACACTGACGAGTGTGAACGAATCCGCAAGCGCACGGATACACCATTGTAGCACTTCTCCCTACGAGAATGAGTATTCCCACAGGGTATCGAATCCAAGGACGGGAGAGTTCTGGCTCGAACCTAGCTGATGGTCTAAGGACACAACACTAATTGATAGGATAGGTAGAAAGGATCTGCCTGACCGATCGCAGAGTCTAGAATGGTCTCTCAGGTATAACACTCGCCTTGGGCGCCAACCCACCCTAGCTGTTTAAGGCTAGGCAATATGTTCTGGCAACGGGGCCCTACCCGGTACACAGGTGCGGAGGTTTCCAAAGGGTCCAATAGGCTGTCACCATTACGGCCTACATCTATCGTTACGCGAATGTACTTGGTATTCGCAGGATAGCCTATGGTCCAGACACCACGTCTACACCACTGACTACTACTATAGGCGGACACCATCTGACGTCCCGATAGCCCGACTATAGCACTCCGTATAAATATAGAACTACGGATCCACGAGGGAGATACTGGCACTAGCTCAAGGTATACTCTATCACTTATGCAAGATCACGAATGCACTTTGATTTAACTAGAGATATGCAGGAGCATCAACTTTACTCTAATAGACAAGCTAGCAAACAAGATGCAAACTTATGATCTAAGTCTACTAGATCGGAAGGGTTGTGTTCGAAGAACACAAGCCTCTAAACCAAGAACAAACGAAGAACACAAGAACAAAGCAAATATGCATGCATAAAACTTTAGTCTAAATAGAAAATGTCGAAATACTCACTTTAGTCTAGATGAAGAACAAAAGCACCGCTGAGGATCGTTCTTGAGGAAGATGTCATGAACATGACATGGCCCCAAGCCTCCCACCTCACTTCCTAGCACTAATCCTATACAAAGAGCTCTCCTCTCCTAAAGAGAGAGGCTCCAAGGCCAAAATGAAGAGGAGGAGGAGAAGTGTGTGTGCAAGAATGAGGCCCCTCCCCTTCTATTTATAGGCAAGAGGGAGGCTTGCTCCGGGGCTCAAAGTGCCCCAAAATCTTCGGGATCGCAACTAGTGGCCAATGGGAGACCTCCACGTGCAAGGACAGGATGAACCGACCCTTGGTCGGTTCGGCCACCTAGCCTGTGTTTTCTCCAGGTAGCTGACCAGTGGGCCCTGAAGTCACTCCCCCGTGTAGGCCAAGTTTCCCAATGGTTTTGGGAGATAAGTGGGCCCTTGAATCCATGTGATGTCCACATGGCGATACATGATTCGTCGGGCTTGCCTCTCTTGGATTAATGACGTCAGTGATCCAGGGGAGTCCTGTGTGGCATCCCCTAATTGGCTGAGCTTGAAGTACTTGGATCAAAGACTTGTGCTTTTACTCCTCTTTCTAGTGCTAATTACCTGTATTTGCATAATCACCAACACTTGTGGAAATAATTAGTTTAAGGCCTATTCTAGTGTTGATGATCATTTCTCATGCGAAAAGGTACATGTTGACGAGTATAAAAATGAGTGGATAACAGCCGTCAACACAATCCACAACGCACACGCACTGCTTCAGCCTAGGTTATGCGGCTTGCTGCCATTTGTACGTTGGGATCAGTCTGCTCGGTTGCTTCACGGATCAATTTAAATTCCTCTCTCTCTCTCTCTCACATACACATATTATATGCATTGGCGGGCTAGAAAGAACTGAGTTTATTAAAACTAGTCTCCCTCCTACAGAAAGTAGTTTGCTCTTCCAACTACTTCATTTTTTTTGGAAACCTTTCTTCCACATTCCTCCAATCTTTATTAGAAATCTTGCGGTAGTGCATCGGAATGCCCAAGTATATATAAAAGGAAAAACACCGAGAACGTGCGTTAAGTAATGGTGTGTAACGGAGAACGTGCGCACCATCCACGCACGGATGCTGTGTAACCGAGCAGGGGCAGGTAACACACCGAATCGACACGACCAGATGTAGCATGGATGGTGCGTAAACTAGCAGGTCCAGCTTAAGCGCATAATCGACACGACCCAGTCGGGGTTGCAGCACGTAGAGTCGCAGACACCATGGCTCGTGCGTAACCGCCCAGGCCAGGGTTACGTAGGTTCGACACGACCCAGTGTCCCAGTCGGTGATGTTGCAGCCTTGAAGGACATCAGGGGCCATGCAGCATGGATGATGCGTAACCTAGTGGGTCTATCACGGACATGGTTACACATCTTTAAAACGGGTTGGCTACATGGTGCAACACTAACTAGGTTATGCATGGAGTCTCTTGTCAATCCTGCGCATCACCTGCATTTGGTCATTGTTGATTCTGCGTGTCACCTCAGCTCGGTTACGCGCGGTTTGGCTACTCACCATCTGTCCTGCACGGCGCATGCAACACCGACTGGGTCGTGTCGAATCAGCGTGTACTCTGAGAAGGTTATGCACCGTCACGAAATTTGTGAAAAATTATCATAGCAATTGCAAATCGAAGATTAGGAGGACTAAACATGATTTAATTGTAAAACTAATTACACAGATGGATGGAAAATAGCGAGACAAATCTATTAGGACTAATTAATCTGAGATCTTGTATATGTGATGAGTTAGCTAAAAAAAGAAGAATTTTATCAAAACTCGTATCCAACAGACTTTGTATTTTACTCGGCAAGCTATCGTGTCTTCTATTTCTTCCCCCTCGCTAGCCAAAAAAAGAAGACCTCTCCCACTAGCTATCCTGTTTTCTATTTAGAGGAGCTGTTGGATTTCATCATCTTTCATTTTACATAATAGTTAAATTAGGATTTTAGCTATTCATATAAACAAGAGCTCTTGGAGATGATTGCTTAGTGTAGCATGACAGGGCAAGCTTCGCTTTAAGGAGAAGCAAACTGCGGCGAGGGCAGACTGCTGTGGGCCCGCGAGTGCCGCGTGCCCATGAAGCACCATCATTATTACGATGGACGACGGGACGGGGTGCCACGCGCTATTTCAGCCTGGGTTACGCGGCTTGCTACCAAGACAAGGGTTACTCATGATCCCTGTGTCGTGTAGTGTGTACAGCCTTGACAGGACGGGACGAGCCTGCAGGTGCCTCCGTTCCCCTCCTATCGTGTCGTCCACAGCCACAGGGGCACCCGCCCCAACCCGCTGGGTTACGCACAATCCACGACGCACACGCACTGCTTCAGCCTAGGTTATGCAGCTTGCTGCCATTTGTATGTTGGGATCAGTCTGCTCGGTTGGTTCACGAATCAATTTAAATTCCTCTCTCTCACACACATAGACACACACACACATTATATAAAAAAAGGAAAAGGAAAAGCCAAGGCCCCATTCTCCGTGCCTTTTAAAACCACTCTCTTAATTTAGATTGTCGAAACCCATGAGTTTTTGATTTTTAATAGGTGAGGGAGATTCATTCCGTAAGTGTGCCTGTTCCCCCTTCGTCTTCCTCTTCAATTCCGTGTTCATGGCAATGCTGGTCTGGACTAATTTTGCCTGATTCTAGCACGTTCTGCTGCTGCTATTCTTGTTTACGGCCGCGGCTTTCCTCTCGTGCTGGTTTATTCAACGGCGATGAGGTTGAGATCGTCTTCGGTGAGTTCTTTTTGTTAATCATCTATACGGCATTTAAGAGTTTACACACTGAGCCGCCCTGGTGACCGATGGCACAGCGGCGGCGGCGGTCGCCGTGATTGCCACTCGCAGCGGGCAGTGGTATAGGCTGGCGGAGGTGGGCCGTCGTTGTGCATTGCTGTGGGGCCATCGTGCGGTACGCACGCAAGATAGAATATCGATCGTGCGTGTTGCTTGATGTTGTGGAAGGAAACCATCCCGCGGGTTATAGGCTTCCATATGCATGTGAGTTTCAGTTAGGTTCGCAGTCAGCCCCAGCAATTTTGCGATCATGCACCACTTTTATTTCGCCGACCTTGCAAGCTAGGGGTGGCTCTGATGGTTTCTGTGGATGGTCGAGGTTGGTTTCATCCTCTGCATGATATATCGAACGCCGATAGAGTAGAGGTATGCATGCGCAAGCTCACTATCTCATATTTTATATGTCTCGTTTTGTTTTCACACCTAATAACTGAAAAATCTTGATCTTGTTGATGTTGTGCGTGTGTGCTTTTGTCAGATGCTTGGGTTGATTACTTGTTTCAGATAATTGCGCACTGTGTGCATCACTTATCATCCATTCATACATCCACGGTGACAGTGGTTTCAATCAAGTGGACATTGGGTGTTCCTAGCTAGATATTTAGTGGCATGGCAATAATCAATAAACTTACTAACTGATTGGGTAGAGAGTAAAACCTGAGATCAACTGATGAGTGTAAAGCATAATCGAGATTGGTAGTAGCTATATATTGATTTTTTTCTGCTAGTACAATTCATTGGGAGCTGATGAGTTCAGCTGATGGAGCATTAAGCATAATCGAGATAAATAATAGTCTGATTTTTTATGCAATGCATGCTACATTGGATGGACCATGTGCTTGCATTGCAAGGCTCATCTCAGCTTGTTGGTTCAGTGGGTTTCATACCTAAGTATTAGTACTGGTCAAGATAGTTGGATACATATATTGCAAGCATAATTTGTTTGCATATTAGACAACCACAAGATTTGTAGCGTGCCTTCACATCCGATTAAGGATTGGCAGAAGACGCATGTCTCCTTAAATTATGATGTGGGGTGCTGTACTGCTATATTATTTTAACGTTGGTTTCAAATAACAAGGAATCAACTTCAACTAATCAACCAATCAACGTTGGTCTAGAATGCCTTATGTGTTGAGTATATATTTTGAATGCTTAAATGCCTTAATCCAGGATGGATGTAGTATATCTAATCAAAGTATTTTTTGTATGAATAGAATTATTTTGTTTGAATGGGATGAGCACTTAGATATCTAGTGGATATATATCGCAAAATGCGATTGTTAGCCTGAATGCTGAGCATATTTGATATTGTGGATATGAGTCAAGCTAAATTACACGAATCATTTCCTTTGGTTCACTTTTTTCTCTTTATTATTATTGTTCCCATGTGAAATGAAAAATATGTAGCAAAATAATCACATTTGCATGCATTTGATTTTGTTTTTTGTGTGGTATTAGGAATACATTGAAGGATACGAAGCAACATAGTACCTTGACTTCAAAAAATCAATTGAGGTCAAGTTCAAATGTGAATGTTGTATTGAATGAACAATTTCCCTTGAAGAAGAAAAGAGATGTTCCAACTCGCTTGAAGGCTATGTTAGAGTTGGCTCACAATGAAACAAAGCGATTGAAAGAGCGATCCAATTTGATCAATGATAACGAAAGGGAGCTCATAGAGTCAAGTAAAAGGGACCAAGTTGCTAAAGGTGATGGCAGAACCAATAATGACATGTCTAAGAAGAAGTAGGAACCATTGTTGGAAGAAAAGGCAAAAACAATGGAGGGTGATGGTAACAAAGATGTGCAAGGGAATAATACGGCTAGTAGGCTAATGAAGAAACAAAGATGTGTGAAAGGTAAATATGATGATGAAGGACAAGAAGGTGGTGGCAATCATAGGAAATGACATCACTAAATCTTTGTCACAAGATGGTCATGTCAAAGTCTCCATGGTGACATTTGTTGAGCAACAATGGTGTTGTTGCTCGAAACCCATTGACAAACCTAATTGGAGGTGTAATGGATGCTCTAGCACATATTTGAAGTATTCTTGTATTGTTTCATATTTTACATTCTAATTTTTCGGTTGCTTATGTTGTTAGCGGAATCTTTAAGATAGATGGTGGGGAATATATATCGTTGGTTGGACATTTGTCGACCAAATCATGTGAGAAAGCATGGAGTTTATCTAGACAATTGTTTCCACTAGTTGAATTGACAACACTCCCAAGATCTGAGGTGTGGCCTAAGGCATGGGAGGCATCAAAACCAAGCGGCGACAACATTGGCATATACTTTTTTCCTCCTGATATGAGATATCTCACTTAACCATTTCTCGGCATAACTTTTATCCAACATTCATTTCCATAATATATAGATATATAATCTTGTATTTTGTTTATTCCGAGGCAAGAAAAAGAACTAGACGAACTAATTAAAGAAGTCATGGAGAATGATCTGGTTTTGCGAGCTATTATTGGTGATACTGATATGTTGATATTCCCATCAATTCTATTGCCTGATCATCACAAAAGTATGTACTCCTATAGCACTTTTTTTTGAAAATGTTATCTCTTATAATGAAGTCCTTTTGGGACCTATCGGATCGAGACTAGTTACTCCCTATGGACCAGTTTAGACCAGCACAAAAGTATAGACTAGTTACTCCTTAATTTACACTTTTGACCATTCATTTATCTTATGCTAGGTTATATTATATTATATAATTTTATTTGTTATAAAACTTACTCCCTCCATCCCATGAGGCGTGCAATTCTAGTTTTGTACGACAGATTAGTGGTGGTGTGAAAAGACTCGAATGCCCTTATTCGTTGGCCACATGCAGTAAATTTCGGCATGCAAATCCATCTGACCACTTAATTAGGCCTGTAGTTAGATCTATTTCCTAGGATTGCATTTGTTTGGTAATTTTTTCAAATATTAGAATTGCACTTTTCATGGGATGGAAGCTGCATGATCATTTGAGAGTAATCTAACCATTTCATGTTTGCATTATAAAAATTTAAAATTGTTGGTCAAAGATTGTAAAATATGAATCTTAATATGTGTGTACACCTTACAAACAGGTATTCTATTGTTGATACATCATATTTGATTCCTCAAAACCAGTATTCGCGAAGATGGCCTTAATTTCTATGTATCTTGTAATGTTTACTCTAGGGTTTATTCACTCACATTGTTCTCTTATATATGCAGCATTTGAGGGGAAACATTACCTGTGGGGAGTATTCAAGCCTAGAGAAGTTATAGGTGCTGCAGCTACAGAACCCCTAAGCGCTATAGGGCATTATGCACAGGAGGTAGAGAAGGAAAAATAGCAACATGTCTTAGATCAGCCTGATGATAATGTACAATGGGAAGTATTAAGCATCTCTCTGCCGTTTAAAGTGCGTTTCCCGAGCCTGGCGCGACCTCATCGCCGACTAGATAGATGAGGGCCAGGAACTTGATGACGAAGAACATATTTTCACCTGTTTGATTTTCAACCCTGCTGTGTCCTCGCACTTTCAGTTGGTTGAGTTCATTTCTGATCATGGCACAATCATGGAAGAAGTGAACACATACTCATCTGAAACTGGGGCATGGTGTGATGGCGTTTAGCGAACGGCGGCGGCACCATGGCTTATTGCCACCCTATGTACTTATTGCCAAATTAAGGAAGCCATGCGCGAGAGCCAGCCATGCCGTTGGTCATGTTCATCTCCATCCGTGGACACCATGGCTCGTGTGTAACCGCCGAGGTGAGGGTTACGCAGGTTCGACACGACCCAGTAGGTGGTGTTGCAGGAGCCATGCAGCATGGATGGAGCGTAACCTAGCGGGTCTAGCTTACGCATGCATCTGAAGCCCATTTATGCGTAACGCAGTCGGTGTTGTAGGAACAATGCAGTGTGGCTGGTGCGTAACCGAGCGGGTACCGGTAATGCGCTGAATCGACACGACCGATGCAGCATGGGTGCTACGTAACCGGGAGGCTGCACGTAACGCATACATATGAAGCCCATTTGTGCGTAACACAGTCGGTGTTGCAGGAGGAACAATGCAGCAAGGCTGGTGCATAACCATGCTTCAATGGTCTATTGCCATAGGAGTTACTACTACTCTGTATCGTTCCAATTTTACCAAATGTCTCTGAAGAGACGCGCCATACTATACTACTAGCCGACCTGTGTGGTTTGGTTACTTACTACTAGTACTCCCTCCCTCCGTAGACACCATGGCTCGAGCGTAACCGCCTAGGCGAGGGTTATGTAGGTTCGACATGGCCCAATCGGTTGTGTTGCAGAAGCCATTGCAGCATGGATGGTGCGTAACCTAGCGGGCCCAGCACGGACTTGGGGAGTGGGCCGTGTGGGTGAAGGGACAGAGGTCGCAGCTCATCGTGTTCGGGGAACCGCCCCGACACTGTGCCTTCAGCGACTGTAAATCCCCGTGGCGTCGCCATGAATCTAGCACGCATCTTTCCTTTGGCATCTTCTTGCTCCCCGAGCCTCGACGGCCGCGGCAAACTTCTCACTTTTGCTTCCTTCTCTTTCTCTTCTCCGTCTCCACCCAAGCCCCATGGCTGGTGACAAGCGCCCCACAGAGGCACCACGGGACTCGACGGGGTCGGGGCCGAAGCTTCACCGTATCCTCACCAGCGGCGGGTAGGCATTGTTTTTCCTTGTCCTGTTCTGCCGTCGTACCCTGCTGCCGTCACTAACGGTGTTCCGCCATGTTTGTCTTTCCAGGGTGGACTACAGCGCCGGGGTGGGCGGGCCATGTGAGGATGGGTCGAGGGAGGTCTCCCCACCGCCGGCATTGGCTGCCGTCCGCGCCGCTCCGGCCGCCACTGCTGCTCCGGCTGCTGCCATCGCACCGGCGCCCCCTGTGCGGTTAGCACACGAGGCGGACCGGATCTTGGAGCTCAACTAGGCGCTCCGCCACAATGCGATGCTGGAGCATGCCCTCCGCAACGCTGAGGCCGCCCTCCAGGCATCCGAGGAGGAGGGGGAAAAAGCCCGCGACGCTGCGGCCGATGCGCAGGCCCTTGCCTTCGGGTAGTCTTCTCGCACGCTGTTGGGTTTTTCCTGCAGTCATTTCATTTCCTCACCTTGCGTTCTTCTTGGTGCAGATCGGGAAGAGGAGGCGTGGTTCTTCCGTGAGCAGGAGGAGATTCTTCGCCAGCGGTTCAACGAGCTCATCAATCGCTACGACGAGCTCGAGGGGGCTGCCGGGATCGCGGGCTCGATGGTGAGGCTGGACCTGGTACTGTCGACCGACCGCATCCGTGCGATTCCCTGGCGCGTCCGGAATGTGGTAGTGCTAGCGGTGGAGCGCGGCGCCTCTGACACCATTGCAGTCGCCGGCCTCCATGACCAGGAGAACGACCATGCGCTCGGGCTGGTGCCGCCGGGGTGGCCGCAGGACGCCACGCCTGAATCACGTCGGCTACGCGCGGTGTACTACACCGCTAATAGCCGCGCTATTCATCAGGAAACCAACCTCGACGAGCTCCTCGAGGGGCGAGGCGGCGTCGGAGGCCAGGCCGGCATCGGCGGCCAGGACGGTGCAGGGGCCTCTAGCTCCGACTCCCACTAGCTGCCATGTGGATACCTGTGATGCGAGTGTGAGTGTGCTTGGGTTTGATTGGTTCTATCTGAGTGCGTTCTTTGCTCAATTGCTTCGCCCCCCTTTTATATCTAAAGGGGAAACTACAGTGGAAGGGGTAAAATGGGCATCACGAATGATGTTACAGTGTTATTCTCAAAAAAATGATGTTATAGCGTCGAAATCCCCGTGGTGACTCCTTATTTGTGCCCGTACGGGATAGGCAAACGGCGACTGTGGCTGACCAGGCTGTTGACGGGGTTGGTTACGGGCCTGACCGGGGCAGTTGGCTTCGAGTTGCTCCTTCTGAATTGCTGATATCGAGTAGCTGGTCGTCGGAGGTGGCTCGGACGAGCTTCGGAGTACTTATGATATATACTTAAAATTTAACAATTATGGTATACTTAAAATATAAACGATGATAAAACATGTCATAACAAAATAAATAATATTTTCATAATTTTTCTAAATAAGATGAATAGTCAAACGTGGAATAGGTTTGTGTTGGGGTCAACCGACACTGTTCTTTTGTGGGCGGTCGCCGATGTGACAGAGGCAGGTGGACACCACTCTAGTGCACTGTGGAGCTCTTGTTCGACAGGACACTTTCGACTGTTCCCCGCGTGGTGGCCGGCGCATGCCCATCCCGCATGATGACGGGTGAGTCAGGTCGGCTGGCTACGGCCCGGAATGGGCAGCGAGGCATCCCTGATGAATACCCTTCCCCAAGTAAAAACTTCGGCAAGTCAGGGAGAGGTCTGGTCGCTAGTTGCTTGGTGGCTAAGGATTTGGTAGTCGGGGATGGAGAATCCTCCAGACGAACGCCCTGCTCGTCGGGGGTGGGGGTTTAGTCGGACAGGTCGTAGCAAGATGTGATAATCGTTCGGGTCGGACTAGATCTTGTACATTCCCCGTTACTAGTAGTACTATTTTCAGGAGGGTCATGCAAGCTTACAATGGAATGGAACGGAGGACATGCAGATGAAGATGTTAGTTAGTGGTTATGGTGGGAATTATCTCAGTAACAATGGAGTAATTAACTTTGCAGTGATGAATGTACTACTAAACCATGCTGGATTTTTTTTAGACCATGCTGGAACTAATTGTTTCGATGGAGATGAAATGAATGCCTTCAGCAAGTTAATTTTACAGCAGACAAGTTTAATGCACATTTGACATAACAACATGGCATCCCATATTTAACTATATTTACGATTTACCCTGCACCCACTCTCTTTCGCATCAGCTATGTTTTTTTAGATTTGCATTAGCTAAGTTAGTAGGAGGTACACCAAAGCTACACCGATGGCCTAGGCTGATCCTGTCAATTCTGCGCATTACCTGAGGAAGGTTGGGTTACGCACGCAGCATGGTGCACGGACTGTGCGTATTGCTTTGATCAAAGGCATATGCTAATGCTATGGTAATTGGTAACACAACCGCTATCCATGTTGCTGCACGCACCATGGCTCGTGCGTAACCTACTGAGTGCTGCCACCAAATGATCTCGCGTCGTGTTCCGCGGCAACCGCGATGCTGCGTGCATAATGCAAAGCGGCCTCGTACGTGCGTAATACACGTGGACCGTGGCACAGGCAAAGCTGCCATCGAATGATCGCAGCACGCAGCATGGATCGTTCGTAACCGATCCGGTATGGGTTATGCATTCACGTGTCGTGTGCAGTCAGGCAAAATTACTGCACTCAGCAGTCACCGCATGTGCACCATCCACTCTCGATCTGATGGAGGCAACCCAACCAAACTCATCTCGCAGACCACATAAGTTACATAACAGCTACACGCATGGATGGTGCGTAACTGAGCGGGTCCAGCTTGCGCGCATAATTGACACCACCCAGTCGGTGTTGCAGCACGCAGCACGGATAGTGTGTATCTGCACGGGTATAGGTTACGTGCCGAATCGACATGACCGGATGTAGCATGGATGCTTGCGTAACCATGCCTGTCCAGGTTACACATGCATCTGAAGCCTATTTCCACGTAACACAGTCGGTGTTGTAGGATGTCCTCCACCACATGCTTCTCCTCCCTTAACTGGTGTACAGTGGTTCAATATCGAAAACTGAAAGCTGAACAAGAAAAATTCAAAAAGTAGTTAAAACCCTGTTTGGATCGGGTGGTCTACCACTCCTGAATGCTACGTAGTGCATTTATTTGCAGCACTATTTTCTATTTTTATTGTTTTTATTAATTGTAAACTTCTCTACATATAACGACGGCCGGTAACATGTACTCGGTTACGCACGATGGCGCGACGGTGGTGCCCCGGTTACGTACCATCCATGCATGTAGCTAGTGGTACAAGCTAGTACAACCTACAGAGGAATGCGTAACTGTGACCCACACGGCATGCGTGCGGCCATCGTGCACAACCTGTGTAGCCTGGTCTCGGTTACTTTGGAGCACGGCGGGTGATCAAAGGCATATGCATGGTAACTTCATTGCTTAATGTTTCCATAATTTCATGCGAGTTTCAGTTACGTACGCTTTGCGGCAACCCCGGCAATTTCACGATCGTGGTTTTCGTTCGCTTCCATCTCTCTCTCTCTCTCTCTCAAAATCTTTGTATTGCAAGGTTTCTCTACTTCTTCTTCTTCATATATATCACGAAGGCTCCATATAGCACAGCTGCAGTCCATCACTACCACAATGCATTCTTCATCACGTCATGGAGCGAGTAGTGGATCCCCCTACCGTACACCGACGAAGCGTCCACTGGCTATACGCAGCGGGAAGGACTCTCTGTCAAAGAGGCGGCTTGACATGGGAACCATCGCTCCACCCGCAGCGCCTACAGAAGATCCCATCTGTTCGTCCGCTGACAATCCAGCAGGCCATGCAGGTGATGTCAACTGCTCGGTGGCAGGGAGCCATGTCGCGGCCTCACCTCTAGTGCCCCTTTCTATGCCTGCAAAGGCCGATGAAGAGGTTAATTTTTTTATGCCCCCTCCCTTTCTGAACATAGGTGATTGTACGTAATCAATTAATGTAGTCAGTAATAGAATGACATCACGAGGATTGAAATCACACCGGGCAACCTTCTAGTAATATAATAATTAATTACATCCAACACCGCATCAAGTCGAGCTTCAGATTGTTTCTGATTTCCTCTTCTTGTCTTGTGGTGGTCTAAGTTCTTGCTCAAGTATCGCTTACATTTTTCCCACTATGTCAGGTCCGAAATTTCATTATACTGATAAAAGCAACGAAATTACAGAAACAAATCAACCTGGGGGTAGTTTTCTGTCTATTACTACGACCAACCCATAACCAGAATAGAATTGGGAATGGGAAGAACTTTACATAGTAGTAGAAGTATATCCGAATATCTCAAACAATATTACAAACTTCACCTTAATTCGATCCAACAAAATAATATATTCATACACTTGTCCATCTCGGCATCTGCAGGTTTCTGGCCACTGCTCACGTTGCCTTTTTTGCACAAAAGATTATGTCGCTCCACTTGTACAACTGCCTATTGACAACCCACTGGTACAAAGAGTGTGAATTTCCCGCGTCTGTGCCCAAATTATCATCCACGTTTCCTCAAACTTGGTTTGTGTTATTATTCTTTAACGTAGGTCAACTCAGCTGTGTCAGAAGATGATTCGTTGTCCCTTGTTCATGTTCCTGGGGTAAGCTCTATGCATCGTTCAAGTTTCAAATAAACAATAATTGAGCATATTTGGTATACACATACGAGTGCGTGCCTGCTGATTCTTTTTCCCTTGTGTACCGGCATGTGCAGTCTAGCTACTCTACTCATGTAATCACAATCCCACGTCGTCACATCCTAGATGACATTGTTAAAAGGTTGGGCCTAAAAGTGCATGAGGAAACCATCGAACTCCAGGATGGTCAAATGACTTTAGCAATGACAATAGATGTTCCTGATATTGATTCGTCGGTACAGGAGAAAGCAGAGGCCACGTTCCTCAGTGGTCCAGACAAAAGGGGGTATGAGGCAGACGAAGATCTCTGCCAGCAAGTGATTGAGCACTTGGAAAAACATGTGTTGACGGCTGTTATCCACTCTTTCTATACCCGGCAACATGTACATTTTAGCATGAGAAATGTTCAGAAGCACTAGAATAGGGCTCAAACTAATCATTTCCACAAGTGTTGGTGATTATGCAAATACAGGCAATTAGCACTAGAAAGAGGAGCAAAAGCACAAGTCTTTGGTCCAAGTACTTCAAGCTCAGCCAATGAGGGGGTTGTTGACGGCTGTTATCCACTCATTTCATACCCATCAACATGTACATTTTGGCATGAGAAATGTTCACCAACACTAGAATAGGGCTTAAACTAATCATTTCCACAAGTGTTGGTGATTATGCAAATACAGGCAATTAGCACTAGAAAGAGGAGCAAAAGCACATGTCTTTGATCCAAGTACTTCAAGCTCAGCCAATGAGGGGTTGCCACATAAGATTCAACTGGATCAATGACATCACCAATCCATGTGATACACTCTCGATGAATCACACGCTGCCACATCAACTACACATGGATTCAAGGGCCCACTTACTACCCAAGCCACCAGGAAACTTGGCATGCACGGGGGAAAGGTCATAGGGCCCACTTGTCGACCACCTAGAGAAAGCACTGCATGAGGAGAGGCCCAGGGGTTTCGGCCGACCCTAGGATCGGCCGAACCACCTCTGGGTCCTCTGATCCCCACCTTCCACGTGTTGCTCCATGATTGGTCACTTGTTGCAATCCCGGGCGTTTTGGCGACATTTGGTGCCCGGTGCAAGCCACTCCCTTGCCTATAAATAGAAGGAGAGGGACCTCATTCTTGGACACATAGTTCTCCTCCTCATCTTCATTTTGGCCTTGGAGCCTCTCTCTTTAGGGGTGGAAAGCTCTTTGTATAGGATTAGTGCTAGGAAGTGAGGTGGGAGGCTTGGGGCCATGTCATTTTCATGACAACTTCCTCAAGAATGATCCTCAGCGGTGCCTTTGTTCTTCATTTAGACTAAAGTTAGTATTTTGACATTTACTATTTAGACTAAAGTTTTATGCATGCATGGTTGCTTTGTTCTTGTGTTCTTCGTTTGTTCTTGATTTAGAGGCTTGTGTTCTTCGAACACAACCCTATCGATCTAGTAGAGCTGGAACATAAGTTTGCATCGTGTTTGCATGCTAGCTCATCTATTAGAATAAAGTTGATCCTCCTGCATATCTCTAATTAGATCAAAGTGTATTCGTGATCTTGCATAAGTGATAGAGCATACCTTGAGCTAGTGCTAGTATCTCCCTCGCGGATTCGTAGTTCCGTATTTATACGGAGTGCTATAGTCGGGCCATCAGGACGTCAGACGGTGTCCGACTATAGTAGTAGTCAGTGGTGTAGACGTGGTGTCTGGATCATAGGTTATCCTTCGAATACCAAGTACATTCACGTAACGATAGAGGTAGGCCGCAGTGGTGACAGCCTGTTGGACCCTTCGAAACCCTCCGCGCCTTTGTACCGAGTAGGGCCCCGTTGCTAGAACATATTCCTAGCCTTAAGCAGCTAGGGTGGGTTGGCGCCCAAGGTGAGTGTTATACCTGAGAGACCGTGCTAGACTCTACGCTCGGTCAGGCAGATCCTTTCTACCTATCCTATCAATCAGTGTTGTGTCCTTAGACCATCAGCTAGGTTCGAGCTAGAGCTCATCCGTCCCGTGGATGATCCTTCTCAAAACATCAGAAATACCTCAGATCACTCTTGGCATGAGAAGCCTACAGTGTCGTTGGACCTTTATGAGGTCCTCGATGAAGTTTGGAATCATGGGACGATAGTGGATTGGTCACCTCAGAAGCATACATCCGAAGCAATTCGGGTTAGCTCAACTTCCACGATCATCCACTGTTCAATGAGAGGAAACACCGTAGATGCTGTCCATGACCCTACTGTTGGGGCTTGCATCATACCAGAGACCCTTTTGGATACTCTTGTGGGTGACATGCCCTTGATCCCAACTGATAGACTTTTCCATAGTCCCAGGCGGCGCTGTGTTTTTCCATGTCGGGGGATTGTTAGGGACATGCCGGTCACCATTGATGACATAGAGGTGCGATTAGATTTCCACATCTATGACATCATGGATTTTGATCTTCTCCTAGGTTTCCCTTTAGAACAACTTCTTGATAAAACTCAAGGAAACCCAGAAGAAGAGCTTAGGGAAACAGTTTCTGTCCATGCTGAACCATCTAGACATCCTCTGACAGAGCCTTTCCCTAGACCTACGGTATCTCCTTCACCTCTCGATCCTCCTGACGAAGCATTTCCTGAGGAGGCCATGAAGGAGGAATGGCCAGATGGAGTGATGTTCTTTTTCGAAGCATTTTGGGATAGGACACCCTCTCTGGTTATTCCTTGTTCTGTGAGAGGGATTGCCGTAGAGTCCCATTGCGACCCCATCATGCAGGTTAACATCATGCCATGGCACTTAGCGGAAACTCTTTTAGGCGAAGTTCCGCTAGCACCATCCGACATGCTCCTCGAAACTCACCCCTTTGGGCACGTTATTGAATGTCGAGGGATTGCAAGTGTCGTGCCACTGATCATAGACGGGATTGAGGCTGGCTTAGACATTCACATCTTTCATGTCCTCGATCCTGATCTACTCCTAGGCTCCCTGCTAGAGAAATTCTTTGAGGAATCCATAGGGAGCCTAGATGGTAATCTTGGGGAAGCCACTTCCGCCACTACTACCCCTTATTTGGGACACCCTATGGCGAAGCCTCTTCCCCAGCAAAACCCGCTCGAGAAGACGACGTGTATACCTCCATTCACTTTATCCGAGCCTAACCTCATTGAGGGTGTAGAACTTTCTACTCCTCATGAGTACGACTCGGAAGACCCTCCTCACCTTTGCGAAGGAGAACGATCGTCATCACCCTTGACCGAGTTTCAGCCTCTTGCTGCTGGCCCGTATCATGTTGCTTTCGATCATGATCGTGAGTCAACATCGAGCTTCCATGACGACTCTCTTGAGGTGGAGAATTCATGGGACATGGAACCTTGTGAGGCACTGACTCCGGAGTTTGGAGGAAAAGACTTCATTGACGAGCATGGTAGTTTCATCATTGATCTACCACATAAACCATGCTCACATCGTGCCTCTCTAGAGTCGGACATGCTTAGTGCGCTAAGCACATACGAGGGCTACAACCACCTTCTCGTCCTCTTTTGCAAAACATTTGGAAGGTTGATTGTAGATGCAAATGTTTACCATAAGCATTGCAGATTTCGTGTGTGCACCGTGGCACTAACCTTGCAGCTAAAGCTTCACTGATACATCAAGGATTGGTGGTGAGACGGGAATGACACCACCAACGATAGCTGCAAGATGAAGTTCCCATGGTCGAGCTTATGACCTTAAATAAACAAAGCACTACCAGGAGATAGCCTGGATTAGCATACCTTTCGAATAAAAGCGAGAACATGTTTTTAGGATGAGTAATCCTTTGGGTATTTTTGGTCACTAACCTTTTAGGTGGAGATTGAACAGAATGATGGACATGTGACACCTAAATGCATGAGAGCTACATCACCTACACCATCTGGGTAAGTTTTGGTAAGGGAACATTTACAAATGGAAGTTTGATCTCCACACACTTGAGTTTTGTTGCCTAGCAATGCAAACTTCAAGTGTGGGGGAGGTATGTGAGCATCCTGAGTAAAGTTTCTCCTCTACCAAATCTTATTCTGGTATGGATGATGTTAGCTCTTGCATCTTGCACATTAGCTAGGTAAGTCCTGCTTTTGACATTAAACAAAGCCCTTCCGGGAGGTTGCCCATGGTTCACCGTCTTATGCTCATGCTTATGTCCCTTTTGATAATAGTTTGATCATGCTTTCATGCTTCCCTTATCTTGGTTCACATGCTCTGGTTTGAATGTTTGTTCGAACATACATTCATAGGTTGTTTTAAATTAAGCATGGTGCTTAGGTTAAAACTGTCTTCTTCAGTCAAAACAAGACATGGCGTCGAGTTTTGATTGATGAACCTTGGAGTTATATTTTTCATAGATCTTGGTTGCATATATGCTGACTAACCCCTACAGAAAAAATTATCAAATTTGAGTGGGTAAGTCATTGAGCTAAATTCAAATGGTAAGGTATGTTGAGGTGTCATGTTGCACAAAATGCAAAGGTGGTACTTATGACCTTTCAAAGGTCCAAGGTAAGTATAGTCCCCTTTGCTTATGGAATGCAATCTTGATCTAACCCTTCTTAAGTAAATGACATGGTGACAAAAAAACCCATAAATATTTGAATTTGAATAAAGGCTCTATGGTTCTTGAACCAGTAGAGTCCATCCTTTTGTTTTCATTTTTTATCTGAAGAACAGCACCAGGTTCAACCACCAGTGTGGGGGAGTTCTCTCAAACTCATCATAAACATTTCCACTCGAGAACTCCCACATAGGTGCTACACGACATCGAGTACACCTTCATGACAAGAGCAAGGTAAACTAGAGTGAGTCGGCTGCCTTATGGTCAGCTGAATCACCACTAGTCTCCCTTGATCTCTTATCCTTCAGAAGCGATGGTATGTGCACCCTCTACCTCACTCTCCTTTATCCATGAGTTTGAATGAATTTCAATTCATATCCTTTACACGAAACTCAGCAATTCATGCTATTCTTGCTCTACATGGTTCCTGTGGTTCGCTTGCATATTTTTTATTCCTTACCTATCATCTTGATCCTTGTGAACAAATATCATTATAGGGAATTCATGCTCATCTAAGTAGTTGGCGTTTGAGATATGGTTTGATGATATGATCTTCACTCTAAATGTTTCAGTGCTTGGGAATTTTATTTGAAAACCTAAAAACCCTTTGCAAAGCTCCTCTTTGATATGCCACCGTCCTACCAACATATGATGTTTTTAGTTGAAAACCTTATACTCATATGCTGCTTGTTATTGCATTGAGCTTTATCAAATTCTGTGACCCTTGTGAGAATTCTTTTCATTACTCTCATGATCAAGATTCATGTGCACACCACCATTTCCCCCTTGCTATGCTTGTACATTGGAAGTTAGCATTGTACCATTCATCCATTCCACCAAATAAAGCTCCATTGTTCCATGATTTATCCCTCTCCAAATATCTCCAAAAGAGACTGGGCTATACAGAAAAAAAGAGAAAAGACATGCTCAAAAGCATGATGAGAAAAAAAAGAAGAAAAAGAAAGAGAGATAGCCCATGTCTCGGTAATTTCAAAAAGGAGAGAGAGGAGAAAATCATGCAAAAAGGAGTCCCATAACTAGATGGTAATAACTAGTACCTATTCCGAGGCTAGTGTCCACCTTACCATACTCATCATATTCATACTCGTGCACATCTTGATCTGATTGTGTGATTTGATTTTCTCTGTGGACCCAGTCTTTGACTTTGCAATATATGTGATACAAGTATGCTTTATCCTTTATCCTACCCTGAGCTCCACATATAGTCATCATTAGAAGTATGATGAAGAAAGGCTAACTAATGCCTTGGTGAGGACATATACACATTGAGCGATACTAGAGAATCAAATGAGGAGCTAAGCAAGGTTTGTTTTGAAAATTTATTGCAAAACCCCAAGTTGCTTGACATGATGAGTAGGAGTGATTTGATTCATGACTGTTCCATTCCTCAACTACCCAAGATGGCATGATAGACACTTCACAGAGTTCACAGGTACAAGGTATGGTTTGGAATATCTCTTATGCTTGCTTCATACCTTTGGGCATCATGTCTCACCTTAATCTTGTTCTTCCCTTCACTCGGGACGAGCAAAGGTCGAGTGTGGGGGTATTTGTTGACGGCTGTTATCCACTCATTTCATACCCATCAACATGTACATTTTGGCATGAGAAATGTTCACCAACACTAGAATAGGGCTTAAACTAATCATTTCCATAAGTGTTGGTGATTATGCAAATAAAGGCAATTAGCACTAGAAAGAGGAGCAAAAGCACATGTCTTTGATCCAAGTACTTCAAGCTCAGCCAATGAGGCGTTGCCACATAGGATTCCCCTGGATCAATGACATCACCAATCCATGTGATACACTCTCGACGAATCAAAGGCTGCCACGTCAACTTCACATGGATTCAAGGGCCCACTTCCTACCCAAACCACCAGGAAACTTGGAATGCATGGGGGAAAGGTCATAGGGCCCACTAGTCAACCACTTGGAGAAAGCACAGGACGAGGGGAGGCCCAGGGGTTTCGGCTGACCCTAGGATCGGCCGAACCGCCTCTGGGTCCTCTAATCCCCACCTTCCACGTGTTGCTCCTTGATTGGTCACTTGTTGCAATCCCGGGCGTTTTGGTGGCATTTGGTGCCCGGAGCAAGCGACTCCCTTGCCTATAAATAGAAGGGGAGGGGCCTCATTCTTGGACACACACTTCCCCTCCTCCTCTTCATTTTGGCCTTGGAGCCTCTCTCTTTAGGAGAGGAGAGCTCTTTGTATAGGATTGGTGCTAGGAAGCGAGGTGGGAGGTTTGGGGCCATGTCATGTTCATGACATCTTCCTCAAGAACGATCCTCAACGGTGCCTTTGTTCTTCATTTATACTAAAGTGAGTATTTTGACATTTTCTATTTAGACTAAAGTTTTATGCATGCATGGTTGCTTTGTTCTTGTGTTCTTCGTTTGTTCTTGATTTAGAGGCTTGTGTTCTTCGAACACAACCCTATCGATCTAGTAGAGCTGGATCATAAGTTTGCATCTTGTTTGCATGCTAGCTTGTCTATTAGAGTAAAGTTTATGCTCCTGCATATCTCTAATTGGATCAAAGTGCAGTTGTGATCTTGCATAAGTGATAGAGCATACCATGAGCTAGTGCCAGTATCTCCCTCGCGGATTGGTAGTTCCGTATTTATACGGAGTGCTATAGTCGGGCTATCGGGACGTCAGACGATGTCCGGCTATAGTACTAGTCAGTGGTGTAGACGTGGTGTCTGGACCATATGTTATCCTTCGAATACCAAGTACATTCGCATAACGATAGAGGTAGGCGGCAGTGGTGACAGCCTATTGGACCCTTTGAAACCCTCCGCACCTGTGTACCGAGTAGGGCCCCATTGCCAGAACATATTCCTAGCCTTAAACAGCTAGGGTGAGTTGGCGCCCAAGGCGAGTGTTATACCTGAGAGACCGTGCTAGACTCTGCGCTCGGTCAGGCAGATCCTTTCTACCTATCCTATCAATCAGTGTTGTGTCCTTAGACCATCAGCTAGGTTCGAGCCAGAGCTCATCCGTCCCGTGGATTCGATACCCTGTGGGAATACACATTCTCCTAGGGAGAAGTTCTATGACAGTGTATTCGTGCGCTTGTGGATTCGTTCGCACTCGTTAGTGTACCTGGGAGTCTCTTACACACTCACGCTAACCGGCGCCTAGTGGTGACGTTAAGAAACGCCAACAGGGGTGCCACATAGGATTCCCCTGGATCAATGACGTCATCAATCCAAGAGAGGTGAGCCCGACGAATCACATATCACCACATAGACATCACATGGATTCAAGGGCCCACTTCGCTACCCAAACCGCCAGGAAACTTGGCATGCACGGGGGAGTGATCATGGGGCCCACTTATCAACCACCTGGAGCAAGCACAAGATGCCACGTGGCCCTATGGCTTCGGCCGAACCGACTTTGGTTTGGCTGATCCTGGCCCTCTACGTGTCGCCTCCTGATTGGTTCATTACTGCGATCCTGGGTGTTTTGGAGCACTTTGAGCCCCGAAGCAAGCCACCTCCTTGCCTATAAACAGAAGGGGAGGGGCTCACTTTTGGGACACACACTTCTCCTCCAACTCTTCATTTTGGCCTTGGAGCCTCTCTCTCTTTAGGAGAGGAGAGCTCTTTGTATGGGATTTGTGCTAGGAAGTGAGGGGGAATGCTTGGGGCCATGTTATGTTCATGACATCTTCCTCAAGAATGATCCTCAACGGTGCCTTTGTTCTTCATTTAGACTAATGTGAGTATTTTGACATTTTCTATTTAGACTAAAGTCGTATGCATGCATAGGTGAATAGTTCTTGTGTTCTTCGTTCGTTCTTGATTTAGAGGCTTGTGTTCTTCGAACACAACCCTTTCGATCTATTAGAGCTGGAACATAAGTTTGCATCCTGTTTGTATGTTAGCTTGTCTTTTAGAGTAAATTTGATGCTCCTGCATATCTCTAATTCGATCAAAGTGCATTCATGATCTTTCATGAGTGATAAAGCATACCCTGAGCTAGTGCCAGTATCTCCCTCGCGGATTCAAAGTTCTGTATTTATACGGAGTGCTATAATAGGGTTACCGGGACGTCAGACGGAATCAGGCTATAGTAGTAGTCAGTGGTGTAGACGTGGTATCTGGACCATAGGTTATCCTTCGAATACCAAGTGCATTCACGTAACGATAGAGGATGGCTGCAGTGGTGACAACCTGTTGGACCCTTCGAAACCCTCCGTGCCTGTGTAGTGAGTAGGGCCTCGTTGCCAGAACATATTCCTAGTCCTAAACAGCTAGGGTGGGTTGGCGCCCAATGCAAGTGTTTATACCTGAGAGACCGTGCTAGACTCTGCGCTCTGTCAAGCAGATCCTTTCTACCTATCCTATCATCCAGTGTTGTGTCCTTAGACCACCAGCTAGGCTTGAGCCAGAGCTCTCCCGTCGTATGAACGAAACTCGACGGGAATACTCATTCTCCGAGGGAGAAGTGCTACAACAGTGTATCCGTGCGCTTGCGGATTCGTTCGCACTCGCCAGTGTACCCGGGAGTTTCTTACACGGTCACGCTAACCGGCACCATAGTGGTGACGTTAAGAAACACCAACAAGCATTTCTGGTGCCGTTGCCGGGGATGGTTGCTATTTCTATCTTCGAGCCTAGTGGTCTTCGTATCTTTTATCTTTTCTTTTGTTCTACCTTTACCCCCATTACCCTTTTGTGATGCCTTCCTGTCAAAGCCTCCCTACCCCTAGGGGCGAGTTTGTCTTAGAGAAACCATCAACTTCCTCATCTTGCTGCGAGCTCGGTCCTGGCTTCATAGCCATGGTTCAAAATCAACCCTTCTCTAGAGCGATTAGCAATGATCCTCATGTTCATGTAGAGGAGTTTGAAGGACTGTGTTCAGGCATACTTGTGTTGGGCATGACACAAGAAACTTTGAGGTGGAAATTGTTCCCTTTCTCTCTTGTAGATAGGGCAGAACAATGGTACACTCTCACAGCGGGTAGTGTGAACAATTGGGAAGAACTACGAGATAACTTTTGTTACTTGTTCTCCCATCTGGAACATATAAACTCTCCACTGTTTGACCTCTTTGACTTTGAGCAATTGGAGATGGAGTCCATAGGGGCAGCCTGGGCTAGGTTCTCAAGTCTCTTGACATCTAGCTCAGACTTGTCTATATCTGACGATATTTCAACGAACATCTTTTACACGCATATATAGTTGGAATCTGCACAAGAGCTTGACCTCATAGCTGGAGGATCGTTCGAAACCCAAACTCCAGAGGAAAGAAGAGAGATCCTAGAATTCTTCTTAGAAACCTCTTCTTCCCATGACTTTTATGACAAATCCTACCAAACACCCGAGTCGAGCTATGAGAGTCTCTCAACAGCCAAATCTGAGCTTTCATTCTCCGAATCCCTTGATTCCTTTGTTGAATCCTCTCCTGAATCACGAACACCGAAGGAAGAAGAAATTCAACCTTTAGAGCTCTCTTCTCGGATTGAGGATGATCCTTCTAGAAACATCAGAAATACCTCAGATCACTCTTGGCACGAGAAGCCTACGGCAACGTTGGACCTTTACGAGGTCCTCGATGAAGTTTGGAATCATGTGACGATAGTGGCTTGGTCACCTCAGACACTAAAGCATACATCCGAAGCAATTCGGGTTAGCTCGACTTACATGATCATCCAGTGTTCCATGAGAGGAAACACCGTAGATGTTGTCCATGACCCTACTGTTGGGGCTTGCATCATACCAGAGACCCTTTTGGATACTCTAGTGGGTGACATGCCCTTGATCCCGACTGATAGGCTTTTCCATAGTCCCAGGTGGTGTTGTTTTTCCATGTCGGGGGATTGCTAGGGACGTGCCGATCACCATTGATGACATAGAGGTGTGATTAGATTTCCACATCTATGACATCATGGATTTTGATCTTCTCCTAGGTTTCCCCTTAGAAAAACTTCTTGATAAATCTCAAGGAAACCCAGAAGAAGAGCTTAGGGAAATCGTTTTTGTCCATGTTGCATCATCTAGACATCCTTTGACAGAACCTTTCGCTATACCTATGGTATCTCCTTTGCCTCCCGATCCTCCTGATGGTGCATATCTTGAGGTGGCCATGAAGGAGGAGTGGTTAGATGGAGCGATATATTCACTACAACATTTTGGACATATTGCGACCCTTTTCTGTAGCGACGATTGGTTTTGGTCGCTATACACCGGGGTTACTACGACAGTATACCAAAATGGTCGTAATAGGTGGGAATGTTGCGACCAGTTGTGGACCATTGCATTATTTATTGTGGTCGTCGCTATAGGTAAGGGTCTATGGCGACGCATGGACTCGTGTCGCAATTCTGGCTATGGTATTGCCACGGTTTTTCGTAATTGTTGCAATTGTTGCCCATTTTGCAACGACTATGACGCGTTGCTATTCGTGGTGTCTGTTGATGCTCACTAACTCTAATTTTTATGCATCAACAATACATGAAAAAGGACCAAAAAGATAAATCAACAGTAGTATAGGGCCTTAGACTAATGAATTCCATGAGTTTTGGTGAATTATATATTTTCAGGGACTATTCAGGAAAATGCGAAAAGAATGAATTCTAGAAGGCTCCAGAAGACTCCCGAACTCAACCAAAGTGGGCTCCAAGAAAATATGCATCTAGAAGGGACAAGAGGCCCACACGTGAAGGCGGAGCCCAGCCGGGGCCCAGCCCAGGCCGACCGGCCCTATAGGGAGGCCGATCGGGCTCCCCCTGGCCCCGATCAGGCCCTGCTTCGGGAAGGTTCCTCCACCGCCTCTTAGGGTTAATCTAAACCACTTGTTTAGGTCGGTTTGATCCTACGGCGACGGATTATCCCTCCGGGCTATATAAGCAACCCCAGACCCCCCCTAGGGCATGGTATGCATCTCTCAGAAGATCATCATCATCAGGCCAAGACAGGAGAAGAAGAGGATACATCAGAGATAGGATAGCTACTTCATAGTTCAAGATCTAATTTCTAGATCAAGAACCTAGTTCTAGATAGAGAGTTAGATTCGAGTAGAGTTGAGCTTTGCTCCAGTTCCAGATCTGTAAGTTATCAAGATTCAGTTCTTATATTGTCTCTCAATGACTTTATGCTATTTCAATGTTATGTGTGCAATTGCTAAGTTCTTACTTTATTCTAGTAGTATATTTGATATAGTCATGATTAATGATAAGTCTACGCACTTATTCGTAGAGCTCCTAGTATATTACGCGTGTATGCTAGGTAGTAGAAAGTATGTAAGCATGGTGCTTAGATATAATTTACTTGCGGATTCACCTTATACTCCGGGTCGTGTGGTAGATCGTGGGCGTGATAGGCCTATTGAGTCCTTTGCAGTCCACCCCCCGAGTATAAGACCAGTCGAACAATGATTCTTGGGAGGATCAAGTTTCGTCCTTGATCTTCTTGGGTAATCTTCGGGGTGTTCACATTTATCCATGACTATGCTATATGTGATGATATGCTACATTAGAATAGATGAATAACTCAGTCTTTGTATGCTATTTAGAATTGTGCCTCTTAAGTAAATCCAATTCTAATCTAGACTAGGAATAGTATGTTCTATGCTCCACATGCGCCTCTGCCTGTCTGATTTATCATTACTTTATCATTTGGCTTACCCCTGTTAAAGTATGTGCCATTCCATCAAAGTCCATAAAGTAGTCTATTGCCATCCCTATGTCTGTTGTTACATCCATCCATCTTCCCTGTGGATATGATATTTTAAAACCCATCACCCCGGGTGAAATGCTCACCGGTATCCGTGCGCTTGCGGATTATCTACCATAATATTTCTGTAGGCTTATCTTATACCAACCAACATTTCTTGTGCCATTGCTTAGAATGGATTCTAGATCTATTCTTTGGAAGTTGCGTTAAGAAATGTCAACAAACATTTCTGGCGCCAATGCCGGGGAAGATTGGATGGCTACCTTTTGAAAATCGATGGCTAGATACTTTAATGAGACTTTGTAATTTGGCACCTCTGCTTAAACAGAATTACCCTTGTTTGTTTTTGTCTATCTTACTTGCAGGGTATTGACAGGTTTGATTGTGATTCACCACACTTCAATTATTTGAGTCAAATCAACCAAGGAAGCTTTACACCAAGTTCTGAAGCCATGGCTGAGAAGACGTTGTTGGAATTCTCTGCTCCAAACATCAATAACATTCGCATTGGACCAACAATCGATCATGAATTCGAGCTTAAGCCTAGCCTCATCAACATGGTGCAAGCTGATCTATTCAGTGGAAAGGTACATGAAGATGCAAGTGCTCATCTCCAAAACTTTTTGGAGAAAGGCACCACCATCTCCATCAGGGACATTCCCTAGGAAACGATGCTACTCCGCTTATTCCCATTTTCACTAAAGGGAAGGGCGAGACAATGGTTCTACTCCAATGAAATCAACACATGGGAGGAATGTTCTACAACCTTCCTATCAAAGTTTTTCCCCACAGGCAAAACCAATGCTTTACGTGGAAAAATCACCAATTTCCAGCAGCAGAAAGGCAAGCCAATTCCAGAGGTATGGGAACGTTTGCAAGAATATATATCAGATTGCCCTCACCATGGAATAAAAGAATGGATGCTCTTACAAAGCTTTTACCATGATTAAATCAAAAAGCGTCTGAGCATCTAGATGCAGCTGCTAAAGGATCATTCTTGTCACTCACTACGAGACAAGCCAATACACTTATGCAGAAGATATCTGAAAATCAAGGCTGGACCCAGAAGAACACTCAACAATGTCGTCACAGTGAAGAAGTACAAGGAGATGAAGAGTTGAAAGAACTATCAACTAGTATGGACGTGCTGTTGAACAGGCTTGAGGAACGAGTCAACTTCAAGAAGGATCGACAAGCTTTACAAGATTCGATGAATACTTCAAGAAATTCAAGCTTGGTGGTCCACAAGTCAGCACCAACCCAAGAAAAAGACCTACAACCACGACCAACTTATGCAGGTAAGTATACAGGTAATAATTTCAAGCGACCTTCACTACGAGAGTTAATTGAAGAACAGGATAAAATATCCAATAATCTCTCTAAGAAGCTTGTTGCTAATGATAAGATTCTAGAAGACATAAATGTTAAGATGGATAATTTTTCTGAAATCTTAAAAGATCAAGCTATCTTTAATGCTGAACTAGAATCAAAGTTATCAAAATTGTCTGCTGTTGCACCTGTTGCCACTAACCCTGAGCATGTATTTAATGTCCGAACAAGAGGTGGCAAGCAAACAACAGATCCACCATATCCCAAGGGCACAGCAAGACCACCGGCTAGAACACCTACAGCACCTGCAACATTTGCAGTACCTGTAGCACCAGCCGAAGCTCCAGAGAAGGATAATAACGTAGAAGAAGTCGTGCAAGAAGAACAAGACTCAGCAAGACAAGATTTCCACGACAACAACTTCATACCATATCCAAGAAGAGTGAGAAAACCTCAAGTTGATGATCAATTCGGGAAGTTCATCGAAGTCATCCAGAAGCTTTATGTCAACATACCTCTATTGGATGCCATGCAAGTCCCAACATATGCCAAGTACATCCGAGACATCCTGAATAAGAAGAAACCTTTGCCAACTACGGAGATCATCAAGTTGACCGAAGAATGTAGTGCGGCAATCCTGAACACATCGCTCATCAAGAAAAAGGATCCAGGTTGCCCCACTATTGAGTGCTCCATTGGAAATCAATACTTCAACAATGCACTCTGTGATCTTGGAGCAAGTGTTAGTGTGATGCCCAAGGTTGTCTTCGACAAGCTCAAGCACCCTACCTTGGTTCCAACATCAATGTGTCTCCAATTGGCAGATCGATCAGTTCACTACCCATCAGGAATCGCTGAGAATGTTCCAGTGAAAATCCGAGAGTTCTTGGTGCCGGTTGATTTCGTGGTATTGGATATGCACCCAGACTCCAGGGTTTCACTAATTCTCGGGCGACCATTCCTGAGCACCGCCAATGCGCGCATCAATGTAGGCAGAGGGGAGATCACATTTGAGATCAATGGAAAGGAGGAGAAGTTTGCCTTCAGACCCAGACCAGAGCACAGCATCAACGCGAACATGATCGATCAAGAAAAGACATCATCAGAAGGACCATTGTCTCTGAAGACGGAGGATGCACCAGAATATTAGAAGACTTGGAAGTCCCGTTCGAGGACTCAAACTACGAACCCTCGTCAAAGGTAACCGGTAAAAACACAAAAATATATTTCTGAATTTCATATTTACTATAGTAAAAACTTTTTCACGCCCCATGGTAAATAATTTTACGGTGTGTCAAAACCCGTATAATGATTTTTCGTGGTGGCATAAAAATATTTTTACTACTATATTTTTGCTGTTATATTTGCTTTTACCCTTACGCATGGGACCCACATGCCATTGGGATACACATCAAGTCTTTACCTACCTTATCTTATCACTTCATCCACCAGCACCTTCTTTTCCCACTCACAAGGCACTTTTTCTAGCGTTGGAAGACAGCAGGAAATGGATGGAGGAGAGGGCACCCGAGTGGAGGCCAGGTGGGGCCGACCAGCCCCACCACTAGGCCGGCTGGCCACCCCCCTTGGGCCTATATAAGCAGCCACCTCCTACCCAGTTCTTCGCACACACACCAACCCAGAAAACATCACCTTCGAGCTTTTGCAGTGCTGCCTCAAGAGAAAGGAAGCTTAGGAAGAGAGTGGAGAAGAAATCCAAGGGTAGCCTAGCTCTAAACTTTTCTCTTACACCCTTGAAAGCCTCAAGACACCATGTTTGGGAGAATCCTTAGACGCTCTAGCTCCAGAGCCAACTCCCAGCGGTCGATGAGTGTAGACTCTCAGGAGTCTCCCTCACCGGTCTCTAACCCCTCTCCTTCGGCATCGCAATCACAAGGAAAGATCCTAACCAATGATGTGCATTTGCACATCAGGAGAGGAGAAGAGAAGGAAAGGTATGAGAAACTGAAGAAACGTTCTTTTGTCCTTACACCCATGTTTAGCGAAGAGTTCATGCAAGAAGCAGGCTTGAACTCTGAGTTCAGCCAGATTTTTGCTCTGCTGGGGTGGACCTCTTTTTATCACACTTCTGAAAGGGGTTGCCGTCTCCTCACTTTAGAGTTTCTTTGCACTTTGAAATCCTCTAACGATGGGGTAACCTTTCGGTTGTTCCGTCAAGAGCACACTCTATCTTGGAGAAGGCTGAGTAACGCCTTAGGGTTCGCAGAAGGATGTGCCTTAGATTTAGACTCGTCTCTTGAAGATTTTGATAGGCTACACCTCTGGACGGACGTTACAGGGAAAGAGAACGCACACAAGCCACGCACCAATGATATCCAGCATCCCACTCTCTGTTTCTTTCACAAGTGGATAAGCCTTGTCCTTTTTCCACGCAGTGATAATATCAGCGTGAGAGTAGGGGACATGCAGTTGATTTATGCTGCTCTAAAAAGAAAAGCTGTGTCCCCTGTTAAGATGCTAGTAGAGCACTGGCTCTCGTTCCCCAACCTAGTTGGAGACGTAAGCTGCACCTCTCTGATCACCCGAATAGCCGATGACTTGGGCATCCTTGGAGATGCCACTATCATCAGCATTGATACTCCTCGTGAGATCATCGGCTACGATTACTTCCGCCAAGGAAGATGGGTTAAGAAAATTCAAGAAAAATTGCACTATATCCACAATAAGAGCGCAATCCCGTTACCTAACCCGGGATTGGGTATATATTCTGTGCAATCTTTTCTGATCAATGAGTAGGCACAACCGGTCCAGCAGCAACCTCCACGAACGTCAGCTCGAGCCTCATCGTCAAACTACGCCGGAGCTGACCCACTGTCCGAAGACGCCGCGTATCGATCATATGAAAACTTCGTGCCAACATACCCTCGTCGCGCGTACCAAGGAGGAGATTTACCATCGCAAGGACCGAGCAACCTCGGAAGACAGGAGTTTGGAATAGGTTTTACGCATCATCTTCGAATTTTGTACCTGCCCGTAACTCTTTTTCAGGATTCGACCATCAGTATTCTGCGACGTTCCGCCAAGGTGTCCATGACAACACGAGGACGCAAATGAGCACTCAGGATACCCACACGAACATGCTATGCCAACAACAACAGTGGATGGACCAGGCAGGACAACGATTAGAAGATATACAAGAAACCGCAGATGCAAACGCTGAACTACTGGCAAGCAAATTGCACCAGTGGGGGATGTAGAATCAAGCAGCTTGGGGGAGAAGCCCCCAAGGTAAGTATCAACTATCTATTTATATATTTTTATTTTAAGTTTTGTTTAGTTTGATAAGTTTGAAATAATAATAAAATAAAATAAAATAAAAATTTCCCTTGTTTAGAATAAATAAAGAACTAGAGAAGTATGCTAAATGGACATGATAAACAAATGCTCTTCATTGCTGCAAATGCCTAGCTTACCATCTTTAAAGTTCTCCCAAGACATGGATACAATGGTTTAGATTTTGGAACATGCTTTGAGTTTGAGATTCTTGTGGGAGCAATATCTTGATCTAAGTCTAGGTGATTGATTGATTGACATGATTAAGTTGAGCTGCTGTTTATCTTGTTCAAAAGTAACACTAAATTCTGGAGATTCACTTTTTAATCATAAAATTCATATATAACGAGTCTCCTGTATGACACAAGACTTTATTTCCTGTTAAAAGAGCCTTGTTGAAAATTTGCTCAGAATGTTCCAGTTTTATATCTCTCTATGCCTTCAAAGAGACTTGGGCATGACATAAAAAAAGAGAAAAAAAGAAAAAAAGAGAGGAAAAAGTGAGATGAAAGAGGGAGAGAAATAAACAAGTGTTCTACTAGGCGAGAAGGGCCTACCTCCCTAAAAAGAATAAATTAGAGATGAATAATGGACACAAGTCCAAGGGCGAGAAGAGCCCACATCTCTAAGGAGAGAGAAAAATGGAAAAAGTCCGGGGCGAGTAGGGCCCACCTCTCCTAATGTCGTGTAACCCAAGGTTCTCTTAAGATTATTGCTAGAAAGAGAGATATATTTCAGGAACAAAAGAAGCAAAGGCAGGCTAAAGTTGAAAGTTTTTATGTTTTATCATATCAAGTTGTCATACAGGAGTACTCTAAGCTTTAACTTCAACATCTTTTGCAAAACTCCAGAATTTTAGTGAAACCAAGAACTTGAGACATGGTGCTTGACTTAATTGTTATATCTTTCAACTGCTCAAGACCCAAGTACAGATAAAAGCCCCATGTTCTCAAGCAGATATAAGCAGGTTTTAAAAGTCTGACTTTTTCATCCTACCTTGGAAAAGAATTTATTGTGGTAACACTGAGTCTTGCTAAGAGACTAGCAAGAGGTAAGCTTGGGGGAGTTTGTTGATGCTCACTAACTCTTATTTTTATGCATCAACAATACATGAAAAAGGACCAAAAAGATAAATCAACAGTAGTATAGGGCCTTTGACTAATGAATTCCACGAGTTTTGGTGAATTATATATTTTCAGGGACTATTTAGGAAAATGCGAAAAGATTGAATTCTAGAAGGCTCTAGAAGACTCCCGAACTCAACCAAAGTGGGCTCCAAGAAAATATGCATCTAGAAGGGACAAGAGGCCCACACGCGAAGGCGGAGCCCAGCCGGGGCCCAGCCCAGGCCGACCGGCCCTATAGGGAGGCCAATCGGGCTCCCCCTGGCCCCGATCAGGCCCTGCTTCGGGAAGGTTCCTCCACCGCCTCTTAGGGTTAATCTAAACCACTTGTTTAGGTCGGTTTGATCCTACGGAGACAGATTATCCCTCCGGGCTATATAAGCAACCCCAGACCCCCCCTAGGGCATGGTATGCATCTCTCAGAAGATCATCATCATCAGGCCAAGACAGGAGAAGAAGAGGATACATCAGAGATAGGATAGCTACTTCGTAGTTCAAGATCTAATTTCTAGATCAAGAACCTAGTTCTAGATAGAGAGTCAGATTCGAGTAGAGTTGAGCTTTGCTCCAGTTCCAGATCTGTAAGTTATCAAGATTCAGTTCATATATTGTCTCTCAATGACTTTATGCTATTACAATGTTATGTGTGCAATTGCCATGTTCTTACTTTATTCTAGTAGTATATTTGATATAGTCATGATTAATAATAAGTCTACGCACTTATTCGTAGAGCTCCTAGTATATTACGCGCGTATGCTAGGTAGTAGAAAGTATGTAAGCATGGTGCTTAGATATAATTTATTTGCGGATTCACCTTATACTCCTGGTCGTGTGGTAGATCGTGGGCGTGATAGGCCTATTGAGTCCTTTGCAGTCCACCCCCCGAATATAAGACTAGTCGAACAATGATTCTTGGGAGGATCAAGTTTCGTCCTTGATCTTCTTGGGTAATCTTCGGGGTGTTCACATTTATCCATGACTATGCTATATGTGATGATATGCTACATTAGAATAGATGAATAACTCAGTCTTTGTATGCTATATAGAATTGTGCCTCTTAAGTAAATCCAATTCTAATCTAGACTAGGAATAGTATGTTCTATGCTCCACATGTGCCTCTGCCTGTCTGATTTATCATTGCTTTATCATTTGGCTTACCCCTGTTAAACTATGTGCCATTCCATCAAAGTCCATAAAGTAGTCTATTGCCATCCCTATGTCTGTTGTTACATCCATCCATCTTCCCTGTGGATACGATATTTTAAAACCCATCACCCCGGGTGAAATGCTCACCGGTATCCGTGCGCTTGCGGATTATCTACCATAATATTTCTGTAGGCTTATCTTATACCAACCAACATTTCTTGCGCCATTGCTTAGAATGGATTCTAGATCTATTCTTTGGAAGTTGCATTAAGAAATGTCAACAGTGTCGTTTGTTGCAAAAGAGTCTTACATATAGCAATGACAGGTGTTGTGTGTTGCAAAAAGTCTTTGGGATAGCAACGAAAATGCACTCGTTGCGACTGAATTCTTTGGTATAGCGACGTGGATCCAAAGTGTTGCAAATTGCTTGTAGGTATGGCAACGGTGACACGAGTAGTTGTAACAGATTGCATATGTAGCATCAAACCAAAAAAACGTCGCAATAGAGATAATGTTAGTGCGACAATATAGCGTCGTTGCTATTGAAAGAACTGTCAGTCGCAATTGATGTGTTTGTGGGTGCCACCAGGCTACCGTGGGCCCGTTCAATGGCTTGTGGGCCTGGACCATGGCCCACACAGAACTGTCCATCTTTGTACACGGAGTCCTAACCCAACTCTATATTGTTTGACCGACCCTAGCCCAACTATATATATCGACCTAAAATACGAAGGAAAAAAACCCACACATCGTCGTTGCCGTTTCGCGATCTGTCAGGGTGACGCTGCCAAGCACCGATCGACTTAGAACGACTGAGGAAAAGTCTGTTCTTCGGATCCCATCAGCCAAGGAATAATCGATTATGAGATCCATGTGCATGGAATTTTATTTTGGTAATTAGCTTGTATATACACCTTAGTTTAATACCATATTATCTTATACTGATCCAGCACCCTTTGTATTATCTGTTGTAGTTGGGTTTTTTTTTCTTTGCAATGGCAAGTGAGGATTGCAGTTGGATGGAATTGGAGCCTTCAGATTCTGCATGGCAACGCGGATTTGTCAAGTTTATTGAGGATCTCTTTCAGAGCAAATTTGATGGAGAGCAAGTGCAATGTCCATGGTCTAGATGTCGTCGCATGGCATTTCAAGGAAGAGAAGAGGTCGAACATCACTTGGTTACAAAAGCGTTTGACAGGGCTTACATAAAAGTGCAACAAGAACGTCATCGTCATGCTTGTGAACCTATGGCTGTGGATGACGACGACGAAGTTGAAGGTGGTGCTGATGATGCCGACGATCGGGAGGCCACCAATAGTTTGTTTTCCTCTTTGATCAGTGGTGCCATACATGGTCAAGTCAGAGATTATGGTAACAAAGATGAGGAGCCAAATGATGCGGCAAGCAAGTTTTTCAAATTAATGGAAGAAGCAAGGATAGAGTTGTACCCTGGTTGCAAGGAGGCTTCTAAGATTTCTTTCATTGTCAGGCTATATCAGATCAAGTGCATGTGTGGTTTAAGCAACGCTGCAATGGAGCAAATACTGTTCTTGTTCTCTCTTGTGCTGCCTAAAGGGCATTGTCTCCTAGATAGCCTGGATAAAATTCAAAGGGTGGTTCGAGACCTTGGCTTGGACTACGTAAAGATACATGCTTGTGTCAATGACTGTGTGTTATTCCGTGGAGTGTACGCGAGCATGGACAACTGTCCAACATGCAAGGAGAGTAGGTGGAAAAATACAGGTTCACAGGGCACTGACAAGGCTGGTACTGATGCAGCAAAGAAGAAGCGGTTTCCTGTTAAAATTCTGAGGTACTTTCCGCTGGCTCCTCGACTGCAGAGATTATATATGAACAAGGAAACATCCACGTATATGCGTTGGCACGATAAAGAATTGGTTCAAGATGGCAAAATGTGACACCCAGCTAACTCAAAGGCGTGGAGGCATGTGAATGACACGTTTTAAAAAGAATTTGCATATGAACCACAAAATATCAGGCTTGGACTTGCATCAGATGGCTTCAATCCATTCGGGATGTTGAACACCACTTACACTACTTGGCCAGTTATCCTAATTCCTTATAACCTGCCTCCTTGGTTGTGCTTGAAACAATCCTTCTGGATGATGTCCATGCTAATTCCTAGGCCTAAGTCTCCAAGAATTAACATTGATGTATATTTGCAGCCTCTGATCGATGAACTCAAAACGCTTTGGGAACATGGAGTTGATACTTGGGATACCAAGGAGAAGCGCAATTTTACCCTGCGTGCTATGTTACTCTGGACAATAAACGACTTTCCTGCTTACGTGATGTTATCAGGCTAGAGCACGAAAGGGAGGTTTGCTTGTCCTTATTGTCACAAGGACACTGATTACATGTGGTTAAAATTCGGTTTAAAGCATTGCTACATGGGGCATCGGCGTTTTCTGCCTAATAAACACAAGTGGCGAAGGCTCAAGGTTAGCTTTAACAACACTATTGAAACGAGGGACCCTCTAGTGCCACTCAGCGGTCAAGAAGTTCGGGATTAGTACGCGAGTTTCCAACAAGCCACTTTTGGAGCCACTACTTCGAAGAAGAGGAAGCAGCATGATGAAGATTCTAGATGGCACAACTGGAGGAAGCAGAGTATTTTCTTTGAGCTTCCATATTGGGATTCGTTGCATATACGCCACAATATTGATGTGATGCATACTGAGAAGAATATTTGTGAGAGCTTGATTGGGACTTTGCTGAATTTAGCAGGTAAAACTAAGGACACTGAGAAGGCTCGACTTGATCTGGGAGAATTGGGTATAAGGAAAGATCAGCATCCAGTTCTGAATGAGAAAGGGAAATACGATATGCCACCAGCATTGTACACGTTAGGTGATTCTGAAAAGGAAATACTGTGCAACTTTCTACAAGGTGTTAAGATGCCCGATGGTTATGCCGCAAATATCAGGAGAAATGTCGATGTCAATGGGCGCAAGGTTTCAAATCTGAAAAGTCATGATTACCATATTATATTACAAAAACTCCTACCCTTTGTGGCACGCGACATATTGTCGGATGCTGTAGTGAACCCATTGATCCAGCTCAGCAGGTTCTTTAACGCGGTATGTGCAAATGAGATTGACGAGACCGAGATGCAAGAAGTCAGCAGATCGATTGCAGAGACTCTTTGTCGATTTGAGATGATTTTCCCTCCAGCATTTTTTGATATTATGATGCACTTACCAGTTCATATTGCTTGGGAGACTGAATTTGGAGGCCCTACTTCGTATAGGTGGATGTATCCAGTTGAAAGGTACCTACGTACCCTCAAAGGATACGTGAGGAACAAAGCATTCCCAGAGTGTTCTATAGTAGAGGGATATATCTCAGGGGAGTGCCTTACTTTCTGTTCTCGGTTCTTTGAAGGTGTTAGTACAAAGCTTATTAGGCCAGAGCGTCAAGAAAATAGCGCTGTTAATGAACCACCTGCCAGTCTGAGTGTTTTTGCGAGCATGGACAGTGGGCAAAAGAAAAGTGTTTCTAGGCATAATTCCCATATACTAGAAGACGAAGAATTCTCGATGATGAGACACTACATATTATCAAACTGTGATGAGGCCATTGAATTTGCAAAGTAAGCAACACATGAAAATTATACGAATTTTGTTTCATTGTCTAGACTATATATCTAATTGTGATTATATATATATTTTTAAATGTTGCAGTGAGCATAAGGCAGAATTGGCGAAAGTCAGCTCGCTGAATGTTGAAAGCAGGCACAAGGAACATTTTGTAGCATGGTTCAAGCGAAAAGTGAGTCATATACATTTCTTTCAAATTTAAATCGTCAAATTTGAATGTGATCTTAACATATTATCTTTACTTATGTGAGTGTAGATGAGGAATTTAAATTTTGTGGGGAAAGCAGATAAGATGCTGTATACACTATCTCGTGGTCCTGAAAGAATTGCTTATTTGAAGAATAAGTGCTCAATCAATGTCTTCTATTTTCGGACATCACATATAGAGAATAATCTAACAACACAAAACAGTGGTGTTGTCGTCAGGGGTGTGCAGGGCATGGAATGGTATGGAGTGATTAAAAAAATCTTCGTACTTGATTTTCCTGAATCAAAGCAAGTCATGTTGTTCCAGTGTGACTGGTTTGAAATGCCTCAACAAGGACACAGCAAATCAAGAGGGTACAAAAGAGATAAATATGGGATTATCGATATTGATACCTCTCAGCTACGGTATTCACGTGATGAGCCATACATCCTGGCAACACAAGTAGAGCAAGTGTGCTATGTGAAAAGCGGGAAGAAAGGCAGCAAATGGTGCAGCGTCCTCAGAATGAAACCTAGGGCCCTGTTTGCCATGCCTGAAGGAGAGGAAGGCATTGATAATAACAATGACATAAATGTTGGTGATACTGAATTGGACTCGGTTGTTTTAGGTGTTGAAAATATTCATGTTGAGGACCACCATGAGGATATGACAATATGGAGGAGGGCAGCTGTGGAAGGGACAGTGTTGATGCTTCTCTTGTTGATCATGCTAAACCCATGCCTGAACCGGATCACGCAAACATACCTGAAGACGAGGACGATGGTGATGAGACCTACACTGGTGACGGAGTGATTGCTCCAGGATATTTAGAAGAAGGACATGACGAAGACGGTTTGTAATCATAATTAGGGGTTGCATTGTTTACTTGTATTGAACTATAATACGTCCAAAATTTGTTAGCAATAAATAATTTGTGGTGAAGATGTCAGTTATTTGCAAGTTTGGCGTCATGCTGATGTCTTTCTGTGCAGTCAATATTATGATTACAGCATCATTGGGCTTAATTTGTATATCACAGCATTATTCTCATGAAAATGCATAGATTCAGAAATGCACAAAAGTGAATGAAAGATAATATATATGTAGCATATGTATAAGATAGCATAATTCGAGTATACTCAAGCCACATCTGCTTGTTCTTAACGTAGCATCGTGCTCCCAACACTAGGAAAGCAAAAGCAACAGACAAAAGACAAAGAAGAAGATATCCTATCTACTTCTTCAGTTCAGATCGCTTCATCCTCCGCTTCATTCCTGATCAGATTCTTGAGAGTAGAACTCACCCCTCGCATGCTTCCGTTTGATCTCTTTGCGAAGACCTTCCGCCATTTGAAATATCTGACATTTTACAAGGGGCTCTCAGAAAGCATTTATAAAAGATCATCAACTGCATTTCATTGCAGTTGCTAATTATGTTTTCAGAAAAAACTCATACTGATGATAAACTTAAATGGTAGGAATATATATCACCTCACGAAGAGACTTAGTAGGTCCATTGTATTCTTCTTCGTCGCTGTCATAATTTACCATCATCTTGCATTTTATCTTTGGGAAACACAACTCATACTTCTTTCCTTTTGACTGAATTACATACAAATCTGGGTCAGAACATATTGCACACACATAATAATTACGAAGCAAATTTGCTCACTTTGAAGTAAACTAGTAGTGTTGCCCTCACCTCATCCAATCGTGCTGGTAGGCCAAAATCGTCGATTCCCATGTCCGTGTCCGATTCAGTTGTGGGCCAAGCCTGGGTGTACAAGTGGCGGCTCTTTTTCTACATCAAAACTATTTTTTCAATCTTCACTGACAGATCAAACAGTCAAGGCACTTGAAAGGGTTTGGCTCACCTTATTCTTCTTGCTGCGCGACGACGAGGCTTCAACGACGATTACTCTTGTTCCATTCTTCCTGGCGGCTTTGCGGGCATGGGCATCGCTTGATCGGTAGCCCGTTGGGACGAATAGGACTTCGACATTCACGGTGTGTTCCAAGTCGACCTCGACCCGCGCCTCCACGGCAATCCGGTGCCTTCTTTGTGGTCGTGGGGTGGATGAGGGCCTGCGTCGGCTCGACGGAGTCACCGATGTCGATGACGGGCTGCGACGGCTCGACGGAGTCACCGGTGTCGATGACGCACTTCGCTTGAAGCGACCATCAGCGTCGTGTGGCTGCCTGCGAGAGGGGTGCGTGCGTCGGGCCATCGTCACAATGCAGGTGGATGAGATGGTGGCGGCGGAGATGGGAGGGGTGGAAGGTATATAGGAGGCGAGGGGGAAGATCGCGCGCGTGAATTTTGGGACGTGAAATGGCAGGGCGGCAAAAATGGAACTAGGGGGCCAGACGATTGGAAAATGTTCAGCTATCTTATGTTCAGTTCGTCCGCGCAAATTTGACGAATTGTCGAAAAAGTTTGTGCGTCCTGTGAGAGAATATGTGAGTCAATGTGACTCAATTCAAATTCATAGGTAAATAAGTTACATTCAGAGGTAAATTAATAAGTTACATTGGGGGTTTTGTTTCAGTTTCTACTTGTTGATCAGTACCTACTTGTTCATCTCTACCTCCTTTTGCTAATATATGGAGGGAGTAGGTCACTACACAAAAGCCAGCATTAGAACTGACCAAACAAAGTCATATAAAATAATTACCAAAAACAGTCATATAGAAATGACCATATCAATAGTGGTAGATGAAGTCATCAAATAAACATGCATCACACACTGGCATTCAGTCACTTAGTGCATTACAGATAGACATTACACACAATATCACACATTACAATAAAGTTCTCAAGTCTAACACATAGATAAGATAGATTATTACAATCCAAGTCTTCTGCTACTTCCCCTCCTCATTGCACCTTTCTAACTTGAAAGCCTGCTTCCCAGAGTTCGTGGCAATACGAACAATGGGATGGGTCGATCTCATCATCAATGCCAATGCTTCCAGAGTAGGTACACTTGTCCCCTCGCAACCAAGCAGCAGGAAACACTGGAGGTTCGATCTAACAGAAATAGTGCTTGAATCGTGTAACCATAACAAGAGATCTAGCACAAGAAACAAGAATCTACCAAAAAAGTACTCACAAATGCGTAAATTGAGATTGTTTCATGCTTCAGAAAACTAAGTTATCTAGCATCTGCAATATTCCTACCAAAAGTGGATCTTTATCTAGTATCAGGGAACCAAGCAAAAGTGTATCTTTGTCTACCAAAAGTGAATATTCATCTAGATTCAGAGAACCTAGCACACTTACCTCATCGACCCTGCTTGGGCCTGGGGTGAATCCTACATTGCTTGGTGGCGCAGTAGGATCCTCGTGCTGCACGTCCTCATCGACCACCATGCCGGGTAGCGAGTGGCTGTACCGGCCTTTCGCGCGGCCGCCTGTAGATGCACCCAGGGTAGTAGAGCGGCAGCGGATTGGAGAAGGAAGCAGCGTCACCGGCCCGCGTGTGGACGGAGGCACCGAGGTCGCCGTGGACCGCGTGAAGCGCCCTCTTGCGTCGCGCGCTTGCCTCCTAGAGTTCTGCTCCCTCCGCTCAGCCATCGTCGTTGCTCCGCTCCTTTCCTTGGCTTCCTGCAGCAAGGGATGGGGGGGAGATGGAGCCGCCGCCAGCAGCGGCGGATTTGTGCGTCAAGAGTCAACAGTTTGGGGAAAGAAGGCGAATTGCTAGGCGGCCAGATCGTTTGCTTTGTATTCTAGAACTAGTATAGTTCACATCCCCATTCAGATGACAAATGGTCCCAGAACAAAGGGCCCACACACCAGGTCCTCCGCGCACGCCCCAGAATCAGATGTGTTTTTGACTTCTTGAAGAACAAGCCCCATATTTCTTTTTAGTCTCTGCATGAACCTTGACAGATCTTCAATTGACTGTACCTGATGTTGCTGAGGAGTACAGATGTGAACAACAAGTCACTCAATTAAATTTTCATCCGATTTTTAAAAACATAACAAAAGGACCAGTAAGATATTGAATACGCTTCTTGATCAAAAGTAAAGTAAATTCATCAGAACGTATTCCAACCATGACAGATACAATAGGCCCAGTTACTGGAGTTTAACAGGGACACATAAATCCCAAGCAGTCGATGAGTAGGAGCCACAACTGAATTCCATTACATAAAACACTAAGGTTCACACCTAAACAGAGCTTAACAAGCATAGTACTTGACCACATCACTGCATAACAGGCAGAGTACTTGACCACATCACTGCATACAGCCCCATCATACAAACTACACAAAAGAGCTTCAGCTTCCTCTTCAGTCCTCGTCAGAGTCTGAGGAATCTGTTTCCTCGTCAGAGTCCAAATAGTAGTGCTCACCCTTCAAGATCTTCCGCTTGACCTCTGTGCGGAACGTCGATGCCATGGCTCGAAGCCGACATTTTAGAAGGGACTCGGTTACATCACAATCTGAATTCTCATGATCTTGCATTTACAAATATCAAACTAATGCTAAATTTAACATGGTTAGGACATCACCTCCGCGTTAGACTTAGTTGGTCCATCGTGGTCGTCGTTATCACTCCACACGTCTATCATCATCGTGACTGAACACTTCTTTGACAGAACTATTTCATACTTTCTGCCTTTAGACTACATTACAAACAAAACAGCAAGATCCAAAGATGAATCAGGTCTAAAATTCATATCACATTAATAACATTTCATTTTTTGCTTACTGTAAAGAATTGAAGTTAACTAGATGAATAAATTAATCTACAAACAAGGAACATACCTCATCCAATGTTCCTGGAAAGTCTTTGCAATCTACAAATGACTTCCCATCTTCATCTGTATAATTGCTCTCAGTGAAGATGTGGCATGCCTTTTTCTAGAACAAATCAGTATTTAGAACATGCATCGAGTAATTGAAAAACAAAGATTGAACAGGAGGGAGGAACGTGTTGGACCCTAAAATGACAGTTAAGGGACTAAAATTCAGGGACTGAATTGCCTATTTTGCCAACTGTCTTTTCTAGAACAAAGCCTTATTTAGAAGATGCATTTTAACCCCAAATTTTAAATCCACTCCAAGAAAACCTGGTGGAATCACCAAAATTCCTACCATTGATCTAACATGGAAACTTCATAAATTGATTTAACTACTCACATGCTAAAGTTCATCAAAACATTGCTTTCAGAGTTTTGCAGATGCATTTAAAAAGTAACTATGAAATCCAATCCAAGAAAACCCCCTCAATTAATTAGTACATCCCTAAATTACACTTTATCAGTACCCCCTCTATATTTCTTTATATGATGTTTCAGACAAAATTTTTGACTAGATTCTAGTGCAAATCTGCTATCTTAAACGTCAAGTATTCAGGAATAGAGGTAGTACATCCGTCATTAATGTAATCCAAAAAAAACCCAAATAAATCCACAAACCTAGAGGAATCAACAAAATCCTACATTTTATCTCACATCTCACAATCTAAGCTAAAAGAAATAGGGGTCTAGCTCACCTTGTTCTTGCGGCGCTCCGCTGCTCCAGCGACTGCGCCGGGGTGCATTCCTTCCACGGCCACCGCCGGGACAGGAATGATGTTGAGGGTGGCACCGCCGGGGTGCACTGCTCCCTGGGCCATCGCCGCGGCAGGGTTGACGTTGATGTCGATGCTGCCGGAGTGCACTGCTTGCTGGGCCACCGCAGGGACTGGCTGGACGCCGCCGGAGTGCACTGCTTCCTGCCCCTCCGCCGGGGCAGGGGCAGGGTTCACGTCGATGTCGGCGTGCGCCCGCTTCTGGGGGGTGATCTTCGAGTGCGGCATGGTGGAAATGCGGTTGGACGACGATGCAATCGGCGATGGGCAGCGATGCGTCCAGAGCAAGAGGGAGGAAGACATACCACAGCGGTTGTTGATGGGACAGTTCCCGCGGAGTCGGCGACTAGGTAGTAGTAGGCGGCGAGACTGTTTGCCTTCTATAATTTTTTAAAGAATAGTAGGGAAGTTGTTTCCACCACCAAGCGGTTGTCAAATGGAGACCACCACGAAGGGCCTACATGTCATTGCCTTCAGGATGGAAACAAGTGCGGTGTATCTAGATTTCCTCAAGAAGCCAAACTGCCCTCTTCTATTTCCTTTTTGCCTCTCCTACCCCAAAACCACATCCTCCGCGCTGTTCACAAAGTCTCGGTGGGTCCCACCTATCGGCCCCAGATTCAGAAGTGTGTTTGACTTCTTGAAGAACAAGCACATTTTTTTCTTTTTAATCTCTGCATGAACCTTGTATCTAGTATTTCTCCCTCAAATGAACTTCAAATTAGATCATTGTTTTTCCTAAAAAATCCATAAAATCATGTTGTATCAAGTTATCAACTTGTTAAGGCTAATGTTTTGAAAAATCTACTCGTATTGGTCTGTTTCAACAATTTAACAAATTGACAACAACAAGCAAACTTTTGTACACACAAAATGATGTCAACAAGAAAAGTGATGAATACCAAAGCTTCAAAACTCATCAAGATCTACAAACTTTATTTAGGTCTTTCTGTCATTTCCTAAAGTGGCAATAAAATGAAGTACAAAATTGACATGCCTCTTAGATAGAAACTATCTAAGTCAATCTAGGATTAATGACCAATGTATACTGCAACTTTAGAAAACGACAACGTGACCTAAACAAAGATTGTAGACCTTTATGAATTATTAAACTTTAGTATTCATCACTTTCCCATTTGTCATCATTTATGTATGAAAAATCTTGCTTGAAGTGGAGAATTATTAAAATTCACAATTAGGATTGTTCAAACTCTATCAAATGGAGTAGTGACTTAAATAAAGTTTGTAGATGTTGATGAGTTCTACAACTTTCGTATTCATGACTTTTTCATTTGAAATCATTTGTTGCCCCAGCTAAATTTGAGAATTTCAACAACTGATGAAATCTAAAATTTAAATAGTTCAAGGTAACTCGGATGGGGAAATGCCCAAAACATGAAGCAAGGTGAAGCAGCCAGGAAGAAAGGACATGAAGTGGGAGCAAGCGCCGCCACCCCTAGGAACCAAGGTGAAGCAGCGGTTGGTGCAAGCGCCACCGCCGCTGTCCCATCACGGATCAATAAGTAGGTGACCGGTTAAGGGAGGAAAAATTATGTTTTTTCCTTTTTTTTATATTGGATTTGGTCTGTTGGTGCTAGACTGAACTGAGGCTGTGGAAGGTCGTGATATATTCATTTAATTCATGCGAGTCACACTATTACGAGTGCAGCATTACATAATACCTTTAAGATGTTAAAACTTGTTATCTCCTCGTAGCTCCGGTGAACCCACTACATGTACACTTGTGATCCTGTTACCCTGGAGTCTCCTGAAGTTCAGTACGACTTCCCAGACGTGCCTGCTTGCCCTGCAATTGATCTAGTGAGTGCATTGATTAGCCTACTTAAATATTGCTGGTTTTTCTGTGCTAGTTCAATTGGGGTAAGTACTGGTAGTAGTATACCCAATGTAAATGTGCAAAGGAAGTTTTTCATCATGCATCATTGTGATCCTGTTTTTTTAAAAAATGAAGCAAGGAGGAAAGAACTCAAAGAAGTATGAAATTGTGTACCACAAGATAACCTGTCACTTTGCTATGAGTGCTGAGAGCGATGACGAGGTTTCCAATGATCCAGTTCTGTCTGGTGTGCAGGTGATGTTACTAATTAACTCAGTTTATCGAAGTGTAGCTATTTTTTAGTATTTATTGGTTAATGAAAATTCATTTCTGTTTGTGGAAAAACAAATATATATATAGTCGCATAATAACTTGGTGGCGACTTGCTCTCTGGTTTATTATCTGAAAACATATCTCTCAAACCCAAGTAATTAATCATCATTCTATTTTTTGCCTTTCAATTAATGTGCTAAATAATTCTTCTTCTCCAGTTGCTAATGCACCCTTTGTAAAATGTCAGATACGACGGATGGCGGAACAGTTGCGCAGACCTGTCAAACGAAGGGTGCAGGTTGGTCAGTACCGCACAGAAGATATTGATGATTGAGCTGCTTGTCTAAGATGATGACTGTCGCATTGCAAGAGCAGTGGCGTATTATTATGCATATCTAGATGCTTTTCTCTTGGTGTTAACCATATGTAGTGGAATCAGTTTTATTGGATGCTGCGTGTGCTTTCTTATGGTCACAATGGCAACTACCTTTTACTACTTTACAGTATGTGTTAAACTAGTACTTTGTGGGAGGTTGTATCTTTCACGGTCTGCCTCATGGCTGACATGTTTACTACTGTATCAGTAATTGTTTCTCAATACAGTTTTAAAAAGATTTCAGATATAGGTTCTATGAGACCACACTACATAAAATGACACCCAGCCACGCCTGGCCGCGGCCCAGCCACGCCTGGCCGCGCCCAGCCATGCCCCCCAGTGGCAGCCGGCCGCACCCCAGCCATGGCCGGCCGCGGCCACACAGCGGCCGGCCGCGCCGCGCCATGCTACACCACGCAGACTCTAGGGTAATTTCTTCCATTTCTAATCTCATTCCTTAGGCTGCTCACTGAAATCTAATCTCATTTCTCAGATTCACTGAAATGCTCTAACAAGAGCGATTACATTTTGTAGGATACACAAGCAAGCACAACCATGTTAAGTCAAATGACAGAAGAGCTCAGCCAGGGTGTTCCTTCACTTTCACAACCTGTTGGACCATTCCCAGATTGTGAGTTCATTTGTTCCAACCAATTGCTCCAAAGACCAATACCAATGACTACCACCTCCAAGGCAGGAAAGGCAGCTCTTGCAAAAAAGAGGAAGGGTACCACAACCACAAGCAAATCTGGAGTTGCCAAGTCTGGAGCTGCCAAGAAGAGCAAGAACTAAAAATGCTTGTGAAATATAGCTTTTGTGCAAGATACATGTCAAACTTGCCCTTACTTTTGTTAACCAAGTTGAAGCATCTTTGTAATATGTCTGAATGTTAGTGAATGTTGGTTATGGCTGGTTATGTCTGAATGTTAGTGAATGCTGGTTGTGGATGCTTCCTTAACTGAATTATGGCTGCCTGAATGTTATGCTTTCTTAACTGTCAGTTAAAAATATGGTTCAATACTGATGTGTCATGGCCGCCTGAATTTGGATTCTTTAGCTCTTTTGATGTACATAATTGAGATGCAAAGTGAAGTGATTCATTCATCCATTTCAGAGAATACGCATAGTTACACACCATATTTCACTTGCTCATACCAGCATACACGTTCCACATCAGTCCACACACACAAACAAGAGCAATACACTTCAACAGCAAAACTACATCTTTCATCATTCCTACTAATGTGTTCATCTTGAGTTCCAGATTACAGATCCTTAGTTCTTCCATGTCCTTGTTCTTCTCTTGTCCTTCCTCCTCCTTCTGTTTCATGTTCTGTAGTTCCAACATGTACTCATCTTCCCACCTATAGTATCGACAGCCATGGCCACGCTGCAAATCCAAAAGCACAAAATGAAGAAAACTTGAAAAACACAAATCAAATCCCACAAATTGCAACTCTAATCAGTACCTTCCCACCAGGGCACCTGTAGAACACCCACCCCTTGTTCCCATTCTCATCCATCTGCACCACCCGCTCCACAACCTTGAAGCATCCGCAATCTGGGCAGGAGATGAGAGGGATCTCAGGATGCAACCGGTGCCTATTCGCTGAGCAAGAAGAGCTTGCCGGTGCGGCCATGGTGATGGGGTGGGAGGCGGCGGCTCGATAGAGAGAAGGAGAGGGGAAGAGAGACGAACAGGAGAAGATGTGGAAGAGGTGGGGCAAATGTGGACGATGTGCCTGGTATATGGAGTCGACTGCCACATCAGCATTCCACGTCGTCACGGGTCACGGGTTTAAACTCGTTTGGACCTGCAGTGAGACCCAAATAGTGATCAGGGACCTCAGTGACAAACTTTTTGAATTTGTGGACCGGCATGACACACCAACGCAAGTTTAAGGACCGCCAGTGCATTTTACTCTAAAAAAAGAAAATGCTCGGAGATGGGATTCGAACCCAGGTCTTGGAGGAGACTTCCCACGTCTTGGAAAGGTGCCTGTTAATGGAAACTGGAGAGGCGGCCACCGGTTATTGGAACCTTGAAAGCCGCCCCGGGTATTGGAAACTCTCACGCTCCTCTACCGCGCCCTCTCCGCCCAACTCTCACGCTCCGTGCCGCGCAACTTCCCTTCAACACCGACACTCATGGCATTGAGGGAGCACCCGCGGTCGCTCGCGGAACTCCCGACTGAGTTGCAGGCAATCATCGCTAGCCGAGTCAGTGCGACGTCGAATCAGCCAATGGAGGACCTCAGGAGCCTACGGTCCACCTGCAAGAGCATGCTCAGCCCCTGCTGTGACAGAGAAGTCGGTCGGTGCCTGGCACTAAATCGGGTTCGAGTCGTGCAGATGCAGAACGACGACCCCGAGGGCTACGATGTCTTCATTCGTAGCCTGGCTGCAGCCGGCAACCCGGAGGCATGCTTCCTCACCGAGATGGATGACATCTTCGGCAGGAACCGCAGCCCGCGGCCTCCCCTCGACGAGCTACTCCGCGCTGCCGAGGCTGGGAACAGAGGGGCGGCCTATGTCGTGGCTGTCTTCCTCTACAATGCCAACAGCGGGGCTGACGACGATGCCACTGCAATTGCGTACATGAGACAGGTTGAGGGCGAGCCTAACTGGCAGTGGCGTCCGTGATTCATCGACAACTTGCAATCTCTGTTTGACCGGCGTCGTGGGGTTCACCTAGCTTGGCAAATGAGGGGTATCGCCCTCCGCCTGGGCCTCCGCCGGCCGACGCTCCCACCGGCGGTGGCGCGAGGCAACATTCAACATTGCATAGACCGAAGATCATGCGGAAAAGATCCGTACCAGAAGGGGTTTGCCATGTATTTCTGTAGTGATGAATGTAGGCTTCGTTACGAATGCCTTCAATTCTTCTATCGTGTAAAGAATCGCTAGCTACATATGATAGAATGGTGTAAAGTGTATCACTATATGAAAAGTGCCCAAAAAAGTGGCCACAATTACACCTCATTGCATGATTTAGTTCTAGTTCACAACATAATGTAAATTATTTTCAAAACAATTGTCACGACAGTAAATTGTCTCTTGAGACGCCAAACAAAATTGAGTAAGTATGAAACAAAAAAGTCATCATCTCGGCCTTGTACCACAGAAGCAAGGTGCAACACAACTCCATCATCAATGTACGTGCCACTTGATCAGAAACAAAAGAATTTTAAATCCAAAATTTGGTTTATTCAAACTTTGTGAAATGGATTAATGACTTAAATAAAAGGTTGGTTGTTGAGTTCAACAACTTTGTCCGAAATTAACTTTGTCGCTTACCACCGAGAAAGACATGCACCTTTACAATGAACCTACACTAGCTTTGGTTGTGTTCCTCACATGTTCTCCTTTTGGCCCGACATGTGGGACCCACACTGGATGCAGCAGGAGGGAAAACTCAGCACGTTTTTGTCCACAAAAAAATTTCACATCCCACCAGATTAACCCTCAGATATATCGGCCTCATCCCCACGTCCCCCAAAACCACTCGCGGCAGCTTTTCCCCTAAACCACGCGCGGCGCGGCTATCCGACGACCATAGTTACGAAATCAGGTCTTCGATCGGGAAGGCGATCGATGACCAAAGGAGGGAACGAGAGGAGGCGGCCGGAGGTGGAGGACGGTTGTATTCTTCCCTATCGAGTTCACCATGTTCGGCAAGCTAAGACACACCGAAGTAGTAATGAGGAATGGGGTCGAAGTCGAGGAAGCCGATGTGGCCGAAAACAATATCAGGTGCGTATCGGCCGCCTCTTACTGGAGAAAACATGTGTGCAATAGATTCGTTGTTCCCTCCATGCAATCGATTTGATATACCTCTTAGCCCATCTAGGTTTCTCGATCAATGAATCAGGGGCGGATCTAGTATCAAAGTTCAGGGGGAGCTTATCTTCTTCTTCCTCCTCTCTTATCCCATCTCTCTTTTCCTTCTTCATTCTATTCATCAATGGATGAATTTTCCAGGAGGTGCTTCCATTGAATCCATGGGGGTAGGCCCGGGCGGAGCTAGAGGGAAGTGAAAGGGGGTGCGGCACCATCGTAGAATTGGCGGTATAGAGTAAAATTAACTTGGACAAATTTTAGGTTTGATAAGAGATTACCGAAATTTTGTGGGTGCGACCGCAACCACAAACTCAAAATGTAGCTCCGCCCCATTAATTGCATTTGTTTTTTCCATGAATAATTGATTTCACTAGTACACATATATATGCGCATCAATTACTTTAGTTATTTTCAACATCCGTCAATTGTTTATACCTTCCCATAATCAGAAATACGTGTTCATAATTATGTGCATATGCAGGACTATCTCAATCTTAAAATTTGTAACAGAACCTAATTGTTGTTGTTTTAAAAATTACTCTGAATAGGCAGTGTGCTATTTGACCACAGCATATTTGTATTTCACATACTATCTACTACTAGTGTATATATACATATATGCATATACCGTTATTAGTACAACAACAGAATTTTTTCATGTTGGCGTATTAATGTTTATGTGCACATGTAGAGAATGCGATTTGACAGGTGACCTTTGGAATATACTAATCGAATGTCGCGACGAACCTGATGGAGAATTAAGATACATCTCTTGTACAGTGGACAAGGGTGGTATAGACCTTGCCTTACTGATACACATTAGAGATGAGTGTTGTTATCAACACCGGGACTACATGTACTACATGAAGAGAAATAATGAAGAAGATGACAGATCAGCGGTTCTAGAGGAAATTAAGAGTAAAAAAGAAGTAGCAGCCATGCGTGATCATGTGGAGTCAACCAACGAGAAGATATTAAGGTTGGTACTATGAAGAGCAGATCGGGATGGTGAAGATGTCCGTGTTACACCCCTGAAACCACAGAGTAGGGGGTTTTGGCAGGGTGCTGATAGTGATGATGATGACTATGACAACTACTTAGAGTGTGATGCATACAAAGGTTGGCTTGATAAGCAACCCGAAAACTGTGGTACGTATGTTGCTTGTTCTACACTGTCCACATGTACCCTTGACTGCACATTTTACTCACATACCAGTGTTTATAATTTGCAGAACTATACGATGACTTCAGGGAGGCCACCCAAAAGACGTACCAAGCATGGTTACAACATGTTGGACTTCTGAAACGAATTCGTAAATACTTTTTCCTTGTCGACTGCAGCTTATCTGTGATGAGAAATGTGAACCTACTAACAAGTATAAGTGCTTTTCGTTTTTTTAGTGGCTTTTACTAAAGCTCAAGCTAAACCTAAAGAAGTAGTCGTACTCCCACGTGATGAGAGCAATGACAGCAACACGACGCTGCCACCCGAAATGACGCCGCCATGACAACATCAATCGCATGCTAGGAGAGAAAAGAAGACAAGAGGTTATAGAAGCTTCACACCTCTAGGTACTTCACTTTGTATTATTGTTCATTGGTTTCTGAAACAACTATTGTTCAGTAGTAACTGTTATGTTCTCTGATGTGAATGCAAGTAGGTGGCAAGAAAGTTGGCCGTGGAAACCTGAAAGGCCTATCTGCAAGTTCCTTGAGAGCAAAATCTGGTGGCAACAAACTAAAAATTCAGTTCTCAGGAAAGTTGGGTGGTGCCTGTGGACCAAATAGACGTGCCTTTGTTGATGAGATTGTTTTATAGATAAGGATGAATTGTCCAGTAATTGGAGTCAGATTTTGGAAAGATATTAGTAAAGATGTCACGGAAGACATCGCAGCACATATAATGGTATGTCACTGTCCACCGCATGCATCTATTTTCTTCGTACACAATGCTATGATTGAATCATGCATGCATAACAAGTTTGATTCCCACCAGGAAGGATGGGATTTAGAGGGCATTCAAGATCCAAAGAGCAAGATTTTGAAGATTGCCCATGAACGCTACAAAGGTTGGCGAGGTGACTTGAGTGCTACATACAAGTCATATGAGAGTTATGATGAGAGAATGAAACACAAGCCTGATGAGTTGAACATTGTGGAGTGGCACTATTTGTGCCAGTACTTTGGAACTAAGTATTTCAGGGTACATTTTTTCCTACTTATTTTAAGTACAACATTGAGAGTTGTATAGATATGAGTTCAACCTTTCATCACTTAACAACACTCTTTCAATCCTTGCAGGGAATGAGCATAAAAAACTCTAGCAATCACGGCCAAATGGTTAACAACCATTCGGGGGGTTCGAAACCTTACTCTCAGTGGAGTTGGGAAAATGTAAAGTTTGGTTACAATATTCTCATCTTTCACTATCTGCATTACACAATCATATATTAATGTTGTGCAATGTTGCAATCATAGCGAGATCCCGAAACTGGTGCTGAGCCACGCCAGTTGGAACTCTGGAAGGTTACTCACTCGAATAAAGGAAAATGGCTATCTGACGTGGCTGAGAGTATTTATGTGAGTAGAAATTCCATCGTAACCTTGCTTGCACATAACACTCGTTTAATTCTGCATCAAACCATGGCCACGGTTTTCCATCTTACATTGATTTCCTGTCCTCAGACTCGTACCGCCAGGAAATTATCTCTGCTAGCAAATTCAGATGAAATGGAAGAAGGAACACCAAGTATCACTTCTGAGGCTGTTAGGGAAGAGCAATGTTTCCAGGAAACATACAAGGAAACGACAAGAGTCAAATCCTCTGTGTCACGTGGCCATGGTTACATGGCGAGTCGAATAAGCAACAAAGATATTCAAGAGAGGATGTTACAAGAGAGAATCGAGAAGGTCGAAGCACGAGAACGTGAGTTTGAAGAAAGACTTAAGAAGCATGAAGCTGACAAGGAAGACAAGCAACAAGAAATGGCCAGAGCAATTGAACAAAAAATACAGGATAAGCTTGTAAAGATGTTTCAGCCTTACAAACACTTATTATTACAATCTTCTGAGGTAACCAGAACATTGTACCTGTTGTGATCGTAACTTGACTAATGCACCTAATACCTTACGTTCCCTCTTTTCAAATACGCAGAGTACACCTCAATCCAACAACACTACAGCTGCAGTTGAAGCTACGGTCAATGAGGATGACAATGCTGCAACAACATTAGTGCAGAGTCAAGAAACAGCGAACAAGGTAACGACTATACCTAGTTGTGATTGACTAAATATATATTTATGTCTCTAATCTCTTGCCTGCCCTCTCTTACAATGTGCAGACTCCCTCTGAAACCATCAACAACACTAAAGCAGTAGCGCAGGGTAATGAAGTAGCACAGAGTTAGGCAATGGTGAACAAGGTAATGACGACACTTGGTTGTGATTGGCAAAAAAACAAAAAACAAATTTATGTCACTAATCTTTTTGCATGGCCTCTTTTGCAATGTGCAGGCTACCCCTGGAACCATCAACAATAATTCAAATGAAATTGTACCTCTGAGGAGTGTCCAAAAGGTTCCCGTAACACCAGTACTGCAGGATCATGTAATAGCGAACCAGGTATTAACGACATCGAACAAACTATCTAATCATGATGCAGGGTGTACTTTGAATTACAGCTGACATTGTTCCATTAACTTTATAATCCAGATTGATCCAGCAAGCACTGTGACAAAAGATAAGGAAAATGTGGCACCTAACATCAATGATTCAAGTGCCCACATTTCAAAGAGACTGTTTCCTGAGAAACATCAAAAACGTGATGCACCTGCTGTAGCTCCCAGAGTTATTGGTCCACAACACCTGCTGAGGGAGGCTAAAATGTGATCAGGCAAGAAGAGAGCACACGAGGTACGTACTAACTAGAATTGTCATCTCATAATGCCATTAATATTTTCCACTTCCAGTTCATATGCTGAAATTCTCTAATTCGTTTACATTCTGGATGGCATGGAAGGTTGTCCGGCGGTGAAAAGAATCTCAAGAACGGCAAACAGAGTCCCACCTACTAGCAACAACAAACCTACCAATAAGAAACTTCCGCTCCAGCCTAAAAATTGATGATCAATGCAAGTGTAGGAGTGATATCCAGATTGTAGCAGTGCGTAAGAACAATATAGATTCTTTACAAATTTTTTTACTGTGATCGATGGACAAGAGTTCTTACTTTGAAATATATGATGAAGCTGGTCATGAATAAAGGATCGATTTCATTATTGATTTGTTTGTACATGGGTTGCATCAGTTTATGTTTTGAAAATTTTGCTGCATGAAATTTGGATACGCCGGGCATCCAGCGTGTAGCCTGGCAACCAAAATTACGTTGCGCTATCCTCGACACAAATAGCAACGAACCATATAGTTCGTTGTGACATACCATATGCATATGGCGACCAAAGATTGATCTGATGCGCTATCATTTGAGCAAATAGCGTCGACACCAACTTTGTTGGGATACCCCTACGCATATAGTGACGTTAAGTAGCATTGCACTTTGGGTCGACGACATGGCGACGACCCATCTTTGGTTGCGTCACCCTCTTCTTCTATAGCGATGGCAACTGGCGTTGCGATTTTGTCCCCGAATTTGGCGATGCCCCACATCTTTGGTTGTGTGACCATCAACGTGTATAGCAACGGTAGTTAGGGTTGCGATTTGGTTCAAGAATATGGCCACGACAAATCTTTGGTTGCGTCACCATCAACGTGTATAGCAACTGGTCGTTCGCGTTGCGATTTGGTTCAAGAATATGGCGACGACACATCTTTGGTTGCGTCACCATCAACGTGTACAACAACTGGTCGTTCGCGTTGCGATTTGATTCAAGAATATAGCGACGACATGTACTTGGTTGCCTAACCATCAACTTGTCTAGCAACGGTAGTTATCGTGGTGAATTAGTTCAATTATATGGCGACGAACCATATCTGGTAGCGTGACCCTCTTCGTGTATAGCGACGACATCGAGCACTGCTATTTTGTTCAGGCATACCACGACGACCCATGGTTCATTGCGTGACCCTCTTCGTGTATAGCGACGGCATTTAGTGTTGCGATTTGGTTCAAACATATGGCGACAGCTACGCGTTCAATGTGATATCCTCCATTGCTATTGCAACAGCACAGGTGTCGTATTGCGACACAATGATTTGATCGTAATAGCGCTTGTTTGCAACTGACCGGAGTGGTCGCAAATACCACTATCGCAATGACGCATTGCGTTGCAAAAGCCCATATCGCAAAGACACAAGTCATCGCGACTTGAGCCAATTGCTACGCCAGGCGCCGTCGCAACAATAGACCATAATTATCGACTTGAATTGTGAGGTGTCACAAACAACTATTGCGACCAGTTTTACTGCGATGCCTGGCGACAGACTCGAATAGTCGCTACACGACCCATATCGCGACCAAAACCCCTGTGTTGCGACAGTTTGAACGTGTCGTGACATGTTGCAATCGCTGTAGTGATTCTTCCGAAGCACTTTGGAATAGTTTCCCTTCTCTGATCATTCCTTGTTCTATTGGAGGGATTACCATAGAGGCCCACTGTAACCCCATCATGGAGGTTAACATTTTGCCATGGCACTTAGCAGAAACTCTTTTGGGCAAAGTTCCACTAGCACCATCCGACCTGCTCCTCAAGACATGTTCCTTTGGACATGTTCTTGAATGTCGGAAGATCGCAAGTGTCGTGCTGCTCATCATAGACAGGATCAAAGCTAGCTTAGACTTTCACATCTTTGATGTCCTCGATCTTGATCTTCTCCTAGGGTCCCCATTAGAGGCAACTCTTTGATACATCCATACGGAGCCTAGATGGTAAGTTTAGGGAAGCTGTTTCCGCCACTACTACCCCTTGTCTGGGATATCCTATGGTGAAGCCTCTTCTCCAGCAAAACCCGCTCGCGAAAACGACACATTCATCTCTGTTCACGTCATCCAAGCCCGTTCTCATTGAGGGTGTAGAATTCTCTATGCCTCATGAGTATGACTCGGAAGACCCTCTTCACCTTTGTGAAGACGAACAACCGTCACCATTCTCGACTGAGTTTCAGCCTCTTCCCACTGGCCTGTATCATGTTTCTTTCGATTATGATCGAGAGTCAACATTGAACGTGCACGATGACTCTCTTGAGATGGAGAATTCATGGGCCATGGAACCTTTCGAGGCACTAACTCTGGAGTCCTTGAGAAAGGATTCCACATATGAGCATGGTAGCTTCACTCTTGATATACCATACGGACCATGCTCACTGAGCACATACGAGGGCTACAACCACCTTCTGGTCCTCTTTTGCAAAACATTTGGAAGGTTGATTGTAGATGCATATGTTTACCATAAGCATTGCAGATTTCGTGTGTGCATTGTGGCACTAACCTTGCAGCTAAAGCTTCACTGATACATCAAGGATTGGTGGAGAGATGGGAATGACACCACCAATGATAGCTGTAAGATGAAGTTCTCATGGTCGAGCTTATGACCTTAAATAAACAAAGCACTACCAGGAGATAGCCTGGATTAGCGTAGGTTTTATTTCCGTTTCGAATAAAAGCAAGAACATGTTTTTAAGATAAGTTGTCCTTCGTGTATTTTTGGTCGCTAACCTTTCAGGTGGAGATTGAAGAGAACGATGGACATGTGACACCTAAATGCATGAGAGCTACATCACCTACACCACCTCGGTAAGTTTTGGTAAGGGAACATTTACAAAAGGAAGCTTCATCACCACACACTTGAGTTTTGTTGCCAGTAATGCAAATTTCAACTGTGGGGGAGGTAGGTGAGCATCCTGAGTAAAGTTCCTCCTCTACCAAATCTTATCCTGGTGTGGAAATGATGTTAGCCCTTGCATCTTTCCCACTAGCTAGGTAAGTCATGCTTTTGACATTAAACAAAGCCCTTCCGGGAGGTTGCCTGAGGTTCACTGTCATATGCTCATGCTTATGTTCCTTTTGGTAATAGCTTGATCATGCTTTCATGCTTCCTTTATCTTTGTTCTTATGCTCTGGTTTGAGTGTTTGTGTACACACGCATTCATAGACTGTTTTAGATTAAGCATGGTGCTTAGGTTGAAACTGTCTCCTTCAGTCAAAAAAGACACGGTGTCGAGTTTTGACTGATGAACCTTAGAGCAATATTTTCATAGATCTTGGTTGCATACATGCCGACTAACCCCTGCAGAAAATTGTAAAATTTGACTGGGTAAGTCATTGAGCTAAATTCAAATGGGAAGGTAAGTTGAAGTGTCAGATTCATGTTGCACAACAGGCAAAGGTGGTACATATGACGTCTCAAAGGTCCAAGCTAAGTATATTCCCCTTTGTGTATGAAATGTAACCTTGGTCTAACCCTTTCTAGCAAATGACATGATGACAATAAAATAAAATAAAATAAAGACAACAAAAATATTTGAATTTGAATAAAGGCTCTATGGTTCTCGAACCAGTAGAGTTCATCTTTTGTTTTCATTTGTTATTTGAAAAATAGCACCAGGTTCAACCACTAGTGTGGGGGAGTTCTCTCAAGCTCATCATCATATCTGCACTAAAGAACTCCCACACAGGCGCTGCACAACATCGACTATGCCTTCATGACAAGAGCAAGGTAAACTAGAGTGAGTCGGCCGCCTTATGGTCAGCTGAATCACCACTGGTCTTCCTTGATCTTTTATCCTTCAGAAGTGATGGTATGTGCACCCTCTACCTCACTCTCTGTTATTCATGGTTTTGATTGAATTTCAATTCATATCCTTTATATCAAACTCAGCAACTCGTGCTATGCTTGCTCTACATGGTTCCTGTGGTTGGCTTGCATATGTTTTATTCCTTACCTATCATCTTGATGCTTGTGAACAAATATCATTATAGGGAACTCATGCTCATCTAAGTAGTTGGCGTTTGAGATATGGTTTGATGATATGATCTTCGCTCTAAATGTTTGAGTGCTTGGGAATTTTATTTGAAAACCTGAAAACCCTTTGCGAAGCTCCTCTTTGATATGGCACCGTCCTACCAAAGCCATATGATGTTTTTAGTTGTAAACCTTATACTCATATGCTGCTTGTTATTGCATTGAGCTTTGTCAAATTTTGTGACCCTTGTGAGAATTCTTTTCATTACTCTCATGATCAAGATTCATGTGCACACCGTCGTTTCCCCCTTGCTATGCTTCTACATTGGAAGTTAGCATTGTACCATTCATCCATTCCACCAAATAAAGCTCCACGGATTGTTCCATGATTTATCCCTCTTCAAATATCTCCAAAAGAGACTGGGCTATACAAAAAGAAAAAAAAGAGAAAAGACATGCTCAAAAAGAGCATGATGAAAAAAAGAGAATGAGAATATGAAAGAGAGATAGCCCATGTCTCGGTAATTTCAAAAAGGAGAGAGGAGAAAATCATGCAAAAAAGGGAGTCTCATATATATGTATTGAAATATCTAGCACCCATTCCGGTCCTAGTATCCGCCTTACCATACGCATCATATCCATACACGTGCACATCTTGATATGACTGTGTGAATTGATTTTCGCTATGGATCTAGTTTTTGACTTTGCGATATGTGTGATACAAGTATGCTTTATCATTTATCCTACCCTGAGATCTACATATAGCCATCATTAGAAGTAGGATGAATAAAGGCAATCTAAAGCCTCAGTGAGGATACATTCACATTGAGCGATATGAGAGAATCAAATGAGGAGCTAAGCAAGGTTTGTTTTGAAAATTTATTGCAAAACCCCAAGTTGCTTGACATGATGAGCAGGAGTGAATTGATTCATGATTGTTCCATTCCTCAACTACCCAAGATGGCATGATAGACACTTCACAGAGTTCACAGGTACAAGGTATGGTTTGGAATATCTCTTATGCTCGCTTCATACCTATGGATATCATGACTCGCCTCGATCTTGTTCTTCCCATCACTCGGGACGAGCAAAGGTCCAGTGTGGGGGTATTTGTTGACGAATGTTATCCACTCTTTCTATACCCGGCAACATGTACATTCTGGCATGAGAAATGTTCACCAGCACTAGAATAGGGCTTGAACTAATCATTTCCACAAGTGTTGGTGATTATGCAAATACAGGCAATTAGCACTAGAAAGAGGAGCAAAAGCACAAGTCTTTGATCCAACTACTTAAACTCAGCCAATGAGGGGGTGCCACATAGGATTCCCCTGGATCAATGACGTCATCAATCCAAGAGAGGCGAGCCCGATGAATCACGTATCGCCACATAGACATCACATGGATTCAAGGGCCCACTTCGCTACCCAAACCGCCAGGAAACTTGGCATGCACGGGGGAGTGATCATGGGCCCCACTTGTCAACCACCTGGAGGAAGCACAAGGTGCCACGTTGTTGACATTGCTAACGTCATCGACTAGAAATGGATATAAGATCCATCTCTATCGACGGCACCAGAAATGCAAAGGTATATCTTAACATGATGCTAAGTGTATATCAGATGTTGCTTTCAGATTAAACTAAAAGGTGAACTCCGACATGATTCATAGCACAACTCGATATAGGTTGTCAGCCCTGACAGGTGTGCCAGAAAACGCATGGATATGGTACTCTTACATATGCCTTGGATCTCTAGAAAAGAAGATATATATAAACAGGGAATCCGCAAGCGCACAGATATGAATATACCATTGTAGCATTTTAACCAGGAGTAAAACCAGGTATCGTATTTATATTCTACCACAGGGAAAGAAGTCTTTCTAATCCATAATAGCTAATACATGCTCATCTCTCAGTTTTATAATGTAGAGTGGCCAAAATATATCAATTGCTATAAACAGGGGTAAGTCACATAAAGATAAAGATATTGATAGCATTATTCAAGTCATAACATCATGAGCAGCTAGAAAGTGTCATTATAGCAAGAGAAACATAGCAAAGTCTAGTTAGAGAGGATACTCCTCGGTAACTCTAAACTATATGTCAATGCAAACTATGATTAGTGCAAACATTTAACAATCATGGAAGAAGAACTATTATATTAATGCATGGGGAGACTATCCAGGAGGATCAAGGCTGAAACTTGAAACAACCCAAACAGTATAAGGCTCCACTAGTCCTATACACGGGGGGTGGACTGCGAAGGACTCAATAGTGCTGTCACCACCACGATCTACCACACGGCCCGGCATATAGGGTGCAATCGCAGATAAATACAATATAAGCACCACGCTTACACTGTCTTTACCGTTCACCCATGTTAACAAATGATCTAGGTGAGGGCTATACGACTCCATACATGAATATAAAGGCAAATCAACTATGCTAAACATGTAATCATAATAAACACCAAAGCATATAATGTCGAATATAATCATTGATAAGAACATATGTCTGTATAACAAATGTAAGGAACTAGATAAGAACTTACAAGAGCGAACCTAGATCAGTATCTCGATCAGCCTCTAGACGATCAAGAGCCAAGTAGACACCTTGCCTCCTCCTAGATCTAGACTAGCTAGCTAGTCTGCTATATGGTGTTTCTAGGGCGTAGTATCTCTGACTTGATGACTTGATCTGGTGTATGCAAACTCAGGTTTCCAGATGCCTCTACCAGGGGGCAGGGGGGCTGCTTATATAACCCTGAGGGGTAGACGTGCGCCGTTTGATCAAACCGACCTAACGGGTGGTTTAGATTGATCCTCATAGGCGGTGGAAGAACCTTCTGGAAGTAGGGCTGAGGTGGCGCCCGGGGGAGGCCGACCGGCCCCACCACCAGGCCGATCGGGCTGGGGTGGGCCCCCCTCAGGGCCCACTTCGGCCAGGTGGTCCGTCGCTTCTTCTAGATGCTTCTTTCTTGGGTGCCAAGTCTCGTTGAGTTCCGGAGCCTTCTGGAGTCTTCTAGATTTGATTCTTTTAGCACTTTTCCTGAATGGTTCCTGGATTTATATAATTTACCAAATCTCCAGAAAAACTGTTAGTGGCACCCTATTCTAAGTTGATATTAACATTTATGCCCTTTTCTCATGTTTAGTTGACTTATAAATATATAGGATAAGATGTGTCAACAAACTCCCCCAAGTTTACCCTTTGCTAGTCCCTAGCAAAGATATGCTTTAGCAGGATCAGGAGTTGCTACAACGCTTTCACACCTCAAAAGTACTATGGTTTTCAAAAACCAATTCTCCTCAACAAGATTGCTCTCTCTTACCTTCAACCTTTAAGCATAGCCTTTTCATAAATCTTGACCAAATAAAAGAAAAAACAATCAAGTCAAGCAGTATATCTCAAATTCTTTGATCAGCTATCATCCTGGGGTTTTGCACATTTTTCAGATAAAACTCAGAGATCCTGTGTATGACCTTCTCAAGCATGGAGTCACACTTGGTAAGATATGTATGGATGATAGTGTTGGATGGATGAGGGTGAAAGGTGGTAAGCCTTTTAGCCTAGCTCTTGGACTATATCTCTCTTTCTAAGATTTTTAAGATCTGGGCTTTCCATTCTTGGAGAGGTGGGCTCTACTCGCCCCGGACTTTTGTCCATTTTTCTCTCTCCTTAGAGATGTGGGCTCTACTCACCCTCAGACACGTGTCCATTATTCATCTCTAAATTTATTTTTTTAGGGAGGTAGGCCCTTCTCGCCTAGTATGACACTTGTCCTTTTCTCTCCCTCTCTCTTCTCACTTTTTCCTCTCTTTTCTGTTTTTTTTCCTCTCTTTTCTTTTCTTTTTTTTCGAATGTAGCCCCAGAATCCTTTTTAACATTGAGAGAGATATATCCTAGTGTTGCATGAGCTATATGGCTTGATGGAAAATGCGTACTTCCATGTCAGAAGCAGCATAAATGGTGGAATGGAATGATCTTGATGTGTATGACAAGCTCTTAAGGATGATAGACACAGGAACTCATATAAAATTTCATGATTTTTAAGATAAATCCAGGAATCAAGCTTCTCTAGGAAAATGATCAATAGCAACTCAACTTTTCATGAATCATCTTTCAAAGCCTAGACTCAGATTAACCATGTACTTGCACAGGTTTTGGGTTTAGAGCAAATTAAGCATTTAAGCTTCAGGAGAATCTAGGTCTGAAAACTAAGCACTTTTAAAAGGAATTATGGCGGAGCAACTATTCATCATCTCAAAGCATATATCATCAAGATCATTATTAAAGAGAAAAGCCAACTAGCAGACTCTAGCATTTTATTCAAACTAAGACTTTTAACTAATACTCAAATAACTAGCTAATATTAAACACGTAGGATAGTGATACTTATCGTGATAACTGGGGGTGCTCTCCCCCAAGCTGGATCTTGAAGTGATTCTTGATTCATCCTCGGAACTTGTTTGCCTTCAGGTCCTTATTAAATTCTCCCTGTAAATATTAGTCTCGCACATACCCGAAGGAACAAATTCTAGGATTATGTTGTGAGCCTTCATGTGCCCACTTCTTTTTGGGTTTTTCTGAAATGTGTGGACCTTCATGTGCCCACGTATTTTTTTTTTGTGAATTTTTGTATGCAAAAGGGATGCTAAAACAAAAACATGTGAATGCAATTTTTTTATTTATTTTTTTATGCCGCCACGGTACGGAGTACATGGGGCCTTAAGGAATGCAAAAGCAGAAAATATTTTTATGATTTTTTTTTCAATGCAGGTATAGGGAAATAAACATGCTAATCTAAATATGCAGTGCAGAATATAAAGATAAATACCGAGTTACCTCTCGGCGGGAGTTTAGAGTACTTACTCCCATGGCGTAGATGTAGTGGCCATTGATTGATCAGTTGGTGACGCGGGTAGTGATTGGTCTTCTGAAGGTGTACTTTGATCTTTCTTCCTCCAAACTTATTTCTTCGGTGGAGACCTTTCTGGAGTAACAGGTTCAGAATACTGGGCTGGTAGAAGCTGAGCGGACTTCTCCTTGATCTCTTCTTCAATGTTCTTGACATCCGTCAACTTTGTGTTCAGCTTGCATTGTAATTTCTGAAGGCGTCTCCGCGTCTTGTTCTTCTTGGGCTGCTCAGGATCAGTATAAGTATTGAAGTAGCAGCGTACCTTTTCAGTTCTGAACTGGAAGTGGATCTCGCCAGTCCTGATGTAGATGATTGCTCTAGTTGTGTTCAGGAACGATCTTCCAAGCACGATGGGAGGATCTTGCTCATCTCCCATGTCTATGACTAAAAAGTCAGTTAGGACATAGTGGTCCTTTATCTTGACAGGTACTTCTCATGCAATTCCTTCCGGGAACCGTTGTGATTGATCCGCCATCTGCAATATTATATATGTGGAATACAAAGGCAGGTCACCATATATTAATTCGTAGGTTACCTTAGACATTAGGTTGGTGCCCGATCCCGTGTCGCAGACAACTCGCTGGAAGTTCCATTGATTGATGGAGCAGTGGATTGATGGAACTCCAGGGTCTTCAAGCTTTGGCAGTAATGGTGAAGGGAACAGGTTCTCATTCTCTGATTGAATCGTGTTGATCATCCAAACTTCCTCCACATGCGGTTGAGGTCGATTGTTCTTCTTATTCCTCCTTCTATCTCTTCTCTTCTTCTCGACAACTGGCTCGTGTTCTTGGGGGTAAGGATATCGGGGGTGCGCAGGAGCTTTTAGGATCTTGTTCTTGAACTTGAATCTCTCCTTTCTCCCATTGATGGTGAAGACGATCTTAGCGGCGTCGGCGTAGATGATGGCTTTGGCTGTGGCAAGGAAAGGACGACCCAAAATGATTGGAGCGTTCTCACTTCCCCCAGTCTCAACCACAGCGAAGTCGGCAGCCACGTAGGAGCGTCCTACCCCTAGACATATGTCGTCTAGGATGCCCTCGGGGTAGCATAGTGACAGGTCTGCAAGCTGCAAGCACATGGTTGTATACAATAAAGGTGAACCATTGATTTTCTTATATATTACCTTAGGCATTATGTTGACGCTAGACCCAAAGTCACAAAGTGCATTCTTGAAGGTGTAGGCTCCAATAGTGATGGTGATGACGGGCCTTCCTGGATCTCCTCTTTTGGCGGGCATGCCCCAGTCAGTCCATCTTGGGCCTTCTTCTATCTTACTTGCACACAGATCTGCAGAGTAGATATCAACAAGATTTGCAGATTCTAATTCTTCCGGCTGGCCCGGAATCTTACCTGGGTTAGCCGTGGGAACAGATGATGCCAGCTGAGAAATCTGAGATTCTAGCATTTTATTAAAGCTATGTTGGTTCTTGATGGCAGAAGAAAAGCTTTCCATTTTATTAATAATAGTTTTGAGTATTTTATCATTGGAAGCTAACTTCTTGGACAGATTATCCATAATTCTACCCTGGTTTTGGACTAAGTCTCTTAAAGGTGAGAAATTATTGGAAGAATTATTACCTTGATAATTACCTGAATAGTTACCTGGGTAGTTGGTCCTCTGCTGAGTCCATCCTTGATTCTGCTGGGGACGATATTGGTTGTTATTGTTGATGTAGTTCACGTCCTCCTCCAGCTGAGGGCATTGACTCCCTGAATGTCCAGTGTTTCCACACTCTTCACAGGTCATGCGGGATTCGAAGAGTTGCATGACTTCCTTCTTCTCAGGGGCTTTGTCTTCAAGCCTCTTCATCAGTAAATCCATTTTGGCAGACAGCATGTCTACCTCCTTGAGCTGGTGCATTCCTCTTTCTTTCTTGCGGGGTTGACGTTCCTCGTTCCAAGCTTGATTGGACACCATCTTTTCCACAAGGTTAGTAGCTTGAGTAAGTGTAAGGGACAGGAAAGCACCTCCAGCTGCAGCATGCATCGTTTCGCGGGTGTTGGAAGAGAACCCGTGGTAGAAGGTCTGCAAGAGCAACCAGTTTTCCATTCCATGATGTGGGCATTCTGAAATGTAGTCTTGAAAGCGCTCCCATGCTTCAGGAATAGATTCCTCGTGTTGCTGCTGGAAACTCGAAATTTTCCCCCATAAGGCATTGGTTTTGCCTATAGGAAAGAACTTTGCCAGAAAGGCAGTAGAACACAATGTCCAATTTGTAAATTTGTCCTTGTTGGAGTAAAACCATTGCTTCGCTCGCCCCAATAGTGAGAATGGGAATAAACGAAGTAGGACTGCATCACTTGGCACATCTTTGATCGTGAAGGTGCTACATATCTCCAAGAAATGTTGAAGGTGTTTGTTGGCATCTTCATGAGCTTTTCCACAAAATTGGCTAGCTTGTACCATGTTGATCAGCGCAGGCTTGAGCTCAAAAGCAGCATTTCCTACAGCGACTGTCGGACCAGTACGAATGTTGTCCGGGGTCGGTGCGGAATATTCGCGTAGGGACTTGTTTGCCATTACTTCAAACGTGGGTGTTAAGCTTCGTGCTGTTGAATCTCCCAAGGCAGAAGTCGTGGGCCGAGAATCAGGAGACCTGAGCTTTGACCTTGCCTACCTTAAGATTTTCTCTGGATCTGAAACGAAGTTTTCTGGAAGATTCTTATTCATACATTACCCTGAAATAAGATAGACTAAAGTGGGAAAAACAAGGGTAAGCCTGTTGAAGCAATGATAATTTGGGTTCTCGATACATTATGTGTGAGAGATGCATGCATGCTATTACTGAAACTTTTTCATCTAGGCTATAGACTTTCTTTCCCCGGCAACGGCGCCAAAAATGCTTGTTGACATTGCTAACGTCATCGACTAGAAAAGGATATAAGATCCATCTCTATCGACAGCACCAGAAATGCAAAGGTATATCTTAACATGATGCTAAGTGTATATCAGATGTTGCTTTCAGATTAAACTAAAAGGTGAACTCCGACATGATTCATAGCACAACTCGATATAGGTTGTCAGCCCTGACAGGTGTGCCAGAAAATGCATGGATATGGTACTCTTACATATGCCTTGGATCTCTAGAAAAGAAGATATATATAAACAGGGAATCCGCAAGCGCACAGATATGAATATACCATTGTAGCATTTTAACCAGGAGTAAAACCAGGTATCGTATTTATATTCTACCACAGGGAAAGAAGTCTTTCTAATCCATAATAGCTAATACATGCTCATCTCTCAGTTTTATAATGTAGAGTGGCCAAAATATATCAATTGCTATAAACAGGGGTAAGTCACATAAAGATAAAGATATTGATAGCATTATTCAAGTCATAACATCATGAGCAGCTAGAAAGTGTCATTATAGCAAGAGAAACATAGCAAAGTCTAGTTAGAGAGGATACTCCTCGGTAACTCTAAACTATATGTCAATGCAAACTATGATTAGTGCAAACATTTAACAATCATGGAAGAAGAACTATTATATTAATGCATGGGGAGACTATCCAGGAGGATCAAGGCCGAAACTTGAAACAACCCAAACAGTATAAGGCTCCACTAGTCCTATACACGGGGGGTGGACTGCGAAGGACTCAATAGTGCTGTCACCACCACGATCTACCACATGACCCGGCATATAGGGTGCAATCGCAGATAAATACAATATAAGCACCATGCTTACACTGTCTTTACCGTTCACCCATGTTAACAAATGATCTAGGTGAGGGCTATACGACTCCATACATGAATAGAAAGGCAAATCAACTATGCTAAACATGTAATCATAATAAACAACAAAGCATATAATGTCGAATATAATCATTGATAAGAACATATGTCTGTATAACAAATGTAAGGAACTAGATAAGAACTTACAAGAGCGAAGCTAGATCAGTATCTCGATCAGCCTCTAGACGATCAGGAGCCAAGTAGACGCCTTGCCTCCTCCTAGATCTAGACTAGCTAGCTAGTCTGCTATATGGTGTTTCTAGGGCGTAGTATCTCTGACTTGGTGACTTGATCTGGTGTATGCAAACTCAGGTTTCCAGATGCCTCTGCCAGGGGGCAGGGGGGCTGCTTATATAACCCTGAGGGGTAGACGTGCGTCGTTTGATCAAACCGACCTAACGAGTGGTTTAGATTGATCCTCATAGGCGGTGGAAGAACCTTCTGGAAGTAGGGCTGAGGTGGCGCCCGGGGGAGGCCGACCGGCCACACCACCAGGCCGATCGGGCTGGGGTGGGCCCCCCTCGGGGCCCACTTCGGCCAGGTGGTCCGTCGCTTCTTCTAGATGCTTCTTTCTTGGGTGCCAAGTCTCGTTGAGTTCCGGAGCCTTCTGGAGTCTTCTAGATTTGATTCTTTTAGCACTTTTCCCGAATGGTTCCTGGATTTATATAATTTACCAAATCTCCAGAAAAACTGTTAGTGGCACCCTATTCTAAGTTGATATTAACATTTGTGCCCTTTTCTCATATTTAGTTGACTTATAAATATATAGGATAAGATGTGTCAACACACGTGGCCCTATGGCTTCGGCCGAACCCAGGATCGGCTGAACCGACTTTGGTTCGGCTAATCCTGGCCCTCCACGTGTCGCCTCCTGATTGGTTCATTGCTGCGATCCTGGGCATTTTGGAGCACTTTGAGCCCCGAAGCAAGCCACCTCTTTGCCTATAAATAGAAGGTGAGGCGCTCACTTTTGGGACACACACTTCTACTCCTCCTCTTGATTTTGGCCTTGGAGCCTCTCTCTTTAGGAGAGGAGAGCTCTTTGTATAGGATTAGTGCTAGGAACTGAGAGGGAATGCTTGGGGCCATGTCATGTTCATGACATCTTCCTCAAGAACGATCCTCAGCGGTGCCTTTGTTCTTCATTTAGACTAAAGTGAGTATTTCGACATTTTCTATTTAGACTAAAGTCGTATGCATGCATAGGTGAATAGTTCTTGTGTTCTTCGTTCATTCTTGATTTAGAGGCTTGTGTTCTTCGAACACAACCCTTTCGACCTAGTAGAGATGGATCATAAGTTTGCTTCCCGTTTGTATGTTAGCTTGTCTATTAGAGTAAAGTTGATGCTCCTGTATATCTCTAATTAGATCAAAGTGCATTAGTGATCTTGCATGAGTGATAAAGCATACCTTGAGCTAGTGCCAGTATCTCCCTCGCGGATTCGTAGTTCTGTATTTATACAGAGTGCTATAGTAGGGCTACCGGGACGTCAGACAGAGTCAGGCTATAGTAGTAGTCAGTGGTGTAGACGTGGTGTCTGGACCATAGGTTATCATTTGATTACCAAGTGCATTCGCATAACGATAGAGGTAGGCCGCAGTGGTGACAGCCTGTTGGACCCTTTGAAACCCTCCGCGCCTGTGTACCGAGTAGGGCCCCGTTGCCAGAACATATTCCTAGTCCTAAACAGCTAGGGTGGGTTGGCGCCTAATGCGAGTGTTTATACTTGAGAGACCGTGCTAGACTCTGCGCTCTGTCAAGCAGATCCTTTCTACCTATCTTATCATCTAGTGTTGTGTCCTAAGACCACCAGCTCCCGTCCTAGGAATGAAACCCGACGGGAATACTCATTCTCCGAGGGAGAAGTGCTACAACGGTGTATTCGTGCGCTTGCGGATTCGTTCACACTCGTTAGTGCACCCAGGAGTTTCTTACACGCTCACGCTAACCGGCGCCATAGTGGTGACATTAAGAAATGACAAGAACAAGCAGTCGTGACAATTGATGATTACAATCATGCTAAGGTCTGCAAGTTGCAGCGTGATCTGTTTAGGGAGTCCGATTTTTGCAACCTTTTATCTGGAAAATGCACAGAACATGAAAAAAAGATTGAATATCTCAACAATGGCATCACCTTCATTTGTTTGACATTTGGAGATATACTACCAATTGCAGACACTGGTGATGGTATGTTCAAATACACTGGACAAAGCCCACCCCTCAGAGGCTGTGAAGTATTAGCTAAAGTACTTGTTGCTCTCAACCATGGTGCGTACATAGTACTGATATGCTATTATTTATCCTCTACATCATTTATTTGTTTCATATAATCTATGACTTTTGAATCATCGAGGCAGACAAGGCGCTGCCATTCACGTGCGGACCCCTGAAAGTGACGAGGAGACCGACGATTAAGAGCATAGTGTTGACGGCTGTTAAGTGCTACTTTTATGCTGTCAACTCCAGCATAAAATGAATGAAAAGTGACCTTCAACACTAGAATAGGGTTTATACTAACAATTTCCACAAGTGTTGGTGTTTCTAGCTTTTGTTGCAGGATGCACCGGAATACGTGATAAATGATACAATTGAGAGCAAGTGATCCAATAGCTTATATAGGACGTCATCCATAACAACCTCAAATGCCAATTTGGACTGCACCATTGCGACGGGCTCGTCGAGACGATCGAAATGGATATATCATATGTCTACTTCTGAGTCCGGATGAAAGAGATATGCACAAGACAAGATCACCATCTTGATATGTGGGCCCGGTGGGACCCACACCAGACCACGTGGCGACGTGTTGCCACGTTGGATGCCATGTGTCCATGACACATTATCGATCCAAAGAAACACACTCTCGACTAATCAGGAGCCAGTACGTGGATCCAAGGGCCCACAACCACGAGATAAATGGCTAAAAATACCGCATGCACCCCCATACCCACCTTGGGACCCACCTGGCAGTCACCTGGACGAAAGGCGGTGTGAGGGGAGCTACCTGGGGGTCGGCCGACCCCCCAGGTCGCCCGACCCCATTTTACAGCCCTTCGTGTCGCCCTTCCACGTGTCGGCTTGTCGTGAAGAAGCAAATGCGGTCCTAGGTGTGTGCCCGAATATTCCCTCAGGATCCTGCCGGAAAGCTCCTTCTCTTGCAAGCTACTTGGCCTCCACTCCTCTTCACCACGTGTCACCACCCTATTGGTGGCACCTATGGCAGCCAAGGGGGCTCCTCCTACTCTCCTTGGCCTATAAATAGAAGGGGAGGGGGCTAGAATGGAGACACACAACTCCTCTCCTCCTCTCTCATTTTCTCTCTTGAGAGGAGAGGCTCTCCTCTCCTCCTTCAAGAGTGTAAGTGTGGAGTAGTTGATTAGATCAAAGTTAGGGAGAGAGTGAAGGGGATGTACCTCTATGGATGCTCGTTCTTCAATTAGAGTAAAGTGAGTATTTCTGCATTTTCTATTTAGACCAAAGTGCAAGTGATATGTTCTTGTGTTCTTCACCTGTTCATCATTTAGAGGCACGTGTTCTTCACGAACACGCCGCCTCAATCTAGTTGATTAGGTGCACAAGTTTGTATCCCGTTTGTATGATTAGTCTTTTAGAATAAAGTGGATGTGCTTGCATGCTCTAATTAGAATAAAGTGCATTCGTGATTCCTTTCTAATAGTTTATGCTAGATTGCATGAGTAGTCTTTTTCCTCTACTAGTGCATAGATCCTGGGTTTATGCGTTCGTCTGTTGCAAGTCGTTCGTATATGTTGGAAGCATTATACGAAGTCAAGTGCTCTCTTGCATGCCTCTAGAATAAGCTAGTAGTTCCGTAGTTGGGTGAGATCAGTTCTCTTCCGTGGTCGTAGCTCTATTCGTACAGAGTGCCGTAGTCCGTTGGCTACGGCAGTAGCCAAAGCGTGGACGTTGTGACACGCTACCGGTTATCATTCGTTCGGCTTATCCCATGGTTAGGTAGATGCCGTCTAGGTGGTGGTGACAGCCCATCTGGCCCTCATTGATCCTCCGCAGCTGGATATAGTCAGAGCTTCGTTCCACATAGATCCGTGTGCCGGAGTCGCCTGTTAAGTCAGGGCTATCGGTATCCTAAGCCAAGTTCTATCTAGAGATCGACCTTTAATCCCAGCTATAGAGCTATCTTTAGGAATCCTCTATATCCTTGCCTTTTATCTAGGTGTGTCCTTGGACTGGCTAGTACGAAGTTAGTGCACACTGTTCCCTTGGATTCGATACCCTTGGAATACTCTGAGGTGAAATCTACAACGGTATCCGTGTGCTTGCGGATTTATTCGTGTGACGCAAAAATACCCAACAAGCTTTTTGGTGCCGTTGCCGAGGAACAGTTGCTGTATCTATCTTCGTACCCAGTGGTCCTCGTATCTTTTCTTTTTTTCTTTATTCTACCATTACCCCCGTTACCCATGGAAAGGCCATCCTTCCACGACCTCTCCACCTCAACTTACGAGTTCAATGATCCATCAATATTTTCATCCAAGCATGAACTCAACCCCGACCTTATAGACATGGTTCAGGATAGACCCTTCTTTGGAGCGATCAATGAAGATCCCTACATCCATATGAAAGAATTCGAGGATTTGTGTTCACGTTTGGCTATCCCAGGCATGACACAGAAAATCATGAGGTGGAAGTTGTTTCCTTTCTCTCTCATGGGGAGAGCGGAACAATGGTACACTCACACTGTAGGGAGTGTGAACGGTAATTGGGAAGAGCTTCGGGATGACTTTTGTAACTCATTCTCTCTCATGGGGAGGACGGAGCAATGGTACGCTCGCATAGCCTCTCTCCCAATGGACATTCCCAATTTCGAGCAATTAGAGGAGGAGTCTACTGGTGCAGCATGGGCTAGGTTTTTACATCTTCTGGCTTCTGACCTAGACCTATTGTCTCTTCCCGATGATATATCATTATACATCTTTTGCATGGGTCTAGACATAGATGCTGCCTTAGATCTCGACGAGACCGCCGGAGGTTCGTTTGTTCACAAAACTCCAACAGAAGTAAGAGAGATCCTAGATTCCCTCTTGGAGAGCTCTTTCTTCCCCAGCTATCATAGCGAACCCTGCCAATCTGAGTTGAGCCATGAGGATCTTCTAGTGGCTGAATCTGATCCATCACCTTCCACATCCTCTTATTCAGCCATAGAACCCTCACCAGAACCAGGAACAATGGAGGAAGAAGAAATTCAACCTCCAAAGTTCCTTCATCAATTCGAGGATGACCCTTCTGAAAATATCAAGAACACCTCGAATTTATTAGATGACCCAATAGGGAAGGAGCCCTCTTCTGTCCAAATCCAGCCAACTGGAAATATTTTGACAGAACCTTCCTCTAGGCCTACGGTACCTCCTTTGCCTCCCAATCCTCCAAACGAGACATCTATCATGGAGGCCATGGAGAAGAAGTGGTTGAATGGAGTGGGACACTTTTCCGAAGCACTTTGGATTAGTTCACCCTTTATGATCGTTTCTTGTTCCATAAAAGGGATTATCGTAGAAGCCCATCTTAACCCCACTATGGAGGTTAATGTCATGCCATGGAACCTAGTGTACACTTTGTTGGGCAATGTTACGCTAAGACCATCTGACAAGATCCTCAAGAGTTGTCCCTTCGGACACATTCTTGAGTGTCGGGGGGTTGCATGTGTTGTGCCGCTCCTAGTAGACAAGATCAAGGTTAATCTAGATTTCTACATCTTTGATATCCTCGATCTTGATCTCCTCCTAGGCTCCCCTGCAGAAAAACTTCTCGATGCATCTCGAGGGAGCCTAGATGAAAAGCTTAGGGAAGCCGCTTCTGCCACCACTCCCTGGTTTTTGGAAAGTTCTATGACAAAGCCTCTTCCCAAGCAAGACTCGCTCGAGGAGATGATGCATGTATCTCCGTTCACATCGTTCGAGCCTGTTCTCGTTGAGGGTGTAGACTTCTCTACTCCTCAGGAGTACAACTCGGAAGACCCTCTTCACCTTTGTGAAGACGAACGATCATCATCACCCTCGACCGAGTTTGAGCCTCTTCCCACTGGCCCATACTATGTTGCTCTCGACCTTGATCGAGAATCAACATCGATCTTCCACGATGTATCTCTTGAGATGGAGAAATCATGGGCCATGGAAATCTATGAGGCACCGACTCTGGGGTCCGAAGGAAAGGATTCCATTGACAAGCATGGTAGCTTCACTCTTGATATACCTCAGGAACCATGCTTGCATCATCCTTCTCCAGAGTCAGCTATGCTCAGTGCACGGAGCATGCACGAGGGCTACAACCGCCTTATGGTCCTTTCCTATAAAAACTTTAGAAGGTTGGTTGTAGATGCATATGTTTACCATAAACATTGCAGATTTCGTACATGCATGTGGCACTAACCTTGCAGCTGAAGCTTCAACGACACATCAATAATTGGTGGTGAGATGTGAATGACATCACCAATGATAGCTGCAAGAAGAAGTTCCCATGGTCAAGCTTATGACCGTAAACAAAGCACTACCAGGAGATAGCCTGGATTAGGTTTGTTTTATTTCCCTTTTCAAATAAAAAAAGCAAGAGCATGTTTTTTTAGTATAGATTGCCCTTCGAGTATTTTTGGTCCTAACCCTTTCAGGTGAAGATTATAAAGAACGACGGACAGGTAGCTCCTAAGAACATGTGAGCTGCATCACCTCAACACTTTGGTAAGTTTTTGGTGAGGGAACATTACAAAAGGAAGCTTGATCTCCACACACTTGAGTTTTGTTGCCTAGCAATGCAAACTTCAAGTGTGGGGGAGGTATGTGAGTATCCTGAGTAAAGTTCCCCTCACACAAAATCTTATCCTGGTTTGGAGATGATTTTAGCTCTTGCATCTTGCCCAACTAGCTAGGTACGTCCTGCTTTTGACTTTAAACAAGTCCCTTCCGGGAGGTTGCCCGATGTTCACCTTCTTATGCTCATGTTTATGTCCCTTTTGGAAATAGCTTGATCTTGCTTTCATGCTTCCTTTATCTATGTTTGTGATTCTATGGTTTGAGTGCATGTTTAGCTTTATGCATTCATAGGTTGTTTTAAATTAAGCATGGTGATTAGGTTAAAACCATCTTCTTCAATCAAACAAGACATGGTGTCGAGTTTGATTGATGAACCTTATAGTTAATGCATGCATGGATATTGGTTGTATGTGTGGACAAACCCTTGCAGGAATTTTCGAAATCCAAATGGGGTAAGTCATCGAGCTTGCTTCAAATGGGAAGGTAAGACAAGGCATGTCAGCCTTGTTTGAGCTAGGTTCATGGTGAGTAAAAAAACAAAAAAAAATATGTTTGCTTTTTGAATAAAGACTTCCTGGTTCTCGAACCGGTGGAGTCCCTCTTTTGTTTCCACTCTTTGTTTGAAGACAGCACCAGGTACAAGAACAAGTGTGGGGGAGATCTCCCAAGCTTATCATCGACATACACACTTGAGATCTCCCACACAGGTGTTGCGCAACATCGACTGCGCTTTCATGACAAGGGACAAGGTAAACTACAGTGAGCTGGCTGCCCCATGGGTCAGCTGAACCACTGCTGGTCCTCCTTGATCTCCACATTCTTCAGGAGTGATGGTATGTGCACCCTCTGTCTCATTCTCCCTAATTCATGAGTTTGAACGAGTTTCAGTTCTTATCTGCTAAAATCGAACTCATGGAATCGTGCTCTGCTTGATCTGCATGTTTCCTGTGGTTGGCTTGCATATGTTTTATTCCACACTTATTATCTTCATGCTTGTGAACAAATATCATTAGGGAACTCATGCTCATCTAAGTAGTTGATGTCTGTGATATGGTTTGATGATATGATCTTGTCTCTAAATGTTCGAGTGCTTGGGAATTTTATTTGAAAATTCGAAAACCCCTTTGCAAAGCTCCTCTTTGATATGCCAAAGTCCTACCAAAGCCATATGATGAGTTATCTTGAAAACCTTAGACTCATATGCTGCATGTTATTGCATTGAGCTTTGTCAAATTGTTGTGACCCTTGTGAGAATTCTTTTCATGCTTTCATGATCAAGATTCATGTGCACTCCATATCTCCTTGCTATGCTTCTACACTGGAAGTCAACATTGTATCATCCATCCATTCCAAAAATAAAGCTCCATATGTGGTGTGACCTCTCTCTCCAAAAGTATTCTTGAAAAAAAGAGACATGGGCTATGCAGAAAAAGAAAAGAAAAGAAAAAAAATCATGCTCAAAGCATGAGAAAAAAAACCATGCTCAAGGCATGAGTCAAAAAATTGCTCAAAGCATGAAAAAAAAGTGAAAAAAAGAGATAGCCCATGTCCAAAAGAAAGAAGAAAAAGGAGAGAGATGGAATCATGCGAAATGGAGTTCCAAAGTTTGATGGTAATAACTAGCACCCATTCCGGGCCTAGTGTCCACCTTACCATCACCACAACATTCATCATATATATGGTAATATCTAGTACCCATTCCGGGCCTAGTATCCACCTTACCATATCCATCACATCCATACATGTGCACATCTTGATCCGATTGTATGACTTGATTTTCTCCTTGGATCCGGTTTTTGACTTTGCAATAGATGTGATGCAAGTATGCTTTATCTTTTATCCTACCCTGAGCTCCACATATAGCCATCATTAGAAGTAGGTTGAAAGAAAGGCAAATCCTCATGCCTTGGTGAGGACATATACACATTGAGCGATATGAGAGAATCAAATGAGGAGCTAAGCAATGTTTGTTTTAAAAACTTATTGCAAAACCCCAAGTTACTTGACATGATGAGCAGAAGTGATTTGATTCATGTCCGTTCCATTCCTCAACTACCCACGATGGCATGATAGACACTCCACAGAGTTCACAAGTACAAGGTATGGTTTGGAATATCTCTTATGCTCGCTTCATACCTTTGGATTTCATGTCTCACCTTGATCCTTTCTCCTTCACTCGAGGACGAGCAAAGGTCAAGTGCGGGGGTGTTGTTGACGGCTGTTAAGTGCTACTTTTATGCCGTCAACTCCTGCATAAATCGAATGAAAAGTGATCATCAACACTAGAATAGGGTCTATACTAACAATTTCCACAAGTGTTGGTGTTTCTAGCTTTTGTTGCAGGATGCACCAGAATACGTGATAAATGATACAATTGAGAGCAAGTGATCCAATGGCTTATATAGGACATCATCCATAACAACATCAAATGCCAATTTGGACTGCACCATTGCGACGGGCTTGTTGAGACGATTGAAATGGATATATCATATGTCTACTTCTGAGTCCGGATGAAAGAGATATGCACAAGACAAGATCACCATCTTGATATGTGGACCCAGTGGGACCCACACCAGACCACGTGGCGACGTGTTGCCACGTTGGATGCCATGTGTCCATGACACATCATCGATCCAAAGAAACATACTCTCGACCAATCAGGAGCCAGTACGCGGATCCAAGGGCCCACAACCACGAGATAAATGGCTAAAAATACCGCATGCACCCCCATACCCACCTTGGGACCCACCTGGCAGTCACCTGGACGAAAGGCGGTGCGAGGGGAGCTACTGGGGGTCGGCCGAGCCCCCAGGTCGCCCGACCCCATTTTGCGGCCCCTCGTGTCGCCCTTCCACGTGTCAGCTTGTCGTGAAGAAGCAAAGGCGGTCCTAGGTGTGTGCCCAAATATTCCCTCAGGATCCTGCCGGAAAGCTCCTTCTCTTGCAAGCTACTTGGCCTCCACTCCTCTTCGCCACGTGTCACCACCCTATTGGTGGCGCCTATGGCAGCCAAGGGGGCTCCTCCTACTCTCCTTGGCCTATAAATAGAAGGGGAGGGGGCTAGAATGGAGACACACAACTCCTCTCCTCCTCTCTCATTTTCTCTCTTGAGAGGAGAGGCTCTCCTCTCCTCCTTCTAAAGTGTAAGTGTGGAGTAGTTGATTAGATCAAAGCTAGGGAGAGAGTGAAGGGGATGTACCTCTATGGATGCTCATTCTTCAATTAGAGTAAAGTGAGTATTTCTGCATTTTCTATTTAGACAAAAGTGCAAGTGATATGTTCTTGTGTTCTTCACCTGTTCATCATTTAGAGGCACGTGTTCTTCACGAACACGCCCCCTCGATCTAGTTGATTAGGTGCACAAGTTTGTATCCCGTTTGTATGATTAGTCTTTTAGAATAAAGTGGATGTGCTTGCATCCTCTAATTAGAATAAAGTGCATTCGTGATTCCTTTCTAATAGTTTATGCTAGGTTGCATGAGTAGTCTTTTTCCTCTACTAGTGCGTAGATCCTGGGTTTATGCATTCGTCTGTTGCAAATCGTTCGTATACGTTGGAAGCATAGTACAAAGTCAAGTGCTCTCTTGCATGCCTCTAGCATAAGCTAGTAGTTTCGTAGTTGGGTGAGATCAGTTCTCTTCCGTGGTTGTAGCTCTATTAGTATAGATTGTCGTAGTTCGTTGGCTACGGTAGTTGCCAAAGCGTGGACGTTGTGACACGCTACCGGTTATCATTCGTTCGGCTTACCCAAGGTTAGGTAGAGATAGTCCAGGTGGTGGTGACAGCCCGTCTGGCCCTCGTTGATCCTCCGCAGCTGGATATAGTCAGAGCTTCGTTCCACATAGATCCGTGTGCCGAAGTCGCCTGTTAAGTCAGGGCTATCAGTATCCTAAGCCAAGTTCTATCTAGAGATCGACCTTTAATCCCAGCTATAGAGCTATCTTTAGGAATCCTCTCTATCCTTGCCTTTTATCTGGGTGTGTCCTTGGACTGGCTAGTACGAAGTTAGTGCACGATGTTCCCTTGGATTCGATACCCTTGGAATACTCTGAGGTGAAAGCTACAACGGTATCCGTGCGCTTGCGGATTTATTTGTGTGACGCAAAAATACCCAACACATAGGAAGGTAGTAGTAAACAGTTTCTTCCCAGATATACCGTGTACACTCCTTAAGAATTGAGATGCCAATTAAATGCGTCGTGCTTTACCCTTTACCTCACTTTATATCTGTAGAAAGTCGACCAGGTTAAATGCCTATTTGGTCAAATTGATGCCGGTTTTGCCAAGCTGGATGCATATTTGGGTAGCAAAACTTCGACACCGCTTTCTGATACTGAGGCGAGTGGTTCGCACAATGGCAGTGAGGTCTTATTGCATATCGTTAACATTTATGGTTTTGCCTTGCTAATTCTCATGTTGTCAGGTGACCATGATCCTACCGATGGGTGCGATAACGACTCGGAGTAGATTCGGTACGGTGTGTCCCACACACACAAATTTCTAATCACGAGAGCTTCTGGAGAAACTGCAGTGATGAAGCACGGCAATGGTGTCTGCGCCTCGCCCAAGCAGATCGTTTGGCCATGAAACACACCTGGTGCTCCCTGTTTCCTATAATGTAGTACAACTAGAGACAAATCCGCTGGCTCCCCTATTTTTTTCACTACCACTGAAAACTCTATGTACCAAGCTTCTTGGCCTGCTGCGAACGGCCCATGAAATTAAATCAGGTGGGGAAATCTCTCCCCCCTGTCCGTCAAAAAAAATCAGGAGAGCTTTATGTGGTTTGCACAGGTTTTTCACGAAGGTTGTAGTTTCCACCTCATCCGTTGCCGCACAAGCCACCAGTAGAGTACACCTACATCGCATTGATCCTAATTTAGTGGGTGGGTAGTCACGTTATTATATATATGGAGTAAGGATCAATAGATTTTACTCATCTAAGGCATGGCACTGGACAATGGCACAATATGGCTTACCCAATCTGCCTTTGATGCAACATGACATGTAACCCACATTGTGGTAGCACGCCAACATTCTTTCAAATGAGATTAGACACCGGCGGGAATATGGCAGTTGACTTGAAAGGAAAAGTCATATTGAAGGCACGTCTCTGTTCCATCCATTACACAATGGCTTACAATACCATCTAAGGCCTCAACCAATGCAAGTCATTCTCATGAAACAAGACTTGTACGTAGACAGCTATAATCGACACCGACCCAAGTGTTGCTTCAATGATTTCAGGAGCTCTGCATGCCAACATTTGCAAGAACGAATATTAGTACGGTTTTGAGTATTGCTATATATAAATCAACAAACTCACCGAATTAGTAATATTAGATCCGTGATCCGTCCAAATTGCTCATGAAGTGTAAGATGTATAGTTAGAGCAACTCCAAGATCTCCTTTAAAAATAAATAGCTAAAATTCTGACTTAGCTATTATGTAAAATGAAATAACTAGAAAAAATTTGATGAAATCCAACAGCTTCTTTAATTGAACGGAGCCCCGCTCGCCTTCACCCACGCCGAGGCCGAGGCCTCCGATAGTAGCACAACACTTTTGGTCTTTCTAGATAAAAAAATCACTAGAACTAATTTAAAGTTGAAAGAAACAAGTCATCAAAAGCTACGACGTGAAGGCTTTCGTCTTGCTGTCGTCCCTCGAGGGCATTTCGTCGTGCATGTCCCTGGCAGGCGGCGAGATGGTGGACTCCCACTCGGCAAGGTCCAGCCACCACAGCCTCGACGCTGTCCATGCCGAGGCCCAGCCGCGTGCCTCATCCCCTCGCTATCACCCTATACAGTACATGTACTCATCCAGATCTAGTCCTGGCCTGCTCCCTGACCACCGCCTTGCACACCGTCCATGGCGACGAAGGTGATGTCGGGGAGGAGGACTAGACGAGGGGGAAGAAGAGTAATGGCCGGGGACGAAGGCGGAGGTCGACCAGGCCGTCGGCACCTCCTCCGCGGTGCGAGAGGAGCACGATGGTCGGCGGCGCAGAGGTGCACGCGGGGCCTCCTCTTCTTGCACGACGGCCCTGCTTCGGTGCGGCGGCGTCGGCCTCGGCGGAACTGCGCGCCAGCAGCCGCTCGTAGGCGTCGACGCCGCCCAGCAGGCCCGCGCCGTGCGCCAGTAGGGTCCGGTTGACAGCCCCGCCCGCCGCCAACTGCCGTGCTGCACGACGACAGGGCTCGTCCGACGACCCAGCTGGCCTCCCAACGGAGCTCGCCCGGCGGCCGCGTCGGGTCCTCCACGGAGGATCTCTTTCTTGCCCAGCCGGGGGGATCGACCGACGGCGCCGGCCCGCCCCCGCGGAGGAGCTCCTAATTGCGTTCGTGCTGCCCCCATCGTCGATCTGTCCGCACCGCCATGCTGCCCACCATGTTCGCCGTCGTGGCGGCCTCTACGCCTGTCGTGCCGCCGCCGGGTGAGCTCCTGCGCTGGCTGTGTTGCCATGATGGGCGCTTGGCCGTCGACAGCACTCGCGAGGCTGCCGCTGGGGCCCCCCTGCGCCGTGAACTCGAACTCACCATCGGCCGTGCCACAACAGTCAGTGTCGGTGGGGTGGTGGAACGCGGTGGCCACGGACCCGGTGGCAGTGGACGACAGTGGGGCCGCCGGCAAGCCGCTGGGTCTCAGCGGCGACCGGCTCCGAGTGGAATGAGATCCTCTGAAGTAGCACAAAGCTACCTTAGAGAGATGTAGAAGAGACAGGCGGGGTCCATGTAAACCACTGGAGTTGAGACGTAAATGGGGTTTGGAGGCCTCAATTTGCAGGCTCTTACTGGCTGGAGTTGCTCTTATAGTAAGTTCGCCGTTTTTTGAAAGACCATTACAAGAATATTTGCTGATTCAAGAATTTGACTATTTATCCTAAATTTTAAGTTCATCCAAGCTAGCTATCACTACATTTACTATTAATTATACTATGCAACAACAAAGTCGTGTAACTAAAATTGTTGTATGATTGTACCACGGAAGCATATATCATGCGTAACTGTGTGGCTAAAGGTTATGCAGACTTGAAGTGTCTCTCAAACGAGTAACCTTGTGTATCCCCGGGTGGTTGCACCACGCACCATAGCTCATGCGTAACCTTATAGCCGCAGGTTACGTAGGTTTGATACGATGCCACTCGGCAAACGGCAACTCTAAACCCTAAAACGGACTATTATGTGTGCGTAACCCAACGTCCCAACCTACGTGCTGCAGGTCGTGTCATGTGATTCCTGTTGCTTTATTTTAAAATGATGGTTCTTGTTGATTAAATGACTGCTGAGGAAACATGGAATAGAAGAGGGGGAAAAGGAAGACCAATGAGCTTGCGATTGCAGATTCAGCAGGATCTGTGGGCTTTGGGAACCAGAAGGAGGGGGGCATGGGCAATTGCAATGATCCGAAGGAACCCGAATAACAACACCGAGCCACAATCCCGAGTCTCGAACATCCCATCTAGATCCAAAAAGACATGATCAAAGAAAAGAAAAGAAAAGAGGTGGTATATACAGGTGGATACAACCCAGTTAGAAATACTACCTAAGAGTACATTTTCATCAGAACTGTGCTGTTGGCTTCATCAGTATAGGTACGAACCATCTGACTGATTCAAACAGTGATCTGGAACCATTCTGTGACTTCAGGGTTATATCTCTCATGACGACATCGACACCATCCATCATGCTGCGCTTCCTTAGCAAGCATCTTCTAAAATCTAAATCAAAGTAGTATATATTGTTGATGTCGGCGAATCTGTCGTCCGACAACACAAAGCAGGAGAGGTCATTATGGGTCGACAATATGATTTTGCCATTTAGGTGGGACATGCTGCAGCAGCTGTTACCATCACCGTTATTGATGGGCTGATCTCTGAGGACAAAGCTCACTGGGGTGTTGGTGGAAGTGTCTAATTCCGGAGTGTAGAAGTCGTCGGACGATCCACAGAGGAAGAGCACATGATCCTCCTGTTTGACTATGTGCTTCTGCAGGCATGGTTTAAAACAATCCTCCATCTGCAATCACAACTTCCTGATGCTGGTGTGAGTACTGGTTTTCCACTCCTCGTCAGTTCCAAGTTCACATACCGCTGCGGTCATGGGAACACCCGGCTTGGTGTGCTTGGTGTAGACAACGACAGTATATTTATTCTCAACATTGTTTGATATGACAAATCCATATTCAACCTTGCCATGGATGCAACTTGGCAGGGGCGGCAGTTCGGTGTTCCACCAAGTCAGCGGGTTGACAACCACACCCTTAGCATTCTTTCTAATATCGATCCCGATAAGGAGGCCGCTGTCATAACCGGTAATCGTCCCACGAACAAGGGTAGGGAAATAGCCGCACTTAGCCACCGTCTTGCCATCTAGAACCAGGACTTTTATGCATGCCGACCAGGTCTCATTCAACATCTGAAACTGTAGGCATTCATCGTACTCGGACAACATGATCCAGGGCTAAAAGCATGTGTCAGCAATGGGATTGACGGCATCCTTCCAGTTCTTGCAGACAGCACGAAACCTGACGTAGTCTCTAGCATCCCCAATTAGTTTGGAGATGGACAAGACAATATGCTTTTCAAGAGAAGCCCAATGCCTATAGGTGGAATCCAATGTTTCCTGCAATATATTACTCGAATTAACTATACAAACAACACATATAAATTATGTAAACTGTTTTACAGCTTATCTAAGGTAATTCAAGTGCATGAATCAAAACATTTAAGCTGTTCAACAAAAAATCCAAACAATTGAAAACTTATCACAAGCCAGTTTGTGTTATAACCTTATCCTGGGGTCCCTGAAAATCCAAAGATGCAGTTCCATTTTCCTAAACGTTAAGAAATAACAACCATAAATTAACAGTTGAGATTTGTGATTTCAGCAATAATTTACAGAAATTGCAAAACAAAGACTGAGACTATGCAGATATGAACTTGGTGGAGTTGCTGTTCAGCCAATTCCTCAATTCTAGTTGACTATGCAGATATGTAGTAATTAAAATCATGCGGGCTGAAATGGATTCTAAATTAATATTTTCACTGGATGAAGTGGACACTTTGATGGACGGGGGTGAGATGCATTTGCAAAGTGCTCTGGTTACATCAAAATTGGGAATAATGGAGATTTCAAAACTTACTACATGTGATATGGTAGATACCTCTATATCAGTTTTTCATATATTTCTTTTTAGTGTGATGGTTGATTTATTGTATGTCATGCACATGTCAGCTTCTGGTGCCCTTGCTCAACAAGGAAAAATGTACCTTGTACTCATTTACTACCAAAGGGAAAGATAGGAAAATATGTGTTATCAGCGCAGCTAAAAAAGTTCCGAGTAAGGCTGCAAAGAAAAAGCTACTTGACAGGATGACTAACCTTTTAAAATATAATGATTTTCCAATCAAATGGATGTAGAGCATATGTTCTTACAACACAGCTGAAGGAATCCTTGCTGATGAAAAAAATGTTTGGATTCTATCTTTTGAAATTCATTGAAAGTTGGGATGGGACAAGGATTCACAGAATAATTGATAAGGTGATTTATTCTTTAACTTTGCCGTTTGACAAAATCTTTACATAAAAAACAACTAAGAATAGGTTTCATAAGTACCTCTGCTCTAAATACTCTCTTTTAAGCAGGAGACCATTGAAGATTTTCGACTAGTTCTGATGGAGAAGGTTCTGGGCAATCCAGATAACAAAGCTCGTATTCCTGAGAATATCAAGAATTATCTCCCCTATAATTGTAGACGACACAAACTCCTTGGTGAAGTGTTAAAACTTCAGGACACTTGGTACAAACACTTGTCTTTATCACTGATCAATTCTTGTTTCTTCCATTAGTTTATATGCTAGAACTAAAAGCAACTTATATGATTTTACAGTGGCAAAATATTTTCAAGCCCCAAATAAGGTACTGTAGTTTCCAAGGACCTGGCAACTACTTACATTGATGGAAATGATTTGTCCGATGAATTTTTTGATTGTGCTATTAAATTTATCACTGATGATCTTTCTCCAAAAGATTCGAAATTTATATTTACAGTGTGTCAGACTGTAAGTGTCATCTCTATTGCAAGTGTAATCTTTTTTAAGCCATGAATATATAATATATATATATATGTATATATATATTGATTTTTTTTGTTACTGCAAGCGATTTTTGTTAGCTGACTATTGGGACTACTCCACCTTCACAACTATGATGAATTTGGATCATGAGATGCGACAATCGATTGCTTCTGTCAAAGTGATAAGCGTCTTGAATTCAGCTCTCTTTTCTTTTGACAGCTAAAATGATGCCCACATGTAAAAGAAACCTAACCCAGTCGTGGAGTAGTCAGCATGTAATTAGAATTTTATTTCTATCTTTTGATACTATGAAGACTAATTTATTTCAATTATTCTGCACTTTGTCAGATACTGGTGCCAGTGCTAGCACATTCACACTTCACTTTGGATGTGTTCAGTATGAACAAGAAGTCCAGAAAAATATATATTCTGGATTCTTTACAAACGGATTATGACGGAGACGGAATAGAAAAGCGAGATGTGCATCATGAGGCTACAAACAGAAGATTGCTGGTAGGATGAGTAAGTTTGTTAGGGATACCTGACCGCAACTGGAAATGAACTGGAGAGAAGATGATTATGTGTACTTCAAGGTCACAGCCCAGGGAAACAAACAATATTGTGGATTCCAGGTTTTGAAATATTTGCAACTTTGGACTGTGGAATGATTATGCAGCACAGTTGATACGGTGAGTTTTTTTAAAACCTTTTCCATTCATCAGTTTGTCTTTTCTTCATTATTAATGAAAGAGCAGAATCAGTTTTTGCTATCACTAAATAAAGATTAGAGTACATGTGGGTATAATTTTATTTGCTCTCTAACTATTTCTTTGTTGTAAGCAGGAGATGATTGATGAATTTTGTCTAGAGCTGCTAGAAAAACTCTTCTCGCATCAAAGAAATGACACTATTATTCCTGAGTAGATTAAAAAATATCTCCCATGAGACCACAGAGGCACAACTACGGATGGCAATAGGTTGGGTTCGGAGCGGATATCCGCGGATTTTGGGTCCATGGGTTGTTGGTTTAGTTCAGATTTTCGCCCACGGGTTCGCGGATTCGGATATCCACAACGCTTTGGGTTTGGGGTGGATTTAAGATTTCGCCCACGGATGCCCATTGGAGCTCCGCAAATTTGCGACTATTTTTATTTCACTGGGTGAAGATGATTCCACCATAATTGATGAATGATAAATTGTTTGTTGTTATTTGTTTGGAGGACTATATATGGATGTTGATTTGTGTTTTCCACTTTTACTGAACTTGTAGTGTGCTCAATTGTATTGTTGCATACTTCTGAAACAATTTGGACAGTGTGTGATGTACTGATGTATTCTATGCTCTTGTTTTCTATGAAGTTTTTTTTCCGGATTTTGGATTATCCGTTGGGTTATCCTTGCACAGCAGCACACGGAATACAACGCCATGCACATTTGGCTAAAAAAATTGGCTCATGGTGATGATATTATGTGGTTGCTGGTTGATGACTTTCTCATCTAAACTTCAAAATATACGACATATAAAAAAATCATCTCCAACATTATCTATATTTTTTCAACATAATCATATATGCACCATTTATTTGATTTATCTTATATTTATTTTTAGCTTACATCAAACACAACAAGCTACTTTAGGGGTCCAAGAACAAGAACGAGAAGAAAATCACCAAGTTCTGCCCGATCAAAGGAATATTAAAAAATTCCAATGCATGACGGGAAAAAAGAGCTCAATGAAAGTCCGACCTTTAACTCGAAGAAGACTATATCTTCTCATATACACCATCTCGCCTTAAGGCCACTACGACGCTTATTGTTCTCCTATCTCCACTCATATCCACTGCCAGTTAAGGATATGCAATTATGCATGGGGCTCGATGTGGACAATGGTGAAGACACCAAGTCCGAGAGGTGCCAGAATAGCTCGGTCAGGGTGATGACATGTCGGGCGGCACAGGCGCGACTATGAGACCGGGAAGGTGGGGATGACAGTGAGGTCGAGAGACGCAGAGGACGGCGAGCGAGGTCAGGGTGACGTGTGCACGATAAGAACGATGGCGCGACCGGAGAAGGCAAGGTCGGTCAGACGGCGGTAAGGTTCGAAAGGTGCGGACGAGAACGTTGGTGGAGCATTGAGGTTGGGAAGGGGTGACGGTGTGGCCGAATAGACGATGAGATGAGCATTGTTTTCTCCCATTGCTGCATGGTGCCAGGCTTATTATGTATGCATAACCTGCACTGGGTCTGTTACGCAACGTCCATGCTGCACCGCAGCACTGGTCGTGCCCGCGTTACCTGCACCCGCTCTGTTACGCACCATCCAGGCTGCAACCGCTAGGAATACGCGCGCGCACATATAGGCTCCAGATGTATGTGTAACCTGAACCCGCTCGGACTCGGTTACGCACCTTCATGCTGCAACACCGACTGGGTGGTGTCTATTCGGAGCGTAACCTGCACCTGCTCGGATTAATTATATACAACAAAAATGCAGTGTATGGTTTACCTAACCTGGACGAGTAGATTACGCAGGAGCCATGCTATGTGATGCAAAGTGCAAACGCCCAATAGTTTAGTAAGATCAAAAAATTTCTTCAAGCAATGGAATAGTTTAAATGTCATAGCCCATTCACTAGGAGAAGCAGTGATTTTTTTCATACCTACGGCCTGATCATATATGTTGATTTCTATCTTGTTGACACATCAAGTGAAATGCCTTTCAATTGTTTATGAGGACGGGGATACCTTTAAATTGTTGTACTTGGAAAGCCAAAATCCCCTTAAAGATAAAAATCTTTCTCTGGTATATTAGAAAAGGTGTAATCTTGACCAAAGATAATCTAGCTTGGAGGCAATGGAAGGGGTGCACTAGTTGCTGCTTTTGTAGTAGGGAAGAAACTATTCAACACCTCTGTTTTGAATAGCCAAAATCCCCTTAAGATGTTGTGGATGACAATATCTATTACTTTTGGTATTAGAGCACCTGCAAATGTTTCTAATCTCTTTGGTCCTTGGCTTACAAGTTTTTCAAATAAGCAAAGGAATCAAGTGTTGATCGGTGTGGCAGCTTTTTGCTGGGCTTTATGGCTCTATAGGAATGAAGTTGTGTTCCAAAGATCAAAATTTGTGTCAATTTTACAGGGGATGTTTAGAGGAACATTTTGGATAAGGAGCTGGTCCATCTTATCCAAAGAAGAGGAAATGAGCATTTTGAAGGGAGGATGCTGTTGGTTAGAAACAATGTCGTTGGAGTTTTTTAACAAGAGTGGATGGAATGTTCGGAAAGCGAATTATGGACTAGTCACCGGTCTTCAAGTGGTCTGGCTAGAGTGTTTCGTTTTAGTTTTGAGACTTGTGTGGTTCCTGGTCTGAACTTGTATGTTTTTTCATGCCGTGTTATGTTCATCACCTGTAAGGCGAACTTGTACAAGACTTAGATCTTGGTGGGTTACCGCTTTGTGGCTGTTGATGTTTTCATTGGCTCCAGGCACTTGCGAGAGTGCTAAGGCCGGAACTTTTGTTCCTTAATCTAAAAAAAGTGAAATGCCCTTGTTTGTATCCAGCTCACACTCAGTTGCACGTTTCATAAGTGTTGACGGCTGTTAAGTACCTAATTTAAGGCCGTCAAACCCTGCATTTTATCATAAGAACTATGCATCCACATTAGAATAGGAGTTTAAACTAACAATTTCCACAAGTGGCCATGCTAAGTTGAATGCAGGTGTTTAGCATAAGAAATGGAGAGAAAAGACACCCTCATGATCCTATCAAGTCAGGCTCAGCCAATGAGGGGCTGCATGCAAGCATCCCCTGGATCCATGACATCATCAATCCAAGAGAGGAGGCCTCAGCGAATCAGAAGTCGCCATGCAAGAATCACATGAATCCCATGGCCCACCATCGTGCCTAAACCGGCTCCAAATCACGTGGACACCAGGAACCGACCAAGGGACCCACCTACCAGCCTCATGGAAAAAACACAGCGCGAAAGGCGCCACCTAGGGGTCGGCCGACCCCTAGGATCGGCCGAACCGCCGTAAGGGCGGTTCATCCCGGCATTCCACGTGGTGCTCGCCCATTGGTCCTAGAAGCCATCCCCGGGGTGTTTGGGGTGCTCCCACACCGGTTGCTCAGCCCATAAATAGGAGAGGAGGGGGTAAGAAGAGGATGAACACACTTGAAGCAACTTCTCACCTTTGCCTCTTTCTCCCCCTCTCATTCTCTCTTGGTGGAGGTGAAACCTCATCCCGCCATGAGTGTGTGTGTGTGGAGGATCTAGACTAGGTGGTGCTAGGTAGAGAGGAGTGTGTGGATGAGTAGAGGTGAGGTGGTGATGATTCATTCATCATCCATCGTCCCCTTGTACCTCGTGAGCGATGCTGTTCTTCATTTAGACTAAAGTGAGTATTTCAGTATTTTCCAATTAGACTAAAGTGGCTCTCATGCATGAGTGAATTGTTCTTGAGTTCTTCGTTCGTTCATCATTGAGAGGCTCGCATTCTTCATGAATGTGCTTCCTCAATCTAGTTGACAAGCAAGTTATTCATACTTTTGCGTTCGTTCATAAGTTAGAGGCTCGTGTTCTTCACGAACACAACCCTTGACCTTCGGTTATAAGCGCATAAGTTTACATTCCATTTGTGTGATTGCCTGTCTGTTAGAATATATTAAAGCTCATCCATATCTGATTTAGATTAATTATCAATCATATCTCCTTGCGCGAATCGATTCAATGACGAGTACGGTCTAGCTCAACCTCGCGGGTTCGTCGCTTCGTATTTATATGGAGTGCTATAGTGTTTCTACGGGACGTCAGACGTAGCCGTGCTATAGTAGTAGTCAGCGGTGTAGACGTGGTGTCTAGACTACTGGTTATCCTTAGAATGCCTTGTATCCCACGGTTTGTCTTGGGGTAGGCCGCGGTAGTGACAGCCGTTGGACCCTCTGAAATCCCCCACGTTCGGATACAGCGTGTAGGCAACCATTTGCCATGAACCAACTGTTATAGCCAGGAGGGGCCGGTGTCCGAAGCGAGATTCTTATCCGAGCTTGTTCCCCTCTAGAGTCGAGAACCTACAGGAGACTTCATATCACTCACCTACCTCAGTAGGGACTGTGTGCCCTTGGATAGTCACTCGTAGAGTACCCCATACTGTTCCTTGGATTCGATACCCTTTGGAATACTCCTGAGGCGAAGTGCTACAATGGTGTATCCGTGCGCTTGCGGATTCGTTCGCACCTGTCAGTATACTCGGGTGATTCTTACATGCTCACGCTATCCCGGCGCCGTAGTGGTGACATTAAGAAATACCAACAAGCATTTCTGGCGCTGTTGCCGGGGAACGGTTGTCGAGAATCTATGAACCTGACTATCCTCATATCTTTTGTTTTCCTTTTATTTCTACCTTTACCCCCACTACCCCAGGAAGGTTATCCTTGTACACACCTTCCGCCCGTTATGAGTGAAACCATGGAATCAACTTTCTGGAGACAACCCGCTCTTCTAACACCTTGTATGGTTCACCCATCTCTCATGAAGCTAGTTGAGGAAAAACCCTTCTCAGGAATGAGTCATGAGAATCCCTATGATCATGCAAGAGACTTTGAGCAATTGTCTTCTACTCAGGGTAAAACCGGGGCAACACAAGATGTTCTTAAGAGGAACCTGTTTCCGTTCTCCCTTTTCGGGGAAGCGAGAACTTGGTACCATTGTATTGGTTGCAACCACCTACGCTAGGAGGAATTGAGAGCATCTTTTTGCACTCGATTCTTTCCTGTGCGGTGTGTCGTTTCCCTAAGAATGACGATCCTCAGTTTTAGACAAAGAGAGAAGGAAACCTTAGGCATGGCATGGCATCGTTTTGCCTCATTAGTTGAAGCCTGCCCAGTCCTTGGTCTGCCTGACCTAGTGCTCTTGCAGCATTTCTGGTTTGGTTTACGAAAGGATTGTGGCATGATGCTTGATGCCGTTTCGGGAGGCACCTTTGTGCTCTTAGAGCCAAAACAAGGACTGGAAATTCTTGGAGAAATCCGAGATTTCTATTCTCCACCTGACTCGAGTGATGAGGTAGCCAAACGAGAAAGTGTCGAGTTGCCTAAGTCCATCTTCGAGAGAGCCCGAGCTTACATGCCGAATTTCTCTATGCTCTGGTCGAAGATATCACTCCTAACTGGCAGGAATCTATGGGAAAGAGCACTTAGTGCAAATTCTGCCCCTAGATTCCCCTATCATTTCTTCTCTTAAAACCCAGCCTTCGAGACTTAGTCTCGAGGGATGGAGGAGAGGAGTAGTCGAGGAAGAATATTCGTTCCTGGCGAGGATGATCACGTCAACCTTGTCCGCAACTCTCCAGGGGAGGTCACGATAGATGTTTTTCGTGCTTCATGTCAAGGCTCAATCTGAAGTGCCGCCACACTAAGGGTTAGGCCAAGACGCAGGCTTTTAGTGCTGTGAAACTTCCATATCCTTGGCTTACAGAAGCACGATAGTATATCAGGTCTAGTTGAGCAATCCATCTCATTATCCTAAATTCAGCTAAGACCGATGCCGATCAAGTCAAGTGGATGTAAATCCTACTCTTTACTTCTTGACCTGATCGATGCCCTGCGGAAGTGTGGGTACATACCTATCTTTTACACCTCCGTTGGAAGCTTGGGTTAACTTACGTGTCATCCCCCTTAGGTGAGGGTGAGAACCTTTGTCAACCCAAGGAGAGGATGAACTAGCAAGTTCGTCACTTTCGATCCACCGCTCGAATGATCGTTCGACCCATAAAATTTCACTCACTCAATCTGGGGTCCGATCATTCTCGAGTTTTATTTCTAGAGGTGAAAGCTTCACTCTTAGAGCACCCTAGGCTTTAGGCCCGGATCTTGTGCTCAACTCCACCACCTCTATCATTTCTCGTCCGTAGTGCTATAGCCCTGCTAGCTGCACTTCCCTTCTAAGGTTACCCATCATAGTCCCCTAAGGATGGTTGTGAGGATCACCTCTGTTTCACCATGTATACAGCTTGCATCGTACGTACGCACTAACCATGCAGGAAGAAAAATACATCCTATCATAAAGAAACCTGCAAGGGGGACCACAAGGCAGAGTAGGAGGATATCACCAAGAGAAAATGGACGATATGAGCAACAGGGCAACAATAACTCTTCATCCAGGTATGAGTCCAGGTAAAACCCCCAAGTTGAGCTATTAAAGTATAAAGAGGTTTAAGTAAAGTTGTTCGAGGTAGAAGGCAATTATATGCCGAAAATCCCATTTTAGCCCTTTCTGAAGCCTCCGACCTTAGAATTGGTGGGACACCTATCCCAGAGATCCTGAGCCCCGCCGGAGCCCACACGCCGAAGCAGAGGCCCAGCGGAGCCCAGATGGGTTCGGCCGACACCCTAGGTCGGCCAACCCACAAGGGTCGCCGCCGCCTCTCATGTTTAGCGTGCGCACTCCTTCGTCCTCCAGAAACCCTCTCCTCGCCGCGTGACGGAGTTTATGTTGCACAGAACCCCTGCCTTCCCTACTCACCACCCTCGCAAGCCATCGCTGCAGTCCTCATGGCCGACAAACACCTTGTCCCCTTCGCCGCGGCGCCCTCCTCCGGTGAACCCGCCAAGGGGGTGTCCCTACCATTGCTGCATCTCCCACTGGGGTAGCACCTATGGAGGTCGCGTGCATTTTCGAGGTGCCGCCGCTTGCCTCTCGTCCTCCAGTTGGGAACCAAGGACCGAGGACTACCATCGACGGAACTTCAGAGGCCAAGGGGATGGCTGTTCCACCCTTCACACCCCCGGTTCCACACACCTCTGGCCGATCTGCCTCGCCCGGAAAAGCGAGGAAGCCACGGGGTCGTGCTAGCAGCCCCTTCCAGAGGAAGGCAGATGTCCAGCCACGACCCGCGGCAACTCTGCCGCCTCTGGTGGTTCCACCGCCACGGTTCAACATTCCAGGAGCCTCAGGAGTAAGAGGCCGTTCGGCCCCTGCTGTACCATCGCCGCCTCCACCAGTTTCTCAGCCTGGGAAGCCTAGGTTCGCTAGCCCGAATAGCACCAGCAGGAAGGACAACCGTGCACCTTCGACCTTGGAGGAAACCAATGAAGAATTTGAGTTGGGCAGCAGCTCCACACCACAGGCATCCAGGAAGTCGAGGGAGAGGACTCGGGTGCCTGAGCGATCTCCTAAGACTCCCACTGCAGCCAGGATGACCCCACTAGTGGAGGAACTAGGCAGGGAGTGCGAGAAGCTGAAGACCATCAGTGCGGAGCAGAAGGTGGATCTCGCTGAGCTTAGGGATGACCTCCGCGACCTTCGTCGTGGCCTGTGCGCCAAGATGAGGCGCCTCTTTGTGGCCACGGGGCACGAGGACCTCTATGATGCTGAGTAGAGGGTCGTGCCCCGCTCTTATTTCCCTTTCAGGCGCTTAGTTAGGTTTAATTTATTTCCCTTCCAATCGTTTCCTTTATTTCCATCATTTGTGTAAGCGTCTATTTCTTTAGTGAACTTGAATGAATAATTTTGGCTCCACTGGTCATGTAACCCGGTTGAGTCACATGTGTGTTAGTTATTTTTGTTTTTGTTTGTATCGAAGAACTACACCCAGGTACAAAACAGTGTGGGGGAGAGCTGCACTCTCTAGACGCAAACACGACAGATTATTATTGCACCCACACTACGCTCACACAGTGCTTGCGATCGACTACGCTTAGAGAACCTGAACGGGACATGCATTTGTGCGCATCACAGGAACCCCCGTCTGGTCCACACAGAAACCAGCGCTGGTTTGCATCTCCTCCTCATTTCACCATGATTTCTGAGTTTGTTTGCTCATGCTTGATAAATTCTCCATAAATCAACTCAAGAAATCTATTGTAATGCTTACTCCATACCTAAGGTTGACATGCTTAAGTTTTATTCCTCGTTTATAACCTTGATGCTTGTGAACAATATCGTCATAAGGACAACATGCTTATCTATGTAGTTGACAAGTGAGATATGACTTGATGACATGATCTTAACTCTATTGGTTCTAGCCCTTGGGATAATTTTGTTTTTGAAAAAAAAATACTCTTGCAAAGCTCCTGTTTGATATGCCACAGTCCTACCAAAGCCATATGATGTTTATAGTTGAAAACCTTATACTCATATGCTGCTGGTCATTGCAATGAGCTTTGTCAAATCCTATGACCCTTGTGAGAATTCTTTTCATTACTTTCATGATCAAGATCCATGTGCACACCATCCTTTTCCCCTTGCTATGCTTCTACACTGGAAGTTAGCATTGTATCATTCATCCATTTCATAAAAATGAAGCTCCATATGTGGTGTGACCTCTCTCTCCAAAAGTGTCCTTTAAAAGAGACATGGGCTATTAAAAAAAGAAAAAAAAGAAAAGAAAAGAGAGACACATGCTCAAAAGCATGATGAAAAGAAAAAAAAGAGGAAAGAAAGAATAGCCCATGTCCAAAATAAAGGAGAAATAGAAGAGAGATGTCCATGCAAAAAGGAGTTCCATAACTTAGATGGTAATAACTAGTGTCCATTCCGGGGCTAGTGTCTACCTTACCATCAACCGACATTCATCATATATGTATGGTAATATCTAGCACCCATTCCGGGCCTAGTATCAATCTTACCATACTCGCCATATCCATGCATGTGCACATCTTGATCTGACTGTATGATTTGCTTTTCTCTTTGGATCCGGTATTTTACTTTGCAAAATATGTGATGCAAGTATGCTGTACCATTCATATCCTACATTGAGCTCCACATAAGCCATGATTAGAGTAGGTTGAATTGGAGGCAACCACGCCTTGGTGAGGACACTTACACATTGAGCGATCCGAGAGAATCAGAGAAGGAGAGCAGAGCAGAATTTTCTTTTAAAAATCTTTAAGAAAACCCCAAGTGCTGACCAACAGGTGCTTAAGAAACTCGATTCATGGTCACTCCTCTTATCAACTACCCAAGATGGCATTGTAGCCACGCCACAGATTTCACAAGAGCAAGGTATGACCTGGAATAACTCCTATGCTTGTTTCATACCTTTGGTTTAAACCCATGTGATCTTCCCATTTCGCTCGAGACGAGCAAAAGGCAAGTGTGGGGGAGTTGTTGACGGCTATTAAGTACCTAATTTAAGGCCATCAAACCCTGCATTTTATCATAAGAACTATGCATCCACATTAGAATAGGAGTTTAAACTAACAATTTCCACAAGTGGCCATGCTAAATTGAATGCAGGTGTTTAGCATAAGAAATGGAGAGAAAAGACATCCTCATGATCCTAGCAAGTCAGGCTCAGCCAATGAGGGGCTGCATGCAAGCATCCCCTGGATCCATGACGTCATCAATCCAAGAGAGGAGGCCTCGGCGAATCAGAAGTCGCCATGCAGGCATCACATGAATCCCATGGCCCACCATAGCACCTAAACCGGCTCCAAATCACGTGGACACCAGGAACCGACCAAGGGACCCACCTACCAGCCTCCTGGAGAAAGCACAGCGCGAAAGGCGCCACCTAGGGGTCGGCCGACCCCTAGGATCGGCCGAACCGCCTTAAGGGTGGTTCATCCCAGCCTTCCACGTGGTGCTCACCCATTGGTCCTAGAAGCCATCCCCGGGGTGTTTGGGTTGCTCCCACGCTAGTTGCTCAGCCTATAAATAGGAGAGGAGGGGGGTAAGAAGAGGATGAACACACTTGAAGCAACTTCTCACCTTTGCCTCTTTCTCCCCCTCTCATTCTCTCTTGGTGGAGGTGAAACCTCATCCCACCACGAGTGTGTGTGTGTGTGGAGGATCTAGACTAGGTGGTGCTAGGTAGAGAGGTGTGTGTGAATGAGTAGAGGTGAGGTGGTGATGATCCGTTCATCATCCATTGTCCCCTTGTACCTCGTGAGCGATGCTGTTCTTCATTTAGACTAAAGTGAGTATTTCAGTATTTTCCAATTAGACTAAAGTGGCTCTCATGCATGAGTGAATTGTTCTTGAGTTCTTCATTCGTTCATCATTTAGAGGCTCGCGTTCTTCATGAACGTGCTTCCTCGATCTAGTTGACGAGCAAGTTATTCATACTTTTGCGTTCGTTCATAAGTTAGAGGCTCGTGTTCTTCACGAACACGAATCTTGACCTTCTATCATAAGCGCATAAGTTTGCATTCCGTTTATGTGATTGCCTGTCTATTAGAATATACTGAAGCTCATGCATGTCTGATTTAGATCAAGTATCAATCATATCTCCTTGCGCGAATCGATTCAATGACGAGTACGGTCTAGCTCAACCTCGCGTGTTCGTCACGTCGTATTTATACGCAGTACTATAGTGTTACTATGGGATGTCAGACGTAGTCGTGCTATAGTAGTAGTCGGCGGTGTAGACGTGGTGTCTAGACTGCTCCTTATCCTTCGAATGCCCTGTATCCCACGGTTTGTCTTGGGGTAGGCCGCGGTAGTGACAGCCATTGGATCCTCTGAAATCCCCCACGTTCGGATACAACGTGTAGGCAACCATTTGCCGTGAACCAACTGTTATAGCAAGGAGGGGCCGGTGTTCGAAGCGAGATTCTTATCCGAGCTTGTTCCCCTCTAGAGTCGAGAACCTACAGGAGACTTCATATCACTCACCTACCTCAGCAGGGACTGTGTGCCCTTGGATAGTCACTCGTAGAGTACCCCATACTGCTCCTTGGATTCGATACCCTTTGGAATACTCCTGAGGTGAAGTGCTACAATGGTGTATCCGTGCGCTTGCGGATTTGTTCGCACCCGTCAGTATACCCGGGTGATTCTTACACGCTCACGCTATCCCGACGCCGTAGTGGTGACGTTAAGAAATACCAACAATAAGCTCCTCCCTTTGCACGGATCACGGTCGGGTTACACGCGGGATACGATGCCGGTCGAGATGTGAATTGCCTGTTCCCGTTTACTACATCCCTAGCCAGCATAAAGATGGCAATGGGCAAATAGCCTGCGGAAACACAAGTATCGTGGCAAGCCCCAAAAGCCAAGAGATTTTGCAACCCTGCAACAGCGCTCGTGTAACCCAAGTTCCATAGGTCCATTACCATCTTGCAGAAATTAGGTGTAACCCTTGAAGTTCGCAACACAACGCGCAAGCACATGCACTGCACAACACCTTACCTGTCACTTATTAAGGCGCTCGTTTCTACGTAACCCTATATATAGTGTTTGGGCATTACTACTCTGTATAGTTTATGGACCATGCCATATACTAGGAAGCATAGATCTGAAAGTAAGAAACACGAGTGCCATACAGCCCTTTGTTGACAAAAAGAGCGGCGACAGATCTGCGGTTATCGCGTCCGGTGGCCGACGGCCGTGGCGCTGCAGATCATAGCGGCGCACAGGGGAAGTCCTGCGCTGGCAGAAGGTAATCTGGGTATGCAAACCTATGCTCTATTGCTGGTTTGATTTCTAATGTTTTCGTTGGGGGTGGGGAATTGGGGATTCTGAAACCGAACTTTGCAGAAATCTCCATGTTTCGTAGTCAGATTCACATCGATCAAATTGATTGATTTGAAATGGTTGGTATTGAGTCTAAGAAATAGTGTAACATTATATATCTATATTGCCTAACCGTTCATCGTGCCAAGCCATGCAACCGCAAGGAAGTCGCCGGCGCCCAGAGGAAGGCGGCGGCGGGGTCGACTGGATCAACAGCCTTCCTGACGAGCTGCTTCTCGAGATACTTGGTCATCTATTCGACCTACGCGAAGCTGCCCGTACCACCACCATTTCCCGTCGTTGGTGTAACCTTTGGAAGTGGCTTTGCAATTTGGATTTCAACAATGTCGACCCAAATTTGTTGAAACCGTGCTCGCACAAGTCACCAGCCCCGTTTTGGATAGGCTTGGCGTCTCCTTCAGGACCCCAGTGGCTTCCCAGCGTGTCACTTCACTTCTCCACGCTGATGCGCTTATGGTGCCTGAGAGTTTCTCAATCCGTGCAGTGGTCCATTTAGAGGGAGATAATGTCATCAAGCTGCCTTGCTATAACCAAACTGTTTCCTTGAAGCTTCACGCGGAGAATTTTTGCTTTGGGCCACCACGATCCGACCAATTTACCATGCTCAAGAACCTGTCCATGGTCGGGGGCTGCATGGACCCTGCTTCTATGCTCCCCATATGCCCATGGCTTCGTGTGCTCGAGATCAATGACTGCTGGGCGCTTGATATAGTGAAAGTTCACTCAGAGCCGCTAGAGGTGCTCTCTTTGCACACCACAACAGATTTAGAGACCATCAACCATATCGACATTGGTGCCCCCGTTCTTAAAGACGAGAAGGTGCGCATTAACACGGATTACAATTTCAGCATATCTTTCTTAGCTCCTGCAGTAAAGAATTTTTCCTAGGAATGCTATGGTAAAGCTTGGTTTGGTGATTTCTGGGTCCTCGAAACCATACGTGAGCACAAGCTTCATGCTTGTTACGTCTTATCTTTGACAATTTTATGCCGGGTGAGTCTCCTGCTATTCTTAATCTTATGTTTATTTTCTATATGGTGCCAAACTTTTATGCGTGTAACTTGATATTGCCTGTTTAAATGGCATTCAAACATTCATTTTTTTCATGTGTAGTGTTCATCCCCACACTATGATCCTCGTTGTGGTTGGAGCTTTGTGCAAGAGATAGAGTTACTTCCAGCAACCAACTTTTCCATTTTGGAGTTGGATATAGAAACAGAGGGACACGCTTATGGTCCATTGGTATTGCACCTACTTTGGATTCGACCAGTTATACAAAGGCTTAAGGTGACCCTATCAGTAAGCAAGGTATCCATTGCAATCATCAGTGTCAAGTAAACCTTCTTAATAATTTAATTAAGTCTATCGTGTTAAATTTACTTTCAGGTGGGAGAATCATGTGAAACAAACAGCCCCCGCGAACAACCTAATAACAATTGGATACGTGATAGTGTTGCTTTAACTGATCTTGAAGAGGTAGAGATTGTGGGCTTCAAAGCAAAAGATCATGAAATTGATTTCCTTAAACTATTATTCCAATGTGCAACAATGCTCAGGAGGGTGACTTTGAAAGTGACAGGAAAGATATTGCTAAGTAGCGATGGATATAATAAAACCTACAACATCCATAAGGAGTATCCTCATGTGGTATTTTATGTTGTCAGGATCCCCATTGTTGTCGGGGCTGAGGGCGTGGTGGTAACTGGAGCTGCTCATGCTGGGTCAATGGGTCCCCATACCCAGTTGCACTACGAGGTGTTCACCCTGTTGAAGCAATCCATGCATGACCGCTTTGATTCCTTGGACGGCCAAACTAGCCAATTGATATCACATGTCCATGCGCTGCGCGGGCGTGGGACTGAGCTGTCGGTAGAAGTGCAGGCGACACTGGTAGATGCCCACGCTATCCTCATGGACGCCAGGGAGCAGTTCACGGAAGCTTTGGAGACAATGTGCCACTCCTTTCCCCGGATCGGCAGTCAGCTATTGAATATTTGCCTTGTTGCTGATGCCTTGGATAGGTTGCTAAACGTCCTCGCAGCAGGGGAATGCATCTTGGATTGTGTTGTTGCATATTGTGGCTGCTCCTGCAGGGCTGCTGGTGGTGGTGCTGGCTAGTCCGACAATCAACGATGGAAGGAGCGGGCGTACCGACGCTGTTCAAATGCGTACCAAAGTTTCAGCAGGTTTTTTTTCTTTCTTTTTTTGTTGTTCAGAATAAAGTTCCATCGAAAGGAGCATCTATGTATTATTATAATACAAAAGTATATAATACAAAAGTATTAGGAGTCACCATGTTCCTCCCCTAGAGAGTGTTGCTTAAACTATTATAATACAAAAGTATTAGGAGTCACCAAGTTCCTCCCCTAGAGGGTGTTGCTTAACCTAGTCGGTGTTGCATCAAGCTGCACGGACGGTGCGTAACCTTTTAGGTTACATATTCGCAAAAATAAACCTTTTAGGTTACGTGCTGAATCGACACGACGCAGTCGGTGTTGCACACGCCATGCAAAACGGATGGTGCGTACTGCATTGTGCGTAGCCAAACCGTGCGTAACTGAGATGGTGTAGGTGACGCGCAGAATCAACACGACCGGATGCAGTGTGCATTTTGCCTAACCGACATCGTGCATAACCCATGTCGCAAGTTTTTTTGTTTTTTTAGAATACCCATGTCGCAAGTTGGTAATTACCAATTAGTTTAAGTACAGTGTTACTAGGTGATACCCCGCGAGTTGCTGCGGAAATTTCTTAAACAAAATTTCAAGGTGAAATTTTGAAAGACACTAAGCTGAATAATTGCATGCCATTCGCTCAAATGAGATTAGACACTAGCGCAAATATGGTAGTAGACTCGTAAAGAAAAGGCATATCGAAGAACAACACGTCTCGGTTCCATCCATTACACAATCACTTACAATGCCATATAAGGCCTCAGCCAAAGCAAGTCATTTTCATGAAACAAGACTTGTAGATAGTTATAATCGACACCGACCCAAGTGTTCCTTCAATGATTTCGGGAGCTCTGCACGGTTTAGTGTATGCGTGATCATTTGCTGCAGCAACCTTTCACGATAGTTGGTGGTCCATTCCTGTCGGTACGAAAATATTGTAAACACAGCATGCCAACATTTGCAAGAACGAATAGTAGTACGGTTTTGAGTATTGCTTACATACACATCAACAAACTCACCGAATTAGTAATATTAGATCCGTCCCAGTTGGTCATGAAGTGTAGGATGTATAGTCCAAAAGCATTAGTAGCCTCTTCATGCCTTGGGACATCTCCATACACTATCGGTTCCTTGGTCCAGTCGATATTCAGTTCAGGACATATACAACTGACACATTGTGTCATCCCGCTGGCAATTCTATCACATTTGGCTTTCTTGTGCAGCCTCCGGTTTTCTTGGTCTTCTCGATTGACCGGGTTCAGTATAGTGACTCTGATCCCAACCTCCTCGTTCATCCCAAAGTAGTATAATGTCCAATTATCATCATTATCATCAAATACTGGCAGCAGCAGCTGTTTAAACATGGTCTAGTTGATAAACATGTATTGATAAATGCTTCTTCCACATTTACAGTTGAGGTAACATATAATAAGCATTACCAAACTGCATAGCTCTAGGGAATACGGTGTTACCACACTTCTAATCTTCTCAGTGAAATCTGATATATTGTCTTCCCATGTGGAAGCGTCTACATTTACCAAAGACTGCTAAAAAAGGATCAGAAAAACAAATTTCAAAGCAATTACAAGTAACAATGCGCCACAAGAAATTATATATTGAAACCTGGAAGAACCAACCAAAATCGAAGCACGTATTATTATCTTCCAACCAGCATGACTTTCCATAGACTCATCATGTGAGATTATTTTTATTCCCCAATCAATAAGACGAATGGTCTGGCGACCAGTTTCCGTGAAACATGGAATCAATTCGTGGGCACTGATCCTATAACTTGAATCCTCTGAACGAATCAATGTTGGACTACACAAATTTTCATGCAATGGTTATAGACTTGAATTAGAAAGAAAATTCGTATACTTATCGACATCTTTTTCTAAGATGATCATCGCCTACCTTTGGCTGTCAAGTTCCATAATAACATTGAAGAAATTGACATGATCTTCAGTGTTCTGATGCAATTTTTTATTCTCCTCTCTCATTGGCTTTTTCACTGGAAATTTAAACTATTTTCTTTTCCGTCCTCTTTGCCTCTGCTCACCATATTCACCTTGTTAGTGTGAAGTGGCAATTACGACGTCGTAGGAACCTTAATAAATTGGCAAGATACACCCTTGCACATAGTCATTGTTACAACTTCTTCCACCAGCTTTGGATCTTCCATGGGCTGTAATGATCACGATGATGTACCATATAACAAATTTAGTTTTCCATAAGTACATCTACCTTTCAAGAACAGTGGAGTACAATGAACATTAAAAATTTAAAAACTATGACTATGGAATATCACTGAACTGAATTGAATAGAAATGCACGATGTATTGTAGACCATGAAGATATTGTATTAACCATATTACCTGTGTGAGTTGTAAGTTTTGAATGTTCCCATTTTGTTTCATATCTGCATCAGCAGACACTGTTCTGAATAGAATGGTAACTTGAAAAGAATGACCAGTTTCCTGAAATACAAATATTTCAATCTACAATTGTCAGTGTTGTGTTATCAATATTAAATGCTTGAGATTTATGGGTACTAGAATGTAGCTAATCTATTAAAATCCAAATAATTTTGTACAATAGAGTATCACGGTGACGGGGTAGACATAGGTTATAGTAATTGCCAAATGAGTTTTGTATTGTATAAACATTCATATTGTACCAATTCACACGGCAATTGCAACAACAATTTCCCGTTGGGCTATTCAGATGATAGACAAGCATCGGAGGGCCTTTCTCTGGAAAGGAACAGCCTCTATATCGGGCGGACAATGCCAACTTGCTTGGCCTCTGTAGAGCTCTCCACATGGATTACGGCAGGCTATGCTAGCCTTTAGGTCCTAAAAGAAGAGGAGGCCGATACAATCTTGGGTCGCCAAGCTGTGTTGCTCACTTGAGATGTTTTAGTTCTGTTCTAGTTTTGTTGTTTCTTATGACAGGTTGTTTCCTTTTTTAGTGTTTCTCTACCAGTTATCCTTAGTCCCCTTGATCGGCCAAGTGCTGTTTGGCTGCATCAGGAACTGTTTGTAACTGCTTTCCTCTTAATGAAATACATGCTAAGTCACGGTCGTGAAAAAAATACTGCAGAGTGATGACGCCAAGAGAATTGTTTGTTTGTTGATCCAGAATCTTACCACATCACCATTGGTGCTTGATGTGTCCACTATACTTGGATCTGGTGCCATTTCAGGTTTTGCAGAACAAACAATGTGCATCACCATGTCTCCATTCAAAAGATATTTTCCTATATGCTGTGACAGAGAACACAAAAAGATTATGTATGTACCTATCATGAAAGACAAGAATAACATCCGGCACTATCATTCTACTAGTGTCATCACTGTATGATGAGGTCGATTCATCTTGTGACAGTGGGTGTTGTTCCTTTGACAATTCCATATGGAAAATTGGGTTATCAACACTCATGGATATTTGTCGCTAAAGGAAATATCCTAGGAATCCAAATCTGAAATTCAAAATTCATAGAACGGAAAAATTGTGAATATTGTACCTCCATTTGCTGATCAGAATAAAGTTTTAAGGTATCTGATGATGTGCTCTATGTAAGAGAGTTGTGTTGCATGTTCTCACAGTCCACACGGTCAGTTGCTTTCGGGGACATGAAGTTTTCTATGTTACCTTCACCATGTTTTATTGGTAATGTACCCTGAAAAATAATTTAAAATTTATTAGAAAGATATGATTTAATTTCAAAAAAAAATGGTTGGAAAATCTTTGTTATTCTTGCACGAACTTGGCTCCGCATGTTGGACTGTTCTCTAGTCATAGCTGAGCCAGAACGAGTATCACTCTGCTTGAGAATTGCAAAGGCACTAGCCATTCTACAGGCATGTTGAATATTGTCGCATTCAGTTTCCTCTAGCAATTCAGTAGGTTGGGAGATATTTGCAGTTCCATCAGGCACAACAGATGTCATCAAGGACCTTTTTTTCATCTTCCTGCTTATGTGGATACATTGGATTAATTTTCAGTACTTACGTCGGCTGAGCAGGGTGACAAGAGTTGCATTGATTTGAGAAAAATGTTGGCTGTTACTTTATCCTTCTTGTTGGTTACAAGAATGAGTGTCTGATCTGGAATGTGTGTGGTAGAAATTTGTAAGAACCACTTTCATTAACAAACTATAGGTTCTGTACCATATTCATGTCACTATACAAAGTAAAAGATCCACGGGTTGCTAAAAGAAATAATGCATAATCCATCACCTCATTTGCTATTTTGATACCCTGGAATGCCTTTAGAAATGTATCGCACACCCCATCGGTCTTCCACTCGGAAGCTACTACTGTTTCGCCATTGCATAACAAGTTTGCTTAATGTTTCGTATCTACAATATTAAAACAGGAACAATGTTAACAAAAAATAAATGTGCCTAATATATAAATATATAGGCACTAAAGTTACCTGTAGGTGTTCACAGGATGCTTCTACTTGGAGTAGTTGTGCCTCACTCCAAAGTATAAACCGAGGTTCACCAACTGAAGGTGTGATAGTACTACACTGCATCCAGTCAAGGCAGTACAGCTGCTCATTATAAGTTAAAATCAATTAGCAAGATCTATCACCAAAAGTAAAATTGATCAGACTACGACAAAGATTGTGTGAATATATCTTCCTCCAAGGAGATATGTTGATCCAGGGATATAGTTGGCACCCATATGCACATTCTTATTATGTAATGCTTCTTTACCAAGTTTAAAATTATCGATGATGCAGCAAACCCAATCATAGGTCTTTAAATTATATACGCCAAGGCACACATTCAAATACCTTGTACTAATGTTATTGCCAGTATGTGGGACAATGATCTTGTCAACAATAAGCAGAGTCCAACACGTGATAAAAATGTCATCAGCCGCACCTTCTTTAATTTTCTCCTGCAGTTCTCCGGTAGAGATTCAACGCCTCCCAAATTTATCAGGTAGCACAACTAGTTTATTTTGAAATTCAGTTATTCTTTTATCTGTATAACTGTTCTCTTGAATTTCTTTTCCACTGCATGGTAATCCAGTTAGTCTTGCAATACTAGCTGGGGATAAAGGGATATGTTTACCGTTCCCAAAGCCAAACCGCATGACTTCTGTGTCAAAGTGCTTCAGCATCCATAGCCCCAAGTCCAATAAGGAATATACAATTTTCATCTCTAAGAAATTACCAAATATAGTGTCCTTGATCCTCTTGATCTGATGTGAATCCAAGTCTGGTTTGAGGTCTGCCAGCAAATGTGGAGCGCACCTTGTGCTTATCCTCATCTTCTTCAAGTATAAAATACAAGCACACAATTTTATTAGTATTTTATAGAAAAAACAAAAGAATGAGAAAATTGTAGAAAGTGATAGCATGATGTAAGACCATATATTTGATGATCGTGTTTCTTGTAGTGGCACCTTAAATCTCGTGTTTCTCATTGTTTCCGGTAGTGGCTACTTAAAACCCATGTTTCTCATTTCTGAGGGAACAGTTTCACTATCTGATGGTGGTTGATTGACACTTTCCACTGTCAAGGGATGATGAATCTTTTCAACACAATTAATACGCCTTTGGGGATTTGTCCATGTCATTTTTTCAAAACCTGGACATCTGCCTATTTGCATGAAACAGCCGAAATGAAGTTATGATCAGAAAAATTCTCGAAATGTACAAAGGTTAACCAAGCTCTACAATGAAGTTTCGGGCGCCAACATTCTTGATATTAACAAGAACAGATAAATGGATACTCCTACCTTTTCCCCCGATGCCAGGACAAGGTTTCCCCATGATTCATCAATCAGAAAATCGACACAGTGGATTGAATATCATACCTTTGATTGCTAAAAAACTATCATACCTTTCATGTGTTTTGTGCGATTGGTGGTCGATGCATTCCTAACCTTGGAGGAATATGATTCATCGTCGCTTTCGTGGAAACCGTCGCAGTGGTATGATTCCATCACAGATGAATCGTGTGAATCCGCTACACCGATCATTTTCCTAGATTTTGTTCGCAATTTCGAAGGACACAAGCATCATGATTCATGAGAAAAACCCGAACAAAGGAGTGGAAATGTAGAAAATATAATACAATGATAATACTCTTACTGACGATCTCGGCGGACGATACCCCATTGCCAGAAATCAACTTGAAAGGACGAACAGTGTTTTCCAGCAATCGACCAAGTCCACCAAGTCCGCCAAGAAAAAGTAAAGAACGAAATAGATCCATACCATGTAAATATAGCCAGATCCGGTGGACCCCGCAACAGAGATGTAAAAATAAGATTTTAAGTATTTATTGAGAAATTTTAAAATCATTTTAAGTTAATCAAACGGGAATGGAACTTCCATGCATCCGCAGAACTAGAAGCGGTAGTGACGCATGCCAAATCCGTGGTTGCGCACGATCCCTGCCTGCTACGAGCTACAACTGTCTGCCGTGTAGGTTCCTGTCAAACTAGCGTAACCTGCTAGGAGGTGTAGGTTACGGATGATTGAGAACTCGTACCATTGCTCCAGTGTAACCGAGAGATTCACCATTGTTGGCATTTCTTAACGTCACCACCACTAGCGCACTCGCGTGAGCGTGTAAGAAACTCCCGGCTGACAAGTGCGAACGAATCCGCAAGCGCATGGATACACTGTTGTAGCACTTCTCCCTAGGAGAATGAGTATTCCCACAGGGTTTCGTTCCTAGGATGGGAGAGTAACCGGACGAGGGTCTACCCAAGGACACCTAGCTACTACTGAGATAGGCAGGGTGTGAGAAGTACTTTCTTGAGGAGCTTAACTCTCGAGATGGATCTGTCCGCTATTAGTCCTCTCCGTGGTATGCCAACCCATCCTAGCTTTTTAGGGCTAGGCCAATGTTCTGGAAATGGGGCCCTACTCGGTACACAGGCGCGGAGAGTTTCAAAGGGTCCAACACGCTGTCACCACTGCGGCCTACCTCTATCGTTACACGAATGCACTTGGTATTCGTATGATAACTAGAGTCCAGACACCACGTCTGCACTCCCGATAACTGCTATAGCACGGTTACGTCTGTCGACCCGCTAACAACACTATAGCAACCTGTATAAATACGGGACTACGAACTAGAGAGAGAATGGCTCAGATCATACTAGTCATCAAGTTACGAAGCAGCAAGAAAGGTTTGGATGCGAACGAGATACAACAAACTTACTCAGCTAAACAGGATCAAAGCATGCAATCAGATACTTGAACTGAAGAACTAGCTCTAAAGGATCGAAGCCTTGTGTCACGAAGAACACAAGCCTCTAAACTATGAACGAGCCGAGAACACAAGAACATATCATTCATGCATGATGTCCACTATAGTCTAAATAAGAAATATCGAATACTCACTTTGGTCTAAACGAAGAACAATGCACACATGAGGACATGAACTCACTCCTCACTCCTACTCTATCTATCAACTAACCCTAGTCTAGATCTCTACTCAACCCATTCTACAAAATAGAGGTGAGAATCACCTCACATAGGTAGAATTAGAGAGAGGGAGAGAGAGCTACACAAGAGAGAAGTGGAAACTTGAGAGCTTGGAATTGTGATGAGGCCGCTCCCCTTCTATTTATAGGCAAGGGAGTGGCTTGCTCCGAGGCTCCAAGTGCTCCAAAACACCTCGGGATGCAGCCAAGAACCAATGGGCGAATGACACGTGGAAGGAGGGGATCAACCGACCCTAGGTCGGTTCAGTCGATCCTAGGGTCGGCCGAAACCCTCGGCGGGCCATCTGGCCTGTGCTTCCTCTGAGTGACTTCCATGTGGGCCCTGATGCTTATCCCCCATGAATGCTAAGTTTCCTAGCGGTTTGGTTAGCAAAGTGGGCCCAGGGATCCATGTGATGCTGACGTGGCAGCGTGTGATTCGTTGAGAGCTCTTCACATGGATTGGTGACATCATGGATCCAGGGGAATCCATGTGGCAGCCCCTCATTGGCCACAACCTGAGTGCCTTGGATTGGAGTGGGATAAATGTGTATGGTTTCTTCCCATTTGCTATGCTAAATACCTGCATTCGAATAGATATCGACATTGGTGGAAAGTATTAGTTTAAGCTCCTATTGTAGAGTGGATGTGCATTTCATGTTCCAATTTGTAGGAGTTGACGACCATGAAAATGGTACGTAACAGCCGTCAACAACACCCCACACTTGACCTTTGCTCGTCCCTATTGACACCATTTTTTGACACGTGTCAGGGGAAAGACGGAGAGGCATCAGAAAGACTTCAAAGCCGATAAAGAAAGGGGAAAAGCAACTAGCCGATCCAGGATCGGCCGATTGACGAAAGAGAGATGTGGCGAAGGAAGAATACGCCAGAAGGAAGGAAGACGGATGCAGGTCAACGATCAAGTTGACATTGGGTCAAACTTAGTTTAGGGTAGTTTTATTTCTTTAGTTTCAAGTAAACTTTGTCATCATCGACTAGGAGTCAAGTTGTCCTCAGGACATAAATAGCGGCCTTGCATGGTCAGAAAAAGATTGTACACACCAGTATACACAAAACCTTTACTTTTCCAAGTCAGCGACTTCGCCACCCCTTTTTTACTTCTTATTTTCTTGTTTCTTCAAACACCGTTCTTCTAGCTCGTCGGGCTGCATCGATCGACCTCCGGCAAGCTTGTAAGTACCATTTTATCGAATAATAACTAGGCTTTAACCTCCGGGCGCATTGCTATGGTTTCGTCTAAGTTTTATTCACAACTTATCGATATCAACTAGATTTGCAAGTCTTTTCTTGTTTATTTGGCTTTTATCACCAATTTATCCAGCTCGTGATCATGTTGTATCGGTTATTCTCGCTCCTGCATCGTTTTCATCACGATACAGGTGATTTAGATTGGTCTCGATTGTTGTTTCGTAGCGCTTAGTTTGCTCTGCTTTTGCTTGCGCTTTGCCTACATCACCAAATCGGCTGATTTAGCCGTTTTGGTTATACTTGCGCTTCGGCTGCTCCAGTTAGCCGACTCGTTCTACAGTCGTATCGGCCGATCAGGCTGTTACTTGTTGAAGACCCACATCGGTTCTCTAGCCGATCTAACCCGCATCTAACGTTTCCTATCATTCCATGCCCATCAACAGGTCAGGTCGGCTGGCACGCCTTGTTACATCCCGGGGATCCGTTACGTGTTGCCGTAAAAGACTTTCTTTCGTTTTTTGCGTCAATAGTCCCGAGTGAAGGGGAAACAAAGCCAAGTGGGTCATGAATACCAAAGAGTTAAGACAAACATAAGAGATATTGCAAGTCAAACCTTGCTCCTTTGAACCTTTGTGGATTTGCTATCATGTCTCCTTGGGTGATTGAAAGGTAGAACAGCTGTGAATCAAGTCACTTATGCACCTGATGATAAACACCTTAGGGTTTTGCAAAGTTTTTCATAAACAAAGCTCTTGGCAGCTTCCTCATTTGATTATCTCATATCACTCAATGTGTATATGTCCTCACTAAGGCATTAGATTGCCTTTCTTCACCCTACTTCTAATGACGGCTATATGTGGAGCTCATGGTAGGCTAGAAGATAAAGCATACTTGTATCACATATATTGCAAAGTAAAAAACTGGATCCAAATAGAGAAAATTAAATCATACAATCAGATCAAGATGTGCACTTGTATGGGAATGGTAAGTATGGGAAGGTGGATACCAGGCCTGGAATGGGTGCTAGATATTACCATATATATGATGAAAACTGTGGTGATGGTAAGGTGGACACTAGCCCCGGAGTAGGTACTAGTTATTACCATCTGAAATGCGGGAAATGATTAACTCCTTTGCATGAGTCTCTCTCTCTTATAAAAGCTTACGAGGGCATGGCTACCCTTCTTTGGGTGGACCTTCATGTGTCTACATTTTTTTTCAGCAGGGGACCCTCATGTGTCCTGATATATTTTTTCAAACAACCATGCCTCTTTATAAAGGACTCGAGAGGAGAGAACATCAATGCTTATGACAGAGTTTAAATTATGGATGGGTGTACAATGCTGATCTCCAGGGTAGAGATTTAGCAAGGGGAATGATGGCGGTGGTGTGCACATACATCTTGATCATGAAAGTAATGAAAAGAATTCTCACAAGGGTCACAGAATTTGACAAAGCTCAAAGTAATAACAAGCAGCATATGAGTATAAGGTTTTCAACTGTAAACATGATATGGCTTTGGTAGGACGGTGGCATATCAAAGAGGAGCCATCAAAGAGGTTTTGTGTTTTCAAAAATAAATAACCCAAGAGAGCGTAGTCATCAGAGCAACAGATCATATCATCAAGCCATATCATACTCGTCAATTACTTAGATGAACATGGTTGTCCTTACGGGTATGGTCCACAAGCATCAAGATAGATAACGAGGAATAAAACATATGCGAGTCAACTCAGGCATCAAGTAAGTTGGGTGATCTTAGCATCATCATTCGAGTTTTAATTCATATGAGATAGATAGTTATGGCTTATAAAACTCAGAAATGAGAGAGCGAGTTGTCGAGAGGCAAACTGGCGCTGTGCATAGAGGTTGAACCATGAGAGGCTCTACACAGGAGCGAGCTCGTGCGGGTCCCATTTAGGTTCTCTGTAAGTGATCGATCGTCCAGTGCGGAGTGCTTACAGTGGGTACGTGAGAATGTGTCGTGCCTGCTTTGGAAGAGTCGTGGCTCTCCACCACAATATCTCGAACCTAGATGTCCTTCTATAACAAACGACCAAAATGATAACACAAATGTGGCTTGACAGGGTTACATGACCAGTGAGCCAACTTTATTCAAATCCAAATGTTCTAATTAAAATTATTAGGCGCTTACAAACATGATAGGAAATAAATGAGTGGAAGGGAAATAAATAAACTGAAGGAAAGGGAAATAACCTAGACCTAGACTTGTGCCTAATGGAAACTAAAGTCTAGGCAAATCCCCACTACTCGGCAAGGATCTGCTCATTCCCCACAGCAGCTGCCAACCTCTACAGCTTCTGAGTCATGTCCTCCCCTAGCTGGTGATACTCAAGCTTAAGCTCCTGGTACTCATCCCTCTGCCTCGCCAGCCCTTCAACTAGCTTTTCATGCTCTATGTAAATATCAGCTAGCTTGTGCACCAGCTTCGCTAACGCAGGGGTCTTCTTAGCACCATTTCCTTGGATATCAGCGAGGATCCTGATGATGTCCCGCTCCCACTGTGGCGGCTTGTGGTAAGGTGTACCATAGCCTCCAGTTGCAGTCTTCACTCCAAAAATCTTGCATCTGGTCTGCGGGAGAGGAAACTCATCCCACACGTCCTGCTCATACGTGTGACAGAAGGCCTCTTCATAGTTGTTGAAGTCGGAGCCGACGTAGCATTCTCTAGGCTTCAATGGTGGGCAAGGAGGATCATCAAACAAGACATGCTTGCACGCAGCGGTCTTTCCTCCTGTGGTGGTCGACCGGGCCGAAAAGGAAGGTGCTGAGGAGGAGCCTCGATGGGACGACTGAACTGAGGAGTCGGTGCGTCCCTTCCGAACGTTCTCCACACTCCTGCCCCTTTCAAGAGTCTTGACCTCCGACGATCCCATCTTCTCGTCCAGGTCGTCGAGGTTCACAGGGCGAGAGGAGCTCCCTGCTCCTGGAGCATAGGGTGAGGCCGCCTTACAGAGGCATGCAAAACCGAGGTCAGCCATGGATGCGCTAGGGTTGATGAAGGTGAGGTGGAGGAGATGGGTTCTGCACGACTCAAACTCGTCATGCAGCAGACAGAGGGTTTCAGGAGGAGGAAGAGATGCACACGCGAAAGAAGAAAGGAGGCGGCGGGACCCTGGCTTCGGCCGAACCTAGGTTCGGCCGGCCCCAGGTGGGCCCCTCTGGTCCTCCCCCTTCGCGTGTGGGCTAAAACAGGCTTCAAGGCCACAAGCCCAGGTGGATTCCCCGAGATGGCTTTGGCTAAAGCTAGGATAAGGTTGGGGTTGAATAATCAACCTCTACTTTATAGTAACTTTGGCTAAGCCACTAGTAACTCACCTCGACAACATACCTGGTTCATCACAAGTGTAGAAGCCACTGATGGGGATCATGAAGTGTTCACCGTGTTGCCACGATGGTGTTGTCTTCTGTGGTCCTTTGCCTTACTCCTTCTATCTCTGATAATTTCTTTCTCCTGCATGGTTAGTTCTCGCAAGATACCCGAAGGATAATTCTTCGTAGGGAGACAAAGTAAATGAGACCCAAGAATATCAGAATGGGGGTGTCTCATGATCTCGTGTCTCAACTCATGGTTATCTCTCTTGCAGATAGTGTGATGTCATGATAAGCTCTAATCTGCAAGGTTAGTGCATATACAAACACGAGTCCAAAAGATAACAAAGCCGAAAACACGAGTCCAGAGGGCCGATGTTGGCGTTTCTTAACATCACCACTAGTTGTACACCTAGAGGGAGTGGATAAGAACAACCGGGTATACCGCAAGTGCACGTAAATACCGCTGTAGCACTTCCCCAAGGAAGGAGAGTATTCCAAGGGTATCGAATCCAAGGAACGGTGTGCACTATCTCTTACTCTAGTATAGATGATCCAAGGACACAACTCTGATGGATAGGATAGGTAGAAAGGATCTGCTCGGACCGAGCGCAGAGTCTAGTTACGTTCTCTCAGGTATAGCACTCACTTCGGGCACCTGGCACACGGCCTTTTTGCTGGCTCGAGCCTAACTCGGTACGCGACATAGGAGCGTTGACAAAGGGTCCAACAGGCTGTCACCACTGCGGCCAACCTCTACGCTACGATCGTACGTGGCCTTCGAAGGGTAGCTTATGGTCCAGACACCTCGTCTACACCACTCACTATTCCTACGAATCCGCGAGGGAGATACTGGCACTAGCTCAAGGTATGCTCTATCACTCATGCAAGATCACGAATGCACTTTGATCTAACTAGAGACATGCAGGAGCTTCACTTTACTCTAATTAGACAAGCTGGCAAACTAGATGCAAACTTATGATCTAGGTCTACTGGATCAAAAGGGTTGTGTTCGAAGAACACAAGCCTCTAAACCAAGAACAAACGAAGAACACAAGAACACAACATTCTAAGCATGCATACGACTTTTGTCTAAATAGGAAATATCGAAAAACTCACTTTAGTCTAGTTGAAGAACAAAGGCACCGCTGAGGATCTTTCTTGAGGAAGATGTCATGAACATGACATGGCCTCAAGCCTCCCACCTCACTTCCTAGCACTAATCCTATACAAAGAGCTCTCCTCTCCTAAAGAGAGAGGCTCCAAGCCAAAATGAAGAGGAGGAGGAGAAGAGTGTGTCTCAAAATGGAGCCCCTCCCCTCCTATTTATAGAGGAGGGAGAGGCTTGCCTTTGGCACCATTTGCCTCCACTTTTCAGCCATCCTTGGGTGCCACCAATAGGAGAGTGACACATGGCAAGGAATCTTGCAATGCACTCTTCTCTAGCTTCCAGGAGAAGGATCCAAACCGACCTTCTTTCGGCCAATAAACGGGCGCCATGTCACCAATCCACCCCAAGGCGTTATAAGGGATCAACCAGGAAGCACCACGTGGAAGCAGATGGCGAACGGTGGCAAAAAGGGTTCGGCCGAACCAGGGTTCGGCTGACCCTGGCCCACCTCCTTCTGCCTTGTTCTTTCTCTGGGTGACTAATATGTGGGCCCTTATGACGGTTCTAGGTGCATGCCGAGTTTGGAGGTGGTTTGGGTCCCTGGTGGGCCCTTGGATCCTTGTGCTGCACACGTGGCGGTGTCTGATTCGTTGGGAGTTGCTTCACATGGATTGATGAGGTGTCATGGACACATGGCATCCAATGTGGCACACGTCGCCGCATGGTCTGGTGTGGGTTCCACCGAGCTCACAAGATATCTTGACTTGTGCATATCTTTCTCATCCGGACTCCGATGTAGGCATATAATATGTCCATTTCGATCGTCTCGACGAGCCCGTCGCAATGGTGCAGTCCAAATTGGCATTTGAGGATGTTTATGATGATGTCCTTTAATAGCCATTAGACTACTTGCTCTCAACTGTACCATTTGGCACGTATTTCGGTGCATCCTGCAACAAATGCTAGAAACACCAACACTTGTGGAAACTATCAGTATCAAACCCTATTCTAGTGTTGATGATCCTTTTACATTTGTTTTATGCAGATATTGACGATGTAAAAGTAGCACTTTCCGGCCGTCAACAACACCCCCACACTTGACCTTTGCTTGTCCCGAGTAAAGGGAGTCTGGTCAAGGTGAGACATGATATCCAAAGGTATGAAACGAGCATAAGAGATATTCCAAACCATACCTTTTACTTGTGACCTTCGCAGCCAATTATGCATGAACAGCCAGGAACGATTGGAATCATGCAGAATCGGCCAAATCCTTCGGCAGGTAATCAGCTGATTGATCAAAATAAGAAATTTATGGCTGAGATTTTATATTTGATACAAAAGCAGTTTGGGTTAAAACCAAAGCAACAAACCAACATGTATCGGACACCATACCCTACTTATTTTGATAATATTCCATTTCCTCAGAGATATAAAGTGCCCGACTTCACCAAGTTTACTGGTCAATATGACACCTCCACTTTCGAGCATATTAGCCGATTCATTATTCAGTGTGGGGATGCAGGGTCAAATGAGGCATTAAGGGTTCGGTTGTTCTCATCCTCTCTGTCGGGTCCAGCCTTTTCTTGGTTTACATCACTACTGGCTGATTCTATTCAAAGTTGGGAAGATCTTGAGAAGAAGTTCCATGGTTATTTCTTCTCTGGAATACATGAAATGAAGATTACTGATCTAACTAGCTTGAAAAAGAGGAACAATGAGTCGGTGGTAAATTTCATTCAGAGATTCAGAGAGATGAGGAACAAGTGCTTTAGCTTATCTTTGACTAGTAAACAGCTAGCAGAATTGACTTTTCAAATACTCTTGCCTTCAATCAAAGAGAAGTATGCTTCGCAAGAGTTTGAGAGCATAAGCCAGTTGGTGCACCAACAATTGGAACAGCAAGAACAAATTGAGAGGCAAGCACTTGACAAGAAGAAGGTCCGATCCCAAATCTGGAGACCTAAACCCAAATTTGATAACAAGGGAGAAGGTCAACTTAGCAGCAGATATTAATATGGTCTTCATGCTACCTAAGGAGTTTATGACTCTTGAAGACAACTCAGATGAGGATTCGGATGAGGAGTTAGGATCAGCTCAGTTAACCTTGGATCCAATGCTAGCCAGTTTTGAGAAACCAGATGAGGAAAAGCGTCAACATATGAAATCTTTGTTTCTCAAAGGACTTCTCAATGGAAAGCCAGTCACAAGGCTCCTGGTAGATGGTGGTGCATCGGTCAATCTTATGCCCTATTCAATGCTTCGAAGATTTGGGAAAAGTGAACAAGACTTAACCAAGACCAACATCGTGCTACTCGATTTCGAGGGAAATTCATCATCTGCAATGGGTGCTATATGTGTGGATCAAGGGAAGCTTAAATTTGAGACACCTTCCAAGTTAGGAAAGCCGATGAAGATTGATCAACATCCTTTCCCTACTAATGTAGTAGACTCAAGTTCACAAACAAAGGTGTTGATATCTGAATCGACTCAGAATAAAAAGGTCATTGATCCAAAGGCTCAGATAACAACTGAAGAAGCAAAAGGAAAAGGGCTGCTTGAGGCGAATAATCCAAGAGCGCCCAGCAAAGTTACTCAATCCCAGTTTCTTCTGAACAAGTATCAGCACCATCAACAAAGGATCAGAGAAGGGGAAGAATGGGTGAGGCGAAATTCAAATCACTAGAGGTGCCCGTTTTTCAGATATTGTTGGGAAGAAGGGATTAAACTTCCAATAATGGATAATTGTCCAGAGTGCAATGGTTTTTATTCTGAAGGACAATCTTCCAAAAGGGCCTGCTTCGATGACAGAGGAAATAGGTTAACAACGCACAACAGTCGAGAAATTCATGACCAGCGGATCCTAGTACATGATCGGCTGGGGGGCAGGATCAGTGTGCATGATCGGCTAGGAGGCAAAGTCAGAGAGAATCGGACAGACTCCGATTGGCTAGAAGAGATGGCTAACAGTATGGTCCCTGATGAAGACGTATTGGCAAGGAATCCAGAAAGGCGTAATGCTACATACGAGGACAGAAGCCAACACACAGTTCATCAACCTAAATGGTGCCCGGAAGGTTTAACCAAGTCTCAGAAGAGGAGGATCCAGCGCTTACGACAATTGGAACAGCAAGAACAAATTGAGAGGCAAGCACTTGACAAGAAGAAGGTCCGATCCCAAATCTGGAGACCTAAACCCAAATTTGATAACAAGGGAGAAGGTCAACTTAGCAGCAGATATTAATATGGTCTTCATGCTACCTAAGGAGTTTATGACTCTTGAAGACAACTCAGATGAGGATTCGGATGAGGAGTTAGGATCAGCTCAGTTAACCTTGGATCCAATGCTAGCCAGTTTTGAGAAACCAGATGAGGAAAAGCGTCAACATATGAAATCTTTGTTTCTCAAAGGACTTCTCAATGGAAAGCCAGTCACAAGGCTCCTGGTAGATGGTGGTGCATCGGTCAATCTTATGCCCTATTCAATGCTTCGAAGATTTGGGAAAAGTGAACAAGACTTAACCAAGACCGACATCATGCTACTCGATTTCGAGGGAAATTCATCATCTGCAATGGGTGCTATATGTGTGGATCTAACAATCGGCAGTAAGACCCTTCCAACTACCTTTTTCGTTATCAAAGGGAAGGGATCATACAATTTACTACTTGGAAGAGATTGGATTCACACCAATTGTTGCATTCCGTCTATCATGCATCAATGCGTGATCCAATGGATTGGAGATTCAGTGGAAGTAGTCAATGCCGATTCTTCCTTCCATATTGCAGCAGCTGATACACATTGGAATTTTGATAAAGTCGTCTGCATATCAGGGAAAGAGTGGGAGACGGATTTCCTCAAGATGTCTGACTTCGAGCTTCAGCCGATCCAGATGATCGGTTCCTAAGTATAAAAGGAATAAAAAGCTACATCGTCCGATTGAGAAAACTGGACCTCAACAAGACTACGCCGATGCTAGTCAAGATCAGAATGAGTTTTTAACATTGGATCAATTACTTAGCCGATTACTACTTTTGGCTCTTTAGCCGGTTTAGATTTCGGATGATAGCCGATACAAAGTTATCGCATTTAGTAGAAAAAATTGTAAAATAAAAGGAGTGTTCAGACACTTATAGCCGATTCATGATTCGGATAATGGCCGATGTAACAATCGCCCTTAGAACGAAAAATATGGGTATATATATATATTTCTTTTTTCTCATATTTCAGTACATCGAGTTTACATCTTCATGGAAAAGCAATGGAGTACAAAATTTAAAAGATAATTATCCTATCTCCCACATGATGAGGATATTGTATCGATGAGCAACAAAGAGATGGGGTACTGCGAAGAGGAAACGAAGGACTAAGATCTTCACCAGATTCTGTGACCTTCCGCCGAGAACTCCATGAGTTGATGACCAAGGTGGTGGTCCCCTCGGCACGCTCTTCCTCTAATACAGGTGCAGCAGGGCATTCTACCTTGCTCCTTCCCTTCAGCCGTTGAACCCAAGTTTTTCACAAGGATTCTTCTAGTTGTTGTACCTCCTAGCTTCGCAAGACGAGTCGAAGAAGGTGATGTGACGCTGCACCACTTCACAAGAATTCTCCTAGACATGGCGAGGAAGGAAGAGGAGAAAGGAAAAATCAAAGAGCAAAAGCCTGCGCCCTATCAGATCTAGTCTATGCATCATGATGGAAAGATGTGGAGAGCCGATGTACATACGGATGCTATTTATAGCCCAAATCAGAGGAAATGGATGCCGGAGAAGATAAGAAGGAATCCAAAAGATGACGGATCCAGTCAAAATAGGAACAGTTTCTCCGTGAATGGCTCAGTTTCAAGGGGTTGGCATTGATCTCAGTGATACGTTTCCCCAAAAAAGGGAGGAGCACTCAAAAGCTATTGAAGGAAAAGACTCTGAACTCTAGAAGAGGAAAATTCAAAAAGGAGTATCCCTCAATGTTGCTGGAAACATCAACAAGCTTACTAGCAGCGTCATGAAGCAAAACTATTTCAAGAGGACGTCTGTTACATTAAACAAAGCTCTAAGTCTTCCTGTAAACACTCCAAGAGGAAGATGCCTCCCATCCATAAAGACAACAGACCGATCAAAGGACTTTCGGCTAAAAGAAGAAAGGAGTCTATGAAGAGGAAGCAGGTGAAGAACCATTGGGTCACGAGCCGAGTTTTATAGAAAAGATACATGGAAAAGACGGTTCAGAGTCACATGCTGGCATTAGTGGCATTCAAGGATATGTGGGAAGCATTCATCTGCCACGATTCAGAAAAGTCACGAGATGGACAGTAAATGTTAATCAGAAGAGCGATGGTTATCCAGGCATCTGAATGCAATAGCTAATTACATCGGCTAAGTAGGACGATCACATCACGTCAAAATTTCTGCAATTTTTTTGACTTTGAACTTCGCTTCTGCATTTACACCGGAGTTCATTGATAGCACCATGAGCGTTGATGATCGTCAGAGTCTCTTCTACATCCTCGCAATTGGAAGACTAGAGAATGTAATCAAAAGCAAATGTTGATTCACAAGAAAAAAGAGACAGATGCCTGATTGATAATTTGGCTTCTGAAAAGCCAACAATGACTCAGAGACATGGCTAGCACCAACAAATTTATATTGTGGGTTCTATACATTGACAAACTGCAGAGCATATTCCAAGGATGATTTCCCTTCAACAGCACTGAAAGCAACTGCAACCTTCCTAGTATCATCCAGATGTAGAGCTCTGATTAATAGGAGTTCATCAAAGGACAGTAATGGATACTGCTTTCTGAAAATATTTGCAAGAAGAGATGCCTCCCATGACTAATGAGGATTGATATGTTGAGGTTGGCAGTAAGAAAAGCTCATGAGAGAGTCTATGGTCGAAGGGGTGAGTTTATAAAGGAAGAAGCAAGACAGAATCACATGGTCAAATCAGGCATCAATTAGGCAAGATCCAAAAACATTCAAAATAGGAGTAGAAAAAAAGTAAAGAATTTCTGGTAATCCCCATGTGCAAAAAGGAAAAATAGAAAGAGAGAATTTCAGAGCAAAAGAAATTTACTCTGAAACTAGGGGGCATGTGTTGACACTACTTTTTAACACGTGTCAAAGAATAGCCGAAGAGATGTCGGGAAAACTTCAAAGACGACGAAGAAAGGAAAGAAGCAACCAGCCGATCCAGGATCGGCCGATTCGTGAAAGAGGAACGTGGCAGAAGAAGGATGCACCAGAGGAAAGAAGACGGAGGCGGGTCAACAATTAAATTGATATCGGGTCAAAATCAGTTTGGAGAGTCTGATTCCATTTGAGAATCGTTAGGCTTTTGGCAGTTTTATTTCTTTAGATTTAAGTCAACTTTGTCGTCATCGACTAGGAGTCAAGTTGTCCTCAGGGCATAAATAGCGACCCTGTGTGGTCAGAGAAAGATTGTACACACCAATATCAACAAAACCTTTACTTATTCAAGTCGGCGACTTCGCCACCCCTTTTTTACTTCTTCTTATTTTCTTGTTTCTTCAAACGCCGTTCTTCTAGCTCGTCGGGCTGCATCGATGGACCTTCGGCAACCTTGTAAGTACCATTTTATCGAATAACAACTGGGCTTTAACCTCCGGGTGCATCGCTGTGGTTTCGTCTAAGTTTTATTCACAACTTATCGATATAAGCTAGGTTTGCAGGTTTTCTTATTTATTTAGCTTTTATCACCAATTTATCCAGCTCGTAATCACATCGTATCGGCTAATCTCGCTCTTGCGTCATTTCACTATGATACAGCCGATTCAGATTAGGTTTTGATTGTTTTCTTGTAGTTCTTAGTTTGCTCTGCTTTTGCTAGTACTTTGCCTACGTCATCAAATCGGCTGATATAGCTGTTTTGGTTTTACTTGCACTTCGGCTGCTCCAGCTAGCCGATTCGCTTTACAGTTGTATCGGCCGATCGGGCTGTTACTTGTTGAAGACCCACATCGGTTCTCTAGCCGATCTAACCCGCATCTAACGTTTCATATCTTTCCGTGCCGATCAACAGGTCAGGTCGGCTGGCACGCCTAGTTACATCCCGGGGATCCGTTACGTGTTGCCGTTGAAGAACTTAATTCCATTTTTTGTGTCAACAGCTTCGACACTTGATAGTACACCACAAGATTGTAACAACATTCCTACATCTCAAGTATATATCCCTGTAAATATCAGAGGTAATCATTGGGTTCTTCTTGTGTTCAACTTCGCGATGAAGGAGGTGCAGGTCCTGAATTTGTTAGTTTGTAATGGAACGTGGGATGGCAAGATGAAACTGTCACTGGTGAGTACTCTGTATTATGTAGATGTCGTGCAAATGTAGTTAGCTCTTCCATATGCACCTAATTCTTTGCTTTAGGTACAGTTAGTGCAGCATTGCATTGAAACCTACATTTCACAAAGAAATGTGAGTGGATCTTTAGAGATTGATGTCACCCACCTCCAAAAAAAGATTGATGTCACAAAGTGGGATACCCTACATATTAGAGACAAACCAACGCAACAAGACAGGTAAGATATATCATTGCACTAAAAATATTTACTGTATATACCATACATGTAACATGTGCATTTTGAAGTGCGTCGTGTGGCGTCTACGTCATCAAGTACATGATGCATTGGAATGGGAGTACACTTAATGCAACGTTCACCCAAGTCCGCACGCTCGTCCATTTTATTATCATTTCACAATGGATACATTTGTGAATAACGCAGTAAGTTTTTGTTGTCATTTGTTAACTTTAATCCTTAGGAACAAATGGATGCATTTAGAAAGAAGATGTGCTGTAGGTTGATTCTCTCGGAACACAACAAGATTCAGAGACAATCGTACAATACACCTATTCTGGTTAGTGATTAGTGATTAATGTCCCAAGCATATTCGATTACTAGTACCTACTACATGTGAATCAATCTAATCATAGATATTCCTATTATCCTCTGATCACCTTAGGAAACTGAGGTTGGAGTCTCAAAAGTGGACATTCAAGCACGCACAAAGCAGCAAGGCAAATCTCCTTCTACCCAAGGAGGAAAAAAAGACAAGTATGGAGATACAGTTGCAAATAGAACACCATCTCAAATGAAGAGGTGATTCACCACCAACATGCTCTTCAAAGATCAAGCGTGTACACCTGAGGAAATAACAATGCTATAGCCAGATGTTTATGTGCTGATTAAAAATGGTTATGTGCTGATTAGAAAATGGTTATGTATTCGTTTAAATTAGTTTTTAGTACTCCTATTTGAACTTTTAAATCAGTCCTAATTATTATTATTCTTTTATGAATGATGAACGGTTTCCTTCAAGTCTGAGCCTCTGAATGGGCTGTTCCAAGTCTCATAACAGGCGTGTCGGGTATGCATGCCAAACCTGCACCACCTCGGTTACACACGTGGACGCCTTGGGATACACGGCTCGTGAGTAACCGGCTGGGTGCTGCCAACAAATACGCGTGTTGTGTGTGCGTGCGTAATGCAAGTGGACCTTTTACTCATGGCTACAGATTTATGCGTAACCTTCACCGGGTCGGTTTTACGCGTGCCTGTGTGTAATAACAAATATAGGCTCCAGATGTATGCGTAACCTTCACCGGGTCGTTTTACGCGTAGCCTGGATGGTGTGTAACCGAGCAGCCGGTGCCGGTAACGCGCAGAATCGACACCACCTGATGCAGCACAGGTCAGGTTACGCATACATCTGAAGCCGATTTATGCGTAACGCAGTCGGTGTTGCAGGAACAATGCAGCCTGGCTGCGTGCTAGGTATACCTGAGCATTTTTGGTCCGGCCCGACCCGGCCCGCTGGCCCGGCCCGAGCCCGGCCCGCGCCAGGCCCGCCCACGGATCTTACTGGACGGGCGTGGGTAGAGATCTTGAAGCCCGCAAAAATTTTTTTTGGCCCGAGCCCGGCCCGAAATGCTGTCTTTAGTTACTTTACACTATAAAATGCGCGGGCGGCCCGCCCAAGCCCGAGCCCAGCCCGAGCCCGGCCCGAAAACTGAGGCCCGACACGTCCCATGGGACGATCATGGGCAGGATTTTCTCAGCCCGAAAAACCTGAATTTTTTTTCAGCCCGGCCCGAACCCGACCCGGCCCGTGGAATGCTCAGGTCTAGTGCTAGGTAGTGGTACAACCTACAGAGGCTTGCGTAACCGAGAGCCCCATTGCCTGCTGCAACAACCTAGGTTTTACTTGCTCAACCTGTGGCCAGCCGGTTACCCGCAAGCCATGGTGTGTAGCGTATTGACGTATTGCAACCTCCCCAGGATAATCAAACTTTGAGATCTATGCGTAACATGTCCGGTATGGGTTACACTGGAGCCACGCTGCATTCTGCGTGCAACCGCCTAGGTTGCCCACACGGCACCCGTCCGGCCCTCCTGTGGGTTACGCATTCCTGTGAGGGTGTGTAGCATTGCTTCAACGTAACCGGGAGGTCTCGTAACTCCTCGTGATAAGAACACTCGGAATCCCCTCGTGATAACAACACTCGGCGTCCAACTTCATCTTTTTGACCTAGTTGACAAACGGCGGCGGCACCAATCCCACTGCTTCGCAATGTCCCTGCGCCGGGTGGATCCGTCGGTCTCTAAGGCTAGCACCTCATCTGTGAATGAGTCGTCCAATGCGGTAGGCAGGGAAATCGGGTTTCCCTTGATCCAGTGCACAATCTGTGGGTTGGCACGGATCATTGAGCCCCGTACAATGTTGACGGTTGTTATTCACTCATTTTATACCCGTCAACATGAACATTCTGGCATGATAAATGTTCACCAACACTAGAATAGGGCTTAAACTAGTCATTTCCACAAGTGTTGGTGATTACGCAAAAACAGGCAATTAGCACTAGAAAGGGGAGCAAAAGCACATGTCCTTGATCCAAGTACTTCAAGCTCAGCCAATGAGGAGTTGCCACATAGGATTCCCCTGGATCAATGACATCACCAATCCATGTGATACACTCTCGACGAATCACGCGCTGCCACATCAGCATCACATGGATCCATGGGCCCACTCGCTAACCAAATCACTAGGAAACTTGGCATGCACGAAGGATATGCATCAGGGCCCACATAGCAGCCACTCCAAGGAAGCACAGGCCAGATGGCCTCCCGAGGGTTTCGGCCGACCCTTGGATCAGCTGAATCGACCTAGGGTCGGTTGATCCCCACCTTCCACGTGGTGCTTCCCTATTGGTCCCTTGCAATGTCCCGGGGTGTTTTGGCGACATTTGGTGCTCGGAGCAAGCCACCCCCTTGCCTATAAATAGAAGGGGAGGGGCCTCATTCTTGGACACACACTTCTCATCCTCCTCTTCATTTTGGCCTTGGAGCCTCTCTCTTTAGGAGAGGAGAGCCCTTTGTATAGGATTTGTGCTAGGAAGTGAGGGGGAATGCTTGGGGCCATGTCATGTTCATGACATCTTCCTCAAGAATGAGCCTCAGTGGTGCCTTTGTTCTTCATTTAGACTAAATTGAGTATTTCGACATTTTCTATTTAAATTAAAGTCATATGCATGCATAGGTGAATTGTTCTTGTGTTCTACGTTCGTTCTTGATTTAGAGGCTTGTGTTCTTCGAACACAACCCTTTCGATCTAGTAGAGATGGATCATATGTTTGCATTCCATTTGTATGTTAGCTTGTCTATTAGAATAAAGTTGATGCTCTGCATATCTCTAATTAGATCAAAGTGCATTCGTGATCTTGCACGAGTGATAGAGTATACCTTGTGCTAGTGCCAGTATCTCCCTAGTGGATTCATAGTTCTGTATTTATACGGAGTGCTATAGTAGGGCTACCGGGACGTCAGACGGTGTCAGGCTATAGTAGTAGTCAGTGGTATAGACATGGTGTCTGGACCATAGGTTATCCTTCGAATACCAAGTGCATCCACGTAACGATAGAGGTAGGCCGCAGTGGTGATAGCCTGTTGGACCCTTCGAAACCCTCCGCACCTGTGTATCGAGTAGGGCCCCGTTGCGAGAACATATTCCTAGTCCTAAACAGCTAGGGTGGGTTGGCACCCAATGCGAGTGTTTATACCTGAGAGACCGTGCTAGACTATGTGCTCTGTTAAGCAGATCCTTTCTACCTATCCTATCATCCAGTGTTGTGTCCTTAGACCATCAGCTAGGTTTGAGCCAGAGCTCCTCCGTCCTTGAAACGATACCCTTTGGGAATACTCATTCTCCGAGGGGAAGTGCTACAACAGTGTATCCGTGCGCTTGCGGATTCGTTCGCACTCGTCAGTGTACCCGGGAGTTTCTTATATGCTCACGCTACCACGACGCGTAGTGGTGACATTAAGAAACGCCAACAAGCATTTATGGTGCTGTTGCCGGTTACGATTGCTGCTTCCATCTTCGAGCCTAGTGGTCTTCGTACATTTTTATCTTTTCCTTTTTGTTCTACCTTTACCCCTGTTACCCTTTTGAGATGCCTTCCTGTCAAAGCCTCTCTACCCCTAGGGGCGAATTCATCTTAGAGCAACCATCAACTTCTTCATCTTGCTACGAACTCGGTCCTGGCTTTATAGCCATGGTTCAAAATCGACCCTTCTCTGGAGTGATTAGCAATGATCCTCATGTTCATGTAAAGGAGTTCAAAGGACTCTGTTCAGGTGTACTTGTGTTGGGCATGAAACAAGAAACTTTGAGTTGGAAATTGTTCCCTTTCACTCTTGTAGATAGGACAGAACAATGGTACACTCTCATAGTGGGAAGTGTGAATAGTTGGGAAGAACTACGAGATAACTTTTGTTACTCGTTCTGCCATCCGGAACATATAAAATCTCTACCGTTTGACCTCTTCGACTTTGAGCAATTGGAGATGGAGTCCATAGGTGCAGCCTGGGCTAGGTTCTCAAGTCTCTTGACATCTAGCTCAAACTTGTCTATATTCGACGATATTTCAACGAACATCTTTTCCTTGGAATCTGCACAAGAGCTCGACCTCGTAGCTGGAGGATCGTTCGAAACCCAAACTCCAGAGGAAAGAAGAGAGATACTAGAATTCTTCTTAGAAACCTCTTCTTCCCATGACTTTTATGACGGATCCTACCAAACATCCGAGTCAAGCTATGAGAGTCTCAATAGCCGAATCTGAGCTCTCATTCTCCGAATCCCTTGATTCCTTTGTTGAATCCTCTCCTGAATCACGAACACCGAAGGAAGAAGAAATTCAACCTTCGAAGTTCTCTTCCCGATTTGAGGATGATCCTTCTAGAAACATCAGAAATACCTCAGATCACTCTTGGCACAAGAAGCCTACGGCATTGCTGGACCTTTATGAGGTCCTCGATGAAGTTTGGAATCATGGGACGATAGTGGATTGGTCACCACAGACATTAAAGCATACATCTGAAGCAATTCGAGTTAGCTCGACTTCCACGATCATCTATTGTTCCATGAGAGGAAACACCGTAGATGCTGTCCATGACCCTACTGTTGGGGCTTGCATCATACCAGAGACCCTTTTGGATACTCTTGTGGGTGACATGCCCTTGATCCCGACTGATAGACTTTTCCTTAGTCCTAGGTGGCGTTGTGTTTTCCCATGTCGGGGGATTGCTAGGGACGTGCCGATCACCATTGATGACATAGAGGTGCAATTAGATTTCCACATCTTTGACATCATGGATTTTGATCTTCTCCTAGGTTTCCCCTTAGAAAAACTTCTTGATAAATCTCAAGGAAACCCAAAAGAAGATCTTAGGGAAATCATTTCTGTCCATGTTGGATCATCTAGACATCCTTTGACAGAACCTTTCCCCAGACCTACGATATCTCCTTTGCCTCCCGATCCTCCTGACGGTGCATATCTTGAGGAGGCCATGAAGGAGGAGTGGTCAGAGGGATTACTGTAGAGGCCCACTTTAACCCCATCATGGAGGTTCACATTCTGCCAAGGCACTTAGCAGAAACTCTTTTGGGCAAAGTTCTGCTAGCACCATCTGACATGCTCCTCAAGACTTGTCCGTTTGGACATGTTCTTGAATGTCGAGGGATTGCAAGTGCCATGCCGCTCATCATAGACGGGATCAAGGCTAGCTTAAACTTTCACATCTTCGATGTCCTTGATCTCGATCTTCTCCTAGGCTCCCCTTTAGAATAGCTCTTCGATACATCTTTAGGGAGCCTAGATGATAAGCTTAGGGGAGTCGCTTCAGCCACTGCTACCCCTTGTCTGGGACATCCTATGGCAAAGCCTCTTCCCCAGCAAAACCCGCTCAAGAAGATGATGCATATATCTCCGTCTGCGTCATCCGAGTTTGTTCTCATTAAGGTTGTAGAATGTTCTACTCCTCATGAGGATGACTCGGGAGACTCTCTTCACCTTTGTGAAGGCGAACGATCATCACCACTCTCGACCGAGTTTCAGCCTCTTCCCACTGGCATGTATCCTGTTGGTTTCGGTCAGGATCGAGAGTCAACATCGAGCTTCCACGATGACTCTCTTGAGATAGAGAATTCATGGGCCATGGAACCTTTCGAGGCACTGATACTGGAGTCCAGAGGAAAGGATTCCACATATGAGCCTGGTAGTTTCATTCTTGATCTACCATGGGAACCATGTTCGCATCATGGCCCTCTAGAGTCAGACATGCTTAGTGCACTGAGCACGCATGAGGGCTGCAATCACTTTATGGTCCTCTTTTGCAGAAAGTTCAGAAGGTTGGTTGTAGATGCATAAGTTTACCATAAGCATATCAGATTTTGTGTGTGCACTATGGCACTAACCTTGTAGCTAAAGCTTCGCTGATACATCAAGGATTGGTGGTGAGACGGGAATGACACTACCAACAATAGCTACAAGATGAAGTTCCCATGATCGAGCTTATGACCTTAAATAAACAAAGCACTACCAGGAGATAGCCTAGATTAGCATAGATTTTATTTCCCTTTCGAATAAAAGCAAGAACATGTTTTTAGGATAAGTTGTCCTTCGGTTATTTTTTGGTCGCTAAGCTTTCAGGTGGAGATTGAAAAGAAGATGGACAGGTGATGCCTACGGACATGTGAGATACATCCACTGCAACACCTAGATAAGCCTTGGCGAGGGAACATTTACAAAATGATGCTTGATCACCACACACGTGAGTTTTGTTGCCTAGCAATGCAAACTTCAAGTGTGGGGGAGGTATGTGAGCATCTTGAGTAAAGTTCCTCCTCTACCAAATCTTATCCTGGTGTGGCAATGATGTCAGCTTTTGCATCTTGCCCACTAGCTAGGTAAGTCCTGCTTTTGACATTAAACAAAGCCCTTCCGGGAGGTTGCCCGAGGTTCACCATCTTATGCTCGTGCTTATGTCCCTTATTGATGATAGCTTGATCATGCTTTCATGCTTCCTTTATCTTTGTTCTTATGCTCTGGTTTGAATATATGTTGCAACATACCCTCATAGGTTGTTTTAAATTAAGCATGGTGCTTAGGTTAAAATTGTCTTCTTCAGTCAAAACAAGGCATGGTGCACGTACGTGAACTAACACCTGCAGAAAAATTATCATTTCGAAACGAGTAAGTTATTGAGCTAAATTCAAAATGGGAAGGTAAGTTGAGGTGTCAGATTCATGTTGCCCAACATGTAAAGGTGGTACGTATGACCTCTCAAAGGTCCAAGGTAAGTATATTCCCCTTTGTGTATGAAGTGTAATCTTGATCTAACCTTGTTCGAGCAAATGACATGGTGACAATAAAATAAATAAAAACAACAAAAATATTTGAATTTGAATAAAGGATCTATGGTTCTCGAACTAGTAGAGTCTATCTTTTGTTTTCATTTGTCATTTGAAGAACAACACTAGGTTCAACCACCAGTGTGGGGGAGTTCTCTCAAGCTCATCATCAACATATCCACTCGAGAACTCCCACACAGGCGCTGCACAACATCGAGTACACCTTCATGACAAGAGCAAGGTAAACTAGAGTGAGTCGGCTGCCTTATGGTCAGCCGAATCACCACTAGTCTCCCTTGATCTCTTATCCTTCAGAAGCGATGGTATGTGCACCCTCTATCTCAATGTCCATTATCCATGAGTTTGATTGAATTTCCATTCATATCATTTGAAATGAAACTCAGCAATTCGTGCTATGCTTGCTTTATATGGTTCCTGTGGTTGCCTTGCATATGTTTTATTCCTTACCTATCATCTTGATGCTTGTGAACAAATATCATTATAGGGAACTCATTCTCATCTAAGTAGTTGGCGTTTGAGATATGGTTTGATGATATGATCTTCTACATGTTTGAGTGCTTGGGAATTTTATTTGAAAACCTGAAAGCCCTTGGCAAAGCTCCTCTTTGATATGCCACCATCGTACCAAAGCCATATGATGTTTTTAGTTGAAAACCTTATACTCATATGCTGCTTGTTATTGCATTGAGCTTTGTCAAATTTTGTGACCCTTGTGAGAATTCTTTTCATTACTCTCATGATCAAGATTCATGTGCACACCACCATCTCCCCCCTTGCTATACTTCTACATTGGAAGTTAGCATTGTACCATTCATCCATTCGACCAAATAAATCTCCATGCATCGTCCCATGATTTATCCCTCTCCAAATATCTTAAAAAGAGACTAGGCTATACAAAAAGAAAAATAAGGAGAAAACACATGCTCAAAAAGCATGATGAAAAAAAGAGAAAAAAAGAAAAAGAAAGAGAGATAGCCCATGTCTCCATATTCCTTCCTTTGATTGTTGGTGTAGGAAGAATTTTTATCGGCTCCCATTCACTCCCCCCCCCCTCTCTGGTCACCTATTCGGTCCTTCAGGAAGAGTGCACACCCCAAAGATGACAACTAAAATCCCAAAGGGGTGGGGTATGCAGCGACCAGGCGGTTCCCATCATCCCTCGGATTAGGATCAGATGCTATAGTCCTATGTACAAGGTGTATCCGGACTACCTCACACAGTTCGCCCAGTCTCACACATGTAAACATTGTCGTCAACGAATAGGAGTCAAGTTGTCCTCAGGACATTGAGGACCAGCTGTGTCCGAGGACCAGTGGAGGGTCGCTCCTTAGTGATGAGTCATTGACAACATTGTGTGGACTGATGCTTGGCTAAGTTTGCAGGTACAGGTTGTGGCTTGACTCGTGTCGGTGCAGGTGAAGAACAAGCAAAAAAGGCCTTAGCTGTGGCGGCCTCCGGGTGATGGAGAGGCAAGTAGGCTTGGTTCGATGGACCCGGTGGACGATGGGGTCAAGTGCGAGCCGTGCGGTGCAAGACTAGAGGGCTGAAGTCGTGAACATGGGCCGGTGCAAGGTAGCGGATCGAGCCCGAAGCTTGCACGCGGGGTTTGTTGGTTTGATGACAAAACCATCGGTGGATGGTTTCTTGGTTTGGGCCGCAAAACTAAGTCCGGAGGCCCGAGGCGACGGAGACGGTGATCCGCGAGCTTCGGGAAGCTTCGAGGCGGGGGGCACATGGCGTGATAGCGGGGCTTGCATCGATGCTAAGCAAGGCCACGGTGGAAGAGTGTCCGCTTGATGAAGACTTGACCAAAATGCCCCTGAGGGGTTCTATCTTCATTTCAAGTTGTAGGGGTAGCGTGGTCATTTACCTCCCTCCGATGGACTTCGTATAAATAGCAGAGAGGTGGATGGCATCTCTCTCTCTTGGACTCTAGGGTTTCCTCCCCCGGTAGATTGCTCTGAACTGCTTCTTTTCCCTCTGTATTCCTTAGGCTAGATTGTTGTATTGACTCTGACCTCTGGATGGATGGAAGCATTCGGCGTTGCGATGATCTCCTAGTCCTCTGTGATTTTCGTGTAATTTTCGGGGCTATTTTTTGGGAGTTTCGTTGTTCGCTCGATTCAGGGATTTGAGGGTGTTTTCCATCAGATTTCTTTGAGGGGATCATGGGTGGATGCCTTGCGCATCTTTGTGTGTGATCTTGACCTCTCAAGCGCCAGGGAAAGCCTTCGATTCGTGAGTTTTTGGCCGGAGTTCGAGTTCTTGGTGGTGGTTTGTGTGATCCGCGATTCCCAGCATTCTAGTGGCCTAAAGGTCGAGATTTTTGGGGCATAGCTTCTTCTTGTGTTGCTTATCATCTCCCCCAAATCTTGTCTCAAGAGCTTTTGCCGTTTGGGAGATCCGGTGATGGATTTGGAGGGTTGACTTCGCGAGTTCGAGCTCGAGCTGCTCTGTCCGGGGCTAGCGGACAGTCCGCCAGGACCCCGCGGACAGTCTGTGCGCCTAGGGTTCGTCACGTGTTCCTCGTCTGTTCTTGCGAACTCGCTTTCTGATCCGTCGTGGCCCTAGGGTTTTGTTGCAAGTGGTTTGTGGACAGTCCGCGTGTCACTCACGGAAAGTCCGCGTGGTCGAGATTTCATCTGGGGTGGAGCTGAGTTTGTTTGGGGTTTCCAGCGAGGTGGACGGACGGTCCGCGCTACCTTCACGGGCAGTCCGCGACACTGGCGGACAGTCCGCGTGGCTTAGCCGGACAGTCCGCGTGGCTCAGCCGGACAGTCCAATTTTCTCGGTGCATCTCTGGTGGTTCTGTTGTCTATTTCGGACAGTCCGGGCAGGACCTGCGGACAGTCTGCCGTACCCTAGCGGACGGTCCGCCCGTACTGCACGGACAGTCTGCACCGGTCGTTTCCAGAATTGTCCAAGTGCTTTGATTCTTGTCTTGTGCTTCTGCGATTTGCTTCTAGGGTTGTCTCTTGATCGTGTGGGCTTGTTTGTGCCCTGTCTTGAGATTCTTTGGTGTGTGCGAGTACTCGGAGTGGCAATCGGGGTATAGGCTGAGTTCGACCTTCGGGAAGAATTTTTATCAGCTCCCATTCACTCCCCCCCCTCCTCTGGTCGCCTATTCGGTCCTTCAATTGGTATCAGAGCCGGTTACGGATCTTCTTGATTCTAACCAGTCTAAGATCCAAAGATGGGCAATTATGGCAAGGGGTCGGGTCCTCCGCACTTCGATGGCGAGAATTACCCGATGTGGGAGAGGCGCATGGGCGCGTTTTTGCGAGGGAAGGGAACTCTGATCTGGGAGGTCACTCAGAATCCTTATTATGTCATCCCAGATAGTTTTCTGCTTCCAGGATCGTCGGACATGTGTGAGGCCAAAAGCAAGGACGTTGATTACTTGTTCCGTGCTCCCCGTGCCTCGGAGTTCGAGCGAGTGTACGGAGAGAATGTGGCCGGAAAGATTTGGCTTAAGTTGAGAAATGCTCATGTTGGCAATGCCCAAGTGCAAGCCCGTTTGTTTTCCACTTACCGCAGAGAGTACGAGAACTTCACTCATCTCCCCGGTGAGTCGACCAATGCTATGTTCTAGCACTTCACTAGCATAGTCAACAACATGAGGGCCAATGTGACAGTGCTCCCATACACGGATCATTATCAAGCTTTCAAGCTTTTGCATGCCCTGTATCGGTCTGTGTGGAGTGCCAAGGTCAAGGCCATTGAGGAGTTGAGTGTGTATGATACGCTTACGCTTGATGAGCTGTTTTCCAAGCTCAGGTCTTCAGAGGTTGATCGTGGCTTGAGAGCCAAGAGCGAGAGCCCCACTAATCCTCATAGTTTGGCTCTTGTCTCAGGATCAAGGTCTAATGCTAACTCTGGTGGTTTCTCTTTGTCTTGTCTTGTGTCCTTGCTAGATGAGGACTTTGAGGTGCTGAGCGAGGACGATCTCGCTTTGCTGAGCAAGAGGTTTGGGCGGATGTACGAGAACCGCAAAAATGCAAGGCGGAGCTCGGGGATGTGCTATCGGTGCGGGAAGCACGGGCACTTCATCACCGAATGCCCTGAAGCCATGGAGATCAAGAACGACTACAAGGGCATGCCCAAGCACGACTACAACAAGCACTGCTCCCGGAACAACTACAAGGACAAGCACAAGGACAAGGACGAGAGAAGGCACAAGAAGAGTGGCGGCCACAAGAAGAAGACGGCTCGAGCGATGGTTGCCGGAGCGAGCGACATTGACTCCACATCAAGCGATGCTTCTTCCGACTCGAGCAGCGAGGAAGAGCAAGAAAGGCGCAAGGACAAGTAGCACACGGGCAAGAACTTCACCGGCTTGAGCTTCGTCGCACAAGGAGGCTTTTGCCGCATGGCGCACTCCAAGAAGGGTGGGAAGCACAGCTCGGATTCAAACTCCGACTCCGAGGAAGAGGTACGACATGATCCCAACTTCTTGCTAGAGGAGAATGCTAGGCTCAACGAGTTGCTTGATAACAGTGATGATGTGCTTAGAAAGACCAACAAGGAGAAGAGGGAATTTAGGTCTTTGTTGGGTGATACTAAGGATAAGATAGCTGAGCTTGAATCTTTGCTTGTGGATGCTGGAAATGAGATAGGCTCTTTGAAATCTGCTCCTATGGTGTCTGATGAAATTGACTGTGGTGATTGCTCAGTGTTTCTTGCTGATTTGACTGCTCTCAAGGAGAAGCATGCCTCTACTCTTGAGGAACTAGATGTGGTTAGGATTGAGTGTGATGAATTGAAATCAAGGCCAGCTTTGTTAGGTGCTTCTACCTCATGTCCTGTGTTGCATGCTAGGCTAGATGAATCTCACACTTGAATAGTTTCTCTTGAGGCGGCATTGAAAGCTCCTCTTCCTACATCATGTTCTACCTGTGAAATGCATGCTTTGAAAAATATAGAACTTGCACACTATGTTGACCGTTTGCAGGATGAAAATGATGAGCTTAGGAAATTGATGAGTTGGTTATTGGGGCATGAGCCACTATTGAGTTTGATGTTGGCTCAGTTCAAGAGGTTTGATGGTCAGGCGTTGGGGGTGAGAAGAGTGGTGAGGGAGAAGAGAAAGCTGGAGAGACTCCTACTCCACCACACACCGTACCCATGAACAAATATGCACCCAAGCCAAACCACCTCAGAAACAAGCTTGATACAACTCCAGACCCACCAGTGTTCCGCCAGAAAACAGAGAATTACCAGAAATGCATCAAGTTTGTGAGTAACCTGGGTAATGTCTTTGAGGGGAAGTCAGGAGAGAAAGCTGTTGAGAAGCCCACAGAAAAGCCACCGCCTAAGATACAGCTGATCCGCTTCCATTGTGAGTATTGTGGGAGGGATGGGCATAAGGATGAGTTCTGTTTCAGGAGGAAGAGAGATGAGAGGTTTGCTAGGGAGATGGCAAACAAGGATAGGTACCACCTTTCTCGTGGTGTGCCTGAGCCTCGTAGGGGGCCTCTACCTAGGGGTGAGGTGTATGTGCATACAGTTCCCACTCGTGGAGGTGGAGGTGATTTTCCTCAAAAAGATTGGCGTGTTGGGTTTGGGCGTGGTGAGTTGGCTCGATGTGCTCCCTCTCGTGACCGTTACGAGTTTGGGAGGCACGATCAGAGCTTTGGGTCTCAGATGGACTACCGGCCACGTTTTCCCCCTCGTGGTGCACGTACTCCTCCAGTGAGACGTGACAGGTCCTTTGGTGGTAGCCGTGAGAGGGCTCCGCCTAGAGGTTTTGGTAGGATGGACTTTGCTAACCCTTCGTTTGAGCAAATGGCTCAACACTGGTTTGACACTTTTGGTACTAACCCCATTGTTGAGTCGCTTGCTCATTCTCGCTCTCGTTTTTTATTGCAGGTGGGAGGCTTGGAGGACTTTTGGTTGATCAACTCCGGTTGCTCACGACACATGATCGGAGATCGTGGGTGGTTCTCCAGCCTCACCCCGGTGAGTACGAGGGAGTACATCACTTTCGGGGACAATGGGAGAGGATGAGTGCTTGCTGAAGGTATGGTGAAGGTGAGTAGCAAGGTGACCTTAAGAAGTGTGGCCCTGGTCAAGTCACTTGGTTTTAACCTGTTGTCAGTATCTCAGTTACTGGACGAAGGTTTTGAGGTTCGTTTTAAGTCTGGCGCTTCTCGTGTGCTTGATTCTCGAGGCGATCTTGTCTGTACGATCGTCCCCGAGGGTCAAATCTTTCGTGCCGATTTTTCCCAGTCTGTTGGTCCTCCTCGATGCTTTGTTGCTGGTGTTTCGGCCGAGCTTTGGAAATGGCATAGGAGATTGGGACACTTGAGCTTTGAGTTGCATTCCCGCTTGAGTGGTCTTGATCTTGTCCGAGGATTGCCTAACTTGAAATTCGAGAAGGAATTGGTTTGTGCTTCTTGTCGGCATAGAAAGATGGTTGCTGCTTATCACGCCCCTCTGACTGCGGTCATGACCGAGCGACCTTGTGAGCTGTTGCACATGGATTTGGTTGGGCCAGCTCGTGTTCGCTCTGCTGGTGGGAAGTGGCATGTTCTTGTGGTTGTTGATGATTTTTCGAGGTACTCTTGGGTTTACTTTTTGGAGGATAAGAGTGAGACATTTGGCTTTGTTCGGGACTTGATCTTGAGGTTGAAGAATGAGAGACATGGTGATGCCATTCGAGCTATACGCAGTGACAATGACACGGAGTTTAAAAACTCTCATTTCGATACCTTTTGCAGTGATCTTCGTCTTGATCATCAGTACTCTTCTCCATACGTCGCTTGCCAGAATGGCGTAGTGGAGAGGAAGAACCGGACCCTTTGTGCGATGGCCAGGACGATGCTCGATGAGCATAGGACTCCTAGGCGTTTCTGGGCCGAGGCAGTCAATACCGCTTGCTATGCCTCAAATCGCATCTTCCTTCGTGCTTTGAAGAAGAAGACCTCTTATGAGCTGATGCATGGGCGACAACCCAAGGTGAGTCATTTTAGAGCTTTTGGATGCAAGTGTTTCATTCTGAAGAAGGGCAAGTTGGATAAGTTTGAGTCTAGATGTTCGGATGGCATTTTTCATGGTTATGCGATTCACTCTAGAGCATATCGTGTGCTCAATCATGACACTAACCGAATCATGGAGACTTGCGAGGTTACCATCGACGAGACACAGCCATGTAGCTCTTCTGCTTTTGAGTGTGCAGGTGACGAGGAGATTGGAGCGAGGATCTTTGAGGATGAGAAGGATGGAGATGGACACGACGACGATGATGATGGTGATGCTCCCGTGGCTGATCGTGTACATGCTACTTCCACGACTATGACGACGATCGAGGATGGACCATCCCCTACACCCACTATGACTGAGGCTGTTCGAGTGGAGGCTGCTGCTGAGGGGGAGATTGTGTCCAGGCGAGAGGCTCCCTGGTGTGTACAAGTGGATCACCCACCGACGACGATCAGAGGTGACCTTCATGAACGCACTACACGGTCGAGGTCAAGGAACACTTCTCATTTCGCTCACTCTGCTTTTGTTACGTTGTTTGAGCCTAAAGATATTCGACACGCTTTGTCTGTCGAGAATTGGGTGAATTCCATGCATGAGGAGTTGGAGAACTTTGAGAGAAACCAAGTCTGGGTGTTAGTCGATGCACCACCAAATTGCCGTCCCATAGGTACCAAGTGGGTGTGGAAGAACAAAGAGGGTGAGAATGGGATGGTTGTGAGAAACAAGTCGAGGTTGGTGGCACAGAGGTTCAACCAGAAAGAGGGCATAGACTATGAGGAGACATTTGCTCCAGTGGCCCGTTTGGAGGCAATTAGGATCCTTCTAGCCTTTGCCGTGGCTAAAGGGTTCATGTTGTACCAAATGGATGTCAAAAGTGCTTTCTTGAATGGGGTGATACAGGAAGAAGTGTATACGAGGCAACCCCCAGGGTTTGAGAGCGAGAAATACCCACACCGTGTATACAAACTCCAGAGAGCACTCTATGGGTTGAAACAGGCACCTAGAGCTTGGTATGGCAGGTTGAGAGGCTTTTTGCTGAGTAAGGGGTTTGTGATGGGCACAGTTGATAAGACCCTGTTTCTCCTTAAGCATGGGAATGACCTTTTGATTGTTCAGATATACGTGGATGACATAATCTTTGGTGGCTCTTATCATGATCTTGTTGCCAGATTTGCAGATGACATGAGCAGGGAATTTGAGATGTCCATGATGGGCGAGCTACAGTTTTTCTTGGGACTCTAGATCAAGCAGTGCAAGGACGGGACGTTTGTACATCAAGTGAAGTACACCAGGGACATGGTGAAGAAGTTTGGCATGAAGGACTCCAAGCTGCTGACTACACCGATGAGTACCACTAGGACTTTGGATGCGGACGAGGACGGCCAACCCGTGGACCAGAAGGAGTACCGGAGCATGATCGGCTCCCTCCTCTACTTGACGGCGACGAGGCCGGACATACAGTTCAGTGTGTGTCTGTGTGCTCATTTTCAGGCTTCACCGAGGACTCACATCTGCAGGCCGTCAAGCGGATTTTCAGGTACTTGAACTACACTCCTGAGTTTGGTCTTTGGTATTCTGCCTCCTCGACACTCAGACTTCACGGGTACTTCGATGCTGATTTTGCTGGGTGTCAATTGAACCGCAAGTCTACCTCTGGGTGTTGTCAGTTCCTTGGTTCTTCTTTGGTCTCTTGGTAATCTCGCAAGCAATCCAGTGTAGCCCAGTCCACTACAGAGGCCGAGTATGTAGCTCCTACTAGTTGTTGTTCCCAGCTACTTTGGATGACCTACACTATGAGCGATTTTGGTGAGGAGTGCTCCTAGGTTCCACTCTTTTGTGACAGCACCAGTGCCATAAGTGTAGCCAAAAACCCAGTCCTTCACTCCAAAACGAAACACATAGAAGTGAGGTACCATTTTCTGAGGGACAATGTTGAGAAGGGAAACATATCTTTGTCCTATGTCGCTACCCAAGATCAGCTAGCCGACATTTTCACGAAACCACTTGACCAAGTCACTTTCACTCGCTTGCGGGGTGAACTTGGGGTGTGCTTTCCTTTCTAGCTGGGTCTTGGAGCTTCTCATGTATATTTGTGTCATATGTTTCATTTTGTTGCATTCCATTCATGCATTTTACTTTCTGTAAAAAACCTGTTAGGATAGCCATCTTTGGATCACTTGTGCTAGGAAAGCTTCTCTTATATACTTTGATCACAGATGTGCTATATATGAGATTTGTGCATGTTTGGTAAATGGTGATGTGAATGCTATGCTCTTGATGGTTTTGCCATATACTTATGTTGAGATAGCTTCATGTTTGTGAAAATGATAAAATTGTGTCTCTCGTGAGTAGATGCTTGTCTATGCTCAATTTGTGCTTAAATGCCTATATCATGTCTAGTTTGTGCTTGAGTATCATATTCTCTTTGCTTGGGGTCAAAGACCTTTTGTCATTGTAAATGTTTAGCCCATTTGTTCACTTTGGGAGGAGCATAAGCTTCTTTTTGCCGCAAATGCACTTCATGTACTATGTTTAAACTTGAAAATGAAATGGGTGTATGAATTGCCTTATGCTTGAAAAATGAGCTCTAAGTCATGTATTTATGCTATGATAATCATATCTTGGGTGCTAAACCACAGCATGTTGTCTACCATGAGAAGTCTCATTTTAAGAAGTAGACACATGGCTCGGTGGCTTTAACATGACTTGAGTAGCTTGTGGGCATTTATAATGATCTGGTGATGAGAATTTGTGATATTGCATAAACTTTGGATGATCTAGTGTATTTGTGCTCAAATGGCTATGGATAGGGTCTTGCTCATGAGATGAATGTTTCTTTGTAAAAATTTGCTTAAAATTGCTTTTGGCCATGTCACATGCTTATATGTCTCTACCTTCTTGATGGCAATGTGCTAACTACACCATGTCTACTTTGCTTGCTCTATGTCTCATGTGTAGCATTTTGTTGTGCTCTTTGTATATTTGAGAAGCTTGGTAGATTGTATATATGCTTTGACATGCATTTGTCATGAAAATATGGGAAAGAGCTTCATATACCTTGATTCATGCATTGTCAACAAGGGGGAGAATGTGTATGATAAGGGGAGAATTTTCATGCATTGGGAGTTTTTTGTGGAAATTGGTATGCATTTGTGAGATGTTGCGTGTGAGGAGAAAAATTGAGAAGAAGAGGTTGCATTTGCTTAGGGGGAGTTTGCATATGTGCAGGGGGAGCTCTTTTGGATTTGCCTGAGTTTTGTGCTTTGTGATGTGCTCTTTGTGAGCTTTGTTTTGTCTCGGCTGTGTTGAGCCATTGCCCTTGCCTTAGGGGGTCGAGACTTGGTCTGGCGAGTGATCTTGTTTTCGCTTGTTCTTTGGCTTTGGATCACTTGTTGGAGGTTGGTGTTGGTGGTTGTTTTCTTTTCTTTTTCTCGATGTGATTTCTATGGGTGTTGTCAATGCACTCATCAAGGGGGAGATTGAGGATCAGGTGTGTCCGAGGACCAGTGGAGGGTTGCTCCTTAGTGATGAGTGATTGACAACATTGTGTGGACTGATGCTTGGCTAAGTGTGCAGGTACAGGTTGTGGCTTGACTCGTGTCGGTGCAGGTGAAGAACAAGCGCGAAAGGCCTTAGCCGTGGCGGCCTCCGGGTGATGGAGAGGCAAGTAGGCTTGGTTCGATGGACCCGGTGGCCGATGGGGTCAAGTGCGAGCCGTGCAGTGCAAGACTAGCGGGCTGAAGTCGTGATCATGGGCCGGTGCAAGGTAGTGGATCGAGCCCGAAGCTTGCACGCGGGGTTTGTTGGTTTGCCCACAAAACCATCGGTGGACGGTTTCTTGGTTTGGGCCGCAAAACCAAGTCCGGAGGCCCGAGGCGACGGAGACGGTGATCCGGGAGCTTCGGGAAGCTTCGAGGCGGGGGGCACGTGGTGTGATCGCGAGGCTTGCGTCGATGCTAAGCAAGGCCGCGGTGGAAGCGTGTCCGCTCGATGAAGACTTGACCAAAATGCCCCTGAGGGGTTGTATCTTCATTTCAAGTTGTACGGGTAGCGTGGTCATTTACCTCCCTCCGATGGACTTCGTATAAATAGCGGAGAGGTGGATGGCATCTCTCTCTCTTGGACTCTAGGGTTTCCTCCCCCGGTAGATTGCTCTGAACTGCTTCTTTTCCCTCTGTATTCCTTAGGCTAGATTCTTGTATAGACTCTGACCTCTGGAAGGATGGAAGCATTCGGCGTTGCTGTGATCTCCTAGTCCTCTCTGATTTTCGTGTCATTTTCGGGGCTATTTTTGGGGAGTTTTATTCTTCGCTCGATTCGGGGATTCGAGGGCGTTTTCCTTCGGATTTCTTTGAGGGGATCATAGGTGGATGCCTTGTGCATCTTTGTGTTTGATCTTGACCTCTCAAATGCCGGGGAAAGCCTTCGATTTGTGAGTTTTTGGCCGGAGTTCAAGTTCTTGGTAGTGGTTCGTGTGATCCGCGATGCCCGCGGCCTCCCCGCCGCTATCCCCGCCCCGGCCCCACCTGCGTCCCTCCGCGCGTCTCCCCTTGCCCCAACTCCCGTCCAGGCACGCCCTTGCCCCGGATGGCAAGCACCACCGCCGCATCCGTCACGGCCGGTGAATGCGCCCTCAAAATTCCCCACCTCCCGTTCTCCCCCAGGCCTACAAAAGGCTAGCACCGAGCTCCCTCCCCTCTCTTTTCCTCTCCGCAAAGCCTCGCTCGCCGCCGTGCCGCCCCTGGCAGTCAGATGCCGTCGCCGTTGCCGCGGTGTGGAGCTCCGCCGTCGTCGTGTTTTCCTCGCTTCGACCCTCCCTCACCCTCCTCCTTCCCTCCTTGCACGCACAGGTACACCAGAACGACGCCCCCGCCCCCGAAGACAGGAACCCGAGGCCGAAGCACCCTCCTCCGCGAGTGCCCGCGACGCCGTCCGCCTACGGCCGTCGCACGCGTCTTCTGCCGCCGCTTGGTCGACCACGAGCCCCTGGTGAGATCCGCGCCGTCCTCCTCTTCCTCCTAGTCCAAACCCCGCTCGAATCCGTGCTACGTAGCACTCAGGCCGCTCAGCTCCGGCGAGCCGCCACCAACTACGGCCAGGCGCCACCGTACCGAGTACCCCCCGCCGGCGATCCAACACCAGCCACTCCCCTGCCGCTGGATCTTCCACGGACGGTGCAGATCACGTACCCCTTCGCCATTCTGCAACCGGTCCACCATGGACCAGTGGACCTGGTCCACAGCGCGGTCCACAGCCGTGTCAGCACCACATCTGCACCACGTCAGCGTACCCAGCCAGTCGCAGCGTGCCGCGTGGCGTCCAGTCAGCAGATCCGCCCGGTCAGCCATTCTTTTGCAGTTTAGCCCCTGACGAAATAGGATATAACCCACCAAATCTTTGTGTCTTGCTGTTTTGCACAAGAAGCCCCAGAAGTATCCCACCTTTTGCAGATAAGGCCAACTGAGCCTCTTTTACACCCAGAACCTTATGTTTTCTCATATTCGCGGCCAGAATTCCCTGAGTCTTGCGAATCTTCCGTCCTAGTCCCCGAAGTCCACAGTTTACTACATCTAGGTCCCCGAAACCTTCAAAAGCTCATATCTTTCTCGTCCTAGCTCCGTTTTAGCTCGTTCAAGTTGCATTAGTTTTGTTTCGATGTAAAGTACGTGTTAGTAGTGACGTTAACCATGTTTCATGTTTCTAAAAATTAAAGTTAACATTAATTTGAATAATATCCAATTCAAACTCTTTTGAATAACATCTAATATAGGTTTAACCTTCGCTTTTCTTTAAACAAAAGTAAACATGATTAATTTGAACATAAATATGTTTTTCTTGTAATTTGTTTAGCTCAACCCGGCACATGTTTTAGCTCGTTAGTTGCTCTCACATAAAGTTTCTTTTATAAAGATAAATGCTAAATTTGTATAAATTCTAATAAACTTCATAAATAAAATATGGCTAGGTTTATACCGTGCTTTCTATTCAAGTGTATATTTGATTAAGTTATAACATGTGGTATTTCTCTGAAATACCCATTAAACATATTTCTTTAATTAAAATAAATCAAGCGTATAGTCCCTTCTTTCTTATAATATAATCTTTACCGATAGTTGTGCCTTTTTACTTGTAGCTCCGTTCAGTCGTCCCTTGCGCTCTAGAGTTTGTAGCTAGCTCACGTTAGCTAGTGGTGCGCCTTTTTATAAAATGATTTTAGTGTCTGGTGTATTGTTCTTAGTTGCTTTAATTGTTGTTTCAGTTGATTGTTGCGCGTGAAGGAACGTCTCTGAGCAGTGGAGCAGTGGAGCATTGGGAAACGAGCAAGTGTCCTTGACATCTTGCTATTTTATACCATCATGTTTTATTCACAATAATCACTGCTTTATTTTATGCTTTCTTGCATTAGATGTCTAATCTGATGGGAATCCTATTAAGGACTGTTTACTAGATTTTCATGATCATTCCTTGTTTACCCTTAGCGGTTACCTATATGGGTAGAATATGCTTAGTTTGCTCAACATGGTTGGGTTTAATCTTAAACTTGATTAATGATTATGCAACGTGTTAATGTGGGTTATGGTTAGCAACATGAACACCCTAGGCGACTCAGGCAAGTGGTTTGAACGGTGGCTTGTGATTGCTTGATGTTGGCCTTGCCTGAGTCAACTTTATAAGGACCGGTCTGTGGAGTGACCACCCGAGACATACAGTACAACCACAAGAACTAATGGGCTATGGTCTTGGCCAATTAAGTAGGGTAAACCAGCGGTCTGTGTTAAGCTGTCTAGGCTGGATGAGGGCGTAGTTCCCAAGAGTCCGGCAAGGAGCCTCGGGTGTCGCTGACACTCCGTAACCCGGTTAATACGCGCTGGAGAACCTATGTAAAGGCCTCGTAGCGTCCCTATGCCATCACACCTAAGGAAGTGTGAAAGTGCCTGATCCGCACAGCATGGTTGGGTTTAACGTTCTATTGAACGTTTACGCGACTCGTGGGTAAAGATGTACAACCTCTGCAGAGTGTTAAAAACTGTTATAACAGCCGTGCTCACTGTCAAGAGCGGCCTGGACCCTCACATGGTTATTTGGTGGTTTGGGTGGATCACAGTGGTGGTAACTGTGGTTTGGGAGCTGGTTTTGATTCTATGATGTTTTAACCCTAGGATCAGGACAGGTTGGTGCCTGTGCCTCGAAGGGGATGGGAAGCTTTATACATAATAATTTCTAGGTGCTTAATTAAAACTTGACTAACTAAAACTTGAGCTTTGCAGTCCACCAAATAAAGCCTTCCTTGCTTTAAGCCAGCATGTTATGCATACCTTTTCCCTCCACTTGCGGAGTACACGCCTCCAGGTGTACTCACCGTTTTCTCTTTCAACCCCTGCTGTTCTCTCCCCACTGCTGGTCTGATAAACAGAAGTTAGAAGAAAGAGCTACATCGTGAAGACCTGGAGTTCTAGGTTGGCGTGCCCCCAGTCGACGTTCTTGTGGAAGATGGTGCCTACTCTGCTGTGATAGAATAACAATGTGTAATCTTTTGTTTTAGACCCTCGGGTCATTTTGTAATAGTTATACGCTTGTAATGATATATGTTGTGATATTACACTGATGATGTTACTTTATGCATGAATTTTGATCCTAGGCATGCATAAAGGGTGCATTCAGTTTGTTCTTTAAAACCGGGTGTTACAGGAGGCGGAGGGTGTAGTAGCCCACCACCTCTTCCGCCCCGCCACCACCCCCACCCAATTCACGAGCATTTGATTTGATTTGATTTTTTTAGTTCCATCCCGTAGTTTTGGCGAGTGTAGGAAATTAGAACTTGCTTTGATGCCATTCAATGTTTGCCTAATTCTAGGCATGTCTAGAAATTTTGGCTACCAATGCAGGTGTTCTTGTTGTCGTAACCCAGCAGGCGCTCTCTCTCTCTCTTCTTTTTTTCTTTTTTTGGAATTAAAGGCAGGAGCACTACCACATCATATAAGAAGAAGGTGCCTCATATTAGTATAGGAGTTTATTTGCGGTGTGTTTGTCAACTAATGGGAGTTAGCGGTATGTGTGTTGTGCGAACTGATACAAGTATTATTTTGTGATTATTTTATCCCTGAAAAGGAAAGTTCTACTACTTGCCAGGGATCTCTATAGGAGCTTTGATACTGGTGTGGAAATGGATCATTTGAGCAGAGATGCTGAAGGTATCCTGAACTTTCTGTGTTTATACCTTGTCGTCATTCCTTTTCCTTTCTATTGTAAGTTAATGCACCATAGTGTCTGGTTGCTTATTCTGCTACTTTGTAGAAGATAGTGGCCATCATCAAGTTGCCACAGGGCAATTTGATAATGTCACAGAAGGTGAAGTGTACATGCCATATAACTCAATAGCGTAAAGCTCTGTATTCTGATTGATTTCTCAAAAAAAATTTAACCATGTAGTAAGCTTGTCCAATTAGGATTGTTGCTGGTCAAACTTAGGCCAGTCACAGTGGGGTTTTATGGAGGGTTTCATGGTATTCAATTTCCTGACATAAATCTGTAACATAGTATTGATGTTAATACATCCATCACGAAAATATCGATGCTACTTGTCATGGGACTTGAAAGATTTGCTGTTCACATGCTCTGAATCATCAGCCGGCTTTAGACCATGATAGATGTAAGGGTAAACATTTGGCATGCCTATTTCGCCGATGTTTGGGTTGCTAGTTGCTACCAGAATCTGTCAACTCATCCCTCTTATTTTACCAAATTATATTGGCATGTTTGGGTTGGTATCATGTTGTCTAGTTGATTATAGCATTTTTAGCATATTACTTTTTTAAGGATTTAAGACGGAAACTTATATCAGTAATGTTTCAGATGATGAATTCTCATGTGCTGATGACAAGCCCCAAGTGAAGTTTATTGATTATGAAAATAATGGTCTTCATCAGCATCATGACCCTGATTATGGTCATGTGATGATTACAGATCCTCTCACTTTCATTGACGGCAAACCAAAATCTATCCTCTTTGGGGAAACATGTTCAGACACCATAAAAATAGAGAATACCTCTCCTGGATCTGTGTTTTTATGTAGGATACAAATATTTGGTTCAATCCCAGAAAACAGCTTTGTTTTATCAATGAGTTCACCACTAGATGGTGGTAAATCTAATCTGGAAGACGCTACACTTCTCCCTGGACGGACTAAGATAGTTTGGCTCACATGTATGCCTAAAGATATTGGTTTTGCATACATTAGTTGTGCATTTTTGTTTCGGAGATATGACGATTTAACGTGTAGCTTGTCTAATGGTCGATGATAATATCTCTAAAGCCTTATATGTTCGTACACCTCATTATCGGAGATGCCCTCAAAATATCAAACTTGATTACTCTCCAATTGTGCCATGTATCCATGAGCGTGGTCCGATTAGACGAAGACCTGATGCATTTTCCTTGGATTTTAGCGTGGCAAACTACTATGAAACTTTCATGTCTCTTTTAACCATGGAAGAATCCCATCTCACGGTATTTCAGCATCCATAGTAGATTAATAGTATCAATATGCAAATTTAATATTGACTTTCAATGGCTTTCAATTTATTGACGTCCCTAGTTAGGCAGAAAGGAGGCCATCACCACTCCACGGGGACAATATATCTGTTACCTATGTTGGTACACATGCTCAGACTTACAAAGTTAGTAACCTATCATTGATGTTTGAATATTTATTTGTCATTCTTAAAGGTCAGATATAAGTATATATATGCTACCAACAATTAATTATATGTTTGGCATTTTCGTCAGGGCACCATTACAAAGGTTGCAGCGAATGGGATATCTGTAGAGTTCGGTTATGAGTTCTACAACGATCACCATGATCACCATCCCAAGTACCGGTACAATGTTTAGTTCGGATACAATGAAGTTGACCGGAGGCTCTATAGGTCTTTAAACAGTGCACAACATTTCGGAGCTGAGATTTTATTTCCCTGCTAATACTAGTAAGAAATGTGGAAAGGTTTATTTTTTGCCTTTGATCCCACACTTAAACACCAAGCAAAAAAATGCGGTTGCAAGGATACTTGGCTGCCGTGGTCTTCCACCATATGTCATACATGGACCTCCAGGAATTGGCAAGAAATTGACAGTTGTAGAGGCCATTTCTCAAGTTGTTAAACAAAGGAAAAATGTTCTCGTATGTGCTGCTACCAATGCATCAGCTGACGTTCTATTGAAAAAGCTCCTGCCACATATGACTTGTTGCCCTTGTGATATCTTCAGGCTGAACGCCCCAAGCCGTCAATATGAAGATGTAGATCCTATATTGATCCAGTACTGCTTTGTTAAACATAAAAAATTCAAATGCCCCTGTTTGGAAAAATTGAAGCACTACAAGATTGTTATAACAACATACATGATTTCTTATCTGCTGCGAGATAAGAGCATTGCCCGAGATCATTTCACACACATTTTTCTTGATGACGTTGGGCAAGTTTCTGAACCAGAGACGATGATTCCTTTGTCCCTATGTGGAAGCGACACTATAGTTGTGTTAGCAGGAGATCCAATGCAATTGGGGCCTGTGGTTTATTGTAGGGAAGCAGAAAAGAATGGTTTGGGGAAATCATATCTGCAAAGGCTGCTTGAATCTGAGCAGTACCAAACAGGGAATTCTAACTATGTGACAAAGCTTGCGATTAATTATCGTTGCCATCCAGCAATCCTGAAGGTACCATCGAAGCTTTTCTACAGTGGAGAAATGATCTCTCATGACAAACATAATGTGCCATTGACTTATGATTGTATTGGTCTACGTAATAATCTATTCCCAATTCTTTTTATCGGAATACATGGATGTGATGAGATGGACAAAACTGATCCATCATGGTTCAATAGGATTGAAGTTAGTAAGGTTGTAAGCCTCGTGAGGAACTCACAAGCAACAGTCTTGTCCGTGAAGCTGATATAGGAGTCATTGCTCCATACCGCCAGCATGTTGCAAAGATTAAGAAAGCCCTTAAAAAACTTGACATGACTCAATTGAAAGTGGGTAATGTGGAACAATTCATAGGTGAAGAGCGGGACGTGATAATTGTCTCTACACTCAGGTCAACTGCAAAGTATAATGAATTTGACAAGTTGTTTAATCTTGGATTTTTGAGCAATCATAGTTCAATGTTGCGATTAGCCGTGCAAAATCACTGCTCATCATTGTCGGGAACCCTAATATGATCATAAAGGTAATACTCTCTCTATCATTATCTATATCAATCAAGATGCACTAATATTTATACTTCCATCAAATTTACAATTTCAGGATTTGCATTGGGATAAGCTCATGCGGTAATGTTCTAATAATGGTTCTTATCAAGGATGCCCACTACCACCATCGCACTATGGGTCTTACTAGTTTTAGTTAGGAGCCTAAGTCTGGTAGTATTCGATTTTGTTTATTTCATTGTTTATGAATTAATAGTTGTTATTGTTGGCGTTTCTTAACGTCACCACTAGTTGTACACCTAGAGGGAGTGGATAAGAACAACCGGGTATACCGCAAGTGCACGTAAATACCGCTGTAGCACTTCCCCAAGGAAGGAGAGTATTCCAAGGGTATCGAATCCAAGGAACGGTGTGCACTATCTCCTACTTCTAGTATAGATGATCCAAGGACACAACTCTGATGGATAGGATAGGTAGAAAGGATCTGCTCAGACCGAGCGTAGAGTCTAGTAACGTTCTCTCGGGTATAACACTCACTTCGGGCACCAGGCACACGGCCTTTGTGCTGGCTTGAGCCCAACTCGGTACGCGACGTAGGAGGGTTGACAAAGGGTCCAACAGGCTGTCACCACTGCGGCCTACCTCTACGCTACGATCGTACGTGGCCTTCGAAGGGTAGCTTATGGTCCAGACACCTCGTCTACACCACTCACTATTCCTACAAATCCACGAGGGAGATACTGGCACTAGCTCAAGGTATGCTCTATCACTCATGCAAGATCATGAATGCACTTTGATCTAATAGGAAACATGCAGGAGCTTCACTTTACTCTAATTAGACAGGCAGGCAAACTAGATGCAAACTTATGATCTAAGTCTACTGGATCGAAAGGGTTGTGTTCGAAGAAAACAAGCCTCTAAACCAAGAACAAACGAAGAACACAAGAACAAAGCAACTAAGCATGCATACAACTTTAGTCTAAATAGGAAATATCGAAATACTCACTTTAGTCTAGTTGAAGAACAAAGGCACCGCTGAGGATCATTCTTGAGGAAGATGTCATGAACATGACATGGCCTCAAGCCTCCCACCTCACTTCCTAGCACTAATCCTATACAAAGAGCTCTCCTCTCCTAAAGAGAGAGGCTTCAAGCCAAAATGAAGAGGAGGAGAAGAGTGTGTTCCAAAATGGAGCCCCTCCCCTCCTATTTATAGAGGAGGGAGAGGCTTACCTTTGGCACCATTTGCCTCCACTTTTTCAGCCATCCTTGGGTGCCACCAATAGGAGAGTGACACGTGGCGAGGAATCTTGCAATGCACTCTTCTCTAGCTTCCAGGGGAAGAAACCAAACCGACCTTCTTTCGGCCAATAAACGGGTGCCATGTCACCAATCCACCCCGGGGCGTTGCAAGGGATCAACCAGGAAGCACCACGTGGAAGCAGATGGCGAACAGTGGCAAAAAGGGTTCGGCCGACCCTAGCCCACCACTTTCTGGCTTGTTCTTTCTCTGGGTGACTGATATGTGGGCCCTTATGACGGTTCTAGGTGCATGCCGAGTTTGGAGGTGGTTTGGGTCCCTGGTGGGCCCTTGGATCCTTGTGCTGCACACGTGGCGGTGTCTGATTCGTCGGGAGTTGCTTCACATGGATTGATGAGGTGTCATGGACACATGGCATCCAATGTGGCACACGTCGCCACGTGGTCTGGTGTGGGTCCCACCGGCTCACAAGATATCTTGTCTTGTGCATATCTTTCTCATCCGCACTCTGATGTAGGCATATAATATGTCCATTTCGATCGTCTTGACGAGCCCATCACAATGGTGCAGTCCAAATTGGCATTTGAGGATGTTTATGATGATGTCCTTTAATAGCCATTGGACTACTTACTCTCAACTGTACCATTTGGCACGTATTTCGGTGCATCCTGCAACAAAAGCTAGAAACACCAACACTTGTGGAAACTATCAGTATCAAGCCCTATTCTAGTGTTGATGATCCTTTTACATTTGTTTTATGCAGATATTGACAGTGTAAAAGTAGCACTTTTCGACCGTCAACAGTTATGAAGTGAATATTTTGTGGATTGCTTGTTACACATGCTCGTCTAACAAGTAATTTCAGGTATCCATGATGCTGCAACAAATTTGTTGCCATGGCAATGACATAATGGGAACTGGCTGGCATCTCTTGTGGTGGCGGCTGGCTCAGTGTGGGACATCGTTGGCAATGACAACGGTACTGGTGGTTGTCGTCAGAGGTTGCAGCTGCCGATACGTGTTTTATTGGTTTGGTTGAGTTCAGCCAGTGGAGTCATGCATCGCGTTGATATTGAATTTACTCATCTAAGGCATGGGACAATGGCAGAATTGCCATCGTCGGACCCAACTATCCAGGCCGCCGTTGAACGTCGCCAAAACCAGGTGATTCTTTCTTTCTTCCTGGTTAAAAGTGATGTCATAGGATCTATTCCTGGACAAGTTGGTGAAGGCGAAGAAGCCATGCCACTATGTTTTACTGACCTTTTTAGCCTGTTGGTGTGACTCCCCTAGTTGCTCAAAGTAAGTGATGAACTGATGTCATTGTGAACTGATTTCCCACAACACTGACTAGGTTACGCACGGCGTCGGATACGAAAAATCCATGCTGCAACCTATCGTGGTCACTTCCAAGAGTCTGCAGTGTTGCGTTCTTGTTCACTATTGAGTTATAAATATAGTGTTGAGTTACGCACCTATAAGACTGCTGGCTGCATGGCTCAACACTAACTAAGTTACGCACAGATTGGTTGTGCAAAATCCACGCTGCATCCAGTCGTGTCCATTCTGCGCGTCACTGCACCAACTCGGTTACGCACGGTTCGGCGACGCACCATCCCATGGCGCATGCATCTCCGACTGGGTTACGCACAGTGCTGGTTACATGAAATTCATGCTGCATTCTGTCGTGTCGATCCTGCGCGTCACCTGGTCCAGCTCGGTTACGCACGGTTTGACGACGCACCATCCGTTGTGTATGGCACGTGTAACACTGACTGGGTTACGCACGGAGTCTGTCATGCAAAATCCCCATGCATCCGGTCATGTCATTCCATCAAATAACCTGGAGCTGATAAGGTTACACAAAATGCACGATGCAGCCGGTCGTGTCAATTCCGCGCGTGACCTGCACAGGTTACGCACCGTTCGTGCTGCTTGATGCAACATCGTCTGGGTTACACACCTTTATGACGGCTGGCCGCATGGTGCAACACAGACTAGCTTACGTACGATGTCGGATACACAAAATCCACGCTGCATCCAGTCGTGTTGATCCTGCACATCACCTGCTCCAGCTCGGTTACGCATGGTTCGGCGACGCACCGTGCATTACCGGCTAGGTTACGTAAAATCCACACTACCTCCGGTTGTGTCGATTCAGTTCGGTCATTTCCTTGGGCTTTCTATGAATGGACCCTATCTTGCCTCAGCCCACTCGCCCTCACAGCTAGAGATCTCTCACAGCTATGGCCGAATCCCGCCCCATCCGTCGCCGCCGTAGCCGCCGACACCGCCCCCACAGCCGCTGCAGCCGCCGACACCCACTCCCACCACCATAACCGTGCTCGGTGATGACATCCTCTGTGAAATCTTCCTGCGCCTCCCCGCCATCACGAGCCTCGCCCGAGCGGCATTCACCTGCCGCGCATTTCTCGGCGTTGTACGCTCCTCCCCCGCCTTCCGGCGCCGCTTCCGTGTGCTCCACGCACCGCTGCTCCTCGCCCTGTTCATGAGGCCCTACGGCTGCATGCCAGCGCAATGACTTGGTCGCCGCCTTCGGCTGTCTACTCGAAAACTCTAACTCCAAGTCTGAGTGGTATATCGAACCCGATGTCCCCAACAGCAAGGGGTATGCCAGCTTCGTTAGCAGCTCCACCTACCAATGCACCTCCTATAGCCTGCACTCAAAGGGTCTGAAAATCTACCCAAAGGTGGCCAAGAATCTCCGCTTGGACTTCCTCACAGCCGACACCTTTCTTGAGTTCTACACGCTCTTGGAGGACGGCAAGGAGAAGAAGCCGTCCTGTGTAGTCTGCGTCCACCAGAACAGCACCTGGACATGGGCGCTTGTGGCTGTCTTCTCGTCACAGACCATGGAGTGGTGAGTCGTTTTGCCACAGACGCAAACACGGGGCGTGCTGAAAGTTCAAGAAAAATTCCCCACTGGCACAGTTGTCAATGGCTTCGTCTGTTGGATACACAAGTGGCAGGGATGCATCGTCGCCCTAAACACTGAGGCATTTCAGTTCTCTTGGATGGAACTACCACCGACCTTGAAATGGCCAATGTTAGTGTTTCAGCTTGGTCAGACCAATGATGGGAAGTTGTGTGTCATTTTTGCACTGCAATGCATGCTTTCTGTTTGGCTCTGGGAAGCTGATGATAAGGGTGTCAAGAGATTCATGTCGCAGGAGATGATCTTATTGTGCCCAACTTTTAATAAGATCACCGAGCTTTCAGAAGAGGCTCATGTTGGAATGCATCCTATGGCAGTTATCAAAGGCTTTGTGTACCTATCTGCCTACCTAGGTTGGGACCGTCGGTATTTGTTCCTCTCCTTCTGCTTGGAAACAGGCGAGATGAATTTGTTCTGTAAGGAAAGCCGGTTTGTAGTATCAGAAGTTTTTCCGTACATCATGGTCATTTGGCCGTCGTCTTTACATGGCAAGGTGAGCCTATACGTATACGTATTCCTTGTGACATGATAAAATATGTTCCATCCCTCAGTTGTAGGCCGTTCTCATCACATGAGAGTAGGTCATCGTATTATTGTAGAATTCTGTCATCGGCTTTCTGGTTTAGATGAAGTAACATGAATAAAATTACTCATAACCATGCTGCTTAGTTGCTGATTGTATACGATAGCATGAGGGATTGTCTACATTATATGATACCATAAGGATTTGTAATGTTATTCGCTATATTTCATGCTGGAATTCTTTGTCCACTTACTTTATAATGCTAACCAATTCAAGGGTATCATATTTCAGTTTCATTGGTGCTGTAGTACACGCTAAGCAATTTTATTTGTATAATTAGAATCTATTACTCGGTCCTACTGGCTGCTACATTTTTTCTATGCAAAATCTTATATCACATATGAGTTATTTTTATGTCACAGGAGGATTCAGACACCATAGTTACAGGAAAAATGTCTGAAGATGATGGTCCTATGGGCACCGAAAAGGCTTCTCCTGTCCTTTTCACAGCGTTGAAATCATTCAGAGAACAACTAATTGATGATGACAACTCTAAATTTGCAGAGATAGAGGCCTTCTTACTTGATGATGAGACGAACTCTCTTCTGAATAGAATTGTTACTTTAGAGTCAGGATGGAAGCTGCAAGACATCGTGTCTTGAGAATAGGTACTGAACCCAATAGTAGGAATTAGCAGGGGATGGAGAGAGCAAGCTACTAGCAAATGTGCAAGGGAATGTTGGGTAGGGCCTGTTCCTGATTCTTTATTGGGTGGCCCTAGTTCTGGTGTCTCATCTTAATTTGGGCTTTTATTGAGACATGTTGTGAGGGAAGGATGGAGACGTTATGTGATAATGGTGTCATGTTCCATGTCTGTTTATTGTCACTATGTCATCTGTCATTTTTCCAAATATGTCGTTGTTACCCCCATATGTCTTTACATGAATAGAAATGTGATAGAAAAGGTATTTACCTTGCCAAAGCTAAAGATTTCATGTTTTCCAAATTCTTGAATATATGCCAGTTGCCTCCCCTTCTGATAACTGCTCTCGCGCTTCTTGGAAAATAGATGCTTCCTTTGAATTTGCCAATTTGATTCTAAATGGCATCAACATTGTCGTTTGCCGTGCTCGGTGACAAAGAACCCGGCAAGGTATTCGCGTCGAGGAAAGCTCGGCTTCATAGAACGAAGTTACCATCTGTGGCGCCGGGGTCGGCACCAAGCTGTGGGCCGGCCTGTGGGCTTGCTGGGCTCGGCCTGCCGCAGTGGGATGACCCATCTATAACCATCTGTGGCTAAGAGCATTGTCTTAGGATGTTTTTTTTTGAATTACACAGTATATCGGAGACACTCACAATGCACGCACACTCATCTGGTCGTGCTGAATCAGTGCGTAACCTGGACTAGTTACGCACCGTCCGTGCTGGTAGATTGATGCAACACCGACAGGGACGTGTCAAATTAGCACGTAACCACAAGAGATATCGCACCGTCCATGCTGCTTGATGCAACACCGATTGGGTCGTGTGGAATCAGCGCGTAACATGCAGAGGTTACACACTGTCCATGCTGCTTGATGCAACACCGACTCGGTTAAGCACATAGTAGGTTACGCACCATTAAGATGGCTGGCTGCATGGCTCGACACTGACTGGCTTACGCATTGATCGGTTGCGCAAAATCCATGCTGCATCCGGTCGTGTCGATTCTACGCATCACCTGCTCCAGCTCAGTTACGCACGGTTCGGCGATGCAACATCCCATGGTGCGTGCATCACCGACTGGGTTAGGCACCATGACGGTTACGCAAAATCCACACTGCATTCTGATTCGACGCACCATCCTACTCGGTTACACACATTTCGGCAACGCACCATCCATTCTGCATGGTGCGTGCATCACCGACTGGGTTACGCACAGAGTCTATCATGCAAAATCCCCATGCATCCGGTCGTGTCATTGCATCGTGTAACCTGGAGCCGATAAGGTTATGCAAAATCCACGCCGCATCCGGTCGGGTCAAATGAGCATGTAACCTGTACAGGGCACCATCCATGGAGTCTGATGCAACAAAGACTGGGTCGTGTCAAATCAGCACGTAATCTCCACAGGGTACGCAGTATGCACCATCTGTGCTGCTTGATGCAACACCGACTGGGTTACGCATAGATCGGTTGCGCAAAATCCACGTTGCATCCGGTTGTGTCGATTCTGTGTGCCACCTGCACCAGCTCGGTTACGCACAGTTCGGCGACACACCATCCATTCTGCATGATGCATGCATCACCAACTGAGTTACGCACCGTGACGGTTACACAAAATCCACGCTGCATTCTGATTTGACGCACCATCTTGCTTAGTTACACACGTTTCGGTGATGCACCATCCGTTCTGCATGGTGCGTGCATCACTGACTGGGTGACGCACGGAGTCTGTCACGCAAAATCCACATGCATCCGGTCGGGTTGTTGCATCGTGTAACCTGGAGCCGATAAGGTTACACAAAATCCATGCTGCATTCGGTCGTGTCGAATCAGTGCGTAACCTGTACAGGGCACCGTCCGTGGAGTGTGATGCAACACCAACTGGGTCGTGTCGAATTAGCGTGTAACCTCCATAGGGTACACAGTACGCACCGTCTGTGCTGCTTGATACAACATCGACTGGGTCACGCACCTCTGAGGACCGGGTGTGTCCGAGGACTAGTGGAGGGTCGCTCCTTAGTGATGAGTGATTGACAACATTGTGTGGACTGATGCTTGACAAAGTGTGCAGGTACAGGTTGCGGCTTTACTCGTGTCGGTGCAGGTGAAGAACAAGCGCGAAAGGCCTTAGCCGTGGTGGCCTCCGGGTGATGGAGAGGCAAGTAGGCTTGGGTCGATGGACCCGGTGGCCGATGGGGTCAAGTGCGAGCCGTGCAGTGCAAGATTGGTGGGCTGAAGTCGTGAACATGGGCCGGTGCATGGTAGCGGATGGAGCCCGAAGCTTGCACGCGGGGTTTGTTGGTTTGCCCACAAAACCATCGGTGGACGGTTTCTTGGTTTGGGCCTCAAAACCAAGCCCGGAGGCCCGAGGTGACGGAGACAGTGATCCGGGAGCTTCAGGACGCTTCGAGGCGGAGGGCACGTGGCGTGATCGTGGAGTTTGCGTCGATGTGAAGCGAAGCCGCGGTGGAAGCATGTCCGTCTGATGAAGACTTGACCAAAATGCCCCTGAGGGGTTGTATCTTCATTTCAAGTTGTAGGGGTAGCATGGTCATTTACCTCCCTCCGATGGACTTCGTATAAATAGCGGAGAGGTGGATGGAATCTCTCTGTCTTGGACTCTAGGGTTTCCTCCCCCGGTAGATTGCTCTGAACTACTTCTTTCCCCTCTGTATTCCTTAGGCTAGATTCTTGTATGCACTCTGACCTCTGGATGTATGGAAGCATTCGGCATTACGGTGATCTCCTAGTCCTTTGTGATTTTCGTGTCATTTTCGAGGCTATTTTTGGGGGGTTTTGTTCTTCACTCGATTCATGGATTTGAGGGCGTTTCTTCTCGGATTTCTTTGAGGGGATCATGGGTGAATGCCTTGTGCATCTTTGTGTGTGATCTTGACCCCTCAAACGCCGGGAAACACCTTCGATTCATGCGTTTTTGGTTAGTGCCCGAGTTCATGGTGTTGGTTCGTGTGATCCGCGATTCCCGGTGATTTAGGGAGTTAGAGGTCGAGATTTTTGTGGCATAGCATCCTTGTGTGACGCTTTCCATCTCCCCAAAATCTTGTCTCAAGAGCTCCAGCCGTTTGGGAGATCCGGTGATGGAAAGGTGGAGTTGACTCCCGAGCTCGAGCATTTTTCTCTTCTGTTCGTGCTTGGCGGATGGTCCGCGAGGCCCTGGCAGAGTTGATGTTCTTCGTGTTCTTCGCGTGTTCTTGTGTGCCTTTATTTCGATCTGTTGAGTAGGTTGGTTTTTGGTCTGCGAAATTTTGCGAACGGTCCGTACTAGAGTGCCGGACGGTCCGTGACGAGGCGGACAGTCCACGAGTCCATCACGGACGATCCGTTTTTCTCGGTGCGCTACTGGAGGTTTTGGTGGTGTTTTCAGACGGTTCGCCGAGACCCCACGGACGGTACACGCCGTCATCGCGGACAGTCTGCCTGGTCCTCCTGAACGGTCCGCCAGGGACTTCGCAGAGTTGCCTAAGTCCTTTGATTCTTGTCTAGTTGCTTCCGCGTTTTGCTTCAAGGCTTGTGTCTTGATCTTGTGAGCTTGTGTGTGCCTTGTTGAGTTCTTCTTTGGTGTGTGCGGGTACTCGGAGTGACAATCAGGGTATAGGCTGAGTTCGACCTTCGGGAAGAATTTTTATCGGCTCCCATTCACTCCCCCCCCCCCTCTCTGGTCGCCTATTCGGTCCTTCAATTGGTATCAGAGCCGGTTACGGATCTTCTTGATTCTAACCAGTCCAAGATCCAAAGATGGGCAATTATGGCAAGGGGTCGGGTCCTCCGCACTTTGATGGCAAGAATTACCCGATGTGGGAGAGGCGCATCGGCGCGTTTTTTGCGAGGGAAGGGAACTCTGATCTGGGAGGTCACTCAGAATCCTCAATATGACATCCCAGATAGTTTTCTGCTTCCAGGATCGCGGGACATGTGTGAGACCAACAGCAAGGCCGTTGATTACTTGTTCCGTGCTCTCTGTGCCTCGGAGTTCGAGCGAGTGTATGGAGAGAATGTGGCCGGAAAGATTTGGCTCAAGTTGAGAAATGCTCATGTTGGCAATGCCCAAGTGCAAGCCCGTTTGTTTTCCACTTACCGGAGAGAGTACGAGAACTTCACTCATCTCCCCGGTGAGCCGACCGATGCTATGTTATAGCGCTTCAGTAGCATAGTCAACAACATGAGGGCCAATGTGACAGTGCTCCCATACACGGATCATGATCAAGCTATCAAGCTTTTGCATGCCCTGGATAGGTTTGTGTGGAGTGCCAAGGTCGAGGCCATTGAGGAGTCGAGCGTGTATGATACACTTACGCTTGATGAGCTGTTTCTAAGCTCAGGTCTTCAGAGGTTGATCGTGGCTTGAGAGCCAAGAGCGAGAGCCCCACTGATCCTCATAGTTTGGCTCTTGTCTCAGGATCAAGGTCTAACACCAACTCTGGTGGGTTCTCTTTGTCTTGTCTAGTGTCTTTGCTACATGAAGACTTTGAGGTACTGAGCGAGGATGATCTCGCCTTGTTGAGCAAGAGGTTTGGGCGGATGTATGAGAACCGCAGAATGCAAGGCGGAGCTCGGGGATGTGCTATCGGTGCGGGAAGCACGGGCACATCATCACCGAATGCCCTGAAGCCATGGAGATCAAGAACGACTACAAGGGCAAGCCCAAGCACGACTACAACAAGCACCGCTCCCGGAACGACTACAAGGACAAGCACAAGGACAAGGGCGAGAGAAGGCACAAGAAGAGTGGCGGCCACAAGAAGAAGACGGCTCGAGCGATGGTTGCCGGAGCGAGCGACATCGACTCCACATCAAGCGATGCTTCTTCCGACTCGAGCAGCGAGGAAGAGCAAGAAAGGCGCAAGGACAAGCGACACACGGGCAAGAACTTCACTGGCTTGAGCTTCGTCGCACAAGGAGGCCTTTGCGGCATGGCGCACTCCAAGAAGGGTGGAAAGCACAGCTCGGATTCGAACTCCGACTCCGATGAAGATGTACGACAGGATCCCAACTTCTTGCTAGAGGAGAATGCTAGGCTCAATGAGTTGCTTGATAACTGTGATGATGTGCTTAGAAAGACCAACAAGGAGAAGAGGGAATTTAGGTCTTTGTTGGGTGATGCTAAGGATAAGATAGCCGAGCTTGAATCCTTGCTTGTGGGTGCTAGAAATGAGATAGGATCTTTGAAATCTACTCCTGTGGTGTCTGATGAGATGGATTGTGGTGATTGCTCAGTTTTTCTTGCTGATTTGACTGCTCTCAAGGAGAAGCATGCCTCTACTTTGGAGGAACTAGATGTGATTAGGATTGAGTGTGATTGTTGGGCGCTTGTACCTCACGTCCTGTTTTGCATGCTAGGCTAGATGAGTCTCACACTAGAATTGTTTCTCTTGAGGCGGCATTGAAAGCTCCTCTTCCTACATCATGTTCAACCTGTGAAATGCATGCTTTGAAAAACATGGAATTTGCACACTATGTTGATCGTCTGCAGGATGAAAATGATGAGTTGAGGAAAATGATGGGGTGGTTGTCTGGGCATGAGCCACAATTGAGTTTGATGTTGGCTCAGTTTAAGAGGTTTGATGGTCAGGCGTTGGGGGCTGACAAGTGTGGTGAGAAGAGTGGTGAGGGAGAAGAGAAAGTTGGAGAGATTCCTATTCCACCACACACCACACCAATGAACAAATTTGCACCCAAGCCAAACCACCTCAAAAACAAGCTAGACACAACACCAGATCCACCAGTGTTCCCCCACAAAGTTGAGAACTACCAAAAACCCATCAAGTTTGTGAGCACCCAGGGGAGTGTCTTTGATGTGAAGTCAGGAGAGAAAGGTGTTGAGAAAACCACAGAAAAGCCACCGCCTAAACCACAGCCGATCCGCTTCCATTGTGAGTATTGTGGGAGGGATGGGCATAAGGATGAGTTCTATTTCCGGAGGAAGAGAGATGAGAGGTTTGCTAGGGAGATGGCAAACAAGGACAGGTACCACCTTTCTCGTGGTGTGCCTGAGCCTCGTGGAGGGCCTCTACCTAGGGGTGAGGTGTATGTGCGTACAGTTCCCACTCGTGGAGGAGGAGGTGGTTTCCCTCAGAGAGATAGGCGTGTTGGGTTTGGGCGTGGTGAGTTGGCTCGACGTGCTCCTTCTCGTGACTGTTACGAGTTTGCGAGGCACGATCGGAGATTTGGGTCTCAGATGGACTACGGGCCACGTTTTCCCCATCGTGGTGCGTGTACTCCAGTGAGACGTGATAGGTCCTTTGGTGGTAGGCGTGAGAGGGTTCTGCCTAGAGGTTTCGGTAGGATGGACTTTGCTAACCCTTCTTTTGAGCAAATGGCTCGACACTGGTTTGACTCTTTTGGTACTAACCCCAGTGTTGAGTCGCTTGCTCATTCTCGTTCTCGTTTTTTATTGCAGGTCGGAGGCTTGGAGGACTTTTGGTTGATCGACTCCGGTTGGTCACAACACATGACCAGAGATCGTGGGAGGTTCTCCAACCTCACCCCGGTGAGTACGAGGGAGTACATCACTTTCGGGGACAATGGGAGAGGACGAGTGCTTGCTGAAGGTATGGTGAAGGTGAGTAGCAAGGTGACCTTAAGAAGTGTGGCCCTGGTCAAGTCACTTGGTTTTAGCCTGTTATCAGTATCTCAGTTACTGGACGAAGGTTTTGAAGTTCGTTTTAAGTCGGGTGCTTCTCGTGTGCTTGATTCTCGAGGTGATCTTGTCTGTACGATCGTCCCCGAGGGTCAAATCTTTCGTGCCGATTTTTCCCAGTCTGTTGGTCCTCCTCGAGGCTTTGTTGCTGGCGTTTCGGTCGAGCTTTGGAAATAGCATAGGAGGTTGGGACACTTGAGCTTTGAGTTGCTTTCCCTCTTGAGTGGTCTTGATCTTGTCCGAGGATTGCCTAAGTTGAAATTCGAGAAGGATTTGGTTTGTGCTTCTTGTCGGCATGGAAAGATGGATGCTGCTTCTCACGCCCCACTGTCTGCGGTCATGACCGAGCGACCTTGTGAGCTGTTGCACATGGATTTGGTTGGGCCTGCTCGTGTTCGCTCTGCTGGTGGGAAGTGGTATGTTCTTGTGGTTGTTGATGATTTTTCGAGGTACTCTTGGGTTTTCTTTTTGGAGGATAAGAGCGAGACATTTGGCTTTGTTCGGGACTTGATCTTGAGGTTGAAGAATGAGAAACATGGTGATGCCATTCGAGCTATACGCAGTGACAATGGCACGGAGTTCAAAAACTCTCATTTTGATACGTTTTGTAGTGATCTTGGTCTTGATCATCAGTACTCTTCTCCAAACATCGCTTGCCAAAATGGCGTAGTGGAGAGGAAGAACCGGACCCTTTGTGAGATGGCCAGGACGATGCTCGATGAGCATAGGACTCCTAGGCGTTTCTGGGCCGAGGCGGTTAATACCGCTTGCTATGTCTCAAATCGCATCTTCCTTCGTGCCTTTCAGAAGAAGACCTCTTATGAGCTGATGCATGGGCGACAACCCAAGGTGAGTCATTTTAGAGCTTTTGGTTGCAAGTGTTTCATTCTGAAGAAGGGCAAGTTGGATAAGTTTGAGTCTAGATGTTCAGATGGTATTTTCCTTGGTTATGCGATTCACTCTAGAGCATATCGTGTGCTCAACCTTGATACTAACCCAATCATGGAAACTTGCGAGGTAACCTTCGACGAGACACAGCCATGTAGCTCTTCTACTTTTGAGTGTGCAGGTGACGAGGAAATTGGAGCGAGGATCTTTGAGGCTGTGAAGGATGGAGATGGAGATGACGACGATGATGGTGTTGATACTCCCGTGGCTGATCGTGTACATGCTACTTCCGCTACTACGACGACGATCGAGGATGGACCATCCCCTACACCCACTACGACCGAGGCTGTTTGAGTGGAGGCTACAGCTGAGGGGGAGGTTGTGTCCAGGCGATAGGCTCCCCGGCGTGTACAGATTGATCACCCACCGACGACGATCATAGGTGACCTTCATGAACGCACTACACGGTCGAGGTCGAGGTCGAGGAATACTTCTCATTTCGCTCACTCTGCTTTTGTCGTTTCTTTTGAGCCCAAAGATATTCGACACGCTTTGTCTGACGAGAATTGGGTGAATTCCATTCATGAGGAGTTGGAGAACTTTGGGAGAAACCAAGTTTGGGTGTTAGTCGATCCACCACCAAATTGCCGTCCCATATGTACCAAGTGGGTGTGGAAGAACAAAGAGGGTGAGAATGGGATGGTTGTGAGAAACAAGTCGAGGTTGGTGGCTTAGGGGTTCAACCAGAAGGAGGGGATAGACTATGAGGAGATATTTGCTCCTGTGGCCTGTTTGGAGGCAATTAGGATCCTTCTAGTGGACTGATCCTTCCGAGGACCAGTGGAGGGTCGCTCCTTAGTGTTGAGTGATTGACAATGTTGTGTGGACTGATGCTTAGCTAAGTGTGCAGGTACGGGTTGCGGCTTGACTCGTGTCAGTGCAGGTGAAGAACAAGCGCGAAAGGCCTTAGCCATGGTGGCCTCTGGGTGATGGAGAGGCAAGTAGGCTTGGGTCGATGGACCCGGTGGCCGATGGGGTCAAGTACGAGCCGTGCGGTGCAAGACTGGCGGGCTGAATTCATGAACATGGGCCGGTACAAGGTAGCAGATGGAGCCCGAAGCTTGCACGCGGGGTTTGTTGGTTTGCCCACAAAACCATCGGTGGACGGTTTCTTGGTTTGGGCCTCAAAACCATGCCCGGAGGCCCGAGGCGACGGAGACGGTGATCCGGGAGCTTCGGGAAGCTTCGAGGCGGAGGGCACGTGGCGTGATCGCGGGTTTTGCGTCGATGTGAAGCGAAGCCGCGGTGGAAGCGTGTTCGTCCGATGAAGACTTGACCAAAATGCCCCTGAGGGGTTGTATCTTCATTTCAAGTTGTAGGGGTAGCGTGGTCATTTACCTCCCTCCGATGGACTTCGTATAAATAGCGGAGAGGTGGATGGCAACTCTCTCTCTTGGACTCTAGGGTTTCCTCCCTCGGTAGATTGCTCTGAACTGCTTCTTTCCCCTCTGTATTCCTTAGGCTAGATTCTTGTATAGACTCTGACCTCTGGATGTATGGAACCATTCGGCGTTGCGGTGATCTCCTAGTCCTTTGTGATTTTCATGTCATTTTCGGGGCTATTTTTGGGGGGTTTTGTTCTTCGCTCGATTAGTGGATTTGAGGGTGTTTCTTCTCAGATTTCTTTGAGGGGATCATGGGTGGATGCCTTGTGCATCTTTGTGTGTGATCTTGACCCCTCAAACGCTGGGAAACACCTTCGATTCGTGTGTTTTTGGTTGGTGCCCGAGTTCGTAGTGGTGGTTCGTGTGATCTGCGATTCCCGGTGATTTAGGGAGTTAGAGGTTGAGATTTTTGGGGCATAGCATCCTTGTGTGACGCTTTCCATCTCCCCAATATCTTGTCTCAAGAGCTTTAGCCGTTTGGGAGCTCCGGTGATGGAAAGGTGGAGTTGACTCCCGAGCTCGAGCATTTTTCTCTTTTGTTCATGCTTGGCGGACGGTCTGCGAGGCCCGTGCGGACGGTCCGCGAGGCCCTGGCAGAGTTGATGTTCTTCGTGTTCTTCGCGTGTTCTTGTGTGCCTTTCTTTCGATCCGTTGAGTAGGTTGGTTTTTGGTGCGTGAAGTTTTGCGGACGGTCCATACTAGAGTGTCGGACGGTCCGTGACGAGGCGGATGGTCTGCGGGTCCATCACGGACGGTCCGTTTTTCCTGGTGCGCTACTGGAGGTTCTGGTGGTGTTTTCGGACGGTCCGCTGAGACCCCACGGACGGTCCGCGCCGTCATCGCGGACAGTCCGACTGGTCCTCCCGGATGGTCTGCCAGGGACTTCGCAGAGTTTCCTAAGTCCTTTGATTCTTGTCTAGTTGCTTCCGCGTTTTGATTCAAGGCTTGTCTCTTGATCTTGTGAGCTTGTGTGTGCCTTGTTGAGTGCTTCTTTGGTGTGTGCGGGTACTCGGAGTGACAATCGGGGTATAGGCTGAGTTCGACCTTCGGGAAGAAGTTTTATCGGCTCCCATTCACTCCCCCCCCCCCTCTCTGGTCGCCTATTCTGTCCTTCAACCTCTAAGATGCCTGGCTGCATGGTGCAACACGGACTGGGTTACGCACGGATCGATTGCGCAAAATCCACGCTGCATCCGGTCGTGTCGATTCTGCGCGTCACCTGCACCAGCTCGGTTACGCACGGTTCGGCGACGCACCATCCGTTCTGCATGACGCATGCAACACTGACTGTGTTATGCACAAAGTAACCATCTGTGGCCCTGGGCTCGGCGCCAAGCTGTGGGCCAGCCTGTGGGCTGCTGGGCTCGACCTGCCGCAGTGGGATGACCCGTCTATAACCATCTGTGTCTAAGGGCATTGTCTTTGGATGTTTTTTTGTGAAGTACACAATACATCGGAGACACTCACAACGCACGCACGCTCATCCCTATGAACACACACGCGCAAACCTTACCCTTAGGAGCATCTTCGAAGACTGAGCTGGCAAGTCCTCAAGATTGACACTGCATTATCCCTGGTTAAAAGTGATGTGATGGGATCTATTGCTGGAGAAGTTGGAGGAGGTGAAGAAGCCATGCCACTATGTTTTAGTGATATTTTTAGACCGTTGGTGAAGAAGCCATGGCACCGTCCTTGATGCTTGATGCAACACTAACTGGGTCGTGTCGTTGCATCACGTAACCTAAACCCGCAAAAGTTATGCAAAATCCACGCTGCATTTGGTCGTGCCGAATCAACGCGTAACCTGCACTGGTTACACACCGTCCGTGCTGCTTGATTAATGCAACACTGACTGGGTCGTGTCAAATGATTGCGTAACTACTAGAGGTTATGCACTGTCCCTGCTGCTTGATGCAACACCGACTCGGTTAAGCACGTAGTAGGTTACGCACCTTTAAGACGGCTGGCTGCATGGCTCAACACTGACTAGGTTACGCACTGATCGGTTGCGCAAAATCCACGCTACATCCGGTCGTGTCGATTCTACGCGTCACCTGCTCCAGCTCTGTTACGCACGGTTCGGCGGTGCAGCATCCCATGGCGCGTGCATCACCGACTGGGTTACGCAAAATCCACGCTGCATTCCGATTCGACGCACCATCCTACTCGGTTACACACGTTTCGGCGACGCACCATCCGTTCTGCATGGTGCGTGCATCGCCGACTGGGTTACGCACGGAGTCTGTTATGCAAAATCCCCATGCATCCGGTCGTGTCATTGCATCGCGTAACCTGGAACCAATAAGGTTACGAAAAATCCATGATGCATCCGTTCGTGTTGAATCAGCGTGTAACCTGTACAAGGCACCGTCCGTGGAGTGTGATGCAACACCGACTGAGTCGTGTCGAATCAGCGCGTAACCTCCACAGGGTAAGCTGTATGCACCGTCTGTGCTGCTTGATGCAACACCGACTGGGTCACACACCTCTAAGACGCCTGGGTTACGCAACACGGACTGGGTTACGCATAGATCAGTTGCGCAAAATCCACGCAGCATCCGGTCGTGTTGAATCAGCACATAACTTGTACAGGGCACCGTCTGTGGAGTGTGATGCAACACCATCTGGGTCGTGTGGAATCAGCGCGTAACCTCCATAGGATATGCAGTACGCACTGTCTGTGCTGCTTGATGCAACACGGATTGGGTTACACACAGATCGGTTGCGTAAAATCCACGCTGCATCTGGTCATGTCGATTCTGCGTGTCACCTGCACCAGCTCGGCTATGCACGGTTCGGCGACGCACCATCCATTCTGCATGACATGTGCAACACTAACTGTGTTACGCATGGAGTCTGTCACGCAAAATCCCCATGCATACGGTCGTGTCATTGCATCGCGTAACCTAGAGCTATTAAGGTTACGCAAAATCCACATGCACCGACTGCGTCGCGTCTAAACAGCGTGTAACCTGCACAAGTTACTCACCGTTTGTGCAACTTGATGCAACATCGAATAAGTCGTGTCGAATGCAGCTTACGCACCGTCCTTGATGCTTGATGCAACACCGAATGAGTTGTGTCGAATGCAGCTTACACACCATCCTTGATGCTTGATGCAACACTGACTGGGTCGTGTCGTTGCACCGCGTAACCTAAACCTAGAAAGGTTACACAAAATCCACGCTACAGCTGGTCGTGCCGAATCAGCGCGTAACCTGCTGTTGACATTGCTAACGTCATCGAATAGAAACGGATATAAGATCCATCTCTATTGACGGCACCAGAAATGCAAAGGTATATCTTAACATGATGCTAAGTGTATATCAGATGTTGCTTTCAGATTAAACTAAAAGGTGAACTCCGACATGATTCATAGCACAACTCGATATAGGTTGTCAGCCCTGACAGGTGTGCCAGAAAATGCACGGATATGGTACTCTTACATATGCCTTGGATCTCTAGAAAAGAAGATATATATAAACTGGGAATCCGCAAGCGCACAGATATGAATATACCATTATAGAATTTTAACCAGGAGTAAAACCAGGTATCGTATTTATATTCTACCACAGGGAAAGAAGTCTTTCTAATCCATAATAGCTAATACATGCTCATCTCTCAGTTTTATAATGTAGAGTGGCCAAAATATATCAATTGCTATAAACAGGGGTAAGTCACATAAAGATAAAGATATTGATAGCATTATTCGTCATAACATCATGAGCAGCTACAAAGTGTCATTATAGCAAGAGAAACACAACAAAGTCTAGTTAGAGAGGATACTCCTCGGTAACTCTAAACTATATGTCAATGCAAACTATTATTAGTGCAAACATTTAACAATCATGGAAGAAGAACTATTATATCAATGCATGGGGAGACTATCCAGGAGGATCAAGGCCGAAACTTGAAACAACCCAAACAGTATAAGGCTCCACTAGTCCTATACACGGGGGGTGGACTGCGAAGGACTCAATAGTGCTGTCACCACCACGATCTACCACACGACCCGGCATATAGGGTGCAATCGCAGATAAATACAATATAAGCACCACGCTTACACTGTCTTTACCGTTCACCCATGTTAACAAATGATCTAGGTGAGGGCTATACGACTCCATACATGAATATAAAGGCAAATCAACTATGCTAAACATGTAATCATAATAAACACCAAAGCATATAATGTCGAATATAATCATTGATAAGAACATATGTCTGTATAACAAATGTAAGGAACTAGATAAGAACTTACAAGAGCGAAGCTAGATCAGTATCTCGATCAGCCTCTAGACAATCAGGAGCCAAGTAGATGCCTTGCCTCCTCCTAGATCTAGACTAGCTAGCTGCTCTGCTATATGGTGTTTCTAGGGCATAGTATCTCTGACTTGATGACTTGATCTGGTGTATGCAAACTCAGGTTTCCAGATGCCTCTGCCAGGGGGCAGGGGGGCTACTTATATAGCCCTGAGGGGTAGACGCGCGCCGTTTGATCAAACCGACCTAACGAGTGGTTTAGATTGATCCTCATAGGCGGTGGAAGAACCTTCTGGAAGTAGGGCTGAGGTGGCACCCGGGGGAGGCCGACCGGCCCCACCACCAGGACGATCGGGCTGGGGTGGGCCCCCCTCGGGGCCCACTTCGGCCAGGTGGTCCGTCGCTTCTTCTAGATGCTTCTTTCTTGGGTGCCAAGTCACGTTGAGTTCCGGAGCCTTCTGGAGTCTTCTAGATTCAATTCTTTTAACACTTTTCCCGAATGGTTCCTGGATTTATATAATTTACCAAATCTCCAGAAAAACTGTTAGTGGCACCCTATTCTAAGTTGATATTAACATTTATGCCCTTTTCTCATGTTTAGTTGACTTATAAATATATAGGATAAGATGTGTCAACAAACTCCCCCAAGCTTACCCTTTGCTAGTCCCTAGCAAAGATATGCTTTAGCAGGATCAGGAGTTGCTACAACGCTTTCACACCTCAAAAGTACTATGGTTTTCAAAACCAATTCTCCTCAACAAGATTGCTCTCTCTTACCTTCAACCCTTAAGCATAGCCTTTTCATAAATCTTGAGCAAATAAAAGACAAAACAATCAAGTCAAGCAGTATATCTCAAATTCTTTGATCAGCTATCATCCTGGGGTTTTGCACATTTTTCAGATAAAACTCAGAGATCCTGTGTATGACCTTCTCAAGCATGGAGTCACACTTGGCAAGATATGTATGGATGATAGTGTTGGATGGATGAGGGTGAAAGGTGGTAAGCCTTTTAGCCTAGCTCTTGGACTATATCTCTCTTTCTAAGATTTTTAAGATCTGGGCTTTCCATTCTTGGAGAGGTGGGCTCTACTCGCCCCGGACTTTTGTCCATTTTTCTCTCTCCTTAGAGATGTGGGCTCTACTCGCCCTCGGACACGTGTCCATTATTTATCTCTAAATTTATTTTAGGGAGGTAGGCCCTTCTCGCCTAGTATGACACTTGTCCTTTTCTCTCCCTCTGTCTTGTCACTTTTTCCTCTCTTTTTTTCGAATGTAGCCCCAGAATCCTTTTTAACATTGAGAGAGATATATCCTAGAGTTGCATGAGCTGTATGGCTTGATGGAAAATGCGTACTTCCATGTCAGAAGCAGCATAAATGGTGGAATGGAATGATCTTGATGTGTATGACAAGCTCTTAAGGATCATAGACACAGGAACTCATCATATAAAATTTCATGATTTTTGAGATAAATCCAGGAATCAAGCTTCTCTAGGAAAATGATCAATAGCAACTCAACTTTTCATGAATCATCTTTCAAGGCCTAGACTCAGATTAAGCATGTACTTGCACAGGTTTTCGGTTTAGAGCAAATTAAGCATTTAAGCTTCAGAAGAATCTAGGTCTGAAAACTAAGCACTTTTAAAAGGAATTACGGCGGAGCAACTATTCATCATCTCCAAGCATATATCATCAAGATCATTATTAAAGAGAAAAGCCAACTAGCAGACTCTAGCATTTTATTCAAACTAAGACCTTTAACTAATACTCAAATAACTAGCTAAAAACATAGGATAGTGATACTTACCATGATAACTGGGGGTGCTCTCCCCCAAGCTGGATCTTGAAGTGATTCTTGATTCATCCTTGGAACTTGTTTGCCTTCAGGTCCTTATTAAATTCTCCCTGTAAATATTAGTCTCGCACATACCCGAAGGAACAAATTCTAGGATTATGCTGTGAGCCTTCATGTGCCCACTTCTTTTTGGGTTTTTCTGAAATGTGTGGACCTTCATGTGCCTACGTATTTTTGTGAATTTTTATATGCAAAGGGGATGCTAAAACAAAAACATGTGAATGCAATTTTTTTTAATTTTTTTATGCCGCCACGGTACGGAGTACATGGGGCCTTAAAGAATGCAAAAGCAGAAAATATTTTTATAATTTTTTTTCAATGCAGGTATAGGGAAATAAACATGCTAATCTAAATATGCAGTGCAGAATATAAAGATAAATACCGAGTTACCTCTTGGCGAGAGTTTAGAGTACTTACTCCCATGGCGTAGATGTAGTGGCCATTGATTGATCAGTTGATGACGCGGGTAATGATTGGTCTTCCGAAGATGTACTTTGATCTTTCTTCCTCCAAACTTGTTTCTTCGGTGGAGACCTTTCTGGAGTAACAGGTTCAGAATACTGGGCTGGTAGAAGCTGAGCGGACTTCTCCTTAATCTCCTCTTCAATGGTCTTGACATCCATCAACTTTGTGTTCAGCTTGCGTTGTAATTTCTGAAGGCGTCTCCGCGTCTTGTTCTTCTTGGGCTGCTCAGGATCAGTATAAGTATTGAAGTAGCAGCATACCTTTTCAGTACTGAACTAGAAGTGGATCTCACCAGTCCTGATATAGATGATTGCTCTTGTTGTGTTCAGGAACGGTCTTCCAAGCACGATGGGAGGATCTTGCTCATCTCCCATGTCTATGACTAAAAAGTCAGTGAGGACATAGTGGTCCTTTATCTTGACAGGTACATCTCGTGCAATTCCTTCCGGGAACCGTTGTGATTGATCCGCCATCTGCAATATTATATATGTGGAATACAAAGGCAGGTCACCATATATTAATTCGTAGGTTACCTTAGACATTAGGTTGGTGCCCGATCTCGTGTCGCAGACAACTCGCTGGAAGTTCCATTGATTGCTGGAGCAGTGGATTGATGGAACTCCAGGGTCTTCAAACTTTGGCAGTAATGGTGAAGGGAACAGGCTCTCATTCTCTGATTGAATCGTGTTGATCATCCAAACTTCCTCCACATGCGGTTGAGGTCGATTGTTCTTCTTATTCCTCCTTCTATCTCTTCTCTTCTTCTCGACAACTGGCTCGTGTTCTTGGGGGTAAGGATATCGGGGGTGTGCAGGAGCTTTTAGGATCTTGTTCTTGAAATTGAATCTCTCCTTTCTCCCATTGATGGTGAAGACGATCTTAGCGGCGTCGGCGTAGATGATGGCTTTGGCTGTGGCAAGGAAAGGACGACCCAAAATGATTGGAGCGTTCTCACTTCCCCTAGTCTCAACCACAGCGAAGTCGGCAGCCACGTAGGAGCGTCCTACCCCCAGACATATGTCGTCTAGGATGCCCTCGGGGTAGCATAGTGACAGGTCTGCAAGCTGCAAGCACGTGGTTGTATACAATAAAGGTGAACCATTGATTTTCTTATATATTACCATAGGCATTATGTTGACGCTAGACCCAAAGTCACAAAGTGCATTCTTGAAGGTGTAGGCTCCAATAGTGATGGTGATGATGGGCCTTCCTGGATCTCCTCTTTTGGCGGGCATGCCCCAGTCAGTCCATCTTGGGCTTTCTTCTGTCTTACTCGAACACAGATCTGCAGAATAGATATCGATAAGATTTGCAGATTCTAATTCTTCCGGCTGGCCCGGAATATTACCTAGGTTAACCGTGGGAACAGATGATGCCAGCTGAGAAATCTGAGATTCTAGCATTTTAATAAAGCTATGTTGGTTCTTGATGGCAGAAGAAAAACTTTCCATTTTATTACTAATAGTTTCTAGCATTTTATCATTGGAAGCTAACTTCTTAGACAGATTATCCATAATTCTACCCTGGTTTTGGACTAAGTCTCTTAAAGGTGAGAAATTATTGGAAGTATTGTTACCTTGATAATTACCTGAATAGTTACCTGGGTAGTTGGTCCTCTGCTGAGTCCATCCTTAATTCTGCTGGGGACGATATTGGTTGTTATTGTTGATGTAGTTCACGTCCTCCTCCAGCTGAGGGCATTGACTCCCTGAGTGTCTAGTGTTTCCACACTCTTCACAGGTCATGCGGGATTCGAAGAGTTGCATGACTTCCTTCTTCTCAGGGGCTTTGTCTTCAAGCCTCTTCATCAGTAAATCCATTTTGGCAAACAGCATGTCTACCTCCTTGAGCTGGTGCATTCCTCTTTCTTTCTTGCGGGGTTGACGTTCCTCGTTCCAAGCTTGATTGGACGCCATCTTTTCCACAAGGTTAGTAGCTTGAGTAAGTGTAAGGGATAGGAAAGCACCTCCAGCTGCAGCATCCATCGTTTCACGGGTGTTGGTAGAGAGCCCGTGGTAGAAGGTCTGCAAGAGCAACCAGTTTTCCATTCCATGATGTGGGCATTCTAAAATGTAGTCTTGAAAGCGCTCCCATGCTTCAGGAATAGATTCCTCGTGTTGCTGCTGGAAACTCGAAATTTTCCCCCGTAAGGCATTGGTTTTGCCTATAGGAAAGAACTTTGCCAGAAAGGTAGTAGAACACAATGTCCAAGTTATAAATTTGTCTTTGTTGTAGTAAAACCATTGCTTCGCTCGCCCCAATAATGAGAATAGGAATAAACAAAGTAGGACTGCATCACTTGGCACATCTTTGATCGTGAAGGTGCTACATATCTCCAAGAAATGTTGAAGGTGTTTGTTGGCATCTTCATGAGCTTTTCCACAAAATTGGCTAGCTTGTACCATGTTAATCAGTGCAGGCTTGAGCTCAAAAGCAGCATGTCCTACAGCGACTGTCGGACCAGAACGAATGTTGTCCGGGGCCGGTGCGGAGTATTCGCGTAGGGACTTGTTTGCCATTACTTCAAACGTGGGTGTTAGTCGCGCTGTTGAATCTCCCAAGGCAGAAGTCGTGGGCCGAGAATCAGGAGACCTAAGCTTTGACCTTGCCTTCCTTAAGATTTTCTCTGGATCTGAAACGAAGTTTTCTGGAAGATTCTTATTCATACATTACCCTGAAATAAGATAGACAAAAGTGGAAAGAACAAGGGTAAGCCTGTTTAAGCAATGATAATTTGGGTTCTCGATACATTATGTGTGAGAGATGCATGCATGCTATTACTGAAACTTTTTCATCTAGGCTATAGACTTTTTTTTCCTCGGCAACGGCGCAAAAATGCTTGTTTACATTGCTAACGTCATCGAATAGAAACGGATATAAGATCCATCTCTATCGACGGCACCAGAAATGCAAAGGTATATCTTAACATGATGCTAACTGTATATCAGATGTTGCTTTCAGATTAAACTAAAAGGTGAACTCCGACACGATTCATAGCACAACTCGATATAGGTTGTCAGCCCTGACAGGTGTGCCAGAAAACGCATGGATATGGTACTCTTACATATGCCTTGGATCTCTAGAAAAGAAGATATATATAAACTGGGAATCCGCAAGCGCACAGATATGAATATACCATTGTAGCATTTTAACCAGGAGTAAAACCAGGTATCGTATTTATATTCTACCACAGGGAAAGAAGTCTTTCTAATCCATAATAGCTAATACATGCTCATCTCTCAGTTTTATAATGTAGAGTGGCCAAAATATATCAATTGCTATAAACAGGGGTAAGTCACATAAAGATAAAGATATTGATAGCATTATTCAAGTCATAACATCATGAGCAGCTAGAAAGTGTCATTATAGCAAGAGAAACATAGCAAAGTCTAGTTAGAGAGGATACTCCTCGGTAACTCTAAACTATATGTCAATGCAAACTATGATTAGTGCAAACATTTAACAATCATGGAAGAAGAACTATTATATCAATGCATGGGGAGACTATCCAGGAGGATCAAGGCCGAAACTTGAAACAACCCAAACAGTATAAGACTCCACTAGTCCTATACACAGGGGGTGGACTGCAAAGGACTCAATAGTGCTGTCACCACCACGATCTACCACACGACCCGGCATATAGGGTGCAATCGCAGATAAATACAATATAAGCACCACGCTTACACTGTCTTTACCGTTCACCCATGTTAACAAATGATCTAGGTGTGGGCTATACGACTCCATACATGAATATAAAGGCAAATCAACTATGCTAAACATGTAATCATATTAAACACCAAAGCATATAATGTCGAATATAATCATTGATAAGAACATATGTCTGTATAACAAATGTAAGGAACTAGATAAGAACTTACAAGAGCGAAGCTAGATCAGTATCTCGATCAGCCTCTAGACGATCAGGAGCCAAGTAGATGCCTTGCCTCCTCCTAGATCTAGACTAGCTAGCTACTCTGCTATATGGTGTTTCTAGGGCGTAGTATCTCTGACTTGATGACTTGATCTGGTGTATGCAAACTCAGGTTTCCAGATGCCTCTGCCAGGGGGCAAGGGGCCTACTTATATAGCCCTGAGGGGTAGACGCGCGCCGTTTGATCAAACCGACCTAACGAGTGGTTTAGATTGATCCTCATAGGCGGTGGAAGAACCTTCTGGAAGTAGGGCTGAGGTGGCGCCCGGGGGAGGCCGACCGGCCCCACCACCAGGCCGATCGGGCTGGGGTGGGCCCCCCTCGGGGCCCACTTCGGCCAGGTGGTCCGTCACTTCTTCTAGATGCTTCTTTCTTGGGTGCCAAGTCACGTTGAGTTCCGGAGCCTTCTGGAGTCTTCTAGATTCGATTCTTTTAGCACTTTTCTCAAATGGTTCCTGGATTTATATAATTTACCAAATCTCCAGAAAAACTATTAGTGGCACCCTATTCTAAGTTGATATTAACATTTATGCCCTTTTCTCATGTTTAGTTGACTTATAAATATATAGGATAAGATGTGTCAACACCTGCATAGGTTACTCACCGTTCATGCAGCTTGATGCAACACCAAATGGGTCGTGTCGAATGCAGCTTACGCACCGTCCTTGATGCATGATACAATGCTGACTGGGTCGTGTCGTTGCATCGCGTAACCTTAACCCGCAAAGGTTACGCAAAATCCGTGCTGCATCTGGTCGTGCCGGATCAGCGCATAACCTGCACTGGTTATGCACTGTCTGTCCTGCTTGATTGATGCAACACCGACTGGGTCGTGTCGAATCAGCGTGTAACCACAAGAGGTTACGCACCGTCCGTGCTGCTTGATGCAACACCGACTGGGTCATGTCGAACCAGCGTGTAACATGCAGAGGTTATGCACCGTCCGTGCTGCTTGATGCAACACTGACTCGGTTAAGCACGTAGTAGGTTACGCACCTTTAAGACGGCTGGCTGCATGGCTCAGCACTGACTGGGTTACGCACTGATCGGTTGCGCAAAATCCACGTTGCATACAGTCGTGTCGATTCTACGTGTCACCTGGTGCAGCTCGGTTAGGCATGGTTCGGTGATGCAGCATCCCATAGCGCGTGCATCAACGACTGGGTTACGCACCGTGACGGTTACGCTAAATCCACACTGCATTCTGATTCGACGCACCATGCTGCTCACTTTCGCACATTTCGGCGACGCACCATCCGTTCTGCATGGTGCGTGCATCACCGACTGGGTGACGCACGGAGTCTGTTACGCAAAATCCCCATGCATCCGGTCGTGTCGTAGCATCGTGTAACCTGGAACCGATAAGGTTACGCAAAATCCACACTGCATCCGTCGTGTCGAATCAGCGTGTAACCTGTACAGGGCACCGTCTGTGGAGTGTGATGCAACACTGACTAGGTCGTGTCGAATCAGTGCGTAACCTCCACAGGGTACGCAGTACGCACCATGTGTGCTGCTTGATGCAACACCGACCGGGTCACACACCTCTAAGAGCCCTGGCTACATGGTGCAACATGGACTGGGTTACGCACGGATCGGTTGCGCAAAATGCACGCTACATCCGGTCGTGTCGATTCTGCGCATCACCTGCACTAGCTCGGTTACGCACGGTTCGGCGACACACCATCTGTTCTGCATGACACGTGCAACACTGACTGTGTTATGCACAAAGTAACCATCTATGGCACCAAGCTTGGCGCGAAGCTGTGGACCGGCCTGTGGGCTGCTGGTCTCGGCCTGCCACAGTGGGATGACCCATCTATAAACATCTGTGGCTAAGGGCATTGTCTCTAGATGTTTTTTTTTGCAAATTACACAGTACATCAGAGACACTCACAATGCACACACACTCATCCCTATGAACACACACGCGCAAACCCTACCCCTAGGAGCATCTTCGAAGACTGAGTCGGCAAATCCTCAAGATTGACACTGCATTATCCCTGGTTAAAAGTGATGTGATGGGATCTGTTGCTGTAGAAGTTGGAGGAGGTAAAGAAGCCATGCCACTATGTTTTAGTGATCTTTTTAGCCCGTTGGTGTGACTCCCCTAGTTGCTCAATGTAAGTGTTGAACTGATGTTATTGTGAACTGATTTCCCTAGTTGTTGGACAAGTGTCAATCAGGATGCAAATCGAGCACTACTACTCATGTCTGACAGCCAAACCTCAGCTCCCTCATTCTACTGATATCTATGTACCGTGTCACTTTCAGGAGTCTGCAGTGTTGCGATAAGGTTACGCAAAATCCACGCTGCATCTTGTCCTGACGAATTAGCGCGTAAGCATCCTGTCATGTCGATCGCACGGCATCGGATACGCAAATGCCACGCTGCATCCTGTCATGTTGATCGCAATTCGCATGTCACCTGCTCCAGCTCAGTTACGCACGTTTCGGTGACGTACCATCCGTCGTCCTGCAAGGAGCGTGCATTACTGGCTGGGTTACGCAGAATCCACGTTGCATCCGGTCATGTCGATTTAGAGCGTAACCTGCATAGGTTACGCACCGCCCGTGCTGATTGATGCAACAAAGACTCGGTTAAGCACGTAGTAGGTTACGCACCTTTAAGACTGCTAGTTGCATGGCCCAACACTGACTGGGTTACGCACAGATCGGTTGCGCAAAATCCATGCTACATCCGGTCGTGTCGATTCTGCGCATCACCTACTCCAGCTCGGTTACGCACGGTTCGGCGACGCACCATCCGTTTTGCATGACGTGACTGCGTCACGTCTAAACAGCACGTAACCTGCACAGGTTACTCACCGTCTGTGCAGCTTGATGCAACACCGAATGGTTCGTGTTGAATGCAGCTTACGCACCGTCCTTGATGCTTGATGCAACACTGACTGGGTCATGTCGTTGCATCGTGTAACCTAAACCCGCAAAGGTTACGCAAAATCCACGCTGCATCTGGTCATGTTGGATCAGCGCATAACCTGCACTAGTTACGCACCGTTCGTGCTGCTTGATTGACGCAACACCGACTGGGTCGTGTCGAATCAGCGTGTAACCACAAGAGGTTATGCACCGTCCGTGCTGCTTGAGGCAACACCGACTGGGTCGTGTCGATTCAGAGCGTAACCTGCACAGGTTACGCACCGTCCGTGCTGCATGATGCAACACCGACTCAGTTAAGCACGTAGTAGGTTATGCACCTTTAAGACGGCTGCCTGCATGGAAAAACAAAAGATGGACTCTTCTGGTTCGAGAACCAGTGAGCCTTTATTCAAATTCAAATATTTTTTTTGTTTTTTTATATTCACCATGAGATACCTCAAACAAGGCTGAGATGCCTTGGCTTACCTTCCCATTTGAATCAAGCTCGATGACTTACCCCATTTGAATTCAAAATTCCTGCAAGGGTTAGTCTGCATATACAACCAATATCCATGCATGCATTAACTATAAGGTTCATCAATCAAACTCGACACCGTGTCTTGTTTGATTGAAGAAGATGGTTTTAACCTAAGCACCATGCTTAATTTAAAACAACCTATGAATGCACATAGCTAAACATACACTCAAACCAAAGCATCACAAACATAGATAAAGGAAGCATGAAAGCAAGATCAAGCTATTTCCAAAGGGATATAAACATGAGCATAAGATGGTGAACATCGGGCAACCTCCCGAAAGGGCTTTGTTTAAAGTCAAAAGCAGGACGTACCTAACTAGGCAAGATGCAAGAGTGACATCATCTCCAAACTAGGATAAGATTTGGTATGAGGAGGACTTTACTCAGGATACTCACATACCTTCCCCACACTTGAAGTTTGCATTGCTAGGCAACAAAACTCAAGTGTGTGGAGATCAAGCCTCCTTTTGTAAATATTCCCTCACCAAAAACTTACCAAAGTGTTGAGGTGATGCAGCTCACATGTTCTTAGGTGCTACATGTCCGTCGTTCTTTATAATCTTCACCTGAAAGGGTTAGGACCAAAAATACCCGAAGAACAACCTATACTAAAAACATGCTCTTGCTTTTTATTTGAAAAGGGAAATAAAACAAACCTAATCCAGGTTATCTCCTGGTAGTGCTTTGTTTATGGTCATAAGCTCGACCCTGGGAACTTCTTCTTGCAGCTATCATTGATGATGTCGTTCCCATCTCACCACCAATTGTTGATGTGTCATTGAAGCTTTGGCTGCAAGGTTAGTGCCACATACATACACAAAATCTGCAATGCTTATGGTAAACATATGCATCTACAACCATCCTTCTAAACTTTTTACAGGAGAGGATCATAAGGCGGTTGTAGCCCTCGTGCATGCTCCGTGCACTGAGGATAGCTGACTCTGGAGAAGGATGATGCAAGCATGGTTCCTGAGGTATATCAAGAGTGAAGCTACCATGCTTGTCAATAGAATTCTTTCCTTCGGAATCCAGAGTCGGCGCCTCATAGATTTCCATGGCCCATGAATTCTCCATCTCAAGAGATCCATCATGGAAGCTCGATGTTGATTCTCGATCAAAGTCGAGAGCAACATAATTTGGGCCAGCGGGTAGAGGCTCAAACTCGATCGAGTGTGATGATGATCGTTCGTCTTCACAAAGGTGAAGAGGGTCTTCCGAGTTGTACTCCTGAGGAGTAGAGAATTCTACACCCTCAATGAGAACCGACTCGGATGAGACGAACGGAGATACATGCATCATTTCCTCGAGCAGGTTTTGCTTGGGAAGAGGCTTCTCCTTAGAATTTTCTGAAAATAAGGGAATGGTGGAAGAAGTGGCTTCCCTAAGCTTGTCATCTAGGCTCCCTCGAGATGCATCGAGAAGTTTTTCTACAGGGGAGCCTAGGAGGAGATCAAGATCGAGGACATCAAAGATGTAGAAACCTAGATTAACCTTGATCTTGTCCACCAGGAGCGGCACAGCACATGCAACCCCTCAACACTCAAGAATGTGTCCAGAGGGACAACTCTTGAGGAGCTTGTCAGACGGTTTTAACGTAACATTGCCCAAAAGAGTGTACGCTCGATGCCATGGCATAATATTAACCTCCATAGTGGGGTTAAGATGGGCTTCTACGGTAGTTCTTCTTATGGAACAAGAGACGATCGTAGAGGGTGAACAAATCCAAAGTGCTTCAGAAAAGTTTCCCACACCAGTCGACCACTTTTTCTCCATAGGCTCCATGATAGATGTTTCGTTTGGAGGATCGGGAGGCAAAGGGGGTACCGTAGGCCTAGGGGAAGGTTCTGTCAAAAGACTTCTAGATTGAAAGATATGGACAGAAAAGACTTCCTCCCCTAATTGGGCATTGGAGAGATTCGAGGTGCTTTTGTGATTCCTAGAAGGGTCATCCTCGAATCTGAATGCAAACTCTGAAGGTTGAATTTCTTCTTCCTCCAGTGTTCTTGGTTCAGGAGAGAGCTCAACAGTCAAATCTTGGGATGTGGAAATCATTGGTTCTGGTTCGACTGTTGAGAGACTCTCATGGCTCGACACGAACTCTTTGTGGAGGGGTTCAGACTCAGCTATGAAAGAGGCATTTTCAGAAATTCTCTCTAAGATTTCTATAGCTTCATCTGAAGTCCTTTCAACAAAGGATCCCCCAGAGGTGATGTCGAGATATTGGGCGGAGTCCTGATCGAGACCCGTGTAAAAGTGCTAAAGTAATATAGCATCAGGCATCGATAGGACAGGGCCTAGTTTCACCAAGAGTGAAAATCTAGCCCAGGCCACACCTAAAGATTCCTTCTCATTCTGTTGGAAGAATGCGATAGCCCTTCGTAGAGCATACATCTGGGTCATGGAGAAGAACTTAAGACAAAATTTGTCTATAAGGTCACCCCAGCTTCTGTTCATGCTACCCACGGTTTTTGTGTACCATTGTTTAGCCCCTTTTACGAGAGAGAAGGGAAACAACTTCCACTTAAGGGTATCGTGTGACATGCCTGCAATGGCGATGCATGAACACACTTGCTCAAACTCCCGCAGATGGTGGTATGGGTTATCACTACTTAACCCAGAGAAGGAAAGTTCCTGAACCTTAGTGATATAATCAGAAGGGATTTCATAGCCAGGTGTGAGAATTGGGTGCTCAGAAGATGGTGGCTCTAAGAATTTCCATTTCGGAGTGGAGAAGCTTAAAATGGTGGGCTGCTCCATGATAACGGGGGTGAAGGTAGAAATAAATAAAAATGAAAAGATACAAGGACCACTGGGTACGAAGATAGATACAACAACTGTTCCCCGGCAACGGCACCAGAAAGCTTGTTGGGTATTTTAGCGTCACATGAAATAAATCCGCAAGCGCACAGATACCGTTGTAGCTTTCACCTTAGAGTACTCCAAGGGTATCGAATCCAAGGGAACGTGTGTGTACTAACTCCGTACTAGTCGGTCCAAGGACACACCCAGATAAGAGGCAAGGAAAGAGAGGATTCCTAAAGATAGCACTATAGATGAGATTAAAGGTCGATCTCTAGATAGAACTTGGCTTAGGGTACCGATAGCCCTGACTTAACAGGCGACTACGACACGCGGATCTATGTGGAACGAAGCTATGACTATATCCAGCTGTGGAGGATCAACGAGGGCCAGACGGGCTGTCACCACCACCTGGACTGCCTCTACCTAACCTTGGGATAAGCCGAACGAATGATAACCGGTAGCGTGACACAACGTCTACGCTGTGGTTACTGCCGTAGCCAACAGACTTCGGCACTTTGTACTTATAGAACTACGACCACGGAAGAGAACTGATCTCACTCACTATATGTACTACTAACTTATACTAAAGGCATACAGGAGAGTACTCGACCCCGTACTATGCTTCCAACGTATACGAATGACTTGCAGCAGACGAATGCATAAACCCAGGATCTACGCACTAGCAAAGGAAAAAAGACTACTCATGCAACCAAGCATAAACTAGAAGGAATCACGAATGTCACTTTGGTCTAAATGGAACATGCAGGAATATCCACTGTATTCTAATAGACGAACACACATACAAACGGATATGAGAACTATGAACTTGTGCCACAAGATCAAAGGGTTGTGTTCGCGAAGAACACAGGCCTCTAAATCAAGAACACACGAAGAACACAAGAACATATCACCTATGCATGAATGCTACTTTAGTCTAAATAGAAAAATACAAGAATACTCACTTTAGTCTAAATGAAGAACAGCAACATCGTAGAGGCACATGCCTCTCTCTCTCCCTCTCTACTCTAACACTAGCTAGGAGAGGAGCCTTGGATGGGTAGAGTGTGTCTCATTTCCTACCCCCTCCCCTTCTATTTATAGGCAAGGGGGTGGCTTGCTCGGAGTGCCAAACGACTGCAAAACACCCCGGGATGCCTTGAGGAACCAATGGAGAGCTGCCACGCATCGGCTGAGGACGAGAGCACCTCCGAAGGGTTCGGCCGAACTGGGGTTCGGCCGACCCCCAGGTGGGTCCGTTTCCACCGCCTTTCGTCCAGGTGACTGCCAGGTGGGTCCTCAGGTGTGTATTGGTGTGTATGCGGTGTTTTTAGCTTGTTTCCGTGGGGATGTGGGCCCTTGAATCCGCGTACTGGCTCCTGATTGGTCGAAGGTGTGTTTCCTTGGATTGGTGATGTGTCATGGACACATGGCATCCAACGTGGCAACACGTCGCCACGTGGTCTGGTGTGGGTCCCACCGGGCCCACATATCAAGATGGTGATCTTGTCTTGTGCATATCTCTTTCATCCGGACTCAGAAGTAGACAAATGATATATCCATTTCGATCGTCTCGACGAGCCCGTCGCAATGGTGCAGTCCAAATTGGCATTTGAGGTTGTTATGGATGACTTCCTATATAAGCCATTGGATCACTTGCTCTCAATTGTATCATTTATCACGTATTCCGGTGCATCCTGCAACAAAAGCTAGAAACACCAACACTTGTGGAACTTGTCAGTATAAAGCCCTATTCTAGTGTTGATGATCACTTTTCATTCATTTTATGCAGGAGTTGACGGCATAAAAGTGGTACTTAACAGCCGTCAACACTCAACACTGACTGGGTAACGCACTGATCGGTTGCGCAAAATCCACACTTCATCCGATCGTGTCGATTCTACACGTCACCCGCTCCAGCTCGGTTACGCACGGTTCTACATTCTGATTCGATGCACCATCCTGCTCAGTTTCGGTCGACCCTAGGATCGGCCAAACCGACCTAGGGTCGGTTCATCTCGGCCTTGCACATGTCACTTGCCCATTGGTCACTTACCTCACTCCCGGGTGTTTTGGTGGAGTTTGAGCCCCGAAGCAAGCCTCCTCCTTGGCTATAAATAGAAAGGGAGGGGCTCCCATTTCTCACACACCACTCTCACATTCTCCTCTCACTTTTAGTTTCCAAGGCTAGGGGTGGGCTAGAGTAGCTCTTCTTCAGGTTCCAAGTCTTCTTTGGAGTCTAGGTATGAGTTCTCTTTTACCTTTATTTCATTGTATGACTTTGATCTACTTCAGTTATTCAGCTATTTCATATAAAGTCATGGTAGATCATATGCTTGATATGTTCTTGAGTTCATCCTTTGTTCATCATTTAGAAGCTTGTGTTCTTCATGAACACTACCTTTTGATCCACTTGAAGGATGATAAACTCATTCCTTATGTGTTTGTTCATAAGTTAGAGGCTCGTGTTCTTCACGAACACGACCCTTTGATCTTGTTGACTAGACATAAGAGAGTTCATATCGGTTCGTATGTCTAGCCTTAGATGATCCTGTTAGATGACATGAGAGTGTCGCATGAGGTTTGTGTTCAAGCTACGGTACTCGGTCTAAGTTGACCAGTCTTCTGGTGGCTCTCACACAGGGTCACAATAGCCCAGGCCGGGTGAAGTCTAGCAGCAACGCAGGCATGGTGCATGGGTTATGTGGCTACGTTAGTTATGAGCATACCCCCCGTAACGATAGATGTAGGCCGCAGTGGCGACAGCTGTTGGACCCTTTGGAACACTCCGCACTAGGGTACTTGCTGTAGGAGTCTAAAGTCTAGTTTGGTAGAGTGCTGGTCGTCACGGGCTAGCTCCCAGTTTGTACCTGGGTGCTGAACCTTACCCTCTCATGCAATGCTCATGCCTATCTCCTGTATCTTCTAGCTTTGTATGTTTAGTACATTAGAACATAGAGCTAACTCGTATGTTCCCCCTAAGCCGTAGTGTGCTAGAGTAAAGGTACATCTGAGGGTGTGTCACACTACCCTATCTTACCCCTGCCTTTGAGTTTGCTGTTTCCTATATCTATCTCTTAGTTTACATTCAGTGCAAAAGCATAAGTCTATGATATCCGTCATTGCCTTCCACGGATACAATACCCTTAGAATATTCTCCTGCCTTGGGGAAATGCTACAATGGTTTATCTGTGCGCTTGCGGATTCGTTCATAATCGTCTAGATTTACCTTTGGCAAGTCTTGATGTTCACGCAAACTCGGCGTTGTTAGTAATGACGTTAAGAAGTGCCAACAGGCATTTCTGGCGTTGTCACAAAGGATGGATTCCAAATATATTCTTAATGTGACGGCGCTAAGAAATGTCAACAAGCATCCTGTCGTGTCGATCGCACGGCGTCGAATACACAAAATCCACGCTGCATCCTATCATGTCAATCGCGATTCGCATGTCACCTGCTCCAGCTCAGTTACGCACATTTCGGCAACGCACCATCCGTCGTCCTACATGGTGCGTGCATTACCGGCTGGGTTACGCAGAATCCACGCTGCATCCGGTCGTGTCGATTCAGAGAGTAACCTGCACAGGTTACGCACCGCCCGTGCTGCTTGATGGAACACCAACTCGGTTAAGCATGTAGTAGGTTACGCACCTTTAAGACTGCTAGCTGCATGGCCCAACACTGACTGGGTTACGCACAGATCGGTTGCGCAAAAGCCACGCTGCATCCGATCGTGTCGATTCTGTGAGTCACCTACTCTACCTCGGTTATGCACGGTTCCGCGAGGCACCATCCGTTTTGCAAGACGCGACTGTGTCGCGTCTAAACAGCACGTAACCTACACAGGTTACTCACCGTCCATGCAGCTTGATTCAACACCAAATAGGTCGTTTCGAATGCAGCTTACACACCATCCTTGATGCTTGATGCAACACTAACTGGGTCATGTCGTTGCATCACATAACCTAAAACCACAAAGGTTACGCAAAATCCACGCTGCATCTGGTCGTGCTAGATCAGCTCATAACCTACACTGGTTACGCACCGTCCATGCTGCTTGATTGATGCAACACCGACTGGGACGTGTCGAATCAGCGCGTAACCACAAGAGGTTACGCACCATCCATGCTGCTTGATGCAACACCGACTGGGTCGTGTCGAATCAATGCGTAACATGCAGAGGTTACGCACCGTCCGCGCAGCTTGATGCTACACCGACTCGGTTAAGCACGTAGTAGGTTACGCACCTATAACACAGCTGGCTGCATGGCTCAACACTGACTAGGTTACGCACTGATCGGTTGCGCAAAATTCGCACTGCATCCGGTCATGTCGATTCTACGCATCACCAGCTCCAGCTCGGTTACGCACGGTTCGGTGACGCAGCATCCCATGGCGCGTGCATCATCGACTGGGTTACGCACCGTGACGGTTACGCAAAATCCACGCTGCATTCTGATTCAACGCACCATCCTACTCGGTTATGCACATTTCGGCAACGCACCATCCGTTTTGCATGGTGCGTGCATCACCGACTGGGTTACGCACGGAGTCTGTCACGCAAAATCCCACCCGGTCATGTCATTGCATCACATAACTTGGAGCTGATAAGGTTACGCAAAATCCACGCTGCATCCGGTCGTGTTGAATCAGCGCGTAACCTGTGTAGGGCACCGTCCGTGGTGTGTGATGCAACACCGACTGGGTCATGTGGAATCAGCGTGTAACCTCCACAAGGTACACAGTACGCACTGTCTGTGCTGCTTGATGCAACACGGACTGGGTTACGCACAGATCGGTTGCGTAAAATTCACGCTACATCCTGTCGTGTTGATTCTACGCGTCACCTGCACCAGCTCGGTTACGCACGGTTCGGCGAGGCACCATCCGTTCTGCATGACACGTGCAACACAGACTGTGTTACGCACGGAGTCTGTCACGCAAAATCCCCAAGCATCCGGTCGTGTCGTTACATCGCGTAACCTGGAGCCGTTAACATTACGCAAAATCCACATGCACCGACAGCGTCACGTCTAAACAGCGCCTAACCTGCACAAGTTACTCACCGTTCGTGCAGCTGGATGCAACACCGAATGGGTCGTGTCGAATGCAGCTTACGCACCGTCCCTGATGCTTGATGCAACACCGAATGGGTTGTGTCGAATGCAGCTTACGCACTGTCCTTGATGCTTGATGCAACACTGACTGGGTCGTGTCATTGCATCACATAACCTAAACATGCAAAGGTTACGCAAAATCCACGCTGCATCTGATTGTGCCGAATCAACGTGTAACCTGTACTGGTTACACACCGTCCGTGCTGCTTGATTGATGCAACACCGACTGGGTCGTGTCGAATCAGCGCGTAACCACACGAGGTTACGCACCGTCCGTGCTGGTTGATGCAACACCGACTGGATCGTGTCGAATCAGCTTGTAACATACAAAGGTTATGCACCGTCCGTGCTGCTAGATGCAACACCGACTCGGTTAAGCACGTAGTAGGTTACGCACCTTTAAGACGGCTGGCTGCATGGCTCATCACTAACTGGGTTACGCACTGATCGGTTGCACAAAATCCACATTGCATCCGGTCGTGTCGATTCTACGCGTCACCTACTCCAGCTCGGTTATGCACGGTTCGGCGACGCAGCATCCCATGGCTCGTGCATCACCGTCTGGTTTACGCACCGTGATGGTTACGCAAAATCCACGCTGCATTCTGATTCGACGCACCATCCTGCTCAGTTATGCACGTTTTGATGACGCACCATCCGTTTTGCATGGTGCGTGCATCACCGACTGGGTTACGCACGGGGTCTGTCATGCAAAATCCCCATGCATCCAGTCGTGTCATTGCATCACGTAAACTTGCGCCGAAAAGGTTACGCAAAATCCACGCTGCATCCGGTCGTGTCGGATCAGTACGTAACCTGTACAGGGCACCGTCCGTGGAGTGTGATGCAACACCGACTGGGACGTGTCGAATCAGCGTGTAATCTCCACAGGGTACGCAGTACGCACCGTCTATGCTGCTTGATGCAATAGGGACTGGGTTACGCACAGATCGGCTGCGCAAAATCCACGCTGCATCCGTTCGTGTCGATTTTGCGCGTCACCTGCACCAGCTCGGTAATGCACGGTTCGGCAATGCACCATCTGTTCTGCATGACACGTGCAACACTGACTCTGTTACGCATGGAGTCTGTCACGCAAAATCCCCATCCATCCGGTCGTGTTGTTGCATCGCGTAACCTGGAGCTGTTAAGGTTATGCAAAGTCCACATGCACCGACTGCGTCGTGTCTAAACAGCGCGTAACCAGCACAGGTTACTCATTGTCCATGCAGCTTGATGCAACACCGAATGGGTCGTGTCGAATGCAGCTTACACACCGTCCTTGAAGCTTGATGCAACACCGAATGGGTCGTGTCGAATCAACCAGTAACATGCAGAGGTTACGCACCGTCCGTACTGCTTGATGCAACACCGACTCAGTGAAGCACGTAGTAGGTTCCACACCTTTAAGACGGCTGGCTGGATGGTTCAACACTGACTGGGTTACACACTGATCGGTTGCGCAAAATACACGCTGCATCCGGTCGTCTCGATTGTACGCGTCACCTGCTCCAGCTCGGTTACGCACGGTTTGGCCATGCAGCATCCCATGGCGCGTGCATCACCGACTGGGTTACGCACGGAGTCTGTGACGCAAAATCCCCAAGCATTCGGTCATGTCGTTGCATCACGTAACCTGGAGCCGATAAGGTTACACAAAATCCGTGTTGGATCCGGTCGTGTCGAATCAGCGCTTAACCTGTACAGGGCACCGTCTGTGGAGTCTGATGCAACACCGACTAGGTCGTGTCGAATCAGCGCGTAACCTCCACAGGGTACGCAGTACGCACTGTCTATGCTGCATGATGCAACACGGACTGGGTTACACACAGATCAGTTGCGCAAAATCCAAGCTGCATCCGTTTGTGTCGATTCTACGCGTCACCTGCACTAGCTCGGTTACGCATGGTTCAGCGACGCACCATCCGTTCTGCATGACACGTGCAACACTGACTATGTTACGCACGGAGTCTGTCACGCAAAATCCCCATGCATCTGGTCGTGTTGTTCCATCGTGTAACCTGGAGCCGTTAAGGTTACGCAAAATCCACATGGACCGACTGCGTCGTGTCTAAATAGCGCCTAGCCTGCACAGGTTACTCACCGTCCTTGATGCTTGATGCAACACCGAATGGGTTGTGTCGAATGTAGGATATGCACCATGCTTGATGCTTGTTGCAACATCCAATGGTTTGTGTCGAATGCAGCTTACGCACCGTTCTTGTTTCTTGATGCAACACTGACTGGGTCGTGCCGTAGCATGGCGTAACCTAAACTCACAAAGGTTACGCAAAATCCATGCTGCATCTGTTCATGCCGAATCATCTTGTAACCTGCACTGGTTATGTACCATCCGTGCTGCTTGATTGATGCAACACTGACTGGGTCATGTCGAATCAGCGTGTTACCACAAGAGGTTAAGCACCATTCGTGCTGTTTGATGCAACACCGACTGGGTCGTGTCGAATCTGCACGTAACATGCAGAGGTTACGCACTGTCCGTGCTGCATGATGCAACACCGACTCACTTAAGCACATAGTAGGTTACACACCTTTAAGACAGCTGGCTGCATGGCTCAACACTGATTGGGTTACGCAATGATCGGTTGCGCAAAATCCACACTGCATCCGGTCGTGTCGATTCTACATGTTACCTGCTCCAGCTTGATTATGCACAGTTTGGCGACGCAGCATCCCATGGCGCGTGCATCACCGACTGGGTTACGCACCATGACGGTTACGCAAAATCCACGTTGCATTCTGATTCGACGCACCATCCTACTCGGTTATGCACATTTCGGCGACGCACCATCCGTTCTGCATGGTGCGTGCATCACCGACAGGGTTACGCACTGAGTCTGTCACACAAAATCCCCAAGCATCCAGTCGTGTCGATGCATCGCATAACCAGGAGCCGATAAGGTTACACAAAATCCACGCTGCACCCGGTCATGTCGAATCAGCGCGTAAACTGTACAGGGCACCATCTGTGGAGTGTGATGCAACACCGACTGGGTCGTGTCGAATCAACGTGTAACCTCCATAGGGTACGTAGTACGCACCATCTATGCTGCTTGATGCAACACGGACTGGGCTACGCACAGATAGGTTGCGCAAAATCCACGCTGCATCCGTTCGTGTCGATTTTGCGTGTCACCTGCACCAGCTCGGTTACGCACGGTTCGGCGACACACCATCTATTCTGCATGACACGTGCAACACTGACTGTGTTACACACGGAGTCTGTCACGCAAAATCCCCATCCATCCGGTCGTGTCGTTGCATCGCGTAACCTGGAGTCGTTAAGGTTATGCAAAATCCACGTGCACCGACTGCATCACGTCTAAATAGCACGTAAACTACACAGGTTACTCACTATCCAAGCAGCTTGATGCAACACCGAATGGGTCATGTCGAATGCAGCTTATACATCGTCCTTGATGCTTGATGCAACACCGAATGGGTCGTGTCCAACCAGCGCGTAACATGCAGAGGTTACGCACAGTCCGTGCTGCTTGATGCAACACCGACTCGGTTAAGCACGTAGTAGGTTATGCACCTATCAGACGGCTGGCTGCATGGTTTAACACTGACTGGGTTACACACTGATCGGTTTATCAGACGACTCGTGTCGTTGCATCGCGCAACCTAAACCCGCAAAGGTTACGCAAAATCCACGCTGCATCTGGTCGTGCTGGATCAGTGCATAACCTGCACTAGTTACGCACCGTCCATGCTGCTTGATTGATGCAACACCGACTGGGTCGTGTCGAATCAGCGTGTAACCACAAGAGGTTACGCACCGTCCGTGCTGCTTGATGCAACACCGAGTGGGTCGTGTCGAATCAGCATGTAACATGCAGAGGTTACGCACCGTCCGTGCTGCTTCATGGAACACCGACTCGATTAAGCACATAGTAGGTTACGCACCTTTAAGACGGCTAGCTGCATGGCTCAACACTGATTGGGTTACGCACTGATCGATTGCACAAAATCCACACTTCATCCGATCGTGTCGATTCTACGCGTCACCTAGTCCAGCTCGGTTACGCACGGTTCTGCATTCTGATTCGACACACCATCCTGCTCAGGTACGCACCTTTCGGCGATGCACCATCTATTCTGAATGGTGCGTGCATTACCGACTGGGTGACGCACGGAGTCTGTCATGCAAAATCCCCATGCATCCGGTCATGTCGTTGCATCATGTAACCTAGAGCTGATAAGGTTACGGAAAATCCATGCTGTATCCGGTCGTGTCGAATCAGTGTGTAACCTGTACAGGGCACGCAGTACGCACCGTTTGTGCTGCTTGATGCAACACCGACTGGGTCACGCACCTCTAAGATGCCTGGCTGCATGGCTTAACACGGACTGGGTTACGCACGGATCGGTTGCGCAAAATCCACGCTGCATCCCGTCGTGTCGATTCTGCGTGTCACCTGCACCAGCTCGGTTACGCACAGTTCGGCGATGCACCATCCGTTCTGCATGACGTGTGCAACACGGATTGTGTTACGCACGAAGTAACCATCTGTGGCATCAGGATTGGCGCCAAGCTGTGGGCCGGCCTGTGGGCTGCTGGGCTCGGTCTGCCGCAGTGGGATGACCATCTATAACCATCTGTGGCTAAGGGCATTGTCTCTGGATGTTTTTTGCAAATTACACAGCAGATCGGAGACACACACAACACACGCACACTCATCCCTATGAACACACACGCGCAAAACCTACCCCTAGGAGTAGCTTTGAAGACTGAGCTGTCAAATCCTCAAGATTGACACTGCATTATCCTTGGTTAAAAGTGATGTGATGGGGTCTGTTGCTGGAAAAGTTGGAGGAGGTGAAGAAGCCATGCCACTATGTTTTAGTGATCTTTTTAGCCCGTTGGTGTGATACCCTAGTTAGTCAATGTAAGTGATGAACTGATGTCATTGTGAACTGATTTCCCTAGTTGCTGGACAAGTATCAATCAAGATGCCAATCGAGCACTACTGCTCATGTCTGATAGCCAAACCTCAGCTCCCGCGTTCTACTGATATCTATGTACCGTGTCACTTTCAGGAGTCTGCAGTGTTGCGATAAGGTTACGCAAAATCCACACTGCATCTTGTCCTGACGAATCAGCGCGTAAGCATTGTTGACGGTTGTTAAGTACTACTTTCAGCCCTCAATATTCTCACATCAATGGAGGCATATGCATTATTTACTTAAATTTTTGGTTTAAATAATGTAGTTCCACTTGTCCTTGGAGATTATTTGTATGTAGGTGAAATACCCATTAAAAGAGATGGAAACCCACCTTCTATAGAAGAACCATGCCAACTCAGCTGAGGAGGTGGCTGCCACCAAGGAAACACATGGCATTCCACGTCATTGATCCAAGGGAGGCACTCACCGACGAATCGGAGAGCACCACGTGGACTTCACATGGATCAAGGGGCCCACCTTGGATACCAAATCAATCCATGCACCGGGGGAGGATCAAAGGGCGCACTAGTCAGCCACCTGGAGGAAGCACAACCGAGATGGCCGCCCTAGGGGTTCGGCCGACCCTAGGATCGGCCGAACCGACCTAGGGTCAGCTCATCTCGGCCTTGCACGTGTCACTTTCCCATTGGTCACTTACCTCACTCCCGGGTCTTTTGGTGGAGTTTGAGCCCCGAAGCAAGCCTCCTCCTTGCCTATAAATAGAAGGGGAGGGGCTCCCATTTCTCACACACCACTCTCTCATTCTCCTCTCACTTTTAGTTTCCAAGGCTAGGGGGTAGGTTAGAGTAGCTCTTCTTCAGTTTCCAAGTCTTCTTTGGAGTCTAGGTATGAGTTCTCTTTTACCTTTATTTCATTGTATGACTTTGATCTACTTCAGTTATTCAGCTATTTCATATAAAGTCATGGTAGATCATATGCTTGATATGTTCTTGAGTTCATCCTTTGTTCATCATTTAGAGGCTTGTGTTCTTCATGAACACTACATTTTGATCCACTTGAAGGATGATAAACTCATTCCTTATGTGTTTGTTCCTAAGTTAGAGGTTCGTGTTCTTCACGAACGTGACCCTTTGATCTTGTTGACTAGACATAAGAGAGTTCGTATCCATTCGTATGTCTAGCCTTAGTTGATCTTGTTAGATGGCATGAGAGTGTTGCATGAGGTTTGTGTTCAAACTACAGTACTCGGTCTAAGTTCACCAGTCCTCTGGTGGCTCTCACCCTGGGTCACAATAGCCCGGGCCGGGTGAAGTCTAGCAGCAACGCAGGCATGGTGCCTGAGTTGTGTGGCTACGTTAGTTATGAGCATACCCCCCGTAACGATAGAGGTAGGCCGCAGTGGTGAGAGCTGTTGGACCCTTTGGAACCCTCCGCGCTCGGGTACTTGCTGTAGGAGTCTAAAGTCTAGTTTCGCAGAGTGTTGGTCGTCGCGGGCTAGCTCCCCGTTTGTAGGTGGGTGCTGAACCTTACCCTCTCATGCAATGCTCATGCCTATCTCCTGTATCTTCTAGCTTTGTATGTTTAGTACATTAGAACTGTTGACATTTCTTAACGCAACTTCCAAAGAATAGATCTAGAATCCATTCTAAGCAATGGCGCAAGAAATGTTGGTTGGTATAAGATAAGCCTACAGAAATATTATGGTAGATAATCCGCAAGCGCACGGATACCGGTGAGCATTTCACCCGGGGTGATGGGTTTTAAAATATCGTATCCACAGGGAAGATGGATGGATGTAACAACAGATATACGGATGGCAATAGACTACTTTATGGACTTTGATGGAATGGCACATACTTTAACAGGGATAAGCCAAATGATAAAGTAATGATAAATCAGACAGGCAGAGGCACATGTGGAGCATAGAACACACTATTCCTAGTCTAGATTAGAATTGGATTTACTTAAGAGGCACAATTCTATATAGCATACAAAGACTGAGTTATTCATCTATTCTAATGTAGCATATCATCACATATAGCATAGTCATGGATAAATGTGAACACCCCGAAGATTACCCAAGAAGATCAAGGACGAAACTTGATCCTCCCAAGAATCATTGTTCGACTAGTCTTATACTCAGGGGGTGGACTGCAAAGGACTCAATAGGCCTGTCACGCCCACGATCTACCACACGACCCGGAGTATAAGGTGAATCCGCAAGTAAATTATATCTAAGCACCATGCTTACATACTTTCTACTACCTAGCATACACACGTAATATACTAGGAGCTCTACGAATAAGTGCGTAGACTTATCATTAATCATGACTATATCAAATATACTACTAGAATAAAGTAAGAACTTAGTAATTGCACACATAACATTGAAATAGCATAAAGTCATTGAGAAACAATATAAGAACTGAATCTTGATAACTTACAGATCTGGAACTGGAGCAAAGCTCAACTCTACTCGAATCTGACTCTCTATCTAGAACTAGGTTCTTGATCTAGAAATTAGATCTTGAACTATGAAGTAGCTATCCTATCTCTGATGTATCCTCTTCTTCTCCTGTCTTGGCCTGATGATGATGATCTTCTGAGAGATGCATACCATGCCCTAGGGGGGGTCTGGGGTTGCTTATATAGCCCGAAGGGATAATCTGTCACCGTAGGATCAAACCGACCTAAACAAGAGGTTTAGATTAACCCTAAGAGGCGGTGGAGGAACCTTCCCGAAACAGGGCCTGATCGGGACCAGGGGGAGCCCGATCGGCCTCCCTATAGGGCCGGTCGGCCTGGGCTGGGCCCCGGCTGGGCTCCGCCTTCGCGTGTGGGCCTCTTGTCCCTTCTAGATGCATATTTTCTTGGAGCCCACTTCGGTTGAGTTCGGGAGTCTTCTGGAGCCTTCTAGAATTCATTCTTTTCGCATTTTCCTGAATAGTCCCTGAAAATATATAATTCACCAAAACTCGTGGAATTCATTAGTCCAAGGCGCTATACTACTGTTGATTTATCTTTTTGGTCCTTTTTCATGTATTGTTGATGCATAAAAATAAGAGTTAGTGAGCATCAACAAACTCCCCCAAGCTTACCTCTTGCTAGTCTCCTAGCAAGACTCAGTGTTACCACAATAAATTCTTTTCCAAGGTAGGATGAAAAAGTCAGACTTTTAAAACCTGCTTATATCTGCTTGAGAACATGGGGCTTTTATCTGTACTTGGGTCTTGAGCAGTTGAAAGATATAACAATTAAGTCAAGCACCATGTCTCAAGTTCTTGTTTCACTAAAATTCTGGAGTTTTGCAAAAGATGTTCAAGTTAAAGCTTAGAGTACTCCTGTACGACAACTTGATATGATAAAACATAAAAACTTTCAACTTTAGCCTGCCTTTGCTTCTTTTGTTCCTGAAATATATCTCTCTTTCTAGCAATAATCTTAAGAGAACCTTGGGTTACACGACATTAGGAGAGGTGGGCCCTACTCGCCCCGGACTTTTGTCCATTTTTCTCTCTCCTTAGAGATGTGGGCTCTTCTCGCCCTCGGACTTGTGTCCATTATTCATCTCTAATTTATTCTTTTTAGGGAGGTAGGCCCTTCTCGCCTAGTAGAACACTTGTTCATTTCTCTCCCTCTCTCATCTCACGTTTTCCTCTTTTTTTTCTTCTTTTCTTTTTTTTTATGTCATGCCCAAGTCTCTTTGAAGGCATAGAGAGATATAAAACTGGAACATTCTGAGCAAATTTTCAACAAGGCTCTTTTAACAGGACATAAAGTCTTGTGTCATACAGGAGACTCGTTATATATGAATTTTATGATTAAAAAGTGAATCTCCAGAATTTAGTGTTACTTTTGAACAAGATAAACAGCAGCTCAACTTAATCATGTCAATCAATCAATCACCTAGACTTAGATCAAGAAATTGCTCCCACAAGAATCTCAAACTCAAAGCATGTTTCAAAATCTAAACCATTGTATCCATGTCTTGGGAGAACTTTAAAGATGGTAAGCTAGGCATTTGCAGCAATGAAGAGCATTTGTTTATCATGTCCATTTAGCATACTTCTCTAGTTCTTTATTTATTCTAAACAAGGGAAATTTTTATTTTATTTTATTATTATTTCATACTTATCAAACTAAACAGAACTTAAAATAAAAATATATAAATAGATAGTTGATACTTACCTTGGGGGCTTCTCCCCCAAGCTGCTTGATTCTACATCCCCCACTGGCGAAATTTGCTTGCCAGTAGTTCAGCGTTTGCATCTGCGGTTTCTTGTATATCTTCTAATCGTTGTCCTGCCTGGTCCATCCACTGTTGTTGTTGGCGTAGCATGTTCGTGTGGGTATCCTGAGTGCTCATTTGCGTCCTCATGTTGTCATGGACACCTTGGCGGAACGTCACAGAATACTAATGGTCGAATCCTGAAAAAGAGTTACGGGCAGGTACAAAATTCGAAGATGATGCGTAAAACCTGCCACTTCCAAACTCCTGTCTTCCGAGGTTGCTCGGTCCTTGCGATGGTAAATCTCCTCCTTGGTACGCGCGACGAGGGTATGTTGGCATGAAGTTTTCATATGATCGATACGCGGCGTCTTCGGACAGTGGGTCAGCTCCGGCGTAGTTTGACGATGAGGCTCGAGCTGACGTTCATGGAGGTTGCTGCTGGACCGGTTGTGCCTGCTCATTGATCAGAAAAGATTGCACAGAATATATACCCAATCCCGGGTTAGGTAACAGGATTGCGCTCTTATTGTGGATATAGTGCAATTTTTCCTGAATTTTCTTAACCCATCTTCCTTGGCGGAAGTAATCGTAGCCGATGATCTCACGAGGAGTATCAATGCTGATGATAGTGGCATCTCCAAGGATGCCCAAGTCATCGGCTATTCGGGTGATCAGAGAGGTGCAGCTTACGTCTCCAACTAGGTTGGGGAATGAGAGCCAGTGCTCTACTAGCATCTTAACAGGGGACACAGCTTTTCTTTTCAGAGCAGCATAAATCAACTGCATGTCCCCTACTCTCACGCTGATATTATCATTGCATGAAAAAGGACAAGGCTTATCCACTTGTGAAAGAAACGGAGAGTGGGATGCTGAATATCATTGGTGCGTGGCTTGTGTGCGTTCTCTTTCCCTGTAACGTCCGTCCAGAGGTGTAGCCTATCAAAATCTTCAAGAGACGAGTCTAAATCTAAGGCACATCCTTCTGCGAACCCTAAGGCGTTACTCAGACTTCTCCAAGATAGAGTGTGCTCTTGACGGAACAACCGAAAGGTTACCCCATCGTTAGAGGATTTCAAAGTGCAAAGAAACTCTAAAGTGAGGAGACGGCAACCCCTTTCAGAAGTGTGATAAAAAGAGGTCCACCCCAGCAGAGCAAAAATCTGGCTGAACTCAGAGTTCAAGCCTGCTTCTTGCATGAACTCTTCGCTAAACATGGGTGTAAGGACAAAAAAACGTTTCTTCAGTTTCTCATACCTTTCCTTCTCTTCTCCTCTCCTGATGTGCAAATGCACATCATTGGTTAGGATCTTTCCTTGTGATTGCGATGCCGAAGGAGAGGGGTTAGAGACCGGTGAGGGAGACTCCTGAGAGTCTACACTCATCGACCGCTGGGAGTTGGCTCTGGAGCTAGAGCGTCTAAGGATTCTCCCAAACATGGTGTCTTGAGGCTTTCAAGGGTGTAAGAGAAAAGTTTAGAGCTAGGCTACCCTTGGATTTCTTCTCCAGTCTCTTCCTAAGCTTCCTTTCTCTTGAGGCAGCACTGCAAAAGCTCGAAGGTGAGGTTTTCTGGGTTGGTGTGTGTGCGAAGAACTGGGTAGGAGGTGGCTGCTTATATAGGCCCAAGAGGGGTGGCCGGCCGGCCTGGTGGTGGGGCCGGTCAGCCCCACCTGGCCTCCACTCGGGTGCCCTCTCCTCCATCCATTTCCTGCTGTCTTCCAACGCTAGAAAAAGTGCCTTGTGAGTGGGAAAAGAAGGTGCTGGTGGATGAAGTGATAAGATAAGGTAGGTAAAGACTTGATGTGTATCCCTATGGCATGTGGGTCCCATGCGTAAGGGTAAAAGCAAATATAACAGCAAAAATATAGTAGTAAAAATATTTTTATGCCACCACGAAAAATCATTATACGGGTTTTGACACACCGTAAAATTATTTACCATGGGGCGTGAAAAAGTTTTTACTGTAGTAAATATGAAATTCAGAAATATATTTTTGTGCTTTTACCGGTTACCTTTGACGAGGGTTCGTAGTTTGAGTCCTCGAACGGGACTTCCAAGTCTTCTAATATTCAGGTGCATCCTCCATCTTCAGAGATAATGGTCCTTCTGATGATGTCTTTTCTTGATCGTTCATGTTCGCGTTGATGCTGAGCTCTGGTCTGGGTCTGAAGGCAAACTTCTCCTCCTTTCCATTGATCTCAAATGTGATCTCCCCTCTGCCTACATTGATGCGTGCATTGGCGGTGCTCAGGAATGGTCGCCCGAGAATTAGTGAAACCCTGGAGTCTGGGTGCAAATCCAATACCACGAAATCAACTGGCACCAAGAACTCTCGGATTTTCACTGGAACATTCTCGGTGATTCCTGATGGGTAGCGAACTGATTGATCTGCCAATTGGAGACACATTGATGTTGGAACCAAGGTAGGGTGCTTGAGCTTGTCGAAGACAACCTTGGGCATCACACTAACACTTGCTCCAAGATCACAGAGTGCATTGTTGAAGTATTGATTTCCAATGGAGCACTCAATAGTGGGGCATCCTGGATCCTTTTTCTTGATGAGCGATGTGTTCAGGATTGCCGCACTACATTCTTCGGTCAACTTGATGATCTCCGTAGTTGGCAAAGGTTTCTTCTTATTCAAGATGTCTCGGATGTACTTGGCATATGTCGGGACTTGCATGGCATCCAATAGAGGTATGTTGACATAAAGCTTCTGGATGACTTCGATGAACTTCCCGAATTGATCATCAACTTGAGGTTTTCTCACTCTTCTTGGATATGGTATGAAGTTGGTGTCGTGGAAATCTTGTCTTGCTGAGTCTTGTTCTTCTTGCACGACTTCTTCTACGTTATTATCCTTCTCTGGAGCTTCGGTTGGTGCTACAGGTACTGCAGATGTTGCAGGTGCTGTAGGTGTTCTAGCCGGTGGTCTTGCTGTGCCCTTGGGATATGGTGGATCTGTTGTTTGCTTGCCACCTCTTGTTCGGACATTAAATACCTGCTCAGGGTTAGTGGCAACAGGTGCAACAGCAGACAATTTTGATAACTTTGATTCTAGTTCAGCATTAAAGATAGCTTGATCTTTTAAGATTTCAGAAAAATTATCCATCTTAACATTTATGTCTTCTAGAATCTTATCATTAGCAACAAGCTTCTTAGAGAGATTATTGGTTATTTTATCATGTTCTTCAATTAACTCTCGTAGCGAAGGTCGCTTGGAATTATTACCTGTATACTTACCAGCGTAAGTTGGTCGTGGTTGTAGGTCTTTTTCTTGGGTTGGTGCTGACTTATGGACCACCAAGCTTGAATTTCTTGAAGTATTCATCGAATCTTGTAAAGCTTGTCGATCCTTCTTGAAGTTGACTCGTTCCTCAAGCCTGTTCAACAGCACGTCCATACTAGTTGATAGTTCTTTCAACTCTTCATCTCCTTGTACTTCTTCACTCTGACGACATTGTTGAGTGTTCTTCTGGGTCCAGCCTTGATTTTCAGATATCTTCTACATAAGTGTATTGGCTTGTCTCGTAGTGAGTGACAAAAATGATCCTTTAGCAGCTGCATCTAGATGCTCAGACGCTTTTTCATTTAATCCATGGTAAAAGCTTTGTAAGAGGATCCAATCTTTTATTCCATGGTGAGGGCAATCTGATATATATTCTTGCAAACGTTCCCATGCCTCTGGAATTGACTCGCCTTTCTGCTGCTGGAAATTGGTGATTTTTCCACGTAAAGCATTGGTTTTGCCTGTGGGGAAAAACTTTGATAGGAAGGTTGTAGAACATTCCTCCCATGTGTTGATTTCATTAGAGTAGAACCATTGCCTCGCCCTTCCCTTTAGTGAAAATGGGAATAACCGGAGTAGGATCGTTTCCTTGGGAATGTCCTTGATGGAGATGGTGGTGCCTTTCTCCAAAAAGTTTTGGAGATGAGCGCTTGCATCTTCATGTACCTTTCCACTGAATAGATCAGCTTGCACCATGTTGATGAGGCTAGGCTTAAGCTCGAATTCATGATCGATTGTTGGTCCAATGCGAATGTTATTGATGTTTGGAGCAGAGAATTCCAACAACGTCTTCTCAGCCATGGCTTCAGAACTTGGTGTAAAGCTTCCTTGGTTGATTTGACTCAAATAATTGAAGTGTGGTGAATCACAATCAAACCTGTTAATACCCTGCAAGTAAGATAGACAAAAACAAACAAGGGTAATTCTGTTTAAGCAGAGGTGCCAAATTACAAAGTCTCATTAAAGTATCTAGCCATCGATTTTCAAAAGGTAGCCATCCAATCTTCCCCGGCAACGGCGTCAGAAATGCTTGTTGACATTTCTTAACGCAACTTCCAAAGAATAGATCTAGAATCCATTCTAAGCAATGGCGCAAGAAATGTTGGTTGGTATAAGATAAGCCTACAGAAATATTATGGTAGATAATCCGCAAGCGCACGGATACCGGTGAGCATTTCACCCGGGGTGATGGGTTTTAAAATATCGTATCCACAGGGAAGATGGATGGATGTAACAACAGACATAGGGATGGCAATAGACTACTTTATGGACTTTGATGGAATGGCACATACTTTAACAGGGGTAAGCCAAATGATAAAGTAATGATAAATCAGACAGGCAGAGGCACATGTGGAGCATAGAACCTACTATTCCTCTTCTAGATTAGAATTGGATTTACTTAAGAGGCACAATTCTATATAGCATACAAAGACTGAGTTATTCATCTATTCTAATGTAGCATATCATCACATATAGCATAGTCATGGATAAATGTGAACACCCCGAAGATTACCCAAGAAGATCAAGGACGAAACTTGATCCTCCCAAGAATCATTGTTCGACTAGTCTTATACTCGGGGGGTGGACTACAAAGGACTCAATAGGCCTGTCATGCCCACGATCTACCACACGACCCGGAGTATAAGGTGAATTCGCAAGTAAATTATATCTAAGCACCATGCTTACATACTTTCTACTACCTAGCATACGCGCGTAATATTCTAGGAGCTCTACGAATAAGTTCGTAGACTTATCATTAATCATGACTATATCAAATATACTACTAGAATAAAGTAAGAACTTAGCAATTGCACACGTAACATTGAAATAGCATAAAGTCATTGAGAAACAATATAAGAACTGAATCTTGATAACTTACAGATCTGGAACTGGAGCAAAGCTCAACTCTACTCGAATCTGACTCTCTATCTAGAACTAGGTTCTTGATCTAGAAATTAGATCTTGAACTATGAAGTAGCTATCCTATCTCTGATGTATCCTCTTCTTCTCCTGTCTTGGCCTGATGATGATGATCTTCTGAGAGATGCATACCATGCCCTAGGGGGGGGTCTGGGGTTGCTTATATAACCCGGAGGGATAATCCGTCGCCGTAGGATCAAACCGACCTAAACAAATAGTTTAGATTAACCCTAAGAAGCGGTGGAGGAACCTTCTCGAAACAGGGCCTGATCGGGACCAGGGGGAGCCCGATCGGCCTCCCTATAGGGCCGGTCGGCCTGGGCTGGGCCCCGGCTGGGCTCCGCCTTCGCGTGTGGGCCTCTTGTCCCTTCTAGATGCATATTTTCTTGGAGCCCACTTCAGTTGAGTTCGGGAGTCTTCTGGAGCCTTCTAGAATTTATTCTTTTCGCATTTTCCTGAATAGTCCCTGAAAATATATAATTCACCAAAACTCGTGGAATTCATTAGTCCAAGGCCCTATACTACTGTTGATTTATCTTTTTGGTCCTTTTTCATGTATTGTTGATGCATAAAAATAAGAGTTAGTGAGCATCAACAAGAACCTAGAGCTAACTCGTACGTTCCTCCTAAGCCGTAGTGTGCTAGAGTAGAGGTAGATCTGAGTGTGTGTCACACTACCCTATCATATCTTTATCTTACCCCTGCCTTTGAGTTTGTTCTTTCCTATATCTATCTCTTAGTTTAGATTCAGTGCAAAAGCATAAGTCTATGATATCCGTCATTGCCTTTCACGGATACGATACCCTTGGAATATTTTGCTTCCTTGGGGAAATGCTACAATGGTTTATCTGTGCGCTTGCGGATTCGTTCATGATCGTCTAGATTTACCTTTGCCTAGTCTTGATGTTCACGCTAACTCGGCGTCGTTAGTAGTGACGTTAAGAAGTGCCACCAGGCATTTTTGGCTTTGTAACTAAGGATGGATTCCAAATCTATTCTTAAAGTGACGGTGCTATGAAATGTCAACAAGCATCCTATCGTGTCGATCGCATGGTGTCGGATACACAAAATCCACGCTGCATCCTGTCATGTCGATCGCAATTCGCATGTCACCTACTCCAGCTCAGTTACACACATTTCGGCAATGCACCATCCGTCGTCTTGCATGGCGCGTGCATTACCGGCTGTGTTACGCAGGATCCACGCTGCATCCGGTCGTGTCGATTCAGAGCGTAACCTGCACAGGTTACGCACCGCCCGTGCTGCTTGATGCAACACCGACTCGGTTAAGCACGTAGTAGGTTACGCACCTTTAAGACTGCTAGCTGCATGGTCCAACACTGACTGGGTTACGCACAGATCGGTTGCGCAAAATCCACGCTGCATCCGGTCGTGTCGATTCTACGTGTCACCTACTCTAGCTCGGTTATGCACGGTTCGGCGACGCACCATCTGTTTTGCATGACGTGACTGTGTCGCGTCTAAACAGCGCGTAACCTGCACGGGTTACTCACCGTCTGTGCAGCTTGATGCAACACTGAATGGGTCGTTTCGAATGCAGCTTACGCACCGTCCTTGATGCTTGATGCAACACTAACTGGGTCATGTCGTTGCATCACGTAACCTAAATCCGCAAAGGTTACGCAAAATCCACGCTACATCTGGTCGTGCTGGATCAACGCGTAACCTGCACTGGTTACGCATCGTCCATGCTGCTTGATTGATGCAACACCGACTAGATCATGTCGAATCAGCGCGTAACCACAAGAGGTTACGCACCGTCCGTGCTGTTTGATGCAACACCGACTGGGTCGTGTCGAATCAAGGCGTAACATGCAGAGGTTACGCACCATCCGTGTAGCTTGATGCAACATCGACTCGGTTAAGCACGTAGTAGGTTACGCACCTTTAACACAGCTGGCTGCATGGCTCAACACTGACTAGGTTATGCACTGATCGGTTGCCCAGAATTCAGGCTGCAACCGGTCATGTCGATTCTACGCGTCACATGCTTCAGCTCAGTTATGCACAGTTCGATGACGCAGCATCCCATGGCACGTGCATCACCGACTGGGTTACGCACCGTGACGGTTACGCAAAATCCACGCTGCATTCTGATTCAACGCACCATAATGCTCGGTTACGCACATTTCAGCAACGCACCATCTGTTCTGCATGGTGCGTGCATCACCGACTGGGTTATGGACGGAGTCCTGTCACGCAAAATCCCTATGCATCCAATCGTGTAGTTGCATCACGTAACCTGGAGCCGATAAGGTTACGCAAAATCCACGCTGCATCCGGTCGTGTTGAATCAGCGCGTAACCTGTACAGGGCACCGTCCGTGGAGTGTGATGCAACACCGACTGGGTCGTGTGGAATCAGCGCATAACCTCCACAAGGTACACAGTACGCACCATTTGTGCTGCTTAATGCAACACGGACTGGGTTACGCACAGATCGGTTGCGTAAATCCATGCTGCATCCTGTCGTGTCGATTCTGCGTGTCACCTGCACCAGCTCGGTTACGCACGATTCGGCGACGCAGCATCCTATGGCACGTGCAACACTAACTGTGTTACGCACGGAGTCTGTCACGCAAAATCCCCAAGCATCTGGTCGTGTCGTTGCATCGCGTAACCTAGAGCCGTTAACATTATGCAAAATCCACATGCACCGACTGCGTCGCGTCTAAACAGCGCCTAACCTGCACAAGTTACTCACCGTCCGTGCAACTGGATGCAACACCAAATGGGTCGTGCCGAATGCAGCTTATGCACCGTCCTTGATGCTTGATGCAACACTGAATGGGTTGTGTCGAATGTAGCTTACGCACCGTCCTTGATGCTTGATGCAACACTGACTGGGTCGTGTCATTGCATCGCGTAACCTAAACACGCAAAGGTTACGCAAAATCCACGCTGCATCTGATTGTGCCGAATCAACGTGTAACCTGTACTGGTTACACACCGTCCGTGCTGCTTGATTGATGCAACACCGACTGCATCGTGTCGAATCAGCGTGTAACCACACGAGGTTACGCACCGTCCGTGCTGCTTGATGCAACACCGACTGGAACGTGTCGAATCAGCATGTAACATGCAGAGGTTATGCACTGTCCGTGCTGCTTGATGCAACACCAACTCGGTTAAGCACGTAGTAGGTTACGCACCTTTAAGACGGCTGGCTGCATGGCTCAACAATAACTGGGTTACGCACTGATCGGTTGCGCAAAATCCATGTTGCATCCAGTCGTGTCGATTCTACGCGTCACCTGCTCCAGCTCGGTTACACACGGTTCGGCAACGCAGCATCCCATGGCTCGTGCATCACCAACTGGGTTACGCACCCCTACGGTTACGCAAAATCCACGTTGCATTCTGATTCGACGCACCATCCTGCTCGGTTATGCACGTTTCGACGACGCACCATCCTTTCTGCATGGTGCGTGCATCACCGACTGGGTTACGCATGGGGTCTGTCACGCAAAATCCCCAAGCATCGGGTCGTGTCGTTGCATCGCGTAACCTTACGCCGAAAAGGTTACGCAAAATCCACGCTGCATCCGGTCGTGTCGAATCAGCACGTAACCTGTACAGGGCACCGTCCGTGGAGTGTGATGCAACACCGACTGGGACGAGTCGAATCAGCGTGTAATCTCCACAGGGTACGCAGTACGCACCGTCTGTGCTACTTGATGCAACAGGGACTGGGTTACACACAGATCGGTTACGCAAATTCCACGCTACATCCGTCCGTGTCGATTCTGCGCGTCACCTGCACCAGCTCGGTTACGCACGGTTCGGCGACGCACCATCTATTCTGCATGACACGTGCAACACTGACTGTGTTACGCACAGTCTGTCACGCAAAATCCCCATCGATCCGGTCGTGTCGTTGCATCGCTTAACCTGGAGCCGCTAAGGTTACGCAAAATCCACATGCACCAACTGCGTCGCATCTAAACAGCACGTAACCTGCATAGGTTACTCATTGTCCGTGCAGCTTGATGCAACACTGAATGGGTCGTGTCGAATGCAGCTTACACACCGTCCTTGATGCTTGATGCAACACCGAATGGGTCGTGTCGAATCAGCACATAACATGCAGAGGTTACACACAGTCCGTGCTGCTTGATGCAACACTGACTCGGTTAAGCACGTAGTAGGTTACGCACCTTTAAGACAGCTGGCTGCATGGTTCAACACTGACTGGGTTACACACTGATCGGTTGCGCAAAATCCACGCTGCATCCGGTCATGTCGATTCTACGCGTCACCTGCTCTAGCTCGATTACGCACGTTCGGCGACACAACATCCCATGGCACGTGCATCACCGACTGGGTTACGCACCGTGACGGTTACGCAAAATCCACCCTGCATTTTGATTCGACGTACCATCCTGCTCGGTTACGCAGGTTTCGGCGATGTACCATCCGTTCTGCATGGTGCGTGCATCACCAACTGGGTTACGCACGCAGTCTGTCACGCAAAATCCCCAAGCATCCGGTCATGTCGTTGCATCACGTAATTTGGAGCCGATAAGGTTACACAAAATCAATGCTGGATCCGGTCGTGTCGAATCAGCGCTTAACCTGTACAGGGCACCGTCTGTGGAGTATGATGCAACACCGACTGGGTCGTGTCGAATCAGCGTGTAACCTCCACAGGGTACGCAGTACGCACCGTCTATGCTGCATGATGCAACACGGACTGGGTTACGCACAGATCGGTTGCACAAAATCCATGCTAGATCCGGTCGTGTCGATTCTGCGCGTCACCTGCACCAGCTCGGTTACGCACCATCCGTTCTGCATGACGCGTGCAACACTAACTGTGTTACGCACGGAGTCTGTCACGCAAAATCCCCATGCATCCGGTCGTGTCGTTGCATCGTGTAACCTGGAGTCGTTAAGGTTACGCAAAATCCATATGGACCGACTGCGTCGCGTCTAAACAACGCGTAGCCTGCACAGGTTACTCACCGTCCTTGATGCTTGATGCAACACCGAATGGGTTGTGTCGAATGTAGGTTACGCACCATGCTTGATGCTTGATGCAACACCGAATGGTTTGAGTCGAATGCAGCTTACGCGCCGTCCTTGTTTCTTGATGCAACACTGACTGGGTCGTGTCGTTGCATCGTGTAACCTAAACTCGCAAAGGTTACGCAAAATCCACGCTGCATCTGTTCGTGCCGAATCAGCTCGTAACCTGCACTAGTTATGTACCATCCGTGCTGCTTGATTGATGCAACACTGACTGGGTCATATCGAATCAGCGTGTTACCACAAGAGGTTACGCACCATTCGTGCTGCTTGATGCAACACCGACTGGGTCGTGTCGAATCTGCGCGTAACATGCAGAGGTTACGCACCGTCCGTGCTGCTTGATGCAACACCGACTCAGTTAAGCACATAGTATGTTACGCACCTTTAAGGCAGCTGGCTGCATGGCTCAACACTGACTGGGTTACGCAATGATGGGTTGCCCAAAATCCACGCTGCATCTGGTTGTGTCGATTCTACGCATCACCTGCTCCAGCTCGATTACGCACGGTTTGGCGACACAACATCCCATGGCGCGTGCATCACCGACTAGGTTACGCACCGTGACGGTTACGCAAAATCCACGCTGCATTCTGATTCGACGCACCATCCTGCTCGGTTATGCACATTTCGGCGACGCACCATCCGTTCTGAATGGTGCGTGCATGTCACACCTGTTTTTCCAAAGAAAACCAAGTGCAAATCTATATGCATGCCAGGATCAAGTTTCATGTATATAGTTGACATAAGTGAATAACAGAGGGAACATCAGAGTATTACGCTACATCCTGGAAACGAAGGCTCCAAACATCACAGGCAGTCGACTGAGGGTTGCGTATGCCTAACACCAGCAACATCTTCACCACGACTTCATAGCAGCTTCCCCTTTCGGAGCAACATTGTTTATGGCGAGGGTGAGCACATGTTGTACTCAACAAGTGTGGGGAAAGTATGAATGCAAAGGCTGAACAAGGGAAGACTGACAGGTTGACTGCCTTAAGCACTTTTAGTTGGTCAAATTTTATTAGCACCTGATTACTAATAAATGAAAGTTTATACCAACTCACCATTAACATATAGAGATACGCCATAAGCATATGGCTAACATAATCATAACAACGATTTAAGTCCATCTTCAAGTTCATTTATCATGTGAGGGTCCAGGCCGCTCGTGACCATGAGCACGGCTGATCAATCAGTTTATACACTCTGTAGAGGTGGCACATCTTTACCCACAAGTCGTGTTTCCCATGTCGCCTGGGTTTACAAAGCCCTTAAACACTTCCTTTGGTGAGTGGCTAGGGATTCACTACGAGACCTTTACAAAGTTTTCCCAGTGTGAAACAACCCGCGAAGGTTCCAAGCCGCCGTAAAGTATAAAGTTCCCTGGTAGGTACCGCGTCTTAGCCAAGCCCAACTCCCCACTAGAGCGAGTCTATACCCCAACTAACACTCCCCTTGCCCTTATCAGGTAAGGTCATCCCAACACTAATCCCTAATTAATAGTGTAATGCCCGTGCGTTGCTACGAACAACTAAAAGATCATACACATAATAGAGGCACTTCATATAGATGTTTACCATTCATAATATAATGTACACTCATTACAGAAGTCTCATGCAAAGGGATTCAGAAGTCTCAAGCAAAAATCACTCAACAGAAATATATTAATACACAAGTTATTACTTTATTCACAGGTTGATATCAATTAAGTTCATACGCAAAAGTTATTACTTTATTACATACATCGCAATTGTACACAAATATAGCATCACAACAATTGTATCTTAAAAGCATTCTTCAGGATGTTCTGCACGCATTGGTTTGGACATTCTATATGGCTACAAAACAATATTATTTCTCTACAGATGACATATGAACTGCTTTTTCAAAAATAAAAATACAATGACATAATATTTCCAATTGATGAAGCACACCACGAAAGGGTATATCGACATTTAGCAAACAGTATCTCCCAAGTCCCAACACCCAGATTGATCCTGTGCTCTTCCTCCATGCATTTCAACAAACATGTTGTGTGCAATGTCCACATACCACACTAAAGGGAATTTGGTGGAGCTCTTATGGTTGATCTCCCAAGTCCCAACACCCGGATTGGTCCTGGTGCCCTGAATGAAGCTGCGGGTAAAATTAATATACAGAGCCTAAAAGTAAGATACAATACATATGTTTATATCTCATCACATACGGCAAAGACAAGCCAGAATTTCTAATCACTAAGACAATCTAATCAATAATTATACCACTTCTACTCCTGAAATAACAATAAAAGGCCCAAGATACCGGTCTATTTTATAATTAAGCACAGACAATGGAGCATACAGAGGCAGCAAGTAAGACATGTAGTCTGAAGAAGGTTTGCTTCTGGTACCCTTTCCCTTCAACAGCAACCATGCATTGGAAAACCAAAAGAATTCTTAATCGAATACACAGAAGCTATGGTTTCAAATTCAGTCAGCTGCTAATGTAGGTAACTACATTACTTAGAATTACTCAAAACAGGATCTTTGCATCTAAAATAATTGACAAAAAAAGAAATATTAACGGCGAATAATTTCCTACCTCTCATAAGCATTATGTCAAACACCTGGTGGCTAGAGAGTGACATTGCCCGTGCTAACGCTACGGGTTATCGTAAACCCTGAAATAGTGAGAGCAAAAAAATCCTTCAGAAAAAACAGGACAGATATCACCCGAGCTTTAAATATGCCACATTAGCAAACTAACTGGCATGTCAAATATGCCTAGTAGAATGCTTGAAATGTACTGTGATGGTAGAAAAACTCTAGGTTGGACCAAAAGCAAACCATTTACCACTCTTTTATTGCACGGAAAAAGATAAACAATCTCTACCTCTTGTAGGGTACTACCAATGTAGTTTGAGTCTTTAGAAAGCTGAAAAGCTATTATAACCCATGCCGTCATCAAATAAAAATAATAGGAACTGAATATGTTCCCCCAACATTTGTTAAGGAATAAGGTCAAAAAAAGGTCACAACTTGATTTGGCTTTAATGCTTGAAATACATAATGGAAAGCTCACTGGTCGCATTTGATCTACCATAATACTGCAGATTTAGCCATTTCAGAGAATGAGAACATCAGAGCAGAAGCAAAATGCCATCAAATCAGCAGCAGGCTTAGTTAAACATAGTTGGATTTTTTTCTTCAGTGAACTGAAGAGGACAAACAGTTGCATTGTTCATTTTTTTTTCTATTTCCGAGAAAGCAATGATCATGCATGAAATAACCAAATCAGATTGCATGCAGACAGATTTCAGACAAAATTTAACAAACATTCCATGGGTTCAGTTCATTTTGGCATAGCAACAGAAGTACAATTCATAGTAATGTGACTAACATGCAGAAAAGCATCTCTTTTGCCCATCCCCCTACAAAAAATATATGTGCACAAGATGGACACAAAAAATATATGTATTTTCTTAATCAGCATTCCAACTGTCAATAAACCAATCTTGCACTCATATTCTAATCTGAAACTACAATGTAGACTCAGGACATGAGCACTTACAATAGGCACATCCATGTAACCTCACAACAGAGAACCAAAGCAGGGGCATTGCACACTCAGAGAGAGTAATTATTTAATGTATCTTGGAACAAAAAAAAGTAAAAAGAAGATTGAAGGTATTTTTTGGGGGTTGGGGGAGGATCACCTCTAAACAGTATCTTTGGCATGTATGCCTCCTCACCTCTGAATTTAGAGAAATACGAGTGCAAGAGTCATGACCAACGGCGGAACCAGGGGGGGCCAGTAGGGGCCACGGCCCCCCCTAACACCGGTGAAAATTTTTGACCCCCTATCTAGATTCTAATGCCTCAAATACCCAACACGTACACTTCAGTCTTCAGCTATCACTATCATCCTTCACAGTTCACAGACTGACACATACGGCGCATGCTCATCTAGCTAGGCAGCTACTAGCTACTCCTACTCAACATCCAACCACAGGACTTGATGTTATATATACTTCACACCTGACATCTTCTAGTCTTCTACCTCGGCGTGCAGAATGCAGCGAGCAGCCTAGCTAACTGCCATGCAGTCAATACTCAATAGTCATGCACTTGAGCACTTCAACCCTTGGCAAGCAGGCAATGCACATGCATATGATGCATATACGCTTCACGCATATATAGGCCATTAGGCATTCTCAGATGTCAAAATCTATTTTCCTTTGTCTTAATAAATGCACATAATATTTTAACAAAAACATAGCTAACCTAAAAGCATATATTTGATATTATTTTGCAATTGTGCCGTTTACGAAGCAATTCCCCTATCATGCAAAAAATTGACCATACACATATATTATATCTTGATATATACGGTTTTTTCATGTAGTACGATGTGTTGACTGTTTTTTGGCCGACCCCTTAAGTACAATTTGTCTATCTTTTTTGGCCGACCTCTCTTAGTATAGTATGATTTGTCGATCGTTTTGACCGGCCCCCCCTACTTAAAATTCCTGGTTCCGCCATTGGTCATGACAGTTTATTACAAGTGGAGAGGTAATGGTAAACTGTCACCTCAGAAGCTAAGCTTCGCATGCTTTAGACGGTTGTGGAAGTAGCAGCTTGAAATGTGTTTAGATCTCATCACATACGGCAAAGGCAAGCCAGAATTTCTAATCAGTAAGACAATCTAATCAATAATTATACCACTTCCACTCCTGAAATAACAATAAAAAGGCCCACCGTACCAGTCTATTTTACAATTACACACAGACAATGGAGCATCCAGAGGCAGCAAGTAATACAAGTAGGTAATTCCTCATCTGTGACAACACCATTTTTTTCTAGAACAAATTAGTTCCATACCTTGATAAGATACCCTTGTGTATGAAGTCTTAGTCTAGCAAAAAGCTATTGCGCACATCTGCAAAAGCACAGAAATTGTGATTTTTGAGGAATTGTGCAACAATACTTGACCTCACCTTTTTGCTCCGATTAGCAGAACAATATTTGAGAGAGGGAGGGGGGAAGGGGAGAGAGAGAGAGAGAGACTCAGTCGTGTGTGACCTTCAACAGAGCTCCTAGTGTTGCTTGCCGTAGCCCCGCTCAGCTCTTGATGCATATAGTCCAGCTCGTTCCAGCTAAGCGGAGCCATACCGCATCAATAAATCACCAAAAAACAGAAAATAAAATCTTCAAAACTCTCATTGCTTGGGTGCCAATCGAGGAAATCAAAACCAAGCAACAGAAGAAGAAAACCACTAACCTCGGCAGCTGGAATGGAGCGAGGGAGATCGATTTTGGGGGAAAGGGAAACCAATGACGATTTCCTCTTGACTACCCATGGCAAGACAAAATCCATTATTCCCTAAAATAATTTCTTTTCATGTATAGATCATGTGCTGAAAAAATATGAAACTATTCATCAGTAGACATAAGTGGTCGGTAGTTAATCTTAGAACTTGCAGATGAAATAAGGTGCAAACCGAGTAGCTGAATGCATACCTCGGTTGACAACTGGACTTGATTGCAAATCAATTATCCTATCAAAGCCCATTCTTACAGCTCAAATGTCAAATTTGTGATGCCAACCCAACCAAATCTTTGCTCAATATCTCCACTGAGAAGAATGGAACCAAATCAATTGACAGAAGAATTGAACCTAAAGCTTTAGGTAGTGAATTAGAAAATAAGAAACAAAAATAAATTCATAGGCACTGCTGAGCTCGCAACAGCGACCATGGCTGTCGTTCGTTCTAATAAGCAGGCAACCGAGCACATGAAAAACCAACTACCACCCGTGCATACCTCCACTGCCACTGGGAACATCCCGCCACCGCCGAGCAAGCCACCGTCCACCAGAGCCACCCCGCCACCTGCCCAGATCTAGGGTTCAGGGAAAGGAGATGAAACCTGCTCGAGCCGTCGCCGTCTCGCGCGTGCCGTGGACTCCCCGTTGCTGCCCGCCGCCATCCATGTCTCCCCGTCTCGCGTGTGTGCCCCTCCGTCTCCTCGAGTCTTCTCGTCTCGCGCGTCTCCTCGTGGTGTCGGCGCCGCCCCCATTCGCGTGCGCCGTACACCGCACGAGTATTGTGCAGGCGCGCAAGCCATGGAGCGGCGCCACCACCGTGGGCCACGCCTCCGGCCAGCTGCGCACGAGATCCGACGCCCTACGGCCAACGCGCGTGCCGCCTGAGGCCCGCGCCACACCTCGTCAGTGACCGGATCCAGTCGCCAAGGCCCTATCATGCGCTCATCCCTTGCAGCCGAGGAAGACACGATTGACCATGCGCGTCAGCCAAGTCCGCCGAGGAGGGAGAGAAGGGGAGAGGCGAGCGGATGGGGAGGAGAGGGAGGGGCGGGGGCAGGCCGGCGTGGAAAGGGATGAGGGAGGCGTGACTGCGTGAGGGAGAAGAGAGGTCGCGAGAGAAGAGGGGTCGCGAATCTCCCCCTCCCCGAGGAGGACTCGTGCGGGATGGGGGCGCGCGGCGTGTGGGACCGAGAGGATGTGTGGGGAGTAGGGCTGAGGTTTGATCTGGAGGAGCTGAGCCATTGGATCGTGGGTGAGTGAGAGAAAGTAGATGTTTGCAAAATGTTGTGTCTTTGAATCGTGGGTGAGTGAGAGAAAGTGAATGTTTGCTGATACAACTAGTTGGGTATTATATAGTGGTCGCTCCACTATATAATGACTGTTGGGGTGATTTAGTTGTGTGGCTTTAGGAAAGAATTAACTGGTGCATTATATAGTGGTAGTGATTAGCCAAGGCAGAGTCATATGCCTTGTGGTTGCACTGTTGTCCTGGGTGGTCGCTCCATGTTCCGATTAAACATTGTGATCTTGTATTAACAAGAGATATATAGCATAAAAGTAAAACATGTTCATCATTATTATTGTTCATCATAACCACCATAACCCAAGGTAAAGCAGCTAAGCAAGCCTACCCAACAGAAATATAAAACCCAGGTTGACAAGGAATAATAATTAATACTAGGCAAATCTTAATAGGACCCATCAAATTAAATGCAAGCATATGCAATGTGATTAAACACAGTTATTGAAACAAAAGATCAAGGATACACTTGCTTTCAATCAGAGTAATGATGTTGCTCAGAATATCTTCATCTTCAAGCTCTTCAAAGCTCACGAACAATGTTCATTCTACTCGCATCAATCATCCAAAGCAAAACATTCGGAGCACACACATACAAGCAAACAAATGAAATAAATTAAAAACAGTACACCAATCATCATAAAACGTGCTAAGAACGGTACAAAACTAATCTACACATTGAGATGAACACATAGGCGAAAGAATTGCTGAAATCAGAATTGGTACAAAAAAAGACATGAGTATGAAAAGAAACTCACAACATACTGTGCATACATGCTTCAAATGTGACTTGGAAGAATGCATAAAAGCTTGCACGGTTGGAGTAGAGTATCAGAATGAATTCGTGCTGAATTATATTGCTGAAAGAAAAAGACCATATTTATTGCATAGGCAATACATCGACGGGTTATTGAATTGATAAGTGCAGTGTTCCGACAATCGAAAGAAAGAGTAGTGCCGGCTATCTGCATGCACATACAATCATGTAGACGTGGTAATGGATTTTGGAAAATTCAAATCCAATTGGATTTTTTCCTTTTGGACTTCGTTGGACTGGATTACTTTGGATGTGGATGTCCACATGCTAAATTAAATTGGATGTCCAATCAGTATTGGATGTCCAAGCAGGAGCTTTTAATTCTAATGTCCGGCTCTGGAAGTGGGTCCTGCATATAGATTTGGCTTCACCGATTTGCACGAAGTAGCGGACTGTCATATTAAGGCATCTCACCAAATTTCGGTCAAATCCGCTAAAATTTTATAGTGTGAACGCGAGATTTTAATTCTAGGGTCCGGCCCTGGATGTGGGTCCCACATATAGATTTGGCTTCACCGATTCGCACTGAGTAGCGGACTGTCATATTAAGGCATCTCACCAAATTTCGGTCAAATCCGCTAAAATTTTATAGTGTGAACGTGAGCTTTTAATTCTAGGGTCTGGCTCTGGACGTGGGTTCCACATATAGATTTGGCTTCACCGATTTGCACGAAGTAGCGGACTGTCATATTAAGCCATCTCACCAAATTTTGGTCAAATCCGCTAAAATTTTATAGTGTGAACGCGAGATTTTAATTCTAGGGTCCGGCCCTGGATGTGGGTCCCACATATAGATTTGGCTTCACCGATTTGCACTGAGTAGCGAACTGTTATATTAAGGCATCTCACCAAATTTCGGTCAAATCCGCTAAAATTTTATAGTGTGAACGCGAGCTTTTAATTCTAGGGTCCGGCTCTGGACGTGGGTCCCACGTATAGATTTGGCTTCACCGATTTGCACTGAGTAGCGGACTGTCATGTTAAGACATCTCACCAAATTTCGGTCAAATCCGCTAAAATTTTATAGTGTGAACACGAGCTTTTAATTCTAGGGTCCGGCTCTGGACATGTGTCCCACATATAGATTTATCTGAGTAGTCAACCTGGTGGTGGTTAGATTATATTATTGGATATTGAATTTTGAGTGAGTGAATTGGATTGGATTGGATTAGATGTGAGCTTTATAATTTAAAATCTTACTGGATTTTTCTTCTTTGAATTATGTATGTTAATCCATTCCCACGTATACAACCATGCATTATCTGGCTGTTGCTTACGTGCATGAAGGTGAAGGAAAACTGATGAGTCATTACTGCTAAGCATGATGTAAACATGACATCACATAAATGAACAGCTAGCTACGAAATCACGTTGCATGCTGGTGCCTGGTGGTGCATGCATACGTACATGTAAATTGTGATAAACACAATCATTATTGTTTAAGCGTGATGCATGTGACATCATCAAGAGATTTAGGCAATAGAATAATATGGCAAAGGAATTGATGGTGAGTTCACATACCTACGTACATGCATGATTATACCTAAGTATACGTAACTCATCTAGGAGCAATCAATGGAGGAAAAGCTATTGCTCACCATGCTTAGCTTTGGAAGAAGGTCTGGCAAGCAGCTCGATGCCCAGATGACAACAGCAAAAGAGCTGCAGATGGCAACAGCACAGGAGGCAAGCCTGGCAAGGGACGTTGATGGTCTCTGCAGGTAAAGCAACAATGACCGGCGACGACGAGCAGATCGAGTCGGCGGCTTCCGGACTTCCGGTCGCTCCGGCGGCGGTGCTTGCGCAGGCATGACGCGCGAGCGCGTGTGGCAGGGCGGCGGCGGCGGCTTGCAAAGGAGTTAGGGCACGCGGGCTCCGTGATTAAATACAGAAACGAAAGGGCGTATCAGGCTCGGTCGCTGCAGACCGAACCGGCAGGAAAACAAACTACAACTCGTCGTGTCCTGTACTGAGAGAAAACAAGATGATGTACCCCTGTACGTGACCTGAGGGACGGCTTAGAAGCGAGACAAATCGAAACCTATTAACCGGTGGCCTCTGCCGAGCCTCCTGAGCGTGGCTACGTCGCCCGCATTTCACGGCCGTGCGATCGCGCCGATCAGGCGGTCCAGGAGATGCCAGCGTCACGTGGAAAATTTGCGAAAACGCCCTCTACGTTGCCGTTAATCCGTTCCGGATCCAGGGAAGCCCCTGCGCTACAGAAAATGCGTTAGTTTTTCTTCCATAAAACCCCCCGAGTTACAAAATATTTGTCCACCAAGAAGACGAAATTCCGAAATCGCGGGCATTTTGCAGAAAACCGCCCGCCGACGCTTTTGCAAATAAGCCCTCCCGCCGCCCGCCCACCACCCCCCGCGGTCTTATCTCCCTCCTCTCTCGCGCTCTCTCCCCTCCCCTCGCGCCTGGCGCCGTGCCGCCCCGTCCCACCGCCCTCCCTCTTCCCCGCCGCCCGGGGCCCGCGCTGCCCCTCCCGGTTCTCTCCTCCTCTCTTTTTCCTGTGCTTCTTCCCGAACCCGTGCCCGGCCAAAACCCTAGCCGGTGGCGCGTCCCTCACCGGCCAGATCCGGCCGGCGGACTGCCGCCTCGCTCTTCTCTCCGCGTGGATCCAACGCGGGAGGTGGCGAATCGGCCGCGGCGGAGGCGAGTCGGAGCGGGCGGCGCAGCTCTCGCCGGTGATACCCAGCCCGCTGTCTCTATGCAAGCGTCCAAGCAGCCGGCCTTGATCTGCCCCAAGGTGATTTCTTCTTCTTTTCTTCTATTTTTTTCGTGCCTCCCACGTTGCCCAGCGCCCCAACCCAGCCGACATGGGCGCCGGCGCCAGCGCCGAGCATGACGTCGATTCCCTCCTCTCACGCTTCCTCTTGCTCGCCCGTCGCCTTATCGAGACCGCGCAAGCTCAGGTCAGTTGTCCCCCATCTCCGATTCGTACTCCCATGTTTTTTTGTAGGTTTCTTGATTCATCTTTTTTTTAAAAAAAATAGCTTCCTGCTTAGCGATAGCTTCAGTTGTTTGTTAGCTGATTCTGAGTTCATTCCCCCCTGTGTTTGCAGTTTGATGGTTGAGATTCAGTTGGGTAGCATAGTAAATTCTTGATTTTTTTTAGGTAAGTCATGCCTTGCTTATTCAATGGGTCCTCAATTAGTGCAATAGCAAAGCAGCATCAGCCTGCTGCAGCGGCCCCATCCTTTCACACTATTGCTAGCCATGTGTGTAGATAATGTGTTTGATGAAATTCCCCTGAAGCATTTATTTTTCTGTGACAAAAAACTAATCCTCTGATGTTAGCATGTAGATTCCGCAAAGTACTTATGTCAGATTACAAAGTGCTAGAATCTTATCAGTATTATTTGCCATGTCTAACTTGAACATAAGATTTCAATAAGCTGTCCCTTCAAGTATATGAGGTGGTTAACAATGTTAACAATTTTATTCTTGTCTTGTTTCTATTTGGTGAGTCTAATGGATAATTGCTTTTGCTGCAGGATCAAGATAAAAATATATCTGGATCTGTTGGGGATGCCTGCAAGTTGATGAGGTGGGACCTTTGTACAGAAAAAGGAGGCAAATATGCTTCAATCAAGGATTGCTAAACTGTATCTTAATTCTTAAGGTCTTGATGAGCACATTATTGCATTTGCATAATGCCATTATATGTTCATTATCCAACAGCTCATCACCTTTTACTTTTCTACATAGGAGCCATCTGCAGCTATAAGGTAAAGCTAATTCCATCTGCACTAGCTTTACTAGGTAATAGTTGTTTGTGGTGCTGCTATGGATCTACATTTCCCTTGCGAGATAAACTGTTTCTCATTGAAAATTGCAATTGTAGGTTTTATTTCCTGAGAGAATGTGGGATACTTGCCTCTTAGTATATCAGTTTTGCATTATAAGGACAAAATAACATGTCTGTATTTTTATATTGGGACGACTTTATCTGTAATATGATGTGCTGATTGTTAGAACTAGAAATATGTTACAAGGTCAAAAAAGGGGAAAGAAGGAAACCAAGAAGCAATCGTACTTAGCTTACTTTGTGGAGCTGCTATTTGCAGGAAAGCAGCAACAGAGATGATGTGCATGATGTGTCTGAATGTTCAACCAATTGGACCAAATTTCCCCTTCATGCTATGAACCATCCATGACGAAGTACTATTGTAGCACATGCAAGTTCTTTGATGATGAAAGGTAATACTGTGCAGATCTTGTAGTTAAATTTTTTGGTTAGTCGGTTTATCTTTTTGGCACTTCTAATTTTGGGTTATTTCTTAGTAGCATCTATCCAATGTCTTTTTTCTAACTTGTGCCGTCTTGAGAATGAATTGGACACTTATTTCTCTCATTGCATGAAGTGCAGTTATCTTGGCATAAAGATGATAGAACACAAATGCTGGGAAAAGATGATAGAGATGAATTGTCCAATCTGGTGCTTCCTATTCGCATCAAATGCACCAGTTAAAGGTCATTCTTGTAGTCATTTTATCCATTCAGATTTTTTTCAGGTATGACAATTTAGTAGTGACTCATTTACCACTATGCCTGGAGCAAGGTTCTTTCTTTTAAACGAAAGACGACGCCGGCCAAACCACAGTTCCCAGCGAGCTCCTGAATCTGTTTCTTCACCTCCCTCACCATGCACCCGACGTCCTGTTCTCTGAGTGCTTCTCCGGCGACATCCGCAGGCGGTGGCAGCACTAGGACGGGGAGCGGCGGCAGGTGGCCCACCGGGTGGTGGTGCCAAATCTTGTTGGGGAAGTCGAGCAGCACCTCTGAATTGTCTATTGGGTGTGGCTAATACTGTAGCATTTCAGTCCCACTTTGACACTTCGATTATTTTTGTACATCACCTTGTTTGTACTCTTTGTTCAGGAAACCATGTACCTAAACATCAATGGTGATGGGTCCTGATAAGAGATTACTGATCTGTTTCTTATCCTTAGAATTTTTGTGTTGTTTCATGTTACGATGAAATTGAGTATAAATCACTAAAGCTTAGCATGCTTGTTTTATTCTGAAACGAATGAAAGAATGTTGTGAATCTCCTGTTTAGTACTTTTCATTCCACGCAAAACATATTGCCTTAAACACCAACATGTTTTATTATAATTGATCCTGTGTTTTTAATTAAAATTAGTCGCACTGTTGCGCGCCGGAGGCGCACCGCAGTCTCTAGTGGAGCTGATCGTGGCCTTGCTTTGCCGTACATGCATTGATGCACACATGTATGCATGGTGTTGTTTACTTGCACTGACCGGTGTGGTTTATAACCATTGCGACACCAACTGAGTTGCATCCAGAGCGGCAGACAACAGCAACGTGCGGCAACGGAAGCGGCTAGCTCGGGATGCTCGTGGTGGTGTTCACGTGCTCTGGCTGCGTCCACGTCCGGCGAATCAGGCGGCCCGGCGGTGGTAGACGGCGTCTCCACCGACGGCGTCCTCACCCATCGAATTGGCACTGAGGGCTGGTGGCGGCGCTCGGCGCACGGTCCGGCGGCGGAAAGCGGCAGAGGAGGTGCGGCACGGCGTTGCGGTCCTCCCGGTGGTCGCGACGTGCTCCGAGGTCAACGGCGCCGGCGCATCGGTGACGGTCGGCGGCCATGGCGCTAGGCTTCGGCAGCTCGGCGATGGCGGCGTTTGGCGCAGGCGAGCGAGGTGTAGCGCAAGGCGAGGAGGAGGCACGGATGCGGCACGAGGACGGCGTGCTCGGGCTTGCGCTTTATAAGTGCGCGCGGCCTTAGCGTGCTGGGCACGCACACCGAGAGAGTTCGGCGGCGCTCCGGCCGTGCCCTGCCGTGTCCGCCATGGACACGGTAGAGGTTTGGGCCCCGACGGGCCTGGCGGGCCGAGGGTGGGTTGAAGCGGACCGGGCTTGCTGGGCCGGCAGTTGGGCCAAGCGGCCGCTAGGCTGCGACTGAGTGGGGGAAAACAAGGAGCGGCAGCGGACTTCGGCTGCTGGGCTGAAAGCAGTTGCGGGCCAAAAGTGAAGGAAAGAAAGAGAAAAAAGAAAAGAATTTTTTTTATTTTCAGAGAATATTTTCATGAAAAGAATAATCTAGAAATAGCTAGATAATTCATTAAAGTCACGAAAAATACTCAGAAAATCCCAAAAATTCCAAAAAAATTTCGAGAGATAGATTGAGATACGAGCAATCCAAATAAAATACCTGGAGCTCGTGAAAAAGATTTTAGAGCATTCTAATAAATAGAATAAGCTCAAAGAAAATGAGAATAAATTCCAGAAAAATCTAGAAAATTCTCGGGAGGATTTGTTCAGCACCTAAACGCATTTTAAAAGCTTTTGCACTCAAGAAACACCAGATGCATCAGCATGAATGCTACTCTCAGATAATCATTTTATTTAATTTGGAAAATCAAACAATAGATTTTTCTTATACTATATTTCCTGTAAAGAAAATAAATGTTGAAAAATTTTAAAATTGAAAGAAAATTGTTATTTAATTATTATTCCTATTCACATTCTGAAATTGGAAATTTCAGGGTGTGACAGTGCATCACCGACTGGGTTACGCACGGAGTCTGTGACGCAAAATCCCCAAACATCCGGTCGTGTCGATGCATCGCGTAACCTGGAGCCGATAAGGTTACACAAAATCCACGCTGCATCCGGTCGTGTCGAATCAGCGCGTAACCTGTACAGGGCACCATCTGTGGAGTGTGATGCAACACCAACTGGGTCGTGTCGAATCAGCACGTAACCTCCACAGGGTACGCAGTACGCACCGTTTGTGCTGCTTGATGCAACACGGACTGGGTTATGCACAGATCGGTTGCGTAAAATCCACGCTGCATCCTGTCGTGTCGATTCTGCGTGTCACCGCCACCAGCTCGGTTATGCATGGGTCGGTGACGCACTATCCGTTTTGCATGACGCGTGTAACACTGACTGTGTTACGCACGGAGTCTGTCACGCAAAATCCCCAAGCATACGGTCGTATCGTTGCATCGCGTAACCTGGAGCCGTTAACATTACGCAAAATCTACATGAACCGACTGCGTCGCGTCTAAATAGCGCCTAACCTGCACAAGTTACTCACCGTCCGTGCAGCTTGATGCAACACCGAATGGGTCGTGTTGAATGCAGCTTACGCACCGTCCTTGATGCTTGATGCAACACCGAATCGGTTGTGTCGAATGCAGCTTACGCACCGTCCTTTATGCTTGATGCAACACTGACTAGGTCGTGTCGTTGCATCACGTAACTTTAACACGCAAAGGTTACGCAAAATCCACGTTACATCTGATTGTGTCGAAAAATGTGTAACCCGTACTAGTTACGCACCGTCCGTGCTGCTTGATTGATGCAACACCGACTAGGTCGTGTCGAATCTGCACGTAACCACACGAGGTTACGCACCGTCCGTGCTGCTTGATGCAACACCGACTGGATCGTGTCGAATCAGCATGTAACATGCAGAGGTTATACACCGTCCGTGCTGCTTGATGCAACACCGACTCGGTTAAGCACGTAGTAGGTTACGCACCTTTAAGACGGCTGGCTGCATGGCTCAACACTAATTGGGTTACGTACTGATCGGTTGCGCAAAATCCATGTTGCATCTGGTCGTGTCGATTCTACACGTCACCTGCTCCAGCTCGGTTACACACGGTTCGGCGATGCAGCATCCCATGGCTCGTGCATCACCGATTGGGTTACGCACAGATCGGTTGCGCAAAATCCACGCTACATCCATTCGTGTCGATTCTGCGCGTCACCTGCACCAGCTCGGTTACGCACGGTTCGGTGACGCACCATCTGTTCAGCATGACACGTGTAATACTGACTGTGTTACGCACAGAGTCTGTCACGCAAAAATCCCCATCCATCCGGTCGTGTCGTTGCATCGCTTCACCTGGAGCCATTAAGGTAACGCAAAATCCACATGCACCGACTACATCGAGTCTAAACAGCGCGTAACCTGCACAGGTTACTCACTGTCAATGCAGCTTGATGCAACACCGAATGGGTCGTGTCGAATGCAGCTTACACACCGTCTTTGATGCTTGATGCAACACCAAATGGGTCGTGTCCAATCAGCGCGTAACATGCAGAGGTTACGCACCGTCCGTGCTGCTTGATGCAACACCGACTCGTTTAAGCACGTAGTAGGTTACGCACCTTTAAGACGGCTGGCTGCATGGTTCAACACTGACTGGGTTACACACTGATCGGTTGCACAAAATCCACGCTGCATCCGGTCGTGTCGATTCTACGTGTCACCTGCTCTAGCTCGGTTACGCACGGTTCGGCGACGCAGCATCCCATGGCGCGCGCATCACCGACTGGGTTACGCACCTGTTGACATTTCTTAACACAATCACCTAAGAACGGGTTTGGAACCCATCCTGGTAACAGGGCTAGAAATGCTGGTTGGTAATTCTTAACGTTACAGGAGTCCGCAAGCGCACGGAAGTACCATTGTAGCATTTCCCCAAAGGAGTATTCCAAAGGGTATTGAATCCAAGGAAGGCATTGGTGGATTGACAAGCTCAACACTATTGCAATGAGTATAGATCATAGACGGAAATAAATCAGACACTCAAATACAGGGGTAAGATAATGATAATGGGGGTAGTGTGATCACACACACGCTCACTCTCTCTCTAAAGGGTCTTAGGCATAGGAGGTAACATACGAGTTAGTTCTAGGTTCTTATGTACTATACACATAAAGCTGGTAAGAATGAGTTATATACACTAGCGTTGAAGAACATTGACTTAAGCACCCAGGTACCATGGGGAGCTAACCTCCCGCGTTGCTTCTGCACAACTCCGGTTGTTAGATTTTAGACTCCTACAGCTTATCCGAACGTGGGGGATTTCAGAGGGACCAACGGCTGTCACTACCGCGGCCTACCCCAAGACAAACCGTGGGATAAACTCATAAGTAAGGTAGCTACGCAATCCAAGCACCATGCTTACGTTGTTAGCCAGACTTGACCGGCCCGGGCTATTGTGACCCAAGTCAAGCCACCAGATAAACCAGCCAATTACACCGAGTACCGTAGCTTAAGCACAAATTTCATACAACGTAGTCATGTCATCTAATTAGATCAAACCTGGTTAAGTAAACAAACGTATTCGTGTTTTCCTATATCTGTTCAACTGGATCAAAGGGTCGTGTTTGCGAAGAACACGAGCCTCTAACTTATGAAAAAAACCAGAAACATGTAAAAGTCACCCGTCAAGTGGATCGAAAGGCCTTGTTCATCAAGAACAGGAGCCTCTAAATGATGAACAGGTGAAGAACACATGAACAAATCACTCATGTATACTAACACAACTTTATATGAAATAGCTGAATAACTGAAGTAGATCAAAGTCATACAAATGAAATAAGATACAAGAGAACTCATACCTAGATCCCAAAGGAGACTTGGAACCTGAATTAGAACTACTCTAGCCTACCTCCTAGCCTTGAGACTAAAAGTGAGAGAGGTGTTGCAAGTGTGGATGTCTCATAAGTGAGCCCCCTCTCCTTCTATTTATAGGCCCGGGCACCGGCGAGGAATGGATGCAAACACCCCGGGAATGGCGCCTAGGACCAATAGGGAAGCACCACGTGGAAGCATAGGACAGGCCGAGCCAAGGTCGGTTCGGCCGACCTGTGGGGTCGGCCGACCCCCTGGTGGGCCCCACTGGCTTGTGCTTTCTCCAAGTGGCTATCCTGTGGGTCCTTAGGTCGGTTCCCGGTGTCCACCCTATTTTGGCGTGATTTGCATGCCTTTGTTGGCCCATGGATCCATGTGACGTCCACGTGTCACACTCTGATTCGTCGGGGGTTGCTTCACTTGGATTGCTTGCATGGCATGCATGCATGGCGCCCTGGTTGGTAACTTTGCATGCATGGCATCCTTGTTGGCAGCCCACCTAGGATGAGGTGATGTGGCATGGATCATAGAAGGCGAGTTTGCCACTCTTTTCCTGCAATCAAATAATCTCCAAGGACAAGTGGAACTACATTATTCTTAACTGAATACGTGTAAGAAATGCCTTATGCTCCTTTATTCATGAGTATATTGACGACTAAAGTAGGCACTTAACAGCCGTCAACAGCACCGTGACGGTTATGCAAAATCCAAGCTGCATTCTAATTCGACGCACCATCCTGCTCGGTTACGCACGGAGTCTGTCACACAAAATCCCCAAGCATCCCATCGTGTCGTTGCATCACGTAACCTGGAGCCGATAAAGTTACACAAAATCCATGCTCGATCCGGTCGTGTCGAATCAGTGCTTAACCTGTACAGGGCACCGCCTGTGGAGTGTGATGCAACACCGACTAGGTCGTGACGAATCAGCGTGTAACCTCCATAGGGTACGCAGTACGCACCATCTATGCTGCATGATGCAACACGGACTGGGTTACGCACAGATCGGTTGCGCAAAATCCACGCTGCCTCCGGTCGTGTCGATTCTGCGCGTCACCTGGACCAGCTCGGTTACACACGGTTCGGTGACGCACCATCCGTTCTGCATGATGCGTGCAACACTGACTGTGTTACGCACGGAGTCTGTCACACAAAATCCCCATGCATCTGGTCGTGTCGTTGCATCGTGTAACCAGGAGCCATTAAGGTTACGCAAAATCCACATGGACCGACTGCGTCGCGTCTAAACAACGTGTATCCTGCACAGGTTACTCACAGTCCTTGATGCTTGATGCAACACTGAATGGGTTGTGTCGAATGTAGGTTACGCACCATCCTTGATGCTTGATGCAACACCGAATGGGTTGTGTCGAATGCAGCTTACGCACCATCCTTGTTTCTTGATGCAACACTGACTGGGTCGTGTCGTTGCATCGCGTAACCTAAACTCGAAAAGGTTGCGCAAAATCCATGCTGCATCTGTTCGTGCTGAATCAGCTCGTAACCTGCACTGGTTATGTACCATCCGTGCTGCTTGATTGATGCAACACCAACTGGGTCATGTCGAATCAGCGTGTAACCACAAGAGGTTACGCACCATTTCGTGCTGCTTGATGCAACACCGAATGGGTCGTGTCGAATCTGCGCGTAACATGCAGAGGTTACGCACTGTCCATGCTGCTTGATGCAACACCGACTCAGTTAAGCACATAGTAGGTTATACACCATTAAGACAGCTGGCTGCATGGCTCAACACTGACTTGGTTACGCAATTATCGGTTGCGCAAAATCCATGTTGCATTCGGTCGTGTCGATTCTACGCGTCACCTACTCCAGCTCGATTACGCACGGTTTGGCGACGCAACATCCCGTGGCGCGTGCATCACTGACTGGGTTATGCACCGTGACGGTTACACAAAATCCACACTGCATTCTGATTCGACGCACCATCCTGCTCGGTTATGCACATTTCGGCGCCGCACCATCCGTTCTACATGGTGCGTGCATCACCGACTAGGTTACGCACGGAGTCTGTCACACAAAATCCCCAAGCATCCGGTCGTGTCATTGCATTGCGTAACCTGGAGCCGATAAGGTTACACAAAATCCAAGTTGCATCCGGTCGTGTCGAATCAGCGCGTAACCTGTACAGGGCATCGTCTATGGAGTGTGATGCAACACCGATTTGGTCGTGTCGAATCAGCACGTAACCTCCACAGGGTACGCAGTACGCACCATCTGTGCTAGTTGATGCAACATGGACTTTGTTACACACAGATCGGTTGCGTAAATTCCACACTGCATCATGTCGTGTCGATTCTGCGCGTCACCTGCACCAGCTCGGTTACGTATGGTTCCGCGACGCACCATCCGTTCTGCATGACGCGTGCAACACTGACTGTGTTACGCACAGAGTCTGTCACGCAAAATCCCCATGCTTCCGGTCATGTCGTTGCATCGTGTAACCTGGAGCCGTTCAGGTTACACAAAATCCACATGCACCGACTGCGTCACGTCTAAACAGCGCATAACCTGCACAAGTTACTCACCGTCCGTGCACCTTGATGCAACACCGAATGGGTCGTGTCGAATGCAGCTTATGCACCGTCCTTAATGCTTGATGCAACACCGAATGGGTTGTGTCGAATGTAGCTTACGCACCGTCCTTGATGCTTGATGCAACACTGACTGGGTCGTGTCGTTGCATCGCGTAACCTAAACCCTCAAAGGTTACGCAAAATCGACGCTGCACCTGATTGTGCCGAATCAACGTGTAACCTGTACTGGTTACGCACCATCCGTGCTGCTTGATTGATGCAACACCAACCGGGTCGTGTCGAATCAGCGCGTAACAACACAAGATTACGCGCCGTCCGTGCTGCTTGATGCAACACCGACTGGGTCGTGTCGAATCAGCGTGTAACATGCAGAGGTTATGCACCATCCGTATAGCTTGATGCAACACCGACTCGGTTAAGCACGTAGTAGGCTACGCACCTTTAAGATGGCTGGCTGCATGGCTCAACACTAACTGGGTTACGCAATGATCGGTTGCGCAAAATCCACACTGCATTCGGTCGTGTCAATTCTACATGTCACCTGCTCCAGCTCGGTTCCACACGGTTCGGCGACGCAGCATCCCATGGCTCGTGCGTCACCGACTGGGTTACGCACCGTGACGGTTACGCAAAATCCACGCTGCATTCTGATTCGATGCACCATCCTGCTCGGTTATACACATTTCGGCGACGCACCATCCGTTCTGCATGGTGCGTGCATCACCAACTGGGTTACGTACGGAGTCTGTCACACAAAATCCTCAAGCATCCGGTCGTGTCGTTGCATTGCCTAACCTAGAGCCAATAAGGTTACACAAAATCCACGCTGCATCCGGTCGTGTCGAATCAGCGTGTAACCTGTACAGGGCACCGTCTGTGGAGTGTGATGCAACACCGACTGGGTCATGTCGAATCAGCACGTAACCTCCACAGGGTACGCAGTACGCCCCATCTATGCTGGTTGATGCAGCATGGACTGGGTTACACACAGATCGGTTGCGTAAATTCCACGCTACATCCTGTCTTGTCGATTCTGCGCGTCACCTGCACTAGCTCGGTTACGCATGGTTCGGCGACGCACCATCCGTTCTGCATGACGCGTGCAACACTGACTGTGTTACTCATGGAGTCTGTCATGCAAAATCCCCATGCTTCCGATCATGTCGTTGCATCGCGTAACCTGGAGCCGTTCAGGTTACGCAAAATCCACATGCACCGACTGCGTCACGTCTAAACAGCGCATGACCTGCACAGGTTACTCACCGTCCATGCACCTTGATGCAACACCGAATGGGTCGTGTCGAATGCAGCTTATGCACCGTCCTTATTGCTTGATGCAACAACGAATGGGTTGTGTCGAATGTAGCTTACGCACCGTCCTTGATGCTTGATGCAACACTGACTGGGTCGTGTCGTTGCATCGTGTAACCTAAACCCGCAAAGGTTACGCAAAATTGACGCTGCACCTGATTGTGCCGAATCATCATGTAACCTGTACCGGTTACGCACCATCCGTCCTGCTTGATTGATGCAACACCAACGGGGTCGTGTCAAATCAGCACGTAACAACACAAGATTACGCGCCGTCCGTGCTGCTTGATGCAACACCGACTGGGTCGTGTCGAATCAGCGTCTAACATGCAGAGGTTATGCACCATTCGTACTGCTTGATGCAACACCGACTCGGTTAAGCACGTAGTAGGCTACGCACCTTTAAGATGGCTGGCTGCATGGCTCAATACTAACTGGGTTACACACTGATCGGTTACCCAAAATCCACGCTGCATCCGGTCGTGTCGATTCTACGTGTCACCTGCTCCAGCTCGGTTCCGCACGGTTCGGCGACGCAGCATCTCATGGCTCATGCATCACCGATTGGGTTACGCAACGTGACGGTTACGCAAAATTCACGCCGCATTCTGATTCGATGCACCATCCTGCTCAGTTATGCACATTTCGGCGACGCACCATCCATTCTGCATGGTGCGTGCATCACCAACTGGGTTACGCATGGAGTCTATCACGCAAAATCCCCAAGCATCCGGTCGTGTCGTTGCATTGCCTAACCTGGAGCCGATAAGGTTACACAAAATCCACGCTGCATCCGGTCGTGTCGAATCAACACGTAACCTGTACAGGGCACCGTCTGTGGAGTGTGATGCAACACCGACTGGGTCGTGTCGAATCAGCACGTAACCTCCACAGGGTATGCAGTACACACCATCAGTGCTGGTTGATGCAACATGTACTGGGTTACACACAGATCGGTTGCGTAAATTCCACGCTGCATCCTGTCGTGTCGAATCTGCGCGTCACCTGCACCAGCTCGGTTATGCATGGTTCGGTGACGCACCATCCGTTCTGCATGACGCGTGCAACACTGACTGTGTTACGCACGGAGTCTGTCACACAAAATCCCCATGCTTCCGGTCGTGTCGCTGCATCGTGTAACCTGGAGCCGTTAAGGTTACGCAAAATCCACATGCACCGACGTCACGTCTAAACACCGCGTAACCTGCACCGGTTACTCACCATCCGTGCAGCTTGATGCAACACGGAATGGGTCGTGTCGAATGTAGCTTACGCACCGTCCTTGATGCTTGATGCAACACCGAATGGGTTGTGTCGAATGTAGCTTACGCACCGTCGTTGATGCTTAATGCAACACTGACTGGGTCGTGTCATTGCATCGCGTTACCTAAACCCGCAAAGGTTATGCAAAATCCACGCTGCACCTGATTGTGCCGAATCAACGTGTAACCTGTACTGGTTACGCACCATCCATGCTGCTTGATTGATGGAACACTGACTGGGTCGTGTCGAATCAGCGTGTAACATGCAGAGGTTATGCACCATCCCTACTGCTTGATGCAACATTGACTCGGTTAAACACGTAGTAGGTTACGCACCTTTAAGACGGCTGGCTGCATGGCTCAACACTAATTGGGTTACACACTGATCAGTTGCGCAAAATCCACGCTGCATCCGGTCTTGTCTATTCTATGCGTCACCTGCTCCAGCTCGGTTCTGCACGATTCGGCGACGTAGCATCCCATGGCTCGTGCATCACCGACTGGGTTACGCACCGTGACGGTTACGCAAAATCCACGCTGCATTCTGATTCGACGCATCATCCTACTCGGTTATGCACATTTCGATGACGCACCATCCGTTCTGCATGGTGCGTGCATCACCGACTGGTTACGCATGGGGTCTATCACGCAAAATCTCCATGCATCCGGTCGTGTTGTTGCATTGTGTAACCTTGCACCGAAAAGGTTACACAAAATCCACGCTGCATCCGGTCGTGTCGAATCAGCACGTAACCTGTACAAGGCACCGTCCGTGTGGTGTGATGCAACACCGACTGGGTCGTGTCGAATCAGCATGTAACCTCCACAGGGTACGCAGTACGCACTGTCTGTGCTGCTTGATGCAACACGGACTGGGTTACGCACAGATCCGTTGCGCAAAATCCACACTGCATCCGTTCGTGTCGATTCTGCGTGTCACCTGCACCAGCTCGGTTACGCACGGTTCGGTGACGCAACATCTGTTCTGCATGACACGTGCAACCCTAACTGTGTTACGCACGGAGTCTGTCACGCAAAATCCCCATCCATTTGGTCGTGCCGTTATATCGCGTAACCTGGAGCTGTTACGGTTACGCAAAATCCACATGCACCGACTGTGTTGCATCTAAACAGTGTGTAACCTATACAGGATACTCACTGTCAATGCAGCTTGATGCAATACCGAATGGGTCGTGTCGAATCAGCGCGTAACATGCAGAGGTTATGCACCATCCATGCTGCTTGATGCAACACCGACTCAGTTAAGCATGTAGTAGGTTACGCACCTTTAAGACGGCTGTCTGCATGGCTCAACACTGACTGGGTTACGCACTGATCGGTTGCACAAATTCCACGATGCATCCAGTCGTGTCGATTCTACGTGTCACCTGCTCCAGCTCAGTTACGCACGGTTCAGCGATGCAGCATCCCATGGCGCGTGCATCACCGACTGGGTTACGCACCGTGATAGTTACGCAAAATCCATGCTGTATTCTGATTCGACGCACCATCCTGCTCGGTTACGCACGTTTCTGAGATGCACCATCCGTTCTGCTTGGTGCCTGCATCACCGACTGGGTTACGCACGGAGTCTATCACGCAAAATCCCCAAGCATCCGGTCGTGTCGTTGCATTGCCTAACCTGGAGCCGATAAGGTTACACAAAATCCACGCTGCATCCGGTCGTGTCGAATCAACACGTAACCTGTACAGGGCACCGTCTGTGGAGTGTGATGCAACACCGACTGGGTCGTGTCGAATCAGCACGTAACCTCCACAGGGTATGCAGTACACACCATCAGTGCTGGTTGATGCAACATGTACTGGGTTACACACAGATCGGTTGCGTAAATTCCACGCTGCATCCTGTCGTGTCGAATCTGCGCGTCACCTGCACCAGCTCGGTTATGCATGGTTCGGTGACGCACCATCCGTTCTGCATGACGCGTGCAACACTGACTGTGTTACGCACGGAGTCTGTCACACAAAATCCCCATGCTTCCGGTCGTGTCGCTGCATCGTGTAACCTGGAGCCGTTAAGGTTACGCAAAATCCACATGCACCGACGTCACGTCTAAACACCACGTAACCTGCACCGGTTACTCACCATCCGTGCAGCTTGATGCAACACGGAATGGGTCGTGTCGAATGTAGCTTACGCACCGTCCTTGATGCTTGATGCAACACCGAATGGGTTGTGTCGAATGTAGCTTACGCACCGTCGTTGATGCTTAATGCAACACTGACTGGGTCGTGTCATTGCATCGCGTTACCTAAACCCGCAAAGGTTATGCAAAATCCACGCTGCACCTGATTGTGCCGAATCAACGTGTAACCTGTACTGGTTACGCACCATCCATGCTGCTTGATTGATGGAACACTGACTGGGTCGTGTCGAATCAGCGTGTAACATGCAGAGGTTATGCACCATCCCTACTGCTTGATGCAACATTGACTCGGTTAAACACGTAGTAGGTTACGCACCTTTAAGACGGCTGGCTGCATGGCTCAACACTAATTGGGTTACGCACTGATCAGTTGCGCAAAATCCACGCTGCATCCGGTCTTGTCTATTCTATGCGTCACCTGCTCCAGCTCGGTTCTGCACGATTCGGCGACGTAGCATCCCATGGCTCGTGCATCACCGACTGGGTTACGCACCGTGACGGTTACGCAAAATCCACGCTGCATTCTGATTCGACGCATCATCCTACTCGGTTATGCACATTTCGATGACGCACCATCCGTTCTGCATGGTGCGTGCATCACCGACTGGTTACGCATGGGGTCTATCACGCAAAATCTCCATGCATCCGGTCGTGTTGTTGCATTGCGTAACCTTGCACCGAAAAGGTTACACAAAATCCACGCTGCATCCGGTCGTGTCGAATCAGCACGTAACCTGTACAAGGCACCGTCCGTGTGGTGTGATGCAACACCGACTGGGTCGTGTCGAATCAGCATGTAACCTCCACAGGGTACGCAGTACGCACTGTCTGTGCTGCTTGATGCAACACGGACTGGGTTACGCACAGATCGGTTGCGCAAAATCCACACTGCATCCGTTCGTGTCGATTCTGCGTGTCACCTGCACCAGCTCGGTTACGCACGGTTCGGTGACGCAACATCTGTTCTGCATGACACGTGCAACCCTAACTGTGTTACGCACGGAGTCTGTCACGCAAAATCCCCATCCATTTGGTCGTGCCATTGCATCGCGTAACCTGGAGCTGTTACGGTTACGCAAAATCCACATGCACCGACTGTGTTGCATCTAAACAGTGTGTAACCTATACAGGATACTCACTGTCAATGCAGCTTGATGCAATACCGAATGGGTCGTGTCGAATCAGCGCGTAACATGCAGAGGTTATGCACCATCCATGCTGCTTGATGCAACACCGACTCAGTTAAGCATGTAGTAGGTTACGCACCTTTAAGACGGCTGGCTGCATGGCTCAACACTGACTGGGTTACGCACTGATCGGTTGCACAAATTCCACGATGCATCCAGTCGTGTCGATTCTACGTGTCACCTGCTCCAGCTCAGTTACGCACGGTTCAGCGATGCAGCATCCCATGGCGCGTGCATCACCGACTGGGTTACGCACCGTGATAGTTACGCAAAATCCATGCTGTATTCTGATTCGACGCACCATCCTGCTCGGTTACGCACGTTTCTGAGATGCACCATCCGTTCTGCTTGGTGCCTGCATCACCGACTGGGTTACGCACGGAGTCTGTCACGCAAAATCCCCAAGCATTCGGTCGTGTCGTTGCATCACGTAACCTAGAGCCGATAAGGTTACACAAAATCCATGCTCGATCCGGTCGTGTCGAATCAGCGCTTAACCTGTACAGGGCACCATCTGTGGAGTGTGATGCAACACTGACTAGGTCGTGTCGAATCAGCGTGTAACCTCCACAGGGTACGCAGTACGCACCGTCTATGCTGCACGATGCAACACGGACTGGGTTAAGCACAGATCGGTTACGCAAAATCCACGCTGCATCCGGTCGTGTTGATTCTGCGCGTCACCTGCACCAGCTCGGTTACGCACAGTTCGGCGATGCACCATCCGTTCTGCATGAATCGTGCAACACTAACAACGTTATGCACGGAGTCTGTCACGCAAAATCCCCATGCATCCGGTCGTGTCGTTGCATCGTGTAACCTGGATCCGTTAAGTTTATGTAACCTGCACAGGTTACTCACCGTCCTTGATGCTTGATGCAACACCGAATGGGTTGTGTCAAATGTAGGTTATACACCGTCCTTGATGCTTGATGCAACACCGAATGGGTTGTGTCGAATGCAGCTTACACACCATCCTTGTTTCTTGATGCAACACTGACTGGGTCGTGTCGTTGCATCTCCTAACCTAAACCTGCAATGGTTACACAAAATCCACGCTGCATCTGGTCGTGCCAAATCAGCGCATAACCTGCACATGTTACTCACCGTCCATGCAACTTGATGCAACACTGAATGGGTCGTGTCGAATGTAGCTTACGCATCATTCTTGATGGTTGATGCAACACCGAATGGGTTGTGTCGAATGCAGCTTACGCACCGTCCCTAATGCTTGATGGAACATTGACTGGGTTGTGTCGTTGCATCGCGTAACCTAAACCCGCAAAGGTTACGCAAAATCCACACTGCATCTGGTCATGCCGAATCAGCACGTAACCTGTACTGGTTACGCACCGTCCGTGCTGCTTGATTGATGCAACATCAACGGGGTCGTGTCGAATCAGCGCGTAACCACAAGAGGTTACGCACCGTCTTTGCTGCTTGATGCAACACCGACTGGGTCGTGTCGAATTAGCACGTAACATGCAGAGGTTAGGCACCGTCCGTGCTGCTTGATGCAACACCGACTCGGTTAAGCACGTAGTAGGTTACGCACCTTTAAGACGGCTAGTTGCATGGCTGAACACTGACTGGGTTATGCACTGATCGGTTGCGGAAAATCCACGCTGCATTCAGTCGTGTCGATTCTACGTGTCACCTGCTCCAGCTTGGTTACGCACGTTTCGGCGACGCATCATCCTATGACACGTGCATCACCGATTGGGTTACGCACCGTGACGGTTACGCAAAATCCACGCTGCATTCTGATTCGACGCACCATCCATCTCGGTTACGCATGTTTCTGCGACGCACCATCCGTTCTGCATGGTGCATAAATCAACGAGTAGGTAACGCACGGAGTCTGTCATGCAAAATCCCCATGCATCTATTCGTGTCGTTGCATCGTGTAACCTAGAGCCGATAAGGTTACACAAAATCCACGCTGCATCCGATCGTGTCGAATCAACACGTAACCTGTACAGGGAACCGTCCTTGGAGTGTGATGCAACACCGACTGGGTCGTGTCGAATCAGCGTGTAACCTCCACAAGGTACGCAGTACGCATCCTCTATGCTGCATGATGCAAACGGACTGGGTTATGCACAGATCGGTTACGCAAAATCCACGCTGCATCCGGTCGTGTCGATTATGCGCGTCACTTGGACCAGCTCGGTTACGCACTGTTCGGCGACGCACCATCCGTTCTGCATGACGTGTGCAACACTGATTGTGTTACGCACGGAGTCTGTCACGCAAAATCCCTATGCATCCGGTTGTGTCGTTGCATCGCATAACCTGGAGCCGTTAAGGTTACGCAAAATCCACATGCATCGACTGCGTCGCGTCTAAACACCGTGTAACCAGCACAGGTTACTCACCGTCCATGCAGCTTGATGCAACACCGAATGGGTTGCACAAAATCCACACTGCATCCGGTCGTGTCAATTCTGCGCGTCACCTGCTCCAGCTTGCTTACGCACGGTTCGGCGACGCACCATCAGTTTTGCATGACGCGACTACGTCATGTCTAAACAGTGTGTAACCTGCACAGGTTACTCATCGTCCGTGCAGCTTGATGCAACACCGAATGGTTCGTGTTGAATGCTGCTTACGCACCGTCCTTGATGCTTGATGCAACACTGACTGGGTTGCGTCATTGCATCGCGTAACCTAAACCCGCAAAGGTTACGCAAAATTCATGCTGCATCTGGTCGTGCCGGATCAGCGCACAACCTGCTCTAGTTACGCACCGTCCGTGCTGCTTGATTGATGCAACCCCGACTGGGTCGTGTCGAATCAGCACGTAATCACAAGAAGTTATGCACCGTCCATGCTGCTTGATGCAACACCGACTGGGTTGTGTCAAATCAGCGCGTAACATGCAGAGCTTATGCACCGTCCGTGCTGCTTGATGCAACACCAACTCGGTTAAGCACGTAGTAGGTTACGCACCTTTAAGACAGCTGGCTGCATGGCTCAACACTGACTGGGTTACGCACTGATTGGTTGCGCAAAATCCAAGCTGCTTCCGGTCGTGTCGATTCTACGCATCACCTGCTCCAGCTCGGTTAAGCGCATTTCGGCGACGCAGCATCCTATGGTGTGTGCATCACCGACTGGGTTACGCACCGTGACGGTTACGCAAAATCCACACTGCATTCTGATTCGACGCACCATCCTGCTCAGTTACGCACGTTTCGGTGACGCACCCGTTCTACATGGTGCGTGCATAACCGACTGGGTTACGCACGGAGTCTGTCACGCAAAATCCCCATGCATCCGGTAGTGCCGTTGCATCACGTAACCTGGAGCCGATAAGATTGCGCAAAATCCACGATGCATCCGGTCGTGTCGAATCAGCACGTAACCTGTACAGGGCACCGTCCGTGGAGTGTGATGCAACACCGACTGGGTCATGTCGAATCAGCACGTAACCTCCATAGGGTACGCAGTACGCACCGTCTGTGCTGCATGATGCAACACAGACTGGGTTACGCACTGATCGGTTGCGCAAAATCCACACTGCATCTGGTCGTGTCGATTCTGTGCATCACCTGCACCAGCTCGGTTTCGCATGGTTCGGCGACACACCATCCGTTCTGCTTGACGCGTGCAACACTGACTGTATTACATACGAAGTCTTTCACACGAAATCCCCATGCATCCGATCGTGTCGTTGCATCACGTAACCTAGAGTCGTTAAGGTTACGCAAAATCCACATGCACTGACTGCGTTGCGCCTAAAAAGCGCGTAACCTGCATTGGTTACCCACCGTCTGTGCAACTTGATGCAACACCGAATGGGTCCTGTCGAATGAAGGTCACACACCGTCCTTGATGCTTGATGTAACACCGAATGGGTTGTGTCGAATGCAGCTTACGCACCGTCCTTGATGCTTGATGCAACACTGACTGGGTCGTGTCGTTGCATCACGCAACCTAAACCCGCAAAGGTTTTGCAAAATCCACGCTACATCTGGTGGTGCTGAATCAGTGCGTAACCTACACTGGTTACGCACCATTCGTGCTGCTTGATTGATGCAATACCAACTGGGTCGGGTCGAATCAGCGCGTAACCACAAGAGGTTACGCACCATCCGTGCTGGTTGATGCAACACCGACTGGATCATGTCGAATCAGCGTGTAACATGAAGAGGTTACGCACCGTCCGTGCTGCATGGTGCAACACCGACTCGATTAAGCACATAGTAGGTTACGCACCTTTAAGATGGCTGGCTGCATGGTTCAACACCGACTGGGTAACACACTGATCGGTTGCGCAAAATCCACGCTGCATCCGGTCGTGTCGATTCTACGCGTCAGCTGCTCCAGCATGGTTACGCACGGTTCGGCGACGCAACATCCCATGGCGCGTGCATCACCGATTGGGTTATGCACTACGACGGTTACGCAAAATCCACACTGCATTCTGATTCGACGCACCATCCTGCTCGGTTACTCACGTTTAGGCGACGCACCATACGTTCTGCATGGTGTGTACATCACTGACGGTTACGGAGTCTGTCACGCAAAATCCCATCCGGTGGTGTCGTTGCATCGCGTAACCTGGAGCCGATAAGGTTACACTAAATCCACGCTGCATCCGGTCGTGTCGAATCAGCGCGTAACCTGTACAGGGCACCATCCGTGGAGTGTGATGAAACACCAACTGGGTCGTGTCGAATCAGCACGTAACCTCCACAGGATACACAGTACACACTGTCTGTGCTGCTTGATGCAACACAGACTGGGTTACGCACAGATCGGTTGCACAAAATCCACGCTGCATCCGGTCCTGTCGATTCTGCACGTCACCTGCATCAGCACGGTTATGCACGGTTCGACGACACACCATCCGTTCTGCATGACGCGTGCAACACTGACTTTGTTACGCATGGAGTCTGTCACGCAAAATCCCCATACATCCGGTCGTGTCGTTGCATCGCGTAACCTGGAACCGTTAAGGTTACGCAAAATCCACATGCACTGACTGCGTCGCGTCTAAACATCATGTAACCTGCACAGGTTACTCACCGTCCGTGGAGCTTGATGCAACACCGAATGGGTCGTGTCGAATGCAGCTTACGCACCATCCTTGATGCTTGATGCAACACTAAATGGGTTGTGTCGAATGCAGCTTACGCACCATCCTTGATGCTTGATGCAACACTAACTGGGTCGTGTCGTTGCATCGCGTAACCTAAACCCGCAAAGGTTATGCAAAATCCATGATGCATCTGGTAGTGCCGAATCAGCGTGTGTTGGCATTTCTTAACCTCAACACTAGGCGTCGTGGTAGCGTGAGCGTGTAAGAGACTCCCGGGTACACTGACAAGTGCGAACAAATCCGCAAGTGCACGGATACACCGTTGCAGCACTTCTCCCTAGGAGAATGAGTATTCCCGTCGGGTTTCGTTCCTAGGACGGAGGAGTAACCAGAGAGGGTCTATCCAAGGACACCAGCTACCGCTGAGATAGGTAGGGATATGAGAAGCACTTTCTTAAGGGACTTAACTCTCAAGATGGATCTGTCCGCTATTAGTCCTCCCCGTGGTGCGCCAGCCCATCCTAACTTTTTAGGGAGAGGCCAATGTACTGGTAACGGGGTCCAACTCGGTATGCAGACGCGGAGGGTTCCAAAGGGTCCAATAAGCTGTCAGCACTGCGGCCTACCTCTATCATTACGCGAACGCACGTGGTATTCGTAGGATAACCAGAGCCCGGACACCACGGCTGCACTCCCGATAACTACTATAGCGCGGTTACGTCTGTCGACCCGCTAACAACACTATAGGAACCCATATAAATACGGAACCACGAACTAGAGAGAGAACAGATCAGATCATACTAGTCATCAAGTTACGGAGTAGAAAGAAAGGTTTGGATGCAAACAAACGAGATACAACAGACTTACTTGGCTAAACAGGATCAGAGCATGCAAACAGATACTGGAACTAATGGACTAGCTCTGAAGGATCAAAGCCATGTGTTACGAAAAACATAAGCCTCTAACTTATGAACGAGCTAAGAACACAAGAACAAATCATTCAAGCATGATGTCCACCTTAGTCTAAATAAGAAATGCTGAAATACTCACTTTGGTCTAAATGAAGAACAAGCATCCACGAGGACATCAACTCACTCCTCACTCCTACTCTATCTCTCAACTAATCCTAGACTAGATCTCTTCTCAACCCCATTCTACCACATAGAGGTGAGAATCACCTATCATGGGCAGAATTAGAGAGAGGGAGAGAGAGCTACACAAGAGAGAAGTGGAACTTGAGAGCTTGGAGGTGTGTGTGAAATGAGGACCCTCCCACTCTATTTATAGGCAAGGGAGTGGCTTGCTCTGAGGCTACAAATGCTCCAAAACACCTCGGGATGCAGCCAAGAGCCAATGGGAGAGAGCCACGTGGAGGGCCAGGATGAACCGACCCTAGGTCGGTTCGGTCGAACCTAGGGTCGGCCGCCCCCCTCGAGTGGATCCCTGGCCCGTGCTTCCTTTGGCTCGCTTCCATGTGGGCCATAATGCCCCTCCTCCATGCATGGCACGTTTCTTGGCGGTTTGGTTAGCAAAGTGGGCCCATGGATCCATGTGATGCTGACGTGGCACCGTATGATTCGTCAAGAGTTCTTCATATGGATTGGTGACATCATGGATCTAGGTGAATCCATGTGGCAGCCCCTCATTGGCCAGCACTCGAGTGCCTTGGATTGGAGTGGAGTGAATGTGCATGGATTCTTCTCATTTCCTATGCTAAATACCTGCATTCGACTAGACATCGACACTGGTGGAAAGTATTAGTTTAAGCTCTTATTCTAGTGTGGATGTGCAATTCATGCTTCAATTTGCAGGAGTTGACGGCCATGGAAATGGTACTTAATAGCCGTCAATAGCGTGTAACTTGCACTGGTTACGCACCATTCGTGCTTCTTGATTGATGCAACACCGACTGGGTCGTGTCGAATCAGCACATAACCATAAGAGATTACGCACCGTCTGTGCTGCTTGATGCTACACCGACTGGGTAGTGTCGAATCAGCGCGTAACATGCAGAGGTTACGCACCGTCCGTGCTGCTTGATGCAACACCGACTCGGTTAAGCATGAAGTAGGTTACGCACCTTTAAGATGGCTGGCTGCATGGCTCAACACTGACTGGGTTACGCACTGATTGATTGCGCAAAATCCACGCTGCTTCCGGTCATGTCGATTCTACCCATCACCTGCTCCAGCTCGGTTACGTGCGTTTCGATGACGCAACATCCTATGGTGCGTGCATCACCAACTCGGTTATGCATCGTGACAGTTACGCAAGATCCACACTGCATTCTGATTCGACGCACCATCCTGCTCGGTTACACACATTTTGGCGACGCACCATCCGTTCTGCATGGTGCGTGCATAACTGACTGGGATACGCACAGAGTCTATCATGCAAAATCCCATGCATCCGGTCATGTCGTTGCATCGCGTAACCTGGAGCTGATAATGTTACGCAAAATCCACGCTGCTTCCGGTCGTGTCGAATCGGCGCGTAACCTATACAGGGCACCGTCCGTGGAGTGTTATGCAACACCGACTGGGTCATGTCGAACCAGTGCGTAACCTCCACAGGGTACACAGTACGCACTGTTTGTGCTGCATGATGCAACACAGACTGGGTTACGCACAGATTGGTTGCGCAAAATCAACACTGCATCCGGTCGTGTCGATTATGTGCATCTCCTACACCAGCTCGGTTACGCACGGTTCGGCGACACACCATCTGTTTTGCATGACACGTGCAACACTAACTGTATTACACACGGAGTCTGTCACGCGAAATCCCCATGCATCCGGTCGTGTCGTTGAATCATATAACCTAGAGCCGTTAAAGTTACGCAAAATCCACATGCACTGACTGCGTCGCGTCTAAACAGCGTGTAACCTGCACAAGTTACTCACCGTCCGTGCAGCTTGATGCAACACCGAATGGGTCGTGTCGAATGAAGGTTACACACTGTCCTTGATGCTTGATGCAACACCGAATGAGTTGTGTCGAATGCAGTTTACGCACCGTCCTTGATGCATGATGCAACACTGACTGTGTCCTGTTGTTGCATCGCGTAACCTAAACCGTGGTGCGTGCAACACCGAATGGGTCGTGTCGATTCTGCTGTATGGTGCGTGCATCACCGACTGGGTTACGCACGGAGTCTGTCATGCAAAATCCCCATGCATCCGGTCGTGTCATTGCATCGCGTAACCTGGAGCCGATAAGGTTACGCAAAATCCACGCTGCATCTGGTCATGTCGAATCAGCACGTAACCTGTATAGGGCACCGTCCGTGGAGTGTGATGCAACACCGACTGGGTCATGTCGAATCAGCGTGTAACCTCCACAGGGTACGCAGTACACACCGTTTGTGCTGCATGATGCAACACGGACTGGGTTACGCACAGTTCGGTTGCGCAAAATCCACACTGCATCTGGTCATGTCGATTCTGTGCATCACCTGCTCCAGCTCAGTTATGCACGTTTCAGCGACGCAACATCCTATGGCGCGTGCATCACCGACTGGGTTACGCACCGTCATGGTTACGCAAAATCCACACTACATTCTGATTCGACGCACCATCCTGCTTGGTTACGCACATTTCGGCGATGCACCATCCGTTCTGCATGGTGCGTGCATCACCGACTTGGTTACGCACGGAGTCTTTCACGTAAAATGCCCATGCATCCGGTCGTGTCGTTGCATCACGTAACCTAGAGCCGATAAGGTTATGCAAAATCAATGTTGCATCCGATCGTGTCGAATCAGCACGTAACATGTACAGGGCACCGTCCGTGGAGTGTGATGCAACACCGACTGGGTCATGTCGAATCTGTGCATAACCTCCAAAGGGTACGCAGTACGCACCATCTGTGCTGCATGATGCAACACGGACTGGGTTACACACAGATCGGTTGCGCAAAATCCACGCTACATCCGGTCGTGTCGATTCTGCGCGTCACCTGCACCAGCTCGTTTACGCACGGTTCAGCGTCACACCATCCATTCTGCATGATGCGTGCAACACTGACTGTATTATGCATGGAGTCTGTCACGCGAAATCCCCATGCATCCGGTCGTGTTGTCGCATCGCGTAACCTGGAGCCATTAAGGTTACGCAAAATCCACATGCACCGACTGCGTCGCGTCTAAACAGCACGTAACCTGCACAGGTTACTCACCGTCCGTGCAGCTTGATGCAACACCGAATGGGTCATGTCAAATGCAGGTTACGTACCGTCCTTGATGCTTGATGCAACACCGAATGGGTTGTGTCGAATGCAGCTTACGCATCGTCCTTGTTTCTTGATGCAACACTGACTGGATCGTGTCGTTGCATCGCTTAACCTAAACCCGCAAAAGTTACGCAAAATCCACACTGCATCTGGTCGTGCTGAATCAGCGCGTAACCTACACTGGTTACGCACCGTCCGTGCTGCTTGATTGATGCAACACCGACTGGGTCGTGTCGAATCAGCGCGTAACCACAAGAGGTTATACACTGTCCATGCTGCTTCATGCAACACCGACAGGGTCGTGTCAAATCAGCACATAACATGCTGAGGTTATGCACCGTCCGTGCTGCTTGATGCAACACCGACTCGGTTAAGCACGTAGTAGGTTACGCACCTTTAAGACGACTAGCTGCATGGCTCAACACTAATTGGTAATGCACTGATCGGTTTCGCAAAATCCACGCTACATCCGGTCGTGTCGATTCTACGCATCACCTGCTCCAGCTCAGTTATGCACGGTTCAGCGACGCAGCATCCCGTGGCGCATGCATCACCGACTGGGTTACCCACCATGAAGGTTACGCAAAATCCACGCCGCATTTTGATTCGACGCACCGTCCTGCTCAGTTACTCACATTTTGGCGACGCAACATCCATTTTGCATGGTGCGTGCATCACCGACTGGGTTACGCACGGAGTCTGTCACGCAAAATCCCATCCGGTCGTGTCATTGCATCACGTAACCTGGAGTCGATAAGGTTGCACAAAATCCACACTACATCCGGTCATGTTGAATTAGCGCGTATCCTGTACAGGGCACCATCCGTGGAGTGTGATGTAACACCGACTGGGTCGTTTCGAATCAGCGCGTAACCTCCACAGGGTACGCAATACGCACCATCTGTGCTGCATGATGCAACATGGACTGGGTTACGCACAGATCAGTTGCGCAAAATCCACACTGCATCCGGTCGTGTTGATTCTACGCGTCACCTGCACCAGCTCGGTTACTCGCGGTTCGGCGACACACCATCTGTTCTGCATGATGCGTGCAACACTGACTGTGTTATGCACAGAGTCTATCACGCAAAATCCCCATATATCCGGTCGTGTTGTTGCATCGCGTAACCTGGAGTCGCTAAGGTTACGCAAAATCCACATGCACCGACTGCGTCGCGTCTAAACAGCAAGTAACCTGCACAGGTTACTCACCGTCCGTGCAGCATGATGCAACACCGAATGGGTCGTGTCGAATGCAGCTTACGCACCGTCCTTGATGCTTGATGGAACACCGAATGGGTTGTATCGAATGCAGCTTACGCACCGTCCTTGATGTTTGGTGCAACACTGACTGGGTCGTGTCGTTGCATCGCGTAACCTAAACCCACACTCTACATCTGGTCGTGCCGAATCAGTGTGTAACCTGCATTGGTTACGCACCGTCTGTGCTGCTTGATTGATGCAACAGCAACTGGGTCGTGTCGAATCAGCACGTAACCACTGGAGGTTACGCACCATCCGTGCTGCTTGATGCAACACTGACTGGGTCATGTCGAATCAAGGCATAACATGCAGAGGTTACGCACCGTCCCTGCTGCTTGATGCAAAACCGACTCAGTTAAGCACGTAGTAGGTTACGCACCTTTCAGACGGCTGGCTGCATGGCTCAACACTGACTGCGTTACGCACTGATCGGTTGCAGAAAATCCACGCTGCATCCGGTCGTGTCGATTCTACGCGTCACCTGCTCCAGCTCTGTTACGCACGGTTCGGCGATGCAGCATCCCATGGCACATGCATCACCGACTGGGTTACGCACTGTGACGGTTACGTAAAATCCACGCTGCGTTCTCATTCGACGCACCATCTTGCCCGGTTACGCATGTTTCGGCGACGCACCATCCGTTCTGCATGGTGCGTGCATCACCAACTGGTTTACGCACGGAGTCTGTCACGCAAAATCCCATCCGGTCGTGTCGTTGCATCGCATAACCTGGAGCCGATAAGGTTACGCACAATCCACACTGCATCTGATCGTGTCGAATCAGCGGGTAACCTGTACAGGGCACCGTCCGTGGAGTGTGATGAAACACCGACTGGGTCGTGTCGAATCAGCTCGTAACCTCCACAGGGTATGCAGTACACACCGTCTGTGCTACATGATTCAACACAGACTGGGTTACGCACAGATCAGTTGCGCAAAAACCACGCTGCATCCAGTCGTGTCGATTCTGCGGGTCACCTACACCAGCTCGGTCACGCACGGTTCGGCGATGCACCATCCGTTCTGCATGATGTGTGCAACACTGACTATGTTACGCAGGAGTCTGTCACGCAAAATCCCCATACATGCGGTCGTGTCGTTGCATCGCGTAACCTATAGTCGTTAAGGTTACGCAAAATCCACATGCACCGACTACGTCGCGTCTATACAGCGTGTAACCTGCACAGGTTACTCACCGTCAGTGCAGCTTGATGCAACACCGAATGGGTCGTGTCGAATCAGCGCGTAACCACAAGTGGTTATACACTGTCCGTGCTGCTTGATGCAATACTGACTGGGTTGTGTCAAATCAGCACGTAACATGCTGAGGTTATGCACCGTCCGTGCTGCTTGATGCAACACCGACTCGGTTAAGCACGTAGTAGGTTACGCACCTTTAAGACGACTAGCTGCATGGCTCAACACTAATTGGTAACGCACTGATCGGTTTCGCAAAATCCACGCTACATCCGGTCGTGTCGATTCTACGCATCACCTGCTCCAGCTCGGTTATGCACGGTTCAGCGACTGGGTTACCCACCATGAAGGTTACGCAAAATCCACGCCGCATTTTGATTCGACGCACCGTCCTGCTCAGTTACACACGTTTCGGCGACGCAACATCCATTTTGCATGGTGCGTGCATCACCGACTGGGTTACGCACGGAGTCTGTCTCGCAAAATCCCATCCGGTCGTGTCATTGCATCACGTAACCTGGAGTCGATAAGGTTGCACAAAATCCACACTACATCCGGTCGTGTTGAATTAGCACGTATCCTGTACAGGGCACCATCCGTGGAGTGTGATGCAACACCGACTGGGTCGTTTCGAATCAGCGTGTAACCTCCACAGGGTACGCAATACGCACCATCTGTGCTGCATGACGCAACATGGACTGGGTTACGCACAGATCAGTTGCGCAAAATCCACACTGCATCTGGTCGTGTCGATTCTACGCGTCACCCGCACCAGCTCGGTTACTCGCGGTTCGGCGACACACCATCTGTTCTGCATGATGCGTGCAACACTGACTGTGTTATGCACAGAGTCTATCACGCAAAATCCCCATATATCCGGTCGTGTCGTTGCATCGCGTAACCTGGAGTCGCTAAGGTTATGCAAAATCCACATGCACCGACTGCGTCGCGTCTAAACAGCAAGTAACCTGCACAGGTTACTCACCGTCCGTGCAGCATGATGCAACACCGAATGGGTCGTGTCGAATGCAGCTTACGCACCGTCCTTGATGCTTGATGGAACACCGAATGGGTTGTATCGAATGCAGCTTACGCACCGTCCTTGATGCTTGATGCAACACTGACTGGGTCGTGTCGTTGCATCGCGTAACCTAAACCCGCACGCTGCATCTGGTCATGCCGAATCAGTGTGTAACCTGCATTGGTTACGCACCGTCTGTGCTGCTTGATTGATGCAACAGCGACTGGGTCGTGTCGAATCAGCGCGTAACCACTAGAGGTTACGCACCATCCGTGCTGCTTGATGCAACACCGACTGGGTCATGTCGAATCAGGGCATAACATGCAGAGGTTACGCACCGTCCCTGCTGCTTGATGCAAAACCGACTCAGTTAAGCACGTAGTAGGTTACGCACCTTTAAGACGGTTGGCTGCATGGCTCAACACTGACTGGGTTACGCACTGATCGGTTGCGGAAAATCCACGCTGCATCCGGTCGTGTCGATTCTACGCGTCACCTGCTCCAGCTCTGTTACGCACGGTTCGGCGATGCAGCATCCCATGGCACATGCATCACCGACTGGGTTACGCACTGTGACGGTTACGTAAAATCCACGCTGCGTTCTCATTCGACGCACCATCTTGCCCGGTTACGCATGTTTCGGCGACGCATCATCCGTTCTGCATGGTGCGTGCATCACCAACTGGTTTACGCACGGAGTCTGTCACGCAAAATCCCATCCGGTCGTGTCGTTGCGTCGCATAACCTGGAGCCGATAAGGTTACGCACAATCCACACTGCATCTGATCGTGTCGAATCAGCGGGTAACCTGTACAGGGCACCGTCCGTGGAGTGTGATGAAACACTGACTGGGTCGTGTCGAATCAGCTCGTAACCTCCACAGGGTGTGCAGTACACACCGTCTGTGCTGCATGATTCAACACAGACTGGGTTACGCACAGATCAGTTGCGCAAAAACCACGCTGCATCCAGTCGTGTCGATTCTGCGGGTCACCTACACCAGCTCGGTCACGCACGGTTCGGCGATGCACCATCCGTTCTGCATGATGTGTGCAACACTGACTGTGTTACGCAGGAGTCTGTCACGCAAAATCCCCATACATGCGGTCGTGTCGTTGCATCGCGTAACCTATAGTCGTTAAGGTTACGCAAAATCCACATGCACCGACTACGTCGCGTCTATACAGCGTGTAACCTGCACAGGTTACTCACCGTCTGTGCAGCTTGATGCAACACCGAATGGGTCGTGTCGAATCAGCGCGTAACCACAAGTGGTTATACACTGTCCGTGCTGCTTGATGCAACACCGACTGGGTTGTGTCAAATCAGCACGTAACATGCTGAGGTTATGCACCGTCCGTGCTGCTTGATGCAACACCGACTCGGTTAAGCACGTAGTAGGTTACGCACCTTTAAGACGACTAGCTGCATGGCTCAACACTAAATGGTAACGCACTGATCGGTTTCGCAAAATCCACGCTACATCCGGTCGTGTCGATTCTACGCATCACCTGCTCCAGCTCGGTTATGCACGGTTCAGCGACTGGGTTACCCACCATGAAGGTTACGCAAAATCCACACCGCATTTTGATTCGACGCACCGTCCTGCTCAGTTACACACGTTTCGGCGACGCAACATCCGTTTTGCATGGTGCGTGCATCACCGACTGGGTTACGCACGGAGTCTGTCACGCAAAATCCCATCCGGTCGTGTCGTTGCATCACGTAACCTGGAGTCGATAAGGTTGCACAAAATCCACACTACATCCGGTCGTGTTGAATTAGCGCGTATCCTGTACAGGGCACCGTCCGTGGAGTGTGATGCAACACCGACTGGGTCGTTTTGAATCAGCGTGTAACCTCCACAGGGTACGCAATACGCACCATCTGTGCTGCATGATGCAACATGGACTGGGTTACGCACAGATCAGTTGTGCAAAATCCACACTGCATCCGGTCGTGTCGATTCTACGCATCACCTGCACCAGCTCGGTTACTCGCGGTTCGGCGACGCACCATCTGTTCTGCATGATGCGTGCAACACTAACTGTGTTATGCACAGAGTCTATCACGCAAAATCCCCATATATCCGGTCGTGTCGTTGCATCGCGTAACCTGGAGTCGCTAAGGTTACACAAAATCCACATGCACCGACTGTGTCGTGTCTAAACAGCAAGTAACCTGCACAGGTTACTCACCGTCCGTGCAGCATGATGCAACACCGAATGGGTCGTGTCGAATGCAGCTTACGCACCGTCCTTGATGCTTGATGGAACACCGAATGGGTTGTATCGAATGCAGCTTACGCACCGTCCTTGATGCTTGATGCAACACTGACTGGGTCGTGTCGTTGCATCGCGTAACCTAAACCCGCACGCTGCATCTGGTCGTGCCGAATCAGTGTGTAACCTGCATTGGTTACGCACCGTCTGTGCTGCTTGATTGATGCAACAGCGACTGGGTCGTGTCGAATCAGCGCGTAACCAACAGAGGTTACGCACCATCCATGCTGCTTGATGCAACACCGACTGGGTCATGTCGAATCAGGGCATAACATGCAGAGGTTACGCACCGTCCCTGCTGCTTGATGCAAAACCGACTCAGTTAAGCACGTAGTAGGTTACGCACCTTTAAGACGGCTGGCTGCATGGCTCAACACTGACTGGGTTACGCACTGATCGGTTGCGGAAAATCCACGCTGCATTCGGTCGTGTCGATTCTACGCGTCACCTGCTCCAGCTCTGTTACGCACAGTTCGGCGATGCAGCATCCCATGGCACATGCATCACCGACTGGGTTACGCACTGTGACGGTTACGTAAAATCCATGCTGCATTCTCATTCGACGCACCATCTTGCCCGGTTACGCATGTTTCGTCGACGTACCATCCGTTCTGCATGGTGCGTGCATCACCAACTGGTTTACGAACATAGTCTATCACGCAAAATCCCATCCGGTCGTGTCGTTGCATCGCATAACCTAGAGCCGATAAGGTTACGCACAATCCACACTGCATCTGATCGTGTCGAATCAGCGGGTAACCTATACAGGGCACCGTCCGTGGAGTGTGATGAAACACCGACTGGGTCGTGTCGAATCAGCGCGTAACCTCTACAGGGTATGTAGTACACACCATCTGTGCTGCATGATTCAACACAGACTGGGTTACGCACAGATCAGTTGCGCAAAAACCACGCTGCATCCAGTCGTGTCAATTCTGCGGGTCACCTACACCAGCTCGGTCACGCACGGTTCGGCGATGACCATCCGTTCTGCATGACGTGTGCAACACTGACTGTGTTATGCAGGAGTCTGTCACGCAAAATCCCCATACATGCGGTCATGTCGTTGCTTCGCGTAACCTATAGTCGTTAAGGTTACGCAAAATCCACATGCACCGACTACGTCGCGTTTATACAGCGTGTAACCTGCACAGGTTACTCACCGTCTGTGCAGCTTGATGCAACACCGAATGGGTCGTGTCGAATGCAGCTTACGTGCTATCCTTGATGCTTGATGCAACACCGAATGGGTTGTGTTGAATGCAACTTACACACCGTCCTTGATGCTTGTTGTAACACTGACTGGGTCATCTCATTGCATCGCGTAACCTAAACCCACAAAGGTTACGCAAAATCCACGCTGCACTGGTTACGCACCATCCGTGCTGCTTGATTGATGCAACACCGACTGGGTTGTGTCGAATCAGCACGTAACCACAAGAGGTTACGCACCGTCCCTGCTACTTGATGCAACATCGACTGGGTCGTGTCGAATCAGTGCATAACATGTAGAGGTTACGCACCATCCCTGCTGCTTGATGCAACACCGACTTGGTTAAGCACATAGTAAGTTACACACGTTTAAGATGGCTGGCTGTATGGATCAACACTGACTAGGTTACGCACTGATCGATTACACAAAATCCACGCTGCTTCCGGTCGTGTCGATTCTACGCGTCACCTGCTCCAACTCGGTTACGCACGGTTCGACGACGCAGCATCCCATGGCGTGTGCCACACCAACTGGGTTACGCATTGTGACGGTTACGCAAAATCCACGCTGCATTCTGATTCGGCACACCATTATGCTCAGTTATGCATGTTTCGGCGACGCACCATCCATTCTGCATTGTGCGTGCATCACCGACTGGGTTACACATGGAGTCTGTCACGCAAAATCCCATCCGGTCGTGTCGTTGCATCGCGTAACCTGGAACCGATAAGGTTACGCAAAATCTACACAGCATCCGGTCGTGTCGAATCAGCGTGTAACCTGTACAGGGCACCGTCCGTGGAGTGTGATGCAACACCGACTAGGTCGTGTCGAATCAGCGTGTAACCTCCTCAGGGTACGCAGCATGCACCAGTTGTGCTACATGATGCAACACTATTGACATTTCTGAATGCAATCACCTAAAAACGGATTTAGAATCCATTCCCCGGCAAGGTGCCAGAAATGCTTGTTGGCGTTTCTTAACGTCACTACTAACGACGCCGAGTTAGCGTGAGCATCAAGACTTGCCAAAGGTAAATCTAACGATCATGAACGAATCCGCAAGTGCATAGATAAACCATTGTAGCATTTCCCCAGGGAAGTGAGTGTTCCAAGGGTATCGTATCCGTGGAAGGCAATGGCGGATATCAGGACTTATGCTTTTGCACTGAATGTAAACCAAGAGATAGATATAGAAAACAACAACTCAATGACAGGGTTAAGATAAATGATATAATAAGGGTAGTGTGACACACAGTTAGATCTACGTCTACTCTAGCACACTACGGCTTTGGGGAGACATACGAAGCTAGCTCTAGGTTCTATGGTACTAATCATACAGAGTTAAATTATACAAGAGATAAGCATAAAGCATTGAATGAAAGGTAAGGTTCAGCACCCAGGTACAAATGGGGAGATAGCCCACGATGACCAGCACTCTATGAAACAATCCTTTAGACTCCTACAGCAATACCCCAGCATGGAGGGTTTCAAAGGGTCCAACAGCTGTCACCACTGCGGCCTACCTCAATCGTTACGGGGGCAAGCTCATAACTAACGTAGCCACACAACCCAGGCACAATGCCTGCGTTGCTGCTAGACTTCACCCGGCTCGGGCTATTGCGACCTAGGGTGAGAGCCACCAGAAGACTAGTCCACTTAGACCGAGTACCGTAGCTTAAACACAAACTTCATGCAACACAAACATGCTATCTAACAAGATCAAACTCGGGCTAGTCATACGAACGGATACAAACTCTCTTATGTCTAGTCAACAAGATCAAAAGGTCGTGTTCGTGAAGAACACGAGCCTCTAACTTATGAATAAACACATAAGTAATGAGTAAATCATCCTTCAACTGCATCAAAAGGTACTGTTCATGAAGAACACGAGCCTCTAAATGATGAACAAGGGATGAACTCAAGAACATATCAATCATATGATCTACCACAACTTTATATGAAATAGCTGAATAACTAAAGTAGACCAAAGTCATACATTGAAATAAAAATACAAGAGAACTCATACCTAGACTCCAAAGTAGACTTGGAACTTGAATAAGAGCTACTCTAGCCTACCCCCTAGCCTTGGAAACTAAAAGTGAGAGGAGAATGAAGAGAGTGGTGTGTGAGAAATGGAGCCCCTCCCCTTCTATTTATAGGCAAGGACAAGGCTTGCTCGGAGCACGAAACGCCACCAAAACATCGAGGGATGCAGCAAGTGACCAATAGGAAGCAACCACGTGGAGGGCCAGGATGGACGGCCACTAGGTCGGTTCGGCCGATCGTAGGATCGGCCGGCCCCCTAGGGTCTCCTCCTGGCCTGTGTTTCCTCTAGGTGGTTGACATGTGGGCCCTTTGATCATTCCCTCGTGCATGCCAAGTTTCCTGATAAGTTGGAGCTCTGGTGGGCCCATGGATCCTTGTGAAATCCATGTGTCGCTCTCTGATTCCTTGGTGAGTGCCTCCCTTGGATCAGTGATGTGGATTGCCACATGTTTCCTAGGTGGCAGCCATCTCCTCAGCTGAGTTGGCATGGATCATTCCATAGAAGGTGAGTTTCCATCTCTTTTCATGCTTATTTCACCAACATACAAATAATCTCTAACGACAAGTGGAACTACATTATTCAAACCAAAATGCAAGTAATAAATGCATATGCCTCCATTTATGTGAGAATATTGATGGCTGAAAGTGGTACTTAACAGCCGTCAACAAACTCCCCCAAGCTAACCTCTTTCTCGTCTCAAAGAAAGACATTAGGGACTTAGGTTAGTTGATTAGAAGTTGCTACGATGTTGTATTCTTAACTTATGGCAAACATATAGCAAAGTACTCTACCAAGAGTTGAACAAGTTGGCAATATTCTTACCATTCGCTTGAGGACATGGGGCATATAGCTTCACCTACCTTGGGCGGCTGAGAGACAGAATGGTTATATAGCAAATGCATAATCACTCATACCTTGATCAGCTGTTAATCCAGATGTTTTGCAAATTTTTCAAAAGAAAAACCAGAGTTCCTCAAATGATACTCTCGGATCGCTCAAAGTGTATGGTTCCTCACCAAGGCATTAAGTTGCCTTTCTTCACATTCTACTCCTGATAGGCTTATGTGGAGCTGTAGGTTGGGAAGAAATGTGACATACTTGTCTCTCGTATTTTGCTAAGTCAAAAACCGGATCCTTGGAAGAAACAAACATACATCCTGATCAAGATGTTCATATGTGTGTGATGATAATGAGCATTGGTAAGGTGTACACTAGGCCCGGAAATGGGTGCTAGATAGTACCATGCTTTATATGAAAATGAGGGATTGATGGTAAGGTGGACACTATCCCCGGAGTAGGTACTAGTTATTACCGTCTATATGGTGGAATTCTGTCTCTTGCACATAACAATCCCCTTTTCTCCTTTTGAATTTTTTGAGACTTGGGCTAGCTCTCTTTATTTTATTTTGCCATGCTTTGAGCATGCTATTTTTTTACTAGCCCTTCGTCTCTTTTGGAGATATTCGGAGAGGGATGAATGATAAAAGATGCATAGAGTTTTATTTGTGGAAGAATGCCTAAGCAAATGGAACAAATGATGAATGCTAACTTCCAGTGTAGAAGTTTTAGCATGAACGTGTATGTGATCTTGATCAGGGGAGTATGAGTTCTAACAAGGGTCACAATAATTTGACAAAGCTTAATGAGAGAACAAGTTGCATATGTGGAGGCTAACAAGAGCTAGAATCTACATATGGCCTTGGATAGGCAATTCCCATCATTGAGGAACTCATCATGTTTAGATTTTTCAAAAAGGAAAACTCCGGATGTCAAGCATCACTAGGTACAAGATCATAGCACTCTATTATACCATATCATGTCTCGCAACAACTTAGGCATGGATCATGCTTTTTGCTACCCATAGTTTTCAAGCTAAGGTTTGAACATGCAAGCTATCAGACTCAAAACTTAGGTAGGATACAAAGCTGTAAGCAAGACATACGAGAAGAATAAACAGAGCAACTATTCATCATTTCAACCATAGAGGCAAAACATTCTTACCATATATATCAAAGCAAAGTAAAGCAAACTTAATGATGAAAGCAAATAAATCTTTTTGGTCTCTTTATTTTTGCAGATTTTTATGGGTTTTCATTATAAGATATTCTAAAAACAAAGGAAGATACAAGTTACCCCAGGATGGGGGTCCTCCCCCAAGCTAGCTTCAAGCTCACTACGGTGGAGGGTAGAAGAAACACTGACTCGCATAGAAAGCCCTCTACTCCTCTATCTGTCGCTGATGTGCCTGCTGCATGGTGTCAATCCTCTCACCAGTCTGACACTGCCATGCTGAGTTAGCCCCAACGTGTGTGTTCAGCATCTCCTCCATTCCCGTGACCTGGACGGTGAGCTCTCACAGCTGCTGCGCGAGCTGAGCCTCTTATGCAGAGGACGAATAGTGCCGTCTGAAGGACGAAGACGAAGGTGGACCACCGGAGCTAGAACTAGTGGGTGTAGCCCATTGGTCCCTGCTCGCACTCGACTAAGCCGTGCCACTCGCACTCAGCTGGTAGGCAGGCTGGTCCCAACTAGGTGCATATCCAGGGGTAACCCCGAACATGTACCCCGCAGGGGACCCTCCTGCCACCAGTGGTGTAGTAGGCTGTGGCTGTGGTGGTGGCTGCGACTGCTGCTGCAGCTGCATGTGTGCTCTCTTTGCCGCGCTTCTGGTGGACCTGCCTGAAACACTAGCACGACGGCCTTCCTCTTGCGTAACAAGGGGAATGGTTAACGACTCCGAGTTATACAACTGAAACCTCAGGTTAGGTAACGGGATTTGATTTGTATAACCTGGGAAGAAGAAAGTCAAAGATTCATTTGGGCCCCTCTTAAGTGTATGCCCTTGGATCAAGTACGCCTCCTCAATGAGAACTCGGGGCGTCCCAACGAAGGGTACGGGATTCCCACTTAGAACCCCAAGTCTGAGAGCAATACGAGTCACCAAAGATGTACACTCAATAGGGCCTATCATCTTAAAATTCGCCAACAACTGCCGAATCATAGCTTTAACGGGGGAGACTTTGATCCGTTTAGTAGCAGCATATAGAAGCATCAACTTGTCGTTGTGCACGGGCCGAACATCCTCTCGTGGAAAGACAGTAATGGTGAGCCAATTGTGTCATAATCGAAGAGTGGGATGCACAATATCATTGCATAGAGGTACAAATTTACCGCTATAAACTAGACCGGAAATATCTCCCCAGATAGAATCTTGAACAAAACCCTCACAAGCCTTTTTCAAAGAGAGAGCACAACGTTGTTTAAAACCAAGGAGATGACTAAGATCTTTCCATGAAACTCGGTAATCGGTCCCGAAAAGACGAAACTGAATAACATCGGGCACCTCGGTAAGAGAGCAAAGAAACTGGATGGTGAGGGGCCGAGAGCCTAGCTCTGTAACCGGCGCAAACTCCTCCCAACCAAGACCATACCAAATGGAAGCGAACTCAAAGTTCATACATGTCTTCTCCATAAGTGCCAGGTCGAATTCCCGGGTGTGGGCGAAGACTCGGTCCTTCAGGAGAGCGTAGGCTTGCTCCTCTCAAGCGCCCCGCAAGCTGAGGTAGGGGGTGTCATCGACGACCTTCTCCGCTGCTTGTGGTTTGGCTTGTTCTTCTTGCTCTTCATCATAGTGCATCATTGATGGGCTCGGCGTCGGCTCGGCGGGGACGGACGAACTTGCGCTTGTCCATGAAGGGGAGCGTGTCACCCTCCGCAGAGCGTTCGCCGCCCAACTCATGCTAGCACAACAAAGGGCCAACAAGAGCAACTCGGTGATGGATTAGTGAAATCGAATGAAATTCTTACCGAGCTTGCTCCACCAATAGCAATACTTGCAGCAACACAATAGAGAGAGTACTTGATGAATCCAAACTTGAGCAAGAAATCCAATAAAACCAAGAGAGCAAGGAGTAGAGAGGGGAGTGTGAGTGAAATGAGTTGACTGGGTGAAGCACACCCCCTCTCCCCCTGCTATTTAGAGGCAAATGCACCGGGCATCTAGACATGGCCGTTGGGCTGCTTCGGCCGAACCTGGGGTCGGCCGACCCCTGGTCGGGCCCACCTGCCCTCTGCTTTTGCTAGTGGCTCCCCAACGGCTAGCTGGGGGCCTGCCTGAGTGCCTCGGTCCAAATTTTCCCGAAATATTTTTCAATTGATTTTTCTAGAATTTTCAAACTCAGAAATTATTTTCATGAATTTTATTCAAAAGGGAAAATGGGCTAGATAAATCTAGCATGCAGATGCAAGATTTGGAAATATCAAATATGAAGTTTTGAAAAAATCAAATAAAATTTTGGAAAGGGGAATTTGAGATAAATACCATCTTTAACCTTTTTGGTAGAAAGGACTCATCATTTTTAGTCCGACGAGTTGTACTCTTCTCAGCGGTTAATACCACTCGGCATCCCACTCCTGAGAAGTAGAGGGTGATGCCTTCTCAATCTTCTGCCATTCTTTACGAATTTTCTTTTGCTTCAATGTTGACGGAGATTTCTTTGTTGGGGGTAAAGGCTCCGTCCTTCCCCCAAGCTGCTCAACACTATGTTGCACTAAATAGCATTGCTCTTCTTTATCTTGAAACCTGAACATCAAGTTCCTCTTCCCAATGCGGAAACGGATCACTCCGGCCCCCACATTAATTCTAGCTCGGACATCACTGAGAAATGGTCGCCAAAGGATGAGCGGCATTCCTCCTTCATCATCCATATCAATGACCACGAAATCCGCGAAGACATAAGAGTTCTTGACCTTGACCAATAGACTCTCAACAATTCCTTCTGGATATCGTATCATTCAATTAGCGAGTTGGATAGTATGTGGTGTTGGAGAGAGAGCTGGATATCCCAGTTGCTCGAACATGGCCTTGGACATGAGATTGACACTTGCACCAAGGTCACAAAGGGCATGCTTGATCATCTTGTAATAAATTGTGCATGTGATAGCTAGATAGCCAGGATCTCTTCTGTGCACAACTGATGATTGCTCCCATGGATCTAGAATTTGTTGTATGGGATTTCCTGCATACTTAGGAGCATACGTCCTCCTAGGTGGCTTACCCCACCTAGTCGACACTACACTAACATTTTCACAAGAGGACATGGGTTGCCCCGGGATCCTCCCGTTATCAGCAGCCGGAACCAAAGTAGCTAACTGAGTTTCTAGCATTTTGTTAAAACTTAGCTGGCTCTTCTGAGTAGAAGAAAAACTTTCAAGCTTAAAGTTGAGACTTTCCAAAGATTTATCAAGGGCAGCTAACTTTTTATTAACACCTTCATTAATTTTAGCCTGCCCGAAAACAAGATCTCTCAAGGAGGGTTGGTTAGAATTATAAGTGTTACCTTGGTTACCTCCTTGATAATAAGGGCATTGTTGATTCCACGTTTCGCCTCCTTGTTGTTGTTGGTGAGGATAACCATTGTTATTGCCATTCATGTACATCACATCCTCCTGAGTTTCAGGACAGTAATTTCCCAAATGCCCAGTGTTGCCACAGACTTCACAAGTCATATGAGAATCCATAGGCAGAGTAGTGGTGGCCATGGCAGCCTTCTCGCTGGTGTAGTCATCAAAACTTTTCATAAGAAGGTCCAGCTTGGCAATAATCATATCTGCTTCCTTGACAGTATGAGAACCCCTCTGACGTGGTTGGAGCCTTTCATCGCTCCACCCTTGGTTGGATACCATCTTCTCAATAAGTGATTTGGCATTATCGACAGTGAGTGAGAAGAATGCTCCCTGAGCAGCAACATCAATATGGCCTCGGGCAGTCGGAGTCAGCCCATTATAGAAGCTTTGAAGAATTAGCCAATCCTCCATCCCATGGTGAGGATAAGCTAGGACGTACTCCTGAAGCCTTTCCCAAGCCTCTGGAATAGATTCACTTGCTGCTTGCTGAAAACTAGAAATCCTTCCACGAAGAGCATTGGTTTTACCTAATGGGAAGAACTTCTTGAGGAATGCTTCTGAACACTTGTCCCAAGTATTGATAGCATCACGATTCGCATAGAACCATTGCTTGGCTTTCCCCAAGAGAGAAAAAGGAAACAATCAAAGACGAACAACATCCATATTTGCACCCCTGATGATGAAAGTGTTGCATAGCTCTAGGAATTGCTACCGATGGACATTAGCATCCTCATTTGGCTTGCCACAAAACGGACTAGCCTGTACCATCATGATTAGACCTGTCTTGATCTCAAAGTTTTCAGTCTCCATTGCCACCTCAGGGCCTTGTAGCACCTGGTCGGCAGAAGGAGCTGAGTACTCACGAAGCATCTCCTGGGCCATACCGTTTGACATGGATGGTACAAAGGAAGTTGGATCGCCTTCCGGACGAGTACGACGAGGTGAGTCGAAACGAATTCGAGCTTTCCTCACTAGTGACTCTGGATCTGTGAAATTCTCTGGTAAGTCGAAACCAGTCATACACTACCTGTCTTCATCATCCAAAGATAAAAGTAGACAATCAAGGTTAGCCTGCAATGAGAGTTGCTCTAACCTACTCATGATTTATAAACATATGCAAAGCATAGTCATGATAATCATGTGCCTTCCTCGGCAACAGCGCCAGAAATACTTGTTGACATTTCGGAACGCAATCACTTAAGAACGAATTTAGAATCCATTCCTCGATAATGGCACCAGAAATGCTTGTTGGTGTTTCTTAGCGTCACTACTAATGACGCCGAGTTAGCGTGAGCATCAAGACTTGCCAAAGGTAAATCTAACGATCATGAACGAATCCGCAAGCGCACAGATAAACCATTGTAGCATTTCCCCAGGGAAGTGAGTGTTCCAAGGGTATCGTATCCGTGGAAGGCAATGACGGATATCAGGACTTATGCTTTTACACTGAATGTAAACCAAGAGATAGATATAGAAAACAACAACTCAAAGACAGGGGTAATATAAATGATATAATAAGGGTAGTGTGACACACACTCAGATCTACCTCTACTCTAGCACATTACGGCTTAGGGGAGACATGCGAAGCTAGCTCTAGGTTCTATGGTACTAAACATACAGAGTTAGATGATACAAGAGATAAGCATAAAGCATTGCATGAAAGGTAAGGTTCAGCACCCAGGTACAAACGCGGAGATAGCCCGCGACGACCAGCACTCTGCGAAACTATCATTTAGACTCCTACAGCAATACCCCAGCGCGAAGGGTTTCAAAGGGTCCAATAGCTGTCACCACTGCGGCCTACCTCAATCATTACGGGGGCATGCTCATAACTAACGTAGCCACACAACCCAGGCACCATGCCTATATTGCTGCTAGACTTCACCCGGCCCGGGCTATTGTGACCCAGGGTGAGAGCCACCAGAAGACTGGTCAACTTAGACCGAGTACCGTAGCTTAAACACAAACTTCATGCAACACAAACACGCTATCTAACAAGATCAAACTAGGGCTAGTCATACGAACAGATATGAACTCTCTTTTGTCTAGTCAACAAGATCAAAAGGTCGTGTTCGTGAAGAACACGAACCACTAACTTATGAACAAACACATAAGGAATGAGTAAATCATCCTTCATCTGGATCGAAAGGTAGTGTTCATGAAGAACACGAGCCTCTAAATGATGAACAAGGGATGAACTCAAGAACATATCAATCATATGATCTACCGCAACTTTATATGAAATAGCGGAATAACTAAAGTAGATCAAAGTCATACATAGAAATAAAGATACAAGAGAACTCATACCTAGACTCCAAAGTAGACTTGGAACCTGAATAAGAGCTACTCTAGCATACCCCCTATACTTGGAAACTAAAAGTGATAGGAGAATGAAGAGAGTGGTGTGTGAGAAATGGAGCCCCTCCCCTTCTATTTATAGGCAAGGACAAGCTTGCTCGGAGCACGAAACGCCACCAAAACACCCAGGGATGTAGCAAGTGACCAATAGGGAGCAACCACGTGGAGGGCTAGGATGGACGGCCACTAGGTCGGTTCGGCCGATCCTAGGATCTGCCGGCCCCCTAGGGTCGCCTCCTGGCCTGTGTTTTTTCTAGGTGGCTAACATGTGGGCCCTTTGATCATTCCCCCGTGCATGCCAAGTTTCCTGATAAGTTGGAGCTCTGGTGGGCCCATGGATCCTTGTGAAATCCATGTGTCGCTCTCTGATTCGTCGGTGAGTGCCTCCATTGGATCAGTGACGTGGATTGCCACATGTTTCCTAGGTGGCAGCCATCTCCTCAGCTGAGTTGGCATGGATCATTCCATAAAAGGTGAGTTTCCATCCCTTTTCATGCTTATTTCACCTACATACAAATAATCTCCAAGGACAAGTTGAACTACATTATTCAAACCAAAATCCAAGTAATAAATGCATATGCCTCCATTTATGTGAGAATATTGATAGCTGAAAGTGGTAATTAACAACCGTCTTCAAACACGGACTGGGTTATGCACTGATCAGTTGCGCAAAATCCACGCTGCATCCGGTCGTGTCGATTCTGCGTGTCACCTGCACCTGCTCGGTTACGCACGGTTCGGCGACACACCATCCGTTCTGCATGACGTGTGCAACACTGACTGTGTTACGCATGGAGTCTGTCACGCAAAATCCCCATGCATCTGGTCGTGTCGCTGCATCGCGTAACCTGGAGCCGTTAAGGTTACGCAAAATCCACATGCACTGGCTGCCTCGCATGTAAGCAGCGTGTAACCTGCACAGGTTACTCACCGTCTGTGCAGCTTGATGCAACACCAAATGGGTCGTGTCGAATGCAGGTTACGCACTGTCCTTGATGCTTGATGCAACACCGGATGGGTTGTATCGAATGTAGCTTACGCACCGTCCTTGTTTCTTGATGCAACACTGACTGGGTCGTGTCATTGCATCGCGTAACCTAAACCCGCAAAGGTTACTCACCGTCCGTGTAGCTTGATGCAACACCGAATGGGTCGTGTCGAATGCAGGTTACGCACTGTCCTTGATGCTTGATGCAACACCGAAGGGTTTGTGTCGAATGCAGCTTACGCACCGTCCTTGTTTCTTGATGCAACACTGACTGGGTCGTGTCATTGCATCGCGTAACCTAAACCCGCAAAGGTTACGCACCGTCCGTGCTGCTTGATTGATGCAACACCGACTGGGTCGTGTCAAATCAGCACGTAACCACAAGAGGTTATGCACTATCTGTGCTGCTTGGTGCAACACCGACTGGGTCGTGTCGAATCAACGTGTTACATGCAGAGGTTACGCACCGTTTGTGCTGCTTGATGCAACACCAACTCAGTTAAGCACGTAGTAGGTTACTGTTGGTGTTTCTTAATGTCACCACTAGTTGTACACCTAGAGGGAGCGTATAAGATCAACCGGGTATACCGACGGGTACGAACGAATCCGCCAGCGCATAGAAATACCATTGTAGCACTTCACCTAGGAAGGAGTTTTCCAAGGGTATCGAATCCACAAGACGGATGAGCTCCGGCTCGAACCTAGCTGGTAGTCTAAGGACACAATGTTGATTGATAGGATAGGTAGAAAGTATCTGCCTGACTGAGCATAGAGTCTAGCACGGTCTCTCAGGTATAACACTTGCCTTGGGTGCCTATCCACCCTAGCTGTTTAAGGCTAGGCAATATGTTCTGGCAACGGGGCCCTACTTGGTACACAGGCGCGGAGGGTTCCAAAGGGTCCAACAGACTTTCACCACTGCGGCCTACCTCTATCGTTACGTGAATGTACTTGGTATTCGTAGGATAAACTATGGTCCAAACACCACGTCTACACCACTAACTACTACTATAGCCGGACACCGTCTGACGTCCCGATAGCCCGACTATAGCACTCCGTATAAATAGGACCTACGAATCCACGAGGGAGATACTGGCACTAGCTCAAGGTATACTCTATCACTTATGCAAGATCACAAATGCACTTTGATCTAAATAGATAAATGTAGGAGCATCAACTTTACTCTAATAGACAAGCTAGCAAACAAGATGCAAACTTATGAACCAGTTCTACTAGATCGAGAGGGTTGTGTTCGAAGAACACAAGCCTCTAAATCGAGAACAAACGAAGAACACAAGAACAAAGCAACTAATCATGCATAGAACTTTAGTCTAAATAGAAAATGTCGAAATACTCACTTTAGTCTAAATGAAGAACAAAGGCACCGCTGAGGATCGTTCTTGAGGAAGATGTCATGAACATGACATGGCCCCAAGCCTCCCACCTCACTTCCTAGCACTAATCCTATACAAAGAGCTCTCCTCTCCTAGAGAGAGAGAGGCTCCAAGGCCAAAATGAAGAGGAGGAGGAGAAGTGTGTGTCCAAGAATGAGGCCCCTCCCCTTCTATTTACAAGCAAGATGGAGGCTTGGTCCAGGGCTCAAAGTGCTCCAAAACGACCAGGATCGCAACAAGGGACCAATCAGGGGCTGCCACGTGGAGGGCTAGGATCAGCCGAACCAAGGTCGGTTCGGCCGATCCTAGGTTCGGCCAAAGCCCCTGGGCCACGTGGCGCCTTGTGCTTCCTCCTGGTGGCTGACTGGTGGGCCCTGAGATCACTCCCCTGTGCATGCCAAGTTTCCCGACGGTTTTGGGGGATAAGTGGGCCCTTGAATCCATGTGATGTCCATGTGGTGATACGTGATTCGTCGGGCTTGCCTCTCTTGGATTGATGACGTCAGTGATCCAGGGGAGTCCTATGTGGCATCCCCTCATTGGCTGAGCTTGAAGTACTTGGATCATAGACTTGTGCTTTTACTCCTCTTTCTAGTGCTAATTACCTGTATTTGCATAATCACCAATACTTGTGGAAATGATTAGTTTAAGCCATATTCTAGTGTTGATGATCATTTCTCATGTCAAAAGGTACATGTTGATGGGTATAAAAATGAGTGGATAACAGTCGTCAACAAATACCCCCACACTCGACCTTTGCTCATCCCGAGTGAAGGGGATAACAAGATCAAGGTAGAACATGATAATCAAAAGTATAGAGCGAGCATAAGAGATATTCCAAACCATACCTTGCACTTGTGAACTCTATGAAGTGTCTATCATGCCATCTTGGGTAGTTGAGGAACAGAACAGTCATGAATCAAATCATTCCTGCTCATCATGTAAAGTAACTTGGGGTTTTGCAATGAGTTTTCCAAAACAAACTTTGCTTAGCTCCTCATTTGATTCTCTCAGATCACTCAATGTGTATATGTCCTCACCAAGGCATTAGTGCCTTTCTTCATCCTACTTCTAATGATGGCTATATGTGGAGCTCAGGGTAGGATAAAAGATAGAGCGTACTTATATCACATATATTGCAAAGTCAAAGACCGGATCCACAGAGAAAATCAGATCATACAATTAGATCAAGATGTGCACCGATATGGCTATGGGAGTATGGTAAGGTGGATACTAGGCCCGGAATGGGTGCTAGATATTACCATACTTTTATGATGAGAACTGTAGGTTGATGGTAAGGTGGACACTAGCCCCGGAATGGACACTAGTTTTTTCCATCAATATTATGGAACTCGTTTTCGTATGACCACCTCTCTCCTTTTTCTCCTTTTATTTTTGGACATGGGCTATCCTTTCTCTTTCTCTTTTTTTTAAGTAGCCCATGTCTCTTTTTTGAAGGATACATCTAGAGAGAGAGGTCACACCACATATGGAGTTTTATTTTTTTTATGAAATGAGAGATACAATGCTAACTTCCAGTGTAGAAGCATAGCAAGGGGAAATAGGTGGGGTGCACATGAATCATGATCATGAAAGAATGAAAAGAATCCTCACAAGGGTCACAGAATTTGACAAAGCTCAATGCAATAACAAGCAGCATATGAGTAGAAGGTTTTCAACTATGAATATCATATGGCTCTAGTAGGACGGTGGCATATCAAAGAGGAGCTTTGCAAAGGGTTTTCAGGTTTTCAAATAATATTCCCAAGCACTCAAACATTTAGAGCGAAGATCATATCATCAAACCATATCTCAAACATCAACTACTTAGATAAGCATGAGTTCCCTAATGATATTGGTTCACAAGCAACAAGATGATAAGTAAGGAATAAAACATATGCACGGCATGGAAAATTATCTCCTCAGTTTGATATAGAAGATTGGTTTTGAAATTCGAACAAACTCAAAGATATAGGGGAACGAGATAGGGAAGGTACGTACCTTAGGTTCTTCTTTTATTCTGCAGGTTGGGGATTTCCCCCACACTGTCTTCTTCTAACAAATGAAAATAAGATTGAAAAGATAAAGAGAGTAGAGAGAGGGGGACTTACCTGATGTCTGGGCACGCTCTTGCCCATTTTATTCGTCCTCGACGAAGTTGATTACTTCATATTCCGTGTCGTCCGGCTCGAGGAAGATTTTCAACCGATGGCCATTCACCTTGAAATAGTTGCCTTCATCATTTTGTAGAGTGATAGCTCCATGAGGGGCTACCTCTACTACTGTGAATGGTCCTTCCCACTTGCTGCGCAGTTTTCCTTTTCCGAATAGCTTGAATCGGGAGTTGAATAGTAGCACTTTATCACCAGGTGCAAATTCTTTCTTCTTGATTTTCTTATCATGCCACCTCTTGGTTTTTTCTTTATAGATCTTTGCACTGTGATAGGCTTTCTCTCTCCACTCTTCCAACTCTGATAATTTTTTCTGCTTGTTTCTTCTGGACTTTAGAAATTCCAGATTAAACCTCCGGATTGCCCAATAAGCTTTATGCTCCACCTCCACTTGTAGGTGACATGTTTTCCCATATACCAATTGATACGGGGACATTCCCAGCGGGGTTTTGTAAGCTGTTCGATAGGCCCATAAGGCATCACGGAGATGCTTCCTCCAAGCTCTGCCAGCCTCCTGCACTGTTTTCTCTATAATATTCTTGACCTGTTTATTGGAGGTTTCGGCTTGGCCATTAATCTGGGGGTGATATGGAGTGGCGATGTTGTGTTGAATCCCACATCCTTGTAGAAATCTTCTGAAATTTGTATCAGTGATGTGGGATCCCCCATCACTAATTACCATCTTTGGAATGCTGAAGCGAGGGAATATCACTTCATTGAACATCTTTTTAGACTGTTTGGCATCAGTCGATTTGCAGGCTATAGGTTCCACCCATTTTGACACATAGTCGACTGCCACTAAGATATATTCAGCTTCCTCAGACTTTGGGAATGGACCCATGTAATCAATACCCCATACATCAAAAAGTTCCACTTGCAAAATATCTTGTAGGGGCATTGCATCCCTGGTAGTAATTCCTCCGTGCTTCTGGCAAGCCTTGCATTTTCGGATGAAATTCTTCGTGTAGCCATACATGGTTGGCCAGAAGAACCCACTTTGCCATATCTTTGCATTTGTACGGTAAGTGCTATAGTGGCCACCATATGGTCCAGCATGGCATTTTTCAATGATCTGCATTCCTTCAGCACTCGGTACACATCTTCTCAACAGCCCATCAGCATAGACTTTATACAGGTACGGATCATCCCACATGTGGCTTTTTGCTTCATGGATCAACTTCTTCTTATCAGCTCATGGTGGTATATATCCCGTAACCAGATAGTTCAGAATATTCGCATACCAGGGGTTGCTATCCGTGACCTTTAACAACATGTCGTCTCATAGAGAGTCATTGATGGGTGCCTCCTGCAGGTTAGTAGTGCGCATACGAGACAGATGATCCGCAATAGAATTTTCTACTCCTTTTTTATTTCTTATTTCTAAGTCAAATTCTTGAAGGAGCAGAATCCATCTAATCAGGCGGGGTTTAGCATCTTTCTTAGTGAGCAGGTATTTAAGAGCAGCATGATCAGTATAAACTATTACCTTGGCTCCCACTAAGTAAGATCTAAACTTGTCTATAGCAAAGACAACAACAAGGAGCTCTTTCTCAGTAGTGGCATAGTTTAGTTGAGCTCCTGTCATGGTTTTGCTAGCATAGGCTATAGCATGGTGTTTCTTATCCTTAGTTTGGCCTAAAACGGCCCCTACAACGTAATCACTAGCATCACACATGATCTCGAAAGGTAGCGTCCAGTCGGGAGGCTGGATGACTGGGGTAGAGATGAGAGCGTCCTTGAGAGTGAGAAAGGATTTCATACACTCCTCTGTGAATTCAAAGGGCGCATCCTTGCCCAAAAGATTAGTGAGGGGTCTGGTGACCTGTGAGAAGTCCTTAATGAACTGCTAGTAGAACCCAACATGGCCAAGGAAGCTACGAATGCCCTTGACATTAATAGGAGGTGGAAGCTTTTCTATTACTTCAATCTCGGCGCGATCCACTTCTATCCCTCGTTCGGACACCAGGTGTCCTAACACGATGCCCTCTCTTACCATGAAATGGCACTTCTCCCAATTGAGGACTAAATCCTTCTCATGACACCTTTGTAAGACCTTGTCTAGATTCTTGAGACACTCATCAAAAGTCTTTCCGTAGATGGAGAAGTCGTCCATGAAAACCTCCATGATCTGCTCAATCATGTCTGAGAAGATAGACATCATGCACCTTTGAAACAACGGGGGTGCATTACCCAACCCGAAAGACATTCTTCGATAAGCATAGGTTCCATAAGGCCAGGTAAAGGTGGTCTTATTTTGGTCATCAGGGTGGATAGGAATTTGATGATAGCCAGAATACCCGTCAAGGAAACAGAAGAAGGAGTGGTTCGCCAACTGCTCAAGCATCTCATCGATGAATGGGAGTGGGAAGTGATCCTTCTTTGTAGCCTTGTTGAGCTTCCTATAATCTATGCACATCCTCCACCCCGTGGGAAGGTGTTGAGCAATCTGCTTGCCGAACTCATTGGGGTTTGTCATCATTCCTCCCTTCTTGGGTACGCATTGAACGGGGCTAACCCATTCACTATAAGGGACTGGATAAATGATCCCAGCATGAAGAAGTTTAAGAACTTCTTTCTTCATGACCTCTCTCATCACATTATTCAGCCTTCTTTGAGTCTCCCTCGTCGGTGGAATGTCTGTATCTACGGGGATGCGATGGCTGCAGAGAGTCGGGCTTATCCCCTTAAAATCCTGAAGAGAGTATCCAAACACAGATCGGTGCTTCTCTAGGATGGAGATGAGCCTTCTGGATTCCTCGTCAGAAAGATCCTCATTAATGATCACTGGGGACTCAGTGTCCCCATGGAGGAAAACATATCAAAGGCCGGTGGGCAGAGGTTTGAGTTCGATAGGGGGCTTAGGTGGAGCCTGGGATTCAGATATATCTATAGGCTCATCGGGCTCTTCTATCTCATCTATGAACTCAGGTGCCCACTCGTCGAGGAGGGATTCCGGCGAATCTCCCGGAATAATTGCCTTAACCTCCTCAATTTGTGTAGAATCATCAGGAGGATCGGTTCTTGCATTTTTCGCTCTTGAAACATCTACAGAGAAGACCTCCCTTCCAAGACAAACATTGAGCTTACCTTGGGTAGGGGCCTCTACAAGAAATTTCTCGAGGGGCAATCCTATCATGAGGTCGAAGCTAAGGACATCGTAGGTATGGAAATCAAGGGCAAAGTCGGCCTCTTTATACATGACAGGGATAGCCTTCAAGATCCCTACTCCTTCTAGGATTTCTCCTTCAGGAGTCCTGATAGACGTCTGGGTAGGATTCAGAGGTTCGTCCATGAAGTTTCTCAAAGCATAGGCACTAGACATGATGTTGACTCCTACCAGGGGGTTGTAGAGAACTTTCACTACCTTTCCATGCATAACGGAAGAGAGGGACGACCGAGGTGGAAGGATATGGAAAGTCCCACCCATTGATTCCGACTCTCTCGACCATTCTTGGGTGATGATGGCTGTTAACTCCCGAACATTGTCCCTAAGGGAGGCAATTTCCACAGGATCTGGGGGAGACACGGGTGATGGTGGTTTTCTCTCGCAACAGGAGTTTGAGGTATTTCCAAAGTCGCCAATTATATCATCCTCAAATGTCGGAAGGGACTCCAGAGGTTGAACTGCCTCTTCCTCCGGTGTCGTGGCCTCCTGAACTGGGCTTATGGATTTGGACAGTGAAGGTTCAGGCTCAGGAGTGATCTCTTCTTTAGGTACGCATTCCTCTTGAGGACCTTCCAACTCAGCCGTGAAGGAGGCATTAGCTGCTATACGATCAAGAATCTGCCTTCCCTCACCCGGAGTCTTATCCGGAAAGGAGCCTCCTGTGGCATCGTCAAGGTTCCCGGCGGACTTGACGTCCAATCCCGCATAAAAATGTTGATACAGCACATGGTCGGGTATCGACAACGTGGTACCCGAATTTACTAAATGTAAGAGTCTTTCCCACGCCGCAACCAAGGTTACCTTATCTTTTTGCTTAAATCCGAGCACATCCTTTCATAGGGCGATGAGATGAGCAGGTGGAAAAAACCGTCGGCAGAAATTACCGACAAGTTCCGACCATCTGCCGCCAACAGAGCCTGCGTGTTCGTTGTACCATTGTCTCGCACTTCCCGTGAGGGAAAACGGAAACAATTTCCAACGGACAGTATCGTGTGTAATGCCAGCAAAGGCGTACCATGAACACAAATGCTCAAACTCTCGCAAATGCTCGTAAGGGTTTTGACGGTCCCCGGAAAAGGAATACGACTCCCCAATCAAAGAGATAAGATTGGTACTGAGTTGATAGCTAGATGTGGTAATTGGATGTTCCGATGGCGGTGGCTCTAACATCTCAGGTTTGGGAGCATATAGGTGTTGGATAGAGAGTTGCTCCATGGTAACTGGGGTAAAGGTAGAATTAGAAGAAAAGATAAAAAGATACGAAGACCACTAGGCTCGAAGATAGAAATAGCAACCGTCCCCGACAACGACACCAGAAATGCTTGTTGGCGTTTCTTAATGTCACCACTAGTTGTACACCTAGAGGGAGCGTATAAGATCAACTGGGTATATCGATAGGTACGAACGAATCTACAAGCGCACGGAAATACCGTTGTAGCACTTCACCTAGGAAGGAGTATTCCAAGGGTATCGAATCCACGGGACGGATGAGCTCCAGCTCGAACCTAGCTGGTGGTCTAAGGACACAATGCTGATTGATAGGATAGGTAGAAAGGATCTGCCTGACTGAGCGCAGAGTCTAGCACGGTCTCTCTGGTATAACACTCGCCTTGGGCGCCAACCCACCCTAGCTGTTTAAGGCTAGGCAATATGTTCTGGCAACGGGGCCCGACTCGGTACACAGGCGCGGAGGGTTCCAAAGGGTCCAACAGGCTGTAACCACTGTGGCCTACCTCTATCGTTACGCGAATGTACTTGGTATTCGCAGGATAACCTATGGTCCAGACACCACGTCTACACCACTGACTACTACTATAGCCGGACACCGTCTGACGTCTCGATAGCCCGACTATAGCACTCCGTATAAACACGGAACTATGAATCCATGAGGGAGATACTGGCACTAGCTCAAGGTATACTCTATCACTTATGCAAGATCACGAATGCACTTTGATCTAAATAGATAAATGCAGGGGAGCATCAACTTTACTATAATAGACAAACTAGCAAACAAGATGCAAACTTATGATCTAGTTGTACTAGATCGAGACGGTTGTGTTCGAAGAACACAAGCCTCTAAATTGATAACAAACGAAGAACACAAGAACAAAGCAACTAAATATACATAGAACTTTAGTCTAAATAGAAAATGTTGAAATACTCACTTTAGTCTAAATGAAGAACAAAGGCACAGCTGAGGATCATTCTTGAGGAAGATGTCATGAACATGACATGACCCCAAGCCTCCCATCTCACTTCCTAGCAGTAATCCTATACAAAGAGCTCTCCTCTCCTGGAGAGAGGCTCTAAGGCCGAAATGAAGAGGAGGAGGAGAAGTGTGTGTCCAAGAATGAGGCCCCTCCCCTTCTATTTATAGGCAAGAGGGAGGCTTGCTCCAGGGCTCAAAGTGCTCCAAAACGCCCAGGATCGCAACAAGGGACCAATCAGGGGCTGCCACGTGGAGGGCCAGGATCAGCCGAACCAAGGTCGGTTCGGCCGATCCTGGGTTCGGCCGAAGCCCCCGAGCCACGTGGCGCCTTTTGCTTCCTCCTGGTGGCTGATAGGTGGGCCCTGAGATCACTCCCTTGTGCATGCCAAGTTTCCCGACGGTTTTGGGGGATAAGTGGGCCCTTGAATCCATGTGATGTCCATGTGGCGATACGTGATTCGTCGGGCTTGCCTCTCTTGGATTGATGATGTCAGTGATCCAGGGGAGTCCTATGTGGCATCCCCTCATTGGCTGAGCTTGAAGTACTTGGATCAAAGACTTGTGCTTTTACTCCTCTTTCTAGTGCTAATTACCTATATTTGCATAATCACCAACACTTGTGGAAATGATTAGTTTAAGCCCTATTCTAGTGTTGGTGATCATTTCTCATGGCAAAAGGTACATGTTGACGGGTATAAAAATGAGTGGAAAACAACCGTCAACAGTTACGCACCTTTAAGATTGTTGGCTGCATGGCTCAACACTGAATGGGTTACGCACTGATCGGTTGCGCAAAATCAGTTACGCACGTTTCGGCGACGCACCATCCGTTTTGCATGGTGCGTGCATCACCGACTGGGTTACTCACGGAGTCTGTCACGCAAAATCCCATCCGGTCGTGTCGTTGCATCACGTAACCTGGAGCCGATAAGGTTACACAAAATCCACACTACATTCGATCATGTCGAATCAGCGCGTAACCTCCACAGGGTACGTAGTACACACTGTCTGTGCTGCATGATGCAACACGGACTTGGGTTACGCACAAATCGGTTGCGCAAAATCCACGTTGCATCCAGTCTTGTCGATTCTGCGCGTCACCTGCACCAGCTCGGTTACATCCCCATGCATCCGGTTGTAACGCACGGTTCGGCGATGCACCATCCGTTCTACATGGCGCGTGCAACGCACGGTTCGGTGACACACCATCCGTTCTACATGGCGCGTGCAATGCTGACTGTGTTACGCATGGAGTCTGTCACACAAAATCCCCATGCATCCGGTTGTGTCGTTGCATCAGGTAACCTGGAGCCATTAAGGTTATGCAAAATCCACATGCACCGAATGCATCGCGTCTAAACAACGTGTAACCTGCACAGGTTACTCACCGTCCGTGCAGCTTGATGCAACACCGAATAGGTCGTTGTCGAATGTAGGTTACGCACCGTCCTTGATGCTTGATGCAACACCGAATGGGTTGTGTCGAATGCAGCTTACGCACCATCCTTCATGCTTGATGCAACACTAACTGGGTCGTGTTGTTGCATCGCGTAACCTAAACCTGCAAAGGTTACGCAAAATCGACGCTGCATCTGGTCGTGCCGAATCAACGTGTAAACCTGCACTGGTTACGCACCGTCCGTGCTGCTTGATTGATGCAACACCGACTGGGTCATGTAGAATCAGCACGTAACCACAAGATGTTACGCACAGTCCGTGCTGGTTGATGCAACACCGACTGGGTCGTCTCGAATCAGCGTGTAACATGCAGAGGTTACGCACCATCCATGCTGCTTGATGCAACACCGACTCGGTTAAGCATGTAGTAGGTTACGCACCTTTAAGACGGCTGGCTGCATGGCTCAACATTGACTGGGTTATGCACTGATCGGTTGCGCAAAATCCACACTGCATCCGGTCGTGTCGATTCTACGCGTCACCTGCTCCAGCTTGGTTACTCACGGTTCGACGACGCACCGTGACGGTTTCGCAAAATCCACGCTGCATTCTGATTCGACGCACCATCCTGCTCGGTTACGTACTACTACCGAATATGCATTGGAATGTTTTTTTGTTAAGATGTTCTTTGTTTCTGATTTGGATGCTCATTTGTGTAACACCAAAGTGATTTCATGACAACATTCTTTTGTAATCAACATCATACACGGAAGCATGATAATTTTGTTGAGAGAGAACCATTCTGAATTATTGATCCTACATTTTTCTCTACTACGGGAATTTGTAGCATGCTGCTCAGAAAGGTATCATATTAACAACAAAAAATTAGTTGAAGACATAAATATATGATCTAGTGGATGGTGAGATGGCGTATAGTGGATGATGACATGTCGTATAATGGATGGTGACGTGGAATGCTTGCATGTTGTCATTGGAACCGGAGGGACCGCGGAGAGGGCCACGGGGTGGGGAAAGAGGTGGAGAGGGCGTGCCACCCCCCTCGCCCGAGTGGTTGCAGCGGATGATGCACGCCCTGCTGCCCATGCTGTCGCCGTTCTTCAAATGGAGGGTGGTGGGGAAGTCAAGGTAGCTCTCGTAGCGTGCGGTGGCGATCACAGCGGAGTAGTCCGCCCTGGAGAGAGAGAGAGAGAGCTACGTGATATTGGTGGGGTTCACCATGACTCCCATCGCCACCTCGACGTGGCCCTTGTTCCAATGCTTGATGGGACAGTCCTGCAGCGTGATGGTCATGAAGCCCGAGTGCTCGAAGTGGAAGCGGTTCCGCAACTCCTCCGGGCGCTCGAAGTGGACCGTGTGTTCCATCACGGGGATGGGTTCACCGTCTGCCATTTCATTTATTGGAAAATACAATTGTGTTGGACTCTAAATGAGTAGATCTACCATGCTTTAGTATATATTTTTTACATACCTGGTTTTCGCCCCTTCTCAAGTGTAGCAGTGGAAGAGACGAGAACGAACAAGCAAGATTAGCGGCACGCTACCAAAGCCGCGTGCGGTCCTCCTTCTACCTCGTCGCCAACGACTGGTGCGTCCTGGTCTCCTGGACTCCTGGCGGCCGCCGTGAACAATGCTCATGACGCCAAAAAGCTCGGCTCCCCAGGACGAGCCAGTCGTCGGTGACGAAGCAAAAGAAGGAGCGCACGCGGCTGTGGTAGCGCGCAACTACCCCATCGATCTTGCCTTGGCAGTGGTCCTTGAACAAAGGCTTCCACGCGTCGTGGAAGCCTTTGTTCAAGGACCGCCGCCAAGGCAAGTTCGACGGGGTTCCTTCAACATAGGGTTCCACGCGTGGATGAGCGCGGTCGTCTCGTCGAGGTTTGTAGGGCGCAGCCATGGCGGCGTTATGGCCTGTGGCTTGGTGAGGGTGCTGCGAGACTCGTGGCTGGTGCGATATATATAAGGGCGGCATATCGTAGAAGGTTGATCGTCATCTCATTTCAACGCATGTCTCCCTATTCTGCCTGACCGGTCGCTTTGTGTTTGGGTTCTGGAATCTTGACCGAAAGATCTCTTCGAATTGCACCAGCACGCGATGAATTTCACATGCATGGGAAGAATTTCATTAGAGAATCGCTTGTGGAGGTGTGTAAGGTAACATCATGGTGACGCGGTCGGCGGTGGCTTGCTTGGTCGTGTGCTTGCGGTCGAGTGGGGTGTGGGGTCATCCATTAAACTGGGGGGAAGTGCGCACGTTTTCTGTCTGAAACGCATGCGCACTTCTCTTGCGACCACGGGCGGACGGCTGCCGCCGATTCGTATCCCTTTCCAAGGACACCTGCGTCCAAGGCCCAACAATATACTCATAGATAGATAGGTGGAGGAGAAATTAGCTTTTTGGCATGATAATAAGCTCAGCAGACCTATGTTACAACGCGTGGGCGGCGAGGCCTACATGCAGACAAGGGAGGGGGTCCATCAACGTCTGTTTCTCTTCTCTCTACTCCTCATTCATAAATTTACGCATGCTTGATGCAACACTGTCTGGGTTACGCAGCTTTAAGATGGCTTACTGCATGGCTCAACACAGACTGGGTACGCACGGTGTTGGATACGCAAAATCCATGCTGCATCCTATCGTGTCGATCCTGCGCATCACCAACTCCAGCTTGGTTACGGACGGTTCGGCGACACACCATCCGTTCTGCATGGCGCGTCACCTACACCAGCTCGGTTACGCACATTTCAGCGATGCACCATTCGTTCTGCATGGCACGTGCATCACCAACTGGGTTCCGCATGGAGTCTGTCATGCTAAATCCCCATGCATTCGGTCGTGTTGTTGCATCGCGTACCCTGGAGCCAGTAAGGTTATGCAAAATCCACGCTGCATGCGGTCGTGTCGAATCAGTGCGTAACCTGTACAGGGCACCATCCGTGGAGTGTGATGCAACACCGACTGGGTCGTGTCGAATCAGTACGAAACCTTCACAGGGTATGCAGTACGCACCGTCTGTGCTGCATGATGCAACACGGACTATGTTACGCACAGATCGGTTGTGCAAAATCCATGTTGCATCTGGTCGTGTCGATTCTGCACGTCACCTGCACCAGCTCAATTACACACGGTTCGGCGACGCACCATCCGTTCTGCATGACGCGTGCAACACTTACTATGTTACGCACGGAGTCTGTCACGCAAAATCCCCATGCATCCGGTCGTGTCGTTGCATTGCGTAACCTGGAGCCGTTAAGGTTACGCAAAATCCACATGCACCGAATGCGTCGCATCTAAACAGCGTGTAACCTGCACAAGTTACTCACCGTCCGTGCAGCTTGATGCAACACCGAATGGGTCGTGTCGAATGCAGGTTACGCACCGTCCTTGATGCTTGATGCAACACCGGATGGGTTGTGTCGAATGCAGCTTACGCAACGTCCTTGTTTCTGATGCAACACTGACTAGGTCGTGTCGTTGCATCGCGTAAACTAAACCCGCAAAGGTTTCGCAAAATCCACGCTGCACCTGGTCGTGTCGAATCAGCATGTAACCTACACTGGTTACGCACCATCCGTGCGGCTAGATTGATGCAACACCGACTGGGTCGTGTCGAATCAGCGTGTAACCACAAGAGGTTACACAGCGTCCATGCAGCTTGATGCAACACCGACTGGGTCATGTCGACTCAGCGCCTAACATGCAGAGGTTATGCACCGTCCGTGCTGCTTGATGCAACACCGACTCAGTTAAGCACGTAGTAGGTTACGCACCTCTAAGACAACTTGCTGCATGGCTCAACACTGACTACGTTACGCACTGATCGGTTGCGCAAAATCCACGCTCCATACGGTCGTGTCGATTGTACGCGTCACTTGCTCCAACTTGTTTATGCACGGTTCGGCGACGCAACATCCCATGGCGCGTGCATCACCGACTGAGTTACGCACCGTGACGGTTACGCAAAATCCACGCTGCATTCTGATTCGACGCACCATCCTACTTGGTTACGCACATTTCTGCGACGCACCATTCGTTCTGCAAGGTGCGTGCATCACCGACTGGGTTACGCACGGAGTCTGTCAATGCAACATCCCATCCGGTCGGGTCGTTGCATTGCGTAACCTGGAGCCGATAAGGTTACGCAAAATCCACACTGCATCCGGTCATGTCGAATCAGTGTGTAACCTGTACAGGGCACCGTCCGTGGAGTGTGATGCAACACTAACTGGGACATGTTGAATCAGCGTGTAACCTTCACAGGGTACGCAGTAAACACTGTCTATGCCGCATGATCCAACACGGACTGGGTTACGCACAGACCGGTTGCGCAAAATCCACGCTGCATCCGGTCATGTTGATTATGCGTGTCACCTGCACCAGCTCGGTTACGCACTGTTCGGTGATGCACCATCTGTTCTGCATGACGCGTGCAAATCTGACTATGTTACGCACAGAGTCTGTCACGAAAAATTCCTATACATCCAGTCGTGTCATTGCATCGCGTAACCTGGAGCCATTAAGGTTACGCAAAATTCACATGCACCAACGGCGTCGCGTCTAAACAGCACGTAACCTGCACAGGTTACTCACCGTCTGTGCAGCTTGATGCAACACCGAATGGGTCGTGTCGAATGCAGCTTACGCACCTTGATGCTTGATGCAACAGTGACCGGGTCGTGTCGTTGCACCAACCTAAACCCGCAAAGGTTACACAAAATCCACACTGCATCTGGTCGTGTCGAAATAGCGTGTAACCTGCACTGGTTACGCACCGTCCGTGCTGCTTGATTGATGCAACACCGACTGGGTCGTGTCGAATCAGCGCGTAACCACAAGAGGTTACGCTCCGTCTGTGCTGCTTGATGCAACAACGACTGGGTCGTGTCGAATCAGCGCGTAACATGCAGAGGTTACGCACCGTCCCTGCTGCTTCATGCAACACCGACTCGGTTAAGCACGTCGTAGGTTACGCACCTTTAAGACGGCTAGCTGCATGGCTCAACACTGACAGGGTTACGTACTGATCGGTTGCGCAAAATCCAGGCTACATCCAGTCGTGTTGATTCTACGCGTCACCTGCTCCATCTCGGTTACGCACGGTTCGGCGACGCAGCATCCCATGGCGTGTGCATCACTGACTGGGTTACGTACTGTGGCGGTTACACAAAATTCATGCTACATTCTGATTCGACGCACCATCCTGCTCGGTTACGCACGTTTTGGTGGCGCACCATCCATTCTGCATGGTGCGTGCATCACCGACTGGGTTACGCATGGAGTCTGTCACGCAAAATCCCATCTGGTCGTGTCGTTGGATCGGGTAACTTGGAGCTGATAAGGTTACGCAAAATCGACACTACATCCGGTCGTGTCAAATCAGCGCGTAACCTGTACAGGGCACCGTCCGTGGAGTGTGATGCAACACCAACTGGGACGTGTCGAATCAACGTGTAACCTCCACAGGGTACGCAGTACGCACAGTCTGTGTTGCATGATGCAACATGGACTGGGTACGCATAGATCGGTTGCGCAAAATCCACACTGCATCCGGTCGTGTCGATTCTGCACGTCACCTGCACCAGTTCGGTTACGCACGGTTCGGCGACGTAGCATCCCATGGCGCGTGCATCACCAACTGGGTTACGCACTGTGACGGTTACACAAAATCCATGCTACATTCTGATTCGACGCACCATCCTGCTCGGTTACGCACGTCTCGGCGACGTAACATCCATTATGCATGGTGCGTGCATCACCGACTGGGTTACGCACGGAGTCTGTCACGCAAAATGCGACCCGTTCGTGTCGTTGCATCACGTAACATGGAGCCGATAAGGTTACACAAAATCCACACTGCATCCGGTCGTGTCGAATCAGCGCGTAACCTGTACAGGGCACCATCCGTGGAGTGTGATGCAACACCAACTGGGACGTGTCGAATCAACGTGTAACCTCCACAGGGTACACAGTACGCACTGTCTGTGCTGCATGATGCAGCACGAACTGGGTTACACACTGATCGGTTGTGCAAAATCCATGCTGCATCCGGTCGTGTCGATTCTGCGCGTCACCGGCACCAGTTCGGTTATGCACGGTTTGGGACGCACCATCTGTTATGCATGACACGTGCAACACTGACTGTGTTATGCACGGAGTCTGTCACGCAAAATCCCCATACATCCAGTCATTGCATCGCGTAACCTGGAGTCGTTAAGGTTACGCAAAATCCACATGCACCGACTGCGTCGCGTCTAAATAGCACGTAACCTGCACAGGTTACTTACCGCCCATGCAGCTTGATTGCACACTGAATGGGTCGTGTCAAATGCAGCTTACGCACCGTCCTTGATGCTTGATGCAACACCGAATGAGTTGTGTCGAATGCAGCTTACGCACCGTCCTTGATGCTTGACGCAACACGACTGGGTCGTGATGTTGCATCGCGTAACCTAAACCTGCAAAAGTTACGCAAAATCCACACTGCATCTGGTCGTGCCGAATCAGCGTGTAACCTGCACTGATTACGCACCGTCCGTGCTACTTGATTGATGCAACACCGACTGGGTCATGTCGAATCAGCGTGTAACCACGAGAGGTTACGCACCGTCTATGCTGCTTGATGCAACACCGACTAGGCCGTGTCGAATCAGCGCGTAACATGCTGAAGGACCGAGTAGGGCGACCAGAGAGGGGGGGGAATGAATGGGAGCCGATAAAAATTCTTTCCAAAGGTCGAACTCGGCCTATACCACGATTGCCACTCCAAATGCTCGCGCACACAAAGAAAGCTCCAAACAAGGCACACACAAGCCTACAAGATCAAGAGACAAGCCTAGGAGCAAAGAGCGGAAGCAACTAGACAAGAATCAAAGCACTTGGCACAATCTGGAAACGCCAGGCGCGGACTGTCTGTGCAGTACGGGCGGACCGTCCGCTAGGGTACGGCGGACTGTCCGCAGGTGCTGCGCGGACTGTCCGAAATGAACACCAGAGCTACCAGAGACAAACCCGGAAATACAAACTATCCGCCTAGGCCTTGCGGACTGTCCGCCAGTGTCGCGGACTGTCCATGAGGGCAGCGCGGACCGTCCGTCCAGCTCGCTGGAAACCCCAGACAAAGCCTCAGACAAAACCTCCCCACGCAGACCGTCCGTGATCGACATGCGGACTGTCCGCAAACCTCTTGCAACGAAACCCTAGGGCTGCAACGGATCGAAACGAAAACGCGCAAGAACACGAAGAACACGCGACGAACAACTGGCCGCGCGGACTGTCCGTGGCTATCGTGCGGACTGTCCACAAGCCACGAACAGAACCAAAAACGCCCGACCCGCGGGGTCAACTCCACAAACTCATCACCGGATCTCCCAAACGGTTGAAGCTCTTGAGACAAGACTTTGGGGAGATGATATGCGTCACACAAGGATGGTATGCCCCAAAAATCTCGACCTCTAACTCCCTAAATCACCGGGAATCGTGGATTACACAAGCAACCACCAAGAACTCGAACTCCGGCCAAAAACTCACGAATCGAAGGCTCTCCACGGCGTTTGAGGAGTCAAGATCACACACAAAGATGCGCAAGGCATCCACCCATGATTTCCTCAAAGAAATCCGAAGGAAAATGCCCTCAAATTCCCGAATCAAGCGAAGAACAAAACTCCCCAAAAATAGCCCCGAAAATGACACGAAAATCACAGAGGACTAGGAGATCACCGCAACGACGAATGCTTCCATACATCCAGAGGTCAGAGTCTATACAAGAATCTAGCCTAAGGAATACAGAGGGAAAGAAGCAGTTCAGAGCAATCTACCGGGGGAGGAAAACCTCGGGTCCAAGAGAGAGAGATGCCATCCACCTCTCCGCTATTTATACGAAGTCCATCGGAGGGAGGTAAATGACCACACTACCCCTACAACTCAAATGAAGATACAACCCCTCAGGGGCATTTTGGTCAAGTCTTCATCGGACGGACACGCTTCCACCGCGGCTTCGCTTGACCTCGACGCAAACCCCGCAATCACGCCACGTGCCCTCCTCCTCGAAGCTTCCCGAAGCTCCCGGATCACCGTCTCCGTCGCCTCGGGCCTCCGGGCTTGGTTTTGAGGCCCAAACCAAGAAACCGTCAACCGATGGTTTTGTGGGCAAACCAACAAACCCCGCGTGCAAGCTTCGGGCTCCGTCCGCTACGTTGCACCGGCCTATGTTCACGACTTCAGCCCGCCAGTCTTGCCCCGCACGGCTCGCACATGACCCCATCGGCCACCGGGTCCATCGAACCAAGCCTACTTGCCACTCCATCACCCGGTGGCCGCCACGGCTAAGGCCTTTCGCGCTTGTTCTTCACCTGCACCGACACGAGTCAAGCCGTAATTTGTACCTGCACACTTAGCCAAGCATCAGTCCACACAACGTTGTCAATCACTCATCACTAAGGAGCGACCCTCCACTGGTCCTCGGACACACTTGGTCCTCAATCTCCCCGTTGATGAGTGCATTGACAACACCCATAGAAATCACATAGAGAAAAAGAAAAGAAAACAACCACGAACACAAACCTCCAAACCAAGTGATCCAAAGCCAAGGAACAAGCGAAAACAAGATCACCCGCCAAACCAAGTCTCGGCCCCCTAAGACAAAGGCAACGGCTCGACATAGCCGAGACAAAACAAAGCTCACAAGGAGCACACCACAAAGCACAAAACTCACGAAAGCCAAAGGAGCTCCCCCTGCACATATGCAAACTTCCCCTGAGCAAATGCAACCTCTTCTTCTCAATTTTTCTCCTCACATGCAACCTCTCACAAATGCATACCAATTTTCCACAAAATATCCCCCTTGCATGTATATCCCAAAGTTCTCCCCCTTGTTGACAATGCATGAATCAAGGTATATGAAACTCTTCCCCTTGTTTTCATGAAAAATGCATGTCAAAGCATATATACAATCTACCAAGCTTCTCAAATATACAAAGAGCACAACAAAATGCTACACATGAGACATAGAGCAAGCAAAGTAGATATGGTGTAGTTAGCACATTGCCATCGAGAAGGTAGAGACATATAAGCATGTGACATGGCCAAAAGCAATTTTAAGCAATTTTCACAAAGAAACATTCATCTCATGAGCAAGACCCTATCCATACCAATTTGAGCATAAAAACACTAGATCATCCAAAGTTTATGCAAGATCACAAATTCTCATCGCAAGATCATTATAAACGCCCACAAACCACTCAAGTCATGTTAAAGCCACCAAGCCATGTGTCTACTTAAAATGAGACTTCTCATGGTAGACAACATGCTATGGTTTAGCACCCAAGATATGAATATCAATGCATAAACACATGATTAGGAGCTCATTTTTCAAGCATAAGGCAATTCATACACCAATTTCATTTTCAAGTTTAAACATGGTACATGAAGTGCCTTTGCGGCAAAAAGAAGCTTATGCTCCTCCCCAAGCAAGCAAAAGGGCTAAACATTTACAATGACAAAAAGGTCTTTGACCCCAAGCAAAGAGAACATGATTCTCAAGCACAAACTAAACATGATATCGGCATTTAAGCACAAATTGAGCATAGACAAGCATCTACTCATGAGAGACACAATTTTAGCATTTTCATCAAAAGAAAGCTATCTCAACATAAGTATATGGCAAAACCATCAAGAGCATAGCATTCACATCCACAATTTACCAAACATGCACATATCACACATGTAGCACATCAGTGATCAATGTATATAAGAGAAGCTCATTTCTAGCATAAGTGATCCAAAGATGGCTATCCTACCAGGTTTTGTACAGAAAGTAAAATGCATGAATGCAATGCAACAAAATGAACATATGACAGATATATACATGAGAAGCTCCAAGACCCAGCTAGAAAGGAAAGAAAGCTCCAAGTTCACCCCACAAATCTGGCAACAAGATCATGATAAGAGCCACCAAAGATTATGTCATCCACGTATATCTAAACAATCAAAAGGTCATTCCCATGCTTAAGGAAAAACAGGGTCTTATCAACTGTGCCCATCACAAACCCCTTACTCAGCAAAAACCCTCTCAACCTGCCATACCAAGCTCTAGGTGCCTGTTTCAACCCATAGAGCGCTCTCTGGAGTTTGTATACACGGTGTGGGTATTTTTCACTCTCAAACCCCGGGGGTTGCCTCACATATACTTTTTCCTCTATCACACCATTCAAGGAAGCACTCTTGACATCCATTTGGTACAACTTGAACCCTTTAGCCATGGCAAGGGCTAGAAGGATCCTAATTGCCTCCAAACGGGCCACAGGAGCAAATGTCTCCTCATAATCTATCCCCTCCTTCTGGTTGAACCCCTGAGCCACCAACCCCGACATGTTTCTCACAACCATCCCATTCTCACCCTCTTTGTTCTTCCACACCCACTTGGTACCTATGGGACGGCAATTTGGTGGTGGATCGATTAACACCCAGACTTGGTTTCTCTCAAAATTCTCCAACTCCTCATGCATGGAATTCACCCAATTCTCGTCAGACAAAGCGTGTCGAATATCTTTAGGCTCGAAAGAAGTGACAAAAGCAGAGTGAGCAAAATGAGAAGTGTTCCTTGACCTCGACCGTGTAGTGCGTTCATGAAGGTCACCAATGATTGTCGTCGGTGGGTGATCCACTTGTACACGCCGAGGAGCCTCTCGGCTGGACACAATCTCCCCCTCAGCAGCAGCCTCCACTCGAATAGCCTCAGTCGTAATGGGAGTAGGGGATGGTCCATCCTCGATCGTCGTCGTAGTAGTGGAAGTAGCGCGTACACGATCAGCCACAGGAGCACCACCAACATCATCGTCGTCGTCTCCATCTCCATCCTTCTTATCCTCAAAGATCCTGGCACCAATTTCCTCGTCACCTGCACAATCAGAAGCAGAAGAGCTACATGACTTTGTCTCGTCGAAGGTAACCTCGCAAGTCTCCATGATCCGGTTAGTGTCAAGGTTGAGCACACGATATACTCTAGAATGAATCGCATAACCAAGGAAAATACCATCCGAACATCTAGACTCAAACTTATCCAACTTGCCCCTCTTCAGAATGAAACACTTGCAACCAAAGGCTCTAAAGTGACTCACCTTGTGTTGTCGGCCATGCATCAGCTCATAAGAGGTCTTCTTCTTGAAAGCATGAAGGAAGATGCGATTTGAGACAAAGCAAGCGGTATTGACCGCTTCGGCCCAGAAATGCCTAGGAGTCCTATGCTCATCAAGCATCGTCCTGGCCATCTCACAAAGGGTCCGGTTCTTCCTCTCCACTACGCCATTCTGACAAGCGACGTATGGAGAAGAATACTGATGATCGAGACCAAGATCACTGCAAAAGGCATCAAAATGAGAGTTCTTAAACTCTGTTCCATTGTCACTGCGTATAGCTCGAATGGCATCTCCATGTCTCTCATTCTTCAACCTCAAGATCAAGTCCCGAACAAAGCCAAATGTCTCACTCTCATCCTCCGAAAATAAAACCCAAGTGTACCTCGAAAAATCATCAACAACCACAAGAACATACCACTTCCCACCAGTAGAGCGAACACGAGCTGGCCCAACCAAATCCATGTGCAACAGCTCACAAGGTCGCTCGGTCATGACCGCAGTCAGAGGGGCATGGGAAGCAGCAACCATCTTTCCATGCCGACAAGAAGCACAAACCAAATCCTTCTCGAATTTCAACTTAGGAAATCCTCGGACAAGATCAAGACCACTCAAGCGGGAAAGCAGCTCAAAGCTCAAGTGTCCCAACCTCCTATGTCATTTCCAAAGCTCGGCCGACACGCCAGCAACAAAGCATCGAGGAGGACCAACAGACTGTGAAAAATCGGCACGAAAGATTTGACCCTCGAGGACGATCGTACAGACAAGATTGCCTCGAGAATCTAGTACACGAGAAGCACCAGACTTAAAACGAACCTCAAAACCTTCGTCGAGCAATTGAGATACTGACAACAGGTTAAAACCAAGTTACTTGACCAGGGCCACACTTCTTAAGGTCACCTTGCTACTCACCTTCACCATACCTTCAGCTAGCACTCATCCTCTCCCATTGTCCCCGAAAGTGATGTACTCCCTCGTACTCACCGGGGTGAGGCTGGAGAACCACCCACGATCTCCAGTCATGTGTCTTGAGCAACTGGAGTCGATCAACTAAAAGTTCTCCAAGCCTCCCACCTACAACAAAAACGAGAACGAGAATGAGCAAGCGACTCAACACTGGGGTTAGTACCAAAAGAGTCAAACCAGTGTCGAGCAATTTGCTCAAAAGAAGGGTTAGCAAAGTCCATTCTACCAACGCCCCAAGGCGGAGCCCTCTCACGCCTAGCACCAAAGGACCTGTCACGTCTCACTGAAGGAGTACGCGCACTACGAGGGGGACAACGTGGCCCGTAGTCCATCTGAGACCCAAAGCTCCGATCGTGCCTCCCAAACTCGTAACGGTCACGAGAAGGAGCACGTCGAGCCAACTCACCACGCCCAAACCCAACACACCTATCTCTCTGAGGAAACACACCTCCACCTCCACCTCCACGAGTGGGAACTGTACGCACATACACCTCACCCCTAGGTAGAGGCCCTCGACGAGGCTCAGGCACACCACGAGCAAGGTGGTACCTGTCCTTGTTTGCCATCTCCCTAGCAAACCTCTCATCCCTCTTCCTCCGGAAACAGAACTCATTCTTATGCTCATCCCTCCCACAATACTCACAGTGGAAGCGGATTGGCACTGGCTTAGGCGGTGGTTTTTCTGTGGGCTTCTCAACCGCTTTCTCTCCTGACTTCCCCTCAAAGACATTACCCAGGTTGCCCACAAACTTGATGGGTTTCTGGTAATTCTCTGTTTTCTGGGGGAACACTGGTGGGTCTGGAGTTGTATCAAGCTTGTTTCTCAGATGCTTTGGCTTAGGTGCATATTTGTTCGTGGGTATGGTGTGGGGTGGTGTAGGTGTTTCTCCAGCTTTCTCTTCTCCCTCACCACTCTTGTCAGCCCCCAACGCCTGACCATCAAACCTCTTGAATTGAGCCAACATCAAACTCAATTGTGGCTCATGCCCAGACAACCAACTCATCAATTTCCTAAGCTCATCATTTTCATCCTGCAGACGGTCAACATAGTGTGCAAGTTCCATGTTTTTCAAAACATGCATTTCACAGGTTGAACATGATGTAGGAAGAGGAGCTTTCAATGCCGCCTCAAGAGAAACAATTCTAGTGTGAGATTCATCTAGCCTAGCATGCAAAATAGGACATGAGGTACAAGCACCTAGTAAAGCTGGCCTAGATTTCAATTCATCACACTCAATTCTAATCACATCTAGTTCCTCCAAGGTAGAGGCATGTTTCTCCTCGAGGGCAGTCAAATCAGCAAGAAAAACTGAGCAATCACCACAGTCAATCTCATCAGACACCACAGGAGCAAATTTCAAAGCACCTATCTCATTTCTAGCATCCACAAGCAAGGATTCAAGCTCGGCTATCTTATCCTTAGCATCACCCAACAAAGACCTAAATTCCCTCTTCTCCTTGTTGGTCTTTCTAAGCACATCATCATGGTTATCAAGCAACTCATTGAGCCTAGCATTCTCCTCTAGCAAGAAGTTGGGATCATTTCGTACCTCTTCCTCGGAGTCGGAGTTCGAATCCGAGCTGTGCCTCCCACCCTTCTTGGAATGCGCCATGCCGCAAAAGCCTCCTTGTGCGACAAAGCTCAAGCCGGTGAAGTTCTTGCCCGTGTGCCGCTTGTCCTTGCACTTCTCTTGCTCTTCCTCGCTGCTCGAGTCGGAAGAAGCATCGCTTGATGTTGAGTCGATATCGCTCGCTCCGGCCACCATCGCTCGAGCGGTCTTCTTCTTGTATCCGCTACTCTTCTTGTGCCTTCTCTCACCCTTGTCCGTGTGCTTGTCCTTGTAGTCGTTCCGGGAGCGGTGCTTGTTGTAGTCGTGCTTGGACTTGCCCTTGTAGTCGTTCTTGATCTCCATGGCTTCAGGGCATTCGGCGATGAAGTGCCCGTGCTTCCCGCACCAATAGCACATCCCTGAGCTCCGCCTTGTATTGTTGCGGTTCTCGTACATCCGCCCAAACCTCTTGCTCAACAAGGCGAGATCATCCTCGCTCAGCACCTCAAAGTCCTCATCTGGCAAGGACACAAGACAAGACAAAGAAAAGCCAACAGAGTTAGCGTTAGTCCTCGATCCTGAGACAAGAGCCAAACTATGAGGATCAGTGGGGCTCTCGCTCTTGGCTCTCAAGCCACGATCAACCTCTGAAGATCTGAGCTTGGAGAATACCTCGTCAAGCGACAGCGTGTCGTACGCGATCGACTCCTCAATGGCCTCGACCTTGGCACTCCACACGGACCTATCTAGGGCGTGCAAAAGCTTGATAGCTTGATCATGATCTGTGTATGGGAGCACTGTCACATCGTCCCTCATGTTGTTGACTATGCTAGTGAAGCGCTAAAACATAGCATCGGTCGACTCACCGAGGAGATGAGTGAAGTTCTCGTACTCTCTCCGGTAAGTAGAAAACATACAGGCTTGCACTTGGGCATTGCCAACATGAGCATTCTTCAACTTGAGCCAAATCTTTCCGGCCACATCCTCTCCGTACACTCGATCAAACTCCGAGGCACAGAGAGCACGGAACAAGTAATCAACGGCCTTGCTGTTGGCCTCAAATATGTCCCGCGATCCTGGAAGCAGAAACTGTCTGGGATGACATAATGAGGATTCTGAGTGACCTCCCAGATCAGAGTTCCCTTCCCTCGCAAAAACACGCCCATGCGCCTCTCCCACATCGGGTAATTCTTGCCATCAAAGTGCGGAGGACCCGACCCCTTGCCGTAATCGCCAATCTTTGGATCTTAGACTGGTTAGAATGAAGAAGATCCTTAACTGGCTCTGATACCAATTGAAGGACCGAGTAGGGCGACCAGAGAGGGGGGGGAGTGAATGGGAGCCGATAAAAATTCTTCCCAAAGGTCGAACTCGGCCTATACCCCGATTGCCACTCCAAATGCTCGCGCACACAAAGAAAGCTCCAAACAAGGCACACACAAGCCAACAAGATCAAGAGACAAGCCTAGGAGCAAAGAGCGGAAGCAACTAGACAAGAATAAAAGCACTTGGCACAATCTGGAAACGCCAGGCGTGGACTGTCCGTGCAGTACGGGCGGACCGTCCGCTAGGGTACGATGGATTGTCTGCAGGTGCTGCGCGGACTGTCCGAAATGAACACTAGAGCTACCAGAGACAAACCTGGAAATACAGACTGTCCGCCTAGGCCTTGCGGACTGTCCGCCAGTGTCGCGGACCGTCCGTCCAGCTCGCTGGAAACCCCAGACAAAACCTCAAACAAAACCTCACCACGAGAACCGTCCGTGATCGACACGCAGACTGTCCGCAAACCTCTTGCAACGAAACCCTAGGGCTGCAACGGATCGAAACGAAAACGCGCAAGAACACGAAGAACACTCGACGAACAACTGGACACGCGGACTGTCCACGGCTATCGTGCGGACTGTCCGCAAGCCACGAACAGAACCAAAAACGCCCGACCCGCGGGGTCAACTCCACAAACTCATCACCGGATCTCCCAAACGGTTGAAGCTCTTGAGACAAGACTTTGGGGAGATGATATGCGTCACACAAGGATGTTATGCCCCAAAAATCTCGACCTCCAACTCCCTAAATCACCGAGAATCGCGGATCACACAAGCAACCACCAAGAACTCACGAATCGAAGGCTCTCCACGGCGTTTGAGGAGTCAAGATCACACACAAAGATGCGCAAGGCATCCACCCATGATCTCCTCAAAGAAATTCGAAGGAAAACGCCCTCAAATCCCTGAATCGAGCAAAGAACGAAACTCCCCAAAAATAGCCCCGAAAATGACATGAAAGTCACAGAGGACTAGGAGATCACCGCAACGCCGAATGCTTCCATACATCCAGAGGTTAGAGTCTATACAAGAATCTAGCCGAAGGAATACAGAGGGAAAAGAAGCAGTTCAGAGCAATCTACCGGGGGAGGAAAACCTAGGGTCCAAGAAAGAGAGAGATGCCATCCACCTCTCCGCTATTTATACGAAGTCCATCGAAGGGAGGTAAATGACCACGCTACCACTACAACTCAAATGAAGATACAACCCCTCAGGGGCATTATGGTCAAGTCTTCATCGGACGGACATGCTTCCACCACGGCTTCGCTTCACCTCGACGCAAACCCTGCGATCACGCCACGTGCCCTCCGCCTCGAAGCTTCCCGAAGCTCTTGGATCACCGTCTCCGTCACCTCGGGCCTCCGGGCTTGGTTTTGAGGCCCAAACCAAGAAACCGTCCACCGATGGTTTTGTGGGCAAACCAACAAACCCCGCGTGCAAGCTTCGGGCTCCGTCCGCTACCTTGCACCGGCCCATGTTCACGACTTCAGCCCACCAGTCTTGCACCGCATGGCTCGCACTTGACCCCATCGGCCACTGGGTCCATCGAACCAAGCCTACTTGCCACTCCATCACCCAGAGGCCGCCACGGCTAAGGCCTTTCGCGATTGTTCTTCACCTGCACCGACACGAGTCAAGCCGCAACCTGTACCTGCACACTTAGCCAAGCATCAGTCCACACAACATTGTCAATCACTCATCACTAAGGAGCGACTCTCCACTGGTACTCGGACACACCTGGTCCTCACATGCAAAGGTTACGCACGGTCCCTGCTGCTTGATGCAACACCGACTCGGTTAAGCACGTAGTAGGTTACGCACCTTTAAGACGGCTAACTGCATGGCTCAACACTGACAGGGTAACGCACTAATCGGTTGCGCAAAATCCATGCTGCATCCGGTCGTGTTGATTCTACGTGTCACCTGCACCAGCTCGGTTACGCACAGTTCGGCGACGCAGCATCCCATGGCGCGTGCATCACCGACTGTGTTATGCACTGTGACAGTTATGCAAAATCCATGTTGCATTCTGATTCGATGCACCATCCTGCTTGGTTTTGCACATTTCGGCGACGCACCATCCATTATGCATAGTGCATGCATCACCAACTAGGTTACGCACGGAGTCTGTCACGCAAAATCCCATCCAGTCGTGTCGTTGCATCACGTAACCGGGAGCCTGAAGGACCGTATAGGCGACCAGAGAGGGAGGGAGTGAATGGGAGCCGCTAAAAATTCTTCCCGAAGGATGAACTCGGCCTATACCTCGATTGCCACTCGAATCACTCGCACACACCAGAGAAGCTCTATACTAGGTACACACAAGCCTGCAAGTCCTAAAGACAAGCCTCGAATCAAAGCGCGGAAGCACAAGACAAGAATCAAAGAACTTAGCCAATTCTGGAAAAGCCAGGCGTAGACTGTCCGGCTGGTAAAGGCGGACCGTCCGTACGGATGGGGTGGACTATCCGCACAGCCTGCCCGGACTGTCTAAAAATATCAACAGAACCTCCAAAAGCGCACCATGAAAAATTGGACTATCCGCGAGGGACCTACGGACTGTCCGCACCTTCACGGACTGTCCGGCACTCAAGTTCGGACCGTCCGCAAACTTCGTGGAACCAAAATCACTTGTGGCACCGGATCAAAATACGAACTCGGAAGAACACGCGAAGAACACGAAGAACACCTGCACTGTTCCAGGCCTCGCGGACCGTCCGCACAGAGCTCGCGGACTGTCCGCAGGTTACGAACAGAAGTAGAAACGACTTGGCCGCGGGGGTCAACTCCACCTAGTCATCACCGGATCTCGCAAATGACTTGAGCTCTTGAGACAAGATTTGGGGAGATGAGAAGCGTCACAAGAGGAAGCTATGCCCCAAAAATCTCGGCCTCTAACTCACTAAATCACCGGGAATCGCGGATCACATGAATCACCACCAAGAACTCAAGCTCTAATAAAAACTCGTGAATCGAAGGGGTTTCCCGGCGTTTGCGGGGTCAAGATCACACACAAAGATGCGCAAGGCATCCACCCATGATCCCCTCAAAGAAATCCGAGATAAAACGCACTCAAATCAAAGAATCGAGCGAAGAACGAAACACCCCAAAAATAGCCCCGAAAATGACACGAAAATCACAAAGAGCTAGGAGATCATCACAACGCTGAATGCTTCCATACATCCAGAGGTCAGAGTCTATACAAGAATCTAGCCTAAGAATGTACTGGGAAAAGAAGCAGTCCAGAGCGATCTACCGGGGGAGGAAACCCTGGTGCCCAAGAGAGAGAGATGCCATCTACCTCTCCGCTATTTATACGAAGTCCACCGGAGGAGGCAAATGACCACGCTACCCCTACAACTTAAAATGAAGATACACACCCCTCAGGGGCAATATGCTCAAGTCTTCATCGAGCGGACACGCTTCCACCACGGACTTGCTTAGCATCGGCGCAAGCCCCACGATCACGCAACGTGCCCCTCGCCTCGAAGCTTCCCGATGCCCCCGGATCCTCGTCTCCGTCGCATCGGGCCTCCGGACTTGGTTTTGCGGCCCAAACCAAGAAACCGTCCACCGATTGTTTTGTGGGCAAACCACCAAACCCCGCGTGCAAGCTTCAGCCTCGAACCGCCACCTTGCACCGGCCCATGTTCATGACTTCAACTTGCTAGTCTTGCACCGCACGGCTCGCACTTGACCCCATCGGCCACCTGGTCCATCGAACCAAGCCTACTTGCCTCTCCATCACCCGGAGGCCGCCACGGCTAAGGCCTTTTGCGGTTGTTCTTCACCTGCACCAACACGAGTCAAGCCGCAACCTGTACCTGCACACTTAGCCAAGCATTAGTCCACACAACGTTGTCAATCACTCATCACTAAGGAGCGACCCTCCACTGGTCTTCGGACATACCTGGTCCTTAATCTCCCCCTTGATGAGTGCATTGACAACACCCATAGTAACCAACATAGAGAAAAAGAAAAGAAAACAACCACGAACACAAACCTACAACAAGTGATCCAAAGCCAAAGAACAAGCGAAAATCACGATCACTCACCAGAGCAAGTCTCGGCCCCCTAAGGCAAGGGCAACGGCTCAACACAGCCAAGGCAAACAAAGCTCTACAAAGAGCACACCACAAAGCACAAAACTCAGGCAAACCAATGGAGCTCCCCGTGCACATAAACAAACTCCCCCTGAGCAAATGCAACCTCTTCTTCTCAATTTTTCTCCCCACATGCAAAATTCACACAAATGCATACCATTTCTCCCCCTTGTTGACAATGTATGAATCAAGGTATTATGAAACTCTCCCCCTTGTTTTCATAAAAAATGCAAGTCAAATCATATACAATCTACCAAGCTTCTCAGATATACAAGGAGCACAACAAAATGCTACAAATGAGACATAGAGCAAGCAAAGTAGACATGGTGTAGTTAGCGCATTGCCATCAAGAAAATAGAGACATATAAGCATGTGACATGGCCAAAAGTAATTTTTAACAATTTTCACAAAGAAACATTCACCTCATGAGAAAAGCCCTATCCATGGCAATTTGAGCAAAAATACACTAGATCATACAAAGCTTATAAAAGATCACAAGTTCTCATCACAAGATCATAGAAAACGCCCATAAGCTACTACATGTCATGTCAAAGCCACCGAGCCATGTGTGATGTGTCTACTTCTTAAAATGAGACTTCTCATGGTAGACATCATGCAACAGTTTAGCACCCAAGATATGTACATAAAAGCATAAAGACATGATTATGAGCACATTTTCCAAGCATAAGATAATTCATACACCAATTTCATTTTCAAATTTAAGCATTGTACATGAAATGCCTTTGCGGCAAAAGAAGCTTATGCTCCTCCACAAGTGAACATATGTGCTAAACATTTACCATGACAGATGGGTCTTTGACCCCAAGCAAAGAGAGCATGATACTCAAGCACAAACGACGCATGGTATAGGCATTTGAGCACAAATTGAGCATAGACAAGTATCTACTCATGAGTGAAGTATTTTTAGCATTTTCAACAAAAAGAAGCTATCTCATCATGAACATATGACAATACCATCAAGAGCATAGCATTCACATCACCATTCCCAAAGCATACACATATCTTACATATAGCACATCATAGTGATCAAAGTATATAAGAGAAGATCATCCTACCACAAATGATCCAAAGATGGCTATCCTACCAGGTTTTGTACATAAAGGTAAAATGCATGCATGAAATGCAACAACTGATACAAATATCACATATATACATGAGAAGCTCCAAGAACCAGCTAGAAAGGAAAACACACTCCAAGTTCACCTCGCAAGCGTGTGAAGGTAAGTTGGTCAAGTGGTTTAGTGAATATGTCGGCTAGCTGATCTTGGGTAGGTACATAGGACAAGGAAATGTTCCCTTCATCAACATTGTCCCTCAGAAAGTGGAATCTCACTTAGATGTGTTTCGTTTTGGAGTAAAGGATTAGGTTTTTGGCTACACTTATGGCACTGGTGTTGTCACAAAAGAGTGGAACCTGGGAGCACTCCTCACCAAAATCGCTCATAGTGTAGGTCATCCATAGGAGATGGGAACAACAACTGGCAGCAACAACATACTCGGCTTCTGTAGTGGACTAGGATACACTAGATTGCTTGCGAGACGACCAAGAGACCAAAGAAGAACCAAGAAACTGGCAACACCAAGAGGTAGACTTGCAGTCCAATCGACACCCAACAAAATCAGCATCGGAGTACCGGTGAAGTCTGAGTGTCGAGGAGGTAGAATACCAAAGACCAAACTCAGGAGTGTAGTTCAAGTACCTGAAAATCCGCTTGACGGCTTGGCGATGTGAAGTCCTCGGTGAAGCCTTAAAACGAGCGCATAGACACACACTAAACTGTATGTCCAGCCTAGTCGCCGTCAAGTAGAGGAGGGAGCCGATCATGCTCTGGTACTCCTACTGGTCCATGGGTTCGCCATCTACATCCGCGACCAAAGCCGTAGTGGTACCCATCGGTGTAGTCAGCAGCTAGGAGTCGTTCATGCCAAACTTCTTCACCATGTCCCTGGTGTACTTCGCCTGATGTACAAACGTCCCGTCCTTGCACTGCTTGATCTGCAGTCCTAAGAAAAACTGTAGCTCGCCCATCATAGACATCTCAAATTCCCTGCTCATGTCATCTACAAATCTGGCAACAAGATCATGAGAAAAACCACCAAAGATTATGTCATCCACGTAAATTTGAACAATCAACAGGTCATTTCCTTGCTTAAGAAGAAACAAGGTCTTATCAACTGTGCCCATCACAAACCCCTTGCTCAGCAAAAATCCTCTCAACCTACCATACCAGGCCCTCGATGCCTGTTTCAACCCATAATGTGCTCTCTGGAGTTTGTATACACAGTGTGGGTATTTCTCAATCTCAAACCCCGGGGGTTGCCTCACATACACTTCTTCCTCTATCACTCCATTCAAGAAAGCACTCTACATGTCCATTTGGTACAACTTGAACCCTTTAGGCACGGAAAGGCTAGAAGGATCGTAATTGCCTCCAAACGGGCCACAGGAGCAAATGTTTCCTCATAATCTATACCCTCTTTCTGGTTGAACCCCTGAGCCACCAACCTCGACTTGTTTCTCACAACCATCCCATTCTCACCTTCCTTGTTCTTCCACACCCACTTGGTACCTATAGGATGACAATTTAGTGGTTGATCGACTAACACCCAAACTTGGTTTCTCTCAAAGTTCTCCAACTCCTCATGCATGAAATTCACCCAGTTCCCATCAGACAAAGCGTGTCGAATATCTTTGGGCTCAAACGAAGCAACAAATACAGAGTGAGCAAAGTGAGAAGTATTCCTTGACCTCGACCATGTAGTGCATTCATGAAGGTCACCTATGATCGTCGTCGGTGGGAGATTCACCTATACACGCCGGGGAGCCTCTCGCTTGGACACAATGTCCGCCTCAGCAGCAGCCTCCACTTGAACAACCTCTGTCGTAGTGGGTGTGGGGGATGGACCATCCTCGATCGTTGTTGTCGTAGTGGAAGTAGTGTGTACACGATCAGCCACGGGAGCATCACCACCATCCTCGTCTTCATCTCCATCTCCATCCTTCTCATCCTCAAAGATCTTTGCCCCAATTTCCTCGTCACCTGCACACTCAAAAGCAGAAGAGCTACATGGCTGTGTCTCGTCGAAGGTTACCTCACAAGTCTCCATGTTTCGGTTAGTGTCAAGATTGAGCACACGATATGCTCTAGAGTGAATCGCATAACTGAAAAAGATACCATCTGAACATCTTGAGGACCAGGTGTGTCCGAGGACCGGTGGATGGTCACTCTTGAGTGATGAGTGATTGACAATGTTGTGTGGACTGATGCTTGGCTAAGTGTGTAGGTACAGGTTGCGGCTTGACTCGTGTCGGTGTAGTTGAAGAACAAGAGCGAAAGGCCTGAGCCGTGGCGGCCTCCGGGTGATGGAGTGGCAAGTATGCTTGGTTCGATGGACCCGGTGGCTGATGGGGTCAAGTGCGAGCCGTGGGTGCAAGACTGGCGGGCTAAAGTCGTGAACATGGGCCGGTGCAAGGTAGCAGTTGGAGCCCAAGCTTGCATGCGAGGTTTGGTGGTTTACCCACAAAACCATATGGTGGACGGTTTCTTGGTTTGGGCCGCAAAACCAAGCCCGGAGGCCCGAGGCGATGGAGACGGTGATCCGGGAGCTTCGGGAAGCTTCGAGGTGGAGGGCACGTGGCGTGATCGCGGGGTTTGCGTCGAGGTGAAGCGAAGCCGCGGTGGAAGCGTGTCCGTCCGATGAAGACTTGACCAAAATACCCCTGAGGGGTTGTATCTTCATTTCAAGCAGTAGGGATAGCGTGGTCATTTACCTCCCTCTGATGGACTTCATATAAATAGCGGAGAAGTGGATGGCATCTCTCTCTCTTGGACTCTAGGGCTTTCTCCCCCGGTAGATTTCTCTGAACTGCTTCTTTTCCCTCTGATTCCTTAGGCTAGACCCTTGTACAGACTCTGACCTCTGGATGTATGGAAGCATTCGGCGTTGCGGTGATCTCCTAGACCCTTGTGATTTTCGTGTCATTTTTGGGGCTGTTTTTGGGGAGTTTCGTTCTTCACTTGATTCGGGGATTTGAGGGCGTTTCTTCACGGATTTCTTTGAGGGGATCATGGGTGGATGCCTTGCGCATGTTTGTGTGTGATCTTGACCCCTCAAACGCTTTGAAGAGCCTTCGATTCGTGCATTTTTGGTTGGTGCCCAAGTTCATGGTGGTGGTTCGTGTGATCCGCGATTCCCAGTGATTTAGTGGCTTAGGAGTCGAGATTTTTGGGGCATAGCTTCCTCTTATGTTGCTTATCATCTCCCCCAAATCTTGTCTCAAGAGCTTTAGCCGTTTGGGAGATCCGGTGATGGAAAGGTGGAGTTAACTCCCGAGCTCGGGCGTTTTTCTGCTCTGTTCGAGCCCGGCGGACCGTCCGCGAGTCCCGTGTGGACTGTCCGCGAGGCATAGACAGTGCAGCTGTTCTTCGTGTTCTTCGTTTGTTCTTCGCGTGGTTCTTTTCGATCCATTGGTTTCGGGCTTTTGTTTTGCAGGCAGTTCGCGGACCGTCCGCGTGGTCCTGGCGGACTGTTCGCGCGGCCCTGTGATTCGTCTGGGGTGGCTCGTGCTTTGTCTGGGGTGTCCAGTGGCTTTGGCGGACTATCCGCGGTGCACGGTCGGACCGTACGTGAGGAGATGTTTTTCCCTTGACCTTTCTGTTAGTTCCTGGTTCAATTTCGGAGTGTCCGCGCCTGCCTCACGGACCGTCCGCGCTACCCGAGCGGACTGTCCACGGCAGCCAGGCAGACTGTCCGGCTTGGACGCAGGAACTTGCCAAGTTTGATCAGTTCTTGTTCTTGTGATCTTGTTTGTGCGCGAGTGCTTGGAGTGGTAATCGGGGTATAGGCTGAGTTCGACCTTGGAAGAATTTTTATCGGCTCCCATTCACTCCCCCCTCTCTGGTCGCCCTATTCGGTCCTTCAATTGGTATCAGAGCCGGTTACGGATCTTCTTGATTCTAACCAGTCTAAGATCCAAAGATGGGCGATTACGGCAAGGGGTCGGGTCCTCTGCACTTTGATGGCAAGAATTACCCGATGTGGGAGAGGCGCATGGGCGCGTTTTTGCAAGGGAAGGGAACTCTAATCTGGGAGGTCACTTAGAATCCTCATTATATCATCCCAGAGAGTTTTCTGCTTCCAGGATCGCGGGACATGTTTGAGGCCAACAGCAAGGCCGTTGATTACTTGTTCCGTGCTCTCTGTGCCTCGGAGTTTGATCGAGTGTACGGAGAGGATGTGGCCGGAAAGATTTGGCTCAAGTTGAAGAATGCTCATGTTGGCAATGCCCAAGTGCAAGCTCGTATGTTTACCACTTACCAGAGAGAGTACGAGAACTTCACTCATCTCACCGGTGAGTCGACTGATGCTATGTTCCAGCACTTCACTTGCATAGTTAACAACATGAGGGCCAATGTGACAGTGCTCCCGTACACGGATCATGATCAAGCTATCAAGCTTTTGCATGCCCTGGATAGGTCTGTGTGGGAAGCCAAGATCGAGGCCATTGAGGAGTCGAGCGCGTATGACACACTGTCATTGGATGAGCTGTTCTCGAAGCCTAGGTCTTCAGAGGTTGATCGTGGCTTGAGAGCCAAGAGCGAGAGCCCCACTGATCCTCATAGTTTGGCTCTCGTCTCAGGATCGAGGACAAACGCTAACTCTGTTGGCTTTTCTTTGTCTTGTCTTATGTCCTTGCCAGATGAGGACTTTGAGGTGCTGAGCGAGGATGATCTCACCTTGTTGAGCAAGAGGTTTGGGCGGATGTACGAGAACTGCAAGAATGCAAGGCAGAGCTTGGGGATGTGCTATAGGTGTGGGAAGCACGGGCACTTCATCGCCGAATGCCCTGAAGCCATGGAGATCAAGAACGACTACAAGGGCAAGCCCAAGCACGACTACAACAAGCACCGCTCCTGGAACGACTACAAGGACAAGCACAAGGACAAGGGCGAGAGAAGGCACAAGAAGAGTGGCAGCCACAAGAAGAAGTCCGCTCGAGCAATGGTGGCCGGAGCATGTGACATCGACTCGACATCAAGCGATGCTTCTTCCGATTCGAGCAGCGAGGAAGAGCAAGAAAGGCGCAAGGACAAGCGGCACACGGGCAAGAACTTCACCGGCCTGAGCTTCGTCGCACAAGGAGGCTTTTGCGGCATGGCGCACTCCAAGAAGGGTGGGAGGCACAGCTCGGACTCGAACTCCGACTCCGAGGAAGAGGTACGAAATGATCCCAACTTCTTGCTAGAGGAGAATGCTAGGCTCAATGAGTTACTTGACAACCGTGATGATGTGCTTAGAAAGACCAACAAGGAGAAGAGGGAATTTAGGTCTTTGTTGGGTGATGCTAAGGACAAAGTAGCTGAACTTGAATCCTTGCTTGTGGATGCTAGAAATGAGATAGCTGCTTTGAAGTCTGCTCCTGTGGTGTCTAATGAGATTGATTGTGGTGACTGCTCAGTTTTTCTTGCTGATTTGACTGCTCTCAAGGAGAAGCATGCCTCTACTTTGTAGGAACTAGATGTGGTTTGGATTGAGTGTGATGAATTGAAGTCTAGGCCAGCTTTGTTAGGAGCTTGTACATCATGTCCTATTTTGCATGCTAGGCTAGATGAATCTCACACTAGGATTGTTTCTCTTGAGGCGGCATTAAAAGCTCCTCTTCCTACATCAAGTTCAACCTGTTTAATGCATGCTTTGAAGAACATGGAACTTGCATACTATGTTCATCGTCTGCAGGATGGAAATGATGAGCTTAGGAAGTTGATGAGTTGGTTGTCTGGGCATGAGCCACAATTGAGTTTGATGTTGGCTCAGTTCAAGAGGTTTGATGGTCAGTCGTTGGGGGCTGACAAGAGTGGTGAGGGAGAAGAGAAAATTGGAGAGATCCCAACTCAATCACACACCATACCCGTGAACAAATATGCACCCAAGCCAAACCACTTGAGAAACAAGCTTGACACAACTCCAGACCCACCAGTGTTCCCCTAGAAAACAGAGAATTACCAGAAACCCATCAAGTTTGTGAGCAACCTGGGTAATGTCTTTGAGGGGAAATCAGGAGAGAAAGGTGTGGCGAAGCCCACAGAAAAGCCACCACCTAAGCTAGTGCCAATCCGCTTCCATTGTGAGTATTGTGGGAGGGATGGGCACAAGGATGAGTTCTATTTCCGGAGGAAGAGGGATGAGCTGTTTGCTAGGGAGATGGCAAACAAGGAATGGTACCATCTTGCTCGTGGTGTGCCTGAGCCTCGTAGAGGGCCTCTACCTAGGGGTGAGGTGTATGTGCGTATAGTTCCCACTCGTGGAGGTAGAGGTGGAGGTGTGTTCCCTCAGAGAGACAGGCGTGTTGGGTTTGGGCGTGGTCAGTTGGCTCGGCATGCTCCTTCTCGTGACCGTTACGAGTTTGGGAGGAACGATCGGAGCTTTGGGTCTTAGATGGACTACGAGCCACGTTTTCCCCCTCATGGTGCGCGTACTCCTTCAGTGAGACGTGACAGGTCCTTTGGTGGTAGGCGTGAGAGGGCTCCGCCTAGAGGTTTTGGGAGGATGGATTTTGCTAACCCTTGTTTCGAGCAAATGGCTCAGCACTGGTTTGACTATTTTGGTACTAACCCCAGTGTTGAGTCACTTGCTCATTCTCGTTCTCGTTTTTGATTGCAGGTGGGAGGCTTGGAGAACTTTTGGTTGATCAACTCCGGTTGCTCACGACACATGACCGGAGATCGTGGGTGGTTCTCCAGCCTCACCCCGGTGAGTACAAGGGAGTACATCACTTTTGGGGACAATGGGAGAGGACGAGTGCTTGCTGAAGATATGGTGAAGGTGAGTAGCAAGGTGACCTTAAGAAGTGTGGCCCTGGGCAAGTCGCTTGGTTTTAACCTGTTGTCAGTATCTCAATTGCTTGACGAAGGTTTTGAGGTTCGTTTCAAGTCGGGTGCTTCTCATGTGCTTGATTCTCGAGGCGATCTTGTCTGTACGATCGTCCCCGAGGGTCAAATCTTTCGTGCCGACTTTTCCCAGTCTGTTGGTCCTCCTTGATACTTTGTTGCTGGCGTTTCGGCTGAGCTTTGGAAATGGCATAGGAGGTTGGGACACTTGAGCTTTGAGTTGCTTTCCCGCTTGAGTGGTCTTGATCTTGTCCGAGGATTGCCTAAGTTGAAATTCGAGAAGGATTTGGTTTGTGCTTCTTGTCGGCATGGAAAGATGGTTGCCGCTTCTCACGCTCCTCTAACTTCAGTCATGACCGAGCGACCTTGTGAGCTGTTGCACATGGATTTGGTTGGGCCAGCTCTTGTTCGCTCTGCTGGTGGGAAGTGGTATGTTCTTGTGGTTGTTGATGATTTTTCGAGGTACTCTTGGGTTTTCTTTTTGGAGGATAAGAGTAAGACATTTGGCTTTGTTCGGGACTTGATCTTGAGGTTGAAGAATGAGAGACATGGTGATGCCATTCAGGCTATACGCAGTGACAATGGCACAGAATTTAAGAACTCTCATTTTGATGCCTTTTGCAGTGTTCTTGGTCTCGATCATCAGTAGTCTTCTCCATACGTCGCTTGTCAGAATGGCATAGTGAAGAGGAAGAACCGGACCCTTTGTGAGATGGCCAGGACGATGCTCGATGAGCATAGGACTCCTAGGCATTTCTGGGCCGAGGCGGTCAATACCGATTGCTATGTCTCAAATCGCATTTTCCTTCGTGCCTTTAAGAAGAAGACCTCTTATGAGCTGATGCATGGCCGACAACCCAAGGTGAGTCACTTTAGAGCTTTTGGTTGCAAGTGTTTCATTCTGAAGAAAGGCAAGTTTGATAAGTTTGAGTCTCGATGTTCGGATGGGATTTTCCTTGGTTATGCAATTCATTCTAGAGCATATCGTGTGCTCAACCTTGACACTAACCGAATCATGGAGACTTGCGAGGTTACCTTCGACAAGACACAACCATGTAGCTCTTCTGCTTTTGAGTGTGCAGGTGACGAGGAGATTGGAGCGAGGATCTTTGAAGATGAGAAGGATGGAGATGGAGACGACAACGATGATGGTGGTGATGCTCCAGCGGCTGATCGTGTACGTGCTACTTCCACTACTACGACGACGATCGAGGACGGACCGTCCCCTACAACCACTATGACTGAGGCTGTTCGAGTGGAGGCTGCTGCTGAGGGAGAGGTTGTGTCCAGGCGAGAGGCTCCCCGGTGAGTACAAGTGGATCACCCACCGACGACCATCATTGGTGACCTTCATGAACGCACTACACGGTCGAGGTCAAGGAATACTTCTCATTTCACTCACTCTGCTTTTGTTGCTTCTTTCGAGCCCAAAGATATTCAACACGCTTTGTCTGACGAGAATTGGGTGAATTCCATGCATGAGGAGTTGGAAAACTTTGAGAGAAAACAAGTCTGGGTATTAGTCGATCCACCGCCAAATTGCTGTCCCATAGGTACCAAGTGGGTGTGGAACAACAAAGAGGGTGAGAATGGGATGGTTGTGAGGAACAAGTCGAGGTTGGTGGCGCAGGGGTACAACTAGAAAGAGGACATAGACTATGAGGAGACATTTGCTCCTGTGGCCCGTTTGGAGGCAATTAGGATCCTCCTAGCCTTTGCCGTGGCTAAAGGGTTCAAGTTGTACCAAATTGATGTCAAGAGTGCTTTCTTGAATGGGCTGATAGAGGAAGAAGTGTATGTGAGGCAACCCCCGGGGTTTGAGAGACAAAAGTACCCACACCGTGTATACAAACTCCAGAGAGCGCTCTATGGGATGAAACAGGCACCTAGAGCTTGGTATGGTAGGTTGAGAGGCTTTTTGCTGAGTAAGGGGTTTGTGATGGGCACAGTTGATAAGACCCTGTTTCTCCTTAAGCATGGGAATGACCTTTTGATTGTTCAGATATACGTGGATGACATAATCTTTGGTGGCTCTTCTCATGATCTTGTTGCCAGATTTGCAAATGACATGAGCAGGGAATTTGAGATGTCCATGATGGGCGAGCTGCAGTTTTTCTTGGGTCTCCAGATCAAGCAGTGCAAGGACGGGACCTTTGTACATCAGGCGAAGTACACCAGGGACATGGTAAAGAAGTTTGGCATGAACGACTCCAAGCCGCTGACTACCCCGATGAGTACAACTACGGCTTTGGACGCGGACGAGGACGACAAACCCGTGGACCAGAAGGAGTACCGGAGCATGATCGGCTCCCTCCTCTACTTGACGGTGACGAGGCCAGACATACAGTTCAGCGTGTGTCTGTGCGCTCATTTTCAGACTTCACCGAGGACTTCACATCGGCAGGCCGTCAAGCGGATCTTCAGGTACTTGAACTACACTCCTGAGTTCGGTCTTTGGTACTCTGCCTCCTCGACACTCTGGCTTCATGGGTTTTCTGATGCGGATTTCGCTGGGTGTCGATTGGATCGCAAGTCCACTTCTGGGTGTTGTCAGTTCCTGGGTTCTTCTTTGGTCTTTTGGACATCTCGCAAGCAATCGAGTGTAGCCCAGTCCACCACCGAGGCTGAGTATGTAGCTGCTGCTAGTTGTTGTTCCCAGCTGCTTTGGATGACCTACACCATGAGTGACTTTGGTGAGGAGTGCTCTCAGGTTGCACTTTTCTGTGACAGCACCAGTGCCATAAGCGTAGCCAAAAATCCTGTTCTCCACTCCAAAACGAAACACATAGAAGTGAGGTACCAGTTCCTGAGAGACAATGTGGAAAAGGGAAACATATCTTTGTCCTATGTTCCTACCCAAGACCTGCTAGCTGACATTTTCACCAAACCACTTGACCAAGTCACTTTCACTCGCTTGCGGGGTGTGCTTTCCTTTCTAGCTTGGGTCTTGGAGCTTCTCATGTATATATACGTCATATGTTCATTTTGTTGCATTTCCTTCATGCATTTTACCTTCTGTACAAAACCTGGTAGGATAGCCATATTTGGATCACTTGAGCTTGATTGAGCTTCTCTTATATACATTGATCACTGATGTGCTATATGTGACACTTGTGCATGTTTGGTAATTTGTGGATGTAAATGCTATGCTCTTGATGGTTTTGCTATATATGTATGATGAGATAGCATTTTGGTTGTGAAAATGATAAAACTGCCTCTCTCATGAGTAGATGCTTGTCTATGCTCAATTTGTGCTTAAATGCTTATATCATGCTCAGTTTGTGTTTGAGAATCATGTTCTCTTTGCTTGGGGTCAAAGACCTTTTTGTCATTGTAAATGTTTAGCCCTTTTGCTTGCTTGGGGAGGAGCATAAGCTTCTTTTTGCCGCAAAGGCACTTCATGTACCATGTTTAAACTTGAAAATGAAATTGGTGTATGAATTGCCTTATGCTTGAAAAATGAGCTCCTAATCATGTTTTTACGGTTTGATATTCATATCTTGGGTGCTAAACCGTAGCATGCTTGTCTACCATGAGAAGTCTCATTTTAAGAAGTAGACACATGGCTCGGTGGCTTTAACATGACTTGAGTAGCTTGTGGGCGTTTATAATGATCTTGTAATGAGAATTTGTGATCTTGTATAAACTTTGGATGATCTAGTGCCTTTGTGTTCAAATTGGCAAAGATAAGGTCTTGCTCATGAGATGAATGTTTTTGTGAAAAGTGCTTAAAATTGCTTTTAGCCATGTCACATGCTTATATGTCTCTACCTTCTTGATGGCAATGTGCTAACTACACCATATCTACTCTGCTTGCTCTATGTCTCATTTGTAGCATTTTGTTGTGCTCTTTGTATATTTGAGAAGATTGGTAGATTGTATATATGCTTTGACATGCATTTTTAATGAAAATAAGGAGAAAAGTTTCATATACCTTGATTCATGTATTGTCAACAAGGGGGAGAATTTAAGGAGATATACATGCAAGGGGGAGAGTTTGGGGAGAGTTATGCACATTTGGGGAGAATTTTTATGCATTTGTGAGATGTTGCATGTGAGGAGAAAAATTGAGAAGAGGAGTTTGCATTTGCTCATGGGGAGTTTGCATTTGTGCAGGGGGAGCTCCTTTGGTTTGCCTGAGTTTTGTGCTGTGTGGTGTGCTCCTTGTGAGCTTTGTTTTGTCTCGGCTGTGTCGAGCCGTTGCCCGTGTCTTAGGGGGCCGAGACTTGGATTGGCGAGTGATCGAGTTTTCGCTTGTTCTTTGGCTTTGGATCACTTGCTTTGGAGGTTTGTGTTCGTGGTTATTTTCTTTTCTTTTTCTCTATCATGGTTACTATGGGTGTTGTCAATGCACTCATCAAGTGGGAGATTGAGGACCAGGTGTGTCCGAGGACCAGTGGACGGTCGCTCCTGAGTGATGAGTGTTTGACAACGTTGTGTGGACTGATGCTTGGCTAAGTGTGTAGGTACAGGTTGCGGCTTGACTCGTGTCGGTGCAGGTGAAGAACAAGCGCGAAAGGCCTGAGCCGTGGCGGCCTCCGGTTGATGGAGTGGCAAGTAGGCTTGGTTCGATGGACCCGGTGGCCGATGGGGTCAAGTGTGAGCCGTGCGGTGCAAGACTGGCAGGCTGAAGTCGTGAACATGGGCCGGTGCAAGGTAGCGGTTGGAGCCCGAAGATTGCACGCGGGGTTTGGTGGTTTACCCACAAAACCATCTGGTGGACGGTTTCTTGGTTTGGGCCGCAAAACCAAGCCCGGAGGCCCGAGGCGACGGAGACGGTGATCCGGGAGCTTCGGGAAGCTTCGAGGCGGAGGGCACGTGGCGTGATCGCGGGGTTTGCGTCGAGGTGAAGCGAAGCCGTGGTGGAAGCGTGTCCGTCCGATGAAGACTTGACCAAAATGCCCTTGAGGGGTTGTATCTTCATTTCAAGCAGTAGGGGTAGCGTGGTCATTTACCTCCCTCCGATGGACTTCGTATAAATAGCGGAGAGGTGGATGGCATCTCTCTCTTGGACTCTAGGGCTTTCTCCCCCGGTAGATTTCTCTGAACTGCTTCTTTTCCCTCTGATTCCTTAGGCTAGACTCTTGTACAGACTCTGACCTCTGGATGTATGGAAGCATTCGGCGTTGCGGTGATCTCCTAGACCCTTGTGATTTTCGTGTCATTTTTGGGGCTATTTTTGGGGAGTTTCATTCTTTGCTTGATTCGGGGATTTGAGGGCGTTTCTTCACGGATTTCTTTGAGGGGATCATGGGTGGATGCCTTGCGCATGTTTGTGTGTGATCTTGACCCCTCAAATGCTGTGAAGAGCCTTCGATTCGTGCGTTTTTGGTTGGTGCCCAAGTTCATGGTGGTGGTTCCTGTGATCCGCGATTCCCAGTGATTTAGTGGCTTAGGAGTCGAGATTTTTGGGGCATAGCTTCCTCTTGTGTTGCTTATCATCTCCCCCAAATCTTGTCTCAAGAGCTTTAGCCGTTTGGGAGATCCAATGATGGAAAGGTGGAGTTGACTCCTGAGCTCGGGCGTTTTTCTGCTCTGTTCGAGCCCGGCGGACCGTCCGCGAGTCCCGTGCGGACTGTCCGCGAGGTATAGACAGCGCAGCTGTTCGTCGTGTTCTTTGTTTGTTCTTCGCGTGTTTCTTTTCGATCCATTGGTTTCGGGCTTTTGTTTTGCAGGCAGTTCGCGGACCGTCCGCGTGGTCCTAGCGGACTGTCCGCGCGGCCCTGTGATTTTGTCTGGGGTGGCTCGTGCTTTGTCTGGGGTGTCCAGTGGCTTTGGCAGACTGTCCGCGGTGCACGGTCGGACCGTCCGTGAGGAGATGTTTTTCCCCCGACCTTTCTGTTAGTTCCTGGTTCAATTTCGGACCATCCGGGCCTGCCTCACGGACCATCCCCGCTACCCGGACTGTCCGCGGCAGCCAGGCGAACTGTCCAGCTTGGACGCACGAACTTGCCAAGTTTGATCAGTTCTTTTGATTCTTGCTTTGGTGCTTCTGCTCTTTGCTCCTAGGCTTGTTTCTTATTCTTGTGATCTTGTTTGTGCGTGAGTGCTTGGAGTGGTAATCGGGGTATAGGCCGAGTTTGACCTTGGAAGAATTTTTATCGGCTCCCATTCACTCCCCCCTCTCTGGTCGCCCTATTCGGTCCTTCACATCTAGACTCAAACTTATCCAACTTGTCCTTCTTTAGAATGAAACACTTGCAACCGAAAGCTCTAAAGTGACTCACCTTGGGTTTTCGCCCATGCATCAGCTCATATGAAGTCCTCTTCTTGAAAGCACGAAGGAAAATGCGATTCGACACATAGCAAGTGGTATTGACCTTCTCGGCCCAGAAATGCCTAGGAGTCCTATGCTCATCGAGGATCGTCCTGGCCATCTCACATATGGTCCGATTCTTCCTCTTCACTACACCATTCCGACAAGCGACGTTTGGAGAAGAATACTGATGATCGATGTCGACTGGGCATCCCTAGGCCCACCACACATGTGGGCCATACCCGGGAGATAAGGCCTGCACACCTTGACTACTCGACTAGTGGGCCACGGTGAAAGATTACCGTTGGCCACAAGGTAAAACAAGACGGACAAGAACTTGTACTAAGATTAGGATAGCTTTTTATTACTCGTATAGGCTACTCCTAGTCCTACTCAAATAGTACTCTTGTACTAATCCGACTTGTAACCTTGCCTCCGTGGCATATAAGGTGAGGTAAGGACCCCTCTCAAAACATACGCAATCAATACAGAGCCACGCAGCATACAGGACGTAGGGTATTACGCACATTACGGCCTCGAACCTGTCTAATTGTGTGCTCCATGTATCACCATCGTGTTCCTGATCTCGGCAAGCCCCACCGCACAATCTACTACTTCGGGTACCCCGTGGTAGGCTCGGTGTCTAAAACACTGACAGTTGGCGTGCTAGGTAGGGGATCTCGTCGCTGATCCACTGGCGAACTCGATGGCTCTTCTCATCATCAAGCCGACCTTCGCTTTCCAGCAAGGCGACACCTTTGTTTTTGGCTCCTGGGTTTGTGTTGCTGATGGCGCTGGATCGTTCCTACCTTTCTTAGGATCAACTCTGGAGTCAAAACTCAAGTCCTCGACGCTTACGCAAGCTTCGATGGAAGAACTCGTCGAGAATTTCGGCGAAATTTCACTTTCTGACCTAGTGCATGTACGTTTGCGTACACCTTCCGAGTGCACCAAGCAATGATCTTGAAACCTTCCCTGGTACATTTGCATGTACGTGAGAATCACGAATAGCATTTCATAATTATGCCTTTGCGTCAAGAGTAGTCGGAGTAGACTATTTGCCTTAGTCTATGCACCAGCAGTAAAATCAAAATTGCAATCCGCATGGCGCCCACCGTGGGATAATTATGGAGGTAATTTGCTTGCGGCCTGGTGACGACTTCGGCTAGAACTCGGAGACAGAAAAAGGAATTTTCTCTGTTCTGAAATTGATGCAGCAGCGAACGGTCACATGTGGGGCTTGTTATGATCCGGAGTCGGCGACTCGGACTTTGACTCGGGCACGAAAAAAATTATTCTGCCGGTATATTTTTTTCTCCTCACAGACGTGAAACAGCAGCGCGTCGCACGGAGCCGAAGAGGATGAACAGATGCACGAGACCGCCAGGAACAACCTTTGGAGTTGATGCTTGATCGAGTACAGCATAGTTGTTGACGAAATAACCACGACGTGCCTGATAGATTGAAATTGATAGCAGCTGGTCCTTCAAATTCGGCCGATGATCTCGACGATCACCCCTACCTAGCGCGCAAGCTGTCAGTGTTTTGGCTACTGAGCCTACCAAGGGGTACCCGAGGTAGTAGATTGTGCGGTGGAGGATCGCCAGACCTGGAACTCGAAGGTATGCGCGAGGACACGGGACAGATTTATACAGGTTCGGTCCGCCGGAGTAGCGGACCCTACGTCCTGTTTGGAGTATCATGTATAGTGCCCTGCGCTTGGGTGTTCCCCAAAGGGGTTGGGGATTGTGTTGCCCCGTCCTCCTAGGTACCCGGCCCTCCTTTATATAGTCCAGGGGGCGGGTTCCTAGTCGGTTACAAGATAGGAGTCCTAGTAGGATTACATGGTACGAGTCCTAGTAGGATTAAAAGGATCTATGGTATGAGTTTATAGTCTTCCTTGTATGGGTACCCAGGGGTATATGGTCGACAAGCCCCCGAGCCCTTTGTAGTCTTGAGCAGCGAGTTCGAGTAGTTTTGATGCTTCGTCGAGTAGTTTCTGATCGTCTCGAGTACTGCTAGCCGAAGTCTTCAATAGTACTTGAATTTCTGAAAGAGTGGAATGTGCTCTAGTTCATTTATGACTACTTTTGAATCATCCCCGAGTAGTTCCCAGGCGTCCCTGAGTTCTAACCTAGGAAGTCTCAAAAAGTACCCATCTTGTCTTGAAGTCTTGATCTATATGGAGGTGTGATTTGCAAAAATCGCACTCCATGTGGAGTGTAGCCCCCAAGCTTGAGTTTGAATCGAAGAATCAAGCTGAGGGTCAATCTTGAATCTGCATCTTCCGTCTTGAAAAAAGAGGTTGATGGTTATAGCATAGTAGCCCCCGAGCCTTGAAGTGATTAGATGATCAATGCAAGGGTCTTTAGTTCACAAAAGCCATCATCCGAGTACTCTTGTACCGTCCAGCCCCTGTGATTATGTGCCAAGTGAGCCGTATGAGCCACGTCGAGTAGTAATTGGAGTTGAGCCCCCGAGCTGAAGAACTAACGGAGCATGCTGAAGTTGTCATTAAGTAATGTTGCCGTCAGAGCGGGCTTTAGACGCGACCGTAGTCGACTTTATGCCGTCAGAGCGAACTTTTGATGCGACCGGAGTCGACTTTATGATTGCCACGTGGAGTGGACTTTAGAATGCGACTGGAGTCGACTTTGTGCCGCGCGGGGCGGACTTTAGAATGCGACTAGAGTAGCCGACATTGAGATGCGACTTGAGTAAGTTGACTTTAGATTGCGACTTGAGTAAGTCGACTTTGAGATGCGACTTGAGTAAGTAGACTTTAGATTGCGACTTGAGTAAGTCGACTTTGAGATGCGACTTGAGTAAGTCGACTTTAGATTGCCGCGCGGAGCGGACTTTAGAATGTGACCAAAGTCGACTTTGCTTCGCAGAAGTGCACGTACACTGCGATCTAGAAGATGCTGTTCAGATTGAAGTGCACGTGCTCCAGCTTGAAGATGTCGTGGAACCCTCTGAAGAAATCTGAAGCCGGCAGAGTCAACCCTCGCTCGACGAAGTGGCTGAACATTGGGATTTCATCTGGATGCTTCTCCATGGGCCACGCATCCCCAGCGGCGGAGTTCCAGCCTGCGACTGCTTTCTCGCGCAGCAAGCCGGTGACCTCAAAGGCTTTGATGTCCTCCTTCATCTTGGACTTCCTCGAAGAGGCGGCCTGGCTCGGTGGTTTCTCAATCACCACCGTCTAATATTTCGACTCTGGCAACTGATTTTTGCCGCGACCGAAACTTTTCTTCTTCATCTGACCCTTGGATTGTGCAGCCTTCATCGTTCTAGTCACGAGAGTCTTCTTTCGCATCTACTCGGGGGCTGCAAGGGGGTGGAGGTGGCGGAACTTGGCGGCGTAGGCGCTCAAACTCTGTGGTGGCTACGGTGGCTAAGGCCTTTTTCTAGATCTAAGGGCGAATTGAAGCAATGAAACCCTAGGGGATACCCCCTCTGGTATATATAAGCCAAAACCCTAATGGTTCGATCTAGTGACCATTCGTATTCAACAGATTGGTTTCACAAAGGGAAAATATTTTCGGCTAAGTCAGTGGGCTTTTTTATAAATTCCAAAACCTACTCGGCTCCATCTCGGGGGCTCGACTACTCGATGGGATTGGATTTCACTCAGCTACAGTACACTAAACTCAGGCCACTTTCTACAGTCAGATTGGATCCTTTAATTCGAGAAAGTACTCGACTCAAGGCTCGGGGGCTCCGCGCCACGTGTCCTTCAGTTTTTCTCAGGATTTTGCGGGATTATTTGACAATGATTTCAGATTGACCCTTAGCTTGAATTTACAATTTGAACTAAGGCTCGGGGGCTACAAGATCAAGTGCTAGAAGATGGACCCTCAGCTTGAATCCTGGATTCGACCTAAGGTTCGGGGGCTACATTCCATATGGACTGCGATTTTAGTAATTGCATTTCCATATGGATCTTTGATGCAAAGATTTCAAGAACGAAGCGGGTATTATTGAAGACCTTCAATGGAAGTACTCGGGGACGCTTGGGAACAACTCGAGAAGACTTCAAGACTACTCGTGGAGATAGCTGGAGTACCTTCCAGACTCGTGATGATTCTAGTATTATTGAAGATCAAAACTTGTAGAACTCGGGGACGCTTGGGAACTACTCGTGGAGACCTTCAAGACTACTTGGACGCATTACAATCGACTACAAAGTACACGGGGGCTTGTCGACCGGGCATCCCTGGGCGCACCACACATGTGGGCCAAACTCGGGATATAAGGCCTGCACACCTGGACTACTCGACTAGTGGGCAACGGTGCCACATGTGGGCCATACCCGGGAGATAAGGCCTGCACACCTGGACTACTCGACTAGTGGGCCACAGTGCAAGATTACCGTGGGCCACAAGGCAAAACAAGACGGACAAGAACTTGTACTAAGATTAGGATAGCTTTTTATTACTCGTATACGCTACTCCTAGTCCTAGTCGAATAGTACTCTTGTACCAATCCGACTTGTAACCCTGCCTCCCGTGGCATATAAGGCGAGGCAGGGACCCCTCTCAAAACATACGCAATCAATACAGAGCCACACAACATACAGGACGTAGTGTATTACGCACATTGTGGCCCGAACCTGTCGAATTGTGTGCCTTGTGTCTCACCATCGTGTTCCAGATCTCGGCGAGCCCCACCGCACAATCTACTACTTTGGGTACCTCGTGGTAGGCTCGGTGTCTAAAACACTGACAATCGAGACCAAGATCATTGCAAAAGGCATCAAAATGAGAGTTTTTCAATTTAGTGCCATTGTCACTACGTATAGCTCGAATGGCATCACCATGTCTCTCATTCTTCAACCTGGAGATCAAGTCCTGAACAAAGTCAAATGTATCGCTCTTATCCTCCAAAAAGAAAATCCAAGAGTACCTCAAAAAATCATCAACCACAACCAACACATACCACTTCCCAGCCGCAGAGCTAACACGAGCTGGCCCAACTAAATCCATGTGCAACAGCTCAAAAGGTCGCTCGGTCAAGACCACAGTCAGAGGGGCGTGAGAAGTAGCAACCATCTTTCCATGCCGACAAGAAGCACAAATCAAATCCTTCTCGAATTTCAACTTAGGCAATCTTCGGACAAGGTCAAGACCACTCAAGCGGGAAAGAAGATCAAAGCTCAAGTGTCCTAACCTCCTATGGCATTTGATCCTCAGGGACCAACAGACTGGGAAAAATGGGCATGAAAGATTTGATCCTCAGGGATGATCGTACAGACAAGATCACCTCGATAATCAAGCACACGAGAAGCGCCCAACTTAAAACGAACCTCAAAACCTTCATCAAGCAACTGGGATACTGACAACAGGTTAAAACCAAGTGACTTGACCAAAGCCACACTCTTCAGGGTTACCTTGCTACTCACCTTCACCATACCTTCAACAAGCACTCATCCTCTACCATTGTCCCCGAAAGTGATGTACTCCCTCGTACTCACCGGGGTGAGGCTGGAGAACCACCCACGATCTCCGATCATGTGACGTGAATCACCCACGGCCTCCCACCTGCAATCAAAAATGAGGCAATCAAAAATGAGAATGAGAATGAGCAAGCGACTCAACACTGGGGTTAGTACCAAAGGAAGGGTTGGCAAGTCTAGGCGGAGCCATTTGCTCAAAAGAAGTGATAGCAAAATCCATCCTATCAAAACCTCTAGACGGAGCCCTCTTACGCCTACCACCGAAGAACCTGTCACGTCTCACGGGTGGAGTACGCGCACCACGAGGGGGAAAACATGGCCCGTAGTCCCTCTGAGACCCAAAGCTCCGATCGTGCCTCCCAAACTCGTAACGGTCACGAGCAGGAGCACATCCAGCAAACTCACCACACCCAAACCCAACACACCTATCTCTTTGAGGAAAACCACCTCCACCTCCACGAGTGGGAACTGTACGCACAAACCCATCACCCCTAGGTAGAGGCCCTCTACGAGGCTCAGGCACCCCATGGGAACGGTGGTACCTATCCTTGTTTGCCATCTCCCTAGCATACCTCCCATCCCTCTTCCTCCTGAAACAGAACTCATCCTTATGCCCATCCCTCCCACAATACTCACAATGGAAGCGGATCGGCTGTGGCTTAGGCTGTGGCTTTTTTGTGGGCTTCTCAACAACTTTCTCTCCTGACTTCCCACAAAAGACACTTCCCTGGGTACTCACAAACTTGATGGGTTTCTGGTAGTTTTTTGTCTTGTGGGGGAACACTGGTGGATCTGGGGTTGTATCAAGCTTGTTTCTGAGATGGTTTGGCTTGGGTTCGAATTTGTTCATGGGTGTAGTATGTGGTGGAATAGGAATCTCTCCAGCTTTCTCTTCTCCCTCACCACTCTTCTCACCACTCTTGCCAACCCCAACGCCTGACCATCAAATCTCTTAAACTGAACCAACATCAAACTCAATTGTGGCTCATGTCCAGACAACCACCCCATCAATTTCCTCAACTCATCATTCTCATCCTGCAAACGGTCAACATAGTGTGCAAGTTCCATGTTTTTCAAAGCATGCATTTCGCAGGTAGAGCAAGATGTAGGAATAGGAGCTTTCAATGCAGCCTCAAGAAAAACTATCTTGGTATGAGATTCATCTAGCCTAGCATGCAACACAGGACAAGAAGTGCAAGCACCTAACAAAGAAGGTCCAGATTTCACCTCATCACACTCAATCCTAAGCACATCTAGTTCCTCAAGAGTAGAGGCATGCTTCTCCTCGAGAGCAGTCAAGTCAGCCAGAAAAACATTGCAATCACCACAATCAACCTCATCAGAAACAACATCAGCAATTTTCAAAGAGTCTATCTCAGTTCTAGCATCAACAAGCAAATACTCATGCTCAACTATCTTGTCCTTAGCATCACCCAACAAAGACCTAAACTCTCTCTTCTCCTTGTTGGTCTTCCTAAGCACATCATCACGGTTATCAAGCAACTCATTCAGCCTAGCATTCTCCTCTAGCTAGAAGTTGGGATCATGTCGTACCTCTTCCTCGGAGTCGGAGTTTGAATCCGAGCTGTGCTTCCCACCCTTCCTGGAGTGCGCCATGCCGCAAAATCCACCTTGTGCGACGAAGCTGAGGCCGGTGAAGTTCTTGCCCATGTGTCGCTTGTCCTTGCGCCGATCTTGCTCTTCATTGCTGCCCTAGACGGAAGAAGAGTCGCTTGAAGTGGAGTCGATGTCGCTCGCTTCGGCAACCATCGCCCGAGCAGTCTTCTTCTTGTACCCGTTCCTCTTCTTGGGTCTTCTCTCGCCCTTTGAAGGACCGAATAGGCAACTAGAGAGGGGGGGGGGAGTGAATGGGAGCTGATAAAAATTCTTCCCGAAGGTCTAACTCAGCCTATACCCCGATTGCCACTCCGAGTACCCGCACACACCAAAGAAGCACTCAACAAGGCACACACAAGCTCACAAGATCAAGAGGGAAGCCTTGAAGCAAAATGCGGAAGCAACTAGATAATAATCAAAGGACTTAAGCAACTCTGCGAAGTCCCTGGCGGACTGTCCGAGAGGACCAGGCGGACTGTCCGCGGTGACGGCGCGGACCGTCCGTGAGGTCTCGGCAGACCATCCGAAAAGACCACCAGAACCTCAAGTAGCACACTGAGAAAAACGGACCGTCCGTGATGGACCCACGGACCGTCCGCCTCGTCGCGGACCGTCCGGCACTCTAGTACGGACTGTCCGCAAACTCCGTGCACCAAAAACCAACCTACTCAACGGATCGAAAGAGAGGCACACAAGAACACACGAAGAACACGAAGAACATCAACTCTGCCAGGGCCTCGCGGACCGTCCGCACGGGCCTCGCGGACCAACCGCCAAGCTCGAGCTCGGGAGTCAACTCCACCTTTCCATCACCAGATCTCCTAAATGGCTAGAGCTCTTGAGACAAGATTTTGGGGAGATGGAAAGCGTCACACAAGGATGCTATGCCCCAAAAATTTCGACCTCTAACTCCCTAAATCACCGGGAATCATGGATCACACGAACCACCACCATGAACTCGGGCACCAACCAAAAACGCACGAATCGAAGGTGTTTCCCGAAGCTCTCGGATTACCGTCTCCGTCGCCTCGGGCCTCCGGGCTTGGTTTTGAGGCCCAAACCAAGAAACCGTCCACCGATGGTTTTGTGGGCAAACCAACAAACCCGCGTGCAAGCTTCGGGCTCCATCCGCTACCTTGCACCGGCCCATGTTCATGACTTCAGCCCGCCAGTCTTGCACCGCACGGCTCGCACTTGACCCCATCAGCCACCGGGTCCATCGACCCAAGCCTACTTGCCTCTCCATCACCCGGAGGCCACCACAGCTAAGGCCTTTCGCACTTGTTCTTCACCTGCACTGACACGAGTCAAGCCGCAACCTGTACCTGCACACTTAGCCAAGCATTAGTCCGCACAACGTTGTCAATCACTCATCACTAAGGAGCGACGCTCCACTGGTCCTCGGACACACCCGGTCCTCAATCTCACCCTTGATGAGTGCATTGACAACACCCATAGGGATCACATAGAGAAAAAGAAAAGAAAACAACCACGAACACCAACCTCCAACAAGTGATCCAAAGCCAAAGAACAAGCGAAAACAAGATCACTCGCCAGACCAAGTCTCGGCCCCCTAAGACAAGGGCAATGGCTCGACACAGCCGGGACAAAACAAAGCTCACACGGAGCACACCACAAAGCACAAAACTCAGGAAAATCAAAGGAGCTCCCCCTGCACATATGCAAACTCCCCCTGAGCAAATGCAACCTCTTCTTCTCAATTTTTCTCCTCACATGCAACATCTCACAAATGCATACCAATTTTCCACAAAATCTCCCCCTATCATACAAATCTCCCAAAATGCATACAACATCTCCCCCTTGTTGACAATGCATGAATCAAGGTATATGAAACTCTTCCCCTTGTTTTCATGAAAAATGCATGTCAAAGCATATATGTAATCTACCAAGCTTCTCAAATATACAAAGAGCACAACTAAATGCTACACATGAGACATAGAGCAAGCAAAGTAGACATGGTGTAGTTAGCACATTGCCATCAAGAAGGTAAAGACATAAAGCATGTGACATGGCCAAAATCAATTTTAAGCAAATTTTTACAAAGAAACATTCATCTCATAAGCCAGACCCTATCCATGGCCATTTGAGCACAAATACACTAGATCATCCAAAGTTTATGCAAGATCACAAATTCTCATCACAAGATCATTATAAACGCCCACAAGCTACTCAAGTCATGTTAAAGCCACCGAGCCATGTGTCTACTTCTTAAAATGAGACTTCTCATGGTAGACAACATGCTACGGTTTAGCACCCAAGATATGGATATCAAAACCATAAAAACATGATTAGGAGCTCATTTTTCAAGCATAAGGCCATTCATACACCAATTTCATTTTCAAATTTAAACGTGGTACATGAAGTGCCTTTGCGGCAAAAAGAAGCTTATGCTCCTCCCCAAGCAAGCAAAAGGGCTAAACATTTACAATGATAAAAAGGTCTTTGACCCCAAGCAAAGAGAATATGATTCTCAAGCACAAACTAAACATGATATAGGCATTTAAGCACAAATTGAGCATAGACAAGTATCTACTCATGAGAGACATCAATTTAGCATTTTCATAAAAGGAAAGCTATCTCAACACAAATATATGGCAAAATCAACAAGAGCATAGCATTCACATCCACAATTTACCAAACATGCACATATCACACATATAGCACATCAGTGATCAATGTATATAAGAGAAGCTTTTCCTAGCACAAGTGATCCAAAGATGGCTATCCTACCAGGTTTTGTACAGAAAGTAAAATGCATGAATGCAATGCAACAAAATGAACATATGGCTATCCTACCAAGACTCAACTAGAAAGGAAAGCACACCCCAAGTTCACCCCGCAAGCGAGTGAAAGTGACTTGGTCAAGTGGTTTGGTGAAAATGTTGGCTAGCTGATCTTGGGTAGGGACATAGGACAAAGATATGTTTCCCTTCTCAACATTGTCTCTCAGAAAGTGGTACCTCACTTCTATGTGTTTTGTTTTGGAGTGGAGGACAGGATTTTTGGCTACGCTTATGGCACTAGTGCTGTCACAGAAAAGTGGAACCTGGGAGCACTCCTCACCAAAATCACTCATGGTGTAGGTCATCCAAAGCAGCTGGGAACAACAACTAGCAGTAGCTACATACTCGGCCTCTGTAGTGGACTGGGCTACACTGGATTGCTTGCGAGATGACCAAGAGACTAAAGAAGAACCAAGGAACTGACAACACCCAGAGGTAGACTTGCGGTCCAATCGACACCCAGCAAAATCAGCATCAGAGTAACCGTGAAGTCTGAGTGTCGAGGAGGCAGAATACCAAAGACCAAACTCAGGAGTGTAGTTCAAGTACCTGAAAATCCGCTTGACGGCCTGCCGATGTGAAGTCCTCGGTGAAGCCTGAAAACGAGCGCACAGATACACACTGAACTGTATGTCCGGCCTCGTCGCCGTCAAGTAAAGGAGGGAGCCGATCATGCTCCGGTACTCCTTCTGGTCCACGGGTTCGCCATCCTTGTCCGCGTCCAAAGCCGTAGTGGTACTCATCGGTGTAGTCAGCGGCTTGGAGTCGTTCATGCCAAACTTCTTCACCATGTCCCTGGTGTACTTCGCCTGATGTACAAACGTCCCGTCCTTGCACTGCTTGATCTGGAGGCCCAAGAAAAACTGCAGCTCACCCATCATGGACATCTCAAATTCCCTGCTCATGTCATCTGCAAATCTGGCAACAAGATCATGAGAAAAGCCACCAAAGATTATGTCATCCACGTATATCTGAACAATCAAAAGGTCATTCCCATGTTTAAGGAGAATCAGGGTCTTATCAACTGTGCCCATCACAAACCCCTTACTCAGCAAAAAGCCTCTCAACCTACCATACAAGCTCTAGGTGCCTGTTTCAACCCATAGAGCGCTCTCTGGAGTTTGTATACACGGTGTGGGTAGTTTTCACTCTCAAACCCCGGGGGTTGCCTCACATACACTTCTTCCTCTATCACCCCATTCAAGAAAGCACTCTTGACATCCATTTGGTACAACTTGAACCCTTTAGCCACGGCAAAGGCTAGAAGGATCCTAATTGCCTCCGAACGGGCCACAGGAGCAAATGTCTCCTCATAGTCTATCCCCTCTTTCTGGTTGAACCCCTGAGCCACCAACCTCGACTTGTTTCTCACAACCATCCCATTCTCACCCTCTTTGTTCTTCCACACCCACTTGGTATCTATGGGACGACAATTTGGTGGTGGATCGACTGACACCCAAACTTGGTTTCTCTCAAAGTTCTCCAACTCCTCATGCATGGAATTCACCCAATTCTCATCAGACAAAGCTTGTCGAATATCTTTGGGATCAAAAGAAGCGACAAAAGCAGAGTGAGCGAAATGAGAAGTATTCCTTGACCTCGACCGTGTAGTGCGTTCATGAAGGTCACATATGATCGTCGTCGGTGGGTGATCAATCTGTACACACCGGGGAGGCTCTCGCCTGGACACAACCTCCCCCTCAGCTGCAGCTTCCACTCGAATAGCCTCGGTCGTAGTGGGTGTAGGGGATGGTCCATCCTCGATCGTCGTCGTAGTAGTGGAAGTAGCGTGTACACGATCAGCCACGGGAGCATCAACACCATCATCGTCGTCGTCTCCGTCTCAATCCTTCTCATCCTCAAAGATCCTCGCTCTAATTTCCTCGTCACCTGCACACTCAAAAGCAAAAGAGCTACATGGCTATGTCTCGTCGAAGGTTACCTCGCAAGTCTCCATGATTCGGTTAGTATCAAGGTTGAGCACACGATATGCTCTAGAGTGAATCGCATAACCAAGGAAAATACCATTCGAACATCTAGACTCAAACTTATCCAACTTGCCCTTATTCAGATTGAAACACTTGCAACCAAAAGCTCTAAACTGACTCACCCTGGGTTGTCGCCCATGCATCAGCTCATAAGAGGTCTTCTTCTTAAAGGCACGAAGGAAGATGCGATTTGAGACATAGCAAGCGGTATTGACCGCCTCGGCCCAGAAATGCCTAGGAGTCCTATGCTCATCAAGCATCATCCTGGCCATCTGACAAAGGGTTCGGTTCTTCCTCTCCACTATGCCATTCTGGCAAGCAACGTATGGAGAAGAGTACTGATGATCGAGACCAAGATCACTGCAACAGGTATCGAAATGAGAGTTTTTGAACTCTGTGCCATTGTCACTGCGTATAGCTCGAATGGCATCACCATGTCTCTCATTCTTCAATCTCAAGATCAAGTCCCGAACAATGCCAAATGTCTCGCTCTTATCCTCCAAAAAGAAAACCCAAGAGTACCTCGAAAAATCATCAACAACCACAAGAACATACCACTTCCCACCAGCAGAGCGAACACGAACTGGCCCAACCAAATCCATGTGCAACAGCTCACAAGGTCGCTCGGTCATGACCGCAGTCAGTGGGGCGTGAGAAGCAGCAACCATCTTTCCATGCCGACAAGAAGCGCAAACCAAATCCTTCTCGAATTTCAACTTAGGCAATCCTCGGACAAGATCAAGACCACTCAAGCGGGAAAGCAACTCAAAACTCAAGTGTCCCAACCTCCTATGCCATTTCCAAAGCTCGGCCGAAACGCCAGCAACAAAGCATCGAGGAGGACCAACAGATTGGGAAAAATCGACACGAAAGATTTGACCCTCGGGGACGATCGTACAGACAAGATCGCCTCGAGAATCAAGCACACGAGAAGCACCCGACTTAAAACGAGTCTCAAAACCTTCGTCCAGTAACTGAGATACTAACAACAGGTTAAAACCAAGTGACTTGACCAAGTCCATACTTCTTAAGGTCACCTTGCTACTCACCTTCACCATACCTTCTGCAAGCACTCGTCCTCTCCCATTGTCCCCGAAAGTGATGTAGTCCCTCGTACTCACCGGGGTGAGGCTGGAGAACCACCCATGATCTTCTGTCATGTGTCGTGAGCAACCGGAGTCGATCAACCAAAAGTCCTCCAAGCCTCCCAACTGCAATAAAAAATGAGAACGTGAATGAGCAAGCGACTCAACACCTAGTACCAAAAGAGTCAAACCAGTGTCGAGCCATTTGCTCAAAACAAGGGTTAGCAAAGTCCATCCTACCGAAATCTCTAGGCGTAGCCCTCTCACGCCTACCACCAAAGGACCTGTCACGTCTCACTGGAGGAGTACACGCACCACGAGGGGAAAAACATGGCCCGTAGTCCATCTGAGACCCAAAGCTCCGATCGTGCCTCCCAAACTCGTAACGGTCACAAGAAGGAGCACGTCGAGCCAACTCACCACGCCAAAACCCAACACGCCTATCTCTCTGAGGGAAACCACCTCCACCTCCATGAGTAGGAACTGTACGCACATACACCTCACCCCTAGGTAGAGGCCCTCCACGAGGCTCAGGCACACCACGAGAAAGGTGGTACCTGTCCTTGTTTGCCATCTCCCTAGCAAACCTCTCATCTCTCTTCCTCTGAAAACAGAACTCATCCTTATGCCCATCCCTCCCACAATACTCACAATGGAAGCGGATCGGCTGTGGTTTAGGCGGTGGCTTTTTTGTGGTTTTCTCAACACCTTTCTCTCCTGACTTCCCATCAAAGACACTCCCCTGGGTGCTCACAAACTTGATGGGTTTTTGGTAGTTCTCAGCTTTGTGGGGGAACACTGGTGGATCTGGTGTTGTGTCTAGCTTGTTTCTAAGGTGGTTTGGCTTGGGTTCAAAATTGTTCATTGGTGTGGTGTGTGGTGGAATAGGAATCTCTCCAGCTTTCTCTTCTCCCTCACCACTCTTCTCACCACACTTGTCAGCTCCCAATGCCTGACCATCGAACCTTTTAAACTGAGCCAACATCAAACTCGATTGTGGCTCATGCCCAGACAACCACCCCATCTATTTCCTCAACTCATCATTTTCATCCTGCAGACGATCAACATAGTGTGCAAGTTCCATGTTTTTCAAAGCATGCATTTCACAGGTTGAACATGATGTAGGAAGAGGAGCTTTCAATGTCGTCTCAAGAGAAACAATTCTAGTGTGAGACTCATCTAGCCTAGCATGCAAAACAGGACATGAGGTACAAGCGCCCAACAAAGCTCGCCTAGACTTCAATTCATCACACTCAATCCTAATCACATCTAGTTCCTCCAAAGTAGAGGCATGCTTCTCCTTGAGAGCAGTCAAATCAGCAAGAAAAACTGAGCAATCACCACAATCCATCTAATCAGACACCACAGGAGCAGATTTCAAAGATCCTATCTCATTTCTAGCATCCACAAGCAATGATTCAAGCTCGACTATCTTATCCTTAGCATCACCTAACAAAGACCTAAATTCCCTCTTCTCCTTGTTGGTCTTTCTAAGCACATCATCACGGTTATCAAGCAACTCATTGAGCCTAGCATTCTCCTCTAGCAAGAAGTTGGGATCCTGTCGTACCTCTTCATCGGAGTCGGAGTTCGAATCCGAGCTGTGCTTCCCACCCTTCTTGGAGTGTGCCATGCCGCAAAAGCCTCCTTGTGCAACGAAGCTCAAGCCGGTGAAGTTCTTGCCTGTGTGCCGCTTGTCCTTGCACCTTTCTTGCTCTTCCTCGCTGCTCGAGTCGGAAGAAGCATCGCTTGATGTGGAGTCGATGTCGCTCGCTCCGGCAACCATAGCTCGAGCCGTCTTCTTCTTGTGGCCGCCACTCTTCTTGTGCCTTCTCTCGCCCTTGTCCTTGTGCTTGTCCTTGTAGTCGTTCCGGGAGTGGTGCTTGTTGTAGTCGTGCTTGGGCTTGCCCTTGTAGTCGCTCTTGATCTGCATGGATTCAGGGCATTCGACGATGAACTGCCCGTGCTTTCCGCACCGATAGCACAACCCCGAGCTCCGCCTTGCATTCTTGCGGTTCTCGTACGTCCGCCCAAACCTCTTGCTCAACAAGGCAAGATCATCGTCGCTCAACACCTCAAAGTCTTCATCTGGCAAAGACAGAAGACAAGACAAAGAGAAACCACCATTGTTAGCATTAGACCTTGATCCTGAGACAAGAGCCAAACTATGAGGATCAGTGGGGCTCTCGCTCTTGGCTCTCAAGCCACGATCAACCTCTGAAGACCTGAGCTTGGAAAACAGCTCATCAAGCGTAAGCGTATCATACACGCTCGACTCCTCAATGGCCTTGACCTTGGCACTCCACACAGACTTATCCAGGGCATGCAAAAGCTTTATAGCTTGATCATGATCCGTGTATGGGAGCACTTTCACATTGGCCCTCAAATTGTTGACTATGCCAGTGTAGCGCTGGAACATAGCATCGGTCAACTCACCGGGGAGATGAGTGAAGTTCTCGTACTCTCCACAGTAAGTGGAAAACAAATGGGCTTGCACTTGGGCATTGCCAGCATGAGCATTTCTCAACTTGAGCCAAATCATTCTGGCCACATTCTCTCCATACACTCGCTCGAACTCCGAGGCACAGAGAGCACGGAACAAGTAATCAACGGCCTTGCTGTTGGCCTCACACATGTCCCGCGATCCTGGAAGCAGAAAACTGTCTGGGATGACATAATGAGGATTCTGAGTGACCTCCCAGATCAGAGTTCCCTTGCCTCGCAAAAATGCGCCCATGCGCCTCTCCTACATCGGGTAATTCTTGTCATCAAAGTGCGGAGGACCCGACCCCTTGCCATAATCACCCATCTTTGGATCTTAGACTGGTTAGAATCAAGAAGATCCGTAACCGGCTCTGATACCAATTGAAGGACCGAATAGGCGACCAGAGAGGGGGGGAGTGAATGGGAGCCGATAAAAATTCTTCCCGTAGGTCGAACTCAGCCTATACCCCGATTGCCACTCCGAGTACCCGCACACACCAAAGAAGCACTCAACAAGGCACACACAAGCTCACAAGATCAAGAGACAAGCCTTGAAGCAAAACGCGGAAGCAACTAGACAATAATCAAAGGACTTAGGCAACTCTGCGAAGACCCTGGCGGACCGTCCGAGAGGACCAGGCGGACTGTCCGCGATGACAGCGCGGACCGTCCGAAAACACCACCAGAACCTCCAGTAGCGCACTGAGAAAAATGGACCGTCCGTGATGGACCCGCGGACCGTCTGCCTCGTCACGGACCGTCCGGAACTCTAGTACGGACTGTCCGCAAACTTCATGCACCAAAAACCAACCTACTCAACGGATCGAAAGAGAGGCACACAAGAACACGCGAAGAACACGAAGAACATCAACTCTGCCAGGGCCTCGCGGACCGTCCGCACGGGCCTCGCGGACCGTCCGCCAAGCACGAACAGAACAGAAAAATGCTCGAGCTCGGGAGTCAACTCCACCTTTCCATCACTGGATCTCCCAAACGCCTAGAGCTCTTGAGACAAGATTTTGGGGAGATGGAAAGCGTCACACAAGGACGCTATGCCCCAAAAATCTTGACCTCTAACTCCCTAAATCACCGGGAATCACGGATCACACGAACCACCACCATGAACTCGGGCACCAACCAAAAACGCACGAATCGAAGGTGTTTCCCGGAATTTGAGGGGTCAAGATCACACACAAAGATGCGCAAGGAATCCATCCATGATCCCCTCAAAGAAATCCGAGAAGAAACGCTCTCAAATCCACGAATCGAGCAAAGAAGGAAACCCCTCAAAAATAGCCCCGAAAATGACACGAAAATCACAAAGGACTAGGAGATCACCGCAACGCCGAATGCTTCCATACATCCAGAGGTCAAAGTCTATACAAGAATCTAGCCTAAGGAATACAGAGGGAGAAGAAGCAGTTCAGAGCAATCTACCGGGGGAGGAAATCCTAGAGTCCAAGAGAGAGAGATGCCATCCACCTCTCTTCTATTTATACGAAGTCCATCGGAGGGAGGTAAATGACCACGCTACCCCTACAACTTGAAATGAAGATACAACCCCTCAGGGGCATTTTGGTCAAGTCTTCATCTATCGGACACGATTCCACCGCGGCTTCACTTCACATCGACGCAAACCCCGTGATCACGCCACGTGCCCTCCGCCTCGAAGCTTCCCGAAGCTCCCGGATTACCGTCTCCGTCACCTCGGGCCTCCGGGCTTGGTTTTGAGGCCCAAACCAACAAACCTCACGTGCAAGCTTCGAGCTCCATCCGCTACCTTGCACCGGCCCATGTTCACGACTTCAGCCCGCCAGTCTTGCACCGCATGGCTCGCACTTGCCCGCATCGGCCACCAGGTCCATCGATCCAAGCCTACTTGCCTCTCCATCACCCAGAGGCCGCCACGGCTAAGGCCTTTCGCTCTTGTTCTTCACCTGCACCGACATGAGTCAAGTCGCAACCTGTACCTGCACACTTAGCCAAGCATCAGTCCACACAACGTTGTCAATCACTCATCACTAAGGAGCGACCCTCCACTGGTCCTCGGACACACCCGGTCCTCACCCTTGTCCTTGCGCTTGTTCTTGTAGTCGTTCCGGGAGGGGTGCTTGTTGGAGTCGTGCTTGGGCTTGCCCTTGTAGTCGTTCTTGATCTCCATGGCTTCAGCGCATTCAGCAATGAAGTGCCCGTGCTTCCCACACTGATAGCACATCCCCGAGCTTCTCCTTGAGTTCTTGCGGTTCTCGTACATCCGCCCAAACCTCTTGCTCAACAAAGCGAGATCCTCCTCGCTCAGCACCTCAAAGTCCTCATCTGGCATGGACACAAGACAAGACAAAGAAAAACCAGCAGAGTTAGCATTAGTCCTTGATCCTGAGACAAGAGCCAAACTATGAGGATCAGTGGGGCTCTCGCTGTTGGCTCTCAAGCCACGATCAACCTCTGAAGACCTGAGCTTAGAGAACAGCTCATCAAGCGACAAAGTATCATACATGCTCGACTCCTCAATGGCCTCGACCTTGGCACTCCACACAGACCTATCCAGGGCATGCAAAAGCTTGGTAGCACTGTCACATTCGCCCTCATGTTGTTGACTATGCTGGTGAAGTGCTGAAACATCACATCAGTCGACTCACCGAGGTGATAAGTGAAGTTCACGTACTCTCTCCGGTAAGTGGAAAACAAACGAGCTTGCACCTAGGCATTGCCAACATGACCATTCCTGAGCTTAAGCCATATCTTTCCGGCCACATCCTCTCCGTACACTCGATCAAACTCCGAGGCACAGATAGCACGAAACAAGTAATCAACGGCCTTCCTGTTGGCCTCAAACATGTCTTGCGATCCTGGAAGAAGGAAACTGTCTGGAATGACATAGTGAGGATTTTGAGTCACATCCCAGATCAGAGTCCCCTTCCCATGCAAAAACACGCCCATGCACCTCTCCCACATCGGGTAATTCTTGCCATCGAAGTGCGGAGGACCCGACCCCTTTCCATAGGCGACTGGTTAGTATCACAAAGATCCGTAACCGGCTCTGATGCCAATTGAAGGACCGAATAGGTGACCAGAGAGGGGGAGTGAATGGGAGCTGATAAAAATTCTTCCCAAAGGATGAACTCAGCCTATACCCAGATTGCCACTCCGATCACTCGCACACACCAGACAAGCTCCTAACTAGGTACACACAAGCCTACAAGTCCTAGAGACAAGCCTCGAATCAAAGTGCGGAAGCACAAGACAAGAATCAAAGCACTTAGCCAATTCTGGAAAATCTAGGCGCGGACTGTCCGGCTGGTACGGGCGAACCGTCCGCACGGATGGGGCAGACTGTCCGCACGGCCTTCCCGGACTGTCTGAAAATATCAATAGAAGCTCCAAAAGCGCACCCCGACAAATCAGACTGTCCGCGAGGGACCCGCGGACTATCCGCACCTTCACGGACTGTCCGACACTCAAGTTCGGACCGTCCGCAAACTTCGTGCAACCAAAACCACTTGTGGTACCGGATCAAAACACGAACTCGGATGAACACGCGGAGAACACGAAGAACACCTGCACTGTTCCAGGCCTCATGGACCGTCCGCAAAGAGCTCGCGGACTGTCCGCGGGTTACGAACAAAAGCAGAAACAGCTTGGCCGTGGGGGTCAACTCCACCTAGTCATCACCGGATCTCCCAAATGACTTGAGCTCTTGAGACAAGATTTGCGGGAGATGAGAAGCATCACAAGAGGAAGCTATGCCCCAAAAATCTCGGCCTCTAACTTACTAAATCACCGGGAATCACAGATCACATGAATCACCACCAAGAACTCGGGCTCCAACCATAACTCACGAATCGAAGGGGTTTCCCGGCGTTTTAGGGTCAAGATCACACACAAAGATGCGCAAGGCATCCACCCATGATCCCCTCAAAGAAATCCGAGAGAAAACGCCCTCAAATCAACGAATCGAGCGATGAACGAATCACCCCAAAAATAGCCCCCAAAATGACACGAAAATCACAAAGAGCTAGGAGATCATCACAACGCCGAATGCTTCCATACATCCAGAGGTCAGAGTCTATACAAGAATCTAGCCTAAGAAGGTACTGGGAAAAGAAGCAGTCCAGAGCGATCTACTGGGGGACGAAACCCTGGAGTCCAAGAGAGAGAGAGATGCCATCCACCTCTCCGCGATTTATACGAAGTCCACCGGAGGAGGCAAATGACCACGCTACCCCTACAACTTAAAATGAAGATACACACCCCTCAGGGGCAATATGATCAAGTCTTCGTCGAGTGGACACGCTTCCACCGCTAGCCGCACGTTCATGCCACGTGCCCCCCGCCTCGAAGCTTTCAGACGCTCCCGGATCCTTGTGTCCATCGCATCTGGCCTCCGGAATTTGGTTTTGCGACCCAACCAAGAAACCGTCCACCGATGGTTTTGTGGGCGAACCACCAAACCCTGCGTGCAGGCTTCGGCCATGAACCGCCACCTTGCACCGACCCATGTTCACAACTTCAACTTGCTAGTCCTGCACCGCACGGCTCTCACTTGACCCCATCGGCCACCAGGTCCATCGAACCAAGCTTACTTGCCTCTGCATCACCCGGAGGCCGCCACAGCTAAGGCCTTTCGCGCTTGTTCTTCACCTGCACCAACACAAGACAAGCCGCAACCTGTACCTGTAGACTTAGCCAAGCATCAGTCCACACAACGTTGTCAATCACTCATCACTAAGGAGCGACCCTCCACTGGTCTTCGGACATACGTGGTCCTCAGAGCCGATAAGGTTACGCAAAGTCCACACTACATCCGGTCATGTCGAATCAGCGTGTAACCTATACGGGGCACCATCTGTGGAGTGTGATGCAACACTGACTGGGACGTGTCGAATCAGCACGTAACCTCCATAGGGTACGCAGTACGCACTGTCTGTCCTGCATGATGCAACACGGACTGGGCTACGCACAGATCGGTTGCGCAAAATCCATGCTCGATCCGGTCGTGTCGATTCTACGTGTCACCTGCTCCATCTCAGTTACGCACGGTTTGGCGACGCAGCATCCCATGGCGCGTGCATCACCGACTGGGTTACGCACTGTGACGGTTACGCAAAATCCACGCTGCATTCTGATTTGAGGCACCATCCTGCTCAGTTACGCACGTTTCGGCGACGCACCATCCATTGTTCATGGTGCGTGCATCACCGACTGGGTTACACACAGAGTCGATCACACAAAATCCAATCCGTTCGTGTCGTTGCATCACGTAACTTGGAGCTGATAAGGTTACGCAAAATCCACACTACATCCGGTCATGTCGAATCAGCACGTAACCTGTATAGGGCACCATCCGTGGAGTGTGAGGCAACACCAACTGCGACGTGTCGAATCAGCGTGTAACCTCCACAGGGTACACAGTATGCAGTGTCTGTGCTGCATGATGCAACACGAACTGGGTTACGCACAGATCGTGTCGATTCTGCGCGACACCTACACCAACTCGGTTACGCATGGTTCGGCGACGCACCATCTGTTCTGCATGACGCGTGCAACACTGACTGTGTTATGCACGGAGTCTATCACGTAAAATCCCCATACATCCGGTCGTTGCATCGTGTAACCTGGAGTCATTAAGGTTACGCAAAATACGCATGCACCGACTGCGTTGCGTCTAAACATCACGTAACCAGCACAGGTTGCTCACCGTCCATGCAGCTTGATACCACACCGAATGGGTCGTGTCAAGTGCAGCTTACACACCGTCCTTGATGCTTGATGCAACACCGAATGGGTTGTGTCAAATGCAGTTTACGCACCGTCCTTGATGCTTGACGCAACACTGAATGGGTCATGTCGTTGCATCGCGTAACCTAAACCCGCAAAGGTTACGCAAAATCCACGCTGCATCTAGTCGTGCCGAATCAGCGCGTAACCTGCACTGGTTACGCACCGTCCGTGCTGCTTGATTGATGCCACACCGACTGGGTTGTTTTAAATCAGCGCGTAACCACAAGAGGTTACGCACCGTCCGTGCTGCTTGATGCAACACCGACTGGGTCGTGTCGAATCAGCGCGTAACATGCAGAGGTTACGCACCATCCCTACTGCTTGATGCAACACCGACTCGGTTAAGCACGTAGTAGGTTACGCACCTATAAGAAGCAAGCTGCATGGCTCAACACTGACAGGGTAACGCACTGATCGGTTGCGCAAAATCCAAGCTGCATTCGGTCGTGTTGATTCTACGCGTCACCTGCTCCAGCTCGGTTACGCACGGTTCGGCAATGCAGCATCCCATGGCACGTGCATCACCGACTGGGTTACGCATTGTGACGGTTACGCAAAATCCATGCTGCATTCTGATTCGATGCACCATCCTGCTCGGTTCCGCACGTTTCAGCGACGCACCATCCATTCTGCATGGTGCATGCATCACCGACTGGGTTACACACGGAGTTTGTCACGCAAAATCTCATCCGGTTATGTCGTTGCATCGCGTAACCTGGAGCCGATAAGGTTACACAAAATCCACACTGCATCCGGTCGTGTAGGATCAGTACGTAACCTGTACAGGGCACCATACATGGAGTGTGGTGCAACACCGACTGGGACGTGTTGAATCAGCGCGTAACCTCCACAGGATACGCAGTACGGACCGTCTGTGCTGCATGATGCAACACGGACTGGGCTACGCACAGATCGGTTGCTCAAAATCCACGCTCCATCTGGTCGTGTCGATTCTACGCGTCACCTGCTCCAGCTCGGTTACTCACGGTTCGGCGATGTAGCATCCCATGGCACGTGCATAACCGACTGGGTTACACACCGTGACGGTTACACAAAATCCACACTGCATTTTGTTTCGACGCGCCATCCTGCTCGGTTACGCATGTTTCGGTGATGCACCATCTGTTCTGCATGGTGCATGCATCATCGACTGGGTTATGCACGGAGTCTGTCAATGCAATATCCCATCCGGTCTTGTCGTTGCATTGCGAAACCTGGAGCCGATAAGGTTACACAAAATCCACACTGCATCTGGTCGTGTCGAATCAGCACGTAACCTGTACAGGGCACCGTCCGTGGAGTGTGATGCAACACCAACTGGGACGTGTCGAATCAGCGCGTAACCTCCACAGGGTACGCAGTACGCACTGTCTGTGCTGGATGATGCAACACGAACAGGGTTACGCACAGATCGGTTGCGCAAAATCCACGCTGCATCCGGTCATGTCGATTATGCGCGTCACCTGCACCAGCTCGATTACGTACGATTCGGCGACGCACCATATGTACTGCATGACGTGTGCAACACTAACTGTGTTACGCACAGAGTCTGTCACGCAAAATCCCCATACATCCGGTCGTGTCGTTGCATCGCTTAACCTGGATCCGTTAAGGTTACGCAAAATCCACATCCACCGACTGCGTCGCGTCTAATCAGCGCGTAACCACAAGAGGTTACGCATCGTCCTTGATGCTTGATGCAACACCGAATGGGTTGTGTCGAATGCAGCTTACGCACCGTGCTTGATGCTTGATGCAACACTGACTGGGTCGTGTCGTTCCATCGCGTAACCTAAACCCGCAAAGGTTACGCAAAATCCACGCTGCATCTGGTCGTGCCGTATCAGCGCATAACCTGCACTGGTTACGCACCGTCCGTGCTGCTTAATTGATGCAACACCGACTGGGTCATGTCGAATTAGCGTGTAAGCACAAGAGGTTAAGCACCGTCCGTGCTTCTTGATGCAACACCGACTGGGTCGTGTCGAATCAGCGCGTAACATGCAGAGGTTATGCACCGTCCCTGCTGCTTGATGCAACACCAACTCGATTAAGCAGGTAGTAGGTTACGCACCTTTAAGACAGCTAGCTGCATGGCTCAACACTAATAGGGTGGCGCACTGATTGGTTGCGCAAAATCCACGCTGCATCTGGTCGTGTTGATTCTACGCATCACTTGCTCCAGCTCGGTTACGCACGGTTCGGTGACACAACATCCCATGGTGCGTGTATCGCCGACTGGGTTACGCACTGTGACGGTTACGCAAAATCCATGCTACATTCTGATTCAACACACCATCCTGCTCGGTTACGCATGTTTCGGTGATGCACCATCCATTATGCATGGTGCGTGCATCACCGGCTGTGTTATGCACGGAGTCTGTCACGCAAAATCAAATCCGGTCGTGTCGTTGCATCGCGTAACCTGGAGCCGATAAGGTTACACAAAATCCACACTGCATCCGGTCCTGTCGAATCACTGTGTAACCTGTACAAGGCACCGTCCGTGGAGTGTGATGCAACACCGACTGGGACGTGTCGAATCAGCACGTAACCTCCACAGGGTACGTAGTACGCACCATCTGTGCTGCATGATGCAACACGGACTGAGCTACGCACAGATCGGTTGCACAAAATCCACGCTCCATCTGGTCATGTCGATTCTACGCGTCACCTGCTCCAGCTCGGTTACGCACGGTTCGTCCACACAGCATCCCATGGCACATGCATAACCGACTAGGTTACACACCGTGATGGTTACACAAAATCCACGCTGCATTCTGATTTGACGTGCATGGTTACGCATGTTTCGGCGATGCACCATCCGTTCTGCATGGTGCATGCATCATCGACTGGGTTATGCACGGAGTCTGTCAATGCAATAACCCGTCCGATCGTGTCGTTGCATTGCGAAACCTGGAGGTGATAAGGTTACGCAAAATCCACACTACATCTGGTCATGTCGAATCAGCACGTAACCTGTACAGGGTACCGTCCGTGGAGTGTGATGGAACACCAACTGGGACGTGTCGAATCAGCGCGTAACCTCCACAGGGTACGCAGTATGCACTGACTGTGCTGCATGATGCAACACGAACAGGGTTACGCACAGATCGGTTGCGCAAAATCCACGCTGCATCCGGTCATGTCGATTATGCACGTCACCTGCACCAGCTCGGTTACGTACGGTTCGGCGACACACCATATGTACTGCATGACGCGTGCAACACTGACTGTGTTACGCACAGAGTCTGTCACGCAAAATCCCCGTACATCCGGTCGTGTCGTTGCATCGCGTAACTTGGATCCGTTAAGGTTATGCAAAATCCACATCCACAGACTGCGTCGCGTCTAATCAACGCGTAACCAGAAGAGGTTACGCATCGTCCGTGCTGCTTGATTCAACACCGACTGGGTCGTGTCAAATCCAGCTTACGCATCGTCCTTGATGCTTGATGCAACACCGAATGCATTGTGTCGAATGCAGCTTACGCACCGTCCTTGATGCTTGATGCAACACTGACTGGGTCCTGTTGTTCCATCGCGTAACCTAAACCCGCAAAGGTTACGCAAAATCCACGCTACATCTGGTCATGCCGTATCAGCGCGTAACCTGCACTGGTTACGCATCGTCCGTGCTGCTTGATTGATGCAACACCGACTTGGTCATGTCGAATCAGCGCGTAAGCACAAGAGGTTAAGCACCGTCCGTGCTTCTTGATGCAACACCGACTGGGTCGTGTTGAATCAGCGCGTAACATGCAGAGGTTACGCACCGTCCCTGCTGCTTGATGCAACACCGACTCGGTTAAGCGGGTAGTAGGTTACGCACCTTTAAGACAGCTAGCTGCATGGCTCAACACTAATAGGGTTAGCACTGATTGGTTGCGCAAAATTCACGCTGCATCTGGTTGTGTTGATTCTACGCGTCACCTGCTCCAGCTCGGTTACGCACGGTTCGGCGACCAACATCCCATGGTGCGTGCATCACCGACTGGGTTATGCACTGTGACGGTTACGCAGAATCCATGCTACATCCTGATTCGACGCACCATCCTGCCCGGTTACGCACGTTTCGGTGATGCACCATCCATTCTGCATGGTGTGTGCATCACCGGCTGGGTTACGCACGGAGTCTGTCATGCAAAATCCCATCCGGTCGTGTTGTTGCATCGTGTAACCTGGAGCCGATAAGGTTACACAAAATCCACACTGCATCAGGTCGTGTCGAATCAGTATGTAACCTGTACAGGCCACCGTCCGTGGAGTGTGATGCAAGATCGACTGGGATGTGTCGAATCAGCACGTAACCTCCACAGGGTACGTAGTACGCACTATCTGTGCTGCATGATGCAACACGGACTGGGCTACGCACAGATCGGTTGCGCAAAATCCATGCTCCATCCGGTCGTGTCGATTCTACGCGACACCTGCTCCAGCTCGGTTACGCATGGTTCGGCGACGCAGCATCCCTTGGTGCGTGCATCACCGATTGGGTTACACACCGTGACGGTTACACAAAATCCACGCTGCATTCTGATTTGACGCACCATCCTGCTTGGTTACGTATGTTTTGGCGACGCACCATCCGTTCTGCATGGTGTGTGCATCACCGTCTGGGTTACTCACGGTCAACCACCAAGAACACCAAGAACACCTTTTCCCGAGTTCATCCAAAAACCACCAAATACAAGGGATTCCAGGGAGTTTGTGGGGCAAAGATCACCAAGCGAAGGTACCCAAGGTACTCATATGTGATCCCCACAAACAAATCCCAAAGGAAACACCCTCAAATCCTCTCCACGAAAATCCAAAGAAAAGGCTCCAAAAATCACCGAAAAAGAGAAATGGGATGAACACGAAGAACACTTGAGGAACCACGCCGAATCTTCTATACATACCATGAAAGGTTCATACAAGGTCTAGCATCCGCCCGTACATCCATCCCTCTCACAAGATCTCACCATGAAGCTCTCATGCTAGCCTAAGGAGAAAATAGGAAGCTAAAAAGAGAAATTGCAAAGAGCAAATGAAAACCCTAGGGTACAAGAGATCGCTGCCACAACCCTTCCGCTCGGTTTATATATTAGGTCCTCCGGTAGGGGTTAATGACTAGAATGCCCTCTAGGTGATACAACCCCTTGAAGGGCATATTTGGGAATTTGACAGCCTTTCCATCGGACAGACGCCCAACAATCACACCTCGCGTTGCCTCGACGCCAAGCATCCGATCCCGACGTGTGTCCTCCACTTCGACAACTTCCGACCGAGCCACGACCAAACCGGTTAGACCGGTTTCCCAAACCGTTCAGACCGGTTCCCCAAACCGTTCAGACCGGTTCTGGTGCCTTGGCCGCACCGGAACCTCGGGTCGGCTTTCTGGAGCAACCGACAAACCCAGCGATCTTTTGGCGAACCACTGCAAACCCAGCGAGCTTGGTGCAGCCTCCACGCCAAGCTCCTCAACTTGGCAGCCACGTCTGCTCCGGCTCTGTGTTGGCTTTCGGATCAACCAACGAACCCGCTATCCGACTTCGACTTGCTCTTCTCACACCATGTGACTCGCACTTGATTTCGTCTGGACACCGGGTCCATCGAACCAAGCCTACTTGTCCCTCCAGTCCTTCGGAGACCCCGCAAGGCTAAGACCTTTCGCGCTTGTTCTTCACCTACACCAACGCACATCAAGCCGCAGCCTACATCCACAAGATAGAGCACAGCGTCAGTCCACACAACGTTGTCAATCACTCATCACGCCGAATATTCTGCATGGTGCGTGCATCACTAACTTGGTTACGCATGGAGTCAGTGACGCAAAATCCCATCCGGTCATGTCGAATTAGCGTGTAACCTGTACAGGGCACCGTCCATGGAGTGTGATGTAACACCAACTAGGCCGTGTCGAATCAACGCGTAACCTCCACAGGGTACGCAGTACGCACCATCTGTGCTGCATGATGCAACACGGACTGGGTTACGCACAGATCGGTTGCGCAAAATCTACGCTGCATCCGGTCGTGTCGATTCTGCGCGTCACCTGCGCCAGCTGTGCTATGCACGGTTCGGCGACACACCATCCGTTCTGCATGACGCGTGCAACACTGACTATGTTACGAACGGAGTCTGTCACCAAAATCCCCATGCATCCGATCGTGTTGTTGCATCATGTAACCTGGAGCTGTTAAGGTTACGAAAAATCCACATGCACCGACTACGTCGCGTCTAAACAGCGTGTAACCTGCACAGGTTACTCACTGTCAGTGCAGCTTGATGCAACACCGAATGGGTCGTGGCGAATGCAAGTTACGCACTGTCCTTGATGCTTGATGCAACACTGAATGGGTTGTGTCGAATGCAGCTTACGCACCATCCTTGTTTCTTGATGCAACACTGACTGGGTCGTGTCGTTGCATCACGTAACCTAAACCCGCAAAGGTTACGCAAAATCCATGCTGCATCTGGTCGTGCTAAATCGGCATGTAACCTGCACTGGTTACGCACCGTCTGTGCTGCTTGATTGATGCAACACCGACTGGGTCATGTTGAATCAGCGTGTAACCACAAGAGGTTACCCACCGTCTGTGCTGCTTGATGCAACACTGACTTTGTCGTGTCGAATCAGCACTTGACATGTAGAGGTTACGCACCGTCTGTGCTGCTTGATGCAACACCGACTCGGTTAAGCACATAGTAGGTTACGCAAAATCTATGCTGCATTCTGATTCGACGCACCATCTTGCTCTGCTTCGCAAGTTTCGGCGACGGACCATCCATTTTGCGTGGTGCATGCATCACCGACTGGGTTACGCACGGAGTTTGTCACACAAAATCCCATCCGGTCATGTCGTTGCGTCGCGTGACCTGGAGCCGATAAGGTTACGCAAAATCCACACTGCACCCGGTCGTGTCGAATCAGCGCGTAACCTATACGGGGCACCGTCCGTGGAGTGTGTTGCAACACCGACTGGGACGTGTCGAATCAACGCGTAACCTCCATAGGGTATGCAGTACGTACCATCTGTGCTGCATGATGCAACATGGACTGGGCTACGCACAGATCAGTTGCGCAAAATCCACAGTGCATCTGGTCGTATCGATTCTACGAGTCACCTGCACCAGCTCGGTTACGTACAGTTCAGCGATGCACCATCTGTTTTGCATGACATGTGCAACACTAACTGTGTTACGCACGGAGTCTGTCACGCAGAATCCCCATACATCTAGTCGTGTCGTTGCATCGCGTAACCTGGAGCCGTTAAGGTTACGCAAAATCCACATTCACCGACTACGTCGCGTCTAAACAGCGCGTAACCTGCACAGGATACTCACGGTCCGTGCAGCTTGATGCAACACCGAATGGGTCATGTCGAATGTAGCTTACGCATCGTCCTTGATGCTTGATGCAACACCGAATGGGTTGTGTCGAATGCAGCTTACTCACCGTCCTTGATACTTGATGCAACACTGACTGGGTCATGTCGTTGCATCGCGTAACCTAAACCCGCAAAGGTTATGCAAAATCCACATTGCCGACTCAGCGTGTAACCAGCACTGGTTACGCACCGTCCGTGCTGCTTGATTGATACAACACCGACTGGGTCGTGTCGAATCAGCGTGTAACCACAATCGGTTATGGACAGTCTGTGTTGCTTGATGCAACACTGACTGGGTCGTGTCGAATCAGCACGTAACATGCAGAGGTTACGCACGTTTAAGACGGCTAGCTGCATGGCTCAACACTGACAGGGTTACGCACTGATCAGTTGTGCAACATCCACGCTGCATCCGGTCGTGTTGATTCTACGTGTCACCTGCTCGAGCTTGGTTACACATGGTTCGGCGACGTAGCATCCCATGGCGCGTGCATCACCGACTGGGTTATGCACTGTGATGGTTACGCAAAATCCATGCTACATTCTGATTCGACGCACCATCCTGCTCGGTTACGTATGTTTCGGTGATGCACCATCCATTCTGCATGGTGCGTGCATCACCGACTGGGTTACGCACGGAGTCTGTGGCACAAAATCCCATCCAGTCGTGTCATTGCATCGTGTAACCTGGAGCCGATAAGGTTACGCAAAATCCACACTGCATCCGGTCGTGTCGCGCATAACCTGTTCAGGGCACCGTCTATGGAGTGTGATGCAACACCGACTGAGTCGTGTCGAATCAACGTGTAACCTCCACAGGGTACACAGTACGCACCATCTGTGCTGCATGATGCAACACGGACTGGGTTACGCACAGATCGGTTGTGCAAAATCCACGCTGCATCCGGTCGTGTCGATTCTGCGCGTCACTTGCTGTTGGCGGTCGATTTCCGTCAACCAAGAACACTTGTTATGTTATAGTTTGGATTTCATTTTGGAACTAACCCGCCACTAGGCATACTAATGATATAACAAGTTCATCGTTGGATGTGTGTTTTGGAGTATAATGTTTACGCAGGAATTCATGCACTAAATGAGAAGAGATGCACTCGGTTCGGAGGACGATTTACATGATGATCAAAGGGCTCTGACCGTGCATGAACTTGACTCCAAAGGTGGCAAGGACCAATGTGCTTTAATGAAGAATCTCTGAGGACCAAGATGAAAAGATCAGAAGATCATGCGTAAAGACCCCTTAATTTGGACGCGGGGATAACGATGTCCGAAGCCCATATCTGAAGGAGGAAAAACCCCAAAGTGCAAAAGATGACACATGGCAAAAGACGGAGGTGAACCGGGCCGGTGAGGGCCCAGGCCAGCTGGCCCTCCCCCATTCGGGGTCGGTTCGCCGCCGCCTTTCTTCGGTGACAAGTTCGTGCAACCCTAATTGTTTGGAGAGAGGAGCCATTCGTGAAAGACGAGCAGAGAAGCCTCAAAAGATCAACCACAAGGAAGTGGGTTGATCGAGAGAGTGAGCATTCAAGAGGATCATGGCCGAGGTCAAGGGAGGCCACCACGAGGAAGGAGGACGCTGAGGCCCTGCCATGACACGCCGGAGTTGAAGGACACCGAGAAACGAACTCCATCGGAGGCATCCACTGTTGGCACATTTTATCTATGAATATTTCCCCTCACATTTACTAGAAAAAGGACTAAAATATAATTAGATCACCTTATCAGGGTTTATATTGACAATTTCCACGAATTTTGGTGAATCTATGAATTTACAGGGACTATTCAGAAAATATGAAAAGAAACCACTCTAGAAGACTCCAGAAGGCTCTGGAACTCAACGTGACTTAGCACCTAAGAAAGAAGCATCTAGAAGGATCAAGGACCCACCTGGCCGAAGTGGACACCGAGGGTGGCCCACCCCAGCCCGATCAGCCTGGTGGTGGGGCCGGTCGGCCCCGCCTGGCGCCAAATGGGCCCAGCTTCCGGAATGTTCTTCCACCGCGTATGAGGATCAATCTAAACCACAAGTTAAGGTCGGTTTGATCGTACGGTGCACGTCATCTCCTCCGGGCTATATAAGCAGACCCCCTGACCCCAGGGCAGACAACAATTCATTCTATCAGATCCTCCATGCCTATCTGAGATTAGAGCTTTAGATTAGAATTAGAGTTGGAGAGTTAGTATCAAGTTGAGAGATTAGAGCCACGATCTATTTAGATCTAGCTAATATTGTTCGAGAGGATTAGAGAGCGGTAGAGGCGAAGCTGAAGGAAGGCCCGGACCTGTCGGTGTCTCCTCTTCATCTTCTACCTCTGGATCAACTCCATTGGAGCCTAATCCTGAGACCTTGTGGAAAGATCGACTTCTTATTCAAGTGAGTAACATTGTTTTATTGTTCTTACGGTTCATAACTCTTTGAGTACTTTAATTCCTGTCGCTCTTGAGTTAAAGTTGCATGTTTAGTGTAAGCGTGGTGCTTAGACTAGCTAGCTTATGAATGCCTTCTATATTCCGGATCGTGTGGTAGAAGCGGGAAGTGACCTTGTTCCCGTCTGTCCTTTGCAGTCCACCTCCCGTCTATAGAAACCGTAGTACTCCCCCCATAGATTCTCGGGAGGTTCCCTTTCCTAAGTGTGCCTTCAGACAATCACCCCATAAGAACAATATAGACATAGCTTGTGAGAATAAGAACAATACATCCTTAAGTTTTCCTTATCTCTCTTTCTATCAAGTCCTTGATAGCTACTCAGTGATTAGTTGTATACCTCAGATACTCTCTTTACCATTCTCCTTGTGGATCCAATATTTGAAACCCTCTCCCAAGTGGAATGCTCACCGGTATCCGTGCACTTGCGGATTATCCATCATAATATTTCTGTAGGCTTAACAAATACCAACAAGCATTTCTAGCGCAGTTGCCGGGGAGAACGGTTAAGAGAAAACTCTTCGAGTATAACTAATCTTGTATCTTTCTTTTTTCTTTTTAGTTTTAGATTACCTACTGTCCTTATGGACACTACCCTCATTAAAGACTTTTCGGCACCCTCAGAGCTCAGCCTTAGGCCTATGCCATCATCGAAACCAATCCTATCTGATGCCTATGAGCTGCGCCCACGGTTAATAGAGATGGTCCAAACCAACACTTTCTTAGGAATAGAACACGAAGACCCTTATCATCATCTCCAGCAGTTTGAGCAAACTTGTGACTACCTGCACATTGAGGGTATGTCAGACGAGACTATCCGTTGGAAGCTTTTTCCATTCACTCTGAAAGGAAAAGCTCGCCAATGGTACGACCGGACCAAAGAGAAGATGAAAGGCGATTGGGGAACTCTCCGTGCAGATTTTTGCATGGATTTTTATCCCTTATCTAAAGTAGTCGACCTCAGAATCAAGATCATATCCTTCAAACAGGGGGATAATGAGTCTATGAGTTCATCCTATAAACGTTTTGAACTCCTTTGCAAACCCGGACCAGATCTAAGCCTTCAAGACCATATTCTCCTTCAACATTTCTATATTGGTCTTAATAAGGAATCTAGAGCCTATTTGAATGTCTCCTCTCATGGATCATTCAAACACCTTACATCTAGTGAAGCTAGAACTGTCCTAGACAACATTCTAGCCAGCACTAATGATGGTCCTTTAGAAGAGAAAACTTTAGAAGAAGAGATTCCAGAGATAGCTACACCAGAACCTATGCCAGAAACATCTCAACCTATAGCTATCCAACATATAGAATCACCACAGGAAGAAATTCCTCTACCTGATTTTATAAATGATATCGAGGATGATTTATTTTCCGATTATGGAAACACCTCGAAATATCATAAAGAGAAGAGGCTTCGAAAGCACACATCTTCTTCACATGAGAAGATAGACCCTTTTGAGCAAACCTTCTCAAGAGAACACACTGTGGAGCTTGCATCCATCATGAGTGGGGAATGGTTAGAAGAGTCAGAGCTTTCCTCTGATGTAGTCCATTTGGATTCACCTTCTATACTAATTCAATGTACAATCAATGGAACCCCCTTTGATGCCCTTTATAATCCGGTTGTGGAATCAATATAATGGCCTTATCCTTTTTCCATCAGTTTATTAAAAACAAGCCATTATCTCCCACAACGAAATTATTAAAGTGCTCCTCAGGACAAATTATTCAAAGTTCGGGAACTCTCTATGTCTTACCTATTTCAGTTTACGACATGCCAATTCACCTGAGCTTTCACATTTGTGATATTAAGGAGTTCGATCTTTTAATAGGCTATCCTTTAGAAAAACTCCTTAAAGAAGGACACACAGGGAAACCTAATGTTTGCCTAGGCAAAACCATTAAAGTTCCCTTACACTTCTCACATTCGATCCATACTAAGACCGAACCCAGTCCTGAACCTGACCCAATGGAAGAGGTGAATGAAGCATCTCTAGAACATTTCGTAGAATCCAATCAAGAAGATGTCACTTAATTCTTCATCGAGGAGGAAGAAGAAAATCCTACAGAATCTGAGGCCCTCGATGAAACCGAGGAACCCTCGAGACCTCCCATTGAGCTTAAACCTTTACCATCTGGTCTTAGATATGCCTTTTTGCACAATGATTCTTAGTCTCCTGTGATCATTAATGACCAACTCACTCAGGAAGAGACTCATAGGCTGATAACCATCTTAGAACAACATCGCTCAACCTTTGGCTACTCGCTCCAAGACCTTAAGGGCATCAGTCCTGCCCTTTGCACTCATCGCATTCCTACAGACCCTGATGTTCTACCATCTAGAGAGCCACAACGAAGACTCAACAATGCGATGAGAGAGGTAGTGAAGAAAGAAGTTCTGAAACTCTTACACGCCGGGATTATATATCATGTGCCACATAGTGAGTGGGTGAGCCCCGTGCAAGTTGTGCCTAAAAAGGGAGGCATGACAGTTGTGAAAAATGAGAGGAATGAATTAATTCCTCAGAGAACCGTCACTGGTTGGCGTATGTGCATAGATTATAGAAAACTCAACAAAGCCACAAGGAAAGATCACTTTCCACTGCCCTTCATTGATGAAATGTTAGAGCGGTTGGCAAATCACTCTTTCTTTTGCTTTCTTGATGGATATTCTGGATATCACCAAATCCCAATCCATCCCAGTGACCAGAGCAAAACCACTTTTACATGTCCTTATGGAACTTATGCTTATCGTAGAATGTCTTTTGGGCTATGTAATGCTCCAGCTTCTTTTCAAAGATGTATGATGTCTATATTCTCTGATATGATTGAAGAGATCATGGAAGTTTTCATGGATGATTTTTCTGTTTATGGAAAAACTTTTGATGATTGTCTAGAAAACTAGGATAAGGTTTTGCAAAGATGTGAAGAAAAGCACTTAGTCCTTAATTGGGAAAAATGTCATTTCATGGTTAGAGAAGGAATAGTGCTAGGCCATCTAATTTCTGAAAGAGGAATTGAGGTAGATAGAGCTAAAATAGAAGTAATTGAACAACTACCTCCACCTGTTAATGTCAAGGGAATCAGAAGTTTTCTTGGCCATGCTGGTTTCTATAGAAGGTTTATAAAAGAATTTTCTCATATTGCTAGACCTCTTACAAACTTGCTTGCCAAAGGTGTTCGTTTTGACTTTGATGATGCTTGTCTTAAATCTTTTGAAACTCTAAATAATGCTCTTATTTCTGCACCCATTATACAACCCCCTGATTGGTCTTTACCTTTTGAAATTATGTGTGATGCAAGTGATTATGCTGTGGGGGTTGTTTTGGGGCAAACAAAGGACAAGAAACATCATGCCATTGCTTATGCTAGTAAAACTTTGACAGGACCTCAACTCAATTATGCCACAACTGAAAAAGAACTGCTAGCTGTTGTTTATGCCATTGACAAGTTTAGATCTTACTTAGTAGGAGCAAAAGTTATTGTTTACACTGATCATGCTGCTTTAAAATATTTGCTCACTAAGAAAGATGCTAAACCTAGATTAATAAGATGGATTCTGCTTCTCCAAGAATTTGACTTAGAAATAAAAGATAAGAAGGGAGTAGAAAATTCTGCTGCCGATCATTTGTCTAGAATGTATTTTGAGAAACAACAGGAACTACCCATCAATGACGCAATGAGGGACAACATGCTCTATCGGATCGCCCGGTCAGACCCCTGGTACGCAGATATTGTTAATTTTATGGTTGCAGGGTATGTACGACCAGGAGCCGACAAGAAAAAGCTTATTTACGAGAGTCGCCATCACCTGTGGGATGAACCATACCTTTTTCGAGTATGCTCTGACGGGTTACTCAGGAGGTGTGTACCGGCAGAAGAAGGAATGAAGATCATTGAGAAGTGCCACTCATCACCATATGGAGGTCATTATGGAGCTTTCCGCACACATGCAAATATCTGGCAAAGCGGATTTTTCTGGCCAACCATGTATCAAGACACAAAAGATTTTGTACGAAGGTGCAACTCCTGTCAGAGGCACGGAAACATCAATTCCAGAAATGCCATGCCACTGACAACCAACCTTCAGATCGAGCTCTTTGATGTCTGGGAATTGACTACATGGGACCATTCCCAAAATCCGGAAAATTCGAGTATATCTTAGTGGCAGTTGACTATGTCTCCAAATGGGTTGAAGCCCTGCCATGCAGATCTGCTGACCACAAAAGCTCAATAAGAATGTTTGAAGAGACAATATTTCCGAGATTCGGTACGCCAAGGTTAGTGATAAGTGATGGAGGATCCCATTACATCGACAGGCGCTTCGAGAAATACCTCATGAACCATGGGATCCAGCACAATGTCGCTACTCCTTACCACCCGCAAACAAGTGGTCAAGCAGAGACGTCCAATAAGCAGATCAAGAACATTCTACAGAAGATGGTGGACCAAATGGGGATAAAATGGAAAGACAAGCTACCTGAAGCACTTTGGGCTTATCGGACAGCTTATAAAACCCCCATTGGAATGTCTCCCTACCAACTGGTCTACGGGAAGACATGTCACTTGCCGGTTGAGCTAGAATTCAAGGCTCATTGGGCAATAAAGAGATGGAACATGGACTTTGAAGCAGCCGGAACAAAACGGAAAATGCAACTGTCCGAGCTAGAAGAATGGAGAGAGAAGGCGTATCACAGTGCCAAGATCTACAAGGAAAGAACTAAGAGATGGCACGACAAGAGAATCATAAAGAAAGAATTCAACCCAGGCGATCAGGTATTACTTTTTAACTCCAGGGTACGACTCTTTGGGCACGGGAAGCTACGAAGCAAGTGGGACAGACCATACAAGGTGGTTAATTCATCGTCACACGGAGCCGTCACTCTTCAAGACGACGAAGGTACGTTATTCAAGGTAAATGGTCAACGTCTTAAAATATTTTTAGAGCCCAATAAAGAGTCTGAGGATTTAGATGAAATAGATTTCTTTTGTTTTCCCACAGATATTAATTTTAGGCCGTAATGGGCCGTCTTAGGGTTTTTAAGGATCAGCACACGGTTAGAGCACCCCGCGCCGAAGATCGTCGCGAGACGACGTGGTGGGGGGCCGACCGGCCTCCTCACTGGGCCGATCGGGCCCTGCCCGCCGCCTCGCGCTGCCAGCTTTCGCCCACGCTATCTCTAAGGTGCTCAGTTATGGAAAAAAGTTGTTCGGGGATCTTTTACGATATATCCCGTAGCCTTTCCAAGCTAGGTCAACCCCCTCTGCAAGTCCGTGACCGATATATAAGCAGGGGCAGACCTCCACCTTTTTCTCATTCCAAAGCCTCCAAGTAGCAGCAATGGCCGACAAGCAGCTTGTCCCCTTTAGCTTTGAAGCCAAGGCGGTTGTTCCTTTCGAGAAGGAAGTAAAGCCGCTAGCCTCCTTGCCTCCTGATCTCAGCCCTCTCTCGCTGTTCCCGCCTAGTCGTCCACGTTCGCCGCCACCGCCTAAAGAAAGCAAGCAGGCAATGTACGCTCAGCCGTACGATCGCCGTCGTGAAGCAGCTCAGAAGAAGCCGATCCGTGTTCCTAGCTACATGGATCTGAAGAAACCAAGGGATGGAGAGCGACTCGCTGACGTGTGCATGGACAAGCATGGCAACACAAGGGTGCATAAGTACACCACCTCCTCAAGCCGTGTTACCATCGACGGAGTTCATGCCAAAGAACCTCAAATCAAGAGAATTCCGGTCATCGAAGCCAGCCAGCGGATGCCGCAGAAACAGAAGACCCGGAAGACCGTAGCTGAGCTAGCGCAGGAAGTAGCAAGCCTGGCAGAAACTTGCAAAGAGATCCACCGCGTCAACACTTCCCTCACCAAGACCGTCCTCAAACTGTTAGAATCAAAGAAGCGAAGGGACGATGAGGAAGACCATAGCCGCGACCTTAAGAAGGGCAAGCGCCCTTTGTAAACACCTTAGTTAGAGAGCACATTAGTGATAGTTAGTTCGAGTTAGTTAGTTTGCTTTAGTTGTTAGAGTTGTTTAATAAAGTGCTCTCTCTTTTAATAAAGAAGTATTCCACAAGTTGAGCTATTTTTGCCTATATATATATTTTCTGGATATGTTTTTGTCTCCACCATACTGTGCATGCAAGATAACAGAAAACAAGTGTGGGGGAGAAGAACAGACGACCAAACGGCATCTTCCACGACCAAAATCAAGAAAAATGGGAAAAGCACAGAACAAACGACTCGCACGACGAACCACGGCAGAACCCAGTTCGGCCACGTCTCGTCCACCACTCGGTTTGCTTCCTGAACTTTTTAAATTTTTGTAATTTGCTTTCCGTTTTGAATTTAAATAAAGATGCCCTGCTAAAATGTCCTGATAACCTAAAAGATAAAGTTTCACATGTTTATACTCTTAGAAATATTTATTGCTTTTGGGATGATCAGAATGAGGTTAGAATAATGAGAACCATCTTTCTTTTATCTTGTCTATGGAGAGTGCTTTAAAAATCATTAGCTAAGTTTCTCCTTTGTGATCAATAATATATCTCAGTAGAGCTTTCATTGAAAATAAATTTGATTAAATGCTACTTACTTGTATTGAGCTTTGTCAAATCTAGAGCTAATTTGAAGTTTTATCTAAGTCTATGATCAAGATCACGTACACTGCTTTCACTAAAGTATCTATGCTCTAAGATTTTTGATCTCTGTCTCCCATATCATGAAAAAAGGTACAGCTAAAAAAAAGAAGAAGAGAGAAAAAGCCAAAGAAAGAAAAGAAAAAAATTATTATGAGTGGAGAGAAAAGTGAGAGAGAGGAGAAAATGGACAAGTGTTCTACGGGTCAGAAGAACCCCCCTCTCAGAAAAAAAGGCATAAAAAAGAGAAGAATAATGGACATGTGTCCGAGGGTGAGTAGGGCCCACTTCTCTAAAATAATAAGTGAGAGAGTAATAATGGACGCGTGTCCGAGGGTGAGTAGAACCCAACTCTCCACAAAATAGCTGAATACCTTGTTCTAAAAAATGGGAAAAGATAGAAGATTCTAAAGTCAGAGCAGTGGTTTTTAAAATTTGACACACGCACATATCTTGATCTACGACCTATGACAGGCCTCTTCATGGATACAGATTTTGACCCAGCAATATATGCAAAGTAAGTCTGCTACATCTTTACATTCTAAAAACTTCACATATATTTGAGAGTATCACAAAGGAGTAAGCAAGGCTGCATTTAAAAAAAAACTTATTCAAACTCTCTCCATTGACTTGATTTGAGAAATAAAGGTGATCTGTTTCTAACTATGCTCAGATATCCCCTTAATACAGATATGACTAAGGAGTATAATTATGTTGATTCTTGTCTCTACGGTTGTAAACCATCCTTTTATCGAGGACGAGTAAAAGCCTAAGTGTGGGGGAGTTTGTTGGCACATTTTATCTATGAATATTTCCCCTCACATTTACTGGAAAAAGGACTAAAATATAATTAGATCACCTTATTAGGGTTTATATTGACAATTTCCACGAGTTTTGGTGAATCTATGAATTTACAGGGACTATTCAGAAAATATGCAAAGAAACCACTCTAGAAGACTCCAGAAGGCTCCGAAACTCAATGTGACTTAGCACCTAAGAAAGAAGCATCTAGAAGGATCAAGGACCCACCTGGCCGAAGTGGACCCCGAGGGGGGCCCACCCCAGCCCGATCGGCCTGGTGGTGGGGCCGGTCGGCCCCCCCTGGCGCCAAATGGGCCCAGCTTCCGGAATGTTCTTCCACCGCCTATGAGGATCAATCTAAACCACAAGTTAAGGTCAGTTTGATCGTACGGTGCATGTCATCTCCTCCGGGCTATATAAGCAGACCCCCTGACCCCAGGGCAGACAACAATTCATTCTATCAGATCCTCCATGCCTATCTGAGATTAGAGCTTTAGATTAGAATTAGAGTTGGAGAGTTAGTATCAAGTTGAGAGATTAGAGCCACGATCTATTTAGATCAAGCTAATCTTGTTCGAGAGGATTAGAGAGGGGTAGAGGCGAAGCTGAAGGAAGGCCCGGACCTGTCGGTGTCTCCTCTTCATCTTCTACCTCTGGGATCAACTCCATTGGAGCCTGATCCTGAGACCTTGTGGAAAGATCGACTTCTTATTCAAGTGAGTAACATTGTTTTATTGTTCTTACGGTTCATAACTCTTTGAGTACTTTAATTCCTGTCGCTCTTGAGTTAAAGTTGCATGTTTAGTGTAAGCGTGGTGCTTAGACTAGCTAGCTTATGAATGCCTTGTATATTCCGGATTGTGTGGTAGAAGCGGGAAGTGACCTTGTTCCCGTCTGTCCTTTGCAGTCCACCTCCCGTCTATAGAAACCGTAGGACTCCCCCCATAGATTCTCGGGAGGTTCCCTTTCCTAAGTGTGCCTTCAGACAATCACCCCATAAGAACAATATAGACATAGCTTGTGAGAATAAGAACCAGACATCCTTAAGTTTTCCTTATCTCTCTTTCTGTCAAGTCCTTGATAGCTACTCAGTGATTAGTTGTATACCTCAGATACTCTCTTTACCATTCTCCTTGTGGATTCGATATTTAAAACCCTCTCCTGGGTGGAATGCTCACCGGTATCTGTGCGCTTGCGGATTATCCATCATAATATTTCTGTAGGCTTAACAAATACCAACATCCACCATGTTCAACGGTGCCATGCCTAGCGTCTTGATGGGGTACAGTTATCGTTTGTCCATGAAGTTGTAATGGATCTTGATGTGTAGTCACCCACTCTCGTTTGGATCTTATATCTATCATACCCTTTGTTGACGATGCTTAATGTTTAAGGTTAGCAACCATGCCTTCGGGGTTGCTCCCGTAGATCACGTCAACATACCGTGTTCATTAGGGTTAGTATCGATTACCTTCGCATAGTGACATGTACGGGGGAAGGGAAACACCTAATTCTTTGTTCACATGCTTAAATAGATTGGATCGGGGTTTTATCATGTGTTGGGTGATTGCATCTTCAAGTTCCTAGTCTCCATGGGCATACATTCTTCATACACGTGAACCTCCTTTCTCCCTCTGTTGGTGTTTCTTAATGTCACCAATAGTTGTACACCTAGAGGGAACGTATAAGAGCGACCGGGTATACCGCAAGCGCACAGAAATACCGCTGTAGCACTTCCCCAAGGAAGGAGAGTATTCCAAGGGTATCGAATCCAAGGAACGATGTGCACTATCTCCTACTTTAGTAAAGAAGATCCAAGGACACAACACTGATTGATAGGATAGGTAGAAAGATCTGCCTCGACCGAGCGCAGAGTCTAGTTACGGTCTCTCAGGTATAACACTCACTTCGGGCGCCAAGCACATCCTAACTTTTTAGGGAGAGGCCAATGTGCTGGCAACGAGCCCAACTCGGTACGCGACGCAGAGGGTTTGCAAAGGGTCCAACAGGCTGTCACCACTGCGACCTACCTCTACGCTACGAATGTATGTGGTCTTTGAAGGGTAACCTATGGTCCAGACACCACGTCTACACCACTGACTACTACTACGAATCCGCGAGGGAGATACTGGCACTAGCTCAAGGTATGCTCTATCACTCATGCAAGATCACAAATGAACTTTAATCTAACTAGAAACATGCAGGAGCTTCACTTTACTCTAATAGACAAGCCGGCAAACTAGATGCAAACTTATGATCTAAGTCTACTAGATCGAAAGGGTTCTGCTCGAAGAACACAAGCCTCCAAACCAAGAACAAACGAAGAACACAAGAACAAAGCAACTAAGCATGCATACGACTTTAGTCTAAATAGGAAATATAGAAATACTCATTTTAGGCTAGTTGAAGAAAAAAGGCACCGCTGAGGATCGTTCTTGAGGAAGATGTCATGAACATCACATGTCCTCAAGCCTCCCACCTCACTTCCTAGCACTAATCCTATACAATGAGCTCTCCTCTCCTAAAGAGAGAGGCTCCAAGGCCAAAATGAAGAGGAGGAGGAGAATTGTGTGTTCCAAATGAGAGCCCCTCCCCTCCTATTTATAGAGGAGGGGGTGGTTTGCTTTGGTGCTCCAAGTGCTCCATCTTGTCCAGCTCTGCTGGCCGCAGCCAATAGTGTGGTGACAAGTGGCAGCAAGAACCGGGCCAAAACCGGAATATTCCTTGAAGAACCGGACATTCCAAGGTGAATTGCACTGAAAACCGGCACTAAAGATCAGCAACCAGGCGAACCAGGGGGCCAGACCGGGGCGAACCGCGCGCAGGCCACGGAACCGCCTCCCGCGTCGCGCCTGCGGGTGACGCTTCTCCCCGGCCGAGGCGCTTCCCGCGCACGGCGCACGCGCCCGGTGAGTGGCCCATGCCCGGCCGTCCGGATGCTGCCACGTGGACGGGCGAAACGGTCCGGCGCGCCCCCGCGTCGATCCGCAGCAGTGGCTGGCAGCCAATCAGGCGCCGCCATGCCAGCGATCCGCGGGAGGCCGCACTGGCCACTACTTGGCTGCCACGTGGCCGGCTCCGTGCGCCCGCCTGTGTCCGCCGCAGTGCCTACATCAGCGGCCGCTGGCCACTGCCAGGTCGACACGTGGCATGCATGCGGTCGTCAACCGGCCGGTGTGGGTCCCGTGATGACGTCGTCTATTTTGTCTCTTCTATATCTTGTGCATACGAACTCCGATATAGGCATATAATATGTCCATTTCGATCGTCTCAACGAGCCCGTCGCAATGGTGCAGTCCAAATTGGCATTTGAGATTGTTTATGATGACATCGTTTAATAGCCATTGGACTTCTTGCTCTCAACTGTACCATTTGGTACGTATTTCGGTGCATTCTGCAACAAAAGCTAGAAACACCAACACTTGTGGAAATCATCAGTATCAAGCCATATTCTAGTGTTGATGATCCTTTTAAGATTATATTATGCAGATATTGACGGTGTAAAAGCAGCAATTTTCAACCGTCAACAACACCCCCACACTTGACCTTTGCTCGTCCCGAGTAAAGGGAGTCAGGTCAAGGTGAGACATGATATCCAAAGGTATGAAGCAAGCATAAGAGATATTCCAGACCATACCCTGTACTTGTGAACTCTGAAGTGTCTATCACGCTATCTTGGGCAGTTGAAGAATGGAACGGTCATGAATCAAATCACTCCTGCTCATCATCTTAAGTAACTTGGGGTTTTGCAATAAATTTTCAAAGCAAACCTTGCTTAGCTCCTCATTTGATTCTCTCAGATCGCTCAATGTGTATATGTCCTCACCAAGGCATTAGATTGGCTTTCTTCATCCTACTTCTAATGATGGCTATATGTGGAGCTCAGGGTAGGATAAAGGATAAGGCATACTTGCATCACATATATTGCAAAGTCAAAGACTAGATCCACAGAGAAAATCAAATCATACAATCAGATCAAGATGTGCACGTGTATGGATATGGTGAGTATGGTAAGGTGGATACTAGGCCCGGAATGGGTGCTAGATATTACCATACATATATGATGAAAGCTGAGGTTGATGGTAAGGTGGACACTAGCCCCGGAATGGACACTAGTTATTTCCATCAAAATTATGGAACTCCTTTTTGCATGATCTCATCTCTCCCCTATTTCTCCTTTATTTTGGACATAGGCTATTCTTTCTTCTTCTTTTTTTTCATCATGCTTTGAGCATGTGTCTCTCTACTTTTTTTTCTTTTTTTTCTTTTTTTTTCATAGCCCATGTCTCTTGAAGGATACTTTTGGAGAGAGATGTCACACCACATATGGAGCTTTATTTTTATGAAGTGGATGAATGATACAATGCTAACTTCTAGTGTAGAAGCATAGCAAGGGGAAATAGGTGTGCACATGAATCTTGATCATGAAAGTAATGAAAAGAATTCTCGCAAGGGTCACAAACTTTGACAAAGCTCAATGCAAGAACAAGCAGGATATGAGTAGAAGGTTTTCAACTATATCATATGGCTCAAGTAGGACGGTGGCATATCAAAGAGGAGCTTTGCAAAGGGTTTTTATGTTTTCAAATAAAATTCCCAAGCACTCAAACATAAAGAGCAAAGATCATATCATCAAACCATATCACAAACGTCAACTAATTAGATAAGCAGGAGTTCCCTAATGATATTTGTTCACAAGCATCAGGATGATAAGTAAGGAATAAAACATATGGAAGCCAACCACAGGAATCATGTAGAGCAAGCATAGCACACATTGCTGAGTTTGATTTCAAAGGATATGAATTGAAATTAAATCAAACTCATGGATAGGATAGAGTGAGATAGAGGGTGCACATACCATCGCTTCTGAAGGATAAGAGATCAAGGAAGACCAGTGGTGATTTGGCTGACCAGAGGGCAGCCGGGTCACTCTAGTTTACCTTGCTCTTGTCATGAAAGCGTAGTCGATGTTGTGCAGCGCCTGTGTGGGAGTTCTCTAGTGGATATGTCGATGATGAGCTTGAGAGAACTCCCCCACACTGGTGGTTGATCCTGGTGCTGTTCCTCAAACAAAAAGTGGAAACAAAAGGGGGACTCTACTGGTTCAAGAACCATAGAGCCTTTATCCAGATTCAAATATTTTTGGGTTTTTTATTTTTTTATTTTTTTTATTGTCACCTTGTCATTTACTCAAGAAGGGTTAGACCACGATTGCATTTCATACACAAAGGGGAATATACTTACCTTGGACCTTTGAGAGGTCATATGTACCACCTTTGAATGTTGTGCAACATGAATCTGACACCTCAGCTTACCTTCCCATTTGAATTTAGCTAAATGACTTACCCATTCAAATTTGATAATTTTCTGCAGGGGTTAGTCAGCATATATGCAACCAAGATCTATGAAAATATAAATCTAAGGTTCATCAATCGAAACTCGACACCACGTCTTGTTTTGACTGAAGAAGACAATTTTAACCTAAGCACCATGCTTAATTTAAAACAATCTATGAATACACGATATATCATATGCATTCAAACCAGAGTATATAAACAAAGATAAAGGAAGCATGAAAGCATGATCAAGCTATCATCAACAAGGGACATAAGCATGAGCATAAGACGGTGAACCTCGGGAACCTCCCGGAGGGCTTTGTTTAATGTCAAAAGCAGGACTTACCTAACTATTGGGCAAGATGCAAGAGCTAACATCATCTCCACACCAGGATAAGATTTGGTAGAGGAGGAACTTGACTCAGGATGCTCACATACCTCCCCCACACTTGAAGTTTGCATTGCTAGGCAACAAAACTCAAGTGTGTGGTGATCAAGCTTCCTTTTGTAAACATTCCCTCACCAAAGCGTATCTAGGTGTTGCAGCTGATGTGGCTTACATGTTCGTCAGCATCACCTGTCCATCTTTCTTCTCAATCTCTACCTGAAAGGTTAGTGACCAAAAATACCCGAAGGACAACTTATCCAAACAACATGTTCTTGCTTTTATTTGAAAAGGGAAATAAAACCTAACCTAATCCAGGCTATCTCCTGGTAGTGCTTTGTTTATTTAAGGTCATAAGCTCGACCATGGGAACTTCATCTTGCAGCTATCGTTGGTGGCGTCATTCCCGCCTCACCACCAATCCTTGATGTATCAGTGAAGCTCTAGTTGCAAGGTTAGTACCACAGTGCACACATGAAACCTGATATGCTTATGATAGACATATACATCTACAACCAGCCTTCTGAACTTTCTGCAAAAGAGGACCATAAGGTGATTGCAGCCCTCACGTGTGCTCAGCGTACTAAGCAAGTCTGACTCTTGAGGGACATGATGCGAGCATGGTCTGTATGGTAGATCAAGAATGAAGCCACCATGCTTGTGTGTGGAATCCTTTCCTCCGGACTCCAGAGTCAGTGCCTCGAAAGGTTCCATGGCCCATGAATTCTCCATCTCAAGAGAGTCGTCGCGGAAGCTCGATGTTGACTCTCGATCATGATCGAAAGCAACATGATACGGGCCAGCGGGAAGAGGTTGAAACTCGGTCGAGAGTGGTGACGATCGTTCGTCTTCATGGAAGTGAAGAGGGTCTTCCGAGTCGTACTCATGAGGAGTAGAAGGCTCTACAACCTTAATGAGAACAGGCTCGGATGATGCGACCGGAGATGTATGCATCATCTTCTCGAGTGGGTTTTTCTAGGGAAAAGCCTTGCCATGGGATGTCCCGGGCAAGGGGTAGCAGTGGCAGAAGCGACTCCCCCAAGCTTATCATCTAGGCTCCCTAAAGATGTATTGAAGAGCTGCTCTAGAGGGGAGCCTAGGAGAAGATCGAGATCAAGGACATCGAAGATGTGAAAGTCAAAGCTAGCCTCGATCCCGTCTATGATAAGCGGCATGGCACTTGCGATCCCCCGACATTCAAGAACACGTCCAAACGGATAGGTCTTGAGGAGCATGTCGGATGGTGCTAGCGGGACTCTGCCCAAAAGAGTTTCTGCTAAGTGCCATGGCAAAATGTTAACCTCCATGATGAGGTTACAATGGGCCTCTACGGCAATGCCTCTGATAGAGCAAGGGACAACCAGAGAAGGTGAACTATTCCAAGTTGCCTCGGAAAATCGTGTCACACCCTCTGACCATTCCTCTCTCATGGCCTCCTCAGGACATGCTTCATCAGGAGGATCGGGAGGTAGAGGAGGCACTGCAGGCCTAAGGGAAGGTTCTGTCGAAAGATTTCTAGAATGATCGGTATGGACAGAATAAGGATCCTCCCCTAATTGGGCATCAATAGAATTCGAGGTGTCTGAAAGATTTCTAGATGGGTCATCCTCGAATTTGCAGGTGGACACCGAAGGTTGAATTTCTTCATCCTTTGGCGTTCGGGGTTCGTAAGAGGGCTCAACAGACAAGTCATGGGATTCAGAAGATGAAGACTCGGACTTGGATGTTGAGGGGCTCTCATGGATAGGCTCAGATTCCTGGTGGAGCTTGGGCCCGACAGCTTGGTAGTGAGTGGGAAGACTATCTAGGAGTTCCCTACCTTTAGCCGGATCCCTACGGAGAAAAGGCTCTCTGACATCAAGACATCTAGCAGAGCGCTTGTCGAGACCGTCATAAAAGTTGTGAAGCAACTGAGAGTCAGGTATCCATAAAGGAGGTCCGCAATTAATCAGGCATCAAAAATCTACGCCAGGCATCACTTATCGATTCCTTCTCTTTCTGCCGAAAACGGTGGATACGTTCCCGTAGAGCAGCAATACCAGACAGAGGGTAGAACTCAAGACAAAACTTATCTCTAAGCTCAACCCAACTATCATTCATGCTACCTACGGAGCATGTGTACCATCACTCCGCTTTCCCTACAAGGGAGTACGGGAACAACTTCCACAGGAAGGTATCCTGTGTCATGCCCGCGGTAGCAAAGCACAAACACAAGTACTCGAAATGACGTACATGAGCATATTGGTTCTCACTCGGTAACTTAGAGAAGGAAATGTTCCGAACCACCGTGATGGTTCTAGGAAGGAACTCTGAGCCAGATGTGAGGAAAAGCCGCACAGAAGGCGGTGGCTCTGGGAGCTCATCCCTAGGGGTAGTGATGCTTTTACAGGAAAGCTTCACCATTGGTAGCGGGGGTAAAGGTAGAAGGAAAGAAACCAAAAGGATATCTGATGGGTAACGGGGTGTGAAGGTAGAAGAAAACAAAAAAGATAAATACGAGGACCACTAGGTTCGAAGATAGATACAGCAACCGTTCCCCGGCAACGGCGCCAGAAATGCTTGTTGGCGTTTCTTAACGTCACCACTAGTTGTACACCTAGAGGGAATGTATAAGAGCGATCGGGTATACCGCAAGCACACAGAAATACTGTTGTAGCACTTCCCCAAGGAAGGAGAGTATTCCAAGGGTATCGAATCTAAGGAACGATGTGCACTATCTCCTTCTCTAGTAAAGATGATCCAAGGACACAACACTGATTGATAGGATAGGTAGAAAGGATCTGCCTCGACCGAGTGCAGAGTCTAGTTATGGTCTCTCAGGTATAACACTCACTTCGGGCGCCAAGCACATCCTAACTTTTTAGGGAGAGGCCATTGCGCTGGCAACGAGCCCAACTCGGTACGCGACGCAGACGGTTTGCAACGGGTCCAACAGGCTGTCACCACTGCGGCCTACCTCTATGCTACAAATGTACGTGCTCTTCGAAGGGTAACCTATGGTCTAGACACCATGTCTACACCACTGACTACAACTACGAATCCGCGAGGGAGATACTGGCACTAGCTCAAGGTATGCTCTATCACTCATGCAAGATCACGAATGCACTTTGATCTAACTAGAAACATGCAGGAGCTTCACTTTACTCTAATAGACAAGCGGGCAAACTAGATGCAAACTTATGATCTAAGTCTACTAGATCGAAAGGGTTGTGTTCGAAGAACACAAGCCTCTAAACCAAGAACAAACGAAGAACACAAGAACAAAGCAACTAAGCATGCATACAACTTTTGTCTTAATAGGAAATATCGAAATACTCACTTTAGTCTAGTTGAAGAACAAAGGCACCACTGAGGATCGTTCTTGAGGAAGACGTCATGAACATGACTGTCCTCAAGCCTCCCACCTCACTTCCTAGAACTAATCCTATACAAAGAGCTCTCCTCTCCTAAAGAGAGAGGCTCCAAGGCCAAAATGAAGAGGAGGAGGAGAAGTGTGTGTTCCAAATGAGAGCCCCTCCCCTCCTATTTATAGAGGAGGAGGTGGCTTGCTTTGGTGCTCCAAGTGCTCCATCTTGTGCAGCTCTCCTGGCCGCAGCCAATAGTGTGGTGACATGTGGCTGCAAGAACCGAGCAAAAACCAGAATATTCCTTGAAGAACCGGACATTCCAAGGTGAATTGCACTGAAAACCGGCACTAAAGATCAGCAACCGGGCTAACCAGGGGGCCGGACCGGGGCGAACCGCGCGCAGGTCGCGGAACCGCCTCCCGCGTCGCGCCTGCGGGCGACGCGTGTCCCCGGCCAGGGTGCTTCCCGCGCACGGAGCGCGCGCCCGGTCAGCGGCCCACGCCCGACCGTCCGTATGCCGCCACGTGGATGGACGAAACGGTCCAGCGTGCCCCCGTGTCGATCCGCGGTAGTGGCTGGCAGCCAATCAAGCGCCGCCACGCCAGCGATCCACGGGAGGCCGCACTGGCCACTGCTTGGCCGCCACGTGGCCGGCTTTGTGCGCCTGCCTGTGTCTGCCGCAACGCCTACGTCAGCGGCCGCTGGCCACTGCCAGGTCAACACGTGGCATGCATGCGGTCGTCAACCGGCCGGTGTGGGTCCTGTGATGATGTCGTCTATTTTGTCTCTTCTATATCTTGTTCATACAAACTCCGATGTAGGCATACAATATGTTCATTTCAATCGTCTTGACAAGCCCGTCGCAATGGTGCAGTCCAAATTGGCATTTGAGGTTGTTTATGATGACGTCCTTTAATAGCCATTGGACTTCTTGCTCTCAACTGTACCATTTGGCACGTATTTCGGTACATTCTGCAACAAAAGCTAGACACACCAACACTTGTGGAAATCATCAGTATCAAGCCCTATTCTAGTGTTGATGATCCTTTTAACATTATATTATGCAGATATTGATGGTGTAAAAGTAGCACTTTTCAACCGTCAACACTCTCTTTAACATAATCTAGGGTTAGTTTGTCTTTACTTTATAGATTAATCTTTGTCAGTGTTTTAGACACCGAGCCTACCACGGGGTACCCGAAGTAGTAGATTGTGCGGTGGGCCTCACCTAGATCAGGAACACGATGGTGAGACACAAGGCACACAATTAGACAGGTTCGGGCCGCAATGTGCGTAATACCCTACGTCCTATATGCTCAGTGGCTCTGTGTTGATTGCGTATGTTTTGAGAGGGGTCGCTGCCTCACCTTATATGCTACAGGAGGCAGGGTTACAAGTCGGATTGGTACAAGAGTACTATTCGAGTAGGACTAGGAGTAGCCTATACGAGTAATAGAAAGCTATCCTAATCTTAGTACAAGTCCTTGTCCGTCTTGTCTTGCCTTGTGGCCCACAGTAAACTTGCACCGTGGCCCAGTAGTCGAGTAGTCCAGGTGTGCAGGTCTTATCTCCCGAGTATGGCCCACATGTGTGGTGGGCCTAGGGATGCCCGGTAGACAAGCCCCCGAGTACGTTGTAGTCGAGTGTGATGCATCCAAGTAGTCTTGAAGGTCTCCACGAGTAGTTCCCAAGCGTGCCCGAGTTCTACAAGCTTTGATCTTCGATAATACTTGAATCATCATGAGGCTGGAAGGTACTCCAACTAACTCCACGAGTAGTCTTGAAGTCTTCTCAAGTTGTTCCCAAGCGTCCTCGAGTACTTCCCTTGAAGATCTTCAATAATACCCACTTCGTTATTGAAATCTTTGCATCAAATATCCATATGGAAATGCGATTACTAAAATCGCATTCCATATGGAATGTAGCCCCCGAGCCTTAGGTCGAATCTAGGATTCAAGCTGAGGGTCAATCTTCTATTACTTGATCTTGCTCCAAAAAATCTGTAGAAATCCCGAAGAAATCATATGGGAATGCGATTACTAAAATCGCATCGCATATGGATGTAGCCCTAGAGCCTTAGTTCGAATCGTAAATTCAAGCTGAGGGTCAATCTAAAGTCTTCATCAAATAATCCCACAAAATCCTGAGAAAAAACCGAAGGACACGTGGCACGGAGCCCCCGAGCCTTGAGTCGAGTACTTCTCGAATTGAAGGATCCAATCTGATTGTAGAAAGTGGCCTGAGTTCAGTGTACTGTAGCTGTCTAAAATCCAATCCCATCGAGTAGTAGAGCCCCCGAGATGGAGCCGAGCAGGTCTTGGAATTTGTAAAAATCCCACTGACTTAGCCGAAAATATTTGCCCTATGTGAAACCAATCTGTTGAATACGAAGGGTCACCAGGTCGAACCGTTTGGGTTTTGGCTTATAAATACCCCTAGGGTTTCATTGCTTCCATTCGCCCTTAGATCTAGAAAAAGGCCTTAGCCACCGTAGCCGCCACAAAGTTTGAGCACCTATGCCGCTAAGTTCCGCCATCTGCACCCCCTCGCAGCCCCTGAGCAGATGCGAAAGAAAACTCTCGTGACTGGAAGGATGAAGGCTGCGCCAACCAAGGGTCAAATGAAGAAGAAAAGTTCCGGTCGCGGCAAAAATCAGTTGCCAGAGCCGAAATATAAGACGGTGGTGATTGAGAAACCCCCGAGCCAAGCTGCATCTTGGAAGAAGACCAAGATGAAGGAAGAGGACATCAAAGCCCTTGAGGTCGTCGGCTTCCTGCGTGAGAAGGTAGTCGCGGGCTGGAACTCTGCCACTGGGGATGCGTGGCCCATGGAGAAGAATCTAGATGAAATCCCAATGTTCAGCCACTTTGTCGAGCGTGGATTCACTCTCCCGGCTTCGAATTTCTTCAGAGGGTTACTTGACTTCTTCAAGCTGGAGCACGTACACTTGAATCCGAACAGCATCTTCCAGATCGCAGTGTATGTGCACTTCTATGAAGCTTTTCTTGGAATCCGCCCGCATTGGGCCTTGTTCAGGAGAATATTCTGGTTGAAGTCGCAACCCAATGCCAACTTCCCAGTAGTAGTCGGTGGAGTTGGTCTTCAGATGCGTCAGAAGGCACAAGACTTGTACTTCAAATATGACTTGATAGACTCCAACCAGGACTGGAAAGCCAGATGGTTCTACATTGAGAATGCCCCACCTCAACTGCCAAAGCCCCACCAGTATATGAAGCAATCTGGAAGAACGAACCGTCAATGCAAGAGTGCATCCAGATCCCCGAATTGCTGGCAAAGATTGCCCAGAAGAAGGCACAGGGCTTGACAGCTGAGAGGGTAGCCTTCAGCTTCATGAAGCGCCGAGTACAACCCTTGATGCAAAGGGAGCATCTTGGGTATGAGTATACTGGCCTTGATGATGGTTCGAGAATGTCTGTAGAAGAGATCAGTGACGATCTCGTGATGGAGAAGCTGCAAAAGATCTTCAAGAACCTTGATGGGATACCAGCAGCTATCCAAGAGTTCGGTGCTGATAATCCTCCACGTCTGGTAAGTATTCGCAAACTAGCCCCCGTGTACTTGTTTGAAAGTAGTCGTGTACTAACTGATTTGCCTTGTTTTTGCAGGATGATGTTCTGAAGTTCGTCTCCATCCCTCCTCCTTGTCCCCGTGACCGAGAATAGGTGCCAGAGGTAGAGCCATCATGAGTTGAGGCTCAAGCCCCCGAGAGTAGCCGTCCTGCTCAAGGGGAAGATGAAGTGCTGGTGGAGGATGTCTCCTCAAGCGATGACGACGAGCAAACACTTCAACAACGTTTTGAAGTGAAGGCTCGTTATGGGTACTCTGAGCGCCCATCCCTAGTGGTATTTCCGTAGGGGCATTGAAGAGGCCATCTTCATTCCGTGCTGATGATGTGACGCAGCCTCCGCGGAAAAAGAGGACCACAGTTGGGAAACGTGTTGTGAAGAAAATCACAGCCTTGCCATCCATTACGGTTAGTTTTATGAACTAAGTAGCCAATATCTTGTAGGATACTTGTAACTTTTTGGAATGGCTTGTAACTTTAACTATGCAGGTTATCGAGAGTACTAGTCATGTACCCGCGAGTAGCCCTGCAAGGCCAACAGAACCCGAGATGGTTCAAACATCACCCGTGGAGACGGTGATGCCTGAGCAACAAAAAGCCGCGGTGCTGAGAAGTGTGCCACCGGTAGAGAGTGTCCCAGTGGAGCCTGCAGCACCCACATTCTTTGATATGTAGGGACCAAGAACTATGGTGCCTCGTGCTGTTCTATAAGTACCCGAGTACTCGAGTACTTCTTTGAGTTGATAAATTTTAATAAGCTGACAGACTTGTTGATGCAGGAAATCCACTGATGTGAAGTGGGGGGCTTTGGGAAGTAGTCCTGCTGGGGGTACTCAAAAACCTCCAGTGGAACAAGAAGATGTTCTCCCAGAACCCCGAGTGGTAGCTGCTGAAACCGATGCCGCAGAGTCGTTGTTCCTTCTTTGGAGTGATATAGTGAAGGCAACGGTGGATGCTGCTTCCAAGCCAAGAACCCAGGAACCAGAAGACATAGAGGCAGTGGTGAATGAAGGCCTAGAGGTTGATCTAGAAGCCAGATTGAGCCATGAAGAAGCCTTAGTTGCTGAAGCCCCCGTGCGTCAGATAGATGCACGGCTAGTGCTGGAAGACAGCCCAGAAGGTCGCATAGTGCCGCATGAGCCAGAATTTGAAGCTCGGCTCCTCTACGTAGTACTGCGATGAACTTAGAGGTGGGAACAAGTACCCAATCCAAGGTTAAATGTTTAATGCCATATGATGACTCGTGCCTGGATGAGGACAACCTGCAAGCGCACTCCGAGATGTTCCACGGTGTAGAAAAGCTCTTTGCGGTAAGTTTGAGAACATAGTCCCTTGTAGAATAGTTTAACCAAAGATAACTTGTCTTTGATCCTTGAGTTGTTTGCTTTTTCAAGAAGTTGTCAAGCAGTTGAAACGGAAGACTCGTCTGCTTGAGCCATATGCGGCTCTTGACATTTCTAAACGCAATCACCTAAGAATGGGTTTGGAACCCATCCTGGTAATAGCACCAGAAATGCTGGTTGGTAATTCTTAACATTACAGGAGTCTGCAAGCGCACGGAAGTACCATTGTAGCATTTCCCCCAAGGAGTATTCCAAAGGGTATCGAATCCAAGGAAGGCTTTGGCGAATTAACAAGCTCAACACTATTGCAATGAGTATAGATCATAGACAGAAATAAATCAGACACTCAAATACAGGGGTAAGATAATGATAATAGGGGTAGTGTGATCACACACACACTCACTCTCTCTCTAAGGGGTCCTAGGCATAGAAGGCAACATACGAGTTAGTTCTAGGTTCTTATGTACTATACACATAAAGCTGGTAGGAACGAGTTAGATACACTAGCGTTGAAGAACAATGACTTAAGCACCCAGGTACCACGGGGAGCTAACCTCCCGTGTTGCTTCCGCACAACTCCGGTTGTTAGATTTTAGACTCCTACAACTTATCCGAACGTGGGGGATTTCAGAGGGACCAACGGCTGTCACTACCGCGGCCTACCCCAAGACAAACCGTGGGATAATCTCAAAAGGTAGCTACGCAACCCAAGCACCATGCTTACATTGTTAGCCGGACTTGACCGGCCCGGGCTATTGTGACCCAGGTCAAGCCACCAGATAAACCAGCCAATTACACCGAGTACCGTAGCTTAAGCACAGACTTCATACAACGTAGTCATGTCATCTAATTAGATCAAAGCAGGTTAGGTACACAAACGTATTCGTGTTTTCCTATGTCTGTTCAACTAGATCAAATGGTCATGTTCGTGAAGAACATGAGCCTCTAACTTATGAACAAACACCGAAAACATGTGAAAGTCACCCGTCAAGTGGATCGAAAGGCCTTGTTCATCAAGAACAAGAGCCTCTAAATGATGAACAGGTGAAGAACATATGAACAAATCACCCATGTATACTAACACAACTTTATATGAAACAGCTGTAGAATTGAAGTAGATCAAAGTCATACAAATGAAATAAGATACAAGAGAACTCATACCTAGATCCCAAAGTAGACTTGGAACCTGAAGTAGAACTACTCTAGCCTACCTCCTAGCCTTGAGACTAAAAGTGAGAGAGGTGTTGCAAGTGTGGAAGGTTCATATGTGAGCCCCCTCTCCTTCTATTTATAGGCCCGGGCACCGGCGAGGAGTGGATGCAAACACCCCGGGAATGGCTCCTAGGACCAATAGGGAAGCACCACGTGGAAGCCCCACGGGTCGGCCGACCCCCTGTGGGCCCCACTCGGGGTGTGCTTTCTCCTGGTGGCTGTCCTGTGGGTCCTTAGGTCGGTTCCCGGTGTCCACCCTGTTTTGGCGCGATTTGCATGCTTTTGTGGGCCCATGGATCCATGTGACGTCCATGTGTCACGCTCTGATTCGTCGGGGGGTGCTTCACTTGGATTGCTTGCATGGCATGCATGCATGGCGCCCTAGTTGGCAGCTTTGCATGCATGGCATCCTTGTTGGCTGCCCACCTAGGATGAGGTGATGTGGCATGAATCATAGAAGGTGAGTTTGCCACTCTTTTCTTGCTTATTTTGCTGCAATCAAATAATCTCTAAGGACAAGTGGAACTACATTATTCTTAACTAAATACGTGTAAGAAATGCCTTATGCTCCTTTATTTATGAGTATATTGACAACTAAAGTAGGCACTTAACAGCCGTCAACAACTCCCCCAAGCTAGCCTCTTGCTCGTCCCGAGCAAGAGATTAAGGACTTAGGATGGTTGATCAGGAGTTGCTACAATGTTGTATTCCTAATGTATAACAAGATACAGCTAGGTACTCTATCAAGGATTGAAAAAGTTGGTAGTGATCTTACCTTACACTCGATTGATATGGGACGTGTAGCTTCACCTGCCTTGGGCGGTTGAAAGATAGAATGGTTGTATAAAGTTTACCAATCACATGTACCTTGATCAGTTATCAATCTGGAGGTTTTGCAGGTTTTTCAAAAAGAAATCAAAGTTCCTCAAATGATACTCTCGGATCGCTCAATGTGTATGATTCCTCACCAAGGAATTGTTTTGCCTTCTTTCACCACCTACTTCTAATAAGCTGATATGTGGAGCTGTAGGTAGGGAAACATGTGGCATACCTGTTTCTCATGTATTGTCGAGTCGAAAACCGGATCCTTGGGATAACAAGTCATACACCCTGATCAAGATGTGCAAATGTGTGTGTATGGTGGATGGATGATGAACTCCTTTTTTGCATGATTTTACTCTCCTCCTTTTTGAAAATTTTGAGACTTGGGCTATGTCTCTTTATTCTTTCTTTCTTTTTTCCCTTTTTTTATGCATGCCCTTGAGCATGTTTTTTTACATAGCCCATAGTCCTCGCTGAATATTTTTGGAGGGAGAGTAATCATGGAACAATGCACAGAGTTTTATTTTGTGGAATGGATGGGGGATGGATGAAATGATGGTTACTAACTTCCAGTGTAGAAGTTTCACATATGGTGGTGTGTACGTGATCTTGATCATGGGAGTGATGACAAGTTTACTCGCCGAGGGTCACATCAATTCAACAAGACTCAATAAAGAAATCAGGTAGCATATGTGGAGGTTAACAGAAGCTAAGATCTACATATGGCCATGGATAGGAATTTCTTATCATTGAGGAACTTATCATTTTAACATTTTTCAAAAGAAAACTCCGGATATCAAACATCACTTAGTACTAGCTAATAGCAACTCTATTATACCATATCATACCTCACAACAACTTAGGCATGCTTTTTCTACCCACAAGTTTCAAGCTCCGGTTCGATCATACTAGCCAACAAACTCAAAACTTAAATAGGGTACTAAGCTGTAGACAAGGCATACAAGAGGAATAAACTGAGCAACTATTCATCTTTACAACCATGAATAAGAACACTCTTACCGTGCATATGAAAACAAACTAATTTAAGAAAGCAAATAAATATTTTTTTGGCCTTTTTAACTTTTCAGATTTTTATGTGTTTTTAGCATATGGAGCTCTGAAAATAATAGAAGATACAAGTTACCTCAGAATGGGGGTCCTCCCCCAAGCTAGCTTCAGGCTCACTGTTGTGGAGGGTAGAATCCCTTCCACGCGTAGTAAGCCCTCTGCTCCTCCAGCTGTCGCTACTGTCTCTAGTACAGTTTAGACTCAAGGGAGTCGTCCGGATGGAGTTCACATATGAGCTCGTATTTCGACAAAGTGCAAGTAGAATGGAGCAAGGGTATCTTGATTCTTTTTAGAGGTCAGAACTTTTATTGAATAGGATAACTTACCGATCATACCTGTCGGCGAAGGGCTCTTTTGTTTCAAGTCTTCCAGAGCCAGACTATCTCCCACATTACTTACTTTAGTGTAGGGTCAGCCACTCTTGGAGATAAGGGAGTCGGCTCCCTGTCCACTCCTTTCCACACCTTCTTGGTCGTCTGAGGTTTACGAGGTGCGGGGAGTGGCGCCTTGGACTGGAACATGGATTTCCAATATAGTTTCGGTCTTGCACTCATTTGCTCTTAATCTTGCTTCCAAAAATTCTTCATAAAGGCAATGACACTGTCCACTTGTGGCTGCGTAGATTCACTTCTTTGGGCAGGAATGCCCGTTCTTGGTGTGCCTTCAACCATTGAGCATTGTTCCTTACGTGGGCGAAATTCAAACCTTTCTTCCTTGCCATTGATGTGGAGACGGATTACTCTAGCGCCAACATCAATTTGTGCATCAGCCGTGCTCAGGAATGGACGTCCCACAATGAGTGGTACTTCATTGCCAATGTCCATGTCAAGTACTACAAAGTCCACTGGAATGAAGCAGTCTCGGACCTTCACCGGGATGTCCTTAGCTATCCCCGCTGGATACGGGACTGAGAAATCGGCTAGCTGCAGCTGCAAGGTAGTTGGGGATAATTCCGTATAGTTGAGTTGGTCGAAGACTACCTTGGGCATGACGCTAACACTGGCGCCAAGATCACAGAGGTCATGGTCGAATATCTGTGTTCCAATTGTGCATGTGATCGTGGGGCACCCTGGATCCTTCTTCTTTTGTGGAAGACGATTGAGTATAGCTGCGCTACACTCTTCTGTGAGCTTCACCACCTCCGAGATGGGTAGAGCTCGCTTCTTGGTGAGGATATCCTTGAGGTAACGTGCGTACGTGAGTACACGTATTGCCTCAAGGAGTGGAACATTGATATATACCTTTTGAATCATGTCCACGAAACGAGTGAATTGTTCATCCACTGTTGTCTTCCTGTTTCGCTGAGGGAATAGCAGTATATGTGTTTCAATAAACTCAGGTTTATCTGCCCTGTCTTCAGGTGCTCTTGCTTGTGAGGGCTCCCTCATGCCAAGTGGTTCGCCATTGGGCTCTTCATCCCCCTTTCGCTTTTCCTTGTTCTTGCATGGTTAGGATAGGGCAGATCGCGAGTGGTCTTACCCCCTCTCGTGACTACCGCTTTTGCATTTTTAACCGGTGGAACCACAGCGACTAATTGAGCTAACTGGGTTTCTATCATCTTATTAAAACTCAACTGGTCCTTAAGAGGAGAAGAAAGGCTATCAATTTTAAAATTAAGACTCTCAAAAGCCTTATCATAGGCAGTTGTTTTCTTATTAAAGCCTTCATTAATCTTAGCTTGCCAAAAGACTAGATCTTTCAATGAAGGTTGGTTTGGGTTGAAAGAATTACCTTGATTACCTCCTTGATAAAAAGGGCGCGATTGATTCCACATTTGACCTCCTTGTGGACGATAACCATTGTTGTTGCCGTTTCATGTACATCACATCCTCCTGAGTAGCAGGGCAGTAATTCCCTGAATGCCCAGTATTACCACAGACTTCGCAAGTCATGTGAGCATCCATAGCTTGAGTAGTGGTGGCCATGGCGGCCTTCTCATTGGCTAGATCATCCATTCTTTTCATCATTAGGTCCATCTTGGCATGCAGCATATCTGCTTCATTGACGGTATGTGTACCCCTTTGATGTGGCTGGAGTCGATCATCACTCCACCCTTTATTGGTAACCATCTTCTCAATCAGTGTAGTAGCTTTAGTAATAGTAAGAGAGAAGAGGGCTCCTCCAGCTGCAGCATCAATATGGCCTAGGGCTGTCGGAGTCAGCCCATTATAGAAACTTTGAAGAATAAGCCAGTTGTCCATCCCATGATGAGCACAAGCCAGGATGTACTCCTGGAGTCTCTCCCAAGCTTCTGGGATAGTCTCATTTGCTGTTTGCTGGAAACTTGAAATTCGCCCCCGAAGGACATTGGTTTTGCCCAATGGAAAGAACTTCACGAGGAACGCTATGGAGCACTTTGCCCAAGTGTTAATTTCTGCACGGTTCACATAGAACCACTGCTTCGCCTTTCCCAGGACTGAGAAGGGAAACAGTCGCAGACGAATAGCATCTTCCTCCACTCCTCATATAGTGAAGGTACTGCACAGTTCCAGGAACTACTGCAGGTGGCTGCTCGCGTCTTCATTAGGCTTGCCACAGAATGGGCTAGCCTGTACCATTGTGATTAGGCCAGTCTTGATCTCGAAGTTTCCATTCCCGGTGTTGATCGCAGGGCCTGTCGGCACCTGGTCAGCACAGGGAGCGGAGTAGTCGCGGAGAGTCTTCTCGACAACAGCGTTGGCCATGGAAGTTGGTGCGGATGGCACAAAGGAAGCTGGATCGACTTCCGAACGTTCACGTAGAGGAGAGCCGAAAATGAGTCGTGCCTTCCTTACGAGTGACTCAGGATCTTCAGTAACATTCGGCGGTAAGTCGAAACCAGTCATGCACTACCTGTCTTCAGCATCAATAGACAAAGAAGACAATCCAAGTTAGCCTGCATTGAGAACTGTTTTATTTCTGTCATGATTATAAACATATGCAAAGTATTGACATGTCATCCTTAAGCCTTCCCCAGCAACGGTGCCAAAAATGCTTGTTGACATTTCTTAACGCAATCACCTAAGAACGGGTTTGGAACCCATCTTGGTAATAGCACCAGAAATGCTGGTTGGTAATTCTTAACGTTACAGGAGTCCGCAAGCGCATGGAAGCACCATTGTAGCATTTCCCCAAAGGAGTATTGCAAATGGTATCAAATCCAAGGAAGGCTTTGGCGGATTAACAAGCTCAACACTATTGCAATGAGTATATATCATAGACGGAAATAAATCAGACACTCAAATACAGGGGTAAGATAAGGATAATAGGGGTAGTGTAGTCACACACACACTCACTCTATCTCTAAGGGGTCCTAGGCATAGGAGGCAACATACGAGTTAGTTCTAGGTTCTTATGTACTATACACATAAAGCTGGTAGGAACGAGTTAGACACACTAGCATTGAAGAACATTGACTTAAGCACGCAAGTACCACGGGGAGCTAACCTCCCCCGTTGCTTCCGCACAACTCCGGTTGTTAGATTTTAGACTCCTACAGCTTATCCGAACGTGGGGTATTTCAGAGGGACAAACGGCAGTCACTATCGCGGCCTACCCCAAGACAAACCGTGGGATAAACTCATAAGTAAGGTAGCTACGCAACCCAAGCACCATGCTTACGTTGTTAGCCGGACTTGATCGGCCCGGGCTATTGTGACCCAGGTCAAGCCACTAGATAAACCAGACAATTACACCGAGTACCGTAGCTTTAGCATAGACTTCATACAACGTAGTCATGTAATCTAATTAGATCAAACCAGGTTAGGTACACAAACGTATTCATGTTTTCCTATGTCTGTTCAACTAGGTCAAAGGGTCGTGTTCGCGAAGAACACGAGCCTCTAACATATGAACAAACACCGGAAACATGTGAAAATCACCCGTCAAGTGGATCGAAAGGCCTTGTTCATCAAGAACAGGATCCTCTAAATGATGTACAGGTGAAGAACACATGAACAAATCACCCATGTATACTAACATGACTTTATATGAAATAGCTGAATAACTGAAGTAGATCAAAGTCATACAAATGAAAAAAGATACAAGAGAAGTCATACCTAGATCCCAATGTAGACTTGGAACCTGAAGTAGAACTACTCTAGCCTACCTCCTAGCCTTGAGACTAAAAGTGAGAGAGGTGTTGCAAGTGTGGATGGTTCATAAGTGAGCCCCCTCTCCTTCTATTTATAGGCCCGGGCACCGGCGAGGAGTGGATGCAAACACCACGGGAATGGCTCCTAGGACCAATAGGGAAGCACCATGTGGAAGCCTCTGAGTGGAGGCCTCAAGGTCGGTTCGGCTGACCCCACAGGTCGGCCGATCCCCTGTGGGCCCCACTCGGGGTGTGCTTTCTCCTAGTGGCTATCCTGTGGGTCCTTAGGTCGGTTACCAGTGTCCACCCTATTTTGGCGCGATTTGCATGCTTTTGTGGGCCCATGGATCCATGTGACGTCCATGTGTCACGCTCTGATTCGTCGGGGGGTGCTTCACTTGGATTGCTTGCATGGCATACATGCATGGCACCCTGGTTGGGCTTTGCATGCATGGCATCCTTGTTGGCAGCCCACCTAGGATGAGGTTATGTGGCATGAATCATAGAAGGTGAGTTTGTCACTCTTTTCTTGCTTATTTTCCTGAATCAAATAATCTCAGAGGACAAGTGGAACTACATTATTCTTAACTAAATACCTGAAAGAAATGCCGTTTGCTCCTTTATTTATGAGTATATTGACGGCTAAAGTAGGCACTTAACAGCCGTAAATAGCGGCGGACATAGAAGGAGTCTCGCAGCTCAGAGAAGAGCTCAAGGAGCAAAAAGCATTGGCTCTGAGACTGCAAGAGAAGCTTGATGGCAATGCCACTGAGTACCACAATGAGATCCAGAAGCTGACGGCGTAGAAGGATGACATTGTCGGGAAGAACAAGTCACTGCGCCTAAAGAATACAGGTATTCCCCCTTTATGAATTTGTTTTTGAGTACTTATTTTGTGCAAACTTCATCCTTATAAGTTGTCTTGGTCTATTGCAGAGCTGGCTGAAGAGGTTGAGAGGCACAAGAAGAAGTCTCTTGACTGGCAGTTGGCCTTTAACCGTGACGAATCAGCTCGCCTTGACCTCAAGGCAGATTATAAGGTGCGCTGTATGGAACTTGAGCATCAAATGAAGATTCAACTTGACGGTTGGAATGACCTGCTGACTTGTATGCAGTCGCTCAAGATCAAGATTGAAGAATCCGAGTGTCTGCATGCGGAATTGAAAGTCTTGATGGAGGCAGCCGAGCTGGTAGCTAATCTCTTCGAACCCAAAGTGGTAGGAATACAACCCCATCCACTTGTGGAGAGGTTGAAGGACACGCCGCAGAAGATTCTGGAATATGCTCAGCGGCTGGCTTGTACAATTCCCAATCAAGTGCTGAGCTTCATCAAGTCCTTCTACGCAGACGCAGATCTGACGGTCATCATGGGCGGAAGATCTAGAGATTGTACTGACGACAGGCTGAACGAGTTGATGCAACAGACATCTCCTATCGCGGAAGCCGTCTCCAAGTTTATTGATCTACGCTAGATGAACCTGTAGGAAAAAACACTATGGAAAAAACAAGTGTAATTCCAAAGAAGTGTTTTATGTAATATAATTGAAAACTTGAGTAAGTCAATTATCTGGATCCCTTGTTTTCTTGTGTGAATGCCATGACTCGAATTCATGATCAATGAGTGTATGGCTGCAAAAAAGAGATACGGTACTCGAGTAGAAATACTCGAGTCTAGATGTGTTCCGAAGAACGTTAGCTTAATCACAATAAATATGAAACCTTAGCTGTAGCAGCGTAAAAAACAAGGCTTTGTTGTGAAATAAGCAAAGATACAGTAACATGTCGATATATAGAATAACCACTATATTACTGTCTTGATAAATGAGTACATTGTATTGAGTTTACAATATCTGGATACACTATTGAGTAATAGTGCCTTAAGTACCTCTGAGGCTATGAGTCTAGTGGGAGAGTACTCACAAGAATGTTCCGAAGAACTAGTAAGACCGTAGGAAACAGTGTAATGAACTCATCTTACTGTAGCAGCAACTTGTGTGAGAGTTCCACTGAGACCCTACTAAGAAAGGTGTTACTCTAGGCCGCAGCCTCTTATTGAAAATAGAACAAGGACAGCATGTGCCACTTATTGTTGTATACGACACAAAGTCATCTAGAGAGGGTTGTCATGACCCCCTACGAGTTGTCGCAGAATGAGACTGCCTGGAGATGATTATCGTGATCCCCTACGAGTAGTCATAGCCGAAGCCGCCTGGAGAGGATTGTCATGATCCCCTATGAGTAGTCGTAGCCGAAACTGCCTGGAGAGGATTGTCATGATCCCTTATGAGTTGTTGCAGGTGTAGCTGCCTGGAGAGGGTTGTCATGACCCCCTACGGGTAGAACCGACATAGCTGGTCGATGTTCCAAGAGTTGTTGACTTCTTCGCTTTCATGTGTTTGGAGACGATATGAGCCAGGGCCGGTGACCTTCGCAATAGAGAATGGGCCTTCCCATGGCGAGTTGAGTTTCTGTAGTCCTGTCGTGTTCTGGATACGACGGAGGACTAAATCACCAACGTTGAGGGAGCATTCCTTAACATTGCGGTCATGGTAGCAGCGAATCTTCTCAAGGTACCGGGCTGATTGAGCGAGTGCGTTGCAGCGAGTTTCTTTGAGACTATCGACATCTGTCTGTCTTGTTTCTTTAGCTACGCCTTCTTTGTACTGGTCAACCGCCGGAGATCGCCACATGACATCAGTAGGCAAGACGACTTCAGAGCCATAGACTAGGAAATAGGGTGATTGCCCAGTGGGAGGAGTAGGCTGAGTACGTAGCCCCTAGAGTGCATTGGGTAGTTCCTTGATCCACTTGCCGCCCTTGGTGTTTGCAGCATCATACAGTCACTTTTTTAGGGCATCGAGTACCATCCCATTGGCGCATTCTAATTGGCCATTGGCATGTGGATGAGCGATAGAGATGTACCAGACGTCAATTCCACTATTCTCACAGTACTCCCAGAACTGGTGATTGTTGAAATTCGAACCTAGGTCGGTGATAAAGCGATTGGGGAACCCATAGCGATGTACGATTTCATCCAAGAAGTCGAGGACTCTGTCAGCCTTGGGACAGGTAACAGGCTTGACCTCAATCCACTTGGTGAACTTGTCGATAGCCACCAGGACTCTGTTGAATCCCCCTGGCGCAGTTGGGAGAGGACCAATCAAGTCCACCCCCCAGCAAGCGAAAGGCCAAGTTGGTGGTATCGTGATGAGCTTGTAGGCTGGAACGTGTTGTTGCTTGGTGAAGAATTGGCATCCATGGAATTTTCTGACTAGTTCTTCTGCATTAGCAAGAGCTGTAGGCCAGTAGAAAGCACGTCTAAAAACTTTTCCCACCAAGGTACTGGAATAAACATGATTGCCACAGATTCCTTTGTGTGTCTCTTCCAAGATTTCCTTGCCTTCTTCGCGAGAGACGCACTTCATAAGTACATCAGAATTGGCACCTCGCTTGTAGAGTTGATCTCCGACTAGAGCATAACCCTTGACACAGCGTGAAATCTGCTCAGCTTCTGACTTGTCTTCAGGAATCAACTGATTTTTGATGTAGTCGATGAAAAGAGTTCTCCAGTCCACATCAATCATAAACACTTCACGATCAGGTTGAACTGAAGTAGTCGTGGGTGCAGTTGATTGCTCCGGAATTGATGGTTTGTGGAGTTCATGGACGAAGATTCCCGCTGGCACTTGAGCTCGTGTAGATCCCAGCTTCGACAAGACATCCGCAGCAACATTATTGTCGCGAACAACATGATGGAACTCGAGACCATGAAATTAGTTCTCAAGTTTGCATACCTCTTGATAGTATGCATCCATGTTCTCAGCATTGCGATCCCAGGAATCATTGAATTGATTGATGACCACCAAAGAATCACCGTAAACAAGTAATCATGTGATGCCCAGAGAGACTGGAAGGCGAAGACCATGCAGTAGAGCTTCGTACTCAGCTTCGTTGTTTGAGACCTTCCAAAATATCTACAAAACATAGTTGAGTTGCTCGCCCTTGGGGGAGATTAGAAGTACTCCAGCACCGGCGCCTTCCAGCTTGAGGGAACCATCAAAGTACATGACCCAATGCTCTAACGCTCAATTGGAGTTGGAACTTGATTCTCCCACCACTCAGCCATGAAATCAAACAAGGCTTGAGACTTGAAAGCAATGTGGGACTTGAACTTGAGTGATAGAGCACCGAGCTCTACGACCCATTTAGAAATCCTTCTTGTGGAATCCCGGTTGTGCAAAATCTCGCCAAATGGGTAGCTATTGACCACATAAATCTTGTACTCGTCAAAGTAGTGGCGGAGCATCAATGAAGTAATCAGGACCGCATAAAGTAGCTTATGTACCAGAGGGTTGCGAGCTTTGGATTCTGAGAGTACTTCACTGACGAAGTATACCGGCCTCTGGACAGGGTAACCATGGCCTTCCTCCTGCCGCTCAACGACAATAGCAGTGCTGACAACATTAGTAGTCGCAGCAATGTAGAGCAAGAGCTCTTCATTTGGCAGAGGAGCTGTGAGGACTAGAGGCTTGGATAAGAACTCCTTGAGTTGAGAAAGAGCTTGATGAGCTTCAGTTGTCCACACAAACTTCTCTTGCCGCTTGAGTAACTTGAAAAAAGGTAGACCCCATTCTCCAAGTCGCGAGATGAAGCGATTGAGTGCCGCCATACATCCAGTAAGCGTTTGGACATCCTTGATAGTAGTCGGAGCTTGCATGTTGGAGATGGCAGTGATCTTCTCAGGGTTTGCTTCGATGCCATGATGGTTGATGATGAACCCGAGTAGTTTTCCAGATGATACGCCAAAGACGCATTTGTTGGGGTTGAGCTTCCATTGGTACTCCCGTAGTGAAGCGAAAGTTTCCTCTAGATCTGCGATAAGCATGTCTGTATCCCTAGTCTTTACAACGACATCATCCACGTATGCTTCCACGTTCTTGTGAAGTTGCTTCTTAAAGCACGCTTGAATAGCTCTTTGGTAAGTAGCACCAGCGTTCTTCAACCCGAATGACATTGTTGTGTAACAATAAGCACCAAACGGGGTGATAAACATGGTCTTCTCTTGATCAGACTCCTTGATTGCAATTTGATGATAGCCCGAGTATGGCGTCTTGAGTACAAGGTACACATAATGTGGGATAGCCATAAATTTGGCCAGACCAGGTCTGCTGAGGATGGCGTGATAAGAAGTCTCGAAGTCAGCAACCTCGAACTTGATGTACTCAGTGAGGTAATGAGCCTTTGTCCCAAAGGTAACGGGTAGTACAAATGAACCCAAGGGAACAGCTGCGTTGCCTGGGATAATACCATAGAACGGCGAGTTGGTTTTGGTAAGCATGTTGGTGATATCCAGGCCTATCTTCTTCAAGGTCTTGGCAAAGAAGACATTGGGACCGCTGCCACCATCAATAAGAACCTTAGTAAGCCTAGAGACTGCCACCACTAGATCCAGAACGAGAGGATATCGTCCTGGATCAGAGAAACTAGTCCATTGATCCGCCCTTCAGAAGGTGATGGGGGTTTCAGACCACTCTAGAAAAGTTGGAGCTATTGGTTCAATGGACATAATCTCTTTGAGAGCAAGTTTCCGCATGCGCTTGGATGGAATCCCATCAAATATGACATTGATAGTGTTGGATGGGTCTTGAAACCCAGTGTCTTTGCCTGTGTTAGCCTTCTTCCCCTTGTTCTTGCGAAACCTTGGGTTTGGGTGCACCGGTTCGGGTGTGTTCTTCAGTGCACAGCGAAGTTGGTAACACTGCTCTGTAGTGTGATCTCCCTCTGGGTGCCATGGGCATTTCTGCTTGGTCAATGTTGCCTAGTGAGAATCATCTTCAGGCTTGGCGGTGGTTTCCATGGCTGCAACAATATTGTCGGGATTGCGCTTGCGATTAGGATTGCTCGAGTAGTTATTACCCGTGCGATTGCCCTGCTGTTGCTTGCCACTATTGTTTCCACCAGCATTATTATTGTTGTTGTTGTTATTCTAGTTGTTGCAAAGATGCTTGAACCTGTTCCAAGCCTTGTCTTCGTCATCCACCCAGTGAGTGATCATCTCCTTGAGTTTGGTGATGTTGGCTGGGTGAGCGTGAGCGTGACCGAAGACTTGGAATAGCTTATCATCATAAAAACCATCCTGGAAGGTGTCTATGACTTCTTTCTCGGTAACATCAACAATTGTGGTTCTTTTTTCAAAGAAGCAGCGCATGTACTCGCGAAGTGTCTCGCCTTGTTTTTGCTTGATCAATGCAAGGTCCATACGAGTACCATGACGGCCCAAAGAACCCGCGAAGTTGCTAGTGAAGCGTTGCTTGAGTTACCCCTAGTTGTCGATGGAGCCTCGCTTAAGAGATTTGAACCAAGTGAGGGGTTCTTGCTCCAGACTAAAAGGGAACTAGATACATTTAGTATCATCTTTGCCCCCGACATTAGTAATGGACAGAGCATAACAGCGCAACCACTTCCTAGGATCTTGCTTGCCATCGTATTTAGAGATACCATAGGGCTTGAACTTCTCTGGAAGGAACAGAGCTTGAAGTCGAGCAGAGAAAGCAGGGAAGGAATTAGAGTCAACATCCTTTTGCTTCTCACGCTCAGCACGCCTGGCGTTGATTGTTGTACGAATCGTAGCGAGAGTCTCCTGACTTGTTATTAACACTGCCATCACTGCCATGGCCCTTGTTGCTACTTTCCGGACGTGTACGATTAGGAGTGTGATTAGTGTGATGAGCACCCCCACTACTACCATAGTGACTAGGAGTACTGGTGCCTTGACGTAGCATAGTGTAGGCTGGTTCTGCCAGCTTCGCGACTTCTGCAGCCGCCCTGTCACGAGGCATAGAACGACCAAGCAAGTTTATCGCGTTGATAGCTTCCTCTAGAGTGTGATATTGTCGAGTAGCAACCGCATCCAGAGCCTCTTGTAAGTTACGAGTAGGTAGAGCTTCCGCAAGTTCACGACGAAGGGTTGCACGATCAATGTTGCGTTGACGACGTGCAGTCTTGGCCTCTGTAGTTTCATCAGCAGGAGCATTGATAGAGAGTTCATCATCAGATACATCTTCCGAAAAGTGATAATTGGCACGATGCCCTTGCGGAGTATCGACGACGAAAACTTCTCGATAGGATGAGTGAGTACCTGCACTCTCAATGAGCTCAGTATCGGTGTCATAGTCAACAAGCTTGGCACCTTCTTGGAAAGGTAATTTGTCGAGACAAGCGATAAAGGGCTCCTGACCATCCAAGGTGATGTCAGCAGGCACATGCTCAGGCGAGTAGACGAATCTACCCTCAAGTGTCGATGTGATCACCAGTCCTTGAGTAGGGCCAGATAGTTGTTGTGCTTCAGCAGAATCCGAACCGTAGTCGAACTCGAACTCAGATGAATCCAAATCGAAGTAGTCGAGGTTGACTTCCGAATCCGAAGAGTACTCGAGCACGGTCTTTGAACCAGGGCGCATGAGGATCTCCAACGCGGCTTGGTAAGCAGCGCTGACATGTCGATGGCTGAAGATGGGTGGTGTTGGAAGACAACCCAGACTAAACACAGGCTGTGCAGCCAAGGAAAGCGACTAAGGCTGTATTATAGGCGAAGTCGAGTTGTACTCGGACTCCGACTCGAGCTCTCTGACTGGGTCAGAAAGCGAAATTTCGCAGAAATTCTTGATGAGTTATTCCATCGAAGCTTGCGTAAGCGTCAAGGACTTGAGCTTTGACTCCGGAGTTGATGCTAAGAAACGCAAAAATGATCCAGCGCCATCAGCAACACAAACCCAAGAGCCAAAAATGAAAGTGTCGCCTTGCTGGAAAGCGACGGTTGGCTTGATGATGAAAAGAGCCATCGAGTTCGCCAGTGGATCAGCGACGAGATCCCCTACCTAGCGCGCCAGCTGTCAGTGTTTTAGACACCGTGCCTACCATGGGGTACCCGAAGTAGTAGATTGTGCGGTGGGGCTCGCCAAGATCAGGAACACGATGGTGAGACACGGGGCACATAATTAGACAGTTTTGGGGTGCAATGTGCGTAATACCCTACGTCCTGTATGTTGCGTGGCTCTGTATTGATTGTGTATGTTTTGAGAGGGGTCCCTACCTCGCCTTATATGCTACGGGAGGTAGGGTTACAAGTCAGTTTGGTACAAGAGTACTATTCGAGTAGGACTAGGAGTAGCCTATACGAGTAATAGAAAGCTATCCTAATCTTAGTACAAGTCCTTGTCCGTCTTGTCTTGCCTTGTGGCCCATGGTAAACTTGCACCGTGGCCCACTAGTCGAGTAGTCCAAGTGTGTAGGCCTTATCTCCCGAGTATGTCCCAAATGTGTGGTGGGCCCAGGGATGCCCGGTCGACAATCTTTACATCATAAAGTCCTTAATCAACTAAGTTAGTGTTAGGTTAAACACAAGTAATCCCCTTGCTCCGTGGATTGACAAGAACCTTGGGGGTCCCATCCCATGGTGAAAAAGGCACCAAGTCACTTCGTGTACTTGCGGTGAAGTCGAACGCGGTTTCGAACCGTCAACAAGCCCCTTTTTCTGGCTCCATTGCCGGGGAGCAAGCCAGTTTACTTCGTTTAATCTATCATTGATTTTGTTGATTACTAACACCTAACTTTTGTGTTCTAGAAAAACACTCTTTTTGTTTTTTGTTTTTTGTTTTTGATTGTTTAGATGACGTTCGCTGGAAATCTTTTGGAGGAACCGGAAAAATCGCTAAGAGACTATACTAGCCCTCGATGTGAGGATATCATGGTACAAGAGTCGAATTCGATTCTCGAAGCGACAAGGTACGAAATCAAGGCTCGAAACATCGAGATGGCAGCAACTAATCCATTCCGAGGGATGGAGATGGACAATCCATATAGACATATCCAGCGCTTCGCGACGTTGTGCAATACGGTACGACAAGAGGGAGTTCCCGATGCTTGGTTTAAATGGAATCTTTTCCCCTACTCACTTGGTGATGAAGCAACAAAGTGGTATTCATTTGCGTCCGTTGAAGCTGAGGGAAATTGGAATCAATTGATAAAGAAATTTTGTGCCAAGTTTTTCCCTATAAGCAAGATTCAACATATAAGGAGACAAGTGATAACTTTCAAGGAAGGAGAAGAAGAGGGGATTGATCAAGCGTGGAATTGATTCAATGAGCTAGTTGAACAAGGACCAAGACTTGGATTTCTTGACTTACTCTTGCAGACATTTTTCTTTTCCCTAACCCCTAGTTGCATGGAACATGTTCAAATGTGTGCAGGAGGGGATCTCATGGAGAAAACACTCACGGAAGTTGCCCAACTTCTACAAAAAATAAGCAAAGTGGCGGCCATGCGAAGAGATTGGGAAACACGACTTTTGGGAAATCTGGAATGCGACACAAGTGTGGCACCACTTGCAGAAATTTTTAGAAATACGGCCCCGGAAGAGAAGAAAGAGGAACCCATCCCAAAAAAGGTTGAAGAAGCCAAACATGAGGAAACTAGAACTATCCTGGAGAGTGATCACACCGAGACAAGCAAAGCAAGTGAAAGAACTATGTCGAGCGTGAAGCCACTAAGGGAGTTCGAGCAAATAGATTGGGTCCCAATTGATTTTGGAGAAATCTTTGACAAGAGAAGACCGTTCCCTAATCAAAAAGGGATGGCAAAAGCTTTGGAGATAGACTTCCCACCGGAGAAACAAGTGGAACATTCATACAACCTAGAGACAACCAGGGAGGAGGGGGTCCTTCAAAAACTCTTTAGTGAACAAGAGGTTGATCCGGACCATGTGGCCAAAGCTAAAAGAATTATGGGAATCAAGCCCGAGGCGTCACCATTCGCTCGCCTCGCTGAATTATAAGATCCGATGAAGAAGAGAAGACATCGCCGCGTATAGATTGCAAGGTCAACAACATTAATTGCAAGGCGTTATGCGACATTGGAGCACAAGTAAGTGTCTTGTCTTCTAAAATCTTTGATGAAATTCATGATCACACCATTGACCTAGTTCCAACCTCTACTAAATTAATTATGGGAGATGGTAGAACTGTTAAACCTCTAGGAATTGCCCGTGACCTAGAAGTTTTAATTTCTGAAAAAATGCATTCCAACCGATTTCTTCATTGTTCATGTCTACTATGATAAAAATGATCATGTAATTCTTGGTAGACCTTTTCTTAAGTTGGTTAATGCCGTTTTAGATGCCAGAAAAGGAAAAGTGACTATTAATCTTGATGGGGATAATCACACATACAATTTTCTTCGCGCTTCTAGAATTGCCTCACCCCTACCTCTTGATGACGAAGAGGTAGGGAGCCTTCATTTTGTTGAAACTTTCAGGGATCCGCTACAAAGAGCAATGGAGAATGAATCTAATGATAAGCTAGATGAAGAGTTAGCGGAAGCAACCAAAGGACTAGAACCTCAAGATGGAAGCTTGGAGGAAGATAAATTTGAAGACCTTGGAGAAATTGTACATGAGGAACCACAAGTGCCGGAGCTAGATCTTAAGCCATTGGCCAAAGGATTGAAATATGAATTTTTGGGGCCGGACAAGACTTATCCTGTGATTGTGAGTGACGAATTGAGTCCCGAGGAGAATGATATGTTGCTGAAATTATTGAAGAAGCACAAGAAAGTGATGGGATATTTGATAAATGACCTTAAAGGACTTAGCCCTGTATTTTGCACTCACCGCATACCTATGGAGGATCAATGGAAGCCCGTAGTGGAGCATCAAAGGAGGTTAACCCACGCTATGCGAGAGGTGGTGAAAAAGGAGGTTATCAAGTTGTTGGATGCCGGAATCATCTACCCGGTGCCGCATAGCGAATGGGTGAGCCTCGTACATTGTGTGCCTAAGAAAGGAGGTTTAACCGTGGTGAAGAATGAGAAGAATGAATTGATACCACAATGAACCGTGACCAGATGGAGGATGTGTATTGACTATCGGAAATTGAACAAAGCAACAAAGAAGGATCACTTCCACCTAACGTTCATCGACGAGATGCTTGAGAGGTTAGCAAATCCTGCATATTTTTGCTTTCTTGATGGGTACTCAGGGTTAATGCAAATACCTATTCACCTGGATGATCAACATAAGACAACATTCACTTGCCCTTATGGAACATTTGCATATAAAAGAATGCCTTTCGGTTTATGCAATGCTCCAGCCTCTTTTCAACGATGTATGATGGCGGTATTTTCGGAGTTCATCAAAAAAATTGTTGAGGTATTTATTGATGATTTCTCCGTCTATGGTGAAACCTTTGCGGATTGCTTGGCAAACTGGGATAAAGTTCTCACTAAGTGTTCAGAGGTTGATTTGGTGCTAAATTGGGAGAAGTGTCACTTCATGGTGAAACAAGGAATAGTGTTGGGACACGTGATATCCGAGAGAGGGATTGAGGTGGACAAGGCTAAGGTTGAAACGGTTGAAAAGCTTCCACCACCAACGGATGTCAAGTCTTTGAGGAGTTTCTTGGGCCATGTGGGATAAAATAGAAGATTTATCAAGGACTTCTCAAAGATCACCAAGCCATTGACTAATCTTCTCCAAAAAGATGTGTCATTCAATTTCAATGACAAGTGCTTGGCGGCATTCCGGACATTAAAGAGAGCTCTTGTAACCGCACCTGTTATTCAACTGCCCAATTGGAGTCAACCTTTTGAGATAATGTGCGATGCTAGTGACTATGCCGCTGGAGCGGTGTTGGGACAACGAAAAGAAGGCAAGGTACATGCTATTTACTATGCTAGCAAAACCCTTAATGGAGCTCAATTAAATTATGCAACAATGGAGAAGGAATTGCTTGCGGTAGTGTTTGCCTTTGAAAAATTTAGATCATATATTGTGAATTCTAAAGGAATTGTCTACACCGATCATGCGGTAATCAAGTATCTCTTGTCTAAAAAAGATGCCAAGCCAAGGTTGATTCGATGGATCCTTCTCTTGCAAGAATTTGACGTGGAGATTCGGGACAAAAGGAGGTCGGAAAATGCTGGGGCCGACCATTTATCAAGGATGAATCGTGAGGATGATAAAGAGCCCATTGAAGATAAGATGAGAGACTATCACCTTTATCATATCCTTGACAAAGATACTTGGATGATCAATATTATTCGAGCCATAAGAAGGATGCCACTTGATCATTTGGATAGGAATGCTCAAAGGAGAGTGATCGCCGAGAGCCGAAAATATTATTGGGATGCACCTTACCTCTTTAGACTTGGAGCGGATGGAGTCTTACGAAGGTGTATACCAAGAGATGAAAGAGCTGAAATATTGAGGAAGTGTCACTCGGGCGAATTTGGAGGACACTATGGACATTTCAGGACTCAAACTAAAGTATGGGCTAGTGGATTCTATTGGCCGGAGATGCATGAAGACTCAAAAAGGTATGTTGCTTCTCGCTCAGAATGTCAAAGAGCGGGGAATATAAATCAAAGGAATGCTATGCCCTTAAATTATAACTTGCAAATTGATCTATTCGACGTATGGGGAATTGACTTCATGGGGCCCTTCACTAATTCAAATGGATATGAGCATATTCTAGTTATGGTTGATTATGTGTCCAAATGGGTAGAGGCTATCCCTTGTCGAGGAGCTTCAACGGAAGAATCCATATTCATGATCAAAAATATTATATTCCCACGCTATGGAGTCCCGCGAGTATTGTGAGGACCAGGTGTGTCCGAGGACCAATGGAGGGTCGCTCCTTAGTGATGAGTGATTGACAACGTTGTGTGGACTAATGCCTGGCTAAGTGTGCAGGTACAGGTTGCGGCTTGACTCGTGACGGTGCAGGTGAAGAACAAGCGCGAAAGGCCTTAGCCGTGGCGGCCTCCGGGTGATGGAGTGGTAAGTAGGCTTGGTTCGATGGACCCGGTGGACGATGGGGTGAAGTGCGAACCGTGCGGTGCAAGACTGGCGGGCTGAAGTCGAGAACATGGGCCAGTGCAAGGTAGTGGATGGAGTCCGAAGCTTGCACACGGGGTTTGTTGGTTTGCCCACAAAACCATCAGGTGGACGGTTTCTTGGTTTGGGCCGCAAAACCAAGCCCGGAGGCCCGAGGCGACGGAGACGGTTATCCGGGAGCTTCGGGAAGCTTCGAGGCGGGGGGCACGTGGCGTGATCGCGGGGTTTGCGTCGATGTGAAGCGAAGCCGCGGTGGAAGCGTGTCCGTCCGATGAAGACTTGACCAAAATGCCCCTGAGGGGTTGTATCTTCATTTCCAGTTGTAGGGGTAGCGTGGTCATTTACCTCCCTCCGATGGACTTCGTATAAATAGCGGAGAGGTGGATGGCATCTCTCTCTCTTGGACTCTAGGGTTTCCTCCCCCAGTAGATTGCTCCGAACTACTTCTTTTCCCTTTGTATTCCTTTGGCTAGATTCTTGTATAGACTCTGTCCTCTGGATGTATGGAAACATTCGGCGTTGCGGTGATCTCCTAGTCCTCTGTGATTTTCGTGTCATTTTCGAGGCTATTTTTGGCGAGTTTTGTTCTTCGCTCGATTTTGGGATTTGAGGGCGTTTTCCTTTGGATTTCATTGAGGGGATCATGGGTGGATGCCTTACGCATCTTTGTGTGTGATCTTGACCCCTCAAACGCCGGGAAAGGCCTTCGATTCGTGAGTTTTTGGCCGGAGTTCGAGTTGTTGGTGGAGGTTCGTGTGATCCGTGATTCCCGGTGATTTAGTGGCTTAGAGGTCGAGATTTTTGGGGCATAGCTTCATCTTGTGTTGCTTATCATCTCCCCCAAATCTTGTCTGAAGAGCTCCGGTGATGGAAAGGTGGAGTTGGCTCCCGAGCTCGAGCATTTTTCTGTTCTGTTCGTGCTTGGCGGACGGTCCACGAGGCCCGTGCGGATGGTCCGTGAGGCCCAGGCAGCGTTGGTGTTCTTCATGTTCTTCGAGAGTTCTTGAGCGCTCGAGTTTCGATCCGTTGAGTTGCTTTGGTTTGGTGGCATCAAGTTTGGCGGACAGTCCGCGAGGAAGGCCCGGACGGTCCGTGACAGTCGGACGGTCCGCAGTGAACCGTCGGACAGTCCGTTTTTCCCCGGTGCACCCCTGGAGGTTCTAGTTGCTTTTTCACACGGTCCGCGCAGACCTGATGGATAGTCCGCACAGTCATCGCGGACGGTCCGCCTGGTCCTCACGGATAGTCCGCCAGGAGCCTTTGCAGAGTTGTTCTAGGTGTTTGATTCTTGTCTTGTGCTTCCGCTCTTTGCTCCTAGGCTTGTCTCTTGATCTTGTAGGCTTGCGTGTACCTTGTTTGGAGCTTCTTTTGTGTGCGCGGGTACTTGGAGTGGAAATCGGGGTATAGGCCGAGTTCGACCTTCGGGAAGAATTTTTATCGGCTCCCATTCACTCAATTGGTGTCAGAGCTGGTTACGGATCTTCTTGATTCTAACCAGTCTAAGATCCAAAGGTGGGCGATTATGGCAAGGGGTCGGGTCCTCCGCACTTTGATGGCAAGAATTACCCGATGTGGGAAAGGCGCATGGCCGCGTTTTTGCGAGGGAAGGTAACTCTGATATGGGAGGTCACTCAGAATCATCATTATGTCATCCCAGACAGTTTTCTGCTTCCAGGATCGCGGGACATGTGTGAGGCCAATAGTAAGGCCGTTGATTACTTGTTCCATGCTCTCTGTGCCTCGGAGTTCGAGCGAGTGTATGGAGAGAATGTGGCCAGAAAGATTTGGCTGAAGTTGAGAAATGCTCATGTTGGTAATGCCCAAGTGCAAGCCCGTTTGTTTTCCACTTACCAGAGAAAGTATGAGAACTTCACTCATCTCCCCGGTGAGTCAACCGATGCTATGTTCTAGCGCTTCACTAGCATAGTCAACAACATGAGGGCCAATGTGACAGTGCTCCCATACACGGATCATGATCAAGCTATCAAGCTTTTGCATGCCCTGGATAGGTCCGTGTGGAGTGCCAAGGTCGAGGCCATTGAGGAGTCGAGCGTGTATGATACGCTTAAGCTTGATGAGCTGTTTTCCAAGCTCAGGTCTTCGGAGGTTGATCGTGGCTTGAGAGCCAAGAGCGAGAGCCCCACCGATCCTCATAGTTTGGCTCTTGTCTCAGGATCAAGGTCTAACACTAACTCTGGTGGTTTCTCTTTGTCTTATCTTGTGTCTTTGCGAGATGAGGACTTTGAGGTGTTGAGCGAGGACGATCTCGCTTTGTTGAGCAAGAGGTTTGGGCGGATGTACGAGAACCGCAAGAATGCAAGGCGGAGCTCGGGGATGTGCTATCGGTGCGGGAAGCACGGGCACTTCATCGCCGAATTCCCTGAAGCCATGGAAATCAAGAACAACTACAAGGGCAAGCCCAAGCACAACTACAACAAGCACCGCTCCCGGAACGACTATAAGGACAAGCACAAGGACAAGGGCGAGAGAAGGCACAAGAAGAGTAGCGAGTACAAGAAGAAGACCGCTCGAGCGATGGTGGCCGGAGCAAGCGACATTGACTCAACATCAAGCGATGCTTCTTCTGACTCGAGCAGCGAGGAAGAGCAAGAGAAGCACAAGGACAAGCGGCACACGGGCAAGAACTTCACCGGCCTAAGCTTTGTCGCACAAGGAGGCTTTTGCGGCATGGCGCACTCCAAGAAGGGTGGGAAGCACAGCTCAGATTCGAACTCCGACTTCGAGGAAGGGGTACGACACGATCCCAACTTCTTGCTAGAGGAGAATGCTAGGCTGAATGAGTTGCTTGATAACCGTGATGATGTGCTTAGAAAGACCAACAAGGAGAAGAGGGAATTTAGGTCTTTGTTGGGTGATGCTAAGGACAAGGTAGCTGAGCTTGAATCCTTGCTTGTGGATGCTAGAAATGAGATAGTCTCTTTGAAATCTGCTCCTGTTGTGTCCGATGAGATTGACTGTGGTGATTGTTCAGTTTTTCTTGCTGATTTGACTGCTCTCAAGGAGAAGCATGCCTCTACTCTTGAGGAACTAGATGTGATTAGGATTGAGTGTGATGAATTGAAGTCTAGGCCAGCTTTGTTGGGTGCTTGTACCTCATGTCCTGTTTTGCATGCTAGGCTAGATGAGTCTCACACTAGAGTTGTTTCTCTTGAGGCGGCATTGAAAGCTCCTCTTCCTACATCATGTTCAACCTGTGAAATGCAAGATTTGAAAAATATGGAACTTGCACACTATGTTGATCGTCTGCACGATGAAAATGATGAATTGAGAAAAATGATGGGGTGGTTGTCTGGGCATGAGCCACAATTGAGTTTGATGTTGGCTCAGTTCAAGAGGTTTGATGGTCATCGTTGGGGGCTGACAAGTGTGGTGAGAAGAGTGGTGAGGAACAAGAGAAAGCTGGAGAGATCCCCATTCCACCACATACCACACAGATGAACAAATTTGCACCCAAACCAAACCACCTCAGAAACAAGCTAGACACAACACCAGATCCACCAGTGCTTCCCCACAAATCTGAAAACAACCAAACACCCATCAAGTTTGTGAGCACCCAGGGGAGTGTCTTTGGTGGGAAGTCAGGAGAGAAAGTTGGAGAGAAACTTGTAGAGAAGCCACAGCCTAAGCCAGTGCCGATCCGCTTCCATTGTGAGTATTGTGGGAGGGATGGGCATCAGGATGAGTTCAGTTTTTAGAGGAAGAGAGATGAGAGGTTTGCTAGGGTGATGGCAAACAAGGATAGGTACCACCTTTCTCATGGTGTGCCTGAGCCTCGTGGAGGGCCTCTACCTAGGGGTGAGGTGTATGTGCGTACAGTTACCACTCGTGGAGGTGGAGGAGGTTTCCCTCAGAGAGATAGGCGTGTTGGGTTTGGGCGTGGTGAGTTGGCTCGACGTGCTCCTTCTCGTGACAGTTACGAGTTTGGGAGGCACGATCGGAGCTTTGGGTCTCAGATGGACTACGGGCCATGTTTCCCCCCTCGTGGTGCGCGTAGTCCTCCAGTGAGACGTGGCAGGTCCTTTGGTGGTAGGCGTGAGAGGGCTCCTCCTAGAGGTTTTGGTAGGATGGATTTTGCTAACCCTTCTTTTGAGTAAATGGCTCGACACTGGTTTGACTCTTTTGGTACTAACCCCAGTGTTGAGTTGCTTGCTCATTCTCGTTCTCGTTTTTGATTACAGGTGGGAGGCTTGGAGGAATTTTGGTTGATCAACTCCAGTTGCTCATGACACATGACCGGAGATCGTGGGTGGTTCTCTAGCCTCACCCCGGTGAGTACGAGGGAGTACATCACTTTCGGGGACAATGGGAGAGGACGAGTGCTTGCTGAAGGTATGGTGAAGGTGAGTAGCAAGGTGACCTTAAGAAGTGTGGCCCTGGTCAAGTCACTTGGTTTTAACCTGTTGTCAGTATCTCAATTACTCGACGAAGGTTTTGAGGTTCGTTTTAAGTTAGGCGCTTCTCCTGTGCTTGATTCTCGAGGCAATCTTGTCTGTAAGATCGTCCCCGGGGGTCAAATCTTCTGTGCTGATTTTTCCTAGTCTGTTGGTCCTCCTCGATGCTTTGTTGCTGTCGTTTCGGCCAAGCTTTGGAAATGGCATAGGAGGTTGGGACAGTTGAGCTTTGAGTTGCTTTCCCGCTTGAGTGGTCTTGATATTATCAGAGGATTGCCTAAGTTGAAATTCAAGAAGGATTTGGTTTGTGCTTCTTATCGGCATGGAAAGATGGTTGCTGCTTCTCACACCCCTCTGACTGCGGTCATGACCGAGCGACCTTGTGAGCTGTTGCACATGGATTTGGTTGGGCCAGCTCGTGTTCGCTCTGCTGGTGGGAAGTGGTATGTTCTTGTGGTTGTTGATGACTTTTCGAGGTACTCTTGGGTTTTCTTTTTGGAGGATAAGAGCGAGACATTTGGCTTTGTTCGGGACTTGATCTTGAGGTTGAAGAATGAGAGACATGGTGATGCCATTCGAGCAATATGCAGTGACAATGGCACAGAGTTTAAGAACTCTCATTTTGATGCCTTTTGCAGTGATCTTGGTCTCGATCATCAGTACTCTTCTCCATACATCACTTGCCAGAATGGCATAGTGGAGAGGAAGAACCTGACCCTTTGTGAGATGGCCAGGACGATGCTCGATGAGCATAGGACTCCTAAGCGTTTCTGGGCCGAGGCGGTCAATACCGCTTGCTATGTCTCAAATCGCATCTTCCTTCATGATTTTAAAAAGAAGACCTCCTATGAGCTGATGCATGGCTGACATCCCAAGGTGAGCCACTTTAGAGCTTTTGGTTGCAAGTATTTCATTCTGAAGAAGGGCAAGTTGGATAAGTTTGAGTCTAGATGTTCGGATGGTATTTTCCTTGGTTATGCGATTCATTCTAGAGCATATCGTGTGCTCAACCTTGACACTAACCGAATCATGGAGACTTGCGAGGTTACCTTCGACGAGACGCAGCCATGTAGCTCTTCTGCTTTTGAGTGTGCAGGTGACGAGGAGATTGGAGCGAGGATCTTTGAGGATGAAAAGGATGGAGATGGAGACGACGACGATGATGATGGTGGTGCTCCCGTGGCTGATCGTGTACACGCTACTTCCACTACTACGACAACGATCGAGGATGGACCATCCCCTACACCCACTACGACTGAGGCTGTTCGAGTGGAGGCTGCTGCTGAGGGGGAGGTTGTGTCCAGGCGAGAGGGTCCCCGGCGTGTACAGATTGATCACCCACCGACGACGATCATAGGTGACCTTCATAAACGTACTACACGGTCGAGGTCAAGGAACACTTCTCATTTCGCTCACTTTGCTTTTGTCGCTTCTTTCGAGCTCAAAGATATTCGACACGCTTTGTCTGATGAGAATTGGGTGAATTCCATGCATGAGGAGTTGGAAAACTTTGAGAGAAACCAAGTCTGGGTGTTAGTCGATCCACCACCAAATTGCCGTCCCATAGGTACCAAGTGGGTGTGGAAGAACAAAGAGGGTGAGAATGGGATGATTGTGAGAAACAAGTCGAGGTTGGTGGCTCAGGGGTTCAACCAGAAGGAGGTGATAGACTATGAGGAGACATTTGCTCCTGTGGCCCGTTTGGAGGCAATTAGGATCCTTCTAGCCTTTGCCGTGGCTAAAGGGTTCAAGTTGTACCAAATGGATGTCAAGAGTGCTTTCTTGAATGGGGTGATAGAGGAAGAAGTGTATGTGAGGCAACCCCCGGGGTTTGAGAGTGAAAAATACCCACACTGTGTATACAAACTCCAGAGAGCGCTCTATGGGTTGAAACAGGCACCTAGAGCTTGGTATTGCAGGTTGAGAGGTTTTTTGCTGAGTAAGGGGTTTGTGATGGGCACAGTTGATAAGACCATGTTTCTCCTTAAGCATGGGAATGACCTTTTGATTGTTCAGATATACGTGGATGACATAATCTTTGGTGGCTCTTCTCATGATCTTGTTGCCAGATTTGCAGATGACATGAGCAGGAAATTTGAGATGTCGATGATGGGCGAGCTGCAGTTTTTCTTAGGCCTCCAGATCAAGCAGTGCAAGGACGGGATGTTTGTACATCAGGCGAAGTACACCACGAACATGGTGAAGAAGTTTGGCATGAACGACTCCAAGCCGCTGACTACACCGATGAGTACCACTACGGCTTTGGATGCGGATGAGGATGGAGAACCTGTGGACCAGAAGGAGTACCAGAGCATGATCGGCTCCCTCCTCTATTTGACGGCGAGGAGGCCGGACATACAGTTCAGTGTGTGTCTATGCGCTCGTTTTCAGGCTTCACCGAGGACTTCACATCGGCAGGCCGTCAAGCGGATTTTCAGGTACTTGAACTACACTCCTGAGTTTGGTCTTTGGTATTCTGCCTCCTCGACACTCAGACTTCACAGGTACTCCGATGCTGATTTTGCTAGGTGTCGATTGGACCGCAAGTCTACCTCTAGGTGTTGTCAATTCCTTGGTTCTTCTTTGGTCTCTTGGTCATCTCGCAAGCAATCCAGTGTAGCCCAGTCCACTACAGAGGCCGAGTATGTAGCTGCTGCTAGTTGTTGTTCCCAGCTGCTTTGGATGACCTAGACTATGAGTGATTTTGGTGAGGAGTGCTCCTAGGTTCCACTTTTCTGTGACAGCACCAGTGCCATAAGTGTAGCCAAAAACCCTGTCCTTCAATCCAAAACGAAACACATAGAAGTGAGATACCACTTTCTGAGGGACAATGTTGACAAGGGAAACATATCTTTGTCCTATGTCCCTACCCAAGATCAGCTAGCCGACATTTTCACCAAACCACTTGACCAAGTCACTTTCACTCGCTTGCGGGGTGAACTTGGGGTGTGCTTTCCTTTCTAGCAGAGTCTTGGAGCTTCTCATGTATATATGTGTCACATGTTCATTTTGTTGCATTGCATTCATGCATTTTACTTTCTGTACAAAACCTAGTAGGATAGCCATCTTTGGATCACTTGTGCTAGGAAAAGCTTCTTTTATATACATTGATCACTGATGTACTATTTGTGAGACTTGTGCATGTTTGGTAAATTGTGGATGTGAATGCTATGCTCTTGATGGTTTTGCCATATATTTATGTTGAGAGAGCCTTCTTTTTATGAAAATGCTAAATTGATGTCTCTCATGACTAGATGCTTGTCTATGCTCAATTTGTGCTTAAATGCCTATATCATGTTTAGTTTGTGCTTATGAATCATGTTCTTTTTACTTAGGGTCAAAGACCTTTTGTCATTGTAAATGTTTAGCCCTTTTGCTTGCTTGGGGAGGAGCATAAGCTTCTTTTTGCCGCAAAGGCACTTCATGTACCATGTTTAAAATTGAAAATGAAATTGGTGTGTGAATTGCCTTGTGCTTGAAAAATGAGCTCCTAATCATGTTTTTATGATTTTGATATTCATATCTTGGGTGCTAAACCGTAGCATGTTGTCTACCATGAGAAGTCTCATTTTAAGAAGTAGACACATGACTCGGTGGCTTTAACATGACTTGAGTAGCTTGTGGGTGTTTATAATGATCTTGTGATGAGAATTTGTGATCTTGCATAAACTTTGGATGATCTAGTGTATTTATGCTCAAATGGCTATGGATAGGGTCTTGCTCATGAGATGAATGTTTCTTTGTGAAAATTTGCTTAAAATTGCTTTTGGCTTTGTCACATGCTTATATGTCTTTACCTTCTTGATGGCAATGTGCTAACTACGCCATGTCTACCTTGCTTGCTCTATGTCTCATTTGTAGCATTTTGTTGTGCTCTTTGTATATTTGAGAAGCTTGGTAGATTGTATATATGCTTTGACATGCATTTTTCATGAAAACAAGGGGAAGAAGTTTCATATACCTTGATTCATGCATTGTCAACAAGGGGGAGAATGTGTATGATAAGGGGAGAATTTTCATGCATTGGGAATTTTTGTGGAATTTTGGTATGCATTTGTGAGATGTTGCATGTGAGGAGAAAAATTGAGAAGAAGAGGTTGCATTTGCTCAGGGGGAGTTTGCATATGTGCAGGGGGAGCTCCTTTGGTTTCCCTGAGTTTTGTGCTTTGTGGTGTGCACTTTGTGAGCTTTGTTTTGTCTCGGCTGTGTCAAGCCGTTGCCCTTGTCTTAGGGGTCGAGACATGGATTGGCGAGTGATCTTGGTTTCGTTTGTTCTTTGGCTTTGGATCACTTGCTTGGAGGTTTGTGTTCGTGGCTGTTTTTCTTTTCTTTTTCTCTATGTGATTTCTATGGGTGTTGTCAATGCACTCATCAAGGGGGAGATTGAGGACCAGGTGTGTCTGAGGACCAGGGGAGGATCGCTCCTTAGTGATGAGTGCTTGACAACGTTGTGTGGACTGATGCTTGGCTAAGTGTGCAGGTACAGGTTGCGGCTTGACTCGTGTCGGTGCAGGTGAAGAACAAGCGCGAAAGGCCTTAGCCGTGGCAGCCTCCGAGTGATGGAGTGGCAAGTAAGCTTGGTTCGATGGACCCGGTGGCCAATGGGGTCAAGTGCGATCCATGCGGTGCAAGACTGGCGGGCTGAAGTCGTGAACATGGGCCGATGCAAGGTAGCGGATGGAGCCCGAAGCTTGCACGCGGGGTTTGTTGGTTTGCCCACAAAACCATCAGGTTGACGGTTTCTTGGTTTGGGCCGTAAAACCAAGCCCGGGGGCCTAAGGCGACGGAGACGGTGATCCGGGAGCTTCGGGAAGCTTCGAGGCGGGGGGCACGTGGCGTGATCGTGGGGTTTGCGTCGATGTGAAGTGAAGCCGCGGTGGAAGTGTGTCCGTCCGATGAAGACTTGACCAAAATGCCCCTGAGGGGTTGTATCTTCATTTCGAGTTGTAGGGGTAGCGTGGTCATTTACCTCCCTCCGATGGACTTCGTATAAATAGAGGAGATGTGGATGACATCTCTCTCTCTTGGACTCTAGGATTTCCTCCCCCGGTAGATTGCTCTGATCTGCTTCTTTTCCCTCTGTATTCCTTAGGATAGATTCTTGTATAGACTATGTCCTCTGGATGTATGGCAGCATTCGGCATTGCGGTGATCTCCTAGTCCTCTAAGATTTTCGTGTCATTTTCGGGGCTATTTTTGGGGAGTTTCGTTCTTCGCTCGATTCGGGGATTTGAGGGCGTTTTCCTTCAGATTTCTTTGAGGGGATCATGGGTGGATGCCTTGCACATCTTTGTGTGTGATCTTGACCCCTCAAACACCGGGGAAGGCCTTCGATTCGTGAGTTTTTGGCCGGAGTTCGAGTTCTTGGTGGAGGTTCGTGTGATCCGCGATTCCCGGTGATTTAGTGGCTTAGAGGTCGAGATTTTTGGGGCATAGCTTCATCTTGTGTTGCTTATCATCTCCCCCAAATCTTGTCTCGAGTGCTTTTGGCGTTTGGGAGATCCGGTGATGGAAAGGAGGAGTTGACTCCCGAGCTCGAGCATTTTTCTGTTCTGTTCGTGCTTGGTGGACGGTCCGCGAGGCCCGTGCGGACGGTCCGCGAGGCCCAGGCAGCGTTGGTGTTCTTCGTGTTCTTCGAGAGTTCTTGAGCGCTCGAGTTTCAATCCGTTGAGTTGCTTTGGTTCGGTGGCATCAAGTTTGGCGGACAGTCCGCGAGGAAGGCCTGGACGGTCCGTGACGATCGGACGGTCCGCAGTGAACCATCGGATAGTCCGTTTTCCCCGGTGCGCCCCTGGAGGTTCTAGTTGCTTTTTCGGACGGTCCGCGGAGACCTGACGGACAGTCCGCGCAGTCATCGTGGACGGTCCGCCTGGTCCTCACGGACAGTCCGCCAGGAACCTTCGCAGAGTTGTTCTAGGTGTTTGATTCTTGTCTTGTGTTTCCGCTCTTTGCTCCTAGGCTTGTCTCTTGATATTGTAGGCTTGTGTGTGCCTTGTTTGGAGCTTCTTTTGTGTGCGCGAGTACTTGGAGTGGCAATCGGGGTATAGGCCGAGTTCGACCTTCGGGAAGGATTTTTATCGGCTCCCATTCCCTCCCCCCTCTCTGGTCACCCTATTTGGTCCTTCATATTGATAAGTGATGGAGGAACACACTTTACGGGAAATAGTTACAGAAATTGCTTGTCCAAGTTGGGGATCGAGCATAGAGTGGCCACGGCTTACCACCCACAAACCAATGGTCAAGAGGAGACTTCAAATAGGCAGCTCAAGAGCATTCTTAACAAAACCGTTGAAAAGGGAGGTAAAGATTGGTCGAAAAAGTTGGACGGAGCATTGTGGGCATATCAGACGGCACACAAGACAGCAATAGTTATGACACCATATCAATTTGTTTATGGTAAATCGTGTCATTTGCCTTTGGAGTTAGAACATAAAGCATATTGGGGGATCTTGATTTTGACGCCGCGGGAATCAAACGGAAGATTCAAATAAGTGAAGTAGAAGAGATGAGGCTCAAAGCTTATGAGAGTGCAACCATCTACAAGGAAAGAATGAATAGGTGGTATGATAAAAGGCATCGAGTGAAGGAATTCAAAGAAGGTGACAAGGTTCTCCTCTATAACTCAAGGTTCAAAATATTCAAAAAAGGGAAGCTAAAGAGCAAGTGGGATGGACCGTACATCGTTCACTCAGTCTCGCCAAATGGAGCGGTAACAATCATAGACGTGAAAGGAGATCAGTATGTGGTTAATGGTCAACGATTGAAGGTTTTTCTTGAACAAGACATCGTGCCCATCGACTACATTGATATTTATCATGTGGAGGACTAGCCCGAGCGTCAAGCCTAAGACGTAAAACTAGGTAAGTTTTCTGTAAATAAGTTTTTGTTTTTCTTTTCGTATTTATTTCGAGTCCTGTTCATAATTTTTAGCTGGACCTTTCCACCACCTAGGCTAGTATGCACGAAACACAGAGGGCCGCAAAAGATGTGTCGCGGGGGCCCAAAACAGCGGGCAGGCCGGCCGGCCCATGCCGACCGGCCCAGCACCCCGCTGCGTCGGTTTCCGCCTGTTTTTCTCTGGGACGCGGTTCGGTGTATTTCCTTTTCTGGCCTACCTTTTTAGGAGCTACAAAAATAGGCTGGGAAGGGTTTCGGCCGAATCCTTCCAGGGATATTTAAGGATGCATGGGGAGCTCGAGAATTGCATCTCATTTGCAATCTCCAACCTCCACGAAAACACCCAAGCACCCATGGCGTCCCCGAGCAGCACCAAAGGGTAGGAAGTGTTGAAGGCAACCATGGAAGAAGAAGCACGCCTCCCCTCTCCAACGCCAGGGACCGAGGAGCTTCGTCAGTGTGCTGTGGTGCCAAAGCTCAAGGAGGAGGTGAAGAGGACCGCGCGGATTCGTTGCGGTGGGTGTATCCCAATAAGGCACATGGCTAGCCAAAATCTGTGGGTTGAAGAGAAGAAGGAGAAGCCCGCTTCTCCCGTTCGTCGCTCAAAGAGGCTCCTAGGGATGAAGAGGAAAGATTACAAAGAGAAGCCCCCGAGCCGGCGGAGATTTACGGAGATAGCGACTACTCCGATGACCGGAGCCCTAGCTCGTGGGCAGCCAGCGGAAGAGATGATAACGACCTCTATGTTTGGGCGGAGGTACCCAAGGAGGAGCCGGAGGAGCACCACGAGCAAGGCGAAGGAGGCAACCCAGACGGCGGCAACGATCCGGACGACGTAGACGATGGAAGCAATAATGATCCAGAGGAAGAGCACAACACATGTTGCATGGCTTGCCGCAATGCTATTGCAGAGCTCTTCTCTTCCCTTGACGAGTGCTTCCACACCATCAATGCCATGCAACAAAGGATTGAAGATTGGGAGCGCATGGCGGAAGACGATTTTAAGTTCCTTAACCGAAATATAAGGAAGCTCTTCGGGATGAACAAGAACTTCAAGATGAAGGAGTGGTGCACCTCGTGCGGGAAGTTTCACTAGGTGTTGTAGTTAGCATGTTTTCCCTCTTTGTACTTTTTATAAATTTACGACGAGGACGTCGTAAAATCTAAGCGTGGGGGGGAGCTAGCTAGCTACTCTTTTTAAATTTTTTTGCTTAAAGTGGTGATTAGGTCGAGTCTTTAATTTGAGTCAAGTGTGAGTTTTGTTTTATCTTTTTAGCTCGAAAGTGTCTTAATTTAGTGTTGAGTCAAGGAAAAGAAATAAAAAGTGTTTTATGCAAGTCTCTTGTTTCTTTTCTTGTTATGTCTTTAATTTATCTTTGTTATTTGAGCATGAACATGGTGATTAATCGTTTACCGTGGTGCATAGTGGAAATTTACTTTTGTAAAGCACCCATTTTCAAACTTTGATCTAGGACTTCGCTTCATCTATGCTTGTAGTAATGCTATCATTGGAGGCTTTAATTTCTGAAAATTAAGAAAAACACCTTGCTATGAAGGTTAGCGATCTCTTTCTCCAAGTTGAGAGGTAAAATCTATCCTATACAAAGCCTATATATATATACTCCACCATAAATGTTGTTTAGCATGATGAATTGGGTTAGGATTTTACTCTCTTGGAAGGTCTAATTTCGAGCAATTATCATGTCCTTGATGTATATCTTTTGTTGCTAGCCTCGTCATACATTCGGTAATGGAAATTTCACATTGAATGCCCCGTACATCACCGGATTCCATACCCAAACCCATAAACATCTTTTTATCATCTTATTCCTTGAACACAACCCATGTTCGAAGATTCGTTCAATTTTTTGGCAAGATTTTATTTAAAATTCAGATTGGTACTCATGTTCAAAAGATGAGTGAAAAGCTTCGAAGAAGAAGATAAAGATGTGGAAAGAAGAAAAAATATATGTGTATATGTGTGGCGCGCACACAAGCAAGAAGAAAGAAAAAAGAAGAGCGAAAAAGAAAAAAAAGAAAAGAAAAGAAGGAAAAGGAGAAAAATCCAAGGCAAGCAAGAGAGGTATAGTGAGGGATGATAAGTCAAATGAAGTTCAAAAGAAGTGCAAGGAAGGATGTGACGATGTTGAGAACGAATCTTTGATATTCCATACCATGTGCAATCCGACTTCGAGGACACCATTAGTGCCTTGAAGTCATTATTCTTGTTCCCTTTGCACATGTCCACCAATCTAAATCTTCTCATCCTCGATACCCTTACATTATGGTTTAATTCTCATGATCATTGGCTTGGAAGGTGAACAACCACTAGAGGAATTTCCTAGCTTGATAATACTTGTGCTAGCTTCACTAGCCACACCTATAGCTCCACCTTACATTATAAATGAGAGACTTGTGGGAGGTGAGAGTTTATGAAATTATCTAGGATAGCCACTTTAAATGAGTGACATGTGAGAACTTGGAGAAGGACTTTGTCTAATGCTTTGTGCAGGAATTTTATTTCTAAAAGTTTGTAAAAACCCTCCGATGAAAGTAAGAAAGCGAGTATGGATGAAGTCAAGGATCTCTAGTGAAAAGGTATGAGTTGTGGGGTAAGTCTTGAATTGGTAATTTCTAAATGCCCATGTTTACATTATGATCTTTGTTTCATGTCTCTTATATTAAAGATGAATGATTGACTAACTTGAAAGGAAAGAATTGACAAAGCATGTTTCAACTCCTTGGATAAACAATTTGTGAGCAACTTGCTCGAGAACGCGCAAGATCTAAGCGTGGGGGATGTTGGCAATCGATTTCTGTTAGCCAAGAACACTTGTTATGTTATAGTTTGGATTTCATTTTGGAACTAACCCGCCACTAGGCATACTAATGATATAACTAGTTCATCGTTGGATGTGTGTTTTGGAGTATAATGTTTACACAAGAATTCATGCACTAAATGAGAAGAGATGCACTCGGTTCGGAAGATGATTTACATGATGATCAAAGGGCTCCGACCGTGCGTGAACTTGACTCCAAAGGTGGCAAGGACCAATGTGCTTCAATAAAGAATCTTCGAGGACCAAGATCAAAAGACCGGAAGATCATGCGTAAAGACCCCTTAACTTGGTCGCGGGGATAACGACGTCCAAAGCCCATATCTGAAGGAGGAAAAACCCCAAAGTGCAAAAGATGACACGTGGCAAAAGACGGAGGCGAACTGGGCCGAGGAGGGCCCAGGCCGACCGGCCCACCCATATTCGGGGTCGGTTCGCCACCTTCTTTCTTCGGTGATAAGTTCGTGCAACCCTAATTGTTTGGAGAGAGGAGCCATTCGCGAAAGACGAACAGAGAAGCCTTGGAAGATCAACCACAAGGAAGAGGGTTGATCGAGGGAGTGAGCATTCAAGAGGATCATCGTCGAGGTCAAGGGAGGCCACCACGAGGAAGGAGGACGCCGAGGCCCTGCGACGGCACCGCCGGAGTTGAAGGACACCGAGAAACGAACTCCATCGGAGGCATCCACCATGTTCAACGGTGCCATGACTAGCGTCTTAATGGATCTTGATGTGTAGTCACCCACTCTCATTTGATCTTATATCTATCATACCCTTTGTTGATGATGCTTAATGTTTAAGGTTAGCTACCATGCCTTTGGGGTTGCTCCCGTAGATCACGTCAACATACTGTGTTCATTAGGGTTAGTATCGATTACCTTCGCGTAGTGACATGTAGGAGGGAAGGGAAATGCCTAATTCTTTGTTCACATGCTTAGATAGATTGGATCAGGGTTTTATCATGTTTTGGGTGATTGCATCTTCAAGTTCCTAGACTCCATGGGCATACATTCTTCATACTCGTGAACCTCCTATCTCTCTCTTTAACATAATTTAGGGTTAGTTTGTCTTTACTTTATAGATTAATCTTTACATCATAAAGTCCTTAATCAACTAAGTTAGTGTTAGGTTAAACGCAAGTAATCCCCTTGCTCCGTGGATTGACAAGAACCTTAGGGGTCCCCTCCCTTGGTGAAAAAGGCACCAAGTCACTCTGTGTACTTGCGGTGAAGTTGAACGCGGTTTCGAACCGTCAACACCTGCTCTAGCTCGGTTATGCACGGTTCGGCGATGCACCATCCGTTCTGCATGAAGCGTGCAACACTGACTGTGTTACGCATGGAGTCTGTCACGCAAAATCCCCATGCATCCGGTTGTGTTGTTGCATCGTGTAACCTGGAGCCGTTAAGGTTACGCAAAATCCACATGTACCGACTGCGTCGCGTCTAAACAGCGACCTGCACAGGTTAGTCACCGTCCGTGCAACTTGATGCAACACCGAATGGGTCGTGTCGAATGTAGGTTACGCATCATCCTTGATGCTTGATGCAACACCGAATGGGTTGTGTCGAATGCAGCTTACACACTGTCCTTGTTTCTTGATGCAACACTGACTGGGTCGCGTCGTTGCATCGCGTAACCTAAACCCGCAAAGGTTACGCAAAATCCACACTGCATCTAGTCGCGCCGAATCAGCGTGTAACCTACACTAGTTACGCACCGTCCGTGCTGCTTGATTGATGCAACACTGGCTGGGTCGTGTCAAATCAGCACGTAACCACAAGAGGTTACACACCGTCCGTGTTGCTTGATGCAACACCGACTGGGTCGTGTCGAATCAGCGTGTAACATGCAGATGTTACGCATCGTTTGTGCTGCTTGATGCAATACAAACTCGGTTAAGCACGTAGTAGGTTACACACCTTTAAGATGGCTGGCTGCATGGCTCAACACTGACTGGGTTACGCACTCATCGTTTGCAGAAAATCCACGCTACATCCGGTCATGTCGATTCTACGCGTCACCTGTTCCAGCTCGGCTACGCACGGTTCGGCGACGCAGCATCCCATGGCGTGTGCATCACCAACTGCGATACGCAGTGTGACGGTTACGCGAAATCCATGCTGCATTCTGATTCGACACACCATCCTGCTCAGTTACGCGCATTTTGGTGACGCACCATCCATTCTGCATGGTGCGTGCATCACCGACAGGGTTACGCACGGAGTCTGTGACGCAAAATCTCATCTGGTTGTGTCGTTACATCGTGTAACCTGGAGCCAATAAGGTTACACAAAATCCACACTACATCCGGTCGTGTCGAATCAACAGGTAACCTGTATAGGGTATCGTCCATGGAGTGTGATGCAACACCGACTGGGTCATGTCGAATCAGCGCGTAACCTCCACAGGGTACGCAGTACGCACCATCTATGCTGCATGATGCAACACGGACTGGGTTACGCACATATCGGTTGTCCAAAATCCACGCTGCATCCGGTCGTGTTGATTATGCGTGTCACCTGCACCAGCTCGGTTACGCACGGTTCGGCGACGCACCATCCGTTCTGCATCACGCGTGCAACACTGACTGTGTTACGCACGGAGTCTGTCACGCAAAATCCCCATGCATCCGGTCGTGTCATTGCATTGCGTAACCTGGGGCCGTTAAGGTTACACAAAATCCACATGCACCGTCTGCGTCGCGTTTAAACAACGTGTAACCTGCACAGGTTACTCACGGTCCGTGTAGCTTGATGCAACACCGAATGGGTCGTGTCAAATGCAGGTTACACACCGTCCTTGATGCTTGATGCAACACACAATGGGTTGTGTCGAATGCAGCTTACGCACCGTCCTTGTTTCTTTATGGAACACTGACTAGGTCGTGTCGTTGCATCACGTAACCTAAACCCGCAAGGGTTATGCAAAATCCACGCTGCATCTGGTCGTGCCGAATCAGCACGTAACCTGCAGTGGTTACGCACCATCCGTGCTGCTTGATTGATGCAACACCGACTGGGTCATGTAGAATCAGCGAGTAACCACAAGAGGTTATGCATCGTCCGTGCTGCTTGATGCAACACCGACTAGGTTGTGTCGAATCAGCGCATAACATGCAGAGCTTACGCACCGTCCGTGCTGCTTGATGCAACACCGACTCGGTTAAGCACGTAGTAGGTAACGCACCTTTAAGATGGCTTGCTGCATGGCTCAACACTAACTGGGTTACGCACTGATCGGTTGTGCAAAATCCACGCTAGATCCGGTCGTGTCGATTCTACACGTCACCTGCTCCAGCTCGGTTACGCACGGTTCGGCGACGCGGCATCCCATGGCACGTGCATCACCAACTGGGTTACACACCATGACGGTTATGCAAAATACACGCTGCATTCTGATTCGACGCACCATCCTACTTAGTTACGCATGTTTCGGTGATGCACCATCCGTTCTGCATGGTGCGTGCATCACCGGCTGGGTTACGCACAGAGTCTGTCACGCAAAATCCCATCTGGTCATGTCGTAGCATCACGTAACCTAAAGCCGATAAGGTTATGCAAAATCCACACTACATTCTGTCATGTCGAATCAGTGCATAACCTGTACAAGGCACCGTCTGTGGAGTGTGATGCAACACCAACTGGGTCGTATCGAATCAACACGTAACCTCCACAGGGTATGTAGTAGCAGCGTCTGTGCAGCATGATGCAACACGGACTGCGTTACGCACAGATCGGTTGCGCAAAATCCACGCTGCATCTGATTGTGTCGATTCTGCGCGTCACCTACACCAGCTCGGTTATGCACGGTTCGATGACGCACCATCCGTTCTGCATGAAACGTGCAACACTGACTGTGTTACGCACGGAGTCTGTCACGCAAAATCCCCATGCATCCGGTCGTGTCGTTGCATCGTGTAACCTGGAGCCGTTAAGGTTACGCAAAATCGACATGCACTGACTGTGTCGCGTCTAAACAGCGACCTGCATAGGTTACTCACCGTCCGTGCAGCTTGATGCAACACCGAATGGGTCATGTCGAATGTAGGTTACGCACCGTCCTTAATGCTTGATGCAACACCGAATGGGTTGTGTCGAATGCAGCTTACGCACCGTCCTTGTTTCTTGTTGCAACACTGACTGGGTCGTGTCATTGCATTGCGTAACCTAAACCAGCAAAGGTTACGCAAAATCCACGCTGCATCTGGTCGTGCCGAATCGGTGCGTAACCTGCACTGGTTACGCACCGTCTGTGCTATTTGATTGATCTAACACCGACTGGGTCGTATCGAATCAGCGAGTAACCACAAGAGCTTACTCACTGTCCATTCTGCTTGATGCAATACCGACCGGGTCGTGTCGAATCAGCGCGTAACATGCAGAGGCTACGCACCGTCCGTGCTTCTTAATGCAACACTGACTCGGTTAAGCACGTAGTAGGTTACGCACCTTTAAGACGGCTGGCTGCATGGCTCAACACTAACTGGGTTACGCACTGATCAGTTGTGCAAAATCCACGCTGCATCCAGTTGTGTCGATTCTACGCGTCACCTGCTCCAGCTCGGTTATGCACGGTTTGGCAACACAGCATCCCATGGCGCGTGCATCACCGACTAGGTCGTGTCGAATCAACACGTAACCTCCACAGGGTACGCAGTACGCACCGTCTGCGCTGCATGATGCAACACGGACTAGGTTACGCACAGATCGGTTGCGCAAAATCCACGTTGTATCTGGTCGTGTCGATTCTACGCGTCACCAGCACCAGCTCTTTTATGCACGGTTCGGCGACGCACCATCAGTTCTGCATGATGCGGGCAACAATGACTCTGTTACACACAGAGTCTGTCACGCAAAATCCCCAGACATCTGGTCATGTAATTGCATCACATAACCTGGAGCCGTTAAGGTTACGCAAAATCCACATGCACCGATTGCGTCACGTCTAAAGAGCGCGTAACCTGCACAGGTTACTCACCGTTAGTGCAGCTTGATGCAACAGCGAATGGGTCATGTCGAATGCAGGTTACGCACCGTCCTTGATGCTTGACGCAACACCGAATGGGATGTGTCCAATGCAGCTTACGCACTATCCTTGATGCTTGATGCAACACTGACTGGGTCATGTCGTTGCATCACGTAACCTAAACCCGCAAAGGTTAAGCAAAATCCACACTGCATTTGGTCGTACCGAATCAGCGCATAACCTGCACTGGTTACGCACCATCTGTGCAGCTTGATTGATGCAACACCGACAGGGTCGTGTCAAATCAGCACGTAACCACAAGAGGTTACGCACCGTCCGTGCTGCTTGATGCAACACCGACTGGGTCGTGTCGAATCAGCACATAACATGCAGAGGTTACGCACCGTCCCTGCTACTTGTTGCAACACCGACTCGGTTAAGCACGTAGTAGGTTATGCACCTTTAAGACGGCTGGCTGCATGGCTCAACACTGACTGGGTTACGCACTGATCGGTTGTGCAAAATCCACGCTGCATCCGGTCGTGTCGATTCTATGCGTCACCGGCTCCAGCTCGGTTACGCACGGTTCGGCGACGCAGCATCCCATGGCGCGTGCATCACCGACTGCATTACGCACTGTGACGGTTACGCAAAATCCACAATGCATTCTGATTCGACGCTGCATCCTGCTCGGTTACGCATGTTTCGGCGACGCACCATCCGTTCTGCATGGTGCGTGCATCACCGACTGGGTTACGCACGGAGTCTGTCAAGCAAAATCCCATGCGATCGTGTCGTTGCATCGCGCAACCTGGAGCCAATAATGTTACGCAAAATCCACACTGCATTCGATCGTGTCGAATCAGCGCGTAACCTATACAGGGCACTGTCTGTGGAGTGTGATGCAATACCGACTAGGTCGTGTCGAATCACCACATAACCTCCGCAGGGTACGCAGTACGCACCGTCTGTGCTGCATGATGCAACACGGACTAGGTTACGCACAGATTGGTTGCGCAAAATCCACGCTGCATCTGGTCGTGTCGATTCTGCGCTTCACCAGCACCAGCTCGGTTACACGCGGTTCGACGACGCACAATCCGTTCTGCATGATGCGGGCAACACTACTGTGTTACGCACGCAGTTTGTCACACAAAATCCCCATACATCCGTTCGTGTCGTTGCATCGCGTAACCTGGAGCCGTTAAGGTTACGCAAAATCCACATGCACTGACTGCGTCGCGTCTAAACAGCGCGTAACCTGCACAGGTTACTCACCATTCGTGCAGCTTGATGCAACACCGAATGGGTCATGTTCAATGCAGGTTACGCACCGTCCTTGATGCTTGATGCAACAGCGAATGGGTTATGTCGAATGCAGCTTACGCACTATCCTTGATGCTTGATGAAACACTAACTGGGTCGTGTCGTTGCATCACGTACCGTAAACCCGTAAAGGTTACGCAAAATCCACACTGGATTTGGTCGTGCAGAATCAACGCGTAACCTGCACTGGTTACGCACTGTCCGTGCTGCTTGATTGATGCAACACCGACTGGGTCGTGTTGAATCAGCGCGTAACCACAGAGGTTACGCACCTGCTTGATGCAACACCGACTAGGTCGTGTTGAATCAGCGCATAACGGCAGAGGTTACGCACCGTCCCTGCTGCTTGATGCAAAACCGACTCGGTTAAGCACGTAGTAGGTTTCGCACCATTAAGACGGCTGGCTGCATGGCTCAACACTGACTGGGTTACGCACTAATCGGTTGCGCAAAATCCACGCTGCATCCGGTCGTGTCGATTGTACGCGTCACCTGCTCCAGCTCGGTTACACGCGGTTTGGCGACGCAACATCCCATGGCGCGTGCATCACTGACTGGGTTACGCACTATGATGGTTACGCAAAATCCACGCTGCATTCTGATTCGATGCTCCATCCTGCTCGGTTATGCACATTTCGGCGACGCACCATCCGTTCTGCATGGTGCATGCATCACCGACTGGGTTACGCACGGAGTCTGTCAAGCAAAATCCCATCCGTTCGTGTCGTTGCATCGCGTAATGTGGAGCCGATAAGGTTACGCGAAATCCACACTACATCTGATCGTGTCGAATCAGCGCGTAACCTGTACAGGGCACCGTTCGTGGAGTGTGATGCAACACCGACTGGGTCGTGTCGAATTAGCACGTAACTTCCACAGGGTACGAAGTACATACCATCTGTGCAGCATGATGCAACATGGACTGGGTTACGCACAGATTGGTTGCGGAAAATCCACGCTGCATCCGGTCGTGTCGATTCTGCGCGTCACCTGCACCAGCTCGGTTACGCACGGTTCGGCGATGCACCATCCGTTCTGCATGACGCGTGCAATAATAACTGTGTTATGTACCGAGTCTATCATGCAAAATCTAAATACATCTGGTCGTGTCATTGCATCACGTAACCTAGAGCCGTTAAGGTTACGCAAAATCCACATGCACCGACTGTGTCGCATCTAAATAGTGCGTAACCTGCACAGGTTACTCACCGTCCGTGCAACTTGATGCACCACTGAATGGGTCGTGTCGAATGCAGGTTACGCACCATCCTTGATGCTTGATGCAACACTGACTGGGTCGTGTCGTTGCATCACGTAACCTAAACATGCAAAGGTTACGCAAAATCCACACTGCATTTGGTCGTACTGAATTAGCGCGTAACCTGCACTGGTTACGCACCGTCCATGCTGCTTTATTGATGCAACACCGACTGGGTCGTGTCGAATCTGCGCGTAATCACAAGAGGTTACACACCGTTCGTGCTTCTTGATGCAACACCAACTGGGTCGTGTCGAATGATGCAAAACCAACTGGGTCTGTGCTGCTTTATTGATGCAACACCGATTGGGTCGTGTCGAATCTGCGCGTAACCACAAGAGGTTACACACCGTCCGTGCTGCTTGATGCAACACCAACTGGGTCGTGTCGAATGAGCACATAACATGCAGAGGTTATGCACCGTCCCTGCTACTTGATGCAACAACGACTCGGTTAAGCATGTAGTAGGTTACACACCTTTAAGACGGCTGGCTCCATGGCTCAACACTGATTGGTTTAAGCACTGATCGGTTGCGCAAAATCCACGCTGCATCCGGTCGTGTCGATTCTACGCGTCACCTGCTCTAGCTCAATTACGCACGGTTCGGCGACGCAGCATCCCATGGCGTGTGCATCACCGACTGGGTTACGCACTGTGACGGTTACGCAAAATCCACACTGCATTCTGATTCGATGCTGCATCCTGCTCGGTTACGCATGTTTCGGTGATGCACCATCCGTTCTGCATGGTGTGTGCATCACCGACTAGGTTACGCACGGAGTCTGTCATGCAAAATTCCATCTGGTCGTGTCGTTGCATCGCGTAACTGCTGACGGTTGAAATTCACCACTTTCAACCCTCAATATTCTCACATAAATGGAGGCATATGCATTATTTACTAGCATTTTTGTTTGAGTAATGTAGTTCCACTTGACCTTGGAGATTATTTGTATGTAGGTGATTTACCCCTAAAAAGATATGGAAACCCACCTTCTATGAAGAAACCATGCCAACTCAGCTGAGGAGGTGGCTGCCACCATGGGAAACATGGCATTCCACGTCATAGATCCAGGGGAGGCACTCACCGACGAATCAGAGGACGCCACATGGACTTTACGTAGATCAAAGGGCCCACCTCGGATACCAAATCAAGCCATGCACCGGGGATGGATCAGAAGGCCCACAGGGCAGCCACCCAGAGGAAACACACCTCGAAAGGAGGGCCGAAGGGGCCGGCCGATCCTAGCATCGGCCGAACCACCTTTGCCCCCTTTCATCATGTCCCTACACGTGGCACTCGCTCATTGGTCACTTGCTGCATCCCGGGGTGTTTTGGAGCACTTTGAGCTTCCGAGCAAGCCTGATCCTTGCCTATAAATAGAAGGGGAGGGGCTCCCATTTCCCACACACGACTCTCTCATTCTCCTCTCAGTTTTAGCTCTTATTCAGGTTCCAAGTCTTCTTTGGAGTCTAGGTATGAGTTCTCTTTTATCTTTATTTCATTGTATGACTATGATCTACTTCAGTTATTCAGCTATTTCATATAAAGTCATGGTAGATCATATGCTTGATATGTTCTTGAGTTCATCCTTTGTTCATCATTTAGAGGCTTGTGTTCTTCGTGAACACTACCTTTTGATCCACTTGAAGGGTGATGAACTCATTCCTTATGTGTTTGTTCATAAGTTAGAGGCTCGTGTTTTTCACGAACATGACCCTTTGATCTTATTGACTAGACATAAGAGAGTTCATATCTGTTTGTATGTCTAGCCTTAGTTGATCTTGTTAGATGGCATGAGAGTGTTGCATGAGGTTTGTGTTCAAGCTACGGTACTCGGTCTAGTTGACCAGTCTTCTGGTGGCTCTCACCCTGGGTCACAATAGCCCGGGCCGGGTGGAGTTTAGCAGCAACGTAGGCATGGTGCCTGGGTTGTCTGGCTACGACAGTTATGAGCATACCCCCCGTAACGATAGAGGTAGGTCCGCAGGTAGTGACAACCCTGTTGGATCCTTGAGCAATCTTCCGCGTTGGGTACCTGTTGTAGGAGTCTAAAGTCTAGTTTCGCAGAGTACTGGTCGTCGTGGGCTAGCTCCCCGTTTGTACCTGGGTGCCGAACCTTATCCCTCTCATGCAATACTCATGCCTATCTTTTGTATCTTCTAGCTTTGTATGTTTAGTACATTAGAACCTAGAGCTAACTCGTATGTTCCCCCTAAGCCGTAGTGTGCTAGAGTAGAGGTAGATCAGAGTGTGTGTCACACTACCCTTATATCTCTTATCTTACCCCTGCCTTTGAGTGTGCTGTTTCCTATATCTATCTCTTAGTTTACATTAGAGCAAAAGCATAAGTCTAAGATATCCGCCATTGCCTTCCACGGATACGATACCCTTGGAATATTCTCCTTCCTTGGGGAAATGCTACAATGGTTTATCTGTGTCCTGGCGGATTCGTTCATGATTGTTTAGATTAACCTTTGGCAAGTCTTGATGTTCACGCTAACCCGGCGTCGTTAGTTGTGACATTGAGAGGTGCCTACAAGGTGATTCTTGGTGTTGTCACTAAGGATGGATCCCAGATCTGTTCTTAAGATGACGGCGCTACGAAATGCCAACAAGCATTTCTGGCGCCATTGCAGGGGAAGGCACAGGATTATCATGATTATGCTTTGCATCTGTTTATAAACTCTGAGTAGGTTAGGACAACTCTCAATGCAGGCTAACCTTGATTGTCTTCTTTTATCTTTGGATGATGAAGACAGGTAGTGTATGACTGGTTTCGACTTACCGGAGAATTTTACTGAAGATCCAGAGTCACTTGTGAGGAGAGCTCGAATTCATTTCGACTCACCTCGTTGTACTCATCCGGAAGGCGATCCAGCTTCCTTTGTACCATCCACATCCAACGCTATGGCCCAGAAGACACTTCGTGAGTACTCAGCTCCTTCCGCTGACCAGGTGCTGCAAGGCCCTGAGGTGGCAATGGGGACTGAAAATTTTGAGATCAAGATGGGTCTAATCACGATGGTACAGGCTAGCCCATTCTGTGGCAAGCCAAATGAGGATGCTAATGCTCATTTGCAGCAATTCCTAGAGCTGTGCAGCACTTTCATCATCAGGGGTGCAAATATGGATGTTGTTCATCTACGGCTGTTTCCATTCTCTCTCCTGGGGAAAGCTAAGCAATGGTTCTACGCGAATCGTGATGCTATTAACACTTGGAGTAAGTGTTCAGAGGCATTTCTCAAGAAGTTCTTCCCATTGGGTAAAACTAATGCTCTTCGTGGAAGGATTTCTGGTTTTCAGCAAGCAGCAAGTGAATCTATTCCAGAGGCATGGGAAAGGCTTCAGGAGTATGTCCTCGCCTGTCCTCACTATGGGATGGAGGATTAGCTCATTCTTCAAAGCTTCTATAATGGGTTGACTCCGACAGCCCGAGGCCATATTGATGCTGTTGCTCAAGGAGTATTCTTCTCACTCACTGTTGATGATGCTAAATTACTCATTGAGAAGATGGTTTCCAACCAAGGGTGGAGTGATGAAAGACTCCAACCACGACCGAGGGGTACTCATACTGTCAAGGAAGCAGACATGATTACTGCCAAGTTGGATCTTCTTATGAAGAGATTGGATGACTACACCAGCGAGAAGGCTGTCATGGCCACCACTACTCTGCCTATGGATTCTCATATGACTTGTGAGGTCTGTGGCAACACTAGGCACTCAGGCAACTACTGTCCGGAGACTCAGGAGGAAGTGATGTACATGAATGGCAACAACAATGGTTATCGTCCACCTCAACAAGGTGGCCAATCGTGGAATCAACAACGCCCTTATTATCAAGGAGGTAACCAAGGTAATTCTTACAACCCCAACCAACCTTCCTTGAGAGATCTTGTTTTTGGGCAAGCTAAGATTAATGAAGGTGTTAACAAAAAGCTAGCTGCCCTTGATAAAACGTTAGAAAGTCTCAACGTTAAGCTTGATAGTTTTTCTTCTGCCCAGAAGAGTCAGCTGAGTTTCAACAAAATGTTAGAAACCCAGTTAGCTCAGCTGGCTGGTTTGGTTCCATCTGCTGATAATGGGAGGATCCCGTGGCAACCTGTATCCTCTTGTGAAAATGTTAGTGTAGTGTCAACTTGGTGGGGTAAGCCACCTAGGAAGACACGTGCTTCTAACTATGCAGGAAAGCCCATACAACAAATTCTTGATCCATGGGAGGAATCAGCAGTTGTGCACAAGAAAGATCCAGGCTATCCGACCATTACTTGCACAATCTATTACAAGACAATCAGGCATGCCCTTTGTGACCTTGGTGCAAGTGTTAATCTCATGTCCAAGGCCATGTTCGAGCAACTGGGATATCCAGCTCTCTCTCCAACAGCACGGACTATCCAACTGGCCGATTCAACGATACGATATCCAAAAGGAATCGTTGAGAGCATATTGGTTAAGGTCAAGAACTCTTACGTCTTCGCGGATTTCGTGGTCCTTGGATGACGAGGGAGGAATGCCGCTCATCCTTGGGCGACCATTTCTCAGTGATGTCCGAGCTAGAATCAATGTGGGGTCCGGAATAATCCGCTTCTACATTGGGAAGAGGAACTTGAATTTCAAGTTTCAGGACAAAGAAGAGCAATGCTATTTGGTGCAAGATAGTGTTCAGCAGCTTGGGGGAAGGACGGAGCCATTACCCCCAAGGAAGAAATCTCCGTCAAAGAGGCAAAAGAAAATTCAGAAAGAATGGCGGAAGATTCAGATGGCACCACCCTCTACTTCTCAGGAGTGGGGTGTTGAGTGGAATTGATCACAGGAAAGAGTCCAACTCGTCGGAGTAAAAATGATGGGTCCTTTCTACCAAAAAGGTTAAAGCTGGTACTTATCTCATATTTCCCTTCCTAAAATTTAATTTCCGAAATTGCATATTTGATTTTCCCAAAACCTTGCATCTGCATGCTAGATTTATCTAGCCCTTTTCCCTTTTCCAAATAAAATTTCTGAAAATAATTTCTGAGTTTGAAAATTCTAGAAAAATCATTTGAAAAATATTTTGAGGGAATTTGGGCTGAGGCACTCAGGCAGGCTCCCAGCTAGCCGTTGGGGAGCCACTGGCCAGGGCAGAGGGTAGGTGGGCCCGGCCTGGGGTCGGCCGACCCAAGGTTCGGCCGAAGTAGCCCAACGGCTGCTGGGCCCCACGTTGCTCCAACGGCTCCTAGCCGTTGCCAAATGGCTATGTCTAGATGCCCAGCGCATTTGCCTATAAATAGCAGGGGGAGAGGGGGTGTTCTTCACCCATTCAACACATTTCACTCACACTCCCCTCTCTACTCGCTCTCTTGGTTTTCTTGGATTTCTTGCTCGAGATTGGATCATCAAGTGATCTCTCTATTGTGTTGCTGAAAGTATTGTTATTGGTGGGGCAAGCTCGGTAAGAACTTCATTCGATTTCACTAACCCATCACCGAGTTGCTCTTGTTGTCCCTTGTTGTTGTGCTAGCATGAATTGGGCAGCGAACACTCTCCGGAGGGTGACACGCTCACGCTCCCGTTCACGAGCAAGCGCGAGTTCATCCACCCCCGTCGAGCCGACGCCGAGCCCATCGACGATGGATTATGAAGAAGAGCAAGAGGAGCAAGCCGAGCCACAAGCCGCGGAGGAGGTCGTCAATGACACCCCCTACCTCAGCTTGCAGGGTGCTCGAGAGGAGAAAGCCTACGCTCTCCTAAAGGACCGAGTCTTCGCTCACACTCGAGACTTCGACCCGGCTCTGATGGAGAAACCAGGTATGAATCTCGAGTTCGCTTCCATTTGTCATGCTCTTGGTTGGGAGGAGTTTGCGCCGGTTACAGAGCTTGGCTCTCGGCCCCTCACCGTCCAGTTTCTTTGCTCTCTTACCGAGATTCCGGATGGCATTCAATTTCGTCTTTTTGTGACCGATTATCGTGTTTCTTGGAAGGAACTTAGTCGTCTTCTTGGTTTTAGTCCTTGTTGTGCTGTTTCTTTGAAGCGGGCGTGTGAGGGTTTTGTTTGAGGCTCTTTCTGGTCAGACATCTCTAGTTTTGTTTATAGTGGCAAGTTTGTACCTCGGTGCAACGATATTGTGCATCCCACTATCCGTCTGCGGCACAAGTGGCTCACCATTACTCTCTTCCCACGAGAGGATGTTAGGCCCGTGCACAGCGATGAGATGATGCTTTTATACGCTGCTGTTAACCGGATCAAGGTCTCTCCCGTTAAAGCTATGATTCGGCAATGGTTGATGAATTTCAAGATGATAGGTCCTATTGAGTGTACATCTTTGGTGACTCGTATTGCTCTCAGACTCGGGGTTCTTAGCGGGAATTCCGTACCCTTCATCAGGACGCCCCGAGTTCTCATTAATGAGGCATACTTTATCCAAGGGCATATACTCAAGAGGGGCCCAAATGATTCTTTGACTTTCTTCTTTCCAGGTTATGCAAATCAAATCCCGTTACCTAACCCGGGGTTTGGATTGTATAACTTGGAGTCACTAATCATTCCCCTTGTTACACAAGAGGAAAGCCGTCGTATTAGTGTTTCAGGCAGGTCCACCAGAAGCGCGGCAAAGAGAGCACACATGCAGCAGCAGCCACAGCCACCACCACCACAGCCACAGCTTGCTACACCACCGGTGACAGGAGGGGCCCCTGCGGGGTACATGTCCGGGGTCACCCCTGGATATGCACCTGGTTGGGACTATCCCACCTACCACCTTAGTGCGAGTGGCACGGCTTGGGCAGGTGCGAGCAGTGCTCAGTTGTCTACACCCACTAGTTCCAGCTCCGGTGGACCACCTCCGTCTTCGTCCTTCCGGCGGCACTCCTCAGCCTCTGCACGCGATGCTCAGCTCGTGCAGCAGATGGGAGAGCTCACCGTCCAGGTCACAGGATTGGAGGAGACGCTGAACACCCATGTCAAGTCTACCTCAGCGTTGCAGCGTCAGGCTGGTGAGAGGATAGCAGCCATGCAGCAGGATCAGCAGCGATACATGGAGGCGCAGAGGGCTTACTACACGAGTCAAGGTTTCTTCTACCCTCCTCCGTAGTGAGCCTGAAGCTAGCTTGGGGGAGGACCCCCATCCTGAGGTAACTTGTATCTTCCTTTGTTTTCAGAATATCTTATAAATGAAAATCCAAAAAAAAATCTGCAAAAATAAAAAGATCAAAAACATTTATTTGCTTTCATCATCGTTTGCTTAGTTTGCTTTGATATGCATAGTAAGAATGCTTTGCCTCTATGGTTGAAATGATGAATAGTTGCTCTGTTTATTCTCCTCGTATGTCTTGCTTACAACTTTGTATCCTACTTAAGTTTTGAGTTTGTTGGTTTGTATGTTCAAACCTTAGCTTGAAAACTGTGGGTAGCAAAAAGCATGATCCTTGCCTACGTTGTTTTGAGACATGATATGGTAGAATAGAGTGCTATGATCTTGTGCTTAGTGATGCTTGACATCCGGAGTTTTCTTTTTGAAAATCAAATCATGATGAGTTCCTCAATGATGAGAATTTCCCATCCAAGGCCATATGTAGATTCTAGCTCTTAGCCTCCACATATACAGCTTGTTCTCTCATTGAGCTTTGTCAAATTGTTGTGACCCTTGTTAGAACTCATGCTCCCCTGATCAAGATCACGTACACATTCATGCTAAACTTCTACACTGGAAGTTAGCATTCATCATTCGCTCCATACTACCTATGCATTCTTCCACAAATAAAACTCTATGTATCTTTGTATCATTCATCCCTCTCCAAATATCTCCAATAGAGACAAAGGGCTAGATAAAAAAAGAGAAAAGCATGCTCAAAAGCATGGCAAAAATAGAATAAAGAGAGCTAGCCAAGTCTCGAAAAATTTCAAAAGGAGAAAAAGGGATTGACATGTGCAAGAGAAAGAGTTCCACCATATAGATGGTAATAACTAGTACCGACTCCGGGCCTAGTGTCCACCTTACCATCAATCCCTCATTTCCTCATATAAAGCATGGTAATATCTAGCACCCATTTCTGGGCCTAGTATCCACCTTGCCATGCTCATATCCATCACACACATATGCACATCTTGATCAGGATGTATGCTTGTTTCTTCCAAGGATCCGGTCTTTGACTTAGCAATATATGAGAGACAAGTATGCCACATCTTCCTTACCTATAACTCCACATAAAGCCTATTAGGAGTAGGATGTGAAGAAAGGCAACATTGATGCCTTGGTGAGGAACCATACACTTTTGAGCGATCCGAGAGTATCATTTGAGGAACTCTGATTTTCTTTTGAAAAATTTGCAAAACCTCCGGATTGATATCTGATCAAGGTATGAGTGATTATGCACATTCTATATAACCATTCTGTCTCTCAACCGCCCAAGGCAGGTGAAGCTATATGCCCCACGTCATTAGGTGAAAGGTAAGAACATTGCCAACTTGTTCAACTCTTGGTAGAGTATTTTGTTGTATGTTTACCATAAGTTGAGAATACAACATTATAGCAACTCTTGATCAACCAACCTAAGTCTCTAATGTCTTGCTTCGAGACGAGCAAGAGGTTAGCTTGGGGGAGTTTGTTGACGGTTGAAATTCACCACTTTCAACCCTCAATATTCTCACATAAATGAAGGCATATGCATTATTTACTAGCATTTTGGTTTGAATAATGTAGTTCCACTTGTCCTTGGAGATTATTTGTATGTAGGTGATTTAACCCTAAAAAGAGATGGAAACCCACCTTCTATGAAGAAACCATGCCAACTCAGCTGAGGAGGTGGCTGCCACCAAGGGAAACATGGCATTCCACATCATCGATCCAGGGGAGGCACTCACCGACGAATCAGAGGACACCACATGGACTTCACATGGATCAAAGGGCCCACCTCGGATACCAAATCAAGCAATGCACCGGGGATGGATCAGAGGGCCCACAGGGCAGCCACCTAGAGAAAACACACCTCGAAAGGAGGGCCGAAGGGGCCGGCCGATCCTAGGATCGGCCGAACCGCCTTTGCCCCCTTTCATCATGTCCCTACACGTGGCACTCGCTCATTGGTCACTTGCTGCATCCCGGGGTGTTTTGGAGCACTTTGAGCCTCCGAGCAATCCTAGTCCTTGCCTATAAATAGAAGGGGAGGGGCTCCCATTTCCCACACACCACTCTTTCATTCTCCTCTCACTTTTAGTTTCCAAGGCTAGGGGGTAGGCTAGAGTAGCTCTTATTCAGGTTCCAAGTCTTCTTTGGAGTCTAGGTATGAGTTCTCTTTTATCTTTATTTCATTGTATGACTTTGATCTACTTTAGTTATTCAGCTATTTAATATAAAGTAATGGTAGATCATATGCTTGATATGTTCTTGGGTTCATCCTTTGTTCATCATTTAGAGGCTTGTGTTCTTCGTGAACACTACCTTTTGATCCACTTGAAGGGTGATGAACTCATTCCTTATGTGTTTGTTCATAAGTTAGAGGCTCGTGTTCTTCACGAACACGACCCTTTGATCTTATTGACTAGACATAAGAGAGTTCATATCTGTTTGTATGTCTAGCCTTAGTTGATCTTGTTAGATGGCATGAGAGTGTTGCATGAGGTTTGTGTTCAAGCTACGGTACTCGGTCTAGTTGACCAGTCTTCTGGTGGCTCTCACCCTGGGTCACAATAGCCCGGGCCGGGTGGAGGCTAGCAGCAACGTAGGCATGGTGCCTGGGTTGTCTGGCTACGACAGTTATGAGCGTACCCCCCGTAATGATAGAGGTAGGTCCGCAGGTAGTGACAACCCTATTGGATCCTTGAGCAATCCTCCGCGCTGGGGTACCTGCTGTAGGAGTCTAAAGTCTAGTTTCGCAGATTGCTGGTCGTCGCGGGCTAGCTCTCTGTTTGTACCTGGGTGCTGAACCTTATCCCTCTCATGCAATACTCATGCCTATCTCCTGTATCTTCTAGCTTTGTATGTTTAGTACATTAGAACCTAGAGCTAACTCGTATGTTCCCCCTAAGCCGTAGTGTGCTAGAGTAGAGGTAGATCAGAGTATGTGTCACACTACCCTTATATCTGTTATCTTACCCCTGCCTTTGAGTGTGTTGTTTCCTATATCTATCTCTTAGTTTACATTCAGAGCAAAAGCATAAGTCTAAGATATCCGCCATTGCCTTCCACGGATACGATACCCTTGGAATATCCTCCTTCCTTGGGGAAATGCTACAATGGTTTATCTGTGCGCTTGCGGATTCGTTCATGATCGTTTAGATTAACCTTTGGCAATTCTTGATGTTCACGCTAACCCGGAGTCGTTAGTTGTGACATTGAGAGGTGCCTACAAGGCGATTCTTGGTGTTGTCACTAAGGATGGATCCCAGATCTGTTCTTAAGATGACGGTACTACGAAACGCCAACAGTAACCTGGAGCCGATAATGTTACGCAAAATGCAAACTGCATGCCATGGTGTCGAATCAGCTCGTAACCTGTACAGGGCACTGTCCGTGGAGTGTGATGCAACATCGACTGGGTCGTGTCGAATCAGCACATAACGTCCACAGGGTACGAAGTACGCACCGTCTGTGCTGCATGAAGCAACACGTACTAGGTTACGCACAGATCGGTTGCGCAAAATCCACGCTGCATCTGGTCGTGTCGATTCTACGCGTCACCAACACCAGTTCGGTTACGCACGGTTTGGCGATGCACCATCAGTTCTGCATGATGCGGGCAACACTGACTGTGTTACACACGGAGTCTGTCATGCAAAATCCCCATACATCCGGTCATGTCATTGCATCACGTAACCTGGAGTCATTAAGGTTACGCAAAATCCACTTGCGCCGACTGCATCGCGTCTAAACAGCGTGTAACCTGCACAGGTTACTCACCGTCAGTGCAGCTTGATGCAACACTGAATGGGTCATGTCGAATGCAGGTTACGCACCGTCCTTGGTGCTTGATGCAACACCGAATGGGTTGTGTCGAATGCAGCTTACGCATTATCCTTGATGCTTGATGCAACACTGACTGGGTCATGTCGTTGCATCGCGTAACCTAAACCCGCAAAGGTTACGCAAAATCCACACTGCATTTTGTCGTACCGAATCAGTGCGTAACCTGCACTGGTTACGCACTGTCCGTGCTGCTTTATTGATGCAACATCGACTGGGTCATGTCGAATCAGCGCGGAACCACAAGAGGTTACACACCATCCGTGCTGCTTGATGCAACACCAACTGGGTTGTGTCGAATGAGCACATAACATGCAGAGGTTACGCACCGTCCCTGCTACTTGATGCAACACCGACTCGGTTAAGCACGTAGTAGGTTTCGCACCTTTAAGACGGCTGGCTACATGGCTCAACACTGACTGGATTACGTACTGATCGGTTGCGCAAAATCCACGCTGCATCCGGTCGTGTCGATTCTACGCGTCACCTGCTCCAGCTCGGTTACGCACGGTTCGGCAACGCAGCATCCCATGGCGCGTGCATCACCGACTGGGTTACGCACTGTTGTTGACGGCTGTTAAGTACCTAATTTAAGGCCGTCAAACCCTGCATTTTATCATAAGAACTATGCATCCACATTAGAATAGGAGTTTAAACTAACAATTTCCACAAGTGGCCATGCTAAGTTGAATGCAGGTGATTAACATAAGAAATGGAGAGAAAAGACACCCTCGTGATCCTAGCAAGGCAGGCTCAGCCAATGAGAGGCTGCATGCAAGCGTCCCTTGGATCCATGACGTCACCAATCCAAGAGAGAAGGCCTCAGCGAATCAAAAGTCGACATGCAGGCATCACATGGATCCCATGGCCCACCTGTGGGGGATATACCCCCCGGGTCCCACACGGAGGGGCTTCATAACGTGTATACGTATGCGGAGATGGGCCCACCCGTGTGGAGATATGGCACAGCTTACGGATCAGGATGAGGCGGCGCCCGAGGAGATATCATCCCATGAATAAAGGTCGGTTAGTTAGGAAAGATATTACTTGAGCCGGAAGGCCAAATCTTGTAATCGGTTTGCTATAGATTCCCTGAGATCTGTAACCCTGCCCCCCAGGCTATATAAGGGTGACAGGGACCCCCCTCAGAAACAAGTCCATCTGATTCCCAATCATGGAACCATCAATACAACACACCGAGCACAGGACGTAGGGTATTACGCCTCCCGGCGGCCCGAATCTGGATAAACCCCTGTGTCCTTTGTTCACCATCTAGCTCCAGTCTCGGCGATCCCCTCCACACAATCTACCACCATAGCCTACCCGGTGGTGGATTGCCGGTCCATTGCACCGAGAGTTGGCGCACCAGGTAGGGGTTCGCCGCGATAATTGGCGAGCTTGATGGCCGCAGTTAAGATCCCCGCTAGTTGCCTCACCCTCGCCGCGTTGGGAGCGGGAATCCCTTTCGGGAGCCTCGATCCCGTCTCCACCGTCAACGAGCAGGCGGCTGGCTATGTGACTCCTCCTCAGGGTCACATCATCATCCGGGAGATCCCATGCGTTCTCTCCGACACCGTGATCACCACGGAAAGCCTTCCGGAGCGGTTTCCACACCACCCGCGAGGAGAAGACCGGTTGCCAGATCCAATCTGGACAAGCCCAAAGCCTGCCGAGTGCTTTTCGGCACGTCGCAGCAAACCCAGAAGCCATTCCTCCCGGTTCGAGATCTGACGGTTGCAGGGTCAGCGAACCCTCCCGCGAACGATCTGGTTGAATCTTTCGACCGGGTCATTAGCCACATGGCTGACACCATCGCCATCTGCGAGGCAACCTTGTGTACCCCGCAGTCCGAGTGCTTGCCCTTCGGGTTGAAGAGCAATGCCGCCTCCGTGATCACGGAGAAGGTGAAGCAAGACCTAGCGGTGATCCATGCGCCCGAGCCAGTTGAGTACTACTCGGACGAGGACTCACCGCGCTTCGTGAACGTGGTTCTCTCCCCCATGCGAGAGGGAAACCGCGATGCGTCCCTCCTCCCCATACTGGAGGAGGGCGAGGACGGTCAACTCTGCGATTGGACTACGGATGAATCTGGGGATGAGCGCCGGTCAGGCCGGCGGTCTAGCCCTGAGTACGTCTCGGATGGGTCCTTTGCATCCCTTGAGGCGGCTCTTGGTTTGGACGAAAGCTCTCCCTCCCGCGGGCCCAATGACACAATCTTGATCAGCACTTCAAGCTCGCCCTCGGACCTGTCCGACAGAAGCTGGTCGCCTGCCTTTGTCTACGCGGCAGCACCAGGGGCTCCGCCCGCGGTCTCTGAGGATGAGCACACTCAAGATAATGAGACGGCCGCACAAAAGGCCGATCGGATACGCAAGAATGCGGACCGAGTGCGACGGCGCCAGGAAGCCCAGCGCGACGAGGAGGAGAATGAGGATCTTTACGAAAGTTCCGACCGCCCGCGCCGCAACAGGCGGCGACGTCACACCCGCCGATCCAACAAAGTCCAGCCTCATAGTCTTGAGGATGACTTCACCCTCGAGTATGACGGGCACAAGGTCTATGCGACCCCCAAGGCAAACCTCATTGTGCTAAATGAGGCGGTTGAGAGGTTGCCTCCGACTACACCGGACATTGGGCGCATACGGGCCATGGTACAGGCCGCTGCGACCCAGCACAACCGCGTCGATCCCTCCCCGCCAGTCGGGCAGGGGGAGACGGAGGGTACCCGCCGCCCGCGTTGTAAAAGAGCGTGTCGCGATGGAGGTGAGGACTTGCGCGACAGGCTCCGCGGCCGTGACGCAAGGACCACGATCAACCGCAACCACGAGGAGCGCCGCCGTTAGGAATCAAGATGACGCAATGACTACGACATGGACCATGGAGCTCTCCATCGCCAAGAAAGACGCTGTGACTTGTAGAGCGGGTATGAAGACTACTACTCGGATTCCTAGGGGAGTCTGGGGATAGCTACAGCTCCTATGAGCGGCCGGCCGGCTAACGCCGTGGAGGTCGAGAGGATGCCCCATCCTACGATGGCTTCCTCTCCCTCTCAAAAAGGCTATGTCTGGTGACATGGCCCTGAGGTTTCAAGCTGTCCGACGTCGACAAATATGATGGCACGTCGGACCCCACGCAATGGCTCCAGATCTACTCCACCGCGGTCAAGGCCGCGGGAGGAAACACCGACGTGATGGCAAACTACTTGCCTATAATGCTCACGAAGGGGTGCAGAAACTGGCTTGTGGGGCTCCCAAGGAACTCCATTACATCCTGGGATGACCTCTGCAAGTTCTTCATGAGCCAATACTCCGGCACATGGGAGAGGCCGGGGAACAGGAGGATGCTGGACCAGATCCGGCAGCGCAAGAACTAGTCACTGCGCTCGTACATTCGACGCTTCTCCGAAAAGAAGAACTCTCTTCCTTTCGTCGAGGAGCACGACGTCATCAGCGCCTTCCAGCATGGACTGGCTTGTGGCAAGCTGGTGAATAGGTGGGCCCAGAAGCCCCCGAAGACTGTAAATGAGCTCTTCGCCATAGCCAACAAGGAGGCTGACGGTGAAGAGGCAGAACGCGAGCAGCTGAAGCACATCAAGTCCCACTGGGAAGACGATGATTCCCCACGTCCGCGTCGGCCACGTCACGATCCGGACCGAGAGGGAGAAACCTCCCAGTAGGGCGCGCAGCGCAACAGGAGGCGCAAGCCGGCCGAGGTCGTAGCGGCCGTAGAGCCCGCCCCGAAGCGCATGGACCCCTCTGAGTTCCAGAGGATGCTGGACATGCAATGCCCGTACCACAAAAACCATAAGCACTCGGCTCGCGACTGCTTTGGCCTGAAGAACCACTTCTCCGGCAAGGGCCGCTCGAAGGGTCCCTCCAAGAACAACAAGGGCAAGGGGAAACGCGCTCCCCCGGCAGATGATGACGAGGAAGACTTCCAGGTCGCCGATCGTACGGTCAACATGATCTATGGCGGCCCAGATCAGATCGAGGGAAAGCGCAAGGCCAAGCTCACAGACAGGTTACTGGTGTATGCGGCCCAACACGGCACGCCCCAGTTCCTGCGGTGGTCGGACATCCTGATCACTTTCAGTAGGGAGGATCACCCGGAGGCAGTCGTCAAGCCCGGGCGGTACCCCCTCGTGCTGAAGCCTACGATCTGCAACGTGGGACTTTGCAAGATGCTGGTGGATGGGGGCAGTGGCCTCGACATATTATTCGCCAGCACGCTCAAGGAGTTGGGCCTCACTCCCTTGGACTTGAGCCCGACCGACAAGCCTTTCTTCGGGATTGTACCCGGAGATCCCTCAGTACCACTCGGTCAGATCTCCCTGCCAGTCACCTTTGGCATGATTGAGAACTACCGGACGTAGTACGTCCACTTCATAGTGGCAGACTTCGAGACAGCCTACCATGGCATACTCGGCAGGCCGGCGCTAGCCAAGTTCATGGCGGTGCCCCACTACACCTACATGGTGCTGAAGATGCCTGCGCCAAACGGGGTCATCACCCTCAGAGGTGACTCCAACACAGCCAGCGCCTGTGAGAAGGAGAACCTTCACATCGCTGCTACCCTGGATCTCTCCAGGCGCACTGCTGAAGTCCTGGCGGCTGCCAGCAAGCTCGACCCGGTAGATCTGGAGATCCCGAACAAGAAGCCGGCGACGGAAGCGATCCAGCGGGAAAAGGAGGCCGTGAAGAAGGTGTCGCTCAACCTCGACGACCCTGCGAAGATGACGACCATAGGGGCCAACCTGGACCCTAAATAGGAAAGTGTGCTCGTCGAGTTCCTGCGTGCAAACTCTGATATATTCGCCTGGAAACCAGCGGATATGCCCGGAGTGCCTAGAGAGCTCGCTGAGCACTCCTTGAAGGTTGACCCGAATGCTAAGCCGATCAAGCAAAAGCTTCGTCAGTTCGCGGCTGACCGCAAGGAGGCAATAGGGGTAGAGGTTATGAAACTGTTAGCTGCCAAGTTCATCAAAGAGGTGTATCACCCAAACTGGCTAGCTAATCCAGTGCTTGTATCTAAAAAGAATAAGCAAAGGAGAATGTGCGTTGATTATACCGATCTCAACAAACACTGCCCCAAAGACCCCTTCACCCTCCCTCGAATAGACCAAGTCGTTGATTCCATGGCGGGCTGTGCCCTGCTCTGTTTACTCGACTACTATTCAGGCTACCACCAGATTAGCCTGAAGGTCGAAGACCAGATCAAGACGTCATTCATTACGCCCCATGGTGCGTACTATTACTTGACAATGTCCTTTGGTCTGAAGAACCCCGGCGCGACGTATCACCGTGCCATCCAGGCATGCTTGAGGTCCCAAATCGGCGTAAACTGTGAGGCATACGTAGACGATGTCGTAGTCTAGATTCGAGACCCTGATAACCTTATCAAGGACCTGTCTGAGACCTTCGATAACTTGAGGATTTACCAGTGGAAACTTAACCCGGAAAAATGCATTTTCGGTGTTCCCTCAGGAAAACTACTCGGATTCCTCATCAGCAGTCGCGGCATAGAGGCAAACCCAGAGAAGATCTACGTGATCACTCGGATGAAGCCTCCCAAGTGCCAGAAGGACGTATAGAAACTAGCCGGGTGCATGGCGGCACTCAGCCGATTCATCTCACGACTCGGTGTACGAGGCCTGCCCTTCTTCAAACTCCTCAAACATCAAGGCGATGATTTCAAGTGGGATGAGGAGGCACAGAAGTCTTTCTTGGAACTCAAGAGCTATCTGCAAAAGGCCCCCATCCTCACAGCACCAGAGCGGGGGGAAACTCTCTACCTCTACATCTCGGCTACCACGCATATGGCAAGCACAGTACTAGTGGTGGAGCGCAAAGAGGAAGGACATGCTTACGCCGTCCAGAGGCCGGTCTACTTCATAAGTGAGGTATTGACCGACTCGAAGGTGCGGTACAATCAGGCACAGAAACTGCTCTACGCACTGTTGATCACCACACGCAAGTTGAAGCAATACTTCGAAGCTCATAAAATCGTTGTAGTTTCCGACTACCCCATAGGCGACATCCTTCACAACAGAGATGCCATGGGAAGGATCGTGAAGTGGTCCATCGAGCTGGCCGCACACGACATAACTTTCGTACCTCGTAACACGATCAAGTCGTAGGTACTCGCAGACTTCGTGGCAGAGTACACGGAGATCCAGACGCCATCCACTGCCGCTGAACCTGAGTACTGGACCATGTACTTTGATGGATCACTTAGGATTAAAGGAGGCGGGGCCGGCATAATTTTCATCTCCCCAACAGGAGAAAAACTGCGATACGTGCTGCAGGTCATGTTCAAGGTTTCGAACAACGCGGCCGAGTACGAGGCGGCCCTTCACGGGCTCCGTATCGCCGTATCGCTCGGGATAAAATACCTAATGGTCATGGGCGACTCTGGTTTGGTGGTAAACCAAGTTAACAAGAAGTGGAACCAGACCAGCGAGAAGATGGACGCATATTGCGCGGAGATCCGCAAACTCGAAGGCAAGTTCTACGGCCTAGAGTTTCAACATGTACTCCGTTACGATAACAAGGCGGTCGATGAGCTGGCAAACATGGGATCCACGAGAGCCCAGGTACCACCTGGCGTCTTTGTTCAAGATTTGATCAAGCCCTCCATCAAGAACCCCGATGTGCAAGTCGATCCATCAGAAGGACTCGGCAAAGTCCTAATGATTGAGCCACAACCCGAGTGGATCTCAGAGATGGTCAAGTACATCATGGATGGCACGCTCCCAAATCCTTCACCAGGTCAGGAAAGGGAGACGCGAGCGCTGCACGAACGGATCAGCCGCAGGAGCAAGAACTGTCTTGATTGGCGACAACCTGTACCGCCGAGGTGGACAGTCCCGAGTACTCCAGAAGTGCATACCGAAGGAAGAAGGACGACAACTCCTAGCGGAGATTCACGGAGGCATGTGTGGCAACCACGCTGGGGCAAGAACCATTGTTGGAAAAGCCTTTCGGTCTGGTTTCTACTGGCCCACAGCCGTTGCGGACGCTGAAGCACTAGTGAAACGTTGCGAGGGATGTCAATTCTTTGCAAAACAAATACACGTTCCAGCACAAGCTCTGCAGATGATACCTGTTTCATGGCCCTTCGCGTGCTGGGGACTCGACATGATCGGGCCTTTCAAGAAAGCATCCGGAGGGTACGACCACATCCTGGTGGCAGTCAACAAGTTCACCAAATGGATAGAGGCCAAGCCGATAAAGGCGCTCACGGCTGCCAAGGCGGCCGAATTCATAGGAGAAATCGTGCATAGATTCGGTGTCCCTAACAGGATAATAACCGACCTGGGTACAAACTTCACAGGAAGGGAGTTCTAGGAATATTGCGATGAACTCCTCATCAAGGTGGCACGCGCCTCAGTCGCGCAGCCACGCGCCAATGGCCAAGTTGAGCGAGCTAACGGTGCAGTGCTCGAGGCACTCAAGAAACGCACCTTCGATCGCCTGAAAAAGTACGCGACTCGTTGGCTACGCGAACTCCCCGCAGTACTCTGGGGACTGCGGACACAACCGAGTTGTGCTACTGGTCAGACTCTTTTCTTCCTGGTATACGAATCTGAGGCGGTGCTCCCCATTGACCTCATGTTCAATGCACCAAGTGTTGAAGTATACGACGAAAACGACGCTGAAAAGGCGCGGATTGAGGACCTCGACAGCATCGAAGAAGGACAGCTCGCAGCAACAATCCAGGCAGCACGGTACGCCCAAGCTTTGCGGCGTTACCATGATAAAAATGTGCAGGAGAGAACTTTTTGTGTTGGAGATCTGGTCCTGCGAAGGATCCAAAGCAAGAAGGACATGCGCAAGTTAGCAGCCCCATGGGAGGGGCCATTCATAGTGAAGGAAGTCAGTAGGCCGGGTGCTTACGGGCTGATGCGGGAGGATGGCTCGGATGTGCCTAACTCATGGAACATCGAGCACCTACGACGTTTCTACCCATAATAAAGCTATGTATCATTTTCTGTTCAAAGTTTTTTGTACATTATCCATGTTAGCAGTCTATGGCAATGAATTTAGTTTCATGTCTCATGAAGTTTTTCTACTTCGCTCTTTCATCTGCTCACATGCTTTTTTCACCCAAGTTTCAATTCTGAAACCTGGGGACTGCTTTACATACAGCAAAGCTTTCCATGTTAAAACTAAATAATGCTCATCTAACACGGATCTTACGACTCACAAAGTACTCTGTGGCACACGTCGTAAATTGTGGGTCGAGGTTTTCGCCAAGCTAAGGTACTACGTGTGTATGAGAGTACGCCCTCTGCGCTAGGAAACTAAGGCCAACGAGCCTACGATTTCCCGTAATAGACTAACTACCGGGGAAATTAACAATACAAAGATACCGTCAAAGTAAAGCGCCTACTTAAAAGTACCAAATGTCAACGAACCAGAGTACCGGTGCACCAACAGCACCACATAATATTACAATTTTTTAACTTCAAAGTTTTTTATGGCTGGGACAGCAGGGCATCAGCACCGACTTCTTCATCAGCCGCCGCCACGACGTCGTCAGCAAGCTGCTCCGCCATGTCCTTCACCTCCTCCAGCAGTCGCTCAGCCTGCTGTGGTGACGTCCCACGAGCGAAGCCGCTGCGGAAGCGATCCACGTTGATCGAGGGGTAGAAGGTGCGGAAGACGGCGAGGCAGTGGCTGGCACTCGCCACGCCGACTTCGCGAAGACAGCCAGGAAAGCGCGTCACCGCCACCTGAGCACGCTCCAGAAGGGTCGGCGGGCGCACCACCGGGTCGCCGAACTGGCGCACGGAGGAGGACTCGGCAAGGGGCGCTAGCTCGTCCAGAATGAAGCTTTGAACTGAGCCCTCTCCGATGCGACGCGGGCCTCAAGGTCTGCATATTGGGCAAATTGTTTTCGCCGAAAATCTGCTCAATTTCAGAAGTACTTATCAACAAACATCCAAGGAAAACAAGGGAAGTGCCAGGTAACCAACCTGACAGCTCTTTTCTCGCCACAGCAGCCTACCTGGACGATTCCTGTCCATCCTGCCGGAGCTGTTTCATGCAGCCCCACAGGGATTTGAGCTCTTCCTCCACCTTGGCCTGAGCTATTGCCAAGAATTGATCAGCACAAGGCACTCGGGCAATGGCGAAACAAAAGCAAAACATAATCAACATACCTTGCTGGTGTTCCTCCGCCGCTGCCCGGAATGTCGCCTCGTTCGCCTCCACAGCCACCTTCTCCCGCCGCAGCCTCTCGACCTCCCGGTTGCTGCTGTCTCGCTGAGCAACAGCTTGCTGCTCGAGACGCTCCAAACGGGCACGCAGAGTGGCATTCAGATCGGCAGCGGTGCCGACGCGGTCGAGGATAGCGCTCTTGCGCGCGGATTCTGAGGCCACGGTCTGTCGAGGCATAGCAAGAAGTGAAACAACCACAGCTAACAAGCACCTGCGAGGATAAGAGCAAAAAGAATTACCTCTGCAAGCTGGAGGGTGCTCCGCGCAATGGTGACGAGCTCCGCGTGGTTCTCGGCGTCGATCGCCGGATCCCCAAGCACTTCATTCACAAGGCTGCCACGCACCTGGGCGATGCGCCCAGGACGTGGCGGGCTGAGACGAGGCTGAGGGAGTTCCCGCTGGATCTCCTCGACATCGGAGGCCCCAGCCGCAGCGCCGCCGGAAGGTGCAATGTTTCCAGCCTCACGCTGGGGACTGGGATCACGGGCAGCAGCATCAGCAGCGGCAGCAGCATCAGGAACCCCCGACGCCGCAGTCGGGTGCTCATCAGAAGCACTCGGGCGCGGCGACAACGGGGTGGCAGACGGCAGGGACGACTCGCCAACATCGGAAGGGAAGCCGTAGGGACCCCTGCTTGTACAAACAAGACATAAGGATCTCTTTCCAAATCCCTGGAACCCAAGAGAAACAAGGATGGGAAATTTCAAAAAGACTTACTCGGAGGACACGCGCACGCGGGTGCGCCGCAGAAAGCTGGAGCCAGAGGAGGCGGATCGCTTCACCCCACTGACCGTCGCAGTCGCCGCCAAAGGTGCCGGTGACGGCGCCGTAGCGGCAGCTTGCGTGGTGGGGTGCGCAGCGCCCGCCGCCGGCGGCACGGAGCCCGCTTGCTCAGAAGGAAGAGAAGAAGTGACCAGTAGGCGCCGGCGTCGCCTGAGCCGTCGTCACCGAGGGAGCTTTGCTGATGTCAAACAAGAGGGGGATTTCCTCCTCCTCGTCCTCCGATAGCACGAGCTTGCACCGGTGTGCCTCTGGGTCGTTGATCATGAGCGACCCAGGGGGCGCACGTCGCACCTCAGGATTCCGACTGCCTTTGCGCTCCTTGCTCTTGCTGGCCGGCGCGGTGTGTCTCCTCTCCGGAGCAGGGGCTGCGGGCTGACGGGGCTCAGACTGAATCCCCTCACCGCTGCCCGCCGCGACGTAGGCTCTGGCGCGCTCCATCCTCTGCAGCTCGCCAAGGCGGCTGGTCAAAGGACCCTGTCCGGCCAACGAGCCAGGCACAGGTGCCACAGAGACAAAAGCCCTGTGATCCTACGATTTCACAGAAAGACAAACAGAACCATTTCATCAAACATCTGGTGGGCACATGTTCATGCCCTAATGGGCGCCTTATAAAAGACAAAAGCGTTACCTCAGGCGGATAGTTCGCCAGGTTGAACGGCTTCGGCGCGTCACGGTTGGAGATGATGGTGCCGGGAACGAAGCACTGACGGACGCGCTCCTTCAGCTCCTTTGCTCTCCCCAGCTCTGCCGCTTGCCGAGCCGTGTCGAGGTCATCGCCGAGTATGCCGGGCGCACCCTATCCCGGAGCGGCTGCGTGTACCGGACGGTGAAGCTCGCCATCACCAGGACGCCAGTGAGCCCGGTCTCCTTCAGCTTCCAGATATGCTCCAGCAGCATGGACACCTGCCCCATCTCAGCATGGCCCAGCTCTTCATCCCAGCATGGGAGAGGAGTCGGCCGTGTGTCGACGTCGCAGGGCACCGCCGGAGCATGGTTGGTGGTGTAGAACCACTCCGAATGCCAGCCCTTGTTGGAGCTGACAAGCGATACCAGAATGTACTCAGCAGAGTGTCTCTGCTTGAGCTGGAATCTGGCGCCGCCCACCACCCGTGGCTTCTTGGCGTTCGGGTGCGGCTTCACCCAGAAGAAGTAGCGAAAAAGATCGAAATGCGGGGCGATTCCAAGAAACGCCTCGCACAGATGCACAAAAATGGAGATGTGCAAAATGGAGTTAGGGTTGAGATGGCACAGCTCCAAACCGTAGTAGTAGAGCAGGCCGAGGAAGAAGGGATGCGCGGGCAAGCCGAAGCCGCGGAGGTAGGCCGACTCACCATCCCTCAAAGGCGGACTCCAGCAGCACTACGCCCAGCACTAGGGCGGTGATGCGCTCCATCGTGGAGACGGAGTGCACCCACTCCTCGCTCCGCACCGGCGGCGGAAGCGGGGACGACGACGACGGAGACGGCGAGCGCCTCGCCTCGGAGGCGCCGCGCCTCGACTTCTTCGAGAGCCGGCGGGATCCCGTCAGCAACACCCTCGCAGGGCTCGGGGACTCAGGCGGGGAGCGAACTATACCCTCGCTACGCTCGGGGACTACCCGAGAGCAGCAGCCTGGATGCGGCACCGCGGCGGATCTAGATCTGCAGCCTCGCTGGAGCCAAACCCGGTGGGGATCGAGCTAATGCGGCGATGGATCCGGCGGATCGGGGGCAGAGCGGCCGGAGGAGGAAGAGCAAAGGGCAGCTGCGTGGTTTCCTATGGGAAGCGGGGTGACGTTACTGCAGGGGTGCGTGGCGTACGACCCCCGCGGGTTGCCTTAAATGCGGCAGACGGAACGGTGGTCGTGGCGGGCCCCGCCCCCCGTGCGGTCGCGTCGCCGCAACGTGGGAGATTCTTCTCGCGAGAAACTCGCGAGCACGACCCGCGCGCGACGCGCTAGCACTCAGCCTTATCCGGGACGCTTCCGATTCCGGCTGCTGGGCCTAAGCGGGCCGTGGCTCTAAATGGGCCGAAGGGTTAAAGCCTTTCCTTCAACAGGGAGGTATCCTTAAACTCAAAAGCGCTTTCCAAAAACGATTGGTTGGCTTAAATTACTAAGAGGCCATGACCCAGAATCATGTACTGCCAGGTTATTAGATAACCCGCCCTCGAAAATTCGGTTTGGACTCCTAAGAGAGCTCCAGAAGTCTGCTAGCTCATGAGTGTTCTCCCGGAGGCATGGCATACACAGGCCAAAGCTGTTCAGAAGTCACGAATATGCTGACTAGGACAGGTGACCTTGCGCGAGTGCTCTGTGAGAACGCGGTGGGCCACATGGCAAATTTGGCATAGGGCTTGAGCTCTAACCAGACACCGTACCGGGTCTGATGATCCGAGTGGTACTCTCCCAAATGGGATGATGGTAATACCGAACTAAACCCTTTTAGAGCTTCGAAATAGTTACTTTAACTATTACGAACCTCGGGGACTGCCCTAATGGGCGTATCTTGAGATGCGCCCATTCAGCGGCTACAACCCGCCACCGTGATCATCCAGAATTGTTCCAAGACAAAGTCTCATTGACTAAAGTCAGGATCGGGGAAACGGGAGGCAATTAGTGATACCTTCTTCCTAAAGGGGCACCCATTCTAGAAGACATCAGGGTGCGGTCGCTTAGATTCTCTTTTGACCCTAGATAAACCTCTTCAATCTTTATCTAGGCTTGGGGACTAAGTGTGTACACTTCGTCTTCGACGAAGTTGTACAATCTCCAAGCCCGGATGATCAGAGTAAATTACAAACATGATGAAGAGCTCTCCTCAACCTCCCGGCAACCACGAGTTCAGCTTCAAGACCACTCGGCTACACCGAAGATCAGATCAGACAAGATTTAAAGCACTCGGACGGAAGGCATTAAGCACTCGACTGAATGGTGAAAGTACACGAGAAGGTGCACCGAGCTGAAGATCGAAGTTGCAGTCTGGTCAAGAAGCGCTCGGGGACTGCTGTGGGGGATATACCCCCCGGGTCCCACACGGAGGGGCTTCATAACGTGTATACATATGCGGAGATGGGCCCACCCGTGTGGAGATACGGCACGGCGTACGGATCAGGATCAGGCAGCACCCGAGGAGATATCATCCCATGAATAAAGGCTGGTTAGTTAGGAAAGATATTACTTGTGCCGGAAGGCCAAATCTTGTAATCGGTTAGCTATAGATTCCCTGAGATATGTAACCCTGCCCCCCAGGCTATATAAGGACGGCAGGGACCCCCCTCAGAAACAAGTCCATCTGATTCCCAATCGCGGAACCACCAATACAACACACGAAGCACAGGACGTAGGGTATTACGCCTCCCGGCGGCCCGAACCTGGATAAACCCCTGTGTCCTTTGTTCACCATCTAGCTCCAGTCTCGGCGATCCCCTCCACACAATCTACCACCATAGCCTACCCCGTGGTGGACTGCTGGTCCATTGCACTGACACCACCAGAGCGCCTAAACCGCCTCCAAATCACATGGACACCGGGAACCGACCTAAGGACCCACAGGACAGCCACCACGCGAAAGCACACCCCGAGTGGGGCCCACATGGGGTCGGCCGACCCCACAGGTCGGCCGAACCGACCTTTTGGCACCCACTCAGGTGCTTCCACGTGGTGATTGGTCATTGGTCCTAAAAGCTATCCCTGGGGTGTTTGGGTGCTCCCACGCCGGTTGCACAAGCCTATAAATAGGAGGAGAGGGGGGTAAGAAGAGGATGAACACACTTGAATCCATTTCTCACCTTTACCTCTTTCTCCCTCTCTCATTCTCTCTTGGTGGACGTGAAACCTCATACCACCTTGAGTGTGAGTGTGTGGAGGATCTAGACTAGGTGGTGCTAGGTAGAGAGGAGTGTGTGGATGAGTAGAGGTGAGGTGGTGATGATCCGTTCATCATCCATCGTCCCCTTGTAACTCGTGAGCGATGTTGTTCTTCATCTAGACTAGAGTGAGTATTTTTAGTATTTTCCTATTAGACTAAAGTGGCTCTCATGCATGACTGATTTGTTCTTGAGTTCTTCATTCGTTCATCATTTGGAGGCACACGTTCTTCATGAACGTGTTTCCTCGATCTAGTTGACGAGCGAGTAATTCATACTTTTGCGTTTGTTCATAAGTTTGAGGCTCGTGTTCTTCGAACACGACCCTTGATCTTCTGTTATCAGCGCATAAGTTTGCATTCCGTTTGTGTGGTTGCCTGTCTATTAGAATATACTGAAGCTCATGCATATCTAATTTAGATAAAGTATCAATCATATCTCCTTGCGCGAATCGATTCAATTATGAGTACGGTCTAGCTCAACCTCGCGGGTTCGTCGCTTCATATTTATACGGAGTGCTATAGTGTTTCTACAGGACGTCAGACGTAGCCGTGCTATAGTAGTAGTCGGCGGTGTAGACTTGGTGTCTAGACTACTGGTTATCCTTCGAATGCCTTGTATCCCACGATTTGTCTTGGGGTAGGCCGCGGTAGTGACAGCCGTTGGACCCTCTGAAATCCCACATGTTCGGATACAGCGTGTAGGCAACCATTTGCCGTGAACCAACTGTTATAGCCAGGAGGGGCTGGTGTCCGAAGCGAGATTCTTATCCGAGCTTGTTCCTCTCTAGAGTCGAGAACCTACAGCAGACTTCACATCACTTACCTTCCTCAGTAGGGACTGTGTGCCCTTGGATAGTCACTCGTAGAGTCGCCCATACTGTTCCTTGGATTCGATACCCTTGGGAATACTCCTGAGGTGAAGTGCTACAATGATGTATCCGTGCGCTTGCGGATTCGTTCGCACCCATCAGTATACCCGGGTGATTCTTACATGCTCACGGTAACCCGGCGTCATAGTGGTGACGTTAAGAAATACCAACAAGCATTTCTGGCGCTGTTGCCGGGGACGGATTCCAAATCCATTCTTAGGTGATTGCGTTAAGAAGTGTCAACAACTGTGATGGTTACGCAAAATCCACACTGCATTCTGATTCGACGCTGCATCATGCTCGGTTACGCACGTTTCGGTGATGCACCATCCGTTCTGCATAGTGCGTGCATCACCGACTAGGTTACGCATGGAGTCTGTCATGCAAAATCCCATCTGGTCGTGTCGTTGCATCGCGTAACTTGGAGCCGATAATGTTACGCAAAATCCACACTACATCCGATCGTGTCGAATCAGCTCGTAACCAGTACAGGGCACTGTCCGTGGAGTGTGATGCAACACCGACTGGGTCGTGTCGAATCAGCGCGTAACCTCCACAGGGTACGCAGTACGCACCGTCTGTGTTGCATGAAGCAACACGGACTAGGTTACGCATAGATCGGTTGCGCAAAATCCACGCTGCATCTGGTCGTGTCGATTCTATGAGTCACCAGCACCAGCTCGGTTACGCACGGTTCGGCGATGCACCATCAGTTCTGCATATTGCAGGCAACACTGACTGTGTTACACACGGAATCTGTCACGCAAAATCCCCATACCTCCGGTCGTGTCATTGCATCACGTAACCTGGAGCCGTTAAGGTTACGCAAAATCCACATGCACCGACTGCGTCGCGTCTAGATAGCGCATAACCTGCACAGGTTACTCACCGTCAGTGCAGCTTGATGCAACACCGAATGGGTCATGTCGAATGCAGGTTACGCATCGTCCTTGATGCTTGATGCAAAACTGAATGGGTTGTGTCTAATGCAGCTTACGCACTATCCATGATGCTTGATGCAACACTGACTGGGTCATGTCGTTGCATTGCGTAACCTAAACCCGCAAAGGTTACACAAAATCCACACTGCATTTGGTCGTACCGAATCAACGCGTAACCTGCACTGGTTACGCACCGTCCGTGCTGCTTGATTGAAGCAACACTAACAAGGTTGTGTCAAATCAGCATGTAACCACAAGAGGTTACGCACCATCCGTGCTGCTTCATGCAACACCGACTGGGTTGTGTCGAATCAGCACATAAAATGCAGAGGTTACGCACTGTCCCTGCTACTTGATGCAACAACGACTCGGTTAAGCACGTAGTAGGTTACGCACCTTTAAGACAGCTAGCTGCATGGCTCAACACTGACTGGGTTACGCACTGATCAGTTGTGCAAAATCCACGCTGCATCCAGTCGTGTCGATTCTACACGTCACTAGCTCCAGCTCGGTTACCACGGTTTGGCAATGTAGCATCCCATGGCGCGTGCATCACCGACTGGGTTACGCACTGTGACGGTTACGCAAAATCCACACTACATTCTGATTCGACGCTGCATCCTGCTCGGTTACGCACGTTTCAGTGATGCACCATCCGTTCTGCTTGGTGCGTGCATCACTTACTAGGTTACGCACGGAGTCTGTCACGCAAAATCCCCATACATCCGGTCGTGTCATTGCATCACGTAACCTGGAGCCGTTAAGGTTACGCAAAATCCACATGCACCGACTGCGTCGCGTCTAGACAGCGCATAACCTGCACAGGTTACTCACCGTCAGTGCAGCTTGATGCAACACCGAATGGGTCATGTCGAATGCAGGTTACGCACCGTCCTTGATGCTTGATGCAACACCGAATGGGTTGTGTCTAATGCAGCTTACGCACTATCCTTGATGCTTGATGCAACACTGACTAGGTCATGTCGTTGCATCGCGTAACCTAAACCCGCAAAGGTTATGCAAAATCCACACTGCATTTGGTCGTACCGAATTAGCGTGTAACCTGCACTGGTTACGCACCATCCGTGCTGCTTGATTGAAGCAACACCGACAGGGTCGTGTCAAATCAGCATGTAACCACATGAGGTTACGCACCATCCGTGCTGCTTCATGCAACACCGATTGGGTCGTGTCGAATCAGCACATAAAATGCAGAGGTTACGCACCGTCCCTGCTACTTGATGCAACAACAACTCAGTTAAGCATGTAGTAGGTTACGCACCATTAAGATGGCTGGCTGCATGGCTCAACACTGACTGGGTTACGCACTGATCAGTTGCGCAAAATCCACGCTGCATCCGGTCGTGTCGATTCTACGCGTCACCTGCTCCAGCTCGGTTACGCACGGTTCGGCGACGTAGCATCCCATGGCGCGTGCATCACCGACTGGGTTACGCACTGTGACGGTTACGCAAAATCCACACTACATTCTGATTCGACGCTGCATCCTGCTCGGTTACCCACGTTTCAGCGACGCACCATCCGTTCTGCATGGTGCGTGCATCACCGACTGGGTTACGCACGGAGTCTGTCACGCAAAATCCCATCCGGTCGTGTCGTTGCATCACGTAACCTGGAGCCGATAATGTTACGCAAAATCCACACTGCATCCGATCGTGTCGAATCAGCGCATAACTTGTACATGGCACCGTCCGTGGAGCGTGATGCAACACCGACTAGGTCGTGTCGAATCAGCACGTAACTTCCACAGGGTACGCAGTACTCACCATCCGTGCAGCATGATGCAACACGGACTAGGTTTCACATAGATCGGTTCCGTAAAATCCATGCTGCATCCGGTCGTGTCGATTCTACGCGTCACCAGTACCATCTCGGTTACGCACGGTTCGGCGATGCACTATCCGTTCTGCATGACGCGTGCAACACTGACTGTGTTACGTACGGAGTCTATCATGCAAAATCCCCATACATCTGGTCGTGTCCTTGCATCACGTAACTTGGAGCCATTAAGGTTACGCAAAATCCACATCCACTGACTGTGTCGCATCTAAATAGTGCGTAACCTGCACAGGTTACTCACCATCCGTGCAGCTTGATGCAACACTGAATGGGTCGTGTCGAATGCAAGTTATGCATCATCCTTGATGCTTGATGCAACACCGAATGGGTTGTGTCGAATGCAGCTTACGCACCATCCTTGATGCTTGATGCTACACTGACTGGGTCGTGTCGTTACATCACGTAACTTAAACCCACAAAGGTTATGCAAAATCCACACTGCATTTGGTCGTACCGAATCAGCGTGTAACCTGCAGTGGTTACGCACCATTCGTGTTGCTTTATTGATGCAACACCAACTGGGTTGTGCCGAATCAGCATGTAACCACAAGAGGTTACACCGTCCGTGCTGCTTGATGCAACACCAACTGGGTCGTGTCGAATGAGCACATAACATGCAGAGGTTACGCACCGTCCCTGCTACTTGATGCAACACCGACTCGGTTAAGCACGTAGTAGGTTACGCACCTTTAAGACGGCTGGCTGCATGGCTCAGCACTGACCGGTCGTGTCGATTCTACGCGTCACCTGCTCCAGCTCGGTTACGCACGGTTCGGCGACGTAGCATCCCATGGCGCGTGCATCACCGACTGGGTTACACACTGTGACGGTTGTGCAAAATCAACACTGCATTCTAATTCGACGCTACATCCTGCTCGGTTACGCACGTTTCGGCAACGCACCATCCGTTCCGCATGGTGCGTGCATCACCGACTGGGTTACGCATGGAGTCTGTCATGAAAAATCCCATCCGGTCGTGCTGTTGCATCGCGTAACCTGGAGCTGATAATGTTACGCAAAATCCACACTGGATCTGATTGTGTCGAATTAGCTCGTAACATGTACAGGGCACTGTCCGTGGAGTGTGATGCAACACCGACTGGGTTGTGTCAAATCAGCGCGAAACCTCCACAGGGTACGCAGTACGCACCGTCTGTGCTGCATGAAGCAACACGGACTAGGTTATGCACAGATCGGTTGTGCAAAATCCACGCTGCATCTGGTCGTGTCGATTCTATGCGTCACCAGCACCAGCTCGGTTACGCACGGTTCGGCGATGCACCATCAGTTCTGCATGATGCGAGCAACACTGACTGTGATACACACGGAGTCTGTCACACAAAATCCCCATACATCCGGTCGTGTCATTGCATCACGTAACCTGGAGCCGTTAAGGTTACGCAAAATCCACATGCACCGACTGCGTCGCGTCTACACATCGCGTAACCTGCACAGGTTACTCACTTTCAGTGCAGCTTGATGCAACACCCAATGGGTCATGTCGAATGCAGGTTACGCACCGTCCTTGATGCTTGATGCAACACCGAATGGGTTGTGTCGAATGCAGCTTACGCACTATCCTTGATGCAACACAGACTGGGTCATGTCGTTGCATCGCGTAACCTAAACCCGCAAAGGTTACGCAAAATCCACACTGCATTTGGTCGTACCGAATCAGCGCATAACCTGCACTGGTTACGCACCGTCCGTGGTGCTTGATTGATGCAACACCGACAGGGTCGTGTCTAATCAGCATGTAACTCAGGGACCGAATAGGCAACCAGAGAGGGGGAGGGAGTGAATGAGAGCTGATAAAAATTCTTCCCGAAGGTCGAACTCAGCCTATACCCCAATTGCCACTCCGAGTACCCGCACACACCAAAGAAGCACTCAACAAGCCACACACAAGCTCACAAGATCAAGAGACAAGCCTTGAAGCAAAACGCGGAAGCAACTAGACATGAAACAAAGGACTTAGGCAACTCTGCGAAGTCCCTGGCGGACCATCTGGGAGGACCAGGTGGACTGTCCGCGATGACAGCGCGGACCGTCCGAAAACACGACAAGAACCTCTAGTAGCGCACCGAGAAAAACGGACCGTCCGTGATGGGCCTGCGGACCATCCGCCTAGTCATGTACCGTCCGGCACTCTAGTACGGACCGTCCGCAAACTTCGTGCACCAAAAACTAACCTACTCAACGGATCGAAAGAAAGGCACACAAGAACATGCGAAGAACACGAAGAACATCAACTCTGCCAGGGCCTCGCGGACCGTCCGCACGGGCCTCGCGGACCGTCCGCCAAGCACGAACAGAACTGAAAACTGCTCGAGCTCCGGAGTCAACTCCACGTTTCCATCACCGGATCTCCCAAACGACTAGAGCTCTTGAGGCAAGACTTTGGGGAGATGAGAAGCGTCACACAAGGAAGCTATGCCCCAAAAATCTCGACCTCTAACTCCCTAAATCACCGAGAATCGCGGATCACACGAACCACCACCACGAACTCGGGCACCAACAAAAAACGCACGAATCGAATGTGTTTCCCGGCGTTTGAGGGGTCAAGATCACACACAAAGATGCGCAAGGTATCCACCCATGATCCCCTCAAAGAAATCCGAGAAGAAACGCCCTGAAATCCACGAATCGAGCGAAGAACAAAAACCCCCAAAAATAGCCCCGAAAATGAGACGAAAATCACAAAGGACTAGGAGATCACCGCAACGCCGAATTCTTCCATACATCCAGAGGTCAGAGTCTATACAAGAATCTAGCCTAAGGAATACAGAGGGAAAAGAAGCAATTCGGAGCAATCTACCGTGGGAGGAAACCCTAGAGTCCAAGAGAGAGAGATGCCATCCACCTCTCCGCTATTTATACGAAGTCCATTCAAGGGAGGTAAATGACCACGCTACCCCTACAACTAGAAATGAAGATACAACCCCTCAGGGGCATTTTGGTCAAGTCTTCATCGAGTGACACGCTTCCACCGCGGCCTTGCTTAGCATCGACGCAAGCCCCGCGATCACGCCACGTGCCCCCCGTCCCGAAGCTTCCCGAAGCTCCCGGATCACCGTCTTCGTTACCTCGGGCCTTCGGGCTTGGTTTTGAGGCCCAAACCAAGAAACTGTCCACCGATGGTTTTGTGGGCAAACCAACAAACCCCGCATGCAAGCTTCGGGCTCGATCCGCTACCTTGCACCGGCCCATGTTCACGACTTTAGCTTGCCAGTCTTGCACCGCACGGCTCGCACTTGACCCCATCGGCCACTGGGTCCATCGAACTAAGCCTACTTGCCACTCCATCACCCGGAGGCCGCCACGGCTAAGGCTTTTCGCGCCTGTTCTTCACCTGCACCGACACGAGTCAAGCCGCAACCTGTACCTGCACACTTAGCCAAGCATCAGTCCACACCACATTGTCAATCGCTCATCACTAAGGACCGACCCTCCACTGGTCCTAGGACACACCTGGTCCTCAATCTCCACCTTGATGAGTGCATTGACAACACCCATAGAAATCACATAGAGAAAAAGAAAAGAAAACAACCATGAACACAAACCTCCAAAGCAAGTGATCCAAAGCTAAAGAACAAGCGAAAAACTCGATCACTCGCCAATCCAAGTCTCGCCCCCCTAAGACAAGGGCAACGGCTCGACACAGCCGAGACAGAATAAAGCTCACAAAGAGCACACCACAAAGCACAAAACTCAGGAAAACCAAAGGAGCTCCCCCTACACACATGCAAACTCCCCCTGAGCAAATGCAACCTCTTCTTCTCAATTTTTCTCCTCACATGCAACATCTCACAAATGCATACCAATTTTCCACAAAATCTCCCAAAAGGCATAAAATCTCCCCTTATCATACACATTCTCCCCCTTGTTGACAATTCATGAATCAAGGTATATGAAACTCTTCCCCTTGTTTTCATGAAAAATGCATGTCAAAGCATATAAACAGTCTACCAAGCTTCTCAAATATACAAGGAGCACAACAAAATGCTACACATGAGACATAGAGCAAGCAAAATAGACATGGTGTAGTTAGCACATTGCCATCAAGAAGGTAGAGACATATAAGCATGTGACATGGCTAAAAGCAATTTGAAGCAATTTTCACAAAGAAACATTCATCTCATGAGCAAGACCCTATCCATACTAATTTGAGCACAAATACACTAGATCATCCAAAGTTTATGCAAGATCACAAATTCTCATCACAAGATCATTATAAACGCCCACAAGCTACTCAAGTCATGTTAAAGCCATCGAGCCATGTGTCTACTTCTTAAAATGAGACTTCTCATGGTAGACAACATGCTACGGTTTAGCACCCAATATATGAATATCAAAGCATAAAAACATGATTAGGAGCTCATTTTTCAAGCATAAGGCAATTCAAACACCAATTTCATTTTTAAGTTTAAACATGGTACATGGAGTGCCTTTGCGGCAAAAAGAAGCTTATGCTCCTCCCCAAGCAAGCAAAAGGGCTAAACATTTATAATGACAAAAAGGTCTTTGACACCAAGTAAAGAGAACATGATTCTCAAGCACAAACTAAACATGATATAGGCATTTAAGCACAAAATGATCATAGACAAGCATCTACTCATGAGAGACATCAATTTAGCATTTTCATAAAAAGAAGGCTATCTCAACATAAATATATGGAAAAACCATCAAAAGCATAGCATTCACATCCACAGTTTACCAAACATGCACATATCACACATATAGCACATCAATGATCAATGTATATAAGAGAAGCTCATTCCTAGCACAAGTGATCCAAAGATGGCTATCCTACCAGGTTTTGTACCGAAATTAAAATGCATGAAGGAAATGCAACAAAATGATACATATACAACAAAGTGAGCTCCCAAGGACCAAAGAGGTAGAAAACAAGCAAAGTTAGCAAGCTCCACCTAAACACATGCATAAGGGCCAAAGAGCATACAAAGCTCACCCAAAGTACATGTCATAGGGCAAAGAACAAGCAAGCTCACAAGCTCCCTCTAAACACATGCATTAGGACCAAAGAGCATACAAAGCTCATCCTAAACACATGCGATAGAGCAAAGCCTCAAACTAAAAAGGGCAACTCACAAAGACCCAAAGAAGCAACAAAAGCAACTGACTCCAACACTTACCTCAAATACTCCTTCGGTCAACACTCGTCCATTTCCCCAAAAATGATGTGCTCCAAAGACAACACGGGGATGAGGCTGGAGAACCATCACCTAACTCCAGTCATGAGACAACCAACCAGAGTCAATCCACCAAATGTTCTCCAAGCCTCCCACCTGCTAAATCAAAAATGAGAACGAGAACGAGCAAACGTCTCAACACTGGGGTTAGCAAAGAAAGAGTCAAACCAGTGTCAAGCTATTTGCTCAAAAGTAGGGTTAGCAACATCACGCCTATCGCGTTCACCAATGCTACGACCACCATGCTGAACTACCTCACGTCTCGCTGGAGGGGTATGGTTACCACGATTGGGAAAACGTGGCCCATAGCCCCTCTGAGACTCAAAGCTGCGACGGTCTCTCCCATCCTCATATAGACCAAGAGGTGGAGAACGTCCAGCAAACACACCACGCTCAAACCCAACACGCCTATCTCTATAAGGAAAACCACCTCCACCTCCACGAGTGGGAACTGTACGCACATACACCTCACCCCTAGGTAGAGGCCCTCTACGAGGCTTAGGCACACCACGAGCAAGGTGGTACCTGTCCTTGTTTGCCATCTCCATAGCAAACCTCTCATCTCTCTTCCTCCTGAAGCTGAACTCATCCTTATGCCCATCCCTCCCACAATACTCACAATGGAAGCAGATCGGCTGTGGCTTAGGCAGTGGCTTTTCTGTGGGCTTCTCAACACCTTTCTCTCCTGACTTCCCATCAAAGACACTCACCTGGGTGCTCACAAACTTGATGGGTTTTTGGTAGTTTTCAGCTTTGTGGGGGAACACTGGTGGATCTGGTGTTGTGTCTAGCTTCTTTCTGAGGTGGTTTGGCTTGGGTGCAAATTTGTTCATTGGTGTAGTATGTGTTGGAATAGGAATCTCTCCAGCTTTCTCTTCTCCCTCACCACTCTTCTCACCACACTTGTCAGCCCCCAATGCCTGACCATCAAACCTCTTAAACTGAGCTAACATCAAACTAAATTGTGGCTCATGCCCAGACAACCACCCCATCATTTTTCTCAATTCATCATTTTCATCCTGCAGACGAGCAACATAGTGTGCAAGTTCCATGTTTTTCAAAGCATGCATTTCACAGGTAGAACATGATGTAGGAAGAGGAGCTTTCAGTGCCGCCTCAAGAGAAACAATTCTAGTGTGAGATTCATCTAGCCTAGCATGCAAAACAGGACATGAGGTACAAGCACCTAACAAAGCTGGCCTAGACTTCAATTCATCACACTCAACCCTAATCACATCTAGTTCCTCAAGAGTAGAGGCATGCTTCTCCTTGAGAGCAGTCAAATCAGCAAGAAACACTGAGCAATCACCATAATCAATCTCATCAGACACCACAGGAGCAGATTTCAAGGCACCTATCTCATTTCTAGCATCCACAAGCAAGGATACAAGCTAGGCTATCTTATCCTTAGCGTCACCCAACAAAGACCTAAATTCCCTCTTCTCCTTGTTGGTCTTTCTAAGCACATCATCACAGTTATCAAGCAACTCATTGAGCCTAGCATTCTCCTCTAGCACGAAGTTGGGATCTTGTCGTACCTCTTCATCGGAGTCGGAGTTCGAATCCGAGTTGTGCCTCCCACCCTTCTTGGAATGCGCCATGCCGCAAAATCCACATTGTGCGACGAAGTTCAGGCCGGTGAAGTTCTTGCCCGTGTGCCTCTTGTCCTTGCGCCTTTCTTGCTCTTCCTCGTTGCTTGAGTTAGAAGAAGCATCGCTTGATGTCGAGTCGATGTCGCTCGCTCCGGCCACCATCGCTCGAGCCATCTTCTTCTTGTGACCGCCACACTTCTTGTGCCTTCTCTCGCCCTTGTCCTTGTGCTTGTCCTTGAAGTCGTTCCGGGAGCGGTGCTTGTTGTAGTCGTGCTTGGGCTTGCCCTTGTAGTCATTCTTGATCTCCATGGCTTCAGGGCATTCGGCGATGAAGTGCCTATGCTTCCCGCACCGGTAGCACATCCCTGAGCTCCGCCTTGCATTCTTGCGGTTCTCGTACATCCGCCTAAACCTCTTTCTCAACAAAACGAGATCGCCCTCGCTCAGCACATCAAAGTCCTCATCTGGCAAAGACACAAGACAAGACAAAGAGAAACCACCAGAGTTAGCATTAGACCGAGATCATGAGACAAGAGCCAAACTATGAGGATCAGTGGAGCTCTCGCTCTTGGCTCTCAAGCCACGATCAACCTCCGAAGACCTGAGCTTGAAAAACAACTCGCCAAGCGTAAGCGTATCATACACGCTCGACTCCAAAATGGCCTCGACCTTGGCACTCCACAGAGACCTATCCAGGGTATACAAAAGCTTGATAGCATGATCATGATCCGTCTATGGGAGCACCGTCACATTGGCCCTTATGTTGTTGACTATGCTTGTGAAGCGCTGAAACATAGCATCGGTCGACTCACCGGGGAGATGAGTGAAGTTCTCGTACTCTCTCCAGTAAGTGGAAAACAAACAGGCTTGCACTTGGGCATTGCCAACATGAGCATTTCTCAACTTGAGCCAAATCTTTCCGGCCACATTCTCTCCGTACACTCGCTCGAACTCCAAGGCACAGAGAGCACGGAACAAGTAATCAACAGCCTTACTGTTGGCCTCACACATGTCCCGCGATCCTGGAAGCAGAAAACTGTATGGGATGACATAATGAGGATTCTGAGTGACCTCCCAGATCAGAGTTCCCTTTCCTCACAAAAATGCGCCCATGCGCCTCTCCCACATCGGGTAATTCTTCCCATCAAAGTGCATAGGACCCGACCCCTTGCCATAATTGCCCATCTTTGGATCTTAGACTGGTTAGAATCAAGAAGATTCGTAACCGGCTCTGATACCAATTGAAGGACCGAATAGGCGACCAGAGAGGGGGGGAGTGAATGGGAGCCGATAAAAATTCTTCCTGAAGGTCGAACTCAGCCTATACCCCAATTGCCACTCCGAGTACCCGCACACATCAAAGAAGCACTCAACAAGGCACACACAAGCTCACAAGATCAAGAGACAAGCCTTGAAGCAAAACGCGAAAGCAACTAGACAAGAAATAAAGGACTTAGGCAACTCTGCGAAGTCCCTGGCGGACCGTCCGGGAGGACCAGGCGGACTGTCTGTGATGACGGCGCGGACCGTCCGTGAGGTCTCGGCGGACCGTCCAAAAACACCACCAGAACCTACAGTAGCACACCGAGAAAAACGGACCGTCCGTGATGGACCCGTGGACCGTCCGCCTCGTCACGGACGGTCCGGCACTCTAGTACGGACCATCCGCAAACTTCGCGCACCAATAACCAACCTACTCAACAGATCGAAAGAAAGGCACACAAGAACACGTGAAGAACAAAAAGAACATCAACTCTGCCAGGGCCTCACGGACCGTCCGCACGGGCCTCGCAGACCGTCCGGCAAGCACGAACAGAACTGAAAACTGCTCGAGCTCGAGAGTCAACTCCACCTTTCCATCACCGGAACTCTCAAATGGCTAGAGCTCTTGAGACAAGGCTTTGGGGAGATGAGAAGCGTCACACAAGGAAGCTATGCCCCAAAAATCTCGACCTCTAAATCCCTAAATCACCGGGAATCGCGGATCACACGAACCACCACCATGAACTCGGGCACCAACCAAAAACGCACAAATCGAAGGTGTTTCCCAGCATTTGAGGGGTCAAGATCACACACAAAGATGCGCAAGGCATCCACCCATGATCCCCTCAAAGAAATCCGAGAAGAAATGCCCTCAAATCCACGAATCGACCCAAAAATGACACGAAAATCACAAAGGACTAGGAGATCATCGCAATGCCGAATGCTTCCATACATCCAGAGGTCAGAGTCTATACAAGAATCTAGCCTAAGGAATACAGAGGGAAAAGAAGCAATTCAGAGAAATCTACCGGGGGAGGAAACCCTAGAGTCCAAGAGAGAGAGATGCCATCCACCTCTCCGCTATTTATACGATGTCCATCGGAGGGAGGTAAATGACCACGCAACCCCTACAACTAAAAATGAAGATACAACCCCTCAGGGGCATTTTAGTCAAGTCTTCGTCGAGCGGACGCGCTTCCACCGCGGCCTTGCTTAGCATCGACGCAAGCCCCGCGATCACGCCACGTGCCCCCCGCCTCGAAGCTTGCCGAAACTCCCGGATCACCGTCTCTGTCACCTCGGGCCTCCAGGCTTGGTTTTGATGCCCAAACCAAGAAACTGTCCACCGATGGTTTTGTGGGCAGACCAACAAACCCCACGTGCAAGCTTCGAGCTCGATGCGCTACCTTGCACTGGCCCGTGTTCACGACTTCAGCCTGCCAGTCTTGCACCGTACAGCTCGCCCTTGACCCCATCGGCCACCAGGTCCATCGAACCAAGCCTACTTGCCACTCCATCACCCGGAGGCCGCCATGGCTAAGGCCTTTCGCGCCTGTTCTTCATCACCTGCACCGACACGAGTCAAGCCGCAACCTGTACCTACACACTTAGCCAAGCATCAGTCCACACCACGTTGTCAATCACTCATCACTAAGGAGCGACCCTCCACTGGTCCTCGGACACACCTGGTCCTCAGTAACCACAAGAGGTTACGCACCATCCGTGCTGCTTCATGCAACATCGACTGGGTCATGTCCAATAAGCACATAAAATGCAGAGGTTACGCACCGTCCCTGCTACTTGATGCAACAACGACTCGGTTAAGCACGTAGTAGGTTACGCACCTTTAAGACCGCTGGCTGCATGGCTCAACACTGACTGGGTTACGCACTGATCAGTTGCACAAAATCCACACTGCATCTGGTCGTGTCGATTCTACGCGTCACCTGCTCCAGCTCGGTTACGCACGGTTCGGCGACGCAGCATCCCATGGCGCGTGCATCACCGACTGGGTTACGCACTATGACGGTTACGCAAAATCCACACTGCATTCTAATTCGACACTGCATCCTGCTCGGTTACGCACATTTCAGCGACGCACCATCCGTTTTGCATGGTGCGTGCATCACCAACTGGGTCATGCACGAAGTCTGTCACGACAGGGTACGCAGTACGCACCCTCTGTTCTGCATGATGCAACACGCACTAGGTTACGCACAGATCGGTTGCACAAAATCCATGCAGCATCTGGTCGTGTCGATTCTGTGCATCACCAGCACCAGCTCGGTTACACGCGGTTCGGCGACGCACCATCCGTTCTGCATGATGCGGGCAACACTAACTGTGTTACTGTTGACATTTCTTAACGCAACTTCCAAAGAATAGATGTAGAATCCATTCTAAGCAATGGCGCAAGAAATGTTGGTTGGTATAAGATAAGCCTACAGAAATATTATGGTACATAATCCGCAAGCGCACGGATACCGGTGAGCATTTCACCCACGGTGATGGGTTTTAAAATATCATATCCACAGGGAAGATGGATGGATGTAACAACAGACATAGGGATGGCAATAGACTACTTTATGGACTTTGATGGAATGGCACATACTTTAACAGGGGTAAGCCAAATGATAAAGTAATGATAAATCAGACAGGCAGAGGCACATGTGGAGCATAGAACATACTATTCCTAATCTAGATTAGAATTGGATTTACTTAAGAGGCACAGTTCTATATAGCATACAAAGACTGAGTTATTCATCTATTCTAATGTAGCATATCATCACATATAGCATAGTCATGGATAAATGTGAACACCCCGAAGATTACCCAAGAAATCAAGGACGAAACTTGATCCTCCCAAGAATCATTGTTCGACTAGTCTTATACTCGGGGGGTGGACTGCAAAGGACTCAATAGGCCTGTCACGCCCACGATCTACCACACGACCCGGAGTATAAGGTGAATCCACAAGTAAATTATATCTAAGCACCATGCTTACATACTTTCTACTACCTAGCATACGCGCGTAATATACTAGGAGCTCTACGAATAAGTGCGTAGACTTCTCATTAATCATGACTATATCAAATATACTACTAGAATAAAGTAAGAACTTAGCAATTGCACACATAACATTGAAATAGCATAAAGTCATTGAGAAACAATATAAGAACTGAATCTTGATAACTTACAGATCTAGAACTGGAGCAAAGCTCAACTCTACTCGAATCTGACTCTCCATCTAGAACTAGGTTCTTGATCTAGAAATTAGATCTTGAACTATGAAGTAGCTATCCTATCTCTGATGTATCCTCTTCTTCTCCTGTCTTGGACTGATGATGATGATCTTCTGAGAGATGCATCCCATGCCCTAGGGGGGGTCTGGGGTTGCTTATATAGCCCGGAGGGATAATCCGCCGCCGTAGGATCAAACCGACCTAAACAAGTGGTTTAGATTAACCCTAAGAGGCGGTGGAGGAACCTTCCCGAAACAGGGCCTGATCGGGGCCAGGGGAGCCCGATCGGCCTCCCTATAGGGGCGGTCGGCCTGGGCTGGGCCCCGGCTGGGCTCCGCCTTCACGTGTGGGCCTCTTGTCCCTTCTAGATGCATATTTTCTTGGAGCCCACTTCGGTTGAGTTCGGGAGTCTTCTGGAGCCATCTAGAATTCATTCTTTTCGCATTTTCCTGAATAGTCCCTGAAAATATATAATTGACCAAAACTCGTGGAATTCATTAGTCCAAGGCCCTATACTACTGTTGATTTATCTTTTTGGTCCTTTTTCATGTATTGTTGATACATAAAAATAAGAGTTAGCGAGCATCAACAAACTCCCCCAAGCTTACCTCTTGCTAGTCTCTTAGCAAGACTCAGTGTTACCACAATAAATTCTTTTCCAAGGTAGGATGAAAAAGTCAGACTTTTAAAACCTGCTTATATCTGCTTGAGAACATGGGGCTTTTATCTGTACTTGGGTCTTGAGCAGTTGAAAGATATAACAATTAAGTCAAGCACCATGTCTCAAGTTCTTGGTTTCACTAAAATTCTGGAGTTTTGCAAAAGATGTTCAAGTTAAAGCTTAGAGTACTCCTGTATGACAACTTGATATGATAAAACATAAAAACTTTCAACTTTAGCCTGCCTTTGCTTCTTTTGTTCCTGAAATATATCTCTCTTTCTAGCAATAATCTTAAGAGAACCTTGGGTTACACGACATTAGGAGAGGTGGGCCCTACTCGCCCCGGACTTTTGTCCATTTTTCTCTCTCCTTAGAGATGTGGGCTCTTCTCACCCTCGGACTTGTGTCCATTATTCATCTCTAATTTATTTTTTTTAGGGAGGTATGCCCTTCTCGCCTAGTAGAACACTTGTTCATTTCTCTCCCTCTCTCATCTCACTTTTTCCTCTCTTTTTTTTTCTTCTTTTCTTTTTTTTATGTCATGCCTAAGTCTCTTTGAAGGCATAGAGAGATATAAAACTGGAACATTTTGAGCAAATTTTTAACAAGGCTCTTTTTTTAACAGGACATAGAGTCTTGTGTCATACAGGAGACTCATTATATATGAATTTTATGATTAAAATTGAATCTCCAGAATTTAGTGTTACTTTTGAACAAGATAAACAGCAGCTCAACTTAATCATGTCAATCAATCAATCACCTAGACTTAGATCAAGAAATTGCTCCCACAAGAATCTCAAACTCAAAGCATGTTTCAAAATCTAAACCATTGTATCCATGTCTTGGGAGAACTTTAAAGATGGTAAGCTAAGCATTTGCAGCAATGAAGAGCATTTGTTTATCATGTCCATTTAGCAAACTTCTCTAGTTCTTTATTTATTCTAAACAAGGGAAATTTTTATTTTATTTTATTTTATTATTATTTCAAACTTATCAAACTAAACAAAACTTAAAATAAAAATATATAAATAGATAGTTGATACTTACCTTGGGGGCTTCTCCCCCAAGCTGCTTGATTCTACATCCCCCACTGGCGAAATTTGCTTGCCAGTAGTTCAGCGTTTGCATCTGCGGTTTCTTGTATATCTTCTAATCGTTGTCCTACCTGGTCCATCCACTGTTGTTGTTGGCGTAGCATGTTCGTGTGGGTATCCTGAGTGCTCATTTGCGTCCTCATGTTGTCATGGACACCTTGGCGGAACGTCGCAGAATACTGATGGTCGAATCCTGAAAAAGAGTTACGAGCAGGTACAAAATTCGAAGATGATGCGTAAAACCTACCACTTCCAAACTCCTGTCTTCCGAGGTTGCTCGGTCCTTGCGATGGTAAATCTCCTCCTTGGTACGCGCGACGAGGGTATGTTGGCACAAAGTTTTCATATGATCGATACGCGGCGTCTTCGGACAGTGGGTCAGCTCCGGCGTAGTCTGACGATGAGGCTCGAGCTGACGTTCGTGGAGGTTGCTGCTGGACCGGTTGTGCCTGCTCATTGATCAGAAAAGATTGCATAGAATATATACCCAATCCCAGGTTAGGTAACGGGATTGCGCTCTTATTGTGGATATAGTGCAATTTTTCTTGAATTTTCTTAACCCATCTTCCTTGGCGGAAGTAATCGTAGCCGATGATTTCACGAGGAGTATCAATGCTGATGATAGTGGCATCTCCAAGGATGCCCAAGTCATCGGCTATTCGGGTGATCAGAGAGGTGCAGCTTACATCTCCAACTAGGTTGGGGAACGAGAGCCAGTGCTCTACTAGCATCTTAACAGGGGACACAGCTTTTCTTTTCAGAGCAGCATAAATCAACTGCATGTCCCCTACTCTCACGCTGATATTATCATTACGTGGAAAAAGGACAAGGCTTATCCACTTGTGAAAGAAACGGAGAGTGGGATGCTGAATATCATTGGTGCGCGGCTTGTGTGCATTCTCTTTCCCTGTAACGTCCGTCCAGAGGTGTAGCCTATCAAAATCTTCAAGAGACGAGTCTAAATCTAAGGCACATCCTTCTGCGAACCCTAAGGCGTTACTCAGCCTTCTCCAAGATAGAGTGTGCTCTTGACGGAACAACCGAAAGGTTACCCCATCGTTAGAGGATTTCAAAGTGCAAAGAAACTCTAAAGTGAGGAGACGGCAACCCCTTTCAGAAGTGTGATAAAAAGAGGTCCACCCCAGCAGAGCAAAAATCTGGCTGAACTCAGTGTTCAAGCCTGCTTCTTGCATGAACTCTTCGCTAAACATGGGTGTAAGGACAAAAGAACGTTTCTTCAGTTTCTCATACCTTTCCTTCTCTTCTCCTCTCCTGATGTGCAAATGCACATCATTGGTTAGGATCTTTCCTTGTGATTGCGATGCCGAAGGAGAGGGGTTAGAGACCGGTGAGGGAGACTCCTGAGAGTCTACACTCATCGACCGCTGGGAGTTGGCTCTGGAGCTAGAGCGTCTAAGGATTCTCCCAAACATGTTGTCTTGAGGCTTTCAAGGGTGTAAGAGAAAAGTTTAGAGCTAGGCTACCCTTGGATTTCTTCTCCACTCTCTTCCTAAGCTTCCTTTCTCTTGAGGCAGCACTGCAAAAGCTCGAAGGTGAGGTTTTCTAGGTTGGTGTGTGTGCGAAGAACTGGGTAGGAGGTGGCTGCTTATATAGGCCCAAGGGGTGTGGCCGGCCGGCCTGGTAGTGGGGCCCTCTCCTCCATCCATTTCCTGCTGTCTTCCAACGATAGAAAAAGTGCCTTGTGAGTGGGAAAAGAAAGTGCTGGTGGATGAAGTGATAAGATAAGGTAGGTAAAGACTTGATGTGTATCCCTATGGCATGTGGGTCCCATGCGTAAGGGTAAAAGCAAATATAACAACAAAAATATAGTAGTAAAAATATTTTTATGCCACCACGAAAAATCATTATACGGGTTTTGACACACCGTAAAATTATTTACCATGGGGCGTGAAAAAGTTTTTACTGTAGTAAATATGAAATTCAGAAATATATTTTTATGTTCTTACCGGTTACCTTTGACGAGGGTTCGTAGTTTGAGTCCTCGAACGGGACTTCCAAGTCTTCTAATATTCAGGTGCATCCTCCGTCTTCAGAGATAATAGTCCTTCTGATGATGTCTTTTCTTGATCGATCATGTTCGCGTTGATGCTGAGCTCTGGTCTGGGTCTGAAGGCAAACTTCTCCTCCTTTCCATTGATCTCAAATGTGATCTCCCCTCTGCCTACATTGATGCGTGCATTGGCGGTGCTCAGGAATGGTCGCCCGAGAATTAGTGAAACCCTGGAGTCTGGGTGCATATTCAATACCACGAAATGAACTGGCACCAAGAACTCTCGGATTTTCACTGGAACATTCTTGGCGATTCCTGATGGGTAGCGAACTGATTGATCTGCCAATTGGAGACACATTGATGTTGGAACCAAGGTAGGGTGCTTGAGCTTGTCGAAGACAACCTTGGGCATCACACTAACACTTGCTCCAAGATCACAGAGTGCATTGTTGAAGTATTGATTTCCAATGGAGCACTCTATAGTGGGGCATCCTGGATCCTTTTTCTTGATGAGCGATGTGTTCAGGATTGCCGCACTACATTCTTCGGTCAACTTGATGATCTTCGTAGTTGGCAAAGGTTTCTTCTTATTCAGGATGTCTCAGATGTACTTGGCATATGTCGGGACTTGCATGGCATCCAATAGAGGTATGTTGACATAAAGCTTCTGGATGACTTCGATGAACTTCCCGAATTGATCATCAACTTGAGGTTTTCTCACTCTTCTTGGATATGGTATGAAGTTGGTGTCGTGGAAATCTTGTCTTGCTGAGTCTTGTTCTTCTTGCACGACTTCTTCTACGTCATTATCCTTCTCTGGAGCTTCGGCTGGAGCTACAGGTACTGCAGATGTTGCAGGTGCTGTGGGTGTTCTAGCCGGTGGTCTTGCTGTGCCCTTGGGATATGGTGGATCTGTTGTTTGCTTGCCACCTCTTGTTCGGACATTAAATACCTGCTCAGGGTTAGTGGCAACAGGTGCAACAGCAGACAATTTTGATAACTTTGATTCTAGTTCAGCATTAAAGATAGCTTGATCTTTGAAGATTTCAGAAAAATTATCCATCTTAACATTTATGTCTTCTAGAATCTTATCATTAGCAACAAGCTTCTTAGAGAGATTATTGGTTATTTTATCTTGTTCTTCAATTAACTCTCGTAGAGAAGGTCGCTTGGAATTATTACCTATATACTTACCTGCGTAAGTCGGTCGTGGTTGTAGGTCTTTTTCTTGGGTTGGTGCTGACTTGTGGACCACCAAACTTGAATTTCTTGAAGTATTCATAGAATCTTGTAAATCTTGTCGATCCTTCTTGAAGTTGGCTCGTTCCTCAAGCCTGTTCAACAGCACGTCCATACTAGTTGATAGTTCTTTCAACTCTTCATCTTCTTGTACTTCTTCACTCTGACGACAGTGTTGAGTGTTCTTCTAGGTCCAGCCTTGATTTTCAGATATCTTCTGCATAAGTGTATTGGCTTGTCTCGTAGTGAGTGACAAGAATGATCCTTTAGCAGCTGCATCTAGGTGCTCAGATGATTTTTGATTTAATCCATGGTAAAAGCTTTGTAAGAGCATCCATTCTTTTATTCCATGGTGAGGGCAATCTGATATATATTCTTGCAAACGTTCCCATGCCTCTGGAATTGACTCGCCTTTCTGCTGCTGGAAATTGGTGATTTTTCCACGTAAAGCATTGGTTTTGCCTGTGGGGAAAAACTTTGATAGGAAGGTTGTAGAACATTCCTCCCATGTGTTGATTTCATTGGAGAAGAACCATTGTCTCGCCCTTCCTTTAGTGAAAATGGGAATAAGCGGAGTAGGATCGTTTCCTTGGGAATGTCCTTGATGGAGATGGTGGTGCCTTTCTCCAAAAAGTTTTGGAGATGAGCGCTTGCATCTTCATGTACCTTTCCACTGAATAGATCAGCTTGCATCATGTTGATGAGGCTAGGCTTAAGCTCGAATTCATGATCGATTGTTGGTCCAATGCGAATGTTATTGATGTTTGGAGCAGAGAATTCCAACAACGTCTTCTCAGCCATGGCTTCAGAACTTGGTGTAAAGTTTCCTTGGTTGATTTGACTCAAATAATTGAAGTGTGGTGAATCACAATCAAACCTGTTAATACCCAGCAAGTAAGATAGACAAAAACAAACAAGGGTAATTCTGTTTAAGCAGAGGTGCCAAATTACAAAGTCTCATTAAAGTATCTAGCCATCGATTTTCAAAAGGTAGCCATCCAATCTTCCCCGGCAACGGTGCCAGAAATGCTTGTTGACATTTCTTAACGCAACTTCCAAAGAATAGATCTAGAATCCATTCTAAGCAATGGCGCAAGAAATGTTGGTTGGTATAAGATAAGCCTACAGAAATATTATGGTAGATAATCCGCAAGCGCACGGATACCGGTGAGCATTTCACCCGGGGTGATGGGTTTTAAAATATCGTATCCATAGGGAAGATGGATGGATGTAACAACAGACATAGGGATGGCAATAGACTACTTTATGCACTTTGATGGAATGGCACATACTTTAACAGGGGTAAGCCAAATGATAAAGTAATGATAAATCAGACAGGCAGAGGCACATGTGGAGCATAGAACATACTATTCCTAGTCTAGATTAGAATTGGATTTACTTAAGAGGCACAATTCTATATAGCATACAAAGACTGAGTTATTCATCTATTCTAATGTAGCATATCATCACATATAGCATAGTCATGGATAAATGTGAACACCCCGAAGATTACCCAAGAAGATCAAGGACGAAACTTGATCCTCCCAAGAATCATTGTTCGACTAGTCTTATACTCGGGGGGTGGACTGCAAAGGACTCAATAGGCCTGTCACGCCCACGATCTACCACACGACCCGGAGTATAAGGTGAATCCGCAAGTAAATTATATCTAAGCACCATGCTTACATACTTTCTACTACCTAGCATACGCGCGTAATATACTAGGAGCTCTACGAATAAGTGCGTAGACTTATCATTAATCATGACTATATCAAATATACTACTAGAATAAAGTAAGAACTTAGCAATTGCACACATAACATTGAAATAGCATAAAGTCATTGAGAAACAATATAAGAACTGAATCTTGATAACTTACAGATCTGGAACTGGAGCAAAGCTCAACTCTACTCGAATCTGACTCTTTATCTAGAACTAGGTTCTTGATCTAGAAATTAGATCTTGAACTATGAAGTAGCTATCCTATCTCTGATGTATCCTCTTCTTCTCCTGTCTTGGCCTGATGATGATGATCTTCTGAGAGATCCATCCCATGCCCTAGGGGGGGGGTCTGGGGTTGCTTATATAGCCCGGAGGCATAATCCGTCGCCGTAGGATCAAACCGACCTAAACAAGTGGTTTAGATTAACCCTAAGAGGCGGTGGAGGAACCTTCCCGAAATAGGGCCTGATCGGGGCCAGGGGGAGCCCGATCGGCCTCCCTATAGGGCCGGTCGGCCTGGGCTGGGCCCCGGCTGGGCTCCGCCTTCGCGTGTGGGCCTCTTGTCCCTTCTAGATGCATATTTTCTTGGAGCCCACTTCGGTTGAGTTCGGGAGTCTTCTGGAGCCTTCTAGAATTCATTCTTTTCGCATTTTCCTGAATAGTCCCTGAAAATATATAATTCACCAAAACTCGTGGAATTCATTAGTCCAAGGCCCTATACTACTGTTGAATTATCTTTTTGGTCCTTTTTCATGTATTGTTGATGCATAAAAATAAGAGTTAGCGAGCATTAACAGTTACTCACGGAGTTTGTCACGCAAAATCCCCATACATCCGGTCATGTCGTTGCATCGCGTAACCTGGAGCCGTTAAGGTTACGCAAAATACACATGCACCGACTGCGTCGCGTCTAAACAGCGCGTAACCTGCACATGTTACTCACCGTCCGTGCAGCTTGATGCAACACCGAATGGCTCGTGTCGAATGCAGGTTACGCACCATCCTTGATGCTTGATGAAACACTGACTGGGTCATGTCGTTGCATCGCATACCCTAAACCCACAAAGGTTACACAAAATCGACACTTCATTTGGTCGTGCCGAATCAGCGTGTAACCTGCACTGGTTACGCACCATCCCTGCTGCTTGATTGATGCAACACCAACTGGGTCGCGTTGAATCAGTGTGTAACCACAAGAGGTTACGCACCTGCTTGATGCAACACCGACTGGGTCGTGTCGAATCAGCGCATAACATGCAGAGGTTACGCACTGTCCCTGTTGCTTGATGCAATGCCGACTCGGTTAAGCACCTAGTAGGTTCCGCACCTTTAAGACGGCTGGCTGCATGGCTCAAGACTGACTGGGTTACGCACAAATCAGTTGCGCAAAATCCTCACTGCATCCGGTCGTGTCGATTCTACGCATCACTTGCTCCAGCCCGGTTACACACGGTTCGACGACGCAGCATCCCATGGCGCGTGCATCACTAACTGGGTTACGCACTGTGACGGTTACGCAAAATCCACGCTGCATTCTGATTCGACGCACCATCATGCTGGGTTACACACATTTCGGTGACGCACCATCCATTCTACATGGTGCGTGCATCACCGACTGGGTTACGCACAAAGTCTGTCATGCAAAATCCCATTCGGTCGTGTCATTGCATCGCGTAACCTGGAGCCGATAAGGTTACGCAAAATCCACACTGCATCCAATCGTGTCGAATCAGCATGTAACATGTACAGGGCACCATCCGTGGAGTGTGATGCAACACCGACTGGGTCGTGTCGAATCAGCGTAACTTCCACAGGGTACGCAGTACGCACCATCTGTCTAGCATGATGCAACATGAACTGGGTTTCACACAGATCGGCTGCGCAGAATCCACGCTGCATCCGATCGTGTCGATTCTACGCGTCACCTGCACTAGCTCGGTTACGCACGGTTTGGTGACGCACCATCTATTCTGCATGACGCGTGCAACACTGACTGTGTTACGCACGGAGTCTATCACGCAAAATCCCCATACATCCGGTCGTGTCGTTGCATCGTGTAACCTGGAGCCGTTAAGGTTACGCAAAATCCACATGCACCAACTGCGTCACGTCTAAATAGTGCGTAACCTGCACAGGTTACTCACCGTCCGTGCAGCTTGATGCAACACTAAATGGGTCATGTCGAATGCAGGTTACGCACCGTCCTTGATGCTTGATGCAACACCGAATGGGTTGTGTCGAATGCAGCTTACGCACCATCCTTTATGCTTGATGCAACACTGACTGGCTCATGTCATTGCATCGCGTAACCTAAACCCGCATAGGTTACGTAAAATCCACACTGCATTTGGTCGTGACGAATCAGCGCGTAACTTGCACAGGTTACGCACCGTCTGTGCTGCTTGATTGATGCAACACCGACTGGGTCGTGTTGAATCAGCGCGTAACCATAAGAGGTTACGCACCTGCTTGATGCAACACCGACTAGGTCATGTCGAATCAGCGCATAACATGCAGAGGTTACGCACCATCTCGGCTGCTTGATGCAACACCGACAAGGTTAAGCACGTAGTAGGTTCCGCACCTTTAAGACGGCTGGATGCAAGGCTCAACACTGACTGGGTTACGCACTGATCGGTTGCGCAAAATCCACACTGCATCCGGTCGTGTCGATTCTACGCGTCACCTGCACCAGCTCAGTTACGCACGATTCGGCGATGCACCATCTGTTCTGCATGACGCGTGCAACACTGACTGTGTTATGTACGGAGCCTATCATGCAAAATCCCCATACATCTGGTCGTGTCGTTGCATCGCGTAACCTCGAGCCATTAAGGTTACGCAAAATACACATGCACCGACTGCGTCGCGTCTAAACAGCACGTAACGTGCACATGTTACTCACCGTCTGTGCAGCTTGATGCAACACCGAATGGCTCGTGTCGAATGCAGGTTATGCATCGTCCTTGATGCTTGATGCAACACCGAATGGGTTGTGTCGAATGCGGCTTACGCACTATCCTTGATGCTTGATGAAACACTGACTGGGTCATGTCGTGGCATCGCATACCCTAAACCCGCAAAGGTTACACAAAATCCACACATCATTTGGTGGTGCCGAATCAGCACGTAACCTGCACTGGTTACGCACCATCCCTGCTGCTTGATTGATGCAACACCGACTGGGTCGTGTTGAATTAGCGCGTAACCACAAGAGGTTATGCACCTGCTTGATGCAACACCGACTGGGTCGTGTCAAATAAGCGCATAACATGTAGAGGTTACGCACCGTCCCTGCTGCTTGATGCAACACCGACTCGGTTAAGCACGTAGTAGGTTCAAGACGGCTGGCTGCATGGCTCAACACTGACTGGGTTACGCACAAATCAGTTGCGCAAAATCCTCACTGCATCCGGTCATGTCGATTCTACCCGTCACCTACTCCAGCCTGGTTACGCACGGTTCGACGACGCAGCATCCCATGGCGCGTGCATCACTGACTGGGTTACGCACTGTGGCGGTTACGCAAAATCCATGATGCATTCTGATTCGACGCACCATCGTGCTGGGTTACACACATTTCGGCGACGCACCATCCATTCTACATGGTGCATGCATCACCGACTGGGTTACGCACAAAGTCTGTCACGCAAAATCCCATCCAGTTGTGTCGTTGCATCGCGTAACCTGGAGCCGATAAGGTTACGCAAAATCCACACTGCATCCGATCGTGTCGAATCAGCACGTAACATGTAAAGGGCACCATCCGTGGAGTGTGATGCACCACCGACTGGGTTGTGTCGAATCAGCGTAACTTCCACAGGGTACACAGCACGCACCATCTGTGTAGCATGATGCAACATGAACTGGGTTACGCACAGATCGGCTGCGCAAAATCCACGCTGCATCCGGTCGTGTCGATTCTGTGTGTCACTTGCACTAGCTGGGTTACGCACGGTTCAGGGTCGCACCATCTGTTCTACATGACGCGTGCAACACTGACTGTGTTACGCACGGAGTCTATCACGCAAAATCCCCATACATCCGGTCGTGTCGTTGCATCGTGTAACCTGGAGCCGTTAAGGTTACGCAAAATCCACATGCACCGACTGCGTCGCGTCTAAATAGTGCGTAACCTGCACAGGTTACTCACCGTCCGTGCAGCTTGATGCAACACTAAATGGGTCGTGTCGAATGCAGGTTACGCACCATCCTTGATGCTTGATGCAACACCGAATGGGTTGTGTCGAATGCAGCTTATGCACCATCCTATATGCTTGATGCAACACTAAATGGGTCATGTTGTTGCATCGCATAACCTAAACCCGCAAAGGTTACACAAAATCCACAATGCATTTGGTCGTGACGAATCAGCGCGTAACCTGCACAGGTTACGCACCGTCTGTGCTGCTTGATTGATGCAACACCGACTGGGTCGTGTTGAATCAGCGCGTAACCACAAGAGGTTACGCACCTGCTTGATGCAACACTGACTGGGTCGTGTCGAATCAGCGCATAACATGCAGAGGTTACGCACCGTCCCGGCTACTTGATGCAACACCGACTCGGTTAAGCACGTAGTAGGTTCCGCACCTTTAAGACGGCTGGCTGCAAGGCTCAACACTGACTAGGTTACGCACTGATCGGTTGCGCAAAATCCACGCTGCATCCGGTCGTGTCGATTCTGCGCGTCACCTGCACCAGCTCGGTTACGCACGGTACGGCGACGCACCATCCGTTCTGCATGACGCGTGCAACACTGACTGTGTTACATATAGAATCTATCATGCAAAATCCCCATACATCTGGTCTTGTCGTTGCATCACGTAACCTAGAGACGTTAAGGTTACGCAAAATACACAAGCACCGACTGCGTCGCGTCTAAACAGCGCGTAAACTGCACATGTTACTCACCGTTCGTGGAGCTTGATGCAACACCGAATGGCTCGGGTCGAATGCAGGTTATGCACCATCCTTGATGCTTGATGCAACACCGAATGGGTTGTGTCGAATGCGGCTTACGCACTATCCTTGATGCTTGATGAAACACTGACTGGGTCATGCCGTCGCATCGCATACCCTAAACCCGCAAAGGTTACACAAAATCCACACTTCATTTGGTCGTGCCGAATCAGCGCGTAACCTGTACTGGTTACGCACTGTCCCTGCTGCTTGATTGATGCAACACCGACTGGGTCGTGTTGAATCAGCGTGTAACCACAAGAGGTTACGTACCTGCTTGATGCAACACCGACTGGATCATGTCGAATCAGCGCATAACATGCAGAGGTTGCGCACCGTCCCTGCTGCTTGATGCAACACCGACTAGGTTAAGCACGTAGTAGGTTCCGCACCTTTAAGATGGCTGGCTGCATGGTTCAACACTGACTGGGTTATGCACAAATCAGTTGCGCAAAATCCTCACTGCATCCGGTCGTGTCGATTCTACGCGTCACCTGCTCCCGCCCGGTTACGCACAGTTCGACGACGCAGCATCCCATGGCGCGTGCATCACTAACTGGGTTACACACTATGACGGTTATGCAAAATCCACACTGCATTCTGATTCGATGCACCATCGTGCTGGGTTACACACATTTCGGCGACACACAATCCATTCTACATGCTGCGTGCATCACCGACTGGGTTACGCACAAAGTCTATCACGCAAAATCCCATCCGGTCGTGTCGTTGCATCGCGTAACCTGGAGCCGATAAGGTTACGCAAAATCCACACTGCATCCGATCGTGTCGAATCAGCGCGTAACATGTACAGGGCACCATCCGTGGAGTGTGATGCAACACCGACTGGGTCGTGTCGAATCAGCGCATAACATGCAGAGGTTACGCACCGTCCCGGCTGCTTGATGCAACACCGACTTGGTTAAGCACGTAGTAGGTTCCGCACCTTTAAGACGGCTGGCTGCAAGGCTCAACACTGACTGGGTTACGCACTGATCGGTTGCGCAAAATCCACGCTGCATCCGGTTGTGTCGATTCTGCGCATCACCTGCACCAGCTCGGTTACGCACGGTTCAGCGACGCACCATCCGTTCTGCATGACGCGTGCAACACTAACTATGTTACGTACGGAGTCTATCATGCAAAATCCCCATACATCTAGTCGTGTCGTTGCATCGCGTAACCTGGAGCCTCTAAGGTTACGCAAAATCCACATGCACCGACTGCGTCGCATCTAAACAGCATGTAACCTGCACAGGTTACTCACCGTCCGTGCAACCTGATGCAACACTGAATGGGTCGTCTCGAATGCAGGTTACGCACCGTCCTTGATGCTTGATGCAACACCGAATGGGTTGTGTCGAATGCAGCTTACCCACCATCCTTGATGCTTGATGCAACACTACTGGGTCGTGTCGTTGCATCACGTAACTTAAACCCGCAAAGGTTACGCAAAATTCACACTGCATTTGGTCGTATCGAATCAGCGCGTAACCTGCACTGGCTACGCACCGTCTGTGCTGCTTTATTGATGCAACACTGACTGGGTCATGTCGAATCAGTGCGTAACCACAAGAGGTTACACACCATCCGTGCTGCTTGATGCAACACCAACTGGGTCGTGTTGAATGAGCACATAACATGCAAATGTTACGCACCGTCCCTGCTACTTGATGCAACACCGACTCGGTTAAGCACGCAGTAGGTTACGCACCTTTAAGACAGCTGGCTACATGGCTCAACACTGACTGGGTTACGCACTGATCGGTTGCATAAAATCCACGTTGCATCTGGTCATGTTGATTCTACACGCCAGCTGCTCCAGCTCGGTTACGCACGGTTCGGCGACGCAACATCCCATGGCACGTGCATCACCAACTGGGTTACGCACTGTGACGGTTACGCAAAATCCACACTGCATTCTGATTCGACACTGCATCCTGCTCAGTTACGCATGTTTTGGCGATGCACCATCCGTTCTGCATGGTACGTGCATCACCGACTGGGTTGCGCACGGAGTCTGTCATGCAATATCCCATCCGGTTGTGTCATTGCATCACGTAATGTCACACCTGATTTCCGTAAAGAAACCAAATGCATCTCATATGTGTGCCAAGATCATAATTTCACACATATGATCGACAAAGAGTGTAATATCAGATACAATACTCAAAAGCGTACAAAAGAGGTTTATTAACATTTTATTACACTCATCGATAGACACGAAGGGCTTTACACGATCATCGATAACTACAACTGTGCAACTCCATCTTCGGCTCCACAGGCGTCTGACTGGGGAATGCAAGCCTCAGAACTCGTCGAAGTCGCTGAAGAACTCCTTACCGTTGTTCTCCTCTGAATAGCGGTAAGCAAGGGTGAGCACACTTATGGTTGGAGCTCAGCAAGGGGGGAAAAAGTATGCAAGGCTATCAAGGGTAGGCTAAAGTTTTGCAGCGGTTAGCATTTTAAGTTGGTCAAATTTTATTAGCAAGCGTCTATTTACTAAGTGTAAGTTTATACCATCCCAAAAGATTAAGCATTTGAAACATTATCCTAGAACCATATAAAACCATGATTTAATTTCCAAGTTCAAGTTCATTTATCATGTGAGGGTCCAAGCCGCTCTTGACTGTGAGCACGGCTCATCGATCAGTTTTCACTCTGCAGAGGTCGTACACTTTACCCACAGCTCGTGTTCCCCATGTTGCCCGGGTTAGCTAGATCCTTAAACACCTCCGAGATGAGTGGCTAGGGGTCCACTACGTAGCCTTTACAAAGGCAATTCAAAAGACCAACAACCTACGACAGTTACAGCAGCGGAGCAGACCATAACCCTCCCTAGTGGTCAGCACCTTAGCAAAGACTGCTACCCCAAAAGAACCGGGCTATACCCCTTCAACTCCGGCCCCCAGTGCCCCTTTCGGGAAAGGTTGTCAGATAATTCACACGCCTAATTAATTGGCTAAGGGCAGAGCCTTATGCCACTGTGGTTGCACTATTTTCTTGGGTGGTTCTCCATGTTGCAATTAATTTATATGATCTTGTAAATTACCAAGGTTCACCAAAGTTTCCATGATCAACATTTATAAATATTTATTTCAACCATCCCAAGTTAAGCAACTAAGCATTTCTACCCAAAAACATTTATTAAAAGGGTTGTTCAAGGTAATAGGGGTAAAGTTCTAGTCATGTCCTTAAAAAGGTGATTTTCCCATCAATTTATGCATAGCGACATTAAAACTAAATTTTAGTTATTATGCAAGTTGTGTGGGACAAAAATAGAATATGCAGGGGAGGAAATCCACTTGCCTTCCTCTCCTAAAAAGTCCAACTCTTCTTCTTCAAAAGGTTGATCTTGCTCCTCGATCGGAAACTCGGTTCCAACCGGCACGATATCTACGATCACATCAAAAATCATTCAATAAATAAAATCAGTACATCAACCATTCTAAAAAACTAAAACAAGCATCTAAAACTAACGAGCACTAAGAGACGGTTGCATGGACACCAAAAACACCTAAAACGGACAAAGGATGCAAAAGATGTGGCTAAAACAAGCTCTAGGGGCTAAACTGTGAGAAAAACTAACTTCCAGGGGCTTGTCTGCAAGAAACCATGGACTTGATCCTAATTATATGTATAAATAGGAGGTCTAACTTGCAAAAGATCACAGATGGACTGCGGGATAGAAAAACTAAGGAACCTATGGGCTAAAACGGAAAAACCAGGACTTAACCGTCAAGGTTCTTGAAGGAGGAAGGGCATAGTTGTGATATTCAAAAGCACAAGGGTGTTTTTGCAAAAAGGCAGCGGCAGCACGGGGGTTGACCGGTATGGTCTTTTTTTTGACCTGGGCGGGGGTGCATCCGGACCGTTGACTCCGGATCGTGCGGCCACGGTGAACTGCGAGCGGCGCGCGGCAGCGGACGGGCGGCGCTCGGCCGGAGCCTCACCAGAAGTTCGCCGGCGAACGGCTAACTGGAGCTTCCGTGCATGGAAGACAACAAGGCAAGCGCCAATACGAAGAGGAGGCCACAGAGACTTTACCTGGTAGCTTGGAAAGGAGGAAGAAGCGCCGGAGGAGGAGATCGGGGCGGCGCGGCGGACGGCGGCGGTGAGCTCCGGGGCGGCGGCGCTGCGCGGGCGAGGAGGAGAGGAAGAGAGGTGCGGGGTGTAGAGGAGCTCTGGGGGGCCTTATATATGGTGGAGGAGGGCAAGCGGAGGGGTGCAGAGGTGGTGGGCGGTGGCCATTTCCGGCGGCCGCCATTGATGGTGGTGGGGGGCTTGTGCGCCTGTTTCGGGAGGGGAAGCGAGGGGGTGAGCGAGTGGGTGTGCGGCGCATCATTGCCGTGCTTGATGCGGAAGGGGAAGGGCGCGGAGGCGAGGGGACGCCGGGGTAGGCGGCGGCCGGCGCAGCCATGGCGGGGAGGGGGCGCGGCTGGAGGTGGGAGGAATGTCCGATAGGTGCGACCCACCTGGCAGAGAGAGGGAGAGGGGAGAAGAGAAGTTGGGCCGCGGGATTGATTTGGGCCGGAAGAAAAAGTTGGGCCGGTGTGGTTTGGACCACGGGGAAGAGAAAAAGAAAAAGAAAAACTGGGTCAGGACAGGGATTGGGCCGGAAAGGGAAAAGGGAAGGGAGGGAAGGTTTTTAGGTTTTGAACTTTTGTTTCTTTTTTCATGATTTTGAAAACTCACAAACTCAAACAAAACCATGCAACCAAAATGATGCACAAGCACTTGTGTGTTTCTAAATTAATTAAATATTATTTAATATATTTAAAAGGCAAATTTATTTGGTCAAATTTATATAAACCCTTAGAAAATAAAATCTACTTTGTTGCTAGCATTTTTAGGTGATGGAATTTTTGGGTGTTACAAATCCTACCCCCTTAAAGAGAATCTCGTCCTCGAGGTTCGGAAAGATTGGGAAATAGGTGAGGAAATTCTGCCATAAGCTCATCTTCTCTTTCCCAAGTAGCTTCTTCCTCTGAGTGGTGACTCCACTGGACTTTGCACATTTTAATGACTCTGCTCCGAGTGACTCTTTGTGATGTGTCCAAAATTCTGATAGGGTGTTCCTTATAGGTTAAGTCATCCTTCACATCAAGATCTTCCAGAGGTAGGTGGTCTACCTTAATCTCTCTCGAACACTTCTTGAGCTGAGATACATGAAACACATCATGCACGTCTGACAATCGAGCTGGAAGTTCCAATTGATATGCCACTTCTTCCTTCCTTTCTAAGATGTGAAAAGGTCCAATGAAATGAGTAGACAACTTCCCTCTAATCTTGAATCTTCGTAGGCCTCTAATAGGTGATACTCTGAGATATACATAATCTCCAACTTCAAATACTACTTCTCTCCTTTTTGGATCAGCATAACTCTTTTGTCGCGACTGTGCAGTCTTAAGATTTTCCCGAATTATTTCAACTTGTCTTTCATCTTCCTTTATAATCTCTGGTCCAAAAAGTTGACTCTCTCCTGTCTGATTCCAGTACAATGGTGTCCTACACTTTCTTCCGTACAAAGCTTCAAAAGGGGCCATCTTGAGGCTGGTTTGGTAGCTGTGGTTATAAGCAAACTCTGCGTATAACAAACTTTTATCCCAACTACCTCCATGCTTTAAGGCACAAGCCCTCAACATATCTTCTAGAATCTGGTTTGTCCTTTCGGTTTGACTGTCTGTTTGGGGATGATATGCAGAACTAAAGTTAAGCTTTGTATCCATTGATTCGTGCAACTTTTCCCAGCAACGTGACGTAAACTGTGTCCCTCGGTCTGACACTATCTTCTTTGGAACTCCATGCAAACATACGATTCTAGACATATACAACTCTGCCAACTTAGCTCTGGTATAAGTTGTCTTGACTGGTATGAAGTGAGCAACTTTAGTCAACCTATCCACAATGACCCATATAAAATCATATCCATCACGAGTACGTGGCAATCCCACAATAAAATCCATACATATTTCTTCCCATTTCCACTCAGGTACTTTCAATGGTTGAAGCAAACTTGCCGGTCTTTGATATTCTGCTTTTACTCTCTGGCATATGTCACACAAGGCAACGTGAGCGGCAACATCCTTTTCCATTCCATACCACCAATATTTCTGTTTCAAGTCTTCATACATTTTGGCGCTTCCGGGATGAATTGAATAAGCTGAATCATGTGCTTCCTTTAGTATAGTCTCACGGAGATGGTCAATTTCAGGCACACAAATCCTATTCCTGAACCAAATAGTTCCTTGGTCATCCCTTTTGAAATCTGGAACCTTTCCGGAATCAATCAACTTTTCGTATTCCTTAATCTTCTCATCTGTCAACTGTCCCTTCCTGATTTCCAGTTCAAGTGTAGATTCTACTTCCAGAGTTATGGTTTCATTCTGGGAAACAATTCCCAAATTGAGTTGTGCCATCTCCAAACATAACTCTTGAGGCATCAGACGAGCTATGAGCGTATTCGCCTGACTTTTCCAACTCAAGGCATCTGCTACAACATTTGCCTTGCCGGGGTGATACTGAATATCCAGATCATAGTCTTTGATTAATTCTAACCATCTACGCTGTCTGAGATTTAGGTCCTTTTGGGTGAAGATATACTTCAAGCTTTTATGGTCCGTAAAGATACGACACTTATTCCCAATCATGTATTGCCTCCAGATTTTTAGAGCGTGCACAATGGCAGCCGACTCTAAATCATGAGTGGGGTAATTTTGTTCATGCTTTCTCAATTACCTAGAGGCATAAACGATCACCTTTCCTTCTTGCATTAATACACAACCAAGACACAGAAGTGAAGCATCACAGTACACATCAAAACTCTTGTGAATATCCGGCATTATCAGTATGGGAGCTGTAGTCAACCTCTTCTTCAGTTCCTCAAAACTATCCTGGCATTTGGCATCCCATTTAAATTCCTTTCCTTTTTCCAACAATGATGTGAGAGGTTTTACAATCTTCGAGAATCCTTCAATGAATCGGCGGTAGTAACCTGCCAATCAAAGGAAACTCCTGATCTCGGCCACATTCTTAGGCAGATTCCAGTCTAGTACAGCCTGAACCTTGCTCGGATCTACCGCTATTCCACCCTCCGTGATAATATGTCCAAGGAAGGAAACTTCCTTTAACCAAAAATCACATTTGCTGAACTTAGCATATAGCTGATGTTCTCGTAGTTTCTGCAGCATGAGTCTCAGGTGTTCTTCATGCTCTTCCTCATTCTGGGAGAATACCAGAATGTCATCGATAAAAACTACCACAAACTTGTCAAGGTACTCCATGAACACTTTGTTCATCAAATACATGAAGTATGCTGGTGCATTTGTCAACCCAAAGGGCATGACTGTGAACTCGTATAGGCCATATCTAGATGTGAATGCGGTTTTGGGAATGTCTTCTAATCGAATTTTCAGCTGATGGTACCCAGATCGTAGATCGATCTTAGAGAAAACTTTAGCACCTTTCATCTGATCAAACAATCTCCAATCCTGGGTAATGGATACTTGTTCTTGATGGTAACATCATTAAGGGGTCGATAATCTATGCACATTCTTCTAGAACCATCCTTTTTATCAACAAAGAGAATGGGAGATCCCCAAGGTGACGAGGTAGGTCAGATGTAACCTTTACTTTGCAACTCATCTATTTGTTTCTTTAATTCGGCCAAATCCTTAACATTCATTCCGTACGGTCTTTTATAAATAGGAGTAGTACTAGGTAAAAGTTCAATGCTGAATTCAATGTCACGGTCAGGTGGCATACCTGGTAACTCATCTGGAAACACGTCGGGGTATTCGTTCACTATTTTGATATCTTTCAAGGCCTTTCCTTCTATCGCATTCACTGTCCCTTGTTCTGCTGATGAGGCATTAGCAGTGACCTCAACTCTTTCCCCTTGTGGGTTGGTTAAGAATACTGACTTTGTACAGCACTAGATAACTCCATCACATGCACGTAACCAATCCATTCCTAGGATCACATTTATACCCCATGATTTTAGAACCACTAGGTTGGCTAGGAAGTCTATTCCCATGATTTTAAGATTTACTCGTGGGCATAAATGGCTGGCCTTCATTTCACCACTCGGGGAACTAACTAGCAATGGTGCCTTCATAGGACCAATAGGTATGTTATGCTTTACCACAAATTGATCAGTAATGAATTAATGCGATGCTCCCGAATCAAATAAAACTGTAGCAGGTATCGAATTGACGGGAAACATACCTAGTACAACACCGGAGCCATTCTGGGCTTGCTCCACTGACACATGATTCACCCTGCCATGCATAAAGTTCTGCTAGCCTCTCTTGTTTGGAGCTTGTGGAGTGCGAGGCTGAGACGACGACTGACCAGGCCTCTGGCCATTACCCTTCTGTGGGGTTTGCATACCACGCTTGGGGTAGTTGTTGGCATAGTGTCCCAGCTCACCACATTTGAAGCATCCACTGGGCTGGACAGGAGTAGTGTTCCTCACAGGTGCCCCGGAATCATTGTTGGAGCGATTCTGCTGCTGATTAGGAGTGCGGGGTGTCTGCTGATGGAAACGCTAAGGCTGCTGAAACGAACGTTGTAGCTGCAAATTCTGGGGATAATTTCCTCCTTGACCACCAGAGCGGAACTGAGAGTTCTGTGGCCGATTGTAGCGGGGACGTGTGTTGCTACTGGATTGACCTTGAGACTGGAACTTGCGCTTTTGCTTTCCAAGTTCTTTACGCTTGCTCTCCAAGCTGACGGCCTTGTCCAGCAAGGTCTGGAAGTTGGGGAAAGTATGACTCTGAAGCTGGTAATTGAGTGGCCCTATGAGACCATCCAAGAACCGTTCCTGCCTCTTGGGATTAGTGTCGACCTCATCAGGACCATAACGAGATAGTTGGGTGAACTTATCCCGATATTCACTGACAGTCATATTACCTTGCTTTAAAGCAAGAAACTCCTTCTGCTTAAGTTTTATCACACCAGCTGTGATGTGATGTGTACGAAAGCCTTCCTGGAACTCCTGCCAGGTGATCGTGTTGGCAGCAGCATGTGCGATGGTGTACGCATCCCACCAATCAGCTACTATGCCCTCCAGATGACCCGATGCGTATAAGACCTTCTCACGGTCAGTACATTGTACTATGGTCAGCTTCTTGTTGATAGTCTTAAGCCAGTCATCGGCATGAAGAGGTTCCACTTAATGGGAGTAAGTGGGTGGGTTGTGGCTCATGAACTCTCTATGCTTGTTTACAACTGGCGGAGGTGCCTGAGGTAACGGCTGGTTCTGCTGGGCTTGCATGTTTTCTACCGTAGCTATCAGTGTCTGCAACAACTGTGTCTGAGCTGCAAGGAATTGCTGCATAGCAGGAATCATGGCTGAGTTATGTGGTCGAGGTGGTGCTTGATTCCGCTAGTTAATGATGTGAGCACGAACCACAGGCGGAACGTCCTGTCCTCCTCCTGACCTGGTTTTTACCATCTGATTGTTAGGGAAAGGCATTTCAGAAGTTGAATGAGATAAAATAGAAGAATAAGGGGGCAAAGATTCATATTTAAACTTAATTTATTTTATTTAATGCACTTATGGCCATCACTCCATAAGGCATTCCACTCATAACAAAGATCCAACTCAAACATGTTTTTCACCCGCAAACATTATTACATCGCGTACGTCCTCCAAGGACGGATCTATCGATCAAACTTAAAGGTGGGCACCCTACTCCTGAAGACCGGTGGTAGCAACAGAGGAGCCATAGCGGACCCCCTTGCGAGGAGGTGACACCGCGGGGTAAGGAATCTCAGCACGTTGCGCAGGTGGCTCCCTCATGTCGCGCTCAACCTCCAGCTGTGCGATCCTGGCGTACGCCTCCTTGAGCTTCTCATGGGTCTCATCGAGCTCAGAATTAGCACCCTCAAGATCAGTGTTTAGTGCTGCTGTGACCTGAGTGAGGATGTTGAGGCGAGGGTCCTGAGAGCCCATCTGCGGGACCACCGTCTCCTCGGTGCCACTGGCACGTCGTGGAATGTGGCGGTAGTCGCTGATGTTCAGCTCGTGGTGGTGCCTGGAGCGGATAGACCACAGAGCCCTTCCGGCAGCATTGCTCACTGAAGCTCTGTAGGTGGAGTGAGGCGCGGTGGAGTCATGCACCGTGATCGTCGGGTAGCCTCTGCCAGTCGGCTCAAAAGCTCGGATATGAACCCGAGTCATGTAGTAGGTACTGAGTGGCGGCTCTGTCCAGCTGTGAGTGACGTACATCAGCCTCACAGTGTTCCCCAGCTCCAGCAGCACATCCCGGAGCAAGTAGGGGATGTAGCTAGGCTCCAGGTCCGACGAGTGGATGCGGCAGGTCGAGTCCCCTTCACGAGGTCCGTCGTAGTAGTTGTCCTCCGCATTGTCATCATCCTCATCTTCCTCGTGTTCATCATATTCATCATCGCTTCCATCACCGGAATCATCCGGATCTCCGCCGGCAGCAGCAGGTACTGGAGCAGGAGCAACCGGTGGTGAGGGTGGATTGGCCACCACCGAGGAGGCAGTCGGAGTCCTCAGCTCTCCGTCTGAGCCAACCTCCATGATGCGGTCATCCTCCACCTCGACGAAGTAGTAGGGGTCCTCCTCAACTGGCTCAACCAACTGGGGCAACTCCACACCGTACGGTCGAGTCCTTGCCATCTGATGGAACAAAGCTGAACTTAGAGCAGAATAAAACAAAAAGGTTACCATTTTAACAAAGGTCAAATAAGATAGATTTTTAGGTGGAATTAAGATTTATTTTGAAGAGGTGACACAGCTTTCTTGATATGAGTCCTTATTTTGACCATTTCTATCTAAGGCTGCATCCTACAGTCAGCATAGCTCTGGTACCACTCTGTCACACCTGATTTCCGTAAAGAAACCAAATGCATCTCATATGTGTGCCAGGATCATAATTTCACACAAATGATAGACAAAGAGTGTAATATCAGATACAATGCTCAAGAGCGTACAAAAGAGGTTTATTAACATTTTATTACACTCATCGATAGACACGAAGGTCTTTACACGATCATCGATAACTACAACGGTGCAACTCCATCTTCGGCTCCACAGGCGTCTGACTGGGGAATGCAAGCCTCAGAACTCGTCGAAATCGCTGAAGAACTCCTCACCGTTGTTCTCCTCTGAACAATGGTAAGCAAGGGTGAGCACACTGATGGTTGGAGCTCAGCAAGTGGGGAAAAGTATGCAAGGCTATCAAGGGTAGGCTAAAGTTTTGCAGCAGTTAGCATTTTAAGTTGGTCAAATTTTATTAGCAAGCGCCTATTTACTAAGTGTAAGTTTATACCATCCCAAGAGATTAAGCATTTGAAACATTATCCCAAAACCATATAAAACCATGATTTAATTTCCAAGTTCAAGTTCATTTATCATGTGCGGGTCCAAGCCGCTCTTGACCGTGAGCACGGCTGATCGATCAGTTTTCACTCTGCAGAGGTCGTACACTTTACCCACAGCTCGTGTTCCCTATGTTGCCTGGGATAGCTAGACTGTTAAACACTTCTGAGGTGAGTGGCTAGGGGTCCACTACGTAGCCTTTACAAAGGCATTTCAAAAGACCAACAACCTACGACAGTTACAGCAGTGGAGCAGACCATAACCCTCCCTAGTAGTCAGCACCTTAGCAAAGGCTGCTACCCCAAAAGAACCGGGCTATACCCCTTCAACTCCGGCCCCCTGTGCCCCTTTCGGGAAAGGTTGTCAGATAATTCACACACCTAATTAATTGGCTAAGGGCAGAGCCATATGCCACTGTGGTTGCACTGTTTTCTTGGGTGGTTCTCCATGTTCCAATTAATTTATATGATCTTGTAAATTACCAAGGTTCACCAAAGTTTCCATGATCAACATTTATAAATATTTATTTCAACCATCCCAAGTTAAGCAACTAAGCATTTCTACCCAAAAACATTTATTAAAAGGGTTGTTCAAGGTAATAGGGGTAAAGTTCTAGTCATGTCCTTAAAAAGGTGATTTTCCCATCAATTTATGCATAGCGACATTAAAAGTAAATTTTAGTTATTATGCAAGTTGTGTGGGACAAAAATAGAATATGCAGGGAGGAAATCCACTTGCTTTCCTCTCCTAAAAAGTACAACTCTTCATCATCAAAAGGTTGATCTTGCTCCTCGGTCGGAAACTCGGTTCAACCGGCACGATATCTACGATCACATCAAAAATCATTCAATAAATAAAATCAGTACATCAACCATTCTAAAAAACTAAAACAAGCTTCTAAAACTAACGAGCACTGAGAGATGGTCGCATGGACACCAAAAACGCCTAAAACGGACAAAGGATGCAAAAGATGTGGCTAAAACAAGTTCTAGGGGCTAAACTGTGAGAAAAACTAACTTCCACGGGCTTATCTGCAAGAAACCAGGGACTTGATGCTAATTATATGTATAAATAGGAGGTCAAACTTGCAAAAGATCATAGATGGACGGCGGGATAGAAAAACTAAGGAACCTAGGGGCTCAAACGGAAAAACCAGGACATAACCGTAAAGGTTCTTGAAGGTGGAAGGGCATACTTGTGATATTCAAAAGCACAAGGGCGTTTTTGCAAAAAGGCAGCGGCAGTGCGGGAGTTGACCGGTATGGTCTTTTTTTGACCTGGGCGGGGGCACATCCAGACCGTCGACTCCGGATCGTGCGGCCACGGTGAACTGCGAGCGGCGCGTGGCGGCGTACGGGCGGCGCTCGGCCGGAGCCTCGCCGGAAGTTCGCTGACGAACGGCTAACTGGAGCTCCCGTGCATGGAAAACAACGGGGCAAGCGCCAAAACGAAGAGGTGGGCACGGAGACTTTACCTGGAAGCTTGGAAAGAAGGAAGAGGGGTCGGAGGAGGAGATCGGGGTGGCGCGGCAGACGGCGGCGGCGAGCTCCGGGGCGGCGGCGCTGCGTGGGCGAGGAGGAGAGGAAGAGAGGTGCGGGGTGTAGAGGGGCTCTGGGGGGCCTTATATATGGTGGAGGAGGGCAAGCGGTGGGGCGCAGAGGCGGTGGGCGGTGGCCATTTCCGGTGGCCGCCATTGATGGTGGTGGGGGGCTTGTGCGCCTGTTTCGGGAGGGGAATCGAAGGGGTGAGCGAGTGGGTGTGCGGCGCATTCATTGCCGTGCTTGGTGGGGAAGGGGAAGGGCACGGAGGCGAGGGGACACCGAGGTAGGCGGTGGCCGGCGCAGCCATGGCGGGGAGGGGGCGCGGCTGGAGGTGGGAGGAGGGTCCGACAGGTGGGACCCACCTGGCAGAAAGAGGGAGAGGGGAGAAGAGAAGTTGGGCCGCGGGATTGATTTGGGCCGGAAGAAAAAGTTGGGCCGGCGTGGTTTGGACCGCGGGGAAGAGGAAAAGAAAAAGAAAAACTGGGCCAGGATAGGGATTGGGCCAGAAAGGGAAAAGGGAAGGGAGGGAAGGTTTTTAGGTTTTGAACTTTTGTTTCTTTTTTTCATGATTTTGAAAACTCACAAACTCAAACAAAACCATGCACCCAAAATGATGCACAAGCACTTGTGTGTTTCTAAATTAATTAAATATTATTTAATATATTTAAAAGGCAAATGTGTTTCTAAATTAATTAAATATTATTTAATATATTTAAAAGGCAAATTTATTTGGTCAAATTTATATAAACCCTTAGAAAATAAAATCAACTTTGTTGCCAGCATTTTTAGGTGATGGATGTTTTGGGTGTTACACTGCAAAATCCATGCTGCATTCTGATTCGACGTTGCATCCTGCTCGGTTACGCACGTTTCGGCGATGCACCATCTGTTCTGCATAGTGCATGCATCATCGACTGGGTTACGCACGGTGTCTATCACGCAAAATCCCATCTGGTCGTGTCGTTGCATCGCGTAACCTGGAGCCGATAATGTTACGCAACATCCACACTGCATCCGATCGTGTCGAATCAACTCGTAACCTGTACAGGGCACTGTCCGTGGACTGTGATGCAACATCGATTGGGTCGTGTCGAATCAGCGCGTAACCTCCACAGGGTATGTAGTACGCATCGTCTGTGCTGCATGATGCAACACGGACTGGGTTACGCACAGATCGGTTGTGCAAAATCCACGCTGCATCTGGTCGTGTCGATTCTATGCGTCACCTGCACCAGCTTGGTTACGCACGGTTCGGCGACGCACCATCCGTTCTGCATGACGCGTGCAACACTGGCTGTGTTACACACGGAGTCTATCACGCAAAATCCCCATACATCCGGTCGTGTCGTTGCATCGCGTAACCTGGAGCCGTTAAGGTTACGCAAAATCCACATGCATGGACTGCGTCGCGTCTAAACAGCGCGTAACCTGCACAGGTTACTCACCGTCCGTGCAGCTTGATGCAACACTAAATGGGTCGTGTCGAATGCAGGTTACGCACCGTCCTTGATGCTTGATGCAACACCGAATGGGTTGTGTCGAATGCTACTTACGCACCATCCTTGATGCTTGATGCAACATTGACTAGGTCGTGTCGTTGCATCGCGTAACCTAAACCCGCAAAGGTTACGCAAAATCCACACTGCATTTGGTCGTGTCGAATCAGCGCATAACCTGCACTGGTTATGCATCGTCCATGCTGCTTGATTGATGCAACACCGACTGGGTCGTGTTGAATCAACGTGTAACCACAAGAGGTTACGCACCTGCATGATGCAACACCGACTGGGTCGTGTCGAATCAGCGCATAACATGCAGAGGTTACGCACCGTCCCTGCTGCTTGATGCAACACTGACTCGGTTAAGCACGTAGTAGCTTCCGCACCTTTAAGACGGCTAGCCGCATGGCTCAACACTGACTGGGTTACGCACTGTTCGGTTGCGCAAAATCCACGCTGCATTCTGATTCGACATTGCATCCTGCTCGGTTACACACATTTCGGCGACGCACCATCTATTCTGCATGGTGCGTGCATCACCGACTGGGTTACACACGAAGTCTGTCATGCAAAATCCCATCGGATCGTGTCGTTGCATCGCGTAACCTAGAGCCGATAAGGTTACGCAAAATCCACACTGCATCCGATCGTGTTGAATTAGCGCATAACCTGTACGGGGCACCGTTTCTGGAGTGTGATGCAACACCGACTGGGTCTTGTCGAATCAGCGTAACTTGCACAGGGTACACAGTACGCACCATCTGTGCACCATGATGCAACACGGACTGGGTTACGGACAGATTGGTTGTGCAAAGTCCACACTGCATCCGGTCATGTCGATTCTGTGCGTCACCTGCACTAGCTCGGTTACGCATGGTTCGGCGACACACCATCCGTTCTGCATGACACGTGCAACACTGACTGTGTTACGCACGGAGTCTATCACGCAAAATCGCCATACATCCAGTTGTGTCGTTGCATCACGTAACCTGGAGCCGTTAAGGTTACACAAAATCCACAAGCACAAACTGCGTCGCGTCTAAACAGCGCGTAACCTGCACAGGTTACTCACCGTCCGTGCAGCTTGATGCATAACTAAATCAGTCGTGTCGAATGCAGGTTACGCACCGTCATTGATGCTTGATGCAACACCGAATGGGTTGTGTCGAATGCAACTTATGCACCATCCTTGATGCTTGATGCAACACTGATTGGGTCATGTCGTTGCATCGCGTAACCTAAACCCGCAAATTACGCCAAATCCACACTGCATCTGGTCGTAACCTGCACTGGTTACGCACCGTCCGTGCTGCTTGATTGATGCAACAACAACTAGGTCGTGTCGAATCAGTGCGTAACCACAAGAGGTTACGCACCATCCATGCTACTTGATGCAACATCGACTGGGTCGTGTCGAATCAGTACATAACATGCAGAGGTTACGCACCGTCCCTGGTTCTTGATGCAACACCGACTCGGTTAAGCACATAGTAGGTTCCGACACTGACTAGGTTACGCACTGATCGGTTGTGCACAATCCACGCTACATCCAGTTGTGTCGACTCTATGCGTCACTTGCTCCAGCTCGGTTCGGCGACGCAGCATCCCATGGTGTGTGCATCACCGACTGGGATACGCACCGTGACAGTTACGCAAAATCCACACTGCATTCTGATTCGACGCACCATCCTGCTTGGTTATGCACATTTCGGCGATGCCCCATCCTTTCTGCATGGTGTGTGCATCAACGACTGGGTTACGCACGAAGTCTGTCGCACAAAATCCCATCCAGTCGTGTCATTGCATCGCGTAACCTGGAGCCGAGAAGGTTACGCAAAATCCACACTTCATCCGATCGTGTCGAATCAGTGTGTAACCTATACAGGGCACTGTCCGTGGAGTGTGATGCAACACCGACTAGGTCGTGTTGAATCAGCGTGTAACTTCCACAGGGTACGCAGTACGCGCCATCTGTGCAGCATGTTGCAACACGGACTGGGTTATGCACAGATCGGTTGCGCAAAATCCATGCTGCATCCGGTCATGTCGATTCTGCGCGTCACCTGCACCACCTCGCTTACGCACGGTTCTGCGACGCACCATCCGTTCTGCATGATGTGTGCAACACTGACTGTGTTATGCACGGAGTCTATCACGCAAAATCCCCATACATCCAGTCGTGTCATTGCATCGCGTAAACTGGAGCCATTACGGTTACGCAAAATCCACATGCACCGACTGCATCGCGTCTAAACAGCGCGTAACCTGCACAGGTTACTCACCCTCCCTGCAGCTAGATGCAACACTGAATGGGTCATGTCGAATGCAGGTTATGCACCGTCCTTGATTCTTGATGCAACACCGAATGGGTTGTGTCGAATGCAGCTTACGCACCATCCTTGATTCGACGCACTGTGACGGTTACGCACTGTGAGAGTTACGCAAAATCCACGCAGCATTCTGATTCGACGCACCATCCTGCTCGGTAACGCACATTTCGGTTACGCACCATCTGTTCTGCATGGTGCGTGCATCACCGACTGGGTCACGCACGGAGTCTGTCACGCACAATCCCATCCGGTCGTGTCGTTGCATCGCGTAACCTGGAGCCGATAAGGTTACGCAAAATCCACACTGCATCCGATCGTGTCGAATCAGCACGTAACCTGTACAGGGCACCGTTCGTGGAGTGTGATGCAACACGAATGGGTTGTGTCGAATCAGCGTAACTTCCACAGGGTACGCAGTACGCACCATCTATGCAGCATGATGCAACACGGACTGGGTTACGCACAGATCGGTTGTGCAAAATCCATGCTACATCCGGTCGTGTTGATTCTGCTCGTCACCTGCACCAACTCGGTCACGCACGGTTCGGCGATGCACCATCTGTTCTGCATGACACGTGCAACACTAACTGTGTTACGCACGAAGTCTATCACGCAAAATCCCCATACATCCGACCGTGTCATTGCATCACGTAACCTGGAGCTGTTAAGGTTACGCAAAATCCACATGCACTGACTGCGTCGTGTCTAAACAGCGCGTAACCTCCATAGGTTACCTACCGTCCGTGCAGCTTGATGCAACACTGAATGGGTCGTGTCGAATGCAGGTTACGCACCGTCCTTGATTCTTGATGCAACACCGAATGGGTTGTGTCGAATGCAGCTTACGCTCCATCCTTAATGCTTAATGCAACACCGACTGGGTCGTGTCGTTGCATTGTGTAAACTAAACACGCAAAGGTTACGCAAAATCCACACTGCATTTGGTCATACCGAATCAGCGCGTAACCTGCACTGGTTACGCACTGTCCTTGCTGCTTGATTGATGCAACATCGACTGGGTCGTGTCGAATCAGCACTTAACCACAAGAGGTTACGCACCATTTGTGTTGCTTGATGCAACACCCACTGTGTCGTGTCGAATCAGCACATAACATGCAGATGTTATGCACCGTCCCTGCTTCTTGATGCAACACCGACTCGGTTAAGCACATAGTAGGTTCCGCACCTTTAAGATGGCTGGCTAGAGGGCTCAACACTGAATGGGTTACGCATTGATCGGTTGCGCAAAATCCACGCTGCATCTGGTCGTGTCGATTTTACGCGTCACCTGCTCCAGCTCGGTTACGCACGGTTCGGCGACGCAGCATCCCATGGCGCGTGCATCACCGACTGGGTTACGCACCATGACGGTTATGCAAAATCCACACTGCATTCTGATTCGACGCACCATCCTGCTCGGTTACGCACATTTCGGAGATGCACCATCCGTTCTACATGGTGCGTGCATCACCGACTGGGTTACGCACGAAGTTTGTCACGCAAAATCCCATCCGGTCGTGTCATTGCATCACGTAACCTGGAGCCGATAAGGTTACGCAAAATCCACACTACATCCGATCGTGTCGAATCAGCGCGTAACCTGTACAGGGCACCGTCTGTGGAGTGTGAAGCAACACCGACTGGGTCGTGTCGAATCGGCGTGTAACTTCCACAGGGTACGCAGTACGCACCATCTGTGCAGCATGATGCAACACGGACTGGGTTACGCACAGATCGGTTGCGCAAAATCCACGCTGCATCCGGTCATGTCGATTCTACGCGTCACCTGCACCAGCTCGGTTACGCACGGTTCGGCGACGCACCATCCGTTCTGCATGACGCGGGCAACACTGACTGTGTCACGCAATGAGTCTATCACGAAAATCCCCATACATCCGGTTGTGTCGTTGCATCGTGTAACCTGGAGCCGTTCAGGTTACGCAAAATCCACATGCACTGACTGCATCGCGTCTAAACAGCGCGTAACTTGCACAGGTTACTCACCGTTCATGCAGCTTTATGTAACACTGATGGGTCGTGTCGAATGCAGGTTACGCACCGTCCTTAATGCTTGATTTAACACCGAATGGGTTGTGTCGAATGCACCTTACGCACCATCCTTGATGCTTGATGCAACACTGACTGGGTCGTGTCGTTGCATTGTGTAACCTGAACCCGCAAAGGTTACGCAAAATCCACACTGCATTTGGTTGTGCCGAATCAGCGCGTAACCTGCACTGGTTACGCACTGTCCGTGCTACTTGATTGATGCAACACCGACTGGGTCGTGTCGAATCAGCGCGTAACCACATGATGTTACGTACCGTCTGTGCTGCTTGATGCAACACCGACTGGGTCGTCTTTAATCAGCGCATAACATGCAGAGGTTACGCACCATCCCTACTGCTTGATGCAACACCGACTCGGTTAAGCACGTAGTAGGTTACGCAACTTTAAGACGGCTAGCTGCATTGCTCAACACTCACTGGGTTATGCACTGAGCGGTTGCGCAAGATACACGCTGCATCCGGCGCGTGTCGATTGTACGCGTCACCTGCTCCAGCTCGCTTTCGCACGGTTCGGCTACGCAGCATCCCATGGCGCGTGCATCACTGACTAGGTTACGCACTGTGACGGTTACGCAAAATCCACGTAGCATTCTGATTCGACGCACCATCCTGCTCAGTTACGCACGTTTCGATGACACATCATCCGTTCTGCATGGTGCATGCATCACCGACTGGGTTACGCACGGAGTCTGTCACGCAAAATCCCATCTGGTCGTGTTGTTGCAACATGTAACCTGGAGCCGATAAGGTTACGCAAAATCCACACTGCATCCGATCGTGTCGAATCAGCGCGTAACTTGTACAGGGCACCGTCCGTGGAGTGTGATGCAACACCGACTGCGTCGTGTCGAATCAACACGTAACCTCCGACAGGGTACGCAGTACGCACCATCTGTGCAGCTTGATGCAACACAGACTAGGTTACGCACAGATCAGTTGCGCAAAATCCACACTGCATCCGGTCGTGTCGATTCTGCGCGTCACTACCACCAGCTCGGTTACTCACGTTTCGACTACGCGTCATCCGTTCTGCATGGTGCGTGCATCACTGACTGTGTTACGCACGGAGTCTATCACACAAAATCCCATCCGTTCGTGTCGTTGCATCACGTAACCTGGAGCCGATAAGGTTACGCAAAATAGACATTGCATCCGATCGTGTTGAATCATTGCATAACCTGTACAGGGCACCGTCCGTGTAGTGTGATGCAACACCGACTGGGTCGTGTTGAATCAGCGCGTAACCTCCATAGGGTACACAGTATGCACCATCTGTGCAGCATGATGCAACACGGACTGGGTTACGCACAGATCGGTGTTGACAATTCTTAGCGTCGATCACTTAAGAACAGATTTGGAATCCATCCTTAGCGTCAGCGCTAGAAATGCTTTGTAACACCCTAGTTTGCAAAATTTGCTAGAATTAAAAATTTTATTTAACTTTGATAGACTTTAAATAGAGAGTGTGTATAATTATTTCAAAACAAATAATATTTTCTAAACAATATAAATGAATCATAGGTTATAAATATTGTTTGTTGCATTCATGCTGCAATGAATAGTTTTAATTGAGTGAAAAAGGATTTTGAGTTTTCAAACTCGAATAGGTTCGTCTATAGGTTCAATCCTTGTATCTGTCTAATCCTTATCTCTAAACCTCTCTCTCTTCCCTCTATCTCTAAGACCTCTCTAATCTTTTCGGGCTCAATCTCATCGTCACATCCAGCCGATGCAGAGCTCTTTATCTCTCTATCAAATCTAACCTAACCTTACTCTCTAACCCATCCTAACCCAAAGATCATCTCTTCTCTCTCACAAAAAAACCCATCTACCTCTTTCTCTCTCTAAGTCTCTCTTAGACCATATCTCTCTCTCTCTCTCTCTATATATATATATATATATCTAAGCATCTACATCTAATCTTCTTTGGACCCAAACTCTTGATCCAGCCCAACCCAATCCCCTTCCATTCCTTGGGCCACGCCCAACACCAGCCCAGCAGCAACCCCCTCCCCCCTTTCTTTCACCTCTCGGGCCAAGCCCAACAAACCGAGTAGGCCCACAACCACAGCAGCCCACAGACTACCTCCCTCTCTTGCGCCAGCCCACCGACCGAAATAGCCCAACAAGACCCGCGCGCACCTCCTCCCTTTTCTCCTTCAAAATGGCCCAACAGCCTGCCAGCCCAACACCCTCCTTCTCTCACCGCCAGCCCTGGCTCACCTATCGGTGCCCCACCTTCTCCTTCCTTTCTTCCTCCCCTGCTTCACTGAGATAGCAGCGCTGCCGGCTAGGATTTCGAAATCCCGAGCGTCCTGCGCCTCTCCCGCCCCAATCTACGCCGCCTGGCCCCACCTTTGGCCTCTCCATGCCTCCCCCTACCTCGCAACATGTCCCGGTGCACGCACCCACCGCATAGGGCAAGCACCTGTAGGTGCGGCAATCACGGCCGCCATGGCCGCTTTCCCCCTAATCTAGGCCACCTCTCGCTGCTCCTCGGCCTATAAATGGACGGTATCGAGCACCTTCCTCCCCCTTTTCCCCTTCGCCAAATCTCGGCCGCCGCTATGCCGCCGTCTGCCGTCAATCGCCGACGCCCACACCACGGTGAGGAGCTCTACCACCACTGCTTTGCCCCTGCCCCGACCCTCCGTCACACCGTCCTCCCTCCCTTGGACTCGCAGGATCATCACGACCGTACCGCCACGCCGTGGAGAGAGAACCTGAGGCCGGAGCACCCTCCCTCGCGCACGACGGAGCCGCTGTCCGCCCCCTGTTGTCACGCGCCCCCTCTGCCACCTCACCATCATCAACAAACCCCTAGTAAGCTCCATGAGGTCATCCTCTTTTTCCTGGTCCAAATCACATGCGAAAACGTGCTCTGTAGCACCCGGGCCGCTCAACTCCGGCGATGTGCCACTGCCAGCCACCCGGCGCTGCCGTCCCCCTCTCACCGCCGGTGACCAAAGCCCAGCAGCGCACCCTAGCCGTCCATCGCCACATCAATGGTTCGGATCACACGCCACCATACCCTTTCGTTTCGGTCCATGGTGGACTCATAGACCGGTCCAGTCAGCCGGTGCACGGCCAGTCCATGGACCACCGTCAGCGCCACGTCAGCCCCTAGCCAACCACATGTTGCCATGTGGCGTCCAGTCATCACCCTCAACCCCGTCAGCCACTCTTTTGCGCCTAACCCCCTGCAGAACTTCGAAAATACCACTCCCCTTCTCTATGTCTTGGCCATCTTCTGGAAACCCCCCTGGTTTTATCCCACCACTCACAGTTTAGTCCTGTCGAGCCCGTTTTGCGCTTAAAACCCTCAGTTTCCATCTTTTCACGAGCGCAGTTCTGTGTGTCTCATGGAATTTTCTATGCTGGCCCCTATAATCTTCAGATAATCACAGATAGGTCCCTGGACCCTTCTATAGCTCATATCTTTCACGTTTTAACTCTGTTTCAGCTCGTTCAAGTTGCGTTAGGTTTGTTTCGTCGTAGAGTATGTGTTTCCAGCAACATTTACCATGTTGGTTGTTTCTAAAAATTAAACCTTATATTAATTTGATTAACGTCCAATTCAATGCCTTTTGAATAAAATCAAATATAGGTGTAACCCTCATCTTTTTCTAGATAAAAGTTAATATAGTTAATTCAAACATAAACATGTTTTATTTATAATTTGTTTAGCGCAACTCGACACATACAATTTCGTTAGTTGCTCTCACATAGTTTCTCTTTTATGAAAGTAAATGCTTAATTGGGTCTAAATGCTATCTAACCTTTATAAATAAAATATGACTAGGTTTATCTCGTGCTTTGCTTTTAAAATATAATTTGATTAAGTTACAACATGTGGTATTTTCCCGAAATACCATTACACATATTTTATTAATTAGTCATTCCTTGCGCTCTAGTGTTCGTAGCTAGCTTGCGTTAGCTAGTGGTATGCTTTTCTAAAATGATTTCATTACCTAGTGTATTGTTCTTAGTTGTAGCATTGTGTTGTTTCAGTTGATTGCTGCGTGTGAAGGAACGTCTCTGAGCAGTGGAGCATCAGGAAATGGGAAAGTGTCCTTGGACACCATAATCATTGTTTTGTTTATGCTTTCTGCATTAGATGTCTAAATTGATGGGAAATCCTATTAAGGACTGTTTACTAAAATTTCATGATCATTTCCTTGTTCACGCTTAGAGGTTACCTATATAGGTAGATTAATGCTTAGCTTGCTCAACATGGGTTGGGTTTTAACCTTAATAACTTGATTAATGATTATGCAACATGTTAATGTGGGTTATGGTTAGCAACATGAACACCCTAGGTGACTCAGGCAAGTGGTTGAATGGTGGTTTGTGATTGTTTGATGTTGGCCTTGCCTGAGTCAACTTTATAAGGACCGGTCTGTGGAGCGACCACACAAGACTTACAGTACAACCACGAGAACAAATGGGCTATGGTCTTGGCCAACTAAGTAGGGTAAACCAGCGGACTGTGTTAGGCTATCTGGGCTGGATGAGGGTGTAGTTCCCAAGAGTCCAGCAAGGCTCAATGATGGGTCTTGTACCCTGAGACTGGTTAATGCGCACTGGTGAACCTATGTAAAGGTCTCGTAGCGTCCCTATGCTATCACACCAAAGGAAGTGCGAAAGTGCTTGGTCGGCACAACATGGTTGGGTTTAACGTTCTTTCGAATGTTTACACGACTCATGGGTAAAGTTGTACAACCTCTGCAGAGTGTTAAAAACTATTATAACAGCCATGCTCACGGTCAAGAGCGGCCTGGACCCTCACATGGTTAGTTGGTGGTTCGGGTGGATCACAGTGGGGGAACTGTGGTTTGGGAGCTAGTATGATGTTTCAACCTTGGGATCAGGACAGGTGGGTGCATGTGCCTTGTTTGGTTTGGGAAGCCTTAAATACACTTAATATCTAGGTGCTTAATTAAAACTAGACCAACTAAAACATGAGATTCACAGTCCGCTAAATAAAGCCCTCCTTGCTTTAAGCCTGCATGTTATGCATACCTTTCTCTCCATTTGCGGAGTACACGCCTCCAGGTGTACTCAACGTTTTCCCTTTCAACCCCTGCTGTTCTCTCCCTGTTGCTTCTCAGATAGGTAGAAGACAGAAGAAGGAGCTGCTTCATGAAGATCTGGAGTTCTAGGTTGGCGTGCCCCCCAGTCGACGTTCCTGTGGAAGATGGTGCCTACTCCACTGCGATAGATTTACGATGTGTAATCTTTTGTTTTAGACCCTCTAGTTATTTTGTAATAGTTATACGCTTGTAATGATATATGTTGTGATATTCGCTGATGATGTCAATTTTTGCATGAATTTGATCCTGGGCATGCATAAAGGGTGCATTCGGTTTATCTTTTAAAACCAGGTGTTACATGCTTAATGGCATTTCTTAACGTCACCACTAACGACGCCGAGTTAGCGTGAACATCAAGACTTGCCAAAGGTAAATCTAAACGATCATGAACGAATCCGTAAGCGCACAGATAAACCATTGTAGCATTTCCCCAAGGAAGGAGAATATTCCAAGGGTATCCTATCCGTGGAAGGCAATGGCGAATATCATAGACTTATGCTTTTGCACGGAATGTAAACGAAGAGATAGATACAGGGAACAACAACTCAAAGGCAGGGGTAAGATAAAGATATGATAGGGTAGTGTGACACACACTCAGATCTATACGGCATAGGGGGAACATACGAGTTACTTTGGTTTCCTCCTTGATAAGAAGGGCGTTGTTGATTCCACATTTGGCCTCCTTGTTGAGGTGGACGATAACCGTTGTTACTGCTGTTCATGTACATAACTTCCTCCTGAGTCTCAGGACAGTAGTTTCCCGAATGCCCAGTGTTGCCATAGACCTCACAAGTCATATGAGAATCCATAGGCAGAGTAGTGGTGGCCATAGCAGCCTTCTCGCTGGTGTAATCATCCAGTCTCTTCATAATAAGGTCCAACTTGGCAGTAATAATATCTGCTTCCTTGACGGTATGAGTACCCCTCGGACGTGGTTGGAGTCTTTCATCACTCCACCCTTGGTTGGATACCATCTTCTCAATGAGTGATTTAGCATTATCAACAGTGAGTGAGAAGAATGCTCCCTGAGCAGCAGCATCAATATGGTCTCGGGCTGTCGGAGTCATCATATTATAAAAGCTTTGAAGAATAAGCCAATCCTCCATCCCATGGTGAGGATAGGCCAGGACATACTTTTGAAGCCATTCCCAAGCCTCTGGAATGGATTCACTTGCTGCTTGCTGAAAACCAGAAATTTTTCCATGAAGAGCATTGGTTTTACCCAATGGGAAGAACTTCTTGAGGAATGCCTCTGAACACTTATCCCAAGTATTAATGGTATCACGATTCACGTAGAACCATTGCATGGCCTTCCCCAGGAGAGAAAATGGAAACAGTCGGAGACGAACAACATCCATATTTGCACCCCTGATGATGAAAGTGTTGCATACCTCTAGGAATTGATGCAAATGGGAATTGGCATCCTCATTTGACTTGCCACGGAATGGGCTAGCCTATACCATCGTGATTAGACCCATCTTGATCTCAAAATTTTCAGTCCTCATTGCCACCTTAGGGCCTTGCAGCATGTAACGACCCAGGTTTTCGGTGAGGAAAACCCGACTCCCTATACCCTTGTGATATTCCCTGGATCAGTAGCTATCACGTACTGAACTCATTACAGTATAATATCATTTCCATACAACAAAATTAGAGTACAAAACAGAGTATTTACATCCGGATACAGCTCGGTATACGATTTACGTACAAGCCCCTTGGGCTAAACGACAAGTAGATACTCTATGCAGCGGTAGCTAAGCCTTCAAGTCTTCATCCTCGATCTTCACCACAGGCATCCTTGAGCGAAGCAACGCAACCCTTCCTCCATGGATTCTTCATAAATGGACTTTCGCTCCAAGTCCAATCCTGCACACCCACAAACTATCCCCAAGGAATGGGATAGGTTCACGTCACCAACCGTATGCAAGCTTTAAGTGGCCTAAAGCTAAAGGTATAAAAAGTAGTCGAGGAGTAGGCTCTAGTTTTCCTATGCAGCAGTAGCAAAGCATAAATAAGCAATCTCCATATCCCACCAATCCCAAACTCTCATCCACAATCAGATACACCTGGTCACCCAGATCACTGTCTCCAAATCCTATCTCCATCTAGGGTCGGTGCGAGAACTCCCACTCCTCGCACCTCAATGGTTGCACCCGGATCCGCGAGGCAGAGGGAGCAACTCTCCTCTCCCCGAATGCAACCACGGCTCACCACACTCAATCCTATAATGGGAGGTAGAAATCCCAAAACATGAGAGTCGGAGTAAACATCAGGCATGTCCATAACCGAGGACGCGGCTATACATATAGATCTAAACTCTACAGAGCGTGTACACCTGTACCCAACTCGGGATGGAGCGCAGCCGGTAGCGATCCGACTAAATCCACCCTACCGGATGAACACCTAGGAGTTACGATTCCACCCTGCATCTGGGTCTCGCTGCAGTCCCCCGGAGAAGACCACCCCGGAACTGTGAACATGCCCCCGTGTGGCCACACGAGGAGCGCCGCAAAGGGAAGGGGACTTCACCCTCTACCCTTTCACTGATACCCGGCCCTATCCCTACTCTCGGCGAGGTGGTGTGTACGAAAGTCCCGTGTAACAAAGCGACCTACTCGGTTTCAGACCGGGGCGAGCTCCTATCCTCCAAGTCATCACAAAACCCCAACTCCTGTGCTCCTAAAATGGTGTACCCGCCATAGGTACGAACCCCTGGCCCCCGATCCCGGATCGGGTTGTCTTGAGCTCACCCCCGCCAAGTCACCCAAAACACCTTCTCCTGCCAGTTTTTCCGCACACACGCCAAGAATACTACCACATAATCCCAACACATGCACAACGAAGCTCAGCGTATGATCACGCATAAATATAGTAGTAGTAGGTCAATCAAGGACACGGTATATAAAAGGGGCAGTGCAAGGTTTCATCATATCCATCATCATGCATAAGTAAAGCACTAGCAGTTCTAATAGCAATGCCTAATGGGCATTCAAAGTAGGTCAGGCGTGAACACCTGTGTGCAAGTAGTCGTCGTAGTTTCCGTAGCCGTACTTGATCTTCTGGCTTGTCTCCTTAGCTCCGGGAATTCCTAGATTCGCAAATATAAATAAATACCGGAGCTAAATGCAAATAAACTCGAAAGAGAAGCAATAAAGAACCAAATAACTCCAAAAGCTAGTCTAGCGGGTGCTTCATGATTTTAGAAGAATAAAGAAACTGATTTCATATATTTCTAAGCTGGAATCAATTTATTATGGATTTAAGAATAAAGAAATATTTTATGAATTTAGTTAATTGCGATAAAGCACACAAAACATAAGTCAGCAAGTTAGAGATCAAAGGTTAGCTTTTGGGTTGATCTGTAAGGTCAGATGACTAATCAACGATCATTGTTGACCAGGTCAAAAGGGGAAGGTCAAAGGTCAACCGGACCCCACAAGTCATCCTGTGGGCCTTGTAAGTTAGATGGAACCAGGCTGGATAGTTAGCTGTCTTACAAGTCAGTGGGTCCCCTCACAGAAAGTCTGGGGCCCCCTTTGGTCACATTAGAGAGATCGTGTGGGATGGATCAGCTAGAAGCGAAGTTGATGTGGTTGAGAAACTTGACTCAAACTGGAACATGGCAGAGATGTGACGAGGATGGATGTTATCCATGGTATGGCTGATGGTTTAGTTAGGGCACACGTCGTGCACGACAAAGGCGTGGCACGGCCGCGGCAAAAGGTGAGGCAGGGACTTGAAAGATCGGATCCAAGCATCGATGTTCAAGGTTTAAGGACTAAGGTTGATTTAGCACATGCAACAACTAAACTAAGGATGTGTGCATGGCTGGAGACACATGCTAGAACTAAACTTGTGCCGGGTCAACTATAGGCAGAAAGGAAGAACAAACAGTAGTTGCTGCTTGTATGGTTTGGGGTTCGAAACAGAGTCTAGTACTCTAGGTTCAGAAGCCTAGAGCATTGGCACATAGCTCAGCTCCACCAAAGTGCTAGCAAGAAAGATTAAGGCTTGTGATTAAACACATAAGATTATATGCCTTAGACTGTCTCCAGCAAGGTCGCCGTCCCCGTCGCGTAAATAGGCGCTGTTGAAGAAGGGAGAGAGAAGAAGCGCGAGGGGTGCTCCCAGCAGCCTCGCGCATCCCTCGCGCATCCCCCCGCGACCGTTGCTTCCCGCGAGGAGAGGGAGGAGGGAAGGGGGCTGGGGAGCTCCTCTGCGCCGGCGCGGTGGAGGACACGGCGACGTCGATCTCGACCGTGGAGCTCCGCCTTGCGCTACCCCGCCTCCAGCTCCAGGCCCTCGCCGGGGAGGTCGCCGCCGCGCCGTCCGAATCGAGTCCCCCCGCCGACCGAATCGACCGCGGGGAAGTCAACACGCGCGGGATCTAGCCGGCGGGGCACGAGGCTGTGGAGCTCCTCCTCCACCTGCGCCTCCTCCGGCTCCGCGATGACCTGGAGGAGCTGCGGCTCCGCGCCGTCGGGGCCAGAGGCCACCGCGACGACGGGCGGTCGGAGCAGCGCGGCGGCGGGCCCAGCACGGCGACCGGCGGAGGGCGGCGAAGCAGCGCAGCGACCAACGGAGTTGCGCGGCGGCGGATCCAGCGCGGCGGCCGGTGGAGGGCGGCGGAGCAGCGCGGCGACTAACGGAGTTGCGCGACGGCGGAGCCAGCGCGACGACCGGTGGAGCAGGGCGGAGGGCGGTGGGGCCCACAGACGGTTGGGATGGGGGAAGCCTCCAGATCCCCCGAGAATGCGGTCGCGGACGGCCTTGCTGCAAAATGCAGCTGCTGTTGCGGCTCCTGCTGGAGCCGCTACAGTGTACTCCGGATCTGCATTTTGCGCTAGTGGGATGGTATGGGGGATCCGCTGGAGTCAGTCTTAGGAAACAAGACAGGAGATGCCCGGCTTGCTAGCTTTTGCTCGGACTGAAACTTCATGGTGTGGAACAGATAGGCCATAAGCAACTCCTTGGTGCTCTAAACTGCACTGAGGCTGTAGGACAGATAGACAGGCAACAAAGGCCAGGACATGGCTACAGTTAGGTGCACGTGCTGCTATTTAGCAAAGCAACGTACAAAACAGGATAGATAAAGAGCTAAAGTTGCCCAAACAGGGCAAGTGACGTTGCTAAGGATAGATAGATAGCACATACATGGCTTTTAGTAACATACATGGCTGCTACAGCTTGCTTGATTAAGGACTGCACACAGCAAGCATATTAGAGTCTTGCACAAAGCTGAGCAGCGAGCAATGCACAAGCATGAAGAAAGGGCCACAATTTGCTAGGCTCTGGTGAACACTAAAGAGCTCCACAGGTCTGCAGGTTAGGGATAAAAGAGGAAAGCTTGCAGCGGCTTGGTCCAAAGCGAAGCGCAAAAACCATAAGCTTCATGTCATTAAGTGAATTGCTGTCACTTGTGGCCGGCAGTAGCACGGCATGGCCGGCCATGGCCAAGCATGGCAAGTTGTGGCTTGTTGTGGTTATCCGTCCATAGCTATGGCCTTCTGGAGTTCACGGGCAAGGCCTTTTTCTGAGCATGCTAAGCCGAGATAAGGTGTGCACCAGCGCAGCAATGCAGCACTGCTGGCTTGCTTTGTGCACACACACATAAGCTGGAGCTCGATTATGGCATAAGGCTTAAAAGGTGGAGGTTTTGGAAATGTTAGCTCGCATGGCCATGGCAACACAGGTGAGCTAACGGCTTGGGTTCAGGAAGGTGGCTCACGATTTTCAGCAGCTGCTAGTCTGCGGTGTTTCACCTGAACATGTGTTCAACAAGAGAGATAAGCCGGGTCAATAGAACACTGATGGTGAGGTACACCGGCATGGTTCAGAGCTGAAACTATGGATGGCGGCTGGCAAGAACTGCTCAGAAAGGTGACTAGGAAGGGTTTTCAGGCACGGCAAGGGCAGCAGCACAGCACTCTTGTGTGACGTGCTGATAACAGCCGTGGGAGGGCTAGGCGGCTGCACTTGGTTGCGGGACAGCGGCATCTCACTGCAGGATAGCGTGCAGCGAGATCGAAAACTGGGCACAAGCAGTAGGCCACACACGGGCAAGCATGGCCAAGGGTCATGGTGAATTTTTGCACACACATGGCCTTCATGAGCACCAGCTGCTCTGGTGGATTTCTCGCTCGTGCAGAGGAAAAGAAGTACTGGGCTGCTATAGATTGCTTCAAGTGCTCCAGGGTGAAAGTAAAAGAGCAGAGGGGAGGAAAAACTTGTAGCCTAGCACTATGGTTTTAGCGGGTGTAGCTAAAAGCCCCACCGAATCGGACTTTGGAACGCACAGGTTCTTGGGAACACAGTGCAGCAAGGCTTTGCTCTAGCATAGGTTGCAAGTGCGAATTATGCACAAAACATGGATCAAAAGGGGTCGGTCCTGTATAGGGCCTCGGATAGAAAAACAAGATGGTCTTCCGATTGTGGCTCAGTTATAGCTTCAAGGTGGACTAGCACTTGATTGTAGTTTTCACAGCTTGGATCGGAAGGCCACAAGTGCAGCTTGACAGGGGCAAAAGGACCATGATGTTGCTTGGTTTAGATAACAAGTACATGGCTTGGAATAGAACCGGGGCTGATCCGACGGACAGTTTCGTACACAGGTTGTAGCCCTTGGGTTTGGTCAAGAAAGGCCACAAGCTAACACGTTACTGGTTGAGAAAGAACACATGGTCTATTAGAGCACCAACAAGCCAAATTATGACCAAGGTTGGCTTATGATGGTGATGGCTTGGGCATCAGGAACACAGCTGCAGCTTGACGGCCAGACAAGTAGGCAAACTGCCAGGATGCAGGCTAGATGCACATGCGACGGAGCACACGACAGTGGAAGGGTCAGGGACAGCGAACAAGCGGTGGCGCGCACGCGGACGACGGCAGCGGCACCTGCAGGCGTAAGGCTCGACTCGAAGGTCGGCACACAAGCGACGGTGTTTGCGCAGCGACGCGAAGCAAAGCGGCCAGAGGTAAAGGCCGGGCAAAGCCACGGCTTGTTCACAGAGCAACAAGCGGCTAGAAGGCCGACACAAGAACAGCAAGGTAGGAACCAGGCTCACCTGAGGGCTTGCTATCGTCATGCAGGCATGTTCAGCAGGTCACGAGGCTGGTGTTCACCATCTCCAGCTTGTGGTTGCTGCCGGTGCCGTGTTTGGTGGAGAGGAAGCAGAACAGGGGACATGACTCCAAGGCCGGCAATGCAGAGACAAGAAAAAGGAAAACTTCAGTTGCCAAGATCTCATACGCCCGCTCAGTCATTTGATCGAACACCTAGAGGGCAAGGTGAGAGCTATTGAGGTGGCTCACCAGGGAGGTCGTGCGGAGGTAGGGCAACGTTCGTGGTGTTCCTGAACGGCGACGGCGAGGATGTGGTTCTCGACTCTGGCAGCTCCTGGTTCCGGTGCGGTCCATGGCGGCTTCAGGACCACGATGGCAGAATGACGAAGGAGCGGGAAGCAGAGCTCGCGGTTCAGGCTCGGCGACGATGGCTTCCTCGGCGTGGGCGGCCTCCAGCTTCTCCTTCACGGCATCGGTTTGGAGCGGAAGAAACAGGGCGCGGTGGCCTGGAGCTCGCAACCCACGGCGCGGGTGGCTACAGCTCCTCAGCGGCGCTCTGGCTGCTCGACATCGATGGTCCCCGACGGTTGTGGCGGGCACTTCCTCCTCGGCTTCTTCTCCAAGCCTCCTCCCCCTTCTCCCCTATTCTTTCTACCATACCAGCAGCGGCGGATTCGGGGAAAAAATCCCAAGGGCGGCGGCAGAACAGGGAGTGAGCCAAGTGGATGGGGACTTGTAGCTCGGCTGCTAGGGTTGTGGGACGCGGCACGGACGGCGAATGCGATGCGCAGGCACAAGGCGTGCATCTGCGGCGGCCATGGAGGGCCCGGAGCTCGCAGTGCGCCGCGGCTGCGGTCGCTTTCGTGATGCGCGAGCATCAGCAGGAAGGGGAAAGGGAAACAGGGGGCGCCGACATGTGGGGCCCGCTTGGTGGTGACTACGGCTGAGGGGAAAGGAACTGCGGGCTGAGCTGGGCCAGTTGGTTAAGGTGGGCCGGCGACAAAAAACTGAGGGGCACGGGTGAACTTCAACTATGAGCTTAGGGAGGATAAGAGAACTTGACGGCCTGGGTTAGAAAAAGGGATTAGGCCCAACAGAGAGAAAAGTTTAATCGCACTCAAACACAATTCAAAACTGAATTTGAACAATATATATACTTTTAAACACAATTCAAAACTGAATTTGAATTCAGATTTGAATTCCACTCAAGTAAAATCCAAATAAAATCCAATAAGCTCCAAATTTAATCGCACTAACATTTATAATTCCTAAATTTATATTCTTGCTCAAAATAATTCTAAGAATTAGAGAAGGATCAAAGAAGACATCCTTATAAATTACTCAAGCACTCAAATTAAACAATTTTTTTTTGAAATCCACATTTTGCAAACATTAACATTCCGAAAAAATCCAGGATGTTACACAGCACCTGGTCAGCAGAAGGAGCTGAGTACTCACGAAGTGTCTTATGGGCCATAGCGTTTGACGTGGATGGTACAAAGGAAATTGGTTTGCCTTCCGGACCAGTACGACGAGGTGAGTCAAAATGAATTCGAGCTTTCCTCACAAGTGACTCGGGATCTTCAGTGAAATTCTTCGGTAAGTCGAAACTAGTCATACACTACATGTCTTCATCATCCAAAGATAAAAGAAGACAATCAAGGTTAGCCTGCATTGAGAGTTGTCCTAATGTACTCATGATTTACAAACAGATGCAAAGCATAGTTATGATAATCCTGTGCCTTCCCCGACAACAGCACCAGAAATGCTTGTTCACATTTCTTAGTGTCGATCACTTAAGAACAGATTTGGAATCCATCCTTAGCGTCAGCGCTAGAAATGCTTGTTGGCATTTCTTAACGTCACCACTAACGACGCCAAGTTAGCGTGAACATCAAGACTTGCCAAAGGTAAATCTAAACGATCATGAACGAATCCGCAAGTGCACAGATAAACCATAGTAGCATTTCCCCAAGGAAGGAGAATATTCCAAGGGTATCGTATGTGTGGAAGGCAATGGCGGATATCATAGACTTATGATTTTGCACTGAATGTAAACCAAGAGATAGATACAGGGAACAACAACTCAAAGGCAGGGGTAAGATAAAGATATGATAGGGTAGTGTGACACACACTCAGATCTACCTCTACTTTAGTACTCTACGGCATAGGGGGAACATACGAGTTAGCTCTAGGTTCTAATGTACTAAACATACAAAGCTAGAAGATACGAGAGATAGGCATGAAACATTGCATGAGAGGGTAAGGTTTAGCACTCAGGTACAAACGGGCAGATAGCCCGCGACTACCAGCACTCTGCGAAACTATACTTTAGACTCCTAGAGCAATCCCCAGTGCGGAGGGTTCCAAAGGGTCCAACAGCTGTCACCACTGCGGCCTACCTCAATTGTTACGGGGGGCATGCTCATAACTAATGTAGCCACACAACCCAGGCACCATGCCTGCGTTGCTGCTAGACTTCACCCAGCCCGGGCTATTGTGACCCAGGGTGAGAGCTACCAGAAGACTAGTCAACTTAGACCAAGTACCGTAGCTTGAACACAAACCTCATACAACACTATCATGCCATCTAACAAGATCAACTAAGGCTAGACATACGAACGGATACGAACTCTGTTATGTCTAGTCAACAAGATCAAAGGGTCGTGCTCGTGAAGAACACGAGCCTCTAACTTATGAACAAACACATAAGGAATGAGTAAATCATCCTTCACGTGGATCAAAAGGTAGTGTTTACGAAGAACACAAGCGTCTAAATGATGAACAAGAGATGAACTCAAGAACATATCAAGCATATGATCTACCATGACTTTATATGAAATAGCTAAATAACTGAAGTAGATCAAAGTCATACAAAGAAATAATAATAAAAGAGAACTCCCAAAGTAGACTTGGAACCTAAATAAGAGCTACTCTAGCCTACCCCTAGCCTTCGAGACTAAAAGTGAGAGGAGAATGAGAGAGTGGTGTGTGTGAAATGGGAGTTCCTCCCCTTCTATTTATAGGCAAGGAGGAGGCTTGCCTCGGGCACCAAATGGCCTCAAAACACCCGGGAGTGAAGCAATGGACCAATGAGCAAGTGCCACATGTAGGAACAAGATGGGGGGACACTAGGTCGGTTCGGCCGATCCTAGGATTGGCCGGCCCCCTAGGCCCCCCACTCGGGGTGGTTTTCCTCTGGGTGGCTGCCGTGTGGGCCCTCTGATCCATCCCCAGTGCACTTTCCTCCAGTGCTGGTTTATTCAATGGTGATGAGGTTGAGATCGTCTTCAGTGAGTTCTTTTTGTTAATCATCTATTCAGCCTTTAAGAGTTTACACGTTGAGCCGCCCTGGTGACCGATGTCGCAGCGGCGGCGACGGTCGCCGCGATTGCCGCTCGCAGCGGGCAGTGGTATATGCTGGCGGAGGTGGGCTGTTGTTGTGCATTGCTACTGGACGGGAAAGAGAAACTGTAGGTGGGGGGCCACGGTAGTCTAGAATCCTTTGGGATTATATTCTACACTCAATTTTAAGCGATTCTGTTATTTAGAGTTGACTGTTGTGCATATTTCCTGCTTAGGTTGGTATATTATTCAGAGTAGACTTCATTTCATAGTAATTTTGATTGATTGGATCATAATTATTTTATCATAACTTATCTTTAATTAATTGAGCCTAAGAATATACGGAGTAATACGTTAGATCATAACAAATACTCCTGGTATAAGAACATGGGATTTTCTGACACTGGAACCATGAACCTAACTTTCATTTGTACTCTGATCATACGTATGGTTTAGTTTTTTTTCTAGTCTGGAAAATCTTATGCACCCTGATACTATTCTAATTTAAATTGTACATATGAAGGTGCCACACATGGTAACTTGAACTATTTAACCTTGCCTAGAGGCTAAAAAAGTGACGACCACCATAGTCCTGTCTGATCCGATGCTGGAGCGGGCGAAGGATTCGTGCACTATGCTGCTGGTGCAATGGACAATAGCCAAACCTTGAGCGCAGGGAACCTGGAGGCATCTGCAGCAGAAGCTACCAACATTTCTTTGAGCAGTTTAGTACTAAAGCATAAGTTGCAGGAACTAGAATCAAAATTAAAGGAAAAATTTGCTCAGGAGATGCAAAAGTTAATGGATGATCTCCATGATTTGCAGTCTATGTGCATGGTTTTGGTCGTCAATGAATTTAACAAAAATACAGAGTTGCAGGAGCTTCGGAAAGAGTTAATCAAGGTAAGAAATCATCCTTGTGCTGCAATTGACTGTGAATATACTTTTACATTTCAGCTGCTAGTGATATAGTATCATGTTGTTGTTTTTGGGAAACATCGAAAATTAATTGATGTGGTGTTTTGTCTTTCTATGAGTGACCACCGACATTACATTTTGTGCTCAAACATAACATATTCCAGAACTACATGTAGGATCAATCATTTAATAGTCAGTCTATCAACAAAATGAACATGTTTTCATGTAATATTGTTTGCAAAAGAATGTTGTCACGCAATCACCTTATACTTTCAAATTTTATAGAATGTTGCCATGGAATCATCGTAGTTTTTATAATTTCATTTTATCACCTTAGAAAATTGTTTTAAAAAATTGCTGCAACAACACACGAGGTATCAACTAGTTAATACACATGATCTGCAGGGATTGCCAGATGGCAGAATTGGCTTAGCCAACATAGGTGTCAAGAGGATGGCCGTCATTGATCGCAAGGCGATCGCAGACACTGGTGGGTTATCGGATTATGAAGCAGCACTTATCTGTTCAAAATGGGAGGCTGAGATATCAGATCGAAATTGGCATCCTTTAAGGGTTGACATGGTTGACGGCAGAGAGATGGTGTGCACCTTTTTATTGATTATTTTCATTTATTACTGCCGGATTATGTTCTATGAGTTTCCATGTCCATCCAAACTAATCGTGGGGTAAGTGATCTTTTGCCGGATGTTATTGACGAAGCCGATAGTAAGCTTCAGGAGATAAGAGGAGAGCATGGTCAAGAAATCTTTGCCTTGGTAACAAAGGCCTTGCTTGAGGTTAATGAGCACAATGCAAGTGGCTGCTACCCAGTACAATTGTTGTGGAACTACAACGAGGACCGGGAAGCAACCTTGAAGGAAGCTGTCCAGTTCGTCATGAGACAATCACATAGGCTCAAGAGGAAGCGTAGTTAATTATGATAGCTGCACTCATTCGGTTATACGGTATGCTACCATGTAAATATTGAATGCAGATTGGGTTACTACTTATTACAGAGTATATATCTCTTTTATCTGTACATCTCCAAATTCCCGAGGCACACGCGGCTAGGCATCTTGACGTGTCGAATCTGAGTAACCTGATGAGGACCAGGTGTGTCCGAGGACCAGTGGAGGGTCGCTCCTTAGTGATGAGTGATTGACAATGTTGTGTGGACTGATGCTTCGCTCAGTGTGCAGGTACAGGTTGCGGCTTGACTCGTGTTGGTGTAGGTGAAGAACAAGCGCGAAAGGCCTTAGCCGTGGTGGCCTTCGGGTGATGGAGAGGCTAGTAGGCTTGGTTCGATGGACCTGGTGGCCGATGGGGTCAAGTGCGAGCCGTGCGGTGCAAGACTAGCAAGTTGAAGTCATGGACATGGGCCGGTGCCAGGTGGGGGTTCGAGGCCGAAGCTTGCATGTAGGGTTTGGTGGTTTGCCCACAAAACCATCGGTGGACGGTTTCTTGGTTTGGGCCTCAAAACCAAGTCCGGAGGCCCGATTCGACAGAGATGGGGATCCGAGAGCGTTGAGAAGCTTCGAGGCGGGTGCACATGGCATGATTGTAGGGCTTGCATCGAGGGTAAGCAAGTCTGCGGTGGAAGCGTGTCCGCTCGATGGGAATATCCGAAGACTTGACAAAAATGCCCCTGAGGGGTGTGTATCTTAAGTTTAAGTTGTAGGGGTAGCATGGTCATTTGCCTAATCTATTGGACTTCATATAAATAGCAGAGAGGTGGATGGCATCTATCTCTCTCTTTCTCTGGCTCTAGGGTTTCCTCCCCCGGTAGATCGCTCTGGACTGCTTCTTTTCCTAGTATTTCCTTAGGCTAGATTCTTGTATAGACTCTGACGTATGGATGTATGGAATCATTTGGCGTTGTGATGATCTCCTAGGTCTTTGTGATTTTCGTGTCATTTTCAGAGCTATTTTTGGGTGTTTTTGTTCTTCGCTCGATTCGTTGATTTAAGGGCGTTTTCTCTCAGATTTCTTTGAGCGGATCATGGGTCGATGCCTTGCGCATTTTTGTGTGTGATCTTGACCCTTCAAACACTGGGAAATCCCTTCGATTCGCAAGTTCTTGGAAGAACTTGGTTTCTTGGTGGAGATTCATGTGATATGCGATTCCCGGTGATTTAGTGAGTTAGGGGTCAAGATTTTTGGGGCATAGCTTCATCTAGTGACGCTTCACATCTCCCCCAAATCTTGTCTCAAGAGCTCATGTGGTTTGGGAGATCCGGTGATGGATAGGAGAGGTTGACTTCGCGCGTGGGCTTTTTCTGCTTTTGTTCGAGTCGTACGGATAGTCTGCGAGCGTGGTGCAGACGGTCCGCGAGGCCCTAGACAGTGCAGGTGTACTTCGTGTTCTTCGCGTGTTCTTGCGAGTTCGTGTTTCGATCCATTGCCTCAGGTGGTTTTGGTTGCATGGAGTTTGCGGACGGTCCGTACTTGAGTGCCGGACGGTTCGTGAAGGGCCGGACAGTCCGCGGGTCCCTCGCGGGAGTACATCACTTTCAAGGACAATGGCAGAGGACGAGTGCTTGCTGAACGTATGGTGAAGGTGAGTAGCAAGGTGCCCTTCAAGAGTGTGGCTTTGGTCAAGTCACTTGGTTCTAACGTGTTGTCAGCATCCCAGTTGTTTGACGAGGGTTTTGAGGTTCGTTTTAAGTTGGGCACTTCTTGTGTGCTTGATTCTCGAGGCGATCTTGTCTGAACGCTCCGATTTTTTGGGGTCTGCTTCTGGAGGTTCTGTCCGCTTTTGTGGACGGTCCGTATAGGCCTTGTGGACAATCCGCCCAGGCCATCCGGACAGTCCGCCCATACAACCCGGACTGTCCGCCTAGTCTATTGCAGACTCGCTTCCTTTCCTTCAATTCTTGTCTAGTGCTTCCGCTCTTTGATTCGTGGCTTGTCCCTAGGACTCGTAGGCTTGTGTGTGCCTAGTATAGAGCTTCTTTGGTTTGTGCGAGTGATCGCAGTGGTAATCAGGGTATAGGCTGAGTTCATCCTTCGGGAAGAATTTTTATCAGCTTCCATTCACTCCCCCCCTCTCTGGTCGCCTATTCGGTCCTTCAATTGGTATCAGAGGCGGTTACGGATCTTCGTGATTCTAACCAGTCTAAGATCCAAAGATGGGCGGCAATGGTAAGGGGTCGGTTCCTTCGCACTTCAATGGCAATAATTACCCGATGTGGGAGAGGCGCATGGGGCGTTTTTTCGTGGGAAGGGGACTCTGATCTAGGATGTGACCCAAAATCCTAACTATGTCATTCCAGACAGTTTCCTTCTTCCAGGATCGCGGGACATGTTTGAGGCCAATAGCAAGGCTGTTGATTACTTATTCCGTGCTCTCTGTGCCTCAAAGATTGATCGAGTGTACGGAGAGGATGTGGCCGGAAAGATATGGCTTAAGCTTAAGAATGCACATGTTGGCAATGCTCAGGTGCAAGCTCGTTTGTTTTCCACTTACCTGAGAGAGTACGAGAACTTCACTTATCTCCCCGGTGAGTCGACTGATGTGATGTTTCAGTGCTTCACCAGCATTGTGAACAACATGAGGGCCAATTTGACAGTGCTCCCATACACGGATCATGATCAAGCTATCATGCTTTTGCACGCACTGGATAGATCTGTGTGAAGTGCCAAGGTCGAGGCCATTGAGGAGTCGAGCGTGTATGATACCTTGATGCTGGATGAGCTGTTCTCTAAGCTCAGGTCTCGGAGGTTGATCGTGGCTTGAGAGCCAAGAGCGAGAGCCCCACTGATCCTCATAGTTTGGCTCTTGTCTCAGGATCAAGGACTAATGCTAACTCTGCTACCATGCAGTTTTCTTTGTCTTGTCTTGTGTCCATGTCATATGAGGACTTTGAGGTGCTGAGCGAGGAGGATCTCGCCTTGTTGAGCAAGGGGTTTAAGCGGATGTACGAGAACCGCAAGAATGCGAGGAGAAGCTCGGGGATGTGCTATCGGTGCGGGAAGCACGGGCACTTCATCGCCGAATGCCCTGAAGCCATGGAGATCAAGAACGACTACAAGGGCAAGCCCAAGCACGACTACAACAAGCACCGCTCCCGGAACAACTACAAGGACAAGGGCGAGAGAAGACCGAAGAAGAGCAGCGTGTACAACAAGAAGACCACTAGAGCGATGGTTGCCGGAGCGAGCGACATCGACTCCACTTCAAGCGACGCTTCTTCCGGTTCGAGGAGTGATGAAGAGCAAGATCGGCGCGAGGACAAGCAGCACACTATTGACACTTTGCAGCGCCGAAGGACCGAATAGGCGACCAGAGAGGGGGGAGTGAATGGGAGCTGATAAAAATTCTTCCCGAAGGTCGAACTCAGCCTATACCCCAATTGCCACTCTGAGTACTCGCACACACCAAAGAAGCTCTAGACTAGGCACACACAAGCCCACAAGTCCTAGAGACAAGCCTTGAATCAAACCGCGGAAGCACAAGACAAGAATCAAAGCGCATGGCCAATTCTGGAAAAGCCAGCGCGGACTGTCCGTATGGTACGGCCGGACTGTTCGCTATGCACAGGCGGACTGTCCGGACCAACCTTGCGGACCATCCAAAAAACGCAACCGAACCACCAGAGTCGCACTGGAAAATTTAGACTGTCCGAAGGGACACTGCGGACTGTCCGCCAGTGTCGCGGACCGTCTGTGAAGGCCTTGCGGACCATCCAGCAAACTCGCTGGAAACCCCAGACAAACTCAGCTCCACCCCAGACAAAATCTTGGCCGCGCGGACCGTCCGTGAAGGACTCACGGACTGTCAGCAAACCACTTGCAACAAAACCCTAGACTAGAAATGAATCGAAACGCGGACACGCACGAACACGTGACGAACTGCGACGAACACAAGTCATGCGGACTGTCCGCCCCAGCCACACTACTGTCTGCGGCTCACGAACAGAGCAGGAACAGCACGACCCAGCGAAGTCAACCCACCAAATCCATCACCGGATCTCCCAAACGGCTAGAGCTCTTGAGACAAGACTTTGGGAATATGTAAAGCATCACTAGATGAAGCTATGCCCCAAAAATCTCGACCTCTAACTCCCTAAATTACCAGGAATCACGGATCACAGGAACCTCCACCAAGAACTCGGCTCCGACAAAAAACGCACGAATCGAAGGTGTTTCCCGGCGTTTGAGGGGTCAAGATCACACACAAAGATGCACAAGGCATCCACCCATGATCCCCTCAAAGAAATCCGAGAAGAAACGCCCTCAAATCCACGAATCGAGCGAAGAACGAAACCCCCCAAAAATAGCCCCAAAAATGACACGAAAATCATAAAGGACTAGGAGATCACCGCTACTCTGAAAGCTTCCATACAACCAGAGGTCAGAGTTTATACAAGAATCTACATTAAGGAATACAGAGGAAAAGAAGCAGTCCAAGAGCAATCTACCGGGGGAAGAAACCCTAGAGTCCAAGAGAGAGAGATGCCATCCACCTCTCCGCTATTTATACGAAGTCCACCGGAGGGAGGTAAATGACCACGCTACCCCTACAACTCAAATAGAAGATACACACCCCTCAGGGGCAATATGGTCTAGTCTTCATCGAGCGGACACGCTTCCACCGCGGCTTTGTTTCGCATCGACGCAAACCCTGCGATCACACCATGTGCCCCCCGCCTCGAAGCTTCCCGACGCTCCCGGATCACCGTCTCCGTCGCATCGGGCCTCCAGACATGGTTTTGCGGCCCAAACCAAGAAATCGTCCACCTGATGGTTTTGTGGGCAAACCACCAAACCCCGCATGCAAGCTTCGGCCTCGATCCGCTACCTTGAACCGGCCCATGTTCTCGACTTCAGCTCGCTAGTCTTGCACCGTACGGCTCGCACTTGACCCCATCGGCCACCGGGTCCATCGAACCAAGCCTACTTGCCTCTCCATCACCCGAAGGCCGCCACGGCTAAGACCTTTGGCGCTTGTTCTTCACCTGCACCGACACGAGTCAAGCCGAAACCTGTACCTGCACACTTAGCCAAGCATCAGTCCACACAACGTTGTCAATCACTCATCACTAAGGAGCGACCCTCCACTGGTTTTCGGACACACCTGGTCCTCAATCTCCCCTTGATGAGTGCATTGACAACACCCATAGTAACCATCATAGAGAAAAAGAAAACAGCCACGAACACAAACCTCCAACAAGTGATCCAAAGCCAAAGAACAAGCGAAAACAAGATCACTCGCCAGACCAAATCTCGGCCCCCTAAGGCAAGGGCAACGGCTCAACACAACCGAGACAAAACAAAAACTCCCAAAGAACACACCACAAAGCACAAAACTCAGGCAAGCCAAAGGAGCTCCCCCTGCACATATGCAAACTCCCCCTGAGCAAATGCAACCTCTTCTTCTCAATTTTTCTCCTCACATGCAAAAATTCACAAACGCATACCAATTTTCCACAAAATTCTCCCCTTATCATACAAATTTCCCAAAATTCTCCCCCTTGTTGACAATGCATGAATCAAGGTATATGAAACTCTTCCCCTTGTTTTCATGAAAAATGCATGTCAAAGCATATAAATAATCTACCAAGCTTCTCAAATATACAAAGGGCACAATGAAATGCTACACATGAGACATAGAGCAAGCACGGTAGATATGGTGTAGTTAGCACATTGCCATCAAGAAGGTAGAGACATATAAGCATGTGACATAGCCAAAAGCAATTTTAAGCAAATTTCACAAAGAAACATTCATCTCATGAGCGAGATCCTATCCATGGCAATTTGAGCACAAATACACTAGATCATCCAAAGTTTATACAAGATCACAAATTCTCATCACAAGATCATTATAGACGCCCACAAGCTACTCAAGTCATGTTAAAGCCACCGAGCCATGTGTCTACTTCTTAAAATGAGACTTCTCATGGTAGACCACATGCTACGGTTTAGTACCCAAGATATGAATATCAAAACATAAAAACATGATTAAGAGCTCATTTTTCAAGCATAAGGCAATTCATATACCAATTTCATTTTCATGTTTAAATATGGTACATGAAATGCCTTTGCGGCAAAAAGAAGCTTATGCTCCTCCCCAAGCAAGCAAAAGGGCTAAACATTTACAATGACAAAAAGGTCTTTGACCCCAAGCAAAGAAAATATGATCCTCAAGCACAAACTGAGCATGATATAAGCATTTAAGCACAAATTGAGCATAGACAAGCATCTACTCATGAGAGAGGCAATTTTATTATTTTCACAAACATAAAGCTATCTCATCTTGAATATATAGCAAATCCATCAAGAGCATAGCATTCACATCACCATTTACCAAACATGCACATATCTCACATATAGCACATCAGTGATCAAAGTATATAAGAGAAGCTTTTCCTAGCACAAGTGATCCAAGGATGGCTATCCTACAAGGTTTTGTACAGAAAGTAAAATGCATGCATGGAATGCAACAAAATGCAACAGATATCACTTATATACATGAGAAGCTCCAAGACTCAGCTAGAAAGGAAAATACACTCCAAGTTCACCCCGCAATCGTGTGAAAGTGACTTGGTCAAGTGGTTTGGTGAAAATGTCGGCTAGCTGATCTTGGGTAGGCACATAGGACAAGCATATGTTTCCCTTCTCAACATTGTCCCTCAGAAAGTGGTATCTCACTTCTATGTGTTTCGTTTTGGAGTGAAGGACTGGGTTTTTGGCTACACTTATGGCACTGGTGCTGTCACAAAAGAGTGGAACCTGGGAGCACTCCTCACCAAAATCGCTCATAGTGTAGGTCATCCATAAAAGCTGGGAACAACAACTAGCAGCAGCTACATACTCAGCCTCTGTAGTGGACTGGACTACACTGGATTGCTTGCGAGATGACCAAGAGACCAAAGAAGAACCAAGAAACTGGCAACACCTAGAGGTATACTTGCGGTCCAATCGACACCCAGCAAAATCAACATCGGAGTACCCGTGAAGTCTGAGTGTCGAGGAGGCAGAATACCAAAGACCAAACTCAGGAGTGTAGTTCAAGTACCTGAAAATCCGCTTGACGGCCTGCCTATGTGAAGTCCTCGGTGAAGCATGAAAACGAGCGCACAGACACACACTGAACTGTATGTCCGGCCTCGTCGCCGTCAAGTAGAGGAGGGAGCCCATCATGCTCCGGTACTCCTTCTGGTCCACAGGTTCGCCATCCTCATCCGCATCCAAAACCGTAGTGGTACCCATCGGTGTAGTCAGCGGCTTGGAGTCGTTCATGCCAAACTTCTTCACCATGTCCTTGGTGTACTTCGCCTGATGTACAAACATCACGTCCTTGCACTGCTTGATCTGGAGTCCTAAGAAAAACTGCAGCTCGCCCATCATGGACATCTCAAATTCCCAGCCTATGTCATCTGCAAATCTGGCAACAAGATCATGAGAAGAGCCACCAAAGATTATGTCAACCACGTATATCTGAACAATCAAAAGGTCATTCCCATGCTTAAGGAGAAACAAGGTCTTATCAACTGTGCCCATCACAAACCCCTTACTCAGCAAAAACCCTCTCAACCTGCCATACCAAGCCCTCGGTGCCTGTTTCAACCCATAAAGCGCTCTCTAGAGTTTGTATACACGGTGTGGGTATTTCTCGCTCTCAAACCCCGGGGGTTGCCTCACATACACTTCTTCCTCTATCACCCCACTCAAGAAAGCACTCTTCACGTCCATTTGGTACAACTTGAACCCTTTAGCCATGGCAAAGGCTAGAAGGATCCTAATTGCCTCCAAACGGGCCACAGGAGCAAATGTCTCCTCATAATCTATACCCTCTTTCTGGTTGAACCCCTGAGCCACCAACCTCGACTTGTTTCTCACAACCATCCCATTCTCACCTTCTTTGTTCTTCCACACCCACTTGGTACCTATGGAACGGCAATTTGGCGGTGGATCGAATAACACCCAAACTTGTTTTCTCTCAAAATTCTTCAACTCCTCATGGATGGAATTCACCCAGTTCTCATCAGACAAAGTGTGTCGAATATCTTTGGGTTCAAACGAAGCGACAAATGCAGAGTTAGCAAAATGAGAAGTGTTCCTTGACCTCGACCGTGTAGTGTGTTCATGAAGGTCACCTATGATCGTCGTCGATGGGTGATCCACCTGTACACGCCGGGGAGCCTCTCACCTGGACACAATCTCCCCCTCAGCAGCAGCCTCAACTCGAACAGCCTCAGTCGTAGTGGGTGTAGGGGATGGACCATCCTCGATCATCGTCGTAGTAGTGGAAGTAGCGCGTACACGATCAGCCACGGGAGCATCACCTCCATCATCGTCTTCATCTACATCTCCATCTTGCTCATCCTCAAAGATCCTCGCTCCAATCTCCTCGTCACCTGCACACTCAAAAGCAGAAGAGCTACATGGCTGTGTCTCATTGAAGGTTACCTTGCAAGTCTTCATGATTCGGTTAGTGTCAAGGTTGAGCACACGATATGCTCTCGAGTGAATCGCATAACCAAGGAAAATACCATCTGAACATCTAGATTCAAACTTATCTAATGTTGACGGCTGTTAAGTACCACTTTTAGGCCATCAACTCCTGCATGAAATAAATGGAAAGTGATCATCAACACTAAAATAGGGGTTTATACTAACAATTTCCACATGTGTTGGTGTTTCTGGCTTTTGTTGCAGGACGCACCGAAATACGTGTTAAATGACACAATTGAGAGCAAGTGCACCAATGGCATAGATATGGCATCATCATAAACAATCACAAATGCCAAATTGGTCTGCACCACTGCAATGGGCTCGTCGAGACGATCGAAATGGATATATCATTTGCCTACTTTGGAGTTCGGATGAAAGAGATATGCACAAGATAACATGTGGGCCCGGTGGGACCCACACCAAGCCACATGGTGACGTGCTGTCACACAGGAGTCCACGTGTCCATGACATGTCATCGATCCAAAGAAACACACTCTCAACCAATCAGGAGCTAGTACGCGGATCCAAGGGCCCACAACCACGAGATAAATGGCTAAAAATACCGCATGCACCCCCATACCCACCTTGGGACCCACCTGGCAGTCACCTCGACGAAAGGCGGTGCGAGGGGAGCTACCTGGGGGTCGGCCGACCCCCCAGGTCGGCCGAACCCATTTTGCGGCCCCTCGTGTCGCCCTTTCATGTGTCGGCTTGTCGTGACGAACCAAAGGCGGTGCCAGGTGTTTGCCCGAATATTCCCTCTGGATCCTGCAGCTCCTTGTCATGGAAGATACATCAACTTTGCCCCCACTCCTCTTTGCCACGTGTCACCACCCTATTGGTGGTGCCGATGGCAGCCAAGGGGCTCCTCCTACTCTCCTTGGCCTATAAATAGAAGGGGAGGGGGCTAGAATAGAGACACATCCCATTCCTCTCCTCCTCATTAGAAACACTTGTTTCTCCTCTGATTTGATCTCTCATGGATCAAATGGCTTGAGGAGATTGCTATGTAGATGGTGGTGTGGGTGAGATCCCAACTTGTTCTTCATTTAGAGTAAAGTGAGTATTTATGTATTTCCAATTAGACTAAAGTGATGTTCATGCATGGGTGATATTGTTCTAGAGTTCTTCGTGCGTTCATCATTTAGAGGCTCGTGTTCTTCATGAACACACTTCCTCTATCTAGTTGACTAACGAGTTACTCACGCTTTTGGGTTTGTTCATAGGTTAGAGGTGAGAGCCAGGTGTGGTTCGAGGACCGGTGGATGGTCGCTTCCTGGTGTGATGAGTGATTGACAACGTGGTGTGGACTGATTCTTGGCTAAGTATTGCAGGTGTAGGTTGCGGCTTGACTGGTGCAGGTGCAGGTGAAGAACAAGCATGAAAGGTCATCGCCGGTGAGGCCTCTAGGTGTGGAGAAGACAAGTAGGCTAGGTTCGAGGGACCCGGTGGCCAGCGGGGTCAAGTGCGGGCCGCATGGTGGCAAGAACGGCAAGATGAAGTCATGGACGGTTTCTTGGTTGAGCCTCAAAACCAAGGTCGAGCCGGGACTACGTGGGAGCCGAGTCATGAGTGGTGATTGGCGGAGGCTACACCGAGTTCGCGGGGTTTCCGGTGGTTCACTAGAAAACCACTAGGTTCCTTGGTTGATCCACAAAGCCAAGACCGAAGAACCGAAGACGGAGGTGCAGCAGCTCCAGACCGGTCTGACCGGTGGGTACCGGTCTGACCGGTGTGCGACAACGCAGTCCGGAATCTTCGAAGTGACCGGTGTGCGACAACGCAGTCCGGAATCTTCGAAGCGGAGGACACGCGTCGGGATCGCAAGGCTTGCGTCGAGGCTAAGCAAGTTTGCGGTCGCTGGGCATCCGTCCGATGGTGCGAAGACAAAGACTTCCAATTTCGCCCTCGAGGGGCATGTATCCCTAGTTAGCTAGTAAGGGTATTTTAGTCTTTCGGTTGCCTCCATATAACCCAAGTGGTGAGAGGATGGCAGCCATCTCTTGGAACCCTAGCTCATTTGGTTTTCCTATTTTCCTTCCTATTTTCTTAGGATTTTCGTAGGACTAGCTTGAGAGCTTCATGGTGAGATCTTGTGAGAGGGAAGGATGATCGGGCGGCAAGCTAGACCTTGTATGAACCTCTTTGGTATGTATAGATGATTCGGCGTGGTTCCTCAAGGCTTGGATGTGTCTTTCCCGTTTCTCCTTTTTGGTGATTTTCGGAGCCCTTTCTTGGCGATTTTCTTGGAGCGATTTCGAGGCCTTTCTCTTTGGGATTTGGTGGGGGATGTATGCATGAACCCTTCGTGGTTCTTTTCCCTTTGATTCCCCTTCCAAATCCGTGAGCAAAGGGGCTCGATTTTGGGGTTTTCGTGGCTCTAGGGTTAGAGGCGTTCTTGGTGGGATTTCTTCGATTCCTCTTGATTTGACAAGTTTTGGTGGACCAAATCTTGGCTATGGAGTACCCATGAGGTGTTCCTACTATCCCCAAAGTCTTGTGCAAAACCGTGGAGCGGATCGGGAGATCGGGAGTTGGATTTGGAGGAGTTGACTCGCGGGCGCTGTTCATCCCGAGCTGCCCAGGCACGACCGGTCTGACCGGTGCTCTTGACCGGTCTGACCGGTGCTAGCCCTTGGTGGGTTTTTGTCTCGGGGAATAGCCTTGTCCGTGTGGTTTTGTCCCGTGGTCCTGCTGATCAGTTCTTAGCGTGTTTGGAGTTGTTTTGCTAGGCTTTGTGAGGGGTTCTTCTTCCTCACAAGTTGTGTCTCATGGTGGTTTTTGTTCCAGGGCCTAGAGGAGTCACTGAGGCTTCCTGGAACGTTTGCTGTGCGGCTGCTGTAGCCACCGGCCTGACCGGCTCTGTCCACCGGTATGACCGGTGTCACCGGTCTGACCGGCGCAGGCCATCGGTCTGACCGGTGTAGCACAGGCAGCAAGCCGTGCAAGTTTCCGCTGTGTGGTTCGGTGAGTTTTGGCTCGGAAGGTTAAGTGTTGGTTCCTAGGACCAGTAGCACTCCAGTGGCTGTGTGGTCTTGACCAACTTGGGTAGTTGGGTCGAAGACGTGAGTTGGAAGCCGTGTTCGTCTTGTCGGAGTTCTCATCTCCTTCGAGAAGAATTTTTATCGGCTCCCATTCACTCCCCCCCTCTCTGGTTCGCCTAATCGGTCCTTCAAGAGGCTCGTGTTCTTCACGAACATGACCCTTGATCTTCGGTTATAAGTGCATAAGTTTGCATTCCGTTTGTGTGAATTATCCCCTTAGATCTTGTTGGAATACATTAATCGGTGACTAGTCGTTCTTCCTCACGCCAATCGATTCAATGATGAGTAAGGTCTAGCTCATTCTCGTGGGTTCGTCGCTCCGTATTTATACGGAGTGCTATAGTGTTTCTACGGGCTGCCAGACGTAGCCGTGCTATAGTAGTAATCGGTGGTGTAGACGTGGTATCTAAACTACGGGTTATCCTTCGAATGCCCTGTATCCCACGGTTTGTCTTGGGGTAGGCCGCGGTAGTGACAGCCGTTGGACCCTCTGAAATCGCCCACGTTCGGATACAATGTGTAGGCAACCATTTGCCGTGAACCAACTGTTATAGCTAGGAGGGGCCGGTGTCCGAAGCGAGATTTCTATCCGAGCTTGTTCCCCTCTAGAATCGAGAACCTACAGGAAGCACCCCATCATCTCCCTACCATAGTTGGGGCTTGGTGTCCTTGGACCGTTCGTCTACGATAGAAGGTAGTGCACATCGTTCCTTGGATTCGATACCCTTTGGAATACTCCTGAGGTGAAGTGCTACAACGGTATTTCCGTGCGCTTGCGGATTCTTTCGTACCCGTCGGTATACCTAGGTGGATCTTACACTCACGCTAGGTGTACAACTAGTGGTGAGGTTAAGAAATACCAACAAGCATTTCTGGCACCGTTGCCGGGGAACGGTTGCTGTATCTATCTTCGAACCTAGTGGTCCTCGTATCTTTTGTTTTTCCTTTTTGTTCTACCTTTACCCCCGTTACCCATTGAGATGCCTTCCTTTCAAAGCTTCTCTACCTCAAGGGGTGAGTGAAGGACCGGATTGGGGACGACCAGAGAGGGGGGGTGGGAGTGAATGGGAGCCGATAAAAATTCTTTCTCGAGGGAGATAGCCCCTCCAACGAGATGAACACGACCTCGATCCCAAAATCACTTTCACCACTCTATCCGCACGTTTGCCAAGACCACGTAGCCACTGGAGTGCTAGTGATCCTAGGAGCAAACCTCACCAGCAAGCACTGAAACTACTCGATCACAATAGCGGAAACAACACACGAGAAATTTGCTGCCAGGGGCGGTCAGACCGCATGGACAGGGCGGTCAGACCGCCTAGGCTGAGAAATTCCCCAAAACCCCAACTCGAAGCTCACGACTCCAAATCGACCAGGATTTCGCCTGGAAACTCCTCTGATCAAGGCAAACAAGCTCTCAGAGAAAATCCCTGAAAAACCAACACGTTCCTCACAAAACCCCCAGGGCGGTCAGACCGCGTACCAAGGGCGGTCAGATCGCCTACCCTCCAGAAACTGGCAGCAGGTCAACCCTCAACTTCCCTTCACCTAATCTCCTGATTCACTCCACGGATTGCACCGAAACTTCGGGGATAGCTGGGCCACCTCATGAATGACCTCTCCACCGAAGGATATCCACCGAAACCCATCCAATCAAGAGGAATCGCGAATCGAAGGTCTCTAGGTCATGATCTCCAAGAGCTCCGAAATCCACCCAAATCAAAGGATTTCCCAAAGGATTTCTGGGCAAAGTCACCAAGAAAAGAGGCACGAAGACCTCATGTGTGACACCCAACAAGAATCCCTTCAAGAAACCCCTAAAACAAGCCACCATGAAAATCCCCAAAAAGAGCTCCGAAAATCACCAAAAGGGAAAACGCCGGGAGACAAAGAGAGACTAGATGAACCACGCCGAAGCTTCTATACATACCATGGAAGGTTCATACATGGTCTAGCAAGCCGCCCGAACATCCATCCCTCTCACAAGATCTCTCATGAAGCTCTCAAGCTAGGCCTAAGAAAAACTGAAGAGGAAAGCAAATGAACTAGGGTTCCAAGAGGTGGCTGCCATCTCCTCTCAACTGAGTTTATATGGAGGGCAACCAATGACCAAACTACCCCTACTTACTTAACTTAAGATACACGCCCTCCAAGGGCACTTTAGGAACTTTGGTCGTTTTCTCCATCGGACGGACGCCTACTGGCCGCAATCCGCTTCATCTTCACGCAAGCCTCACGATCGCGCCACGCATCCTCCGCTTTGAAGCTTCTCGACGCGCTGCGAGCCAGGCGGTCAGACCGCCCCTCCTGGGTGGTCAGATCGGCCTCCCCCGGTCACTCTGGCCAGGCGGTCAGACCACCTCCCCTGGGCAGTCAGACCGGCCTGAGCAGGCTGGTCACCCCGTCGAGCCTTCGGCCTTGGCTTTGTGGCTCAGCCAAGTAACCCTGTGGTTTTGTGGCCAAACCACTGCAAACCCCGCGTGCAAGCTTCAGTTGTTAGCTGCTACCTTTCATCGGCTCCCTCCCTCTCGACGTCGTCTTGCTCTTCTTGCCATCGTACGGTCCGCATTTGATCCCGTCGGCCACCGGGTACCTCGATCGAAGCCTACTTGTCTCTCCGCTCCTGGGAGGTCACACAGACATAGACCTTTCGCACTTGATCTTCACCTGCACCACACGAATCAAGCCACAACCTGTACCTGCAATACTAGGCCAAGAGTCAGTCCACACAACGTTGTCAATCACTCATCACTAAGGAGCGACCATCCACTGGTCCTCGAACCACACAGGTCCTCAATCTCCCCCTTGATGAGTGCATTGACAACATCCACACACATAGTAATCATCATAGGAAAAGAAAAAGAAAGAAACAACAAACAACCCATCAAGTGATCCAAAAACCAAACAACACAAGCCCTGATCACTTGAAGCCAAAGTCTCGGTCCCCAAAGGCAAGGGCAACGGCTCAACACAACCGAGACACAAACTAAAGCTGACGAAGAGCAAACCACTAAAGCAATAACTCAGGCGACACACGGAGCTCCCCCTGAGCAAATGCACTTCCCCTGAACATATGCATGCAAGAACTACTGCAGATGCATGACAAACGAGCAAAACTTGCTCTCACTGACCTAGGCATGTTAGACCGCCTGGGCCGGTCACACCACAGACAGGGCGGTCTGACCACCCTATGTGACCGCCCCTAGAAAAACATGTTCCGAAACAGTTCGAAACCAGCCGAAAACTTTCTAAACATGCTCAGACCTATTTTCTATGCACAAACTTCTCCTCCCTGTTGACAATGCATGAATCAAGGCATTTCTACAAAAATTACAACCTAGAGCTTCTCAAATAGACAAAGAGCACTACAAAATGCTACGAGTGAGCAAATGAGCAAGCAAAACATTCCAAAGATTCGTATGAGCATTGCCATCATGATAGTAAAGCTATATGAGCAAATGAGCAAGCCATGATCAAAATACACAATTTTGCGAAAAATTTCCCTCTCATGAGCTAAAGACCAAAACATGAGCAAAGTCTACCAAAGTGAATTTAAATCACACAAACTTCATGCTAGGTCACATATCCTTAACACAAGATCATTACAAACACCCATAAGCATCTCATGTCATGCTAAAGCCATCGAGCCATGTGTCTACTTCTTAAAATGAGACTTCTCATGGTAGACAACATGCAATGATTTAGCACCCATATAAAATCAGATTTAAAACATTTATGACATGGATCAATTGAGAGCACAATTTTGAGCAAGGCATTTCATACCAAGTTAATTTTTCACATTTAAGCATAAAATGGTACATGAAGTGCCTTTGCGGCAAAAAGAAGTTTATGCTCCCCCACAAGGTAACACATGGGCTAAACATTCATAATCACACATGGGTCTTTGACCCCAACTGAGAAGCACATGATATCCAACCATGAATTAAGCGTGACATAAATCACCAAAGCATACTAAGATCATGCCAAGCCTTAAACTCATAAGAGAGAGCCTATCTAAACATTTTCCAAAAACTAGCCCCCTCAACATGCAAATATAGCAGAACTTATCAAGAGCATGGCTATCCTTCACAAGTCACATCAAACATGCTCACAAGCTCACAACTAGCATATCATAGCAATCAATGTATATAGGAGAAGCTCATCCTACCATATGATACAAAAGAAAAGACAACCTAAGATACAAAGATGACTATACATCATGATACAAATGCAATGCCATGCAAAAGATAAATATGATACATATGCTACACAGGAGCTCCCACCACCAACTCAGGAAAGCAAACACACACCGATCTCACCCCGCAAGCGAGTGAAAATAGCTTGGTCAAGGAGTTTGGTAAAGATATCAGCTAGTTGGTTCTCGGTGGGTACATGGATCAAAGCAATCTTTCCCTTCTCCACATTGTCTCTCAGGAAGTGCTACCTCACCTCTATATGCTTGGTTTTAGAGTGGAGAACTGGGTTCTTGACTACACTTATGGCACTGGTGCTGTCACAAAAGAGTGGGACATGGGAACACTCCTCACCGAAGTCGCTCATAGTCTAGGTAATCCATAGGAGCTGGGAACAACAACTGGCTGCAGCAACATACTCGGCCTCTGTAGTGGACTAGGCTACACTCGACTGCTTGCAGGATGACCAAGAAACCAAAGAAGACCCAAGAAACTGACACCCACCAGAAGTAGACTTACGATCCAAATGACACCCAGCGAAGTCAGCGTCCGCAAACCCGTGAAGGTTGAGTGTCGAGGCCGCAGAATACCAAAGACCAAACTCAGGGGTGTAGTTCAAGTACCTAAAAATCCTCTTGATGGCCTGCCAATGTGAAGTCCTCGGTGAAGCCTGAAAATGAGCGCACAGACACACACTGAATTGTATGTCTGGCCTCGTCGCCGTCAAGTAGAGGTGGGAGCCGATCATGCTCCGGTACTCCTTCTGGTCCACGGGCTCGCCATCAACATCTGCATCCAAATCTGTAGTCGTGCTCATCGGCGTAGCTATCGGCTTCGAGTCATCCATCTTGAATTTCTTCACTATGTCCTTTGTGTACTTGGCTTGATGCACAAACGTCCTGTCCTTGCACTGCTTGATTTGGAGCCCGAGAAAGAACTGCAATTCACCCATCATGGACATTTCGAATTCCCTGCTCATGTCATCTGTAAACCTGGCAACCAAAGTGTGAGAGGAGCCACCAATGATTATATCATCCACGTATATTTGCACGATCAGAATGTCAACACCCTGCCTGAGGAGAAAAAGAGTCTGATCCACCTTTCCCATCACAAACCCTTTACTAAACAAGAACCCTCTCAGCCTACCATACCACGCCCTGGGAACTTGTTTAAGACCATATAGTGCTTTTCTGAGTTTGTATACCCGATGGGGAACTCTCTCACTCTCAAAGCCCAGGGCTTGCCTCACATACACTTTTTCCTCTAAAAACCCGTTCAGGAATGCACTCTTCACATCCATTTGGTACAACTTGAGCCCTTTAGCAACTGAAAATGCTAGAAGGATCCTAATTGCCTCCAAACGGGCCACAGGAGCAAATGTCTCCTCATAGTCTATCCCCTCTTTCTGGCTAAACCCCTGAGCAACCAACCTCGCCTTGTTCCTCACAATCTCCCCATGTTCTCCCTCTTTGTTTTTCCACACCCACTTTGTCCCAATAGGTTTGCAATTTGGTGGAGGCTCAACCAACTCCCACACCTGATTCCTCTCAAAATTCTCAAACTCCTCATGCATAGCGTTCACCCAATCTAGATCGGAAAGTGCGGGTCCAATATCTTTGGGCTCAAAAGAAGTGACAAATGCAGAATGAGCAAAATGAGAATGCCTTTGTGACCTGGACCGTGTAGTACGTTCATGAATTTCACCTATGATCGACGAAGGTGGGTGATCCACCTAAACACGTCGGGGAGCCTCACGTCTGGAGACCACCTCCCCCTCGATAGTAGCAACCTCTCAAACAGCCTCAATCATCGTCGGTGTTGGTGAAGGACCATCCTCGATCGTCGTTGTAGTAGTGGAAGTAATAGGTACAGGGTCAGCTGCGGGAGCACCACCACCATCATCTTCTTCACCATCTTCCTGCACATCCTCCTCAAAGATCTCCTGGCCGAACTCCTCATCACCTGCACAATCAAAGAACAAAGAGCTACGCGGCTGTGTCTCGTCGAAGGTAACCTCGCAAGTCTCCATGATTTGGTTAGTTTCCAAGTTGAGCACATGAAATGCTCTAGAGTGAGTAGCATAACCAAAGAAAATACCATCGACCGACCTAGCCTCAAACTTGTCCAACTTTCTGCCCTTCTTAACAATGAAACACTTGCAACCAAAGACATGAAAGTGACTCACCTTGGGTACTCGCCCATGCATCAGCTCATAGCAGGTTTTCTGCTTAAAAGCTCGGAGGAGAATCCGGTTTGACACATAGCACGCGGTATTCACCGCCTCAGCCCAATACCTCCTAGGAGTCCTGTGCTCATCGAGCATCATCCAAGCCATCTCACACAGGGTAATTCTTCCTTTCCACAACACCATTCTGAGGAGGGGTGTACGGAGTTGAAAACTGATGCTCAAGACCAAGATCACGACAGAAGGTCTCAAAATGAGAGTTCTTAAATTCTGTGCCATTGTCACTGCGTATCGCTCTAATGGCATCCCCATGTCTCTCGTTCTTCAACTTCAAGATCAAATCTCGAACAAAACCAAACGTCTCACCCTTCTCCACCAAGAAAAACACCCAGGCATAGCGAGAGTAATCGTCCACCACCACTAGGACATACCACTTCCCACCCACCGAGCGAACTCGAGCTGGCCCAACAAGGTCCATATGCAACAGCTCTGTCGGACACTCTATCATGACAGCAGTCAGGTGTGGATGGGGAGTGGCTACCATCTTACGATGCCTACAAGGCGCACAAACCAAATCCTTCTCAAAACGCAACCTTGGGAATCCTCGGACAAGATCGAGTGCACTCAAACGGGAAAGAAGCTCAAAGCTCAAGCGCCCCAACCTCCTATGCCACCTCCACAACTCAGAAGAAGGACCAGCAACCAAACACCTTGGGGGACCAAAAGACTGAGAAAAATCAGCGCGAAAGATCTGTCCCTCTGGCATGATCGTACAAACAAGATCGCCTCGAGAGACAAGAACACGAGAAGCCCCCAACTTAAAACACACTTCATAACCCTCGTCTAGCAACTGAGATACTGACAACAGGTTATACCCAAGTGACTTGACCAGAGCCACATGCTTTAGGGTCACCAACTTGCTCACCTTAACCTCACCCTCTGAAATCACCCGTCCTCGTCCATTATCCCCGAAAGTGATGTACACCTTTGACACCACTGGGGTGAGGCTGGAGAACCACCCCTTGTCTCCGGTCACGTGTCGCGAACAACCAGAGTCAATCAACCAAACATTCTCCATGCCTCCCACCTGCAAATAAAAAACGAAAACGAGAATGAGCAAGTGACTCAACACTGGGGTTAGCACAAAAGGAATCAAACCAGTGTCGAGCCATTTGCTCAAAAGTGGGGTTAGCAACATCCATCCTATTACATCCAAAACTACGACCACCACGCTGAACCACCTCACGTCTCGCTGGAGGAGAACGACTACCACGAAAGGGAAAGCGTGGTTCGTAGCTCCTCTGACCCCCAAAGCTGCGACGATCTCTACCACCCTCATATCGATCACGAGGAAGAGAACACCCAGCAAACACACCACCACCAGGAACAAACCCCCTACTGCCTGTACCACGACCATAGGAACCACCACGATCAAAATCACGACCACGGGCATCAGCACCCCTTGCTCCCAGCTGGGACGCGGTCAGACCGCCTGCCCAGGCCGGTCTGATCGTCCCCCCTGGGAAGTAACACGCGAACCAATTCGGTTGGGAATTCCTCTCATTCCCCAACCCAGAACTGTATGCACCTCAACCTGACCCCTAGGCAGTGGCATACGAGGCTCAGGCACACCATTAGAGGGGTGGTACCTGTCCTTGTTCGCCCACTCCTTCGCCATCCTCTCATCCTTCTTCTTCTTGTAGCAAAACTCTCCGAGGTGACCGTCCCTCCCACAATACTCACAATGGAAGCGAACTGGTTTAGGCTTTGGCTGTGGAGTTTCTCTCGGTTTCTCTACCTCTTTTTCTCCCGATTTCCCTTCAAATATGTTCCCAAGGGTGCTCACAAACTTCACTGGTTTCTAGAAGTTATCAGTTTTGTGGGGAAACACTGGTGGATCGGGAGTGGTGTCTAGCTTGTTTCTCAGATGGTTGGGTTTTGGAGCAAATTTGTTCATGGTTGTTGTTTGTGGTGGAATGGGAATCTCTCAATTTTCTCTCCCTCACCACTGCTCTTACCAATCTTGTCAGAACCAAGCGCCTGACCATCCGACCTCTTAAACTCAGCCATCATCAAACTTAACTGTGGCTCATGCACAGACAACCAACTCATAAGCTTTTTCAGCTCATCGTTCTCATCCTGCAAATGGTCAACATAGTGTGCCAATTCCATATTCTTAACAGAATGTAATTCACACATAGAGGAAGATGTAGGAATTGGAACTTTCAAAGCAGCCTCAAAAAAAACAATCCTATCATGAGATTCATCTAGTCTGGCATGCAACACAGGACAGGAAGTGCAAGCACCTAGTAAAGCAGAGCTAGACTTCAACTGATCAATCTCAGCCCTAAGCAAGTCTAGTTCCTCTAACTTGAGGCATGCTTTTCCTTAAGCAAAGTTAAATCGGCCAAGAAAGCATTGCAGTCATCACAATCAGGAGCATCAACAACAGGAGCAATCTTAAGGGAATCAATCTCAAGTCTAGCATCAAGATTCATAGATTCTAGCTCAGCAATTTTCTCCCTAGCTTCTTCTAGTGAGGCTCTAAGTTCTTTCCTAAGTTTCTTAGCCTCGCTAAGCATGGTATCACGGTTGTCAACCAAAGCAACCAACTCAGCATTCTCCTGGTGCAAGGAAGAGAGCTCATCACATACCTCATCCTCGGATTCTAATCCGGAGTCATCCTTCTGGCTTCTCTTGCTGCCGAAGCTGTGGGTCATGCCACAGAAGCCGTCGTCTCATGCGAAGCAACTCAGGCCACTCAGGTTCTTGGAATCGTGCTTCTTGTTCTTGCGCTTGCTATCGTCGTCGCTGCCGTTGGAACTCAACGAGGTGTAGCCGGAACTGGAGTCGACGTCGCTTTCTCCCACCATCGCCCGAGCCTTCTTCTTCTTGTCGTAGCGGCCCTTCCTTGACCTCCGCTCGACCTTGTCCTTGTACTTGCTCTTGTGCTCACGCCTCGAGCGGTACTTGTTCTCGATCCTTGGGCGGTCCTTGTACTCGTTCTTTGCCTCGATCTCATGGGGGCACTCGGCGATGAAGTGTCCCTGCTTGCCGCATCTGTAGCACGTACGAGTGGTTCTCCTCATGTTCACGTGGTTCTCGTGCAGCCTCTCGAACTTCCTGGTCAGTAGGGCCAGCTTGTCCTCTCTAAGCTCGTCGAGCTCCTCATCTGGCAAGGATACAAAGGAAGACAGAGAAAACATCCTCAAAGAGGAGTTAGTGTTAGTCCTTCCACCAGATCCAGACACAAGAGCAAGACTATGGGACTCAGTTGTGCTCTCAGCCTTGGCTCTCAGGCCACGATCCACCTCTGATGACTTGAGCTTAGAGAATAGCTCGTCCTCAGTCAATGTGTCATACACGCTCGACTCCTCAATGGCCTCGACCTTAGCACTCCACACGGATCTGTCAAGTGCGTGTAAGAGCTTGATAGCTCTATCATGATCTGTGTATGGGAGCACCGCCACATTGGCCCTCATGTTGTTCACAATACAGGTGAAGCGCTAGAACATAGCATCAATTGACTCACCGGGGAGATGAGTGAAGTTCTCGTACTCTCTCCGGTGAGTGGCAAACAAGCGCGCCTGAACCTGAGCGTTCCCAACATGAGCAATCCTCAACTTAGCCCAAATCTTGCCAGCCACCTTCTCTGAGTACACCCGATCGAACTCCGCGGCACACAGAGCACAGAACAAGTAATCCACGGCCTTGCTGTTGGCCTCACACATGTCCCGAGCACCTGGGAGGATGAAATCGTCTGGAATGACATAGTGCTCATTTTGCATCACATCCCAGATCAATTGTCCTTTCCCACGCAAGAACACACCCATGCCTTGAAGTGCAGATCAATTGTCCTTTCCCAGCATCTGGTAATTTTTCCCATCGAAGTGCGGAGGACCCGAACCCTTTCCGTAGTCACCCATCTTTGGATCTTAGACTGGTTAGAATCAAAAAGATCCGTAACTGGCTTTGATACCAATTGAAGGATTGGATTGGGCAACCAGAAAGGGGGGGGAGTGAATGAGAGCTAATAAAAATTCTTTCTCGAGGGAGATAGCCCCTCCAACAAGATGAACACGGCCTCGATCCCAAAATCACTTTCACCACTCTATCCGCACGTTTGTCAAGACCACGTAGCCACTGGAGTGCTACTGATCCTAGGAGAAAACCTCACCAGCAAGCACTGAAACTACTCGATCACAACAGCGGAAACAACACATGGGAAATTTCCTGCCAGGGGCGGTTAGACCGCATGGACAAGGCGGTCAGACCGCTTAGGCTGAGAAATTCCCCAAAACCCCAACTCGAAGCTCACGACTCCAAATCGACCCAGGATTTCGCCCGGAAACTCCTCTGATCAAGGCAAACAAGCTCTCAGAGAAAATCCCTAGAAAACCAACACTTTCCTCACAAAACCCTGAGGGCGGTCAGACCGCATACCAGGGGCGGTCAGACCGCCTACCCTCCAGAAACTGGCCGCGGGTCAACCCTCAACTTCCATTCACCTGATCTCCCGATTCAATCCACGGATTGCAACGAAACTTCGGCGATAGCTGGGCCACCTCATGAATGACCTCTCCACCAAAGGATATCCACCGAAACCCATCCAATCAAGAGGAATCGCGAATCGAAGGTCTCTAGGTCATGAACTCCAAGAACTCCGAAATCCACCCAAATCAAAGGATTTCCCAAAGTATTTATGGGGCAAAGTCACCAAGAAAAGAGGCATGAAGACCTCTTGTGTGACACCCAACAAGAATCCCTTCACGAAACCGCTAAAACAAGGCACCACGAAAATCCCCAAATAGGGCTCCGAAAATCACCAAAAGGGAAAACGCCGAGAGATAAAGAGAGACTAGGTGAACCACGCCGAAGCTTCTATACATACCATGAAAGGTTCATACAAGGTCTAGCAAGCCGCCCGAACATCCATCCCTCTCACAAGATCTCTCATGAAGCTCTCAAGCTAGGCCTAAGGAAAACTGAAGAGGAAAGCAAATGAACTAGGGTTCCAAGAGGTGGCTGCCATCTCCTCTCAACTGAGTATATATGGAGGGCAACCAATGACCAAACTACCCCTACTTACTTAACTTAAGATACACGCCCTCCAATGGCACTTTGGGAACTTTGGTCGTTTTCTCCATCAGACGGACACCTGCTGGCCGCAATCCGCTTCATCTTCACGCAAGCCTCACAATCGCGCCACGCGTCCTCCGCTTCAAAGCTTCTCAACACGCTGCGAGTCAGGCAGTCAGACCGCCCCTCCTGGGCGGTCAGACAGGCATCCCCCGGTCACTCTGGCTAGGGCGGTCAGACCGCCTCCCTTGGGCGGTCAGACCGGCATAAGCAGGCTGGTCGCCCCGTCGAGCTTTCGGCCTTGCCTTTGTGGCTCAGCCAAGTAACCTAGTGGTTTTGTGGCCAAACCACTGCAAACCCTGCGTGCAAGCTTCAGTTGTTAGCTGCTACCTTGCACCGGCTCCATCCCTCTCGACGTCGTCTTGCTCTTCTTGCCAGCGTACGGTCCGCAGTTGATCCCGTCGACCACCGGGTACCTCGATCGAAGCCTACTTGTCTCTTCGCTCCTGGGAGGTCACACAGACATAGACATTTCGCACTTGATCTTCACCTGCACCACGCGAATCAAGCCACAACCTGTACCTGCAATACTAGGCCAAGAGTCAGTCCACACAACATTATCAATCACTCATCACTAAGGAGCGACCATCCACCGGTCCTCGAACCACACAGGTCCTCAGTGAGTTCAAAGAGCCATCATCATCTAGCTTTGAACTCCCCCCTGGCTTTTTAGCCATGGTTCAGGATCGACCATTCTTTGGTGCAATCAATGAAGACCCTTACCTCCATTTGGAGAAAGTTGAGGAACTGTGTTCTAGTCTGGCTATGCCAGGCATGACACAGGACACCGTGAGGTGGAAGTTGTTTCCTTTCTCCCTCATAGGAGAGGCAGAACAATGGTACGCCCGCACTATAGAAAGTGTGAACGGTGGTTGGGGAGAACTTCGAGATAACTTTTGCCACTCGTTCTCTCTCATGCAGAGGACGGAGCAATGGTACACTCGTGTAGCTTCTCTTCCAATAAGTATCCTCGATTTTGAAAAAATAGAGGAGGAGACCCTAGGAGCGGCATCGGCTAGGTTCCTACACCTTTTGGTGTCGACACCTGGTCCGTCTTTACCCATCGATGTGTCATTGTACATCTTTTGTATGGGTCTAGACATGGATTCTGCTCTCGATCTAGACGTTATTACTGGAGGTTTGTTTGTGGAAAAAACTCCAAGGGAAGGAAGAGAGATCCTAGATTCCCTCTTAGAAAACTCTTCTGTCCCTATTGATCACAACAAACCCAACCAAGAATCCGAGTCAAGCCATGAGGGTCCCTCCACATCCAAGTCAGAGTCTTCATCTTCCGAATCTCAAAGGAAGAAGAAATTCAACCATTGGTGTTCACTCGCAAATTCGAGGATGACCCATCTAAAAATCTTTTAGATACCTTGAATTCTTTTGATGCCCAATCAGGGGAGGAACCTTATTCTGTCCACACTGATCATTCTAGAAATCTTTTGACAGAACCTTCCCTTAGGCCTGCAGTGCCTCCTCTACCTCCTGATCCTCCTGACGAAGCATATCTTGAGGAGGCCATGAGGGAGGAATGGTTAGGGGGAGTGACACGATCTTTCGAGGAAGCTTGGAATAGTTTACCTTCTCTGGTTGTTTCTTGCTCTTGTAGAGGCACTGTCGTAGAGGCCCATTGTAACCCCATCATGGAGGTTAACATTTTGCCATGGCACTTAGCGGAAACTCTTTTGGGCAAAGTTCCGCCAGCACCATCCGACATGCTCATCAAGACTTGTCCCTTTGGACATGTTCTTGAATGTCGGGGGATCGCAAGTGTCGTGCCGCCGATCATAGACGGGATCGAGGCTAGCTTAGACTTTCACATCTCCGATGTCCATGATCTCGATCTTCTCCTAGTGTCCCCTTTATAGCAGTTCTTTGATACATCCTTAGGGAGCCTAGATGGTAAGCTTACGGAAGCTATTTCCGCCATTACTACCCCTTGTCTGGGATATCCTAAGGCGAAGCCTCTTCCCTAGCAAAATCCGCTCGAGAAGACGACATGTCTATCTCCGTTCGTGTCATCCAAGCTTGTTCTCATTGAGGGTGTAGAATTTTCTACTCCTAATGAGTGTGACTCGGGAGACTCTCTTCACCTTTGTGAAGGCGAACGATCGTCACCATTCTCGACCGAGTTTCAGCCTTTTCCTGCTGGCCCGTATTATGTTGCTTTCGATCATATTTGAGAGTCAACATCGAGCCTCCATGATGCATCTCTTGAGATAGAGAACTCATGGGCCATGGAATTTTGTGCGGCACCAACTCTAGAATTTATGGGCAAAGGTTCCGCAGATAAGCATGGTAGTTTCATTCTTGATACACCACATGAACCATGTTTGCATCATGCCTGTCCAGAGTCGGCCATGCATAGTGCGCTGAGCACGCTCGAGGGCTGCAGTCTCCTTATGGTCTTCTTTTGTAGAAAGTTCAGAAGGTTGGTTATAGATGTTTATGTCTATCATAAGCATATCAGATCTCATGTGTGCGCTGTGGCACTAACCTTGCAGCTAAAGCTTCACCGATACATCAAGGATTGGTGGTGAGACGGAAATGACACCACCAATGCTAGCTGCAAGATGAAGTTCCCATGGCCGAGCTTATGACCAATAAATAAACAAAGTACTACCAGGAGATAGCCTGGATTAGCATAGGTTTCATTTCCCTATTTCAAATAAAAGCAAGAACATGTTTTTAGGATAAGTCGTCCTTCGGGTATTTTTGGTCACTAACCTTTCAGTGGAGATTGAAAAGAAAGATGGACAGGTGATGCCTACGAACATGTGAGCCACATCAGCTGCAACACCTAGATAAGCTTTGGTGAGGGAACATTTACAAAAGGTAGCTTGATCACCACACACTTGAGTTTTATTGCCTGGCAATGTAAACTTCAAGTGTGGGGGAGGTATGTGAGCATCCTGAGTAAAGTTCCTCCCCTACCAAATCATATCCTAGTGTGAAGATGATGTTAGCTCTTGCATCTTGCCCACTAGCTCGGTAAGTCCTGCTTTTGACATTAAACAAAGCCCTCCCGGGAGGTTGCCCGAGGTTCACCATCTTTTGCTCATGCTTATGTCCCTTTTTGAAAATATCTTGATCATGCTTATGTGCTTCCTTTATCTTCGTTCATGTGCTCTGGTTTGAATGTGTGAGCAATTGCATACATTCATAGACTGTTTTAAATTAAGCGTGGTGCTTAGGTTAAAACTGTCTTCTTCAATCAAAACAAGACATGGTGTCGAATTTTGATTGATGAACCTTAGAGTTATGCTTCCTTGGATCTTGGTTGCATGTATGCAGACTAACCCTTGCAGGAAATCATCAATTCCAAATTGGTAAGTCATTAAGCTAGATTCATATGGGAAGGTAAGTTAAGGTGTCAGATTTATGTTGCACAACATACAAAGGAGGAACATATGACCTCACAAAAGGTCCAAGGTAAGTATATTATACTTTGTTTATGAAGTGCAGTATTGATCTAACCCTGCTTTAGTAAATGACATGGTGACAATAAAAAAAACCAAGAAAATATTTGCTTTTGAATAAAGGCCCTATGGTTATCGAACCAGTAGAGTCCATCTTTTGTTTCCACTTTTGTTTGAAGAACTGCACCATACAAGCACCAGTGTGGGGGAGTTCTCTCAAGCTCATCATCAATGTATCCATTTGAGAACTCCCACACCAAGGGATATACGACATCGACTATGCCTTCATGACAAGGACAAGGTAAACTAGAGTGAGCTGGCTACCCCATGGGTCAGCCGAATCACCACTAGTCTTCCCTGTTCCTCATATCCTTTAGGAGCGATGGCACGTGCACCCTTCATCTCAGTCTCTACTTATGAGTTTGAATGATCTTCAATTCTTATCCAATAAATCAAACTCAAATAATGGTGCTCTGCTTACTCTACATGATTCCTATGGTTGGCTTGCATAAGTTTTATTCCTTACTTATCATCTTGACGCTTGTGAACAAATATCATTAGGAAACTCATGCTTATCTAAGTAGTTGGTGTTTGTGAAATGGTTTGATGACATGATCTTCGCTCTAAATGTTTGAGTGCTTAGGAATTTATTAAAAAAACTTAAAAACCCTTTGCAAAGCTCCTGTTTGATATGCCACAGTCCTACCAAAGCCATATGATGCTACCAGTTGAAAACCTTATACTCATATGCTGCTTGTCATTGCATTGAGCTTTTTCAAATTCTGTGACCCTTGCGAGAAGTCTTTTTATGCTTTCATGATCAAGATTCATGTGCACTCCACTATTTTCCCCTTGCTATGCTTCTACACTAGAAGTTAGCATTGTCTCATTCATCCATTCCACAAAATAAAGCTCCATGCATTGTTCCATGATTTATCCCTCTCCAAATATCTCTATAAGAGATTGGGCTATATAAAAAAAGAGAGAGAGAAAGACATGCTCAAAAAGCATGATCTAAAAAAAGAAAGAAAAGAAAAAAAGAGATAGCCCATATCTCGAAAATTTCAAAAAAAATAAAGGGGGGAGGGCGGAGAAAATCATGCAAAAAGGAGTTCCATAACTTAGATGGTAATAACTAGTACCTATTTCGGGAATAGTGTACACCTTACCATCACCACAACATTTTATCATAGTATGGTAATATCTAGAACCCATTCCGGGCCTAGTATACACCTTACCGTACCCATCATATCCATACACGTGCACATCTTGATCTGATTGTATGAATTGCTTTTCTCTTGGATCCAGTCTTTGACTTTGCAATATATGTGACGCAAGTATGCCTTATCATTCATACCTACCCTGAGCTCCACATAAGCTATCATTAGAAGTAGGATGAATAAAGGTAGTTTAATGCCTTGGTGAGGACATATACACATTGAGCGATCTGAGAATCAAATGAGGAGCTAAGAAAGGTTCGTTTTGAAAATAATTGGAAAACCCCAAGTTACTTGACATGATGAGCAGGAGTGACTTGATTCATGACCGTTCCATTCCTCAACTACCCAAGATGGCATGGTAGACACTCCACAAAGTTCACAAGTGCAATGTATGGTTTGGAATATATCTTATGCTTGCTTCACACCTTCGGATATCATGTTCCACTTGATCTATTCTCCCTTTCCTCGGGACGAGCAAAGGTCATGTGTGGGGGAGTTGTTGACGGCTGTTAAGTACCACTTTTAGGCCATCAACTCCTGCATAACATAAATGGAAAGTGATCATCAACACTAAAATAGGGGTTTATACTAACAATTTCCACAAGTGTTGGTGTTTATAGCTTTTGTTGCAGGACGCACCGAAATACGTGTTAAATGACACAGTTGAGAGCAAGTGCACCAATGGCATAGATATGGCATCATCATAAACAATCTCAAATGCCAAATTGGTATGCACTACTGCAATGGGCTCGTCGAGACGATCAAAATGGATATATCATTTGCCTACTTTGGAGTTCGGATGAAAGAGATATGCACAAGATAACATGTGGGCCCGGTGGGACCCACACCAAGCCACATGGCGACGTGCTGTCACACAGGAGTCCACGTGTCCATGACACAACATCGATCCAAAGAAACACACTCTCGACCAATTAGGAGCCAGTACGCAGATCCAAGGGCCCACAACCACGAGATAAATGGCTAAAAATACCACATGCACCACCATACCCACCTTGGGACCCACCTGGCAGTCACCTGGACGAAAGGCGGTGCGAGGGGAGCTACCTGAGGGTCGGCCGACCCCCCAGGTCGGTCGAACCCATTTTGCGGCCGCTCGTGTCGCCCTTTCACGTGTCGAATTGTCGTGACGAACCAAAGGCGGTGCCAGGTGTTTGCTCGAATATTCCCTCTGGATCCTGCAGCTGCTTCTCATGGAAGATACATCAACTTGGCCCCCACTCCTCTTTGCCATGTGTCACCACCCTATTGGTGGTGCCCATGGCAGCCAAGGGGCTCCTCCTACTCTCCTTGGCCTATAAATAGAAGGGGAGGGGGCTAGAATAGAGACACATCCCATTCCTCTCCTCCTCATTAGAAACTCTTGTTTCTCCTCTCATTTGATCTCTCATGGATCAAATGGATTGAGGAGATTGCTATGTAGATGGTGGTGTAGGTGAGATCCCAACTTGTTCTTCATTTAGAGCAAAGTGAGTATTTCTGTATTTCCAATTAGACTAAAGTGATGTTCATGCATGGGTGATATGTTCTAGAGTTCTTCGTGCGTTCATCATTTAGAGGCTCGTGTTCTTCATGAACACGCTTCCTCAATCTAGTTGACGAACGAGTTACTCACGCTTTTGCGTTTGTTCATAAGTTAGAGGTTCGTGTTCTTCACGAACATGACCCTTGATCTTCTGTTATAAGTGCATAAGTTTGCATTCCGTTTGTGTGAATTATCCCGTTAGATTTTTGTTGACACTTCTTAACGCAATCACCTAAGAACGGATTTGGAATCCGTCCCCGGCAACGGTGCCAGAAATGCTTGTTGGTATTTCTTAACGTCACCACTATGGCGCCGGGTTAGCATGAGCGTGTAAGAATCAACCGGGTATACTGACGGGTGCGAACGAATCCGCAAGCGCACGGATACAACGTTGTAGCACTTCACCTCAGGAGTATTCCCAAGGGTATCAAATCCAAGGAACAGTATGGGGGACTCTACGAGTGACTATCCAAGGGCACACAGTCCCTACTGAGGTAGGTAAGTGATGTGAAGTCTCCTGTAGGTTCTCGACTCTAGAGAGGAACAACCTCGGATAAGAATCTCGCTTCGGACACCGCCCCCTCCTAGCTATAACAGTTGGTTCACGGCAAATGGTTGCCTACACGCTATCCGAACGTGGGGGATTTCAGAGGGTCCAACGGCTGTCACTATCGCGGCCTACCCCAAGACAAACCGTGGGATACAGGGCATTCGAAGGATAACCAGCAGTCTAGACACCACATCTACACCGCCGACTACTACTATAGCATGACTACGTCTGACGTCCTGTAGAAACACTATAGCACTCCGTATAAATACGAAGCGACGAACCCACGAGGTTGAGCTAGACCGTACTCGTCATTGAATCGATTTGTGCAAGGAGATATGATTGATACTTGATCTAAATCAGATATGCATGAGCTTCAGTATATTCTAATAGACAGGCAACCACACAAACAGAATGCAAACTTATGCGCTGATAACAGAAGATCAAGGGTCGTGTTCGAAGAACACGAGCCTCAAACTTATGAACAAACGCAAAAGTATGAATTACTCGCTCGTCAACTAGATCGAGGAAACATGTTCTTGAAGAACGCGTGCCTCTAAATGATGAATGAACGAAGAACTCAAGAACAAATCAGTCATGCATGAGAGCCACTTTATTCTAATAGGAAAATACTGAAATACTCACTTTAGTCTAGATGAAGAACTGCATCGCTCACAAGGTACAAGGGGACGATGGATGATGAACGGATCATCACCACCTCACCTCTACTCATCCACACACTCCTCTCTACCTAGCACCACCTAGTCTAGATCCTCCACACACTCACACTCATGGTGGGATGAGGTTTCACCTCCACCAATATAGAATGAGAGAGGGAGAAAGAGGCAAAGGTGAGAAATGGCTTCAAGTGTGTTCATCCTCTTCTTACCCCCCTCTCCTCCTATTCATAGGCTTGTGCAACCGGTGTGGGAGCACCCAAACACCCCGTGGATAGCTTCTAGGACAAATGACCAATCACCACATGGAAGCACCTGAGTGGGCGCCACAAGGTCGGTTCGGCCGACCTGTGGGGTCGGTCGACCCCCTGTGGGCCCCATTCAGGGTGTGCTTTCGCGTGGCGGCTGTCCTGTGGGTCCTGAGGTCGGTTCCTGGTGTCCACGTGATTTGGAGGCGGTTTAGGCGCTCTGGTGGGCCATGGGATCCATGTGATGCCTGCATGGCGACTTTTGATTCGCCGAGGCCTTCTCTCTTGGATTGGTGACGTCATGGATCCAGGGGATGCTTGCATGCAGCCCCTCATTGACTGAGCCTACCTTGCTAGGATCATGAGGGTGTCTTTTCTCTCCATTTCTTATGCTAATCACCTGCATTCAACTTAGCATGGCCACTTGTGGAAATTGTTAGTTTAAACTCCTATTCTAATGTGGACGCATAGTTCTTATGATAAAATGCAGGGTTTGACGGCCTTAAATTAGGTACTTAACAGCCGTCAACAACTCCCCCACACTTGCCCTTTGCTCATCCCGAGCGAAAGGGAAGATCAAATGGGTTTAAACCAAAGGTACAAGACAAGCATAGTAGTCATTCCAGGTCATACCTTGCTCTTGTGAACTATGTGGATTGGCTACAATGCCATCTTGAGTAGTTGATAAGAGGAATGACCATGAATCGAGTCTCTTAAGCACCTGTTGGTCAACACTTGGGGTTTTCTTAAATTTTTAAAAGAAAATTCTGCTCTGCCCTCCTTCTTTGATTCTCTCGGGTCGCTCAATGTGTATATGTCCTCACCTAGGCATTAGATTGCCTTTCTTCACCCTACTTCTAAAGATCGCTATATTTGAAGCTCAGGGTAGGATAAAGGTAAAGCATACTCATATCAGATATATTGCAAAGTCAAAAACTAGATCCACAGAGAAAATCAAATCATACAATCAGATCAAGATGTGCACACGTATGGGTATGGTGAGTATGGTAAGGTGGGTACTAGGCCCGGAGTGGGTGCTAGATATTACCATACATATATGATGAATGTTGGTAAATGGTAAGGTGGACACTAGCCCCGGAATGGACACTAGTTATTACCATCTAAGTTATAGAACTCCTTTTTGCATGATTCTCCCTCTTGTATGAAAAATCTTTTGAGAACATGGCTATCTCTATATATATATTTTTTTTCTTGTGGACCTTCATGTGTCCAACTCTTTTTCATTTTTTTCGATAGCCATGTCTCTTGTGTAACAAGAACTAGGAGGGAGAGATCAACACATATGGAGCCTTATTTTCACGTAATGGATGAATGATACAATGCTAACTTCTAGGGTAGAAGCATAGCAAGGGGAATATGGTGGTGTGCACATAAATCTTGATCATGACAGTAATGAAAAGAATTCTCACAAGGGTCACAGGATTTGACAAAGTTCAATGCAATAACAAGCAGCATATGAGTATAAGGTTTTCAACTATAAACATCATATGGCTTTGGCAGGACGGTGGCATATCAAAGAGGAGCTTTGCAAGAGCATTTTTTTTCAAAAACAAAATTATCCCAAGGGCTAGAACCAACAGAGTTAAGATCATGTCATCAAGTCATATCTCACTTGTCAACTACTTAGATAAGCATGTTGTCCTTATGATGATATTGTTCACAAGCCTCAAGGTTATAAACGAGGAATAAAACTTACGCATGTCAACCCCAGGTATGGAGTAAGCATTACCATAGATTTCTTGAGTTGATTTATGGAGAAATTATCAAGCATGAGCATACAAACTCATAAATCATGGTGAAATGAGGAGGAGATGCAAACCAGCGCTGGTTTTTGTGTGGACCAGACGGGGATTCCTGTGATGCGCATGAATGCATGTCCCATTTAGGTTCTCTAAGCGTAGTAGATCGCAAGTGCTGCATGAGCGTAGTTTGGGTGCATTAATGATTCATCGTGTTCGCGTTTGGAGAGTGCAGCTCTCCCCCACACTATCTTCTACCTGGGTGCAGTTCTTCGATACAAACAAAAACGAAAATAGCTAACACACATGTGACTCAACCGGGTTACATGACTGGTGGAGCCAAAATTATTCATTCAAGTTCACTAATAAAGAAATAGGCGCTTACACAAAAGATGGAAATAAAGGAAATGATTGGAAGGGAAATAAATTTAAGGGAAATAAATTAAACCTAACTAAGCGCCTATAAAGGGAAATAAGAGTGGGGCACGACCCTCTACTCAGCAAAAAGGGCTTCCAAACCCTCGGCCCCAATCAACCGCTGCAGCTTGGCGTCCATCTCCTCACGGGTCTTGAGAAGAAGGTTTCTAAGTTGTCGATATTCTGCCCGCTGCCTTTTCACAGTCTTCATTAAGAGGTCAAATTCAAAGTATGCCTCTGTCAGGTCATCTGCCACCTTGCCCGCACAGAGGTTCTTCCTGTTAGGCAATGAAGCTAGGATGCTGCCGAGCTCTGCCTCCCAATTCGGCAGGTAAGGCTTAGGTATCCTGCAGCTATCCTTAGGGTCCTTACTCCAAAGATGTGAAACCTGGTCTGAGGTTGCAGAACTTCATGCCACACATCTTGCTCATACTTGTGGCAGAAGGAGTCGCCATCTTCGTCAAACAGTGATCCTGTGTAGCGCTCTCCGGCCTTCAGTGGCGAACCTGGCCAATCATCAAACAGCACCTTCTTGCCTGATCTAGGGGCCGGCTTCTTCCCTAGGACATTGAACAGGGAGTAGTGACTGGCGAAGGTAGGAGGTGAGGATGAGCCGCGCCTAGCTGGGGGCTCTACCGAGTCTCCAATAGGGCTTCTCCCCTTCCTCTCTTGCTCCGGAGTCATCAAATCGTCCTGAGTTCCATCCCATGGGTGAAACTCGCTGACTCCTAGGTTGCTGAAGCAGAAGGACTTCTCCCCTTCAAAGCCAGAGGGAGCCATCGGGCAAAGGTGTGCAGAGCGGCGGAGCAGTAGCTGTGAGGAGGATCGAGCAGAGGAGATGGGGTTCTACGCGATGCAAAACTCCGTCACACGGCGAGGAATGGGTTTCTGGAGGACGATAGAGTGCGCACGCGAAAAACAAGAGGTAGCGACGGCCCTTGTGGGTTGGCCGACCTAGGGGATCGGCCGAGCCCATCTGGGCTCCGCTGGGCCTCTGCTTCGGCGTGTGGGCTCCTGCGGGGCTCAGGGTCTCTGGGTCAGGTGTCCCACCAATTCTAAGGTCGGAGGCTACAACAAGGGCTAGAATGGGATTTTGGGCATAAAATTGCCTTCTACCCCAAACAACTTTACTTAAACCTCTTTATACTTTAATAGCTCAACTTGGGGGTTTTACCTGGACTCATACCTGGATGAAAAGTTATTATTGCCCTGTTGCTTATATCGTCCATCTTCTCCTGGTGATATCCTCCTACTCTGCCTTGTGGTCCTCCTTGCAGGTTTCTTTATGATAGGATGTATTTTCCTTCCTGCAAGGTTAGTGAGTACGTACGATGCAAGCTATATATATGGTGCAACAGAGGTGATCCTCACAACCATCCCAAGGGAACTATGATGGGTAACCTCAGGAGGAAAGCACAGCTAGCAAGGCTATAGCACTACGGACAAGAGATGATAGAGGTGATGGAGTTGAGCACAAGATCCAGGCCTAAAGCCTAGAGTGCTCTAAGAGTGAAGCCTTCAACTCTAGAAACAGAACTCGAGAATGATCAGACCCCAAATTGAGTGAGTGAAAATTTATGGGTCGAACGATCATTCGAGCTGTAGATCAAGAGCGATGAAGTCGCTAGTTCATCCTCTCCCTGGGTTGACAAAGGATCTCACCCTCACCTAAGTGGGAGGACACATAAGTTAACCCAAGCTTCCAACGGGAGTGTAAAGGATAGGTGTGTAACCACACTTCCGCAGGGCATCGATCAGGTCATGGAGTGAAGAGTAGGATTTACATCCACTTGACTTGATCGGCATCGGTCTTAGCTGAACTTAGGATAACGAGATGGATTGCTCAACTAGACCGGATATAAAATCGTGCTTCCGTAAGCCAAAGATATGGAAGTTTCAAGCGCCAGGGCTCGTGTCTTGGCCTAACCCTCAGTGTGGCGTCACTTCGGATTGAGCCTTGACATGAAGCATGAAAAACATCCATCGTGACCTCCCCTGGAGAGTTGCGGGCAAGGTTGAAATTATCGTCCTCGCCAAGAACGACTATTCTTCCTCGACTGCTCCTCTCCTCCTTCCCTCGAGACTAGGTCTCGAGGGCCGGGTTTTAAGAGAAGAAACGATAGGGGAATCTAGGGGTAGAATTTGCACTAAGTGCTCTTTCCCATAGATTCCTGTCAGTGAGGAGTGATATCTTCGACGAGAGCATAGAAAAATCTGGCATGTAAACTCGGGCTCTTTCGAAGATGGGCTTAGGCAACTCGACATTTTCTCGTTTGGCTACCTCGTTACTCAAGTCAGGTGGGCAGCTAAAATCTCGGATTTCTCCTAGAATTTCCAGTCCTTGTTCTGGATCTAAGAGCACAAAGGCGCCTCCCGAAATGGCATCAAGCATCATGCCACAATCTCTTCGTAAACCAAACCGGAAATGCTGCAACAGCACTGGGTCAGGCAGACCAAGGACTGGGAAAGCTTCAACCAAAGAGGCACAATGATGCCAAGCCATGCCTAAGGTTTCCTTCTCTTTTTGTTTGAAACTAAGGATCGTCATTCTTAAGGAAATGACACGTCGTAGCGGAAAGAATCGAGTGCAAAAAGATGCTCTCAATTCCTCCTAGCGTAGGTGGTTGCAACCAAAACAACGGTACCAAGTTCTCGCTTCCCCGGAGAGAGAGAACGGAAACAGGTTCCTCTTAAGAACATCTTGTGTTGCCCCGGTTTTACCCTAGGTAAAACACAATTGCTCAAAGTCTCTTGCGTGATCATAGGGATTCTCATGACTCATTCCTGAGAAGGGTTTTTCCTCAACTAGCTTCATGAGAGATGGGTGAACCATACAAGGTGTTAGAAGAGCGGGTTGTCTCCAGAAAGTTGATTCCATGGTTTCACTCATAACGGGAGGAAGGTGTGTATAAGGATAACCTTCCTGGGGCAGCGGGGGTAAAGGTAGAAGTAAAAGGAAAACAAAAGATACGAGGATAGTCGGGTTCGTAGATTCTCGGTAACCGTTCCCCGGCAACGGCGCCAGAAATGCTTGTTGATACTTCTTAACGCAATCACCTAAGAACAGATTTGGAATCCGTCCCCGGTAACGGCGCCAGAAATGCTTGTTGGTATTTCTTGACATCACCACTATGGCGCCGGGTTAGCGTGAGCGTGTAAGAATCACCCGGGTATACTGACGGGTGCGAACGAATCCGCAAGCTCACGGATACACTATTGTAGCACTTCACCTTAGGAGTATTCCCAAGGGTATCGAATCCAAGGAACAGTATGGGGGACTCTACGAGTGACTATCCAAGGGCACACAGTCCCTCCTGAGGTAGGTAAGTGATGTGAAGTCTCCTATAGGTTCTCGACTCTAGAGAGGAACAAGCTCGGATAAGAATCTCGCTTTGGACACCGGCCCCTCCTGGCTATAACAGTTGGTTCACGGCAAATGGTTGCCTACACACTGTATCCGACCGTGGGGGATTTCAGAGGGTCCAACGGCTGTCACTACCGCGGCCTACCGCAAGACAAATCGTGGGATACAGGGCATTAGAAGGATAACCAGCAGTCTAGACACCACGTCTACATGGACCCCATTTGTAACGGTTGTTGTTTGGCGCCCGTTACGCACAAGCGTGGCAGGCTCAACCCCGACGTGGCCAACACAGTGCCCGTTACCAATGAGGACTTCCAGTAACGGGCTTCTTAAATGCTCGTTACTATTATTCTTTGTAACGGACGTTAAAATGCGACCGTTACGAAAGTTAAACCTATCGGTAATGGGCTCTTTAAGTCCATTACCGATCACTGCCATATCGGTAACGTGCTTTTAAGTCCGCTACTGGTGACAATTTGACGCCCGTTACTAGACTCAGAGCTCAATAATTGAAGTCCATTAGCACTGTCACTGCCGTCAAATATTTGACTATGTCAACATGGCAAATATTGGATATCACACAAACATATAATCATGTCTCTTAAATAAGATGCAAAACCACAAGTACACATAGATAGTAGTCATAAGAGCATATTCTACATATTTAAGATGCATATATATATAGCTAGCATTACATGTTCACATATGACATGCATAATGTTCAGAACAAACAGATTCACATGATCACATGTGACGTGCATCAGCAGGGGCACTAGTTAGATGGCTTCTTTTGTGCTACAGCCTCATGTTCAGCTATCTTTGCCTCTAGTTTTACAAGTCTTTCCTGCAGCTCAGCATTCTTCTTTGCAGCTTCGGCAAGTTCAATATCCTTCATCTTCTGTGCGCCTTTAAGCTTCTCCACCTCAGATTGTAGTATTTTCTGACCATTTGCTAGGAGACTTATGTCGTCCACAGCCTTGTCATCCATCCTTCTATCCACCTTGTCGAGTACTTTCCAGATGCAATGAAGATCCTCCCGAGTAACAACACATTTCTACAACAAAGGCAAATTGATGCAAGTTTCATAATTAGATTGCCAAGTTTAATATCATGAAAGATGTAACTGGTCAAACAAGAAAGTTGTTTAGCTGTAACTAAGTTCAGAGCTTGGTTGATCCTGTGGATTTGTTTCCAGATCATGTCAATGTCCTCCCAAGCTACAGCACCTCCCTAAAACAAAGGCACTGGATGTTCAGTTAATAAAAGTCGATGTAGCATGGAGATTCAGAAATTGAAGTAGTATATAGAATAAGTTCAACAATTTTGTGAGCAGCATATGATGAGTACCATGTATTAAATTTCAAGCATAACAAAATTTCTACTCGAAAGGTTAATAATATTCCTCCCGAGTAACAACACATTTCTAAAACAAAGGCAAATTGAAGCAAGCTTCACAATTAGATTGCCAAGTTTAATATCATAAAGTTGTAACCGGTCGAACAAGAAAGTTGTTTAGCTGTAACTAGGTTCATAACTTGCCTGCTGCTTCTCTTTACCAATGTCATCCTTCTTCATTCTTTCCATCCTGTTTAGGAATGTGCAGATGTAGTCTAAGGTTTTCTTGAGCTTGTCGATTTCTGTCCAGATCCTGACAATGTCTTGTGCTGGTACAACAACTTCCTAAAACAATGGAAAATTGATGCATTGGAACCATTGATCAGTGAAGGCACTGGATGTTCAGTTAATAAAAGTCGCTGAGCATGAAGATTCAGAAATTGAAGCAATATACAGAATGAGTTCAACATTTTTATGAGCAGCATATCATAAGTAACAGGAATTCAATTTCAAGCATAAATCTAACTTCAAGCATACCAAACTCGAGGAAGGCTCGTCCTCTGCCTGCCGGGCGTCACCGGAGTGCACCCCCTTGGTGCTTGCGCGCGTGTACGGCCTTCTCCCCCTGGCCGATGAAGAACCGACATCTTCGCTGCGGAACCTCACTCTCTTGGCGGGGGCGCCGGGCGGGGCCTTCTCCTCCTCGCTGCAGAACCTCCCTCTTGAGTCGCGGCGGTGGAATGACTGCTTTCCGCCGGCCATCTCTGCGACGGAGACGAGGAAGGAGAAGGGGATCGGAGAGAAGGTGACGAAGACGAGGAAGGCAGAAGGTTTGAGAAGGAAGGCAGAATGGCAGATCGAGTGGCAGGGGAGAGTGGCTTTTGGTCAAACATTGGGAACAAAGGATACGTGGATAAGCCAAACCTCGTCTCCAATGCACGGGGGCGGCGCGTGGGGCCGGCTCCTCCTCGTCGGTTTGGAGGGGAAAATGTGACGCGAAATAACCATCCCGCGTAGTCTCCTTTGTATCTGTCTTGATTGACAGGTCAACCCGATCTCTCAGGGCTCCCATTTCGACATACAGGCATAATCAACAAAAAAATCTTTTGAGACAAAACAGACATAATATAGATAAAGATAACTTGTCCACATATATAGATAAAGATTACTTGTCCACAGAGATCCACACAGATGTACATAATTATTACAAACAGTTAACTTGTCCATCTAGCTAGGCCTTAACTTGCCCGTCACATTTTTACAATGGTCATGCTATCTGACCATGCACATCAACAAAAGCATGCCCCCTTCAACATCAACAAAAGCATGGTATCTTCAACTAAGGTTTGCTTTTTTTGCAGCCTCTTCAAACGCAACCAAGGTATCTTGAAACACATCGAGCGCATCTTCCATGGGCTGCAGATTTTGTTCAGCCACAAACTTGTACCGCCTCATGAATGCAGCCTTTGTGAGGAGGATGTGCATTTCTTCCTTAATATTATCAACCCCAGGTTTCACATATTCCCAGACAGTGTCATGCCATTTTGATTCCTATGGAATGAAAAACATAGGAAAGTTGCTACATTGATCATTTGGATGAACCATAGGAATGAGAAGATTGAGATAGACAAAGGAACAAGCTAGCCATTTCGTAGGAACAAGTTGCTACATTGATCATGTTAGAAATCCTACAAAATCTCTATGGAACAAGCCATTTCATAAGAACAAGTAGATCAAGCTCAAGCTGAAGCTGCTCCATTTATAGAACAAGTAAAAGGCACTGTGATTCAGAGAAACTTGCCTCGCCATCGTCATGGTAGTTGCCAGCGTCAGATATGAGGTCCTCTACACCTTCGCCACTCCCTCAACCCCTCGCCGTCGTTGCAAGACATTTGCTGTCGCAGACATGAGGCAGGCGCCTTGCCCTCTTCGCTGCCCCCTTGCCGGCACGATCCTCCTTGCCATTGCTTGGCCTCTCGTCGGAACCCGAGAGGATCCAGTCGATGACGCTCATCTCCGGCTTTGGGTTCGCTGCACCGCCGCTTGGCCCCTCTCCGACGGTCATCATCGTCTCCGTCTTCGCCGCAATCTCGCCGGCGTGCGCGCGGATCCAGTTGCGGCACCGCATCGTGTTCGATTTCTCCTCCTCGATACACGGTGCGCGGGGTCGTCCGCTGCTTGACCCCTCGCCGGCGCTCATCGTCATGTCCCCGCCTCCGCTCACCTCGCCGGCGCCGCCTCCGCTGACCTCCGCTAATCCCTAGTGAGAAATTAGGAAAGCGTCGTGTGTGCTGCGCTTATCCATTCGTGAATTTATATACATTTTCAAAAATGGAGAGCCATTGCCGACGCAGATTCGAGAACCCACGTCACATTAGTTGTCACGTGGGGGCGGGCAGGCAACGGTTATCTTTTTTATATAGGCTGCTGACGCTGACACGTGGGCCCGACACTATTTTTTTTGAAATGAAACTTGCTTCCCTCAAATATTAGAGCCCATAAAACAGCACCTATAAATTCATTAAAAATACAAACAATTAGTAGTTGGTCATTTAGTATTCGAATAAAATATCAGCAGGCACACTTGTGTAACCAAAATTATCAAAATTCGAATTTTTATCTCGTGTTTGGGATATAATAATTCTAATAACGTATTAGGTTCGTCTAAAAATTCTACAAATTGAGTTGGCAACATAATTTGGGTCCCTAAACTTGTCATAAAAATTTCAAGTGGTTTCTAAAAAGAAAGATCATGCTTGTGTACAAATGTGTACATCTCTCACATAGTTTCCTAGAATGTTACTTCGACACTGAAGTTTTCCACACTTTACAACATGTTCGAACTCATATACATTTGAAAATTTAACACAACCTTGTGTCCACCTTAACAATATGAAATACAAAGTTTCATTAGTAATGGTTGTGTAAAACAAATATTATTTCTATGTTCTACTTATAAAGTACAAGATAAGGCATAAAAACATTACTAACGAAAAGGAAATATACACTAAACAATGAAATTAATGAAAAGATGGCGATTTTAGAAAGAATAAGAAAAAACAATCATCAAATTTGGATTACGTATGACCGAGAAATACGTGACACAAAATTTGGTTCCAGATTAAAAGGAGAAAGGAGAGCTGTTTCCTTTGTGGTCGGTTTCCAGTCAATAGAGGTATTAATAAATTAAAATAAGCTATATGAACAGTCTTTGCATTGGAACTTGAAAAGAGGTATTAAAATAAGGTATATGAACAGTCTTTGCGGGACAGAGAAAAAAGTCTTTTGTCAAATGCGACGCTGGTTAGTGGACACGCGTCGCCGCAGCGTACCACATTCCGAGGCGTAGTGGCGTGTCGCAGTGGGAAGACTGGCCGCCTGATGGTTCCCCGTCTTGTCATATAAATGCCCGGCCGGCCAAGAGCTTTCTTCCATAAGCTTCAAGGGCGCCACCAAGAAAACCCCAGCACCACCATCTCCGGTCACCAGGAGTTTCTTCTTCCTCAAGCGCGCGCATGACATCGTCGTCGAGCGAGCCATCGAGGAAGCGGGGAAGGGAGGAGGACGACAATGACATAAGCTGCCGCCGTCGTCTCATCCAGGAGGCGTCGGTGCCGCCGGCCTAGGAGGCGCTGGCGTCGCCGCCCGTGCAGCCCTCCTCTCTGAGTTCACAACTAGTTTTGGACAACATTTGGTCCGTCCAACTCTTGGCCGAAGCTTTCAGGAAGCTTCAACTGGTGGGAGTTAAGCTCGGCGTGCCACGACCCAACGATCCGCTGTAGAGGTCCGTGAAGGATTTCGCCTTCAAGATCCATTGGTTGGCTGGGGACCTTCAGAGAGTCGTGGTCTGGGGCGACGGCGACGGCGACGACGACGGCGATGGCGATGACGGTGATGACGGCGACGGTGACAATGGCAGCTTCGACGACGGTGATGAACGCGGCCTCGGCGGCTCCGACTCCGACTCCGACGGTGGGGCTCCTCCGGCGGCGGCGACAAGTCTTCCTACCTTAGCTTAATTAATTTGTTCCTCCTCTGTGTGTTCATCCTCCTCTGTTTGTTCGTGGAACTCTGCTTGTTCCTCCTGTGTGTTTGTTGAATTGTGATGAACTACATCTAAGTGGCAGGGGAGAGGGGCTTTTGGTCAAACATTAGGAACTCTGCTTGTTTGTCATGAACATGTTCCTCTGTTAATATGTGTTCCTCCTGTGTGTTCGTTGAACTTGTGATGAACTACATCTAACAATGGCAGAGCGGCAGGGCTGAGTAGTAGCTGCTTGTTACTCTATTTGTTAGTGAAAAGATTCTGAGTTTCGAAATGCGGGTGCAGGCTGGTTAATTTCACACTGAAATGTCAACACAGATGAATTGATGAAATTTGTGAGATGTAACACATTAAGATTCGTGACCCAATTGTCATTCCATTCCATTTTCTTCGTTCATACATTTAAGTTTGTCATCTGTGACAAATTTTTCATTCCTCATTCACACAGATGAAACAAATTAAAGCACCACTTTTCACATCACAATTACTTCTTTGCAGCATACATCCCCAGTAAACATCCAAATACTACACAAACAGCACCCACAATAATCAAGTTCATCTTGCAGATCACATTGTCCATCTTCTCCTCCAGTGCTTTCTTCCTCTGCTTGTCGTCCGGTGCTTTCCTCTGATTGTCGCTCCCAAGTTGACAATCCACTGAATCAACTACTTCATCGATCACGTCTGCCCAGTTCGATGGTCGAAACAATATGACGCCAGCATCCTTCAGCATCTGGAGATACTCCTTCTCGAAACGGTAATATCCACAAAGCTTGGGGAACTGTGCAAATCAAAAGCACATAAGAACCCTAACTCAGATTTGGGAAATCACAGCTCAGACTACTCACCACATTCCTCGCACACATGAAATAAAGGCGACCGTGGTTTTCACCTTCTTTCTGCGTCCTCCCCTCCACCACACGAGCCATACCACAGTCCGGGCAAGGGACCAGTGGGAAGCCGCTTAGCTCACCGACTGGATCCAAGCCGATGGAGTGAATGCGGCTGCCCCGGCCACCTTGAAACCTGCTCCTGCCACGTCCACCTCCAGACGAATCGGCGTAGTGCGACATGTGCGCGACAGTGGGGAAAGGAAGGGCGGGCAGCGGCGGAGCTCAGAGCGGGGAAGAAGAAGCAGGGAGCTCAGAGGTCAGAGCGTCGTGTGTGCTGCGCTTATCCCATTCGGGATGTTATATTCATTTCCAAAATCGAGAGTCATTTCCGACGCAGGTTTGAGACCCTGCGTCTCATTTGTTGTCAGGTGGGTTCGACCGGCCAGGCAACGTTATCTTTTTTATATAGGCTGCTGACGCTGACACGTGGGCCCGACACTAATTTTTTTGAAATGAAACTTGCTTCCCTCAAATATTAGAGCCCATTAAACAACACCTAAAAATTCATTAAAAATATGAACAATTCGTAGTTGATCATCTAGTATTCGTATAAAATATCAGCAGGCACACTTGTGTAACCAAACTTATCAAAATTCGAATTTTTATCTTATGGTTGGGATATAATAATTGTAATAACGTCTTAGGTTGGTCTAAAAATTCTACAAATTTACTTGGCAACATAATTTGGGTCCCTAAAATTGTCATAAAAATTTCAAATGGTTTCTCAAATGGAAGATCATACTTGTGTACAAATGTGTACATCTCTCACATAGTTTCCTAGAATGTTATACTTCAACACTGAAGTTTTCCATACTTCACAACATGTTCAAACTCATATACATTTGAAATTTTAACACAACCTTGTGTTCACCTTAACATTACGAAATACAAAGTTTCATTAGTAATGGTTGTGTAAAACATATATTATTTCTATGTTACTTGTAAGAAACAAGATAAAGGCGTATAAACGACATCCAGGAAATGGAGTTATATACGAAACAATGTCATAAATGAATAGAAGTTTATTTTAGAAAAAATCAGAAACAAATATCATCAAATTTGGATTACGAATGACGGAGAAATACGTGATTCAAATCTTTGATTGCAGATTAAAAGGGGAAAATGAAGCGAACAGTTCTTCATTCGAATAGAACTAGCCCCGGCCTGACGTGTTTTTCTAATAATATTGGGCCTTTCAGTTTTAAGGCCCACACACGCCCACTCGCTCTAGGGTTAGTAGGGAAAGACTCCTCCCTCACGCAGTCGCCTCCTCACTCTCCCCTCGCGCCGTCGTCTTTCTCCCCCTCGCGCTGCCGCCGCTTCCTCCCCCTCGCCCCCTCTGCCGCCGCTTCCTCACCCTCGCCTTCCTCCCCTCACCCCCTCCCCCTGCGGCGCAACGCATGCTACACACCTTCGCTGAGACGCATGCCACACCACCCCTCACCTTCCAGCGACGACGACTAGGAGGAGGAGGAGGGATCCAGCGCACGAGGTCGACGCGCACTAGGTGTCGCCCCAGCTATTTTTTTTTCTGGCTTCGCCATTGATGCTCAGTTAGGGTTTCGAGTTTCAAAACGTATACTTAGTATTTTCCTTTCAACTCACTCTTATATTTGGTTTTGCTCTTGTTCCATATGTACATTTGGACATTCTCTCCAAGTTGAATAAGTACCTCATCAGCAACAGAGGCAGCGAGCATCTTCCTCTTTAAAATGGTATGGTCGTATTGCCTGAACTAATTTTTTGGTTTCTGAATATTGCATTTATGTTAATGGTTTACCATAGAACCAATGAGATTATAGTGGGCTAAACTAGTTACTATAATTATTTTCTCATTTGTATGGTCTTGTACACAGTTCTCTGGGTGTTGATTAGATAAATGCTTAGCTGTTATGCATGGTTAACTAAAAATGTGCTCTACTTGTCTCCTGTTGTAGCATGTCTCCTGGGAGAGGTAGCAGTATGGTCTGCTTTTTGTGCTATTCTTGGACACTGAGCTGACCTTTCTCATAATCCCTTGACAATTAATTCACAGGATAACTCTGTCGAGGACTGCCGACATGGGCAATTTGAAGAAGATGCATATAATGAATTAGATGGATATGCCACTGCTAGTGAAGAACAAGAGCAGGTGGGTGGGGCTACGGGCCGAGCCAGAGTGCCAAGGACAGCGACAAAGTGGCCAAGAGACAAAATGGTAGTCACTGAGGTTGAGAGAGGGGGGATGCCAGTACCATTGACACAAAAGCGCAGGTTCAGGGCGCTTGCAAGGCTCATCGCTAGACAAAAGATACCTTTGGATTTGCCAGAAATAAAAAAAACTAAGCGATGAACAAAAGTGGTACTTGTTTGAAACCTATATGCAGAAACACTTGGAGTTCCAAGAAGACATGAAAGAGCAGGCATTCAAGCTTTTGTGGAAGATTGCAGACAAGGCATGGAGACAATTCAGATTTTAGGTTAGGCGAGATTTTATCAGAAAAGAACTCGAGCCATTTGGAAAGCACGACTTTATCAAGGCGGAAGAGTGGACAGAGTTTGTGAAACAGCAGGAAACCGAGGAAGCCTCATCTCTTAGTGGCAAGTTCAAGTCACTTCGAAGCCTGAACACAAATGAGCACAGCATGGGTCTAGCTGATTATTGTGGAAAACTACCATTGTGGGAGGAAGAGGACAGGAAATTAGCTGCGGCTGGGATCGCCAACCCATATGATGCCATCACTGATGATCGTTCTAGGAATTGGATGCGAGCAAGGAGTAAACTAGTGGTGAAAGACGGTGTTGCCGAGGTAGTGTTCAACAAAGTAGCAAATGAAAGTGTGGCTGCAGACATTATGGAAAAGAATGCAAATGCAGAATCTTCAGGAATGACTTCATGGCTGAGGGAGAATGATGTGCTAAGTCAGTGCTTGGGCCGCCCCGAACAACCAGGTCGCATGCGTGGTGTCTCCAGCTACTAGGGCTGGAAGTTTGCATGGCCTCAGCATGCTTCCATGTACAGGAAGAGGAAGAGGGCCAGTACTGACTCATCAGTTGATAAGCAACAGATGAAGGAAGAAATCAAGCAAGAACTCAAGGCTGAGATGGAGAAGGATATGCTTAACATGATGACACGAGAGTACCAGGTGGTGTTTGCACCAGTGTCCAATCGCACAAGCCCTTCACCCGCCGGACTGAAGAGCAGTTGTGCGTCCGCAGATAATGTAGGTTTGATCAACGGCACTATAGAGTTGTCGACAGAGGTACTGCACATTACTTCCCCCACACAGGAAGACCTTATAGGCACGTTGACTGAACCCACAGACTGTGGCCTATGGATCATATTTCACGGTGTTGAATGTGAAGCTGCAATTGGTGTGGTTCAACCAGAGCAGACTACGGTACACACAGTCCCGATTCATGAAGACTGTGCTGTGGTTGAAGTGTTGCATGTATATTCTGTCTTTAGGGATCATGTGCTGGAACACCCTCCTAATGACGAGGTGACGACACTTGGACAATCTCTACACCAGAGGATACAGTGGAAGAGGTGTCACATTCACATAAAGGGAGCACCAATTGCAAAATCTTGTTCGCACACTATGGTACAGTTTCCTTCTGGTTCACAGACTACAGGACAAAACCCAAACCCAAAAATGCAAACTACAGAACAAAATTCCCCACCTGGTAACCCACCTCCTTCTCCTCGTCCACACCCAGAAACGCAAATTACAGAACAGATTCATTCCCAACCTGGTAACCCACCTCCTCCTCCTCCAGACCTAGAAACGCAAATTACATCCCCACCTTCTCATGAAAGAACAAAACCTCCATCCCCAAAAGAAAGTGCTCAAAACAATGATGCCAAAGCAGAAGCCCAGAGTCATGTGTTGGCTGATGCCGAGAAATCTGTCGACGATAGTTCGAAGAAAGCTGCAGGTACATCTGGGCCCAATATCTCTGCAATAGCTGTTGGTCAGACACCACCTGAGAAACCTTCTTCAGCCATCTCAAAGCAGCAGGAAAAGAAACTCACTGAAAATAAAAGGTCTACCAGAAAGCGATATGAGAAACCTTCTTCAGCCATCTCAAAGCAGCAGCAGTAGAAAATTGCTGAAAATAAAAGGTCTCAGAAGCCTACCACAAAGCCTTCTTCAGCCATCTCAAAGCAGGAGGAAAAGAAGCCTGCCAGAAAGCCATCTCAGAGAAACGCTAAGAAGAAGGCAGCCAATGTTGCTATGACTCATATTAACCCAAACTACAAATTTGGAAATGCAATGCTTAGTGCTGCTGAACTCAACCATCCGTATACTCCTCCTTCTTCTGTCACTAATCTCCACAATTTCTACATGGGACGTTGTAAGGACAATGATGAGTCTCTGATTCAGGGCATAATATGGCCCAAGCACGGCTGGTGGCCTGTGAGAGAAGATGAAAAATACAAGTTGTTGTCTGTGATCATCAGCGACTTGTACGATCTCTTCAACTTGGATGCTTTGGATATGGGACTTCTCCGCTGTTTCATCCTGTAAGTTGCTTGAAAATTTAATCTGCTTCTCACTAATCATTTTCTATCTAAATGTGCTTTCTACCTCAGTTCATCTTTACTATGTATTTTGCCTCCTTACACTTTGTTTTTTCTTAATATTAGGAATATGGCTGTAGAAGTACGGCAGAAGAAGGAACCCGTTGCCTTCCTTGATCCTGAATGCTTTAGCCAGTCAAATATACAAAATAATAGGGACGTTTTTGTGTCCTACACGAAGCGTGCCTACCAGTCATATGCTAAAAAGAGAGTGATCATTTCCTGCTATAACACTGGGGAGCACTAGATTGCTGTGGCGATCTTTCCAAAGCACAAGACGGTCTTGTATCTTGATTCATATAGGATGCTAGACACTAATTTCTCTCAGTTGGTACTTGCCATTGATGAGTAAGTTCTTTTTCTTTCTTAACCTACAAACTTCCTCAACAAACTCTGCGGAGTTTATTAATGGTGCCCTAACCATTGTTGCATATTTTGTTGTACTGCTTGGAATAGTTACTGCGATGACAACAAGTTGCCCCACTGTGCCTTGAACCATGAGAAGGCTTTTGATGTACGTATTACTTAGTATTTCCTACCTGTGGAAGCTAGTACTAAAGCTTGAGTTTATTTCTTCTCACCACTGTTTGTCTATGTATATTTATCGCAGTGCCACCAACAACCTTACAATTCCAGAGTCTGCGGCTTCTATTGTGCCTATCACATGCTTACAGTGAAAAATAAATTGAAGGACCCTGAGGTACTTTCTTGGGATCTGCAATTGTAACACCTGCAACTGAGCACAGTTCTTGCTTATTAGCACTGCACATGTTTGGTAACCACCTGTGTGCTGACTGCTGACATTGTTATATTCAGGCATTTCGCATACCTACTTGTCAGCTGCACCGAGACACGCTGCTCCACATTAGGGAAAGAATTGCCTCATTCCTCATGGACCAGGTGATCGCACCCTCAGGAAAATTTCACATTAATGATGCTATGATGGCTCGCATTGTATCTGATACCAATCCTCATGGCCAGTGATGATATTGTTGTGAACCTTACTTAGCTTGTTAGAAGAGGATACTGAATGCCTGAATTTTGATAGCTTATGCATGTGAATCTTGTGGATTTCTATTCAGTTTGTGGAGTTTTGTGAATGTGGATGCTGGACCTAATTTTTGTGAAAGTAGACAACGCGTCTCCTTTAGTCTAGACAGAGGAGACGCAAGTTCACAGTACTCGTCTCCTTTGGTCGATTAGAGGAGACGCACGTACACAATAGGCGTCTCCTTTGGTTCAGACAGAGGAGACATAAGTACACAGCACGGGTCTCCTTTGGTCCAGACAGAGGAGACACACGTACATAGTACGCGTCTCCTTTGGTCAAGACAGAGGGAGACGCGTACTGACAAGATGCGTCTCCTTTGGTCAAGACAGAGAGAGATGTGGGTTCACAGCAGGCGTCTCCTTTCGTCGAGACATAGGAGACACGCACTGACAAGACGCGTCTCCTTTCGTCCAGACGGAGGAGATGCGCACTGAGGAGACGCGTCTCCTTTCGTCCCAACGGAGGAGACGCGCACTAACACGACGCGTCTCCTTTCGTCAAGACAGAGGAGACGCGTCATTTTCCTCGTCTTCGATGTTGAGTTCATGTAACGGGCTCAGTTTCTGTGGCCGTTACCAAAGGTCCATGTGGGCCCAGAGAAACAGACATTTCAGGTGACCGGTAACTAGTTTCGGTAACTGTCTTTGTTAGGCACCTGTTACTAAAGCGTGTTATGAGTAACGGGCTCAGTGTCTGCACCCGTTACCAAAGGCTCTGGTGGGCCGGGAGAAACAGCCATTTCAGGTGACCGGTAAGTAGTTGTGGTAACGGCCTTTGTTCGACGCCCGTTACAATTACGTGTCATCAGTAACGGGCATCGGCCCGTTACCTTTGTTGGCTTATTTGTAACGCTTGATCGGTAACGGGCGCTTTGCCCGTTACCAATGGCCATCCGCACCCGTTACCAATGTCTATTTTTCACATAGTGTCCTACAACTCAAATAGAAGATACACACCCCTCAGGGGCAATATGGTCTAGTCTTCATCGAGTGGACACGCTTCCACCCCGGCTTTGCTTCGCATCGATGCAAACCCCGCGATCACGCCACGTGCCCCCCGCCTCGAAGCTTCCCGATGCTCCCGGATCACCGTCTCTGTCGCATCGGGCCTCCAGACTTGGTTTTGCGGCCCAAACCAAGAACTGTCCGCCTGATGGTTTTGTGGGCAAACCACCAAACCCCGCATGCAAGCTTCGACCTCGATCCACTACCTTGCACCAGCCCATGTTCTCGACTTCAGCCCGCTAGTCTTGCACCGTACGGCTCGCACTTGACCCCATCGGCCACTGGGTCCATCAAACCAAGCCTACTTGCCTCTCCATCACCCGGAGGCCGCCACGGCTAAGGCCTTTCGCGCTTGTTCTTCACCTGCACCGACACGAGTCAAGCCGCACCATGTACCTGCACACTTAGCCAAGCATAATTCCACACAAAGTTGTCTATCACTCATCACTACGGAGCGACCCTCCATTGGTCTTCGGACACACCTGGTCCTCAAGCGCAATCACCTAAGAACAGATTTAGAATCCGTCCCCAACAACGGCACCAAAAATGCTTGTTGGCGTTTCTTAACGTCACCACTAGTTGTGCACCTAGAGGGAGCATATAAGAGCAACCGGGTATACCGACGGGTACGAACGAATCCGCAAGCACACGTAAATACCGCTGTAGCACTTCACCTCAGAAGGAGAGTATTCCAAGGGTATCGAATCCAAGGAACGGTGTGCACTATCTTCTATTCTAATATGAACGGTCCAAGGACACCAGACTCCTGCTAGGATAGATATGGGTTGAGAAGTACTTTCTTGAGGAGCTTAACTCTCGAGATGGATATGACCGCTATTAGTCCTCTCCGTGGAGTGCCAGCCCATCCTAACTTTTTAGGGAGAGGCCAATGTTCTGGCAACGGGGCCCAACACCGTACATAGGCCAGGAGGGTTTCAAAGGGTCCAACAGGCTGTCACCACTGCGGCCTACCTCTATCGTTACGCGAATGCACTTGGTCTTCGTATGATAACAAGAGTCCAGACACCATGTCTACACTACCGATTACTACAATAGCGCGGTTACTTCTGTCGACCCGCTAACAACACTATAGCAACTCGTATAAATATGAGACTACGAACTAGAGAGAGAACGGCTCAGATCAAACTAGTCATCAAGTTATGGAGCAACAAGAAAGCTTTTGGATGCAAACTAGATACAGCAATCTTACTAAGCTAGACAAGATCTAAACATGCAAACAGATACTTGAACTAATACACCTGCTCTAAAGGATCGAAGCCTTGTGTCACAAAGAGAGTCATCGTGGGAGCTCGATGTTGACTCTGGACCATGATCGAAAGCAACACGATGCGGGCCAGCGGGAAGAGGCTGAAACTTGGTCGAGAGTGGTGACGATCGTTCGCCTTCACAAAGGTGAAGAGAGTCTCCCGAGTCATCCTCATGAGGGGTAGAACATTCTACAACCTTAATGAGAATGGGCTCGGATGATGCGAACATAGATGTATGCATCATCTTCTCGAGGGGATTTCGCTGGGGAAGAGGCTTTGCCATAGGACGTTCCAGACAAGGGGTAATAGTGGCAGAAACGATTCCCCTAAGCTTACCATCTAGGCTCCCTAAAGATGTATCGAAGAGCTGCTCTAAAGGGAAGCCTAGGAGGAGATCGAGATCAAGGACATCAAAGATGTGAAAGTCTAAGCTAGCCTCGATCCCGTCTATGATAAGCGGCACAACACTTGCAATCCCGTGACATTTAAGAACACGTCCAGATGGACAGGTCTTGAGGAGCATGTTGGATGATGCTAGCGGAACTCTGCCCAAAAGAGTTTCCGCTAAGTGCCATGGCAAAATGTTAACCTCCATGATGGGGTTACAATGGGCCTCTACGGCAATGCCTCTAATAGAGCAAGGGACAACTAGAGAAGGTGAACTATTCCAAATTACTTCGGAAAATTATGTCACTCCCTCTGACCATTCCTCCCTCATGGCCTCCTCAGCATATTCTTCGTCGGGAGCATCAGGAGGTAGAGGAGATATCGTAGGTCTAGGGAAAGGTTCTGTCAAAGGATGTCTAGATGATCCAGCATGGACATAAATGATTTCCCTAAGCTCTTCTTCTGGGTTTCCTTGAGATTTAGCAAGAAGTTTTTCTAAGGGGAAACCTAGGAGAAGATCAAAATCCATGATGTCATAGATGTGGAAATCTAATCGCACCTCTATGTCATCAATGGTGATCAGCACGTCCCTAGCAATCCCCCGACATGGAAAAACACAGCGCCACCTGGGACTATGGAAAAGTCTATCAGTCGGGATCAAGGGTGTGTCACCCACCAGAATATCCAAAAGGGTCTCTGGTATGATGCAAGCCCCAACAGTAGGGTCATGGATAGGGTCTATGGTGTTTCCTCTCATGGAACAGTGGATGATCGTGGAAGTCGAGCTAACCCGAATTGCTTCGGATGTATGGTTCCGAGATGGCCAATCCACTATCGTCCTATGATTCCAAACTTCGTCAAGGACCTCATAAAGGTCCAGCGATGATGTAGGCTTCTTGTACCAAGAGTGATCTGAGGTATTGCTAATGTTTCTAGAAGGATCATCCTCAAATCGGGAAAAGAACTCCGAAGGTTGAATTTCTTCTTCCTTTGGTGTTTGTGATTCAAGAGAGGATTCAATAGAGGAATCAAGGGATTCAGAGAATGAAAGCTCAAATTCGGCTATTGAGAGACTCTCATAGCTCGACTCAGATGTTTGGTAGGATTCGTCATAAAAGTCATGGGAAGAAGAAGTTTCTAAGAAGAATTCTAGGATCTCTCTTCATTCCTGTGGAGTTTGGGTTTCGAACGATCCTCCAGCTATGAGGTCGAGCTCTTGTACAGATTCCAAATCTATATGTGTGTAAAAGATGTTATTTGAAATATCATCGGATATAGACAAGTCTGAGCTAGATGTCAAGAGACTTGAGAACCTAGCCTAGGCTGCACCTATGGACTCCATCTCCAATTTCTCAAAGTCCAAGAGGTCAAACGGTAGAGAGTTTATATGTTCCGGATGGGAGAACGAATAACAAAAGTTATCTCGTAGTTCTTCCTAGCTATTCACACTACCCACCGTGAGGGTGTACATTGTTTCACCCTATCTACAAGAGAGAAAGGGGACAATTTCCACCTCAAAGTCTCCTGTGTCATGCCTAGCACAAGTAGGCATGAACACAGTCCTTCGAACTCCTCTACATGAACATGAGGATTATCGCTAATCGCTCCGGAGAAGGGTTGATTTTGAACCATGGCTATAAAGCCAGGACCGAGTTCGCAGCAAGATGAAGAAGTTGATGGTTGCTCTAAGACAAACTCGCCCCTAGGGGTAGAGAGCCTTTGACAGGAACGCATCTCAAAAGGGTAACAGGCGTAAAGGTAGAATTCAAGAAAACAAAAAAGATAAATACGAGGACCACTAGGTTTGAAGATAGATACAACAACCGTTCCCCGGCAACGGCGCCAGAAATGCTTGTTGACACTTCGTAGCGCAATCACCTAAGAATAGATTTAGAATCCGTCACCAGCAACGACACCAGAAATGCTTGTTGGCATTTCTTAACGTCACCACTAGTTGTACACCTAGAGGGAGTGTATAAGAGCAACCGGGCATACCAATGGGTACGAACGAATCCACAAGCGCACAGAAATACCGCTGTAGCACTTCACCTTGGAAGGAGAGTATTCCAAGGATATCGAATCCAAGGAACGATGTGCACTATCTTCTATTCTAATATAAACAGTGCAAGGACACGACACGCCAGTTAGATAGATATGGGTTGAGAAGTACTTTCTTGAGGAACTTAACTCTCGAGATGAATCTGACCGCTATTAGTCCTCTCCGTGGAGCGCCAGCCCATCCTAACTTTTTAGGCAGAAGCCAATGTTCTGGTAACGGGGCCCAAATCGGTACACAGGCGCGGAGGGTTTTAAAGGGTCCAACAGGTTGTCACCACTGCGGCCTACCTCTATCGTTACGCGAATGCACTTGGTCTTCGTAGGATACCCAGAGTCTAGACACCACGTCAACACTACCGATTACTACTATAGCGCGTTTACGTCTGTCGACCCGCTAACAACACTATAGCAACTCGTATAAATACGAGACTACGAACTAGAGAGAGAACGGCTCAGATCAAACTAGTCATCAAGTTACGAAGCAACAAGAAAGCTTTTGGATGCAAACTAGATACAACAATCTTACTCAGCTAGACAGGATCTAAACATGCAAACCAATACTTGAACTAATGCACCTGCTCTAAAGGATCGAAGCCTTGTGTCATGAATAACACAAGCATCTAAACTATGAACGAGCCAAGAACACAAGAACATATCATTCATGCATGAAGTTCACTTTAGTCTAAATAGGAAATGTTGAAATACTCACTTTGCTCTAATTGAAGAACAAGCATCCACGAGGACATCAACTCACTCCTCACCCTATCCTACCTAGCAATCTAATCACACAACCAACACATGGGAGAGGTGAGATTCCACCTCTCCAAGGGAGAATGAGAGGAGAGGGAGAAGGAATGTGCTCCAAAAGGGAGCCCCTCCCCTCCTATTTATAGAGGAGGGGGTGGCTTGCTTTGGTGCTCCAAGTGCTCCATCTCGTGCAGCCTTCCTGGGCGCCTCCAATAGTGTGGTGACACGTGGCACTAAAGAACCGGGTGAAACCAGGCCAGAACCGTGGAATCCTAGGCGCTCTGGGGTGAAAACTACTCCTAAAAAGGGTGACTGGGCCTGAACCAGCCGAACCAGCAGCGGACCGGCAGGCGGACCAGTGGGAGCCGCGGCACCGCCTCACCCCGCGTGAATCGGCGGCTGCCACGTGCCCCGGGCGAGAGGCCCCCGCGCGTCTTCCCGCGTACGCGTCGCACGCGTGGTCTGCGTGAGGCCGTTGCGCCTGCCGATGGCCGACGTGTGGCCCGGGCTGGGACGATCCGGTGCGTCCACTCGACCAGCACGGCGATCCGCACGAGTGCTGACGCACCAATTAGAGGCTGCCACATCACCCAGCCAATCCATCTCCCCCTGCGCACGTCATCCATCCGTGGGAGGAGCTGGGCTCCAATCGGTGGCGGCCACGTGGCCTGGCGGGTCCGCTCCCGCGCACACGCATGACGCGCCGCTGCAGAGGTGGCTAGCCGCTGCCAGGCCGCCATGTGGTGCCCACACGCACGTTGACCAGGCGGTTGTGGGCCCCGGGTGACATCAGCTATTTTGTCCTTTTCTTATCTCCTCCATACGAACTCCGATATAGGCATATAATATGTCCATTTCGATCATCTCGACGAGCCCGTCGCAATGGTGCTGTCCAAATTTGCATTTCAAGTTGTTTATGATGATGTCCTTTAATAGCTATTGGATCACTTTCTCTGAACTGTACCATTTGGCACGCATTTCGGTGCATCCTGCAACAAAAGGTAGAAACACCAACACTTGTGGAAGCTATCAGTACCAAGCCCTATTCTAGTGTTGATGATTCTTTTACATTTATTTTATGCAGGTATTGACGGTGTAAAAGTAGTACTTAACAGTCGTCAACACACACGGGCAAGAATTTCGTCGCACAAGGTGGCTTTTGCGGCATGGTGCACTCCCAGAAGGGTTGGAAGAATAGCTCGGATTCGAACTCTGACTCCGAGGAAGAGGTACGACATGATCCCAACTTCTTGCTAGAGGAGAATGCTAGGCTGAATGAGTTGCTTGATAACTGTGATGATGTGCTTAGGAAGACCAACATGGAGAAGAGAGAGTTTCAGTCTTTGCTAGGTGATGCTAAGGACAAGATAGTTGAGCTTGAGTCTTTGCTTGTTGATGCTAGCACTGAGATAGACTCTTTGAAAGTTTCTCCTATTGTTTCTGATGAGGTTGATTGTGGTGATTGTTTTCCTGGCTAACTTGACTGCTCTCAAGGAGAAGCGTGCCTCAACTCTTGAGGAACTAGATGTGCTTAGGATTGAGCGTGATGAGTTGAAATCTAGGCCTACTTTGTTAGGTGCTTGCACCTCTTGTCCTGTGTTGCATGCTAGGCTAGATGAATCTCATACCAAGATAGTTTCTCTTGAACCTGCATTGAAAGCTCCTATTCCTACATCATTCTCTACCTGTGAAATGCATGCTTTGAAAAACATGGAACTTGCGCATTATGTTGATCGTTTCCAGGATGGGAATGATGAGTTGAGGAAATTGATGGGTTGGTTGTCTGGGCTTGAGCCACAGTTGAGTTTGATGTTGGCTGAGTTTAAGAGGTTTGATGGTCAGGCAATGGGGGCTGGCAAGAGTGGTGAGAAGAGCGGTGAGGGAGAAGAGAAAGTTGGAGAGATTCCTATTCCACCACACACTACACCCATGAACAAATTCGCACCCAAGCCAAACCACCTCAGAAACAAGCTTGATACAACCCCAGATCCACCAGTGTTCCCCCACAAGACAGAAAACTACAAGAAACCCATCAAGTTTGTGAGCACCTAGGGAAGTGTGATTGGGGGGAAGTCAAGAGAGAAAGCTGTTGAGAAGCCCACAGAGAAGCCACAGCCTAAGCCACAACCGGTCTGCTTCCATTGTGAGTATTGTCAGAGGGATGGGCATAAGGATGAGTTCTGTTTTAGGAGGAGAAGGGATGATAGGTTTGCTAGGGAGATAGCAAACAAGGATAGGTACCACCCTTCTCATGGTATCCCTAAGCCTCGTAGAGGGCCTCTATCTCGGGGTGATGGGTTTGTGCGTACGGTTCCCACTCGTGGTGGTGGAGGTGGTTTTCCTCAGAGAGATAGGCGTGTTGAGTTTGGGCATGGTGAGTTTGCTGGACGTGCTCCTGCTAGTGACCGTTACGAGTTTGGGAGGCACGATGGCAGTTTTGGTTCTCAGAGGGACTACGGGCCACATTTTCCACCTCATGGTGCGCGTTCCCCTCTAGTGATACGTGACAGGTTCTTTGGTGGTAGGCGTGAGAGGGCTCCGCCTAGAGGTTTTGATACGATGGATTTTGCTAACCCTTCTTTTGAGGAAATGGCTCAACACTGGTTTGACACTTTTGGTACTAACCCCAGTGTTGAGTCACTTGCTCATTCTCGTTCTCGTTTTTGATTTGCAGGTGGGAGGCTTGGAGGACTTTTGGTTGATCGACTCCGATTGTTCGCGTCACATGACCGGAGATCGTGGGTGGTTCTCCAGCCTCACCCCAGTGAGTACGAGGGAGTACATCACTTTCGGGGACAATGGGAGAGGACGAGTGCTTGCTGAAGGTATGGTGAAGGTGAGTAGCAAGTCACTTGAAGAGTGTGGCTTTGGTCAAGTCACTTGATTTTAACCTGTTGTCAGTATCCTAGTTGCTTGCCGAGGGTTTTGAGGTTTGTTTTAAGTTGGGAGCTTCTCGTGTGCTTGATTCTCGAGGCGATCTTGTCTGTACAATCGTCCTCGAGGGTCAAATCTTTCGTGCCGATTTTTCCTAGTCTGTTGGTCCTCCTTGATGCTTTGTTGCTGGCGTTTTGGCTGAGCTTTGGAAGTGGCATAGGAGGCTAGGACACTTGAGCTTTGAGTTGCTTTTCCGCTTGAGTTGTCTAGACCTTGTCCGAGGATTGCCTAAGTTGAAATTCGAGAAGGATTTGGTTTGTGCTCCTTGTCGGCATGGAAAGATGGTTGCTGCTTCTCACGCCCCTCTGACTGCGGTCATCACTGAGCGACCTTGTGAGCTGTTGCATATGGATTTGGTTGGGCCAGCTCGTGTTCACTCTGTGGGTGGGAAGTGGTATGTGTTGGTTGTGGTTGATGATTTCTCGAGGTACTCTTGGGTTTTCTTTTTGGAGGAAAAGAGCGAGACATTTGGCTTTGTTCAAGACTTGATCTTGAGGTTGAAGAATGAGAGACATGGCGATGCCATTCGAGCTATACGCAGTGACAACGACACAGAGTTCAGGAACTCTCATTTTGATGCCTTTTGCAGTGATCTTGGTCTCGACCATCAGTATTCTTATCCATACGTCGCTTGCTAGAATGGCGTAGTGGAGAGGAAGAACTGGACACTTTGTGAGATGGCCAGGACGATGCTTGATGAGCATAGGACTCCTAGGCGTTTCTGGGCCGAGGCGGTCAATACCGCTTGCTATGTGTCGAATCACATTTTCCTTCGTGCTTTCAAGAAGAGGACTTCACATGAGCTGATGCATGGGCGAAAACCCAAGGTGAGTCACTTCGTGCTTTCAGATGCAAGTGTTTTATCCTAAAGAAGGGAAAGTTGGATAAGTTTGAGGCTAGATGTTCGGATGGTATTTTTCTCGGTTATGCGATTCACTCTAGAGCATATCGTGTGCTCAATCTTGACACTAACCGAATCATGGAGACTTGAGAGATAACCTTCGACGAGACATAGCCATGTAGCTCTTCTGCCTTTGAGTGTGCAGATGACGAGGAAATTGGTGCGAAGATCATTGAGGATGAGAAGGATGGAGATGGAGACGAAGACGATGATGGTGGTGATGCTCCCGTGGCTGGTCGTGTACACGCTACTTCCACTATGACGACGATGATCGAGGATGGTCCATCCCCTACACCCACTACGACTAAGGCTGTTCGAGTGGAGGCTGCTGCTGTGGGGGAGCTTGCGTCCAGGCGAGAGGCTCCCCAGCATGTACAGGTGGATCACCCACCAACGACGATCATAGGTGACCTTCATGAACGCACTACACGGTCGAGGTCATGGATTACTTCTCACTTTGCTCACTCTGCATTTGCTGCTTCGGTTGAGCCCAATGATATTCGACACGCTTTGTCTGATGCAAACTGGGTGAATTCCATGCATGAGGAGTTAGAGAATTTTGAGAGAAACCAAGTCTGGGTGTTAGTTGATCCACCACCAAATTGCAGTACTATAGGTACCAAGTGGGTGTGGAAGAACAAGGAAGGTGAGAATGGGATGGTTGTGAGAAACAAGTCGAGGTTGGTGGCTCAGGGGTTCAACCAGAAAGAGGTCTGGAGGCAATTAGGATCCTTCTAGCCTTTGCTGTGGCTAAAGGGTTCAAGTTGTTCCAGATGGACGTGAAGAGTGCTTTCTTGATTGGGGTGATAGAGGAAGAAGTGTATGTGAGGCAACCCCTGAGGTTTGAGAGTGAGAAATACCCACAGCGTGTATAAAAACTCTAGAGAGCACTTTATGGGTTGAAACAGGCACCGAGAGCTTGGTATGGTAGGTTAAGAGGGTTTTTGCTGAGCAAGGGGTTTGTGATGGGCGCAGTTGATAAGACCCTGTTTCACCTTAAGCATGGAAATGACATGTTGATTGTTCAGATTTACGTGGATGACATAATCTTTGGTGGCTCTTCTCATGATCTTTTTGCCAGATTTGCAGATGACAGGAGCTGAGAATTTGACATGTCTGTGATGGGCGGGCTGCAGTTTTTCCTAGGGCTCCAAATCAAGTAGTGCAAGGACGGGACGTTTGTACATTAGGCGAAGTACACCAAGGACATGGTAAAGAAGTTTGGCATGAATGACTCCAAGCCGCTGACTACACCTATGAGTACCACTACGGCTTTAGATGCGGATGAAGATGGCGAACCCGTGGACCAGAAGGAGTACCGGACCATGATCGGCTCCCTCCTCTACTTGACGGCGATGAGGCTGGACATACAGTTCAGTGTGTGTCTGTACGCTCGTTTTTAGGCTTCACCAAGGACTTCACATTGGCAGGCTGTCAAGCGGATTTTCAGGTACTTGAACTACACTCCTGAGTTTGGTCTTTGGTATTCTGCCTCCTCGACACTCAGACTTCACAGGTACTCCGATGCTGATTTTGCTTGGTGTCGATTAGACCGCAAGTCTACCTCTGGGTGTTGCCAGTTTCTTGGTTCTTCTTTGGTCTCTTGGTCATCTCGCAAGCAATCCAGTGTAGCCCAGTCCACTACAGAGGCCGAGTATGTAGCTGCAGCCAGTTGTTATTCCCAGCTCCTATGGATGACCTACACTATGAGCGATTTTGGTGAGGAGTGCTCCCAGGTTCCACTCTTTTGTGACAGCACTAGTGCCATAAGTGTAGCCAAAAACCCAGTCCTTCACTCCAAAATGAAACACATCGAAGTGAGATACCACTTCCTGAGGGACAATGTTGAGAAAAGGAACATTTCCTTGTCCTATGTACCTACCCAAGACCAGCTAGCCGACATATTTACTAAACCACTTGGCCAAGTTACCTTCACATGCTTGCGGGGTGAACTTGGAGTGTGTTTCCCTTTTTAGCTGGATCTTGGAGCTTCTCATGTATATATGTGATATATGTATCATTTGTTGCATTTCATGCATGCATTTTACTTTATGTACAAAACCTAGTAGGATAGCCATCTTTGGATCATTTGTGGTAGGATGAGCTTCTCTTATATACTTTGATCACTATGATGTGCTATATGTGAGATATGTGTATGCTTTGGGAATGGTGATGTGAATGCTATGCTCTTGATGGTATTGTCATATGTTCATGATGAGATAACTTCATTTTTGTGAAAATGCTAAAAAATGCTTCACTCATGAGTAGATACTCTTTCATGCTCAATTTGTGCTCAAATGCCTATATCATGCTTAGTTTGTGCTTGAGTATCATGCTCTTTTTGCTTGGGGTGAAGAACCCATTTGTCATGGTAAATGCTTAGCCCATATGTTCACTTGTGGAGGAGCACAAGCTTCTTTTTGCCGCAAAGGCATTTCATGTACCATGCTTAAATTCGAAAATAAATTGGTGTATGAATTGCCTTATGCTTAAAAAAATTTTGGGTGCTAAACCATTGCATGATGTCTACCATGAGAAGTCTCATTTTAAGAAGTAGACACATGGCTCGGTGGCTTTGACATGACATTTAGTAGCTTATGGGCGTTTGCTATGATCTTGTGATGAGAACTTGTGACGTTGTATGAGCTTTGTATGATCTAGCTTATTTTTTGCTCAAATGTCCATGGATAGGGCTTTGCTCATCAGATGAATTTGTTTGTAAAAATATGCTTAAAATTGCTTTTGGCCATGTCACATGTATCTATGTCTCTACTTTCTTGATGGCAATGTGCTAACTACACCGTGTCTACTTTGCTTGTTCTATGTCTCATTTGTAGCATTTTGTTGTGCTCTTTGTATATCTGAGAAGCTTGGTCGATTGTAGAGGCTTTGACATGCATTTTTCATGATAACAAGGGGAGAGTTTCATGATACCTTGATTCATGCATTGTCAACAAGGGGGAGAAGTTGTATGCATTTGGAAGAATTTGTGGATTTTTACTTGTGAGGAGAAAAATTGAGAAAAGAGGTTGCATTTGCTCGGGGGGAGTTTGCATATGTGCAGGGGGAGCTCCTTTGGTCTGCCTGAGTTTTGTGATTTGTGGAGTGCTCTTTGTAGAGCCTTGTTTGTCTCGGCTGTGTTGAGCCGTTGCCCTTGCCTTAGGGAGCTGAGACTTGGTCTGGCGAGTGATCGGGTTTTTCGCTTGTTCTTTGGATTTTGATCACTTGTTTGGAGGTTTGTGTTCGTGGTTGTTTTCTTTTCCTTTTTCTCTATGTTGGTTACTATGGGTGTTGTCAATGCACTCATCAAGGGCGAGATTGAGGACCAGGTGTGTCCGAGGACCAGTGGAGTGTCGCTCCTTAGTCATGAGTGATTGACAACATTGTGTGGACTGATGCTTGGCTCAGTGTGCAGGTACAGGTTGAGGCTTGACTCGTGTTGGTGCAGGTGAAGAACAAATGCGAAAGGCCTTAGGCGTGGTGGCCTCCGGGTGATGGAGAGGCAAGTAGGCTTGGTTCGATGGACCCGGTGGCCGATGGGTTCAAGTGCGAGCCGTGCGGTGCAAGACTAGCAAGTTGAAGTCATGGACATGGGCCGGTGCAAGGTGGTGGTTCGGGGCCGAAGCTTGGAAGCGGGGTTTGGTGGTTTGCCCACAAAACCATCGGTGGACGGTTTCTTGGTTTCGGCCTGAAAACCAAGTGCGGAGGCCCGATGCGACAGACACGGGGATCCGGGAGCATCGGGAAGCTCTGAGGCGGGGGGCACATGGCGTGATCGCGGGGCTTGCGTCGAGGGTAATCAAGTCCGCTCGATGGGAATATCCGAAGACTTGACCAAAATGCCCCTAAGGGGTGTGTATCTTAAGTTTAAGTTGTAGCGGTAGCGTGGTCATTTGCCTCCTCCGGTGGACTTCGTATAAATAGCGGAGAGGTGGATGGCATCTCTCTCTCTCTCTGTTGGACTCTAGGGTTTCCTTCCCCGGTAGAACACTCTGGACTGCTTCTTTTCCCAGTATTTCCTTAGGCTAGACTTGTATGGACTCTAACCTCTGGATGTATGGAAGCATTCGACGTTGTGATGATCTCCTAGCTCTTTGGATTTTCTTGTCATTTTTGGAGCTATTTTTTGGTGTTTTTGTTCTTCGCTCGATTCGTTGATTTGAGGGCATTTTCTCTCGGATTTCTTTGAGGGGATCATGGGTGGATGCCTTGCGCATTTTTGTGTGTGATCTTGACCTCTCAAACACTAGGAAATCCCTTTGATTCGCATGTTCTTGGAAGAACTTGGTTTCTTGGTGGAGGTTCATGTGATCCGCGATTCCCGATGATTTAGTGAGTTAGAGGTCGAGATTTTTGGGGCGTAGCTTCAACTAGTGACGCTTCACATCTCCCCCAAAATCTTGTCTCAAGAGCTCAAGTGGTTTGGGAGATCCGGTGATGGATAGGAGAGGTTGACTTCGCGCGCGGGCTTTTTCTGCTTCTGTCCGAGTCGTGTAGACAGTCCGCGAGTGTGGTGCGGACGGTCCATGAGGCCCTGGACAGCGCAGGTGTTCTTCGTGTTCTTCACGTGTTCTTGCGAGTTTGGGTTTCGATCCGTTGCCTCAGGTGGTTTTGGTTGCACAGAGTTTGCGGACGGTCCGTACTTGAGTGCCGGACAGTCCGTGAAGGGCCGGACAGTCCACGGGTCCCTCGCGGATGGTCCGATTTTTCGGGTTGCGCTTTTGGAGGTTCTGTCCACTTTTTGGAAGGTCGGTATAGGCCTTGTGGACAGTCCGCCCAGGCCATCCGGATAGTCCGCCCGTACAACCCGGACTGCCTGCCTGGTCTGTTGTAGACTCGCTTCCTTTCCTTCGATTCTTCTCTAGTGCTTCCGCTCTTTGATTCGTGGCTTGTCCCTAGGACTCGTAGGCTTGTGTGTGCCTAGTCTTGAGCTTCTTTCGTGTGTGCAAGTGATCGGAGTTGCAATCGGGGTATAGGCCAAGTTCATCCTTCGGGAAAAATTTTTATCGGCTCTCATTCACTCCCCCCCTCTCTAGTCGCCTATTCGGTCCTTCACCTGAACTCACTTAATTAGTTACCCATGAACCATTTTGTGTGGTTCAACTGTCTGGTTACGCCTTACGCGCCCATATGTAGGTTACATATATGGTTTTCCCTAAAACAGTACTAGGCTTCGTATTGACACTGGTTACGTGCACTTAAATAGGTTCGGATTAAACTTGGAGGGACCAGAGATTCTGTTGACACATTTTATCTATAAATATTTCCCCACACATTTACTGAAAAAAGGACTAAAATATAATTAGATCACCTTATTAGGGTTTACACTGACAATTTCCATGAGTTTTGGTGAATTTATAAAATTACAGGGACTCTCCAGAAAAACAAGAAAAGAAACAAGTCTAGAAGGCTCCAGAACACTCCCGAACTCAAAGTGACTATGCTTGCAAGAAAGAAGCATCTGGAAGGGGCAAGGACCTTCCTGGCCAAGGCAGACCCCGAGGGGGACCCACACCAGGCCGATCGGCCTAGTGGTGGGACCGACCGCCCCCCCTGGCGCCACATCAGCTCCTCTTCTGGAATGTTCTTCCACCGCCTATGAGAAGCAATCTAAACCGTATATTAGGTCGGTTTGATCCTACTGCGGCAAGGCACCTCCTCAGGACTATATAAACAGGCCCCCTGACCCCAGGGTGGACAACCAATTCATTCTATCAGATAATCAATGCCTACCTGAGATACAAGCTCTAGATTAGAATTAGAGTTGGAGAGTTAGTATCAAGTTGAGAGATTAGAGCGCGGTAGGGGCAGAGTTGAAGGAAGGCCTAGACCTGTGGTGTCTCCTCTTCATCTTCTTCCTCTGGGATCGACTCCATTGGAGCCTGATCTTGAGACCTTGTGGTGAGATCAACTTCTTATTCAAGTGAGTAACATTGTTATTATTGTTCTTACGGTTCATAACTCGTTTATGAGTACTTTAATTCTTGTCGCTCTTGAGTTAAAGTTGCATGTTTAGTGTAAGCGTGGTGCTTAGAATAGCTAGCTTGTGAATACCTTCTATATTCCGGAACGTGTGGTAGAAGCAGGAAGTGACCTCGTTCCCGTCTGTCCTTTGCAGTCCACCTCTCGTCTATAGAAACCGTAGGACTCCCCCCATAGATTGTCGGGAGATTCCCTTTCCTAAGTGTGTCTTTAGACAATCCCCCATAAGAACAATATAAACATAGCTTGTGCGAGTAAGAACTAGAAATCCTTAAGTTTTCCTTATCTCTCTTTCTATCAAGTCCTTTGTCACACCCAGTTTTATAAGCCAAAACCAGATGCCTAAATTACATGTGCACCAGGATCAAGTTACACACACGAAATGACTTAGTGATTACCAAATATAGTGCCAAAGCGTAAAAGAGAGTATTATAACCATTACATGACCGAATGTCTCATAACATATCATCAGAGCGAACAACTAGCAGCGGATCATCAGGATGAAACTCCACAGGCAGCTGACTGGTGGCACGTACGCCTAGTACTTCTCATCAACCTTCAGGTCTGAGCAGCAATCCGGGTTGTGTAGTTGCAATAATAAAAACAAGCGTGAGCACATGCCGTACTGAGCAAGGGGAGAATAACATAATAAACATGCAAGGCTCTATAAGTGGATGGCCAAAGGGTTTAAGCACATTAGCATTTTAGTGGGTCATGTTTTATTAGCACCTGATTACTAGTAAGGTATAAGTATATACCATCCCACAATTAATGTAGAGCATCATCAACATAAAGTATATTCAACAAATTAATTTCAACTTCCATAAATTACTCATGTGAGGGTCCAGGCCGTTCTTGACCGTGAGCACGGCTAACCGGTTAGTTTTACACTCTGCAGAGGTTGTACACTTTTACCACAAGTCACGTAAAAGTTCTAGGAACTTTAAACCCAACCACGCGATGCTGATCAGGCATCATACCACACTGCCGAGGTGTGATTGCACAGGGACGCTACGAGGCCTTTACAAAGATTCCCCAATGCGAAGCAACCCGCGAAGGTTCCGAGTCGTTGCAGAGTATAAAGTCCCCTAGTAGGTACCGTGTCTTAGCAAAGACCACTCCCTACTAGAGCGAGTCTATACCCCACTGGCACTCCCCTTGCCCTTATCAGGTAAGGTCACCCCAACACCAAGGTTTCTAATTATTCAGCCAAGCCAGAGCCATATAGCCTTGTGGTTGCACTGTTGTCCTGGGTGGTCGCTTCATGTTCCAATTAATAAATATGGTCTTTCAATTAAATTATCATAAAGGAACATAGAGTATAAAAGTTGTATCCATGTTGTTCATTACCATCCCAGTTGATCAAACTAAGCAGCATGTACCATCAAAATTAATTATTCAACCCGGTTACAAGGCAATGGTCAAAGATTCTAGTCATCGTCCTTAATAGGATCCCATCAAAATTAATGCAGAGCAATAAAATAAATACAGTGATTAAATGCATGTTTAAATAGGACATAGCGGGAATGATCAAGGACAGTTGCCTCTCACAAGATCCGAAAACTGCTCAGAGTCTTCAAAATCGTCTTCTTCAGAAAATTCCACGAACGGCTCATTCTCTACGCATCACACATTCACATGCAAAGGAGCAACACACTAAAATAAGAAACAATTCACCAATCATTGAAAACAGGAACAAAAGCTGTACTATACTAATCTACTCGTCAAGACGAACCCGTGGATATAAAGAATGTTGAAAACGGAGCTAAAACGCAAAGGATATGAGCTATACAAGGTTCAGGGGCATAACTGCGAGAAACTTAACTTCTAGTGGTTTATCTGCAAGAAACTAGGTCCTAAACATAATTATGCATACAAACTCGAGGTCTGTGGCGCAAAACTATAAGGGTTGGACCTCGGGCGCAAAATCTAGAAAGCTCGGGGGCCAAAACAAAGAAAACTGGACTAGATTGCAAGGGTTTTTAAACGGTGGAAGGACCTAAACGTAAAACAGAAAAACTCGGAGGACTCTTTAGCAAAAGTGACGAGGCGCGGCGGGTTTGACCCTATTGACCGGTACGCCAGCGGGGACTGAACAGATCTGGGGTGTCGATCTTGGATCAGACGGCTGTGCATGCCCCTGACCGAGCACGACGGCGAGCAGTGGCGGCGCGCGGCAGCCGGCGGCGGAGCTTCTCACTCCGGTGAGCTCGTGCACATGACACCGGGCATGACGAGATGCACAAGCGGCACGGTTAGCTCCCTGTCCTCCACGCGGACCTCCAGAGCTGCTTCGCGCTGGCAGGGAAGCGGCGGACACGGAAATCGACGGCGGCGGCCACAACCTAGGGTTTGAGCTCCTGCGGCGGATGGCACTTGTGGATTGGGCGAAAGGAGGGTCGAGGGACGGGCACCGCAGGGTTTATAAGGGCGCGGGGGTGGTCTCGACGTGCGGCGCAAGCCGAAGAAGTGGCGCGGAGACGGAGTCGACCGCGGCTCGGTCGAACCCGTGCCAGACCCCGGCTCGGGCGGGAGCTAGGTGATGACGGATGGGGCCAGCGGTCAGCGGCTCAAGGCGGGGAGAAAGAGTGGGCCACGGTGGGCTGGCTTGGCGGCTAGCTGGGCCGCTAGTAAAGTGAAATGCGAGCGAGCCCGGGATATTCAAGGAGCGGCGCCGGACTTTTTCCTGATGGGCTGAAACTCGAGGCGAGCCAAAAACAGAGAAGAGAAAGGGAGGGAGAGGAAAAGCATTTGAACTTTTTTTGAAAGAGAACAAAATCAAATAAATTCAAATTTGAATCCATGCAATCAAAATAATGCACCAGCATGAATGCCACAATAAACTCCTATAATTCATTAATTAAATTTTGAAAATAATTTAAATGCCTATTAATCACATTAAACCTTAGAAAATCCTTAAATCCTTAAACAAGCTTAGAATAAGTTCTACAAATTCTATTAAATTTTAGTTAATTGCAAAATAGTGAAATTAGGGTGTTACAAATCCTACCCCCCTTAAGAATAATCTCGTCCTCGAGATTCGGATGGATCATTGAAGAGATGGGGATAATCTTCCTTCAATTCATCCTCTCTTTCCCATGTTGCCTCATCCTCTGCATGATTACTCCATTGTACCTTGCACATCTAATCACCCGATTCCTTGTAAACCGTGTTAAAGTATCCAAGATCTTGATAGGATGTTCCATATAGGTGAGGTCTTCCTTAACTTCCAATCCATCCATAGGCAATGGCTCTTTATCATGCGGTTGAAATCCCTTCTTTAACTGAGAGATATGGAACACATCATGCACATCTGAGAGCTGATTTGGTAACTCCAATCTGTAAGCTACCTCTCCCACTCTTTCGGAAATCCTAAAGGGTCTGATAAATCGAGGTGACAACTTCCCTTTAACCTTGAATCTGCGTAATCCTCTGATCGGTGATACTTTGAGATACACATAATCGCCTTTGTGAAAAACCACGTCTCTCCTCTTCGTGTCAGCATACTTCTTCTGCCTAGACTGAGCGGCTCTCAAGTTATCCCTGATGACCTGAACTTGCCTCTCTGCCTCCTTAATGATGTCAGTTCCAAACAACCGACTCTCTCCTGTCTCACTCCAATACAATGGAGTTCTACACTTTCTCCCATATAGTGCCTCGAAAGGTGCCATCTTTAGACTTGGCTGATAGCTATTGTTGTCGGAGAACTCAGCATATGGCAGACTCTTATCCCAACTTCCTCCATGCTTCAGAACACATGCTCTCAACATATCCTCTAGAATCTGATTAGTCCTCTCAGTCTGTCCATCTGTCTGTGGGTGATAAGTTGAGCTGAAATTCAACTTCGTATCCATGGACTCATGAAACTTTTCCTAGAAATGAGATGTGAACTGTGTACCTCTATCAGACACTATCTTCTTAGGTACACCATGCAAACACACAATTCTAGACATGTAAAGCTCTGCCAACCTTGCTCCTGAGTGAGTAGTCTTCACCGGAATGAAGTGAGCTACCTTAGTCAGTCTATCCACTATCACCCATATAGAATCATACCCGGCAGGTGTTCGTGGTAGTCCTACTATGAAATCCATACTGATCTTTTCCCACTTCCATTCTAGCACCTTCAGTGGCTGAAGCAATCCAGCTGGCCTCTGATGTTCAGCTTTCACTCGATGACAAGTATCACACAATGCTACGTGAGAGGCCACATCTCTCTTCATCCCATACCACCAATACCTCTGCTTGAGATCCTGGTACATCTTAGTACTACCATGGTGAATGGAATAAGCTGAATCATGAGCTTCTCTCAGGATAGTCTCCCTAATATCTCCCACATCTGGCACACAAATCCAATTTCTAAACCATATAGTTCCCTGATTATCCTCTGTGAAATCTGGAGCTTTACCTTTCTCCATAGTTTGCTTGATTTCCTTAATCTCCATATCCTCCAATTGCCCTTTACGTATCTCCTGCTCCAAGGTAGATTCTATTTCTAAGGTAACTCCCTGAGCATGAGCAACCATTCCCAAATTGAGCTTCTCAAACTCCTTCATCAACTCATCAGGTAACTGGAATGCTAATGCCATGTTAGCTTGTCCCTTCCGACTCAACGCATCTGCAACCAAGTCCACCTTCCCAGGATGATAGTGTATCTCCAAATCATAATCCTTGATCAGCTCTAACCAGCGACGTTGCCTCAGGTTCAAATCCTTCTAACTGAAAATGTACTTCAAACTCTTATGATCAGTATAGATTTGGCACTTGGTTCCCATAACATAATGCCTCCAAATCTTCAAAGCATGGACCACAGCTGCTAACTCTAGATCATGTGTAGGATAATTCAGCTCATGCTTCCTCAACTATCTTGATGCATAGGCTATAACATGTCCCTCCTGCATAAGAACACAACCAAGACCATGTCGAGATGCATCACAATAGATATCAAAACTCTTCTGCAGATCTGGCATCACTAGCACTAGGGCTGTGGTCAACCTCTTCTTCAACTCCTCAAAACTTGCCTGACATGCATCGGTCCATTTGAATTCTCTATCCTCCTCCAATAATGATGTGAGAGGCTTCGCTATCTTAGAGAATCCCTCAATGAACCGACGATAATATCCTGCAAGGCCAAGAAAGCTCCTGATCTCTTTGACTGTCCGAGGCGGTTCCCACTTCAACACATCACTAACCTTGCTAGGATCGACTGCAATGCCTCCATCGGTGATAATGTGACCAAGGAAAGAGACTTCCTTCAACCAAAAACCACAATTGCTGAATTTAGCATACAATTGATGCTCTCTAAGCTAATGCAACACAAGCCTTAGGTGCTCCTCATGCTCCTCCTCATTCTTGGAGTATATCAAAATATCGTCAATGAACACCACAATAAACTTATCCACATACTCCATAAACACCTTATTCATCAGATACATAAAGTAGGCAGGTGCATTAGTCAGTCCAAAAGACATGACTGTATACTCATAGAGTCCATACCTACTTGTGAATGCCGTCTTAGGAATATCTGCTAATCTGATTTTCATCTGATGATAACCAGAACGTAAATCAACCTTTGAGAATACCTTAGCTCCTCTCATCTGATCAAACAAATCCTCAATACGGGGCAAAGGATACTTATTCTTGATGGTGACATCATTAAGCGATCTGTAATCCAGACACATCCTCTGAGTACCATCTTTCTTCTCCAGAAAGATGACCGGTGCCCCCCAAGGTGATGAACTAGGACGAATGAATCCCTTTTCCAATAACTCCTTAATCTGCTTCTTAAGCTCCAATAATTGATCACTAGACATTCTATATGGACGCTTAGAAATAGGGGCAGTGCCAGGTAAAAGCTCAATAACAAACTCAACATCTCGATCAGGTGGCATACCCGGCAGATCATCTGGAAACACATCTGGAAATTCACATACAACCTTAATATCTCCCAGAACTTTACCACTCAACTGGTTTACTGTAACATCTATCTTTGGAGGCAGAGCACGTGCTAATTCAATCCTTTCCCCATCTGGACTAGTGAGAAGAACTGACTTCTTGGAACACTGAATTACTCCATCAAACTTGTTTAACCATCCCCTCCCGAGTATCACATCAATGCCACTGGAATCCAACACTATGAGATTAGCCCAAAAATCCTTCTCCAAAATCTGAAGGTTGACATTATTACACATGTATAGTGCCTTCAGATTCCCTTTTGCTGAACTAACTATCATAGGTCGTGGCATAGTGCTCATGGAGATATTATGTTTAGCTACATACTGAGAAGTAATGAAAGAATGAGATGCTCCTGAATTGAATAAAACTGCGGCGGGGGTGGAGTTGACAAGACACATGCCGAGAACTACTCGTGGGTTCTCCTGAGTGGTCTCAATACTCATGTGATTCACCTTGCCACGTGCATAGCTCTGTTTTCCCTTGTTGCTCTGTGGGATCTGGCTCCCATTTCTCATCTGCTGGCTCTATTGACTCTGTACTAGAGTGTTGGGAGCATTCCTCTTAGGACACGTATTTGCATAATACCCAACCTCTCCACACTTGAAGCAAGTGGTAACTCCTGGAGCGTTACTCCTCATTGGGGTGCCAACTGGTACTATCTGACGGTCCTGGTGAAAACCATGATGTGGAGTCTGCTGCATTGGTCGCTGAAACTGTTGTTGCTGCCCAAAGTTCTCACTCAGACCTTCAGAATGGAGTGGTGACTCTTGTGGTGGAGTAAAACGGGGACGAGTGTTACTCCCAGACGGTCCAGGGGTGGTGGCCTTCCTTTTGAGCTCTGCCAACTCTCTACGCTTATGCTCCAAGCCAATGGCCTTGTCTATCAGATCCTGAATGGATGGAAAGGTGTGAGACATAAGCTGGTACTGGAGTGGTCCAGCTAACCCCTCCAAAAACAGCTCCTGCTTCTTCTCATCCTCAGCAACATCCTCAGGAGCATAGCGAGAGAACTCGACGAACTTGTCCATGTACTCTATCACTGTCATCTCTTCCTGCTTGAGAGCCAGGAACTCCTTCTTCTTTATCTTCATAAGGCTGGCAGGTATATGGTGGCTCTTGAAGCTGGTGGTGAACTCCTGCAAAGTGATAGCATCAAGGGTGGCATGAACAGCAATGTAGGCATCCCACCAAGCTGACGTTGTCCCACGAAGTCGGCCTGAAGCATACAAGACCTTCTCCCTATCAGTGCACTGCGTAATGGTGAGCATCTTCTCCACTGTCTTCCGCCAATCCTCCGCCTCCAAGGGATGAGCTGCATGAGAAAATATTGGGGGATCATGACTCATAAACTCTCGATGCTTGTCCCGAGGCGGTTGATTCTGGTTTAGGTTCTGGTTTATCTGGACCTGCATGTTTGCCATGTTGGTGGACATGTTTTGGAGAAGCTGCATCTGTGCTGCCAGGAACTGCTGCATCGCAGGATCCATCTGACTGTGCTGTTGAATGTGGTCAGAACTGCCACTCCTCCTTTGATGGGTCACTACGGGCTGACTAACTCCTGATCCAGACCTGGTGTTCACCATGCAAGTGTTAGGATCATGGGATTTAGATACTAGAACAAAGAAATAACTCCGAGAGATGCAACAACATGAACTTCCAGATTAAGACAGATTATGTTAGCCTCAACAAATCAGGTGGAACTCTTTGTGCTTATATCCATAAATTATGAAACTTTACCAGAACAGGGAGATTCAATTTATGAAACTAATCCAACTGGAATCACCTCAATCGGGGGTCGACATCTCGAGATATAAAATAAACAAGACAACTGTGTCAGGTAGTGCTGACAGATTCTGAATGTTCACTAATTGGTATGTGTCTCCCAGATTACATATCTAATATTGCTGAATTTTTGACAAAAATTAACCCACAATATTCGGGAACTAACCCAACTAGTTTCATGTCAATCAGAGTTCTGTAGCTCAAGATAAAATCAAAACACTACTGCTGTATCAGAGAGCTGCATGAACAGATTTTTGTGCTAACAAGATTTGTTTGATAGATATAGAAAAGATGGATAAAGGACTGAGATTATAAGATTAGAATGGTTGAGGAAGAATTGCCCCAACTAAACAAACTAGCTACTAAAAACGATGTCATTGTGGTTATTACTCCACAACACACCGCACTCAAAACAAAGATCCAAATCAAGCATTTATCACAAGATCAAGCATTCAAGCACACTTCTAAACTAAGCACACGCTAAGACGTTCGCATCTATCGATTTTACTAAGAATGAACTTAAAGCCCCTATCCAGTTAAGGAAGATCTTTGGATTGAACATGATGGAGTCACTGGATTACTGAGAACGGAGAACAGTTATAAACGCGGGTAAAGTGAAGATAGAGAAGGATTAGAGGGAGTAGAGAAAACGCTAAAGATTCCTTATAGCAAGAACAAGAAAACATAGAGTGAATAGATTAGCCAAGGAAACGTGGAGAAAAAGTAGATTATCAAGGATGGGGTAAAAGCAAGGATAAGAATATTACTCAAAGAAGAATTAAAGCATAGCATGGAGTGAGATTGGCTTCTAAGATATTATAGTCCTTAAATCCGACCATTTTCTAACTAGGCTAACGTCCTACAGTCAACACGGCTCTGGTACCACTTTGTCACACCCAGTTTTATAAGCCAAAACCAGATGCCTAAATTACATGTGCGCCAGGATCAAGTTACACACACGTAATGACTCAGTGAATACCAAATACAGTGCCAAAGCGTAAAAGAGAGTATTATAACCATTACTTGACCGAATGTCTCATAACATATCATCAGAGCGAACAACTAGCAGCAGATCATCAGGATGAAACTCCACAGGCAGCTGACAGGTGGCACGTACGCCTAGTACTTCTCATCAACCTTCAAGTCTGAGCAGCAATCCGGGTTGTGTAGTTGCAATAATAAAAACAAGCGTGAGCACATGCCGTACTCAGCAAGGGGAGAATAACATAATAAACATGCAAGGCTGTATGAGTGGATGGCCAAAGGGTTTAAGCACTTTAGCATTTTAGTGGGTCAAGTTTTATTAGCACCTGATTACTAGTAAGGTATAAGTATATACCATCCCACAATTAATGTAGAGCATCATCAACATAAAGTATATTCAACAAATTAATTTCAACTTCCATAAATTACTCATGTGAGGGTCCAGGCCGCTCTTGACCATGAGCACGGCTAACCGGTTAGTTTTACACTCTTCAGAGGTTGTACACTTTCACCACAAGTCGCGTAAAAGTTCAAGGAACTTTAAACCCAACCACACGATGTTGATCAGGCATCATACCACACTGCCGAGGTGTGATTGCATAGGGACGCTATGAGGCCTTTACAAAGATTCCCCAATGCGAAGCCACTCGCGAAGGTTCCGAGTCGTTGCAGAGTATAAAGTCCCCTAGTAGGTACCGTGTCTTAGCAAAGCCTACTCCCTACTAGAGCGAGTCTATACCCCACTGGCGCTCCCCCTTGCCCTTATCAGGTAAGGTCACCCCAACACCAAGGTTTCTAATTATTCAGCCAAGCCAGAGCCATACAGCCTTGTGGTTGCACTGTTGTCCTGGGTGGTCGCTCCATGTTCCAATTAATAAATATGGTCTTTCAATTAAATTATCCATGTTCCAAGGAACATAGAGTATAAAAGTAGTATCCATGTTGTTCATTACCATCCTAGTTGAGCAAACTAAGCAGCATCTACCATCAAAATTAATTATTCAACCCGGTTACAAGGCAATGATCAAAAGATTCTAGTCATCATCCTTAATAGGATCCCATCAAAATTAATGCAGAGCAATAAAATAAATACAGTGATTAAATGCATCTTTAAATAGGACATAGCGGGAATGATCAAGGACACTTGCCTCTCACAAGATCCGGAAACTGCTCAGAGTCTTCAAAATCTTCTTCTTCAGAAAATTCCACGAACGGCTCGTTCTCTACGCGTCACACATTCACATGCAAAGGAGCAACACAATAAAATAAGAAACAATTCACCAATCATTGAAACAGGAACACAAGCTATACTAAACTAATGTACACATCAAGACGAACCGGTGGATATAAAGAACGTTGAAAACAGAGCTAAAATGCAAAAGATTTGAGCTATACAAGGTTCAGGGGCATAACTACGAGAAACTTAACTTCTAGGGGTTTATCTGCAAGACACTAGGGCCTAAACATAATTTTGCATACAAACTCGAGGTCTGCAGTGCAAAACTACAAGGGTTGGACCTCGGGCGCAAAATCTAGAAAGCTCGGGGGCCAAAACAAAGAAAACAGGACTAGATTGCAAGGGTTTTTAAACGGTGGAAGAACCTAAACGTAAAATAGAAAAACTCTGAGGACTCTTTAGCAAAAGTGACGGGGCGCGGTGGGTTTGACCCTGTTGACCAGTACGCCGGCGGGGACGGAACAGATCTGGGGCGTCGATCTTGGATCGGACGGCTGTGCATGCCCCTGACCGAGCACGACGGCGAGCAGTGGCGGCCAGCGGCGGAGCTTCTCACTCCGGCGAGCTCGTGCGCACGACACCAGGCACGAGGAGATGCACAAGCGGCACGGTTAGCTCCCTGTCCTCCATGCGGACCTCCAGAGCTGCTTCGCGCTGGCAGGGAAGCGGCGGACACGGAAATCGACGGCGGCGGCCACAACCTAGGGTTTGAGCTCGTGCGGCGGCTCGCGCTTGCAGATTGGGCGAAAGGAGGGTCGAGGGATGGGCAGCGCAGGGTTTATAAGGGCGCGGGGGTGGTCTCGACGTGCTAATCATATCTTTCCAGCTGCAGCCCTGTTTTCCTTGTTTCTTGCTCTTCCGCGTCTATAGTAGGTAGAGTTAGCTAGTAGTACGCTCTTCCAAAAATGACTTTATTGTCTGGTGGTATGTTCTTAGCTATACTATTATTTTGTTCCAGATGATTGCTTTGCGCTTAGGAACGTTTCTGAGCAGTGGAACATCAGGAAGCAGGAAAGTGTCCTTGACATCTTGCTATTTTGTACCTTTACTTTTTATACATCATAACCACTGCTTTTATTTATGCTTTCTGCATTAGATGTCTAAATTGATGGGAATCCTATTAAGGACTGTTTACTAGATTTTTCATTATCATTCCTTGCTTATCCTTAGAGGTTACCTATGTGGGTAGATTTATGCTTAGCTTCCTCAACATGGGTTGGGTTTTAATCTTAAACTTGACTAATGACTATGCAACATGTTAATGTGGGTTATGGTTAGCAACATGAACACCCTATCTGACTCAGGCAAGTGGTTGAATGGTGGTTTGTGATTGCTTGATGTTGACCTTGCCTGAGTCAGCTTTATAAGGACCGGTCTGTGGAGCGACCACCCAGGACTTACAGTACAACCATGAGAACTAATGGGCTATGATCTTGGCCAAGTAAGTAGGGTAAACCAGCGGACTGTGTTAGGCTGTCTGGGCTGGATGAGGGCGTAGTTCCCAAGAGTCCAGCAAGGCTCAATGATGGGTCTTGTACCCTGAGACTGGTTAATGCGCGCTGGTGAACCTATGTAAAGGCCTCATAGCGTCCCTATGCTATCACACCAAAGGAAGTGTGAAAGTGCTTGGCCGGCACAACATGGTTGGGTTTAACATTCCTTCGAACGTTTACGCGACTCGTGGGTAAAGATGTACAACCTCTGCAGAGTGTTAAAAACTGTTATAACAGCCGTGCTCATGGTCAAGAGCGGCCTGGACCCTCACATAGTTAGTTGGTGGTTCGGGTGGATCACAGTGGTGGAACTGTGGTTCGGGAGCTGGTATGATGTTTCAACCTTAGGATCAGGACAGGTGGGTGCCTGTGCCTTGTTTGGTTTGGGAAGCCTTTAATACACTTAATATCTCTAGGTGCTTAATTAAAACTTGACCAACTAAAACTTGAGCTTTGCAGTCCACCAAATAAAGCCTTCCTTGCTTTAAGCCTGCATGTTATGCATACTTTTCCCTCCACTTGCGGAGTACACGCCTCCAGGTGTACTCACCGTTTTCCCTTTCAACCCCTGCTGTTCTCTCCCCACTGCTGCTCAGATAGACAGAAGATAGAAGACAAAAGAAGGAGCAGCTTTGTGAAGATCTGGAGTTCTAGGTTGGCATGCCCCCAGTCGACGTTCCTGTGGAAGATGGTGCCTACCCCCCTGCGATACAAAAATGATGTGTAATCTTTTGTTTTAGACCCTCTGGTCATTTTGTAATATAAACGATGTAATGATATATGTTGTGATATTACACTGATGTTGTCACTTTATGCATGAAATTGATCCTGGGCATGCATAAAGGGTACATTCGGTTTGCCTTTATAAACCGGGTGTTACAGAAGTGGTATCAGAGCTATATCGACTATAGGACGCAAATCTAGATAGAATTGGTCGATGTTAAGGTTATATTTTCACCCTATTTTGAAAATTTCACCTCCTTAACTTTTTGTCTCTTGATATGCACTCTGATCCCTTCTAATCTCTTCTGTTGTGAAAACAAGTTGCTCCTCCTTGATCCTTGTATAATCCTTAGTCACTAACTTCCCCTCTAATCAAGTAGAAGTTTCTGAAGGTGCTCAAGAAGACCATGCTTCAAAGAAGTTGTCGCTCGAAGAAATTCAAGATCGAAGATGAAGAGTCTTCATCAATCTAGAAGTATTGCATTGAAGATCTCGAGACTACTAACTTAAAGCCATCGATAGTTTTGGTCTTACGAGTTATAAGAAGCCTACCTAAGTTTTCTTTTATCGATAGACAACGATGCTAAGGTGCAAATTATGTTAGTGTGCTTTTACAAGGACGTGTGTCATGATAGTGTGCTTTTGTTTGTTGTTGTATGTGTTGTTATTATGCCCTGCTTGATTTGGCTCTTTGTAATGATTGTTGATGTGTTGTTGGACTTCTCTCCACAATGACATCAATTTAGTATATATCTATAGATCATAGGTTGTGTTTCTCTTTCTTTTACTCCCTCTAACCTTGAAAGCCTCTCTCTCCTCAACCATTGCTCCCTCTCTATCCTAACCAACATGGAATCAAGAGGAATTTTGTTAAGAGGAGTAGCACCAACCATGCTTCTCCCCATAACGAACAAACTGAACAAGAAGGAAGAATCGCCACCAAACATGCTAGTAAAGCCTAAGAGGACAAAGAAGGAAGATTGCCATCAAGCTAGCCAGAGATCAAGAAACTTCAATAAACTTATGCCACTAAGGGTACCCCCGACGGATGTAATGAAGATAGCAACAAGAGCATAATACATGACGAAGGTGCACAGTGGTTGTTGCTTAGAAAAAAAATTATAATAGAGGACTCACCAAGGATCTCCAAGAATGCAAGCAACCTTGTCTCTCCTACTGCTATCCGTCTCTCTCTTGCAAAACTTTTGCAGAATCTCGGGACGAGATTCCTGTTAAGTGGGGTAGCATTTGTAACACCCTAGTTTGAAATTTTGCGAGGATTTTCAAAACTTTTTAATAAAAATTGTTAGAATTAAAATAGAAAGAGTGTGAACCACCTTTTAAAAACAAACTACTTTCTAAATACAAATCAAATGAACATAGGTTATAAAATATGTTTGTTGCATTCATGCCGCTTGCGTTGTGTTTTGCGTGTAAAAATGATTTAAAGTATTTCCAAACACGCCTAGGTTCCGGTCTGATATCAACCTCCCTAATCTCAAATCCAATTCCTAGAAACTCTAAGTCTTTTGTTAAGAATTCTTCACTCGGAAACCTTACTCCATCAAGCCGACTCACCTTTTACTTTCCCTACTGTTTCATATTTGGTGTAAATGTTACTCTCAACTCGTACTATATCTTTCTCACATCTCTCTATTAAGAAATCAATATTTTCTCTTATATCCTAACCAAGACCTCATCTCTTTCTTCATGACTTCAAATCAAGTCTATTCCAACCCATGTTCATCTCGTGAATTTCTCATCTCTCATCCTTCGTGTGGCAGCCCGAAACTCTATAGTTTACAATAATGGGCCGAGCTTCAATCGCATCCTCACTTTTCCCTCAACCTCGGGCCAAAGCCCAACTCTCCCACACACCCTGGCCAACTCTCCCCTCTCCTTTCCCCACGTTCTCCCCCCCCCCCCCCGTCACGCCGCCTCCCTCCTCTTTCCCACGACAAAACAGGTGCTGCCTCCCTCTGCCCCCACCCTCCCTCATGCCGCACCCCTCCTTGATCAGAAGTGAACATGGACACCATCAGAAACAGCAAGCAGCAATTTTCCCCCTCATGACGACCTCCCTTGGCCCCACTTCCATACCCAGGCGCCCCCTCTCCCCTCTCGACCCCATCTCAATTCAGATCACGAGGAAAAACAGAACCCCCCCATGGCCGGCCTCCCCCCACTTCTGTCCATGGCTGCCTCCTCCAAATCCACCCCTCCCTCTCCATCTTCTCCACCAAAATGGAGTGCCCTCGTCGCAAGGATTCCGATTTGCCGCTGCATCTCCCCTCTCGAACAGCGATGCACACAATGGAAGAACACCGCCGCTTCTGTCCTCTCCACGTGAAGGCAATGGTCGCCCTGTGTAGGTGATGCCCCTCCTCTCCGCGTCTCCCATCTTCTCCCCCTCTGATGTGCACTAAACGCAGGCCCCGAGGAAGTCCTCAAGGTCACATATGATGTCGTGCTGAAGTCGAGCCGCTGCTGATTTGAGGGCAGGCCGCCGACCCCCTCCTTCACCTCCGTGTCGTCGTCGACCATCGCTGCCTCCTCTCATCCTGCCCATCTCAACTACACCACGACCCAAAAGTGAGACCCCCCTCCTTCATCTTTATGTTTTGGTCGTTCGTATCATGAATCATGTACAGTAGCTCGAGTACCTTTGTTCACTAGTGGAGTTTTCCCCATGAAACCTGCCACTGCTCTCGCGGCCAGCCACCATGCCTTAATTTCACATCGCGTTCCCCGCTGATAAAGTGCTCCGTTCATCAAATCCTTTTACCACAATATGTCTTGTGTACCTGCACACACACACCCATAATTTCTTGGCCATATGTCCCATGGTTATTGAGATATTAATTTCGTCGTGCCGCTGCCCTGCAGTTTACTCAGACGTGGCTCCCTGTCTTGCTCTTTACATTACTCTTTATCTAGGCCACCAATGACCAAATCCTTTTACCACAACCTGTACCATATTCTTGCACATGTCTCCACAAAATTTGTGGGCAATAGGACCTGCATAACTCGAGATATGATCTTCGTCATGGCAGCTGACCTTGCTGTCCCGACAGCCATGACTGCCGTGTTGCGACAAATTCCTTGCTTATCTAGTTGTCCAAACACCAAACCCTTTGGCCAGCATGTCCCTCTTGTACATGCTCATGCCCCCTCAACATGGATTGATCATAGGACCTGTTAAACTAGAGAAAATAAATTCTTTGTACTCACTGCTCCTGCTGTTCCGCTGCCATCGTTTGCTCTGCTTAAACTCCCTTCTAATCGTGTTACCCAGTTATTTGTGCATCGGATCATCAAACCCTTCTACCACCACATGTCTCATACAACTTAACAAATCCCTGCAAGATGGATTGGCCGTATGTGCCATGGTTATCGACCCTGCTATGCGCGCTGCCCGTTCTGTCCACACAGCCATGCCACTCCGTCTAGTTATCGCGTTCCCCACTGATCCTATCCTCTGATCACCAAGCCCTTTCATCAGCATCTGACCCTTGTACCTGCACTTGATCCTGAAAAGTTGCTCAGTTATATGAGCCATGATTCTTGAGATATAAACCACACCATGCTTGCTACCTGTTCAGTTCACATAGCCACATAATCATGTTTTACTTATGTGTTCCCCTTTAATCCAATGAACGAATGGAACATCTTTTGACCAGCACATGTGTCGCTTAGTTTCACATGAACTCATCGAGTTACTGGGCCATATGCATAGCAGAGCTCCACTTCTTAATTTTGATCGTACACCCGGCCATGCAGTCCACCATGAACATATCTTTTCCCTGTTGATTCCGGCACCATCTCAGTGCATCTCTTTATTCTTGTGTCATCCTATTTCTCTTTTACCTGGATGCAAAATTAATTCTCCATATCTTAAAGAAAACATTCAGCCCATGAGAAAACTTGTTCAACATCGCAGCTATCCATCCTTTTATCCGGTCACTTTACCTCCAAAAGTTCTAGCTATCACCACCACATGCAATGTTCACACTCAACATATTCTACAATCAGAGGGCAACCTCATGCTAATATCTTTTCATAACCTTCGGTCCCTAAATCCATGGCAGTCTAACAACAACTATCGACACCCTCTCTAGCTAATCATATCTTTCCAGCTGCAGCCCTGTTTTCCTTGTTTCTTGCTAGTAGAGTTAGCTAGTAGTACGCTCTTCCAAAAATGATTTTATTGTCTGGTGCTATGTTCTTAGCTGTACTATTATTTTGTTCCAGATGATTGCTTTGCGCTGAGGAACGTTTCTGAGCAGTGGAACATCGGGAAGCAGGAAAGTGTCCTTGACATCTTGCTATTTTGTACCTTTACTTTTTATACATCATAACCACTGCTTTTATTTATGCTTTCTGCATTAGATGTCTAAATTGATGGGAATCCTTTTAAGGACTGTTTACTAGATTTTTCATTATCATTCCTTGCTTATCCTTAGAGGTTACCTATGTGGGTAGATTTATGCTTAGCTTCCTCAACATGTGTTGGGTTTTAATCTTAAACTTGACTAATGACTATGCAACATGTTAATGTGGGTTATGGTTAGCAACATGAACACCCTATGTGACTCAGGCAAGTGGTTGAATGGTGGTTTGTGATTGCTTGATGTTGACCTTGCCTGAGTCAGCTTTATAAGGACCGGTCTATGGAGCGACCACCCAGGACTTACAGTACAACCACGAGAACTAATGGGCTATGATCTTGGCCAAGTAAGTAGGGTAAACCAGCGGACTGTGTTAGGCTGTCTGGGCTGGATGAGGGTGTAGTTCCCAAGAGTCCAGCAAGGCTCAATGATGGGTCTTGTACCCTGAGACTGGTTAATGCACGCTGGTGAACCTATGTAAAGGCCTCGTAGCGTCCCTATGCTATCACACCAAAGGAAGTGTGAAAGTGCTTGGCCGGCACAACATGGTTGGGTTTAACATTCCTTCGAACGTTTACGCGACTCGTGGGTAAAGATGTACAACCTCTGCAGAGTGTTAAAAACTGTTATAACAGCCGTGCTCACGGTCAAGAGCGGCCTGGACCCTCACATAGTTAGTTGGTGGTTCGGGTGGATCACAGTGGTGGAACTGTGGTTCGGGAGCTGGTATGATGTTTCAACCTTAGGATCAGGACAGGTGGGTGCCTGTGCCTTGTTTGGTTTGGGAAGCCTTTAATACACTTAATATCTCTAGGTGCTTAATTAAAACTTGACCAACTAAAACTTGAGCTTTGCAGTCCACCAAATAAAGCCTTCCTTGCTTTAAGCCTGCATGTTATGCATACTTTTCCCTCCACTTGCGGAGTACACGCCTCCAGGTGTACTCACCGTTTTCGCTTTCAACCCCAGCTGTTCTCTCCCCACTGCTGCTCAGATAGACAGAAGATAGAAGACAAAAGAAGGAGCAGCTTCGTGAAGATCTGGAGTTCTAGGTTGGCATGACCCCAGTCGACGTTCCTGTGGAAGATGGTGCCTACCCCCTGCGATACAAAAATGATGTGTAATCTTTTGTTTTAGACCCTCTGGTCATTTTGTAATATAAACGATGTAATGATATATGTTGTGATATTACACTGATGTTGTAACTTTATGCATGAAATTGATCCTGGGCATGCATAAAGGGTACATTCGGTTTGCCTTTATAAACCGGGTGTTACAGAAGTGGTATCAGAGCTATATCGACTGTAGGACGCAAACCTAGATAGAATTGGTCGACGTTAAGGTTATATTTTCACCCTATTTTGAAAATTTCACCTCCTTGACTTTTTGTCTCTTGATTTGCACTCTGATCCCTTCTAATCTCTTCTGTTGTGAAAACAAGTTGCTCCTCCTTGATCCTTGTATAATCCTTAGTCACTAACTTCCCCTCTAATCAAGAAGAAGTTTCTGAAGGTGGTCAAGAAGACCATGCTTCAAAGAAGTTGTCGCTCGAAGAAATTCAAGATCGAAGATGAAGAGTCTTCATCAATCTAGAAGTATTGCATTAAAGATCTCGAGACTACTAACTTAAAGCCATCGATAGTTTTGGTCTTACGAGTTATAAGAAGCCCACCTAAGTTTTCTTTTATCGATAGACAACGATGCTAAGGTGCAAATTATGCTAGTGTGCTTTTATAAGGACGTGTGTCATGATAGTGTGCTTTTGTTTGTTGTTGTATGTGTTGTTATTATGCCCTGCTTGATTTGGCTCTTTGTAATGATTGTTGATGTGTTGTTGGACTTCTCTCCACAATGACATCAATTTAGTATATATCTATAGATCATAGGTTGTGTTTCTCTTTCTTTTACTCCCTCTAACCTTGAAACCCTCTCTCTCCTCAACCATTGCTCCCTCTCTATCCTAACCAACATGGAATCAAGAGGAATTTTGTTAAGAGGGGTAGCACCAACCATGCTTCTCCCCATAACGAACAAACTGAACAAGAAGGAAGAATCGCTACCAAACATGCTAGTAAAGCCTAAGAGGACAAAGAAGGAAGATTGCCATCAAGCAAGCCAGAGATCAAGAAACTTCAATAAACTTATGCCACTAAGGGTACCCCCGACGGATGTAATGAAGATAGCAACAAGAGCATAATACATGACGAAGGTGCACAGTGGTTGTTGCTTAGAAAAAAAATTATAATAGAGGACTCACCAAGGATCTCCAAGAATGCAAGCAACCTTGTCTCTCCTACTGCTATCCGTCTCTCTCTTGCTAAACTTTTGCAGAATCTCGGGACGAGATTCCTGTTAAGTGGGGTAGCATTTGTAACACCCTAGTTTGAAATTTTGCGAGGATTTTCAAAACATTTTAATAAAAATTGTTAGAATTAAAATAGAAAGAGTGTGAACCACCTTTTAAAAACAAACTACTTTCTAAATACAAATCAAATGAACATAGGTTATAAAATATGTTTGTTGCATTCATGCCGCTTGCATTGTGTTTTGCGTGTAAAAATGATTTAAAGTATTTCCAAACACGCCTAGGTTCCGGTCTGATATCAACCTCCCTAATCTCAAATCCAATTCCTAGAAACTCTAAGTCTTTTGTTAAGAATTCTTCACTTGGAAACCTTACTCCATCAAGCCGACTCACCTTTTACTTTCCCTACTGTTTCATATTTGGTGTAAATGTTACTCTCAACTCGTACTATATCTTTCTCACATCTCTCTATCAAGAAATCAATATTTTCTCTTCTATCCTAACCAAGACCTCATCTCTTTCTTCATGACTTCAAATCAAGTCTAGTCCAACCCATGTTCATCTCGTGAATTTCTCATCTCTCATCCTTCGTGTGGCAGCCCGAAACTCTATAGTTTACAATAATGGGCCGAGCTTCAATCGCATCCGCACTTTTCCCTCAACCTCGGGCCAAAGCCCAACTCTCCCACACACCCTGGCCAACTCTCCCCTCTCCTTTCCCCACGTTCTCCCCCCCCCCTCACGCCGCCTCCGTCCTCTTTCCCACGACAAAACAGGTGCTGCCTCCCTCTGCCCCCCCTCCCTCATGCCGCACCCCTCCTTGATCAGAAGTGAACCTGGTCACCATCAGAAACAGCAAGCAGCAATTTTCCCCCTAATGACGACCTCCCTTGGCCCCACTTCCATACCCAGGCGCCCCCTCTCCCCTCTCGACCCCATCTCAATTCAGATCACGAGGAAAAACAGAACCCCCCCATGCCCGGCCTCCCCCCACTTCTGTCCATGGCTGCCTCCTCCAAATCCACCCCTCCCTCTCCATCTTCTCCACCAAAATGGAGTGCCCTCGTCGCAAGGATTCCGATTTGCCACTGCATCTCCCCTCTCGAACAGCGATGCACACAATGGAAGAACACCGCTGCTTCTGTCCTCTCCACGTGAAGGCCATGGTCGCCCTGTGTAGGTGATGCCCTCCTCTCCTCGTCTCCCATCTTCTCCCCCTCTGATGTGCACTAAACGCAGGACCCGAGGACGTCCTCAAGGTCACATATGATGTCGTGCTGAAGTCGAGCCGCTGCTGATTTGAGGGCAGGCCGCCGACCCCCTCCTTCACCTCCGTGTCATCGTCGACCATCGCTGCCTCCTCTCGTCCTGCCCATCTCAACTACACCACGACCCAAAAGTGAGACCCCCCTCCTTCCTCTTTATGTCTTGGTCGTTCGTATCATGAATCATGTACAGTAGCTCGAGTACCTTTGTTCACTAGTGGAGTTTTCCCCATGAAACCTGCCACTGCTCTCGCGGCCAGCCACCATGCCTTAATTTCACATCGCGTTCCCCACTGATAAATTGCTCCGTTCATCAAATCCTTTTACGACAATATGTCTTGTGTACCAGCACACACACACCCATAATTTCTTGGCCATATGTCCCATGGTTATTGAGATATTAATTTCGTCGTGCCTCTGCCCTGCAGTTTACTCAGACGTGGCTCCCTGTCTTGCTCTTTACATTACTCTTTATCTAGGCCACCAATGACCAAATCCTTTTACCACAACCTGTACCATATTCTTGCACATGTCTCCACAAAATTTGTGGGCAATAGGACCTGCATAACTCGAGATATGATCTTCGTCATGGCAGCTGACCTTGCTGTCCCGACAGCCATGACTGCCGTGTTGTGACAAATTCCATGCTTATCTAGTTGTCCAAACACCAAACCCTTTGGCCAGCATGTCCCTCTTGTACATGCTCATGCCCCCTCAACATGGATTGATCATAGGACCTGTTAAACTAGAGAAAATAAATTCTTTGTACTCACTGCTCCTGCTGTTCCGCTGCCATCGTTTGCTCTGCTTAAACTCCCTTCTAATCGTGTTACCCAGTTATTTGTGCATCGGATCATCAAACCCTTCTACCACCACATGTCTCATACAACTTAACAAATCCCTGCAAGATGGATTGGCCGTATGTGGCATGGTTATCGACCCTGCTATGCTCGCTGCCCGTTCTGTCCACACAGCCATGCCACTCCGTCTAGTTATCGCGTTCCCCACTGATCCTATCCTCTGATCACCAAGCCCTTTCATCAGCATCTGACCCTTGTACCTGCACTTGATCCTGAAAAGTTGCTCAGTTATATGAGCCATGATTCTTGAGATATAAACCACACCATGCTTGCTACCTGTTCAGTTCACATAGCCACATAATCATGTTTTACTTATGTGTTCCCCTTTAATCCAATGAACGAATGGAAGATCTTTTGACCAGCACATGTGTCGCTTAGTTTCACATGAACTCAGCGAGTTACTGGGCCATATGCATAGCAGAGCACCACTTCTTAATTTTGATCGTACACCCGGCCATGCAGTCCACCATGAACATATCTTTTCCCTGTTGATTCCGGCACCATCTCAGTGCATCTCTTTATTCTTGTGTCATCCTATTTCTCTTTTACCTGGATGCAAAATTAATTCTCCATATCTTAAAGAAAACATTCAGCCCATGAGAAAACTTGTTCAACATCGCTGCTATCCATCCTTTTATCCGGTCACTTTACCTCCAAAAGTTCTAGCTATCACCACCACATGCAATGTTCACACTCAACATATTCTACAATCAGAGGGCAACCTCATGCTAATATCTTTTCATATCCTTCGGTCCCTAAATCCATGGCAGTCTAACAACAACTATCGACACCCTCTCTAGCTAATCATATCTTTCCAGCTGCAGCCCTGTTTTCCTTGTTTCTTGCTAGTAGAGTTAGCTAGTAGTACGCTCTTCCAAAAATGATTTTATTGTCTGGTGCTATGTTCTTAGCTGTACTATTATTTTGTTCCAGATGATTGCTTTGCGCTGAGGAACGTTTCTGAGCAGTGGAACATCGGGAAGCAGGAAAGTGTCCTTGACATCTTGCTATTTTGTACCTTTACTTTTTATACATCATAACCACTGCTTTTATTTATGCTTTCTGCATTAGATGTCTAAATTGATGGGAATCCTTTTAAGGACTGTTTACTAGATTTTTCATTATCATTCCTTGCTTATCCTTAGAGGTTACCTATGTGGGTAGATTTATGCTTAGCTTCCTCAACATGTGTTGGGTTTTAATCTTAAACTTGACTAATGACTATGCAACATGTTAATGTGGGTTATGGTTAGCAACATGAACACCCTATGTGACTCAGGCAAGTGGTTGAATGGTGGTTTGTGATTGCTTGATGTTGACCTTGCCTGAGTCAGCTTTATAAGGACCGGTCTGTGGAGCGACCACCCAGGACTTACAGTACAACCACGAGAACTAATGGGCTATGATCTTGGCCAAGTAAGTAGGGTAAACCAGCGGACTGTGTTAGGCTGTCTGGGCTGGATGAGGGTGTAGTTCCCAAGAGTCTAGCAAGGCTCAATGATGGGTCTTGTACCCTGAGACTGGTTAATGCACGCTGGTGAACCTATGTAAAGGCCTCGTAGTGTCCCTATGCTATCACACCAAAGGAAGTGTGAAAGTGCTTGGCCGGCACAACATGGTTGGGTTTAACATTCCTTCGAACGTTTACGCGACTCGTGGGTAAAGATGTACAACCTCTGCAGAGTGTTAAAAACTGTTATAACAGCCGTGCTCACGGTCAAGAGCGGCCTGGACCCTCACATAGTTAGTTGGTGGTTCGGGTGGATCACAGTGGTGGAACTGTGGTTCGGGAGCTGGTATGATGTTTCAACCTTAGGATCAGGACAGGTGGGTGCCTGTGCCTTGTTTGGTTTGGGAAGCCTTTAATACACTTAATATCTCTAGGTGCTTAATTAAAACTTGACCAACTAAAACTTGAGCTTTGCAGTCCACCAAATAAAGCCTTCCTTGCTTTAAGCCTGCATGTTATGCATACTTTTCCCTCCACTTGCGGAGTACACGCCTCCAGGTGTACTCACCGTTTTCGCTTTCAACCCCAGCTGTTCTCTCCCCACTGCTGCTCAGATAGACAGAAGATAGAAGACAAAAGAAGGAGCAGCTTCGTGAAGATCTGGAGTTCTAGGTTGGCATGACCCCAGTCGACGTTCCTGTGGAAGATGGTGCCTACCCCCTGCGATACAAAAATGATGTGTAATCTTTTGTTTTAGACCCTCTGGTCATTTTGTAATATAAACGATGTAATGATATATGTTGTGATATTACACTGATGTTGTAACTTTATGCATGAAATTGATCCTGGGCATGCATAAAGGGTACATTCGGTTTGCCTTTATAAACCGGGTGTTACAGAAGTGGTATCAGAGCTATATCGACTGTAGGACGCAAACCTAGATAGAATTGGTCGACGTTAAGGTTATATTTTCACCCTATTTTGAAAATTTCACCTCCTTGACTTTTTGTCTCTTGATTTGCACTCTGATCCCTTCTAATCTCTTCTGTTGTGAAAACAAGTTGCTCCTCCTTGATCCTTGTATAATCCTTAGTCACTAACTTCCCCTCTAATCAAGAAGAAGTTTCTGAAGGTGGTCAAGAAGACCATGCTTCAAAGAAGTTGTCGCTCGAAGAAATTCAAGATCGAAGATGAAGAGTATTCATCAATCTAGAAGTATTGCATTGAAGATCTCGAGACTACTAACTTAAAGCCATCGATAGTTTTGGTCTTACGAGTTATAAGAAGCCCACCTAAGTTTTCTTTTATCGATAGACAACGATGCTAAGGTGCAAATTATGCTAGTGTGCTTTTATAAGGACGTGTGTCATGATAGTGTGCTTTTGTTTGTTGTTGTATGTGTTGTTATTATGCCCTGCTTGATTTGGCTCTTTGTAATGATTGTTGATGTGTTGTTGGACTTCTCTCCACAATGACATCAATTTAGTATATATCTATAGATCATAGGTTGTGTTTCTCTTTCTTTTACTCCCTCTAACCTTGAAACCCTCTCTCTCCTCAACCATTGCTCCCTCTCTATCCTAACCAACATGGAATCAAGAGGAATTTTGTTAAGAGGGGTAGCACCAACCATGCTTCTCCCCATAACGAACAAACTGAACAAGAAGGAAGAATCGCTACCAAACATGCTAGTAAAGCCTAAGAGGACAAAGAAGGAAGATTGCCATCAAGCAAGCCAGAGATCAAGAAACTTCAATAAACTTATGCCACTAAGGGTACCCCCGACGGATGTAATGAAGATAGCAACAAGAGCATAATACATGACGAAGGTGCACAGTGGTTGTAGCTTAGAAAAAAAATTATAATAGAGGACTCACCAAGGATCTCCAAGAATGCAAGCAACCTTGTCTCTCCTACTGCTATCCGTCTCTCTCTTGCTCAACTTTTGCAGAATCTCGGGACGAGATTCCTGTTAAGTGGGGTAGCATTTGTAACACACTAGTTTGAAATTTTGCGAGGATTTTCAAAACATTTTAATAAAAATTGTTAGAATTAAAATAGAAAGAGTGTGAACCACCTTTTAAAAACAAACTACTTTCTAAATACAAATCAAATGAACATAGGTTATAAAATATGTTTGTTGCATTCATGCCGCTTGCATTGTGTTTTGCGTGTAAAAATGATTTAAAGTATTTCCAAACACGCCTAGGTTCCGGTCTGATATCAACCTCCCTAATCTCAAATCCAATTCCTAGAAACTCTAAGTCTTTTGTAAAGAATTCTTCACTCGGAAACCTTACTCCATCAAGCCGACTCACCTTTTACTTTCCCTACTGTTTCATATTTGGTGTAAATGTTACTCTCAACTCGTACTATATCTTTCTCACTTCTCTCTATCAAGAAATCAATATTTTCTCTTATATCCTAACCAAGACCTCATCTCTTTCTTCATGACTTCAAATCAAGTCTAGTCCAACCCATGTTCATCTCGTGAATTTCTCATCTCTCATCCTTCGTGTGGCAGCCCGAAACTCTATAGTTTACAATAATGGGCCGAGCTTCAATCGCATCCGCACTTTTCCCTCAACCTCGGGCCAAAGCCCAACTCTCCCACACACCCTGGCCAACTCTCCCCTCTCCTTTCCCCACGTTCTCCCCCCCTCACGCCGCCCCCCTCCTCTTTCCCACGACAAAACAGGTGCTGCCTCCCTCAGCCCCCCCCCCCTCCCTCATGCCGCACCCCTCCTTGATCAGAAGTGAACCTGGACACCATCAGAAACAGCAAGCAGCAATTTTCCCCCTCATGACGACCTCCCTTGGCCCCACTTCCATACCCAGGCGCCCCCTCTCCCCTCTCGACCCCATCTCAATTCAGATCACGAGGAAAAACAGAACCCCCCCCCATGGCTGGCCTCCCCCCACTTCTGTCCATGGCTGCCTCCTCCAATCCACCCCTCCCTCTCCATCTTCTCCACCAAAATGGAGTGCCCTCGTCGCAAGGATTCCGATTTGCCGCTGCATCTCCCCTCTCGAACAGCGATGCACACAATGGAAGAACACCGCCGCTTCTGTCCTCTCCACGTGAAGGCCATGGTCGCCCTGTGTAGGTGATGCCCCTCCTCTCCTCGTCTCCCATCTTCTCCCCCTCAGATGTGCACTAAACGCAGGCCCCGAGGACGTCTTCAAGGTCACATATGATGTCGTGCTGAAGTCGAGCCGCTGCTGATTTGAGGGCAGGCCGCCGACCCCCTCCTTCACCTCCGTGTCGTCGTCGACCATCGCTGCCTCCTCTCGTCCTGCCCATCTCAACTACACCACGACCCAAAAGTGAGACCCCCCTCCTTCCTCTTTATGTTTTGGTCGTTCGTATCATGAATCATGTACAGTAGCTCGAGTACCTTTGTTCACTAGTGGAGTTTTCCCCATGAAACCTGCCACTGCTCTCGCGGCCAGCCACCATGCCTTAATTTCACATCGCGTTCCCCGCTGATAAAGTGCTCCGTTCATCAAATCCTTTTACGACAATATGTCTTGTGTACCCGCACACACACACCCATAATTTCTTGGCCATATGTCCCATGGTTATTGAGATATTAATTTCATCGTGTCGCTGCCCTGCAGTTTACTCAGACGTGGCTCCCTGTCTTGCTCTTTACATTACTCTTTATCTAGGCCACCAATGACCAAATCCTTTTACCACAACCTGTACCATATTCTTGCACATGTCTCCACAAAATTTGTGGGCTATAGGACCGGCATAACTCGAGATATGATCTTCGTCATGGCAGCTGACCTTGCTGTCCCGACAGCCATGACTGCCGTGTTGCGACAAATTCCTTGCTTATCTAGTTGTCCAAACACCAAACCCTTTGGCCAGCATGTCCCTCTTGTACATGCTCATGCCCCCTCAACATGGATTGATCATAGGACCTGTTAAACTAGAGAAAATAAATTCTTTGTACTCACTGCTCCTGCTGTTCCGCTGCCATCGTTTGCTCTGCTTAAACTCCCTTCTAATCGTGTTACCCAGTTATTTGTGCATCGGATCATCAAACCCTTCTACCACCACATGTCTCATACAACTTAACAAATCCCTGCAAGATGGATTGGCCGTATGTGCCATGGTTATCGACCCTGCTATGCTCGCTGCCCATTCTGTCCACACAGCCATGCCACTCCGTCTAGTTATCGCGTTCCCCACTGATCCTATCCTCTGATCACCAAGCCCTTTCATCAGCATCTGACCCTTGTACCTGCACTTGATCCTGAAAAGTAGCTCAGTTATATGAGCCATGATTCTTGAGATATAAACCACACCATGCTTGCTACCTGTTCAGTTCACATAGCCACATAATCATGTTTTACTTATGTGTTCCCCTTTAATCCAATGAACGAATGGAAGATCTTTTGACCAGCACATGTGTCGCTTAGTTTCACATGAACTCATCGAGTTACTGGGCCATATGCATAGCAGAGCTCCACTTCTTAATTTTGATCGTACACCCGGCCATGCAGTCCACCATGAACATATCTTTTCCCTGTTGATTCCGGCACCATCTCAGTGCATCTCTTTATTCTTGTGTCATCCTATTTCCCTTTTACCTGGATGCAAAATTAATTCTCCATATCTTAAAGAAAACATTCAGCCCATGAGAAAACTTGTTCAACATCGCTGCTATCTATCCTTTTATCTGGTCACTTTACCTCCAAAAGTTCTAGCTATCACCACCACACGCAATGTTCACACTCAACATATTCTACAATCAGAGGGCAACCTCATGCTAATATCTTTTCATAACCATCGGTCCCTAAATCCATGGCAGTCTAACAACAACTATCGACACCCTCTCTAGCTAATCATATCTTTCCAGCTGCAGCCCTGTTTTCCTTGTTTCTTGCTCTTCCGCGTCTATAGTAGGAAGAGTTAGCTAGTAGTACGCTCTTCCAAAAATGATTTTATTGTCTGGTGCTATGTTCTTAGCTGTACTATTATTTTGTTCCAGATGATTGCTTTGCGCTGAGGAACGTTTCTGAGCAGTGGAACATCGGGAAGCAGGAAAGTGTCCTTGACATCTTGCTATTTTGTACCTTTACTTTTTATACATCATAACCACTTCTTTTATTTATGCTTTCTGCATTAGATGTCTAAATTGATGGGAATCCTATTAAGGACTGTTTACTAGATTTTTCATTATCATTCCTTGCTTATCCTTAGAGGTTAACTATGTGGGTAGATTTATGCTTAGCTTCCTCAACATGGGTTGGGTTTTAATCTTAAACTTGACTAATGACTATGCAACATGTTAATGTGGGTTATGGTTAGCAACATGAACACCCTATGTGAATCAGGCAAGTGGTTGAATGGTGGTTTGTGATTGCTTGATGTTGACCTTGCCTGATTCAGCTTTATAAGGACTGGTCTGTGGAGCGACCACCCAGGACTTATAGTACAACCACGAGAACTAATGAGCTATGATCTTGGCCAAGTAAGTAGGGTAAACCAGCGGACTGTGTTAGGCTGTCTGGGCTGGATGAGGGCGTAGTTCCCAAGAGTCCAGCAAGGCTCAATGATGGGTCTTGTACCCTGAGACTGGTTAATGCGCGCTGGTGAACCTATGTAAAGGCCTCGTAGCGTCCCTATGCTATCACACCAAAGGAAGTGTGAAAGTGCTTGGCCGGCACAACATGGTTGGGTTTAACATTCCTTCGAACGTTTACGCGACTCGTGGGTAAAAATGTACAACCTCTGCAGAGTGTTAAAAACTGTTATAACAGTCGTGCTTACGGTCAAGAGCGGCCTGGACCCTCACCTAGTTAGTTGGTGGTTCGGGTGGATCACAGTGGTGGAACTGTGGTTCGGGAGCTGGTATGATGTTTCAACCTTAGGATCAGGACAGGTGGGTGCCTGTGCCTTGTTTGGTTTGGGAAGCCTTTAATACACTTAATATCTCTAGGTGCTTAATTAAAACTTGACCAACTAAAACTTGAGCTTTGCAGTCCACCAAATAAAGCCTTCCTTGCTTTAAGCCTGCATGTTATGCATACTTTTCCCTCCACTTGCGCAGTACACGCCTCCAGGTGTACTCACCGTTTTCCCTTTCAACCCCAGCTGTTCTCTCCCCACTGCTGCTCAGATAGACAGAAGATAGAAGACAAAAGATGGAGCAGCTTTGTGAAGATCTGGAGTTCTAGGTTGGCATGCCCCCAGTCGACGTTCCTGTGGAAGATGGTGCCTACCCCGCTGTGATAGAAAAATGATGTGTAATCTTTTGTTTTAGACCCTCTGGTCATTTTGTAATATAAACGATGTAATGATATATGTTGTGATATTACACTGATGTTGTCACTTTATGCATGAATTTGACCCTGGGCATGCATAAAGGGTACATTCGGTTTGCCTTTATAAACTGGGTGTTACAGTGTTTGACATCTGTGGTGTAGTGGACGGCCACGGCAGCCATGCACGGACGGCCTGGCCTCTTGGGCACTCCACCCACTGCGCGCCAACTTCTGATGGAGACGTTGAGACGGGAATCGTGGTTTTCTTACTGCAGCGAGAACGGCACTTGCCCCACCACTCCCCGGCATGCCAACGACGACTACCGCAGTTGGCGCAGAGCATGCCAGGCCCCATCGGGCCAGCCCTCCATTGAGGTGATTTTGTCCTGCCGCAGTCGCCGCGTCTCGGCCCCGCCGGAGCTTTAACCGGCGTGGATGGTTGGAGAGCGTGCACCACACGAGGCACGTGAGGATTCTCGCCGTCCCTTGGGGGAGATACTCTGAAATGCACATAGAAATTATTTTGATCTAAGAGGCGGAACGGTCAAAAGAACAACGAAATCAATTGATTTGGGAGAGAGGACGATGGTACTTTCGCCGAGAGGAGGAGATGCCGATGGAGTCTTCTTGCGCCGAGAGGAGGAGATGCTGATGGGGTTTTCTTGTGCTAAGGTGGTGATGCAAAAGTGTGGTGTTGACTAAGCGCGTAACCTACAAGGTCTCGGTTACGCAGGTGCCATTTAGCGGGCTACACACTAAAGAATTCCATGGACGACGCGTTAGCCTCCCGGGCGCGGGCTTCGCTTCGGGGAGAAGCAAACTGTAGCGAGGGCAGGCCGCTGTAGGCCATGCGGTGCACCTTCATTATTAAGATGGACGACGGGACGGGCCTCCTTCCTATGCTCCCCTCCCGTCATGTTGTCCGCAGCCACAGCTGCCACCCGCCCCGAGGAGTAAGCTGGACCTGCTGCGTTACATGTGCCACGCGGTGCTTCAGTAGGTTACGCTGCTTGCTGCCAAGCCAAGGGTTACGAACGGTCACTGTGTCGTGTCGTGTGTACAACCTTGACGGGACGGGATGGGCATGTAGGTGCCTCCGCTCCCCTCCCCTCCCGCCCCGACCCGCTGGGTTACGCACAATCCACGACGCACACACTCTGCTTCAGCCATGAGTACTATTGGCAAAGGGAGTAATTCGCGAAGATTATCAGTATCAAGAGGATCATAGTGCATGAGGAACCAGAAGAAGAATCGACCTGCGATGTGGAAGCTGTTTTCAGGAGGGTCATGCAAGCTGACAATGGTATGCAATAGAAGACATGAAGATGTAATGAAGTAAATAACTTTGCAGCTATATCAATGATACAGTTTGTTGTTTTTTCCTTTTCTTTCTTTTTCCTACCTACTATGATCTCCTGGGATTGCAGTCTAGTATTTGCTGCTATATCAATGAAATGTGCTACACCGTGTCAGGCCCACACATCAAGAGGGAACAGAGGGTTCAAGAGGCCTCCTAAGTTGGGCACATCAAAAGATGGCAGGTGAAGTGGAATGCGTAACCGATACCTTTTGGTGGCAGCGCCCGGCAGGTTACGCACGAGGAACCATGATGGACTCGTGGAGAAACAAGGCTTGCGGTTGGGTTACCATAGCATATGCCTTTGATCAAAGCATGCTGTGTATCCCAGGCGTCCACATGTGTAACCAAGGCGGTGCAGGTTACAGTGATGGCCGCCTGGGCTACGCACGCAGCATCACGGTTGCCGCGGGACACGGCGGGTGGTGTCGACTAAGCGCGTAACCTGCAAGGTCTCAGTTACACAGGTGCCATTTAGCGGGCTGCGCACTAGAGAATTCCATGGACGACGCGTTAGCCACCCGGGCGTGTGCTTCGCTTCGAGGAGAAGCAAACTGCGGCAGGGGCAGACCGTTGTGGGCCACGCGGTGCACCATCATTATTACGATGGACGACGGGACGGGCCTCCCTCCTCCGGTCCCCTCCCATCGTGTCGTCCGCAGCCACAGCCGCTGCCCGCCCCGAGGAGTAAGTTGGACCCGCTGCGTTCTGTGTTCCACGCGGTGCTTCAGCAGGTTATGCGGCTTGCTGCCAAGCCAAGGGTTACGCACGGTCACTGCGTCGTGTGTTCTGTACAGCCTCGACGGGACGGGCCGGGCCAGGCCGGGCCTGCAGGCGCCTCCGCTCCCGTCCCGTGATGTCGTCCACAGCCACAGCCCACAGCGTGGCCCTACCATGAGGAGGAGTAAGCTGGACCCTCGGGGTTACGCACAATCGATGATGCACGCGCGGTGCTTCATGTGTTGCTGCATGATCAAATTCCGCTTCCATACTGTAAGTTGCAGTGCAACTCATCATCGTAGAAAACACGTAAAATATTAGTCTGGTGGGGAGTGATTAGTCTAGAGAAACAGTCCGGTTAGGTCTGGTTGATAGCTGAGATAGGTTTGGGAGGATTTGGTTTGGTTCTGAACGATCGCATGGGCAATTCCTTCAAGCTCGACGCCTCGTGCCCTCGTCTGTCGTCTCCCTTGATCATCCCAGTCTCCGACCACGTCGACACCGCATGCCGCTGCCAGGGAGCTTACCGTCTTTGCGTTCCTGACGGCTATCGTCGATGAGTCGCCGAGGGTTCAATATCGAGTATCGACGAGCTCCGTCCGCGGTGCCGGCACCGTGGAGCTCTTCGCAGCTCGCCGACAACCGCCTTCACGGGCAACCGCAGGGTGACAAGCACTTGTAGGGTTATAGATAAGGGCACTCACAATGCAAACTCTACATAGAGTCTAAAAACATTTATTATCTCAAAGCTATCATAGACTTGGAGTCTAAATAAGACTTGGAGTCTTGGTTTTTCTCTCTCCCTCTTCCATAAATATACTACCACATAAGCGCCACATCAGCAAAATGCAATAAATATGAAGGTAATAAATGTAGAGTCTGGGTTGGGAGTGCCCTAATTGGGTGGAAACCACAATTCAGTTTAGTTTCGTAGTGAAATGTGCATTAAACTTGTCTGCTATCAAATTAACTCGCGGAAGGCATTCATTTCATCTCCATTGAAACAATAAGTTCCAGCATGGTCTACGAAAATGGATTGCATACAAGTACAAATAGTTAAATGCCTTTGTTATGTGCTGCTCGAAGGGACAGATTATTATACACATCCTGAATGCACATATGAATCCATATCACCAACAGTGTGTATTGCACATATATATCAATGTGTATTGCAATGTAAATGATGTGTTGTCCATAGCAACGCACAGGTACGATCCTAGTAACTAAAGCATTAAAACTACAAACTACAAGCAGGGACCCTAGTACATGCCTTCGTGTAATCTACTACGGAGATCGTGCATAACATGAGGATGGTGAAAGCATACGAACATAAAATCCGTTGTGAGTATTCCGTGTGGCCAGATTTGCTCTAAGAGAGACATGCACTTCTCCTGCAATTGGGTGCAGTTAGTCTCAATTGCTCATCGTAGAAATGCGCTCATAGTTTGCTCGCTTGTCATGTCCCACATCCTTGACGCATAGTGCAGCTTCAACCTTTCGACGCGGTACATGTCGGCAACTGAGAGTAACACAGTCCAGGCGTCAGCAGGGGTGTCCCATAAATCAGCCTCCTCCGGGAGTGATCCTTCACTGGCATATTTGATCAGAAGTGAGAAGACATCAGGGTGTGTGTCTTGAATTTGAACAATTTCAGAGTTTGACTCCACTCCACCACCATAGAGCATTGCCTTTATCACACAAGATGCTGCGGCCACATCGGCACGTAGCGCTCGTATCACCCGGCTGCCTATGTCGAAGACAACGTCCACAGGGGCTTGGGCTGCAAGTGTTGCACATATGCTTCCACGTACTGATGGAGGAGGGAGATCAATGCGATCTTCATCATGTACTGTAACAACACACGATATATTTATGTGACCTACGTTGGAGCTCACGCGCTCAATGACACGATGCTCCACCAGGCATTTGAAGCCTCGTTGTCCTACATCCCCATTCCTGAATTCAACATCTTTTGTAGCTTGAACTCGAAATGTATCATTGTCATCGGTGGGGTGTCCAGCCACCGCTCGCAACAATACTCGCACCTACGCGTGGAACCATGCAGTGTCGTCACAGGCTCTACAACAGTGAGAGCATATATGCATGTGTGAATGTGTGTATTCATAACAACGAGAAACCCACCTTTTGGACTATTGTCATAGGAACGAGGAGGATGGCAATGCCGTATGGTACACCCATCCACTGATGATCAGTCACACCTATAGGATAGCAATGTAGCTTGCATTGATGGCCTCCAACCATGAATGTACCGAATTCCTTGTACTTCCCTGCGGTTCCTTCTGCTTTCGCTTCCCCGCTTGAGACTGAGAAGTAGACTTGCTTGGAAGGAGACATGTTAGTGTCTAGAGCCATGATCACAAATGGCAGCAATGATTGACTCAAGGGTAAACTGCCTCCTTATATTGTGGGAGTGCATGTGCCATTCCGAAATGACAACTGTTCGTCGACATGAGTTACCACTAATTATTACCTAGTACACTGAACGGACGTCTCCCTCCAGTGCGGGTGTGCACACGTTCGGGTCATGGGTGCCCGGTTACCAGTCCTGAAAACCGTACTAGTACTTAACTGCAGTTCACAATGGTCCTGACATGGATGAACTTGTGGGAGTGTCATTCCCAAACGGTCATTGGACACAACCTTCTATGCGGCAATGCCTTTTAAATTCTGGCATGTATTATTGCATTTTGGCTTTGTCACGTCGGCAAGTTCGTCACGTTTCTCAGTCTCGGAGCGGCACGCCACAGTTTGCAATTTTTGTGCATCCCCATCGTACTTTTTGTAGTAACGGCCGCTAGTTCAGGTCTTCGGATGATTTCAGGATTCATAATATATATTAACCCTGTTTTGGATCGGATGCATGGTCTACGACTACTGGGTAGTACTAGTAGTGCCTTTGCACCACTCTCTATTTTTATTGTTTTATATATTTACTACTATAATAAAAATAGAAATCGAAAACAACCCAGACAGGCATAACCTGCACCCAGCCACAGGTTATGCACAAATCAATGCTGCATCTGGTCGTGTCGATCCTTCGAGCAACCTAGTACACCCGTTCGGCCGTTTGGGTACAGACTATCAGTGCTGCATATATAGGGCAACTACGTGCGACTGGGTTACGCACGAACCGGGTTACGCACCATTCAGGTTGTGTGGTGCAGGCAACACCCACATGACGGAGCAACCTGGGATACACGACATGCTATGGTAACCCAAACCGCTAGCCATGTTGCTCCATGCGTCATGGTGACGAGAGGGTGCGTAACCCATCGGGCTGCCACCAAATGATCTCGATTACCATTATAAGTGGATCGAGGGACCATGCAGCAGGGGTGGTGCGTAACCGAGACTGCACATAACCTAAACAAATAGTGCAGTCAAATGGTGGCAGACCCTTTGGGTCATTCGGTTAACTCATTCAAATGGTGCGTAACCATGCTGGATTTTTTTAGTAGACCATGCTGGAACTAATTGTTTGGATCGAGATGAAATGAATTCCTTCCGCGAGTCAATTTGACAGCATACAACTTTAATGCACATTTGACATAACAACATGGCATCCCATAATTAAATATATTTACGATTTATCTTGCACCCACTCTCTTACGCATCAACAATGTTTTTTTTGAGATCCGCATTATTAGCTAGTAAGTTAGAACTTTGAAGACCGACGGCCTAGACTGACTGTCGATTCTGCGTGTTACCTGAGGAAGGCTGGGTTACGCACGCAGCATCATGGTTTGCGAGCAGCACAGCGGGCCGCGGGTGTTGTCGGACCTGCGTAACATACGCCCATCCGGTTACGCACGAGCCATGGTGCCCGGTGCAACATCACTGGATACTGCGTAGTGCGCATGCGCACAGACATACAGAGGCATGTGAAACCTGCCCAGTCTACATTAGGCTGGAGCCACGCTGGGTGCTTGCGAGTTTGGTTTACAAACGCTTTGTGCTTGGCTACTTACAAGTTTTCGATTCACAAGACGGAGGGAGTACTCCGCACAGTTGTTTAACTTAATAAAAAGGTTCAGGGAAAATGGTGTCCAAAGTACAGTAAACATATAAATAAACTATGATATGCTTGCTAGTACTTCATACTCACTAATGAAAAGAACCATAGCAGCCAAACTACTATCATGTGTCATCAAGTTGCCGTTGCTGGTCTTTTTGCCAATCACATTTTATTCGGACTCTGATGACCTCCACTATCCAGATTTCTCTTCCGACCTGAATGCAGATGACCTAAAAAATACGTGGACGCGTTATAAACTCAGAGAAAATGAGATGATACCTTTGCTAGGTGGCACTTCACCATCTTGTGGAGGTACAACATCGTCACGAACATCCTCTGCTTGCTCCTGCTCCTCCTCCTCAAACTCCTGCTCCTGCTTGTTCTTCGACTTTCTCTTCTTCGTGAGATGGCACTTTGGCCTGAGGGTGCATACACATTAAACAAACGTTTATGTACTAAACACAAAATATCAACTACTGCTAAGGATGCCTGAGGAGTTCAATGCAGAAAACATGCGTACCTCTTATTTAAGTTGGGGCAACTAGGTTTCGTATGCCCTTTTACCAAGCACCCACTGCATCTGTACTTAGATATACCCTAATTAATTCTTTCATGGAGGGCCTTTATCCTTTTTGAAGGAGCACCTCTGCGAACAATCCGCAACGAGTCCAAAACAGTTTCAAATTGACAATGTGGGTCGGCTTCAGTAAATATCTTAGGCAAGTGATGATGTTCGTCCTCTTCAAATTGGTGTGCCTTGATGCATTCATATACCTCCTGCACAGCATCCCTCAACTTCTTTGTCAGGACTGGACTCGGTGAGGTATACTACGCAACTTTGGTACCCATGTCTCGCATATCATAGAACCTGTGAAAGGACATGGACTGGTAAAAAATCTGGGTCCTCCTCTCTGCAGGAAATCCCGACTTAGCAGAAACGGTGAGCCTAGACTTCACACAGGCTCGTGGTAATTTGGCTGCACTAGTGTAAAACAACACTGCAAACATGTGACAACATGTGATGGCATCGCACTCCAGCTTCCGACAATTGCAGCGCAAGTCTGCCTCACCACACGTTGGGTTGGTAGTAGTTGTCACAGAAAATTTCTTATCTGGCTTGCCATTCCTATAGGCAATAGTGAATTTCACTGTTTCAATCGCATGCTGACCATTCTGAGGTGTCACCATTTCGAAGTTGTACTGTTGAAGGACTGAATAGGCGACCAGAGAGGGGGGGACTGAATGGGAGCCGATGAAAATTCTTCCCGTAGGTCGAACTTAGCCTATACCACGATTGCCACTCCGAGTACTCACACACCCACCAAAGAAGCTCTAGACAAGGCACAAACAAAACCACATGATCAAGAGACAATCCTAGAAGCAAACCGCGGAAGCACAAGACAAGAACCAAAGCACTTGGCCAATTCTGGAAACGTCAAGCGCGGACTGTCTGGCTGGTACGGGCGGACCGTCCGCTAGTGTAAGGCGGACTATCCGCTGATCATGCCCGGACTGTTCGAAATAGACACCAGAACCACCAGAGACGCACCGAGAAAATCGGACTGTCCGGCTGAGCCACGCGGACTATCCGTGAAGGCAGCGCGGACCGTCCGTCCAGCTCGCTGGAAACCCCAGACAAACTCAGCTCCACCCCAGACAAAATCTTGGCCTCGCGGACCGTCCATGAAGGACTCATGGACTGTCCGCAAACTACTTGCAACAAAACCCTAGGCCAGAAACGGATCGAAACGCGGACGCTCACCAACACGTGACGAACTGTGACGAACAAACATCCTGCGGACTGTCCGCCACAGTCACGCGGACTGTCCGCGGCTCACGGACAGAGCAGAAACAGCCCGACCCCGCGAAGTCAACCCTCCAAATCCATCACCGGATCTCCCAAATGGCTAGTGCTCTTGAGACAAGACTTTGGGGAGATGTGAAGCAACACTAGATGAAGCTATGCCCCAAAAATCTCGACCTCTAACTCCCTAAATCATCGGGAATCGCGGATCACACGAACCACCATAATGAACTCGGACTCCGGCCAAAAACTCACGAATCGAAGGCTTTCCACGGCGTTTGAGGGGTTAAGATCACACACAAAGATGCGCAAGGCATCTACCCATGATCCCCTCAAAGAAATCAGAAGGAAAACGCCCTCAAATCCTCGAATTGATCGAAGAACAATACTCCCCAAAAATAGCCCCGAAAATGACACAAAAATCACAGAGGACTAGGAGATCACCGCAACGCCGAATGCTTCCATACATCCAGAGTTCAGAGTCTATACAAGAATCTAGCCTAAGGAATATACAGAGGAAAAAGAAGCAGTTTAGAGCAATCTACCGGGGAAGGAAAACCTAGAGTCCAAGAGACAGAGATGCCATCCACCTCTCCGCTATTTATATGAAGTCCATCAGAGGGAGGTAAATGACCATGCTACCCCTACAACTTGAAATGAAGATACAACCCTCAGGGGCATTTTCGTCAAGTCTTCATCGAGCGGACACGCTTCCACCACGGCCTTGCTTAGCATTGACGCAGGCCCTGTGATCACGCCACGTGGCCCCCACCTCGAAGCTTCCCGAAGCTCCCGGATCACCGTCTCCGTCGCCTTGGGCCTCCGGACTTGGTTTTGCAGCCCAAACCAAGAAACCATCCACCAATGGTTTTGTGGGCAAACCAACAAACCCCGCATGCAAGGTTTGGGCTCCATCCGCTACCTTGCACCGGCCCATGTTCACGACTTCAGCCCGCCAGTCTTGCACCGCACGGCTCGCACTTGACCCCATCGGCCACCGGGTCCATCGAACCAAGCCTCCTTGCCTCTCCATCACCCGGAGGCCACCACGGCTAAGGCCTTTCGCGCTTGTTCTTCACCTGCACCGACACGAGTCAAGCCGAAACCTGTACCTGCACACTTAGCCAAGCATCAGTCCACACAACGTTGTCAATCACTCATCACTAAGGAGCGACCCTCCACTAGTCCTCAGACACACCTGGTCCCCAATCTCCCCCTTGATGAGTGCATCGACAACACCCATAGTAACCAACATAGAGAAAAGGAAAAGAAAACAACCACGAACGCCAACCTCCAAAGCAAGTGATCCACAGCCAAAGAACAAGCGAAAACAAGATCACTCGCCAAACCAAGTCTCGGCCCCATAAGACAAGGGCAATGGCTCGACACAGCCGAGACAAAACAAAGCTCACAAAGACCACACCACAAAATACAAAACTCAGGTAAACCAAAGGAGCTCCCCCTGCACATATGCAAACTCCCCCTGAGCAAATGCAACCTCTTCTTCTGAATTTTTCTCCTCACATGCAACATCTCACAAATGCATGCCAAATTTCCACAAAATCTTCCAAAGCATGAATATTCTCTCCCTATCTTACAAAACTCTCCCCCTTGTTGACAATGCATGAATCAAGGTATATGAAACTCTTCCCCTCGTTTTCATGAAAAATGCATGTCAAAGCATATATATATAATCTACAAAGCTTCTCAAATATACAAAGAGCACAACAAAATGCTGCACATGAGACATAGAGCAAGCAAAGTAGATACGCTGTAGTTAGCACATTGCCATCAAGAAGGTAGAGACATATAAGCATGTGACATGGCTAAAAGCAATTTTAAGCAATTTTCACAAAGAAACATTCATCTCATGAGCAAGACCCTATCCATAGCAATTTGAGCACAAATACACTAGATCATCCAAAATTTATGCAAGATCACAAATTCTCATAACAAGATCATTATAAACACCCACAAGCTACTGAAGTCATGTTAAAGCCACTGAGCCATGTGTCTACTTCGTAAAATGAGACTTCTCATGGTAGACAACATGCTACGGTTTAGCACCCAAGATATGAATAAAAAAACATGGTAATTCATACACCAATTTCATTTTTAAGTTTAAACATGGTACATGAAGTGCCTTTGCGGCAAAAAGAAGCTTATGCACCTCCCCAAGTAAGCAAAAGGGCTAAACATTTATAATGACAAAAAAGTCTTTGACCCCAAGCAAAGAGAACATGATACTCAAGCACAAACTAAACATGATATAGGAATTTAAGCACAAATTTAGCATAGACAAGCATCTACTCATGAGAGAGGCAATTTTATCATTTTCACAAACATGAAGCTATCTCAACATAAGTATATGGCAAAACCATCAAGAGCATAGCATTCACATCACCATTTACCAAACATGCACATATCTCATACATAGCACATCTGTGATCAAAGTATATAAGAGAAGCTTTTCCTAGCACAAGTGATCCAAAGATGGCTATCCTACCAGGTTTTGTACAGAAATTAAAATGCATGCATGGAATGCAACAAAAATGAAACATATGACACATATATACATGAGAAGCTCCAAGACCCAGCTAGAAAGGAAAGCACACCCCAAGTTCACCCCGCAAGCGAGTGAAAGTGACTTGGTCAAGTGGTTTGGTGAAAATGTCGCCTAGCTGATCTTGGGTAGGGACATAGGACAAAGATATGCTTCCCTTCTCAACATTGTCCCTCAGAAAGTTGTACCTCACTTCTATGTGTTTCGATTTGGAGTGAAGGACAGGGTTTTTGGCTACACTTATGGCACTGGTGCTGTCACAGAAAAGTGGAATCTGGGAGCACTCCTCACCAAAATCACTCATAGTGTAGGTCCGGCCTCGTCGTCGTCAAGTAGAGGAGGGAGCCGATCATGCTCCGGTACTCTTTCTGGTCCACGGGTTCGCCATCCTCATCCGCGTCCAAAGCCGTAGTGGTACCCATCGGTGTAGTCAGCGACTTGGAGTCGTTCATGCCAAACTTCTTCACCATGTCCCTGCTGTACTTCGCCTGATGTACAAACGTCCCGTCCTTGCACTGCTTGATCTGGAGTCCTAAGAAAAACTGCAACTCGCCCATCATGGAAATCTCAAATTCCCTGCTCATGTTATCCGCAAATCTGGCAACAAGATCATGAGAAGAGCCACCGTAGATTATGTCATCCACGTATATCTGAACAATCAAAAGGTCATTCCCGTGCTTAAGGAGAAACAGGGTCTTATCAACTGTGCCCATCACAAACCCCGTACTCAGCAAAAACCCTCTCAACCTGCCATACCAAGCTCTAGGTGCCTGTTTCAACCCATAGAGCGCTCTCTGGAGTTTGTATACACGGTGTGGGTATTTTCCACTCTCAAACCCAGGGGTTGCCTCACATACACTTCTTCCTCTATCACCTCATTCAAGAAAGCACTCTTGACATCCATTTGGTACAACTTGAACCATTTAGCCACGGCAAAGGCTAGAAGGATCCTAATTGCCTCCAAACGGGCCACAGGAGCAAATGTCTCCTCATAATCTATGTCCTCTTTCTGGTTGAATCCCTTAGCCACCAACCTCGACTTGTTTCTCACAACCATCCCATTCTCACCCTCTTTGTTCTTCCACACCCACTTGGTACCTATGGGACGACAATTTGGTGGTGGATCGACTAACACCCAGACTTGGTTTCTCTAAAAGTTCTCCAACTCCTCATGCATGGAATTTACCCAATTCTCATCAGACAAAGCTTGTCAAATATCTTTGGGCTCAAACGACGCAACAAAAGCAGAGTGAGCGAAATGAGAAGTATTCCTTGACCTTGACCTTGTAGTGCATTCATGACGGTCACCTATGATTGTCGTCGGTGGGTGATCCACCTGTACACGCCGGGGAGCCTCTCGCCTGGACACAATCTCCCCCTCAGCAGCAGCCTCCACTCGAACAGCCTCAGTCGTAGTGGGTGTAGGGGATGGTCCATCCTCGATCGTCGTTGTAGTAGTGGAAGTAGCGTGTACACGATCAGCCATGGTAGCATCACCACCATCATCGTAGTCGTCTCGATCTCCATCCTTCACATTCTCAAAGATAATCGCTCCAATCTCCTCGTCACCTGCACACTCAAAAGCAGAAGAGCTACATGGTTGTGTCTCGTCGAAGGTAACCTCGCAAGTCTCCATGATTCGGTTAGTGTCAAGGTTGAGCACGCGATATACTCTAGAATGAATCGCATAACCAAGGAAAATAACATTCGAACATCGAGACTCAAACTTATCCAACTTGCCCGTCTTCAGAATGAAACACTTGCAACCAAAAGCTCTAAGGTGACTCACCTTGGGTTGTCGGCCATGAATCAGCTCATAAGAGGTCTTCTTCTTAAAGGCACGAAGGATGATGCGATTTGAGACATAGCAAGCGGTATTGACCGCCTCGGCCCAGAAATGCCTAGGAGTCCTATGCTCATCGAGCATCGTCCTGGCCATCTCACAAAGGGTCCGGTTCTTTCTCTCCACTATGCCATTCTGGCAAGCGCGTATGGAGAAGAGTACTGATGATCGAGACCAAGATCACTGCAAAAGGCATCAAAATGAGAGTTCTTAAATTCTGTGCCATTGTCACTGCGTATAGCTCGAATGGCATCACCATGTCTCTAATTCTTCAACCTCAAGATCAAGTCCCGAACAAAGCCAAATGTCTCGCTCTTAGCCTCCAAAAAGAAAACCAAAGAGTACCTCGAAAAATCATCAACCACAACTAAAACATACCACTTCCCACCCACAGAGCGAACACGAGCTGGCCCAACCAAATCCATGTGCAACAGCTCACAAGGTCACGCGGTCATGACCGCAGTCAGGGGAGCGTGAGAAGCAGCAACCATCTTTCCATGCCGACAAGAAGCACAAATCAAATCCTTCTCAAATTTCAACTTAGGCAATCCTCGGACAAGATCAAGACCACTCAAGCAGGAAAGCAACTCAAAGCTCAAGTGTCCCAACCTCCTATGCCATTTCCAAAGCTCAGCCGAAACGCCAGCAACAAAGCATCGAGGAGGACCAACAGACTGGGAAAAATCGGCACGAAAGATTTGACCCTCGGGGACGATCGTACAGACAAGATCGCCTCGAGAATCAAGCACACGAGAAGCGCCCGACTTCAAACGAACCTCAAAACCTTCGTCCAGTAACTGAGATACTGACAACAGGTTAAAACCAAGTGACTTGACCAGGGCCACACTTCTTAAGGTCACTGTGCTACTCACCTTCACCATACCTTTAGCAAGCACTCGTCCTCTTCCATTGTCCCCGAAAGTGATGTACTCCCTCGTACTCACCGGGGTGAGGCTGGAGAACCACCCACGATCTCCGGTCATGTGTCATGAGCAACCGGAGTCGATCAACCAAAAGTCCTCCAAGCCTCCCACATGCAATCAAAAATGAGAACGAGAATGAGCAAGCGACTCAACACTGGGGTTAGTACCAAAAGAGTCAAACCAGTGTCGAGCCATTTGCTCAAAAGAAGGGTTAGCAAAATCCATCCTACCAAAACCTCTAGGCGGAGCCCTCTCATGCCTACCACCAAAGGACCTGTCAGGTCTCACTGGAGGACTACGCGCGCCACGACGGGGAAAATGTTGCCCGTAGTCCATCTGAGACCCAAAGCTCTGATTGTGCCTCCCAAACTCGTAACGGTCATGAGAAGGAGCACGTCGAGCCAACTCACCACGCCCAAACCCAACACGCCTATCTCTCTGTGGAAACAAACCTCCACCTCCTCCAGTGGGATCTGTACGCACATACACCTCACCCCTAGGTAGAGGCCCTCTACGAGGCTCAGGCACACCACGAGAAAGATGGTACCTATCCTTGTTTGCCATCTCCCTAGCAAACCTCTCATCTCTCTTCCTCCTGAAACAGAACTCATCCTTATGCCCATCCCTCCCACAATACTCACAATGGAAGCGGATCGGCTGTGGCTTAGGCGGTGGCTTTTCTATGGGCTTCTCAATAGCTTCCTCTCTTGACTTCCCCTCAAAGACATTCCCAGGTTGCTCACAAACTTGATGGGTTTCTGGTAATTTTGTGTTTTCTGGGGGAACACTGGTGGGTCTGGAGTTGTATCAAGCTTATTTCTGAGGTGGTTTGGCTTGGGTGCATATTTGTTCATGGGTATGGTGTGTGGTGGAGTAGGGATCTCTCCAACTTTCTCTTCTCCCTCACCACTCTTCTCACCACTCTTGTCAGCCCCCAATGCCTGACCATCAAACCTCTTGAACTCAACCAACATCAAACTCAACTGTGGCTCATGCCCAGACAACCAACTCATCAATTTCCTAAGCTCATCATTTTCATCCTGCAAACGGTCAACATAGTTTGCAAGTTCCATGTTTTTCAAAGCATGCATTTCACAGGTAGAACATGATGTAGGAATGGGAGCCTTCAAAGCAGCCTCATGAGAAACTTTTGTAGTGTGAGACTCATCTAGCCTAGCATGCAACACAGGGCATGAGGTACAAGCACCTAACAAAGCTGGCCTAGATTTCAATTCATCACACTCAACCCTACTCACATCTAGTTCCTCAAGAGTAGAGGCATGCTTCTCCTTGAGAGCAGTCAAATCAACAAGAAAAACTGAGCAATCACCACAGTCAATCTCATCAGACACAACAGGAGCAAATTTCAAAGAGCCTGTCTCATTTCTAGCATCCACAAGCAAGGATTCAAGCTCAGCTATCTTATCTTTAGCATCACCCAACAAAGACCTAAATTCCCTCTTCTCCTTGTTGGTCTTTCTATGCACATCATCCCGGTTATCAAGCAACTCATTGAGCCTAGCATTCTCCTCTAGCAAGAAGTTGGGATCATGTCGTACCTCTTCCTCGGAATTGGAGTTTGAATCCGAGCTATGCTTCCCACCCTTCTTGGAGTGCGCCGTGCCGCAAAAGCCTCCTTGTGCGACGAAGCTCAGGCCGGTGAAGTTCTTGCCCGTGTGCCGCTTGTCCTTGCGCCTTTCTTGCTCTTCCTCGCTGCTCGAGTTGGAAGAAGCATTGCTTGATGTCAAGTCGATGTCGCTCGCTCCGGCCACCATTGCTCGAGCTGTCTTCTTCTTGTACCCGCTACTCTTCTTGTGCCTTCTCTCGCCCTTGTCCTTGTGCTTGTCCTTGTAGTCGTTCCGGGAGTGGTGCTTGTTGTAGTCGTGCTTGGGCTTGCCCTTGTAGTCGTTCTTGATCTCCATGGCTTCAGGGCATTCGGCGATGAAGTGCCCATGCTTCCCGCACCGATAGCACATCCCCGAGCTCCGCCTTGCATTCTTGCGGTTCTCGTACATCCGCCCAAACCTCTTGCTCAACAGGGAGAGATCATCCTCACTCAGCACCTCAAAGTCCTCATCCGGCAAAGACACAAGACAAGATAGAGAGAAACCACCAGAGTTAGTGTTAGACCTTGATCCTAAGACAAGAGCCAAACTATGAGGATCAGTGGGGCTCTCGCTCTTGGCTCTCAAGCCACGATCAACCTCCGAAGAACTGAGCTTGGAAAACAGCTCATCCAGCGTCAGCATATCATACACGCTTGACTCCTCAATGGCCTCGACCTTGGCACTCCACACAGATCTATCTAGGGCATGCAAAAGCTTGATAGCTTGATCATGATCCGTGTATGGGAGCACTGTCACATTGGCCCTCATGTTGTTGACTATGCTAGTGAAGCACTGGAACATAGCATCGGTTGACTCACCAGGGAGATGAGTGAAGTTCTCGTACTCTCTCCGGTAAGTGGAAAATAAATGGGCTTGCACTTGGGCATTGCCAACATGAGCATTTCTCAACTTAAGCCAAATCTTTCCGACCACATTCTCTTCGTACACTCGCTCGAACTCCGAGGCACAGAGAGCACGGAACAAGTAATCAACGGCCTTGATGTTGGCCTCACACATGTCCCACGATCGTGGAAGCAGACAACTATTTGGGATGACATAATGAGGATTCTGAGTGACCTCCCAGATCAGAGTTCCCTTCCCTCGCAAAAACGCGCCCACGCGCCTCTCCCACATCGGGTAATTCTTGCCATCAAAGTGCAGAGGACCCGACACCTTGCCATATTCGCACATCTTTGGATCTTAGACTGGTTAGAATCAAGAAGATCCGTAACCGGCTCTGATACCAATTGAAGGACCGAATAGGCGACCAGAGAGGGGGGGAGTGAATGGGAGCCGATGAAAATTCTTCCCGTAGGTCGAACTCAGCCTATACCATGATTACCACTACGAGTACTCGCACACCCACCAAAGAAGCTCTAGACAATACACAAACAAACCCACACGATCAAGAGACAAGCCTAGAAGCAAACCGCGGAAGCACAAGACAAGAACCAAAGCACTTGGCCAATTCTGGAAACGCCAGGCGCGGACTGTCCGGCTGGTACGGGCAGACCGTCCGCTAGTGTACGGCGGACTGTCCGCTAATCATGCCCGGACTGTCCGAAATAGACACCAGAACCACCAGAGACGCACCGAGAAAATCGGACTGTCCGGCTGAGCCATGCGGACTGTCCGCCAGTGTCGCAGACTGTCTGTGAAGGCAGCGCGGACCATCCGTCCACCTCGCTGGAAACCCCAGACAAACTCAGCTCCACCCCCAAGACAAAATCTTGGCCTCGCGGACCATCCATGAAGGACTCGTGGACTGTCCGCAAACTACTTGCAACAAAACCCTAGGCCATAAACGGATCGAAACGCGGACGCGCACGAACACGTGACGAACTGTGACGAACAAACGTCCTGCGCACTGTACATGGCTAACGGACAGAGTAGAAACAGCCCAACCCCGCGAAGTCAACCCTCCAAATCTATCACCGGATCTCCCAAACGGCTAGAGCTCTGGAGACAAGACTTTGGGGAGATGTGAAGCAACACTAGATGAAGCTATGCCCCAAAAATCTCGACCTCTAACTCCCTAAATCACCGGGAATCGCGGATCACACGAACCAGCACAAAGAACTCGGACTCCGGCCAAAAACTCACGAATCGAAGGCTTTCCACGACGTTTGAGGGGTCAAGATCACACACAAAGATGCGCAAGGCATCCACCCATGATCCCCTCAAAGAAATCCGAAGGAAAACACCCTCAAATCCCCGAATCGATCGAAGAACGAAACTCCCCAAAAATAGCCCCGAAAATGACACGAAAATCACAGAGGACTAGGAGATCACCACAACGCCGAATGCTTCCAAACATCCAGAGGTCAGAGTCTATACAAGAATCTAGCCTAAGGAATACAGAGGAAAAAAGAAGCAGTTCAGAGCAATCTACCGGGGAAGGAAAACCTAGAGTCCAAGAGAGAGAGATGCCATCCACCTCTCCGCTATTTATACGAAGTCCATCAGAGGGAGGTAAATGACCACGCTACCCCTACAACTTGAAATGAAGATACAACCCCTCAGGGGTATTTTGGTCAAGTCTTCATCGAACGGACACGCTTCCACCGCGGCCTTTCTTAGCATCGACGTAAGCCCCGCGATCACGCCACGTGCCCCCCGCCTCGAAGCTTCCCGAAGCTCCCGGATCACCGTCTCCGTCACCTCGGGCCTACGGACTTGGTTTTGCGGCCCAAACCAAGAAACCGTCCACCGTTGGTTTTGTGGGCAAACCTACAAACCCAGCGTGCAAGCTTCGGGCTCCATCCGCTACCTTGCACCGGCCTATGTTCATGACTTCAGCTCGCCAGTTTTGCACCGCAAGGCTCGCACTTGACCCCATCGATCACCGGGTCCATCGAACCAAGCCTACTTGCCTCTCCATCACCCGGAGGCCACCATGGCTAGGGCCTTTTGCTCTTGTTCTTCACCTGCACCGACACGAGTCAAGCCGTAACCTGTACCTGCACACTTAGCCAAGCATCAGTCCAAACAACATTGTCAATCACTCATCACTAAGGAGTGACCCTCCACTGGTCCTCAACTATTCATTCTGAACCTCAAAGCGCAAGGACATGTCGATCTTCTTCTTAACAATATCAAAATTTGCCTGAGTGTAAGTACTAGCACAGTACTTTTCAATCTCAGATGCTTGGGTCATAGTGAAGCGGAATGAATGCAGTCTATTGCCATCCAGCATTAACTCAGTTGTCTGCATATGGTACACACAACTCTCATAGTGCTCCAGTGTCATTTATGGTGCAGATACGTGTGCAGCCTTGAATTCAAGCTCTCACTTCGCTGATTGGTGTGGAGTCTAAGGAAATAGTGATTGGCATGGTAAGTTGTAGCCCACAAATTCCTCATGTTATACATCTTTGAAAGCCAAGTGTTTTTGTAGCCCTTGTGTTTCTTTATAAATTTGGACCATTGGCTTTCAAAACTTTCAGGTGTATATGGGCGATACATAAACTGCTTGAAGTCACATTTCAGCTTCTTACCGCGAAGATGTTTGACCAGGTTGCGATCTATGTGCCAGGTGCAGATTCTATGGTTGGAATTTCCTAGTACATCACGAATGGTATTCTGCATTGCGATGTCTCCGTCCGTGATCACTGATTTGGGGTGCTGCATGGACATTGCGTGCAGAAATGTCCAGAGCAACCACTTATATGCCTCTATGGTTTCCTGTGTGAGAATGCCACATCTGAATATGACGGTCCTTCAGTGGTGGTTCACTCCAACGAAAGGAATGAAGGGCAGGTTGTACTGATTTGTCCTGTAAGTGCTGTCAAACACAATAACATCTCCGAAAACCTGATAGTCCAAACGAGATTATGCATCACACTAGAATAAGCACTTCAAATGTCCCTTGTCATCTTCTGCGTAGCCGAAGTAGAACCCGACATTATCTATCCTGCGGGCCCACAACTGCTTGAGCAGTGTTCCTTCATCACCATCTGCTAAGATCTACTTCTTTCGTTGGTCATAGAAGTTGTATAGGTCCTTTTTTGTGAAGCCTACTCTGTCGTATCCTCCGTGCTGCTGGTCCGTGCTGCTGGTCCGTGATGTCCATAATCTGGTTTTTCTTGAGCCCTGCTATTTCATAGGAGGTGATTTCTGCCATTTGTGCTGCAGTGTTATCCCGGTGCCCACGGAAGAAGCAGGTGAGATCAGATGTGGATAGGTCATGGCCATGTTCAGCGACAAATGTGCTTACTGCCAACTTGCTCGTTTCTCTGTTAAGCTTGATGATAAGTTTGGCCACGCAGCCAATCATGGTTAGGCTCCTGGGCTTCCTGCAAAGATCTTTTGGATTCGAATCCATGTACCTATCATCACACCATCCTTCACGGCAGCAAACAAAAGTTCTGGATGTACGGACTCCATCATCGTCATTCTTCGTAGATGATTTCCTTACCCCTGTTGACGGCTGTTAAGTGCTACTTTTACACCGTCAATACCTGCATAAAATAAATGTAAAAGGATCATCAACACTAGAATAGGGCTTGATACTAATGATTTCCACAAGTTTTGGTGTTTCTAGCTTTTGTTGCAGGATGCACCGGATTATGTGCCAAATGGTACAGTTGAGAGCAAGTGATCCAATGGTTATTAAAGGATGTCATCATAAACATCCTCAAATGCCAATTTGGACTGCACCATTGCGACGGGCTCGTCGAGATGATCGAAATGGATATATCATTTGTCTACTTCGGAGTCTGGATGAAAGAGATATGCGCAAGACAAGATCGCCCTCTTGATATCATGTGGGCCCAGTGGAACCCACACTAGACCACGTGGCGACGTGTGCCACATGGGATGCCATGTGTCCATGACACCTCATCAATCCATGTGAAGCAACTCCCGACGAATCAAACACCGCCACGTGTGCAGCACAAGGATCCAAGGGCCCACCGGAGACCCAAACCGCTTCAAAACTCCGCATGCACCTGGGATAGATCATGGGACCCACATATCAGTCACTGGGAGAAATGTCACACCCTAAAATTTCCGGTTTCAGGATGTGAATGGGAAAAATAAATTAATAAAATTTTGTTAGCAACTATGTCTTAGCTCAAGGATTTTAAGGAGTTATTTAAAATTTTCTAGGCATTTAAAAAATTTTCTATAAAAAAAATAAATAAATATAGGAGTTGAGTGTTTCATACATGCGGGTGCATCATTTTTGAGTGTTTGAATTCAAATTGTGTTTGAATTCAAAGTTTGCTTGAAGTTCAAAAGGTCTTTTAAAAAAAAAGAGAAAACCTCTTTACCCTCTCCTGCTCTCTCCCTGTTTGTTTGGCCCGTTCAATTTCAAAGTCCGCTGGACCTCCTCCTAATCCCCGGCCCGGCTCGCCGTTTCCCCCTCACCTCTCCGTTTCTACGCGGCCCAGCAAAGCTTTGCGGCCCACCGACAGCCCACCTCTCCTCCCCTCTCCCGCAGACGCCGACGCGTGGAGCCCGCGCGTCATCTCCTTCATCGCGCCGGACTCGAGCTCGGGTCGTGTCGCCCGTGTCCGTATGCCGGCGTCCCCCTGCGTCCGCATCGCACACGTACCCCCCTGGCATCTTGGCCCGCACGCCAAGGCTCGCCGGCCTCTTTATAAGGCACCGCCACCCGTACCCCCCCAAGAACCCTAAAACCTAGAGCTCCGCAGCGCTGCCACCCTCGAACCCTAGCACCGCCGCTGATCTCCCCGTCCGCCGTCGGTCCATCGACAAGGAGCACCTCCGGAGGATCGCGTGGAGGTGAGGAGGCTTGCTACGCCATTTGTTTTCGCCCTTGTGCCCTGCAGCCCGCGCCTGAGCTCGCCGGAGCTGCTCCGCCGACGCAGTCCGCCTCGCCGAGCCCCACGCCGTCGCCGTCGCCTGTGGGTGTGCCCCGATGCCCCTGTTGAGTTCGCGAGTGCGCGCACGTCGTTCTGGTGCAATCCCCACCCGAGTTAGCGCTGCCTAGCCCGCTTTTCGCTCTCGCCGGTGAGGTCCCGGCCAAGCGCCACCGCATGCCGCCGTGTACGCCGCCGCCAGCCGCTTGCTCTACTCCTGAGCCACCGGATTGTGAACAGACGGTTCAGATCTAATCTAGCCCGGGTCAAAACATAATGTACCGGTCAACCCCCACGTGGACACCGCCGTTTTGCAGAAAACACCCTGCTCTCTTTAGTTTTGCATGCCGGTCCTCCCACCATAGTAAGATCCTTGTAGATAGGTCCTTTTCTTTACGGTTTAGACCCTAGATTCCCTGCTTTTAGTGCCCGAGATCCATAAGTTAGTTTTTACATGTTAGACCTTCGGTTTACATGTTTAATTACATTTTAGTCCCTGGTTTTTAGAAGTTAAGCCCCTAGAGCTTTAGTTTTCTCACAGATAGACCCCTGTATCTTGTTTTAGCCATAGATTATGCGTTTTAGCTCCGTTTTTAGCGTTCTTTATGTCCAAATGATCGTATCGAAGAGTAGGATAGCTTTACGCAGTTGTTTTGCTTTGTTGTTACTGTTGGGTGCATGTTTCTTATTTGTTTCTATTATTTGTTTGTATGTGGTTGGTGTGATGCGTAGAAGACGATCGTTACTTCGACTACGCTGCCGTTGAAGAGTTTTAAGATCTTGAGCAGCCCTCTGAGTTTGTGGAAGGCAAGTCCTTGATGCATGCCCATTTTCCTATAAAACTGCATTTTAATTACACTATTTACTTTATTGCTTGCATTAAATTGATGGGACTCTATGCTAAGGTGTGACTAGTGTTGTTTACCATGTCCTTGTTAACCTGGGGTTTTATTCATGTTGGGTAGCACATGCTTAGTTGCTAACATCGGGTTGAGGATGGTTTAATGGTACACAAAAGTAAACTTGATTTATTTTATGCTCTACCCTCATTAAGTAAGATTACCCCTGTTAATCGGAACATGGAGCGACCACCTAGGAACCAGGTGCAACCACAAGACAAATGGCTCTGTCTTGGCTAACTAATTAGAAACCTTAGTATGTAGTATGCTTTACCTGATAAGGGTTAGGGGGTGCCGGTAGTTGGTGTATAGCCCGGCCCTCAAGCTGATCTGCTCTGTGGTAGCTTCGCAGTCTTGAGAGAGGGTTATGCATTATGCTGTCATGAAACCTAGCGAGCAGCTCATACAAGGGAATCTTTGTAAAGGCCTCGTAGTGAAACCCATGCCACTCACCTCGGAAGTGTTTAAGGGAGTAATTAACCCGAGCATATATGGGGGACACGACTTGTGGGTAAAGTGTACAACCTCCGTAGAGTGTAAAATCTAATCGATTAGCCGTGCTCTTGGTCATGGAGCGGCCTGGACCCTCACATGGGTAAATTATGGAACATAAATTAATCTTGTGCATTGCATCCTGATCTTGTTGCATTTATTATCTCTGGGTTGGTATACACTTACACTGCTAGTAATTAGTTGCTTAATAAAATCTGATCAACTAAAATTGCTTACCGCTTTAACCACGTCAGCCATCCACCCAAAGAGCCTTGCATGTTGTTATAGTTATATTCCCTTGTTGAGTACGACATGTGCTCACGCTTATTGATTTATTTCTTGCAACTACACTTCCCGGACTGCTGCTCAGACGGTCGCTTTGAAGACTTACCTGAAGACCCTGAAGACTTCTAGGCGGGCGTGTCACCAGTCAACTGCCTGTGGTGTTGATCCTATCCGCTGTGTTGCTACTCGTTATTTATTAGATCGTTTATGAGACATTTTGGTCTGTAATAAAGTTTAATACTCTCTTTACGTTATGCCATTGTGTTTTGGTATTCACTGAGTCATTATATGTGAACTTTGATCCTGGCACACATATAATATGAGCATTCGAATTTGCCTTTAAATTCGGGTGTGACAAAATGGTACCAGAGCCGTGTTGACTGTAGGACGTTAGCCTAGTTAGAAAATGGTCAAAATTAAGGATTATAATCTTTTAGAAGCCACACACTCTATATGCTTGCTATAAAACTATTCTATAATACTCATCCTTGATTTTCATCTTATCCTTAGCTATCTTTTGGTTCTCTACCTTGATTTTGGCTACCCTTCTCATTCTTGCTTTTGGCTATCCTTCTCATTCTTGCTTTTGGTCTCACTTGGCACCTAACTTCTTTATCTCTAGATGGTTCGACGCCTAAAGACTGCCCGAAAGAGCTCAGTTCCTTAGTATAGGCCGCAAGAAGACTACTATCACTACAAGTCTGATGATGAGACGGAAGAAGTATCTTCGGAAGAAGAGGAAGAAGAGCATGCACAAGAAGATGATCAGGGTGACCATCAAGACCCAGTGGAGGAACTGGAAGAACAAGCTGAAGCAGAAAGAGAGCCAGCTGAAGTAGTCTGGACAGTGAGGTCGTACAAGAAAGATGGGAGAGGCATTTCAATGGCTGACAATCTAAGGAGGATGGTGTACCATTTGGGCTATGGTGAAGATCCAATATACCAGTGTGAGATGTGGACCCATCCTTGGTTTGAGCCACACTGGGAGGTAACAGTGATCGTTTATAAGAGGGTTCAGCACTATGGACCTATGGAGATATCCAGGCACGACGATGTTGCTCCCAGAGATACTATGGAAGCTGGGATTGCTGAAGCTGCCAGGAGAGCACTCTATGTTCTCTCTCACAGGGAGCGTTTTGAGTTGGCACGCACTCGCAGTTTGTACACCCCTTACAGAGCTAGTGGTGAAGCCAAGACCTACATCGCGTCAGCTAATGGCCACAGTCCCGCCGTGGACAACCTCCGTGAGTTGCTAGCCGCTGTCAACACCGCGTTGGATAACACCAACAACATGCTTGTTATAGCCCACCAGAGGATCTATGCAATAGAGGTACAGAAGCGTCAGCTCGAAGCTACTCTGGAGGGAAGGGAACCCCCTGTGGTCCAAGACGGAGGAGTAGAAGCTCATCACTCTCCAGCACCAAAGAGACCCTGCTACAACTCCCCAGACGCCCGCACTGAAGAGCTTCCTTAGGATCTAGGAGTTTTAAGCTTAGGATCTTTGTAATCGTTAGTTTCTAAATGATCGTTTAAGTGTGCTTAGTCTAGTGGTGTGTTTGAATGTTTGTTCTTGTGATAATGTTTGAGTTGGAATTTTGTTTGAGTGCAATGTATTGTGGAGTGATGACCACAATGACATTGGTTCTTTAGTAAAGTGTTAGTTGGGTTTATCTCTGTTTCAATCCATATCTTTCTTGTCCTAATCTCTTAATCTCTATGCTCTACCCCTAATATAATCTAGTAAATCTCAATCTGCTCACAAAGTTTTCTAAGTCAGCAGTATTGTTCTATTTTTATCTCGAGCTACAGAACTCCAAATACAGTAAACCCAATTGGAAAAGTTCAGCAATTATATGAAGGGTTATCTGTAAACATTTCAGAAATTTAGGAATTTGATACAGAGAGTTAGGTACAAAACTATGGAGCTATCAAAACCTGTAAACTCAGCTGACCCAGACGTCTTGTTTGTTTCATAGCTAAAGCTATAGACCTTGGATTGAGGTGATTCTAGTTGGAATAGTTCCGTAATTTTATTATACTTCTCTGGTTAAAATTTCATAATTTATGGATTCCCGTACTGAGAGTTACATCATATTGTTTGGAGACAACAGAATCTGTCTAGAATTAAAAATCTTTGATGCCTTGTCTTTCAGAGTTTTACTCTTAGTGCAAACATCTAAAGTAATGACCCTAACACTCAGATGGTGAAAACCAGGTCAGGATCCGGAGTCGATCAAACCCCAGTGGTCCGCCAAAGGAGAAGCAGTAGCTCCAGCAGTGCACCTCGTCAACCACAAATGGATCCGGCTTTTCAGCAGTTCCTGCAAACGCAGACGCAGCTTCTCCAAAACCTGACCAATACAGTGGCCAATCTGCAGGCCCAAGGCAACAACCCACCCCATGCTCAGCAGCAAGCTCCTGTGAACAGGCACAGGGTGTTCATGAGCCATCAGCCTCCGGTGTTCTCCCATGTAGCAGATCCACTGGAAGCTGAGGACTGGTTGAAGACCATTGAGAAGATGCTGACTATATCTCAATGCGATGACAGAGAGAAAGTCCTCTATGCTTCAGGGCGACTTCAGGGATCAGCTTCGGCATGGTGGGATGCTTTTGTCGCCACTCATGCCAATCAAAATGCAATTACTTGGCAGGAGTTTACTACTAACTTCAGGAGCCACCACATTCCTGCTGGTCTCATGAAGCTAAAGAAGAAGGAGTTCCTTGCACTCAAGTAGGGAGGGATGTCCATGATAGAGTTCAGGGACAAATTCACTGAGTTGTCACGCTATGATCCTGAAGACACTGATGAGGACAGGAAGAAGCAAGAGTTGTTCCTGGAAGGGCTAGCTGGACCGCTTCAGTACCAGCTGATGTCCCACACTTTCCCTACTTTCCAAGAGCTAATTGACAGGGCTATAGGCTTGGAGCACAAGCGTAGGGAATTGGGAGATCTCAAGAGGAAGGCTACTACTTACGGATTGTCTGGGAACATCACTCGTCCATGTTTTGATCCACAGCAAGGAGCACCATTCCGCTTTGGAGGCCCGAGTGGTAATATTGGCCAGAATCAGATACACCGTAACAATCAACCATTCAAGCACCCCATTCAGCAGTTGCAGCAATCCACTCCCCATACTCCACAGCAGACTAGTCAGAACACCTCTGCAGGAACCCTAGTGAGATCTAGTGTGCCTAACACCCCTGTTGGCAATTCATGCTTCAAGTGTGGAGAGGTTGGTCACTTTGCCAACCAATGTCCTAAGAGAAGTGTTCAGAATACTCCAGTGCAGAGTCAGCAGATGAGGAGCGGGAATCAGACCCCTCAGGGCAAAGGAAGGCAGAACTATATGCGTGGGAAGCTGAATCACATGAATGCAGGGATCACTCAGAGAGTACCCAATCAGTTTGGTATGTCCTTCATTATCTTAATCCCTTATCTTTCACTCATAAGCTTGGAGCCTAGTATTCTCTATCCTGCCAAATCCATCTGAATCTCGAGGACGAGATTCTTTTAAGGGGGGTAGATTTGTCACACCCTGAAATTTCCGGTTTCAGGATGTGAATAGGAAAAATAAATTAATAAACAATTTTCTCTCAATTTTAAAATTTTGTTAGCAACTATGTCTTAGCTTAAGGATTTTAAGGAGTTATTTAAAATTTTCTAGGCATTTAAATAATTTTCTATAAAAAAATAAATAAATATCGGAATTGAGTGTTGCATACATGCTGGAGCATTATTTTTGAGTGTTTGAATTCAAATTGTGTTTGAATTCAAAGTTTGCTTGAAGTTCAAAAGGTCTTTTTTTTTAAAAAAAAGAGGAAAGCTCTTTACCTTCTCCTGCTCTCTCCCTGTTTGTTTGGCCCGTTCAACTTCAAAGTCTGCTGGACCTCCTGCTAATCCCCGGCTTGGCTCGCCGTTTCCCCCTCCCCTCTCTGTTTCTGCGCGGCCCAGCAAAGCTTTGCGGCCTAACGCCAGCCCACCTCTCCTCCCCTCTCCCGCAGACGCCGACGCATGGGGCCCGCGCGTCATCTCCTTCATCACGCCGGACTCGAGCTCTGGTCGTGTCGCCCATGTCCGTACGCTGGCGTCCCCCTACGTCCACATCGCACATGCACCCCTTGGCATCTTGGCCCGCACGCCAAGGCTCGCCGGCCTCTTTATTAGGCGCCGCCACCCGTACCCCCCCAAGAACCCTAAAACCTAGACCTCCGCAGTGCCGCCACCCTCGAACCCTAGCACCGCCGCTGATCTCCCCGTCCACCGTCGGTCCGTCGACAAGGAGCACCTCCGGAGGATCGTGTGGAGGTGAGGAGGCTTGCTACGCCATTTGTTTTTGCCCATGTGCCCTGCAGCCCGCGCCTGAGCTCGCCGGAGCTGCTCCGCCGACGCAGTCCGCCAAGCCGAGCCCCACGACGTCGCCGTCGCCTGTGGGTGTGCCCCGATGCCCCTGTTGAGTTCACGAGCGCGCGTGCATCGTTCTGGTGCAATCCCCTCCTGAGTTAGCGCTGCCCAGCCCGCTTTTCGCTCTCGCCGGCAAGGTCCCGGCCAAGTGCCGCCGCACGCCGCCGCAGCCGCTTGCTCTACTCCTGAGCCACCGGATCGTGAACGGACGGTTCAGATCTAATCTAGCCCGGGTCAAAACATAACGTACCGGTCAACCCTCACGTGGACGCCGCCGTTTTGCAGAAAACACCCAGCTCTTTTTAGTTTTGCATGCCGGTCCTCCCACCATAGTAAGATCCTTGCAGATAGGTCCTTTTCTTTACGGTTTAGACCCTAGATTCCCTGGTTTTAGCGCCCGAGATCCATAAGTTAGTTTTGACATGTTATACCTTCGGTTTACATGTTTAGTTACATTTTAGTCCCTGGTTTTTAGCAGTTAAGCCCCTAGAGCTTTAGTTTTCTCGCAGATAAACCCTTGTATCTTGTTTTGGCCATAGATTATGCGTTTCAGCTCCGTTTTTAGCGTTCTTTATGTCCAAACGATCGTATCGAAGAGTAGAATAGCTTTACACAGTTGTTTTGCTCTGTTGTTACTGTTTGGTGCATGTTTCTTATTTGTTTCTATTATTTGTTTGTATGTGGTTGGTGTGAGGCGTAGAAGACGATCGTTACTTCGACTACACTGCCGTTGAAGAGTTTCAAGATCTTGAGCAGCCCTCTGAGTTTGTGGAAGTCAAGTCCTTGATGTATGCCCTTTTTCCTATACAACTGCATTTTAATTACACTATTTACTTTATTGCTTGCATTAAATTGATGGGACCCTATGCTAAGGTGTGACTAGTGTTGTTTAGCATGTCTTGTTAACCTGGGGTTTTATTCATGTTGGGTAGCACATGCTTAGTTGTTAACATCGGGTGGAGGATGGTTTAATGGTACACAAACGTAAACTTGATTTATTTTATGCTCTACCCTCATTAAGCAAGGTTACCCCTGTTAATCGGAACATGGAGCGACCACCCAGGAACCAGGTGCAACCACAAGACAAATGGCTCTGTCTTGGCTAACTAATTAGAAACCTTAGTATGTAGTATGCTTTACCTGATAAGGGTTAGAGGGTACCGGTAGTTGGTGTATAGCCCGGCCCTCAAGCTGATCTGCTCTGTGGTAGCTTCGCAGTCTTGAGAGAGGGTTATGCATTGCGCTGTCATGAAACCTAGCGAGCAGCTCATACTAGGGAATCTTTGTAAAGGCCTCGTAGTGAAACTCATGCCAGTCACCTCGGAAGTGTTTAAGGGAGTAATTAACCCGGCCATATATGGGGGACACGACTTGTGGGTAAAGTGTACAACCTCTGCAGAGTGTAAAATCTAACCGATTAGCCGTGCTCTCAGTCATGGAGTGGCCTGGACCCTCACATGGGTAAATTATGGAACATAAATTAATCTTGTGCATTGCATCCTGATCTTGTTGCATTTATTATCTCTGGGTTGGTATACACTTACACTGCTAGTAATTAGTTGCTTAATAAAATCTGACCAACTAAAATTGTTACCGCTTTAACCACGTCAGCCATCCACCCAAAGAGCCTTGCATGTTGTTATAGTTATATTCCCTTCTTGAGTACGACATGTGCTCATGCTTGTTGATTTATTTCTTGCAACTACACTACCCGGACTGCTGCTCAGACGGTCGCTTTGAAGACTTCCCTGAAGACCCTGAAGTCTTCTAGGCGGACGTGTCACCAGTCAACTGCCTGTGTTGTTGATCCTATCTGCTGCGTTGCTACTCGTTATTTATTAAATCGTTTATGAGACATTTTGGTCTGTAATAAAGTTTAATACTCTCTTTACGTTATGGCATTGTGTTTTGGTATTCACTGAGTTGTTATATGTGTGAACTTTGATCCTGGCACACATATAATATGAGCATTCGAATTTGCCTTTGAATTCGGGTGTGACAAGAAAGCACACCGCGAAAGGCACCGCTAGGGGGTCGGCCGATCCTAGGATCGGCCGAACCGCCATAGTGCCCGTTCATCATGGCCTTCCACGTGGTGGTCCCTGATTGGTCCGAGAGCATGGTTGGCATGTTTTGGCAACATTTGGCGTCCGAGACAACCCTGTCCCTTGCCTATAAATAGTAGGGGAGGGGCTCACTTCTGAGACACACACTTCTCCTCCTCCTTTTCATTTTGGCCTTGGAGCCTCTCTCTTTAGGAGAGGAGAGCTCTTTGTATCGGATTAGTGCTAGGAAGTGAGGTGGGAGGCTTGGGGCCATGTCATGTTCATGACATCTTCCTCAAGAATGATCCTCAGTGGTGCCATTGTTCTTCATTTAGACTAAAGTGAGTATTTTGACATTTTCTATTTAGACTAAAGTTTTATGCATGCATAGTTCCTTTGTTCTTGTGTTCTTCGTTTGTTCTTGATTTAGAGGGTTGTGTTCTTCGAACACAACCCTTCGATCTAGTAGAGCAGGATCATAAGTTTGCATCTTGTTTGCATGCTAGCTTGTCTATTAGAGTAAAGTTGGTGCTCCTGCATATCTCTAATTAGATCAAAGTGAATTCGTGATCTTGCATAAGTGATAGAGCATACCTTGAGCTAGTGCCAGTATCTCCCTCGTGGATTCGTAGTTTCGTATTTATATGGAGTGCTATAGTCGGTCTATCGGGACGTCAGACGTTGTCCGGCTATAGAGGTAATCAGTGGTGTAGACGTGGTGTCTGGACCATAGGTTATCCTTCGAATACCAAGTACATTCGCGTAACGATAGAGGTGGGCCGTAGTGGTGACAGCCTGTTGGACCCTTTGGAACCCTCCGCGCCTGTGTATCGAGTAGTGCCCCGTTGCCAGAATATATTGCCTAGCCTTAAACAGCTAGGGTGGGTTGGCGCCCAAGGCGAGTGTTATACCTGAGAGACCGTGCTAGACTCTGCGCTCAGTCCGGCAGATCCTTTCTACCTATCCTATCAATCAGTGTTGTGTCCTTAGACCACCAACTAGGTTCAATCCAGAGCTCCTGCGTCAAGGAACGAAACCCGACGAGAATACTAATTCTCTGAGGGAGAAGTGCTACAACGGTGTATCCGTGCACTTACGGATTTATTCGCACTCGTTAGTGTACCTGGGAGTTTCTTACATGCTCACGCTAGTGCGCCAGTGGTGGTGACGTTAAGAAACAACAACAAGCATTTCTGGCGCTGTTGTCGGGGACGGTTGCTGTTTGTATCTTCGAGCTTAGTAGTCTTTGTATCTTTTTATCTTTTCCTTTTTGTTCTACCTTTACCACGTTACCCTTTTGAGATGCCTTCCTGTCAAAGCCTCTCTACCTCTAGGGGCGATTCATCTTAGAGCAACCATCAACTTCTTCTTCTTGCTGCGAACTTGGTCCCGGCTTTATAGCCATGGTTCGAAATCGACCCTTCTCTGGAGCGATTAGCGATAATCCTCATGTTCATGTAGAGGAGTTCAAAGGACTGTGCTTAGGCCTACTTGTGTTGGGCATGACACAAGAAACTTTGAGGTGGAAATTGTTCGCTTTCTCTCTTGTAGATAGGGTGCAACAGTGGTACACCCTCACGGTGGGTAGCGTGAACAGTTGGGAAGAAATACGAGATAACTTTTGTTACTCGTTCTCCCATCCGGAACATATAAACTCTATACCATTTGACCTCTTCGACTTTGAGCAATTGGAGATGGAGTCCATAGGTGCAGCCTGGGCTAGGTTCTCAAGACTCTTGACATCTAGCTCTGACTTATCTATATCCGACGATATTTCAACGAACATCTTTTACACGCATATAGACTTGGAATCTGCACAAGAGCTCGACCTCGTAGCTGGAGGATTGTTTGAAACCAAAACTCCAGAGGAAAGAAGAGAGATCCTAGAATTCTTCTTAGAAACCTCTTCTTCCCATGACTTTTATGACGAATCCTACCAAACATCCAAGTCGAGCTATGAGAGTCTCTCAACAGCCGAATCTGAACATTCATTCTCCGAATCCCTTGATTCCTCTGTTGAATTCTCTCTTGAATCACGAACACTGAAGGAAGAAGAAATTCAACCTTCGGAGTTCTTTTCCCGATTTGAGGATGATCCTTCTAGAAACATCAGCAATACCTCAGATCACTCTTGGCACGGGAAGCCTACGGCATCACTGGACCTTTATGAGGTCCTCGATGAAGTTTGGAATCACAGGACGATAGTGGATTGGTCATCTCAGAAGCATACATCCGAAGCAATTCGGGTTAGCTCGACTTCCACGATGATCCACTGTTCCATGAGAGGAAACACCGTAGATGCTGTCCATGACCCTACTGTTGGGGCTTGCATCATATCAGAGTACCTTTTGGATACTCTGGTGGGTGACCTGCCGCTGACCCCGACTCATAGACTTTTCCATAGTCCCAGGTGGCGCTGCGTTTTTCCATGTCGAGGGGTTGCTAGGGACGTGCCAATCACCATTGACAACATAGAGGTGCAATTAGATTTCCACATCTATGACATCATGGATTTCGATCTTCTCCTAGGTTTCCCATTAGAAAATCTTCTTGATAAATCCCAAGGAAACCCAGAAGAAGAGCTTAGGGAAACTATTTCTGTCCATGCTGAACCATCTAGACATCCTCTGATAGAGCCTTTCCCTAGACCTACGGTATCTCCTTCGCCTCCCGATCCTCCTGACGAAGCATTTCCTGGGGAGGCCATGAAGGAGGAATGGCCAGATGGAGCGATATGCGTTTCCGAAGCATTTTGGGATAGTACACCCTCTCTTGTTATTCCTTGTTCTGTGAGAGGGATTGCCGTAGAGGCCCATTGTGACCCCATCATGGAGGTTAACATCATGCCATGGCACTTAGCAGAAAAACTTTTAGGCAAAGTTCCACTAGCACCATCCGACATGCTCCTCAAGACTTGTCCCTTTGGGCACGTTCTTGAATGTCGGTAGGTTGCAAGTGTAGTGCCACTCATCATAGATGGGATTGAGGCTAGCTTAGACTTTCACATCTTCGATGTCCACGATCCTGATCTGCTCCTAGGCTCCGCACTAGAGAAATTCTTTGAGGAATCCATAGGGAGCCTAGATGGTAATCTTGGGGAAGCCACTTCCGCCACTGCTACCCCTTATTTGGGACACCCTATGGTGAAGCCTCTTCCCCAGAAAAACCCGCTCGAGAAGACGACGCGTATACCTCCATTCACGTCATCCGAGCCTATTCTCATTGAGGGCGTAGAACTTTCTACTCCTCATGAGTACGACTCCGAAGACCCTCCTCACCTTTGTGAAGGAGAACGATCGTCATCACCCTCGATCGAGTTTCAGCCTCTTCCTGCTGGCCCGTATCATGTTGCTTTCGATCATGATCGACAGTCAACATCGAGCTTCCACGACGACTCTCTTGAGATGGAGAATTCATGGGCCGTGGAACTTTGTGAGGCACCGACTCCGGAGTCTGGAGGAAAAGACTTCATTGATGAGCATGGTAGTTTCATCCTTGATCTACCACATAAACCATGCTCGCATTGTGCCTCTCTAGAGTCAGCCATGCTTAGTGCGCTGAGCACATACGAGGGCTAAACCACCTTCTGGTCCTCTTTTGCAAAACATTTGTAAGGTTGATTGTAGATGCATATGTTTACCATAAGCATTGCAGATTTCGTGTGTGCACCGTGGCACTAACCTTGCAGCTAAAGCTTCACTGATACATCAAGGATTGGTTGTGAGATGGGAATGACACCACCAACGATAGCTGCAAGATGAAGTTCCCATGGTCGAGCTTATGACCTTAAATAAACAAAGCACTACCAGGAGATAGCCTGGATTAGCATAGGTTTTATTTCTCTTTTCGATTAAAAGTAAGAACATGTTTTTAGGATAAGTTGTCCTTCGGGTATTTTTGGTCACTAACCTTTCATGTGGAGATTGAAAAAAAAGATGGACAGGTGATGCCTATGAACATGTGAGCCACATCAGCTGCAACACCTAGATAAGCCTTGGTGAGGGAACATTTACAAAAGGAAGCTTGATCACCACACACTTGAGTTTTGTTGCCTAGCAATGCAAACTTCAAGTGTGGGGGAGGTACGTGAGCATCCTGACTAAAGTTCCTCCTCTACCAAATCTTATCCTGGTGTGGCAATGATGTCAGCTCTTTCATCTTGCCCACTAGCTAGGTAAGTCATGCTTTTGACATTAAACAAAGCCCTTCCGGGAGGTTGCCCGAGGTTCACTGTCATATGTTCATGCTTATGTTCCTTTTGGTAATAGCTTGATCATGCTTTCATGCTTCCTTTATCTTTGTTCTTATGCTCTGGTTTGAATGTATGTTGCAACATACCTTCACAAGCTGTTTTAAATTAAGCATAGTTCTTAGGTTAAAATTGTCTTCTTCAGTCAAAACAAGGCATGGTGTCGGGTTTTGACTAATGAACCTCAGAAGCATATTTTTCATAAATTTTGGCTGCATGTATGTGAACTAACCCCTACAGGAAAATTATCATTCCTAAATGGGTAAGTTATTGAGCTAAATTCAAATGGGAAGGTAAGTTGAGGTGTCAGATTCATGTTGCACAACATGCAAAGGTGGTACGTATGACCTCTCTATGGTCCAAGGTAAGTATATTCCCCTTTGTGTATAAAGTGTAATCTTGGTCTAACCTTGTTCGAGCAAATGACATGGTGACAATAAAACAAAACAAAAACAACAAAAAATATTTCAATTTGAATAAATGCTCTATGGTTCTCGAACCAGTAGAGTCCATCTTTTGTTTTCATTTGTTATTTGAAGAACAACACCAGGTTCAACCCCCAGAGTGGGGGAGTTCTCTGTAACATCCCTGATGTTTATGTGCCTAATCATGTTCAACTCATAAAGCTAAACCCTAAACACTTTGGTCAAACCTAGTCAAAGTGGTCAAAACCCTATGATCATATGACCTCTTTTGATGTCTCAACTAGATCTCAAAATTTTTCTTAAGTACTAAAAATTCTGCCGATATAAAAGTTGCTCAGAATTTCCAGGGACACATTTCATCTAATTAGTGGCATTTCTAATTTAGAGTGGAAAAGCCTCAAAATCTTGCTTGAAGTCTAGAGTACACTGTTGTCGGCACCGAGAAAATCCCATAGTTCAAGCCAACCTCCTGCTCAATCCTTTGATCTTTTCATAGGTCAACCTTTGCAAAAGTTGTAGGGCTATATCTCATCTATAACTTTTGTATTGGTCGAATTTGAACTTGTATTCAAGTTTGAATTTTTCTGAACCGGTCAAACCACCTAAGCCGAATTGTTTTCAACTCAGAGCGCCAGAGCGTGCGCTCTTGCGTCGGCGTCGCGCCGTGCACCGCGCCTCGGCGTCCGCAGCGTCACATGCGCGCCCGCCGTACGCCATCGTGCCAGTGGGTCCCACCTATCCCCAGCGCCTCACTTATTCGACGTGGCTCACCTGGACAGCTGGCAAGCCACCGTGTCGCTCGCGCCGTCGTCTCGCCGCGAAACCCGTCGACACGCGTCGCTGCACACACCGCCGTGCAGCCACGCTGCGCCCGTGAAGCCGGCCAGCCACGCTGCGCCCGTGAAGCCGGCCAGCCAAAGCACGTCGTCACGCACTTGTCCGCTTCCTGCTGTCGCCAAAGCCCCGCTTGCCCAGGCACTCGAGCACCCTACGCCAGCTAGCCGCGCACGCGCCGCTCCGCCATGCCGCCATGGCGCCAAGCCCGTGCGCCTGCTGGCCAGCTGGTCTGCGAGGTGGCAGGCCAGCATGCATGGCAGCTCATGCCCTCCCTTGAATCCGCCCATGTATAAAAGGACAGCCCAGGCGTGCTCGCGCGAGACCCCTACTCCACCACCCGCCATTGCCGCCGTCACGGCGAGTTCCACCTTCCGCTCCTCCCTGTCGACCACACGTGACATCCACCTACTCCCAGTGACCCAGAGTAGCTCCCCGAGGACCCACATTGGCCGGCGAAGCCGCGAGTTCACCGGCATTGGTGCCGCGGCAGCTGCTCTGCATCCGCTTCGCCGCCGGCCATCGCCAGAGGTCTCCCCGACCAAGCCGTCGCCGTCAATCGACCGAGAATGAGCCCAAACCCCAGCCTAGCCTCTCGCACGACCAACTCCGGCAGACCCTCACCGCCGGTGATCTCCCCTGCGCCGCCGAGGGTATTCGTGTGAAGATCCCATTCTTTCTAGGGTCTTTAGTGCAAATGTCCAAGGAGCTAAGTATAACTAGATTCTTCAGTTTTAGTTTAAATATCCAGTGTTTTGGAAAATCGATATTAAATCGAATAAAAATCAGAAAAATACAAACTCAACTGTTCTATAATCCTTATGAACAGAAGCAACATTTCTAGAAAGGAAGTTTGTAAATTTCTTCATAGAATTTGAATTATTTTGAAATGATCAGTTTGGCTAGATTTGTAATAATTTGAAATCTATAGCTGATCTGCATGTGAATTTTTGATATGTTGCTAATATGGCCATTCTTGTTCCTGTGTAGAAAAAAGCACATATATCTGTTATAGTTTTGTAGATATGATTTTATTTTGATATAAGGCAGCATTTATGTTTCTGTTTAGTATTAAATTTCTGTTTCAGCAAATAGGGTTTGATCTTTTTGCATTGGCCTGTGTATGACTAGATGCAACCATGATAAATAGGTGAATAACTTTTGACATGTTTAGATAGCTCGAATTAATTTATGGTCTATATATGAGTTATTTTAATCAAGTATGCTATGGTATGTTTCTGGCCTTGGTAATTTTTGAGTAGATCAGACATGCCACGTTGATGCTCTGTGTGAATTCTTGATCCTAGATCATGTATAGATCTGTCTGTATAAAATGATTAAATTTATGCTAGCTAGTGATTACTAGATTTTTCATGTGCAATCTATAGCTTATTTTAAGGTAATTTTTGGTCAGTAGCCTAGCTAGTATGTCATGTGCTTGTGTAAATTTTATCTCTGTTTGTTGGTGTGTAGAGCATCCAGAAATAATTTCCGAAGTAATTCAAGCTTAATAAGTGAAATAAAAAGATTAACCAATATCACCTTTTCTGTAACTTATTCTCAAATAACAAAGCTTCACCAAAATACACCCTACACAGCACCCTTACTTTGTCACCAATCTTGGGGTTAGTCTAGTACCTTCCTGATCCGGCAAAGGATCTCTATTGTTCACTAAACTTGGGGTTAGTCCCCCATGTTCTAGGCCATGTGGTGCATGTGTGTGGTCGGGCGACATGTGAGTCCGTGACCTTCCCGCCTTGTACCTAAGACTGTGGAACTTGATCCTGAACTGAGGACGGTTGGGAACCGCCTGGTTGGTGCGTACCCCGCCCTTTGGGCTTTTAGTTGTTATCTTGGGGTATGCATTCTCCCGTGAGTTTAGGTCCACCTTGAAAGGTTATTAATCGATCGATCGTCGGCCTCTCACCATTATCCGAGAGTGCTTAACCATACACTCTATGTCCCTTAATGATGGAATTGAGAAGTAATATTGTTGTATGCTTAATTGTTTGTACAACTTATGCTTGCATAGCTGCTTACCTAGTAATGGATAATCAACTAGAATTTTGAGCTAAAACTTGAAAGTAAGGACCTACTCTTTATTGCTTTTCAACAAAAGAAACCCACTAGCCATAAAGCTTTGCATGTCTAGAGAGTTGGTGATCTTCCCATCACCCGACGGTTAAGTCTTGCTGAGTATTAGCATACTCAGCCTTGCTTTGTTGATATTTTCAAGTAATGATGTGAATGATGATGGGTTTCCGTGGACTGGTTCTCTCCCACCCGGTTGGGAAGTGGAGTGGGAGGATGATAGTGCTTAGAGGCATCACTAATGGCCTCTAGTGATGTTGCTTATCTCGTTAGTAGTCTATTTCCGATGTGTTTCGAACTCTAAACCATTTACTTTATGCAAAAGACTTGGTTTGTAATAATGAACCTATGTTGGTCATGATGTAATAAATGAGACTAGTTTTGGTGTGAGTTTTGATGTATAATGTTTCGATCCTTTGTTGTAAGTGATTTACCGGGCTTGACCTGGCAGATATCGACGAGTTAACTCCTCTTTAACGCATAGTGACCAAATGGATGGTTTATGTGTTAAATGTGAATTAATTTGGGCGGTTCTGTCACAGCTAGCATCAGAGCTCGGTTGTACACCAGAGATCTTAATACACCCTTAATAACATGTTTTTCGAATAAAACTTGCAAGATTAAGGTGTTCACAAAATGCGTTAGGAACGCTAAGGATTAACTAGTCCGAGAGGCCCTAGAGGGATTTTTGGGTTCTTTCAGGTGGCTAATAATATATGGTTTATCTAAACTAACTATCAACACATTGTTAAGCCACGTGTCTCATACGTGTGTTGTGCCGCATCACGAGTATGCGAGGGTCGATAGGGCAATCTATTCAACAGATCCTATCTTCTCGGTTGGATGCCCACGTGTTTTATACGTGCGTTTTCGGTATGTAAATCATGCGAAGGCTGATATGTTCTATTCCACATGAACATATCATGGGTTGTGATGTCGCCACGTTTTGCCATACGTGTGCATGATTCCGCATTACAAACATGCGAAGGGGGACACCCTCCATTCAAAAGGGGCGTGTCTCAGGTTGGACGATGTCCATGCAGCGTTAAACGCATGGTTGTCATTTCTATAGTGAACGGTAATGTATGGGGATGCTTCCGTGATGTGCTGGCACGGAAGGTTCATTTTCTGCAGGTACACTAACCACGATTCGTAAGAGCGAGAATCGATTAGATATTCGACTAGCTATTATAGGGAGAGTCGTATAGTGTGCCAAGCCACCGACATTAACTTCGAATTTTAGGCATGGACTTGCCTTGTGAGAACGGTTAGGACGTTTTTGCATCATGCTAAGGCTATCAAAGAAATATAAATCATTCCTAAAATCCATGTTAAAAACCACCTCACCAAAAGTAAATCCAAACCTTCCCTATATTGGTGTTTTCTCTGTTCTGAGTTGAGTTACTCTGCTGGTCTGAATTTTTGGACCCCCTAAACAGATCTTTTTGGAGAAAAGTTACATAGGAAAGTTATGCCAAACTTTGTCAAGATCCTTCTGTAAAAATTTCAAAATTTTTGAGCAAGAAAATCTGGAGTTATGCTCAGTTTGGTGCCGGTCTGTTTGCTGTTTTTCCTGGGTGGCAGCGAACTGAACTTCGGTCTTTTTGAGCATCTTCTTATGATTTTTAGCTCAGCTCTTGAATACCAATATTGTGCTAAATAATGTAACTAAGTAGCTGGTAAGATTTGAGCATTTTTGTCCTATCAGTTTGCGAGTTACATGCATTTTTATGCACTTGACAGAATCTGTCATCTTCTCAACTCACGCTAATTGGTGGGAGTTTTGTTGATGCATACGACTGGACAGGTGTTCTGGGAGGTACGCCCGGATGGTACGGTCTGCACCGATGGACTGCACATTGGGGGGTTTGGCCGCATTTTGTGGGACACTCTTCGCTCATCGGGCTACACCACTCCTCCGACGTACGAGGCTTTGGTGACCACGCAGCTTGGAGTGCCTCGTTGTTGTGTTCGTGTTACCGTGCAGCTTCACCCCGCTCACCACGAGCGGAAGGACCTGAGCACAGACGCGAGGAGTATCCAGATGATGGAGACTCTTGAGGTTGCCGCCTTGAGTGTGTTGAACACCTTCGGTGATCAGCACCCTCTCGAGGTGTCGTCGACTCCAGTGGGACTACTTCCGACCGCGGACCCTGAGGACCCCACCTGGAGGGGCCGTATGGGGAACATGGCCGCACTCCTGACAGAGAGGACCCCACTCGACGTACTGCAGGGGATGGCTCGGTGCGTGCAGGCACTGCACCATCTTCAGGCTCTTCGCAGTACGGCTACCGCAGCTGTGTCTACCGTTGCTCTCGACACTGCTAGAGTGTTGGGAGTACACACTCACCACCTTCGCTCTATCTCTGTTAGCCACATGGGGCTAGAGCGAGACTTTGCAGAGGCACGTCTGAGGATCACTACACTAGAGGAGAGAGTGGCTCACTGGGTGAACCGTGAGTCAGAGTGGGTGGATCAGCTTGTCGTTCGTGTTCAGACCATTGTGGGACTGCAGGAGCAGCGTGAGCAAATGCGAGTTGAGATGGATCAGATGAGAGATGAGCGCCTACAGCACCTATAGGCACTGGCCCAGGTGCAGGAGCAGCTGGAGCTGATGGACCACGACTTAGAGGCTGCTAATGGCCTAATCATCATGTTGCAGCAGCCACCACAGCCGCCACAGCCACCGGTTCCGGGAGCTATGGAGGGCAACCCTGTTGATGCTCAGTCTATGGTGGACAGTGAGAGGGAGTCTTCGCAGCCAGCACCTATGGAGATTGGTTCGCCCGCTGTGAGCGTTTCCTCAGTGGGAAACCTAGATGACTTCTAGATGCTAGTAGTCAGTGTAGCGTGCATACTCTTACGGGTGGCCTAATTTTGGTCCATGGAGGATAGGCTGACGTAGACAGAGTATTCTTTTGTGTAGCATGTGCTACATGTTAACCACTATGTATGTGAACCAAGACCTTGGTATGTGTTGTAACCTTGTGTTGTAAAAATGTGGTGTGACCTAAATGTTGCAAGACTTTCTGCAGCGGCTTATGTAATGTGTAATTTGAACCTCCTTATGGTCAAATCTGGGTTATGCAATAAATATCAAAGTTGTTGGAAATTTCCTGCTGTACATGCTCGTAAAATTTCAGCCTCTTTGCCCCTATAAACTGAGAGATATGAATATTTTTGTGACCCTCGGTTTTCTGAAAATCAGACTAGACAGAGAGTCAAGAAATGAATTTTTCGAACATGTTAACTTTAAATTTCTTGTTTCGGTTGAATACCAAAGTTGTAGTGCACGAAATTATGCTCCTTGTGACCAAGTTCTAGCATTATCTGTTGATCGAGCTGAGAGCTATGAATCTTATAGTTCAGCGTGTTGTTGTTGACCCCTCTGAAAAAAAAATTCTGTTATTGAATGGAATTACTTCACATGTTCTTCTTGTTTATGCTTGTATCGGCAAGATTATGAGTATGTGACTAATCTCTGTTCCAACAATTTTTCATATGGTAGGTCCAACTCGCAATACTCCCCACGGGTTTGGTGATGCTAGTGGCAGCAACCCACCGCCACCGCCACCACCCATGACGCCTATGGAGGCATATCTACTGGCTCAAGCTGATATGATGCGCCAGATCTTGCACAACCAGCAGCTGCAACACGGTCCTCCGCGTGATGACCCACCAAATGTGGCCAAGAATGAGCACTTCACGGCTTTGAAGCCACCAACTTTTACCAAAGTCGATGAACCCTTGGAAGCTGATGCTTGGATTCTGTCCATTGAGGCCGGGTTTGATGTTCTCACTCTTCCATGCTCGGAGGAGCGCAAGGCCAGCTTTGCAGCCTTGCAACTTCGTGGCCCTGCCTTGATCTGGTGGGAACATTTTAAGATGACACAACCTACTGGACATGCCAATACTTGGGATGAGTTCAAAATGGCATTCAAGACCCATCACATTCCTCAGGGAATGGTTGATCGGAAGATAAGTGAATTACTGGCATTGAAGCAAGGTTCTAACTCTGTGTATCAGTATGCACAAAAATTCAACAATTTGTGTCAGTATGGGGGGTATCATGCGGATAATAATGAGAAAAAGATGGATCGTTTCCGACGTGGTCTGGATCCCAACCTTTATGAAAGGCTGAACCCCATCAAGACCGAGACCTATCATGAGATAGTGAACTTGGCCATTTCTCAAGAAGATGCTATGAAGAAGGTGAAGAATGACAAGAAGAGAAAGGCTACGTCCAACTCTAACAATGCACCTAATCGGAAGTATCGCCTTGTGAAGAAGGTTTCCCAGAGTTCCAATAGGAACCAGCAGTCGGGACGTTGGGTGATTAAGCCTCCCCAAAATCAGCAGCGGGGAGACTATCGTTCTTCTGCTTCCCAGTAGCAGAACTACAAGCCTAATGCTTCCCAGCCAAACCGTAACACTAGGGATGGCAAATGCTACAACTGTGGAGAGCCGGGACACTATGCTAGTGAGTGTCCTCGCCCTAAGAAGCAAAACCAGCCCAACAAGCAGAATCAAGGATGTGGATCAAATCAGAACAACAAGGACAAGGGAAAGAAGCTGACCGTGCAAGTCAAGCAGGGTCGCCTCAACTTCACCACCATGATGGAAATTCCTGAGGGAGCAGCAGTTATGACAGGTACATTCTCTATCCGAGGCAAACCTATTAAGATATTGTTTGATTCTGGTGCTACACATAGTTTTATGAACCAGCAATCAAAAATCAAGTTGGGTTTAAAGGTGTTACACACTAAGAGTGGTTATAAGATTGCTACTCCAGGAGGAACAATTTCTTCCAACACTATACTCCCTTGGGTTGCACTAGAACTAGGTAGCAAGGTGTTTCGGACAAATATTATAAATTTGGGTCAAGATGGGATAGATGTCATTTTAGGAATGGACTGGATGACCCAACATAAGGTGACCATGGATATTGCTGAGAGAAGGATAAAAATCAACTCACCGGCCATATGAGCCTCAACACTCTACCTGCCTTCTGGAAAGTCTGTGAATCCTTGTGCTTTTGTGGCCATAACCTTACAAGTAGAAGAAATTCCAGTGGTTTGCGAGTATCCGGATGTATTTCCTGATGAATTGCCTGGTATATGCCCCCAGATCGTGATGTTGAATTTGTTATCGAACTTCAATTGGGTATGGCACCTATGTCAAAAAGAGCCTACCGGATGCCACCCAAGGAACTGGCTGAGTTAAAGACACAGCTTCATGAATTATTGGATAAGGGTTTTATTCGCCCGAGTTCTACTCCTTGGGGATGCCCTGCTCTCTTTGTTAACAAGAAAGACGGCAGTTTGAGGCTATGTGTGGATTACAGACCTCTCAATGCGGTGACCATCAAAAATAAATACCCCCTTCCCCTCATTGATGTGTTGTTTGATCAACTATCTAGAGCAAAGGTCTTTTCCAAGATTGATCTTAGATCTGGTTATCATCAGATAAAGATTTGGCCTTGTGATATTCCTAAAACTACCTTTTCCACACGATATTGGCTATATGAGTACTTAGTCATGTCCTTCGGGTTGACTAATGCACCTGCCTACTTCATGTATCTCATGAATTCCGTATTCATGAACGAGCTAGATAAGTTCATGGTGGTCTTCATTGATGACATCTTAATATATTCCAAGAATGATGAGGAACATGCTAAACACATTCACATTGATCTGCAACGTTTGAGAGACCACAAGCTTTATTCTCCAAATGTGAATTCTGGTTGGATAGTGTGAAATTCTTGGGTCACACTATTTCTAGTGATGGTATATTAGTAGATCCAAGCAAAGTAGAAGAAGTGATGGATTGGAAACCACCTAAGTCCGTTCATCAAATTTGAAGCTTTCTTGGGTTGGTAGGTTACTATCGTTGCTTCGTTCCGGACTTCTCCCGAATTGCCAAACCTATGACTGAACTTTTGAAGAAATGGGTAAAATTTGTGTGGGATGAAAAATGTGAGAAAGCCTTCCACACCCTTAAGCAGCACTTGACTTCAACACCTGTGTTGGCTCAACCAGACAACTCTAAGCCATACGAGGTTTATTGTGATGCCTTAGGTATGGGTCTTGGTTGTGTGCTCATGCAAGAAAATAGAGTCATTGTATATGCTTCCCGAGCACTTCGACCCCATGAAAAGAATTATCCCACTCATGATCTTGAATTAGCAGCGGTGGTTCATGCTCTCAAAATTTGGAGGCATTACTTAATGGGAACCCGTTGCAATATATTCACTGGTCATAAAAGCCTCAAGTATATCTTCACCAAGTTGATTGGAACATGTTACAACGGAGATGGTTGGAGCTTATTAAAGATTATGATTTAGAGGTACATTATCACCCCGACAAGGCAAATGTTGTTGCAGATGCTCTTAGCCGAAAGGCTCACTGCAATTGCTTGTCTGTGGACGCACATGGTGATACCTTATGCAGCGATTTGAGTAAACATCACTTGGAGATTGTTCCCCAAGGCATGATAAATGCTATATCCATTGAATCCACCTTGTGGGATAGAATCATCACTGCTCAATCTAGTGGTGAGGGAATCAAAACAATTAAGCAGAAATTGTCAGAAAGTAATCCCAAAGTCAGTTGCTTTCGCCAAGATCCTAATGGAACAATCTGGTTTGAACAACACCTTGTTGTTCCAGAGGATCCCAATCTTCGCAGAGAGATTTTGGATGAGGCACACCTCTCCAAATTCTCAATTCATCCTGGAAGTAGTAAAATGTACCAAGACTTAAAGGAAAATTTTTGGTGGTCTAATATGAAGGTGGACATAGCCAAATATGTTTCAGAATGTGATACCTGTGCGAGAATCAAAGCGAGTCATTTGAAAACAGCGGGTACTCTTCAAACTTTGCCCATACCTTCCTGGAAATGGGATGATATAAGCATGGACTTCATCATGGGCTTACCACTTACCTCTAAGCACCATGACTAAGTGTGGGTTATTGTGGATAGACTCACAAAGACTGCACATTTCATTCCAGTACACACTTCGTATTCAGCCAAACAATATGCAGAGATTTATTTTTAACGCATCGTGAGATTACACGGAGTCCCTAGGACTATCATTTCTGATAGAGGTGCTCAATTCATGGCATGTTTTTGGCAACACCTACATGACTCTATGGGAACTAAATTAATTCACAGTTCTGCTTATCATCCTCAAACAGATGGTCAGACTGAGAGGGTTAATCAAGTCCTAGAAGATATGTTGAGACCTTGCATTATCCATTTAGATAAGAATTGGGATTCTTATCTAGCCTTGGCTGAGTTCTCTTATAATACCAGCTACCAAGCTAGTTTGAAAATGGCACCATTCAAAGCTCTTTATGGACGGAGATGTCGCACCCCGTTCAATTGGTCCCAGACGGGAGAGTGGAAATTCTTTGGCCCTGCCCTAGTTAAGGAAGCTGAAGAAAAAGTGGAGGTGATACGTGAGAACTTGAAAGCCGCACAGATGAGGCAAAAGAGTTATCATGACGAGGGGAAAGCACTTAGAGAATACCAAGTTGGTGAAAAGTATACTTGAAGGTTTCACCAACCAAAGGAGTGTAGAGATTTGGTGTAAAGGGAAAAATGGCTCCGCGTTACATAGGACCCTATGAGATCATTGAAACATGCGGACCGGTTGCTTATCGCATTCGACTTTCGGATCGACTTACTGCTGTCCACAATGTGTTTCACGTGTCTCAATTAAGAAAATGTGTCCATGAGCTGGAGAAAAGGGTTATAAATGAAGTCAATGCGTTGATAGAACCTGATCTTTCCGTGGTGGGACACCCTATGCGAATTCTTGATAGAAAGGAGAGAAAAACAAGGAGCAAGTCAGTGACAATGTACAAGATACAATGGAGTCACCACTCTAAGGAGGAAGCTACATGGGAAAAGGAGCACTACCTAAATACCAACTACCCTAGTTTTCTACAAGCTCGAAATCGTAAGACCTTTACCCTATCTTTGTCTTTACTTTCCGAATCTCGGGACGAAATTCTGTTTAAGGGGGGTAGGTTGTAACATCCCTGATGTTTATGTGCCTAATCATGTGTTCAAGTTGCTAATCATGTTCAACTCATAAAGCTAAACCCTAAACACTTTGGTCAAACCTAGTCAAAGTGGTCAAAACCCTATGATCATATGACCTCTTTTTATGTCTCAATTAGATCTCAAAATTTTTCTTAAGTACTAAAAATTCTGCCAATATAAAAGTTGCTCAGAATTTCCAGGGACACATTTCATCTAATTAGTGGCATTTCTAATTTTGAGTGGAAAAGCCTCAAAATCTTGGTTGAAGTCAAGAGTACACTGTTGCCGGCACCAAGAAAATCCCAAAGTTCAAGCCAACCTCCTACTCAATCCTTTGATCTTTTCATAGGTCAACCATTGCAAAAGTTGTAGGGCTATATCTCATCTATAACTTTTGTATTGGTCGAATTTGAACTTGTATTCAAGTTTGAATTTTTCTGAACCGGTCAAACCACCTAAGCCGAATTGTTTTCAACTCAGAGCGCCAGAGCGCGCGCTCTCGCGTCGGCGTTGCACCGTGCGCCGCGCCCCGGCGTCCGCACCGTCATGTGCGCGCCTACCGTACACCGGCATGGTACTGGGTCCCACCTGTCCCCAGCGCCTCACTTATCCGACGTGGCTCACCTGGACAGTTGGCAAGCCACCGTGTCGCCCGCGCCGTCGTCTCGCCGCGAAACCCGTCGACACGCGCCGCCGCACACGCCGCCGCGCAGCCACGCTGTGCCCGTGAAGCCGGCCAGCCAAAGCACGTCATCGTGCACTTGTCCTCTTTCTGCTGTCGCCGAACCCCTGCTTGCCCAGGCACTCGCGCACCCTACGTCGGCTAGCCGCGCACGCGCCGCTCCGCCGTGCCGCCATGGCGCCACGCCCGTGCGTCCGCTAGCCAGCTGGTCCACATGGTGGCACGCCTGCATGCCTGGCAGCTCATGCCCCTCCCTTGCATCCGCCCGTGTATAAAAGGACAGCCCAGGCGCGCTCACGCGAGACCACTGCTCTGCCGCCCGCCATTACCGCCCTCACGGAGAGCTCCACCTTCCGCTCCTCCCCGTCGACCACACCTGACATCCACCTACTCCCAGTGACCCAGAGTAGCTTCTTGAGGACCCACATTGGCCGGTGAAGCTGCGAGTTCACCGGCATTGGAGCCGCGGCGGCTGCTCTGCATCCGCTTCGCTGCCGGCCATCGCCGGAGCTCTCCCCGACCAAGACGTCGCTGCCAATCGACCGAGGGTGAGCCCAAACCCCCGCCTAGCCGCTCGCATGACCAACTCCGGCAGCCCCTCGCCACCAGCCAATTCCCCTGCGCCGCCGAGGGTATTCGCGTGAAGATCCCATTCTTTCTTGGGTCTTTAGTGCAAAAGTCCAGGGGGGCTAAGTATAAATAGATTCTTCAGTTTTAGTTTCAATATCTAGTGTCTCGGAAAATCGATATTAAATCGAATAAAAATCAGAAAAATACAAACTCAACTGTTCTGTGATCCTTATGAACAGGACCAACTTTTCTAGAAAGGAAGCTTGTAAGTTTCTTCCTAGAATTTGAATTATTTTGAAATGATCAGTTTGGCTAGATTTGTAATAATTTGAAATCTATAGCTAATCTGCATGTGAATTTTGGATATGTTGCTAGTATGGCCATTCTTGTTCCTGTGTAGAAAAATGGCACATAGATCTGTTATAGTTTTGTAGATATGATTTTATTTTGATATAAGGCAGCATTTATGTTTCTGTTTAGTATTAAATTTTCTGTTTCAACAAATAGGGTTGATGATCTCAAAAAAAAAACAAATAGGGTTGATCTTTTTGCAGGGTCCTGAGTATGACTAGATGCAACCATGATAAATAGGTGAATAACTTTTGACATGTTTAGATAGCTCGAATTAATTTATAGTCTATATATGAGTTATTTTAATCAAGCATGCTATGGTATGTTTCTGGCCTTGGTAATTTTTGACTAGATCAGACATGCCATGTTGGTGCTATGTGTGAATTCTTGATCCTAGTCTTGTATAGATCTCTCTGTATAAAATAATTAAATTTATGCTAGCTTGTGCTTACTATATTTTTCATGTGCAATCTATAGCTTATTTTAAGGTAATTTTTGGTCAGTAGCCTAGTTAGTATGTCATGTGCTTGTGTAAATTTTATCTCTGTTTATTGGTGTGTAGAACATCCAAAAATAATTTCCGAAGTAATTCAAGCTTAATAAGTGAAATAAAAAGATTAACCAATATGACCTTTTGTGTAACTTATTTTCCAATAACAAAGCTTCACCAAAATACACCCTACACAGCACCCTTACTTTGGTGAAGTAAAATAAATTAAATAACTTATATGTGCACACAATCACCATCAAATAAGAATAATAACTCTCACCTACATACCCACTTTTCTGGTGTAATGAAAAGTTGAATAAAATTCTTATCCAGGTGAATGTGGCCAACATTACACCCATGTTTGTTTCTGAATTTTCAGAAGCTCTTCTCTCCCTAAATTTGAATAATTAAAGTCATGCATATGCATATCGTGTAGAACTTTCAGACGGGAACTACGAGCTGGTGTTGGACGCTGAAGGAGAACCAGCTGAGGAGAAGTGAACACCGAGGAAGTGCAGCAAGACCCGAACCAAGCTTCGGAGGACTTTCCCACTGACTGTGCTAGTGAAGGCAAGCCCCGGAGCATAACCTATGTTTTCAACTTATGCAACTATCTTTGTTATGTTTGTGCATTTAAGTTTCAAGAGTTGAATTGAAACCCTAGATGCATGATCTTAGGTTCCTATGTTCCAATACTAGTATGATAAGACACTAGTTGCCATGCTCTAAGGACACGGTAGAAGTCGAGTGATGTTCGTCACTCGCGAGCTATAGGTTTCTTATGTTGGAATCATAAGATTGTTGAACCTACCTACTCATGTGGTAAGAGCATGGGACCGGCTCCGGCCAGTAGGTCTGTGGTTAAGCGTTTGAACGTACTAAGCATTTGCCGGGAGTGGGACCGGTAAGCCTAGTACCTTCCTGATCCGGCAAAGGATCTCTATTGTTCACTAATCTTGGGGTTAGTCCCCCATGTTCTAGGCCATGTGGTGCATGTGTGTGGTCGGGCGGCATGTGAGTCCGTGACCTTCCTGCCTTGTACCTAAGACTGTGGAACTTGATCCTGAACCAAGGATGGTTGGGAACCGCCTGGTTGGTGCGTACCCCGCCCATTGGGCTTTTAGTTGTTATCTTGGGGTATGCATTCTCCCGTGTATTTAGGTCCCCCTTGCAAGGTTATTAATCAATAGATCGTCGGCCTCTCACTGTTATCCGAGACTGCTTAACCATACACTCTATGTCCCTTAATGATGGAATTGAGAAGTAATACTATTGTATGCTTAATTGTTTGCACAACATATGCTTGCATAGCTGCTTACCTAGTAATGGATAATCAACTAGAATTTTGAGCTAAAACTTGAATGTAAGGACCTACTCTTTGTTGCTTTTCAGCAAAAGAAACCAACTAGCCATAAAGCTTGGCATGTCTAGAGAGTTGGTGATGTTCCCATCACCCGACGATTAAGTCTTACTGAGTATTAGTATACTTAGCCTTGCTATGTTGATGTTTCCGTGGCTTGGTTCTCTCGCACCCAGTTGGGAAGTGGAGTGGGAGGGTGACAGTGCTTAGAGGCATCACTAATGGCCTTTAGTGATGTTCCTTATCTCGTTAGTAGTTTATTTCTGCTGTGTTTCGAACTCTGAACCGTTTACTTTATGCAAAAGACTTGGTTTGTAACAATGAACCTATGTTGGTCATGATGTAATAAATGAAGACTTGTTTATCTCTAGACTCGCCGTCGTGTGAGTTTTGATGTACAATCTTTTGATCCTTTGTCATAAGTGATTTACCGGGCTTGACCCGGCAGATATCGACGAGTTAACTCCTCTTTATCGCATGTGACTAAATGGATGGTTTATGTGTTAAATGGGAATTAATTTGGACGGTTCTGTCACATACTCTCAAGCTCATCATTGACATATCCACTCGAGAACTCCCACACAGGCACTGCACAAGATCGAGTACACCTTCATGACAAGAGCAAGGTAAACTAGAGTGAGTCGGCTGCCTTTTGGTCAGCCGAATCACCACTAGTCTCCCTTGATCTCTTATCCTTCAGAAGCGATGGTATGTGCACCCTCTACCTCACTCTCCTTTATTCATGAGTTTGAATGAATTTCAATTCATATCCATTACATCAAACTCAGCAATTTGTGCTATGCTTGCTGTACATGATTCCTGTGGTTGGCTTGCATATGTTTTATTCCTTACCTATCATCTTGATGCTTGTGAGCAAATATCATTAGGGAACTCATGCTTATCTAAGTAGTTGACGTTTGTGATATGGTTTGATGATATGATCTTCGCTCTTTATGTTTGAGTGCTTAGGAATTTTATTTGAAAACTTGAAAACCCTTTGCAAAGCTCCTCTTTGATATGCCACCGTCCTACCAAAGCCATATGATGTTTTTATTTGAAAACCTTATATTCATATGTTGCTTGTTATTGCATTGAGCTTTGTCAAATTTTGTGACCCTTGTGAGAATTCTTTTCATTACTCTCATGATCAAGATTCATATTCACACCACCATTTCCCCCTTGCTATGCTTCTACATTGGAAGTTAGCATTGTACCATTCATCCATTCCACCAAATAAAGCTCCATTCATTGTTCCATGATTTATCACTCTCCAAATGTCTCCAAAAGAGACTGGGCTATACAAAAAAGAAAAAAAAGAGAAAAGACATGCTCAAAAGGCATGATGAAAAAAAAGAGAAAGAAAGAATAGCCCATGTCCAAAATAAAGGAGAAAAAGGAGAGAGATGGTCATGCAAAAAGGAGTTCCAAAACATAGATGGTAATAACTAGTGTCCATTCCGGGGCTAGTGTCCACCTTACCATCAACCAACATTTCTCCTCACATATGTATGGTAAAATCTAGCACCCATTCCGCTCCTTGTATCCACCTTACCATACTCACCATATCCATACACGTGCACATCTTGATCTGATTGTATGATTTGATTTTCTCTGTGGATCCAGTCTTTGATTTTGCAATATATGTGATACAAGTATGCCTTATCTTTTATCCTACCCTGAGCTCCACATATAGCCATCATTAGAAGTAGGATGAAGAAAGGCAATCTAATGTCTTGGTGAGGACATATACACATTGAGTTATCTGAGAGAATCAAATGAGGAGCTAAGCAAGGTTTGTTTTGAAAATTTATTGCAAAACCCCAAGTGCTTAACATGATGAGCAGGAGTGACTTGATTCATGACTATTCCATTCCTCAACTACCCAAGATAGCATGATAGACACTTCAGAGTTCACAAGTACAAGGTATGGTTTGGAATATCACATATGCTCGCTCCATACCTTTGGATATCATGTCTCACCTTGATCTCACTCCCTTTACTCGGGACGAGCAAAGGTCAAGTGTGGGGGTGTTGTTGACGGCTGTTAAGTGCTACTTTTACAGCATCAATACCTGCATAAAATAAATGTAAAAGGATCATCAACACTAGAATAGGGCTTGATACTAATGATTTCCACAAGTTTTGGTGTTTCTAGCTTTTGTTGCAGGATGCATCGGAATATGTGCCAAATGGTATAGTTGAGAGCAAGTGATCCAATGACTATTAAAGGACGTCATCATAAACATCCTCAAATGCCAATTTGGACTGCACCATTGCGACGGGCTCGTCGAGATGATCGAAATGGATATATCATTTGTCTACTTCGGTGTCCGGATGAAAGAGATATGCGCAAGACAAGATCGCCCTCTTGATATCATGTGGGCCCGGTGGGACCCACACCAGACCACGTGGCGACGTGTGCCACATGGGATGCCATGTGTCCATGACACCTCATCAATCCATGTGAAGAAACTCTCGATGAATCAAACACCGCCACGTGTGCAGCACAAGGATCCAAGGGCCCACCGGGTCCCAAACCGCCTCAAAACTCCGCATGCACCTGGGATAGATCGTGGGACCCACATATCAGTCACTGGGACAAAGCACACCATGAAAGGTGCCGCTAGGGGGTCGGCCGATCCTAGGATCGGCCGAACCACCTTAGTGCCCGTTCATCATGGCCTTCCACGTGGTGGTCCCTGATTGGTCCTAGAGCGCAATTTGGCATGTTTTGGCGACATTTGGCGTCCGAGATAACCCTGTCCCTTGCCTATAAATAGTAGGGGAGGGGCTCATTTTCGAGACACACACTTCTCCTCCTCTTCATTTTGGCCTTGGATCCTCTCTCTTTTGGAGAGGAGAGCTCTTTGTATAGGATTAGTGCTAGGAAGTGAAGTGGGAGGCTTGGGGCTATGTCATGTTCGTGACATCTTCCTCAAGAACAATCCTCAGCGGTGCCTTTGTTCTTCATTTAGACTAAAGTGAGTATTTTGACATTTTCTATTTAGACTAAAGTTTTATGCATATATAGTTGCTTTGTTCTTGTGTTCTTCGTTTGTTCTTGATTTAGAGGCTTGTGTTCTTCGAACACAACCCTTTCGATCTAGTAGAGCTGGATCATAAGTTTGCATCTTGTTTGCATGCTAGCTTGTCTATTAGAGTAAAGTTGATTTTCCTGCATATCGCTAATTAGATCAAGGTGCATTCATGATCTTGCATAAGTGATAGAGCATACCTTGAGCTAGTGCCAGTATCTCCCTCGCGGATTCATAGTTTCGTATTTATACGGAGTGCTATAGTCGGGCTATCGAGACGTCAGACGGTGTCCGGCTATAGTAGTAGTCAGTGGTATAGACGTGGTGTCTGGACCATAGGTTATCCTTCAAATACCAAGTACATTCGCGTAACGATAGAGGTAGGCCGCAGTTGTGACAGCCTGTTGGACCCTTTGGAACCCTCTGCGCCTGTGTACTGAGTAGGGCCCCATTACCAGAACATATTGCCTTGCCTTAAATAGCTAGGGTGGGTTGGCGCCCAAGGCGAGTGTTATACCTGAGAGACCGTGCTAGACTCTGCGCTCAGTCAGGCAGATCCTTTCTACCTATCCTATCAATCAGTGTTGTGTCCTTAGACCACCAGCTAGGTTCAATCCCGAGCTCCTCTGTCCTAGGAACGAAACCCGACGGGAATACTCATTCTCCGAGGGAGAAGTGCTACAACGGTGTATCCGTGTGCTTGCGGATTTGTTTGCACTCGTCAGTGTACCCGGGAGTTTCTTACACGCTCACGCTAGTACGCCAGTGGTGGTGACGTTAAGAAACGCCAACAACCCCGAAACCTTTGTCCTTGGCATAATTTTTGTAGAAATGAAATGCTTGGTCCTCGCTGTGGAAAGTCTGGCTAGTAATGTAATTGCGTTCAAATTGTTGATCGCCGGTGAGGACGTCAACGCCGGCCATGATCCGCGCTGGAAAGGGAACGACGTACAGGTGAAGCAGATCCATATCCAAAAGTGCAACAATACAATAGTGATTACAAATTAAAAGGGATCGATTGTTGGGAATTGATCACATTAACAGAGAGCGGGTACTCGAGGTGAGAACTCACAGAAACCACCAAGACGTTGGTCGATCGTCGGGGACCAGAGAACCAGATCACGGGGGGACGGCGACGTTTAGGGTAGTATGGCCAAGGGCGAGAGAGGACGAAGTGGGAGAGGCAGGGGCACGGAGATGCGCAGGCAGACCATAACAATCGTTGTGTTTATAATATTCTATATATACTAGTATATAAAGTATATAGTAGTACATGATGACGGATCCCATCCATCTCGCCGCATTGTGCGCATTGACTGTATATATGCGTCAACTGCCATAGAACTCTGTATCCTTCCAATTTTATAGGATGTCTCCGAAGAGACGCCATACGGAGTATACTACTAGCCGACCTGTGGTTTGGTTACATGCTACTTGTACTCCCTCCGTAGAGACCATGGCTCATGCGTAACCGCCTAGGCGAGGGTTACGCAGGTTCGACACAAACCAGTCAGTGGTGTTGTAGGAGCCATGCAGCATGGATGGTGCGTAACCGAACAAGTGTAGGTTACTCGCAGAATCAACAGGACTGGATGCACATCATGGATGGTGCGTAACCAGGTCTACATGCGTAACCCAGTCGTTGTTGCAGGAGCCACGCAGAATAGATGGCGCTTAACCCTTCCAACCGGGTGCAGGAGCCAAATGAACTAGGGGTTTGACACGACACGACCCGCCATGTTGCGCGGCAACCGCGATGCTGCATGCGTAACCCAGGCAGTTATCACAGAAACCTGCACCGCGTCGGTACACATGACACACCCCGTCATGAAGGTGCGTAACCTAGTGTGTGCTCAACCGCGGAGTCGGTGTTGCATCAAGCAGTGTGGAAAAAATTCGTTCAGGGAATCTTTCATGCATGGAGTATTAAATTTCGTCTCGTGATTTTGCATGGGGTTGTGAAAATAGTTTTACAAACTGACTTTATTTAATACTTTGTACCTCTAATTAACGGTCAAAGGAGGAGTAACAATTTTTACTCCTCCAACCAAACACGGACGGTTTAGGTGTTTTTTGCCCTTTATCTCTCCTTCGTGCAGCCCAACCTTACGCCCCCGCTGCCATCTCTCTCCTCTTCCCGTGACCCGCACGCCTCCTTCACTCGCAGGCCGCCGTCGCCTCGTCGATCTCGCCCACCTCCTCCACCCCCACCATCGGCGACCTCCCTCTCCCCTCGGCAGGCCCGGATCCGGTGCGTGGCGGCCTCTCCCTCGAGGATTTCGGCAGCGAAACGGGGAGGTGGGGACCGCGGCGGAGCAGGAGGCGGCCTCCCCGGAGAGGGCGCGAGGCGAGATCCGTCCCCGATGGGTGGAGTAGGGGCGCGAGGCAAGGCGGGAGGAACAGCGGCGCGACCTCCCTCCTCTGCCCTCTCACTCCCATCGAGATCCGACGCGGAGAAGCTCAAAGCACAATGCCAAATCTTCTCATTTCTTTGCCTGGACAAAGCTATTCCAAATCCAATCTGCTTCTGTAATAAGACCCTCATAATATTGTAGATGCGATACACCCTTGTTGACAACTTTTTGATTAAGTCGGATTTGAATTTAATTTTCTTCAACACTACAGCCTTCACAGCTTCCTTTGAAGCCTCAGGTATCTTAAACCTAGGCTTCTAAGCCTTCATAGCTTCCTTTGAGACCTAGGTTTAAGATACCAGAGCCTTCATGCTGAAGTTGTGAAGGCTGCAGCGCTGAAGAAAAATTAAATTCAAATCCGACTTAATCAAAAATTTGTCAACAAGGGTGTGTCGCCTCCGCAATATTATGAGGGTATTATTACAGAAGCAGATTGGAATAGCTTTGTCCAGGCAAAGAAGTCAGAAGATTTTTAGAACTGTAGCAAAGAGCAGAGTAGTTGGGTACAAGTGAGGTGGGAAGATACCACACCTCCAGCTACAGGTGAAACCATATCCAAAAACCCTAGGAACGAGGAGGTGCTCCAGCGCGCACTATAAGATAACAAAATGACACACTAATGTTGTTCATCGACCAATACTTATAAGCAAGTTACTAACAACATATTGTACCCTTGCAGCATCAAGTTTCCTCTGAACATTCACAGAGCCGGTGTCCTTCGGCGAACCAGGAAGATGTGGTAACCAAAGCCTTGGGAAACAAGGATCACGATGGGTGTTAGGAATAAACTCGTGTTCAGGTTTTTACTCTGTTTTTAGTTGGGATTTTTGTTAGATTGTGGTGCTCTACAGATCAGAGCAGCATCTTCTCCAATGTCTTTCCAATACAAAGTGATTAGAAGCTCCTACTCAACATCCAATTCAGAACCCATAGAATTTGTTGTTTTTGGCCGGAGGAACCACCCTTCGCCTCCAGATACCTGACCTCGACCCTTCTAGTGCTTCACGACATACTGTTCACCATCTCGCATCACCATGGTTACGTACCACTCAGGCTTCATGGTGCAGGCAACACCGTCTCGCAGGTATCGGGCAACACCATTCAGAACACAGCCCAATACCGGACAGGTTACGCATGCTCTTCAAAGTCCGCTTATCCCGGGGAGGTTGCAATATGCTAAATACGCACCATGGCCCGCGCGTAACCATAGGTTACGCATTTAAAACCCAGGTTGCACCAAGCCTCTGTATTGTTTGTTCCTGCAACTAGGCTCTGTAGGTTGCACCACTAGCTAGCACGCAGCCAGGCTGCATTGTTCCTGCAACACCGACTGCGTTACACGCAAATAGGCTTCAGATGTATGCGTAACCTGACCCATGCTGCATCCGGTGGTGTCGATTCTGCGTGTTACCTACACCAGCTGCTCGGTTATGCACCATCCAAGCTGCAACCACCTGGAATACGTATGCGCACCTATAGGCTCCAGATGTATGCATAACCTGAACCTGATCGGACACGCACAGACTCCATTACGCACCTTCATGCTGCAACACCGACTGGGTGGTGTCGTTTTATCGCGTAACCTGCATCCGGTCATGTCTATCCTGCGCGTCACCTGCACCAGCTTCGGTGACGCACGGTTCGGCAACGCACCATCCGTTCTGCATGGCGCGTGCAACACTGACTGGGTTACGCACCTTCATGCTGCAACACCGACTGGGTGGTGTCGTTTCATCGCGTAACCTGCATCCGGTCGTGTCTATCCTGCGCGTCACCCGCACCAGCTTTGGTGATGCACGGTTTGGCGATGCACCATCCGTTCTACATGGCACGTGCAACACTAACTGCGTTACGCACGGTGTCAGTTACGGAAGGGTTACGCACCGTCCGTGCTGCTTGATGCAACACCGACTTGGTTGCATGGTGGAACACTGACTGGGTAACGCAGAGTGTTGATTACACAAAAACCCACACTGTATCCTTTGTCGTGTCGTTTCATCACGTAACCTTGACCCGATAAGGTTATGCAAAATCCATGCTGCATCCGGTCGTCTCGAATCTGCGTGTAACCTACAAAGGTTACACGCCGTACGTGCTGCTTGATGCAACACCACCGACTGTCCGACTGTCTCGTGTCGAATCAGCATGTAAGCTGCACAGGTTACGCTCCGTCCGTGCTGCTTGAGCAGCAACACCGACTCAATTAAGCATGGACTAGGTTACACACCTTTATGATGGCTGGCTGCATGGTGCAACACTGACTGTGTTACTCACGGTGACGGTTACGTACGCATGCTGCAACCTCTAGAAAATCCGTACCTTCTAGGTTGCGCACCATCCATGTTGCATGCAACACCATCTCGCAGGTGCAGGCAGCACTAATAGTGCATAACAAAACGGGTGTAGGTTACTCATAGAATCGACAAGACCGGATGCAGCAGGGATGGTGCGTAACCCGTGGCTGGGTGTAGGTTGCGCCGGTCTGGGTTATTTTCCATTTTTATTAGCAGTGAATAAAAAACAGTAATAAAGTAATAAAAATAGAAAAGGGTGCAAAGGCACTAGTCGTAGACAATGCATGCACGCATCTATCCGATCCAAAACAGGGGTTAACATATATTATGAATTCATCCGAAGACATCTAGCACCCATACAAAAAGTTGAATTTGGATGACGCACGTACGAGGAATTACGGGACGGACCTAGCAAACTAATAACTGCTGCATCATACTATATATCATGAGCCAGTAGCGCAACAATGTGGGATCTGCTGGTGGCCCTTGTTGCACACACACCTTGACCTGGTGTTTATTATTTATTCAATCTCCCGGCCCGGAGATTACTACTCGTCGTCGCCGCCTGTACTATATTATTGCGAGACAAGAAATGGCAACCAAGTTAGAGGTAGCAGAAGCACACTCGTCGTTATATATACATGATGACAGAGTATATATGTACATTATTAGCACCTGTCATACTGGAGGAATCGTCTTTGTCAACCTCAACGTATGGAGCATCAGGAGCTGCAGGTGGATCGTGCAGGATGTACTGATCCGCCGAGATGTCGTCATCATCTTCCTTGCACATCGCACCAATTGCGGCCAGAACATCCAAAAGTTCCTTCTCCAACTCACTCATCAACTGCGCGTGCCCATGCATGAAGAACAAGAAAATGAGATGGAAAATAATTAAACCACGCAGAGTGTAGTGCGGGAGGAACACCACCAGATCGAGCATCCCACTAGTATGTATGTGGTACGTACCTCACTATTGTTTTCATGCACATGCGGTTCTTCGATGGTGGGATGAGCAGGAGCGGACGGCTCATCAAATAGTAGACGCTTGGTGGTGGGCAGTGGCGGTGGCGTGTCCAGCGTCTGCAGACGCTTGGCCGGGGAATTTACATCATTAGGACGAGAACTCTCAGGTCGGCGCTTCGAAGGTGTTTGCCTGGACCTGGAGGCACCAACCACCTGATCCGCCGCTGCTGGTGTAGTCATACTCCCTACTACTATACTACCTGCAGCCGCTGGGAAAACCACTAATTGTTTCTAGTAAACCTACAGTAAAATGAGACGCTACAGTATGAATGAATAATGGACCAACACACCTCCTGGTCCCTGTTTATATAGCTACTGCAGTGAAAGGGCCAACAGATCTGAGAGAGAGATGGAAATGATCATCTCATTAGGGAAGCCTCTGTGCACCACAATCCCAAAATTGCTGGGGCCGGCCATGGAATGCGAGCAACAACCAACTTGAAACACGCACGATCGAGATTCTATGCTGTGTGCGTACCGCACGAGGGCCGCACGGGTGCTGTGTGGGCAACCCAGGCGGTTGCATGCAGCGTGGCTCCAGCGTAACCGAGACTAGACAGGTTGCGCACTCATCATCTCAAAGTCTGCGTATCCCGGGGAGGTTGCAATACGCACCATGGGATCGTTAGCGTGTCACCCGACGACGATCGATCCCAACGTACAAATTACACAGGTTAAATGCTGAATTGGAATGGTTATTTTCATTCGTTTAAATTAGTTTGCTTCAAGCAGCGTGACTCCAGTGTAACCGAGACCCTGCAGGCTACGGCGCTACACATTCCTCTCTTAGAGCTTACCGTCTCGGAATGTCGGCGGACTCGGTTACACACCATCCGACAAGGTGGTGTTGATTCTGCGTGTAACCTACAGCCCTGGGATTATGCACGAATACGGTTACGCACCATCCATGATGCAGAACCGGCTGTTGCATGACCCTAAGAGCATCTCCAAGAGTTATCTATTTTTTTCCTCCTAAAACCTTGCAGTTTTAGAACTCCTAAAATGATATTGGGAGAAAAAAAGAATGACATCTCCAACAGTTTCTAATAAATGACTTCTACAATGGTAGAAAATAAACTAAAACTGACACACGCATATGCCGGAAGTGCGTCCAGCCGCGAGCGCGAATCGTCAAGGCAGATGCGGTGCGCCTTTTGGGTGCGGCTGATGTGTGTACTCATAACGCAGGCGGTTGCACGCAGAATGCAGCGTGGCTCCAACGCAACCGATACCGGACAGGTTACGCATGCCTCTCAAAGTCCACTTATCCCGGGGAGGTTGCAATACGCCAATACCTAGGTACAACCCAGGTGGTTGCAGCATGCAGCGAGGCTCTCAGTTACGCAAGCCTCTGTAGGTTGCACCACTAGCTAGCACGCAACCTACAGAGGCTCGCTCATGACTTTTTTTGAGAAGGGTAAATTTAGTACTAGGCGCTACTGCAAGTCTTTTGTGACACAAGATTTAGAAGATGGTGGTGGCGGACTGGTGGTTATCGTTCATAGCCGCCGTCGGCTATCGATACAGTAACAGTAGTAGAGTCACTAGAGTGAGATCGCAAGCAATTACTAATGCATAAGAAATACATGTTGCTTCAGCCCTGAAATACATACAAGTACTTATTAAGACGGTGACCAAGCAAGTAGAAACTAGTAGCTAGCTACATACGTACTGAGATCACCGGTAGTCCGGCACAACCCCCTCTACTTCATTTCATCGTAGTCTCCAGCATGCGGCAAGTGCACTCCTCCCTCAGTCCCTCGCTCTTATTATTCGACATCACCTTCCATGTCAGCGACGAGGAGGTTGGCCACACCTTGACCATCGTCACGAACCATGTTGCACCACTGATCCTGGTCGATGTCGCCGGCAGTGCTGATTCCCAGAAGCGCGACGCTGGGGTCAAAGCCATCAATCAGACGGCTCTTGTAGTAGGCCATGATGTATTCCGCCGTGGCAACCGCGCTGGTGCATTTGTCCTCCTTCGAGCGGGGCGTCAGGTAGTTCGGAAATTTGTCCAGGACTTGTTGACGGTGCCCAGATCTAGGTCAAGAAGCAGAGCGTTGATCTTGATGAAGGTGGGCCACATGATGCTTACGGCCCATCGCGCGTCACAGGCAGCGCTTTCATTGATCGGAGTTGCCACAACCACAGGCACGGCTTCATCGCCAACCGGTGTGCGTTCCGGAGAGGGCTCGCCCACGGAGCTCATGGCGCGCGGTGGCTCAACCACGGGCATGGCTTCATCGCCAACCGGTGCGTGTTCCGCAGAGGGCTCGCCCACGGACCTCATGGCGTGCGGTGGCTCAACCACGGGCATGGCTTCATCGCCAACTCGTGCGCGTTTCGGAGACAGCTCGCCCACGAAGCTCATGGTGCGCAGTGGCTACTAAGAGGGGTGAATATTGATGCAGGTGCATGAGGATCTGAGGCTTGGAGAAGGAAGGGTAGCCGATATGATGGTGAAGGTGAAGTGAACCATTCGCGATGTAGTAGTTATATATATGTAGGAGTATACCATGATCGAGTCGAATGTCAGGGGTTATCTGGGGTGGTGGGATTAGCAGTTCGCCTCCTCGGTCCCACCACGTCTTTGAATACGCGTAGGCAAACGGAAGACGCTTCACACTTAAAACTGGGTCGGGCCGCTTCAGATTCAATGTGACACGTTTAGACCGGGGTGGTGGTGGTGTGTGTGGGGCCGTGGAGGGCCCCCGAGGCCGGTACTCCCTGGATTCCCTTGAGTAATCCCTCTGGAACCGAAACGCCACTTGTACTCACCAAACCCATCCAGATCTTCTTCCCCGCGCTTGTCATGACTCTTTCTTCTTCTTCTTCTTCTTCTTCTTCTTCTTCTTCTTCTTCTTCTTCTTCTTCTTCTTCTTCTTCTTCTTCTTCTTCTTCTTCTTCTTCTTCTTCTTCTTCTTCTTCTTGACATGACTCTGCCTTCCCGCATCCCTGGAAGCCACCCAAACTCTTGGCTTGACATGACTCTACTATATTTCTTCTCGTGCTCATCGCACTGCCAAAAGAACCTTGATCTAAAATAATCCAACTTTTTTAGCACTCTCCTTTAGGAATTCTAAAAAAAGACATCATATACACTGGCAGGCTAGAAAGAATTGAGTTTATTAAAACTAGTTTCCAGCCTACAGAAAGTAGTTTGCTTTTGCAACTACATTTTTTTTGAAACCTTTCTTCCACATTCCTCCAATCTTTATTCGAAATCTTGCGGTAGTGCATCGGAATGCCCAACTATTTATAAAAGGAAAAACACCGAGAACTTGTGTTAACTGATGGTATGTAACCGAGAACGTGCACACCATCCACTCACGGATGGTGTGTAACCGAGAACGTGTGCACATGGATGGTGTGTAACCGAGTGGGTGCAGGTAACGCGCCGAATCGACACGACCAGATGCAGCATGGATGGTGTGTAAACTAGCAGGTCCAGCTTACGCTCATAATCAACACGACCCAGTCAGGGTTGCAGCACGCAAAGTCACAGACACCATGGCTTGTGTTGCAGCCTTGCAGGACATCAGGAGCCTTGCAGCATGAATGATGCGTAACCTAGCGGGTCCAGCATGGACATGGTTACGCATCTTTAAAACATGTTGGCTGCATGGTGCAACACTGACTAGGTTATGCACGGAGTCGGTCGTGTCGATCCTGCCCGTCACTTGCATCCAGTCGTGTCGATTCTGCGCATCACCTCAACTCAATTACGCACGGTTCGGCTACTCACCATCTATTCTGCACAGCGCGTGCAACACCGACTGGGTCGTGTCGAAGCAGCGTGTACCCTGAGAAGGTTATGCACCATCATGAAATTTGTGAAAAATTACCATAGCAATTGTAAAATGAAGATTAGGAGGACTAAACATGATTTAATTGTAAAACTAATTACACGGATGGATGGAAAATAGCGAGACAAATCTATTAGGACTAATTAATCCGAGCTCTTGTATATGTGATGAGTTAGCTAAAAAAAGAAGAATTTTATCAAAACTCGGATCCAATAGACTTTGTATTTTACTCAGCTAGCTATCCTGTTTTCTATTTCCTCCCCCTCGCTAGTCAAAAAAAAGAAGACCTCTCCCACTAGCTATCCTGTTTTCTATTTGGAGGAGCTGTTGGATTTCAACATCTTTCATTTTACACAATAGTTAAATTAGGATTTTAGCTACTCATATAAACAAGAGCTCTTGGAGATTATTCCTTAGTGTAGCATGACAGGGCAGGCTTCGCTTCGAGGAGAAGAAAACTGCAGCGAGGGCAGGCCGCTGTGGGCCCGCGGGTGCTGCGTGCCCGTGATGCACCATCATTATTACGATGGACGACGGGACGGGGTGCCACGCGCTGCTTCAGCCCGGGTTATGCGGCTTGATGCCAAGACAAGGGTTACGCACGATCCCTGTGTCATGTCGTGTGTGCAGCCTTGACGGGACGGGATGGGCGCCTCCGCTCCCCTCCCGTCGTGTTGTCCACAACCACAGGGGCGCCCGCCCCGACTCGCTGGGTTACGCACAATCCACGACGCACACATGCTGCTTCAGCCTAGGTTACGCGGCTTGCTGCCATTTGTATGTTGGGATCAGTCAGCTAGGTTGGTTCATGGATCAATTTAAATTCCTCTCTCTCTCTTAGACACACACACACATTATATAAAAAATAGAAAAGGAAAAGCCAAGGCCCCATTCTACGTGCCTTTTAAAACCACTCTCTTAATTTAGATTGTCGAAACCCAGAAGTTTTTGATTTTTAACAGGTGAGGGAGATTCATTCCGTAAGTGCTCCTGTTCCCCCTTCGTCTTCCTCTTCAATTCCGTGTTCATGGCATTGCTAGTCTGGACTAATTTTGCCTGATACTAGCGCGTTTTACTGCTGCTATTCTTGTTTACGGCCGCAGCTTTCCTCCAGTGCTGGTTTATTCAACGGCGACGAGGTTGAGATCGTCTTCAGTGAGTTCTTTTTGTTAATCATCTATAAGGCATTTAAGATATTACACGCTGAGCCGCGCTAGTGACCGATGGCGCAGCGACGGCAGCGGTCGCCGCGATTGCCGCTGGCAGCGGGTAGTGGTATAAGCTGGCGGAGGTGGGCCGTTGTTGTGTATTGCTACTGGACGGAAGAAGGGACGGGAAAGAGAAATAGTAGGCGGCCTTTGGGATTATATTCTACGCTCAATTTTAAGCGATTCTGTTATTTAGAGTTGACTGTTATGCATATTTCCTGCTTAGCTTGGCATATTATTTAGAGTAGACTTCATTTCATAGTAATTTCGATTGATTGTATCATAATTATTTTATCATAACTTATCGTTAATTAATTGAGCCTAAGAATATACGGAGTAATCCGTTAGATCATAACAAATACTCCTAGTATAAGAACATGGGATTTTCTGATGTTGGAACCATGAACCTGTGTTTCATTTGTACTCTGATCATACATATGGTTTAGTTTTTTTTAAAATTGTGAAAGTGCCAACATGGTACTTTGAACTGTTTAACCTTGCCTAGAGGCTGAAAAGTGACGACCACCATAGTCATGTCCGATGCTGGTGCGGGCGAAGGATTCGTGCACTATGCTGCTGGTGCAATGGACAATAGCCAAACCTTGAGCACAGGGAACCTGGAGGCACCTGCAGTAGAAGCTACTAGCATTTCTGAGAGCAGTTTAGTACTAAAGCATAAGTTGCAGGAACTGTAATCAAAATTAAAGGCAAATTTGCTTAGGAGATGCAAGAGTTAAGGGATGATCTCCATGATTTGCAGTCTCTGTGCACAGTTTTGGCCGTCAATGAATTTAACAAAAATACCGAGTTGTAGGAGCTTCAGAAAGAGTTAATCAAGGTAAGAAATCATTCTTGTGCTGCAATTGACTGTGAATATACTTTTACATTTCAGCTGCTGGTGATATAGTATCATGTTGTTGTTTCTTGGGAAGTATCAGAAATTAATTGATGTGGTGTTTTGTCTTTCTATGAGTGACCACAGACATTACATTTTGTGCTCAAACATAACATATTCCAAAACTACATGGAGGATCATTCATTTAATAGTCCGTCTCTATCAACAAAATGTACATGTTTTCATGTAATATTGTTTGCAAAAGAATGTTGTCACGCAGTCACCTTATACTTTCAAATTTCATAGAAGTTGCCATGGAATCATCGTAGTTTTTCTAATTTCATTTTTTTCACCTTAGAATTCTGTTTTAAAAAATTGTTGCAGCAACACACATGGTATCAACTAGTTAATACACATGATCTGCAGGGATTGCCGGATGGCAGAACTGGCCGAGCCAACATAGTTGTCAAGAGGATGGGCGTCGTTGATCGCAAGGCGATCGCAAACACTAGTGGGTTATCGGATTACGAAGTAGCACTTATAATGTCAAAATGGGAGGCTGAGAGATCAGATCCAAATTGGCATCCTTTCAGGGTTGACATGGTTGACGGCAGAGAGATGGTGTGCACCTTTTTTTTGATTATTTTCATTTATTACTGACGGATTATGTTTTGTGAGTTTCGATGTTCATCCAGTCTAATTGTGGGGCAAGTGATCTTTTGCAGGATGTTATTGACGAAGCCGACAGTAAGCTCCAGGAGCTAAGAGGAGAGCATGGTCAAGAGAACTTTGCCTTTGTAACAAAGGCCCCGCTTGAGGTTAACGAGCACAATGGGAGTGGCCACTACCCAGTACAATTGTTGCGGAACTACAAGGAGGACCGGGAAGCAACCCTAGGAGGAACGGGAAGCAACCCTGAAGGAAGTTGTCTAGTTCGTCATGAGACAATCACATAGGCTCAAGAGGAAGCGTAGTTAATTATAATAGCTGCACCCATTCGGTTATACGGTGTGCTGCCATGTAAATATCCAATGTAGTTTGGGTTACTACTTATTAGAGCAACTCCAAGAGACTAGCCAAATCTCACTCTTCATATTTCAATTTAGCTAACCATTTAGCTAAGATTTCCACTCTATATATCAGTACAATCCAACAGACTAGCCAAATCGACTCTGCATATACTTTTAAAATAATATTCAAATATTTTAATTTTTGTTTTTCTTTATCCGTTCGGCAGTAGCAACTCGCTCCTGGCCACACAAAATGTTGAACACCTTGTGTTCGTGATTGAGCTTGCTGTTGCTCAAGCATGCTGCCGATGTTCGCTCATCACCTGCAAAACAACAAGTGCACACGCAGAAAACAATCAGCTTGCAACTGCTGCTCTCTAGCTGCCGATGCAGCTTGCTCTGTTGAAAAAGTCCATCGTTGCTCAGGCTGTGGACTCGCTGCCTGCAGAAGAAAGACGCAGAGCTTGTTGTCGACGTCCTCACATGGTGCTGCTGGCTGCTACCACCGTGAGTCCTACGGGATGCTGGCCGATGCGCACTGGCCTGCGAGGACGCGGCTCATTGAGCTCCTCACCATCCCCTGCATCGATCTCATGGTGCCTAGTTTTGAGAACAACCGCCCTTGTCGTAGGTACTGCTGCTCACCGTCGAGAGCCCGTGCCACCCTTGGTCGAAATGTGATTCAAAACTGGCAGTTGCCATGCAAAATTGTCTCATTTTAGAGGAGGATAATTAGGAACTCTTGGATGTGATCTTCAAGTTCCAAAACTTCATATTTTTAGGAATAAAATGTTAGAACCTACTCCTCATATTATGCTGCCTTCTCAGATCCAATTGGTCTCATAGCTCCTCGCACATCACCCCTACCCTTGCGTCGTGCCTTCCCGCGCCGCCACCACCACTCCCGCCACGCGATTCCATCACGTCGTGTGTGCAACCCCCGTTCAGTCCCTGCCACCCTTGCCTATTCGTCGCCGGCAGTCGTCATGAGCACGCCTCGCCGGAGCTGAGCTTATCGAGATGCTCAGCGACAAGGCAGCGACGTCGGGCCAGCTGCGCCCTGCGATCCCCATCGTCCTTCCCTGTGATCCCTAGATCCGCGAGCGCCGCACTCCTACCTCACGCTCATGGCTCATTCTCTCACCTCCTACTCCTCCCATCCGTTCATAGCGGCAAGAGATAGAGGAGCGCGGTGGCAGTTCCTCTGCTGCCCGGTGACGTCCTGGTGGAGATCCTCTCCCACGTCCCACCAAATCCCTCTGCCGTTTAAAGTCTGTCTCCCAGGCCTGGCGCGACCTCATCGTCGACCGCCTCCGCTGCTAGAAGCTCCCCGAAACCCTTGATGGTTTATTCGTCAACACCGACCTTGTGCCCGGTATTCACCGTGATGGTGACGGCTCGGATGGCGTCATCGGGCACTTCATCAACACGTTTGGTAGATACATTCCCTTCGCTTCCTACACCTTCCTGTGGAACCAGTTAGGCATTGAGGAATGTCACCTCTTGGATTCCTGCAACGGACTCCTCCTCTTCAGGCACGGTAGGGCTGGAGACACCTACCCTTCACTGGGCTATGTCATCTGCAATCCCACCACCGAGGAATGGGTAGCCGTGCCCAGCTCCGGCTTCGAACCTCTTTCCACTAGCGAGACTGATGAGGGCCTGGAACTTGATGACGGCGAACATATTTTCACCTTTTTGATTTTCAACCCTGTTGTGTCCTCGCACTTTCAGTTGGTTGAGTTCATTTCTGACCATGGCACAACCGTGGAAGAAGTGAACGCATACTCGTCTGAAACTGGGGTATGGTGTGACTGCGATTGGTCTTCTTCATATCACATCACATCATTCTTCGCAGGAAGTGCCTTTGTTAACAGCATGCTGCATCTCAGTGCCTTTGGCTCACATAATGGTACACTCCAGGACCTAATACTTGCAGTTGATGGGGAAGGGGATGTTTGTAGGAGCCTCAGCGGGGCCGTGAAGCTTTTGGATGTAGTTTTTGTTGGTGAATCCCAAGGACTTGTGCATTGCGTGAGTGAACATTAAAGACAACACTCGCCAGATGACTGAACTGTCCATTTGGGTCCTTTAGGACTATGATGCAGAAGAATGGGTTATGAAGCACAATGTGGAATTTTTTAAGCTGTTTGAAGGAATGAATTGCGGATTGGAATTTAAATACACTGTGGTTGCCATTCACCCAGATCGCAATTTGATCTTTTTCTTTCTTGACTGGGACTAGAAACTGAAATCATATGACATGGATAGCAAGGAGGTGTACACTCTCTGCACTCTAGGGGTGGGCCCTCAGTATATTTTCCCATTAGTTCCCTACTATACGGAGACGTTGGCCCTTAGTAATAAGAACTCAAATGGTGCCCTGTGTGGCATTCCCTTTGTCCCAAATTACTGGTCAATTTTGATGTTTCAAGAATGGAGACAGGAAATATATTTGTAGAATTAGGCTATGTGCTCTAATGTTGCTTCGATGATACCCTCTGTTTCCTATTGTCTATTAATTAAAATCAAATACCTTTTCAGTTGCTCTAATTTCATGGTCTTTGGAGTAACATGCAGAAACATCTCCAATGCTTCCGTGTTTCCACCCCTCCATTTTGTCCTATCGTTGCCCACATTTTCCTATCAGCTTAAGCTGTTGGGTCGAACTAGTTGGTGCATGCAACTCAATATCTTGACTTGTAAATTTCCGGGCAATGATGTGTCGAGCCAAAATGTTGGGAGTTTCATGACTTGTCGGTTCCGGTATGCCAGTTAAATCACAAATATTTCAAACTGGTATGAACTACTGTTATATTATTTCAATTGCTTTCACTTCATCTGCTCTATAATAACAATAATATTTTATGAATGGCGAAGCATGTCCGGACGATGTTGGAGGTTAGAGGTTTAGGCAGATTAGATACGACCTACTGTCCGGGGCGGATCCAGCGTTGGAGCTGGGGGTCCATTGGAGCATCCTGAAGCTCCTCTAAAATTTTCAGCCATGGATGAAGAGAAGGTGCAGGAAAATCAGCACCCCTCCTTCCAAATCGTGTAGGATGCAGCATGGATCGTCTCCCACTCCCAGGATTCTGTAACATACCTTGACATGAATGCGTCACCTACCCGATATGGGTAACATAGGATCCAAGCTGCATGCTGCAACCGCCTGGGTTACCCACGCGGCCATGTAAAAGGTCGTTTTGCTTACGCACGTAGCATCACGGTGAAGAGGCCTCCTGAGAGGAATGCGTAACTTGCATGGTCTCGGTTACACTGGGGCCACGCACGCTGCTTGGTGCAATCGCAAGGGTTACGCACACAGCCATGTAAAAGGACGCTTGGGTTACGCACGCAGCATCGCGCTCGATGAGGAGCACAGCAGGTCGTGTCGATCTTGTGTAACTGAGATTACGCCCTGAGCTAGATACGCCCTCGATCCTAGTGTTGCGTCTCAAACGTGCCACCGAACTCTTTGTCTTCAACTGTTGCTGCCATGCGTCGCCTTTCCATACCTCCAATGGCTGACACCGGGCAAGCATTCCAGGACCCACATGGTAGCGGGTGGGAACTGACGGTTACGCTGATGCCACGTTGCGTGCTGCAAGGGTCGTGGTTCAGTAGCGCATGTAAACAAAAGCTTTACGTTCCTTCTTTTGAGCTGATGATTTCACGTTTTTGCGGGATTTTCGGGATATCCGTTTAACGAAAACTTACTATATATCCATTATTGTAGAACCTACAAGTTCAGATCGCGGAAGCGCGGTGGAGGGAGAGGTTTTTGCTCATGTCGGTTCCACCAGAGAAATCGTCTCGTGTCCCTCATCTTGGCAAGCAAGGCGCACTGGACGACAATGCGACACCAATGACACAGAGTTCCGACGGCAGATCATGTCGACGACGACGTCAAGGAAGAGGCCTCCTAGTCCTAGCGAAGAAAAGGTAGCACCTCCGACCAGCAGCACCGCCCATCCTCGGAGGCGGTGGCCCAACAACTTCAACTCCGGCGGCCCATTGTCGTCGTCTACTCCAGAGGTTTGTAATGTAACACACCATCCAGATTCCATACGACACACTACCTATCCCTACATGGCGCGCGCTTATTGATTACTCTCTCTCCGTGACCAGATACCAATCAGTTCTACTTCTACCATTTCTTCGAAGCGCTCGAGCCTATGCATTCTAGGCACGCCGAAACGACTGGCAAATGTCCTTGGGCTGCTCTCAACAGCAAGAAAGAAAAAGCTAGAGTCTATCAAGTTCGACTTCTTGCTACACATCAAACCGATCACCATGGATCTTCCATTGCTGATGTCGCTTGTCAACACGTACGATCCGGATCAAGCAGGTTTCAAGCTTGGTAGCGAGCTGGTCCAGTTGAAGCCATCAGATGTGAAGGACATCTAGGTCTACAAATCGAGGGAAAAGAGGTCAATATGACTAGTTGTGGTCGAGAAAAAACAAGGTCGTCACTAACATTGTTTGAGGTTGAAACAGACTGAAGACAAAGGATGGGCCTGCCGATGATTCGTTTCTTCGAGATTTGTTCATGTTTTGTCACAAGGTTTTATTTGACCCTGATACCAACCCAGCTATTCTAGAAAAAGTCTAGCGGCTAGTCATGAATGTTGGTGACTTACATTTGATGAACTAGGGTGTTTATACTTCTTAAGAATCTACAAGATGGTCTGGCTGCTTATTAAAGGCAAGGGAATAATCCAACACCTGGTAGTACTCCTAAAGGTAGCCTGATCTTGTTGCAGGTAATAAATTTCCATTTCATTACCAGTTTCAGGACTAGTATTTGGATTCACATAGTATATGTTTAACCCTGATTCCTAATCGTGCAGTACTGGTACCTCGATCATGTCCACGCATGTAGCCACCAAAAAATCAATTATCCTGGACAATGAGAGTACCCATTAATGAGGCATTGGACAGAACATTTAGCAAAGAATCGACTGGAGATCGCCTCAATGGATGGTATCGCTAACGGAATTGTATGTCTATGTCTCTTGCTTGCTACTTAGTACTCTTGTAATTGTGGGTTTCATGTCTGACAGTTATTTTCAATCTTTTGTGGCAAAAGGTTTTCAAGAAGCTTCCATACAACTGAGAGAAGCAAAACAAACATCGTGACTTTACTAGTAATGTTCCTCCGGACAGAAACCACGACACCAGACCACATGCGCAGACTTTTTCTCCTCAAACAACAACTTTGCAAATGATGACGATGTTGCTAGATTCGGCAAAAGCAGCGACTACTACCACGTGAATGAGACGGGTGCCACTGTCGACGTATGTACTCACAACTACATGGTTCATAAATGTTTAGTTTTTTTTGCAACCAAATTTTTATTTTATATTATTTATGCTTATATGAGGAAATTTCAAAATTCCTTAGAAAATACAACATTGGCACCCCACTGCATTACAGAAATTATTCGCAGGTGAAAGTTCTGTTTATGCCAGTATTTTTTGATACACCAGTATTTCAGAACTGCAATGCCTATTTTTATTATTAGAGTTGTTGTGCTGACAGGACATTTATAAATTCTTTAGCAAATACTCCAACCACGACACAACACAGCACGACATAAATCACAGCCAGGTTAAATTTTTGTTGTCACATTATTTAAAAGACATGATTGACTTGTGAATTTCAGAATTTGTATTTTCATAAATATTCTTTTAAGAAATATTCTGATTTTGACATGACATTCATACAATAATTGGTAAATACTCCGGCTTGAACACCCAACAGCTTGACGAAAATGATTGCCAGGTACAATCCCTGCTATACAGCACCAGTAATTGGTCCCAATATATAGAAAATGACATCTCCCTGAATAAGCTTATTTGTCATGACAAAACTATAAAAATTTGTACACACATCAGGGCAGGCACGTGACGACAAATGTGCACAGTCCTGGAGCATACTCTCCTCCCCGTGATATGACGATGACTACAGCCTGAATGCTAAGGATAAAGAAGTTATAAACTTTGTCCTGAACAGCTGTGAAGAAGCAATTGTTGTCCGTATTAATGACACAGAAATTAAGGTCAAAACATTGATTGGAATGGGTACTGATAAAAAAGACTGGATCTCCAATGAAGATGGCTAGATGCTTGATGATGTGAGTGCGTTTTATTTATGTTTCTGTTTTGCTCTACACACAATATGTTACAATGCTGCATTCTATTTTACCTACTATACATCCTAATCTATCACGGTGTCTGAGTGTGACAGGTAATAGATGCGTACGTAGTAGCCAGAAAACTACTAAATGAAAAGGTGGCATACGTCAACAATTTTCTTGCTAGGAAATTACTATCTCCAGAAGAATTGAAATCCTCTCACAGTGGTTGGATTGCCAGAACTGGAGAATACTTCTTTAAATGTACTATGGTCTGTTCTTGATGCTAGCTTCGACACTTGATACTACACCACAAGATTGTAACAGCATTCCTACATCTCGGGTATATATCCTTGTAAATGTAAGAGGTAATAATTGGGTTCTTCTTGTGTTCAACATCACCACGAAGGAGGTGGAGGTCCTGAATTCGTTAGTTTGTAATGGAACGTGGGATGGCAAGATAGAACTGTCGCTGGTGAGTACTCTGTATTATGTAGATGTCGGGCAAATATAGTCAGCTCTTTCAACCATATGCACCTAATTCTTTGCTTCACGTACAGTCAGTTCAGCATTGCATTGAAACCTACATTACACAAAAAAATGTGAGTGGATCTTCAAAGATTGATGTCAACCCCCCCCTCACCCCCTCAAAAGAAAGATTGATGTCACAAAGTGGGACACCATACATATTAGAGACATACCGATGCAACAAGACAGGTAAGATATATCCTTGCACTAAAAATATTTACTATATATACCATTGTATTATGTAACATGTGCATTTTGTAGCTCGTTATGTGGCATCTACGTCATCAAGTACATGAAGCATTGGAATGAGGGTACACTTAATGCAACGTTCACCCAAGTCCGTACACTCGTCCATTTTATTATCATTTCACAATGGATACATTTGTGAATAATGCAGTAAGTTTTTGTAGTCATTTGTTAACTTTAATCTTTAGGAACAAATGGACGTATTTAGGAAGAAGATTTGTTGTAGGTTGATTCTCTCTGAACACAACAAGATTCTGAGACAATCTTACAATACTCCTATTCTGGTTGCTGATTAGTTATTCATTTCCTAAGCATATTCAATTACTACTAGCTACTATATGTGAATCGATATAATCTTAATTCAGATATACTTATTATCCTCAGATCACCTTAGGAGACTGTGGTTGGAGGCTCAAAAGTGGACATTCAAGCACGCACAAAGCAACAAGGCAAATTTCCTTCTACCCAAGGAGGAAAAAAAGAGACAAGTATGGAGATACAGTTGCAAAATAGAACACGATCTCAAATGAAGAGTAATTCACCACCAACATGCTCTTCAAAGATCAAGGGTGTACACCTGAGGAAATAACAATGGTGTAGGCAGATGGTTAAGTGCTGATTAAAAATGGTTAAGTGCCGATTAGAAAATAGTTATGCATTCGTTTAAATTAGTGTTAAGTACTCCTATTTGAATTTTTAAATCAGTCCTAATAATTATTATTCTTTTACGAATGATGAATGGTTTCCTTCAAGTCTGAACCACTGAATGGGCTGTTCCAAGTCTCATAACGGGCGTGTCGGGTGTGCATGCATGCCAAACCTGCACCACATCAGTTACACACGTGGACGCCTAGGACACGTGCGTAATCTAGTATATTTCTACTTGTGTCCATCGCATACTCATTTAGGAATTCAAAAAAGACATCATATACATTGGCAAGCTAGAAAGAAAACCTAAAAGAACTGAGTTTATTAAAACTAGTCTCCCTCCTACAGAAAGTAGTTTGCTCTTCCAACTACTTAATTTTTTTAAAACCTTTATTCCACATTGCTCCAATCTTTATTCGAAATCTTGCGGTAGTGCATCGGAATGCCCAAGTCATAGTCTCCGACATAGTGGTTGCCGCGGGACACGGTGGGTGGTGTCGACTAAGCGCGTAACCTGCAAGGTCTCGGTTACGCAAGTGCCATTCAGCAGGCTGCGCACTAGAGAATTCCATGGATGACGCGTCAGCCTCCCGGGCGCGGGCTTCGCTTCAGGGAGAAGCAAACTGCAGAGTGAAGGCCGTTGTGGGCCACGCGGTGCACCATCATTATTACGATGGACAATAAGACGGGCCTCCCTCCTCCGCTCCCCTCCCATCGTGTCCTCTGCAGCCACAACCGCCGGCCACCCCGAGGAGTAAGCTGGACCCGCTGCGTTACGTGTGCCACGTGGTGCTTCAGCAGGTTACGTGGCTTGCTGCCAAGCCAAGGGTTATGCACAGTCGATATGTCATCCACAGCCACAGCGCCGCCCGCCCCAAGGATGAGTAAGCGGGACCCGCTGGGTTATGCACAATCCACGACGCACACGCTCTCCTTCAGCCTAGGTTACGCGGCTTGCTACCATTTGTAGGCTCCTAATAGATGCCCTGAGTACTATTGGCAAAGGGAGTAATTCACGAAGCTTATCAGTATCAAGACGATCATAGTGCATGAGGAACCAGAAGAAGAATCGACCTACGATGTGGAAGCTATTTTCAGGAGGGTCATGCAAGCTAACAATGGTATGCAACAGAAGACATGAAGATGCAATGAAGTAATTAACTTTGCAGCTATATTAATGTTATAGTTTGTTGTTTTTTCCTTTTCTATCTTTTTCCTACCTACTATGATCTCCCGGGATCGTAGTCTTGTATTTGCTGCTGTATCAATGAAATATGGTACACCGTGTCAGGCCCGCACATCAAGAGGGAACAGAGGGGTCAAGAGGCCTCCTAAGTTGGGCACATCATGAGACGGCAAGTGAAGTGGAATGCGTAATCTGCACAGTGTCGGTTACGCATGGTGCAACCTCGTGTCGGACCTGCGTAACCGATACCTTTTGGTGGTAGTGCCCGGCAGGTTACGCACGAGGAACCATGATGGATGCGTGGAGCAACATGGCTCGCAGTTGGGTTACCATAGCATGTCTTTGATCAAAGCATGCTGTGTATCCCAGGCGTCCACGCGTGTAACCGAGGCGGTGCAGGTTACAGTGATGGCCGCCACGGCTACGCACACTAGCATCGCGGTTGCCGCGTGTCAGGGGGTGAGACCTCGACAGATCTGCAAGGGGGCTACCCAAGCAGTTTGCAGGTTAAGGAGAGGATCGGAAACTAAGAGCGTAGGTGGTAGTTCACGTGGCGAACTCGGAACACGACAAGTATGGCGAGAGACACGGGGACACGAGGGTTTAGACTGGTTCAGGCCTCCAGAGAATAAAACCCTATGTCCAGTTGTGGTGGTGGGATTATGCGAGAGAGATCAAGGTGTCCCCTCGAATCGAGCCCTAGGCCGCCTTATATGGGGGACGGACTAGGGTTTCCATTCAAGGTCGGTTACAATTTGGGAACCTATCCTTCCGAATTATAAGGAGTATCCCGTGATACTCGGACCTACAGGCGGTAGCGCGCTGTATACTATTGCCTTGGCTTGCACTCCAAGTACTGCGGATCATCCGGGATCTGGATAAGGTCGCCCAGAGTTGTCGGGGCTGTGGATAAGGTCGCTGGGCCCACTTGCAGGTCGGCGGGGCTTTTGGTAGGTCGGGTCCACTTGGCAGGTACCTCTGGGACACTGGCCGGTGGGGACCTAGGGGTACCCAGGTCTCTCAAGCCCCCGATTGACGTGTAGGCTTAGCAGCCGAGACGAAGTCATGTCGAAGATTGGCAAAGATATGGTGTCGTCAAGGTCATGTAGGGTGCACAGGGATCCAAAAAGGAAAAAAACCCCTCAAATGCATGCACGAAGGCGTACATCGAGCTCCTAAAATGTAGGGCTAGAAGGTCAAAGTGAAGGTAAGACATCGATCTTGAAGAACCGCCGACCTGATCTAGATCAGGTACCACAAAGTAGCTTCCGCGACCTTTAGAAAGGTCGCCATGCCAACCGTAGGTAGGTCGAGCAGAGGAGTAGTGGAAGCAGGCTTCTAGTAGGTCGATGCGACATAGGAGAATAGGGCGTCGCAAGACGCACTAGTGTAGTAGCCCCCGAGCAGTAAAGTGACCAGAATGGCTAGTTTGATGCTCCGAAGAAGAAGAAAAAGAGAACCTACGGCCTTCTGTTGGATCAGCACGATGCTCTGACGAACCGAGCCAATAGGCCAAAACATCTGGAATCTTGCAGAAGATGCCAAACACAAAAAGCTGTCATAACCTGAGTCATAAGTTCACTATACGGTCACGGGTCTGCTCCCATGCAAGGCACAAGCCGCTACCCGGCCGCAAAGAACAAAAAGCACCAGGATGAGTCAGGGAGGGGAAAGGTGCGCTAATGCCCCCACGGGTGAACAGTGACCTCGTGCCTCATGCGGGAATAGTGACCTTGAGGATAAGGACGAAGCGCATGTTGAGTTGTGGATAAGATCGAAGACCGAGTGCTGTGGGTATAAATACGTGCCCTCGCCATGGAGCAAAGCACCCAAACTGCTTGTGAAAGCCATGATGATGATGTGTAGTAATATTTCCATGCCTTGGACTTGCATCCGTCCACCAGAGCATAGAGCTAGTGCCGTTCATGCTTGGAGCTAGAAGAATGCTTGCGAAGTTGGAAGAACTCGATCAGCCTCTTCTCCCGAGCCCACCGAGGAATCCAGGTGTAGCATGGGGCAGTACATGCGTTGTCGGGCCTTACACGTAGAGGCTTGATGTGATGCTGTGCAACACCACGCTCCACCCAGGGAGACCCGAGGTAATGCTGTGCACCATAAGAAATCTGCTGGAGCTCGAGTAGAGGGGGCTGTGTGGTAGCAGCCTCCACAGTGGCTATAGAGATCTTCAACTAGGTCCTAAAGCTAGAAGAAAACTTGCGACGAGCCTTATTAGTGTAAACTATGCCGCAAACACCATATAGGGTAGCTCGGGGCCATTAATATCTTTGTATCTTGTAATTGGCCAAGGGCCAAAGTCCTTGTAGCTTATGAAGCTGTATATACGCATTTGTATGATAAATGATACGTCCCAAGTAGATGTAGAGACGTCCAGGCGGCAATGGTATGGCTACCAAGGTTCGAGCAGGGCTATAGTAGCACACCGACCTTCGGGAGGCCTTAAGAGCGACAAATAGCCCGTGTCAACCTGGATCGACACGGCCTTTGTGCAGTGTTAGGTATTTTAGCGTCACACGAATAAATCCGCAAGCGCATAGATACCGTTGTAGCTTTCACCTTAGAGTATTCCAAGGGTATCGAATCCAAGGGAACGTGTGTGCACTAACTTCGTACTAGTCGGTCCAAGGACACTCCCAGATAAGAGGTAAGGATAGAGAGGATTCCTAAAGATAGCACTATAGATGAGATTAAAGGTCGATCTCTAGATAGAAGTTGGCTTAGGGTACCGCTAGCCCTGACTTAACTAGCGCCTCCGGCACGCGGATCTATGTGGAACAGAGCTCTGACTATATCCAGCTGCGTAGGATCAACGAGGGCCAGACGGGCTGTCACCACCACCTGGACTACCTCTACCTAACCTTGGGGTAAGCCGAACGAATGATAACCGGTAGCATGACACAATGTCTATGATGTGGTTACTGCCGTAGCCAACGGACTACGACACTCTGTACTTATAGAACTTCGACCACGGAAGAGAACGGATCTCACTCACTATATGTACTACTAGCTTATACTAAAGGCATACAGGAGAGCACTCGACCCCGTACTGTGCTGCCAACGTATGAACGACTTGCAGCAGACAAATGCATAAACCCAGGATCTACGCACTAGCAGAGGAAAATGTCTACTCATGCAACCAAGCATAAACTATTAGAAAGGAATCACGAACTCACTTTATTCTAATCAGAGCATGCAAGCATATCCACTTTATTCTAAAAGACTAATCATACAAACGGGATACAAACTTGTGCACCTAATCAACTAGATCGAGGGGGCGTGTTCGTGAAGAACACGCGCCTCTAAATGATGAACAGGCGAAGAACACAAGAACATATCACTCACACTTTAGTCTAAATAGAAAATGCAGAAATACTTACTTTACTCTAATTAAAGAATGAAGCATAAGTGTACGCAGGCCCAGTACAAAACCCAGATAGCTATTTCTATAATAAATGAGTACATAAGTGTTTATTTAATGATACATCTAAAAAAGTGTTTATTTAATGATAAGTGTTCAAAAAATGCAACAAATGGCATAGAGCACATCATAAAATACAACCAATGGCACAGAGCTCAAGTCCTAATTTCAAATGCCGCTCTACAGTGAATGGAAGCATGTTTGTTTGCTTTTCTCCATCAAATTCCTTGATGCCAACAAAATCTTAGTATGTTTATACATAACTCTGAGATTCAGAAAGAAGAGAGGTTTGTCCATCCTTAAAGACATTAACATGGCAGAGTGTTCCTCCAGTTTCATCTGCAAAAGTGATCTTTCTTTGTTTCCTTGGCACTTCAGGAAGTGAAACAACATTCTTCTTTGCTAGGCTCTGGAATTGAAAACATAGTCATGAAAGAAGCATCAGGTTAGATTTCAAATTTGTATATACAAAAAGGTAGTAGTCTTAAAAGTTGATAGGGACGGATGTTGGTATTTGTTAAGCCTACAGAAATATTATGATGGATAATCCGCAAGCGCACGGATACCGGTGAGCATTCCACCCGGGAGAGGGTTTTAAATATCGAATCCACAAGGAGAATGGTAAAGAGAGTATCTGAGGTATATAACTAATCACTGAGTAGCTATCAAGGACTTGACAGAAAGAGAGATAAGGAAAACTTAAGGATGTCTGGTTCTTATTCTCACAAGCTATGTCTATATTGTTCTTATGGGGTGATTGTCTGAAGGCACACTTAGGAAAGGGAACCTCCCGAGAATCTGTGGGGGGAGTCCTACGGTTTCTATAGACGGGAGGTGGACTGCAAAGGACAGACGGGAACAAGGTCACTTCCCGCTTCTACCACACGATCCGGAATATAGAAGGCATTCATAAGCTAGCTAGTCTAAGACCCATGCTTACACTAAACATGCAACTTCAACTCAAGAGCGACAGGAATTAAAGTACTCAGAGAGTTATGAACCGTAAGAACAATAAAAACAATGTTACTCACTTGAATAAGAAGTCGATCTTTCCACAAGGTCTCAGGATCAGGCTCCAATGGAGTTGATCCCAGAGGTAGAAGATGAAGAGGAGACACCGACAGGTCCGGGCCTTCCTTCAGCTTCGCCTCGACCGCTCTCTAATCCTCTCGAACAAGATTAGCTAGATCTAAATAGATCGTGGCTCTAATCTCTCAACTTGATACTAACTCTCCAACTCTAATTCTAATCTAGAGCTCTAATCTCAGATAGGCATGGAGGATCTGATAGAATGAATTGTTGTCTGCCCTGGGGTCAGGGGGTCTGCTTATATAGCCCGGAGGAGATGACGTGCACCGTACGATCAAACCGACCTTAACTTGTGGTTTAGATTGATCCTCATAGGCGGTGGAAGAACATTCCGGAAGCTGGGCCCATTTGGCGCCAGGGGGGCCGACCGGCCCCACCTCCAGGCCGATCGGGCTGGGGTGGGCCTCCCTCAGGGTCCACTTCGGCCAGGTGGGTCCTTGATCCTTCTAGATGCTTCTTTCTTAGGTGCTAAGTCACGTTGAGTTCCGGAGCCTTCTGGAGTCTTCTAGAGTGGTTTCTTTGCATATTTTCTGAATAATCCCTGTAAATTCATAGATTCACCAAAACTCGTGGAAATTGTCAATATAAACCCTAATAAGGTGATCTAATTATATTTTAGTCCTTTTTCCAGTCAATGTGAGGGGAAATATTTATAGATAAAAAGTGCCAACAAACTCCCCCACACTTAGGCTTTTACTCGTCCTCGATAAAAGGATGGTTTACAACCGTACAGACAAGAATCAACATAATTATACTCCTTAGTGATATCTGTACTTTGGGAATATCTAAGCATAGTTAGAAACAGATCACCTTTATTTCTCAAATCAAGTCAATGGAGAGATTTTGAATAAGTTTTCAAAAGAAAATGCAGCCTTGCTTACTCCTTTGTGATACTCTCAAATATATGTGAAGTTTTTAGAATGTAAAGATGTAGCAAACTTACCTTGCATATATTGCTAGGTCAAAATCTGTATCCATGAAGAGGCCTGTCATTGGTCGTAGATCAAGATATGTGCGTGTGTCAAATTTTAAAAACCACTGCTCTGACTTTAGAATCTTCTATCTTTTCCCATTTTTTAGAACAAGGTATTCAGCTATTTTGTGGAGAGTTGGGTTCTACTCACCCTCGGACACGCGTCCATTATTACTCTCTCACTTATTATTTTAGAGAAGTGGGCCCTACTCACCCTTGGACACATGTCCATTATTCTTCTCTTTTTTATGCCTTTTTTTCTGAGAGGGGGTTCTTCTGACCCGTAGAACACTTGTCCATTTTCTCCTCTCTCTCACTTTTCTTTCTTTGGCTTTTTCTCTCTTCTTCTTTTTTTAGCTGTACCTTTTTTCATGATATGGGAGACAGAGATCAAAAATCTTAGAGCATAGATACTTTAGTGAAAGCAGTGTACGTGATCTTGATCATAGACTTAGACAAAACTTCTACATAGCTCTAGATTTGACAAAGCTCAATACAAGTAAGCAGCATTTAATCAAATTTATTTTCAACGAAAGCTCTGTTGGGATATATTATTGATCACAAAGGAGAAACTTAGCTAATGATTTTTAAAGCACTCTCCATAGACAAGATAAAAGAAAGATGGTTCTCATTATTCTAACCTCATTCTGATCATCCCAAAAGCAATAAATATTTCTAGGAGCATAAACATGTGAAACTTTATCTTTTAGGTTATCAGGACATTTTAGCAGGGCATCTTTGTTCAAATACGAAACGGAAAGCAAATTGCAAAAATTTAAAAAGTTCAAGAAGCAAACCGAGTGGTGGACGAGATGTGGCCGAACTGGGTTCTGCCGTGGTTCGTCGTGCGAGTCGTTTGTTCTGTGCTTTTCCCATTTTTCTTGATTTTGGTCGTGGAAGATGCTATTTGGTCATCTGTTCTTCTCCCCCACACTTGTTTTCTATTATCTTGCATGCACAGTATGGTGGAGACAAAAACATATCCAGAAAATATATATAGGCAAAAATAACTCAACTTGTGGAATACTTCTTTATTAAAGGAGAGAGCACTTTATTAAACAACTCTAACAACTAAAGCAAACTAACTAACTCAAACTAACTATCACTAATGTGCTCTCTAACTAAGGTGTTTACAAAGGACGCTTGCCCTTCTTAAGGTCGCGGCTATGGTCTTCCTCATCGTCCCTTCGCTTCTTTGATTCTAACAGTTTCAGGATGGTCTTGGTGAGGGAAGTGTTGACGCGGTGGAGCTCTTTGCAAGTTTCTGCCAGGCTTGCTACTTCCTGTGCTAGCTCAGCTACGGTCTTCCGGGTCTCCTGTTTCTGCGGCATCCGCTGGCTGGCTTCGATGACCGGAATTCTCTTGATTTGAGGTTCTTTGGCACGAACTCCGTCGATGGTGACACGACTTGAGGAGGTTGTGTACTTATGCACCCTTGTGTTGCCATGCTTGTCCATGCACACGTCAGCGAGTCGCTCACCATCCCTTGGTTTCTTCAGATCCATGTAGCTAGGAACACGGATCGGCTTCCTCTGAGCTGCTTCATGACGGTGTTCGTACGGCTGAGCGTACATCACCTGCTTGCTTTCTTTAGGCGGTGGTGGCGAACGTGGACGACTAGGCGGGAACAGCGAGAGAGGGATGTGATCAGGAGGCAAGGAGGCTAGCGGCTTTGCTTCCTTCTCGAAAGGAACAACCGCCTTGGCTTCAAAGCTAAAGGGGACAAGCTGCTTGTCGGCCATTGCTGCTACTTGGAGGCTTTGGGATGAGAAAAAGGTGGAGGTCTGCCCCTGCTTATATATCGGTCACGGACTTGCAGAGGGGGTTGACCTAGCTTGGAAAGGCTACGGGATATCTTGTAAAAGATCCCCGAACAAGTTTTTCCAAAACTGAGCACCTTAGAGATAGCGTGGGCGAAAGCTGGCGGCGCGAGGCGGCGGGCAGGGTCTAACCATGTGCTGATCCTTAAAAACCCTAAGACGGCCCATTACGGCCTAAAATTAATATTCGTGGGAAAACAAAAGAAATCTATTTCATCTAAATCCTCAGACTCTTTATTGGGCTCTAAAAATATTTTAAGACGTTGACCATTTACCTTGAATAACGTACCTTCGTCATCTTGAAGAGTTACGGCTCCGTGTGACGATGAATTCACCACCTTGTATGGTCCGTCCCACTTGCTTCGTAGCTTCCCGTGCCCAAAGAGTCGTACCCTGGAGTTAAAAAGTAATACCTGATCGCCTGGGTTGAATTCTTTCTTTATGATTCTCTTGTCGTGCCATCTCTTAGTTCTTTCCTTGTAGATCTTGGCACTATGATACGCCTTCTCTCTCCATTCTTCTAGCTCGGACAGTTGCATTTTCCGTTTTGTTCCGGCTGCTTCAAAGTCCATGTTCCATCTCTTTATTGCCCAATGAGCCTTGAATTCTAGCTCAACCGGCAAGTGACATGTCTTCCCGTAGACCAGTTGGTAGGGAGACATTCCAATGGGGGTTTTATAAGCTGTCCGATAAGCCCAAAGTGCTTCGGGTAGCTTGTCTTTCCATTTTATCCCCATTTGGTCCACCGTCTTCTGTAGAATGTTCTTGATCTGCTTATTGGACGTCTCTGCTTGACCACTTGTTTGCAGGTGGTAAGGAGTAGCAACATTGTGCTGGATCCCATGGTTCATGAGGTATTTCTCGAAGCGCCTGTCGATGAAATGGGATCCTCCATCACTTATCACTAACCTTGGCGTACCAAATCTCGGAAATATTGTCTCTTCGAACATTCTTATTGACCTTTTGTGGTCAGCAGATCTGCATGGCAGGGCTTCAACCCATTTGGAGACATAGTCAACTGCCACTAAGATGTACTCGAATTTTCCGGATTTTGGGAATGGTCCCATGTAGTCAATTCCCCAGACATCAAAGAGCTCGATCTGAAGGTTGGTTGTCGGTGGCATGGCATTTCTGGAATTGATGTTTCCGTGCCTTTGACAGGAGTTGCACCTTCGTAAGCAATCTTTTGTGTCTTGATACATGGTTGGCCAGAAAAAATCCGCTTTACCAGATCTTTGCATGTGTGCGGAAAGCTCCATAATGACCTCCATATGGTGATGAGTGGCACTTCTCAATGATCTTCATTCCTTCTTCTGCCGGTACACACCTCCTGAGTAACCCGTCAGAGCATACTCGAAAAAGGTATGGTTCATCCCACAGGTGATGGCGACTCTCGTAAATAAGCTTTTTCTTGTCGACTCCTGGTCGTACATACCCTGCAACCATAAAATTAACAATATCTGCGTACCAGGGGTTTGACCGGGCGATCCGATAGAGCATGTCGTCCCTCATTGCGTCATTGATGGGTAATTCCTGTGGTTTCTCAAAATACATTCTAGACAAATGATCGGCAACAGAATTTTCTACTCCCTTCTTATCTTTTATTTCTAAGTCAAATTCTTGGAGAAGCAGAATCCATCTTATTAATCTAGGTTTAGCATCTTTCTTAGTGAGCAAATATTTTAAAGCAGCATGATCAGTGTAAACAATAACTTTTGCTCCTACTAAGTAAGATCTAAACTTGTCAATGGCATAAAGAACAGCTAGCAGTTCTTTTTCAGTTGTGGCATAATTGAGTTGAGGTCCTGTCAAAGTTTTACTAGCATAAGCAATGGCATGATGTTTCTTGTCCTTTGTTTGCCCCAAAACAGCCCCCACAGCATAATCACTTGCATCACACAAAATTTCAAAAGGTAAAGACCATTCAGGGGGTTGTATAATGGGTGCAGAAATAAGAGCATTTTTTAGAGTTTCAAAAGATTTAAGACAAGCATCATCAAAGTCAAAAGGAACATCTTTGGCAAGCAAAGTTGTAAGAGGTCTAGCAATATGAGAAAAATCTTTTATAGACCTTCTATAGAAACCAGCATGGCCAAGAAAACTTCTGATTCCCTTGACATAAATAGGTGGAGGTAGTTGTTCAATTACTTCGATTTTAGCTCTATCTACCTCAATTCCTCTTTCAGAAATTAGATGACCTAGCACTATTCCTTCTCTAACCATGAAATGACATTTTTCCCAATTAAGGACTAAGTGCTTTTCTTCACATCTTTGCAAAACCTTATCCAAGTTTTTTAGACAATCATCAAAGGTTTTTCCATAAACAGAAAAATCATCCATGAAAACTTCCATGATCTCTTCAATCATATCAGAGAATATAGACATCATACATCTTTGAAAAGAAGCTGGAGCATTACATAGCCCAAAAGACATTCTACGATAAGCATAGGTTCCATAAGGATATGTAAAAGTGGTTTTGCTCTGGTCACTGGGATGGATTGGGATTTGGTGATATCCAGAATATCCATCAAGGAAGCAAAAGAAAGAGTGATTTGCCAAACGCTCTAACATTTCATCAATGAAGGGCAGTGGAAAGTGATCTTTCCTTGTGGCTTTGTTGAGTTTTCTATAATCTATGCACATACGCCAACCAGTGACGGTTCTCTGAGGAATTAATTCATTCCTCTCATTTTTCACAACTGTCATGCCTCCCTTTTTAGGCACAACTTGCACGGGGCTTACCCACTCACTATGTGGCACAGGATATATAATCCCGGCGTGTAAGAGTTTCAGAACTTCTTTCTTCACTACCTCTCTCATCGCATTGTTGAGTCTTCGTTGTGGCTCTCTAGATGGTAGAACATCAGGGTTTGTAGGAATGCGATGAGTGCAAAGGGCAGGACTGATGCCCTTAAGGTCTTGGAGCGAGTAGCCAAAGGCTGAGCGATGTTGTTCTCAGATGGTTATCAGCCTATGAGTCTCTTCCTGAGTGAGTTGGTCATTAATGATCATAGGAGACTCAGAATCATTGTGCAAAAAGGCATATCTAAGACCAGGTGGTAAAGGTTTAAGCTCAATGGGAGGTCTCGAGGGTTCCTCGGTTTCATCGAGGGGCTCAGATTCTCTAGGATTTTCTTCTTCCTCCTCGATGAAGAATTCAGTGACATCTTCTTGATTGGATTCTACGAAATGTTCTAGAGATGCTTCATTCACCTCTTCCATTGGGTCAGGTTCAGGACTGGGTTCGGTCTTAGTATGGATCGAATGTGAGAAGTGTAAGGAAACTTTAATGGTTTTGCCTAGGCAAACATCAAGTTTCCCTGTGTGTCCTTCCTTAAGGAGTTTTTCTAAAGGATAGCCTATTAAAAGATCAAACTCCTTAATATCACAAATGTGAAAGCTCAGGTGAATTGACATGTCGAAAACTGAAATAGGTAAGACATAGAGAATTCCCGAACTTTGAATAATTTGTCCTGAGGAGCATTTTAATAATTTCGTTGTGGGAGATAATGGCTTGTTTTTAATAAACTGATGGAAAAAGGATAAGGCCATTATATTGATTCCCACAACTGGATTATAAAGGGCATCAAAGGGGGTTCCATTGATTGTACATTGAATTGGTATAGAAGGTGAATCCAAATGGACTACATCAGAGGAAAGCTCTGACTCTTCTAACCATTCCCCACTCATGATGGATGCAAGCTCCACAGTGTGTTCTCTTGAGAAGGTTTGCTCAAAAGGGTCTATCTTCTCATGTGAAGAAGATGTGTGCTTTCGAGGCCTCTTCTCTTTATGATATTTCGAGGTGTTTCCATAATCAGAAAATAAATCATCCTCGATATCATTTATAAAATCAGGTAGAGGAATTTCTTCCTGTGGTGATTCTATATGTTGGATAGCTATAGGTTGAGATGTTTTTGGCATAGGTTCTGGTGTAGCTATCTCTGGAATCACTTCTTCTAAAGTTTTCTCTTCTAAAGGACCATCATTAGTGCTGGCTAGAATGTTGTCTAGGACAGTTCTAGCTTCACTAGATGTAAGGTGTATGAATGATCCATGAGAGGGCACATTCAAATAGGCTCTAGATTCCTTATTAAGACCAATATAGAAATGTTGAAGGAGAATATGGTCTTGAAGGCTTAGATCTGGTCCGGATTTGCAAAGGAGTTCAAAACGTTCCCAGGATGAACTCATAGACTCATTATCCCCCTGTTTGAAGGATATGATCTTGATTCTGAGGTCGACTACTTTAGACAAGGGATAAAAATCCATGCAAAAATCTGCACGGAGAGTTCCCCAATCGCCTTTCATCTTCTCTTTGGTCCGGTCGTACCATTGGCGAGCTTTTCCTTTCAGAGTGAATGGAAAAAGCTTCCAACGGATAGTCTCGTCTGACATACCCTCAATGTGCAGGCAGTCACAAGTTTGCTCAAACTGCTGGAGATGATGATAAGGGTCTTCGTCTTCTATTCCTAAGAAAGTGTTGGTTTGGACCATCTCTATTAACCGTGGGCGCAGCTCATAGGCATCAGATAGGATTGGTTTCAATGATGGCATAGGCCTAAGGCTGAGCTCTGAGGGTGCCGAAAAGTCTTTAATGAGGGTAGTGTCCATAAGGACAGTAGGTAATCTAAAACTAAAAAGAAAAAAGAAAGATACAAGATTAGTTATACTCGAAGAGTTTTCTCTTAACCGTTCTCCCCGACAACGGCGCCAGAAATGCTTGTTGGTATTTATTAAGCCTACAGAAATATTATGATGGATAATCCGCAAGCGCACAGATACCGGTGAGCATTCCACCCGGGAGAGGGTTTTAAATATCGAATCCACAAGGAGAATGGTAAAGAGAGTATCTGAGGTATATAACTAATCACTGAGTAGCTATCAAGGACTTGACAGAAAGAGAGATAAGGAAAACTTAAGGATGTCTGGTTCTTATTCTCACAAGCTATGTCTATATTGTTCTTATGGGGTGATTGTCTGAAGGCACACTTAGGAAAGGGAACCTCCCGAGAATCTATGGGGGGAGTCCTATGGTTTCTATAGATGGGAGGTGGACTGCAAAGGACAGACGGGAACAAGGTCACTTCCCGCTTCTACCACACGATCCGGAATATAGAAGGTATTCATAAGCTAGCTAGTCTATGCACCACGCTTACACTATACATGCAACTTTAACTCAAGAGCGACAGGAATTAAAGTACTCAGAGAGTTATGAACCGTAAGAACAATAAAAACAATGTTACTCACTTGAATAAGAAGTCGATCTTTCCACAAGGTCTCAGGATCAGGCTCCAATGGAGTTGATCCCAGAGGTAGAAGATGAAGAGGAGACACCGACAGGTCCGGGCCTTCCTTCAGCTTCGCCTCTACCGCTCTCTAATCCTCTCGAATAAGATTAGCTAGATCTAAATAGATCGTGGCTCTAATCTCTCAACTTGATACTAACTCTCCAACTCTAATTCTAATCTAGAGCTCTAATCTCAGATAGGCATGGAGGATCTGATAGAATGAATTGTTGTCTGCCCTGGGGTCAGGGGGTCTGCTTATCTAGCCCGGAGGAGAAGACGTGCACCGTACGATCAAACCGACCTTAACTTGTGGTTTAGATTGATCCTCATAGGCGGTGGAAGAACATTCCGGAAGCTGGGCCCATTTGGCGCCAGGGGGGGCCGACCGGCCCCACCTCCAGGCCGATCGGGCTGGGGTGGGCCCCCCTCTGGGTCCACTTCGGCCAGGTGGGTCCTTGATCCTTCTAGATGCTTCTTTCTTAGGTGCTAAGTCACGTTGAGTTCCGGAGCCTTCTGGAGTCTTCTAGAGTGGTTTCTTTGCATATTTTCTGAATAGTCCCTGTAAATTCATAGATTCACCAAAACTCGTGGAAATTGTCAATATAAACCCTAATAAGGTGATCTAATTATATTTTAGTCCTTTTTCCAGTCAATGTGAGGGGAAATATTTATAGATAAAAAGTGCCTACAAACTCCCCCACACTTAGGCTTTTACTCGTCCTCGATAAAAGGATGGTTTACAACCGTAGAGACAAGAATCAACATAATTATACTCCTTAGTCATATCTGTACTTAGGGAATATCTGAGCATAGTTAGAAACAGATCACCTTTATTTCTCAAATCAAGTCAATGGAGAGATTTTGAATAAGTTTTCAAAAGAAAATGCAGCCTTGCTTACTCCTTTGTGATACTCTCAAATATATGTGAAGTTTTTAGAATGTAAAGATGTAGCAGACTTACCTTGCATATATTGCTGGGTCAAAATCTGTATCCATGAAGAGGCCTGTCATAGGTCGTAGATCAAGATATGTGCGTGTGTCAAATTTTAAAAACCACTGCTCTGACTTTAGAATCTTCTATCTTTTCCCATTTTTTAGAACAAGGTATTCAGCTATTTTGTGGAGAGTTGGGTTCTACTCACCCTCGGACACGCGTCCATTATTACTCTCTCACTTATTATTTTAGAGAAGTGGGCCCTACTCACCCTCGGACACATGTCCATTATTCTTCTCTTTTTTATGCCTTTTTTTCTGAGAGGGGGGTTCTTCTGACCCGTAGAACACTTGTCCATTTTCTCCTCTCTCTCACTTTTCTTTCTTTGGCTTTTTCTCTCTTCTTCTTTTTTTAGCTGTACCTTTTTTCATGATATGGGAGACAGAGATCAAAAATCTTAGAGCATAGATACTTTAGTGAAAGCAGTGTACGTGATCTTGATCATAGACTTAGACAAAACTTCAACATAGCTCTAGATTTGACAAAGCTCAATACAAGTAAGCAGCATTTAATCAAATTTATTTTCAATGAAAGCTCTGTTGGGATATATTATTGATCACAAAGCAGAAACTTAGCTAATGATTTTTAAAGCACTCTCCATAGATAAGATAAAAGAAAGATGGTTCTCATTATTCTAACCTCATTCTGATCATCCCAAAAGCAGTAAATATTTCTAAGAGCATAAACATGTGAAACTTTATCTTTTAGGTTATCAGGACATTTTAGCAGGGCATCTTTGTTCAAATACGAAACGGAAAGCAAATTACAAAAATTTAAAAAGTTCAAGAAGCAAACCGAGTGGTGGACGAGATGTGGCCGAACTGGGTTCTGCCGTGGTTCGTCGTGCGAGTCGTTTGTTCTGTGCTTTTCCCATTTTTCTTGATTTTGGTCGTGGAAGATGCCGTTTGGTCGTCTGTTCTTCTCCCCCACACTTGTTTTCTGTTATCTTGCATGCACAGTATGGTGGAGAGAAAAACATATTCAGAAATATATATAGGCAAAAATAACTCAACTTGTGGAATACTTCTTTATTAAAGGAGAGAGCACTTTATTAAACAACTCTAACAACTAAAGCAAACTAACTAACTCGAACTAACTATCACTAATGTGCTCTCTAACTAAGGTGTTTACAAAGGGCACTTGCCCTTCTTAAGGTCGCGGCTATGGTCTTCCTCATCGTCCCTTCGCTTCTTTGATTCTAACAGTTTGAGGACGGTCTTGGTGAGGGAAGTGTTGACGCAGTGGATCTCTTTGCAAGTTTCTGCCAGGCTTGCTACTTCCTGCGCTAGCTCACCTACGGTCTTCCGGGTCTTCTGTTTCTGCGGCATCCGCTAGCTGGCTTCGATGACCGGAATTCTCTTGATTTGAGGTTCTTTGGCACGAACTCCGTCGATGGTGACACGGCTTGAGGAGGTGGTGTACTTATGCACCCTTGTGTTGCCATGCTTGTCCATGCACACGTCAGCGAGTCGCTCACCATCCCTTGGTTTCTTCAGATCCATGTAGCTAGGAACACGGATCGGCTTCTTCTGAGCTGCTTCACGACGGCGATCGTACGGCTGAGCGTACATCACCTGCTTGCTTTCTTTAGGCGGTGGCGGCGAACGTGGACGACTAGGCGGGAACAGCGAGAGAGGGATGTGATCAGGAGGCAAGGAGGCTAGCGGCTTTGCTTCCTTCTCGAAAGGAACAACCGCCTTGGCTTCAAAGCTAAAGGGGACAAGCTGCTTGTCGGCCATTGCTGCTACTTGGTGGCTTTGGGATGAGAAAAAGGTGGAGGTCTGCCCCTGCTTATATATCGGTCACGGACTTGCAGAGGGGGTTGACATAGCTTGGAAAGGCTATGGGATATTTTGTAAAAGATCCCCGAACAAGTTCTGCCAAAACTGAGCACCTTAGAGATAGCGTGGGCGAAAGCTGGCGGCGCGAGGCGGCGGGCAGGGCCCGATCGGCCCAGTGAGGAGGTCGGTCGGCCCCCCACCACGTCGTCTCACGACGATCTTCGGCGTGGGGTGCTCTAACCGTGTGCTGATCCTTAAAAACCCTAAGACGGCCCATTACGGCCTAAAATTAATATTCGTGGGAAAACAAAAGAAATCTATTTCATCTAAATCCTCAGACTCTTTATTGGGCTCTAAAAATATTTTAAGACGTTGACCATTTACCTTGAATAACGTACCTTCGTCGTCTTGAAGAGTGACGGCTCCGTGTGACGATGAATTCACCACCTTGTATGGTCCGTCCCACTTGCTTCGTAGCTTCCCGTGCCCAAAGAGTCGTACCCTGGAGTTAAAAATTAATACCTGATCGCCTGGGATGAATTCTTTCTTTATGATTCTCTTGTCGTGCCATCTCTTAGTTCTTTCCTTGTAGATCTTGGCATTGTGATACGCCTTCTCTCTCCATTCTTCTAGCTGGGACAGTAGCATTTTCCGTTTTGTTCCGGCTGCTTCAAAGTCCATGTTCCATCTCTTTATTGCCCAATGAGCCTTGAATTCTAGCTCAACCGGCAAGTGACATGTCTTCCCGTAGACCAGTTGGTAGGGAGACATTCCAATGGGGGTTTTATAAGCTGTCCGATAAGCCCAAAGTGCTTCGGGTAGCTTGTCTTTCCATTTTATCCCCATTTGGTCCACCGTCTTCTGTAGAATGTTCTTGATCTGCTTATTGGACGTCTCTGCTTGACCACTTGTTTGCAGGTGGTAAGGAGTAGCGACATTGTGCTGGATCCCATGGTTCATGAGGTATTTCTCGAAGCGCCTGTCGATGAAATGGGATCCTCCATCACTTATCACTAACCTTGGCGTACCGAATCTCGGAAATATTGTCTCTTCAAACATTCTTATTGACCTTTTGTGGTCAGCAGATCTGCATGGCAGGGCTTCAACCCATTTGGAGACATAGTCAACTGCCACTAAGATGTACTCGAATTTTCCGGATTTTGGGAATGGTCCCATGTAGTCAATTCCCCAGACATCAAAGAGCTCGATCTGAAGGTTGGTTGTCAGTGGCATGGCATTTCTGGAATTGATGTTTCTGTGCCTCTGACAGGAGTTGCACCTTCGTACGAAATCTTTTGTGTCTTGATACATGGTTGGCCAGAAAAAATCCGCTTTGCCAGATCTTTGCATGTGTGCGGAAAGCTCCATAATGACCTCCATATGGTGATGAGTGGCACTTCTCAATGATCTTCATTCCTTCTTCTGCCGGTACACACCTCCTGAGTAACCCGTCAGAGCATACTCGAAAAATGTATGGTTCATCCCACAGGTGATGGTGACTCTGGTAAATAAGCTTTTTCTTGTCGACTCCTGGTCGTACATACCCTGCAACCATAAAATTAACAATATCTGCATACCAGGGGTCTGACCGGGTGATCCGATAGAGCATGTCGTCCCTCATTGCGTCATTGATGGGTAATTCCTGTGGTTTCTCAAAATACATTCTAGACAAATGATCGGCAACAGAATTTTCTACTCCCTTCTTATCTTTTATTTCTAAGTCAAATTCTTGGAGAAGCAGAATCCATCTTATGAATCTAGGTTTAGCATCTTTCTTAGTGAGCAAATATTTTAAAGCAGCATGATCAGTGTAAACAATAACTTTTGCTCCTACTAAGTAAGATCTAAACTTGTCAATGGCATAAACAACAGCTAGCAGTTCTTTTTCAGTTGTGGCATAATTGAGTTGAGGTCCTGTCAAAGTTTTACTAGCATAAGCAATGGCATGATGTTTCTTGTCCTTTGTTTGCCCCAAAACAGCCCCCACAGCATAATCACTTGCATCACACAAAATTTCAAAAGGTAAAGACCATTCAGGGGGTTGTATAATGGGTGCAGAAATAAGAGCATTTTTTAGAGTTTCAAAAGATTTAAGACAAGCATCATTAAAGTCAAAAGGAACATCTTTGGCAAGCAATGTTGTAAGAGGTCTAGCAATATGAGAAAAATCTTTTATAAACCTTCTATAGAAACCAGCATGGCCAAGAAAACTTCTGATTCCCTTGACATAAATAGGTGGAGGTAGTTGTTCAATTACTTCTATTTTAGCTCTATCTACCTCAATTCCTCTTTCAGAAATTAGATGACCTAGCACTATTCCTTCTCTAACCATGAAATGACATTTTTCCCAATTAAGGACTAAGTGCTTTTCTTCCCATCTTTGCAAAACCTTATCCAAGTTTTTTAGACAATCATCAAAGGTTTTTCCATAAACAGAAAAATCATCCATGAAAACTTCCATGATCTCTTCAATCATATCAGAGAATATAGACATCATACATCTTTGAAAAGAAGCTGGAGCATTACATAGCCGAAAAGACATTCTACGATAAGCATAGGTTCCTTAAGGACATGTAAAAGTGGTTTTGCTCTGGTCACTGGGATGGATTGGGATTTGGTGATATCCAGAATATCCATCAAGGAAGCAAAAGAAAGAGTGATTTGCCAAACGCTCTAACATGTCATCAATGAAGGGCAGTGGAAAGTGATCTTTCCTTGTGGCTTTGTTGAGTTTTCTATAATCTATGCACATACGCCAACCAGTGACGGTTCTCTGAGGAATTAATTCATTCGTCTCATTTTTCACAACTGTCATGCCTCCCTTTTTAGGCACAACTTGCACGGGGCTTACCCACTCACTATGTGGCACAGGATATATAATCCCGGCGTGTAAGAGTTTCAGAACTTCTTTCTTCACTACCTCTCTCATCGCATTGTTGAGTCTTCGTTGTGGCTCTCTAGATGGTAGAACATCAGTGTTTGTAGGAATGCGATGAGTGCAAAGGGCAGGACTGATGCCCTTAAGGTCTTGGAGCGAGTAGCCAAAGGCTGAGCGATGTTGTTCTAAGATGGTTATCAGCCTATGAGTCTCTTCCTGAGTGAGTTGGTCATTAATGACCATAGGAGACTCAGAATCATTGTGCAAAAAGGCATATCTAAGACCAGGTGGTAAAGGTTTAAGCTCAATGGGAGGTCTCGAGGGTTCCTCGGTTTCATCGTGGGGCTCAGATTCTGTAGGATTTTCTTCTTACTCCTCGATGAAGAATTCAGTGACATCTTCTTGATTGGATTCTACGAAATGTTCTAGAGATGCTTCATTCACCTCTTCCATTGGGTCAGGTTCAGGACTGGGTTCGGTCTTAGTATGGATCGAATGTGAGAAGTGTAAGGAAACTTTAATGGTTTTGCCTAGGCAAACATCAAGTTTCCCTGTGTGTCCTTCCTTAAGGAGTTTTTCTAAAGGATAGCCTATTAAAAGATCAAACTCCTTAATATCACAAATGTGAAAGCTCAGGTGAATTGACATGTCGAAAACTGAAATAGGTAAGACATAGAGAATTCCCGAACTTTGAATAATTTATCCTGAGGAGCACTTTAATAATTTCGTTGTGGGAGATAATGGCTTGTTTTTAATAAACTGATGGAAAAAGGATAAGGCCATTATATTAATTCCCACAACTGGATTATAAAGGGCATCAAAGGGGGTTCCATTGATTGTACATTGCATTGGTATAGAAGGTGAATCCAAATGGACTACATCAGAAGAAAGCTCTGACTCTTCTAACCATTCCCCACTCATGATGGATGCAAGCTCCACAGTGTGTTCTCTTGAGAAGGTTTGCTCAAAAGGGTCTATCTTCTCATGTGAAGAAGATGTGTGCTTTCGAGGCCTCTTCTCTTTATGATATTTCGAGGTGTTTCCATAATCAGAAAATAAATCATCCTCGATATCATTTATAAAATCAGGTAGAGGAATTTCTTCCTGTGGTGATTCTATATGTTGGATAGCTATAGGTTGAGATGTTTCTGGCATAGGTTCTGGTGTAGCTATCTCTGGAATCACTTCTTCTAAAGTTTTCTCTTCTAAAGGAACATTATTAGTGCTAGCTAGAATGTTGTCTAGGACAGTTCTAGCTTCACTAGATGTAAGGTGTATGAATGATCCATGAGAGGAGACATTCAAATAGGCTCTAGATTCCTTATTAAGACCAATATAGAAATGTTGAAGGAGAATATGGTCTTGAAGGCTTAGATCTGGTCCGGATTTGCAAAGGAGTTCAAAACGTTCCCAGGATGAACTCATAGACTCATTATCCCCCTGTTTGAAGGATATGATCTTGATTCTGAGGTCGACTACTTTAGACAAGGGATAAAAATCCATGCAAAAATCTGCACGGAGAATTCCCCAATCGCCTTTCATCTTCTCTTTGGTCCGGTCGTACCATTGGCGAGCTTTTCCTTTCAGAGTGAATGGAAAAAGCTTCCAACGGATAGTCTCGTCTAACATACCCTCAATGTGCAGGCAGTCAGAAGTTTGCTCAAACTGCTGGAGATGATGATAAGGGTCTTCGTCTTCTATTCCTAAGAAAGTGTTGGTTTGGACCATCTCTATTAACCGTGGGCGCAGCTCATAGGCATCAGATAGGATTGGTTTCAATGATGGCATAGGCCTAAGGCTGAGCTCTGAGGGTGCCGAAAAGTCTTTAATGAGGGTAGTGTCCATAAGGACAGTAGGTAATCTAAAACTAAAAAGAAAAAAGAAAGATACAAGATTAGTTATACTCGAAGAGTTTTCTCTTAACCGTTCTCCCCGGCAACGGTGCCAGAAATGCTTGTTGGTATTTATTAAGCCTACAGAAATATTATGATGGATAATCCGCAAGCGCACAGATACCAGTGAGCATTCCACCCGGGAGAGGGTTTTAAATATCGAATCCAGAAGGAGAATGGTAAAGAGAGTATCTGAGGTATATAACTAATCACTGAGTAGCTATCAAGGACTTGACAGAAAGAGAGATAAGGAAAACTTAAGGATGTCTGGTTCTTATTCTCACAAGCTATGTCTATATTGTTCTTATGGGGTGATTGTCTGAAGGCACACTTAGGAAAGGGAACCTCCCGAGAATCTATGGGGGGAGTCCTACGGTTTCTATAGATGGGAGGTGGACTGCAAAGGACAGACGGGAACAAGGTCACTTCCCGCTTCTACCACACGATCCGGAATATAGAACGCATTCATAAGCTAGCTAGTCTAAGCACCACGCTTACACTAAACATGCAACTTTAACTCAAGAGCGACAGGAATTAAAGTACTCAGAGAGTTATGAACCGTAAGAACAATAAAAACAATGTTACTCACTTTAATAAGAAGTCGATCTTTCCACAAGGTCTCAGGATCAGGCTCCAATGGAGTTGATCCCAGAGGTAGAAGATGAAGAGGAGACACCGACAGGTCCGGGCCTTCCTTCAGCTTCGCCTCTACCACTCTCTAATCCTCTCGAACAAGATTAGCTAGATCTAAATAGATCGTGGCTCTAATCTCTCAACTTGATACTAACTCTCCAACTCTAATTCTAATATAGAGCTCTAATCTCAGATAGGCATGGAGGATCTGATAGAATGAATTGTTGTCTGCCTTGGGGTCAGGGGGTCTGCTTATATAGCCCGGAGGAGATGACGTGCACCGTACGATCAAACCGACCTTAACTTGTGGTTTAGATTGATCCTCATAGGCGGTGGAAGAACATTCCGGAAGCTGGGCCCATTTGGCGCCAGGGGGGCCGACCGGCCCCACCTCCAGGCCGATCGGGTTGGGGTGGGCCCCCCTCGGGGTCCACTTCAGCCAGGTGGGTCCTTGATCCTTCTAGATGCTTCTTTCTTAGGTGCTAAGTCACGTTGAGTTCCGGAGCCTTCTGGAGTCTTCTAGAGTGGTTTCTTTGCATATTTTCTGAATAGTCCCTGTAAATTCATAGATTCACCAAAAATCGTGGAAATTGTCAATATAAACCCTAATAAGGTGATCTAATTATATTTTAGTCCTTTTTCCAGTCAATGTGAGGGGAAATATTTATAGATAAAAAGTGCCAACAACGGACCAATATTTTACAAAAGCGATTGCAGTCTTTGTTCATTATCGACAACCATTTCCTTGTAGTCTTCTCCACTTCTAGACAGGGTTGTTTTTCTTGGTCATTGTGTCAAGATGAAATGTCCCTATCAAAAGAGAATAGAGGAGCTACAACCCTCGATGAAATGAATGCCTTTCACAAGTCTATTTGAGTGAAGTTCAAATTTGACATAACAACATAGCGTAGGTTACCCAGAGTTGACACGATAAATTCGTGTTTCGTAGACAAGAACATCCTTCCTCTTATTGTGCGGCACCATCTATTCTGCGTGTGTGTGTCCTGCAACACCGACCAGGTTACGCACTACCCATTCAGTGCATTCGGTCGTGTCGATGCTGCCCTCTGTTCGGTTACGCACCGTCCGTGCTGCCTGGCTTCTACACCCAGTCAGTGGGATACGCACCATCTATGCTGCACGGCTTGCATCCGGTAGTGTAGTGTCCATGCTGGAATTGTTTCAATGGTTTTGAATTTGAATATCATGAGTAGAATGCCATTTGACAGAAGAGATGTTTAATGCAAATTCGACATAACAACATGGCACTCCACACGTATTCCTCGGGTATTCAGGACCATGAAGGTTTGGGTGCACGTATCCCAGGCGGTTGTACCACTAGCTAGCCGCATGCATGGAATGATGGGTGCCGAAACCTGGGCCCAAACATTTACGCATCAGCCAGCCATGCCCGACATTTTTTTGCGAGTTGGCTTGTAATACGATGGTAGGATGGTCCAGAGTACATTATGTGCATAAACTACACGCACGCGCTTGGTTAGCCACGTCCTCGGTTACACACTATCCATTTCTCATGGCTCCTACAACACAGACTTGGTTATTATGCACTGCCCTGCGTAACCTGTGCCCAGTCGGTTACGCAGGAGGTAGACAAGAAACAATTATCAAGAACAAAATCTCACCCTCCAACACCATCACCTACTCTAAAAGCAAACTGAATAGCACAAGCAAAGATACAAGAAGCAATGGGTGCCTCAAGCAGACAGGAATACAAAATTCTTCCACAAGATCAACAGTTCAACAGTGATTCTATATTTTAAGCGTCAAATTTCTGATGCTAATATTGCATTGTAGCATAGCTATCTACCACCCCCAATTGTATACAGCGACAGCGACCATGCTCGAATCCCCCAATTTGCAAAAAGAAAGAAAAAGAAAAGAATACACAGGACCAGACAGACTCCGAGGTGCTTGACGGGCATCGTCGTAGGTATTCATGACCCAAACAACCCGAAAATCCCGACCCGACCCAACCACGTGACGGGTCAGAGTTTTGTCCCGAATCTTGAAATACCGGGCTGACCCGACCCAACAATCTGATGGGTCGGGGCGTGGAAACCCGAAGAGACCAGGGAACTTTTTTCGATCGTGTATTTTGACTTTTTCGGATCGGCATTTCAGTTTTTGTAAGGGTACTTCGGATCGGTTTTCGGTCACTGGTTAGTTTATACCTTAGTTCACGGGCATTTTTCCATCTTCTACGCACCCTTAAGTAATTTTGCCATAACTCCTAGCTCGGAAGTCCAAATGATACACTATTTGTTGCATTGGAATCTTGACTTGAAGGAGCTTCAAACTACTCCAAGCCGCAACTTGTTAGATGTATAGGAATTTTCCGACATATTTTAATTCCAGATTTCAAGAAGTATTTAAGCAATATGATGGTACAGATTTGGACGTGAAGCTTCTCATGTAACCCAGAGTCTTGTGTGATTAATCCTTCTCATCTTAGGCAGCGAACTTGGTGTCCTCCATGTAACCATATGTGTCTTCCATGTGACCCAGTGGGAAGCCTCTTGTAAACCTGACTAGGAGTAAAGTACAAGACTACTAAGGTAGTATATGACTCTCATCAATATTGCAATGTAACAAAAAGAGGAACTTAAAGCATTCACTGATTAACCTCTTGTTGGAGTTTCTTAGCATGGCTTCTTGTAACCTGTCCTTCATACAGACACCAAGTCACCAAATACATGTGCCAACTACGTGGTCGGTACTAGATGGCCCGGGCCCATCATATTATCACTTGATTTACTAATGATGTATACAATTAAAACATAGGAGATCTTCTGTGCTCATATGCTAGGAATTTGTTTCGACGACGTCGTACGTAACCAGTAGAGTTTTCGCGTAACCTGGTAATTTTGGATCTTCTCTGATGAGGTCTTGTATCATTCACTTTCCAAATGGACTACGCATCGTATACGTAAGCCATCAATGTTTAACCAAGAATTTTGGATCGTCTGTTCCACATGCACACAAGTGATTCTTGTCGTAACCATTCGAATCCATTATTTACGCACGTAAGGCACGAGACCGACGACATAACCAATGCTATTGAGAGTAAAAATGACACACTCCGGCGGCGGCGCCCGACCACCAACCTAACCCTTCTGAAGCTCCTTCGTTGATGTATGTGTAACTCACCGACGTGGTGCGTAATCCATGGCACTTTGCACCGTACCAACTCTCTTCTCCGGGGGGGCGGGGATAAACACAGTGGCTGTGTGCAAGGAACCCAATAGACCAAAGCTGTAAAATGATGGTACTACCCTCATAGGTTTCTCCGCACCTTTACGCGTGCCCGAAAATATGGTGCCACCTGTCGCAACATGATTGGCTTAACCATCCTTTACGTCACTTTATGCCTACCGCACTGAAGAAAGACTCAAGGTTTAAGGGTTCTTCCTACGAAAACTCTTCCAGGATTTTAATCTTTATCATGGTAGAAGTATAAATTTTATACCACCACGTGATTTCCATAAGGGTTCCTAGAAGGTTCGGGTTATCTTAGGCCGATATCTTCGTTTTGTTTTGATCCAAAGTTCTATTACTTTGGAACCTACCCCACTTAAGGGGATATAAACCCATACTATGTAACTGAACATCCATTACCAGGTCCATATCACAGCAGATTCGTTGGAATGGGTGGATAGCTAAAGAAAGTCCTTAAGTTTTAGGAAGGGAAAAGATATACTACACTAAATTTCTACAATCAAATTACCAAAACAATACATGATACTAGGGGTAGGGTCCAGTAGGGCTTAGACAATCATTATTCAATCAAAAATACTTCACTAAATGGTCATAGGCTTCTTTTGCACAACATCTATCGTGTTTCGCGATTTATTCAATACTTTGGTTGTTTTTAGCTTTTAGCCGAAACCCTCTTACGACGGATCATTACTCGAACTTGCTTTCATGATCCAGGGCAGCCAAAGTATAGCAAAGGGTGTTAAGAACAAGGTAAGAAGAGTAGAGGTAAGATAGAAGAGATAAGAAGCGATCATCCGAAAAATTTCAGAATCTATGTAGAATAGAAGGTCTCGGGTTTCGTAAAGCGTGGGGTCAGTCCTTATATGGGGTCCTAGATTTATTTATTGCTCTGATACCACTCTGTGGGGACCCACCTTCGGGATTCCGGCTAAGTACCTGTGCTAATCCCTGGACCGGGTAAGTTAGCACAGTTCTTATCAGAGTTAAGTATAGAGGCAATAAAACATGTATAATCGAAGAAAATACCTCAACACAGCGAAGGGAAGCGCAGGTGCCCATCCACTAACTAGATGGTCTACAACACCTAGAACCCACGTAGTCTACCTGCAAAAAGGTATAATGGAGGCAAGGCTGAGTACACATCAACGTACTCAGCAAATCCCAACGTACAAGAAATTAATCCTATAGACTACATGCAAGGTTCCAAGGAAAGGAGACAGGTCTTGATTATTAAAATAAATAAACTAATGCAGGTGAAGTAAGTTTCAGAGAAACTAAAAAGTAAAGCAGGTATAATATATATATGTTGGTCCTGGAGGGGGAACACATAGCTTCCCCTACTAGTCCCCAAGTTTTATTAAACTCAGCGACCGCTGGGGTCCCACTGAGCCGGCATCTGCCGTATCACTCTCACTAAGGGCCACTGCCCTGTCTCACCTAACCAATCCTCACCAGAACAATTTGCTAATCAATGGGAGCTTTAACCAAAAGGGCTCATAACCGAGAGCCACGACTATTCGAATAGATTACAGTACGCGCAGAGGCATACACTGTACCCATACGTCTAGCAGCCCATACCTTCGCGAAAGGCAGTATTGGCCGCAAGAACCATACTCACCAGCCTCTACATGTGGACTACATTCTCATTCACATATAGACAACATTCCCTAGCTCCATCGACGTCTACGCTAGGGCCTAAGTAGGGGTCATACCACCACCATCCGCCTCTCGGATCCAGTTCCCTGGTGAAAGATGCAATTGCATATAAAAACATGGTATACAATACCACCACGCTATTCCGGGCACCATAACAAACCAGATGACCCGTACCGGTCGGACGTGGGACTCCTGGAAAGTCCTGCTCCAGCGTATCTATTGCCCACTGTGGCCTCTTGGGATGGGTTACTAGGTTCAGGGGTGGGGTGTTATTCAGGGCCTCACATAAATAGGCATTCCCGACAGGCTATGCCTTTCTGGCAACATATGGTCGTACTAAGTCACTGGAAAGACTTTCCTGTGAACCGATCCTTATACGACCGGAGTAAGCATGGACATGATCCACCACCGAGGCTGCCCCCATACTCCCATGTCTATCCTTAAGGAGTCTAACTCTCTTAGTTGGTTCATTTTATTACACTCTCTACCTTTATCTCTTCCAATCTCCATAGATTCCCATATGAATAATTGTGAATAGTAAATCTAAGGATGATACTCGATCATCGACTTAGTCGAGATCGGGATCACCAAGTCCTTAAAGCAAATGCAGGTCAAATTATTATCTTGGCATATTTTATCCTAATTATAAACAGTGGCGGAAATATGATGAAGGAGGGGGTGCTGGGACTTGCCTCGTATACTTGCTTTCCTAGTTGACCAAGTCTTGCCTTCTAGATCCTCGAAAACTTGGTCGGCTGGGTGTTCACTAGTCGTCATGGACGTACAGAGCCCCATTTTAATGGCCTTCAGGGTCCAGGTCTTCGGGGTGGAGCTTTGTCGTCTATCGATTATAACATCACATAAAATAACAATCAATAAAGCAGTTCACCAAATAATAAAAAGAAAGTCAACAAGCAACGGAACAGTCCTACTACTAAATGACATCTATGGTTGGGTTTTCTAATGGTCGTGGTGGTGGGGATAGGGTCTAGGATCGAACAACGTGACAGCTGGTTTCTTGGGATCTGGGAGAGGCTTATGGTCTTGTGCAAAGTGAGACTGTGTGTGAAAAGGCTCAAGGTAGGATCATGTTGCCCTAGGGTACCTCGAGGATCATTCCTAGTGTTTCCACGTGAATTGTTTAATCCCGAGTACGTTTTCGCGGGGTTTTTCCATTAAGCCGGGAAAGGGCATAACTGGAAAAGGGTTCCGGAGGGGTCCACTATGGAAACAAAGGACATCACTAGGCTTAGAATAGTTCCTAATATTTTAGGAAATTTTCCAAGAATTTTTGGACATATCTAAGGGTTCTAACTAAACTTTGGTGTACGAATACCGGCTGTACCTAGTATAAAACTAGGAGCTGACGCAACGGGGTGGGTGCGCCGGTACACTATGCTGTGCACCGCGCTCCTGGACGTGGTGGACCAAGGCGGGGTGGTGCATGTGGTTTATGTGCATCGGGTGCAGGGAGGCTAAGAGGGTGAGGATGGACGGCGTAGGCGACGGTGTCGGTCGCAGCGCCACGTAACAGTGGGGGTGGGGCTATCGCTCGAGCGACAGCTTCACCGGGGAACGGCGGAGCCGCCCTAAATTGGGCGTGACCGTGGAGGCGGAGGCAGGGGAGCTCGCCAGAGAGCTCGCCGCCGGGGCCTTGGAGTGGTTAAACACAGCGGGGAAGGGTTGTAGCGACTCTGGGGGCCACGACGGATCGATGGGGCATACCGTGGTGCTGGGGGAAAGCTCACGATGGCCGGCGCACCTTGCCGGAGTAACGGCGGCGGCGCGGTCAAAGAGGTATCGAGGGATACGGAGTTTCTAAGGGTAAAAGAAATGTGTGTGTGTGCATTACAGGGTGTGTGGGGGCTCAGGGTGCCACTGGGGTGCTAGAGCTGGCCGAAGTAGTGCCGGCAGTTCGCCAGAAATCTGGCCGCGCGGTGGCTCTGTGGAGAGAGCACTACGACGAGCGAGAGGCTCAACTAGGCATTCGAGCAGCAAGAAGGCTGCATTGAGAAGATATTCTACCGGTGGCGCGGTGGTGGAGAGCTATAGCGCGGCAGTGCATGCCCGCTAGAGGCATGGCGGCGCTTCAAGCCGGCGAGGGAAAGGGCCACGACTACTGGATAGTGGGGCAACATTTTGCCTGTACCTGGGTGCTCTAGGTGGTGGGGAAACCGCCGAAGCTACAATGAAGGGTTCTATTGCCGGAGTGCGGCGGCGGAGAAGGGAGTGGCGTAGGGCGCTGGTGAGGGGCAGAGAGGGGTGATGCAGCATTCCAGAGAGGCCTTGGGGTCATATTTATAGGACGGTGAGGGCACGGTGAGCTTCCTTGACCGCTAAGCGAGCTTGGTGAGGGTAGTCTAGGCCGGGACGGGGTGTGTGCCATGGCTGCGTTGCGCGTGTACGGCGGTGCGTCGTGTAAAACCGGAAGAGGAAGAGAGGAGAGGGGGAAAGAGGTGTGGCTGGTTTTTGTGGAGTAAGCGGTTGCGGTTGAAGGACCAGAATGGCGACCAGAGAGGGGGGGAGTGAATGGGAGCTGATAAAAATTCTTCTCCAAAGAGTAGAACTCGGCCTATGGTCCCAAACGCAACTCCGGAGTCCTCAACACCTCGCTAGCCAAATCCACACAGCCACTGAAGTGCTGCTGGACCTAGGAACTAGCACACCACCGAAAACACTCGAGAACGTAGCGGAAAACAACTCGAGCAAAACTCCAGCTACAAACCGGTCAGACCGGATACTCAAACCGGTCAAACCGGTTTTCCAACACTTAGCCTCTCACACACAGGGTGAAACCGGTCAGACCGGTTTGGCAATCCGGTCAGACCGGTTTTGCCCAGAAATCCCCCAAAGATCAACGAGGCCAAAAACCAAGCAAATGAACTCCAAACGCGACGAAACTTGGACCAGAGAACTTCTTAGACAGAGAACAACGCGCCTGCCAAAAATCTTTCGAAACGGCCACTATGACCAAAACCGGTCAGACCGGTTTCCCAAACCAGTCAGACCGGTTTCGCCCAGACAGACGGGAAAAATGCAGCCCGCGGAAACCACCTCTTCTTCCAACTAATCGATCTCTCGATTCAACCAACGGATTGCAACCAAACTCCGGGGGAAGGTGGATTACCTCTTGGGCAACCTCTATCTCAAAGGATCCATCCTGAAATGCATCCAAAAAGGAGGAATCGAAAGTCAACCACCAAGAACACCTCTCCACAAAATTCCAACGAAAACCCCAAATCGAGTACCTTTAGCCACAGATTTGGAGAGGGAATCACAGGGAAAAGAACCACGAAGGGTTCATGTATACATCCCTCAACAAAAATGCAAAGGAAAGGCCTCAATTCCGCCTGAAGAAAAACGCAAAGAAACAGCTCCGAAAATCACCTAAAAGGAAAACGGGGGAGACACCAAGAACACTTGAGGATGCACGCTGAATCTTCTATACATGCCATGAAATGTTCATACAAGGTCTAGCATCCGCCCATACATCCAACCCTCTCACAAGATCTCACCATGAAGCTCTCATGCTAGCCTAAGGAGAAAATAGGAAGCCAAAAAGAGAAATTGCCTAGAGCAAATGTAAACGATAGAGCCCTAGAGATTGCTGCCACAACCCTTCCACTCGGTTTATATATGAGGTCCTCCAGTGGGGGTAAATGACTAGAATACCCTCTAGGCGATACAACCCCTCGAAGGGCATATTTGGAAACTTTGACAGCCTTTCCATCGGACGGATGCCCAGCAATCACACCTCGCGTAGCCTCGACGCCAAGCCTGCGATCCCGACGCGTGTCCTCCGATTTGACGACTTCCGACCGCACCACGACCAAACCGGTCAGACCGGTTTCCCAAACCGGTCAGACCGGTTTTGGTGCCGTGGCCGCACCGCACCGACGAACCTAGCGATCTTTTGGCGAACCGCTGCTAACCCCGCGAGCTTGGTGCAGCCTCCACGCCGAGCTTCTCGACTTGGCCGCCACGTCCGCTCCGGCTCCATGTTGGCTTTCGGATCAACCAACGAACCCGCTATCCGACTTCGACTTGCTGTTCTCGCACCATGTAACTCGCACTAGATCTCGTCTGGCCACCAAGTCCATCTAACCAAGCCTACTTGTCCCTCCAGTCCTTCGGAGGCCCCGCAAGGCTAAGACCTTTCGCGCTTGTTCTTCACCTGCACCAATGCAAATCAAGCCGCAGCCTACATCCACAAGATAGAGCACAGGGTCAGTCCACACAACATTGTCAATCACTCATCACTAAGGAGTGGCCAACCACTAGACATCGGACACTCTGGTCCTCAATATCCCCCTTGATGAGTGCAATGACAACACACCACATAATCGATACATAAAGAAAAGTAAAAACAAAAGACAAACGAAAACCTCCAAACAAGTGATCCACAAACCAAACAACACAAACTCCCAATCACTTGCAATCCAAAGACTAGGTCCCCTAAGGCAAGGGCAACGGCTCAACACAACCGAGACAAACCACCAAAGCTCTCAAAGAGCAAACCAAAGCTCACACGGAGCAAGCCTACCAAAGCAAGAACTCAGACGACACAAGGAGCTCCCCCTGAACACATGCAGCTCCCCCTGAGCAAATGCAACTCCCCCTGAACCAATGCGTGCAAACTTACCGAGCAGTAGCAACCAAACCGGTCAGACCGGATTACCAAACCGGTCACACCGGTTTCCGACACCATCTTCCAAACCGGTCCCCAAACCGGCCTGACCGGTTTCCAGACTGGTTTTCCTGTCAGAAAAAAATGCTCTAATGCAGCACGAAAATGCATGAAAACCTTCTAAATACTTCCAGAAAACTTTTCCATGCACAAACTTCTCCCCCTTGTTGACAATGCATGAATCAAGGCATTTCTACGAGAATTTCAACTAAAGGCTTCTCAAATGGACAAAGAGCCATAAAATGTGCTAGGAGCAAGCAAATGGACTACTTAGAGTTGACAAATGTTCAAAATAGCACAGCCATCAAGATTGTTCAGTTGCATACACACAAGTTCAAGCCATGGTAAAAATTAGCATTTTTGCGAAAATTTCCCTCTCATGAGCTAAAGACCTAAACATGAGCAAAGCATACCAAAGTGAATCTAGATGACACAAACTTCATGCTAGGTCACATATCCTTATCACAAGATCATTACGAACAATCATAAGTATCTCATGTCATGTTAAAGCCACCGAGCCATGTGTCTACTTCTTAAAATGAGACTTCTCATGGTAGACATCATGCAACGGTTTATCACCCATATTAATTCAGATTTAGAGCATTTATGACATGGAACAAATGAGAGCATAACTTCGAGCACAAGCATTTCATACCAATTGCATTTTTCATATTTAAGCACAAAATGGTACATGAAGTGCCTTTGCGGCAAAAAGAAGCTTATGCTCCCCACAAGGTAACACATGGGCTAAACATTCATAATGACACATGGGTCTTTGACCCCAAGTGAAAAGCACATGATATCCAACCATGAATTTAGCATGATATAGACCACCAAAGCACACTAAGATCATGCAAAGCCTTAAACTCATAAGAGAGAGCCTATGTAGCATTTTGACAAAAGTAAGCTATCTCATCATGGATATACAACCAAACTAACAAGAGCATAGCTTATCATCCCAAATATCAATCAAGCACATCCACAAGCTCAAACATAGCATATCATAGGGATCAATGTACATAGGAGAAGCCATTCCTAGCCAATGCATATGATACAAATGCAATGCAAAGCATATCTTACAAAGATGCAAAACTATACATCAAGAAACAAAGATGGCTACCCTATGAAATTAAACATGCATGCTATACATCAAAGTAAACATGTATGAAACATATGCTACAAAGTGAGCTCCCAAAGACCAACTCAACACCAAAAGAGGCAAAAAGCTAGCAAGCTCCCCCCATACACTTGCACAAGAGCCAAAGAGCATACAAAGCTCACCCAAGATACATGTGATAGAGCAAAGAACAAGCAAGCTCACAAGCTCCCCCTAAACACATGCATTTGGATCAAAGAGCATGCGAAGCTCATCCTAAACACATGTGATAGAGCAAAGCCTCAAACTAAAAGGGCAACTCACAAAGACCACAAGAAACAACTAACCAAAGAGTGTTCCACTTACTTGATATACTCCTTCGGTCCACACTTGTCCATTATCCCAAAAAGTAATGTGCTCCAAAGACACCACTAGGATGAGCCTAGAGAACCACCCCCTGAACTCCGGTCATGAGACAAACAATCAGAGTCGATCCGCCAAATGTTCTCCAAGCCTTCCACCTGTACATCAAAAATGAGACCGAGAGCGAGCAAACATCTCAACACTAGGGTTAGCTCAAAAAGAGTCAAACCAGTGTCGAGCCATTTGCTCAAAAGTGGGGTTAGCAACATTCATCCTATCACATCCACCAAAACTACGACCACCACTCTGCACCATCTCTCGTCTCACTGGAGAAGTACGATCACCACGAAAGGGGAAATGTGGCTCGTAGCCCCTCTGAGACTCAAAGCTGCGATGGCCTTTCCCATCCTCATATCGACCCCGAGGTGGAGAACGTCCAGCAAACCAACCACGACCTAACTCAACAAGCATACCACCTATATCACGACCACCTGAACCAAACCGATCAACACCACAGTCACGAAAACCAAACTGACCACCTCTCTGGGGTGAACCGGTCTGATCGGTTTCTCCCTGCCAGCAACACGATCCCGATCAGCAACTCTCCTACCACCCCAAGCTGGTATAGACCTCACTACAGCCTCTCCTCTAGGTAGTGGCATACGAGGCTCAGGCACACCATGAAAAGGGTGGTACCTGTCCTTGTTCGCCCATTCCTTAGCCAACCTCTCATCTTTATTTTTTCTTGTAGCAAAACCCATCCTTGTGACCACTCTTCCAACAATATCCACACTGAAACCTCACTGGTTTTGGGTTCTCTTGTGGCTTAGTTTCTCTCAGCTTCACACAAGGTTTCTTCTCGTTTTGCTCACTCGACTGGGTGTTGTATGGGATAGGTTTGGTAGGTATCTCCTTCTCTTTCTTACCACTACTCTCACCAAACTTCTCAAAACCCAGACCATGACCATCCGCTCTTTTAAACTTAGCCACCAACAAGCCCAGTTGTGGCTCCTGTGACCTCAACCAACCCACCAACTTGCGCAACCCATCATTCTCATCCTGCAGCTGGTTAAAAATTTGTGCAAGCTCTAGATTTTTCTCAACATGCAAATCACATGTAGAACAAGAGGTAGGAATAGGAACTTCCAACTCAGCCACTAAGGAAACAATCCTAGCATGTGATTCATCCAATTTAGCATGCAACACAGGACAAGATATATACGCACCAAGCAAGCTTGATCTAGCTTTCAATTCAACCAATTCAACTGTAACCACATCTAGTTCCTCAATAGTGAGGGCATGCTTCTCTTTCAGAGCAGTCAAGTCAGACAAGAAAACTAAACAATCACTACAATCAACTTCATCGGTAACAACAGGAGCAGATTTCAAAGCATCCATATCAAGCATGTCATCCAAATGCCTAGCCTCTAACTCAGCTACTTTCTCCCTAGCTTCCTCAAGCGAGGCTCTAAGCTCTTTTCTCATTTTCTTAGCATCCCTAAGCACACTATCACTATTATCAAGCAATTCATTAAGGGTGGCATTTTCCTCGAGTAGGGAGTCAATGGTAGGTGGTGATACCTCATCCTTAGAGTCAAAGTCGATGTCTGACTTGCCCTGGCCACTCTTCTTGCTTGACTTGCTACCGGTGCTATGACCCATCACACACAAGCCGGTGAGGTTCTTGAAGGAAGCCTTCTTCTTCTTCTTGCGCTTGCCGCGGTCCTCTTCTTCACTGCTCGAGCTTGAGGAAGTGTCATCGAAGTCGAGGTCCGTGTCACTTGATTCTTCGATCTTCGCTCGAGCCCTTGCCTTCTTCTTGTCACCACCCTTACTCAATCTATGCTCGTCCCTGACCCTATGTTCATGCTTCGAGCGATGTTTGTTCTCGATCTTCGGGCGGTGCTTGTACTCTTTCTTGGACTCAATCTCCTAGGGGCACTCAGTGATGAAGTGCCCGCGCTTCCCACACTTGTAGCAGATCCTAGAGTTCCACCTGAAGTTCTTCCTGTTCTCGTTCAGGCGCCCAAACTGCTTGGTCAGCAAAGCAAGATCGTCATCATCTAAAGCCTTGAACTCCTCATCTGGCGAAGACACAAGAGCAGATAGAGAGAACATCCTAGAGGATTGATTAGAGTTAGTTCTCGGTCCAGTCACAAGTGCAAGGCTATCATAAGCAGGACCCTTGCCCTTCTTGGCTCTCAGGTCTCGGTCCACCTCGGACGACTTGAGCTTAGAGAACAGCTCGTCCACTGTCAGGGTCTCATACACACTGGAATCCTGAATAGCCTCAACCTTCGCTCCCCATACATAAAGATCCAACGCGTGTAAGAGCTTGATAGCTCTATCATGATCATCGTATGGAAGCTCGGTGATGTTGGATCTCATATTGTTCACAATCAGCATGAAACGCTCGAACATGGCATCCACAGACTCTCTGGGGAGATGAGTGAAATTCTCGTACTCTCTCCGGTAGGTCATAAAGCGACGCGTCTTCACCTGACTATTTCCACCATGTGCATTTCTCAACTGGGTCCATATCCGATTTGCCAACTTCTCTCCGTACACCCTACTGAACTCGGATGCACAAAGAGCACGATAGAGATAGTCCACGGCCGTGTTGTTGGCATCGAACATATCCCTACTCCCGGGCAACAAGAACATCTTCGGTATGACATAGTTCTCGTCAACCGTGGCATCCCAAATCAGCTGAGCCTTTCCATGCATGAACGCGCCCATCCGGGCTTCCCACATCTGGTAGTTCTTCCCATCGAAGTGGGGAGGACCCGAACCCTTCCCATAGTCTGCCATCTTTGGATCTCAACCGGTCAAGGTCTCAATGATCCGTATCTGGCTCTGATACCAATTGAAGGACCAGAATGGCGACCAGAGAGGGGGAGGAGTGAATGGGAGCCGATAAAAATTCTTCTCCAAAGAGTAGATCTCGGCCTATGGTCCCAAACGCAACTCCGGAGTCCTCAACACCTCGCTAGCCAAATCCACACAGCCACTGAAGTGCTGCTGGACCTAGGAACTAGCACACCACCGAAAACACTTGAGAACACAGCGGAAAACAACTCGAGCAAATCTCCAGCTACAAACCGGTCAGACCGGATACTCAAACCGGTCAAACTGGTTTTCCAACACTTAGCCTGTCCCACACAGGGTGAAACAGGTCATTCTGGTTTGGCAATCCAGTCAGACCGGTTTTGCCCAGAAATCCCCCAAACATCAACGAAGCCAAAAACCAAGCAAACGAACTCCAAACACGACGAAACTTGGACCAGAGAACTTCTTAGATGGAGAACAATGCGCCTACCAAAACACTTCCTGAATGGCCACTGTGACCAAAACCAGTCAGACCGGTTTCGCCCAGACAGACGGGAAAAACACAGCCCGCGGAAACCGCGTCTTCTTCCAACCAATCGATCTCCCGATTCAACCAACGGATTGCAACCAAACTTCGGGGGAAGGTGGATTACCTCTTGGGCAACCTCTATCTCAAAGGATCCATCCCGAAATGCATCCAAAAAGGAGGAATCGAAAGTCAACCGCCAAGAACACCTCTCCACGAAATTCCAACGAAAACCCCAAATCGAGTACCTTTAGCCACGGATTTGGAGTGGGAATCGGAAGGAAAAGAACCACGAAGGGTTCATGTATACATCCCTCAACAAAAATGCAAAGGGAAGGCCTCAAATCCGCCAGAAGAAAAACACAAAGAAACAGCTCCGAAAATCACCTAAAAGGAAAACGGGGGAGACACCAAGAACACTTGAGGAACCACGCCGAATCTTCTATACATGCCATGAAATGTTCATACAAGGTCTAGCATCCGCCCATACATCCAACCCTCTCACAAGATCTCACCATGAATCTCTCATGCTAGCCTAAGGAGAAAATAGGAAGCTAAAAAGAGAAATTGCCTAGAGCAAATGAAAACCCTAGAGCCCAAGAGATGGCTGCCACAACCCTTCCACTCGATTTATATATGAGGTCCTCCGGTGTGGGTAAATGTATAGAATGCCTTCTAGGCGATACAACCCCTCGAAGGGCATATTTGGAAACTTTGACAGCCTTTCCATCCGACGGACGCCCAGCAATCACACCTCGCGTAGCCTCGATGCCAATCCTACGATCCCGACGCGTGTCCTCCGCTTTGACGACTTCCGGCCGCGCCACAACCAAACCTGTCAGACAGGTTTCCCAAACCGATCAGACTGGTTCTGGTGCCTTGGCCGCACCGAAACCTCGGGTCAGCTTTCTGGAGCAACCGACGAACACAGCGATCTTTTGGCGAACTGCTGCAAACCCCGCGAGCTTGGTGCTGCCACCATGCCGAGCTCCTCGACTTGGCTGCCACGTCCGCTCCGGCTCCATGTTGGCTTTTGGATCAACCAACGAACCCGCTATCCGACTTCGACTTGCTCTTCTCGCACCATGTGACTTGCACTTGATCTCGTCTGGCCACCGGGTCCATCGAACAAGCCTACTTGTCCCTCCAGTCCTTCGGAGGCCCCGCAAGGCTAAGACCTCTCGTGCTTGTTCTTCTCATGCACCAACGCACATCAAGCCGCAGCCTACATCCACAATATAAAGCACAGCGTCAGTCCACACAATGTTGTCAATCACTCAACACTAAGGTGTGGCCAACCACTAGCCATCGGACACTCTGGTCCTCAGTGGTGCTCGCGCCAGAGAGGCAATCACGGCAGCCGGTGAGGAGATTGATGAGCTTGATTGTGCGGTTGAGCTCCAGAGCACGGGGTAATTTCCCGTGGTGGCGCGGCGGGTTTGTGGTAGAGAGGGAACGGAGCGGAGTTGAAGCAGTCGTGGGTTGCAGCGGTGGTATGGAAGATCATGGCACGCATCTTTGCAGTGTAGTTGGGGGACAGGAGGGTGTTGGCTGTGAAGGGGGTCGTACGACGGTGTGGCGTGCGGTTTGGGCTCGGCGAAACCACAGCGGAGTGGTTGCGGGCAGAGAAGGAACGAGGGTGGGCGGTTTAGGCGGAGGGGAGGCGGGTAGTGTCAGGGCTCGTGTCAGAGGGGTGAGGCAATGGCCGAGGAGGTGATTTCGGCGGCGGCGGGGAGGGAGACACCACGGCATGGGTGAGGGAGAGGGTGACGTGGGCCGAGCTGGGCTGTGCGGGCTGTGCTGGGCTGATACAGAGGAGGAGAGGAGGAGCAGGCCGGTTCGGCTAAGGGGAGATCAATGAGGTTTGGTAGACTTGGAAATAAAACAAGCTTCTAAAGGATTATTAGGGTGAATTTGATATGGAAATTGGATTCAAATTTGAATAGGGTTCAAATTTGAATGAAAATTATGTTGTACGGTATCCTCAAGGAGATTGGAGACTAGGATTTGAAGAGTCAATTTGAAATAAAATTTTCAAATTAAACTTCAATCCAAAATCCTTAGAGGTTTATTCTAGGGCTTGGAAAATTAATTTGAAATATAATTTCAAATTTTATTTTCCACTCAAAATCCTTAGTAGATCATTCAACAGTCAAACGCATCACAAATGTAGGTTTAGATGCAAAAAATATTTATGAAAATTTTTATAATATCTAGAGAAAATAAAATTAAACCTATAATAAGAAAATTTTTAATAAGTTTGTGTTTTTAAAATGTCTTAAAAATCAGGATGCTACATGTGTGTATGTGGAGCTTGCGAGCTTTGCTTGCTTTTTGCCTCTTTTGGTCTTGAGTTGGTACTTGGGAGCTCACTTTGTAGCATATATATCATATTTACTGCGTTGCATGGCATTGCATTTGTAGCATGATGTATAGTCATATTTGTATCTTAGGTTGTTTGCTTTTGTATCATATAGTAGGATGAGCTTCACCTATATACATTGATTACCATGATATCTTAGTTGTGAGCCTTTGAGCATGTTTGATATGACTTGATGCTGGATAGCTATGCTCTTGATAGTTTTTCTATATTTCCATGATGAGATGGCTAGTTTTTTAAAAATGCTACATAGGCTCTATCTTGTGAGTGTAAGGCTTTGCATGATCTTAGTGTTCTTTGGTGGTCTATATCATGCTTAATTCGTGTTTGGGGTCAAAGACCCATTTATCATTTTGAATGTTTAGCCCATGTGATACCTTGTGGGGGAGCATAAGCTTCTTTTTGCCGGAAAGGAACTTCATGTACCATTTTGTGCTTAAATGTGAAAAATGAAATTGGTATGAAATGCCTATGCTTGAAGTTATGCTCTCACTTGTTCCATGTCATAAATGCTTTCAAATTGCAATAATTTTGGTGCTAAACTGTTGCATGATGTCTACCATGAGATGTCTCATTTTAAGAAGTAGACACATGGTTCGGTGGCTTTAACATGACATGAGATGCTTATGGGTGTTTATAATGATCTTGTGATGAGGATATGTGACCTAGCATGAAGTTTGTGTGATCTAGATTCACTTTGGTATGCTTTGCTCATGTTTAGGTCTATAGCCCATGAGAGGGAATTTTTTTGCAAAATTGCTTAACTTGATCATGGCTTGCTCATATGCTCATATAGCTCTACTATCTTGATGGCTATGGTTATACGCAGCTTTGGAATGTCTTGCTTGCTCTTTTGCTTACTTGTAGCATTTTGTGGTGCTCATTTTCTATTTGAGAAGATCTAGGTTTAAATTTTTGTAGAAATGCCTTGATTCATGCATTGTTAATAAGGGGGAGAATTTTGTGCATGGAAAATGGATTCGAGCATGTTTAGAAGGTTTTTAGCCGTTTCAGAATTTTTCAGACCATGTTGTAGGGGGCGGTCACATAGGGCGGTCAGACCGCCTTGTGTGAAATGCGACCGGCCAGGGCGGTCTGACCAGCATGGGCAAGCAGTCTAACCGTCCCTAGTCTGTGCAGAGCACATTTGGCTCTTTGTCATGCATTTGAAGTAGTTCTTTGCATGCATGTGTTCAGGGGAAGTGCATTTGCTCAGGGGGAGCTTGCATGTGTTCAGGGGTAGCTCCTTGTGTCGCCTGAATTATTGCTTTGGTGGTTTCTTCCATGTTAGCTTTGGTTGTTGTCTCGGTTGTGTTGAGTCATTGCCCTTGCCTTAGGGGATCAAGATTTTGGCTTTCAGGTGATCAGGTGTTTGTGTTGTTTGGCTCTTGGATCACTTGATTGGGTTGTTAGTAGTTTCTTTTCTTTTCTTTCTTTCGTGTGATGGTTACTATATGGGTGTTGTCAATGCACTCATCAAGGGGGAGATTGAGGACCTGTGTGGTCCAAGGACCTATGGATGGTTGCTCCTTAGTGATGAGTGATTGTCAATGTTGTGTGGACTCACTCTTGGACTAGTATTGCAGGTGTAGGTTGCGGCTTGATTCGCATGGTGCAGGTGAAGAACAAGCGCGAAAGGTCTATGTTTGTGTGACCTCTTAGGAGAGGAGAGACAAGTAGGCTTCGTTCAAGGTACCTGGTGGCCGACGGGATCAAGTGTGGGCCATACGCTGGCAAGAAGAGCAAGACGACGTCGTGAGGATGGAGCCGGTACGAGGTAGCAGCTAACAACTGAAGTTTGCACGCGGGGTTACATGGCTGAGCCACAATGCCAAGACCGAAAACTCGACGGGACGAGCCGACCTGCCCAGCCTGGTCTAACCTCCTGGCTAGGGTGGTCTGATCGCCTGGCCAGGGTGGTGGGATCGGGGGGCGGTCTGACCGCCCAGGAGGGGCGGTCTGACCGCGTGTGCCTTGGACCATCGAGAAGTTTCGAAGCGGAGGACACGTGGTGTGATCGCAAGGCTTGCGTGGAGTTGAAGTGGCTTGCGGTCAACGAGCATCCGTATGATGGAGAAATCTACCAATTTTCCCAAAGTGCCCTTAGTGGGCGTGTATGTTAAGTTTAAATTGTAGGGGTAGTTTGGTCATTTGGCACCCTCCATATAAACTCACTTGAGGGGACATGGCATCCAACTCTTGGAACCCTGTTCATTTGCTCTTCCTCTTTGGTTTTCCATAGGCTAGCTTGAGAGCTTCAAGAGTCATCTTGAGAGAGAGATGGATGTTTGGGCGGCTTGCTAGACCTTGTATGAACCTTTCATGGCATGTATAGAAGATTCGGTGTGGTTCATCTTGTGTCCCTTTGTCTCCCGGCGTTTTCCCTTTTGGTGATTTTCGGAGCTTTTTCTTGGGATTTTTGTGGTGGTTTGTTGGAGGTGTTTCTTGGTGGGATTCTTGCTGGGTGTCACACATGAGGTCTTTGTGCCTCTTTTCTTGGTGATTTTGCCCCAGCAAACGCCCGGGAAATCCTTCGATTTGGGTGGTTTTCGTTGTTCCTCAAGTTCATGACATAGATCCCTTTGGATTTGCTATTCCCTTTGATTGAGAGTGTTTCGGTGGATATCCTTTGGTGGAGAGGTCGTCGAGGAGGTGACTGAGCTATCCCTGACGTTTCGCTGCAATCCGTGCGGTGAATCGGGAGTTCGGGTGATGGGAAGTTGAGGGTTGACCCATGGCCGTGTTCTGGGAGCCAGGCGGTCTAACGACGTTGGGCAGGCGATCTGACCGCCCTGGGCGTTTCACCGAGGAAAGTTTCATTTTCCAGGGGATTTCTCTGATAACTTGTTTGCCTTTTTCAGAGGAGTCTTCAGGTGAAATCTTGGGTAGATTCGGGGTCGTGAGCTTCGTTTGGTGGTTGAGATAAATTCCCAGGTCTAGGCGGTCTGACCGCCCCCTCCATGCGGTCCGACCGCCCCTGGAAAGAAGTTTCCCTTGTGTGGTTTCAATTGTGGTGTGTGTGTCTTTGAGTTGGTAGGAAGTGTGTTTTGCTCCAAGGATCAGCAGCACTCCAGTGGCTAGGTGATCTTCGCAAACTTGGGGATTGAGTGGCGGAAGTGATTTCAAGATCGAGGCCGTGTTCATGTCGCTAGAGGAGTCATCTCTCTCGAAAAGAAATTTTATCAGCTCCCATTTACTCTCCCCCTCTCTTGTCGCCCAATCCGATCCTTCATGCTGGAAGCTCAAAACCTCTACGTGGCTTGATGTGGCCGAACGTCTGCTGCGGCTTGATTCTGAGTCACTAGATCAGAAGCGAGTGTGCTTGCCTTTGACAGCTTTCACAGCCTTTCCAAACCACGACATTCTGCAAAAGGTGTGACTTGTAACCCTGCCTCCCGTGGCATATAAGGCGAGGTAGGGACCCCTCTCAAAACATATGCAATCAATACAGAGCCACGCAGCATACATGACGTAGGGTATTACGCACATTGCGGCCCGAACCTGTCTAATTGTGTGCCCCGTGTCTCACCATCGTGTTCCTAATCTCGGCGAGCCCCACAGCACAATCTACTACTTCGGGTACCCCGTCGTTGGCTCGGAGTCTAAAACACTGACAGCTGGCGCGCTAGGTAGGGGATCTCATCGTTGATCCGCTGGCGAACTCGATGGCTCTCGTCATCATCAAGCCAACCGTCGCTTTCCAGCAAGGCGACACCTTCATTTTTAGCTCTTGGGTTTGTGTTGCCGACGGCGTTGGGTCGTTCCTGCGTTTCTTAGCATCAACTCCGGAATCAAAGCTCAAGTCCTCGACGCTTACGCAAGCTTCGATGGAGGAACTCGTCGAAAATTTCGGTGAAATTTCGCTCTCTCACCCGCTCAGAGAACTCGAGTCGGAGTCCGAGTACAACTCGACTTCGTCTCCTATTCAGCCTAAGTTGCTCTCTTCAGTTTCACAGCTCGCGCTCAGCCCGGATAACATCCCAACACCACTTCTCTTTGGCCATCGCCATGTCAGTGTTGCTTACCAAGCCGCACTGAAGCGCCTCATGTGCCCTGGCTCGAAGATCATGCTCGAGTACTCTTCGGAATCGGAAGTCAACCTCGACTACTTTGATTCGGATTCATTTGAGTTCGTGTTCGACTATGGTTCAGATTCTACTGAAGCACAACAACTGACTGGCCCTGCTCAAGGACTAGTGATCACATTGACACCTGAGGGTAGATTCGTCTACTGGCCTGAGCATATGCCTGCTGATCTCACCTTGGATGAAAAGGAGCGCTTTATCGCCTGTCTCGACAACTTACCTTTCCAGGAAGGTGCCAAGCTTGTTGATTATGACACCGATACTGAGCTCGTTGAGAGTACGGGTACTCACTCATCTTATCGAGAAGTTTTCGTCGTTGATACTCCGACAGGGTGCCGTGCCAATTATCGATTCCCTGATGATGTATCTGATGATGAGCTCTCTGTCAATGCTCCTGCTGATGAAACTGCGGAAGCCAAGACTGCACGTCGTCAACGCAACACTGATCGTGCAACCCTTCGTCGTGAACTCGCGGAAGCTCTGCTTACCCGTAATCTTCAAGAGGCTCTGGATGCGGTAGCTACTTGTCAATATCGTACTCCAGAGGAAGCTATTAATGAGATCAACTTGCTTGGTCGCTCTATGCCTCGTGATAGGGCGAGCGAAGCTGGCTGAACTAGCCTACACTATGCTACGTCAAAATACCAGTACACCTAGTTACCATGGCAGCAGTGGGGGTGCTCATCGTAACACGCACACTCCTCAACGCACACGCCCGAAAGCCAGCAACAGGGATAAAGGTGGCGAAGGCAGCGTCAACAGCAAGTCGGGAGACTCTCACTACGACGCTCGCACAACAATTAATGCTAGACGTGCTGAGCATGAGAAGCAAAAGGATGTGGACTCTGATTCCTTTCCCGCCTTCTCCGCTCGACTTCAAGCTCTGTTTCTTCCGGAAAAATTCAAGCCCTATGGTATTTCTAAATATGATGGCAAGCAAGATCCAAGGCAGTGGCTGCGCTGTTATGCTTTGTCCATCACTAATGCCAGGGGTAATGATGATACTAAATGTATCTACTTCCCTTTTTATTTGGAGCAAGAACCCCTCACATGGTTCGAATCCCTCAAGCGAGGTTCCATCGACAATTGGGGACAACTCAAGCAACGCTTCACCAGCAACTTCGCGGGTTCTTTGGGCCGTCATGGTACTTGGATGTACCTTGCCCTGATCAAGCAAAAACAAGACGAGACTCTTCGCGAGTACATGCGCTGCTTCTTTGAAAAAATGGCTACTGTTGTTGATGTTACCGAGAAAGAAGTCATAGATACCTTCCAGGACGGTCTTCATGATGACAGACTTTTCCAAGACTTCGGTCGCGCTCGCCCAACCAACATCACTAAACTCAAGGAGATGATCACTCACTGGGCGGACGAGGAAGACAAGGCTCAGAATCACTTCAAGCATCTTCGCAACAACCAGAACAACAACAATAACAACAATAATGCTGGTGGAAGCAACAGTGGCAAGCAACAGTAGGCAATCGCACGGGTAATAACTACTCGAGCAATCCTAATCGCAAGCGCAAGCCCGGCAACACTGTTGCAGCCATGTAAACTACTACCAAGCCTGAAGATGATTCTCACTAGGCAACACTGACCAAGCAGAAATGCCCATGGCACCCAGAGGGCGATCAACTACAGAGCAGTGTTACCAACTTCGCCATGCATTGAAGAATACACCCGAACCAGCGCACCCAAACCCAAGGTTTGGTTAACATAATGGGAAGAAGGCTAACACATACAAAGACACTGGGTTTCAAAACCCCACCAACACTGTCAATGTCATATTTGGTGGGATTCCAACCAAGCGTATGCAGAAACTTGCACTCAGGGAGATTATGTCCATTCAACCAGCAGCTCCAACTTTTCTATAGTGGTATGAAACCCCCATTACCTTCTTAAGGGCGGATCAATGGACTAGTTTCTCTGAGCCGGGATGATATCCTCTCGTTCTGGATCTAGTGCTGGCAGGCTCCAGGCTTACTAAGGTTCTTATTGATGGTGGCAGCGGTCTCAATGTCCTGTTTGCCAAGACCTTGAAGAAGATAGGCCTGGATATCACCAATATGCTTACCAAGACCAACTCATTCCGGGCAACGCAGCTGTTCCTTTGGGTTCAGTTGTACTGCCCGTTACCTTTGGGACTAAGGATCACTACCGCACCGAGTACATTAAGTTCGAGGTTCCTGACTTCGAGACTTCTTATCGCGCTATTCTTGGCAGACCTGGTCTCGCCAAATTCATGGCTATTCCATATTATGTATACCTTGTACTCAAGATGCCGAGCCCCAAAGGAGTTCTCTCATTGCAAGGGGATTTGAAGTGTTCTTACGACTGCGACACTGAAGCCGTAGAACTTGCCTCAACAACTCAAGTACCCAATGCTATGATGGAAGTCTTCACTGCAGCCAAAAAGCTTGCTCCGAGCGAGCTGGAGGTTCCTGAGAAGACGGATAACAATAACAAGCCTGCACCGACTAGTGATGTCCTGCTCAAAGCCATTAACCTTGGTCTTGTGACAGCAGCAAGACGACCATGATCAGGGCACAGCTTGATCCTAAATAGGAAGACACGCTCATCAACTTCCTTCGGGCTAACCATGATATCTTTGCATGGAAACCTTCTGACATGCCAGGTGTGCCCAGGAGGTTGATTGAGCACTCACTCAATGTCGATCCTAACGCTACCTCCAAGAGACAACATCTTCGTCGCTTTGCTGATGATCGCAGGGCTGCTATCAAGAAAGAGCTTGCCAAACTACTCGTGGCTGGCTTCATCCGGGAAGTCTTTCACCCACAATGGCTTGCTAACCCTGTGCTTGTCAGAAAGAAGAACTCTAATGATTGGAGGATGTGTGTTGACTAAACTGATCTTAACAAGCATTGCCCCAAGGATCCTTTCGGGTTGCCGCGGATTGGTCAAGTCATCGATTCCACAGCGGGTTGTGCTCTACTCTGTTTCCTGGATTGCTACTCCGGCTATCATCAAATTGCAATCAAGGAATCTGATCAAGAGAAGACCGCATTCATCACCCCCCTTTGGTGCTTATTGTTACACAACAATGTCCTTCATGCAGAAAAATGCTGGTGCTACTTATCAAAGAGCTATCCAAGCGTGCTACAAGAAGCAGCTTCACAAGAACGTGGAAGCATACGTGGATGACGTCGTTGTAAAGACTAGGGATCCAGACATGCTTATCGTGGATCTTGAGGAAACTTTTGCTTCACTACGAGAGTTCCAATGGAAGCTCAACCCCAACAAATGCATCTTTGGCGTATCATCAGGAAAAATACTCGGGTTCGTCATTAGCCATCGTGGTATCGAAGCAAACCCCGAGAAGATTACCACCATCTCCAACATGCAAGCTCCGACTACTATCAAAGATGTCCAGAAGCTTACTGGATGTATGGAGTCACTCAATCGCTTCATCTCACGACCTGGAGAATGGGGTCTACCTTTCTTCAAGCTACTCAAGCGGCAAGAGAAGTTTACATGGACAACTGAAGCTGATCAAGCTCTTTCTCAGCTCAAGGAGTTCTTATCCAAGCCTCCAGTCCTTACAACTCCTCTGCCCAATGAAGAGCTATTGCTCCACATCGCTGCGACTACTAATGTTGTCAGCACTGCTATTGTCGTTGAATGGCAGGAGGAAGGCCGTGGCTACCCTGTGCAGAGGCCGATTTATTTCGTTAGTGAAGTACTCTCAGAATCCAAGGCTCTCTACCCTCCGGTACAGAAGCCACTCTTTGCGGTTCTGATCACTTCACGGAAGCTCTGCCACTACTTCGACGAGTACAAGATTTCTGTGGTTACTGGCTACCCGCTTGGCGAGATATTGCACAACTAGGATTCCACAGGAAGGATTTCTAAATGGGTTGTAGAGCTTGGCGCTCTATCGCTCGAGTTCAAGTCCCGCACTGCTATCAAGTCTCAAGCTTTGGTTGATTTCATGGCTGAGTGGCGGGAAAATCAAGTCCCAACTCCAATTGAGCGTCCAGAACATTGGGTCATGTACTTTGATGGTTCACTCAAGTTGGAAGGTGCTGGTGCTGGGGTGCTTCTGATTTCTCCCACGGGCGAGCAACTCAAATATGTTTTGCAGATCTTCTGGAAGGTCTCAAACAATGAAGCTGAATATGAAGCTCTACTGCACGGTCTTCGCCTTGCAGTCTCTCTTGGCATTACATGACTACTTGTCTATGGTGATTCTTTGGTGGTCATCAATCAAGTCAACGATTCTTGGGATCGCAAGGCTGAGAACATGGATGCGTATTGTCAGGAGGTACGCAAACTTGAGAACAAATTTCATCGTCTCGACTTCCATCATGTTGTTAGTGACAACAATGTTGCTGCAGACGTCTTGTCGAAGCTGGGATCTACACGAGCTCAAGTGCCAGCTGGAATCTTTGTCCATGAACTCCACAAACCTTCAATTCCAGAGCAATCATCTGTACCAACGACTACTTCAGTTCAACCTGATCGAGAAGTGCTCATGATTGACGTGGACTAGAGAACTTCTTTTATCGACTACATTAAACATCAGTTGATTCCTGAAGACAAGTCAGAAGCCGAGCGCATCTCACACCACGTCAAGGCTTATGCTCTAGTCGGAGATCAGCTCTACAAGCGAGATGCAAGTTCTGATGTACTCATGAAGTGCGTTTCTTGCGAACAAGGCAAGGAAATCTTGGAGGAGACACACAAAGGAATCTGTGGCAATCACGCTTCTTCCTGCACCTTGGTGGGAAAAGTATTCAGCTGTGCTTTCTACTGGCCTACAGCTCTTGCTGATGCAGATGAACTAGTCAAGAAGTGCCATGGATGCCAATTCTTCGCCAAGCAAAAACACGTTCCAGCCTACAAACTCATTACGATACCACCAACTTGGCCTTTCTCTTGCTGGAGGCTGGATATGATTGGTCCTCTCCCAAATGTGCCAGGGGGATTCAACAGAGTTCTGGTGGCTATCGACAAGTTTACCAAGTGGATTGAGGTCAAGCCTGTTACCGGTCCCAAGGCTGATAGAGTCCTCGACTTCTTGAATGAAATCGTACATCGTTATGGGTTCCCTAATCGCATTATCATAGACCTGGGTTCGAATTTCAACAATCACCAGTTCTGGGAATACTGTGAGAACAATGGAATTGACGTCTGGTATGTCTCTGTCGCCCATCCACACGCCAACGGCCAAGTGGAACGCGCCAATGGGATGGTACTCGACGCTCTCAAAAAGTGATTGTATGATGCTGCAAATACCAAGGGCGGCAAGTGGATCAAGGAACTACCCAATGCACTCTAGGGGCTACGTACTCAGCCTACTACTCCCACAGGGCAATCACCATATTTCCTGGTCTACGGCTCTGAAGCCATCTTGCCTGCTGATGTCATGTGGCATCCTTTGGCGGTTGACCAGTACGAAGAAGGCGTAGCTGAAGAAACAAGACAGACAGATGTCGACAATCTCGAGGAAGCTCGCTGCAACGCACTCGTTCAATCAGCTTGATATCTTGAGAAGATTCGCCGCTACCATGATCGCAACGTTAAGGAACGCTCCTTCAACGTTGGTGACTTAGTCCTTCGTCGTATCGAGAACATGACAGGGCTACACAAACTCAACTCGCCATGGGAAGGTCCTTTCTCTGTTGCAAAGGTCACCGGCCCAGGCTCGTATCGTCTACAAACTCTTGAAGGCGAAGAAGTCGACAACTCTTGGAACATTGACCAGCTTTGTCGCTTCTACTTGTAGGGGGTCTCAACGACCCTCTCCAAACAGCTACGGCTGTAAACAACCCATACAGGGTCTCAACAACCCTCTCCAGGCAGCTTCGGTTGCAACAACTCACTAGGCAGCTACAGTTGCCACTACTCGTAGGGGATCAAGACAATCCTCTCCAGACAGTTTCGGCTGTGACTACTTGTGGCTTCAGCTGCGATCACTCGTAGGGGATCATCATAATCCTCTCCAGGTAGTCTCATTCTGTGAACTCATAGGGAGTCATGACAACTCTCTCCGGACGACTCCGTGTCGTATAGAGCAATAAGTGGCACATGCTGTCCATGTCTCTATTTTTAATAAGAGGCTTCGGCCTAGAGTAACACCCTTCATAGTAGGGTCTCAGTGGAACTCTCATACAAGTTGCTGCTACAGCAAGGATGAGTTCATCACACTGTCTCCTACGGTCTTACTCGTTCCTCAAAACATCCTTGCGAGTACTCTCTCACTAGGCTCATAGCCTCAGAGGTACTTAAGGCACTATTACTCAATAGTGTATCCAGACATTGTAAACTCTGTACAATGTGTTCAGCAATAATGTTGTTATTCTATATATCGACTTGTTACTTTCCTTTGCTTATTTCACAACAAAGCCTTCTTTTACGCTGCTACAGCTAAGGTGTTCAACTCGTTGTGATTAAGCTAATGTTCTTCGGAACATATCTAGACTTGAGTACTTCTACTCGAGTACCGTATCTCTTTTTGCAACCACACACTCATTATCAACTCGAGTACATGGCATTCACACAAGCATACAAGGGATCCAGATAATTGACTTACTCAAGTTTTCAATTATATTACATAAACACTTGTTTGGAATTACACTTGTTTTTCAATAGTGTTTTGTCCTACAGGTACATCTAATGAAGATCTATGAACTTGGAGACTGCTTCCGCGATTGGAGATGTCTATTGCATCAACTCGTTCAACATGTCGTCGGTGCAATCTCCAGATATTTCGTTCATGATGACCGTTAGATCCGCCTCTGTGTAGAAGGACTTGATGAAGCTCAGAACTTGATTGGGAATTGTGCAGGCCAGCCTCTGAGCGTACTCCAAAATATTCTTTGGTGTGTCCTTCAACCGCTCCACAAGTGGACGGGGCTGAACTCCAGCAACTCTAGGCTCGAACAGATTGGCTACTGGCTCGGCTGCCTCCATCAAGGCCTTCAACTCTGCACGCAGGCACTCGGATTCTTCGATTTTGATCTTCAGCAACTGCATACAAGTCAACAAATCATTCCAACCGTCAAGACGAATCTGCATTTCACGCTCAAGTTCCATGCACCGCACCTTATAATCGGCTTCGAGGTCAAGATGGGCTGATTCCTCACGGTTATAAGCCAACTGCCAGTCCAGCGACTTGTTCTTGTGCTTCTCAACCTCTTCAGCCAGCTCTGCAAAAGACCAAGACTACTTATAAGGATGCAGTGCGCAAGAAAAAAGTACCCTAAGATAAGTTCAGAAAGGGGGAATACCTTTATTCTACTGGCGTAGTGACTTGTTCTTCCTAACAACGTCATCCTTCTGAGCCGTCAGATTCTGGATTTCATTGTGGTACTCTGCGGCATTACCATCAAGTTTCTCCTGCAGCTTCAGAGACAAGGCTTTCTGCTCCTTGAGTTCTTCTCTGAGCTGCGAGACTTCTTCGATGTCAGCCACGTGTTGCTCGAGCAGACAAGTCTTGCGTTTTGATTGCTTGACAACTTCTTACAAGAGCAAAGCAATTCAAGGGTCAAAGATAAGATATCTTTGGCTAAAGTACTCTACAAGAGATTACAACTTACCGCAAAGAGCTTTTCTACACTGCGGAACATCTCGGCATGTGCCTGCAAGTTGTCTTCATCCAGGCATGAGCCATCATACGGCATCAGGCCTTTAGCTCTGGATTGAGTACTTGTGCTCACTTCCGAGTGCATCGCAGCGCTGCGCAGAGGAGCCGGGTCTTCAATTTTTGGCTCTTGTGGCACTATGCAGCCTTCTGGGCTATCTCCAAGCGCTAGCCGTGCATCTATCTGACGCACGAGGGCTTCAGCAATGAGGATTTCTTCATGGCGCAGTCCGACTTCTAGATCAACCTCCAGGCCTTCATTCACCACCGCCTCAATGTCTTCGGGTTGCTGAGCCCTGGGCTTGGAAGCCGCATCCACTACTGCCTTGACTACATCGCTCCAGAGGAAGCGCAGTGCTTGTACGGCATCAGCTTCAGCGGATACTACTTGGGGTTCTGGAAGCACGTCTTCTTACTCCACTGGAGAGTTCTGATTATCTCCAGCAGGGCTACTTCTAGAAGCTCCCCATTTAACATCAGTGGATTTACTGCATCAACAAGTTGGTCAGCATATTCAAGATTAACAACAACAAGAAGTACTCGTGTACTCGGGTACTTACAGAGCAGCATGAGGCACCACAACTTTTGGCCTCAGCATGTAAAAAAAATGAAAGCGCTGCCGGCTCCACTGGAACATTATCCACCGGCGGCACACTTCCCGCTGTCACAGCTTCTTGTTGCTCATGCGTCACCATCTCAACGGTTGACGCTGGAACCATCTCGGGTTCTGTTGCTCTTGCTGGGCTACTCGCGGGTACATTAGCAGTATTCTCGATAACCTGCGCAAGTCAAAATTCAAGCCATTACAATAGAGAGCAAGTTTTCAACACGATATTGGCTACTTAAAGTTCTCAAAACTCACTGTAATGGATGGCAGAGCTGTGACCTTCTTCACAGCACACTTTCCCACAGTGGTTCTCTTCTGCCGCGGTGGCAGCATCACATCATCTGCAAGGGATGAAGCCAGCCTCTTCATTGCAGCTACGGAGACACCACTGGGGATTGGCACCCTAGAGTACCCGTAGCGACCTCTCACTTCAAAACGCTGTTGAAGTGTTTGTCTGTCGTCGTCACTCGAGGAGGCGTACTCCACCAAGACTTCTTCCCCTTGAGCAGATCGACTACTCTCGAGGGCTTGAGCCTCACCTTGAGATGGCTCTTCCTCTGGTGCTTGTAGTGGATCGCGGGGGCGAGGAGGAGGGATGGAAACAAACTTCAAGACATCCTCCTGCAAATCAAGATAGCATTCTAAGTTCACGACTACTTTTAATAAGTACTCGGGGGCTAGTTTGCAGATACTCACTAGACGCGGAGGATTGTCAGCACTATACTCTTGGACAGCTGCTGGAATTCCATGAAGATTTTTGAAAATCTTTTGCAGCCTCTCCATCACAAGATCATCACTGATCTCCTCTAAAGATAGTCTTGAGCCATCTTTAGCACCCGTGTACTCGTATCCAAGATGCTCCCGCTGCATCAAGGGTTGTACTCGCCGCTTCATGAAGCTGAAGGCTACTCTCTGAGCTGTCAAGCCTTGCGCCTTCTTCTGCGCAATCTTGGCCAGCGGCTCTGGAATCTGAATGCACTCTTTCATTGTTGGTTCATCCTTCCAGAGCCTATCATACACTAGCGCAAACATACTTGGCTTCGGCAGTTGAGGAGGGCATTGTCAATGTAGAACCATTTGGTCTTCCAATCCTGGTCTGAATCTATCAAGTCGTACTTGAAGTACAACTCTTGTGCCTTCTAGCACATCTGAAGACCGGCTCCACCGACTACTACCGGGAAGTTTGCGTTGGGCTGTGGCTTCAGGCGGAATATCTTCCTAAACAAAGCCCAATGTTGGAGAATTCCAAGGAAAGCCTCGTAAAAGTGCACATACACTGCAATCTAGAAGATGTTGTTCGGGTTCAGATGTACATGCTCCAGCTCGAAGAAGTCAAGAAATCCCATGAAGAAATCCGACGACGGCAGAGTCAACCCACGCTCGACGAAGTGGCCGAACATCAGGATTTTATCCAGAGTGTTCTCCATGGCCACGCATCCCCAGTGGCAGAGCTCCATTCTGCCATTACCTTCTCGCGTAGCAACCCGGCGACCTCAAGGGCCTTGAAGTCATCTTCCCTCATCTTGGATTTCTTCCAAGAGACAGCTTGGCTTGGTGGCTTGGTGATTACCATAGTCTTGTACTAGGGTTCCGGCAACTGATTTTTGCCGCGGCCGGATTTCCTCTTCTGTCCCTTGGTCGGCGCAGGCTTCATCCTTCCAGTCACGAGGGATTTCTTTTGCATTGACTCAAGGGCTACGAAGGGGTGGAGGTGGAAGCTCTTAGCAGCATAGACGCCCAAACTCTGTGGCGGCTACGGATGCTAGGGTTTTCTTTCTGGATCTAAGGGCGAATGGAAGCAGTGAAACCCTAAGGGATACCCCTTCGGGTATTTATAAAATCAAAACCCTAAACGGTTCGACCTGGTGACCCTTCGTATTCAACAGATTGGTTCCACACAGGGTAAAATTTTTGGCTAAGTCAGTGGACTTTCTTCCAAGACCTGCTCGGCTCCATCTTGGGGGCTCGACTACTCGATGGGATTGGTTTTCACTCAGCTATAGTTCAATGAATTCAGGCCACTATTCTACAGTCAGATTGGATCCTTCAATTCGAGAAAGTACTCGACTCAAGGCTCGGGGGATCCGTGCCACGTGTCCTTCAGTTTTTCTCAGGATTTTACGGGATTATTTGACAAAGACTACAGATTGACCCTCAGCTTGAAATGCCAATTCGAACTAAGGCTCGGGGGCTACATCCATATAGGATGCGATTTTTTGTAATTGCATTCCTATATGATTTTCTTCGAATTTTCTACGGATTTTTTGGAGCAAGATCAAAGCCTAGAAGATTGACCCTCAGCTTGAATCCTGGATTTGACCTAAGGCTCGGGGGCTACATTCCATATGGAATGCGATTTTAGTAATCGCATTTCCATATGGATCTTTGATGCAAAGATATCAAGAACGAAGCGAGTATTATTGAAGACCTTCAAGGGAAGTACTCGGGGACGCTTGGGAACAACTCGAGAAGACTTGAAGACTACTCGTGGAGTTAGCTGGAGTACCTTCCAGCCTCGTGATGATTCAAGTACTATTGAAGATCGAAGCTTGCAGAACTCGGGGACGCTTGGGAACTACTCGCCGAGACCTTCAAGACTACTTGGAAGCATCACACTCGACTACAAAGTACTCGGGGGCTTGTCGACCGGGCATCCCTGGGCCCACCACACATGTGGGCCACACATGTGGGCCATACTCGGGAGATAAGAACCTGCATATCTGGACTACTGGACTAGTGGGCCATGGTGCAAGATTACCGTGGACCACAAGGCAAGACAAGACGGACAAGGACTTGTACTAAGACTAGGATAGCTTTCCATAACTCGCATAGGCTACTCCGAGTCCTACTCAAATAGTACTCTTGTACCAATCCGACTTGTAACCTTGCCTCCCGTGGCATATAAGGCGAGGCAGGGACCCCTCTCAAAACATACGCAATCAATACGGAGCCACGCAGCATACAGGACGTAGGGTATTACACACATTGCGGCCCAAACCTGTCTAATTGGGTGCCCCGTGTCTCACCATCGTTTTCCTGATCTTAGCGAGCCCCACCGCACAATCTACTACTTCGGGTACCCCGTTGTAGGCTCGGTGTCTAAAACACTGACAGTGAGTACTAACAATACCCGAGGGAGAACAGAAATAAAGGTCAACCGTTTGATAGTTTGTAGTCCAAGAGTTAGTCGTTCAGAAGTTAGACATTCTTGTGTGACCGAAGGTCTTCCACAAACAAATTTCAGCACTAAGGAATTATTGCATGAAGCATGGAAATTTTTTTTGGGTTTCTTTTTATGACTAAGCAAGCAAAAGCTTTAAAGGAAGAACTAGGAGCTAGTGAGGTGCATTGAAACCATGCATGAGGGGCACATATTATATAGTTGTAGAACCTGGGGGTGGACCAGAGAGGGGGGAGTGAATGGGAGCCTATAAAAATTCTTCTCTGATGAGTCGAAACCGGCCTATGGTCCCAAACGCAACTCCAAGATCCTCGACACCCCGCTAGCCAAATCCACGCAGCCACTGGAGTGCTACTGGACATAGGAACTAGCAAACCACCCAAACTACTCAAGAATGCAGCGGAACAAACTCTCGAGGAGCAACACTCTGCACCGGTGAGACCGGTCCTGGCCGGGTCACCCAAAACACACCACCGGGTCACCCGACACCAAATAGAGATGAACCGGGTCACCTCACGCCTATAGCCGGGTCAGCTGAGCAGCACGGTGATTCTCCACAGTATTCCCTGGCACCGGTCAGGCTGATGCCCTGTACCGGTCAAACCGGTCAAGGGAAGGAAAACCCCAAGTCCAAGAACTTGATGCCCCAAAGGCCAAAACTGCACTGAATCAAAACAGCAGCAAGCCAAGAACCAAACCAACACCCTGGAATAGGAATCCTCGAGAAACACACAACTGGGTAGGCACCAGTCAGACCGGTAGAGGGCACTAGTCAGACCGGTCCTGCCTGGGTGCTTAGGAAAATCCCAACCCGCAGGTCAACTCCTCCCTTCCGAACAATCGATCTCCCGATTTGCTCCACAGATTCAAGCAAGACTTTGGGGATAGGTGGAACACCTCATGGACAAGCCATGCCTAGAAAATCGTCCCCAAAGATCAACCACATCAAGAGGAATCAAAAGATGAACACCAAGAACACCTCTCCACTAAACACCGACGAAAACCCCAAATAGAGCACCTTTTCCCACGGATTTGAGAGGGGGATCACCAAGAAAAGAACCACAAGGTGCTCATGTGTGCATCCCACAACAAATCCGCAAAGGGGAGGCCTCAAATCCACCGAAAGAAATTCACCAAGAAAAGGCTTAAAAAATCACCAAAAAGAGAAACGGGAGAGACAACCAAAAACACTTGAGGAATGACGTCGAACCTTCTATACATCCAAGTAAAGATTCATACAAGGTCTAGCTTGCCTCCCTAACATCCATCCCTCTCTAGAGATCTCACCATGAAGCTGTCAAGTTAGTCCTAAGGAAAAATAGGAAGCAAAAAGAGAAACTACTAAGAGGAAATGAAAACCCTAGAACCCAGGAGATGGCTGCCAACACCATTCCACCAAGTTTATATATGAGGTCCATCGGTGGGGGCGAAAGACTAAAATGCCCTTAGGTGATACATACCTCTTGAAGGGCAAATTAGGAAACTTGACAGCTTCTCCATCGGACGGATGCCCAGCGACCGCACCTTGCGTACTCTTGACTCCAAGCTTGTGATCTCGACGTGTGTCCACCGCTTCGAGTCACCCGGCACTCCTCGGCCGCCACCGGTCAAACCGGTGTCCACTAACGGTCAAATCGGTTCACGCTGGTCAGGCCGGTGAGGTCCACCGGTCAGACCGGCCAAACGGAGCTTCGAGCCATCGACCACTTAGACTTATCTTTATGGCACAACCAAGGAACCTAGTGATTTTCTGGTGAACCACTGCAAACTCCGCGAGCTTGGTGCAGCCTCCACGCCGAGCTCGTCGACTTGGCCGCCACATTCGCCCCGGCTCGATGTTGGCTTTCGGATCAACCAACGAACCCACCATGTGACTTTGTCTTGCTCTTCTTATACCATGTGACTCGCATTTGATCCCGTCTGGCCACCGGGTCCATCGAACCAAGCCTACTTATCCCTCCAGTCCTTTCGCGCCTGTTCTCCACCTGCACCAACATGAACTGAGCCAAAGCCTACATCCACAATACTAAGCACTGCGTCAGTCCACACAATGTTATCAATCACTCATCACTAAGGAGTGGCCATCCACTGACCGTCGGACACTACGGTCCTCAATCTCCCCCTTGACGAGTGCACTGACAACACACATTGTAACCCATACATAATTAAAAGGAAAAACAAAAGAAAACAAAAAAAACCCAATCAAGTGATCCAAAGCCAAACAGCACAAACACTTGATCACTTGAAAGCCAAAGTCTCGGTCCCCTATGGCAAGGGCAATGGCTCAACACAACCGAGACAACCACCAAAGCTGACACGGAGCAAACCACCAAAGCAAGAACTCAGACGACACAAGGAGCTCCCCATAAAGACATGCAGCTCCCCCTGAGCAAATGCAATTCCCCCTGAACCGAAGCATGCAAACTTCTCCCCTTACCCTGAAGACAGAGCTCACAGCTCGCACCGGTCAGACCGGTTCACCGGTCAGACTGGTTGCCAACCTGCAACACTCATTGTTAGACCGGTCAGATCGATGCCCGCACCAGTTAGACCAGTCAGACCGGTGCCTGCACCGGTTAGACCAATGACCATATGGTAAACACACATGCTCATTTTTCATACAAAATTGCACCAAAACTCTCTAAATGTATGCAGTAAGAAATTCCCTTCACAAACTTCTCCCCCTTGTTGACAATGCATGAATCAAGGCATTTCTACAAAAAATTCGACTATAGGCTTCTCAAATGGACATAGAGCCATAAAATTTGCCAGGAGAGAGAAAATGAACCACTTAGACTTGACAAAGGTTCAAAAAAGCATTGCCATCAAGAATGTTCAGTTACATACACACAAGATCAAGCAATGGTTAAAATTAGCATTTTGGGGAAAAATTTTCCTCTCATGAGCAAAGTCCTAAACATGCACAAAATGAGCTCAAAATAAAATAAGTCACTCAAAGATCATGTGAGGACAACATATTCTCATTAAAATATCATGGAGGACAACCATCAAGCCAATCAAGTCATGTCAAAGCCATGGAGTCAAAGCTACCATTTAGCACCCATTTTTATGAAAATGTAGCAAATAAGGCATAAAGACATGATGGAGGACATTTTCACTCCGTATTAAATTCATTTCTTTTTCTTCTTCTTTTTCCTCAAATTAACAAGTTAAAGGTACATGAAATGCCTTTGCGGGAAAAAAACTTATGGTCCTCCAAGATGTGCGAAAGGGGCTAAACATCCATCATGACAAATGGTATTTGACCCATCCAATAAAAACATGCATCCAAGCATAATCTAAGCATGATATAGCCATTCAAAGCACACATTGAGCAAAATGTAAGCATCTACTCATGAGAAAGAGCATATTAGCATTTTTGACAAAAACAAGCTATCTCAAAATGGATATACAACCAAACTATCAAGAGCATAGCCTATCATCCCAAATATCAATCAAGCACATCCACAAGCTCAAACATAGCATATCATAGGGATAAATGTAGATAGGAGAAGCCCTTCCTAACAGATGCATATGATACAAAATGCAAAATGCTTATGATACAATGATGCAAAACTATACATCAAGATACAAAGATGGTGATCCACAGAAATCTGAACAATCAACAAGTCATTTCCATGCTTAAGGAGAAACAAGGTTTTATCTACTGTGCCCATCTCAAACCCCATGCTAAGCAAAAAGCCTCTCAACCTACCATACCAAGCCCCGGGTGCCTGTTTCAACCCATATAACACTCTCTTGAGTTTGTACACATGGTGTGGGTATCTCTCACTTTTGAACCTCGGTGGTTGCTTCACATATATACACTTCTTCCTCAATCACCCTGTTCAAGAAAGCACTCTTCACATCCATTTGGAACAATTTGAACCCTTTAGCCACAGCAAGGGCTAGAAGGATCCGAATTGCCTCCAAACTGGCCACAGGACCAAATGTCTCCTCATAATCTATCGCCTCTTTCTGAAATAACGCTTGAGCCACCAACCTAGACTTGTTCCTCACAACCATCACATTGTCACCTTGCTTGTTCTTCCACACCCATTTGGTACCTATAGGACGGCAATTTGGAGGTGGATCTACTAACACCCAGACTTGGTTCCTCTCAAAGTTTTCAAGCTCCTCATGTATGGAATTCACCTAGTTTGCATCAGAAAGTGACTGTCCAATATCTTTTGGCTCAAAAAATGCAACAAATGCAGAGTGAGCGAAGTGAGAAGTATCACTAGTGGAAATGTGAGTATCTATGATGATTTCCTAGTGACGTTTTGATTATTCATCATGGATGTGTTATCTACCGTGGCGAATTTTGTAACTTTATCATGGATAACGAGTGACGGCTCCAAGCCACTAAAAATAATGACGAAACGCAGTGAATCATCACCGAACAACGAACATGTTCGTCACAGATGAATTATTTCAGTCCTGCCTGTGAGGAACAAATGACGAACGCGAATGGACGTCACAGAACAACAACGTAATTGTCACAAAACAACTTGAAAAAAAATAACACGGGCCTAGTCCCCACAAGTGGGCCCAGTTGCACGACCACGTGGCAGTCCACGTCAACATGGACCCCACCATTGCGGTCCCACGACGCAGTGGGACCACTACCACGTGGCTATGTGGGCCCACCACCCTTGGTCCCGCTGGTTAGATTCGGTGGGCCACAGCAGGTGGGCCCCGCCGCAAGATCACGTGGTTGTCCACGTCAACGTGGACCCCACCACAACGGTCCCACTACATATTGTATCCTACTGCCACGTAGGCCTACCACAAGTGGCTGTACACGTCAACATGGACCCCATAACCACGTGGCTTTACACGTCAACAAGGACCCCACCAGCGCGGTCCCGCTACCATGTGTCAACGTGGGTCCACCACCCCTTGTCCCGCTGGACAGAATCGATGGGCCACTAGCCCAGGTGCATTGGGCCGACCTTCTTCGTTCTCCCTCAACCAGCCCAGGTGCTATGGGCTGGCCTTTTTTTTAGTAACCAGCCCAGGTAAACATTGGGTCGGCCTTTCTTACCACTGCACACGGAGACGACATGGCCGTCTTACCATTGGGTGGCCCAGGTTTTTATTCAGAAAAAAATGGTGCTTTCCTTAGGATTCGAACCGCAGACGGGACGACACCGGAGATGAGGTTTTACCACTGCACCACTCAATGTTATCTGTTAGAGGTGTACATATTTGTTTATCTGATGTATAACATGAATTCCCATGTTCAATAAACAAATAGACCGACTCAAATTCACTTCTGTCCAGGGCGTCCCCAGCGTGTGGAGGTGTTGTCATTTGATTATCGTTGCAAACTTCGATCCGCAAGCGTACGGATCACATGGGACCCTCCTTCCCTTAAGTGTAAACCCAAGGTATCGAATCCGTGGAACATGTGCAACGCAAGATCGATCCAATAAAGTGAAAAAGCACTTTGTTCTAGAGAGGTTTCAAACACATCTAATCTATTAAAACATGAGAGGTAGCAAGAGAAAGCAAAGAGATAACCGATCTAGAGGGTCTAGATCATGCCTTTGTTGTAATTCCAAGCGAGAGATGAAGATAACAATATGAATCTCATAAAAAGCATATTTAAACTGTGGCCTCTATTCCAATCCTCGAAGGCACATATCGTACGCGTGATCGACATCCTGTCACGATGCCCTGCTTCTTGTGTAGATGAACCTAAGAGCACGCTCACGAGGAACGTGTTGTAAACACTTGGTAGACCGGGTATGCACCTCTAGCCACCGCGGCTACAACAGCACCTTAAGCAATCTATCTTAAGTATAGATTGAGGAAGAAGCAAAACCAAGGGAAGACAAAACCGTAGAGAAAGCACTTGATTGCTAGAAATCGGATTCACAAAGACTTCACCATGAATGATACATGAACAAGATCACAACCGGGATCCTACCTTGATCTTGATCCTAGCTCCGGAACTCCAACGTGGTCTTTCATGCAAGGTTCTCACGTCGGCTAGGGAAACCCTAGACAACTAGCACGATCCTCCTCTTAGAGATGGTGTCGCTCTAGCTTCTCTGCTCCTCGGTGGCGGATGACGAATGGCTTTTTTTTCGTGGCACTTTGCACGGGGACTATAAATATCTCAAAGGGGTTCTAGTTCAAAGGGGGAGGCGAACAGGGCCCAGAGTGGGCTGGGCCGGCCGACCTGGACCGACCGGCCTGGGCCCATCCTGGCCCGGTTTGTCCCCGCTTTTCTTCCAGATGCTTCTCGTGTTTTCTTGATTATTTGCCGAACTGCATGTGGGTCCTTGACGTCATTTTCCTCGCGGTTTAGATAAGGGTGCTTGGCACATGAACTCCCACATCTTCCATCTAGGTCCTCGATACTTCTCGGCTTCATGCTTCTTGATCTTCTTGTAAAACCTTTGATGAACTTTACCCGGAAGTCCTCATTTAGGCTCTTAATTCCTGTGTAAACAATAAACTCGAAAAACCATGCACGAGTGCGAACTTGACATATAATGAGGGTTAGGATCGTTAGTGTGAATATCAAATTAATACCAACATTGAAGGTAAACTCATGGCTAGGTTGACAGAAATCGACCGCCAACATCCCCCCATGCTTAAACCTTGCTCGTCCTTGAGTAAGCCTTCAATGGATATTAGTGTTGCCTTTCAATGTTCATATCCTGCACTTGATCATACATGAGAAAACATAATGCTCTCTAAATTTATATTTGTTAAAGTTCCATAGTGTAACTAGCTTTCATCCCTACAGAGGGTGGATATCAATTAAGCTCTTCCCACAAGAAGTGAATCATTCTCCCAAATTTTAAATGAATCTCAGAAATTTTGAAATGAAGTGCAAGGTGAAGAAAAAGAGCTAAACCAAGTTAAAAAATTTAAACCTCCTTGCATCTTGCTCATGAACTCTCATCTCATCAAGTCTCTCAAGCCTACTTGTTCTACTCCTTTCCCCTCTCAAAACATATATATAAGTGGAAGGCTTTATATGGAGGTTTTGGGAAAAGTTTAGTCCTACCAAGATATTATAATCGAGATATTATCAAAACAAGACAAGCTTCTCATGGTCTTACCGAGACTCGTCAAAAAGGTCATTGGAAAAATAATGTTCTCAAGGAGGGGGAGAGAAAAATATACACACTTTGAGATAGGTGGACATGTGCAAATGGCAAAGAGTGATCCCGAGGCACAAATGAAGTCCTCGTTATCGGATTGCACATGGTTGGAAAGATGAGTATGGGTCTTGATCTTGAATCCTCTTGACTTGAAATGCACCTAGAGAGCAGGGGAGCTTTATTTTTTTTCTCTCTTTTTTTATATGTATACACATATTTTTTTCTTTTCTCCTTTTTTTTCTTTCTTTGTTCATTTTTTTCTTTCTTTTTTTATATACTCCCCTTGAACTCTAGATTACATTGTACCTACCTCCTTGGCAACTCCCCCCCATGCTTAGACGATTGCATGTCCTCGGGCTAAGAGGTGGTGAAATTTTTGTGCCAAGGTAAGTACTAAAAGTCCTATATTTTCCTAGAGAGAAACACTTGAAATCTTCTAGGGATCCTTCACGCAACCTTTATGTCGTCTTGGAGGTGTCCCAAAATCATACTTCAATCTTCGGCACCTTCATTCTCGTGATCTTCCTTGAAATACTCATCCATACTCAAGAATTGGGTTGTGGCCAAGGAGGTAAACACAAAAGAGATGTTTTTGGGTTTGTGGGTGGATATCCGGCGAGGTTTGCAAAATTCCCAATGTGGAAACTTACAATGCACGGATATAAAAGGCTAGCATAAAGATAGATACGCAAAAACGGAATGACCAGCTTCTTAGTCTCGGGCCGGAGAAATCAAGACTTGAATCAATGCACCCAAAAATAAATCTTGGACACTAAGGTTTTTGCACTCAATCAAATATAAGGCTATGGATAGGTAGAGCAAAATGCAAGAGGCATTAATGATAAGGTTAGCATTACTTTTAAGACAAAAATAAATCATCTTTAACCCGTCCAAAATCGAGAGCATGAGAAAAACTATGGGTCTCATCTTTATCATAACCTTCGCAAGGGATTAAGCTAGTATTTAAATTAATTTCAGATTTGCATTAATCATGCATAAAACAAGTACAAAGTTGAGCAAAGCGGCAATGGTCATCATATATCAACTTGGCACAATATTCACATTAAATATGATAAACCGATGGTGAAATTTATTCATGCTGATGGAAAACAAAAACTACTACTATCACACACATGCTAAAAATGCTGCGCACACACAAATTTGCAAACAAACTGAAAAATAAAGGAAAGGAGAAGTAGAAATCAAACTTGAAAGCATTATTTCTTCTTCCTTCCTTCACTCTTCCTCCCATGGTTGATCCTCCATCTTTATGATGGAAGCAAGCTTGGAGTGCCTCAGAGTATTTGGTGGTGTCGAGGTCGAACGGGTGGCTCCTCTGTGTGCCCTTGCGGTTCGGTGTACCGCATGGACGAGCTTCGTGTACTTTTCATGCCTCCAAGGAGCAGCATGTCGCTCTTCAGCGCTGCCATGTCCTCCTCCATGCTTCACGGGGACTCAGAGATAGAGTGCTTCCGCGAAGAGCTTGCCTGCGACACCCTTGACGATGATCATATCTTCCTTCCGAAAACAGCGTTAATGGCTTTCCTTATCATGCCTTGCTGCACAAACTCACAAACAACCTCCCTGGGAGTTTCTTGCCGGTGGAAATACACACAAAGAAAGTATATGGATTGACAAGAATTGTAATGATTATTTAGGAATTTTTAGAGAAGGAAGTGAGGCATGAATTTTTCTGGGTTGTTTCTAGAAATTCTGGCCTATGAACTCAAGAACACGAACTAGCAAATGTATGAACTACTTACCAAACGAAGGGTAGCCCCGGGGGCTGATTGGAAGGGGCAGGCCGGCCGGCCTAGGCCGATCGGCCTAGGGGGGCCTCCTGCTCTTCCTTGCTCTAGTTATCTCCGAGCTGCTTCTTGCTCCCTTGTTGTCTTGTGTCCTCGTGCTCCACAAGAATCTAGCGCCCAAACACTCTCGGCCACTCCTTTGTTTTAAATGATGAGATCAATGCCTCCCTCCTTTACTTTGTGTCACTTCTTGTCTTCCATACTTTATGTGCTTTCACTTATTTCCTGCAAAACAAAGTTATTGCTGCCCCCCCATGCTTGTCGTATGCATGTGCCCAAGATGCCAAATGATGGATGCCTTCCATGATGCATCATGGAGCACTAGGTGTTAAGCAAAGTCAAAATCCTCCCCTTAATCATGTTTTGATGCTAATCACTCCTCTAATTTCGAAAATTGAAAATTAACTCAAAGCTAGCAATGAGTCCAAATGTATTCTTAGAGTAGCTTTTAGGCATCAAAAACATTTGTAAGTCAAAAACTTTACGACTACCTTTATTTTGGTTGCACCGTGATCGTTTGCTTTCATTACTTGATAGCAAGGTCCTCCCGCTTGACCGTGGGGGTATAGGTTTAGGTTCTAATTTTAGCCAAACATGAGAGAGAGATTTTTGAACAAATAAAAACAATGGGGCTTAGAAAAATTCTAATTCTAGAGAAATCGATGGATGTCAAGTTGAATGAAACCAAAACTCAAGTTTCCTAGGTTCACGCGAGTCCTACCATGCGTCAAAGATTAAAAATCATTAAAGAACAATTTTGGGCTCTACTCATGTGTTTCTAACATGTAAAACAAGCCAACCATAACATCACGGAGAGGATGAAAGGCTTGGATAGGATCTGAATTTTTGGTTAAACATAGGGTGGCTCATGTCATTGGTTTAAGATAAAAAAATACAAATATAACGACCGAGCAAATAAAAGGTTCTCCAAAAACTTGTTCAACCACTTAAGAGTTAATAAAATGTCTTGCGTAGAAAATTCTATGACTCACTTACTTGGAATTTGGAAATATTCCGGGTTGCCCTCCCGGTAGCTTTATTTTTGATCGGGTTGTCCTCCTGGTAGCTTATTCTTGACTTGACGAACGGGTTGCCTCCCGCCTAGCACTTCATTTAGAGTCCATAGCTAGACTTCTTCTCTTCTTCACTTCGGATCAACACTCTTTGTGGGTGTTGCAATCTTGGGTACCCACTTCTGCACCATCCTTGGCTTGGGCACAGGCTTATTCTTCGGCTTAGTCATTTTTTTGGTCTTCACAGGCTGGCTTTCTTCTTTGGTCTTGACGGATGCAACACCTTCCAAGATCTCCTTCGCTCCCTTCTCCCTTGGCTCTTCCTTACTAATGCGACGATGAGGTGGAACATATTTAGCATTAATAATGTTGCATACCTCGAAATGTGGTTGAAACTTGAATGCACTTCTCTCGCCGTTGATGTCGATCTTGATCTCCCCCTTGCCAATGGCGATTGTCACTCAAACGGTATTAAGGAACAGCCTCCCAAAGATGAGTGGCGGCTTCTCCTTTTCTCCCATCTGGAGAACCACGAAATCGACGGGGATGAAGTGATCTTCAACTTTTACGGGTACATCTTCGGTGAATCCCACGGGATAGCGAATAGAGTTGTCACCCAACTCTAGACACATGGCCGTAGGCTCTAGCTTTGGTAAGCATAGCTTCTCGAACAATTTTCTTGGCGTGACTCCCACACTTGCTCCATGGTCGCATAACGCCTTCTTGAACATGAATGAGCCAATGGAACACGGGATGGTCGGACATCTGGGGCCTCTTTGTTTCTCCGGTCCTTGATATGCAATAACAGCGCCGTATTCCTCGGACATCTTGATGTGATCTACCCCGAGTGTTGCCATCTCATACTCGTTGGCAAGTATGTCATTGCCCATTAGGCTCCCTGCAAGTTGTCCCACTTGCGTCTCTATCATTTTCATCATGTTGAGCACTTGATGGTAAGAGCTTCCGACCTCCGTCACCTTGCCTTCTATATTCTTTCATATTTTGTCAATAGTCTTGAACTTAGTGATGGTGTCCTTGTTGGTCTTTGCTTGCTCGTCCATGAAATCCTTCAATTGTATACGAAGAGGCACCGTATTTTGAATAGATTAACTTGCATTAAATTGAGGTCTACCTTGCCCGTAGTGGAAGTTCGGCAAATCTCCTTTTACGTAGTCGAGCACCTTTGCTTCCTGGACATGGCCACACTCCCCACATTCCTCACATGTGGATCTTGCTTTGGCGGCCTTCATAGCTTTTATCCTCTCAATCTCCATCTTCTCCATCCTCGTCATAAGTGAACCGATATGCCATACAAGGAATTAGGCTCGCATGTATTCATTGAAACGCTACAAAGCTTCTTCAATTGTCTCCGTGGGAAATTGAACAAATGTATAAATCTTGTTGCACAAACTCTGAGTCTTGACCGGCGAATAAAATTTCTTCATGAAGACCCTCATCAATCCATCCCAATTTAATTTCGACTTCACCGATAGAGTGTGGAACCAATGCAAAGTTGCTCCAAGTAGTGAGAACCCAAAAAGCCTTGCCCTTATTTGATTTCGAGTCAACCCTTCAACATTGAAAGTTTGACATAGTTGAACGAATGCTTGGAGGTGAAGGTTCGGATCCTCTTTACCGGTGAAAGGCGATTGTTGCACCATGCGGATAGTTGAGACCTTGATCTCGAATGACCTTTTGACATCTTCAAAATTTAGGATTGGTGGATCATCAATGTCTGGGGTGCATAGCTCCCTGATCTTGCGCTCCGGCTGCGATTCTTTCCCCATGGGTGGCGGTACAGGTTGATCTTCCTTTGGACTTGGAGGTGGCGATTCCTTTGGTGACTCCATCGATCCTTCGATCTCAGCTTTTGGATCTGCAAATTCCTTAGCTTGTGTTGCACGTCTCCTTTGCCTGTAAAATTTTTCTGGATCATCCACAAAAGAAAGCTAGGGTTCGTTGGAGAGGTAGTCGTCCATCTCTGATTAGGGTTAGTGATAAACAAAAATCAAAAAGAAGAACTAGGGTTAGTGGAAATTAGATTAGATTGATTTTTGAGGATGATCAAAGTTAGTAGATGCAAAAGAAAAACCAAAAGAAAAAACTAAAAATTACTTAAAAACACGATACTAGATTGGATCTTGATTGCTTCTTCCCCGGCAATAGCGCCAGAAAAAGGGGCTTGTTGATGTTTGATTATCGTTGCAAACTTCGATCCGCAAGCGTACAGATCACATGGGACCCTCCTTCCCTTAAGTGTAAACCCAAGTTATCAAATCCGTGGAACATGTGCAACGCAAGATTGATCCAATAAAGCGAAAAAGCACTTTGTTGTAGAGAGGTTTCAAACGCATCTAATCTACTAAAACATGAGAGGTAGCAACAGAAAGCAAAGAGATAACCGATCTAGAGATTCTAGATCGTGCCTCTGTGGCATCTGTTCCAATCCTCGAAGGCACCTACCGTACGCGTGATTGACATCCTATCACTATGCCCCGCTTCTTGTGTAGGTGAACCTAGTAGCACGCTCACGAGGAACGTGTTGTAAACACTTGGTAGATCGGGTATGCACCTCTAACCACTGCGGCTACAAGAGCACCCTAAGCAATCAATCTTAAGTATAGATTGAGGAAGAAGCAAAACCAAGAGAAGACAAAACCGTAGAGAAAGCACTTGATTGCTAGAAATCGGATTCACAAAGACTTCACCATGAATGATACATGAATAAGATCACAACCGGGATCCTACCTTGATTTTGATCCTAGCTCCGGAACTCTGACGTGGTCTTCCATGCAAGGTTCCCACGTCGGCTAGGGAAACCCTAGACAACTAGCAGGACCCTCCTCTCAGAGATGGTGTCCCTCTAGCTTCTCTGCTCGTCGGCGGCGGATGACAAATGGTTTTTTTTTCGTGGCACTTTGCACGGGGACTATAAATAGCCCGAAGGGGTGCTAGGTCAAAGGGGGAGGTGAACAGGGCCCAGAATGGGCCGGGCCGGCTAGCCTGGGCGGACCGGCCTAGGCCCATTCTGGCCCGGTTTGTCCCCGCTTTTCTTCCAGATGCTTCTCATATTTTCTTGATTATTTGTCGAACTGCATGTGGGTCCTTGACGTCATTTTCCTCGCGGTTTAGATAAGGGTGCTTGGCGCATGAACTCCCGCATCTTCCGTCTAGGTCCTCGATACTTCTCGGCTTCATGCTTGAGTGCTTGGCTCATTTGGAGTCATGTTCATCTTGTGTCTTGGCTTGTGCCAGGCTTCATGATCTTCTTGTAAAACCCTTGATGAACTTTACCCGGAAGTCCTCATTTAGGTTCATAATTCATGTGTAAACAATAAACTCCAAAACCATGCACGAGTGCGAACTTGACATATAATGAGGGTTAGGATCGTTAGTGTGAATATCAAATTAATACCAACATTGAAGGTAAACTCATGGCTAGGTTGACAGAAATCGACCGCCAATAGGAGGGAGGTGGGCGGAGTTGTTCCCGGCGTCCCCGGCAGGCGGCTGCAGCTACTGCGTGGCGGCGTCCCCGGCGGGAGGCTGCTGCTGCTGCGTGGCAGCGTCCCCGGTAGGCGGACGGCGGCAGCTGCGTGGCGGCATCCTCGGCGCACGGTGTCGGCAGTGCGGCGACGTCCCCACGGTGTCAAGGTGACGGCTCGGTCCCACGACGGCGTCCCCGCAGCATAGAGTTCAGGTATGGGCTGGGGATTCGCTTAGGATTTGTGGAATTCGATGTGATTTTTGCTAGATTTTTCTAGATTCGAGCGTGCTTCTGCTGGGGATTATGTATGGGCTGCAATTGGAGTGTTGTTTCTGCGTGCAATTGGTTGTTTCCCTTAGTAGTAACGCCTGCTGCAATTCGCTAGTTTTTCTATCGAAATTCTACTGATTTCTGATGCTCTGTTAGAATAACAATTCATATTTTCTTAGCACAGAATACCGAACAATGTTTAATCTAGCCATGGGGGAACTAGTTAGCAGGAAGTTTGGACATTCATGTAAGGTAGCTTGACTAATGCATGCTGTTTATTTATATTGCTGTGAATCTGTGTAAGTTTCTGGAGAAATGATCCTATTATGTTTATCTATGTTGCACAAATGTAATATATATTGCTGTGATGGACATGTTTAAATTTGTTGGGATCGGAAATCCCTAACAGATTTGAAGGAGGAAGAAGAGAAAACATCACAAGTGAACTAGGGAACCAAATGGGAACAAGAATTCAACCTCCCCCTTCCTCCACCTCTTGGGATCTATTTATAGGGAGGAGAGGTGGTTTCCTCCTCCAAACCGTAGGGAGAGGAGGTGACTGTTTATGCTATTTCTCTTGGTGGGGTTAAATATTACATCCGGGTCCCTAATATTACAATGAGGTCTTTGACCATTACAATCAAGACATAGTTATTTCAATTAGGGGCTTAGCCCATACAAATGTGCCCTTACACCTCATTTCGGGTCTCTTTTACACACAAAGGGGTCCCTAGAAAAATTGAAGGCTTACATTAACATTAAAGGCCGCCAATGACCATGGCTAAATTCTTTAATATTGAGTCTATGCTGCTGTGTTGTCAAAGTTTACTTTTTGTTGCATCTGCCTTTCCCTTATATTACTGCCTTTCTGAAAGTTTACTTGTGTTGCTGTGTTCTTAATTTCCACATTTATGCCAAAACAGATGGATCGAAGTTGGGTTCATTTGAAACCATTCACACCTGCCTACATGGATGGAGTGGAAGAGTTCATGGAATTTGTTAGAGGAAAAATACCCTGAAGACAGCAAGATAAAATGTCCATGCCGCAGATGTGTTAATCAAGTTTTACAGCATCAACAAGAAGTGAATGACCATATTGACGGACCGGATTGGCGACCAGAGACGGGGGGAGTGAATGGGAGCCGATAAAAATTCTTCTCCAAGAACTCAGCCTATACCCCAAATCACTTCCAAAGAATCTCGCACACACTTGCCAAGATCACGTAGTCACAACGAACCTACTGACCCTAGGAACAAGTTAGATCAAGCCTAGGAACAAAGCGGAAGCAAGCACAAAAAGAACCGAGAGAAAAAGCTAGCGCGAGGCAAACTGCAGCAGAAAATGTCGGTACTACCGGCCCTAGGTCGGTACTACCGATATGGGCTTACTGGCACCGAAAAACCAGGTTATCGGTACTTCCGGCACTAGGTCGGTACTTCCGACTATCGGTACTACCGACCTCGGGTCGGTACTACCGATAAAGACTTTCTGGCAGCTAAAAATCAGGTTATCGGTATTACCTGCACAGGGTCGGTAGTACCGCCCCCCCCAAAAAATTCAGCCCGCGAAACAGCCCCAAACTTTCGATCGATGGATCTCCCAAACTACTTGGAGTCTTGAGACAAAATTTTGGGGAGATGATGAACACCCCAAGGAGAGGATATGCCCCAAAAATTACAGTCTCAAACTCCCTACAACTCCCGGAATCGCGAAACCTTGCCAAGAACACTATGAACTAGGGTTCATCCGAAAATCAACGAATCGAAGGCTAAATCCGGTGTTTGATGGGTCAAGATCATCCACAAAGAGGCACAAGGCACTCACCCATGATCCCCTCAAAGAAATCCGGGGAGAAACGCTCTCAAATCGACGAATCGAGTGACGAACGAAAATCCCAAGAAAAGCACTAAAAAGACCCACGGGAATCACAACGCCGAATCTTCTATACATACCATGAATGATTGACAAGGTCTAGCATGCCGCCCTAGCATCCATCCCTCTCAACAAATCTCTCATGAAGCTCTCATGCTAGCCTAGAGAAAATGGAAGGGAAAATGTCTACCGAAAAAGAGAAAGCAAAGGGGGGAAATGAAACCCTAGCATCGCCGAGAGAGAGCTCATCCACCAACACCCTTGGCTTATATATCGGGTCCCGCCGGTGTGGTAAATGACTTGACTACCCCTTACAATTCAACTGGCGATACAACCCACGTAGGAGTATTTAGGTAAATATGTGGGTCTTGCCATCGGACGGCCACGCCTTTGCCGCACCCCGCGTCCTCCTGACGCAAGCCATGCGATCCCGCCACGTGTCCTCCACTTCGAAGCTTCCCGACGCGCCCGGATCCCGTCTCCGTCGCGTTGGGCCCTCGGACTTGGTTTTGAGGCCCAAACCAAGAAACCGTCCACCGATGGTTTTGTGGGCAAACCACCAAACCCCGGGCGCTCGGCACGGCCTCCCGCCAAGCCCCTTGACTCGGCCGCCACTGTGCACCAGCTCGATCGTCCTTGACTTCGTCTTGCTCGTCTCGCCACCATGTGACCCGCACCTAGCCCCGCTGTCCACCGGGTCCCTCGAACCGAGCCAACTTGTCTCTCCATCTCCCGGAGGCCCCTCAAGGCTGAAGACCTTTTGCGCCCGTTCTTCACCTGCAACAACACGAACTAGGCCGCAGCCTACACCTGCAACACTGAGCCAAGAGTCAGTCCAACACCCGTTGTCAATCACTTATCACTGAGGGGCGGCCATCCATTGACCCTCGGACGCTCCTGGTCCTCAATCTCCCCCTTGATGAGTGCATTGACAACACACAACGCGAATGAAATTCAGATAAGGAAAAATAAGAAGAAAGAAAGCAAAAAAAACGCAACCTTATGACCAAAACCAAAGAAAGGCAAAGAAAGGTCACAAGCCGAGCAAAGCCCAAACTCAAGCAAACCACACTGAAACCAACAAGAAAGCTCCCCCTGAACAAATGCAAGCTCCCCCTGAACATGTGGATGCAATCTTCCAAATTTTAGATGCATTTTTCTGAATTTTTCATTAAACTCACCTCTTCTCCCCCTTGTTGACAATGTATGAATCAAGGTGAAAATGCACAATGTAAGACAAAGCATATAAACATCTACTCGAGCTTCTCAAATAGGCCAAATCTAGTGTCAAAAGCTATAAATGAGACAAAGAGCACTCACATGGATCATAGCATAGTCAAAGCATTGCCACAAAGAATATATTGAAACTTAAGCATGTGACAAAGCAAATTTTTAGATTTTGGCATTTTTATCAAAAGATGGCTCACCACAAATGTAAAAGCCTATCCATGTCATATTCTAGCCTGAGCATGCATATCATCCAGAGATCATACAAGGATATCAAATTCTTAGCAAAAGATCATTGCAAACGCCCATATAGCAAAACATGTCATGTCAAAGCTCATGAGCCATGTGTCCACTTCGGGGAGACTTCTCCATTGGTGAACATCATGCAACATGTTTGCACCCAAATGTGAAAGATGAAGCATTTTAAGCACAAACATGATGGATGGAGCATTTTTAATATATTTCAAAGCATTCACACTTCATTTTCAAGATTAATTCATTTCATGGTACATGAAGTGCCTTTGCGGCAAAAAGAAGCTTATGCTCCTCCATGGATGCAACATAGGCTAAACATTCACAATGATATCGGCCTTTGGCCCAAATGCAAGAAAGAGGCATCCAAGCACAATCTAAGAACAAAAAGCACATCTAGACCAAAAAGTGACATGGATGCACTACTACACATGGGTGGAGCACATTTCATAGAAATTAAGTCAAGATTAGCATTTCATTCCAAAAGGGGCTATCTCACAACACATATATCTCAAATCTCCCAAGAGCATAGCCTCACATTACCATTTCTCCACAAAAGTGACCACAATCTCACAAATAGCCAATGATACTCAAATAAGGCATATAGGAGAAGCTCATAATCCTAAAATGCAATATGATACAAATGCAACATGATATGGAACAAAATGGCTATCCTACCAGGTTTTATACATCAAGCAAAGCTTGTATGTACATCAAAGTAAAAACATGGTATGATACATATGCTACAAAGACAACTCCCCCAAGAACCAACTAAAACGGGCAACAAACCCCAAGTTCCCCCCGCAAGCGCACAAATGTAGCTTGGTCGAGAGGCTTTGTAAAGATGTCGGCTAGCTGATCTTGGGTAGGCACATGGCTCAACACTATGGTTCCCTTCTCCACATTGTCTCTCAGGAAATGATACCTCACCTCTATGTGTTTGGTTCGTGAATGAAGCACTGGGTTTTTGGCTACGCTTATGGCACTGGTGCTATCACAAAGAAGTGGGATCTGGGTGCACTCCTCACCAAAGTCTCTCAAAGTGTATGAAATCCACAACAGCTGGGAACAACAACTCGCGGCTGCAACATACTCTGCCTCGGTGGTAGACTGAGCTACACTTGACTGCTTGCGGGAAGACCAAGAAACCAACGAAGGCCCCAGAAACTGGCAAGTACCAGAAGTAGACTTCCTCTCGACTCGGCAACCAGCAAAATCCGCATCCGAAAAACCATGAAGCGAAAGAGTCAAGGAGGATGAATACCAAAGGCCAAGACCAGGGGCAGACTGCAAGTACCTGAAGATCCTCTTGATGGCCTGTCGATGCGATGTCCTTGGCGAAGCCTGAAAACGAGCACACAGACACACACTGAACTGTATGTCTGGCTTCGTCGCCGTCAGGTAGAGGAGGGAGCCGATCATGCTCCGGTACTCCCGCTGGTCCACTAGTTCTCCGTCCTCGTCCGCGTCCAAAGTAGCCGTACTACCCATCGGTGTCGACATGGGCTTCACATCTTGCATCTGGAACTTCCTCAGCATGTCCTTCGTGTACTTAGTTTGATGCACGAATGTCCTATCCTTCACATTCTTGATCTGCAGTCCGAGAAAGTACTGCAGCTCGCCCATCATGCTCATCTCGAATTCCCTGCTCATCTCATGTGCAAACTTGGCAACAAGGTTATGTGACGAGCCACCAAAGACAATATCATCCACGTAGATCTGCACAACCAATAAGTCATTCCCATGCTTGAGGAGAAACAAAGTTTTATCCACGGTACCCATCACAAACCCTCTGCTCAACAGAAAACCTCTCAATCTCCCATACCAAGCCCGGGGTGCCTGTTTCAACCCATACAACACCCTTTTCAACTTGTACACTCTATGTGGATGTTTCTCACTCTCAAACCCCGGTGGCTGCTTCACATACACCTCCTCCTCTATGACCCCATTCAGGAAAGCACTCTTCACATCCATCTGGTACAACTTGAATCATTTAGCCACGGCAAAGGCTAGAAGGATCCGAATTGCCTCAAGACGGGCCACAGGAGCAAAGGTCTCCTCATAATCGATCCCCTCCTTCTGACTGTACCCCTGAGCAACAAGTCTGGACTTGTTCCTCACAACCATCCCATTCTCACCCTCTTTGTTTTTCCAAACCCACTTGGTTCCTATAGGATGGCAATTTGGAGGTGGTTCAACTAACTTCCACACTTGGTTCCTCTCAAAGTTCTCCAACTCCTCATGCATGGAATTAACCCAGTTTGCGTCAGATAAAGCATGTCCAATGTCCTTGGGCTCAAAGGAGGCAACAAATGCAGCATGAGTGAAATGAGAGGAATTCCTGGACCTTGACCGTGTAGTGCGCTCGTCGATGTTCCCGATGATCTTCGACAGTGGGTGCACTTCTTGAACTCGCCGGGGAGCCTCTCGCCTCGAGACTGCCTCCCCCTCAACACCAACTTCTCTCACTTCATCTTCCTGCCGAAGCGTCGTCGTCCATGACGTAGACGGTCCACCATCTATCGTGGTCGTCGGGGAAGTAGCAGGTACACGCTCAGCCGCGGGCACTACACCGCCATCTTCATCATCTCCATGTTCATGCTCCTCCTCCTGGAAGATCTCCTCGCCAAGTTCGTCGTCACCTGCACACTCAAAGACAAGCTGACTACGTGGCTGTGTCTCGTCGAAGGTTACCTCGCAAGTCTCCACGATTTGGTTAGTTTCAAGATTGAGCACACGATATGCTCTAGAATGAGATGCGTAACCAAAGAAAATGCCATCGACAGACCTAGCCTCGAACTTATCCAACTTCTTCCCTTTCTTCAGAATGAAGCATTTACAACCAAAGACATGGAAGTGACTCACCTTGGGTGTGCGACGGTGCATCAACACGTAACAGGTTTTCTTCTTGTGAACCCTGAGGTAGATCCTGTTCGACACATAGCACGCGGTATTGACCGCCTCAGCCCAGAACCTTCTCAGAGTCCTATGCTCAGCGAGCATCATCCGAGCCATCTCGCACAAGGTTCTGTTTTTCCTTTCGACCACGCCATTCTGGGGAGGCGTATACGAACTCAAAAACTGGTGTTCAAGACCCAAGTTATTACAAAAGGTTTCGAAGCGAGAGTTTCTGAATTCCGAGCCATTGTCACTGCGGATCGCTCGTATGGCATCTCCGTGCCTCTCATTTCTCAACCTCAAGACAAGATCTCGAACAAAACCAAACGTCTCCCCTTTCTCTTCAAGAAAGAACACCCACGCATACCGAGAGTAGTCGTCCACCACAACAAGGACGTACCACTTCCCACCCGCAGATCGCACACGAGCTGGGCCAACAAGGTCCATATGGAGCAGCTCGCATGGACGCTCAGTCATCACATCGGTGAGAGGCGGGTGAGAAGAGGCTACCATCTTGGCATGCCTACACGGCGCACAAACCAACTCTTTCTCAAACTTCAACTGTGGCAATCCTCGGACCAAATTTAGTTTACTCAAGCGAGACAAAAGGTCAAAGCTCAAGTGACCCAACTTCCTATGCCACTTCCACAACTCACTTGAAGAACCAGCCATCAAACAACGAGCAGGACCAGAAGAACGAGAGAAATCAGCCCTGAAAATCTGACCCTCGGGAATGATCATACAGACAAGATCACCTCGAGAATCCAACAAATGAGACTCACCAGACTTGAAACGCACTTCAAAACCCTCATCGAGCAACTGGGAAACCGAAAGCAAATTGAAGCCCAAAGACTTCACAAGAGCAACTCGCTTCAAAGTTACCTTGTCACACACTTGCACTACACCCTCAGAAATCACCTTTCCTCGTCCGTTGTCCCCAAACGTGATGTAGATCTTCTCCTTCACGGGGGTGAGGCTGGAGAACCACCGCTTATCTCCGGTCATGTGTCGGGAACATCTGGAGTCGATCAACCAAATGTTCTCCAAGCCTCCTGCCTGTAGTCAGAAACAAGAACGAGAATGAGCCAACGACTCGACACTGGGGTTAGCACAAAGAAAGTTAAACCAGTGTCGAGCCATCTGCTCAAAAGAGGGGTTAGCAAACATCATCATCCCTTTGCCGCCAGACTTCCCATGTCCCATGGGAGGAATACGAACACCACGAGGGGGAAAACATGGTCCGTAGTTCCTCTGGAACCCAAAGCTATGATCATCTCCCTTGAACCCGTACTGAGGACGAGTAGGGGGACGTCCAGCAAAACCACCACGAGCCTGACTAAACCTCTCACCAGCACGCACACCACCATCTCTCCGATCAAACTGCTCACCACCAATTCTCTGTGGGAACCGACCACTCTGAGCCCCAACCCGACCAACACTCCTCACACTTCCCACACCCCGTGGAAGTCGCTCTCGAGGCTCAGGCATACCATAAGACCGGCGGTACCTGTCCTGGTTCGCTTGCTCCCTAGCAAGCCTCTCATCCCTCTTCCTCTTGTAGCAAAACTCCGCAAGGTGCCTCTCCTTGCCACAATACTCACACTTGAAAGGGATGGGTTTTGGCTTTGGCTTTGGCTTCTCACTGGATCTCACACTCTTCTTACTCACAAACTTCACTAGTTTCTGGAAGTCATTGGCCTTGGATGGAAATTTGGGTCGATCTTGGGTTGTGTCAAGCTTGTTGCAAAGGTGGTTTGGCTTTGGTGTAAATGAGTTCTTGGGTGCTTTTGGGAGTGGAACTTGAATGTCTCCAATCATCTCAAACTTGGGAGTGGACTCAACACACTTCTCATACACACTCTCCCCACTGTTCTCTCCCACTTTCTCCACCAACTTCTCAAAACCCAAACCACGACCATCGGCTGTCTTGAACTCCTCAATCATGATACGCAATTGAGGTTCACGCCCAGACAACCAACCCAACACCTTCCTCAGATAATCATTTTCCTCATATATGACATCCAAGCGAGAAGTAAGCTCAATATTGTGCACACTAACATCATCACAGCTAGAACATGCATTCACCACAGGCGATTTCAAAGATGCTTCCAAAGAGCTAATGGTAGAACGAGCATCAACAAGCTTAGCATGCAAAGTAGGACATGATTTACAAGCACCAAGTAGAGTGGGTCTAGCCTTAAGCTCATCATACTCAGTCCTAAGAGCATCTAGTTTAGACATAGTGGATGCATGTTTCTCATTAAGCACTTTGATCTCATTCAACCAAGCATCACATTCAGAGCATTCAACTTCATCCGAAACAGTAGGAATAAGTTTTAAAGAGTCATTTTCAAGTTTTAGTTCAAGCAATTTAGACTCTAACTCTCCTACTTTCTCACTAGCTTCCTCAAGTTGAGACCTAAGATCTTTCCTTATCCTCTTAGCATCTCTAAGCACACTATCACAGTTATCAATCAATCCATTCAACCTAGTGATCTCAGCAAGCAAAAAGTCGGGGTCACGGTTTACCTCATCCTCGGAGTCGGAGTCGGAGTCTTCCTTCTCGCTCTTCTTGCTACTTGAGCTAAGTGCCATGCCACAAAAGCCCTCAAGTGCAACGCAGCTCAACCCGCTGAGGTTCCGGCTCACATTCTTCTTGCCCTTGCGCCGCCCGGTGTCTTCATCTTCACTGCTCGAGCTTGATTGCGCGTCGCTTGAACTTGTGTTGACGTCGCTTCCACCGGCCACCATGGCTCTTGCCTTGTCCTTCTTGTGGCCGCCGCCCTTGCTCGACCTTCGCTTGGCCTTGTCCTTGCTCTTGGACTTGCTGTAGTGCTTGCTCTTCGAGGAGTACTTGTCTTCACGCCTTGGATGCGCCTTGTACTCGCTCGTCTTGTACTTGTTCTCCTCCGCCTCAGGGCACTCGGCGATGAAGTGGCCACGCTTGCCACACTTGATGCACGTCCCCGAGCTTCGCCTTGCATTCCTCCGGTTCTCATGCAACCGCTCGAACCTCCTTGATAGCAAGACGAGATCATCCTCACCCAACATGTCGAACTCCTCATCTGGAATGGTCATGAGAGAAGACAAGGAAAACTGTCGAAAGGAGGGGTTAGTGTTAGCTTTGGACTTTGATCCGCCCACAAGACCAAGACTATGTGAATCAGTCGTGCCCTCATGCTTGGATTGCAACCTCCTATCGACGTCGGACGACTTGAGCTTAGAAAAGAGATCATCCAACTCAATGGTCAAGTATTGCCCGGATTCCTTGATTGCCTCAACCTTAGCACCCCAAACATTTTGATCCAAAATATGCAAAAGTTTCAAAGCTTGATCATGCTCGGTGTAAGGAAAATCCTCAACATTGGCCTTCATGTTGTTCACAATGGCGGTGAATCTCTGAAACATAGCATCAATGTCCTCACCGGGAAGTTGAGTAAAGTTCTCATATTGCATCCGGTAAGAGACAAAGAGGCGAGCCTTCACATGGTTATCACCACCGTGAGCAACCAACAACTTCTCCCAAATTTGCCAAGCAAGATTCAAATGACGAACACGCTCAAATTCGGGATCACACAAGCTTCGGACCAAGTGATCAACGGCTTTTGCATTCGCCTCATACTTGGCCTTTGCGTTGGAATCGGTCACCATAAGAGTATGGATCTCAGGAGGAATCACATAAGTCTTGTCAAGAACAATGAAATCCAACAACTTGCCACGAAGAAAGATCATCATACGAGCCGCCCACTTGTGGTAACTATTCCCATCGAAGTGCGGAGGACCGCCCCGTTCTACGTACACCATCTTTGGATTCAAGACTTGTTAAAGTCACAAAGAATCCAGCACCAAGCTCTGATGCCAATTGACAGACCGGATTGACGACCAGAGAGGGGGGGAGTGAATGGGAGCCGATAAAAATTCTTCTCCAAGAACTCAGCCTATACCCCAAATCACTTCCAAAGAATCTCGCACACACTTGCCAAGATCACGTAGTCACAACGAACCTACTGACCCTAGGAACAAGTTAGATCAAGCCTAGGAACAAAGCGGAAGCAAGCACAAAAAGAACCGAGAGAAAAAGCTAGCGCGAGGCAAACTGCAGCAGAAAATGTCGGTACTACCGGCCCTAGGTCGGTACTACCGATATGGGCTTACTGGCACCTAAAAACCAGGTTATCAGTACTTCCGGCACTAGGTCGGTACTTCCGACTATCGGTACTACCGACCTCGGGTCGGTACTACCGATAAAGACATCCTGGCAGCTGAAAATCAGGTTATCGGTATTACCTGCACAGGGTCGGTAGTACCGCCCCCCCAAAAATTCAGCCCGCGAAACAGCCCCAAACTTTCGATCGATGGATCTTCCAAACTACTTGGAGTCTTGAGACGAAATTTTGGGGAGATGATGAACACCCCAAGGAGAGGATATGCCCCAAAAATTACGGTCTCAAACTCGCTACAACTCCCGGAATCGCGAAACCTTGCCAAGAACACTATGAACTAGGGTTCATCCGAAAATCAACGAATCGAAGGCCAAATCCGGTGTTTGAGGGGTCAAGATCATTCACAAAGAGGCACAAGGCACTCACCCATGATCCCCTTAAAGAAATCCGGGGAGAAACGCTCTCAAATCGACGAATCGAGTGACGAACGAAAATCCCAAGAAAAGCACTAAAAAGACCCACGGGAATCACAACGCCGAATCTTCTATACATACCATGAATGATTCACAAGGTCTAGCATGCCGCCCTAGCATCCATCCCTCTCAACAAATCTCTCATGAAGCTCTCATGGTAGCCTAGAGAAAATGGAAGGGAAAATGTCTACCGAAAAAGAGAAAGCAAAAGGGGGAAATGAAACCCTAGCGTCGCCGAGAGAGAGCTCATCCACCAACACCCTTGGCTTATATATCGGGTCCCACCGGTGTGGTAAATGACTCGACTACCCCTTACAATTCAACTGGCGATACAACCCACGTAGGGGTATTTAGGTAAATATGTGGGTCTTGCCATCGGACGGCCACGCCTTCGCCGCACCCCGCGTCCTCCTGACGCAAGCCATGCGATCCCGCCACGTGTCCTCCGCTTCGAAGCTTCCCGACGCGCCCGGATCCCGTCTCCGTCGCGTTGGGCCCTCGGACTTGGTTTTGAGGCCCAAACCAAGAAACTGTCCACCGATGGTTTTGTGGGCAAACCACCAAACCCCGCGCGCTCGGCACGGCCTCCCGCCAAGCCCCTTGACTCGGCCGCCACCGTGCACCGGCTCGATCGTCCTTGACTTTGTCTTGCTCGTCTCGCCACCATGTGACCCGCACCTAGCCCCGCTGTCCACCGGGTCCCTCGAACCGAGCCTACTTGTCTCTCCATCTCCCGGAGGCCCCTCAAGGCTGAAGACCTTTCACGCCCGTTCTTCACCTGCAACAACACGAACTAGGCCGCAGCCTACACCTGCAACACTGAGCCAAGAGTCAGTCCAACACCCGTTGTCAATCACTTATCACTGAGGGGTGGCCATCCATCGACCCTCGGACGCTCCTGGTCCTCACATATACACATCTTTGGAATGTCGCCTGCTTACACTCGTTGGATTCATCATGGGGAGTCTCTAGGTGCTGAAATTATTGAGTCCAGAGAGGAGGAGGTGCACCATGATAGATATGATTATGATGATGGGATAAATTTGGGTGAGAATGACCAAGATGATGGCCAACATGGTGACCGAGATGATGATCACGGAGTCACAGAGATGCTAGCAGATTTGTACACATCATTAGAGGCAGATGTAAGGAATCCAAGATTTACCAAAGTTCTTGCCGATGCCAAGCGGCAACTGTGCTCAGGATCAGAGCACTCTAGATTCTCCTTTCTAGTGAGACTTCTTTATATCAAGTCTCGCTATCGAGTTAGCAGTACAACGTTCAGTGCATTCATGAAGCTATTGTCTCAGGGATTCCCTCATTGTGAATTTCCAAGTTCTTATGATGAGGCGAAGAAGAATCTTGGTGAACTTGGCCTTGCATATGAATCAATCCATGTGTGCAAGAACAACTGTGTGCTGTTTCGCAAGTGTACATTGTTTGACAAGGATTATTCCAGGCTAGAAGTGTGCCCAATTTGTGGTGAATCTAGATGGGAATATGGGGATGGAAAAAGGCAGGTTCCTCATAAGGTCTTGAGGCACTTTCCACTTATAAAAAGGTTGAAGAGGATGTTTGTAATGAAACAAACAGCTGAGGAGACCCAATGGTACAAGGAGGTTAGGATGCCAGTCAAGAATGTAATGAGCCATCTAGCTAATGGGAGGGCTTGGAAGGATTTTAATAAGAAGTATAAAGATTTTGCAAATGATCCGAGGAACTTGAGGCTTGCCTTAGCTACAGATGGTTTCAACCCATTTGGCAACATGAGCACTCAATATATTATATGGCCCGTGCTTGTGACACCTCTGAACCTGCCACCATCGGATTGTGTCAATCCAGCAAACTGCTTAATGTCTTTGCTCATCCCTGGTCCATCATGTCCTGGAAAAGATTTTGACTTGTATTTGGAGCCTCTAGTAGAAGAACTGCTTCAACTCTAGAGTGGAGTAAGCACTTATGATGCTCTGAGTGGTAAAAAGTTTGATCTCCATGCCGTTGTGTTGTGGTGCATACACAATTATCCAGCACTGAGCACCTTGTCGGGGCGAACCACTAAAGGCTATTATGCTTGTATCCACTGTGACAAAACTCCTCTATCACGTGCACTGAGGGGCAAAATTTGGTACATTGGCCATCGCTGTTTTCTTCCTAAGGATCGTGCTTGGCGGAGAAGCTTAGCTTTTTGATGGCCGCCCTGAAATGAGGGATGCACCGGGTGAGTTCAGTACTAAAGAGGTCCTTAAGCATCTGGAGAAATTGAAACATGTCAAGCCAGGAAAGCATCCAGCACCTCCACCAAGGAAAAGGAAGCGTGGGGAGGATAGCGCCCCCAAAATTTTTAGTCGCAAAGCTTTGTTGGGGATGCTACCATATTGGAAAGATTTGTTGCTGCCATACAATCTTGATGTTATGCACATAGAAAAGAACATCTGTGAAAACATCCTTGGCACATTACTAGAAATTCAGGGCAACACCAAAGACACTGATAACGCAAGGTTGGATTTGCAAGATATGGGCATTAGACATGATCTGCACTTGCAACAGGATGGCAACTCAGTTGTGCAGCCAGACGCTTTCTATGTATTGAATAGGGAAAATAAAGTGAAAATTTCCAAATGCCTCAAATGTGTGAAGCTTCCAGATGGGTTTGCAGCCAACCTAGGGAGATTCATAAGTGCAGATGGTACCAAGTTGCAGGGCCGGCTGAAAACACATTGTTTCCATGTACTACTTCCAAGTGTCATACATGCTGCCTTAAGAGGATTGGTATGGAAAGATGTGTATGAAGCAATTGCAGAGCTCGGGAAATTCTTCAGAGAATTGTGTAGTAGAAATCTGAGGATAGATGTGGTGGAAAGATTAAAGCTCAAAATCCCACTAATCCTTTGCAAGCTTGAGAAAATATTCCCGCCAGCCTTTTTTGATGTCATGGTGCACCTGGCTATGCATCTACCAGATCAGGCATTGCTTAGAGAGCATGTTCAGTATGGATGGATGTACCCAATAGAGAGGAGATTGGGTACTTTGAAGAATTTTGTGAGGAACAGGGCTAGGCGGAAGGATCAAATGCGGAGGCCTATGCTTCAAGTGACACCTTGACATTTTGTTCAAGGTATATGCAGGATGTTGACACCAAGTTCAACCAGGATGTAGGTTATGGGCCATTAGTTAGTGACACCTCAGTTTTCATGCATGGTGTCAAAATCATAGGAGTTGACAGGAGACAATACATTGATGATGAGATGATGGATAAGCTAGTTTGGTATGTTCTAAATAATTGTGAAGAAGTTGAGCCATATTTGGAGTAAGTATTGTTTTTATTTGCAAGATTATAATCTCCTGATTTTCAAGTGAGGATTTCCTTATTTTTGCTTTTTTGTAACAGCATATGCAGGGAAGAGTTATTGACAGACGGGTCACATGATGCTGAGAAAAGGCTTGAAAAGGCATTTCCTAGATGGTTTAGGAGCCATGTAAGTGTCCTGCACTAGTAGTCACCAACTGGCTTTATGTATGTTGTAATGTGAGTTATCTCATTAGTGGTAACCTTGTATTCTTTGTTTGAACCCCAGATTGCGAAGAAGCGCAATGATCATCCAGAAGAGGTTACTGAAGGATTGTTCGCTCTGTCTTGTGGTCCTGATCTCCGAGTGAGGTTTTCTGCATCTTACATTATCAATGAAGTCCGGTATAACACCGTGGACCATGAGAAATACTTGCGGACTCAGAATAGTGGTGTATTGACTGAAGGTACTCATGACAATCGTGCCACTGATTTTTATGGAGTCCTTAAGGAGATTATTGAGTTACAGTATAATGCCAATCTACAATGCGATCGGACTATGGTTCTCTTTAGATGTGATTGGTACAATCAGGTAGGAGGCAAGACTGTAGGCATCAAAGATGATGGACATTTCAAATCCATCAACATTCAGTCATTGTGGTACAAGTCTGACCCTTTCATTTTGGCAACTCAATCAACAAAGGTATTGTACATGGAAGACATAGCTTTGGGAAAGAATTGGCGAGTGGTGCAGAAATTTGAACATATGGAGATGTATAATGTTGCTCAAAAACTGACCTCCCTCATGATCTATACCAAGATGATCACTATTCTACTACAGAGCATGAAGTGCAGCAAGGTGATGGTGATGGTGCTCAGGCTGAGCCCATTAATCAGGGTGGAGGATCTACTAGATTTGAAGGTAGTCTAGATGAACTTATAAGAAATAGTAGGCAACCCAACATTGTTGTAGATGAAAATGAGGAGGAAGATGAAGATGACACTATAATGGAATATTTGAGTGATGGTGGCAATGAAAATGCTGAAGATGACATGTGCCAAGATGCTGACAGCGAGGACGATGATCTCTGAAACTGCTAGAAGCAAAAAAAGGTCCGCAACACTTCCAATTGATTTTGTCCATATGTTGAGATGCTGATATGCTTACAATAGGAATTTGGGATGCATTTCTCCTAGTTTATACTACTGTGTAGGGCTTGTGCTTGCTTTTCAGCTGGTTCTCGCTTCTAGAGAGCATCCAGAGCTCAGCTGGTACCTACTGCTAGTATAGGTTATAAAATTATGTGCCATTTTAGAGTTGTTATTTGTGTTAAAAAATAAACTCTATTTGCTCAGCTTTGCTTCTGAACAAACTGAGACAGAAAATATATATGCCTTTATGGTGGCCATTTTGTGATATCTGTCAAGGTACATTTTCAGCTTGAGATTCTGTGGTTCATCTGTTTTGTTTGCAAAAAATAGTGTAATAGGCACTTGTTTGGTTTGCACTGATCTGACAAGAAATCCTTTTGTTCAGGCAAACTGTATCGACTCCACCATGCCTGCTGAGGTTGTGTTTGCTGCTAAAGTGGTGAAGCTGAAGGCTGACCAGTTCAAGCCATTCGAGCAGGTGACCCTGGAGCCTTTCGAGCGTGACCACGCCTGTGTTGTTGGTGCCTACAAGATGCCCAAGAAGCAAAAGTCATGTATGTGAAATTTTTAGAGCTCTATCCATGTCATTGCTCTGATTTTAGCATGTAATGAGCCTGCAGCCATCACACAACAGTCTGGTTGCAGCCATCACACAACACAGTAGTAGGAGAAGATTCACCATAGCACTATAGAAGGAATAATGACAGGATAGATAATCCATTCACCAGCTGAAAAACAAGTAGTTAACCACTAAACATCAGTACGAGATTCTGAAGATGTAGTTCACATCACTACTGGAATTTCATCTACTTGTTTCAGCTTCCACACTTATGCTTATTTACAGACACAAGCAGCAAAGACACAAACAGTAAAGACCTACAATCATGCGAGCCGATAACAAAACAAGCATCCACACTCATGCTTCAGCTTCTAGCATGATGCTTCAGCTTGTTGCTTCCATTTGTTGGCCATGAGAGCTTCCACCAAAGCACTACTTATTGTTTTATGCCTTCTCAGATGCAGCTTGGATGCATCAAAAAGTCTTTTCTTCCTTGCCTCCTCCCTCTTGAGCTCACCCTCAAGCCACTTGACATTCTCCTGTGACACTGCCACTGCCTCACGCAACTCCCAGAAGGTCATTTGTTGGCATCACATGATAGCATTTGTTCAATATTGAGCACAGATGAGACTACAGTACAAGATCAGTACATTGTTCAGCACATGACTTAATCATGATAGCATTTGTTCAATGTTGAGCAATGAAACCTTGTATGAGCAATGACATTAGTACAACATTTGGACAACATTTACATGAGCAATGAAAAATAGAAAGAGGGCTCCAATGTTCACCTTCTTCTCCTTCCTCTTCAGCACCATCTCCTTCCCTGGCACCACCTCCTCACTGCTAGACTCTTCGCTACCACTGCTAGAGGTCATCAATTCAATGGTTGTCTTATTGCCTGTCTTTAGCACCACCTCCTTCCCTGTCACCACCTCCTTCCCCTTCTTCTTTCATTGCAGGACGCCGGAGCTGGAGCGGATCACCTGGTGCGCGATAGACTCAGGCATACGGTCGGCGGCAGAGCGGATCTCCAGGTGCGTGCTGGCTCTTAGTGCGTGCTCGGCGGTGGAGCGAGCCCGGCACGTGTTGACCTTAGCCGCCCGGTCGGCGGTGGAGGGGATCCACCGGGGAGCACTGGCCTCAAGGGCGCGCTGCGTGGCAGAGTGGATCTCCCGACGACGGCTGGCCGCAGGCGCGCGGTGCGTCACGAAGCGGATCTCTGGCGACGGCTAGCCTCAGGTGCGGCGATCGGCAGGGGAGCATCCCTCAAGATCAGATCAAAGACAACTCTCTTGCTATCACCAATGATGTGCTCCCATTCGTGGAGCCCCTATCAGAGGAGTTGTCTGTCAGTGGAGCTCCCGTCGATGGAGGGGGAAGCGAGGCACGTCTCGCAGAAGTGGCCCCACTTTTCACGATCTTGGCGATGGGCCGCGGCAGAGCGATTGTAGCGACGGCCCTGCGTAGAGCGCTTCTTGGCGACGGGCATACTGGATCTCTCGCTGGAGGAAGGGGGCAGCCGTGAGGAGGAGTCACCGAGGCAGGTGAGGAAGAGAAGGGGGTAGTGAGGTGAGGACTAGAGGAGACGCCAAGGAGGAGGACTGGAGGAGATGCCGAGGCGAGGAAATGACGACGCGGCTTTGTGTCAATGGCTACGCTCTAGGATAAGAAAATAATAGGATGCGCTCAATCGACATTACTTGAAGTAGTGCAGTGGTGAGACCATTGTTTCTGAGGCTGGTGACCAAGGTTCGAATCCTAGGTTGGTCACCCCATTTTTAAAAAAAAATCAAAAAAACTTGTCCAAAAATTGGCTGGAGCCGAGACTCGAATTCGGGACCAATTGCTAGAGCATGAGAAGTCCCACACTGTGCCAATTGTAAGATCGACTACAAGTGTTGAAACTAATTTACTTCTTCTATAATTATAAGGGCTACTAGGTGTCAGCACCCTATTGGCTCGGATGTCCTGGAGGTGAAGAACACATGGATAGTTGGTATTTATTCTTTTAATCCAGAATTAAATGTTGTAACTAGTATTTCTTCGTCATACACAATCCAATTTCGACGTTTTTTCTTCCTGAATTTTTCTAAAATCACACTCTTTTCTTTAATGATGTTGTTTTGTACAAATTCCATTTTGTAGATCCTATTTATATCCTTTTATCTAGTTCCTTTAAATATTGATTAGAAAAATCATTTGTTTTGCACAAACATTACTAATGTAACTTTGTATTTTGCAATAATAAACTAAACAAAGCTTATCAAGTTTGAAGTGCATATGAATTCAAAAATTTTGAAAAGTACGATACACTTCAATGTTCAAGTAACACTTCATGAAACTATGTTAAACATGTATCCATTTCTAAACAACGTAGGTTCCGCTATTACCGAAATCATTTGAAATTTTTATGACAAGTTTATGGACCCAAATTATGTTACCACGTCAATTCATAGAACCATCAGAGCATTTTATGATATTATTTCAATTATTATACTATAAATTCGAGATGTAAGTTTGAATTATCCCTAATAAACTATTACCTAAATCATTTTTTCATTTGAATTATACCTAAGTTTGTAGGTATTGATGAGTCATAAAACTTTGGTATTCATTACTTTTTCATCTTTAATCATTCCGGGTTTCAAAATCTGGTGTAAAATCGCCACATTGAAAAACAATTCAAATTTTTAATTGACCAAACTTCATCACAGCACAAATGACCAAAATCAACACACTTTCTTGATAGAGCATGATTTTATAAAATTTTAGAAAAAAAATCATCCAATTTGGAGTTGGTATGAGGCAGAAAACTAGTTACAAGTTATAGTCAAAGATTAAAAAGAGAAACCACACTTGTTCATCCCAGTTCATAGCAAGTGCAATTTTTGTTTTTAATCATGGGATAAAACTTGTAAACCGTTTTTCTTCCTCATACGAACTCCAAATCGGTTCATTCTTTCTCCTAATTTTTTCTAAAATCAATTTCTAGAAGTTCAGTTTTAGGTATTTCTCCATTCGAGTATATTTTAAATATGGACTTGTTCAAAGTCAAAAATCATACCGTCCCAATCTCATTTCAAAACTGGGTCCACCTGTCAGTCCCTCTCGGCAGCACAGCACAGGGTCGCGAGCATCTAATTCCGAAACTGGGCCCACCTGTCAGTGAAATGCCCCCGCGGGTGCAGAGCGCGGGCGCGTGATGAAATTCCAAAAACACCCCCACCCACCCACCCACTCCATCTAAAAACACCTGCCTACCCCTCTCGGCCTCTCCCTCTCCTCTCCCTCTCCCCTCTCCAAACCCTAGCCACCGCCGTGGGTGCCTCTTCGACGACGCCCACCGCCCAGCCGAGTCCGCACCTCGACGCCCCGGCCGGGTCCGCACCTCGACGACGCACGACGCCCCGGTCGGTTCCGCATCTTGACGACGCACAACGCTGCGGCTGGGTCCGCGTCTCGTCGACACACAACACTGCGGCCAGGTCTACTTCCTCACCGTCACCACTGGGACTCAAATCTACGACCAGATCTCACCACCGGAACCGGAGTACTACGCCAACGACGACTCCGACCTGATCCCGCTACCACATCGACGAAGTATGGTAAAGACTCGACACAGTGTTCTATCAGGTACGTCAAATCCCTACAACGCTGACGTGTGGATTAGTGTTTGGAGCTCAATGTGGCTACAATTCCTTTACTCTAGGACAACTGTGATAAAGGATTAGGATTGAGACACGTGGGTTAGGGTTTGGAGCTCAAGGTGGATTAGGGTTTGGAGCTCGAGGTGGATTAGGGTTCAGATTTGAATGTGATGACCGTGTACCACACTCTATTAACCTAGATGGTTTACTTTCTTGGAAATGGAGGATATATAATTGAGTGGAGTAGTATGGGTGTGCTCTGACTAAATAAACTAATGGTTTACTTACTGGGAATATCATTTATATGTCGCTAGGCCTACTCTTTGGTTGATTGACTGTTTATCTGCTGATAGATATGCTATAGAGACTCTTATTTAGTTGATACATATGTGATTGATATCTATAGCTCCTGATTTTATTTTGTTCAATATGATTGTCCAGCATCAGATTTGATAGATATGATTAGCAGCTACGGTTTGATTTTCTGTGAAAGTTCATTTTAAGCTGATTATGATGCTTTTTGTTATGATGGTTTCCCTTTTTAACTGATAATGGGTTGGGTAGACAACTTGCTGTTATGATGGTTTGCATGAATATGTATCATGTAAATTGTAGGTGTTGTTAATACACAGAACTTTGCTTGTTAGGTGTCTATTAATCAGAGGTGTTATTAATTAGAATTTCCATCAATGCAACATCCTGACCTACCCTATGTGATTTCGCATGTAAGAAACTTCAAGATGTCATTACGAGAGGAAGTGGGACAACAATATAGCAGAGATTAAGAGAAGGTTTGAAGAACTTGGTCTCCCATCAGATGTAAATTCATTTGGAAATGAACCAGCCCCTTCAAGGGGAATTAGGAAAGGGGTACGGGGTAGACGTGCTAAAGATACAAATGATTCGGAGTATCTCCCTGAGGACTAGGTTCAGGGAGACACCGCTGATGATGCAGAATTAGACGAGGAGCTTGTTCCCCTTGTGGTCATTGAGGTACCTAGGGATGGGATGCACAGTTGCATGTTTTACTACTATAGTAGCATTTCCTTATATTTCACATGTTTTTCTCCTACTGTAGGCTCCTCATAGTAGACGTACAGAAGAAATTCTGCCGGGAGGTGCAAGATCAAGTAAGCGAGTGAGGACTAGTCCTCCAAATGAGAGACTTGCTGAAGATATACCAACTGACAGAGCAACACAAGCTAAGAGAGCCAGGCAACATACTTCAAATGAGAGACCTCGTGGCGTCAACACAAGGTCCTCCACAAGGCAGCAGCCAACTGAAACAGTTGATCAAGTTCAGCAAGCATTGCCTCCTGTAGCCGAAGATGACAATGGTCTGCACAGTCCAAGAGAGTACGAGTATGACTGGTCCTATGATGGAGATTATGACAATTGATGGTCTTGGTGGAGAACATGAGGAGCACCGTGAGGGACAAGAAGATGAGCTCCATGAAGAACGTACGCAAACAGGTCATGGAGGTAAATGTCATTTGCATTTAAATTCTGCAATTTAGTTCCACTACCAATATTTGGGGAGTACTAACATTTTGAACTTTTGTTATTATGTAGAGCTTGCCCAAAGAGCTCCAAGAAGGCCTAGGCCACCAACAAGCACTTCGTGAAAACCTCAAATAGGTCACGCAACATTTGTAACGGACCCTTAACACCCGTTACATGGACCCCATCTGTAACGGTTGTTGTTTGGCGCTCGTTACGCATAAGCGTGGCAGGCTCGACCCCGACATGGCCAACATAGCGCCCGTTACCAATGAGGACTTCCAGTAACGGGCTTCTTAAATGCCCATTACAGTTATTCTTTGTAACGGACGTTAAAATGCGACCGTTACGAAAGTTAAACCTATCGGTAACGGGCCCTTTGAGTCCGTTACTGATCACTACCCTATAGTTAATGGGCTCTTTAAGTCCATTACCGATCACTGCCATATCGGTAACGTGCTTTTAAGTCCGTTACTGATGACAACTTGACGCCCGTTACTAGACTCGGAGCTCAATAATTGAAGTCCATTAGCACCCTCACTGTCGTCAAATATTTGACTATGTCATCATAGAAAATATTGGATATCACACAATCATATAATCATGTCTCTTAATAAGATGCAAAACCACAAGTACACATAGATAGTAGTCATAAGAGCACATTCTACATATTTAAGATGCATATATAGCTAGCATCACATGTTCACATATGACATGCATAATGTTCAGAACAAACAGATTCACGTGATCACATCTGACGTGCATTAGTAGGGGCACTAGTTAGATGGCTTCTTTTGTGCTACAGCCTCATGTTCAGCTATCTTTGCCTCTAGTTTTACAAGTCTTTCCCGCAGCTTAGCATTCTTCTTTGCAGCTTCAGCAAGTTCAATATCCTTCATCTTCTGTGTGCCTTTAAGCTTCTCCACCTCAGATTCTAGTATTTTCTGACCATTTGCTAGGAGATTTATGTCGTCCACAGCCTTGTCATCCATCCTTCTATCCACCTTGTCGAGTACTTTCCAAATGTAGTGAAGATCCTCCCGAGTAACAACACATTTCTACAACAAAGGCAAATTGATGCAAGTTTCATAATTAGATTGCCAAGTTTAATATCATGAAAGATGTAACTGGTCAAACAAGAAAGTTGTTTAGCTGTAACTGGGATCAGAGCTTGGTTGATCCTGTGGATTTGTTTCCAGATCATGTCAATGTCCTCCCAAGCTACAACACCTCCCAAAGACAAAGGCACTGGATGTTTAGTTAATAAAAGTCGATGTAGCATGGAGATTCAGAAATTGAAGTAGTATATAGAATAAGTTCAACAATTTTGTGAGCAGCATATGATGAGTACCATGCATTAAATTTCAAGCATAACAAAATTTCTACTCGAAAGGTTAATAATTTTGCTCCCGAGTAACAACACATTTCTAAAACAAAGGCAAATTGAAGCAAGCTTCACAATTAGATTGCCAAGTTTTATATCATAAAGTTGTAACCGGTCAAACAAGAAAGTTGTTTAGCTATAACTAGGTTCAGAACTTGCCTGCTGCTTCTCTTTACCAATGTCATCCTTCTTCATTCTTTCCATCCTATTTAGGAATGTGCAGATGTAGTCTAAGGTTTTCTTGAGCCTGTCGATTTCTGTCCAGATCCTGATAATGTCATGTGCTGGTACAACAACTTCCTAAAACAATGGAAAAATTGATGCATTGGAACCATTGATCAGTGAAGGCACTGGATGTTCAGTTAATAAAAGTCGCTGAGCATGAAGATTCAGAAATTGAAGCAGTATACAGAATGAGTTCAACATTTTTGTGAGCAGCATATGATGAGTACCAGGAATTCAATTTCAAGCATAAATCTAACTTCAAGTATACCAAACTCGAGGAAGGCTCGGCCTCTGCCTGCCGGGCGTCGCCGGAGTGCACCCCCTTGGCACTTGCGTGCGTGTACGACCTCCTCCCCCTGGCCGACGAAGAACCAACCTCTTCGCTGCGGAACCTCACTCTCTTGGAGGGGGCGGCACGCGAGGCCTTCTCCTCCTCACTGCAGAAACTCCCTCTTGAGTCGCGGCGGCGGAACGACTGCTTTCCGCCGGCCATCTCTGCGACGGAGACGAGGAAGGAGAAGGGGAGAGAAGGCGACGGAGACGAGGAAGGCAGAAGGTTTGAGAAGGAAGGCAGAATGGTAGAGTGGTAGGGGAGAGTGGCTTTTGGTCAAACATTGGGAACAAAAGATACGTGGATAAGCCAAACCTCGTCTCCAATGCACGGGGGCGGCGCGTGGGGCCGGCTCCTCCTCGTCGGTTTGGAGGGGCAAATGCGACGCGGAATAACCATCCCGCATAGTCTCCTTTGTATCTGTCTTGATTGACAGGTCAGCCCGATCTCTCAGAGCTCCCATTTCGACATACAGGCATAATCAACAAAAAATCTTTTGAGACAAAACAGACATAATATAGATAAAGATAACTTGTCCACATATATAGATAAAGATTACTTGTCCACAAAGATCCACACAGATATACATAATTATTACAAACAGTTAACTTGTCCATCTAGCTAGGCCTTAACTTGCCCGTCACATTTTTACAATGGTCATGCTATCTGACCATGCACATCAACAAAAGCATGGTATCTTCAACTAAGGTTTGCTTTTTTTGCAGCCTCTTCAAATGCAACCAAGGTATCTTGAAACACATCGAGCGCATCTTCATGGGCTGCAGATTTTGTTTAGCCACAAACTTGTACCGCCTCATGAATGCAGCCTTTTTGAGGAGGATGTGCATTTCCTCCTTAATATTATCAACCTCAGGTTTCACATATTCCCAGACAGTGTCATGCCATTTTGATTCCTATGGAATGAAAAACATAGGAAAGTTGCTACATTGATCATTTGGATGAACCATATATAGGAATGAGAAGATTGAGATAGACAAAGGAACAAGCTAGCCATTTCATAGGAACAAGTTGCTACATTGATCATGTTAGAAATCCTACAAAATCTCTATGGAACAAGCCATTTCATAGGAACAAGTAGATCAAACTCAAGCTCAAGCTGCTCCATCTATAGAACAAGTAAAAGGCACTGTGATTCAGAGAAACTTGCCTCGCCGTCGCTATGGTAGTTGCCAGCGTCGGATATGAGGTCCTCTACACCTTCACCGCTACCTCGACCCCTCTCCGTCGTTGCAAGACATTTGCTGTCGCAGACGTGAGGCAGGCACCTTGCCCTCTTTGCTGCCCCCTCGCCGGCACGCTCCTCCCTGTCGTTGCTTGGCCCCTCATCGGAACCCAAGAGGATCCAGTCGATGACGCTCATCTCCGGCTTTTGGTTCGCTGCACCGCCGCTTGGCCCCTCTCCGACGGTCATCGTTGTTTCCGTCTTCGCCGCAATCTCGCCGACGTGTGTGCAGATTCAGTTGCAGCACCGCATCGCGTTCGGCTTCTCCTCCTCGATCCACAGTGCGTGGGGTCGTCCGCTGCTTGGCACCTCGCTGGCGCTCATCGTCGTGTCCCCACCTCTGCTCACCTCGCCGGTGCCGCCTCCGCTCACCTCCGCTAATCCCTAGTGAGAAATTAGGAAAGCGTCGTGTGTGCTGCACTTATCCATTCGGGATCTTATATTAATTTTCCAAAATGGAGAGCCATTACCGACGTAGGTTCGAGAACCCGCGTCACATTGGTCGTCACGTGGGCCCGGGTAGGCAATGGTTATCTTTTTTATATAGGCTGCTGACGCTAACACGTGGGCCCGACACTAATTTTTTTGAAATGAAACTTGCTTCCCTCAAATATTAGAGCCCATTAAACAGCACCTATAAATTCATTAAAAATACGAACAATTAGTAGTTGGTCATTTAGTATTCGAATAAAATATCAGGAGGCACACTTGTGTAACCAAAATTATCAAAATTCAAATTTTTATCTCGTGTTTGGGATATAATAATTCTAATAACGTATTAGGTTGGTCTAAAAATTCTACAAATTGAGTTGGCAACATAATTTCGGTCCCTAAACTTGTCATAAAAATTTCAAGTGGTTTCTAAAAAGGAAGATCATACTTGTGTACAAATGTGTACATCTCTCACATAGTTTCCTAGAATGTTACTTCGACACTGAAGTTTTCCACACTTTACAACAAGTTCGAACTCATATACATTTGAAAATTTAACACAACCTTGTGTCCACGTTAACAATACGAAATACAAAGTTTCATTAGTAATGGTTGTGTAAAACAAATATTATTTGTATGTTCTACTTATCAAGTATAAGATAAGGCATAAAAACATTACTAACGAAAAGGAAATATACACTAAATAATGAAATTAATGAAAAGATGGCGATTTTAGAAAAAATAAGAAAAAACAATCATCAAATTTGGATTATGTATGACCCAGAAATACGTGACACAAAATTTGGTTCCAGATTAAAAGGAGAACTATTTCCTTTGTGGTCGGTTTCCAGCAAATAGAGGTATTAATAAATTAAAATAAGCTATATGAATAGTCTTTGCATTGGAACTTGAAAAGAGGTATTAAAATAAGGTATATGAACCGTCTTTGCGGGACGGAGGGAGTCAAAGTCTTTTGTCAAATGCGATGCTGGTTAGTGGACACGCGTCGCCGCAGTGTACCGCGATCCGAGGCGTAGTGGCGTGTCGCAGTGGGAAGACTGGCTGCCTGGCGGTTCCCCGTCTTGTCATATAAATGCCCGGCCAGCCAAGAGCTTCTTCCATAAGCTTTCCTCAAGCGCGCCACCAAGAAAACCCCAGCACCACCGTCTCCGGTCACCAAGAGCTTCTTCTTCCTCAAGCGCGCGCATGGCATCGTCGTCGAGTGAGCCATCAAGGAAGCGGGGAAGGGAGGAGGACGACAACGATGAAAGCCGCCGTCGTCAGCTCATCCAGGAGGCGCCGGCGCCGTCGGCCGAGGAGGCACTGGCACCGCCGCCCGTGGAGCCCTCCTCTCTAAGTTCTCAACTAGTTTTGGACAACATTTGGTCCGTCCAAATGTTGTACGAAGCTTTCAGAAAGCTTCAAGAGGTGGCCGTTCCGCTCGGCTTGCCAAGACCCAACGATCCGCTGCACAGGTCCGTGAAGGATTTCTCCTTGAAGATCCATTGGTTGGCTGGGGACCTTCAGAGAGTCATGGTCTACGCCAACGGCAACGGCGACGACGACAACAACGGCAATAATGGCGGCTTCGACGGTGGTGACGAACGCGGCCTCAGCGGCTCCGACTCCGACTCCGACGGTGGGGCTCCTCTGGCGGTGGCGACAAGTCTTCTACCTTAGCTTAATTAATTTGTTCATCCTCTATGTGTTCGTCCTCCTGTTTGTTCGTGGAACTCTGCTTGTTTGTCATGAACATGTTCCTCCGTTAATATGTGTTCCTCCTGTGTGTTTGTTGAACTTGTGGTGAACTACATCTAAGTGGCAGGGGAGAGTGGCTTTTGGTCAAACATTGGGAACTCTGCTTGTTTGTCATGAACATGTTCCTCTGTTAATATGTGTTCCTCCTATGTGTTTGTTGAACTTGTGATGAACTACATCTAACAATGGCAGAATGGCAGGGCAGAGTGGCAGCGGGGCAACAATGAATTGCAATGTTTGTTACTCTACTTGTTAGTGAAAAGATTATGAGTTTTGAAAAACTCTGTATAAAATCATTGGAGACGCGGGTGCAGGCTGGTTAATTTCACACTAAAATGTGAACACAAATGAATTGATTAAATTTGTGATATGTGATACATTAAGATTCGTGACCCAATTGTCATTCCATTCCATTTTCTTCATTCATACATTTAAGTTTGTCATCTGTGACAAATTTTTCATTCCTCATTCACACAGATGAAACAAATTAAAGCACCACTTTTCACATCACAATTACTTCTTTGCAGCATACATCCCCAGTAAACATCCAAATACTACACAAACAGCACCCACAATAATCAAGTTCATCTTCCAGATCACATTGTCCATCTTCTCCTCTAGTGCTTTCTTCCTCTGCTTGTCGTCTGGTGCTTTCCTCTGATTGTCGCTCCCAAGTTGACAATCCACTGAATCAACTACTTCATCGATCACGTCTGCCCAGTTCGACGGTCGAAAAGATATGACGCCTGCATCCTTCAGCATCTGGAGATACTCCTTCTCGAAACGATAATATCCACAAAGCTTGGGGAACTGTGCAAATCACAATCACATAAGAACCCTAACTCAGATTTGGGAAATCACAGCTCAGACTACTCACCGCATTCCTCGCACACTTGAAATAAAGACGACAGTGGTTTTCACCTTCCTTCTGCATCCTCCCCTCCACCACCCGAGCCATACCACAGTCCGGGCAAGGGACCAGTGGGAAGTCGTTTAGCTCACCGACTGGATCCAAGCCGATGGAGTGAATGCGGCTGCCCCGGCCACCTTGAAACCTGCTCCTGCCACGTCCACCTCCAGACGAATCGGCGTAGTGCGACATGTGCGCGTAGGTGGGGAAAGGAAGGGCGGGCGGCGGTGGAGCTCAGAGCGGGGAAGAAGAAGTAGGGAGCTCAGAGGTCAGAGCGTCGTGTGTGCTGCGCTTATCCCATTCGGGATGTTATATTCATTTCCAAAATCAAGAGTCATTTCTGACGCGGGTTCGAGACCCCGTGTCTCATTTGTTGTCAGGTGGGTTTGACCGGCCAGGCAACGGTTATCTTTTTTATATAGTCTGCTGACGCTGACACGTGGGCCTGACACTATTTTTTTGAAATGAAACTTGCTTCCCTCAAATATTAGAGCCCATTAAACAGCACCTAAAAATTCATTTAAAATATGAACACTTCGTAGTTGATCATGTAGTATTCGAATACAATATCAGCAGGCACACTTGTGTAACCAAAATTATCAAAATTTGAATTTTTATCTCATGGTTGGGATATAATAATTCTAATAACGTCTTAGGTTGGTCTAAAAATTCTACAAATTGACTTGGCAACATAATTTGGGTCCCTAAACTCGTCATAGAAATTTCAAATGGTTTCTCAAATGGAAGATCATACTTGTGTACAAATGTGTACATCTCTCACATAGTTTCCTAGTATGTTATACTTCAACACTGAAGTTTTCCGTACTTCACAACATGTTCGAACTCATATACATTTGAAATTTTAATACAACCTTGTGTTCATCTTAACATTACGAAATACAAAGTTTCATTAGTAATGGTTGTGTAAAACAAATATTATTTCTATGTTGTACTTGTAAGAAAACAAGATAAAGGCGTATAAACAACATCCATGAAATGAACGAAGTTATATGCGAAATAATGTCATAAATGAATAGAAGTTGATTTTAGAAAAAATCAGAAACAAATATCATCAAATTTGGGTTACGAATGACGGAGAAATACGTGATTCAAATCTTGATTGCAGATTAAAAGGGGAAAAGCGATCTGTTCTTCATTCGAATATTACTGGATCCGCATCTCCTTTGTTGCTCTTCCATAAATTCACACAGATAATATGAGCAACATAGATTTAATTTGCAGGTGCAAAAGGAAAACATAGATTTAGTTTCCTATTACCCATTCGAGCTTCACCATTTCACGACGGAGCCTACAGGCTTCGGTGCAATACAGAGCAATTTCCTCAAATCCTTTATCCACGCCGCAGTCGTTGCCTGCGCACGGCTGATCTCCGCGCACCTGTGCCGGCGGTGGCAGCGGGTCTCCCCAAATGCGCCACGTCGTCCTCCAAATAGCTTTCGCGGCCTTCTTGCGCAAAGGCACACAGCCCTCGTTGCTCACCCGTGTCGTCGTCCCGCCGCCGCCCGCGACCCGCCTCATGTACCGCTTCGCGGTGTCGTCGGCGGCGGCACCGCCATTGTCCCTGTATAGCAAGATGGCGTACAGATAGACCGCCGCATCGTGCCCACAATCGGCGGTGCACCGAAGATCATCGCTTTGCCTGTTTTCCATGAACACGGCGTTGATCCCGGAGTAGAAGCAAGTCCCCGGATTGCCGAGATCGGTCAGCATAGCAAGGAAGGCTGTGTAAGCGGTGAGGTCCCACATCCAAGCAATCTCATCTCTTATCGCCTCTATCGACAAACGCCGGCCGACGTCGCAGTGGCTGCACAGGCGACGCATGGTTGAGCAGGTACCTCATAGGCTGCAGAGGTCACCCAAGGGCCGCTCCGAGGTAGCACCGACGAGCGCCGCAATCTCAATGTGGACCTCCTGAGGGAGGTCCTCCAGCAGCGACAGCTAGTGCGGCCTGCTAGGCATCTCCAGGAAACATGGCAACCACCATCTTCTCATCCCTAATCTCCTACCCCCGCGCAGAGAGAGAACGCGCCGAGGAATGAGGACGATGAGGAGTGTATGCAGTTGTGGTCTTTTCACGGGTAGATGAAGGGGCCAGCAGGGCAACAGTTTTTATCGAGGAGTCAAACTCTTTGAAGTTGGACCAAATATAGACCAAATAATAACATTTCGCACAATGGAGAGTTGTTGGCGACGCGGGTTGGTGAACCTGCGTATTCTATGTTGGGCGGGTAGGGTTATCTTTTTTATATAGGTTGCTGATGCTGACGCGTGGGCCCGACACTATTTTTTTTAATGAAACTTGCTTCCCTCAAATATTAGAGCCCATTAAACAGCACCTAAAAATTCATTAAAAATATGAACAATTCGTAGTTGGTCATTAAGTATTCGAATAAAATATCAGCAGGCACACTTGTGTAACCAAAATTATCAAAATTTGAATTTTTATCTCATGGTTGGGATATAATAATTCTAATAAGATCTTAGGTTGGTCTAAAAATTATACAAATTGACTTGGCAACATAATTTGGGTTCCTAAACTTGTCATAAAAATTTCAAATGGTTTCTCAAAAGGAGGATCATACTTGTGTACAAATGTGTACATCTCTCACATAGTTTCCTAGAATGTTATACTTCAACACTGAAGTTTTCCATACTTCAAAACATGTTTGAAATCATATACATTTGAAATTTTAACACAACCTTGTGTTCACCTTAACATTACGAAATACAATGTTTCATTAGTAATGGTTGTGTAAAACAAATATTATTTCTATTTTACTTGTAAGAAACAAGATAAAGGCATACAAACAACATCCAGGAAATGGAGTTATATACGAAACAATGTCATAAATGAATAGAAGTTTATTTTAGAAAAAATCAGAAACAAATATCATCAAATTTGGATTATGAATGACGGAGAAATATGTGATTCAAATCTTTGATTGCAGATTAAAAGGGGAAAATAAAGCGAACAGTTCTTCATTCGAATAGAACTAGCCCCGGCCTGACGCGTTTTCCTAATAATATTGGGCCTTTCAGTTTTAAGGCCCACACACGCCCACTCGCGCTAGGGTTAGTACGGAATGACGCCTCCCTCACGCAGTGGCCTCCTCACTCTCCCCTCGTGCCGTCGTCTTTCTCCCCCTCGCGCCGTTGCCTCTTCCTCCCACTCGCCCCCTCCGCCGCCGCTTCCTCACCCTTGCCTTCCTCCCCTCACCCCCTCCTCCCCCCCCCCCCCGCGACATGATGCATGCTACACACCTTCGCTGAGACGCACGCCACACCACCCCTCACCTTCCAGCGACGACGACTAGGAGGAGGAGGAGGGATCCAGCCACGAGGTCGACGCGAGGACATGGCGACTAGAGATCCCTCCGCTCCGACAGTGACAAGGTGAACTGCATGCTAGAAATCCCTCCTACATCATTAAGATACATTCTTGACTATGCTCACCAGTAGCGTAGCCACATTGGGGCCAGCTGGGGCAGCCGCCCCAGCTAATCTGCCCTAACTCGACTATGTTCCTTCTTCTCTGACGATATTTTTAAGCTTCGGTAGTATTTCTAGATGGCGCCATGACTCATAGGACCTTAGTACTTGCTCATTTGTGTCTTTGTTCTTCAAATTTAATACTACATTTTGAAAATTTTCACTAAAATTTGTGCAACTGCAGCATATAGATGTGTGAATTTGTGTCTTTGGACTCACTCTTATATTTGGTTTTGCTCTTGTTCCATATATACATTTGGACATTCTCTCCAAGTTGAATAAGTACCTCATCAGCAACAGAGGCAGCGAGCATGTTCCTCTTTAAAATGGTAAGGTCGTATTGCCTGAACAAATTTTTTGGTTTCTGAATATTGCATTTATGTTAATGGTTTACCATAGAACCAATGAGATTATAGTAGGCTAAACTAGTTACTGTAATTATTTTCTCATTTGTATGGTCTTGTACATAGTTCTGTGGGTGTTGATTAGATAAATGCTTAGCTGTTATGCATGGTTAACTAAAAATGTGCTCTACTTATCTCCTGTTGTAGCATGTCTCCTGGGAGAGCTAGCAGTATGGTCTGCTTTTTGTGCTATTCTTGGACACTGAGCTGACCTTTCTCTAATCCCTTGACAATTAATTCACAGGATAATTCTGTCGAGGACTGCCGACCTGGGCAATTTGAAGAAGATGCATATAATGAAGAAGATGGATATACCACTGCTAGTGAAGAACAAGAGTAGGTGGGTGGGGCTACGGGCCGAGCCAGAGTGCCAAGGACAGCGACAAAGTGGCCAAGAGACAAAATGGTAGTCACTGAGGTTGATAGGGGGGAATGCTAGTACCATTGACACAAAAGCGCAGGTTTAGGGCGCTTGCAGGGCTCATTGCTAGACAAAAGATACCTTTGGATTTGCCAGAAATAAAAAAACTAAGTGATGAACAAAAGTGGTACTTGTTTGAAACCTATATGCAGAAACACTTGGAGTTCCAGGAAGACATGAAAGAGCAGGCATTCAAGCTTTTGTGGAAGATTGCAGCCAAGGCTTCGAGACAATTCAGATTTCAGCTTAGGTGAGATTTTGTCAGAAAAGGACTCGAGCCATTTGGAAAGCACGACTTTATCAAGACGGAAGAGTGGACAGAGTTTGTGAAATAGAAGGAAACCGAGGAAGCCTCATCTCTTAGTGGCAAGTTCAAGTCACTTCGAAGCCTGAACACAAACGAGCACAGCATGGGTCCAGCTGGTTATTGTGGAAAACTACCACTGTGGGAGGAAGAGGACAGGAAATTAGCTGCGGCTGGGATCACGAACCCATATGATGCCATCATTGATGATCGTTCTAGGAATTGGATGCGAGCAAGGAGTAAACTAGTGGTGAAAGATGGTGTTGCCAAGGTAGTGTTCAACAAAGTAGCAAATGAAAGTGTGGCTGCAGACATCATGGAAAAGAATGCACATGTAGAATCTTTAGGAATGACTTCATGGCTGAGGGAGAATGATGTGCTAAGTCAGTCCTTGGGCCGCCCCGAACAACCAGGTCGCGTGCGTGGTGTCTCCAGCTACCAGGGCTGGAAGTTTGCATGGCCTCAGCACGCTTCCATGTACAGGAAGAGGAAGAGGGCCAATACTGACTCATCAGTTGATAAGCAACAGATGAAGGAAGAAATCAAGCAAGAACTCAAGGCTGAGATGGAGAAGGATATGCTTGACATGATGGCATGAGGGTACCAAGTGGTGTTTGCACCACTGTCCAATCGCACAAGCCCTTCACCCGCCGGACTGAAGAGCAGTTGTGCGTCCGCAGATAATGTAGGTTTGATCAACGGCGCTACAGAGTTGTCGACAGAGGTAGTGCACATTGCTTCCCCCACACAAGAAGACCTTACAGGGACGTTGACTGAACCCACAGACTGTGGCCTATGGATCATATTTCACGGTGTTGAATGTGAAGCTGCAATTGGTGTGGTTCAACCAGAGCAGACTACGCTACACACAGTCCCGATTCATGAAGACTATGCTGTGGTCGAAGTGCTGCATGTATATTCTGTCTTTAGGGATCACGCACTGGAACACCCTCCTAATGACGAGGTGACGACACTTGGACAAGCTCTACACTAGAGGATACAGTGGAAGAGGTGTCACATTCACATCAAGGGAGCACCAATTGCAAAGTATTGTTCGCACACTATGGTACAACTTCCTTCTGGTTCAGAGACTACAGGACAAAAGCAAAACCCAGAAACGCAAATTACAGAACAAAATTCCCCACTTGGTAACCCACCTCCTTCTCCTCGTCAACACCCAGAAACGCAAATTACAGAACAGATTCATTCGCAACCTGGTAACCCACCTCCTCCTCCTCCAGACCCAGAAACGCAAATTACATCCCCACCTTCTCCTCATGAAAGAACAAAACCTCCATCCCCAAAAGAATTTGCTCAAAACAATGATGCCAAAGCAGGAGCCCAGAGTCATGTGTTGGCTGATGCCGAGAAATCTGTCGACGACAGTTCGAAGAAAGCTGCAGGTGCATCTGGGCCTAATATCTCAGCAATAGCTGCTGGTCAGACACCACCTGAGAAACCTTCTTCAGCCATCTCAAAGTAGCAGGAAAAGAAACTCGCTGAAAATAAAAGGTCTACCAGAAAGCAATCTGAGAAACCTTCTTCAGCCATCTCAAAGAAGCAGCAGCAGAAAATTGCTGAAAATAAAAGGTCTCAGAAGCCTACCACAAAGCCTTCTCCAGCCATCTCAAAGCAGGAGGAAAAGAAGCCTGCCAGAAAGCCATATGAGAGAAATGCCAAGAAGAACGCGACCAATGTTGCTATGACTCATATTAACCCAAACTACAAATTTTGAAATGCAATGCCCAGTGCTGCTGAACTCAAGCATCCGGATACTACTCCTTCTGTCACTAATCTCCACAATTTCTACATGGGACGTTGTAAGGACAATGATGAGCCTCTGATTCAGGGCATAATATGGCACAAGCACGGCTGGTGGCCTGTGAGAGAAGATGAAAAATACGAGCTGTTGTCTGTGATCATCAGCGACTTGTACGATCTCTTCAACTTGGATGCTTTGGATATGGGACTTATCCGTTGTTTCATCCTGTAAGTTGCTTGAAAATTTAATCTGCTTCTCACTAATCATTTTCTATCTAAATGTGCTTTCTGCCTTAGTTCATCTTTACTATGTATTTTGCCTCCTTACACTTTGTTTTTTCTTAATATTAGGAATATGGTTGTAGAAGTACGGCAGAAGAAGGAACACGTTGCCTTCCTTGATCCTGAATGCTTTAGCATGTCAAACACACAAAATAATAGGGATTTTTTGTGTCCTATACGAAGCGTGCCTACCAGTCATATGCTAAAAAGAGAGTCATCATTTCTTGCTATAACACTGGGAAGCACTGGATTGCAGTGGCGATCTTTCCAAAGCAGAAGACGGTCTTGTATCTTGATTCATATAGGATCCTAGGCGCTAATTTCTCTGAGTTGGTACTTACCATTGATGAGTAAGTTCTTTTTCTTTCTTAACCTACAAACTTCCTCAACAAACTCTGCGGAGTTTATTAATGCTGCTGTAACCATTGTTGCATGTTTTGTTGTAGTGCTTAGAATAGTTACTACGATTACAACAAGTTGCCCCGCTACACCTTGAACCATGAGAAGGCTTTTCATGTACGTATTACATAGTATTTCTTGCCTGTGGAAGCTAGTACTAAAGCTTGAGTTTATTTCTTCTCACCACTGTTTGTCTATGTATATTTATCGCAGTGCCACCAACAACCTTACAAATCCAGAGTCTGCAGCTTCTATTGTGCCTATCACATGCTTACAGTAAAAAATAAATTGAAGGACCCTGAGGTACTTTCTTGGGATCTGCAATTGTAACACCTGCAACTGAGCACAGTTCTTGCTTATTAGCACTGCACATGTTTGGTAACCACTTGTGTGCTGACTGCTGACATTGTTATATTCAGGCATTTCACATACCTACTTGTCAGCTGCACCGAGGCACGCTGCTCCACATTAGGGAAAGAACTGCCTCATTCCTCATGGACCAGGTGATCACACCCTCAGGAAAATTTCACATTAATGATGCTATTCTGGCTCGCATTGTATTAGATACCAATCCTCATGGCCAGTGATGATATTGTTGTGAACCTTACTTAGCTTGTTAGAAGAGGATACTCAATGCCTGAATTTTGACAGATTATGCATGTGAATCTTGTGGATTTCTATTCAGTTTGTGGAGTTTTGTGAATGTGGATGCTGGACCTAATTTTTGTGAAAGTAGACAACGCGTCTCCTTTAGTCAAGACAGAGGAGACGCAAGTTCATAGTACTCGTCTCCTTTGGTCGATTAGAGGAGACGCACGTACACAGTAGGCGTCTCCTTTGGTCCAGACAGAGGAGACACACGTACACAGTACGCGTCTCCTTTGGTCGAGACAGAGGGAGATGCGTACTGACAAGATGCGTCTCATTTGGTCGAGACAGAGAGAGACGCGGGTTCACAGCAGCCGTCTCCTTTCGTCGAGACATAGGAGACGCGCACTGACAAGACGCGCCTCCTTTCGTCCAGACAGAGGAGACACGCACTGAGAAGACGCGTTTCCTTTCGTCCAGATGGAGGAGACGCACACTTACACGACGCGTCTCCTTTCATCAAGACAGAGGAGACGCGTCATTTTCCGCGTCTTCGATGTTGAGTTCATGTAACGGGCTCAGTTTTTGTGGCCGTTACCAAAGGTCTATGTGGGCCCAGAGAAACAGACATTTCAGGTGACCGGTAACTAGTTTCGGTAACGGTCTTTGTTAGACACCCGTTACTAATACATGTTATGAGTAATGGGCTCAGTGTCTGCACCCGTTACCAAAGGCTCCGGTGGGCCCGGAGAAACTGCCATTTCAGGTGATCGGTAAGTAGTTGTGGTAACGATCTTTGTTCGACGCCCGTTACAATTACGTGTCATCAGTAACGGGCATCGGCCTGTTACCTTTGTTGGCTTATTTGTAACGCTTGATCGGTAACGGGTGTTTTGCCCGTTACCAATAGCCATCCGCGCCCGTTACCAATGTCTGTTTTTCACATAGTGAAGGGGTATCTTACTTGATAGGATGACGAGAGCGATGAAGAAGAAGCTGCCCATATCTGTTGCTGATGGGTTCAAAAGGCCACATGACCCTGTGCAATCTGCGAAATTCACTTCTGAGGCTGGTGTCATTGTTAGGGATTCCGTTCCTATCCTAACCTATTGGAAACATTACAAACAAGATAAAAACCTGCTCGATGTCTTTGTTGGACGGTTAAGTGTAAGTTCCTCTTATCCTCTATACTATGTATGTGTTACATTTAACTGTGAGATTGATCATCTTCTGCAACTAATGAATGATCTTAATCAATAATTTTTAGGGAAGGCTGGCCATTGATATCAATCAACAACCAACAAAGGATGCTTGCTATAATGTTCTCCAGTCTACTATAAAGCAGAGGCGCTATAATTTGAAGAAAACCTACTACACCGGCATCCCAATTGACCAGATCAGAGCCACCTCTCCTGTACCATACATGACTGATGCACAGTGGAATGAACTGGTTCAGAAGTGGTTAGATCCAAAAAAACATGGTATGTCCTATCTGCTGAACTCCACAGCTAGCTATTGTTGCCATGTAAATCAAAGTGTGTGCAGAAAATTGCTTCAGAAGTGTCTTTTTGTTTATCTAGCCTCTACCCCCCAATAGAATACACATGAAGCATGAATGCATGATTTGATTGAAGTAAATGTGTAAGGTTGTGACCTGTGAAAGTTCTCTGATTTATATGAATTAGTCTATTCCATTTTGGACTTAATGGTTAGTTGATTGCTTTGATATTTTACCGTGTTCAAATAAAAGACATGATTCTTCTAGCTGATGTTCAGACATCATTTATCATTCTTGAGCTATTTTTTATTTATCTGGTAGGTCCCACAAGTGATGCTACATAAGTTTCTCATGCTACAGCCCAGTAGATCCAATAATTTTGATTTAATTATAATCTGTATCACTTGTTGTTGCAGCGAACAGCTAAAAAGAACAAGGGAAACCGTGGCAAAGTCATGTTTCACCAGGCGATGGGAGCTCGATGCTATGTTGCACATCTCCATGCATATGTAATAGGGCACTATTTTGTATAGTTTCTTTTTTACTCCACTGCTATGTGCCAAAGTCAACTAATTTGGACTATGTGCATGTCATGCCAAACAGAGACAAAAGAAAATTGCTGCAGCACGTGCAAATCAAGAAAATGCTACTAGAGAACAAGAAGCTGATGTTGATGGAGAACAAGAAGCTGCCACTAATGGAGAACAAGAAGATGCTGCTGATGGAGAGCTTGATGCGGTGGAAATCTTCAAAAAATGTCATACTAGCCGCAAGAAAGGAATGACTGACATTACAAAAGAAGCAATTGTAAGTCTAATATCACCATATATTTTCCCAGCATCTTCCAATGTATCTCTTATTGAAACTATCTTAGTGTGGAAACTAAGATGGCTTGAAATGTCCATAGTTGTTTTCATTATGCCGAGGTAGCTTGAGTCTAGAGTGTTTTCTAAATAGTTTGCAACTTTCACTGTGGCCTTCTTGTGCATGCATGCATGACCATGAATTCTTGGTCTAGCTGTTCAATTTCTGCTAATAGTGTTGTCGGCTTGTCTCTAGTAGTGTTCAGTTTCTGCTAGTAGTGTTGGTCAGCTGTTCAATTTCTGCTAGCTGTTCAATTTCTGCTAGTAGTGTTTGGTCTATTTTAATAATTGTTTGCTTAACAGGGAGTGTGATAGGTTACATGATACATGCTCTTTACTAATTTCCAATTATTTTTCCTTTTAGTACTGGGAATCAGCTAAAATGGCAAATCATTGTAATTATGTTTTGCACGATTCTTTTAGCTAGTCAAGTGAATTAGTTTTTGTGTTCTTTCTAATCTCGAGAACCCTAGTCATATATTTCACTTTTTCTAACATGATGAAAGTATTGTGTCTCCCCTGTTACATACATTGAAGTAGTCAAATAAGATGAATACAAATGTCTCTTTAAGTCAAGATTCTGAAATTTACCAAGTTTAACTAGGTTCTTGACAACTCTTTGGATTGAGGCAGGCTAACATGGAAGCTTTGAAGGATCAACCTCTTGCTGAATGCAGTGCACTATCAAGTGCACAGGTTGTCTCCAAGGTGCTCCCTAGGAATAGCAGTAATATCTTCTTGAAGAATATTGGTCTGTAGCCGACAAGCCCAACAAAACCACCAACAGCGAAAGAAAAGGCACTACAGGAACAACTTGCGGATGAAAAACAAGCTTCCACTGTTCTCCAAGATGAAGTCAATGTGTTGAAGCAGAATGCTTAGAACATAGAGGAAGCCCTTCAGAGGACACAAATGGAGCTGCAAGAGTGCAAGAAGGCGATGGAGGAGAACAAGAAGGCGATCGAGGAGAACAATTTGCTGCTTAAGCGTCTTCTACAGTTCAACTGTGGTGGTAACTTATCTGGTCCTTCATCTTGATCATCTTGAAAGCGTGCTATTGTCTTTTGCTGGAACTTAGTCAAGTTGCTGCTACCTTTGCCGTTTGTGAACTGAGTATGTGAACTGTTGAGTCATTGATGTCATGATGAACTTGTGTCATGATGTCACGGTGAACTTGTGATGTGTGATGGTGAACAGCTTATGAACTTGTCTAAGTTATGTCTCCTGAATATGGTGCTTGGAGTGATATGAATGTAACTGTGAATTGTGTTGATCTGAATGGTGAACAGCTTATGAACTGGTCCAGAATATATAATATGGTGCATTGTAACTATGAACTTGTGTTGCATCCAAAGGTGCAATCATGAGTGAACACGTGTCCCAAACAAAAATGGCCACGTGGAGCCACCAGAAACGACCACGTGTCATTACCCAAGGGACCCACGTGGCACAACAGGAAACAGAAACGTGGGCCAATCAGAAAACGACACGTGGACCAATAATATCATAACACGTGGACAAACCAGATCATGACATGTGGACCAATAAGATCACGACACGTGTACTACCCAAGTCGCGACACGTGGAATACCTAGGTGCCGACATGTGGACCAACCAAATAAGGACACGTGGACCAACCAGACCAGGACACGTGGACCAACCAGATCAGGACACATGGACCAACCATATCAAGCCACGTGGACCAACCAAACCATGACGCGTGGACCAACCAGAACATGACACATGCACCAACCAGATCATGACACGTGGACCAAAGAGATAATGACACGTAATCTTCCGGGTGCACGTCACCACGTCAGCGTCCGTGTGGAACGAACCACGTCAGCAACCAGTGTGGCACCGAGCCACGTCAGATGCCAGCATGCACGGCGCCACGTGGCAGTCACTTCCATGACGAAATTAGTGACGATAGTCCTTAGTCATAGAAGACAAGTGGTTACGTGACGAAAAACGTGTTCGTCACAGAAAATGAGCAGTTCTGTGACGAAATTGACCGATTCGTCACGGTGCGTCAAATGTGACGCGTGTTGTAGAAGATTTTGCGTCATAAATTTGTCATAGAAGATTTTCAATGACAAATTTGGCTTGTTCCATGACGAAAGTGTTTTGTCATTGATGTGAAGTTCTGTACTAGTGTATTTTGTGACCTTGACCATGCGGTTCGCTCGTTGATGTCATGTCACACCCGAATTTAAAGGCAAATTCGAACGCTCATATTATATGTGTGCCAGGATCAAAGTTCACACATATAACGACTCAGTGATAACCAAAACACAGTGCCAAAACGTAAAGAGAGTATTAAACTTTATTACAGACCAAAATGTCTCATAAACGAACTAATAATTAACGAGTAGCAATGCAGCGGATAGGCTCAACTCCACAGGCAGTTGACTGGTGACACGCCCGCCTAGAATTCGTCGAAGTCTCCAGGGAAATCTGCAAACTTCTCCAAGTCTCAACAACATCCGGGTAGTGTCGTTGCAATAATGAAAACAAGTGTGAGCACATGCCGTACTTAGCAAGTGGAAACATAATAACATGCAAGGCTTTTTAGTGGAGGCTGATGGTTTAAGCATTCAGCATTTTAGTTGGTCAAGTTTTATTAGCAACATAAATACTAGCAAGTGTAAGTTTATACCAAACCCACAATTAACATAAGAGAATAAACAACATAAATAAAGATAGATGCATCAAGTTAATTGTTGACTTCCATAGATTAATCATGTGAGGGTCCAGGCCGCTCTTGACCGTGAGCACGGCTAATCGATTAGTTTTACACTCTGCAGAGGTTGTACACTTTCACCACAAGTCGCATAAAGGTTCTAGGAACTTTAAACCCAACCATGCGATGCTGGCCAAGCATCATACCACACTATCTAGGTGTGATTGCATAGGGACACTACGAGGCCTTTACAAAGTTTCCCCAGTGTGAAGCAACCCGCGAAGGTTCCGAGCCGCCGCAAAGCATAAAGTCCCCTAGTAGGTACCGTGTCTTAGCAAAGCCTAACTCCCTACTAGAGCAAGTCTATACCTTGACTAACGCTCCCCCTTGCCCTTATCATGTAAAGTCACCCCAACACTAGAGTCCCCAATTAATTAGCCAAGGCAGAGCCATTTGCCCTTGTAGTTGCACTGTTGTCCTGGGTGGTCGCTCCATGTTCCAATTAAACAAGGTGATCTTGTATTAATGAAGGTATAACATAAATAAATCAAGTTTCATAAAGTTCATTAATATCATCCACCATGTTAAGCATAGCGAGAGCTACCCAACGATAAATTAAAACCCAGGTTGTTCAAGGTAAAGGATTAAAAATAATCTAGTCATGTCCTTAATAGGGTCCCATCAATTTAATGCAAGCAAAAGTAAGAACAGTGAATTAAATGCATGTTGTATAGGTAAATATGTATGTATCAAGGAAGACTTGCCTTCAACAAATCCCTGTTGCTGTTCAGACACTTGAACTTCTTGGTCTTCAAATCCTTCAGCCCAAACGTTCTCTACGCATCACATCAAGGTACATACAAGCACACAATAGAAAAAAATAAGAAACAATCACCAATAGTATGGTCAGAGCAAAACATAGGCAAAAAGCTATTCTACTCTTCGATACGATCGTTTGGACATAAAGAACGTTAAAAACTGAGCTAAAACGAATAAGTTATGACTAAACAAAGATGTTAGGGCATAACTGTGAAGAAACCAGGGTTGCAGGGGCTTAACAGCAAGAAATCGAGGGCTAAAATGTAAAGAAACTTAAAAACAGAGGGGCTTGTTTGAAAAACTAAAGGGCTGGACCTCGGCTACTAAAACTATAAAGCTCAAGGGCTAAAACAGAAGAAAACGGACCTATCTGTAAGGATCTTTGTATGGTGGAAGGACCGGCTTGTAATTTTAAAAATATCGGGTGTGTTTTCGCAAAACGGCACGGTCATGCGGGGAAAAAGGCCGGGTCGACCGGTATTGACTCTGGCAGATTTGATCCGAGTCGTCGGATCGGGATCGGGCGGTTGAGGTGAACGGCATGCGGCCAGCAGCGGTGCTGTCGACGGCGAGCGGCGGCGTGCAGGGGATTTTCCGGCGAGCTTGCTCGGATTCGAGCTGGGGGGCTCGATTGGTGATGAGAACTGGCCGGGGAGGTCACGGGTGGGGCGGCGGATCGATCTAGGGCAGCAGGGAGGTGAGACGAGCGACGACGACGGCGTACGGCTCAGCGCAGCGACGACGGCGGAAGGAGAAGCTCGGGCGAGTTCGATCTCGCGAAGAAGGACGTCCGGACGAAAACAAGTGACACCCTTGACTTCCTCACCTCCTTGCGGTCCTTCTGGTGGCCTCCTCGACGACGAAGCGGCGGTGAAACGGCGAAACAGCGGCGGCGGTGGATTAGGGTTTTGCGACGGCACTGCGACTTGAGCTCGAAGGCGGCGGCTAACGCTTGAGGAGACGGCGTGGCACGGCTTGCTCTATATAGAGCCGGGCACAGGCTAGGCGTGCGGGACAAGGCGACTCGGAGGCGTGGGCGGCCGGGACTCGGGTCGGCGGCAGATACGACTCCGGGACGGGGACGGCTCGCGGTTGGGGATGACAACCCGGCCCCACTGGTCAGCGACCGCAGGCGGAGGCGAAGCTGGCGAGCCAGCGCTGGGCCGATTCTTGTTGGGATGAGACAAGCAGCGGGCGCGCGAGAAAGAAAGAGGGGCACCGGCGAACTTCGACAAGCAGCTGTAGGGTCTGGGCGGGGTTGAGAGCAAAGGGTGCTGGGCTGAACCAAGAAAAAGAGAAGAGGGGGCAAGAAAGGACTTCTTCAGCTGGGCTTCGAACAAAAACTAGGCCAGGAAAGGAAGGAAAGGTTAAGGGTTAAAAGAAAAGGGATTTTGAATTTTTTTTAAAAGGATTCAAACATAGAATTCAAATTCAAATTTGAATTCAACCAAACATAAACTATGCACCAGCATGTATGCAACAATAAACTCCAATATTTAATTATTTAATTTTCAAAAATATATTTAAATGCCTAAAAGTTCAATTACACCTTATATTCCTTAGACACATACCATGTTTCTAATCAAATTTTATTGAAAGCAAATTTAGTAAAATTAGGGTGTTACAAATCCTACCCCCCCTTAAAATGAATCTCGTCCTCGAGATTCGGAAAGATTGAGAAAAAGATTGGGATACTCTTCTTCAACCTATCCTCTCTTTACTATGCTTCTCGATCAAGTGGCATACCTGACATCCGATCGGGAAGAACATCTGAATGATCACACCTTACTATAATATCCACCAGAACTTTCCCATCAAGCTGGTTCACTGTACTCTCAGAAGATGGTGAGGATGTAGCTGGAAATTCAATCCTCTCTCCAGCAGGACTAGTGAGTAGTACGGATCTCTTAGAGCACTGGATCACTGCATCACATGCAGCTAACCATCCCATCCCAAGTATCACATCAATCCCTCTTGATTCCAACACTATGAGATTAGCCCAAAAATCTTTTCCCATAATTTTGAGACTGACCTTCTCACGCTGATAAGATGCCTTCAATTCCCCCTAGGTGAACTAATTAGCATGTTGCGAGTCGTGGGACTAATGGGTATATTATGCTGAGCTATGAACTGGAAAGTAATGAAAGAATGGGATGCTCTAGAATCAAACAAGACTGATGCGGGGGTGGAGTTAACAAGGAACATACCAAGCACCACTTGTCGATTGTCCTGAGCGGAATCTGCACTCACATGATTCACCCTGCCACGTGCATAGTTCTGCTGTCCTCTGCTGCTTTGTGGTGTCTACCCTCCATTCTTTGTAGGTGTCTGTACAGGAGTGTTAGGAATAGTCCTCTTGGGGCAACTGTTGGCCCAGTGGCCAACCTCTCCACACTTGAAGCATGTGTTATTCCCAGGAGTATATGTCCACTAGGCCTCATAGGGGTACCGATTGGAGTAGTCTGCTGATTCTGCTGATAAGCGGGGTAGTGGTCTGCTGAACTAGACGTTGAGTCTGTGGAGCTGAGCGCTGATACTGCTGCTGTCCATAAGTCCCACTTGAGCCTCCAAAGCGAGATGGTGTCCACTGCTGAGTGCTAAAGCGAGGGTGAGTGCTGCTTCCTGATGGTCCTAAAGTAGTAGCCTTCCTCTTTATCTCTCCCAACTCTCTGCGCTTAGATTACAAGCATATTGCTCTATCAATCAGCTCTTGGAAAGTCGGAAAGGTGTGAGACATTAGCTGATACTGAAGCAGTCCAGCTAACCCATCCAAGAATAGCTCTTGCTTCTTTCTATCAGTATCAACAACCTCAGGCGCGTAGTGAGACAACTCCATGAACTTGTCCCTGAATTCTGGCATGGACATCTTTTCCTGCTTGAGAGCAAGAAACTCCTTTTTCTTCAGTTTTAGTACACCAGCAGGAATGTGGTGGCTCCTGAAGTTGGTGGTAAACTCCTACCAGGTGATAGCATTCGGATTGGCATGAGCGGCAACAAAAGCATCCCACCATGCCGAGGTAGATCCTTGGAGTCGTCCTGAAGCATATAGGACCTTTTCCCTATCATCACGTTGAGCAATGGTAAGCATCTTCTCAATGGTCTTCAGCCAGTCTTCAGCTTCCCATGGATCAGTAGCATGAGAGAACAATAGAGGCTGGTGGCTCATGAACACCCTATGCCTGTTCACTGGAGCTTGCTGTTGTGCATGGGGCGGATTGTTGGCTTGGGCCTGCAGATTAGCTACAGTGTTGGTTAAGTTCTGAAGTAGCTGAGTCTGGGCCTGCAGGGAGTGCTGCATGACTGGAGCCATCTGTGGCTGCTGGGATGAACTGCTGGAGTTACTTCTTCTCCTTTGGCAAATCACTGGGGTTTGATCGACTCCGGATCCTGACCTGGTTTTCACTATCTGAGTGTTAGGAACATTACTTTAGATGTTTGCACTAAGAGTAAAACTCTGAAAGACAAGGCAGTAAAGACTTTCAATTCTGGACAGATTCTGTTAACTCCAAACAATAGGATGTAACCCTCAGTACGGGAATCCAAAAATTATAAATTTTAACCAGAGAAGTATAATGAAATTATGGAACTATTCCAACTAGAATCACCTCAATCCAAGGTCTGTAGCTTTAGTTATGAAATAAACAAGACGTCTGGGTCAGCTGAGTTTACAGATTCTGATGGTTCCAAAGTTTCGTATATAACTCTCTGTATATAACTCCTAAATTTCTTAAATGTTTACTGATAAGCCTTCATATAATTTCTGAACTGTTCCAAGTGGATTTACTGTATTCTGAGTTCTGTAGCCCGAGATAAAATTAGAATAGTACTGCTGACTCAGAAAATTCTGCGAGCAGATTGAGAACTACTAGATTGTATTAGGGGTAGAGCATAAGGATTAAGAGATTAGGATAAGAAAGATATGGATTGAGACAGAGATAAACCCAACTAACACTTTACTAAAGAACCAATGTCATTGTGGTCATCACTCCACAACACATTGCACTCAGACAAAAATTCCAACTCAAACATTAACACAAACTCAAGCACCCAAACACACCACTAGACTAAACACACTTTAAATGATTGTTTAGAATCTAATGATTACAAAGATCCTAACTGAATCCTAAGGACTCCTATCTTCTTCAAGGGGTTCAGTGTGAGCTTTAGGAGAGTCGTAGCGGGGCCTCTTGGGTGATGGAGAGGAGTGGGGTTCTTCAGCTTCAAGAATCACTGGCTGGTCCTTGTTGAACAAAGCAGCTTCCAATGCACACTTCTCAGCTTCTAAGGTGAAGATCTTCCTCTGACCTTCAGCAAGAGTGTTGTTGGTGTCATCCAAGGTAGTATTGACAGCAGCTAGTTATCCTCTAACATTGTTAAGTGTTCCTTCATAGACTGGTGCTGGAGCGATGTAGGTCTTGGCTTCACCACTAGCTCTGTAAGGAGTGTATCTGGAATAAGTGTCCTTCAGTCCATCCCGCACATTGTGAGAGAGTACATAGAGTGCCCTCCGTGTAGCTTCTGCAATTCCAGCATCCACGGTAGTCCTGTAGGCAACATCCTTGTGCTTTGATATCTCTTTGTTTCCATGGAAAGGCTCATCATTGTAGAGAATGGCTGTGATCTCCTAGTGGGGCTCAAACCATGGGTGAGTCCACAGCTCGCAGTGGTAAGCTGTTGGCACATGGTAACCCAGGCAGAACACTGTTACCCTTAAGTGGTCTGCCATGGGAATGCCTCTCCCCTCTTGGTTGTAAGAGAACACCTTCCATGCCACCTTCTCAGCTAGCTCTCTTCCCTCTTCAGCTTGCTCCTCTTGCTCCTCCACCTGATCTTGATGATCTCCTTGATCACCACCTTGTGCTTGCTCTTCTTCCTCTCCCTCTGGAATCACCTCCTCTAGGCCTTCTTCTTCCTCATCTGACACAGTGATGGGCTCTGCAGCAGGTGCAGGTACAGTCTGAGCTGGAGGTGCTTCCATCTCGATTTCTTCATTTGTATCACAATTATGGAAAGCATTGTAGTCCTCCTGTGGCGCATACCAGTGAGTGGATCCCACGAGAGATGTCCTCAACTCACGAACCATCTAAAAAGAAACATGTGATGGATGAGATAGATGCCAAGAATAGGTACTAAAAAGGGAAGACCCAAGTAGAGATCAAGGATGAGATAAAGCAAGGATGAAATTATCAAAAGTAAAGCAAGCATAAGGCAAGAATAGCTTCTAAGATATTATAATCCTTAAATCCGACCATTTTCTAACTAGGCTAACGTCCTACAGTCAACATGGCTCTGGTACCACTTTGTCACAACCGAATTTAAAGGTAAATTCGAATGCTCATATTATATGTGTGCCAGGATCAAAGTTCACACATATAACGACTCAGTGATAACCAAAACACAGTGCCAAAACATAAAGAGAGTATTAAACTTTATTACAGACCAAAATGTCTCATAAACGAACTAATAATTAACGAGTAGCAACACAGCGGATAGGGTCAACACCACTGGCAGTTGACTGGTGACACGCCTGCCTAGAATTCGTCGAAGTCTCCAGGGAAATCTTCAAACTTCTCCAAGTCTGAACAGCATCTGGGTAGTGTCGTTACAATAATGAAAACAAGCGTGAGCACATGCCGTACTCAGCAAGCGGAAACATAATATAACATGCAAGGCTTTTTAGTGGAGGCAGATGGTTTAAGCATTCAGCATTTTACTTGGTCAAGTTTTATTAGCAACATAAATACTAGCAAGTGTAAGTTTATACCAAACCCACAATTAACTTAAGAGAATAAACAACATAAATAAAGATAGATGCATCAAGTTAATCATTGACTTCCATAGATTAATCATGTGAGGGTCCAAGCCGCTCTTGACTGTGAGCACGGCTAATCGATTAGTTTTACACTCTGCAGAGGTTGTACACCTTCACCACAAGTCGCATAAAAGTTCTAGGAACTTTAATCCCAACCATGCGATGCCGGCCAAGCATCATACCACACTACCTAGGTGTGATTGCATAGAGATGCTACGAGGCCTTTACAAAGTTTCCCCAATGTGAAGCAACCCGCGAAGGTTCCGAGCCGCCGCAAAGCGTAAAGTCCCCTAGTAGGTACCGTGCCTTAGCAAAGCCCAACTCCCTACTAGAGCGAGTCTATACCTTGACTAACGCTCCCCCTTGCCCTTATCAGGTAAAGTCACCCCAACACTAGAGTCCCCAATTAATTAGTCAAGGCATAGCCATATGCCCTTGTGGTTGCACTGTTGTCCTGGGTGGTCGCTCCATGTTCCAATTAAACAAGGTGATCTTGTATTAATGAATGTATAACATAAATAAATCAAGTTTCATAAAGTTCATCAATTCCATCCAGTAAGTTAAGCATAGTGAGAGCTACCCAACAATAAATTAAAACCCAGGTTGTTCAAGGTAAAGGATTAAAAAATAATCTAGTCATGTCCTTAATAGGGTCCCATTAATTTAATGCAAGCAAAAGTAAGAATAGTGAATTAAATGCATGTTGTATAGGTAAACAGGTATGCATCAAGGAAGACTTGCCTTCGACAAATCCCTGTTGCTGTTCAGACACTTGAACTTCTTGGTCTTCAAATCCTTCAGCCCAAATGTTCTCTACGCATCACATCAATGTACATACAAGCACACAATAGAATAAAATAAGAAACAATCACCAAACAGTATTATCAAAGAAAAATAGAGGTTAAAAATCTTTCAACTCTTCAGTACGATCGTTTGGACATAAAGAACACTAAAAACGGAGCTAAAACAAAGAAGTTATGACTAAACGAAGATGTAAGGGCATAACTGTGAAGAAACTAGGGTTACAGGGGCCTAACTGCAAGAAACCGAGGGCTAATATGTAAAGAAACTTAAAAATAGAGGGGCTTGGTTGAAAAACTAAAGGGCTGGACCTCGGTTACTAAAACTATAAAGCTCAAGGGCTAAAACAGAAGAAAACAGACCTATCTGTAAGGATCTTTGTATGGTGGATGGACCGGCTTGTAATTTTAAAAAGATCGGGTGTGCTTTCGGAAAACGGCAAGGTCACGTGGGAAAAAGGCCGGGTTGACCGGTATTGACTCTGGTGGATTTGATCCGAGCCGTCGGATCGGGATCGGGTGGCTGAGGTGAACGGCATGCGGCCAGCGGCGGTGTTGTCGATGGCGAGCGGCGGCGCGTAGGGGATTTTCCGGCGAGCTTGCTCGGATTCGAGCTGGGGGCTCGATTGGCAACGAGAACTGGCCAGGGAGGTCATGGGTGGGGTGGCGGATCGATCTAGGCCAGCAGGGAGGCGAGACGAGCGACGACGACGGCGTACGGCTCGGCGCAACGGCGGCGGCGGAAGGAGAAGCTCCGGCGAGCTCAATCTCGCGAAGAATGATGTCTGGACGAAAACAAGCGACACACTTGACTTCCTTACCTCCTTGCAGTCCTTCTGGTGGCCTCCTCGATGATGAAGCGGTGGCGGAACGGCGAAACAGCGGCGGCGGTGGATTAGGTTTTCGCGGCGGCGCTGCGACGTGAGCTCGAAGGCGGCGGCTAGGGCTTGAGGAGACGGCATGGCGCGGCTTGCTCTATATAGAGCCGGGCGCATGCTAGGCATGCGGGACAAGGCGACTCGGAGGCGTGGGCGGCCGGGACTCGGGTCGGCGGCGGATACGAGTCCGGGACGGGGACAGCTCGGGGTTGGGGATGACCACCCGGCCCCACTGGTCAGCGACCGCGGGCGGAGGCGATGCTGGCGGGCTAGCGCTGGGCCGATTCTTGTTGGGCTGAGACGAGCAGCGGGCACGCAAGAAAGAAAGAGGGCCACCATCGAACTTCAACAAGCAGCTGCAGGGTCTGGACTGGGCTGAGAGCAAAGGGTGCTGGGCCGAACCAAGAAAAAGAGAAGAGGGGGCAAGACAGGACTTCTTCAGCTGGGCTTCGAACAAAAACTGGGCCTGGAAAGGAAGGAAAGGTTAAGGGTTAAAAGAAAAGGGATTTTGAATTTTTTTAAAAGGATTCAAACATAGAATTCAAATTCAAATTTGAATTAAACCAAACATAAACTATACACCAGCATGTATGCAACAATAAACTCCTATATTTATTTATTTAATTTTCAAAAATATATTTAAATGCCTACAAATTCAATTACACCTTATATTCCTTAGACACATACCATGTTTCAAATCAAATTTTATTGAAAGCAAATTTAGTAAAATTAGGGTGTTACATGTCACCAATGATTCTTGAAGAGGGGTGATCAACTTGCACTTGCCTGGGAGCCTCTCACCTAGAGACTACCCGCCCCCCACAACAACAGCTACCACCCTTGCTTAAGGTAGATGTTGATGTGTAGTCGCAGAAGTAGAAGGCCCGCCATCAACCATAGTCGTCGTAGATGTAGAGGGTACACGATCTGTAGTAGGTTCACGATCCTCGCCATTATCATCACTAGCTTCTCCTTCTTCCTCCTCAAAGAGCATCTCAGCCATCTCCTCATCACCTGCACACTCAAAGCCAACAGAAGTACATGACATTGTCTCGTTGAAGGTTACCTCACAAGTCTCTATGATTTTGTTAGTCTCAAGATTAAGCACCCTATAAGTTCTAGAATGATTAGCATACCCAAAGAAGATACCATCACTAGATCTAGCGTAAGACTTATCCAGCTTATCCTTCTTGAGAATAAAACACTTGCAACCAAAGAGCTCATAGCTTGTTTTCTTACCTTAGGAGCTCGGCCATGCATGAGCTCATAGCTTGTTTTCTTATTGAACGCTCAAAGGAAGATCTAGTTAGAAACATGGCATGTGGTACTGACCACCTGAAGGACTGAATAGGCGACCAGAGAGGGGCGCAGGTGAATGGGAGTTCATAAAAAATTCTTCCCAAGAAGAACCTCAGCCTATGCCCCGATTTCACTTCTAAGCAATCCTGCGCACACCTTGCCAGGATCACATAGCCACTAGAGGTGCTACTGATCCAAGGAGCAAGGACCCCTACCCAAATAAGCAATCGAAAACCGTAGCGAAAAATCTGTGCTGCTTGCTGCCAGCGCTGCACCGGTAAGGCCGGTGGCCGGCACTGGTCAGACTGACGGCACCGGTCTGGCCGGTGAGCTGCACCGGTTAGGCCGGTGTGCGCAACAACATGCACAGAAGCATTCCAGAGAGCCTCAACAAGATCTTTAGGCCCTGGAACAAAGCCACCTCAAACCAAGAAACCACCAGCGATAAGAAGCTACTCCAACCTAGCCAAGAAGGGGCAAACCAAGGAGAATCTCACCAAGAACTGACCCTGGGAAAGCACAAGCGAATCCCCACTAAACCACACGTTCACCCGAGCCAAAGACCCAGAAGGGCATGCACTGGTCAGACTGGTGGTAGGCCCTAGTCAGACCAGTCGCGCCTTGGCAACTCAGGAAGAACTCCACCCGCGGGTCAACCCCTTGATTCTGTTCTCCCGATCTCCCGATTCGCTCCATGGATTCAAGAGAAACTTTGGGGAAGGTAGGAACACCTCATGGGTGAACTCTAGCTCGAAGCACAAGCCCCAAATCTCTCTAGAAACTGAGGAATCACAAATCTCGTGCTACAACCCCAAGAGCAAGAGGAACTCCGAAAACCCCAAATCAAAGGCCTTTCCATGGATTTGGAGGGGACAAATCACCATGAAAAGAGGCACAACATCCTCATGAGTGAATCCACCAACAAATCCCGTGAGAAAACTCCCCCAAAACCTCTCCACGAAAATCCAAAGAAAGGGCTCCTGAGGACCAGGAGTGTCCGAAGACCAGTGGAGGGTCGCTCCTTAGTGATGAGTGATTGACAATGTTGTGTGGACTGATGCTTGGCTCAGTATTGCAGGTGCAGGTTGCGGCTTGACTAGTGTTGGTGCAGGTGAAGAACAAGCGCGAAAGGCCTATGCCGTGGAAGCCTCCGGCTGATGGAGAGGCAAGTAGGTTGGTTCGATGGACCCAGTGGCCGATGGGGTCAAGTACGAGCCGCATGGTGCAAGAAGAGCGAGTTGAAGTCATGGACATGAGCCGGTGCAAGGTGGTGGTTCGCGACCAAAGCATGCATGCGGGGTTTGGTAGTTTGCCCACAAAATCATCGGTGGGCGGTTTCTTGGTTTGGTCCTCAAAACCAAGGCCGAAGGCCCAATGCGACGGAGACGGTGATCCAAGAGTGTCAGGAAGCTTTGAGGCGGGGGGCACATGCCTTGATCGTGGGGTTTGCATCGAGCCTAAGCGAGTCTGCTGTGGAAGTGTGTCCGCTCGATGGGAATATCCATGTCTTGGACCCAAAATGCCCCTGACGGGTGTGTATCCTACATTTATGCACTAGGGGTAGCAGGGTCATTTGCCACCTCTAGGAGACTAAGTATGAATAGAAGGTAGAGGAGGATGGCTAGGGTCAATTTCTCTGGACTGCTTCTTTCCCCAATATTTCCTTAGGCTAGATTCTTACATAGACTCTAACCTCTAGATGTATGGAAGAATTCAACGTTGTGATTTTATCTCCTTCTTAGGATCTTGTGATTTTTGTGTCATTTTTGGTGCTATTTTTGGGGGCCTTTGTTCTTCGCTTGATTCGTCGATTTGAGGGTGTTTCTCTTCGGATTTCTTTAAGGGGATCATGGGTGGATGTCTTGTGCATCTATGGGTATGATCTTGACCCCTCAAATTATGGGAAACCCCTTCGATTTGCGAGTTCTTGGTGGAACCCGGGTTCATGGAGATGTTTTCGTAGGATCTCGATTCCTCTCGTTGTAGTTGGTTTGAGGCCAAGATTTCGAAGGGATAGCATCTCCTAGAGACGCTTCATCTTCCCCTATGTTTTGGTCGCAATCCATTGGTTGATTCGGGAGATCGGGTGAACAGAAGGAGGAGTTGACCCTGAAGGGGTCGGGCTCCAGCAGCTCGCTACGTGTGTAGCGAACAGTCCGCCAGGACCACGCGGATGGTCCGCGGGGCACGTGTTCATCCCCAGTTCGTCCGTGTTCTTGCGAGCTCGTGTTTTGATCTGTTGAGTTGTTGGTTTTTGATGGCAAGAAGTTTGGCAAACAGTCCGCGAGTTAGGCCCGGACAGTCCGCGGGTGTCGGACGGTCTGTAGTAAACTGTCGGATAGTCTGATTTTTCATGGAGCACCTCTGGAGGTTCTGTCTGCTACTTCGGATAGTCTACCCCCTCCTTCCGGACAGTCCGCCCCACCCTTGCGGACAGTCTGCCTCTGGCCTCACAGATTTGCATAAGTGCTTTGTTTCTTGTCTTGTGCTTCCGCTTCTTGATTTGTGGCTTGTCTCTAGGACTAGTAGGCTTGTGTGTGCCTAGTCTAGTGCCACTCTTGTGTGGGCGAGTGATTCGAGTGGCAATCGGGGTATAGGCCGAGTTCATCCTTCGGCAAGAATTTTTTATCGGCTCCCATTCACTCCCCCACCCCCTCTCTGGTCGCCTAATCGGTCCTTCAATTTGTACAGAGTCGGTTACGGATCTTCGTGATTCTAACAAGTCTAAGATCCAAAGATGGGCGACTACAGAAAGGGGTAGGGTCCTCCTCACTTCGATGGCAAGAAATACCAGATGTGGGAGAGGCGCATGGGCACGTTTCTTCGTATCAAGGAACAATTGAGGACCAGGTGTGTCTGAGGACCAGTGCAGGGTCACTCCTTAGTAATGAGTGATTGACACCGTTGTGTGGACTGATGCTTGGCTAAGTGTGCAGTTACAGATTGCGGCTTGACTCGTGTTGGTGCATGTGAAGAATAAGCACAAAAGGTCTTAGCCGTGGCGGCCTTCGGGTGATGGAGAGGCAAGTAGGCTTGGTTCGATGGACCCGGTGGCCGATGGGGTCAAGTGCGAGGCGTGCAGTGTAAGACTAGCAAGTTGAAGTCATGGACATGGGCCGGTGCAAGGTTGCGGATCGAGGCCAAAGTTTGCACGCAGGGTTTGGTGGTTTGCCCACAAAACCATTGTTGGACAGTTTCTTGGTTTGGGGCGCAAAACCAAGTCCGGAGGCCCGATGCGACGGAGACGGGGATCCGGGAGCGTCGGGAAGCTTCGAGGTGGGGGGCACGTGGCATGATCGCGGGGCTTGCATTGAGGATAAGCAAGTCCATGGGGGAAGCGTGTCCGCTCGATGAAGACTTGACTATATTGCCCCTGAGGGGTGTGTATCTTCATTTTAAGTTGTAGGGGTAGCGTGGTCATTTGCCTCCTCTGGTGGACTTCATATAAATAGTGGAGAGGTGGATGGCATCTCTCTCTCCTGGACTCTAGGGTTTCCCCCCAGGTAGATCGCTCTGGACTGCTCTTTTTCCTCTGCTTTCCTTAGGCTACATTCTTGTACAGACTCTGACCTCTGGATGTATGGAAGCATTTGGCGTTGTGCTGATCTCCTATCTCTTTGTGATTTTCGTGTCATTTTTAGGGCTATTTTTGGGGTGTTTTGTTCTTCGCTCGATTCGCTGATTTGAGAGTGTTTTCTATTGGATTTCTTTGAGGGGATCATGGGTGGATGCCTTGCGCATCTTTGTGTGTGATCTTGACTCCTCAAACACCAGGAAACCCCTTCGATTCACGAGTTTTGGTTGGAGCCCGAGTTCTTGGTGGTGGTTCATGTGATCCGCGATTCCCGGTATTTTAGTGAGTTAGAGGCTGAGATTTCTGGGGCATAGCTTCACCTAGTGATGCTTCTCATCTCCCCCAAATCTTGTCTCAAGAGCTCAAGCCGTTTGGGAGATCTGGTGATGAATTTGGAGGGTTGACTCCCGAACTTGAGCGTTTTCTGGTTCTGTTCGTGCGTGGCGGACAGTCCGCCTGATACACGTGGACAGTCCGTGAGGGTCGTGTTCTTCGCAGCTCGTCACCTGTTCGTGCGAGGTTGTGTTTCGTTCCGTGGCGCCGCTAGGGTTCTCTTGCAGGCAGTTTTGCGAATAGTCCGCCTGTCAGTGACGGACGGTCTGCGTGGGCGAGTTTTGAGCAAGTGTTTTTGGTGGTTTCGCCGGATGGTGCGCGAGGCCTACCCGGACAGTCTGTGACCCTGGCAGACAGTCCGCGTGGCTCAGATGGACAGTCTGAATTTCTCGGTGCATCCCTGGTGGTTCTGTTGGAGTTTTCAGACAGTCCGCACGGACGGTACGGACAGTCCGCCTAGGTCTAGCGCACGGTCCGCCCGTACTAGCTGGACAGTCCGTGCCTGGTTTTCCAGAATTGGCTAAGTGCTTTGATTCTTGTCTTATGCTTCCGCGCTTTGATTCAAGGCTTGTCTCTAGGACTTGTAGGCTTGTGTGTGCCTAGTCTAGAGCGTCTTTGGTGTGTGCGAGTGATCGGAGTGGCAATCGGGGTATAGGCTGAGTTCATCCTTCCGGAAGAATTTTTATCGGCACTCATTCACTCCCCCCCTCTCTGGTCACCTATTCGGTCCTTCAATTGGTATCAGAGCTGGTTACGGATCTTCGTGATTCTAACCAATCTATGATCCAAAGATGGGTGACTATGGAAAGGGGTCGGGTCCTCCGCACTTCGATGGCAAGAATTACCCGATGTGGGAGAGGCGCATGGGCACGTTTTTGCGTGGGAAGGGGACTCTGATCTGGGATGTGACCCAAAATCCTCACTATGTCATTCCAGACAGTTTCCTTCTTCCAGGATTGTGGGACATGTTTGAGGCCAACAGTAAGGCCGATGATTATTTGTTCCATGCTCTCTGTGCCTCGGAGTTCGATCGAGTGTACGGAGAGGATGTGGCCGGAAAGATATTGCTTAATCTCAGGAATGCTCATGTTGGCAATGCCTTGGTGCAAGCTCGTTTGTTTTCCACCTACCGGAGAGAGTACAATAACTTCACTCATCTCCCTGGTGAGTCGACCGATGTGATGTTTCAGCGCTTCACTAGCATAGTCAACAACATGAGGGCCAATGTGATAGTGCTCCCATACACGGATCATGATCAATATCGAGCTTTTGCATGCCCTGGATAGGTCTATGTTGAGTGCCAAGGTCGAGGCCATTGAAGAGTCGAGCGTGTATGATACATTGTCGCTGGACGAGCTGTTCTCTAAGCTCAGGTCTTCGGAGGTTGATCGTGGCTTGAGAGCCAAGAGCGAGAGGCCCACTGATCCACATAGTTTGGCTCTTGTCTCGGGATCGAGGACTAATGCTAACTCTGTCGGTTTTCTTTGTCTTGTCTTGTGTCCATGCCAGATGAGGACTTTGAGGTGCTGAGTGAGGAGGATCTTGCCTTGTTGAGCAAGAGGTTTGGGCGGATGTACGAGAACCGTAAGAACTCGTGGAGAAGCTCGGGGATGTGCTATCGGTGCTGGAAGCACAGGCACATCATCACCGAATGGACTGAAGCCATGGAGATCAAGAAGGACTACAAGGGTAAGCCCAAGCACGACTACAACAAGCACCACTCCCGGAACGACTACAAGGACAAGCGCAAGGACAGGGGTGAGAGAAGGCCGAAGAAGAGCAGCGAGTACGAGAAGAAGACAGCTCGAGCAATGGTTGCCGGAGTGAGCGACATCGACTCAACTTCAAGCGACTCTTCTTCCGGTTCGAGCAACGATGAAGAGCAAGATCGGTGCAAGGACAAATGGCACACGGGCAAGAACTTCACCGGCCTCAGCTTCGTTGCACAAGGTGGATTTTGCGGCATGGAGCACTCCAAGAAGGGTGGGAAGCACAGCTCGGATTCGAACTCCGACTCCAAGGAAGAGGTACGACATGATCCCAACTTCTTTCTAGAGGAGAATGCTAGGCTAAATGAGTTGCTTGATAACCGTGATGATGTGCTTAGGAAGACAAAGAAGAGATAGTTGAGCTTGAGTCTTTGCTTGTTGATGCTAGAACTGAGATAGACTCTTTGAAAGCTGCTCCTGTTGTTTCTAATGAGGTTGATTGTGGTGACTGCAGTGTTTTCTTGGCTGACTTGACTGCTCTCAAGGAGAAGCATGCCTCAACTCTTGAGGAACTAGATGTGCTTAGGATTGAGTGTGATGAATTGAAATCTAGACCTGCTTTGTTAGGTGCTTGCACTTCTTGTCCTGTGTTGCATGCTAGGCTAGATGAATCTCACACCAAGATAGTTTCTCTTGAGGCTGCATTGAAAGCTCCTATTCCTACATCATGCTCTACCTGTGAAATGCATGCTTTGAAAAACATGGAACTTGCACACTATGTTGACCGTTTGCAGGATGAGAATGATGAGTTGAGGAAATTGATGGGGTGGTTGTCTGGACATGAGCCACAATTGAGTTTGATGTTGGTTTAGTTTTAGAGATTTGATGGTCAGGCGTTGGGGGCTGGCAAGAGTGGTGAGAAGATTGGTGAGGGAGAAGAGAAAGCTGGAGAGATTCCTATTCCACCACACACTACACCCATGAACAAATTCGAATCCAAGCCAAACCATCTCAGAAACAAGCTTGATACAACCCTAGATCCACCAGTATTCCCCCACAAGACAGAAAACTACCAGAAACCCATCAAGTTTGTGAGCACCCAGGGGAGTGTCTTTGGTGGGAAGTCTGGAGAGAAAGCTGTTGAGAAGCCCACAGAGAAGCCACAGCTGATCCACTTCCATTGTGAGTATTGTGGGAGGGATGGGCATAAGGATGAAATCTGTTTCAGGAGGAAGAGAGATGAGAGGTTTGCTAGGGAGATGGCAAACAAGGACAGGTACCACCCGTCCCATGGGGTGCCTGAGCCTCGTAGAGGGCCTCTACCTAGGGGTGATGTGTTTGTGCGTACAGTTCCCACTCGTGGAGGTGGAGGTGGTTTTCCTCAGCGAGATAGGCGTGTTGGGTTTGGGCGTGGTGAGTTGGCTGGACGTGCTCCTGCTCGTGACCGTTACGAGTTTGGGAGACATGATCGGAGCTTTGGGTCTCAGAGGGACTACGGGCCATGTTTTCCTCCTCATGGTGCGCGTATTCCTCCAGTGAGACGTGACAGGTTCTTCGCTGGTAGGCGTGAGAGGGCTCCGCCTAGAGGTTTTGATAGGATGGATTTTTGCTAACCCTTCTTTTGAGCAAATGGCTTGACTCTGGTTTGACTCTTTTGGTACTAACCCCAGTGTTGAGTCGCTTGCTCATTCTCGTCCTCGTTTTTTATTGCAGGTGGGAGGCTTGGAGGACTTTTGGTTGATCGACTCCGGTTGCTCACGCCATATGACCGGAGATCGTGGGTGGTTCTCCAGCCTAACCCCGGTGAGTACGAGGGAGTACATCACTTTCAGGGACAATGGGAGAGGAAGAGTGCTTTCTTGAATGGGGTTATAGAGAAATAAGTGTATGTGAGGCAACCACCCAGGTTTGAGAGTGAGAAATTGAAGGACCGAATAGGCGACTAGAGAGGGAGGGAGTGAATGGGAGTCGATAAAAATTCTTCCCGAAGGTCGAACTCAGCCTATACCCCGATTGCCACTCTGATCACTCGCACACACCAAAGAAGCTCTAGACTAGGCACACACAAGCCTACTAGTCCTAGAGACAAGCCTTGAAACAAAGCGCGGAAGCACAAGACAAGAAACAAAGGACTTAGCCAAATCTGCGAAGCCCTGGGCGGACAGTCCGCACCAGTACGGCGGACAGTCCGCAAGCCTGGCGGACAATCCGTGAACCCTCGGCGGATGGTCCGAAAAAGGACCCCGAACCTCCAGTACTGCACCGAGGAAATTTGGACAGTCCGGGCAAGCACCGCGGACAGTCCGGCCCCCGCGGACAGTCCGGCCCACCTGGCGAACGGTCCGGCAAACTTCTCCCGAACAAAACCCTCGAGTGAAACGGATCGAAACGTGAGCGCGCAAGAACACGGACAAACACCTGAAGAACACAGGCCACATGGACAGTCCGCGACCGTCGAGCGGACATCCGCGAAGCGCGGACAGAGCAGAAATAGGTGCGTGCACGGGAGTCAACCCCTCCTTTCCATCACCAGATCTCCCAAATGGCTAGAGCTCTTGAGACAAGATTTTGGGGAGATGAGAAGCGTCACAAGAGGAAGCTATGCCCCAAAAATCTCAGCCTCTAACTCCCTAAATCACTGGGAATCATGGATCACACGAACCACAACCATGAACTCGGGCTCCGACCAAAAACACACGAATCAAAGATGTTTCCCGATGTTTGAGGGGTCAAGATCACACACAAAGATACGCAAGGCATCCACCCATGATCCCCTTAAAGGAATCTGAGAGAAAACACCCTCAAATCCACGAATCGAGCGAAGAACGAAACTCCCCAAAAATAGCCCCGAAAATGACATGAAAATCACAAAGAGCTAGGAGATCACCGCAATGACGAACGCTTCCATACATCCAAAGGTCAGAGTCTATACAAGAATCTAGCCTAAGGAATATAGAGGAAAAGAAGCAGTCCAGAGCGATCTACCGAGGGAGGAAACCCTAGAGTCCAACAGAGAAAGATGCCATCCACCTCTCCGCTATTTATACAAGGTCCACCGGAGGAGGCAAATGACCATGCTACCCCAACAACTTGAAATGAAGATACACACCCCTCAGGGGCAATATGGTCAAGTCTTCATCGAGCGGACACGCTTCCACCGCGGACTTGCTTAGCCTTGACGCAAGCCCCGTGATCATGCAACATGCCCCCCGCCTCGAAGCTTTCTGACGCTCCCAGATCCCCATCTCTGTCGCATCGGGCCTCCGAACTTAGTTTTGCGGCCCAAACCAAGAAACCGTCCACCGATGGTTTTGTGTGCAAACCACCAAACCCCGTGTGCAAGCTTCATCCTCGAACCACCACCTTGCACCGGCCATGTCCATGACTTCAACTTGCTAGTCTTGCATCGCACGGCTCGCACTTGACCCCATCGGCCACTGGGTAAAACGACCCAAGCCTACATTCCTCTCCATCACTTGGAGGCCGCCACAGCTAAGGCCTTTCGCGCTTGTTCTTCACCTGCACCAACACGAGTCAAACCGCAACCTGTACCTGCACACTTAGCCAAGCATCAGTCCACACAACGTTGTCAATCACTCATCACTAAGGAGCGACCCTCCACTGGTCTTCGGACACATATGGTCCTCAGATACACGGGTTAAACCTATTCGAGTTTTAAAATTCAAACTCATCTTTTTAACACAAGAAACAGTATGCATTTGCAGCATGAATGCACCAAAAAAATATTTATAACCTATGATTTATTTATTTATTTTAAAAAATATTATTTATTTTGAAATCATTGCACAAGCTTTCTATTTAATTTCTAATATATTCTAATAAAATTTTTGGATCCTATCCAAATTGCAAACTAGGGTGTTACGCTAACCGAATCACGCAGACTTGCGAGGTAACCTTCAACGGGATGCAGCCATGTAGCTCTTCTGTCTTTGAGTCTGTAGGTGACGATGAAGTTGGTCAGAAGATCTTCGATGATGAGAAGTATGGTGTTGGAGAGGACGGTGATGATGGTGGTGATGCTCCCGCAGCTGATCATGTACATGCTACTTCCACTAAAATAACAATGATCGAGGATGGTCCATCCCCTACTCCGACGACGATTGAGGTTGTTCGAGTGGATGCTACTGCTGAGGGGGAGGTTGCCTCCAGGCGTGAGGCTCCCCGATGTGTACAGGTGGATCACCCACCTTCGTCGATCATAGGTGACCTTCATGAATGCACTACACGGTCCAGGTCACAGAGAATCTCTCATTTTGCTCACTCTGCATTTGTTGCCACTTTCGAGCCCAAGAATATTGGACACACACTTTCTGATCTGAATTGGGTAAACGCCATGCATGAAGAGCTTGAGAACTTTGAGAGAAACCAGGTGTAGGAGTTAGAAGATCCACCTCCAAATTGCAAACCGATATGCACCAAGTGGGAATGGAGAGGTGGTGAGAAACAAGTTGAGGTTGGTTGCCCAGGGGTGTAGTCAGAAGGAAGGGATAGATTATTAGGAAACCTTTGCACCGGTGGCCCATTTCGAGGCGATTCAAATTCTTCTAGCATTTTCAGTTGCTAAAGGATTCAAATTGTACCAAATGGATGTGAAGAGTACTGTCTTGAATGGGTTCCTAGAGGAAGAAGTGTATGTGAGGCAACCCCCGGGTTTTGAGAGTGAGAGATATCCCCACCGTGTATACAAACTCAGAAAAGCACTATATGGCCTAAAACAAGCACCCAAGGTGTGGTATGGCAGGTTGAGAGGGTCCTTGTTTGGCAAGGGGTTTGAGATGGGGAAGGTAGATCAGACTCTCTTTCTCCTAAGGCAGGGCGTTGACATTTTAATCGTACAAGTGTATGTGGATGATATAATCTTTGGCGGCTCGTCTCACAGTTTAGTTGCCAAGTTTGTAGATGACATGAGCAGGGAATTCGAGATGTCTATGATGGGTGAGTTGCAGCTTTTCCTCGGGCTTCAGATCAAGCAGTGCAAGGACGGGACGTTTGTACATCAGGTGAAGTACACCAAGGACATAGTGAAGAAATTTGGCATGAATGACTCCAAGCCGCCAACGACACCGATGAGTACCACTACCGCTTTGCATGCAGATGAAGAAGACGAACTCGTGGACCAGAAGGAGTACAGGAGCATGATAGGCTCCCTCATCTACTTGACGGCGACGAGGCTGGACATGCAGTTCAGTGTGTGTCTGTGCGCTCGTTTTCTGGCTTCACCAAGGACTTCACATCGACAGGCCATCAAGAGGATTTTTAGGTACTTGAACTACACTCCTGAGTTCAGTCTTTGGTATTCTACCTCCTCGGCACTCACACTTCATGGATAGTCTGATGCTGATTTTGCTGGGTGTCGTTTGGATCGCAAGTCTACCTCGGGTTGTTGCCAGTTTCTTGGTTCTTCTTTGGTCTCTTGGTCGTGTCACAAGCAATCCAGTGTAGCCCAATCCACTACAAAGGCCGAGTATGTTGCTGCTGCCAGTTGTTGTTCCCTGCTCCTATGGATGACATAAACTATGAGTGACTTTGGTGAGGAGTGCGCCCAGGTTCCACTCTTTTGTGACAGCACCAATGCGATAAGTGTAGCCAACAACCCAGTCCTTCACTCCAAGACTAAACACATTGAAGTGAGATATCATTTTCTGAGAGACAATGTTGAGAAAGGGAACATTTCCTTGTCCTATGTACCTACCCAAGATAAGCTAGCAGACATCTTCACTAAACCACTTGACCGAGTTACCTTCACATGCTTGCGAGGCGAACTTGGAGTGTGTTTCCCTTTTTAGCTGGATCTTGGAGCTTCTCATGTATATATGTGATATATGTATCATTTGTTTCATTTCATGCATGCATTTTCATTTTTGTACCAAAACATGGTAGGATATCCATCTTTGTATCATAGTTGCTAGGATGAGTTTCTCTTATATACTTTGATCACCATGATGTGCTATTTGTGAGATATGTGTATGCTTTGGGAATGGGGTTGCGAATGCTATGCTCTTGATGGTATTGTCCTATGTTCATGATGAGATAGCTTATTTTTGTGAAAATGCTAAAATGCTTCACTCGTGAGTATACTCTCTTTCATGCTCTATTTGTGCTAAAATGTCTATATCATGCTTAGCTTGTGCTTGAGTATCATGCTCTTTTCGCTTGGAGTCAAAGACCCATTTGTCATTGTGAATGTTTATCCCATATGTTCACTTGTGGAGGAACATAAGCTTATTTTTGCCGCAAAGGAATTTCATGTAGGATGCTTAAATTTGAAAATGAAATTGATCTATGAAATGTCTATGCTTGAAAAATATGCTCATAATCATATCTTTTATGCTTTCATGTATATATCTTAGGTGCTAAACCGTTGCATAATGTCTACCCTGAGAAACCTCTATTAGAAGTAGACACATGGCTCGGTGGCTTTGACATGACATATAGTATCTTATCGGTGTTTGCTACGATCTTGTGATGAGAACTTGTGATCTTCTATGAGCATTGTGTGATCTAGTTCTTTGTTCCCCAAATTGACCATGGATAGGGTTTTGTTCATGAGCTGAATTTCTTTTGTGAAAATTGCTTAAAATTGCTTTTAGCCATGTCACATGTATCTATGTCTCTACTTTCTTGATGGCAATGCGCTAACTACACCATGTGCACTTTGCTTGCTCTATGTCTCATTTGTAGCATTTTGTTGTGCTCTTTGTATATTTGAGAAGCTTGGTAGCTTGTATATGCCTTGACACGGATTTGTGCACCTTCATGGCTTGATTCATGCATTGTCAACAAGGGGGAGAGTTTGTAGAGAAATAGTGGAGATTTTGCATGTTGGGGAGAAATTTGGAAAGAATTACATTTGATCAGGGGGAGTTTGCGTATGTGCACGGGGGCCCCTTTGGTTTGCCTGAGTTTTGTGCTTTGTTTTGTGCTTTGTGCCGTGCTCATTGTGGAGAGCTTTGTTTGTCTCGGCTGTGTTGAGCTATTGCCCTTGTCTTAGGGGGCCGAGACTTTGTCTGGCGAGTGATCTTATTTTCGCTTGTCCTTTGGCTTTGGATCACTTGTTGGTGGTTTGTGTTCGTGGTTGTTTTCTTTTCTTTTTCTCTGATTTAGTTACTATGGGTGTTGTCAATGCACTCGTCAAGGGGGAGATTGAGGACCAGGAGTGTTCGAAGACTAGTGGAGGGTCGCTCCTTTGTGATGAGTGATTGACAATGTTGTGTGGACTAATGCTTGGCTTGGTATTGCAGGTCCAGGTTGCGACCTAACTAGTGTTGGCGCAGGTGAAGAGCAAGCGCGAAAGGCCTATGCCATGGAGGCTTCCGGGTGATGGAGAGGCAAGTAGGCTTGGTTTGATGGACCCGGTGGCCGATGGGGTCAAGTGCGAGCCGCATGGTGCAAGAAGAGCGAGTTGAAGTCATGGATATGAGCCGGTGCAAGATGGCGGTTCGGGATCGAAGCTTGCACACGGGGTTTGGTGGTTTTCCCACAAAACCATCGGTGGACGGTTTCTTGATTTGGGCCTCAAAACCAAGGACGAAGGCCCAACGCGATGGAGATAGTGATCCGGGAGTGTCGGGAAGCTTCGAGGCGGGGGGCACGTGGCATGATCATGGGGTTTGCTTCAAGGCTAAGCTAGTCTGTGGTGGAAGCGTGTCCGCTCGATGGGAATATCCATGTCTTGGACCAAAATGCCCCTGAGGGGTGTGTATCTTACATTTATGCACTAGGGGTAGTAGGGTCATTTGCCACTTCCAAGAGACTAAGTATAAATAGAAGGTAGAGGAGGATGGCTAGGGTCAATTTCTCTAGACTTCTTCTTTTCCCAGTATTTCCTTAGGCTAGATTCTTGTATAGACTCTGACCTCTGGATGTATGGAAGAATTCGGCGTTGTGATTCTATCTCCTTCTTAGCATCTTGTGATTTTCGTGTCATTTTCAGTGCTATTTTTGGGGGCCTTTGTTCTTCACTTGATTTGTCGATTTGAGTGTGTTTCTCTTCAGATTTCTTTGAGGGGATCATGGGTGGATGTCTTGTGCATCTTTGGCTATGATCATGACCCTTCAAACGCTGGTAAAACCCTTCGATTTGCATGTTCTTGGTGGAACCCGAGTTCATGGAGATGTTTTCGTAGGATCTCGATTCCTCTCGTTTTAGTTGGTTTGAGGCCAAGATTTTGTAAGGATAGCATCTCCTAGAGACGCTTCATCTTCCCCTATGTTTTGGTCGCAATCCATTGGTTGATTTGGCAGATCGAGTGAAGGGAAGGAGGAGTTGACGTTGAAGGGGTCGGGCTCCAGCTGCTCGGTCTGCGCGTACCGGACTGTCTGCCAGGACCACGCAGACGGTCTGTGGGGCCTGTGTTCTTCCCCAGCTCGTCCATGTTCTTGCGAGCTTGTGTTTCGATCTGTTGAGTTGGTGGTTTTTGGTGGCAAGAAGTTTGGCGGACAGTCCACGAGTTAGGCCTAGACAATCCGCGGGCGTCGGACGGTTCCTAGTGAACCGTGGACAATCTGATTTTTTGTGGTGCGCCTTTGGAGGTTCTGTCTGCTACTTCGGACGGTCTGCCCCCTCCTTGCGGACAGTCCACCCTACCCTTGCGGACAGTCCACCTCTGGCCTCGCATATTTTCTTAAGTGCTTTGTTTCTTGGCTTGTGCTTCCGCTTCTTGATTCGTCGGTTGTCTCTAGGACTTGTAGACTTGTGTGTGCCTAGTCTAGTGCTGCTCTTGTGTGTGCACGTGATCCGAGTGGCAATCGGGGTATAGGCTGAGTTCGTCCTTCGGGAAGAATTTTTTATCAGCTCCCATTCACTCCCCCCTCTCTGCTCGCCTAATCAGTCCTTCAGCTCCGAAAATCACCAAAAAGGAAAAATGGGAGAAACAACTAGAGCACTTGAGGAACCACGCCGAAACTTCTATACATACCATGAAAGGTTCATACAAGGTCTAGCAAGCCGCTCGAACATCCATCCCTCTCTCTAGATGCAACATGAAGTTCTCAAGCTAGCCTAGGAAAAACTACAGGAAAAGAGAAGAGCAAATGGCCTAGGGTTCCAAGAGTTGGCTGCCATCTCCAACTCAAGTGAGTATATATGGAGGGCGCCAAAAAAACAAACTACCCTACAACATAAAAGAAGATACACGCCCACCAAGGGCACTTTGGGAAGTTTTGGACAAGATCTCATCAGACAGATGCTCGTCGACCACAAGCACGCTTCAACTCCACGCAAGCCTTGCGATCATGCTGCGTGTCCTCCACTTCGAAGCTTCCAGACGCCCATGGGACCCACTAGTCCGACTGGTCCTCCTCACCGGTCAGACCGGTCCGCACCGGTCAGGCCGGTCAAGCCCACCGGTCAGAACGGTCCAGAGCAGAACCGGCGTGCTCCCGACTCCAGTCTTGGCTTTGTGGCTTAGCCAAGTAACCCAGTGGTTTTGTGGCCAAACCACTGCAAACCCCGCGTGCAAGCTTCAGTTGTTTGCTGCTACCTTGCACCGGCTCCATGCTCTCGACGTCGTCTTGCTCTTCTTGCCAGCGTACGGCCCGCACTTGATCCCGTCGGCCACTGGGTACCTCGAACGAAGCCTACTTGTCTCTCCTCTCATGGGAGGTCACACAGACATAGACCTTTCGCGCTTGTTCTTCACCTGCACCACGCGAATCAAGCCGCAACCTGCACCTTTAATACTAGGCGAAGAGTGAGTCCACACAACGTTGTCAATCACTCATCACTAAGGATCGACCATTCACCAGTCTTTGGACCACACTCTGGTCCTCAATCTCCCCCTTGATGAGTGCATTGACAACACACACAATAGTAACCATCATAAGAAAGAAAAGAAAAGAAACTAACAACAACCCAATCAAGTGATCCAAAAGCCAAACAAAACAAACCTTGATCACCTGAAAGCCAAAGTCTCAGTCCCCTAAGGCAAGGGCAACGGCTCAACACAGCCGAGATAAAATCCAAAGCTCACACGGAGCAAAACACCAAAGCAAGAACTCAGGTGACACAAGGAGCTCCCCCTGAACACATGCTGGCTCCCCTGAGCGAATGCACACTCCCCCCTGAACAAATGCATGCAATGCGTGCCATGCAAAACAGAGCAGCTCAACTCTGGCCATCACCAGTCAGACCGGTTCCCTCCACCGGTCAGACCGGTGGGCAACAAACTCCTAGACCCGATCTTCCTGACCTGTCTGACCGGTGACTCACACCGGTCAGGTCGGTGGCACTCCGGAGCCAAAATTTGCTCGAAACCACCTAAAAACTTTCTAAATGCATTCAAAACCACTTTTCCTTCACAAACTTCTCCCCCTTGTTCACAATGCTTGAATCAAGGCATTCTACGAAAATTTCAACCTAGAGCTTCTCAAATAGACAATGAGCACCACAAAATGCTACAAGTAAGCAAATGAGCAAGCAAGACATTCCAAAGCTGCGTAGAAGCATAGCCATCATGATAGTAAAGCTATATGAGCATATGAGCAAGCCATGATCAAGATACACAATTTTGTAAAAAAAATCCCTCTCATGAGCTAAATACCTAACATGAGTAAAGCATACAAAAGTGAATCAAGAACACACAAACTTCATGCTAGGTCACATATTCACAACACAAGATCATTACAAACACCCATAAGCATCTCATGTCATGTTAAAGCAACCGAACCATGTGTCTACTTCTTAAAATGAGACTTCTCATGGTAGACAACAAGCAACGGTTTAGCACCCAAATTTTTGCAATTTTAAAGCATTTATGACATGGAACAAGTGAGAGCATAACTTCAAGCAAAGCATTTCATACCAATTTTATTTTTCACATTTAAGCACAAAATGGTACATGAAGTGCCTTTGCGGCAAAAAGAAGCTTAAGCTCCCCCACAATGTATCACATGGGCTAAGTATTCATAATGACAAATGGGTCTTTGACCCCAAGTGAAAAGCACATGATATCCAAACATAAATTAAGCATGATATAGACCACCAAAGCACACTAAGATCATGCAAAGCCTTACAGTCATAAGAGACAGCCTATCTAGCATTTTTCAAAAATTAGCCATCACATCAGGCAAATATAGCAAAACTATCAAGAGCATAGCTATTCATAATCAAGTCATATCAAACATGATCAAAGGCTCAGAACTAGCATATCATAGCACTCACTGTATATAGAAGAAGCTCATCCTAAAAATGCATATGGTACAAAATGCAAACAACCTAAGATACAAAGATGACTATGCATCATGATATAAATGCAATGCCATGCAACAAAGTAAATATGATACATATGCTATAAAGTGAGCTCCCAAGAACCAACTCAACACCAAAAGAGGCAAAAAGCGAGCAAAGCTAGCAAGCTCCCCCTACACACATGCACAAAGGTCAAAGATCATACAAAGCTCACCCAAGATACATGTGATAGAGCAAAGAACAAGCAAGCTCACAAGCTCCCCCTAAACACATGCATTAGGATCAAAGAGTATACAAGGCTCACCCTAAACACATGTGATAGAGCAAAACCTCAAACTAAAAGGGCAACTCACAAACACCACAAGAAACAACAACAACAACAAGGATCTTTTCACTTACTTGATACACTCCTTCGGTCCACACTTGTCCATTATGCCAAAAAGTGATGGGCTCCAAAGACACCACTGGGATGAGGCTACAGAACCACGCCCGAACTCCGGTCATGAGACAAACAACCAGAGTACGATCCGCCAGATGTTCTCCAAGCCTCCCACCTGCATAATCAAAAATAAGAATGAGAGCAAGCAAACATCTCAACACTGGGGTTAGCACAAAAAGAGTCAAACCAATGTCGAGCCATTTGCTCAAAAGTGGGGTTAGCTACATCCATCCTATCACGTCCAAAGCTACAACCACCACAATGTACCACCTCACGTCTCACTGGAGGATGTTGGTATTTGTTAAGCCTACAGAAATATTATGATGGATAATCCGCAAGCGCACAGATACCGGTGAGCATTCCACCCGGGAGAGGGTTTTAAATATCGAATCCACAAGGAGAATGGTAAAGAGAGTATCTGAGGTATACAACTAATCACTATGTAGCTATCAAGGACTTGACAGAAACAGAGATAAGGAAAACTTAAGGATGTCTGGTTCTTATTCTCACAAGCTATGTCTATATTGTTCTTATGGGGTGATTGTCTGACGGCACACTTAGGAAAGGGAACCTCCCGAGAATCTATGGGGGGAGTCCTACGGTTTCTATAGACGGGAGGTGGACTGCAAAGGACAGACGGGAACAAGGTCACTTCCCGCTTCTACCACACGATCCGGAATATAGAAGGCATTCATAAGCTAGCTAGTCTAAGCACCACGCTTACACTAAACATGCAACTTTAACTCAAGAGCGACAGGAATTAAAGTACTCAAAGAGTTATGAACCGTAAGAACAATAAAAACAATGTTACTCACTTGAATAAGAAGTCGATCTTTCCATAAGGTCTCAGGATCAGGCTCCAATGGAGTTGATCCCAGAGGTAGAAGATGAAGAGGAGACACCGACAGGTCCGGGCCTTCCTTCAGCTTCGCCTCTACCGCTCTCTAATCCTCTCGAACAAGATTAGCTAGATCTCAATAGATCGTGGCTCTAATCTCTCAACTTGATACTAACTCTCCAACTCTAATTCTAATCTAGAGCTCTAATCTCAGATAGGCATGGAGGATCTGATAGAATGAATTGTTGTCTGCCCTGGGGTCAGGGGGTCTGCTTATATAGCCCGAAGGAGATGACGTGCACCGTACGATCAAACCGACCTTAACTTGTGGTTTAGATTGATCCTCATAGGCGGTGGAAGAACATTCCGGAAGCTGGGCCCATTTGGCGCTAGGGGGGGCCGACCGGCCCCACCACCAGGCCGATCGGGCTGGGGTGGGCCCCCCTCGGGGTCCACTTCGGCCAGGTGGGTCCTTGATCCTTCTAGATGCTTCTTTCTTAGGTGCTAAGTCACGTTGAGTTCCAGAGCCTTCTGGAGTCTTTTAGAGTGGTTTCTTTGCATATTTTCTGAATAGTCCCGGTAAATTCATAGATTCACCAAAACTCGTGGAAATTGTCAATATAAACCCTAATAAGGTGATCTAATTATATTTTAGTCCTTTTTCTAGTAAATGTGAGGGGAAATATTCATAGATAAATTGTGCCAACAGAGGAGAACGACCACCATGAAAAAGAAAGAGTGGCTTGTAGCCCCTCTGAGACCCAAAGCTGCGGCAGCCTTTCCCATCCTCATATCGATCACGAGGTGGAGAACGTCTGGCAAACACACCACCACCAGACTCAAAAACTCCTACCACTAGTACCACGACCACCAGAACCAAAGCGACCATCACCATGACCATGAAACCCAAACTGCCATCTCTCTGGGCCGCACCTGTCTGACCGGTGCCCCTGACCGGTCTGACCGGTGCCCCCAGGCCAACAAATCTATCTGGATCAGCGATTCTCCTATGAAGGACCGATTAGGTGACCAGAGAGGGGGGAGTGAATGGGAGCCGATAAAAAATCTTCTTCAAAAAACTCGGCCTATGTCCCAATCGCAACTCCAAGAGTCGCACACAAACCAGCGGAAGGAAACACACACCTCTCTAGAGACCCTAGAACAAAGATCAAAAGGCTTGGACGCAAAACGGAAGCAACCGCGGACAAAACGGAGCAAAACTGAGCACTGCAGCTACCTACTGGAACATATGACGAAGGGGTCGGAACTTCTGAACCAAGACAGAGCCTCACCGGAAGATAATATCAGAACTTCCGGCCTCCTACCGGAAGATACAGCATCGGGGTCGGAACTTCCGGCCCCTCCCAGAACTTCCAAGACAGGACGAAAAATAGCCAAATAGAGGAGAAATAAAAAACCAAAACTCGATCAAACGAGCTCCAAAAATCACGAAAATTTAACCACAACTTCTCCACAACATAGAGAAGCTTATAAAAAAATCTCCTCAAAAGGATCACCGGAACTTCCGACCCAACCACCAGAACTTCCGGGACAGCCCAGAAAATTCGCTTGCGGGTCAACTCCAAACTTTCGATCGATGGATCTCCTGATTCACCTAATGGATTACGGCCAAACTTTAGGACAAGTAGTGGTGCCTCTAGGAGAAGCTATTCCTAAAATTTCATGGCCCCAAACCCACTCAATCTCTCGGAATTGCAAATCTTGGCCAGGAACACTATGAACTAGGGTTCATCTGAAAACTCATGAATCGAAGGCGATTCCCGGTGTTTGAGGGATCAAGATCATCCACAAAGAGGCACATGGCACTCACCTATGATCCCCTCAAAGAAATCCAGACAGAAACAGCCTAAATATTGACGAACAAGGATCGAACCGAAAAGCTCTGAAAATGCAAAGAAAAGCAACTCGGTAATAGAGAAGGAGATAGAATTAAATCCGCCGGGAGCAAAGGATTGGACACAAGATTGAGATGAAGACTTCACTATGAATCTCTTGTCCAAATCGGTTACAAGCCACTCCAAGAATCACAAATCTTGGATGGCAAAAAGCTCACACAAAGAGCCACTCACTACTCTCTTCCTCACACCTAAGAGTGCCCCAAAATGAAAGAGCACTCCCACCACTAGCCAAAGAGTTGGCTGAAATTCAGGCACTCCTCCTATATATAGGCCCTCCGGAAAAGACCGAAGTGCCCCTACACTAGGAGATACAACACAAACCCTCACAGGGGCATTTTGGTCAACACATGAAGTTCTCCATTGGATGGCCGCACATCTATCGAGCCTTCGCGTCCTCCCAACACAAGCACCTCGATCATGTCGTGCGTTGCCCGCTTCGAAGTTTCCCGATGCACCCGGATACCGTCTCCGTCACGCTGGGCCCTCGGGCTCGGTTTTGAGGCCCAAACCGAGAAACCCTCCTCCTAATGGTTTTGTGGCAAAACCACCAAACCCCGCGTACAAGTTTCGGTCGTTAGCCGCTACCTTGCACCGGCTCAGCAAACACAAGACAACTTGAAATGAGATGAGCTCCAACCAAAGACTCTCGAAACGAAAGGAAGCACAAAGGCTAAACACCACCAAAGATTCAAGCAACCCATAAGAGCTACAAGCAAACCCGAAAGCCATCAAACCAATTTCAGCTTTTAACAAAGCACTTATCAACCGCTCATCACCATCAAATCAAGGTTCATATCAACTCCATTTTCCAAATTTCTCCCCCTTAAGGAGTGTGTTGACAACATGCGAGCACAAAGGAATGATTTGAGAGGGCAAAGGCCAAAAATCTCATCCAAGTGAACGAAAGCCACACAACGGCAAGGAACAAAGACACTTGGCCTGAGATGAACCACAAAGGCCATAACAATATCTCGGTCCCCAAAAACATGGGGAACGGTTCGACACAACCGAGACAAGAACACATCATTCCTCAAGAAGAAGCACAAAGGGCTCAACACCAATCATGTGACGATCGAAAACTCAAATCAACCGACGGCTCCTCAAGAAGAGGCAAAGAGGCTCAACACCACAGGCAAAAGAGCAAAAGAGCACACAACTCAAAAGCTCCCCCTAAACACATGCACTAAGGCCAAAGAGCATACAAAGCTCACCCTAAACACATGTGATAGAGCAAAGAGCACACCAAGCTCACAAGCTCCCCCTAAGCACATGCACTAGGGCCAAAGAGCATACAAAGCTCACCCAAAATGTATGTGATAGAGCAAAGAGCAAACCACCAAAGCACAACTTAGGTAAACAAAGTAAACTCACCTAAGCTTCCCTGACACAAATGCATACTTCCCCTGAACATGTGCATGCAAACTCTAGTTCTCCCCATGAACTGAGTATCCCTCTGGATGCAACAAATGCATGAAAACTGAAAACATTTTCTCCCCCAAATGCAACTTTTCTTCCTTGTTGACAATGCATGAATCAAGGCAATTTTGCAAAATTATTCAACTACTAGCTTCTCAAATATACAACGAGCACTATAAAATGCTACTAGTGAGATAATGAGCAAGCAAGATAGTTCATAGTTCCGTAAAAACATAGCCAGCAAGATAGGGAAGTTATATAGGCATATGACAAAGCCAAGATCAAATTAAGCAATTTTGCGAAAAAATTCCCTCTCATGAGCAAAGACCTAAACATGAGCAAAACATGCCAAAGTGAATCTAGATCACACAAACTTCATGCTAGGTCACACATCCTCATCACAAGATCATTGCAAACACCCATAAGCATCTCATGTCATGTTAAAGCCACCAAGCCATATGTCTACTTCTTAAAATGAGACTTCTCATGGTAGACATCATGGAACGGTTTAGCACCCAAATTAATTGCAATTTAAAGTGTATATGGCATGGAACAAATGAGAGCATAACTTCAAGCATAGGCATTTCAAAACCAATTTAATTTTTTCAAATTTAAGCATAAAATGGTACATGAAGTGCCTTTGCGGCAAAAAGAAGTTTTTGCTCCCCCCACAAGGTATCACATGGGCTAAACATTCACAATGACAAATGGGTTTTTGACCCCAAGTGAAAAGCATATGCTATCCAAGCACAAACTAAGCATGATAAAGACCACCAAAGCACATTAAGATCATGAAAGCCTTAAACTCACAAGAGAGAGCCTATCCTAGCATTTTCCAAAAATAGCCATCTCAACATGCATATATAGCAAAACTATCAAGAGCATAGCTATCCATCACCAAATCATATCAAACATGCTCAAAAGCTCACACATACCATATCATAGTATTCAAAGCATATAGCAGAAGCTCAACCTACCATGCACATGATACAAATGCAACAAAGGTAGATATGTACATCAAATGCAACATGATATATATGACACAATACAAGACATGAATGTCGAACCTACCAAAGTCTATACATCATGATATATGAATATATATGTAATGCAAAATGCATGGGGAGACACGGAACTTGAGTTAACACCAAGAAGGCTCACAAGGGGACACACCAACTAAGAACTGCTCTAAGAGAGAGAAGAGCCACCAAAGATCCCAATTGAGTACCATAGAAAAGATACCAATTGCAAGACCGCCAAAGATCCTAATTGAGTACCATAGGAAATATACCAATTGAAGGATCACAAAAGACTACCACACACCTTGAAACCAAAATCCCCATCAAGTGAAGCCAAGCTCCCCCTCAACCAAAGACAACTAGCAAAGCAAAAGCTAGGAAAAGAAAGAGCTAAAGAGAAGCTCTTGAGGACCAGGTGTGTCCGAGGACCAGTGGAGGTCGCTCCTTAGTAATGAGTGATTGACAACATTGTGTGGACTGATACTTGGCTAAGTGTGCAGGTACAGGTTGTGGTTTGACTCGTGTCAGTGCAGGTGAAGAACAAGCGCGAAAGGCCTTAGCCGTGGCGGCCTCCGGGTGATGGAGAGGCAAGTAGGCTTGGTTCGATGGACCCAGTGGCCGATGGGGTCAAGTGCGAGCCGTGCGGTGCAAGACAGCGGGCTGAAGTCATGAACATGGGCCGGTGCAAGGTAGCGGGTCAAGGCCGAAGCTTGCACGCGGGGTTTGTTGCTTTGCCCACAAAACCATCAGTGGACGGTTTCTTGGTTTGGGCCGCAAAACCAAGTCCAGAGGCCCGATGCGACGGAGATGGTGATCCGGTAGCGTCGAGAAGCTTCGAGGCGGGGAGCACGTGGTGTGATCGCGGGGTTTGCGTCGATGCTAAGCAAGACCACGGTGGAAGCGTGTCCGCTCGATGAAGACTGGACCATATTGCCCCTGAGGGGTGTGTATCTTCTATTTGAGTTGTAGGGGTAGCGTGGTCATTTACCTCCTCCGGTGGACTTCGTATAAATTGCGGAGAGGTGGATGGCATCTCTCTCTCTTGGACTCTAGGGTTTCCTCCCCCGGTAGATCGCTCTGGACTGCTTCTTTTCCTCTGCTTTCCTTAGGCTAGATTCTTGTATAGACTCTGACCTCTGGATGTATGGAAGCATTCAGCGTTGCGGTCATCTCCTAGCTCTTTGTGATTTTCGTGTCATTTTTGGGGCTATTTTTGGGGAGTTTCGTTCTTCGCTCGATTCGTGGATTTGAGGGTATTTTCTCTGGGATTTCTTTGAGGGGATCATGGGTGGATGCCTTGCGCATCTTTGTGTGTGATCTTGACACCTCAAACGTCTCGTGAGTTTTTGGTCGGAGCCCGAGTTCATGGTAGTGGTTCATGTGATCCGCGAGTCCCGGTGATTTAGTGAGTTAGAGGTCGAGATTTTTGGGGCATAGCTTCATCTAGTGACGCTTCTCATCTCCCCAAAATGTTGTCTCAAGAGCTCTAGCCGTTTGGGAGATCCGGTGATGGATTTGTAGGAGTTGACCCAGCGAGTCGTGCTGTTCCTACTCTGTTCGTGAGCCACGGATAGTTCACGGGACTGTGGCAGACGGTCCACAAGACCTGTGTTCGTCGTAGTTCGTCACGTGTTCGTGCGCGCTTGTGTTTCGATCCGTTTGGCCCCTAGGATTTTGTCGCAGGCAGTTTGCGGACAGTCCGCGAGTGCTTCACGGACAGTCCACGTGGCTGAGTTTTTGTCTGGGCTTAGGCTGCGTTTGTCTGGGGTTTTCAGCATGTTTGCCGGAAGGTCCGCGTGGCCTTCACGGACAGTCCACGACACCAGCGGACGGTCCGCATGGCTCTGTCGGACGGTCCGATTTTCCCGGTGCGCTATTGGACGTTCTGTTAGAGTTTTCGGACAGTCCGCACGGTCGGTCCGGACAGTTCGCCTATGCCTAGCGGACAGTCCGCCCGTACTGCATGGACAGTCCATGCTGGCTTTTCCGATATTGGCCAAGCGCTTTGATTCTTGTCTTGTGCTTCCGCGCTTTGATTCAAGGCATGTCCCTAGGACTTGTAGGCTTGTGTGTGCCTAGTCTAGAGCTTCTCTGGTGTGTGCGAGTACTCGGAGTGGCAATCGGGGTATAAGCCGAGTTCGTCCTACGGGAAGAATTTTTATTGGCTCCCATTCACTCCCCCCCCCCCTCTCTGGTCGCCTATGCGGTCCTTCAGCTCTAAAACCAATCGAACAAGGGAGAAAACCAAAGAAGGAACAAAACACAACTCGAAGATAAGGCAATCCCAAAACCCAAAGAACGCTCACAACATGCTACTCAATGCATTGATAATACCAAACAAGATAAATAAAGCATTGTAACATGATTCCACATATATGAATATAAGCTTGGGCTAGCAAGCAAGTCAACAAGGTACAAACCTATGCAAGGATACTAAACGAAAATGATACCAAAGAACAACATGCCAACATGATACAAGAACTAAACAAAGGCATGATACAAATTCATATGGATCATCCACCAACATATATTACAAAGCTAGCATGACAGGATATACATAGGGGAACAAACATGCTAACAAGAAAGGATACCATAGAGCTAGACAAAAATGATATGGATCAAAAACATGACGTAACCACCATAGAGCAACCATAAAGCATGACATGATGTTTATATATATCATCCACCACAATATCATACATAGATAGCAAGATAGATATACAAGATCACAAAGTCATCATGAACAAGGTGGTTATCCTACCATGGTTTACACACAAGACACAGGTATATACACAAGTGAGCACAAGGGGAAAAGAAAACTCACTATACATGTGTATAAAGGCTTTCAAGAGCCATCCAAAGTAGTGTGGAGAACCATCCTGTCTTGATCACCCCATGTCCAAAGATCAAGTACCATCCAATCCATGTTCTCCAACTGCGTCTCCATACCTACACACAAGCAGACGAAAAATACCGAGCCTTGGATCCCAACGGGTTATCAAGCACATACTTGAGAATCTAATACTTGGTCACGCGGGTAAGCGATGAACTCAACTTATCATGTGGGTTAGCATGATGCAAATGCCGGTTCGAATGAAAAGGTTTTCGAACACCCTTAGAACCATGCCTCAAAGGAGCAACTGACAAAGAAAACCAAGTGCTACCACAAGCAAAAAGGCAAAGGTCCCTCGAGGTCATAGGAGAAGAACCAACACAAGCACCACGGGAAGCATGTCGCGGACCAACACAAGAAGCACTAGAAGCATGTCCACAAGCATGGCCTAACTCACTAGAAAGAGTGTCATAAAACCCGTCCACAAATCATGCCTTCTTAGGCTCACAAGTGTTCATGCCATGAGAAGGGCTATGAACAACCAAAGGCCTAGAAGAACCACCTCACGGCATTCTCCTTGCCCGGCGGTAGCAAAAGCTCTCTTGATGCCCATCCTTCCCACAATGAGAGCAATGGTACAAAGGCCTATCAGGAGGCACGGTCCGTGTGGACGAATCACCATTCTCTTGTAAGTGAGAAGTCCCTTGGGACTTAGAGCAAGAAGCATCAACTCCAACACTCGACTTGGTGCCCACATTAGGATCACACGTGCCATGAGAAAGGCTACATGGCTTCTTAAAAGCTTTGGCACACACACACCGCTCGTGCTTGACACGGCGAAAGCAAAACTCAACGGTATGCCTATCCTTCTTGCAAAAGGTGCATTGGAACTTCGGTTTGGGAGTATGAGTTCCAAATATGTGAGAAGCACCCTTTCCATTTGAATCATCCTGGGCAACACCGGAAGAAGCAACAAGCTTAGGAGTAGCAATAGGAGAGCTATCCAAAGCACTAGCACAAGTGCCACCATCCAAAGACTCACACTCAAGAGAAGAAGTCAACTCCGGTTGAGAAGAAGCAATTGTAAAAGCATCAACATCGGAGTGACAAGAAATGCGAGAATCCAAACCCTTGGCACAAACACTCTTGCACCTTGTGCGCAAAATCTCATTTTCAAATTTGAGGCGCTCACAAGTAACACATGTCATATTTCTTAAATTATCGATTTCCTTTTCAATGCACTTAGCATATGTGGTACGCAAGAGTTCCTTTTCTTTCTCAAGGTTGGCACTCATCTCATCATGCACAATCAACTTGGTGCTCATATCATCACACATTCTTTTCAAAGACAAAACTTCACTTTCCAAATCAATGCATGAAGTGCAAATGAGACCACATGAACCAGTATCATCATCATCACAAGAAGTATGGCAAGTATCATCTACAAGCAACAAAGAGCACTTGCTAAAAGGCATGGATATCACATCACAAATTTCAGCCGTAGCATGCTCAAGTTCATCTACACATGTGGTGTGAGTCAATTTTCGTTCATTAATTTCAGCATGCAAAGACTCACAAGAAACACATGGTGACGAAGCACTTGACTCCATCAAAGAAATCTTACTTCTAGAATTAACAAGATCATCATTCAAAGCAACACAAGAGTTGCAAGGCATAAAAGCATTGGATTTCAACAAGTCATTTTCATCCATCAAACAAGCAAGGGAGGTGGTCAAATCATCTTTCTCTCTAAGCAGGGTACTAACATCATTACCAAACTCAAGAGCTTCTCCCTAACAATTTTATTTTCAACAAGCAAAGCATCACAAGATTTGCAAGGCAAAGATGCATTAAAATTCAACACCTTAATCTCAGATTTTAGGTGGACAACCGAAGAGTTCAGCTCAACATTCTTAGCACGCATGGTTTTACAACAAGTGCAAGAATTCAAAGCACATGATTTCCAATGAGCCATACCGCATTTCAACCTAGCAAGAGAACATTTCATCTTTTCATTTTTCCTACACAAGGCATCACACAACTCTATGTTTCTCCTATGCAAATCTCCACAATCACATTCACAATCATTCAACCTATTGCATAGGATCAGGATAGATTTGGCAAGCGTACCTTGGTTCATGTCTCTTATCTTGTGGTAGAGCTCACCCTTCTTGAGATCACCATCTTGATAGTCCTCGATGAGAGACATCATCTCCTCCACACCGGCTTCCGCCTCAACCTCCATGCTCCTCCTACTCAAAGAACCACAAAGGGAAGAGCTTGGTGCCATACACAAAGCACCGATTAGGATTAGCTGAAAACAAGCTCAAAGCATGCAAATCAAAGCCACGAGCACAAGCGCCCTTTTCTCTGTTGCCCTATGGATCCTAGACTTGTTAGAGTCACACAAATACGCAACCTGATTTGATACCAATTGAAGGACCGATTAGGCGACCAGAGAGGGGGGAGTGAATGGGAGCCGATAAAAATTCTTCTTCAAAGAACTCGGCCTATGTCCAAATCGCAACTCCAGGAGTCGCACACAAACCAGCGGAAGGAAACACACACCTCTCTACAGACCCTAGAACAATGATCGAAAGGCTTGGACACAAAACGGAAGCAACCACGGACAAAATGGAGCAAAACCAAGCACTGCAGCTACCTACCGGAACATACGACGAAGGGGTCGGAACATCCGAACCAAGACAGAGCCTCACCGGAAGATAATATCGGAACTTCCGGCCTCCTACCGGAAGATATAGCCTCGGGGTCTGTTGACATTTCTTAACGCAATTACCTAAGAACAGGTTTGGAACCCATCCTGGTAACAGCACCAAAAATGCTGGTTGGTAAATCTTAACGTTACAGAGATCCGCAAGCGCACGGAAGTACCATTGTAGCATTTCCCCAAAGGAGTATTCCAAAGGGTATCGAATCCAAGGAAGGCATTGGCGGGATGACAAGATCAACTCTATTGCAATGAGTATAGATCATAGATGGAAATAAATCAGACACTCAAGTGCATGGGTAAAGATATGATAATGGGGGTAGTGTGATCACACACACACACTCTCTCTCTCTCTAAGGGGTCCTAGGCATAGGAGGCGACACACGAGTTAGTTCTAGGTTCTTATGTACTATACACATAAAGCTGGTAGGAACGAGTTAGATACACTAGCGTTGAAGAACATTGACTTAAGCACCCAGGTACCACGGGGAGATAGCCTCCGGCGTTGCTTCCGCACAACTACAGTTGTTATATTTTAGACTCCTACAGCTTATCCGAACGTGGGGGATTTCAGAGGACCAACGGCTGTCACTACCACAGCCTACCCCAAGACAAACCGTGGGATAAACTCATAAGTATGGTAGCTACGCAACCCAAGCACCATGCTTACGTTGTTAGCCGGACTTGACCGGCCCGGGCTATTGTGACCCAGGTCAAGCCACCAGATAAACCAGCCAATTACACCGAGTACCGTAGCTTAAGCACAGACTTCATACAACGCAATCATGTCATCTAATTAGATCAAACCAGGTTAGGTACACAAACGGATTTGTGTTTTCCTATGTCTGTTCAACTGGATCAAAGGGTCGTGTTCGCGAAGAACACGAGCCTCTAACTTATGAACAAACACCAGAAACATGTAAAAGTCACCCGTCAAGTGGATCGAAAGGCCTTGTTCATCAAGAATAGGAGCCTCTAAATGATGAACAGGTGAAGAACACATGAACAAATCACTCATGCATACTAACACAACTTTATATGAAATAGATAAATAACTGAAGTAGATCAAAGTCATACAAATGAAATAAGATACAAAGGAACTCATACCTAGATCCCAAAGTAGACTTGGAACCTGAATTAGAACTACTCTAGCCTACCTCCTAGCCTTGAGACTAAAAGTGAGAGAGGTGTTGCAAGTGTGGATGTCTCATAAGTGAGCCCCCTCTCCTTCTATTTATAGGCCCGTGCACCGGGCAAGAATGGAGGCAAACACCCCGGGGAATGTGCCTAGGACCAATAGGGAACCACCACGTGGAAGCCCCTGAGTGGCGGCCACAAGGTCGGTTCGGCCGACCTGTGGGGTCGGTTGACCCCCTGTGGGCCCCACTCGGGGTGTGCTTCCACCTGGAGGCTGCCCTATGGGTCCTTAGGTCGGTTCCCGGTGTCCATCCTGTGTTGGCGCGATTTGCTTGCCTTTGTGGGCCCATGGATCCATGTGATGTCCACGTGTCACACTCTGATTCGTCGGGGGTTGCTTCACTTGGATTGCTTGCATGGCATGCATGCATGGCTCCCTAGTTGGCAGGTTTGCATGCATGGCATCCTTGTTGGCAGCCCACTAGGATGAGGTGATGTGGCATGGACCATAGAAGGTGAGTTTGGCACTCTTTTCCTGCTTATTTTCCTGCAATCAAATAATCTCCAAGTACAAGTGGAACTACATTATTCTTAACTAAATACGTGTAAGAAATGCCTTATGCTCCTTTATTCATGAGTATATTGACGGCTAAAGTAGGTACTTAACAGCCGTCAACAACTCCCCCATGCTAGCCTCTTGCTCGTCCCGAGCAAGAGATTAAGGACTTAGGTTGGTTGATCAGGAGTTGCTACGATGTTGTATTCCTAATGTATAACTAGATACAGCTAGGTACTCTATCAAGAGTTGAAGAAGTTGGCATTGATCTTACCTTATACTCGATTGATATGGGGCATGTAGCTTCACCTGCCTTGGGTGGTTGAAAGATAGAATGGTTGTATAAAGATTACTAATCACATGTACCTTGATCAGTTATCAATCCGGAGGTTTTGCAGGTTTTCCAAAAAGAAATCAAAGTTCCTCAAATGATACTCTCGGATCGCTCAATGTGTATGATTCCTCACCAAGGCTTTGTTTTGCCTTCTTTCACTACCTACTCCTAATAAGCTGATATGTGGAGCTGTAGGTAGGGAAAACATTTGGCATACCTGTTTCTCATGTATTGTCGAGTCGAAAACCGGATCCTTGGGAGAACAAGTCATACACCCTGATCAAGATGTGCAAAAGTGTGTGTATGTGGATGGATAATGAACTCCTCTTTGCATGATTTTTACTCTCCTCCTTTTCGAAATTTTTTTGAGACTTGGGCTATGTCTCTTTATTCTTTCTCTCTTTTTTTTATGCATGCCCTTGAGCATGTTTCTTTTCTCTTTTTTTTAACATAGCCCATAGTCCTTGCTGAATATTTTTGGAGGCAGAGTAATCATGGAACATGCGCGGAGCTTTATTTTGTGGAATGGATGGGAAATGGATGAAATGATGGTTGCTAACTTCCAGTGTAGAAGTTCGGCATATGGTGGTGTGTACGTGATCTTGATCGTAGGAGTATGACAAGTTACTCACCGAGGGTCACAACAATTTGACAAAACTCAATGAAGAAATCAAGTAGCATATGTGGAAGTTTAACAGAAGCTAAAATCTACATATGGCCTTGGATAGGAATTTCTTATCATTGAGGAACTTATCATTTTAACATTTTTCAAAAGAAAACTCCGAATATCAAACATCACTTAGTACTAGCTCATAGCAACTCTATTATACCATATCATATCTTGCAACAACTTAGGCAAAGATCATGCTTTTTGCTACCCACAACTTTCAAGCTCAGGTTCGATCATACTAGCCAGCAACCTCAAAACTTGGATAGGATACTAAGTTGTAAACAAGGCATACAAGAGGAATAAACAGAGCAACTATTCATCATTTCAACCATGGAGAATAAGAACACTCTTACCGTGCATATGAAAACAAACTAATTTAAGAAAGCAAATAAATATTTTTGGTCTTTTTAACTTTTTTAGATTTTTATGTGTTTTTAGCATATAGGGTTCTGAAAACAATAGAAGATACAAGTTACCTCAGAATGGGGGTCCTCCCCCAAGCTAGCTTCAGGCTCACTGCTGTGGAGGGTGGTATCCCAACCATGCATAGTAAGCCCTCTCCTCCTCCAGCTGTCGCAGCTGCCTCTAGTACAGTTTAGACTCAAGGGAGTTGTCCGGATGGAGTTCACCTATAAGCTCGTATTTCGACAAAGCGCGAACAGAATGGAGCAAGGATATCTTGATTCTTTTTAGAGGTCAGAACTTTTATTGAATAGGATAACTTACCGATCTTACCTGTCGGCGAAGGGCTCTTTTGTTTTAAGTCTTCCAGAGCCAGACTATCTCCCACATTACTTACCTTAGTGTAGGGTCAGCCGCTCTTGGAGACGAGGGAGTTGGCTCCCTGTCCACTCTTTTCCACATCTTCTTGGTCGCCTGTGGTTTACGAGGTGCGGGGAGTGGTGCCTTGGACTGAGACTTGGATTTCCAATATGATTTCTGTCCTGCACTCATTTGCTCTTGCTCTTGCTTCCAGAAATTCTTCATAAAGGCAATGAGGCTGTCCACTTGTGGTTGCCTAGTTTCACTTCTTTGGGCAGGAGTGCCCGTTCCTGGTGTGCCTTCAACCATTGAGCATTGTTCCTTACGTGGGCGGAATTCAAACCTTTCTTCCTTGCCATTGATGTGGAGACGGATTACTCCAGCGCCAACATCAATTTGTGCATCGGCCGTGCTCAGGAATGGACATCCGAGAATGAGTGGTACTTCATTACCAATGTCCATATCAAGTACTACAATGTCCACTGGAATGAAGCAGTCTCGGACCTTCACTGGAATGTCCTCGGCTATCCCCACTGGATACCGGACTGAGGAATCAGCTAGCTGCAGCTGCAAGGTAGTTAGGGATAATTCTGTATAATTGAGTTGGTCGAAAACTACCTTTGGCATGACGCTAACACTAGCACCAAGATCACAGAGAGCATGGTCGAATCTCTGTGTTCCAATTGTGCATGTGATCGTGGGGCACCCTGGGTCCTTCTTTTCTGGAAGACGATTGAGTATAGCTGCGCTACACTCTTCTGTGAGCTTTACCACCTCTGAGATGGGTAGAGCTCGCTTCTTGGTGAGGATATCCTTGAGGTAACGTGCGTACGTGGCTACACGCATTGCCTCAAGGAGTGGAACATTGATATATACCTTTTGAATCATGTCCACGAAACGAGTGAATTGTTCATCCACTGTTGTCTTCCTATTTCGCTGAGGAATGGCAATAAATTTGTTTAAATAAACTCAGGTTTGTCTGCCCTGTCTTCAGGTGCTCTTGCTTGTGAGGGCTCCCTCATGCCAAGTGATTCACCACTGGGCTCTTCATCCCCTCTTGTACTTCTCTTTATTCCTGCATGGTTAGGATAGGGCGGATCGCGAGTGGTCTTACCTGCTCTCGTGACTACCGCTTTTGCATTTTCAATTGGTGGAACCATAGCGACTAATTGACCCAACTGGGTTTCTATCATCTTATTAAAGCTCAACTGGTCTTTAAGAGCAGAAGAAAGGCTATTGATTTTAACAATAAGGCTCTCAAAGGCCTTATCATAGGCAGCTATTTTCTTATTAAAACCTTCATTAATCTTAGCTTGCCCAAAGACTAGATCTTTCAAGGAAGGTTGGTTTGGGTTGAAAGAATTACCTTGATTACCTCCTTGATAATAAGGGCACAATTGATTCCACGTTTGACCTCCTTGTGGATGATAACCGTTGTTGTTGCCGTTCATGTACATCACATCCTCCTGAGTAGTAGGGCAATAATTCCCTGAATGCCCAGTATTACCACAAACTTTGCAAGTCATGTGAGCATCCATAGCTTGAGTAGTGGTGGCCATGGCAGCCTTCTCATTGGCTAGATCATCCATTCTCTTCATCATTAGGTCCATCTTGGCGTGCAACATATCCGCTTCCTTGACGGTATGTGTACCCCTTTGACGTGGCTGGAGTCGATCATTACTCCACCCTTGATTAGTAACCATCTTCTCAATCAGTGTAGTAGCTTCAGTGATAGTAAGAGAGAAGAAAGCCCCTCCAGCTGCAGCATCAATATGGCCTCGGGCTGTCGGAGTCAGCCCATTATAGAAACTCTGAAGAATAAGCCAGTTGTCCATCCCATGATGAGGACAAGCCATGATGTACTCCTGGAGTCTCTCCCAAGCTTCTGGGATAGTCTCATTTGCTGCCTACTGGAAACTTGAAATTCGCCCCCGAAGGACATTGGTTTTGCCCAACGGAAAGAACTTCGCGAGGAATGCTGCGGAGCACTTTGCCCAAGTGTTAATCTCTGCACGGTTAGCATAAAACCACTGCTTTGCCTTTCCCAAGAGGGAGAAGGGAAATAGTCGCAGACGAATAGCATCTTCCTCCACTCCTCGTATAGTGAAGGTACTGCATAGTTCCAGGAACTGCTGCAGGTGGGCGCTCGCGTCTTCATTAGGCTTGCCACAGAATGGGCTAGCCTGTACCATCGTAATTAAGCCAGTCTTGATCTCGAAGTTTCCATTCCCAGTGTTCATCACGGGGCCTGTCGGCACTTGGTCAGTAGAGGGAGCGGAGTACTCGCGGAGATTCTTCTCGACAGGGTTGGCCATGGAAGTTGATGCGGATGGCACAAAGGAAGCTGGATTGACTTCCGAACGTTCACGAGAAGGAGAGCCGAAATGATTTCGTGCCTTCCTTACGAGTGACTCAGGATCTTCAGTAAAATTCGATGGCAAGTCGAAACCAGTCATGCACTACCTGTCTTCATCATCAATAGACAAAGAAGACAATACAAGTTAGCCTGCATTGAGAAATGTTTTATTCCTGTCATGATTATAAACATATGTAAAGTGTTGATATGTCATCCTTAAGCCTTCCCCGGCAACGACGCCAGAAATGCTTGTTGACATTTCTTAACGCAATCACCTAAGAACAGGTTTGGAACCCATCCTGGTAACAGCGCCAGAAATGCTGGTTGGTAAATCTTAACGTTACAGAGATCCACAAGCACACGAAAGTACCATTGTAGCATTTCCCCAAAGGAGTATTCCAAAGGGTATCGAATCCAAGGAAGGCACTGGCGGAATGACAAGATCAACTCTATTGCAATGAGTATAGATCATAGACGGAAATAAATCAGACACTCAAGTGCAGGGGTAAAGATATGATAATGGGGGTAGTGTGATCACACACACACTCACTCTCTCTCTCTCTAAGGGGTCCTAGGCATAGGAGGCGACACACGAGTTAGTTCTAGGTTCTTATGTACTATACACATAAAGCTGGTAGGAACGAGTTAGATACACTAGCGTTGAAGAACATTGATTTAAGCAACCAGGTACCACGGGGAGATAACCTCCCGCGTTGCTTCCGCACAACTCTGGTTGTTATATTTTAGACTCCTACAGCTTATCCGAACGTGGGGGATTTCAGAGGACCAACGGCTGTCACTACCGCGGCCTACCCCAAGACAAACCGTGGGATAAACTCATAAGTAAGGTAGCTACGCAACCCAAGCACCATGCTTACGTTGTTAGCCGGACTTGACCGGCCCAGGCTATTGTGACCCAGGTCAAGCCACCAGATAAACCAGCCAATTACACCGAGTACCGTAGCTTAAGCACAGACTTCATACAACGCAATCGTGTCATCTAATTAGATCAAACCAGGTTAGGTACACAAACAGATTTGTGTTTTCCTATGCCTGTTCAACTAGATCAAAGGGTCGTGTTCGTGAAGAACATGAGCCTCTAACTTATGAACAAACACCAGAAACATGTAAAAGTCACCCGTCAAGTGGATCGAAAGGCCTTGTTCATCAAGAACAGGAGCCTCTAAATGATGAACAGGTGAAGAACACATGAACAAATCACTCATGCATGCTAACATAACTTTATATGAAATAGATAAATAACTGAAGTAGATCAAAGTCATACAAATGAAATAAGATACAAAGGAACTCATGCCTAGATCCCAAAGTAGATTTGGAACCTGAATTTGAACTACTCTAGCCTACCTCCTAGCCTTGAGACTAAAAGTGAGATAGGTGTTGCAAGTGTGGATGTCTCATAAGTGAGCCCCCTCTCCTTCTATTTATAGGCCCGTGCACCGGCGAAGAATGGAGGCAAACACCCCGGGGAAGGCGCCTAGGACCAATACGGAACCACCACGTGGAAGCCCCTGAGTGGCAGCCACAAGGTCGGTTCGGCCGACCTGTGGGGTCGGCCGACCCCCTGTGGGCCCCACTCGGGGTGTGCTTCCTCCTAGAGGCTGCCCTGTGGGTCCTTAGGTCGGTTCCCGGTGTCCACCCTGTTTTGGTGCGATTTGCTTGCCTTTGTGGGCCCATGGATCCATGTGAAGTCCACGTGTCACACTCTGATTCGTCGGGGGTTGCTTCACTTGGATTGCTTGCATGGCATGCATGCATGGCTCCCTAGTTGGCAGGTTTGCTTGCGTGGCATCCTTGTTGGCAGCCCACTAGGATGATGTGATGTGGCATGGACCATAGAAGGTGAGTTTGGCACTCTTTTCCTGCTTATTTTCCTACAATCAAATAATCTCCAAGAACAAGTGGAACTACATTATTCTTAACTAAATACGTGTAAGAAATGCCTTATGCTCCTTTATTCATGAGTATATTGATGGCTAAAGTAGGTACTTAACAGCCGTCAACAGGGTCGGAACTTTCGGCCCCTCCCGGAAGTTCCAAGACAGGACGAAAAACAACCAACTAGAGGAGAAAGAAAAGACCAAAACTCGATCAAACGACCTCCAAAAATCATGAAAATGTAACCACAACTTCTCCACAACATAGAGAAGCTTCTCAAAAAAATCCCCTCAAAAGGATCACTGGAACTTCCGACCCAACCACCGGAACGTCCGGGACAGCCCAGAAAAATCGCCTGCGGGTCAACTCCAAACTTTCGATCGATGGTTCTCCCGATTCGCCTAATGGATTGCGGCCAAACTTTAGGACAAGTAGTAGTGCCTCTAGGAGAAGCTATTCCTAAAATTTCATGGCCCCAAACCCACTCAATCTCGTGGAATCGCAAATCTTGGCCAAGAACACTATGGACTAGGTTTCATCCGAAAACTCATGAATCGAAGGCGATTCCCGGTGTTTGAGGGGTCAAGATAACCCACAAAGAGGCGCAAGGCACTCACCCATGGTCCCCTCAAAGAAATCTAGACAGAAACAGCCTAGAAATTGACGAACAAGGATCGAACCGAAAAGCTCTGAAAATGCAAAGAAAAGCAACTCGGGAATAGAGAAGGAGATAGAATTAAATCCGCTGGGAGCAAAGGATTTGGCACAAGATTGAGATGAAGACTTCACTATGAATCTCTTGTCCAAATCAGTTACAAGCCACTCCAAGAATCACAAATCTTGGATGGCAAAAAGCTCACACAAAGAGCCACTCACTCCTCTCTTCCTCAAAACATCCGGTCAATCACTTATCACTTACAAACCAAGGCACATCTGAACTTGGTTTCTCATCATATTGCCCCAAGCTAGAACAGACCTCACCACAGCCTGTCCACTAGGTAGTTGAAGGACCAGAATGGCGACCAAAGAGGGGGGAGTAAATGGGAGCCGATAAAAATTATTCTCCGAAAAGACGAACTCGGCCTATGGTCCCAAAAGCAACTCCAACGTCCTCAGCACCTTGCTAGCCAAATCCACGCAGGCACTGGAGTGCTACTGGACCTAAGAGTTAGCCACACACCCAAGCAACTCGAACACGCAGCGAAAGATAACACGAGCAGCCACCTGCTTGCACCGGTCAGACCGGTCACTCTCACAGGTCAGACCGGTCAGGAGCAACCTGCTCAGAATCCTCCCACACTTGTCTAGCAAACCTAGAGGCCAATTCCAGGATGTGGAGCAACAGAGAGAAATCCTGAAATCTGCCAGGCAAGCAAAAACCCTTCAAAACTCGGGCACACCAAAAACTCTCCACAACCAAACTTGCTCCAGAAGCACTCTGCGAACAAGCAGCACAACCAACAACAGCAAAACAGATTTTCCCACTGAAAGCTGCTGCACCGGTCTGACCGATGAACACCACCGGTCTGACCGCTCTAGCTCAGGAAATCTCAACTGCAAGAAAATGATCTCCCAAGGGCCAAAACTGCACTGAACTAAAATAGTAGCAAGCCAAGAACACTACCAACACTCCAGAGAAGAACTCCCCGAGAAACAGCCACAGCAGGCTGCACCGATCTGACCGGTGGGGTGCACCGGTCTGACCGGTCACGCCTGGGCTGCTCGGGATGAACTCCACCCGCGAGTCAACTCCCACCTTTCGATGCCTTGATCTCCCAATTCGCTCCACGGATTGAAGTAAAACTTTGGGGATAGGTGTATGACCTCATGAACGAGTCCTGCCTAAGAGATCGGCCCCAAAGATGCACTCAATCTATAGGAATCAGAGGATGAACAACAAGAACACATTTTCCCGGGACCGAAACAAAACCCCAAAATCAAGCACCCAAACCCATGGATTTAGATGGGGTCACAAGGAAAAGAACCACAAGGGGCTCATGGATACATCCCACACAAAATCCGTCAAGGGAAGGCCTCAAAACCACCAAGAGAAAATAGCCAAGAAAAGGCTCCGAAAATCACCAAAAAGGAAAACGGGAGAAACACCAAGAACACTTGAGGAACCACGCCAAATCTTCTATACATGCCATGAAAGGTTCATACAAGGTCTAGCATCCGCCCGTACATCCAACCCTGTCACAAGATCTCACCATGAAGCTCTCATGCTAGCCTAAAGAGAAAATAGGAAGCTAAAAAGAGAAATTGTCTAGAGCAAATGAAAACCCTAAAGCCCAAGAGATGGCTGCCACAACCCTTCCACTCGGTTTATATATGAGGTCCTCTGGTGGGGGTAAATGACTAGAATGCCCTCTAGGTGATACATCCCCTCGAAGGGCATATTTGGAAACTTGAGAGCATTTCCATCGAACGGACGCCCAGTAACCGCACCTTGCGTAGCCTCAACGCCAAGCCTGCGATCCCGACGCGTCTCGTTCTCTTCGAGTCACCCGACGCTCCTCAATCTCCACCGGTCAGGCCGGTGCTCCCCACCGGTCAGACCGGTGTCACCGGTCAGACCGGCCTTGTGCACCGGTCAGACCGGCCTGCGCAGAGCTGAGCCATCGACCACTCGGAATTGGCTTTGTGGATCAACCAAGGAACCCAGTGCTTTTCTGGTGAACAACTGCAAACCCCGCGAGCATGGTGCAGCCTCCATGCCGAGCTCCTCGACTTGACCACCACGTTCGCTCCGGCTCGATGTTGGCTTTCGGATCAACCAACGTACCCGCTATCAGCTGACTTCGACTTGCTCTTCTCGCACCATGCGACTCGCACTTGATCCGGTCTGGCCACCGTGTCCATCGAACCAAGCCTACTTGTCCCTCCAGTCCTTCGGAGGCTCCGCAAGGCTAAGACCTTTCGCACTTGTTCTTCACCTGCACCAACTCACATCAAGCCGCAGCCTACATCCACAAGATAGAGCACAGCGTCAGTCCACACAACGTTGTCAATCACTCATCACTAGAGAGTGGCCAACCACTAGCCATCAGACACTCTGGTCCTCAATCTCCCCCTTGATGAGTGCATTGACAACACACCACATAATTATAACATAAAAAAAAGTAAAAACAAAAGACAAATGAAAACCTCCAAACATGTGATCCAAAAGCCAAACAACACAAACCCTTATCACTTGCTATCCAAAGTCTCGGTCCCCTAAGGCAAGGGCAACGGCTCAACACAACCGAAACAAAACCACCAAAGCTCTTCAAAGATCAAAGCAAAGCTCACACAGAGCAAACCAACCAAAGCAAGAACTCAAACGACACAAGGAGCTCCCCCTGAACACATGCAGCTCCCCCTGAGCAAATGCAACTCCCCCTGAACCAAACCATGCAACTTACCTAAAGCATCCGAACTCACAGCTCACACCAGTCAGACCGGTGAGGGCACCGATCAAATCGATGACCATATCCACAGTGCACTTGGGTCAACCGGTCAGACCGGTGGCCACACCAGTCAGACCGATGACCATAACAACAGTACACACCTGCCCATTTTACATCTAAAACTTCACCAAAACTCTCTAAATGTATGCAACAAGCCATTTCATGCTCAAACTTCTCCCCCTTGTTGACAATGCATGAATCAAGGCATTTCTACGAAAATTGCAACTAAAGGCTTCTCAAATGGACATAGAGCCATAAAATGTGCTACGAACAAGCAAATGAACTACTTAGAGTTGACAAATGTTCAAAATAGCATAGCCATCAAGAATGTTTAGTTGCATACACACAAGTTCAAGCCATGGTAAAAATTAGAATTTTTGCGAAAAAATCCCTCTCATGAGCAAAGACCTAAACATGAGCAAAACATGCCAAAGTGAATCTAGATCACACACACTTCATGCTAGGTCACATATCCTCAACACAAGATCATTACACACACCCATAAGCATCTCATGTCATGTTAAACCCACAGAGCCATGTGTCTACTTCTTAAAATGAGACTTCTCATGGTAGACAACATGCAACAGTTTAGCACCCATATTAAATTCAGATTTAAAGCATTTATGACATGGAACAAGTGAGAGCATAACTTCAAGCACAAGCATTTCATACCAATTTAATTTTTCATATGTAAGCAAAAAATGGTACATGAAGTGCCTTTGCGGCAAAAATAAGCTTATGCTCCCCCACAAGGTAACACATGGGCTAAACATTCATAATGACAAAGGGGTCTTTGACCCCAAGTGAAAAGCATATGATATCCAATCATGAATTAAGCATGATATATAAACCACCAAAGCACACTAAGATCATGCAAAGCCTTAACTCACAAGAGAGAGCCTATCTAGCATTTTTGACAAAAGTAAGCTATCTCATCATGAGTATACAACCAAACTATCAAGAGCATAGCTTATCATCCCAAATATCAATCAAGCATATCCACAAGCTCAAACATAGCATATCATAGGGATCAATGTACATAGGAGAAGCCATTCCTAGCCAATGCATATGATACAAATGCAATGCAAAGCATATCTTACAAAGATGCAAAACTATACATCAAGATACAAAGATGGCTACTCTATGAAAATAAACATGCATGCTATACATCAAAGTAAACATGTATGATACATATGCTACAAAGTGAGCTCCCAAAGACCAACTCAAAAAGGACAACACGGACCAAGCTCTCCCCGTAAACGAGCAAAGGTAGCGTGGTCAAGTGGTTTTGTGAATATGTCGGCTTTTTGGTCTTGGGTAGGTACATGGATCAACACTATGGTTCCCTTCTCAACATTATCTCTCAGAAAGTGGTACCTCACTTCGATGTGTTTTGTTCTGAAATGGAGCACTAGGTTCTTGGCAACGCTTATGGCACTCGTGCTATCACAAAGAAGTGGGATCTGAGTGCACTCCTCACTGAAGTCTCTCATGGTATAGGAAATCCAAAGTAGCTGGGAACAACAACTAGCGACTGCAACATACTCGGCTTCAGTGGTAGATTGAGCTACACTGGACTGTTTATAGGAAGACCAAGAGACCAAAGAGGAACCAAGAAACTGACAAGAACCAGAGATAGACTTGCGCTCCACACGACACCAAGCAAAGTCAGCATCGGATAATCTGTGAAGTGTGAGTGTCGAGGATGCAGAATACCAAAGACCAAACTCAGGAGTGTACTGCAAATACCTGAAAATCCTCTTGACGGCCTGCCGATGTGATGTCCTCAGGGAAGCCTTAAAACGAGCGCACAGACACACACTGAACTGTATGTCCGGCCTCGTCGCCGTCAAGTAGAGGAGGGAGCCGATCATGCTCCGGTACTTCTTCTGGTCCACTGGTTCACCATCCTCGTCCGCATCCAAAGCTGTAGTCGTACTCATAGGTGTTGACATAGGCTTCACATCATTCATGTTGACCTTCCTCAGCATGTCCTTGGTGTACTTGCTCTGGTGCACGAAGGTCCTGTCCTTGACCTGCTTGATCTAGAGCCCTAGGAAAAACTGCAGCTCGCCCATCATAGACATCTCAAATTCCCTGCTTATGTCATCTGCAAACTTGGCAACAAGATCGTGAGAGGAGCCACCAAAGATTATATCATCCACGTAAATCTGTACAATCAAAAGGTCATTTCCATGCTTAAGGAGAAACAGGGTCTTATCAACTGTGCCTATCACAAACCCCTTACTCAGCAGAAACCCTCTCAACCTGCCATGCTGTTGACACATCTTATCCTATATATTTATAAGTCAACTAAACATGAGAAAAGGGCATAAATATTAATATCAACTTAGAATAGGGTGCCACTAACAGTTTTTCTGGAGATTTGGTAAATTATATAAATCCAGGAACCATTCGGGAAAAGTGCTAAAAGAATCAAATCTAGAAGATTCCAGAAGGCTCCGGAACTCAACGAGACTTGGCACCCAAGAAAGAAGCATCTAGAAGAAGCGACGGACCACCTGGCCAAAGTGGGCCCCGAGGGGGGCCCACCCCAGCCCGATCGGCCAGGTGGTGGGGCCGGTCGGCCTCCCCCGGGCGCCACCTCAGCCCTACTTCCAGAAGATTCTTCCACCGCCTATGAGGATCAATCTAAACCACTCGTTAGGTCGGTTTGATCAAACGGCGCACGTCTACCCCTCAGGGCTATATAAGCAGCCCCCCTGCCCCTTGGTAGAGGCATCTGGAAACCTGAGTTTGCATACACCAGATCAAGTCATCAAGTCAGAGATACTACGCCCTAGAAACACCATATAGCAAAGTAGTTAGCTAGTCTAGATCTAGGAGGAGGCAAGGTGTCTACTTGGCTCCTGATCGTCTAGAGGCTGATCGAGATACTGATCTAGCTTCGCTCTTGTAAGTTCTTATCTAGTTCCTTACATTTGTTATACAGACATATGTTCTTATCAATGATTATATTCGACATTATATGCTTTGGTGTTAATTATGATTACATGTTTAGCATAGTTGATTTGCCTTTATATTCATGTATGGAGTCGTATAGCCCTCACCTAGATCATTTGTTAACATGGGTGAACGGTAAAGACAGTGTAAGCGTGGTGCTTATATTGTATTTATCTGCGATTGCACCCTATATGCCGGGTCGTGTGGTAGATCGTGGTGGTGACAGCACTATTGAGTCCTTCGCAGTCCACCCCCCGTGTATAGGACTAGTGGAGCCTTATACTATTTAGGTTGTTTCAAGTTTCGGTCTTGATCCTCCTGGATAGTCTCCCCATGCATTGATATAATAGTTCTTCTTCCATGATTGTTAAATGTTTGCACTAATCATAGTTTGCACTGACATATAGTTTAGAGTTACCGAGGAGTATCCTCTCTAACTAGACTTTGCTATGTTTCTCTTGCTATAATGACACTTTCTAGCTGCTCATGATGTTATGACTTGAACAATGCTATCAATATCTTTATCTTTATGTGACTTACCCCTGTTTATAGCAATTGATATATTTTGGCCACTCTACATTATAAAACTGAGAGATGAGCATGTATTAGCTATCATGGATTAGAAAGACTTCTTTCCCTGTGGTAGAATATAAATACGATACCTGGTTTTACTCCTGGTTAAAATGCTACAATGGTATATTCATATCTGTGCGCTTGTGGATTCCCTGTTTATATATATCTTCTTTTCTAGAGATCCAAGGCATATGTAAGAGTACCATATCCATGCGTTTTCTGGCACACCTGTCAGGGCTGACAACCTATATCGAGTTGTGCTATGAATCGTGTCGGAGTTCACCTTTTAGTTTAATCTGAAAGCAACATCTGATATACACTTAGCATCATGTTAAGATATACCTTTGCATTTCTGGTGCCGTCGATAGAGATGGATCTTATATCCGTTTCTAGTCGATGACGTTAGCAATGTCAACACATGCCAAGCCCTCGGCGCCTGTTTCAACCCATAGAGCGCCCTCTGGAGTTTATACACACGGTGTGGGTATCTCTCACTCTCAAACCCCGGTGGTTGCTTCACATACACTTCTTCCTCTATCACCGCATTCAGGAGCGCACTCTTCACATCCATCTGGAACAACTTGAACCCTTTAGCCACGACAAAGGCTAGAAGGATCCAAATCACCTCCAGACGGGCCACCGGAGCAAATGTCTCCTCATAATCTATACCTTCTTTTTGGTTAAACCCCTAAGCCACCAACCTCAATTTATTGCTCACAACCATCCCATTCTCACCTTCTTTGTTTTGCCACACCCACTTGGTACCTATAGGACGGCAATTTTGCGGTGGATCGACTAACACCCAGACTTGGTTTCTCTCAAAGTTCTCCAACTCCTCATGCATGAATTCACACAGTTTGCATCAGAAAGAGCGTGTCCAATATCTTTGGGCTCAAAACAGGTGATAAATGCGAGTGAGAAGTATTTCGTGACCTCGACCGTGTAGTCCTCTCATTCATGTCTCCAATGATCTTCGAAGGAGGATGATCCACTTGTACGCGCCTAGGAGCCTCTCGCCTGGAGACTACCTCCCCCTCCATAGTTGCTTCCACCCTTGCTTGCGGTACATGTTGATGCGTCGTAGTCGAAGTAGAAGGCCCGCCATCAACTGTAGTCGTCGTCGTGCAAGTAGTATGTACACAATCCGCAGAAGGTACACGATCCTCGCCATCACCATCATCTTCTTCTTTTTCCTCCACAAAGAGTGTCTCGGCCATCTCCTCGTCACCTGCACAATCAAAGCCAAGAGAGCTACATGGCACTGTCTCGTCGAAGGTGACCTCGCAAGTCTCCATGATTTTGTTAGTCTCAAGATTAAGCACCCTATAAGCTCTAGAATGGTTCGCATATCCAAAGGAAATACCATCACTAGATCTAGCCTCAAACTTATCAAGCTTTCCCTTCATGAGAATAAAACACTTGCAACCAAAGACTCAAAAGTGACTCACCTTAGGAGCTCTACAAAGCATAAGATCATAGCACGTCTTCTTCTTGAACGCTCGAAGGAAGATCCTGTTCGACACATAGCACGCGGTGCTCACTGCCTCAGCCCAATACCTCCTAGGAGTCATATGCTCATCGAGCATCATCCTAGCCATCTCACACAATGTCCGGTTCTTCCTTTCCACAACTCCTTTATGAGGGGGCACATAAGGAGTCGAGTACTGATGCTCAAGACCAAGATCACAACAAAAGGCATCAAAACGAGAGTTCCTGAACTCAGAGCCATTATCACTTCGGATTGCTCAAATAGTGTTCCCATGCCTCTCATTTTTCAACCTCACGATCAAGTCTCGAACAAAACCGAAAGTCTCACTCTTATCCTCCAAGAAAAATATCCAGGCATAGCGAGAATAGTCGTCCACCACAACCAGGACATACCACTTCCCACCCGCTAAGCGAACTCGAGTTGGCCCAACAAGGTCCATATGCAGCAACTCTGTCGGACGCTCTGTCATGACAGCAGTCACGGGTGGATGAGAAGCAGCGACCATCTTACCATGCCTACAAGGCGCACACACCAACTCCTTCTCAAACCTCAACCTCGGCAATCCTCGGACCAAATCGAGACCACTCAAGCGGGAAAGCAGATCAAAGCTCAAGTGTCCCAACCGCCTATGCCACTTCCAGAAATCAGGAGAACCAGCCACCAAACACCGTGCAGGACCTTCGGACTGAGAGAAATCAGCTCAAAAGATCTGACCCTCGGGGACAACCATACAAACACGGTCACCTCGAGAATCAAGCACCTCAGACGCGCCCAACTTAAACAAAACCTCAAACCCCAAGTAGCTGGGACACAGAAAGCAAATTGAACCTCAGCGACTTGACAAGAGCAACACGCCTCAGAGACACCTTCCTACTTACCTTCACCATTCCTTCACCAAGAACTCGTCCCTTACCATTATCCCCAAAAGTGATGTACTCCCTGGTACTCACTGGGGTGAGGCTTGTGAACCACCCCCTGTCTCCGGTCATGTGTCATGAACAACCGGAGTCTAACAGCCAAACGTTCCTCAAGCCTCCCACCTGCACATCAAAAACAGGGACAAAAGTGAGCAGATGACTCAACACTGGGGTTAGTACAAAAAGAGTCAAACCAGTGTCGAGCCATTTGCTCAAAAGAAAGGTTAGCAACATCCATCCTACCATATCCATCAAAGCTACGACCCCTACCAAATTGAACCACCTCACGTCTCGCTGGAGGAGCACGATCACCACAAAAGGAAGAGTGTGGCTCGTACCTCCTCTGAGACTCAAAGCTGCGATGACCTCTCCCATCCTCATATCGACCATGACATGGAGAACGTCCAGCAAACAACCCCTGACCAGACTCAAACTGTCTACCACCTGTACCACGAGCTCCAGAACCAACTCCACAGCCACGAAACCCAAGATTCTCACCTCTCTAGGTGCACTGGTCTAACCGGTGCCCCTAACCGGTCTGACCGGTGGCCCCTTGGCAGCAACCCAGTCCCGATCAGCAATTCTCTCACTTCCCCAAGTTGGTACAGACCTTATCACAGCCTCTCCCCTAGGTAGTGGCATACGAGGCTAAGGTACACCATGAGAGGGGTGGTACCTGTCCTTGTTAGCCCACTCCTTCGCCAACCTCTCATCCCTCTTCCTCTTGTAGCAAAACTCACCAACATTACCTTCTTTGCCACAATACTCACAATGGAATCAGACTTGTTTTGGCTTTGGTTGTGGGTTCTCAACGGGTTTCTCTTTTTCTTTCTTCTCACCCTTCCCCTCAAACACGTTTCCCATGTTGCTCACAAACCTTATGGGTTTTTGGTAGTTTTCTGTTTTGTGGGGGAAAATGGGTGGATCGGGAGTAGTGTCAAGCTTGTTTCTCAGGTAGTTAGGCTTGGGAGCAAATTTGTTCATGGGTGTAGTTTGTGGTGGAATAGGGATCTCTCCAATTCTCTCTCCCTTCTCACCACTGCTCTCACCAACCTTGTCATAGCCCAACGCCTGACCATCACACCTCTTAAACTCAGCCATCATTAAGCTCAATTGTGGCTCATGCCCAGACAACTAACTTGTTGGCAGTCGATTTCCGTCAACCAAGAACACTTGTTATGTTATAGTTTGGATTTCATTTTGGAACTAACCCGTCACTAGGCATACTAATGATATAACAAGTTCATCATTGGATGTGTGTTTTGGAGTATAATGTTTACGCAGGAATTCATGCACAAAATGAGAAGAGATGTACTCGGTTCGGAGGACGATTTACATGATGATCGAGAGGCTCCGACTGTGTGTGAACTTGACTCCAAAGGTAGCAAGGACCAATGTGCTTCAATGAAGAATCTCCGAGGACCAAGGTGAAAAGACCGGAAGATCATGTGTAAAGACCCCTTAACTTGGTCGCGGGGATAACGACGTCCAAAGCCCATATCCGAAGGAGGAAAAACCCCAAAGTGCAAAAGATGACATGTGGCAAAAGACGGAGGCGAACCGGGCCGGGAATGGGCCAGGCCGGTCGACCCAGGCTGGTCGGCCCACCCCCATTCGGGGTCGGTTCGCCGCCGCCTTTCTTCAGTGATAAGATCGCGGAACCCTAATTTTTTGGGGAGAGGAGCCATTCGTGAAAGACGACCAGAGAAGCCTCGGGAGATCGACCACAAGGAAGAGGGTTGATCGAGAGGGTGAGGATTCAAGAGGATCATCATCGAGGTCAAGGGAGGTCACCACAAGGAAGGAGGACATCGAGGCCCTGCCACAGTGCTGCCGGAGTTGAAGGACACCGAGAAACGGACTCCATTGGGGGCATCCACCATGTTCAACGGTGCCATGCCTAGCGCCTTGATGGAGTAAAGTAATCGTTTGTCCATGGAGTTATAATGGATCTTGATATGTAGTCACCCACTCTTGTTTGGATCCTATATCTATCGTACCTTCTTGTTGATGATGCTTAATGTTTAAGGTTAGCTACCATGCCTTCGGGGTTTCTCCCGTAGATCGCGTCAACATACCATGTTCATTAGGGTTAGTATCGATTACCTTCGTGTAGTGACATGTACGAGGGAAGGGAAATGCCTAATTTTTTGTTCACATGCTTAGATAGATTGGATCGGGGTTTCACCATATTTCGGGTGATTGCATCTCAAGCACCTAGACTCCATGGGCATACGTTCTTCATAGTCGTGAACCTCCTATCTCTCTCTTTAACATAATCTAGGGTTAGTTTGTCTTTACTTTATAGATCAATCTTTACATCATAAAGTCCATAATCAACTAAGTTAGTGTTATGTTAAACACAAATAATCCCCTTGCTCCGTGGATTGACAAGAACCTTGGGGGTCCCCTCCTTTGGTGAAAAAGGCACCAAGTCACTCCGTGTACTTGCGGTGAAGTTGAACGCGGTTTTGAACCGTCAACACAACTCATTAGCTTTCTCAGCTCATTATTCTCATCCTGCAAGCGATCAACATAGTGCGCAAGTTCCATATTTTTCAAAGAATGCATTTCACATGTAGAACAAGAAGTAGGAATTGGAACATTCAACTCAACCTCTATGAAAACAATCCTAGCATGTGAATCATCCAATTTAGCATGCAACACAGGACAAGATTTACACGCACCAAACAAACTTGATCTAGCTTTCAACTCAATCAATTCAACCCTAGCCACATCTAGTTCCTCAACAGTGAGGGCATGCTTCTCTTTCAGAGTGGTCAAGTCAGACAAGAAAACTGAACAATCATTGCAATCAACTTCATCAGTAACAACAGGAGCAGATTTCAAAGCATCAATAACAAGCATGTCATCCAAATACCTAGCCTCTAACTCAGCTACCTTCTCCCTAGCTTCCTCAAGCGAGGCCCTAAGCTCTTTTCTCATTTTCTTAGCATCCCTAAGCACACTATCCCTATTATCAAGCAATTCATTCAGAGTGGCATTTTCCTCGAGCAAAGAGTCAATGGTAGGTGGTGATACCTCATCCTCGGAGTCAGAATCCGGGTCCTCTTTGCTGCTCTTCTTGCTCCCTAAACTATGTGTGAAGGACTGAATAGGCGACCAGAGAGGGGGGAGTGAATGGGAGCCAACAGAAAATCTTTGAAAAGAACTTGGCAAAGGCCCCACTCAAAACCGAGTCACACACGAAAGATGGATCGAATCAAACACCAATCGCCAAGACAACAAGGTTATGGATCAACCACAAGTCTTAGGAACGATTCCTTGAAGCACACGCGGAAGCACAAGAGAAGAATCAAAGGAACCAAACAATCTCGGCAAGTTCCTGCGTCCAAGCCGGACAGTCCGCCTGGCTGCCGCGGACAGTCCGCCAGGGTAGCGCGGACGGTCCATGAGGCTGGCGCGGACAGTCTGAAATAGACTCAGGAACTAACAGAAGGTCTGGGGGAAAATTTTCTCCACGCGGACGGTCCGACCGTGCACCGCGGACAGTCCGCCAAACTCCCTGGACACCCCAGATAGACCTCGAGACACCCCAGACAAAACTAAGGCCACCGCGCACAGTCCGCCAAGACCACGCGGACAGTCCGCGAACTTCTTGCAACTCTGAAACCCAAAGCCAACGGATCAAAATGAACCACGCGAAGAACAAATGAAGAACACGAACAATAGTTGCGCTGCCTATGTCTCGCAGACAGTCCGCATGGGCCTCGCGAACGGTCCGCCAGGCTCGGATAGAGCTGAAAACTGCACGACCCCGCGAGGTCAACTCTCCAAATCCATCACCGGATCTCCCAAACGGTAAAAGCTCTTGAGACAAGATTTAGGGGAGATGATAAGCAACACAAGAGGAAGCTATGCCCCAAAAATCTCGACCTCTAAGCCACTAAATTGCCGGGAATCGCGGATCACACGAACCACCACCAAGAACTCGAACTCCGGCCAAAAACTCACGAATAGAAGGCTTTCCCCAGCGTTTGAGGGGTCAAGATCACACACAAATATGCATAAGGCATCCACCCATGATCCCCTCAAAGAAATCTGAAGGAAAACGCCCTCAAATCCCCGAATCGAGCGAAGAATGAAACTCCCCAAAAATAGCCCCGAAAATGACACGAAAATCACAGAGGACTAGGAGATCACCGCAACGCCGAATGCTTCCATACATCCAGAGGTCAGAGTCTATACAAGAATCTAGCCTAAGGAATATAGAGGAAAAAGAAGCAGTTCAGAGCAATCTACCGGGGGAGGAAAACCTAGGGTCCGAGAGAGAGAGATGCCATCCACCTCTCTGCTATTTATACGAAGTCTATCGGAGGGAGGTAAATGACCACGCTACCCCTACAACTCAAATAGAAGATACAACCGCTCAGGGGCATTTTGGTCGAGTCTTCATCGACCGGACACGCTTCCACCATGGCCTTGCTTAGAATCGACGCAAGCCCCGTGATCACGCCATGTGCCCCCCGCCTCGAAGCTTCCCGAAGCTCTCGGATCACCGTCTCCATCGCCTCAGGCCTCCGGACTTTGGTTTTGCGGCCCAAACGAGGAAACCGTCCACCGATGGTTTTGTGGGCAAACCAACAAACACCGCGTGCAAGCTTCGGGCTCCATCCAATACCTTGCAGCGGCCCATGTTCACGACTTCAGCCCGCCAGTCTTGCACCGTACGGCTCGCACTTGACCCCATCGGCCACTGGGTCCATCGAACCAAGCCTACTTGCCTTTCCATCACTCGGAGGCCGCCACGGCTAAGGCCTTTCGCGCTTGTTCTTCACCTGCACCGACACGAGTCAAGCCACAACCTGTACCTGCACACTTAGCCAAGTATCAGTCCACACAACATTGTCAATCACTCATCACTAAGGAGCGACCCTCCACTGGTCCTCGGACACACCTGGTCCTCAGTGTGCCATGCCGCAGAGTCCGCTCGTCGCCATGAAGCTCAACCCGGTGAAGTTCTTGCTTGAATGCTTCTTGTTCTTGTGCCTTCCACGGTCTTCATGTTCACTACTCGAGCTTGACGTGGTGTAGTAGGAGGAAGAGGTGTCCACGTCGCTCGCACCGGCTAGCATTGCTCTCGATTTCTTCTTGTGTTTGGCGCTCTTCTTCTTGCCCTTGTACTCGTCCAGACTCTTGTGCTTGGAGTAGTGGTTCCAGGATTGATGCTTGTGCTCGGCCTGCTTGTACTTGTTCCTCGGGCGATGCTTGTACTCTTGCTTGTACTCGGGCTTCTTGTGCTCGATCTTGTTCTCGTCTCCCTCGGGACACTTGGCGAAGAAGTGTCCATGCTTCCCGCACTTGTAGCACGTCCCTGAGTTCCTCCGGGAGTTCTTCCTGTTCTTGTTCAAGCGCCCGAACTGCTTGGTCAGCAAAGCAAGATCCTCATCATCCAAAGCCTCGAACTCCTCATCTGGCAAAGACAGAAGAGCAGATAGAGAGAACATCCTAGAGGATTGATTAGAGTTAGTTCTCGTTCCAGTCACAAGCGCAAGGCTATCATCAGCAGGACCCTTGCCCTTCTGGGCTCTCAGGTCTCGATCCACCTCGGACGTCTTGAGCTTAGAGAATAGCTGATCCACCGTCAAGGTCTCATACACATTGGACTCCTTAATAGCCTCAACCTTCACTCCCCATACATCAAGATCCAACGCGTGTAAGAGCTTGATAGCTCTATCGTGATCATCGTATGGAAGCTCGGTGATGTTGGCTCTCATATTGTTCACAATCAGTGTGAAACGCTCGAACATGGCATCCACAGACTCTCCGGGGAGATGAGTGAAGTTCTCGTACTCTCTCTGGTAAGTCATAAAGCGACGCACCTTCACCTGACTATTACCACCATGTGAATTTCTCAGCTGGGTCCATATCCGATTTGCCAACATCTCTCCATACACCCTACTGAACTCAGATGCACAAAGAGCACGATAGAGATAGTCCACGGCCTTGTTGTTGGCATCGAACATATCCCTACTCCAGGGCAACAAGAACATCTCCGGTATGACATAGTTCTCGTCAACCGTGACATCCCAAATCAGCTGAGCCTTTCCATGCATGAACGTGCCCATCCGGGCTTCCCACATCTGGTAGTTCTTCCCATCGAAGTGGGAAGGACTAGAACCCTTCCCATAGTCTGCCATCTTTGGATCTCAACTGGCCAAGGTCTCAATGATCTGTATCCGGCTCTGATACCAATTGAAGGACCAGAATGGCGACCAGAGAGGGGGGGAGTGAATGGGAGGTGATAAATTTTTTTCTCCGAAGAGACGAACTCGGCCTATGGTCTGAAAAGCAACTCCGACGTCCTCAGCACCTCTCTAGCCAAATCCACGCAGCCACTGGAGTGCTACTGGACTTGGAGCTAGCCACACACTCAAGCTACTCGAACACGCAGCGGAACACAACATGAGCAGCCACCTGCTTGCACCGGTCAGACCGGTCACTAGCACCGAACAGACCGGTCAGGAGCAACCTGCTCAGAATCCTCCCAAATTTGTCTAGCAAACCAAGATGCTAATTCTAGGATGTGGAGCAACAGAGAGAAATCCTGAAATCTGCCATGCAAGCAAAAACCCTTCAAAACTCGGGCACACCAAAAACTCTCCACAGCTAAACTTGCTCCAGAAGCACTCTGCGAACAAGCAGCACAACCAACAGCAGCAAAAGAGATTTTCCCACTTAAAGCTCCTGCACCGGTCTGATCGATGAAAATCATCGGTCTGACCAGTCTAGCTCAGGAAATCTCAACTGCAAGAAAACAATCTCCCAAGGGTCAAAACTGCACTGAACTGAAACAGTAGCAAGCCAAGAACACTACCAACACTCTGGAGAAGAACTCCCTGAGAAACAACCACAGCAAGCCGCACCGGTCTGACCAGTGGGGTGCACCGGTCTGACCGGTCAGGCCTGGGCTACTCGGGATGAACTCCACTAGCGAGTCAACTCCCACCTTTCGATGCCTCGATCTCCCGATTCGCTCCACGGATTGAAGTAAAACTTTGGGGATAGGTATCAGCTCATGAACGAGTCATGCCTAAGAGATCGGCCCCAAAGATGCACTAAATCAATAGGAATCAGAGGATGAACACTAAGAACACCTTTTCTCGGAACCGAAACAAAACCCAAAAATCGAGCACCCAAACCCACAGATTTAGAGGGGGGTCACAAGGAAAAGAACCACAAGGGGATCATGGATACATCCCACACCAAATCCATCAAGGGAAGGCCTCAAAACCACCAAGAGAAAACAGCCAAGAAAAGGCTCCGAAAATCACCAAAAAGGAAATTGGGAGAGACACCAAGAACACTAGCTCACCATGAAGCTCTCATGCTAGCCTAAAGAGAAAATAGGAAACTAAAAAGAGAAATTGTCTAGAGCAAATGAAAACCCTAAAGCCCAAGAGATGGCTGCAACAACCCTTCCACTCGATTTATATATGAGGTCCTCCGGTGGGGGGTAAATGACTAGAATGCCCTCTAGGCAATACAACCCCTCGAAGGGCATATTTGGAAACTTGACAGCCTTTCCATCGAACGAACGGCCAGCAACCGCACCTTGCGTAGCCTCGACGCCAAGCCTGCGATCCTGACGCGTGTCCTTCGCTTCGAGTCACCCGACGCTCCTCGGCCTCCACCGGTCAGGCCGGTGCTCCCCACCGGTCAGACCGGTGTCACCAGTCAGACCGGTCTGGTGCACCAGTCAGACCGGCCTGTGTAGAGCTGAGCCGCCGACCACTCGGACTTGGCTTTGTGGTTCAACCAAAGAACCCAGTGGTTTTCTAGTGAATCACTACAAACCATGCGAGCTTGGTGCAGCCTCCATGCCGAGCTCCTCGACTTGGCCGCCACGTTTGCTCCGGCTCGATGTTGGCTTTCGGATCAACCAACGAACCCGCTATCAGCTGACTTCGACTTGCTCTTCTCGCACCATGCGACTCGCACTTGATCCCGTCTGGCCACCGGGTCCATCGAACCAAGCCTACTTGTCCCTCCAGTCCTTCGGAGGCCCTGCAAGGCTAAGACCTTTCGCACTTGTTCTTCACCTGCACCAACGCACATCAAGCCGTAGCCTACATCCACAAGATAGAGCACAGCGTCAGTCCACACAACGTTGTCAATCACTCATTACTAGAGAGTGGCCAACCACTAGCCATCGGACACTCTGGTCCTCAGTAGTGGCATATGAGGCTCAGGTATATCGTGAGAAGGATGATACATGTCCTTGTTTGCCAACTCCTTAGCCATCCTCTCATCCCTCTTTCTCTTGTAGCAAAACCCATCCATGTGACCACTCCTTCCACAATACCCACACTAAAACCTCACTAGTTTTGGCTTCTCTTGTGGCTTTGTTTCACTCAGCTTCACACAAGGTTTCTTCTCGTCTTACTCACTCGGCTGGGTGTTGTGTGGGATAGGTTTGGTCAATATCTCCTTCTCTTTCTTCCCACTGCTCTCACCAAACTTCTCAAAACCTAGACCACGACCATTCGCTCTCTTAAACTTAGCCACCAACATGCCCAGTTGTGGCACCAGTGACCTCAACCAACTCAACAACGTGCACAACCCATCATTCTCATCCTACAGCCGATCAACAATTTGTGCAAGCGCTAGATTTTCTTAGCATGCAAATCACATGTAAAACAAGAAGTAGCAAAAGGAGCTTTCAAAGCCGCCTCAAGAGAAACAATCCTAGCATGTGATTCATCTAATTTTCCATGCAACACAGGGCAAGAAGTGCAGGCACCAATCAACGTAGACCTAGACTTCATCTCATCAAGCTCACCCCTAAGAACATCTAGTTCCTCCGACTTAGAGGCATGCTTCTCCTTAAGCACAGTCAAATCAGACAGGAAAACAGTGCAATCAGAGAAATCAACCTCATCACTAACCACAGGAGCAGACTTAATAGCATCTAAAGCAAGCATATCATCAAGATGCCTAGCCTCTAACTCAGCCACTCTCCCTAGATTCCTCTAGAGAGGCCCAAAGCTCTCTCCTCAACTTCTTAGCCTCTCTAAGCACCTCATCATGATTATCCAGCAAATCAATCAACTCTGCATTCTCCTTAAGCAGGAAAGCAAGATCGGGAGTTACCTCTTCCTCAGAGTCAGAGTCGATGGCAGACTTGTCTTGGCCACTCTTCTTGCTTGACTTGCTGCCGGTGTTGTGACCCATTACACACAGGCCGGTGAGGCTCTTGAAGGAAACCTTCTTCTTCTTGCGCTTGTCGCGGTCCTCTTCTTCATTACTTGAACTTGAGGAAGTGTCTTCGGAGTCGAGGTCCGAGTCACTTGGTTCTTCGATTTTCGCTCGAGCTCTTGCCTTATTCTTGTGCTTGTGCTCACGCGCTCGAGTGTTGCTTGTTCTCAATCCTTGGGTGGTGCTTGTACTCGTTCTTGGGCTCAATCTCCTTCGGGCACTTCGTGATGAAGTGTCCCTGCTTGCCGCATCTGTACCACATACGCGTGGTCCTCCTCATGTTCACATGGTTCTCGTGCAGCTTCTTGAACTTCCTGATCAGCAGGGCCAGCTCGTCCTCTTCAAGCTTGTCGAAATCTTCATGTGGCAAGGACACAAAGAAAGATAGAGAAAACATCCTCGAAGAGGAGTTAGTGTTAGTCCTTCCACCAGATCTAGAGACGAGAGCAAGACTATGTGACTCAGTCGGGCTCTCAATCTTGGCTCTCAGGCCACGATCCACCTCTGACGACTTGAGCATAGAGAACAACTCATCCTCAGTCAATGTCTCATACACATCCAACTCCAAGATGGCCTCGACCTTGGCACTCCAGACAGATCTATTAAATGAGTGCAAGAGCTTGATAGCTCTATCATGATCTGTGTATGGGAGCACCATCACACTGGCCCTCATGTTGTTCACAATACAGGTGAAGCGCTAGAACATCACATCAATCGACTCACCGGGGAGATGAGTGAAATTCCTGTACTCTCTCCGGTGAGTGGCAAACAAGCGAGCCTGCACCTGAGCATTTCCAACATGAGCATTCCTCAGGTTCTCCCAAATCCTGCCAGCCACATCCTCTCTGTACACACGATCGAACTCCATGGCACAAAGAGCACAAAATAAGTAATCAACCGCCTTGCTATTGGTGTCAAACATGTCCCGAGAACCTGGGGCAAGGAAGTTGACGGGAAGGACATAGTTTGCATTTTGCGTCACATCCCAAATCAACTATCCCTTTGTTGACGGTAGATAATGCGCCAAATTATGATCCGCAAGCGCACGGGTCGGTTGTAGCTTTTCCCTTAGAGTATCCCCCAAGGTTTATCAATCCGTGGAACAAGTGGATTGCTACGCTCAACTAAGCACTAATCTCATTGATTTAAAGCTCTTTATCAAGTGATGATATATATGAGAACTAATATAATCAAGGTTAAAGAGATTAACGTAGAGAGTACAGGTATGGAGAGTACAAGAATCTAGAAAGCTTGTCCAAGGGGTCTAGGATCACTTAGAGATGTAACCACCTAGCAAGAACGAACCGATCTAATCTATCAAAGGTAAGGGTGCACTAAGTCCAACCCTTTCCATCTCGCGTACTAGCCACTACACGAGGGTAATCTGTCATTGGACAACAAGAGCACGAGACGTTGATGTGATCTAGGTATGCAAAACTAGGGGATGTGAACCAAGTTCGATATGCTTTCCCTCCCGCGTACTGTCACTACACGACGGTAATCAAATAAGGAACAAAAGGAACACGATATGTGAAGCTACGAGCGATACATCCCCAAAGCAAGCCAACCGGCCATTAAGATTGAAGCACCATCAACATGAGTATGATAGCAAATAGATCCAAAACATAGGTTCGGTGATTACAACTCAAGATCTCCCTTCAACCCCAAGGACAAACGAGGACTTGACCCCATAATGTTACACATTGTAGCGCAGGACATGGTGTAGAATCCTCCGAAGTAGATGAAGATCGACGAGGAAGATGCTCTCTACCTTGCTTTCTCCCTTGAAGATCCAATCTCCTCCTTGCTCTTGATCTTGTGGCGGCGCCGGAGGGACCTTGCTAGGGCTTCCGGGCGTCGCTCCCCTCTCCTCTATGTGGCTCCTTCTCTTGGTTGACTCTCTGAAAGTTGAATGAATTCCTCTCGTCAACCTCGGGGACTTTTATCGGTCTATTTGGCGAATGGTGGCAGAGGCATAGACTTAGGGTTCGATAATCATCATGCACAAGAAAGGGGAGGCCAAACCACCACAAAAACCCCCTAGGTCGGTCGACATGGGCCGGCTGGCCTAGGCCTATTTTGGCCTGGCTCGGCTCCGTCTTGCTCGTGCAGGCTTCTCTCGACCCTTGAATCTTTTGCTCCTTCGCATGTGGGCTTTGGACGTCATTATCCCCACGATCAAGATAGAGGGTCTTGTCACATGAACTCCGGTCTTTTGTCTTGGTCCTCGGGAATATCTTGCGGTTGCATCTTGGTCCTTGCCACCTTTGGAAGTAAGTTCATCTTGTATTCACACAAGAATGGAACTCCTTGATCCTCTTTCTTAACACCTTCCGAACTTGATGCAAACTTACCCATTAAGCTCGTGATTTCCTACATAAACATACAACTCCAAAAACACATGCTCGTGTTGAACTTGTTACATCATTAGTATGCCTAGTGGCGGGTTAATTCCAAATCAAAGCCGAAACCAAAGTGTAACAAGTTCCTTAGGGATGTCATATTTGACCGCCAACACCCTTGCCACGAAGAAACACGCCCATGCGCCACTCCTACATTTGGTAGTTCTTTCCATCAAAGTGCGGAGGACCCGACCCCTTTCTGTAGTCGCCCATCTTTGGATCTTAAACTGGTTAGAATCAAAGAGATCCATAACCGGCTCTGATACCAATTGAAGGACAGAATAGGCGACCAGAGAGGGGGAGTGAATGGGAGCCGATAAAAAATTATTCCCAAGAATAACCTCGGCCTATGCCCCGATTTCACTTCCAAGCAATCCCGTGCACACCTTGCCAAGATCACGTAGCCACTAGAGGTGCTACTGATCCTAGGAGCAAGTACCCCGACCCAAACAAGCAACCGAAAACCGCAGTGGAAAATATGTGATGCTTGTTGCCTGCGCTGCACGGGTCAGGCCGGTGGCAGGCACCGGCCAGACCGACGACATCGGTCAGGCTGGTGAGCTGCACTGGTGAGGCCGGTGTGCGTAATAGCATGCACAGAAGTGTTCCAGAGAGCCTCAACAAGATCTCTAGGCCCTGGAACAAAACCACCTCAAACCGAGAAACCACCATTGACAAGAAGCTACTCCAACCTAGCCAAGAAGGGGCAAACCAAGGAGAATGTCACCAAGAACTGACCCTGGGAAAGCACAAGCGAATCCCCAATTAACCACATGTTCACCTGAGCCAAAGACCCACAAGGGCATGCACCGGTTAGACCGGTGGTAGGCACCGGTCAGACCGGTCGCACCTGGGCAACTCGGGAAGAACTCCACCCGCGGGTCAACCCCTTGATTCCCTTCGCCCGATCTCCCGATTCGCTCCACGGATTCAAGAGAAACTTTGGGGAGTAGGAGCACCTCATCAGTGAACTCTAGCTCGACGCATAAGCCCCAAATTTCTCTAGAAACAGAGGAATCGCAAATCTCGTGCTACAACCCCAAGAACACGAGGAACTTCGAAAACCCCAAAATCAAAGGCCTTTCCACAGATTTGGAGTGACAAATCACCAAGAAAAGAGGCACAATATCCTCATGAGTGAATTGACCAACAAATCCCGTGAGAAAACTCCCCCAAAACCTGTCCACAAAAATCCAAAGAAAAGGCTCCGAAAATCACCAAAAAGGAAAAACGGGAGGAACAACTAGAGCACTTGAGGATGCCGAAGCTTCTATACATACCATGAAAGGTTCATACAAGGTCTAGCAAGCCGCCCGAACATCCATCCCTCTCTCTAGTTGCAACATGAAGCTCTCAAGCTAGCCTAGGAAAAACAAGAAAAAAAGAGGAGCAAATGGCCTAGGGTTCCAAGAGTTGGCTGCCATCTCCAACTCAAGTGAGTATATATGGAGGGCGCCAAAAGACCAAACCACCCCTACAACATAAAAGAAGATACACACCCACCAAGGGCACTTTGGGAAGTTTTGATCGAGATCTCATCAGACGGACGCTCGTCGACCGCAAGCCCGCTTCAACTCCACGCAAGCCTTGCAATCACGTCATGTGTCCTACGCTTCAAAGCTTCCGGACGCCCACGGGACCCACCGGTCAGAACGGTCCTCCTTATCGGTCAGACCGGTCCACACCGGTCAGACCGGTCGAGCTCACCTTCGGAGGCCCCACAAGGCTAAGACCTTTCGTACTTGTTCTTCACCTGCCCCAACGCAAATCAAGCTACAGTCTACATCCACAAGACAAAGCATAGTGTCAGTCCACACAATGTTGTCAATCACTCATCACTAAGGAGTGGCGATCCACTGACCGTCGGACACTCTGGTCCTCACCGAGCCATAGTCAAACTCGAACTCAGATGAGTCTGAACGAGAGTCGGAGTAGTCGAGGTCGATGTCTGATTCTGATGAGTACTCGAGCATGGGCTCCTTACTCGGGTGACGGGGCGCGGGGAGTGCAGCCTGGTAGGTAGCACTGGTGCAGCGGTGTCCGAAGAGGAGTGGCTAGGGTAGGTACACTAGACCGGACACGGGCTCAGGATAAAGCTCGTGCAGTTTGATCCAAGCTCGAGTCATAGTCGAGATGTACTCAGACTCCGACTGGAACTCACCGACTTGGTCGGAGATCAAAATTTCACCAAAGTTTTCGGCGAGGTCATCCATCGGGGCTTCTGGAAGCATCATGGGCGTGAGCTTTGCCTCCGGGGTCGCCGCTAGGAAGCACAGGAAGGATCCCGCACCATCGGTGACGCAGAGCTAGGAGACAAAGACAAAGGTGTCGCCTTTCTCGAAAGCGATGGTGGGTTTGATGGTGATTGAAGCCATTGAGTTCACCAGTGGATCGACGACGAGATCCCCTACCTGGCGCACCAGCTGTCGGTGTTTAGTCCCGGCAAACCTACTCAGGGGCTGCCTAAGGTAGTTGATTGTGCGGTGGGGCTCGCCGAGATCAGGAACTTGAAGGTGAGACACAGGGCACACAATTTAGACAGGTTCGGGCCGTAATGTGCATAATACCCTACGTCTTGTATGCTACGTGGCTCTTGATTGATTGTGTAAGTTTCAGGTGTCGTTTCGGGGTGTCCCTGCCTCGCCTTATATGCATGGGGAGGCAGGTTTACAAGTCAGTTTGGTACAGGAGTACTAGCCGGTTACGACTAGGAGTAGCTATAGGCGGTGTACAGGACATGCCATCCTAGTCTTGTACTAATCTTGTGTAGTCTTGAGTAGTCCGAGTGGTCCACATCTTTAGTCGCCGCGGCCCATGAGTAGACAGAAAGTCCTGTGGGTACTTATCTTACGGGTAGGCCCATCCCTATGGTGGGCCCCAGGATGCTCGTACGACACAAAGGGAAGGTCTCAAGGGCGCGCAGCTGTAGCAGCAAGAAGAGCAGGAAGGATGACTCAGACTCTGACTCTGAGGATGAGGTATATCGTGATCCCGACTCTATGCATAGGGAGATCACTAGGATAGAGGAGCTCATAGATAATCGTGATAAAGTGCTTAGAGAGGCTAAGATGAGGAAAGAGCAAAGTACTTTGCTAGAAGAGGCTAGAGAAAAGGTAGTTGATCTAGAGTCCAAGCTTCTTGATGCTAGGATACAGATTGATTCTCTTAAAGCTATTCCTAGTGTGTCTGGTAAAGTTGAATGCACTGATTGTGATGCTACTCTTGCTTCATTGGTTTTGTTTAAGAACAAGTATGCCTCTATAGTTGAGGAACTAGATGTGGTTAGGGCTGAGCTTGATGAGTTGAAGTCTAGACCTGCTTTGCAGGAGCTTGTACTTCTTGCCTCGTCTTCCTTGCTAAACTTCTTGCGATGATGCTTTGCTTGATGTGAATAATGATAGTTGTTCATTTGATCACATTTGCACATCACGAATTGATTTGGGAAGTGAAGTAATGACTTTGAAAAAATTGTGCGATGATACGTTGGTTGTGCATGATGAGATGAGTGCCAACCTTGAGAAAGAGAATGAACTCTTGCGTACCACATATGCTAAGTGCATTGAGAAGGAAATTGACAATTTGAGAAATATGACATGTGGTACTTGTGGGCGCCTCAAATTTGATAATGATGTTTTGCGCACAAGGTGCAAGAGTCTTCGTGCCAAGGGTTTGGATTCTCACTTTTCTTGTCACTTTGATGTTGATGCTTCTAAATTTTCTTCTTCTCAATCGTAGTTTACTTCTTCTCTTGAGCATGACTCTTTGGATGGTGGCACATGTGCTAGTGCTTTGGATAGTTCTTCTATAGCTACTCTGAAGCTTGTTGCTTCTTCCGGTGTTGCCCAAGATGTGTCAGATGGCAAAGGTGCTTCTCACATTTTCAGAACTCATGCTCCCAAACCGAAGTTCCAATGCACCTTTTGCAAGAAGGATGGGCATACCGTTGAGTTTTGTTTTCACCGTGTCAAGCACGAGCAACAAGTGTGTGAAGTCGCGTAGCATTTCTCATGGCACGTGTGATTCTAATGTGGGCACCAAGTCGAGAGTTGAGATTGATGCTTCTTGCTCTAAGTCCCAAGGGACTTCTCACTTACAAGAGAATGGTGATTTGTCCACTCAGACCGTGCCTCTTGATAGGCCTTTGTATCATCATTGCTCTCATTGTGGGAAGGATGGGCATCAAGAGAGTTTTTGCTACCACCGGGCAAGGAGAATGTGGCGAGCTTATGCTTCTAGGCATTTGGTTGTTCATAGCCCTTCTTATGACATGAACACTTGTGAGCCTAAGAAGGCACAATTTGTTGACAGGTTTTATGACTCTTTTTCTAGTGAGTTAGGCCATGCTCGTGGACCTTGTTATCATGCTTCTAGTACGTCTTGTGTTGGTCCACGACATGTTTCCCGTGATGCTTGTGTTGGTTCTTCTCCTAAGACCTCGAGGGATCTTGCCTTTTTGCTCGTGGTAGCACTCGTTCTTCTTCTCGGGTTGCTCCTTTGAGGCATTGTTCCAAGAGTGTTCGAAAATCTTTTCAATCGAATAGGAAATTGCATCATGCTAACCCACATGATCAGTTGAGTGCATCATTTACCCGTGTGACCAAGTATTGTATTCCCAAGCATGTGCTTGCTAACCCTTTGGGATCCAAGGCTCGGTCTTTTTCATCTCCTTGTGTGTAGGTATCGAGACATGGTTGGAGAACATGGGTTGGATGGTACTTGATCTTTGCACATGGGGTGATCAAGATAAGATGGTTCTCCACACCGCTTTAGATGGCTCTTGAAAGCCTTTGCGCACATGTATAGTGAGTTTTCCTTTTCCCTCTTATGCTCACTTGTATACTTGTTGCATGCTTTGTTCTTATGTCATGCTTGTGTATAAACCATGGTATGCTAGCCACCTTGTTCATGATAGCTTTGTGATCTTGTATACCTATCTTGCTATCTTTTGTTTGATATTATGGTGGATCATATATATGAACATCATACATTATGGTTGCTCTTTGTGGTTATGTCATGTTATTCATCCATATCATTTTTGGCTACCTCTATGGTACCTTTCTTGTTAGCATGTTTGTCCCCCCATGTATATCTTGTCATGTTAGTCCTGTAATATATGTTGGTGGATGATCCATATGAACTTGTATCAAGCCTTTGTTTAGTTCTTGTATCATGTTTGGCATGTTGTTCTTTGGTATCATTTTGGTTTAATATCTTTGTATAGACTTGTACCTTGTTGACATGCTTCCTAGCCCATGCTTTTATTCATATATGTGGAATCATGTTACAATGCTTTATATATCCTAATTGGTTTTGTCAATGCCTTGTGTAGCATGTTTTGAGCTTTCTTTGGGTTTTGGGCTTGTCTTGTCTTCAGGTTGTGTGTTGGGGAGAAACTCGTCCCCGAAGTAGGGCCAACAAATGCAATTGACAAATGAACTCGAACTCTCATGCAAACCGAGGCACGTCTTCGGGCAAGCTACGAAAGCCTTCCCTCAGACCCCTCTCCTCCCCCTTTCATTCCATTCGGGTTCGTTTAAATAGGCCCGTATCATTTACACTTTACACTCTTACCCTCACCTTTTTCATCGTGCGAAGGATCTTTGAGGGCATTACAGTATTTTCACACCAACGCGTCTAACTGCCACCATTACAACTCAACACTTTACACCGTGGCGCCCTTCATGTGGGCCCGTATTCCTTCTTCTCCCTTCGAGGGGACGTTACTGCCTTGGGGACCCATGCCGCTTCGCGCCGTGATCGATGTTACAACCTTCGCGTACCCGAGGTCCCCCTTCGTCCCTTGGGCGTTTGCGCGTTTCTTCCCGGACCTCTTCGGTCGTCCTCTGAAGGTTCTCTTTGTCTTCGAGCGATCCGCACCTTCGGCCTCCCAGCCTCCCGGCGCCCTTCAAGGTGCCTTTACTTCGAGCGCTTGGGACCTTCGGCGCCTTGCTTCGCCATGCCCCGAAGATGCCAAACCTGCGCAATCATCAAAAAGCAAAGAGCAGCCATTTTCCCTTGACCCGATGGCCTGTAGACGAAACAGAAAATAAGGGGGGGGGTTAGGTGCGAAATGGATTTCCCCAACATTAGCCCCTCGCCTATGAAGGTTTGTCTTCCTGACGAGCCGAAGTAGCGAAACACAAACGGGTAGAAACATTTTAGTACCGAAGCGCCTCCCCATTTCGGCTCGTCTAGTTCCCCCTTCTTTTTTTTACACGTGTCGAGTTGTTTTAAATCTCCTATTTTTTCATGATATGATTTCCCTTCCCGATTTTCCGGTGTTTCCTTCCTATTTTATCGGGATATACTTCCGCAACTGCTGCTTTGTTTCCTCCTATATTCCCGCGCCACGTATTTCCTAGATTGTCGTGCCACTTGTGTTATAAAAGGTCATTGCCACCCCCCGGTGCCAAGCCCCGCCTGCTGCTACCCTCTGCTCGCCTAGCGCTTTTCTCTCTACTGGTAACTTCTTGTTAACTTTGCTCTAGATCTTCGTTTTTATTTTTGCCCTGCATTTCTTTTCGTAACTTCGCTCAACTAGGTTGTATTTTTTATTTTTTTCTTTTAGGTTGTTGCTCGCTTCGCTTGTTTCAATCCTTTTTTGTGATGGCCTCGAAGTCTGCTGCGTCGAAGCCCCCGAAGGCCACTACGAAGGTTTTTGGACGAAGCCGAGTGACTCCGCGGCTTCTTGCTGAGTACGAAAAGCTTGAGTATTTTGAAAGTGGTCAAGCTAGGGCTCCCGGAAACAAAGTAATTCCGACCCCGAGGGATGATGAGGTTGTGGTTTTCCGCGATCTCTTTGCTGCTGGTCTTCGGTTTCCTCTTGATCCCATTGTCGTTGCAATTCTTCGCAACTTCGACATGTATGTGCACCACCTTTCTCCAAATTCCATCCTTCGGTTGAGTTTGTTTATGTGGGCGTGCAAAACCATGGGTGTCAATCCTACTGTGGCGAACTTCGTCCGTGCTCACACTATCCATCAGCAGTCGTTGTATATGGAGCGCACCGAAGGTGACACATATATCAAGGAGGAGGCCCAATTTGCTTCGCTGAATTTTAGATACAGATCTGATGTGGATGTCCCTGTTGTCTGCTACAAGAACAAGTGTGAGGATGACTGGAACACCTTCTGGTTCTATCATAAGGTGGATGACACCACTGCATCACTGGTTAGCAAGGAGATGCAAGATCTTCCGAAGGGTGTCGGCCTAACTCCTGATGATTTTGATCAATCTCGGCTGTTTCTGGTTGTTTTTTGGGAGATTGCAAAAATCATGGGCACTCGCGATCTCGTCGAGGAGTATTGCTGTTACAAGGTTTTTCCGGTGAAGTCTGGCTGGTCTATTGTCGCATGGAGCGACTTTACAGGCCCCATCAAGATTCCAGACTTTACAAAAAGCTTCGGAGTGAAACTCGAAGGTTTGTGGCTTTTTTGTTTTGTCATACATTTTTTGCGTTTTATATACTGTGCTTTCCTATGTTTTTTTCTTGCTTATTTTTTCATTCTTCTCAGATATTGATGTTCTGCTGATCGAAGATGCCACCAACGAAATTCTTCGCCCTGCCAGCCTTAAAGAGGACCACGACATTATGAATTGAATTGGTGGTCGTCGCGACAACCGTGTTTGCAGTTCTTTGGCATCGCTGCTGGTGATTGTCAAGTCACCGTCACTCGGCGCGAAGCTGCTGCCAAGCGCACCGCGAAGAAAGGTTCTGGCAACATTGCCAAACCTTCGGCTATTGTTGTGCCTTCTCGTCCTGGGAAAAGACGTGCGAAGGCCGCAAGCAACCGTCAGCCTAAGCGTCGCCGCAAGCAAAGATCCGCCTCTCCTGAGACTGTATCATCTAGTCCCGACGGTAGCGATGGAAACCGTAGCGAAGGTAATAAGAGCAACGAGAATGTAGCTGATCCTGTGTTGTCTGGGCGAAGCACTCGAGCATCTGACTTAGATCATACAGAAGAGCAAGTTGACGTGACTTCATTGTCACCACCTCAAGATGCCGCTGCCGGTACCATTGCTCAACCTTTCGATAATGACATTAGTGACCGTGAACCGGAGAGTGATGAGGAGCTTGCTGCCCCTTCTAAAACAAGTGGTAAAGTGCCTATGACCGCCGAAGATGCACCTAAAGCTTCCGCTCCTTCTGGAGGACTGGCTCCTTCTTCTTCGTGCAAGGTTATTGCTGCTTTCGCTACTGGTGCCGGCGACAGTGACGACAGCTCTGACACTGAGTCTCACAGCGGTCGGCGAAGTGGTGGTGTCTTTGTTAGTGCTGACTCTCCTTCTGTTGTTGCGCACTGTCTCAGAATTTCTTAGAATTCTCGCTTTTTTGGTGATCGCAAAAGGAAATTGCTTCAGTTCTGCAGTGATGATCGTGAACGTGCTTTGCTACAGGAGACTGCCAATCCTTTAGTTTGCCTATTATGGAAGAAGATTTGGGCCGCGAAGGTGCTGATGAGGTTTTAACGCAAGCACAAGATCTTGCCATGAAGACCTTCGTTGCTTGCCGCGTCGGTTCCGTGAGGATATCCGTCAGTTCGACCTTCGTGATCAGACCACTTCTTCTGCTCTTGAGAAGGAGATTGTTACTGTCAAGAATCTTCAGAAGGATAAGGATAGCCTTGCTGTTGCTTTGGAGGATGAGAAAAAGAAGAGTGTGGCTTTGTCTTCAGAAATAACTTCTCTTTCGGAGAAGAATAGTTCTCTTGAAAACGAAGTTGCTAAATTGAAAGAAGCTGTTGAAAGTGAGAAGAAGAAAAACGAAGGTGTGAAGGGTCTATACGAAGGTAAGCGTAAGGAGCTTGATGAACTGAAAACTACCCATGCTGCTCTTGCGAAGCAACATGAGGAATATTGTGATGAGGTTCAAAAGCATATTGTCCCTGTTTGCAAGAAGGTTCATGATCTTCTAGTAGACTTCGGCACTACCCCTGGCCCGTACAGCATCAAAGGTCAATACATTAGTGATATTTTTAAGTGGTTATCAGATGGTGTTTCCTCTCTAGCTTCGGCTGGCCGTTCTTTTGGTGAATTGAGCGCTGGAGTTGCTGCCCGAAATATTTGACATTCTGTGTATTCTCTTTGGAGTACTCCAACTGATGGATCAGAGCCTGCTGTTTCCAAGACTGCTCTTCGACACATGCGTGATGGTTCCTTTGCATGGCCTCAAGAAACTAACGTTGATTGTATACCCGCTCTTCCGAAGAACATTGCAAAAAACTTTGTTAAAGAGTTTTACCGCAAGTTTGGTTTTGGCTATGCGGTTGCTGGGGCCCGTCGTGTTCTGCGCAAGGTTAAATTGTTGTGCTCTTCGCGAAGTTATTATTTATGTTTGTAACGTTCCTGTCTTCTACTTTTGTTTGCTTTAATGTGCAACTTTTCTTTTCGAGATTAGCCGTAGCCCCGCTGCTTCTGAACAAGTTGGCGTTATCTCCAGTGCTGCGACTGCTCTGCCGTCTTCCACACCTTCGACTAGTGCTGCTGCTCATGGGGCTGATGGTCAAGTTGCTGCTTCTACTACTCCCTCCTCTTTGGCTGGCGGAATGCAAGGCGCCACTTCTTCTGCTGCGCAAACTACTTCAGCCGCTCCCCATACAACCGAAGAGGTGTGAAGATTGGGGCTGCGGTGACTAGTGTTAGGGGGGAATTGTAGGGACATATTTTGCCTGTGTAACTGAACTATTTTGTGAATCTGCGCAGGTGCCGGAGTTGTGCCCTGCGCAGATAGATGAAGATGCCTGCCCACTTGTTATAAACCGTGGCGACTATTTTATGTCTGGTTCCATATGGTGAAAATTTCACTTGAAATTTCCCCACGTGTCCTTCGACGAGTTTTGGTCTTACAAAATTAACCGATACGATGAACGCAATAACGCGTCTAAGAATTTCTTCGAGCAATATAGCCGGAACCGGCTGATTCATGATTCAACTTCGCGACGACTCCTCCGTGGAAGTGATTCTCCTGTTGCTGTGCAAACTTCGAGTAGTTCCCTGTATGGTGACGGCTCGTCTGTTGCTATTCCGAAGGTTGAGATTATTGATCTTACCGAAGATGATATGCACGAATATATCTACAAGCGTTCTAACTGATGAGTTAGAGGACTGCCTTATGTGGGCTTGGCTGTAATTAAGTCATGCTGTTATGTCTGTAACTGCGGTATTGTTTATACACTTGCTTGTTGTAATAAAGTACCATTTCCGCGAAGTCCTTGGTTTTGGAACTTCGGAAAAAGGGAACTCAAACCGCGAAGCGCCTCCCCCAAGTTTCCTTTTCCGTGTTTCACAACCAGTCTTGGCAAGTATGATAGAAAAAAAAAATTTACATATTTTCTCGTCTATGAAAGAATCGTTATTTTTCTCTCACATGCTGCCTTCGCGCAGTTCTGCGTTATGTATTGCTATAACGCGATGTTTTTAGTTGCGTTATCAAACAATGTTTTATTCCTTGAGATGACTCGTCAGTCGAATCTCGCATTTTGCTTCGTGCATACGGTGACGAAGGCTTCTTTCTTTGTAAGAGAAGGAGATGATTTGCGACTGCGCCTTTTAACAAGTTGACTTATCCCTGCGGATTTTTTCCCAGGGGCTTCGCGCATTGGCCGCCGAAGGCTTTTTGTTGTTTTTGTGCTCGACTTCGATGTGAGCACCCTAAGTGAACTAATTACGTTTTGCGTTTAGCTTCAAACGTAATTGTTGACTTACGCGATGTATGTTTTTTGCGACTTGTGCTGAAAGTGACAACTCATTTCATTTGAGTTGCGTCACTTCGGACTTCCTGATGCGTGCCAATGATATTTTTGGGGAGTCCTTGTTATAATTTCCAAGGAGATATTACACATGAAGGCCGCCTCGTTAAAAACCTCGCATCCCTATTGTGCTGATGATTACACAACTAGGGACTCTCCCCGCGAGGAAAAGAGTACGGCTTCGAGAACTCAAAATGAAATGTTTGTTACAAAAATGCGAAATGAAAAGAAACTATGAGAAAAAAAAGAGCTAAGATACAACGAAGCTTGTTCCTCTTTCACAGCCAATACTTTTGCAGCATATCTTCGTTCCACGAGTATGGATCCTCCAACCCTTCTAGATTTGTCAACCTGAAAGCCCCTAGTCTTGTTTCTGTCGCTATGAAAGGACCATCCCATTTCTCTTGTAACTTTCCCATCCCTCTTGTCTTTTTTCTTAAGACCATATCTCCTGTTTTTATGTTCCTCCTTCGCACCTTCTTGTCCTTCCATCTTCTGGTTTCGTCTTGGTAATACTCAATGTTTTGTAATGCTTGGAGCCTAGCCTCTTCGCAGGTGTCCAGTGCTGGTGCCATATCTTCATTTCCAGGTGTGTCTTCGGTACGAATGGATCCTAGCTTTATCTCCTCTGGTACCATTGCCTCTTCGCCATATAGTAACTTGAATGGCGCGAATTTTGTGGCTCTTGACTCTGCTGTGTTGTGAGACCATATGACTCTTGGTAACTCATCTACCCACTTGCCCCTTGGCAAGCCCGTGATGTTTCTTTTTATGCCTGTGAAAATTATTCCGTTGGCCCTTTCGACGGCTCCATTGGATTGCGGGTGATATACCGAAGCAAAACATAACTTTGTGCCTAGGTGAAAACAGAACTTGCGAAAGTCTGTTGAGTCAGATTGCTTGCCATTGTCCACTGTTATCTCGTACGGGACTCCAAATCTGCAGACCACAATTTGCCAAAAGAATTTTTGTATTACCCCCGAAGTTATAGTCTTTACAGCCTTCGCCTCAATCCACTTTGAGAAGTATTCTACAACCACTATTGCATATTTGTAATTTCCTGGAGCCATTGGCAGAGGCCCCACGATGTCAATTCCCCATCTTGCAAATGGCCATACCGAAGGAAGGAGCTGTATTTCGTAAGGTGAAAACTTGGAGTAATTTATATGCTTTTGGCAGTTGTCGCATGTCCTTACAATTTCTTCAGCATCTCTTACTGCTGTTGGCCAATAAAATGCTTCACGAAATGCCTTTGCTACCAGTTTTCTTGTTCCTATGTGGGAAGAGCACATGCCCGCATGGATTTCTCTGAGTAACTCTTTGCCTTCTTCGCGCGATACGCACTTGAGTAATGGTGTGCACACGCCTGCCTTGTACAAGTTTTCTCCCCTCAACACGAATGACCTTGCTCTTGCTGCCATCATTTTCCTATCAACTTTGCTTTCTGGCTCGTAATGCCCCTTTAGATATGCAACTATTTGTGACCTCCAATCTTCACTTGTAATTGCGCTGACAAGCTTCGGCTCTGATTCCGCGAAGTGTGCAGTCATATTCCTCAATGTCTCACACAACACATCAAGTGGTAGTGGTTGTTTTGTGGCCCCTGCTTTTGCTAAAGCATCTGCCTCTTTGTTCTGTTCCCTTGGTATCTTCTTTACTGTGAACCCCAGGAAGTGTTTCTCCAGTGTTCTTACTGCTTTCAAGTACGAAGACATTTCGTCTTTCTTTGGCCTGTATGCTTTGCCTATTTTGGAGGAGATCTTTTGGTAATAGCTACTTTGTGTTGTTGTGAAGCCATGGTTTTAATTTCATGATTTTTGGAGGTCGTTTGATCGAGTTTTGGTTTTTCCCCTCTTGTTCTCGAAGGCTGTTTTCTAGGAGCTGCGGAAATTCCAGAGATTGTTGCAGAGTTTGCGAAAATTCTGGAGGTTGGGAATATTCAAGAGTTTGCGGAGTTTCTGGAGTTTGTTGCAGAGTCTCCAGACTTTCCAGGGAGGTTTGCCTAGACTTGTTCGCTTGTGCTTCCGCTTTGATTCTAGGCTTTCCTAGCTTTGTTCCTAGGGTCAGTAGGTCCGTTGTGGCTACGTGATCTTGGCAAAATGCTAGAGTATCATGTGGATCTCGTTAGAGGTTATTTTGGGATATGGGCTGAGTTCTTAGAAAGAATTTTTATCGGCTTTCATTCACTCCCCCCTCTCTGGCTGCCAATCTGGTCCTTCAATAAGCTCATAGCAGGATTTCTTCTTAAAGGCACGAAGGAAGATACGGTTTGACACATAACATGTGGTGTTCACCGCCTTAGCCCAATACTTCCTAGGAGTCATGTGCTCATCGAGCATCGTCCTAGCCATCTCACGAAGTGTCTGATTCTTCCTTTCCACAACACCATTCTAAGGAGGGTTGTACAGAGTCAAAAACTAATGCTCAAGACTAAGATCACCACAAAAGGTTTCAAAACAAGAGTTCCTGAATTTTGTGCCATTATCACTGAGTATAGCTCTAATGGCATTACCATGTCTCTCGTTCTTCAACCTCGAGATCAGGTCTCGAACAAAATCAAACATCTCACCCTTATCCTCCAAGAAAAACCCCCAGGCATAGCGAGAGTAATCGTCCACAACCACAAGGACATACCACTTTCCACCCACCGAGCGAACGCGAGCTGCACCAACCAAATCCATATGCAACAGCTCCCAGGACGCTCAGTCATGATAGCAGTCAAAGGTAGATGGAAAGTGGCTACCATCTTGTCATGCCTACACGAGGCACAAACCAAATCCTTCTCAAAGCGCAACCTGGGCAATCCTTGGACAAGATTGAGACCACTCAAGTAGGAAAGCAAATCAAAGCTCAAGTGTTCCAACCACCTATGCCATCTCCACAACTCTCCTGAGGGACTAGCCACGAAACACCGAGGGGACCAAAAGACTGAGAAAAAATAGCACAAAAGATCTGTCTCTCAGGCATGATCGTACAAACAAGATTGCCTCGAAGTCAAGAATCCGAGAAGCACCCAACTTAAATCGAACCTCAAACCCCTCGTCAAGTAACTGAGAAACCGAAAGCAAATTGAAACCAAGTGACTTGACGAGAGCAACACGCTTCAAGGTCACATTGTCACTTACCTTAACCTCACCTTCTGAAAGCACACATCCTCATCCATTATCCCCAAAAGTGATGTACACTTTTGACACCACTGGGGTGAGGCTAGAGAACCAGCCCTGATCTCCTGTCGTGTGTCGTGAACAACCGGAGTCGATCAACCAAATATTCTCCATGCCTCCCGCCTGCAAATCAAAACCGAGAACAAGAATGAGCAAATGACTCAACACTAGGGTTAGCACAAAGGAGTCAAACCAATGTCGAGCCATCTGCTCAATGGTGGGGTTAGCAACATCCATCCTATCACGCCTCCGAAAGCTACAACCACCACGAGGAATCCCCTCATGTCTCACTAGAGGAGTACGATCACGACGAAAGGGAAAGCGTGGTCCGTAGCCCCTCTAAGACTCAAACCTGTCACCGTCTCTCCAAAACTCATATTGACCACAAGGTGGAGAATGTCTAGCAAACACACCACGACCAGACTCAACACTCCTACCACTTGTACCACGACCAAAGGAACCAAAACTATTAGTACCACGATCGCGAACACCAAACCTCCCAGCACCCTTCTGGAACGAGGTCTGGCCGCCCCGGTCCCCAGGCCAGTCTGACCACTCACCGCTGAACAGCTCTACGAGGAGCACCGCCTCGAGTAGGAAAACCTCAATCTCCCCAAGTCAGAAATGTACACACAACAGCATCACACCTAGGTAGTGGCATACGAGGCTCAGGTACACCATGAGAAGGGTGGTACCTGTCCTTGTTCGCCCACTCCCTAGCCATCCTCTCATCCCTTTTCCTCTTATGGTAAAACTCTTCCTTATGACCATCCCTCCCACAATACTCATAATGGAAGCGGACTAGTTTTGGATTAGGCTATGGCTTCTCACTAAGTTTCTCTCCTACCTTCTCACAAAACACATTTCCCAAATCACTCACAAAGCTCACCGGTTTTTGGAAATTGTTTGTGTTGGGAGGGAACACTGGTGGATCTGGGACTATGTCAAGCTTGTTCAGTAGCTGGTTTGGCTTAGGTGCAAACTTTTTCTTGGGTGTAGTTTGTGGTGGAACTGGAATATCCCCAATTTTCTCTTCTCCCTCACCGCTGCTCTCACCAACCTTCTCAAAACCCAAGGCCTGGCCATCAAAATGCTTGTATGCAGCAATCATAATGCCCAAGTGTGGTTCATGACCCGACAACCAACCCATCAACTTACTCAACTCATCATTCTCATCCTGCGACCGATCAAAATAATGTGCAACCTCTAGGTTTTTCACAGCTTGAACCTCACAAGTAGAACAAGCAGTGTCAATAGGAGATTTCAAAGCAGCCTCAAGGGAAACAATACGAGCATGAGAATCATCTAGTTTACCATGCAACACAGCACAAGAATTGCATGCTCCTAGCAAAGTAGATGTAGACTTCAACTCATCAAGCTCAACCCTAAGCACATCTAGTTCCTCAAGCTTTAATGCATGCTTCTCCTTAAGCACAGTCAAGTAAGCTAAGAAAATAGTGCAATCACCACAATCAATTTCATTAGTCACAACAGGAGCAACCCTAAGCGAGTCAATCACTAGCTTAGCATCAAGGTTCTTAGACTCTAGATCAGCTACCTATTCCCTAGCATCCTCTAGCGAAGCCCTAAACACTTTCCAAAGCTTCTTAGCCTCTCTAAGTATGCTATCACAGTTATCAAGCAAGGCAACCAATTCTTCATTCTCCTGACGCAAGGAAGAGAGCTCATCACATACCTCATCTTCAGAATTTGAGTTCGACTCGTCCTTCCCGCTCTTCTTGCTGTTGGAGCACTGAGCCATGCCGTAGAAGCCATCCTCTCACACGAAGCAACTCAGGCCACTGAAGTTCTTGGACACGTGCTTCTTGTTGTTGCGCATGTCGTCGTCATCATCTCTGCTGGAGCTCGATGAGGTGTAGCCGGAGCTGGTGTCAGCTTCGCTCGCACCAACCATCTCTCGAGCTTTCTTCTTGGTGTAGCTACCACCCTTCCTCGACCTTCGCTCGTCCTTGTTCTTGTGCTTGTACTCACGCCATGAGTGATGCTTGTTCTCGATCTTCGAGCAGTGCTTGTAGTTGTTCTTGAGCTCGATCTCATTCCGGCACTCGGTGACGAAGTGTCCCTGCTTCTCGCCTCCATAGCACGTCCTTGAGCTCCTTCTTGTGTTCACGTAGTTCTCATGCAGCCTATCGAACCTTCTTGTCAGCATCGCCAGCTTGTCCTCGCCTAGCACGTCAAACTCCTCATCTAGCAAGGACATAAGAGAAGATAGAGAATACATCCTGGAGGATGGGTTAGAGTTAGTCCTTCAACTAGATCCGGAGACTAGTGCGAGACTATGTGAATCAGTCGGGCTTTCAGCCTTGGCTCTCAGGCCACGATCAACCTCCGATGACTTGAGCTTCGAGAACAACTCATCAACAGTCAAAGTCTCATATCCACTGGACTCCATAATCGCCTTGACCTTGGCACTCCACACAGTACGATCAAGCGAGTGTAAGAGCTTCACAGCCCTATCATGATCCTCGAACGGGAGCACAGCCACATAAGCTCTCATGTTGCTCACAACACAGGTGAATCACTAGAACATCGTGTCAATCGACTCGCCGGGGAGATGAGTACAGTTCTCGTACTCTCCCGATGAGTAGCAAACAAGCGAGCCTACACCTGACTCTTCCCAACATGGGCAATCTTCAGCTTATCCCAAATCTTGCAAGCCAAATCCTCTCCAAACACCCAATCGAATTGAGATGCACAAAGAGCATGAAACAAGTAATCCACTGCCTTGTTGTTGGCATCAAACATGTCTCGAGAACCTGGGCAAGGAAGTTTGTGGGACGGACATAGGTGACATCTTCCGTCACGTCCCAAAGCAACTGTCCCTAGTCAGGAAGAAACGCGGGCATCCGCCTCTGCCACATCTAGTAGTTCTTCCCATCAAAGTGCGGAGGACCCGAACCCCTATCTTGGTACGCCATCTTTGAATATTAGACTAGTTAGAATCACGAAGATCCGTAACCGGCTCTGATACCAATTGAAGGACCGGATTGGCGACCAGAGAGGGGGGAGTGAATGGGAGCCGATAAAAATTATTCTCACAAGGAGCAAGAACTTGGCCTATGGTCCCAAACCAACCCCAAAGCCTCAAGCACCTTGCTTGCCAAATCCACGTAGTCACTGGAGTACTAATGGACCTAGGAACAAGCCAACCTCCGAATTGAGCACACACAGAAACCACAACAGAAGAAATGCTCAAAACCAAAACTACCACCAGGGGTGGTAGACCGAGTATCCAGGGCGGTCTGACCGCCTCCTTACTGTCAGAACCAAAAACCATGGGAAACGAAACAAACAACTCCAAATTGACCCAAAATTTTACCTGGAGAATTCTCTGATCAAGGCGAACTTGCTCCTAGAGAAATCCCTCGCAAAATCAAACTTTCTCCATGAAACCCCCAGGGGCAGTTTGACCGCGTCCCCTGCGCGGTTAGACCGCCTCCCCCAGAAACAAGAACCGCGGGTCAACCCTCAAATTCCCATCGATCGATCTCCCGACTCACCTAATGGATTGCAGTGAAACTTTGGGGATAGTTGGGTTACCACCTGGACGACCTCTCCCTCAAAGGATATCCACCAAAATGCTCTCAATCACGGGGAATCACAAATCTCGGGCCTCTACCTCAAGAACTCGAGCAACTTCGAAAACCACCAAAATCGAAGGGATTTCCACGGGTTTGGAGGGGTAAGATCACCAAGAAAAGAGGCACAAGGTCCTCATGTGTGATTCCCACTACAAATACTGCAAAGAAACACCTCTAACACTTCCCAAAAAAATCCCAAGAAAAGGCTCTGAAAATCCACAAAAAGGAAAGTCACAGGATTCACAAGCAAATCAACAAGAGACACAAGGATGAACTCCAAATCTTCCATACATGATGAGGAACGATTCTTTACAAAGAGGCTAGCAACCTCCCAACATCCTTCCCTCTTCCGGATTTGCAACAAGCACTAGCTAGCCTATGGAAAACAAAGAGAAGGGGGGAAACAAAGGCCAAGTGCAAAGAGTCCGAAGAGTTGGCTGCCATCCACCTCTTACTAGGCTTATATAGGTGGAGGCCAAATGACTAAACTACTCATAGTACATGAAAGTAAGATAGACGCCCACCAAGGGCATTTTGGGTAACCTCATCAAATCTCCATCGGACGGATGCGCATCAACCGCAAGCCCTCTTCATCTCCATGCAAGCCTTGCGATCATGCAGTGTGTCCTCCACTTTGAAGCTTCTCAGCCATAGCGACCCAGGTGGTCACAGGGTGGTCAGACTGGACCAGGCGCTCAGACCACCCCTCCTAGGCAGTTAGACCGGCCTGGCTGGCCGACCACGTAACACCGAGTCTCCGGGCACAGTTTTGAGGCCCAAATTGAGAAACCCCCCTCCTGATGGTTTTGTAGCCAAACCACCAAACCGTGCGTGCAAGGCACAGCCTCACCACGCCAAGCTTTGAGCCTGTCAAGCCTTTTACCTCCGACACCTAGACGGTCTACTCAGACTTGCCTCGTTCCTTGACTTGGCCGCCACCAATGCACCGGCTCCTTGTACTCGACTTCGTCTTGCTCTTCTTGCCACCATGCGGCCCGCACTTGATCTCGTCGGCCATCGAGTTCCTCGAACCAAGCCTACTTGTCTCTCACTCCTTGGAGGCCACACAGGCATAGACCTTTCGCACTTGTTCTTCACATGCACCACACGAATCAAACCGCAACTTGCACCTACAATACTAGACCAAGAGTCAGTCCACACCATGTTGTCAATCACTCATCACTAAGGAGCAATCATCCACCAGTCCTCGGATGCAAACAGGTCCTCAGTTGTCAATGCACTCATCAAGGCGGAGATTGAGGTCCTGTCTGCATTCGAGGATCGGTGGCTGGTCGCTCCTTAGTGATGAGTGATTAACAACATGGTGTGGACTGACTCTTGGCCTAGTACTGTAGGTGCAGGTTGCAGTTTGATTTGCATTGGTGCAGGTGAAGAACAAGCACGAAAGGTTTATGCATGTGTGACCTCCAAGGAGTAGAGAGATAAGTAGGCTTGGTTCAAGGGACCCGATGGCCAACGGGATCAAGTGCGGGCCACATGGTGGCAAGAAGAGCAAGACGAAGTCGGGAACAAGGAGCCGGCACAGGGTAGCGGCTAACAACCAAAGTTTGCGCTCGGGGTTTGTTGGTTTTTCCCCTTCTCGTTGTTTTCCATAGGCTAGCTAGTGCTTATTGCAAATCCGAAGAGGGAAGGATGTTGGGAGGTTGCTAGCCTCTTTGTAAAGATTCATTCTTTGTAATGTATGAAAGATTTTGAGTTCATCCTTGTGTCTCTTATTGATTTTCTTGTGAATCACATGGCTTTTCTTTTTGTGGATTTTAGGAGCCTTTTCTTGGGATTTTTGTAGGGAAGTGTTGGAGGTGTTTCTTTGTGGGATTTGAAGTGGAAATCACACATGAGGACCTTGTGCCTCTTTTCTTGGTGATCTTACCCCTCCAAACCCGTGGAAATCCCTTCGATTTTGGTGGTTTTCGGAGTTGCTCGAGTTCTTGAGGTAGAGGCCCGAGATTTGTGATTCCCCATGGTTGAAAGCATTTTGGTGGATATCCTTTGAGGGAGAGGTCATCAAGGAGGTAACCCAGCTATCCCCAAAGTTTCGCTGCAATCTGTTGGGTGAATCGGGAGATCGATCGATAGGAAGTTGAGGGTTGACCTACGGTTCTTGTTTCTAGGGGGGAGGCGGTTTAATCATGTGGGGTGGATGGTCAAACCGCCTTGGTGACCTCGCTAGTCAAAGTTGATTTTTGTGAGGGTTTTATCTAGGAGCAAGTTAGTCTTGATCAGGGGATTCTTCAGGTGAAATCTTGAGTCATTTTAGAGTTGTTTGCATCATTTTCTGTGGTTTTTGGTTCAGTCGGGGAGAGGCGGTCAGACCGCCCCTGACCCCCAGTCTAACAGCCCCTGGTGGCTGTTTCGGTTTCGAGATTTTCTTCCGCTGTGGTGTTCGTGTGTGCTCAATTGATTGGTTGGCTTGTTCCTAGATCCAGTAGTACTCAAGTGACTACATGGATATGGCAAGCAAGGTGCTCCATGTGCGAACAATTTTTATCGGCTCCCATTCACTCCCCCTCTCTGTGGTCGTCAATCCGGTCCTTCATCCTGTACACACCGCGGTGCCTCTCACCTGGAGACAACCTCCCCCTCAGCAGCAGCTTCCACTTGATCTCTACATGTCGTCTTAGGAGTAGGGGATGGGCCATCCTCGATTGTCGTCGTTGTACTGGAAGTAGTAGGTACTCAATCGGTTGTGGATGCACCACCACCATCTTCATCCTCTCCTTGTTCTTCCACCCCTTCCTCAAAGATCTCCTTGCCAAATTCATCATCTCCTGCACATTCAAAAACCAAAAAGCTTTGTGGTTGTATCTCGTCAAATGTTACTTCGCATGTCTCCACGATTAGGTTAGTCCCAAGATTGAGCACACGATAAGCTCGAGAGTGAGTAGCATAACCAAAGAAAATACTATCCACGGACCTAGCCTCAAACTTATCCAGATTCTTGCCCTTCTTAACAATGAAACATTTGCAACCAAAGACATGAAAATGACTTACCTTGGGAGTGCGACCATGCATAAGCTCATAGCAGGTTTTCTTCTTAAAGGCACGAAGGAAGATCCGATTTGACACATAGCATGCGGTGTTCACTGCCTCAACCCAACACTTCCTAGGAGTCCAGTGCTCATCGAGCATTGTCCTGGCCATCTCACAAAGTGTCCGATTATTCCTTTACACAACACCATTCTGAGGAGGGGTGTACAGAGTCAAAAACTGATGCTCAAGACCAAGATCACCACAAAAGGTCTCAAAACGAGGGTTCTTGAATTTCGTGCCATTATCAATGTGTATAGCTCTAATGGCATCACCATGGATCTTGTTCTTCAACCTCAAGATCAGATCTCGAATAAAACCAAAAGTCTCATCCTTATCCTCCAAGAAAAACACCCATGCATAGCGAGAGTAATCGTCCACAACCACAAGGACATACCACTTTCCACCCACTGAGCGAACGCGAGCTGGACCAAACAAATCTATATGCAACAGCTCCCTGGAACACTAAGTCATGACAGCAGTCAAGGGTGGATGGGAAGTGGCAACCATCTTGCCATGCCTGAAAGGTGCACAAACCAAATCATTTTCAAAGCGCAACCTAGGCAATCCTCGGACAAGATTGAGACCACTCAAGCAGGAAAGCAAATCAAAGGTCAAGTATCCCAACCGCCTATGCCATCTCCAAAAGTCTCCAGAGAGACCAGCCACCAAACACCGAGGGGGGCCAAAAGAATAAGAAAAATCAGCACGAAAGATTTGTCCCTTGGGAATGATCGTACAACCAAGACTGCCTCGAGAGTCAAGAATCTGAGAAGCGCCCAACTTAAACCAAACCTCAAACCCCTTGTCAGGCAACTGAGAAACCGAAAGCAAATTGAAACCAAGTGACTCGACGAGAGCAACATGCTTCAAGGTCACCTTGTCACTTACCTTAACCTCTCCTTGTGAAAGCACACATCCTCGTCCCTTATCCCCAAAAGTAATGTACACCTTTGACACCACTGGAGTGAGGCTAGAGAACCACCCCCAATCTCCGGTCATGTGTCGTGAACAACCGGAGTTGATCAACCAAATGTTCTCCTTGCCTCCCGCCTGCAAATTGAAACTAAGAACGAGAATGAGCAAACGATTCAACACTGGGGTTAGCACAAAAAGAGTCAAACCAGTGCCGAGCCATCTGCTCAAAAGTGAGGTTAGCAACATCCATCCTATAACGCCTCTCAAAGATACGACCGTCACGAGGGATCCTCTCATGTCTCTCTAGAGGAGTACGAGCACCACAAAAGGGAAAGTGTGGTCTGTAGCCCATCTGAGACTCAAAGTTGTGACCGTCTCTCTCAAACTCCTATCGACCGCGAGGTGGAGAATGTCCCGCAAACACACCATGACCAAACTCAACATGCCTACCACCTGCACCATGATCAAAGAAACCGAACTGATCAGCACCACGATCATGAAAACCTAGCACCCTGCTGGAACCAGGTCTAACCACCCCCCTGGCCGGCCTGACCACCCCCTCCTGACTAGCTTTATGAGGAGCACCACCTCGAGTAGGAAAACCTCTATCTCCCCAAGACGGAACTGTACACACAGCAACCTCACACCTAGGTAGTGGCATACGAGGCTTAGGCACACCATGAGAAGGGTGGTACCTGTCCTTGCTCACCCACTCCTTAGCCATCATCCCATCCCTTTTCTTCTTATGGAAAAAATATCCCTTGTGACCATCCCTCCCACAATACTCACAATGGAAGTGGACTGGTTTTGGCTTAGGTTTCAGTTGTGCCTTCTCACATGGCTTCTCACTAGACTCCTCACTAGGTTTCTCTCCTGACTTCCCACAAAACACATTTCCCAAATTGCTCACAAAGCTCACCAGTTTTTGGAAATTGTTTGTCTTGGAAGGCAACACTAGTGGATCTAGGACTGTGTCAATCTTGTTTAGAAGATGGTTTGGCTTGGGTGCAAACTAGTTCTTGGGTCTAGTTTGTGATGGAACTGGAATATCCCCAATTTTCTCTCTCACCACTACTCTCTCCAACGTTCTCAGAACCAAGAGCCTGATCATCAAAACGCTTGTATGCAGCAATCATAATACCCAAATGTGGTTCATGACTCGACAACCAACCCATCATCTAACGCAACTCATCATTCTCATCTTGCAATCTAGCAACATAGTGCACAAGCTCTAGATTTTTCACAGCATGAACCTCACAAGTAGAACAAGCATTGGCAATAGGAGATTTCGAAGCAGCCTCAAGGGAAACAATACGAGCATGAGATTCATCTAATTTACCATGCAACACAGGATAAGAAGTGCGAGCTCCTAATAAAGCAGGTCTAGATTTCAACTCATCAAGCTCGGCCCTAACCACATCTAGTTCTTCAAGCTTTGAGGCATGCTTCTCCTTAAGCATGGTCAAGTAAGCCAACAAAATAGTGCAGTCACCACAATCAATCTCATCAGTCACAACAGGAGCAGCCTTAAGCGCATCAATCTCTAGTTTGGCATCAAGTTTCTTGGACTCTACATTGGCTACCTTTTCCCTAGCATCCTCTAGCAAAGCCCTAAGATTCTTAACCTCTCTAAGCATGCTATCACGGTTATCAAGCAAGGCAACCAATTCCTCATTCTCCTGATGCAAGAAGGCGAGCTCATCACATACCTCTTGTTTGGAATTTGAGTCTGAGTCGTCCTTCCCGCTCCTCTTGTAGCCGGAGCTGTGAGCCATCTCGCGGAAGTCATCCTCTCGCGTGAAGCACCTGTTGACGGCTGTTAAGTACCATTTTCATGGCCATCAACTCCTGCAAATGGAAGCATGAATTGCACATCCACACTAGAATAGGAGCTTAAACTAATACTTTCCACCAGTGTCGATGTCTATTCGAATGTAGGTATTTAGCATAGGAAATGAGAAGAATCCATGCACATTCACTCCACTCCAATCCAAGGCACTCAAGTGCTGGCCAATGAGGGGCTGCCACATGGATTCTCCAAGATCCATGATGTCACCAATCCATGTGAAGAACTCTCGACGAATCACACGCTACCACGTCAGCATCACATGGATCTATGGACCCACTTTGCTAACCAAACCGCCAGGAAATGTGCCTTGCACGGAGGATGGGCACCAGGGCCCACATGGAAGTGAGCCAGAGGAAGCAAGTCAGGAGGCCAAACGAGTGGACCGGCCGACCCTAGGTTCGGCCGAACCGACCTAGGGTCGGTTCATCCTGGCCCTCCACGTGGTCTCCTCCCATTGGCTCCTGGCTGCATCCCGGGGTGTTTTGGAGCATTTGGAGCCCCGGAGCAAGCCACTCCCTTGTCTATAAATAGAGGGGGAGGGGCCTCATTTTACACACACCTCCAAGCTCTCAAGTTCCACTTCTCTCTTGTGTAGCTCTCTCTCCCTCTGTCTAATTCTGCCCATGTGAGGTGATTCTCACCTCTATGTGGTAGAATGGGGTTGAGAAGAGATCTAGACTAGGATTAGTTGAGAGATAGAGTAGAAGTGAGGAGTGAGTTGATGTCCTCATGGATGCTCGTTCTTCATTTAGACCAAAGTGAGTATTTTAGCATTTCTTATTTAGACTATGGTGGACATCATGCATGAATGATTTGTTCTTGTGTTCTTAGCTCGTTCATAAGTTAGAGGCTTGTGTTCTTCGTAACACAAGACTTTGATCCTTTAGAGCTAGTTCCTTAGTTCAAACATCTATTTGCATGCTCTGATCCTGTTTAGCTGAATAGGTTTGCTGTATCTCATTTGTTTGCATCCATACCTTTCTTTCTGCTCCGTAACTTGATGACTAGTATGATTTGATCCGTTCTCTCTCTAGTTCGTGGTTCCGTATTTATACAGGTTACTATAGTGTTGTTAGCGGGTCCATAGACATAACCACGCTATAGTAGTTAATGGGAGTGCAGACATGGTGTCTGGGCTCTGGTTATCCTACGAAGACCACGTGTGTTCGCATAACAATAGAGGTAGGCCGCAGTGGTGATAGCCTGTTGGACCCTTTGGAACCCTCCGCGCCTGCGTACCGAGTTGGGCCCCATTGCCAGTACATTGGCCTCTCCCTAAAAAGTTAGGATGGGCTGGCGCCCCATGGGGAGGACTAATAGCGGACAGATCCATCTTGAGAGTTAAGTCCCTTAAGAAAGTGCTTCTCATATCCCTACCTACCCAGCAGTAGCTGGTGTCCTTGGATAGACCCTCTCTGGTTACTCCTCCGTCCTAGGAATGAAACCCGACGGGAATACTCATTCTCCAAGGGAGAAGTGCTGCAACGGTGTATCTATGCGCTTGCGGATTCGTTGGCACTCGTCAGTGTACCCGGGAGTCTCTTACACGCTCAAACTACCTTGCGGGGACGGCTGTTGTTAACCTTCAAGCCTGTCTATCCTCGTATTTATCTTTTTTTCTTCTACCTTCACCCCGTTACCCTTTGAGATATCCTTTTTATATTCTTTACTTCTACCTCTACCCCCGCTACCCATGGAAGGTTATCCTTGTAAACACCTTCCGCCTTCGAGGAGTGAACCCTCAGAGCCATCTTTGTCAAGACCCATTCTTACATCTGGCTGTCGGCTTCACCCCTCTCTCATGAAGCTAATTCAGGACCTATCCTTCTCGAGGTTAAGTCATGAGAACCCCTTTGATCATGTGAGAGACTACGAGCGTCTGATTGAAACTCGGGGTAAAACCGGAGAATCACCGGATGCTCGGAAAAGAGAGTTTTTCCCGCTATCCCTTTCTGGGAAAGCACGGGATTGGAATTGTTGTTTTGGTAGAGACTACCTTACTTGGGAAAGTTTGAGAGTAGCTTCCTGCCCCGATTCTTCCCGATACGACATGTCATCTTGCTAAGGATCAAGATTCTCAGTTTCAAGCAATGTGAGGAGGAATCACTAGGAATGGCATGGAATCGTTTCGCCTCTGCGGTGGAAGATTGCCCAGTCCTCTACATTCCCGATTGGATGCTGCTCCAGCACTTCTAGTTTGGATTGCGGAAGGATGACGCCATGAGGCTTATTGCTCTCTCCGGAGGATCCTTTGTGCACTTGGATGCTGTCAAGGGAAAAGAGATCATGGAGAATCTCCGGGATTTCAGCCCCCCTTGCATCCCGGTCAATGAGGTACCCACCAGAGGAAATGTTGAGCAACCTAGATCTATCATCAGCCGAGCCCGAGACTTCATATCCATTCTTTCTGAGCTCTGCCTGAAGGTACCATTCCTGAATAGCAGGAATCTAAGGGAAAGATTTCATGGAGCGAGATCTACCCTTGGGTTCCCCTCTTGTGCATCTTCTTAGACCTTCTCCCCGAGATGTTGTCTCGCAGGAGGATGGAGAGAGTGGTTTGGAAAGAACGACCATTCCCGGCCAGGATAACTAGCTCGATCCTAACTACTAGCTCCTAAGGAGGGTATGAGAGGTTTATCGTGTTCCTACGTTGAGGTTTGAGCTGAAGTGCCTTGCACTGAAGTTTCGTATAAACCAAGACATCTGTCTCTGCTTTATAATCCATTGGATTCATTCATCAGACGGAAGGAGCATGATCATTTACCGATCGAATGGAGTGAATTCACTTCTTATCTTAAGCCCATCGATCGATGTCGATCAGTCAGGAGAAGCTTAAACTTCATACCTTATGCCTGACTTGATCGACGCCCAATGGGAGTTGCACTTTCTAGCTTATCCATAGCCTCCCATTGGAAGCTTAGGCCAGACCTCGGGATGTTTCCATCGTTCTGATGAGAACATCAGACCCTCTGCTTAAGGCAAGAGCGAGTTGAATCTCGTTCTTCACTGGAACTCTGGCTCTTGATTGTACACCGGCTTTTTGGAGTCTATGCTCTATCCCCTTTGGAGACCGAGTGTCTTTCTGAGCTTGAGTTCACTCGGAGATAGGTTCCTATTGTGGGAGCACTAGCCTCAGTGCTCGATCTTTTCATCTTCGAGTTCCGCGACCCTAGTGCTATAGCTCTCGAGTCCCGTGACCACCCCAGGGCTGCCTTGGCTCTCTGGGATGATCATGCTTGTGTTTAACCTTGTTATATCCTTTGGGGCTCGTGTTCGTATATGCACTAACCTTGCAGATTAGAGCTTATCATCACATCACACTATCTGCAAGGGAGATGGCCATGAGTTGAGGCAGGAGATCACAAGACACCCACACTTTGAGTATTCTTGGGACTCACTTTGTTTCCCTAAGAAGAATTATCCTTCGGGTATCTTGTGAACACTGACTATGCAGGAGAAAGAAAATTCCAAGATAAAAAGGAATAAGGCAAAGGACCACAGGAAGGCAACACCATCGTGGCAACACGGTGAACACTTCATGATCCCCATCAGAGGCTTCTACACTTTTGATGGACCAGGTATGTTGTCAAGGTGAGTTCCCCTAGATTATCTGTGGTTATACTATGGCTTGGACAAAGTTATTATATAGTAGAGGTTCATTATTCAACCCCAACCTTATTCTAGCTTTAACCTAAGCCAATCATTCCATCTCGGGGCATCCACCTGGGCCTTTGGTCCTGAGGCCTGCTTGAGCCCACACGTGAAGGGGGAAGGCCAGAGGGGCCCACCTAGGGTCGGTCGAACCCTGGTTCGGCCGAAACCCTGGTGCTGCCGCCTCCCTTCTTCTTTCGCGTGTGTGTCTCCTTCTCCTCCAGAAACCTTCTCCCTGCCGCACGACGAGTTTCTCACCGCGCAGAATCCATCTCCTCCAATTCACCTCCCTCAACCCACCGCATCCATGGCCGACTACGGTTTTGCTCGCCTCGTAAGGTGGCCTCACCCCTCGCTTCAGGAGCAGGGAGCTCCTCTCCTCGGTGCAGTCGTCCCGTTGAGGCTCCTCCTCACCGCCTTCCTTCCCGGTCAGGCCGGCCACCAAGGGAACAAGACCGCTGCATGCAAGTGTGTCTTGTTTGATGACCCTCCTGGGGTGCCATTGAAGCCGGGAGAGCGCTACATTGGCTTCGACTTCAACAGTTACGGAGAGGCCTTCTGCCACACGTATGAGCACGACGTGTGGGATGAGTTTCCACTCCTGCAGACCCGGTGCAAGATCTTTGGAGTGAAGACCAACACTGGGGGCTATGGTATGCCCTACCATAAGCTACCTTAGTGAGAGTGAGACATCATCAGGATCCTCGCCGATATCCGGAGGAATGGCGCCAAGAAGACCCCTGCCTTAGCAAAGCTGGTGCACAACCTCGCTGACCTGTTTGTAGAGCATGAGAAGCTAGTTGAAGGGCTGGCCAAGCAAAGGTATGAGTACCGTGAGCTCAAGTTTGAGTATCGCCAGTTGGAGGAGGACATGACCCAGAAGCTGCAGAGGCTGGCAGTTGCTGAGGGGAAGGAGCAGATCCTTCCCGAGTAGTGGGGATTATCCCCAACTTTAGTTCATTAGGCGCTAGTCTAGGTCTAGGTTTATTTTCCCTTTATTTATTTCCCTTCATTTCATTTATTTCCTTTCATGTGTGTAAGAGCCTAATCATTTTATTTCTAGAACATTTGAATTTTGAATAAGTGGCTCGCCGGTCATGTAACCCGGTCTAGCCACCCTTGTGTCATCACTTTGGTCATTTATTTTAGGACATCTAGGTTCAAGACAGTGTGGGGGAGAGCCACGACTCTCCCAATGCAAGCACGACGTTTTCGCACGTACCCACTATGAGCACTCCGCGCTAGCCGATTGATCATCTACAAAGAACCTGAATGGGACCCACACGAGCTCGCTCCTGTAGAGAGCCTCTCACGGTTCAACTCCCATGCATAGTGTCGGTTTGCATCTCGACAACCCACTCTTTCATTCCTTAGTTTTATAAGCTATATCTGTCTATCTCTATAAATTAAAACTCGAATGTTGATGATAAAGATCACCCAGCTTGCTTGATGCCTGAGTAGACTCACATATGTTTTATTCCTCATTATCTACCTGATGTTTGTGAACCATAACCTTCTTAAGGACAAGCATGTTCACCTAAGTAATTGACGAGTATGATATGGCTGGATGATATGATCTATTGCTCTGATGACTAACTCTCTTGACTTATTTATTTTTGAAAAAATATAAAACCTCTTGGAAAGGCACCTCTTTGATATGCCACCGTCCCACCAGAGCCATATGATGTTCATAGTCAAAAACCTTTGAGGACCAGGTGTGTCCGAGGACCAGTGGAGGGTCACTCCTTAGTGATGAGTGATTGACAACGTTGTGTGGACTGATGCTTGGCTAAGTGTGCAGGTACAGGTTGCGGCTTGACTCATGTTGGTGCAGGTGAAGAACAAGCGCGAAAGGCCTTAGCCGTGGCGGCCTCTGGGTGATGGAGAGGCAAGTAGGCTTGGTTCGATGGACCCGGTGGCTGATGGGGTCAAGTGCGAGCCGTGCGGTGCAAGACTAGTGGGCTGAAGTCGTAAACATGGGCCGGTGCAAGGTAGCGGATCGAGCCCGAAGCTTTCATGTGGGGTAAAAAAAAGGAGTCAAGCCGAAGAAAAAAAGGAGTCAAAAGGGCAACTTTCATGATCCTCGTACGGGAGCACAACCACATTGGCTCTCATGTTCTTCACAATACAGCTGAATCGCTGGAACATTATGTCAATCGACTCACCGGGGAGATGAGTAAAGTTCTCATAGTATCTCTGGTAAGTAGCAAACAAGAGAGCTTGCACCAGATTGTTCCCAGCATGGGCAATCTTCAGCTTATCCCAAATGTGGCAAGTCAAATCCTCTCCAAACACCCGATCGAATTCAGATGCACAAAGAGCACAAAACAAGTAGCCGACTGCCGTGTTGTTGGCATCGAACATATCCCTCGACCCTAGGGCAACGAAGTTAGCGGGCCAGACATAGGAGGTGTTCTCCGTTACGTCCCAAAGCAACTATCCTTTGCCACGAAGAAACACAGCCATCCGCCTCTCCCACATCTGGTAGTTCTTCCCATCAAAGTGCGGAGGACCCAAACCCTTATCCTGTTACACCATCTTTGGATCTTAGACTGGTTAGAATCTAGAAGATCCATAACTAGCTCTAATACCAATTGAAGGACCAGATTGGCGACCAGAGAGGGGAGAGTGAATGGGAGCTAATAAAAATTCTTCTCACACAGAGCAAGAACTCGGCCTGTGATCCCAAACCAACTCCAAAGCCTCAAGCACCTTGCTTGCCAAATCCACATAGTCACTGGAGTACTACTGGACCTATGAACAACCCAACCAACCAATCGAGCACACATAGAAATCACAGCGGAAGAAATGCTCAAAACAGAACTAACCACCAGGGATGGTTAGACTGTGTGTCCTGGGCGGTTTGACCGCCTCACCCAGCCTGAACCAAAAACCACAGGAACCGGGGCAAACAACCCAAGATTTCACATGGAGAATCCTCTGATCAAGACAAACTTGCTCCTAGAGAAAACCCTCAAAAAACCAAACTTTCTCTGGCAAAATCCTCAGGGCGATTAGACCGCCCTCCCCACGCGGTTAGACCGCCCCCTCTAGAAACCAGAAGCGCGGGTCAACTCTCAACTCCCCATCGATCAATCTCCCGATTCACCCAACGGATTGTAGCGAAACTTTGGGGATAGTTGGGTTACCTCCTGGACAACCTCTCCCTCAAAGGATATCCACCAAAACGCTCTCAATCATGGGGAATCACAAATCTCATGCATCAACCTCAAAAACTCAGGCAACTCCTAAAACACCCAAAATCGAAGGGCTTTCCACGGGTTTGAAGGAGCAAGATCACCAAGAAAGAGGCACAAGGTCCTCATGTGTGATTCCCACTACAAATCCTGCAAAGAAAATGCCTCTAACACTTCCCTACAAAAATCCCAAGAAAAGGCTCCGAAAATTCACAAAAAGAAAAGACACTGGATTCACAAGCAAATCAACAAGGAACACAAGGATGAACTCCAAATATTCCAAACATGACGAGGAATGATTCTTTACAAAGAGCTAGCAACGTCCCAACATCCTTCCCTCTCCGGATTTGCAATCAAGCAATAGCTAGCCTATGGAAAACAAAGAGAAGGGAAAAAACAAAGGCCAAGCGCAAAGAGTCCTAAGAGTTGGTTGCCATCCACCCCTTGTTAGGCTTATATAGGTGGAGACCAAATGACTAAACTACCGCTAGTACATGAAAGTAAGATACACACCTGTAGAGGGCACTTTGGGAATCCTCGTCGAATCTCCATCGAACGGATGCACATTGACCGCAACCCCGCTTAGCCTCCACGCAAGCCTTGCGATCATGCTGCGTGTCCTCCGCTTCTGAAGCTTCTCGACCGTTGTGACCCAAGCATTCAAACTGCCCACACAGGGCAGCTTGATCGGCCCAAGTGGTTAGACCACCCCTCCTGGGTGGTTAGACTGGCCTTGGTGGCCGACCTCGCCACGCCGAGTCTCCGGGCTTGGTTTTGAGGCCCAAACCGAGACACCCTCCTCCTGATGGTTTTGTGGCCAACCACCAGATCCCGCATGTAGACTTCGGTCGTTAGCTGCTACCCTGCACTGGCTCGGTCGTGTGCAGACTTCGGTTGTTAGCCTCTACCCTGCATTGGCTCGATGTTGGTTTTGTGGCCAAACCAACAAACCCCGCACGCAAACTTCGGTAGTTAGCCGTTACCCTGCGCCGACTCCTTGTACAGGACTTCGTCTTGCTCTTCTTGCCACCATGCGGCCCACACTTGATTTTGTCAGCCACCGGGTCCCTCGAACCAAGCCTACTTGTCTCTCCACTCCTCGGACATCACACAGGCATAGACCTTTCACGCTTGTTCTTCACATGCACCAACACAAATCAAGCTGCAACCTACATTGCAATACTAGGCCAAGAGTCACTCCACACCATATTGTCAATCACTCATCACTAAGGAGTGACCATCCACCGATCCTCAGATGCACATAGGTCCTCACACGTCTACACCACCGATTACTACTATAGCACGGCTATGTTTGTGCATCCGTAGCAACACTATAGCACTCTGTATCAATTTGAAGTGACGAACTCGTGAGGGAGGAACCTGAATTCGCTCAGTTTACTACTACAACATGCAAGGATCACAGAAGCAACTTTGATCTAATCAAAGATATGAGCACTCACTTTAGTCTAATAGACAAGGTATCACACAAACGGACATATGAAGTTATGCACCTGATCAACTGGATCAAAAGGGTTATGTTCGCAAGAACACAAGCTTCTAAATGAAGAACATGCTACGAACACAAGATCACACTAAATTATGCATGAATGTCACTTTAGTCTAAATAGAAAATACAGAAATATTTACTCTAATTGAAGAACAATATCATCCACAGAGGTTTGCTCTTGGGGAGAGATGCCAATGACCATGGCATGGCCCCAAGATCCCCCTCACTCTCCTCATAAATCTCTAAAAGCACTAGCAAGCCAGCACTAATTCTATGCAAGAAGCTCTCCTCTCCTAAAGAGAGAAGCCACAAGGCTAAAATGAAGAAGGAGGAGGAGAAGTGTGTTGAATGTGTGTCTTCTAAATGAGCCTTTTCCCCTTCTATTTATAGTCTAGGGACCCCTTGCCTCCGAGCTTCAACTGCTCGCGAAACACCCCGGAATGCACCTTTTGACCAATGGGAGAGCGCCACGTGGAGGGTGGAGATCAGCCGACACTATGTTGGTTCGGCCGAACCAGTGTGGGTCCGGCTGACCTCTCCCTTTGGCGTGGTGGCTGTTATGTGGCCCCTTGGGTACATTCTCAGTGCATGTATCATTTTGAGGTGGTTTGGTCCCCGAGTGGGCCCTTGGATCCATGTGATGCTGACGTGGTAACGTGTGATTCATCAGGGGTTTCCTCTCTTGGATTGGCGATGTCATTGATCCAGGGGGTTACATGTGGCAACCTCTGATTGGCTGAGCCTAAAGTGCTTGGATTGATGAGGTGGATGGATAAGGTGTGCTTTTCCTATCATTTCTTGTGCTAAATGCCTGCATTTAAATATACATCGCTACTTGTGGAACTTGTCAGTATTAAGCCCTATCACTAGTGTGGATGCTTATTTATCATAGAATTATGCAGGGGTTGATGGCAGAAAAATGGTACTTAACAGCCGTGAATAGCAGCTATTGCTATAGCAACAGCCTTTACACGTGAAACGAGAATCAGCCTCTCCACCGCTGGAGAAAAAAATTCCCACTGCATCGTACCCTCCTGCTCTGTCCTCAGCATGTCTCCCAATGGGTCCCACACCGCTGGCCCCTCTGTGCACCGCCGCTCTGCCCTCTACGAGTTGCGCCTAACTCCCTTGGCATATTCAATGGTCGGTGCTACAGCAACCTATGAGGCAGCATTGGGGGAGGTGACGGACGCAGCAATGCAGTCGAGTAGCAGTGAATGGGAGGGGTTGGCAGTGGTAGCTCAAAGCTGTGCCAACAGTTCCGGCGGAGCAGGGCGGCCAAGTGGATCCGGCAGAGGAGGTCGGAGCTCCTTGGAGAGTGCCTCCCGGCAGCTTCGATGAGCAGCAAAGCTTGCGGCGGGGGCGAACCATGCGACAGAGCCGCCAGCGAAGGGGGCGAGGGAGCCGCCTCCGCTGCCGGGGCCAAGAGCCTCCATGAGGGCGTGCCGACGAGTTCTTCCTATAAAAGAGGTGAGAATCCTAGCACGCCAAATGTCGGGCTTCTCCTGCCAACAATTCTTAAGGTAACAGATTTTGATGCCATCAAGCTGCCTCAAGAATCGTTGGTAGGAGAAGTTGATCGAACGCCCCCATAGCGGAAGAAGATTTGGCTGGCTTGGTCAGGTAGGGTTTTATCGATTTGCGGTTTTTGCACATTAAATTTGGTGTCTCTCGGAATAATGTGTTTCTAAAGTTCCAATCGGTGCTGAGATCGATGCAATTTTTGATATATTTTTGTTGTAATTTCCTTCTAATATGTGTGATGCACATGTTGCCTTCGTGAATAAGTTCAGGTCATCTGCTTGCTGAGTCTAATCAGTCCCGCTGCATGGCTTGCCTTCGTGAGGACCAGTTGCGTCCAAGGACCAGTGGAGGGTCGCTCCTTAGTGATGAGTGATTGACAACATTATGTGGACTGATGCTTGGCTAAGTTTGCAGGTACAGGTTGCGGTTTGACTCGTGTCGGTGCAGGTGAAGAACAAGCGCGAAAGGCCTCAATCGTGGCGGCCTCTGGGTGATGGAGAGGCAAGTAGGCTTGGTTCGATGGACCCGGTGGCCGATGGGGTCAAGTGCGAGCCGTGGGGTGCAAGACTGGCGGGCTGAAGTCGTGAACATGGGCCGGTGCAAGGTAGCAGATCGAGGCCGAAGCTTGCACGCGGGGTTTGTTGGTTTGCCCACAAAACCATCAGTGGACGGTTTCTTGGTTTGGGCCTCAAAACCAAGTCCGGAGGCCCGAGGCGAGGAGACGATGATTCAGGAGCTTCGGGAAGCTTCGAGGCGGGGGGCACGTGGCGTGATCGCGGGGCTTGTGTCGATGCTAAGCAAGGTCGCGGTGGAAGCGTGTCCGCTCGATGAAGACTAGACCATAATGCCCCTGAGGGGTTGTATCTTCATTTCAAGTTGTAGGGGTAGCGGGGTCATTTACCTCCCTCCGGTGGACTTCGTATAAATAGCGGAGAAGTGGATGGCATCTCTCTCTCTCTCTTGGACTCTAGGGTTTCCTCTCCCGGTAGATTGCTCTGGACTGCTTCTTTTCCTATGTATTCCTTAGGCTAGATTCATGTATAGACTCTGACCTCTGGATGTATGGAAGCATTTGGCATTGCGGTGATCTCCTAGTCCTCTGTGATTTTCGTGTCTTTTTCAGGGCTATTTTTGGGGTGTTTCATTCTTCGCTCGATTCGTGGATTTGAGGGTGTTTCTTCTCAGATTTCTTTGAGGGGATCATGGGTGGATGCCTTGCGCATCTTTGTGTGTGATCTTGACCCCTCAAACACCTGGAAAAGCCTTTGATTTGTGAGTTTTTGGTCGGAGCCCGAGTTCTTGGTGGTGGTTCGTGTGATCCGCGATTCCCGACGATTTTGTGAGTTAGAGGTCGAGATTTTTGGGGCATAGCTTCCTCTTGTGACGCTTTGAGGACCAGGTGTGTCCGAGGACCAGTGGATGGTCGCTCCTTAGTGATGAGTGATTGACAATGTTGTGTGGACTGATGCTTGGCTAAGTGTGCAAGTACAGGTTGTGGCTTGACTCGTGTCGGTGCAGGTGAAGAACAAGCGCGAAAGGCCTTAGCCGTGGTGGCCTCCTGGTGATGGAGAGCCAAGTAGGCTTGGTTCGATGGACCCGTTGGCCGATGGGGTCAAGTGCGAGCCGTGCGGTGCAAGACTAGCGGGCTGAAGTCGTGAACATGGGCCGGTGCAAGTAGTGGAAGGAGCCCGAAGTTTGCACGCGGGGTTTGTTGGTTTGCCCACAAAACCATCGGTGGACGGTTTCTTTGTTTGGGCCTCAAAACCAAGTCCGGAGGCCCGAGGCGACGGAGACAGTGATCCAGGAGCTTCGGGAAGATTCGAGGCGGGGGGCACGTGGTGTGATCGCGGGGCTTGCGTCGATGCTAAGCAAGGCCGCGGTGGAAGCGTGTCCGCTCGATGAAGACTAGACCATAATGCCCCTGAGGGGTTGTATCTTCAATTCAAGTTGTAGAGGTAGCGTGGTCATTTACCTCCCTCCGGTGGACTTCATATAAATTGCGGAGAGGTGGATGGCATCTCTCTTTCTTGGACTCTAGGGCTTCCTCCCCCGGTAGATTGCTCTGGACTGCTTCTTTTCCTCTGTATTCCTTAGGCTAGATTCCTGTATAGACTCTGACCTCTGGATGTATGGAAGCATTTGGCGTTGCGGTGATCTCCTAGTCCTCTGTGATTTTGGTGTCTTTTTCAGGGCTATTTTTGGGGAGTTTCATTCTTCGCTGGATTCGTGGATTTGAGGGCGTTTCTACTCAGATTTCTTTGAGGGGATCATGGGTGGATGCCTTGCGCATCTTTGTGTGTGATCTTTACCCCTCAAACGCCGGGAAAAGCCTTCGATTCGTGAGTTTTTGGTCGGAGCCCGAGTTCTTCGTGGTGGTTCGTGTGATCCGCGATTCCCGGTGATTTTGTGAGTTAGAGGTCGAGATTTTTGGGGCATAGCTTCCTCTTGTGACGCTTTGAGGACCAGGTGTGTCCGAGCACCAGTGGATGGTCGGTCCTTAGTGATGAGTGATTGACAATGTTGTGTGGACTAATGCTTGGCTAAGTGTGCAGCTACTGGTTGTGGCTTGACCCGTGTCGGTGCAGGTGAAGAACAAGCGCGAAAGGCCTTAGCCGTGGTGGCCTCCGGGTGATGGAGAGGCAAGTAGGCTTGGTTTGATGGACCCGTTGGCCGATGGGGTCAAGTGCGAGCCGTGTGGTGCAAGACTGGCGGGCTGAAGTCGTGAACATGGGCTGGTGCAAGGTAGCGGATGGAGCCCGAAGCTTGCACGCGGGGTTTGTTGGTTTGCCCACAAAACCATCGGTGGACGGTTTCTTGGTTTGGGCCTCAAAACCAAGTGTGGAGGCCCAAGGCGACGGAGACGGTGATCCGGGAGCTTCGGGAAGCTTCGAGGCGGGGGGCACGTGGCGTGATCGCGGGGCTTGCGTCGATGCTAAGCAAGGCCGCGGTGGAAGCGTGTCCGCTCAATGAAGACTGGACCAAAATGCCCTTGAGGGGTTGTATCTTCATTTCAAGTTGTAGGGGTAGTGTCGTCATTTACCTCCCTCTGATGGATTTCGTATAAATAGCGGAGTGGTGGATTGCATCTCTCTCTCTCTCTCTCTTGGACATCAGGTTTTCCTCCCCCGAGAGATTGCTCTGAACTGCTTCTTTTCCCTCTTTATTCCTTAGGCTAGATTCTTGTATAGACTCTGACCTCTGGATGTATGGAAGCATTCGGCATTGTGGTGATCTCCTAGTCCTCTGTGATTTTCGTGTCATTTTCGAGGCTATTTTTAGGGAGTTTCGTTCTTCGCTCGATTTGTGGATTGGAGGGCGTTTCTTCTCGGATTTCATTGAGGGGATCATGGCTGGATGCCTTGCGCATCTTTGTGTGTGATCTTGACCCCTCAAACGCCGGGAAACACCTACGATTCGTGCGTTTTTGCTTGGAGCCCGAGTTCTTGGTGGTGGTTCGTGTGATCCGCGATTCCCGGTAATTTAGGAAGTTAGAGGTCGAGATTTTTGGGGCATAGCTTCATTGTGTGACGCTTCTCATCTCCCCAAAGTCTTGTCTCAAGAGCTCTAGCTGTTTGGGAGATCCGGTGATGGATTTGGAGGTTTGACTTCGCGAGCTCGAGCTCGAGCTGTTCTGTCCGGGGCAAGCGGACAGTCCGCAAGGACCCCGCGGACAGTCTGCGCGCCTAGGGTTCGTCACGTGTTCGTCGTCTGTTCTTGCAAATTCGCGTTTTGATCCGTCGTGGCCCTAGGGTTTTGTTGCAAGTGGTTTGTGGACAGTCCGCGTGTCACTCACGGACAATCCGTGTGGCCGAGATTTCGTCTGGGGTGGAGCTGAGTTTGTCTGGGGTTTCCAGCGAGGTTGGCGGACAGTCCGCCCAAGCCTCACGGATGGTCCGCGACACTAGCGGACAGTCCGCTTGGTTCGTTCAGACAGTCCGAATTTTCCAGTGCGTCTCTGGTGGTTCTTTTGCGTTTTACGGACTGTCCGAGCAGCACCTGCGGACAATCCACCGTACCCTAGCGGACAGTCTGCTCGTACTGCACGGACAGTCCGCGCCTGGCGTTTCCAGAATTGGCCAAGTGCTCTGTTTCTTGTCTTGTGCTTTCGTGGTTTGCTTCTAGGCTTGTCTCTTGATTGTGTGGGCTTGTTTGTGCCTTGTCTTGAGATTCTTTGGTGTGTGCGAGTACTCGAAGTGGCAATTGGGGTATAGGTTGAGTTCGACCTTCGGGAAGAATTTTTATCGGCTCCCATTCACTCCCCCCCTCTCTGGTCGCCTATTCGGTCCTTCAATTGGTATCAGAGCCAGTTATGGATCTTCTTGATTCTAACAAGTCTAAGATCCTAAGATGGGCGATTATGGCAAGGGGTCGTGTCCTCTGCACTTTTGGTTACAGGTGGGAGGTTTGGAGGACTTTTGGTTGATCGACTCCGGTTGCTCACGACACATGACCGGAGATCGTGGGTGGTTCTCCAACCTCACCCCGGTGAGTACGAGGGTGTACAGCACTTTTGGGGACAATGGGAGAGGACGAGTGCTTGCTGAAGGTATGGTGAAGGTGAGTAGCAAGGTGACCTTAAGAAGTGTGGCCCTGGTCAAGTCACTTGGTTTTAACCTGTTATCAGTATCTCAGTTACTGGACGAAGGTTTCGAGGTTCGTTTTATGTCGAGCGCTTCACGTGTGCTTGATTCTCGAGGCGATCTTGTCTGTACGATCGTCCCTGAGGGTCAAATTTTCCGTGCCGATTTTTCCCAGTCTGTTGGTCCTCCTCGATGCTTTGTTGCTGGCGTTTCGGCCGAGCTTTGGAAATGGCATAGGAGGTTGGGACACTTGAGCTTTGAGTTGCTTTCCCTCTTGAGTGGTTTTGATCTTGTCCCAGGATTGCCTAAGTTGAAATTCGAGAAGGATTTGGTTTGTGCTTCTTGTCGGCATGGAAAGATGGTTGCTGCTTCTCACGCCCCTCTGACTGCGGTCATGACCGAGCGACCTTGTGAGCTGTTGCACATGGATTTGGTTGGGCCAGCTAGTGTTCGCTCTGTGGGTGGGAAGTGGTATGTTCTTGTTGTGGTTGATGATTTTTCGAGGTGCTCTTGGGTTTTCTTTTTGGAGGATAAGAGCGAGACATTTGGCTTTGTTCGGGACTTGATCTTGAGGTTGAAGAATGAGAGACATGGTGATGCCATTCGAGCTATACGCAGTGACAATGGCATGGAGTTTAAGAACTCTCATTTTGATACCTTTTGCAGCGATCTTGGTCTCGATCATCAGTACTCTTCTCCATACGTCGCTTGCCAGAATGGCGTGGTGGAGAGGAAGAACCGGACCCTTTGTGAGATGGCTAGGATGATGCTCGATGAGCATAGGACTCCTAGGTGTTTCTGGGCCGAGGCGGTCAATACCGCTTGCTATGTCTCAGATCGCATCTTCCTTCGTGCTTTTAAGAAGAAGACCTCGTATGAGCTGATGCATGGGCGACAACCCAAGGTGAGTCAGTTTAGAGCTTTTGGTTGCAAGTGTTTCATTCTAAAGAAGGGCAAGTTGGATAAGTTTGAGTCTAGATGTTCGGATGGTATTTTCCTTTGTTATGCGATTCATTCTAGAGCATATCGTGTGCTCAACCTTGACACTAACCGAATCATGGAGACTTGCGAGGTAACCTTCGACGAGACACAACCATGTAGCTCTTCTGCTTTTGAGTGTGCAGGTGACGAGGAGATTGGAGCGAGGATCTTTGAGGATGAGAAGGATGGAGATGGAGACGACGACGATGATGGTGGTGATGCTCCCGTGGCTGATCGTGTACACGCTACTTCCACTACTACAACGACGATCGAGGATGGACCATCCCCTACACCCACTGCGACTGAGGCTGTTCGAGTGGAGGCTGTTGCCGAGGGGGAGATTGTGTCCAGGCAAGAGGCTCCCCGGTGTGTACAGGTGGATCATCCACCAACGACGATCATAGGTGACCTTCATGAATGCACTACACGGTCGAGGTCAAGGAATACTTCTCATTTCGCTCATTCTTCTTTTGTTGCATCGTTTGAGCCCAAAGATATTCGACACGCTTTGTCTGACGAGAATTGGTTGAATTCCATGCATAAGGAGTTGGAGAACTTTGAGAGAAACCAAGTCTGGGTGTTAGTCGATCCACCACCAAATTGCCGTCCCATAGGTACCAAGTGGGTGTGGAAGAACAAAGAGGGTGAGAATGGGATGGTTGTGAGAAACAAGTCGAGGTTGGTGGATCAGGGGTTCAACCAGAAAGAGGGCATAGATTATGAGGAGACATTTGCTCCTGTGGCCCGTTTGGAGGCAATTAGGATCCTTCTAGCCTTTGCCGTGGCTAAAGGGTTCAAGTTGTACCAAATGGATGTCAAGAGTGCTTTCTTGAATGGGGTGATAGAGGAAGAAGTGTATGTGACGCAACTGTAAGGAATCGGATGCTCGTAGCCTAAGAGGGGGAGGGGGTGAATTAGGCAACTTAAAAACTTAGCCTATGGCTTAACACTATTTGCATCAAACATAAACTAGAACATGCTATCTAGATGTGCAACTAAGGTTGTTCTAGTGTGAAACTCCCATCCCAAAACAAGTTTTTGCAACCTATAGCCAATCCTAGCAAGATACTACTCTAGGAAAGTAAAGGCAAGCAAGGATGCATGAATGTAATGCGGAAACGTAAAGGGGGAAGAGAGAAAGCAAACTCTTGACACGCGATTTATCCCGTGGTATTGGTAGGCACTAAGCCACCCCTAGTCCACGTTGTTGAAGCACTCTACACAAGAGTATTGCTTCCCGGTCACCAAGTCTCTCCCAAGAGCACCACTTGACTTGCCACTAAGGCTCGCCACGAAGGCACTCGCCAAACACCCTTGTTCACCTTGATGCCGCCTCCACTAAGGAGCTTCTCCACCAAGGAAGGGGGGTCTCGTCCCCCGCACAAAGTGCCCGCGCCGCTCCACACCAAGCCGGAGGGTCGAAGACGTTTGCCGGAGAGCCACCTAGGCTCCAAGGCTTCCGGCGCACCTCGTACAACTTGATCCACTCGAGAACCACCTCACAAGGTAGGCACACCTTGCACTCACTCAGCCCTAAGCTAAGCCTAGCACTAAGCACACACACAAAGCATGTGCAAGTCTATGTATGAGCAATTTAGCACTTTGATGGCTTGGATATGATCTTCAATGAGTCTTGAACTCCTCTGCACTTCCACTCATTCCAGCAACTCCAAATGGGTGAGTGGAGGGGGTATAAATAGCCCAAGGCGACCAAAGAGCCGTTGGCTAAAAGCTGCTGAAATTAGTACCGTCGGATGAACCGCCGCTATACTTTTCCAGGCGTCGGTTCATCCGGTGCCCTCCACGTCACATGACCGTTGCTTCCCTACAGACACACTTCCTCCGATGCTTACACCGACGGCTCTTTCCTCATGCCATCGGTTCATCCGGTGCTAGAGGATTTCTTCCCAAAACCTTACTGGTAGCTTCTTCGTAGTCGCCGGATGAACCGTTGCTTGTGTCCTAGTGACCATCGGTTCATCCGATGCTTAAGGGTTTCGCTCCAGAACGTCTCTGTTAGCAAACACAAGGCCGCCGGATGAACCGCTGCTACACCGTCGGTTCCTGCTTGCTTGATTTCTTGATTCATCCGGCGCATCTAGAAATGGGGGCGTCAGGTGATCCGGTGATCATCAAGTAAACTCCAGTCTTCACGCAGTGTACCGCTTCATCCTGTGCTTGCACCGACGCTGCTTCCAAGATACCGTCGGTTCATCCGACGGTGCCTTTTCTTCTCTTTCTCTTTCTTGGTTTTGACCTTTGAAAAATATACTATCTTCTCATTTTGGCATGTGGTATTTTTGCATCCTTGGGACCTAGAAGTGTCTACAAAGACATGCTAGACAATATGGTTAGTCCCATTGATCATGTTGTCATTAATCACCAAAATTAAGCTTTGAACAAATGGCATATGAGGCCATGTTCGCTACAGCAACCCCCGGGGTTTGAGAGCGAGAAATACCCACACCGTGTATACAAACTCCAGAGAGCACTCTATGGGTTGAAACAGGCACCTAGAGCTTGGTATGGCAGGATGAGAGGGTTTTGCTGATTAAGGGGAGTGTGATGGGCATAGTTGATAAGACCCTGTTTCTCCTTAAGCATGGGAATGACCTTTTGATTGTTCAGATATACGTGGATGACATAATCTTTGGTGGCTGTTCTCATGATCTTGTTGCCAGATTTGCAGATGACATGAGCAGGAAATTTGAGATATCCATGATGGGTGAGCTGCAGTTTTTCTTAGGACTCCAGATCAAGCAGTGTAAGGACGGGACGTTTGTACATCAGGCGAAGTACACCAGGGACATGGTGAAGAAGTTTGGCATGAACGACTCCAAGCCGCTGACTACACCGATGGGTACAACTACGGCTTTGGACCCGGATGAGGATGGAGGACCCGTGGACCAGAAGGAGTACCGGAGCATGATCGGCTCCCTCCTCTACTTCACGGCGACGAGGCCGGACATACAGTTCAGTGTGTGTCTGTGCGCTCGTTTTCAGGTTTCACCGAGGACTTCACATCGGCAGGCCGTCAAGCGGATTTTCAGGTACTTGAACTACACTCCTGAGTTTGGTCTTTGGTATTCTGCCTCCTCGACACTCAGACTTCACGGGTACTCCGATGCTGATTTTGCTGGGTGTCGTTTGGACCGCAAGTCTACCTCTGGGTGTTGTCAGTTCCTTGGTTCTTCTTTGGTCTCTTGGTCATCTCGCAAGCAATCCAGTGTAGCCCAGTCCACTACAGAGGCCGAGTATGTAGCTGCTGCTAGTTGTTGTTCCCAGCTGCTTTGGATGACCTGCACTATGAGCGATTTTGATGAGGAGTGCTCCCAGGTTCCACTCTTTTGTAACAGCACCAGTGCCATAAGTGTAGCAAAAAACCCAGTCCTTCACTCCAAAACAAAACACATAGAAGTGAGATACCACTTTCTGAGGGACAATGTTGAGAAGGGAAACATATCTTTGTCCTATGTCCCTACCCAAGATCAGCTAGCCGACATTTTCACCAAACCACTTGACCAAGTCACTTTCACTCGCTTGCGGGGTGAACTTGGGGTGTGCTTTCCTTTCTAGCTGGGTCTGGGAGCTTCTCATGTATATATGTGTCATATGTTTCATTTTGTTGCATTCCATGCATGTATTTTACTTTCTGTACAAAACCTGGTATGATAGCCATCTTTGGATTACTTGTGCTAGGAAAAGCTTCTCTCATATACTTTGACCACAGATGTGCTATGTATAAGATATGTGCATGTTTGGTAAAGTGTGGATGTGAATGCTATGCTCTTGATGGTTTTGCCATATATTTATGTTGAGATAGCTTCATGGTTGTGAAAATGATAAAATTGCCTCTCTCATGAGTAGATGCTTGTCTATGATCAATTTGTGCTTAAATGCCTATATCATGTTTAGTTTGTGCTTGAGTATCATATTCTCTTTGCTTGGGGTCAAAGACCTTTTGTCATTGTAAATGTTTAGCCCATTTACTTACTTGGGGAGGAGCATATTTTTTTTTGCCACAAAGGCACTTCATGTACCATGTTTAAACTTGAAAATGAAATTGGTGTGTGAATTTCCTTATGCTTGAAAAATGAGCTCCTAATCATGTATTTATGTTTTGATAATCATATCTTGGGTGCTAAACCGTAGCATGTTGTCTACCATGAGAAGTCTCATTTTAAGAAGTAGACACATGGCTCGGTGGCTTTAACATGACTTGAGTAGCTTATGGGCGTTTATAATAATCTTGTGATGAGAATTTGTGATTTTGCATAAACTTTGGATGATCTAGTGTATTTGTGCTCAAATTGCTATGGATAGGATCTTGCTCATGAGATGAATGTTTCTTTGTGAAAATTGCTTAAAATTGCTTTTAGCCATGTCATATGCTTATATGTCTCTACCTTCTTGATGGCAATGTGCTAACTACACCATGTCTACCTTGCTTGCTTTATGTCTCATGTGTAGCATTTTGTTGTGCTCTTTGTATATTTGAGAAGTTTGGTAGATTGTATATATGCTTTGACATGCATTTTTCATGAAAACAATGGGAAGAGTTTCATATACCTTGATTCATGCATTGTCAACAAGGGGGAGAGTTTTGGGAGAAGTTATGCACATTTGGGGAGATTTTTCATGCATTTGTGAGATGTTGCATGTGAGGAGAAAAATTGAGAAGAAGAGGTTGCATTTGCTCAGGGGGAGTTTGCATATGTGCAAGGGGAGCTCCTTTGGTTTGCCTGAGTTTTGTGCTTTGTGGTGTGCTCTTTGTGAGCTTTGTTGTGTCTCGGCTGTGTCGAGCCGTTGCCTTGTCTTAGGGGGGCCGAGACTTGGTTTGGCGAGTGATCTAGTTTTCTTTTCTTTTTCTCTATGTGATTTCTATGGGTGTTGTCAATGCACTCATCAAGGGGAAGATTGAGGACCAGGCGTGTCCGAGGACCAGTGGATGGTCGCTCCTTAGTGATGAGTGATTGACAACGTTGTGTGGACTGATGCTTGGCTAAGTGTGCAGGTACATGTTGCGGCTTGACTCGTGTCGGTGTAGGTGAAGAATAAGCACGAAAGGCCTTAGCCGTGGTGGCCTCCGGGTGATGGAGAGGTAAGTAGGCTTGTTTCGATGGACCCAGTGGCCGATGGGGTCAAGTGCGAGCCGTGCGGTGCAGGACTGGCGGGATGAAGTCGTGAACATGGGCTGGTGCAAGGTAGCGGATGGAGCCCGAAGTTTGCACGTGGGGTTTGTTGGTTCGCCCACAAAACCACCGGTGGATGGTTTCTTGGTTTGGGCCTCAAAACCAAGTCCGGATGCCCGAGGCGACAGAGACGGTGATCCAGGAGCTTCGGGAAGCTTCGAGGCGGGGGGCACGTGGCGTGATCGCGGGGCTTGCGTCGATGCTAAGCAAGGCCGCGGTGGAAGCGTGTCCGCTCGATGAAGACTTGACTAAAATGCCCCTGAGGGGTTGTATCTTCATTTCAAGTTGTAGGGGTAGCGTGGTCATTTACCTCCCTTCGATGGACTTCGTATAAATAGCGGAGAGGTAGATGGCATCTCTCTCTTGGACTCTAGGTTTTCCTCCCCCGGTAGATTGCTCTGCACAGCTTCTTTTCCCTCTGTATTCCTTAGGCTAGATTCTTGTATAGACTCTGACCTCTGGATGTATGGATGCACTCGGCGTTGCGGTGATCTCCTAGTCCTCTGTGATTTTGGTGTCTTTTTCGGGGCTATTTTTGGGGAGTTTCATTCTTCGCTCGATTCGTGGATTTGAGGGCGTTTCTTCTCGTATTTCTTTGAGGGGATCATGGGTGGATGCCTTGCGCATCTTTGTGTGTGATCTTGACCCCTCAAACGCCGAGAAACACCTTCGATTCGTGCGTTTTTGGTTGGAGCCCGAGTTCTTGGTGGTGGTTCGTGTGATCCGCGATTCTCGGTAATTTAGGGAGTTAGAGGTCGAAATTTTTAGGGTATAGCTTCATTGTGTGACGCTTCTCATCTCTCAAAAGTCTTGTCTCAAGAGCTCTAGTCGTTTGGGAGATCCGGTGATGGATTTGGAGGTTTCACTTCGCGAGCTCGAAATCGAGCTGTTCTGTCCGGGGCTAGGGGACAGTCCGCAAGGACCCCGCGGACAGTCCGCGCGCCTAGGGTTCGTCGCGTGTTCGTCGTCTGTTCTTGCGAACTCGCGTTTTGCGTTTTCATCCGTCGTGGCCTTAGGGTTTTGATGCTAGTGGTTTGCGGACAGTCCACGTGTCACTCACGGATAGTCCGCGTGGCCGAGATTTCGTCTGGGGTGGAGCTAAGTTTGTCTGGGGTTTCTAACGAGGTTGGCGGACAGTCCGCCCAGGCCTCACGGACGGTCCGCGACACTGGCGGATAGTCCGCTTGGTCCCTTCGGACAGTCCGAATTTTCCAGTGCGTCTCTGGTGGTTCTGTTGCATTTTACGGACAGTCCGAGCAACACCTGCGGACAATCCGCCGTACCCAAGCGGACGGTCCGCCCGTACTACACGGACAGTCCGCGCCTGACGTTTCCAGAATTGGCCAAGTGCTCTGTTTCTTGTCTTGTGCTTCCGCGGTTTGCTTCTAGGCTTGTCTCTTGATTGTGTGGGCTTGTTTGTGCCTTGTATTGAGATTCTTTGGTGTGTGCGAGTACTCGGAGTGGCAATCGGGGTATAGGCTGAGTTCGACCTTTGGGAAGAATTTTTGTCGGCTCCCATTCACTCCCCACCTCTCTGGTCGCCTATTCGGTCCTTCACGCTTATCATCTCCCCCAAATCTTGTCTCAAGAGCTTTAGCCGTTTGGGAGATCCGGTGATGGATAGAAGGGGTTGACCCCCGCGGTCGCACGTTTCTGCTTCTGTTCGCAACCCGCGGACAGTCCGTGATCGTCGTGCGGACGGTCCGCGTGGACTGGAACAGTGCAGGTGTTCTTCGTGTTCTTCGCGAGTTCTTCCGTGTTCGTGTTTTGATCCGGTGCCACAAGTGGTTTTGGTTGCAAGGAGTTTGCAGACGGTCCGAACTGAAGTGGCGGACGGTGCGTGAAGGTGCGGACAGTCCGCGGTGCTTGCCCGAACAGTCCGATTTTTCGGGGTGCGTCTCTGGAGGTTCTGTTCGCTTTAGCGGACAGTCCGCAAGGCTCTTGCAGACAGTCCGCCCAGGCCCCACGGATAGTCCGCCCGTACACCACGAACTCTCCGCGAGATCTGTTGCAGACTTGCTTCCATTGCTTTGATTCTTGTCCGGTGCTTCCGCTCTTTGATTCGTGGCTTGTCTCTAGGACTTGTAGGCTTGTGTGTGCCTTGTCTAGAGCTTCCTTGGTGTGTGCGAGTACTCGGAGTGACAATCGGGGTATAGGCTGAGTTCGACTTTCGAGAAGATTTTTTATCGGCTCCCATTCACTCCCCCTCTCTGGTCGCCTATTCGGTCCTTCACTTTGTGAATAGGTTCAGATCCTGTGGTTGCTTCGTCTAATCAGATCATATTGCCTACTCAATGTGGAGTAGCAAAACATAACATGTTTCGAGACATAACTTCTTCTGCCCGTTTTCTCATTTTGATACTCACTTTTCAATGTTGCCTGAACCATTTTCCTCTACCCTGCGGCTTGATGATTGTTTGTTGTAGGCGTTTTTCCCGTCAAACTTCCTCTACCCTGGGGCAGGAGTACTAGCTGATGTGCCAAAACCTCATCGGTTGCAAGAAAAATGATTGAAAACAAAATGATTCTATCATCCATTCTGGGCTCAAACAAGCCACCTGGCCCAGCCTCATCTCAAGAACCGAATTATATACTTGAGCACACTAGCCGAGCATGGACGCCCATCCAGCCACTGAGCCACCTGGTGTTTTTGCTGTTTCTACGAAAACTGGTGTTTTCTGGTCGCAATCAGCACTATTGAGGGTGTGTTTGGCGCGGCTCTCACTCCGGTTGTCGTTGTGCTGGTGGAGCGGATTCTGCGGTGGAGCTGAATCCATTTTAGAAAAACGTTTGGCAAAACAGTTTTTCCTGACTGCGTAAAGTGGATAAGATGGTGAAAAGTTCATAATGTCATTCCCTTCTTTTTTTTCTATTTTTTTCTTTTATTTTTATTTTCCTTTTTTCTCCTTTTTCCTCTTCTCCCCTTTCTTCTTATCCACTCTCCTCCTTATCCACACGTTCCCACCTGTTCCCCTGCCGCGCGCTCTGCACCCGGCGACTCCTCCGCCTCCACAGCGCCCACGCCGTCCGCCGACCATCTCCTCCCCGCGGCGCACCTCCGCTCGCTGGGTAGTGAGGAGCGGCGGTGGGGAAAGGAGCAGCGACAGTGCTTGGGGGTGGCGGCGGCAGATCCACGACGACGATGGATCCAGGGCGACGACGCTGACGAGCACCAGGGGATCGATGACGCCGATGAGCACCAGCAGATCCAAGGCATCGACGGATCCATGGCGACGACGCCGACGAGCACCAGCGGATCCAGGGCGTCGTCGGCCTCCCCTCCTCCAGGTACCCTCCTCCTCCAGCTCCCCACGCTCGCGCCGCCGTGTAGCTCCCCTCCGCCATCTTCCCGCGCGCCCTGCATCCACCGGCACCGACGAACCCCCACCGGGGGCACAACTGGCAAATGGAGGGGAGGAGCCGCGGGAGCTGCCCCGGAGCCCGTTTTTGCAGCTCCTCCCGACCGAACGGCTCCAGAGTCGTGGTTCCCGAGATGCTTCTCCCGTGGAGCCGTTTCTGGAGGCCCTTTGGCACGAATTCACCAAAAACAACTCTCGGAACCGGTGGTGAATCCGTGCCAAACACACCCTCACTATCACTCACTACTAGCGACGGGAACAAACCCACAACCTCCTCGGGCGGGGTCTATTGGTAGCCACGTCTACCCTCTCGGAAAGCGTCGACCAGCCCACGTCTCGCCCGTGCCAAGTCAGATCCCACTTCCCCCACCTCGACCCAATGCCAACACGCCATGTGTACTCACGAAAAAGCCGTTACCCCTCCCTCCCTCACTTTCCTCTCAAAAGATCACAGATAGGGGGACAAAACGAAACGCCGTTGCCTCCTCCCACGAATCTCCCCGCCCTCTCAATCTGCCCTCCCTCCCCTAGTGCCCGTCACGTTCCCCGCGTCGCCCCCGCGTCCGCCCATCAGCCCCTTCGCCGGCGACATCTTCCGCCGCCCGCCGCCCGCCCCGCTCGATCGCCAACGGAGGCAAGGTAACCGGCGCTTTTCTTTTCTCCCTTTACTCTCGATGCGATCGTCTGGCCTGCCTGCCTGCCTCGCGCCGATCGGCCGGGCACGCCATTGCCTCTCGGCGCGGGCGCTTTTCCCTTTCCTCTCTCGTCGGGGTTAGGCGGCGTCCGCAGGAACATGATGGGGTCTTTTTTTTTCCCTCTTTTTCGGGGGGGACGGGAATTTCTGGAAAATCGCCTCGATTTTCTGCGGTCGCGAGATTGGGTTTCGCTGTCACCCTTCTCGCCGCGTCGGTATGGCTGTCTCCACGCAGTTTTGCGCCCGTGTTTCACGGGTTTGTTCAGCGAGCCACGTCCGGGGATGGCGGTTCTCGTTCCGAGATCGCATTCTGGTTCTGCTCTTTTGATCCCCTCTACTTCATTTTTTTCTTTTTGAATGATGAATGAAACTGTGCTTGGCTAGGTAAATAACTCATGTATTAAATAGTAGTTATTGCTATTTATCATTCTTGTTCAGTGTTTCGTACATACTTGCCTTTTTCTCCGCTCCCCCATTAGTTCGTAGTCCAGGTTCCTAGCGTATATATGAGGCTTTCGTCCCCGTTCTGTGGCGTGTGCGTGTTCAAAAGTTTCCTTTCCTTTCACGGGTCAAAACCCAAAATGTGCTGGAAGCCTGGAAAGATTAATGCGTCCTTCAAGGTTGTGAATTGGGTACCTTTCTCATCTACATGTCTGTTCATCTTGTGGGGAAACGGGGGGATCGAATCATTCTCCTTCAACTTTTGGAGTCTGGATTTTTGATTGCCTAGTAGACTTGCTTGCTATGATTCTCTTTCTTTTACTCCGTTTTTCAGTTATGTTCCTTGAAGCATTTTATTCCCTTGTTCAGTTATGTTCTGTAAATCAGTTAGAGGATTCACATGTCTTCCCCTATGCTTTGTTAGATTAGAATTATAATGTTCTTGGGACACTTTTATCTTCTTTCTGCTTTTCGGTATCAGGTTTGAATACAGCCTTCTTTTTTGACAATGAATGGCAGCGTGACGCCTTATTTGTTTGTTCAACTGTTCACAAGTATCGCGATGCTTTGATCATCCAGACCTATCTTACATGCACATCACATGCAGTTCAACAAATCAAATCTCTTACCTGAAACTCATAGAAAAGTTAAGTTTGGGCTGTGGTAAGGTAAGTTAGGTCAAGCATTAGGAGCAATCTGAATTTCGGATCTTTGTCTACTCCCCCTATTCTAGTAGTGCCTCTGGATCTTCATTTCATTCTCTTCAGTTGGATATAAATGCAGTTCATGTGCTTTTCAAAAAAAAAAAAACAAACAAACAAAAAACTGTTAAACATGAACAAATGTCTCTCCATTCAGTTTCATGCTGGTTACTATTCTGCTTAGTCTTAACAAACAGTAGAGTCCATTGTATTAAGTTCTCTCTTTCTTCACTTTTGGGTATTTAGTTTCAGCAGCTAAGTAATCCTTGGCAAGTACTATTCCTTGATCTCTTCCTGTTCAGTTTCACACTGGTTACTATTCTACTTAGTCTCGTCAAACAGAAAAGTCTATTTCAGTAAAATTCTCTCATTCCTTCACTTTTGGGTATTTAGTTTCAGCAGCTAAGTAATCATTGGCTGTTTGTCATGGCTTTCCTGTTGTCATATCCATGGTCACTTTTTGTTATGCAGGTGCAAGCTATTGCTCTAAGAGGTTTCTTTTTTCCTGCATGCAGGTTATGCATTGAGAAGGTCTGAAGTTTTTCGAATCTGTTCGGAATTGTCTTTAGTAAGGGATGCGAAGTAAAAGTACCATTTCAAACTGTTGTGATTCCAACCAGTTTGTTTCTGTAGTGGACCCAGACCAAAAGTTTGAACTCTGAGGAATCAAGGTTGGTCATTTTATTTATGGCATCTTCAGATGAATGAATGAATAGAAAGAATGTTTGTTACAATTGAATATCCATTTTATTCATCTCATGATATTTATAAAGGAACAGTAGTGGCTCACTGTTAGTTGCCTCCAAGGTTTCTACCACTCTTGTGTTTTGTTTTCATTTATTCTTATCCCTTGGATTGTAGGACTTGGTTCTTTTAGCTGACAGAAATTCCACCAGACATGGTGGCGTCTTTAGACAATGTGAGAGGCTTGACTTTGGCCATGTCATCTAGTGCATTCATTGGTTCAAGCTTTGTGATCAAGAAAGTTGGGCTGAAGAAGGCTGGCGATAATGGGGTGCGAGCAGGTTGTGCCTCCTCTAACAGCTTTTTTTTTTTTTTTTTTTTTTTTTGGGGGAATCATATCAGCTATTTAGTCAGGATGAACCTTTGGTATTGCATAATGGTGTTCAGACTGAGCTTTATATGAATATCATTCTTAACTCTGGTACTTAATGATCCTTTTATGAATATCCTGTTGATGCTTCTGATTTCCCTTGTTACTATGATGAACTGCAGCTTCTGGAGGCTTCTCATATCTGTATGAGCCGTTATGGTGGCTGGGAATGATAACTAGTAAGTGTCAATTAAGATCATGCTTTGCCTTCTCAGGGATTTAACAGTTACAGACATATTTCTGTATGTACTTCTTGTACTAGTGCACTTGTACTGCTATTTGTACCTCATTGCAGTTCTACTTGTTTTTATGTTTGGGTGTTACTCTGTATCTGATTTATATTCTTTTTAAACTGGTTGGTTTAATAGTTTCTTGAGTGCCACTGCCACACATCTGGAGTAAGTCATTATTGACTGTTTTTATCATCCTCCACCTGCACACCTCCATTTACCGTATAATCTTGCAACAGTGAATTTGGGTTTGTGTTTTAACACCTATATATAATAGATTATCACTGGGATCACTCCGTGCTGCTAGGTTAGGCTTCAACCTAAGTGCCAGAGGGTTGAAGTGTGCTGCATCTTTTCTTTTTCGTAATTGTAGTAGAATGTGTATAATAAATGGTATGCGTAGTAATAGTAAATTGCACTGTATAGTTACGGATAATGTCCTGTTTGGATGAACAGAGGAGCATGCATATAATGTTTAACTTAAGATCTTGGGAATTCTCTCATCCCTTGGTTCTAAAAAGTCTGAGCCTGGGTTTCAACTTACCTTGTTTGTTGGAATCCTGTCACTGCACTTGTAGTTTCGTGAATGATAGAAATTTAAAATGATTGTTAAGAGTCTACCTAATTGCATTAGCAAGTATTTGAAACAATAAAGGGGGTGTTTTTATCATCTGATGAATAATCACTTAAAAAGAGTCAAGAGCATGACATCAACTTGCATTTATATTTCTTTTCATTTTGAAGGATATAGGGCAGTAACACTATAATAACAGTGACATACAAAACAATATTTCTGACATAGTATTTACATGTGTAGCAACATTATACAATGATGGAATGGATGGTGCACAGTTCACTCTCCCTAATCATTTTGTTTTACCTTGCAGTGATTCTGGGTGAGGTAGCCAACTTTGCAGCATATGCATTTGCCCCTGCTGTACTTGTTACTCCTCTAGGAGCTCTAAGCATCATATTTAGGTAGAAGCCTTGTCATCTTCCTGAATTTCCTTACACACCTAGCATTGTGCTCCAGTTTAATGTTTTGCTCATGCAGTGCAGTGCTCGCACACTTCATTCTGAAAGAGAATTTGCACATGTTTGGTGTTGTTGGTTGCATACTATGTGTTGTTGGCTCGGTTGGTATAGTTTTGCATGCCCCAAAGGAGAGAAAGATTGACTCAATGAAGGAAATATGGCATCTTGCAACGCAGCCAGGTAGCTTACTGGTCACTTACTCCTGTCACTATGGAGTCCCTTTTCCTTCTTCCTGCCTGCACTTGTGCTGTTTTACTAGTCAGTCCATGTTGACGTGTACACATCATTTCTGACTTACAGGTTTTATTGTTTATTCATGCGTGGCGGTAGCCTGCGTTCTTTTTTTGATATTCCGGGTGGTTGAACGCTCAGGACACAGATTGATGCTCGTTTATATAGCAATCTGTTCATTAATGGGATCTCTTACGGTACATAAGAAGTACATCACCTTCAGATTAAATTATTAAAAAAAGTACCCACTGATCTTTTATTAACATATTTTTATGATCGGGACAGGTTATCAGTGTAAAAGCAGTTGCCATTGCTTTAAAGCTATCATTTAGTGGATCAAATCAATTCATCTATGTGCAGACATGGTTCTTCATAGTAGTTGTCACTATTTGCTGTTTGGTGCAGCTAAACTACCTAAACAAGGTATAAAAGTGTTCTGGTGTTTGGATATATTCTTGAGAAATGTCTTGCACAATTTTTCTTAATAATGTCATTCTGAGCTAATGCATGAGTTTGCTTTTCATTATATATGTTCCCACGCCTTGAGACATTCATATAATGCATCAACTTGCTTTACTTGTCTAATTTCATTTCGGTATGCTGATCAAACAGTCATCCTGTAACATCTTATTTTGTATATTTCATGATCTAGGCCTCAGTTTATGAACATACATTTCTTCTTTTGAGTACTTTTAGGACCCGTTCTTTTGGGTGAAAAGGAATAGTGAAGTTGCAAATGAATAGTGCTGGAATAGTATTTTTTGTGAGAGAAGATGTGATGGGTAAATAGTGCTTTTCACTGTTCCTTTGTGACCAAAAGAACAGGATGGTTGACATTCTGAGCAAAGCACCTGTTCAAATGAACAGATCTTTTTAAGCAAGGCCTTAGTTTAGATCAAAGTACTGCATCTTGGAACCCATGCTTACTCATTCTGCCGTACATAGCAATTTTCTTGAACGTATAAATAACAGATAATTCATTTTTGAAGATAGAATAAGATATATTTTCTCTATTTTATGTCATCGTGGTTATTAACTTGAAGCTTGGATCCAATTATTCCAATTGGTTAAACTCTTCTGGGCAACTCTTCATTGTGACCTTTTCACCCTCTTGTTACTTTGCTGTAGGCTTTGGATTCGTTCAACACGGCTGTGGTTTCTCCTGTATACTACGTGATGTTCACCATTCTTACCATTTTTGCTAACATGATCATGTATAAGGTGATTTCGTTGTCCACTCGCACATACCCTTTGCATTGTATATTGGCCAAATAATTGGATCTATACCATTGAAAGATTCAAAAGTTAGACATATATCATTGACCTCACATGTCATTGACTCGTGAACCCCACATATCATTGACTTACAATGGTATATATCTAACTTTGGGATCTTTTAATGGTATGGATCCAAATTTCCTGCCATTATATTTTCCTTCATTATTTCTGCTTGCTGAGAAAAATTGCATGCCACGGTAATTTATATTGGTTGATACAGGACAACTAGTTTGATGAGCTCGTTTATTATTCTAAATAGATAATGATTTGCATCTTAAGTGTAGCTTAGAATATATATGAAATAAGATGTCTGATAATCTCTTTTACCTTGCAAATTGTATGGGCATGAATGGATATTATATTTTTCTGCAACCACTAAAGATGCAAACAAAGGGCGAATTGCAATTTTTCTGATATCCAAAGGAGAATTTCCAAAAAATAAAAAAGGAAAACTATTAAGAAGCATGCCACTGGAATGTGAATCTGGCAAAAAAAAACTGAGATCTGTTTGTCATGTTTTTTGGTTCTAGGACTGGGCTTCACAGACCGCAACACAGATTGCGACGCAGCTATGTGGGTTTGTGACAATTGTTGCTGGGACCTTTCTACTCCACAAGACTAGGGATATGGGGAATCCACCACCACCTGACCAAGTTTGCCTGGAAGAAGCTAGAGAATGTACTCCACGATCAATGAACAGCTCTAGCTGAAAACAAAACTTGTGCTAAACATGATATTTGACTCTGGTGGAGTTTTTGTCTGTAGATATATTAGGAATGGATGAAGATTGGGTGCCATTGATTGAAATATTAAGACTTTTGTAGTAGCTGGGTATACGAATGAAGTTTTACCTTTTCTGCACCAGTGAAGTGTATGAAAACAGCAAAATCTTGTCGATGTAGAATTTAAAACTCATTGCATATCAATATTTAGCCTTTGCTTAATAGTTTGTTTCAAAAATATTTAGCGAGCGTATCTAGTGCCGACACCCAAGATCTTTGTGTTCTCTCCTCTTTGGTGTAGGCAACAGTGAAATTCAGCTCTGCTCGGTGTGGTTGTTCCTCGCTCAGCACGTTCACCCTCTCAGCACTCTTCTCAGGCAAGTGTCTGCTAGAGGTGCACAGGAGTGAAACCATCTCATTGTACAATGAAAGTTTGAATATAAAGCCGATCCAACAAGCGACACATCTCCACTTTGGAATCGGTACATATAGTTTGGGATCGTACAACAGAGGCAACTAAACCTTTGAATTCCAGGGTCGATCCGCCCGACTCCCCGCCTTGCCGTGCCAGACGCGCAGAAAGCGTTGAAGCCACCTCCAACTGGAGCAACAATGCCAGCATTTCAGAAGCCATGGCACTTGAAGCAACGATGTTAGCATTCCATCCCAAAATCAACACAGAATGTAACGTATTGTGCTCTCGTTCATCCTTCGAAGAGCTCTTGCAACATCTCTTCCAGGTCTCGGGGAGTGAATTTCAGGGTGGTAATTTTGTTACCCTCCATCTCCATGTACTCTGTATAGCCTGAAACGATTTTCTCGGTGATAGCTCTGCGCAGCGTTTTTCTCAGCTCGGGATCTGGCACCTTCCACAGCTTTTGGGTATTATAGCCTGTAGGTCTTCAGAAACTCAGACTCAAACTTGTAAGTTGTAAGGCAGTGGAGACTTGTTTCACCTGGAGCTACGAGCTGCGGGAGTGAACAAGCATGACAGCACCAGCGCCCATGATTCCTGCACGTAACTCATAGAGCGCAGTTGCTCTGCTGTATGCAGTGGCGGATCCAGCACCGGGGCGGCTGGGGCTCGAGCCTCGGCTACCGCCGGAAATGCTGTGAAGCCTCCCCTGAGCTCCTCCTAAATGAAGGAAGGAGGAGCCGGAGGTGGAAAAAGCTCAGGAGAGCCCCCCCCCCCCCCCCGGCCCTCGATCTTGGCTTCGCCACAGCCTGTATGAAATGTGAGTTGTTGAGCAGGAATAAGAACCTGAGGGCCGAGGCTTCGATCTAGGAACATTTTAAGCATTTGCCTAATTGCCTAGAAATTGCCAAACATATCAACATGACTGCACTTTGCGCTGAATATGGTGCACGGGATGATTGTACTCCCTTGGTCTTAAAAATATAAGTATTTGTTTACTTCTCTTGATCACGTTTGGCCATTCGTTTTATAAAAATAAATTATGAAAATGTAAAAATAATTATGATATACTTAAAATATATACGATGATAAAACATGCAATAACAAAATAAATAGTATTTTCACAATTTTTTGAATAAGACAAATGATCATACCACAAGAAAGCCTTCTGACAAGCCTAAGACTGACCCAACAACGCAGTGCAAAACGAGAGAGGCATCGCTGCGTTTGCCTCATGCACAGTACCGCGACCCCTCACGGCTCACGCAAAAACTCCGGTCTCCAACAGCAGAAGGCAAATCCAGCCCTCACTCTCCTCCGGCCACCACCCCTCCTCCTCCCCTGCTCTTCTCCTGTCCCAGCTGCGACAGGGGAGGAGGGGCAGCGCTGCGCGTCGTGCGGGGAAGGAGGGAGGCGAAGCGACAAGGGAGCTGGGATGTAGCTCGACGATAGCACGAGGAGGGAGAGAAGGGGAAGGGGGCTCGCGGTCGCCGGGCCGCCGGATCTCAGAGGCAGTGGAGGAGCGGCGAGTGCGGGAGGAGACGGCGTCACAGAGCTCCGTCCTCCCTCCCCGCGCCGACCGCCAGAGCTCCCCTCCCGCTGATCTGCGGCGACACGGCCAGCACCTATCCTCGCTCCCTCCATCCTCACTCGCCCGTCGTCAATTCGCGACCTCCTCCGCTGCTCCTCCCCGTCGGTGAGCCGTGGGGACGCGAACGGCGGCGGAGGCCTCGCAGATGGCAGGGCGAGATGGCTGCCACGTGTCCGCGCCTCCGGGCCGCCGACGGCGCATCGAGCGGCGCTTGGAACTCCTTCCTGGCCACCGACGGTGCATTGAGTGGTTTGGGCCGGCGGCAGGGCCCGGAGCTCCCGCCTCCCTCGGTTGCCCTCCCTCTCCTCTCTCCGGTAGGCTCATATGCCTTTGAGGAGAGAGAGGATGCCATTTTGCCTCCCCTCTCTCTTCCAAAGGCAATTTGCCTCCCCCTTTGCCTCATCTGTTGGAGAGGTTATCGAGTGTGCACAATGCCAACTCGAGATGCAAAATTGATTTTTCCTCTTTTGTTGGAGTCAGCCTAATCGGTGACAAAATGAGACAGGCAACAACAACACTGCACACTCACATCTGTTGCTTCATGGCTGGCTCTCCCATGCTTAAAAGTATAGGGACATAGGGTGATCCTCCCTCCATTCTCCTTTGACAGTCTTATTTCATCTTAGCACAATGACCAAAGGTAAATAATCTTACTTATCATCTATTTAAATATGCCATTTGTTAGTTCTAGTAAACAAGCGATTTATTAATATTCACGTTTCTTGGTGCCCATGTAGCCAATCTCCTGTGGAAGAATGAAGGGTCATGCATTAAAATCGAGATAATCATTAAGAGTATGGGTGGTTGGGTTCAAATAAGACTATCACTACGTGAAAATCTCAAATAGGTCACACAGCATTTGTAACGGGCCTGTTGGTATTTGCTAAGCCTACAGAGAAAATTAATGATCCGCAAGCGCACAGATACCGGTGAGCACTTCACCCGGAGAGATGGGTTTTAAAATATCGTATCCACAGGGAAGATAGGATGGATGTATCGATTGACTAGGGATGGCAGTAGACTACTTTATGAGACATTGATGGTATGGCACGTACTTCAACAGAAGTAAGCCAAATGATAATATAATGATAACTTAGACAGGTAGAGGCACACGTGGAGCATTGAACATACTAATTCCTAGTTAGATTAGAATTAGATTTACTTAAGAGGCACAAATTCTATGTAGCATACAAAGACTTAGTTATTCATCTATTCTATTGTAGCATATCATCACATATAGCATAGTCATGGATAAATGTGTGCACCCCGAAGATTACCCAAGAAGATCAAGAACGAAACATGATCCTCCCAAGAACCATTATCGACTAGGCTTACACTCGGGGGATGGATTGCAAAGGACTCAATAAGCCTGTCACACTTACGATCTACCACATGACCCGGAGCATAAGGTGCATCCGCAAGTAAATCATATCTAAGCACCATGCTTACATACTTTCTACTACCTAGCATACGCGTGTAATATACCAGGAGGTCTAGGAATAAGTGCGTGAATTTATCATTAATCATGACTATATCAAATATACTACTAGAACAAAGTAAGAACTTAGCAATTGCACACATAATATTGAAATAACACACAGTCATTGAGAAACAATATAAGAACTGGATCTTGATGACTTACAGATCTGGAACTGGAGCAAAGCTCAACTCTACTTGAATCTGACTTTCTATCTAGAACTAGGTTCTAGATCTAAGAACTAGATCTAGAACTATGAAGTAGCTATCCTATCTCTTGTGTATCCTCTTCTTCTCCAGACTTGGCGTCTTGATCTGATGATGATAATAATGATCACTTAATGATGATTCCCTTTGCCAGGGGGGTCTGGGGGGTGCTTATATAGTCCGAAGGAGGTAATTCGTCACCGTAAGATCAAACCGACCTAAACATGTGGTTTAGATTGATCCTCATAGGTGGTGGAAGAACCTTCCGGAAGTAGGGCTGAGGTGGCACCCGGGGGGGGCGGCCCCACTACAGGGCCGGTCGGCCTGTGGTGGGCCCCATGTGGGCCCCGCCTTCGCGTGGTGTCTTCTCGTTCTTTCTAGATGCTTATTTTCTTATAGATCACATGGTTAAGTTCGAAAATCTTCCGGAGCCTTCTAGACTTGATTCCTTTCGTATTTTCCTGAATAGTCCCTAAAATTATACAATTCACCAAAACATGTGGAATTCATTAGTCCAAAGCCCTATACTACTGTTGAATTATCTTTTTGGTCCCTTTTTCATGTGTTGTTGATGCATAAAAATAGGAGTTAGTGAGCGTCAACAAACTCCCCCAAGCTTACCTCTTGCTAGTCCCTAGCAAGACTCGTTGTTACCAAATTAAATTCTTCTCCAAGGTAGGATGAAAAGACAAACTTTTAAACCTGCTTATATCTGCTTGAGAACATGGGGCTTTTATCTGTACTTGGGTCTTGAGCAGTTGAGAGATAGAACAATTAAGTTAAGCACCATGTCTCAAGTTCTTGGCTTCACTATAATTCTAGAGTTTTGCAAAAGATTTTCAAGATAGAACTCAGAGTATTCCTGTATGACATATGACAGCGATGTGATGATATATTAATACTTTTAGCCTTAGCCTTTCTTTGCTTCTTTTGTTCCTGAAATATATCTCTCTTTAGCAATAAAACTGAGAGACCCTTGGGTTACATGAACACTTTATTGGAGAGGTGGGCCCTACTCGCCCCGAACACTTGTTCATTTTTCTCTCTCCTTTTCTTTTTTATGAGATGTGGGCCCTACTCGCCTTGAACACTTGTCCATTTTTCATCTCTTTTATTTAGGGAGGTAGGCCCTTCTCGCCTAATAGAACACTTGTTCATTTCTCTCCCTCTTTCTCGTCTCACTTTTCTCTCTTTCATTTTTTTTATGTCATGCCCAAGTCTCTTTTGGAAGTATAGAGAGATATATAACAGGAACACTCTGAGCATATTTACAACAAGGCTCTCTCTTTTTTTTAAAAGGACATAAAGTCTTGTGTCATACAGGAGACTCGTCATGCAAATTTATGATTTTAAAAGTAAATCTCCAGAATTTAGTGTCACTATGAACAAGATAAATGGCAGCTCAACTCTATCATGTCATATCAATCAACCACCTAGACTTAGATCAAGAAAATACTCCCACAAAAATCTCAAGCTCAAAGCATGTTTTAAAACCTAAACAATTGTATCCATGTCTTGGGAGAATTTGAAGATGGTAATCTAGGCATTGAAGCATTGAAGAGCATTTATCTATCATGACCATAGAGCATACTTCTCTAGTTCTTATTTATTTAAAGCAAAGAAAATGTTTTTTAGCAAGCCTCACTCTATATAAAATTAAACAAACTTTTCACATTTTATTTTATCACATAAATATATAAATAAGTAGATCGAATATACTTACCTCGGGGGCACTCCTTCCCCAAGTGGTGTGACGGTTTGTTGGGGCTGATGCCTCGGTTGGTTGTAGAAATGAACAGGGTTTCCCCTCAGCTGTGGTTTTTAATGGGGACCACTCCCCCAAGCTGCTTTGTTGCTCATTCTTAAATTCCCCAATGGCGGAATGCTCCTGCCAGCGCCTCAGTGTTTTCATTGGTTGTCTCTTGTATCTCATTCAGTTGCTGTTCCGCTTGATTCATCCACTCTTGCTGTTGGTACAGCAAGTGAGTATGAAAATCTTGCGTATTCATCATTGTTCTCATATTGTCATGAACGCCTTGATTGAATGGTGCAGTGCGCTGATGGTCGAATCCTTCGGCGAGGGTCCGTAGTTTAAGTCCTCAAACTGGACTTCCCAATCTTTTAATATTCAGGTGCATCCTCCGTCTTCGGAGATGATGACTCTTCTGGTGATGTTTTCTCTTGATTGATCATGTTCACGTTGAAATTAAGCTCTAGTCGGGGTCTTTGAAGGCAAACTTCTCTTCCTTTCCATTGATCTCGAATGTGATCTCTCCCATGCCGACGTTGATGCGTGCATTGGCGGTGCTCAGGAATGGTCGCCTGAGAATCAGTGAGACCCTGGAGTCTGGGTGCATATCCAATACTACAAAGTCAACTGGCACAAAGAACTCTCGGATTTTCGCTGGAACATTCTCGGTGATTCTTGATGGGTAGCGAACTGATTGATCTGCTAATTGTAGACACATTGATGTTGGAACCAAGGTAGGGTGTTTAAGCTTGTTGAAGACAGCCTTGGGCATCACACTGACACTCGCTCCAAGATCACAGAGTGCATTGTTGAAGTATTGATTTCCAATGAAGCACTCTATAGTGGGGCATCCTGGGTCCTTTTTCTTGATGAGTGATGTATTCAGGATTGCCACACTACACTCTTCAGTCAACTTGATGATCTCCGTGGTTGGCAGAGGTCTCTTCTTGTTCAGGATGTCTCGAATGTACTTGGCATATGTTGGGACTTGCATGGCATCTAGTAGAGGTATATTGACATAAAGCTTCTGGATCACCTCTACGAATTTCCCAAATTGATCATCAACTTGAGGTCTTCTCATTCTTCTTGGATATGGCAGGAAGTTGGTGTCGTGGAAGTCTTGTCTTGCTGGGTCTTGTTCTTCTTGCACAACTACGTCATCTTCCTTTTCTTCTGAAACTTCAGCTGGTGCTACGGGTGCTGTAGAGGTTGCAGGTGCCGTAGGTGTTCTAGCTGATGGTTTTGCCGCGCCCTTCGGATATGGTGGATCAGTTGTTTGCTTGCCGCCCCTTGTTCGGATATTAAATACCTTCTTAGGGTTAGTGGCAACAGGCCTAGCAACGGATAGTTTTGATAACTTTGATTCTAGTCTAGCATTAAAAGCAATTTGATCTTTTAAGACAGCAGAGAGATTATCCATTTTAGCATTTATATCCTCTAGAATCTTATCATTAGCAACTGGCTTCTTGGAGAATTTATCATTAATTCTAGCCTGTTCTTAAATTAATTCTCGTAGTGAAGGTTGCTTGGAATTATTACCTGTATACTTACCAGCGGAAGTTGGTCGTGGTTGTAGGTCTTTTCCTTGGGTTGGTGCTGTCTTGTGGACCACCAAGCTTGAATTTCGTATAGTCTTGTAAAGCTTGTCGATCCTTCTTGTAGTTGGCTCGTTCCTCAAGCCAGCACGTCCATCTTGGTTGACACTGCCTTCAATTCTTCATCTTCTTGTGCTTCTTTGCTCTGATGACAGTGTCTGGGTCCAGCCTTGATTCTCTGAGATCTTTTGCATGAGTATGTCGGCTTTTCCCGGAGTGAGTAACAAAAATGATCCTCCAGCAGTCGCATCTAGATGCTCACTTGCTTTTTGGTTTAGTCCATGGTAGAATCCTTGTAAGAGCATCCATTCTTCCATTCCATGATGAGGGCAATCTGATATGTATTCTTGAAATCGTTCCCATGCCTCTGGAATTGATTCGCCTTTCTGCAGCTGGAAGTTGGTGATTTTTCCACGTAAGGCATTGGTTTTGCCTGTGGGGAAAAACTTTGCTAGGAAGGTGGTAGAACATTTATCCCAGGTGTTTATTTCTTTTTCATTGGAGTAGAACCATTGTCTCGCTTTTCCCGTTAGTGAAAATGGGAATAAGCGGAGTAGATCGTGTCCATGGGAATGTTCTTAATGGAGATGGTGGCGCCTACCTCCAGAAAGTTCTGGAGATGAGTGCTTGCATCTTCATGTACCTTTCCACTGAATGGATTAGCTTGCACCATGTTGATTAGCCTTGAGCTCGAACTCATGATTGATTTGAAGTGTTGATCCAGTGCGAATGTTCTTGATGCTTAGAGCAGAGAAATCAAGCAACGTCTTCTCAGGCTTGGCTTCAGGAACTTGGTGTAAAGCTTCCTTGGTTGATTTGACTCAAATGATCGAAGTGTGGTGAATCACAATCAAACCTGTTAATACCCTTCAAATAAGATAGAAAAAGACAAACAAGGGTAATTCTATTTAGGCAGAGGTGCCAAATTACAATGTCATCATAAAGTATCTAGCCATCGATTTTAAAAAGGTAGCCATCCAATCTTCCCCGGCAACGACGCCAGAAATGCTTGTTGGTATTTGCTAAGCCTACAGAGAAAATTAATGATCCGCAAGCGCACGAATACCGGTGAGCACTTCACCCGGGGAGATGGGTTTTAAAATATCGTATCCACAGGGAAGATAGGATGGATGTATCGGTTGACTAGGGACGGCAGTAGAATACTTTATGAGACTTTGATGGTATGTCACATACTTCAACAGGGGTAAGCCAAATGATAATATAATGATAACTTAGACAGGTAGAGGCACACGTGGAGCATAGAACATACTACTTCCTAGTTAGATTAGAATTGGATTTACTTAAGAGGCACAAATTCTATGCAGCATACAAAGAATTAGTTATTCGTCTATTATATTGTAGCATATCATCACATATAGCATAGTCATGGATAAATGTGTGCACCCCGAAGATTACCCAAGAAGATCAAGAACGAAACATGATCCTCCCAAGAACCATTATAAACTAGGCTTACACTTGGGGGATGGATTGCAAAGGTCTCAATAGGCCTGTCACACCTACGATCTACCACACGACCCGGAGCATAAGGTGAATCCGCAAGTAAATCATATCTAAGCACCATGCTTACATACTTTCTACTACCTAGCATACGCGCGTAATATACCAGGACCTCTATGAATAAGTGCGTGAATTTATCATTAATCATGACTATATCAAATATACTACTAGAACCAAGTAAGAACTTAGCAATTGCACACATAATATTGAAATAACACACAATCATTGAGAAACAGTATAAGAACTGGATCTTGATGACTTACAGATCTGGAACTGGAGCAAAGCTCAACTCTACTTGAATCTGACTTTCTATCTAGAACTAGGTTCTAGATCTAAGAACTAGATCTAGAACTATGAAGTAGCTATCCTATCTCTTGTGTATCCTCTTCTTCTCCTGCCTTGGTATCTTGATCTGATGATGATAATAATGATCTCCTTAATGATGATTCCCTTTTCCAGGGGGATCTGGGGGCTTCTTATATAGTCCGAAGGAGGTAATCCGTCACCGTAGGATCAAACCGACCTAAACATGTGGTTTAGATTGATCCTCATAGGTAGTGGAAGAACCATCCGGAAGTAGGGCTGAGGTGGCACCCGGGGGGGGGGGGCGATCGGCCCCACCACAGGGCCGGTCGGCCTGTGGTGGGCCCCATGTGGGCCCCACCTTCGCGTGGTGTGTTCTCGTTCCTTCTAGATGCTTATTTTCTTATAGATCACGTTGGTTAAGTTTGGGAATCTTCCGGAGCCTTCTAGACTTGATTCCTTTCGTATTTTCCTGAATAGTCCCTGAAATTATACAATTCACCAAAACTTGTGGAATTCATTAGTCTAAAGCCCTATACTACTGTTGAATTATCTTTTTGGTCCTTTTTCATGTGTTGTTGATGCATAAAAATAAGAGTTAGTGAGCGTCAACAAGGCCCTTAACACCCGTTACACGAACCCACATCTGTAACGGTTGTTGTTTGGCACTAGTTACGCATAAGCACGGAAGGCTCGACCCTGACCTCGCCCCGACCTCGCCACCACAACGCCCATTACTAATGAGGACTTCTGGTAATGGGCTTCTTAAATGCCCGTTACATGTTTTCTTTGTAACGGATGTTAAAATACGTCCGATACGAAAGTGAAACGTATCGGTAACGGGCTCCTTAAGTTCGTTACGTATCACTTTCGTATTGGAGACACGTGGTTGTTAGGATGCGTCTCCTTTGATGACGACCCAATTGAAGACGCTTGTTTGGAGCCAGCATCTCCTTTGTTTTCTCACATCAGAAACGCGTGTTGTTATTACGCGTTTTTGTCTTTGCGTTTCGACCACTCTGCTATCTCCGACAACTACACTCGCTCTCTCCCCTTTGAAGGCCACTCGCTCTCTCCCTACCACCGTTCGCCGCCACCAGCTAATTTATAGCGCTGCGCGCGCTCTCTCTCTCCTCAGAAAGCCGGCGCTGCAGCAGGCCGGCCGGCCGCGTGCGCGACAGCAAAAGGGTCCGGCAGACGTCGATCGTGGTGTCCCTCTACGCCGTACGTCACTGTCCTCTGCGCCGTCACTGTCGCCGCGACGCCTCGTCCTCCTCCTCAGGCGCGCTTGCCTCGTAGACAGTCCTCGTCAAGGTGGAAATGACCCCCTTTTATTGAACTTCACTGTCCTAATCCTCTTACTCATCGGTTTTGGTGATGCATTATGCTCATTTGATGTATGGAAATTGCAAATGGTTGCTACTGCTAGGGCTTGAATATACAGTCAGACCCGAGATTGGAACAGTTTCTTAAGCAGGGTCAATGGTTTTCTAGATCAAGCAGAGGCGGATATGAGAAACCGTGGTGTTCAGGCAATGCTTTGCCCTTGTACAGATTGTCTCAACCAGAAGAAGTTCGGATAACGAGACAACATTTTTCATCATTTGATCACACGTGGTTTCACAAAAAATTACACGTGTTGGAATTAACATGGTGAGGAAGGCCTTAATGAAGTCGAAGTAGGATGCCTAAATGAATGTGAAGCGCAACACCACGCTACCAGCCTTAATGAAGGGGCAACACGATGCCATGATGAAGACCTTGATGAAGGTGGAGTTTTTGAGGAAAATGAACCATTCCCACCAATTGTGATGAGTCCTGAGGATATCACTGATCAAGGAGTTACGAGCTTCAATGATGGTGAGGTGTTGCAACGTGTGCACAATGTTGAACAAATGTTGCGGGATATTGAGTTTCAAGGAGTGTATACAGCTTCTGAATTAGCGAGGCTGAAGCAGTTCATTGAAGATTCAAAGAAACCCCTCTATCCTGGTTGCCAGAAGTACTCTCGCCTTTCTGGTGATCTAAAACTTCTGCAGCTTAAGGCAGATCATGGTTGGAGCAACAAAAGTTTCAAACAACTATTGGATCTCCTTAAGGACATGCTACCCGAGGGAAACAAAATAGCCGAGTCTGTCTATGAGGCAAAGAAGATAATGTGTCCTCTGGGAATAGAGGTTGAAAAAATTCATGCTTGCAAGAACAGTTGTGTATTGTTCCGTGGAGATTATGAAGACCTTGACAAGTGCCCCAAGTGTGGGTTCGATCGGTACAAGAGGAAAAAAGATGGTGGAGATGATAACAATGCTGATGATGACGAGAACGAGCCCATGGATATCAGAGGCAAGAAGAAGAAGGTTAACAAAGGGGCTCCTGTGAGGGTAGCATGGTATTTTTGCATCATTCCTTGGTTGAGAAGATGGTTCGCCACACGAAAGGAGGCCCAACTCTTGCGTTGGCATAAGGAAGGCCGAAAGAAGGAAGAAGGCAAGCTTAAGCACCCTGCAGATGGCAAACAATGGGAAACATTGATTCCCACTTTAAGGACTTTGCCGGTGAAAGCAGGAACATTTGGTTTGCTATGCGCACAGATGGCGTGAACCCATTCGATAACCAGAGCTCAACACATAGCACCTGGCCTATCGTGCTGTCATTGTACAACCTTCCACCCTGGCTATGCAAGAAATGGAAATACATGATGCTAACAATATTGGTCTCCGGGCCAAAGCAACCTGGTGACTGTATTGATGTCTAGTTGAGGCCACTAGTTGATGACTTGAAGATACTTTGGAAGCCTGGTGTGAAGGAAGTTTGGGATGAGTTTGACTGTGAGGAGTTCACATTGCACGCCATGTTGTTCACCACCATCAACAACAACCCGGCTCTTCGCAACCTTTCTGGCCAGAGTAAAAGGAAAGGTGCAGCTTGCCCACACTGCTTGGAAGAAACTTGCGCAGTGTGGCTAAGAAATTCAAAGAAATTCTCATTTATGGGGCATCGTCGTTTCCTCAGCAAGAAACATGCCTACTGGGACATGGATTGTCAGTTTAATGGGGAAAAGGAGAATCAATAGGCACCAATGCATATGACTGGAGATGTGCTCCACTTGCAAGTCAAGGACATCAAAAGTATCGAGGAGTTAACCACATTGTCTTAAAAGAAACTTGGCAAAAGAAAGAAGCAAGATGGTGAAGAAGAAGAAGATGGGCAAGGAATGTGGAACAAGAAATCAATTCTATGGGACCTAGAGTATTGACCGCTTTTGGATGTGCATCATTCAATTGACAACATGAACGTCAAGAAGAATGTGTGTGAAGCTACTTTGGGAACATTGCTACAACAGAAGTTGAAAGGAAAAGATCATAAAAATGCAAGGGAGGATCTTAGAGATATGGGTATTAGGCCGGAGCTCTACGCAGAGGAAACAGACACAGGGATGGACCTTCCCGTAGCTGCAACCACTTAGTCAAAGGTAGAGAGAAAAGAATTCTGTGAGTTTTTGGATGGTTTGCAAGTACCTTCAGGCTACTCATCGAACTTCAAGAGGCTAGTATCGGTGAAGGACATGAAAATAAATTTCAACTTGATGAAATCTCATGATTGCCATGTGTTGATGACATCTCTTCTTCCTGTTGCACTAAGAGGTATCAAGACAGAACTGGTTCGCGACGCGGTCACAAGCTTGTGTTTATTCTTCAATAAAATAGAACTGAAGGTGATTGATGAGTGTCAGGGGGTGAGACCTGGACAGATCCTCTAGGGGGTTGCCCTAGTGGTTTGCAGGTTAATGGAGGATCGGGAGCTAAGAGCGTAGGTGGTTATGCACGGGATGCACACGGAACTAGGCGAGTATGGCGGCGAGGAACAAGAAGACAAGGGGTTTTAGACTGGTTCAGGCCTCCGGAGAGTAAAACCCTACGTCCAGTTTGGTGGTGGATTATGTGAGGATGAGTTGAGTTGTCCTGTGCATGGAGCCCTAGGCTGCCTTATATGGGGGGACGGGCTAGGGTTTGCATGCGCAGGTCGGTTGACCCGTGTCGGGGTCGGTTACAACTATGGGAGGCTTATCTCCCGGATTACAAGGAGTTTCCCGTGATACTCGGAGCTACAGGTGACGGCACGCCAGGTCGCCGTGTCTTGACTTGCACGCCAAGGCTTCGTGGGTCTTCCGGGATCCTGATCAGGTCGCTGGGACCACTTGTAAGGTCGGCGGGTCTTCTGGAAGGTCGGGTGCACTTGTCAGGGGACCCTAGGACCCTGGCCGGTGGGGACCCATGGGTACCCATGTCTCTCAAGCCCCCGATCGACGTGTAGGCGTAGCGGCCGAGGCGAGGTCGTGTTGAAGGGTAGCGAAGGCGCGGCAACGTCGAGGTCGTGAAGGGTGCACGGGGATCAAAAAAGAAAAGAAACCCCTCCGATGCACGCACGAAGTTGAACATCGTGCTTCTGGGTCGAAGGACCATAAGGTCGAAGTGAAGACGAGGCGTAGATCTTGCAGAACCGCCGACCTGACCTGAGTCAAGCATGTTGTAGTAGCAGTCACGACCTTCAGAAAGGTCAACAAGCCTACCAAGGGTAGGTCGAGCGGAGAAGTGATGGAAGCGGGCTTCTATTAGGTCGAGGCGACCTGAAGAAAATAGGGCGTCGAAGACGCACTAGTGTAGTAGCCCTCGAGCAGTAAAGCGACCAAGATGGCCGGTTTGATGCTCCAAAGAAGAAGAAGAGAAATAATCCGAACCTACGACCTTCTGCTAAGGAAACAGATGCTCTTGTAATGTCAAAGCTAGAGGACAAGAGCTCCGGAATCTTGCAGAGGGCAGCAGGCACTAGGTCTGGCGCAACCAGAGTCACATGTACACTGTACGGTCACAGGGCCAGCTTGCAGACATAGCACAGGTCGCTGTTGGTCGCTGAAGACAAAGGCACTTTGGGACGCGGTCAGGTAGGGGACAAGCGCGCCAGTGCCTCCCACAGGCGAACAGTAACCTCGTGCTCCACAAGGGTACAGTGATCTTGAGGATAAGGGCGCCACACAAGTTGGCTTGCGGATAAGACCGAATAGCAGGTGCTTGATGGTATAAATAGGTACCCGAGGCTTGAAGCAAAACCGTGCCAATCTTCAAAGGTGATTCAAGATGATCCAGTGTAGTAATATTGCCATGCCATGGGCGTGTGTCCGCCCACCAGAGTGTAGGGTTGTTGTAGTTCATGCTTAGAGCTAGAAGAATGCTTGCGAGGTTCGAAGAACTCGATGGGCCTCTTCTCCCAGTCCCGCCGAAGAACCCAGGAGGAGTATGAAGCAGCACCTGCATCGTCAGCCCTGACACTTTCGGGCCTGAGGTGAAGCTGGTGGGTGCTGCGCTCCACTTGGCGAGGTTGGTGTTAAAGCTCGGACCTTCTGCAATCTTGTGGCGAAGCTCAGACTTGATGTTGGGTGCTGCAGGAGACGGGTTGGTGCGCGAGTAGAGGTGGCTGTGTGGCAGCTACCTCCACAATGGCTGGAGAGGTTGTCGAGTAGGTCCTGAAGCAAGAAGAAAGCTTGCGACAAGCCTTATTAGTGTAGATTAAGTCGTAAGCACTTTGGAAGGTAATTCAGGACCTTTAATATCTTTGTATCTTGTAATTTGGTCAAGGGCCAAACTCCTTGTAGCTTATGAAGCTGTAAATATAGTTTTACATGAAGAGTATCATGATTTTGGTGATTGTAAGGGCGCCCAGGCCGCAATGGTACGGATACCAAGGGCCTGGCAGGGCTGTAATAGCACACCGACCTTAGGGAGGCCTTTCGTAGAGACGAGGAACCCGTGTCGACCTGGGTCGGCACGACCGTTGTGCAGTGACACAACGCAGGTAGTTAGCCTAGAAACTCTAGGTCTATACGACCTAGAAGGCAGCGGGGCCTTAGCGACCTCGTGGAGGTGCTACTTGACCAAGAGGTCGCCAACGGGCAGTAGAGCCATTAAGCACAGGGCTGTTGGTATAGCCATTTAAGGCAACGTTAGTAGGTAGCAGGACCTTAGCAACCTCAGGGAGGTGCTACTTGACCAGGAGGTTGTGAATGAGTGTGTGAACCCATGATTGACATCTAAGGCGACCTACCAAGCGGTAGTGCCTGGCAACCTTGAGAAGGTGTTATCATGGACCCGGCGGTCGCCGGAGGCCAGAAGACCTTGAAGGAAAGGACGGGGAAGGGGCTTGAAGGAGGTCATAATGAGTCCATGGACGACGGGCCATTGGGCAGAAGGCTGGCGAACATAGATTCCCATACGGCACGAGCCGTTACTGCCTGGGGCCATTAGGCCGAAAGAGCCGTTGGGCGATGTATCTGTTGGGTCGCCGGGAATATCGCCGAATCCGAAGGGAGATTTAGGGCGCCACGGCCCACCGCACTGATGCGACCCAGTTATAAAAGGTCGAGTAAGGGGTCGAGGACCCCACTCTCTTCCATTTCTCGCAACAGCTAGGGTTTTTGATCCGCCGCCGAGAGCTGTAGCGCACAGTTTCGCTGGTGCCACCGTGCTTAGATCCACCGCGCCCAGCGCCGCCGTATGCGCCAGAAGTCCCTGGTAGTATTTAGAACTAGATCGACGGGCTTCGACGAAGAAGAAATGACCCCAGAGCTTGCGCCGCCGCCGGAGAAGGTTTGGTAGCACTCGACGGTGACGGAGGTGCAGCTGAAGAGTCTGGTGGAGCGCAGGCTGCTGAATCCCAGGGAGCAGGTGGGCTGGAGGCCAGCCGCCGGCAAAGCCTTCCCCTCCGAGAGGACCGGGGAGACCGTCGCCTTCGTCGCACACATGGGGCGCGGATTTGGAGTCCTTGTGGGCGACTTCTTCCGCGGGCTGCTCCACTTCTACCGCATCGACCTGGTACACCTCGTCCCCAACGCCATCACCACAGTTCCCTCGTTCATCCACCTGTGTGAGGCATACTTGGGGATACCGCCACACTTCGACCTGTGGCGGTACTTCTTCGAGGTGAAGAAGACGGGGAAGAATGGCGTCGTCGGGGCCGTCGGCTTCATGCTACGCCGTCACATGAAGACGGTGTACATCGACAAGGAGCTGCCGGACAACACCCAGGGCTGGAGGCGAGGGTGGCTATACATCGACAACCCAAAGCCGACGCTGGCAACTAGGTCGGGGCTCGCGCCGGTCCTGGTGCCGGAGTGGACCAACCATCTAACGTCACGGGAGATGGACGCCATCAAGCCGCTGCAGGAGGATTTCAAGACGCGGAAGGAAGAAGGGCTGACGGGCGGCGCGGTGGCCATCAGTTTCAGCCGGAGGCTGCTGCAACCGATCTGTTTCTATAGTAATTGAACAACTACCTCCACCTGTTAATGTCAAGGGAATCAGAAGTTTTCTTGGCCATGCTGGTTTCTATAGAAGGTTTATAAAAGATTTTTCTCATATTGCTAGACCTCTTACAAACTTGCTTGCCAAAGATGTTCCTTTTGACTTTGATGATGCTTGTCTTAAATCTTTTGAAACTCCAAAAAATGCTCTTATTTCTGCACCCATTATACAACCCCCTGATTGGTCTTTACCTTTTGAAACTATGTGTGATGCAAGTGATTATGCTGTGGGGGCTGTTTTGGGGCAAACAAAGGACAAGAAACGTCATGCCATTGCTTATGTTAGTAAAACTTTGACAGGACCTCAACTCAATTATGCCACAACTGAAAAAGAACTACTAGCTATTGTTTATGCCATTAACAAGTTTAGATCTTACTTAGTAGGAGCAAAAGTTATTGTTTACACTGATCATGCTGCTTTAAAATATTTGCTCACTAAGAAAGATGCTAAACCTAGATTAATAAGATGGATTCTGCTTCTCCAAGAATTTGACTTAGAAATAAAAGATAAGAAGGGAGTAGAAAATTCTGTTGCCGATCATTTGTCTAGAATGTATTTTGAGAAACCACAGGAACTACCCATCAATGACGCAATGAGGGACGACATGCTCTGTCGGATCGCCCGGTCAGACCCCTGGTACGCAAATATTGTTAATTTTATGGTTGCAGGGTATGTACGACCAGGAGCCGACAAGAAAAAGCTTATTTATGAGAGTCGCCATCACCTGTGGGATGAACCATACCTTTTTCGAGTATGCTCTGACGGGTTACTCAGGAGGTGTGTACCGGCAGAAGAAGGAATGAAGATCATTGAGAAGTGCCACTCATCACCATATGGATGTCATTATGGAGCTTTCCGCACACATCCAAAGATCTGGCAAAGCGGATTTTTCTAGCCAACCATGTATCAAGACACAAAAGATTTCGTACGAAGGTGCAACTCCTGTCAGAGGCACGGAAACATCAATTCCAGAAATGCCATGCCACTGACAATCAACCTTCAGATCGAGCTCTTTGATGTCTGGGGAATTGACTACATGGGACCATTCCCAAAATCTGAAAAATTCGAGTATATCTTAGTGGCAGTTGACTATGTCTCCAAATGGGTTGAAGCCCTGCCATGCAGATCTGCTGACCACAAAAGCTCAATAAGAATGTTTGAAGAGACAATATTTCTGAGATTCGGTATGCCAAGGTTAGTGATAAGTGATGGAGGATCCCATTTCATCGACAAGCGCTTCGAGAAATACCTCATGAACCATGGGATCTAGCACAATGTCGCTACTCCTTACCACCCGCAAACAAGTGGTCAAGCAGAGACGTCCAATAAGCAGATCAAGAACATTCTACAGAAGACGGTGGACCAAATGGGGATAAAATGGAAAGACAAGCTACCCGAAGCACTTTGGGCTTATCGGACAGCTTATAAAACCCCCATTGGAATGTCTCCCTACCAACTGGTCTACGGGAAGACATGTCACTTGCCGGTTGAGCTAGAATTCAAGGCTCATTGGGCAATAAAGAGATGGAACATGGACTTTGAAGCAGCCGGAACAAAATGGAAAATGCAACTGTCCGAGCTAGAAGAATGGAGAGAGAAGGCGTATCACAGTGCCAAGATCTACAAGGAAAGAACCAAGAGATGGCACGACAAGAGAATCATAAAGAAAGAATTCAACCCAGGCGATCAGGTATTACTTTTTAACTCCACGGTATGACTCTTTGGGCACGGGAAGCTACGAAGCAAGTGGGACGGACCATACAAGGTGGTGAATTCATCGTCACACGGAGCCATCACTCTTCAAGACGACGAAGGTACGTTATTCAAGGTAAATGGTCAACGTCTTAAAATATTTTTAGAGCCCAATAAAGAGTCTGAGGATTTAGATGAAATAGATTTCTTTTGTTTTCCCACGAATATTAATTTTAGGCCGTAATGGGCCGTCGTAGGGTTTTTAAGGATCAGCACACGGTTAGAACACCCCGCGCCGAAGATCGTCGCGATACGACGTGGTGAGGGGCCGACCGGCCTCCTCACTGGGCCGATCGGGCCCTGCCCGCCGCCTCGTGCCTCCAGCTTTCGCTCACGCTATCTCTAAGGTGCTCAGTTTTGGAAAAACTTGTTCGGGGATCTTTTACGAGATATCCTATAGCCTTTCCAAGCTAGGTCAACCCCCTCTGCAAGTCCGTGACCGATATATAAGCAGGGGCAGACCTCCACCTTTTTCTCATCCCAAAGCCTCCAAGTAGCAGCAATGGCCGACAAGCAGCTTATCCCCTTTAGCTTTGAAGCCAAGGCGGTTGTTCCTTTCGAGAAGGAAGCAAAGCCGCTAGCCTCCTTGCCTCCTGATCTCAACCCTCTCTCGCTGTTCCCGCCTAGTCGTCCACGTTCGCCGCCACTGCCTAAAGAAAGCAGGCAGGCAATGTACGCTCAGCCGTACGATCGCCTTCGTGAAGCAGCTCAGAAGAAGCCGATCCGTGTTCCTAGCTACATGGATCTGAAGAAACCAAGGGATGGAGAGGAACTCGCTGACATGCGCATGGACAAGCATGGCAACACAAGGGTGCATAAGTACACCACCTCCTCAAGCCGTGTTACCATCGACAGAGTTCGTGCCAAAGAACCTCAAACCAAGAGAATTCCGGTCATCGAAGCTAGCCAGCGGATGCCGCAGAAACAGAGGACCCGGAAGACCGTAGCTGAGCTAGCGCAGGAAGTAGCAAGCCTGGCAGAAACTTGCAAAGAGATCCACCGCGTCATCACTTCGCTCACCAAGACCGTCCTCAAACTGTTAGAATCAAAGAAGCTAAGGGACGATGAGGAAGACCATAGCCGCGACCTTAAGAAGGGCAAGCGCCCTTTGTAAACACCTTAGTTAGAGAGCACATTAGTGATAGTAAGTTCGAGTTTGTGAGTTTGCTTTAGTTGTTAGAGTTGTTTAATAAAGTGCTCTCTCCTTTAATAAAGAAGTATTCCACAAGTTGAGCTATTTTTGCCTATATATATATTTTCTGGATATGTTTTTGTCTCCACCATACTGTGCATGCAAGATAACAGAAAACAAGTGTGGGGGAGAAGAACAGACGACCAAACGGCATCTTCCACGACCAAAATCAAGAAAAACGGGAAAAGCACAGAACAAACGACTCGCACGACGAACCACGGCAGAACCCAGTTTGGCCACGTCTCGTCCACCACTCAGTTTGCTTCCTGAACTTTTTAAATTTTTGTAATTTGCTTTCCGTTTCGAATTTAAATAAAGATGCCCTGCTAAAATGTCTTGATAACCTAAAAGATAAAGTTTCACATGTTTATACTCTTAGAAATATTTATTACTTTTGGGATGATCAGAATGAGGTTAGAATAATGAGAACCATCTTTCTTTTATCTTGTCTATGGAGAGTGCTTTAAAAATCATTAGCTAAGTTTCTCCTTTGTGATCAATAATATATCTCAGTAGAGCTTTCATTGAAAATAAATTTGATTAAATGCTGCTTACTTGTATTGAGCTTTGTCAAATCTAGAGCTATGTTGAAGTTTTGTCTAAGTCTATGATCAAGATCACGTACACTGCTTTCACTAAAGTATCTATGCTGTAAGATTTTTGATCTCTGTCTCCCATATCATGAAAAAAGGTACAGCTAAAAAAAAGAAGAAGAGAGAAAAAGCCAAAGAAAGAAAAGAAAAAAAATTATGGGTGGAGAAAAAAGTGAGAGAGAGGAGAAAATGGACAAGTGTTCTACGGGTCAGAAGAACCCCCCTCTCAGAAAAAAGGCATAAAAACGAGAAGAATAATGGACATGTGTCCGAGGGTGAGTAGGGCCCACTTCTCTAAAATAATAAGTGAGAGAGTAATAATGGACGCGTGTCCGAGGGTGAGTAGAACCCAACTCTCCACAAAATATATGAATACCTTGTTCTAAAAAATGGGAAAAGATAGAAGATTCTAAAGTCAGAGCAGTGGTTTTTAAAATTTGACACACGCACATATCATGATCTACGACCTATAACAGGCCTCTTCATGGATACAGATTTTGACCCAGCAATATATGCAAAGTAAGTCTGCTACATCTTTACATTCTAAAAACTTCACATATATTTGAGAGTATCACAAAGGAGTAAGCAAGGCTGCATTTAAAAAAAACTTATTCAAACTCTCTCCATTGACTTGATTTGAGAAATAAAGGTGATCTATTCCTAACTATGCTCAGATATCCCCTAAGTACAGATATGACTAAGGAGTATAATTATGTTGATTCTTGTCTCTACGGTTGTAAACCATCCTTTTATCGAGGACGAGTAAAAGCCTAAGTGTGGGGGAGTTTGTTGGCACATTTTATCTATGAATATTTCCCCTCACATTTACTGGAAAATGGACTAAAATATAATTAGATCACCTTATTAAGGTTTATATTGACAATTTCCACGAGTTTTGGTGAATCTATGAATTTACAGGGACTATTCAGAAAATATGCAAAGAAACCACTCTAGAAGACTCCAGAAGGCTCCGGAACTCAACGTGACTTAGCACCTAAGAAAGAAGCATCTAGAAGGATCAAGGACCCACCTGGCCGAAGTGGACCCCGAGAGGGGCCCACCCTAGCCCGATCGGCCTGGTGGTGGGGCTGGTCGGCCCCCCCTGGCGCCAAATGGGCCCAGCTTCCGGAATGTTCTTCCACCGCCTATGAGGATCAATCTAAACCACAAGTTAAGGTCGGTTTGATCGTACGGTGCACGTCATCTCTTCCGGGCTATATAAGCAGACCCCCTGACCCCAGGGCAGACAACAATTCATTCTATCAGATCCTCCATGCCTATCTGAGATTAGAGCTCTAGATTAGAATTAGAGTTGGAGAGTTATTATCAAGTTGAGAGATTAGAGCCACGATCTATTTAGATCTAGCTAATCTTGTTCGAGAGGATTAGAGAGCGGCAGAGGCGAAGCTGAAGGAAGGCCCGGACCTGTTGGTGTCTCCTCTTCATCTTCTACCTCTGGGATCAACTCCATTGGAGCCTGATCCTGAGACCTTGTGGAAAGATCGACTTCTTATTCAAGTGAGTAACATTGTTTTTATTGTTGTTACGGTTCATAACTCTCTGAGTACTTTAATTCCTGTCGCTCTTGAGTTAAAGTTGCATGTTTAGTGTAAGCGTGGTGCTTAGACTAGCTAGCTTATGAATGCCTTCTATATTCCGGATCGTGTGGTAGAAGCGGGAAGTGACCTTGTTCCCGTTTGTCCTTTGCAGTCCACCTCCCGTCTATAGAAACCGTAGGACTTCCCCCATAGATTCTCGGGAGGTTCCCTTTCCTAAGTGTGCCTTCAGGCAATCACCCCATAAGAACAATATAGACATAGCTTGTGAGAATAAGAACCAGACATCCTTGAGTTTTCCTTATCTCTCTTTCTGTCAAGTCCTTGATAGCTACTCAGTGATTAGTTGTATACCTCAGATACTCTCTTTACCATTCTCCTTGTGGATTCGATATTTAAAACCCTCTCCCGGGTGGAATGCTCACCGGTATCCGTGTGCTTGCGGATTATCCATCATAATATTTCTGTAGGCTTAACAAATACCAACAAGCATTTCTGGTGCCGTTGCCGGGGAGAACGGTTAAGAGAAAACTCTTCGAGTATAACTAATCTTGTATCTTTCTTTTTTCTTTTTAGTTTTAGATGACCTACTGTCCTTATGGACACTACCCTCATTAAAGACTTTTTGGCACCCTCAGAGCTCAGCCTTAGGCCTATGCCATCATCGAAACCAATCCTATCTGATGCCTATGAGCTGTGCCCATGGTTAATAGAGATGGTCCAAACCAACACTTTCTTAGGAATAGAAGACGAAGACCCTTATCATCATCTCCAGCAGTTTGAGCAAACTTGTGACTGCCTGCACATTGAGGGTATGTCAGATGAGACTATCCGTTGGAAGCTTTTTCCATTCACTCTGAAAGGAAAAGCTCGCCAATGGTACGACCGGACCAAAGAGAAGATGAAAGGCGATTGGGGAACTCTCCGTGCAGATTTTTGCATGGATTTTTATCCCTTATCTAAAGTAGTCGACCTCAGAATCAAGATCATATCCTTCAAACAGGGGGATAATGAGTCTATGTGTTCATCCTGGGAACGTTTTGAACTCCTTTGCAAATCCGGACCAGATCTAAGCCTTCAAGACCATATTCTCCTTCAACATTTCTATATTGGTCCTAATAAGGAATCTAGAGCCTATTTGAATGTCTCCTCTCATGGATCATTCATACACCTTACATCTAGTGAAGCTAGAACTGTCCTAGACAACATTCTAGCCAGCACTAATGATGGTCCTTTAGAAGAGAAAACTTTAGAAGAAGAGATTCCAGAGATAGCTACACCAGAACCTATGCCAGAAACATCTCAACCTATAGCTATCCAACATATAGAATCACCACAGGAAGAAATTCCTCTACCTGATTTATAAATGATATCGAGGATGATTTATTTTTCGATTATGGAAACACCTCGAAATATCATAAAGAGAAGAGGCCTCGAAAGCACACATCTTCTTCACATGAGGAGATAGACCCTTTTGAGCAAACCTTCTCAAGAGAACACACTGTGGAGCTTGCATCCATCATGAGTGGGGAATGGTTAGAAGAGTCAGAGCTTTCCTCTGATGTAGTCCATTTGGATTCACCTTCTATACCAATTCAATGTACAATCATTGGAACCCCCTTTGTTGCCCTTTATAATCCGGTTGTGGGAATCAATATAATGGCCTTATCCTTTTTCCATCAGTTTATTAAAAACAAGCCATTATCTCCCACAACGAAATTATTAAAGTGCTCCTCAGGACAAATTATTCAAAGTTCGGGAATTCTCTATGTCTTACCTATTTTAGTTTACGACATGCCAATTCACCTGAGCTTTCACATTTGTGATATTAAGGAGTTCGATCTTTTAATAGGCTATCCTTTAGAAAAACTCCTTAAAGAAGGACACACAGGGAAACCTGATGTTTGCCTAGGCAAAACCATTAAAGTTTCCTTACACTTCTCACATTCGATCCATACTAACACCGAACCCAGTCCTGAACCTGACCCAATGGAAGAGGTGAATGAAGCATCTCTAGAACATTTCGTAGAATCCAATCAAGAAGATGTCACTGAATTCTTCATCGAGGAGGAAGAAGAAAATCCTACAGAATCTGAGCCCCTTGATGAAACCGAGGAACCCTCGAGACCTCCCATTGAGCTTAAACCTTTGCCACCTGATCTTAGATATGCCTTTTTGCACAATGATTCTGAGTCTCCTGTGATCATTAATGACCAACTCACTCAGGAAGAGACTCATAGGTTGATAACCATCTTAGAACAACATCGCTCAGCCTTTGGCTACTCGCTCCAAGACCTTAAGGGCATCAGTCCTGCCCTTTGCACTCATCGCATTCCTACAGACCCTGATGTTCTACCATCTAGAGAGCCACAACGAAGACTCAACAATGCGATGAGAGAGGTAGTGAAGAAAGAAGTTCTGAAACTCTTACACGCCGGGATTATATATCCTGTGCCACATAGTGAGTGGGTGAGCCCCGTGCAAGTTGTGCCTAAAAAGGGAGGCATGACAGTTGTGAAAAATGAGAGGAATGAATTAATTCCTCAGAGAACCGTCACTGGTTGGCGTATGTGCATAGATTATAGAAAACTCAACAAAGCCACAAGGAAAGATCACTTTCCACTGCCCTTCATTGATGAAATGTTAGAGCGGTTGGCAAATCACTCTTTCTTTTGCTTTCTTGATGGATATTCTGGATATCACCAAATCCCAATCCATCCTAGTGACCAGAGCAAAACCACTTTTACATGTCCTTATGGAACTTATGCTTATCGTAGAATGTCTTTTGGGCTCTGTAATGCTCCAGCTTCTTTTCAAAGATGTATGATGTCTATATTCTCTGATATGATTGAAGAGATCATGGAAGTTTTCATAGATGAATTTTCTGTTTATGGAAAAACTTTTGATGATTGTCTAGAAAACTTGGATAAGGTTTTGCAAAGATGTGAAGAAAAGCACTTAGTCCTTAATTGGGAAAAATGTCATTTCATGGTTAGAGAAGGAATAGTGCTAGGCCATCTAATTTCTGAAAGAGGAATTGAGGTAGATAGAGCTAAAATAGAAGTAATTGAACAACTACCTCCACTTGTTAATGTCAAGGGAATCAGAAGTTTTCTTGGCCATGCTGGTTTCTATAGAAGGTTTATAAAAGATTTTTCTCATATTGCTAGACCTCTTACAAACTTGCTTGCCAAAGATGTTCCTTTTGACTTTGATGATGCTTGTCTTAAATCTTTTGAAACTCCAAAAAATGCTCTTATTTCTGCACCCATTATACAACCCCCTGATTGGTCTTTACCTTTTGAAACTATGTGTGATGCAAGTGATTATGCTGTGAGGGCTGTTTTGGGGCAAACAAAGGACAAGAAACGTCATGCCATTGCTTATGTTAGTAAAACTTTGACAGGACCTCAACTCAATTATGCCACAACTGAAAAAGAACTGCTAGCTATTGTTTATGCCATTGACAAGTTTAGATCTTACTTAGTAGGAGCAAAAGTTATTGTTTACACTGATCATGCTGCTTTAAAATATTTGCTCACTAAGAAAGATGCTAAACCTAGATTAATAAGATGGATTCTGCTTCTCCAAGAATTTGACTTAGAAATAAAAGATAAGAAGGGAGTAGAAAATTCTGTTGCCGATCATTTGTCTAGAATGTATTTTGAGAAACCACAGGAACTACCCATCAATGACGCAATGAGGGACGACATGCTCTATCGGATCGCCCGGTCAGACCCCTGGTACGCAGATATTGTTAATTTTATGGTTGCAGGGTATGTACGACCAGGAGCCGACAAGAAAAAGCTTATTTATGAGAGTCGCCATCACCTGTGGGATGAACCATACCTTTTTCGAGTATGCTCTGACAGGTTACTCAGGAGGTGTGTACCGACAGAAGAAGGAATGAAGATCAATGAGAAGTGCCACTCATCACCATATGGATGTCATTATGGAGCTTTCCGCACACATGCAAAGATCTGGCAAAGCGGATTTTTCTGGCCAACCATGTATCAAGACACAAAAGATTTCGTACGAAGGTGCAACTCCTGTCAGAGGCACAGAAACATCAATTCCAGAAATGCCATGCCACTGACAACCAACCTTCAGATCGAGCTCTTTGATGTCTGGGGAATTGACTACATGGGACCATTCCCAAAATCCGAAAAATTTGAGTATATCTTAGTGGCAGTTGACTATGTCTCCAAATGGGTTGAAGCCCTGCCATGCAGATCTGCTGACCACAAAAGCTCAATAAGAATGTTTGAAGAGACAATATTTCTGAGATTCGGTACGCCAAGGTTAGTGATAAGTGATGGAGGATCCCATTTCATCGACAAGCGCTTCGAGAAATACCTCATGAACCATGGGATCCAGCACAATGTCGCTACTCCTTACCACCCGCAAACAAGTGGTCAAGCAGAGACGTCCAATAAGCAGATCAAGAACATTCTACAGAAGACGGTGGACCAAATGGGGATAAAATGGAAAGACAAGCTACCCGAAGCACTTTGGGCTTATCGGACAGCTTATAAAACCCCCATTGGAATGTCTCCCTACCAACTGGTCTACGGGAAGACATGTCACTTGCCGGTTGAGCTAGAATTCAAGGCTCATTGGGCAATAAAGAGATGGAACATGGACTTTGAAGCAGCCGGAACAAAACGGAAAATGCAACTGTCCAAGCTAGAAGAATGGAGAGAGAAGGCGTATCACAGTGCCAAGATCTACAAGGAAAGAACCAAGAGATGGCACGACAAGAGAATCATAAAGAAAGAATTCAACCCAGGCGATCAGGTATTACTTTTTAACTCCAGGGTACGACTCTTTGGGCACGGGAAGCTACGAAGCAAGTGGGACGGACCATACAAGGTGGTGAATTCATCGTCACACGGAGCCGTCACTCTTCAAGACGACGAAGGTACGTTATTCAAGGTAAATGGTCAACGACTTAAAATATTTTTAGAGCCCAATAAAGAGTCTAAGGATTTAGATGAAATAGATTTCTTTTGTTTTCCCACGAATATTAATTTTAGGCCGTAATGGGCCGTCGTAGGGTTTTTAAGGATCAGCACACGGTTAGAGCACCCCGCGCCGAAGATCGTCGCGATACGACGTGGTGGGGGGCCGATCGGCCTCCTCAATGGGCCGATCGGGCCCTGCCCGCCGCCTCGTGCCTCCAGCTTTCGCTCACGCTATCTCTAAGGTGCTCAGTTTTGGAAAAACTTGTTCGGGGATCTTTTACGAGATATCCTGTAGCCTTTCCAAGCTAGGTCAACCCCCTCTGCAAGTCCGTGACCGATATATAAGCAGGGGCAGACCTCCACCTTTTTCTCATCCCAAAGCCTCCAAGTAGCAGCAATGGCCGACAAGCAGCTTATCCCCTTTAGCTTTGAAGCCAAGGCGGTTGTTCCTTTCGAGAAGGAAGCAAAGCCGCTAGCCTCCTTGCCTCCTGATCTCAGCCCTCTCTCGCTGTTCCCGCCTAGTCGTCCACGTTCGCCGCCACTACCTAAAGAAAGCAGGCAGGCAATGTACGCTCAGCCGTACGATCGCCGTCGTGAAGCAGCTCAGAAGAAGCCGATCCGTGTTCCTAGCTACATGGATCTGAAGAAACCAAGGGATGGAGAGGAACTCGCTGACATGTGCATGGACAAGCATGGCAACACAAGGGTGCATAAGTACACCACCTCCTCTAGCCGTGTTACCATCGACGGAGTTCGTGCCAAAGAACCTCAAACCAAGAGAATTCCGGTCATCGAAGCCAGCCAGCGGATGCCGCAGAAACAGAGGACCCGGAAGACCGTAGCTGAGCTAGCGCAGGAAGTAGCAAGCCTGGCAGAAACTTGCAAAGAGATCCACCGCGTCATCACTTCGCTCACCAAGACCGTCCTCAAACTGTTAGAATCAAAGAAGCTAAGGGACGATGAGGAAGACCATAGCCGCGACCTTAAGAAGGGCAAGCGCCCTTTGTAAACACCTTAGTTAGAGAGCACATTAGTGATAGTAAGTTCGAGTTTGTGAGTTTGCTTTAGTTGTTAGAGTTGTTTAATAAAGTGCTCTCTCCTTTAATAAAGAAGTATTCCACAAGTTGAGCTATTTTTGCCTATATATATATTTTCTGGATATGTTTTTGTCTCCACCATACTGTGCATGCAAGATAACAGAAAACAAGTGTGGGGGAGAAGAACAGACAACCAAATGGCATCTTCCACGACCAAAATCAAGAAAAAAGGGAAAAGCACAGAACAAACGACTCGCACGACGAACCACGGCAGAACCCAGTTTGGCCACGTCTCGTCCACCACTCGGTTTGCTTCCTGAACTTTTTAAATTTTTGTAATTTGCTTTCCATTTCGAATTTAAATAAAGATGCCCTGCTAAAATGTCCTGATAACCTAAAAGATAAAGTTTCACATGTTTATACTCTTAGAAATATTTATTACTTTTGGGATGATCAAAATGAGGTTAGAATAATGAGAACCATCTTTCTTTTATCTTGTCTATGGAGAGTGCTTTAAAAATCATTAGCTAAGTTTCTCCTTTGTGATCAATAATATATCTCAGCAGAGCTTTCATTGAAATAAATTTGATTAAATGCTGCTTACTTGTATTGAGCTTTGTCAAATCTAGAGCTATGTTGAAGTTTTTTCTAAGTCTATGATCAAGATCACGTACACTGCTTTCACTAAAGTATCTATGCTGTAAGATTTTTGATCTCTGTCTCCCATATCATGAAAAAAGGTACAGCTAAAAAAAAGAAGAGAGAAAAAGCCAAAGAAAGAAAAGAAAAAAAATTATGGGTGGAGAGAAAAGTGAGAGAGAGGAGAAAATGGACAAGTGTTCTACGGGTCAGAAGAACCCCCCTCTCAGAAAAAAGGCATAAAAACGAGAAGAATAATGGACATGTGTCCGAGGGTGAGTAGGGCCCACTTCTCTAAAATAATAAGTGAGAGAGTAATAATGGACGCGTGTCCGAGGGTGAGTAGAACCCAACTCTCCACAAAATATATGAATACCTTGTTCTAAAAAATGGGAAAAGATAGAAGATTCTAAAGTCAGAGCAGTGGTTTTTAAAATTTGACACACGCACATATCTTGATCTACGACCTATGACAGGCCTCTTCATGGATACAGATTTTGACCCAGCAATATATGCAAAGTAAGTCTGCTACATCTTTACATTCTAAAAACTTCACATATATTTGAGAGTATCACAAAGGAGTAAGCAAGGCTGCATTTAAAAAAAAACTTATTCAAACTCTCTCCATTGACTTGATTTGAGAAATAAAGGTGATCTATTCCTAACTATGCTCAGATATCCCCTAAGTACAGATATGACTAAGGAGTATAATTATGTTGATTCTTGTCTCTACGGTTGTAAACCATCCTTTTATCGAGGACGAGTAAAAGCCTAAGTGTGGGGGAGTTTGTTGGCACATTTTATCTATGAATATTTCCCCTCACATTTACTGGAAAATGGACTAAAATATAATTAGATCACCTTATTAGGGTTTATATTGACAATTTCCACGAGTTTTGGTGAATCTATGAATTTACAGGGACTATTCAGAAAATATGCAAAGAAACCACTCTAGAAGACTCCAGAAGGCTCCGGAACTCAACGTGACTTAGCACCTAAGAAAGAAGCATCTAGAAGGATCAAGGACCAACCTGGCCGAAGTGGACCCCGAGGGGGGCCCACCCCAGCCCGATCGGCCTGGTGGTGGGGCCGGTCGGCCCCCCCTGGCGCCAAATGGGCCCAGCTTCCGGAATGTTCTTCCACCGCCTATGAGGATCAATCTAAACCACAAGTTAAGGTCGGTTTGATCGTACAGTGCACGTCATCTCCTCCGGGCTATATAAGCAGACCCCCTGACCCCAGGGCAGACAACAATTCATTCTATCAGATCCTCCATGCCTATCTGAGATTAGAGCTCTAGATTAGAATTAGAGTTGGAGAGTTAGTATCAAGTTGAGAGATTAGAGCCACGATCTATTTAGATCTAGCTAATCTTGTTCGAGAGGATTAGAGAGCGGTAGAGGTGAAGCTGAAGGAAGGCCCGGACCTGTTGGTGTCTCCTCTTCATCTTCTACCTCTGGGATCAACTCCATTGGAGCCTGATCCTGAGACCTTGTGGAAAGATCGACTTCTTATTCAAGTGAGTAACATTGTTTTCATTGTTCTTACGGTTCATAACTCTCTGAGTACTTCAATTCCTGTCGCTCTTGAGTTAAAGTTGCATGTTTAGTGTAAGCATGGTGCTTAGACTAGCTAGCTTATGAATGCCTTCTATATTCCGGATCGTGTGGTAGAAGCGGGAAATGACCTTGTTCCCATCTGTCCTTTGCAGTCCACCTCCCGTCTATAGAAACCGTAGGACTCCCCCCATAGATTCTCGGGAGGTTCCCTTTCCTAAGTGTGCCTTCAGACAATCACCCCATAAGAACAATATAGACATAGCTTGTGAGAATAAGAACCAGACATCCTTAAGTTTTCCTTATCTCTCTTTCTGTCAAGTCCTTGATAGCCACTCAGTGATTAGTTGTATACGTCAGATACTCTCTTTACCATTCTCCTTGTGGATTCGATATTTAAAACCATCTCCTGGGTGGAATGCTCACCGGTATCCGTGCGCTTGCGGATTATCCATCATAATATTTCTGTAGGCTTAACAAATACCAACAGGGCCAAACCGACCCAACCCGCGTATAGCAGTGCAAGGTCTCCAAGTAGGAGATGGTGGCGCGAGTGAGGGAGCTCTTCAACGGGGTGATCCGGAACCGGACGTGCCCCAAGGCGTTCTCCCTCACGCGGCCTGCCGATGTGGTACGTCGCTGATCGACCTTGATTCCTTTGTTGTTTTTGCATTCCCCTATTTCTGAGACGAAGGTTGCACTGTTGCAGGGTCGTGAAGGCTTGTTCTGGAGTCCGGCTCCCCTCGCAGACGAGGGCGAGCGCAGCTTCAAGGTCCGGGTGGCGGAGGACGTGCAGGCTCCGCCACCGGAGTTATTGGAGAACTACCTCTCCGACTCATCGGTGGGGGGTAGTGATGATGAGGATCCGCCCGTGGCGAGCTCCGCTCCAACAACCTGGCGGACGCGATCCGTCGCTGGCAAGATCCCGGCGCACAAGGGCGTCAAGATCATCTCCGCCACCATTGAGGTGGAGAAGAAGAAGAGGAAGAGGAAGGACACCACCGCATCGTCGGAGACAGCAACGACTAGCACCGAGGTCGTCTTCGAGGAGCAGGGTGATGTGCAGTCGCACAACGTCACCACGGGATCGGGCGACGTAGCGGCCGCGGAAAGAGATGACACCGCGCTCGGTGTTGTAGGCGAGCAACAGCCGAAGCCGAGTGCGGAAGGCGTGAGCGACCAAGGGTCGCAGAAGAAGCCAAGGCGGGCGCCGCCCAGGCCGATGTCATTTACCTTGAAGACCGGCAGCGGGTATGTTATTGAGCTTGATTTTATGCTTTTCTCCATCTGTACTGCTTGTTGAGTACGTCGGCGCTGACGAACTTGTGCACATTGGGCAGGGCGACTCCTGCTGCATCGGGTAGCAGCAAGAACACCTTAGGCCAAGAGGCCTTTGGGCGGAAGATTGAGAAGGTGTCGGTGGGGCAGTCGCTGGCGACCTCAGGCAGGGACGTCACCAGCAAGGTCCCCGAGAGCGTGGGGACAACATCATCGGCGGCGGCCAAGGTCGCTGCTGAGAGCGCTCAGCAGGAGGAAGGCCTGCGCCAGCAAGACCCGCCCGAGTCAAGCCTGCTGGAGACAAGGTTGGCGGAGACCTGAGGTGGAAGCGAGGAGGACGAGCGGCATCGGTGCCTTTACACCGGCACTCCGTGGGAGGATGAAGTCATCACCGACGCCAATGACCTTGCCGACTTCAAGACGGCATAGGCGACCATCACGGAGGCGGCGAAGACGATCAGCAGGACGCTCATGGTGAGTCAATATTACCTTTAGGGCTAAGGCTTTTAATTCCCTGAAGCGCACTGACTTGACGATCTTTCATAATGCTTGGATGCAGACCCTTGCCGAGCGGGCGCAGGGTAGGGTGGCCCTGCTGACGGAGGGCGCCAAGCTTCACGCAGAGCTGGCCACGACACGGGAGGCCGTGCTCCAGGCCAAGATTGAGTCCGCGAAGGAGGTACAACGCCTCAAGGACGAGGCAACTTTGAAGCACAAGGAGATGGTGGCCTTGAAGCAAGAGCTAGAGGCTGCCAAGCTGAAGAAGAAGAAAGCGGAGGACGAACTGAAGGCCACCACTACGGGTACGTCGTAGGACGCCTTTGGTCTTTATGTTTTTGCGCCGTGGTGAACCTATCCTGACCTTGACTTTTGCAGACGCCAAGAAGAGGGAGACCGCCTTGAAGAAGGACCTCAAGGACTCCAAAGAGTAGGTGAAGATCCTCAAGGAGAAGCACAAGGAGGTCATCGCCAGTGAGTCTTACTTCACTCGTAAAGCTGCATATGAATTTGGCGTGCGCAGGGATCTAGAGATCGACCTTGGCTAGGCGATGCAAACCCTTATTGATCATCAAGAGATGACTGCAGATCTTGAGAAAGAGCTGGACGACCTCAAGGAGGCTGTCGAGTACCTTGTGGACGTGTACGCCCCGAAGGTCGAGGGCGGTCCACAGGAGCTCGTCGCGCGATTGGAGGATGCGGAAGGTCGTATAAAGACCTTGCTGATAGACAGCAGCAAGCTCGCTGCTGCTACGGCGCTGGCCACAGTGAAGCACCATGAGCCGTTGTCCGACCTGGAGAAGGTCAAGGAGGAGCTCGCCTTGTCACAGCTGGTGGCAGCGAAGATATCCAGGCCGCTACAGATGAAATTATGAAGAAGATAGACCTGGAGATGTAACTTAGGATGTGGCAAACTGTTAGAAACAATGGGTCGTGGACCCTTTTGGTGTAATATAAACCTTGCATGAAAGTGGCATGTTTAATTAATGTGATCCCTCATTTGTCCTCGAGTACTCCTTATAAGAACGCAAAAGCAATGAGGTTGCAAGAACCCTTTCCCCCCACTAACCCAACTCAGTGGAGGAACGGCTTACCGACTACACGGCTCGACGTGGAGGCTTACGTGGAGCCGGCGCGCGGAGGGGGGTCAGGGACCCAAGGTCAAGCAACCCCACGACCTAGGAATGCTTATAAGGTGTACAAAAAGTTGTGGTAAGGGAACACTGGTAAAAAAGAGAGGTGGAGACCCCAGGTCGAATGACCCTTAGGTTGGCAAGGCCAAGCCCCCGAGCGTGAAGGGCCGAGCTTAAAGCCAAGCCCCCGAGTGTGAGGGGTCTGGTTTTAAACCAAGCCCCCAAGCGTGTCGAAGGGGAGGGGTGAATAGAAAAACAAGCAGATCGCAAGAGGGAACTTTATATACATATTGAATTACAAAGGATAGAGTACATAGCTTTATTGTGATACAAGGCTCCTAAGGATAGAAGCGACGTAAATGCTCGATGTTCCAGGGGTTCGGGACGCCCTGTCCATCAGCCCATTGGAGGCGATAGGTCACCGGTCCAATGACCTCCTTAACTATGAAGGGGCCTTCCCAAGGCGCAGAGAGCTTATGCATGTCCTTGGTGTTCTGGATCCGCCGCAAGACTAGGTCGCCAACGTTGAAGGAACGCTCCCGCACGTTGCGGTCGTGGTAGCGACGTAGCTGCTGCTCGTGGCAGGTGTGGCGCATGAGCGTGGCCACTCGATGTTCCTCGACGCTGTCAAGGTCGAGCCGGCGTGTTTGCTCTACTTCTCCTTCGTCGAAGTTCTGGATGTGAGGAGCACTGAAGGCCACGTCGGTAGGGAGGATAGCCTCTGATCTCTATACCAGGAAGAAGGGTGAGTACCCTATAGCCGAGCTGACCTGGGTCCTGAGACCCCAGAGGACGTGAGGAAGCTCTGAGAGCCACCTGGTTGCGTAAGGCGCTGAGCCGTCGAAGATGCGATCTTTGATGGCCTGTAGGACCATGCCGTTGGCCCGTTCGACCTGGCCATTGCACCGTGGGTGCGCCACCGAGGAGTAGTATACGTCGATCGGGCTGTCTTGACAGAAGTCCCAGAACTCAGCTCTTGTGAAGGCCGTGCCAATGTCGGTGACGATCCTGTTGGGACCACAAAGCGGTGGGTCATCTCCTCGATGAACTTGGCCGCCTCTTTGGTTGTGACGCTGGATACGGGGCGGACCTCGATCCACTTGGTGAACTTATCCACCGCCACGATGATGTGCTTGTAGCCGCCAGGGGCGGTCTTAAAGGGTCCCACAGAGTCGAGACCCCAAACTGCGAAGGGCCACGACGGAGGGATGGTCCTCAGGGCCTGAGCCGAGAGGTGTTGTTTCTTAGCGAAGAACTGACACCCCTTGCATCGACGTACAAATTCCTGAGCATCAGCCATGGCCATGGGCCAGTACAAGCCAGACCTGAAGACCTTGCCCACCAGGTTGGAAGAGGCGGCATGGTTGCCGCAGTCGCCACCGTGGATGTCATCCAAGAGCCTGAGGCCCTCAGATCGTAGGATGCACTTCATCAGTACTCTGGTGGAGGTGGACCTCCGGTAGAGTTCCACACCGACGATGATGTAATTAGCGCTACGCCTCGTGATCTTTTCTCGTTCCGCCTTATCCTCAGGCACTCGATGCTCGAGGAGGAAAGCGATGAAGTCGAGGCGCTAGTCATCTTCCGCGTTGATCATGAGGATCTCGCGACCCGCAGGCGAGGTCACCTCGTCGTCAGTCGACTCTGGGTCGGGGATGAGCTTGATGGACGGCTTGCGTAGGTCCTGGACAAACACACCGGCCGGAACCAGTGCACGCTTGGAGCCGAGCTTGGAGAGGACATCGGCCGCGACATTGTTGTTGCGGCAGACGTGGTGGAACTCGAGGCCTTCGAAGTGACGCTCGAGCTTGCGCACCTCGACATAGTAGGCATTCATCGTGTCCTTCCTGGCTTCAGAGTCCTTACTGACTTGGTCGATGACGACCTTGGAATCGCCATAGGCCATGAGGTGCTTGATCCCGAGGGAGACAGCAATGCGTAGCCCATGGATGAGGGCTTCGTGCTCGGCGCCGTTGTTGGACGCCTTGTAGTGGATCTGCAGGACGTACTTGAGGTAGTCGCCCTGAGGAGAGATGAATAGGACACCTGCACCGGCTCCTTCGAGGTTCAGGCAACCATCGAAGTACATTTTCCAGTGCTCAGGTCGCTCCAACGGTGGAGGCTGCTGGATCTCTGTCCACTCCGATACGAAGTCTGTGATGACTTGGGACTTGATGGCCTGCCTGGGGTAGAACTCTAGGTCGAACTCCCCTAGCTTGCTGGACCACTTGACGATGCGCCCAGTGGTGTCGCGGCTCCGTAGGTTCTCGCCAAGGGGATAGGCCGAGACGACCTTGATCTTGTGGGATTGGAAGTAATGCCGGAGCTTGCGGGAGGTCATGAGTAGCGCGTAGAGCATTTTCTGGGGCTGGCTGTACCTGGTCTTGCTATCAGACAGGACCTCGCTGACGTAGTATATAGGTCGCTGGACGGGCTAAGGTTGCCCCTCTTCAGGTCGCTCAGCCACCAGAACAGCGCTGACCACAAGGGTGGTCGCCGAGATGTAGAGCAGTAAAGGCTCCTTAGGCGCCGGGGGCACCATCACCGGGGGTGTCATGAGGAAGGTCTTGAGTTGCTCAAGAGCTTGGTCCGCCTCCTCGGTCCAGACGAACTTGTCCACCTTTTTTAGCAGCTTGAAGAAGGGCAGGCCTTTCTCTCCGAGCTTGCTAATGAATCGGCCTAAGGCCGCCATCATGCCAGTGAGCTTCATGACGTCCTTCTTGCCAGTAGGTCGCTTCATCCTGAGGATGGTGTCCACCTTGGTGGGGTTGGCCTCGATGCCTCGGTTGCTGACCATGAAGCCCAGGAGCTTGCCAGACGGGACACTGAAGACGCACTTCTCTGGATTAAGTTTCTAGCGGTAAGTGCAGAGGTTGGCGAAGGTCTCCGCGAGGTCAGCTATGAGCTTGTCCTCGTGGAGGGTCTTGACGACCACGTCGTCGACGCAGGCTTCTACGTTCTTGCTAATCTGGCTAGCAAGACACTTCTGGATGGCCTTTTGATAGGTCGCACCCGCATTTTTGAGGCCGAACGTCATGGCCGTGTAGCAGTAGATGCCGTGGGGCGTTCTGAATGCCGTCTTGTCCTGGTCAGAGACCTTCAGGGCTATCTAGTGATACCCTGAGTAGCAGTCGAGGAAGCAGAGGAGGACGCTTCCGGTCGTGGAGTCCACGACCTGGTCGATGCGCAGAAGAGGGAAGGGGTCTTTAGGGCAGTGCCTGTTGAGATAGTGTAATCGATACACATTCTCCATTGACCAGTTTTCTTTGGTACAAGAACCGGGTTAGCGAGCCAAACCGGATTTTTACACTCTTGGATAAATCCGGCAGCTAGGAGCTTTATTAGCTCAATCCTAATGACGTCCTTGCGATCTTTCGCAAAGCGGCGAAGCTTCTGCTTGACAGGCTTGGCCGTCTTGCTTACATCCAAGGCGTGCTCAGCCAGCTCCCAGGGGACACCCGGCATATCCGATGGACGTCGCGCTTGTCCTTCCTGTAGCGCCTCCTACTGGCGCTGGACTTGATGCCACCAATGATCATGTTGATCGCGCGGGTTGCGGCCTGGAAAGGCCCATTGGGGTTGCCTGACATCGGAGGAGGGGGCAGGTTCGTCTCGTCGCGGGGAGCCGCTGGAGGAGGGTCGCTGCGAGGTGGCTCGCGGCGGTCGTCGTATCGCTCCTCGCGGCAGTCGTCACGTCGATCACACCGATCATCACGGCGGTAGTTGTTGTTGTAGGGGCGGTTGTCATGGCGCCCGCCATCGTTCCTGGGTTGCTTAGGGTCCGCGGGGGCGCGGAAGGCCCTCTTGAACTGGGAGCACTCACGGAGAGTGTGGGTGGCCCCCTCGTGGAACCCGCAGATGCTGTCGAGCGCCAGGTCGAACTCCTCCTGGTTGAAGGTCGAACCTCGGCGCCCATCGACCGCTAGGACCTCAGAAGGTCGCTTGCGGAGCTTGTCTGCTGCAGTACCAGATGTACCAGCGTTGTCAGCGTTGAACTGATTTTGGAGTGCATCCTCCGTGTCCATCAGCTTGTTGACGATGACCATGAGCTCCTTGACGTTGGTCGGGCCAGCCTCATGGATCTTCCCAAAGATCTTGCGTTCTTTGATGCCCTTCTTGTAGCTGTCGACGATCTGGTCGTCCCTGACACCAACGCACTCGTTCCGGTTCTCGAAGAACCGGGTGTTGTAGTTGCGGAGACGCTCCTTAGGCTTCTGCACGACCCGCCCCAGGCTGAAGGCGTTTCCAGGGCGATCATAGGTCACCTGGAAGTTCGACGTGAAGGCCTGGGATAGATCGGCCCAGGTTTTGATGCTGCCAGGCTCGAGGTTGTTGATCCACAGCGAAGGGGCCTTGCCCATCACCAGTGGGAAGTAGGCCGTCATATGGTCGAAGCTACCACCAGCTGCCTTGACAGCGACGTAGTAGGTCGACAGCCAAATGTTAGGGTCGGAGCACCCATCATACGGCTTGATGTTGGGCTTGAAGTTGTCGGGGTACTCCACCCTCTTGAAGCGGGCATCCAGCGCTGGGAAGGTGTTGAGGGCTAGGTCGTCGCCGTAGCCTCTGGCCGGGGTGGCCTCTCTTGGTGCAGAGTGGACGCTGCGCTCTGGGATGACAGCCTGGGATCGTGGCTGTCGATCCCGGTTGGTCTGGATGATGGCGCGATCGCTGTGATCGGCGTCGTACTTGGCATGTCGCCGATTCTCGATCTCGTGTTGATCACGGAGCTTGCGCTCCATGATGCGGTGAACGCCCCCGGGTGCACCGTACTCGCGTCGTAGTCCAGGCAGCGGCGGAGCTCGCGCTCCTCACGCTCTCAGTGGCGCTGGTCGACGTAGCCGCGGGCGTCACGAGCGCGCCTGCTGGTGTCGAGGTTGATGCGAAGGTCGCGGGCAGCACTGGGCTGCTGGGCGGGTTGCTCAGGGTTGCTCAGGAGAGATGGCTGCGCACAGGTCGATGAGATCGACTGCGCGAGTGGTGGGTCGACGAAGACGCAGCGGACTTGGAGGCCGCGCTCTTCTCTTCCACCAGGGCATTGGCAACCCGGAGGTACGCGAGGGCCTGCTCAGCTTCAGGCGTCTGTACTTGCTGGAGTCGGGTAATGGCCGCACCCAGGTTGGCCTGGGGGCTATTGAAGGTCGAGATCCCAGCTTCCTCGAACTCCAGACGCAGGTCTCGAGCGCAGGGCAAGACGCGCCGCTGCTCTTCCGCACGTCGCTCAGCGCGGCGGGCGTTGGCTTGGATCAGGGCCGCCTCCTCGGAGTTGGTCGCACCCGCGCGGGGTGGTTCGTTCTCCGAGATCACCATCACCTGACGGAAGACGATCTCCAAGTCATTGGGGGAGATGCGAACCCGGACCTTCTGGAACTTCCCGCAGTCCAGAGACTGGGTAGGTCGCTTAGCTCGGCGAGGGAGTTCATTGTCGATCTTCTTTCGCAGGCGGCACCCGCGGAGGGTATGCTTTGCACCCTTGTGATAGGTGCAGGGCACGTCGAGAGGGTCGCGGCTTGCACGAGGTGCAGGTCTTGAGTCACGAGAAGGTCGCCGCCCAGATTGGATCTGGGGAGGCTTGAGCAGCTGGCTGAGGCGAAGGCCGGGTGCTGACTTCAGGCCGAAGGGGAACGTGTCGTGGCGTAGCGCGGTCTGCGCCGACCGCTGAGCTCGCTCGCAGATCTCCAGAGTGTCCCTCATCGAGCCGATGATGCTTTCCATCCCCTGGACAAGGTCACAGGGTCTGGGTGGGTGGGTCTCCGATGCTAGATCGGGAACAGAGACGGCGGTGGACGCCGTGACGACCTGCTCGGAGGTCGCCGGAGGAGTGGAGGCTGCCGGAGCAGGAGAAGTCGACGTGAAGGTTCCGAAGCAGATCTGCACGGGGTCGGCGAGGAAGGCCGCCATGCTCGCCAGGAAGGCGACACCAGATTGGGCCACCGTGCTGCACAGCGAGTTCCCGATCGCCCCTACCTGGCGCGCCAACTGTCAGGGGGTGAGACCTGGACAGATCCGCTAGGGGGTTGCCCTAGTGTTTTGCAGGTTAATGGAGGATCGGGACCTAAGAGCATAGGTGGTTATGCACGGGATGCACACGGAACTAGGCGAGTATGGCGGTGAGGAACAAGGAGACAAGGGGTTTTAGACTGGTTCAGGCCTCCGGAGAGTAAAACCCTACGTCCAGTTTGGTGGTGGATTATGCGAGGATGAGTTGAATTGTCCTGTGCATGGAGCCCGAGGCCGCCTTATATGGTGGGACGGGCTAGGGTTTTCATGCGCAGGTCGGTTGACCCGTGTCAGGGTCGGTTACAACTGTGGGAGGCTTATCTCCCGGATTACAAGGAGTATCCCGTGATACTTGGAGCTACAGGCGGCGGCACGCCAGGTCGCCGTGTCTTCACTTGCACGCTAAGGCTTCGTGGGTCTTCTGGGATCCTGATCAGGTCGCTGGGACCACTTGTAAGGTCGGTGGGTCTTCTGGAAGGTCGGGTCCACTTGTCAGGGGCCCCTAGGACCCTGGCCGGTGGGGACCCATGGGTACCCATGTCTCTCAATGAGGAAAAACTATTGGACTTAGAGAGGAGGCATTTTGAGACCCTATGTCTACTTGAAGCTACCTTCCCACCATCATTCTTGGATCTCATGCTACATCTAACAGCACACCTCACGAGGGAGATCTGGTACATTAGCCTCTCTTACCTTCATCAGATGTTTCCATATGAGAGGTACTTTGGATTCCTCAAATCATTGGTACATAGCCGATCATTTCCGGAGGGAGCCATTATTCGTGGCTATGAGACAATCGAAGCAGTGGAGTGGGCCATGGGTTCTATGGACCCCCAAAACCCCATTGGTGTGCCTCATTCACAGCATGAAGGTAGGCTTTCAGGTGTTGGGACCCTGTGGAAAAGTCAATCACTCCGGAACCAGAGGCCTTCAACAAGGCTCATTTCACCGTCATAGAACAGAGCGTAGAGGTTACACCATTTGGCAATGAGCACAAAACAACAACTACTGAACAAAACTCTGGCTGTAGTGAGGATTGGGTTGCAAAGATGCACATGCAAGGCTTCAACAGGTGGCTCCTAGATTATGTCCAGAGAGGCAGCGCTGCTATAACCGACAATCTGGTAAGAAAACTAGCAGCAAGGCCATTATTCACTGTTACAACATATCAAACAATAGATATCAATGGATACACGTTCTACACCATGGCCCAGGATGCCAAGAGCATCTATCAAAATAGTGGTGTGTGTGTACGGGCCGTCGACAATAAGAAGAACACAACCATATATTATGGTCAAATAGAGGATATTTGGGAGCTTGATTATGTAGGATTGAAGGTAGCCTTGTTTCGGTGTAGATGGGTCACCAATGCGAAGAGAGCTATGATCAAGAACAAATTTGGTTATGTTAGTGTTGATCTCCGGGTCTTTGGTTTCAAAAATGAACCGTTTGTCTTCACCAAGGATATTGAGCAAGTGTTCTATGTACCTGACCTTGCAAAGAATAACTAGAGTGTGGTTTTGCCTGAAAAAAGGATTGTTGGGGTTAAAATGTTGTTAAGGTGGAGGGATACAACCAGTTTGACGAAAGTCCATCCTTTCACACTTCATACATGCCCCGAGTCTTGGGAGCTGACAAAACACCATACTTGCGAAGCGACCATCGTGAAAAGATCCATATACAAAAATCAAAGAAGAAAAAAGCAAGATTGATTTCTGCTGAATCCGATCCTTTTTGTAAAATGCAGGGATGTCTATTGTTGGAAATGGAATCCTTTTTTAATATATATAGAATGTGTATTGGTGAAATTTGAATCCTTTCTGTAATATATGATGCCTATATATTCTGCCTAAGATACTGTATATATTCGGTATATATTCTACCTGAAAAACTGTGTGAGAAATGCAGCCTATATAAAAAAAGACAATCGTCGCCTGCCCGCCCGACAAAGAAGACGTGTGTTCTCTAAACCCGTGTCGCAGATAACTCTCCATTGTTTGAAATGCCCCTGGCCGAATAGTTGTGGAATATATTTTCATACTAAACTTTATTTGGAGATACAAATATTGTTATTATTTTGTATACATTTGGTCAAACTTCAAAGAGTTTGACTCCTCGATAAGCGAGATGTGCAATTAGTAGTATCCACTCATCGGAGACGCATCTTCTGTATCTTCTCTCCAAAATAAATAATTGTTGCCCCGACCCCTTCATCTACACGCGAAACCACCATAGCCCCTTCATCTACCTGAGAAAAAGCCACAACTGCCTACACTCTTCGTCGTCCTCATTCCTCAGCATGTTCGCTGTGCCTCCTCTGCCGCGCCCCTCTCACGCTCCAAGTCGCGGAACTTCCCTTCCATGCCGGCACTCATGGCATCAAGGGAGCACCCGCGGTCGCTCGCGGAACTCCCGGGGGATGTGCTGGCAATCATCATTGGCCGATTCGGTGCGACATCGAATCAGCCTATGGAGGATCTCTAGAGCCTACAGGCCACCTACAAGAGCATGCTTCGCCCCTGCTGTGACAGAGACCTTGGTAGGCGCCTGGCACTGGATAGGGTTCCAGTCGAGCAGATGCAGAACAATGACCACGTCCGCTATGATGTCTTCATTCGTAGCCTGGGTGAAGCCGGCAACCCTGTGGCCTGCTTCCTTACCGGGATGGACGACATCTCCGGCAGGAACCGTAGCCCTCAGCCTCCCCTCGACCAGCTCCACCGAGCTGCCAAGGACGAGCACAGAGGGGCGGCCTATGTGGCCGCCGTCTTCCTCTACAGAGCCAACAGCGGGGCCGATGCTGACGCCACTGCAATTACGTACATGAAATAGGTTGAGGGTGAGGAGCAAGGGCAGTGGCATCATCATTTGATCGGCAATATGCAATCCCTAGATTTCCGGCATCATAGGGTCAATCTGGCTTGGCAAATTAGGAGTGTTGCCCTCTGTCGTGGCCTCCGCCGGCCAACGCTGCCAACGGCGGTGGCGCGAGGCAACATTCAACATTGCGCAGGCAAACCATTCTGCGGTACAGAGCCGCGCCGGAGGAGGTTTTGCATGTATTTCTATAGTGATGAATGTAGGCTTCGGTATGAATGTAATGTCTTCTTATATCGTGTAAAGTATCGTCTAATCGGTTATTGATAGACAAGATTTGATTTCCCACTTTTCTGAGTCAAATCAAAGATTGCAGCGCCCTCTGCTTCCTCCTCTGTTCTATCAGAATGAAGAACAATTTGGATGGGAAAAGGAGACGCGGATTAACCATCCCGCGTCTCTAATTAGGGTGGGGCCCAGTTCTATTGGAATGAAGAACAATTCTCATTTCTTCTTTTAATCTGCAGTCAAATTTTGTGACATGTATTTCTCCATCGTACTTAGTCCAAATTTGATGATTTTTTTCTAAAATCCCCATCTTTTCAATAGTTTCATTGTTTAGTGTATATTCTGTTTCATGAATGATGTTTATATGCCTTATCTTGTTCTTTGTAAGTACAACACATAAATAATATTTGTTTTCCACAACCATTAGTAATGAAACTTTGCATTTCGTAATCTTAAGGTGACAAGCTTGTGTTAAATTTTCAAATGCGTACGAGTTCAAACATGTTGAAAAGTGTGGAAAACTTCAATGTTCAAGCAACATTCTAGGAAACTATGTGAGAGATGTAGCCATTTGTACACAAGTATATTCTTCCTTTATCGAAACTATTTGAATTTTTTATGACAAGTTTAGGTACCCAAATTATGTTGTCAAGTCAATTTGTAGAATTTGTAGAGCACACTAAGATGTTATTAGAATTATGAAATCATAAACATGAGATGTAAAAATCAAATTATAAGAATGTTGGGTACACAAGTGTGACTGTTGATATTTTATTAAAATACTAAATGACCAAATATGAATTGATGTTATTTTTAATGAATTTTTAGGTCTTGTTTTACAAGCTCTAATATTTGAGGGATGCAAGTTTCATTTTTAAAAATGGTGTCGGGCCCACGCGTCAGTGTCAGCAGCCTATATAAAGAAGATAACTGCACAGACCTACCTGCCAATGAAGCAAACGCGGGTTTACTAACCCGCGTCACCAATGACTCTCCATTGTCTCTAAGATCTGGTTCATCATAGGAGGAACACATACTATAGGTGACGCGGATGGATCTGCCCGCGTCTCTTAGATCAAGTTCATGACATACAAAATCCAACAACCAATCTAATTAAGCAGTTCATGATCGACAAACAAACTAAGCAGTTCATGATCAACAAACAAACTAAGCATTCCAACAACCTAACGAACAAACTGACAAACACACAATCACAAACACATTATTAATGGTACAAGAGTGTATCAATTAGTCGGTCGCCGTTGTCGGAGTCCCGCCGTCAGAGCCGTCATCACTGCCGTCGGAGCTGTCATCACCGAGGAGAGCCCGCTGGACCACGATGAGCTTCTCAAGCTTTTCAGCCAACATGTGGATCCTGAAGGCGAGACCCTTGACGCTGTCATCCTTGTAATGGTCAGGCGCCTCGATCTTGAACGCTGCGCCAACATCTCGAAGCTTCCTGAACGCGCCCTGGAGTAGTTCGACGGCGAAGCTGGTGTTGTTGGCCTCCTTCTTCTTCATCTCTTTGGGCACTGTCGGCTCCTTCCTCTTCTCTTTGATGGTCAACTTCCTCCGACGGCGGCTTTTGTCGTCGTCATCCTCCCTTCGTCCCCGCTTTGCCGACGGGTCACTCGACACCATGCTCTTCTCACTCCTTGTTGGTGATCTCTCGGTGACCGGAGATTGTGGTGGTTATGGCGAGAGGGAAGAAGATGAAGCGAAAGAAACGATATGATTATGGAGGAACCAGCCTGGGATTTATGATGACAAGACGCGGAACCGTCAAGGCGCCTCCCACGCACCCACGTCCCACTACGCCTCGGGAACCAGTTTTTGGGAGCGAAACCATCCAAAAACACGTGTCGCCTTTCAATTTCATGGGTAGGTGGAGGGGCAGGGGCAGATGTCAGGCCCACACGTCAGTAGCAAAATCGTGTCGCCTTTCAATTTCCATATTATTAGTAATGGGTGTTTATAGATGGCCACGTTGCCTTTCAATTTCCAAACCCCCGTCGCCTTTCAATTTCCAAATCCCATTGCCTTTCCATTTCCTTCCCCTTCTCCTTGATGACCGCGGTGTGCTTGATGGAGCTGCTGCCAGATGAACTGATCACCCAGATCATCCTCCGCTCCATCAAGGATGAGCCCGTCGTTCATTTCCTGATCTTTCCTAATTGGGTCTGCGGCACCTTCCGGTGCATCTTTGACTTGGATGAGGTACTCCTGCATGTGTCGTTGTGTGAGCTTCGTGATGTGTGCAAGAATCACCACGTCAGGTCATTGTTGGAGCGGCGCTTCCGCCTTGTCGAACATCCGAAGGCCTTATGCTTCGAGGGGAGGAGAGGTTGATGAGGCGGCGAAATCCCGATAAGGGTCTGAAGTTCGTCAGAAAGGCCGCTGCCAAAGGCTCTAGTGCGATGTACTTCTTAGCGATGCTGAAGTACCGATGCAACCCTGCAGACCCCGAAGCGATGGCACTGCTCCACGAAATCAGCGGCGGCTCGTCGCCCCCCTAACGGGCGGTGGAAGAGCCACAACCTACGGCGGCTGCGCTTCCTCGTCCGCCGGGATCTCGAGAACATTGTGTGGTGGTGCTGGCTTCGTGATGGTGATGACGACATTCCATTGTTGCACGTCCAGAATCCCCACGTCTGCATTTGGGCAGCATGATGTAGGCGCTACGAGCCGGAGACCCCAGGGATCATCCACTACTGCAGCGCCGAGTGTCGCATCCGTCATGAGTTCGACCTCTGGACGTGTGAATTCAGCGTCGTGGTGGAGTACGTTGTCAGCAGGATGAACATCAGGATGTAGGCGGAAGCATCAATAAAATTTTTGTATCTTGAATGTAAATTATTACATATTACATGAGGTTTTTTAAATCAGTTTTTCATAGACGAGATTTGATTTGTCACATTTCTGAGTCAAATCGAAGGTTGCGGTGGTCTCATTTGCCGCATTAGAGGCCTAGGGTGCCCTCTTGGGTGTCAAAGCGGGCACAGCGGGGGCGTCGGCAGCGGCAGCGGTGGCCTCTGCTTCCTCCTCTGTTCTATGGGATGGGCGAAGGAGACGAGGATTGGAGGGGCAAAGGAGACACGGATTAACCATCCCCTCTGTTCTATTGGAATGAAGAACAGTTCATATTTCTCCTTTTAATCTGCAGTGAAATTTTGTAATATGTATTTCTCTGTCATGCTTAGTCCAATTTGATGATTTTTTTCCTATTTTTTATAAAATCCCCATCTTTTCATTAATTACATTGTTTAGTGTATATTCTGTTTCGTGAATAATGTTTATATGCTTTATCTTGTTCTTCGTAAGTACAACACAGAAATAATATTGTTTTTCACAAGCATTAGTAATGATACTTTGCATTTCATAATCTTAAGGTGAACACAAGCTTGTGTTAAAATTTCAAATACATACGAGTGCGAAAATGTTGCAAAGTGTGGAAAACTTCAATGTTCAAGCAACATTCTAGGAAACTATGTGAGAGATGTAGACAGTTGTACACAAGTATATTCTTCCTTTATCGAAACCATTTGAATTTTTTATGACAAGTTTAGGTACCCAAATTATGTTACCACGTGAATTTGTAGAATTTTGGTGCAAACTAAGATGTTATTAAAATTATTATATCGCAAACATGAGATATATAATTGAATTATAAGAATGTTGGCTACACAAGTGTGAATGTTGATATTTTATTAAAATACTAAATGTCCAAATATGAATTGATGTTATTGTTAATGAATTTTTAGGTGCTGTTTTACGAACTCTAATATTTGAGGGATGCAAGTTTTATTTTTTTTAAATGGTGTCCGGCCCACACGTCAGTGTCAGCAGCCTATATAAAGAAGATAACCGCTGCCTGCCATCCCGGACCCACCGGCCAACAAAAGAGACGCGGGTTTACTAACCCGCGTCGCCAATGACTATCCATTGTCAGTGTCAGCAGCCAAACCTTTCACACGCTGTTCAGAAATTCCCACCTATATTGACTATAATGCCCATGGAATTCCAATTCCACCAGAGAGCGATTCAAGGGCACGCCAGTAATTTCCGTAAACACAGTAACGCGCGCGGTTCATCAGGGGGCATATTCGGAAGTCTAATTCCTAGACAGATCCACCACGCCCGCACTCTCCCCGCCGCTGCCCTGCTCCTTCTCCAGCCCTAGCCACTACCGCCACTCTCCCCGCTCGCCTTCGCCGCTCTCCCTGCCGCAGGCCTACTCTTCTCCAGCCCCACCGGTCCGGTGTGACGTCGGCGAAGCGGCTCCAAGCGTGACGACGGTGACAAGGACGTGGTTACTGGCGTGCGGACAGCGTCCCGGCCAACCTAAAGACGGTGACGCGGATCCGGCATCCCTAGCTACGATGATGAGCTGGGCACCTCAGGCAACGAGGCGACGCGGATCGAGCCTCTCCGACCACCACGAGAACAACTATTCGCGACAAAGGTTAGTTCTACTTGAGCCCCAACACCCTCTCTCTGCTCGGCCACCCAATCTGCTATTCCTGTCAAGGTGGATTAGGGAGACATGCTACTTTACAGTGGTTCAGGCCTTTAGGGTCAGTTCACATAAGATTATTCTCCTGGAATTGTCTGCATCAGTAAACATGACTTAATAGTTCGTTTTTAATTTATTGGCTGTGGATTTGACAAATGAATTTTGTTACTCCAAGTCTATTTGAATAAATTGTTGCTAACAGATGAACTTATATGAACTGTTGAAATTCATTTTCATGTTTCTGGTGCTCCAATTTTTGTTATGCTTTAATTCTGTTATGCTTTGAATGTAACAGATCGACAATTATGCTTTGGACCTGTTAGCATACTTTAATTCTGATTGCTTTATCCTCTTGTTGCATGTACACATGCAACACACAATTCATTACTGTTGAAGTTGGACAAGGAAGAAGTTGAAGTAATTTAGTCTCTGCTTTGATATATAAGCATATTACTTCACCCTATCAAAATGGTTAGCACCTATCCCCAACCTGTATGCTAATATCAACTATTTTGCCTGTTAGAGAATAAGAATTTATCCAATTTTGTTTAGTTTTCCTATCTAGCTTATGTTGCTCTACTGACAACCTGACATATCATCTATGCAGTCTCCCACAACAACAAACTCCTCTACCTCCAGTGCACCATCACAGCCCATCAACGGTGAACCTTGTTCACAGCCCATCGACGGTGATCCTTCTTCACAGGGTCACTCAGCACAGACTACTGCGAGTAGTACTTGATCCCGTGGGTCAAGGACACAAACCAAATGGCCAAAAGACAAGTTGACCGCATCTGGACTTGATAACAATTTTTGGCCTACCCCAGATGCTGCGAGGGATAGATTTGTATTGGTATGTGGCCTCATTGCTCGAGAGAGGGTGTCAATCAACAAGGCGGTTGATGATCTCTCACCAATCGAGAAGGAACAGTTGTTCACAGTTTTAGAGGAAAAGCTAGATTACCCAGCCAATCTGGAAGAATCTGTTTGCAAGAAGGCAGTTAAGCCAGCTATGTCACAGATTGCAACCTTGCAACGGCGATTCAAGGCCCATTTAAGAAAAAATATGTGAGCCAACAGGAGACTCCCTTTGTGAAGCATGCCTTTTTGCAGCCAGAAGACTGGCCCATGTTTGTGCAAGAAACCAATTCTCCTAGATTTCAGCAATTGAGCTAGGGGACGAAAGAAAAGAAAGCATTGCATAATAAGCCACACAGGACAGGCAAAAAAGGTTATGTTCGTAAAAGGAAAGAGTGGGAGGAGGAGGATGCAAAGCTAGCTGAAGAAGGAAAACATAACCCTTGGGACCAATTTCCTGGATGTTCGAGGCCTTATCTGCGGGAAAGGGTAGGGAAGAGGAAGACCATTAATGAAGGAAGCGGGGACATAACATTCACTAACCCTGCGGTGGTGGGGGTAGCAACTAGGGTGAAAATACTTGCAGCTTAGGCTAGCAATGGTTCTTTTCATGGGGTTAGGGAGAATGATATCCTCACCACAGCACTTGAGACTCCAGAGCATCGAGGTCAGGTCCGAGGCGTGTCTAGTTCACTTGGCTGGGTAAAGGGTTTGGTGAAGAGTTTGCTAGAATGTACAAGAAGAAGAGGAACAAGAAGTCTGATACAGAGAGGGAAGAGATAGTTGGTGAAGCATTCATCAGAGTTGTCAACATGCTAAGACGATCAGGCGTGGTCGATATACCGGAAATTATACTTCGTTCTTCCTAATCATCACCTGTCAGTAGCAGTGAGGAAGAAGATGTGCATGGCAGCGAGGAAGAAGATGCGCATGGCAGCGAGGAAGAAGCGCGTGGCAGAGAGGAAGACCATTGGCATGTCAACGAGGACGAAGGTAGTCAACAGCACACTGATAGTCGATCACCTATGCTGGACACAATAGATAAGCTGACAGAGCCAACCAAGTGCAGCCTTTTGTATGGCACCAGGAATAAAGTGGAGCTCGCACTAGCCACTATCTTTCCATTGTAAAAGACTCTCCATACAGTACCGGTGCAGGATGGGTATGCTGTGGTGCAACCTAGTTATGTGTGGGGGCAATACGGGTCACTACCCTCTGCCTGTACCAATTGGGGGGTGAAGTAACAACCCTAGTTAAGGCTCTCTGTCTAAGGATCCAATGGTCGAAGAACAGGATCCATGTACCACCCATGACGAGAAATCACAACCCTGCACCCACATTAGGTAGCACAGATGGAGGTACTGCAGCTCAGCATCAGCAAGAGAAGGCTCAGCAGCAGCAGATCAGCAAAACTACACAACAGGAGCATCGACAATAGCAGGAGGAGCCCAGGCAATCTCCGCCTAAGTAGCAGCAGCAACAGCAGCCTCTGCAACAGGAGGAGGAGCCCAGGAAATCTACGCCTAAGCAGCAGCCATAACCGGAGGGGGAGGACAGGCAATCTCCGCCTAAGCAGCAACCGCAACCGGAGGTGGAGGACAAGCAAACTCCGCCTGAGCAGCAGCCACCACAGAAGAAGGGGGCCAGGAAACCTCTGCCTATAGATGAGCTTCGTAACTGTATTTGGACAAAACCGGATCCAAAATACAAGTCTGTTGTGCCTATGTTGTTAGAAGCAGACTTACAGGCTTCTGCACCGAATTGTGCTAGGCTGCATGCTTACGCCATGGACACAGTAAGGATAAACTTAGTTTTCCAGCAAAGTTGCATGAAGACTCATTTCAAGGTGATGGTGATTTAATGTTAAATATTGCATTCAGTGGTGTGTATGACCTTATAACCCTGGTTGCTCTGGACGTTACCTTCTTGAGGTTGTGGACATTGTACATCTCTTAAAACGAAAAAAGATATTTCTTTAATTTTGACCACAAAGTTCATGCATGCTAACATTTGAATTTTTTGTAAGAAAATGATGGACAAAGCAGCGGAGATGAAGATCAGTGTTGGGTTTTTGGATCCACAGGTTCTCACGACCACAAAGATTTCTAAGCAGGCTACCCTTGTAGTAGAAGCATTGACAAATGCAATGATGAAGGACTACGTGGTGGGTGCCTACTACCCCAGTGGCCACTGGGTAACACTTATCATCAGTATGAAGTTCAAAGAGGTTTGGTATCTAGATTCTGCAAAAGTTCGATGACCTCTGAATTCTTTTGAATTGGTCTGTATCTTGTAGGTTTTGTTCACAAAATTCAATCTCTAGTGTTTCTAATCGGTATTGCTGATCACGCAGGGCCTTTGGTAATAAATGCGGGAAGGACGAAGTGATGAAAGGAAATAATAAAAAGCTAAAAACCAATCAGACACTCAAGCACAAACCAAATGCCATTGTAAGACTAAGGTTTATTGTTTCTGGTCTCTTCATACCAATTTGGTACTGCATTAACATGTCATTTTGGTACCTCGATGCGCAGTGTGCTCAGCAGCCATTGGGGTCCTTTTTGCACGGATTCCATGTGGCATTCAATATGTTCAGACTACTTGAAGACATACCTCACATCAAGAAGGATGTTGTAAGTAGATAATGCTCAGCCTTGTCTTTGCTCATATTCTCCATTTGATTTTAGAAACTGATTTGTACTTGTATTCTCATAATGATTGTATTTTGCAGGATTTCAAAGCTACCCTAAATGTTTCTACAGAAGATCTAAAGCCAGTCCGGGAGATGTTGTGCGAGTACATTTTTAATGAGATCCTCGACCAAAACGACAACTTCTATAATGGTGCACTATGAGTTCATTGTACTGCCTGACAAACTTGAAACTTGCTGCACTCAGGCTTTTTTTGTACTGCCTGAGAAACCTGCTTGGCTGGGGTCAGTTGTTGTTGCCTGGTTTAGGCAGTTTTCTTAGGACTCCATCCAAACAAAGCCCTGATGAGGAACTTGAAACTTTAGCATGTCGATCTGATGAGGAACTTGATGTGATCTTGCATTGTATATACATGTGATCTTTCTTGTGTATATAAGTGATGAGAATGTGTTTGTGATGTCTCCTTGCTGTGGTGGCTGCCAAATCCTAGCTGGTTCCGGGATGCAGCCAAGAAAATGGGTAGGTTACTATAGGTGCCCTACGTATCACTCACGGGCGTTAAGTAAGGCATGCTACAAAAACTGATTCGTGAGTAACAGTCTTCACTTGGAATGCCCGTTACCAGTATGACAACACTGTAACGGGCCACATAAAGGCCCGTTACTAATACTGACCGGTGGGCCCTAGAAGTTGACGCTTTCGCGAGATAGAGGAGACGGGCGTCCACAGTATGCGTCTCCTTTCGTCGAGACAGAGGACACGCTCGTACACAGCACGCGTCTCGTTTCGTTGACACATACGAGACGCGTGTATAAAAATGTGTCTCCTTTCGTGGAGACAGAGGAGACACGTGTCCACAGCACGCGTCTCCGATATTGAGTTCATGTAACGAGCTCGGTTTCTGTGCCCGTTACCAAAGGTCCATGTGGGCCAAGAGAAACAAACATTTCAGGTCACCGGTAACTAGTTTCGGTAACAATCTTTGTAAGATGCCCGTTACAAATACGTGTTACGAGTAACTGGCTCAGTGTCTATGCCTATTACCAAAGGCCCCAGTGGGCCCAGAGAAACAGCCATTTCAGGAGACTGGCAAGTAGTTGTAGTAACGATCTTTGTTAGGCGCCCGTTACACTTACGTGTTATCAGTAACGGGCATCTGCCTGTTACCTTTGTTGGCTCATTTGGAACCCTTGATCGGTAACGGGCGTTTTGACCATTACCAATGACCATCCGCGCCCGTTACCAGTGTTTGTTTTTCACGTAGTGTATCGAAACAAAAATTTTCAGATTTCAAATTCCCCAACACTACCAGCCCCGTGGTGATGATGATGATGAGCAGCCCACTCACAGTCACACAGTCCGAAGCTCTGCCAAACATGGCCCCTATCATGCCCTAAAAAAATGACATGGGCCTTATGTTCATTAATGCCCATGGGCACACACGTGTGGGAAATCTTATATATCTTCCCAAAAATAGAATGAGTTGGAACTATAATACACTATTAGCTCAGTAACAACTCACTACCTTCTCCCACCTACTGCCTGCCGCCACCATGGGAGGCAGCGCACCTCCACCGTGCCGCACCGGTCCACCACAGTCCGCCATGGCCGCGGCCTGTGCTCCGCCGCCGCCTGCATGGCCGTCGCGTCATGCTTTGCCACCACGCGCATGCTCCACTGCTGCGCACCACGGCCGCCGGCCACCCGTGCTCCACATGGTGTCCGCCATGGCCGCCGTGAGCTCGCGACTGTGGGGCCATCGCGCCACCGCCGACCGGTTAACCTCTGGGCTCGCCAGGGTCGGACCCGAAGGTGGAGGAAAATATTGTCTTTTTAAAAAAAGAAAATGTTGGTGAAAGCATCCAACATTTTCTCTGCACAAATGTTGGTGCACCTGTTTCAAAAAAAATTGGTTCAACTTTTTATAAAAATGTTGATTCAAATTTTTATTTGAAAATTGTTGTTAACATTTTTTTAAAAATGTTATAACATTTTTCAATTAATAATCATGAAGTAGGATGGTTGAAAAATAATAAACAATAAGTTAGATGGGCTTTTGCGGACCGGAAGTTTCCACCTTTATCCACCTTCCGGTAGACAAATAAAAACCCTCAATTTTACACAAATATAAAATGACATTGACAATCCACAAGTGTCTAGATTCTTATTATACGTAATGAGCTAGAAAGAATGTGGTCCCTTCAGTAGTACTTGACAAACTCCTTGCATCTCTACAGAAAATGTGCTTACAGCATATGTAACCCATCAGTGGGCAGTCTAGTTCTAATTACCAACCTTCTCGGTTTCCCATCAAGGAATGGATACGTATATAAACTAAGCCTTCTATGGTGGTGCAAAATTGCATTGGCGGATATATTCATCATCGTTGTCCACGTACTTTGTCCAAAGGTGCCTGAACTGGTTCATACCGATGTCCAGCCACGGCTTCATATTACCATTGAAATGCACAACAGCAGCATTCCTGATCTCCTCCATACTGATGCTTGGATTGTACCCAAGCCCAAGAACATGCCAGGATTTGTCCAGAGGCTTCGTGGTGGAGTAGAATGTGATTAAGCCAGGGGGCAGCGTTCCTAACTTCCATAATGTCCGGTTCTCATTCTGAAAATGATAACAAGGAAGTCCTGAGTATAAATAATCAATAGGAAGAAGAAAAGGCAGAGTATTAGCTAAAACTTTTAGGGGCCATGGGAATGCCAACTTTTTAGCCTAAAAGCACCAAACTAGTATGTTACATGGATTGACAAAATTACTGCACATTTCAGGGGCCATGGGAATGCCAACATTTTCAGTTTAACTTGCTGCCCTACTAGACAATAACCATTGATATTTACTCTTTTTTTTTGAGAAGACCATTGATATTTACTCTTTGACAAGCCATGCGTTAATTAAAATAAGATTGACTAAACAATTTGACAATATTTGAATAATCATTTTTCTACACCTAGTAATTTTAGCTGTTGTCATCTAGCATTAACAGAGTTACTCTTGTGTGGCATAGCAGAGATACACAGATTGCCTTATCACACAGCTTGGTCATTTAACAACTAAAGAACATTAACTCTAAATTTCAAACAAGAGAATCGACATGTAAATTGTTACCTGATTCTGCCAGTAATGGTACTGCTAAGTACACTTCTCCCTCCTCCAAGAATCAAGATCAAAGAAGTTGATGCCATATGCCCATCCACATGCATTAGGACTAAACTTTGCTTTGATAAGGGGATGTGAGAAGTTCATGTACTGCCAATACCGATGAAAAGACCCAAAGCATGTTTCTACTGCTCCATTCACTTTCCCATCCATGTCAATCTTCCACAACCCTGTAAGATCCCTCTGCACAACAACATCATCGTCCAAGAAAAGAATCCGGTACAGCTTCGAGTACATCTCCGGCAAATAGAATCGCAAGTGATTGAGCATAGACAGATACTTGGGATTCCTGAACTTCCTATTGCTAGCATCTTTGGTGGCATTCTCAAGCTTGTTCTCAAAATAGAATTTTTGAAGGTTTGCCGACTCGAGTTGCCGGAGCACAGGGACATACGAGGAGTTCAGAAATTTGTAATCCTCAAATGCTTTGATCTCAAAGTGTGCACCTTTTAAGTCCATTTGGCGTATTATCACCTGCAATGGCATGACATGTAAGTTTAAACACACGTCTAGCAGAAAATATCAATGGGCCAATGACCATGTGAACTAAATTTAACAAGGCAACAGTTAAAGAAGCATCATGTCAATGTCCAAAAGACATAGATAAATAGAGTCAGCATAGTGACTAAGAGTGTTGTGTACACACGAAGGAGCCATGCCTAAGCCTGAGGACAGCCGCGACACGACGAGATCGTGGGGGAGCGTCGGCGTGCGCCGGTTTTCATCAATTCAGTTGTGTATTTGAGTTGTTTCATTTCACGTGTGGGTGTTAGTTGGTTAGGGAGGAAGGCTATAAGCCAGGGACTCTTGTATCTTAGGAAGGTAACTAGAGATTGATTGAATCTCTCTGGTTCAGTTAATTCAACATCGTCAGTTCCTCTCACCGTAACACTGTTGTCGCGAGGAAACTCAGAGGTCGCCGGCCGTCAGGACGGCGACCGAACGACGCCGCCGTCGGGGTCCTTCTCCTCAGCCTCCCATCGCCCACTCCTACAACCTCCGCCATTCCCCGAGCTCCAACAATTTGGTATCAGTCGCCTTGTCTGATCCAATGGCCAACACATCCGCCGCGCCATCGAACTCCACCCCACCCAATCTGCCACCTCATCCGTCGTCAGGGGCTTCCTCCACGCCGATGAGCGCCACCACACAGCCGGCGCTCTCAGCGGCATCGAGCTCCTCGTCCGAGCCTCCCCCTGACACTCTCACCGCGGCAATCTTCGGTCTGCAACGGCAGTGGGGGAATATGGCGGCGCGGCTCTCCTCCATGGAAGACCGTCTTCCCCTTCCGCCGCCGTCAGGTCCACCCTCATCCCAACCGCTATACCTATACGGCATGCCGGGCTACGGCGGCCTGCCATCCGCGCCCCTCTCCACGTCCACCATCATTCACACCGCCCAATCCTCCCAGCCGCTCCCAATCCACTCAATTCCCTTTCCTCACTCGCCGTCACCGCTGCCATTCCACACAGCCTCACCAAACCACCACACCAATCACGACGACGACGAGGACGGAGCAGCCATACCTCGATACTACAAGCTGTCATTTCCGATGTACGACGGCAAGGATGACCCGCTTGGGTGGCTAAACCGATGCGAGCACTTTTTCAGAGCTCAGCGGACACGCGAGGCTGACAAGGTCTGGCTCGCCTCGTTCCACATTACAGGGGCGGCGCAGCACTGGTACTATATGCTCGAGCGCGACGCCGGTGAGATTCCGTGGAACACATTCAAGGCGTTCTGCCAGCAACGCTTCGGACCAGCCGTCTGCATCAACCACCTCACCGACCTTGCACGCCTTCCCTTCCGCGGGTATCAGGAGGCGTTCTTGTCGAAGATGGCGCACGCGGGATACCTATCACAGGAGCAGCAGGTCCGTCTGTTCACCGGCGGCCTCCCCGATGCTATACGCGTCGATGTGGAGCTTCAGGCTCTGCAGGATCTGCAACGCGCCATGTCCCTAGCGCGGGCGTATGAGCAGCGTTCCACGGCCTTGGCTGGTGTCGCAGCGGCAGGACGGCCGCCATGGCCGCCGGCACGCTACCATCACCAACCAGGCGCATCATCGACAGTACCACCCTCAGCATCTCAGCAAAACTTCACATCGTCGACGCCCCATCTTGCCCCAGCAGTCCCAGCAACGCCATCAACAAAGCCATTGAAGAGGCTGTCGCCCGCTGAGATGCTGGAACGCCGGCACCTGGGCCTTTGTTTCAATTGCGACGAACAGTTCACAAGGGGTCACAAATGCCAGAAGCTCTTTTATCTGGAGGTGGAGGACATCGAGAAACCTACCTCAGCGGAGCAGGAAGAACAGACCCCTGAGGAACCGCTGATCTCTCTACACGCAATTGCAGGAGTTCGAACAGAGGACACGATGCAGGTGCGTGTGCATGTGGGGGAGCAGGAGTTCACGGCACTGATAGACACGGGAACCACCCACAACTTCTTCAGCACAAGGGCAGCTCAAGCGGCTGAATTGCAATTCGAAGCCAACACGGGCACCAGAGTGACGGTAGCCAATGGTGACCGAGTGCCATGCAGTGGACTGGCTAGAGATGTCGAGATCAAAGTGGGTAAGGACATATTCACCATCAACGCGTACTCCATTCCCCTTGACTGCTTCGATATGGTCCTTGGAGTGGCGTTCCTGAAACCACTTCATACTGTACTGATGGATTTCGATGACTTAGTCATGGCTTTCAACTACAATGGGCAGTGTGTACTTTGGAAAGGAATAGGATCACACCGATGCGATATCACCTCCCTAACAGCCATTAGACATGAGGGACACTCTGTTCCAGATCATAGCACTACTGCTCACGGTCAGGGTCAGACAGCAGCACCAAAGGCAGATATCAGACAGCAAGAGGAGACTGTTTTACATCAACTTCTACAGAGCTTTGAGGATGTGTTCGAGGAGCCAAAGGGCTTACCACCAGCTAGAGAGTGTGACCACCGCATCCGTCTCAAATCCAATGCAGAACCCATCGCGGTACATCCATACAGATACCCACAGTTACAGAAAAACGAACTTGAGAATCAATGCATCACAATGCTCAAGCAAGGTATCATCAGAGCTAGCACATCTCCATTTTCTGCACCGGTTCTCCTAGTTAAGAAGCATGATGGCACGTGGCGCTTTTGTGTGGACTTTCGAGCTCTGAATGAAGCAACTGTTAAGGAAAAATTTCCAATCCCAGTAGTCGAGGAGTTACTTGATGAGCTACATGGTGCCAAATTTTTCACCAAGTTGGACCTAAGGTCAGGATACCATCAGGTCCGGGTACACCCAGCAGACATTGCAAAGACGGCCTTCCGGACGCACCATGGGCATTTTGAGTTCTTGGTAATGCCATTTGGTCTCTCTAATGCTCCCTCAACCTTCCAAGCCCTCATGAACTCAGTGCTAGGTCCATTCCTCCGCAAGTTCGTCCTTGTGTTCTTCGATGATATACTCATCTACAGTCAGACATGGACAAAGCATCTTCAACACATCAGAGCAGTCCTGAGTGTGCAGCGGTCTAACAGTCTACATGTAAAGAGATCAAAGTGCTCTTTTGCTACAACAACTGTTTCTTATTTGGGCCATGTCATATCCTCCGAGGGAGTTTCAATGGACAGCTCCAAGGTGGCGTCAGTGGACTCATGGCCACAGCCCCGATCAGCTTGAGGACTTCGGGGATTCCTGGGCCTAGCCGGTTACTACCGAAAATTCATCAAGGGATTTGAATCCATCGCCGCTCCACTTACTCAGCTGCTCAAGAAGAACTTGTTTCAGTGGACTGAAGAAGCTACTGCTGCATTTCTGTCATTAAAGAAGGCCCTCACATCTGCACCTGTGCTCCATTTGCCGGATTTCCAACAGTCTTTCATTGTGGAGTGCGACGCATCTGGATCAGGATTTGGGGCAGTGCTTCACCAAGGTTCGGGTCCCATTGCCTTCTTCAGTAAACCATTTGCACCCAAACATTTAAAAGTGGCAGCATATGAGAGGGAACTGATAGGATTAGTTCAAGCTGTTCGACATTGGAGACCCTACCTTTGGGGCCGAAACTTCATAGTGCGAACTGATCACTACGCTCTCAAATTCATGTTAGATCAAAGGCTGTCCACAATACCACAAACACAATGGATCAGTAAACTGTTTGGCTATGATTTCAGTGTGGAATACAAGCCGGGGAAATTGAACACTGTGGCTGATGCATTATCCAGGAGGGACAGCGAGGAAGTCAGTCTCCACACCATTTCCACACCTACTTTTCAGCTCTATGATCAGATAAGGGACACTATTTCTGCATGCACCTCACTCTCAGCCCTAAGAAACAATATAATTGCTGGACTAAAAGAACCAGAATGGAGTGTGAAGGATGACCTGATATTGAAGAGGGGAAAGATCTACATTCCATCTGATTCAGATCTGGTCCATACAGTGCTCACACTAGCACACTCGCATACACATGAAGGGATACAGAAAACTCTACACAGGCTGCGTGCAACTTTCCATATTGATCAAGATCATCGTCTGGTCACTGATTTTGTCAAAACATGCTCTACATGTCAGCATAACAAATCAGAAAGTCTACACCCGGCCGGCTTACTCCAGCCTTTACCCATTCCATCTCGTGTCTGGGCAGACATATCAATGGATTTCATTGAGGCATTGCCAAAGGTACATGGAACGAGCGTGATCCTCACAGTGGTAGACAGGTTTTCAAAATATGCCCATTTCATTCCCCTTGGACATCCATACACCGCCACATCTGTTGCTCGAGCTTTCTTCAACGACATTGTCCGACTACATGGCCTGCCCGAGTCAATTGTGTCAGATCGTGACCCAGTGTTCACCGGCCACGTTTGGAGGGATCTATTCAAATTTTCAGGGGTTTCACTGAAATTGAGCACTGCATTCCACGCTCAGACGGATGGACAGTCAGAGGCGGTCAACAAAACAATCAGTATGTATCTCAGATGCTTGACAGGGGACAGACCAAGATCATGGATTGATTGGCTACCTTGGGCAGAGTTCTGTTACAACTCATCATACCACTCAACTCTACGGGCCACTCCATTTCAGGTCGTCTATGGCCGAACACCACTAACCATTCCACCATATCAAGTGGGCACAGCTCAGATAGAGACGGTGGACACAATGCTAGCTGACCGAGACGAGTTTCTACTAGAAGTACGCACAAGGCTGACTCAGGCACAAGAGTATGCAAGAAGGTACTATGATGCACACCACCGGGAACTTGAGTTCCAGCCAGGAGCTTGGGTGTGGCTTCGCTTGCTCAATAGACCAACCCACTCCCTCGTGCCGGGACCTCACACAAAACTGTCACCCAAGTATGCTGGACCATATCAGATCAAGGAACACATTGGCACGGTTGCTTATCGCCTAGTCCTTCCACACAAATCCATGATGTGTTCCATGTTGGTCTCCTCAAGTCATTCCAGGGGACACCACCAGCTACTACACCTCCCCTACCTCCTCTGCACAATGGCCGGGTTCTACTCAAGCCGAAACGTGTGCTGGGATCAACCGTCAAACAAGGTTCTTGGCACGTCCTGGTCCAGTGTGAAGACATGCCTACGGCTGAAGCTACTTGGGAGCAGGTGGATCAATTTCGCAACTCGTTTCCTTCGTTCCAGCTCGAGGACGAGCTGTTCGTCGAGGGGGGGAGAGATGTTGTGTACGCACGAAGGAGCCACGCCTAAGCCTGAGGACAGCCGCGACACGACGAGATCGTGGGGGAGCGTCGGCGTGCGCCGGTTTTCATCAATTCAGTTGTGTATTTGAGTTGTTTCATTTCACGTGTGGGTGTTAGTTGGTTAGGGAGGAACTCTATAAGCCAGGGACTCTTGTATCTTAGGAAGGTAACTAGAGATTGATTGAATCTCTCTGGTTCAGTTAATTCAACATCGTCAGTTCCTCTCACCGTAACACTGTTGTCGCGAGGAAACTCAGAGGTCGTCGGCCGTCAGGACGGCGACCGAACGACGCCGCCACCGGGGTCCTTCTCCTCTGCCTCCCATCGCCCACTCCTACAACCTCCGCCATTCCCCGAGCTCCAACAAAGAGTCTACCACATTTATTAGCAGAATGGTATCCCACTTGGGTGATCTTGACTTGCTATCTATAAACACTGTATAAAGCTAAAAATCCAGTACTCAACCAGCCATTGCAATCATGATGTTCAACTGTTCCTGAACTGCCCCGACAAGATAAACTGTTGTCACAAAATGCTGCGCAAAGTAGGAAATAATGTGTATATATAAGCAAGATGCAGAAGCAGAATGGAAGCAAACCTGCATGGTGCCGAGGTTCATCCGATCGGTGACAACAAGGAAGACGTGCTTTGAGGGGTCGATGGAGTTGGCGATGGCGGAGCGCATGACGTAGGAGGCCACGAGCACGTTGTCGGAGAAGATTGCGTAGTGGAATAGCGCGGTGTCCTCGAGCGCCCGCGGCGGCGGCACCGGGTCCGCGTACTGCTCGGGCCTGGTGATCCGCTCGGTGGTGAGGCGGACGGCGAGGCAGTGGAGCGGCTTGGGGATGGACTTTGCGGCGATGAGGGAGGCGAAGGAGCCTCGCTTCTTGGCACGCGCGAGCAGCTCGTTCTGCGCGAAGATGGCGTCCTTGAGGCGCTGGATCTTGAGCTGTGGGTCGAAGAGCGGCTTGGACTCGGCGATGGCAGCGCGCGCGGCGCGGATCAGGTCCTTGGCCTGGAGGTCGAGCTGGCGGGAGGACGAGGCGTTGGTGGCGGCAGCGGGGTCGGAGGGGGACGGGTCCGAGACGGTGGCGGTGTCGGCGGCGGAGAGGGCACGGAGCGTGTTGGTGAGGTTGCGATGGAGCGAGGAGAGGAGGCGGAGGTGGCGCGCACGGTCGAGGTGGAGGCGACGGCGTCCGAGGCCTGCTTCCGGATCTGCCCCGCCCAGAGGCGTTCCCCGTTCACGGCCGCGGACCCGCCGGCGGCAGCCACGGGCACGGCGGCGGAGACGGCGAGGAGGAGGAGGAAAGCGATGTGTTGACGCTTTTCTAGTCAACACACACGAGCGCTAGATCGCGCGGAACGTCAAAACGCTGAACTCGCCGAGCTCCTGCCCGGACCGGTCTGACCGGTCAGGGGCACCGGTCTGACCGGTGGCTGCAGAGGCGTGGTGAAAGCCTAAGATCGCCACCTCGGGAGGAGGTGGTGCGCCTAGGGTTGCTCTAAGGTCGGCAAGGCCACTCAAAACGTCCCTGATCGTCGTCGAGACAAACAAGGAAAGCACGAGGTTGGAAAAGCTAGGTTTTGAGAGATAAAAGTTGTAGAAAGTAATAATCGATTGGGTGAATCCACCTCAAACGGCTGTAGCCCTTTATATTTATAGGGTGGGGAGGTCTTGCCCCGCAAGGAATCCTTTTACAACTCGAAATTCGCTAGGACTCCTCAATTCTACTCGGACTCGGGGTCCACCGGTCAGACCGGTCAGGCCCACCGGTCAGACTAGTGTGGCCGTTGCCGGATAGGCTACAGGACGCCCTACCGGTCAGACCGTTGTGGGACACCGGTCTGACCGGTGGCGTCAGCCTGATCGGCTTTGTGCCAATTTTGGGTGCGAACATATGCCCCCCTGTTTTTTAGTAAAGCTTGCTGTCTAAAAAATAATTCTAAGGTCGATGTGACATTTCACCCGCCATTTTTTGGTCTAAGGGCGATTTTAGATTTAAATCGGCCATATCCTATCAAGCATCTTGCCAGACACTTGGATGAAATTTCTTCAAGTACCTCCCATTAAGAGCCCTTGGAAGCCGCTGTCCTTGCAAAGTCTCCACCATGTAAGAATTCCCAGAACAAACCTTGACAACCTTGTACGGACCTTCCCAACTTGGAGACCACTTGCCGAACTTGTTACTCTTAGATCCAATAGGTAAAATCATCTTCCAAACCAAGTCACCTACCTGAAAAGATTTGGCTTTTACCTTCTTCTTGTATGCTCTAGCAACTCTCCTCTTGTCCTTTTCAATTTCCTCCAAAGCCTCCATACGCTTGTCGGTCACTTCATCATTATTGTCCATCATCAAAGCATAATATGACTCAACATCATGATTATTCTGCTTTGCAAGTCTATATGCGCCTAGATTCACCTCAACAGGTAAAACGGCCTCTTGACCATACACAAGCTCAAAAGGAGTAACCTTAGTAGCACCATGTCTAGAAATACGATGAGCCCATAAAGCTTCAGATAATACCTCATGCCATCTTCTAGGATTGTCTTCTATCTTCTTCTTGATGAGCTTCACCAAAGTTTTGTTGCTAGACTCGGGTTGACCATTGGCTTGAGCATAATATGGAGATGAATTGAGCAATTTAATACCATAGGAATCAACAAATTCACGCACCTCTTTGGATATGAATGAAGTCCCTTGATCCGTAGTCAATGTCTGCGGAATGCCAAACCTATGTATGATATGCCCAGTAATAAACTCAATCACCTCTCTATGTGTCATATTCTTTAAAGGAATAGCTTCAGTCCACTTGGTAAAGTAATCAGTAGCCACGATCACAAAACAATGCCCCTTTGACGACGAAGGATGAATCTTGCCAATAAAATCCAAACCCCATCCTCTAAAAGGCCAAGGCTTGATAATCGGATGCATCAACGCAGCAGGCACCAACTGAACATCTCCATGCCTTTGACACTCTTCACAACCTTTGTAGTATCTAAAACAATCGGCTATCATGGTAGGCCAATAAAAGCAAGCTCGCCTGAGGAGCCACTTCATCTTGGGAGCCGATTGATGAGTACCACAAATACCTTCATGAACCTCTGCCATAGCCAACCTAGCTTGATCAGGACCCAAACACTTAAAAAGCAAATCATCCGTGGTCTGACGATACAATTCACCATCATCAAGAACAAACTTAAGAGCCCATCGTCGGACTTTTCTATCAACTGAACTGCTAGGATTATGCAAATAATCAACCAGAGGCTTTCTCCAATCCTCCACCTCATCTTTGTCATGAAAAACTAAGGAGGAACTTTTACCAGGGGACCAGTCAGACTGGTCATGAGCATCGGTCAGACCGGTGCTGTTAGCCGACCCAGAACCAGGGGACCAGTCAGACCGGTCAGTGACATCGGTCAGACCGGTGTCATCGGTTAGACCGGTCGGCTGCATCGGCCTGACCAGTGCGTCCAGAGCAAAACACTCGGCTATAAGCAACGGTTTGTGTTCTTGAAAATTTCTTTTTCGAACATTATAACCAGATGCTTGCTGAGCCAGAGCATTAGCTCTAGGATTTTCCTCTCATGGCACATGATAGATAACAAATTCATCCATATAAGATATGATGTCTAAACACTTATCAAGATAAGCATTTAAAAAGCCATTTAGACATTGACATACCTTGGATACTTACTGCACCACCAATAAAGGATCTCCATATGCTTCCACATGTTTTACTCTCATGTCATGCAAAATCTCTAATCGAAATAGAAGAGCCTCATATTCGGTTTGGTTGTTAGTACAATCATGATCCAATCGGTTAAGAGCTTCAAAAACAGCCCCACTTGGTGAAATAATGACAACTCCAACACCACAACCATCTTTACAAACCGATCCATCAAAATGCAACTTCCATGGAGTAAAAGTAACATAACCGACATTCAAATCAAGTTGCTTATCTACTCTATGTCCAACAATAAAGTCGGCAACAATTTGACCTTTCATTGAACTTAATGGCTCACAATGCAAATCATACTCAACTAAAGCATAAGCCCATTTGCCGACTCTACCACTTAAAATTGGTTTATGCAACATGTATTTGATTATGTCGGTTTGACATGCTACTATGCAAGTACTAGGTAATAGATAATGCCTCAACTTGGTACAAGTATGATATAGTGATAAACACAACTTTTCAATAAAAGTGTACCTTGTTTCGGCGTCCAGCAATATTCTACTCTCATATGCAACAATGTACTCCTTGCCTTCGGTTTCTTGAGTTAAAACACCTCCAATGACATCCTTCTCAGCCACTACATACAACTTGAAAGAAATACCACTCTTGGGCGCTTGAAGAACGGGTGGTGAAGTCAAATAGCTCTTAATCTCATCAAATGCCTCTTGTTGCTTTACCCCCCAAGTGAAGTCAACATCATTTTTCAACTGAAGTAAAGGAGTAAAAGCATTCACCTTCCCGGACAAGTTACAAATGAACCTCCTCAAGTAATTTACCTTGCCCAAGAACTTTTGCAAATCCTTTTTACAAGTAGGTGCTTTAACATTCCGGATTGCCTCAATCTTTTTAGGATCTATCTCTATGCCTTTCTCATGCACAATGAAGCCTAAAAACTTCCCAGCCGATACACCAAAAGCACATTTGAGTGTGTTCATCTTTAATTTGTACCGACGTATTTTCTCAAAGGCAAGTCTTAAATCAGCTAAATGAGAATCATTTCCAGCCGATTTGACAACAATGTCGTCGATATAAACCTCTACTATGATGCCAAGCAAATCATGAAAGATTAAATTCATAGCCCTTTGATAAGTAGCACCCGCATTTTTCGATCCAAAAGTCATAACAACCCACTCAAATAAGCCAACAAAACCGGGACAAATGAAAGCCGTTTTGGATATATCCTCTTCGGCCATAAAGATTTGATTGTAACCAGTATTACCATCAAGAAAGCTAAGAATTCTATGTCCGGATGCAGCATTAACAAGAAAATCGGCTATAGGCATAGGATATTCATCTTTAGGAGTAGCTCTATTAAGATCTCTAAAATCAATGCAAACACGAAGCTTTTTTGTCCCTTTTTTCTCAACAGGCACAATATTAGAGATCCAATCAGCATAACGACAAGGCCTAATAAACTTTGCATCAAGTAACCGATTGACTTCCTCTTTCACTCGGTCATAAATATCGGGATTAAAGTTTCTACGAGGTTGTTTATAAGGCCTAAATCCAGGTTTAATAGGTAAATGATGCTCAACTAAATCACGACTTAAACCAGGCAATTCATTGTAGTTCCATGCAAAACAATCAACATACTCCTTTAACAACTTTATTAAATCAGATTTAAACAAAGGATCAAGATTCTTGTTTACAAATGTCGGCCTAGGTATAGTACCATCACCAATATCAACCTCCTGTAAAGGATCAGCCGACGTAAACCCTTGTCCTAACTTGCTCAAATCATCAAAGTCTTCGATGGCCTCACACATATCGTTCTTATGCGCCCGATAGTGCTCTCGCCTTTGTTGCAACCACTCCAGATTTGCCTCCATGAAATCAAAAGAGAGGTTCTAGCCTGATCAACGATCGGCTTCATGACAACAGTAGCAAAGCCATCTTTGGTAGAATCAATAAGCCTTAAATTAGATAGATCTAAACCAGTTAAGCACTTAAGATTCTCATGATTATCCATAGTAGGACTATCGGCCACTGCAACACAAGCCGATGTATCACCATGAACAATCTCTACCTCGTCGCCTACCCATTGGATTAAAAATTGATGCAAGGTAGAAGGCACACACTGATTTGCATGAATCCAATCACGACCAAGGATGAGACTGAAGTTACCTTGTGTCTCAGCGACGAAGAATGTCGTGGCCAACGTCTTCCTCCCAACGGTGAGCTCCATAGAGATGACACCTTTAGCTCCCATCGGCTCGCCTCCTCCCACACCGCTGACGGTCATGTTGGTCTTGATCAGTTCATCATCCGAACCTCCCAGCTTCTTGAACAAAGAATACGGCATCAAGTTGACGATCGCTGCTCCGTCCACCAGCATGCGAGAGATAGGCTTCCCATTGATGTGTCATTTCATGTACAAAGCCATCAAATGATTTTCAGCAGCTTTAGGCTTCTGGAAAATAGCTTCCTTTGGCCCAAAGTCGAGATTCGCGACGTCCTCCTCCGAGAGCACATATCCATCCATAGACATATGGATCACGTTGATGTCCAAATTCATGCGCTCGGGCGAAGAACTGTAATCAACAAGCTCCTCATCGTCTTCTGGTGCAGGATCCGATGCGGACTTGTCATCACAAACCATGGGGACCGAAGAAGAGAAACCGGGCGGCGTCTCTGGGTCATCGGTCTGACCGTCGAGCTCCACCGGTCTGACCGGTGTGACCGGTCTGACCGACCCCTCCACCGGTCTGACCGGTGCTGGCTAGGAGCTGGTCTTGACTCTCCACTCTTTCCCTTGAGGTACCATGGTCCTGTACTGGTTGAAAGCTTCATCCCTTTGCTTCTCTAGCTCCTTCTCCCTCTTCTCTTGAAACCTCAGGCATTGAAGCTTCCTCCTTTGTGTGCGAGTCAAACCGGGAGGACACCACCTTGGCAAGAAGTACTTGGAGTTGGAACCACTTCCACTGGCCTCATGATCATTAGCAGCAGCAAACACTCCTGGATTTGATGTCACAACCTTATTGTTTGGAACAATCGGTCTTTTGCCATCTTCTCCAATAGGAACATCCATTGACCCAATCTGAATAATATCTTGATTTGTAGTCCTCTCTGGATCAATTTCCATTTTCTTCACCTCCTCCTTCTGCTTCGGCTTGTAAACTTGCTTCACGGGAGGTGGCACGGCTTTTCTGGCCGCACCGGTCTGACCGGTGGTAGCGACCGGTCTGACCGGTCGGGTCTGATGACCCTGATCATAACGGCGCGGAGCCAATCGGTCTTGGATAGGCCTGGAGATCCTGTCGAAAGCTGATTTCTGTCCTCCCCATCCACGATGAAAGGCTTGTTGATATGGCACCCACATCACTCCATTATCATCATAAATTGGGCGTGGTGCATGTGAACTTGATGAAGCCCATGGTGGAGTAAAGCGTTGCCCTTGCTACGATGATTCCCCCTTGAGTCTTGTAGCAGCCCTTGGAGGTGAAGATGAACCTCCTTGTTGTGTAGGTGACCTCATCCTTTTTTTTAACGGCTGATCACTTGTAACGGCCTTTTGCTTGGAATACTTATCAAATAACATATCGAAAGTGACCTTTGGCCTAGGACCACTCCCCTGATTCTTTGCTACATTAAGTTTCCAGTTTCCAATCTCCGGACGGCTTGGCTTGATCATCCTCGGACGGCCTGGGGGTGCACCGGTCTGACCAGTCACCTCCACCGGTCTGACCGGTCTGGCCAGAGACGGCTCAGACGGTCGTTGATCGGCGGGTGTGGACGACCCTTGCCCACCATGTCCAGAGGCACTCACTGTAACCTTGAAGGTCTCTTTGCCATCAGGAGTCTTCTCATACTCAACTTTGCGAACCAGCTCCTTTCCTCTTAAATCGGGCTTAGCCTCCCCGATTACCACGTTCTTGCCTTTAGCTACTTCAGCTTGATGTGGCCGAAGCAGTACCTTAGGCTGCTGTAAATCCATGGTGTTGATTGGAAAAGGAGCTTTATCCACTTGCATCTCATGAAAAGTCAAACGACCTTCATTTATGGCCGATTGAACCTGTCGACGAAACACATTGCAATCATTAATAGCATGAGAAAATGAATTATGAAATTTGCAATATGCACGTCTTTTCAACTCTTCAAGTGGAGGAATAGTATGAGTTAATTTGATATTTCCAGATTTAAGCAATTCATCAAATATGCGATCACATTTGGAAACATCAAAAGTAAATTTAATTTCTTCTTGCCGACCTTTACTAGCCGGCTTAAGGGATGAGCAAGAATAAGTTTTTTCTTTAGAGGGCCAAACAAATTCAGCAGCATAAATTTCTTTATCACTATCATCCAAACTATCAGAATCATAATCAATAACATGAACATTAGAACGACGTGATTTAAAGTTATCTTTCTCTTTATTCATTCGGTTTTCAACAACTAAAGCTCTTACTTGAACTTGTGCAACCGAAAGAAAATCAGAGCCCTCTATCTTATCCCTAATGGATGACCTTAAACCTTTTAGACAAATGTCTGCAAGGTCCATATCAGTGATTGACAAATTAAAGCACCGGTTTTTAGTTTCTTTAAACCTTTTGATGTAGGCAGAGACAGTTTCATCTCTTCCTTGTCTAACCGATGTTAAGTCTGTCAATTTTAATTGTATGCTCCCACTATAAAAGTGATCATGAAACTTACGTTCTAACATATCCCAAGATATAATAGAACCGGGAGCAAGCGAAGAAAACCAAGCAAAAGTGGTGCCAGACAAAGATAGAGAAAATAAGCGTACTTTCAAAGCATTATAGACACCAGCTTCACCTAGTTGCGCAGTGTATTGGCTAATATGCTCCCACGTGGTTCGGTCATCATCACCACTAAATTTAATCAAATCAGGCATACGCCAACCACGTGGGAGAGGAAATCTATCAAACTCGAGATCGTATGGCTTTTGATACAAATTAGTATTACCAATGTCAACACCAAGTTTGGTTTTTACCACATTAGCCAAATCTTTCTTAAATCTATTAAATTTCGCCCAATTAGGATTATTTGGCTGTGGTGGCTGAGGATTCTCCAAATTCAACTTATTTAAGTAGGGAGCTATCTTAGCTTGAGCTAGCCTGTAACTTTCAAAAATATCGTCTGGAATAATGTTTTTGGAAGCCGATGTATTCATTGTCGTACTATAATGAGGTCCAACATTACTGATTGTATTAGAAAAAGTAGGGACCATCTGATTTGGCACGACAGAAATTGGTAAAGGCTGGTCGAGCACCAACTCCATAGCACCGGTCTGACCGGTACCCTGCACCGGTTCAACCGGTGCAGCCATGTTTGGCCTGTGCGGTTGAAACTGAGGATACTGACAAGATACTGGATTTGGTGTCAAACCATATGCATAATTACCATTATTTACAGGCAGAGGTGCTAAGCTAGGATGGGACCCTTGAGGATTAGCTTTAGGAGTACTACTATTAGTTTCATTATTAGCATAACCTAAAGCCCTATCTTTTTCAAGATCCTCTAACCGTTCTAAACGTGCAATATATGAAGCAAGTAATTCATCGCTTTACACTATAGATTTCATAGGAGAAGTTTCAGGCGGGGGTTTCTTACTTACAGTGGGAATTACCTCAACATTACTGTCGTTTAGCCTGATCGCCGGCAGCTCGAACTCTTTCAATCTTGCCACCTTACCGGACCGATCCTTCTTGACGCCAACTAGGAATTGTACTTGCATGTACTCTTGTAGCGCCTTGAACTTCTGCTGCTCCTCCGGAGAGAGATCTTCTAGGGACGCGGTGACAATGTTGTTCATGTCAAGTTCACACCGAGCACCCATCTGGCTGAGGTCAGATTGAACGGTTTCAGCAACCTGATCTTTCTTCCCCAGCGGAGTCGCCAAAAGTATGTTGACGCTTTTCTGGTCAACACACACGAGCGCTAGATCGCGCGGAACGTCGAAACGCTGAACTCGCCGAGCTCCTGCCCGGACCAGTCTGACCGGTCAGGGGCACCGGTCTGACCGGTGTTTGCAGATGCGCGGTGAAGACCTAAGATCGCCACCTCGGGAGGGACCCCGTCGGACGTGGCACGCCTAGGGTTGTTCTGAGGTCGGCAAGGCCACTCAGAACGTCCCTAATCGTCGTCGAGACAAACAAGGAAAGCACGAGGTTGGAAAAGCTAGGGTTTGAGAGGTAAAAGTTGTAGAAAGTAATAATCGATTAGGTGAATCCACCTTAAACGGCCGTGGCCCTTTATATTTATAGGGTGGGGAGGTCTTGCCCCGCAAGAAATCCTTTTACAACTCGAATTTCGCTAGGACTCCTCAATTCTACTCGGACTCGGGGTCCACCGGTCAGACCGGTCAGGCCCACCGGTCAGACCGGTGTGGCCGTTGCCGGATCGGCTACAGGACGCCCTACCGGTCAGACCGTTGAGGGACACCGGTCTGACCGGTGGCGTCAGCCTGATCGGCTTTGTGCCAATTTTGGGTGCGAACACGATGACCACGACAGGACGGGCGCCGGGCCAAGGGTTCCAGGCTGCGGATGCCATGGGTCTCAGAGCTCGCGCTCCCCGGGAGCCTCTCGGATTGGCGGGGAGAGAGGGGGAGGGGGAAAGGAAGCAGTGGCGCACTGTGCAGTGGGGTGGGGGATTGGAAGAAGAAGAGAGGGAGGCGGGTATTTAATTAACCGGGAATGGGAGATTAGCATCTGTGAATTAATGACGATGGCCAGGTCCCGCAGCATCGCCGACACATCTGGTTCGCTCTAACTGACACGTGGGGCACCACACGCTCGGTCCCACATGTCGGTGAAGTTGGTTAGGATCTGGGCCCGGGTCTCGTGGCCGCGTACCGGACTGAAGCGGACCCGTGTTCTGCACTTCTGCTGGTGGGCCAACTCGTCAGTGGGGTGTTGTTGGTTTCGGTGGTGAACGAACCTTCCGATGGGAATGTCGAGTGGCCGAATGGTGCGGTGCGCGGTGGCCGGAATTCTGGTATTGGCACAATGGCACGAGTGGTTGCTAGATTTTGGAGCACGGTCTTCCGCGCCGCGTCCTGCCCGTTGACTGGTAGGTTCAGGCGTTCAGCCAATGCGCTGGATTCGTCCAGCCTAGAACAAAAAATCATTTTGCCTCACGACACAAAGCATTCCGTTTCAGTCCTACTATGGTTCTGGTACGGGTAGCAGTAGTAGATTGAAGTAATGGAAGGGATTTGAGACGAATTGAGAGTTTTTGGTAACGCTCTACATTGGATGTAGCGAGTAGGAGGTACTACCTCCGTCTCTAAATATAAACATTCTTCAGTTTCCGTGATGCACGTTTGAACATTCGTCTTATTCAAAAAATTTGTGAAAATGTAAAAATAATTATGATACACTTAAAATATATATGATGATAAAACATGTTATAACAAAATAAATAATATTTTTATAATTTTTTTGAATAAGACGAATGGTCAAACGTGATCAGCAAAAGTCAACAAATACTTACATTTAGGGACGGAGGGAGTAAGCCGGAGTACCTTAGCAATCCCAATTTGTCTGTGGTAGGAATTTTAAACCACTAAGGACATGTGAAGTTGAGTTTTAAATTTTGAGCACAAAACAAGATTCTCCAAACAGCACTTGATTATATTATGGAGGGAACAAACACTTATATCTTGCTACAGCACATTAACTAACAACTTAGGCATGGTCAGATGGTCTCCCTAATAAAAAAAAAATCTCCCACAAGCATTGAGTACTAATTAAGGAATAAAACATATGCAACCTAATATGTTAGGGACAAAGCTATGCTCAAGATATCCGCTAGTTGGTTTGATCAAGTTTTATCCACCAATGATCATGAAAACCAAATAGAAGTCAATGCTTTAAACCAAATAGGAGTAAAGGGAGAATATGAGGTTTGCGGCTTCTCTGTCTCCTTTAGGCAACTCCAACCAAGCCCTCACCCCCCTCTCAGGCCGTGCACTAGTGGAGATGCGCGCGAGAGAGATAGGATGCGGGCGGCGGGGTGGCGGGGATGCGTGCGAGAGAGAGAGAGGGGGTGGGGTTGGCCTGTGCGCGATGGGATCAGGCCGCGGCGGGCTGACGCGGGAAGGGAGAGTGGGGGCGGCGGCGATGCGCGAGAGAGAGTGGAGAGACCGAGAGTGGGGATCGGGAAGGTGGGGAGAGCGGGGTGGGTGGGTGGGGGGGTTTAAAAACAAAATACCTACTGACAGGTAGGGTTCAAATAAAAAAGAGATTTGGTTACAAATAGGGAGGTATATAAGAGATGGGTTGGAGTTGACCTTATGTGTCCCATCTGTGTCTCTCTACACGTGGTTCCTCTTCAGAAGCTACGCCTACCAATTTTCCATTGTCACGTCGTATACACGTGGTTCCTCTTCAGAAGCAAGCTAGGCCTACCAATTTTTCATTGTCACGCCATATACAGGTGGTTCCTCTTCAGCAGCTAGGCCTACCAATTTTCCATTGTCACGCCGTTAGTGCTTCCCTCCATCTCTGCTCATCTCTACCTAATACTAGGTGATACCTCGCGCGTTGCTACGGAATCTTTTGGTGAAATTTGAAAATAAAAATACTAAAGTAAAATTTGGAAACATACACAATACGATTCATTCTTCGTATTCTTACATGGAGGATGACGTGACGCGTTGGTGGAAGATGACGTGGCGTGTTGAGAATTGGTGGGGTGCTTAGTGGAGGATGATGTGGCGCGTTGTGAGAATTAGCAATCAATGTATCTTGGTGGGGTGCTTAGTGGAGGTTGGCCTGGTGCGTTGGTGGAGGATGATATGGCGCGTGGAGGATTCATTCTTCGTATTCTTACATGGAGGATGACGTGACGCATTGGTGGAAGATGACGTGGCGTGTTGAGAATTGGTGGGGTGCTTAGTGGAGGATGACGTGGTGCGCTGTGAGAATTAGCAATCAATGCATCTTGGTGGGGTGCTTAGTGAAGGTTGACGTGGTGCGTTGGTGGAGGATGATATAGCGCATTGAGGATTGAAAGAATTCCTTAGTGGAGAACGCTAACATAGTTTTGTATGATTAAAGGCTAAAAAACCGAGACGCCAAGCAGGCACAGGTGGGATTCGAAACCACGTCTCCACCTTCGAAGGAAGGATGCAGACCATCTCCACTACATCACGTTTTATGTTTTAGTTGAACATTTTAAGTTATATAAATCATGTTTTACTGTAAGCATTATATATTTAGCAAATTACCAAAATTCCTTGACTCTAAAATATTGTGCCTTCATGCTTATTTTAATTTTGTTTTTCTATATGTTAGTTTTCATACTTGAAGGACCATCGGTTTAAAAATATATTAAACGTGTTTCGAGAATATATATTGAACGTGTTTCGAGAATCCAACATAATGGAGTATAAAGTTACACAAGACCGTAGAAAATGTCACATGTCAAACTATGTAATTGCGGACTGGGCACATGCTACTCATGTGCATTGAGAAACAAGTTCACATCTACGAAGACATGTACATTGCATCTCTTAAACAATTGATCCTCTATGTAAGTAGTCATAGAAAATCGATAGGAGACGTAAATAGGTGGTCTTAGTGCATGATGACGTGGATAGATTGCATACTAAGAGATATGCAATTAATGATTGTTAGTGGGGTGGATCTATATAGGTTACATAGATATAGATATTTTACTCATCAATTCAGATAAGAGAGTACCATTAGAGTTTTGCCCGCATTGTATGGTGCCATATTGTTGTATCTATTTTTGATCTTAGCAAATCTCTTTTATAATGGATCTATATAGGTTACATAGATATAGATATTTTACTCATCAATTCAGATAAGAGAGTACCATTAGAGTTTTGCTCGCATTGTATGGTGCCGTATTGTTGTATCTATTTTTGATCTTAGCAAATCTCTTTTATAAACAAAAATGATTATTTGAGTATAATGATGTGCGTACAGATCCACTATATGCAATAAACATAAAGTGAAGGAAATAGAAAAACTTCATAAATTTTTAAAAATACAATTAGCATGTTATCGTTGCAATGCACGGGCATTTTGCTATTTTTTTAACGTCACAAATAATTACTGCAGTTAGGGGAAAATAATGGAGGGAAAAGTTGCAAAAGGTAAAAATTCTCTGGTGGAAAAATTCTAGAAGACAGGATGCCAAAGGTTGGTATGAGACCCGTGATCATGGTCAAGAGCAGAGATTTGGAAGAACCCCCTTTTAGAGATCCGGTCTGGGGAAGTGTTCGTGTGCTAAGCGAAGACGATTGAGGGTGATTAGTTGCTGATGAGATGTTTGTGGAAAATACTAAAAGTAGAGAGACTCTAGGTATTTGGTCAGGTTCAGGCCTCCCGGAGGATAATAGCCCTATGTCCTGTGTGATTCACTAGAGAGTGAGTTGTGCTCGCAGGGAGCCGATCCCCCTTTTCGAGGGTTACATGTTCTCTTTTATAGCTATCTTATGGCGGTTCATCCATACCGCCTCTTGGTGTGAACGCGTCACATGTTGTGAGGGCGCCCACAACACTGTGCGGCCCCTGCCAGGTGTGTCTTATGGTCGAGGTGTGGGCGGCTGTCACTTCCATACGTTGTGGGTCCCGCCTGATGTGCAGTCGGTCGGGAGGCTCCTGGGAGAGCCTTCTGGGACTCCCCCCGGGAGACGTCTCAGGGTGATCCGCCTGCATGGGCGAACTCCTCTTCTGTGTTCTCATGGGCCCCACCGGATGTCAGCGCGGCCTGCCTTCGCGTCTTCCCTATACAGGTTCTACGCACGCAGGAGATTCCATCAGCGGACCTAAGGATGACTGACACTGCTTGAGCGTGGTGCCAGTGTCAAGCTCGAGGTCCGACGGGCTCCTGCAGACACACCATCCTGGCCCCCCATAAGGATGATGCTTTTACGAGGACGGGGCGACCGCTTGTGCCGTGCCGTCGTGTCAACTATCTTGCCTTAGTTCCTGTGTCGTCCTTTCTTCCAGGCGAAGAGAAGTCCGCGACCAGGAGTCCCCCGGGTAGGTGACCTCAGGGATGACGTTGTCCTAAGAGATTTACTCCTGATGCTATCCTCAAGCTGGTTAAGCCTTGAGTTAATAAGTCTGAATCGGTGGGCCCCATCAATCAGTGACTAACTACGGGGACCCTCGTTCCCTTGATGTCGACAGTAGCCCCCGGCCCTACACTGGTGCAAGGCCCATGCGCTAGCTGTAGGGTCAAAATGCGATCTTCTGTTGGGCCCGTCGACTCTCCCTTTCCCAACCAACCCACGATCGACTTGGTTTGGATTCCAGGAGTTAATGCATGCCTTCATTGCCTTGGTGGAGGACGTGCACCGGTGTCGAGGTTCTCAACCACCGGCAGTAGATTTGTAACGGATCGTGTGTCGTACCCGGATGGATGGCACGAGAGACACAAGGGTTTTATACTGGTTCGGGCCTCCGGAGAGTAATACCCTACGTCCAGTTCTGAGTACTCATGTTCCTATGCCAAGGATGTCTGTAGTAGGGGTTACAAACTACGTGATCGGTCGTCCCTTCAAACGGTTGCACTCCTCCCCCTTTAATAGACACAACGGTGAGGGGCGAAAAAGGGAAAACAAGAAAAAGCTACAGTACTACGATAGTGGGGGGTCTTTTCGGATGTCGACGTCCGTCAGGAGGCATTGAAGGGCGCTAAGCTGTAGTGGCGTTGGAGACTACCACGTGTACTGGTGACACTGTTCATTCCGGGTACTTGGCGCCTCCTCCGAGTGGTTCACTTGATGACTCAGCCCTCTTGAGTGTTGCTTAAGCCTGCCACGTTACGGCCTAAGTGTTGGTAGGCGCCGCCCGTAGACGGTAATTGAGTGCCTGCTCTGACGGGGTGGCGTGCCGCTGGCATTGGATGGGACGGCATGTTGGAGGCTGTGAGGGTGCACTGTGTAGCATTACGGCTCCTGTCAGAGCAGGCCGCCCTCGCGTCTCGCCAGCTGTGGTCTTTACATGGCGTGGAAAACTGATGCCACGCGTGTCGTCGTAGGGAAGCTTTAAGCATCGGGGGTGCGCCACGTTCGTGTGGGGCCCCTGCTTCTTCGCTCCGACCTCCTCATGTGGGCCCCGTCCTAGTCGGAGATGGAAGCTACTCGTGCGAACGTGTAGTCGGAGGCGAGGCGGAAAGTACTCGTACGAGGCGGAGCGCACTCGTGCGAGGCGGAGAGTACTCGGAGACGGAGAGTACTCGTTCGAGGCGGAAGGTACTCGGAGATGAGGAAGTCTTGTCAATGAGGGTCTTGACGAAGATCTGCATCCCTCCCTGTCCTGGATCTTAGCCTTGACGTTGTCAATGGTGTCAGAAGACTCCATCTCAAGGGTGATTATCTTATTGCTTAGGGGACGCTAATTCAGGCCCTCGTCAGTAGCCCCCGAACCTGTGGTGGGAGTCAGGGACTCACTCACAGGTTCAGAGTTGGAGAAATGTCGTAGTAGTTTTTGCTTCTCGATCTGCTTGGTGGGTGCGCGCGAGCGCATCCGCCGGATGTAGCCCCCGAGCCCACTGGGGAGTTGTAGACTCGCTTGTGGGGTTTTAATCTTGAAATGTTGTTGTCGTCGTTTCGAAATCACCAGTCAAGGTGGTCGTGGCCGCATCGACGGTTGTGCCCGCTATGATGGTTGTGGCTGACGTGGCGAATATGATGGTTGGAGGGGATGGCGCACAGTCGGTTCAGATTCGCGGACCCACCTGGCATCGAACCGTCGCGCGGGCGTGCGCCTGTCGCCTCGGGGGACATGCCTTCTGAGCGGGTGGTTTTACGGCGTGGTGGGGCCAGCATTTAAGACCGGCGTCCACGTCCGCTCCTTTTAAACCGTGCGCCGGGATAGTTTGAACTCATTTGCTTACCCAATCTTCGCCATAGCCAGCGCCGCTTGCCCTTCTTTTCTTCGCACCTACTGCGCCGCCGCCACTGCTTCTAGCCGTGCCACTGCGCCACCACCGCTTCTTCCAGCCACGCCGTGCCTCTAAACTTGATGGTGCCATGTCGAACTGGACGCGCTCCAACGTCACCCGCGCGACCCTCCAACGTCTCGTCGCCGCCGGTCAGCTGCCGGAGCCCACCGCCACCGAGGAGTGGAAGGTGCCAGGTGGCGAGTCCGTTCCGCATCCGCCGCCTGGCTACGTCGTCTCGTTCGTGGTATTCCATGAGCGAGGCTTCTCCGTTCCTGCTGGGCGGTTCATCCGCGTGGTACTCTCGGAGTACCGGCTACAGCTCCAGCACCTCAACCCGAACAGCATCCAGCGCATGGCAGGATTCGAGGTGTTGTGCGAGGGATACCTGGGAGTGGGTGCCCACTAGCACCTCTTGTAGTATTTCTTCAAGTTCGTATGCTTGAAGGACAAGGCGCTCCCAGTGACGATCGGGTGCGCCAACCTCTGGATGAAGCAGGGCAGGGCAGAGGAGTACATCCCCTTCACGTTAACGAGCTCCAACAGTAGCTGGCACAAGGGTTGGTTCTATCTCAAGAACGACCTCGAGCACCCGCTGGCGGAGTATACCAGTGCCTCAATCGCCGAGGCACTGTCGAATTGGAGCTACGGGCCCTCGGAGGCGGAGCAGGAGAGGCTGTTCAAAGACTGCTGGGTGGTGTTGTCCCGGCTACGCGATGCCAGGATCGACTTGGCGGCCGTCATCGGCCAGTACCATGCGCTGGGGATCGTCCCGCTCCGGAGGCGGCGCCTGCGCATCTGCCAGATGACGCCCGACAGGGTTCCCTTCGAAGGGACCGTGACAGTGCCCGAGCTCCCCTCGCTGGACGAGATCCAGTGCCGCATGGGGCTGGCCATCGGGAGGGCGTCGTACTCATGGCCTCCATCGCGGCTTCTTCCTATGCTCCCCAAGAGGGGACCAAAAAATACGTAAGTTCTTCTCCTTTCCGACTAGCTTGCATTCTTTGATCGACCGCATCTTCTCGGAGCTTTTGTCCCTCGTATTGATTTTGGTTTTTCTTTCTTGCCCTTAGCTGAGGCCCGCGGAACCCATTCCCACGAAAACTCCTCTCCCCCAGGATGTGACGCAGAATCGCTCCAAGGCCGCCGCGGAGAGGAGGAGGGCCGATCGCAAGGCAATGCATAAGGACAAGGAGATCGTGAAGCGCGAGCGGAACGACCGCCGCGCCAAGTGCCAGAGGATGAACGAGATCGCCGTCTCCTCGGACGAGGATCCTTGGTCGTCGCCACCGCGATCTGGCGATGATGGAGGCACTGGTGTCGACTGGAGCGCACTGTCATCGCCATTCGTGTCGCCCCCTCCTTAGCGGCAGGCCCCGGAGACCAGCTCGAGATGGCGGCCGGAGCCGGCCGTCCGTGAGCAGGGGACGAGCTCTGGTTCGCAGCGGCTGGAGCCGGTCGTCCGTGAGCAGGGGACGAGCTCCGGCTCGCGTCCGCCTCCACACCCCGTCCAAGAGGACCGGAGGGTGACCCATTCTCGGTCAGGCCCCGTCAGCCAACAGCCTCCGAGAGAGAAGGAGCTCTCCGCAGCGGGACGACTCGTCCAGGTGGCCAGTGGACCGCGATTCATCCGCCCACCGTTCCTCCAGCGACACATCACGGTGGGAGCCGCGCTCTCCAAGGAGGCGGTCACCGTCCGAGGCGAGATCGACGCTGCCGGCGCCTTCTCTGAGTGCGCCGCAGGGGGAGAACACGAACGCACCCCTCGACGCCCGTGCAGGTCCCCCTCGCTCCAGGTGGAGGTCGGAGCCCGACCTCCGACGTTGTGGTGGTCAATAGACCAGCCCCCGAGTCGTCGGGCGCGGTTCCCAGGCCTATCAAGCGGGCCCGCGTCACATCCTCCACGTAAGTGCCGTTCCGCGTCATCTCATTATTTTCGTTCTTGATTTTCGTTCACCTTTTGATTTACTTTCTCGTGCCAGGCGCTCCGACACCGGTGCGCTCAGTCTTGTGCCACAGAAGTGCGCAGTCCTGAGCACGCGCAATCCTTTGTCCATTCCCCGCCTGGCGACTCCTCCGCCCCTGCTGGCGACGGCGCAAACTGAGAGCAGGGCCGCCAAGGTGGTCGAGGCTCACGAGGCGGTGGCGCCTCCACCAGCATAGAGGACGGTGATGTGGTTGGAGGGCAGGCAGCCCCCAAGGAGATCGAACCCCCGGCGGCGCCCATCATCGATCGCGATGCCGGCGTGTCGGTGGCTCCAGAGGTGGGTGCGCCCCCGACGCCGGACGCCGGCAGAGGCGAGGCTGAGGAGATGGCTACTCCGGAGTCGTCCACTCATCTCCAAGAGGGCACCAACATTGAAGGTGCCAACCTCTCGGGCGACGACGCGACCACCTTCGCGGCTGAGCTAGAACAGTGCCTATCGGTGCCGGAGGAGCCAGCGGCCAATGCGCTAATGCCACCCACCTCCATGGTTACGGTCGCGGTCGAGGTGGCCGGGGCCAACCCCGAGGAGACCGCAACCAGGGAGGTGGAAGCGGAGCCGGACACTTTTGTGCCCCCAACGACAAACGTGAGTGCGACAGTGCCCCCGGCGAGCGCGGCCGAGCCGGCCGCAAGTACACCGGTGGACACGTCGCACCAGCGCACCGTCCCTGACGTGGAGGTGGTGGTGATCGCGGACTCGCCATGCCTGGATGTATAGGTGCCTACTACCCCCGAGGATGTGGTGGGCAGTGCCTCCCCGATCACTGTTCGAGAGGTTGGGGAGAGCTCGGGAGCTCACCCCTTCCCAGCCTCAGAGGTGGAAGAGCACAACCTTGGCCTCGGGCGCTCCTCATGGACCGGGGCCCCGAAGCCGAGGCGCACGACGACGACGACGACGACGAAGAGGCAACGACACGTCAGCGCTTTAAGTGGGGCTTAAGGTGGGCGGAGCAAGCGGTCAATGAGCTCGTCCTCCCTGCCTCGACGGTGAGTTTGCCGAGCCCGATCTTGGTTTTGTCTCTTTGTTTTTGTAGTCATTTCTATAACTGATCTTCTACTCGGTCTAGGTGCTTGCAAGCTGTAGTGCCAGGAAGATCCGCGCCATCGAGGAGCTCCGGCCGAGAAGGTCCAGCTAGAGATGCAGTTAGTCGCCGCTCGACTGGCGGCGGCAGGGGCGGCAGCGAGTGAGGCGTCGACGAGGACCACGCTCGAAGCCGCTGCTAAGTCTGCAGAGGACCGTGCAGTGGCCACGCAGTCTGCTGCTGACGCCGCCGTGTCGGAGAGGGAGGCCCTCGAGGCCAAGCTTGCCCAGGAGGAGGCCACAGCCGCGGAGCTGCGTACCTCCGCCGCAACTACCGCTGAGACCGCTCGGACTGCTGCCGTTGCCGCGACAGCCGCCGAGGCCGCGTCCCAGGCTGCCGTTGAAGAGAAAACGGCGCTCGAGAAGAAGGTGGCCGACTTGCAGCAGGACCTGATCCACGCCGAGGTGGACCTCAAGACGGCCAACAAGCAGGTGGGCGACCTCTCCACCAAGCTGCAGGAAGCCACCGATGAGGGGACCCAGCTCCGCGACAACAATGCCAGGTTGGCGCAAGACCTTGATGGTGAGCAGCTTAGCACTTTCAGCTTCTGTATGCTTTCTTCTTTGTGTTACTCGTTGAGGGTGTTGATTTGTCTTCTGGTTTTGACAGGGCTTCGCTTGGCTCGTGCTGCATTGGCCAACAAACTCGTGGAAGAGGCGCAAGGACTCACCACCACTGAGCTCAAGATCCACGAGATGACCGGGATGGCCAAGAACTTGTCGGACCATCTTTCGAGTACGATCTTTTTACCTTGTCCCTTCCTTTCTCTTGCTTGCACTTCACACAACCTAACTCCGGCTCTCTCTCTCTCTCTTCAGAGGTCAAGGCCGAGCTCGAGGACTCCAGGAAGGCTCAGCACGAGGTGGAGGAGGCACGCAAGAAGGACATCATAGACTGCAGCAAGTTCGTCCGGTTTATCGAACAAATCTTGTCGGAGGTTGGTGTTCCACCCGTCAAGATGCCTCCCCGTACACTGGGCGATCGAGTCGCGCTTCTATTGGGTGTTGCCAAGGAGAAAGAGCTGTTGACGTCTCAGAAGGTGGTGCACTGGGTCCTCGTCATGTTCAACTCGCACTACCAGGGGCTGGATCACAAGGCGCTGAGCGGCGGTTGGGCCCCCGGCTACTCGAGTGAGGAGTACGACAAGATTGAAGAGGATTGTGCCACCTTTGTCCGCGCCATGGCTGATGCCGCAATGAAGGATCTGGACCTGATTCCAAGAGACACACCAGAAGTCGAAGATGACTCTGGTCCTTATAATTAGATGTATCAGTTTGTACCATAGTTAAATGAAACTTGTATGCGCACTGCTTTGGACAGTTATTGTTTTGATTAACTTTGTCATATCTGACGCATTCCCCGAGTACTTGGGGACGACTGCGGAACGAAGTAGCAACACTTAGAAACTTAGGCCGATTGAGCTTTACTCTGGAGCCGCGTGGGCGTAAGAGTCTCAGGGCTCGACCATCCTGAATTGCAAAGCAACGCTACATGTTCGCAGCCCCCGAGTACTTAGGGACATTCAAAAGTGACTTGTGTGTTTTTCGTAAAAATCGTTTTGAGCCGGAGCCCGAGCGGTTACCCGAGCACTTTTTGAAAGTAGTCGGGCATCAACCTGCGGGCCTGGGTTGTGCTCGCAAGTCTTCGCACCGTAGCCACGGGGGCGTGGGTGATAGGAGCTTCGAACGAGCAACAACACCGAGACGCACACAGATCAACGTCTTTTTCCTTCGCAAGATAGGGTGTTCCGCCAAAAAACCACTCGCGCGTGCGATTGGTCATGACAAACTTGTCGGAGAACTTTGTTTGAAAAATGGGAAAACAAAAGGAGGGCATCGTGCCCCGGGTAGCCCCCGAGCGGGGAGCGTTTCTGCATGGGTGCAATGACGCTCGCCGCTCAACCTTGGAAAACGTTGAAACATGCAGGGAAGATGCCAATGGGAAAGATTGCGAACATATGAAATTGAGAACAAAGGCGCATTGCATTATTCATTGATCATAAGGTAAAATGGGGAACATTACTCAAGGGTAAAAATGACGTAGATGTTCTATGTTCCACACGTTGGAGATGATCGTGCCATTGTCGTGCCGGAGCTTGAACGTCCCTGGTTGGAGCACTTGATCAACGATGTACGGCCCCTCCCACGAGGGTGCGAGCTTATGTCGATCCTTGTTGCTCATGACTTGTCGGAGTACCAAGTCTCTGACCTGGAACTAGCGATGGTGCACGTTGTGCTCGTGATAGCGCTGCAGAGCTTGCTGGTATCGAGCTGAGTGCAAGAGCGCCACGTCGCGTGCTTCATCAAGCTGGTCGATAGCATCTTCGAGTGCGACCTGGTTCCCCTCCTCGATGTATGCTCGAACTCTTGGGCTGCCGTAGTCGATATCCGTCGGGAGGACAGCTTCCGACCCGTGCACCATAAAGAACGGCATGGAGCCGGTGGCTCGACTCGATGTGGTGCGCAGGCTCCAGAGAACAGATAGCAACTCGATGACCCATCTTGCCCAAAACTTCTCGAGTCATTTGAAGATCCGGGGCTTCAACCCTTGCAGGATCATGCCATTGGCCCGCTTGGCCTGCCTGTTGGTCCTCGGGTGTGCGACAGCGGCCCAGTCCACGTTGATATTGTTGTCGTCACAAAATCTGAGGAACTTCTTTCCTGTGAACTGCGTGCCATTGTCGGTGATGATTGAATTTGGGATCCTGAAGTGATAAATGATGTTAGTGAAGAACGCCACGGCTTCCTCGGAGCGGACCTTGACTACGGGTCGTGCTTCGATCCATTTTGAAAACTTGTCAGCAGCTACGAGTAGGTGCGTGAAGCCCCCGGGCGCTTGGCTGAATGGCCCGACTATGTCCAGCCCCCACACAGCGAAAGGCCAAGTGATGGGAATGTTCTGGAGCGCTTGCGTCGGGAGGTGTGTTTGTCGAGCGTAGAATTGACAACCTTCGCAGCGCCGCACGATGTCCTTGGCGTTGGCCAGTGCAGTGGGCCAGTAGAAACCTTGTCGGAATGCCTTTTCGACAAGGGTCCTTGTGGCGGCATGATGTCCGCATGTGCCAGCGTGGATTTCCTGGAGCAGCTCTCTGCCTTGGTCTCTCAGAATGCAGCGCATGAATATGTCTGTCGCGCCTCGCTTGTGGAGCTCGCCGTCGATGAGGACATACGCCTTGGCTTGCCGCAAGATGCGGCGCGCCTCCGTCTGGTTGGAAGGTAGCTTTCCCTCGACTAGCCACTCGAGGATCAGAAAGCGCTAGTCTGGATCTTCCAAGTTTGGTTTTTGTGGTTGATCAATCTCCATGACTTCTGGTGCCTCTGGCTCTGGCGGTTGCTGTCCATCGACTCGGACGGACAGTGCGTGCTGGTCGCTAGCAAACACACCGTGTGGTACAGGCTTGCGGCTCGATGCTGCCTTGGCAAGGATGTCAGTAGCTTTGTTGTAGTCGCGGAGCACATGATGGAGCTCGAGTCCATGGAACTTGTCTTCTAGTTGACGCACGGTTCGACAATAGGCTGCCATCTTCGGATCAACACAATTTTTCTCTTTCATGACTTGATCCATGACAAGCTCGGAGTCACCACGGATCTCGAGACGGCGGATCCTGAGCTCGATCGCGATTCGAAGGCTGTTGACGAGTGCCTCGTACTCAGCGACATTGTTGGAGGCGGGGAAGTGCAGTCGAACCATGTACTCCATACGCACGCCAGAGGTGAGATGAAGACAAGGCCTGCCCCCGCTCCTTCCTTCATGACAGAGTCGTCAACGTACATTGTCCAAGTCTCATGCTCGATCGGTCTGGTGGAGTTTGAATCTCTGTCTACTCAGTGACAAAATCCACCAATACTTGCGACTTGATGGCACTACGCGGTGCATATAACACATTCTGTCCCATCAACTCGAGAGCCCACTTGGCTATCCTTCCTTCTGCCTCGGGGTTTTGGATCACCTCCCTGAGCGGATATTTGGACACCACCATGATGGGATGCGCGTCAAAGTAGTGTCGAAGCTTGCGCTTGGTGATCAAGACAGCATATACGAGTTTCTGAATTTGCGAGTAGCGGGTTTTCGAGTCGGAGAGCACTTCGCTCACGAAATAGACCGGCCGCTGCACCTTGAGTGACCTTCCAGGTTCTTCTTGTTCGACCACCAGTGCACTTCCTGGGTTGTCGCAGCCACGTACAGGAGCATCGGTTCTTCCGGCATTGGTGCTGTGAGCACTGGTGGACTCTTCAGGAGGTTCTTGAGCGAGTCGAGGGCTTCTTGAGCCTCGGGCGTCCATGCAAAGTGGTCGGATTTCTTCATCAAGCAATACAATGGCAAGCTGCGCTCTCCGAGTCGAGCGATGAATCGGCTGAGAGCTGTGAGGCAGCCTGTGACACGTTGCACACCCTTCAGATTCTGGATTGGCCACATGCTAGTGATGGCCGAGATCTTCTCGGGATTAGCTTCAATGCCGCGTTCCGACATGACAAAGCCGAGGAGCATGCCCCTCGAAACCCCGAAAACGCATTTCTCAGGGTTTAGCTTCACCCCATGTTCTCTCAGCTTCGCAAACAATTCAGTGAGGCCAGGGATTAGATCGCCTGTTTTCTTCGACTTGACCACGATGTCATCGACGTAGGCCTCAATTATCCGCCCTATGAGATCGCCAAAGACACATCGCATGCATCTCTGAAATGTAGTGCCTGTGTTTTTGAGACCGAACGGCATTGAATTGTAGCAGTAAGCACCAAACAGAGTGATGAAGGATGTCGCGAGTTGGTCCGCTATGCACATCGCAATCTGGTGGTACCCGGAGTACGCATCGAGAAAACAAAGGGTTTCGCACCCCGTCGTTGAATCGACTACCTGATCTATGCGTGGCAAAGGAAATGGATCCTTGGGACATGCCTTGTTAAGGCTCGTGTAATCAACACACATCCTCCATTTCTTATTCTTCTTCTTTACAAGTACAGGGTTAGCAAACCACTCGGGGTGGAACACTTCTTGGATGAACCCTGCACTAAGGAGCTTCTTGATCTCCTCGCCTATGGCCTTGCACTTGTCGTCATGGAAGCGGCGCAGGCGCTGCTTGACCAGTTTCGATCCCGGCTTGATTTTCAGTTTGTGCTCGGCAACTTCTCTCGGGATTCCCTTCATGTCGGAGGGTTTCCATGCGAACACGTCGAGGTTCGCTTTGAGGAAGTCGACGAGCACGCTTTCCTATTTAGGATTGAGCGCCGTCCCGATATGGAGCGTGCGGCCATCATCGGAGACAGCAACATCCTTGACGTCCTTGGCGGTCTCGAAAGAGCAGGCCGCTCGCTTGGATGAATCGAGGATATCTTGGTCCTCGGAGGGAGGCTCGGCGTGGAGCTTCTGGGACCGGATGAGCGTCTCAGCGAACTGAAAACACTCTGCATCACATTCGTATGCGTACTGGAACATAGTCCTCTCTGTGATAACCCCCTTCGGACCAGGGATCTTCAGCTTGAGATATGTATAATTGGGCACGACCATTAACTTCGTGTATGCCGGCCTCCCGAGGATGGCGTGGTACATCCCCGAGAACCCCACCACTTCGAAGGTGAGGGTTTCTGTGCGGAAGTTCCGCGATGTCCTGAACGTGACGGGAAGATCGATCTGCCCTAACGGGATTGCGTCCTTCCCGAGGATGACCCCATGGAAAGGTGTTGGTGATGGGTGCAGTCGGGACCGCGAAATGGCCATGCTGTCTTGCGTTGTCATGTACAGGATGTTGAGGCTGCTCCTCCCATCCATCAGAACCTTGTGGACCCACTTGGTCCCGATCAAAGGAGCCACCACGAGCGGGTAGCACCCTGGCTGCGGCATGTGGTCGAGGTGATCTGTACGGTCGAAAGTGATCGGAGTCTCCGACCACTTGAGGTATGATGGCGTCGCAGGCTCGGTGTTGTAGACCTCACGCCTAATAAACTTCTCTTGGCATCTTGAAGGTCGTGCCGGTGCTCCGCCAAAGATCATGTGTACGGCACCGTCCTCGCGGGGGAACACAGGCTCCGCCTCGTCGTCGGGGAGAGGCGCAGTTTTCTTCGGGGGGTCCACCGTCTTGGGCTTGAGCGTGCCGTTGACGTAGTTCATCAAGCGGCAGTCTTTCAGCGCGTGCTTGACAAGTGTCTCGTGGTGGGTGCATGACGCCTCTAGGAGCTTCTCGAAATGGTCCCTCGTGGGACCATTCTGGTTGTTCTTGGGCCGGGTGGCCTTGCGCTTGACTGCTGCGACGGTGTGGTCATCGCGGCTACGCTTGTCATTCTTCTTTTTCTTCTTGGTGCACGAGGAGGGCCCCTCGCCATTGTCCATGACTTGTTTCCCCTTGCCTGGAGGGGCGATCAGTGTTGCCACGACTGCCTCCTCCCCGTCAGCGTGGTTGGTCGCGATGTCGAGGAGTTCCCTAGTAGTCCTCGGGGTCCTTCGCCCTAGCCGATGGATGAGGGTGGTGCATGTGGTGCCGTTCTGGAACGCCGAGATTGCATCGTTGTCGGTCGAAGTGGGAAGCTTGGTGCAGCGCTTGGAGAAGTGCCTGATGTAGTCGCGCAGGCTCTCGCCCGGCTGCTGCTTGCAGTTCCGCAGCTCCCATTGCTTGCCGAGACGGGCGTACGTGCCTTGGAAGTTGCCGATGAAGGTCTCACATAGTTCCGCCCAGCTGTTGATCCTGCCGCGTGGCAAGTGCTCGAGCCAGGTCCGCGCTGAGTCGGCGAGGTAGAGCGGTAAGTTCTTGATGATGAAAAGATCATCCGTCGCTCCACCCGCGTGACACGCGAGCCTGTAGTCCTCCAACCAGACACTAGGGTTGGTCTCCCCATTGTATCTGGGGACTGTCATCGGCGCCCGGAAACACGCGGGGAAGCACGCATCTCGCACCTTCTGGCCGAAGGTGCGAGGTCCCTTCGGATCAGGCGACCAACTGTCGTGGCGCCCGCCACGCCTTTGGCTGTTCCGTCGGCACGAGCGGTGCTCATTGCGGCGGTCACGTCCGTCATCGTTGCTGCCGTAGCCGTACTCGTAGTCGTCATCACTGGCGGCTCGGCGGCGAGCTCGGAGCGTGTCGCGAGCGTCGCCGTTGGGTCCCAGGTCTGTCTTGACCGTCACCACGCCTGCCTCCCTATCACGGCCCCGATGCCTCGACGGAGATGGGTCCGGGTGCCGCACAGATGGAGCTGCTCGCGCCTCACGTGCCGAGCGCTGGCGTAATGCTGAGCTCTCTGCTTGCTGCGCGGTCGCCGTCTTGAGGAGGGTCTTGAGTTGCTGGCGAACCCTTTTCTCCTTGGGGGTAGCTGGCTCGGGGCAGCCACGCAGGAGCATGGCCACGGCCGCGAGGTTCTGTGACGCGCGCCCGAAGAGTGGCCTGTCATCGCCATCGACGACGGCATCCTCGTTGATGCGCCGGTTGACATCGCGCGCACGTGCGTGGGCTTGTGGCGCCGGCTGCTCCGCCTCTTGGTCGCGGTGTTGCTCATGCCGCTGGTCATGCTGAGGCTCGCGTGGCCTCTCCTCCTCCACCCTGAGTGCTTGGTGAAGATTTTCCAGCTCTTCGTCGAGCTAGCACCTGGCCTCGGCGATCTCGTCGGGGTGCGCTCGACACTGGTTGTCTACGGTGCGGTGGTGAGGGTTCTCTTCGCCATCTATCGAGCTGGTGGCGGTTCGGGCCTCGAGGATGTTGCACTCGCATGTGAAGTCTGGCAGGGGCACCGGTGGCCCTCGCGGCATGACCACGGAGCCTGGGGCAACGTAGGAAGCCCACAGCGTGTCCACGTAGGCCGTCACCGGGTCGTCCGGGAGGCCCTACTGGCCGTGGGGGTACATGGTGCTGTACCGCTCCATGAACTCACCCCAGGTCAACGGCTCGGACCCGCTGGCCTGGAAGGCGAGGTAGTAGGCAACAAGCCTAAAACGCTCCTGTGTTGGGTTAGGCCCCAACATGGCCATGATCGACTCATCCGTGAAGCCATGGACGAAAGTGGCGCGCCCTGCCGCCACCGTCGAGGTGGTGGGACGCGCGGGTCAAGAGAAGTTCCTCCCGACGACGGACTCCGCCAGCCCGGTGTAGACGAAGCCGAGGGAGCCGAAGAACACGGTGGCGCCGGGAGTCAGCGAAACTCCGCGGCCCTCACCCCAGATCGCTAGTGTGGTTCGGCAAGACACACGATGTACCCCTACCTAGTGCGCTAACTGTAGGGGTTCTCAACCGCCTGCAGAAGATTTGTAACGGATCGTGTGTCGGACCCGGATGGATGGCACGAGAGACACAAGGGTTTTATACTGGTTCGAGCCTCCGGAGAGTAATACCCTACGTCCAGTTCTAAGTATTCGTGTTCCTATGCCAAGGATGTCTGTAGTAGGGGTTACAAACTACGTGATCAGTTGTCCCTTCAAACGGTTGCACCCCGCCCCCTTTTATAGACACAAGGGTGAGGGGTGAAAAAGGGAAAACAAGAAAAAGCTATAGTACTACGGTAGTGGGGGGTCTTTTAGGACGTCGACGTCCGTCAGGAGGCATTGAAGGGCGCTGAGCTGTAGTGGCATTGGAGACTGCCGCGTGTGCTGGTGACACTGTTCATTCTGGGTACTTGGCGCCTCCTCCGAGTGGTTCACTTGATGACTCAGCCCTCTTGAGTGTAGCTTAGGCCCACCACATTACGACCTAAGTGTTGGTAGGCACCGCCCGTAGACGGTAATTGAGTGCCTGCTCTGACGGGGTGGCGTGCAGCTAGCGTTGGATGGGACGGCATGTTGGAGGACGTGAGGATGCACTGTGTAGCATTACAGCTCCTGTCAGAGCAGGCCACCCTAGCATCTCGCCAGCTGTGGTCTTTGCATGGCGTGGAAAACTGATGCCACGCGTGTCCAGGGAAGCTTTAAGCATCAGGGGAGCACCACGTTCGTGTGGGGCCCCTGCTTCTTCGCTCCGACCTCCTCGTGTGGGCCCCGTCCTAGTCGGAGACGGAAGCTACTTGTGCGAACAAGTAGTCGGAGGCGAGGTGGAAAGTACTCGTATGAGGCGGAGCGTACTCATGCGAGGCGGAGAGTACTCAGAGACGGAGAGTACTCGTTCGAGGCGGAAGGTACTCGTAGATGAGGAAGTCTTGTCAGTGAGGGTCTTGACAAAGATCTGCATCCCTCCCTGTCCTGGATCTTAGCCTTGACGTTGTCAATGGTGTCAGAAGACTCCATCTCAAGGGTGATTATCTTATTGCTTAGGGGACCCTAATTCAGGCCCTCGTCAACCGGTCTCTTGGAAATTGAAATATCCCCCTCTTTCTCCCTTAAGTACTTTCGAGTGGGGGTTTAGGGTTTACTTTCCCTGTGGTCATCCCACCGTTAGTGCGCTCCATCTTCAAGCTTGCACCATGTCTCGCCATCAGCGCAACCTTCGGCCCCCACGCCGCCGCCACCACTGCCGCGGGTCTCACAATTCACCATCCTTGTTCCCCCGGCCATTTGGTCCTTCACGGACCTCGAGGGGGTGTGGAATTTTCTGCCGTTGGTTCGTCCAAACACTAGTGGCTAAGTTTGTCCACCATCAGTGTCTGCCGCGCTAGCGGAGACGAGGGAGGTGGTGTCCTTCTTGCCGTTCTTTTACGGCCTAGTGGCGCCATTTTTCACCTTCTTCCTTCTGGTGCTAGAGGAGTACTAGATTCATCTGGTGCACCTCATGCCCAATGCTGTAGTGATGCTGGCAATCTTTGCGCATCTGTGCGAGATGTTCATCGGTGTGTGTTGACGGCTGCTAAGTACCACTTTTATGCCGTCAACTCCTGCATAAAAGAAATAAAAATGAACATCAACAGTAGTGATAGGAGTTATTAATAATAATTTCTATGAGTGTTGGTGTTTCTATCTTATATCGCAGGACACATCAAAATACGCATGAAATGATATAATTGAGTGCATGTGGATTTATGGCACTAAATATTTCGTTCTCTCAAATAATATCATATGCCAATTTGGATTGCACCATTACGACGGGCTCGTTGAGATGATCAAAATGGATACATTATATGTCTTTGGAGGTCGGATGACGAAGATATGCAAAACACAAAATAAAACAACACATGGTGACGTCAGCACCCGGACGGTCCACGTGCGCCCACGCACGAGCGTGCGAAGCGGCCCAGCGGCCCGTTCAGCGATAGCAGCCCACACGGATGCATACGGCCCAGAGGCCAGCTTACCACTGCGGCCCAAGGCGGCCCACCCAGTGCATGTGCTCCCCACACGGGAGGCGACGTCGACGGGGGTCACATGGCGGCAGCGCAAGCGACACACATGGAGTGTGCGGGAGGGACCGCGGACCGGACCGAGCCGAGATAGGTGGTGCCTGCATATTGATGGCTATACGTTGATGTTGGATATTTGAAAAATATCACAACAGATAAAGAGAATTAAGATGTGGAAAGGTATGCAATTTACTTCTCAAAAGATGGATCCCTTTACACGGAGGCTGGAGGCTCCTTTTATAGTGCCTGGAGGACACTTTTACATTCCGATTTTACCCCCGTATAGTAAGCATCTTTGAAGAATATTCATGTACACAAATGTCCGCGGTGATTACGCAATCCGCGTGATCACCCTATATATTTACAAGAATGCCCTTGCGTAGCCAAGCTTCTCACCCTTGCGTAACCAATCTCCTCACGTTTTCCTTCTTCTTCTTCTCGATCACGCCATTGACCAACTCAACACAGAGTTTCTCCTCCAGGGTTAAGATTTCTCCCTCTTCTTCCCTGTCTACTTCGTATGGAGTGACGCTAGCTTCATCAGTGCTGACATCACTTTTGGTGATACTTCAGTCTTTCACATTCTCTTGAGCTCCAAAGTGCGCTGCCCTCCATCCTGACCCTCAGGACTCCGTGTCATCATTCTTGACTTATTACCCAACTTCGCATCCTGCAAAAACAAGGGAGAAAGTTTTTTCTGGGGATGTCCGTATTTTACACAAACTTCTATATTTATTCAAACTCTCGTAAAGAATGACATCATTCTTCTCAGCTTCTCCCAAAAAATCATGGAACCATTACTTCAGAAGTCCACCAAAACTTGAGAGATATTGGAAAACATCTTTCCACAAACTTCACTTATCAAGATCCCCTAAAGTTTCGTTACAATATCCATATTTTCTAAAAAAACTCGTCTAATACTTAACCATTTACGAGTCTGAAGTTCAAACCTATTCCTAGTATGCTAAAATCTTCCAACCTCAAATCCTCAGAAATGACATCATCAACGTTCATGGCTAGTTTTGAGTGTTTTAAAGAAAAGTTGTGTTTTCTTTGATGCTTCGAGGGTGACTAAATTTGGTCGATTCCCCAATAGTAGCCCCTCGTGGAAATGGGTCGACTCCGACGATCAGATTCCGCGAAAAAGAGAGAATCATCTGGAAAAACGTCACCCTCGAGCGTCAGAGAAGACATGCGCCACAAGGGAATTGGGTGACAGTTGGGATTCTTACTTCGTTTGTGGCGCCATTTCACCCACCCCTTGGCCGCCTATATAAAGGGGGGTGCGGTGAACCTTTTTCACCGTTCCCTTTTTTAGAAAAACGCTCAATTCAGTCTGAGCTGAAGCCGAAGTCTTCTTCTGCGTCTTTTGCTTAAACTGAAGTTTGAAGAAATTTGCTGCGTGTCATGCTTGTTTCACTCTGTTCATCTTTGATTTGTGTAAACTTTTTGAGAAAAGTGGTTTTTTGTCTTCCTTGTTACGAACAGATGCCTCGTGTCATGCAGACTATGAGAGAAAAAAAGAAAGGAGGAGTTGGAAACCGGAAGGCTTCAGGCTTTGGAAAATCTCGTAGTTTCTAGCTCTGGCAACTCAGAATCTCACGAGGAGGGCGAGGTCAAGGATTCAAAGGGATCCGACAGTGATGGAGAGAACTTGTCTAGCGTAGATGCTAGCCTTGAAGATTTGGTTGAGATTGAGGCATCGTTTCCTCCAACCACGGTTTTCGACTTGTCTCTTGTTTCTAAATCTTTGGTCAATTTTTTTGAAGACCAGAACTATTTTCCCGTCGGCGCAGGCAGAGAGCCAGAAGATGAAGAAATTCCTAATCCTCGTCCCAATGAAGTTGTTATCTTTAAAGCTTTCTTCACTACAGAACTTAGATTCCCCTGCGACGGGAATTTACCTGATATTCTCAATCGCTATGGAGTAAAACTTCATCAGCTTACTCCTAATGCCATACTTACTCTTCTGTAACACCTAGTTTTAAAGGACAAACCGAATGCACCCTTTATGCATGCCTAGGATCAAATTCATGCATAAAGTGACATCATTAGTGAATATCACAACATATATCATTAGAAGCGTATAACTATTTCAAAAAAATATTACACATCGTACATCTATCACAGCGGAGTAGGCACCATCTTCCACAGGAACGTCGACTAGGGGCACGCCAAGCTAGAACTCCAGATCTTCATGAAGTAGCTCCTTCTTCTGTGTTCTGTCTATCTGAGTAGCAGTGGGGTGAGAACAGCAGGGGTTGAAAGGGAAAACAGTGAGTACACCTGGAGGTGTGTACCCCGCAAGTGGAGGGTAAAGTATGCATAACATGCAGGCTTAATGCAAGGAAGGCTTTATTTGGTGGACTACGAAGCTCAAGTTTTAGTTGGTCAAATTTTAATTAAGCACCTAAGATTTATTATGTATAAAGCTTCCCAAACCAAACAAGGCATAGGCACCCGCCTGTCCTGATCCTAAGGTTAAAATATTATATCTCCTATAAACCATCTCCCAAACCACAGTTCCACCACTGTGATCCACCCGAACCACCAACTAACCATGTGAGGGTCTAGGCCGCTCTTGACCGTGAGCACGACTGTTATAACAGCTTTTAACACTCTATAGAGGTTGTACATCATTACCCACGAGTCGTGTAAACATTCAAAGGAACGTTAAACCCAACCATGTTGTGCCGGCCAAGCACTTTCACACTTCCTTAGGTGTGATAGCATAGGGACGCTACGAGGCCTTTACATAGGTTCACCAGCACGCATTAACCAGTCTCAGGGTACAAGACCCATCATTGAGCCTTGCCGGACTCTTGGAAACTACGCCATCATCCAGCCCAGACAGTCTAACACAGTCCGCTGGTTTACCGTACTTACTTGGCCAAGACCATAGCCCATTAGTTCTCGTGGTTGTACTATAAGTCCTGGGTGGTCGCTCCACAGACCGGTCCTTATAAAGTTGACACAGGCAAGGCCAACATCAAGCAATCACAAACCACCATTCAACCACTTGCCTGAGTCACCTAGGGTGTTCATGTTGCTAACCATAACCCACATTAACATGTTGCATAGTCATTAATCAAGTTTAAGATTAAAACCCAACCCATGTTGAGCAAGCTAAGCATGAATCTACCCACATAGGTAACCTCTAAGGGTAAGCAAGGAATGTCATGAAAAGCAAAGGTACAAAATAGCAAGATGTTCAAGGACACTTGCCCATTTCCCGATGTTCCATTGCTCAGAGACGTACCTCAGCGTACAACAGTCATCTGGAACAACACAATGCTACAACTAAGAACAATGCACTAGATAATGGAATTATTTTAGAAAAGTGTACTACAAGCTAACACTAGCTACTACGAACGAGAGAGCTCAAGGAACGACTAAACAAAGCTACATGCAAAAGAAGGTACAACTATCGAAGGGTTTACGTGATTAGGAGCAAAGGACTATATGCTTCATTTATTTTAATTAATGAAATATGTGTAATGGTATTTCGGGAAAATACCACATGTTGGAACTTAATCAAATTACATTTGATTGTAAAGTACGAGATAAACCTAGTCATATTTTATTTAGAAACATTTATTATAATTTATACCAATTAACATTTATTTCTTTATAAAAGAAACTCCATGTGAGAGCAACTAACGAATTTTCGTGTGTCGGATTGAGCTAAACAAGTTATAATTAAAACACATTGATGTTCAAATTAATCAAGTTAACTTTTGTTAAAGAAAAGGCGACGGTTAAACCTATATTTGATTTTATTCAAAAGGGATTTAATTGGAGATTAATCAAATTAATATAAAGTTTAATTTTTAGAAATAATGAACATGGTTAATGTTGCTACTAACACGCACTTTACTTCGAAACAAAACTAACGCAACTTGAACGAGTCGAAATGGAGCTAAAACGTGGAAGATATGGGCTTTTGAAGATTTCAGGGACCTATGTGTGATTATCCATGGCTTACAGGGGCTATAACAGAAGATTTGAAAGACTTAGAAAATTCTGGCCGCGAAAAGAAGAAAGATCAAGGGTCTGTGAGTAAAACGCGCTCGGGTGGACTAAATTGTGAAAGGTGGGATCTTTCTAGGGGTTTATGTGCCAAACAACCAAGACACAGAGATAGAGGCTAAGATTTCTTGGTTTGGCAAGGGGCTTTGTGGAAAAAGGGTGGATGACGTGGCGTGACGTGGCTCGCTCTGATTATCTGGGTGTGCTGACGGGGCACTAACGAGGCCGTAGACCGGTCTGTGGTCCTGGTTCACGGGTCCATGGTGGACCGAAGCGAAGGGGTATGCAAGGATTAGATCTGAGCCGCAGATCTCGGGATGGGTGGTTGGGGGTGTTGCTGGCATTTGGTTGCCGACAGTGCGAGGGAGACGGTGACGCCGGGCGGCTAGCGGCGGCGCATCACCGGAGGAAGGTGGTTCCGGCACTACAGGGCACCATTTCGCATGGGGATTGGACGGGGAGAAAGAAGAGGACGCGACGAAGCTCACCGAGGGCTCGTTGACGGCAGTGGGGCGGCGGAGATCGCATGCGGCTGCCGGAGGCAGACGGGGTCACGGGTGCTCGGGGGGGAGGGGGTTGCGGCCTCGGCTTCATGCCTTCGAGGGTGGGGATGTCCTCCTGGGGTGCTTGTGCGTCCATGGGAGGGAGAGAGGGGTGAGGAAGGGCCGAAGGATACGAAACAGGGGCGGCGGCTGTGGCTTATGAAGGTAGAGGGCCTCCGTGATTCATCGGCGGTGAGGGTGCCCGAGAGGGAGGCGGCTCAGGGAGGTGGCAAAGGGGAGGGCCAGGGCTCGATGCGGGTCGTTTATATGTCGCGGGCTAGAGGAGACAACAGAGGATTGGAGCGTGGGCGTCTCGGCCGTGATGGACGCACGCGTGATGGCCTCTTTCCATCCGTGGCTCCGCATTGCACCGAGACGGGATTGCGGCTAGGAGAGCTGGGCGGTTTGTGTGGGGTGGGTCCACGCGACTGGAGACTGCAGGCGATGGCCGGAGGTGGCGCGGGATTTGAATCCCGACCGGCACCTTGCTCTGCCCGTGCGAAGCAGTGGATGGGGAAAGAAGGAAGGTGGGAGATGAGTATGACGGGTGGGGCTGAGCTGTCATAGAGAGAGGGAAGGAAGGAGGGGTGTTAGGCCAGATTGGGCTGCAGGTGTTGGGCCGGTTGGAAAGGGAAAGGGGAGACGTGGGTTGGGCCGGCCCAGGGAAGAAAAGAGTGATTTAGAGAGAGGCTATGTTTGAGAGAGAAAGAGAGAGAGAGAGAGAGAGATTGAGAGATATGGAGAGAGATACACGGGTTAAACTAAAGACGAACCTATTCGAGTTTAAAAACTCAAAATCATTTTCACACAATAAACACTATGCATTTGCAGCATGAATGCAACAAACAATTATTTATAACCTATGATTCATTTATTCATTTTAGAAAATATTATTTGTTTTGAAATAATTATACACACTCTATATTTAATTGTAACAAATCTTAATAAAATTTTAAATCCCAGCCAAATTGCAAACTAGGGTGTTACATCTTTCCAAATATTTTTGGATTGAGAAAACCTTTGATGGCGTCATTAGTCCTCATTGTTTTGTCAGATTGTTCGAACTTCATTATCAGAAGAAGGTTGTTAGGATTGGGGGTGAAAGTTTTGAAGCTCAGTATGGTTGTTGCACTTTCAAGACCCATCGTAAGACCCAAAAGGACAACCATATTGAGCTTTCTCAGTGTCACAACAAAAAGTAGGAAGATGATTGGCTGAAATACTCGTTTTATATTGACATGTATGTGGTTAATGCTTCAAGTTCTCGGATTCCTCAGTGTCTCTTTGTTGACGGTCGATTTCCGTCAACCAAGAGCACTTGTTCCACTTTGGTTTGAGCTTTGATTTATAACTAACCCGCCACTAGGCACACTGATGATATAACAAGTTCGCACTTGCATGTGGTTTTTGGAGTGTATTGTTTACGCAGGAATTAGGTACCTAAATGAGGACTTCCTGGTGGAGTTCATCTAGCACTTTGTGAGAAGATCACGAAGCCCGGCACGAGTCAAGACACGAAATGAACATGACTCCAAATGACCCAAGGACCGAAGCATGAAGCTGTGAAAGTCCAAGGACCTAAACAGAAGATGCGGGAGTTCGTACGCCAAGTACCCTTATCCAAACCGCCGGGAAAACGACGTCAAGGACCCACATGGACTTCGGCAAATATTCAAGAAAGCACGAGAAGCATCGTGGAGGAAGATGGGCCCGAACCAGGCCGAAAAAGGCCTGGGCCGGCCGGCCCATGCCGACCGGCCTAGGGTGTTCCAGGCCCGATTCGGCCTCCCCTTTGACCTACACGCTCCTCGGCTCATTTATACCCCTGCCTCCGATGGCCGCCACATCCAATCATCAGAACTCGGCGAAACCTAGAAGTGAGCACCGGAGAGAGACGACGGCGGGGAGTCCTCGAAGTTGTCTAGGGGATCGCCTAGGCCAACCCTAGCCGCCATGGCCACCCTGCGTGGTTGTGCCATGGTGGAGTTCCAGAGCTAGTTGAGGTCATTAATGGTATGTACTCGGTGGTGGTGACCCAAACACATCTACTGCTATGTGAGCAATTGTAATCTTGCTTTCCGATCTTTAAGCGATTCCATGTCTCCGTCTTTACTTTCTACCTTTCATGAATATGTTTGATCCTTAGTCTAATCCTAGGTTAGACTACATAGCATGCTTTATGTAATCATGGTGATTAGATATAGTATGTCGACCCTTCATGGTTTGTACGCTTGTCCATGTTTGGGCACGCCCATGGATCCCCCGCTTCATTAAGGGAGCATCGTGACAGGGTGATTTCCCCCGAACGAGCGGATGTCTTCGGGAGGTAGGCCGGAGGTAGGAGTTTAAGGATGCTTTTAGATGAGATGCTTGGTTGTTGCTCGTTTGCCGGAACTACAACTAGAAGGCGATAGGGTTAGTCGTCCCCTTGGTGGCGCTTTACCTCGCCTATCTTCGTGTATGTGATCAACCTTGAGCTATCGTACATGTATCTCTTAAAGGTTACCTTATATGCAATCTACGCTTCATGTTAGGATTGTTCGATAGATTAGGTAGAGATCCTTAGCGGTTTGCTTCTGATCCTTGGATTGACAATCCTTGGGGGGGGGACCCTCCTTGGTGAAAAAAGCACCAAGTCACCTGTAGGCTTGCGCTAAACTTCAACACGGTTTTGAACCGTCAACAAGCCCTTTTTCTGACGCTGTTGCCGGGGATCGGCAACTCAAACCCTAGGGTGATCTACCTTTCTATTTGACTAACCCTAATTTTTATTGTTGCATATACCCTTGTTTTCTTGTTTGTGTCCTTGAAAGCAGGTCAAAAGCTAGACACAAGACGTTAGATGAGTTTTCTACATGCACACTCCGAAAAGATGATTGCAACATCAAGATTTGCTCTTTAGCGGTAGGTGATAACTTTGGTTAGTGGCCCATCATTCGCTATCGAGCCCACACCCTACACAAGAGCATGTGAACAAGGTAAGTCAATGTGTCAATTAAAATTTTAAGACTAATGTTTTGTGGAGATTTGTTTGTTCGAGCAATAGGTATTGGAAGCAATCACGATGCCCCCGAAATCACAACCATCTTCGAAGTTTCTGTTCACATTGATTTTTGCACAGTCTCATGGGAAGAACAACAGGGTATCTTTGGATATTTAGAAGCCCGACGAAGTTACGCTTCCAACGAGTCAAGAATCAAATCGATCGGAGGTTCCTACAAGCGGATATGGCCGAATCACCGATGATTGCACGTTCTGAAAATTTCTGGACAGCAAGCAAAGCTGAAGTGAAACAGCCATAACTCCCTCATTTGGACTCTGATTAAGATGGATGAGTACCCTTTGGAAAGGTAATTTTATAAACTTTCCAATAGAATTATATTTTGGTATCTGTTCTATTATGTATACAGGGGAAAATCCAAAGAAGAGGCAGCTGCAATATGATGAGAACAAGATGGCGAAGGTGAGGAAGACAACAACGAAGAGGAGCTTAGGGAATGCTTCCATTAGACCACTTATGAAGAAATTCAGAGGCTTGGAACAAAACAAAGACCCCTGGAGCATTGGCAAATGAAGACACGAGTTGGCGACATCCGACGTAAGGAGATGTTTGAAGAAGACCACAATGGACTACACACATAAGACAACATCCAATGGCGTGAATATTTTTGGGCTCTCACATGAAGGATCATGGAACTACATGAAGACATTTAAGACATGTGTGAAGCCCCACAAATGAAGAAGAGGAGTGATCCCACTCAAGGCAACCTTGATGACATGTGGCACAAAGGGAAAAATTGAGAAAAGTCTACGTGAGCCACCTTCGATCATCAAGGATTGTTCGCTTTCAACTCTAGAGGATCACTCATGACGAAAAGCTCAAAGGCTGAGGTACACATTAATCTCTCAAGGTACTTTTGGATATGATATATTTATTTTGATATATTCGTGTTCTCATCCAATAGTATGTTTTGATTCTATGCCTTGCACCTTTAATGATCATGTTGATAGGCTAGAATTTCTTGAGTATGATAAAGAGGCTATGTTGTGCTTGAACACCTTTCATTTATTTGCCTAATGAACCCATGCCTAATGAGAGCCTTAGCGCTGAGCAAGAAACTTATGCTACCTTTAATCACAACATGTTTTGTTCACCAAATTTAAATTATGGTTATGATTGCATATGTTTGTTTCACACTTTGCAAATCTTGGACTTGCTTCGTGCTTGGTCAAGCTCGTGACCTTAAAAGAGCATGTGTCGGGAGAAAACCTGAGTTTCACTAACCATGCAGGTCATTAAACCTTAATAAAGAGAAGAGAAGTCATGCCCTAAAGGAATTGCAAGCTCGTGCATCGCCTCCCCCGAAGCAAAGGAGGAGAAGGTGGCGATGATGCAAGGAAACGATCGGGTAAGCCTCTCATCAAGTAAAATGATCGTGTCAAGCATGGAGAGTGGATCAAAGCTGCATGGACACCTTCAAATCTTACATGAAGAACCATGGCTTCGCAACCACGAAAAGGTACGTAAGAAAGTCAAGCTCTATGACTTTAAATGATACGCTTTGCGGGAGGCAACCCGTTTTCTTTTGTTTATGTTTATTTATATATATATATATATATATATATATATAATATGACCGTCTACATTATAATCTTAAACTGAAACATCAAGTAACATTGTACCATTACTCTAATAAATACCACAACATCATGTTGTTTGATTTAAATGCTACTGAGGGAGCACTTTGTTCTTGATCTTGGAAAACTTGTAGACCTTTTTGTGTGCCTATTTAGTGTCGTTTTATTTTGTGTCTTTTTAGCGAGAAATATGAAGTTGGCACCATCCTTTAATTCTAACCTCGTGGCTAGTTAATTTAGGCTAACTCTTGCATTTGTTTTAGATAAGCACCATATCATGTCATTTTGTTCATCCATGCCATATTGCATTACATGTTTTGTTTTGATCTAACTTTTTGTCCAACCAACCTAGGCCTACCCATAGCCCCCACCAAAAACCGTAGCCAACAAGGGTAGGGTTGACTTGTGGCCAAGCCCACCTCTATCCCTTGTTCTAACTAAAAACTTTAACTAGCCTCCCTATAAAAGCCTTAGGAAAACCTCTCCTACCTTTAGCCTTCCTAAAACCTTAGGTTTGTTTTTCATAAAAAGACTTTTAGCACACCTTAGCTAGAATTTCTAAACTTGACTCCCTCTCTTCAAAATTCTTATTTGAGCCAAAAATATAGGATACCCATAACCTACCCTTAAAACCTTGTTAGTTTGGTTGTTTGATCTTTTCAACCCTTGCTAACATTTGCTTGTGCTAACTCTTTGCATTTGCATTTTGTATCCCCCTCATTGTCATCTTCCGCTTTATGATAGCTTGGTCTTTTTGTGATGCTTTATGATGAATGCTTTCATGTTTATGATAATGCTTCTTAAGGGCATTGTTCCTTTTTTTGCAATCTTTTGTAAACATGGTGTTTAGACATGATTGGAGAACACCATCATTCAGTTTTGCATACCTTGCTATCTTGTTGCATTGGTTGGTTTATAAACTTTGCAATGCGCCCTACTTATCTTACACTATAAGGAATTGTTAATCTTGGAATAAGCATGGTGTTTTGACCTTGGTTAATAAATCTTTATGGCAAGGGGGAAGTTTGGCAACCACTTTGTAAGCATGGAGCTTAGAATTTGGTGTAAACATTATTTTGTCTTTATACCATCCTATCATTTGCATGCACCCTTGCACACACGTACACCCCCTAGGTTTTTAATTTTTCACTAGATTAACTATGCCACAAGTTAAGATCTTAGGGGATGTCTTTGGTTTGTCGGCATAGAGTGAGTATTCCCGACCGTCACCTCAGGGGTACTTTGTGCTTTAAAATTGTTTTCCAGGCATTGTGAATGAGGCTTGTGACAAAGGGTGAACGTTGGAGGAAAATCAAGACAAAGTGAAGAGTATGACGATCCACACATGGCGGTAGACTTCAAGATGGTTCATCATCTTCCATGCCTAGCAACATGCTAAGCATGGGGGTGGATTTTGTGGACATGAGAAGACCGCATGGAGCAAGGATCGCGGTTCTTCTTCCATGTTAAGCATAATGCTTAAGCATGGGGGAGGCCGCACTACACTTCAAGCATCAAAGGACGGTAACAAATCCTCAACCCTCTCTTTGTCTTTGTCTTTCTATATGCTTGTACATATGTTTATGCCTTCAACAACCTTAGATGCAACCTTTGTATATCTCTCTATAGAATAACATGGCTACTAGGAGTACAACCTAGGCTTGTTTTTGTTTTCAATAATAATCACCGTTACCTTGTGCTCACCATGATGATATCGCGTATGCTCTTGCTTATGGATATATGATGATCGTTGCCACTTTGATCATTCTTGTGCTTGGTTTTTATATGATTAAGCTCGTGCTCTCTTTTTTAATATGAATCTGAAATTTATTTAATGCTAGCCTAATCTTTTGTGGAGGTTACGATAACTTAAGTCCCATAGTTCTTTTTCATTGCTCTCAACTTTGAATGAATCAAGGAACCTTTTCATTTTCAAAAAGTTATGCTAACCTTGTCATGAGTACCGCTTGCATTTTGCTCTACCCATCCAAAGCCCAAACTTACTTGAGTGCAAAACATTAGTATATACAAGATTTATTTTTGGGTGCATTGATTCAAGGCTTGATTTCTCTGGCTCGAGGCTAAGAAGCTGGTCATTCCGTTTTTGCGTATTGTTCTTTATGCTAGCCTCTTCTATCCGTGCATTGTGAGTTTCCACATCGGGAATTTGCAAACCTCGCTGGATATCCAACCACAAAACCCAAATATATCTTTTTTGTGTTCACCTCCTTGACCACAACCCAATATATGAGTATGGATGAATATTTTGAGGAAGATCACAAGGAAGGTGCTTCAAGTGAGTAAGGGAGATTTCCAAAAGGACCCTTAGAAGATTTTTCGAGTATCTCTATCTAAGAAAATATGAGAGCTTCAATTTCTACCTTGGCGTCCTTATCACCTCTTTTTGCCCATGGACGAGCAAACGTCAAAGCATGGGGGGTTGCCAAGGAAGTGCTAATATAGTCTAGAGTTCAAGGGGAGCAAATAAAAAAAGAAAGAAAAGAAAAAAAAGAGAAAAAGTATGAGCAAAGAAAAAAAATGGAATGAATGAATGAAAAAAAATGATAAAGGAGAAAAAGTATGATGAGAAAAAGAAAGAAAGAAGAAAAAATAATAATAAAATAAAGCTCCCCAGTTCTCTAGCTATGTTTAGTGCTTTTTGAGTTTTCAAAAAGGATTCAAGATCAAGACCCATACTCATCTTTCCAACCATGTGCAATCCGATAACGAGGACTTCGTTTGTGCCTCGGGATCATTCTTTGCCATTTGCACATGTCCAACTATCTCAAAGTGTGTGTATTTTTCTCTCCCCCCTCCTTGTAACATTATTTTTCCAATGACCTTTTTGACGAGTCTCGGTAAGACCATGAGAAGCTTGTCTTGTTTTGATAATATCTCAACTATAATATCTTGGTAGGATTAAACTTTCCCATAACTCCATATAAAGCCTTCCACCAAATATTTGAGAGGGGAAAGGAGTAGGACAAGTAGGCTTGAGAGACAAGATGAGATGAGAGTTCATGAGCAAGATGCAATGAGGTTTATTATTGATCTTGGTAAAGCAATTTTTCTTCATCTCGCTCTTTATCTTCAAAATTTCTGAGATTTGTTTAAAATTTGAGAGCATGATCAATTACTTGTGGAAAGAGCTTAAATGATATCTACCCTCCATAGAGATGAAAGATAGTTACATTATGAAACTATAACAGATATAAACTTGGAGAGCATTATGTTTTCTCATGTATGAACAAGTGCAGGGTATGAACATTGAAGGGCAATACTGACATCCATTAAAGGCTTACTCAAGGACGAGCAAGGTTTAACCATGGGGGTATGTTGACGGTTGATTTCCGTCAACCAAGAGCACTTGTTACACTTTGGTTTGAGCTTTGATTTATAACTAACCCGCCACTAGGCACACTAATGACATAACAAGTTCGCACTTGCATGTGGGTTTTGGAGTGTGTTGTTTACGCAGGAATTAGGTACCTAAATGAGGACTTTCGGGTGGAGTTCATCTAGCACTTTGTGAGAAGATCACGAAGCCCGGCACGAGTCAAGACACGAAGTGAACATGACTCCAAATGACCCAAGGACCGAAGCATGAAGCTGTGAAATTCCAAGGACCTAAACAGAAGATGCGGGAGTTCGTACACCAAGTACCCTTATCCAAACCGCCGGGAAAACGACGTCAAGGACCCACATGGACTTCGGCAAATATTCAAGAAAGCACGAGAAGCATCGTGGAGGAAGATGGGCCTGAACAAGGCCGAAAAAGGCCTGGGCCGGCCGGCCCATGCCGACCGGCCTAGGGTGTTCTGAGCCCGGTTCGGCCTCCCCTTGGACCTACACGCTCCTCGGCTCATTTATACCCCCTGCCTCCGACGGCTGCCACATCCAATTATCAGAACTCAGTGAAACCTAGAAGTGAGCACCGGAGGGAGACGACGGCGGGGAGTCCTCGAACTTGTCTAGGGGATGGCCTAGGCCAACCCTAGCCGCCATGGCCGCCCTGCGTGGTTGTGCCATGGTGGAGTTCCAGAGCTAGTTGAGGTCATCAATGGTATGTACTCGGTGGTGGTGACCCAAACACATCTACTATTATGTGAGCAATTGTAATCTTGCTTTCCGATCTTTAAGCGATTCCATGTCTCCGTCTTTACTTTCTACCTTTCATGAATATGTTTGATCCTTAGTCTAATCCTTGGTTAGGCTACATAGCAGGCTTTATGTAATCATGGTGATTAGATATAGTATGTCGAACCTTCATGGTTTGTAGGCTTGTCCATGTTTGGGAACGCCCATGGATCCCCCGCTTCATTAAGGGAGCATCATGATAGGGTGATTTCCCCCGAACGAGCGGATGTCTTCGGGAGGTAGGCCGGAGGTAGGAGTTTAAGGATGCTTTTAGATGAGATGCTTGGTTGTTGCTCGTTTGCCGGAACTACAACTAGAAGGCGATAGGGTTAGTCGTCCCCTTGGTGGTGCTTTACCTCGCCTATGTTCGTGTATGTGATCAACCTTGAGCTATCGTACACGTATCTCTTAAAGGTTACCTTATATGCAATCTACGCTTCATGTTAGGATAGTTTGATAGATTAGGTAGAGATCCTTAGCGGTTTGCTTCCGATCCTTGGATTGACAATCCTTGGGGGGGACCCTCCTTGGTGAAAAAGGCACCAAGTCACCCGTAGGCTTGCGGTGAACTTCAACACGATTTTGAACCGTGAACACTCTTCCCTTGTGATATTGGGCCTCTGGACGACATCTACAATGCTCCTTTTCGAAAGATGCAGATTTCAAAAAGAGCGAAGACAAGTTCATGTTGGCATGTTCCATCTGCGGAGGCTGGGACATTGTTTGAGGAATACGTTGATGTAGAGATTTGGCCATTGTCTCATGGATGGGCACCTAAGAAAATTGTCTATCTTAAAATTTCATGGTACCATATGGCTATTCCCTTCCCTCGCTTTGATCTTAAATTTCCTGAGGGTCAAACTTTTGAAGTGTTTGTAGGAGAAGTTGAGAGGAAAGCTCTTGACCTGGTTGGTCCCTTCGATATGAAGGAATATGAATCTTTCAGGAGAATTGTGAAACACAAGTAGCGAGTGAATCGAGTTTTCTCAGAGCTTGGTGGAATTGCTTCTCCTCGGCCGAGGCCTCCTGGTCCCAAAAAAAATGCAGGCTCCCGGAGTTACAGGTTCGAAGGATATTGGAGTTAGCTCCAAACATCGCAAGAAGGCTAAGATTAAAAAAACTGCTGCTGCTAAAAAGAAAAAGGGTGACAAGGCAGTTTATTCTTGATGAGGACATGACGCCCATGCATATGTCCATGAGTGGTGCATGGAGTGAAAAAGAAGGAGTCCAACAAGGTTTTCCAAGTCAAGAGGGAGGTCCGAGGCTAATCTGATTCGAGTCACCGAGGTGGAGGCCCAAATCAACTCAAGTTCGAGCCCAGTTCGGAGTCCGGGAGCAGCACACACTAAAAATGATACCCCGGTCGCATACGGAGTCTGTTTTGGACGTTCTTTATATGGGTGGAACCAGAATTTCATAGAGCTTCTAATGGCACTAGTGTCAGGCCCAAATTCGTTTGGAGTCAACAGAACTTGTTGAAACAAGTTGACGTCTAGAATCTGCCAAGCTGCTGCGGCACCAGTTTGTCGGGCCTTTAGCCCAAGTTGTGGGCGCCCCACCCCTGGTCGCCCCAACCCTAGGATGCCCTTGTTGGCATTTCTTAATCTCAACACTAGGCGCCGTGGTAGCGTGAGCGTGTAAGAAACTCCCGGGTACACTGACGAGTGCGAACGAATCCGCAAGCGCACGGATACACCGCTGTAGCACTTCTCCCTAGGAGAATGAGTATTCCCTTCGGGTTTCGTTCCTAGGACGGAGAGTAACCAGAGAGGGCCTAACCAAGGACACCAGCTTTTGCTGGGATAGGTCGGGATACAAGAAGCACTTCCTTAAGGGACTTAGCTCTCAAGATGTATTCCTGTCAGATCTCAGTCGTCCCCACGGGGTGACAACACTCAGAGGTGCTGTCCTGCGAGCCCAACTCGGTACGCGACGTAAGAGGGTTGACAAAGGGTCCAACAGGCTGTCACAACTACAGCCTCCCTCTACGCTACGATCATACATGGTCTCCATAGGAAACCCAAGGCCCAGACACCACGTCTGTACCCTAGATAAATACTATAGTGCGGCGTATGCTAGCCCGCTAACTACACTATAGCAACCGTATAAATACGGTGCCACAAACAAGGGAAAGATCCGAATCAGATCATATCATTGAACTGGGAGCAGAAAGGAAGCTATGGATGCATCTGAACGAGATACAACAAACTTACTTAACTAAACAGGATCAGAGCATGCTAAACAAGTAAATGAACTATGGTTCTAGCTCTAAAGGATCAAAGCCTTGTGTCACGAAGAACACAAACCTCTAACTTATGAACGAGCCAAGAACACAAGAACAAAGCAACCACGCATGATGTCTACTATAGTCTAAATAAGAAATGCTGAAATACTCACTTTGATCTAAATGAAGAACAAGCATCCACAAGGACATCAACTCACTCCTTACCCCTCCTCTACCTCACACTAATCTTAATCTAGATCTCTCCTCATCACCAATCTACCACAAAGAGGTGAGAATCACCTCTCATGGGCAGAATTGGAGAGAGGGAGAGAGAGCTACACAAGAGAGAGTGGAACTTGAGAGCTAGGTGGTGTGTGAGAAATGGAGCCCCTCCCCTCCTATTTATAGACAAGGAGGAAGCTTGCTCCGGGGCTCAAAGTGCCCCTAAACGCCCAGGACTGCAGCAGGGAGCCAATGGGGGAACAACACATGGAGAGCCAGGATGAACCGACCCTAGGTCGGTTCAGCCGAACCTAGGGTCGGCCGACCCCCTCGGGCGGCCTCCTGGCCCGTGCTTCCTCTGGCACGCTTCCATGTGGGCCCTGATGCCTCTCCTCCGTGCATGGCACGTTTCCTGGCGGTTTAGTTGGTAATGTGGGCCCATGGATCCATTTGATGCTGACATGGCAGCGTGTGATTCGTCAAAAGTTCTTCACATGGATTGGTGACATCATGGATCCAGGAGAATCCATGTGGCAGCCCCTGATTGGCCAGCATTTGAGTGCCTTGGATTGGAGTGGAGTGTAAGTGTATGAATTCCTCTCATTTCTTGTGCAAAATGCCTGCATTCAAATAGACCTCGACACTGGTGGAAAGTATGAGTTTAAGCACCTATTCTAGTGTGGATGTTCAATTCATGCTCAGATTTGCAGGGGTTGACGGCCTTGAAAATGGCAAATATTGACCGTCAACAACACCCCCACACTTGACCTTTGCTCGTCCCGAGTGAAGGGGAAACAAAGCCAAGCGGGTCATAAATACCGAAAAGTAAGACAGACATAAGAGATATTCCAAGTCATACCTTGCTCTTGTGAACCTCTGTGTAGTGGCTATCATGTTCCCTTGGGTGATTGAAGAGTAGAACAGTTGTGAATCAAGTCACTTATGCACCTGATGATAAACACCTTGGGGGTTTTGCGAGATTTTCATAAACAAAACTCTTGGTGGCTTCCTCATTTGATTCTCTCAAATCGCTCAATGTGTATATGTCCTCACTAAGGCATTTTGCCTTTCTTCATCCTACTTCTAATGATGGCTATATGTGGAGCTCAGGGTAGGATAAAGAGAAAGCATACTTGCATCACATATTTTGCAAAGTCAAAGACTAGATCCACAGAGAAAATCAAATCATACCATCAGATCAAGATGTGCACTAGTATGGCTATGGTGTGTATGGTAAGGTGGGTACTAGGCCCGGAATGGGTGCTAGATATTACCATACATATATATGGTGGAAATGTGGGTTGATGGTAAGGTGGACACTAGCTCCGGAATGGATACTAGTTATTACCATCTATGATATGGAACTCCTTTCTGCATGATCTCATCTCTCTCCTATTCCTCCTTTATTTTGGACATGGGCTATTTTTCTCTCTCTTTTTTTCTTTTCATCATGCCTTGAGCATGTATATATATATATATATATATATATATATATATATATATATATATATATATATATATATATATATATATATATATAGCCCATGTCTCTTTTTTTGAAGGACACTTCTGGAGAGAGATGTCATACCACGTATGGAGTTTTGCTTTTATGGAATGGATAGATGATACAATGCTAAGTTCCAAGGTAGAAGCATAGCAAGGGGAAAATAGGTGGGGTGCACATAAATCTTGATCATGAAAGTAATGAAAAGAATTCTCACAAGGGTCACAGAATTTGACAAAGCTCAAAGTAATGACAAGCAGCATATGAATCGAAGGTTTTTACCTACAGAGATCATAAGGCTCTAATGGGACGGAGGCATATCAAAGAGGAGCCTTTCCAAGAGGTTTTGAGTTTTCAAAAATAAACTCCCCAAGAGAGTTAGTCATCAGAGCAAAAGATCATATCATCCAGCCATATCATACTCATCAATTACTTAGGTAAACATGCTTGCCCTTAAGAAGATTATGGTTCACAAGCATCAGGCAGGTAACAAGGAATAAAACATATGTAAGTCTACTCAGGTACCAATGAGCTGGGTGATATTTAGCATCATCATTCGAGTTTTAGTTTAGAGATAGAAGGATATAGCTTATAAAACTCAGGAATGAAAGAGAGTGAGTTGTCGAGATGCAAACCGGTGCTTATGCATAGAAGATGAACCGTGAGAGGCTCTCCACAGGAGTGAACTCGTGCGGGTCCCGTTCAAGTTCTCGGTAGGTGATCGATCGGCTAGCGCGGAGTGCTCGCAGTGGGTACGTACGAAAACGTCGTGTTGCGTTCGGAGAGTCGTGGCTCTTCCCCCACACTGTCTCAAACCTAGATGTCCTCGAATTCAAAAAGACCAAAGTAATGACACAAAGGGTGGCTAAACCGGGTTACATGACCGGTGAGCCACTTTATTCATATCCAAAATGTTTTAATCAAAATGATTAGGCGCTTACACACACACATGCAAAAGAAATAAATGAAATAAAGGGAAACAAAGGGAAATCAACCTAGACCAAGACTAGCGCCTAATGAACTAAAGATGGGGCTAATCCCCACTACTCAGAGAGGATCTGCTCCTCTCCCTCAGCAACTGCCAACTCTACAACTTCTGGGTCATGTCCTCCTCCAGCTGGCGATACTCAAGCCTAAGCTCATGGTACTTGTCCCTTTGCTTAGCCAGCTCCTCAACTAGCTTCTCATGTTCTAAGAACAGTTCAGCTAGTCTGTCTGCCAGCTTTGCTAGGGCCGGGGTCTTCTTGGCGCCATTCGCCCGGATGTCTGTAATGATCTTGACGAGGATCCGCTCCCACTGAGGGGGCTTATGGTAGGGTGTACCATAGCCTCTAGTGGCTGTCTTCACCCCGAAGATCTTGCACCGGGTCTGTGGAAGCAGGAACTCGTCCCACACATCCTGCTCATAAGTATGGCAGAAGGCTTCTCCGTAGTTGTTGAAGTCAGAACCGACGTAGCGCTCGCCTGGCTTCAAGGGTGGTCCAGGGGGATCATCAAACAAGATGCGCTTGGCAGCGGTCTTGTCCCCCATGGTGGCCATCCTGGCCGGGAACGAAGGCGGGGAGGAGGAGCCTCGCCGGGACGACTACACCGGAGAGTCGGTGCGCATCATGCGAGTGCTTTCCACACTCCTGCCTCTCTCGGGGGTCATGGCCTCCGGCGACCCCATCACCTCATCCAAGTTGCTGAGGTCGATGAGATGAGAGGGGCTCCCTCCTCCTGAAGTAAGGGGCAAGGCCTCCCTACGGAGCCGAGCGAAACCGTGGCCGGCCATGGATATGGCGATGCTGAGGAGTTGAGGTGGAGGAGATGGGTTTCGCGATGTGAAAACTCGTCGGGCGGCGGAGAGAAGGGTTCTGGAGGAGAATGAGACGCACACGCGAAAGAAGAAGGGGAGAGGAGACACTAGGGTTTCGGCCGAACCAGGGTTCGGCCGGCCCCCTGTGGGCCCCTCTGGTCCTCCCCCTTCTCGTGTGGGCTCTAGCAGGTCTCAGGATCGATGGCCCAGGTGGATTCCCCGAGATGGAAAGCTTGGCTTAGGCCTTAGGCTAAGATAAGGTCAAGGTTGAAATTTCATCCTCAACTATATACCAACCTTGGCCAAGCCACGATATACCCAAAGAGAATCTGGAGGAAATCACCTTGATGACACACTGGGTTCGTCAGAAGTGTAGGCACTTCCGGTGGTAGTCACGAAGCGTCAGTGTCACCACAATGGTGCTGCCTTCCTGTGGACCTTTTGCGACTCCTCTTAATCTTGGCAATTTCTTTCTCCTGCATGACCACGGTCCACAAGATACCCGAAGGATAATTCGTCCTGGGGAAACGAGATGAATCCCAAGAGTACTTAGGGTGTGGGTGTATAGTGATCTCCTGTCTCAACTTATGACCGTGTCCTTGCAGATGATGTTGATATGACGATAAGCTCTGCTCTGCAAGGGCAGTGCGTATACGAACTCGAGCCCAAAAAGATATATCGAGGCTGAGAGCAAGCATGATCATCCCAGAGAGGCTGAGGCCTTTCCTGAGGTGGTCATGGGACTCGAGGACCGTAGCACTGGGGTCGTGGGACTCGGAGATGAAAAGATCGAGCACTGAGGCTAGTGCTTCACCAATAGGTACCGATCTCCAAGTGAACTCAAGCTCGGAAGGACACTCGGCTCTCAAAAGGATGAAGCGTGGACTTCCAGAGGCCGGTGTACGATCAAGAACTAGAGTTCGGACGAAGAGCAAGATTTACTCACTCTTACCTTAGGCAGAGGGTTCGATGTTCTCATCAAAGTGATGAAAACATTCCCAAGTCTATCCTAAGCTTCCAATGGGGGATTATGAATAAACTGAAAAGCGCACCTCCCATTGGGCATCGATCAAATCAGGCATAGGATACAAAGTGCAAGCTTCTCCTGATTGATCGGCATCGATCGATGTGCTTGAGATAAAAAATGAATGCACTCCATTCGATCGGTAAATGATCGTGATCCTTCGGTCTGATGGATGGATCCAATGGATTAAAGAGTAGAGACCGATGTCTCGGTTTATACGAAACTTCAGTGCAAAGCACTTTAGCTCAAACCTCGACGTAGAAACACGATGGGCCTCTCATACCCTCCTCAGGAGATAGTAGTGAGGATCGAACAAGTCATCCTGGCCAGGAATGGTCGTTCTCTCCGAACTACTCTCTCCGTTCTCCCACGAGACAAAGTCTCGGGGAGAAGGTCTAAGAAGATGCACGAGAGGGGAACCCAAGGGTAGATCTCGTGCCACGAAATCTTTCCCTTAGACTCCTGCTATTCAGGAATGACATCTTCAGCCAGAGCTCAGAAAGAGTGGATATGAAGTCTCGGACTCGGCTGACGATGGATCTAGGTGGCTCAACTTTTCCTCTGGTGGGTACCTCGTTGACCGGGATGCAAGGGGAGCTGAAATCTCGGAGATTATCTAGGATCTCTCTTCCCTTGACAGCATCTAGGTGTACGAAGGATCCTCTGGAGAGAGCGTTAAGTCTCATGGCATTATTCTTCCGCAATGGAAACCAGAAGTGCCAAAGCAACATCCAATCAGGAATACGGAGGACTGGGCAATCTTCCACCGCAGAGGCGAAACGATTCCATGCCATTCCTAGTGATTCCTCCACACATTGCTTGAAACAAAGAATCTTTGCCCTTAACGAGATGACACGTCGTATCGGGAAGAAGCGGGAGCAAAAAGCTGCTCTCAACCTTTCCCAAGTAAGGTAGTCACTACCAAAATAATGGTGCCAATCCCGAGCTTCCCTAGAGAGGGATAGCGGGAAAAACTCTCTTTTCCGAGCATCTGGTGATTCCCCGGTTTTACCTTGAGTTTCAATCAGACACTCGTAGTCTCTCACATGATCAAAGGGGTTCTCATGACTTAACCCCGAGAAGGATAGGTCCTGAATTAGCTTCATGAGAGAGGGGTGAATCCTACAGCCAGATGTAAGAGTGGGTCTTGACGAAGATGGCTCTGAGGGTTCACGCCTCGAAGGCGGAAGGTGTTTACAAGGATAACCTTCCATGGGTAGCGGGGGCAGAGGTAGAAAGAAAACAAAAAGGGATATTTCAAAAAGGGTAACGGGGGTGATGGTAGAATAAAAAAGAAAAAGATAAATACGAGGATAGACGGGCTCGAAGGTTAACAACAGCCGTCCCCGGCAACGGCGCCAGAAATGCTTGTTGGCGTTTCTTAATCTCAACACTAGGCGTCGTGGTAGTGTGAGCGTGTAAGAAACTCCCGGGTACACTGACGAGTGCAAACAAATCCGCAAGCGCACGGATACACCGCTGTAGCACTTGTCCCTAGGAGAATGAGTATTCCCTTCGGGTTTCGTTCCTAGGACGGAGAGTAACCAGAGAGGGCCTAACCAAGGACACCAGCTTTTGCTGGGATAGGTCGGGATACAAGAAGCACTTCCTTAAGGGACTTAGCTCTCAAGATGTATTCCTGTCAGATCTCAGTCGTCCCCGCGGGGCGACAACACTCAGAGGTGCTGTCCTGCAAGCCCAACTCGGTACGTGACGTAAGAGGGTTGTCAAAGGGTCCAATAGGCTGTCACCACTGCGGCCTACCTCTACACTACGATCGTACGTGGTCTCCGTAGGAAACCCAAGGCCCAGACACCATGTCTGTACCCCAGATAAATACTATAGTGCGGCGTATGGTAGCCCGCTAACTACACTATAGCAACTGTATAAATACGGTCACACGAACAAGGGAAAGATCTGAATCAGATCATATCATTGAACTGGGAGCTGAAAGGAAGCTATGGATGCAGCTGAACGAGATACATCTAACTTACTTAACGAAACAGGATCAGAGCATGCTAAACAAGTAAATGAACTATGGTTCTAGATCTAAAGGATCAAAGCCTTGTGTCACGAAGAACACAAGCCTCTAACTTATGAACGAGCCAAGAACACAAGAACAAAGCAACCACGCATGATGTCCACTATAGTCTAAATAAGAAATGCTGAAATACTCACTTTGATCTAAATGAAGAACAAGCATCCACGAGGACATCAACTCACTCCTTACCCCTCCTGTACCTCACACTAATCCTAATCTAGATCTCTCCTGGTCACCAATCTACCACAAAGAGGTGAGAATCACCTCTCTTGGGCAGAATTGGAGAGAGGGAGAGAGAGCTACACAAGATAGAGTGGAACTTGAGAGCTAGGTGGTGTGTGAGAAATGGAGCCCCTCCCCTCCTATTTATAGACAAGGAGGAGGCTTGCTCCGGGGCTCAAAGTGCCCCTAAACGCCCGGGACTACAGCAGGGAGCCAATGGCGGAACAACACGTGGCGGGCCAGGATCAACCGACCCTAGGTCGGTTCGGCCGAACCTAGTGTCGGCCGACCCCCTCGGGCGGCCTCCTGGCCCGTGCTTCCTCTGGCTCGCTTCCATGTGGGCCCTGATGCCTCTCCTCCGTGTATGGCACGTTTCCTGGTGGTTTAGTTGGTAATGTGGGCCCATGGATCCATGTGATGCTGACGTGGCAGCGTGTGATTCGTCGAAAGTTCTTCACATGGATTGGTGACATCATGGATCCAGGAGAATCCATGTGGCAGCCCCTGATTGGCTAGCATTTGAGTGCCTTGGATTGGAGTGGAGTGTAAGAATTCCTCTCATTTCTTGTGCTAAATACCTGCATTCAAATAGACATCGACACTTGTGGAAAGTATGAGTTTAAGCACCTATTCTATTGTGGATGTTCAATTCATGCTCAGATTTGCAGGGGTTGACGGCCTTGAAAATGGCAAATATTGACCATCAACAGCCCCTCCTCTCATAAACTCAGTAGCCACCGCCTTAGAAACTTGGGTTTTGTTTAGTTGAAGTTTTTGAAGTCGAAACTTTCGTGATTCATTATAACTATGACACCAAGTCCTTTTGCTGTGATCCAAGGCTCCTGTTCTTGCATCTCCTCGACTGTGTCAACTAGTCCTTTCGAATCAAGTGCTCGAACTTCACTGATATTCGCTTCAATTACATCTGCAATATTCGATTGCGTGTTTATCATTTTCTTGCTTGTGTTCTCGATTTGCTTGCAGGGAAAAGCCTTTGTGGCGAGGTCAATCAAGTTGTGCTTGGTTGATAACCAACGGAGCAGTGGTGTAATAGTTGCGGGGTCCAAATCATGTTGATTCGAAGCCAAGATCGCCAATGTTGAGTCTCCACCAATCGACCTATCATCTAACTCTCGGAAGATCAGGCCATCGCCTATCATTTGTTATCAAATTCCTAGGTTTCTCATCAGGTGTTATCTTGTTCCCCTTTAGATTCATTTGTGTTCATCACCTATAGTTCACAAAAAGCCCAAAAATATTTAGTTTTCCGCTGTCCTACGACCCCTTTTAGCCTTGCAATTTCATTTTCAGACAGCTTTGTTGAGTTTGTGTCCATAGTCGAGTCTTGTTGCTGGTTTAGGTTGTGTTCGTCATCGTAGTCCAACATGCCCGTCACTGTTATTTTGTTTTTGCTGCTATCCCATCCACCATTAGCCATACAACAAGTTGAGCCACCACATTAGTCGATTTGCCCCTGCTAGCCGCCTTGTGTGAATTCTCGCCGTGCAAGTCCTAGATAGGTTGCAAGCCGCTTTGATCGCCTTTGCATCACATACATGATTCTTGATTCGTTATCTGGTGAATACCTATTGCATTGCATCTACCAGGGAAGTTTATGCCCTGTGCTTGTTGCCGCCGCCACTAGGAGGAAGTTTTGCCCAAGCCGCGTAGCTGTCTTTTGTGCCTTCAGAAAACATAAGTTGTGACACCTTCCATGAAACATACATATTTTTTCGCTCGGTGCTCCGTTTAAGCTCAAAGTTTTACAGAAGATTCAAGATTCCATTCTAAGGTGACCGAAACTGACCTGTGGTCTGTTTGGTTTCGTCAAACATTCGTAAAAAATCGGGAAGATAAAGAAAAAATTGTTTAAGTTGTTTCAGGGTTTTCAGCGAACGATCTTGATTTTTCCTAAACCACAGTACACCTTTCTATCAGGTGAAATTTTGTGTGCTTCCATATTTTGTGATCATTGTTAAGTGCTAAAAAATTCAGAAAAAGATAAGGTTGTTTGCTACTCCTTTTGGCAGTCACTATCAGAGAAAAGAGGCAAATTTAGTGCTTTCATTGCTTCTTTGCTTGTTCTTTGAGTTCCATTTTCCTTTCTTGTTTCACCTTGTTGTGCTACGACTAGGACACATCTTAGCCAACAATTGTGACTTGTGCTTTGGACACTTATTGAACTTCGTGTATCTGCACTCGTTATTTGCTAATCCTTGCTGTCATATTGAGCCTACCCAAAACTCCACATATACACCTCTGTCAGCACAGGTTTACCTTGAAATTGTTACACTCGAGCTCGATAACAGATTGTATGGCCCTGTTGGCTTTGGTAATAACAGTTGCAAGGTGGTGGTAAGCCGCTTGAGATATTGCATTCCACTTCCACCACCACCACCCAGTAGTTGCTAGTTGATCGAGATAATACTTTTGTGTTGTCTTTTTTTGTTTTCTATCCATGACAGGTTCTTGATATCCACCAACATACAATGGTGTGGGTGCTAATGCATACATGGAGTGGGAAATTGCCATAGAAGAAAGTTTTGCTACTTGTTTTATGTGTCCAAGGAGGAAGGTAAAAGTTGCAGCTAGTGTTTTGCGACACTCAACTTTAACTTGGTGGGAGTCTTTAAATAATTCTGATAAACCTCAAACTTGGAATGATATAAAAATTCTTATGAGAGAAACTTTTGTTCATCCACCTCCTACATTAAATTCATGTGATGAGGTGACAAATTTAGAGGATCAGTCCATTGTTGTATCGCTTGCTCCACGTAACCTTTTGCAGGATGCTGACCAAAAGCACGAGTGCAAGGATGACATGGAAGAAACACTACAAGGAATGTGCTGACTAGTGACGCAAAAAGGGCGATTCTCATCATAAACCGTGATTAATGACGCCAGTTGTTACGAAAACCCTCTGTCATTAATCGAGCGTCATAAACCGCGATTAATGACGAGACCTTATTTCGCGGTGTCATGAGTTTAATGACGCGTGCAAAATTGTCCTCACAAAACATCATAACTTCATTCCTGTATCTTTGCCACGCTGGACATAATCTGATGTGGCATCCTATGTGGCATGCCAATTGTGACGAACCGTTTGCGTCATAAAATGAATTTGGCCCGTTTAAAGTTGGGTTGAGCCCAACACTATTACTATAGGCCAGCGTTGTGCATATAGCCCCAAAAAGATTTTATTGGGCCAATTTGTTGTTTTTTCGACCACAATTTTGATTAGGTTGGGCCCGTTTTTGTTGGATCGAGTCCAACAATTGCGCATATTATTTGCGGCCTTATATGTCACGTTAATTTCAATGAAATTGACTTTTGGCCCAATAAATAGTGGGCTAAGCCCACTGAAGGCCAACAAAAAATTGGCTAATCGTGCATCAATATTAATTGATTTCATTTCAATTCTGATCCTTTTTTTAGAATAATTCCGATCTGGTTGGAAAAATAGTAATCAACACATATTTCTTTATACAATAAAACAAACTGTTGTTTACTATCAAACACGATTGTATTGTTCATCACATATCACAAACTATTACAAGATAATAGTCTCATAAGGAACATAGATTAACAAAGCTAAATCTAGGTCCTAATCACAAGAGATATTGGAGATTTGATCTAAGGATCTTAACCTCTTCATCTTTTACTGCTAAGCAGTAGACGAAGGAGGTCTTCACTGTCTTTGGTAAGCTTCTGCAACTTCTTAATATCAGGCGACTACATTTTCAGAGTTGATTCTGATTCTTCGGTCTTCTTCTTCAAGCTACATAACTCTTTCTGGTGAGCAACAAACCGTTGTCGAAGTTGTACTCCGTCCTGATTGGGAGCATCAACTCGCTCTTCATCAACACTACTACATAAGGATTTGATACCCATTCTTGAGTACTCCTCTGTTTTAATTTGTTCAGGAAGAAGCATCATTGACTTGGTAGCTTCCATCTAGCAACAGTGGATCCCAAGTCAGATTAGGATCTTGTAATTGATTCGAACTAAGGAAACAAAGGTGTTAAGTTTGTTACCTTGGAGCAAGTCTGAATAGGAGCGACTACAGATGTTGACCCTTTGGCCTGCTGAAACAAGTACAAGAACAACATGTAAGGGTTGAGATCTTTCGCAATCGGAAACAAATAAGGTGTTAATTAAGTTTACCTTGGAGCAGGTCTGAATAGGAGCGACTACAGATGTTGACCCTTTGGCCCGTTGAAACAAGTACAAGAACAAGATATAAGGGTTGAGATCATTGGCAATCAGAAGCAATTTCATCTATTAAGTTGAATCTGGTACATGAATGATCACACCCAATCCATAATCACCCAAGCATGCAACAAAAATATGGAAAGCCAAAGAGAATGGGTATGCAATATACTAATTTTATTCTTTAATTTCTACAAACCTCAATAAAGTCGACTTCGAACAATCTCTTGCAATAGGGAACAGAAGATCCACAATCACCCAAGCATGCAACAACAGTATTCAAAGGCAAAGAGCATGGGGAAGCAGTCTAATAATTTCATCTACAAATTTCAACAAAACTCAAATAAAATGGCTTCCAACAAACTCATGCGATAGGGTACAATAGATCCACAATCACCTAAACATGAAAGAATATTATAGAATGCCAAAGAGCATGGGGAAGCAATCTAATTGAATCGATCAATACAGGGAGGAGCCCACAGACCTGACGAATAGGAATAGAAGAAGGTACCGAATGCCATCTCGATTTAGCAGACCGAACTTGCGCCTTGAACACGTTGTTCTTCTTAACTGTTGCAGATCTGTGGCCGCCAGGGTGAGCCACGTGGGGGCCGACGGAGCGACGGGTTTGAACCATCTTGCAGCTTCAAGGAGGTTGCCGAGGAAGGACGTCGCTCTTAGCAGAGGAAGGCTGCCGCTCGTAGTAGAGGAAGCCGACCGCTCATAGCAGAGGAAGGCGTCGTCGGTAGCTAGGTCGCTGTTGCTGCTTCCGCCGCAGATCTACTAGGTCTCTTCGGCGGTAGAGGAGAAGATCCCTTGATTTTGGAAAATTACCAGGAGGGAATTGGGAGGCCTGGTTTCCCTCTTTGTTTTATATAAAACGGGGAGGACTAGGAGGAGGAGCGGGGAATTCAAAATTTCAAGTCCCGCCTTTCTGCGGCAGAGCGGGAAACGAAAGACTTTAGATCATGGACCCAAACATTAGTGACCCAAACGAAAGATCACTTGGGTGTTGGACCCAAATGTCAGTGACCATACGTAGAGAGGCAAGTTGTTGACTGAGTTGTCCGTGCCACCATGGATCATGGAATTGACAAGCACACACAGGACTATACTCTACTTCATATTCACGTTCGACGGATGATCCGATTATTGCATTACAAATGTACTCACTGCAACAAATTAACGTATCATTTCAACTGTTTATTACATGACTAAATATACTTCAATAACACATTAAAACTACAGACTAGAGGGACTCTGCTGTTACCAACTATTGGCGTTTCGTAGCGCCGTCATCTTAAGAACGGATCTGGGACCCGTCCTTAGTGACAACACCAGGAATCGCCTTGTAGGCACCTCTCAATGTCACAACTAATGGCGCGTTTCGCGTGAACATCGAGACTTGCCAAAGGTTAATCTAAACGATCATGAACAAATTCGCAGGCGCACAGATAAACCATTGTAGCATTTCCCCAAGGAATGAGAGTATTCCAAGGGTATCGAATCCGTGGAAGGCAATGGCGGATATCTTAGACTTATGCTTTTGCTCTGAATGTAAACCAAGAGATAGATATAGGGAACAACACACTCAAAGACAGGGGTAAGATAAAAGATATAAGGGTAGTGTGACACACACTCAGATCTACCTCTACTCTAGCACACTACGGCTTAGGGGGAACATACGAGTTAGCTCTAGGTTCTAATGTACTAAACATACAATGCTAGAAGATACAAGAGATGGGCATGAGTATTGCATGAGAGAGATAAGGTTCAGCACCCAGGTACAAATAGGGAGCTAGCCCGCGACGACCAGCACTCTGCGAAACTAGACTTTAGACTCCTACAGCAGGTACCCCAGCACGGAGGTTGCCCTAGGATCCAACAAGGCAGTCACCACCTGAGGACTGACCTCTATCGTTACGGGGGGTATGCTCATAACTATCGTAGCCAGACAACCCAGGCACCATGCCTACGTTGCTGCTAGACTCCACCCGGCCCAGGCTATTGTGACACTGGGTGAGAGCCACCAGAAGACTGATCAACTAGACCGAGTACTGTAGCTTGAACACAGACCTCATGCAACACTCTCATGCCATCTAACAAGATCAACTAAGGCTAGACATACGAACAGATATGAACTCTCTTATGTCTAATAAATAAGATCAAAGGGTCATGTTCGTGAAGAACACGAGCCTCTGACTTATGAACAAACACATAAGGAAGGAGTTTATCACCCTTCAAGTGGATCAAAAGGTAGTGTTCATGAAGAACACGAGCCTCTAAATGATGAACAGAGGATGAACTCAAGAACATATCAAGAATATGATCTACCATGACTTTATATGAAATAGCTGAATAACTGAAGTAGATCAAAGTCATACAAAGAAATAAAGATAAAAGAGAACTCATACCTAGACTTCCAAGAGGACTTGGAACCTGAATAAGGGCTACTCTAGCCTACCCCCTAGCCTTGGAAACTAAAAGTGAGAGGAGAATGAGAGAGTGGTGTGTGAGAAATGGGAGCCCTCCCCTTCTATTTATAGGCAAGGGCAAGGCTTGCTCGGAGCACCAAATGACCCCTAAACACCAGGGAGTGAGGCAATGGACCAATAGGGGGCTGCCACGTGGAGGGCCAGGATGGAGCCCCCTAGGTCGGTTCGGCCGATCCTAGGATCGGCCGCACCCCTAGGGTGGCCCCACCTAGTGTGCTTCCTCTGGTTGGCTGCCTGGTGGGCCCTCTGATCTATCCCCGGTGCATGGCTTGATTTGGTATCCGAGGTGGGCCCTTTGATCCATGTGAAGTCCATGTGGCGTCCTCTGATTCGTCGGTGAGTGCCTCCCCTGGATCGATGACGTGGAATGCCATGTTTCCCTTGGTGGCAGCCACCTACTCAGCTGAGTTGGCATGGTTTCTTCATAGAAGGTGGGTTTCCATCTCTTTTAAGGGGTAAATCACCTACATACAAATAATCTCCAAGGACAAGTGGAACTACATTATTCAAACCAAAATGCTAGTAAATAATGCTTATGCCTCTATTTATGTGAGAATATTGAGGGTTGGAAATGGTGAATTTCCACCGTCAACAAACTCCCCCAAGCTAACCTCTTGCTCGTCTCGAAGCAATACATTAGAGACTTAGGTTGGTTGATCAAGAGTTGCTACAATGTTGTATTCTCAACTTATGGCAAGCATATAGCAAAGTTCTCTACCAGGAGTTGAACAAGTTGGCAATGTTCTTACCTTTCACCTGATTCTTGGGGCATATAGCTTCACCTGCCTTGGGCAGTTGAGAGACAGAATGATTATATAGAAAGTGCATAATCACTCATACCTTGATCAGCTTATCAATCCAGAGGTTTTGCAAATTTTTCAAAAGAAAATCAGAGTTCCTCAAATGATACTCTCGGATCACTCAAAAGTGTATGGTTCCTCACCAAGGCATCAATGTTGCCTTTCTTCACATCCTACTCCTAATAGGCTGTATGTGGAGCTGTAGGTAGGGAAGATGTGGCATACTTGTCTCTCATGTTTTGCTAAGTCAAAGACCGGATCCTTGGAAGAAACAAACATACATCCTGATCAAGATGTGCATATGTGTGTGATAGATATGAGCATGGTAAGGTGGATACTAGGCCCGGAAATGGGTGCTAGATATTACCTTGCTTTATATGAGGGAATGAGGGATTGATGGTAAGGTGGACACTAGCCCCGGAGTAGGTACTAGTTATTACCATCTATATGGTGGAACTCTTTCTCTTGCACATATCAATCCCTTTTTCTCCTTTTGAAATTTTCGAGACTTGGGCTAGCTCTCTTTATTTATTTTTGCCATGCTTTTGAGCATGCTTTTCTTTCCTTTTTTTAGCTAGCCCTTTGTCTCTATTGGAGATATTTGGAGAGGGATGATAATGCAAAGATACATAGAGTTTTATTTATGGAAGAATGCATAAGCAATATGGAGCAAATGATGAATGCTAACTTCCAGTGTAGAAGTTTAAGCATGAACGTGTACGTGATCTTGATCAGGGGAGTATGAGTTCCAACAAGGGTCACAACAATTCGACAAAACTTAATGAGAGGACAAGCTGCATATGTGGAGGCTAAGAACTAGAATATACATATGGCCTTGGATGGGAAATTCTCATCTTTGAGGAACTCATCATGTTTTGATTTTTTCAAAAAGGAAAACTCCGGATGTCAAGCATCACTAAACACAAGATCATAGCACTCTATTATACCATATCATGTCGCACAACAACTTAGGCAAGGATCATGCTTTTTGCTACCCATAGTTTTCAAGCTAAGGTTTGAACATACAAGCCAACAAACTCAAAACTTAGGTAGGATACAAAGTTGTAAGCAAGACATACGAGGAAAATAAACAGAGCAACTATTCATCATTTCAACCATAGAGGCAAAGCATTCTTACTAAGCATATCAAAGCAAACTAACCAAACGATGATGAAAGCAAATAAATATTTTTGGTCTTTTTATTTTTGCAGATTTTTTTTGGATTTTCATTTATAAGATATCCTGAAAACAAAGGAAGATACAAGTTACCTCAGGATGGGGGTCCTCCCCCAAGCTAGCTTCAGGCTCATTGCAGAGGAGGGTAGAAGAAACCCTGACTCGCGTGGTAAGCCCTCTGCACCTCTATGTATCGCTGCTGATCCTGCTGCATGGCTGCTATCCTCTCACCAGCCTGATGATGCCACGCTGAGGTAGACTCGACGTGGGTGTTTAGCGTCTCCTCCAATCCCGTGACCTGGACGGTGAGGTCTCCCATCCGCTGCTTGAGCTGAGCATCGCGTGCAGAGGCTGAAGAGTGCCGCCGGAAGGACGAAAACAGAGGTGGACCACCGGAGCTGGAACTAGCGGGTGTGGCCCACTGAGCACTGCTCTTATCTGCCCAAGCCGTGCTACTCGCACTCGGGTGGTAGGTGGGTTGGTCCCAACCAGGTGCACATCCAGGGGTAACCCCGGACTTGTACCCCGCAGGGGCCCCTCCTGCCACTGGTGGCGTAGTAGGCTGTGGCTGAGGCTGTGGTGGTGGTGTCGGCTGTGACTGCTGCTGCTGCTTGTGTGCTCTCTTCGCCACGCTTCTGGTGGACCTGCCTGAAACACTAGCACGACGGCTTTCCTCTTGTGTAACAAGGGGAATGGTTGTGACTCCGAGTTATACAATCTAAACCCCGGGTTAGGTAACGGGATTTGATTTGCATAACCCGGAAAGAAGAAAGTCAAGGAATCATTCGGGCCCCTCTTGAGTATATGACCTTGGATCAAGTATGCCTCATCAATGAGAACTCGGGGCGTCCTGATGAAGGGTACGGGATTCCCACTAAAAACCCCGAGTCTGAGAGCGATACGAGTCACCAAAGACGTACACTCAATAGGACCTATCATCTTGAAATTCATCAACCACTGCCGAATCATAACTTTAACGGGAGAGACCTTGATCCGATTAACAGCAGCGTATAAAAGCATCATCTCATCGCTGCGCACGGGCCGAACATCCTCTCGCGGAAAGAGAGTAATGGCGAGCCACTTGTGCCACAGGCGGAGAGTGGGATGCACGATATCGTTGCACCGAGGTACAAACTTGCCACTGTAAACAAGACCAGAGATATCTGCCCAGAAAGATTCTCGAACAAAACCCTCACAAGCTCGCTTCAAAGAAACAGCACAACGAGAACAAAAACCAAGAAGACGACTAAGATCCTTCCAAGAAAGACGATAATCGGTCCCAAAAAGACAAAACTCAATGCCATCCGGGATCTTGGTAAGAGAGCAAAGAAACTGGATGGTGAGGGGCTGAGAGCCAAGCTCTGTAACCGGCGCAAACTCCTCCCAACCGAGAGCATGCCAAATGGAAGCGAACTCGAGATTCATACCTGTTTTCTCCATGCGGGCCGGGTCGAAGTCCCGGGTGTGGGCGAAGACTCGGTCCTTCAAGAGAGCATAGGCTTGCTCTTCTCGAGCGCCCCACAAGCTGAGGTAGGGGTGTCGTCGACGACCTCCTCCGCGGCTTGTGGCTCGGCTTGCTCTTCTTGCTCTTCTTCATAGTCCATCGTCAATGGGCTCGGCGTTGGCTCGGCGGGGGTGGATGCACTCGTGCTTGCCCGCGAACGGGAGCGTGAGCGTGTCACCCTCCGGAGAGTGTTTGCCGCCCAATTCATGCTAGCTCAACAACAAGGAACACAAGAGCAACTCGGTGATGGGTTAGTGAAATCGAATGAAGTTCTTACCGAGCTTGCTCCACCAATAATAATATTTTCAGCAACACAATAGAGGAAGCACTTGATGATCCAACCTTAAGCAAGAAATCCAAGAAAACCAAGACAGCAAGGAGTAGAGAGGGGAGTGTGAGTGAAATGAGTTGAATGGGTGAAGAACACCCCCTCTCGGGTCCAATTTATAGAGCAAAGGGGCAGCACACGGCGGACTAGCCGTTGGGCAACGGTGAGAGCCAGGTGTGGTTCGAGGACCGGTGGATGGTCGCTTCCTGGTGTGATGAGTCATTAACAATGTGGTGTGGACTGATTCTTGGCTAAGTATTGCAGGTGCAGGTTGCGGCTTGACTGGTGCAGGTGCAGGTGAAGAACAAGAGCGAAAGGTCGTTGCCGGTGAGGCCTCCTGGTGTGGAGAAGACAAGTAGGCTTGGTTCGAGGGACCCGGTGGCCAGCGGGGTCAAGTGCGGGCCGCATGGTGGCAAGAACGGCAAGATGAAGTCATGGACGGTTTCTTGGTTGAGCCTCAAAACCAAGGTCAAGCCGGGACTACGTGGGAGCCGAGTCATGAGTGGTGATTGGCGGAGGCTACACCGAGTTCGCGGGGTTTCCGGTGGTTCACCAGAAAACCACTGGGTTCCTTGGTTGATCCACAAAGCCAAGACCGAAGAACCGAAGACGGAGGTGCAGCAGCTCCAGACCGGTGGGTCTGACCGGTCTGACCGGTGTGCGACGACGCAGTCCAGAATCTTCGAAGCGGAGGACACGCGTCGGGATCGCAAGGCTTGCGTCGAGGCTAAGCAAGTTTGCGGTCGCTGGGCATCCGTCCGATGGAGCGAAGACAAAGATTTCCGAATTCGCCCTTGAGGGGCATGTATCCCTAGTTAGCTAGTAAGGGTATTTTCGTCTTTCGGTTGCCTCCATATAACCCAAGTGGTGAGAGGATGGCAGCCATCTCTTAGAACCCTAGCTCATTTGCTTTCCTATTTTCTCTTCCTATTTTCCTTAGGATTTTCTTAGGACTAGCTTGAGAGCTTCATGGTGAGATCTTGTGAGAGGGAAGGATGATCGGGTGGCAAGCTAGACCTTGTATGAACCTCTTTGGTATGTATAGATGATTCGGCGAGGTTCCTCAAGGCTTGGATGTGTCTTTCCCGTTTCTCTTTTTTGGTAATTTTCGGAGCCCTTTCTTGGTGATTTTCTTGGAGCGATTTCGAGGCCTTTCTCTTTGGGATTTGGTGGGGGATGTATGCATGAACCCTTCGTGGTTCTTTTCCCATTGATTCCCCTCCCAAATCCGTGAGCAACGGGGCTCGATTTTGGGGTTTTCGTGGCTCTAGGGTTAGAGGCGTTCTTGGTGGGATTTCTTCGATTCCTCTTGATTTGACAAGTTTTGGTGCACCAAATCTTGGCTATGGAGTGCCCATGAGGTGTCCCTACTATCCCCAAAGTCTTGTGCAAAACCGTGGAGCGATTCGGGAGATCGGGAGTTGGATTTGGGGGAGTTGACCCGCGGGCGCTGTTCATCCCGAGAACTCAGGTCACACCGGTCTGACCGGTGCCTCTCACCGGTCTGACCGGTGCAGACTCTTTGTTGAGTTTTGCTCGGGTGAACGTCTTGGTGAGTTCCCTGTTGCCCCGTGTTGCTGCTGTTTTGAGTTTGGGTCAGTTTGGAGCTCTGTAGGCCTGTTTGGAGGATTTGGGGTTTCCTGGCTTGAACCGGTCTGACCGGTGAGCTACACCGGCCTGACCGGTGTAGGGGCCTTCTGTGGAAGTTCCCAGGTTTTGCCAGCAGGGACCGGTCTGACCGGTGGTGCTCACCGGCCTGACCGGTGTAGGTCAGTAGCGCTCGAGTTGCTAGTTCCACTGCGTTCTCGAGTCGGTGAAGGTGGTTGTTGGTTCCTAGGACTAGTAGCACTCCAGTGGCTGCGTGGTCTTGACCAACTTGGGTAGTTGAGTCAGAGACGTGATTTGGAAGCTGTGTTCGTCTTGTTGGGGTTCTCATCTCCTTCGAGAAGAATTTTTATCGGCTCCCATTCACTCCCCCCCTCTCTGGTTCGCCTAATCGGTCCTTCAATTGGTACCAGAGCCGGTTCAGGTCTTTATTGAATCTTACCAGTCTAAGATCCAAAGATGGCATACCAAGAACGTGGTTCGGGTCCTCCGCACTTCGATGGGAAGAACTAGCAGATGTGGCAAAGGCGGATGGCGGCGTTCCTCCGCGGAAAGGGTCAGATCCTTTGGGATGTCACGGTGAACACAGCTTATGTTCATCCGATGAACTTCCTTGCTCCAGGATCTAGGGATATGTTCGAAGCCAACAACAAGGCTGTCGACTACTTGTTTCGTGCTCTGTGTCAGCCTGAATTTGATCGGGTTCAGACAGAGGACTTAGCTTGTAGGATTTGGGAGCAGTTGAAGGATGCTCATGCTGGGAATGCTCAGGTTCAGGCTCAGATGTACGCAACTTACCGGAGAGAGTACGAGAACTTCACTCATCTCCCCGGCGAGTCCGTTGATGCCCTTTTCCAGCGGTTTACGGTCGTTGTGAACAACATGAGAGCCAATGTGGACGTCCTCCCATGCAATGATCATGATAGAGCCGTGAAGCTCTTGCACTCGTTGGATCGTACCGTATGGGACGGGAAGTTTGAGGCTATTGTTGAGTCCGAGAAGTATGACACCTTGACGGTGAACGAGCTGTTCTCGAAGCTCAAGTCGGCTGAGTTGGACCGTGGTATGACAGCCAAGATCGAGAGCCCGACTGATTCTCATAGTCTCGCTCTTGTTGGTGGCAAAGGAGCTAAGTCTAACGCTAACGCATCCTCCAGGATGTACTCTCTGTCTTCTTTGATGTCTTTGCCAGACGAGGAGTTCGACGTGCTTGGAGAGGATGAGCTGGCGTTGCTGACCAGGCGGTTCGAGAGGCTGCACGAGAACCGGGTGAACACGAGGAGGATAGCACGGACGTGCTTTCAGTGCGGCAAGCCAGGACACTTCGTCGCCGACTGCTCGGAGAAGACGGAGAAGAAGGACGGCTACAAGGACGGCTACAGGCACCGGTCGAGCAAGGACGGCAAGTACCGATCGAGGCGCGATCACGAGCACAAGAACAAGCACAAGGACGAGCGACGGTTGAGGAAGAAGGACGGCCGCGGCAGGAAGGCCCGAGCGATGGTTGAAGCGAGCGACGTCGACTCCAGCTCTGCCTACTTTTCCTCGAGCTCGAGTAGCAGTGAAGATGAAGGTGATCGGCACAAGAACAAGAAGTCATCCAGGAACTTGAGCGGGTTGAGCTGCTTCGCGGGAGATGGCTTCTGCGGCATGGCTCGCAGCTCCGGCAGCAAGAAGAGTCACCAGAGCGACTCGGACTCTGACTCTGAGGATGAGGTATGTGATGAGCTCTCCTCTTTGCGCAAGGAGAATGATGAGTTGGTTGACTTGCTTGATAACCGCGATCACATGCTTAGAGAGGCCAAGAAGATGAGGAAAGAGCTTAGGGCCTCACTAGAAGATGCTAGGAACCGTGTGGCTGAGCTAGAAACCCAGAACCTAGAAGCTAAGCTTGAGATTGATTCGCTTAAGGCTTCTCCTGTGGTTTCTGATGAGATTGATTGTTGTGATTGCTCTATGTACCTAGCTGATCTTACTGCTCTTAAGGATAAGCATGCTTCTACTTGTGATGAACTAGAAATGCTTAGGGTTGAAGTGGCTGAGCTTAAGTCTAGACCTGCTTTGCTAGGTGCTTGCACTTCTTGCCCTGTTTTGCATGGAAAGATTGATGAGATGCATGCTTACACTGTTTCGCTTGAGGCTAAGTTGAAAGAGCCTATTCCCACTTCTTGTTCTACTTGTGAATTGCATGCAGTCAAGAATTTGGAGCTTGCACATTATGTTGATCGCTTGCAGGATGAGAATGATGAGCTGAGAAAATGTATGAGCTGGTTGTCGGGTCAGGAGCCTCAGCTTGGTATCATGATAGCGGCTTTCAAACGCTATGATGGTCAGGCACTTGGGGCTGACAAGCTTGGAGAGAACAGTGGTGAGGAAGTTGAGAGAGTTGGAGAGATTCCTATCCCACCACCAAACAGATACAAGAACAAGTTTGAGCCCAAGCCTAACCATCTCAGAAACAAACTTGACACTACTCCAGATCCACCCATATTCCCTCACTCAACAAATGATTTTCAGAAACCGGTGAAGTTTGTGAGCCCAAAGGGAGGTGAGGAAGGAGAGAAGAAGGGTGAGAAGCCGAGTGGGCAGCCCCAACCCAAGCCAAAGCCTAAGCCACAGCCCATAAAGTTCCATTGTGGGTATTGTGGGAGAGATGGTCACAAGGATGAGTTTTGCTTCAAGAGGAAGCGTGAGGAGAGATGGCTAGAGAGTGGGCTAACAAGGACAGGTACCACCCCTCTAATGGTGTACCTGAGCCTCGTATGCAGATGCCCAGGGCCAAGGCAAGTGTGAGGACGGTTCCGGCTTGGGGAGACCGGAAGGTTACAGGTGCTGCTGCTGGCCGAGCTACACCGGTCAGACCGGTGTACTACACCGGTCAGACCGGTGCAGGTCTGGGCAGACAGCGAGTCAGGTTTCGTGCTCGTGAGGATGCTCGGTTTGGTTCTGGAGGTTGTGGTTCTGGTGGTTGGTCTGGAAAGTTTGCAGGTGGTCAGTTTGCTAGGCGTTCTCCACCTCGTGCTCAATACGGGGGTGGGAGGAGTCGTAGCTTTGAGATGGAGAGGAGGAACGATCCACGGTTTTCCTTTCGTGGCTTTCATCCTCCTCCAGCTAGAGAGGGCTGGTTTCCTCGTAGTGGTTACCGTGGTGGTGTTCGTGGTAGTAGCTTTGATAGGCGTGATGTTTTGGTTTGTCCTAAATCCACTTTGGAGCAAATGGCTCGGCACTGGTTTTACTATTTTGGTACTAACCCCAGTGCTGAGTCGTTTGTTCACTCATGTGCTCGCTTTTGAATTTCAGGTGGGAGACTTGAGGAACGTTTGGTTGATTGACTCCGGTTGCTCGAGGCATATGACCGGAGACAAGGGGTGGTTCTCAAGTCTCGTCCCGGTGGTGTCCAGGACATACATCACCTTTGGGGACAATGGGCGAGGGCGTGTGCTATCAGAAGGTGAGATCAAGGTAAGTGACAAAGTCACTCTCAGGCGTGTTGCTCTTGTTCAATCGCTGGGGTTCAATTTGCTCTCTGTGTCTCAGTTGTTGGATGAGGGCTTTGAGGTGTTGTTTCGGCCTGGTGGTTCTCGGATTTTAGATTCTCGAGGGGACCTTGTTTGCATGGTCGTTCCCGAGGGTCAGGTGTTCCGAGCTGATTTCTCTCAGTCTTCTGGTGTGGAGCGTTGCTTTTTGGCTGGTTCTTCGAGTGAGTTGTGGAAGTGGCATAGGAAGTTGGGTCACTTGAGCTTTGACCTTTTGTCTCGCTTGAGTAAACTCAATTTGGTCCGAGGATTGCCACGGTTGAGGTTTGAGAAAGAGTTGGTTTGTGCGCCGTGTAGGCATGCCAAGATGGTAGCCTCTTCTCACCCGCCTCTCACCGATGTGATGACTGAGCGTCCATGCGAGCTGCTCCATATGGACCTTGTTGGCCCAGCTCGTGTGCGATCTGCGAGTGGGAAATGGTATGTCCTTGTTGTGGTGGACGACTACTCTCGGTATGCATGGGTGTTATTTCTTGAGGAGAAAGGGGAGACGTTTGGTTTTGTTCGAGATCTTGTCTTGAGGTTAAGAAACGAGAGGCACGGAGATGCCATACGAGCGATTCGCAGTGACAATGGCTCGGAATTCAAAAACTCTCGCTTCGAAACCTTTTGCCATGACTTGGGTCTTGAACACCAGTTTTTGAGTCCATATACACCTCCCCAGAATGGCGTTGTGGAAAGGAAAAACAGGACCTTGTGCGAGATGGCTCGGACGATGCTCGACGAGCATAGGACTCCGAGAAGGTTCTGGGCTGAGGCGGTCAATACCGCGTGCTATGTGTCAAACAGGATCTACCTCAGGGTTCATAAGAAGAAAACCTGTTACGAGTTGATGCACGGTCGCACACCCAAGGTGAGTCACTTCCATGTCTTTGGTTGTAAATGCTTCATTCTGAAGAAAGGGAAGAAGTTGGACAAGTTCGAGGCTAGGTCTGTCGATGGCATTTTCTTTGGTTATGCATCTCATTCTAGAGCATTTCGTGTGCTCAATCTTGAAACTAACCAAATCGTGGAGACTTGCGAGGTAACCTTCGACGAGACACAGCCACGTAGTCAGCTTGTTTTTGAGTGTGCAGGTGACGACGAACTTGGCGAGGAGATCTTTCAGGAGGAGGAGCATGAACATGGAGATGATGAAGATGGCGGTGTGGTGCCCGCGGCTGAACATGTACCTACAACTTCGACGACGATCGAGAACGGACCCTCTCCCACACCTACAACGACAAACCAAGATCAAGGCGAAGCTGCTGTTGAGGGGGAGGTAGCATCAAGGCGAGAACCTCCCCGGAGAGTGCAAGTGGATCACCCAGCTTCGAGAATCATCGGCGACATGAATGAACGTACTACACGGTCGAGGGTTCAGAACAATTCTCATTTCGCTCATGCTGCTTTTGTTGCCACCTTTGAGCCCAAAGACATTGGACACGCATTATCTGATCATAATTGGGTTAACTCGATGCATGAGGAGTTGGAGAATTTTGAGACGAACCAAGTTTGGGTGTTGGTTGACCCTCCCCCAGGGTGTAAGCCGATTGGGACAAAATGGGTGTGGAAAAACAAAGAGGGAGAGAAAGGAGAAGTGGTGAGGAACAAGTCGAGACTTGTTGCTCAGGGGTACAGTCAGAAAGAGGGGATCGACTACGAGGAGACTTTCGCTCCTGTAGCTCGTTTGGAGGCGATCAGGATCCTTCCACCCTTTTCCGTGGCTAAAGGGTTCAAGTTGTACCAGATGGATGTGAAGAGTGCTTTCCTGAACGGTGTATTGGAGGAAGAGGTGTTTGTGAGGCAACCACCGGGGTTTGAGAGTGAGAAGTACCCCCACCGGGTGTACAAGTTGAGGAAGGCGCTGTATGGGTTGAAGCAGGCGCCTAGAGCTTGGTATGGTAGGTTGAGGGGGTTCCTGTTTGAGAGAGGGTTTGAGATGGGGAAGGTCGACCAGACCTTGTTTCTCCTCAGGCAGGGCAGAGATATCCTGATTGTGCAGGTATACGTGGATGATATTGTCTTTGGTGGCTCGTCTAACTCTCTTGTTGCAAGGTTTGCAGAAGACATGAGCAGGGAATTTGAGATGAGCATGATGGGCGAGTTGCAGTTCTTCCTCGGGCTACAAATCAAGCAATCAAAGGAAGGAACATTTGTGCACCAAGCTAAGTACACCAAGGACATTGTGAGGAAGTTCAAGATGGAGGACTCCAAGGCCATGGCGACGCCTATGAGTACGACTACAGCTCTTGATGTGGACGAGGAAGGTGAACACGTGGACCAGAAGGAGTACCGGAGCATGATCGGGTCATTCCTCTACTTGACGGCGACGAGGCCGAACATCCAATTCTCGGTATGTCTGTGTGCTCGTTTTCAAGCGTCTCCGAGGACTTCGCATCGGCAAGCAGTCAAGCACATTTTCAGGTATTTGCGACACACTCCCGACTTCAGCCTTTGGTACTCTGTGTCTTCTTCTTTGGCACTTCATGGTTTTTCAGACGCTGATTTTGCCGGGTGTCGGTTGGATAGGAAGTCCACTTCTGGGACTTGCCAGTTCTTGGGTTCTTCTTTGGTGTCTTGGTCTTCCCGCAAACAATCGAGTGTCGCTCAATCCACTACCGAGGCAGAGTATGTGGCTGCAGCTAGTTGTTGCTCTCAGCTCCTTTGGATCACATACACCATGAGTGACTTTGGTGAGGAGTATACCCATGTTCCACTTCAATGTAACAGCACCAGTGCCATGAGTGTTGCAAAGAACCCAGTGCTCCATTCCAAAACCAAGCACATAGAAGTGAGGTATCATTTCTTGAGAGACAACGTAGAAAAAGGAAAGATAGCTTTGATCCTTGTACCCACACATGACCAACTAGCCGATATTTTCACCAAACCCCTAGATCAAGCAACTTTCACTCGTTTGCGGGGGGAGCTTGGTGTTTGTTTGACTTCTTGAGTTGGTGTGTGGGAGCTCCTTTGTAGCATATGTATCGCTTTCCTTTGTGCATTTCTTGCATTTGGCATGGCATATGTACCATGATGTATAGGCATCTTTGTATCTTAGGTTGCATGCATTTTGTATCATATGCATTGTTTAGGAAAGGCTTCTCCTATATACATTGTTCACCATGGAATGACATATATGTCTTTCTGAGCTAATTTGGTAAGCTATGGTTAGTTTGGCTTAGCTCTTGATAATCTTGGTTTATATCCATGGTTGATGGCTATGTTTTTGAAAAATTTCATATATATATGCTCTCTTGTGAGTAAATGCCTTTACATGATCTAGACATGCTTTTGTGGCTTGGCTATGCTTAATTTGTGGTTGGATAGCTTATTTTGATCATATGGGGCCAAAGGCTCATTTGCCATCATGAATGTTTAGCCCCCATGCTTCATCTTGTAGAGGGGCATAAGTTCCTTTTTGTCGCAAAGACATTTCATGTACCAATTATAAATCTGAAAATGAAATGTAAATTGCTTGGAAAATGTGCTCCCATGTCATATGTGCTAATTTTAATTTGCTTTGGGTGCTAAATCGTTGCATGATGCCTACCAATGAGAAGTCTCATATATAGAAGTAGGCACATGGCTCGGTGGTTTTGACATGACATGAGGTGCTAGTGGGTGTTTATGATGGTCTTATGCTTAGAATGGTTGTCCTAGCATGAAGTTTGTGTGGCTTTGCCATTTTGACATGTTTTGCTCATGTTTAGGACTTTGCTCATGAGAGGGTGATTTTTCGCAAAATTGCTCAATTCTATCTTAGCTTCGCCCAATGGTTGTGAAACTTGGTGGTCTTGTAGTTGATGTCATTACGAAGCTATAGAGTATCTAACTTGCTCATTTGGACATGTGTAGCATCCTTTGTTGAATTTTGTCTATTTGAGAAGCTCTAGGTTGCATTTTTTGCATTTTTGGCTTGATTCATGCATTGTCAACAAGGGGGAGAAGTTTGAGCATGTTTTGGCCTACTGAATGCATCTAGAAGGTTTTCAAGTGGTTTCGAGCCATTTTTGGGCTCTGTTGTGCACCGGTCTGACCGGTTGAGGTCACCAGTCTGACTAGTCAGAGTGCTGGTACTGTTCACATGTTGAGCACCGGTCTGACCGGTGGTGTCGACCGGTCAGAGCTGAGCTATTGCAGCTGCTCTGTTTCGTGAAGTGGCTCGCATGCATTCGTCCAGGGGGAGTTGCATTGGTTCAGGGGGAGCTTGCATGTGTGCAGGGGGAGCTCTTTGTGGTTTTCGAGCTTTGGATTGTTGGTTTGTGCTCTTTGCTTGAGCATGTTTTGTCTCGGATGTGTCGAGTCGTTGCCCTTGCCTAAGGGGTCCGAGACTTGTCTTCTTCAAGTGATCTTGCTCTTTGCCTTTTCTTTGGCTTTCGATCGCTTGTTGGAGTTTCTTTTAGTCGTTTCTTTTCTTTTCCTTTTCTCTTGGTTACCAAAACGTGTGTGTTGTCAATGCACTCATCAAGGGGGAGATTGAGAGCCAGGTGTGGTTCGAGGACCGGTGGATGATCGCTTCCTGGTGTGATGAGTGATTGACAACGTGGTGTGGACTGATTCTTGGCTAAGTATTGCAGGTGCAGGTTGCGGCTTGACTGGTGCAGGTGCAGGTGAAGAACAAGCGCGAAAGGTCGTTGCCAGTGAGGCCTCCAGGTGTGGAGAAGACAAGTAGGCTTGGTTCGAGGGACCCGGTGGCCAGCAGGGTCAAGTGCGGGCCGCATGGTGGCAAGAACGGCAAGATGAAGTCATGGACGGTTTCTTGGTTGAGCCTCAAAACCAAGGTCGAGCCGGGACTACGTGGGAGCCGAGTCATGAGTGGTGATTGGCGGAGGCTACACCGAGTTCGCGGGGTTTCCGGTGGTTCACCAGAAAACCACTGGGTTCCTTGGTTGATCCACAAAGCCAAGACCGAAGAACCGAAGACGGAGGTGCAGCAACTCCAGACCGGTCTCATCGGTGGGTCTGACCGGTCTGACCGGTGGGTACCGGTCTGACCGGTGAGGAGCACCGGTCTGACCGGTGTGCGACGACGCAGTCCGGAATCTTCAAAGCGGAGGACACGCGTCGGGATCGCAAGGCTTGCGTCGAGGCTAAGCAAGTTTGCGGTCGCTGGGCATCCGTCCGATGGAGCGAAGACAAAGATTTCCGAATTCGCCCTTGAGGGGCATGTATCCCTAGTTAGCTAGTAAGGGTATTTTCGTCTTTCGGTTGCCTTCATATAACCCAAGTGGTGAGAGGATGGCAGCCATCTCTTGGAACCCTAGCTCATTTGCTTTCCTATTTTCTCTTCCTATTTTCCTTAGGATTTTCTTAGGACTAGCTTGAGAGCTTCATGGTGAGATCTTGTGAGAGGGAAGGATGATCGGGCGGCAAGCTAGACCTTGTATGAACCTCTTTGGTATGTATAGATGATTCGGCGTGGTTCCTCAAGGCTTGGATGTGTCTTTCCCGTTTCTCTTTTTTGGTGATTTTCGGAGCCCTTTCTTGGCGATTTTCTTGGAGCGATTTCGAGGCCTTCCTCTTTGGGATTTGGTGGGGGATGTATGCATGAACCCTTCGTGGTTCTTTTCCCTTTGATTCCCCTCCCAAATCCGTGAGCAAAGGGGCTCGATTTTGGGGTTTTCATGGCTCTAGGGTTAGAGGCGTTCTTGGTGGGATTTCTTCGATTCCTCTTGATTTGACAAGTTTTGGTGGACCAAATCTTGGCTATGGAGTGCCCATGAGGTGTTCCTACTATCCCCAAAGTCTTGTGCAAAATCGTGGAGCGATTCGGGAGATCGGGAGTTGGATTTGGGGGAGTTGACCCGCGGGCGCTGTTCATCCCGAGAACTCAGGTCACACCGGTCTGACCGGTGCCTCTCACCGGTCTGATCGGTGCAAACTCTTTGTTGAGTTTTGCTCAGGTGAACGTCTTGGGGAGTTCCCTGTTGCCCCGTGTTGCTGCTGTTTCGAGTTTGGGTCAGTTTGGAGCTCGGTAGGCCTGTTTGGAGGATTTGGGGTTTCCTGGCTTGAACCGGTCTGACCGGTGAGCTACACCGGCCTGACCGGTGTAGGGCCTTCTGTGGAAGTTCCCAGGTTTTGCCAGCAGGGACCGGTCTGACCGGTGGTGCTCACCGGCCTGACCGGTGTAGGTCAGTAGCGCTCGAGTTGCTAGTTCCGCTGCGTTCTCGAGTCGGTGAAGGTGGTTGTTGGTTCCTAGGACCAGTAGCACTCCAGTGGCTGCGTGGTCTTGACCAACTTGGGTAGTTGAGTCGGAGACGTGATTTGGAAGCCATGTTCGTCTTGTTGGGGTTCTCATCTCCTTCGAGAAGAATTTTTATCAGCTCCCATTCACTCCCCCCTCTCTGGTTCGCCTAATCGGTCCTTCAAACGGCTAGGAGCCGTTGGCCAAAGCTGGGCCCACATGACTGTTACCAGGGTTCGGCCGAACCTTAGTTCGGTCGGCCCAGTGGTGGGCCCGGTGCTGGCCCCCTTTGGCAGGTGTGCCATCAACGGCTATATGAAGATATGCCATGGTGCACCGGCCAAAGTTTACTCCAAAAATTGCCCAAATGAATTTTCTATGGTTTTCAAACTCAGAAATTATTTTCAGAAATTTTATTTTGAAAAGGGAAAAGGGCTAGATAAATCTAGCATGCAGATGCAGAGTTTTGGAAAATCAAATATGCAATTTTGGAAATAAAATTTTGGAAAGGGAAATATGAGATAAGTACCAGCTTTAATCTTTTTGGTAGAAAGGACCCATCAATTTTAGTCCGACGAGTTGGACTCTTCTCAGTGATCAATTCCATTCAGCACCCCACTCCTAAGAAGTACAGGGTGGTGCCATCTCAATCTTCCGCCATTCTTTCCGAATTTTCTTTAGCCTCGTTGACGGAGATTCCTTCCTCGGGGGTAAAGGCTCCGTCCTTCCCCCAAGCTGCTCAACACTATCTTGCACCAAATAACATTGCTCTTCTTTGTCCTGAAACTTGAACTTCAAGTTCCTCTTCCCAATGCGGAAACGGATGATTCCGGACACCACATTGATCCTAGCTCGGACATCACTGAGAAATGGTCGCCCAAGGATGAGCGGCATTCCTCCCTCATCATCCATATCGAGGACCATGAAATCCGCGAAGACATAAGAACTCTTGACCTTAACCAATATGCTCTCAACAATTCCTTCTAGATATCGTATCGTTGAATCGGCGAGTTGGATAGTCCGTGCTGTAGGAGAGAGAGCTGGATATCCCAATTGCTCGAACATGGCCTTGGACATGAGATTAACACTTGCACCAAGGTCACAAAGGGCATGCCTGATCTTCTTGTAATAGATTGTGCAAGTAATAGTCGGGTAGCCTGGATCTTTCTTGTGCACCACTACTGATTCCTCCCATGGATCAAGAATTTGTTGTATGGGCTTTCCTGCATAGTTAGAAGCATGTGTCTTCCTAGGTGGCTTACCCCACCTGGTGGACACTACACTAACATTCTCACAAGAGGACACGAGTTGGCCCGGGATCCTCCCGTTATCAGGAGATGGAACCAAAGCAGCCAGCTGGGCCAACTGGGTTTCTAACATTTTGTTGAAACTTAGTTGACTCCTCTGAGCAGAAGAAAAACTATCAAGCTTAACGTTGAGACTTTCCACAGTTTTATCAAGGGCCGCTAACTTCTTGTTAATACCTTCATTAATCTTAGCTTGCCCGAAAACGAGATCTCTCAAGGAAGGTTGGTTGGGATTGTACGAATTACCTTGGTTACCTCCTTGATAATAAGGGCGTTGTTGATTCCACGATTGGCCTCCTTGTTGAGGTGGACGATAACCGTTGTTGTTGCCATTCATGTACATCAGTTCCTCCTGAGTCTCCGGACAGTAGTTGCCTGAGTGCCTAGTGTCGCCACAGACTTCACAAGTCATGTGAGAGTCCATAGGCAGAGTAGTGGTGGCCATGGCAGCCTTCTCGCTGGTATAGTCATCCAATCTCTTCATAAGAAGATCCATCTTCGCAGTAATCATGTCTGCTTCCTTGACAGTATGAGTACCCCTCGGTCATGGTTGGAGTCTTTCATCACTACACCCTTGGTTGGAGACCATCTTCTCAATGAGTAATTTAGCATCACCAACAGTGCGTGAGAAGAATGCTCCTTGAGCAGCAGCATCAATATGGCCTCGGGCTGTCGGAGTCAACCCATTATAGAAACTTTGAAGAATAAGCCAATCCTCCATCCCATGGTGAGGACAGGCCAGGACATACTCCTGAAGCCTTTCCCAAGCCTCTGGAATAGATTTAGTTGTTGCTTGCTGAAAACCAGAAATCCTTCCACGAAGAGCATTGGTTTTACCCAATGGGAAGAACTTCTTGAGAAATGCCTCTGAACACTTAGTCCAAGTGTTAATAGCTTCACGATTCACGTAGAACCATTGCTTAGCTTTCCCAGGAGGGAGAATGGAAACAGCCAATGGGCTGCAGATGAGCATTGGCAGATGAGCATTGGCATCCTCATTCGGCTTGCCACATAATGGGCTAGCCTGTACTATCGTGATTAGACCCGTCTTGATCTCAAAATTTTAAGTCCCCATTGCCACCTCAGGGCCTTGCAGCACCTGGTCAGTGGAAGGAGCTGAGTACTCATGAAGTGTCTTCTGGGCCATAGCGTTGGACGTGGATGGTACAAAGGAAGCTGGATCGCCTTCCAGACGAGTACGACGAGGTGAGCCAAAATGAATTCGAGCTTTCCTCACAAGTGACTCGGGATCTTCAGTAAAATTTCCCGGTAGGTCGAAACTAGTCATACACTACCTGTCTTCATCATCCAAAGATAAAAGAAGACAATCAAGGATAGCCTGCATTGAGAGTTGTCCTATCCTACTCAGAGTTTATAAACAGATGCAAAGCATAGTCATGATAATCCAGTGCCTTCCCCGGCAACGGCGCCAGAAATGCTTGTTGGCGTTTTGTAGCACTGTCATCTTAAGAACGGATCTCGGACCCATCCTTAGTGACAACACTAGGAACCGCCTTGTAGGCACCTCTCAATGTCACAACTAATGGCGCGTTTAGCGTGAACATCGAAACTTGCCAAAGGTTATCTAAATGATCATGAACGAATCCGCAAGCGCACAGATAAACCATTGTAGCATTTCCCCAAGGAAGGAGAGTATTCCAAGGGTATCGAATCCGTGGAAGGCAATGGCGGATATCTTAGACTTATGCTTTTGCTCTGAATGTAAACCAAGAGATAGATATAGGGAACAACACACTCAAAGATAGGGGTACGACAAAAGATATAAGGGTAGTGTGACACACACACTCATATCTACCTCTAGCACACTACGGCTTAGGGGGAACATACGAGTTAGCTCTAGGTTCTAATGTACTAAACGTACAAAGCTAGAAGATACAAGAGATTGGCATGAGTATTGCATGAGAGAGATAAGGTTCAACACCCAGGTACAAACGGGGAGCTAGCCCGCGACGACCAGCACTCTGTGAAACTAGACTTTAGACTCCTACAGCAGGTACCCCAGCGCGGAGGTTGCCCTAGGATCCAACAGGGCTGTCACCACCTGAGGACCGACCTCTATCGTTACGAGGGGGGGTATGCTCATAACTATCGTAGCCAAACAACCCAGGCACCATGCCTACATTGCTGCTAGACTCCACCCGGCTCGGGCTATTGTGACCCAGGGTGAGAGCCACCAGAAGACTGGTCAACTAGACCGAGTACCATAGCTTGAACACAGAGCTCATGCAACACTCTCATGCCATCTAACAAGATCAACTAAGGCTAGAAATACGAATAGATATGAACTCTCTTATGTCTAATAAATAAGATCAAAGGGTCGTGTTCGTGAAGAACACGAGCCTCTGACTTATGAACAAACACATAAGGAAGGAGTTTATCACCCTTCAAGTGGATCAAAAGTTAGTGTTCACGAAGAACACGAGCCTCTAAATGATGAATAGAGGATGAACTCAAGAACATATCAAGAATATGATCTACCATGACTTTATATGAAATAGCTGAATAACTGAAGTAGATCAAAGTCATACAAAGAAATGAAGATAAAAGAGAACTCATACCTAGACTTCCAAGAGGACTTGGAACCTGAATAAGAGCTACTCTAGCCTACCCCCTAGCCTTGGAAACTAAAAGTGAGAGGAGAATGAGAGAGTGGTGTGTGAGAAATGGGAGCCCCTCCCCTTCTATTTATAGGCAAGGGCAAGGCTTGCTCGGAGCACCAAATGACCCCTAAACACCCGGGAGTGAGGCAATGGACCAATAGGGGGCTGCCACGTGGAGGGCCAGGATGGAGCCCCCTAGGTCGGTTCGACCGATCCTAGGATCGGCCGCACCCCTAGGGTGGCCCCACCTGATGTGCTTCCTCTGGTTGGCTGCCTGGTGGGTCCTTTGATCCATCCCCGGTGCATGGCTTGATTTGGTATCCGAGGTGGGCCCTTTGATCCATGTGAAGTCAATGTGGCGTCCTCTGATTCGTCGGTGAGTGCCTCCCCTAGATCGATGACGTGGAATGCCATGTTTCCCTTGGTGGCAGCCACCTCCTCAGCTGAGTTGGCATGGTTTCTTCATAGAAGGTGGGTTTCCATCTCTTTTAAGGGGTAAATCACCTACATACAAATAATCTCCAAGGACAAGTGGAACTACATTATTCAAACCAAAATGCTAGTAAATAATGCTTATGCCTCTATTTATGTGAGAATATTGAGGGTTGGAAATGGTGAATTTCCACCGTCAACACCAACCTCCGTGTAATCTTCTACGGAGATCATTCATAAATTCGGTATGATCAATGCATATGACTGCCCAATCATGTGTGAGTATTCTGTGCGGAAAGATTCGCTCTAAGAGAGACATGGACTTGTCCTGCAATTGTGTGCAGTTAGCTTGAATTGCCCATCGTAGAAATGAGGTCACAGTTTCCTCGCTTGCCATGTCCCACATCTTTGACGCACAGTGTAGCTTCAACCTTTCGACTTGGTACAAGTCGGCGACCGAGAGTAAATAAGGCCAGGTGCTGGTAGGAGTGTCCCATAAATCAACCTCCTCCGGGAGTGATCCTTCCCTAGCATATTTGATCCTGAGCGAGAAGCCATTAGGGTTTGTATCTGTAATTGTAACAGTTTCAGAGTGTGAATCCACTCCTGGCCCGTAGAGCATTTCCTCCATCACACAAGGTACTTTCGCCACATCGACACGTTTCGCTCGTATCACCCGACATTCTGCACCTACGTGGAAGACAACGTCCACAGGGGCTTGGACTGCAATGCTTTTGCATATGCTTTTTTGTACTGATGGAGGAGGAACTTCAATGCAGTTGTCCTCGAGTACTATAACACCACACGATATGTGTATGCGATCCTCATTGGAGGTCACACGATCGATGTCATGATGCTCCACCAGATATTCATAGCCTCTTTCTTGTAGATGCCGATTAGTGAAAAACACTTCTTTTGTAGCTTGAACTCGAAACATATCATCTTCATCGTCTGGGTCTCCAGCCATCACATGCAACAATTGAAGGACCGATTAGGCGACCAGAGAGGGGGGGAGTGAATGGGAGCCGATAAAAATTCTTGTCCAAACAGAGAACTCAGCATATGCCCCAATTGCCACTCGGATCACTCGTACACACAAGAGCGGCTCTAAACTAGGCACACACAAGCCTACAAGTCCTAGAGCCAAGCCACGAATCAAGAAGCGGAAGCACAAGACAAGAACCAAAGCACTTGAGCAAATCTGCGAACCCCAGACAGACAGTCCGAGAGAGCTGGGCGGACGGTCCGCGATGACCTGGCGGACGGTCCACGGCTACAGGACGGACAGTCTGAAAAAGCACCGCGAACCTCTAGTGCTGCACCAAGAAAAATAGACCGTTCGTGATGGACCCGCGGACCGTCCGCCTCGTCACGGACCGTCCGGCACTCTAGTACGGACTGTCTACAAACTTCTTGCACCAAAAACCAACTGACTCAATGGATCAAACTTCGAACTTCGAAAAACGAGCGATGAACTCGAAGAACACCTGACGAATAGGCTCCTCACGGACGGTCCACGAGGACCAGGCGGATGGTCCGCCAGGTGCGAAATCAGCAACCCGAGTCTGCGCAGAAAACACCTCAAACTTCCGATCGACGGATCTACCAAACTGTTGGACAGATTGAGCTCAAATTTTGTGTAGATGAGAAGTGTCTCTAGGAGAAGCTATGCCCAAAATCTTGGAGCCCAAAACCTATCCAATAAACCGTAATCGCAAATCTTGTGCACTCAAAGCACCAACTCGAGTTCATCCAATCCTCACCAAATCGAGTCCGATTCCCAGCGTTTGAGGGGTCAAGATCATCACCAAAGATGCGCAAGACATCCACCCATGATCCCCTCAAAGAAATCCGGAGAGAAACGGCCTCAAATCGACGAATCAAGCGAAGAACAAAAGCCCCCAAAAATAACAACGAAAATGACACGAAAATCACAAGATGCTAAGAAGGAGATGGAATCACAACGCCGAATTCTTCCATACATCCAGATGTCAGAGTCTATACAAGAATCTAGCCTAAGGAAATACTGGGAAAAAGAAGCAGTCCGGAGTGATTAACCCTAGCCATCCTCCTCTACCTTCTATTTATACTTAGTCTCCTGGAGGCGGCAAATGACCCAACTACCCCTAGTGCATAAATGTAAGATACACACCCCTTAGGGGCATTTTGGTCCAAGTCAAGCATATTCCCATCTAGCGGACATGCTTCCACCATGGACTTGCTTAGCCTCGACGCAAGCCCCGCCATCACGCCACGTGCCCCCCCCGCCTCGAAGCTTCCCAACGCTCCCGGATCATCGTCTCCGTCACGTTGGGCCTTCGGCCTTGGTTTTGAGGCCCAAACCAAGAAACCGTCCTCCAATGGTTTTGTGGGCAAACCACCAAACCCCGCGTGCAAGCTTCGGCCTCGAACCGCCAACTTGCACCAGCCTATGTCCATGACTTCAACTTGCTTGTCTTGCACCGCACAGCTCACACTTTGAAGGACCGAATAGACAACCAGAGAGGGGTGAAGTGAATGGGAGCCGATAAAAATTCTTCCCAAAGGATGAACTCGCGGACTGTCCGTGAAAGGCCTGCGGACCATCAGGCAAAACTCCAGAACCACTTCGCTCAAACTTCCCCACGCAGACCGTCCATCATTGCCGGCGGACTGTCCGCAAAACCTCCTGCAACAAAACCCTAGGGACTCCACGGATCGAAACAGGAACTCGCACGAACACATGACAAACAGTGATGGACACGAGATGTGCGGACTGTCCGCAGGGTCCTTGCGGACTGTCCGCTACACGCGGATAGAGCTGCCAGAGCTCGAAAACGGGAGGTCAACTCTCCCAACTCATCACCGGATCTCCCAAACCACTTGAGCGCTTGAGACAAGATTTGGGGGAGATGAGAAGCATCACTAGGTGAAGCAATGCCCCAAAAAGCTCGACCTCTAACTCACTAAATCGCCGGGAATTGCGGATCACATGAACTACCACCAAGAACTCATGCTCTTCCAAGAACTCGCGAATCGGATGAGTTTCCCGGCGTTTGAGGGGTCAAGATCACACCCAAAGATGCATAAGGCATCCAACCATGATCCCCTCAAAAAAATCCAAGGAAAAATGCCTTCATATCAACGAATCGAGAGAAGAACAAAGGCACCCCTCCGAAAATGACACGAAAATCACAAAGAGCTAGGAGAGGGAAATCATCACAACACCGAATGCTTCCATACATCCAGAGGTCAGAGTCTATACAAGAATCTAGCCTAAGGAAATATTGGAAAAGAAGCAGTCCAGAGCGATCAACCGGGGAAGGAAAACCTAGAGCCAGAGAGAGAGATGCCATCCACCTCTCCGCTATTTATGTGAAGTCCACCAGAGGAGGCAAATGACCACGCTACCCCTACAACTTAAAATGAAGATACACAACCCTCAGGGGTAATTTGGTCAAGTCTTTGGATATTCCCATCGAACGGACATGCTTGCACCGCGGACTTGCTTAGCCTCGACGCAAGCCCCGTGATCACGCCACGTGCCCCTCGCCTCAAAGCTTCCCGATGCTCCCGGATCACCGTCTCCGTCGTATCGGGCCTTCGGACTTGGTTTTGAGGCCCAATCCAAGAAACCGTCCACTGATGGTTTTGTGGGCAAACCACCAAACCCCGCGTGCAAGCTTCGGCCTCGAACCGCCACCTTGCACCGACCCATGTCCATGACTTAAACTTGCTAGTCTTGCACCGCACGGCTCGCACTTGACCCCATCGGCCACCGGGTCCATCGAACCAAGCCTACTTGCCTCGCCATCACCCAGAGGCCACCACGACTAAGGCTTTTCATGCTTGTTCTTCACCTGCACCAACACGAGTCAAGCCGCAACCTGTACCTGCAAACTGAGCCAAGCATCAATCCACATAATGTTGTCAATCACACATCACTAAGGAGTGACCCTCCACTGGTCCTCGGACACACCTGGTCCTTAATGTCCCCCTTGATGAGTGCATTGACAACACCCATAGTAACCAACATAGAGAAAAAGAAAAAGTAAACAACCACGAACACAAACCACCAAGCAAGTGATCCAAAGCCAAAGAACAAGCGAAAAATAAGATCACTCACCAGACCAAGTCTCGACCCCCTAAGGCAAGGGCAACGGCTCAACACAGCCGAGACAAACAAAGCTCTACAAAGAACACACCACAAAGCACAAAACTCAGGCAAACCAAAGGAGCTCCTGACGACCAGGTGTGTCCGAAGACCAGTGGAGGGTCGCTCCTTAGTGATGAGTGATTGACAACGTTGTGTGGACTGATGCTTGGCTAAGTGTGCAGGTACAGGTTGCGGTTTGACTCGTGTCAGTGCAGGTGAAGAACAAGCGCCAAAGACCTTAACCGTGGCGGCCTCCGGGTGATGGAGAGGCAAGTAGGCTTGGTTCGATGGACCCGGTGGCTGATGAGGTCAAGTGCGAGCCATGCAGTGCAAGACTAGCAGGCTGATGTCGTGAACATGGGCCGGTGCAAGGTAGCAGATCGAGGCCAAAGCTTGCACGCGGGGTTTGCTGGTTTGCCCACAAAACCATCGGTGGACGATTTCTTGGTTTGGGCGCAAAACCAAGTCTGGAGGCCAGATACGATGGAGACGGTGATCCAGGAGCGTCAGGAAGCTTCGAGGCGGGGGGCACGTGGCGTGATCGTGAGGTTTGCGTCGATGCTTAGCAAGATTGTGGTGGAAGCATGTCCGCTCGATGAAGACTGGACCATATTGCCCCTGAGGGGTGTGTATATTCTATTTGAGTTGTAGGGGTAGCGTGGTCATTTACCTCCTTCGGTGGACTTCGTATAAATAGCGGAGAGGTGGATGGCTTCTCTCTCTCTCTCTCTCTTGGACTCTAGGGTTTCCTTCCCTGGTAGATCGCTCTGGACTGCTTCTTTTCCTCTGCTTTCCTTAGGCTAGATTCTTGTATAGACTCTGACCTCTGGATGTATGGAAGCATTCGGCGTTGCGGTGACCTCCTAGCTCTTTGTGATTTTCGTGTCATTTTCGAGGCTATTTTTGGGGAGTTTCATTCTTCGCTCGATTCATGGATTTGAGGGTGGTTTCTCTCGAATTTCTTTGAGGGGATCATGGGTGGATGCCTTGTGCATCTTTGTGTGTGATCTTGACCCCTCAAATGTCTGGAAACACCTTCGATTCGCGAGTTTTGTTTGGAGCCCGAGTTCTTGGTGGTGGTTCATGTGATCCGCGATTCCCGGTGATTTAGGGAGTTAGAGGTCGAGATTTTTGGGGCATAGCTTCTACTTGTGACGTTTCTCACCTCCCCAAAATCTTGTCTCAAGAGCTTTAGCTATTTGGGAGATCCGGTGATGGATAGGAGGGGTTGACCCCCGCGGCCAGGCCATTTCTGCTTCTGTTCGTGACCCGCGGACAGTCCGCGAGCCTCGTGCGGACATTCCACGAGCCCTGGAACAGTTCAGGTGTTCTTCGTGTTGTTTGCGTTCTTCGTTTCGATCCGTTGGTTTTGGTTTTTGGTGTTGCAGTCTGTTTGTGGACCGTCCGCGAGTGGTTCACGGATAGTCCGCGTGGGTTGATTTTTTGTCTGGGGTTGGCTTCCGTTTGTCTGGGGTTTTCTGCAACTTTGGCGGACTGTCCGCGAGGCCCGTTCGGACCGTCCGCGTGGGTTGGATTTTTCCCAGAAGTTTACGTTAGTTCCTAAGTCCATTTCGGACCGTCCGCACCTTCCTGACGGACTGTCCGCCCCACCCTGGCGGACTGTCCACGGCAGCCAGGTGGACCGTCCGACCTGGACGCTGGAACTTGCTAAGTTTGATCGGTTCCTTCGATTCTTGTTTCGTGCTTCCCCGTGTGCTTCGAGGAATCATTCCTAAGACTTGTGGTTGATCAATAACCTCGATATCTTAGCGATTGGTGTTTGATTCGATCCATCTTCCGTGTGTGACTCGGATTTGAGTGGGGTATTGGCCGAGTTCTTTTCAAAGAATTTTTATCGGCTCCCATTCACTCCCCCTCTCTAGGCGCCTATTCGGTCCTTCAATTGGTATCAGAGCCGGTTACGAATGTTCTTGATTCTAACCAGTCTAAGATCCAAAGATGGGTGACTATGGTAAGGGGTCGGGTCCTCCGCACTTTGATGGCAAGAATTACCTAATGTGGGAGAGGCGCATGGGCGCGTTTTTGCGTTGGAAGGGGACTCTGATTTGGGATGTCACTCAGAATCCAAATTATGTCATTCCAGACAGTTTCCTTCTTCCAGGATCGCGGGACATGTGTGAGGCCAACAGCAAGGCCGTTGATTACTTGTTCTGTGCTCTCTGTGCCTCGGAGTTTGAGCGAGTGTACAGAGAGAATGTGGCCGGAAAGATATGGCTTAAGCTAAGAAATGCTCATGTTGGCAATGCCCAGGTGCAAGCCCGTTTGTTTTTCACTTACTAGAGAGAGTACGAGAACTTCACTCATCTCCCCGGTGAGTCGACCGATGCTACGTTTCAGTGCTTCACCAGCATAGTCAACAACATGAGGGCCAATGTGACAGTGCTCCCATACACGGATCATGATCAAGATATCAAGCTTTTGCATGCCCTGGATAGGTCTGTGTGGAGTGCCAATGTCGAGGCCATTGAGGAGTCGAGCGTGTATGACATGTTGTCGCTTGATGAGCTATTCTCTAAGCTCAGGTCTTCAGAAGTTGATCGCGGCTTGAGAGCCAAGAGCGAGAGCCCCACTAATCCTCATAGTTTGGCTCTTGTCTCAGGATCAAGGACTAATGCTAACTCTGTTGGTTTCTCTTTGTCTTGTCTTGTGTCCTTGCCAGATGAGGACTTTGAGGTGCTAAGCGAGGATGATCTCGCTTTGTTGAGCAAGAGATTTGGGCGGATGTACGAGAACCACAAGAATGCAAGGCAGAGCTCAGGGATGTGCTATCGGTGCGGGAAGCACGGGCACTTCATCGCCAAATGCCCTGAAGCCATGGAGATCAAGAACGACTACAGGAGCAAGCCCAAGCACGACTACAACAAGCACCGCTCCCGGAACGACTACAAGGACAAGCACAAGGACAAGGGCGAGAGAAGGCCAAAGAAGAGTGGCGGGTACAAGAAGAAGACGGCTCGAGCGATGGTTGTCAGAGCGATCGACATCGACTCCACATCAAGCGATGCTTCTTCCGATTCGAGCAGCGATGAAGAGCAAGATCGGCACAAGGACAAGCGGCACACAGGCAAGAACTTCACCAGCCTCAGCTTCATCGCACAAGAAGGCTTTTGCGGCATGGCGCACTCCAAGAAGAGTGGGAAGAACAGCTCAAACTCGAACTCCGACTCCGAGGAAGAGGTACGACATGATCCCAACTTCTTGCTAGAGGAGAATGCTAGGCTCAATGAGTTGCTTGATAACCATGATGATGTGCTTAGGAAGACCAACAAGGAGAAGAGGGAATTTAGGTCTTTGTTGGGTGATGCTAGGGCCAAGATAGTTGAGCTTGAGTCCTTGCTTGTTGATGCTAGAAATGAGATAGGTTCTTTGAAAGCTGCTCCTGTTATTTCTGATGAGGTTAATTGTAGTGATTGCAATGTTTTTCTGCCTGACTTGACTGCTCTCAAGGAGAAGCATGCCTTAACTCTTGAGGAACTAGATTTGCTTAGGGTTGAGTGTGATGAATTGAAATCTAGACCTGCTTTGTTAGGTGCTTACACTTCTTGTCCTGTGTTGCATGCTAGGCTAGATGAATCTCACACTAGGATAGTTTCTCTTGAGGCTGCATTAAAGGCTCCTATTCCTACATCATGCTCTACCTGTGAAATGCATGCATTGAAAAACATGGAACTTGCACCCTATGTTGACCGTTTGTAGGATGAGAATGATGAATTGAGAAAAATGATGGGGTGGTTGTCTGGGCATGAGCCGCAAATGAGTTTGATGTTGGCTCGGTTTAAGAGGTTTGATGGTCATGCGTTGGGGGCTGGAAAGAGTGGTGAGAAAGAAGAGAAAGCTGGAGAGATTCCTATCCCATCACACATTACACCCATGAACAAATTCGAACCCAAGCCAAACCATCTCAGAAACAAGCTTGACACAACCCCAGATCCACCAGTGTTCCCCCACAAGTCAGAAAACTACCAGAAACCCACACTACAAGAAATGTTGCAGACTATGACAAAATTCCCATGACGTTTTTCGATTTCGTCATAGATCACACTACATCTATGACAAATAGTCAGATTTCGTCATAGATTCGCAGTGCTGGATATGAAGCCCGATATGAAGTCCAAACAATATGACGTTGTGCCAATTTCATCATAGATTTCGTCACAGATTGTTGGTGTTTCTTAACATCACCACTAGTTGTACACCTAGAGGGAATGTATAAGAGCAACCGGGTATACCGCAAGCGCACGGAAATACCGCTGTAGCACTTCCCCAAAGGAGTATTTCAAAGGGTATCAAATCCAAGGAACTATGTGTACTATCTTCTATCCTAGATGTATGATCCAAGGACACAACTCTAAAGGATGAGATGAAGATGGAAAGGATCTTGCTGATAGTGTGCAGAGTTGAGAAGAGCCTCTCGATTAGGAACTCTCGTTTCGGACACCGGCCCCTCCTGGCTATAACAGTTGGTGCACGGCAAATGGTTGCCTACACACTGTATCCGAACGTGGGGGATTTCAGAGGGTCCAACAGCTGTCACTACCGCGGCCTACCCCAAGACAAACCGTGGGATACAGGGCATTCGAAGGATAACCCGTAGTCTAGACACCACGTCTACACCACCGATTACTACTATAGCACGGCTACGTCTGATATCCCGTAGAAACACTATAGCACTCCCTATAAATACGGAGCGACGAACCCACGAGGGAGAGACCCGAACTCACTCAGATATACACTATCCTATGCAAGGGATCACAGATGAACTTGATCTAGATTAGAATATAGGAGCATCCACTTAACTCTGATTAAACTAGCAGGCATACAAACAGGATACAAACTTAGGTGTTTATAACAGAAGATCAAGGGTCATGTTCATGAAGAACACGAGCCTCTAACTTATGAACAAACACGAAAGTAGGAGAGACTCGCTCGTCAACTAGATCGAGGAAGCGTGTTCGTGAAGAACATGAGCCTCTAAATGATGAACAAACGAAGAACACAAGAACACAGTATGAATGCCACTTTAGTCTAATTGAGAATGTCGAAATACTCACTTTATTCTAAATGAAGAACAGAAGCATCCGTAGAGGATTGTTCTTGAGGAAATGAGCCAAACACCATGGCACAACCCCAAGACACCACCCCACCTTCCTTCTAATCTCTAAAGCACTAGCAAGCCAGCACAAATCCTATGCATAGATCTCTCCTCTCCTAATGAGAGAAGCCAAAAGGCAAAAGTGAGAAGGAGGAGAAGAAGTGTGTGTCCTATTCTCTACCCCCTCTCCTTCTATTTATAGGCCTGAGCACCGGCGTGGAGGCACCCCAAACACCTCGGGAATGAAGTCAGGAGCCAATTAGGAGACACCACGTGGAAGGCCGAGATGAACTGACGCAAGGTCAGTTCGGCCGAACCAAGGGTTCGGCCGACCCCCTGGTGGCCCACCTCATCTTGTGCTTTCTCGTGGTGGCTTTCAGGTGGGTCCTTATGGCGGTTCCAGGTGTCCACGTGGTTTTGAGGTGGTTTAGGCGCTCTGGTGGGCCATGGGATCCATGTGATACACGCGTGGCGACTTCTGATTCGCCAAGACTTCCTCCCTTGGATTGGTGACATCACCAATCCGTGGCACTTTGCATGGCAGCCCCTCATTGGCTGAGGTGGAGAGGCTTGGTTTGATGAGGTTGATGGATAAGGTGTGCTTTTGCTCTATTTCTTGTGCTAATTGCCTGCATTCAAATATACATTGCCACTTGTGGAATTTGTCAGTATAAGGCCCTATTCTACTGTGAATGTATATTTCTCATGTCAAAATGCAGGAGTTGACGGCTATAAATATGGTACTTAACAGCCGTCAAAAACTCCCCCACACTTGACCTTTGCTCGTCCCGAGTGAAGGGAGTCAGATCAAGGTGAGACATGATATCCAAAGGTATGAAGCGAGCATAAGAGATATTCCAAACCATACCTTGTACCTGTGAACTCTGTGGAGTGTCTATCATGCCATCTTGGGTAGTTGAAGAATGGAATGGTCAGGAATCAAATCACTCCTGCTCATCATGTCAAGTAACTTGGGGTTTTACAATAAGTTTTTCAAAAACAAACCTTGCTTTGCTCCTCATTTGATTCTCTCGGATCGCTCAGTGTATATATGTCCTCACCAAGGCATTAAACTACCTTTATTCATCCTACTTCTAATAAAAGCTTATGTGGAGCTCAGGGTAGGTATGAATGATAAGGCATACTTGTATCACATATATTTCAAAATCAAAAGACTGGATCCAAGAGAAAAGCAATTCATACAATCAGATCAAGATGTGCACGTGTATGGATATGATCAGTATGGTAAGGTGGATACTAGGCTCGGAGTGGGTGCTAGATATTACCATACATATATGATGAATGTTGGTTGATGGTAAGGTGGACACTAGCCCCGGAATAGGTACTAGTTATTACCATCTAAGTTATGGAACTCCTTTTTGCATGACCATCTCTCTCCTTTTTCTCCTTTATTTTGGACATGGGTTATTTTTTTTCTTTTTCTCCTTTTTTTCATCATGCTTTGAGCATGTGTCTCTCTTTTCTTTTCTTTTCTTTTTTTTTCATAGCCCATGTCTCCTGAAGGACACTTTTGGAGAGAGATGTCACACCACATATGGAGCTTTATTTTGTGGAATGGATGAATGATACAATGCTAACTTCCAGTGTAGAAGCATAGCAAGGGGGAAATGGTTGTGTGCACATGAATCTTGATCATGAGAGTAATGAAAAGAATTCTCGCCAGGGTCACAAAATTTGACAAAGCTCAATGCAATGACAAGCAGCATATGAGTATAAGGTTTTCAACTAGTAGAATCTTATGGCTTTGGTAGGACTGTGGCATATCAAAGAGGAGCTTTGCAAGGGGTTTTATGATTTTTCAAATAAAATTCCCAAGCACTCAAACACTCAGAGTGAAGATCATATCATCAAACCATATCGCAAACGCCAACTACTTAGATGAGCATGAGTTCCCTAATGATATTTGTTCACAAGCATCAAGATAATGAGTAAGGAATAAAACATACGCAAGCCAACAACAGGAATCATGTAGAGCAAGCAGAGCACCATTATTTAAGTTTCATTTACTGGATAAGAATTGAAGATCATTCAAACTCATAGGTAGAGAGTGAGGTGAAGGGTGCACATACCATCGCTTCTGAAGGATAAGGAAACAAGGAAGACTAGTGGTGATTCGGTTGATCTGTGGGGTAGCCAGCTCACCCTAGTTTACCTTGTACTTGTCATGAAGGCATAGTTGATGTCGTGCAGCCTTTGTGTGGGAGTTCTCGAGTGGATATGTCGATGATGAGCTTGAGAGAACTCCCCCACACTGGTGCTTGTACTGGTGCTGTTCTTCAAACAAGTGAGAGCAAAAGATGGACTCTACTGGTTCGAGAACCATAGAGCCTTTATTCAAATTCAAATATTTTTGTTGTTTTTATTTTATTTTATTGTCATCATGTCATTTGCTCGAAAGGGTTAGACCAAAATTACACTTCATGCACAAAGGGGAATATACTTACCTTGGACCTTTGAGAGGTCATATGTACCACCTTTGCATGTTGTGCAACATAAATCTGACACCTTATCTTGCCTTCCCATATGAATCTAGCTTAATGACTTACCCATTTGGAATTGTTGATTTCCTGCAAGGGTTAGTCCGCATACATGCATCCAATATCCATGAAAGTATAACTCTGAGGTTCCTCAATCAAAACCCGACACCATGTCTTGTTTTGACTGAAGGATATAGTTTTAACGTAAGCACCATGCTTAATCTAAAACAGTCTATGAATGTACAAGCGATTTGAACATTCAAACCAGAGCACATGAACGAAGATAAAGGAAGCACATTAGCATGATCAAGCTTTCATCAACAAGGGACATAAGCATGAGGATAAGACGGTGAACCTCGGGAACCTCCCGGAAGGGCTTTGTTTAATGTCAAAACTAGGACTTACCTAGCTAGTAGGCAAGATGCAAGAGCTCACATCATCTCCACACCAGGATAACATTTGGTAGAGGAGGGACTTTACTCAGGGTGCTCACATACCTTCCCCACACTTGAAGTTTGCATTGCTAGGCAACAAAACTCAAGTGTGTGGTGATCAAGCTTCCTTTTGTAAATGTTCCCTCACCAAAGCTTATCTAGGTGTTGCAGTTGATGTGGCTCACATGTTCGTAGGCATCATATGTCCATCTTTCTTTTCAATCTCCACCTGAAAGGTTAGTGACCAAAAATACCCGAAGCACGACTTATCCTAAAAACATGTTCTTGCTTTTATTCGAAAAGGGAAATAAAACGTATGCTAATCCAGGCCATCTCCTGGTAGTGCTTTGTTTATTTATTGGTCATAAGCTCGACCATGGGAACTTCATCTTGCAGCTATCGTTGGTGGTGTCATTCCCGTCTCACCACCAATCCTTGATGTATCAGTAAAGCTTTAGCTGCAAGGTTAGTGCCACACTGCACGCACGAAATCTGATATGCTTATGATAGACATATACATCTACAACCAACCTTCTGAACTTCCTACAAAAGAGGACCATAAGGTGATTGCAGCCCTCATGTGTGCTCAGCGCACTAAGCAAGTCTGACTCTGGAGGGACATGATGCGAGCATGGTTTGTATGGTAGATCAAGAATGAAGCTACCATGCTCGTGTGTGGAATTCTTTCCTCCGGACTCCAGAGTCAGTGCCTCGCAAGGTTCCATGGCCCATGAATTCCCCATCTCAAGAGATGCATCGTGGAGGCAAGATGTTGACTCTCGATCATAATCGAAAGCAACATAGTACGGGCCAGCGGGAAGAGGCTGAAACTCGGTCGAGATAGATGATGATCGTTCGCCTCCACAGAGGTGAAGAGGATCTCCCGAGTCATCCTCTTGAGGAGTAGAGAAGTCTACATCCTCAATCAGAACAGGCTCGGATGATGCAAACGGATATACGTGCATTATCGTCTCAAGCGGGTTTTGCTCGGGAAGAGGCTCTACCATGGAATGTTCATGACAAGAGATGGATGTGGTAGAAGCGGCTTCCCTAAGCTTTACATCTAGGTTTCCTTGAGATTTAGCAAGAAGTTCATCCAATGGGAAGCCCAGAAGAAGATTGAAATCCACGATGTCATAGATGTGAAAATCTAAGTGCACCTCGATCTTGTCTATGATGATTGGCACGTCCCTCGTAATCCCTCGACATAGGAAAATGTATTCTTTATACCTAGGACTTCGGAAATATCAATCAGTCGGGGTGAGGGGCATGTCACCCACCAGAGTGTCCAAAACGTACTCCGATATGATGCAAACTCCAGCAGCGGGGTCATGAACAGCATCTATGGTGTTTCCCCTCATGGAGCAATGGATGGTCGGGGAAGTCGAGCTAACCCGAATTACTTCAGAAACAGGCTTTGATTTCCATGGTGACCGATACACTATTGCACCATGATTCCAATCTTCATCGAGAATCTCATCAAAGTCCAACGATGTTGTAGGCTCCTCGTGCCAAGAACGATCTGAGGTATTTATGATGTCCTGAGAAGGATCACCCTCAAATCGAGAAGAGAACCCCGAAGGTTGAATTTCTTCTCCCTTTGGTGTTCGTGGTTCGGGAGAAGGCTCTCTAGACGAATCATTGGATGTGCAAGGTGAAAGCTCAAATCTGTCTATTAAGATACTCTCTTGGATCGACTCTGATTCTTGATGGAGATCATTGTATCTGGGATGGGAAGAAGAGGTTTCTAAGAAGTATTCTAGGGTCTTTCTTCTTTCCATTGGAGTTTGGGTTCTGAATGAACCTCCAGCTACAAGGTCGAGCTCAAATGCAGATTCCATGTCTATCATCCCGTGAAAGATGGTCAAAGACACATTATCGGGTATAGACAAGTCTGAGTTAAGCTCCAACAGGTGTGAGAACCTAGCCCAAGCTGCACCTATAGACTCACACTCTAGTTGCTCAAATTCACGGAATTCACACGGTAGCGAATCTAATAGTTCAAAAGGGGAGAACAAGTGACAAAAGTCATCTCGTAGTTCTTCCCAATTGTCTACACTCTATCGTGCGGGTGTACCACTATTCCGCTCTGTCTATAAGAGAAAAGGGGAACAACTTCCACCTCAAAGTTTCCTCTGTCATACCTGGGATTACCAAGCACGAACACAGTTCTTCGAACTCCTTTAAATGATCACGGGGATCATCACTGATGGCACTGGAGAAAGGTCAATTCCGAACCATGGCTATAAAGCCGGGACGAAGCTCGCAGCTAGATGAAGAAGTTGATGGTTGCTCTAAGACGAACTCGCCCCTAGGGGTAGAGATGCTATTACAGGAAAGCTTCTCCATGGGTAACGGGGGTAAAGATAGAAGGAAAGAAACAAAAAGGATATCTCGATGGGTAACGGGAGTAAAGGTAGAACAAAAAGGAAAAACAAAAGATACGGGGACCACTAGGTTCGAAAATAGATACAGCAACCATTCCCCGGCAACGGCGCCAGAAATGCTTGTTGGCATTTCTTAATGTCACCACTAGTTCTACACCTAGAGGGAACATATAAGAGCAACCGGGTATACCGCAAGCGCACGGAAATACCGCTGTAGCACTTCCCCAAAGGAGTATTCCAAAGGGTATCGAATCCAAGGAACGATGTGTACTATCTTCTATCCTAGATGAATGATCCAAGGACACAACTCTAAAGGATGAGATGAAGATGGAAAGGATCTTGCTGATAGCGTGCAGAGTTGAGAACAGCCTCTCGATTAGGAACTCTCGTTTCGGACACCAGCCCCTCCTGGCTATAACAGTTGGTTCACGGCAAATGGTTGCCTACACACTGTATCCGAACTTGGGGGATTTCAGAGGGTCCAACGGCTGTCACTACCGCGGCCTACCCCATGACAAACCGTGGGATACAGGGCACTCGAAGGATAACCCGTAGTCTAGACACCACGTCTACACCACTGATTACTACTATAGCACGGCTACGTCTGATATCCCGTAGAAACACTATAGCACTCTGTATAAATACGGAGTGACAAAACCACGAGGGAGAGACCCGAACTCACTCAGATATACGCTATCCTATGCAAGGGATCACAGATGAACTTGATCTAGATTAGGATATAGGAGCATCCACTTAACTCTGATTAAACTAGCAGGCATACAAATAGGATACAAACTTAGGTGTTTATAACAAAAGATCAAGGGTCGTGTTCATGAAGAACACGAGCCTCTAACTTATGAACAAACACGAAAGTATGAGAGACTCGCTCATCAACTAGATCGAGGAAGTGTGTTCGTGAAGAACACGAGCCTCTAAATGATGAACGAACGAAGAACACAAGAACACAGTATGAATGCCACTTTAGTCTAATTGAGAATGTCGAAATACTCACTTTATTCTAAATGAAGAACAGAAGCATCCGTAGAGGATTGTTCTTGAGGAAATGTGCCAAACACCATGGCACAACCCCAAGACACCACCCCACCTTCCTTCTAATCTCTAAAGCACTAGCAAGCCAGCACTAATCCTATGCATAGAGCTCTCCCCTCCTAATGAGAGAAGCCAAAAGGCAAAAGTGAGAAGGAGGAGATGAAGTGTGTGTCCTATTCTCTACCCCCTCTCCTTCTATTTATAGGCCTGAGCACCGGCGTGGAGGCACCCCAAACACCCCGGGAATGAAGTCAGGAGCCAATTAGGAGACACCACATGGAAGGCCGAGATGAACCGACACAAGGTCGGTTCGGCCGAACCAAGGGTTCGGCCGACCCCCTGGTGGCCCACCTCATCTTGTGCTTTCTCTTGGTGGTTGTCAGGTGGGTCCTTATGGCGGTTCCAGGTGTCCATGTGGTTTCGAGGCGGTTTAGGCGCTCTGGTGGGCCATGAGATCCATGTGATACACGCGTGGCGACTTCTGATTCGCCAAGACTTCCTCCCTTGGATTGGTGACATCACCAATCCGTGGCACTTTGCATGGCAGCCCCTCATTGGCTGAGGTGGAGAGGCTTGGTTTGATGAGGTGGATGGATAAGGTGTGCTTTTGCTCTATTTCTTGTGCTAATTGCCTGCATTCAAATATACATTGCCACTTGTGGAATTTGTCAGTATAAGGCCCTATTCTACTGTGAATGTATATTTCTCATGTCAAAATGCAGGAGTTGACGGCTATAAATATTGTACTTAACAGTCGTCAACACAGATCACACTGCATCCATGACTACAGTCAAATTTCGTCATAGATTAGCAATGTTGGATATGAAGCCCGATATGAAGTCCAAACACTATGACGTTGCGCTAATTTCATCATAAATTTCGTCATAATTCAAAACGGATGTAATGAAATAAAAAATGGATTTAATGTGAAAAGAATTAGAGGTAATCACAGTAAAATAATAAAAAATCATGGGAAAAATAATAGAATGTGAGAAAGAATAGAGAAAAAAAAACAAAAAATTGGAGGCTCACTGGTTCGAACCATGCACCTCCTGGAGGATGTAAAGGCAGCCTTACCACTACACTATACACTCCTTTGTGTTTTTCATATGCATTTTATCCCTTTTGTACACTCCATTTGCTCTGCCAGAGAAGCCAGATCAGCAGCCAGGTGTGTCTGCCCCGTCACCGCCCACGCCTTCATGTTTGCCCCGTCAACGCCCGCGCCTTCGTTATTTTTTTCCCAAAAAATTTGTGCCCGCAGGGATTCGAACGCGGGACCTAAGTCGTCAGCTCCACGTCCCTTTACCACTACGCCATGTTTAGGTTTGGGTCTAAGTTGTAAACGAAATTGCATATATCCTTTAATCAAAACACATAGCTTATCCACTCCCTTGCCTCATCCCCGCCGCAGCATTCATCCCCTGCCTCGCCGCATCCCGTCCCGCCGTGCTGTCGCCGCCGTGGCAGGGGCATGCCGCAGTTCCGCTGGCGCGCCACCCCCAGCTTCATTGCTACGTCTCCGACACCCTTCCCTGCTTCCATTGCTGCGGCGGCTCGAGGCACCCCTTCTTCCACACCTAGACACCGACGTCCTGCCCGGCCGGTGCGCCATCCTGAAACCTCGGCGCCCTGCCCGACCGGCGCGCCATCCCCAACGTCGGTGCTTCCCCCGCCGGCTCGAGGCACCCCTTCTTCCACACCTGGACACCGCGAGGCACTCCATTGCTGACCGAAGGTAAATCTCACATTCTCACCTGAACATTTTCTTGGTTAGTTGAATGTAGCTTTCGATTTTGTGCAGAATTTTTCATTTGTGTTTTTTGTGCAATGCTTGATTAGATGTGTCGGTGTCCGGATTAGCACTGGCACCAATTAGTGATTTGCGCTGAGATCAGCTCCACGATGGTCGGTGCTAAGCTAATGAGACAAGAGGTTTATCATGGTTCTAGCCACGCAGCCATACGTCTAGCAGGGTGTGCTTGTGCACTGTATTAGCTTGCACCAGTGGTGCCTGTAGTAGGGGGCTACAAGCAAGGCGGGAGAGGAGGAAATTCCCCCAAGTCCCTACTAAAGTTATTGAGGCAAGTGCCAATATCAGGAAATAGGGTGAAAGGCTGTGAGCGGGTGTGTGTGTGGCGAATAAGTCGTCGTCCCCGCGCAGGGGGCTCTGCCTCTCCCTTTTATATGCCAAGGGAGGGCAGTTACAATGATCCTGCTCGGCAGCCAGCACAGTGGCTGTGTACTAACAGGTAAGGCGCCAGTGGTCTTGTCCCCGCATGTCATGGTTCCTGGCGCGAGTTGGTAGCGCCCTCCGGCTTCTGCGGGCAGCGTGGTGGTCACTGTGACCCGTCCTGCTTCGACTTCGAGGGGCTGCCCCTGCTGAATCTATGGCCTAGCCGCCGGGGGAAGGACCGGAGTTGGTGGCGCGGGGCCGCGGCGCATCGCCAGCATGTCCACATAGTGTTGCATGACCTGTCGCACAGTGGCAGGAGTGGCGCCACAGTGCCGGGGATTGCCGCACAGCGCCCGGGACGGCCGTGCTGCGCTGGAGTTGGCGGAGGGGACACGGCGCATGCCGTTCGTACGGCGACGTCACTCAGAGCGCACGCCCGCTCACCGCCCGTACACCCTTCGAGGGTGCTCCCAAGCCCGTTCGAGGGTCTCGCCTCAGGGGGAGGAAGGGACAGGTGGCACAGTGTCATGGAATGACAGCTGATTGTCTGCACAGGGTCGCGTGGTGCCCGCACAGGGCCTGGGATGGCTGTACAATGGCGGGTTAGGCCGCTCTGTGCTGGTGTCAGGCGCTCTGACCGTGTCAGATGCGCGGTGTGGGGAGAGATTCACCCATGAATTCGGCGTCCCGCCGTGGGGCCGGGCATTAAATGCCGCTGTCGGGCGAAGTGAAGACGGTTGCCCGCTCGAGGGGGGCCGAACCCCTTGAGCGAGGTGGAAATCTACTTGAGGGGCCGGAGCCCCCGAGCGAGGCGGAGATCCGCTCGAGGGACCGAGCCCTCGAGCGAGACAGAAATTTGCTCGAGGGGCCGGAGCCCTTGAGCGATACGGTCAAGCAGGCTTTCTCGGTGTAGGTTGCCACTGGGCCGTAGCAGGCCGTGGGCCCGTGGTGTCCCGCGACTGTTGTGTTTTGGGGATTAGTCCCGTATATGATTTGCATTTGACGAGGGTGATTATCCCCTTAGTTAGGGGACCCCTAATGACCGTCCCCGACAGTAGCCCCCGAGCCTTTGCTGGAAAGGGGACCGTTCTGGCAAAGGATGCCGTTCTCGGGTGCCATGAGCGGGTCTCATCCCTTTTGATCATGCATGTTTTCCTGCGGTGGCGCTAGCGCACCCGTGGGTGTAAGCCCCAGAAGCCCTGCAGGAGTGCGCGCACTCGTGCAGGGGTTAAATACGTAGGGTGACGTGGCTCGCCTTGCGTTTGTTTCAGCCGGCCTCGGTGTTATTTCAGCCAGCATCGGCAATCTACGCAGGTGGGGAGGCATCATGTCGACCCAAGACATTTCGGGTAGGCTGGCCGCCTTCGGGGAGCGTAGCCCTAGGTACGTTGATGCGGCGATCGTTGGGGTGGTCGTGGTGCGAGGAGCCCCCGAGCCCTGGCCCAATCAGGGGCGATCAGGTGATGACTCTCGGCTTTGTTATTATGACCCTCGTTGCCCTTCCGCAGGGTAGAGGGGTGAGGCAAACCGTGCTACCCTCGAGCGGGTGGCGAGCGACGGTTGCCTCGTTGAGCTGTTAGCGGATAGTTCAAGTGGGCGTCAGTGCCCCGTTCGATAGGGGTCGGCTCGTGGTCCGGAGACATATCCATGTAAGCGCTTGCGAAGGTTTGCCGAGTAGGGCTCGGTCTCGTTTGATTGGGGCCGAGGGTGTGGAAGCACTCCCTCGATGGGATCCCTCGATTGGCTGCCTTCGTCTCGGCCTTGAACACGATATGTGGGGTGCCCCCAAACTTCACGTTCGGGGACAGGCTCGATCGCGCGTGCCCCGATTGTTCCTGACTATGTCAATCTAAGGTGCCTGTTCGAACCCGTTGAGGGTCAGGCCCCGTACCTCTGATTAGTAGGGCGTTTGCGGGGGCCGCCGGGCGCTCCCGTCTTGGCAGATCTGTGGCGCTCGTCGATCCGCCATCGAGCCGAGCTTCGAACCACTGATCAGTACACCCCAAGTCGAGGGGCATCTGCGGCGCCCGTTGTACCCTCAGCGGGCCGGGCCTCGAGCCGCTGATCAGTAGAGCCTCGTGGGGCCTGAGCCTTGGGCTTCCTCGAGTTTGTTCTCGAGGGTATGTGGACAGACCGTGGCCTCACGACCTTAACCGTTTCAGATCGGGGCGCCCGTCGTATCCCTTCGAGGGATCGGGCCTCGAATCCCCAGCTCGAGGCTACCTGGGGCTTTCCTTATACCAGAAGGAATCCCCTGGCGTTCGAAATTCGTCCGTAGGACGGTTGGTTGCCGCGCCCACCCGGTCGTGGCCGACGTGGCGTGTGGCAGGCGAGGTGGTCGTGCCTTTTCAGGCGACGCGACGTGGGCGACGTGCGACAGTGATAAGACGGGACACGGCGTCCCTTGGATTACCGTGCGGTAATTATGGCACACGCGTGTGCATGCGGCGGTTTCGGGGCAGTGGGGCCCTGCCGTCAGTGACGGGCGGCACCCGCTGCATTAACTGCCGCTGTCCGCCATGCTTCCAGGCACTCCGCCCCCTTCCTACTCTATAAAAGCAGGGGGCGCGGGGGGAGCTCCTTACCTTTGCCATTCGCGACCGCCTCTTCCTCTTCGCCTTCCTCATCGCTGCGCGCTCTGCTGCTTCGGATCTGCTCGCGCTCCGCCGCTCCGCTCCATCTCCCCACATCCCCGCTGCTCTGGCCATGTCTGCGGTCAGGGTGCTGGAGGCACACCCATGGCCCTAGTCGTCGGTGGACCGGCAGACCATGGAGGGGCTGGTCGCCGGCGGTCAGCTGGCACCGGCCGGCGATGAGGCGAACCCGGCGTGGATTATCCCGCTGGCGGCGCACCGGGAACTGTCCCCACTACCGGGTTACGTCGCAAGCTTCGTGTGGCTGCAGGAGCGTGGATTCAACACCCCCGCGAGCAAGTTCATGCGGGGGTTGTGCTACCACTACGGGGTGGAGCTCCACAACTTCGCCCCCAACACCATCTCGCAGGCGGCCTCCTTCGTCGCCGTCTGCGAGGGAGTCCTAGGAATCCCGGCGCACTGGGAGCTGTGGGTCCATCTCTTTCGCGGCGAGCTCCACACGCTCGCCACGGGGGAGAGGAAGACGCGCCGGGCCGTCCGTGCTGGCAGTCTCACGCTCTCGGTGCGCGACTCCCGGAAGGAGCTGTATCTGCCCTGTTCGATGACGACGAACAACTCCAACTGGGAGAAAGGGTGGTTCTACCTGCGCAATGACAGCGTCGGGCTTCCACTGTACACCGGGAAGGTGCTGATGGAGAGGCCGATTTTGTGGGCGCACGGGGTGTCGCCCCCGTCGAAGCAGAAGAAGCTCGAGCCCCTCACCAACGCCCTGTGCCAATTGGCCGACGCCGGGCTGACAGTGGCGGCCGTCATCGCCAACTTCCACCTCCGGCAGGTGATTCCTCTCATGGAGAGGGAACTTCCCATCTTCGAGATGAGGAACGACACTGACCCCACAGCCCTGGCGTGCTCGCAGTTGCTGGAGGAGCTGCTCCCTCAGGCATACGCGGCCACAAGGGCAAGGCGCGCGGTGAACCTCAAGGTGGTGCCGCATAGTGACGACGACCTGTGGTCGTTTGCGATGCTCCCGGACACCGACCTGGTGACACTCGATTCCTTGTTTTTGTCTGTTTTATCCCCGTGCTTGATCTGATAGCGATTGTCGGTGACAGGGGGTGCACGTTAACATCCCCACCTCGGATCCAATGATGCCCAGGTCGCACGCTGCTAACCGCGCCAGGCAGCAAAGGTAGAAGGGCCTGGCGGACTAGGCGAAGGAGAAGAAGGCGAGGAGGCAGGAGCGCCTCAACAGGTACAACGAGGAGTACCTGGTGCGGGAGCAGCAGGGTCTCCTCCCCCCTGCCAGAGCCAGAGAACATGTCTTCGGACGAGAAGGAGAGTGAGGGGCAGCGGACCATCTCTGATAGGTGGGAGGCAGCGCCGTCCTCGTTGCCGGGGGACGAGGGGGTCCCTGCGGAGCCCGCACTTGGGGCGGATACGGTGCCCCTCGACGAGGGGGCGCCGTCGAGGGTGCCGGCTGGGTCTGGGGTGGCGCCCCGAGAGCCCTCGAGGAAGCGCAAGCGGCGCATCTCCGGCATAAGGTAAGTCGCATTTCGTTCTCCGTGTTCTTGATATCACGAACCAGCTTGCCGATTTCTCCCTCCTTCTGTCGTCAGGGTAGAGCCCGCTGTCCCCGGCCTCGCGCCCGTCAAGGCGCTCAAGGTGGGGGTGCAAGACGTGCCACGCACGGTGCGGCCTCGCTCGGCGAGGACGCCGCGAACGACGGCGAGTGCGGCGGTGGTGCATGTGGAGACTGCGGGCACGAGGCCGTAGCGGCGAGAGGAGGTGGTGGCAGAAGCCCTTCGAGCGGCGGTGACCCGCAGGACCCAGCGGGGGCGACAGCAGGCCCGCAAACACATGACTGCCACATTCTGCTGCAAAGAATCTTACCAGCTGCCATAAGAGGCTTTTTGGACAAGGACATCTATGAAGCAATAGGAGAGTTAAGAAAGTTTTTCAGAGACTTGTGCAGCAGAACCCTAAACAAAGATGTTTTAGTTCAAATGAAGAAAGATATCCCTATAATTTTCGTGAAGCTTGAGAAAAATTTCCCGCTAGCCTTCTTTGATGTGATGATGCACCTAGCTGTACATTTACCTGATGAGGCATTGCTACGAGGTCCTGTGCAATATGGGTGGATGTACCCAATTGAGAGGCGGTTGTATACCTTAAAGCACTATGTGAGGAATAGGGCACGACCAGAAGGTTCAATTGCCGAGGCATATATAGCTGAGGAATGCCTGACATTTTGCTCCAAATTCATGGAAGGTGTTGAAACCAAGTTTAATCAGGCTCCCAGAAATATAGGTTTTTCTGATGAAGAGGCCTATGATGTTGATGTTTTTGGCCATGGAGTTCATTTTAATTCTGCACCTGACATAATGTATGATGTAAATAGCTTTGATCAAATGGTGTGGTATGTGCTTAACAACTGTAGTCAAGTTGACAAATATGTTAAGTAAGTTACAACTGTTGACATTACTTTGAAGAATTTTAGAAATATGTGGAGTAAGCTAATTTTTGTTTATTTTTGGCTTTGCAGGATGTTCAGAGATGAATTGGAGAAAACAGGAGTGCCTAACATTGAAAGAACACTTCAGCGAGGATTTCAGAATTGGTTTAGGAACCATGTCAGTTTAATTTCCATCTCTTGCTAGTTTTTTAGATGCCATATTCCTGAATTGCTTCTAATATATTTGCTGCATGTGACAGATTTTTATGTTGCGAAATACTGGCGAAGAACAAATAGATGATGACCTCTTTTCCTTAGCATGTGGTCCTGATATCAGAGTCAAGAAATATAAGTCATGCATAGTGAATGGTGTGAGGTGGCACACTGTTGATCGTGACGAGAACAAGAAAACACAGAACAGTGGAGTCATGGTACAAGGATCACATAAGGGTGAGATGATTGATTTTTTTGGAACTTTGAAAGAGATCATTCAGTTAGACTATAGCGGTGGGGAGTATCAGTAGTTCTATTTAAATGTGATCGGTATAAACTGGATGGGAAGAATACTGGACTTCAATATAATGGATTTTTTAAAAGCATCAATGTTGGTAGTCTGTGGTGTAAGGATGATTCTTTAATTGTTGGGTAGACAAAACTCCCAAATTAAACAGAGATAAAGTTACTCGATGCACAGTTCACAATTAACAAGTTCAATATTGGTTGTATTAAATAGTTAACTTTCCTCAACACGTTACATACTTCACTTTCCAAAAATCCGACCCCTTTACAATGCGGAGGAGGTCTCCTTTTATTGTGCCAAAGAACTGAATTTACATCCCAAGTTTGCCCCGAAACCCTAACACCTAACAAGAATATTCGGGGGCAAACTTGCTTTTTTACACAGGTTGCGCATTTGGCGCCGTGGTTCGCTGAGCACAGATCACGCCGGAGAACACGGAGCGGTAGATGTGCCGCAAAAACCGGAGGACGTTCCGTGTTGGAGCAGCTTTTGACTGGGTCTTCGTGGTCGAAACTTGGAGGAGCCCCGAGCTTCTCCAACTTGTTTCCACCAACGGTTCATCCGCTGTGCAACTTCGAGCTTCGGAGTCTTGAAGGTGGAGAATAATGAGCCGCCTCGGCCTCTGGGCGGAGCCGCGGTCTTCGCCTTCTCTATTTTCAGTTGAGGGCTTCATAATCCTTTTTGCAACAATAAACCTTGCGATGGTGTTAATCTTGCTACTGCCTGATGCGCGATGAAGTTCCCGGAACCTAAACTTCCTCGTTTTTCCTGAAAGAGAAATCATTGAGATCAGATGTTCATGGGACAAAACCATCGCCCTGGTACTTTTGGCGATAAGGGAAACATTCGGAGCCCAGCTTCCTTTTTCCCGCTAACTCTTGTGTTCTTATGCGCGAGTTAGCCTTTGTTCTCAAAGAAAGTTCGCGAAGCCTAAGGTTTTATGCTTAACTTCCTAAAAAAGAAACTGAAGCCCAATAATCTAATTTATTCTGGCAAACCCCCGGTGCCTAGTGGTGAGGTTTTCTACTACCCCAACAGTAGCCCCTCGAGGAGAAGCGTTTGAATAACAAGATTGACCTTCTCCTCGACTTCGCTACGCAATTTTGAAGATGAAGAAAACGTCACCTTCGGCGACGGGGAGTTTGCAGGCTTTCTAACCCTTTGGCTTCGCGTGATTTCGCCCCCAAAAATGACAGAAAACCGCTCTTTCCCGAGGTGTCCGTTCGTATTTCGAGACCGTTGCACTTCTTCTCTCTCCTCAGGCTATATAAGGGGGGGTCGGGGTCCCCTGCTTTCTTACTTGTGCCGAAGCTAAGCCTTCGTTCTTGCTTACTTCTGCTGCTTTAGGATTCGTGCGAGCTACGTGATTTCATCTGAGTTTTGACGTTTGCTTCTTTTGCGGAGCCCAACCCTTTCCACCAGTCCTGGCCCGTACGAAACAAACCGCACGGCCAATGACTGAAGAAGAAATAGCTACTTCCGTCGCACCGGTCGAAGCCCCAGAGGAGCCGACGGGTGACATTGTTGATTACGAGCCGTCGCCATCGGCCAAGGAGAAGGAGATCGCTCTTGGTGAAGATATTTCTACAGTTGAAGCTTTGCCGTCGGAACTGATGGCAGGGAGGGACACTAGAACTCCATCTTTTATTCTCGGAGCTTTGCTAGTTTCCGAGAACTTGATCAAATTTTACGAGGAAAAGGGGTTTTTCCCGGAAGGTGTTGCTCGTTGTCGAGAGGGTGAAACCATTCCGGAGCCTAAAGCTGGCGAAGTTGTGGTTTTCCGCGATTTCTTCAACGCCAGCTTAAGGTTTCCTTGCTCTCAGCACCTACCTGAGATTCTTGATCGTTACAACATTAAATTGCATCAACTGACGCCGAATGCATTCGTGCAATTGTCCGAGTTCTTTTTCGCTGTGCGCTGTTGCGACGGACGGATGGACACCGAGGCTTTCGTTCGGTTCTACGAGCTCCATGTTCAGAAGCAAAACTTTCAGGTTCCTATTTATGAGAATCATTTTGGGTGTATCACCTTCACCACCCGGAGGAGGAATACAAAGAAGGATATTGAAAGAGTGGAGCTCATCCCTGCTCACAAGAACAAATGGGATGATGATTGGTTGAACTACTGGTTCTATGTGAAAGTCAATATGCCCCGCGGCTCCGATGGTGTTGCTTATTACCCTTTCAGCATTACCACAATGACTCCCCTGAGTTATATAACCGACCCTGACTTTGCGAAGACTAGAGGCTTCAAGGACTGCGAGAAAGCCTTTCTTTTGGCTTCACAATTTCTTCCTGGTCGCGATGTTGCCGAGGAGTTCGGTGCCGCCAATATTTGGCCCCTCTCTGCAGGCTGGAATCGTTGAGAGGTTAAATGGCTTTCAGTTGATTGGTTTACAAAGGACATCCCCTTCTCCCGCTTCAGGCTGAAGATGCCTGAAGGAAAGAATGCTCACGAATTTGTGGGTGAAGTGGAGCGCCGTGTGGTGGATCTGCTTGGTCCTTATACAGAGGCGGAGTATCAAGCTTTGCGAAAGTTGCCTACTGGAGGTCATCGCATCAACCGCATCTTCTCCGAGCTTGGTGTTGAAGTGGAAGATCGTGCAAAGCCCAAGGCTTCTTCTAAGCGCGCCCGTGATTCAACTCAGGTTGCTTCTGACCCGGCTGATGCAGCGAAGAAGAAGAAAAAATCTATTGCTTCTCCGTAGCCGTCTAGCGAAGCTGCCGCTGCTGACTCACGGAAATTTGTGGCTCCGGTGTCTTCTTCGAAGACGAGCCAGCTTGAGCGTGCTAAGAAAAAGCAAGTCGCGATACAAGAGAATGACCCTTCCGCTGAGAAGGCGACGAGGCCCGGACTTCATCGTAAAAAAGTTGGTTCAAAACCTAGGCAGCCATGCCGCGTTGTGAACATCCTTGGTTCCTCTGATACTTTGGAGTTCCTTGACTCGGGGGCTGATCATGACGAAAACAAGGAACGCACAGCCGAGCTTGAGGTGGATAAAGCTCTCATATCTAGCCCCAAGGAAGTTGCTACAGATCCTCCTGTCGTCGCTAAAAATGTTGATGGTTTGGACTCAGCCGGTGAGGGTAGCAAACTTCCCGGAGCCGAGAATGTTCAGGATAAGAGGGAGAGCTCTTCACGCTTAGGTGACCATCCCGAAGCCTCGGGTGACACTAAAGCATCACCTGAGTTTATGCGATCCTTAGCCGAGACCGTGAGCTCGTCCGGTGCTGTGGAGGGGCATACCCCGGAGATGGTGCTTGCGGAGAAAAACTCCTTCAACCCCTCAACTTATTCTTACAACAAGGTTGTTGGTATGAGGGATATACAAACTTTATTATCCATTTGTTTGCCGTTTTATAGAGAGAGTGGGGAAATTGAATCTCATGTGCTCTGGGAGCTAAGGGATTCTGCTCGGCTTGCAAGCGCGACGACTGAGGACGCTCCGCGGGTGGAAGGAGGTGCCCTTGACGACCATGTTTTGGAAGATGGGGAGATCCCCGGGGCTCCGGTTTCTTCTTTGATTGTGAAGCAGGCAGGTACCAGCACCAGCACCGGAGCTTCGGTGCCTTTTGATCCTCGAGGTCAGTTTTTAGCCTTTGTTTTTTTGTTCCTTGTTTTTGTTGTTTCTTTGCTACAGTAGGTTAAACATGCTATATATTCTTGCAGCTTATGAGAAATCTGTCGAAGATATGGAGGTTGGCCACTTGGCTGGCCTATTAGCTGAGCTTTGCTATAAAGCAATGATTTCTAGCCGGAAACTGCTTGAGAAGTACCGCTCCCAAGAGAAGGAGTTTCTGGCGACCGAAGCTGCGAACGTTGAGCTGAGCCGTGAAATCATTAGGCTGAAGGAAGAGAACACAGATTTGGTCAACATCCGCAAACTGCAAGAGGAGAAGATTGACATTCTGAAAGATAACGTCAAGACTTATCAGGTTGCGGCGAAAAATATGAACAAGGACGTGGAGAAGCGCGATAGTCTGCTTGAGGAGTTTAAAAAGATAGTGGAAGATGACACCAATGTCATCGAATCTCTGAAGAAAGAGAAGGAAGCACAAATGTCTGAGATTGAAGAGCTTAAGAAAGAAATCCAAGGGCAAAACAACTTCATAAATGCCGCTGAAGAAGTTTTGATGAAAAACTTCAAAGTTCTGTATGAAAAGTACTCTCATGCTCTAGGGGAGTTTGGCGCGGAGCCCCTGCCTTTTCTTGGTGATAAAGATGCTAAAGCTATCTTTGAATGGATGGAGCAAGAGTTCGATCACCTCCCCAGCGTGATGACCGGTGCCAGTGATTACGCAGCCTCGATGTGCGTAGAGACCCTGCTCAAATTGCTTGAGAGGACTGGGTGCTCGGATTTCCTGGCTTTGGGTGCCAGGAATTACAAGTTCCCGAAGGCAGAAGAACTCGAGTGCGAGGTCGCTTCGAAGAATGTTCAAGTAATCAAGAAGATTTTCTTGACTTTGTTCTGGGAGGCATCCGGGCAAGAACATGCTAAGGCCGTGGCGCGTCGACTTTTGGCGGAGGTAAAGGATCATATCGATGATTTGTTGCTTACGTTCTTTTGCTCTTTCTTGGATTACTCATTTCTCTGTTTTGTAGGCTAAGGAAAAGGAGGCGTTGGGATCGGACTCGTGCGAGGATGAAAGCAAGGATGGCAGATCCCCAGCAAGCGCGGAAGAGGAGGGTGCTGACGACAAAGATGCGGAAGCCAGAAAATTTTCTGAACTATTGCTTTTGTAACGCCCTGCGTGGCGAGTAACCTTGGGGGCAAAAATACTTATGGTTGTGCATGAAAATTGTAATATGTCATTGGCTTTGTTGCCTTTCTCTTTTGCTTGTTCGTTCTAATTTTTTGTTGGCCCTGTTTGAAGAAAACGTCACCTCCTTTTTGAGAACGGTTTTCTTTGTAGCTAACTTTGTGTGAGAAGGTTGGCTTTGACATTTTTTAGCTTCGGGAAAAGAGCGAAAAGCTAACCTTGTTTTTGAAGAAAACGTCACCCCCCCTTTTTGCTCTTTTTACGAAGCTTACGACTTTTCGTAAAGATTGTAACATTTTTCGTAGGATGGGTATGCTTTCTGAAAACCTCGAAGTCTAGCGAAGCTTGCTCCGAGCTTCGCAGACTTTCTTTCTGAAGGTCGAATATCAGTAATCTTGTTGCTTTTCGACTGAGAAATTGCTTTTCGAGTTTGCAACAATCTTAGAAATAAAACGATTGACCCCGCAACTTTTTCTATTGTTGTATGGGATTCTCTTGGTACTTAGGCATGAATGCTAAGATTTTTTGTGAGACAACGTTCAAAAGCTTGTTGCTTTTCGTTGCTCTTTGGGCAGAAACCCCCTTTGCAGTAATTTAAATAACTGGAAACGAATTGCAGAAAAGTAAAGAGTAGTAGATGAAGAAATTTAAGTGGGGAAGTAATTTCATTGAAACTGAAATTGAGTATAGGGATCCGCCTCGTTAAAAACCTTGCCTCCTGATTTGGAGCCCCCTTTAGCAAGGAAAAGAGTACGGTCCTTAGAAAATGTAAAGTGCTGAAAAATGTAAATAAACATAAGATAACTAAGCTCCGGCCTCGTTTATAAGTTTACGAAGCTAGAGCTTTTACACTGATTGTTTTCGAAGGGTAGTACTTGAGCAGACTGTCTGCGCTCCAGGTGTGTGGTAACGCGTTGCCCAATTGATCTGCCAAATAGAAGGATCCTGGCCTTAGAGTTTTTGTTACTATGAACGGGCCTTCCCAGGGCTCCTGTAACTTTCCCGGATTGTCGAACTTCTTTTTCTTCTTGATGACCAAGTCCCCGACCTGTATTTCCTTTTTCACGACCTTTTTGTCTCTCCATTTTTTGGTTTCTTGTTCATATTTCTCTATGTTCTCTGTTGCTTGGAGTACATCCACTTCAATCAGATCTTTTTCTGCTTCTTCAAAACCTGCTTCTTGTGTTTTTAGGACTTGTAGGTTTTGGTTCTTGATTTCTTCTGGTGTCATGGCCTCGGAGCCCAATAGCAATTTGAAAGGTAAAAGCCTGTGGCTCTTGAGACGCTAGTGTTGTGGGACCACGTTACCTTCGGCAACTCTTCTACCCATTTTCCTTTTCTCTGGATGAACAAACACTTCTTTATGTTGGAGAATATTTGGTCGTTTGCTCTGTCCACTGCTCCGTTAGATTGTGGGTGGTATACGGAGGCGAACTTTAACTTTGTTCCCATGGTGAGGCAGAATTCTTTGAAGTCATTGCAATCAAATTGTTTTTCATTGTCCACAATTAGCTCCCTAGGAACTCCAAATCTGCAAATTATATTCTGCCAGAAGAACTTCTGTATGTTGCGAGATGTGATGTTTGCCAGTGGCTTGATCTCGACCCATTTGGTGACACTAATACAAAACAAGGATACTGTAACACACTCTTGTAACACATACGTCCATGTGTTACAAAGGCATTTCATAGTAACACAAAGGTATGTGTTACAGACGAACACGGTAACACATGGCATTTATTATGTAAAATTGTGTTACAAACAAAGTCAGTAGTAACACAAAAATAATGTTACAGATAAATGTTACAAAAATAGTAGTATGTTGTACCACATAAAAGATAGTGTTACAATTAAAGTGTTACAACGTGCACCCTATGCTACATATACATCGTACTACATACTTGAGAGCTCACACAATGCTCTTTTCTGCACTGGTCAAGGTCGACTTGTAAATTATTCTAAAAAGGAAAAGGTCGACTTGCAAATTTCCTCATCTTTGCGACATTCCAGAGTTAACAAAAGATGATTTATATCAAAAACATGGAAGAGGTTGCTGCGTTTGAGTGGCCCAATAAGAGGATAACACAATAGCAGTGTACTGACATGAATCAATGACACGGAAAAATGATTTTGCTTGACAATTGCAAATTGCAGGATCGTTATTACAACTAGCGTCTTTAAGCTAATGTGAATGTATTGTTTGTTGTTCCGTAGTGGTTGAACTTCCCTCCACGTGGCTAGTGTACTAGGGATCGAATCTTGAGCTGGTTCTTTTTTTTTTGGTAAATATGTTTTTTTAAGGCAATGACTTCTTTCCAGCTGATTGTAAATTTATTCAACAACGCAGCCGCTCGAGCAAGTCTAGTTTTGAAGCAGCTGGGTCACACGGCGGGGCCCTCTCCCTGCCATCTCATCTTCTCCTGCAGTCCAGCACTCTCTCTCCCTCTCATTTCATTTCTCCTCCCTCACAGCCTCACCTGCCTTTATCTCTCGTTTCATTTCTCCTCCCTCACAACCTCACCTGCCTCTATCTCTCTTCTCTCGTGCCTAGGGTTTCGCCGGCAGCAAGCGGCATGCGCAACGCCGGCAAGGGGTGCGGCTGCCTCCATGAGGGCATGCGGCAGTGGCGGCCCCAACACGGCATCCCCCGACGGCGGACCCCAGCGAGGGGTGCGGCGGCGAACCCTAGTGAGGGCGCGCGGCAGCGACAACCCCAGCACGGCATCCAGGCGAGGGTGTGCGGCAGCGGCGGTCCCCGGCCCGACGTCCCCCAACACAAGCCCACCTCCCCTAGCGAGGAAGCGCCCCAACGGTGGGGTTCGCCATGTCATTAAACTCTCTCATTCTCTACGATCGTCATGTCATTAAAATTAATGATATGATATGGAATTTAATTATGTGAAACTCTCCATGAAACTCCATTAAAATTGGTCTTAGTGATAAAATCACACACAGGCTCCATAGCACTGCCATGTGCGGACCCTAAACACTAAATCCATGCGTTGATTGGTATTAGTCACATTGCACGATCAGCACTATGCTGCTACCTGCGTTCGTTAACCAAGTATTATTAGGTACTTAACAATTTAATAATTTTAATAATATGAAGTTTTCTTTGAAAATTCTAAAATTCAAAGAACATTATAATGACGTTCCTAAAAAGAATTATCAAAGAAAAAAATAAATAGGTGATCATTAGCTAAGTTACCATTTTTTACAAAACAAATAAATAGAGGCGTGATTTCACATGATTTTCATGTAAAGCATTAAACAACAATTTTGTGCAATAATATATATGTAAATAATTGAAATAAATTTCAGTTGTTCCTTACCTCTTCCATGTGATACATTAGTTTGTAAGTATTATCGGGAGTTCTAAAAAAGTTTTATCGGGATTTAGTCAAAATGGATTCAATATATACGGTTGGCAAACTGCTAGTAGTGGGGGCTAACATATCTGTACCCCGACCCACTTGTCAGGGACTCAAATAGCATGACAATTCGCAAAGCACGGGGCAAATTTTAAGGGCCCGTTCTTAAAATACTTTTTCGGCATCCAATCAATTTTTTTAATAAAGGAAATCCGATCCAATTTTAGATCCACTTCTCTCGAGGGGGCTCAGGCGGTTCCATCAGGCCAAGCACGGCGCAAACCCATTGTGCTGCTCATGCGCCGCCGCCACCGCCGGCGGTCCTTGTGGCCCCGCGCTGCCGGTTGGCGCGCTACCACTAATCCTTGCAGCCACGCCCCGCTGTGGATGCGCTCGTGCGCCATCGCTGCCCATCGGTCCCCGCAGCCACACGCCCGCACCGCTGCACGCGCTGTTACGGCTGGTGGCAGGTTCGCGAAGGACAGACGGATCCAAGACACGCGCACGCTGGCCGAGCTGGACGCCGCTGCCGTTGCCGTGAAGAACACTGGTGCATGACCACAATGCGTTTGCGGTGGTGGCGCAATAACCTCTCCGCATCGTTGGGTGACTACTGCGGGGGAGACGAGAATGAGTGAATGACGAGCTAGACTCATCAGTGGACGGGGCAGCAGTGTGTTTTCTTCAGAGTTGCTGCATCCTATCCCTCTCATTTGCAGTGGATTTCTTTGGATTGATGATATCTGATTAATGCCCATCACAAGGTGCCCTTTATTCTTCTCCCGTAGTGACTTCTACTGATTTTGATTAATTCCCTGCTTTGGTATACAAAAGATTTTTGCAATTTGTAGAGCACTGTTGCTCGTAGATTGTTGCAATCTTGTGGTTACAACTTTACAAGATGCCTATCGACATTCCCCCATTTAATTATATTCTTTCATTAATGTCTGATTATTGCTCCAAATTCAATATCAATTTCCTGGATTTTTAGTTGGCAGAGGCTGCATCTGATATTGTGATGACTAGGACGGCGGTCATTCAGAGCTGGTGAAAGGGGTTCGTGTTTCCTTTCTGACCAGATTAGGGAGCGCCACACCGCCACCTGCCGGCAATGCCGCGCTTGCACCAACACTCATGGTCTTGCATCAACGTCAGCCAGCCAACAATCCAGCTTCATCATCGCGGGGCTGCAACACATCGACGCAGAAGGGAGCACAAAGCTTAGGCTCGAGCAAGCGCAGCTGAAGTGTATTTTATTCAGCACCACATCCCTCCCTGATGTAATCAGTAATCTCCCGTGAAATGTGAATTTCATTTGTGAGTATCTGTTGCACTGTTGTTTAGATGGCCACATATTCATTATGTTGTTTCATGACCCGATTGACCTTTATTTTATAATTTGTTAGGACGCCCACTTTCTCTAACTTAATCCAATGAATAAGTAGCTTTTTTTTCCAACGATTCATGGATGATCCTGATGTTTTTCCCTTCCTTACCTGCAGGTGCATGAATGCCATTGTTAACCTATCTTTTGTCGCTCGCTGTGAAAGAAGATCAATATGACAAGGATTTCAAGGAATAGAGTGGTAGTTTATTTTAGATTTTGGTAGTATGGAACCATATTGTTGTACAAGATATGTGGTTCTATATGTGCTAGTCATTATAACTTATGGGGAGTAAAGTATTGGGAATCACCAAGCTATTGTTGCTCATTGTTTGAATTTTGTAAGACATTGGATGTTTTTTCAAATTTTATATAGGAATGTAACGAAGTATTTCATTAATAATTATGTTTATCATATTTTTTGGGCTATCGAGTTAGTGTTGATAAAGATTGTATTACCATGCTAGGGTAATATAAAATAAGTGTTACTAGGATCCATGTCGCTACGACCAAAAAAGTGTACTAGGTTATATATAAGTACATGTTTTCTCACAAATAGGAACACATTCGCAAGTGTTACATAATGGTTGTAACACACTTTTTAAATAGAAGAACACATTAGTGTGTTACTACAATTTGGTTGTAACACATTTTCTTGCAAACAAGAACACATATATTATGTTACAATAGATATGGCTATCGTAACATTGAAAATAAGAACACTTATTCATTGTGTTACTATTCCTCTTAGTAACACTCTTCTTAATCTGTGGTAACACATAGTGGTGTTACTGAAAGTATGATCTGTAGTAGTGTGAACTTATCGATGGCGATAGCCGCAAATCTACAGTTTCCTTGCGCTGCTGGAAGTGGTCCGACTAAGTCCATCCCCCATCTTTGCAATGGCCAGGAGGGTGGTATCAGCTGTGTGGGCATCGAAGGATTTCTCTAGTTGTTGGAATTTTTCTGGCAAGCTTCGCATGTTTTTTACCAATTGGTGAGCATCATCGATGATGGACGGCTAGTAAAACCCCTGCCTTAGCACTTTCTGGGCCAAAGCTCTAGAACCTATGTGGGCTCCGCAAAAGCCTGAGTGAATTTCTTTTAGCAAATCCTTCCCTACATCGAAGCTGATGCATCTCAGGGTAGGGGCTGATATGCCAGATTTATATAGTTCCCCATCGATTATCTCATAGCTTCGGGCTCTTTGCCTCATGCGGTTCAAGGACACTTCCTCAGTGGGTTCGTAGTGACCTCTTAAGAAAGCCAAGATTGGTGCTCTCCAATCCTATTTTTCTATGACATTGATTGTTTTGGGTTTGGGTTCTTTCACAGCAGGCGTTGTGAGGACCTCATAGAAGACATCTGTAGGCAAGGCTTGATTTTGCGCTGCGGCTTTTGCCAATGCATCACCTTCGTTGTTGGAATTTCTTGGGATGTGCTCAACTGTGAACCCCTTGAAATGCTTTTCCATGGATCTTACCGCAGCGAGATATTTAACCAGTTCTGGCTCTCTGGCTTTGCTGTCTTTTTCAATGTGGCCCTGAATAACCTTGGAGTCTGATCTTATGATGAAACTCTGTTGGCCCAATGCTTTCATTTTTCTCAGGGTGAGGAACAAAGCTTCGTATTCGGTTGTGTTGTTTGTTGCCCTATCGTTTTCTGGGAAGTCCAACCTGACTGCGAATCTCATTTTGATCCCCGTTGGGGAGGTGATAACTGCCGAAGCTCCGGCTCCTTTGTGGCAATATGCTCCATCGCAATACGCGATCCATGGCTGTTCAATTTCTGCGGAGCTCGGGCTTGCTGGTGAAGTCCAATCCACAACAAAGTCTGCTAGGACTTGAGATTTGATGGCGCTTCTTCTTTCGAAGTCAACCACGTGCTCTGACAGCTCAAGAGCCCATTTTGAAATTCTCCCCGAAGCTTCCCTATTATTGAAAAGCTCATGCAGAGGTTGATCTGTTACCACTATGATTCTGTGAGACTCAAAATAGTGCTTGAGTTTCCGTGCTGCCATGATCACTGCATACGCGATTTTTTCAAGCTCTGAATAGAACACCTTTGACCCTGTGAGTGTTTCGGAGACAAAATATACCGGGACTTGGGTTGGTTTCCCTTTTGCTTCTTTTTCATGTATTAATGCTGCGCAGACGACAGTTCGCGAAGCCGAGATGTACAGTAGCAAGGGGGAACCAGGCTCCGGGGGGCACAACTTGGTTAACTTGGTGAGATAGACTTTGAGCTCCGTAAATGCTTTGCTCTGATTAGGCCCCCATTCAAACTTCTTGTTGTTTCTGAGTACTTGGAAGAAGTGAAGGCTTCGCTCCGCAGCCTTGGACACGAATCTGTTCAACACTGCGATTCTCCCGGTGAGATTCTGCATATCTTTCAGAGACCAGGGCTCCTCCATCTTTATTATTGCCTGTATTTTGTTGGGATTAGCTTGCATTCCGTTTGTTTCTACCAGGCATCCAAGTACTTTTCCTCAGCGGACTCCGAACACGCACTTCTCAGGGTTCAATCGTAGGTTTGCGGCTCTCATGTTTGCGAAAGTTTCTGCGAGGTCAGAGATGTGATTTCCGCACTTGTGGCTTTTGACGACTATGTCGTCAACGTATGCCAATAGATTCCTACGCAATTGGTCGGGAAACACTGAAGCTGTCATTCTGGTGAATGTTGGTCCTGCGTTCTTGAGCCCCTCGGGCATTCACAAGAAACAAAAGATGCCGAAGGGGGTGATGAAGCTAGTTTTCTCCTCATCCTCTTTTCTAATTCTGACTTGGTGGTAACCCGAAAACATGTCAAGCAATGATAACATCTTGTTGTTTGCTGTGTCATCCACTATTTTGTCTACTCTTTCTAGCGGATAATCGTCTTTTGGGCAAGCTTTGTTTAGGTCTGTGAAGTCTATACACATCCTCCACTTTCCATTTTTCTTTCTTACAGGGACTTTGTTTGCGAGCCAGGTTGAATATTTGGCTTTGCGAATTACATTGGCGTCTAGCAACATTTGCACTTCAGCTTTCACGGCTTCGGCCTTTTCGTCGGACATTTTGCGAAGCTTTTGCTTTTTAGGCCTGATGTTCTTGTCCATCTCTAGCCTGTGCTCGATGATGTCTCGGTCAACTCCCTTTAGGTCTTGGGCTGACCATGCGAACACATCTTCATTTTTGGCTAGGAATGTTAGCAATTCTCGTTCTTCTTCTATGCTTAGCTCGGCTCTGATTGTTACTGCCCTGTCTGGGATGTGCGCGTCCAACTGAATCTTTTTTTTTCACCGTCGGCGTTGATGTTTACTTTCTCCTTGTCTCTTTTGGGCTCCACGAACTTTTTCTTCTTCTCTTTCTCTTTGGCTTCGTCAGCTTCGACTTGGGTGAGATGGTGGATGCTTCTTTGGCCCGGTGATATGCCCTTTTCAATGTCTCTTGCTGTCTGCTGATCGCCAAATACGCTGATGACCCCTTTCAATGCTGGTATTTTCATGCATAAGAACAATTGTCAGAGCGCTGCATCGAACTTGTTGATGAAGCCCCTACCTAGGATGGCCAAGTAAGGAAAATGCATTTCCACTACATCGAATGTGATCAACTTTGTTCTTGGGTTGTCAAGATTCCCGAAGGAGACAGGCAATGTGATCTTTCCTAGTGCTCTGACGGGCTTCCCCCCGAAGCCCAGAAGAGGAACATCTGCTTCTTGTAGCAAGTGCGGGTCTATCTTCATTTCTCTGAAAGTTTTGGCGAAAAGTATGTCCGCGGAGCTGCCGTTGTCTATCAGGACTTCCCCAATTTCCCACCATGCGATAATTGTGTTGATGACCATGGCGTCATTGTGTGCAACTGTTTTCAGTTTGAAGTCTTCTTCTGTGAAGGTGATGGGTACATGCGCCCAAGGTGGCTTTACCGGGGGGTCCATCTTGGACTATAGTATGTACTTCTCTGAAGTAATTCCTTCTCATCTTCTTGTTTTCGGATTCGAGGGATGACCCCCCCCCCCCCACAATTGGGAACATTTGACGATAGGAATTTTCCTGGTTTTGAGCTTCGGTTTGGGAGATGGCCATGATAGAGCCGAAGGTTGGTAGAGCTTTGGGATCATTTCTGCAACAACAAACCTTGTGACGGTGTTAATCTTGCTACTGCCTGATGCGCGATGAAGTTCCCGGAACCTAAACTTTCTAGTTTTTCCTGAAAGAGAAATCTTTGAGATCAGATGTTCTTGGGACAAAACCATCGCCCCGGTACTTTTGGCGATAAGGAAAACATTCGGAGCCCAGCTTCCTTTTTCCCGCTAACTCCTGTGTTCTTAGGCGCGAGTTAGCCTTTGTTCTTAGAGAAAGTTCGCGAAGCCTAAGGTTTTATGCTTAACTTGCCTAAAAAAGAAACCGAAGCCCGATAATCTAATTTATTCTGGCAAACCCCCGGTGCCCAGAGGTGAGGTTTTCTACTGCCCCAACATTAATCTTGGCCACTTAGGCTAGGAAGATTTTCTATTTGCCAGATACTAAGTTGGGTGACCAGTGGCAAGTTGTGCAGACATTTGATCATAGGCATCTTTACAATGTAAGTGAAAGTGATTCTCCACACTATAATGCTCCTGCATATCAAGAAGATGAGTGCTTTGAAGATGATGATGGTGGACGACAAGCAGTTTCAGACAATACCATTGAGCAACCTTTAAATAGAGATGACGAACCAGCCCTTGTGTTTGAAGCTTCGGAAATTGCCCGGCTGGTGAAAGAAAGTACCAAAGATGTGCATGAGAGTGATGGTGAAGATGATGACGATGAAGAAGATGACACACTACTGGAGTATTGTAGCGATGATGAAGGAGGTGCTGCAATGGAGGTTGACAGTGATGATGAGTAGTTATTTGTTCCATTTAGCAATAATCTTTGTATGAATAATTTTTATGCACAAGACTTGTTGTGGAATGGATTTGTATGGATTTCACACTCTTTTGGTTCAATGCATGATTTTTTGGCTTGTTCTTTACCTGTCTTTGTATGAATAATTTTTGTCAGATATGCTGCTGCTAAGTTCTATTGTATGATATGCTGCTGCTAAGTTCTATTTATCAGACATTGTAGGGCTGGTTTGTCAGCAGCTGTAAATGCATATTTTTAAGAACCAAATGTACAGCTAGGTACCACAAGGGCTACTATGCTGATATGCACAATCACAAGCTGCTGAAATGAAATACACATGCTGATATGTTGCTGCTGAATTAGCATAGCTTGATTTCAAGATAGCAGCATTTCATTTTCATTTGTACAAAAGCAAATTTCAGCAGATTTCAACCATAAGTATCAGCAGATTTGAACAGCAAGTATCAGCAGATTTCAACAGCAAATTGCATCATCTGATTGCAGCAAATTGCAACGTTCCATTCAGCAGATTGCAACATTCCATTCAGCAGCAAATTGAGACAGAAAAATTTCAGACAGAAAATTCCATTCACCATCTGAACCGTAACATTCCATTCACCAGCAAATTCAAATAGACACTGAACCACTTAACTTTAGTACTTGATTCAAAAGATGTAGTTCACATCGCTACTGGACTCTGAACCATCAACCACCCCTATTTACAGACACAGACACCACAAGACCTGCAATCATGTGAGCTGGTAATAAAAAAAGCATCCACACTGATGCTTTAGCTTCTAGCATGATGCTTAAACTAGCTGCTTCCATCTGTTGGCCCTGAGAGGCACTACTTGTTGTTTCTCGCCTTCTCGGCTGCAGCAATGAGTGCTGCATGAAGTCTTCCATTCCTTGCCTTCTCCCTCTTGAGCTGACCCTCAAGCCACTTCACATCATCTTGTGATGCTGCCACCTCCTCCTGCAAGTCCCAGAAGGACATCTGTTGGCCAATGAGCAATTTAGGGAGTTAGTTTCGGAAACTGTGACGATTTTCAAAGTTTGAAGTTGATTACTGAAGGTTTATGAAAATGGATTGAGAATTGTGGTCACATGTAATCTAGACATTGTTTGGAGCATGTATGGTTCAGTTGTTGGTCATAAATGAGAAAATCTGGACAATTGTTTAATGTTCAATGTAATCTAGATTACTGCATCATCTTTCTATAATACAATCCTTTTGTTCAATGTTCAGCAGCTATATACTACAGCAGATATGTACTAAACCATGGAAGCATTTAGACAAGCTCTAACTAGGGACAAGCTTATACTACAGCAGATGCAGATATGTATGAGCAATGAAAAATCGAAAGAGGCTACTTCACCTGCTTCTCCTTCCTGTTCAGCCCCGTCACCTTCCCTGTCACCGTCTCCTTTCCCTTCTTCTGCTTGACTGGGCTCACCATTGCCTCCTTACTACTAGACTCATCACTGCTGGACTCCTCGCTGCTAGAGTTCATCAATGCGATGATTGTCTCCTTGCCCTTCTTCTTGTAGGGGATCTCAGGACCGTTGAAGAGCTTCTTCTTGGCCTTGATGCCAGAGCCGGAGCGAATGAAAAGCGCGCGCGTGCTGAGCTTCTCGGTGGTGGAGCGAATGTCCCGACGAGTGCTGGCTCTCAGGACGGGCTCCGCCGCGGAGCGATCCCGGGCTGCGCTGGCCTCAGCCGCACGGTCAGCGGCAGAGGGGATCTCCCGGGTCGCACTGGCCTCAGCCGCGCGATCGGCGGCAGAGCGGATCCCCCGGCGAGCGCTACCCTCAGCCGCGACCTTGGCGGCGGAGCGGATCCCCCGGCGCGCGCTGCCCTGAGCCGCGACCTCAGCAGCACCGGTGGAGCAGAACCTCCCCCTGGCATCTCGCTCCTGCCGCCGAGCCTGCTCCGAGCACTTCCGGCTATCCTCCTCCGACCACATCGAGGGAGGGAGCGGTGGGTTGGGGGTGCTGTGGAGGGAGTGACGGCGGGGTGCGGTGGAGGGAGTGATGGCGGGGTGCGGCGGATTCGACGAAGGAAAGACGAAGGGACTTAGGGGTGCGACGGAGTGGACTTGTTCTTTTGTAGAGTACCTTAACAAATGAAGATAAGAAGAAGAATAGCAGTGTTGTGAATGAATTCACTTGAGTAGCACAGTGGTTTGTCTTAATGGGCCATAATCTGGAGATCTTGGGTTCGAGTCCGAGGCATCTCACAATTTTTTTTTTGCCTTTTTTTTGCACACTATACTATCTTCCACAAATAGTGTATGGTTAAATTATATTATATACTCAAATATATTTTTATAATTTAATATACTGCACATAAGTTATATTATAGAAATTTCACTAATTTTCTAATCCATTTACTATTTTTACCTGATTAAATGAATTTCTGCACATTTATTGAAAGTAATTGCAATTTGAACTACATGTCTCTCAAATAATACCTAAATAATACCTAAACATTTCCCTAAAAATAGGTCCTCATAATATCTATTCATTTAGAGCTCATATCCTGAAAATATATTGAAATTTCAGATGTTTGGTAGGGATAATTTGAACTTCTACTTTCATCCTTATTAAAAAATAATGGTAATAATATCTAAATCTTCTCCAAAAAATCGGTAAATTCGAACATAATCATTGTAGAGGTGTGGAAGGTTGACAAAAAAGTTTAATGACATTTCGAGCTCATGTTGACTGTAGAAATAGAAATTATCAACTTACATTAGCAATTGGTATGGAAAAACATGTTTTTTTATTCTCTATTTAGATAGAAGAAAACATGTCATATGAAACAAATTAATAAATGGCAATTAACATATATAAAAATAGTACCAAGTTAAAGAGGGGAATTTTAGAAAAAATAAGAAAAAATGAGTAATTTGGAGCTCTTGTGGGGGAGAAATACAAATTACAAATTTTAATTATGAATCAAAAAGAGAAAAAAACATTCATGTGTAGTTTCATGAACATGTAGCATGCGGCATGCAGCTATATGTCCCTGTCACCGACGTGTGGACCCCACTCACTCCACTCACTACAACGTGTGTGACACACATATCGCCGACGCGTGGAGCCCACTTAGGCGGACCCCATTCGTCATACTATAAATCCACTCCTAGCCATCGGCGGCAGGCGAAACCGAGACCCGCCACTTGAAATCCTCTCCCACATGGAAATGACTTTAATACCCATACAATTCACCAAAGTGTACACACAGCCTCTAGGTATCTTGATAATGTTGCATACCAAGGCAAATATCCCGGTCGCATCTCAATTCGTTGCCTCAGCCTCGCATTCCCCTCCCCCACCCCGCCCCCAAACCCTAGGCCTCCTCCCCCAGCCACCGGGGCTGACACCACATCAAGGGCATCTCCGCCGATGGCCACCCGCCTCCACATCCCCGCCTTCAATGGCATCTCTGCCGCCTCCACATCCCATCGAAGGCCCTCGAGTGCTTCTCAGCCGATGACCCCCGAAATCTCCACCACCACGGCGTCGCCGAATCAAGGGTCTCTCCTCTACCACTTCATCGCTTCAGGGCTGGCACCTGCACCAGCACGGGTTCAGGAAGCCCGCCGGTGACCTCCACCGTCGTAACTCCAGGAAGCGGAAGAAAGCACCAAGCTGCCTCCACCGTCGGAACTTCAGCAAGGCCAAGAAAGGAGCAAGCGGCCTACACTGTTGCAGCATCAGAAAGCACAGGAAAGGACGAAGGAGAAACCGAAGAAGGGTCGAGAATTTCAAATGCCAGGTTCGTGTCAGTGTACTCAAGGGCACGCGTGATTGATTTTGCTTGCCATAGATTGATGATTCATTTTGCTTGCCCTAGATTGATGAGCGATTTTGATTGCCATAGATTGATGAGTGATTTTTGATTGCCATTGCCTGATGAGTGATTTTGGTTGGCAGCCCTGTATCTTTTTTCACTAAATTTTCGTTCGGGAATAGTAGCCAGTCCCAATTTTTCTGTCGTTCGCTATGAACTGCTAGACCATAGCTATGAACTGATATAAGAGGCTTTGTGATTATTGTGTGCTAGCTGTTGTGGTGTCTATGGAGAAGTGATCTTTAGTTTACTACACGAGTATGCGTTGATGCTCCCGTGTTTCGCTGCACTGCACATCATGTGCTTTTCAACAATCTCTAGATGTTCCGTGTTTCGCTGCACTGCACATCATGTGCGTTGATGGTCTAGGAGTATTTCCAGGAAGTTTGGGGCTTGGAGTTTCTAAGTTCTCTAGCAGGGGCGGAGCCAGCTTCCAGAGCCAACGATGTCAGCTCTACTAACACTGATGTTATCTCCTTTAGATTATCAGTGCATAGGAGTGAATTTCTACTGATTTACTAAAAATCATTGATGTAAAGAGGCCTGGCTCCGCCATTGTTCTCTAGTGCTTCCTTCAACAGTTAGTTGTAGCTACCTAGGTGAAAGAAGCACACTACTAGGCCTACATGGAACCTACAGCTGTGTTCCGTCCAAATACACTACACATCAGAAGCAAGTGATCTCGCACGAGCCTTGTCCTGGGCTGTGACTAGAGACAATGCACTGATATGTCTCTGAAAACAAGCGTAGTAGCTGTGACTAGGAACTTGGGCACCTTCTCTATTACATTTGTTCTGAACCTATATGCTAATTAGCTCCTTTCCTAGATATGTTGTATAAGTAAAAGAAATAACCTATTAGCTCCTTCATGCTTACTTTGCCATGCATATTTGTATAGAAAATGTGAATGGCGGTAGTAGCATATTTGCCATGCTACTACAGATATGTGAATGGCTACTTCATGCTTACTTTGCCATGCATATTTGCCATGCATATTTGTATACAATTCTGAACATGTATCCTTCATAACTTATTAGCTTGCTGCTCTATCTTGCCTTGGTTAAGCTCTACAAGCATGTACTTATGGACTTCTAACATTGTAGTCTTGATATTGTAAGCATGAGCTAGATGGATGTTAGTTATCTGAAAGATGACTTTCTATTTTTTTATGTTATCATGATTATATGACCCCTGCTTATGTGTGATGTATATCAATTTTGTTTGCTCCAACTTTGAGGTAATAAGTATTGAAGGTCACAGGTCACTAAATTTAGTAGCTCTTATTCACTTTCCATGCTGTATGTTTCAATTAAATGTTCATTTGCTTCACATCAATTCTACACATGGTCAGTTACGTCCTCAGCATAGGTCTATTTGCATAGAGAACTAATGCTGTATTTTTTAGCTTTTATCATAGACCATCCAGTGGAAGCTTGTGTACAACAGCTATATATGACATGTATGCAGAACAGTAAAAGGCTTAAGGATCTTGGAATTACTGTACAAAGCATCTTTCCAAACACTAGTGGTAGCACCAAGAATAAGCCACATCGTAAAAGTAATGAAGACTCTTGATCTGAGTACGATCCTTCCCATGATGATGCTATTGAAGAGGATTTCATTGGTGATGACCATGCTAAGGTGCTTATTCCGCAATCTTTTAATTTGTTGTTTGCTTCAAGATTAAATATTATTTCTATCCGTGGCTTCATTATTGTAGGGATCCAAGGAGAAGACTTGCAAAGGAAGAAACACACAAAGTTCAGCGGTGAAATTTCAATCTCGTAAGAGGGTTTTTGCACATGCACCAACTGATAGAGCAACAAGGTCCAAGAATAGTGTTGCTCAGCCTGATGCAATTCTGACACCATCCAGTGATAATGTTGGGAGTCAAGCTGCTGTGGAAGGCTAGTTCTACAAAACCTTGTTTCTTATTATTAATCTTTCTTTGACTATATGATGACTGCACGCTGACTTGTTTACATTTTTTAGATTTTGGGCTTCAACAACTTGATGAAAACAGCCACACAACCAATGGAGGTGATGCCATGGGTGATGGACCTGTTGGCCACAACCAGATGACCACCCAAGGTGAGAATTTTTTCATTTGTTTGCCATATTGTGTATTGCCTCGTTTGTTTGGTGAATGCATTCTTATTGCGTGCAATTTTTAGATGGTTCTACCCAGGATGATGCCAACATGGGTGATGGACCTGGTTGCATTACTCATCCTCGTGGCCACAACCGGCTGACCAATAAAGGTGAGAGTTTGTTTGCTTGATGAATGCAACTGGTTTCTTTGATTTAATCGTCAGCTTGCATCAATTTTTCCTTAAGCTTACTGATTGCAACTTCAATGTGCTTTTGCATTTAGGAAAGGAGCGAAGGGAAAGAGGAATTAACATGGGACATGGTCTTCAAAGGTTGACTAGAGCTCGGCATTCCAAAATGCCAGTGGTGATAACTGACGGGAACATAAGGCCTGTGGTGCCTCTGGTTGCTGCAAAGTTGCAATAGAGTGCAACATTGCAGTGAGGAACCATATTCCTATCCTCATGCACTGGAAGGAGTATGACAAACAACCAGCAATAGTGGAGCAATTTCTTGTAATACTTTCTGTAAGTACCTATCCTCTTCCAAGCCTCTTATCATGTGCTATCTGTTACTAGCTTCTTATCATGTGCAATCTGTTAGTAGCCTCTTATCTAGTTGTTTTCACTTGATTGTGTGCAACTTTAGTCAATACGTGGCTTGTTTGAACAGTTCCAACCAACTTATCATTTTCACCTCTTATCATGTGCTATCTGTTACTAGCCTCTTATCATGTGCAATCTGTTAGTAGCCTTTTATCTAGTTGTTTTCACTTGATTGTGTGCAACTTTAGTCAATATGTGGCTTGTTTGAACAATTCCAACTAGCTTATCATTTTCACATATATGACCTTCTTACACTTGTTTTTCCATCTCAATAGGCAAAATTTGACATTAACACAAGTGATCTAATAGTTAAAAATGCTTGTAAGGATATGATGAAGTCTGCAGTTCAGCAACAGAGATACAAGTTGGAGCATGAGTTCTTTTATCCTTATCCTCTACACTTGGTTAGGAAAACTTCTCCTATCAAATCAACTAGTAATGAATAGTGGATGAGCCTTGTGGAGTCATGGAAAACTCCCAAGAAGATGGTAATTTTCCTAAAAACCAAACTGCTTTGCCTTGTACATGCTAATTTTGCAAGCGACTTACATGTATTTTGAATTTGTGATCCATGTAGAAGGCATGCCAATCAGCTAAAGAAAACTGAGGAAATGTCAAGTTCCATCAAACCACTGGTTCTTGTAGTTACGCGGTTACTGTAGAAAATCTGGTAAGATTGCGTATCCTGCATGCTGTTTTCAAATTGTATATCTTGTAGTTCATGCTCAACCAAGATTGTATATCCACTTTGTTGAACTGCATGCTGTTTACTATAGAAAATCTGATTCTTGTACAAATATCAGTTTATGCTAAACCAATATAAATGTCTACTTTTTTTAGTTTTCTGATATAGTGCTCCATATAATGTTGTTTCAGGGAGATGAGTATAAGGATAAAGAGGCTGATGCTTCTGAGTTGTTCAAACTATGCCACTATAGCAAGAAAAAGGAAGGATACTCGCCTGTTGTACAGTTGGCCATTGTAAGTCATCTTTCTAATGGTGCTCTTTATTACCTATGCTAATTTTGAACATATCATGATCCTGAACCATGTTTGCTGCTGGTTCACTTGCTAGACTGATATGGAAAACCAGATGACTACACCAATCGAAGGTGAACAACAACCGAAGTCTGCAACTGAAGTTGTATGTGATGTGCTGGATAAAAACACAAAGAACAGCAAGTTCCTTCCGAATGTGGGCATCAAGATTGTGCGGCAGCGTAGGCGTGCTTTGCATACAACTGAAGATGAACTAGAAGTGGAGAAGAGGAAAAATGTTGAGCTCTTGTCGGTTGTTGACAGGCAACAAGAGAAAATGGATGATCTTTCAAGTCAAGTGTTGGCGAGTCAGAAGAAGCAAGCTGAGATGGAGGCAAAACTGGATGCGTTGCTAAGTTAAAATTGAGGCAACTAAGCTGCAAGATGGTATGTTAACTTAACTTTTGCAGGAACCAAACCAACTGGTGTTTTGACCATCTATACTGACTTACTTGTGTGTTGATGGTGATGTTCTGGTAGATGTAGTCTTGGTAGTTTTGATGTGTGTTTTGCCAAATGGTGGATGTACTATTACTGTTTCTTGTGATCTGGTGATCTGGTGTTGTGATTTTGATGTCATGCTACACATAAACATGATTCATGGATGTATTTTGGCAAAAATTGTTTTGGTTTCTATGATTTTGTAGCTGTTTTGAAATCTGTTGGGCTGAAATCTATTTGGGCTGTCATTGATTTATTTGGCATGGGCTGTAATGTTGTATGGGCTGAAATGTATATGGGCTGTTACTGATTTAATTGGGCTAGGCTGTAATGTTGTATGGGCTGAAATTTATATTTGTTCAAAATGCTGCCCAATTCAAGGCCCATTCTAAATTCGGCCTGTTTACAAAGGATGACGTCAGCGGCCATGTGGCTGACACGTGGCAGCCACATGTCAACCACGTGTCAGCCACGTGGCAGCCACGTGTACGCCACATCATCTGATACGTGGACGCCACATCATCTGACACGTCACCGCTATGTCATCTGACACGTCACTGCCACGTAACCGCCACGTCAACTGCCACGTCAACTGCCACGTGTCTGCCACATCCTCATCTACCACGTCATCTGTTGACATGTCCTCATCCACATCAGCTGACAACTCATCATTCATGTCATCTATGAGTGACGTGGCAACGTAATCCATGACGATCAATTTCGTCACAGTTTTTGGGCTTCGGGCCTGGTTCAATGGGTTTTAGAGAGATCTATGACGACATGAGAACGTTATGGATTTTGTTAATCTATGACGACAATGTAAGTTCGTCACGACGATCAATCTATGACGCTCAATCCATGACGATCTGAAATTTCGTCATAGATGCCATTTTATGACAAAGTTTTGTTGATTCATGACGAAAATCGACCGTCATAGACCACAGCATTTCTTGTAGTGCCATCAAGTATGTGAGCACCCAGGGGAGTGTCTTTGGTGCGAAGTCAGGAGAGAAAGCTGTTGTGAAGCCCACAGAAAAACCACAACCTAAACCACAGCCAATCCGCTTCCATTGTGAGTATTGTGGAAGGGATGGGCATAAGGATGAGTTCTGTTTCAGGAGGAAGAGAGATGAGAGGTTTGATGGGAGATGGCAAACAAGGACAAGTACCACCTTCCTCATGGTGTCCCTAAACCTCGTAGAGGGCCTGTACCTAGGGGTGAGGTGTTTGTGCATTCAGTTCCCACTTGTGGAGGTGGAGGTGTGTTTCCTTAGAGAGATAAGCGTGTTGGGTTTGGGCGTGGTGAGTTGGCTAGACGTGCTCCTGCTCGTGACCGTTACGAGTTTGGGAGGCACGATCGAAGCTTTGGGTCTCAAATGGACTACATGCCACGTTTTCCCCCTTGTGGTGCGCGTACTCCTCCAGTGAGACGTGACAGGTTCTTCGGTGGTAGGCGTGAGAGGGCTGCGCCTAGAGGTTTTGATAGGATGGATTTTGCTAACCCTTCTTTTGAGCAAATGGCTCGACACTAGTTTGACTCCTTTGGTACTAACCCCAGTGTTGAGTCACTTGCTCTTTCTCGTTCTCGTTTTTTATTGCAAGTGGGAGGCTTGGAGGACTTTTGGTTGATCGACTCCGGTTGTTCTCGTCACATGACCGGAGATCGTGGGTGGTTCTCCAGCCTCACCCCGGTGAGTACGAGGGAGTACATCACTTTCGGGGACAATGGGAGAGGACGAGTGCTTGCTGAAGGTATGGTGAAGGTGAGTAGCAAGGTGACCCTGAAGAGTGTGGATTTAGTCAAGTCACTTGGTTTTAACCTGTTGTTAGTATCTCAGTTGCTTGACGAAGGTTTTGAGCGCTTCTCGTGTGCTTGATTCTCGAGGTGATCTTGTCTGTACAATCGTCCCCGAGGGTCAAATCTTTCGTGCCGATTTTTCCCAGTCTGTTGGTCCTCCTCGATGCTTTGTTGCTAGCGTTTCGGCCGAGCTTTGGAAATGGCATAGGAGGTTGGGACACTTGAGCTTTGAGTTGCTTTCCCGCTTGAGTGGTCTTGATCTTGTCCGAGGATTGCCTAAGTTGAAATTCGAGAAGGATTTGGTTTGTGCTTCTTGTCGGCATGGAAAGATGGTTGCTGCTTCTCACGCCCCTCTGACTGCGGTCATGACCGAGCGACCTTGTGAGCTATTGCACATGGATTTGGTTGGGCCATCTCGTGTTCGCTCTGCGGGTGGGAAGTGGTATGTTCTAGTCGTGGTTGATGATTTTTCGAGGTACTCTTGGGTTTTCTTTTTGGAGGATAAGAGCGAGACATTTGGCTTTGTTCGAGACTTGATCTTGAGGTTGAAGAACGAGAGTCATGGTGATGCCATTCGAGCTATACGCAGTGACTATGGCACGGAATTCAAGAACTCTCATTTTGACACTTTTTGCAGTGATCTTGGTCTTGATCATGAGTACTCTTCTCCATACATTGCTTGCCGGAATGGCGTAGTGGAGAGGAAGAACCGGACCCTTTGTGAGATGGCCAGGACGATGCTAGATGAGCATAAGACTCCTAGGTGTTTCTGGGACGAGGCGGTCAATACCGCTTGCTATGTCTGAAATCGCATCTTCCTTCGTGCTTTCAAGAAGAAGACCTCTTATGAGCTGATGCATGGGCGACAACCCAAGGTGAGTCACCTTAGAGCCTTCGGTTGCAAGTGTTTCATTCTGAAGAAGGGCAAGTTGGATAACTTTGAGTCTAGATGTTCGGATGGTATTTTCCTTGGTTATGCAATTCACTGTAGAGCATATCGTGTGCTCAACCTTGACACTAACCGAATCATGGAGACTTGCGAGGTAACCTTCGACGAGACACAGCCATGTAGGTCATCTGCTTTTGAGAATGCAGGTGTCGAGGAGATTGGAGCGAGGATCTTTGAGGATGAGAAGGATGGAGATGGAGATGAAGACGAGGATGGTGGTGATGCTCCCGTGGCGATCGTGTACATGCTACTTCCACTACTACGACGACGATCGAGGATGGTCCATCCCCTACACCCACTACGACTGAGGTTGTTCGAGTGGAGGCTGCTGCTGAGGGGGAGATTGTGTCCAGGCGAGAGGCTTCTCGGCATGTACAAGTGGATCACCCACCGACTACGATCATAGGTGACCTTCATGAACGCACTACACGGTCGAGGTCAAGGAACACTTCTCATTTTGCTCACTCTGCATTTGTCGCCTCGTTTGAGCCCGAAGATATTCGACATGCTTTGTCTGATGAGAATTGGGTGAATTCCATGCATGAGGAGTTGGAGAACTTTGAGAGAAACCAAGTTTGGGTGTTAGTTGATCCACCGCCAAATTGCCGTCCCATAGGTACCAAGTGGGTGTGGAAGAACAAAGAGGGTGAGAATGGGATGGTTGTGAGAAACAAGTCGAGGTTGGTGGCTCAGGGGTTCAACCAGAAAGAGGGTATAGATTATGAGGAGACATTTGCTGCTGTGGCTAGTTTGGAGGCAATTAGGATCCTTCTAGCCTTTGTCGTGGCTAAAGGGTTCAAGTTGTACCAAATGGACATGAAGAGTGCCTTCTTGAATGGGGTGATAGAGGAAGAAGTGTATATGAGGCAACCCTCGGGGTTTGAGAGTGAAAAATACCCACACCATATACAAACTCCAGAGATCGCTCTATGGGTTGAAACAGGCACCGAGAGCTTGGTATGGTAGGTTGAGAGGCTTTTTGCTGAGCAAGGGGTTTGTGATGGGCACAGTTGATAAGACCCTGTTTCTCCTTAAGCATGAAAATGACCTTTTAATTGTTCAGATATACGTGGATGGCATAATCTTTGGTGGCTCTTCTCATGATCTTGTTGCCAGATTTGCAGATGATATGAGCAGGGAATTAGAGATGTCCATGATGGGCGAGCTGCAATTTTTCTTAGGACTCCAGATCAAGCAGTGCAAGGACGGGACATTTGTACATCAAACGAAGTACACCAAGGACATGGTGAAGAAGTTTTGCTTGAACGACTCCAAGGCACTGACTACACCAACGAGTACCACTACGGCTTTGGACGCGGATGAAGATGGCGAACCCGTGGACCAGAAGGAGTACCGGAGCATGATCGGCTCCCTCCTCTACTTGACGGCGACGAGGCCAGACATACAGTTCAGTGTGTGTCTGTGCGCTCGTTTTCAGGCTTCACCTAGGACTTCACATCGGCAGGCCGTCAAGCGGATTTTCAGGTACTTGAACTACACTCCTGAGTTTGGTCTTTGGTATTCTGCCTCCTCGACACTCAGACTTCATGGGTACTCCGATGCTGATTTTGCTGGGTGTCGATTGGACCGCAAGTCTACCTCTGGGTGTTGCCAGTTTCTTGGTTCTTCTTTGGTCTGTGGGTCTTCTCGCAAGCAATCCAGTGTAGCCCAGTCCACTACAGAGGCCGAGTATGTAGCTGCCGCCAGTTGTTGTTCCCAGCTCTTATGGATGACCTACACTATGAGCGATTTTGGTGAGGAGTGCTCCTAGGTTCCACTCTTTTGTGACAGCTCCAGTGACATAAGTTAGCCAAAAACCCAGTCCTTCACTCCAAAACGAAACACATCGGAGTGAGATACCAGTTTTTGAGGGACAATGTTGAGAAAGGGAACATATCCTTGTCCTATGTACCTACCCAAGATCAGCTAGCCGACATTTTCACTAAACCACTTGACCAAGTTACCTTCACATGCTTGCGAGGTGAACTTGGAGTGTGCTTTCCTTTCTAGCTGGGTCTTGGAGCTTCTCACGTATATATGTGATATATGTTTCATTTGGTGCATTCCATGCATGCATTTTACCTTTATGTACAAAACCTGGTAGGATAGTCATCTTTGGATCATTTGTGCTAGGATGAGCTTCTCTTATATACTTTGATCATTATGATGTGCTATATGTGAGATATGTGTATGCTTTGGAAATGGTGATGTGAATGCTATGCTCTTGATTGTGTTGCCACATGTTCATGATGAGATAGCTTCTTTTTGTTGAAAATGCTAAAAATGCTTCACTCATGAGTAGATACTTGTCTATGCTCAATTTGTGCTCAAATGGCTATATCATGTTTAGTTTGTGCTTGAGTATCATGCTCTCATTGCTTGGGATCAAAGACCCATTTGTCATGGTAAATGTTTAGCCCATATGTTCACTTGTGGATGAGCATAAGCTTCTTTTTGCCGCAAAGGCATTTCATGTACCATGTTTAAACTTGAAAATGAAATTGGTGTATGACTTGCCTTATGCTTGAAAAATGAGCTCTTAATCATGTCTTTATGCTTCGATGTATATATCTTGGGTGCTAAATCATTGCATGATGTCTACCATGAGAAGTCTCATTTTAAGAAGTAGACACATGGCTCGGTGGCTTTGACATGACATTTAGTAGCTTATGGGCATTTGCTATGATCTTGTGATGAGAACTTGTGATCTTGTATGAGCTTTGTATGATCTAGTTTATTTTTGCTCAAATTGCCATGGATAGGGCTTTGCTCATGAGATGAATATTTCTTTGTGAAAATTGCTTAAAATTAGTTTTGGCCATGTCAGATGCTTATATGTCTCTACTTTCCTGATGGCAATGCGCTAACTACACCATATCTACTTTGCTTGCTCTATGTCTCATTTGTGGCATTTTGTTGTGCTCTTTGTATATTTGAGAAGGTTGGTAGATTGTATATGATTTGACATGCATTTGTCATGAAAACAAGGGGGAGAGCTTCATGATATCTTGATTCATGCATTGTCAACAAGGGGGAGAATATGTATGCATTTATGAGAATTTGGGGGAGAATTGGTATGTATTTGTGAGTTTGCATGTGGGGAGAAAAATTTGAGAAAAAAGGTTGCATTTGCTCAGGGGGAGTTTGCATATGTGCAGGGGGGCTCCTTTGGGTTGCCTGAGTTTTGTGCTTTGTGGTGTGCTCTCTATGAGCCTTGTTTGTCTCGACTGTGTTGAGCCGTTGCCCTTGCCTTAGGGGGCCGAGACTTGGTCTGGCGAGTGATTTTGTTTTCTCTTGTTCTTTGGCTTTGGATCACTAGTTGGAGGCTTGTGTTCGTGGTTGTTTTCTTTTCTTTTTCTCTATGATGGTTACTATGGGTGTTGTCAATGCACTCATCAAGGGGGAGATTGAGGACCAGGTGTGTCCGAAGACTAGTGGAGGGTCGCTCCTTAGTGATGAGTGATTGACAACGCTGTGTGGACTGAGGCTTGGCTAAGTGTGCAGGTACAGGTTGCAGTTTGACTTGTGTCGGTGCAGGTGAAGAACAAGCGCGAAAGGCCTTAGCTGTGGCGGCCTCCGGGTGATGGAGAGGCAAGTAGGCTTGGTTCGATGGACCCGGTGGCCGATGGGGTCAAGTGCGAGCCGTGCGGTGCAAGAATAGCGGGCTGAAGTCGTGAACATGGGCTGGTGTAAGGTAGCGGATCGAGGCTGAAGCTTGCACGCGGGGTTCGTTGGTTTGCCCACAAAACCATCGATGGTCGGTTTCTTGGTTTGGGACGCAAAACCAAGTCCGGAGGCCCGATGCGACGGAGACGGTGATCCTGGAGCGTCGGGAAGCTTCGAGGCGGGGGGCACGTGGCGTGATCATGGGGTTTGCGTCGATGCTAAGCAAGACCGCGGTGGAAGCGTGTCCGCTCGATGAAGACTGGACCATATTGCCCCTGAGGGGTGTGTATCTTCTATTTGAGTTGTAGGGGTAGCGTGGTCATTTACCTCCTCTGGTGCACTTCGTATAAATAGCAGAGAGGTGGATGGCATCTCTCTCTCTCTCTCTCTCTTGGACTCTAGGGTTTCCTCCCCCGGTAGATCGCTCTGGACTGCTTCTTTTCCTTTGCTTTCCTTAGGCTAGATTCTTGTATAGACTCTGACCTCTAGATGTATGGAAGCATTCGGCGTTGCGGTGATCTCCTAACTCTTTGTGATTTTCGTGTCATTTTCAGGGCTATTTTTGGGGAGATTCGTTCTTCGCTCGATTCATGGATTTGAGAGCGTTTTCTCTCGGATTTCTTTAAAGGGATCATGGGTGGATGTCTTGTGCATCTTTGTGTGTGATCTTGACCCCTCAAACGCCGGGAAACACCTTCAATTCACGAGTTTTGTTTGGAGCCCGAGTTCTTGGTGGTGGTTCATGTGATCCGTGATTCCCGGTGATTTAGGGAGTTAGAGGTCGAGATTTTTGGGGCATAGCTTCTTCTTGTGACGCTTCCACCTCCCCAAAATCTTGTCTTAAGAGCAATAGCTGTTTGGGAGATCCGGTGATGAATAGGAGGGGATGACCCCCGCGGCCAGGCTGTTTTTGCTTTTGTTCGTGACCCGCGGACAGTCCACGAGCCTCGTGCAGACAGTCCGCGAGCCCTGGAACAGTTCAGGTGTTCTTCGCGTTCTTCGTTTTGATCCATTGGTTTTGGTTTTTAGTGTTGCAGGCTGTTTGCGGACCGTACGCGAGTGGTTCACGGACAGTCCGTGTGGGTCGATTTTTTGTCTGGGGTTGGCTTCCGTTTGTCTGGGGTTTTCCGCGACTTTGGCGGACCGTCCGCGAGGCCTGGTCGGACCGTACGCGTGGGTTGGATTTTTCCCCGAAGTTTCTGTTAGTTCCTGAGTCCATTTCGGACCGTCCGCGCCTTCCTGACGGACTGTCCGCCCCACCCTGGCGAACTATCCGCGGCAGCCAGGCGGACCGTCCGACCTAGACGCAGGAACTTGCTAAGTTTGATCAGTTCCTTCGATTCTTGTTTCGTGCTTTCGCGTGTGCTTCGAGGAATTGTTCCTAAGACTTGTGGTTGATCCATAACCTCGTTGTCTTGGCGATTGGTGTTTGATTCGATCCATCTTTTGTGTGTGACTCGGATTTGAGTGGGGTATTGGCTGAGTTCTTTTCAAAGAATTTTTATCGGCTCCTATTCACTCCCCCCCCTCTCTGGTCGCCTATTCGGTCCTTCAGCTCTCCCTGCACACATGCAAACTCCCCCTGAGAAAATGCAACATTTTCTTCTGAATTTTTTCCCCACATGCAAAATCTCACATCTTCCAAATGCATACAACTTCTCCCCTTGTTGACAATGCATGAATCAAGGTATCATGAAACTCTCCCCCTTGTTATAATGAAAAATGCATGTCAAAGCATATACAAGCTATCAAGCTTCTCAGATATACAAAGAGCACAACAAAATGCTACACATGAGACATAGAGCAAGCAAGGTAGACATGGTGTAGTTAGTGCATTGCCATCAAGAAAGTAGAGACATAGATACATGTGACATGGCCAAAAGCAATTTTAAGCACATTTTTAAAAACAAAATTCATCTCATGAGCAAAGCCCTATCCATGGATAATTTGAGCAAAAATGAACTAGATCATACAAAGCTTATACAAGATCACAAGTTCTCATCACAAGATCATAGCAAACGCCCATATGATACTAAATCTCATGTCAAAGCCACCGAGCCATGTGTCTACTTCTAATTTGATACTTCTCATGGTAGACATCATGTAACGGTTTAGCTCCCAAGATATATACATAAAAACATAAAGACACGAGTAAGACCTCATTTTTCAAGCATAAGGCAATTCATACACCAATTTCATTTTCAAATTTAACATTGGTACATGAAATGCCTTTGCGGCAAAAAGAAGCTTATGCTCCTCCACAAGTGAACATATAGGCTAAACATTTACCAAGACAAATGGGTCTTTGACCCCAAGAGAAAAGAGCATGATACTCAAGCACAAACTAAGCATGATATAGGCATTTGAGCACAAATTGAGCATGAAAGAGTATGTACTCATGAGTGAAGGATTTTTAGCATTTTCACAAAAAGGAAGCTATCTCATCATGAACATATGACAATACCCTCAAGAGCATAGCATTCACATCACCATTCCAAAGCATACACATATCTCACATATAGCACATCATAGTGATCAAAGTATATAAGAGAAGTTCATCCTAGCACAAATGATCCAAAGATGGCTATCCTACCAGGTTTTGTACAAAAAGTAAAATGCATGTATGGAACGCAACAAATGATACATATATCACATATATACATGAGAAGCTCCAAGATCCAGCTAAAAGGAAAACACACTCCAAGTTCACCTCGCAAGCGTGTGAAGGTAACTTGGTCCAGTGGTTTAGTGAATATGTCGGCTAGCTGATCTTGGGTAGGTACATAGGACAATGATATGTTCCCTTTCTCAACACTGTCCCTCAGAAAGTGGTATCTCACTTCGATGTGTTTAGTCTTGGAGTGAAGGACTAGGTATTTGGCTACACTTATGGCACTGGTGCTGTCACAAAAGAGTGGAACCTGGGAGCACTCCTCACCAAAATCGTTCATAGTGTAGGTCATCCATAGGAGCTGGGAACAACAACTGGCTGCAGCAACATACTCAGCCTCTGTAGTGGACTGGGCTACACTGGATTTCTTGCGAGACGACCAAGAGACCAAAGAAGAATCAAGAAACTGGCAACAACCTGAGGTAGACTTGCGATCCAAACGACACCCAGCAAAATCAGCATCCGAGTAACTGTGAAGTCTGAGTGTCGAGGAGGCAGAATACCAAAGACCAAACCCAGGAGTGTAGTTCAAGTACCTGAAAATCCTCTTGACGGCCTGCCGATGTGAAGTCCTCGGTGAAGCTTGAAAACGAGCGCACAGACACACACTGAACTGTATGTCCGGCCTCGTAGCCGTCAAGTACAGGAGGGAGCCGATCATGCTCCATTACTCCTTCTGGTCCACGGGTTCGTCATCCACATCCGCATCCAAAGCCGTAGTGGTACCCATCGGTGTAGTCAGCGGCTTGGAGTCGTTCATGCCAAACTTCTTCACCATGTCCTTGGTGTATTTCGCCTGATGTACAAATGTCCCGTCCTTGCACTACTTGATCTAGAGTCCTAGGAAAAACTGCATCTCGCCCATCACACTACAGCGTTTTGTACATATTGCGACCCTTTTCTATAGCAACGGGTAGTTTTGGTTGCTATACACTGGGGTTACTGCGACAGTATACCATAATGGTCGCGATAGGTGGGAACGTTGCGACCAGTTGTGGACCACTGCATTAGTTATTATGGTGGTCGCTATAGGTAAGGGTCTATGGCGACGCATGGACTCGTGTCGCAATTCTGGCTATGGTATTGCCACGGTTTTTCGTAATTGTTGCAATTGTTGCCCATTTTGCAACGACTATGATACGTTGCTATTCGCGGTGTCGTTTGTTGCAAAAGAGTCTTACATATAGCAACGACAGGTGCTGTGTGTTGCAAAAAGTCTTTGGGATAGCAACGAAAATGCACTCGTTGCGACTGAATTCTTTGGTATAGCGACGTGGATCCAAAGTTTTGCAAATTGCTCGTAGCTATGGCAACGGTAACACGAATAGTTGTAACAGATTGCATATGTAGCATCGAACCAAAAAAACGTCGCAATAGAGATAATGTTAGTGCGACAATATAGCGTCGTTGCTATTGAAAGAACTGTCAGTCGCAATTGATGTGTTTGTGGGTGCCACCAGGCTACCGTGGGCCCGTTAAATGGCCTGTGGGCCTGGACCATGGTGAAGGACCGGATTGGGCGACCAGAGAGGGGGGGGAGTGAATGCGAGCCGATAAAAATTCTTTCTCGAGGGAGATAGCTCCTCCAACGAGATGAACACAGCCTCGATCCCAAAATCACTTTCACCACTCTATCCGCACGTTTGCCAAGACCACGTAGCCACTAGAGTGCTACTGATCCTAGGAGCAAACCTCACCAGCAAGCACTGAAACTACTCAATCACAACAGCGGAAACAACACACGGGAAATTTCCTGCCAGGGGCGGTCAGACCACATGGACAGGGCGGTCAGACCCCCTAGGCTGAGAAATTCCCCAAAACCACAACTCAAAGCTCACGACTCCAAATCAACCCAAGATTTCGCCTGGAAACTCCTCTGATCAAGGCAAACAAGATCTCAGAGAAAATCCCTGGAAAACGAACACTTTCCTCGCGAAACCCCCAGGGCAGTCAGACCGCGTGCCCTGGGCGGTCAGACCGCCTCCCCTGCAGAATCTGGCCGCGGGTCAACTCCCAACTTCCCTTCACCCGATCTCCCGATTCACTCCACGGATTGCAACAAAACTTCAGAGATAGCTGGGTCACCTCATGAATGACCTCTCCACCAAAGGATATCCACCGAAAACCATCCAATCAAAAGGAATCGCGAATCGAAGGTCTCTAGGTCATGAACTCCAAGAACTCCGAAATCCACCCAAATCAAAGGATTTCCCAAAGGATTTCTGGGGCAAAGTCACCAAGAAAAGAGGCACGAAGACCTCATGTGTGACACCCTACAAGAATCCCTTCAAGAAACACCTCAAACAAGCCACCACGAAAAACCCCAAAAAGAGCTCCGAAAATCACCAAAAGGGAAAATGCCGGGAGACAAAGAAAGACTAGATGAACCACGCCGAAGCTTCTATACATACCATGAAAGGTTCATACAAGGTCTAGAAAGCCGCCCGAACATCCATCCCTCTCACAAGATCTCTCATGAAGCACTCAAGCTAGGCCTAAGGAAAACTAAAGAGGAAAGCAAATGAACTAGGGTTCCAAAAGGTGGCTGCAATCTCCTCTCAACTGAGTTTATATGGAGGGCAACCCATGACCAAACTACCCCTACTTACTTAACTTAAGATACAAGCCCACCGAGGGCACTTTGGGAACTTTGATCTTTTCCTTCATCGGACGGACGCCCGCTGGCCGCAACCTACTTCATCTCCACGCAAGCCTCACGATCGCGCCACGTGTCCTCCGCTTCGAAGCTTCTCGACGCGCTGCGGCCCACGCGGTCAGACCGCCCCTCCAGGGCGGTCAGACCAGCCTCCCCCGGTCACTCTGGGCCAGGCGGTCAGACCACCTCCCCTGGGCGGTCAGACCGGCCTGAGCAGGCTAGTCGCCCTGTCGAGCCTTCAGCCTTGGCTGTGTGGCTCAGCCAAGTAACCAGTGGTTTTGTGACCAAACAACTGCAAACCCCGCGTGCAAGCTTCAGTTGTTAGTTGCTACCTTGCACCGACTCCATCCCTCTCGACGTCGTCTTGCTCTTCTTGCCAGCGTACGGTCCGCACTTAATCCCGTCGGCCACCGGGTACCTCGATCAAAGCCTACTCGTCTCTCTGCTCCTGGGAGGTCACACAGACATAGACCTTTCGCACTTGATCTTCACCTGCACCACACGAATCGAGCCGCAATCTGTACCTGCAATACTAGGCCAAGAGTCAGTCCACACAACGTTGTCACTCACTCATCACTAAGGAGCGACCATCCACCGGTCCTCGAACCACACAGGTCCTCAATCTCCCCCTTGATGAGTGCATTGACAACACCCGCACACATAGTAATCATTAAGAGAAAAGAAAACGAAAGAAACAACAAACAACCCATCAAGTGATCCAAAAACGAAACAACACAAACCCTGATCACTTGAAGCCAAAGTTTCGGTCCCTTAAGGCAAGGGCAACGGCTCAACACAACCGAGACAAAAGCCAAAGCTCACGAAGAGGAAACCACCAAAGCAAGAACTCAGGCCACACGGAGCTCCCCCTGAACACATGCAGGCTCCCCCTGAGCAAATGCACTCCCCCTGAACACATGCATGCAAGAACTACTGCAGATGCATGAAAAAAATGAGCAAGACTTGCTCTTACTGACCCAGGCCGGTCAGACCGCCTGGGCCGGTCACACCACAGACAGGGCGGTCTAACCGCCCTATGTGACCGCCCCCTGAAAAACATGTTCCGAAACAGTTCGAAACCAGCCGAAAACCTTCTAAACATGCTCAGACCTATTTTCCATGCACAAACTTCTCCCCCTTGTTGACAATGCATGAATCAAGGAATTTCTATGAAAATTACAACCTAGAGCTTCTCAAATAGACAAAGAGCACTACAAAATGCTACGAGTGAGCAAATAAGCAAGCAAGACATTCCAAAGATTCGTATGAGCATTGCCATCATGATAGTAAAGCTATATGAGCAAATGAGCAAGCCATGATCAAAATACACAATTTTGCGAAAAATTTCCCTCTCATGAGCTAAAGACCAAAACATGAGCAAAGTCTACCAAAGTGAATTTAAATCACACAAACTTCATGCTAGGTCACATATCCTTAACACAAGATCATTACAAACACCCATAAGAATCTCATGTCATGTTAAAGCCATCGAGCCATGTGTCTACTTCTTAAAAATGAGACTTCTCATGGTAGAGAACATGCAACGATTTAGCACCCATATAAAATCAGATTTAAAACATTTCTGACATGGATCAATTGAGAGCACAATTTTGAGCAAGGCATTTCATACCTAGTTAATTTTTCACATTTAAGCATAAAATGGTACATGAAGTGCCTTTGTGGCAAAAAGAAGCTTATGCTCCCCCACAAGGTAACACATGGGCAAAACATTCATAATGACACAAGGGTCTTTGACCCCAAGTGAGAAGCACATGATATCCAACCATGAATTAAGCGTGACATAAACTACCAAAGCATACTAAGATCATGCCAATCCTTAAACTCATAAGAGAGAGCCTATCTAAACATTTTCCAAAAACTAGCCACCTCAACATGCAAATATAGCAAGACTATCAAGAGCATGGCTATCCTTCACAAGACACATCAAACATGCTCACAAGCTCACAACTAGCATATCATAGCACTCAATGTATATAGGAGAAGCTCATCCTACCAAATGATACAAAAGGAAAGACAACCTAAGATACAAAGATGACTATACATCATGATACAAATGCAATGCCATGCAAAAAGATAAATATGATACATATTCTACACTGGACGTCCCACCACCAACTCAGGAAAGCAAACACACACCGAGCTCACCCCGCAAGCGAGAGAAAGTAGCTTGGTCAAGGGGTTTGGTAAAGATATCAGCTAGTTGGTTCTCAGTGGGTACATGGATCAAAGCAATCTTTCCCTTCTCCACATTGTCTCTCAGGAAGTGGTACCTCACCTCTATATGCTTGGTTTTAGAGTGGAGAACTGGGTTCTTGGCTACACTTATGGCACTGGTGCTGTCACAAAAGAGTCGGACATGGGAACACTCCTCACCAAAGTCGCTCATAGTGTAGGTAATCCATAGGAGCTGGGAACAATAACTACCTGCAGCAACATACTCGGCCTCTGTAGTGGACTGGGCTACACTCGACTACTTGCGAGAAGACCAAGAAACCAAAGATGACCCAAGAAACTGACACCCACTAGAAGTAGACTTACGATCCAAATGACACCGAGGGAAGTCAGCGTCCGCAAACCCGTGAAGTTTGAGTGTCGAGGCCGCAGAATACCAAAGACCAAACTCAGGGGTGTAGTTCAAGTACCTGAAAATCCTCTTGACGGCCTGCCGATGTGAAGTCCTTGGCGAAGCCTGAAAACGAGCGCACAGACACACACTGAACTGTATGTCCGGCCTCGTCGCCGTCAAGTAGAGGGAGCCGATCATGCTCCGGTACTCCTTCTGGTCCACGGGCTCGCTATCAACATCTGCATCCACAGCTGTAGTCGTACTCATCGGCGTAGCCATCGGCTTCTAGTCATCCATCTTGAATTTCTTCACTATGTCCTTTGTGTACTTGGCTTGATGCACAAATGTCCCATCCTTGCACTGCTTGATTTGGAGCCCGAGAAAGAACTGCAATTCATCCATCATGGACATCTTGAATTCCCTGCTCATGTCATCTGCAAACCTGGCAACCAAAGTGTTTAGAGGAGCCACCAAAGATTATATCATCCACGTATATTTGCACGATCAGAATGTCAACACCCTGGCTGAGGAGAAAGAGAGTCTGATCCACCTTTCCCATCACAAACCCCTTACTAAACAAGAACCCTCTCAGCCTACCATACCATGCCCTGGTAGCTTGTTTAAGGCCATATAGTGCTTTTCTGAGTTTGTATACCCGATGGGGAAACCTCTCACTCTCAAAGCCCGGGGGTTGCCTCACATACACTTCTTCCTCTAAGAACCCGTTCAGGAATGCACTCTTCACATCCTTTTGGTACAACTTGAACCCTTTAGCAACTGAAAATGCTAGAAGGATCTTAATTGCCTCCAAACGGGCCACAGGAGCAAATGTCTCCTCATAGTCTATCCCCTCTTTCAGGCTAAACCCCTGAGCAACCAACCTCGCCTTGTTCCTCACAATCTCCCCATGTTCTCCCTCTTTGTTTTTCCACACCCACTTTGTCCCAATAGGTTTGCAATTTGGTGGAGGCTCAACCAACTCCCACTCCAAATTCCTCTCAAAATTCTCAAGCTCCGCATGCATAGCGTTCACCCAATCTGGATCGGAAAGTGCGTGTCCAATATCTTTGGGCTCAAAAGAAGCGACAAATGCAGAATGAGCAAACTGAGAATGCCTTTGTGACCTGGACCGTGTAGTATGTTCATGAATTTCATCTATGATCGACGAAGGTGGGTGATCCACCTGAACACGCCGGGGAGCCTCACGTCTGGAGACCACCTCCCGCTCAGTAGCAGCAACCTCTCGAACAGCCTCTGTCGTCGTCGGTGTAGGTGAAGGACCATCCTCAATCGTCATCGTAGTCGTGGAAGTAGTAGGTACACGGTCAGCTGCGGGAGCACCACCACCATCATCTTCTTCACCATCTTCCTGCACCTCCTCCTCAAAGATCTCCTGGCCGAACTCCTCATCACCAGCACAATCAAAGACCAAAGAGCTACGCGGCTGTGTCTCGTCGAAGGTAACCTCGCAAGTCTCCACGATTTGGTTAGTTTCCAACTTGAGCACACGAAATGCTCTAGAGTGAGTAGCAGAACCAAAGAAAATACCATCGACCGACCTAGCCTCGAACTTGTCCAACTTTCTGCCCTTCTTAAGAATGAAACACTTGCAAACAAAGACATGAAAGTGGCTCACCTTAGGTACTCGCCCATGCATCTGCTCATAGCAGGTTTTCTTCTTAAAAGCTCAGAGGAGAATCCGGTTTGACACATAGCATGCGGTATTCACCGCCTCAGCCCAATATCTCCTAGGAGTCCTGTGCTCATCAAGCATCGTCCTAGCCATCTCACACAGGGTCCGATTCTTCCTTTCCACAACACCATTCTGAGGAGGGGTGTACGTAGTCGAAAACTGATGCTCAAGACCAAGATCACGACAGAAGGTCTCAAAACGAGAGTTCTTAAATTCCGTGCCATTGTCACTGCGTATCGCTCTAATGGCATCCCCATGTCTCCCGTTCTTCAACCTCAAGATCAGATCTCGAACAAAACCAAATGTCTCACCCTTCTCCTCCAAGAAGAACACCCAGGCATAGCGAGAGTAATCGTCCACCACCACTAGGACATACCACTTCCCACCCACCGAGCGAACTCGAGCTGGCCCAACAAGGTCCATATGCAGCAGCTCTGTCGGACGCTCTGTCATGATAGTAGTCAGGGGTGGATGGGGAGTGGCTACCATCTTGCCATGCCTACAAGGCGCACTAACCAAATCCTTCTCAAAATGCAACCTGGGCAATCCTCAGACAAGATCGAGTGCACTCAAACGGGAAAGAAGCTCAAAGCTCAAGTGCCCCAACCACCTATGCTACCTCCACAACTCAGAAGAAGGACTAGCAACCAAACACCTCGGGGGACCAAAAGACTAAGAAAAATCAGCGCGAATGATCTGTCCCTCGGGCACGAGCGTACAAACAAGATCGCCTCGATAGTCAAGAACACGAGAAGCCCCCAACTTAAACCGCACCTCATAACCCTCGTCCAGCAATTGAGATATTGACAACAGGTTATAACCAAGTGACTTGACCAGAGCTACACGCTTTAGGGTCACCAACTTGCTCACCTTAACCTCACCTTCTGAAATCACACGTCCTCGTCCATTATCCCCGAAAGTGATGTACACCTTTGACACCACCGAGGTGAGGCTGGAGAACCACCCCTTGTCTCCGGTCATGTGTCGCGAACAACCGGAGTCAATCAACCAAACGTTCTCCATGCCTCCCACCTGCAAATCAGAAACGAAAACGAGAATGAGCAAGCGACTCAACACTGGGGTTAGCACAAAAGGAATCAAACCAGTGTCGAGCCATTTGCTCAAAAGTGGGGTTAGCAACATCCATCCTATTACGTCCAAAGCTACGACCACCACGCTGAACCACCTCACGTCTCGCTGGAGGAGAATGACTACCACGAAAAGGAAAGCGTGGCTCGTAGCTCCTCTGACCCCCAAAGATACGACGATCTCTACCACCCTCATATCGATCACGAGGAGGAGAACGTCCAGCAAACACACCACCACCAGAAACAAACCCCCTACTGCCTGTATCACGACCATGGGAACCACCACGATCAAAGTTACGACCACGGGCATCAGCACCCCTTGCTCCCAGCTGGGACGCGGTCAGACCGCCTGCCCAGGCTGGTCTGACTGCCCCACCTGGGCAGCAACACGCGAACCACCTCGGTTGGGTATTCCTCTCGTTCCACAACCCGGAACTGTACGCACCTCAGCCTGACCCCTAGGCAGTGGCATACGAGGCTCAGGCACACCATTAGAGGGGTGGTACCTGTCCTTGTTCGCCTACTCCATCGCGATCCTCTCATCCCTCTTCTTCTTGTAGCAAAACTCTCCGAGGTGACCGTCCCTCCCACAATACTCACAATGGAAGCGAACTGGTTTAGGCTTTGGCTGTGGAGTTTCTCTCGGTTTCTCTACCTCTTTTTCTCCTGATTTCCCTTCAAATATGTTCCCAAGGGTGCTCACAAACTTAACCGATTTCTGGAAGTTATCGGTTTTGTGGGGAAACACTGGTGGATCGGGAGTGGTGTCTAGCTTGTTTCTCAGATGGTTGGGTTTTGGAGCAAATTTGTTCATGGGTGTTGTTTGTGGTGGAATGGGAATCTCTCCAATTTTCTCTCCCTCACCACTGTTCTCACCAATCTTGTCAGAACCCAGCACCTGACCATCCGACCTCTTAAACTCAGCCATCATCAAACTTAACTGTGGCTCATGCCCAGACAACTAACTCATAAGCTTTCTCAGCTCATCGTTCTCATCCTGCAACCAGTCAACATAGTGTGCCAATTCCATATTCTTAACAGAATGTAATTCACATGTAGAGCAAGATGTAGGAATTGGAACTTTCAAAGCAGCCTCCAAAGAAACAATCCTATCATGAGATTCATCTAGTTTGGCATGCAACACAGGACAGGAAGTACAAGCACCTAGTAAAGTGGATCTAGACCTCAACTCATCAATCTCAGCCCTAAGCAAGTCTAGTTTCTCTAACTTTGAGGCATGCTTTTCCTTAAGCAAAGTTAAATCAGCCAAGAAAGCTTTGCAGTCATCACAATCAGGAGCATCAGGAACAACAGGAGCAATCTTAAGGGAATCAATCTCAAGTTTACCATCAAGATTCACAGATTCTAGCTCAGCAATTATCTCCATAGCTTCTTCTAGTGAGGCTCTAAGTTCTTTCCTAAGTTTCTTAGCCTCTCTAAGCATGGTATCATGGTTGTCAAGCAAAGCAACCAACTCAGCCTTCTCCTGGTGCAAACAAGAGAGCTCATCACATACCTCATCCTCGGATTCTGATCCGGAGTCATCCTTCTGGCTTCTCTTGCTGCCAGAGCTGTGGGCCATGCCGTAGAAGCCGTCCTCTTGTGTGAAGCAACTCAGGCCACTCAGGTTCTTGGAACCGTGCTTCTTGTTCTTGCACTTGCTGTCGTCGTCGCTGCCACTAGAACTCGACGAGGTGTAGCAAGAACTGGTGTCGACGTCACTCGCTCCCACCATCGCTCGAGCCTTCTTCTTCTTGTCGTAGCTGCCGCCCTTCCTCGACCTCCGCTCGTCCTTGTCCTTGTACTTGCTCTTGAGCTCACGCCTCGAGCGGTACTTGTTCTCGATCCATGGGCGGTGCTTGTACTCGTTCTTGGGCTCGATCTCCTGTGGGAACTCGGTGATGAAGTGTCCCTGCTTGCCGCATCTGTAGCATGTACGAGTGGTTCTTCTCATGTTCACGCGGTTCTCGTGCAGCCTCTCGAACTTCATGGTCAGCAGGGCCAACTTGTCCTCTCCAAGCTCGTCGAACTCCTCATCTGGCAAAGACACAAAGGAAGACAGAGAAAACATCCTCGAAGAGGAGTTAGTGTTCGTCCTTCCACTAGATCCAGACACAAGAGCAAGACTATGGGACTCAGTCGTGCTCTCAGCCTTGGCTCTCAGGCCACGATCCACCTCCAACGACTTGAGCTTAGAGAACAGCTCATCCTCAGTCAACATGAAGGACCGAATAGGCGACCAGAGAGGGGGGGAGTGAATGGGAGCCGATAAAAATTCTCATCAAGAACTCGGCCTAAACCCCCAAAATCACTTCCAAAGAATCCCGCACAAACTTGCCAAGATCACGTAGTCACAACAGACCTACTGACCCTAGTAACAAGTTAGAACAAGTCTAGAAACAAAGCGGAAGCAAGCTTAAAAAGAAACGAGGAAAGGAGCAAGCTAAACCAACTTACAGCAGTGTTTGTCGGAACTACCGCCCCAAGGTCGGAACAACCGAAAAAGACTTTCTGTCTGTCGAAAACCCGATATCGGAACTTCCGACGCAGGGTCGGTACTTCCGACCCTCGGTACTACCGGCCCAAGGTCGGTACTTCTGATAAGAGCTTTCTGTCCGGTTTATCGGTACTACCTGGGTTAGGTCGGAAGTTCCGACAGCCTCAGAAAAACAGAGAAAAACAGCCCGCGGGAGAAGGAAGGAAAATCCAAAACTCGATCAAACGATCTCCAAAAATCACGAAACTTTAACCATAGCTTCTTAACAACACAAGGAAGCTTATCCCAAAAGATCTCCTCCAAAAGATCAAGGAAACACCACCAGAAAAATGATTTAAGCTATGAACCCTAGAGAGGAGACTATTTCCTCAAATCGATGGATCTCCCAAACGGCTTGAGCTCTTGAGACAAGATTTGGGGTAGATAAGAAGCGTCACTAGATGAAGCTATGCCCCAAAAATCTTGACCTCTAACTCACTAAGTCACCGGGAATCGCGGATCACAAGAACAAGCTCCAAGAACTCAGGTTCCTTCAAGAACTCACAAATCGAAGGGTTTTCCCGGCGTTTGAGGGGTCAAGATCACACACAAAGATGCACAAGGCATCCACCCATAATCCCCTCAAAGAAATCCGAGAGGAAACACCCTCAAATCATCGAATCGAGCGAAGAACAAAAACACCCAAAAATAGCTCCGAAAATGACACGAAAACCACAAAGAGCTAGAAGGTCACCGGGACGCCGAATGCTTCATGCATCCAGAGGTCAGATTCTGTACATGAGTCTAGCCTAAGGAATCCAGAGGGAAAAGAAGCAGTTCAGAGAAAATCTACCGGGGGAGAAACCCTAGGTAGCAAGAGAGAGAGAGATGCCATCCACCTCTCCGCTATTTATATGAAGTTCATCGGAGGAAGGTAAATGACCACGCTACCCCTACTGCATAAATGAAGATACAACCCCTCAGGGGCATTTTGGTCAAGTCTTTATCGAGTGGACACGCTTCCACCGTGGCCTTGCTTAGCTTCGACGCAAGGCCCGCGATCACGCCATGTGCCCCCCGCCTCGAAGCTTCCCGAAGCTCCCGGATCACCGTCTCCGTCGCCTCGGGCCTCCGGGCTTGGTTTTGAGGCCCAAACCAAGAAACCGTCCACCGATGGTTTTGTGGGCAAACCACCAAACCCCACGTGCAAGCTTCGGCCTCGATCCACTACCTTGCACCGGCCCATGTTCACGACTTCAGCCCGCCAGTCTTGCACCGCACGGCTCGCACTTGACCCCATCGGCCACCGGGTCCATCGAACCAAGCCTACTTGCCACTCCATCACCCGGAGGCTGCCACGGCTATGGCTTTTCGCGCTTGTTCATCACCTGCACCGACACGAGTCAAACCGTAACCTGTACCTGCACACTTAGCCAAGCATCAGTCCACACAACGTTGTCAATCACTCGTCACTAAGGAGCGACCCTCCACTGGTCTTCGGACACACCTGGTCCTCAATCTCCCCCTTGATGAGTGCATTGACAACACCCATAGAAATCACATAGAGAAAAAGAAACGAAAACAACCACGAACACAAACCTCCCAAGCAAGTGATCCAAAGCCAAAGAACAAGAAAAAAACTCGATCACTCGCCAATCCAAGTCTCGGCCCCCTAAGACAAGGGCAACGGCTCGACATAGCCGAGACAAAACAAAGCTCTCAAGGAGCACATCACAAAGCACAAAACTCAGGAAAAACAAAGGAGCTCCCCCTGCACATATGCAAACTCCCCCTGAGCAAATGCAACCTCTTCTTCTCAATTTTTTCTCCTCACATGCCACATCTCACAAATGCATACCAATTTTCCACAAAAACTTCCAATGCATGAAGATTCTCCCCATCTCATACAAATCTCTCCCCCTTGCATGTATATTCTCCCCCTTGTTGACAATGCATGAATCAAGGTATATGAAACTCTTCCCCTTGTTTTCATGAAAAATGCATGTCAAAGCACATATACAGTCTACCAAGCTTCTCAAATATACTAAGAGCACAACAAAATACTACAAATGATACATAGAGCAAGCAAAGTAGACATGGTCTATCTAGCATATTGCCATCAAGAAGGTAGAGACATATAAGCATGTGACATGGCCAAAAGCAATTTTAAGCAATTTTCACAAAGAAATAGTCATCTCATGAGCAAGACTCTTTCTATACCAATTTGAACATAAATAGCCTAGATCATTCAAAGTTTATGCAAGATCACAAATTCTCATCACAAGATCATTATAAACGCCCACAAGCTACTCAAGTCATGTTAAAGCCACCGAGCCATGTGTCTACTTCTTAAAATGAGACTTCTCATGGTAGACAAGCATGCTATGGTTTAGCACCCAAGATATGAATATCAAACCATAAAAACATGATTAGGAGCTCATTTTTCAAGCATAAGGCAATTCATACACCAATTTCATTTTCAAGTTTAAACATGGTACATGAAGTGCCTTTGCGGCAAAAAGAAGCTTATGCTCCTCCCCAAGCAAGCAAAAGGGCTAAACATTTACAATGACAAAGGGTCTTTGACCCCAAGCAAGGAGAACATGATCCTCAAGCACAAACTGAGCATAATATAAGCATTTAAGCACAAATTGAGCATAGACCATCATCTACTCATGAGAGACACAAATTTTAGCATTTTCATCAAAAGAAAGCTATTTCAACACAAATATATGGCAAAACCATCCAGAGCATAGCATTCACATCCACAATTTACCAAACATGCACATATCTCACAAATAGCACATCGGTGATCAATGTATATAAGAGAAGCTTTTCCTAGCACAAGTGATCCAAAGATGGCAATCCTACCATGTTTTGTACAGAAAGTAAAAATGCATGAATCAAATGCAACAAAATGAACATATGGCACATATATACATGAGAAGCTCCAAGACCCAGCTAGAAAGGAAAGTACACCCCAAGCTCACCCCGCAAGCGAGTGAAAGTGGCTTGGTCAAGCGGTTTGGTGAAAATGTCAGCTAGCTGGTCTTGGGTAGGGACATAGGACAAAGATATGTTTCCCTTCTCAACATTGTCCCTCAGGAAGTGGTACCTCACTTCTATGTGTTTTGTTTTGGAGTGGAGGACAGGATTTTTGGCTACGCCTATGGCACTGGTGCTGTCACAGAAAAGTGAAACCTGGGAGCACTCCCCTCCAAAATCACTCATGGTATATGTCATCCAAAGCAGCTGGGAACAACAACTAGCAGCAGCTACATACTCAGCCTCGGTGGTGGATTGGGCTACACTCGATTGCTTGCGAGATGACCAAGAGGCCAAAGAAGAACCAAGGAACTGACAACACCCAGAAGTGGACTTGCGATCCAATCGACACCCAGCAAAATCCGCATCAGAAAAACCATGAAGCCTGAGTGTCGAGGAGGCAGAGTACCACAGACCAAACTTAGGAGTGTAGTTCAAGTACCTGAAAATCCGCTTGACGGCCTGCCGATGTGAAGTCCTCGGTGAAGCCTGAAAATGAGCGCACAGATACACACTGAACTGTATGTCCGGCCTCGTCACCGTCAAGTAGAGGAGGGAGCCGATCATGCTCCGGTACTCCTTCTGGTCCACGGGTTCGCCGTCCTCGTCCACGTCCAAAGCCGTAGTCGTACTCATCGGTGTAGTCAGCGGCTTGGAGTCGTTCATGCCAAACTTCTTCACCATGTCCCTGGTGTACTTCGCCTGATGCACAAAGGTCCCGTCCTTGCACTGCTTGATCTGGAGACACAAGAAAAACTGCAGCTCGCCCATCATGGACATCTCGAATTCCCTGCTCATGTCATCTGCAAATCTGGCAACAAGATCATGAGAAGAGCCACCAAAGGTCATCCACGTATATCTGAACAATCAAAAGGTCATTCCCATGCTTAAGGAGGAAAAGGGTCTTATCAACTGTGCCCATCACAAACCCCTTACTAAGGAAAAAGCCTCTCAACCTGCCATACCAAGCTCTAGGTGCCTGTTTCAACCCATAGAGCGCTCTCTGGAGTTTGTATACACGGTGTGGGTATTTTTCACTCTCAAACCCTGGGGGCTACCTCACATACACTTCTTCCTCTATCACCCCATTCAAGAAAGCACTCTTGACATCCATTTGGTACAACTTGAACCCTTTAGCCACGGCAAAGGTTAGAAGGATCCTAATTGCCTCCAAACGGGTCACAGGAGCAAATGTTTCCTCATAGTCTATGCCCTCTTTCTGGTTGTACCCCTGCGCCACCAACCTCGACTTGTTCCTCACAACCATCCCATTCTCACCCTCTTTGTTCTACCACACCCACTTGGTTCCTATGGGACGGCAATTTGGCGGTGGATCGACTAACACCCGGACTTGGTTTCTCTCAAAGTTTTCCAACTCCTCATGCATGGAATTCACCCAATTCTCATCAGACAAAGCGTGTCGAATATCTTTGGGCTCAAACGACGCAACAAAGGCAGAATGAGCGAAATGAGAAGTGTTCCTTGACCTCGACTGTGTAGTGCGTTCATGAAGTTCACCAATGATGGTCGACGGTGGGTGATCAACTTGTACTCGCCGGGGAGCCTCACGCCTGGACACAACCTCCCCCTCAGCAGCAGCCTCCACTTGAACAGCCTCAGTCATAGTGGGTGTAGGGGATGGTCCATCCTCGATCGTCGTCGTAGTAGTGGAAGTAGCGTGTACACGATCAGCCACGGGAGCACCACCATCATCATCGTCGTCGTCTCCATCTCCATCCTTCTCATCCTCAAAGATCCTGGCACCAATCTCCTCGTCACCTGCACACTCAAAAGCAGAAGAGCTACATGGCTGTGTCGCGTCGAAGGTAACCTCGCAAGTCTCCATGATTCGGTTAGTGTCAAGGTTGAGCACACGATATGCTCTAGAATGGATCGCATAACCAAGGAAAATCCCATCCGAACATCGAGACTCAAACTTATCCAACTTGCCCTTCTTCAGAACGAAACACTTGCAGCCAAAAGCTCTAAAGTGACTCACTTTGGGTTGTCGGCCATGCATCAGCTCATAAGAGGTCTTCTTCTTGAAAGCACGAAGGAAGATGCCATTTGAGACATAGCAAGCGGTATTGACCGCCTCAGCCCAGAAACGCCTAGGAGTCCTATGCTCACCAAGCATCATCCTGGCCATCTCACAAAGGGTCCGGTTCTTCCTCTCCACAACGCCATTTTGGCAAGCGACATATGGAGAAGAGTATTGATGATCGAGACCAAGATCACTGCAAAAGGCATCAAAATGAGAGTTCTTAAACTCCGTGCCATTATCACTGCGTATAGCTCGAATGGCATCACCATGTCTCTCATTCTTCAACCTCAAGATCAAGTCCCGAACAAAGCCAAATGTCTCACTCTTATCCTCCAAAAAGAAAACCCAAGAGTACCTCAAAAAATCATCAACAACCACAAGAACATACCACTTCCCACCATCAGAGCGAACACGAGCTGGCCCAACCAAATCCATTTGCAACAGCTCACATGGTCGCTCGGTCATGACAGAAGTCAGAGGGGCATGAGAAGCGGCAACCATCTTTCCATGCCGACAAGAAGCACAAACCAAATCCTTCTCAAATTTCAACTTAGGCAACCCTCGGACAAGATCAAGACCACTCAAGCGGGAAAGCAACTCAAAGCTCAAGTGTCCCAACCTCCTATGCCATTTCCAAAGCTCGGCCGAAACGCCAGCAACAAAGCATCGAGGAGGACCAACAGACTGGGAAAAGTCGGCATGAAAGATTTGACCCTCGGGGACGATCGTACAGACAAGATCGCCTCGAGAATCAAGCACAAGAGAAGCACCCGACTTAAAACGAACCTCAAAACCTTTGTCAAGTAATTGAGATACTGACAACAGGTTAAAACTAAGTGACTTGACCAGGGTCACACTTCTTAAGGTCACCTTGCTACTCACCTTCACCATACCTTCAACAATCACTCGTCCTCTCCCATTGTCCCCGAAAGTGATGTACTCCCTCGTACTCACCGGGGTGAGGCTGGAGAACCACCCACGATCTCCGGTCATGTGTCTTGAGCAACCGGAGTCGATCAACCAAAAGTCCTCCAAGCCTCCCACCTGTAATCAAAAACAAGGACGAGAATGAGCAAGCGACTCAACACTGGGGTTAGTACCAAAAGAGTCAAACTAGTGCTGAGCCATTTGCTCAAAAGAAGGGTTAGCAAAATCCATCCTCCCAAAACCTCTAGGCGGAGCCCTCTCACGCCTACCACCAAAGGACCTGTCACGTCTCACTGGAGGAGTTCGCGCACCACGAGGAGGAAAACGTGGCCCGTAGTCCATCTAAGACCCAAAGCTCCGATCGTGTCTCCCAAACTCGTAACGGTCACGAGAATGAGCACATCGAGCCAACTCACCACACCCAAACCCAACACGCCTATCTCTCTAATGGAACACACCTCCACCTCCACCTCCACGAGTGGGAACTGTCCTCACAAGCACATCACCCCTAGGTAGAGGCCCTCTACGAGGCTCAGGCACACCACGAGCAAGGTGGTACCTGTCCTTGTTTGCCATCTCCCTAGCAAACCTCTTATCCCTCTTCCTCCGGAAAAAGAACTCATCCTTATGCCCATCCCTCCCACAATACCCACAATGGAAGCTGATTGGCACTGGCTTAGGCTGTGGCTTCTCTACAAGCTTCTCTCCAGCTTTCTCTCCCGTCTTCCCATCAAAGACACTCCCCTGGGTGCTCACAAACTTGATGGGTTTCTGGTAGTTCTCAGATTTGTGGGAAACACTGGAGGATCTGGGGTTGTGTCAAGCTTGTTTCTGAGATGGTTTGGCTTGGGTGCAAATTTGTTCATGGGTGTGGTATGTGGTGGAATGGGGATCTCTCCGGCTTTCTCTTCTCCCTCACCACTCTTGTCAGCCCCCAACGCCTGACCATCAAACCTCTTGAACTGAGCCAACATCAAACTCAATTGTGGCTCATGCCCAGACAACCACCCCATCATTTTTCTCAATTCATCATTTTCATCCTTCATACGATCAACATAGTGTGCAAGTTCCATATTCTTCAAAGCATGCATTTCACAGGTTGAACATGATGTAGGAAGAGGAGCTTTCAATGCCGCCTCAAGAGAAACAATTCTAGTGTGAGATTCATCTAGCCTAGCATGCAAGACAGGACATGAGGTACAAGCACCTAGTAAAGCTGGCCTAGACTTCAATTCATCACACTCCACCCTAACCACATCTAGTTCCTCAAGAACAGAGGCATGTTTCTCCTTGAGGGCAGTCAAGTCAGCAAGAAAAACTGAGCAATCACCACAATCAATTTCATCCGACACCATAGGAGCAGACTTCAAAGTGACAATCTCATTCCGAGCATTCACAAGTAAGGATTCAAGCTCGGGTACCTTGTCCTTAGCATCACCCAACAAAGACCTAAATTCCCTCTTCTCCTTGTTGGTCTTTCTAAGCACATCATCACGGTTATCAAGCTACTCATTGAGCCTAGCATTCTCATCTAGCAAGAAGTTGGGATCTTGTCGTACCTCATCATCGGAGTCAGAGTTCGAATCTGAGCTGTACTTCCCACCCTTCTTGGAGTGCGCCATGCCACAAAAGCCTCCTTGTGCGACGAAGCTTAGGCCGGTGAAGTTCTTGCCCGTGTGCCACTTGTCCTTGCGCTTCTCTTGCTCTTCCTCGCTGCTCGAGTCCAAAGAAGCATCACTTGATGTTGAGTCGATGTCGCTTGCTCTGGCCACCATTGGTCGAGCGGTCTTCTTCTTGTAGCCGCCACCCTTCTTGTGCCTCCTATCGCCCTTGTCCTTGTGCTTGTCCTTGTAGTCGTTCCGGGACCGGTGCTTGTTGTAGTCGTGCTTGGACTTGCCCTTGTAGTCGTTCTTGATCTACATGGCTTCAGGGCATTCTGCGATGAAGTGCCTGTGCTTCCCGCACCGATAGCACATTCCCGAGCTCCGCCTTGCATTCTTGCGGTTCTCGTACATCCGCCCAAACCTCTTGCTCAACCAGGCGAGATCGTCCTCGCTCAGCACCTCAAAGTCCTCATCTGGCAAAGACACAAGACAAGACAAAGAGAAACTACCAGGGTTAGCGTTAGACTGTGATCCCGAGACAAGAGCCAAACTATGAGGATCAGTGGGGCTCTCGCTCTTGGCTCTCAAGCCATGATCAACCTCAGAAGACCTAAGCTTGGAAAACAGCTCATCCAACGTCAGCGTATCATACACGCTCGACTCCTCAATGGCCTCGACCTTGGCTTCCCACACAGACCTATCCAGGGCAAGCAAAAGCTTGATAGCTTGATCATGATCCGTGTATGGAAGCACTGTCACATTGGCCCTCATGTTGTTGACTATGCAAGTGAAGCGCTGAAACATAGCATCGGTCGACTCACCGGGGAGATGAGTGAAGTTCTCATACTCTCTCCGGTAAGTGGAAAACAAACGGGCTTCCACTTGGGCATTGCCAACATGAGCATTCTTCAACTTGAGCCATATCTTTCCGGCCACATTTTCTCCGTACACTCGCTCGAACTCCGAGGCACAGAGAGCACGGAACAAGTAATCAACGGCCTTGCTGTTGGCCTCAAACATGTCCCGCGATCTTGGAAGCAGAAAACTATCTGGGATGACATAATGAGGATTCTGAGTGACCTCCCAGATAAGAGTTCCCTTCCCTCGCAAAAACGCGCCCATGCGCCTCTCCCACATCGGATAGTTCTTGCCATCGAAGTGCGGAGGACCCGACCCCTTGCCGTAATCACCCATCTTTGGACCTTAGACTGGTTAGAATCACGAAGATCCGTAACCGGCTCTGATACCAATTGAAGGACCGAATAGGCAACCAGAGAGGGGGGGGGAGTGAATGGGAGCCGATAAAAATTCTTATCAAGAACTCGGCCTAAACCCCCAAAATCACTTCCAAAGAATCCCGCACAAACTTGCCAAGATCACGTAGTCACAACGGACCTACTGACCCTAGTAACAAGTTAGAACAAGTCTAGAAGCAAAGCGGAAGCAAGCTTAAAAAGAAACGAGGAAAGGAGCAAGCTAAACCAACTTATAGCAGTGTTTGTCGGAACTACCGCCCCAAGGTCGGAACTACCGAAAAAGACTTTCTGTCTGTCGAAAACCCGATATCGGAACTTCCGACGCAGGGTCGGTACTTCCGACCCTCGGTACTACCGGCCCAAGGTCAGTACTTCCGATAAGAGCTTTCTGTCCGGTTTATCGGTAATACCTAGGTCAGGTCAGAAGTTTTGACAGCCTCAGAGAAACAGAGAAAAACAGCCCGCGGGAGAAGAAAGGAAAATCCAAAACTCGATCAAACGATCTCCAAAAATCACGAAACTTTAACCATAGCTTCTTAACAACACAAGGAATCTTATCCCAAAAGATCTCCTCCAAAAGATCAAGGAAACACCACCAGAAAAATGATTTAGGCTATGAATCCTAGAGAGGAGACTATTTCCTCAAATCGATGGATCTCCCAAACGGCTTGAGCTCTTGAGACAAGATTTGGGGTAGATAGAAGCATCACTAGATGAAGCTATGCCCCAAAAATCTTGATCTCTAACTCACTAAGTCACCGGGAATCACGGATCACAAGAACAAGCTACAAGAACTCGGGTTCCTTCAAGAACTCGCAAATCGAAGGGTTTTCCCGGCGTTTGAGGGGTCAAGATCACACACAAAGATGCACAAGGCATCCACACATGATCCCCTCAAAGAAATTCGAGAGGAAACACCCTCAAATCATCGAATCGAGCGAAGAACAAAAACACCCAAAAATAGCTCTGAAAATGACACGAAAATCACAAAGAGCTAGAAGGTCACCGGGACGCCGAATGCTTCATACATCCAGAGGTCAGATTCTGTACATGAGTCTAGCCTAAGGAATCCAGAGGGAAAAGAAGCAGTTCAGAGAAAATCTACCGGGGTAGAAACCCTAGGGAGCAAGAGAGAGAGAGGTGCCATCCACCTCTCTGCTATTTATATGAAGTTCATCGGAGGGAGGTAAATGACCATGCTACCCCTACTGCATAAATGAAGATACAACCCATCAGGGGCATTTTGGTCAAGTCTTCATCGAGTGGACACGCTTCCACCGCGGCCTTGCTTAGCTTCGACGCAAGCCCCGCGATCACGCCATGTGCCCCCCACCTCGAAGCTTCCCAAAGCTCCCGGATCACCGTCTTCGTCGCCTCGGGCCTCCGGGCTTGGTTTTGAGGCCCAAACCAAGAAACCGTCCACCGATGGTTTTGTGGACAAACCACCAAACCCCGTGTGCAAGCTTCGACCTCGATCCGCTACCTTGCACCGGCCCATGTTCACGACTTCAGCCCGCCAGTCTTGCACCGCACGGCTCGCACTTGACCCCATCGGCCACCGGGTCCATCAAACCAAGCCTACTTGCCATCCATCACCAGGAGGCCGCCACGGCTAAGGCCTTTCGTGCTTGTTCTTCACCTGCACCGACACGAGTCAAACCGCAACCTGTACCTGCACACTTAGCCAAGCATCAGTCCACACAACGTTGTCAATCACTCATCACTAAGGAGCGACCCTCCACTAGTCTTCGGAGACACCTGGTCCTCACAACATGTCATACACTCTCGACTCCTCAATGGCCTCGACCTTGGCACTCCACACGGATCTATCAAGTGCGTGCAAGAGCTTGATAGCTCTATCATGATCTATAAAGTAAATGTGATGCAGAGTTTAAACAACAGAAAATAAAACTAGCACGTGATACGCATGGGAGGCCATCCAAGCATATCATTCCTCATTATCATTCTCCCATTCAATCTCCAAACCATCTGGAATAGTACCATGCCAGATGGGGTTACCTGAAAACCACAAATTAAGCAAGGCTGTGTATTCTAATACTCAGCAAGACTGACCCGACAAAATAAAATATACAACTAGACATGCAAGGCTTTTTGGCTAGTGGGTTTGTTTTGCCAAAAGCAACTAAGAGTTGATCCTTACTTTCCATTTTTAGCTCAAGTTGTAGTATGTTATCCATTCTAGGTAAGCACCTAGCTAAACAAGCATGGTTGTACAAACAAGATTAATGAGTCAACAAAATTAATCCAACATGTTTCATAAATAATCATGGGGTAGAAAGTGGTCAAGCCGACTCAGATAACGGTGAGTGACCGATGATCGATCCATTTATATCCTTGCAAGGTAAACCCAAGGTACACGGAAGAAGGTAGACCCAAAAAGAATCCAAAGAAAAACAAATGCGGGGTTTACCCCGACCAAGCGGTTCCAGTCACTCCCCAGACTAGGGATAGGCGCCACGGTCCTAAGTACAAGGTTACTGGAACACACTCACACGGCATGTCCAGACTCACACTTACACTACCGGAATCAAACCGGGAGACGCATATCAAGATTAGTAGCGATAAAGTCCCTGCACTAGTTCATTAGGTACTAGGCTTACCGGTCCCATTCCCGACAAGCACTTGGTACGTTCAATAGCTTGGACCAGCACCATGCTACTCTGTCGAGACCGAACCCATTGCTCTTACCACATGAGCGAATCAATTTAACCAACTTATGATTCTAACATAAGCATCCTATATCTCCTGAGCAATGAGTCATTACTCGACTTGTACCGTGTCCTTAAAGCATGGCACTAGCGTCCAACATACAAGTCAAAGAGCATAGGAATCCTAAGGATCATTCATCTAGGTTTCAAACAACTCCTGAAACTTAAATACACAAAGTATAACATAAATACTGAAAATAAAGTATGAGTTTAGAAAAAGGGTTAGATGAAACTCTGTTGCTTGCCTTCCTCTAACTCAGCACTAGCCTTGGGCTCTTCTGGACTTTGGTCCAGGTCTTGCTGCCCACTAGCTTGATTCAGTTCCCCACTAGCGGATCCCTCCTCCTCCTGCGTGAGCGTGTACGTCCCGTCGGGTACATCTACACGTTATATGCATATGCATTAGTTTTAAGGTGAAGGTGAGAGAATTACCACCAAACCCAACTCTTGTGGGCCACATTCATCTAAACAACTAAGAAAGCTAACAAAAAGTATTGGGGGTGTGGTGAGGGTGAACTAACTTCATTAAGGGTAGGAGGTGAGTGATGATGGACTAGTTATGACTTTGATGGCGATTGTGTGCATATTTAAGCAAATTAACATAACAAACTTCACAATCATTATGGGGGTATGTTTAAAATTATTTCAAACAAAAACTAAACATAAGCATCTTCTTTGAATTTAAAAAACAAATATAAATTTATTTATTCATTTCTTAGCTAGCCAATCATCCATAATTCATATTAATTTAAATATAACTCCAACTGGTATGAAAATTTTCACGCATCAGTATATGGCTAAGACAAGCTTAAATACCAAATTTCAGCTCCAGAACAAAGATAAATTAGTTTACATGAAAAAGACAAGATTCAGCCTAGATTAACTTCATTAAATCCTCCAAAAAGATTTACTAATCTTTTTGACCTCAACTTTTTCCTACAGTTCAAACGTGACAAATCTAAGCTCTTGACCAACATATACAAGTGGATCTATCATATTTTTCAAGTTATGCATTTAACATCCTTCACAAGTATAATTTCAAAACACCATTCAAACAAGGTCCTAAAATCATAATTATTTTTCCCGAGATGCTAAACATCATGACAAAAGTCTAGGGTGCATAGGTGCTTAAAGAAGTTATTTCGTGAGGGGACTATAAAAAGCATCAAGCTCAAACTAACATAAAGCTTCCAAAAATCATAACTCTAATTCTACACAACAAACATGTGTGAAACTTGGTCACAGATCTAAACATGGCTCATAAAACAACATATCCAAATTGCATATAATTTGCATGAGCACATTTTGAATTACAATAAAAGTACCTCAAACTGAGTTTGAATTTACATTTCAAAACTATCCAAAAAATACTATACAACTTTTCTAAAAGTCGTAGATCTGTTCACAAAGAATCCAAAACCATTGGATTTACATTTTTCTGAATTTTGTACGATTTTTAACGCATTTTCTAAGTTACAACCAAAACCCTAAAACTCTTTTACAGAGCGACCCTTGAACTTATTTTCCGAAATTACGCAGAGGTCCCTAGATTACGGAAAACTCCCTGGAAATATTAGGGAAGAAGCAATGTAGTCCCCAGGTGCCATGGCCAGCGGGGAGGACCAAAATCTGACGAGGAAAAGGCCGGGCTTGGCCGGGAAAGGGTGGGGAAGTGGTGGAGGCTCACCTAGGGTTCCATTCCGAGGCTTGAAAGGGTTGGAGGAGGTGCCGGCGGCCGTTCCTGGCAGCGTCATGGTTATGCCGCCGCTGGAACAGCTGTTCCGGCGAGTGGGCGGCCGTGTGGTGACGAGTACGAGCGGGCGAGCGCGACGAGGTGGCCAAGACTCGCGCCGGCACATCCCCTCTCCCCTTTTATGTGTGGCACAACGCGCTGGGCAGTCCACCTGAGCGTGTGCGCGGCTGGCTACTGCGGCACCGTGGCGCGTGCACGCCTGCGCCCGGCGCACGGCAGGGCAAGGGCGGAGGGTCCACCGTACATCCACGGGTCCACAACGAGTCCAAGGACAACTGTACACGGGAGAGAGGGAAACCACCACATGGCCGGTGCGGCCGAATTTCCTGCGCGCGCTCAGGCTCTACGACGGCGACGGCAACATCGATTTTTATTCCAAGTGCCCACTTTCGAAATTGCATAACTCCCAAAAGTGGCAACTAAGTCAAAAATCTCCAAAAATAAAAGTTGTAGAGGAGCTAAAGCACTACAACTTTCCCAAAGGGCGACCTAAGTTTTGATGAAAGGATTGGTGGGAAAATCGTGATGAAGTTACAGAAATTCTCGGCCACTATTCACAGCACCTTGAACTCGAATTTTGGCCAATTTACTCTCAAAATTAGAATGTCCGCCAATTATGAAAAATGTGTTCCCGAAAATAAGGAAAAATTTTATTATTTGCCGATTTTGAACTTCTATAGTGAAATTTGGAGAACGCGTAAGAAAACCAAATCAGCCTTTTGGAGCTCTAGGAGTTTGACCATGATTTGAGAGTTTGACCAAGGGTTTATGTGCAAAAGTGTTTATAATTGTGTAAAGCATGCTTAGAGACTAATTAAACTTGATTAACACAACTAATTAAGGTATTTATCTTTACTGAGCACCTAGGGTGTTACAGTCTACCCCCCTTAAAAGAAATCTCGTCCCGAGATTAGGAATTAAAAGATAAAAGGTAGGGGTGGAAACTTATGGTGTCTAGATGGAAGAAAACCCGGAAAATTTTAACAATTATAAAGCTATCGGTAACACCAGAATCAAGCAATATTGTGACAGGATGACCTCGGATATAGAATATAGCCGTCAGGACTGGTGCTCCAGCTGGAAGATCAACCACTGTGGTGAAGTTCAGTCTTCCCTGCTTCACCTGAACAGTTTGCTTCTTGTCATGATTTCCAGACTTGGAACCCTGTCCCTGATTCTGCTACCTAGGACGAGGACACTTGTTGGCATAGTGCCCTATCTGTCCACAATTAAAACAACAGCGATCGTCATTGTTGCGTGGAGGTGGGGATGCATTGGGCTTTGGAGCTTGCTGCTGGGTATTGTGAAAGCTGAACTTGCCAGAAGGCTTGTTCTATGACTGCTTAATCACCCAGCGTCCTGATGAAGATGGCTGGCTGGAGCCCTGCACATTTTTCTTCACCAGCTTTAATTTCTTTCCCTGCCCACTGCCTGAAGCTTGATTAAATTTTCACTTCCTATCCTGTTGAGCCCTCTTCATGGCGTCCTCTTGAGAGATAGCCAAATTAACCAGCTCAGGATAGCTGTCAATCTTGATTAGGTTCAGCCTCTCATAAAGTTCACCATCAAGACCCTCACGGAATCACTCCATCTTCTTCTTATCAGTATCCACATGATAGTCCCCATACTGACAGAGACTGTTGAACTTTTGAGCATACTGATAGACGGAGTCAGATCCGTGTTCGAGGTGCATCAACTCCCTCATCTTCCTATCAATTAGACCCCTTGGGATGTGATGCTCTTTGAAAGCCTTTTTAAATTCAGCCCAAGTGATCTTGTGGCCTTGTGGCTGCATTGACTTGAAATGCTCCCACCAAATCAATGCTTCACCCCTAAGCTGTTGGGTGGCGAAGCCGGCCTTGTTCTCCTCTAAGCATGGCAGAACAAAGACTGAGAATTTGGCCTCTAGGGCTCTGATGAAGGCATCAGCCTCTAGGGGATCTTCAGCTTTAGTGAACTCAGGAGGCCTCATTGTGCTGAATTTGTCATACGACATCACTGCATTTGGCCCATCTTGATTATGTCCTTGATTATTGAAGGGTTGTTGCAGTCTTTGTGCAATTTGGTTCTGGGTGTTGAGAATCTGCCACAACACCTCCGTCTCCGCAGCCAGGTACGCTTCGGCTTGAGTCATGTGTGGGGATGGGGGAGGATCTCGACCACCATGAACTCCAGAACCTCCAGGGGTGTTATGTGCATTATCAGCCATCTGAAAAGTTGAACTTTCATTAGATACATATTCAAAGCTTGCTCAACATAATACAAAGAGAATATGCATACAAAAATTCAACCCATTGAAAATTTCAGAATCTAGGCAGCATAACAGCCCTGAGTATAAAATTCATAACTTTCTGTACAAATGTCAAACATTTCTAAATTTTGGTCAAAATTTGTAGAATTTCATAAGCTTCAACTTTGGTATTCAACTCCAAGACAGATTCAATTTTTACAGGGGTCGAAAAATTCATTTACCAAAGCTCTGTCTAGCAGTTTTGACACCCAACAGGGGCTTACTAAAAATTTGATATCTCTCAAACTACAGATGCAAAAATCTTGAATTTTGGTGAGCATGACCATAATAATGTTTTGAACAACTTTGGTATTCATTGCAAAATTCAGAAATGACCATAACTTTCTTCATCTCATTTCTTAGGAAGATTCCTGCCGGAAAGGTGTTTTTCCACCATATTTACATGATTACAAAATTTTGTGGATCACCATTACATATGGGTCACTATGTAGCACCTAGCTACACAAAAGGATACCCTAAGTCAGCCTAGCACAAAAACCAACCAAAAGAGGCTAACAAAGAGTACATGTTAAACCCTAATACATCATCTAAGGTTTAGTTACTTATGGAGCCTACTATCTTCTTTAGAGTCCAAGGCTGCATGAAGAGGTAGAGTTGCCTAGCTCAACTAGTCAAGTCCGGGCACGTCCTGCACCTCCTCGGGCTCACCCTGGATCTCCTGCTGCTCCGCGAAAAGTCCGGCAAGCCAGTGCGAGTACAAGGTAGCTCTAGAAAGACGGCTGGCCAAGTCATCGGAGAGAGCTCGACGAAGATCCTAGAGGTTGTACAAAGCCTCCAAGCATCTAGCCAGTGTCTGCACGGTGTCAAATGGAGTCTCGATCTCGAACAAGGTGGATATGTTGGCCATACGGCCCAGCCATATGGGATCGTCGGGGTTCATAGCAGGAACCAACCCCAACGGAGTAGCCATCATCCCCCGAGGATGGTGACTGCTGAGAGCGTGAAGCACCAACAAGGCTGCCGACTCTACTGCCTCCAAAGAGCGGTAGCACAAGAGCTCAATGCTCAAGTCAGCCCACTTGGGGTGGCCTGGGTGAGGAAGTATGGTGACTCGTACACGGCAGCTCGGCACTCCTAGCTCCTTGTACTCTACCCCCTCGTATAAGGGAGGAGTTGTGTAACCGATGGCACTAAGGGCTCCCCACGCAATACGGGTGAAACCCTCCTAGTTCAGGCCTGTGGTGGGAAACATGCCATCGGTGCTCACCGCAACCAAACCAGGAGCAGCCATCTATAAATATGATTACAAACTCATGTTAGCACCCACAAAGATGAGTTTAACATGATAAATAGCAAAACTGACAGTTTGAACAAAAATTCATAACTGACAAACTAGTACCCAAAAATTCCAATTTTTGTGAGCAGCTGAGAAACATTCTAACTCACATTTTTGGTATTCAATGGTTGAATTAATTCAGATTGGAAAAGGGTCTAAAAGATCCATTTTCAGAGTGTTGTTGCCCAGAAAATTTCAGCAGGGCAGAGCTTCACTAAAAAGATCATAACTCAAAAACTGAGCACCCAATTACCATGAAATTTTTACAGCATAAAATAAGCTAGATAAGGAACATTTTTGCTATAGATTCTCTGGTCATAATCATGTAGGAACTATATATAAAAATTCGAGTTTTCAGACTAACTCAGGATTTTGACAGCATTTCAGCATGACCTTGCCTAGCAAATTTGATCATAACTTCAGTTTTAAGCATCCTTAAATCATGAAAAATTCATGGAACAAGCTTAACTAGCTGTTGAGAAAATTCCCTAAAAATCACCTCGTCAGAATTTTTCTAGATCATCCTTAGGCAATTTTTGACAGCAACTAGTTATGTCTTTGTTTATCACAACAATCCATCAATCTATCATGAAAGGATCCTTAAGCAGCATGAATCAGTAAACTCCCTAAAACAAATGATTTAGGATCAGTTTTAGTTTGGGAGCTTTTACATGATGCAAAAAGCGTCCTAAAGATCCTCACAAAGCTTTTTCAGCTTAAAAACGAAGTTAGTGCGGTGGCAAGGCATATATATACGTCTCTCCCTATAATAGCTAGTCGGAAGCTATTCGTTTCTTAATTACCGTACCTAACAACTGTGACGCCCCAGGTTTTCAATTAGAGTTATTGAACACTAATGACTGGTCAACCAAGTCAAACACATTGACTTTGGTCAAACCTTGGTCAACCTGGGTGATCACCTCGAAATCCGAGCCAACAACCCCAATGGTCAATGCTTGGTCAAAGCATGGTCAACACTTGGTCAAAACCCCTTCAAAAAACCCTAGTTAACCCCTTGACCTTAACCACTTGTGAGAACTTTTGCCGCATTCTCCAAATTCCATCTAAACACTTCAAAATCGGCCAAACTAAAAGTTGTTCATCTTCTCGAGGGACACAACTTTCCTTTTGGGTGGCATTGCTAGTTTGGAGTGGACGATGGTGAAAAACTTGTTCAAAATCTGCAAATACGGTTCACTAGCGTCGAGAAAATCTTGAAGTTTGCCGGCAATTTGTGCAAGATCCTTTGATCTAAACACCCATCGGCCTTTGAGAAAGTTGTAGAGGGATCATTAGTCTACAACTTTGCTAATTAGCACTTGGTGCACTTTAGTATCAAAATCCGGAGAAAATTTGAGTCAAACAGGGCTATCCCGAGATGTTTCTACGTCGGGACGCGCTCTCGTGCACGACGCCGTCGCCATCGCCACGTCGGCCGCCAGACGCGTGCACGCCGAGGCGTGCCTCCGTCCGCCGGTCTAAACGCCGAGGCACCTTCCGTACACGCGTGTTGGGGTCCACACATGCACCAACGTCCGCACCCACTCCCCTCCAGTCACGCACCGAACCCCTGTAGGCAGCGCCGCACCAACCATCGCCGCCCGGTGAACGATGAGGCCGCCGTACCCGCCTGTCGCGCGCACGCCCATGCCCCGTCTTGCACGATGGTCACTATGTGTCATCGAGTCGTCATCGTCGTCGCCTATAAAAGGGCTGCACCGGCTCATGCACGCAGACACACCACCGTCGCATGTCCGCCGCCGCCGTGCCCGCCATTGGCACCTCCACGGCGAGCTCTACCTTCCCGTGACCATCACCACCCCTTGAACTTGCTCCCACGCCCGCAAGCACCCCCTGAAGCTTCCCGAGTCGTACCTTGCCCTGCATAACCCCTTCCCTCGCCGGAATCAGAGCCACGGCGGTCGCATCCCCTCTGCCTCGCCGTCGAATCTTGCCGGAGCAGCTTCCGTCCCGGCCACCACCTCCAATCCACCCCTGGTGAGCACCTGTGCACCCCCGAGCCGCTTGTGGACCAAGTCCAGCCGGCCATCGCCGCCGGCGAGCTCCCCTGTGCCGCTAAGGGCACCCGTGTGACAATTACAATAGTTCCAAGAAGTTTTGTGCAAACCGAGGGCATGGTTGTGAATAGACAAATCTTTGTGAGGGCCTGCCTGCAAATAGATTCTATCCTTTTCTTTTGTTTTGAGCAGATCTTTGAAAAATCATATAAAATCATAGAAAAATTGTAAAAATGCAAAACCAATTTTTCTGGTCTCCTTATGAGCAGAACTACATCTTTTACAAAGGCTATATATACGTTTGTTAAATAATTTTTGAATGAAAAATCCAAATCAGTTTGTATGTGGTTGTTCATAACTTGAGTTCTACTCATCAGCTGACCTTGAGCTTCGGATATGTTGCTATTCAGTGTTTGAAAAGGCTATACCTAAGTTTTTGCACAAAGTTACTAAGTAAATCTAGAGTTATGTTTTATTTTGCTTTATGGCTAGATTTGTGTATCTTTTTCTTGCAGCTTCTTGTATATGTTTTCTGTGCTCCATCTTTTGGATACCACCTTGTTAGGCTAAAATGTGATGCTGGTAATTTTATCATGTATATATAAGCTATTTAAATATCTATTTCTGAATGATGCTTGTTTAGGAAGTAAAATCCACATCCCAGTTTCTGTTGGTCAAATAATGCCTATCCTTGGCCCACTGCTTGTTCATACCTTGTTTGTGCTATGGTAGAAAGTTGGACTGCTTTTCAGTCATATATGTGCCTACATGTTTTTCTTATGGTTGAATAGGCTGAAAATAGTTATTTTTGTGTAGCATGTTTTAAATATGTTCTGGAACTAATTTTTGGTGTGTGACCTAGTTTTATTCTCTAGTAGCTCTGTGTCAAATTTGAGCACCAGTGCATGAGTAGTTTTCTCTATGTTTAATTTTCTTGCTTTTGCCTTGATTAGAATGTTGTTTTTTTTCATGCTCTGCATATAGCTCTGAATGTAGTAAAAATTTAATAGTGGTTCTGTTGTAGTGTTATGTGCTTGTCAAAAAGTTTCACTGTGATTCATTGCATGGTTTTACCAGAATGATTTTTGAATGAAACTAGTAAATATATAAAAAGCTAATTGAAGAAATCTTTTCTTTAAAAGCTTGTCTGTGCTCTACCCCTAAAAATTGATACCATGAACCTTGAAGTATAACTCAAATGTTTATGTGGTATTTTGCTTGTTTGAATCTATATGCACACAATCACTTTTGAAATAATTACTTAATAAATAATTGTTTGAATAACCTTTATGGGAGAGTATGCTGAATATATTCTATTTCAATGATTATGGAAAACTTAACACTTTACATGAGATGTTTGGTAAATAAATAAACTCACATCACCATTTAACTGTTGCATATGCATTCTACGTGTAGAACCTTCCGACGTTAGCCCCGAGTTCGTCCCGGATCGAGGTGACGGACCATACGAGGGAAGGAACCAACTACGTGGACGTGCAACAAGACTCGAACCAAGTTCGAAAGATCTCCTACTAACTTGCTAAGTGAAGGCAAGCCCCGGTTTAACATACACCTATGCGTTCCTTTTTACAATTCCCAAATTATGCTTGTATATGTATGTGCATTTCCTTTCAGGAGTTGAATGGAAACCCTAGATGCATGATCCATAATTACCTATGATCTTTTACTAGTATGCTAGGTCGCTAGTTGCTATGCACTAAGGACCCGGTACAAGTCGAATGATGTACTTCGCTCGAAATGATAGGTCCTTATGTTGGAATCATAAAACGTGTTAAACTGAATTGCTCACGTGGTAAGATCATGGGATTTTGGGCTCCGGTCCAATGGTTAAGAGATTAAGCGTTTGAAAGTACTAAACATTTGTCGAACATGGGTATGGTAAACCTAGTACCTGAGTGACGCGGTGTAGGAACATTGGGCTACTAATCTTGGGCTGCTGCCCCAGGCAAGCTACCTGTGGTGCATGGTGACGCTGGATGCTAGTGTGAGGCATGCCAACTAGCTATGTACCTAGGACTGTGGCATCTGATCCTAATCCGACGAATGACGGGAACCGTTTGGTTGAAATCACTCTTTGTGAGGGTTTTCTTCCGTATGTTTAGGTTCACCTTGCAAGGTTATTAATCAATCGATTGTCGACCTCTCACCGTTATCCGAGATTGCTTAACCCTCTATCCATGATAATCCCTCTATGATGAAATGTTGATAAACTTGATGTTTGATTAATTGTTTGCACAAGTATGCTTGCACTAGTTGCTTACCTAGTAATAATTGATCTAACAGAACTTGAGCTAAAACATTGAAAGTAAGGATTAACTCCTAGGCGCTTTTTGGCAAAACAAACCCAATAGCCAAAAGCCAAGCATGATTAGAAGGTGAAGTCTTTTATTTCAGACGGGTAAGCCTTGCTGAGTATTAGTATACTCAGCCTTGCTATATATGTTGTTTTCAGGTAATGTTGATTGACCTGGAAGAGATCTCACCCGGCTGGGAGCTGGAACTGGTGAAAGACAAAAAGTAATGGCGTTATGGGTGGCCTCCCATGATGCCAAGTTATCAGTTTATTTCCGCTGTCATTTACAACTCTGAACCATGGTTTATTATTTACGAACTATGAAATGTAATAGTTGACCCTATGGTGAAGATTCGAATTAAACTGTAAGGTACTCTGGACTCTCCTTCGTGTGGGTTTTAATGTATGCGTGTTCGATCCTCTGTGTGTTAATTCAAGTGATTTACCGGGCTTGACCCGGCAACACTCAACGAGATGATTCTTTATTATCGCTTAATGACCAAAGTGGACCTGTCTAAGTGATAGTACAGACTTATCTCGGATGGGGTTGTCACAACAACCGTGGTTAGTGTACCTGCAGAAAATCACAGATATTCCGAACCTTTTGTGCTAGCACTCACAAAAGCGTTCACATTCATTACCGTTGACTTATAGAAACGACATCCATGCGTAAAGCCGCTGCATGGACAGTGTCCAACCTCGGACACCTCCGTTTGAATGGAGTTATCATTTCCGCCTATTGCGGGATCGCACATGTATGGCAAAACATGGCTAGACACAGACGCGACGTGGGTTCCCATTGGAATAGGTCCCATCCACCCCTCACGGACTTTCCCGTGGCACCATCACGTATGGCAAAACGTGACGAGACGCAGACGCGACGTGGGTTCCCATTGGAATAGGTCCCATCCATCCCTCACAGACTTTCCCGTGGCACCATCACGTATGGCAAAACGTGACGAACTAGTATGGTTGTGCATGAATGTAAGTTTTGACAGGAATAAAATGTGCTGGAAGTCAGTTTAAATACACCATAGAGTACTAGCCACTTGAAAGAACCCAAAAATTCCCTCTAGGGCCTCTCGGACTAATTAAAACCTTAACGTCCTACTCACTTAGCAAGATTATTAATCTTGGCAAATTTTATTCCAAAAACAAGTTATTAAGGTACTTTTATTACTTGGTGCATATTCACTCTCTGGTACCAGCTGTGACAGAACCGCCCAAAATAAATCCGGATTATCACCTAAGCCGGTCCACTTGGCTCATAAGCGATAACCAGGATGTATTTTGTCGCCTCTGCCGGGTCATGCCCGGTGAATCATTTACACAGGATCGAGAATATGCGCTAAGCCCACTCGAAGGCGGGACCAGAGTAAAAGTTCAAAATTACATAAAAGTCCACAAGTACATAATATTACAAACCAGGTTTTTCATACATAAAGTAAAGGTGATGCAGAGTTTAAACAACAGAAAATAAAACTAGCGTGTGATACACATGGGAGGCCATCGAAGCATATCATTCCTCGTCGTCATTCTCCCATTCAATCTCCCAACCATCTGGAATAGTACCAGGCCAGATGGGGTTACCTGAAAACCACAAATTAAGCAAGGCTGTGTATTCTAATACTCAGCAAGACTGACCTGACAAAATAAAATATACAACAAGACATGCAAAGCTTTTTGGCTGGTGGGTTTGTTTTGCCCAAAGCAACTAAGAGTTGATCCTTACTTTCCATTTTTAGCTCAAGTTCTAGTATGTTATCCATTCTAGGTAAGCACCTAACTAAACAAGCATGGTTGTACAAACAAGATTAATCACTCAACAAAATTAATCCAACATGTTTCATAAATAATCCTGGGGTGGCCAGTGGTCAAGCAGACTCAGATAACGACGAGTGACCGACGATCGATTGATTTATATCCTTGCAAGGTAAACCCAAGGTACACGGAAGAAGGTAGACCCCAAAGAATCCAAAGAAAAACAAATGCGGGGTCTACCCCGACCAGGCGGTTCCCGTCACTCCCCAGATTAGGGACAAGCGCCACAGTCCTAAATACAAGGTTACTAGAAGGCCCTCACACGGCACGTCCAGACTCACACTTGCACTGCCGGAATCAAACCGGGAGACGCATCTCGAGATTAGTAGAGATAAAGTCCCAGCACTGGTTCATTAGGTACTAGGCTTACCGGTCCCATTCCCGACAAGCACTTGGTATGTTCAATAGCTTGGACCAGCACCATGCTACTCGGTGGAGACCGAACCCATTGCTCTTACCACATGAGCGAGTTAATTTAACCAACTTATGATTCCAACATAAGCATCCTATATCTCGCAAGCAATGAGTCATTACTCGACTTGTACCGTGTCCTTAAAGCATGGCACTAGCATCCTAACATACTAGTAAAAGAGCATAGGAGTCCTAAGGATCATGCATCTAGGTTTCAAACAACTCCTGAAACTTAAATGCACAAAGTATAACATAAATACTGAAAATAAAGTATGAGTTTAGAAAAAGGGTTAGATGAAACTCCGGTGCTTGCCTTCCTCTAACTCAGCACTAGCCTTGGGCTCTTCTGGACTTTGGTCCAGGTCTTCCTGCCCACTAGCTTGATTCAGTTCCCCACTAGCGGATCCCTCCTCCTCCTGCATGAGCGTGTATGTCCCGTCGGGTAGATCTACACGTTATATGCATATGCATTAGTTTTAAGGTGAAGGTGGGAGAATTACCACCAAACCCAACTCTTGTGGGCCACATTCATCTAAACAACTAAGAAAGCTCACAAAAAGTATTGGGGGTGTGGTGAGGGTGAACTAACTACTACTTGTTGATGATTGTGTGCATATCTAAGCAACTTAACATAACAAACTTCATTAAGGGTAGGAGGTGAGTGATGATGGACTAGTTATGACTTTGATGGCGATTATGTGCATATTTAAGCAAAATAATATAACAAACTTCACAATCAGTATGGGGGTATGTTTAAAATTATTTCAAACAGAAACTAAACATAAGCATCTTCTTTGAATTTAAATAACAAATATAAATCTATTTATTCATTTCTTAGCTAGCCATTCATCCATAATTCATATTAATTAAAATATAACTCCAACTGGTATGAAAAATTTCACACATTAAATACCAAATTTCAGCTCCAGAACATATATAAATTAATTTACATGAAAAAGACAAGATTCAGCCTTGATTAACTTCATTAAATCCTCCAAAAAGATATACTAATCTTTTTGACCTCAAATTTTTCCTACAGTTGAAACATGACAAATCTAAGCTCCTGACCAACATATACAAGTGGATCTATCATATTTTTCAAGTTATGCATTTAACATCCTTCACAAGTATAATTTCAAAACACCATTCAAACAAGCTCCTTAAATCATAATTATTTTTCCAGAGATGCTAAACATCATGACAAAAGTCTAGGGTGCATAGGTGCTTAAAGAAATTATTTCTAGAGGGGACTATAAAAAGCATCAAGCTCAAACTAACATAAAGCTTCCAAAAATCATAACTCTAATTCTACACAACAAACATGTGTGAAACTTGCATGAGCACATTTTGAATTACAATAAAAGTAACTCAAACTGAGTTTGAATTTACATTTCACAACTATCAAGAAAAACCCTATACAACTTTTCTAAAAGTTGCAGATCTGTTCACAAAGAATCCAAAACCGTTGAACTTACATTTTTTTGAATTTTCTACGATTTTTAACGCATTTTCTAAGTTACAGCCAAAACCCTAAAACTCTTTTACAGAGCGACCCTTGAACTTATTTTCTTAAATTACGCAGAGGTCCCTAGATTACCGGAAACTCCCTGGAAATATTGGGGAAGAAGCAATGTTGTCCCCAGGCGCCATGGCCGGCGGGGAGGACCAAAATCCGGTGAGGAAAAGGCCGGGCTTGGCCGGGAAAGGGTGGGGAAGTGGTGGAGGCTCACCTAGGGTTCCATTCCGGGGCTTGGAAGGGTTGGAGGAGGTGCCGGCGGCCGTTCTTGGAGGCGTTGTGGTTATGCCACCGCTGGAACGGCTGTTCCGGCGAGTGGGCGGCCGTGCGGTGATGAGTACGAGCGGGCGAGCACGACGAGGTGGCGAAGACTCGCGTCGGCACATCCCCTCTCCCCTTTTATGTGTGGCACGACGCGCTGGGCAGTCCACCTGAGCGTGTGCGCGGCTGGCTGCTGCGGCACCGCGGCGCGTGCACGCCTGCGCTCGGCGCACGGCAGGGCAAGGGCGGAGGGTCCACCGTACGTCCACGGGTCCACAGCGACGAGTCCAAGGTCAGTCGTACACCGGAGAGAGGGAAGCCACCACGTGGCCGGCACGGTCGAATTTCCTACGTGTGCTCAGGCTCTGCAACGGCGATGGCGACTACAACTAAGTGGCAACTAAGTCTAAAATCTCCAAAAAATAAAAGTTGTAGAGGAGCTAAAGCACTACAACTTTCCCAAAGGGCGACCTATGTTTTGATGAAAGGATTGCTGGGAAAATCGTGACGAAGTTGCAGAAATTCTCGGCCCCGACTTACTGTTCACAACACCTTCAACTCAAATTTTGGCCAATTTACACTCAAAATTGGAATGTCCGCCAATTATGAAAAATGTGTTCCTAGAAACAAGGAAAAACTTTTGTATTGGCCGATTTGAACTTCTATAGTGAAATTTGGAGAACGTATAAGAAAACCAAATTAGCCTTTTGGAGCTCTAGGGGTTTGACCATGATTTGAGAGTTTGACCAAGGGTTTATGTGCAAAAGTGTTTATAATCATGTAAAGCATGCTTAGAGACTAATTAAACTTGATTAACACAACTAATTAAGGTATTTATCTTTACTAAACACCTGGGGTGTTACATTAAGATGCCCGATGGTTATGCCACAAATATCAGGAGAAATGTCGATGTCAATGGGCGCAAGGTTTCAAATCTGAAAAGTCATGATTACCATATTATATTACAAAAACTCCTACCCTTTGTGGCTTAAACATGATTAACACAACTAATTAAGGTATTTATCTTTACTAAACACCTGGGGTGTTACATTAAGATGCCCGATGGTTATGCCGCAAATATCAGGAGAAATGTCGATGTCAATGGGCGTAATGTTTCAAATCTGAAAAGTCATGATTACCATATTATATTACAAAAACTCCTACCCTTTGTGGCACGCGACATATTGCCAGATGCTGTAGTGATCCCATTGATCCAGCTCAACAGGTTCTTTAACGCGGTATGTTCAAAGGAGATTGACGAGACCGAGATGCAAGAACTCAGCAGATCGATTGCAGAGACTCTTTGTCGGCTTGAGATGATTTTCCCTCCAGCATTTTTTGAAATTATGATGCACTTACAAGTTCATATTGCTTGGGAGGCTGAAATTGGAGGCCCTGCTTCGTATAGGTGGATGTATCTAGTTGAAAGGTACCTACGTACCCTCAAAGGATACGTGAGGAACAAAGCGTTCCTAGAGGGTTCTATAGCAGAGGGATATATCTTGGAGGAGTGCCTTACTTTCTGTTCTCGGTTCTTTGAAGGTGTTAGTACAAAGCTTAATAGGCCAGAGCGTCAAGAAAATAGCGCTGTTAATGAACCACCTGCCGGTCTGATTGTTTTTGAGAGCATGGACAGTGGGCAAAAGAAAAGTGTTTCTAGGCATAATTCCCATATACTAGAAGACAAAGAATTCTCGATGATGAGACACTACATATTATCAAACTGTGATGAGGCCATTGAATTTGCAAAGTAAGCAACACATGAAAATTATACGAATTTTGTTTCATTGTCTAGACTATATATCTAACTGTGATTATATATATTTTTTTTTAAATGTTGCAGTGACCATAAGGCAGAACTGGCGAAAGTCAGCTCGCTGAATGTTGAAAGCAGGCACAAGGAACACTTCGTAGCATGGTTCGAGCGAAAAGTGAGTCATATACATTTCTTTCAAATTTAAATCGTCAAATTTGAATGTGCTCTTAACATATTATCTTTACTTATGTGAGTGTAGATGAGGAATCTAATTTTTGTGGGGAAAGCAGATAAGATGCTGTATGCGCTATCTCGTGGTCATGAAAGAATTGCTCATTTGAAGAATAAGTGCTCAATCAATGGCTTCTATTTTCGGATATCACATACAGAGAATAATCTAACAACACAAAACAGTGATGTTGTCGTCAGGGGTGTGCAGGGCATGGAATGGTATGGAGTGATTAAACAAATCTTCGTACTTGATTTTCCTGAATCAAAGCAAGTCATGTTTTTCCAGTGTGACTGGTTTGATATGCCTCAACAAGGACAAAGCAAATCAAGAGGGTACACTAGAGATAAATATGGGATTATCGATATTGATACCTCTCTGCTTCGGTATTCACATGATGAGCCATACATCCTGGCAACATAAGCAGAGCAAGTGTGCTATGTGAAAAGCGGGAAGAAAGGCAGCAAAAGGTGCAGCGTCCTCAGAATGAAACCTAGGGCCCTGTTTGCCATGCCTGAAGGAGAGGAAGGCATTGATAATAACAATGACATAAATGTTGGTGATACTGAATTGGACTTGGTTGTTTTAGGTGTTGAAAATATTCATGTTGAGGACCACCATGAGGATTTGACAACATGGAGGAGGGCAGATGTGGAAGGGACAAGTGTTGATGCTTCTCTTGTTGATCATGCTAAACCCATGGCTGAACCGGATCACGCAGACATACCTGAAGACGAGGACGATGGTGATGAGACCTACATTGGTGACGGAGTGATTGCTGCAGGATATACAGAAGAAGGACATGACGAAGATGATTTGTAATCATAATTATGGGTTGCATTGTTTACTTGTACTGAACTATAATACGTCCAAAATTTGTGAGCAATAAATAATTTGTGGTGAAGATGTTAGTTATTTGCAAGTTTGGCTTCATTCTGATGTCTTTCTGTGCAGTCAATATTATGATTACAGCATCACTGGGCTTAATTTGTATATCACAACATTATTCTCATGAAAATGCATAGCTTCAGAAACACACAAAAGTGAATCAAAGATAATATATATGTAGCATATGTATAAGATAGCATAATTCGAGTATACTCAAGCCACATCTGCTTGTTCTTAACATAGCATCGTGCTCCCCACACTAGGAAAGCAAAAGCAACAGACAAAAGGCAAAGAAGAAGATATCCTATCTACTTCTTCAGTTCAGATCGCTTCATCCTCTGCTTCATTCCTGATCAGATTCTTGAGAGTAGAACTCACCCCTCACATGCTTCCATTTGATCTCTTTGCGAAGACCTTCCGCCATTTGAAATATCTGACATTTTACCAGGGGCTCTCAGAAAGCATTTACAGAAGATCATCAACTGCATTTCATGGCAGTTGCTAAGTATGTTTTCAGAAAAACTCATACTGATGCTAAACTTAAAGGGTAGGAATATATATCACCTCACGAAGAGACTTAGTAGGTCCATTGTATTCTTCTTCGTCACTGTCATAATTTACCATCATCTTACATTTTATCTTTGGGAAACACAACTCATACTTCTTTCCTTTTGACTGAATTACATACAAATCTGGGTCAGAACATAATGCACACACATAATAATTACGAAGCAAATTTGCTCACTTTGAAGTAAACTAGTAGTGTTGCCCTCACCTCATCCAAGCGTGCTGGTAGGCCAAAATCGTCGATTCCCATGTCCGTGTTCGATTCAGTTGTGGGCCAAGCCTGGGTGTACAAGTGGCGGCTCTTTTTCTACATCAAAACTATTTTTCCAATTTTCAGTGACATATCAAACAATCTAAGACTACAAAGGTGATGGAAAGGGTTTGGCTCACCTTATTCTTCTTGCTGCGCGATGATGAGGCTTCGATGACGATTACTCTTGTTCCATTCTTCCTGGCAGCTTTGCGGGCATGGGCATCACTTGATTGGTAGCCCATTGGGACGAATGGGACTTCGACATTCACGGCGTGTTCCAAGTCGACCTCGACCCGCGCCTCCCCGGCAATCCGGTGCCTACTTTGTGGTTGTGGGTTGGATGAGGGACTGCGGCGGCTCGACGGAGTCACCGATGTCGATGACGGGCTGCGGCGGCTCGACGGAGTCACCGATGTGGATGATGGACTTCGCTTGAAGCGACCATCTATGTCGCACGACTGTCTGCGAGAGGGGTGCGTGCGTCGGGCCATCGTCACAATGCAGGTGGATGAGATGGTGGCGGCGGAGATGGGAGGGGTGGAAGGTATATAGGCGGCGAGGGGGGAAGATCGCACGCAAGAATTTTGGGACGTGAAATGGTAGGGCGGCAAAAATGCAACTAGGGGGCCAGACGGTTGGAAAATGTTCAGCTATCTTATGTTCAGTTCGTCCGCGCAAATTTGACGAATTGTGGAAAAAGTGTGTGCGTGCTGTGAGAGAATATGTGAGTCAATGTGACTCAATTCAAATTCAAAGGTAAATAAGTTACATTCATAGGTAAATTAAGGAGTTACATTGGGGGTTTTGTTTTGGTTTGGTTTTTGTGTGAACCAAAGAAAATTAAAGTGGAGAAGGCAAGTGGAAAAAGGCGGGAAAGCTGATGAAAGAAAAGCAAAGGCAAGAAGCCATTGAAAGTTTCTACTTAGACTAATTTGCACATAGACTTGCTCATCAAAACGTAGTAGCAGAGTACGTGACTATATCACTGCATTGCATACATTATGAAAACCATTGTTCATTAGCTAGCACATTAATAAACATAGTATCAACATTACACAACAGACAATGGACAGGTGCCCATGACACATCTTCTTAGGGAACCTTCTCAGTCGTCATCATCAGTCAAACAGTGAACACCTGCCTGCAAGTTGCGTTTGATAGCTCTGCGAAGCTGCACCGCCATGTGTCGTACCTGACATTTTAGGATGGGGTCAGTTACCAAAATGGAAAAGCCAAAAACAGAATCAAGAAAGAAAGGGACACTGTGATGATTCACTTGAAGGTTAGGAACATCACCTCCCTAGGAGACGGAGCTGGACCAGTGATTTCCTCGTCATCACTCTCACCTTTTATAACAAATCTACAGAAGATCTTATCGAACTCAACTGAACACTTGTATCGGGGTGCCTTGATTCCAAAAGAAACACAGAGATCACAATAATGACAACAATTTTTAACTAGCATCCCAAATAGTGCCTAGATCATTGTATTATAAGAGGAGAATTGATCCAACTGCAAAAACCCAACTAGAACGATCACGGTAACAAAAAAACCCCACATCCATGTAGCAAACTTACCACATCTGCAAATGGTTCCGACTTTCTTGGATTCCATGAATCAAAGCAAACAAGGTGACGACGACTTTTCACCTATCATGAGGCCACAAAGTATAACATTCATTCATTCGAATCAATAAATTAAGTATGTGTTAACTAAAATGAATTCAGGAACAAGGGGGCCTCAACACTAAATTATTATTAATTACTCTGATTTTAAGAATCTACCATACATGTACTCACAAATACATATATTGAGATTGTTTCATGCTTGAAAAAACAAAGTTATCTAGCATCTGTGAATATACATACCAAAAGTGGATCTTTATCTAGTATCTGAGAACCTAGTAGAAGTGAATAATGGTCTACCATCAGTGAATATATATACCTACCAAAAGTGAATCTTTATCTAGCATCAGAGAGGCTACCAAAAGAGATTCAATCTTTCTCTAGATCTTTTTCTAGAATGTATTCAATCTTAATGACACATTTATGTCACTAGATACTATCCTAGCATGAAAGCATTCATTCGAACAATGAAATTGATACTATCACCGAACAAACTAGTGCAGTGTTGAAAGCAATTAGGAGTTTTCTTAACGTCTTGACATGAACAGAAATTCACTTAATCATCTTAGATCATAGTTCTAAAGGATTACTAACCAAAATAGTGCCTGAATCATTTAATCATCACAAGAGAATTGACCCAAATTAACAAAACCCCACTACAACTAGCACAATAACAAAAACCCCATTTTCCTCTAGCAAACTTACCTTATCTGATTCTGCTTTGCCTTTCCCCCTGCTTGGGCCTGGGTTGAATCCTTCATTGCTTGGGGGCGCAGGAGGATCCTCGTGCATTTCGTCCTCAGAGAACAACATGCGGGGCAGCGAGTGGATGTACGAGTACCGGCGCCCTTCCACGCGGCGGCCTGGAGGTGCCCCTAGGTTGGTAGAGAGGCGGCAGATTGAAGGCGAATGCGAGGTGGTTGAGGTGCCACGGCTTGCTAGTGGCCCCGCCGTGGACGAGGGGAGGGGGAATGGAGAAGCATGCGGCGCCGCCGGCGAGAATGCGGACGGAGGCACCGAGGTCGCCGGAGACCGCGAGAAGCGCCCATGCGCGTCGTGCGCTTGCCTCCTGGAGCTGTGGTCGCTCCGCATGTTTCCCGCCATCGTCGTTGCTCTGATCCGCAGGAAAGCTGTGGCAAAGGATGGGGCGAGGGAGGCGGCTGTGGTTTTGCGCGTGAAGATTAGACGATTTGGGGGAGAAGAACATTGAATAGAGCAGAAGGAATTCCTCTATAGTTCTACTTCTGCAGTCGACTGAATGACATGTGGGCCCTATCATTGGGACCCATGTGTCAGCGACTCAACTGCAGAGGACAGGGTAGTTCACGCAACTTTATGCTTCCAAATGTTAACACAATCCGTAATCCAGTTTTTTACTTGTAAATCTAAATTTTGTATACTTGTAAATGAGATAAAACAAATTGTTCTAAATTTTCCATCAACAGTTTTATTCTGATTTTTCAATGCACAAAAAAGAGCCAGGCAGATGATGAATCCGTTGCTTGATCAAACAGATAGCACAAAAACATACAACAAACAACGATTAATAGAAGGTTGCGTATATTGTTTTCAAACTAAGGTTGCACAATCTGAGATTTTAATACATGTAGCAAAAGGACACTCCACCTGATTCAGGTGAGGTCACAAGCCGAAGTACTGATCATACCAAAAGGCCCATCTAACCTAGCTTTTACTAGTTACATCAGAGAAACTGCACAAAAGCAACATACAAACTGCACAAAAGCACTACAACGTCCACTTCATTCCTCATCAGAGTCCAAAGTGTAGTGCTCCTGCTTCCACAACTTCCGCTTGACCTTTGTGCGTAACACCGATCCCATGGCTAGAAGCTAACATCTAGTAGGGATTCAGTCACACCAAAATCTATTTTAACAGGATCTTTCATTTACAAATATCAAACCAATGCTAAACTTAATAGGGTTAGGACATCACCTCGTCGTTAGACTTAGTTGGTCCATCGTGGTCGTCGTCATCACTCCACAAGTCTATCATCATCGTGACTTTAATCTTTCCTGACAGAACAATTTCATACTTTCTGCCTTTAGACTGCATATTATAAGCAAAACAGGGACAGAACCAATGGGTTAAGGGCATGCCATTTTGTTCCATTTAAACATGAATTAAAAAGGATGAATTTATTCTGGTAGTCTTACAAACAGGTCTAAAATTCCTACCACAGCAAGGACAACAAGTAACAATTTATACCACAACAATACCTACCACAGCATAAGTTTCACTTCAAACAAAGAGGGCCTGATTATACCATGCACATTTGTTTGCCAAACGGTTTTCTCAAAACAAGAAACGTACCTCATCCAAGATTGCTGGAAACCCTCTCCAGTCTACAAACTAGAACATGCATCTAGTATTTGTAACACAAAGATTAAACAATGTTTGATATACCAGGGGAAGAAAAAAAGATTGGCACAGAGCAACTGCATGCTACAGATTTTCCATTCGATGTATTTTTACCACAAATATTTAATCCAGTCCAAAAAAAACCCTTCATTTAATCAGTGCAACCCTCAATAAGCTTTATCTAGATGCATTTAATCAGTGCTTCCTTCATTAATCCAATAAAAAAAACCCAACACAATCCTGCCTCAAAACCACAAACATGGCATGGCTACTTCATATATTGATTTCTCTACTCCCATGCTAGAGTACATCATAACATCCATTCAGAGTTTTTCAGATGCATTTATACCATAACTATGATATCCAATCCAAGAAAAAATCCTCAATTAATCAGTACATCCCTCATTACTCTTTATCTAGTTGCATGCAATTAGTACAGCGCTCATCAATCCAATCCAAAAAAACAAATCCATAATCCAGGCGGAACCAACAAAATCCTACGTTTTATCTCACATCTAAAAATCTTAGCTTAAAGAAATAGGGGTCTTGCTCACCTTGTTGTTGCGGCGCTGCGCGGCTCCGGCGACTGCTCCGACTCCCAATCCTTCCTGGGCCACCGTCGGGATAGGGTTGACGTTGAGGGCGGCGCCGCCAGGGGGAATTGCTTCCTGGGCCACCGCCTGGACAAGGTTGACGTTGATGTCGGCGCCGCCGGGGTGCATTGCTTCCTGGGCCACCGCCGGGACAGGGTTGATGATGATGTCGGCGCCGCCGAGGTGCATTGCCTCCTGAGCCGCCGTCGGGACAAGGTTGACACCGATGTCGGCGTGCGCCCGCTTCCGGGGGGTGATCTTCGTGCGCGGCATCAGGGCAATGGAGTTGGGCGACAAGGATGTAATCGGCGATGAGGGCGAGAAAACTAAGCAGGGGCGATGCCTCCGGAGACGGAGGAAGAAAACCGCAGTGGTTGATGGGACACTTTGGTAGGAGAAGGCGGCTAGACTTTTTGCCTTTCTTTAGTCTATTAGGGAAGTAGGGACACATCAGTTGTTTCCACCCCCAAGCGGCTAACAAATAGAGCCCACCACGAAGGGCCCACACAGAAACCGCACACCAGAGAGATGTGACCCACGAGCGTGCCCCTGATCTAGGAGACGACTACCTCGCGTGCGCTTTTTCATCTTTGCGTTTGACTTGCGGGTCCCACCTGTCGGCATGTGATGAACTTATTTTTTTATTTTGATTCCTAATCAAAACTTAAAACAAGTTTATATTTCACATATGATGTCCAAATCAGGAGGTTTTTTCCCCTACATTCTTAGAAAACAAAAATCTATCTTATGGAGTCCATTGCATTCCAAATGACAAAGTTTGAACAATCAAAATTTCAAAATTCAGAAATTGATATCTAGAATTGATTTTTTTGAACACTAGATAATGTCAAATGGAAAAGTGATGAATACCAAAGTTTCATATCTCAACAAGATTTACATTCTTTATTTACGTCATTTTGTCATTTTCAAAAGTGGTAACTACACGTAGTACAAAATTGACAAGTCTCTAACATAGTATCTTAAACTATGTGAGTGAATCTAGAGTTAATGAACAATGCGTACTACCACTTTCTCAAATTAAAAAACGACTTAAACAAAGTTTGTAGATCTCGATGAGTTATGAAACTTTGGTATTCACCACTTTTCCATTTGACATCATCTGGTGTTCAAAAATATCGATTCTAGAAATCATTTTTTGAATTTCGAAATTTATCCTATTCAAACTCTGTCAAATCGATTACTGGCTTAAATAAAGATTGTAGGTCTTGACGAGTTCTACAAGTTTGGTATTCACAACTTTATCATTTGACAACATTATGACCCTAAAATGTAGTATCAACTTTTCAAATTTCAAGTTTTTGTCTTTCAATCTAATTACTCGCATGGGGAACTTAGCAAAATAATAGTTGTATGTACATCTCAATTAGTTCTAAAACTAATCAAGATATCATGAGTGCAAAAAATATCTAAATCAAAACAAAAGTTCTTTCAATTTTTTAAGATTTTTGAAAACAATAGCAATTTGTGAAGGTTTTTCAAATTTTTATCTTTCAATCTAACTTGCATGGGGAAATTAATACATTTCAACGTCTGTGTAGGAGAATATAGGCAAAAAAAGTTACTGTTGGGATTCAAACCTAGAAATCAAAGCTAGGGGATGAAAACAACTACCATTAGACCACTAAATCCTATTTGGTTTATTGCCTCCATGTGTTTTTAGTATACCATAATTGCGCGCACGCCACATCGTCTCGTTGGGTCCCACGTGTCAGTGCAGAGATTCAGATGTGTTCTTGAGTTCATGATGGACCTCCTAACCTTGTTTCTTTGATTCATAATCAAAACTTAAAACATGTTTATATTTCACGTATGATGTCCAAATCAGGTGGTTTTTTTTCCTACATTATTAGAAAACAATAATCTATCTCATGGAGGTAGGTCAGATATGGTGGTCCATGCTGTAGTATTTCCTAATTTCCTAGTTTATACATGCTAACTTCAGTAATGCCAATTAACAGATCAAGGGAATGGGTGAGCAACTTCGCGTCCTTCTGAAGCAGAAATATTTTAACCCTGAAGATGGTGCCTAAACATGAACAAGAGTTTGGTGGTCAGCTTCTGATGTTGGCCTGCACTTGTTTAGTTATTCCTTTTGTTAAGAAGCCTTGAGCTTGTTGTTGTTGATGGACTTATGGAGTACTGATGAACTGATGTATGATGCTATTGTGCGCAAGCCTTGCTTGTGCCTGATGGACAATTAAAAAATGTAGGAAAATTATATAACTTTTATGTTCATCTCTGCTGAATGGTTGTGTTCATGAGATGATTTCCTTTTTTTACGTCCATGAGATGTTCTCGTCCTCCTTGTACTTTTTTCGTTTCTATGCTTTATAATTATTTTGATCTATACTTTTCAATCAGAAATCCACATAAAATGTTCATGAACACAACAATAATAAGAGCAAATTTCTTGCGAGCAAACGGAGAACACATCTGCAATCACAAGGACGATCAAGGGTAATTTTAATACTAGCACTCACTAGCGAACATATATTTTCCACTTAAATAATGCCATTATACAAGGTCATTACATAAATGCCTCATTCATCAAACCTAGTTGTTCATGAGATCCTACTTGTTCATTTGTACGTCCGTTCCTAATATATGAGAAAATGGAGGGAGTAGTTCACTACACAAAAGCTATCTATCATTTCTTGCAGGCGTGCCTACGGGAGTGCCCAGCGCTTGATCGCCAGCCGGAGGTCCTCCACCTTAGCCTCTATTGGTGGTCGATTTCCGTCAACCAAGAACACTTGTTATGTTATAGTTTGGATTTCATTTTGGAACTAAGCCGCCACTAGGCATACTAATGTGTGTTTTGGAGTATAATGTTTACGCAGGAATTCATGCACTAAATGAGGAGAAATACATTCGGTTCGGAGGATGATTTACATGATGATCAAGAGGCTCTGACCGTGTGTGAACTTGACTCCAAAGGTGGCAAGGACCAATGAGCTTCGAAGAAGAATCTCCGAGGGCCAAGATGAAAAGACCGGAAGATCATGCATAAACACCCCTTGACTTGGTCGCAGAGATAATGACGTCCAAAGCCCATATCCAAAGGAGGAAAAACCCCAAAGTGCAATAAACAACACGTGACAAAAGACGGAGGCGAACTGGGCCGAAAGTGGGCCAGGCCTGCTGGCCCACCCCCTCTCTACCTCGGTTCGCCGCCGCCTTTCTTCGGTGATATATTCGCAGAACCCTAATTGTTTGGAGGGAGGAGCCATTCGCGAAAGACGACCAGAGAAGCCTCGGGAGATCAAACACAAAGAAGAGGGTTGATCGAGAGGGTGAAGATCGAGGAGGATCATCACCTAGGTCAACGGAGGCCACCACGAGGAAGGAGGACGCCGGGGCCTTGCCACGGCGCCACCGGAGTTGAAGGACACCGAGAGACGGATTCCATCGGAGGCATCCACCATGTTCAACGGTGCCATGCCTAGCATCTTGATGGGGTAAAGTAATCGTTTGTCCATGGAGTTGTAATGGATGTTGACATATAGTCACCCGCTCTCTTGTTTGGATCTTTGTCTACCTTATCTTCATGTTGATGATGCTTAATGTTTAAGGTTAGCTACCATTGCCATCAGGGTTGCTCCCATAGGTCACGTCAACATACCGTGTTCATTAGGGTTAGAGATGATTACCTTCGCGTAGTGACTAGTACGAGGGAAGGGAAACGCTTAACTCTTTGTTCACATCCTTAGATATATTGGATCGAGGTTTTACCATGTTTTGGGTGATTGCATCTCAAGTACCTAGACTCCATGGGCATACGTCTTTCATACTCATGAACCACCTTTCTCTTTCTCTTAACATAATCTAGGATTAGTTTGTCTTTACTTTATAGATTAATCTTTACATCATAAAGTCCATAATCAACTAAGTTAGTGTTAGGTTAAACGCAAGTAATTCCCTTGCTCCGTGGATTGACAAGAACCTAGGGGGTCCCCTCCCTTGGTGAAAAAAGGCACCAAGTCACTCTGTGGACTTGCGGTGAGGTTGAACGCAGTTTTGAACCGTCAACAAGCCCCTTTTTCTGGCGCCGTTGCCGGGGAGCAAGCTAGTTTACTTCGTTTAAATCTCTCATTAATTTTGTTGATTACTAACATCTAACCTTTGTGTTCTAGAAAAACACACTCTTTTATTTTTGTTTTTGATTGTCTAGATGGCGCTCATTGGAAATCCTTTGGAGGAACCGGAAAAATCACTAAGAGACTATGCTAGCCCTCGATGTGAGGACATCAAGGTACAAGAGTCGGATTCGATTCTCGAGGCGACGAGATTTGAAATTAGAGTTCAAATCATCAAGATGGCGGCAACTAATCCATTCCGACGGATAAAGACGGACAATCCATATAGACATATCCAACGCTTCACGACATTGTGCAATACGGTGCGACAAGAGGGAGTTCCCGACACTTGGTTTAAATGGAATCTTTTTCCCTACTCACTTGTCGATGAAGCAACAAAGTGGTATTCATTTGCGTCATTCGAAGCCGAGGGAAATTGGGATCAATTGGTAAAGAAATTTTGTGCCAAGTTCTTTCCTATAACCAAGGTTAAACATATAAGGATTGAAGTGATGACTTTCAAGCAAGGAGAAGAAGAGGGGATTGATCAAGCGTGGAATCGATTCAATGAACTAGTTGAACAAGGACCAAGACTCAGATTCCCGGGTGATGTACTATTGCATACATTCTTTTTTCCCTAACCCCTAGTTGCATGGAATACGTTCAAATGTGTGCAGGAGGGGATCTCATGGAGAAAACACTCACGGAAGCTGCCAAACTTCTACAAAAAATAAGTAAAGCGGCAGCCATGCGAAGAGATTGGGAAATACGACTTTCGGGAAAGCCGGAATGCGACACAAGTGTGGCACCCCTTTCTGCAATTTTTAGAAATACGGCTCCGGAAGAGAAGAAAGAGGAACCAATCCTTGAAAAGGTTGAAGAAGACAAACATGAGGAAACTAGAACTATCCCGGAGAGTGATCACGCCGAGACAAGCAAAGCAAATGAAAGAACTATGTCAAGCACGAAGCCAATAAGGGAGTTTGAGCAACTGGATTGGATCCCACTTGATTTCACGAATTCTACAGTGCGCTCGATGTGTTACCAAAACAACGTTGCGGAGCCTCCTCCGGCTCCCTCTCGTAAATAATTTATTATGCTACATAAAGCTTTACACAGGGGCAACACGGTCATTTATCCATAGCATAACCTGATACCGAAGGATACTGTTGCCGTGCCATGGATTACGCATGATTCCGGTGAGTTACGCAAACTGTCGCCGTGCCATGGATTACGCACGATTCCGGTGAGTTACGCAAAATGTTTTTTCACGATTGGGTTCCTTGCACAGCCACCATGTTTATCCCTGGAGAAGAGAGCTGGTGCAAAGCGCCATGCAATACGCACCACGCCAGTGAGTTACGCATAACGTTTTCTCACGATTAGATTATCTGTTCCACCGCAAAATGCTTTACAGAGGATCCCTTTACATTATGTTTATCCCCAGAGAAGAGAGCTGGTGCAAAGTGCCATGGATTACACACCAGGCCGGTGAGTTACGCGTAACATTTTCTCAGTATTAGATGCCGTGCTATCTGTTCCACCGCAACATGCTGCACAGAGGATCCCTTTACATTATTTGCGTATCTGTTACGTAGCAGTTACCCCGCACCATCTGTGCAAGTGGTCACAGAAGATCTTCAATGATCCATTTACGCTTTTGACAAGTCGTAATATTGTGGGTTACGTACATCAGATACGTATGAAATATTGAGATATAACCCCAGAAGATCCACCGTAATTCTGAAGGATACGATCATGGGTTCTTGCCGTGCGTGTGGGCCAACACGATTAAGGCCCAAATTAATCATTGAGCGACCATGTTGCATCTTGGCAGCCTTGTCTACCCTATACGGTGCCCCTTTTGTTCATGAGCCCTTAGCGTACACTATAATTCAGTATACGTTGGATCATGTTTTTACTGTATTGACCTCAATGTTTCAAAAAATAAGGATCCAAGGCCAAAGTATTTATTATAATATATCCTTCCACTTTTTTTTGAGGCAGGCTGATTGATTTGGATGTACATGGGCTTCATGGGCTTGGAGTCTAGGAATGGTTTGTTTGTGGGGTGGGGGGGAGTGGTTCAAAGCTATGCGGATCGGATGACTTCTCTGAACGTGATTGGTCCCAAAAATCTCTGAACATGATGAAATCTTTTGCATCTATGCTTGATCCTATCATCAGTGCTCACAATTAGGTCCATTCATCACCATTATACGTACGAACGGTGGTGGTAACCCAATCTGCCTTGATGTCTCGTGCGTAGTGACCGATTTACAGAAGGTTACGCAGTTCGGCGGCCATCTGGACGAGACAAGAGAGGAGGTAACCAATAGTCGAACCAAGTGATAGGTTACGCGCGTGCCTGAGGAGAGTACATGGCTCGTGCGAAACTGAGTGGTCCAAGTTATGAAGATCATAGAGAGAGAGGTAGATAGACAAAACAGCTCACATGTGTTTATGAAAGCGTGTCAATAAATGTCCAATGGCAGCGGCACAACTACCGCTCCTACTCATGTTGTAGTGGGTTGCTCAGTTTGGGACATCGACTATTCGACTGTAATGACGACGGTGCGGCGGTGCCGGCTAGTGGTGGCCGCAAGTCGTGGTATGGAGTGGTACTGTGGTAGATCCGTGTTGTATACATGTGTTTTGTTTTGTTTTGGTTGACTTGAGGCAGTGGAGTGATGCAACTGCATCGAACGCACCACGGTATGATGAACACATCCGATCCGCTGCTAAGCCTGCAAATCAAAAAATTTCACGAAAGCAATCATATAGTAGATGCGGAACGAGATCACTAGCTGTTACACAGCTTCAGGTGCACACACATCATTTCATGCAGTATATATAAACGAGTGTACGTACATATGCATTTATACTGCATGAAAATATGTGTGCATACATCGGTACCTTCCTGTAGTGATAATAACGAAGCACTGAAGCACCCAAAAACAACTGTGTATCCCTAAAAAAAAACCCAAAAACAACTGTGTGACTCGCTGCTAAAGACCAAGGTAGAAGTAGAAGATCATGTAACCTCCGGAGGGGACGCCCAACAAGTGAAGGTAGGGCACATAGAAAGGACCACACATTGGTCCTGCAGACTCCGGAGTGCCAACCGGGTGAGCGTCGAAGCAGGAGATGCTCCGAGAGCCCAGCGTGGAGCCGAGACACCAAACCCGCCCGACCCAAACCATGTGACGGGTCGGATTGTTTGCCCGAAACTGATGGGTCGGGCGTGGTAACCCGAAGGACCCGATCCGCCGACCAGGAACTTTTCGATGGGCCGGTTATTTCGAACAGTGGACGACTTTTCGGAATGGCTTTTTCAGTTTTCGTCAGGTTTACTTCGTTCGGTTCTCTCGTTCATTGGTTAATAGTAATTAATGCTCACCCCCGAGGCCCCACCCATCTCGTCAGGCAGGCAGGCTAGGCTTTCATAGGCATATGGTTTTGTAAACAAATAAACGATCTTATAGAGATGGGCCGTGGGCGTATGTGTGAGCGGTCGACTTTCCAGTTTTTTTGGATTCCTTCTTTGTAAACAAATAAACGATCTTATAGAGATGGGCTGCTATGAATTTTCAGTGTCATTTGTGAACTTTCACAACAACATTTGTAATTGCCGTGTATGTTCTATACTAACATAGTTTTAGTCTCAACGTCTCTTCTATGCATGATGTACTAAACGAAGTTTATTTGCTAAACCTATGAAACTTTGCGTGACGAAATCTAATGAGCATAATTAATCTACGATTTTGCTGCAGTAAGATTATTCTCGCAAATTAGCCCGAGTTTGTGATGATAGTTTTAAAACTGAGTTTGTCTAATAACCGTAATTAGTGGTCAGACTTGTAACTTTGGACCGGATAAAGTTTAGCCACATATACCAAATACATGTCATCACATAATCATGGTACCATCCAGCTTTCGCACTTCCACCTGTAGCACGTGGTTGTCGTCTTCCGACTGGTCCTCCCACTCATCATCGTTGTCGACGCACTCACCCTCGCGGATGGCTTTGAAGAAGCAGGTGTCGCCGACCTTGAGTTGGTTGTCCTGAATGAAGTGGTACCAGCCGTACTTGAAGTGCGCTCTGACCCCTCTCGCCCCCTACGCGTGGTTCAAGCTCACTATCCACGACTGACCGCGCATCCGTAGTTCCACGAGCCGCCGTCGAGCATACCCGTGCGCCTCCTGGAAGTGCAATGGCACGTTCTGCGATGGCATCGCCAAGACGACGCGCGAGTTAGATGTGGATGCACTGCATAATGCAGTAAAGCAAAAACTTGCAGCGATGGCAACTCACCAATTACTCGGACTCCCTTGACCACAAGTTGCATGCCTTCAGGCACATGATAAATTGAGAGGGCTCAGCCACGGGCAGCAACCTGGAGCCGATGTTCCCTCCGTGCGAGAAGTTGGCCTGCAGGTATCAATGGCGGCAGGCGGACATGTCGAAGACAGTTACGTCGAGCGTGGCCGTGGCATGGTCATACCGAAACACGAGCAGCTGGCAGTCATGCAGGTCGTGTGCACGATAAAACTCCTCCCAACCTTCGGCTAGGTACATGGAGCCGATGTTGTCGCCGACGGAGATGCTCACGCCCCACGTACCCAAGCCTACGTCGTCGACCCGCAGGTTCAGCGTCCGGCGACCTCCGAGCTGCTGCACGAACTTAGGCGGCAGCACCTGCACACCACGGTCGAAAATGCTGATCAACAATTAATTTGTAAGCACAACACCCGGATATCGCTTTTAATTAGAAGCAGCACTTACCAGCGATTCCTAGTACATCCCAGGGGGCAAGATCTTGTAGAACTCGAACGCGTTGTCTGCGTACAATAACAGAGAATGTCATGCTATGTCGTCAATGACATGCATGCAGCAAAGGACTAAAGGGAAAATTAGATGTGTACCATTAAAAGAACTGGTCTTTAGAGAAAAAGCATTGAAAGATCAAGCTTCAGAAATCTAGCACCGAAAGTGTTGTCCGTTATTGATTTCTAGCACAACCGTGAACTCAACATTACCAGGCCTCCCAAACACATTCACCATGGCAGAACAGACTGTCGACGGTGTCTTCTGGTGCCAATTCCGGTGATTTTAGTGGCAGAGGAGACGGGGAACGGGGACTGCAGTAGCAGGGGCTCAACATGATTCCATTTTGCAAGTCCGATGGGGAAGAGGTGGCCGGGACGGGAAGTTCACCGGCGGCGCCCGCTCGGGGCCGACGGCAATGGCGAACGCAGATTGCCCGACCACAGCTGGCGCGCGGGGCTGCCGGCGTGTGGGTCTGGTCTGTGGGAGATGCTACTGCGCGGGGCAGCCGGTGGACAAGGGCATGCACGCGGGCCGGCGGCGAGCAAGGCAGCCGACAGGCTAGTCCAGGCGCGGGGCCGGCGGCGAGCAGGACAGGGGCGGGTCCAGGCACGCGCGGCCGCTGGCGTGCAGGGTTGCTGGTGAGCAAGGCCAGGCATGCAGGGGCGCGCGCTTGGAGGTCACGGGCAGGGAGCCTTTGCTCCGGTTGGCGGCGGCTGGAGGTTAGGGATGACGAGTGGGGTCTATGTGTCACAGGGAGAGGAAGGCAGCTGGTAACGGTGAGCTAACGTGAATGGTAAAAATCCATAAGTGAGTAAACTTTCGATGATATTTTTCTAGAGTTGAATCTTTCCATGCTATTTTTCCAAAGTCTGCATCTTTTGATGGTATACAAGTCTAATTTTCCCAAGACTAAGGGTTTAGTGTTCATTAAGTTCAGTACAAGTTACACAAAAGTATTGAAATTAAAAGCAAGTCAAATGCTATTGTTTGGGTGACTATTGTATTCTCTTTTCGAATTGTAATAAGCAATTAGATACAATTGCTTGTTGGGTGTACAGAAGCATGGTATTGGTATTAGACCATTCTTCCACAGCACCAGAGGTCAGCAGGCGAGGCACTCGCCGGTGGAAAGTCGCGGAGCTCGCCGTCGGATGGCTTGCCGGCGGAGAGGATCGACCATACGGGTCACTGGTGTAGGTTTACAAGAAGGGAGGGTCACAGTGTGGAGAGGAGGGGTGCCGGATTTTGGGGCGGAAGGGTGCTACGTGGCGGTGCTCGTCTCCTACGCATGGGATGTCACCGGTCGACGATCCGATCAGTGGCGTGAAGGACGCCGACGCTTACTGCGCACAACCTAGGCGCGCGCAGGAAACTACCCGCCAACCGCGCACGCGACGCTGCCGCCAGCCGTTCCTCCACCCAGCCGCATAGGATGCCACGCAAGTGAAGCTGATGCCACACGATATTGGATCATTGTTTGAGTTTCCAATTCATAGGACGTCCAAACAACCAAATTGGGGTCCCTAGATTCAAAATCCTAGTTCTACACTCCAATGCCAACATCCAAAAGCTACCTAAATGCATGGAGCGGGACGTATCAGCTGCGCTGCCGTGAGCGTACATCTTGCGGCAAGCACTCAGGTCGAAGACCGTGATGGCGAGCGTAGCGGCGACGCTGTCATAGCGGAACAAGAGAACATAGCCGTCTAGAAGTTCGTGGGCGCGTGCGAACTTGTCCCAACTGTGCGCGAGGCACATGGCACCGCTCTTGGCGTCGCCCAAGATCTCCACGTTCCACGGCGGCATCCCCTCACCGGCTAGCCGCATGTTCAAGATCTTGGCATCTCCAAGCTCCTGAACAAACTTATTCGGCAGCTTCTGAAAGTAGCAAGATTGATATGTGTCAGCGAAATCTCTTGCTCCCAAAGCGGACGGATCAGATTCGCAACCTAAACAAAGTATGCGATTCGATCAATTACCAAGGTGTCGTACATGCCAGGAAGAAGAATCTTGAAAAACTCTAGTTGTTCGTAGCTCAAATCTACCATTTCCTGTTCTTGCCCTACCCTGCGCGAACTGTCAGAGATAGATGAGAGAGGAGACGATTCACACAGGAGCTACAGACCTGGTGATGCCTGGGTACCTGCTGATGGGAGTAGCTTCTAGTATAAGGGAGGCTTTCATGACCAATGCTAGTCGCCATGTCTTGGGACTCTACCCTTTTGACTACCATTGACAGGAAAGACGTTACTGTGACATCCATGCCCCTCCATTTCGGTCGATGACGTGTGGGGTAGAGCACACTGTGGTTCCCTCGACAGACACACGATTGCAGATGTGCGAACGGCATGCGTCACTTGTGTACTTACTGAATCCACTTCCCGTGCATGCCGCATCTTATTGGTTTGATTAAAAACTACTCCCTCCATCTCTAAATGTAGGATCAATCATTTAAGAATGGTTCTCGCTCAACAAAATTAACATGCTTTCATATATATTATTGTTTACAGATAAATATCGTCATGTAATCGTTTTGGTGTTTCTACTTTCACATTTCACCTTAAAATTTTGCTTCAAAATTCCTGCAGCAATGCGCGGGGTATCACCTACTAGTTATTAGTTACTCCTACCTCATCTGTGACATCGCGATGATGATCAATTAAGTTGGACCCACTGGGTTACGCACAATCCATGATGCACACGCGGTGCTTTAGCCTAGGTTACGCGGCTTGCTGCCAAGCCGGGTTACGCACGGTCACTGTGTCGTGTCGTGTGTACAGCCTTGACGGGACGGGATGGGACAGACCTACTGCTGCAGGCGCCTCCGCTCCCGTCCCGCCATGTCGTCCACAGCGACAACAGCGCTGCCCGCCCTGAGGAGTAAGCTGGACCCCCTGGGTTACGCACAACCCATGACACACACGAACACTGCATCCACTCTGCAAAATCCACGCTGCATGGCTCAACACTGACTGGGTTACGCACAATCCATGACGCACACGCGTACTGCATCCACTCTACAAAATCCGCGCTGCATGGCTCAACACTGACTGGGTTATGCACTGATTGGTTGCGCAAAATCCAGGCTGCATCCGGTCGTGTCGATTCTACGCGTCACCTGCTCCATCTCGATTACGCAAGGTTCGGCAACGCACCATCCCGTGGTGCATGCATCACCGACTGGGTTACGCATGCCAGCATCGCGGTTGCCGCGGGACACGGCGGGTGGTGTCGACTAAGCGCGTAACCTGCAAGGTCTCGGTTACGCAGGTGCCATTCAGCGGGCTGCGCACTAGAGAATTCCATGGACGACGCGTCAGCAGCCTCCCCGGCGCGGGCTTCGCTTCGGGGAGAAGCAAATTGTGTACAGCCTTGACGGGACGGGACGGGCCTGCAGGCGCCTCCGCTCCCGTCCTGTCGTGTCATCCACAGCCACAACGCCGCCCACCCCGAGGAGGAGTAAGCTGGACCCGGTGGGTTACGCACAATCCACGATGCACATGCTCTGCTTCATCCTACTCCTAGGTTACGCTGCTTACTGCCATTTTGTAGGCTCCTGATAGATGCCCTGAGTACTATTGGCAAAGGGAGTAATTTGCGAAGCTTATCAGTATCAAGAGGATCATAGTGCATGAGGAACCAGAAGAAGAATCGACCTGTGATGTGGAAGCTGTTTTCAGGAGGGTCATGCAAGCTGACAATGGTATGCAACAGAAGACATGAAGATGCAATGAAGTAATTAACTTTGCAGCTATATCAAAGATATAGTTTGTTGTTTTTTCATTTTCTTTCTTTTTCCTACCTACTGTGATCATCTCCCGGGATCGTAGTCTTGTATTTGCTGCTATATCAATGAAATGTGCTGCACTGTGTCAGGCCCGCACATCAAGAGACAACAGGTGAAGTGGAATGCGTAATCTGCACAGTGTCGGTTACGCATGGTGCAACCTCGTGTCGGACCTGTGTAACCGATACCTTTTGGTGGCAGCGCCCGGCAGGTTACGCACGAGGAACCATGATGGATGCGTGAAGCAACATGTCTCGCGGTTACGTAGGTGCCCAACGCATCTCTTTGTGAATTCTGAAACGTCACCGTTCACACGGACGACTCGAACCACGCGCGCCTCGGGTCACGCCGTCCAGCCCCAGTGCCCCTTCTTAAGTACAGCAGGCAAGGCGTGGCGTGTCCATACTCCATAGCATCTCATATTCCTCTTCCATTCCGCTCGCGTTCTCCATTTTGTCTGTTCATTTCTCCCGTTTGCCATTGAGAAGATGTCCAACAGCAGCGACTCCGACGACTGCAACTCCTACAATGGCGAGGAGGAGTTCGCCCAGATGGTCACCGAGATGGCCAACGAGTTCGCCTCTGGTCAGCGCCGCGTTCACCACGTCGGAGGGTACTATCACTGTACCTTCTGTCCCGGCTGGATGCAACGCAACTGGAGCCTCCTCGAGTTGCTCAACCACGCCACCGGGTTGTCCACCAGAGGCAATGGCCTCAAGGGGCCGCAGCACAAGGCGCTCGCTGACTACATCCTTTACAGCAGCGAACTGGCCCGCGAGCGCGAGATCGGTCGTGTTGGTGACTGCAGTGGCAACCTCGCCGTGCAGGCAGAGAGGGACCGCATCCACGCGGCCAACCGGGCGAAGACGACGAAGCGCAAGAGCAAGGTTTTGATTCTTTCTTTATTCGCACAACATGTTGCACTTTGCATTCAAAATGCTTTACCCATTTTAAACTTTGTCTTCCTCTTCTCATAGCGCACGACGGCTTATCATCTCCCCGGCTTACCATCACAAGCGTCGTCCCGACGGAGGCGCCGGCTGGTAGGCTGCGGCTCACTGATAGTGAGATGCGCGGAAGGATGCTCCAGCGGTGTCCGTACTAGGGCAGGGTTGCCCTTTATCTTAATCTATCTAGGTTTACTATTTTCGCTATATGTAATTTCGATCCATACTTTATGTATCTTAATTTCGTTCTTTGTTATAATGAACTTGCTATAATAGTGTTATGTGTCTAATTTAGAGATTATGTATTTTGGATTTGTTCACTACAAGAAACTATTTAATCTGTGACGCATTCTCCATGACGTTTTCAGAAAACATCACGAAGAGCACTGCGTCTACGACGTATTCCTTTTTTTCGTCACGGATGTGCATTGAAGCCCAAAACACTGCGACGATTTGTTAAATTCGTCACGATTCTATGACGTATTCCTGTTTTTCGTCGCGGATGTGCACTGATGGATTTTGAAGCCCAGAACACTATGACGATTTGTTAAATTCATCGCAATCCGGCCCACAGCGCTGCAACGTTTTAGCAGATTCGTCGCGATCAGCAAATAACAAATACTCATGTTAGGAATGGAAAAAAATGATAAATTTAAAAAATCTAAAGATCAACAAATAACAAATAGTCATGTTATGAATGAAAAAAATTGAAAAAATAATAAAAAAATAAAAAGATCGCAGTGGCCGCCCGTGGCTGCTCCCCTGCCGGCCTCGGCCAGCCCCGGCCGCGCCAGGCCAGGGTGCGGCCAGCCCCAGCTGGCCACGGCCAAGCCGCCCCTGGCCACAGCCAAGCCGCTGGCCGCGCCAGGCCAGGGTGCGGCCAGGGGCAGCTGGCCCCGGCCAGCCGCCCCTGGCCACGGCTCCCCCGCTCGGCCAGCCGCCCCTGGCCACGGCCGGCTGCGACCCACCACCTCACCGCCACGTCACTCGGACGCCCCCGCCACCTCACCGGGTCGTGCGCCTCGTCACCAGGCCACCGCACGCGTCCACAAAAAATCAGCAAAAAAATCGGCGCGCATGTGCTTCGAACCCGAGCCTTTGGACGGGCAAACCTAACGCCTTACCACTACGCTACACCAGTCATTGTGCTGCTGTATGGTATTTTATTGCTTATATCTTCATCAAGTGTCATTGTGCGGGAAATTAAAACAAAAATGTGCGTAGTGCGGGAATCGAACACGGGTCGCCGGAGGGGGAATAGGGATCCCTACCACCACGCTAAGCAATGGTTAGTGATGTATGGAAGGCACAAACCATTTTATAATAAACCTGTAACATGGTCATACTATAATGAAGAACACATGTTTGATTCATCATTTTTCTTTTTGATTTGGAATTAAAATTTGTAATAGGTATTTCTCACTCGCAAGAGCTCCAAATTCGATGATTTTTTTTCTGTATTTCTCTAAAATCAGTATCGTATATATAATAGTATTTGTTTGTATATTAAATGCTATTTCTTGGATCGGTTTTATATGGACCATTTTTCGCACTTTAGTAAATAATAGAAAAGCATGTTTTTGAAGAACAAATGGTAATGTAACTTCATATTTGCTAATATTATACTAAATACAAGGTTGTGACCAAATTGGAGCTGCATATGACTTAAACAATGTTATGAGGTCTTCAAATTTCAAAGGTTTGAGTATAGTTATAAGAAACTATGTGAGAGATGTTCCTATTTGTGAACATCTATAATATCACTTTATTATAACCATATGATTTTTTTACAGTAGGATTATATGCTTAAAATATGGTTCCATGTCGACTTGTAGAATGTTTTGAACAAATTTAAATATTATTATAATTATCCTATGATAATTTGAAGGTAAATGGTTGAATTATCTCTAGCAAACAATTTGATTTTTCATCTATCTTTTGGACATGGGCTATAATGAAACATGTGATTCTAAATATAAATTTTCTCATATTTTTTGAATTTATTAAATGGTACATACAATTCAAATTTGAACCTAAGTAAGCAATAAAAATAGTGAATGATTTGTTTAAATGGACTAAAACTTAGCTTGGGCCGTTTTCTGTTAAAGCCCAATTCATCCTAGTCGTTCATCTCGGAACTAATGATTCATGTAACGCTATTGGCTTGGCTGCTTTGGAGGTGAAGAACACAGGGATAGTTTGTATTTCTTCTTTTAATCTGGAATTAAATTTTGTGACTAGTATTTCTTCGTCATATATAATCCAAATTCGACGTTTTTTCTTCCTGAATTTTTCTAAAATCACGATCTTTTCTTTAATGATGTTGTTTTTTACAGATTCTATTTCACGATCCTATTTATATGCTTCTATCTAGTTCCGCCTAAATACCGATTAGAAAAACCATTTATTTTGCACAAACATTGCTAATGTAACTTTGTATTTTGCAATAATACGCTAAACACAAGGTTATGGTAAAGTTTGAAGTGAATATGAATTCGAAAATTTCGAAAGGTATGATACACTTTAATGTTCAAGTAATGTTTCATGAAACTATGTCAGACATGTACCCATTTCTAAACAACGTAGGTTCTGCTGTTACCGAAATCATTTGAAATTTTGGTCACAAGTTTATGGACCCTAATTATGTTACCACATCAATGCGTAGAACCATCCGACCATTTTATGATATTATTTGAATTATTATATTGTAAATTCGAGATGTAAGTTTGAATCATCCATAATAAACTTTTGAATATTTCAAAGATCTTCAAGACATGAGTTGTAATGGAGCATAAGAGTATAAATATCATTTTTCTACATTTTTTGGAATCATATTGGACGTACACATAGTGCAACTTTACAATTATTTCAAATAAATGCAGAAATTCACTTAAATGAACAAAAATACCAAACTTTTTCAAACAAAAATGAAACTCCTCCGTAACACCTTAGATGCCATTATTGTCATGTCAAAATTTAACTGATGATATATAGCATAGTTTTTTTTGCTATTTTGTACACAAGGTGTGTTAATTATCTATTTTAAAAAATAGGAAATAGTGTGGCAAAGTAAAAAAAATCCCGCCCAGGAAATTTACAATCGCTGTACGCCCGCGCGCAACCAAAAAACCCACCACGAAATTACTACAATACCCATAGGATTTCCACCCTCCTTGCCCACCAACTGAAGGCCAAATTGGTCATTTCGCATATCAGGCGCCCACCAATATATATCGCGCGTTTCAGTCACAGCAAACCCTAGCCGCATTTCCCCCCTCCCGCAGCCGCAACACTTCTCCCTTCCCCTCAGATCTAGCGCAGCCCTCTCCGCCTCTCCCCTTGGCCTTGCAGGCACGGCGCAGCGCGGCGCGGTGCGCCCCGACTCCCAGCGAGCGGTGGCCGGGAGTCGCGGCGGAGGCGCACGGCGCGGCCCATGGCCACGGTCGAGGGGGAGGTGGTGCTAGAGGCGGCCCCAGCGTTGGTTTTGGGGTCGACCGGAGGAGGAGGAGCGGCGGGGCAGGCTGGCGATGGAGGAGAAGAAGGCGTCATCGCCGCTGATTCCGCCACCGTCGAAGATCGACCTGGAGGCGGGAAGTGGTGGGGACCAGCTGCAGTGCCGAATCTTCCTCGAGACTGATGGTGAGGGAGCCTCCGTGACCGCTGCTTCTTACTTTTCCCCATGTTTTCCGTGGCAGTGCGGAGGGGATCTCACTGCTTCGTGTGGGTGTGCAGGGAGGGACTTCATCGCACCGTGGAAGTGCAAGGGGACATCCAAGTACGTGCACCACGACTGCCTTGACCACTGGAGGGCGGTAAAGGTAAGCGCCGCTCCTCCCCTTCAGCAATGTTCAAGGTTGACAGAAATTGGGCGAAATGGTGCTGCCGAGAGTTGGGGAGGACGGATTTCTGTGTGCATTTTCTGTGGTTAGCTAATTTAGTGGCATCTAAGTGGAGCAACTGATTCAATCATGCGATGAATTGGTAGAGGGCTGAAATTGTGGTTTCGTTTGATTGATTCTGTGCTTAGATGTGGTAGCTTGTCGTTGTGATTATGTATTAGTGCACATGTTTGCTTAGATCTGAAACACTATGGATGAAATTTGCATAGAAAGAGTAGTAGATGCGCAAGATTCCTTGCGCATATCTGTTAATTGTTCTATAATCTATTCTATTGTTGCAAGCCTAGCTTTGGCTGCATCAATGGTATATCCTTTCAACTGATCATTGATTGTACCTTATAATGCTTTGCAATAATTGCTTATCATCATAGCAGTTTTTACATCCCAGTAAAATTGCAAAGCAAAGAATTTGGATATATTAGCATGGCTGTTTGATCTATTAGACCTTCCTAACATGGCTATATATTTTCCCTCAGATAAGTGCATTTTAGTAGTTGTAATAATATTAACAGTGAATCTATGCTTGATTGGTTGCTACTTATCTTCCTGGCTCGAGCTATGTCGAGGTGATTCATGGGTCCAGCCGAACCTAGGTGTCCAGAAAACTTTTTTGAACCAACTGTTCCTCCCCTTCTACTAACAAGCATGTGCTCTGTTTTCTAATTGCAGCCTACTCCAGAGACCTCGAGCTGGAATTGGAGGACAACTGGTAATTGAGATGTGGACACTTGTTGAACATTGTTAGGAAAATAGGATGAAATGGCATCTGTTTGCACAGGAAAATCTTGTTGAACATTTTTAGGAAAAAAGGATGAAGCAAAAATCAGTTTGTTGGGTTTCCTGACCGTGAACCCACGACCTCACGCATCTAGATTGCTCCTTGTTCGTGCATAATCAATACTTATTGCTATGGCTACCTACATGTTACATTAGTTAACTGAATACAATATTGCGTAGATGGTGGATGCTAATCTGTATCAAATAACTTTTCTTAGTGCTCAATCCTCCAATTCTCTTAAGTGTTTGTTAGAATGTCATTAAGGTAAACTGTATGAGAATAAAAATATGTGAACCTCTTTGCTTTACTGCTTGCTTGGTGCATTCAGTTCTGCTCTACAACAATTATTTGCAGGCTATGCCTAATATCTTATTTAGCAGATAGAGAAGATTTCTGCAACTTGTAGAATAGCCCATAATTTTTAGAGCAAATATGCCAGTGACTATTTGTTATGCTGCTTTCGTGGTCAAATGAGTCTAAAATGTTTAGCACTAACTTTCATGGTATTTTACCCTGTGTGTGCAGAAAACAAGGTATATGCTGATGGTGGCTGACTTTCTTGGAAGTGGTATCGGTTGGAACTTGTTGATTCTGCATGAGAGTAGATTTTTGTTGATTTGTTTTACTCATGAATGTAAACCTATGATTGTATCTGATCTGGAGCTAATCCTGGTACTTTGGTTGATAAATATGTTGTATTTGGGCTGAATTTGATTGTATTTGGGCTGAAATGGATGTTGTATTTATTCTGTGGGTTAAAATGTGATGGGAAATTTTGGTGGGCTGAAATAGTTTCAGAAATTTTGGGCCACAATGTGGCCCACTTATAAATTGGGCCCATTATTCCAGGATAAATAAAATTCCACGTCAGCATGACATGTCACAACTAAAAAAGTCCACGTCAGCATCCTTGTCATTGTCCACGTAGGCAGCCACGTGTCATCCACGTAGGCAGCCACGTGTCATCCACATAGGTAGCCACGTGTCGTCCACGTCAACAGCCACGTCAGTGTCCACATAATGATCCATGTTAGCAGCAATCCGTGATGATTATTTTCGTCACTGAAACTGGGCTTTGGGTTGGGCTGTATGGGCCTCGGGCTACTCCGTGACGATCCAGATACGTCACGGACTGCGACGTTTATTAAGGAACGTCGACAGATTTAATCAATGACGCTCATTCCACCACGAAAATTTAAATCATCGCGGATGCTGATTTGCGACGAATTTTATTTAATCCGTGACAGAATGATTGCGTCACAGAATAAATAATTTCTTGTAGTGGTTTCGTTTCGTTATTCCATTCCAAACGCATGCTGTTTTGATGGATCCATCAGATTTGGACTTTGTCATTGGATCCGCTCGATTCCATGTCAGGACTAGGCTGTTATTGGGCCTGTAATAGGATAGCGGGCCTGTGTGCCGCCGTGGGCCATTGGGCTTGTGTACGCTGTTCGTCCTGCTGGCCGTATCCGTAGGAGGCATAGGCATTTATTTATCAACATATAATATCAAACAGTTGAACTGTTCTTGTTCCTCCTGGTGCTCCTGCGCTGTTCTCCTCTCGATTCCCCTTCTGTCTTCTTCCTAATCTCGGTTTCCTGCTGTTTCCCCTCTGATTCCCTTCTCTAATCCCTTCCCTACTACCTGCTGCTAACATTCCATCGACCACATCTTCTTCTCTTCCCCATGCACTGTGCTAAGCAAGTAGAGATGGTGGTGGTGGCTGAGTTATAAGCGCAACAATGTTCGCCAGAGGCCCAGTGGTGGGCTTATCTCTTGGGTTCGGTGCTGCGGTTTCGACTGGCAGGGGCGGTGCTATGATGCACATCAAGGCTGCCTGCTTCAAGTGGCCGGCACTGCGTCGTTGCAAGCTGGTGGCTTCGCGTCGTTGCAAGAATCATGCCAAACAAGTCTGAAATATGATGATTAAAGTTTATGGTACAACGAAAGAGTTAACTTGCGGCATATTTTGAAAGCAAAAGAGAATAGCTAAATACTGAAATAGGAGGCGACAACAAGCTAATCCTCGGAAAGGGACAACATGCATATATATGAGCTTTTGAATATTCATCGCAATGAGCAGAATACATATAGTAAACACTCTACAAATACATACACCATGGGCCCCCCTCTTTCATGGGCCCAGCCCCCTAGGACGGCCCTGCTGCTTAACCATGGTCAAATAAAAGAACTAACACTGAATGATTCATCGATGCCTACATGGGCTCAGCCCAACAAGGAGTTAGGCACGCAGGCCCAGTACAAAACCCAGATAGCTATTTCTATAATAAATGAGTACATAAGTGTTTACTTAATGATACATCTAAAAAAGTGTTTATTTAATGACAAGTGTTCGAAAAATGCAACAAATGGCATAGAGCACATCAAAAAATACAACCAATGGCATAGAGCTCAAGTCCTAATTTCCAATGCCGCTCTACAGTGAATGGAAGCATGTTTATTTGCTTTTCTCCATCAAATTTCTTGATACCAACAAAATCTTAGTATCTTTATACATAACTCTGAGGTTCAGAAAGAAGAGAGGTTTGTCCATCCTTAAAGACCTTAACATGGCAGAGTGTGACTCCAGTTTCATCTGCAAAAGTGATCTTTCTTTGTTTCCTTGGCACTTCAGGATGTGAAATAGCATTCTTCTTTGCTAGGCTCTGCAATTGAAAACATAGTCATGAAAGAAGCATCAGGTCAGATTTCAAATTTGTATATAAAAAATGTTAGTAGTCTTAAAAGTTGATAGGGATGGACCAATATTTTACAAAAGCGATTGCAGTCTTTGTTCATTATCGATAACCATTTCCTTGTAGTCTTCTCCACTTCTAATGCATCCTCAGAGGCTGCTCTGATCTGTCCATCGAAACAATACACCACATCAAACATATGTCAAGATTGGAGTTGTTTTGTTTTCAAAGTTCTAACCAGTATGTGTCAGTAAATGGACAAGTAAATATTTTTTTCTAAAACAAAAACGTATAAATGATCCGTTCTGCATCATCTACTTTACTTTTCATTGAATTAATATGCTTCTTACAACAAACTTTAAAATTAGGAATTTAACACTGTCTCACCTCAGCAATTTTGAAATTAGGAAGTAGATAATATGCTTCTGACGACAAACTTTCATCCACTATACTTCTCATGTGCTTCAAGCTCCTTGTAAGTTTTGCAGCTATGTTTTCTATATCATGCATCTGTCTTTGAGAAAACTCAACAGCTTTCTCAGTGTCTAAGACCACTGATGAATTTATCATGGAAGACCAAGTTGTCTGTTGATGATAGGGGGATCCTGTTGACTTGAGAACTCCTTTGCTTGTTGGGGAGACATCAGTCCTGCCCTTACATCTTCTATCCATGCTGAACATTGATCGGTCTTGCTTTTGTGCTGGCTGAGGTAATGATATTCTAGTTTTGTCACAATCTTCAGTAACAATTTTCCTCTCTGCAACAATAAGAAAGAGTATGATTATAACTGATCTTTGTACAAATATTAGAAAATATTAGCAGCAAATACTGCTTACTCAGTCTTTGGACACCATCACAGAAATCAATACCAGTCAGAGCATTGCAAAGTTTTTGCTGAGACGTTGGTGACATAATCTGAAAACAAAAACAGGAGGAGAAATATGTTAGTATGGCTATCTTGTTCATCATTTGTACTATAACATTATTGAAGGAATGGTTCAGACCTTTCTCTTGGAAAATAATTTCTTTGGACCATGTTCTTCAATTGATTCGTCGTCAATAAGAAGTTCTGACTTCTTAATTTGGCTATCAGTTTCCCGAGAGGTAATAGAGGAATTTGGATCTCCAGCAAATAATTTATGTGATTCTTCAGCATTAGAGATCTTTGGCGTGACACCGGTAGGGTTTAACTTACCAGTACAAGACTGGAGTAATTGATGTTGAAGCACTAATTCTTCTGGTCCTTCATTATTAACAGACCTACAAATATCATCATCTACTGTAGAATGTATCTTATCCTTCGATGGCCACTACACATTATCCGGAAGTGAGATTTTATTATCTAAAGCATTTCTAAGAAGTAGTACACTCCCCAGCTATTTCTTCAGTACAGTCTGGAAGTGCAATAAACAGTTACCCACATGATTGCAAGGGAATGTTTATTTCAAGAAGTATTTGCGGAAATAAGAAGAAAAAAGATGTAGACATTCATCTGAGAAATTTAGACAAATAAGAAATGTACTTCGTATGAACAGGCTAGTTACTCACTAATAGCAATTTCAAACTGCTCCAGATCGTCAGCTCTCCTTCCAAGCTTCTCCAATGTTGGGTCATCTGTTGTCGCTTTGAATGGGGAGCTATGTGTGGGGATAAGAGTATCACCTCTCATTGATGTTGTATCTTCCACTTCTACAGCACGTGGAGAAGATGTTAATACTTCCATCTTTCTATTAGCTTTAGCAGGAGATGTTTTTGGCCTCTTCTGCTTCAACACAATAAGAGGCTTATCAAGATCAGATTCCTCCTAGTCAGAATCTTTATCATATATTACGTGGATCTTCTTAAGCCTTGGAAATCTTCTAGGAGTACCCAAATCAATTTTTTGGAAGCAGAAGTAGGCATGTTTCCTGTAGAAATGCAGAAAATCAAGTATTATCAACACGTGCATGCTCCATAGATTCATGAATATCATCACTTAAAATGCGGATACTGCTAAAAAATGTAAACCACATCCAACAAGAGCATCAAACTCTTCAATAAAAAAAACAGTGAAACTTAATGTAACCAGGAAAAATGATGTCGACAAATAACAGAATCATAATATGTGATATAAGAGAAAAGGAAACATGAGTACCCGAAACGAACACCTTTTCTCCCGAAACAAATCTGCGATGCCCACCCCACCCCCCATGGAAATGCCCAGATAAACATAGATCTACACCAGCCCGCAGCTAACAGAAGTACCGAGAGGGGAGGTGGCGACGTGTTCAGTGGGAGGTACTGACCTTGGACGACAGCGAACGGCGGCTGCTGAGAGGGGGGGACGGCGAGACAATGCCCTGGATGCCGGCTTCTTGGCAACGCACCCCGAAGGCCCCAAAACAGATCAACTTTATATGGCACTCCCTCCATTCTCTTTTGATAGGAATACTCCGTATTTCCAAAAATCAGATTTTTACAAATGATAGTCCTATTTGCCATTGGTGTGGGCCGTGGCAATAAATGGCATAGGTAACAATGAGTATCACGAGTAGAATGCCATTTGACAGAAGAGAAGTTTAAGACTACTGGCTGCATGGTGCAAGACTGCCTGGGTTACGTACGGGGTCTGTTACGCAAATCGGTCGGGTCGATCTTGCGCGTCACCTTCATCCGGTCGTGTCGGTTCTGCGCATCACCTCAGCTCGGTTACGCACAGTTCGGCTACGCACCATCCATTCTGCATGGCGCGTGCAACACCGACTGGGTCGTGTCACCGTCCGTTCTGCTTGATGCAACACCACCGGTTCTAGATGTATGCGTAACCTGAACCCGCTCGTACCCGCACGGACTCGATTACGCACCTTGATGCTGCAACACTGACTGGGTGGTGCCGATTCGGTGCGTAACCTGCATCCGGTTGTGTTGATCCTGCGCGTCACCTGCACCAGCTTTGGTTACGCGCGATTCGGCTACGCACCATCTGTTCTTCATGGTGCGTGCAACAGCGACTGCGTTGTGTTGATTCAGCGCGTATCCTGTACAGGTTACGCACCGTCCGTGCTTATTGACTTAGTGTTTATTATTTGCTCGATCTCCCAGTCTGAAGATTACTACTCGTCGTCGCCGCCTGTATTATATTATTGCGAAACAAGAAAGGCAACCAAGTTAGAGGCAGCAGAAGCACACTCGTCGATATATCTACATGACAACGGAGTATATATGTATATTATTAGCATCTACCATACTGGAGGGATCGTCTTCGTTAACCTCAACGGATGGAGCATCAGGAGCTCTAGGTGGATCATGCAGGATGTACTGATCCGCCGAGATGTCGTCATCATCTTCCTTGTACATCACACCAATTGCGGCCAGAACATCCAAAAGTTCCTTCTCCAACTCACTCATCAACTGCGCGTACCCATGCATGAAGAACAAGAAAATGAGGAGATGGAAATTAAAATAATTAAACCGCGCAGAGTGTAGTGCGGGAGGAACACCACCAGATCGAGCATCCCACCAGTATACATACGTACCTTAATATCGTCTTCATCCACAGGCGGTTCTTCGATGGTGGGATGAGAAGGAGCGGCTGGCTCATCAAACAGTAGACGCTTGGCGGTGGGCGGCGGCGGCGTGTCCATTGTCTACAGACGCTTGGCCGGGGAACTTACATCATCAGTACCAGAAGTCTCGGGTCGGCGCTTCGAAGGTGTTTGCCTGGACCTGGAGGCACCAACAAACACCTCTTATGGCGCTGCTGGTGTAGTCATAAGTACTACTGTACTACGACGACTATACTACCTGCATCTGCTGGGAAAACCACTAATTGTTTCTAGTAAACCTACAGTAAAATGAGACGCTACAGTATGAATGAATAATGGAACAACACACCTCCCGATCCCTGTTTATATAGCTATACTGCAGTGAAAGGGCCAACGGAATCTGGGAGAGAGATGGAAATGATCGTCTCATTAGGGAAGCCTCCGTGCACCATGAAAAGCACGATCGCAAAATTACCGAGATAGTGCGCACGCGCACATATACCTAGAGAGGAACGCTCCTTGGTGGCTGAAAATGGCGGCCGGTGTTGATCCTGCGTAACCTGACCCAAACGGTTACGCGTGAGGCACTCCCTCCTGCTCCTGGTACGCGCACTTAGGAATGCGGGGTCTCGGTCACGCTGTGAGGATCGCTGCTTGGTGCAAAGACTAATTTAAACGAATCCATAATAACCTACAGGGGTGGACCTACATTATGCTGACCGAGGGCTCACTCAAATTCTATAAATCAAGCTAATCGACAAAAATTCTCTATATAAAATCTTCATAAATTTTTGTATTCTCAAGGTGTGCCCTCGCTCAAATTGTGCTCTAGGTCCGCCCCTGATAACCTGCCTTTCCAATCAGCACTTAACCAGTTTCAACCAGTGGCTGCGGCATAGGGCAACTACGACTGGGTAACGCACTGACTCGGTTACGCACCATTCAGGCAACACCGACTCGCAGGTGCAGTCACCACTGATAGTGCGTAACCGAATGGGTGTAGGTTACTCGCCTATCACAGGGTCCTGGTGATAGGCACACCCCGTAACGCAGTCGGTGTTGCAGGAACAATGCTGCAACCGTCGGTTCACCTTTTGCCTCCGTCCCCGCGCCTCCGCTAGGAGCTAATTTCTGCCATTTGTGCCCACGCGGAAGAAGCAGGTGAGATCAGATGTGGACAGGTCATCCTGGACGATTTCATAGCAAGACGCAAATGTGGGAGACGATTTCATAGACAGCGTGACCTCGACCCTTGAGCGCGCATAACTTCTTAGACGAATGAGCTCTGGACTGCAGAATAATTTCTAATAGTGAAATATAGTCGTAGGAATATGTTTTTTTTGGCCAAAAAAGATCGAGAACATCGTCTGGGTGAAAGAACGGAAATCAACATGCATGCGTAGTAGGGATCTATCAGATCTAGATTGTTGACGCCCCCAGCTCTCCAGCAGCTTATCCCAGAGCTGGTCGTTGGCCTTCCCCTCCTGTTGAAGGATCCTTTCCATACTCTCAACCATTGAGAGGAGATGAGCCGTGTAGACTTGGATGTGCGCGTTAACAGGCAAATCCACCCACTCTGTGTAGCCACAGTCATCCACCTGCAGGAAGAGACAAGACGCGAGTCAAGGCAAGTGCATGCCGATCGATCCGGTGTACTAAATGAAAGATGCATGGAAGAGTACTGTGCTATTAGAAGAAATTATGTTTCGGGATCTTTCTATGGAGCGAGGCAGCGGAAGAAATGGCGCCCCCCATCGATGTAGCTGACGTAAGTTTGGACGATGGCGTCCTCCTGGTGTACGCATTGAGGCCAAGGATGCGGTCGGTGAGGGTAGTCTCGAAGAGGATTGTTGTCGGTGTAGTAATGCCTACGGCTGATTACTGCTTGGTGTGGGGGCGGACGTGGTTTTCTAGGACCGCCCCATTCCACAGCTTTCCCTCCCATTGTCGCCTTGCTCTCCTCGGAGGAGCTGCTCAAAGGCTGGGGGGCGCAGCTTCTTTGGCATTCCGTTAGTTGTGATAGCATGGGGAGCAGGCCGCGATATCTTTTTTCTTTTCTTCTCTCACGAGAGGGAATGGGGGTTTGCCTCTTACTATTAACAACGACCCCCGGTACTTGAGGGCCAAGGTTGTTGCCGCCAAAATAATAATAATAATAATAATAATAATAATAATAGCGTGGCTGTCGTGCGCGCAATCCGGCGTCGAAGCCGCCATGCTTGGAATGTAATCTGCTGCTCGGCTGGTGGTATGGAAGGAGATTGCTACATGGTTTTGCCGATCAACATGAGATGCTGCTGCGAGCCAGAAGAGCGAACCATTTATTAGAAACCCCGGAAAGGCCGCGCTTGGCATCTCCTCCTTCCGGCAATTTCGGGATTGTTCTTTCATTTCACGTTGTGCTTTTAAAAATATCTAAACCTGCGCCTAGTTGGTCATGCACGATCCATGGTGCGTAACTTGCACCACAAGGTTACGCACGATCCTTTAGGGTTGACGACAGTGACCAGAGCATGGATCCAAACTCTATTTTGTTACTCGAGTTGAGTGAGAGTAATCATATCTTTGCCCACCTTTAACACTAATTCAAGTATTAGTAATTAATTAACACTAATTTAAACCAATACAACTTCTGTCAAAATCACTCGTGAAAGGCATTCATTTCATCTCCATCATATCCTGACCAGAATGTCCATCATCTGTTAATTACTTCATTGCTACAGAGATAATTCCCACAACAGCACACAGACCCACCATAACAACTAACATCTTCATGCTCCTGACCAAAATGCCCATCCTCTGTTCCATTCCATTGTCGGCTTGCATCACCCCGGAAGCAGCGTCCTCGTAAGAGGTCGTTTCTTCTTCTGGTTCTCATGCACTATGATCCTCCTGATACTGATAAGCTTCGCGAAGTACTCCCTTTGCCACTAGTAATCAGGGCATCTATCAGGTGCCTACAAATATAGTTCAAAAATGCTCAAACCTTAGTTCAGAAAAGCAATCACCACATTGAAACTCGACACGTTGAATGCATTAAAAAAACAACTCACCCCCTTGATGTTCCTTGGGCACTTGAAAAACACCCGGGCTCTATTCGTGTTAGTCGTTGCGCGGAGCTCAATGATCCGCGCCAACCCACAGACCGTGCACTTGATCAAGGGAAACCCGGTTTCCCTGCCCACCGTGTTGGATGATTCATTCACACATGAGGTGCTAGCCCCAGAGTCCGACGGATCCACCCGGCGTAGGGACATTGCGAACCGGAGGGATTGGTGACGGCGTGCCACCGCCGTTCGTCAACTAGGTCAAAAAGGTGAAGTTGGACGCCGAGTATTGTTATCACGAGCCACGAGGGGACGCCGAGTGTTCTTATCCCTGCTACATGCCCTCACAGGAATGCGTAACCTGCAGGAGGGCCGGACGGGTGCCGACTTGCCGTGTGGGCAACCCAGGCAGTTGCACGCAGAGCGCAGCGTGGCTCCAGCGTAACCCATACCGGACAGGTTACGCATGGATCTCAAAGCCTGCTTATCCCGCGGGGAGGTTGCAATACGCCAATACGCTACGCACCATGGCCCGCGGGTAATCGGTAAAACCCAGGTTGTTGCAGCACGCAGCGGGGCTCTCAGTTATGCAGGCCTCTGTAGGTTGTACCACTAGCTAGCACGCAGCCAGGCTGCATTGTTCCTGCAACACCGACTGCGTTACGCACAAATAGGCTTCAGATGTATGCGTAACCTACCCATGCTGCATCAAGTGGTGTCGATTCTGCCGTTACCTGCACCGGCTGCTCGGTTACGCACCATCCAGGTTGCAACCGCCTGCAATACGCACGCGCACTTCTAGGCTCCAGATGTATGCGTAACCTGAACCCGCTCGTGGGTAACCCTCTCGGATGCAGGTTACTTGCCGAATCGACACCACCGGATGCAGCGTGGATGGTGCGTAACCGAGTGGGTCCAGCTTACGCGCCGAATCGACACCACCGGATACAGCATGGAATCGTGGATAGTGCGTAACCGGCTCACGTTACTACGCACCATACACGCGTAAAACCGACCCGGTGAAGGTTACACATACATCTGGAGCCTATATTTGTTATTACGCACAGGCATGCGTAAAACCGACCCAGTGAAGGTTACGCATAAATCTGTAGCCATGAGTAAAAGGCCCGCTTGCGTTACGCACGCACACACGACACACGTATTTGTTGGTAGCGCCCAACCGGTTACTCACGAGCCGTGTATCCCAAGGCGCCCACGTGTGTAACTGAGGTGGTGCAGGTTTGGCATGCACACCCGACACGCCTGTTATGAGACTTTGGAACAGCGCATTCAGAGGTTCAGACTTGAAGGAAACCATTCATCATTCATAAAAGAATAATAATAATTAGGAGTTTAGGACTGATTTAAAAGTTCAAATAGGTGTACTTAATTAGAATAATAATAATTACTTCCTCCTATGTGCTTCTTTCTGTTGAGAGAAGTAAATTTGTGTCGCAGGAAGTAACCTGGGAGGGCTCTCCATGTATGACTAAAAGTTGCTTCCTCTTGTCTACTTTTTCTGTTTAGGGAAGTAATTTTGTGTCGCACGAAGTAACTTCAGAAGACTCTCGATGTAATGCTAAATAGAGAGACCTCTCCGTGGATGGTGCCCTGGATGCCGGCTTCTTGGCAACGCACCCCGAAGGCCCCAAAACAGATCAACTTTATATGACACTCCCTCCATTCTCTTTTAACACTAATTCAAGTATCAGTAATTAATTAACACTAATTTAAACCAATACAACTTCTGTCAAAATCACTCGTGAAAGGCAATCATTTCATCTCCATCATATCCTGACCAAAATGTCCATCATCTGTTAATTACTTCATTGCTACAGAGATAATTCCCAAAACGAATACAACCGAGCGGGTCCATGATTGAAAAGTTTAGGGAAAGCAGTGCCAAAGCACAAATCTCCTATAGTAAACCATATAGAAGCAAACCCGTTACTCACAAGATTTCTCTCAAACCTATCAGCAAATCTCATCGTCCACCAAATATCAACAATCAATATCAGCTGCCACTTGATCTTCCTTCAATCTCCACCAATGCAGAGGCAAAAAGTCACTGTAGTAGCATTAATTAATATTAACATAAGGCTCCAGTGACCCAGGGAAGTCTACCGAAAAGCTCTCTCAAATCCCGCGGCCACGCGCAGGAAATCACCTAGTTAAATCTATTAACGGCCACCAATATCATCATCATCCTCCAATACTGGACTACTTAATTCGGGATACCTAAAATCTTCGGCATAACATGTATTCTCAGCCTTTCTCACCTATATAGAAAAAACAAATAGTCAGTTGTAAATTGTGCCAGCAAGTCCGATATGCAAACAAATAAGGGTATAGTTACCTTCAGGCTTCGAATACATGTAAAAGATCTACAGCTGACTGTGCTAGGACCCTCAACTGCACTTAAATCATTAGCATGCCAAAGAGTAAAAGGAGGTTCACCGATAGGTGGTGCTATAAACGGATGATCCAGCCAATCCAGTAAATACAACTGTGTAGATGGCACATGGGTAAGTGATGAATTAAAATAAATAAATAAATAAATAAAAGGTAGGGGAAAAGAGTTCTTGATTGGTACTACATAATTAATTATTACCCCAAGAAAATAGGTGGATCCTGTTACAAAGGGCACACCACGTCGTCTGTACACCTCTGTAATATTTTGGCACCGTTTCTAAGTTTTTCCAAAATGTAGCCTACCCAGTCGTAGGTCATTATATTATTAACATCAAGGCAAACATCTAACAATCCTTTGTTTACAAAGGCAGATGTGTAGGAGCAAAGATTCTGTGTACCAAAAGTTAAGTCCAATAGGTGACGAAAACGTCATCATCACGGTCGTCAAGGATTCTGTCTATTATGTGATGGTTCCAGTTTTTCTTGTCGAGAGGCATGCCCAAGCATGTTTTGAAGTACATGGTAGACTTCTCATTGTATATCGCCACCACTTGCTTTCCCTTGTATGGTAAACCAGTCAATCTACAAAGACTTCTCTGATTCATAGGGATGCATTCGCCATTATCAAATTTGAAGCACAAATGCTTCACATCAAGGTGCAATAGCATCCAAACTCCAAGTTCCCGGAGTGCGTTGCTAATCTTCAAATCCAAATAATTACCAAAACCAACTTTTTTTAGTTTGGCCACCTGATTGGGATTCAACTTTCTTGTGATATCAATCACACTTCTTGGACTACACCTACTACTCATATTCCCAAAAACATAAGGTGGTTGATGCAATGTAAGAAAGCAACAAAGGAATATGGGGCAGATGATGAGATTGTGCCAGTGTTTACAGATAACCAAGGCACGAAGAATGGAACTAGGATTAGGTGGGAGACAAAGGAAAATCTCAACAAGGACTTCATCTGGCAATAGGCAAATATTATAACCAGAATGCTTCCTAATGTCAGCCACCAGATGAACTGTACCCTGTAAAAGTGCAACTGACTCGGTAAACCACTGTAGAAATGCATCTGACTCGGTAAACCACTATAGAAATGATGAGTTGTATGTTGTAACACGTAGGGAGACAAAAAAAGATCATAATATGTGATCATATCTGTAATAATATTATTGAATGCGGCAGTTTTAGAGCAACAAGAACTTAAAGGTGATATATAAACTGATAATACATGATAATTATTCAAAGACAGAATGATAATATTTTAATAATGAGTATAGGTACCAACATCAGAATATTTATTGCCCTTCCCACTCATCTTCTTTGCAATTAGATGCTCGACTCGTACCCACTGTATTATCCACTGCCCTGGTAGCATGTTATAGTGATTCTGCAGTACGTACAAACATCAATAAGAAAAATGGACATCCAAATAATTTGACCACTAAGAACAACATTATCAAAAAGGGATGGAGTAGAGACTAGCTACATTCAGCAAAAAAGGTCAATGGTAATTATATTATCGGGTTTCTTGGGCTTCTTATTGCTTGTTGGCCAGCATGCAAGTTGTCAGTAGTACTCACATCATCAACCGTAGTAGGCAATTAGCAAGCCTAGTGGCAATTATTATTCCATGCTGCTTGTTTGGATCACCTCTCATCCCTAGCAAGCGTAGGTAATCTCTATATATTGCATTGTACCAAGGAAAGGTAAACGTCAGGTGTAGAAATTTTTTAAAATCCCGCACCTTAACCATAACACACAATGGAAAGTCGTCCTCGCAGGAAATAGCACACGGTACCAAATGACACGAGAATTATAGGTGTGGAGTGGTAGGGTAAACAAAAAGGCAAATCATATAATCATTCACATGAGAAAGAGAGATAGGACCTCAAAAATTTTCCCTCTCTTTCTTTTCACCTTCCCGGCAAGTACCGGATCCTTACTCCAGCTGCATTCATCTGCCGACGACTGTGTTCCGCTGTTGATGGTGGTCCATACCACGTCATCCTCCATCATCGATCTACTACACAGCACCAGAAAAAAAATAGAAGGATGGAATACCTTATTTCTAGATATAAGATGAACTGGGAAATAACTAGATATAAAAACGGTTAGGGTTTCGGTTTGGGTGGCTGCTGGGGGCTCTAATCACCGGCGGCCTTAGAAAAGGGAGGTGGGCCAGAGGTAGGCCTAGCGGTGGACTGGTGGAGACAGGTTGCGGGGCAGATGGGATGTCGCCGGCGGGGGTCAGCAGCTGGACGTGGTGGTCGGTTAAGTTAGGAACAAAGCAATCGGGTGCTTCTACCCTACTCTATATGCGTTGGAGTTGGAGAGGGAAACGAGAAGGAACCGCTGACAAGTGGGCCTACACCACCCAGTCATGGTTGCAGCAAGGATGGTGCGTAACCGATCTCGTGCATGTAACACGCACATTCGTAACCACTGCCTAGATTCCACGAACCGAGATGGCGCAGGTAACGAGCAGAATCGACACCACCCAATCCGGGGTTACCTACACCCGCTTGGTTACGCATAATCGACACGACCTAGTCGGGGTTGCAGCACGCAGACACCATGGCTCGTGCGTAACCGCCGAGGAGAGGGTTACGCAGGTTCGACACAACCCAGTCGGTGGTGTTGCAGGAGCCATGCAGCATGGATGGTGCGTAACCTAGCCGGTCCAGCAGCTTACGCGCATAATCGACACCACCCAGTCGGGGTTGCAGTATCTGAGCGAGTGTAGGTTACGCACCGAATCGACATGACCGGATGCAGCATGGATGCTTGCGTGACCATGCCTGTCCACAGTGGCGGAGCTACAGGGTATGCCGGGTATGCACCGGCATACCCTGCAATTCCTTCAACTGCGAGTATACATATATGTATTTACGGAAAAATAGTAAAACATACGCACACATGTGTTGCATACCCTAAGTCAAGCCCAACCAACAGCAGGCCGAGCGAGCGTCAGGCCCATGTGGCCACGCGGGCACGCGGCCTATGCGATGCTGCGACGGACGGATTCACGGACGGAAACTCAGAAAACGCGCCGTCGTGCTGCCGCCAATTCACAGATTGCATCTTCATCACGCCTCCGGTGTCTCGCCGTGCGCCCGTACAGATCACCTGATCACCAAACACATGCGCCATCCCTGTTGCATTCACTCCATTGTCCGTCGACTGTCGTCCTCGTCCCGTTTGGCTTGTTCGGGTGAGGTTCAATTATTCTCCACTTTTTTAAAAAATTCAAGTGTTCTTTAATTGATAATTGCTATTTGCTAATTAGTATTAAAATTTTGAAATCATCTATCACACAGTAAGGGCGAGGATTTGTCATTTTGTCCCAACATCACAGTAGACCGAGATTGATTTTTTTGCAACACTCATATCATGTGAGTGATCCATAATTGAATGTTAGAATGTGATCTTTTGAAACTATTTATATTAGATGGTTTTACTTATTCCATGAATTTAAGTATTATTATGCTACTTAGTACATATATACCAAATTATGTTAGTAATTTTAGAATATATACCGAATTTGTAAAATGAGTTTACCAAATTGTATATGAAATTTTTTGAGCGGCATACCCTAAACTAAAATCCTAGATTCGCCACTGCCTGTCCAGGTTACGCATACATCTGAAGCCTATTTGTGCGTAACGCAGTCGGTGTTGCAGGAACAATGTAGCCTGGCTAGTGCATAACCATGCTGGTGCGTAACCTAGTGTCTTGTTGGTTGTAACAAGCAGCTATAACCCAGAATTAGTCAATCATAGAAGCACGAGATCGTGAAATTGCCGGCGGCGTCGGGCATATATATAGAGTGCGAGCTAGCGTCATAACTGGAACTCGCATTCATGGAAAATCGGTGTCCATCCTGCGTAACCAGGGCACCGTGAAGGTTACGCCGGTCGGACAACACCAGAGACATTACTCGTTTGTAACCGAACGGATGCAGGTAACGCGCAGAGTCGACACTAAGTTGAAATTTTGAAAGACACTAAGGTGATTGCACGCCAACATTCTTTCAAATGAGATTACACACTGGCAGGAATATGGCAGTTGACTCGAAAGGAAAAGTCATATCTATCGAAAGCACGTCTCTGTTCCACCCATTACACAGTCGCTTACAATACCATCTAAGGCCCCAGCCAATGCAAGTCATTCTCATGAAACAAGACTTGTACGTAGTCGACAGCTATAATCGACGGCGACCCAAGTGTTGCTTCAATGATTTCGGGAGCTCTGCATGGCAACATTTGCAAGAACGAATATTAGTACGGTTTTGAGTATTGCTATATATAAATCAACAAACTCAACGAATTAGTAATATTAGATCCGTGATCCGTCCAAATTGCTCATGACGTGTAGGATGTATAGTTATAATCGACGCCAAACCCAAGTGTTCCTTCAATGGTTTCGGGAGCTCTGCAAGGTTTAGTGTATGTATGCGTGATCATTTGCCAAAAGTACAAAGTGTGCCAAAAGAATTGTTTTGTTTGTTGCCCATTATCGATTATTAGGATTTCTTCCTCTCTGTTGTAACAGATAACATAAAAGATTATGTACCTATCATCTGAAAGTGGATATTGCTCCTTTGACAGATCCACCGGGAAAATTGGGTTGTCAATACTTGCCCATATTTGTTGCATAAAAAATCTTAAATGGGCAATAGAATGTGAAGATTGTACCCCCATTTGTTGTTCAGAATATAGTTCCGAGCAATCAGATGAGGTGCTCTCCCTTGCAGACTTGTCTTGAATATTCTCCCGGTCCATGGAATCAAATTCCTTTTGGCAAATGATGTTTTCTTGGTCACGCTGACCAAGATTTCTTGGTGATGTAGCCTAAACAAATTATGTCATTTGATTTCCAAAAAGAATATATATATCCAGTGAATGTTTCTACCTTTGTTGCTGTTCTCTGGTAATTGAGGTCCTGAGAAAGAAAACTTGAACCATTTGGAGAAGCTCCATTTACCTATTGATGGGACATGCATGCATAGAGAACAATAATTTATTTCTTATAGAGGCAGGAGAGGTGTCTAAGAACAATAATGTAACTTGTGACAGTTTTTTTTATCTATGGAACATAAACTAACTTGTGGTTGTTAATATATCATATTCATGTCAATCCAGGAAGTAAAAAAAGGAATATCAATCAATACAATTAATGCATAAGACATGACCTCGCATGTGAATTTAATACCCTCAAATCCCTTAAAAATTGTATTGCACTTTCCAGTGGTGTCCCTCTCTGAAGTTGCCACCGTTTTGCCAAAGTCGTTTGCATAACAAGTATCATCAATATTTCTCAGCTGCAATACAAAAGTAAAATAACAATGTGAACAGTCAATGTTAGTCATTATACTATCTCTATATGTATTCATCCAAAAAGTTGAATAATATTTCTCAAAAAAAAGTTTAATTATTATGTTACTGCAGTTACCGGTAGGTTTTTGTGGGAAGCCTCTAGTTCAAGTCATAGTGCATTGCTCCATAGTGAAAACCGAGGTTTACCAATAGGTGGTGTGATAGAACTACTCTTCAACCAATCAAGGCAATATAACTGCATGCTCGCAAAAAGTTGAAAGAAATGTGGATCCATGAATATAGTTGGCACCCTTGTGTCTCTTCTTAAGATTTAATGCATTTGCACCACGTTTAAAATTGTATATAAGGTAGCCAACCCAGTCGTAGTTCATCAAATTATTTACGTCTTGACACACTTCCAAAAATCTTGTACTAATGTATGCACCTGTATCTGGAGCAATGATCTTGTCAACAAGAAGTAAAGTCCAACAAGTGACAAAAAGGTCATCAGCTGCACCATCTCTGATTTTGGCCTCTAATGTTCTTCTCGAGATTTTATGGCTTCCTTTAGTAGGAACTCCTAGCTTTCCTTTCAACTCACTTATGCCATTATATTTAGAAGTGTTCTCATGTATTGGTTTGCCTCTGCACGGTAAACCAGACAACCTTGAAATGCTCATTGGACTTAAAGGGATTTGTTTACCATTGCCAAAATCAAAGACTTCCTTTTTTTGTGTCATAGTGCCACAGCATCCACACCCCTAGGTTCAATAGGGGAGATTCAATGACCATACTCAAAAAATGACCAAATCCAATGTCTTTGATCTTTTCAATATGTTGTGGTTTCAAGCCACCGTTGACATTGATCACCATTTTCTGTGAGCACCTAGTGCTTATCCGCTTCTTATGGAGGAAAAAACAAAACCATTAAGTCATTAGTGTAAGGTATAGTAGACCAAAACCAGGTAATAAAAAAATCAAGATGTCAGCATACCACAGCACTGTTTGCTGCCGATACCACACCGCAATCCATTTCTGAAGGTGTAACACCATAATATTGCTTCCTCTTTCGTTTTGTGTTCCTGATGATTGTTTCTTCTGGAAGTCCAGATGCGGTGCCCTCTGAGTCACACTTGCCATCTTCACTGACAGATGCTAGTTGGTCGACACTCTTTAACAATGTCAACGGATTTTGTGGATGTGTCTGCATTTTCCTCTCTGTAAATCGACCCTTCTCTACTGTACAATGAAGATATGTCATGAGTTTTAGTAGTAGGTGCATGCAGTTGCATGGGACTGAGTATAAACAGTATACGTATACATACTCACCCATAGTGTTTTTCACCAATTTCTGTTTGGGATCTGTTGTAGTTTCCCCAATGGTTTCAGCTTTGTCGACCAATTTATTTGTGTTCTTGTTAATACATAAATCCAGACGAGTTTCACCATCCGCTGTGATGGGAAAATCGAAACCTCAGGAACAAATAAGTACACTGTAGGAAAAGCCTACAGAAAATCATATAAACAATTAGACTGCTCATGTGCTGTGATAGAATTTCATGCAATGCGGTCAACTCCTACTATTCTTTTTTTTGCGAGGAAAACTGCCTACTATTCAATAACTTATCCGACGAAATTAAAAGGCAAAATCAAAATTGAAGAAACTCAGCCTTTGCCATAGAAAATACCAAGACTCCAAATTGGAAAGATACTCTATAAATTTTTAGTAAATTCTCTAAATTGGATACTCTATAAAATTTTCTAAAAAATTAATAAAACTGATTTACAATCAATTATTATAGAGATTGAATTAACATAAAAGTGACTAAATAGTAATTAGCAAGATGATAAATGCCGCACCAGTTCAGATGGTTAAGGAATTGATTTGCACCAAATTATGGGATGAATGCCACACTTTTGGAAGACTTGAGGAGATGAAAAATACACTTTTTCCCCACGAAGGTGAGAAGGGAGCCTACATCATGTACATAACACTGAACTATTTGATTTTGCGATTCGGCAGATTGAATATCAAACCTTTTACGTGTTTTCTACGATGATGAGTTGCAGTCGATGCATCGCCAACTTCGTCTGTATCATACTCCTCATCTGTTTCAGAAGATTCATCGTATTCGTCTGATTCATCAGTGGATGTGTCCTGTGCTGTGTACACCTGCTCTTTACGCCTGTCGGCGACGTCCAATTTTCATGTCTTGTTTGCGATTCCGAATCGACGTAGTTCGTGGGGATCGCAGGGTTTTCTATTCTTCGTTCTCGCCATCAATCAATATTAATCTATGGAAACATAGATCTGTTAGCGGCAATAGTACATAAGGAGGTGGAAGGAGATATACTTACGGCAAACAATGAACTCTCGGCGGACAATAGCAGTACTAGTTTCGATGTCTGCAAGGCACCCAACTGCCAAGATGAGTCGCCGGGACACAGCTTTCATAATAGCAAATATACTCACCCGGAATTATTATGGGAATTTTAGGGGAAGAAAAATAGACAAGCACACTGGAGTACGTACGAAATTGAAAAAGGAATATCAACCCATTAAATAGTATCCCTAATTACTTGAGGTTACCATAAAGCCTGCCAATGGTACAACTGCTTTAACTCTGGCATGAGGTAGTACCCGATAATCTTGGCACGTCACAATCACTGCCGCAAATGTCTATACGAATTGGCAGGGATGCTTTCCTTGGTACCCCACTTTCGCACGTTCCCCGTGCCACGGCCCTATGCGGATGGTTACGCCGCGCCATCCTCATCGTTCCGTCTCGCACGGGGAACAAAACTACAAAAGCATGCATGATCGGTTACGGGAGGGAGGAAATTGCTGCTGGAGAGTTAATTTACCTTTCCAAAGAAGATCGTGACTCACGAGATGATTGCTACCGTTACATGTCATTTGGATCGTCTCGCATCTCCAAAACTCTTGTCGGTTTCCTGACCTCGTGATTAAAGAGAAACTGAAACTCCCGTACCTGGCGCTGAGGGTGAGGGTGACGTTCCGTCTACGGAGCGCTGCCCCTCACGCACCGTTGCCCGATGACCACACGCCCGTCCTCCTAAAGTCTGTCTGTAGCCTTCATCCACTGACGCCTATGGAGGACCTTCTTGAGATCGTGATTGCTCTCTTTCTCTTGTCGGTTTAGAGGTCGAGCACCGCAAGCCACCGGGAGGATGGTGCTTCCCCCATCCGATGCCCGCCGAGATGGATTGAGGATGCTCATGCTCCGCCTAGCGCATCCCAGCACGACACTCTGGATCCCCGAGGGCGATGATTTACCAGTGCCACGCGCCGGTGAGGTCGTGATGTTCGTCTCGTTCTTGATGGCAGGACTTGTCCCGCCATTCTCCGATTTCTTCATCGTCGTGCTCACCTTCTACAGGTGCACCTAGTGCAGCTCCATCCCAACTCCATCATTGTGCTATCAGTTTTCGCCTATTTATGCGAAATGTTCGTGGGTGTCCCTCTATGCCTGGAGTTGTTCAGGCGCTTCGACACCCTGCAACATAACAAATTCTCAAGGGAAGACAACAAGTTGATCGGCTTCTTCTAATTCCGGCTGCGGGACACCGCCTCCAATCGGTACATAGAGCTCGAAACAATGGATCTCTGGGGTTTGTGGCGCTGCAATTGGTTGTACGTGAGTGCCGGCTCCACCATAGACGAGCTTCCCTTGCCGATGGGACGGCCTGAGCAGTTCCTACAGTGACGCTCTGTTCCAGGCGAGACACCCGTAACGAGGGCCCTTGAGTCTAGCATCCGAGAGCTACGAGGCTTCGGATTGACCGGCACCATGGTGATGGCCGATGCCCTAAGGTTACGCACGATTCGGCTACGCACCATCTGTTCTTCATGGCGCGGCGCGTAATAACATAAGAAATAGGCTTCGGTTGTACTCCGTATGCGTAACCTACACCCACTGGGTTATGCACCATCAGTGCTACTGCATGCAAAGGGCAACTATGACTGGGTAACGCATAGACTCGGTTACGCACCATTTAGGCAACACCGAATCGCAGGTGCAGGCAGCACTGATAGTGCGTAACCGATCAGGGGTAGGTTACTCGCAAGATCGACAGGACCGGATGCAGCAGGGATGGTTACGCCGAATCGGTGATCGGTTGGGTGCAGGTTACGCCGGTCTAGGTTATTTGCTATTTTTATTTGTATTAGCAGTGAATATAAAACAGAAAAAATAGAAAAGGGTGCAAAGGCACTAATATAATATAGATGCTAGATATATATATATATATATATATATATATTATGAATTTTGAATTCATCCGAAGGCACTAGATTGATCTTCTCCATTCCCGTTTTTACTACCACTCCTAGTACTAGACAAGAGGCCAGCCATTTCGTCTCCACCAGCAAACTAACTGCTGCATCATATCATTAGCCAGTAGCGTAGCGGCGTGGGATCTGGTGGGGTGGCCCATGTTGCACACACCTTCCTTGACCTAGTGTTTATTATTTGCTCGATCTCCCAGTCCGGAGATTACTACTCGTCGTCGCCGCCTATATTATATTATTGCGAGACAAGAAAAGGCAACCAAGTTAGAGGCAGCAGAAGCACACTCGTCGATATATCTACATGACGACGGAGTATATATGTATATTATTAGCATCTGCCATACTGGAGGGATCGTCTTCGTTAACCTCAACGGATGGAGCATCAGGAGCTGCAGGTGGATCGTGCAGGATGTACTGATCCGTCGAGATGTCGTCATCATCTTCCTTGTACATCACACCAATTGCGGCCAGAACATCCAAAAGTTCCTTCTCCAACTCACTCATCAACTGCGCGTGCCCATGCATGAAGAACAAGAAAATGAGGAGATGGAAATTAAAATAATTAAACCGCGCAGAGTGTAGTGCGGGAGGAACACCACCAGATCGAGCATCCCACCAGTATACATATGTACCTTAATATCGTCTTCATGCACAAGCGGTTCTTCGATGGTGGGACGAGAAGGAGCGGCCGGCTCATCAAACAGTAGACGCTTGGCGGTGGGCAGCGGCAGCGGCGTGTCCATTGTCTACAGAAGCTTGGCCAGGGAACTTACATCATCAGTATCAGAAGTCTCGGGTCGGCGCTTCGAAGGTGTTTGCCTGGACCTAGAGGCACCAACAAACACCTCTTATGGCGCTGCTGGTGTAGTCATAAGTACTACTGGACTACGACGACTATACTACCTGCATCCGCTGGCAAAACCACTAATTGTTTCTAGTACACCTACAGTAAAATGAGACGCTACAGTATGAATGAATAATGGACCAACACACCTCCCAGTCCCTGTTTATATAGCTATACTGCAGTTAAAGGGCCAACGGAATCTGGGAGAGAGATGGAAATGATCGTCTCATTAGGGAAGCCTCCGTGCACCATGAAAAGCACGATCGCGAAATTGCCGAGATAGTGCGCACGCGCACATATAGCTAGAGAGGAACGCTCCTTGTTGGCTGAAAATGGCGGCCGGTGTTGATCCTGCGTAACCTGACCCAGACGGTTACGCGTGAGGCACTCCCTCCTGCTCCTGGTACGCGCACTTAGGAATGCGGGGTCTCGGTCATGCTGTGAGGATCGCTGCTTGGTGCAAAGACTAATTTAAACGAATCAATAATAACCTGCAGGGGTGGACCTACGTTATGCTGAGCGAGGGCTCACTCAAATTCTATAAATCAAGCTAATCGACAAAAATTCTCTATATAAAATCTTCATAAATTTTTGTATTCTCAAGGTGTGCCCTCGCTCAAATTGTGCTCTAGGTCCGCCCCTGATAACCTGCCTTTCCAATCAGCACTTAACCAGTTTCAACCAGTGGCTGCGGCATAGGGCAACTACGACTGGGTAACGCACTGACTCGGTTACGCACCATTCAGGCAACACCGACTCGCAGGTGCAGTCACCACTGATAGTGCGTAACTGAATGGGTGTAGGTTACTCGCCTATCACAGGGTGCTGGTGATAGGCGCACCCCATAACGCAGTCGGTGTTGCAGGAACAATGCTGCAACCGTCGGTTCACCTTTTGCCTCCGTCCCCGCGCCTCTGCTAGGAGCTAATTTCTGCCATTTGTGCCCACATGGAAGAAGCAGGTGAGATCAGATGTGGACAGGTCATCCTGGACGATTTCATAGCAAGACGCAAATGTGGGAGACGATTTCATAGACAGCGTGACCTCGACCCTCGAGCGCGCATAACTTCTCAGACGAATGAGCTTTGGCTGCAGAATAATTTCTAATAGTGAAATATAGTCGTAGGAATACGTTTTTTTGGCCAAAAAAGATCAAGAACATCGTCTGGGTGAAAGAACGGAAATCAACATGCATGTGTAGTAGGGATCTATCAGATCTAGATCGTTGATGCCCCCAGCTCTCCAGCAGCTTATCCCAGAGCTGGTCGTTGGCCTTCCCCTCCTGTTGAAGGATCCTTTCCATACTCTCAACCATTGAGAGGAGATGAGCCTTGTAGACTTGGATGTGCGCGTTAACAGGCGGATCCACCCACTCTGTGTAGCCACAGTCATCCACCTGCAGGAAGAGACAAGACGCGAGTCAAGGCAAGTGCCTGCCGATCGATCCGGTGTACTAAATGAAAGATGCATGGAAGAGTACTGTGCTATTAGAAGAAATTAAGTTTCGGGATCTTTCCATGAAGCGAGGGCAGCGGAAGAAATGGCGCCCCCCATCGATGTAGCCGACGTATGTTTGGACGATGGCGTCCTCCTGGTGTACGCATTGAGGCCAAGGATGCGGTCGGTGAAGGTAGTCTCGAAGAGGATTGTTGTCGGTGTAGTAATGCCTACGACTGATTACTGCTTGGTGTGGGGGCGGACGTGGTTTTCTAGGACCGCCCCATTCCACAGCTTTCCCTCCCATTGTCGCCTTGCTCTCCTCGGAGGAGCTGCTCAAAGGCTGGGGGCGCAGCTTCTTTGGCATTCCGTTAGTTGTGATAGCACGGGGAGCAGGCCGCGATATCTTTTTTCTTTTCTTCTCTCACGAGAGGGAATGGGGTTTTGCCTCTTACTATTAACAACGACCCCCGGTACTTGAGGGCCGAGGTTGTTGCCGCCAAAATAATAATAATAATAATAATAATAATAATAATAATAATAATAATAATAATAATAATAATAATAATAATAATAATAATAATAATAATAATAATAATAATAATAGCGTGGCAGTCGCGCGCGCAATCCGGTGTCGGAGCCGCCATGCTTGGAATGTAATCTGCTGCTCGGCTGGTGGTATGGAAGGAGATTGCTACGTGGTTTTGCCGATCAACATGAGATGCTGCTGTGAGCCAGAAGAGCAAACCATTTATTAGAAACCCCGGAACGGCCGCGCTTGGCATCTCCTCCTTCCGGCAATTTCGGGATTGTTCTTTCATTTCACGTTGTGCTTTTAAAAATATCTAAACCTACGCATAGTTGGTCATGCACGATCCATGGTGCGTAACCTGCACCACAAGGTTACGCACGATCCTTTAGGGTTGATGACAGTGACCAGAGCATGGATCCAAACTCATTTTGTTACTCGAGTCGAGTGAGAGTAATCATATCTTTGCCCACCTTTAACACTAATTCAAGTATTAGTAATTAATTAACACTAATTTAAACCAATACAACTTCTGTCAAAATCACTCGTGAAAGGCATTCATTTCATCTCCATCATATCCTGACCAGAATGTCCATCATCTGTTAATTACTTCATTGCTACAGAGATAATTCCCACAACAGCACACAGACCCACCATAACAACTAACATCTTCATGCTCCTGACCAAAATGTCCATCCTCTGTTCCATTCCATTGTCAGCTTGCATCACCCCGGAAGCAGCGTCCTCTTCAGAGGTCGTTTCTTCTTTTGGTTCCTCATGCACTATGATCCTCCTGATACTGATAAGCTTCGCGAAGTACTCCCTTTGCCAATAGTACTCAGGGCATCTATCTGGTGCCTACAAATATAGTTCAAAAATGCTCAAACCTTAGTTCGGAAGAGCAATCACCACATTGAAACTCAACATGTTGAAAGCATTAAAAAAACAACTCACCCCCATGATGTTCCTTCGGCACTTGAAAAACACCCGGCCTCTATTCGTGTTAGTCGTTGCGCGGAGCTCAATGATCCGCGCCAACCCACAGACCGTGCACTCGATCAAGGGAAACCCGGTTTCCCTGCCCACCGCGTTGGATGACTCATTCAAACTTGAGGTGCTAGCCCTAGAGACCGACGGATCCACCCGGCGTAGGGACATTGCGAACCGGAGGGATTGGTGATGGCGTGCCGCCGCCGTTCGTCAACTAGGTCAAAAAGGTGAAGTTGGACACCGAGTGTTGTTATCACGAGCCACGAGGGGATGCCGAGTGTTCTTATCCCTGCTACATGCCCTCACAGGAATGCGTAACCTGCAGGAGGGCCAGACGGGTGCCGACTTGCCGTGTGGGCAACCCAGGCAGTTGCACGCAGAGCATAGCGTGGCTCCAGCGTAACCCATACCGGACAGGTTACGCATGGATCTCAAAGTCTGCTTATCCCGCGGGGAGCTTGCAATACGCCAATACGCTATGCACCATGGGCCGCGGGTAATCGGTAAAACCCAGGTTGTTGCAGCACGCAGCGGGGCTCTCGGTTACGCAAGCCTCTGTAGGTTGTACCACTAGGTAGCACGCAGCCAGGCTGCATTGTTCCTGCAACACCGACTGCATTACGCACAAATAGGCTTCAGATGTATGCGTAACCTACCCATGCTGCATCAAGTGGTGTCGATTCTGCGCGTTATCTGCACCGGCTGCTCGGTTACGCACCATCCAGGTTGCAACCGCCTGCAATACGCACGTGCACTTCTAGGCTCCAGATGTATGCGTAACCTGAACCCGCTCGTGGGTAACCCTCTCAGATGCAGGTTATGCGCCGAATCGACACGACCGGATGCAGCGTGCATGGTGCGTAACCGAGTGGGTCTAGCTTACGCACCGAATCGACACCACCAGATATAGCGTGGAATCGTGGATAGTGCGTAACCAGCTCACATTACTACGCACCATACACGCGTAAAACCGACCCGGTGAAGGTTACACATACATCTGGAGCCTATATTTGTTATTACACACAGGCATGCGTAAAACCGACCCAGTGAAGGTTACGCATAAATTTGTAGCCATGAGTAAAAGGCCCGCTTGCGTTACACACGCACACACGACACACGTATTTGTTGGCAGCGCCCAGCCGGTTACTCACGAGCCGTGTATCCCAAGGCGTCCATGTGTGTAACCGAGGTGGTGCAGGTTTGGCATGCACACCCGACACGCCCGTTATGAGACTTTAGAACAGCGCATTCAGCGGTTCAGACTTGAAGGAAACCATTAATCATTCACAAAAGAATAATAATAATTAGGAGTTTAGGACTGATTTAAAAGTTCAAATAGGTGTACTTAATTAGAATAATAATAATTACTTCCTGCTGTGTGTTTCTTTCTGTTGAGAGAAGTAATTTTGTGTCACAGGAAGTAACCTGGGAGAGCTCTCCATGTATGACTAAAAGTTACTTCCTCCTGTGTACTTTTTCTGTTTAGGGAAGTAATTTTGTGTCGCACGAAGTAACTTCGGAAGACTCTCTATGTAATGCTAAATAGAGAGACCTCTCCGTGGATGGTGCCCTGGATGCCAGCTTCTTGGCAACGCACCCCGAAGGCCCCAAAACAGATCATCTTTATATGGCACTCCCTCCATTCTCTTTTAACACTAATTCAAGTATCAGTAATTAATTAACACTAATTTAAACAAATACAACTTCTGTCAAATTCACTCGCGAAAGGCAATCATTTCATCTCCATCATATCCTGACCAAAATGTCCATCATCTGTTAATTACTTCATTGCTACAGAGATAATTCCCAAAACGAATACAACCGAGCGGGTCCATGACTGAAAAGTTCAGGGAAAGCAGTGCCAAAGCACAAATCTCCTATAGTAAACCATATAGAAGCAAACTCGCTACTCACAAGATTTCGCTCAAACCTATCAGCAAATCTCATCGTCCACCAAATATCAACAATCAATATCAGCTGCCACTTGATCTTCCTTCAATCACCACCAATGCAGAGGCAAAAAGTCAGTGTAGTAGCATTAATTAATATTAACATAAGGCTCCAGTGACCCAGGGAAGTCTACCGAAAAGCTCTCTCAAATCCCGCGGCCACGCGCAGGAAATCACCTAGTTAAATCTATTAACGGCCACCAATATCATCATCATCCTCCAATACTGGACTACTTAATTCGGGATACCTAAAATCTTCGGCATAACATGTATTCTCAGCCTTTCTCACCTATATAGAAAAAACAAATAGTCAGTTGTAAATTGTGCCAGCAAGTCCGATATGCAAACAAATAAGGGTATAGTTACCTTCAGGCTTCGAATACATGTAAAAGATCTACAGCTGACTGTGCTAGGACCCTCAACTGCACTTAAATCATTAGCATGCGAAAGAGTAAAAGGAGGTTCACCGATAGGTGGTGCTATAAACGGCAGCCAATCCAGTAAATACAACTGTGTAGATGGCACATGGGTAAGTGATGAATTAAAATAAATAAATAAAAGGTAGGGGAACAGAGTTCTTGATTGGTACTACATAATTAATTATTACCCCAAGAAAATAGGTGGATCCTATTACAAAGGGCACACCACGTCGTCTGTACACCTCTGTAATATTTTGGCACCATTTCTAAGTTCTTCCAAAATGTAGCCTACCCAGTGGTAGGTCATTATATTATTAACATCAAGGCAAACATCTAACAATCCTTTGTTTACGAAGGCAGATGCTGTAGGAGCAAAGATTCTGTGTACCAAAAGTAAAGTCCAACAGGTGACGAAAACATCATCATCACGGCCGTCAAGGATTCTGTCTATTATTTGATGGTTCCAGTTTTTCTTGTCGAGAGGCATGCCCAAGCATGTTTTGAAGTACATGGTAGACTTCTCATTGTATATCGCCACCACTTGCTTTCCCTTGTATGGTAAACTAGTCAGTCTACAAAGACTTCTCTGATTCATAGGGATGCATTCGCCATTACCAAATTTGAAGCACAAATGCTTCACATCAAGGTGCAATAGCATCCAAACTCCAAGTTCCCGGAGTGCGTTGCTAATCTTCAAATCCAAATAATTACCAAAACCAACTTTTTTTAGTTTGGCCACCTGATTGGGATTCAACTTTCTTGTGATATCAATCACACTTCTTGGACTACACCTACTACTCATATTCCCAAAAACATAAGGTGGTTGATGCAATGTACGAAAGCAACAAAGGAATATGGGGCAGATGATGAGATTGTGCCAGTGTTTATAGATAACCGAGGCACGAAGAATGGAACTAGGATTAGGTGGGAGACGAAGGAAAATCTCAACATGGACTTCATCTGGCAATAGGCAAATATTATAACCAGAATGCTTCCTGATGTCAGCCACCAGATGAACTGTACCCTGTAAAAGTGCAACTGACTCGGTAAACCACTGTAGAAATGCATCTGACTTGGTAAACCACTATAGAAATGATGAGTTGTATGTTGTAACACGTAGGGAGACACAAAAAGATCATAATATGTGATCATATGTGTAATAATATTATTGAATGCGGCAGTTTTAGAGCAACAAGAACTTAAAGGTGATATATAAACTGATAATACATGATAATTATTCAAAGACAGAATGGTAATATTTTAACAATGAGTATAGGTACCAACATCGGAATATTTATTGCCCTTCCCACTCATCTTCTTTTCAATTAGATGTTCCACTCGTACCCACTATATTATCCACTGCCCTGGTAGCATGTTATAGTGATTCTGCAGTACGTACAAACAGCAATAATAAAAATGGACATCCAAACAATTTGACCACTAAGAACAACATTATCAAAAAGGGATGGAGTAGAGACAGCCAGAGACTAGCTACATTCAGCAAAAAAAGGTCAATGGTAATTATATTATCGGGTTTCTTGGGCTTCTTATTGCTTGTTGGCCAGCATGCAAGTTGTCAGTAGTACACACATCATCAACCGTAGTAGGCAATTAGCAAGCCTAGTGGGAATTATTATTCCATGCTACTTGTTTGGATCACCTCTCATCCTTAGCAAGCGTAGGTAATCTCTATATATTGCATTGTACCAAGGAAAGGTAAATGTCAGGTGTAGAAATTTTTTAAAATCCCGCACCTTAACCATAACACACAATGGAAAGTCGTCCTCGCAGGAAATAGCACACGCTACCAAATGACACGGGAATTATAGGTGTGGGGTGGTAGGGTAAACAAAAAGGCAAATCATATAATCATTCACATGAGAAAGAGAGATATGACCTCAAAATTTTTCCCTCTCTTTCTTTTCACCTTCCCGGCAAGTACCGGATCCTTACTCCAGCCGCATTCATCTGCCGACGACTGTGTTCCGCTGTTGATGGTGGTCCATACCACGTCAGCCTCCATCATCGATCTACTACACAGCACCAGAAAAAAAACAGAAGGATGGAATACCTTATTTCTAGATATAAGATGAACTGGGAAATAACCAGATATAAAAACAGTTAGGGTTTCGGTTTGGGTGGCTGCTGGGGGCTCTAATCACCGGTGGCCTTAGAAAAGGGAGGTGGGCCGGAGGTAGGCCTGGCAGTGGACAGGTGGAGACGGGTTGCGGGGCAGAGGGGATGTCGCCGGCGGGGGTCAGCAACTAGACGTGGTGGTCAATTAATTTAGGAACAAAGCAATCGGGAGCTTCTACCCTACTCTATATGCGTTGGAGTTGGAGAGGGAAACGAGAAGGAACTGCTGACAAGTGGGCCTACACCACCCAGTCGTGGTTGCAGCACGGATGGTGCGTAACCGATCTCATGCATGTAACACGCACATTCGTAACCACTGCCTAGATTCCACGAACCGAGATGGCGCAGGTAACGAGCAGAATCGACACCACCCAATCCGGGGTTACCTACACCCGCTTGGTTACGCATAATCGACACGACCTAGTCGGGGTTGCAGCACGCAGACACCATGGCTCGTGCGTAACCGCCGAGGAGAGGGTTACGCAGGTTCGACACGACCCAGTCGGTGGTGTTGCAGGAGCCATGCAGCATGGATGGTGCGTAACCTAGCCGGTCCAGCAGCTTACGCGCATAATCGACACCACCCAGTCGGGGTTGCAGTATTCGAGCGAGTGCAGGTTACGCACCGAATCGACATGACCGGATGCAGCATGGATGCTTGTGTGACCATGCCTGTCCTGTCCAGGTTACGCATACATCTGAAGCCTATTTGTGCGTAACGCAGTCGGTGTTGGAGGAACAATGTAGCCTGGCAGGTGCATAACCATGCTGGTGCGTAACCTAGTGTATTGTTGGATGTAACAAGCAGCTATAACCCAGAATTAGTCAATCATAGAAGCACGAGATCGTGAAATTGCCGGCGGCGTCGGGCATATATATAGAGTGCGGGCTAGCGTCGTAATTGGAACTCGCATGCATGGAAAATCGGTGTCCATCCTGCGTAACCAGGGCACCATGAAGGTTACGCCGGTCGGACAACACCAGAGACATTGCTCGTTTGTAACCGAACGGGTGCAGGTAACGCGCAGAGTCGACACTAAGGTGAAATTTTGAAAGACACTAAGGTGATTGCACGCCAACATTCTTTCAAATGAGATTACACACTGGCGGGAATATGGCAGTTGACTCGAAAGGAAAAGTCATATCTATCGAAAGCACGTCTCTGTTCCACCCATTACACAGTCGCTTACAATACCATCTAAGGCCTCAGCCAATGCAAGTCATTCTCATGAAACAAGACTTGTACGTAGTAGACAGCTATAATCAACGGCGACCCAAGTGTTGCTTCAATGATTTCGGGAGCTCTGCATGGCAACATTTGCAAGAACGAATATTAGTCAAGTTTTGAGTATTGCTATATATAAATCAACAAACTCACCGAATTAGTAATATTAGATCCGTTATAATCGACGCCAAACCCAAGTGTTCCTTCAATGGTTTCGGGAGCTCTGCAAGGTTTAGTGTATATATGCGTGATCATTTGCCAAAAGTACAAAGTGTGCCAAAAGAATTGTTTTGTTTGTGGCCCATTATCGATTATTAGGATTTCTTCCTCTCTGTTGTAACAGATAACATAAAAGATTATGTACCTATCATCTGAAAGTGGATATTGCTCCTTTGACAGATCCATCGGGAAAATTGGGTTGTCAATACTTGCCCATATTTGTTGCATAAAAAAATCTTAAATGGGCAATAGAATGTGAAGATTGTACCCCCATTTGTTGTTCAGAATATAGTTTCGAGCAATCAGATGAGGTGCTCTCCCTTGCAAACTTGTCTTGAATATTCTCGCGGTCCATGGAATCAAATTCCTTTTGGCAAATGATGTTTTCTTGGTTACCCTGACCAAGATTTCTTGGTGATGTAGCCTAAACAAATTATGTCATTTGATTTCCAAAAAGAATATATATATCCAGTGAATGTTTCTACCTTTGTTGGTGTTCTCTGGTAATTGAGGTCCTGAGAAAGAAAACTTGAACCATTTGGGGAAGCTCCATTTACCTATTGATGGGACATGCATGCATAGAGAACAATAATTTATTTCTTATAGAGGCAGGAGAGGTGTCTAAGAACAATAACGTAACTTGTGACAGTTTTTTTTATCTATGGAACATAAACTAACTTGTGGTTGTTAATATATCATATTCATGTAAATCCAGAAAGTAAACAGAGGAATATCAATCAATACAATTAATGCATAAGACATGACCTCGCATGTGAATTTAATACCCTCAAATCCCTTAAAAATTGTATTGCACTTTCCAGTGGTGTCCCTCTCTGAAGTTGGCACCGTTTTGCCAAAGTCGTTTGCATAACAAGTATCATCAATATTTCTCTGCTGCAATACAAAAGTAAAATAAAAATGTGAACAGTCAATGTTAGTCATTATACTATCTCTATATGTATTCATCCAAAAAGTTGAATAATATTTCTCAAAAAAAAGTTTAATTATTATGTTACTGCAGTTACCGGTAGGTTTTTGTGGGAAGCCTCTAGTTCAAGTCGTAGTGCATTGCTCCATAGTGAAAACCGTGGTTCACCAATAGGTGGTGTGATAGAACTACTCTTCAGCCAATCAAGGCAATATAACTGCATGCTCGCAAAAAGTTGAAAGAAATTATCTCAGATCTGTGATAAAATGGCAAGATCAGAAAGCGCTATTTATATTTCTTACTCGAAGGAGATATGTGGATCCATGAATATAGTTGGCACCCTTGTGTCTCTTCTTAAGGTTTAATGCATTCGCACCACGTTTAAAATTGTGTATAAGGTAGCCAACCCAGTCGTAGTTCATCAAATTATTTACGTCTTGACACACTTCCAAAAATCTTGTACTAATGTATGCACCTGTATCTGGAGCAATGATCTTGTCAACAAGAAGTAAAGTCCAACAAGTGACAAAAAGGTCATCAGCTGCACCATCTCTGATTTTGGCCTCTAATGTTCTTCCCGAGATTTTATGGCTTCCTTTAGTAGGAACTCCTAGCTTTCCTTTCAACTCACTTATGCCATTATATTTAGAAGTGTTCTCATGTATTGGTTTGCCTCTGCATGGTAAACCAGACAACCTTGAAATGCTCATTGGACTTAAAGGGATTTGTTTACCATTGCCAAAATCAAAGACTTCCTTTTTTTTGTATCATAGTGCCACAGCACTAGGTTCAATAGGGGAGATTCAATCACCATACTCAAAAAATGACCAAATCCAATGTCTTTGATCTTTTCAATATGTTGTGGTTTCAAGCCACCGTTGACATTGATCACCATTTTCGGTGAGCACCTAGTGCTTATCCGCTTCTTATGGAGGAAAAAACAAAACCATTAAGTCATTAGTGTAAGGTATAGTAGACCAAAACCAGGTAATAAAAAAATCAAGATGTCAGCATACCACAGCACTGTTTGCTGCCGATACCACACCGCCATCCATTTCTGAAGGAGTAACACCATAATATTGCTTCCTCTTTCGTTTTGTGTTCCTGATGATTGTTTCTTCTGGAAGTCCAGATGCGGTGCCCTCTGAGTCACACTTGCCATCTTCACTGACAGATGCTAGTTGGTCGACACTCTTTAACAATGTCAACGGATTTTGTGGATGTGTCTGCATTTTCCTCTCTGTAAATCAACCCTTCTCTACTGTACAATGAAGATATGTCATGAGTTTTATTAGCAGGTGCATGCAGTTGCATGGGACTGAGTATAAACAGTATACGTATACATACTCACCCATAGTGTTTTTCACCGATTTCTGTTTGGGATCTGTTGTAGTTTCCCCAATGGTTTCAGCTTTGTCGACCAATTTATTTGTGTTCTTGTTAATAGATAAATCCAGACGAGTTTCACCATCCGCTGTGATGGGAAAATCGAAACCTCAGGAACAAATAAGTACACTGTAGGAAAAGGCTACAGAGAATCATATAAACAACTAGACTGCTCATGTGCTGTGATAGAATTTCATGCAATGCGGTCAACTCCTACTATTCTTTTTTTTGTGAGGAAAACTGCCTACTATTCAATAACTTATCCGACGAAATTAAAAGGAAAAATCAAAACTGAAGAAACTCAGCCTTTGCCATAGAAAATACCAAGACTCCAAATTTGATAGATACTCTATAAATTTTTAGTAAATTCTCTAAATTGGATACTCTATAAAATTTTCTAAAAAATTAATAAAACTGATTTACAATCAATTATTATAGAGATTGAATTAACATAAAAGTGACTAAATAGTAATTAGCAAGATGATAAATGCCGCACCAATTCAGATGGTTAAGGAATTGATTTGCACCAAATTATGGGATGAATGCCACACTTTTGCAAGACTTGAAGAGATGAAAAATACACTTTTTCCCCACGAAGGTGAGAAGGGAGCCTACATCCTCTACATAACACTGAACTATTTGATTTTGCAATTCGGCAGATTGAATATCAAACCTTTTACGTGTTTTCTACGATGATGAGTTGCAGTCGATGCATCGCCAACTTCGTCTGTATCATACTCCTCATCTGTTTCAGAAGATTCATCGTATTCGTATGATTCATCAGTGGATGTGTCCTGTGCTGTGTACACCTGCTCTTTACACCTGTCGGCGACGTCCAATTTTCTTGTCTTGTTTGCGATTCCGAATCGACGTAGTTGGTGGGGATCGCAGGGTTTTCTATTCTTCGTTCTCGCCATCAAACAATATTAATCTACGGAAACATAGATCTGTTAGCAGCAATAGTACATAAGGAGGTGGAAGGAGATATACTTACGGCAAATAATGAACTCTCGGTGGACAATAGCAGGTCTAGTTTCGACGTCTGCAAGGCACCCAACTGCCAAGATGAGTTGCCGGGACACAGCTTTGATAATAGCAAATATACTCACCCGGAATTATTATGGGAATTTGACGGGAAGTAAAATAGACAAGCACACTGGAGTACGTACGAAATTTAAAAAGGAATATCAACCCATTAAATAGTATCCCTAATTACTTGAGGTTACCATAAAGCCTGCCAATGGTACAACTGCTTTAACTCTGGCATGAGGTAGTACCCAATAATCTTGTTACGTCACATTCACTGCCGCAAATGTCTATACGAACTGGCATGGATGCTTTCCTTGGTACCCCACTTTCACACATTCCCCGTGCCACGGCCCTATGCGGATTTTTACGCCGCGCCATCCTCATAGTTCCGTCTCGCACGGGGAACAAAACTACAAAAGCATGCATGATCGGTTACGGGAGGGAGGGAATTGCTGCTGGAGAGTTAATTTACCTTTCCAAAGAAGATCGCGACTCGCGAGATGATTGCTACAGTTACATGTCATTTGGATCGTCTCGCATCTCCAAAACTCTTGTCGGTTTCCTGACCTCCTGGTTAAAGAGAAACTGAAACTCCCGTACCTTGCGCTGAGGGTGAGGGTGACGGTTCCGTCTACGGAGCGCTGCACCTCACACACCGTCGCCCGACACCCACACGCCCGTCCTCCTGAAGTCTGTCTGTAGCCTTCATCCACTGACGCCTACGGAGGACCTTCTTGAGATCGTGATTGCTCTCTTTCTCTCGTCGGTTTAGATGTCGAGCACCGCAAGCCACCAGGAGGATGGTGCTTCCCCCATCCGATGCCCGCCGAGATGGATTGAGGATGCTCATGCTCCGCCTAGCGCATCCCAGCACGACACTCTATATCCCCGAGGGCGATGATTTACCGGCGCCACGCGCCGGTGAGGTCGTGATGTTTGTCTCGTTCTTGATGGCAGGACTTGTCCCGCCATTCTCCGCTTTCTTCATCGTCGTGCTCACCTTCTACAGGGTGCACCTAGTGCAGCTCCATCCCAACTCCATCATTGTGCTATCAGTTTTCACCTATTTATGCAAAATGTTCGTGGGTGTCCCTCCATGCCTGGAGTTGTTCAGGCGCTTCTACACCCTGCAACGTAACAAATTCTCAAGGGAAGACAACAAGTTGATCGGCTTCTTCTAATTCCGGCTGCGGGACACCGCCTCCAATCGGTACATCGAGGTTGAAACAATGGATCTCTGGGGTTCGTGGCGCTGCAATTGGTTGTACGTGAGGGCCGGCTCCACCATAGACGAGCTTCCCTTGCCGATGGGACGGCCTGAGCAGTTCCTACAGTGACGCTCTGTTCCAGGCGAGACGCCCGTAACGAGGGCCCTTGAGTCTAGCATCCGAGAGCTACGCGGCTTCGGATTGACCGGCGCCATGGTGATGGCCGATGCCCTAAGGTTATGCACGATTCGGCTACGCACCATCCGTTCTTCATGGCGCGGCGCGTAATAACATAAGAAATAGGCTTCGGTTGTACTCCGTATGCGTAACCTACACCCACTGGGTTATGCACCATTAGTGCTACTGCATGCAAAGGGCAACTATGACTGGGTAACGCACAGACTCTGTTACGCACCATTCAGGCAACACCGAATCGCAGTTGCAGGCAGCACTGATAGTGCGTAACCGATCGGGGGTAGGTTACTCGCAGGATCGACAGGACCGGATGCAGCTGGGATGGTTACGCCGAATCGGTGATCGGTTGGGTGCAGGTTACGCCGGTCTGGGTTATTTGCTATTTTTATTTGTATTAGCAGTGAATATAAAACAGAAAAAATAGAAAAGGGTGCAAAGGCACTAATATAATATAGATTCAAGATATATATATATATATATATATATATTATGAATTCTGAATTCATCCGAAGGCACTAGATTGATCTTCTCCATTCCCGTTATTACTACCACTCCTAGTACTAGACAAGAGGCCAGCCATTTCGTCTCCACCAGCAAACTAACTACTGCATCATATCATCAGCCAGTAGCGCAGCGGCGTGGGATCTGGTGGGGTGGCCCATGTTGCACACACCTTCCTTGACCTAGTGTTTATTATTTGCTCGATCCCCTAGTCTGGAGATTACTACTCGTCATCGCCGCCTGTATTATATTATTGCGAGACAAGAAAAGGCAACCAAGTTAGAGGCAGCAGAAGCACACTCGTCGATATATCTACATGACGACGGAGTATATATGTATATTATTAGCATCTGCCATACTGGAGGGATCGTCTTCGTTAACCTCAACGGATGGAGCATCAGGAGCTGCAGGTGGATCGTGCAGGATGTACTGATCCGCTGAGATGTCGTCATCATCTTCCTTGTACATCACACCAATTGCGGCCAGAACATCCAAAAGTTCCTTCTCCAACTCACTCATCAACTGCGCATGCCCATGCATGAAGAACAAGAAAATGAGGAGATGGAAATTAAAATAATTAAACCGCGCAGAGTGTAGTGCGGGAGGAACACCACCAGATCGAGCATCCCACCAGTATACATACGTACCTTAATATCGTCTTCATGCACAGGCGGTTCTTCGATGGTGGGATGAGAAGGAGCGGCCGGCTCATCAAACAGTAGACGCTTGGCGGTGGGCGGCGGCAGCGGCGTGTCCTTTGTCTACAGACGCTTGGTCGGGGAACTTACATCATCAGTATCAGAAGTCTCGGGTCGGCGCTTCGAAGGTGTTTGCCTGGACCTGGAGGCACCAACAAACACCTCTTATGGCGCTGCTGGTGTAGTCATAAGTACTACTGTACTACGACGACTATACTACCTGCATCCGCTGGGAAAACCACTAATTGTTTCTAGTAAACCTACAGTAAAATGAGATGCTACAGTATGAATGAATAATGGACCAACACACCCCCCCGGCCCCAGTTTATATAGCTATACTGCAGTGAAAGGGCCAACGGAATCTGGGAGAGAGATGGAACTGATCGTCTCATTAGGGAAGCCTCCGTGCACCATGAAAAGCACGATCGCGAAATTGCCGAGATAGTGCGCACGCGCACATATACCTAGAGAGGAACGCTCCTTGGTGGCTGAAAATGGCGGCCGGTGTTGATCCTGCGTAACCTGACCCAGACGGTTATGCGTGAGGCACTCCCTCCTGCTCCTGGTACGCGCACTTAGGAATGCAGGGTCTCGGTCACGCTGTGAGGATCGCTGCTTGGTGCAAAGACTAATTTAAACGAATCCATAATAACCTGCAGGGGTGGACCTACGTTATGCTGAGCGAGGGCTCACTCAAATTCTATAAATCAAGCTAATCGACAAAAATTCTCTATATAAAATCTTCATAAATTTTTGTATTCTCAAGGTGTGCCCTCGCTCAAATTATGCTCTAGGTCCGCCCTGATAACCTGCCTTTCCAATCAGCACTTAACCAGTTTCAACCAGTGGCTGCGGCATAGGGCAACTACGACTGGGTAACGCACTGACTCGGTTACGCACCATTCAGGCAACACCGACTCGCAGGTGCAGTCACCACTGATATTGCGTAACCGAATGGGTGTAGGTTACTCGCCTATCACAGGGTGCTGGTGATAGGTGCACCCGTAACGCAGTCGGTGTTGCAGGAACAATGCTGCAACTGTCGGTTCACCTTTTGCCTCCGTCCCCGCGCCTCCGCTAGGAGCTAATTTCTGCCATTTGTGCCCACGCGGAAGAAGCAGGTGAGATCAGATGTGGACATGTCATCCTAGACGATTTCATAGCAAGACGCAAATGTGGGAGACGATTTCATAGATAGCGTGACCTCGACCCTCGAGCGCGCGTAACTTCTCAGACGAATGAGCTCTGGACTGCAGAATAATTTCTAATAGTGAAATATAGTCGTAGGAATACATTTTTTTTGGCCAAAAAAGACCGAGAACATCGTCTGGGTGAAAGAACGGAAATCAACATGCATGCGTAGTAGGGATCTATCAGATCTAGATCGTTGACGCCCCCAGCTCTCCAGCAGCTTATCCCAGAGCTGGTCGTTGGCCTTCCCCTCCTGTTGAAGGATCCTTTCCATACTCTCAACCATTGAGAGGAGATGAGCCGTGTAGACTTGGATGTGCGCGTTAACAGGCGGATCCACCCACTTTGTGTAGCCACAGTCATCCACCTGCAGGAAGAGACAAGACGCGAGTCAAGGCAAGTGCATGCCGATCGATCCGGTGTACTAAATGAAAGATGCATGGAAGAGTACTGTGCTATTAGAAGAAATTAAGTTTCGGGATCTTTCCATGAAGCGAGGGCAGCGGAAGAAATGGCGCCCCCCATCGATGTAGCCGACGTAAGTTTGGACGATGGCGTCCTCCTGGTGTACGCATTGAGGCCAAGGATGCGGTCGGTGAGGGTAGTCTCGAAGAGGATTGTTGTCGGTGTAGTAATGCCTACGGCTGATTACTGCTTGGTGTGGGGGCGGACGTGGTTTTCTAGGACCGCCCCATTCCACAGCTTTCCCTCCCATTGTCGCCTTGCTCTCCTCGGAGGAGCTGCACAAAGGCTGGGGGCGCAGCTTCTTTGGCATTCCGTTAGTTGTGATAGCACGGGGAGCAGGCCGCGATATCTTTTTTCTTTTCTTCTCTCACGAGAGGGAATGGGGTTTTGCCTCTTACTATTAACAATGACCCCCGGTACTTGAGGGCCGAGGTTGTTGCCGCCAAAATAATAATAATAATAATAATAATAATAATAATAATAATAATAATAATAATAATAATAATAGCGTGGTAGTCGTGCGCGCAATACGGCGTCGAAGCCGCCATGCTTGGAATGTAATCTGCTGCTCGGCTGGTGGTATGGAAGGAGATTGCTACGTGGTTTTGCCGATGAACATGAGATGCTGCTGCGAGCCAGAACAGCAAACCATTTATTAGAAACCCCGGAACGGCCACTCTTGGCATCTCCTCCTTCTGGCAATTTCGGGATTGTTCTTTCATTTCACGTTGTGCTTTTAAAAATATCTAAACCTGCGCCTAGTTGGTCATGCACGATCCATGGTGCGTAACCTGCACCACAAGGTCACGCACGATCCTTTAGGGTTGACGACAGTGACCAGAGCATGGATCCAAACTCCATTTTGTTACTCGAGTCGAGTGAGAGTAATCATATCTTTGCCCACCTTTAACACTAATTCAAGTATTAGTAATTAATTAACACTAATTTAAACCAATACAACTTCTGTCAAAATCACTCGTGAAAGGCATTCATTTCATCTCCATCATATCCTGACCAGAATATCCATCATCTGTTAATTACTTCATTGCTACAGAGATAATTCCCACAACAGCACACAGACCCACCATAACAACTAACATCTTCATGCTTCTGACCAAAATGTCCATCCTCTGTTCCATTCCATTGTCAACTTGCATCACCCCGGAAGCAGCGTCCTCTTCAGAGGTTGTTTCTTCTTCTGGTTCCTCTTGCACTATGATCCTCCTGATACTGATAAGCTTCGCGAAGAACTCCCTTTGCCAATAGTACTCAGGGCATCTATCAGGTGCCTACAAATATAGTTCAAAAATGCTCAAACCTTAGTTCGGAAAAGCAATCACCACATTGAAACTCGACACGTTGAATGCATTAAAAAAACAACTCAACCCCTTGATGTTCCTTGGGCACTTGAAAAACACCCGGCCTCTATTCGTGTTAGTCATTGCGCTGAGCTCAATGATCCGCGCCAACCCACAGACCATGCACTCGATCAAGGGAAACCCGGTTTCCCTACCCACCGCGTTGGATGACTCATTCACCCATGAGGTGCTAGCCCTAGAGACCGACGGATCCACCCGGCGTAGGGACATTGTGAACTGGAGGGATTGGTGATGGCGTGCCGCCGCCGTTCGTCAACTAGGTCAAAAAGGTGAAGTTGGACGCCGAGTGTTGTTATCACGAGCCACGAGGGGACACCGAGTGTTCTTATCCCTGCTACATGCCCTCACAGGAATGCGTAACCTGCAGGAGGGCCGGACGGGTGCCGACTTGCCGTGTGGGCAACCCAGGCAGTTGCATGTAGAGCGCAGCGTGGCTCCAGCGTAACCCATACCGGACAGGTTACGCATGGATCTCAAAGTCTGCTTATCCCGCGGGGAGGTTGCAATACGCCAATACGCTACGCACCATGGCCCGCGGGTAATCGGTAAAACCCAGGTTGTTGCAGCACGCAGCGGGGCTCTCGGTTACGCAAGCCTCTGTAGGTTGTACCACTAGCTAGCACACAGCCAGGCTGCATTATTCCTGCAACACCGACTACGTTACGCACAAATAGGCTTCAGATGTATGCGTAACCTACCCATGCTGCATCAAGTGGTGTCGATTCTGCGCGTTACATGCACCGACTGCTCGGTTACGCACCATCCAGGTTGCAACCGCCTGCAATACGCACGCGCACTTCTAGGCTCCAGATGTATGCGTAACCTGAACCCGCTCGTGGGTAACCCTCTCGGATGTAGGTTACGCGCCGAATCGACACGACCGGATGCAGCGTGGATGGTGCGTAACCGAGTGGGTCCAGCTTACGCGCCGAATCGACACCACAGGATACAGCGTGGAATCGTGGATAGTGCGTAACCGGCTCACGTTACAACGCACCATACACGCGTAAAACCGACCCGGTGAAGGTTACACATACATCTGGAGCCTATATTTGTTATTACGCACAGGCATGCGTAAAACCGACCCAGTGAAGGTTACGCATAAATCTGTAGCCATGAGTAAAAGGCCCGCTTGCGTTACGCACGCACACACGACACACGTATTTGTTGGCAGCGCCCAGCCGGTTACTCACGAGCCGTGTATCCCAAGGCGTCAACGTGTGTAACCGAGGTGGTGCAGGTTTGGCATGCACACCCGACACGCCCGTTATGAGACTTTGGAACAGCGCATTCAGCGGTTCAGACTTGAAGGAAACCATTCATCATTCATAAAAGAATAATAATAATTAGGAGTTTCGGACTGATTTAAAAGTTCAAATAGGTGTACTTAATTAGAATAATAATAATTACTTCCTCCTGTGTGCTTCTTTCTGTTGAGAGAAGTAATTTTGTGTCACGGGAAGTAACCTGGGAGGGCTCTCCATGTATGACTAAAACTTACTTCCTCCTGTGTACTTATTCTGTTTAGGGAAGTAATTTTGTGTCGCACGAAGTAACTTTGGAAGACTCTCTATGTAATGCTAAATAGAGAGACCTCTCCGTGGATGGTGCCCTGGATGCCGGCTTCTTGGCAACGCAACCCCGAAGGCCCCAAAACAGATCAACTTTATATGGCACTCCCTCCATTCTCTTTTAACACTAATTCAAGTATCAGTAATTAATTAACACTAATTTAAACCAATACAACTTCTGTCACAATCACTCGTGAAAGGCAATCATTTCATCTCCATCATATCCTGACCAAAATGTCCATCATCTGTTAATTACTTCATTGCTACAGAGATAATTCCCAAAACAAATACAACCGAGCGGGTCCATGATTGAAAAGTTCAGGGAAAGCAGTGCCAAAGTACAAATCTCCTATAGTAAACCATATAGAAGCAAACCCGCTACTCACAAGATTTCGCTCAAACCTATCAGCAAATCTCATCGTCCACCAAATATCAACAATCAATATCAGCTGCCACTTGATCTTCCTTCAATCTCCACCAATGCAGAGGCAAAAAGTCAGTGTAGTAGCATTAATTAATATTAACATAAGGCTCCAGTGACCCAGGGAAATCTAACGAAAAGCTCTCTCAAATCCCGCGGCCACACGCAGGAAATCACCTAGTTAAAACTATTAACGGCCACCAATATCATCATCATCCTCCAATATTGGACTACTTAATTCGGGATACCTAAAATCTTCGGCATAACATGTATTCTCAGCCTTTCTCACCTATATAGAAAAAACAAATAGTCAGTTGTAAATTGTGCCAGCAAGTCTGATATGCAAACAAATAAGGGTATAGTTACCTTCAGGCTTCGAATACATGTAAAAGATCTACAGCTGACTGTGCTAGGACCCTCAACTGCACTTAAATCATTAGCATGCCAAAGAGTAAAAGGAGGTTCACCGATAGGTGGTGCTATAAACGGATGATATAGCCAATCCAGTAAATACAACTGTGTAGATGGCACATGGGTAAGTGATGAATGAAAATAAATAAATAAAAGGTAGGGGAACAGAGTTCTTGATTGGTACTACATAATTAATTATTATCCCAAGAAAATAGGTGGATCCTGTTACAAAGGGCACACCACGTCGTCTGTACACCTCTGTAATATTTTGGCACCATTTCTAAGTTCTTCCAAAATGTAGCCTACCCAGTCGTAGGTCATTATATTATTAACATCAACGCAAACATCTAACAATCCTTTGTTTATGAAGGCAGATGCTGTAGGAGCAAAGATTCTGTGTACCAAAAGTAAAGTCCAACAGGTGACGAAAACATCATCATCATGGCCGTCAAGGATTCTGTCTATTATGTGATGGTTCCAGTTTTTCTTGTCGAGAGGCATGCCCAAGCATGTTTTGAAGTACATGGTAGACTTCTCATTGTATATCGCCACCACTTGCTTTCCCTTGTATGGTAAACTAGTCAATCTACAAAGACTTCTCTGATTCATAGGGATGCATTCGCCATTACCAAATTTGAAGCACAAATGCTTCACATCAAGGTGCAATATCATCCAAACTCCAAGTTCCCGGAGTGCGTTGCTAATCTTCAAATCCAAATAATTACCAAAACCAACTTTTTTTAGTTTGGCCACCTGATTGGGATTCAACTTTCTTGTGATATCAATCACACTTCTTGGACTACACCTACAACTCATATTCCCAAAAACATAAGGTGGTTGATGCAATGTACGAAAGCAACAAAGGAATATGGGGCAGATGATGAGATTGTGCCAGTGTTTACAGATAACCGAGGCACGAAGAATGGAACTAGGATTAGGTGGGAGACGAAGGAAAATCTCAACATGGACTTCATCTGGCAATAGGCAAATATTATAACCAGAATGCTTCCTGATGTCAGCCACCAGATGAACTGTACCCTGTAAAAGTGCAACTGACTCGGTAAACCACTGTAGAAATGCATCTGACTCGGTAAACCACTATAGAAATGATGAGTTGTATGTTGTAACACGTAGGGAGACACAAAAAGATCATAATATGTGATCATATGTGTAATAATATTATTGAATGCGGCAGTTTTAGAGCAACAAGAACTTAAAGGTGATATATAAACTGATAATACATGATAATTATTCAAAGACAGAATGATAATATTTTAACAATGAGTATAGGTACCAACATCGGAATATTTATTGCCCTTCCCACTCATCTTCTTTGCAATTAGATGCTCCACTCGTACCCACTATATTATCCACTGCCCTGGTAGCATGTTATAGTGATTCTGCAGTACGTACAAACAGCAATAATAAAAATGGACATCCAAACAATTTGACCACTAAGAACAACATTATAAAAAGGGATGGAGTAGAGACAGCCAGAGACTAGCAACATTCAGCAAAAAAGGTCAATGGTAATTATATTATCGGGTTTCTTGGGCTTCTTATTGCTTGTTGGCCAGCATGCAAGTTGTCAGTAGTACACACATCATCAACCGTAGTAGGTAATTAGCAAGCCTAGTGGCAATTATTATTCCATGCTGCTTGTTTGGATCACCTCTCATCCTTAGCAAGCGTAGGTAATCTCTATATATTGCATTGTACCAAGGAAAGGTAAATGTCAGGTGTAGAAATTTTTCAAAATCCCGCACCTTAACCATAACACACAATGGAAAGTCGTCCTCGCAGGAAATAGCACACGGTACCAAATGACGCGGGAATTATAGGTGTGCAGTGGTAGGGTAAACAAAAAGGCAAATCATATAATCATTCACATGAGAAAGAGAGATATGACCTCAAAATTTTTCCCTCTCTTTCTTTTCACCTTCCCGGCAAGTACCGGATCCTTACTCCAGCTGCATTCATCTGCCGACGACTGTGTTCCGCTGTTGATGGTGGTCCATACCACGTCATCCTCCATCATCGATCTACTACACAGCACCAGAAAAAAAATAGAAGGATGGAATACCTTATTTCTAGATATAAGATGAACTGGGAAATAACCAGATATAAAAACGGTTAGGGTTTCGGTTTGGGTGGCTGCTGGGGGCTCTAATCACCGGCGGCCTTAGAAAAGGGAGGTGGGCCGGAGGTAGGCCTGGCGGTGGACAGGTGGAGACGGGTTGCGGGGCAGAGGGGATGTCGCCGGCGGGGGTCAGCAACTAGATGTGGTGGTCAATTAAGTTAGGAACGAAGCAATCGGGTGCTTCTACCCTACTCTATATGCGTTGGAGTTGGAGAGGGAAACGAGAAGGAACCGCTGACAAGTGGGACTACACCACCCAGTCGTGGTTGCAGCACGGATGGTGCGTAACCGATCTCGTGCATGTAACACGCACATTCGTAACCACTGCCTAGATTCCACGAACCGAGATGGCGCAGGTAACGAGCAGAATCGACACCACCCAATCGGGGGTTACCTACACCCGCTTGGTTACGCGTAATCGACACGACCCAGTCGGGGTTGCAGCACGCAGACACCATGGCTCGTGCATAACCGCCGAGGAGAGGGTTACGCAGGTTCGACATGACCCAGTCGGTGCTGTTGCAGGAGCCATGCAGCATGGATGGTGCGTAACCTAGCCGGTCCAGCAGCTTACGCGCATAATCGACACCACCCAGTCAGGGTTGCAGTATCCGAGCGAGTGCAGGTTACGCACCGAATCGACATGACCGGATGCAGCATGGATGCTTGTGTGACCATGCCTGTCATGTCCAGGTTACGCATACATCTGAAGCCTATTTGTGCGTAACGCAGTAGGTGTTGGAGGAACAATGTAGCCTGGCTGGTGCATAACCATGCTGGTGCGTAACCTAGTGTATTGTTGGATGTAACAAGCAGCTATAACCCAGAATTAGTCAATCATAGAAGCACGAGATCGTGAAATTGCCGGCGGCGTTGGGCATATATATAGAGTGCGAGCTAGCGTCGTAATTGGAACTCGCATGCATGGAAAATCGGTGTCCATCCTGCGTAACCAGGGCACCGTGAAGGTTACGCCGGTCGGACAACACCAGAGACATTGCTCGTTTGTAACCGAACGGGTGCAGGTAACGCGCAGAGTCGACACTAAGGTGAAATTTTGAAAGACACTAAGGTGATTGCACGCCAACATTCTTTCAAATGAGATTACACACTGGCGGGAATATGGCAGTTGACTCGAAAGGAAAAGTCATATCTATCGAAAGCACGTCTCTGTTCCACCCATTACATAGTCGCTTACAATACCATCTAAGGCCTCAGCCAATGCAAGTCATTCTCATGAAACAAGACTTGTACGTAGTAGACAGCTATAATCGACACCGACCCAAGTGTTGCTTCAATGATTTCAGGAGCTCTACATGGCAACATTTGCAAGAATGAATATTAGTACGGTTTTGAGTATTGCTATATATAAATCAACAAACTCACTGAATTAGTAATATTAGATCCGTGATCCGTCCAAATTGCTCATGAAGTGTAGGATGTATAGTTATAATCGACGCCAAACCCAAGTGTTCCTTCAATGGTTTCGGGAGCTCTGCAAGGTTTAGTGTATGTATGCGTGATCATTTGCCAAAAGTACAAAGTGTGCCAAAAGAATTGTTTTGTTTGTTGCCCATTATCGATTATTAGGATTTCTTCCTCTCTGTTGTAACAGATAACATAAAAGATTATGTACCTATCATCTGAAAGTGGATATTGCTCCTTTGACAGATCCATCGGGAAAATTGGGTTGTCAATACTTGCCCATATTTGTTGCATAAAAAAATCTTAAATGGGCAATAGAATGTGAAGATTATACCCCCATTTGTTGTTCAGAATATAGTTCCGAGCAATCAGATGAGGTGCTCTCCCTTGCAGACTTGTCTTGAATATTCTCCCGGTCCATGGAATCAAATTCCTTTTGGCAAATGATGTTTTCTTGGTTACCCAGACCAAGATTTCTTGGTGATGTAGCCTAAACAAATTATGTCATTTGATTTCCAAAAAGAATATATATATCTAGTGAATGTTTCTACCTTTGTTGGTGTTCTCTGGTAATTGAGGTCCTGAGAAAGAAAACTTGAACCATTTGGAGAAGCTCCATTTACCTATTGATGGGACATGCATGCATAGAGAACAATAATTTATTTCTTATAGAGGCAGGAGAGGTGTCTAAGAACAATAACGTAACTTGTGACAGTTTTTTTTATCTATGGAACATAAACTAACTTATGGTTGTTAATATATCATATTCATGTCAATCCAGAAAGTAAACAAAGAAATATCAATCAATACAATTAATGCATAAGACATGACCTCGCATGTCAATTTAATACCCTCAAATCCCTTAAAAATTGTATTGCACTTTCCAGTGGTGTCCCTCTCTGAAGTTGCCACCGTTTTGCCAAAGTCGTTTGCATAACAAGTATCATCAATATTTCTCAGTTGCAATACAAAAGTAAAATAACAATGTGAACAGTCAATGTTAGTCATTATACTATCTCTATATGTATTCATCCAAAAAGTTGAATAATATTTCTCAAAAAAAAGTTTAATTATTATGTTACTACAGTTACCGGTAGGTTTTTGTGGGAAGCCTCTAGTTCAATTCGTAGTGCATTGCTCCATAGTGAAAACCGAGGTTCACCAATAGGTGGTGTGATAGAACTACTCTTCAGCCAATCAAGGCAATATAACTGCATGCTCGCAAAAAGTTGAAAGAAATTATCTCAGATCTGTGATAAAATGGCAAGATCAGAAAGCGCTATTTATATTTCTTACTCGAAGGAGATATGTGGATCCATGAATATAGTTGGCACCCTTGTGTCTCTTCTTAAGGTTTAATGCATTCGCACCACGTTTAAAATTGTATATAAGGTAGCCAACCCAGTCGTAGTTCATCAAATTATTTACGTCTTGACACACTTCCAAAAATCTTGTACTAATGTATGCGCCTGTATCTGGAGCAATGATCTTGTCAACAAGAAGTAAAGTCCAACAGGTGACAAAAAGTTATCAGCTGCACCATCTTTGATTTTGGCCTCTAATGTTCTTCCTGAGATTTTATGGCTTCCTTTAGTAGGAACTCCTAGCTTTCCTTTCAACTCACTTATGCCATTATATTTAGAAGTGTTCTCATGTATTGGTTTGCCTCTGCATGGTAAACCAGACAACCTTGAAATGCTCATTGGACTTAAAGGGATTTGTTTACCATTGCCAAAATCAAAGACTTCCTTTTTTTGTATCATAGTGCCACAGCATCCACACCCCTAGGTTCAATATGGGAGATTCAATCACCATACTCAAAAAATGACCAAATCCAGTGTCTTTGATCTTTTCAATATGTTGTGGTTTCAAGCCACTGTTGACATTGATCACCATTTTCGGTGAGCACCTAGTGCTTATCCGCTTCTTATGGAGGAAAAAACAAAACCATTAAGTCATTAGTGTAAGGTATAGTAGACCAAAACCAGGTAATAAAAAAATCAAGATGTCAGCATACCACAGCACTGTTTGCTGCCGATACCACACCGCCATCCATTTCTGAAGGAGTAACACCATAATATTGCTTCCTCTTTCGTTTTGTGTTCCTGATGATTGTTTCTTCTGGAAGTCCAGATGCGGTGCCCTCTGAGTCACACTTGCCATCTTCACTGACAGATGCTAGTTGGTCAACACTCTTTAACAATGTCAACGGATTTTGTGGATGTGTCTGCATTTTCCTCTCTGTAAATCGACCGTTCTCTACTATACAATGAAGATATGTCATGACTTTTATTAGCAGGTGCATGCAGTTGCATGGGACTGAGTATAAACAGTATACGTAAACATACTCACCCATAGTGTTTTTCACTGATTTCTGTTTGGGATCTGTTGTAGTTTCCCCAATGGTTTCAGCTTTGTCGACCAATTTATTTGTGTTCTTGTTAATAGATAAATCCAGACGAGTTTCACCATCCGCTGTGATGGGAAAATCGAAACCTCAGGAACAAATAAGTACACTGTAGGAAAAGGCTACAGAGAATCATATAAACAACTAGACTGCTCATGTGCTGTGATAGAATTTCATGCAATGCGGTCAACTCCTACTATTCTTTTTTTTTGCGAGGAAAACTGCCTACTATTCAATAACTTATCCGCCGAAATTAAAAGGAAAAATCAAAACTGAAGAAACTCAGCCTTTGCCATAGAAAATACCAAGACTCCAAATTGGATAGATACTCTATAAATTTTTAGTAAATTCTCTAAATTGGATACTCTATAAAATTTTCTAAAAAATTAATAAAACTGATTTACAATCAATTATTATAGAGATTGAATTAACTTAAAAGTGACTAAATAGTAATTAGCAAGATGATAAATGCCGCACCAGTTCAGATGGTTAAGGAATTGATTTGCACCAAATTATGGGATGAATGCCACACTTTTGCAAGACTTGAGGAGATGAAAAATACACTTTTTCCCCACGAAGGTGAGAAGGGAGCCTACATCCTGTACATAACACTGAACTATTTGATTTTGCGATTCGGCAGATTGAATATCAAACCTTTTACGTGTTTTCTACGATGATGAGTTGCAGTCGATGCATCGCCAACTTCGTCTGTATCATACTCCTCATCTGTTTCAGAAGATTCATCGTATTCGTATGATTCATCAGTGGATGCGTCCTGTGCTGTGTACACCTGCTCTTTACGCCTGTCGGCGGCGTCTAATTTTCTTTTCTTGTTTGCGATTCCGAATCGACGTAGTTCGTGGGGATCGCAGGGTTTTCTATTCTTCGTTCTCGCCATCAAACAATATTAATCTACGGAAACATAGATCTGTTAGCGGCAATAGTACATAAGGAGGTGGAAGGAGATATACTTATGGCAAACAATGAACTCTCGGCGGACAATAGCAGTACTAGTTTCGACGTCTGCAAGGCACCCAACTGCCAAGATGAGTCACCGGGACACAGCTTTGATAATAGCAAATATACTCACCCGGAATTATTATGGGAATTGGAGGGGAAGAAAAATAGACAAGCACACTGGAGTACGTACGAAATTGAAAAAGGAATATCAACCCATTAAATACTATCCCTAATTACTTGAGGTTACCATAAAGCCTGCCAATGGTACAACTGCTTTAACTCTGGCATGAGGTAGTACCCGATAATCTTGGCACGTCACATTCACTGCCGCAAATGTCTATACGAACTGGTAGGGATGCTTTCCTTGGTGCCCCACTTTCGCATGTTCCCCGTGCCATGGCCCTATGCGGATGGTTACGCCGTGCCATCCTGAATGTTCCGTCTCGCGCGGGAAACAAAACTACAAAAGCATGCATGATCGGTTACAGGAGGGAGGGAATTGCTGCTGGAGAGTTAATTTATCTTTCCAAAGAAGATCGTGACTCGCGAGATGATTGCTACCGTTACATGTCATTTGGATCGTCTCGCATCTCCAAAACTCTTGTCAGTTTCCTGACCTCGTGGTTAAAGAGAAACTGAAACTCCCGTACCTGGCGCTGAGGGTGAGGGCGACGGTTCCGTCTACGGAGCGCTGCCCCTCACGCACCGTCGCCCCGACGCCCACACGCCCGTCCTCCTGAAGTCTGTCTGTAGCCTTCATCCACTGACGCCGACGGAGGACCTTCTTGTGATCGTGATTGCTCTCTTTCTCTCGTCGGTTTAGAGGTCGAGCACCGCAAGCCACCAGGAGGATGGTGCTTCCCCCATCCGATGCCCGCCGAGATGGATTGAGGATGCTCATGCTCCGCCTAGCGCATCCCAGCACGACACTCTGGATCCCCGAGGGCGATGATTTACCGGCGCCACGCGCCGGTGAGGTCATGATGTCCGTCTCATTCTTGATGGCAGGACTTGTCCCGCCATTCTCCGATTTCTTCATCGTCGTGCTCACCTTCTACAGGGTGCACCTAGTGCAGCTCCATCCCAACTCCATCATTGTGCTATCAGTTTTCGCCTATTTATGCGAAATGTTCGTGGGTGTCCCTCCATGCCTGGAGTTGTTCAGGCGCTTCTACAACCTGCAACGTAACAAATTCTCAAGGTTAGACAACAAGTTGATCGGCTTCTTTGAATTCCGGCTGCGGGACACCGCCTCCAATCGGTACATCGAGCTTGAAACAACGGATCTCTGGGGTTCGTGGTGCTGCAATTGGTTGTACGTGAGGGCCGGCTCTACCATAGACGAGCTTTGCTTGCCGATGGGACGGCCTGAGCGGTTCCTACAGTGACGCTCTGTTCCAGGCGAGACGCCCGTAACGAGGGCCTGTGAGTCTAGCATCCGAGAGCTACGCGGCTTCGGATTGACCGGCGCCATGGTGATGGATGATGCCCTAAGGCGGCGGATCAGTCCTCTACGCCGGCGAGACCACATTGCGTGCTATTGCACCGACTTCTTCGCGGACCGCACGCCTACTTTACCCGGCGGTAACGATCCTGTTCGAATCATTTCATCAAGGTTGTTTTGATAATTTTATTACGTATTGACCATTATTGGTTCGTGATCTTTCTTAATACGCATCATAGAGGAAGGTCGGATGGAAGAACCCGACCTGGAGTTTTTGCTGCGTGAGCTTCTTCCGATACGTCTGGCCGACACGGCCCCTCCAGACGACGCACTTCCCCTCTGCGCTGTTGATACGTTGGAACGACACCGGCGCATGAACCGGAACCCAAAGGTGGACGCCATCAACACTTCAGAGCCGAGGATGCACCAACCACTTGTGATCAGGGAGGGCGTTGCCGCTGGGGGACAAGACCAGAAAGCCTCGACCGTTGAGAAGAACGAGCCCTCCCCGAGACTCGCACTGATGGGGGCTGCAGGGACAAGCAGCTCCCATGCCGCAACGACTTCTGCCCCTGTCACTCGCGACGAGGAAGGGAGGATGGCTGCGTGCGTCACAGAGCTCCGGGAGACTGGCATTGAGGTAGTGACCATGCTATGCCATGCCTTGCGGGAGAGGCTGGCCAGCCTCTCCCAAGCTTTCGTGTGCGTCGCCGACATCCTCCAAGTCCACGGGCTTCCACCCGCCCTGTCCTCCCGCTCTCTGGAGGAGGGCCATACTAGCGGGTCCGTCAACCACGAACTGATGAGCCAGCTTGTGCGGCCAAACGCCAAAGAGGTGGCCAACTACCAGGTCGTGGTGCCAGGTTCACCAGTCATAAAGGACGACGCCGAGACGAGGTAACTTTTTCCTTTTCAATGAAACTTCTCTCATTCCCTCCTACTAATTGAAACCACAATAGCTGAACACCCAGGTAGTAACTTTTTTTTTGCCTCTGATCTTCCTGTATCTTTTTAAGTCATACATATATTCCCTTGAATCATCAAACATCTATATATGTAGGAATATTGGACTTGCCACTCCAGGGACACGGCATTCCATTTACACTAGATAGCTTTATAACTGGTAGATTTATAATTGAGATCAAGATTCGTGACATGAAAATTGCAAAACATGTAAGCATCTACTACCTCCATTTTGCATTTTGTTTTGTGTGAGCACTCGAACAAATTATCCATCACTGTTCAGTACAAGCATCTTTAGCTTTATAATAAAACTACTCCACAAAACTAACAAACATTCACTCCAATAGGCCACATCATTTGGCTTCATAATAAAACCACTGATTGATATTTGAGGCCCATAGTGTGAGTGTATTCTAATTTGAAGAAGATTTAGACGAGCACTTGAGATGAGGGTCAATTCGTGATCTAGGAACTCGCTATAGCTTGTTACATCCAACAAGATACTAGGTTACGCACCAACCAGGCTACATTGTTCATGCAACACCGACTGCGTTACGCTGAAATAGGCTACAGATATACGTGTAACATGGATCGGAATGGTTACGCAACATCCATGCTACACCGGTCGTGTCGATTCTGCGCGTTACCTGCACCCGCCCAATCGATTACTAGTACCTACTATATGTGAATCGATCTAATCTTAATTCAGATATACTTATTATCCTCTGATCACCTTAGGAAACTGAGGTTGGAGATACACGGCTCGTGAGTAACCGGGACCACCTTGGTTACACACGTGGACGCATGGGATACACGGCTCGTGAGTAACCGGCTTGGCGCTGCCAACAAATAGGACTCGGTTACCGACCTTTAACACTGCTGGCTGCATGGTGCAACACTAGCTGGGTTCCGCACGGAGTCGGTTATGCAAATCGGTCGTGTCGATCCTGCACGTCACCTGCATGATTTGCACCAAATTATGGGATGAATGCCATAGTTTTGCAAGACTTGAGGAGATGAAAAATACACTTTTTCCCCACGAAGGTGAGAAGGGAGCCTACATCCTGTACATAACACTGAACAATTTGATTTTGCGATTCGGCAGATTGAATATCAAACCTTTTACGTGTTTTCTACGATGATGAGTTGCAGTTGATGCATCGCTAACTTCGTCTGTATCATACTCCTCATCTGTTTCAGAAGATTCATCATATTCGTATGATTCATCAGTGGATGCGTCCTGTACTGTGTACACCTACTATTTACGCCTATCGGCGGCGTCCGATTTTCTTGTCTTGTTTGCGATTCCGAATCGACGTAGTTCGTGGGGATCGCAAGGTTTTCTATTCTTCGTTCTCGCCATCAAACAATATTAATCTACGGAAACATAGATCTGTTAGCGGCAATAGTACATAAGGAGGTGGAAGGAGATATACTTACGACGAACAATGAACTCTCGACGGACAATAGCAGTACTAGTTTCGACGTCTGCAAGGCACCCAACTGCCAAGATGAGTCGCCGGGCCACAGCTTTGATAATAGCAAATATACTCACCCGGAATTATTATGGGAATTTGAGGGGAAGAAAAATAGACAAGCACACTGGAGTACGTACAAAATTGAAAAAGGAATATCAACCCATTAAATAGTATCCCTAATTACTTGAGGTTACCATAAAGCCTGCCAATGGTACAACTGCTTTAACTCTGGCATGAGGTAGTACCCGATAATCTTGGCACGTCACATTCACTGCCGCAAATGTCTATACGAACTGGCAGGGATGCTTTCCTTGGTACCCCACTTTCGCACGTTCCCCGTGCCACGGCCCTATGCGGATGGTTACACCGCGCCATCCTCATCGTTCCGTCTCGCACAGGGAACAAAACTACAAAAGCATGCATGATCGGTTACGGGAGGGAGGGAATTGCTGCTGGAGAGTTAATTTACCTTTCCAAAGAAGATCGCGACTCGCGAGATGATTACTACCATTACACGTCATTTGGATCGTCTCGCATCTCCAAAACTCTTGTTGGTTTCCTGACCTCGTGGTTAAAGAGAAACTGAAACTCCTGTACCTGGCGCTGAGGGTGAGGGCGACGGTTCCGTCTACGGAGCGCTGCCCCTCACGCGCCGTCGCCCGAGGACCACACGCCCGTCCTCCTGAAGTCTGTCTGTAGCCTTCATCCACTGACGCCTACAGAGGACCTTCTTGAGATCATGATTGCTCTCTTTCTCTCGTCAGTTTAGAGGTCGAGAACCGCAAGCCACCGGGAGGATGGTGCTTCCCCCATCCGATGCCCGCCGAGATCGATTGAGGATGCTCATGCTCCGCCTAGCGCATCCCAGCACGACACTCCAGATCGCTGAGGGCGATGATTTACTGGCGCCATGCACCGGTGAGGTCGTGATGTTCGTCACGTTCTTGATGGCAGGACTTGTCCTGCCATTCTCCGATTTCTTCATCGCCGTGCTCACCTTCTACAGGGTGACCTGGTGCAGCTCCATCCCAACTCCATCATTGTGTTATCAGTTTTCGCCTATTTATGCAAAATGTTCGTGGGTGTCCCTCCATGCCTGGAGTTGTTCAGGCGCTTCTACACCCTGCAACGTAACAAATTCTCAAGGGAAGACAACAAGTTGATCGGCTTCTTCGAATTCCGGCTGCGGGACACCACCTCCAATCGGTACATCGAGCTTGAAACAATGGATCTCTGGCGTTCGTGGTGCTACAATTGGCTATACGTGAGGGTCGACTCCACCATAGACGAGCTTCGCTTGCCGATGGGACGGCCTGAGCGGTTCCTATAGTGGCGCTCTGTTCCAGGCGAGACGCCCGCAACGAGGGCCCTCGAGTCTAGCATCCGAGAGCTACGCGGCTTCGGATTGACCGGTGCCATGGTGATGGCCGATGCCCTAAGGCGGCGGATCAGTCCTCTACGCCGGCGAGACCACATTTCGTGCTATTGCACCGGCTTCTTCGCGAACCGCACACCTACTTTACCCGGCGGTAACGATCCTGTTCGAATCATTTCATCAAGATTGTTTTGAAAATTTTATTACGTATCGACCATTATTGGTTCGTGATCTTTCTTAATACGCATCATAAAGGAAGGTTGGATGGAAGAACCCAGCCTGGAGTTTTCGCTGCGTGAGCTTCTTCCGACACGTCTGTCCGACACGGCCCCTCCAGACGACGCACTTCCCCTCTGCGCCGTTGATACTTCGGAACGACACCGGCACATCAACCGGAACCCAAAGGTGGACGCCATTAGCGCTTCAGAGCTGAGGATGCACCAACCACTTGTGATCAGGGAGGGCATTGCCGCTGGGGGATAAGACCGGAAAGCCTCGACCGTTGAGAAGAACGAGCCCCCCCCTGAGACTCACACTGATGGGGGCTGCAGGGACAAGCAGCTCCCTTGCCGCAACGACTTCTGCCCCTGCCGCTCGCGACGAGGAAGGGAGGAAGGCCGCGCGCGTCACAGAGCACCGGGACACTGGCATTGAGGCAGCGACCATGCTGTGCCATGCCTTGCGGGAGAGGCTGGCCGGCCTCTCCCAAGCTTTCGTGCGCGTCGCCGACATCCTCCAAGTCCACGGGCTTCCACCCGCCCTGTCCTCCCGCTCTCTGGAGGAGGGCCATACTAGCGGGTCCGTCAACCACGAACTGATGAGCCAGCTTGTGCGGGCAAACGCCGAAGAGGTGGCCAACTACCAGGCCGTGGTGCCAGGTTCACCAGCCATAAATGACGACATCGAGACGAGGTAACTTTTTCCTTTTCAATGAAACTTCTCTCATTCCCTCCTACTAATTGAAACCACAATAGCTGAACACCCAGGTAGTAACTTTTTTTTTGCCTCTGATGTTCCTGTATCTTTTTAAGTCATACATATATTCCCTTGAATCATCAAACATCTATATGTCCAGGAATATCGGACTTGCTACTCCAGGAACACGGCGTTCCATTTACAATAGATAGCTTTATAACTGGTAGATTTATAATTGAGATCAAGATTCGTGACATGAAAATTGCAAAACATGTAAGCATTTACTACCTCTATTTTGCATTTTGTTTTGTGTGAGCACTCGAACAAATTATCCATCACTGTTCAGTACAAGCATCTTTAGCTTTATAATAAAACTACTCCACAAAACTAACAAACATTCACTCCAATAGGCCACATCATTTGGCTTCATAATAAAACCACTGATTGATATTTGAGGCCCATAGTTTGAGTGTATTCTAATTTGAAGAAGATTTAGACGAGCACTTGAGATGAGGGTAAATTCATGATCTAGGAACTCGCTATAGCTTGTTACATCCAACAAGATACTAGGTTACGCACCAACCAGGCTACATTGTTCATCCAACACCGACTGCGTTACGCAGAAATAGGCTACAGATATACGCGTAACCTGGATCGGAACGGTTACACAACATCCATGCTGCACCGGTCGTGTCGATTCTGCGTGTTACCTACACACGCCCAATCGATTACTAGTACCTACTATATGTGAATCGATCTAATCATAATTCAGATATACTTATTATCCTCTGATCACCTTAGGAAACTGAGGTTGGAGATACACAGCTCGTGAGTAACCGGGACCACCTTCGTTACACACGTGGACGCCTGGGATACATGGCTCGTGAGTAACCGGCTTGGCACTGCCAACAAATAGGACTCGGTTACCGTCCTTTAAGACTGCTGGCTGCATGGTGCAACATTGGCTGGGTTACGCACGGAGTCGGTTACGCAAATCGGTCGTGTCGATCCTGCGCGTCACCTGCATCCGGTCGTGTCGATCTACGCATCACCTCAGCTCGGTTACGCACAGTTCCACTACGGACCATCCGTTCTGCATGGTGCGTGCAACACCGACTGGGTCGTGTCGATTTAGCGCGTACGCACTGTCCGTGCTGCTTGATGCAACACCACTGGTTCCAGATGTATGCGTATCTGGAACTCACTCGTACCCGTACGGACTCGGTTACGGTCGTGTTGATCCTGCGCGTCACCTGCACCAGCTTCGGTTACGCACGATTCGGCTACGCACCATCTGTTCTTCACGGCACATGCAACACCGACTGCGTTGTGTCAATTCAGCGCGTAACCTGTACGTCCGTGCTTATTGATGCAACACCGACTGGGTCATGTCGATTCAGCATGTAACCTGATCAGGTTACGCACCGTCTATACTGCTTTATGCAACATCGACTGGGTTTAGCACAGACTCGTGGTTACCCACCAGACAATCAATGTAACAATTGTTAAATAAAGTTTTTGAGATGTCACTATTTAAGGCAACTGAGAAGAATAATTCAAAGAAGTTCTTCCATATTAAAGACAACAGCTAAATAAAGTTCTCATAGATGAATATGAAAGGTTCAGCAACACACATGAATATGAAAGGTTCAACAACAAGTAATGAGTACTATTACTAAAACAACTTACATAACACAAGATAACTTGGTAAGGCATACCCATGGTGCTCTGCCTAGAAGTGAATTGCAATGACAACTCCATTCTCATTCATGGAACGCACAGGACCAGTGATGCTGATAAGACACTGCTCAACCTCCGAAACAAGGAACTGTAGCTTCTCAGCAAGGTGCTCTCCAGAAGGATGTCGGCGAAGCAAACAAGAACGTAATCCAATAATCATACGCAGGCCTTGAAGAGTGTTGTCCAAATAAGAACATATACTATTTCCTAGGTTACCGAAAACCTGGAGATCTGAACCAACATCGACAACCCTTTCCTTGGCCAGCAGGTAAGCTTGGCGGTTGACATCTCCAATTTACACATTGTAATTCACACAGAGAGCCAGAAGTGAAGTATATATTGCAGATTCTGTGGTGGCAGCAACAGACGAACAAACAAGTCCTGAAGGTCGGAACCTCGAGGGGGTTACACCATCATCTCCGGTGAAATCAAAGAAACCTTTGTGACAATCACCTCTACTCTGAATTAGGAAAAGAGGAGGACCGTAGCCCACGATACCAGCAACTCTGTTCAGCATCATTCGAACACCTACACTCCAATTGACAGAGTCATCCCGCAGAACATATGAACCAAAAAACATTAATAAATAGAAAAAAATAGAAATTCGTATGAGCAACGAACAAGAGACACTAGAACATCCGTAGAACAGAGTATGAAAACTAATTAAGATATAAAAAACTAAAAGTACGTACATTTCTATTAGGTAGGTTGAATCCTTCTCCTTGGAGTACATTGTCAATAATTTGGTGATTGTTCATTGCATGAAATGCATTTGTTGCCTGGTTTAAATCAAACATACCACGTGCGTGCATCGTCTGCAGCAAACCAAGACATGTAGTTGCAGAACTAACAATAGCTTCATCAACTGCAACAGTTTCCATCCCTCGGATCCTATGTGTAAAGAAGAATGAAGCATCCAGGATCGAGTTCACAATGGCAAGAGCTTGCGCAGATATATCTTCAAATATGCTTTTAACCTGATGGAGCTTCTCTAATAGGGCAAGCTGCCTTTCCTGGTAGCACCAGACACGAAGAAGACTATAGTCAAGAATGATAACATTGTGATTCTCCCTCAAATGTAGGAAGGCAGCAACACAAGCACTTTCCTCTGCATCATGTTCAGCTGCTGCAGTATGACCCAGAACTTCTATGACCTCCATCACAGCAGGATCCATTGCACTTGGGAACTGAAATGAGACGCGCATACGAAACGAGCCATTTCCTAAACCTTTGACAAATACAGGCTGCGTGCCATCAATCTCATCGAGTGCAGAAGCAAGGATGTCACGAGCACTAAAGGGAATAGGTTGATCCATACCTAGATTCGAATGGAGTGTGATTAGGAGCTTAGACATATAACCAAAATATAGGAACCGACAATGGGCTATCATACTAACACAGCACAATATATCCCACAAAGTACAGAGCGTACATTCTAAGATTCATCAACAAACAACTGTTGAAAAGCAGGAAAATAACTATAGGATTCATACAGAGACAACAATGAATGAAAAAATAGAGGAGAAAGAAGAATGGAGTTTACTTAGCAGGATGCACTCGAGACAGATATGAGGACAATGCTTCAACAAAGAAGATGCGCAGCTGGCTGTGTTCTCCACAGTCCAAACTACCAGGTTGAAGAGGCAGGAGTGACAGAGAGCATTCGAGAGTTCACAGGTTGATTCCCAACACTAGGAACGAGGAAAAGGGAAATGGACAGGGAAACGGAAGACGCTTCACACGAAAGATTGGGTCGGGCCGCTTCAGATTCAAGGGGTGGTTTGTGGTTGTGCTGGTGGCGATCGGGGTGGTGGTGGTGTGTGTAGGGGGCCCTAAAGGCCGTACTCCCTGGATTCCCATGCGTAATCCTCTGGAACCGAAACGCCAATTGTACTCACCGATGTAAATGGTTTACGGTGTCGGTCGGGATGGGAATTTCGGGTTCCCGCTGACTCCATCCAGTTCTTCTTCCCCGCGCTTGTCATGACTCTTTTCTTCTCTTTTTTTCTTCTTGACATCCCTGGAAGCCACCAAAACTCTTGGTTTGACACAGGATACTCCACTTTGCTAATCTAGTATATTTCTTCTTGTGTCCATCGCATACTCATTTATGAATTCAAAAAAAAGACATCATATACATTAGCAGGCTAGAAAAAAACCCTAAAAAAACTGAGTTTATTGAAACTAGTCTCCCTCCTACAGAAAGTAGTTTGCTCTTCCAACTAATTTTTTTTTGAAACCTTTCTTCCACATTCCTCCAACCGCTGGACACAGCGGGTGGTGTCGACGAAGCGCGTAACTTGCAAGGACTCGGTTAAGCTGGTGCCATTCAGCAGGCTGCGCACTAGAGAATTCCATGGACGACGCGTCAGCCTCCCTGGTGTGTACAGCCTTGACGGGACGGGACGGGACGGGCCTGCAGGCGCCTCCGCTCCCCTCCGGTAGGTGAAGTGGAATGCGTAACCGATACCTTTTGGTGGCAGCGCCCGGCAGGTTACGCACGAGGAACAATGATGGATGCGTGGAGCAACATGGCTCGCGGTTGGGTTACCATAGCATATGCCTTTGATCAAAGCATGCCGTGTATCCCAGGCGTCCATGCATGTAACCGAGGCGGTGCAGGTTACAGTGATGGCCGCCTGGGCTACGCGCGCCAGCATCGCTGTTGCCGCGGGACACGGCGGGTGGTGTCGACTAAGCGCGTAACCTGCAAGGTCTCGGTTATGCAGGTGCCATTCAGCAGGCTGCGCACTAGATAATTCCATGGACGACGCGTCAGCAGCCTCCCCACCCTCCGGCGCAGGCTTCGCTTCGGGTCGAAGCAAACTGCGGCGAGGGCAGGCCGCTGTGGGCCACACGGTGCACCATCATTATTACGATGGACGACAGGACGGGGCCTCCCTCCTCCGCTCCCCTCCCATCGTGTCGTCCGTAGCCACAGCCACCGCCCGCCCCGAGGAGTAAGCTGGACCCGCTGTGTTACGTGTGCCACGCGGTGATTCAGCCTAGGTCACGCGGCTTGCTGCCAAGCCAAGGGTTACGCACGGTCACTGTGTCGTGTCGTGTGTACAGCCTTGACGGGACGGGACGGGCCTGCTGTTGCAGGCGCCTCCGCTCCCATCTCGTCGTGTCGTCCACAGCCACAACAGCACCGCCCGCCCCGAGGAGTAAGCTGGACACGCTGGGTTATGCACAATCCATGACGCACACGCGTACTGCATCCACTCTGCAATTAAGCTTAATTGGTACCCACTAACGATTTCTCTTGCCTCTCAACGCGCCATGTCATAACCCACTACCACCATGTCACTATGCCTTCGTCGATTTTCTGTGACTAATAGCATGTTGTATTTGCGAGTAGCACGCCATAAAATTTTGGCAATTGAAATACATGTAGGATCAATTATTGAATAATGGTTCTCGCTCAACAAAATTAATGTGCTTTCATATATATTATTGTTTACAGATAAATATCATCATGTAATCATTTTGGTGTTTCTACTTTCACATTTCACCTTTAAATTTTGCTTAAAAATTCCCGTAGCAACGCGCGGGGTATCACCTACTAGTTATTAGTTACTCCTACCTTGTCTGTGACATCGCGATGATGATCAATTAAGCTGGACCCGCTGGGTTACGCACAATCCATGACGCACACGTGGTGCTTTAGCCTAGGTTACGCAGCTTGCTGCCAAGCCAAGGGTTATGCACGGTCACTGTGTCGTGTCGTGTGTACAGCCTTGACGAGACGAGACGGGACAGGACGGGAGGGGCCTGCTGCTGCAGGCGCCTCCGCTCCCGTCCCGTCGTGTCATCCACAGCCACAACAACGCCGCCCGCCCCGAGGAGTAAGCTGGACACACTGGGTTATGCACAATCCATGACGCACACGCGTACTGCATCCACTTTGCAATATTAGTTACTCCTACCTCGTCTGTGACATCGCGACGATGATCAAGCTTAGCCATGCGTACTGTAATACAATATGAATATCAGAATATGATTTATTCTGAGCCCATCATGTTGCATATATATGCATGGAAAAGTCATAAGTATGCGTATCAAGTCCTGCATCAGCTCACCAAAATTATATTCATCCGTATAAAGTAACGTTAACGTGCTGGTATCGTCGCTCACAAACTAAATTAAGGATTCATACGAAACGGAAATGGGTCGTCTAGTCCATGTGCTCCATACACACACACCCACTTGCATTGGCTGCCGTACGCACCTGTCAATAGTGCGTGTCACCACCCAAACACTTGGACGCATTCGGATCTCATATCAAAATATGCCCTACGTGTGGATATCTTGTAAGTACATACAAATAAAATATAAATTAGCTTTATTAATTAGTTTGCACACTAAGATTATTCATGACAAACACATGAAGCTACTTTTCTTAAGAAAAAAAAAACTTCGTGCATGGAGAATAATATGCACTCCCAATATAAATATAAATATAAATATATATGGTTTAAAAATATGCTATTTTTTAATTGAATAAAAAGGAACTAGAATTTGCTCTCATAGAGGTAGATAAAAGTCAGTATTGATCGAATATATAATCTGTATGTACTTCAAAAGGTCAGCCTTTAAATAAGATCGAATAGCTCTACTTAATATTAATGACCAGAGAATTAATCACGGTTCTTAATTCTTCTGCCTGCTGGCTAACCTAACTAGATAAACAGCCGCGTACAGCGAAGGCTAGCAGGCGAGAACTCACAGAAACCAGCAGGACGTTGGTCGATCGTCAGGGATCAGAGAACCAGATCACGGGGGGACGGAGGCATTTAGGATAGTATGGCCAAGGGCGAGAGAGGACGAAGTGAGAAAGGCAGGGCCATGAAGAGGTGGAGGCTGACCATAGCAATCATCACGTTTATAATATTCTATATATACTAGAATATAAAGTACTCCCTCCGTCCCAAAATAAGTGCACGTCTCGCACTTCGAGGAAGTACCGAGAGGGGAGGTGGCGACGTGTTCAGCGGGAGGTACTGACCTTGGATGGCAGCGAATGGCGGCTGCTAAGAGGGGGACGGGGAGACAGCGCCCTGGATGCCGGCTTCTTGGCAACGCACCCCGAAGGCCCCAAAACAGATCAACTTTATATGGCACTCCCTCCATTCTCTTTGGATAGGAATACTCCGTATTTCCAAAAATCAGATTTTTACAAATGATAGTCCTATTTGCCATTGGTTGGGGCCGTGGCAATAAATAGCACAGATAACAATGAATATCAATGTATCATGAATAGAATGCCATTTGATAGCAGAGAAGTTTAAGACTACTGGCTGCATGGTGCAACACTGGCTGGGTTACGCACAGGGTCTGTTACGCAAATCGGTCGTGTCGATCCTGCGCGTCACCTGCATCCGGTCGTGTCGGTTCTGCGCATCACCTCAGCTCGGTTACGCACGGTTCAGCTACGCACCATCCGTTCTGCATGGCGCATGCAACACCGACTGGGTCGTGTCGATTTAGCATGTACGCACCGTCCGTTCTACTTGATGCAACACCACCGGTTCCAGATGTATGCGTAACCTGAAACCGCTCGTACCCGCACGGACTCGGTTACGCACCTTGATGTTGCAACACCGACTGGGTGGTGCCAATTCGGCGCGTAACCTGCATCCGGTCGTGTTGATCCTGTGCGTAACATGCATCCGGACGTGTTGACAGGAATGCGTAACCTGCCCGGTCTTGGTTATTCTGGGTCTGGGGCCACGTTGCTTAGCGCAACCGCTTGGTTACCCACACGTCCATGTGAAAGGCGGCATGGGTGACGCACGCAGCGCCGCGGTCGCCCCGGGACACGGCAGTCGGCGGGTGGTGTCGAGCCTGCGTAACCGAGATCATTTGGTGTCAGCACCTGGTAGGTTCCTCATGAGCCATGGCGCGTGGAGCAATAATGCTAGCGGTTGGGTTACCATAGCATATGCCTATGATCAAAGCATGTGCCGCGTATCCCAGGCGTGCACGTGCGTAATCGAGGTGGTGCATGTTTCGCACGTACACCTTACACGCCTATTGAAGACCTGGGTGGAACAGAGACTTGAAGGAAACCAATAATCATTCATGTAAAATATAATAAATAATTGGGACTCATTTGAAAATCAAATAGGAGTACTCAGCACTAATTTACTTAACCATTTTCAATCGGTTACGCACGGTCCCTGTGTCGTGTTCTGTCGTGTTGTGTCATGTGTACAGTACACTGTACAGCCCTCGACAGGACGGGATGGGACGGGCCTGCAGGTGATGATGATGGGGTGACACACACCTGCAAACAAATGGATTAAAAAAATATGGGCCCGCTGGGACCCAAACACCGCATTTGCAGGCGCCACCAAGCCGCCGCGCCGTCCGTCTCATGCCGCCACGCCGGGCCGGCCGTGCCGACGGCCGTGACGGAGGCTGGCCCCGAGCCGGAGGCTCTGTACGTAGGAATTCTTGAATTTCACTTACTGACGGGAGGATTAGTCAAATTCTTCGCATGATGAAGGTGGATATTGATGAAGTCGATTTTCTCGTTCACTCGATCCAGTTCTTGAAGAAGGCGGGTTCTCTTAATTTACAAAGCTTCAAGTTTTTCCTCAGAGATTGCCGACAGTAGATGGAGAGTTGGAGACCTTGTTCTTGCCTTGATGGTCGCGCTTGCTGATTCGCACCAACGGTGCTGATATACGTCACAATGGTCTCCACATCCTCGCGATTTAGAGGCTAAAGAAGGAATGAGAAAATCTATCAGAGAAGTTTTTGAACTAAGGAAGAAGAAGAAGCATGTACAGCCCGTCAGTTTACCCCGTCTATGTGACGATCTTGTTGCTAAAAGGCTGCTACAAGGACGTTCAGTGAAAAGAAACAAAGAAGGAGCGTTGGGAACCATCATGGAGTAGCGCTTACATTAAAGATAAAAGGCATTCAAGGTCTTAACAAGTTCAGGTTTACAGTGCCCATCGGCCGATTTCAAGCTATACTAGTCGTCTATTCCTAGGAGGGATGGGACCGAGTGGGATCAGCAGCTGTGGCGTCGTCAGGCGATGCGGATGCTGACGGAGACGCTGCTGGATGGCCCCCATTCAGCGTCAGGCACGAAGAGGAACTGCTTGGCCTCGTAGCCCTCCAGCAGGCGGATGCACGGGGCCGTCCCCGCCAGCGACAGTGAGCCAGGCTCGCTGCCACGCACCTCCATCTTGTACTTGATCTGGACATTACCCTCGGGGCACGGGCCGAGGCAGACCAGCGACAGTGACCGCCCAGTCAGGACGCCGCCGTCGTTGACCAGCAGGAACACGCTGCCCATGCCGGCCTGCACCAGCACCCGGAACGGCTCGCCCTTGCGGAGCGTCACCGTCGTAGCCTCGAGGTAGTTGATGGAGGCGGCCGCGTCATTGTGGTCGTCGAGGACGTGCCTGTACAACAGCAAGCCGCGGTAGCTGCATCCTCCGACAGGGCAGACGAACGGCGCGAGCGGGCACGTCTCCTCGTGGCGGCGCTTGTTGATGAACTTGATGACTTCGCGGCAGCCGTACTTGCGGAACTTGCAGACAATGTTCATCTCGGCGAGCACATGCTCCATCGCGTGGCACCGGATGTCGCCGATGGGCTCTTCGCAGCACTAGCACTTGCGGTTGATGCAGACGCAGCATCAGGCGCACGCGGCGTGGCCATTATTGCACTGAAGTGAACAGAATACAGTAAAAATTAGGATACATGCACCATGCCGTAAAAACCATAGTTGAAACAGCACAGTAGTAGCTGTGGTACTAGAGGGCGTCGGTGTGCTTACCATGAACACCTGGGACTCGAAAGGCATGAAGCAGATGACGCAATAGACGGAGCCAGCATCTGGACCTAACCAGATGGTCTTTTCCATCTCTTCGCCATCGCATCTCCTCCTCGATGGGGCCGCGGCTGGCGTCACCTTGGTCTTCTTGGTGGTCCTACTGTTCATCTCTGATCTGATGCAAAATGGTTCAACGGATGCATAAACTAGTTACTGGTCGATTGACGGTGGTGATGGGAAACGGCTACTTGGTACAGCTGTGGTTGCGGCTGCTGGTGGAGCGGATTCTCCGTTAGAGCTGAAACTATTTTAAAAATGTTTGGCAAAACAGCTTCTCCTAGCTGTGTCACAGGGATAAGAGGTGAAATACCCTTCCCTTTTTTCTTTTTTTTTCTATTTCTTTTTTATTTTACTTTATTTTCTTATTATTTCCACTTTTTCCCGCCCCTTCTTTTTTGTCTCCTTTTCTTTCCTATTCTCTTATCCTTATCCTCGTTCCTAACCTCACTGCCCCTGCAGCGGCGGGCGACCATCTCCTCCCTGCAGGGCCACGCCCACGACACCGCCGGCGGCCACCGCCTCTCCGCGCCGCGCCCCTGCCACCCGCAACACCCGGAGCTCCCCGCCGGCCGCCTCCACCCGCGCCACGGAGCTCGACCGTCCACCGCGGCGCTGCCCTGCGACTGTCGCCGGCCCTCCAGCCTCCGCGTCCCCCGCGCATGAGCTGCAGCCCTCCAGTTCTGCCTCCGGCCCACCCTCCCCCGCACCGTCCGTCGACCTCATCTCCCTTGCGCCACGTCGGCCTCCAGCTCCGCCATCATCCGTCCGCCACCCACTAGGTACGCCACCGCCGGCCACCTCTCCTCTGCCCCGTTGCGGTCCTCTGCTCCGCCGCCGCTTCCTCTGCACCCTCGGTGCGTTGGCCCCTCCCCCGAGGGCAAATGAAGGAAAAGGGGTGCGGAGCTGCGGGAGGAGCGGGGGAAGCTGCGTTTTTGCAGCTCCCGCCCGGTGGAACCGTGACAGAGAGCGGGATTTCCGACCGCTTCCACGTTTGCAGCCCGTTTGGTAGGGTTTCACCAAAAACAGATTCCAAAGCTACACAAGAATCCCTACCAAACACACCCTAAGCTAGCGAATCACCCAATAAACTTGCGAGCGAGTTGCAGATCATGGATTGTTACCACTAGACGCGAACCGCAGTGGAAGTAGTCGATCGGATCGTCTCCTCGTCCTCCCCGCGGTCACCACTCACCACCTCGGATCACCGTAGCCGAGTAGCGCAGCAGGTAAGCAGGGCCTCCACGGAGTCAACACAGGGCGGCCTGAGGCTGGGGGGGAGCTGTGGCTACGGTGGGCTGGACGCTTCGTATATATATATGCCGAGCTAACGGGCTTTCAGGATAAAGGCATAGTTGGCCAAATCCCTCAAGGAGGAATTATCATTTGGTGGGAATGAGATCCTCTGGGGTAGTAGTTGGAATTATCATTTGGGGTAGAAGCCCCTGGAGACGTCCGATGTAGAAGTGATTGTAGGATTCATTGCTACTGTCTATTTATGAAAATGCTACATGACCCTGTGCATTCTATTTATGAAACTGTGCCCATGACCTTGTGCATTCAGAGTGACAGGGTCATCATGCTGAAAATCTGATGCAGTGGACTTGATATGTGTGCACACTGCCATGAGACTGGTCTGAGGCACTCCCTCCGTCCCTGATTAATGGTCGCCGGAGCAACGAACCGGTTACCATATACAATTGCAGAAAGACAGGATCACACATACAAGGAGTGCTTAAGTAGGGCTTAGTTTCCAGTAGGCCCTTAATAAATAGTGTAACAGGTGGATTCTAGGTGTTGAAATGCACTCATCTCAGTTGGTTTGTGCTCCTAGTCCAGTGGATGGGGCCTGCCAGATCTATCCTCTGTGGCCTCAAATTTTTGCCCAGTTTTTTGGTTCAGAGGAGAAACGACATCTAATTTGCAAGCTAGGTATTCCTATATGGAGGGAAGTAATGCTGTAGTACTCCGTCTAGGTTGGTGGTGGGAAACTCGGAACCGAGGTTGGGGTTTAAGCTGTGATCTTTTATTTTTCTTTTTGACCCGTGTGTGGTGGTGAGGCCGCCAGGTGGTCGGAAAAGATGGGTCTGGCTGTGAGGCAGGCGCCGCTGCTCATTAGATTCGTCACGCAAATCACTACTCCCTCCGTCCCAATTTATGTACACATGCGATGTTCAAAAATTATGCTCATTTTAGATTCGTCACGCAAAGTTACACTCATCTGAAAAATGTTTTGCAAATAAATTTCATTTAGTACTCCATTCATAGAAGATTCCCTAGAGCTAAATTTTTTTCATCCGTTTCCAAACACGGTCTAGGGGAGATGGGAGCGACTATTTTTAAGATCAAGTTTTTTTTTGAAAGAAGGGCAGGAGCACTGCCATATCATTTAAGGAGAAGAAGCATGCAACGGTTTACAGAGTCGTGATTACATATAAGAAACTAGAGAAACACCACTTCAAAAGAAAGAGCGACATCATTGAAAAACAAAATCAGGCTCTGCTCCACCGCAGGGATCCCTGCGAAGCTTCATGTCCTCTTTGATAATTTCGCCCGCGGCGGGCTAGGACGCGCATTGAGGTGGCGCACCTTTGGTGGTGGGTCCCGCCGGATTTAGTGCACTGCAGCTGGAGTACTTGGAAGAGAGAGAATGACATCGCACCCCTATCAGAGCAAGGTCAATAGTTGAGCCAAGCACTTGGCTTGTAGTCAAGATATTAGAGTCAAGTCATACTACAACAACACTAGTCTCTCTCTCTCTCCAGACGCAGAGACCTTGACAGGAATGCGTAACCTGCCTGGTCTCGGTTATTCTGGGTCTGGGGCCACATTGCTTAGCGCAACCACTTGGTTACCCACACGTCCATGTGAAAGGCGGCATGGGTGATGCACGCAGCACCGCGGTTGCCGCGGGACACGGCGGTCGGCGGGTGGTGTCGAGCCTGCGTAACCGAGATCATTTGGTGTCAGCGCCCGCTGGATTGCTCACGAGCCATGGCACATGGAGCTAAGGCTAGCGGTTGGGTTACCATAGCGTATGCCTTTTATCAAAGCGTGTGCCGTGTATCCCAGGTGTGCACGTGCGTAATCGAGGTGGTGCATGTTTGCACGCACACCTGACATGCCTGTTGAAGACCTGGGTGGAACAGAGACTTGAAGGAAACCAATAATCATTCATGAAAATATAATAAATGATTGGGACTCGTTTGAAAAATCAAATAGGATTACTCGACACTAATTTACACTTAAGCATTTTCAATCGGTTACGCACGGTCCCTGTGTCATGTTGTGTCATGTGTACAGTACACTGTACAGCCCTCAACAGGACGGGACGACACGAGCCTGCAGGTGCGGGTGATTATGGGGTGACGCCCACCTGCAAACAAATGGATTAAAAAATAAATATGGGCCCGCTGGGACCCAAACACCGCATTTGCAGGCGCCACCAAGCCGCCGCACTGGTCATCTCATGCCGCAAGAAACACATTAAAATGGCATAAAATAAACTAAAACCGATGCACGGATACGCCGGAAGTGCGTCGAGACGCGAGCGCGATTCGTCAAGGCAGATGCAGCGCGTCTTTTGGTTGCGGCGGATGTGTGTACTCATAAAATTGGTTGCATAGGATCGTCCACGCACTGACGCACAAAACACATATATATTCTGTCAAGCGAGAGTTGCTTACGAAAGTCTTCACCTGGATCGAAGCGGAGAGAGGATCGAGAGGGCGGTGAAGGAGGAGCTGCGGTCGTCGGTGGCACGTTGGGAGTTCAAATCCGGTGTGTGTGTGTGGAGAGAGAGAGAGAGAGATAGAGAGAGAGAGATGGAAACGATCGTTCCGTGCACCACGAAATAAAAGCACATTCGTGAAATTGCCGTGGAGTGCGTACGTAATTGAAACTCTCATGGAAACATATATCTCGTTGGATGGTTACCTTCCAATATGCATAACCTGCACCCACTCGATTACAAACCAACATGCGGCAAGCCGGCAACATTCAACCGCTTGGGTTATGCGCAAGGCTTACGTAACCAGGGCGATTACGCAGGAGCCATGCTGTGTGCTGCAAAGTGCAAACGCGGCATGGTACAACACGAACTCGGTCGTGTTGATTCTGCCCGTTACCTGCACCCGCTCAGTTACGCACGATGGCACGAGTGATGTCTAGTTTATTGATTATTAATGTTAAAGGGAAAAAACTCAAAATAAAATAACAATTCAACATTGCTCTTTGACACATTACAATCCTGCAGGACTGTTTAATTTGTTCTAGATACCTCCGATAGCTCTCCCTATATATATACTCCCTCCGTTCTTAAATATATGACACCGTTAACTTTTTAATCCAACCTTGTAGGTTTATCGATTTGCAAACATATTTGCAGAAAAAGACGAATAGTCAAACGAACGAAAAGAGTCAATGGTGTCATATATATTTAAGAACGGAGGTAGTAGTACGTATCTCATCAGAATGCATGGAAGTATAGTGGCACCTCCCAACGAGCACCCTCTCCGTAGTCGTAGCGGCACAACGGGCACGTCGTCTTCTCGTTGAACCACTGCGTGATGCATGTCATGTGGAAACGGTGCGCGCACACTCGCAGGGTCTTGACATCTGCACCTGGAGCCATGTCCTCCAGGCAGATCATGCAATTTGGCACGTCCTTGATGCAGTAATCCTTCAGCGGTGTTGCCACGCAGCAGACAAATGTTATTGAGAGCTGGATGCACACCTTGCATATGAAAACAGAGTTGTCAGGCATGGCAACAATGCACTGTGCGAGGCAACCCTCCAGACCGGAAGGCACTGCCATGTCCCAGTGAGGTACGGTTAGACCCACGTAAACATTAAGGTCGTTTAGGTTCTGCATCAAGGAATGCCTGATTAGGCTACGGCAGGAATTGGGATAGCGAAGTTTCGTAGCGCCGGGGTAAACTAATGGAATTTCAATAATTTTGATGTCTCTGGTCCTGGGGTGAAGCCTTGAGCTCCTCCTTTTGCCTTCAATGTCGATCAAGTCGTGCGTCACCGTGATGGTCAGATCAAGCTCGAGTATGCTCGGCCAGAAACATGGCGGAACGTCAGAGATCACGATTCCCTCCGTCGTCTCGGCCGTGATGTCAAACATTGGCTTGGTGCATTGCACAACCTTGGGATCTGAAAAAATAGAAAAAAGTGTATAATTCATCCCTCAAGTATTGCTAAAGTGTGACATTCAACCATCACGTATCATTTGATGAAAATCAACCCCCTAACTATTTGAACTGGTGCATTTGAACTGGTACTCCCAATGCAGACTTCACCATGCATGGAGTCTGAGTCTATTAATTGCTCTCTCATTTATAACTCATCCCTTATAGTTTTTCTAGCATACGCACTATCATTGGATGGAACTAGAGATATGAATAATTGGACAGGCGGATCGTACCATTTATGACCCTAGAGAAAGTTCCGTTCACCGAGGCAGCCATGCAAGGCTCGCGGCTCACCAAGGACAGCGGTAGCGCGGAGCAAAAGATAGTACTAGAGTCGCAGACCTGCACTGCACGTGTGTGTATCAAAAGGTTAGAGGTTCTCGGCCGGTGCAGATCCATATCTAATAGTCCAACAATACAGTAGTGATTACAAATTAAAAGGGATCGATGGTCGGGAATTGATCACGTTGACAGAGAGCGGGTACTCGAGGCGAGAACTCACCGAAACCAGCAGGACGTTGGTCGATCGTCGGGGATCAGAGAACTAGATCACGGGGGGACGGCGGTGTTTAGGGTAGTATGGCCAAGGGCGAGAGAGGATGAAGTGGGAGAGGCAGGGGCACGAAGAGGCGGAGGCCGACCATAGCAATCGTCGCGTTTATAATATTCTATATATACTAGAATATAAAGTATATAGTATTACATTATGACGGTATATATGTGTCAACTTCCATAGAACTCTGTATCCTTTTTATTTTATAGGATGTCTCCGAAGAGACGCCATACAGAGTGTACTACTAGCCGACCTGTGATTTGGTTACACACTACTTGTACTCCCTCCGTAGACACCATGGCTTGTGCATAACCTCCTAGGCGAGGGTTCCACAGGTTCGACACGACCCTGTCGGTGTCGGTGGTGTTGCAGGAGCAGGAGCCGTGCAGCATGGATGGTGCATAACCGAACGGGTGTAGGTTACTCGCAGAATCGACAGGACCGGGTGCACATCATGGATGGTGCGTAACCAGGTCTACGTGCGTAACCCAGTCAGTGTTGCAGGAGCCACACAGAATAGATGGTGCGTAACCCTGCCGACCAGGGGCAGGAGCCAAATGAACTGGGGGTTCGACATAACACGACCCGCCGTGTTGCGCGGCAACCGCGATGCTGCGTGCGTAACCCAGGCAGTTATCACAGAAACCAGAACCACGTTGGTACACATGACACACCCCGTCATGAAGGTGCGTAACCTAGTGCGTGCTCAACCGCAGAGTCGGTGTTGCATCAAGCAGCATGGAAAACAATTTCGTTCAGGGAATCTTTCTTGCATGGAGTACTAAATTTCATCTCGTGATTTTGCGCGGAGTTGTGAAAATAGTTTTGCAAACTGACTTTATTTAATACTCCCTCCATTCCTTTCTATAAGCAATTTGTGTCTAAATATAAGCATTCGTAGGGATAGGACAAAATTAAATGGGGTTGGTGGGTAGGTAGAGTGTTGGTGGGTAGTGTAAAATGAGGGGTATAGATGTCATTTCCTTCCACAGTTATTTGTTGAGTTTGAACCCTTGGAATGCTTATATAAAGGAACGGAGGGGCCACCGTCGCCTCCTCGATCCCCCCCACCTCCTCCGCCCCCGCCACCAGCGACCTCCCTCTCCCCTCGGTAGGCCCGGATCCGGTGCATGGCGGCCTCTCCCTCAGGGATTCCGGCGGCAACGCGGGGTGGTGGGGACCGCGGCAGAGCAGGAGGCGGCCTCCCCGGAGAGGGCACGAGGTGAGATCTGTCCCCGACGGGCGGAGCAGGGGCGCGAGGTGAGGCGGGAGGAACAGCGGCGCGACCTCCCTCCTCTGCCCTCTCCCTCCCATCGAGATCTGGCGCGGAGAAGCTCAAAGCACAATGCCAAATCTTCTTGACTTCTTTGCCTGTACAAAGCTGTTCCAAATCCAATCTGCTTCTGTAATAGTACCCTCATAATATTGTAGAGGCGATATGCCCTTCTTGACAAATTTTTTGATTAAGTTGGTTTTGAATTTAACTTTCTTTAGCACTACACCCTTCACAGGTTCCTTTGAAGCCTCTAGTGTCTTAAACTTAGGCTTCTAAGCCTTCACAGCTTCCTTTGAAGCCTAGGTTTAAAATACCAGACCCTTCAAAGAAAGCTGTGAAGGCTGCAGCGCTGAAGAAAAATTAAATTAAAATCCGACTTAATCAAAAAAGTTGTCAATAAGGGTGTATCGCCTCTACAATATTACGAGGTATTATTACCGAAGTAGATTGGAACAGCTTTGTCTAGGCAAAGAAGTCAGAAGAATTTTAGAACTGTAGCAAAGAGCAGAGTAGCCGGGTACAAGTGAGGTGGGAAGATACCACACCTCCAGCTACAGGTGAAACCATATCCAAAAACCCTAGGTACGAGGAGGTGCTCCAGCGCACTGTAAGATAACAAAATGACACACTAATGTTGTTCATCGACCAGTACTTATAAGCAAGTTACTAACAACATATTGTACCCTTGCAGCGTAAGTTTCCTCTGAACATTCACAGAGCCGGTGTCCTTCTCCAAACCAGGAAGATGTGGTAACCAAAGCCCTGGGAAACAAGGATCAAGATGGGTGTTAGGAATAAACTCGTGTTCAGGTTTTTACTCTGTTTTCAGTTGGGCTTTTTGTGAGATTGTGGGGCTCTGCGGATCAGAGCCGCGTCTTGTCCAACGTCTTTCCAATACAAAGTGACTAGAAGCTCCTGCTCAACATCCCAATTCAGAACCCATAGAATTTGTTGTTTTTGGCCGGAGGAACCACCCTTCGCCTCCAGGTACCTGACCTTTCTAGTGCTTCACAGCATACTGTTCACCGTATCGCATTACCATGGTTACGTACCACTCAGGCTTCACGGTGCAGGCAACACCGTCTCGCAGGTATCGGGCAACACCATTCATATCGCAGCCTGATACCGGACAGGTTACGCATGCCCTTCAAAGTCCGCTTATCCCGGGGAGGTTGCAATACGCTAATACGCACCATGGCCCGCGCGTAACCACGGTTACACATGTAAAACCCAGGTTGCACCAAGCCTCTGTATTGTTTGCTCCTGCAACCAGGCTCTGTAGGTTGCACCACTAGGTAGCACGCAGCCAGGCTGTATTGTTCCTGCAACACCGACTGCGTAACCTGACCCATGCTGCATCCGGTGGTGTCGATTCTGCGTGTTACCTGCACCAGCTGCTCGGTTACGCACCATCCAGGCTGCAACCACCTGGAATACACACGCGCACCTATAGGCTCCAGATGTATGCGTAACCTGAACCCGCTCGGACACGCACGGACTCTGTTATGCACCTTCATGCTGCAACACCGACTGGGTGGTGTCATTTCATCGCGCAACCTGCATCCGGTCGTGTCTATCCTGCGCGTCACCTGCACCACCTTCGGTGAAGCACGGTTCGGCGACGCACCATCCGTTCTACATGGCATGTGCAACACTGACTGGGTTACGCACAGTGTCAGTTACGCACCGTTCGTGCCGCTTGATGCAACACCGACTTGGTTGCATGGTGGAACACTGACTGTGTTACACAGAGTGTCGGTTACGCAAAAACCACGCTGTATCCTCTGTCGTGTTGTTTCATCGCGTAACCTTGAGCCGATAAGGTTACACAAAATGCACGCTGCATTCGGTTGTCTCGAATCTGTGCGTAACCTTTGCAGGTTACGCGCCGTCCGTGCTGCTTTATGCAACACCACCGACTGTCTCGTGTCGAATCAGCGCGTAAGCTACACAGGTTACGCTCTGTACGTGCTGCTTGAGCAGCAACACCGACTCGATTAAGCACGGACTAGGTTACGTACCTTTAAGACGGCTAGCTGCATGGTGCAAACACTGACTGCATTACTCACGGCGACGGTTACGTATGCATGGTGCAACCTCCAGCAAATCTGTACCCTCTAGGTTACGCACCATCCATGCTGCGTGCAACACCGTCTCGCAGAGTCGTAGGTGCAGGCAGCACTGATAGTGCATAACCGAACGGGTGTAGGTTACTCGCAGGATCGACAGGAACGGATGCAGCAGGGATGGTGCGGAACCCTCGGCTGGGTGCAGGTGCCCTGGATGCCGGCTTCTTGGCAACACACCCCGAAGGCCACAAAACAGATCAACTTTATATGGCACTCCCTCCATTCTCTTTTGATAGGAGTACTCCGTATTTCCAAAAATCAGATTTTTACAAATGATAGTCCTATTTGCCATTGGTGTGGGCCGTGGCAATAAATGGCACATATAACAATGAGTATCATGAGTAGAATGCCATTTGACAAAAGAGAAGTTTAAGACTACTGGCTGCATGGTGCAACACTGGCTGGGTTACGCATGGGGTCTATTACGCAAATTGGTCGTGTCGATCCTGCGCGTCACCTGCATCCGATCGTGTCAGTTCTGCGCATCACCTCAGCTCGGTTACCCACGGTTCCGCTACGCACCATCCATTCTGCATGGTGCGTGCAACACCGACTGGGTCGTGCCGATTCAGCGCGTATGCACCGTCCGTTCTGCTTGATGCAACACCACCGGTTCCAGATGTATGCGTAACCTGAACCCGCTCGTACCTGCACGGACTCGGTTACGAACCTTGATGCTGCAACACCGACTGGGTGGTGCCGATTCGACGCGTAACCTGCATCCGGTCGTGTTGATCCTGCGCGTCACCTGCACCAGCTTCGGTTACGCGCGATTCGGCTACGCACCATCTGTTCTTCATGGTGCGTGCAACACCGACTGCGTTGTGTCGATTCAGCGCGTAACCTGTACACGTTACGCACCGTCCGTGCTTATTAATGCAACACTGACTGGGTCGTGCCGATTCAGCGCGTACGCACCGTCCGTGCTGCTTGATGCAACACCACCAGTTATAGATGTATGCGTAACCTGAACCCGCTCGTACCCGCACGGACTCGGTTACGCACCTTGCTGCTGCAACACCGACTAGGTGGTGCCGATTCGGCGAGTAACCTGCATCCGGTCGTGTTGATCCTATGCGTTACTTGCACCGACTTCGGTTACGCGTGATTCGGCTACGCACCATCCGTTCTTCATGGCGCGGCACGTAATAACATAAGAAATAGGGTTCAGTTGTACTCCGTATGCGTAACCTACACCCATTAGGTTATGCACCATCAGTGCTGCTGCATGCATAGGGTAACTACGACTGGGTAACGCACAGACTCGGTTACGCACCATTCAGGCAACACCGACTTGCAGGGTTACGCACGCAGCATCGCGGTGATGGAAATACCACCCTCGCCGTCATCCCCATCACGCATGCTCCCCCTAACCTTATTCGCTATTGTGTGTGCCTCTCAAACCTCGCCACCATCTACCTAACCTCGGCTACCCTAGTCACGCATCACCTCGACCTCACCCGTCGTCATTCATCCCGACTTCTCTTCCTCTGCCGCATCATCAATCCCACCACCCACACACCTCCCCCAATATAGATGAAGCGAGATAACTCTACCTATAAGGCATATGAAACATCAAGTGTTAATGTACGGAGTACTACTACTTGAAAACCCACCTCTCAGCGGGTTGATTATGAAAAAGATGGGAAATTAAAAAAAAGGATAATGCTCGAAAGAAACTTGTTTGTTCAAAGAAGGCCACATCCATTTAACATAAAGTACCATTCCGCTTAGCATGTGCCATCCCAATTGCAAAAAATAATTAATTAACTTAACCGGCATTTCATCGAACAACCAAAGTGCATGTAGTAGCACTACTGGGCAAGAAGCAGCAGCAAGCAGAGCTAACACCACCGAGCAATCACATCAGATCAACACATTTTGTAGCATAGAAGGAGCATAGAACAGATAAATGTCAGACTCGATCAGACATGCTGCAGGGCACACCACGGCCGCTCGACCGTATGGGCATGACACCGTGCGGCAACAGATCAGGAAGGCCCGAGACCGAAGATGGTCGGTGCTTACCTGCCCTTGGACGGCGAGTGTGCCAGGGTAGGACGGCAGGCACTTTGGTGCTTACCTGCTTACCTGCACAGCTTGAGAGGAATGCGTAACCTGCAAGGTGATAGTTACGCAGGTGCCATACAGCAGGCTGCGCACTATCCATGTGGTGGATGATGGGTCAGTCTCCGGGTGCGCGCTTCGCTTCGAGGAGAAGCAAACGCGTGCCTGTGAAGCACCATCATTATTACGATGGACGACGGGACGGGGTGCCACGCGCTGCTTCAGCCCGGGTTACGCGGCTTGCTGCAAAGACAGGGTTACGCACGATCCCTGTGTTGTGTCGTGTCATGTCGTGTGTACAGCCTTGACGGGACGGGACAGGCCTGCAGGCGCCTCCGCTCCCCTCCCGTCGTGTCGTCCACAGCCACAGGGGCGCCCGCCCCGACCCGTTGGGTTACGCACAATCCACAACGCACACGCGCTACTTCAGCCGAGGTTACGCAGCTTGCTGCCATTTGTACATTGGGATCAGTCTACTCGGTTGGTTCACGGATCATTTTAAATTCCTCTCTCTCTCTCTCTCACACACACACACAGACACACACACACATTATATACATTGGCAGGCTAGAAAGAACTGAGTTTATTAAAACTAGTCTCCCTCCTACAGAAAGTAGTTTGCTCTTCCAACTACTTCTTTTTTTGAAACTGAATGCCCAAGCATTTATAAAAGGAAAAACACCGAGAACGTGCGTTAACTGATGGTGTGTAACCGAGAACGTGAGCACCATCCACGCACGGATGGTGTGTAACCGAGCGGGTGCAGGTAATGCGTCACCTCAGCTCGGTTACGCACGGTTCGGCTACTCACCATCCGTTCTGCACGGCGCGTGTAACACCGACTGGGTCGTGTTGAATCAGCACATACCCTGAGAAGGTTACGCACCGTCACGAAATTTGTGAAAAATTACCATATAGCAATTGTAAATCGAAGATTAGGAGGACTAAACAAGATTTAATTGTAAAACTAATTACACGAATGAATGGAAAATAGCGAGACAATTCTATTAGGACTATCCGAGCTCTTGTAATCTTGTATATGTGACGAGTTAGCTAAAAAAAGAAGAATTTTATCAAAACTTGGATCCAACCGACTTTGTATTTTACTCAGCTAGCTATCCTGTTTTCTATTTAGAGGAGCTGTTGGATTTCATCATCTTTCATTTTACATAATACAGTTAAATTAGGATTTTAGCTACTCATATAAACAAGAGCACTTGGAGATGATTGCTAGTGTAGCATGACAGGGCAGGCTTTGCTTCGAGTTCGAGGAGAAGCAAACTGCGGCGAGGGCAGGCCGCTATGGGCCCGCGGGCGCCGCGTGCCCGTGAAGCACCATCATTATTACGATGGACGATGGGACGGGGTGCCACTGCTGCTTCAGCCCAGGTTATGCGGCTTGCTGCAAAGACAGGGTTACGCACGATCCCTGTGTCGTGTCGTGTCGTGTTGTGTGTACAGCCTTGACGGGACGGGATGGGACGGGCCTGCAGGCGCCTCCGCTCCCCTCCCGTCGTGTCATCCACAGCCCCAGGGGCGCTCACCCCGAGGAGTAAGCTGGACCCGCTGCGTTACACATTCCATTTAACTGAAGAGGGCGAAAGGAGGTTACGCGCAGAATCGACATGACCGGATGCAGCATGGATTTTGCGTAACCGTATCAGCTACAGGTTACGCGATGAAACAACACGACAAGATGCATCGTGGATTTTGCGTAACAGACTCTGTGCGTAACCCAGTCGGTGATGCACGCGCCATGGGATGGTGCGTCGCCGAACCGTGCGTAACTGAGCTGGTGCTGGTGACGCGCAGGATCGACACGACCGGATGCATGGGGATTTTGCGTAACAGACTCCGTGCATAACGCAATCAGTGCTGCACGGCCTATAAAACAAGACATTTCATCCTCTTCTGTTATGTGTAACCTGATGCGATGCGATGTCTTCCTCCTCTTCTTCTGTGAATCAGGTTTCCTTCAATCCTTTCTTTTATTTCCCCATCTATGGGCTTCACATGACAATCACTCCTATTCTTCCCTCAGTCTCCTAACCGCGAGGACGTAAAAAGGATCTTGACGAACATCAATGCTCATGGTGCGAATCAACGCGCGCCATCGTGGAGGTAGAAACAGGGTCTTCAACTTGTGATTTCCACAGATGAGAAGAAACTGGAAGAAATAGTTATGACCAGAGTACAGCTAGAGAAAGCTAAAGAATTAGCAAGATCTTGATGTGTCTCCTTTTTTCAGCCGATGCGGTCGGCTTTTGATTTGATGTACCCGACCTTTATTAAAGAGAATCCTTCGTATGATTTAAGCCATTTACTTGTGTATCTTTGGACGATTTCCTTTTATTTGCAACAGGCACTGTTTGTCTTGTGATCCTACTGAACCTAGCAGGCGAACACCATCCATCACTTCACGAGCACCACCACTTGGTTGCAGCCAACACGTGACTCTTTCTATGAAGCTTAGCCTATAACCCAATGGATTCCCACTCGTTTCCTTCGGTAGGTCATTTCATTCTTTAGCCGATAGTTTTTAGACCAGCTCTACCTTAGATTAGGCATGGGAGGCATCTTTCCTTTGGAGTGTGTTCAGGCAAGATCAGTGTTTACTAGTCCTTAGCAAGCTTCTCCTTGAAATGGTTTTGCTACTTGATGATGCTAGTAAGCTTGCTGCCGCCGTCAGTAACGTTGATAGGTATCTATCATTGATTCTTCCTCTTCTGGAATACAGAGTGCCTGTGCCTTCCTTCAATTGCTCCTCCGCGGAACCATGTGGCCCGAGGCGAGATCCGTCCCCGACGGGCGGAGCAGGGGCGTGAGGCGAGGCGGGAGGAACAGCGGCGCGACCTCCCTCCTCTGCCCTCTCCCTCCCAGCGAGATCCGGCGCAGAGAAGCTCAAAGCACAATGCCAAATCTTCTGACTTCTTTGCCTGTACAAAACTGTTCCAAATCCAATCTGCTTCTGTAATAATACCCTCATAATATTGCAGAGGCGACACACCCTTCTTGACAACTTTTTTTATTAAGTCGGATTTGAATTTAATTTTTCTTTAGCGCTGCAGGCCTGCAGCCTTCACAGCTTCCTTTGAAGGCTCTGGTATCTTAAACCTGAATGGTGCGTAACCGAGTCTGTGCATTACCCAGTCGTAGTTGCCCTATGCAAGCAGCAGCACTGATGGTGCCTAACCCAGTGGGTGTAGGTTACGCATACGGAGTACCACTGAAGCCTATTTCTTATGTTACACACCATGCAGCAGGGGGTGGTGCATAACTCAGTCGGTGTGGTATGCAGCATGGATGGTGCGTAACCTCACGGTTACGCATTATATATGCTCGCTCCGTGGTACAACAATTTGGGTTTACAGGTGACGTGCAGGATCGACACGACCGGATGCAGTGTGGATTTTCCGTAACTGTCAACGTGCGTAACCCAAGCAGTGTTGCACCATGCAGTCTTAAAGGTGGGTAACCGCGAGTCCATGCTGAACCCAGTCGGTGCTGCATCAAGCAGCACGGACTGTGCGTAACCTGATCAGGTGAAACGCTGCATCAATAACCACGGACAGGTTACGCGCTGAATCGACACAACGCAGTCGGTGTTGCACGCGCCCATTAAGGACGGATGGTGCGTAGCCGAATCGTGCTTAACCGAAGCTGGTGCAGTGCAGGTGACACGCAGCATCAACACGACCGGATGCAGGTTACGTGCTGAATAGGCACCACCCAGTCGGTGTTGCAGCATCAAGGTGCATAACCGAGTCCGTGCGGGTACGAGCGGGTTCAGGTTACGCATACATCTGGAACCGGTGGTGTTGCATCAAGCAGCACGGATGGTGCGTATGCGCTGAATCGACATGACCCAGTCGGTGTTCCATCAATAAGCACGGACGGTGCGTAACCTGTACAGGTTACGCGCTGAATCGACACAACACAGTCGGTGTTGCACGCGCCATGAAGAACGGATGGTGCATAGCCGAATCGTGCGTAACCGAAGCTGGTGCAGGTGACATGTAGGATCAACACGACCGGATGCAGGTTACGCACCGAATCGGCACCACCCAGTCGGTGTTGCAGCATCAAGGTGCGTAACCGAGTCCGTGCGGGTACGAGCAGGTTCAGGTTATGCATACATCTGGAACCGGTGGTGTTGCATCAAGCAGCACGGACGGTGCGTACGCGCTGAATCGACACGACCCAGTCGGTGTTGCATCAATAAGCACAGACGGTGCGTAACCTGTATAGGTTACGTGCTAAATCGACACAACGCAGTCGGTGTTGCACGCGCCATGAAGAACGGATGGTGCGTAGCCGAATCACGCGTAACCGAAGCTGGTGCAGGTGATGCGCAGGATCAACACGACCGGATGCAGGTTACGCGCCAAATCGGCACCACCCAGTCGGTGTTGCAGCATCAAGGTGCGTAACCGAGTCCGTACAGGTACGAGCGGGTTCAGGTTACACATACATCTAGAACCGGTAGTGTTGCATCAAGCAGAACGGACGGTGCGTATGCGTTGAATCGACACGACCCAGTCGTGTACCGTGGCAACCGGGATGCTGCATACGTAATACAAAGCAGCCTCGTACGTGCGTAATACACGTTGACCGTGGCACAGGCAAAGCTGCCAACAAATGATCGCAGCACGCAGCATGGATCGTTCGTAACCGAGCCTATAGGCTTAAGATGTATGTGTAACCTGACCCATGCTGCATCAGGTGGTGTCGATTCTGCGCCATTACCTGCACCAGCTGCTCGGTTACGCACCATCCAGGCTGCAACCGCCTGCAATACGCACCATCTTGGTTGTGTTGCTTGATGTTTTGGAAGGAAACCATCCCGCGGGCGGCTTCCATGCATGCAAATTTCAGTTAGGTTCGCAGTTAGCCCCGACAATTTCGCGATCGTGCCCCACTTTTATTTCGCCAGCCTTGCGAGCTAGGGCTCCGACGGTTTCTGTGGATGATCGAGGTTGGTTTCATCCTCTGCACGATACTATATCGAACGCCGGTAGAGCGGAGGTATGCATGCGCGGCCTCACTATCTCATCTTTTATATGTCTCGTTTTGTTTTCACACCTAATAACTGAAAAATCTTGATCTTGTTGATGTTGTACGTGTGTGCTTTTGTCAGATGCTTGGGTGGATTACTTGTTTCAGTTAATTGCGCACCGTTCGCATCACTTATCATCCGTTCATACATCCATGGTGTCAGTGGTTTCAATCAAGTGGAGATTGGATGTTCCTTTCTAGATATTCAGTGGTAGGGCAGTAATCAATAAACTTACTAACTGATTGGGTAGAGAGTAAAACCTAAGATCAACTGATGAGTGTAAAGCATAATAGAGATTAGTAGTAGCTATAGATTTATTTTTTTTCTGCTAGTACAATTCATTGGGAGCTGATGAGTTCAGCTGATGGAGCATTAAGCATAATGGAGATAAATAATAGTCTGATTTTTTATGCAATGCATGCTACATTATATTGGATGGACTATGTGCTTGCATTGCAAGGCTCAGCTCATCTTGTTCGTTCAATGGGTTTCATACGTAAGTATTGGTACTACTCAAGATAGTTGGATACGTATATTGCAAGCATAATTTGTTTGCATATTAGACAACCACAAGATTTGTAGCGTGCCTTCACATCCGATTAAGGATTGGCAGAAGACGCATGTCTCCTTAAATTATGGCGTGGGGTGCTGTATTGCTATATTATTTTAACATTGGTTTCAGATAACAAGGAACCAACTTCAACTAATCAACTAATCAGCTAAACTTGTCATGTTTAAATGTGTCTAGAATGCCTTATGTGTTGAGCATATATTTTGAATGCTTAAATGCCTTAATCCAGGATGGATGGAGTATATCTAATCAAAGGATTTTTTTGTATGAATAGAATTATTTTGTTTGAATGGGATGAGCACTTAGATATCTAGTGGATATATATCGCAAAATGCGATTGTTGGCCTGAATGCTCAGCATATTTGATATTGTGGATAGGAGTCAAGCTAAATTACATGAATCATTTTCTTTGGTTCACTTTTCTCTTTATTATTATTTTTCCCATGTGAAATGAAAAAATATTTAGCAAAATAATCACATTTGCATGCATTTGATTTTGTTTTTCATGTGGTATTAGGAATACTTTTTCTTATTGTCAATCAATAAGAAAAATATGGTAAGTCCAAGGAAACATGGTTTGCCTTTTAGCCCAAAGGCAAGGGTGCCAATTCTATGGAAGAAGTCTAAAATCATGAAGATGTCTCTTAAAGACTTACTGAAAACACAGCAAAATATGCGACTAGCGGGTCTAAAACATGGTGAACAATATTCTAGTTAGTGTAGCGAACATGGCCTCATATGCCATTTGTTCAAAGCTTAATTTTGGTGATTAATGACAACATGATCAATGGGACTAACCATATTGTTTAGCATGTCTTTGTAGACACTTCTAGATCCCAAGGATGCAAAAATACCATATGCCAAAATGAGAAGACCGTGGAAGAAAAAGAAAGAAAAGTGTAGCGTCAGATGAACCGACAGTACACTAGAAGACAACGTCGGTGTAACGACCGGATGAAGTAGTACACTACATGAAGACTCGAGTCAACACTATGGTCACCGGATCATCCGACGCCCCCAATTCTAGTTACGCCGGATGAATCAAGAGACCAAGCCTGCAGAAATTAGTAGCACCGGATGAACCGATGTCTAAGCAGCGGTTCATCCGATGGCATCGAATCAGCTAACAGAGAGGTTCGGGAGCAAAGCCCTTCAGCACCGGATGAACCGACGGTCAAAAGGAGTCAAGCAGCGGTTGATCCGGCGGCCGCGTTTTAGCTAACGGAGACGCCCGGAGAAGATTTCCTTCAGCACCGGATGAACTAACGCACCTTCGGTTGAAGCATCGGATGAATGACGTCAGCAGGATTCAACGGTTAAGTGCGGTGGAAGGCAACGGCTAGTAGCACCGGATGAACCGACGCCAGGAAAATGCACAGCGTCGGATCATCCGATGATACTACTTTCAGCAGCTTTGGCCCAACGGCTAGCTTGATGCCTTGGCCTATTTATACCCCTTCCACCCCACCATTTGGAGTTGCTGGATTGTGTGGAAGTGCAGAGGAGTTCAAGACATATTGAAGATCATATCCAAGCCATCCAAGTGCTAAATTGCTCATCCATAGACTTGCATATGCTTTGTGTGTGTGCTTATTGCTAGGCTTAGCTTAGAGTTGAGTGTGTGCAAGGTGTGCCTCCCTTGTGAGGTGATTCTCGAGTGGATCAAGTTGTATGAGGTGCGCCGAAATCCTTGGAGCCTAGGTGGCTCTCCGGCAAACGTCTTCGACCCTCCGGCTTGGTGTGGAGCGGCGAGGACACTTTGTGCAGGGGACGTGGAGACCCCCTTCCCTTGGTGGAGAAGCTCCTTAGTGGAGGCGGCATCAAGGTGACCAAGGGAGCTTGGCGAGTGCCTTCGTGGCAAGCCTTAGTGGCAAGTCAAGTGGTGCTCTTGGGAGAGACTTGGTGACCGGGAAGCAATACTCTTGTTTAGAGTGCTTCAACAACGTGGACTAGGGGTTTCTTAGTGCCTACCGATACCACGGGATAAATCGCATGTCAAGAATTTGCTTCCTCTCATCCCCCTTTACGTTTTCGCATTACATTCTTGCAATCCTTGTTTGCCTTTACTTACCTAGAGTAGTATCTTGCTAGGATTGGCTATAGGATGCAAAACTTGTTTTGGGATGGGAGTTTCACACTAGAATAACCTAGTTGCACATCTAGATAGTATATTCTAGTTTATGTTTGATGCAAATAGTGATAAGCCATAGGTTAAGCTTTTAAGTTGCCTAATTCACCCCCTCCCCCTCTTAGGCTACGGGCATCCGATTCCTTACAGTCAGTTGGAAGCTAACATTGCGAAAAAGAGTGTTAGAAAGTCAAGTCAAGTTCAACCTACATCGAAGGATACGAAGCAACATAGTACCTTGAGTTCGAAAATTCAATTGAGGTCAAGTTCAAACGTGAATGTTGTATTGAATGAACAATTTCCCTTGAAGAAGAAAAGAGATGTTCCAACTCGCTTGAAGGCTATGTCAGAGTTGGCCAACAAGGAAACAAAGAGATCAAAAGAGCGATCCAATTTGATCAATGATAACAAAAGGCAGCTCATAGAGTCAAGTAACAGGGACCAAGTTGCTAAAGGTGATGGCAGAACCAATAATGACATGTCTAAGAAGAAGAAGGAACCATTGTTGGAAGAAAAGACAAAAACAATGGAGGTTGATGGTAACAAAGATGTGCAAGGGAATAATACGGCTAGTAGGCTGATGAAGAAACAAAGATGTGTGAAAGGTAAATATGATGATGAAGGACAAGAAGGTGGTGGCAATCATAATCCTATTCGTGTTGGAAATGACATCACTAAATCTTTGTCACAAGATGGTCATGTCAAAGTCTCCATGGTGACATTTGTTGAGCAACAATGGTGTTGTTGCTCGAAACCCATTGACAAACCTAATTGGAGGTATAATGGATGCTCTAGCATATATTTGAAGTATTCTTGTATTGTTTCATATTTTATGTTCTAATTTTTTGATTGCTTATGTTGTCAGCGGAATCTTTAAGATAGATGGTGGGGAATATATATCATTGGCTTGACATTTGTCAACCAAATCATGTGAGAAAGCATGGAGTTTATCTAGACAATTGTTTCCACTAGTTGAATTGACAACACTCCCGAGATCCGAGGTGTGGCCTAAGGCATGGGAGGCATCAAAACCGAGCGGTGACAACATTGGCATATACTTTTTTCCTCCTGATATGAGGTATCTCACTTAACCATTTCTCGGCATAACTTTTATCCAACATTCATTTCCATAATATATAGATGCCTAATCTTGTATTTTGTTTATTCCTAGGCAAGATAAAGAACTAGACGAACTAATTAAAGAAGTCATGGATAATGATCTGGTTTTGCGAGCTATTATTGGTGATACTGATATGTTGATATTCCCATCAATTCTATTGCCTGATCATCACAAAAGTATGTACTCCTATAGCAGTTTTCTTTGCAAATGTGATCTCTTATAATGAAGTCCTTTTGGGACCTATCGGATCGAGACTAGTTACTCCCTATGGACTAGTTTAGACCAGCACAAAAGTATGGACTAGTTACTCCTTAAGTTACACTTTTGACCATTCATTTATCTTATGTTATGTTATGTTATATTATATTATATTATATTATTTTATTTGTTATAAAACTTACTCCCTCCATCCCATGAGGAGTGGAATTCTAGTTTTTCTACGACAGATTAGTGGTGGTGTGAAAAGACTCGAATGCCCTTATTCATTGGCCACATGCAGTAAATTTCGGCATGCAAATCCATCTGACCACTTAATTAGGCATGTAGTTAGATCTATTTCCTAGGATTGCATTTGTTTGGTATTTTTTTCAAATATTAGAATTGCACTTTTCATGGGATGGAAGTAGCATGATCATTTGAGAGTAATCTAACCATTTCATGTTTGCATTATAAAAATTTAAAATTGTTGGTCAAAGATTGTAAAATATGATTCTTAATATGTGTGTACACCTTACAAACTGGTATTTTGTTCTTGATACATCATATTTGATTCCTCAAAACCAGTATTCGCTAAGATGGCCTTAATTTCTTTGTATCTTGTAGTGTTTACTCTAGGGTTTATTCACTCACATTATTCTCCTATATATGCAGCATTTCAGAGGAAACATTGCCTGTGGGGAGTATTCAAGCCTAGAGAAGTTATAGGTGCTGCAGTTGCAGAACCCCTAAGCGCTATAGGGCATTGTGCACAGGAGGGAGAGAAGGAAAAATAGCAACATGTCTTAGATCAGCCTAATGATAATGTACAATGGGAAGTACCAAGCATCTCTCTACCGTTTAAAGTGCGTCTCCCGGGCCTGGCGCGACCTCATCACCGACTGGATTGATGAGGGCATGGAACTTGATGATGACGAACATATTTTCACCAGTTCGATTTTCAACCCTGCTGTGTCCTCGCACTTTCAGTTGGTTGACTTCATTTCTGATCATGGCACAATCGTGGAAGAAGTGAACGCATACTTGTCTGAAACTGGGGTATGGTGTGAGGGTGTTTGGCGATCGGTGGCGGCACCATGGCTTATTGCCACCCTGTGTATTGCCAAATTAAGAAAGCCATGCGCGAGAGCCAGCCATGCTATTGGTCATGTTCGTCTCCGTCCGTGGATACCATGGATCGTGCGTAACCGCCGAGGAGAGGGTTACGCAGGTTCGACACGACCCAGTAGGTGGTGTTGCACAAGCCATGCAACATGGATGGAGCGTAACCTAGCGGGTCCAGCTTACGCATGCATCAGAAGCCCATTTGTGTGTGTAGTAACGCAGTCGGTGTCGCAGGAACAATGCAGCGTGGCTGGTGCGTAACTGAGCGGGTCCCGGTAATGTGCCGAATCAACACGACCGGTGCAGCATGGATGCAGTATAACCGAGAGGGTGCACGTTCTGCATACATATGAAGCCCATTTGTGCGTAATCCAGTCGGTGTTGCAAGAGGAACAATGCAGCAAGGCTGGTGCGTAACCATGCTTCAATGGTCTACTGCCATAGGAGTTACTACTACTCTGTATCGTTCCAATTTTATCAGATGTCTCCGAAGAGACGCGCCATACTATACTACTAGCCGATCTGTGTGGTTTGGTTACTTACTCGTACTACTAGTACTCCCTCCGTACTCGGTAGACACCATGGCTCGTGCGTAACCGCATAGGCGAGGGTTATGCAGGTTCAACACAACCCAGTCGGTTGTGTTGCAGGAGCCATTGCAGCATGGATGGTGCGTAACCTAGCGGGCCCAGCACGGACTTGGGGAGTGGGCCGCGTGGGTGAAGGGAGAGAGGTCACAGCTCATCATCTTCGGGGAACCGCCCCGACGCTCTGCCTTCAGCAACTATAAATCCCCGCGGCGTCGCCATGAATCTAGCACGCCTCTTTCCTTTGGCATGTTCTTGCTCCCCGAGCCTAGACGCCCGTGGCAAACTTCTCACTTTCGCTTCCCTTCTTTTCTCTTCTCCGTCTCCGCCCGATCCCCATGGCCGGCGACAAGCGTCCCGCAGAGGGACCCCGGGACTCGACGGCGTCGGGGTTGAAGCTTCGCCGGATCCTCACTCGCGGCAGGTAGGTGTTGTTCTTCCTTATCCTCTTCTACCGATGTACCCTGCCACTGTCACTGACAGCGTTCCGCCACATCTATCTTTGTAGGGTGGACTACAGCACCGGGGGTGGGCCGGCCACCGCCGCCGCTGCTGCCGCTGCTTCCAGCGGCTCGTCCGAGGATGGGTCGAGGGAGGTCTCCCCACCTGAGGACCAGGTGTGTCCGAGGACTAGTGGAGGGTCGCTCCTTAGTGATGAGTGATTGACAACGTTACGTGGACTGATGCTTGGCTAAGTGTGCAGGTACAGGTTGCGGTTTGACTCGTGTCCGTGCAGGTGAAGAACAAGCGCGAAAGGCCTTAGCCGTGGCGGCCACCGGGTGATGGAGTGGCAAGTAGACTTGGTTCGATGGACCCTGTGGCCGATGGGGTCAAGTGCGAGCTGTGCAGTGCAGGACTGGTGGGCTGAAGTCATGAACATGGGCCGGTGCAAGGTAGCGGTTGTAGCCCGAAGCTTGCACGCGGGGTTTGGTGGTTTGCCCACAAAACCATCAGGTGGACAGTTTCTTGGTTTTGGCCTCAAAACCAAGTCAGGAGGCTCGAGACGACAGAGACGGTGATCCGGGAGCTTCGGGAAGCTTTGAGGCGGAGGGCACGTGGCATGATCGCGGGGTTTGCGTCGAGGTAAAGTGAAGCCGCGGTGGAAGCGTGTCCGTTGTTGACGGTCGAAAAGTACTACTTTTACACCATCAATATCTGCATAAAACAAATGTAAAAGGATCATCAACACTAGAATAGGGTTTGATATTGATAGTTTCCACAAGTGTTGGTGTTTCTAGCTTTTTTTGCAGGATGCACCAAAATACGTGCCAAATGGTACAGTTGAGAGCAAGTAGTCCAATGGCTATTAAAGGACATCATCATAAACATCCTCAAATGCCAATTTGGACTGCACCATTGCGACGGGCTCGTCGAGACGATCGAAATGGACATATTATATGCCTACGTCAGAGTCCGGATGAGAAAGATATGCACAAGTCAAGATATCTTGTGAGCTCGGTGGGACCCACACCAGACCACGTGGTGACGTGTGCCACATTGGATGCCATGTGTCCATGACACCTCATCAATCCATGTGAAGCAACTCCCGACGAATCAGACACCTCCACGTGTGCAGCACAAGGATCCAAGGGCCCACAAGGGACCCAAACCACCTCCAAACTCGGCATGCACCTAGAACCGTCATAAGGGCCCACATATCAGTCACCCAGAGAAAGAACAAGGCAGAAGGAGGTGGGCCAGGGTCGGCCGAACCCTTTTTGCCACCGTTCGCCATCTGCTTCCACGTGGTGCTTCCTGGTTGATCCCTTGCAACGCCCTGGGGGTGGATTGGTGACATGGCGCCCGTTTATTGGCCGAAAGAAGGTCGGTTTGGATCCTTCCCCTGGTAGCAAGAGAAGAGTGCATTGCAAGATTCCTTGCCATGTGTCACTCTCCTATTGGTGGCGCCCAAGGATGGCTGAAAAAGTGGAGGCAAATGGTGCCAAAGGCAAGCCTCTCCCTCCTCTATAAATAGGAGCGGAGGGGCTCCATTTTGGAACACACTTCTCATCCTCTTCATTTTGGCTTGGAGCCTCTCTCTTTAGGAGAGGAGAGCTCTTTGTATAGGATTAGTGCTAGGAAGTGAGGTGGGAGGCTTGTGGCCATGTCATGATCCATGACATCTTCCTCAAGAACGATCCTCAGTGGTGCCTTTGTTCTTCAACTAGACTAAAGTGAGTATTTCGATATTTCCTATTTAGACTAAAGTCGTATGCATGCTTAGTTGCTGTGTTCTTGTGTTCTTCGTTTGTTCTTGGTTTAGAGGCTTGTGTTCTTCGAACACAACCCCTTCGATCCAGTAGACTTAGATCATAAGTTTGCATCTAGTTTGCTAGCTTGTCTATTAGAGTAAAGTGAAGCTCCTGCATGTCTCTAGTTAGATCAAAGTGCATTCGTGATCTTGCATGAGTGATAGAGCATACCTTGAGCTAGTGCCAGTATCTCCCTCGCGGATTCGTAGGAATAGTGAGTGGTGTAGACGAGGTGTCTGGACCATAAGCTACCCTTCGAAGGCCATGTACGATCGTAGCGTAGAGGTAGGCCGCAGTGGTGACAGCCTATTGGACCCTTTGTCAACCCTCCTACGTCGTGTACCGAGTTGGGCTCGAGCCAGCACGAAGGCCGTGTGCCTGGTGCCCGAAGTGAGTGCTATACCTAAGAGAATGTAACTAGACTCTGCGCTCGGTCCAAGCAGATCCTTTCTACCTATCCTATCCATCAGAGTTGTGTCCTTGGATCATCTATACTAGAGTAGGAGATAGTGCACACCGTTCCTTGGATTCGATACCCTTGGAATACTCTCCTTCCTTGGGGAAGTGCTACAGCGGTATTTCCGTGCACTTGCGGTATACCCGGTTGTTCTTATCCACTCCCTCTAGGTGTACAACTAGTGGTGTCGTTAAGAAACGCCAACAAGCATTTCTGGCGCCGTTGCCGGGGAACGGTTGCTGTATCTATCTTTGAACCTAGTGGTCCTCGTATTTATCTTTTTCGTTTTCTTCTACCTTCACCCTCGTTACCCATCGAGATATCCTTTTTGTTTCTTTTATTCTACCTTTACCCCCGCTACCCTTTGAGATGCCTTCCTGTCAAAGCCTCTCTACCCCTAGGAGCGAGTTCGTCTTAGAGTAACCATCAACTTCCTCATCTTGCTGTGAGCTTCGTCCCGGCTTTATAGCCATGGTTCGGAATCGACCTTTCTTTGGAGCGATTAGTGATGATCCTAATGTTCATTTAGAGGAGTTCGAGGACTTGTGTTCGTGCTTGGTAATTCTAGGCATGACACAGGAAACTTTGAGGTGGAAGTTGTTCCCTTTCTCTCTCGTAGATAGAGCGGAGCAATGGTACACCCACACAACAGAGCATGTAAATAATTAGGGAAAACTACGAGAAAACTTTTGTGACTCGTTCTCCCTTTATGAACGCATAGAGCTCTTACCGTGTGAACTCCTTGACTTTGAGCAATTAGAGGGTGAGTCCATAGGCGTAGCTTGGGCTAGGTTCCAACGTCTTATGGCATCTAGCCCAGACATGTCTATACCTAATGATATAGCGACGTATACCTTTTATACTCGTATAGACATGGAATCTGCACGAGAGCTCGACCTTTTAGCTGGAGGTTCGTTCGAAAACCAAACTCTAGTGGAAAGAAGAGAGATCCTAGAATTCTTCTTAGAAACCTCTTCTTCTCATATCGTTTACAACGAACCCCATCTGGAGTCCGAGTTGGTCCATGAGAGTCTCTCAATAGCCGAATCTGAGCTTTCATTCTCTGAATTCCTTGATTCCTCTGTTGAGCCCTCTCCCGAACCACGAACATCGAAGGAAGAAGAAATTCAACCTTCGGAGTTCTCTTCCCGATTTGAGGATGATCCTTCTCGAAACATCAGAGATACCTCAGATCACTCTTGGCACGAGAAGCCCACGGCATCGTTGGACCTTTATGAGGTCCTCGATAAAGTTTGGAATCATGGGACGATAGTGGATTGGTCACCTCAGAAGCATACATCCGAAGCAATTCGGGTTAGCTTGACTTCCACAATCATCCACTGTTCCATGAGAGGAAACACCGTAGATGCTATCCATGACCCTACTGTTGGGGCTTGCATCATACCAGAGACCCTTTTGGATACTCTGGTGGGTGACATGCCCTTGATCCCGACCGATAGACTTTTCCATAGCCCCAGGTGGTGCTGTGTGTTTCCATGTCAAGGGATTGCTAGGGACGTGCCGATCACCATTGATGACATAGAGGTGCGATTAGATTTCCACGTCTATGACATCGTGGATTTTGATCTTCTTCTAGGCTTCCCCTTAGAAAAACTTCTTGCTAAATCTCAAGGAAACCCAGAAGAAGAGCTTAGGGAAACCGTTTCTATCCATGCTGAACCATCTAGACATCCTTTGACAGAACCTTTCCCTAGACCTACAGTATCTCCTTTACCTCCCGATCCTCCTGACGAAGCATTTCCTGAGGAGGTCGTGAAGAAGGAATGGCCAGATGGAGCGATATGCTTTTCCGAAGCATTTTGGGATAGTACACCCTCTCTGGTTATTCCTTGTTATGTTAGAGGGATTGCCGTTGAGGCCCATTGTGACCCCATCATGGAGGTTAACATCATGCCATGGCACTTAGCGGAAACTCTTTTAGGAAAAGTTCCGCTAGCACCATCCGACATGCTCCTCAAGACTTGTCCCTTTGGGCACGTTCTTGAATGTCAGGGGATCGCAAGTGCCGTGCCGCTCATCATAGACAGGATCGAATCTAGCCTAGACTTTCACATCTTCGATGTCCTCGATCCTGATCTACTCCTAGGCTCCCCGCTAGAGAAATTCTTTGAGGAATCCATAGGGAGCCTAGATGGTAATCTTGGGGAAGCCACTTCCGCCACTACTACCCCTTGTTTGGGACATCCTATGGCGAAGCCTCTTCCCCAGAAAAACCCTCTCGAGAACATGACGTATACATCTCCGTTTGCATCATCCGAGTCTGTTCTCATTAAGGTTATAGAATGTTCTACCCCTCATGAGGATGACTCGGGAGACTCTCTTCACTCTCATGATGGCGAACGATCGTCACCACTCTCGACCGAGTTTCAGCCTCTTCCCGCTGGCCCGTATCATGTTGCTTTTGATCATGATCGAGAGTCAACATCGAGCTTCCACGGTGACTCTCTTGAGATGGAGAACTCATGGGCCATGGAACCTTTCGAGGCACTGACTCTGGAGTCTGGAGGAAAGGATTCCACACACGAGCATGGTAGCTTCATTCTTGATTCACCATACAGACCATGCTCGCATCATGTCCCGCTAGAGTCAGTCGTGCTTAGTGCGCTGAGCACCTACGAGGGCTACAACCACCTTCTGGTCCTCTTTTGCAAAACGTTTGGAAGGTTGATTGTAGATGCATATGTCTACCATAAGCATTGCAGATTTCGTGTGTGCGCTGTGGCACTAACCTTGCAGCTGAAGCTTCACTGATACATCAAGGATTGGTGGTGAGACGGGAATGACACCACCAACGATAGCTGCAAGATGAAGTTCCCATGGACGAGCTTATGACCTTAAATAAACAAAGCACTCCCAGGAGATAGCCTGGATTAGGTTAGGTTTTATTTCCCTTTTCGAATAAAAGCAAGAACATGTTTTTAGGATAAGTTGTCCTTCGGGTATTTTTGGTCACTAAACTTTCAGGTGGAGATTGAAAAGAAAGATGGACAGGTGATGCCTATGAACATATGAGCCACATCAGCTGCAACACCTAGATAAGCTTGGGTGAGGGAACATTTACAAAAGGAAGCTTGATCACCACACACTTGAGTTTTGTTGCCTGGCAATGCAAACTTCAAGTGTGGGGGAGGTATGTGAGCATCCTGAGTAAACTACCTCCTCTACCAAATCTTATCCTGGTGTCGAGATGATGTCAGCTCTTGCATCTTGGCCACTAGCTAGGTAAGTCCTGCTTTTGACATTAAACAAAGCCCTTCCGGGAGGTTCCCGAGGTTCACCGTCTTATGCTCATGCTTATGTCCCTTGTTGATGATAGCTTGATCATGCTTTCATGCTTCCTTTATCTTTTGTTCGTATTCTCTGGTTTGAATGTGTGTTTCGCAAATATACATTCATAGGTTGTTTTAGATTAAGCATGGTGCTTAGGTTAAAACTGTCTTCTTCAGTCGAAACAAGACATGGTGTCGAGTTTTGACTGATGAACTTTAGAGTTATATTTTCATAGATCTTGGTTGCATATATGCTGACTAACCCCTGCAGAGAATTGTCAAATTTGAATGGGTAAGTCATTGAGCTAAGTTCAAATGGGAAGGTAAGATGAGGTGTCAGATTCATGTTGCACATCATGCAAAGGTGGTACATATGACCTCTCAAAGGTCCAAGGTAAGTATATTCCCCTTTGTGTATAATGTGCAATCTTGATCTAACCCTTCTTGAGTAAATGACATGGTGGCAATAAAAAAACCCCCCAAAAATATTTGAATTTGAATAAAGGCTCTATGGTTCTTGAACCAGTAGAGTCCCTCTTTTGTTTCCACTTTTTGTTTGAAGAACAGCACCAGGATCAACCACCAGTGTGGGGGAGTTCTCTCGAGCTCATCATCAACATATCCACTCGAGAACTCCCACACAGGCGCGGCACAACATCGACTACGCCTTCATGACAAGAGCAAGGTAAACTAGAGTGAGGCGGCTGCCTTATGGTCAGCCGAATCATCACTAGTCCTCTTGACCTCTCATCCTTCAGAAGCGATGGTATGTGCACCCTCTATCTGACTCTCCGTTATCCATGAGTTTGATTGAATTTCAATTCATATCCTTTGTTTCAAACTCAGTGGTTGGTGCTATGCTTTCTCTACATGATTCCTGTGGTTGGCTTGCATATGTTTTATTCCTTATTTATTGTCTTGATGCTTGTGAACAAATATCATTAGGGAACTCATGCTTATCTAAGTAGTTGGTGTTTGTGATATGGTTTGATGATATGATCTTCGCTCTTTATGTTTGAGTGCTTGGGAATTTTATTTGAAAATCATGAAAACCCTTTGCAAAGCTCCTCTTTGATATGCCACCGTCCTACTAGAGCCATATGATATAGTTGAAAACCTTCTACTCATATGCTGCTTGTTATTGCATTGAGCTTTGTCGAATTCTGTGACCCTTGTGCGAATTCTTTTCATTAGTTTCATGATCAAGATTCATGTGCACACCACCTATTTCCCCTTGCTATGCTTCGACACTGGAAGTTAGCATTGTATCATTCATCCATTTCATAAAAATAAAGCTCAATATGTGGTGTGACATCTCTCTCCAAAAGTGTCCTTCAAAAAGAGACATGGGCTATGAAAAAAAAGAGATACATGCTCAAGGCATGTTGAAAAAGAAAAAAAAGAAAAAGAAAGAATAGCCCATGTCCCAAATAAAGGAGAAATAGGAGAGATGAGATCATGCAAAAAGGAGCTCCATAATTTTGATGGTAATAACTAGTTTCCATTCCGGGGCTAGTGTCCACCTTACCATCAAATCACATTCATCATATATGTATGGTAATATCTAGCACCCATTCCGGGCCTAGTATCCACCTTACCATACTCACCATACCCATACACGTGCACATCTTGATCTGATTGTGTGATTTGATTTTCTCTGTGGATCTAGTCTTTGACTTTGCAATATATGTAATGCAAGTATGCCTTATCCTTTATCCTACACTGAGCTCCACATATAGCCATCATTAGAAGTAGGATGAAGAAAGGCAATCTAATGCCTTGGTGACGACATATACACATTGAGCGATTTGAGAGAATCAAATGAGGAGCTAAGCAAGGTTTGTTTTGAAAATTTATTGCAAAACCACGAGTTACTTAACATGATGAGCAGGAGTGATTTGATTTATGACCGTTCCATTCTTCAACTGCCCAAGATAGCATGATAGACACTTCAGAGTTCACAAGTACAAGGTATGGTTTGGAATATCTCTTATGCTCGTTTCATACCTTTGGATATCATGTCTCACCTTGACCTGAGTCCCTTTACTCGGGACGAGCAAAGGTCAAGTGTGGGGGTGTTGTTGACTATCGAAAAGTGCTACTTTTACACCATCAATATCTGCATAAAACAAATGTAAAAGGATCATCAACACTAGAATAGGGTTTGATACTGATAGTTTCCACAAGTGTTGGTGTTTCTAGCTTTTGTTGCAGGATGCACCGAAATACGTGCCAAATGGTACAGTTGAGAGCAAGTAGTCTAATAGCTATTGAAGGACATCATCATAAACATCCTCAAATGCCAATTTGGACTGCACCATTGCGACGGGCTCGTCGAGACGATCAAAATGGACATATTATATGCCTACATCGGAGTCCAGATGAGAAAGATATGCACAAGTCAAGATATCTTGTGAGCTCGGTGGGACCTACACTAGACCACGTGGTGACATGTGCCACATTGGATGCCATGTGTCCATGACACCTCATCAATCCATGTGAAGCAACTACTGACGAATCAGACACCACCACGTGTGCAGCACAAGGATCCAAGGGCCCACCAGGGACCCAAACCACCTCCAAACTCGGCATGCACCTAGAACCGTCATAAGGGCCCACATATAAGTCACCCAGAGAAAGAACAAGGCAGAAGGAGGTGGGCCAGGGTCGGCCGAACCCTTTTTGCCACCGTTAGCCATCTGCTTCCACGTGGTGCTTCCTGGTTGATCCCTTGCAACGCCCTGGGGTGGATTGGTGACATGGCGCCCGTTTATTGGCCGAAAGAAGGTTGGTGGGAGGAGAGCTCTTTGTATAGGATTAGTGCTAGGAAGTGAGGTGGGAGGCTTGAGGCCATGTCAGGATCCATGACATCTTCCTCAAGAACGATTCTCAGCGGTGCCTTTGTTCTTCAACTAGACTAAAGTGAGTATTTCGATATTTTCTATTTAGACTAATGTCGTATGCATGCTTAGTTGTTGTGTTCTTGTGTTCTTCGTTTGTTCTTGGTTTAGAGGCTTGTGTTCTTCGAACACAACCCCTTCGATCCAGTAGACTTAGATCATAAGTTTGCATCTAGTTTGCTAGCTTGTCTATTAGAGTAAAGTGAAGCTCCTGCATGTCTCTAGTTAGATCAAAGTGCATTCGTGATCTTGCATGAGTGATAGAGCATACCTTGAGCTAGTGCCAGTATCTCCCTCGCGAATTCGTAGGAATAGTGAGTGGTGTAGACGAGGTGTCTGGACCATAAGCTACCCTTCGAAGGCCACGTACGTTCATAGCGTAGAGGTAGGCCGCAGTGGTGACAGCCTGTTGGACCCTTTGTCAACCCTCCTACGTCGCGTACCGAGTTGGGCTCGAGCCAGCACAAAGGCCGTGTGCCTAGTGCCCGAAGTGAGTGCTATACCCGAGAGAACGTAACTAGACTCCGCGCTCGGTCCGAGCAGATCCTTTCTACCTATCCTATCCATCAGAGTTGTGTCCTTGGATCATCTATACTAGAGTAGGAGATAGTGCACACCGTTCCTTGGATTCGATACCCTTGGAATACTCTCCTTCCTTGGGGAAGTGCTACAGCGGTATTTCCGTGTGCTTGCGGTATACCCGGTTGTTCTTATCCACTCCCTCTAGGTGTACAACTAGTGTTGATGTTAAGAAATACCAACATCCGTCCGATGAAGTCTTGACCAAAATGCCCCTGAGGGGTTGTATCTTCATTTAACCAGTAGGGGTAGCGTGGTCATTTACCTCCCTCTGATGGACTTCATATAAATAGCGGAGAGGTGGATGGCATCTCTCTCTCTTGGACTCTAGGGCTTTCTCCCCCGGTAGATTTCTCTGAAATGCTTCTTTTCCCTGTGGATTCCTTAGGCTAGACTCTTGTACAGAATCTGACCTCTGGATGTATGGAAGCATTCGGCGTTACGGTGATCTCCTAGTCCTCTGTGATTTTCGTGTCATGTTTGGGGCTATTTTTGGGGAGTTTCGTTCTTCACTTGATTTGGAGATTTGAGGGCGTTCCTTCACAGATTTCTTTGAGGGGATCATAGGTGGATGCCTTGCGCATGTTTGTGTGTGATCTTGACCCCTCAAACGCTGTGAAGAGCCTTCGATTCGTGCGTTTTAGTTGGTGCCCAAGTTCATGATGGTGGTTCGTGTGATCCGCGATTCCCGGTGATTTAGTGGCTTAGGAGTCAAGATTTTTGGGGCATAGCTTTCTCTTGTGTTGCTTATCATCTCCCCCAAATCTGGTCTCAAGACCTTTAGCCGTTTGGGAGATCCGGTGATGGAAAGGTGGAGTTGACTCCCGAGCTCGGGCGTTTTTCTGCTCTATTCGAGCCCGGTGGACCGTCCGCGAGTCCCGTGCGGACTGGCCGCGGGGCATAGACAGCGCAGCTGTTCTTCGTGTTCTTCGTTTGTTCTTCGCGTGTTTCTTTTCGATCTGTTGGTTTTGGGCTTTTGTTTTGCAGGCAGTTCGCGGACCGTCCGCGTGGTCCTGGCGGACTGTCTGCGCGGCCCTGTGATTTCGTCTGGGGTGGCCCATGTTTTGTCTGGGGTGTCCAGTGGCTTTGGCGGACTGTCCGCGGTGCACGGTCAGACCGTCCGTGAGGAGACATTTTCCCCCCGACCTTTCTGTTAGTTCGTGGTTCAATTTCGGACCGTCCGCGCCTGCCTCACGGACCGTCCGCGCTACCCGGGCGGACTGTCCGCGGCAGCCAGGCGGACTGTCCGGCTTCGACGCAGGAACTTGCCATGTTTGATCGGTTCCTTTGATTTGTGCTTTGGTGCTTTCTTTCTTTGCTCCTAGGCTCGTCTCTGGATCTTCTAGGCTTGTGTGTGCCTTGTTTGGAGCTTCCTTTATGTGCGCGAGCGTTTGGAGTGGCAATCGGGGTGTAGGCTGAGTTCGACCTACGGGAAGAATTTTTATCAGCTCCCATTCACTCCCCCCCCCTCTCTGGCGCCCTATTCGGTCCTTCAATTGGTATCAGAGCCGGTTACGGATCTTCTTGATCCTAACCAGTCTAAGATCCAAAGATGGGCGATTATGGCAAGGGGTCAGGTCCTCCGCACTTTGATGGCAAGAATTACCCGATGTGGGAGAGGCGCATGGGCGTGTTTTTGCGAGGGAAGGGAACTTTGATCTGGGAGGTCACTCAGAATCCTCATTATGTCATCCAGACAGTTTTTTGCTTCCAGGATCGCATGACATGTTTGAGGCCAACAGCAAGGCTGTTGATTACTTGTTCCGTGCTCTCTGTGCCTCGGAGTTTGATCGAGTGTACGGAGAGGATGTGGCCGGAAAGAATTGGCTCGAGTTGAAGAATGCTCATGTTGGCAATGCCCAAGTGCAAGCCCAGATGTTTTCCACTTACTGGAGAGAGTACGAGAACTTCACTCATCTCCCCTGTGAGTCGACCGATGCTATGTTTCAACACTTCACTTGCGTAGTCAACAACATGAGGGCCAATGTGACAGTGCTCCCATACACGGATCATGATCAAGCTATCAAGCTTTTGCATGCCCTGGATAGGTCCGTGTGGAGTGCCAAGGTCGAGGCCATTGAGGAGTCTAGCATGTATGACACGTTGTGGCTGGATGAGCTGTTCTTCAATCTCAGGTCTTCAGAGGTTGATCGTCGCTTGAGAGCCAAGAGCGAGAGCCCCACTGATCCTCATAGTTTGGCTCTTGTCTCAGGATCGAGTACTAACGCTAACTCTGTTGGCTTTTCTTTGTCTTGTCTTGTGTCCTTGCTAGATGAGGACTTTGAGGTGCTGAGCGAGGATGATCTCGCATTGTTGAGCAAGAGGTTTGGGCGGATGTACGAGAACCGCAAGAATGCAAGGTGGAGCTCGGGGATGTGCTATCGGTGCGGGAAGCACGGGCACTTCATCGCCGAATGCCCTGAAGCCATGGAGATCAAGAACGACTACAAGGGCAAGCCCAAGCACGACTACAACAAGCACCGCTCCCGGAACGACTACAAGGACAAGCACAAGGACAAGAGCGAGAGAAGGCACAAGAAGAGTGGCGGCCACAAGAAGAAGACCGCTCGAGCAATGGTGGCCGGAGCGAGCGACATCAACTCGACATCAAGTGATGCTTCTTCCGGTTCGAGCAGCAAGGAAGAGCAAGAGAAGTGCAAGGACAAGCGGCACACGGGCAAGAACTTCACTGACCTGAGCTTCGTCGCGCAAGGAGGCTTTTGCGGCATGGCGCATTCCAAGAAGGGTGGGAAGCACAGCTCGGATTCGAACTCCGATTCCGATGACGAGGTACGACAAGATCCCAAATTCTTTTTAGAGGAGAATACTAGGCTGAATGAGTTGCTTGACAACCGTGATGATGTGCTTAGAAAGACCAAGAAGGAGAAGAGGGAATTTAGGTCTTTGTTGGGTGATGCTAAGGACAAGGTAGCTGAACTTGAATCCTTGCTTGTGGATGCTCGAAATGAGATAGCTGCTTTGAAATCTGCTCATGTGGTGTCTGATGAGATTGATTGTGGTTACTGCTCAGTTTTTTTTGCTGATTTGACTGCTCTAAAGGAGAAGCATGCCTCTACTTTGGAGGAACTAGATGTGGTTAGGATTGAGTGTGATGAATTGAAGTCTAGGCCAGCTTTGTTAGGAGCTTGTACTTCATGTCCTATCTTGCATGCTAGGCTAGATGAATCTCACACTAGGATTGTTTCTCTTGAGGCGGCATTGAATGCTCCTCTTCCTACATCATGTTCGACCTGTGAAATGCATGCTTTGAAAAACATGGAACTTGCATACTATGTTGATCGTCTGCAGGATGAAAATGATGAGCTTAGGAAATTGATGAGTTGGTTGTCTGGGCATGAGCCACAATTGAGTTTGATGTTGGCTCAGTTCAAGCGGTTTGATGGTCAGGCGTTGGGGGCTGAGAAGAGTGGTGAGGGAGAAGAGAAAGTTGGAGAGATCCCTACTCAACCACACACCATACCCATGAACAAATATGCACCCAAGCCAAACCACTTGAGAAACAAGCTTGATACAACTCCAGACCCACCAGTGTTGCCCCAGAAAACAAAGAATTACGAGAAACCCATCAAGTTTATGAGCAACCTGGGTAATGTCTTTAAGGGGAAGTCAGGAGAGAAAGGTGTTGAAAAGCCCATAGAGAAGCCACCGCCTAAGCCAGTGCCAATCCTCTTCCATTGTGAGTATTGTGGGAGGGATGGGCACAAGGATGAGTTCTGCTTCCGGAGGAAGAGGGATGAGAGGTTTGCTAGGGAGATGGCAAACAAGGACAGGTACCACCTTGCTCGTGGTGTGCCTGAGCCTCGTAGAGGGCCTCTACCTAGGGGTGAGGTGTATGTGCGTACAGTTCCCACTCGTGGAGGTGGAGGTGGAGGTGTGTTCCCTCAGAGAGATAGACGTGTTGGCTTTGGGCGTGGTGAGTTGGCTCGACGAATCCTTCTCGTGAAAGTTACGAGTTCGGGAGGCACGATCGGAGCTTTGGGTCTCAGATGGACTACAGGCCACAGTTTCCCCCTCGTGGTGCGCGTACTCCTCCAGTGAGACGTGACAGGTCCTTTGGTGATAGGCGTGAGAGGGCTCCGCCTACAGGTTTTGGGAGGATGGATTTTGCTAACCCTTCTTTTGAGCAAATGGCTCAGCTCTGGTTTGACTCTTTTGGTACTAACCCTAGTGTTGAGTCGCTTGCTCATTCTCGTCCTCATGTTTGATTGCAGGTGGGAGGCTTGGAGAACTTTTGGTTGATCGACTCTGGTTGCTGAAGACACATGACCGGAGATCGTGGGTGGTTCTCCAGCCTCACCCCAGTGAGTACGAGGGAGTACATCACTTTCGGGGACAATGGGAGAGGACAAGTGCTTGTTGAAGGTATGGTGAAGGTAAGTAGCAAGGTGACCTTAAGAAGTGTGGCCCTGGTCAAGTCACTTTGTTTTAACCTGTTGTCAGTATCTCAATTACTTGACGAAAGTTTTGAGGTTCATTTTAAGTCGGGTGCTTCTCGTGTGCTTGATTCTCGAGGCGATCTTGTCTGTACGATCATCCCCGAGGGTCAAATCTTTCATGCCGATTTTTCCCAGTCTGTTGGTCCCCCTCGATGCTTTGTTGCTGGTGTTTCGGCCGATCTTTGGAAATGGCATAGGAGGTTGGGACACTTGAACTTTGAGTTGCTTTCCCGCTTGAGTGGTCTTGATCTTGTCCGAGGATTGCCTAAGTTGAAATTTGAGAAGGATTTGGTTTGTGCTTCTTGTCGGCAAGGAAAGATGGTTGCTGCTTCTCACGCCCCTCTGACTTCAGTTATGACCGAGCGACCTTGTGAGCTGTTGCACATGGATTTGGTTGGGCTAGCTCGTGTTCGCTCTGCTGGTGGGAAGTGGTATGTTCTTGTGGTTGTTGATGACTTTTCAAGGAACTCTTGGGTTTTCTTTTTGGTGGATAAGAGTGAGACATTTGGCTTTGTTCAGGACTTGATCTTGAGGTTGAAGAATGAGAGACATGGTGATGCCATTCGAGCTATACGCAGTGACAATGGCACGGAGTTTAAGAACTCTAATTTTGATGCCTTTTGCAGTGATCTTGGTCTTGATCATCAGTACTCTTCTCCATACGTCGCTTGTCAAAATGGCGTTGTGGAGAGGAAGAATCGGACCCTTTGTGAGATGGCCAGGACGATGCTCGATGAGCATAGGACTCCTAGGCATTTCTGGGCCGAGGCGGTCAATACCGCTTGCTATGTCTCAAATCGCATCTTCCTTCGTGCTTTCAAGAAGAAGACCTCTTATGAGCTGATGCATGCCCGACAACCCAAGGTGAGTCACTTTAGAGCTTTTGGTTGCAAGTGTTTCATTCTGAAGAAGGGCAAGTTGGATAAGTTTGAGTCTCGATGTTCGGATGGGATTTTCCTTGGTTATGCGATTCATTCTAGAGCATATCGTGTGCTCAATCTTGATACTAACCGAATCATGGAGACTTGCGAGGTTACCTTCGACGAGACAAAGCCATGTAGCTCTTCTGCTTTTGAGTGTGCAGGTGACGAGGAGATTGGGGTGAGGATCTTTGAGGATGAGAAGGACGAAGATGGAGATGATGACGATGATGGTGGTGATGCTCCAGCGGCTGATCGTGTACGTGCTACTTCCACTACTACGACGACTATCGAGGACGGACCATCCCCTACACCCACTACGATTGAGGCTGTTCGAGTGGAGGCTACTGCTGATGGGGAGGTTGTGTCCAGGCGAGAGGCTCCCCAGCGAGTACAAGTGGATCACCCACCGACGACCATCATTGGTGACCTTCATGAACGCACTACACGGTCGAGGTCAAGGAATACTTCTCATTTCGCTCACTCTGCGTTTGTTGCTTCTTTCGAGCCCAAAGATATTCGACACACCTTGTCTGACGAGAATTGGGTGAATTCCATGCATGAGAAGTTGAAAACTTTGAGAGAAACCAAGTCTGGGTGTTAGTCGATCCACCACTAAATTGCTATCCCATAGGTACCAAGTGGGTGTGGAAGAACAAAGAGGGTGAGAATGGGATGATTGTGAGAAACAAGTCGAGGTTGGTGGCGCAGGGGTTCAACCAGAAGGAGGGGATAGACTATGAGGAGACATTTGCTCCTGTGGCCCGTTTGGAGGCAATTAGGATCCTTCTAGCTTTTGCCGTGGCTAAAGGGTTCAAGTTGTACCAAGTGGATGTCAAGAGTGCTTTCTTGAATGGGGTGATAGAGGAAGAAGTGTATGTGAGGCAACCCCTGGGGTTTGAGAGTGAAAAATACCCACACCGTGTATACAAACTCCAGAGAGCGCTGTACGGGTTGAAACAGGCACCTAGAGCTTGGTATGGCAGGTTGAGAGGGTTTTTGCTGAGTAAGGGGTTTGTGATGGGCACAGTTGATAAGACCCTGTTCCTCCTTAAGCATGGGAATGACCTTTTGATTGTTCAGATATACATGGATGACATAATCTTTGGTGGCTCTTCTCATGATCTTGTTGCCAGATTTACAAATGACATGAGCAGGTAATTTGAGATGTCCATGATGGGCGAGCTGCAGTTTTTCTTGGGTCTCCAGATCAAGCAGTGCAAGGACGGGACATTTGTACATCAGGCGAAGTACACCAGGGACATGGTGAAGAAGTTTGGTATGAACGACTCCAAGCCATTGACTACACCGATGAGTATGACTACGGCTTTGGACGCGGACGAGGATGGCGAACCCGTGGACCAGAAGGAGTACTGGAGCATGATCAGCTCCCTCCTCTACTTGACGACGACGAGGTCAGACAAACAGTTCAGCGTGTGTCTATGCGCTCGCTTTCAGGCTTCACCGAGGACTTCACATCGGCAGGCCGTCAAGCAGATTTTTAGGTACTTGAACTACACTCCTGAGTTTGGTCTTTGGTACTCTGCCTCCTCGACACTCAGGCTTCATGGGTTTTCTTATGCGGATTTCGCTGGGTGTCGATTGGATCGCAAGTCCACTTCTGGGTGTTGTCAGTTCCTTGGTTCTTCTTTGGTCTCTTGGTCATCTCGCAAGCAATCGAGTGTAGCCCAGTCCACCACCGAGGCTGAGTATGTAGCTGCTGCTAGTTGTTGTTCTCAGCTGCTTTGGATGACCTACACCATGAGTGACTTTGGTGAGGAGTGCTCCCAGGTTCCACTTTTCTGTGACAGCACCAGTGCCATAAGTGTAGCCAAAAATCCTGTCCTCCACTCCAAAACAAAACACATAGAAGTGAGGTACCACTTCCTGAGAGACAATGTGGAAAAGGGAAACATATCTTTGTCCTATGTTCCTACTCAAGACCAGCTGGCTGACATTTTCACCAAACCGCTTGACCAAGTCACTTTCACTCGCTTGCGAGGTGAGCTTGGGGTGTGCTTTCCTTTCTAGCTTGGTCTTGGAGCTTCTTATGTATATATGTGTCATATGTTCATTTTGTTGCATTTCCTTCATGCATTTTACTTTTTATACAAAACCTGGTAGGATAGCCATCTTTGGGTAACTTGAGCTAGAAATGAGCTTCTCTTATATACAAGGATCACTGATGTGCTTTTTGTGAGACTTGTGCATGTTTGGTAAATTACGGATGTAAATGCTATGCTCTTGATGGTTGTGCCATATATGTATGATGAGATAGCATTTTGTTTGTGAAAATGATAAAATTGTCTCTCTCATGAGTAGATGCTTGTGTATGCTCAATTTGTGCTTAAATGCTTATATCATGCTCAGTTTGTGCTTGAGGATCATATTTTCTTTGCTTGGGGTCAAAGACCTTTTTGTCATTGTAAATGTTTAGCCCTTTTGCTTGCTTGGGGAGGAGCATAAGCTTCTTTTTGCCGCAAAGGCACTTCATGTACCATGTTTAATCTTGAAAATGAAAATGGTGTATGAATTGCCTTATGCTTGAAAAATGAGCTCCTAATCATGTTTTTATGCTTTTGATATTCATATCTTGGGTGCTAAACCATAGCATGTTGTCTACCATGAGAAGTCTCATTTTAGGAAGTAGACACATGGCTCGGTGGCTTTAACATGACTTGAGTAGCATGTGGGCGTTTATAATGATCTTGTAATGAGTATTTGTGATCTTGCATAAACTTTGGATGATCTAGTGTTTTTATGTTCAAATTGGCATAGATAAGGTCTTGCTCATGAGATGACTATTTCTTTGTGAAAATTGCTTAAAATTTGCTTTTAGCCATGTCACATGCTTATATGTCTCTACCTTCTTGATGGCAATGTGCTAGATACACCATGTCTACTTTGCTTGCTCTATGTCTCAGTTGTAGCATTTTGTTGTGCTCTTTGTATATTTGAGAAGCTTGGTAGATTGTATATGTGCTTTGAGATGCATTTTTCATGAAAACAAGGGGAAGAGCTTCATATACCTTGATTCATGCATTGTCAACAAGGGGGAGATGTTGTATGTAGTTGGGGAGAATTTTCTTGCTTTGGGAGATTTTGTGAAAAATTGGTATGCATTTGTGAGATGTTGCATGTGAGGAGAAAAATTGAGAAGAGGAGGTTGCATTTGCTCAGGGGGAGTTGCATATGTGCAGGGGGAGCTCCTTTGCTTTTGCCTGAGTTTTGTGCTTTGTGATGTGCTCTTTGAGAGCTTTGTTTTGTCTCGGCTGTGTCGAGCCGTTGCCCTTGTCTTAGGGGGCCAAGACTTGGATTGGCGAATGATCGAGTTTTCGCTTGTTCTTTGCCTTTGGATCACTTGCTTGGGAGGGTTGTGTTCGTGGTTATTTTCTTTTCTTTTTCTCTATCATGGTTACTATGGGTGTTGTCAATGCACTCATCAAGGGGGAGATTGAGGACCAGGTGTGTCTGAGGACCAGTGGAGGGTCGCTCCTTAGTGATGAGTGATTGATAACATTGTGTGGACTGATGCTTGGCTAAGTGTGCAGGTACAGGTTGCGGTTTGACTGGTGTCGGTGCAGGTGAAGAACAAGCGCGAAAGGCCTTAGCCGTGGCGGCCTCCGGGTGATGGAGTGGCAAGTAGGCTTGGTTCGATGGACCCCGTGGCCGATGGGGTCAATTGCGAGCTGTGCGGTGCTGGACAGGTGGGCTGAAGTCATGAACATGGGCCGGTGCAAGGTAGCGGTTGTAGCCCGAAGTTTGCACGCGGGGTTTGGTGGTTTGCCCACAAAACCATCAGGTGGACGGTTTCTTGGTTTGGGCCTCAAAACCAAGTTCGGAGGCCCGAGGAGACGGAGACGGTGATCCGGGAGCTTTGGGAAGCTTCGAGGCGGAGGGCACGTGGCGTGATCCCGGGGTTTGCGTCGAGGTGAAGCGAAGCCGCGGTGGAAGCGTGTCCGTCCAATGAAGTCTTGACCAAAATGCCCCTGAAGGACCGAAAAGGGCGACCAGAGAGGGGGGGAGTGAATGGGAGCCGATAAAAATTCTTCCCGAAGGTCGAACTCGGCCAATACCCCGATTGCCACCCCAAATTCTCATGCACACAAAGGAAGCTCCAAACAAGGCACACACAAGCCTAGAAGATCAATCAACAAGCCTAGGAGCAAAGAGCGGAAGCACCAAAGCAAGAACCAAAGGACTTAGGCAACTCTGCGAAGTCCCTGGCGGACCGTCCGGGATGATCAGGCGGACCGTCCGTGTAGGGGGCGCGGACCGTCCGAGGGGTCACGGCGGACTGTCCGTAAAAACAACCCGAACCACCAGAGATGCAAGCCGAAATTCGGACCGTCCGTGGAGGTCACGCGGACTGTCCGCCAGTGTCGCGGACCATCCGTGAGGCCTAGGCGGACTGTCCGCCCACCTCGCTGAAAACCCCAGACAAACCTCAAAGCACCCCAGACAAAATCTCGGCCGCGTGGACCGTCCGTGAAGCCCTCACGGACTGTCCGCCAAACCCCTCTCAACCAAAACCTAGGGCCGAAACGGATCGAAACGAAGACGCACAAGAACACGAAGAACACGGGACGAACCCTGATCAACACGCTCCTCGCGGACCGTCCGCAACACGCGGGCAGAGCAGAAAAATGCTCGAGCTCGGGAGTCAACTCCACCTTTCCATCACCGGATCTCCCAAATGGCTAAAACTCTTAACACAAGATTTCGGGGAGATGATAAGAAACACAAGAGGAAGCTATGCCCCAAAAATCTCGACTCCTAAGCCACTAAATCACCGGGAATCGCGGATCACACGAACCACCACCATGAACTCGGGCACCAACCAAAACCGCACGAATCGAAGGCTCTCCATGGCGTTTGAGGGGTCAAGATCACACACAAAGATGCACAAGGCATCCACCCATGATCCCCTCAAAGAAATCCGTGAAGAAATGCCTCCAAAATCACGAATCGAGCGAAGAACGAAACTCCCCAAAAATAGCCCCAAAAATGACACAAAAATCACAGAGGACTAGGAGATCACCGGGATGCCGAATGCTTCCATACATCCTGAGGTCAGATTCTGTACAAGAGTCTAGCCTAAGGAATCCAGAAGGAAAAGAAGCAGTTCAGAGAAATCTACCGGGGGAGAAAGCCCTAGAGTCCAAGAGGGAGAGATGCCATCCACCTCTCCGCTATTTATACGAAGTCCATCGGAGGGAGGTAAATGACCACGCTACCCCTACTGCTTGAAATGAAGATACAACCCCTCAGGGGCATTTTGGTCAAGACTTCATCGGACGGACACGCTTCCACCGCGGCTACGCTTCACCTCCACGCAAACCCCGCGATCACGCCACGTGCCCTCCGCCTCGAAGCTTCCCGAAGCTCCCGGATCACCATCTCCATCACCTCGGGCCTCCGGGCTTGGTTTTGCAGCCCAAACCAAGAAACAGTCCACCTGATGGTTTTGTGGGCAAACCACCAAACCCCGCGTGCAAGCTTCAGGCTCCAACCGCTACCCTGCACCGGCCCATGTTCACGACTTCAGCCCGCCAGTCTTGCACCGCACGGCTCGCACTTGACCCCATCGGGCACCGGGTCCATCAAACCAAGCCTACTTGCCACTCCATCACACGGAGGCCGCCACGGCTAAGGCCTTTCGTGCTTGTTCTTCTCCTGCACCGACACGAGTCAAGCCGCAACCTGTACCTACACACTTAGCCAAGGCATCAGTCCACACAACGTTGGCAATCACTCATCACTCAGGAGCGACCCTCCACTGGTCCTTGGACACACCTGGTCCTCAATCTCCCCCTTGATGAGTGCATTGACAACACCCATAGTAACCATGATATAGAAAAAGAAAAGAAAACAACCACGAACAGAAACCTCCAAAACAAGCGATCCAAAGCCAAAGAATAAGCGAAAACAAGATCACTCGCCAATCCAAGTCTTGGCCCCCTATGACAAGGGCAACGGCTCGACACAGCCGAGACAAAACAAAGCTCTCAAAGAGCACACCACAAGGAACAAAACTCAAGCAAACCAAAAGGAGCTCCCCCTGCACATATGCAAACTCCCCCTAAGCAAATGCAATCTCTTCTTTTCATTTTTTTCTCATCACATGCAATCTCTCACAAAAGCATACCAATTTTCCACATAAACTTCCAATGCATGAAAAATCTCCCCAAATGTGCATAACTGCATAACTCTCCCCAAACTCTCCCCCTTGTTGACAATGCAAGAATCAAGGTATATAAAACTCTTCCCCTTGTATTCATGAAAAATGCATGTCAAAGCATATATACAATCTACCAAGCTTCTCAAATATACAAAGAGCACAACAAAATGCTACAAATGAGACATAGAGCAAGCAAAGTAGATATGGTGTATCTAGCATATTGCCATCAAGAAGGTAGAGACGTATAAGCATGTGACATGGCCAAAAGCAATTTTAAGCAATTTTCACAAAGAAATAGTCATCTCATGAGCAAGACTCTCTCTATACCAATTTGAACATAAATACACTAGATCATCCAAAGTTTATGCAAGATCACAAATTCTCATCACAAGATCATTATAAACGCCCACAGGCTACTCAAGTCATGTTAAAGCCACCGAGCCATGTGTCTACTTCTTAAAATGAGACTTCTCATGGTAGACAAGCATGCTACGGTTTAGCACCCAAGATATGAATATCAAACCGTAAAAACATGATTAGGAGCTCATTTTTCAAGCATAAGGCAATTCATACACCAATTTTATTTTCAAGTTTAAACATGGTACATGAAGTGCCTTTGCGGCAAAAAGAAGCTTATGCTCCTCCCCAAGCAAGCAAAAGGGCTAAACATTTACAATGACAAAGGATCTTTGACCCAAGCAAAGAGAATATGATCCTCAAGCACAAACTGAGCATGATATAAGCATTTAAGCACAAATTGAGCAAAGACAAGCATCTACTCATGAGAGACATAATTTTAGCATTTTCATCAAAAGAAAGCTATCTCAACACAAATATGGGAAAACCATCAAGAGCATAGCATTCACATCCACAAGCTATCAATCACGCACACATCTCATCCATAGCACATCAGTGATCAATGTATATAAGAGAAGCTCAATCCTAGCTTAAGTGATCCAAAGATGGCTATCCTACCAGGTTTTGTACAGAAAGTAAGATGCACGAAGGAAATGCAACAAAATGAACATATGACACATATATACATGAGAAGCTCCAAGACCCAAGCTAGAAAGGAAAGCACACCCCAAGCTCACCCCGCAAGCGAGTGAAGGTGACTTGGGCAAGCGGTTTGGTGAAAATGTCAGCTAGCTGGTCTTGGGTAGGAACATAGGACAAAGATATGTTTCCCTTTTCCACATTGTCTCTCAGGAAGTGGTACCTCACTTCTATATGTTTCGTTTTGGAGTGGAGGACAGGATTTTTGGCTACCCTTATGGCACTGGTGCTGTCACAGAAAAGTGGAACCTGGGAGCACTCCTCACCAAAATCACTCATGGTATAGGTCATCCAAAGCAGCTGGGAACAACAACTAGCAGCAGCTACATACTCAGCCTCGGTGGTGGACTGGGCTACACTCGATTGCTTGCGAGATGACCAAGAGACCAAAGAAGAACCCAGGAGCTGACAACAACCAGAAGTGGACTTGCGATCAAATCAACACCCAGCGAAATCCGCATCAGAAAACTCATGAAGCCTGAGTGTCGAGGAGGCAGAGTACCACAAACCAAACTCAGGAGTGTAGTCTAAGTACCTGAAAATCCGCATGACGGCCTGCCGATGTGATGTCCTCGGTGAAGCCTAAAAACGAGCGCACAGACACACGCTGAACTGTATGTCTGGCCTCGTCGCCGTCAAGTAGAGGAGGGAGCTGATCATACTCCGATACTCCTTCTGGTCCACGGGTTCGCCGTCCTCGTCCACGTCCAAAGCCGTAGTTGTACTCATCGGGGTAGTTGTTGACACATCTTATCCTATATATTTATAAGTCAACTAAACATGAGAAAAGGGCATAAATGTTAATATCAACTTAGAATAGGGTGCCACTAACAGTTTTTCTGGAGATTTGGTAAATTATATAAATCCAGGAACCATTCGGGAAAAGTGCTAAAAGAATCGAATCTAGAAGACTCCAGAAGGCTCCGGAACTCAACGTGACTTGACACCCAAGAAAGAAGCATCTAGAAAAAGCGACGGACCACCTGGCCGAAGTGGGCCCCGAGGGCGGCCCACCCCAGCCCGATCGGCCTGGTGGTGGGGCCGGTCGGCCTCCCCCGGGAGCCACCTCAGCCCTACTTCCAGAAGGTTCTTCCACCGCCTATGAGGATTAATCTAAACCACTGGTTAGGTCGGTTTGATCAAACGGCGCGCGTCTACCCCTCAGGGCTATATAAGCAGCCCCCCTGCCCCCTGGCAGAGGCATCTGGAAACCTGAGTTTGCATACACCAGATCAAGTCATCAAGTCAGAGATACTACGCCCTAGAAACACCATATAGCAGAGTAGCTAGCTAGTCTAGATCTAGGAGGAGGCAAGGCATCTACTTGGCTCCTGATCGTCTAGAGGCTGATCGAGATACTGATCTAGCTTCGTTCTTGTAAGTTCTTATCTAGTTCCTTACATTTGTTATACAGACATATGTTCTTATCAATGATTATATTCGACATTATATGCTTTGGTGTTTATTATGATAACATGTTTAGCATAGTTGATTTGCCTTTATATTCATGTATGGAGTCGTATAGCCCTCACCTAGATCATTTGTTAACATGGGTGAACGGTAAAAGACAGTGTAAGCGTGGTGCTTATATTGTATTTATCTGCGATTGCACCCTATATGCCGGGTCGTGTGGTAGATCGTGGTGGTGACAGCACTATTGAGTCCTTCGCAGTCCACCCCCCGTGTATAGGACTAGTGGAGCCTTATACTATTTGGGTTGTTTCTAGTTTCGGCCTTGATCCTCCTGGATAGTCTTCCCATGTATTGATATAATAGTTCTTCTTCCATGATTGTTAAATGTTTGCACTAATCATAGTTTGCACTGACATATAGTTTAGAGTTACCGAGGAGTATCCTCTCTAACTAGACTTTGCTATGTTTCTCTTGCTATAATGACACTTTCTAGCTGCTCATGATGTTATGACTTGAACAATGCTATCAATATCTTTATCTTTATGTGACTTACCCCTGTTTATAGCAATTGATATATTTTGGCCACTCTACATTATAAAACTGAGAGATGAGCATGTATTAGCTATTATGGATTAGAAAGACTTCTTTCCCTGTGGTAGAATATAAATACGATACCTGGTTTTACTCCTGGTTAAAATGCTACAATGGTATATTCATATCTGTGCGCTTGCGGATTCCCTGTTTATATATATCTTCTTTTCTAGAGATCCAAGGCATATGTAAGAGTACCATATCCATGTGTTTTCTGGCACACCAGTCAGGGCTTACAACCTATATCGAGTTGTGCTATGAATCGTGTCGGAGTTCACCTTTTAGTTTAATCTGAAAGCAACATCTGATATACACTTAGCATCATGTTAAGATATACCTTTGCATTTCTGGTGCCGTCGATAGAGATGGATCTTATATCCGTTTCTAGTCGATGACGTTAGCAATGTCAACAAGCATTTTTGGCGCTGTTGCCGGGGAAAGAAAGTCTATAGCCTAGATGAAAAAGTTTCAGTAATAGCATGCATGCATCTCTCACACATAATGTATCGAGAACCCAAATTATCATTGCTTAAACAGGCTTACCCTTGTTCTTCCCACTTTTGTCTATCTTATTTCAGGGTAATGTATGAATAAGAATCTTCCAGAAAACTTCGTTTCAGATCCAGAGAAAATCTTAAGGAAGGCAAGGTCAAAGCTCAGGTCTCTTGATTCTCGGCCCACGACTTCTGCCGTGGGAGATTCAACAGCGCGAAGCTTAACACCCACGTTTGAAGTAATGGCAAACAAATCCCTACGCGAATACGCCGACGCCAATTGAGAGAGATATATCCTAGAGTTGCATGAGCTATATGGCTTGATGGAAAATGCGTACTTCCATGTCAGAAGCAGTATAAATGGTGGAATGGAATGACCTTGATGTGTATGACAAGCTCTTAAGGATCATAGACACAGGAACTCATCATATAAAATTTCATGATTTTTAAGATAAATCCAGGAATCAAGCTTCTCTAGGAAAATGATCAATAGCAACTCAACTTTTCATGAATCATCTTTCAAAGCCTAGACTCAGATTAAGCATGTACTTGCACAGGTTTTGGATTTAGAGCAAATTAAGCATTTAAGCTTCAGGAGAATCTAGGTCTGAAAACTAAGCACTTTTAAAAGGAATTACGGTGGAGCAACTATTCATCATCTCCAAGCATATATCATCAAGATCATTATTAAAGAGAAAAGCCAACTAGCAGACTCTAGCATTTTATTCAAACTAAGACCTTTAACTAAGACTCAAATAACTAGCTAAAAACATAGGATAATGATACTTATCATGATAACTGGGGGTGCTCTCCCCCAAGCTGGATCTTGAAGTGATTCTTGATTCATCCTTGGAACTTGTTTGCCTTCAGGTCCTTATTAAATTCTCCCTGTAAATATTAGTCTCGCACATACCCGAAGGAACAAATTCTAGGATTATGCTGTGAGCCTTCATGTGCCCACTTCTTTTTGGGTTTTTCTGAAATGTGTGGACCTTCATGTGCCCACGTATTTTTTTTGTGAATTTTTATATGCAAAAGAGATGCTAAATGCAAAAACATATGAATGCAAAAATATATTTATTATTATTATTTTTTATGCCGCCACGGTACGGAGTACATGGGGCCTTAAAGAATGCAAAAGCAGAAAATATTTTTATGATTTTTTTCAATGCAGGTATAGGGAAATAAACATGCTAATCTAAATATGCAGTGCAGAATATAAAGATAAATACCGAGTTACCTCTCGGTGAGAGTTTAGAGTACTTACTCCCATGGCGTAGATGTAGTGGCCATTGATTGATCAGTTGATGACGCGGGTAGTGATTGGTCTTCCGAAGGTGTACTTTGATCTTTCTTCCTCCAAACTTGTTTCTTCGGTGGAAACCTTTCTGGAGTAACAGGTTCAGAATACTGGGCTGGTAGAAGCTGAGCGGACTTCTCCTTAATCTCTTCTTCAATGTTCTTGACATCCGTCAACTTTGTGTTCAGCTTGCATTGTAATTTCTGAAGGCGTCTCCACGTCTTGTTCTTCTTGGGCTGCTCAGGATCAGTATAAGTATTGAAGTAGCAGCGTACCTTTTCAGTTCTGAACTGGAAGTGGATCTCGCTAGTCCTGATGTAGATGATTGCTCTTGTTGTGTTCAGGAACGGTCTTCCAAGCACGATGGGAGGATCTTGCTCATCTCCCATGTCTATGACTAAAAAGTCAGTCATGACATAGTGGTCCTATATCTTGACAGGTACATCTCGTGCAATTCCTTCCGAGAACCGTTGTGATTGATCCGCCATCTGCAACATTATATATGTGGAATACAAAGGCAGGTCACCATATATTAATTTGTAGGTTACCTTAGACATTAGGTTGATGCTCGATCCCGTGTCGCAGACAACTTGCTAGAAGTTCCATTGATTGATGGAGCAGTGGATTGATGGAACTCCAGGGTCTTCAAGCTTTGGCAGTAATGGTGAAGGGAACAGGTTCTCATTCTCTGATTGAATCGTGTTGATCATCCAAACTTCCTCCACATGCGGTTGAGGTCGATTATTCTTCTTATTCCTCCTTCTATCTCTTCTCTTCTTCTCGACAACTGGCTCGTGTTCTTGGAGGTAAGGATATCGGGGGTGTGGAGGAGCTTTTAGGATCTTGTTCTTGAACTTGAATCTCTCCTTTCTCCTATTGATGGTGAAGACGATCTTAGCGGCGTCGGCGTAGATGATGGCTTTGGCTGTGGCAAGGAAAGGACGTCCCAAAATGATTGGAGCGTTCTCACTTCCCCCAGTCTCGACCACAGCAAAGTCGGCAGCCACGTAGGAGCATCCTGCCCCCAGACATATGTCGTCTAGGATGCCCTCGGGGTAGCATAGTGACAGGTCTGCAAGCTGCAAGCACATGGTTGTATACAATAAAGGTGAACCATTGATTTTCTTATATATTACCTTAGGCATTATGTTGACGCTAGACCCAAAGTCACAAAGTGCATTCTTGAAGGTGTAGGCTCCAATAGTGATGGTGATGATGGGCCTTCCTGGATCTCCTCTTTTGGCGGGCATGCCCCAGTCAGTCCATCTTGGGCCTTCTTCTGTCTTACTCGAACACAGATCTGCAGAATAGATATCGACAAGATTTGCAGATTCTAATTCTTCCGGCTGGCCCGGAATCTTAACTGGGTTAGCCGTGGGAACAGATGATGCCAGCTGAGAAATCTGAGATTCTAGCATTTTATTAAAGCTATATTGGTTCTTGATGGCAGAAGAAAAACTTTCCATTTTATTACTAATAGTTTCTAGCATTTTATCATTGGAAGCTAACTTCTTAGACAGATTATCCATAATTCTACCCTGGTTTTGGACTAAGTCTCTTAAAGGTGAGAAATTATTGGAAGTATTATTAACTTGATAATTACCTGAATAGTTACCTGGGTAGTTGGTCCTCTGCTGAGTCCATCCTTGATTCTGCTGGGGACGATATTGGTTGTTATTGTTGATGTAGTTCACGTCCTCCTCCAGCTGAGGGCATTGACTCCCTGAGTGACCAGTGTTTCCACACTCTTCACAGGTCATGCGGGATTCGAAGAGTTGCATGACTTCCTTCTTCTCAGGGGCTTTGTCTTCAAGCCTCTTCATCAGTAAATCCATTTTGGCAGACAGCATGTCTACCTCCTTGAGCTGGTTCATTCCTCTTTCTTTCTTGCGGGGTTGACGTTCCTCGTTCCAAGCTTGATTGGACGCCATCTTTTCCACAATGTTAGTAGCTTGAGTAAGTGTAAGGGACAGGAAAGCACCTCCAGCTGCAGCATCCATCGTTTCACGGGTGTTGGTAGAGAGCCCGTGGTAGAAGGTCTGCAAGAGGAACCAGTTTTTCATTCCATGATGTGGGCATTCTGAAATGTAGTCTTGAATGTGCTCCCATGCTTCAGGAACAGATTCCTCGTGTTGCTGCTGGAAACTCGAAATTTTCCCCCGTAAGGTATTGGTTTTGCCTATAGGAAAGAACTTTGCCAGAAAGACAGTAGAATACAATGTCCAAGTTGTAAATTTGTCTTTGTTGGAGTAAAACCATTGCTTCGCTCGCCCCAATAATGAGAATGGGAATAAACGAAGTAGGACTGCATCACTTGGCACATCTTTGATCGTGAAGGTGCTACATATCTCCAAGAAATGTTGAAGGTGTTTGTTGGCATCTTCATGAGCTTTTCCACAAAATTGGCTAGCTTGTACCATGTTGATCAGCGCAGGATTGAGCTCAAAAGCAGCATTTCCTACAGCGACTGTCGGACCAGTACGAATGTTGTCCGGGGTCGGTGCGGAGTATTCGCGTAGGGACTTGTTTGCCATTACTTCAAACGTGGGTGTTAAGCTTCGCGCTGTTGAATCTCCCAAGGCAGAAGTCGTGGGCCGAGAATCAGGAGACCTGAGCTTTGACCTTGCCTTCCTTAAGATTTTCTCTAGATCTGAAACGAAGTCTTCTGGAAGATTCTTATTCATACATTACCCTGAAATAAGATAGACAAAAGTGGAAAGAACAAGGGTAAGCCTGTTTAAGCAATGATAATTTGGGTTCTCGATACATTATGTGTGAGAGATGCATGCATGCTATTACTGAAACTTTTTCATCTAGGCTATAGACTTTCTTTCCCCGGCAACGACGCCAAAAATGCTTGTTGACATTGCTAACGTCATCGACTAGAAACGGATATAAGATCCATCTCTATCAACGGCACCAGAAATGCAAAGGTATATCTTAACATGATGCTAAGTGTATATCAGATGTTGCTTTCAAATTAAACTAAAAGGTGGACTCCGACACGATTCATAGCACAACTCGATATAAGTTGTCAGCCCTGACAGGTGTGCCAGAAAACGCATGGATAAGGTACTCTTACATATGCATTGGATCTCTAGAAAAGAAGATATATATAAACTGGGAATCCGCAAGCGCACAGATATGAATATACCATTGTAGCATTTTAACCAGGAGTAAAACCAGGTATCGTATTTATATTCTTCCATAGGGAAAGAAGTCTTTCTAATCCATAATAGCTAATACATGCTCATCTCTCAGTTTTATAATGTAGAGTGGCCAAAATATATCAATTGCTATAAACAGGGGTAAGTCACATAAAGATAAAGATATTGATAGCATTGTTCAAGTCATAACATCATGAGCAGCTAGAAACATAGCAAAGTCTAGTTAGAGAGGATACTCCTCAGTAACTCTAAACTATATGTCAATGCAAACTATGATTAGTGCAAACATTTAACAATCATGGAAGAAGAACAATTATATCAATGCATGGGGAGACTATCCCGGAGGATCAAGGCCGAAACTTGAAACAACCCAAACAGTATAAGGCTCCACTAGTCCTATACACGGGGGGTGGACTGCGAAGGACTCAATAGTGCTGTCCCCACCATGATCTACCACACGACCCAGCATATAGGGTACAATCGCAGATAAATACAATATAAGCACCACGCTTACACTGTCTTTACCGTTCACCCATGTTAACAAATGATCTAGGTGAGGGCTATACGACTCCATACATGAATATAAAGGCAAATCAACTATGCTAAACATGTAATCATAATAAACACCAAAGCATATAATGTCGAATATAATCATTGGTAAGAACATATGTCTGTATAACAAATGTAAGGACTAGATAAGAACTTACAAGAGCGAAGCGAGATCAGTATCTCGATCAGCCTCTAGACGATCAGGAGCCAAGTAGACGCCTTGCCTCCTCCTAGATCTATATTAGCTAGCTACTCTGTTATATGGTGTTTCTAGGGCGTAGTATCTCTGATTTGATGACTTGATCTGGTGTATGCAAACTCAGGTTTCCAGATGCCTCTGCCAGGGGGCAGGGGGGCTGCTTATATAGCCTTGAGGGGTAGACGTGCGCCGTTTGATCAAACCGACCTAACGAGTGGTTTAGATTGATCCTCATAGGCGGTGGAAGAACCTTCTGGAAGTAGGGCTGATGTGGCGCCCGGGGGAGGCCGATCGGCCCCACCACCAGGCCGATCGGGCTGGGGTGGGCCCCCCTCGGGGCCCACTTCGGCCAGGTGGTCCGTCGCTTCTTCTAGATGCTTCTTTCTTGGGTGCCAAGTCTCGTTGAGTTCCGGAGCCTTCTGGAGTCTTCTAGATTTGATTCTTTTAGCACTTTTCCCGAATGGTTCCTGCATTTATATAATTTACCAAATCTCCAGAAAAACTGTTAGTGGCACCCTATTCTAAGTTGATATTAACATTTATGCCCTTTTCTCATGTTTAGTTGACTTATAAATATATAGGATAAGATGTGTCAACAGGGGGGCCCACCCCAGCCCGATCGGCCTGGTGGTGGGGCCGGTCGGCCTCCCCCGGGCGCCACCTCATCCCTACTTCCAGAAGGTTCTTCCACCGCCTATGAGGATCAATCTAAACCACTGGTTAGGTCAGTTTGATCAAACGGCGCGCGTCTACCCCTCAGGGCTATATAAGCAGCCCCCCTGCCCCCTGGCAGAGGCATCTGGAAACCTGAGTTTGCATACACCAGATCAAGTCATCAAGTCAGAGATACTACGCCCTAGAAACACCATATAGCAGAGTAGCTAGCTAGTCTAGATCTAGGAGGAGGCAAGGCATCTACTTGGCTCCTGATCGTCTAGAGGCTGATCGAGATACTGATCTAGCTTCGCTCTTGTAAGTTCTTATCTAGTTCCTTACATTTGTTATACAGACATATGTTCTTATCAATGATTATATTCGACATTATATGCTTTGGTGTTTATTATGATTACATGTTTAGCATAGTTGATTTGCCTTTATATTCATGTATGGAGTCATATAGCCCTCACCTAGATCATTTGTTAACATGGGTGAACGGTAAAGACAGTTTAAGCGTGGTGCTTATATTGTATTTATCTGCGATTGCACCCTATATGCCGGGTCGTGTGGTAGATCGTGGTGGTGATAGCACTATTGAGTCCTTCGCAGTCCACCCCCCGTGTATAGGACTAGTGGAGCCTTATACTGTTTGGGTTGTTTCAAGTTTCGGCCTTGATCCTCCTGGATAGTCTCCCCATGCATTGATATAATAGTTCTTCTTCCATGATTGTTAAATGTTTGCACTAATCTGTCACACCCGGATTTAAAGGCAAACCCGAATGCATAAAACACATGTGCGCCAGGATCAAGTTTCACACATGCGTTGACTCAGTGAATACCAAAAATAGTGCCAAAAGCGTAAAGGAAGTATTAAAACTTTATTACATGACCGATAGTCTTTATTCTAACACACCGAGTAGCTAGCAGCGGAAAATGTAAACGCGGAAGTCCTCCACAGGCAGCCGACTGGTGAGACGAACGCCTAGAACTCGTCGAATCCACCAGGATAGTCCTCAAATTGTCCATCTGAGCAGCAGCCGGATGGTGTAGATGCAATATAAACAACAAGCATGAGCACATGTCGTACTCAACAAGGGAAAGATACTAAATCAACATGCAAGGCTTTATGGTGGAAGGCTAGTGGTTGCAAAGCAGTTAAGCATTTTAGTTGGTCAAGTTTTATTAAGCAACTATTACTAGCAAGTGTAAGTGTATACCAAACCCACTTAAAAGATGCATAAGAACCCATAAAATGTAATGCACAAGTTATTAAAGTCCATCTTCCATAGAGTTAATCATGTGAGGGTCCAGGTCACTCTTGACCGTGAGCACGGCTAACTAGTTAGTTTTACACTCTGCAGAGGTTGTACACTTTCACCACAAGTCGCGTAAAAACTCAAAGAGTTTTGGACCCAACCATGCTGTGCAAAAGTAGGCACAATACCACACTACCGAGGTGTGGTTGCATAGGGACGCTACGAGGCCTTTACGAAGATTCCCTAGTGTGAAACAACCCGCGAAGGTTCCGAGTCGTTGCAGAGTATAAAGTCCCCTAGTAGGTACCGTGTCTTAGAAAAGCCCAACTCCCTACTAGAGCGAGTGTATACCCCACTGGCTCTCCCCCTTGCCCTTATCAGGTAAGGCCATCCCAACACTAGAGTCACTAGTTATTCAGCCAAGGCAGAGCCATATGCCTTGTGGTTGTACGGTTTTCCTGGGTGGTTCTCCATGTTCCGATTAAACAAGCATAGTGTTCTTGTATGACATGAACAGCATAAAATAAATCAAGATTAAAAGTTTGTTCCATTAAACCACCAAAAGTATGCTCTAGCAAAACTACCCAACATAAAAGATAACACCCGGTTGATCAAGGCATAGGGTAAACAACACTAGTCACACCTTAGCGTGGGTCCCATCACATTAATGCAAGCAAAAAGTAAATATAGTGTAATTAAAATGCATGTTGTAATAGGACAAAAGGGAATGCAGCAAGGACTTGCCTTCAACCCAAGCGTGCTGCTGCTCAAAGCCTTCTTGATCTTCAACGGCAGCGTACTCCACGAACGGATCGTTCACTACGCTCCACACGATAGCATACAAGCATACAATACAAGTAATTAAGAAACAGAACATCAGCCATAGCAAACAGAAACAAAAGCAACAGAAAACTAATCTACTCGTCGAGACGATCACGTGGACATAAAGAACGCTAAAAACGGAGCTAAAACGACTAAGATACACCTTAAACAAGATCAGGGACTTATCTGCAAAGAAACTAAAGCTAGAAGGGCTAAACCGAAGAAACCTGGACCTATCTGTAAGAAAACTTCAACGGTGGAAGGACCGTCTTGCTATTCTAAAGAAACAGAGGGGCTTAACTGAAAAACTGCCAGGGTGCGGGTTGGGATTGATCGGCATATGACTGGGTTGACTTGGGGTCAGCTCTGATCTGATCCATTGGATCCCGATCTGACGGTCAGGAATGCATGCATGCGGCAGGCGGTGGCGACCGGCCGGCAACGACACAGCAGTGGCGGCGCTAGGCGGCGAACTCGCCGGCGAAAACACAAATCCGAGCTGGGGTGCTCGATTCGTCGCACGAACTTCACCAGGACGTAGAACGCGGCGCGGCGAAGCTAACTAGGGCATCAAAGGTGACTCACCACTGAAGACGATGGCGCATGGCTTGAAGGGCGGACGGCGGCGGTGGGGACACTCCGGCGAGGTCGTTCACGGGCTGGAGAAGACGGCAGCGCGAACACGTGGCACCGGCGGCTTCCTCTCGTCCAGGCGGTGCTCCAGAGCAGCTCCTCGACGGCGTAGAGGTGACGACGCGGCGGATTGAAGGCGGCGGCGGCGCTAGGGTTACGGGCGGCGCGGTGCGGAGGCTCGGGGCGGCTGGGAAACTCGGGATAGGGTTCCAGGGTGGCGGCGGCGCCTTATAAAGGGGCAGAGGCGCCCTTGGCGTGCGGGTCACGCCTAGGGAGGCGGGCTCGAGGCGGACTCGGCGGCGGAGTCGTGCCCGTGTAGGAGACGGAGGAGGGGGATGACAAGCGGGTCCCGCCTGTCGGTGGCTGCGGGCGGCGGTGAGCGATGCGGGCCGGCTGGGCCGTGACTGCTGCTGGGCTGCGCGGGCCGCGGTGCCAAGCAAGCTGGGCTGAACGGGGCGAAGCAGGCCAAGCAGGCTGAGCTGAGCGGCGCGGGAGAGGAGTAGAGGGGGCGGCTGCAGACTTCTGCGGCTTGGGCTCAAAATGAGACGGGCCAGAAAGGGAAAGAAGAAAGGGAGATGAAAGGAAAGGGTTTTATCTTTTGAAAAGCAAACAAACAAATGAATTCAAACACGAATTTGAATTCAAACACTCAAAAACAATGCATCAGCATGTATGCAACATTAAACTCCTATGATTAATTTATTTCATTTTGAAAATTAATAAATGCCTAAAAGAAATTAAAGAAAACCTTATAGTCCTTAAGAACAAATTAAAGGTTGCTAATAAATTTTATTAAAATTCAAATTTTCGAAAATTAGGGTGTTACATAATCATAGTTTGCACTGACATATAGTTTAGAGTTACCGAGGAGTATCCTCTCTAACTAGACTTTGCTATGTTTCTCTTACTATAATGACACTTTCTAGCTGCTCATGATGTTATGACTTGAACAATGCTATCAATATCTTTATCTTTATGTGACTTACCCCTATTTATAGCAATTGATATATTTTGGCCACTCTACATTATAAAACTGAGAGATGAGCATGTATTAGCTATTATGGATTAGAAAGACTTCTTTCCCTGTGGTAGAATATAAATACGATACCTGGTTTTACTCCTGGTTAAAATGCTACAATGGTATATTCATATCTGTGCGCTTGCGGATTCCCTGTTTATATATATCTTCTTTTCTAGAGATCCAAGGCATATGTAAGAGTACCATATCCATGCATTTTCTGGCACACCAGTCAGGGCTGACAACCTATATCGAGTTGTGCTATGAATCGTGTCGGAGTTCACCTTTTAGTTTAATCTGAAAGGAACATCTGATATACACTTAGCATCATGTTAAGATATACCTTTGCATTTCTGGTGCCGTCGATAGAGATGGATCTTATATCCGTTTCTAGTCGATGACGTTAGCAATGTCAACAGTAGTCAGCGGCTTGGAGTCGTTCATGCCAAACTTCTTCACCATGTCCCTGGTGTACTTCGCCTGATGTACAAAGGTCCCGTCCTTGCACTGCTTGATCTGGAGACCCAAGAAAAACTGCAGCTCGCCCATCATGGACATCTCAAATTCCCTGCTCATGTCATCTGCAAATCTGTTAACAAGATCATGAGAAGAGCCACCAAAGATTAGGTCATTCCCATGCTTAAGGAGAAACAGGGTCTTATCAACTGTGCCCATCACAAACCCCTTACTCAGCAAAAAACCTCTCAACCTTCCATACCAAGCTCTAGGTGCCTGTTTCAACCCATAGAGCGCTCTCTGGAGTTTGTATACACGGTGTTGGTATTTTTCACTCTCAAACCCCGGGGTTGCCTCACATACACTTCTTCCTCTATCACCCCGTTCAAGAAAGCACTCTTGACATCCATTTGGTACAACTTGAACCCTTTAGCCACGGCAAAGGCTAGAAGGATCCTAATTGCCTCCAAACGGGCCACAGGAGCAAATGTCTCCTCATAATCTATGCCCTCTTTCTGGTAGTACCCCTGCGCGACCAACCTCGACTTGTTTGTCACAACCATCCCATTCTCACCCTCTCTGTTCTTCCACACCCACTTGGTACCTATGTGATGGCAATTTGGCGGTGGATCGACTAGCACCCAGACTTGGTTTCTCTCAAAGTTTTCCAACTCCTCATGCATGGAATTCACCCAATTCTCGTCAGACAAAGCGTGTCGAATATCTTTGGGCTCGAAAGAAGCAACAAATGCAGAGTGAGCGAAATGAGACGTATTCCTTGACCTCGACCGTGTAGTGCGTTCATGAAGGTCACCAATGATGGTCGTCGGTGGGTGATCAACTTGTACTCGCCGGGGAGCCTCTCGCCTGGACACAACCTCACCCTTAGCAGCAGCCTCCACTCGAACAGCCTCAGTCGTAGTGGGTGTAGGGGATGGTCCGTCCTCGATCGTCGTCGTAGTAGTGGAAGTAGTATGTACACGATCAGCTGCTGGAGCATCACCACCATCATCGTCGTCGTCTCCATCTCTGTCCTTCTCATCCTCGAAGATCCTCGCTCCAATCTCCTCGTCACCTGCACACTCATAAGCAGAAGAGCTACATGGCTGTGTCTAATCGAAGGTAACCTCGCAAGTCTCCATGATACGGTTAGTGTCAAGGTTGAGCACACGATATGCTCTAGAATGAATCGCATAACCAAGGAAAATCTCATCCGAACATCAAGACTCAAACTTATCCAACTTGCCCTTCTTCAGAATGAAACACTTGCAACCAAAAGCTCTAAACTGACTCACCTTGGGTTGTCGGCCATGCATCAGCTCATAAGAGGTCTTCTTCTTAAAGGCACGAAGGAAGATGCGATTCGAGACATAGCAAGCGGTATTGACCGCCTCGGCCCAGAAACGCCTAGGAGTCCTATGCTCATCGAGCATCGTCCTGGCCATCTCACAAAGGGTCCGGTTCTGCTCTCTACTACGCCATTCTGGCAAGCGACGTATGGAGAAGAGTACTGATGATCGAGACCAAGATCATTGCAAAAGGCATCGAAATGAAAGTTCTTAAACTCTGTGCCATTGTCACTGCGTATAGCTCGAATGGCATCACCATGTCTCTCATTCTTCAACCGCAAAATCAAGTCTCGAACAAAGCCAAATGTCTCACTCTTATCCTCCAAAAAGAAAACCCAAGAGTACCTCGAAAAATCATCAACAACCACAAGAACATACCACTTCCCACCGGCAGAGCGAACACGAGCTGGCCCAACCAAATCCATGTGCAACAGCTCACAAGGTCGCTAGGTCATGACTGAAGTCAGAGGGGTGTGAGAAGCGGCAACCATCTTTCCATGCCGATAAGAAGCACAAACCAAATCCTTCTCGAATTTCAACTTAGGCAATCCTTGGACAAGATCAAGACCACTCAAGCGGGAAAGCAACTCAAAGCTCAAGTGTCCCAACCTCCTATGCCATTTCCAAAGCTCAGCCGAAACGCCAGCAACAAAGCATCGAGCAGGACCAACAGACTGGGAAAAGTCAGCACGAAAGATTTGACCCTCGGGGATGATCGTATAGACAAGATCGCCTCGAGAATCAAGCACACGAGAAGCACCCGACTTGAAACGAACCTCAAAACCTTCGTCAAGTAATTGAGATACTGACAACAGGTTAAAACCAAGTGACTTGACCAGGGCCACACTTCTTAAGGTCACCCTGCTACTCACCTTCACCATACCTTCAGCAAGCACTCGTCCTCTCCCATTGTCCCCAAAAGTGATGTACTCCCTCGTACTCACCGGGGTGAGGCAGGAGAACCACCCACGATCTCCGGTCATGTGTCGTGAGCAACCGGAGTCGATCAACCAAAAGTTCTCCAAGCCTCCCACCTGCAATCAAAACGAGAACGAGAATGAGCAAGCGACTCAACTCTGGGGTTAGTAACAAAAGAGTCAAACCAGTGCTGAGCCATTTGCTCAAAAGAAGGGTTAGCAAAATCCATCCTCCCAAAACCTCTAGGCGGAGCCCTCTCACGCCTACCACCAAAGGACCTGTCACATCTCACTAGAGGAGTACGCGCACCACGAGGGGGAAAACATGGCCCGTAGTCCATCTGAGACCCAAAGCTCCTATCGTGCCTCCCAAATTTGTAATGGTCACGAGAAGGAGCACGTCGAGCCATCTCACCACGCCCAAACCCAACACACCTGTCTCTCTGAGGAAACACACCTCCACCTGCACCTCCACAAGTGGGAACTGTACGCACATATACCTCACCCCTAGGTAGAGGCCCTCTACGAGGCTCAGGCACACCACGAGCAAGGTGGTACCTGTCCTTGTTTGCCATCTCCCTAGCAAACAGCTCATCCCTCTTCCTCCGGAAACAGAACTCATCCTTATGCCCATCCCTCCCACAATACTCACAATGGAAGCGGATTGGCACTGGCTTAGGCGGTGGCTTCTCTATGGGCTTCTCAACACCTTTCTCTCCTGACTTCCCCTCAAAGACATTACCCAGGTTGCTCACAAACTTGATGGGTTTCTGGTAATTCTCTGTTTTCTGGGGGAACACTGGTGGGTCTGGAGTTGTGTCAAGCTTGTTTCTCAAGTGGTTTGGCTTGGGTGCATATTTGTTAATGGGTGTGGTGTGTGGTTGAGTAGGGATCTCTCCAATTTTCTCTTCTCCCCCACCACTCTTCTCTCCAGTCTTCTCAGCCCCCAACACCTGACCATCAAACCTCTTGAACTGAGCCAACATCAAACTCAATTGTGGCTCATGCCCAGACAACCAACTCATCAATTTCCTAAGCTCCTCATTTTCATCCTGCAGACGATCAACATAGTGTGCAAGTTCCATGTTCTTCAACACATGCATTTCACAAGTTGAACATGATGTAGGAAGAGGAACTTTCAATGCCGCCTCAAGAGAAACAATCCTAGTGTGAGATTCATCTAGCCTAGCATGCAAAATAGGACATGATGTACAAGCTCCTAACAAAGCTGGCCTAGACTTCAATTCATCACACTCAATCCTAACCACATCTAGTTCCTCAAGAGTAGAGGCATGCTTCTCCTTGAGAGCAGTCAAATCAGCAAGAAAAACTGAGCAGTCACCACAATCAATCTCATTAGACACCACAGGAGCAGACTTCAAAGTAGCTATCTCATTTCTAGCATCCACAAGCAAGGATTCAAGTTCAGCTACCTTGTCCTTAGCATCACCCAACAAAGACCTAAATTCCCTCTTCTCCTAGTTGGTCATTCTAAGCACATCATCACGGTTGTCAAGCAACTCATTCAGCCTAGCATTATCCTCTAGCAAGAAGTTGGTATCATTTCATACCTCTTCCTCGGAGTCGGAGTTTGAGTCCGAGTTGTGCCTCCCACCCTTCTTGGAGTGCGCCGTGCCGCAAAAGCCTCCTTGCGCGACGAAGCTCAGGCTGGTGAAGTTCTTGCCCGTGTGCCGCTTGTCCTTGTGCTTTTCTTGCTCTTCCTCGCTGCTCGAATCGGAAGAACCGATGCTTGATGTCGAGTTGATGTCGCTCACTCCGGCCACCATAGCTCGAGCGGTCTTCTTCTTGTGGCCGCCACTCTTCTTGTGCCTTCACTCACCCTTGTCCTTGTGCTTGTCCTTGTAGTCATTCCGGGAGTGGTGCTTGTTGTAGTTGTGCTTGGGCTTGCCCTTGTAGTCGTTCTTGATCTCCATGGCTTCAGGGCATTCGGCAATAAAGTGCCCATGCTTCCCGCACCCATAGGACATCCCCGAGCTCCGCCTTGCATTCTTGCGGTTCTCGTACATCCGCCCAAACCTCTTGCTCAACAAGGCGAGATCATCCTCGCTCAGCACCTCAAAGTCCTCATCTAGCAAGGACACAAGACAAAACAAAGAAAAGCCAACAGAATTAGCGTTAGTCCTCGATCCTGAGACGAGAGCCAAACTATGAGGATCAGTGGGGCTCTTGCTCTTGGCTCTCAAGCCATGACCAACCTCTGAAAACCTGAGCTTGGAAAACAGCTCATCAAGCGAAAGCGTATCATACACGCTCGACTCCTCAATGGCCTCGATCTTGGCTTCCCACACAGACCTATCCAGGGCATGCAAAAGCTTGATAGCTTGATCATGATCCGTGTATGGGAGCACTGTCACATTGGCCCTCATGTTGTTGACTATGCAAGTGAAGCGCTAAAACATAGCATCGGTCGACTCACCGGGGAGATGAGTGAAGTTCTCGTACTCTCTCCGGTACGTGGTAAACATCCAGGCTTGCACTTGGGAATTGCCAACATGAGCATTCTTCAACTTGAGCCAAATCTTTCCGGCCACATCCTCTCCGTACACTCGATCAAACTCCGAGGCACAAAGAGCACGGAACAAGTAATCAACAGCCTTGCTGTTGGCCTCAAACATGTCCCGCGATCCTGGAAGCAGAAAACTGTCTGGGATGACATAATGAGGATTCTGAGTGACCTCCTAGATCAGAGTTCCCTTCCCACGCAAAAACGCGCCCATGCGCCTCTCCCACATCGGGTAATTCTTGCCATCAAAGTGCGGAGGACCCGACCCCTTGCCGTAATCGCCAATCTTTGGATCTTAGGCTGGTTAGAATCAAGAAGATCCGTAACTGGCTCTGATACCAATTGAAGGACCGAAAAGGGCGACCAGAGAGGGGGGGGGAGTGAATGGGAGCCGATAAAAATTCTTCCCGAAGGTCGAACTCGGCCTATACCCCGATTGCCACCGCAAATTCTCACGCACACAAAGGAAGCTCCAAACAAGGCACACACAAGCCTAGAAGATCAATCAACAGGCCTAGGAGCGAAGAGCGGAAGCACCAAAGCAAGAACCAAAGGACTTAGGCAACTCTGCGAAGTCCCTGGCGGACCGTCCGGGATGACCAGGCGGACCGTCTGCGTAGGGGGCGCGGACCGTTCGAATGGTCACGGCGCACTGTCCGTAAAAACAACCCGAACCACCAGAGATGCAAGCCGAAATTCGGACCGTCCGTGCAGGTCACGCGGACTGTCCTCCAGTGTCGCGGACCGTCCGTGAGGCCTAGGCGGCCTGTCCGCCCACCTCTCTGAAAACCCCAGACAAACCTCAAGCACCCCAGACAAAATCTCGGCCACGCAGACCGTCCGTGAAGCCCTCACGGACTATCTGCCAAACTCCTCTCAACCAAAACCTAGGGCCGAAACAGATCGAAATGAAGACGCGCAAGAACACGAAGAACACGGGACGAACCCTGATGAACACGCTCCTCGCGGACCGTCGGCGAGCCTCGAGTGGACCGTCCGCAACACGCGGACAGAGCAGAAAAATGCTCGAGCTCGGGAGTCAACTCCACCTTTCCATCACCGGATCTCCCAAACGGCTAAAGCTCTTGAGACAAGATTTGGGGGAGATGATAAGCAACACAAGAGGAAGCTATGTCCAAAAAATCTCGACTCCTAAGCCACTAAATCACTAGGAATCGCAGATCACACGGACCACCACCATGAACTCAGGCACCAACCAAAAACGCATGAATCAAAGGCTCTCCACGGCGTTTGAGGGGTCAAGATCACACACAAAGATGCGCAAGGCATCCACCGATGATCCCCTCAAAGAAATCCGTGAAGAAACACCTCCAAAATCAGGAATCGAGCGTAGAACGAAACTCCCCAAAAATAGCTCCAAAAATGACACAAAAATCACAGAGGACTAGGAGATCACCGGGATGCCAAATGCTTCCATACATCCAGAGGTCAGATTCTATACAAGAGTCTAGCCTAAGGAATCCAGAAGGAAAAGAAGCAGTTCAGAGAAATCTACCGGGGGAGAAAGCCCTAGAGTCCAAGAGGGAGAGATGCCATCCACCTCTCCGCTATTTATACGAAGTCCATCGGAGGGAGGTAAATCACCACGCTACCCCTACTGCTTGAAATGAAGATACAACCCCTCAGGGGCATTTTGGTCAAGACATCATCAGACGGACATGCTTCCACTGCGGCTTCGCTTCACCTCGACACAAACCCCGCGATCACGCCACGTGCCCTCCGCCTCGAAGCTTCTCGAAGCTCCCGGATCACCGTCTCCGTCGCCTCGGGCCTCCAGGCTTGGTTTTGCGGCCCAAACCAAGAAACCGTCCACCTGATGGTTTTGTGGGCAAACCAACAAACCCCGCGTGCAAACTTCGGGTTCCATCTACTACCTTGCACCGGCCCATGTTCACGACTTCAGCCCGCCAGTCTTGCACAGCACGGCTCGCACTTGACCCCATCGGCCACCGGATCCATCGAACCAAGCCTACTTGCCACTCCATCACCCGGAGGCCGCCACAGCTAAGGCCTGTCGCTCTTGTTCTTCTCCTGCACCGACACGAGTCAAGCCGCAACCTATACTTGCACACTTAGCCAAGCCATCAGTCCACACAACATTGTCAATCACTCATCACTCAGGAGCGACCCTCCATTGGTCCTCGGACACACCTGGTCCTCAGCCCCTGAGGGGTTGTAGCTTCATTTAAGCAGTAGGGGTAGCGTGGTCATTTACTTCCCTCCGATGGACTTCGTATAAATAGCGGAGAGGTGGATGGCATCTCTCTCTCTTGGACTCTAGGGCTTTCTCCCCCGGTAGATTTCTCTGAACTGCTTCTTTTCCCTCTGGATTCATTAGGCTAGACTCTTGTACAGAATCTGACCTCTGGATGTATGGAAGCATTCGGTGTTGCGGTGATCTCCTAGTCCTCTGTGATTTTCGTGTCATGTTTGGGGCTATTTTTGGGGAGTTTCGTTCTTCGCTTGATTCGGAGATTTGAGGGCATTCCTTCACGGATTTCTTTGAGGGGATCATGAGTGGATGCCTTGCGGATATTTGTGTGTGATCTTGACCCCTCAACGCTGTGAAGAGCCTTCGATTCGTGCGTTTTAGTTGGTGCCCAAGTTCATGATGGTGGTTCGTGTGATCCGCGATTCCCGGTGATTTAGTGGCTTAGGAGTCAAGATTTTTGGGGCATAGCTTCCTCTTGTGTTGCTTATCATCTCCCCCAAATCTTGTCTCAAGAGCTTTAGCCGTTTGGGAGATCCGGTGATGGAAAGGTGGAGTTGACTCCCGAGCTCAGGTGTTTTTCTGCTCTGTTCGAGCCCGGCGTACCATCCGTGAGTTCCGTGCGGATTGTCCGCGAGGCATAGACAGCGCAACTGTTCTTCGTGTTCTTCGTTTGTTCTTCGCGTGGTTCTTTTCGATCCGTTGGTTTCGGGCTTTTGTTTTGCAGGCAGATCGCGGACCATCCGCGTGGTCCAGGCGGACCGTCCGCGTGGTCCAGGCGGACTGTCCGCGTGGTCCTGGCGGACTGTCCGCGCGGCCCTGTGATTTCGTCTGTGGTGGCCCGTGTTTTGTCTGGGGTGTCCAGTGGCTTTGGCGGACTGTCCGTGGTGCCAGGCGGACTGTCCGCGGTGCCAGGCGGACTGTTCGGCTTGGACGTAGGAACTTGCCAAGTTTGATCGGTTCCTTTGATTCGTGCTTTGGTGCTTCCGCTCTTTGCTCCTAGGCTCGTCTCTGGATCTTCTAGGCTTGTGTGTGCCTTGTTTGGAGCTTCATTTGTGTGCGCGAGCGTTTGGAGTGGCAATCGGGGTGTAGGCCGAGTTCGACCTACGGGAAGAATTTTTATCGGCTCCCATTCACTCCCCCCCCTCTCTGGTCGCCCTATTTGGTCCTTCACCGCCGCCGGCATTGGCTGCCGTCCCCGCCGCTCTAGTCGCCACCGCTGCTCCTTCTGTTGCCATCGCTCCGGCGCCCCCTGTGCGGTTAGAACACGAGGCGGACCGGATCTTGGAGCTCAACGAGGCACTCCGCCGCAATGCGGCACTGGAGCATGCCCTCCGCAATGCCGAGGCTGCCCTCCAGGCATCCGAGGAGGAGGGGAACAAAGCCCTCGACGCCACGGCCGACGCGCAGGCCCTTGCCTTCGGTTAGTCTTCTCACACACTGTGGGGTTTTTCCTGCAGTCATTTGATTTGCTCACCTTGCGTTCTTCTCGGTGCAGATCGGGAAGATGAGGCGCGGTTCTTCCATGAGCAGGAGGAGATTCTTCGCCAGCGGTTCGACGAGCTCGTCAATCGCTACGACGAGCTCGAGGGGGCTGCCAGGATCGCAGCCTCAGTGGTGAGGATGGACCCGGTACTGTTGACCGACCGCCTCCGCGCACTTCCCGGGCGCGTCCGGAATGTGGTAGCGACGGTGGTGGAGCGCGCCGCCGACCTCCATGACCAGGAGAACGACCACACGCTCAGGCTGGTGCCGCCGGGGTAGCCGCGGGGCGCCACGCCTGAATCGCGTCGGCTCCACGCGATGTACTATGCCGCCAATGGCCGCGCTATTCGTCGGGAAACCAACCTCGACGAGCTCCTCGAGGGGCGAGGCGGCGTCGGAGGCCAGGCCGGCATCGGCGGCCACGACGGTGCGGGAGACTCCAGCTCCGACTCCCACTAGCCGCCTTGTGGATCCCTGTGATGCGAGTGCGAGTGTGCTTGGGTTTGATTGGTTCTGTCTGAGTGCGTTCTTCGGTCACTTGCTTCGGCCCCCTTTTATAGCTTGGGGAAACTACAGTGGAAGGGGTAAAATGGGCATCACGAATGATGTTTGACTCCACTCCACCACCGTAGAGCATTGCCTTCATCACATAAGATACTGCGGCCACATCGGCACGTAACGCTCGTATCACCCGGCTGCCTATGTCGAAGAAAATGTCCACAGGGGTCTGGACAACGTCCCCCGAGTCTGTGCGTTACCTAGTCATAGTTGCCCTATGCATGCAGTAGCACTGACGGTGCATAACCCAGTGGGTGTAGGTTACGCATACGGAGTACAACTGAAGCCTATTTCTTATGTTATTACGTGCTGAATCGACACAACGCAGTCGGTGTTGCACGCACCATGAAGAACGGATGGTGCGTAGCCGAATCGTGCGTAACCGAAGCTGGTGCAGTGCAGGTGACGCGCAGGATCAACACGACCGGATGCTGGTTACGCACCGAATCAGCACCACCCAGTCGGTGCTGCAGCATCAAGGTGCGTAACTGAGTCCGTGCGGGTACGAGCGGGTTCAGGTTACGCATACATCTGAAACCGGTGGTATTGCATCAAGCAGCACGGACGGTGCGTACGCGCTGAATCGACACGACCCAGTTGGTGTTGCATCAATAAGCACGGATGGTGTGTAACCTGTACAGGTGTTGACAGCTTTTAAGTGCCATATTTGTGGCCGTCAATGCCTGCATTTTGACATAAGAAATATACATCCACCATAGAATAGGGGTCTTATACTGACAATTTCCACAAGTTGTGGTGTATATCCAATTGCTGGTAATAAGCACAAGAAAGAGAGCAAAAGCACACCTTATCCATCCACCTCACCAGTCCAAGCAATCTAGGCTCAGCCAATAAGGGGCTTCCATGCGAGCACCCCCTGGATCCATGATGTCATCAATCCAAGGGAGAAAGCTTCGGCGAATCAGAAGTCGCCACGTGTATATCACATGGATTCCGTGGCCCACAGGAGCGCTTAAACCGCCTCCAAAACACGTGGACACCTGGAACCGCCATAAGGACCCGCACATCAGTCACCAGGAGAAAGCAGAGGGCATGTGGGGCCCACAAGGTGTCGGTCGACCCCACAGGTCGGCCGAACCGACCTTGGGGAGCCCAATCCTGGCCTTCCACGTGGTGGTTGCTGGTTGGCTCCTCACTTCATTCCCGGGGTGTTTGGGGTGCTTCCTCGCTGGTGTTCAGGCCTATAAATAGAAGGAGACGGGGTAGAGAATAGGACACACACTTCTTTCTCCTCCTTTTCACTTTTGCCTTTTGGCTTCTCTCATTAGGAGAGGAGAGCTCTTGCATAGGATTAGTGCTGGCTCGCTAGTGCTTTAGAGATTAGAAGGAAGGTGGGGTGGTGTCTTGGGGTTGTGCCATGGTGTTTGGCACATTTCCTCAAGAACGATCCTCTATGGATGCTTCTGTTCTTCATTTAGAATAAAGTGAGTATTTCATCATTCTCAGTTAGACTAAAGTGGCATTCATACTGTGTTCTTGTGTTCTTTGTTCGTTCATCATTTAGAGACTCGTGTTCTTTACGAACACGCTCCCTCGATCTAGTTGACGATCGAGGTTCTCATACTTTCGTGTTTGTTCATAAGTTAGAGGCTCATGTTCTTCACGAACACGACCCTTGATCTTCTGTTATAAGCATATAAGTTTGTAACCTGTTTGTATGCCTGCTAGTCTAATCAGAGTTAGTGGATGCTTCTTTATCCTAATCTAGACCAAGTTTATCTGTGATTCCTTGCATAGGTTAGCGTATATCTTAGTGAGTTCGGGTCTCTCTCTCGTGGGTTCGTCACTCTGTCTTCGTACGGAGTGCTATAGTGTTGTTACGGGTCGACAAACGTAACCGTGCTATAGTAGTAATCAGTGGTGTAGATGTGGTGTCTAGACTTCGGGTTATCCTTCGTTTTCCCTGTATCCCACGATTTGTCTTGGGGTAGGCCGCGGTAGTGACAGCCGTTGGACCCTCTGAAATCCCCCACGTCCGGATACAGCGTGTAGGCAACCATTTGCCGTGAACCAACTGTTATAGTCAGGAGGGGCCGGTGTCTGAAACGAGAAGTTCCTAATCGAGAGACTGTTCTTAACTCTCGCGCTACCAGCAAGATCCTTCCCATCTTCATCTCATCCTATAGAGTTGTGGCCTTGGATCATCAGTCTAGGATAGAAGGTGGTGCACATCGTTCCTTGGATTCGATACCCTTTGGAATACTCCTTTGGGGAAGTGCTACAGCGGTATTTCCGTGCGCTTGCGGATTCTTTTGCACCCGTCGGTACACCCAGGTGGATCTTACGCTCATGCTAGGTGCACACTAGTGGTGACGTTAAGAAATACCAACAAGCATTTCTGGCGCCGTTGCCGGGGAACGATTGCTGTGTCTATCTTCGAACCTTGTGGTCCTCGTATCTTTTGTTTTCCTTTTTGTTCTACCTTCACCCCCGTTATCCATCAATATCCTCTTCGTTTTTCTTCAACCTTTACCATGGAGGATCAATCTATTCAAGATCTTTCCGCCCCTAGAGCTGAATCTTTTGAGCCGCCACCCTCTGAGCATCAAATTCATACGACAAGCTATATGTTCGACTCTAACTTGATTGACTTGGTTCGGAGGACTTGTTCCTTTTCTAGGATAGCTAGTGAGAATCCTTATGAATGCCTACAAGAATTTGGCAGGATTTGTTCATGCCACGCCATTGATGGCATGAAGCATGACACCCTCAAGTGGAAATTGTTTTCCTTCTCCCTAGTGGGAGATGCGAAGCAATGGTACACACGTGAAGTAGGTAAAGCCAAGGGCAGTTGGGATGCCCTGGTGAAAATGTTTTGTGAGAAATATTTCCCTGCCTCTCGTGTTGCCGCCCTGCGTAGGGAGATTTTCAACTTCAGCCAAAAAGAGGAGGAGACCCTAGGAGCAGCCTGGGAGAGATTCTCACATCTGGTGAACTTAGGTCCAGTCCTACACCTACCATAGCACATATTGCTCGAACACTTTTACATAGGCCTAAATAGGAGTTCAGCTTCACAGCTGGATGCATCTTCTGGAGGATTGTTCATGCAAACACCCATAAGTAAAGGGAAGAACATCCTAGAGAAAATCCTACGTGATCTCCCCTTTTCAACCGAATCTAAACCTCCTCCGGAAGAAAGTGTACCCGAAGTAGGGGATGCCTTAGCAGCTGAGACCAGCACCACACCGCCCACATCTGTAGATCCAGCCGCAGGCGATCCCCCCGAACCATCGGCATCGGAAGAGGAAACTTCTCAATCTTTAGTGCCGCAATTGATGTTTGAGGATGACCTTTTTGAAGATTATGGAAACACCTCAAACTATCATTGTAGAGGGAAACCGCCGATCCCGAACATTCCTCCAAACCCTGATGAGATATCTTATTTCAAGGACACTGTTCGAGAGTTAACCGCTATCATGACTCGGGAGTGGTCGGAGGAGCTAGAGAACTCATCCAAAGCCCTCCAGATTGGCCAATCTCATTCGACCCTCCCGTGTAACATGCGCGGGAGACAGATAGACGCCCTCTACAACCCTCTGGTTGGAGCTAACATCATCTCAAGTGCTTACGCGATAGAAGTTTTGGGAGATGAACCCTTAGTTCCATCCAGCATTTCTGCCATGGACTCCCACGGACAAACCATGGAAGGGATAGGAATCCTCAACCAGATACCCGTCATCTGCGACGGTGTCCATTCTGTCCTAGATTTTCATGTCTTCAACATTGAGGATTTCGATCTTATGATAGGACTCCCCCTTGAGAAATTTCTCAAAGAGGCCCCAGCGCAAGGGAAAGTTGGTGTCCGACTAGGAGAGGAAGTCTTGTCAGTGAAGATTGCTGGAGCTAAATATGCCGCAACAGATCCTTCTCCTGATCCCGGAGTGATTGAGGAAGTGAAAGCCATCATCCCTGAACAATTCCCGGAAGTTTTCCTCGATGAAAACGCTGGGAAATTCATAGAGGAAGAAGCAGAACCCGCTGCACCCATAGATATTTCGTAGTGCGAAGCTCCTCCTAAGCCTCCTATCGAGCTAAAACCTTTGCCAAACAGGCTTCGGTATGTCTTCCTGCATGGGGATACTGAAACCCCCGTGATCATTAGCGACAAACTCACAGGAGAGGAAACTAGAAGACTTACGGCCATCTTAGAAAAACACCACGCTATCTTTGGATATTCTCTCCAAGACCTGAAAGGGATAAGTCCCTCTCTCTGTACCCATCACATCCCCGTAGATTCAGAAATTCCACCCTCTCGAGAGCCTCAGAGAAGGTTGAACAACCATATGCAGGAGGTAGTTAAAAAGGAGGTACTAAAACTTTTGCACGCCGGGATCATCTACCCCGTGCCATATAGTGAATGGTTAGCCCTGTCCAGGTCGTGCCAAAGAAAGGAGGGATGACAAAGATCACCAACGATCAAGGTGAGGCAATCGCTCAATGCCTCCCCGATAAATGGAGGATGTGCATAGACTATAGGAAACTTAATAAGGCCACAAAGAAGGACCATTTCCCGCTACCCTTCATCGATGAGATGTTGGAACGGCTAGCTAACCACTCCTTTTGTTTCCTTGATGGGTATTCCGGATACCATCAAATCGCCATCCATCCAGATGACTAAAGCAAGACTACGTTCACATGCCCCTATGGAACCTATGCCTATCGGAGAATGTCGTTAGGATTGTGTAATGCACCCGCATCGTTCCAACGGTGTATGATGTCTATTTTCTCAGACATGATTGAGCAGATCATGGAGGTCTTCATGGACGACTTCTCTGTCTATGGGAAGACCTTCGATGACTGCCTAGAGAACTTAGACAAAGTCTTGCAGCGATGCTGGGATAAGGACCTAGTTCTAAACTGGGAGAAATGTCATTTCATGGTCCGCGAAGGCATCATCTTGGGTCACTTATTTTCCGAGCGTGGAATAGAGGTAGACCGAGCCAAAATCGAAGTTATAGAAAGCATGGAAGCCCCCACTAATGTAAAGGGAATCCGCAGTTTCTTAGGCCATGCAGGGTTCTACCGCCGTTTTATCAAAGACTTTTCCCAAATAGCTAGACCCCTCACGCACCTTTTGGCCAAAGATACTCCTTTCGAGTTCACCGAAGACTGCATGAAAGCTTTCCTCACTCTTAAGGAAGCTCTCATCTCAGCCCCGATCATTCAGCCCCCAGATTGGACGCTTCCTTTTGAGATCAGGTGTGATGCCAGTGATTACGCCGTAGGAGCCGTTCTAGGCCAAACCAAGGATAAGAAGCATCATGCGATTGCTTATGCTAGTAAGACTATGACCGGAGCTCAGCTAAATTATGCCACAACTGAGAAGGAGCTCCGGGCAGTAGTCTTTGCGCTAGATAAATTCAGATCTTACTTGGTAGGGTCTAAGATAATCATCTACACTGATCATGCTGCATTAAAATACCTGCTTGTTAAGAAAGATGCAAAACCCCGACTGATTAGATGGATTTTGCTACTCCAAGAACTTGATATTGAAATGAAAGATAGGAAGGGAGTAGAAAATTCCGTAGCAGATCATTTGTCGTGTATGCATGCTACTAACTCGCAGGACCTGCCAATAAACGACTACCTCCAGGATGATATGTTGCTAAAGGTCACCGACTCCACCCCCTGGTATGCAAATATTGTTAATTACATGGTTACAGGATACATACCACTAGGGGCGGATAGGAAAAAGTTGATACATGACAGCAGAAAGCATATGTGGGACGATCCATACCTATACAGAGTTTGTAATGACGGGTGGTTACGAAGATGTGTACCCTCTCCAGAAGGACTGCAGATCATTGAGAAATGCCACGCAGGGCCCTATGGAGGGCATCATGGGGTTTTCCGCACACATGCAAAAATCTGGCAAAGCGGTTTCTTCTGGCCGACCATGTATGATGATACCAAGGAATTTATTTGAAGATGCCGCAGGTGCCAAAAACATGGGGGGATCACTACCAGAGATGCCATGCCCTACACGACAACCTGCAAGTGGAACTCTTCGACGTTTGGGGAATTGATTTTATGGGACCATTCCTGAAATCAGAAGGCTGTGAGTACATCTTAGTGGCAGTTGACTATGTGTCGAAATGGGTAGAAGCAATAGCTTGTCCTTCGGCAGACTCCAAGCAATCCAAAAAGATGTTTCAGGACATTATCCTACCCCGATTCGGCACACCCAGGTTGGTGATCAGTGATGGAGGTTCACACTTTATCGATAAAAAGTTCAGAAAATTCCTAGCAGAATTGGGGATACATCACAATGTTGCCACAGCATACCATCCTCAAACCAACGGTCAGGCTGAAATTTCGAACAAGCAAATCAAAAATATCTTGCAGAAGACAGTAAAGGAAGCAGGGAATTGTTGGAAGAGACATCTACCTGATGCATTATGGGCGTATAGGACTGCTTTCAAGACGCCGATCGGAATGTCACCCTATCAACTGGTCTATGGAAAAACATGCCATCTGCCAGTGGAGATTGAACACAAAGCCCATTGGGCCATTAAGAGGTTTAACCTAAATTTTCCCAAGGCAGCTAGGCAAAGGCAGCAGCAGATTTCGAAGTTGGAAGAATGGAGAGACAAAGCATATCATAACTCCAAGATCTATAAGGAAAGGACCAAGAGGTGGCATGATAAGAAGATCAAAAGAAAGGAATTCACCATTGGAGATAAAGTCCTACTCTATAATTCAAGGGTGAAACTCTTTGAACATGGTAAACTGCGAAGCAAGTGGGAAGGACCATTCTCTGTCATTGAAGTTGCACCACATGGAGCAATCACCATACAAAAGGATGAAGGAGAAACCTTTAAGGTAAATGGCCATCGTTTGAATATCTTTCTGGAGCCAGATGATAAGGAGTATGAGATCATCAAGCTCACAAAGGGGCTATAAGCTCCTGACCATGGCCTTCCAAAATATCAGGTAAGAAACCAGTGTGGGGGAAACCCGCACACAAAGGTACGCTACCCGCACTTTAAACTGAATAAAAGCTACGCTTCTGAATTTTTATTCTCCGTGCCACAAAACCCTCAAGGATAGTGGGCAACTAGGCTCATTCCTTACTTTTTATCCTAGTGCTTATGAGCAAAAATCATTAGGGAACTCTTGCCTATCTAAGTGGTTGGTGTTTGTGATATGGCTTGATAAAATGATATCCGCTTTAAATGTTTGAGTGCTTGGGAATTTTATTTGAAAAATCATAAAACCCTTTGCAAAGCTCCTCTTTGATATGTCATAGTCCTACCAAAGCCATATGATGTTCATAATTGAAAACCTTATACTCATATGCTGCTTGTTATTGCATTGAGCTTTATCAAATTCTGTGACCCTTGTGAGAATTCTTTTCATTACTCTCATGATCAAGATTCATGTGCACACCACCATTTTCCCCTTGCTATGCTTCTACACTGGAAGTTAGCATTGTATCATTCATCCATCCCGTAAAAATAAGGCTCCATATGTGTGATCTGTCCCTCCTAGTTTTTGTTAGACAAGAGACATGGCTATCGAAAAAAAATGGACACATGAAGGTCCACGAGAAAAAAAATATAGAGATAGCCATGTTCTCAAAATATTTTTATACAAGAGGGAGAATCATGCAAAAAGGAGTTCCATAACTTGTATGGTAATATCTAGCACCCATTCCGGGCCTAGTATCCACCTTACCATACACACCATATCCATACCGGTGCACATCATGATCTGAGGGTGTGATTTGATTTTCTCTGTGGATCAAGTTTTTGACTTTGCAATATATGTGATGCAAGTATGCCTTATCATTCATACCTACCCTGAGCTCCACATAAGCTATCATTAGAAGTAGGATGAAGGAAGGCAATTTAATGCCTTGGTGAGGACATTTACACATTTAGCGATCTGAGAGAAACAAATGAGGAGCTAAGCAATGTTTATTCTGAAAATTTATCGCAAAATCCCAAGTTGCTTGACATAATGAGCAGGAATGATTTTTATTCATGTCCGTTCCATTCCTCAACTACCCAAGATAGCATGATAGACACTTCACAAGCTCACAAGTCCAAGGTAAAAGTTTGGAATGATCTCTTGTTCGCAATACACCTTGAGTAGTTTTTCCACCTTGAACCTCTCACCTTCACTCAGGGACGAGCAAAGGTCAAGTGTGGGGGAGTTGTTGACGGCTGTTAAGTGCCATATTTGTGGCCGTCAACGGCTGCATTTTGACATAAGAAATATACATCCACCATAGAATAGGGGTCTTATACTGACAATTTCCACAAGTTGTGGTGTATATTCAGTTGTAGGTAATAAGCACAAGAAAGAGAGCAAAAGCACACCTTATCCATCCACCTCACCAGTCCAAGCAATCCAGGCTCAGCCAATAAGGGTCTGCCATGCGAGCACCCCCTGGATCCATGATGTCATCAATCCAAGGGAGAAAGCTTCGGCGAATCAGAAGTCGCCACGCGTATATCACATGGATTCCATGGCCCACTAGAGTGCCTAAACAGCCTCCAAAACACGTGGACACCTGGAACCACCATAAGGACCCACACATCAGTCACCAGGAGAAAGCAGAGGGCAGATGGGGCCCACAAGGGGTCGGCCGATTCCACAGGTCGGCCAAACCGACCTTGGGGCGCCCAATCCTGGCCTTCCACGTGGTGGTTGCTGGTTGGCTCCTCACTTCATTCCCGGGGTGTTTGGGGTGCTTCCTCGCCAGTGTTGAGTCCTATAAATAGAAGGAGAGGGGGTAGAGAATAGGACACACACTTCTTTCTCCTCCTTTTCACTTTTGCCTTTTGGCTTCTCTCATTAGGAGAGGAGAGCTCTTGCATAGGATTAGTGCTGGCTTGCTAGTGCTTTATAGATTAGAAGGAAGGTGGGGTGGTGTCTTGGGGTTGTGCCATGGTGTTTGGCACATTTCCTCAAGAACAATCCTCTACGGATGCTTCTGTTCTTCATTTAGAATAAAGTGAGTATTTTGACATTCTCAGTTAGACTAAAGTGGCATTCATACTGTGTTCTTGTGTTCTTCGTTCGTTCATGATTTAGAGGCTCGTGTTCTTCACGAACACGCTCCCTCGATCTAGTTGACGATCGAGGTTCTCATACTTCCGTGTTTGTTCATAAGTTAGAGGCTCGTGTTCTTCACGAACACGACCCTTGATCTTCTGTTATTAGCATATAAGTTTGTAACCTGTTTGTATGCCTGCTAGTCTAATCAGAGTTAGTGGATGCTTCTTTATCCTAATCTAGACCAAATTCATCTATGATTCCTTGCATAGGTTAGCTTATATCTGAGTGAGTTCGGGTCTCTCTCGTGGGTTGGTCGCTCCGTCTTTGTACGGAGTGCTATAGTGTTGTTATAGGTCGACAAACGTAATCGTGCTATAGTAGTAATCAGTGGTGTAGACGCGGTGTCTAGACATCGGGTTATCCTTCGTTTGCCCTGTATCCCACGGTTTGTCTTGGGGTTGGCCGCGGTAGTGACAACCGTTGGACCCTCTGAAATCCCCCACATCCGGATACAGCATGTAGGCAACCATTTGCCGTGAACCAACTATTATAGTCAGGAGGGGCCGGTGTCTGAAACGAGAAGTCCCTAATCGAGAGACTGTTCTTAACTCTCGCGCTACCAGCAAGATCCTTTCCATCTTCATCTCATCCTATAGAGTTGTGTCCTTGGATCATCAGTCTAGGATAGAAGGTGGTGCACATCATTCCTTGGATTCGATACCCTTTGGAATACTCCTTTGGGGAAGTGCTACAGTGGTACTTCTGTGCGCTTGCGGATTCTTTCGCACCCGTCGGTATACCCTGGTGGATCTTACGCTCACGCTAGGTGCGCAGTAGTGGTGACGTTAAGAAATACCAACAACAGGTTACACGCTGAATCGACACAACGCAGTCGGTGTTGCATGCGCCATAAAGAACGGATGGTGCGTAGCCGAATCGCGCGTAACCTAAGCTGGTGGGGTGACGCGCAGGATCAACCGATCAACACGACCGGATGCAGGTTACACGCCGAATCGGCACCACCCAGTCGGTGTTGCAGCATCAAGGTACGTAACCGAGTCCGTGCGGGTACGAGCGGGTTCAGGTTACGCATACATCTGGAACCGGTGGTGTTGCATCAAGCAGGACGGATGGTGCGTATGGGCTGAATCGACACGACCCATTCGGCGTTGCAGGCGGCATGCAGAACGGATGGTGCGTAGCCGAACCGTGCGTAACCGAGTTGAGGTGATGCGCAGAACCAACACGACCGGATGCAGGTGACGCGCAGGATCGACACGACCGATTTGCGTAACAGACCCTGTGCGTAACCCAGCCAGTGTTGCACCATGCAGCCAGTAGTCTTAAACTTCTCTTCTGTAAAATGGCATTCTACTCATGATACTCATTGTTATCCGTGCCATTTATTGCCACGGCCCACACCAATGGCAAATAGGACTATCATTTGTAAAAATCTGATTTTTGGAAATATGGAGTATTCCTATCAAAAGAGAATGGAGGGAGTGCCATATAAAGTTGATCTGTTTTGTGGCCTTCGGGGTGCGTTGCCAAGAAGCCGGCATCCAGGGCACCTGCACCCAGCCGAGGGTTCCGCACCATCCCTGCTACATCCGGTCCTGTCGATCCTGTGAGTAATACACCCGTTCGGTTACGCACTATCAGTGCTGCCTACACCTGCGAGACGGTGTTGCATGCAGCATGGATGGTGCGTAACCTAGAGGGTACGGATTAGCTGGAGGTTGCACCATGCGTACGTAACAGTCGCCGTGAGTAACGCAGTCAATGTTGCACCATGCAGCCAGCCGTCTTAAAGGTGCGTAACCTAGTCCGTGCTTAATCGAGTCGGTGTTGCTGCTCAAGCAGCACGTACAGAGCGTAACCTGTGCAGCTTACGTGCTGATTCGACACGAGACAGTCGGTGGTGTTGCATCAAGCAGCACAGACGGTGCGTAACCTGCAAAGGTTACACGCAGTTTCGAGACCACCGGATGCAGTGTTGATTTTGCGTAACCTTATCGGCTCAAGGTTACGCGATGAAACGACACGACAGAGGATACATCGTGGTTTTTGCGTAACCGACACTCTGCGTAACACAGTCAGTGTTCCACCATGACACCAAGTCGGTGTTGCATCAAGCGGCACGGACGGTGCGTAACCGACACCGTGTGTAACCCGATTAGTGTTGCACGCGCCATGTAGAACGGATGGTGCGTCGCCGAAATGTGCGTCACCAAAGCTGGTGCAGGTGACGTGCAGGATAGACACGACGGGATGCAGGTTGCGCGATGAAACGACACCACCCAGTCAGTGTTGCAGCATGATGGTGCGTAACAGAGTCCGTGCGTGTCCGAGCGGGTTCAGGTTATGCATACATCTGGAGCCTATAGGTGCGCATGCGTATTCCAGGCGGTTGCACCCTGGATGGTGCGTAACCGAGCAGCTGGTGCAGGTAACGAGCAGAATCGACACCACCGGATGCAGCATGGGTCAGGTTACGCAGTCGGTGTTGCAGGAACAATGCAGCCTGGCTGCGTGCTACCTAGTGGTGCAACCTACAGAGCCTGGTTGCAGGAACAAATAATACAGAGGCTTGGTGCAACCTGGGGTTTACATGCGTAACCTGTGGTTACGCGCGGGCCATGGTGCGTATTAGCGTATTGCAACCTCCCTGGGATAAGCGGACTTTGAAGGGCATGAGTAACCTGTCCGGTATCGGGCTGCGTTATGAATGGTGTTGCCCGATACCTGCTAGACGGTGTTGCCTGCACCGTGAAGCCTGAGTGGTACGTAACCATGGTGATGTGAGACGGTGAACAGTATGCCGTGAAGCACTAGAAAGGTCAGGTACCTAGAGGCGAAGGGTGGTTCCTCCGGCCAAAACAACAAATTCTATGGGTTCTGAATTGGGATGTTGAGCAGGAGCTTCTAATCACTTTGTATTGGAAAGACGTTGGACAAGACGCGGCTCTGATCCGCAGAGCCCCACAATCTAAAAAAAGCCCAACTGAAAATAGAGTATAAACCTGAACACGAGTTTATTCCTAACACCCATCTTGATCCTTGTTTCCCAGGGCTTTGGTTACCACATCTTCCTGGTTTGGCGAAGGACACCGGCTCTGTGAATGTTCAGAGGAAACTTACGCTGCAAGGGTACAATATGTTGTTAGTAACTTGCTTATAAGTACTGGTCGATGAACAACATTAGTGTGTCATTTTGTTATCTTACAGTGCGCTGGAGCACCTCCTCGTACCTAGGGTTTTTGGATACAGTTTCACCTGTAGCTGGAGGTGTGGTATCTTCCCACCTTACTTGTACCCGGCTACTCTGCTCTTCGCTACAGTTCTAAAATTCTTCTGACTTCTTTGCCTGGACAAAGCTATTCCAATCTGCTTCTGTAATAATACCTCGTAATATTGTAGAGGCGATACACCCTTGTTGACAACTTTTTTGATTAAGTCGAATTTTAATTTAATTTTTCTTCAGCGCTGCAGCCTTCACAACTTTCTTTGAAGGCTCTGGTATCTTAAACCTAGGCTTCAAAGGAAGCTGTGAAAGCTTAGAAGCCTAAGTTTAAGATACCAGAGGCTTCAAAGGAACCTATGAAGGCTGTAGTGCTAAAGAAAATTAAATTCAAACCCAACTTAATCAAAAAATTTGTCAAGAAGGGCATATCGCCTCTACAATATTATGAGGGTATTATTACAGAAGCAGATTGGATTTGGAACAGCTTTGTACAGGCAAAGAAGTCAAGAATATTTGGCATTGTGCTTTGAGCTTCTCCGCGCCGGATCTCGATGTGAGGGAGAGGGCAGAGGAGGGAGGTCGCGCCGCTGTTCCTCCCGCCTCGCCTCGCGTCCCTACTCCGCCCGTCGGGGACGGATCTTGCCTCGCGCCCCCTCTGGGGAGGCCGCCTCCTACTCCGTCGCGGTCCCCACCACCCCGCGTCGCCGCCGGAATCCCCGAGGGAGAGGCCGCCACGCGTCGGATCCGGGCCTACCGAGGGGAGAGGGAGGTCGCCGGTGGTGGGGGCGGAGGAGGTGGGGGGGATTGAGGAGGCGACGGCGGCCCCTCCGTTCCTTTATATAAGCATTCCAAGAGTTCAAACTCAACAAATAACTGTGGAAGGAAATGACATCTATACCCCTCATTTTACACTACCCACCAACTCTCTACCTACCCACCAACCCATTTAATTTTGTCCTATCCCTAGGAATGCTTATATTTAGACACAAATTGCTTATATAAAGGAATGGAGGGAGTATTAAATAAAGTCAGTTTGCAAAACTATTTTCACAACTCCGTGCAAAATCACGAGACGAAATTTAGTACTCCATGCATGAAAGATTCCCTGAACGAAATTTTTTTCCATGCTGCTTGATGCAACACCGACTCTGCAGTTGAGCACACACTAGGTTACGCACCTTCATGACGTGGTGTGTGATGTGTACCGAGGCGGTGCAGGTTTCTGTGATAACCGCCTGGGTTACGCACGCTTCATTGCAGTTGCCGCGCAACACTGCAGGTCATGTCGAACCCCCAGTTCATTTGGCTCCTGCCCCCGGTCGATAGGGTTACGCACCATCTATTCTGCGTGGCTCCTGCAATACCGACTGGGTTACACACATAGACCTGGTTACGCACCATCCATGATGTGCATCCGGTCCTGTCGATTCTGCGAGTAACCTACACCCGTTCGGTTACGCACCATCCATGCTGCACGGCTCCTGCTCCTGCAACACCACCGACACCGACTGGGTCGTGTCAAACCTACGTAACCCTCGCCTAGGAGGTTACACACGAGCCATGGTGTCTACGGAGGGAGTACAAGTAGCGTGTAATCAAACCACAGGTTGGCTAGTAGTATACTCCGTAGGGCGTCTCTTCGGAGACATCCTATAAAATAGGAAGGATACAGAGTTCTATGGCAGTTGACGCATATATACAGTCAGTGCGCACAATGCGGCAAGACGGATGGGATCCGTCATGATGTACTACTATATGCTTTATATTCTAGTACATATAGAATATTATAAATGCGACGATTGCTATGGTCGGCCTCCGCCTCTTCGTGCCCCTGCCTCTCCCACTTCGTCCTCTCTCGCCCTTGGCCATACTACCCTAAACGCCGCTGTCCCCCCGTGATCTGGTTCTCCGATCCCCGATGATCGACCAACGTCCTGGTGGTTTCGGTGAGTTCTCGCCTCGAGTACCCGCTCTCTGTCAACGTGATCAATTCCCAACCATCGATCCCTTTAAATTTGTAATCACTACCGTATTATTGCACTTTTGGATATGGATCTGCTTCACCTGTACGTCGTCCCCTTTCCAGCGTGGATCATGGCCGGTGTTGACGTCCTCCCCGGCGATCAGCAACTTGAACGCGATTAAATTACTAGCCAGACTTTCGACAGCGAGGACCAAGCGTTTCATTTCTACAAAAATTATGCCAAGGACAAAGGTTTCGGGGTAAGGAAATCATCTACGAAGAACGACGATGACAGAGTCCATACATCAAGAACTTTTGTTTGCTGTCGTGAAGGATGCCGTGATGACAGGTACATGAATTCGAATCCGGAAGATCTTTGCAGGAAGCCCAGGAGCCTAACCAGGATTGGCTGCATAGCGAAACTGATTGTCAAGCTTAACAGAGAAACGAGCAAGTGGGCCGTAAGCACATTCATCGCTGAACATGGCCATGACCTATCCACATCTGATCTCACATGCTTCTTCCGTGGGCATAGGGATATCACTGCAGCACAAATGGCAGAAATCACCTCCTACGAAATAGCAGGGCTCAAGAAAAACCAGATTATGGACGTCATGGACCAGCAGCACGGAGGATACGACAGAGTAGGCTTCACAACAAAGGACCTATACAACTTCTGCGACCAGCGAAAGAAGCAGATCTTAGCAGATGGCGACGCAGGAACACTGCTCAAGCACTTGTGGGCCCGCAGGACAGATAATGCCGGGTTCTACTTTGATTACGCAGAAGATGACAAGGGACATTTGAAGTGCTTGTTCTGGTGTGATGCACAATCTCGTTTGGACTATCAGGTTTTTGGAGATGTTCTTGTGTTTGACAGCACATACAGGACAAATCGGTACAACCTGCCCTTCATTCCTTTCGTTGGAGCGAACCACCACCAAAGTACCATCATATTCGGATGTGGCATTGTCGCACAGGAAGCCACAGAGGCATATATATGGTTGCTCCGGACATTTCTGCACGCAATGTCCATGCAGCACCCCAAATCAGTGATCACTGACGGAGACTTCGCAATGCAGAATGCCATCCGTGACGTACTGGAAAATTCCAACCACAGAATCTGCACCTGGCACATAGATCGCAACCTGGTCAAACATCTTCGCGGCAAAAAGCTGAAATGTGACTTCAAGCAGTTTATGTATCGCCCATATACACCTGAAAGTTTTGAAAGCCAATGGTCCAAATTTATAGAGGAACACAAGGCCTACAAAAACACTTGGCTTTCAAAGACGTATAACATGAGGAATTTGTGGGCTGCAACTTACCATGCCAATCACTATTTCTTTGGACTCCACACCAATCAGCGAAGTGAGAGCTTGAATTCAAGGCTGCACACATATCTGCATCCCCAAATGACACTAGTTTCTTTACTGGAGCACTATGAGAGCTGTGTGTACCATATGCGGACAACTGAGTTAATGCTGGATGCCAATACACGGCATTCATTCCGGTTCACTACGACCCAAGCATCTGATATTGAAAAGTACTGTGCTAGTACTTACACTCAGGCAAATTTTGACATTGTTAAGAAGCAGATCAACAGGTCCTTGCGCTTTGAGGCTCAGAATGAACAATACAGCTTCGAAATGGTGACACCTCAGAATGGTCAGCATGCCATCGAAACGGTGAAATTCACTATTGCCTATAGAAATGGCAAGCCAAATAAGAAATTTTCCGTGACGTCTACTACTAACCCAACGTGTGGTGAGGCGGACTTGCGCTGCAATTGTCGGAAGCTGGAGTGCGATGCCATCCCATGCTGTCACATGTTTGCAGTGTTGTTTCACATTGGCGCAGCCAAATTACCACGAGCCTGCGTGAAGTCTAGGCTCACCGTTTCTGCAAAGTCTGGATTTCCTCCAGAGAGGACCCAGATTTTTGACCAGTCCATGTCCTTTCACAGGTTCCGTGATATGCGAGACATGGGTACCAAAGTTGCGTACTATGCCTCACCGAGTCCAGTCCTGACAAAGAAGTTGAGGGATGCTTTGCAGGAGGTATATGAATGCATCAAGGCACACCAATTTGAAGAGGACGAACATCATCACTTTCCTAAGATATTTACTGAAGCCAACCCACATTGTCAATTTGAAACTATTTTGGACCCGTTGCGGATTGTTCGCAGAGGTGCTCCTTCGAAAAGGATAAAGGCCCTCCACGAAAGAATTAATCAGGGTATATCTAAGTACAGATGCAGTGAGTGCTTGGTAAAAGGGCATATGAAACCTAGTTGCCCCAACTGAAATAAGAGGTACGCATGGTTTCTGCATTGAACTCCTCAGGCATCCTTAGCAGTAGTTGATATTTTGTGTTTACATAAATGTTTATTTAATGTGTATGCACCCTCAGGCCAAAGTGCCATCTCACGAAGAAGAGAAAGTCGAAGAACAAGCAGGAGCAGGAGCTTGAGGAGGAGCAGGAGAAAGCAGAGGATGTTCGTGACGATGTTGTACCTCCGCAAGATGGTGAAGTGCCACCTAGGAAAGGTATCATCTCATTTTCTCTCAGTTTATAATGAGTCCACCTATTGTCATCTGCATTCAGGTCAGAAGAGAAATCTGGATAGTGGAGGTCTTCAGAGTCCGAATAAGATGCGACCAACGAAAAGAGCAGCAACGGTGACTTGATGACACATGATAGTAGTTTGGCTGGTATGGTTCGTTTCATTAGTGAGTACGGAGTACCAGCAAGCATGTCATAGTTTATTTGCACGTTTGCTGTACTTTGGACACCATTTTCCCTGAACTTTTTTTTATTAAGTTAAACAACTGTGCGGAGTACTCCCTCCGTCTTGTGAAGCGGAAACACGTAAGCAAGCAAGCACAAAGCGTTTGTAAACCAAACTTGCAAGCACCCATCGTGGCTCCAGCGTAATGTAGACTGGGTAGGTTTCGCATGCCTCTGTATGTCTCTACGCGTGCGCACTATGCAGTATCCAGTGACGTTGCACCGGGCACCATGGCTCGTGTGTAACCGGATGGGCGTAGGTTACGCACGCTCCGACAACACCTTGATGCTGCAACACCGACTGGGTGGTGCCGATTTGGCGCGTAACCAGCATCCGGTCGTGTTGATCCTGCACGTCACATGCAGTGCACCAGCTTCGGTTACGCATGATTCGGCTACGCACCATCCGTTCTTCATGGCGTGTGCAACACCGACTGCGTTGTGTCGATTCAGCGCGTAATAACATAAGAAATAGGCTTCAGCTGTACTCCGTATGCGTAACCTACACCCACTGGGTTATGCACCATTAGTGTTGCTGCATGCATAGGGCAACTATGACTGGGTAACGCACAGACTTGGTGGACGTTGTCCAAGCCCCTGTGGACATTGTCTTCGACATAGGCAGCCGGGTGATACGAGCGATACGTGCCGATGTGGCCGTAGTATCTTGTGTGATGAAGGCAATGCTCTACGGTGGTGGAGTGGAGTCAAACTCTGAAACTGTTCAAATTCAAGACACACACCCTGATGGCTTCTCGCTTCTGATCAAATATGCCAGTGAAGGATCACTCCCGGAGGAGGCTGATTTATGGGACACCCCTGCCAACGCCTGGCCTGTGTTACTCTCAGTCACCGACATGTACCTTGTCGAAAGGTTGAAGCTGCACTGTGCATCAAGGATGTGGGACATGGCAAGCGAGCAAACTATGAGCGCATTTCTACGATGGGCAATTGAGACTAACTGCACCCAATTGCAGGAGAAGTGCATGTCTCTCTTAGAGCGAATCTGGCCGCACGGAATACTCACGACGGATTTTGTGTTCGTATGCTTTCACCATCCCCATGTTATGCATGCAGACCAGGTCCCATCCAACGTCTGAAACTGTAGGCATTCATCGTACTGGGACAACATGATCCAGGGCTGAAAGCATGTGTCAGCATTGGGATTGACAGCATCCTTCCAGTTCTTGCAGATAGCACGGAACCTGACATAGTCTCTAGCATCCCCAACTAGTTTGGAGATGGACAAGACAATCTGCTTTTCAAGAGAAGCCCAATGACTATGGGTGGAATCCAATGTTTCCTGCAATATATTACTCGAATTAACAATACAAACAACACATATAAATCATGTAAACTGTTTTACAGCTTATCAAGTGCATGAATCAAAACATTTAAGCTGTTCAACAAAAATCTCAAATAATTGAAAACTTATCACAAGCCAGTTTGTGTTATAACCTTATCCTGGGGTCCCTAAAAATCCAGAGATGCAGTTCCATTTTCGTGAATGTTAAGAAATAACAACCATCAATTAACAGTTGAGATTTGTGATTTCAGCAATAATTTACATAAATTGCAAAACAAAGACTGAGATTATGCAGATATGAACCTGGTGGAGTTGCTGTTCAGCCAATTCCTCAGTTCTAGTTGACTCACAAACGAGCAGAGCAATTTCAGCAAGAAGTTTTTGTACACTCTGATTGTTAGTTCTCTGAATTTCGTTGTCCAATTTAGTGATTAAACTGATCAAGAGACCAAAAGTCCCTGAGATCTGGTCCGAATTCGCAATTTTATGATCCTCAATCTTCTTGACAATTTGCGACTTCAACTGTTAATCAGACAATGATCTGTCAAGACCAGAAATATAAAAATATATTCTACTACATGTTTTTGATTATTACATTATTTCATTCATGAAAGTACAGTCACACAGCAGCAAGGGAAACAAGGTGTGCAAAACTCACATCTGGTGGCAGATCGATATTGTCAATTGACATATATGTCGTTGAATCTGTGCAGTGGAAATCTTGTGCATAACATGTAGTGTTGACTTTTTCAACTGCATTGAAAAAATTGAGATGAATCAAAATAGTGCAAAAATGCATTAGGCCAAAAAAAAGCTAAGCATGAGTTGCAAAAGGACATATAATGAAGAGTTACCTTTAGTTCTCCGAAAAGTCCAAATTGGAGGAGATGATCTTTTTCAATCTGTTTCGTTTCCTTGTAGCTATCCGAAATATAAAACGAGGTAGTTTAACACATTGTTTAATCTCCCTCCCATGTTCAAGTCAGTCTAGCAAATATAACTGCATAAACATCAGATGCATGAGCTAGCATAATAAAGAAAAATAACTCCTGAAACAGGATTACGATTTGATATGGATAGTCCTTACTCCAAGGAAATATGTTGACCCTTTCATGTAACAACTAAAATTTGGATCATTATAAATCTTTTCCTTTATATGCTTGGCACTGTTTTTTATATCTTCCAGTATGTAGCCAACCCAGTCATAGGACATTATACGATCCACATCTTCGCAAATATGCAGCAATTTAGGGCTGACATTGTAAAGTGTGTCAGGAGCAAATATCCTGTCGGATAAAAGCAAAAGCCAACATGTAACGAAAAGGTTATCATCATTGCCCTTATTGATCTCATTGAGTAATTTCATCTGGGCGAATCCCTTTTCATTTTTTGGTATACCCAGTTTTTCTCTGAACTTACGGACATTCTCTTGCCTGCCAGTTTGTGGTATAATTTTGTCCCCATTGGATGGTAATCCGGTTAACCTAGCAAGACTTCTTTTGTTTACAGGTACACTTCCAGCAGAACCAAAATTAAAGCACATGTTTTCTTCATCAAAGTGGATCAGTATCCATGCTCCAAACTTTTCAAAGGAGTGATCGAGCTTCATTTGCAAATAAGCACCAAGTTTAAGGTCATTAATTCTTTTTTCCTGGTTTGTATTCAATTTTCTGTTGGCATTAATCACTGCATGTGGAGAGCACCTTGTTCTTGCATGTACTTCCTTGTCCTGGCAAATACAACATACAGAATTATATATGGCAACAGCCAGATTACCATAAAAAAGGAGTATTGCATGGAATCAGATAGTTTGAATCCATACACTTGGGTCAAAACTGAGTATCAAGATGGTTGGATCTTGTCTTGGTTTTTTACTTGAGGGTTCTGAATCAGATACTGAATTCTGAGTGACACACTTTCTAATTTTGCCATTGGTGCGGTTTCTGGATTCCATCTTGGAGTCGGAACCTTTAGATACAACAAAAAGAACAATGCACTAATTAAAGTTAGGGAATGGGCCGACACAATGGGAATACAAAGATACAGGGATAATAAATTAAATACTTTGGTAAAATAACCTTTCAAGTGCCATGACAAGTAGCATCGATATTTTCGTGATGGGTGTATTAATGACAACACTATGTTACAGATTTATGTCAGCAAATTGAACACCATAAAACCCCCCTGAGACTGGCAATCCTAATTGGACAAACTTACTACATGGTTAAAAAATTTATTGACAAATCAATCAGAATATGGAGCTTTGCGCTTTTGAGTTATATGGCATGTACACTTCACCTTCTGTGACATTATCAAATTGCCCCGCGGCAACCTGATGATGGCCACTATCTTCTACAAAGCAGCAGAATAAGCAATCAGACACTATGGTGCATTAACTTACAATAGAAAGGAAAAGGAACGACGACAAGGCATAAACACAGAAAGTTCAGGATACCTTCAGCATCTCTGCTCAAATGATCCATTTCCACAGCAGTATCAAAGCTCCTATGGAGATCCCTGGCAAGTAGTAGAACTTTCCTTTTCAGGGATAAAATAATCACAAAATAGGCACCTTCTTCTTATATGATGTGGTAGTGCTCCTGCCTTTAATTCAAAAAAACAGAGAGAGAGCGCCTGCTTGGTTACGACAACAAGAACAACTGCATTGGTAGCCAAAATTTCTAGACATGCCTAGAATTAGGTTGGGCAAACATTGAAAGGCATCCAAGCAAGTTCTGATTTCCTACACTCGCCAAAACTACAGGATGGAACTAAAAAAATCAAATCAAATCAAATGCTCGTGAATTGGGTGGGGGTGGTGGCGGGGCGGAAGAGGTGGCGGGCTACCACACCCTCCGCCTCCCCATCATCCTGCCTGCCCCGCCCCCGCTATATGCCGCCGCCGACTAGGGCCCGCTTCCGCCGCTAACCTCGATCAGTACCAAAGTTCTTGAAATAAAGGCAACACGGATGTACATTACTGACGCAAGTTCTTAAATCATTGCTCCATAACAGAAACAATCCGAGCGTCTCGAATCCAAGACAAAACTAGAAGAGCGCAAACCATCAGTTTCGATGTGTACGAGCAAGGATGTAGGGCCTGACCTGTGTGACGAAGAAATGAATCAATCAGCGCCGACGGCCACGACCGCCGCTCAACTGCTCAAGTCCTCCGAGGGGGTGGAAACTAGGAAACCAAGCAGAGGGAATCCGAAAAGTCCAAAGCGGTCGCAGACTTTCAACCCCACGAAAATACGTTAATGAAAAAGAAAAAAACTGGGCAAACTCGTCAGTTCCCACCCGCTACCATGTGGGTCCTGGAATGCGGGCCCGGTGTCAGCCGTGGGAGGTATGATAGGCGACGCGAGCAACAGCCGAAGACGAGGAGTAGTAAATGGACCCCGTGGGCCCGTGCCCGTGGCAACACCAGGATTAGCGGTTTGCACTTGCACATTCCATGTTGTGGTGTGGCCCGCGTGTATCTACAGTAGCTCCGGGCGGTTTTCCGGCAACTGGATCTTAAAATCTCCGGATCCCTGCAGTAGCCTGTGCCACATCCCGGCGAGCCATGCGCGTGTAACCCAGCCACGCGGGGCAGCCGTAGCTTGGGTTTCATAATCGTCGAGCCGTGCACCGGAAAAATGTGAAATCCCTTCATGCGTAAACAAGGGGGAGCGCTAGCGTGTCACCCGACGACGCGGAGCAGGTGGTACGATCCCAACGTACAAATGGCACCAAGCCGCGTAACCTAGGCTGAAGCACCGCGTGTGCATCATGGATTGTGCGTAACCCAGCGGGTCCAGCTTAATTGATCATCGTCGCGATGTCACAGACGAGGTAGGAGTAACTAATAACTAGTAGGTGATACCCCGCGCATTGCTGCGGGAATTTTTAAGCAAAAGTTTAAGGTGAAATGTGAAAGTAGAAACACCAAAACGATTACATGATGATATTTATCTATAAACAATAATATATATGAAAGCATGTTAATTTTGTTGAGCGAGAACCATTCTTAAATGATTGATCCTACATGTATTTCAACTGCGAGAATTTTATGGTGTGCTACTCGCAAATACAACATGCTATTAGTCACAGAAAATCGACGAAGGCATAGTGACATGGCGTGTAGTAGGTTATGACATGGCGCATTGAGAGGCAAGAGAAATCATTAGTGGGTACCAATTAAGCTTAATTGCAGAGTGGATGCAGTACGCGTGTGCGTCATGGATTGTGCGTAACCCAGCATGTCCAGCTTACTCCTCGGGGCGGGTGGCGCTGTTGTGGTTGCTGCTAGGAAGAAGGGATGCACAAATAACTGAAAACTTATCACAAGCCAGTTTGTGTTATAACCTTATCCTGGGGTCCCTGAAAATCCAGAGATGCGGTTCCATTTTCCTGAACGTTAAGAAATAACAACCATCAATTAACAGTTGAGATTTGTGATTTCAGCAATAATTTACAGAAATTGCAAAACAAAGACTGAGACTATGCAGATATGAACCTGGTGGAGTTGCTGTTCAGCCAATTCCTCAGTTCTAGTTGACTCACAAACGAGAAGAGCAATTTCAGCAAGAAGTTTTTGTACACTCTGATTGTACACTGTGTCGTGGTCCGTATATGTGTAGACACAATGGGTACGAGGTGATGTACGTGTACCGGTGTTGTATGTAGAGAATTTTAGTAGCAATTAAAACAATAAAAATTGAAAATGGTGCTGCAAATAGTGCACTAGCATAGAGGAAAGATAGACCATTCGTTCCAAATAGGGTTATATTATGAGTTCTGAATTCATCCGAAGAGTCTTTCTAAAGCTACATCCTGCTACCAAACAAACACAACAAACAAATGCATTGACCCTAGCAAAATTATGTGTGCACGACACATCGAGTCTTTCTGAAGCTGATGCCCAGAAGCTTCAAAGCCATCACTCTAGTCATCATCAGAGTCTAAGATGATTTGATTGACTGGATGTCCTCCACCAGATGCTGCTGCTCCCTGAACCGGTGTACAGTGGTTCAACATCAAAAACTGAAACCTGAACAAGAACAAGTAAAAAAGTAGTTAAAAGTAGGCACTCGTATGTACTACAAACAATTTGAGAAGTAACAAGTATATTAAGGGGGTGTAGTTCACCAAAATTTCACCAACCTCCCGTCACATCAAACTTCGGACACTAATTAGGAGTATTAAATGTGGATTAATGACAAAACCCATTTCACAACCCCTACCTTAATTTTCGAGATGAATCTAACGAGCCTAATTATGTCATGATTAGACAATGTCGTGCTACATTAAACAATCTCTAATGACAGATTAATTAGACTTAATGGATTCGTCTCGGAATTTCCCGTCCATTCATGTAATTAGTTTTTATAATTAGTATATGTTTACTACCTCTAATAGACCTTGAAAGTGACTCCCAAAATTTCTCACAAACTAGTTCGATATTCAATGTTTTTCTAATTTAACATAGGATTTCTTTCACAGATGCCCCAAACAAATCGCATCAAATATAGAGAGCACGAAAAGGGAAAGAGCTTACCATATGTCAAGTTGACTCAGGTAGGTTAAAACACCTAGTACCTTTTTATTAACCTTTCCACTTCGCAGTCTCACTATCTTCAGATGTTTACAAATCGTACATGAAACCTCTGATGCCTTCCTTCCTTTCATTTCTACTTTCCACCCACCACCCTGCAAAAAGTAGACATGCTGCTAGGATCAATGGTAACCAAACTCACCATGTAGTATTTCCATTTCACAACCATCTTGTATATAGAAAATATATACTACCATGCAGAGCAGTTGAAGTGTAAGCTCCTCCAAAACTGGTGATTGTCGTAGCATAGCTGTGAGGGCACACATATCTGGCACACCCTAGTTTTCATTGAGAAACAAAGTGTTCAAGTTGATAAATGTTGAGCACGATATAAAATAACTCGTGAAAGTAGGCTGGTCACACAATCATGGTATTAGTGATGAATGTTTTTTTTCGGACGAAGAACAAGAAAGCTAATGGTGATCGAAAATGTAAGCATACCATGTTGACAGTAGATATCAGCTTCAAACATTTAGCTTCTGATAAGCCTTGCAGGATGTTGGTATCAACATGACTGCTAGTCACTTCCACTTTTTTCCAACTCGACAACTGCATCCACTAAAGAGGGCATTCTATCAAGCACAGGAATCTTGCCATTATTAACTTCAAGACGCAGGGAAACAAGATTCGGCGAATCAACACGAATGTGAACACTGCGACAGAACTTGCTTGCAAGGATGCTTAGATGCTTTAAGGAGCAGGATGAAATCTTTGTAGCACACGATAAGTCACAACAGAAAATCTTGAGTACTTTCAATGCTGGGCAACTCGAGAAATCAAGGAATCTGTCATCGAACTTGATGAAGGAAAGCTCCAGACACCTCAGGAACAGGGAATCGAGGCGAAAACCATGCACCTCAATACAAACCTCCTCGGCATCCCTGGAAATTCGGAGACCCAAAAACTCAGCTTCACAACTAAGAACATGCTTGATCCAGATAATTATGTGGTCCATGTGGTCCAATTCCTCTCCATCCTCTTCAATGTCAGGAAGGTCAATCACACATCTACTAATAGGTATGCGATAACGAAGGAGAAGTAGATTGTACACGAATTTCTGGATCCTCTCCATGGCAAAAAGATGAAATGGTTCAATGCCACCAAACCATGAAATGTGCAGGTAAGGGGCACTCTTCCAGAGGTGGCGCCAGCGATGGCCAAGCACACACGTCTGCATAGCATCTTGCACTGGCAAGAAGAAGAGGATCATAAGAAGGAGCTCATCTGGGAGGGCGTCAATGAAGTCGACGGAAAGTCCCGGAGATGACAAACTACCGTTATCCACCACCTTTCTCTTCAGACGCACACCATCCATAAGGTAGACAGCATCAGGACTGTGAGCAAAGAAACTGTCAGGAAGCATAATGGTTGTGAGAATAACTTAGCATTTGACCATGAATGCAGACATGCAGGGATCCACAGGCTATGGGTAAAGCATAGCGTCAACATTTACAGCCCATTCAGACCAGCATTGCAGCTTACTATATGTCAGTGGAATTGGATCATGCAGCAACACATGAATGAACAGATTAATTAATTAATAACTATGTGAATGAGCAAATGAGCACAAAAAAAGCTAGGTAGTTTATGTTGCATAGCTCTTCTGCGTATTCGAGAGAAAAAAAGTACTATGTCAATGAACACAAGCAATGATGGCAACGTATCTAATGCAAACCAGCTTCGTGTGCAACAGAGTGAATCTGGTAGGAGAACAAAGTGAATGCGAACCGTACGGCACAACAATAAGATCCAACCACCGATTAACACTAACAAACAGATCTTTCAAGATTCAACCCTACGATGCAGGTACCTGAACGGTTGTACTAGCAACTGATCAGTAAATATATGGGAGCATGCAGCTATAAACAGCAGGAAGCGATAGATCTGATAAGGAAATACATAAAACATTCAGCTATAAACAACAGGCACCAACAGATCATTACTCGTAGGGACAGATGCAGTTTGTATGGGACAAGGACAAAAACCACGAATCAGAAGTTGGGAACAATAAACTCACGCGGATCAGCAGAAACACAAGAGCTCACCGGAATCGGCCGGCAATACCTCGTAGCTACCGAAGAAGACCGACGCCGGAGAGATAGATCTAGGCTGCAAGAATATTCAACTGTTCAAGGCGGTGGTATTCCGCGCTCGCCTAGGCGCACATCGCAGCTCGGTGGAGGGGTACAGCGGCGCCTAGGTGGTTAGGCAGTCACTAGGCGACCCGTGGCGGCTGCGGATGTAGGGGATGGGCGGCGCGGAGGAGGCAGCAGGGGCTGGTGGCGGGGTTGAATGAGGAGCAGGGTAAACAGCAGAGAATGCATGGAGATTCTATAAATGCCATTGCCTGTAAATCCCAAGTCACCAAACCACTTTAACTGTGAAATCTTCACTATTCCTGCTACAGTCAATAAAGACATATTAGTACGTAGTATATTGCTATTCACCTACAGAGTAGACTCATCTGAGAGAGAGAGAGATGGAAACAATCATCTAATTCACGATCACGAATCCGTGCATGATGAAATTCACGATCACTAAATTGGCGGTGCCGGCAATGGATCGTGCGTAACCTAGTCCGTGCGCATCCCAGTCGGTGTTACACAGGAGGCATGCACGGTGGATGATGCGTAACTGAGCTGTTGTAGGTGACGCGCCGAATCGACAACAACCGGTCGGTGTTGCAGCATGAAGGTGCGTAACCGAGTCCGTGCGGATTCAGGTTACTCAGCTTTGATATAACCGAGTCCGTGCATAACCGGTCGGTGTTGCAGCATGACTTACTATGCGGAGCCTATTTGTGCGCATGCGTATCCCGGTTGCTCAGCTTTGATATAATCGAATTCTTCCTTTTGATCTAAAAAAACAGAGAGAGAGAGAGAGAGACGTAGGTTCGACACGATCACACACGACAGGCCGTGCTCATAGTAAGTCATAACTAACATGCACATCTTGCGCGTAACTGAATCGTAGGAGCCATGGACCGTGCGTAACCTAGTAGGTCGTACAGCTACCGCCCGGCCTGAGGAGTAAGCTGGACCCGCTGCCGATACGCACAATAAATCCATGACACGCCACGCACGCCGCACGCGGTGCTTCAGCCTAGGTTACACGGCTTGCTGCCAAGTCAAGCACAATACACCATTCTCACGCGTAACCGTCTGAGTTCCGAATACGCATGCTTGAACATGACCCGAGGTCTATACCGCACGTAACAAAAGCTATCTACCTGATTACGTTCCTTTTTTTGAGCTGATGATTACCACGTTTTTGCAGGATTTTCGGGATATCCGTTTAACGAATGCTAACTACAGTATATATCCATTTTGGTCGACCTGCAAGTTCAGATCGCGAAAGCGGAGGAGGAATAGGTTTTTGCTCATGTCGGGCGCGGTGGAGAAATCGTCTGCTGATGGACGTCCAAGTGTCCCTCATCTTGGCAAGCAAGGCGCACCGGACGGCAATGCGACGCCAACGACACAGAGTTCCGACGGCAAATCAACGGTGACTTCCGATGGCAAATCACAGTCGACGACGACATCAAGGAAGCGGCCTCCTAGCGAAGAAAATTTAGCACCTGTGACCGGTAGCGGCCATCCTCGGAGATGGCGGCCCAACAACTTCAACTCCGGTGGCCCATTGTCGTCTGCTGATGGACGTCCAAGTGTCCCTCATCTTGACAAGCAAGGCGCACTGGACGGCAATGCGACGGCATAGAGTTTCGACGGCAAATCAACGGTGACTTCCGATGGCAAATCACAGTCGACGATGAAGTCAAGGAAGCGGCCTCCTAGCGAAGAAAAGGTAGCACCTCCGACCGGCAGCGGCCATCATCAGAGACGGCGGCTCAACTTCAACTCCGGTGGCCCATTGTCGTCTACTCCGGAGGTATGTAACACACCATCCATGCAGATTCCATACGACGCACTACCTAGCCCTGCACGGCGCGCTTATTGATTACTCTCTCTCTCCGTGACAAGATACGACCAACGATCACCATTACTCCTAGGGATGGAATTTCCATAGTGCCTTTGCGACTTGCGCGTGTCGTGAGGGAACTCTCAGGAGAAAGAAAGGAAAGCCTAAGGTCATTCGGATTCGAGTGCTTGCTACACATGCCCAATATATCCCTAGATCGTGCCCTGCTGATGTCTCTTGTCAACAAGTACGAGCCAGATAAAAAAGCTTTCAGAATTGGTGACAAGCTGGTCCGGTTGATGCCATCAGATGTGAAGGACATCGTGGGTCTACCAATCGAAGGAAAAGAGGTCAAGATGGATGGCAACTATAATGAAGTTCTGCTTACCCAACACGGAAGTGCAAAGAAGAAATTAGAACTGATAGAAATTGAAGAAAGGCTCCTACGAAGTGATGGTCCTGGAGATACATTCTTCCTTCGTGACTTTTTCCTGTACTGCCACAAGGTGTTGTTTGCACCCGATATGGATCCATGTATTCCAGTCAACGTCTTGCAGCTAGTGGAGAAAGTGGAAGAGATACCTTCCATGAACTGGGGTGTTTACATGCTCAGTCATCTGCATAATTGTATTGCTACATTCAGAAATGGAGTGAGAGAAGAACTTGGAAAGACGCGTGTCCTTCAAGGAAACCTACTATTTCTACAGGTATACATTTTTAAAATTCAGATCGATCTGATGAAATTTAACTTTAGTTCTTGATAATTATGCAGCTTTGGTACTTTGAACATGTTCATGCGGGACCAAACGACCTCTATCCTAAACGACGTCAATACCCCCTAATGAGATATTGGACAAAACAATCGGCCGAGGTGCGACTCAACTCAAAATGTGATCTGTATACAGACACGAAGGTGAATTCCTTGATTTGTTAGTCTTGCTGTGCATGCACGGTGGTTCCAATTATTTTCTCTATGTTTGAGACGACCCTCGTTTTTCAGTTCCCTTCTTACGAGATTTTCGAGAAGCTTCCAAACTACTGTGAGGAACCAAAAACCACTGAAGAGGTGACCAGTAATGTGTATTGCGACAGATCAATCCATAGCACTTGTCCGCAAGGCCCGTCACTTTTCGCCTCAACCAACGATTCCGCACCTCATAAAAATGTCAGCACAGACCACCTTCACTCCAACCAGTTTACACTAGATTTTGTACCATGATTCACTTCTTTGAATTGTTTTTATAGGACAATGATTTCATTCGCATACTAAGCCAGATTGCTTCAGATCTACATCAGGAGCAGAAACACATGTCAAGAGCAGTTGGAGTATGTTTTTCACAATTGTATTGTTGTTATTTACTAATAAGTTTTCACTTAACCTATTACTGCTAATAGGGCATCCTAAAACTATCTGAACACATCATCACCAACAGTGGAACCCATAGACACATTGGAAGCAAATGCCACTAATTCGTCAGAATATATAAAGAAAATCTTTGGAATTGTGGATTATCTTGAAAGAATAATTTTTGGCAGGAGAATACCAATGAGTGCATGCAGAAACCCACAGACGTGCACAATGCTGGAGCATTTGTCTGTGCAGCTAATGATGACTATAGACTCACTGAGGAGGACAAGGTGGTTTTAAGCTTTATCGCAAATAGCGATAAAAATGATATTGTCATTGACATCAATGGCCTTCAAATTCCGGTGGAAAGCCTATTGCCTAATTCCACTGGTTGTAAAGAATGGATCTCACTTGAAGATGGTTGGGTGTTTGGTGATGTGAGCATACTTTGATTTATTTTAATTTAATGGGTTTCATTTGAACTTGTGTACTTAACCTTCTACTACCTATCACGAGATACTGTCCTTTAATATATCATTGGTTGTCACAGGTAATTGATGCGCACGCATTTGAAGCTAATATAGGCAACGAAGATGTGGCGTACATCAACACCTATATTACCCATCACGAGCTCCTACGATGTAATTCAGTAATGCCGATCATAGGAGAATACTTCTTCAAAAAACTATCTATGGTGTGTATACTTTCATTTTTCTACAAATTTTTCTCTAATATTTTTTCGCACATATTACTCATGGTAAAAAATAAAATTAACTGTGTAACCTTTATCACAGGTGTTTATTCCTTTACACGTCGGAGGTAGTCACTGGATTCTTGTTGTGTTCAATATTAGCGACAAAAGGGTGCAAATCCTTGATCCATTAGCGCACGAGGGGTCATGGGATTGCCAAAAGGAATCATCATTGGTGAGCACACACGCACGCGCACGTGCGCACACACAGTCGTAGCTAAGGCCTACATGTATCTCTTGTTGAAGATAGAATCAATACAGATTGCATTGAAGCTTTTATAAAGGGCCTACCTAATAATGTCGGATGGATTGATGTCAAGTCGTGGGGGATTGTTCGTATGAGGAACTTACCTAAACAATATGATAGGTATGTCATGGTGTCTTGAAACAACGTGATAGTTACCACGTACTTACCAGTAAGTAGCCTAACAAGACAAAATTTTGCGGCTTGTCATGTGGTGTTTATGTCATTAAATACATGATGCATTGGAATGGACATTATCTTAGTGAGTCACCCACCCAGGTATAGATAATGTCATTCCAGCATTACATAAATATATTTTTCCTAGGAATACATATATTGTGTTGTTTGAGACTAAGGTTTTGTGGACATTTTTTATGTTAAAATGCTATGATGAAATGGAAGTATTCCGGAAGAAGATATGCTGTAGGTTGATACTCTCCAAACACAACAAGAGCCGAAGACTATAGAATAGAATGCCTAATTGATCTGGTTACAACTTATATTTCCACAGAGGGCAAATAGGAAGCTGATGCCGAATGCCCAACAGAAGACAAATGCCAATGAAGTGCAACAAGACGAATCTTATTTTTTCCACAAAGAGAAATGAACCAGAGGCCCAGATGGGAAAAATTATAAAAGCCATACCAATATCACTACATAATCTTCTCTTGTACCGTAGACACAAAGACGTCTCTGCACCACTGTGCATCTTTCGTCATCTCCGAATTTTTATATTGGTGATGTCCCATATAGAGTTTGTTTTAACCTTTCGAGGAACCTAGTACAATGCGTTTGTGTTTGCGGTTGCCTCGTATAGTAATCTCAAATCTCCATTGATTTGTGGACGTCATAAAGGAATGTCATTCAATACAGGCAGTTGCCATGCAACTGAGCAGCAATCCGGTTTTAAATTACAAACCTGCAACACGCACGATCGATATTGTGTGGGCGCGTGCACACTGCACGATGGTAGCACGCACGTGCACGGGTGATGACAATCCCCATCACGCCAGGAGAAGTTCACGCGGGAAGTCTGGGTGAAAAGCTTTCTTTCTTGCATGCATGCGAATGTGGACAAAAAAATGTTATTCCGAATTTTAAAAAATCTAAAAATAAACTGTCAGAACAAGATCATATTATAGCCAAAACACGTTTGTATGCCATCTTGAACAAACTAATAAAGTGCCAGAATAAATATTATCTGTAAATTTTTAAAGATCAAAACAAGTCATTATTATACGCAGAACAAGTTTGTATGTCATCTCGAACAAAACAATTGTAGTGTCAAAACAAATCAGAACAAGTTATTTTTATAAGATTATTATTATGGCCAGAACAACTTTGTTTGTCATCTCAAACAAACAAACAGAATAAATCAGAACAACTGTCAGAACAAGTTAAATATGGCATAGTAACTTTATCATAGTAAACAAATAATTGAACACCTAAAAAATGATTATCTAGTTAAAAATGTCAAGATGAACAAAACTCCTATAAACAATAAATGGAACACTAAACAAATTCAAATATTATAAATATAAAGAATGAAAAGATAGAAAAAAAGAATGAAAAGATAAATACTGTCTATTTTTTCAAAAAGCACTCAAAATACAATGGAACTCATAACTTAGTAATTTCTTTTTTTTGCAAATAATCAGTATTCCCCGTGTCGTTTCGAAATTTGGATGTGCACGTTCATATAAAAACACGATGAAACAGAACACAGCTGCATATATAAATGATATCCTCTTTTAGGCACATATATGATTGGCGATATGACCGGGTGCTGAATTTTTAATAAGGTTCACAGGCCGAATAGAGTATGATCACGAGACTTCATTGATTCACAGGCTGCACCTCCCTCTTGTTCTGGGCTGGAAGACTCCTTTATATGAGAACACAGAAAATTATGAGAAGAGAAACATATGCTTATATGATAAAGGAAGAAACTACCGGATACATGAGATTTTTTTAGTTGAGAAATCAGTGTTGTAGCTCAAAGGAAGAAACTTCTGTGCTCTATGTTTTTGCGCAAAAAAAAAGCCCGCAGCAACACACGGACACATTCCTAGTGCTAAACTAAACGACAACTATTTGAGGCAGCTTGGGTTACGCAGGTTCGACACGAACCTCTGAGTGTTCCGCGCCAACAGCAATGCTGCTGTGTGCGTAACCCAAGCTGACTAGTAGTAGTACTCCTATCCTGCCATGCCGGATAGAAGAACGAGAGAGAAATGTCATACTCCAGCCGGTTGCTCGGTTCAGGGAGGAGTATTCTCAGGGAGGAGTAGCAGACTTTCCAGTTTCCACCACGCCGCCTGCCGCCCTGTGCGCAGTCGCTGCCAGCCCGACATCGAGGCTATAGAGATGGATCCACCCTAGATACTCCAGCCGGCAGCCGCTGGGAACCAGCTCCCCACGTCCCTACAACTCCGCCGCCTACTTCATCTGCGCCGCCACCCATGAAACCCAACCCGCCTCGTCCTCAAATCTCGCGGGCTGCGCACTAGAGAATTCCATGGACGACGCGTCAGCAGCCTCCCCCCCCCCCAACGCGGGCTTCGCTTCGGGGAGAAGCAAGCTACGGCGAGGGCAGGCTGCTGTGGGCCACGCGGTGCACCATCATTATTACGATGGACGACGGGACAGGGCCTCCCTCCTCCGCTCCCCTCCCGTCGTGTCGTCCGCAGCCACAGCCGCTGCCCACCCTGAGGAGTAAGCTGGACCCGCTGTGTTACGTGTGCCACGTGGTGCTTCAGCCTAGGTTACGCGGCTTGCTGCCAAGCTAAGGGGTACGCACAGTCACTGTGTCATGTCGTGTGTACAGCCTTGATGGGACGGGACGGAACTGCTGCTGCAGGCGCCTCCGCTCCCATCCCGTCGTGTCGTCCACAGCCACAACAGCGCCGCCTGCCCTGAGGAGTAAGCTAGACACACTGGGTTACGCACAATCCATGATGCACACACGTACTGCATCCACTCTGCAATTAAGCTTAATTGGTACCCACTAACGATTTCTCTTGCCTCTCAACACGCCATGTCATAACCCACTACACGCCATGTCACTATGCCTTCGTCGATTTTCTGTAACTAATAGCATGTTGTATTTGCGAGTAGCACGCCATAAAACTCTCGCAGTTGAAATACATGTAGGATCAATCATTTAAGAATGGTTCTCGCTCAACAAAATTAACATGCTTTCATATATATTATTGTTTACAGATAAATATCATCATGTAATCATTTTGGTATTTCTAGTTTCACATTTCACCTTAAAATTTTGCTTAAAAATTCCCGCAGCAACGTGCGGGGTATCACCTACTACTTATTAGTTACTCCTACCTCGTCTGTGACATCGCGATGATCAATTAAGCTGGACCCGCTGGGTTACGCACAATCCATGACGCACACACGGTGCTTCTGCCTAGGTTACGCGGCTTGGTGCCATTTGTACGTTGGGATCGTACCACCTGCTCCGCGTCGTCGGGTGACACGCTAGTGCTCCCCCTAGTTTACGCATGAAGGGATTTCACATTTTTCCGGTGCACGGCTCGGCGATTACGAAACCCAAGCTACGGCTGCCCCGCGTGGCCGGGTTACACGCGCATGGCTCGCCGGGACGTGGCACAGGCTACTGCAGGGATCAGGAGATTTTAAGATCCGGTTGCCGGAAAACCGCCCGGAGCTACTATAGATACACGCGGGCCACACCACAACATGGAATGTGCAAGTGCAAACCGCTAATCCTGGTGTTGCCACGGGCACGGGCCCACGGGGTCCGTTTACTACTCCTCGTCTTCGGCTGTTGCTCGCGTCGCCTATCATACCTTCCACGGCTGACACCGGGCCCGCATTCCAGGACCCACATGGTAGCAGGTGGGAACTTACGAGTTTGCCCAGTTTTTTTCTTTTTCATTAACGTATTTTCGTGGGGTTGAAAGTCCGCGACCGCTTTGGACTTTTCAGATTCTGTCTGCTTGGTTTCCTTGTTTCCACCCCCTCGGAGGACTTGAGCAGTTGAGCGGCAGTCGTGGCCGTCAGCGCCGATTGATTCATTTCTTCGTCACACAGGTCAGGCCCTACATCCTTGCTCGTACACATCGAAACTGATGGTTTGCGCTCTTCTAGTTTTGTCTTGGGTTCGAGGCGCTCGGATTGTTTCTGTTATGGAGCAATGATTTAAGAACTTGCGTCAGTAATGTACATCCGTGTTGCCTTTATTTCAAGAACTTTGGTACTGATCGAGGTTAGCGGCGGAGGCGGGCCCCAGTCGGTGGCGGCATATAGTGGGGGCGGGGCAGGCAGGATGATGGGGAGGCGGAGGGTGTGGTAGCCCACCACCTCTTCCGCCCCGCCACCACCCTCACCCAATTCACGAGCATTTGATTTGATTTGATTTTTTTAGTTCCATCCTGTCGTTTTGGCGAGTGTAGGAAATCATAACTTGCTTGGATGCCTTTCAATGTTTGCCCAACCTAATTCTAGGCATGTCTAGAAATTTTGGCTACCAATGCAGTTGTTCTTGTTGTCGTAACCAAGCAGGCGCTCTCTCTCTTTTTTTTTGGAATTAAAGGCAGGAGCACTGCCACATCATATAAGAAGAAGGAGCCTATTTTGTAATTATTTTATCCCTGAAAAGGCTACTTGCCAGGGATCACCATAGGAGCTTTGATACTGCTGTGGAAATGGATCATTTGAGCAGAGATGCTGAAGGTATCCTGAACTTTCTGTGTTTATGCCTTGTCGTCGTTCCTTTTCCTTTCTATTGTAAGTTAATGCACCATAGTGTCTGATTGCTTATTCTGCTACTTTGTAGGAGATAGTGGCCATCATCAGGTTGCCACGGGGCAATTTGATAGTGTCACTGAAGGTGAAGTGTACATGCCATATAACTCAAAAGCGCAAAGCTCCGTATTCTGATTGATTTGTCAATAAATTTTTTAACCATGTAGTAAGTTTGTCCAATTAGGATTGTTGCTGGTCAAACTTAGGCCAGTCTCAGTGGGGTTTTATGGAGGGTTTTATGGTATTCAATTTCCTGACATAAATCTGTAACATAGTGTTGACGTTAATACATCCATCACGAAAATATTGATGCTACTTCTCATGGGACTTGAAAGGTTTGCTGTTCACATGCTCTGGATCATCAGCCGGCTTTAGACCATGATAGATGTAAGGATAAACATTTGGCATGTCAATTTCGCCGCTGTTTGGGTTGCTAGTTGCTACCAGAATCTGCCAACTCATCCCTCTTATTTTATCAAAGTATATTGGCATGTTTGGGTTGGTAACATGCTATCTAGTTTATTATAGCATTGTTAGCATATTACTTTTTTTAAGGATTCAAGATGGAAACTTATATCAGTAATGTTTCAGATGATGAATTCTCATGTGCCGATGACAAGCCCAAAGTAAAGTTCATTGATTATCAAAATAATGGTCTTCATCAGCATCATGACCCTGATTATTGTCATGTGATGATTACAGATCCTTTCACTTTCATTGACGGCAAACCAAAATCCATCCTCTTTGGAGAAACATGTTCAGACACCATAAAAATAGAGAATACCTCTCCTGAATCTGTGTTTTTATGTAGGATAAAAATATTCGGTTCAATCCCAGAAAACAGCTTTGTTTTATCAATGAGTTCACCACTAGATGGTGGTAAATCTAATCTGGAAGACATTACACTTCTGCCTGGACGGACTAAGACAGTTTGGCTCACATGTATGCCTAAAGATATTGGTTTGCATACATTAGTTGTGCATTTTTGTTTCGGAGATACGACGATTGAACATGTAGCTTGTCTAATGGTCGATGATAATATCTCTAAAGCATTATATGTTTGTACACCTCATTATTAGAGATGCTCTCAAAATATAAAACTTGATTACTCTCCAATTGTGCCATGTATCCATGAGCATGGTCCAATTAGACGAAGATCTGATGCCTTTTCCTTGGATTTTAGCGTGGCAAACTACTATGAAACTTTCATGTCTCTTTTAACCATGGAAGAATCCCATCTCAAGGTATTTCAGCATCCATAGTAGATTAATAGTATTAATATGCAAATTTTATTTTGAAAAATTGTTATTTGGTAACTTCAGATATCCACTTGCAGGAGTTAATAAGATCATATGACATGCGCAGTGTCTCATTAGAACTTTTGAGTGGCTTTCCATTTATTGAAGTCCCTGGTTTGGCAGAAAGGAGGCCATCACCACTCCACGGGGACAATATATCTGTTACCTATGTTGGTACACATGCTCAGACTTACAAAGTTAGTAACCTATCATTGATGTTTGAATATTTATTTGTCATTCTTAAAGGTCAGATATAGGTATATATATGCTACCAACAATTAATTATATGTTTGGCATTTTCGTCAGGGCACCATTACAAAGGTTGCAGCGAATGGGATATTTGTAGAGTTCGGTTATGAGTTCTACAACAATCATCATAATCACCATCCCAAGTACCGGTACAATGTTCAGTTCAGATACAATGAAGTTGACTGGAGGCTCTACAGGTCTTTAAAGAGTGCACAACATTTTGGAGCTAAGATTTTATTTCCCTCCCAATCACCAGTAAGAACTGTGGAAAAGGTGTATTTTTTGCCTTTGATCCCACACTTAAACACCAAGCAAAAAATGCGGTTGCAAGGATACTTAGCTGCCGTGGTCTTCCACCATATGTCATACATGGACCTCCAGGAACTGGCAAGACATTGACAGTTGTAGAGGCCATTTCTCAAGCAGTCAAACAAAGGAAAAATGTTCTCGTATGTGCTGCTTCCAATGCATTAGCTGACCTTCTATTGAAAAAGCTCCTGCCACATATGACTTGCCGCCCTTGTGATATCTTCAGGCTGAACGCCCCAAGCCGTCAATATGAAGATGTAGATCCTATATTGATCCAGTACTGCTTTGTTAAACATAAAAAATTCAAATGCCCCTGTTTGGAAAAATTGAAGCACTACAGGATTGTTATAACAACATACATGATTTCTTATCTACTGCGACATAAGAACATTACCCGAGATCATTTGACACACATTTTTCTTGATGATGCTGGGCAAGTTTCTGAACCAGAGGCGATGATTCCTTTATCCCTATGTGGAAGCGACACTGTAGTTGTGTTAGTAGGAGATCCAATGCAATTGGGGCCGTTGGTTTATTGTAGTGAAGCAGAAAAGAATGGTTTGGGGAAATCATATCTGCAAAGGCTGCTTGAATCTTAGCAATACCAAACAGGGAATTCTAACTATGTGACAAAGCTTGTGATTAATTATCGTTGCCATCCATTAATCCTGAAGCTACCATCGAAGCTTTTGTACAGTGGTGAAATGATCTCTCATGACAAACATAATGTGCCATTGACTTATGATTGTATTGGTCTACGTAATAATCTGTTCCCTATTCTTTTTATCGGAATACATGGATGTGATGAGATGGACAACACTGATCCATCATGGTTCAATAGGATTGAAGTTAGTAAGGTTGTAAGCCTTGTAAGGAAACTCACAAGCAGCAGTCTTGTCTGTGAAGCTGATGTAGGAGTGTTGACATTGCTAACGTCATCGACTAGAAACGGATATAAGATCCATCTCTATCGACGGCACCAGAAATGCAAAGGTATATCTTAACATGATGCTAAGTGTATATCAGATGTTGCTTTCAGATTAAACTAAAAGGTGAACTCCGACACGATTCATAGCACAACTCGATATAGGTTGTCAGCCCTAACTGGTGTGCCAGAAAACGCATGGATATGGTACTCTTACATATGCCTTGGATCTCTAGAAAAGAAGATATATATAAACTGGGAATCCGCAAGCGCACAGATATGAATATACCATTGTAGCATTTTAACCAGGAGTAAAACCAGGTATCGTATTTATATTCAACCACAGGGAAAGAAGTCTATCTAATCCATAATAGCTAATACATGCTCATCTCTCAGTTTTATAATGTAGAGTGGCCAAAATATATCAATTGCTATAAACAGGGGTAAGTCACATAAAGATAAAGATATTGATAGCATTGTTCAAGTCATAACATCATGAGCAGCTAGAAAGTGTCATTATAGCATGAGAAATATAGCAAAGTCTAGTTAGAGAGGATACTCCTCGGTAACTCTAAACTATATGTCAGTGCAAACTATGATTAGTGCAAACATTTAACAATCATGGAAGAAGAACTATTATATCAATGCATGGGGAGACTATCCAAGAGGATCAAGGCTGAAACTTGAAACAACCCAAACAGTATAAGGCTCCACTAGTCCTGTACACGGGGGGTGGACTGCGAAGGACTCAATAGTGCTGTCACCACCACGATCTACCACATGACCCGGCATATAGGGTGCAATCGCAGATAAATACAATATAAGCACCACGCTTACACTGTCTTTACCGTTCACCCATGTTAACAAATGATCTAGGTGAGGGCTATACGACTCCATACATGAATATAAAGGCAAATCAACTATGCTAAACATGTAATCATAATAAACACCAAAGCATATAATGTCGAATATAATCATTGATAAGAACATATGTCTGTATAACAAATGTAAGGAACTAGATAAGAACATACAAGAGTGAAGCTAGATCAGTATCTCGATCAGCCTCTAGACGATCAGGAGCCAAGTAGATGCCTTGCCTCCTCCTAGATCTAGACTAGCTAGCTACTCTGCTATATGGTGTCTCTAGGGCGTAGTATCTCTAACATGATGACTTGATCTGGTGTATGCAAACTCAGGTTTCCAGATGCCTCTGCCAGGGGGCAGGGGGGTTGCTTATATAGCCCTGAGGGGTAGACGCGCGCCGTTTGATCAAACCGACCTAACGAGTGGTTTAGATTGATCCTCGTAGGCGGTGGAAGAACCTTCTGGAAGTAGGGTTGAGGTGGCACCGGGGGAGGCCGACCGGCCCCACCACCAGGCCGATCGGGCTGGGGTGGGCCCCCCTCGGGGCCCACTTCGGCCAGGTGGTCCGTCGCTTATTCTAGATGCTTCTTTCTTGGGTGCCAAGTCACGTTGAGTTCCGGAGCCTTCTGGAGTCTTCTAGATTCGATTCTTTTAGCACTTTTCCCGAATGGTTCCTGGATTTATATAATTTACCAAATCTCCAGAAAAACTGTTAGTGGCACCCTATTCTAAGTTGATATTAACATTTATGCCCTTTTATCATGTTTTGTTGACTTATAAATATATAGGATGAGATGTGTCAACAAGGAGTCATTGCTCCATACCGCCAGCAAGTTACAAAGATTAAGAAAGCCCTTAAAAAACTTGACATGACTCAATTGAAAGTTGGTAATGTGGAACAATTCATAGGTGAAGAGCGGGACGTGATAATCATCTCTACACTCAGGTCAACTGTAAAGTATAATGAATTTGACAAGTTGTTTAATCTTGGATTTTTGAGCAATCATAGAAGGTTCAATGTTGCGATCACCCGTGCAAAATCACTGCTCATCATTGTCGGGAACCCTGATATGATCGCAAAGGTAATACTCTCTCTATCATTATCTATATCAATCAAGATGCACTAATATTTATACTTCCATCAAATTTACAATTTCAGGATTTGCACTGGGATAAGCTCATGCGGTACTGTGCTGATAATGGTTCTTATCAAGGATGCCCACTACCACCATCGCACTATGGGTCTTACTAGTTTTAGTTAGGAGCCTAATAGTTGTTATGAAATGAATACTTTGTGGATTGCTTGTTACACGTGCTCGTCTAACAAGTAAGTTCAGGTATCCATGATGCTGCAGCAATTTGGTTGCCATGGCAACAACACAATCTGAACTAGCTGGCATCTCTTGTGGTGGTGGTTGGCTCGGTGTGGGACATCGTTGGCAATGACAACGGTGCTGGTGGTTGTTGTCGTCCGAGGTTGCAGCTACCGATATGTGTCTTATTGGTTTGGTTGAGTTCAGCCAGTGGAGTTGTGCATCGCGTTGATATTGATTTTACTCATCTAAGGCATGGGACAATGGCAGAATCGCCGTCGTCGGACCCAACTATCCAGGCCGCCATTGAACGTCGCCAAAACCAGGTGATTCTTTCTTTCTTCCTGGTTAAAAGTGACGTGATGGGATCTGTTGCTGGACAAGTTGGTGGAGGTGAAGAAGCTATGCCACTATGTTTTAGTGATCTTTTTAGCCCGTTGGTGTGACTCACCTAGTTGCTCAATGTAAGTGATGAACTGATGTCATTGTGAACTGATTTCCCTCAACACTGACTAGGTTACGCACGGCGTCGGATACGGAAAATCCACGCTGCGTCCTGTCGTGGTCACTTTCAGGAGTCTGCAGTGTTGCGTTCCTGTTCACTGTTGAGTTATAAATAGAGTGTTGCGTTCCTGGTAAGTGTTGAGTTATAAATAGTGTTGAGTTACGCACCTATAAGACTGCTGGCTGCATGGCTCAACACTGAATGGGTTACGCACAGATCGGTTGCGCAAAATCCACGCTCCATCCGGTCGTGTCGGGCCTGATTGTTTGAGAGTCAAATGTGCCCTACCAAAATTGGGGCATGTCAAAACATGGGCATGCCAACATTTTCTACTGAAATCTGGGCAAAAGTTACACATGTTTTAGTGTTAAATGTAATAGCCAAAATTTTGGCACTCAATTGGTTTGATGCCAAAGCACATTTGCCAAAAATATTGGTCATGCCCCAATTTTGGTTTGGCAATTTTGGATCTCAACCAATCAGGCTCGTCGATTCTGCGTGCCACCTGCACCAGCTCAGTTACACACGGTTCGGCGACGCACCATCCCATGGCGCGTGCATTACCGACTGCGTTACGCACCTTGACGGTTACGAATAATCCACGCTGCATTCTAATTCGACGCACCATGCTACTTGGTTACGCACCATCCGTTCTGCATGGTGTGTGCATCACCGACTGGGTTACGCACGTAGTCTGTCACGCAAAATTCCTATGCATCCGGTCGTGTCGTTCCATCGCGTAACCTGGAGCCGATAAGGTTACGCAAAATGCACGCTGCATCCGGTCGTGTGGATTCATCGCGTAGCCTGCACAGGTTACGCACCGTTTGTGCTGCTTGATGCAACACCGTATGGGTTACGCACCTTAAGACCATTGGCTTTATGGTGCAACATGGACTGGGTTACGCACGGCGTCGGATACGCAAAATCCACGCTGCATCCAGTCGTGTCGATCCTGCACGTCACCTGCTCCAGCTCGGTTACGCACGGTTCGGCGACGCACTGTGCATTACCGGCTGGGTTAGGCAGAATCCACACCACCTCCGGTCTTGTCGATTTAGTTCGGCCGTTCCCTTGGGCTTTCTATGAATTGACAAAGGCTTGCCTAGGCCTACTCGTCCTCACAGCTAGAGATCTCTCAGAGCTATGGCCGAATCCCGCCCCATCCGCCGCCGCCGCAGCCGTCGGCACCCGCCCCAGCTGCCGCTGCAGCCACCGGCACCCGCTCCCACCACCATAACCGCGCTCGGTGATGACATCCTCTACAAAATCTTCCTGCGCCTCCCCGCCATCACGAGCCTCACCCGAGCGGCATTCACCTACCGCGCATTTCTCGGCGTCGTCCGCTCCTCCCCCGCCTTCCGGCACCGCTTCTGTGTGCTCCACGCGCAGCCGCTCCTCGCCCTGTTCATGAGGCCCTACATGTGCGCCATCGTCCCTGCAGCTGCAGGCAAGCGCAGCGACATGGTCGCCGCCTTCGGCGGTCTACTTCAAAACTCCGACTCCGAGTCTGAGTGGTATATCGAACCTGATGTCCCCTACAGTGAGGGGTATGCCAGCTTCGTCAGCAGCTCCACCTACCAATGCGCCTCCTACAGCCCGCACTCAAAGGCTCTGAAAATCTACCCCAAGATGGCCAAGGATCTCTGCTTGGACTTCCTCACAGCCGACACCTTTCTTGAGTTCTACGCGCTCTCAGAAGACGGCAAGGAGAAGAAGTTGTCCTGCGTGGTCTGTGTCCACCGGAACAGTGCCTGGACATGGGCGCGCGTGGCCGTCTTCTCGTCGCAGACCATGGAGTTGCGGGTTGTTTTGCCGCAGACGCAGACATGGGGAGTGCTGAATGTTCATGAGAAATTCCCCACTAGCACAGTTGTCAATGGCTTCGTCTGTTGGATACACAAGTGGCAGGGATGCATCGTCGCCCTCAACACTGAGGCATTTCAGTTCTCTCGGATGGAACTGCCACCGACCTTGAAATGGCCAATGTCAGTGTTTCAGCTTGGTCAGACCAATGATGGGAAGTTGTGTGTCGTCTGTGCACTGCAATGCATGCTTTCTGTTTGGCTCTGGGAAGCCAATGATGAGGGTGTCAAGAGATTCATGCCGCAGGAGATGATCTTATTGCGCCCAACTTTCAATAAGATCACCGAGCTTTCAGAAGAGGCTGATGTTGAAATGCATCCTATGGCAGTTATCAATGGCTTTGTGTACCTATCTGCCTACCTAGGTTGGGACCGTCGGTATTTGTTCCTCTCCTTCTGCTTGGAAACAGGCGAGATGAATTTGTTCTGTAAGGAAAGCCAGTTTGTAATATCAGAAGGTGTTCCGTACATCATGGTCAGCTGGCCGTCGTCTTTAAATGGCAAGGTGAGCCTATACGTATACGTATTCCTTGTGACATGATAAAATATGTTCCGTCCCTCAGTTGTAGGCTGTTCTCATCACACGACAGTAGGTCATCGTATTATTGTGGAATTCTGTCATCGGCTTTCTGCTTTAGATGAAGTAACATGAATAAAATTACTTATAACCGTGCTGCTCAATTGCTGATTGTATACGATACATTATATGATACCATAAGGATTTATAATGTTATTCGCTATATTTCATGTTGGAATTCTTTGTCCACTTACTTTATAATGCTAACCAATTCAAGGGTATCATATTTCAGTTTCATTAGTACTGTAGTACACGCTAAGCAATTTGATTTGTATAATTAGAACCTATTACTCGTTCCTGCTGGCTGCTACATTTTTTTCTATGCAAAATCTTATATTACATATGAGTTATCTTTATGTCACAGGAGGATTCAGACACCGCAATTACAGGAAAAATGTCTGAAGATGGTGGTCCTATGGGCACTGAAAAGGCTTCTCCTGTCCTTTTCACAGCGTTGAAATCATTCAGAGAACAACTAATTGATGATGACAACTCTAAATTTGCAGAGATAGAGGCCTTCTTACTTGATGATGAGACGAACTCTCTTCTGAATAGAATCACTACTTTAGAGTCAGGATTGGAAGCTGCAAGACATTGTGTCTTGAGAATAGGTACTGAACCCAATAGCACGAATTAGCAGGGGATGGAGAGAGCAAGCTGCTGGCAAATGTGCAAGGGAATGTTGGGTAGAGCCTGTTCCCGATTCTTTATTGGGTGACCCTAGTTTTGTTGTCTCGTCTTAATTTGGGCTTTTATTGAGACGTGTTGTGAGGGAAGGATGGAGCCGTTATGTGATAATGGTGTCATGTTCCATGTCTGTTTAGTGTCACTATGTCATCTGTCGTTTTTCCAAATATGTCATTGTTACCCCCATATGTCTTTACATGAATAGAAATGTGACAGAAAAGGCATTTACCTTGCGAAAGCTAACGATTTCATGTTTTCCAAATTCTTGAATATATGCCAGTTGCCTCCTGCTTCTTGGAAAATAGCCGATTCCTTCGAATTTGCCGATCCGATTCTAAATGGCATCAGCATTGCCGATTACCGTGCTCAGCGACAGAGAACCCACCAAGGTATTCGCGTTGAGGAAAGCTGGGCTTCATAGATCCAAGTAACCATCTGTGGCACCAGGCTCGGCGCCAAGCTGTGGGCCGGCCTCTGGGCTGCAGGGCTCGGCCTGCCACAGTGGGATGAGGGCATTCTCTCTGGATGTTTTTTTTGTGAATTACACAGTAGTACATCGGAGATGCTCACAATGCACACATACTCATCTGGTCGTGCCGAATCAGCTCGTAACCTGCACTGGTTACGCACCATCCGTGCTGCTTGATTGATGCAACACCGACTGGGTCGTGTCGAATGCAGCTTGCGCACCGTCCTTGATGCTTGTTGGTATTTGTTAAGCCTACAGAAATATTATGATGGATAATCCGCAAGCGCACGGATACCGGTGAGCATTCCACCCGGGAGAGGGTTTTAAATATCGAATCCACAAGGAGAATGGTAAAGAGAGTATCTGAGGTATACAACTAATCACTGAGTAGCTGTCAAGGACTTGACAGAAAGAGAGATAAGGAAAACTTAAGGATGTCTGGTTCTTATTCTCACAAGCTATGTCTATATTGTTCTTATGGGGTGATTGTCTGAATGCACACTTAGGAAAGGGAACCTCCCGAGAATCTATGGGGGGAGTCCTACGGTTTCTATAGACGGGAGGTGGACTGCAAAGGACAAACGGGAACAAGGTCACTTCCCGCTTCTACCACACGATCCGGAATATAGAAGGCATTCATAAGCTAGCTAGTCTAAGCACCACGCTTACACTAAACATGCAACTTTAACTCAAGAGCGACAGGAATTAAAGTACTCAGAGAGTTATGAACCGTAAGAACAATAAAAACAAAGTTACTCACTTGAATAAGAAGTCGATCTTTCCACAAGGTCTCAGGATCAGGCTCCAATGGAGTTGATCCCAGAGGTAGAAGATGAAGAGGAGACACCGACAGGTCCGGGCCTTCCATCAGCTTCGCCTCTACCGCTCTCTAATCCTCTCGAACAAGATTAGCTAGATCTAAATAGATCGTGGCTCTAATCTCTCAACTTGATACTAACTCTCCAACTCTAATTCTAATCTAGAGCTCTAATCTCAGATAGGCATGGAGGATCTGATAGAATGAATTGTTGTCTGCCCTAGGGTCAGGGGGTCTGCTTATATAGCCCGGAGGAGATGACGTGCACCGTACGATCAAACCGACCTTAACTTGTGGTTTAGATTGATCCTCATAGGCGATGGAAGAACATTCCGGAAGCTGGGCCCATTTGGCGCTAGGGGGGCCGACCGGCCCCACCACCAGGGCGATCGGGCTGGGGTGGGCTCCCTCGGGGTCCACTTCGGCCAGGTGGGACCTTGATCCTTCTAGATGCTTCTTTCTTAGGTGCTAAGTCACGTTGAATTCCGGAGCCTTCTGGAGTCTTCTAGAGTGGTTTCTTTGCATATTTTCTGAATAGTCCCTGTAAATTCAAAGATTCACCAAAACTCGTGGAAATTGTCAACATAAACCCTAATAAGGTGATCTAATTATATTTTAGTCCTTTTTCCAGTAAATGTGAGGGGAAATATTCATAGATAAAATGTGCCAACAAACTACCCCACACTTAGGCTTTTACTTGTCCTCGATAAAAGGATGGTTTACAACCGTAGAGTCAAGAATCAACATAATTATACTCCTTAGTCATATCTGTACTTAGGGGATATCTTAGCATAGTTAGAAACAGATCACCTTTATTTCTCAAATCAAGTCAATGGAGAGAGTTTGAATAAGTGTTTTTTTTAAAAAAAAAAGAAAATGCAGCCTTGCTTACTCCTTTGTGATACTCTCAAATATATGTGAAGTTTTTAGAATGTAAAGATGTAGCAGACTTACTTTGCATATATTGCTGGGTTGAAATCTGTATCCATGAAGAGGCCTGTCATAGGTCGTAGATCAAGATATGTGCGTGTGTCAAATTTTAAAAACCACTGCTCTGACTTTAGAATCTTCTATCTTTTCCCATTTTTTAGAACAAGGTATTCAGCTATTTTGTGGAGAGTTGGGTTCTACTCACCCTCGGACACGCGTCCATTATTACTCTCTCACTTATTATTTTAGAGAAGTGGGCCCAACTCACCCTCGGACACATGTCCATTATTCTTCTCTTTTTTTATGCCTTTTTTTCTGAGAGGGGGGTTCTTCTGACCCGTAGAACACTTGTCCATTTTCTCCTCTCTCTCACTTTTCTCTCCACTCATAATTTTTTTTTCTTTTCTTTCTTTGGCTTTTTCTCTCTTCTTCTTTTTTTTTAGTTGTACCTTTTTTCATGATATGGGAGACAGAGATCAAAAATATTAGAGCATAGATACTTTAGTGAAAGCAGTGTACGTGATCTTGATCACAGACTTAGACAAAACTTCAACATAGCTCTAGATTTGACAAAGCTCAATACAAGTAAGCAGCATTTAATCAAATTTATTTTCAATGAAAGCTCTGCTGAGATATATTATTGATCACAAAGGAGAAACTTAGCTAATGATTTTTAAAGCACTCTCCATAGACAAGATAAAAGAAAGATGGTTCTCATTATTCTAACCTCATTCTGATCATCCCAAAAGCAATAAATATTTCTAAGAGTATAAACATGTGAAACTTTATCTTTTAGGTTATCAGGACATTTTAGCAAGGCATCTTTATTTAAATTCGAAACGGAAAGCAAATTACAAAAATTTAAAAAGTTCAGGAAGCAAACCGAGTGGTGGACGAAACGTGGCCGAACTGGGTTCTACCGTGGTTCGTCGTGCGAGTCGTTTGTTATGTGCTTTTCCCGTTTTTCTTGATTTTGGTCGTGGAAGATGCCGTTTGGTCGTCTATTCTTCTCCCCACACTTGTTTTCTGTTATCTTGCATGCACAGTATGGTGGAGACAAAAACATATCCAAAAATATATATATATAGGCAAAAATAGCTCAACTTGTGGAATACTTCTTTATTAAAAGAGAGAGCACTTTATTAAACAACTCTAACAACTAAAGCAAACTAACTAACTCGAACTAACTATCACTAATGTGCTCTCTAACTAAGGTGTTTACAAAGGGCGCTTGCCCTTCTTAAGGTCGCGGCTATGGTCTTCCTCATCGTCCCTTCGCTTCTTTGATTCTAACAGTTTGAGGACGGTCTTGGTGAGGGAAGTGTTGACGCGGTGGATCTCTTTGCAAGTTTCTACCAGGCTTGCTACTTCCTGCACTAGCTCAGCTACGGTCTTCCGGGTCTTCTGTTTCTGTGGCATCCGCTGGTTGGCTTCGATGACTGGAATTCTCTTGATTTGAGGTTCTTTGGCACGAACTCTGTCGATCGTAGCACGGCTTGAGGAGGTGGTGTACTTATGCACCCTTGTGTTGCCATGCTTGTCCATGTGCACGTCAGCGAGTCGCTCTCCATCCCTTGGTTTCTTCAGATCCATGTAGCTAGGAACACGGATCGGCTTCTTCTGAGCTGCTTCACGACGGCGATCGTACGGCTGAGCGTACATTGCCTGCCTGCTTTCTTTAGGCGGTGGCGGCGAATGTGGACAACTAGGTGGGAACAGCGAGAGAGGGCTGAGATCAGGAGGCAAGGAGGCTAGCGGCTTTGCTTCCTTCTCGAAAGGAACAACCGCCTTGGCTTCAAAGCTAAAGGGGATAAGCTGCTTGTCGGCCATTGCTGCTACTTGGAGGCTTTGGGATGAGAAAAAGGTGGAGGTCTGCCCCTGCTTATATATCGGTCACGGACTTGCAGAGGGGGTTGACCTAGCTTGGAAAGGCTACGGGATATCTCGTAAAAGATCCCCAAACAAGTTTTTCCAAAACTGAGCACCTTAGAGATAGCGTGGGCGAAAGCTGGCGGCACGAGGCGGCCGGCAGGGCCCGATCGGCCCAGTGAGGAGGCCGGTTGGCCCCCCACCACGTCGTCTCGCGACGATCTTCGGCGCGGGGTGCTCTAACCGTGTGGTGATCCTTAAAAACCCTAAGATGGCCCATTACGGCCTAAAATTAATATTCGTGGGAAAACAAAAGAAATCTATTTCATCTAAATGCTTAGACTCTTTATTAGGCTCTAAAAATATTTTAAGATGTTGACCATTTACCTTGAATAACGTACCTTCGTCGTCTTGAAGAGTGACGGCTCCGTGTGACGATGAATTCACCACCTTGTATGGTCCGTCCCACTTGCTTCGTAGCTTCCCGTGCCCAAAGAGTCGTACCCTAGAGTTAAAAAGTAATACCTAATCGCCTGGGTTGAATTCTTTCTTTATGATTCTCTTGTCGTGCCATCTCCTGGTTCTTTCCTTGTAGATCTTGGCACTGTGATACGCCTTCTCTCTCCGTTCTTTTAGCTTGGACAGTTGCATTTTTCGTTTTGTTCCGGCTGCTTCAAAGTCCATGTTCCATCTCTTTATTGCCCAATGAGCCTTGAATTCTAGCTCAACCGGCAAGTGACATGTCTTCCCGTAGACCAGTTGGTAGGGAGACATTCCAATGGGGGTTTTATAAGCTATCCGATAAGCCCAAAGTGCTTCGGGTAGCTTGTCTTTCCATTTTATCCCCATTTGGTCCACCGTATTCTGTAGAATGTTCTTGATCTGCTTATTGGACGTCTCTGCTTGACCACTTGTTTGCGGGTGGTAAGGAGTAGCGACATTGTGCTGGATCCCATGGTTCATGAGGTATTTCTCGAAGCGCTTGTCGATGAAATGGGATCCTCCATCACTTATCACTAACCTTGGCGTACCGAATCTCAGAAATATTGTCTCTTCAAACATTCTTATTGAGCTTTTGTGGTCAGCAGATCTGCATGGCAGGGCTTCAACCCATTTGGAGACATAGTCAACTGCCACTAAGATATACTCGAATTTTTCGGATTTTGGGAATGGTCCCATGTAGTCAATTCCCTAGACATCAAAGAGCTCGATCTGAAGGTTGGTTGTCAGTGGCATGGCATTTCTGGAATTGATGTTTCCGTGCCTCTGACAGGAGTTGCACCTTCGTACGAAATCTTTTGTGTCTTGATACATGGTTGGCCAGAAAAATCCGCTTTGCCAGATCTTTGCATGTGTGCGGAAAGCTCCATAATGACCTCCATATGGTGATGAGTGGCACTTCTCAATGATCTTCATTCCTTCTTCTGCCGGTACACACCTCCTAAGTAACCCGTCAGAGCATACTCGAAAAAGGTATGGTTCATCCCACAGGTGATGGCGACTCTCGTAAATAAGCTTTTTCTTGTCGGCTCCTGGTCGTACATACCCTGCAACCATAAAATTAACAATATCTGCGTACCAGGGGTCTGACCGGGCGATCCGATAGAGCATGTCCTCCCTCATTGCGTCATTGATGGGTAGTTCCTGTGGTTTCTCCAAATACATTCTAGACAAATGATGGGCAACAGAATTTTCTACTCCCTTCTTATCTTTTATTTCTAAGTCAAATTCTTGGAGAAGCAGAATCCATCTTATTAATCTAGGTTTAGCATCTTTCTTAGTGAGCAAATATTTTAAAGCAGCATGATCAGTGTAAACAATAACTTTTGCTCCTACTAAGTAAGATCTAAACTTGTCAATGGCATAAACAACAGCTAGCTGTTCTTTTTCAGTTGTGGCATAATTGAGTTGAGGTCCTGTCAAAGTTTTACTAGCATAAGCAATGGCATGATGTTTCTTGTCCTTTGTTTGCCCCAAAACAGCCCCCACAACATAATCACTTGCATCACACATAATTTCAAAAGGTAAAGACCAATTAGGGGGTTGTATAATGGGTGCAGAAATAAGAGCATTTTTTAGAGTTTCAAAAGATTTAAGACAAGCATCATCAAAGTCAAAAGGAACATCTTTGGCAAGCAAGTTTGTAAGAGGTCTAGCAATATGAGAAAAATCTTTTATAAACCTTCTATAGAAACCAGCATGGCCAAGAAAACTTCTGATTCCCTTGACATTAACAGGTGGAGGTAGTTGTTCAATTACTTCTATTTTAGCTCTATCTACCTCAATTCCTCTTTCAGAAATTAGATAGCCTAGCACTATTCCTTCTCTAACCATGAAATGACATTTTTCCCAATTAAGGACTAAGTGCTTTTCTTCACATCTTTGCAAAACCTTATCCAAGTTTTCTAGACAATCATCAAAAGTTTTTCCATAAACAGAAAAATCATCCATGAAAACTTCCATGATCTCTTCAATCATATCAGAGAATATAGACATCATACATCTTTGAAAAGAAGCTGGAGCATTACATAGCCCAAAAGACATTCTACGATAAGCATAAGTTCCATAAGGACATGTAAAAGTGGTTTTGCTCTAGTCACTGGGATGGATTGGGATTTGGTGATATCCAGAATATCCATCAAGAAAGCAAAAGAAAGAGTGATTTGCCAACCGCTCTAACATTTCATCAATGAAGGGCAGTGGAAAGTGATCCTTCCTTGTGGCTTTATTGAGTTTTCTATAATCTATGCACATACGCCAACCAGTGATGGTTCTCTGAGGAATTAATTCATTCCTCTCATTTTTCACAACTGTCATGCCTCCCTTTTTAGGCACAACTTGCACGGGGCTCACCCACTCACTATGTGGCACAGGATATATAATCCCGGCGTGTAAGAGTTTCAAAACTTCTTTCTTCACTACCTCTCTCATCGCATTGTTGAGTCTTCGTTGTGGCTCTCTAGATGGTAGAACATCAGGGTCTGTAGGAATGCGATGAGTGCAAAGGGCAGGACTGATGCCCTTAAGGTCTTGGAGCGAGTAGCCAAAGGCTGAGCGATGTTGTTCTAAGATGGTTATCAGCCTATGAGTCTCTTCCTGAGTGAGTTGGTCATTAATGATCACAGGAGACTCAGAATCATTGTGCAAAAAGGCATATCTAAGACCAGGTGGTAAAGGTTTAAGCTCAATGGGAGGTCTCGAGGGTTCCTCGGTTTCATCGAGGGGCTCAGATTCTGTAGGATTTTCTTCTTCCTCCTCGATGAAGAATTCAGTGACATCTTCTTGATTGGATTCTACGAAATGTTCTAGAGATGCTTCATTCACCTCTTCCATTGGGTCAGGTTCAGGACTGGGTTCGGTCTTAGTATGGATCGAATGTGAGAAGTGTAAGGGAACTTTAATGGTTTTGCCTAGGCAAACATCAGGTTTCCCTGTGTGTCCTTCTTTAAGGAGTTTTTCTAAAGGATAGCCTATTAAAAGATCGAACTCCTTAATATCACAAATGTGAAAGCTCAGGTGAATTGGCATGTCGTAAACTGAAATAGGTAAGACATAGAGAATTCCCAAACTTTGAATAATTTGTCCTGAGGAGCACTTTAATAATTTCGTTGTGGGAGATAATGGCTTGTTTTTAATAAACTGATGGAAAAAGGATAAGGCCATTATATTGATTCCCACAACCGGATTATAAAGGGCATCAAAGGGGGTTCCATTGATTGTACATTGAATTGGTATAGAAGGTAAATCCAAATGGACTACATCAGAGGAAAGCTCTGACTCTTCTAACCATTCCCCACTCATGATGGATGCAAGCTCCACAGTGTGTTCTCTTGAGAAGGTTTGCTCAAAAGGGTCTATCTTCTCATGTGAAGAAGATGTGTGCTTTCGAGGCCTCTTCTCTTTATGATATTTCGAGGTGTTTCCATAATCGGAAAATAAATCATCCTCGATATCATTTATAAAATCAGGTAGAGGAATTTCTTCTTGTGGTGATTCTATATGTTGGATAGCTATAGGTTGAGATGTTTCTGGCATAGGTTCTGGTGTAGCTATCTCTGGAATCTCTTCTTCTAAAGTTTTCTCTTCTAAAGGACCATCATTAGTGCTGGCTAGAATGTTGTCTAGGACAGTTCTAGCTTCACTAGATGTAAGGTGTATGAATGATCCATGAGAGGAGACATTCAAATAGGCTCTAGATTCCTTATTAAGACCAATATAGAAATGTTGAAGGAGAATATGGTCTTGAAGGCTTAGATCTGGTCCGGGTTTGCAAAGGAGTTCAAAACGTTCCCAGGATGAACTCATAGACTCATTATCCCCCTGTTTGAAGGATATGATCTTGATTCTGAGGTTGACTACTTTAGATAAGGGATAAAAATCCATGCAAAAATCTGCACGGAGAGTTCCCCAATCGCCTTTCATCTTCTCTTTGGTCCGGTCGTACCATTGGCGAGCTTTTCCTTTCAGAGTGAATGGAAAAAGCTTCCAACGGATAGTCTCGTCTGACATACCCTCAATGTGCAGGCAGTCACAAATTTGCTCAAACTGCTGGAGATGATGATAAGGGTCTTCGTCTTCTATTCCTAAGAAAGTGTTGGTTTGGACCATCTCTATTAACCGTGGGCGCAGCTCATAGGCATCAGATAGGATTGGTTTCGATGATGGCATAGGCCTAAGGCTGAGCTCTGAGGGTGCCGAAAAGTCTTTAATGAGGGTAGTGTCCATAAGGACAGTAGGTAATCTAAAACTAAAAAGAAAAAAGAAAGATACAAGATTAGTTATACTCGAAGAGTTTTCTCTTAACCGTTCTCCCCGGCAACGGCGCCAGAAATGCTTTTTGGTATTTATTAAGCCTACAGAAATATTATGATGGATAACCCGCAAGCGCACGGATACCGGTGAGCATTCCACTCGGGAGAGGGTTTTAAATATCGAATCCACAAGGAGAATGGTAAAGAGAGTATCTGAGGTATACAACTAATCACTGAGTAGTTATCAAGGACTTGACAGAAAGAGAGATAAGGAAAACTTAAGGATGTCTGGTTCTTATTCTCACAAGCTATGTCTATATTGTTCTTATGGGGTGATTGTCTAAAGGCACACTTAGGAAAGGGAACCTCCCGAGAATCTATGGGGGGAGTCCTACGGTTTCTATAGACGGGAGGTGGACTGCAAAGGACAGACGGGAACAAGGTCACTTCCCGCTTCTACCACACGATCTGGAATATAGAAGGCATTCATAAGCTAGCTAGTCTAAGCACCACGCTTACACTAAACATGCAACTTTAACTCAAGAGCGACAGGAATTAAAGTACTCAGAGAGTTATGAACCGTAAGAACAATAAAAACAATGTTACTCACTTGAATAAGAAGTCGATCTTTCCACAAGGTCTCAGGATCAGGCTCCAATGGAGTTGATCCCAGAGGTAGAAGATGAAGAGGAGACACCGACAGGTCTGGGCCTTCCTTCAGCTTCGCCTCTACCGCTCTCTAATCCTCTCGAACAAGATTAGCTAGATCTAAATAGATCGTGGCTCTAATCTCTCAACTTGATACTAACTCTCCAACTCTAATTCTAATCTAGAGCTCTAATCTCAGATAGGCATGGAGGATCTGATAGAATGAATTGTTGTCTGCCCTGGGGTCAGGGGTCTGCTTATATAACCCGGAGGAGATGACGTGCACCGTACGATCAAACCGACCTTAACTTGTGGTTTAGATTGATCTTCATAGGCGGTGGAAGAACATTCCGGAAGCTGGGCCCATTTGACGCCAGGGGGGCCGACCGGCCCCACCACCAGGCCGATCGGGCTGGGGTGGGCCCCCCTTGGGATCCACTTCGGCCAGGTGGGTCGTTGATCCTTCTAGATGCTTCTTTCTTAGGTGCTAAGTCACGTTGAGTTCCGGAACCTTCTGGAGTCTTCTAGAGTGGTTTCTTTGCATATTTTCTGAATAGTCCCTGTAAATTCATAGATTCACCAAAACTCATGGAAATTGTCAATCTAAACCCTAATAAGGTGATCTAATTATATTTTAGTCCTTTTTCCAGTAAATGTGAGGGGAAATATTCATAGATAAAATGTGCCAACAATGCTTGATCCAACACTGACTGGGTCGTGTCATTGCATTGCGTAACCTAAACCCGCAAAGGTTACGCAAAATCCACGCTACATCCGTTCGTGTCGATTCAGCGCGTAACCTACACTGGTTACGCACCATCCGTGCTGCTTGATTGATGCAACACCGACAGGGTCGTGTCGAATCAGCACGTAACCACAAGAGGTTACGCACCATCCATGCTGCTTGATGCAACACCGACTGGGTCGTGTCGAATCAGTGCGTAACATGCAGAGGTTACGCACCGTCCATGCTGCTTGATGCAACACCAACTCGGTTAAGCACGTAGTAGGTTACGCACCTTTAAGATGGTTGGCTGCATGGCTCAACACTGACTGGGTTACGCACTGATCGATTGCGCAAAATCCACGCTGCATCCGGTCGTGTCGATTCTACGTGTCACCTGCTCCAGCTCGGTTATGCACGGTTCGGCGACGCAGCATCCCATGGCGTGTGCATTACCGACTGGGTTACGCACCTTGATGGTTACGCAAAATCCACGCAGCATTCTGATTCGATGCACCATCTTGCTCGGTTACGCACGTTTCAGCGACGCACCATCCGTTCTGTATGGTGCGTGCATCACTGACTGGGTTTCGCACGGAGTCTGTCATGCAAAATCCCCACGCATTCGGTCGTGTCATTGCATCGCGTAACCTGGGGCTGATAAAATTACGCAAAATCCACGATGCATCCGGTCGTGTCGAATGCAGCTTACGCACCATCCTTGTTGCTTGATCCAACACTGACTGGGTCGTGTCGTTGCATCACATAACCTAAACCAGCAAAGGTTACACAAAATCCACGCTACATCCGATCGTGTCGATTCAGCGCGTAACCTGCACTGGTTACGCACCGTCCGTGCCGCTTGATTGATGCAACACCGACTGGGTCGTGTCCAATGCAGCTTACGCACCATCCTTGATGCTTGATCCAACACTGACTGGGTCGTGTCGTTGCATCGCGTAACCTAAACCCACAAAGCTTACGCAAAATCCACGCTGCATCCGGTCGTGTCGATTCAGCGCGTAACCTGCACTGGTTACGCACCGTCCGTGCTGCTTGATAGATGCAATACCGACTGGGTCATGTCGAATCAGTGCGTAACCACACAAGAAGTTACGCACCATCCGTGCTGCTTGATGCAACACCAACTGGGTCGTGTCGAATCAGCGCGTAACATGCAGAGGTTACGCATCGTCCGTGCTGCTTGATGCAACACCGACTCGGTTAAGCACGTAGTAGGTTACGCACCTTTAAGACGGCTGGCTGCATGGCTCGACACTGACTGGGTTACGCACTGATCGGTCGTGTCGATTCTACGCGTCACCTGAACCAACTCGGTTATGCACGTTTCGGCGACGCAGCATCACATGGCGCGTGCATCACCGACTGGGTTACGCACCGAGACGGTTACGCAAAATCCACGCTGCATTCTGATTCGACGCACCATCCTGCTCAGTTACGCATGTTTCGGCGACACCCCATCCATTCTGTATGGTGCATGCATCACCGACTGGGTTACGCACGGAGTCTGTCACACAAAATCCCCATGCATCCGGTCGTGTCGTTGCATCGCGTAACCTGGAGCCGATAAGGTTACGAAAAATCCGCGCTGCATCCGGTCGTTTTGAATCAGCGGGTAGCCTGTACAGGGCACCATCCGTGGAGTGTGATGCAACACCGACTGGGCCCTGTTGAATGCAGCTTATGCACCATCCTTGATGCTTGATCCAAAACTGATTGGGTCGTGTCGTTGCATCGCATAACCTAAACCCGCAAAGGTTACACAAAATCTACGCTGCATCCGGTCGTGTCGATTCAGCGCATAACCTGCACTGGTTATGCACCGTCCGTGCTGCTTGATAGATGCAACACTGACTGGGTCGTGTCGAATCAGCACGTAACCGCAAAAGGTTACGCACCATCCGTGCTGCTTGATGCAACACCAACTGGGTCGTGTCGAATCAGCGCGTAACATGCAGAGGTTACGCATCGTCCGTGCTGCTTGATGCAACACCGACTCGGTTAAGCACGTACTAGGTTACGCACCTTTAAGACGGCTGGCTGCATGGCTCGACACTGACTGGGTTACACACTGATCGGTCGTGTCGATTCTACACGTCACCTGAACTAGCTCGGTTACGCACGGTTCGGCGACGCAGCATCCCATGGCACGTGCATCACCGACTGGGTTACGCACCATGACGGTTATGCAAAATCCACATAGCATTCTGATTTGACGACCCATCATGCTTGGTTACGCACGTTTCGGCGACACACCATCCGTTCTGTATGGTGCGTGCATCACCGACTGGTTTTCGCACGGAGTCTGTCACGCAACATCCCCATGCATCCGGTCGTGTCGAATGCAGCTTACGCACCATCCTTGATGCTTGATCCAACACTGACTAGGTCGTGTTGTTGCATCACGTAACCTAAACCCGCAAAGGTTACGCAAAATCCACGCTGCATCCGGTCGTTTCGAATCAGCGCGTAGCCTGTACAGGGCACCGTCCGTGGAGTGTGATGCAACACCGACTGGGTCGTGTCAAATGCAGCTTATGCACCATCCTTGATGCTTGATCCAACACTGACTGGGTCGTGTCGTTGCATCGCGTAACATAAACCCGCAAAGGTTACGCATAATCCACGCTGCATCCGGTCGTGTCGATTCAGCACGTAACCTGCACTGGTTACGCACCGTAAGTGCTGCTTGATTGATGCAACACCGACTGGGTCGTGTCCAATGCAGCTTACGCACTGTCCTTGGAGCTTGATCCAACACTGACTGAGTCATGTCCTTGCATCGCGTAACCCAAACCCGTAAAGGTTACGCAAAATCCAACACTGACTAGGTCGTGTTGTTGCATCACGTAACCTAAACCCGCAAAGGTTACGCAAAATCCACGCTGCATCCGGTCGTTTCGAATCAGCGCGTAGCCTGTACAGGGCACCGTCCGTGGAGTGTGATGCAACACCGACTGGGTCGTGTCAAATGCAGCTTATGCACCATCCTTGATGCTTGATCCAACACTGACTGGGTCGTGTCGTTGCATCGCGTAACATAAACCCGCAAAGGTTACGCATAATCCACGCTGCATCCGGTCGTGTCGATTCAGCACGTAACCTGCACTGGTTACGCACCGTAAGTGCTGCTTGATTGATGCAACACCGACTGGGTCGTGTCCAATGCAGCTTACGCACTGTCCTTGGAGCTTGATCCAACACTGACTGAGTCATGTCGTTGCATCGCGTAACCCAAACCCGTAAAGGTTACGCAAAATCCACGCTGCATCCGGTCATGTCGATTCAGCACGTAACCTGCACTGGTTACGCACCGGCCGTGCTGCTTGATTGATGCAACACCGACTGGGTCGTGTCGAATCAACATGTAACCGCAAGAGGTTACGCACCATCCGTGCTGCTTGATGCAACACCAACTGGGTCGTGTCGAATCAGCGCGTAACATGCAGAGGTTGCGCATCGTCCGTGCTGCTTGATGCAACACCGACTCGGTTAAGCAAGTAGTCGGTTACGCACCTTTAAGACGGCTGGCTGCATGGCTCGACACTCAGTTACACATTGATCGGTCGTGTCGATTCTATGTGTCACCTGAACCAACTCGGTTACGCACGGTTCGGTGACGCAGCATCCCATGGCGCGTGCATCACCGACATTGTTACGCACCGAGACGGTTACACAAAATCCACGCTGCATTCTGATTCGACGCACCATCCTGCTCGGTTACGCACATTTCGGTGATGCACCATCCGTTCTGTATGGTGCGTGCATCACCGACTAGGTTACGCACGGAGTCTGTCACGCAAAATCCCCATGCATCCGGTCGTGTCATTGCATCGCGTAACCTGGAGCCGATAAGGTTACGCAAAATCCATGCTGCATCCGGTCGTTTCGAATCAGCGCGTATCCTGTACAGGGCACCATCCGTGGAGTGTGATGCAACACCGACTTGGTCGTGTCGAATGCAGGTTACGCACCGTCCTTGATGCTTGATCCAAAACTGACTGGGTCATGTCGTTGCATCGCATAACCTAAACCCGCAAAGGTTACGCAAAACCTACGTTGCATCTGGTCATGTCAATTCAGCGCATAACCTGCACTGGTTATGCACCGTCTGTGCTGCTTGATAGATGCAACACCGATTGGGTCGTGTCGAATCAGCACGTAACCGCAAAAGGTTACGCACCATCCGTGTTGCTTGATGCAACACCAACTGGGTCGTGTCGAATTAGCGCGTAACATGCAGAGGTTACGCATCGTCTGTGCTGCTTGATGCAACACCGACTCGGTTAAGCACGTAGTAGGTTACGCACCTTTAAGACGGCTGGCTGCATGGCTCGACACTGACTGGGTTACACACTGATCGGTCGTGTCGATTCTACACGTCACCTGAACTAGCTCGGTTACGCACGGTTCGGCGACGCAGCATCCCATGGCACGTGCATCACCGACTGGGTTACGCACCGTGACGGTTACGCAAAATCCATACAGCATTCTGATTTGACGACCCATCATGCTTGGTTACGCACGTTTCGGCGACGCACCATCAGTTCTGTATGGTGCGTGCATCACCGACTGGTTTTCGCACGGAGTCTGTCACGCAACATCCCCATGCATCTGGTCGTGTCGAATGCAGCTTACGCACCATCCTTGATGCTTGATCCAACACTGACTGGGTCATGTTGTTGCATCACGTAACCTGAACCCGCAAAGGTTACGCAAAATCCTCGCTGCATCCGGTTGTTTCGAATCAGCGTGTAGCCTGTATAGGGCACCGTCCGTGGAGTGTGATGCAACACCGACTGGGTCGTGTCGAATGTGTAACATCCCGGAATTTCTCCGGAATGTTAGTAATGCAAAAATGTGGATTTCAAAATTTCGATTTGAAATTGAGTGCATAATTAAAATATAAGGATGTCTTCTTTGATTCTTCCCTAAAATCCTAGATTTAATTTTGTGCTAAATAATAAAATTTAGGAATTATAAAATGCTAGTGTGCGAACTTTGGAGTTTATTGGATTTATTTTGGATCTTAATTGTGTGGGATTCAAATTTGGGTGCAAATTCAAATTTGAATCTAAAGTTTGAATAGGAGTTAAGGATTAAGGAAATTAGGAAAACCCCTCAAACTAGCCTGAGCCGAATCCTCGCTTGCCAAAGAACCCCCTCCGTTTCTTTTTGCACAGGCCTGCGGAGCCGCTGGGCCACCTCTAACCCGAGGCCCATCTGGCCTTTCAGCCCGCGCAGCCCGTCTCCCACCTACCCTGCTGCTCTTCTTTCACCGCCATGTGGGCCCAGTCGGTCAGCCCTCCTTTCTCCTACCTTTTTCCCCTCTCTGCCTTTCTCGTGACGACGCCGTGGGGCAGGGAGGCGACGCAAGCCGTGCCGGCCCCCATGGCCGCCGCCCTGCTGCGCTGGCATCGCAGATGCGTGCCACGCCGCCTGGAAACGCCCTCCGCCGTCCATCGCTCACCCCGGAACCCTAGACCGCGCCACCCTATAAATCCTGCTCCCGCCGGCCTTCCCTGTACCGCGCCGCCGCCCTGGGGGATTTGTCCCCAAACCTGCCGCAGCCACCACCAGGGGTAGGAAGAAGGAAGAAGGGAGACGGAGTCGGCACTGTTCGCCGGAGAGGAGCCGGAGCCGCGCACGCCGGGGGCGCCAACGCTATCGCGCGGACCTAAAGACGACGCCGTCCCGGAAGCAGCTCGTGTGAGGACCGCGAAGCCGAGTCCGTCTGTGGAGCCACCCGTGCAAGAACCTCGACGCCGCCCTGCTTCCCCCTGCTTCCTCTTCACCGTGCCGTTCCTCTGCTCCAAGCCGAACCCCTGCATCCTCTGCTCTGCACCCGCTCCGCTGTCACACCTCGACACCGCCGTCTCGCCATTGCGTCCAGGAGCACGAGGTGAGCTTCACCGCCCTCTTCTCTGTGCTGTGGACCCGGCCATCGAGCCGTGGCTGAATCGAGCCTTGCGAGCTCGCTGTCTGCCGTTGCCCGCACCGCGCCGCCGCGCAGACCCGCCGTCGCCTGAGAGCCGGCCATCGAGCCGAGCCGGTCGTTCTTGCAGGTGCCGCTGCCTACCGCAACGCGCGCGCTCCTTGCTTTGCATCGTGTTGGCCTTGTTCCGACGAGCACACGCCGAGCTCCGGTTCGCCGCCGGCACCCACACGGCTGCGCCGCCATCGTTTTGCAAGCAACCGCCCGTGCACTTCCGAGGTCCAAAGTTCCGCCTTTTCTGGGCAGAGACTCATGGCCAACGCATGCTCACACCGCAGCGAGCCCGGACGCCAGTGCCGCCGAACCGTCCCTCGCCGCCTGGAGCGTTGCTCCCCGCCGCGCTTCGTCGCTGGCGCACACATGCCCGTGCACACCACCGCCGGGCCAAATCTCTGTCTTCCTGACCGAACCACCCCTCACAAGCACGCACGCACCCGAGGGGGCTGAGCCCTGCTCTATCTGTCTAACCTATGCCCGCACGCACGCGCGCGAGTGGGCGAGCACACCGGCGCAGACACCCCAGTTCTTGCCGCCGTGTCGCCCCGCTTCGTCGCGCTGCACCCAGTCTCACGACTGCACGCATGCTCGTGCCACCAGTACCACGCCCTTGTGCTTGTCGAGCGAGCCGTGGATGCTCTGTTCGCATGACGGCACGCGTACATCGCGTTCCGCCACCTCGCCGGTGCTTTGTCCGCCGCCGGGGGTGTTCTTTTCGCCCTGCAAGCGCGAGCACCGACTCGATCTCGTTCTCGCGTACCCGCTCTGGCGCACGCGCGTGCCAACCCGGCCGTCGCTCTGCTTCACCTCGCCGCCAAGGGCGACCTTTCCGCCTGAGCGCGCGAGCACCATGCCAAGCTGGTGCACGCCTTTGTTCTTGCGCACACAGACGAGCGCACCGGCGCTAGTACACCAGGCCGTGACGCCGAAGCCATCGACTTTGCCTGGCCGCACCGAGCCGCTCTCTTTCGCCGACGGCACACACACCCACTCACGCGCACGCCGTGCGGCCAAGGCCAAACTTTTGGTCGTGCCTGTGCCAAGGCACATCCGGCCGGCCCTTCCCAGCTGAGCGCGTACCCTGTGCGTGCTACCGCGGAGCTCGCCGCTGTGGTCAAGCCACCGGCGCTTGTCCGCGTGCAGCCGCACCGAGCCGCCGCTTTGCGGCCGTTGCTCGACGCCTAGGGGTCTGGATGCTTTCGCTCGATCGTGCCGCCGTTTGGTCGCTTCGACCCTGTCCAAGCCATCCAGGTCGCGATCCCAAGTTCGTGACCGTGCCGCCGTAAACCTCTATCCGACCGTCGCGGCCGAGACCTCGCCGCCATGGACATCCTTTCTGTCTAGGCGCGCGAGCGGACCAACCCGAGCACGCGTTCGCTCTCGAGCACGCTCGCACACGCAACCCTACCGGCGCTGGTCACCCCAGCCGCACCTCCGGGGGACCTCTGTTTTCCGTCCGCCGCACCGCGCGCCACCTCGTCGCCGCCGTGCCAAGAAACCGGCCAAGACCACCCCTTTCCCTTGCCCAAACCGAACCCCGGGATCTCCTAGACCTCGTCGACCTGCTCCTTAGCCAGCCACCGGAGCACCTCACCTCCGGCGAGCCCCTTTCCAGCCACCGTTCCTCTGGAGCTTTTCATCGAACACTTGGCGCTCACACCCTAAACCCAGTGGGGTTTTGTTGCCTGCACATCCACACGCCGGCTTCACCGCAGCCGATCCGGAGGGATCTCGTGCGGCTGGCCGCTGATGGCTAAGCTACACGCGCGCCCGCACGCTTCGTCGGCCGCAACGGATCGTGGGGATCATTTACGCCCGGCCAATGGTAGCCCAGCCACACAGCTGCCCGCACGTGGGCGCGTCGCAGCCGATCCGGCCTGGATCTCATGAGGCCGCCACACCAGCTGCCACATGGGGCGGCCACCTCAGCTGGAGCTGGCTTATAGCCACCTGCGTGGCAGCCACCTCTACAGCAAGAGACAGCCTGCAGCCAGGTTACAGGTAGTTTAGAGTCGGCTAGAGCTAGCCTATAGTCAGCTTATAGTTAAGTGTATTGTGTATGCATAATTTAATTTCAGAAAATGTATTTTGCTTTTGGAAAACTCTAGAAAATTCATTTCAACCCCGACAATTATGAAACCTTTTCCAAAGCTCTTCTAAAATTATAAACTCCGTGTTAGGCTAGTGTTTGCTCTCTTTTGGCTCTTATTTGTTGTTTATTTGGAGTTAATTGCAATAGGACACGCCTTTATTTTATTTGCGCGTTATTAGGAACAGCTGGAGCCGGGGAGCTGAGCTCGGAGTTCGAATACACCGACGACTACGCCGCCGATGACTACTCGCACGCAGGTGTTCCCGCCCGACCATCTTTGAATGCCCATTAGGCATGGCTATTTTAGAACTGCTAGTGCTTTATTTAATGCATAGAGATGGATATGATGAACCCGTGCATAGCCTCTTTTACATACTTGTCCTTGATTGACCTACTACTACTACTTTGCTTATGCGTGATGATACGCTGAGCTTGCTATGCATGTGTTGGGATTATTGTGGTAGTTTCTTGGCGTGTGTTGGGAAAACCGGCAGGAGAAGGCGTTTTCGGATATTTTGGCGGGGGTGAGCTCGAGACAACCTGATCTGGGATCGGGGGCCAGGGATCGTCTTCTCGGACGTTGCCCGAGTTGGTACCTATGGCGGGTACACCGTTTTAGGAGCACAAGTGTTGGGGATTTTGTGATGACTTGGAGGATATGAGCTCGCCCCGGTCTGAAACCGAGTGGGTCGCCTGTTACACGGGACTTTCGTACACACCACCTCGCCGAGAGTGGGGATAGGGCCGTTCGACCCTAGCAAGTGCGGTACCATACCTGCCAGCAGGATAGCGGGGTATCAGTGGGGGAGAGGTGGGAGTGAGTCCACCCTATCAGTGCAACTCCCGTGTGGCCACGCGGGGGCATTTTCACAGTTCTGGGGTGGTCTTCTGCGGGGGACCGCATCGAGACCCGGATGCAGGATGGAATCGTAACTCCTAGGTGTTCGTCCGGTAGGATGGGCTTGGTTGGCTGATCACCGCCGGGTGCCATTCCGAGTTGGGTACAGGTGTACACGCTCTGCAGAGTTTAGATCTATACGTATAGCCGCGTCCTCGGTTATGGACATGCCCGTTGTTTCTCCGACTCTTGCGTTTTGGGATTTCTACCTCCCCCTTATAGGATGAGTGTATGGTGAGTCGTGGTTGTACTCGGGGAGAGGAGAGTTGCTCCCTCTGCCTCGCGGATCCGGGTGCAATCATTGAGGAGCGAGGAGTGGGAGTTCTCGCACCGTCCCTAGATGGAGATAGGACTTGGTGACGGTGATCTGGGTGACCAGGTGTAACCGTTTGTGGATGAGTGATATGGGAATTGGTGGGAATTGGAGATATTATTCCATTTATGCTGCTGCCGCTGTTTAGGAAAACTCTTGCCTACTCCTTGACTACTTTTTATACCCTTAGCTTTAGGCCACTTAAAGCTTGCATACGGTTGGTGACGTGAACCTATCCCATTCCTTGGGGATAGTCTGTGAGTGTGCAGGATTGGACTTGGACCGAAAGTCCAATTATGAAGAATCCATGGAGAAAGGGTTGCGTTGCTTCGCTCAAGGATGCCTGTGGTGAAGATTGAAGATGAAGACTTGAAGCCCTAGCTACCACTACGCAGGATTTCCACTTGTCGCTTAGCCCGAGGGGCTTGTACTTAATTCGTATACCGAGTTGTTTCGGATGTAAATATTCTATGATGTACTCTGATTTCGTTGTATAGAAATGATATTATACTGTAATGAGTTCTGTACGTGATAGCCACTGATCCAGGGACTATCACAAGGGTACAGGGAGTCGGGTTTTCTTCACCGAAAACCCGAGTCGTTACAGGTGGTATCAGAGCCGTACTTGACCGTAGTGCGTATCCCTATAAATGGCCGATAGTAAAGAAGGATTCTAAACGTTCCCTTGCTTTATATAAACTCCTTGAATTATTTTATAAAAGCTTTCCCCCTTTGAAAACCTTCTTTCTTTCCTACGAGCTGCAACTTTTCTTACGAGGACATGACCTTTTGGTCGAGAACTTGTCCTGAACACGATGAAGTGGAGCAGTGTTGAAACACCATGTTAGGCACAACCCCTTGGAGATCTCTTAACGATAAATTAGGTCGTTGATGTGCTCGCGACCTCTGAGGCCCGAGTCTGCCTAGAGGAAGCTTATAAGTGTATCTATCATGTTTGCTGAGTGTTTGGCTCTTAATGGAATTAATCGTGTCTTAATGCATCTTCTCATTGAGTGATAGGTTATATAATTAGCAATATTTTCTTGCTGGTGTTTGACTCAATTGGTTGGTGAGTGGCGTTGTCTAAAGTTTTCCCTTCCATGGTCGTGTTTTCCCGAAGGATGTCGATCCGAAGGTCTGGTTGTCTGCTGGCACGCTTTGAGGAAGCTGCTGAGGAAGAGGAAGTACCACAGGGCTGTGGCCATGGTCGTGGTCGTGACGCCGCCCGTGGTCGCGGACGTGCACCTACCCGTGGCCATGGACACCCGCCCATCTGTGGAGGAGCTCGAGGGGCTCGAGGTCGAGGTGCCGGTGCGCCACCGCCGCCCAATGACCCTGAAGCTGATGATGAAGAGGAGGAAGCCGAGCCCGAGCCGGAGCAAGACCAGCCCTTGCCGGAGCAGCCGCCACCGCCACCACCCAACTTGGTGGACGTGATGGCCCTGCAGACTCAGCTTATGCAGAGGATGGCGAAAGCCATGGAGCACCGTGGCAACGGTGGAAACCGCGTCGCTCCGCCAGAGGAGGACCTCACGAAGAAGATCGAGAGGTTCATCCGCTTGAAGGCCCCCACCTTCAGCTACTCGGACGATCCGCTCGACGCCGATGACTGGCTGAGGGTGATCGAGACCAAGCTCGACCTCACCGTCTACACCGACAAGGAGTGCGTTGCCATCGCCGCGCACCAGCTGGAGGGTCCTGCCAAGTCTTGGTGGGAGAACTACTCCGCCAGCCACCCGAACCCAGCTTTCATCACTTGGCTGGAGTTCTGCGAGGCGTTCCACGAGCAGTACCTGCCTAGCAAGCTGATGGTCTAGAAGGCTCAAGAGTTCCGCACCATGACGCAGGGTGCGATGAGAGTGGAGGAGTACGACTGCCACTTCATGAAAATGATGCGCTACGCTCCCGATGACACCAACACCGACCAGAAGAAGCAGTTATGGTTCCTGCGAGGCCTTCACCATGGTCTTCGCCAGGGACTGAAGGCAAGTGAGCACAAGTCTTTGCGTCACCTCGTGAACCACGCCATCGCGCTCGAGGATGAGAGAAGGGGTCATGAAGACCGCATGAAGGACAGGAAGAGGATGGGAGATCGGGAGAACTTCGACCGGTCATTCCAGAGGCCGAGGGATGGGCCAAGCAGCATGATGAGAGGGAGTTTCCGCTCGGGGTTTAACCAGCATGGAAGCAACTTCAGAGGAGGCAGTAGTCACTACTCAGGAGGAGGAAGCTTCAACCACCAGTAGCCGATTGGAGGATACAACCGTCTGCAGCCGAGCACTCCAAGACCCAGTACCGGAGGGTTCACCCCGACTTGCTTCGTCTGTGGCAAGCCTGGGCACAAGTCCTTCCAGTGCCCCGACAAGAAGACCGCCGCTACGCCTGCCAAAGCACCGACCCCAGGAGGAGGACCGCCTCAGTCTGCTCCTCAGCAGTCTGCGGGTCGTGGAAGGCTTACCCACCTGAAGGAAGGAAAGGCTACCGACGCTTCTGCCGCCGTGATCGGTGAGTCTTAAGTTGTGTTGCACCAACTTTAGCTCCTTCTTATGCTAGTGCAGCTTGTTTCCTTTGTTTCCTCTTCTCTTTGAAAAACCGGGATTCAGCTCTTAATCTTGAGGACGAGATTCTTGTGAGGGGGGGAGTTCTGTAACATCCCGGAATTTCTCCGGAATGTTAGTAATGCAAAAATGTGGATTTCAAAATTTCGATTTGAAATTGAGTGCATAATTAAAATATAAGGATGTCTTCTTTGATTCTTCCCTAAAATCCTAGATTTAATTTTGTGCTAAATAATAAAATTTAGGAATTATAAAATGCTAGTGTGCGAACTTTGGAGTTTGTTGGATTTATTTTGGAACTTAATTGTGTGGGATTCAAATTTGGGTGCAAATTCAAATTTGAATCTAAAGTTTGAATAGGAGTTCAGGATTAAGGAAATTAGGAAAACCCCTCAAACTAGCCTGAGCCGAATCCTCGCTTGCCAAAGAACCCCCTCCATTTCTTTTTGCACAGGCCTGCGGAGCCGCTGGGCCACCTCTAACCCGAGGCCCATCTGGCCTTTCAGCCCGCGCAGCCCGTCTCCCACCTACCCTGCTGCTCTTCTTTCACCGCCATGTGGGCCTAGTCGGTCAGCCCTCCTTTCTCCAACCTTTTTCCCCTCTCTGCCTTTCTCGTGATGACGCCGTGGGGCAGGGAGGCGACGCAAGCCGCGCCGGCCCCCATGGCCGCCGCCCTGCTGCGCTGGCATCGCAGATGCGTGCCACGCCGCCTGGAAACGCCCTCCGCCGTCCATCGCTCACCCCAGAACCCTAGACCGCGCCGTCCTATAAATCCTGCTCCCGCCGGCCTTCCCTGTACCGCGCCGCCGCCCTGGGGGATTTGTCCCCAAACCTGCCGCAGCCACCACCAGGGGTAGGAAGAAGGAAGAAGGGAGAGGGAGTCGGCACCGTTCTCCGGAGAGGGGCCGGAGCCGCGCACGCCGGGGGCGCCAATGCCGCCGCGCGGACCTAAAGACGACGCCGTCCCGGAAGCAGCTCATGCGAGGACCGCGAAGCCGAGGCCATCTGTGGAGCCACCTGTGCAAGAACCTCGACGCCGCCCTGCTTCCCCCTGCTTCCTCTTCACCGCGCCGTTCCTCTGCTCCAAGCCGAACCCCTGCATCCTCTGCTCTGCACCCGCTCCGCTGTCGCACCTCGACACCGCCGTCTCGCCATCGCGTCCAGGAGCACGAGGTGAGCTTCACCGCCCTCTTCTCTGTGCTGTGGACCCGACCATCGAGCCGTGGCTGAATCGAGCCTTGTGAGCTCGCTGTCTACCGTTGCTCGCACCGCGCCGCCGCGCAGACCCGTCGTCGCCTGAGAGCCGGCCATCGAGCCGAGCCGGTCGTTCTTGCAGGTGCCGCTGCCTACCGCAATGCGCGCGCTCCTTGCTTTGCAACGTGTTGGCCTTGTTCCGACGAGCGCACGCCGAGCTCCGGTTCGCCGCCGGCACCCACACGGCTGCGCCGCCGTCGTTCTGCACAGAACCGCCCGTGCACTTCCGAGGTCCAAAGTTCCGCCTTTTCTGGGCAGAGACTCATGGCCAACGCACGCTCACACCGCAGCGAGCCCGGACGCCGGTGCCGCCGAACCGTCCCTCGCCGCCTGGAGCGTTGCTCCCCGCCGCGCTTCGTCGCTGGCGCACACATGCCCGTGCACACCACCGCCGGGCCAAATCTCTGTCTTCCTGACCGAACCACCCCGCACAAGCACGCACGCACCCGAGGGGGCTGAGCCCTGCTCTATCTATCTAACCTGTGCCCGCACGCACGCGTGCGAGTGGGCGAGCACACCGGCGCAGACACCCCAGTTCTTGCCTCCGTGTCGCCCCGCTTCGCCGCGCTGCACCCAGTCTCACGACTGCACGCATGCTCGTGCCACTAGTACCACGCCCTTGAGCTTGTCGAGCGAGCTGTGGATGCTCTGTTTGCATGACGGCACGCGTACATCGCGTTCCGCCACGTCGCCGGCGCTTTGTCCGCCGCCGGGGGTGTTCTTTCCGCCCTGCAAGCGCGAGCACCGACTCGATCTCGTTCTCGCGTACCCGCTCTGGCGCACGCGCGCGCCAACCCGGCCGTCGCTCTGCTTCACCTCGCCGCCGAGGGCGACCTTTCCGTCTGAGCGCGCGAGCACCATGCCAAGCTGGTGCACGCCTTTGTTCTTGCGCACACAGGCGAGCGCACCAGCGCTAGTACACCAGGCCGTGAGGCCGAAGCCATCGACTTTGCCTGGCCGTACCGAGCCGCTCTCTTTCGCTGCCGGCACACACACGCACTCACGCGCACGCCGTGCGGCCAAGGCCAAACTTTTGGTCGTGCCTGTGCCAAGGCACATCCGGCCGGCCGTTCCCAGCTGAGCGCGTACCCCGTGCGTGCTACCGCGGAGCTCACCGCCGTGGTCAAGCCACCGGCGCTTGTCCGCGTGCAGCCGCACCGAGCCACCGCTTTGCGGCCGTTGCTCGACGCCTAGGGGTCTGGATGCTTTCGCTCGATCGTGCCGCCGTTTGGTCGCTTCGACCCTGTCCAAGCCATCCAGGTCGCGATCCCAAGTTCGTGACCGCGCCGCCGTAAACCTCTATCCGACCGTCGCGGCCGAGACCTCGCTGCCATGGACATCCTTTCTGTCTAGGCGCGCGAGCGGACCAACCCGAGCACACGTTCGCTCTCGAGCACACTCGCACACGCAACCCTACCGACGCTGGTCACCCCAGCCGCGCCTCCGGGGGACCTCTGTTTTCCATCCGCCGCACCGCGTGCCGCCTCGTCGCCGCCGTGCCAAGAAACCGGCCAAGACCACCCCTTTCCCTTGCCCAAACCGAACCCTGGGATCTCCTAGACCTTGTCGACCTGCTCCTTAGCCAGCCACCGGAGCACCTCGCCTCCGGCGAGCCCCTTTCTAGCCGCCGTTCCTCTGGAGCTTTTCATCGAACACTTGGCGCTCACACCCTAAACCCAGTGGGGTTTTGTTGCCTGCGCACCCACACGCCGGCTTCACCGCAGCCGATCTGGAGGGATCTCGTGCGGCTGGCCGCTGATGGCTAAGCTACACGCGCGCCCGCACGCTTCGTCGGCCGCAATGGATCGTGGGGATCGTTTGCGCCCGGCCAATGGTAGCCCAGCCACACAGCTGCCCGCACGTGGGCGTGTCGCAGCCGATCCGGCCTAGATCTCATGAGGCTGCCACACCAGCTGCCACATGGGGCGGCCACCTCAGCTGGAGCTGGCTTATAGCCACCCGCGTGGCAGCCACCTCTGCAGCAAGAGACAGCCTGCAGCCAGGTTACAGGTAGTTTAGAGTCGGCTAGAGCTAGCCTATAGTCAGCTTATAGTTATGTGTATTGTGTATGCGTAATTTAATTTCAGAAAATGTATTTTGCTTTTGGAAAACTCTAGAAAATTCATTTCAACCCCGAAAATTATGAAACCTTTTCCAAAGCTCTTCTAAAATTATAAACTCCATGTTAGGCTAGTGTTCGCTCTCTTTTGGCTCTTATTTGTTGTTTATTTGGAGTTAATTGCAATAGGACACGCCTTTATTTTATTTGCCCGTTATTAGGAATAGCTGGAGCCGGGGAGCTGAGCTCGGAGTTCGACTACACCGACGACTACGCCGCCGCCGACTACTCGCACGCAGGTGTTCACGCCCGACCATCTTTGAATGCCCATTAGGCATGGCTATTTTAGAACTGCTAGTGCTTTATTTAATGCATAGAGATGGATATGATGAACCCGTGCATAGCCTCTTCTACATACTTGTCCTTGATTGACCTACTACTACTACTTTGCTTATGCGTGATGATACGCTGAGCTTGCTATGCATGTGTTGGGATTATTGTGGTAGTTTCTTGGCGTGTGTTCGGAAAACCGGCAGGAGAAGGCGTTTTGGGATATTTTGGCGGGGGTGAGCTCGAGACAACCTGATCTGGGATCGGGGGCCAGGGATCATCTTCTCGGACGTTGCCCGAGTTGGTACCTATGGCGGGTACACCGTTTTAGGAGCACAGGTGTTGGGGATTTTGTGATGACTTGGAGGATATGAGCTCGCCCCGGTCTGAAACCGAGTGGGTCGCCTGTTACACGGGACTTTCATACACACCACCTCGCCGAGAGTGGGGATAGGGCCGTTCGACCCTAGCAAGTGCGGTACCATACCTGCCAGCAGGATAGCGGGGTATTAGTGGGGGAGAGGTGGGAGTGAGTCCACCCTCTCAGTGCGACTCCCGTGTGGCCACGCGGGGGCATTTTCACAGTTCTGGGGTGGTCTTTTGCGGGGGACCGCATCGAGACCCGGATGCAGGATGGAATCGTAACTCCTAGGTGTTCGTCTGGTAGGATGGGCTTGGTTGGCTGATCACCGCTGGGTGCCATTCCGAGTTGGGTACAGGTGTAGACGCTCTGCAGAGTTTAGATCTATACGTATAGCCGCGTCCTCGGTTATGGACATGCCCGTTGTTTCTCCGACTCTTACGTTTTGGGATTTCTACCTCCCCCTTATAGGATGAGTGTAAGGTGAGTCGTGGTTGTACTCGGGGAGAGGAGAGTTGCTCCCTCTGCCTCGCGGATCCGGGTGCAATCATTGAGGTGTGAGGAGTGGGAGTTCTCGCACCGTCCCTAGATGGAGATAGGACTTGGTGACGGTGATCTGGGTGACCAGGTGTAACCGTTTGTGGATGAGTGATATGGGAATTGGTGGGAATTGGAGATATTATTCCATTTATGCTGCTGCCACTGTTTAGGAAAACTCTTGCCTACTCCTTGACTACTTTTTATACCCTTAGCTTTAGGCCACTTAAAGCTTGCATACAGTTGGTGACGTGAACCTATCCCATTCCTTGGGGATAGTCTGTGAGTGTGCAGGATTGGACTTGGAGCGAAAGTCCAATTATGAAGAATCCATGGAGAAAGGGTTGCGTTGCTTCGCTCAAGGATGCCTGTGGTGAAGATTGAAGATGAAGACTTGAAGCCCTAGCTACCGCTACGCAGGATTTCCACTTGTCGCTTAGCCCGAGGGGCTTGTACTAAATTCGTATACCGAGTTGTTTCAGATGTAAATATTCTATGATGTACACTGATTTCGTTGTATGGAAATGATATTATACTGTAATGAGTTCTGTACATGATAGCCACTGATCCAGGGACTATCACAAGGGTACAGGGAGTCGGGTTTTCTTCACCGAAAACCCGGGTCGTTACAGAATGCAGCTTACGCACCGTCCTTGATGCTTGATCCAACACTGACTGGGTCGTGTCGTTGCATCGCGTAACATAAACCCGCATAGGTTACGCATAATCCACGCTGCATCCGGACGTGTCGATTCAGCATGTAACCTGCACTGGTTCCGCACCGTAAGTGCTGCTTGATTGATGCAACACCGACTGGGTCGTGTCCAATGCAGCTTACGCACCGTCCTTGGAGCTTGATCCAACACTGACTGAGTCATGTCGTTGCATCGCGTAACCCAAACCCGCAAAGGTTACGCAAAATCCACGCTGCATCCGGTCGTGTCGATTCAGCGCGTAACCTGCACTGGTTACGCACTGGCCGTGTTGCTTGATTGATGCAACACCGACTGGGTCGTGTCGAATCAGCATGTAACCGCAAGAGGTTACGCACCATCTGTGCTGCTTGATGCAACACCAACTGGGTCGTGTCGAATCAGCGCGTAACATGCAGAGGTTGCGCATCGTCTGTGCTGCTTGATGCAACACCGACTCGGTTAAGCAAGTAGTGGGTTACGCACCTTTACGACGGTTGGCTGCATGGCTCGACACTGACTGGGTTACACACTGATCGGTCGTGTCGATTGTTCGTGTCACCTGAACCAGCTCGGTTACGCACGGTTCGGCGACGCAGCATCCCATGGCGCATGCATCACCGACATTGTTACGCACCGAGACGGTTACACAAAATCCACACTGCATTCTGATTCGACGCACCATCCTGCTCGGTTATGCACATTTCGGTGATGCACCATCCGTTCTGTATGGTGCGTGCATCACCGACTGGGTTACGCATGGAGTCTCACGCAAAATCCCCATGCATCCGGTCATGTCATTGCATCGCGTAACCTGGAGCCGATAAGGTTACGCAAAATCCACGCTGCATCCGGTCGTTTCGAATCAGCGCATAACCTGTACAGGGCACCATCCGTGGAGTGTGATGCAACACCGACTTGGTCGTGTCGAATGCAGGTTACGCACCGTCCTTGATGCTTGATCCAAAACTGACTGGGTCGTGTCGTTGCATCGCATAACCTAAACCCGTAAAGGTTACGCAAAACCTACGCTGCATCCGGTCGTGTCGATTCAGCGCATAACCTGCACTGGTTATGCACCGTTCGTGCTGCTTGATAGATGCAACACCGACTGGGTCGTGTCGAATCAGCACGTAACCGCAAAAGGTTACGCACCATCCGTGCTGCTTGATGCAACACCAACTGGGTCGTGTCGAATCAGCGCGTAACATGCAGAGGTTACGCATCGTCCATGCTGCTTGATGCAACACCGACTCGGTTAAGCACGTAGTAGGTTACGCACCTTTAAGACGGTTGGTTCCATGGCTCGACACTGACTGGGTTACACACTGATCGGTCGTGTCGATTCTACACGTCACCTGAACTAGCTCGGTTACGCACGGTTCGGCGACACAGCATCCCATGGCGCGTGCATCACCGACTGGGTGACGCACCGTGACGGTTACGCAAAATCCATGCAGCATTCTGATTTGACGACCCATCATGCTTGGTTACGCACGTTTCGGCAACGCACCATCCGTTCTGTATGGTGCGTGCATCACCGACTGGTTTTCGCACGGAGTCTGTCACGCAACATCCCTATGCATCCGCTCGTGTCGAATGCAGCTTACGCACCATCCTTGATGCTTGATCCAACACTGACTGGGTCGTGTTGTTGCATCACATAACCTAATCCCGCAAAGGTTACGCAAAATCCACGCTGCATCCGGTCGTTTCGAATCAGCGCGTAGCCTGTACAGGGCACCGTCCGTGGAGTGTGATGCAACACCGACTGGGTCGTGTCGAATGCAGCTTACGCACCGTCCTTGATGCTTGATCCACCACTGACTGGGTCGTGTCGTTGCATCGCGTAACATAAACCCGCATAGGTTACGCATATTCCACGCTACATCCGGTCGTGTCGATTCAGCACGTAACCTGCACTGGTTCCGCACCGTAAGTGCTGCTTGATTGATGCAACACTGACTAGGTCGTGTCCAATGCAGCTTACGCACCGTCCTTGGAGCTTGATCCAACACTGACTGAGTCATGTCGTTGCATCACGTAACCCAAACCCGCAAAGCTTATGCAAAATCCACGCTGCATCCGGTCGTGTCGATTCAGCGCGTAACCTGCACTGGTTACGCACCGGCCGTGTTGCTTGATTGATGCAACACCGACTGGGCCTTGTCGAATCAGCATGTAACCGCAAGAGGTTACGCACCATCCGTGCTGCTTGATGCAACACCAACTGGGTCGTGTCGAATCAGCGCGTAACATGCAGAGGTTGCGCATCGTCCGTGCTGCTTGATGCAACACCGACTCGGTTAAGCAAGTAGTGAGTTACGCACCTTTAAGACGGCTGGCTGCATGGCTCGACACTGACTGGGTTACACACTGATCGGTCGTGTCGATTCTACGTGTCACCTGAACCAGCTCGGTTACGCACAGTTTGGCGACGCAGCATCCCATGGCACATGCATCACCGACCTTGTTACGCACCGAGACGGTTACACAAAATCCACGCTGCATTCTGATTCGACGCACCATCCTGCTCGGTTACGCACGTTTCGGTGATGCACCATTCGTTATGTATGGTGCGTGCATCACCAACTGGGTTACGCACGGAGTCTGTCACGCAAAATCCCCATGCATCCGGTCGTGTCATTGCATCGCGTAACCTTGAGCCGATAAGGTTATGCAAAATCCACGCTGCATCCGGTTGTTTCGAATCAGCGCGTAACCTGTACAGGGCACTGTCCGTGGAGTGTGATGCAACACCGACTCGGTCGTGTCGAATGCAGCTTATGCACCGTCCTTGATGCTTGATCCAAAACTGACTGGGTTGTGTCGTTGCATCGCATAACCTAAATCCGCAAAGGTTACGGAAAATCAACGCTGCATCCGGTCGTGTCAATTCAGCGCGTAACCTGCACTGGTTACGCACCGTCCATCCTGCTTGATAGATGCAACACCGTCTGGGCCGTGTCGAATCAGCACATAACCGCAAAAGGTTACGCACCATCCGTGCTGCTTGATGCAACACCAACTGGGTCATGTCGAATCAGCATGTAACATGCAGAGGTTACGCATCGTCCGTGCTGCTTGATGCAGCACTGACTCGGTTAAGCACGTAGTAGGTTACGCACCTTTAAGATGGTTGGCTGCATGGCTCGACACTGACTGGGTTATGATTGAACCAACACTGACTGGGTCGTGTCGTTGCATCGCGTAACCTAAACCCGCAAAGGTTACGTAAAATCCACGCTGCATCCGGTCAGGTCGATTCTGCGCGTAACCTGCAGTGGTTACGCACATTCCGTGCTGCTTGATAGATGCAACACCGAATGGGTCATGTCGAATTAGCACGCAACCACAAAAGGTTATGCACCATCCGTGCTGCTTGATGCAACACTAACTGGGTCGTGTCGAATCAGCGTGTAACATGCAGAGATTACGCATCGTCCGTGCTGCTTGATGCAACACCGACTCGGTTAAGCACGTAGTAGGTTACGCACCTTCGAGACGGCTGGCTGCATGGCTCGACACTGACTGGGTTACGCACTGATCGGTCGTGTCGATTCTATGCGTCACCTGAACCAGCTCGGTTACGCACGGTTCGGCGACGCAGCATCCCATGGCGCGTGCATGACCGACTAGGTTACGCACCGAGACAGTTACGCAAAATCCACACTGCATTCTGATTCGATGCACAATCCGGCTTGGTTACGCACGTTTCGGCGACACACCATCCGTTCTGTATGGTGCGTGCATCACTGACTGAGTTACACACGGAGTCTATCACGCAAAATCCCCATGCATCCGGTCGTGTCGTTGCATCACGTAACCTGGAGCCGATAAGGTTACGCAAAATCCACACTACATTCGGTCGTGTCGAATCAGCGTGTAACCTGTACAGGGCACCGTCCGTGGAGTGTGATGCAATACTGACTGGGTCGTGTCGAATCCAGCTTATGCACCGTCCTTGATGCTTGATCCAAAACTGACTGGGTCATGTCGTTGCATCGCATAACCTAAATCCGCAAAGGTTACTCAAAATCAACGCTGCATCCGGTCGTGTCGATTCAGCGCGTAACCTGCACTGGTTACGCACCGTCCGTGCTGCTTGATAGATGCAACACCGTCTGGGCCGTGTCGAATCAGCACGTAACCGCAAAAGGTTACGCACCATCTGTGCTGCTTGATGCAACACCAACTGTGTCATGTCGAATCAGCGTGTAACATGCAGAGGTTACGCATCGTCCGTGCTGCTTGATGCAGCACCGACTCGGTTAAGCACGTAGTAGGTTACGCACCTTTAAGATGGCTGGCTGCATGGCTCGACACTGACTGGGTTATGATTGATCCAACACTGACTGGGTCGTGTCGTTGCATCGCGTAACCTAAACCCGCAAAGGTTACGCAAAATCCACGCTGCATCCGGTCAGGTCGATTCAGCGCGTAACCTGCACTGGTTACGCACCGTCCGTGCTACTTGATTGATGCAACATCGACTGGGTCATGTAAGAATCAGCACGTAACCGCAAAAGGTTACGCACCATCCGTGCTGCTTGATGCAACACCGACTGGGTCGTGTCGAATCAGCGCGTAACATGCAGAGGTTACGCACCGTTCGTGCTGCTTGATGCAACACTGACTCGGTTAAGCACGTAGTAGGTTACACACCTTTAAGACGGCTGGCTGCATGGCTCAACACTGACTGGGTTACGCACTGATCGGTTGCGCAAAATCCATGCTGCATCTGGTCGTGTCGATTCTACGCGTCACCTGCTCTAGCTCGGTTACGCACGGTTCGGCGACGCAGCATCCCATGGCGCGTGCATTACCGACTAGGTTACGCACCTTGACGGTTACGCAAAATCCACGTAGCATTCTGATTCGACGCACCATCCTGCTCAGTTACGCACGTTTCGGCGAAGCACCATCCGTTTTGTATGGTGCGTGCATCACCGACTGGGTTTCGCACGTAGTCTGTCACCCAAAATTCCCATGCATCCTGTCGTGTTGTTGCATCGCGTAACCCGGGGCTGATAAAGTTATGCAAATTCCACGCTGCATCCGGTCGTGTCGAATGCAGCTTACGCACCGTCCTTAATGCTTGATCCAACAACGACTGGGTCATGTCGTTGCATCGCGTAACCTAAACCCGCAAAGGTTACGCAAAATCCAGGTTACATCCGGTCGTTTCGAATCAGCGCGAAACCTGTACAGGGCACCGTCCGTGGAGTGTGATGCAACACCGACTAGGTCGTGTCGAATGCAGCTTATGCACTGTCCTTGATGCTTGATCCAACACTGACTGGGTCGTGTCGTTGCATCGCGTAACCTAAACCCGCAAAGGTTACGCAAAATCCACACTGCATCCGGTCGTGTCGAATCAGTGCGTAACCACAAGAATTTATGCACCATTCGTGCTGCTTGATGCAACACCAACTGGGTCATGTTGAATCAGTGTGTAACATGCAGAGGTTATGCATCGTCCGTGCTGCTTGATGCAACACCGACTCGGTTAAGTACGTAGTAGGTTACGCACCTTTACACACACTCATCTAGTCGTGCCGAATCGGCTCGTAACCTGCACTGGTTACGCACCGTCCGTGCTACTTGATTGATGCAACACCGACTGGGTCGTGTCGAATGCAGCTTACGCACCATCCATGATGCTTTATCCAACACTGACTGGGTCGTGTTGTTGCATCGCGTAACCTAAACCCGCAAAGGTTATGCAAAATCCATGCTGCTTCCAGTCATGTCGAAAAAGCGCATAACCTGCACTGGTTACGCACCGTCTGTGCTGCTTGATTGATGCAACACCGAATGGGTCGTGTTGAATTAGCATGTAACCGCAAGAGGTTACGCACCATCCGTTTTGCTTGATGCAACACCGACTGGGTCATGTCGATTCTGCGCGTAACATGCAGATGTTACGCACCGTCCGTGCTGCTTGACGCAACACCGACTCGGTTAAGCACGTAGTAGGTTACGCACCTTTAAGACGGCTAGCTGCATGGCTCAATACTGACTGGGTTACGCACTGATCGGTTGCGCAAAATCCACGCTGCATCCGGTCGTGTCGATTCTACGCGTCACCTACTCTAGCTCGGTTACGCACGGTTCGGCAACGCAGCATCCCATGGCGCGTGCATTATCGACTGGGTTACGCACCGTGACGGTTACGCAAGATCCACGCAGCATTCTGATTCGACGCACAATCCTGCTCGGTTACGCACATTTCGGCGACGCACCATCCATTCTGTATGGTGCATGCATCACCGACTGGGTTTCGCACGGAGCCTGTCACGCAAAATTCCCATGCATCCGGTCGTGTCATTGCATCGCGTAACCTGGGGCCGATAAAGTTACGCAAAATCCACGCTGCATCCGGTCGTGTCGAATGCAGCTTACGCACCGTCCTTGATGCTTGATCCAACAAAGACTGGATCGTGTCGTTGCATCGCGTAACCTAAACCCGCAAAGGTTACGCAAAATCCACGCTCCATCCGGTCGTTTCGAATCAGCGCGTAACCTGTACAGGGCACCGTCCGTGGAGTGTGATGCAACACCGACTGGGTCGTGTCGAATGCTGCTTACGCACCGTCCTTGATGCTTGATCCAACACTGACTGGGTCGTGCTGTTGCATCGCGTAACCTAAACCCGCAAAGGTTACGCAAAATCCATGCTGCATTCGGTTGTGTCGATTCAGCATGTAACCTGCACTAGTTACACACCGTCGGTGCTGCTTGATAGATGCAACACCGACTGGGTCGTGTCGAATCAGTGCGTAGCCACAAGAAGTTACGCACCATCCGTGCTGCTTGATGCAACACCAACTGGGTCGTGTCGAATCAACGCGTAACATGCAGTGGTTACGCATCGTCCGTGCTGCTTGATGCAACACCGACTCGGTTAAGCATGTAGTAGGTTACGCACCATTATACACACTCATCTAGTCGTGCCGAATCAGCTCGTAACCTGCACTGGTTACGCACCGTCCGTGCTGCTTGATTGATGCAACACCGACTGGGTCGTGTCGAATGCAGCTTACGAACCGTCCTTGATGCTTGATCCAACACTGACTGGGTCGTGTCATTGCATCACGTAACCAAAACCCGCAAAGGTTACGCAAAATCCACGCTACATCCGGTCGTGTCAAAAAAGTGCGTAACCTGCACTGGTTACGCACCGTTCGTGCTGCTTGATTGATGCAACACCGAATGGGTCATGTCGAATCACCACGTAACCGCAAGAGGTTATGCACCATCTGTTTTGCTTGATGCAACACTGACTGGGTCGTGTCGATTCAGCGCGTAACGTGCAGAGGTTACGCACCGTCCGTGCTGCTTGATGCAACACCGACTCGGTTAAGCACATAGTAGGTTACGCACCTTTAAGATGGCTGGCTGCATGGCTCGACACTGATTGGGTTACGCACTGAACGGTCGTGTTGATTCTAAGTGTCACCTGAACCAGCTCGGTTACGCACGGTATGGCGACCCAACATCCCATGGCGCGTGCATCACCGACTGGGTTACGCACCGAGACGGTTACGCAAAATCCACGTTGCATTCTGATTCGACGCACTATCCTGCTCGGTTATGCACGTTTCAGTGACGCACCATCCATTCTGCATGGTGCATGCATCACCGACTGGGTTACGCACGGAGTCTGTCACGCAAAATCCCCATGCATCTGGTCGTGTCGTTGCATCGCGTAACCTGGGGCCGATAAAGTTACGCAAAATCCACGATGCATCCGGTCATGTCGAATGCAGCTTACGCACCGTAATTGATGCTTGATCCAACACTGACTGGGTCATGTCGTTGCATCGCGTAACCTAAACCTGTAAAGGTTACGCAAAATCCACGCTGCAACCGGTCGTGTCGATTCAGCGCGTAACCTGCACTGGTTACGCACCGTCAGTGCTGCTTGATTGATGCAACACCGACTGGATCGTGTCCAATGCAGCATGTGCACCGTCCTTGATGCTTGATCCAATAGTGACTGAGTCATGTCGTTGCATCACGTAATCTAAACCCGCAAAGGTTACGCAAAATCCACTCTGCATCCGGTCGTGTCGATTCAACGCGTAACCTGCACCGGTTACGCACTGTCCGTGCTGCTTGATTGATGCAACACCGACTGGGTCGTGTCCAATGCAGCTTACGTACTGTCATTGATGCTTGATCCAACACTAACTGAGTCGTGTCGTTGCATCGCGTAACCTAAACTCGCAAAGGTTACGCAAAATCCACGCTGCATCCGGTCGTGTCGATTCAGCGCGTAACCTGCACTGCTTACGCACCGTCCGTGATGCTTGATAGATGCAACACCGACTGGTTCATGTAGAATCAGTGTGTAACCAGAAGAAGTTACGCACCATCCGTGTTGCTTGATGAAACACCAACTGGGTTGTGTCGAATTAGCGCGTAACATGCAGAGGTTACGCATCGTCTGTGCTGCTTGATGCAACACCGACTCGGTTAAGCACGTAGTAGGTTATGCACCTTTACGCACACTCATCTGGTCGTGCTGAATCAGCTCATAACCTGCACTGGTTACGCACTGTCTGTGCTGCTTGATTGATGCAACACCGACTGGGTCGTTTCGAATGCAGCTTACACACCGTCCATGATGCTTGATCCAACACTAACTGGGTCATGTCATTGCATCACGTAACCTAAACCTGCAAAGGTCACGCAAAATCCACGCTGCATCCGGTCGTGTCGAAAAAGCACGTAACCTGCACTAGTCGTGTCGAATCAGCACGTAACCGCAAAAGGTTACGCACCATCCGTGCTGCTTGATGCAACACCAACTGGGTCGTGTCGAATCAGCGCGTAACATGCAGAGGTTACGCGTCGTCCGTGCTGCTTGATGCAACACCGACTCGGTTAAGCACGTAGTAGGTTACGCACCTTTAAGACGGCTGACTGCATGGCTCGACACTAGCTGGGTTATGCACTGATCGGTCGTGTCGATTCTACGCGTCACCTGAACCAGCTCGGTTACGCACGGTTCAGCGACGTAGCATCCCGTGGCGCATGCATCATCGACTGGGTTACGCACCGAGACGGTTACGCAAAATCCACACTGCATTCTGATTCGACGCACCATCCTGCTCGGTTAGGCACGTTTTGGCGATGCACCATCCGTTCTGTGTGGTGCGTGCATCACCGACTGGGTTACACACGGAGTCTGGCACGCAAAATCCCCATGCATCCGGTCGTGTCGTTGCATCGCGTAACCTGGAGCCGATAAGGTTACGCAAAATCCACGCTGCATCCGGTCGTTTCGAATCAGCGCGTAACCTATACAGGGCACCGTCCGTGGAGTGTCATGCAACACCGACTGGATCGTGTCGAATGCAGCTTATGCACCGTCCTTGATGCTTGAACCAAAACTGACTGGGTCGTGTCACTGCATCGCATAACCTAAACCCGCAAAGGTTACGTAAAATCTACAATGCATCCGGTCGTGTCGATTCAGCGCGTAACCGGCACTGGTTATGCACCGTCCGTGCTGCTTGATAGATGCAACACCGACTGGGTTGTGTCGAATCAGCACGTAACCGCAAAAGGTTACGCACCATCCGTGCTGCTTGATGCAACACCAACTGGGTCGTGTTGAATCAGCGTGTAACATGCAGAGGTTACGCATCGTCCGTGCTGCTTGATGCAACACCGACTCGGTTACGCACATAGTAGGTTACGCACCTTTAAGACGGCTGGCTGCATGGCTCGACACTAACTGGGTTACGCACTGATCGGTCGTGTCGATTCTACGCATTACCTGAACCAGCTCGGTTACGCACGGTTCGGCGACGCAGAATCCCATGGCGCGTGCATCATAGACTGGGTTACGCACCGAGACGGTTACGCAAAATCCATGCTGCCATCTGATTCGACGCACCATCTTGCTCGGTTACACATGTTTCAGCGACGCACCATCCGTTCTGCATGGTGCGTGCATCACCGACTGGGTTACGCACGGAGTTTGTCACACAAAATCCCCATGCATCCGGTCGTGTCGTTGCATCACGTAACCTGGGGCCAATAAAGTTACGCAAAATCCACGATGCATCCGGTCGTGTCGAATGCAGCTTACGCACCGTCCTTGATGCTTGATCCAACACTGACTGGGTCGTGTCGTTGCATCGCGTAACCTAAACCCGCAAAGGTTACGCAAAATGCTCGCTGCATCCGGTCGTGTCGATTCAGCGCATAACCTGCACTGGTTACGCACCGTTTGTTCTGCTTGATTGATGCAACACCAACTGGGTCGTGTTGAATCAGCGTGTAACATGCAGAGGTTACGCATCGTCCGTGCTGCTTGATGCAACACCGACTCGGTTACGCACATAGTAGGTTACGCACCTTTAAGACGGCTGGCTGCATGGCTCGACACTAACTGGGTTACGCACTGATCGGTCGTGTCGATTCTACGCATCACCTAAACCAGCTCGGTTACGCACGGTTCGGCGACGCAGCATCCCATGGCGCGTGCATCATAGACTGGGTTACACACCGAGACGGTTACGCAAAATCCATGCTGCAATCTGATTCGACGCACCATCTTGCTCAGTTACACATGTTTCATCGACGCACCATCCGTTCTACATGGTGCGTGCATCATCGACTGGGTTACGCACGGAGTTTGTCACACAAAATCCCCATGCATCCGGTCGTGTCGTTACATCGCGTAACTGGGGCCAATAAAGTTACGCAAAATCCACGATGCATCCGGTCGTGTCGAATGCAGCTTACGCACCGTCCTTGATGCTTGATCCAACACTGACTGGGTCGTGTCGTTGCATCACGTAACCTAAACCCGCAAAGGTTACGCAAAATGCGCGCTGCATCCGGTCGTGTCGATTCAGCGCATAACCTGCACTGGTTACGCACCGTTTGTGCTGCTTGATTGATGCAACACCGACTGGGTCGTGTCGAATCAGCGCGTAACATGCAGAGGTTATGCACCGTCCGTGCTGCTTGATGCAAAACGACTCGGTTAAGCACCTGCAGCTGGGCAAGTGAGTGCAAATTAATTTATATGTTTCTGGAATCGATGCATATTATTCCTAAGTTATAGATCAGGTTATTAATCATCACATGGCTAATTGTTTAAGTTACTTTAACCATGTTTCCTGCAGGTAATGGATGCTTTTGCTTTTATAGTCGGCATAGGAAATGAAAGGGTGGCTTATGTTGACACCAATATAACGAAAGTGGTCTTAGCAAAAGAAAAGGGAAAGAAAGGAACATATGAGAGACAAAAGAAGATGGTATCTGTAGGGGAAAGTTTCCTCACACGAGATATGGTGTATTTTCTCGTTATCTTCCCTACTTTCTTCGCTTATTCTTGCACCTGATATATAGTACCAACATTTGCATTAACCTATATTAGAACCTATATCCATCTCAGGTTTATATTCCTGTACACATTGAAGGTCATCATTAGGCTCTTCTTGTGTTCAATATTACCAAAAAGAAGGTTCAAGTACTGGACCCGTTAATCATCAGTGATGATATTTGGCAATTGAGCCAAGTAGTATCATTGGTGAGCATCAAATACATTATTACTCATCTGGTCAGCAATTTCCCCACATGTATCTTTGTTGTGTAGACAGAATCAGTTCGGTGTTGCATTGATGCTCACATTTCAAAAAGTGGACGTAGCGATGGACAAATTGAAGTCAAAAAGTGGAAGGTAGTTTATCATAAGAATATACCAACACCACGAGATAGGTAAGCTACAGTACTGTCCTAGTGCAGCCATGTGCAGTCCATGCATGTAGACCTGGATTAACAATACATACATCCTTAGCTCAACTTGCAGCACTTATGTCATAAAGTACATGATGCACTGGAATGGGGATACCCTTAATGAGTCGTTTACTTCGGTACGTCTGCTTGTGCTTGCACCCTGAATGTTATGATATACAAATGGAGTAAAACTTATATATCAGTTATGTGGACATTTGTTACCTTAGGATGAATTGGATGTATTTCAGAAGAAGGTTTGTTGTAGATTGATGCTCTCCGTGCATAACACATTTGAAGGGCGATATTCGTACAACATACCTATTGTGGTTGGTGTATATATTTAAAATGATATTTAATGTCCAATGTATATTTTGTGTTTTGTGAATCTGACATCCATTTTTTTTCCTTTTTGTATAGGAATCTGATGTTCTAGGATTTTCATTAGTAGAAGAACAATCATGTGAAGCGCAAACAGAAAAAGTACAATCTTTCCAAGAAGAAAAGAAAATAAACAATCCAGGAGATATAGTTGCGAAAAGAACACGATCTCAAACGAAGATGACTACACAACTAATGTATGATTCCATGTCAACACTACCAACATCTACTTCGAGCAGGAAGAAGTGTGGGCGGCCACGGAAAAAAACCACTACCTAGTTGGATAGTGGGGCAATTTCAAAGAGGAGAAACCGCTAGGTATTGTGTGATTTCTTGGTCTCTTATCTGGTCAACGCCGGCCATGGTCCGCGCTGGAAAGGGAACGATGTACAAGTGAAGCAGATCCATATCCAAAAGTGCAACAATACAGTAGTGATAACAAATTTAAAGGGATCGATGGTTGGGAATTGATCACGTTGAGAGAGAGCGGGTACTCGAGGCGAGAATCACCGAAACCACCAGGACATTGGTCGATCATCGGGGATTGGAGAACCAGATCACGGGGGGACGGCGACGTTTAGGGTAGTATGGCCAAGGGTGAGAGAGGACGAAGCATCAATATGATGGCCCGAACCTGTATAAATCCTTGTGTCTTTGTGTTCCTGCGTTACCATCTTGCTCTTGTTCCGCTACCCGGCCCCTCCACACAATCTACCACCATCGTCTACCCCATACGGAGTATACTTTAGCCGACCTGTGGTTTGGTTACACGCTACTTGTACTCCCTCCGTACTCTGTAGACACCATGGCTCATGCGTAACCGCCGAGGCGAGGGTTACACAGGTTCGACACGACCCAGTCGGGGTCGGTGGTGTTACAGGAGCAGGAGCCGTGTAGCATGGATGGTGCGTAACCGAACGGGTGTAGGTTACTCGCAGAATCGACAGGACCGGATGTGCATCATGGATGGTGTGTAACCAGGTCTACGTGCGTAACCCAGTCGGTGTTGCAGGAGCCACGCAGAATGGATGGTGTGTAACCCTGCCGACCGGCGGCAGGAGCCAAATGAACTGGGGGTTCGACACGACACGACCCGCCGTGTTGCGCGGCAACCGCGATGCTTCGTGCGTAACCCAGGCGGTTACCACAGAAACCTGTACCGCGTCTGTACACATGACACACCCCGTCATGAAGGTGCGTAACCTAGTGTGTGCTCAACTGCAGAGTCGGTGTTGCATCAAGCTGCATGGAAAAAAATTTCATTCAGGGAATCTTTCATGCATGGAGTACTAAATTTCGTCTCGTGATTTTGCACGGAGTTGTGAAAATAGTTTTGCAAACTGACTTTATTTAATACTCCCTCCGTTCCTTTATATAAGCATTTCTAAGGTTCAAAATTTGTGTCTAAATATAAGCATTCCTAGGGATAGGACAAAATTAAATGGGGTTGGTGGGTAGGTAGAGAGTTGGTGGGTAGTGTAAAATGAGGGGTATAGATGTCATTTCCTTCCATAGTTATTTGTTGAGTTTGAACCCTTGGAATGCTTATATAAAGGAACGGAGGGTCCACCGTCGCCTCCTCGATCCCCCCCACCTCCACCGCCCCGCCACCGGTGACCTCCCTCTCCCCTCGGCAGGCCCGGATCCGGCGCGTGGTGGCCTGTCCCTCGGGGATTCCGGCAGCGACGCGGGGTGGTGGGGACCGCGGCGGAGCAGGGGAGCGAGGCGAGGCAGGAGGAACAGCGCCGCGACCTCCCTCCTCTGCCCTCTCCCTCCCTTCGAGAACCGGCGCAGAGAAGCTCAAAGCACAATGCCAAATCTTCTTGACTTCTTTGCCTGTACAAAGCTGTTCCAAATCCAATCTGCTTCTGTAATAATACCCTCATAGTATCGTAGAGGCGATATGCCCTTCTTAACAAATTTTTTGATTAAGTCGGATTTGAATTTAATTTTCTTTAGCATTACAGCCTTCACAGGTTCCTTTGAAGCCACTAGTATCTTAAACTTAGGCTTCTAAGCCTTCACAGCTTCCTTTGAAGCCTAGGTTTAAGATAACAGAGCCTTCAAAGAAAGCTGTGAAGGCTGCAGCACTGAAGAAAAATTAAATTAAATTCCGACTTAATCAAAAAAGTTGTCGAGAAGGGTGTATCGCCTCTACAATATTACGAGGTATTATTACAGAAGCAGATTAGAACAGCTTTGTCCAGGCAAAGAAGTCAGAAGAATTTTAGAACTGTATCAAAGAGCAGAGTAGCCGAGTACAAGTGAGGTGGGAAGATACCACACCTCCAGCTACAGGTGAAACCGTATCCAAAAACCCTAGGTACGAGGAGGTGCTCGAGCGCACTGTAAGATAACAAAATGACACACTAATGTTGTTCATCGACCAGTACTTATAAGCAAGTTACTAACAACATATTGTACCCTTGCAGCGTAAGTTTCCTCTGAACATTCACAGAGCCGGTGTCGTTCGCCAAACCAGGAACATGTGGTAACCAAAGCCCTGGGAAACAAGGGTCAAGATGGGTGTTAGGAATAAACTCGTGTTCAGGTTTTTACTCTGTTTTCAGTTGGGCTTTTTGTTAGATTGTGGGGCTCTGCGGATCAGAGCTGCGTCTTGTCCAACGTCTTTCCAATACAAAGTGATTAGAAGCTCGTGCTCAACATCCCAATTCAGAACCCGTAGAATTTGTTGTTTTTGGCCGGAGGAACCACCCTACGCTTCCAGGTACCTGACCTTTCTAGTGCTTCACGGCATACTGTTCACCATCTCGCATCACCATGGTTACGTACCACTCAGGCTTCACGGTGCAGGCAACACCGTCTTGCAGGTATCGGGCAACACCATTCATAACGCAGCCCGATACCGGACAGGTTACGCATGCCCTTCAAAGTCAGCTTATCCCGAGGAGGTTGCAATACGCTAATACGCACCATGGCTCGCGCGTAACCACAGGTTACGCATGTAAAACCCAGGTTGCACCAAGCCTCTATATTGTTTGTTCCTGCAACCAGGCTCTGTAGGTTGCACCACTAGGTAGCACGCAGCCAGGCTGCATTGTTCCTGCAACACCGACTGCATAACCTGACCCATGCTACATCCGGTGGTGTCGATTCTGCGCGTTACCTGCACCAGCTGCTCGGTTACGAACAATCTAGGCTGCAACCACCTAGAATACGCACCCGCACCTATAGGCTCCAGATGTATGCGTAACCTGAACCCGCTCGGACACGCACAGACTCTGTTACGCACCTTAATGCTGCAACACCGACTGGGTGGTGTCGTTTCATCGCGCAACCTGCATCCCGTCGTGTCTATCCTGTGCGTCACCTGCACCAGCTTCGGTGACGCACGGTTCGGCGACGCACTATCCATTCTACATGGCGTGTGCAACACTGACTGGGTTACGCACGGTGTCGGTTACGCACCGTCCATGCCGCTTGATGCAACACCGACTTGGTTGCATGGTGGAACACTGACTGTGTTACGCAGAGTGTCGATTACGCAAAAACCGCACTGTATCCTCTGTCTTGTCATTTCATCGCGTAACCTTGAGCCGATAAGGTTACGCAAAATCCACGCTTCATCCGGTCGTCTCGAATCTACACGTAACCTTTGCAGGTTACACGCCGTCCGTGCTGCTTGATGCAACACCACCGACTGTCTCATGTCGAATCAGCGCGTAAGCTGCACATGTTATGCTCTGTACGTGCTGCTTGAGCAGCAACACCGACTCGATTAAGCACGGACTAGGTTACGCACTTTTAAGACGGCTGGCTGCATGCAACACTGACTGCGTTACTCACGGCGACGGTTACGTACGCATGGTGCAACCTCCAGCAAATCTGTACCCTCTAGGTTATGCACCATCCATGCTGCATGCAACACCGTCTCGCAAGTGCAGGCAGCACTGATAGTGCGTAACCGAACAGGTGTAGGTTACTCATAGGATCGACAGGACCGGATGCAGCAGGGATGGTGCGGAACCCTCGGCTGGGTGCAGTTGCCCTGGATGCCGGCTTCTTGGCAACGCACCCGAAGGCCACAAAACAGATCAACTTTATATGGCACTCCCTCCATTCTCTTTTGATAGGAATACTCTGTATTTCCAAATATTAGATTTTTACAAATGATAGTCCTATTTGCCATTGGTGTGGGCCGTGGCAATAAATGGCACAGACAACAATGAGTATCATGAGTAGAATGCCATTTGACAGAAGAGAAGTTTAAGACTACTGGCTGCATGTAATCTCAAGGGTTACCCACACGGCCTTGTAAAAGGCCGCTTGGGTTACGCATGCAGCATCGCGCTCGACGATGAGCACGGCGGGTGGTGTCAATCCTGCGTAACCAAGATTACGCCCTGAGCTAGATACGCTCTCGATCCCGGTGTTGCCTATCAAACGTGTCACCGAACTCTTCATCTTCAGCTGTTGCTACCATGCGTCGCCTTTCCAAACCTCCAACGGCTGACACCGGGCAAGCATTCCAGGACCCACATGGTAGCAGGTGGAACTGACGGTTACGCTGATGCCATGTTGCGTGCTACAAGGGTGGTTCAGTAGCGCACGTAAACAAAAGCTTTACGTTCCTTCTTTTGAGCTGATGATTTCACATTTTTGCGGGATTTTCGGGATATCCGTTTAACAAAAACTAACTATATATCCATTATCGTAGACCCTGGAAGTTCAGATCGCGAAAGCGCGACGGAGGAAGAGGTTTATGCTCATGTCGGTTGCGCCGGAGAAATCGTCTCGTGTCCCTCATCTTGGCAAGCAAGGCGCACCGGACGGCAATGCGATGCCGATGACACAGAGTTCTGACGGCAGATCAACGGTGACTTCCGATGGCAAACCACAGTCGACGACGACGTCAAGGAGGCGGCCTCCTAGTCCTAGCGAAGAAAAGGTAGCACCTCCGACCGGCAGCGCCGCCCATGCTCGGAGGCGGCGGCCCAACAACTTCAACTCCGGCGGCCCATTGTCGTCCTCTACTCCAGAGGTATGTAATCTAACACAACATCCAGATTCCATACGACGCACTACCTATCCCTACACGGCGCGCGCTTATTGATTACTCTCTCTCTGTGACCAGAAACCAATCAGTTCTACTTCTACCATTTCTTCGAAGCACTCGAGCCTATGCATTATAGGCACGCCGAAACGACTGGCGAATGTCCTTGGGCTGCTTTCAACAGCAAGAAAGAAAAAGCTAGAGTCTATCAAGTTCGACTTCTTGCTACGCATCAAACCAATCACCATAGATCGCCCATTGCTAATGTCGCTTGTCAACACATACGATCTGGATCAAGCAGGTTTCAAGCTTGGTAGCGAGCTGGTCCAGTTGCAGGTAATAAATTTCCATTTCATTACCAGTTTCAGGCCGGACTAGTATTTGGATTCACACAGGATTTGTTTAACCCCGATTCCTAATCATGCAGTACTGGTACCTCGAGCATGTCCATGCATGTAGCCACCACAAAATCGATTATCCTGGACAACGAGAGTACCCATTAATGAGGCATTGGACATAACGTTTAGCAAAGAAGTAACTGGAGATCGCCTCAATGGATGGTATCACTAACGGAATTGTATGTCGTCTATGTCTCTTGCTTGCTAATTACTAGTACTCTTGTAACTGTGGGTTTCCTATCTGACAGTTATTTTCAATGTTTTGTGACAAAAGGTTTTCAAGAAGCTTCCATACAACTGAGAGAAGCAAAACAAACATGATGACGTTACTAGTAATGTACCTCCGGACAGAAGCCACGACACCAGTTCACATGCCCAGACGACACCAGTTGCAGGATGTCGTGTGTACAGCCTTGACGGGATGGGACGTGCCTGCTGTTGCTGGCGCCTCCGCTCCCGTCCAGTCGTGTCGTCCACAGCCACAACAGCGCCACCCGCCCCGAGGAGTAAGCTGGACCCCCTAGGTTACGCACCATCCATGCTGCATGCAACACCATCTCGCAGGTGCAGGCAGCACTGATAGTGCGTAACCGAACGGGTGTAGGTTATTCGCAGGATCGATAGGACCGGATGCAGCAGGGATGGTGCGGAACCCTGGATGCCGACTTCTTGGCAACGCAACCCGAAGGCCACAAAACAGATCAACTTTATATGGCACTCCCTCCATTCTCTTTTGATAGGAATACTCCGTATTTCCAAAAATCAGATTTTTACAAATGATAGTCCTATTTGCCATTGGTGTGGGCCGTGGCAATAAATGGCACAGATAACAATGAGTATCATGAGTAGAATGCCATTTGACAGAAGAGAAGTTTAAGACTACTGGCTGCATGGTGCAACACTGGCTGGGTTACGTATGGGGTCTGTTACGCAAATCGGTCGTGTTGATCCTACGCGTCACCTGCATCCGGTCGTGTCGGTTCTGCGCATCACCTCAGCTCGGTTACGCACGGTTCGGCTACACACCATCCGTTCTGCATGGCGCGTGCAACACCGACTGCGTCGTGTCGATTCAGCACGTACGCACCGTCCATTCTGCTTGATGCAACACCACCGGTTCCTGATGTATGTGTAACCTGAACCCGCTCGTACCCGGACGGACTCGGTTACGCACCTTGATGCTGCAACACCGACTGGGTGGTGCCGATTCGGCGTGTAACTTGCATCCGATCGTGTTGATCCTGCACGTCACCTGCACTGCACCAGCTTTAGTTACGCACGATTCGGCTACGCACCATCCGTTCTTCATGGCGCGGCGCATAACATAAGAAATAGGCTTCAGTTGTACTCCGTATGCGTAACCTACACCCACTGGGTTATGCACCATTAGTGCTGCTGCATGCATAGGGCAACTACGACTGGGCAACGCACATACTCGGTTACGCACCATTCAGGCAACACCGACTCGCAGGTGCAGGCACCACTGATAGTGCGTAACCGAGCAGGGGTAGGTTACTCGCAGGATCGATAGGACCGGATGCAGCAGGGATGGTTACGCCGAATCGGTGATCGGCTATGTGCAGGTTACGCCGGTCTGGGTTATTTGCTATTTTTATTTGCACTAGGATCATGCCCGTGCGTTGCTATGGACAACAGAAGATATATAGTGACCTCCATGTATAGCTTAAAAATGAACCATTGGAGAACACTGCATTAAGAGCTGTAAAGTTTGCAAAATCTTGTGAATTCATAGCAAAGATACATATATATTTGTATATCAAAGCTGTTGACAATGGGCATATCCATTTCACTTGGCTCAGTTAATGTACAATTAGAGTACAATGAAAAAATTTAGCAAGTTAGAATATCAGCACAGACCAGCCAGCCAGATGCAAGTTTATCATTAATTCAAAGATAACAAATCACCGAGAGTAAGCTTTTCTTTTAATGTATATGGAATTCCATTAGGTTGACAAGATGGTAGCTCGTGCTTGGTCAATACTACAAAACGGAATATATTATCAGCAGCTAGAATTGCAGTTTTTGCATGGAAGAGAGGTGGTGATGCCAGCCTTGGCATTGCTAACTATCTGTTGCTCCATCACCTCATGAATCGCTGTAATAATCTTGAAAAATGTAATAATATTTTACATTGAGATAATAGTAGGGAAATGAGTTCTGCTTACAACTAACCATAATAATACTTGACACTGAAACTATTTACCATCAATTGTTTGTTTTATTCTCCATTGCCAGACACTCGGAGTGCTCACCCTGATGCAGCATGCGGAACTATGTATTGAAGCACGACAGTAGTAAACAACCATGGTCTAAAAAAAGTAAATAGCCATGATCATGAAAAAAATTGAACCAAACAAATGGGAGCATGATGGCACATCTATTAAATGGCCAAATTAGGTCTGAATATTTGCCACAGTAGACGTCTATTCATTTTTTGTCAAAGAATTAGAGAGCATTATATCATAATAACTGGTTAGATTACAAACTAAAAAGTTGAGAAATGCCATCTAAATGTACAAAGGTCCTTTATACTATCGCAGGGGCAGGCATCGGATATCCGAAGACGTGATTAGCTACGAGTTGATGAAGAAACCATCAGTTACACAATGGCAAAGGACCATCAGGAAGGAACCGCTAGCAGCAAATACCTCATAACATATTCAAAAATAGAACATCATTATTATTCAAGATCTGGCAAGATTGTAGCATTTTGGTTTAACAGATAATTTAGAAACATTACCAAAATTTTACTAATTTTTAATCCAACCCATCAAACTATTAGTGACAAATATGTTTAGAAATAGAATTTGCAAGCAGTAAAATGTAGCATGATACAAAAATTCTATGCTCAGGTAGACAAATAACAATGTACTACTTTGCTATCATGTCACCCTAACACTATCCAAAAAACATTTTCCAGGATGTCATTTATAACTTAAAAAACTGCAATATTGCTCTGCAATGGACAAGAACATTGCAGCCTAGATATTGCAAAGACAAAATAAATATGCAAGTCTTTTGTGACACAAGATTTAGAAGATGGTGGTGGTGGACTGGCGGTTATCGTTCATAGCCGCCGTCGGCTATCGATACAGTAACAGTAGTAGAGTCACTAGAGTGAGATCGCAAGCAATTACTAATGCATAAGAAATACATGTTGCTTCAGCCCTGAAATACATACGAGTAATTAATAAGACGGCGACCAAGCAAGTAGAAACTAGCAGCTAGCTACATACGTACTGAGATCACCAGTAGTCCGGCACAACCCCCTCTACTTCATTTCGTCGTAGTCTCCCGCATGCGGCATGTGCACTCCTCCCTCAGTCCCTCGCTCTTATTATTCGGCATCACCTTCCATGTCAGCGACGAGGAGGTTGGCCACACCCTGAGCATCGTCACGAACCATCTCGTGCCATTGATCCTGGTCGATGTCGCCGGCAGTGCTGATTCCCAGAAGCGCGACACTGGGGTCAAAGCCATCAATCAGACGGCCCTTGTAGCAGGCCATGATGTATTCCGCTGTGGCAACCGTGCCGGTGCGTCTGTCCTCCTTCGAGCGGGCCGTCAGGTAGTCCGGCAATTTGTCCAGGACTTCGGTGAGACGGTCAAATGCATAGGCATAATGCTGCACTGTTTCCTCCAGCGGCTTGTTGACGGTACCCAGATCTAGGTCACGAAGTAGAGCGTTGATCTTGATGAAGGCGGGCCGCATGATGCTTACGGCCCATCGCGCGTCACGGGCAGCACTTTCATTGATCGGAGCTGCCACAACCACGGGCACGGCTGCATCGCCAACCGGTGCGCGTTCCGGAGTGGGCTCGCCCATGGAGCTCATGGCGCGTGGTGGCTCAACCACGGTCACGACTTCATCGCCAACCGGTGCGCGTTGCGCAAAGGGCTCGCCCACGGAGCTCATGGCGCGTGGTGGCTCAACCACGGGCACGGCTTCATCGCCAACCCGTGCGCGTTTCGGAGAGGGCTCGTCGACGGAGCTCATGGCGCGCAGTGGCTACTAAGAGGGTGAATATTGATGCAGGTGCGTGAGGATCTGAGGCTTGGAGAAGGAAGGGTAGCCGATATGATGGCGAAGGTGAAGTGAACCTTTCACGATGTAGTAGTTATATATACGTAGGAGTCGAAAGCCTGGGGTTATCTGGGGTAGTGGGTTTAGCAGTTCGCCTCCCCGGCCCCACCACATCTTGGAATACGCGCAGGCAAATGGAAGACGCTTCACACTTAAAACTGGGTCGGGTCGCTTCAGATTCAATGTGGCACGTTCAGACCGGGGTGGTGGTGGTGTGTGTGGGGCCGTGGGGGGCCGCGGAGGCTGGTACTCCCTGGATTCCCGTGAGTAATCAATCCCTCTGGAACCGAAACGCTTGTCATGATTCTTCTTCTTCTTCTTCTTGTGTTCATCGCACTGCCAAAAGAACCTTGATCTAAAATAATCCAACTTTTTTAGCACTCTCCTTTAGGAATTCTAGAAAAAGACATCATATACATTGGCAGGCTAGAAAGAACTGAGTTTATTAAAACTAGTCTCCCTCCTACAGACGGGATGGGACGGCCCTGCAGGCGCCTCCGCTCCCCTCCCGTCGTGTCATCCACAGCCACAGGGGCGCCCGCTCCGACCCGCTAGGTTACGCACAATCCACAACGCACACGCGCTGCTTCAGCCGAGGTTACGCGGCTTGCTGCCATTTGTACGTTGGGATCAGTCTGCTCGGTTGGTTCACAGATCATTTTAAATTCCTCTCTCTCTCTCTCTCACTCATAGACACACACACACACATTATATACATTGGCAGGCTAGAAAGAACTGAGTTTATTAAAACTAGTCTCCCTCCTACAGAAAGTAGTTTGCTCTTCCAACTACTTCTTTTTTTTTGAAACTGAATGCCCAAGTATTTATAAAATGAAAAACACCGAGAATGTGCGTTAACTGATGGTGTGTAACCGAGAACGTGACCACCATCCACACATGGATGGTGTGTAACCGAGCGGGTGCAGGTAACGTGTCACCTCAGCTCAGTAACGCACGGTTCGGCTACTCACCATCCGTTCTGCACGGCGCGTGCAACACCGACTAGGTCGTGTCGAATCAGTGTGTACCCTGAGAAGGTTACGCACCGTCACGAATTTTGTGAAAAATTACCATATAGCAATTGTAAATCGAAGATTAGGAGGACTAAACATGATTTAATTGTAAAACTAATTACACAGATGGATGGAAAATAGCAAGACAAATCTATTAGGACTATCCGAGCTCTTGTAATCTTGTATATGTGACGAGTTAGCTAAAAAAAGAAGAATTTTATCAAAACTCGGATCCAACAGACTTTGTATTTTACTCAGCTAGCTATCCTGTTTTCTATTTAGAGGAGCTGTTGGATTTCATCTTCTTTCATTTTACATAATACAGTTAAATTAGGATTTTAGCTACTCATATAAACAAGAGCTCTTGGAGATGATTGCTAGTGTGGCATGACAGGGCAGGCTTCGCTTCGAGTTCGAGGAGAAGCAAACTGCGGTGAGGGCAGGCCACTATGGGCCCGCGGGCGTCGCGTGCCCGTGAAGCACCATCATTATTACGATGGACGACGGGACTGGGTGCCATGCGCTGCTTCAGCACGGGTTATGCGGCTTGCTGCAAAGACAGGGTTACGCACGATCCCTGTGTCGTGTCTTGTCGCGTTGTGTCATGTGTACAGCCATGACAGGACAGGATGGGCCTGCAGGCGCCTCCGCTCCCCTCCTATCGTGTCATCCACAGCCACAGGGGCGCCAGCCCCAACCCGCTGGGTTACGCACAATCAACGACGCACACACACTGCTTCGACCAAGGTTACGCGGCTTGCTGCCATTTGTACGTTGGGATCAGTCTGCTCGGTTGGTTCACGGATCATTTTAAATTCCTCTCTCTTTGTCTCTCACAGACACACACACACACATTATATAAAAAAGGAAAAGGAAAAGCCAAGGCCCCATTCTCTGTGCCTTTTAAAACCACTCTCTTAATTCAGATTGTCGAAATCTCTTAATAAGTGAGGCAGATTCATTCCGTAAGTGTGCTTGTTCCCCCTTCGTCTTCCTCTTCAATTCCGTGTTCATGGCATTGCTGGTCTGGACTAATTTTGCCTGATTCTAGCGCGTTCTGCTGCTGCTATTCTTGTTTACGGCCGCGGCTTTCCTCCAGTGCTAGTTTATTCAACGGCGACGAGGTTGAGATCATCTTCGGTGAGTTCTTTTTGTTAATCATCCATACGGCATTTAAGAGTTTACAAGCTGAGCCGCCCTGGTGACCGATGGCGCAGCGGCGGTGGCGGTCGCCGCGATTGCCGCTCGCAGCGGGCAGTGGTATAGGCTGGTGGAGGTGTGCCGTTGTTGTGCATTGCTACTGGATGGAAGAAGGGACGGGAAAGAGAAACAGTAGGCGGGGGGCCATGGTAGTCTTGAATCCTTTGGGATTATATTCTACACTCAATTTTCAGCGATTCTGTTATTTAGATTGACTATTGTGCATATTCCCTGCTTAGCTTGGCATATTATTTAGAGTAGACATCATTCATAGTAATTTCGATTGATTGGATCATAATTATTTTATCATAACTTATCGTTAATTAATTGAGCCTAAGAATATACAGAGTAATCTGTTAGATCATAACAAATACTCCTGGTATAAGAACATAGGATTTTCTGACACTGGAACCATGAACCTGACTTTCATTTGTACTCTGATCATACGTATGGTTTAGTTTTTTTCTGGTCTGGAAAATTTTATGCACCCTGATACTATTCTATTTTCAATTGTACATATGAAAGTGCCACACATGGTAATTTGAACTGTTTAACCTTGCCTAGAGGCTGAAAAGTGACAACCACCATAGTCATGTCCGATGCTGGTGCGGGCGAAGGATTCGTGCACTACGCCACTAGTACAATGAACAATAGCCAAACCTTGAGCGCAGGGAACCTGGAGGCACCTGCAGCAGAAGCTACCAACATTTCTGAGAGCAGTTTAGTACTGAAGCATAAGTTGTAGGAACAGGAATCAAAATTAAAGGAAAAATTTACTCAGGAGATGCAAGAGTTAAGGGATGATCTCCATGATTTGCAGTCTCAGTGCACGGTTTTGGCCGTCAATGAATTTAACAAAAATACCGAGTTGCAGGAGCTTCGGAAAGAGTTAATCAAGGTAAGAAATCATCCTTGTGCTGTAATTGACTGTGAATATACTTTTAGTACATTTCAGCTGCTGGTGATATAGTATCATGTTGTTGTTTCTTGGGAAGTATCAGAAATTAATTGATGTGGTGTTTTGTCTTTCTATGAGTGACCACGGACATTACATTTTGTGCTCATTTAATAGTCAGTCTCTATCAACAAAATGAACATGTTTTCATGTAATATTGTTTGGAAAAGAATGTTGTCACGCAATCACCTTATACTTTCAAATTTCATAGAATGTTGCCATGGAATCATCGTAGTTTTTCGAATTTCATTTTTTTCACATTAGAGATTTGTTTTAAAAAATTGCTGCAGCAACACACGGGGTATCAGCTATTATAATACACATGATCTGCAGGGATTGCCGGATGGCAGAACTGGCCGAGCCAACATAGGTGTCAAGAGGATGGGCGTCGTGGATCGCAAGGCGATCGCAGACACTGGTGGGTTATCGGATTACGAAGTAGCACTTATCTGTTCAAAATGGGAGGCTGAGATATCAGACCCAAATTGGCATCCTTTTAGGGTTGACATGGTTGACGGCAGAGAGATGGTGTGCACCTTTTTATTGATTATTTTCATTTATTACTGACGGATTATGTTCTATGAGTTTCCATGTCCATCCAGTCTAATCGTGGGGCAAGTGATCTTTTGCAGGATGTTATTGACGAAGCCAATAGTAAGCTCCAGGAGCTAAGAGGAGAGCATGGTCAAGAGATCTTTGCCTTGGTAACAAAGGCCCTGCTTGAGGTTAATGAGCACAATGCGAGTGGCCGCTACCCAGTACAATTGTTGTGGAACTACAAGGAGGACCGGGAAGCAACCCTGAAGGAAGTTGTCCAGTTCGTCATGAGACAACACATAGGCTCAAGAGGAAGCGTAGTTAATTATAATAGCTGCACCCATTCGATTATACGGTACGCTGCCATGTAAATATCCAATGTAAATTGGGTTACTACTTATTAGAGCAACTCTAAGAGAGTAGCCAAATCTCACTCTTCATATTTCAATTTAGCTAACCATTTAGCTATGATTTCCACTCTATATTTCAGTACAATCCAACAGACTAACCAAATCGACTCTGCATATACTTTTAAAATAATATTCAAATTTTTTAATTTTTGTTTTGCTTTATCCGTTCGGCAGTAGCAACTCGCTCCCTGCCACACAAAACGTCGAACTCCTTGTGTTCGTGATTGAGCTTGCTGTTGCTCGAGCCTGCTGCCGATGTTCGCTCATCACCTGCAAAACAACAAGTGCACACACAGAAAAGAATCAGCATGCAACTGCTGCTCTGTAGCTGCCAATGCAGCTTGCTCTGTTGAAAATGTCCATCGTTGCTCAGGGCGTGGACTTCCTACCTGCAGAAGAAAGACACAAAGCTTGTTGTCGACTTCCTCACATGGTGCCTGCTGGCTGCTACCGCCACGAGTCCTACGGGTCACTGGCCGACGCGCACTGGCCTGCGAGGACCCGGCGCATCGAGCTCCTCACCATCCCCTGCATCAATCTCATGGTGCCCAGTCTCCCGCCCTTGTCGTAGGTACTGCTGCTCGCCGTCGGGAGCCCGCGCCACCCTTGGTCAGAATGTGATTCAAAACAGGCAGTTGCCATGCAAAATTGTCTCATTTTAGAGGAGGATTATTAGGAACTCTTGGATATTGAGGACCAGGTGTGTCCGAAGACCAGTGGAGGGTCGCTCCTTAGTGATGAGTGATTAACAACGTTGTGTGGACTGATGCTTGGCTAAGTGTGCAGGTACAGGTTGCGGCTTGACTCGGGTCGGTGCCGGTGAAGAACAAGCGCAAAAGGCCTTAGCCGTGGTGGCCTCCGGGTGATGGAGTGGCAAGTAGGCTTGGTTCGATGGACCCGGTGGCCGATGGGGTCAAGTGCGAGCCGTGCGGTGCAAGACTGGCGGGCTGAAGTCGTGAACATGGGCTGGTGCAAGGTAGCGGATGGAGCCCGAAGCTTGCACGCGGGGTTTGTTGGTTTGCCCACAAAACCATCGGTGGACGGTTTCTTGGTTTGGGCCTCAAAACCAAGTCCGGAGGCCCGAGGCGACAGAGACGGTGATCCAGGAGCTTCGGGAAGCTTCGAGGTGGAGGGCACGTGGCGTGATCGCGGGGTTTGCGTCGAGGTGAAGCGAAGCCGCGGTGGAAGTGTATCCGTCCGATGAAGTCTTGACCAAAATGCCCCTGAGTGGTTGTATCTTCATTTCAAGCAGTAGGGGTAGCGTGGTCATTTACCTCCCTCTGATGGACTTCGTATAAATAGCGGAGAGGTGGATGGCATCTCTCTCTCTTGGACTCTAGGGCTTTCTCCCCCGGTAGATTTCTCTGAACTGCTTCTTTTCCCTCTGGATTCCTTAGGCTAGACTCTTGTACAGAATCTGAACTCTGGATGTATGGAAGCATTCGGCGTCCCGGTGATCTCCTAGTCCTCTGTGATTTTCGTGTCATTTTCGTGGATATTTTTGGGGGGTTTCGTTCTTCGCTCGATTCGTGATTTTGGGGGCGTTTCTTCACGGATTTCTTTGAGGGAATCATGGGTGGATGCCTTGCGCATGTCTGTGTGTGATCTTGACCCCTCAAACGCTGTGGATAGCCTTTGATTCGTGCATTTTTGGTTGGAGCCCGAGTTCATGGTGGTGCTTGTGTGATCCGCGATTCCCGGTGAGTTAGGGAGTTAGAGGTCCACATTTTTGGGGCATAGCATCCTTGTGTGACGCATATCATCTCCCCAAAATCTTGCCTCAAGAGCTTCTACCATTTGGGAGATCTGGTGATGAGTTATTGGAGTTGACCCCGCGGGTCGGGCGTTTTTGGTTCTGTTCGTGGCTTGCGGACAGTCCGCGTGTGCAGGAGTTCATCACATTTTCTTCGTGTTCTTGCGCGTCTTCGTCTTGATCTGGTTTCCCCTTGGGTTTCGTTGCAAGAGGTTTGGCAGACAGTCCGCGGGGGTTTCACGGATAGTCCGCGTGGCTGAGTTTCTGGCGGGCAGTCCGCGTGTCCTCCACGGACAGTCCGTATTTTCAGGGTGCGGTTCTGGTAGCTCTGGTGCTTATTACGGACAGTCCGCGCCGTACCTGCGGACAGTCCGCTGTACCCTAGCGGACGGTCCGCCCGTACTGCACGAACAGTCCGCACCTGGCATTTCCAGATTGTGCCAAGTGCTTTGGTTCTTGTCCAGTTGCTTCCGCTCTTTGCTCCTAGGCTTGTCTCTTGTTCTTCTAGGCTTGTGTGTGCCTTGTTTAGAGCTTCCTTTGTGTGCGCGAGTATTTAGAGTGGCAATCGGGGTATAGGCCGAGTTTGACCTAAGGGAAGAATTTTTATCAGCTCCCATTCACTCCCCCCTCTCTGGTCGCCCTATTCAGTCCTTCAATTGGTATCAGAGCCGGTTACGGATCTTCTTGATTCTAACCAGTCTAAGATCCAAAGATGGGCAATTACGGCAAGGGGTCGGGTCCTCCGCACTTTGATGGCAAGAATTACCCGATGTGGGAGAGGCGCATGGGCGTGTTTTTGCGAGGGATGGGAACTCTTATCTGGGAGGTCACTCAGAATCCTCATTATGTCATCCCAGATAGTTTTCTACTTCCAGGATCGTGGGACATGTTTGAGGCCAACAACAAGGCCGTTGATTACTTGTTCCGTGCTCTCTGTGCCTCGGAGTTTGATCGAGTGTACGGAGAGGATGTGGCCGAAAAGATTTGGCTCAAGTTGAAGAATGCTCATATTGGCAATGCCCAAGTGCAAGCCCAGATGTTTTCCACTTACCGGAGAGAGTACGAGAACTTCACTCATCTCCCCAGAAAGTCGCCCGATGCTATGTTTCAGCGCTTCACTTGCATAGTCAACAACATGAGGGCCAGTGTGACAGTGCTCCCATACACGGATCATGATCAAGCTATCAAGCTTTTGCATGCCCTGGATAGGTCCGTGTGGAGTGCCAAGGTTGAGGCCATTGAGGAGTCGAGCACGTATGACACGCTGTCACTGGATGAGCTGTTCTCCAAGCTCAGGTCTTCAGAGGTTGATCGTGGCTTGAGAGCCAAGAGCGAGAGCCCCACTGACCCTCATTGTTTGGCTCTCGTCTCAGGATCGAGGACTAACGCTAACTCTGTTGGCTTTTCTTTGTCTTGTCTTGTGTCCTTGCCAGATGAGGACTTTGATGTGCTGAGCAAGGACAATCTCGCCTTGTTGAGCAAGAGGTTTGGGCGGATGTACGAGAACCGCAAGAATGCAAGGCGGAGCTCGGGGATGTGCTATCGGTGCGGGAAGCACGGGCACTTCATTGCCGAATGCCCTAAAGCCATGGAGATCAAGAACGACTACAAGGGCAAGCCCAAGCATGACTACAACAAGCACCGCTCCCGGAATGACTACAAGGACAAGCACAAGGACAAGGGCGAGAGAAGGCACAAGAAGAGTGGCGGCCACAAGAAGAAGACCACTCGAGCAATGGTGGCCGGAGCGAGCAACATCGACTCAACATCAAGCTATGCTTCTTCCGGTTTGAGCAGCGAGGAAGAGCAAGAGAAGCGCAAGGACAAGTGGCACATGGGCAAGAACTTCACCGGCCTGAGCTTCGTCGCACAAGGAGGCTTTTGCGGCATGGCGCATTCCAAGAAGGGTGAGAGGCACAGCTCAGACTCAAACTCCGAGGAAGAGGTACGAAATGATCCCAACTTCTTGCTAGAGGAGAATGCTAGGCTCAATGAGTTGCTTGATAACCGTGATGATGTGCTTAGAAAGACCAACAAGGAGAAGAGGGAATTTAGGTCTTTGTTGGGCGATGCTAAGGACAAGGTAGCTGAACTTGAATCCTTGCTTGTGGATGCTAGAAATGAGATAGCTGCTTTGAAATCTGCTCCTGTGGTGTCTGATGAGATTGATTGTGGTGACTGCTCAGTTTTTCTTGCTGATTTGACTGCTCTAAAGGAGAAGCATGCCTCTACTTTGGAGGAACTAGATGTGGTTAGGATTGAGTGTGATGAATTGAAGTCTAGGCCAGCTTTGTTAGGAGCTTGTACATCATGTCCTATCTTGCATGCTAGGCTAGATGAATCACACACTAGGATTGTTTCTCTTGAGGCGGCATTGAAAGCTCCTCTTCCTACATCATGTTCAACCTGTGAAATGCATGCTTTGAAAAACATGGAACTTGCACACTATGTTGATCGTCTGCAGGATGAAAATGATGAGCTTAGGAAATTGATAAGTTGGTTGTTTGGGCATGAGCCACAATTGAGTTTGATGTTGGCTCAATTCAAGAGGTTTGATGGTCAGGCGTTGGGGGCTGACAAGAGTGGTGAGAAGAGTGGTGAGAAGATTTGTGAGAGAGATGAGAAAGCTGGAGAGATCCCTACACCACCACACACCATACCCATGAACAAATATGCATCCAAGCCAAACCACTTGAGAAACAAGCTCGATACAACTCCAGACCCACCAGTGTTCCGCCAGAAAACAGAGAATTACCAAAAACCCATCAAGTTTGTGAGCAACCTAGGTAATGTTTTTGAGGGGAAGTCAGGAGAGAAAGGTGTTGAGAAACCCACAGAAAAGCCACCGCCTAAGCCAGTGCCAATCCGCTTCCATTGTGAGTATTGTGGGAGGGATGGGCATAAGGATGAGTTCTGTTTCCGGAGGAAGAGGGATGAGCGGTTTGCTAGGGAGATGGCAAACAAGGATAGGTACCACCTTGCTTGTGGTGTGCCTGAGCCTCATAGAGGGCCTCTACCTAGGGGTGAGGTGTATGTGCGTACAGTTCCCACTCGTGGAGGTGGAGGTGGAGGTGTGTTCCCTCAGAGAGACAGGCGTGTTGGGTTTGGGCGTGGTGAGTTGGCTCGACGTGCTCCTTCTCGTGACCGTTACGAGTTTGGGAGGCACGATCGGAGCTTTGGGTCTCAGATGGACTACAGGCCACTTTTCCCCCTCGTGGTGCGTGTACTCCTCCAGTGAGACATGACAGGTCCTTTGGTGGTAGGCGTGAGAGGGCTCCGCCTAGAGGTTTTGGGAGGATGGATTTTGCTAACCCTTCTTTTGAGCAAATGGCTCAGCACTGGTTTAACTTTTTTGGTACTAACCCAAGTGTTGAGTCGCTTGCTCATTCTCGTCCTCGTTTTTTATTGCAGGTGGGAGGCTTGGAGAACTTTTGGTTGATCGACTCCGGTTGCTCATGACACATGACCGAAGATCGTGGGTGGTTCTGCAGCCTCACCCCGGTGAGTACAAGGGAGTACATCACTTTCGGGGACAATGGGAGAGGACGAGTGCTTGCTGAAGGTATGGTGAAGGTGAGTAGCAAGCTGACCTTAAGAAGTGTGGCCCTGGTCAAGTCACTTGGTTTTAACCTATTGTCAGTATCTCAATTACTTGACGAAGGTTTTGAAGTTCGTTTCAAGTCGGGTGCTTCTCGTTTGCTTGATTCTCGAGGTGATCTTGTCTGTACGATCGTCCCCGAGGGTCAAATCTTTCGTGCCGATTTTTCCCAGTCTATTGGTCCTCCTCGATGCTTTGTTTATGGCATTTTGACCGAGCATTGGAAATGGCATAGGAGGTTGGGACACTTGAGCTTTGAGTTGCTTTCCCGCTTGAGTGGTCTTGATCTTGTCCGAGGATTGCCTAAGTTGAAATTCGACAAGGATTTGGTTTGTGTTTCTTGTCGGCATGGAAAGATGATTGCCGCTTCTCACGCCCCTCTGACTTCAGTCATGACCGAGCAACCTTGTGAGCTATTGCACATGGATTTGGTTGGGCCAGCTCGTGTTCGCTCTGCCGGTGGGAAGTGGTATGTTCTTGTGGTTGTTGATGATTTTTCGAGGTACTCTTGGGTTTTCTTTTTGGAGGATAAGAGCGAGACATTTGGCTTTGTTCGGGACTTGATATTGAGGTAGAAGAATGAGAGACATGGTGATGCCATTCGAGCTATACGCAGTGACAATGGCACAGAGTTTAAGAACTCTCATTTCGATGCCTTTTGCAGTGATCTTGGTCTCGATAATCAGTACTCTTCTCCATACGTCGCTTGCCAGAATGGCGTAGTAGAGAGGAAGAACCAGGCCCTTTGTGAGATGGCCAGGACGATGCCCGATGAACATAGGACTCCTAGCCATTTCTGGGCCGAGGCGGTCAATACCGCTTGCTATGTCTCAAATCGCATCTTCCTTCGTGCCTTTAAGAAGAAGACCTCTTATGAGTTGATGCATGGTCGACAACCTAAGGTGAGTGACTTTAGAGCTTTTGGGTGCAAGTGTTTCATTCTGAAGAAGGGCAAGTTGGATAAGTTTGAGTCTAGATGTTTGGATGGGATTTTCCTCGGTTATGCTATTCATTCTAGAGCATATCGTGTGCTCAACCTTGACACTAACCGAATCATGGAGACTTGCGAGGTTACCTTCGACGAGACGCAGCCATGTAGCTCTTCTGCTTTTGAGTGTGTAGGTGACGAGGAGATTGGAGCGAGGATCTTTGAGGATGAGAAGGATGGAGATGGAGACGACGACGATGATGGTGGTGATGCTCCAGCGGCTGATCGTGTACGTGCTACTTCCACTACTACGACGACGATCGAGGATGGACCATCCCCTACACCCGCTACGACTAAGGCTGTTCGAGTGGAGGCTGCTACTGAGGGGGAGGTTGTGTCCAGGCGAGAGGCTCCCCGGCGTGTACAAGTGGATCACCCATCGACGACCATCATTGGTGACCTTCATGAACGCACTACACGGTCGAGGTCAAGGAACACGTCTCCTTTCGCTCACTCTACTTTTGTTGCATCGTTTGAGCCCAAAGATATTCGACACGCTTTGTCTGACGAGAATTGGGTGAATTCCATGCATGAGGAGTTGGAAAACTTTGAGAGAAACCAAGTCTGGGTGTTAGTCGATCCACCACCAAATTGTCGTCCCATAGGTACCAAGTGGGTGTGGAAGAACAAAGAGGGTGAGAATGGGATGGTTGTGAGAAACAAGTCGAGGTTAGTGGCGCAGGGGTTCAACCAGAAGGAGGGGATAGACTATGAGGAGACATTTGCTCCTGTGGCCCGTTTGGAGGCAATTAGGATCCTTCTAGCCTTTGCTGTGGCTAAAGGTTCAAGTTGTACCAAATGGATCTCAAGAGTGCTTTCTTGAATGGAGTGATAGAGGAAGAAGTGTATGTGAGGCAACCCCCGGGGTTTGAGAGTGAAAAATACCCACACCGTGTATACAAACTCCAGAGAGCGCTCTATGGGTTGAAACAGGTACCTAGAGCTTGGTATGGCAGGTTGAGAGGCTTTTTGCTGAGTAATGGGTTTGTGATGGGCACAGTTGATAAGACCCTATTCCTCCTTAAGCATGGGAATGACCTTTTGATTGTTCAGATATACATGGATGACATAATCTTTGGTGGCTCTTCTCATGATCTTGTTGCCAGATTTACAGATGACCTTAGCAGCGAATTTGAGATGTCCATGATGGGTGAGCTGCAGTTTTTCTTGGGTCTGCAGATGAAGCAGTGCAAGGACGGGACCTTTGTACATCAGGCGAAGTACACCAGGGACATGGTGAAGAAGTTTGGCATGAACGACTCCAAGCCGCTGACTACCCCGATGAGTACAACTACGGCTTTGGACGCGGACGAGGACGGCGAACCCGTGGACCAGAAGGAGTACCGGAGCATGATCGGCTCCCTCCTCTACTTGACGGCAATGAGGCCAGACATACAGTTGAACGTGTGTCTGTGCGCTCGTTTTCAGGCTTCACCGAGGACTTCACATCGGCAGGCCATCAAGCGGATTTTCAGGTACGTGAACTACACTCCTGACTTTGGTCTTTGGTACTCTGCCTCCTCGACACTCAGGCTTCATGGGTTTTCTGATGCGGATTTCGTTGGGTGTCGATTGGATCGCAAGTCCACTTCTGGGTGTTGTCAGTTCCTTGGTTCTTCTTTGGTCTCTTGGTCATCTCGCAAGCAATCGAGTGTAGCCCGGTCCACCACCGAGCCTGAGTATGTAGCTGCTACTAGTTGTTGTTCCCAGCTGCTTTGGATGACCTATACCATGAGTGATTTTGGTGAGGAGTGCTCCCAGGTTCCACTTTTCTGTGACAGCACCAGTGCCATAAGCGTAGCCAAAAATCCTGTCCTCCACTCCAAAATGAAACACATAGAAGCGAGGTACCACTTTCTGAGGGACAATGTTGAGAAGGGAAACATATCTTTGTCCTATGTCCCTACCCAAGACCAGCTAGCTGACATTTTCACCAAACCGCTTGACCAAGTCACTTTCACTCGCTTGCGAGGTGAGCTTGGGGTGTGCTTTCCTTTCTAGCTTGGTCTTGGAGCTTCTCATGTATATATGTGTCATATGTTCATTTTGTTGCATTTCCATCATGCATTTTAATTTCTGTACAAAACCTGGTAGGATAGCCATCTTTGGATCACTTGAGCTAGGATTGAGCTTCTCTTATATACATTGATCACTGATGTGCTATATGTGAGACTTGTGCATGTTTGGTAAATTGTGGATGTAAATGCTATGCTCTTGATGGTGTTGCTATATATGTATGATGAGATAGCATTTTGGTTGTGAAAATGATAAAACTGCCTCTCTCATGAGTAGATGCTTGTCTATGCTTAATTTGTGCTTAAATGCTTATATCATGCTCAGTTTGTGCTTGAGGATCATATTCTCTTTGCTTGGGGTCAAAGATCCTTTGTCATTGTAAATGGTTAGCCCTTTTGCTTGCTTGGGGAGGAGCATAAGCTTCTTTTTGCCGCAAAGGCACTTCATGTTCCATGTTTAAACTTGAAAATGAAATTGGTGTATGAATTGCCTTATGCTTAAAAAATGAGCTCCTCATCATGTTTTTATGGTTTGATATTTATATCTTGGGTGCTAAATCGTAGCATGCTTGTCTACCATGAGAAGTCTCATTTTAAGAAGTAGACACATGGCTCAGTGGCTTTAACATGACTTGAGTAGCTTGTGGGCGTTTATAATGATCTTGTGATGAGAATTGGTGATCTTGCATAAACTTTGGATGATCTAGTGTATTTATGTTCCAATTGGTATAGAGAGAATCTTGCTCATGAGATGACTATTTCTTTGTGAAAATTGCTTAAATTTGCTTTTAGCCATGTCACATGCTTATATGTCTCTACCTTCTTGATGGCAATGTGCTAGGTACACCATGTCTACTTTGCTTGCTCTATGTCTCAGTTGTAGCATTTTGTTGTGCTCTTTGTATATTTGAGAAGCTTGGTAGATTGTATATGTGCTTTGACATGCATTTTTCATGAAAATAAGGGGAAGAGCATCATATACCTTGATTCATGCATTGTCAACAAGTGGGAGAATATACATGCATTTGGGGAGAATTTCCATGCATTGGGAGTTTTTGTGGAAAATTTGTATGCATTTGTGAGATGTTGCATGTGAGGAGAAAAATTGAGAAGAGGAGGTTGCATTTGCTCAGGGGGAGTTTGCATATGTGCAGGGGGGGCTCCTTTAGTTTTTCTGAGTTTTGTGCTTTGTGGTGTGCTCCTTGTGAGCTTTTTTTTGACTCGGCTGTGTCGAGCCGATGCCCTTGTCTTAGGGGGCCGAGACTTGGATTGGCGAGTGATCGAGTTTTCGCTTGTTCTTTGGCTTTGGATCACTTGCTTGGGAAGTTTGTGTTCGTGGTTGTTTTCTTTTCTTTTTCTCTATGTGATTTTTATGGGTGTTGTCAATGCACTCATCAAGGGGGAGATTGAGGACCAGGTGTGTCCGAAGACCAGTGGAGGGTCGCTCCTTAGTGATGAGTGATTGACAACGTTGTGTGGACTGATGCTTGGCTAAGTGTGCAGGTACAGGTTGCGGCTTGACTCGGGTCGGTGCAGGTGAAGAACAAGCGCGAAAGGCCTTAGCCGTGGCGGCCTCCGGGTGATGGAGTGGCAAGTAGGCTTGGTTCGATGGACCTGATGGCCGATGGGGTCAAGTGCGACCCGTGCGGGGCAAGACTGGCGGGCTGAAGTCGTGAACATGGGCCGATGCAAGGTAGCGGATGGAGCTCGAAGCTTGCACGCGGGGTTTGTTGGTTTGCCCACAAAACCATCGGTGGACGGTTTCTTGGTTTGGGCCTCAAAACCAAGTCCAGAGGCCCGAGGCGACGGAGACGGTGATCCGGGAGCTTCGGGAAGCTTCGAGGCGGAGGGCACGTGGCGTGATCGCGGGGTTTGCGTCGAGGTGAAGCGAAGCCGCGGTGGAAGCGTGTCCGTCCGATGAAGTCTTGACCAAAATGGCCCTGAGGAGTTGTATCTTCATTTCAAGCAGTAGGGGTAGCGTGGTCCTTTACCTCCCTCCGATGGACTTCGTATAAATAGCAGAGAAGTGGATGGCATCTCTCTCTCTTGGACTCTAGGGCTTTCTCCCCTGGTAGATTTCTCTGAACTGCTTCTTTTCCCTCTGGATTCCTTAGGCTAGACTCTTGTACAGAATCTGACCTCTGGATGTATGGGAGCATTCGGCGTCCCGGTGATCTCCTAGTCCTCTGTGATTTTTGTGTCATTTTCGGGGCTATTTTTGGGGGTTTCGTTCTTCGCTCGATTCATGATTTTGGGGGCATTTCTTCACGGATTTCTTTGAGGGAATCATGGGTGGATGCCTTGCGCATGTTTGTGTATGATCTTGACCCCTCAAACGCTATGGAGAGCCTTCGATTCGTGCATTTTTGGTTGGAGCCCGAGTTCATGGTGGTGCTTGTGTGATCCGTGATTCCCGGTGAGTTAGGGAGTTAGAGGACGAGATTTTTGGGGCATAGCATCCTTGTGTGACGCATATCATCTCCCCAAAAGCTTGCCTCAAGAGCTTCTATCGTTTGGGAGATCCGGTGATGAGTTCTTGGAGTTGACCCCACGGGTCGGGCGTTTTTGGATCTGTTCGTGGCTTGCGGACAGTCCGCACGATAGCCGCGGACAGTCCGCGTGTGCAGGAGTTCGTCGCGTGTTCTTCGTGTTCTTGCGCGTCTTCGTCTTGATTCGGTTTTCCCATAGGGTTTCGTTGCAAGAGGTTTGGCGGACAGTCCACGGGGGTTTCACGGACAGTCCGCGTGGCCGAGTTTCTGGCGGACAGTCCGCGTGTCCTCCACGGATAGTCCGTATTTTCGGGGTGCGGCTCAAGTAGCTCTGGTGCTTATTACGAACAGTACGCGCCGTACCTGCGGACAGTCTGCCGTACCCTAGCGGATGGTCCGCCCGTACTGCACGGGCAGTCCGCACTTGGCATTTCCAGAGTGTGCCAAGTGCTTTGGTTCTTGTCCAGTTGCTTCCGCTCTTTGCTCCTTGGCTTGTCTCTTGTTCTTCTAGGCTTGTGTGTGCCTTGTTTGGAGCTTCCTTTGTGTTCACGAGCATTTGGAGTGGCAATCGGGGTATAGGCCGAGTTCGACCTAAGGGAAGAATTTTTATCGGCTCCCACTCACTCCCCCCCCCCCTCTCTGGTCGCCCTATTCGGTCCTTCAGATATGATCTTCAAGTTCCAAAAAAAACGTGTGAGGAGGAGCCGTGGATCACACGTGTGACATATAACTTTTCCTATGGGTCTGTCTACCCCTCACTTGTGTGATTTGGGGGCTTCTGTCACATGTGTGATTTGAGCCCTCAAATCACACGAATCTGGTGTGGGTCTTAATATGTGTGATTTGGGGCTTCCATCACACAGATTTTGGAAAAACCTAAAATCACACAGATTTGGGAAAACTATCACACAGAAACAAAATCTGTGTGATTTTAGGCAATCTGTCACACAAATTCTAATAATACAAAACACATTTCAGAAAATACCAAATCACATTTTCACAGAAAAAACCCAAAAATTACATAGATAAACATAAAATTAATGTCGAAAAAACTTACACCTATGAACTCAACAAATTACATATACTGATTAAATAAATTACAACGGTCTAATTGTGGTAAAAAGAAACTGCCAGCAATGTATATTAATTAGTAACATAAATATAGATCAAGCAGAGTAAAGTAAAAACAGAAGAATGGTATATTGATCATAGTACAATTTGTAAACATTAGTTCCCTGAATGATAAGTTATGCTATAGCAGGTGCATATGTATACTACAATGCACTAAAAAATCATTTCATAGAAAATTTATAACACACAGATAGAAAGATGCATGAACACTGTAATGCCATCCATCAGATCTAATAAAAAATTGTTGTGAAAATTAATGAAACACTCTGACTGCAAATTAACACAAAAACCACTAGAATATACTAAAAATAATGAAATTCACTATGGCTGCAGGTTAACACAAAAACAAAGATGGAACAGTGCAACTAGATCCAGATACACTACAACCGAAACAGAAAGTGTACTTTGTACATAATTAAATGAATATGAGCTAACAACTAACCCAAAAGTGAGGTATACTGATCATAAATCCAAAAATACCTAATGCAAAATTAAATCCCCTAATGACACATTTAAATCCCTCAAATGACTGATTTAGCAAATAACCCCAAAGTACCAAATGGCATATTGAATAAAAGATGGCAAATATCAAATTCAACAAATGCCACAAACAACATATCCAGATAAAGAGTTTGACTCCGATAGATTGCCTTTGCCCTCAAATAGTTTGCAAATGAGGGACAAAATTACGCCTCAGATAGTTTGACAAAATCATGTAACACTCTTGACCTTGGGTCATAATAATTTTTTAAAAACCAAACAAATGAAAAAAAATAATAGTTCATGCGAGCCATGGAAACATCTCACACACCCATCCCTAGCCGTTGTGGCAAGGGAATGGATCGATCAGATGTTTTGATGACAATCATGAGAAGAAAAAAATGGGTGAACATTTTTGTATCTAACAAGGTCATATCAAACATTTTTGTATCATCATAGGCGTGAAAAAAAATTCATCTTGGGCATAAAAATGAGAGCAACAACCAAAAAATGCAGTTCCGATATCATGAAGTTCCTATATAATGAGAACATAGTCTATAATTTTTTGGTGTGAGAGGGAAACACCCAAACACAGATTATTCTATAAGTGTATTTCATAACACACTGACAAATACAACCCAGTAGAACATGCATATTATAAGACAGAGATATACAGGCTAAGCAGATTTCAACAGAAAAATGGATTAGAAAGAATCTAACAAAAGGTCACTTAGAAAACAACATAACAGGGTAATTTTGATAATACCAGAAAGGTTCACATAACAAACTGACAGAAACTAAAAAGATACATTGCACCCTTGTTTAAAAAAAGCCCGATAATGATGATAAACTAAAGTTTAGGTACATATAGCTGATAGCATTTATGGTAACTGTAACTGATGATGGTGCTGTTCCAAAATATAGTGACTTAGATGTTGATTGAATTGGAAGTCATATGATGTGCATAAAGCTGAAAAAACATATATTACAACATAGGAAAGGACAACACATCAAGCTGCTTGGAAAAAAATGAAGATACATTGTAAAACCAAAAATGTAGAAAATGAGAACATGAATCTGAACATACCAGGATCATATTTTTCTCTTCTTAGAACCACCAGCTTCAGCATAATCTTTTTTCTCCCAGATAGGGAGGTTGGCCTCTACCCTCTTCACAACAGCTTCGATCCTCAACTGTTTCTTCTTATAATAATCAGGGATGATGCTGTCTGTGAACTCATCAGGCTTGGCGTCACGGATAGGGATGCTATGAGTATGATCACTAATCTCTTTGATAAAAACTCGAGTCATTTTCCTAAAGCCAACTGGAGAGCGGACACAAATCCTAACTTCACCATCGAGCAGATCAGCATCAGCTGCGGATGAGCATTGAACGATGAACTCCCCCATTAGATGAAGCTGACCAACTTTGAAATTGCCATGCTTCAGCAAATGATGGCAAACTTCATTAACTTTGAACAACATATCTTCTCCATCATATTATTTCTCAACAGCAGCATACACCAAAGTGTCAGTTGGTCCTTGTTCCAAATTCAGATAGGCAGCAGTGGCATTATTATCAATGACATTGCCCCCATAGAGCCTGCTCCTAAGATTCAACATGTTTCTTTGTAAAAAAAAAGCAAACTAATAAATGAAAAAAATATATACATTGCATCAGAAAGTAATGCAGCATACCTTAAGAATGCATAGAGAATTTAAGATTATACTAATATAATATAATATATTAGTAATATAGAAAGAAAAAAAACTGGAATGAAGTAAAATAGACTATACTTCAATATTTTTCACAGATAGAAATCATCAGATTCTGTAAAACTACATAATCATCCTGATACTATGAAACTATAGTATCAACTACAATCCATAGAGGTCTGCTGCTAAACATTTTGACACAGAATCTAAAACCTTGGGATATACAGAAAAAAATTCTAAATAGAACAACAATTCAAATCAATTCATAGCGACCAAAAGAGAAGCACCTAACTGGATGAACAAAATAACTTCTAGTAGTCTAGCAAGGAATTGGGATTAACACAATCAAACCCTAAACATTCGGGACACACCTAACAGTTGAATCAGCAACAATAAACTCACCGTGCTCGTTTGAGAAAACTAGAATCACCAAACACCATCAGTGATCCGTAGGGAAAAGTAGCCCGGTCGTCGAAGCACATCCAGATCACCATGGCCCACCAATTCAGCCCCACGAACCACATGAAAACGTAAAAGACAAATCGCGAATCAGATAATACACGAACGATTGGGGGAATAGACTAGATCCATAGAAATCGAACTCACCGCAGCCGTCGGAACCAACTGGAATCAATGCTCGACGCCGAAGAAAAGCCAAATGACATTGAGACAAACAACAAAATCAACTAATCAGAACTTCCGCGTCAAGGGGGGGAGCTCGAAAACAGTATAGATCCATGGATATTGAACTCACCGCGGTGGTTGACGAACCCTAGAATCGCCTCGCCAACAGACAAAATCATGCGATTGAGAAAGACAAAAATGAATCCTGCATCAAAAACATGATCCAACGAGGAGACGGGGAAGAATGTGCTAGATCCATAGACACCAAACTCACCACGGTGGTCGGACCACAGGAATCGCAGCCAGTCGCCGCCAAATCACCGGCGCGCAGCAGGGAACAGAGCGAGATGAGAAATGAAGCGGAGGAGTCGAGGGAGCCGAAAGGATAACATGGCACGAGTCCCAAAAATGAAATGCTAACAACTGGGTCCCACATGTCATACTCAGAACGCCAGCTGAGGCGCTGGGATCACAAACAGCCACACATCACGGATCCGACGGCCAACAAAAATGTGTGAGGAGGAGCCGTGGATCACACTGAGGAGGGCCTTTGTTAGAAACTATTAGATCCTAATCCTCTTATTATGCTTCCTTCTCAGATCCAATTGGCCTCGTAGCTCCTCACGCATCACCCCTACCCTTGCGTCGTGCCTCCCCGTGCCGCCACCACCACTCCCGCCACGCGATTCCATCGCGTCGCGTGTGCAACCTCCCGTTCAGTCCCCGCCGCCCTTGCCCATTCGTTGCCGGTGGTCGTCGTTAGCACACCTCGCCGGAGCTGGGCCTATCGAGATGCTCAGCAACAAGGCAGCAACGTCGGGCCGGCTGCGCCCTGCGATCCCCATCATCCTCCCCGGCGACCGGTAAGCTTCCCCAGATCCACGGGCGCCGCACTCCTACCTCACGCTCACGGCTAATCCCCTCACCTCCTGCTCCTCCCATCCGTTCGCAGCGGCAAGAGACAGAGGAGCACGGCGGCGGTTCCTCTGCTGCCTGGTGACGTCCTAGTGGAGATCCTCTCCCGCGTCCCTGCCAAATCCCTTTGCCGTTTAAAGTTCGTCTCTCGGGCCTGGTGCGACCTCATCGCCGACCGCCTCCGCTGCAAGAAGCTCCCCCAAACCCTCGAAGGTTTCTTCGTCAACACCGACCTTGTGCCCGGTATTGACCGTGATGGTGACGGCCCGGATGGCGTCATCGGGCACTTCATCAACACGTTTGGTAGATACATTCCCCTCGCTTCCTACACCTTCCTGTGGAACCAGCCAGACATTGAGGAATGTCACCTCTTGGATTCCTGCAACGGGCTCCTCCTCTTCGGGCACCGCAGGGCTGGAGACACCTACCCTTCACTGGGCTATGTCGTCTGCAACCCCGCCACCGAGTAATGGGTGGCCGTGCCCAGCTCCGGCTTCGAACCTCTTTCCACTAGCGAGACTGATGAGGGCCTGGAACTTGATGATGTCGAACATATTTTCACCTTTTTGATTTTCAACCCTGCTGTGTCCTCGCACTTTCAGTTGGTTGAGTTCATTTCTGATCATGGCACAGCCGTGGAAGAAGTGAACGCATACTCGTTTGAAACTGGGGTATGGTGTGACTGCGATTGGTCTTCTTCATATCACATCACATCATTCTTCGCAGGAAGCGCCTTTGTTAATGGCATGCTGCATCTCAGTGCCTTCGGCTCACATAATGGTACACTCCAGGACCTAATAATTGCAGTTGATGGGGAAGGGAATGTTTGTAGGAGCCTCAGGGGGGTCGTGAAGCTTTTGGATGTTGTTTTTGTTGGTGAATCCCAAGGACTTGTGCATTGCGTGAGTGAACATAAAGACAACACTCGCCAGATGACTGAACTGTCCATTTGGGTCTTTCAGGACTATGATGCAGAAGAATGGGTTCTGAAGCACAGTGTGGAATTTTTCAAGCTGTTTGAAAGAATGAATTGCGGAGTTGAATTTAAATACACTGTGGTTGCCATTCACCCAGATCGCAATTTGATCTTTTTTTTCTTGACTGGGACCAGAAACTAAAATCATATGACATGGATAGCAAGGAGGTGTACACTCTCTGCACTCTTGGGGTGGGCCCTCAGTATATTTTCCCATTAGTTCCCTACTATGCGGAGACATTGGCCCTTGGTAATAAGCACTGAAATGGTGCCCTGTGAGGCATTCCCTTCGTCCCAAATTACTGGTCAATTTTGATGTTTCAAGAATGGAGATAGGAGCTATATCTGTAGAATTAGGCTATGTGCTCTAACGTTGCTTCGATGATACCCTCTGTTTCCTTTTGTCCATTAATTAAAATCAAACACCTTTTCAGTTGCTCTAATTTCATGGTTTTTGGAGTAACATGCAGAAACATCTCCAATGCTTCCGTGTTTCCACCCCTCCATTTTGTCCTATCGTTGCCCACCTTTTCCTATTAGCTTAAGTTGTTGGGTCGAACTCGTTGGTGCATTCAACTCAATATCCTGACATGTAAATTTCCGGGCAATGAGTGTCGAGCCGAAATGTTGGGAGTTTCATGACTTGTCGGTTCCTGTATGCCAGTTAAATCACAAATATTGCAAACTGGTATGAACTACTGTTAATCTGTTATATTATTTCAATTGCTTGCACTTCATCTGCTCTATAATAAGAATAATATTTTATGAATGGCGAAGCATGTCCGGATGATGTTGGAGGTTAGAGGTTTAGGCAGATGAGATATGACCTGCTGTCCGGGGAGTATCCAGCGTGGGCGCTGGGGGTCCATTGGAGCATCCTGAAGCCCCTCTAAAATTTTCATCCATGGATGAAGAGAAGGTGCAGGAAAATCAGCCCTCTCCTTCCAAGTCGTGTAGGACGCAGCATGGATCGTCTCCCACTCCCAGGATTCTGTAACATACCTTGACAGGAATGCGTCACCTGCCTGATATCAGTAACACAGGATCCAAGCTGCATGCTGCAACCGCCTGGGTTACCGACACGGCCATGTAAAAGGCCGTTTTACTTACGCACGCAGCATCGTGGTCAAGAGGCCTCCTGAGAGGAATGCGTAACATGCATGGTCTCGGTTACGCTGGGACCACGCACGCTGCTTGGTGCAATCGCAAGGGTTACGCACACGGCCATGTAAAAGGCCGCTTGGGTTACGCACGCAGCATCCCGCTCGACGAGGAGCACGGCGGGTCGTGTCGATCCTGCGTAACCGAGATTACGCCCTCGATCCCGGTGTTGCCTATCAAACGTGCCACCGAACTCTTCGTCTTCAGCTGTTGCTGCCATGCGTCGCCTTTCCAAACCTCCAATGGCTGACACCAAGCAAGCATTCCAGGACCCACATGGTAGTGGGTGGAACTGACGGTTACGCTGATGCCACGCTGAGCATGGTCAAGAGATCTTTGCCCTGGTAACAAAGGCCCTGCTTGAGGATAACGAGCACAATGCAAGTGGCCGCTACCCAGTACAATTGTTGTGGAACTACAAGGAGGACCGGGAAAGCAACCCTGAAGGAAGCTGTCCAGTTCGTCATGAAACAATCACATAGGCTCAAGCGGAAGCGTAGTTAATTATATATAATAGCTGCACCCATTCGGTTATACGATATGTTGCCATGTAAAAATATCCAATGCAGATTGGGTTACTACTTATTACGGAGTATATATCTCTTTTATCTGTATTGTACATCTCCAGAGTGCGTAACCTACGCTGGCTAGGTTACAAAACATCCGTGCTGCATGCTGCAACCTGCAAACCCCGACAGGGTCGAGTCGATTTAGCGCGTAACCTGCATTCGCTCGGTTACCCACCAGTCTTGCTGCATTGTTCCTGCAACACCGACTGCGTTAACACTAACTGGGTTACGGACGATGTAGGTTACGCAAAATCCACGATGTACTGTCTTACTGATAAGAAAAAGTGACCCAGCCAGACTGAATTTTTTGTTGATTTGTTGGCAAAATAGGTTCACGTTTTTCAAATGAACATCCATCCAAAGTACTCCTCCGTAGTAGGAAACAAAGTCCAGTGATCTTACAACCAAAAAATAGTAGCACAATCAAATAAGGAGGGACCAAACTTAATCAGAAACTACTCCTAGTAGTTATCATTACAGCAATGCAACACTTGTTATTGTTGGCAATTAGCGTTTCATCCAGTCTGGTTCGTCGATGATCATGGGTGCCACCTCGCCTTCGACCAGGGACAGGGGCAACATCAGTGGCCGAGCGCCTGGCAACGCAGCCGGTCTGTCGAGTAGGGTCAGGAACGGCTGTGCCCCTGAGCTCTCCTGCACAGTCGGCACGGCAGGCGCACCTGACATCAATGACTGAGCGGCTGGCAACGCTGCCGGCCTGTCGAGCAGGGACGGGAACGGTCGTGCCCCTGAGCTCTCCGGGACAGTCGGCTCGGCAGGCGTACCTGACATCAATGGCTGAGCGGCTGGCAACGCCGCCGGCCTGTCGATCAGGGCCGGGAACGGCCGTGTGCCTGAGCTATCCGGGACAGTCGACGAGGCGGGCGCACTTGACATAAGTGGTAGAGTGGACAACCACGAGAGCCACGTGCGATCAGCCCGGCCTCTCGGGCACTCCACCCACTGGACGCCAGCTTGTGGTGGCGACGGGTACGACCGTGCGCCAGAGCTATCCGGGACAGTCGACGCGACGAGCGCACTTGACATCAATTGCCGAGCGGCTGGTAACACCGCCGGCCTGTCGAGTAGGGACAGGATAGTTGACGCGGCGGGTGCACTTGACATCAGTGGTGGAGTGGACGGCCACGGCAGCCATGCACGGACGGCCTGGCCTCTTAGGCACTCCACCCACTGCACGCTAGCTTCTGGTGGAGACGTTGAGACGTGAATCGTGGTTTTCTTGCTGCGGCGAGAACGGCACATGCCCCACCGCTCCCCGGCATGCCAGCGAAGACTGCCGCAGTTGGCACAGAGCGTGCCCGGCCCCATCGGGTCGGCCCTCCATTGAGGCGATTTTGTCCTGCCGCAGTCGCCGCATCTCGGCCCCGCCATAGCTTTAATCGGCGTGGATGGTTGGAAAGCGTGCACCACACGAGGCACGCAAGGATTCTCGCCGTCCATTGGGGGAGATACTCTGAAATGCACATAGAAATTAGTTTGATCAAAGAGGCAGAACAGTCGAAAGAACAACGAAATCGATTGATTTGGGAGAGAGGACGATGGTACTTTCGCCGAGAGGAGGAGATGCCGATGGGGTCTTCTTGCGCCGAGAGGAGGAGATGCCGATGGGGTTTTCTTGCGCTGAGGAGGTGATGCAAAAGTGTGGTGTCGACAAAGCACATAACCTGCAAGGTCCCGGTTACGCAGGTGCCTTTCAGCAGGCTGCGCACTAGAGAATTCCAATGGACGACGCGTCAGCCTCCCGGGTGTGTACAGCCTTGACGGGACGGGACGAGCCTGTAGGTGCCTCCGCTCCCCTCCCTCCCCGACCAGCTCGGTTACGCACTATCCATGATGCACACGCTCTGCTTCAACCTAGGTTACGCGGCTTGCTGCCATTTGTAGGCTCCTGATAGATGCCCTGAGTACTATTGGCAAAGGGAGTAATTAGTCTGGTGGGAAGCGATTAGTCTAGAGAAACAGTCCGGTTAGGTCTGGTTGATAGCTGAGATAGGTTTGGGCGGATTTGGTTTGGTTCTGAACGGTCGCATGGGCAATTCCTTCAAGCTCGACGCCTCGTGCCCTCGTCTGTCGTCAGGCAAGGCGTGGCGTGTCCATACTCCATAGCATCTCGCATTCCTCTTCCATTCCGCTCGCATTCTCCATTTTGTCTGTTCATTTCTCCCGTTCACCATTGAGAAGATGTCCAACAGCAGCGACTCCGACAACTGCAACTCCTACAACGGCGAGGAGGAGTTCACCCAGATGGTCACCGAGATGGCCAACGAGTTCGCCTCTGGTCAGCGTCGCGTCCGCCGCGTCGGAGGGTACTATCATTGTACCTTTTGTCCCGGCCGGATGCAGCGCAACTAGAGCCTCCTCAAGTTGCTCAGCCACGCCACCGGGTTGTCCACCAGCGGCAATGGCCTCAAGGGGCCGCAGCACAAGGCGCTCGCTGACTACATCCTCTACAGCAGCGAACTGGACCACGAGCGCCAGATCAGTCGCATTGGTGACTGCGGTGGCAACCTCGCCATGCAGGCAGAGAGGGACCGCATCCATGCGGCCAACCGGGCAAAGGCGGCGAAGCGCAAGAGCAAGGTTTTGATCCTTTCTTTATTCGCACAACGCGTTGCACTTTACATTCGAAATGCTTTACCCATTTTAAACTTTGTCTTCCTCTTCTCATAGCGCATGGCGGCTTACCATCTCCCCGGCGACAAGCGTCATCCCAACGGAGGTGCCGGCTGGTAGGCTGCGGCTCACTGATAGTGAGATGCGTAGAAGGATGCTCCAGCAGTGTCCGTACTAGGGCAGGGTTGCCTTTATCTTAATCTATCTAGGTTTAGTATTTTCGCTATATGTAATTTCGATCCATACTTTATGTATCTTAATTTCGTACTTTGTTATAATGAACTTGCTATAATAGTGTTATGTGTCTAATTTAGAGATTATGTATTTTGGATTTGTTTCATTTCGTTATTTCATTCCAAACGCATGCTATTTCGATGGATCCATCAGATTTGGACTGTCGTTGGATCCCCTCTATTCCATGTTAGGACTAGGCTGTTATTGGGCCTATAATAGGGTAGCGAGCCTGTGTGCCACCGTGGGCCGTTGGGCTTGTGTACGCTGTCTAGCTTGCTGGCCGTATCCGTAGGAGGCATAGGCATTTATTTCTCAACATATAATATCAAATAGTTGAACTGTTCTTGTTCCTCCTGGTGCTCCTGCTCCATTCTTCTCTCGATTCCCCTTCTGTCTTCTTCTTGATCTCGGTTTCCTGCTGTTCCCCCTCTGATTCCCTTCTTCAATCCCTTCCCTACTACCTGCTGCTAACATTCCATCGACCACATCTTCTTCTCTTCCCCATGCACTGTGCTAAGCAAGTAGAGATGGTGGTGGTGGCTGAGTTATAAGCGCAGCAATGTTCGCCGGAGGCCCAGTGGTGAGGCTTATCTCTTGGGTTCGGTGTTGCGGTTTCGACTGGCAGGGGCGGTGCTATGATGCACGTCAAGGCCGCCTGCTTCGAGTGGCCGGCACTACGTCATTGCAAGCTGGTGGCTTCATGTCGTTGCAAGAATCATGCCAAACAAGTCTGAAATATGACGATTAAAGTTTATGGTACAACGAAAGAGTTAACTTGCGGCATATTTTGAAAGCAAAAGAGAATAGCTAAATACTGAAATAGGAGGCGACAACAAGCTAATCCTCAGAAAGGGACAACATGCATATATTTGAGCTTTTGAATATTCATCGCAATGAGCAGAATACATATAGTAAACACTCTACAAATACATACACCATGGGCCCCCCTCTTTCATGGGCCCACCCCCCTAGGATGGCCCTGCTGCTTAACCATGGTCAAATAAAAGAACTAACACTGAATGATTCATCGATGCCTACATGGGCTCAGCCCAACAAGGAGTTAGGCATGCAGGCCCAGTACAAAACCCAGATAGCTATTTCTATAATAAATGAGTACATAAGTGTTTACTTAATGATACATCTAAAAAAGTGTTTATTTAATGACAAGTGTTCGAAAAATGCAACAAATGGCATAGAGCACATCAAAAAATACAACCAATGGCATAGAGCTCAAGTCCTAATTTCCAATGCCGCTCTACAGTGAATGGTAGCATGTTTGTTTGTTTGTAATACGATGGTAGGACGGTCCAGAGTCAATTATGCGTGTAACCTGCACGCATGCGCTCGGTTAGCCACGTCTTGGTTACGCACTATCCATTTTGCATGGCTCATGCAACACAAATTTGGTTATTACGCACTGCCCTGCATAACCTGTGCCCAGTCTGTTACACAGGAGGTAGACAAGAAACAATTCTCAAGAACAAAATCTCACCCCCCAACACCATCACCTACACCAAAACCAAACTGAATAGCACAAGCAAAGATACATGAAGAAATGGGTGCCTCAAGCAGACAGGAATACAAAGTTCTTCCACAAGATCAACAGTTCAACGGTGATTCTATATTTTTAGCGTCAAACTTCTGATGCTAATATTGCGTTGTAGCATAGCTATCTACCACCCCCAATTCTATACAGCGACAGCGACCATGCTCCAATCCCACAATTTGCAAAAAAAAAAGAAAAAGAAAAGAATACACAGGACCAGACAGACTCCGAGGCGCTTGACGCGCGGGCATCATCGTCTGTATTCATGACCCAAACAACCCGACAAGCCCGACCTGACCCAACCACGTGACAGGTCGGATTTTTGTCCAGAATCTCAAAATACCGGGGCTGACCCGACACAACAATCTGATGGGTCGGGGCGTGGAAACCCGAAAAGACCAGGGAACATTTTTCGGTCGTGTATTTCGACTTTTTCGGATCGGCATTTCGGTTTTTGTAAGGGTACTTCGGATCGGTTTTCGGTCGCTGGTTAGTTTATACCTCAGTTCACACGTGTTTTTCCATCTTCTGCGCACCCTTAAGTAATTTTGCCATAACTCCTAGCTCGGAAGTCCAAATGATGCACTGTTTGTTGCATTGGAATCTTGGATTGAAGAAGCTTCAAACTACTCCACGACGCAACTTGTTAGATGTACAAGAATTTTCCGACATAAATTCCAGATTTCAAGAAGTATTTCAGCAATATGATGGTACAGAGTTGGATGTGAAGCTTCTCATGTAACCCAGAGTCTTGTGTGATTAATCCTTCTCAGCTTAGGCAGCAAACTTGGTGTCCTCCATGTAACCCTATAAGTCTTCTATGTAACTCTTGTAAACCTGACTAGGAGTAAAGTACAAGACTAGTAAAGTAGTAAGGTAGTATATGACTCTCATCAGTATTGCAATGTAACACAGAGAGGAACTTAAAGCATTCACCGATTAACCTCTTGTTGGAGTTTCTGAGCATGGCTGCTTGTAACCTGTCCTTCATACACATGTGCTTGTGTATCCAATGCTTGTTCCTGCCTAACCGCTTGCGTTTGATTCTTCAATCTTCATGCGTAACCCAAGGTGGACTTGGTGTAATTCGCGATGCATCTTGTATAACCAAGGGAGCTGGGTTACGTACGGCTGGGATGTCCTCATCATCTCCGGTGCTCTTAAATGTGCGCGACCTTCCTCTGTGCCTCATGGCGAGCGGAAGGGGAAGAATTCATTACGGCGTGGGAGCGCATCCCCGCCGCCTCCATCCGTGCGAGTTTTGGGAGGACTCTTTTCCTAAAACAATGTAGTCTTTGATAGCCTCAGCGACGGAGGATACAAAAGTTATTTCGGGAAATTATACTGGTACCAAGTCAAATAGTATGTATGTTCATGTATTTATTAAGAAGAATGAGGTCATACCACTAAAACAATTTTTTAACTGTATGCCTAATTATTATCAGTACAAAGGGCTCATTAGTAATACAGACACCAAATACATGTGCCAACTACGTGGCCCGTACTAGATGGCCCAGGCCCATCATATTATCACTTGATTTACTAATGGCATATACAATTACGACATAGGAGATCTTCTGTGCTCATATGCTAGGAATTTGTTTCGACGACGTCGTACGTAACTAGCAGAGGTTCGCGTAACCTAGTAATTTTGGATCTTCTGTGATGAGGTCTTGTATCATTCACTTTCCCAATGGATTACGCATCGTATACGTAAGTCATCAGTGTTTTCGTGTAACCAAGAATTTTGGATCGTCTGTTCCACATGCAGACAGGTGATTCCTGCCATAACCATTATTTACGCACGTAAGGCACGAGACCGACGACGTAACCAATGCTATTGAGAGTAAAAATGACACACTCCGGCGGCGGCGCCCGACCACCAACCTAACCCTTCTGAAGCTCCTTCGTTGATGCATAACTCACCGACGTGGTGCGTAATCCATGGTACTTTGCACCGTACCAGCTCTCTTCTCTGGGGAGCGGGGATAAACACGGTGCCTGTGTGCAAGGAACCCAATAGACCGCGGCTGTAAAATGACGGTACTACCCTTGAAGGTTTCTCCGCACCTTTACGTGTGCCCGAAAATATGGTGCCACCCGTCGCAACATGATTGGCTTAACAATCCTTTACGTCACTTTATGCCGACTGCACTGAAGAAAGTCTCACTTGATTTTGGAGAAATCTTTGACAAGAGGAGACTGTTCCCTAATCAAAAAGGGATGGCGAAAGCTTTGGAGATAGACTTCCCGCCGGAAAAACGAGTGGAACATTCATACAACATAGAGACAACCGGGGAGGTCCTTCAAAAACTCTTTAGCAAAGGAGAAGTTGATCTGGACCATGTGGCCGAAGCTAAAAGAATCATGGGAATCAAGCCCGAGGCATCACCATTTGCCCGCCTCGCTGAAATTTTTTTCCATAGGATCCGATGAAGAAGAGAAGACATCGCCGCGTATAGATTGCACGGTCAACAACATTAATTGCAAGGCGTTATGCGACATTGGAGCACAAGTAAGTCTCTTGTCTTCTAAGATTTTTGATGCAATTCGTGATCACACCATTGACCTAGCTCCAACCTCTACTAAATTAATTATGGGAGATGGTAGAATTTTTAAACCTCTAGGAATTGCTCGTGACCTAGAAGTTTTAATTTCCGAAAAATGCATTCCAACCGATTTCTTCATTGTTGATGTCTACTATGATAAGAATGATCATGTAATTCTTGGTAGACATTTTCTTAAGTTGGTTAATGCCGTTTTAGATGCCGGAAATGGAAAAGTAACTATTAATCTTGATGGAAATAATCACATATACAATTTTCTTCCCGCTTCTAGAATTGCGTCACCCCTACCTCTTGATGACGAAGAGGTAGGGAGCCTTCGCTTTGTTGAAACTTTCAGGGATCTGCTACAAAGAGCTATGGAGAATCAATCTAATGAAGAGCTAGATGAAGAGTTAGCGGAAGCAACCAAAGGACTAGAACCACAAGACGGAAGCTTAGAGGAGGATAAATTTGAAGATCTTGGAGAAATTGTACATGAGGAACCACAAGCACCGGAGGTGGATCTTAAGCCATTGCCCAAGGGATTGAAATATGAATTTTTGGGCCCAGACAAGGCTTATCCCGTGATTGTGAGCGATGAATTGAGTCCCGAGGAGAATGATATGTTGCTGAATTTATTGAAGAAACACATGAAAGTGATGCGATATTCGATTAATGACATTAAAGGACTTATCCCAGCATTTTGCACTCGCCGCATACCTATGGAGTATCAATGCAAGCCCGTAGTGGACCATCAAAGGAGGTTAACCCATGCCATGCGAGAGGTAGTGAAGAAGGAGGTTATCAAGTTGTTGGACGTCGGAATCATCTACCCGGTGCCGCATAGCGAATGGGTGAGCCTCGTACATTGTGTGCCTAAGAAAGGAGGTTTGACCGTGATGAAAAATGAGAAGAATGAATTGATACCGCAAAGAACTGTGACCAGATGGAGGATGTGTATTGACTATCGGAAATTGAACAAAGCAACAAAGAAGGATCACTTCCCCCTACCGTTCATCGACGAGATGCTTGAGTGGTTAGCAAATCATGTGTATTTTTGCTTTCTTGATGGGTACTCAGGGTTCATGCAAATACCTATTCACCCGGATGATCAACATAAGACAACATTCACATGCCCTTATGGAACATTTGCGTATAGAAGAATGCCTTTTGGTTTATGCAATGCTCCAGCCTCTTTTCAACGATGTATGATGGCCGTATTTTCGGAGTTCATCAAGGAAACTGTTGAGGTATTTATGGATGATTTCTCTGTTTATGGTAAATCTTTTGTGGATTGCTTGGCAAACCTGGATAAAGTTCTCACAAAATGTTTAGAGGTTGATTTGGTGCTAAATTGGGAGAAGTGTCACTTTATGGTGAAACAAGGTATAGTGTTGGGACATGTGATTTCCGAGAGAGGGATTGAGGTGGACAAAGCTAAGGTTGAAACGGTTGAAAAAATTCCACCCCCAACGGATGTCAAATCTTTGAGGAGTTTCTTAGGCCATGCGGGATTCTATAGAAGATTCATTAAGGATTTCTCAAAAATTACCAAGCCATTGACTAATCTTCCCCAAAAAGATGTGCCATTCAATTTCAATGAGAAGTGCTTGGCGGCATTCCAGACATTAAAGAGAGCTCTTCTAACCGCACCCGTCATCCAACCACCTAATTGGAATCAACCTTTTGAGATAATGTGCGACGCTAGTGACTATGCCGTTGGAGCGCTGTTGGGACAAAGAAAAGAAGGCAAGGTACATGCTATTTACTATGCTAGCAAAACCCTCGATGGAGCTCAATTAAATTATGCAACAACGGAGAAGGAATTGCTCGCCGTAGTATTTGCCTTTGAAAAATCAGATCATATATTGTGAATTCTAAGGTGATTGTCTACACTGATCATGCGGCGATCAAGTATCTCTTGTTTAAAAAAGATGCCAAACCAAGGTTGATTCGATGGATCCTTCTCTTGCAAGAATTTGATGTGGAAATTAGAGATAAAAAGGGGGTGGAAAATGTTGTGGCCGACCATTTATCAAGGATGAATCGTGGGGATGATAAAGAACCTATTGAAGATAAGATGAGAGATGATCATGTCTATCACATCCTTGACAAAGATACTTGGATGATCAACATTATTCGAGCCATACGAAAAATGCTACTTGATCATTTGGATAGGAACGCTCAAAGGAGAGTGATCACCGAGAGCCGAAAATATTATTGGGATGCACCTTACCTCTTTAGACTTGGAGCGGATGGAGTCTTACGAAGGTGTATACCAAGAGATGAAAGAGGAGAAATATTGAGGAAGTGTCACTCAGGCGAATATGGAGGACACTATGGACATTTTAGGACTCAAGCAAAGGTATGGGCTAGTGGATTTTATTGGCCGGAGATGCATGAAGATTCGAAAAGGTATGTTGCTTCTTGTCCGGAATGTCAAAGAACGGGGAATATAAATCAAAGAAATGCTATGCTGTTGAATTACAACTTGCAAATTGATCTATTCGACATATGGGGAATTGACTTCATGGGACCTTTCACTAGTTCAAATGGATATGAGCATATTTTGGTTATGGTTGATTATGTATCCAAATGGGTGGAAGCTATCCCTTGTCGAAAAGCTTCAACGGAAGAATCCATATCCATGATCAAAAATACTATATTCCCACGCTATGGAGTCCCGTGAGTATTGATAAGTGATGGAGGAACACACTTCACGGGAAATAGCTTCAGAAAATGCTTGTCCAGGTTGGGGATTGAGCATAGAGTGGCCACGGCTTACCACCCACAAACCAATGGTCAAGCGGAAACTTCAAATAGGCAGCTCAAGAGCATTCTTAACAAGACCATTGAAAAGGGAGGTAAAGATTGGTCAAAGAAATTGGTTGGAGCATTGTGGGCATATCGAACGGCATCCAAGACACCCATAGGTATGACACCATATCAATTTGTCTATGGAAAATCGTGTCATCTACCTTTGGAGTTGGAACATAAAGCGTATTGGGCAATCAAAGAGATGAATCTTGACTTTGAAGCCGCGGGAATCAAACGGAAAATTCAAATAAGTGAATTAGATGAGATGAGGCTCAAAGCTTATGAAAGTGCAACCATCTACAAGGAAAGAATGAAGAGGTGGTATGATAAAAGGCTTCGAGCAAAGGAATTAAAAGAAGGTGACAAGGTTCTCCTCTATAATTCAAGGTTCAAAATATTCGGGAAAGGAAAATTGAAGAGCAACTGGGATGGACCGTACATCATTCACTCGGTCTCGCCAAGTGGAGCGGTCACAATCATCGACGTGAAAGGAGATCAATATGTGGTTAATGGTCAACGGGTAAAGGTTTTTCTTGAACAAGACATCGTGCCCATCGACTACATTGATATATATCACATGGAGGACGAGCAAGAGAGTCAAGCCTAAGACGTAAAACGAGGTACATTTTCTGTAAATATGTTTTTGTTTTTAGTTTTCGTATTTATTTCGAGTCCTTTTCATAATTTTTAGTTGGACCCCACCACCACCTAGGCTAGTATTCACAAAACACCGAGGGCTGCGAAAGTTGGGCCGCGGGGGCCCAAAACTGGGGGTAGGTCGGCCGGCCCATGCTGACCGGCCCACTATCCCCTTCGCCTATTTTCGCTCGTTTTTCTCTGGGACACAGTTCGGTGCATTTCCTTTTCCTATCTTCCCTTTTGGGGGCGACAAAAATAGGTAAGGGAGGGTTTCGGCCGAATCTTTCCAAGGATATTTAAGGATGTCTGGGGAGCTCGAGGTTTGCATCTCAATTGCAATCTCCAACCTCCACGAAAGCACCCATGGCATCCTCGAGCAGCACCAAGGGCAAGGAGGAGGTGAAGGCGACTATGGAAGAAGAAGTACGCCTCCCCTCTCCAACCCCGGCGATGGAGGAGCTTCGCCGGTGCGAGGTGCCAAAACCCAAGAAGCAAGTGAAGAGAACCGCGAGGATTCAATGTGGAGGGCGTGTTCCAAGAGGGCGCGTCGCCAGCCCAAATCCCTGGGTTGAGGAGAAGAAGGAGAAGCCTGCTTCTCCCGTTCGCTGCTCAGAGAGGCTCCTTGGGAAGAAGAGGAAGGACTACAAGGAGAAGACCCCCGAGCCGGCGGATTTCTACGGAGATAGTGATTACTCCGATAATCGAAGCCCTAGCTCATGGGCAGCCGGCAATAGAGACGACAATGATCTCTACATTTGGGAGGAGGTGCCCAAGGAGGAGCCGGAGGAGCATCCGGAAGGGCAAGGCGAAGGAGGCAACCCAGGCGGCGGTAGTGATCCGGACGGTGGAGACCATGGAGAAGATAATCCAGAGGAAGAGAACAATGTGTGTTGCGCGGCATGCTGCAACACCATTGCGGAGCTCTTCTCATCCCTTGATGAGTATTTCCACACCATCAACGCCATGCAACAATGAATTGAGGATTGGGAGTGCATGGCGGAAGATGACTTCAAGTACCTCAACCGCAACATAAGGAAGCTCTTCGGGATGAATAAAAATTTCAAGAAGAAGGAGTGGTGCAACTCGTGCGGAAAGTACCACTAGGTGTCGTAGTTAGAAAGTTCTCTCCCCTTGTGCCTTTTATAAAGTTACGACGAGGACGTCATAAGATTTAAGCGTGGGGGGAGCTAGCTAGCTACCTTTTTAAATTTTTGCTTAAAGTGGTGTGAGAGTCGAGTCTAGTCTTTAATTTTTGAGTCAAGTGTGAGTCTGTGAGTCTTTGTTTTATCTTTTTAGCCTGAAAGAGTCTTAAATTAGCGTTGAGTCAAAGAAAAAAAAGAAAGAAAAAGTGTCTTATGCAAAGTCTCATATTTCTTTTCTTGTTATATCTTTAATTTATCTTTCTTATTTGAGCATTAGCTTTTTGATTAATTGTTTACCGTGGTGCTTAGTGGAAACCTACCTTTGTAAAGTACCCATACTCAAAATTTAATCTAGGACTTTGCTTCGTCCATGCTCTTAGTATTGCTAACTTTGGAGATTTAATTTCTGAAAATTAAGAAAAAACACCTTGCTATGAAGGTTAGCAAGTTCTTTCTCCAAGTTGAGAGTGATATCTATCCTATACAAAGCCTTTACATACATACATGAGCTCCACCATAAGTGTTGATTAGCATGATGAGTTAAGTTAGGACTCTACTCTCTTGGGAAGTCTAATTTCAAGCAATGGTCATGTCCTTGATATATACCTTTTGTTGCTAGCCTCTTCATGTATTCGGTAACGGGAATTTCACATTGAAATGCCCCGTACATCGCTGGATTCCTTACCCAAACCTATATACATCTTTTTATCATCCTACTCCTTGAACCCAACCCATATTCAAATATTCGTTCAATCTCTAGGCATGTTTTTATTCAAAATTCAGATTGTGATCATGTTCGAAAGTTGAACGAAAAGCATGGGAGAAGAAGGTATAGAGGTGAAGAAAAAAAATGTATGTGTATGTGTGTAGTGTGCACACAAGAAAAAAAAGAAGAAAAAAACAGAAAAAGAAGAAAGAAGGAAAAGAAAAGAAAGCAAATCCAAGGCAAGGCAAGAAAGGTGTAGTAAGGGATGACATGTCAAGTGAAGACCAAATGAAGTGCACGGAAGGATGTCACGATGTTAGGAACGAATCTTATTCCATACCATGTGCAATCCGACATCGAGGACATCATTAGTGCCTTGAAGTCATTATTCTTTTTCCCTTTGCACATGTCCACCAATCTAAATCTTCTCATCCTTGACACCCCTACATTATGGTTAATTCTCATGATCATTAGCATGGAAGGTGAACAACCACTAGAGGAGTCTCCTAGCTTGACAACACTTGTGCTAACTTGACTAGCCACACCTATAGCTCCACTTACATCACATATGAGAGACTTGTGGGAGGTGAGAGTTTATAAAACTATCTAGGATAGCCACCATAATGTGTGACATGAAAGAACTTGGAGAAGGGCTTTGTCTAATACTTTTGTGCATGAATTTTATTTTTAAAAGTGCAAAAACCCTCCAAAGGAAGTAAGAAAGCAAGTGTGGGTGAAGTTGAAGATCTCTAGTGAAAAGGTAAGAGTTGTGGGGTAAGTCTTGAATTGGTAGTTTCTAAACGCCCATGTTAACATTATGATTTTTGTTTCATGTCTCTTATATTAAAGATGAATGATTGACTAACTTGAAAGGAAGGATTTGACGAAGCATGTTTCAAATTCCATGGATGATCAACTTTTGAGCAACTTGCTCGAGGACGTGCAAGATCTAAGCGTGGGGGGGATGTTGGCGGTTGATTTCCGTCAACCAAAAACACTTGTTATGTTATAGTTTGGATTTCATTTTGGAACTAACCCGCCACTAGGCATACTAATGATATAACAAGTTCATCGTTGGATGTGTGTTTTTGAGTATAATGTTTACGCAGGAATTCATGCACTAAATGAGGAGAAATACATTCCGTTCGGAGGACGATTTACATGATGATCAAGAGGCTCCGACCGTGCGTGAACTTGACTCCAAAGGTGGCAAGGACCAATGACCTTCGAAGAAGAATCTCCGAGGGTAAGATGAAAAGACCGGAAGATCATGCATAAACACCCCTTGACTTGGTCACAGAGATAATGACGTCCAAAGTCCATATCCGAAGGAGGAAAAACCCCAAAGTGCAAGAAACAACACGTGGCAAAAGACGGAGGCGAACTGGGCCGAAAGTGGGCCAGGCCGGCCGGCCCAGGCCGGCCGGCCCACCCCCTCTCTGCCTCGGTTCGCCGCCGCCTTTCTTCGGTGATATATTCGCAGAACCCTAATTGTTTGGAGGGAGGAGCTATTCGCGAAGACGACCAGAGAAGCCTCGGGAGATCAAACACAAAGAAGAGGGTTGATCGAGAGGGTGAAGATCGAGGAGGATCATCACCTTGGTCAACGGAGGCCACCACGAGGAAGGAGGACGCTGGGGCCTTGCCACGACGCCGCCGGAGTTGAAGGACACTGAGAGACGGACTCCATCGGAGGCATCCACCATGTTCAATGGTGCCATGCCTAGCATCTTGATGGGGTAAAGTAATCGTTTGTCCATGGAGTTGTAATGGATCTTGACATGTAGTCACCTGCTCTCTTGTTTGGATCTTTGTCTATCTTATCTTCATGTTGATGATGCTTATTGTTTAAGATTAGCTACCATTGCCATCGCGGTTGCTCCCGTAGATCACGTCAACATACCGTGTTCATTAGGGTTAGAGACGATTACCTTCGCATAGTGACTAGTATGAGGGAAGGGAAACGCTTAACTCTTTCTTCACATCCTTAGATAGATTGGATCGGAGTTTTACCATGTTCTGGGTGATTGCATCTCAAGTACTAGACTCCATGGGCATACGTCTTTCATACTCGTGAACCACCTTTCTCTTTCTCTTAACATAATCTAGGGTTAGATTGTCTTTACTTTATAGATTAATCTTTACATCATAAAGTCCATAATCAACTAAGTTAGAGTTAGGTTAAACGCAAGTAATTCCCTTGATCTGTGGATTGACAAGAACCTAGGGGGTCCCCTGCCTTGGTGAAAAAGGCACCAAGTCACTTCGTGGACTTGCGGTGAAGTTGAACGCGGTTTTGAACCGTCAACAGCCTCAATCTGAAATGTTTTTGCAATGCATTATCAGTGACAAGTACATCAAAATTTGAATGAAACTGAACATAGTCAACATAGGGAATGAAGGTAATACCTCAGCATTAGGAGGACGTGTTCGGTAGGGGCCCGGGAGGCAGAGCTCATCGTCGCTGTCGGCATTGCATTCCACAAATATCCTAACTCGTGGGAAGTTGAGCTCATAAGTCACCATCGGCACATGATCCTGAATTAAGAAATCGAGACATGAACAACAATATTCCACTTGTGAAGTTAAGATTAATCATGTTACAATCAGAGGTGATCAAAAATTTGTATCAAACTGTCCAACATAAAATTCACATAAACACTTATGTACCAAGAATGCTACTGACTAAAATTTTCATCAAACTGAGCAAAACATTGCACAAGAAAATTTCATCAGTTTGTAGCACAAGAAAATTAAAAAATTTTGGGTCTAAGATTTAGCAAAGGTGAAACTACTCACAAACAAACTACTGCAAAATGTTGAGGTGTATTTGCTCACTGATTCCTAACTGGATGATCTCTACCAAAAATGTTCCATATGTACGCTAGTCTAAGTTGCTGGCCAAATTTGGCAATCTGACAAAGTACCAGTCACTGAATTCCTCAGATGGTTCCTATCAGTTTTTGTAATTTTTGTTCAGAACTATTTTCAACAAAGTTCTGTTCACATTTCCATAGCGGCAGCCATGAATGGCAGAAATGGTATACTAGCCAAGAAATCCTGTTGATTACAACTCAGAAACAATTTGGCAATCACACAAAAATAATCACTTCAATGAACTAAGCAACCAGAGGAATTAAAGACTGAGCTCTCGAATAATAAATGGGGAAATTAAATTTGGTACGAGTAAGAAAAGTTACTGGACGCTCCCATTCGAAATCAGGCCATTTGCGGGGGTACTCCTCCTCGCTGGACTCCTCCGCCGGCTTGGACTTCTTGGCGTTGGGGTGCTGAAAACCCTCATCGTCGGCCTTCGGCTTCCGTGGCATCCTAGCAGATTCAGCGTCCGCTTCCTCGGATGCCCGCCGAACATCGGGGCAGGGAATCGACCCCAGCAATGCCGCCTCCACCGCCGGTCCACTCGAGGACCCCGTCTCCCGGCTCCTCGAGGATGCCGGCAATGCGGCGTTCGATGAAGAACTGTGACGCGAAACCCTCGACGCCGCTGACGAGTCCGGCTCCATCTTGGCGTGCGGGTCCGACCGTGGGGTGGTTTGGAAAGTGATCGGAGTTGGGCGGCGGTGAGTGGTTTCTACTATAGCGAGGCAAATGGGGCGAGACAAGCAAGCGAAACGTCGGGGTAGGGCGGCGGTGTTTAGGCTCACACAGGGTGCGGTTCTATAAAAGTCCCACACAGAAACATCAGTTGTTTCCACCCCAAGCGGCTGACAAATGGAGCCCACCACGAAGGGCCCACACAGAAACCCCACACCAAAGGGATGCGACCCATGAGCGTGCCGCTGATCTAGGAGACGACTACCTCGCGTGCGCTTTTTTATCATTGCGTTTGACTTGCGGGTCTCACCTGTCGGCATGTGATGAACTTATTTTTGTATTTTGATTCATAATCAAAACTTAAAACAAGTTTATATTTCGCGTATGATGTCCAAATCAGGTGGTTTTTTTCCCTACATTTTTAGAAAACAATAATCTATCTCATGGAGTGCATTGCACTCCATGTGACATAGTTTGAACAATCCAAATTTCGAAATTCAGAAATTGATATCTTGAATTGATTTTTTTGAACACTAGATGATGTCAAATGGAAAAGTGATGAATACCAAAGTTTCATATCTCAACAAGATTTACATTCTTTATTTATGTCATTTTGTCATTTTCAAAAGTGGTAACTACATGTAGTACAAAATTGACAAGTCTCTAACATAGTTTCTTAAACTATGTGAGTAAATCTAGAGTTAATGAACAATGTGTACTACCACTTTCTCAAATGAAAAAACGACTTAAACAAAGTTCGTAGATCTCGATGAGTTATGAAACTTTGGTATTCACCACTTTTCCATTTGACATCATCTGGTGTTCAAAAATATCGACTCTAGAAATCATTTTTTGAATTTCGAAATTTGTCCTATTCAAACTCTATCAAATGGATTACTAGCTTAAATAAAGATTGTAGGTCTTGACGAGTTCTACAAGTTTGGTATTCACGACTTTTTCATTTGACAACATTATGACCCTAAAAATGTAGTATCAACTTTTCAAATTTCATGTTTTTGTCTTTCAATCAAATTACTCACATGGGGAACTTACCAAAATAATAGTTGTACATCTCGATTAGTTCTAAAACTAATCAAGAAATCATGAGTGCAAAAAAATATCTAAATCAAAACAAAAGTTCTTTTGGTTTTTGAAATCAGTAGCAATTTTGTTGTCAAAAAAAATTCAGTAGCAATTTGCGTAATCCCTCAATGAAAGCGTCATCGTCCCGCACGTTGGACCAGCAGCACGAGCACAACGCGTAGACTGGTTCCAGGTCTGACGTGTCAGTGGCTACTTCATGGAAACTGTGTCCCCACTTCCTTTTAGCTTATAGACGAAGCGGAACCGACATCATAGAATATTGCATTTCTGCCTCTTCCCCCAATCCGTCCCATCACAACTTGGGTTTTCTTGCCTTCTCCCATCACCGGCGGCCGGGTCTTCCATTCCCATCGCCGGAGTGCCGCCATGGACGTGCCACCTTGCTCTGAAGCAAGAGTCCCCGCCGAATCGACTCAAGGCGATGGAGTCGGATGCAGCGCCGCAGCATTCGAGAACCAATGGGACGCCGCACTCGCAGCAAGCGCCACCGCTCCCTACGTCAAGAACCAAAGAGATGCACTGGGTGCAAGCGCCGCCGCGTCAGCAGGACGCATCAGTTACCTGGTGAGCCAATCCCAGCCAGCATCTCCATATACATACAGTCATGGATCGGATTAGATTAAGATCCCTAACTCTTGTTTCTTGATTCGGTACTGTAGCATGGCAAGCACCGCCCTAGCATGGAGTTGGACGCTGATGAAGGTGCATCCAATGCTGGAGAAGGCAGCAATGTCTGGGATTGCAATGTTGATTCAGTGGCGGTTCGAGGAAGCCACCGCGACTGGGATCCATGGCGCCCCGCTGGCAAGGCAAGATTTTCTGTTTCAACACCGGATCTGGTGGTACCGAAAACTTCAGAACATGAGGTCCTCTTCTTCAAGGGGCGGTATCCCACCATCCATACGATGATCACTTGCGATGTGGTTGTGGTGGAGCAGTTCATCCAAGAAATCCGAGGTACCTCCCCTGCTAAACGGTTGATCGTTGGGTTGGACACAGAGTGGATTGAACTTCCCAAGGGCGGTGAGTACAAGACCGCACTGTTGCAATTGTGCGTTGGGCCACGTTGCCTTCTGTTCCAGGTGCCCCATGCTAGTTACAAGCTCCCTGACATCCTAATTAAGTTCCTCACAAAGGAAGACCACGTCTTTGTCGGAGCTCATATAACCAACGATGTTGCACGCTTAGAGAAGGACTGCGGCATCATGATTACTAATCTGAAAGACCTTCAAAAGATAGTTCCTCAAGTTAATGAGTATAGAATTCTTGGCATAAATTGAAAGAGGTCAGCACTGGAGAAGTTGGGTGCTCGGGTTCTTAACCTACCTATCAAAAAGGATTATACATTTGATCACACCCTTTGGGGTATTAGGTATTTGGAAACCTGGCAAGTTAATTACGCAACCCAGGATGAATTTCTGTCATTTGAGATTGCAAATGAAGTTGTGGTCAAGGATGGTTACCAATTTATGTAAACTTGTGTAGTAATGTAGTAGCTTAAAATCAAGTCAATGTGTATGTATGAATATATGTGATTACGCTTCGATGTAGTCAAGTACTCTGCTACTTTATAATGTGCTAGTATGTTAACAAATTAGTGCAATGCATGCTAAGATGTTTATTAAATGGCAGTAGACAAAAGATCTCGAGAAATACAAATCAATGGTTTCCATCAGATAGCTTAACCCTTCATAAAAAGTTAGAAAAAAGAACCACCAGATTTGGAGAACAATTGAGAAATATATACAAGTTTACATTATTATCTAAGAATCAAGGTAAAAAAAGAACAAGAACATTTGACCAGGTCCGGGCGCCGACCAGTGGGGCCCACTAGTCAGCCGTACGCGACAAAAAGTAGTGTGGCCCCTTTAGGATGGAAACAACCGGTGTATCTAGCTTTCCTTGAAAAAGACGAATTGCCATCCTCTTTCCTTTTTGCCTCCTCCCCCGAAACCAGCCATCAAACCACTAGGGTTTCCTCCCTTCCCATCGCCTGCCGCATCCTTCTCGTCTACCTGCACCATGACGATGCCGAGGCGCAACAACTGCGTTTCCCAGAGGCAGCTGTGCGATGAACGAGATCGCTTCACTCAAAGTCCGGTGACCTCTGCGCTGACGACAAGGAGCCGCGGAACAAAATCGACCACGGGATTTGGAGCAATCGCCGAGGCGGCGGCCAGGAAGAAAGGGCATGAAGTGAGAGCAAGCGCCGCCACCCCTAGGAACCAAGTGATGCAGCGGTTGGTGCAAGCGCCACCGCCGCCGTCCCATCACGTATCAATAAGCAGGTGACCGGTCAAGGGAGAAAAAATTATGTTTTTTCCTTTTTTAATATTCAATTTGGTTTGTTGGTGCTAGACAGAACTAAGGCTGTGGTAGGTCGTGATATCTTCATTTAATGCCAGTCACACTATTATGAGTGCAGCATTACATAATACCTTTAAGATGTTAAAACTTGTTATCTCCTCGTAGCTCCGGCGAACCCACCGCATGTACACTTGTGATCCGATTACCCTGGACTCTCCTGAAGTTCAGTACGACTTCCCAGACGTGCTTGCTTGCCCTGCAATTGATTTGGTGAGTGCATTGATAAGCCTACTTAGATATTGCTGTTTTTTGTACTAGTTCAATTGGGGTAAGTACTGGTAGTAGTATACCCAATGTAAATGTGCAATGGAAGTTTTTCATCATGCATCATTGTGATCCTGTTTTTTTTAAATGAAGCATGGAGGAAAGAACTCAAAGAAGTATGAAAATGTGTACCACAAGATAACCTGTCACTTTGCTATGAGTGCTGTTTGCTATGAGTGCTGAGAGCGATGACGAGGTTTCCAATGATCCAGTTCTGTCTGGTGTGCAGGTGATGTTACTAATTAACTCAGTTTGTTGAAGTGTAGGTATTTTTAGTATTTATTGGCTAATGAAAATTCATTTCTGTTTGTGGCAAAACAAAAATATATATAGTCGCATAATAACTTGGTGGCGACTTGTTCTCTGGTTTATTATCTGAAAACATATCTCTCAAACCCAAGTAATTAATCATATTTTTTGCCTTTCAATTAATGTGCTAAATAATTCTTCTTCCTCCAGTTGCTAATGCACCCTTTGTAAAATGTCAGATACGATGGATGGCTGAACAGTTTCGTAGAGCTGTCAAACGAAGTGTGTAAGTTGGTGAGTACCGCATAGAAGATATTGATGATTGAGCTGCTTGTCTAAGACGATGACTGTCGCATTGCAAGGGTAGTGGCGTATTATTATGCATATCTAGATGCTTGTCTCTTGGTGTTATCCATATGTAGTGCAATCAGTTTTATTGGATGTTGCGTGTGCTTTCTTATGGTCACAATGGCAACTACCTTTTACTACTTTACAATATGTGTTAAACTAGTACTTTGTGGGAGGTTGTATCTTTCACGGTCTGCCTGATGGCTGACATGTTTAATACTATATTAGTAATTGTATCTCAATACAGTTTTAAAAAGATTTCAGATATAGGTTCTATGAGACCACACTACATAAAATTACACCAAGCCACGCCTGGCCGCAGCCCAGCCATAGACTGCCGTGCCCAGCCATGCCCCCCAGTGGCAGCCGGCCGCACCCCAGCCACGACCGGCCGCGGCCACGCAACGGCCGGTGTGCCGCGCCGCGCCGCGCTACGCCACGCAGACTCTAGGGAAATAAAAAAACAAAATGCTCGGAGATGGGATTCGAACCCAGGTCTTGGAGGAGACTCCCACATCTTGGAAAGGCGCCTGTTAATGGAAACTGGACAGACGGCCGCCGATTATTGGAACCTTGAAAGCCGCCGCCGGGTATTGGAAACTCTCACACTCCTCCGCCGCGCCCTCTCCGCCCAACTCCCACACTGCTTGCCGCGCGACTTCCCTTCCACGCCGGCACTCATGGCATTGAGGGAGCACCCGCGGTCGCTCGCGGAACTCCCGACTGAGTTGCAGGCAATCATCGCTGGCCGAGTCGGTGCGACATCGAATCGGCCAATGGAGGACCTCAGGAGGCTACGGTTCACCTGCAACAGCATGCTCGGCCCCTACCGCGACAGAGAAGTCGGTAGGTGCCTAGCACTAAATCGGGTTCGAGTCGTGCAGATGCAGAACGACGACCCCGACGGCTACGATGTCTTCATTTATAGTCTGGCTGCAGCCGGCAACCGAGAGGCCTGCTTCCTCACCGGGATGGACGACATCTTCAGTAGGAACCGCAGCCTGCAGCCTTCCCTCGACGAGCTACTCTGCGCTGCTGAGGCCGAAAACAGAGGGGCGGCCTATGCCGCGCCTGTCTTCCTCTACAGGGCCAACAGCAGGGCCGACGACGACGCCACTGCAATTGCGTACATGAGACAGGTTGAGGGCGAACCTTTATGGCAGTGGCGTCTACGATTGATCGACAACTTGCAATCTCTGTTTTACCGGCGTCGTGGGGAACACCTGGCTTGGCAAATGAGGGGTATCGCCCTCCGCCTGGGCCTCCGCCGGCCAATGCTGCCACCAGCGGTGGCGCGAGGCAACATTCAACATTACATAGGCCGAAGATCATGCGGAAAAGATCTGTACCGGAAGGGGTTTGCCATGTATTTCTGTAGTGATGAATGTAGGCTTCGTTACGAATGCCTTGAATTCTTCTATCGTGTAAAGAATCGCTAGCTACATATGATAGAATGGTGTAAAGTGTATCACTGTATGAAAAGCGCCCAAAAAAGTGACCACAATTACACCTCATTGCATGATTTAGTTCTGGTTCACAACATAATGTAAATTATTTTCAAAACAATTGTCACGACAGTAAATTGTCTCTTGTGATGCCAAACAAAATTGAGTAAGTATGAAACAAAAAAGTCATCATCTCGGCCTTGTACCATAGAAGCAACTGGTGCAACAACACCATCATCAATGTACGTGCCACATGATCAAAAACAAAAGAATTTTAAATCCAAAATTTGGATTATTCAAACTTTGTCAAATGGATTAATGACTTAAATAGAAGGTTGGTTGATGAGTTCAACAACTTTGGCCAAAATTAACTTTGTCGCTTACCACCGAGAAAGACATGCACCTTTACAATGAACCTACACTAGCTTGGTTGTGTTCCTCACGTGTTCTCCTTTTGGCCCGACATGTGGGACCCACACTGGATGCAGCAGGAGGGAAAACTCAGCACGTTTTCGTCCAAAAACATTTCACATCCCGCCAGATTAACCCTCAGATATATCGGCCTCATCCCCACATCCCCCAAAACCACTCGCGGCAGCTATCCCCCTAAACCACACGCGGCGGCTATCCGACGACCATAGTTACGAAATCAGGTCTTCGATCGGGAAGGTGATCGACGACCAAAGGAGGGAACGAGAGGAGGCGGCCGGAGGTGGAGGACAGTTGTATTCTTCCCTATCGAGTTCACCATGTCCGGCAAGCGACGACCCACTGAAGTAGTAACACGGAATGGGGTCGTAGTCGAGGAAGTCGATGTGTACGACGAAAACAATATCAGGTGTGTATTGGCCACCTCTTACTGGAGAAAACATGTGTGCAATAGATATGTTGTTCCCTCCATGCAATCGAGTTGATATACCTCTTAGCCCATCTAGGTTTCTCGATCAATGAATGAGGGGCGGATCTAGTATCAAATTTATGGGGAGGTTATCTTCTACTTCCTCCTCTCTTATCCCATCTCTCTTTTCCTTCTTCCTTCTATTCATCAATGGATGAATTTTCCAGGAGGAGCTTCCAATGAATCCATGGGGGTAGGGCCGGGCGGAGCTAGAGGGCAGTGAAAGGGGGTGCGGCACCATGGACAAATTTTAGGTTTGATAAGATATTACCGAAATTTTGTGGGTGCGACCGCAACCAGAAACTCAAAATGTAGCTCCGCCCCATTAATTGCATTTGTTTTTTCCATGAACAATTGATTTCACTAGTACACATATATATGAGCATCAATTGCTTTAGTTATTTTCAACATCCGTCCATTGTTTCTTCCTTCCGTTAATCAGAAATACGTGTCCATAATTATGTGAACATGAAGGACTATCTCAATCTTAAAATTTGTAACAGAACCTAATTGTTGTTGTTGTAAAAATTACTCTGAATAGGCAGTGTGCTATTTGACCACAGCATAATTGTTTTTCACATACTATCTACTACTAGTGTATATATACATATATGCATATACCATTATTAGTACTACAACTGAATTTTTTCATGTTGGCGTATTAATATTTATGTGCACATGTAGAGAAAGTGATTTGACAGGTGACCTTTGGAATATACTAATCGAATGCCGCGACAAACCTGAAGAATTAAGATACATCTCTTGTACAGTGGACAAGGGTGGTATAGACCTTCCCTTCCTGATAAGTATTAGAGATGCGTGTCGTTACAACACCGGGACTACATGTACTGCATGAAGAGAAATAATGAAGAAGATGACAGATCAGCGATTCTTGAGCAAATTAAGAGTAAAAAAGAAGTAGCGGTCATGCGTGATCACGTGAAGTCAACCAACGAGAAGATATTAAGGTTGGTACTATCAATAGCAGATCGGGATGGTGAAGATGTCGTCGTTTCACCCCTGAAACCACAGAGTAGGGGGCCTAGGCAGAGTGCTGATAGTGATGATGATGACTACGACGACTACTTAGAGTGTGTTGCATACAAAGGTTGGCTTGATAAGCAACCCAAAAACTATGGTACGTATGTTGCTTGTTCTACACTGTCCACATGTACCCTTGACTGCACATTTTACTCACATACCAGTGTTTATAATTTGCAGAACTATACGATGACTTCAGGGAGGCCACCCAAAAGACGTACCAAGCATGGTTACAACATGAAGGACTTCTAAAACGAATTGGTAAATACTTTTTCCTTGTCGACTGCAGCTTATCTGTGATGAGAAATCTGAACCTACTAACAAGTATAAGTGCTTTCCATTTTTTCAGTGGCTTTTAATAAAGCTCAAGCTAAACCTAAAGAAGTAGTCGTACTCCCACGTGATGAGAGCAATGACAGCAACATGACACCGCCACCCGAAACGACACCGCCACGACAACATCTATCGCATGCTAGGAGAGAAAAGCAGACAAGAGGTTATAGAAGCTTCACACCTCTAGGAACTTCACTTTGTATTGTTCATTGGTTTCTAAAACAGCTATTGTTCACTAGTAACTATTATGTTCTCTGATGTGAATGCAAGTAGGTGGCAAGAAAGTTGGCCGTGGAAACCTGAAAGGCCTATCTGCAAGTTCCTTGAGAGCAAAATCTGGTGGCAACAAACTACAAATTTAGTTCTCAGGAAAGTTGGGTGGTGCCTGTGGACCAAATAGATGTGCCTTTGTTGATGAGATTGTTTTACAGATAAGGATGAATTGTCCAGTAATTGGAGTCAGATTTTGTAAAGAAATTAGTAAAGATGTCAAGAAAGACATCGCAGCACATATAATGGTATGTCACTGTCCACCGCATGCATATATTTTCTTCGTACACAATGCTATGACTGAATCATGCATGCATAACAAGTTTCGTTCCCACTAGGAAGGATGGGATTTAGAGGACATTCAAGATCCAAAGAGTAAGATTTTGAAGATTGCCCATGAACGCTACAAAGGTTGGGGAGGCGACTTGAGTGCTACATACAAGTCATACGAGAGTTATGATGAGAGAATGAAACACAAGCCTGATGAGTTGAACATTGTGGAGTGGCACTATTTGTGCCAGTACTTTCGAACTAACTATTTCAGGGTACATTTTTTCCTACTTATTTTAAGTACAACATTGAGAGTTGTATAGATATGAGTTCAACCTTTCATCGCTTAACAACACTCTTTCAATCCTTGCAGGGAATGAGCATCAAAAACTCTGGCAATCGCGACCAAATGGTTAACAACCATTCGGGGGGTTCGAAACCTTACTCTCAGTGGAGTTGGGAAAATGTAAAGTTTGGTTACAATATTCTCATCTTTCACTATCTGCATTAGACAATCATATATTAATGTTGTGTAGTGTTGCAATCATAGTGAGATCCCGAAACTGGTGCTATGCCACGCCAGTTAGAACTCTGGAAGGTTACTCACTCGAAGCAAGGAAACGGATATCTGACGTGGCTGAGAGTATTTATGTGAGTAGAAATTCCATCGTAACCTTGCTTGCACATAACACTTGTTTAATTCTGCATCAAACCATGGCCACAGTTTTCCATCTTACAATGATTTCCTGTCCTCAGAGTCGTACCGCCAGGAAATTATCTCTGCTAGCAAATTCAGATGAAATGGAAGAAGAAGGAACACCAAGTATCACTTCTGAGGCTGTTAGGGAAGAGCAATGTTTTCAGGAAACATACAAGGAAACGACAAGAGTCAAATCCTCTGTGTCACGTGGCCATGGTTACATGGCGAGTCGAATAAGCAACAAAGATATTCAGGAGAGGATGTTACATGAGAGAATCGAGAAGGTCAAAGCACGAGAACGTGAGTTTGAAGAAAGACTTAAGAAGCATGAAGCTGACAAGGAAGCCGAGCAATAAGAAATGGCCAGAGCAATTGAACAAAAAATGCAGGATAAGTTTGGAAAGATGATTCAGCCTTACAAACGCTTATTATTACCATCTTCTGAGGTAACCAGAACATTGTACCTGTTGTGATCGTAACTTGACCAATGCACCTAATATCTTACCTTCCCTATTTTCAAATACGCAGAGTACACCTCAATCCAACAACACAACAGCTGACGTTGAAGCTACAGTCAATGAGGATGACACTACTGCGACAACATTAATGCAGAGTCAAGAAACAGCGAACAAGGTAACGACTATACCTGGTCATGATTGACTAAATATATATTTATGTCTCTAATCTCTTGCCTGCCCTCTCATACAATGTGCAGACTCCCTCTGAAACCATCAACAACACTAAAGCAGTAGCACAGGGTAATGAAGTAGCACAGAGTCAAGCAATGGTGAACAAGGTAACGATGACACTTGGTTGTGATTGGCAAAAAAACAAATTTATGTCACTAATCTTTTTGCATGGCCTCTTTTGCAATGTGCAGGCTACCCCTGGAACCATCAACAATAATTCAAATGAAATTGTACCTCCGAGGAGTGTCCAAAAGGTTTTCGTAACACAAGTACTGCAGGATCATGTAACAATGAACCAGGTATTAATGACATCGAACAAGCTATCTGATCATGATGCATGGTGTACTTTGAATTACAGCTAACATTGTTCCATTAACTTTATAATCCAAATTGATCCAACAAGCACTGTGACAAAAGATAAGGAAAATGTGGCACCTAACATCAATGATACAAGTGCCCACATTTCAAAGAGACTGTTTCCTGAGAAACATCAAAAACGTGATGCACCTGCTGCAGCTCCCAGAGTTATTAGTCCACAACACCTGCTGAAGGAGGCTAAAACGCGATCAGGCAAGAAGAGAGCACAAGAGGTACGTACTAACTGGAATTGTCCTCTCATAATGCCATTAATATTTTCCACTTCTCGTTCATATGCTGAAATTCTCTAATTCGTTTACATTCAGGATGGCATGGAAGATGGTCCGGCGGTGAAAAGAATCTCAAGAACGGCAAACAGAGTCCCACCTACCAGCAACAACAAACCTACCAATAAGAAACTTCCACTCCAGCCTAAAAATTAATGATCAATGCAAGTGTAGGAGTGATATCCAGATTGTAGCAGTGCGTAAGAACAATATAGATTCTTTACAAATGTTTTTACTGTGATCGATGGACAAGAGTTCTTACTTTGAAATATATGATGAATGCTGGTCATGAATAAAGGATCGATTTCATTATTGATTTGTTTGTACATGGGTTGCATCAGTTTATGTTTTGAAAATTTTGTTGCATTAAATTTGGCGACGATAGGCATCCAGCGCGTAGCCTAGCGACCAAAATTTTGTTGCGCTATCCTCTAGACAAATAGCGACGAACCATATAGTTTGTTGTGACATACCATATGCATATGGCGACCAAGATTGATCTGATGCGCTATCATTTGAGCATATAGCGTCGACACAAACTTTGTTGGGATACCCCTACACATATAGCGACGTTAAGTAGCGTTGCGCTTTGGGTCGACGACATGGCGACGACACATCTTTGGTTGTGTGACCCTCTTCTTCTATATCGATGGCAACTGGCGTTGCGATTTTGTCCCAGAATATGGCGACGCCCCACATCTTTGGTTGTGTGACCACCAACATGTATAGCAACGGTAGTTCGAGTTGCGACCCAATGATTTGTGCTTCAAGAATATGGCCACGACAAATCTTTGGTTGCGTCACCATCAACATGTATAGCAACTGGTCGTTCACATTGCGATTTGGTTCAAGAATATGGCGACGACACATCTTTGGTTGCGTCACCATCAACATGTATAGCAACTGGTCGTTCGCGTTGTTATTTGGTTCAACAATATAGTGACGACATGTACTTGGTTGCCTGACCATCAACCTGTCTAGGGACGGTAGTTAGCGTGGTGAATTAGTTCAATTATATGGCGACAAACCATATCTGGTAGCGTGACCCTCTTCGTGGATAGCGACGACACTGAGTGTTTCTATTTTGTTCAGGCATACCACGACGACCCATGGTTCGATGCGTGACCCTCTTCGTGTATAGCGACGTCATTTAGTGTTGCGATTTTGCTCAAACATATGGCGACGGCTACACGTTCGATGTGATATCCTCCACTGCTATTGCAACAGCACAGGTGTCGTATTGCGACACAATGATTTGATCGTAACAGTGCTTATTTGCAACTGACCGGAGTGGTCGTAAATACTACTATCGCAATGACGCATTGCGTTGCAAAAGCCCATATCGCAACGACACAAGTCGTCGTGACTTGAACCAATTGCTATGCCAGGCGCCGTCTCAACAATAGACCATAATAGCGATGTGAATTGTGAAGTGTCGCAAAAACCTATTGCGATCGGCTTTATTGCAACGCCTGGCGATGGACTCGAATAGTCGCTACACGTCCCATATCACGACCAAAACCCCCGTGTTGCGACGGTTTGGACGTGTTGTGATATGTTCCAATCGCTGTACTGTCATGGACATCTCAAATTCCCTGCTTATGTCATCTCGAAATCTGGCAAAAAGATCATGGGAAGAGCCACCAAAGATTATGTCATCCACATAAATCTGAACAATCAACAGGTCATTTCCATGCTCAAGGAGAAACAAGGTCTTATCAACTGTGCCCATCACAAACCCCCTACTCAGCACAAAGCCTCTCAACCAGACATACCAAGCCCTCGGTGCCTATTTCAACCCATAAAGTGCTCTATGGAGTTTGTATACACGGTGTGGGTATTTTTCACTCTCAAACCCCGGGGGTTGCCTCACATACCCTTCTTCCTCTATCACCCCATTCAAGAAAGCACTCTTCACGTCCATCTGGAACAACTTGAACCTTTTAGCCATGGCAAAGGCTAGAAGGATCCTAATCACCTCCAGACGGGCCATAGGAGCAAATGTCGCCTCATAATCTATACCCTTTTTCTGGTTGAACCCCTGAGCCACCAACCTCGACTTGTTTCTCACAACCATCCCATTCTCACCTTCCTTATTCTTCCATACTCACTTGGTACCTATAGGATGACAATTTGGCGGTGGTTCGACTAACACCCAAACTTGGTTTCTCTCAAAGTTCTCCAACTTCCCATGCATGGAATTCACCTAGTTCGCATCAGACAAAGCGTGTCGAATATCTTTGGGCTCAAACGAAGTACCAAATGCAGAGTGAGCAAAGTGAGAAGTAATCCTTGACCTCGACCATGTAGTGCGTTCATGAAGCTCACCTATGATAGTCGTCGGTGGATGATCCACCTGTACACGCTGGGGAGCCTCTCTCCTGGACACAATCTCCCCCTCAGCAGCAGCCTCCACTCGAACAGCCTTAGTCGTAGTGGGTGTAGGGGATGGACCATCCTCGATCGTCGTCGTCGTAGTGGAAGTAGCGTGTACACGATCAGCCACGGGAGCATCACCACCATCATCTTCTTCTTCTCCATCTCCATCCTTCTCATCCTCAAAGATCTTCTCGCCAACTTCATCATCACCTGCACACTCAAAAGCAGAAGAACTACATGGTTGTGTCTCGTCGAAGGTTATCTCTCAAGTCTGCATGATTCGGTTAGTTTCAAGGTTGAGCACACGATATGCTCTAGAGTGAATCACATAACCAAGAAAAATACCATCCGAACATCTAGCCTCAAACTTATCCAACTTGGCCTTCTTCAGAATAAAGCATTTGCATCCGAAAGCATGAAAGTGACTCACCTTGTGTTTTCGCCCATGCATCAGCTCATACGAAGTCCTCTTTTCGAAAGCACGAAGGAAGATGCGATTTGACACATAGCAAGAAGTATTGACCGCCTCGGCCCAGAAACGCCTAGGAGTCCTATGCTCATCAAGCATCGTCCTGGCCATCTCACAAAGGGTCCAGTTCTTCCTCTCCACTACACCATTCTGGCAAGCGACGTATGGAGAAGAATACTGATGGTCGAGACCAAGATCACCACAAAAGGCATCAAAATGAGTGTTCCTGAATTATGTGCCATTGTCACTATGTATAGCTCGAATGGCATCACCATGTCTCTCATTCTTCAACCTAAAGATCAAGTCCCGAACAAAGCCAAATGTCTCGCTCTTATCCTCCAAAAACAAAACCCAAGAGTACCTCGAAAAATCATCAACCACAACCAACACATACCACTTCCCACCCACAGAGTGATCCCGATCTGGCCCAACCAAATCCATTTGCAACAGCTCACAAGGTCGCTCGGTCATGACCGCAGTCAGAGGGGCGTGAGAAGCAGCAACCATCTTTCCATGTCGACACGGAGCACAAACCAAATCGTTCTCGAATTTCAACTTTGGCAATCCTCGGACAAGGTCTAGACCACTCAAGCGGGAAAGCAACTCAAAGCTCAAGTGTCCTAGCCTCCTATGCCACTTCCAAAGCTCAGCCGAAACACCAGCAACAAAGCATCAAGGAGGACCAACAGACTGGGAAAAATCAGCACGAAAGATTTGACCCTCGGGGACGATCGTACACACAAGATCGCCTCGAGAATCAAGCACACGAAAAGCGCCCAACTTAAAACGAACCTCAAAACCCTCGTCAAGCAACTGGGATACTGACAATAGGTTAAAACTAAGTGACTTGACCAAAGCCACACTCTTCAAGGTCACCTTGCTACTCACCTTCCCCATACCTTCAGCAAGCACTCGTCCTGTCCCATTCTCCCCGAAAGTGATGTACTCCCTCGTACTTACCGGGGTGAGGCTGGAGAACCACCCACGATCTTCGGTCATGTGACGCGAACAACCGGAGTCGATCAACCAAAAGTCCTCCAAGCCTGCCACCTCTTCCTCGGAATCGGAGTTTGAATCCGAGCTGTGCTTCCCACCCTTCTTGGAGTGCGCCATGCTGCAAAAACCACCTTATGTGACGAAGCTGTGGCCGGTGAAGTTCTTGCCTGTGTGCCGCTTGTCCTTGCGTCGATCTTGCTCTTCACCGCTGCTCGAGCCGGAAGAAGAGTCGCTTGAAGTGGAGTCGATGTCGCTCGCTCTGGCAACCATCGCTCGAGCCGTCTTCTTGTTGTAGCCGCTGCTCTTATTTGGCCTTCTCTCTCCCTTGCCCTTGCGCTTGTCCTTGTAGTCATTCCGGGAGCGGTGCTTGTTGTAGTTGTGCTTGGGCTTGCCCTTGTAGTCATTCTTGATCTCCATGGCTTCAGGGCATTCGGCGATGAAGTGCTCGTGCTTCCCGCACTGATAGCACATCCCCGAGCTTTTCCTCGCATTCTTGTGGCTCTCGTACATCCGCCCAAACCTCTTGCTCAACAAGGCGAGATCCTCCTCGCTCAGCACCTCAAAGTCCTCATCTGGCATGGACACAAGACAAGACACAAAAAACTGCCTAGGACCATGGTTAGCATTAGTCCTCGATCCTGAGACAAGAGCCAAACTATGAGGATTAGTGAGGCTCTTGCTCTTGGCTCTCAAGCCACGATCAACCTCCAAAGGCCCAAGCTTAGAGAACAGCTCATCCCGCGTCAAGGTACCATACACGCTCTACTCCTCAATGGCCTCGACCTTGGCACTCCACACAGATCTATCAAGTGCATGCAAAAGCTTGATAGCTTGATCATGATCCGTGTATAGGAGCACTGTCACATTAGCCCTCATGTTGTTCACAATACTAGTGAAGTTCTCGTACTCTCTCCGGTGAGTGGCAAAAAAAATGAGCTTGCACCAGAGTATTGCCAACATGGGTATTCTTTAGCTTAAGCCATATCTTTTCGGCCACATCCTCTCCGTACACTTGATCAAACTCCGAGGCACAGAGAGCACGGAACAAGTAATCAACGGCCTTGCTGTTGGCCTCAAACATGTCCCGCGATCCTGGAAGAAGGAAACTGTCAGGAATGACATAGTTAGGATTTTCGGTCACATCCCAGATCAGAGTCCCCTTCCCACGCAAAAATGCGCCCATGCGCCTCTCCCACATCTGGTAATTCTTGACATCAAAGTGCGGAGGACCCGACCCCTTGCCATAGTCGCCAATCTTTGGATCTTAGATTGGTTAGAATCACAAAGATCCGTAACCAGCTCTGATACCAATTGAAGGACCGAATAGGCGACTAGAGAGGGGGGAGTGAATGGTAGCCGATAAAAATTCTTCCCGAAGCATGAACTCGGCCTATACCCCGATTGCCACTCTGATCACTCGCACACACCAAATAAGCTCTAGACTAGGCACCCATAAGCCAACAAGTCCTAGAGACAAGCCTCAAAACAAAGAGCGGAAGCACTAAGCAAGAACCAAAGCACTTAGCCAAATCTGGACAGGCTAATCGCGGACCGTCCGTGTAGTATGGTCGGACTGTCCGCCAGGAGGGGGCGGATTGTCCGCACGGCTATCGCGGACTGTCCGAAAACTCCAACAGAACCACCAGAGACGCTCCGAGAAATTCGGACTATCTGTCCAAGGCTCGTGGACTGTCCACCAGTGTCGCGGACTGTCCATGAAAGGCCTGCGGACCGTCCAGCAAAACTCCAGAACCACTTCGCTCAAACTTGCCCACGCGGACCGTCCGTCATTGACCGGCGGACTATTCGCAAAACCTCCTACAACAAAACCCCAGGGACTCCACAGATCAAAACAAAAACTCACACGAACACGCGACGAACAGCGATAAGCAGAAGACGCGCGGACTGTCCACGGGGTCCTTGCAGACTGTCCGCTACACGCGGACAGAGTTGCCCGAGCTCGAAAACGAGAGGTCAACTCTCCCAACTCATCACCAGATCTCCCAAACCACTTGAGCTCTTGAGACAAGATTTGGGGGAGATGAGAAGCATCACTAGGTGAAGCTATGCCCAAAAAATCTCGACCTCTAACTCACTAAATCACCAGGAATCGCGGATCACATGAACTACCACCAAGAACTCACGCTCTTGCAAGAACTCACGAATCGGAGGAGTTTCCCGATGTTTGAGGGGTCAAGATCACACCTAAAGATGCACAAGGCATCCACCCATGATCCCCTCAAAGAAATCCATGGAAAAACACCCTCAAATCAATGAATCGAGCGAAGAACAAAAACACCCAAAAATAGCTCCAAAAATGACACGAAAATCACAAAGAGCTAGGAGAGGGAAATCATCACAACGCCGAATGCTTCCATACATCCAGAGGTTAGAGTCTATACAAGAATCTAGCCTAAGGAAATACTGGAAAAGAAGCAGTCCAGAGCGATCTGCCGGGGGAGGAAAACCTAGAGCCAGAGAGAGAGATGCCATCCACCTCTCCGCTATTTATATGAAGTCCACCGGAGGAGGTAAATGACAACGCTACTCCTACAACTTAAAATGAAGATACACACCCCTCAGGAGCAATTTGGTCAAGTCTTCAGATATTCCCATTGAGCGGACACGCTTCCACTGTGGACTTGCTTAGCCTCGACGCAAGCCCCGCGATCACACCATTTGCCCCCTGCCTCGAAGCTTCCTGACGCTATCGGATCACCGTCTCTGTCGCATCGGGCCTCCGGACTTGGTTTTGAGGCCCAAACCAAGAAACCATCCACTGATGGTTTTGTGGGCAAACCACCAAACCCCGTGTGCAAGCTTCGGCCTCGAACCGCCACCTTGCACCGGCCCATGTCCATGACTTCAACTTGCTAGTCTTGCACCGCACGGCTCGCACTTGACCCTATCGGCCACCGGGTCCATCGAACCAAGCCTACTTGCCTCTCCATCACCCGGAGGCCACCACAGCTAAGGCCTTTCACGCTTATTCTTCACCTGCACCAACACGAGTCAAGCCGGAACCTGTACCTGCACACTGAGCCAAGCATCAGTCCACACAATGTTATCAATCACTCATCACTAAGGAGTGACCCTCCACTGGTCCTCGGACACACCTGGTCCTCACACTTGACCCCATCGGCCACTGGGTCCATCGAACCAAGCCTACTTGCCTCTCCATCACCCGGGGGCCACCACGACTAAGGTCTTTCACGCTTGTTCTTCACCTGCACCAACACGATTCAAGCCGCAACCTGTACCTACATACTGAGCCAAGGATCCGTCCACACAATGTTGTCAATCACTCATCACTAAGGAACGACCCTCCACTGGTCTTCGGACACACCTGGTCCTCAACAATACTTGGACCTAAGTCAAAGGAAGTAATCACTGGCTTGACAACAATAATATAATGCGACTGTATCACCATGTGTGAGTGTGTATATTCATAGCAGCAACGAGACACGTACCATTTGGGATTTGTGCACATGAATGAGGACGACGGTAATGCTATCTCGAACATCCATCCACTAAGGATCATTCATACCTGTAGGATAGGAACGTAGCCTCCATTGACGGCCTCCCACCATGAACGTACCAGATTCCTTGTACTGGCCCACAGTTCCTTCTGCTTTCGCTTTCTGGCTTGGGACTGAGAAGTCGACTTGCTTGGAAGGAGACATTTTAGCGTCTAAAGCCATGAACGCAAATGGCCTACAATGATCGTCTCGTGCATAAACTATCTCTTATTATAGTAGTGGTAGTGAATGTGTCATTCCCATACGTTCGTTCGTGGACATCAGTTACCACCGAGAATGGACGTGTCCCTTCAGTGCGGGTGTCGCCACGTTCGGGTCATGAACTTCATGGTCCCTTAAGTGCGATTCACAATAATCGGCATGTCCGTTTAGAGCGAGTGTGCAAACAAGTTCATCGATTAACGCTCGGTGCCACTAACTACAATTCTCAATGATCGACACGTGGATCAACTAGTGAGAGCGTGTCATCCCCAAAAGCCCATTTGAGATGCCCTTTTGTGCATATATACATGTTAATATTACACACACTGTTGACGACTGTTAAGTACCACTTTTAGCCATCAATATCCTCACATAAATAGAGGCATATGCGCTTATTACTCTCATTTAGGTTTGAATAATGTAGTTCCACTTGTCCTTGGACATTATTTGTATGTAGGTGATTTTAGCATAAAAAGAGATGGAAACCCACTTTTTTATGGAAAGATCCATGCCAACTCAGCTGAGGAGGTGGCAGCCACACTACTTCTAGGTGGCATCCACGTCACTGATCCAAGGAAGGCATCCACCGACGAATCAGAGAGTGACACATGGACTTCACAAGGATCCACGGGCCCACCAAGGATTCCAAAACCGCCATGCACTGGGGAAAGCTCAGAGGGCCCATAGGTTAGCCACCCAGATGAAGCACAAGCCAGGAGGCCGCCCTAGACGGTCCGCCGACCGTGTGTTCGGCCGAACCGACCTAGGGTCGGTTCATTCTGGCCTTCCATGTGTTGTCTACCCATTGGTCAATTGTTGCAATCCGGGTGAATTGGAGGCAATTGCAGCCCGAAGCAAGCCTGGCCCTTGCCTATAAATAGAAGGGGAGGGGCTCCATTTTAAACACACCACTCTCTCCATTCTCCTCTCACTTCTAGTTTCCAAGGCTATGGGGTAGGCTAGAGTAGCTCTTATTCAGGTTCTAAGTCTACTTTGGGATCTAGGTATGAGTTCTCTTGTATCTTTATTTCATTGTATGAGTTTGATCTACTTCAGTTATTCAGCTATTTCATATAAAGTTGTGGTAGATCATGTGATTGATATGTTCTTGAGTTCATCCATTGTTCATCATTTAGAGGCTAGTGTTCTTCATGGACACTACCTTTCGATCTGAATGAAGGATGATTTTCTCATTCCTTATGTGTTTGTTCATAAGTTAGAGGCTCGTGTTCTTAACGAACACGGCCCTTTGATCTTGTTGATTAGACATTAGAGAGTTCGTATCTTTTCGTATGACTAGCCCTAGATTAACCTAGATTGATGGCATTGTTGTGTTGCATGAGGTTTGTGTTTATGCTACGGTACTCGGTCTAAGTTGGCCAGTTGTCTGGTGGCTTCACCCTGGGTCACAATAGCCCGGTCCAAGTGAAGACTAGCAGCAACGCAGGCATGGTGCCTGGGTTGTGTGGCTTCATTAGTTATGAGCTTGCCCCTCGTAACGATAGAGGTAGGCCACAGTGGTGACAGCTATTAGACCCTTTGAAACCCTTCGTGCTGGGGTATTGCTCTAAGAGTGTAAAGGATAGTTACGCAAGATGCTGGTCGTCGCAGACTATCTCCCTGTTTGTACCTAGGTGCTAAACCTTCCAATCATGCAATGCTTTGTGCCTCTCTTTCTTGTATCATCTAACTCTTTTATTTATAGTTCCTTAGAACCAAGAGCTAACTCGTATGTCTCCCCTACACCGTAGTGTGCTTTTGTAGAGTTAGATCTAAGTGTGTGTTACACTACCCTTATCATCATCTCATTTACCTTACCCCTGTACTTGAGTTGTTTTCTATTTCTATCTCATGGTTACACTCATTGCAAAATCATAAGTCTTGATATCCGCCAATGCCTTCCACGGATACGATACCCTTGGAATACTCACTTCCTTAAGGAAATGCTACAATGGTTTATCTGTGTGCTTGCGGATTCGTTCACGATCGTTAGATTGACCTTTGGCAAGTCTTGATGCTCGCTCTAACTCGACGTCGTTAGTAGTGACATTGAGAGATTCCTACAGACATTTCTTGCGCTATAGCTAAGGATGGATTCTAAACCCGTTCTTAAGTAGTGGTGTTAAGAAATGCCAACAAGCATTTCTTGCGTCGTTGCCGGGGAAGGCAAAAGAATTATCATGACTATGCTTTGCATCTGTTTGTAAGACATGAGTAGGTTAGAGCAACTCTCAATGCAGTCTAACCTTGATTGTCTTATTTTATCTTTGGATGATGAAGACAAGTAGTGCATGACTGGTTTCGACTTCCCGGATAATATCACAGAAGATCCCGAGTCATCAGTGAGGCAGGCTCAGATTCATTTCGACTCTCCTCGTCGTACTCGCCTGGAAGGCGATCCAACTTCCTTTGTACCATCCACATCGAAAGCTATGGCCCAGAAGATGCTTTGTGAGTATTCATCTCCTTCCGCTGATCAGGTGCTACAAGGCCCTGAGGTGACAGTGGGGATTGAAATCTTTGAGATCAAGATGAGTGCTGGAATTTCTTAACACCACTGCTTAAGAACGGGTTTAGAATCCATCCTTAGCAATAGCATAAGAAATGTCTGTAGGCATCTCTCAACATCACTATTAACGACACTGAGTTAGTGCGAATGTCAAGACTTGTGTTGACGTTTGGATACCGTGTTCAAGTTCACTGCGAGCGTACGGGTGACTTGGTGCCTTTTTCACCAAGGAGGCTTCTCCCTAGATTTGTCAATCCAAGGATCGGTAAGAAAACTCCTAGGGTCCTCCATCTAACCTACCGAACTAACCTAACATGAAGCATTGATTGCATAAGAGATAACATACAACACAAAGGATGTATGGATCACATTCAAGCCATAAGATAACACTACCGAAGGTAACCCTAACCTATCGTCTCCTAGTTGCAGCCCCAGCCAAAGGTGAAAACCAATCTATACCGATACTTATGATAAGGAGTACACTCGATATGGAGTTAACCGATATGGAGTGGTCCAATACACGTTCACTCGCCGCTTTCTCCCTCCTCGTACTGCCACTACGATGGGATAATCATCACCGAGCGACAATCCTCGGTCCGTGCACCACTACGAGATATCTGCAAGACAAAGACTAATCACCACGATTAGATCTATTCCTACTAAAGGCATATGGTAGCTACACATATGAAGAAGCATACTCGTAGTAGATCAAAGTAAAGACTAGATAAGATTATATCACCATTGAATGTTCAAGGTACAAATGCCTTGAAGGATTCAAGGCATGGCTCCGGAACTCCACCATGGCTTCACCATGTAGGGCCAACCATGGCGGCTAGGGCATGGCCTAAGGCATCTCCTAGGCAACACGAGGACTAGCGGCGGCCGGCGGCTCCCTTTGGTGTGTCTCCTTCGATTTGGCGGCTCTCTGATGAATGGATGCGGCGGTGCTTCGGGGTGGAGACTTTAAATAGCCCGAGGAGCATCTAGGTCAAAGGGGAGGCCGAACAGAGCCCGGAATGGGCCAGGCCGATCGACCCAGTCTGATCGGCCTGGGCCCGTTTTGGCTCGGCTCGGCCCGGTCTTCCTCGTGCGAGCTTCTTGCGTCGTTCCTTGTCTCTGCCGATCTTCATGTGGGCCCTTGATGTCATTTGCTCCGCGTTTTAGATAAGGGTACTTGTCGTCCAAGCTCCCACATCTTTCGTTTAAGTCCCCGACATTTCACGGCTTCATGCTTTGGTCCTTGGGCCATTTGGAGTCATGTTCACTTCGAGTCTTGGCTTGTCCCGGGCTTCATGTTCTTCTCACAAAGTGCTCCATGAACCTTGCCTGGAAGTGCTCCTTTAAGCGTGTAAATCCTGCGTAAACAACCTACTCCAAATACCACATGCAAGTGCGAACTTCTTACATCATTAGTTTGCCTAGTGGCGGGTTAGTTATAAATCAAAGCTCAAACCAAAGTGTAACAAGTGCTCTAGGTTGACGGAAATCGACCGCCAACATCCCCCCATGCTTAAACCTTGCTCGTCCTCGAGTAAGCCATCAATGGATATCAGTGTTGCCCTTTAATGTTCATACCCTGCGCTTGTTCATACATGAGAAAACATAATGCTCTCCAAGTTTATATTTATTAAAGTTTCATAATGTAACTAGCTTTCATCTCTATGGAGGGTAGACATCAAATAAGCTCTTTCCACAAGTAATTAACCATGCTCTCAAATTTTAAACAAATCTTAGACATTTTGAAATAAAGTGTAGGATGAAGGAAAAATTGCTTTACCAAGATCAATAATAAACCTCCTTGCATCTTGCTCATGTACTCTCATCTCATCTTGTCACTCAAGCCTACTAGGACTACTCCTTTCCTCTCTCAAGTATTTGGTGGAAGGCTTTATATGGATCTTTAGGAAAGGTAATCCTATCAAGATTTCATAAATGGAATGCAAACAAAACAAGACAAGCTTCTCATGGAATTACCGAGCCTAGTCAAAAAGGTCATTGGAAAATAATGTTTCAAGGAGGGGGGAGAGAAAAAAACACACACTTTTAGATAGGTGGACATGTGCAAATGGCATAAGGTGATCTCGAGGCACAAGCGAAGTCCTCGTTATCGGATTGCACATGGTTGGAAAAAGAGTATGGGTCTTGATCTTGAAGCTCTTTAAACCTTTCAAGTGTAACTAGAGGACCGGGGAGCTTTATTTATATATATTTTTCTTTTACTTAACATCATCATTTTTTTTCTTTTTCTCATCATACTTTTTCTCTTTTTTTTCTTTCATCACACATTTTTTTTCTTCTCTTCTCTTTTTTTTTCAACTCCCCTTGAACTCTAGGCTACACTAGTACTTCCTTGGCAACCCCCCCATGCTTAGACTATGCTCGTCCTCGAGCAAAAGAGGTGATAGAAAGTGCCAAGGTGGTACTATAATTTTGAAATTTTCTTTGAAGAAAGATACTCGAAGTCTTCTACGGGTCCTTTTGGAAGTCTCGTGAAATTATCTCTACTTGATGGCGCCTTCTTCTTGTAGTCTGCTTCGAAATGTTCATCCATACTCAAGTTTGGATTGGTCAAGGAGGTAAACACAAAAAGATGATATGGGTTTTGGGGGTGGATATCCGTCGAGATTTGCGAAATTCCCAATATGGAAACTAACAATGCACGGATAGAAAGGCTAGCAAAAAGAACGATACGCAAAAATACTGAATGACTAGCTTCTTAGACTAGAACCAAAGAAACCAAATCTGAATTGAAGCACCCAAAAATTAATCTTGAAATACTAAGGTTTTTCACTCAATGTATATTTGGCCTTGGATATGTAGAGCAAAATGTAAGTGGTCATTAGAGATAAGGCTAGCATCATTTTAAGCACAAAAATAAGTTATCCTTGATTCATTCAAAAATGAGAGCACGAAAAATACCATGGGTCTCAAGTTATCATAACCTCCACAAAAGATTAGGCTAGCATTTAGGTGAATTTCAGATTCATTTTGAAGAGAGCACTAGCTTAATCACATATAAAACAAGCACAAGAATGAGCAAAGCGGCAATGATCATCATATATCCACAAGTGAGAGCATACAAGATATCATTGTGGTGAGCTCAAGGTAATGGTGATTACTATTTATTGAAAGCAAAAACAAATCTAGGTTGTACTCCTAGTAGCCATGTTATTAACAAGAGAGAAAAATCAAGGTTTTCGAACCTATGGTTGATGGAATATATGTACAAGCATAAGAAAGAGATGGACAAAGAGAATGTGTCGGAAAGATTTACCGTCCTTCAATGCTTGTGAAGATGTAGTGTGGCCTCCCCCATGCTTAAGCATTGTGCTTAGCATGGAATTAGAATCTCAAGCATCTTCTAGTGACCGTGATCCTCTTCTCGTCGGGTCCTCCCCCATGCTTAGCATTTTGCTAGGCATGGAAGGAAAGGATGAGGCTTGTTCTCCGTGTCCGGGACTTGTCTTTATGCGTCTTCACTTTTGTCGCTTCTTCTCTTTTCCTTTCATGAAAGCTCATCATCATGCCTGCAAAACAATTCAAGCGCACATACTACCCCCGAGGTGAAGTTTGGGAGTAGAAACAATTTGCCAACAAACCAATGACATCTCCTAAGACTCTTAATTGGTGGCATAATTATTCTAGAGATGAAGAAACCTAATGGGTGTACGTGGGAGCAAAGAGTGTGTATGCTCATGAGAGGAAGGCATAAAAACAAAGACAAAGTTTTCACCTAGTTCCAAACACCATGTTTGCAATTAGGTTGCTAAATTTCTCCATAGCCATAAAGATTTACTAGGCAAGGTTAAAACACCATGTTTATCTCAAGGTTAACAATTCCTTATAGCACAAGAAAAACAAAGCGCAAAGCAATGTTTATAAACCAACAAATGCAACATGAAAACATATGAAAAGATGGCAAGGTTTAATGATCTTAACGATGATGGTCCGCAATCATGTTTAAACACCACGTTTACACAAGATCACAAAAGGGAAATGCCCTAGAAATATTAACATGGAAAATGAAGCTTTCATCATTAAGCCTCATAAAACAACCTAGCCAACCATATGCAAAACATGTATATGCAAAGAAACGAACATCACGTTGATGACAAAATGCTAATGCATGCGAGTAAATAAATATGATCATGATCGTGGTTCTAAAAAGGGAAATTAAACTAGATTAATTAGCCACAAGTTAATCATCATAGGATGGTATCATTCTTTATTCTCTCTAAGGAAGAAAATAAAAACACAAAACAACGGGTTGCCTCACGAAAAGTGCTTCATTTAAAGTCATAGAGCTCGACTTTCTCACATACCTTCTTATGGTCACGAAGCCATGACCCTTCATGCAAGAGTTGAAGGTGTCCATGCAGCTTTGATTCACTTCACATGCTTGACTTGATCTTTTGTGCTCAATCGAAGACTTGCCCAATCTCGCGTCGTCATCACCTCCTTTTTGCGCTTCATCGCTGCCTCACTTGCATAGATTTTTCTTCTTCGTCCAGATCAGAACATGTATCCGACAATCATTCCTATGCGTGGTGCATGAAATTTTCTTTCCATTGAGTCTTTGTTTGCTCCAATCCGATTCCGATCGAGTGCGTTATGCCCGTTTTATCCCAGCTTTGCAATCTGTCCTGAGTTGATTTCAGCACGTGCAGCACCTAGTGTTTTTATCATATCTCCTTGCACGGGTCTTCAAATTTGTCAGCCTTGGATGCGTTGGAACAAGGACTTGATGGAGCTTCTGAATATCCACTTTTATCCCCTCGTACATGTCTGACCACGTCATCAAAACTTGACAAGAACAGCGACGTTGTTTGGAGAGGGTGACGATGAGGCTTGCAACTCTTTGGGCATTACCTCTATCCACTTTATTCGATTTTCTTGCCCTGCATGGTTAGTGAACTTCGGGCTTCTCCCGACATGTGCTTCTTTAAGGTCATTAGCTTGACCAAGTGCAAAGCAAGATCGAGATTTACAAAACTTATCGCAAACACACACATCCATAAATACGGTCACAAGCAACAAGGTGCAATTAGAGGAAGCATATGTTTCTTGCAAAGCACTTAGCTCATCATTAGGCAAAGCTTATTTAGGCATGGGATTAACAAAGTTCAAGCACAAAAATAGCCTATTTATCATTCTCAAGAAATTCTAGCCTCTCAACATGATCTTAATTGGAGCAAGGCATAGAATTAAAACATACTACTAGATTGACAAAGATGTGTTAAAATAAATTCATCAAAAGTAGTAGTAGCTTGAGAGGTTATTGTGTACCTTAGCCTTGGAGCTATTTCATCTTGAGTGGTCTCTTGGAGTTGAAAGCGAATCAACCTCACGATGGCGCCATGTAGTTGTCATGTCATCTCCTTGTAATTTCTCCAATTCTTCTATGCGCCACACGTCGGCAAGGTTGACTTGTGTGGACTCACCCCTTCCTTCATTTGTTGGCACACTCACATCTTGGTTATGTTCTTGCGACGCAATGGTTCCTTGTGTGAGAGCCCAAAAACTTTCTCATCATTCGACGCTAGCTTTCGTAGTCCATCACGGTTTGCTTCTAATCTTCATGAGTCGAATGTTGCTCGCTTGTGTCTCCATTGACTAATTCTTAAAGGGTCCTTTAATTGCTCTAAATCTCTGAACTTATCATGTATGCTTGGTGAAGGCACTTCCCGAGCTCCTTTTCATTGTTGTCACCCTCATCTCCTTTATCTCGTCCTCGTCATATCGCTGCTACTTCTTCTACGTGGATTTGCCCCTGTATACAGAACAGAACATATACCAAAATATTATTCGATTGAAAAGTTTATAAAATTACCTTTCCAACGAGTACTCATTCGTCTTAAACGGAGTCCAAATGAGGGAGCTATGGCCATTTTATTTCCGCTCTTGCATGCTGTCCAGAAAATTCCAGAATGTGCACCCTTCGATGATTCGGTCATATCCGCTTGTAGGAGCATCCGATTGCCTTGATTCTTGATTAACTTCATGGGGCTTTTGAATATCCAAAAATATTACACCTTTTATTTCTGAGGTTGTGCAGAATGTTGATGAGAACATTGACTTCCTTCGGGTTGATCCGGAGATGTTGATGATCTTGGTCTTGTTGTCCTTCGAGCATCATGTCTCCCATCCTTTAGCTTCAAGGTCACAATTATTGTGTCACCGGCGAGTTCATGACATTAATGAAGTTTCTCATCCATGTTCTTGCCCTAGCCAAAGTAATAGGATTTTTGACATGATCGCTTGTGTCATCTCCAGTTCCTTGTTGTTTGCAGCTGCAACTTCTCCACTGAATTCCTCTGAGTCCAATGCAGAATATGTACCAAACTTCTGTTCCATTAAATCCTAGATCAAATTACCTTTCCATCAAGTGGTCATTCACCTTAAACGGACTTCGGATGAGAGAGTTACGCCCTTTTTGCTCCGGCACTACGTTCTGTCCCGAGCTGATTTCAGAACGCGTAGTGTTGAAAGATTTCCTCATAACTCTTCATACCGATCTCCAAAATTAGTGATTCTTGATGGGTTGGAAACAAGACTTGATGGAGCCTCTGAATTTCCAATTTTATCTTGTTGTACACTTCTGATTTTGGCCCAAAAATTTATTGTAACAATGGCATTCAACTCAAGATGTCGATGATCAACAGTCGCAAGTCTTCGAGAGTAGCTTTGGCACCTATTACTTGAATAAGCAATTCTCCAAGAAACATTAGTCTAAACAAAGTTGATTTACACAGCTGCATACCTCGTTTATCTTGATCTTTGTCACCTTCGTTGGTGGGGACTCAATAGCGGATGATGGGCCACTAACATAGTTAGCACCTACCACTAAAGAGTGAGTCTTCAAATTGTTGGTGGGAGAGAATCTCGGAACGGGGTTGGACTTGTTGAAGTCCGGATGTAGAGAACTTCTTCGAACATCTTGTGTCTAGGGTTTTACCTGCATTCAAGGAAACAAACAAGAAAAGCAGGATATATGCAATAATAAAATTAGGGTTAGTCCAAAAAGATAGATAGATCGCCCTAGGGTTCGAGTTGCTGATCCCCGGCAACGGCGCTAGAAAAAGGTGGCTGTTGACAGTTGGATACCATGTTCAAGTTCACCGCGAGTGTACGGGTGACTTGGTGACTTTTTCACCAAGGAGGGTTCTCCCTAGATTTGTGAATCCAAGGATCGGTAAGCAAACTCCTAGGGTCCTCCATCTAACCTACCGAACTAACCTAACATGAAGCATTGATTGCATAAGAGATAACATACAATACAAAGGATGTATGGATCACATTCAAGACATAAGATAACACTACCGAAGGTAACCCTAACCTATCATCTCCTAGTTGCAGCCCCAGCCAAAGGTGAAAACCAATCTATACCGATACTTATGATAAGGAGTACACTCGATATGGAGTAACCCGATATGGAGTGGTCCGATACACGTTCACTCACCGCTTTCTCCCTCCTCATACTGTCACTACGATGGTATAATCATCACCGAGCAACAATCCTCTGTCCGTGCACCACTACGAGATTTCTGCAAGACAAAGACTAATCACCACGATTAGATCTATTCCTACTAAAGGCATATGGTAGCTACACAAATGAAGAAGCGTACTCGTAGTAGATCAAAGTAAAGACTAGATAAGATTATATCACCATTGAATGTTGAAGGTACAAATGCCTTGAAGGATTCAAGGCATGGCTCCGGAACTCCACCATGGCTTCACCACGCAGGGCCAACCATGGCGGCTAGGGCATGGCCTAAGCCATCTCCTAGGAAACACGAGGACTAGCGGCGGCCGTCGGCTCCCTTCGGCGTATCTCCTTCAATTTGGCGGCTCTCTGATGAATGGATGCAGCGGTGCTTCGGGGTAGAGACTTTAAATAGCCCGAGGAGCGTCTAGGTCAAAGGGGAGGCCGAACGGAGCCCGAAATGGGCCAGGCCGATCGGCCCAGTCCGATCGGCCTGGGCCCGTTTTGGCCCCGCTCGGCCCGGTCTTCCTCGTGCGAGCTTCTTGCGTCGTTCCTTGTCTCTGCCGATCTTCATGTGGGCCCTTGACGTCATTTGCTCCGCGTTTTAGATAAGGGTACTTGTCGTCCAAGCTCCCGCATCTTCCGTTTAACTCCCCGGAGTTTCACGGCTTCATGCTTTGGTCCTTGGGCCATTTGGAGTCATGTTCACTTCGAGTCTTGGCTTGTCCCGGGCTTAATGTTCTTCTCACAAAGTGCTCCATGAACCTTGCCCGGAAGTGCTCCTTTAAGCGTGTAAATCCTACGTAAACAACCTACTCCAAATACCACATGCAAGTGCGAACTTGTTACATCATTAGTGTGCCTAGTGGCGGGTTAGTTACAAATCAAAGCTCAAACCAAAGTGTAACAAGTGCTCTAGGTTGACGGAAATCGACCGCCAACAACTTGCCAAAGGTCAATCTAACGACCGTGAACGAATCCGCAAGTGCACAGATAAACCATTGTAGCATTTCCCTAGGGAAGTGAGTATTCCAAGGGTATTGTATCCATGGAAGGCATTGGCAGATATCAAGACTTGTGCTTTTGCAATGAGTGTAACCATGAGATAGAAATAGAAAACAACAACTCAAGTATAGGGGTAAGGTAAATGATATGATAAGGGTAGTGTGACACACACTCAGATCTACATCTACACAAGCACACTACGGTATAGGGGGGACATACGAGTTAGCTCTAGGTTCTAAGGAACTATACATACAAGAGTTAGATGATACAAGAAAGAGAGGCACAAAGCATTGCATGATTGGAAGGTTTAGCACCCAGGTACAAACGGGGAGATAGCCCGCGACGACCAGCATCTTGCATAACTATCCTTTAGACTCCTACAGCAATACCCCAGCATGGGGGGTTTCAAAGGGTCCAAAAGCTATCACTACTGTGGCCTACCTCTATCGTTACGGGGGCAAGCTCATAACTAACGAAGCCACACAACTAGGCATCATGCCTGCGTTGCTGCTAGACTTTACCCGGCCCGAGCTATTGTGACCCAGGGTGAAGCGACCAGATAACTGGCCAACTTAGACCGACTACCGTAGCTTAAACACAAACGTCATGCAACACAACAATGCCATCAATCTAGATCAAACTAGGGCATGTCATACAAACAGATATGAACTCTCTTATGTCTAATCAACAAGATCAAAGGGTCGTGTTTGTGAAGAACATGAGTCTCTAACTTATGAACACATAAGGAATGAGAAACACATCCTTCAACCAGATCGAAAGGTAGTGTTCATGAAGAACACTAGCTTCTTAATGATGAACAATGGATGAACTCAAGAACATATCAATCACATGATCTACCACAACTTTATATGAAATAGCTGAATAACTGAAGTAGATCAAAATCATACAAAGAAATAAAGATACAAGAGAACTCATACATAGATCCCAAAGTAGACTTGGAACCCGAATAAGAGCTACTCTAGCCTACCCCTAGCCTTGGAAACTAAAAGTGAGAGGAGAATGGAGAGAGTGGTGTGTGAGAAATGGAGCACCTCCCCTTCTATTTATAGGCAAGGGCCAGGCTTGCTTCAGGCTCCAATTGCCTCCAATTCACCCAGGATTGCAATAATTGACAAATGGGGAGCCACCACATGGAAGGACAGGATGAACCGACCCTAGGTCGGTTTGGCCGAACACACGGTCGACCGACCGTCTAGGGCAGCCTCCTGGCTTGTGCTTCCTCTGGGTGGCTGACCTATGGGCCCTCTGAGCTTTCCCCAGTGCAGGCAGTTTTGGAATCCTAGGTGGGCCCGTGGATCCTTGTGAAGTCCATGTGTCACTCTCTGATTCGTCGGTGGATGCCTTTCTTGGATCAGTGACGTGGATGCCACCTAGAAGTAGTGCGGCAGCCACCACCTCAGCAGAGTTGGCATGGATCTTTCCATAGAAGATGGGTTTCCATCTCTTTTTATGCTTAATTCACCTATATACAAATAATCTCCTAGGACAAGTGGAACTACATTATTCAAACCAAAATGCGAGTAATAAGTGCATCCTATTTATGTGAGGATATTGACAGCTAAAAGTGGTACTTAACAGCCGTGAACAACGGGTCTAATCACAATGGTACAAGCTAGCCCGTTCTGTGGCAAGCCAAATGAGGATGCTAATGCGCATCTACAACAGTTCCTTGAGCTATGCAGTACTTTCATCATCAGGGGTGCAAATGTGGATGTTGTTCGCCTTCGACTGTTTCCTTTTTCTCTCCTGGGGAAGGCCAAGCAATGGTTCTATGCGAATCGTGATGCTGTTGACACCTAGAACAAATGTTCGGAAGCATTCCTCAAGAAGTTCTTTCCATTAGGTAAAACCAATGCCCTTTGTGGGAGGATTTCTAGCTTTCAACAAGCAGCAAATGAATCTATTCCAGAGGCTTGGGAGAGGCTTCAGGAATACGTCCTGGCCTGTCCTCATCATGGGATGGAGGAATGGCTTATTCTTCAGAGTTTCTATAATGGGCTGACTCCGACAGCCCGTGCCCATGTTGATGTTGCTGCTCAAGGAGCTTTCTTCTCACTCACTGTCGACAATGCTAAATTACTTATTTAGACGATGGTCTCCAACCAAAGGTGGAGTGAAGAAAGACTCCAACCACGTTCGAGGGGTACTCATGCTGTCAAGGAAGCAGGTATGCTTACTTGCCAAGATGGACCTTCTTATGAAGAGATTGGATGACTACGCCAGCGAGAAGGTTGCCATGGCCACCACTACTCTGCCAATGGATTCTCATATGACATGTGAGGTCTGTGGTAACTCTAGGCATTCAGGCAATTACTATCCTAAAACTTTGGAGGAAGTGATGTACATGAATTGCAATAACAATGGTTATCGTCCACAAGGAGACCAAACGTGGAATCAACAACACCCTTATTATCAAGGAGGCAACCAAGGCAATTCGTACAATTCTAACCCACCCTCCTTGAGAGATCTTGTGTTTGGGCAGGCTAAGATTAATGAAGGTGTTACGAAGAAGCTAGCTGCCCTGGATAAATCTTTGGAAAGTCTCAACATCAAGATTGACAGCTTTTCTTCTGCTCAGAAGAGCCAGCTATGTTTTAAAAAAATGTTAGAAACTCAGTTAGCTTAGTTAGCTGCTTTAGTTCCATCTGCAGATAATGGGAGGGTCCCGGGGCATCCCATCACCTCCTGTGAGAATGTTAATGTAGTGTCGACTAGGTGGGGTAAGACACCTACGCCGACACATGCTCCTAACTATGCAGGAAAGCCCATACATCAAATTCAAGACCCATGGGAGGAATCAACAGTACTGCACAGAAGGGATCCTGGCTATCCACCTATCACGTGCACTATTTATTACAAAACGATCAAGCATGCCCTATGTGATCTTGGTGCAAGTATTAATATCATGTCCAAGGCCATGTGCGAGCAACTAGGATATCTAGCCCTCTCCAACAACACTGACTATCCAACTTGCAGATTCATTGATACAATATCCAGAAGAAATTGTTGAGAGTTTATTGGTCAAGGTCAAGAACTCGTACGTCTTTGCAGATTTTGTGATCCTTGATATGGACGACAAGGGTGGAATGCCGCTCATCCTTGGGCGACCATTCCTTAGTGATGTCAGAGCTAGAATCAATGTGGGAGACGGAGTGATCCGTTTCCGCATTGAAAAGAGGAACTTGATGTTCAGGTTTCAAGACAAGGAGGAGCAATGCTACCTAGTGCAGGATAGTGTTGAGCATCTTGGAGGAAGGACGGAGCCTTCATTCTCATCAAAGAAACCTCCACCCACATGTAGGCAAAAAAAGATTCGGCAAGAATGGCGGAAGGTTGAGAAGGCATCACCCTCTACTTCTCAGGAGTGGGGTGCCGTGTGGTATTAACCACTGAAAAGAGTCCAGCTCGTCGGACTAAAAATGACGAGTCCTTTCTATCAAAAAGGTTAAAGATGGTATTTATCTCATATTTCCCTTTCCAAAATTTTATTTTGTTTCCAAAATGCATATTTGATTTTTCCAAACCCTGCATTTGCATGCTAGATTTATCTAGCCAATTTTCCTTTAGAATAAAATTTCTGAAAATAATTTCTGAGTTTGAAATTTTTTAGAAAAACCATTTTGGCAATTTCTAGAGCAAACTTTGGCCGGTGCACCGTGGTATATCATCACATAACCGTTGAAAGCACACCTACCAAAGGGGGCCAGCACCGGGCCCACAGCCTGGTCGGCCGAACCCTGGTTCGGCCGAACCCTGGCAACGGTCAAGCAGGCCCAGCTTTTGCCAATGGTTCCTAGCCGTTGAGCAACGACTATCCTGCAGTGTGCTGCCCCTTTGCTCTATAAATTGTACCCGAGAGGGGGTGATCTTCACCCATTCAACTCTTTTCACTCACACTCCCCTCTCTACTCCTTGCTCTCTTGGTTTTCTTGGATTTCTTGCTCAAGATTGGAATCATCAAGTATTCTCACTATTGTGTTGCTGCAAGTATTGTTGTTGGCGGAGCAAGCTCGATGAGAATTTCATTTCGTTTCACTAATCCATCACCGAGTTGCTCTTGTTGTCCCTTTGTTGTGCAAGCTTGAGTTGGGTGATTAATGTTGACGGTGGAAATTCACCATTTCCAACCCTCAATATTCTCACATAAATGGAGGCATATGCATTATTTACTAGCATTTAGGTTTGAATAATGTAGTTCCACTTGTCCTTGGAGATTATTTGTATGTAGGTGATTTACCCATTAAAAGAGATGGAAACTCAACTCCTATGAAGAAACCATGCCAACTCAGCTGAGGAGGTGGCTGCCACCAAAGGAAACATGGCAAGACACGTCATCGATCCAGGGGAGGCACTCACCGACGAATCAGAGGACGCCACATGGACTTCACATGGATCAAAGAGCCCACCTCGGATACCAAATCAAGCCATGCACCGGGGATGGATCAGAGGGCCCACAGGGCAGCCACCCAGAGGAAGCACACCAGGTGGGGCCACCCTAGGGGGTCGGCCAAACCTAGGATCGGCCAAACTGACCTAGGGGCGCCCATCTGGCCCCTACACGTGGTTGCTCCTCATTGGTCACTTGCTGCAGTCTCGGGTGTTTAGGGGCCATTTGGGCGTCCGAGCAAGCCTTGTCTCCCTCTATAAATAGGAGGGGAGGGGCTCCCATTTCTCACACACCACTCTCTCATTCTCCTCTCACTTTTAGTTTCCAAGGCTAGGGGGTAGGCTAGAGTAGCTCTTCTTCAGGTTCCAAGTCCTCTTGGGAGTTTAGGTATGAGTTCTCTTTTATCTTTATTTCTTTGTATGACTTTGATCTACTTCAGTTATTCAGCTATTTCATATAAAGTCATGGTAGATCATATTCTTGATGTGTTGTTGAGTTCATCCTCTGTTCATCATTTAGAGGCTTGTGTTCTTCATGAACACTACCTTTTTATCCACTTGAAGGATGATAAACTCCTTCCTTATGTGTTTGTTCATAAGTTAGAGGCTCGTGTTCTTCACGAACACGACCCTTTGATCTTGTTGATTAGACATAAGAGAGTTCATATCTGTTCGTATGTTTAGCCTTAGTCGATCTTGTTAGATAGCATGAGAGTGTTGCATGGGGTCTGTGTTCAAGCTACGGTACTCGGTCTAGTTGACCAGTCTTCTGGTGGCTCTCACCCTAGGTCACAATAGCCCGGGCCGGGTGAAGTCTAGCAGCAACGTAGGCATGGTGCCTGGGTTGTCTGGCTACGATAGTTATGAGCATACCCCCCATAACGAGAGGTCAGTCCTCAGGTGGTGATAGCCCTGTTGGATCCTAGGGCAACCTCCGCGTTGGGGTACCTGCTGTAGGCGTCTAAAGTCTAATTTCGCAGAGTGCTGGTCGTCGCGGGCTAGCTCCCTGTTTGTACCTGGGTGCTGAACCATGTTTCCCTCATGCAATACTCATGCCTATCTCTTGTATCTTCTAGCTTTGTATGTTTAGTATATTAGAACCTAGAGCTAACGTGTATGTTCCCCCTAAGCCGTAGTGTGCTAGAGTAGAGGTAGATTTGAGGTGTGTGTGTCACAATACCCCTATTATCTTTTATCTTACCCCTGCCTTTGAGTGTGTTTTCCCTATATCTATCTCTTGTTTTACATTCAGAGCAAAAGCATAAGTCTAAGATATCCGCCATTGCCTTCCTTGGATTCGATACCCTTGGAATACTCTCTTTCCTTGGGGAAATGCTACAATGGTTTATCTGTGCGCTTGCGGATTCGTTCATGATCGTTTAGATTAACCTATGGCAAGTCTCAATGTTCACGCTAACTGTTGGTATTTGTTAAGCCTACAGAAATATTATGATTGATAATCCGCAAGCGCACGGATACCGATGAGCATTCCACCCGGGAGAGGGTTTTAAATATCGAATCCACAAGGAGAATGGTAAAGAGAGTATCTGAGGTATACAACTAATCACTGAGTAGCTATCAAGGACTTGACAGAAAGAGAGATAAGGAAAACTTAAGGATGTTTGGTTCTTATTCTCACAAGCTATGTCTATATTGTTCTTATGGGGTGATTGTCTAAAGGCACACTTAGGAAAGGGAACCTCCCGAGAATCTATGGGGGGAGTCCTACGGTTTCTATAGACGGGAGGTGGACTGCAAAGGACAGACGGGAACAAGGTCACTTCCCGCTTCTACCACACGATCCGAAATATAGAAGGCATTCATAAGCTAGCTAGTCTAAGCACCACGCTTACACTAAACATGCAACTTTAACTCAAGAACGACAGGAATTAAAGTACTCAGAGAGTTATGAACCGTAAGAACAATAAAAACAATGTTACTCACTTGAATAAGAAGTCGATCTTTCCACAAGGTCTCAGGATCAGGCTCCAATGGAGTTGATCCCAGAGGTAGAAGATGAAGAGGAGACACCGACAGGTCCGGGCCTTCCTTCAGCTTCGCCTCTACCGCTCTCTAATCCTCTCGAACAAGATTAGCTAGATCTAAATAGATCGTGGCTCTAATCTCTCAACTTGATACTAACTCTCCAACTCTAATTCTAATCTAGAGCTCTAATCTCAGATAGGCATGGAGGATATGATAGAATGAATTGTTGTCTGCCCTGTGGTCAGGGGTCTGCTTATATAGCCCGGAGGAGATGACGTGCACCGTACGATCAAACCGACCTTAACTTGTAGTTTAGATTGATCCTCATAGGCGGTGGAAGAACATTCCGGAAGCTGGGCCCATTTGGCGCCAGGGGGGGCCGACCGGCCCCACCACCAGGCCGATCGGGCTGGGGTGGGCCCCCCTCGGGGTCCACTTCGGCCAGGTGGGTCCTTGATCCTTCTAGATGCTTCTTTCTTAGGTGCTAAGTCACGTTGAGTTCCGGAGCCTTCTGGAGTCTTCTAGAGTGGTTTCTTTGCATATTTTCTGAATAGTCCCTGTAAATTCATAGATTCACCAAAACTCGTGGAAATTGTCAATATAAACCATAATAAGGTGATCTAATTATATTTTAGTCCTTTTTCCAGTAAATGTGAGGGGAAATATTCATAGATAAAATGTGCCAACAAACTCCCCCACACTTAGGCTTTTACTCGTCCTCGATAAAAGGATGGTTTACAACCGTAGAGACAAGAATCAACATAATTATACTCCTTAGTCATATCTGTACTTAGGGGATATCTGAGCATAGTTAGGAACAAATCACCTTTATTTCTCAAATAAAGTCAATGGAGAGAGTTTGAATAAGTTTTTTTTTTTAAAAGAAAATGCAGCCTTGCTTACTCCTTTGTGATACTCTCAAATATATGTGAAGTTTTTAGAATGTAAAGATGTAGCAGACTTACTTTGCATATATTGCTGGGTCAAAATCTGTATCCATGAAGAGGCCTGTCATAGGTCGTAGATCAAGATATGTGCGTGTGTCAAATTTTAAAAACCACTGCTCTGACTTTAGAATCTTCTATCTTTTCCCATTTTTTAGAACAAGGTATTCAGCTATTTTGTGGAGAGTTGGGTTCTACTCACCCTCGGACACGCGTCCATTATAACTCTCTCACTTATTATTTTAGAGAAGTGGGCCCTACTCACCCTCGGACACGTGTCCATTATTCTTCTCTTTTTTATGCCTTTTTTCTGAGAGGGGGGTTCTTCTGACCCGTAGAACACTTGTCCATTTTCTCCTCTCTCTCACTTTTCTCTCCACTCATAATTTTTTTTCTTTTCTTTCTTTGTCTTTTTCTCTCTTCTTCTTTTTTTTTAGCTGTACCTTTTTTCATGATATGGGAGATAGAGATCAAAAATCTTAGAGCATAGATACTTTAGTGAAAGCAGTGTACGTGATCTTGATCATAGACTTAGACAAAACTTCAACATAGCTCTAGATTTGACAAAGCTCAATACAAGTAAGCAGCATTTAATCAAATTTATTTTCAATGAAAGCTCTGCTGAGATATATTATTGATCACAAAGGAGAAACTTAGCTAATGAGTTTTAAAGCACTCTCCATAGACAAGATCAAAGAAAGATGGTTCTCATTATTCTAACCTCATTCTGATCATCCCAAAAGCAATAAATATTTCTAAGAGTATAAACATGTGAAACTTTATCTTTTAGGTTATCAGGACATTTTAGCAGGGCATCTTTATTTAAATGCAAAACGAAAAGCAAATTACAAAAATTTAAAAAGTTCAGGAAGCAAACCGAGTGGTGGACGAGACGTGGCCGAACTGGGTTCTGCCGTGGTTCGTCGTGCGAGTCGTTTGTTCTGTGCTTTTCCCGTTTTTCTTGATTTTGGTCGTGGAAGATGCCGTTTGGTCGTCTGTTCCTCTCCCCCACACTTGTTTTCTGTTATCTTGCATGCACAGTATGGTGGAGACAAAAACATATCCAGAAAATATATATATAGGCAAAAATAGCTCAACTTGTGGAATACTTCTTTATTAAAGGAGAGAGCACTTTATTAAACAACTCTAACAACTAAAGCAAACTAACTAACTCGAACTAACTATCACTAATGTGCTCTCTAACTAAGGTGTTTACAAAGGGCGCTTGCCCTTCTTAAGGTCGCGGCTATGGTCTTCCTCATCGTCCCTTCGCTTCTTTGATTCTAACAGTTTGAGGACGGTCTTGGTGAGGGAAGTGTTGACGCGGTGGATCTCTTTGCAAGTTTCTGCCAGGCTTGCTACTTCCTGCGCTAGCTCAGCTACGGTCTTCCGGGTCTTCTGTTTCTGCGGCATCCGCTAGCTGGCTTCGATGACCGGAATTCTCTTGATTTGAGGTTCTTTGGCACGAACTCCGTCGATGGTAACACGGCTTGAGGAGGTGGTGTACTTATGCACCCTTGTGTTGCCATGCTTGTCCATGCGCACGTCAGCGAGTCGCTCTCCATCCCTTGGTTTCTTCAGATCCATGTAGCTAGGAACACAGATCGGCTTCTTCTGAGCTGCTTCACGACGGCGATCGTACGGCTGAACGTACATTGCCTGCCTGCTTTCTTTAGGCGGTGGCGGCGAACGTGGACGACTAGGCGGGAATAGCGAGAGAGGGCTGAGATCAGGAGGCAAGGAGGCTAGCGGCTTTGCTTCCTTCTCGAAAGGAACAACCGCCTTGGCTTCAAAGCTAAAGGGGATAAGCTGCTTGTCGGCCATTACTGCTACTTGGAGGCTTTGGGATGAGAAAAAGGTGGAGGCCTGCCCCTGCTTATATATCGGTCACGGATTTGCAGAGGGGGTTGACCTAGCTTGGAAAGGCTACGGGATATCTCGTAAAAGATCCCCGAACAAGTTTTTCCAAAACTGAGCACCTTAGAGATAGCGTGGGCGAAAGCTGGCGGCGCGAGGCGGCTGGCAGGGCCCGATCGGCCCAGTGAGGAGGCCGGTCGGCCCCCCACCATGTCGTCTCGCGACGATCTTCGGCGCGGGGTGCTCTAACCGTGTGCTGATCCTTAAAAACCCTACGACGGCCCATTACGGCCTAAAATTAATATTCGTGGGAAAACAAAAGAAATCTATTTCATCTAAATCCTCAGATTCTTTATTGGGCTCTAAAAATATTTTAAGAGGTTGACCATTTACCTTGAATAACGTACCTTCGTCGTCTTGAAGAGTGACGGCTCCGTGTGACGATGAATTCACCACCTTGTATGGTCCGTCCCACTTGCTTCGTAGCTTCCCGTGCCCAAAGAGTCGTACCCTGGAGTTAAAAAGTAATACCTGATCGCCTGGGTTGAATTCTTTCTTTATGATTCTCTTGTCGTGCCATCTCTTGGTTCTTTCCTTGTAGATCTTGGCACTGTGATACGCCTTCTCTCTCCATTCTTCTAGCTCGGACAGTTGCATTTTCCGTTTTGTTCCGACTGCTTCAAAGTCCATGTTCCATCTCTTTATTGCCCAATGAGCCTTGAATTCTAGCTCAACCGGCAAGTGACATGTCTTCCCGTAGACCAGTTGGTAGGGAGACATTCCAATGGGGGTTTTATAAGCTGTCCGATAAGCCCAAAGTGCTTCGGGTAGCTTGTCTTTCCATTTTATCCCCATTTGGTCCACCGTCTTCTGTAGAATGTTCTTGATCTGCTTATTGGACGTCTCTGCTTGACCACTTGTTTGCGGGTGGTAAGGAGTAGTGACATTGTGCTGGATCCCATGGTTCATGAGGTATTTCTCGAAGCGCTTGTCGATGAAATGGGATCCTCCATCACTTATCACTAACCTTGGCGTACCGAATCTCGGAAATATTGTCTCTTCAAACATTCTTATTGAGCTTTTGTGGTCAGCAGATCTGCATGGTAGGGCTTCAACCTATTTGGAGACATAGTCAACTGCCACTAAGATATACTCGAATTTTCCGGATTTTGGGAATGGTCCCATGTAGTCAATTCCCCAGACATCAAAGAGCTCGATCTGAAGGTTGGTTGTCAGTGGCATGGCATTTCTGGAATTGATGTTTCCGTGCCTCTGACAGGAGTTGCACCTTCGTACGAAATCTTTTGTGTCTTGATACATGGTTGGCCAGAAAAATCCGCTTTGCCAGATCTTTGCATGTGTGCGGAAAGCTCCATAATGACCTCCATATGGTGATGAGTGGCACTTCTCAATGATCTTCATTCCTTTTTCTGCCGGTACACACCTCCTGCGTAACCCGTCAGAGCATACTCGAAAAAGGTATGGTTCATCCCACAGGTGATGGCGACTCTCGTAAATAAGCTTTTTCTTGTCGACTCCTGGTCGTACATACCCTGCAACCATAAAATTAATAATATCTGCGTACCAGGGGTCTGACCGGGCTATCCGATAGAGCATGTCGTCCCTCATTGCGTCATTGATGGGTAGTTCCTGTGGTTTCTCAAAATACATTCTAGACAAATGATCGGCAACAGAATTTTCTACTCCCTTCTTATCTTTTATTTCTAAGTCAAATTCTTGGAGAAGCAGAATCCATCTTATTAATCTAGGTTTAGCATCTTTCTTAGTGAGCAAATATTTTAAAGCAGCATGATCAGTGTAAACAATAACTTTTGCTCCTACTAAGTAAGATCTAAACTTGTCAATGGCATAAACAACAGCTAGCAGTTCTTTTTCAGTTGTGGCATAATTGAGTTGACGTCCTGTCAAAGTTTTACTAGCATAAGCAATGGCATGATGTTTCTTGTCCTCTGTTTGCCCCAAAACAGCCCCCACAGCATAATCACTTGCATCACACATAATTTCAAAAGGTAAAGACCAATCAGGGGGTTGTATAATGGGTGCAGAAATAAGAGCATTTTTTAGAGTTTCAAAAGATTTAAGACAAGCATCATCAAAGTCAAAAGGAACATCTTTGGCAAGCAAGTTTGTAAGAGGTCTAGCAATATGAGAAAAATCTTTTATAAACCTTCTATAGAAACCAGCAGAGCCAAGAAAACTTCTGATTCCCTTGACATTAACAGGTGGAGGTAGTTGTTCAATTACTTCTATTTTAGCACTATCTACCTCAATTCCTCTTCCAGAAATTAGATGGCCTAGCACTATTCCTTCTCTAACCATGAAATGACATTTTTCCCAATTAAGGACTAAGTGCTTTTCTTCACATCTTTGCAAAACCTTATCCAAGTTTTCTAGACAATCATCAAAAGTTTTTCCATAAACAGAAAAATCATCCATGAAAACTTCCATGATCTCTTCAATCATATCAGAGAATATAGACATCATACATCTTTGAAAAGAAGCTGGAGCATTACATAGCCCAAAAGACATTCTACGATATGCATAAGTTCCATAAGGACATGTAAAAGTGGTTTTGCTCTGGTCACTAGGATGGATTGGGATTTGGTGATATCCAGAATATCCATCAAGAAAGCAAAAGAAAGAGTGATTTGCCAACCGCTCTAACATTTCATCAATGAAGGGCAGTGGAAAGTGATCTTTCCTTGTGGCTTTGTTGAGTTTTCTATAATCTATGCACATACGCCAACCAGTGACGGTTCTCTGAGGAATTAATTCATTCCTCTCATTTTTCACAACTGTCATGCCTCCCTTTTTAGGCACAACTTGCACGGGGCTCACCCACTCACTATGTGGCACAGGATATATAATCCCGGCGTGTAAGAGTTTCAGAACTTCTTTCTTCACTACCTCTCTCATCGCATTGTTGAGTCTTCGTTGTGGCTCTCTAGATGGTAGAACATCAGGGTCTGTAGGAATGCGATGAGTGCAAAGGGCAGGACTGATGCCCTTAAGGTCTTGGAGCGAGTAGCCAAAGGCTGAGCGATGTTGTTCTAAGATGGTTATCAGCCTATGAGTCTCTTCCTGAGTGAGTTGGTCATTAATGATCACAGGAGACTTAGAATCATTGTGTAAAAAGGCATATCTAGGACCAGGTGGTAAAGGTTTAAGCTCAATGGGAGGTCTCGAGGGTTCCTCGGTTTCATCGAGGGGCTCAGATTCTATAGGATTTTCTTCTTCCTCCTCGATGAAGAATTCAGTGACATCTTCTTGATTGGATTCTACGAAATGTTCTAGAGATGCTTCATTCACCTCTTCCATTGGGTCAGGTTTAGGACTGGGTTCGGTCTTAGTATGGATCGAATGTGAGAAGTGTAAGGGAACTTTAATGGTTTTGCCTAGGCAAACATAAGGTTTCCCTGTGTGTCCTTCTTTAAGGAGTTTTTCTAAAGGATAGCCTATTAAAAGATCGAACTCCTTAATATCACAAATGTGAAAGCTCAGGTGAATTGGCATGTCATAAACTGAAATAGGTAAGACATAGAGAATTCCCGAACTTTAAATAATTTGTCCTGAGGAGCACTTTAATAATTTCGTTGTGGGAGATAATGGCTTGTTTTTAATAAACTGATGGAAAAAGGATAAGGCCATTATATTGATTCCCACAACTGGATTATAAAGGGCATCAAAGGGGGTTCCATTGATTGTACATTGAATTGGTATAGAAGGTGAATCCAAATGGACTACATCAGAGGAAAGCTCTGACTCTTCTAACCATTCCCCACTCACGATGGATGCAAGCTCCACAGTGTGTTCTCTTGAGAAGGTTTGCTCAAAAGGGTCTATCTTCTCATGTGAAGAAGATGTGTGCTTTCGAGGCCTCTTCTCTTTATGATATTTCGAGGTGTTTCCATAATCAGAAAATAAATCATCCTCGATATCATTTATAAAATCAGGTAGAGGAATTTCTTCCTGTGGTGATTCTATATGTTACATAGCTATAGGTTGAGATGTTTCTGGCATAGGTTCTTGTGTAGCTGTCTCTGCAATCTCTTCTTCTAAAGTTTTCTCTTCTAAAGGACCATCATTAGTGCTGGCTAGAATGTTGTCTAGGACAGTTCTAGCTTCACTAGATGTAAGGTGTATGAATGATCCATGAGAGGAGACATTCAAATAGGCTCTAGATTCCTTATTAAGACCAATATAGAAATGTTGAAGGAGAATATGGTCTTGAAGGCTTAGATCTGGTCCGGATTTGCAAAGGAGTTCAAAACGTTACCAGGATGAACTCATAGACTCATTATCCCCCTGTTTGAAGGATATGATCTTGATTCTGAGGTCGACTACTTTAGATAAGGGATAAAAATCCATGCAAAAATCTGCACGGAGAGTTCCCTAATCGCCTTTCATCATCTCTTTGGTCCGGTCGTACCATTGGCGAGCTTTTCCTTTCAGAGTGAATGGAAAAAGCTTCCAACGGATAGTCTCGTCTGACATACCCTCAATGTGCAGGCAGTCACAAGTTTGCTCAAACTGCTGGAGATGATGATAAGGGTCTTCGTCTTCTATTCCTAAGAAAGTGTTGGTTTGGACCATCTCTATTAACCGTGGGCGCAGCTCATAGGCATCAGATAGGATTGGTTTCGATGATGGCATAGGCCTAAGGCTGAGCTCTGAGGGTGCCGAAAAGTCTTTAATGAGGGTAGTGTCCATAAGGACAGTAGGTAATCTAAAACTAAAAAGAAAAAAGAAAGATACAAGATTAGTTATACTCGAAGAGTTTTCTCTTAACCGTTCTCCCCGGCAACGTCGCCAGAAATGCTTGTTGGTATTTGTTAAGCCTACAGAAATATTATGATGGATAATCCGCAAGCGCACGGATACCGGTGAGCATTCCACCCGAGGGTTTTAAATATCGAATCCACAAGGAGAATGGTAAAGAGAGTATCTGAGGTAAACAACTAATCACTGAGTAGCTATCAAGGACTTGACAGAAAGAGAGATAAGGAAAACTTAAGGATGTTTGGTTCTTATTCTCACAAGCTATGTCTATATTGTTCTTATGGGGTGATTGTCTGAAGGCACACTTAGGAAAGGGAACCTCCCGAGAATCTATGGGGGGAGTCCTACGGTTTCTATAGACGGGAGGAGGACTGCAAAGGACAGACGGGAACAAGGTCACTTCCCGCTTCTACCACACGATCCGGAATATAGAAGGCATCCATAAGCAAACTAGTCTAAGCACCGCACTTACACTAAACATGCAACTTTAACTCGAGCGACAGGAATTAAAATACTCAGAGAGTTATGAACCGTAAGAACAATAAAAACAATGTTACTCACATGAATAAGAAGTCGATCTTTCCACAAGGTCTCAGGATCAGGCTCCAATGGAGTTGATCCCAGAGGTAGAAGATGAAGAGGAGACACCGACAGGTCCGGGCCTTCCTTCAGCTTCGCCTCTACCGCTCTCTAATCCTCTCGAACAAGATTAGCTAGATCTAAATAGATTGTGGCTCTAATCTCTCAACTTGATACTAACTCTCCAACTCTAATTCTAATCCAGAGCTCTAATCTCAGATAGGCATGGAGGATCTGATAGAATGAATTGTTGTCTGCCCTGGGGTCAGGGGGTCTGCTTATATAGCCCGAAGGAGATGACGTGCACCGTACGATCAAACCGACCTTAACTTGTGGTTTAGATTGATCCTCATTGGCGGTGGAAGAACATTCCGGAAGATGGGCCCATTTGGCGCCAGGGGGGGGCCGACCGGCCCCACCACCAGGGCGATCAGGCTGGGGTGGGCCCCCCTCGGGGTCCACTTCGGCCAGGTGGGTCCTTGATCCTTCTAGATGCTTCTTTCTTAGGTGCTAAGTCACGTTGAGTTCCGGAGCCTTCTGGAGTCTTCTAGAGTGGTTTCTTTGCATATTTTCTGAATAGTCCCTGTAAATTCATAGATTCACCAAAACTCGTGGAAATTATCAATATAAACCCTAATAAGGAGATCTAATTATATTTTAGTCCATTTTCCAGTAAATGTGAGGGGAAATATTCATAGATAAAATGTGCCAACACTAACTGCGCCATTAGTTGTGACATTGGGAAATGCCAACAAGCATTTCTAGCGCTGATGCTAAGGATGGATTTCCAATCTGTTCTTAAGTGATCAACGTTTAGAAATGTCAACAAGCAGTTCTGGCGCCGTTGCCGGGGAAGGCACAGGATTATCATGACTATGCTTTGCATCTGTTTATAAACTCTGAGTAGGTTAGTGCAACCCTCAATGCATGCTAACCTTGATTGTCATCTTTTATCTTTGGATAATGAAGACAGGTAGTGTATGACTGGTTTCGACCTATCGGGGAATTTTACTGAAGATCCCGAGTCACTTGTGAGGAAAGCTTGAATTCATTTCGGCTCACCTCGTTGTACTCGTCCGAAGGGCGAACCAGCTTCCTTAGTACCATCCACGTCCAACGCTATGGCCCAGAAGACACTTCGTGAGTACTCAGCTCCTTCTGCTGACCAGGTGCTGCAAGGCCCTGAGGTGGCAATGGGGACTGAAAATTTCGAGATCAAGACGGGTTTAATCACGATGGTACAGGCTAGCCCATTTTGTGGCAAGCCAAATGAGGATGCCAATGCTCATCTGCAGCAATTCCTAAAGCTGTGCAGCACTTTCGTCATCAGGGGTGCAAATATGGATGCTGTTCGTTTACGGTTATTTCCATTCTCCCTCTTGGGAAAGAATAAGCAATGGTTCTACGTGAACCGGGAATCTATTGACACTTGGAGCAAGTGTTCACAGGCATTTCTCAAGAAGTTCTTCCCATTGGGTAAAACCAATGCTCTTCGTGGAAGGATTTCTGGTTTTCAGCAAGCAGCAAGTGAATCTATTCCAGAGGCTTGGGAGAGGCTTCAGGACTATGTCCTGGCCTGTCCTCATCATGGGATGGAAGATTGGCTCATTCTTCAAAGTTTCTATAATGGGTTGACTCCGAGGCCATATTGATGCTGCTGCTCAAGGAGCATTCTTCTCACTCACTGTTGATAATGCTAAATTACTAATGGAGAAGATGGTCTCTAACCAATGGTGGAGTGATGAAAGACTCCAACGACGACCGAGGGGTACTCATACTGTCAAGGAAGCAGACATGATTACTGCCAAGATGGATCTTCTTATGAAGAGATTGGATGACTACACCAGCGAGAAGGCTGCCATGGCCACTACTTCTTTGCCTATGGACTCTCACATGACCTGTGAAGTCTGTGGCAACACTGGGCACTCAGGCAACTATTGTCCGGAGACTGAGGAGGAAGTGATGTACATGAATGGCAATAACAATGGTTATCGTCCATCTCAACAAGGTGGCCAATCGTGGAATCAACAACGCCCTTATTATCAAGGAGGTAACCAAGGTAATTCTTACAATCCTAACCAACCTTCCCTGAGAGATCTTGTTTTTGAGCAAGCTAAGATTAATGAAGGTATTTACAAGAAGCTAGCTACCCTTGATAAAACTGTGGAAAGCCTCAACGTTAAGCTTGATAGTTTTTCTTCTGCCCAGAAGAGTCAGCTGAGTTTCAACAAAATGTTAGAAACCCAGTTGGCTCAACTGGCTGCTTCGGTTCAATCTCCTGATAACGGGAGGATCCCGGGGCAACCCGTATCCTCCTGTGAAAATGTTAGTGTAGTGTCAACCAGGTGGGATAAGACACCTAGGAAGACACGTGCCTCTGACTATGCAGGAAAGCCCATTCAACAAATTCTTGATCCCTAGGAGGAATCAGCAGTGGTGCACAAGAAAGATCCAGGTTACCCAACTATCACGTGCACAATTTATTACTAGAAGATCAGGCATGCCCTTTGTGACCTTGGTGCAAGTGTTAATCTCATGTCCAAGGCCATGTTTGAGCAACTGGGATATCCAGCTCTCTCTCCAACAGCACGGACTATCCAACTCGCTGATTCAACGATCCGATATCCAGAAGGAATTGCCGAGAGTTTATTGGTCAAGGTCAAGAGCTCATATGTCTTCGCGGATTTCGTGGTCCTTGACATGGATGACGAGGGAGGAATGCCGCTCATCCTTGGGCGACCATTTCTCAGTGATGTCCGAGCTAGAATCAATGTGGGTTCCAGTATCATCCGTTTTCGCATTGGGGAGAGGAACTTGAAGTTCAAGTTTCAGGACAAGGAAGAGCAATGCTATTTGGTGCAAGATAGTGTTGAGCAGCTTGGGGGAAGGACGGAGCCTTCACCCCCAAGGAAGAAATCTCCGTCAAAGAGGTTAAGGAAAATTCGGAAAGAATGGCGGAAGATTGAGACGGCACCAACCTCTACTTCTCAGGAGTGGGGTGCTGAATGGAACTGATCACTGAGAAGAGTCCAACTCATCAGACTAAAAATGATGGGTCCTTTCTACCAAAAAGGTTAAAGCTGGTATTTATCTCATATTTCCCTTTCCAAAATTTTATTTCCAAAATTGCATATTTGATTTTCCAAAACTTTGCATTTGCATGCTAGATTTATCTAGCCCTTTTCCCTTTTTCAAATAAAATTTCTGAAAATAATTTCTGAGTTTGAAAACCATAGAAAATTCATTTGGGCAATTTTTGGAGTAAACTTTGGCCGTTGCACTGTGGCATATCTTCATAGAGCCGTTGGTGGCACACCTGCCAAAGGGGGCCAGCACTGGGCCCACCACTGGGCCGGCCGAACCCTGGTAACGATCATCTGGGCCAGCTTTGGCCAACGGCTATCCCACGGTGTGCTGCCCCATTGCTCTATAAATTGGACCCGAGAGGGGGTGTTCTTCACCCATGCAACTCATTTTCACACTCCCCTCTCTACTCCTTGCTCTCTTTGTTTTCTTGGATTTCTTGCTCAAGATTGGATCATCAAGTGGTCTCTCTAGTGTGTTGCTGAAAATATTGTTGTTGGTGGAGCAAACTCGGTAAGATCTTCATTCGATTTTACTAACCCATCACCGAGTTGCTGTTGTTGTTGTTGTGCTAGCATGAATTGGGTGGCGAACACTCTCCGGAGGGTGACACGCTCACGCTCCCACTCGCGGGCAAGCACGAGTGCATCCACCCCCGACGAGCCGACGCCGAGCCCGTCAATGATGGATTATGAAGAAGAGCAAGAAGAGCAAGCCGAGCCACAAGCCGCGGAGGAGGTCGTCGACGACCCCCCCTACCTCAGCTTGCGGGGCGCTCGAGAGGAGCAGGCCTATGCTCTCCTGAAGGACCGAGTCTTCGGCCACACTAGGGACTTCGACCCAACTCTCATGGAGAAGACAGGTATGAATCTCGAGTTCACTTCCATTTGGCATGCTCTTGGTTGGGAGGAGTTTGCGCCGGTTACTGAGCTTGGCTCTCGGCCCCTCACCATCTAGTTTCTTTGCTCTCTTACCGAGACCCCGGATGGCATTGAGTTTCGTCTTTTTGGGACCGATTATCGTCTTACTTGGAAGGATCTTAGTCTTCTTCTTGGTTTTAGTCCTCGTTGTGCTATCTCTTTGAAGCGAGCTTGTGAGGGTTATGTTCGGGAATCTTTCTGGGCAGATATCTCTGGTCTTGTTTACAGTGGCAAGTTTGTACCTCGGTGCAACGATATTGTGCATCCTACTCTCCGCCTGTGGCACAAGTGGCTCGCCATTACTCTCTTTCCATGAGAAGATGTTCGGCCCGTCCGCAGCGATGAGATGATGCTATTATACACTGCTGTCAATTAGATCAAGGTCTCTCCCATTAAAACAATGATTCGGCAGTGGATGACGAATTTCAAGATGATAGGTCCTATTGAGTGTACGGCTTTGGTGACTCGTATTGCTCTCAAACTTGGGGTTCTTAGCGGGAATCCCCTACCCTTCATCGGGACGCCCCGAGTTCTCATTGATGAGGCATACTTGATCCAGGGGCATATACTCAAGAGGGGCCCAAATGATTCTTTGACTTTCTTCTTTCCGGGCTATGCAAACCAAATCCCATTACCTAACCCGGGGTTTGGATTGTATAACTCGGAGTCACTAACCATTCCACTTGTTACACAAGAGGAAAGCCGTCGTGCTAGTGTTTTGGGCAGGTCCACCAGGAGCGCGGCAAAGAGAGCACACATGCAGCAGCAGCAGCAGTCACAGCCGACACCACCACCACAGCCTCAGCCACAGCCTGTTACACCACCGGTGGCAGGAGGGGCCCCTACGGGGTACATGTCCAGGGTTACCCCTGGATATGCACCTGGTTGGGACCTGCCCACCTACCAGCCGAGTGCGAGTGGCACGGCTTGGGCGGACACGAGCAGAGCTCAGTGGGCTATACCCGCTAGTTCCAGCTCTAGTGGTCCACCTCCGTCTTCGTCCTTCCGGCGACACTCTTCAGCCTCTGCATGTGATGCTCAGCTCGCACAGCAGATGGGAGAGCTCACCGTCCAAGTCACGGGATTGGAGGAGACGCTGAACACCCACGTCGAGTCTACCTCTGCGTGGCAGCGTCAGGCTGGTGAGAGGATAGCAGCCATGCAGCAAGATCAGCGGCAGTACATGGATGCGCAGAGGGCTTACTACGCGAGTCAGGGTTTCTTCTACCCTCCTCCGCAGTGAGCCTGAAGCTAGCTTGGGGGAGGACCCCCATCCTGAGGTAACTTGTATCTTCCTACATTTTCAGAATATCCTATAAATAAAAATCCAAAAAAATCTGCAAAATAAAAAGACCAAAAATATTTATTTGCTTTCATCATCATCATTTGCTTAGTTTGGTTTGATATGCTTAGTAAGAATGCTTTGCCTCTATGGTTGAAATGATGAATAGTTGCTCTGTTTATTCTCCTCGTATGTCTTGCTTACAACTTTGTATCCTACCTAAGTTTTGAGTTTGTTGGCTTGTATGTTCAAACCTTAGCTTGAAAACTGTGGGTAGCAAAAAGCATGATCCTTGCCTAAGTTGTTGTGAGACATGATATGGTAGAATAGAGTGCTATGATCTTGTGCTTAGTGATGCTTGACATCCGGAGTTTTCCTTTTTGAAAAATCAAAACATGATGAGTTCCTCAATGATGAGAATTTCCCATCCAAGGCCATATGTAGATTCTAGTTCTTAGCCTCCACATATGCAGCTTGTTCTCTCATTGAGCTTTGTCAAATTGTTGTGACCCTTGTTAGAACTCATGCTCCCCTGATCAAGATCACGTACATGTTTATGCTAAACTTCTACACTGGAAGTTAAGCATTCATCATTCACTCCATACTGCTTATGCATTCTTCCGCAAATAAAACTCTATATATCTTTGCATCATTCATCCCTCTCCAAATATCTCCAATAGAGACAAAGGGCTAGCTAAAAAAAGAAAGGAGAGAAAAGCATGCTTAAAAGCATGGCAAAAATAAATGAAGAGAGCAGCCCAAGTCTCGAAAAAAATTTCAAAGGAGAAAAAAGGATTGATATGTGCAAGAAATAAGAGTTCCACCATATAGATGGTAATAACTAGTACCTACTCCGGGGCTAGTGTCCACCTTACCATCAATCCCTCATTTCCTCATATAAAACATGGCAATATCTAGCACCCATTTCCGGGCCTAGTATCCACCTTGCCATGCTCATATCCATCACACACATATGCACATCTTGATCAGGATGTATGTTTGTTTCTTCAAGGATCCGGTTTTTGACTTAGCAAAACATGAGAGACAAGTATGCCACATCTTCCCTACCTACAGCTCCACATGAAGCCTATTAGGAGTAGGATGTGAAGAAAGGCAACAATGATGCCTTGGTGAGGAATCATACACCTTTGAGCGATCCGAGAGTATCATTTGAGGAACTCTGATTTTTCTTTTTAAAAAAAATTTGCAAAACCTCCGGATTGCTAAGCTGATCAAGGTATGAGTAATTATGCATTCTCTATATAACTATTCTGTCTCTCAACTGCCCAAGGCAGGTGAAGCTATATGTCCCACATATCAGGCGAAAGGTAAGAACATTGCCAACTTGTTCAACTCTTGGTAGAGTGCTTTGCTGTATGTTTGCCATAAGTTGAGAATACAACATTGTAGCAACTCCTGATCAACCAACCTAAGTCTCTAATGTCTTGCTTCGAGACGAGCAAGAGGTTAGCTTGGGGGAGTTTGTTGACGGTGGAAATTCACCATTTCCAACCCTCAATATTCTCACATAAATGGAGGCATATGCATTATTTACTAGCATTTAGGTTTGAATAATGTAGTTCCACTTGCCCTTGGAGATTATTTGTATGTAGGTGATTTACCCCTTAAAAGAGATGGAAACTCAACTCCTATGAAGAAATCATGCCAACTCAGCTGAGGAGGTGGCTGCCACCAAAGGAAACATGGCAAGACACATCATCGATCCAGGAGAGGCACACACCGACGAATCAGAGGACGCCACATGGACTTTGAAGGACCGATTAGGCGAACCAGAGAGGGAGGGGAGTGAATGGGAGCCGATAAAAATTCTTCTCGAAGGAGATGAGAACTCCAACAAGTCGAACACGGCTTCCAAAACACGTCTCCGACTCAACTACCCAAGTTGGCCAAGACCACGCAGCCACTGGAGTGCTACTGGTCCTAGGAACTAACAACCACCTACACCTACTCGAGAACGCAGCGGAACAAGCAACTCGAGCACCACTGGTCTACACCGGTCAGGCCGGTGAGCAGCACCGGTCAGACCGGTCCCTGCTGGCAAAATCTGAGAACTTCCACAGAAGGCCTCTACACCGGTCAGGCCGGTGTAGCTCGCCGATCAGACCGGTCCAAGCCAGGAAATCCCAAAACCACCAAACAGACCTACCGAGCTCCAAACAGGACCAAACACGAAACAACAGCAACACAGGACAACAGGGAACTCACCAAGACGTTCACCCGAGCAAAACTCAACCAAGAGTCTGCACCGGTCAGACCGGTGTGAGGCACCGGTCAGGCCGCTGTGACCTGAGCTCTCGGGATGAACAGCACCCGCGGGTCAACTCCCCCAAATCCAACTCCCGATCTCCCAAATCGCCCCACGGTTTTGCACAAGACTTTGGGGACAGTAGAAACACCTCATGGGCACTCCATAGCCAAGATTTGGTCCTCCAAAACTTGCTAAACCGAGAGGAATCGAAGAAACCCCACCAAGAACGCCTCTAACCCTAGAGCCAAGAAAACCCCAAAATCGAGCCCCTTTGCTCACGGATTTAGGAGGGAATCAAAGGGAAAATAACCACGAAGGGTTCAAGCATACATCCCCCACCAAATCCCAAAGAGAAAGGCCTCGAAATCTCTCCAAGAAAAACACCAAGAAAGGGCTCCGAAAATCACCAAAAAGGAGAAACGGGAAAGACACATCCAAGCCTTGAGGAACCACACCGAATCATCTATACATACCAAAGAGGTTCATACAAGGTCTAGCTTGCCGCCCGATCATCCTTCCCTCTCACAAGATGTCACCATGAAGCTCTCAAGCTAGTCCTATGAAAATCCTATGGAAAATAGGAAGGGAAAAAAGGAAAACCAAATGAGCTAGGGTTCCAAGAGATGGCTGCCATCCTCTCACCACTTGGGTTATATGGAGGCAACCTAAAGACTAAAATACCCTTACTAGCTAACTAGGGATACATGCCCCTGAAGGGCGAATTTGGAAGTCTTTGTCTTCGCACCATCGGACGGATGCCCAGCGACCACAAACATGCTTAGCCACGACACAAGCCTTGCGATCCCGACGTGTGTCCTCCGCTTCGAAGATTCCGGACTGCGTCGTCGCACACCGGTCAGACCGGTGCACCTCACCGGTCAGACCGGTACCCACCGGTCAGACCGGTCCGATGCTGCTGCACCTCCGTCTTCAGTTCTTCGGTCTTGGCTTTGCGGATCAACCAAGGAACCCAGTGGTTTTCTGGTGAACCACTAGAAACCCCGCGAACTCGGTGTAGCCTCCGCTAATCACCACTCATGACTCGGCTCCCACGTAGTCCTGGCTCGACCTTGGTTTTGAGGCTCAACCAAGAAACCGTCCATGACTTCATCTTGCCGTTCTTGCCACCATGCGGCCCGCACTTGACCCCGCTGGCCACCGGGTCCCTCGAACTAAGCCTACTTGTCTTCTCCACACCTGGAGGCCTCACCGGCAACAACCTTTCGCTCTTGTTCTTCACCTGAACCAACACCAGTCAAGCCGCAACCTGCACCTGGAATACTTAGCCAAGAATCAGTCCACACCACGTTGTCAATCACTCATCACACCAGGAAGCGACTATCCACCGGTCCTCGAACCACACAGTCTCTCAATCTCCACCTTGATGAGTGCATTGACAACACACACGTTTTGGTAACAACAGAGAAAAGGAAAAGAAAAGAAACGACTAAAAGAAACTCCAACAAGCGATCGAAAGCCAAAGAAAGGCAAAGAGCAAGATCACTTGAAGAAGACAAGTCTCGGACCCCTTAGGCAAGGGCAACGGCTCGACACATCCGAGACAAAAACATGGTCAAGCAAAGAGCACAAGCCAACAATCCAAAGCTCGAAAACCACAAAGAGCTCCCCCCTGCACACATGCAAGCTCCCCTTGAACCAATGCAACTCCCCCTGGACGAATGCATGCAAACCACCTTGCAAAACACAGCAGCTACTTCAGGTTTGCTCTGACCGGTCAGACCGGTCAACCACACCGGTCAAACTGGTGTGCTAGATCGCCCAGCACCTGAACCTCACACCGGTCAGACCGGTGTACCTCACCGATCAGGCCGATGACCACCTGGGAAAAACTCGGAACTGTCCGAGCTCAAAACTAGCTCGAAACAACTTGGAAACCTTCTAAATGCATGCAGCAAGGCAAAACATGCTCAAACTCCCCCCCCCCTTGTTGACAATGCATGAATCAAGCCAAAAATGCAAAAAAATGCAACCTAGAGCTTCTCAAATAGGCAAAATTCAACATAGAATGCTACACATGTCCAAATGAGCAAGTTAGATACTCTATAGCTTCGCAATGACATCAACTACAAGATCATCAAGTTTCACAACCATTGGGCGAAGCTAAGATAGAATTGAGCAATTTTGCGAAAATTTACCCTCTCATGAGCAAAGTCCTAAACATGAGCAAAACATGTCAAAATGGCAAAGCCACACAAACTTCATGCTAGGACAACCATTCTAATCATAAGACCATCATAAACACCCACAAGCACCTCATGTCATGTCAAAGCCACCGAGCCATGTGCCTACTTCTATATATGAGACTTCTCATTGGTAGGCATCATGCAACGGTTTAGCACCCAAAGCAAGTTAAAATTAGCACATATGACATGGGAGTACATTTTCCAAGCAATTTACATTTCATTTTCAGATTTGAAATTGGTACATGAAATGTCTTTCCGACAAAAAGGAACTTATGCCCCTCCACAAGATCAAGCATGGGGGCTAAACATTCATGATGGCAAATGAGCCTTTGGCCCCATATGATCAAAATAAGCTATCCGACCACAAATTAAGCATAGCCAAGCCACTAAAACATGTCAAGATCATATAAAGGCATTTACTCACAAGAGAGCATACATGTGACATTTTTGAAAAACATAGCCATCAACCATGGATATAAACCAAGATCAACAAGAGCTAAGCCAAACTAACCATAGCTTACCAAACTAGCTCACAAGGACATATATATCATACCATGGTGAACAATGTATATAGGAGAAGCTTTCCTACACAATGCATATGATACAAAATGCATGCAACCTAAGATACAAAGATGCCTATAAATCATGTTACATATGCCATGCCAAATGCAAGAAATGCACAAAGGAAAGCTATACATATGCTACAAAGGAGCTCCCACACACAAAACTCACAAACGACCGGCTCCTCGAGGGGAGGCAAAAAGGGGTCGACACCACCGGCAAAAGAGCGAAAGAGCACAAAACTCACAAGCTCTCCCTAACCACATGCACTAGGGCCAAAGAGCATACAAAGCTCACCCTAAGCACACATGATAGAGCAAAGAGCACACTAAGCACACAGGCTCCCCCTAAACTCATGCATTAAGGTCAAAGAGTATACAAAGCTCACCTTACACATGAGATAGTGCAAGAAGCAAAACAAACCAAGTGGCTTGACCAAGGCCACACACTTGGAGGTCACAAAATCACCTACCTTGATCATTTCTTCAGAAGTCACCTGTCCTTGTCCACCATCCCTGAAAGTGATGTACCTCCATGTCACCACCGGGGTATGAGGCCGGAGAACCACCCCCGATATCAACCAAATGTTCTCCGAGCCTCCCACCTGCAACTCAAAACCAAGAGCGAGAGCGAGCAAATGACTCAACACTGGGATTAGTACCAAAGGTGTCAAACCAGTGCCAGGCCATTTCCTCAAAAGTAGGATTAGCAACATCCATCCTACCGCGCCTGTCAAAACTGCGATCCATCCTGTCAAAGCTATCAAACTTGGAACCACCATGGGAAAACCTCTCCCGTCTCACTGGACGAGTATGAGTACCACGAAAAGGAAAACGTGGTCCGTAGCCCCTCTGAGACTCAAAACTGCGACCTCTCCCAAACTCGTATTGATCACGAGGTGGAGAACGTCCAGCAAACTCAACACCACCAGACTCAAAGCGCCTACCATCTGTTCCACAACCAAAAGGGGTGAACTCTCTAGCATCACGGCCCCGGAAACCAAACTGTCCAGCACTCTGCCTAGCACCGGTCTGACCGGTCACTCTGACCGGTCTGGCCGGTGGTCCTCGGCCAGCAAACTTGCCTCCACCTGAAGCTCTCCTATCTCTCCATGTTGGAACTGTATGCACAACACCCTTTCCCTTAGGTAGTGGCATACGAGGCTCAGGCACACCATGAGAAGGGTGGTACCTGTCCTTGTTTGCCCACTCCTTAGCCATTCTCGCCTTTCTTCTTCTCTTATAGCAAAACTCTCTCTTGTGACCATCCTTTCCACAAAACTCACAATGGAAACGGATTGGTCTTGGCTTAGGCTTGGGGTGAGGCTCTTCACAAGGCTTCTCACTAGGTTTCTCACTAGGCTTTTCACTAGCCTTCTCACTTGGTTTTTCTCTCGGTTTAAGCAACTGGTTTGGCTTGGGTACAAACTTGTCTTTGGGTGTGGGTTGTGGTGGAACTGGAATATTCCCAAATTTTCCTTCTCTCTCACCACTGCTCTCACCAAACTTATCAGATCCCAAAGCCCAACCATCAAAGCGCTTATAACTAGCAATCATCATACCAAGCTGAGGTTCCTGACTAGACAACCAACTCAGCACTTCACGCAACTTATTGTTCTCATCCTGCAAATGGTCAACACATTGTGCAAGTTCCAAATTCTTCACAGCATGCAATTCACAGGTAGAACAAGAAGTAGGAATAGGCACTTTCAAATCAGCCTCAAGCGAAACAATGCGAGATCGAAGCTCAGCAATTTTTTCATGCAAACCGGGGCAAGAAGTACATGCACCAAGCAAAGTGGGTCTAGAATGCAACTCAGCCAACTCAACCCTAAGCACATCTAGTTCCTCACACTTGGAGGCATGCTTCTCCCTAAGAGCAGTAAGATCAGCTAGGAACACAGAACAATCAGCACAATCAACCTCATCAGAAACCACAGGACTAGCCTTAAGCGAATCAATTTCAAGCTTGCCATCAAGAACCTGTGTTTCTAGCTCAGCCACTCTAGTCCTAGCATCTTCAAGCAAAGCTCTAAGCTCCTTCCTATGCTTCTTAGCTTCTCTAAGCATGTGATCGCGATTATCAAGCAAGTCAACCAACTCCTCATTCTCCTTGCGCAAAGAAGAGAGCTCATCACATACCTCATCTTCGGAGTCGGAGTTTGAGTCCGAGGCGTTTTCTGGCTTCTCTTGCTGCCGGAGCTGCGTGCCATGCCGCAAAGACCATCCTTCTTGTTGCAGCTTCTCGAAGTCTTGCTTGCGGTACAACAAAGGCCGTTCAAGTACTTGCCGAAGTCCTTCTTCTTCTTCTTCTTGTGTTTCCTCCTGCTGTCCTCTTCTCCTTCTTCACTCGAGCTTGATGACACGTCCTCAGAGTCAGAGTCGATGTCGCTCGATCTCTTGATCTTCTCTCGGGTCCGTGTCTTCCTCCCATGTTCATGTTCCTTCTTCTTGGATCTTCTTCCTTTGTCCTTAGACTTGTGCTTGTCGTGGTTGTTCACCTTCGGACACTCGGCGAAAAAGTGTCCGGTCTTGCCACACTTGAAGCCCATCCTCGAGTTTCTTCTTGAGTTCACCCGGTTCTCATGCATCCTCTCGAATCTCCGTGTCAGCAACGCCAGCTCGTCCTCTCCAAGTACATCAAACTCCTCGTCTGGCAAAGACATCAAAGAGAACAAAGAGTACATCCTGGAGGATGGGTTAGCGTTAGTCTTAGCACCTGAGCCACCGATGAGAGCAAGACTATGAGAGTCAGTCGGGCTCCCAATCTTGGCTGTCATACCACGGTCCAACTCAGCCAACTTGAGCTTCGAGAACAGCTCGTTCACGGTCAAGGTGTAATACTTCTCGAAGTCAAGGATAGCCTCGACCTTCCCGTCCCATACGGTACGATCCAACGAGTGCAAGAGCTTCACGGCTCTATCATGATCATCGTATGGGAGCACGGCCACATTGGCTCTCATGTTCTTCACCATGACCGTAAACCGCTGGAAAAGGGCATCGACGGACTCGCCGGGGAGATGAGTGAAGTTCTCGTACTCTCTCCGGTAAGTCGTGTACATCCGAGCCTGAACCTGAGCATTCCCAGCATGAGCATCCTTCAACTGCTCCCAAATCCTACAAGCTAAGTCCTCTGCCTGAACCCGATCGAATTCAGACTGACACAGAGCACGAAACAAGTAGTCGACCGCATTGTTGTTGGCGTTGAACATATGCCTCGATCCTAGAGCAAGGAAGTTAATCAGATGAACATAAGCTGTGTTCACCGTAACGTCCCAAAGGATCTGACCCTTTCCACGGAGGAACGTCACCATCCGCCTCTGCCACATCTGGTAGTTCTTCCCATTGAAGTGCGGAGGACCCGAACCCCGTTCCTGGTATGCCATCTTTGGATCTTAGACTGGCTAGAGACAATAAAGACCCGAACCGGCTCTGATACCAATTGAAGGACCGATTAGGCGAACCAGAGAGGGGGGGAGTGAATGGGAGCCGATAAAAATTCTTCTCGAAGGAGATGAGAACTCCAACAAGTTGAACACGACTTCCAAAACACGTCTCCGACTCAACTACCCAAGTTGGCCAGGACCACGCAGCCACTGGAGTGCTACTGGTCCTAGGAACCAACAACCACCTACACCTACTCGAGAATGCAGCGGAACAAGCAACTCGAGCACCACTGGTCTACACCGGTCAGGCCGGTGAGCAGCACCGGTCAGACCGGACCCTGCTGGCAAAATCTGAGAACTTCCACAGAAGGCCTCTACACCGGTCAGGCCGGTGTAGCTCGCCGATCAGACCGGTCCAAGCCAGGAAATCCCAAAACCACCAAACAGACCTACCGAGCTCCAAACAGGACCAAACTCAAAACAGCAGCAACACAGGACAACAGGGAACTCACCAAGACGTTCACCCGAGCAAAACTCAACCAAGAGTCTGCACCGGTCAGACCGGTGTGAGGCACCGGTCAGGGCGGTGTGACCTGAGCTCTCGGGATGAACAGTACCCGCGGGTCAACTCCCCCAAATCCAACTCCCGATCTCCCAAATCGCTCCACAGTTTTGCACAAGACTTTGGGGATAGTAGAAACATCTCATGGGCACTCCATAGCCATGATTTGGTCCGCCAAAACTTGCTAAACCGAGAGGAATCGAAGAAACTCCACCAAGAATGCCTCTAACCCTAGAGCCAAGAAAACCCCAAAATCGAGCCCCTTTGCTCACGGATTTGGGAGGGGAATCAAAAGGAAAAGAACCACGAAGGGTTCAAGCATACATCCCCCACGAAATCCCAAAGAGAAAGGCCTCGAAATCGCTCTAAGAAAAACGCCAAGAAAGGGCTCCGAAAATCACCAAAAAGGAGAAACGGGAAAGACACATCCAAGCCTTGAGGAACCACGCCGAATCATCTATACATACCAAAGAGGTTCATACAAGGTCTAGCTTGCCGCCTGATCATCCTTCCCTCTCACAAGATCTCACCATGAAGCTCTCAAGCTAGTCCTATGAAAATCCTATGGAAAATAGGAAGGGAAAAAAGGAAAACCAAATGAGCTAGGGTTCCAAGAGATGGCTGCCATCCTCTCACCACTTGGGTTATATGGAGGCAACCTAAAGACTAAAATACCCTTACTAGCTAACTAGGGATACATGCCCCTCAAGGGCGAATTTGGAAGTCTTTGTCTTCGCATCATCGGACGGATGCCCAGCGACCGCAAACTTGCTTAGCCTCGACGCAAGCCTTGCGATCCCGACACGTGTCCTCCGCTTCGAAGATTCCGGACTGCGTCGTCGCACACCGGTCAGACCGGTGCACCTCACCGGTCAGACCGGTCCAATGCTGCTGCACCTCCGTCTTCGGTTCTTCGGTCTTGGCTTTGTGGATCAACCAAGGAACCCAGTGGTTTTCTGGTGAACCACCGGAAACCCCGCGAACTTGGTGTAGCCTCCGCCAATCACCACTCATGACTCAGCTCCCACGTAGTCCCGGCTCGACCTTGGTTTTGAGGCTCAACCAAGGAAGCACCATGACTTCATCTTGCCGTTCTTCCCACCATGTGGCCGGCACTTGACCCCGCTGGCCACCGGGTCCCTCGAACCAAGCCTACTTGTCTTCTCCACACCTGGAGGCCTCACCGGCAATGACCTTTCGCGCTTGTTCTTCACCTGCACCAACACCAGTCAAGCCGCAACCTGCACCTGCAATACTTAGCCAAGAATCAGTCCACACCACGTTGTCAATCACTCATCACACTAGGAAGCAACCATCCACCGGTCCTTGAACCACACAGGCTCTCAGACTTTACATGGATCAAAGGGCCCACCTCGGATACCAAATCAAGCCATGCACCGGGGATGGATCAGAGGGCCCACAGGGCAGCCACCCAGAGGGAGCACACCAGGTGGGGCCACCCTAGGGGGTCAGCCGAACCGACCTAGGGGGCGCCCATCTGGTCCCTACACGTGGTAGCTCCTCATTGGTCACTTGCTGCAGTCCTGGGTGTTTAGGGGCCATTTGGGCATCCGAGCAACCCTTGTCTCCCTCTATAAATAGGAGGGGAGGGGCTCCCATTTCTCATACACCACTCTCTCATTCTCCTCTGACTTTTAGTTTCCAAGGCTAGGGGGTAGGCTAGAGTAGCTCTTCTTCAGGTTCCAAGTCCTCTTGGAAGTTTAGGTATGAATTCTCTTTTATCTTTATTTCTTTGTATGACTTTCATCTACTTCAGTTATTCAGCTATTTCATATAAAGTCATGGTAGATCATATTCTTGATGTGTTCTTGAGTTCATTATCTATTCATCATTTAGAGGCTTGTGTTCTTCGTGAATACTACCTTTTGATCCACTTGAAGGATGATAAACTCCTTCCTTATGTGTTTGTTCATAAGTTAGAGGCTCGTGTTCTTCACGAACACGACCCTTTGATCTTGTTGATTAGACATAAGAGAGTTCATATCTGTTCGTATGTCTAGCCTTAGTCGATCTTGTTAGATAGCATGAGAGTGTTGCATGGGGTCTGTGTTCAAGCTACGGTACTCGGTCTAGTTGACCAGTCTTCTGGTGGCTCTCAGCCTGGGTCACAATAGCCCAGGCCAGGTGGAGTCTAGCAGCAACGTAGGCATGGTGCCTGGGTTGCCTGGCTACGACAGTTATGAGCATACCCCCCGTAACGAGAGGTCGGTCCTCAGGTGGTGACAGACCTATTGGATCCTAGGGCAACCTCCGCGTTGGGGTACCTGTTGTAGGAGTCTAAAGTCTAGTTTCGCAGAGTGCTGGTCGTCACGGGCTAGCTCCCCGTTTGTACCTGGGTGCTGAACCATGTTTCCCTCATGCAATACTCATGCCTATCTCTTGTATCTTCTAGCTTTGTATGTTTAGTACATTAGAACCTAGAGCTAACTCGTATGTTCCCCCTAAGCCGTAGTGTGCTAGAGTAGAGGTAGATTTGAGGTGTGTGTGTCACACTACCCCTATTATCTTTTATCTTACCCCTGCCTTTGAGTGTGTTTTCCCTATATCTATCTCTTGGTTTACATTCAGAGCAAAAGCATAAGTCTAAGATATCCGCCATTGCCTTCCTTGGATTCGATACCCTTGGAATACTCTCTTTCCTTGGGAAAATGCTACAATGGTTTATCTGTGCGCTTGCGGATTCGTTCATGATCATTTAGATTAACCTGTGGCAAGTCTCAATGTTCACGCTAACTGCGCCATTAGTTGTGACATTGGGAAATGCCAACAAGCATTTCTAGCGCTAACGCTAAGGATGAATTTCCAATCTCTTCTTAAGTGATCGACGTTTAGAAATGTCAACAATGAACGCTTTCCGGAGGCTGACGCGCTGCTGTTCACTGGCTAGTGCAAGCTCATCCATCCCCTCCAAGCCGACGCCAAGCCCATCGACGATGGACTATGAAGAAGAGCAAGAAGAACAAGCCGAACCACAAGCAACGGAGGAGGTCGTCGATGAAACCCCCTACCCGAGACTTTGACCCGGACCTCCTGGAGGAAATAGGTATGAACTCCGAGGTCGCTTCCATTTGGCATGCTCTTGGTTGGGAGGAGTTTGCGCTGGTCACAGAGCAAGGCTCTCGGCCTCTCACCATCTAGTTTCTTTGCTCTCTTACCGAGGTGCCGAAAGGTATTCCGTTTCATCTTTTCGGGACTGATTACCAAGTTTCGTGGAAAGATCTTAGTCGTCTCCTTAGTTTTAGTCATCATTGTACTCTTTCTCTATAGAAGTCTTGTGAAGGTTATGTTCGGGACTCTTTCTGAGGAGAAATTTCTGGCCGAGTCGGTGGCGGTAGAGGTGCAGCTCGGTGCAATGATATCGTGCATCCTACTCTTCGATTGTGGCACAAGTGACTCGCCATTACTCTCTTTCCACGAGAGGATGTTCGTCCCATGCACGTTGATGAGATGATGCTTTTATATGCCGCCACTAAAAGGATTAAGGTCTCCCCCGTTAAAGCTATGATTCGGCAGTGGTTGATGAATTTTAAGATGATAGGTCCTGTTGAGTGTATGTCTTTGGTGACTCATATTGCTCTCAGACTCGGGATTTTAGGTGGTAACCCTGTCCCCTTCATTGGGACTCCCCGAGCTCTTATTGATGAGACATACTTGATCCAAGGGCATATACTTAAGAGAGGCCCAAATGATTCTTTGACTTTCTTCTTTCCAGTTTATACAAATGAGATCCCATTACCTAACCATGGGTTTCAGTTGTATAACTCGCAGTCGTTAACCATTCGCCTTGTTACACAAGAGGAAGCCCGTCTTGCTAGTGTTTCTGACAGGCCCACCGGGAGCGCTTCGAGGAGAGCACATATGCAGCCGCAGCCACCACAGCCACAACGTACTACACCACCTATGGCAGGAGGGGCCTCTACGGGGTACATGGCCGGGGTAACCCCTGGGTATGCACCCGGTTGGGATGAACCCATCTACCATGAGGGCACGAGTAGTACGGCTTGGGCTAGCGCGAGCAGTGACCGGTGGGCCGCTCCCAATAGTTCCAGCTCCGGTGGTCCGCCTCCATCTTCATCCTACAAACGGCACTCTTCGGCCTCTGCACGAGAGGCTCATCTCGCACAACAGCTTGGAGAGCTCACTGTCCAGGTCACAAGAATGGAGGAGACGCTAAACACCGACATTGAGTCCAACTCAGCGTGGCAGCGACAAGCTAGCGAGAGGATTGATGCCATGCACCAAGCGCAGCATCGACAGATAGAGGAGCAGAGGGATTACTTTGCGAGTCAGGCGCTCTTCTACCCTCCATTGCAGTGAGCCTGAAGCTAGCTTGGGGGAGAATCCCCATTCTGAGGTAACTTGTATCTCCTTTCATTTTCAGAATCTCTTATAATAAAAATCTGCAAAAATAAAAAGATCAAAAATATTTATTTGCTTTCGTCATTTAGTTTGCTTTGATATGCGTAGTAAGAATGCTTTGCCTCTATGGTTGAAATGATGAATAGTTCCTCTGTTTATTCTTCTCATATGTCTTGCATACAGCTTAGTATCCTACCTAAGTTTTGAGTTTGTTGGCTTGCATGTTCAAACCTTAGCTTAAAGATTTGTGGGTAGCAAAAAGCATGATCCTTGCCTAAGTTGTTGTGAGACATGATATGGTAGATTAGAGTGCAATGATCTTGTACCAAGTGATGCTTGATATTCAAAGTTTTTCTTTTTGAAAATTTAAACATGATGAGTTCCTCAATGATGAGCATTTCCCATCCAAGGCCAGATGTAGGTTCTAGCTCTTGTTAGCCTCCACATATGTAGCTTGTTCTCTCATTAAGCTTTGTCAAATCGTTGTGACCCTTGTTTAGAACTCATACTCCCCTGATCAAGATCACGTACATGTTCATGCTAAAACTTCTACACTGGAAGTTGGCATTCATCATTTGTTCCATTCATCTTAGCATTCTTCCATAAATAAAAACTTTGCATCTTTTGTTTCATTCATCCCTCTCCAATTATCTCCAGAAGAGACAAAGGGCTAGCTGAAAAAAAAGAGAAAAGGGAAAAGCATGCTCAAAAGCATGGCAAAAATAAAATAAAGAAAGCTAGCCCAAGTCTCAAAAAATTTCAAAAGGAGAAAGGGGTTGAATTGTGCAAAGAAGAGAAAGAGTTCCACCATATAGATGGTAATAACTAGTACCTACTCTGGGGCTAGTATCCACCTTACCATCAACCCTTTAAATTTTCATATAAAGTGCGGTAATGTCTAGCACCCATTTCCGAGCCTAGTATACACCTTACCATACCCACTATCATCACACACTTATGCACATCTTGATCCGGATGTATGTTTGTTTCTTCCAAGGATCCGGTTTTTGACTTAGCAAAATATGAGAGACAAGTATGCCACATTTCTTCCCTACCTACAGCTCCACATAAGCCTATTAGGAGTAGGATGTGAAGAAAGGCAACATAATTCCTTGGTGAGAAACCATACACTTTGAGCGATCCGAGAGTATCATTTGAGGAACTCTGATTTTCTTTTGAAAAATTTTGCAAAACCTCCTCATTGACAGCTGATCAAGGTATGAGTGATTATGTATTCTCTATATAACCATTCTGTCTCTCAACCGCCCAAGACAAGTGAAGCTATATGCCCCACATCATTAAGAGAATGTTAAGAACATTGCCAACTTATTCAACTCTTGGTATAGTACCTTGCTGTATGTTTGCCATAAGTTGAGGATACAACATTGAAGCAACTCCTGATCAACCAACCTAAGTCTCTAATGTGTTGCTTCGAGATGAGCAAGAGGGGAGTTTGTTGACGGCTGTTAAGTGCCACTTTTAGTTGTCAATATCCTCACATAAATAGAGGCATAAGCACTTTTTACTCGCATTTTGGTTTGAATAATGTAGTTCCACTTGTCCTTGGAGATTATTTGTATGTAGGTGATCTAAGCATAAAAAGAGATAGAAACCCACTTTCTATGGAATGATCCATGCCAACTCAGCTGAGGAGGTGGCTGCCACACTACTTCTAGGTGGCATCCACGTCACTAATCCAAGGAAGGCATCCACTGACGAATCAAAAAGTGACACATGGACTTCACAAGGATCCACAGGCCCACCTAGGATTCCAAAACCGCCATGCACCGGGGAAAGCTCAGAGGGCCCACAGGTCAGCCACCCAGAGGAAGCACGAGCCAGGAGGCCGCCCTAGACGGTAGGCCGACCGTGTGTTCGGCCAAGCCGACCTATGGTCGGTTCATCCTGGCCCTCCACTTGTTGGCTCCCCATTGGTCAATTGTTGCAATCTCGGGTGAATTGGAGGCAATTGGAGCCCGAAGCAAGCCTGTCCCTTGCCTATAAATAGAAGGGGAGGGCTCCATTTCTCACAGACCACTCTCTCCATTCTCCTCTCACTTTTAGTTTCCAAGGCTAGGGGGTAGGCTAGAGTAGCTCTTATTCAGGTTCCAAGTCTACTTTGGGATCTAGGTATGAGTTCTCTTGTATCTTTATTTCTTTGTATGACTTTGATCTACTTCAGTTAGTCAGCTATTTCATATAAAGTTGTGGTAGATCATGTGATTGATATGTTCTTGAGTTCATCCATTGTTCATCATTTAATGGCTAGTGTTCTTCATGGACACTACCTTTCGATCCAGTTGAAGGATGATTTTCCCATTCCTTATGTGTTTGTTCATAAGTTAGAGGCTTGTGTTCTTCACGAACACAACTTTTTGATCTTGTTGATTAGACATAAGAGAGTTCGTATTCGTTCGCATGACTAGCCCTAGTTTGATCTAGATTGATGGCATTGTTGTGTTGCATGAGGTTTGTGTTTAAGCTATGGTACTCGGTCTAAGGTGGCTAGTTATCTGGTGGCTTCACCCTGGGCCAAAATAGCCCAGGCCGGGTGAAGTCTAGCAGCAACGCAGGCATGGTGCCTGGGTTGTGTGGCTTCGTTAGTTATGAGCTTGCCCCCCGTAACGATAGAGGTAGGCCGCAGTGGTGACAGCTGTTGGACCCTTTGAAACCCTCCGCGCTGGGGTATTGCTGTATGAGTGTAAAGGATAGTTACGCAAGATGCTGGTCGTCATGAGCTATCTCCCCGTTTGTACTCGGGTGCTAAACCTTCCAATCATGCAATGCTTTGTGCCTCTCTTCTTGTATCATTTAACTCTTGTATGTATAGTTCTTCAGAACCTAGACCTGACTTGTATGTCCCCCCTACGACGTAGTGTGCTTGTGTAGAGATAGATCTGAGTGTGTGTCACACTACCCTTATCATATCATTTACCTTACCCCTGTATTTGAGTTGTTGTCTTCTATTTCCATCTCATGGTTACACTCATTGCAAAAGCATAAGTCTTGATATCCGCTAATGCCTTCCACGGATACAATACCCTTGGAATACTCACTTCCCTAGGGAAATGCTACAATGGTTTATTTGTGCGCTTGCGGATTCATTCACGATTGTTAGATTGACCTTTGGCAAGTCTTGACGCTCGCTCTAACTCGGCATTGTTAGTAGTGACGTTGAGAGATGCCTACATACATTCCTTGCTCTATCGCTAAGGATGGATTCTAAATCCATTCTTAAGCAGTGGTGTTAAGAAATGCCAACACAAACACACACACACACACACACACAAACACAAACACAAACACAAACACAAACACAAACACAAACATATATTGATTTTCCAATTACCAGCTTATTCCGTTTTGGCCTTCTCGCATCAACAAGTTCATCACGTTTCTCAGTCTCCAAGGCCTTCGAGAATCATCAAGTGTGAATCCAGACCATTCACAGACCTTTTCAGTCACGACTCACGCAGCGTACCAGATCGAGGAGAACTTGTCAAATCATCCTACACTGTGCATGTTGCAATGCAAGGATCATCCGGTCGATCTGATTGCCTTGTGTAGCCTTACAGCACCCAATCGGTTTCTCCAGATGCAGTTGACGTCTAAACTTTTTATAAATAAACGGTAGAGACTTGTCTCGCAGTTGATGCGGCATAAGCGGATGCAATTGAGATGGCCCTTCGATGCAGCTGATGCGGCTTGAGTTGTCCACAGGACTTTCTTATGGTCTAGACCGGAGACTCTAGAAATGAACACATACCTAGACACGTCGGGCTCATCCTGTGATACCCATCGTCCACACATGTAATCGATGTACGCCACTGAAGATTCTGACCTAGATAGATTCGTATCAGGCGTAGGCCTGACTATATTTCGAGCATCTCACGTTTTCCATAGTAATTTTAGCAATGCTACACCGAGCTCACGTGCCCGCCGTAGTCCTCGATAAATAGGCGAGTATGGCACAATGTTCGTCTTGCATTTCTCATCTTTAGTGCGATACAAGGGTGAAATCATTTTCTTGGCTAATCTTGTTTACTTTATGTATGCATGGTATTGAGATCGCCATATTGTTAGCTTATGTAGGGTTTGTTCTTCATTTGTGTATGCAGTACGTGGAGAATGGCCGGGGAAGGAAGGGACAGAGCATGGAACTTGGAGGAGTCAGGTAAGCAGGAGCAGTCGGGTGCAATGGCACCTCACCAGCACCCAGTTCAACCACTGCCATCGGCACCGCAGTAGCACCAGGCCCCAATGGCACCTCCACTTCTGCTGGCATCGGCACTGCAGCAGCACACGGCCCCAATGGCAGCTCAGGATCAGCTGAACTCATGGCACCACCTTTTTACTTGCGGCCCAGGACGCCACCTCTGCTGTTGCCCGTTGAAATGCCAACCCCGCGGCCAGTGCTCATTGAATAAGATGAATCGCATGACCTAAAATGGTCTATGTTTCCATGGCTTCAGCAGGCCGGTCTAGCCCATGTTTTTCACAAAGGAATGTGGGTGTGCAATTTTTGCCTGAGGGGTCACAGGTAATGGACCATTAGTGACCTACTATTACACATGCATAACATCTACATTTTGCATGCTTGGTTGTGGGATACAAGGGCAAGGCATCACGCTTTGGAGGAGTATCTGCTCCAGGATACACGTTTTGCTGCACTCCGTGCAGCAGTGAGATTGGCATGAGGCCGTGATGGTAGTAGTATGTCATGATGGTAGTAGTATGAGCCGTGATGGTAGATTGCTAGTAGCATGTCATTAATAGTATGTCGATGTACTTCCACCGATAGTGAATCGATCCATCCTCATGTGTAATCAATGTGTATGCATGCATTTGTGTCATAATGTCGTTTGTATTTGGATTGTGTTGTTTCTAATAAAAATGGAAATGTGTGTCTACTCTCTCGATATAAATCCAGTGAAAACGGAAAGTCTGTTCCCTTAATTTCTTAAATACCGAATGAACACGAGGTGAAAGTTCGTTTTGTAGTTTTCAGTCAGACCGGATTAAACTATCATTGCCACGCAATCAAGAAACCAACATCTTACAAGGAAAAAAATAGTAGTAGTAGTAGTAGTATTCAATCAGACCAGATGAACAAAAGGTGAAAGTTCATTCTGCTTCTTCTACTACTCCATCTACGAGTAGCAGTTACCACTAATCCACTAATCAAGGCGCCGCTTCTTTGTTGATGGTGCACCCGACGCCTTGTCGTAGTTGCTTGAATCAATTTGAATTCAGAATTCTGATTAGGAGTATGCTCATATCAATTTGAAATAGATTAAACAAAATCAACATAATAAGATGGCATCTCATAGCAACTCATCACCACAAAGTTCACACCACCGAGTAGCAAACATCATAAGATGATCAGGTAGCAACAAGTTTCTCAACTCATCACAACAAAGTTCACACCACCAAGTAGCAAACATCAACATATCAACAATTCTCCTCGTCGATAAAACTCAACATCTTGAAAAAATAGTAGTAAAAGAAAAGATAAACAGAACCAAACAGTAGTCATTCTATGCAATGAGACTACATGAACAACAAGCGAAAGTCCGTTGTGCAGTATTCAATCAGACCAGATTAAAGTGTCACTGGTACGCAACATTTTATAAGGAAAACCCAACATCTTACAATTTAGTAGTACGCAATGATAAAACACAACATCTTGAGAAAACAATAGTAAAAAAATGATAAAACAGAGCCGCTACTCTACTTCTTCTAATCCATCTACTAGTAGTAGTTACCACTAATTGTGGCCCTGCTTCTTGGTCGATGGTGCACCCGACACCTTTTTGCAGCTGCTCACGGATGAGGTAGTTGTTCTGTTGCCGCCGCCCATGGAAGATGGTGGCAGACCACCCCGGGCATCGACCGCATATGTGGTCGTCCCTCTATTAGCGCCTCCTGGGGATGATGGTGCCGCTCCATGGCGTTCGGTCGACCATGGTGGATGAAGGCCTCTGCTCGACGAGGATGACAGAGATTGACTACTACCGACCGATGAGGATGAGATAGGATGATGGCGCTTGGAGAAGACAGTTCGCCAGCTAGTGGCGGTGCTTCCGCGCCCCTGACCCCTAGCACCTCTTGCTGACCTGCGAGTGGTGCGATGTTTCAGTGGCACCCCATCTTGGATTTCCATTTGTTCCACAAACTCCGAATCATCAGAGGATGTGTCCACCAGCACTCGAATGGGGCTCTGCTCTACCTCCTCTTCACCAGAGCACTAGGGATCCTCCCTTTCATCAGAAGAAGAGGAGGATGTGGCTTGCACCACACCTCTAGGAGACAATGGCTCCATGAGGAGAGGAAGAGGGCAATGTGTGAGAATGGAGTTTGTTGTTGGTTGCAAGAGTGGGATATTTATGGGGAGAGCAACCCATTGAGCCATTACTGACAAGACGTCCCCCGAAAAGATTACTTTTTCTGTAATGTGGGAAATATTTGCTGACAAAGGGGGAAAGTCCGTTTGGTGGAATGTTAATGGACCGAAAGAAATGTTGTACTCCCTCCGTCCCAAAATAATCGCATACTGTACTCCGTATCTCATTTTTCGAGGAGTCAAAATGTGCACTTATTCGTCCCAATTTAAGTGCACGTCTCAATTTTTTAGGAGTGAAAAATATGCAATTGTTTGACTTCGGTTGTCATGGGTTATTGGCATGAGCAACTCTTTTCTACTCGAAGGTCAAGACTGATTGTTCTTTGTTGTTTTTGAGGAGAAAGAAGCTGAGATGGTTGAATTAACTCTGCATTCATTCATCGGGGACATTTGGCAGCCTATTCCCTAGGACAGAGCTCCTGAATTCAGAATGGTGATTAGGAGTATGCTTGAATCAATTTGAAATAGATTAAACAAAATCGACATAATAAGATGTGATCTCATAGGAACTCATCACCACAAAGTTCACACCACTGAGTAGCAACATCATAAGATGATCAAGTAGCAACAAGTTTCTTGGCTCATCACAACAAGATGATCAATGAGCAACAAGTTTCTCAACTCATAACAGCAAAGTTGACACCACCAAGTAGCAAACATCAACATATCGGCAATGGTAGAAAAAAACTAATATAAGATATCTTTTTGGCTCAAATAACACAAATTGCATCATGTCTCAGTGGTAGTGCTGCCTACCCCTTCAGAATAAAGGTCATGAGTTCGACCTTTGTTATTGACGTTGTTTCCTTTTTTATTTTCATCCTTTTTTGTCAGACTAAATTGTGACCTTGTGGGACCTTGCTTTTTTTACAGTCTGGAATAGGCGATACTTGGAAACAAGCAATTACGCATTTGTTACTTAGGAAGGTCCTCCCTACAAAATATCAATAGACCGTAGCTTCCTCGTCCATATCTTCCTCATCCATAAAGTCCATTCTGTAGTATTCAGTCAGACAGGATTAAACTGTCATTGCTACGCAATGAGAAAACCCAACATCTTACAATGAAAAAATAGTAGTAGTAGTAGTCGCAACAAGTTTTTGCTATCCTACGTGTTAGCTTATTCAGAGTCAATGTTTTTCCCTCTTTATTTTTCTGAGCACCGAGTAGCAAACATCGTAAGAGCTCAAGATTAACCATTCGACCAAAGGACCCATATAGCAACCAATTTGAGGCGTCACAAATGGTCCAAAATGTTGTAGTGGAGGTTGCAAGATCGATTCTTGGTTGGCCCTCTTGGCTATAGTTTTAGCTTCTTTTTGCAATTTTGGCTTCTTGTGTCAGGTAGCAACAAGTTTCTCAACTCATGACCACAAAGTTCACAACACCAAGTAGCAAACATCATAGGATGGTCATCATTACAATTTTCACAATAATCAATGAGTGCCTTTATCTTATTAGGATTTCTTTTTGATGCCTTTGGTTGATACTAGGCACCCCAAGACTTTCCCTTTTCGAATGCCAAACACACATTTCTCAGGATTTAGCTTCAGATTGGCTGCTCTTAGGTTTGTGAAAGTTTCAGCTCAATCTCTTATGTGATCACTTTGTATGCTTTTCAAAATTATGTCATCTACGTAGGCTAGAATGCTTCTGCATAGTTGAGAATGTTGTACTATTGCTATCATTCTTGAAAAGGTGCATCCAACATTTTTGAGTCTCTCAGGCATTCTCACGAAAGAGTAGGCTCCAAAAGGGGTGATGAAACTTGTCTTCTCCTCATCTTCCTTTCTTACTCTGACTTGATGATAGCCTGAGAACATGTCAAGAAGTGAAAGCATTTCGCTGTTTGCTGCATCATCAACCACTATGTCCACTCTTTCTAGTGGATAATCATCTTTTTTACAAGCTTTGTTCAGATTAATGAAATCCACACACATTCTCCACTTTCCATTTTTCTTTTTTACTGGGACGGTGTTTGCCAGCCACACTGGGTAGATGACTTCTCTTATGACTTTGACATCTTGTAGTTTCTGAACTTCAGCTTTTACAACTTTCACATTTTCCTCAGACATTTTCCTTAGTTTCTGCTTTTTTGATTGTTTGTTGGGTATTTTAGCGTCACACGAATAAATCCGTAGGCGCGAAGATACCGTTGTAGCTTTCACCTGAGAGTATTTCAAGGGTATCGAATCCAAGGGAACGTGTGTGGACTAACTTTGTACTAATCGGTCCAAGGACACACCCAGATAAGTGGTGAGGATAGAGAGGATTCCTAAAGATAGCACTATAGATCAGATTAAAGGTCGATCTCTAGATAGAACTTGGCTTAGGGTACCGATAGCCCAGACTTAACAGGCGACTCCGGCACGTGCATCTATGTGGAACAGAGCTCTAGCTATATCCAACCGCGAAGAATCAACGAGGGCCAGAAGGGATGTCACCACCTCCTAGACTGCCTCTACCTAACCTTGGGATAAGCTGAACAAATGATAACTAGTAGTGTGACACTGCGTCAACACTGTGATTACTGCCATAGCCAACAGACTATGGCACTCTGTACTAATAGAACTACGATCACAGAAGAAAGCTGATCTCACTCACTATAGGTACTACTAGCTTATACTAACGGCATGCAAGACAACACTCGACCTTGTACTATGCTTCCAACGTATACAAATGACTTGTAGCAGATGAATTCATAAACCCAGGATCTACGCACTAGCAGAGGAAAAAAGATTACTCATGCAACCTAGCATAAACTATTAGAAAGGAATCACGAACACACTTTATTGTAATCAATGTGTGCATGCATATCCACTTTATTCTAAAGGACGAATAGACGTACAAACGGATATGCGAACTTATGAACCTATGCTACAAGATCAAAAGGATTGTGTTCAAAGAACACAAGCCTCTAAATCAAGAACACATGAAGAACCCAAGAACATATTACCTATGCATGAATTCTACTTTAGTCTAAACAGAAAATGCAGAAATACTTACTTTACTCTAATTGAAGAACGAAGCATCCATAGCGATACAAATCCCTCTCTCACTCTCCTATTCTCTAATGTAGCAAGGAGAGGCCTCTCCTTTGAAGGGAAGCTCTCATCCTTGGGTGAGTTGTGTGTCTCTAAATGAGCCCCCTCCCCTAGTATTTATAGAAGAGGGGTGTTGGGAGATTGGTGGTGTTTGCTCGTTGTTTTTCACCTCCTAGGGTGCCATCTCGTGGCGTCCTCACGCTGGAAGCATGCGGGTTACGATTCTGAAGGCGATGGAGCAAAGAACCGGAGAAAAACTAGATCCTAGGCATGTGAACTGGAGCAGAACCGCGCGAACCCAACGTGAACCGGCGCAAAAGAGAGAAAATCCCACGGCTAACCGGGCGGACCGCCAACCGACCTCTACTGCTCTAGTCCGCGTGTGCCACCTGGCGATCCGGGTGGTCCAGCGTGAACCATGCTCCCCTCGCGCATGTGCACGGGTGCGCACCGTGCGTAGCTCTGTGCCAACGGTCGGGTGCCGCGTATCCGGGCAGGATCCCGCGCTCTTGTGCACGTGCGCTAGGCGCGCTGCTGCCTCGTTGAACCTCGCGGTCTAGCGCCTGTAGCAATGCGCCACGTGGCCCGCCTGGCTTGCCTCCCATGCGACGTCGTACAACAGCGGGGTGCTGACATCATGCTGACGTCAGCATCCTATAATATATTGGGCATTTAATATATTTCCCATCCGAACTCCAAAGTAGGCAAATGGTATATCCATTTTGATTGTCTCGACGAGCCCATCGCAATGGTTCAATCTAAATTGGCATTGTATATTGTTTGTGAGGACGAAATATTTGGTGCCATATATCCACACGCTCTCAACTATATCGTGTCATGCATATTTTGATGTGTCCTACAACATAAGATAGAAACACCAACACTCGTGGAATTTGTTAGTAATAACTCATAACACTACTGTTGATGCACATTTTTATTTCCTTTTTGCAGGAGTTGATGGTATAAAAGTAGCACTTAACAGCCGTCAACAATGTTCTCGTCAGTATCGAGAATGTGTTCGATTATGTCTCAGTCGACTCCCTGTTAGTCTTTTGCTGACCAGGCAAAAATATGCTTGTTTGCGTTTAGGAAGCGGACCAATTCTTTTTCCTCCTCGGGTTCTAAATTAGCCCCTATTATGATTGCTTTGTATGGCATGTCATCCAAATATACTTTCTTTGTTTCGCCATCAGCACTTATTTCAATTTTCTTGTTGTCTCTTTTGGCTTCGATGTACGGTTTCTTTTTCTCTTCATTGTTTGCCAGATGATGGACATTCTTTTATCTTAGGGTGACCCCTTTTTCAATTTTCCTTGCTTCATGTTCATCTCTATAGATTGTGATGACTTCGTTTGGAGCTGGTATTTTCATGCACAGGAAAAGTTGCGTAAATACTACGTCGAACTTGTTGATGAACCCTCTCCCTTGGATTGCATTATATGGGTAGTACATGTCAACAATATCAAATGTCATGTGCTCAGTTCTTGCATTGTCCATATCTCTGAAAGACACTAGCAATGAAATCTTTCTGATTGCTCTTATCTCACACTCTGAAATTTTCAGGATGTGAATAGAGAGAATAATTAAATAACAATTTTCTCATAATTTTAAAACTTTTCCAACATTTATTTTCTTTACAGGAAATATAGTATAGGAAAAATCCTTGTTTGATTTTCTAAATCAAATAAAAGTTGTGAGTGTTGCATTCATACCGGTGCATCTTGGTGCTTCTTGAGTGTTAAAGGTTTCAAAAATGCGATTAGGTGCTAACAAAGTTCTTCTGAGAATTTTACGGCTTTTTCCGGAATTTATTCTCATTTTCCATAAGCTAATTCTATTTATTAGAAGGCTCTAAAATTCCTTTTATGAGCTCCAAATACTTTATTTGGATTGTTCATGTCCCAATCTGGCTCTGGGAATTTTACTGGAATTTTTGGAATTTTCTGAGTATTTTTCGTGCTTTCAAGTATTTTCTAGACATTTCTGGAAATACTTTTGCAATGAAAATAATTTCGGAAAAAAAAAGAAAATCTATCCTATCTTCCTGGGTCGAGCCCGTAGGCCCAACCCGCTCCAAATAGCCAGCCGCTCTGGCCCAGCTAAGCCCATCCGGGCCCAGCTTCTCCCGCGTCCATGGCGGACACGGGCATGGCCGCGCGCCGCCTCGGCGTGCGTGCCGTGCACGCCAAGGACTGCGTGCCCGCGCCCCTATATAGCCGCACCGCCAAGCCCCTGGTACCCTAGCTGCTGCACCGTCGCTGCCTCACGCGCTTCGCCATGCCCCGCACCTAGCCGCGCCGCCTCGATGCCCGCCGCCGCCGGTTGTCTTTCCCGATTCGCCGGCTTTGTTGGCCACCGCAGCAAGCGGACGTCGCCGCGAGCATTGCAATGTCGAGCCGCATCCAGCGAGCTTCTTCCCATCGCCAGTGGCCCATCAGAGCATCGCCGCCGCTTGGAACCGAGCCGACCACCATCCGCCGTCGATCGCCGATTGCAGCCGCTCCCCTTCCGTCCCCACCTCGGTGAGCACTTCCTCGTGGTCCCCTGCATCTCCTCTATCCCATGTGCCGCTCACCAGAGCCCCTTGGTGCCTAGGTCACCGGCGATTCGGCCGCATGGCGTCTGTGTCCGTCCATCCGCCGAGCAGAGCCGACGCCTGTTCCACTCGTCTCTCTGCGCGTGGGCACAGCTGGAGTCAGCAGTCGCGCCTAGTGCCGCGCAACCCCAAGCCGAAGCTCCACCACCAGCCTCGTCATCGTCCTGCCCTTGGAGCGCCACCACGGCTTGGAACCCAAGCCGGCCACCGGTCAACGCCGTATTTCGGCCACCTCCGTCTATCTCCAATGCGCGACGGTGAGCACCCCTATGAGCCCCTCCCTCCTTCCTCTATCTCATGCGCTACCCTCTGAAGCTCCAAACTCCCAGACCGCCGGCGATTTGAAACCACCGGCAGCTCCTTGTCCGTCGGCCGTGGAAGGAAGAAGCTCCAGGAGCTTTTGCATCTTTGGCCCAGGACCCCCTGTCCGGCGTGAGGCAGAGGAGGATAAAGCCTCCCTTTTGTCCATTAGCCCCCCATTGCTCCCTGAAATCTTTAGACCACTTTATGTGTCTTGGCATAGTTTCATATAACCCCCTAGATCTAATAGATCTTTACAACCAAGCCCTATCCCTATTCTTTTTCAGATCCAACCCTAGCCTTAGATCTTTTCGCGAGCACTGTATTATGTGTCTTGCCAACCTTATCTAGTAGCCCCTGATATCTTTGGATAATCACGATCGGGTCCTTATCATCTTGTTCTCTCCATAGCTTCTATGTTTTAGCTCCGTTTTGATCCGTTCATGTTGCGTTAGGTTCATAATAATGTAGAGCACACGTTAGTGGTGTGTTTTCATCATGTTTGTTTTCTAAAAATTAATTTAATATTAATTTTGATTAATGCTTAGTTATACATGCTTTTTTATAAATAAATGGAATATAGTGCTACACACTGTTTTTCATAATCAATATTAATTTGATTAATGTTTATTTCACATTGTTTTGTAAATAAAATCTAATTAGATCTTTATCTCGGTTTTTCATAAACCAAATGTTAATTTGATTAATAGTTAATTAACCCTTTTCTAATTAAAATTTGATTAGGCTTTTACATCGACTTTTATAATAAATGTTAACTTGATTAATGCCAATGCCATGATGTTTTCGATAATAATATGATCCACTCGAATCATAAAGTTACGTTTAGATGATTCATATAGTTTATCTTTTTCAAATTAAATGTTTAATTGGTGTAACTTATATATAAACATTTATAAATAAAATTTGACTAGTTCTTTACTTCGATTTTTGCAAATAAAATGTAACTTGCATTAATGTCAACATAGGTTATTTTGTTTCTGAAATATACTTTACATTTGTTTTCTTAATTAAAATGAATCTAAGCTTATAGACTTTCATGTTCATAAATGCAAATAATTTGTTAGACGTTCTCTTTTGTGTCTATCCTTGTGTAAGTTTTAGATCTTTCTAAATCCAGTTCTAGCTCAGATCAAGTTGTTCTTTACATCCAGCCGAACCTTTCCTATAGAATCGAGTCTATCTTTTAGTGCGTTCTTTCAAAGCTTTTCTTTTGAGCGGTGCATTGTTCTTAGCTTGGTTGTTTGTTTGCTTTGTATGTTTGTGCTTCATGATTGATGCGAGTAGAATGAATGCGTTGTCCAAGAAGCTTTGAAGAGCATGAAGGTGAAGATACTCTGAGCAACAACACTACTTTGGTTAAAGGCAAGTGTGTCCTTGTTCTTTTGTCCCAATAATTATTTAATCACACATTGCATTGCTTGCATTAACTTTGATGGGTTCCTATTAAGGATGAGACTAGCATTCTTTTTACCTTTGCCTTGTATAAACCGGTTGCTTAATTAATTTTGATGGTAGATGTTGCTTAGTTTGCTCTACTGGGATGGTGTTAATCGAACAACTTTGATACTTGTTTATGTTTTACGTTGAATGATGCTTTAATACAAGATCATACTTGCTTAATTGGAACATGGAGAACCACCCAGGAAAATAGTGCAACCACAAGGATTAAACGGGCACTGGTCTTGGCCAATTAATTAGGAACTTTAGCATGGGGTGATCTTACCTGAAAAGGACAAGGGATCGGCGGTACTGCGGGGTATGGACTCGCTCTATTAGGGGGTTGGGTGAGTTATTTTCTATGGTGGGGTATTGACCTGCTAGCGGACTTTATACCTTGCTAACTGATCCGGACCTTGTGGGTTGGAACTTGCTAGGGAACCTTTGTAAAGGCCTCGTAGCGTCCCTATGCAATCACACCTCAGTAGTGTGGTATGGTGCTTGGCCGACATCGCATGGTTGGGTTTAAAGTTCTTCGAAGCTTTTACGCGACTTGTGGTGAAAGTGTACAACCTCTGTAGAGTGTAAAACTAATCAATTAGCCGTGCTCACGGTCAAGAGCGGCCTGGACCCTCACATGATAATTGAACTTGAAGATGGACATAAATCATGGTTATGCTTGCCATATGCTTATGGCGTATCTTATCTTTATGCTTAATGTGGGTTGGCACATACTTATATCTTAGTAATCAGGTGCTAATAAAATTTGACCAACTAAAAGTGCTCAATGCAGTCAACCTGTCAGCCTTTTCTTGTTTAAGCCTTTGCATTCATATCTTTCCCCACACTTGCTAAGTACGACATGTGCTCACCCTTGCTATATACGTTGCTCAGAAAGAGGAAGTTGCTACATGAAGATGATGTGAAGATGTTGTGGAGTTCTAGGCGTACGCAACCCCCAGTCGATTGCTTGTGGAGTATGGTGTCTTCGTTTCCAGGATTAAGCGTAAACTCTGATAATCTCCCTTTTTCTTACGTGATACTGTTTCTGTATTCACTTATATGTCACTATATGTATGAAAATCGAACCTGGCATACATATAGTTATGCACTTGGTTTTCTTTGGAAAAACAGGTGTGACAGAGTGGTATCAGAGCCAGGTTCGACTGTAGGGCGTAAGCCTAGATAGCAATGGTCGTTCCTTAAGGTTTGCTATGATCTAAAATTTATCACTACCTTCCCTTTGAGCTCTGTGATGAATATTGTCACTCTTTGACCATTTTCATTCCTAATCCCCCTTGATAACTGAACTTTCTAACTTCTCCTTTTCATTTGCACTTTGTTGCTTTGCAAATGTTAGACTCTACCCTTGTCTACTTATTTTCTCTCCCTCGGTCACTTCTTTATCTTGTTCTTGCACCCCTTTCCTATAGAATGATCTCTCTTTCTTAGGCAATACATGCCCTTGATTCATTGGTGTTATTGTATATCTATCTTGCCCGTCGTACTCTCTTTCCTTTACAAACAATGCTCAACTTTGGACTCTTCCCTTCACTTTTGATTCCAAAGTGTCCTTTCCGATTCAACATCTTTAGATGATCAATGAACATTGAAGCTATGCCTATGCTTAGGAGGATTCCCTCTAACTCTATTAACAGCGTTTAGCATCCTTCCTATGTCTGTGTCTTGATTGGTGGAATTCAGTGCTTGCATGATGATGCTTGGTTTTGTGACCTTGATTGATTCGTTTCTTTGCAGTGAGTGTTGGTGTATTGTGGATCTTATATCTGCAATGACATCAGTTGCCTAGTTGGGTTATTCTGTTGTACCTCCCATCTCCTTGTCACCTTCCTTCCTCTCTACATCATCAAATGAAGGATTTCAGAAGAAGAAATGTTGCTGCCATCATCGTCATCTAGAAGTGAGAAGTTGAAGAAAAGAAGACATCACTCTACTTCCTTCCCACCTTGTGCTTGCTATTATCCCATCTAGCTCACTCTGATGAAGACCCCAATGATCAAGACAAGATGAGGAATAAAGAATTCACACCGATCGACAAAAGAGGATGACCGCATACCTACCCCCATCTCAATATCCTTGTTTATCTCCCTTCTTCTTGTTCCTTCTTTCTTCGAATCTCGGGACGAGATTCCTTTTAAGGGGGTAGATTTGTCACACCCTGAAATTTTCAGGATGTGAATAGAGAGAATAATTAAATAACAATTTTCTCATAATTTTAAAACTTTTCCAACATTTATTTTCTTTACAGGAAATATAGTATAGGAAAAATCCTTGTTTGATTTTCTAAATCAAATAAAAAGTTGTAAGTGTTGCATTCATACCAGTGCAGCTTGGTGCTTCTTCAGTGTTAAAGGTTTCAAAAATGCGATTAGGTGCTGACCAAGTTCTTCTGAGAATTTTCCGGCTTTTTCCGGAATTTATTCTCATTTTCCCTGAGCTAATTCTATTTATTAGAAGGCTCTAAAATTCCTTTTATGAGCTCCAAATACTTTATTTGGATTGTTCATGTCCCAATCTGGCTCTGGGAATTTTCCTGGAATTTTTGGAATTTTCTGAGTATTTTTCATACTTTCAAGTATTTTCTAGACATTTCTGGAAATACTTTTGCACTGAAAATAATTTCGGAAAAAAAAAGAAAATCTATCCTATCTTCCTGGGCCGAGCCCGTAGGCCCGACCCGCTCCAAACAGCCAGCCGCTCCGGCCCAGCTAAGCCCATCCGGGCCCAGCTTCTCCCGCGTCCATGGCGGACACGGGCCTGGCCGCCGGCGCCTCGGCGTGCGTGCCGTGCACGCCAAGGACTGCGTGCCCGCACCCCTATATAGCCGCACCACCAAGCCCCTGGTGCCCTAGCTGCTGCACCGTCGCCGCCTCACGTGCCTCGCCATGCCCCGCACCTAGCCGCGCCGCCTCGATGCCCGCCGCCGCCGGTTGTCTTTCCCAATTCGCCGGCTTTGTTGGCCACCGCAGCAAGCGGACGTCGCCACGAGCATTGCAACGTCGAGCCGCATCCAGCGAGCTTCTTCCCATCGCCAGCGGCCCATCAGAGCGCCGCCGCCGCTTGGAACCGAGCCGACCACCGTCCGCCGTCGGTCACCGATTGCAGCCGCTCCCCTTCCGTCCCCACCTTGGTGAGCACCTCCTCGCGGTCCCCTGCATCTCCTCTATCCCATGCGCCGCTCACCAGAGCCGCTTGGTGCCCAGGTCACCGGCGATTTGGCTGCACGGCGTCTCTGTCCGTCCATCCGCCGAGCAGAGCCGACGCCTGTTCCGCCAGTCTCTCCGCGCGTGGGCACATCCGGAGTCAGCAGTCGCGCCAAGTGCCGCGCAACCCCAAGCCGAAGCTCCACCACCAGCCTCGTCATCGTCCTACCCTTGGAGCGCTGCCACGGCTTGGAACCCAAGCCGGCCGCCAGTCAACGCCGTATTTCGGCCACCTCCGTCTGTCTCCAATGCGCGACGGTGAGCACCCCTGTGAGCCCCTCCCTCCTTCCTCTATCTCATGCGCTACCCTCTGAAGCCCCAAACTCCCAGAACGCCGGCGATTTGAAACCACCGGCAGCTCCCTGTCCGTCGGCCATGGAAGGAAGAAGCTCCAGGAGCTTTTGCATCTTTGGCCCAGGACCCCCTGTCCGGCGTGAGGCAGAGGAGGATAAAGCCTCCCTTTTGGCCATTAGCCCCCCATTGCTCCCTAAAATCTTTAGACCACTTTATGTGTCTTGGCATAGTTTCATATAACCCCCTAGATCTAATAGATCTTTACAACCAAGCCCTATCCCTATTCTTTTTCAGATCCAACCCCAGCCTTAGATCTTTTCGCGAGCACTGTATTATGTGTCTTGCCAACCTTATCTAGTAGCCCCTGATATCTTTGGATAATCACGATCGGGTCCTTATCATCTTGTTCTCTCCATAGCTTCTATGTTTTAGCTCCGTTTTGATCCGTTCAAGTTGCGTTAGGTTCATAATAATGTAAATCACATGTTAGTGGTGTGTTTTCATCATGTTTGTTTTCTGAAAATTAATTTAATATTAATTTTGATTAATGCTTAGTTATACATGCTTTTTTATAAATAAAAGCAATATAGTGCTACACACCATTTTTCATAATCAATATTAATTTGATTAATGTTTATTTCACATTCTTTTGTAAGTAAAATCTAATTAGATCTTTATCTCGGTTTTTCATAAACCAAATGTTAATTTGATTAATAGTGAATTAACCCTTTTCTAATTAAACTTTGATTAGGCTTTTACATCGGCTTTTATAATAAATGTTAACTTGATTAATGCCAATGCCACGATGTTTTCGATAATAATATGATCCACTCGAATCATAAAGTTACGTTTAGATGATTCATATAGTTTATCCTTTTCAAATTAAATGTTTAATTGGTGTAACTTATATATAAACATTTATAAATAAAATTTGACTAGTTCTTTACTTCGATTTTTGCAAATAAAATGTAACTTGCATTAATGTCAACATAGGGTATTTTGTTTCTGAAATATCCTTTACATTTGTTTTCTTAATTAAAATGAATCTAAGCTTATAGACTTTCATGTTCATAAATGCAAACAATTCGTTAGACGTTCTCTTTTGTGTCTATCCTTGTGTAAGTTTTAGATCTTTCTAAATCCAGTTCTAGCTCAGATCAAGTTGTTCTTTACATCCAGCCGAACCTTTCCTATAGAATCGAGTCTATCTTTTAGTGTGTTCTTTCAAAGCTTTTCTTTTGAGCGGTGCATTGTTCTTAGCTTGGTTGTTTGTTTGCTTTGTATGTTTGTGCTTCATGATTGATGCGAGTAGAATGAATGCGTTGTCCAAGAAGCTTTGAAGAGCATGAAGGTGAAGATACTCTGAGCAACAACACTACTTTGGTTAAAGGTAAGTGTGTCCTTGTTCTTTTGTCCCAATAATTATTTAATCACACATTGCATTGCTTGCATTAACTTTGATGGGTTCCTATTAAGGATGAGACTAGCATTCTTTTTACCTTTGCCTTGTATAAACCGGTTGCTTAATTAATTTTGATGGTAGATGTTGCTTAGTTTGCTCTACTAGGATGGTGTTAATCGAACAACTTTGATACTTGTTTATGTTTTACGTTGAATGATGCTTTAATACAAGATCATACATGCTTAATTGGAACATGGAGAACCACCCAGGAAAACAGTGCAACGACAAGGACTAAACGGGCACTGGTCTTGGCCAATTAATTAGGAACTTTAGCTTGGGGTGATCTTACCTGAAAAGGACAAGGGATCGGCGGTACTGCGGGGTATGGACGCGCTCTAGCAGGGGGTTGGGTGAGTTATTTTTTATGGTGGGGTATTGACCTGCTAGGGGACTTTATACCTTGCTAACTGATCCGGACCTTGTGGGTTGCAACTTGCTGGGGAACCTTTGTAAAGGCCTCGTAGCGTCCCTGTGCAATCACACCTCGGTAGTGTGGTATGGTGCTTGGCCGGCATCGCATGGTTGGGTTTAAAGTTCTTCGAAGCTTTTACGCGACTTGTGGTGAAAGTGTACAACCTCTGCAGAGTGTAAAACTAATCGATTAGCCGTGCTCACGGTCAAGAGCGGCCTGGACCCTCACATGATAATTGAACTTGAAGATGGACATAAATCATGGTTATGCTTGCCATATGCTTATGGCGTATCTTATCTATCTTATCTTTATGCTTAATGTGGGTTGGCATATACTTATATCTTAGTAATCAGGTGCTAATAAAATTTGACCAACTAAAAGTGCTCAATGAAGTCAACCTGTCAGCCTTTTCTTGTTTAAGCCTTTGCATTCATATCTTTCCCCACACTTGCTGAGTACGACATGTGCTCACCCTTGCTATATACGTTGCTCAGAAAGAGGAAGTTGCTACATGAAGATGACGTGAAGATGTTGTGGAGTTCTAAGCGTACGCAACCCCCAGTCAATTGCTTGTGGAGTATGGTGTCTTCGTTTCCAGGATTAAGCGTAAACTCTGATAATCTCCCTTTTTCTTACGTGATACTGTTTCTGTATTCACTTATATGTCACTATATGTATGAAAATAGATCCTAGCATACATATAGTTATGCACTTGGTTTTCTTTGGAAAAACAGGTGTGACATCTTACTAGCTTTTATCCGAAGCCATGCAGTGGATTCTCTGATGATTACATCATGTGATGACTGACATTCATTCTTTGAAAAGTTTTGGTGAAAATGATATCGACAGAACTTGTTGAGTATTGATCCAAATTATATTGCACAAGGGAAAGGATAACTTCTGACGGAGCGAAGCGGAGGCCCGACGCCACGGTACGGTACGGTACGGGTCATATAACCCCGTTAGGGTTTTCCATTGAAGATGATTATTCCATCATATTCTTGTAAGCTGCCGCCTTGGCGTTGTAACCGGTCTCCGATCATAGTGAAGTTCTTGCTAGCTGGCGCCCTTGGTTTTTCCCCCTCGTGTTGAGAGGGTTTTCCATGTTAAATCTTTTGTCTCCTTTGCGGTTTAATTCTCTTACTTGTCGTCGATTATTCGCCATCGTTTCTAACAAGTGGTATCAGAGCCTATTCCAGATTAGGGTTCCTTGATGTCGTCGACGATGAAGTTTGATCTACCGCTATTGGATTACAAGATGAGATTCGCACTGTGGCAAGTCAAGATGCGGGCTGTTTCTGTTTCTGTACTTTACATAGTTCTATTTCTGCTGTTGTTGTTACTAATGCTGAACCTAGTAAGACTAACCTTTGGCATATGCATCTTGGACATATGAGTGAACTTGGTATGGCAGAATTGATGACGAGAAACCTGCTGGATGGCTTTACTTTGAGTAGCAAGAAGTTCTGTGAGCATTGTATTTTCGGGAAGCACAAGAGGGTAAAGTTCAATACCGTTGTTCATACCACCAAAGGTACTCTTGATTATGTACATGCTGGCTTATGGGGTCCTTATCTTGAGCCTTGTTATGGTGGTGCTTGTTACATGCTTACTATTATTGATGACTACTCTAGAAAAGTATGGCCTTACTTCATAAAAAATCAAGATGATACTTTTGCTGCTTTTACAGATTGGAAAGTTATGATAGAAAGGCAAACTGAAAGGAAGGTGAAGGTGCTTCATACTGATAATGGTGGAGAGTTTTTTCTGCTGCGTTTAATGATTATTGCAGGCATGAAGGCATTGTCAGGCACCACACCATACCATATACTCCATAGCAAAATGGTGTGGCTGAGCGCATGAACAGGACCATCATCTCAAAGGCTTGTTGCATGCTGTCCAACGTGCGGATGAGCAGACATTTTTGGGCTGGACCTGCCAACACCGCATGCTACATGATAAATAGGTCGCCTTCTATCCTAGTAAATAAGAAAACTCCTATTGAGGTATGGTCTGACACACCCGTTGATTATTCATAGTTGAAAGTTTTTGGCTGCACTGCTTATGCTCATGTTGATAATGGAAAAATTAGAGTCTAGAGCTATTAAATGTCTTTTTCTTGCTTATGGTTCGGGAGTTAAAGGATATAAGTTGTGGAATCCCGAAACAGGAAAGAGCTTCATGAGCAGGAGTGTTATTTTCAATGAATTTGTGATGATTAATGATATTTTGTCCTCAGATCGTGTTCCGGATAATTTTGATAAAGAGATGCAGCATATGAGTGTGCAAGTGGAGCATGTGGATAATAAGGATGGTGTGCAGGTGCAGCAACATGTGCATGATGATACAGGCGAGCAGGTGGAGCCACCTGTGGATGAGTAGGAAAATGAAGGTATCGATAATGAGGCTCATGATGATATTCAACACTCGCCCCGTGTTTTGCAGCTATAGGAGGATTTGCCTATTGCTACTCACAAGTCAAAGAGGGGTTGTGGATGACCGTGTCGTCTTATTGAGGAGTGTAATATGATTTATTATGCTTTGAGTTGTGCTGAACAGGTTGATAGCAATTATGAGCCGGCCACATATTCTGAAGCTATTGCTTGTGTTGACCGTGAGAAGTGGTTTGCAGCTATGCAGGATGAGATGCAGTCTCTCGAGAAGAACTGCACATGAGAGGTTGTGCCCTTGTCTAAGGGAAAGAAGCCTATTCGCTGCAGGTGGAGCTACAAGAGAAAGGATGGTTTATCTCCTACAGAGCCACCAAAGTTTAAGGGAAGGTTAGTGGCTAAAGGTTACAGTCAAATTCCTTGTGTTGTAATGATGTGTTCTCTCCAATTGTAAAGCATAGCTCAATTCACACATTCTTTAGTATTGTTGCTGCACACGATCTTGAGCTTGAGCAGTTAGATGTGAAGACTGCATTTTTACATAGAGAGCTTGAGGAGATGATTTACATGGACCAGCCTAAGGGGTGAAAAGGAACTAGATGTCGACTAGAGGGGGGTGAATAGTCAAAACTGAAAATCACAAACTTTAAATAGCTGTCAATTCAAAGTCCGGACTCTCCGGATATTTTTTCGGATACTCCGGGCTTTCCGGAGTATCCGGGAAAATGTCCAGATTCTCCGGGCTTTGTGAGGGAAAGCTAAATCGACAAAATTGTAACTAGCCCAAACACAAATCTAAGAAAATAGGTCATGCACTAGGATGAGACAAGCTTGTTTCACCACCTAAAACCTGCAGGAGCATAACCACGGAGTAGATCGGCAACAAACCCTTGAAAGGAGCTCAAGAGAATATCAAGCATACAATAAGAGAATCAATCACAAGGAGACACAAGGATTTGTTACCGGAGTTCAAGCTCACACCTTGAGCTCTATGTCTTCGTTAAGGAACCCAGAAAGGGTGGACCTTTACACCTAGGTCACTTTCCTCCCCCTGGTGACCACAAAGATCGAGCTAGGGTTACTTATTCAATCACGGGGTAATACAAACTTCCTTGGGCAGCCACAAACCGTTCGATGCTCAAGGTAATGCCTAGCCGACTAGGTGCCCAAAGCTCCAAGAGTAACAAAAACGAAAGTTACCAGCCAAGGGAAGAACGAGGTGCTATGGAGATGGGAAATCAGCTCACTAGCACTCTCTAAGCGCTTGCTCTCAATCCCTCTTTAAATCCCTAACAAATCTCACCAAACCATGGCCAAGGGGAGTAAAGGAGAGGAGTGAATGAGTTCTGAGTGTTGTAGGTCGAGATGGGCAAGAGAGAGGAAGTGGATAGGGTTGAGGGGGTATAAATACCTCCTCACCCAGAAAAAGAGCTATTGGAGCTCTAAGACCCAGAGTATGCGGACCAAGTACGGAGACTCCAGGAAGTCCAGAGATTTTTGGAAAAACCTGGAGATTCCGGCCTTCCAGAGTTAGCACCCAAAAGTTAACCCTATGAATGTGTTAGTGTAAAGGTGTCTGTCATAGGTTTTTGGTTAGTTAACTAGAGCACCTTGTCAACTCTTGGAAGATACATTTCCTATCCCTCTTTATAGTACGACATTCTTACGACTCAATTTCAAAATATAAAATAAATAAGCCTTCATGGAATCCTTCCTTTAGCATCACTTTCTTTTTGTATAGCAATGGAAATGCTTTGATGCCATCATAAGATTTTAATACCTGCTCATATACTCGACATACAATTAGTGGCTTATTAGTGTGTCATTAAATCACCAAAACCCACTTAGGGGGCCAAGATACTCTTCAATATCCCCTTTTTGGTGATTGATGACAACACCTTAAGCTTTAAAAGAGAGATAATACAATTTCAGTAAAGAACTTGATTTATCTTGCAATACGCCCCCTTAATGTGTGCATTTGGAGTTTTGAATCTCAATGATGCTTTTAGCATCAAATTTTGCACAAGATAGAAAAGTGTGAGAGTATCACAAGATAATCAACAATGGAGTGCTTGTGTAAGTGCAGCCAAAAATTTGTGTAATGCATATGACAGTTCATTCACTCAATAAAAATCAAAGAAGGCTGTTGTGTCATAACCCGGAGTGTCTAGGCAGAACGCGTAGTATCCGGAGAACACTCCGGAATTTTGACACTCAATAGAAAAATAGTCATCACAAATAATTTCAAACTATCACAAGCCTTAGGAATTTCAATTCAACCTAGATTCCTATCACCACAAGCACACATTGTTGGTGTTCCTTAACGTCACCACTATGGCACCAGTTAGCGTGAGCGTGTAAAGAACACCCGGGTACACTGACAAGTCCGAACGAGTCCACAAGCGCACAGATACACCGCTGTAGCCCTTCCCTAAGGAAGGTGAGTATTCCAAGGGTTATCGTATCCAAGGAACGATGTACACTATCTTCTATGCTAGTATGGACGGTCCAAGGACACCAAACTCTGGCTGGGATAGATATGGGGGATGAGAAGCACTTACTGAGGGTCTTGAGTCAAGGAAAAGACTTGGTCGCCATGTAGTCCTCCCCGTGGGGCGCCGGCACACCCTAGCTTTCAATGGTCTAAGTGTGCAACCGGCCTTGGGGCCCTACTCGGTACATGGGCACGGAGGATTTCAAAGGGTCCAACAGGCTGTCACCACTGCGGCCTACCTCTATCGTTACACGAATGCACGTGGTATCCGTAGGATAACCTGTGAGGACTTGTGTGGTCGGAGGACCAGTGGATGGTCGCTCCTTAGTGATGAGTGATTGACAACGATGTGTGGACTGACTCTTGGCCTAGTATTGCAGGTGCAGGTTACGGCTTAATTCACGTGGTGGAGGTAAAGATCAAGTGCGAAATGTCTATGTCTGTGTGACCTATTAGGAGCGGAGAGACAAGTAGGCTTCGATCGAGGTACCCGGTGGCCGACGGGATCAAGTGCGGGCAGTACGCTGGCAAGAAGAGCAAGACGACGTCGAGAGGGATGGAGCGGGTGGGCCTGACTGGCCTGACTGGTGCTGACCGATCTGACCGGTGGGAGGACCTGTCTGACCAGTGGGTCCCGTGGCGTCCGAAAAGTTCGAAGCGGAGGACACGCAGCGCGCTCGTGAGGCTTGCGTGGAGGTGAAGCAGATTGTGGTCGGCGGGCGTCCGTCCGATGGAGATATCAACCAAAGTTCCCAAAGTGATCTTGGTGGGCGTGTATCTTAAGTTAAGTAAGTAGGGGTAGTTTGGTCATTCGATGGCCTTGTAACACCCTAGTTTGCATTTTGGCTAGGATTTCAAATTTTCATCAAAATTTGCTAGAATTAAATAGAGTGTGTGTGCAACCTTTTGAAAATAAATAATATTTTCTAAAATAAATAAATGAATCATAGGTTATAAATATTTGTTTGTTGCATTCATGCTGCAATGCATAGTTTTAATTAAGGGAAAAATGAGTTTGAGTTTTCAAAACTCGAATAGGTTCACCTATGGTTCGACCCTTGTATCCCTATCTCTAAAGCCTCTCTAACCTTTAGAGCTTAATCTCGTCTTCGAATCTAGCTCATCTCTCTCTCTCTACCCAAGCGTCATCCCTCGTCTCTCCCTCTAAAATCTTTCTTGGACTGTCTCTCCTCTCTCCAAAACGCATTCCCTCTTTCTCCCTCTTATTCTTTGTTAGATCCAATCTCTCTCCATACACACACACACACACACATATATATATACATACATATATATATATATAAGCATGTATATCTAATATCTTTTAAACCCAAGCCCTTAATCCAAGCCCAACCCACCTTTGTCTAACCCCCTTTCCTTGGGCTCAAAACCTCCATCAAAACCAAGCCCACACCATTCCCCTCCTCTCTTCGACTCAAAGCCTCTACGGCCCAGCCCTCCCCTTTCCTTCTCCCTTCCTCTCCTGGGCCAAACCGACCGTAGCCCACCTCCTTCCCTTTCTCTTGCGCCAGCCCACCTTCCTCCTCCTCTTTGGGGCCAAGCCTAGCCGGCCCAGCTTGGCCCGCGAACCCCCTTCTTCCTCCTCCCACTATCGACTGGGTCCCACCTGTCATCTCCTCCACCTTCCTTTTCCTCCCCCTCCTCTTAACTGGCAAACACAGCAACACCGTCCCCCACTGCCGTCAGCGAGCCCTCAGTGAGCTTCGTCACGTCCTCCTCTTTCTCCCCGTCCAATCCCCACGCGAAATGGTGCCCTTTAGTGCCCAGGCCACCTTGTCTGGTGAAGCTCCGGCGAGCCGCCACCGAGCGCCGCTGTCCTGAGCCCCCTCCGGTGACCTCAAACCGACCAGAGTGCCCCCAGCTGTCCATCGCCAACTCAACGGCCCAGATTAGATCGGGGCGTACCCCTTGGATCGGTCCACCGTGGACCAGTGGACCAAGTCCATGGCGCTGTCCACAACCGCGTCACCAGCCTAGTCAGTGGTCACGTCACCTGTCCAGCCAACCAGCTCGCGCCACATGTAGTCACATCAGCTAAACAGCCCTGTCAACCGTGCTTTTTCACAAAACCCCCTGCAGAACACATAAATACTACCCACCTTTCTCTGTGTCTTGGTCCTTTTGCACATAAAATCTCAGAAAGACCCCACCTTTGATTGTTAAGCCCTGGCCGAGCCTTTTTGTACACCGAACCCCGAGTTTTCACCTATTCGCGACCATAATTTCTCTGAGTCTTGCGGATCTTCTTAGTTAGCCCCTGAAACAAATAGTTTATCACGTCTAGGTCCCTGCAACCTTCCAAATCTCATATCTTCCACGTTTTAGCTCCGTTCCAGCTCGTTTAAGTTGCGTTAGGTTCGTATCGTCATAGAGTACGTGTTACCAATGATGTTTACCATGTTTCATGTTTCTAAACATTAAAGTTGTATTAATTTGATTAATGTCCAACTAAATCTCTTTTGAATAAAATCAAATATAGGTTTAACCTTCGTGTTTTCCTTAATAAAAATTAACTTGATCAATTCAAACATAAATATGTTTTAAATATAACTTGTTTAGCTCAACTCGACACATGTTTTAGCTCGTTAGTTGCTCTCACATGGAGTTTCTTTTATAAAGATAAATGTTAAATTGGTATAGATTCTAATAAACTTTTATAAATAAAATATGACTAGGTTTATACCGTGCTTTCTATTCAAATATAATCTGATTAAGTTACAACATGTGGTATTTCTTTGAAATACCCATTAAACATATTTCTTGAATTAAAATAAATCCAGCATATAATTCCCTTCTTTCTTATAATATAACCTTAACCGATAGTTGTGCCCTTTCTACCCGTAGCTTCATAGCTAGCTTGTCTTAGCTAGCTGTATGATGTTTTCTAAAATGATTTTATTATCTGGTGTATTGTTCTTAGTGGTAGCATTGTGTTGTTTCAGTTGATTGCTGCGTGCAGGAACGTCTCTGAGCGGTGGAGCATCGGGAAACGGGCAAGTGTCCTTGACATCTTGCTATTTTACACCTTTATGTTTTATTCACAATAATCACTGCTTTATTTATGCTTTCTTGCGTTAGATGTCTAAATTGATGGGAATCCTATTAAGGACTATTTACTAGATTTTTCATGACATTCCTTGCTTACCCTTAGAGGTTACCTATATTGGGTAGAATATGCTCAGTTTGCTCAACATGGGTTGGTTTTAATCTCAAACTTGATTAATGATTATGCAACATGTTAATGTGGGTTATGGTTAGCAACATGAACAAACTAGGCGACTCGAGCAAGTGGTTTGAATGGTGGTTTGTGATTGCTTGATGTTGGCCTTGCGTGAGTCAACTTTATAAGGACTGGTCTGTGGAGTGACCACCTGGGACATACAGTACAACCACGAGAACTAATGGGCTATGGTCTTGGCAAAGTAAGTAGGGTAACCCAGCGGACTATGTTAGGCTGTCTGGGCTGGATGAGGGCGTAGTTCCCAAGAGTCCGGCAAGGCTAAATGATGGGTCTTGTACCCTGAGACTGGCTAATGCGCGCTGGTGAACCTATGTAAAGGCCTCGTAGCGTCTCTATGCTATCACACCTAAGGAAGTGTGAAAGTGCCTGATCCGCACAGCATAGTTGGGTTTAATGTTCCTTTGAATGTTTACGCGACTCGTGGGTAAAGATGTACAACCTCTGCAGAGTGTTAAAAACTGTTATAACAGTTGTGCTCCCGGTCAAGAGCGGCCTGGACCCTCACATGGTTAGTTGGTGGTTTGGGTGGATCACAGTGGTGCAACTATGGTTTGGGAGCTGGTTTTGGTTCTACGATGTTTCAACATTAGGATCAGGATAGGTGGGTGCCTGTGCCTTGAATGGTTTGGGAAGCCTTATACACAATAAATTCTAGGTGCTTAATTAAAACTTGACTAACTAAAACTTGAGCTTTGCAGTCCACCAAATAAAGCCTTCCTTGCTTTAAGCCAGCATGTTATACATACTTTTCCCTCCACTTGCGGAGTACACACCTCTAGGTGTACTCACCATTTTCCCTTTCAACCCCTGCTGTTCTCTCCCCATTGCTGGTCAGATAGTAAGAAGCTAGAAGGGGAAGCTGGAACCAGAAGATCGTGAAGACCTGGAGTTCTAGGTTGGCGTGCCCCCAGTCGACGTTCCTATGGAAGATGGTGCCTGCTCCGCTGCGATAGAATAACAAAGTGTAATTTTCTGTTTAGACCCTCTAGTCATTTTGTATCTTTTAAACATTGTAATGATATATGTTGTGATATTACACTGATGATGTTACTTTATGCATGAGTTTTGATCTTGCACATGCATAAAGGGTACATTCGGTTTGTCCTTATAAAACCGGGTGTTACAGCCCTCCATATATACTCACTTGTGAGGGAGATGGCAGCCAACTCTTGGAACCCTAGACCATTTGCTCTTTTCTTTTTCCTAGTTTTTCCTAGGCTAGCGTGAGAGCTTCATGTTGCATCTAGAGAGAGGGATGGATGATCGGGTGGCTTGCTAGACCTTGTATGAACCTTTATTGGTATGTATAGAAGCTTCGGCGTGGTTCCTCAAGTGCTCTAGTTGTTCCTCCCATTTTCCTTTTTGGTGATTTTCGGAGCCCATTTTTGTATTTTCGTGGTGGGATTTTGGGGGTGTTTTCCCAGGGGATTTGTTGGTGGATTCACTCATGAGAATATTGTGCCTCTTTTCTTGGTGATTTGTCCCCTCCAAATCCGTGGAAAGGCCTTCGATTTTGGGGTGTTCGGAGTTCCTTGTGTTCTTGGGGTTAGAGCACGAGATTTGTGATTCCTCCTATTCTAGAGAGATTTGGGGCATATGCTTCAAACTAGAGGTCATCCATGAGGTGTTTCTACCTTCCCCAAAGTTTATCTTCAATCCGTAGAGCGAATCGGGAGATCGGGCGAAGAGAATCAAGGGGTTGACCCGCGGGTGGAGTTCTTCCTGAGTTGCCCAGACTTGACCTGTCTGACCGGTGCCTCCCACTGGTCTAACCGGTGCAAGTCCTTGTGGGTCTTTTGCTCGGGGGAACATGTGGTTGAGTGGAGTGGTTCTTGTGTGTTCCCAGGTTCAGTTCTTGGTGAGGTTCTCCTTTGTTTGCTCCTTCTTGGCTAGGTTCGAGTAGTTCGTGTTGCTGGTGGTTTCTTGGTTTGAGGTGGTTTTTGTTCTAGGGCCTAGAGATCTTGTTGAGGCTCTCTAGAACGTTTCTGTGCATGTTGCTATGCACACCGGCCTGACTGGTGCAGCTTACCATCCTGACCATTACCATCGGTCTGACCGGTGTGCCTCACCGGCCCGACCGGTGTAACACAGGCAGCAGGTAGCACAGTTTTCAACTGCGGTGTTTCGGTTGCTTCTTTGGGTGGAGATACTTGTTCCTAGGATCAGTAGCTCCTCCAGTGGCTACGTGGTCTTGGCAAGGTGTGCGCAGGATTACTCGGAAGTGAAATCGGGGTATAGGCCGAGGTTCTTCTTGGGAAGAATTTTTTATCGGCTCCCATTCACTCCCCCCGTCTCTGGTCGCCAATCCGGTCTTTCAATTGGTATCAGAGCCGGTTACGGATCTCCTTCATTCTAACCAGTCTAAGATCCAAAGATGGGTGACTATGGAAAGGGGTCGGGTCCTCCACACTTTAATGGAAAGAACTACCAGATGTGCGAGAGGCGCATGGGCGCGTTTTTGCATGGGAAAGGACAGCTGATTTGGGATGTGACGCAAAATGCAAACTATGTCATTCCCGATAGTTTCATCCTTCCAGGTGCTCGAGACATGTTTGAGGCCAATAGCAAGGCCATGGATTACTTGTTCCATGCTCTTTGTGCTGCGGAGTTCGATCACGTGTATGGAGAGGATGTGGCCGGCAAGATTTGGGTTAAGCTGAGGAATGCTAATGTTGGGAACGCTCAGGTGCAGGCTCGCTTATTTGCCACTCACCGCGGAGAGTACGAGACCTTCACTCATCTCCTCGGTGAGTCGATTGATGCCATGTTCCAGCGCTTCAGCTGTATTGTGAACAACATGAGGGCCAATGTGATGGTGCTTCCATACACAGATCATGATAGAGCTATCAAGATCTTGCACTCACTTAACAGATCCCTGTGGAGTGCCAAGGTCGAGGCCATCTTGGAGTCCGGTGTGTATGAGACATTGACTGAGGATGAGCTGTTCTCTAAGCTCAAGTCGTCGGAGGTGGATCGTGGCCTGAGAGCCAAGGCTGAGAGCCCGACTGTGTCACATAGTCTTGCTCTCGTGTCCGGATCTAGTGGAAGGACTAACACTAACTCCTCTTCGAGGATGTTCTCTCTGTCTTCCTTTGTGTCCTTGCCAGACGAGGAGTTTGACGAGCTTGGAGAGGACAAGCTATCTTTAGTGACCCAGAAGTTCGAGAGGCTGCTCGAGAACTGTGTGAACATGAGGAGGACCACACGTACGTGCTACAGATGTGGCAAGCAGGGACACTTCATTGTCGAGTGCCCACAAGAGATCGAGCCCAAGAACGAGTACAAGCACCGTCCAAGGATCGAGAACAAGCACCGCTCGAGGCGTGAGCACAAGCACAAGTACAAGGACAAGGACAAGCAGAGGTCGAGGAAGGGCGGCTACGACAAGAAGAAGAAGGCTCGGGCGATGGTGGGAGCGAGCGATGTCGACTCCAGTTCCTGCTACACCTCGTCCAGTTCCAGCGACAATGACGACGACGACAAGCGCAAGAACAAGAAGCACGATTACAAGAACCTCAACGGCCTGAGTTGCTTTGCACGAGAGAACGGCTTCTGCGGCATGGTGTAGCGAACATGGCCCCATATGCCATTTGTTCAAGTTTGATGTTGGTGATTAATGACAACATGATCAATGGGACTAACTATATTGTTGAGCATGTCTTTGTAGATATTTCTAGGTCCCAAGTATGCAAAAATACCACATGCCAAAATGAGAAGATGCGGCAAGCAGGGACACCTCATCACCGAGTGCCCACAAGAGATCGAGCCCAAGAAGAAGAAGAAGAGAAATGACATCGTCAGATGAACTGACGGTACCTTAGAAGCAAGCGTCAGTGCAATGGTCAGAGGATTTGGTATGCTGTGTTAAAGACCAAGTCAAATGGGGACCGTCGGATGAACCGACGGTGAGTTTTTTAGTTGCACCGGATGATTGACCAGAGGCGAAGCAGAAGAGTCAAAGGCGTCGGATGAACCGACGGTCCATCAGTGGGCACTGTTAGTCTATCCGATGGTTCGTGAGATCAAGACAGGGAGGAGCTAGCGCAAGAGGCAGTTGCACCGGATCAACCGACAGGCTAAGCATCGGTTCATCCGCGCGGCCTCGTTATAGCTAACAGTAAGGTTTTTCCGCGGAACCCTTCAGCACCGGATGAACTGACGGACAGCAGAGGAGTGTCGGTCGAAGCGTCAGATGAATTATGCCAGCAGGATGCAACGGCTATGATGACGTGGAGGAGCACCGGATGAAGCGCTACCTTGGAAAAGTACAACGTCGGTTCATCCGATGGTGTGTTTTCTGCTAGCTGTTGAGCAACAGCTATTTGGTCACCATGGGCTATTTATACCTCCTCCACTAGCCCATTTGAAGTTGCTGGATGCTGAGGAAGACCAGAGGAGTGTGGGACACATAGAAGATCATATCCAAGCCATCCAAGTACTAAATTGCTCATCCATAGACTTGCACATGCTTTCCGTGTGTGCTTAGTGTTAGGCTTAGCTTGGAGCTGAGTGAGTGCAAGGTGTGCCTACCTTGTGAGGTGATTCTCGAGTGGATCAAGCTGTACAAGGTGCGCCGGAAGCCTAGGAGATTAGGTGGCTCTACGGTAAATGTCTTCGACCCTCCGGCTTGGTGTGGAGCGGCGAGGACACTTTGTGCGGGGGACGTGGAGACCCCCTTCCCTTGGTGGAGAAGCTCCTTAGTGGAGGCGGCATCAAGGTGACCAAGGGAACTTGGCAAGGGCCTTTGTCGCAAGTCAAGTGGTGCTTTTGGGAGAGACTTGGTGACCGGGAAGCAAAACTCTTGTGTGGAGTGCTTCAACAACGTGGACTAGGGGTCGCTTAGTGCCTACCGATACCACGGGATAAATCGCGTGTCAAGAGTTTGCTTCCTCTCATCCCCCTTTACGTTTCCGCATTACTCTCTTGCAATCTTTACTTGCCTTTACTTTCCTAGAGTAGTATCTTGCCAGGATTGGCTATAGGTTTCAAAACTTGTTTTGGGATGGGAGTTTCACACTAGAACAACCATAGTTGCACATCTAGATAGCATGTTCTAGTGTATGTTCTATGCAAAGTAGTGAAAGCCATAGGTTAAGTTTTAAGTTGCCTAATTCACCACCTCCCCCTCTTAGGCTACGAGCATCTGATTCCTTACAAGTGTTATCAGAGCCGGGACTCACTTCCTTCACAAGGATACGCTAATTCGATTCGCAATTTGTGAAAATCGGCTCATTTGATTGGTTAGGATTCACCGCCTAGTGAGTTGCTCTTTAGAGGATGAAAGGGGTGGATACCTTAGGTTTGGCACGGGTTATCCTTGTTGGAAGGTCCTCATGGAAGCTTATTTACAAGCTAAGGATCTTGATGTTTGGAGGGTCACTAGTGAGGGCATGAGAAATGGTACTAGGAAGGAGAAGCTATTTGATGTTATTGCAAAGAGTATCATTTTATGCTCTGTAGATTTAGGTGTTTTCAATAGAGTTTCTACTAGTGAAAATGAGAGTTCAAACGAAGTAGCTAATGAACGCTACAATTGTCTCCTTGAGGAATTCAATAGCTTTAAGCAACTTGAGAATGAAAATGCCGAATCCATGTACTCAGGCCTAAATGTTCTTATCAATGAGATTAATGGTTTAGGTGTGAAGGACATCACGGACTTCAACATGAACCGCAAGATCCTTGAAAGTCTCCGGAAGCCCGATTATGACTTGGTGAAAGCTATCATCTATGAGAAGAAGCTTGAAGAGTTGAAGCCATCTCAAATCTTGAGCAAGATCATGGCACATGAATTACAAATCATGCCCAAGTCCAATATAGCTTCCAAGGATGGGCTCAAGACAAAGGAAGAACCAAAAGTTGAGCTCAATCCAACACCCCAAGAACCATCTTCTGCAACCGCAAGCCATGCTCTCTCAAGCCGACAAGAGAAGAAGATGAGAAGGATGTCAATTCATGAAAGCTCAAGTGATGATGATGGTGATGACGAAGAAGGATCCTTAAGTGATGAAGAGGTCGAGTCGATGGTTGGCATGTACGTGAAGAAGATCTTCAAGTATGTGAAGAAAATCAACATGTACGACTACAATGTCCACTTGAGAGAAGGGCGTCATCATCAACATATCAAGTTCACCAAGATCAAGCGCAAGAAGAAGGTGGCCAAGGAGAGGAAGCCGAAGAAAGAAGCATTCACCGCCATCGGTGAGAGGACAAGTGGTGGAGAATCAAGTTCTTGTAGCTCAAGTGATGAATGAAGCAAGAACTTCACCACCCGCTTCATGCAAGGTCCCCTATCATCATCACACATGTGCCTTATGGCCCAAGGTATGGAAAGCAATGTAAGTGATGATGAATCCGATGCCACATCAATTGATGATCTTGTTGAGCTAGTCAATGAGCAAAAAGAAATCCTTGAAAAATAAGCTAATGAAATAAAAGAACTTAATGCTCTCAATGATCTTAGTGCTACCCTTGCTAAAATTATGAACATTTGTTGTGCAAATTGAATTTGCATAGCGAGGAGCATGAAGAGCTAAAATCTAAGCAAGCGAGCATTGAGATTAAAACTAATGATTTATTTGAGCCAAATGAATCATCTATCCCTTACGCAATTCCTATATCCAAGGTAGATGCTTCAACTTCTTGTATTGATTTAATTGACGAATCTTGCTCACCACTTGCAATGAGAATGTTGTGATTATGAGCATGAAGAATGATGAGCTCAAGCAAGAAGTAAAATGGCTCCGAGAGAGGTTGGTTAGCTTGATTGGCAAGGGCAAGAACAATGAGGAAAAGTAGAAGCTTCTCAAGACATGAAGGGCAATGTCCAACCTTCTCAACATAACCGTGATGACATGGTGAAGAAGCTTGAGAAGGGATCAACCGTGACTTGCTACAAGTGTCATGAAGAAGGGCACAAATTCTACAAATGCCCTCAATTCGTCAAGAAGATGGACAAGGGTGAGAAGAAGAAGATGAACACCACCATTAAGAGCTCTCTCATCTACACCAAGCCCAATCGCAAGAACAAGACCAAGAGGAACTCCTATGTCATCAAGAAGAAGGCTAATGGCAAGGTGGTTGCACACAAGGTTGGTAAGATGAAGGATTAGGGTTGGAACCAACCCATTTGGGTGCCCAAGGAAGTCATTACCAACATGAAGGGGCCTCAAATGGTTTGGGTTCCTAAGGCCATGTGAAGGCCAAGAGATCGGGGACTTGGGAGGCTTGGCACAAAGAAGTAGTGAAGATTCAAGAAGCCAAGCTTGCAAGATTGGACATGTGTTGCCCAAGCTCCCCGGTTAAGGTAATGGAAACTAGAACTCATCTTATATCATTGTAGCTCCATTACCTTGTCTAGGTTGCATTTGTTGCCATGCCTAGTTATTTACATATGGTAGGTTGCTTGTGTCATGTGCTAACCCATGAGCAACCTACATGGTTTGATTAGGGTGTAGGAAAACTACACCTGTTTCTTTCATGATGCATGTTTTCATATATATCTCTTTGCATCATGAGCAAGCTATACGGTTAGCTTCCCTTTTGTTGTCATAAACAATGTGCATACATTTGGTTGGTGATTCAAACACTAAATACACACATTTAGGGGGAGCTCATCCTATGGTTTGTTTGTGGGACTAACATTGTTTTAAGCTTACCTTGTGTAGTCCCTTGGTGACGCGTTCCGGTGCGGTATTTCATTCTAAGAGAATGCTATTTCACTCTAAATGTGATGTAACATCTCTAAGAGAGTGAATATAGCAATATGAGCTTCATGCTAATGAGTCATGTCCTTGCGAGCTTATGTCTCTAAAAAAGTTCAAAGGCAATGAACTCATACATTCCTAATCCTTGTGGTACCCCAAGTGTCTTCTTTGCAAGCTTCTTTCAAAGTGGTGTCACCTCCAAGTGATATCATTTCCAAGTGGCTTATCTCAATGTGGTGCCAACAAGGTAAAAGAGGAACATCTCCCGGAGGTATGCAATGCTCAAAATCTACAAGTCGTAATGTTACAAGAAATCTCTTGTCTTTTAAGCTACCTCCTTGCATGATATGCTCTAAGCTTCCTTATCTTACAAGTATTTGTAGTTGTGCACTTGTTTTCACACTATCTTTTTGAGCACACACTTAGGGGGAGCTTAGTTTATATCATGCTAGTCTCATGAGCTAGTGATCCACCTTAGTTATTCTTACATGTGGTATCTTCATTGATATCATACATATGGATCATAGTTCACGCGGCTTTCTCCCTTGTACTTAACATTTCTCTTTGAGCTATGATTACTAGGACTTGCTAAATTTCCTTTGGAGACTCTCTTGGTTTGGACACTTTTTGGAGATTTTATTCCAAAGGGGGAGAATTTGGAGCCAAAGCAAGCTATGTGTTTCCAAAGGGGGAAGAAGCAAGCTATGTGTGAACATAGGAAGAGAAGATCATGAAAGAGGGAGAACACATCTAGGGGGAGTTGGATGATGGTAAGCATCCAAGCAAGTGTAAGGTTCAGTTTTGTCAATTTTTGCAAATTTATGCTTGCTTTGATTGTGTTGTCATAAATCACCAAAAAGGGGGAGATTGTAGCGAACATGGCCTCATATGCTATTTATTCAAGTTTCATTTTTGTGATCAATGACAACATGATCAATGGGACTAACTATATTGTTGAGCATGTCTTTGTAGACATTTCTAGGTCCCAAGTATGCAAAAATACCACATGCCAAAATGAGAAGACTGTATATGTTTTGAGGGTCTAAACCGTGGAAGAAGAAGAAGAGAAATGACACCGTTGGATGAACCGACGGTACCTTAGAAGCAAGCGTCGGTGCAATGGCCGGAGGATTTGGTATGCTGTGTTAAAGACCAAGTCAAATGGGGACCGTCGGATGAACCGACGGTGAGTTTTTTAGTTGCACCGGATGATTGACCAGAGGCGAAGCAGAAGAGTCAAAGGCGTCGGATGAACCGACGGTCCATCAGTGGGCACTGTTAGTCTATCCGATGGTTCGTGAGATCAAGACAGGGAGGAGCTAGCGCAAGAGGCAGTTGCACCGGATCAACCGACAGGCTAAGCATCGGTTCATCCGCGCGGCCTCGTTATAGCTAACAGTAAGGTTTTTCCGCGGAACCCTTCAGCACCGGATGAACTGACGGACAGCAGAGGAGTGTCGGTCGAAGCGTCAGATGAATTATGCCAGCAGGATGCAACGGCTATGATGACGTGGAGGAGCACCGGATGAAGCGCTACCTTGGAAAAGTACAACGTCGGTTCATCCGATGGTGTGTTTTCTGCTAGCTGTTGAGCAACAGCTATTTGGTCACCATGGGCTATTTATACCTCCTCCACTAGCCCATTTGAAGTTGCTGGATGCTGAGGAAGACCAGAGGAGTGTGGGACACATAGAAGATCATATCCAAGCCATCCAAGTACTAAATTGCTCATCCATAGACTTGCACATGCTTTCCGTGTGTGCTTAGTGTTAGGCTTAGCTTGGAGCTGAGTGAGTGCAAGGTGTGCCTACCTTGTGAGGTGATTCTCGAGTGGATCAAGCTGTACAAGGTGCGCCGGAAGCCTAGGAGATTAGGTGGCTCTACGGTAAATGTCTTCGACCCTCCGGCTTGGTGTGGAGCGGCGAGGACACTTTGTGCGGGGGACGTGGAGACCCCCTTCCCTTGGTGGAGAAGCTCCTTAGTGGAGGCGGCATCAAGGTGACCAAGGGAACTTGGCAAGGGCCTTTGTCGCAAGTCAAGTGGTGCTTTTGGGAGAGACTTGGTGACCGGGAAGCAAAACTCTTGTGTGGAGTGCTTCAACAACGTGGACTAGGGGTCGCTTAGTGCCTACCGATACCACGGGATAAATCGCGTGTCAAGAGTTTGCTTCCTCTCATCCCCCTTTACGTTTCCGCATTACTCTCTTGCAATCTTTACTTGCCTTTACTTTCCTAGAGTAGTATCTTGCCAGGATTGGCTATAGGTTTCAAAACTTGTTTTGGGATGGGAGTTTCACACTAGAACAACCATAGTTGCACATCTAGATAGCATGTTCTAGTGTATGTTCTATGCAAAGTAGTGAAAGCCATAGGTTAAGTTTTAAGTTGCCTAATTCACCACCTCCCCCTCTTAGGCTACGAGCATCTGATTCCTTACAAGTGTTATCAGAGCCGGGACTCACTTCCTTCACAAGGATACGCTAATTCGATTCGCAATTTGTGAAAATCGGCTCATTTGATTGGTTAGGATTCACCGCCTAGTGAGTTGCTCTTTAGAGGATGAAAGGGGTGGATACCTTAGGTTTGGCACGGGTTATCCTTGTTGGAAGGTCCTCATGGAAGCTTATTTACAAGCTAAGGATCTTGATGTTTGGAGGGTCACTAGTGAGGGCATGAGAAATGGTACTAGGAAGGAGAAGCTATTTGATGTTATTGCAAAGAGTATCATTTTATGCTCTGTAGATTTAGGTGTTTTCAATAGAGTTTCTACTAGTGAAAATGAGAGTTCAAACGAAGTAGCTAATGAACGCTACAATTGTCTCCTTGAGGAATTCAATAGCTTTAAGCAACTTGAGAATGAAAATGCCGAATCCATGTACTCAGGCCTAAATGTTCTTATCAATGAGATTAATGGTTTAGGTGTGAAGGACATCACGGACTTCAACATGAACCGCAAGATCCTTGAAAGTCTCCGGAAGCCCGATTATGACTTGGTGAAAGCTATCATCTATGAGAAGAAGCTTGAAGAGTTGAAGCCATCTCAAATCTTGAGCAAGATCATGGCACATGAATTACAAATCATGCCCAAGTCCAATATAGCTTCCAAGGATGGGCTCAAGACAAAGGAAGAACCAAAAGTTGAGCTTAATCCAACACCCCAAGAACCATCTTCTGCAACCGCAAGCCATGCTCTCTCAAGCCGACAAGAGAAGAAGATGAGAAGGATGTCAATTCATGAAAGCTCAAGTGATGATGATGGTGATGACGAAGAAGGATCCTTAAGTGATGAAGAGGTCGAGTCGATGGTTGGCATGTACGTGAAGAAGATCTTCAAGTATGTGAAGAAAATCAACATGTACGACTACAATGTCCACTTGAGAGAAGGGCGTCATCATCAACATATCAAGTTCACCAAGATCAAGCGCAAGAAGAAGGTGGCCAAGGAGAGGAAGCCGAAGAAAGAAGCATTCACCGCCATCGGTGAGAGGACAAGTGGTGGAGAATCAAGTTCTTGTAGCTCAAGTGATGAATGAAGCAAGAACTTCACCACCCGCTTCATGCAAGGTCCCCTATCATCATCACACATGTGCCTTATGGCCCAAGGTATGGAAAGCAATGTAAGTGATGATGAATCCGATGCCACATCAATTGATGATCTTGTTGAGCTAGTCAATGAGCAAAAAGAAATCCTTGAAAAATAAGCTAATGAAATAAAAGAACTTAATGCTCTCAATGATCTTAGTGCTACCCTTGCTAAAATTATGAACATTTGTTGTGCAAATTGAATTTGCATAGCGAGGAGCATGAAGAGCTAAAATCTAAGCAAGCGAGCATTGAGATTAAAACTAATGATTTATTTGAGCCAAATGAATCATCTATCCCTTACGCAATTCCTATATCCAAGGTAGATGCTTCAACTTCTTGTATTGATTTAATTGACGAATCTTGCTCACCACTTGCAATGAGAATGTTGTGATTATGAGCATGAAGAATGATGAGCTCAAGCAAGAAGTAAAATGGCTCCGAGAGAGGTTGGTTAGCTTGATTGGCAAGGGCAAGAACAATGAGGAAAAGTAGAAGCTTCTCAAGACATGAAGGGCAATGTCCAACCTTCTCAACATAACCGTGATGACATGGTGAAGAAGCTTGAGAAGGGATCAACCGTGACTTGCTACAAGTGTCATGAAGAAGGGCACAAATTCTACAAATGCCCTCAATTCGTCAAGAAGATGGACAAGGGTGAGAAGAAGAAGATGAACACCACCATTAAGAGCTCTCTCATCTACACCAAGCCCAATCGCAAGAACAAGACCAAGAGGAACTCCTATGTCATCAAGAAGAAGGCTAATGGCAAGGTGGTTGCACACAAGGTTGGTAAGATGAAGGATTAGGGTTGGAACCAACCCATTTGGGTGCCCAAGGAAGTCATTACCAACATGAAGGGGCCTCAAATGGTTTGGGTTCCTAAGGCCATGTGAAGGTCAAGAGATCGGGGACTTGGGAGGCTTGGCACAAAGAAGTAGTGAAGATTCAAGAAGCCAAGCTTGCAAGATTGGACATGTGTTGCCCAAGCTCCCCGGTTAAGGTAATGGAAACTAGAACTCATCTTATATCATTGTAGCTCCATTACCTTGTCTAGGTTGCATTTGTTGCCATGCCTAGTTATTTACATATGGTAGGTTGCTTGTGTCATGTGCTAACCCATGAGCAACCTACATGGTTTGATTAGGGTGTAGGAAAACTACACCTGTTTCTTTCATGATGCATGTTTTCATATATATCTCTTTGCATCATGAGCAAGCTATACGGTTAGCTTCCCTTTTGTTGTCATAAACAATGTGCATACATTTGGTTGGTGATTCAAACACTAAATACACACATTTAGGGGGAGCTCATCCTATGGTTTGTTTGTGGGACTAACATTGTTTTAAGCTTACCTTGTGTAGTCCCTTGGTGACGCGTTCCGGTGCGGTATTTCATTCTAAGAGAATGCTATTTCACTCTAAATGTGATGTAACATCTCTAAGAGAGTGAATATAGCAATATGAGCTTCATGCTAATGAGTCATGTCCTTGCGAGCTTATGTCTCTAAAAAAGTTCAAAGGCAATGAACTCATACATTCCTAATCCTTGTGGTACCCCAAGTGTCTTCTTTGCAAGCTTCTTTCAAAGTGGTGTCACCTCCAAGTGATATCATTTCCAAGTGGCTTATCTCAATGTGGTGCCAACAAGGTAAAAGAGGAACATCTCCCGGAGGTATGCAATGCTCAAAATCTACAAGTCGTAATGTTACAAGAAATCTCTTGTCTTTTAAGCTACCTCCTTGCATGATATGCTCTAAGCTTCCTTATCTTACAAGTATTTGTAGTTGTGCACTTGTTTTCACACTATCTTTTTGAGCACACACTTAGGGGGAGCTTAGTTTATATCATGCTAGTCTCATGAGCTAGTGATCCACCTTAGTTATTCTTACATGTGGTATCTTCATTGATATCATACATATGGATCATAGTTCACGCGGCTTTCTCCCTTGTACTTAACATTTCTCTTTGAGCTATGATTACTAGGACTTGCTAAATTTCCTTTGGAGACTCTCTTGGTTTGGACACTTTTTGGAGATTTTATTCCAAAGGGGGAGAATTTGGAGCCAAAGCAAGCTATGTGTTTCCAAAGGGGGAAGAAGCAAGCTATGTGTGAACATAGGAAGAGAAGATCATGAAAGAGGGAGAACACATCTAGGGGGAGTTGGATGATGGTAAGCATCCAAGCAAGTGTAAGGTTCAGTTTTGTCAATTTTTGCAAATTTATGCTTGCTTTGATTGTGTTGTCATAAATCACCAAAAAGGGGGAGATTGTAGCGAACATGGCCTCATATGCTATTTATTCAAGTTTCATTTTTGTGATCAATGACAACATGATCAATGGGACTAACTATATTGTTGAGCATGTCTTTGTAGACATTTCTAGGTCCCAAGTATGCAAAAATACCACATGCCAAAATGAGAAGACTGTATATGTTTTGAGGGTCTAAACCGTGGAAGAAGAAGAAGAGAAATGACACCGTTGGATGAACCGACGGTACCTTAGAAGCAAGCGTCGGTGCAATGGCCGGAGGATTTGGTATGCTGTGTTAAAGACCAAGTCAAATGGGGACCTTCGGATGAACTGACGGTGAGTTTTTTAGTTGCACCGGATGATTGACCAGAGGCGAAGTAGAAGAGTCAAAGGCGTCGGATGAACCGACGTTCCATCAGTGGGCACCGTCGGTCTATCCGATGGTTCGTGAGATCAAGACAGGGAGGAGCTGGCGCTGGAGGCAGTTGCATCGGATGAACCGGCGGGCTTAAGGATCGGTTCATCCGACGGCCTGGTTATAGCTACAGTAAGGTTATTCCGCGGAACCCTTCAGCACCGGATGAACCGACGGACAGCAGAGGAGTGTCGGTCAAAGCGTCGGATGAATTATGTCAGCAAGATGCAATGGCTATGATGATGTGGAGGAGCACCGGATGAAACGCTGCCATGGAACAGTACAGCGTCGGTTCATCCGACGGTGTGTTTTCTGCTAGCCGTTGAGCAGCAGCTAGTTGGTCACCATGGGCTATTTATACCCCGTCCACTCACCCATTTGAAGTTGCTGGATGCTGAGGAAGACCAGAGGGGTGTGAGACACATAGAAGATCATATCCAAGCTATCCAAGTGCTAAATTGCTCATCCATTGACTTGCACATGCTTTGTGTGTGTGCTTAGTGTTAGGCTTAGCTTAGAGCTGAGTGAGTGCAAGGTGTTCCTACCTTGTGAGGTGATCCTCGAGTGGATCAAGTTGTACAAGGTGCGCCGAAAGCCTTGGAGCCTAGGTGCCTCTCCGGTAAACGTCTTCGACCCTCCGGCTTGGTGTGGAGCGGCGAGGACACTTTGTGCGGGGGACGTGCAGAACCCCTTCCCTTGGTGGAGAAGCTCCTTAGTGGAGGCGGCATCAAGGTGACACAGGGAACTTGGCAAGAGTCATTGTGGCAAGTCAAGTGGTGCTCTTGGGAGAGACTTAGTGACTGGGAAGCAAAACTCTTGTGTGGAGTGCTTCAACAACGTGGACTAGGGGTGGCTTAGTGCCTACCGATACCACGGGATAAATCACGTGTCAAGAGTTTTCTTCCTCTCACCCCCCTTTACATTTCCACATTACTCTCTTGCAATCTTTGCTTGCCTTTACTTTCCTAGAGTAGTATCTTGTTAGGATTGGCTATAGGTTGCAAAACTTGTTTTGGGATGAGAGTTTCACACTAGAACAACCATAGTTGCACATCTAGATAGCATGTTCTAGTTTATGTTCTATGCAAAGTAGTGAAAGCCATAGGTTAAGTTTTTAAGTTACCTATTCACCCCCTCCACCTCTTAGGCTACGAGCATCCGATTCCTTACACATGGCCCACAGCTCTGGTAGCAAGAAGAGCTAGAAGGATGACTCGGGATCAGAATCCGAGGATGAGGTATGTGATGAGCTCTCTTCCTTGCACTAGGAGAATGCTGAGTTGGTTGCTTTGCTTGACAACCGTGATAGCATGCTTAGAGAGGCTAAGAAGCTTAGTTAAGAACTTAGGGCCTCGCTAGAAGAAGCTAGGGAGAAGATAGCTGAGCTAGAATCTATGAATCTTGATGCTAGACTTGGGATTGATTCCCTTAAATTGCTCCTGTTGTTATTGATGCTCCTGATTGTGATGACTACAATGCTTTCTTGGCTGATTTGACTGTGCTTAAGGAAAAGCATGCCTCTAAGTTGGAGGAACTAGACTTGCTTAGGGCTCAGCTTGATGAGTTGAAATCTAGGTCTGCTTTACTCGGTGTTTGCACTTCTTGTCCTGTGTTGCATGCCAGACAAGATGAATCTCATGATAGGATTACTTCTTTGGAGGCTGCTTTGAAAGTTCCTATTCCTACATCATGTTGTACATGTGAATTACATTCTGTTAAGAATATGGAACTTGCACACTATGTTGATCGCTTGTGGGATGAAAATGATGAATTGAGAAAATTGATGAGTTGGTTGTCTGGGCATGAGCCACAACTATGTTTGATGATGGCTAAGTTTAAGAGGTTTGATGGTCAGGCGTTGGGTTCTGACAAGATTGGTGAGAGCAGTGGTGAGGGAAGAGAGAAAATTAGAGAGATCCCCATTCCACCACTAACTACAACCATGAACAAATTTGCTCCCAAGCCCAACCACCTATTAAACAAGCTAGACACCACTCCAGATCCACCAGTGTTCCCCCACAAAACAGATAACTTCCCGAAACCAGTGAAGTTCGTGAGCACCCTTGGGAATGTGTTTGGGGGGAAGTTAGGAGAGAAAGTGGTAGAGAAACTGAGAGAAGCTCCACAGCCAAAGCCAAAACCAGTCCGCTTCCATTGTGAGTATTGTGGGAGGGATGGTCATGTGAGCGAGTTTTGTTACAAGAAGAAGAGGGATGATACAATGATGAAGGAGTGGGTAAACATGGACAGGTATTGTCCTTCTCATGATATAGCTAAGCCTCGTATGCCACTACCTAGAGGAGAGGTTGTGGTGAGGTATGTTCCAGCTTGTGGTGCTAGAGGCATTGCTGATCGGGACAGAGGCACTGGCCGGGGTGCACCTGTCAGACCGGTCAGGGGCACCGGTCAGACTGGTGCAGCCTAGAGAGATGGCCTTTTCAGGTTTTGTGATTGTAGAGGTTTTATTTCTGGTGGTGGTGTGTTTGCTGGACGTTCTCCACCTCGTGATCGATATGAGGATGGGAGAGGGTGTCACAGCTTTGGGTTTCAGAGGGCCTACGTATCATGCTTTCCTTTTTGTGGTAGTCGTTCTACTCCAGCGAGTCGTGAGGTGGTACAACATGGTGGTCGTAGGTTTCATTGTGATAGGATGGATGTTGCCAACCCCACTTTTGAGCAAATGGCTCGACACTAGTTTGATTCCTTTTGTGCTAACCCCAGTGTTGAGTCGCTTGCTCATTCTCATTTTCATTTTTGATTTGCAGGTGGGAGGCATGGAGAACGTTTGGTTGATTAACTCTAGTTGTTCGCGACACATGACCGGAGACAGGGGGTGGTTCTCCAGCCTCACCCCGGTAGTGTCAAAGGTGTACATCACTTTCGGGGATAATGGACGAGGACGGGCGCTTTCAGAAGGCGAGGTTAAGGTGAGCAGCTTGGTGACCTTAAAGCATGTGGCTCTAGTCAAGTCACTTAGGTATAAACTGTTGTCAGTATCTCGGTTGCTAGACGAGGGTTATGAGGTGCATTTTATGTTGGGGGCTTCTCGTGTTCTTGACTCTCGAGGCGATCTTGTTTATACGATCGTGCCCGAGGGACGGATCTTTCACGCTGATTTTTCTCAGTCAGTTGGTCCCCCCAGGTGTTTGTTTGCTGGTCCTTCTTCCGAGTTGTGGACATGGCATAGAAGGTTGAGGTACTTGAGCTTTGAGCTACTTTCCCGCTTGAGTGCGCTCGATCTTGTCCGAGGATTGCCTAGGTTGCGTTTTGAGAAGGATTTGGTTTGTGCGCCTTTTAGGCATGGCAAGATGGTAGCCACTCCCCATCCAACCCTGATTGTTGTCATGACAGGGCGTCCGACAGAGCTAGTGCATATGGACCTATTTGGGCCACCTAGATTTCGCTCGGTGGGTGGGAAGTGGTATGTCCTAATGGTTGTGGATGATTACTCTCGCTATGCCTGGGTGTTTTTCTTGGAGGATAAGGGTGAGACGTTTGGTTTTGTTCAAGACCTGATCTTGAGGTTGAAGAACGAGAGATGTGGGGATGCCATTAGAGCTATACGCAGTGACAATGGCATAGAATTCAGGAACTCTCGTTTTGAGACTTTTTGTCGTGATCTTGGTCTTGAGCATCAGGTTTCGACTCCGTACACCCCTGCTCAGAATGGTGTTGTGAAAGGAAAAATCAGACCTTGTGTGAGATGGCTAGGACGATGCTCGATGAGCACATGAATCCTAGGAGGTATTGGGCTCAGGCAGTGAATACCGCATGGTATGTGTCAAACCGGATCCTCCTCCGAGCTTTCAAGAAGAAGACCTGCTATGAGCTCATGCATGGGCGAGTGCCCAAGGTGAGTCACTTTCATGTCTTTAGGTGCAAGTGTTTCATTCTTAAGAAAGGCAGAAGGTTGGATAAGTTTGAGGCTAGGTTTGTTGATGGTATTTTCTTTGGTTATGCTACTCACTATAGAGCATTTCGTGTGCTCAATTTGAAAACTAACCAAGTCGTGGAGATTTGCGAGGTTACCTTTGACGAGACACAGCTACATAGCTCATTGGTATTTGATTGTGCAGGTGATGAGGAGTGTGGCGAGGAGATTTTCGAGGAGGAGGTGCAGGAAGATGGTGATGAAGATGATGGTGGTGGTGCTCCCGCAGCTGGCCGTGTACATGCTACTTCCACTACGACGACGACTATCGAGGATGGTCCTTCACCTACACCGACGACGACTAAGGCTATTCGAGTAGATGCTGTTGCTGAGGGGGAGCTGGTCTTCAGACGTGAGGCTCCCCGGTGTGTTCAGGTTGATCAGCCACCTTCGTCGATCATAGGTGACATTCATGAATGCACTACACGGTCCAATTCACAGAGGCATTCTCATTTCCCTCATTCTGCATTTGTTGCTTCTTTTGAGCGCAAAGATATTGGACACGCATTTTTCGATCCAGTTTGGGTGAACGCTATGCATGAGGAGTTTGAGAATTTTGAGAGGAATCAGGTGTGGGAGTTGCTTGAGCCTCCACCAAATTGCAAACCTATCGGGACAAAATGGGTGTGGAAGAACAAAGAGGGAGAAAATGGGGAGATTGTGAGAAACAAGGCGAGGTTGGTTGCTCAGGGGTTTAGCCCGAAAGAGGGAATAGACTATGAGGAGACATTTGCTTCGGTGGCCCGTTTGGAGGCAATTAGGATCCTTCTAGCATTTTCAGTTGCTAAAGGGTTCAAATTGTACCAAATGGATGTGAAGAGTGCCTTCCTAAATGGGATTTTAGAGGAAGAAGTGTATGTGAGGCAACCCCGGGTTTTGAGAGTGAGAGATTCCCCCACTGTGTGTACCAACTCAGAAAAGCACTATATGGCCTAAAACAAGCTCCCAGGGAGTGGTATGGCAGGTTGTGGAAGTTTCTTTTCAGTAAGGGGTTTGTGATGGGGGTAGTAGATCAGACTCTCTTTCTCCTCAGGCAGGGCGTTGACATTCGGATTGTGCACGTATATGTGGATGACATAATCTTTGGTGGATCTTCTCACACTTTGGTTGCCAGGTTTGCAGATGACATGAGCTGGGAATTCGAGATGTTCATGATGGGTGAGTTGTAGTTCTTTCTCGGGCTTCAGATCAAGCAGTTCAAGGACGAGACGTTTGTGCATCAAGCTAAGTACACCAAGGACATAGTGAAGAAATTCAAGATGGATGACTCAAAGCTGATGGCTACACCGATGAGTACGACTACAGCTTTGGATGCGGATGTGGATAGTGAGCCCGTGGACCAGAAGGAGTACCGGAGCATGATCGGCTCCCTCCTCTACTTGATGCCAATGAGGCCGAACATACAGTTCAGTGTGTGTTTGTGCGCTCGTTTTCAGGCTTCACCGAGGACTTCACATTGGCAGGCCGTCAAGAGGATTTTCAGGTACTTGAACTACACCCTTGAGTTTGGTCTTTGGTATTCTGCAGCCTTGACAATCAACCTTCACGAGTTTGCGGACGCTGACTTCGATGGGTGTCATTTGGATCGTAAGTCTACTTCTAGTGGGTGTCAGTTTCTTGGGTCTTATTTGGTTTCTTGGTCATCCCGCAAGCAGTCTAGTGTAGCCCAGTCCACTACAGAGGCCGAGTATGTTGCTACAGCCAATTGTTGTTCCCAGCTCCTATGGGTTACCTACACTATGAGCGACTTCGGTGAGGAGTGTTCCCATGTTCCACTCTTTTGTGATAGCACCAGTGGCATAAGTGTAGCCAAGAACCCAGTTCTCCACTCCAAAACCAAGCATATAGAGGTGAGGTACCACTTTCTGAGAGACAATGTGGACAAGGGAAAGATTGCTTTGATCCATGTGCCCACCCAAAACTAACTAGCTGATATCTTTACCAAACCACTTGAGCAAGCCACTTTCACTCGCTTGCGGGGTGAGCTCGGTGTGTATTTGCTTTCTTGAGTTGGTGGTGGAAGCTCCTTTGTAGCCTACGTATCATATTTACTTTGTTGCATGGCATTGCAATTGTATCATGATTTATTGTCATCTTTGTATCTTAGGTTGTTTTTGCATTTGTATCATATGGTAGGATGAGCTTCTCCTATATACATTGATTGATATGATATGCTAGTTGTGAGCTTGTGTGCATGTTTGATATGACTTGATGATGGATAGCTATGCTCTTGATAGATTTGCTATATTTGCATGATGAGGTGGCTAATCTTTGAAAAATGCTAGATAGGCTCTCTCTTGTTAGTTTAAGGCTTTTACAAGATCTTAGTGTGCCTTGGTGGTTTATGTCATGCTTAATTCATGGTTTGATATCATGTGCTTCTCACTTGGGGTCAAAGACCCATTAGTCATTATGAATGTTTAGCCCATGTGTTACCTTGTGGGGGAGCATAAGCTTCTTTTTGCCGCAAAGGCACTTCATGTACCATTTTATGCTTAAATGTGAAAAACTAAATTGGTATGAAATGCTTTAAATCTGAATTTATATGGGTGCTAAACCATTGCATGATGTCTACCATGAGAAGTCTCATTTTAAGAAGTAGACACATGGCTCGGTGGCTTTAACATGACATGAGATGCTTATGGGTGTTTGTAATGATCTTGTGTTGAGGATATGTGACCTAGCATGAAGTTTGTGTGATCAAGATTCACTTTGGTAGACTTTTCTCATGCTTTGGTCTCAGCTCATGAGAGGGAATTTTTTCGCAAAATTGTGTATTTTGATCATGGCTTGCTCATATCGCTTTACTATCTTGATGGCAATGCTCATACGAATCTTTGGAACGTCTTGCTTGATCATTTGCTCACTTGTAGCATTTTTTGGTGCTCATTGTCTATTTGAGAAGCTCTAGATTGTAATTTTCGTAGAAATGCCTTGATTCATGCATTTTCAACAAGGGGGAGAAGTTTGTGAAGGAAAAGTGGTTATGGATGCATTTAGAAAGTTTTCAGGCGGTTTCGAGCATTTTCTGGGCTCGGTTGTGCACCGGCCTGACCGGTGTGCGCCACCGGTCTCACCGATGGGGTAGATCGATCTGGAGATTGTAGCCCACCGGCTTGACCGGTGGAGGGTACCGGTTTGACCAGTGACGGCCAGAGCTGAGCAACTTTGTTTTGCATAGGACGCATTGCATGCATGAGTTCAGGGGGAGTGTGCATTTGCTCAGGGGAGCCTGCATGTGTTCAGGGGGAGCTCCTTGTGTCGCCTGAGTTTCTTGCTTTGGTGGTTTGCTCTTTGAGAGCTTTGATTTTGTCTCGGTTGTGTTGAGCCATTGCCCTTGCCTTAGGGGACCAAGACTTTGGCTTCAAGTGATCAGGGTTTGTATTGTTTGGTTTTTGGATCACTTGTTGGGTTTGTGTTCGTTTCTTTTTCTTTTCCTTCCTATGATGGTTACTATGTGTGGGTGTTGTCAATAAACTCATCATGGGGGGATTGAGGACCTGTGTGGTCCGAGGACCAGTGGATGGTCGCTCCTTAGTGATGAGTGATTGACAACGTTGTGTGGACTGACTCTTGGCCTAGTATTGCAGGTGCAGGTTGCGGCTTGATTCGCGTGGTGCAGGTGAAGATCAAGTGCGTAAGGTCTATGTCTGTGTGACCTCCCAGGAGCGGAGAGACAAGTAGGCTTAGATCGAGGTACCCGGTGGCTGACGGGATCAAGTGCGGGCCGTACGCTGGCAAGAAGAGCAAGACGACGTCGAGAGGGATGGAGCCGGTGCAAGGTAGCAGCTGATGACTGAAGCTTGCACGCGGGGTTTGCAGTGGTTTGGCCACAAAACCACTAGGTTACTTGGTTGAGCCACAAAGCCAAGGCCGGAGTTCGGAGCGCGGCAGGTCTGCACCAGACTGGTCTGACCGGTGGGCCTGACCGGCCTGACCGGTGCTGACCGGTCTGATCGGTGGGTCCCGTGGGCGTCCGGAAACTTTAAAGCGGAGGACATGCGGCGCGATCATGAGCCTTGCATGGAGGTGAAGCAGATTGCGGCCAGCGGGCGTCCGTCCGATGGAGATATCGACCAAAGTTCCCAAAGTGCCCTTGGTGGGTGTGTATCTTAAGTTAAGTAAGTAGGGGTAGTTTGGTCATTCGGGGCCCTCCATATATACTCACATGTGAGGGAGATGGCAACCAACTCTTGGAACCCTAGACCATTTGCTCTTTTCTTTTTCCTAGTTTTTCCTAGGCTAGCTTGAGAGCTTCATGTTGCATCTAGAGAGAGGGATGGATGATCGGGCAGCTTGCTAGACCTTGTATGAACCTTTCTTGGTATCTATAGAAGCTTCGGCGTGGTTCCTCAAGTGCTCTAGTTGTTCCTCCCGTTTTTCCTTCTTGGTGATTTTCGGAGCCCTTTCCTTGGATTTTTGTGGTGGGATTTTTGGGATGTTTTCCCACGGGATTTATTGGTGGATTCACTCATGAGGATGGTGTGCCTCTTTTCTTGGTGATTTGTCCCCTCCAAATCCATGGAAAGGCCTTCGATTTTAGGGTTTTTGGAGTTCCTTGTGTTCTTGGGGTTAGAGCACGAGATTTGTGATTCCTCCTATTCTATAGAGATTTGGGGCATATGCTTCGAGCTAGAGGTCATGCATGAGGTGTTTCTACCTTCCCCAAAGTTTCTCTTGAATCCATGGAGCGAATCGGGAGATCGGGCGAAGGGAATCAAGGGGTTGACCCGTGGGTGGAGTTCTTCCCGAGTTGCCCAGACCTGACCGGTCTGACCGGTGCCTCCCACCGGTCTATCCGTTGCAAGTCCTTGTGGGTCTTTTGCTCAAGGGAACATGTGGTTCAGTGGAGTGGTTCTTGTGTGTTCCCAAGTTCAGTTCTTGGTGAGGTTCTCCTTGGTTTGCTGCTTCTTGGCTAGGTTGGAGTAGCTTCGTGTTGTTGGTGATTTCTTGGTTTGAGGTGGTTTTTGTTCGAGTGCCTAGAGATCTCATTGAGGCTCTCTAGAACGTTTTTGTGCACCCCGGCCCGACTGGTGCAGCTAACCGGCCTGACCGTTGCCATCGGTCTGACCGGCGTGACTCACTGACCTGATGGTGTAACACAGGCTGCAGGCAGCACAGTTTTCCGCTGCGGTGTTTCGGTTGCTTGTTTGGGTTGAGATACTTGTTCCTAGGATCAGTAGCACCTCTAGTGGCTACGTGGTCTTGGCAAGGTGTGCACGGGATTGCTCGGAAGTGAAATCGGGGTATAGGCCGAGGTTCTTCTTGGGAAGAAATTTTTATCGGCTCCCATTCACTCCGCCCACTCAGGTCGCCAATCCAGTCCTTCAACCTGTAGTCTAGACACCATGTCTACTCTATTGACTACTACTATAGACTGACTCTGTCTGACGTCCCGGAAGCCCTACTATAGCACTCCGTATAAATACTGAACTAGGAACTTGGGAAGGAACGACCAATCCTTAGCTCATCATTGATTCATGGTGCAACAGGAAGGTTTGGATGCGAACGAGATACAACACTCTTACTTAGCTAAACAGGATCTAAACATGCAAATAGATACCTGAACTAATGCACTAGCTCTAAAGGATCGAAGTTCTGTGTCATGAAGAACACAAGCCTCTAAACTTTGAACGAGCTAAGAACACAAGAACATATCATTCATGCATGAAGTCCATTGTTGTCTAAATAAGAAATGCTAAAATACTCACTTTGGTCTAAATGAAGAACAAGCATCCACGAGGACATCAACTCACTCCTCACCCCTACTCCACCTGGCACTCTAACACACACACACACTAAATCTTGGGAGGTGAGAACTCACCTCTCTAAGAGGAGAATGAGAGGAGAGGGAGCTTGGAATGTGTTCCAAAAGGGGGCCCCTCACCTCCTACTTATAGAGGAGGGGGTGCCTTGCTTTGAGCACAAATCCTCTCCAAAATGTGCAGCCTATCTTGGGCACCACAAATAGTAGAGCAACACGTGGCGAGGAATCCTGCATTGCACTATTCTCTGGCTTCCAGGGGAAGGAGCCAAACCGACCTTCTACCGGCCAATCAACAGACACCATGTCACCAATCCACCCCGGAACGCTACAAGGGATCAACAATGGAGCACCACGTGGAAGCAAGTGGCGAACGGAGCCAATCCCACTTCGGACGACCTGGGCTTCGGCCGACCTGGGCCCACCACTTCCTGGCTTGTGCTTTCTCTGAGTGACTGGTATGTGGGCCCTTATGACGGTTCCAGGTGTATGCGGAGTTTTGAGGTGGTTTGGGTCCTTGGTGGGCTCTTGGATCCTTGTGTTGCACACGTGGCGGTGTCTGATTCTTCAGTGATTGCTCCACTTGGATTGATGAGGTGTCATGGACACATGGCATCCAATGTGACAGCACGTCGCCACGTAGCCTGGTGTGGGTCCCACCGAGCACACATGATATCAGGAGTGTGATCTTGTCTTATGCATATCGCTCCCATTCGGACTCCGAAGTAGACAAATGATATATCTGTTGTGATCGTCTCGATGAGCCCGTCACAATGATGCAAACCAATTTGGCATTTAAGATTGTTTATAATGATGCCATATTCATGCCTTTGGTTCAGGGGACCATGAGGTCCTGAACAGCTTGGATCAAAATGTGCATGCTTTCTCTCCATATCTTGTGCTAAATACCTGCATTCGAATAATCACCAACACTTGTGGAAATGATTAGTTTAAGCCCTATTCTAGACCTGATGATTAATTTACATTTACTTTATGCAGGAATTAACAGTGTAAAAGTAGCACTTAACAGCCGTCAATAACACCCCCACACTTGACCTTTGCTTGTCCCTAGTAAAGGGTGTCAGATCAAGGTGAGACATGATATCCAAAGGTATGAAGCAAGCATAAGAGATATTTCAAATCATACCTTATACCTGTGAACTTTGTGAAGTGTCTATCATGATATCTTGGGCAGTTGAAGAATGGAATAGTCATGAATCAAATCACTCCTGCTCATCATGTCAAGTAACTTGGGGTTTTGCAATAAATTTTCAAAACAAACCTTGCTTAGCTCCTCATTTGATTCTCTCAGATCTCTCAATGTGTATATGTCCTCACCCGAGGCATTAGATTGCCTTTATTCATCCTACTTCTAATAATGGCTATATGTGGAGCTCAAGCTAGGGTATGAATGGAAAGGCATACTTGCATCACATATATTGCAAAGTAAAAATCTAGATCCTTAGAGAAAATCAAATCACACAATCAGATCAAGATGTGCACGTGTATGGGTATTGTGAGTATGGTAAGGTGGATACTAGGCCCGGAATGGGTGCTAGATATTACCATGCATGATGAGAGCTGGGTGATGGTAAGGTGGACGCTAGACCCGGAATGGATACTAGTTATTACCATCTAAATTATGGGACTCCTTTTTGCATGATTTTCCCTTTTGTATAAAATCTTTTGAGAACATGGCTATCTCTCATTTTTTCTCTTTTTTTTGTGGACCTTCATGTGTCCAACACTTTTTTTTCTCTCTTTTTTTCAATACTTGGACTATTTTTTCGATAGCCATGTCTCTTGTGTAACAAAAGCTAGGAAGGAGAGATCAACACATATGGAGCTTCATTTTGTGGAATGGATGAATGATACAATGCTAACTTCCAGTGTAGAAGCATAGCGGGGGGAAATAGTGGTGTGCACATGAATCTTGATCATGAAAGTAATGAAAAGAATTCTCACAAGGGTCACAGAATTTGACAAAGGCCAATGCAATAACAAGAAGCGTATGAGTATAAGGTTTTCAACCGTAAACATCATATAGCTTTGGTAGGACTGTGGCATATCAAAGAGGAGTTTTGCAAAGAATTTTCATGTTTTAAAATAAAAATCCCAAGCACTCAAACATAGAGAGCGAAGATCATATCATCAAACCATATCACAAACACCAACTACTTAGATAAGCATGAGTTCCCTAAAAGATATTAGTTCACAAGTATCAGGATGATAGGTAAGGAATAAAACATATGCAAGCCAACCACAGGAATCATGTAGAGCAAGCAGAGCACAAATCACTGAGTTTGATTTCAAAGGATAGGAATTGAAATTCATTCAAACTCATGGATAAAGGAGCGTGAGATAGAGGGTGCACATACCATCGCTTCTGAAGGATAAGAGATCAAGGGAGACCATTGGTGATTCGGCTAACCATAAGGTTGCCGGCTCACTCTAGTTTACCTTGCTCTTGGCATGAAGGCATAGTCGATGTTGTGCAACCCTTGTGTGGGAGTTCTCTAGTGGAAATGTCACTGATGAGCTTGAGAGAACTCCCCCACACTGGTGGTTGAACCTGGTGCTGTTCTTCACATAACAAATGAAAACAAAAGATGGACTTACCTTCATACACAAAGGGGAATATACTTACCTTGGACCTTTGAGAGGTCATATGTACCACCTTTGCATGTCGTGCAACATGGATCTGACACCTCAACTTACCTTCCCGTTTGAATTTAGCTCAATGACTTACCCATTCAAATTTGATAATTTTCTGCAGGGGTTAGTCAGCATATATGCAACCAAGATCCATGAGGATATAACTCTAAGGTTCTTCAATCAAAACTCAACACCATGTCTTGTTTTGACCGAGGAAGACAATTTTAACCTAAGCACCATGCTTAATTTAAAATAGCCTATGAATGTATGACATGTAATATACATTCAAACCAGAGCATATGAACAAAGATAAAGGAAACAAGCAAGCATAAACAAGCTATACATCAAAAGGGTCATAAGCATGAGCATAAACGGTGAACCTCGGGCAACCTCCTAGAAGGGCTTTGGTTAATGTCAAAAGCAGGACTTACCTAGCTAATGGGCAAGATGCAAGAGCTAACATCTTCTTCACACCAGGATAAGATTTGGTAGAGGGGGAACTTTACTCAGGATGCTCACATGCCTCCCCCACACTTGAAGTTTGCATTGCTAGGCAACAACACTCAAGTGTGTGGTGATCAAGCTTCCTTTGTTCCCTCACCAAGGCTTATCTAGGTGTTCCAACTGATGTGGCTCACATGTTCATAGGCATCACATGTCCATCTTTCTTTTCAATCTCCACCTGAAAGGTTAGTGACCAAAAATACCCGAAGGACAACTTACCTTAAAAACATGTTCTTAGTTTTATTTGAAAGGGAAATAAAACCTATGCTAATCCAGGCTATCTCCTGGTAGTGCTTTGTTTATTTAAGGTCATAAGCTCGACCATGGGAACTTCATCTTGCAGCCATCGTTGGTGGTGTCATTCCCGTCTCACCACCAATCCTTGATGTATCAGTGAAGCTTAGCTGCAAGGTTAGTGCCACAGTGCACACACGAAATCTGATATGTCTTGTTTTGACTGAAGGAGACAATTTTAACCTAAGAACCATGCTTAATTTAAAACAACCTATGAAGGTATGTTGCAACATACATTCAAACCAGAGCATAAGAACAAAGATAAAGGAAGCATGAAAGCATGATCAAGCTATTACCAAAAGGAACTTAAGCATGAGCATATGACGGTGATCCTCGGGCAACCTCCCGGAAGGGTTTTGTTTAATGTCAAAAGCAGTACTTACCTAGCTAGTGGGCAAGATGCAAGAGCTAACATCATTTCCACACCAAGATAAGATTTGGTAGAGGGGGAACTTTACTCAGGATGCTCACATGCCTCCCGCACACTTGAAGTTTGCATTGCTAGGCAACAAAACTCAAGTGTGTGGAGATCAAGCTTCCTTTGTAAATGTTCCCTCACCAAAGCTTACCATCTGATGTAGCTCACATGTTCGTAGGCATCACCTATCCATCTTTCTTTTCAATCTCCACCTGAAAGTTTAGTGACCAAAGATACTCGAAGGACAACTTATTCTAAAAACATGGTCTTGCCTTTATTCGAAAAGGGAAATAAAACCTATGCTAATCCAGGCTATCTCCTGGTAGTGCTTTGTTTATTACGGTCATAAGCTCGTCCATGGGAGATTTCTCTTGTAGCCATCATTGGTGGTGTCCTTCCCATCTCTCCACCAATCATGATGTATCAATGAAGCTTCAGCTACAAGGTTAGTGCCATATATGCGAACACGAGTGACGAGGCCATAGGTCAGGGCCCACCAAGACCCCTAAAAAACGCAGTACGGACCCACGTACGGCATGCTCCGGCAGCTAGTACAACGAGTATTACGCTGCCCGAGCACGTGAGGGCCCGTACAACCTGTTTCCACCATGAGACTTTCTTCAGTGCGGTCAGCATAAAGTGACGTAAAGGATTGTTAAGCCAATCATGTTGCGACAGGTGGCACCATATTTTCGGGCACGCGTAAAGGTGCGGAGAAACCTTCGAGGGTAGTACCGTCATTTTACAGCCGTGGTCTATTGGGTTCCTTGCACACAGCCACCGTGTTTATCCCCGCTCCCCGGAGAAGAGAGCTGGTACGGTGCAAAGTGCCATGGATTACGCACCACGCCGGTGAGTTATGCATCAACGAAGGAGCTTCAGAAGGGTTAGGTTGGTCGTCGGGCGCCGCTGCCGGAGTGTGTCATTTTTGCTCTCAATAGCATTGGTTACGTCGTCGGTCTCGTGCCTTACGTGCGTAAATAATGGTTACGCAGGAATCACCTGTGTGCATGTGGAACAAACGATCCAAAATTCTTGGTTACACGAAAACACTGATGGCTTACGTATACGATGCGTAATCCATTGGGAAAGTGAATAATACAAGACCTCATCACAGAAGATCCAAAATTACTAGGTTACGCGAAAACTCTACTGGTTACGTACGACGTCGTCGAAACAAATTCCTTGCATATGAGCACAGAAGATCTCCTGTGTCGTAATTGTATACGTCATTAGTAAATCAAGTTATAATATGATGGGCCTGGGCCATCTAGTATGGGCCACGTAGTTGGCACATGTATTTGGTGTCTGTATTACTAATGAGCCCTTTGTACTGATAATAATTAGGTATACAGTTAAAAAATGGTTTTAGTGGTATGACCTCATTCTTCTTAATAAATACACGAACTTACATACTATTTGACTTGGTACCAGTATAATTTCCCGAAATAACTTTCGTATCCTCCGCCGCTGAGGCCGTTAAAGACTACATTGTTTTAGGAAAAGAGTCCTCCCAAAACTCGCACGGATGGAGGCGGCAGGGACGCGCTCCCACGCCGCAACGAATTCTTCCCCTACCGCTCGCCATGAGGCACAGAGGAAGGTCGCACACATTTAAGAGCACCGGAGATGATGAGGACATCCCAGTCGTACGTAACCCAGCTCCCTTGGTTATACAAGATGCATCGAGAATTACACCAAGTGCACCTTGGGTTACGCATGAAGATTGAAGAATCAAACGCAAGCGGTTAGGCAGGAACAAGCATTGGATACACAAGCACATGTGTATGAAGGACAGGTTACAAGCAGCCATGCTAAGAAACTCCAACAAGAGGTTAATCAGTGAATGCTTTAAGTTCCTCTCTGTGTTACATTGCAATACTGATGAGGGTCATATACTACCTTTACTAGTCTTGGACTTTACTCCTAGTCAGGTTTACAAGAGTTACATAGAAGACACATAGGGTTACATGGAGGACACCAAGTTCGCTGCCTAAACTGAGAAGGATTAATCACACAAGACTCTGGGTTACACGAGAAGCTTCACGTCCAACTCTGTACCATCATATTGCTGAAATACTTCTTGAAATCTGGAATTTATGACGGAAATTTCCTGTACATCTACAAGTTGCGTCGTGGAGTAGTTTGAAGCTCCTTCAAGTCAAGATTCCAATGCAACAAACAGTGCATCATTTGGACTTCCGAGCTAGGAGTTATGGCAAAATTACTTAAGGGTGCGCAGAAGATGGAAAAACACGTGTGAACAGAGGTATAAACTAACCAGCGACCGAAAACCGATCTGAAGTACCCTTACAAAAACTGAAATGCCGATCCGAAAAAGTCGAAATACACGACCGAAAAATGTTCCCTGGCCTTTTCGGGTTTCCACGCCCCGACCCATCAGATTATTGGGTCGAGTCAGCCCTGGTATTTCGAGATTCGGGACAAAACTCCGACCCGTCACATGGTTGGGTCGGGTCGGACTTGTCGGGTTGTTTGGGTCATGAATACCGACGACGATGCCCGTGCGTCAAGCGCCTCGGAGTCTGTCTAGTCCTGTGTATTCTTTTCTTTTTCTTTTTTTTTGCAAATTGTGGGATTGGAGCATGGTCGCTGTCGCTGTATAGAATTGGGGGTGGTAGATAGCTATGCTACAACGCAATATTAGCATCAGAAGTTTGACGCTAAAAATATATAATCACTGTTGAACTGTTGATCTTGTGGAAGAATTTTGTATTCCTGTCTGCTTAAGGCACCCATTGCTTCTTGTATCTTTGCTTGTGCTATTCAGTTTGCTTTTGGAGTAGGTGATGGTGTTGGAGGGTTAGATTTTGTTCTTGAGAATTGTTTCTTGTCTACCTCCTGCGTAACAGACTGGGCACAGGTTACGCAGGGCAGTGCGTAATAACCAAATCTGTGTTGCAGGAGCCATGCAAAATGGATAGTGTGTAACCGAGGACATGGCTAACCGAGCGCGTGCGTGCAGGTTACACGCATAATTGACTCTGGACCGTCCTACCATCGTATTACAAACAAACAAACATGATTCCATTCACTGTAGAGCGGCATTGGAAATTAGGACTTGAGCTCTATGCCATTGGTTGTATTTTTTGATGTGCTCTATGCCATTTGTTGCATTTTTCGAACACTTGTCATTAAATAAACACTTTTTTAGATGTATCATTAAGTAAACACTTATGTACTCATTTATTATAGAAATAGCTATCTGGGTTTTGTACTGGGCCTACGTGCCTAACTCCTTGTTGGGCTGAGCCCATGTAGGCATCGATGATGAATCATTCAGTGTTAGTTCTTTTATTTGACCATGGTTAAGCAGTACGGCCGTCCTAGGGGGGTGGGCCCATGAAACAGGAGGGCCCATGGTGTATGTATTTGTAGAGTGTTTACTATATGTATTCTGCTCATTGCGATGAATATTCAAAAGCTCATATATATGCATGTTGTCCCTTTCCGAGGATTAGCTTGTTGCCGCCTCCTATTTCAGTATTTAGCTATTCTCTTTTGCTTTCAAAATATGCCGCAAGTTAACTCTTTCGTTGTACCATAAACTTTAATCGTCATATTTCAGACTTGTTTGGCATGATTCTTGCAACGACGCGAAGCCACCAGCTTGCAACGACGCAGTGCCGGTCACTCGAAGCAGGCGGCCTTGACGTGCATCATAGCACCGCCCCTGCCAGTCGAAACCGCAGCACCGAACCCAAGAGATAAGCCTCACCACTGTGCCTCCGGCGAACATTGCTGCGCTTATAACTCAGCCACCACCACCATCTCTACTTGCTTAGCACAGTGCATGGGGAAGAGAAGAAGATGTGGTCGATGGAATGTTAGCAGCAGGTAGTAGGGAAGGGATTGGAGAAGGGAATCAGAGGGGAAACAGCAGGAAACCGAGATCAGGAAGAAGACAGAAGGGGAATTGAGAGGAGAACGGCGCAGGAGCACCAGAAGGAACAAGAACAGTTCAACTGTTTGATATTATATGTTGATAAATAAATGCCTATGCCTCCTACGGATACAGCCAGCAGGCCGGACAGTGTACACAAGCCCAATGGCCCACGGCGGCACACAGGCCCGCTACCCTATTACAGGCCCAATAACAGCCTAGTCCTAACATGGAATCGAGGGGATCCAACGATCTGATGGATCCATCGAAATAGCATGCGTTTGGAATGGAATAACGAAACGAAACAAATCCAAAATACATAATCTCTAAATTAGACACATAACACTATTATAGCAAGTTCATTATAACAAAGTACGAAATTAAGATACATAAAGTATGGATCAAAATTACATATAGCGAAAATAGTAAATGTAGATAGATTAAGATAAAGGGCAACCCTGCCCTAGTACGGACACCGCTGGAGCATCCTTCCGCGCATCTCACTATCAGTGAGCCGCATCCTACTAGCCGGCGCCTCCGTCGGGACGACGCTTGTCGCCGGGGAGATGGTAAGCCGCCATGCGCTATGAGAAGAGGAAGACAAAGTTTAAAATGGGTAAAGCATTTTGAATGTAAAGTGCAACGGGTTGTGTGAATAAAGAAAGAATCAAAACCTTGCTCTTGCGCTTCGCCGCCTTCGCCCGGTTGGCCGCGTGGATGCGGTCCCTCTCTGCCTGCACGGCGAGGTTGCCACCGCAGTCACCAACGTGACTGATCTCGCGCTCGCAGGCCAGTTCGCTGCTGTAGAGGATGTAGTCAGCGAGCGCCTTGTGCTGCGGCCCCTTGAGGCCATTGCCTCTGGTGGACAACCCGGTGGCGTGGTTGAGCAACTCGAGGAGGCTCCAGTTACGCTGCATCCGGCCGGGACAGAAGGTACAACGATAGTACCCTCCGACGCGGCGAACGCGGCGCTGACCAGAGGCGAACTCGTTGGCCATCTCGGTGACCATCTGGGCGAACTCCTCCTCGCCGTTGTAGGAGTTGCAGTCGTCGGAGTCGCTGCTGTTGGACATCTTCTCAATGGCGAATGGGAGAAATGAACAGACGAAATGGAGAACGCGAGCGAAATGGAAGAGGAATGCGAGATGCTATGGAATATGGACACGCCACGCCTTGCCTGCTATACTTAAGGAGGGGCACGGGGGCTGGACGGCGAGACCCGAGGCGCGCGCGGTTCGAGTCGTCCGTGTGAACGGTGACGTTTCAGAATTCACAGAGAGACGCATTGGACACCTGCGTAACCACGAGCCATGTTGCTCCATGCATCCATCATGGTTCCTCGTGCGTAACATGCCGGGTGCTGCCACCAAAAGGTATCAGTTACGCAGGTCCGACACGAGGTTGCACCATGCGTAACCGACACTGTGCAGATTACGCATTCCACTTCACCTACCGTCTCTTGATGTGCGGGCCTGACATGGTGCAGCACATTTCATTGGTATAGCAGCAAATACAAGACTACGATCCCGGGTGATGATCACAGTAGGTAGGAAAAAGAAAGTAAAGGAAAAAACAACAAACTATATCATTGATATAGCTGCAAAGTTAATTACTTCATTGCATCTTCATGTCTTCTGTTGCATACCATTGTCAGCTTGCATGACCCTCCTGAAAATAGCTTCCACATCGCAGGTCGATTCTTCTTCTGGTTCCTCATGCACTATGATCCTCTTGATACTGATAAGCTTCGCGAATTACTCCCTTTGCCAATAGTACTCAGGGCATCTATCAGGAGCCTACAAATGGCAGCAAGCCACGTAACCTAGGAGTAGGCTGAAGCAGAGCGTGTGCATCGTGGATTGTGCGTAACCCACCAGGTCTAGCTTACTCCTCCTCGGGGCGGGCGGCACTGTGGCTATGGACGACACGACAGGACGGAAGCAGAGGCGCTTGCAGGCCCGTCCCGTCCCCTCAAGGTTGTAGACAGTTTGCTTCTCCCCGAAGCGAAGCCCGCACCGGGGAGGCTACTGACGCGTCGTCCATGGAATTCTCTAGTGCGCAGCCCGCTGAATGGCACCTGCGTAACCGAGACCTTGCAAGTTACGCGCTTAGTCGACACCACTCACCGTGTCCCGCGGCAACCACGATGTTGGTGTGCGTAACCCAGTCGGTGATGCATGCGCCATGGGATGGTGCGTCGCCAAACCGTGTGTAGCCAAGCTGGAGCAGGTGACGCGTAGAATCGACATGACTAGATGCAGCCTGGATTTTGCGCAACCAATCAGTGCGTAACCCAGTCAGTATTGAGCCATGTAGCGTGGATTTTGCCGAGTGGATGCAGTACGCGTGTGCGTCATGGATTGTGTGTAACCCAGTCAGTGTTGAGCCATGCAGTGTGGATTTTGCAGAGTGGATATAGTGTTCGTGTGCGTCATGGGTTGTGCGTAACCCAGTGGGTCCAGCTTACTCCTCGGGGCGGGCGGTGCTGTTGTGGCTGTGGACGACACGACGGGACGGGAGTGGTGGCGCCTGCAGCAGCAGGCCTGTCCTGTCCTGTCCCGTCCCGTCCCATCAAGGCTGTACACACGACACGACACAGTGACTGTGCGTAACCCTTGGCTTGGCAGCAAGCCGCGTAACCTAGGCTGAAGCACCGTGTGTGCGTCATGGATTGTGCGTAACCCAGCGGGTCCAGATTAATTGATCATCGTCGCGATGTCACAGACGAGGTAGGAGTAACTAATAACTAGTAGGTGATACCCCACGCGTTACTGCGGGAATTTTTAAGCAAAATTTTAAGGTGAAATGTGAAAGTAGAAACACCAAAACGATTACATGACGATATTTATCTGTAAACAATAATATATATGAAAGCATGTTAATTTTGTTGAGCGAGAACCATTCTTAAATGATTGATCCTACATGTATTTCAACTGCGAGAATTTTATGGCATGCTACTCGCAAATACAACATGCTATTCGTCACAGAAAATCGACGAAGGCATAAATACATGTCTTGGTGGATGTTGACATGGTTTATAGTGGATGGTGACATGGCGTGTTGAGAGGCAAGACAAACCGTTAGTGGGTACCAATTATATAGTTTATATATATATATAGTTTATATAAGCATAATTGCAGAGTGGATGTAGTACGCGTGTGCGTCATGGATTGTGCGTAACCCAGCGTGTCCAGCTTACTCCTCGGGGCGGGCGGCGCTGTTGTGGCTGCGGATGACACGACGGGACAGGAGCGGAGGCGCCTGCAGCAGCAGGCCCGTCCTGTCCCGTCAAGGCTGTACACACGACACAACACAGTGACCGTGCGTAACCCTTGGCTTAGCAGCAAGCCGCGTAACCTAGGCTGAAGCACCATGTGGCACACGTAACGCAGCGGGTCCAGCTTACTCCTCGGGGCGGGCGGCGGCTGTGGCTGCGGACGACACGACGGAAGGGGAGCGGAGGAGGGAGGCCCCGTCACGTCGTCCATCGTAATAATGATGGTGCGCCGCGTGGCCCACAGCGGCCTGCCCTCACCGCAGTTTGCTTCTCCCCGAAGCGAAGCCTGCGCCGGGGGGGGGGAGGCTGCTGACGCGTCGTCCATGGAATTCTCTAGTGCTCAGCCCGCTGAATGGCACCTGCATAACCGAGACCTTGCAGGTTATGCACTTAGTCGACACACCCGCCGTGTCCCGCGGCAATCACGGTGCTGGCGTGCGTAACCCAGTCAGTGATGCACGCGCCATGGGATGGTGCGTCACCGAACCGTGCGTAACCGAGCTGGAGCAGGTGATGCGTAGAATCGACACGACCGGATGCAGCCCGGATTTTGCGCAACCAATCAGTGCGTAACCCAGTCAGTGTAGTGTGGATTTTGCAGAGTGGATACTGCGCAGTGCGCACGCGCACAGACATACAGAGGCATGCGAAACCTGCCCAGTCTAGATTATGCTGGAGCCACGCTGCGTGCTTGCGAGTTTGGGTTACAAACGCTTTGTTCTTGGCTGCTTGCGAGTTTCTGCTTCACAAGACGAAGTTAAGGGAGTAGTACTCCACAGATTTGTTTCTGGTGATTCTTTTGGTTGACTTAAGTTATTTTGCTTTGCCTCTTTGCCATGTCGAGAAAGTATGGTGTATGCCTCGTTGCCAGCCACTAAGCCATTAATGACAGGTGCGCCCGCCGTGGCGACTGTGCAGGGGAGCTCAGGGGCACGGCCGTTCCCGACCCTGCTCGACAAACCGGCTGCGTTGCCAGGCGCTCGGCCACTGATGTTGCCCCTATCCCTGCTTGAAGGCGAGGCGACGCCCATGATCATTGACGAACCAGACTAGATGAAACGCTAATTGCCAACAATAACGAGTGTTGCATTGCTGTAATGATAACTACTACTCCCTCCGTCCTTAAATATATGACGTTTAGGACAAGAAATTTAGTTCAAAATGAACTAATTTGTTGTCCTAAATGTCATATATTTAAGAACGGAGGGAGTAGTTTCTGATTAAGTTTGGTCCCTCCTTATTTGATTGTGCTACTATTTTTTGGTTGTAAGATCACTGGACTTTGTTTCCTACTACGGAGGAGTACTTTGGATGGATGTTCGTTCGAAAAACGTGAACCTATTTTGCCAACAAATCAACAAATAATTCAGTCTGGCTTGGTCACTTTTTCTTATCAGTAAGACAGTACATCATGGATTTTGCATAACATACATCGTCCGTAACCCAGTCAGTGTTAACGTAGTCGGTGTTGTAGGAACAATGCAGCATGACTGGTGGGTAACCGAGCGAATGCAGGTTACGCGCTAAATCGACTCGACCCCATCGGGGGTTGCAGGTTGCAGCATGCAGCACGGATGCTTCGTAACCTAGCCAGTGCAGGTTACGCGCAGAATTGACACTAATTTAAACAAATGCTGAACCATTTTCTAATCGGCACTTAACCATTTTTAATCAGCACTTAACCATCTGCCTACACCATTGTTATTTCCTCAGGTGTACGCCCTTGATGTTTGAAGAGCATGTTGGTGGTGAATTACTCTTCATTTGCGCGTGCTTGAATGTCCACTTTTGAGACTCCAACCTCATCATGTACTTGATGACGTAGATGCCACATGACGAGCTACAAAATGCACATGTTACATAATACAATGGTATATACAGTAAATATTTTTAGTGCAACGATATATCTTACCTATCTTGTGGTGTTGGTACATCTCTAATATGTAGGGTATCCCACTTTGTGACATCAATCTTTGTTTGGAGGCGGGTGACATCAATCTCTGAAGATCCACTCACATTTCTTTGTGAAATGTAGGTTTCAATGCAATGCTGCACTGACTGTACCTGAAGCAAAGAATTAGGTGCATATGGTTGAAAGAGCTAACTACATTTGCACGACATCTACATAATACAGAGTACTCACCAGTGACAGTTCCATCTTGCCATCCCACGTTCCATTACAAACTAATGAATTCAGGACCTACACCTCCTTCATCGTGATGTTGAACACAAGAAGAACCCAATGATTACTTCTGACATGTACAGGGATATATACCTGAGATGAAGGAATGCTGTTACAATCTTTCGGTGTACTATCAAGTGTCGAAGCTAGCATCAAGAACAGACCATAGCACATTTAAAGAAGTATTCTCCAGTTCTGGCAATCCAAACACTGTGAGAGGATTTCAATTCTTCTGGAGATAGTAATTTCCTAGCAAGAAAAGTGTTGACTTATGCCACCTTTTCATTTAGTAGTTTTCTGGCTACTACGTACGCATCTATTACCTGTCACACTCAGACACCGTGATAGATTAGGACGTACAGTAGGTAAAATAGAACGCAACATTGTAACATATTGCATGTAGAGCAAAACAGAAACGTAAATAAAACTCACTCACATCATCAAGCATCCAGCCATCTTTATTGGAGATCCAGTCTTTTTTATCAGTAGCCATTCCCATCAATGTTTTGACCGGAATTTCTATGTCATTGATACTAACGATAATTGCATCTTCACTGCTATTCAGGACAAAGTTTAAAACTTCTTTATCCTTAGCATTCAGGCTGTAGTCATCGTCATATTCACAGGCAGGAGAGTATGCTCCAGGACTGTGCAAATTTGTCGTCTCGTGCCTGCCCTGATCTGTGTACAAATTTTTCTAGTTTTTTCATGACAAATAAACTTATTCAGGGAGATGTCATTTTCTATATATTGGGACTAATTACTAGTGCTGTATAACAAGGATTGTACCTGGCAATCATTTTCGTCAAGCTGTTGGGTGTTCAAGCCAGAGTATTTACCAATTAATGTAAGAATGTCATGCCAGAATCAGAACATTTCTTAAAAGAATATTTATGAAAATACAAATTCTGAAATTCACAAGTTGAATCATGTCTTTTAAACAATGTGACAACAGAAATTTAACCTGGCTGTGATTTATGTCGTGCTGTGTTGTGCCGTGGTTGGAGTATTTGCCAAGGAATTTATAAATGTCCTGTCAGCACAACAACTTTAATAATAAAAATAGGCAATGCAGTTCTGAAATACTGGCGTATCAAAAAATACTGGCATAAACAGAACTTTTACCTGCGAATAATTTCTGTGATGCAGTGGGGTGCCAATGTTGTATTTTGTAAGGAATTTTGAAATTTCCTGACATAAGCATAAATAATATAAAATAAAATTTTGGTTGCAAAAAAAACTGAACATTTATGAACCATGCAGTTGTGAGTACATACGTCGACAGTGACATGCGTCTCATTCCCGTGGTAGTAGTCGCTGCTTTTGCCGAATCTAGCAACATCGTCATCATTTGCAGAGTTGTTGTTTGAGGAAAAAAACTTCTGGGCATGTGAACTGGTGTCGTGGCTTCTGTCCGGAGGTACATTACTAGTAACATCATCATGTTTGTTTTGCTTCTCTCGGTTGTATGGAAGCTTCTTGAAAACCATATGTCCCAAAAGATTGAAAATAACTGTCAGTCATGAAACCCACAGTTACAAGAGTACTAGTAATTAGCAAGTAAGAGACATAGACGACATACAATTCCGTTAGCGATACCATCCATTGAGGCGATCACTAGTCGCTTCTTTGCTAAACGTTCTGTCCAATGCCTCATTAATGGGTACTCTCGTTGTCCAGGATAATCGATTTTGTGGTGGCTACATGCGTGGACATGCTTGAGGTACCAGTACTGCACGATTAGGAATCAGGGTTAAACATATCTTGTGTGAATCCAAATACTAGTCCGGCCTGAAACTGGTAATGAAATGGAAATTTATTACCTGCAACAAGATCAGGCTGCCTTTAGGAGTACTACCAGGTGTCGGATTATTCCCTTGCCTTTTGTAAGCAGCCATACCATCTTGTAGGTTCTTAAGAGTATAAACACCCCAGTTCATCAAATGTAAGTCACCAACATTCTCGACTAGCCGCTGGACTTTTGCTGGAATAGTTGGGTTGGTATCAGGGTCAAATAAAACCTTGTAGCAAAACATGAAGAAATCTCAAAGAAACGAATCATCGGCAGGCCCGTCCTTTTGCTTCAGTCTGTTTTCAACCTCAGACAATGTTAGTGACGACCTTGTTTTTTCTCGACCACAACTGGTCATATTGACCTCTTTTCCCTCGATTGGTAGACCCATGATGTCCTTCGCATCTGATGGCGTCAATTGAACCAGCTCGCTACCAAGCTTGAAACCTTCTTGATCCGGATCGTACGTGTTGACAAGCGACATCAGCAATGGACGATCTATGGTGATTGGTTTGATGTGTAGCAAGATGTCGAACTTGATAGACTCTAGCTTTTTCTTTCTTGCTGTTGAAAGCAGCCCAAGGACATTCGCCAGTCGTTTCGGCGTGCCTAGAATGCATAGGCTCGAGCGCTTCGAAGAAATGGTAGAAGTAGAACTGATTGGTATCTGGTCACGGAGAGAGAGTAATCAATAAGCGTGCGCCGGGTAGGGATAGGTAGTGCATCGTATGGAATCTGGATGTTGTGTTAGTTTACATACCTCCGGAGTAGACGACGACAATGGCCCACCGGAGTTGAAGTTGTTGGGCCGCCGCCTCTGAGGATGGGCGGCGCTGCCAGTAGGAGGTGCTACCTTTTCTTCGCTAGGACTAGGAGGCCGCTTCCTTGACGTCGTCGTCGACTGTGGTTTGCCATCGGAAGTCACCGTTGATCTGCTATCGGAACTCTATGTCGTCGGCGTCGCATTGCCGTCCGGTGCGCCTTGCTTGCCAAGATGAGGGACACGAGACGATTTCTCCGGCGTGACCGACATGAGCATAAACCTCTTCCTCCACCGCGCTTCTGCGATCTGAACTTGCAGAGTCTACGATAGTGGATATATAGTTAGTTTTCGTTAAACAGATATCCCGAAAATCCCGCAAAAACGTGAAATCATCAGCTCAAAAGAAGGAACGTAAAACTTTTGTTTACGTGCGCTACTGAACCACCCTTGCAGCATGCAACGTGGCATCAGCATAACCGTCAGTTCCACCCGCTACCATGTGGGTCCTAGAATGCTTGCCTGGTGTCAGCCATTGGAGGTTTGGAAAGGCGACGCATGGCAGCAACAGCTGAAGACGAAGAGTTCGGTGGCACGTTTGATAGGCAACACTGGGATCGAGGGCGTATCTAGCTCAGGGCGTAATCTCAGTTACGCAGGATCGACACGACCCGCCGTGCTCCTCGTCGAGCGCGATGCTGCGTGTGTAACCCAAGCGGCCTTTTACATGGCTGTGTGCGTAACCCTTGCGATTGCACCAAGCAGCGTGCGTGGTCCCAGCGTAACCGAGACCATGCATGTTACGCATTCCTCTCAGGAGGCCTCTTGACCACGATGCTGTGTGCGTAAGCAAAACGGCCTTTTACATGGCCGTGTGGGTAACCCAGGTGGTTGCAGCATGCAGCTTGGATCCTGTGTTACCGATATAGGGCAGGTGATGCATTCCTGTCAAGGTATGTTACAGAATCCTGGGAGTGGGAGACGATCCATGCTGCGTCCTACACGATTTGGAAGGAGGGGGGCTGATTTTCCTGCACCTTCTCTTCATCCATGGCTGAAAATTTTAGAGGAGCTTCAGGATGCTCCAATGGACCCCCAGCGCCCACGCTGGATATGCCCCGGACAGCAGGTCGTATCTAATCTGCCTAAACCTCTAACCTCCAACATCGTCCGTACATGCTTCGCGATTCATAAAATATTATTCTTATTATAGAGCAGATGAAGTGCAAGCAATTGAAATAATATAATAGATTAACAGTAGTTCAAACCAGTTTGCAATATTTGTGATTTAACTGGCATACAGGAACTGACAAGTCATGAAACTCCCAACATTTCGGCTCGACACTCATTGCCTGGAAATTTACATGTCAGGATATTGAGTTACATGCACCAACGAGTTCGACCCAACAGCTTAAGCTGATAGGAAAAGGTGGGCAACGATAGGACAAAATGGAGGGGTGGAAACACGGAAGCATTGGAGATGTTTCTGCATGTTACTACAAAAACCATGAAATTAGAGCAACTAAAATGGTTTTTGATTTTAATTAATGGACAATAGGAAACAGAGGGTATCATCGAATCAACGTTAGAGCACATAGCCTAATTCTACAGATGTAGCTCCTGTCTCCATTCTTGAAACATCAAAATTGACCAGTAATTTGGGACAAAGGGAATGCCTCACAGGGCACCATTTCAGTGCTTATTACCAACGGCCAATGTCTCGACATAGTAGGGAACTAATGGGAAAATATACTGAGGGCCCACCCCTAGAGTGCAGAGAGTGTACACCTCCTTGCTATCCATGTCATATGATTTCAGTTTCTGGTCCCAGTCAAAAAGAAAAAGATCAAATTGCGATTTGGGTGAATGGCAACCACAGTGTATTTAAATTCAACTCCGCAATTCATTCTTTCAAACAGCTTGAAAAATTCCACACTGTGCTTCAGAACCCATTCTTCTGCATCATAGTCCTGAAAGACCCAAATGGACAGTTCAGTCATCTGGCGAGTGTTGTCTTTATGTTCACTCACGCAATGCACAAGTCCTTGGGATTCACCAACAAAAACAACATCCAAAAGCTTCACGGCCCCCCTGAGGCTCCTACAAACATTCCCTTCCCCATCAACTGCAAGTATTAGGTCCTGGAGTGTACCATTATGTGAGCCGAAGGCACTGAGATGCAACATGTTGTTAACAAAGGTGCTTCCTGCGAAGAATGATGTGATGTGATATGAAGAAGACCAATCGTAGTAACACCATACCCCAGTTTCAGATGAGTATGCGTTCACTTCTTCCACGGTTGTGCCATGATCAGAAATGAACTCAACCAACTGAAAGTGCGAGGACACAACAGGGTTGAAAATCAAAAAGGTGAAAATATGTTCGTCGTCATCAAGTTCCAGGCCCTCATCAGTCTCGCTAGTGGAAAGAGGTTTGAAGCCGGAGCTGGGCACGGCCACCCATTGTTCGGTGGCGGGGTTGCAGACGACCAGCCCAATGAAGGGTAGGTGTCTCCAGCCCTGCGGTGCCCGAAGAGGAGGAGCCTGTTGCAGGAATCCAAGAGGTGACATTCCTCAATGCCTGGCTGGTTCCACAGGAAGGTGTAGGAAGCGAGGGAAATGTATCTACCAAACGTGTTGATGAAGTGCCCGACGACACCATCCGAGCCGTCACCATCACGGTCAATACCGGGCACAAGGTCAGTGTTGACGAAGAAACCTTCGAGGGTTTGGGAGAGCTTCTTGCAGTGGAGGCGGTCGTTGATGAGGTCGCGCTAGGCCCGGGAGACGCACTTTAAACGGCAGAGGGATTTGGCGGGGACGCGGGAGAGGATCTCCACCAGGATGTCGCCGGGCAGTAGAGGAACCGCCACCGCGCTCCTCTGTCTCTTACCGCTGCGAACGGATGGGAGGAGCAGGAGGTGAGGGGATGAGCCGTGAGCGTGAGGTAGGAGTGTGGCGCCCGCGGATCTGGGGAAGCTTACCGGTCGCCGGGGAGGACGATGGGGATGCAGGGCGCAGCCGGCCCGACGTCACTGCCTTGTTTCTGAGCATCTTGATAGGCCCAGGTCTGGCGAGGCGTGCTAACGACGACCACCGAAGAAGAATGGGCAAGGGCGGCGGGGACTGAACGGGAGGTTGCACACGCGGCGCGATGGAATCGCGTGGCGGGAGTGGTGGTGGCGGCGCGGGGAGGCACGACGCAAGGGTAGGGGTGATGCGCGAGGAGCTACGAGGCCAATTGGATCTGAGAAGGCCAGTCGAGGGTTTAGATTAGGGGGGTGTTTTGATCAGCAAATGCATTGGTGGGAGGGTTTAAGTGAAAAAGTTCCCCACCTCACAATCTGGCTATCGGATGAAGATCTAGCGATTGTGGTGGCGGTTTGCATAGGTTGCATACGAATGGGGTTTGCACAGGATATGTTGCCTTCTAACAAAGGCCCTCCTCAGTGTGATCCACTGCTCCTCCTCACACGTTTTTGTTGGCCGTCGGATCCGCGATGTGTGGCTGTTTGTGATCCCAGTGCCTCAGCTGTCATTCTGAGTATGACATGTGGGACCCCGTTGTCAACGTTTGATTTTTGGGACTTGCGCCACGTTATCCTTTCGGCTCCCTCGAATCCTCCGCTTCATTTCTCGTCTCGCTCTGTTCCCTGCTGCGCGCCGGTGATTTGGCGGCGACCGGCAGCGATTCCTGTGCTCCGACCGCCGCGGTGAGTTTGGTGTCTATGGATCTAGCATATTCTTCCCCGTCTCCTCGTTGGATCAAGTTTTTGATGCGGGATTCATGTTTGTCTTTCTCAATCGCATGATTTTGTATGTTGGCGACGCGATTCTAGGGTTCGTCGACCACCGCGGTGAGTTCGATATCCAAGGATCTATACTGTTTTTGAGCTTCCCCCCTTGACGCGGAAGTACTGATTACTTGATTTTGTTGTTTGTCTCAATGTCATTTGGCTTTTCTCCGGCGTCGAGCGTTGATTCCAGTTGGTTCCGACGGCTGCGGTGAGTTCGATTTCTATGGATCTAGTCTATTCCCCCAATCGTTCATGTATTATCTAATTCGCGATTTGTCTTTTACGTTTTCATGTGGTTCGTGGCGCCGAATTTGTGGGCCGTGGTGATCTGGATGTGCTTCGACGACCGGGCTACTTTTCCCTACGGATCCCTGATGGTGTTTGGTGATTCTAGTTTTCTCAGACGAGCACGGTGAGTTTATTGTAGCTGATTCAACTGTTAGGTTTGTCCCGAATGTTTAGGTTTTGATTGTCTTAATCCCAATTCCTTGCTAGAAAACTAGAAGTTATTTTGTTGATCCAGTTAGGTGCTTCTCTTTTGGTCGCTATGAATTGATTTGAATTGTTGTTCTATTTAGAATTTTTTTCTGTATATCCCTAGGTTTCAAATTCTGTGTCAAAATGATTTGAACAGATAAGTGCTGCTTCGTAATCCGATAACCCACCAGTGTCTGCGATCACCTTGCGATCAATGACGCCCTTCCTCTTGACACCTCTAACATTAGTGTGTCATTTTGTTATCTTACAGTGCGCTGGAGCACCTCCTCGTACCTAGGGTTTTTGGATACTGTTTCACCTGTAGCTGGAGGTGTGGTATCTTCCCACCTCACTTGTACCCGGCTACTCTGCTCTTTGCTACAGTTCTAAAATTCTTCTGACTTCTTTGCCTGGACAAAGATGTTCCAATCTGCTTCTGTAATAATACCTCGTAATATTGTAGAGGCGATACACCCTTGTTGACAACTTTTTTGATTAAGTCGGATTTTAATTTAATTTTTCTTCAGCACTGCAGCCTTCACAGCTTTCTTTGAAGGCTCTGGTATCTTAAACCTAGGCTTCAAAGGAAGCTGTGAAGGCTTAGAAGCCTAAGTTTAAGATACTAGAGGCTCCAAAGGAACCTGTGAAGGCTGTAGTGCTAAAAAAAATTAAATTCAAACCCAACTTAATCAAAATATTTGTCAAGAAGGGCATATCGCCTCTACAATATTATGAGGGTATTATTACAGAAGCAGATTGGATTTGGAACAGCTTTGTATAGGCAAGCTTACAGATTGCTTACAGATTGCTTCTTTATAACTTTTTCTGAGGAAGCTTAAAACCTCTTCATCCGTAGCAGTCAGCACGTAGTCACCATCTCCAGAATGGAGATTTCCATATGCTTTTGCCCTGTTTACATTTGATAATGTCATCTGCCCATGGTCATTTATATTCTCCTGGCACCGCAAGTCCGTTGAATAGTGTAAGCTTGTGGTAAAGGTGGTTTGTACATGCTTAACATATGCTTTCATTGCCCATGTGAAATACTGGAATAATGAGGACTTTTACCTGCCAATTGTATCGATTATATCGGTGGGTACTGCAGTTGAGAATGTGTCAAAAAAGTTCAAGGATGCCCTGTGTGAGCAACATATGTCAAGTAACAAAGACATGCAATTAAATAAAGATGCAGTTGTGAAATCCATACGTACACTAGTTACTCTGGACTTGTACATCTGCTCCAGATGTAAATCAACGGCAATCTGACATTGTATGCCGAGGAGATACGCCTGTAACAACAATGCAATGGAGTGAATCATGGTGCAAAAATAATTCTAAACTGGTTCATTAAATGGATGTTGTCTAGGCTTACATCATCATCACCAACTCCAGCATTGTTGTTTAAGGGGAGAACTGATGGGGTTTGTGGACTAGTAGTGCTGTTGGTTGATCTGTCCCGAGGGCCATTACCGGTCTCGTTTTCAGTGGTTTTTGATGTATCGCGGTAGTCTCGAAGCTTCTCGAATACCTTTTGCAAGAACGGGACAAACATAAACACGAGTCACAAAATGGATATATAGAATGAAACTCTCTATATGCATGGATGACAACAGAAATTGCAAGGAATTTGCCTCTCTTTTTTGTGTATGTTGCTGTTCCATCATGAGTCGGTCCTCTGTTAATTGTTTTGTCCAATGTCGCATTAGTGGGTATTGACGTCGTTTAGGATAGATTTCGTTTTTATCCACATGAACATGTTCAAAGTACCAGAGCTGCATATAATGAAGAATTGAGGTTAAGCATCTTGATGTTTCATGTCATCGATCAGATATTGATAATATCATTTACCTGCAGAAATAGTAGGTTTCCTTGAAGGATATGTGTCTTCAAGTTCTTCTCTCACTCCATTTCTGAATGTAGCAAGACAATTATGCAGATGATTGAGCATGTAAACACCCCAGTTCATGGAAGGTATCTCTTCCACTTTCTCCACTAGCTGCAAGACGTTGACTGGAATACATGGATACATATCGGGTGCAAACAACACCTTGTGGCAGTACAGGAAAAAGTCACGAAGGAAGAATGTATCTCCAGGACCATCACTTTGTAGGAGCCTTTCTTCAATTTCTGTCAGTTCTAATTTCTTCTTTGCACTTCCGTGTCGGGTAAGCAGAGTTTCATTATAATTGCCATCCATCTTGACCTCTTTTCGTTCGATTGGTAGACACACGATGTCCTTCACATCTGATGGCATCAACCGGACCAGCTTGTCACCAATTCTGAAAGCTTTTTTATCTGGCTCGTACTTGTTGACAAGAGACATCAACAGGGCACGATCTAGGGATATATTGGGCATGTGTAGCAAGCACTCGAATCCGAATGACCGTAGGCTTTCCTTTCTTGCTACTGAGAGTTTGCTCACGACACAAGCGAGTTGCAACGGCGTCCTCGAAGAAATGATAGGACTAATTGGTATCTGGTCACGGAAAGAGAGTAATCAATAAGCGCGCTGTATAGGCCTAGGTACGGTAGTGCGTCGTATGCATGGATTCTGGATGGTGTGTTACATACCTTCGGAGTAGACGACAATGGGCCAATGGAGTTGAAGTCAAGCCGCCGTCTCCGAGGATGGCCGCTGCCAGTCGGAGGTGCTACCTTTTTGTAACACCCCAGGTGTTTATCTCTTTTTAATCAAGGAGTTAACTTAAACTCATGGTGTTAAAGGAAGAGTAAAGAAAGTTTGGTGAAAACACCATTAGGAGCAAAGTATAGTTTGAACTTAATTCCAATTTCACTCAGAGCTCGAACTTTTGCCATTATGAATATTGTCACCAAGATTCAGGGACATAACCTTGAAGTTTAACAATTTTGGAAATTAAGGATAAAAGAAGGAGTTTAACCCTATCATATTTGGTCAACTCTCTTAAAGGAATTTCTGAGTTCATTTGATGACTCATCCAAGATCTCAAGATTTTGTGTAAAAACCTCAAAATCAACCAATATGAAAGTTGTGGGATTCGTCAAGAGGAACAAAGCTTCTTTAAGGTGAAAGTTAAGATCTTGAGTGAAAAGTATCCAAAACTTTGAGTCAAACCTCTTTAACAAGGTCAAACCCCCAAGTTCATATACTCATCTCTAGAACTTTGGTCAAATCTCCAATTTTTCCCAAAACACTGAAAATTCGGCCAATACAAAAGTTGTGCAGAATTTCATGGGACACATTTCATCTAATTGGCAGTTTTTCAAATTTTGAGTGAAAATGCCTCAAAAATGTGGTCAAAGCCCTGAACCTCATTTTGACTGCGCCGAGAAAATCATGATTTTCAGATCAAATTTCTGCCCAATATGTTGAGAATTTCACTGGTCGACTTTTACAAATGTTGTAGAGGGTAGTCTCCTCCCCAACTTTGATATTGGCCAAAAGTTGACTTTCATTTGGATTTGAATTGTTGTGGCTTGTCAAAGTACCCTAAAACGAAATTATTGTGCCCGCGCGCTGTCCCGCCCGCGCCACCTGGCCCGCACGGCGAGGTGGCCCCACCGCCGTCACGGGCCTGCGTTGCCCGAGGATCCCCGTGCCACTTGGCCACCCACGCGTCGCGCAACCCGTCTGTCCTGGCCACGCGCCGCGCCGACGCCGGCTCTGCCGCCATGCACGCGCCGTGCCGCGCCACGCCGCAACCCCACTGCGTTGCGTTGGCCCACAGGTCGTCGCGCCGTGGCAGGCCAGCAACACCTCACGGCCACATATAAAGGGCAGGAAGTCCCCGTGCTTGTCGCGCAGCGCTGTCCGACGTCGCCAGGCTGCCGCAGCTCGCCGCCGGGGCGCCACCGTGGAGCCCCTGCTTCCAAGCCACCCTGTTGCCGTCTAAGCTCTCTAGCAGGACCACACGCCCTAGCCGAAGATCCCAGGGCTGCACATTGCCCAGTCCGGCCACCTTGTTCGCTGGAGCATCCGTCCCTGCGGCCGGAGCTTGACCCCGTCGCTGAGCTCTCACTTCCGAGCCGTCCCGTCGCCAGCCAAACTTCTCGGCAACACCACCTCGACCCACTGGAGCTCCCCGTGCCACGTGTTGCCGTGCCTCGTCGCCCTGTTCGCCGGAGTTGCCGCGCCCGCGGCCGGAGATCCGCCCCTCCGCCGATCCTTGCCGCCGGCCACTCCTCTGCCGCATCTGAGCACCAAAGCAGACCCAAGGTGATCCCCTGGCCCTCCTCTGCCCTTTCCCCCACCCTGGATTGCCGTCGGCGAGCCGAATTCCGGCCGGCCGTGCCGCGGCCATGGCCGAGCCCTGATTTGTGAAGATCAAGTTCTTCCCGGGGTGCTTTCTATAAATGTAGGGACCTATGTGTAAAGAGAAGGGCATGCTTGTGAATAAGTTTTGTGGTCAAGGACTCGGATGAAAATAGATTCTATCATTTTTGTTTTAAATCACTGATACCTTCTAAAATTCATAGTAAATCAAATAAAAATCAGAAAAATGCAAACTCAATTGTTCTGTGATCAACATAAACAGATGCAACTTTTCTAGAAAGGAATTTTGTAAATTCCTTTTTAGATTTTGTATAATTTTGAATGGATCAGTTTGAGTAGATTTGAAATAATTTGAAATCTATAGCTGATCTGCCTGTGAAATTTTAATATGTTGCTAGTGTGGTAATGTTTGTTCTTGTGTAGAAAAATTACACCTAGATCTGTTATATATCTTTAGTTATGATTTAATGTTAATATATGGCATCTTTTAAGTTCATGGTTAGTATTAAATAATTTGTTAAGCAAATAGGTTTGATCTTTTTGCAGTAGCCTATATATGCCTAGATGAAGCTATGGTAAAAATATCAGTAGTTTTGACAGGTGTAACTGGCTCAAATTAATCTAGACCTTTAATATGAATCTTTTTAATAAAGCATGTTGTAATTAGTTTCTAGCCGTGGTAATTTTTGAGTAGTCTTGTTTTACCTTGTTATGACTGTGGTAAAAGTTGTAACCCCAATGCATGCTTATATATTGCTGTGTGATTTATTTATCTTTTCAGCAGTGTTTTAGTGTTGTAATTTTCATGCTAGATCTATATGTTAGTTTAATCTGAATTTTTGTGAGTAGCTCAGTAATACCATGTTTATGCTCTGTGTAATTTCCTGAGGCTAGAACGTGTATAGATCTTTCTAAAGAATTAAAACATGTTTAAGTCAACTAGTTCTTTCTAGATTTTTCATGTGCAACATATAGCTGAGTTTAATGCCAATTTTGGGCAGTTGCTTTGTTGCCCTGATATGTGCTTGTATAAATTTTCTCTCTGTTTGTTTGTGTGTGGAACTTCCAGAATTCATTTTGGAAGCAAGTCAAGCTTAATAAGTGGAATAAAAAGAAAAACCGAAATCACCTTTAATGTGACTTGATTTTAAATAGCTAAGCTTCACCAAAGTAACTTCTGAACAGCACCTTTTTATTCTGGTAAAGTTAAATAAGTTAATTAGTGTAGATATGCACACAATCACCATCAAATAAGAAAGATAAATAACAAACATACAATTCCTTAATTAAGGAAGAGTATGCTGGATATATTCTTATCCAGGTGAATGTGCCCAACAATACACCTCATGTTTATCCTTTAAATATGAACTAAGTTCTCCCTTCTTACAAACGGATGCTTAAAGTTATGCATATGCATGTCGTGTAGAACCTCCGGACGAGAGCTACGAGTTGGTGCCAGAAGCTGAAGAAGAGCTAGTTGAAGGAGAAAGTGAACGTGTTGGTTTTGCAACAAGACCCGATCCAAGTTCGGAGGATCTCCAACTAACTTTGCTAAGTGAAGGCAAGCCCCGGAGCATAACCTATGTTTTCAACTTATGCAACTATCTTTGCTATGTTTGTGCATTTAAGTTTCAGGAGTTGATTTGAAACCCTAGATGCATGATCTTAGGTTCCTATGTTCCAATACTAGTATGATAAGTCGCTAGTTGCCATGCTCTAAGGACCCGGTAGAAGTCGAGTGATGTTCGTCACTCACGAGCTATAGGTGTCTTATGTTGGAATCATAAGATGGTTAAACCTACCCGCTCATGTGGTAAGAGCATGGGACCGGCTCCGGCCAGTAGGTCTGTGGGTAAGCGTTTGAACGTACTAAGCATTTGCCGGGAATGGGACCGGTAAGCCTAGTACCTTTTTGATCTGGTAAGGGAACTCTCTACCACTACCCAGGAGTAGTCCCTAGGTTCATGAGAGTGGTGCATGTGTGGATCCGGGCGGCAAAAGATGTAAGTTCGTGACCTGACCAACTGTACCAGGGACTGTGGACATTGATCCTGAATCGAGGATGATTGGGAACCGCCTGGTTGGTGCGTACCCCACCCTATAGGGGTTGTGGTCGTTGTGATGGGGTATGCATTCTCCCGTGTGTTTAGGTCCACCTTGCAAGGTTATTAATCGATCGATCGTCGGCCTCTCACCGTTATCCGAGATTGCTTATCCATACACTCTATGTCCCCTAATGATGGAATTGAGAAGTAATACTGTTGTATGCTTAAATGTTTGCACAACTTATGCTTGTGTAGCTGCTCACCTAGTAATGGATAATCAACTAGAATCTGGAGCTAAAACTTGAAAGTAAGGACATACTCTTTGTTGCTTTTCAGCAAAAGAAACCCCCTAGCCAAAAAGCTTTGCATGTCTAGAGAGTTGGTGATTTTCCATCACCCAACGGTTAAGTCTTGCTAAGTATTAGTATGCTCAGCCTTGCTTTGTTGATACCTTTTTCTTGGTGTTGATGTGTTTGATGGTATTCGTGGGCTGGTTCTCTCCCACCCTTTGGAAGTGAGTGGGAAGATGACAGTACTTAGTGATATCATGGATGGCCTCCCGTGATGTTGCTTATGATGTTTGGTATTTTATTTCCGCAGTGTTTTCAAACTCTGAATTGTTTACCTTTCCTGTATGGAACTTGTTTTGTAATAATGAACCTTTGATGAATATGATGTATTAAGGCTATATTAATTATCTCTGAACTCGCCGTCGCGTGAGTCTTAGTGTACAATCTTCGATCCTTGGTTATAAGTGATTTACCGGGCTTGACCCGGCAGATATCGACAAGTTAACTCCTCTTTAATGCATAATGACCAAGTAGAAGGGTTATGTGTGTTAAATCGGAATTAATTTGGACGGTTCTGTCACAGCTGGCATCAGAGCCAGGTTGTACATCAGAGATGTTAATACACCATTAATAACCTAGTTTTGGAATAAAACTTGTAAGATTAAGGTGTGTTTGCCAAATGCGTTAGGAACGCTAAGGATTAACTAGTCCGAGAGGCCCTAGAAGGATTTTTGGGTTCTTTCAGGTGGCTAGTACTTTATGGTTTATCTAAACTAACTCCCAGCACATTTTATTATCTGCCAAAACTTACTTTCTCGCACAACAATACTAGTTCAGCATGTTTTGCCATACATGCTCATGCCACATGAAAGTCATGTGAGGGATGGATGGGACCTATTCCAAAGGGAACCCACTGTCGCGTCTGTGTCTCGCCACGTCTTGCCATACGTGAGCATGATTCCGCATTACGAACATGTGAAGGGGGACGCCCTCCATTAAAAAGGAGCGTGTCTCAGATTGGACGCTGTCCATGCAGCGTTAAACGCATGGGTGCCGTTTCTATAGTGAATGGTAATGTTTGTGGACGCTTTCGTGAGTGCTGGCGCGAAAGGTTCGAGATGTTCTATGATTTTCTGCAGGTACACTAACCTCGATTTGTGAGTGTAGAGATCGAGTAGAAATTCGACTAGCTATTATAGGGAGAGTCGTATATTGTGCCATGCCACCGGCGCTAACTTCGATCTTGACAAGGAATTTTCTGTGAGGACGAATACGTTTTGCATGCATCGTGTTAAAATCTCTAAGCTGAATGTCAATATAATGAGTACAACTTGAACTCTCTTTCATCCAAGTTTTTGCTCAAGTAGCTTAAGGTCTTTCTAGTGTTTGCTGAAAGATCTGCTGGTCCGGAATTTTTCGGGCTAGCAAGAGAAGTTTCTCCAGAGATCTTTTACCCAAAAGTTGTCTCCAATTTTGCAATGAAGATGTTGTAAAAATCTTCATAAGCTTTGGAACAGCTGAACTCAAGATATGATATTTTTCTTAAGAGTGATCTAGCTGTCAATCTGTGAAACTATCAGTTCTCAAATGTTTTGACCCCCAAGACAGTGTTTTCTGAAGAAAAGTTAGATATGAAAGTTGCTCCAAATCTTGTCAAGCATCTGCTGTAAAAATTTTAGAAATTTTGGTTGAAGGAATTTTGAGTTATGACCAAAATAGTGCAACTCTGCTTGCTGTTTTCCCTGAAGGACAGCCACTAGAGTTTTAATTCTTTTGGCTATCTTCTTCTAGCTTTTACCTCCACCTTTGAATACCAATTTGGTACGTCAGAACCTTACAGAGTACCTAGTAAAATTTCAGAATTTTTGGCTAAGTAGAATTTCAGTTACGCTAAATTGAGTAATTGCCTAGCTGCTGAAATGTTGGACTACAGCAAATTGAATTTTGGTCCAATCACCTCTTTTCCCATCAGCCAAGATGAAGCATCGGTCTCTAAAGTTTTTCGAGGACTTTACCCTTAGTTTTGCCCAATTGGAAAATTCACAACTTGCTTCTATCTTCGTGAGGATCTGATGGAAGTTAGGAACATCTAGTTCATGATTTTCCAAATATGATAAATTTTGTATGGCTGCTAAAAATCTATCTTTTATGCCAATGCATCCATCTGGTTTCTTACTTATGTTACTCTCTTTAGATGGCCAATTCTGGATTCACACATGTTGATGAAGAAGGATGGACTTATGTTGATTACCCCCAGGAGAGTGGTTTTCCCCTGATTTTGTGGACCACTTTGAAGGACTTTGGATATACTACCCAACCACAGTATCTGTGTCGTGAGTGCATGAACGAAGGACAAATCCCCCGTTACGAAGTAAAGGTGAAGATTTCAGCCTGCCCCGCCCATCCAAGCTGGGAAGCTTGGGAAAGTAAGGCACAAGGATTAGAGTGTGCTGCTACCTTGCAAAAGGTTGCTCTTGAAGCACTCACAACTTTTTGTGGGAAGCATTCTGCATTGGTAACTCACACTACAGCCAAGGTGATTCCCCTGCCTGAGCATTACCATGGACAATGGACTGAGCAGGAGTCTCTCATCTCTGTTCGGGAAAACTCACACTACAATCCTGATCTGATCACCTCAATTCATTTCTCCAAAGCAATGTATGATACATAACAAATGCTGGTAAGAGAAAATGCAATCTATAGGAATCAAGTTAGAGAAATGGAAAGTACCACACATGAGTTGAAGGAAGCTCAAGCCATGATAAAAGCTCTTAAGAAAGGAAGACGCAAGGATAAAGCAAAAATACTAGAACTGCGTCAAGAAATTCAGGACCAGGACTATATGCTACATCAGGCCGATCTACACATGCTAGACATGGAGAATCAACTAGAAGCAGTAGCAGCTCCACCACCAAGACATGTGATTCCTCCACCTGAAGATGGTGAGAATCACAATGAGATTAAAGGAGAATCTGGAGTAGAGTCTGGATCTGCATCACCCTGAGCCTTTGTTTTCAACTTGAGGAAAATAAAAGGTTAACCTAGACTAGCTAGTGGATCTAGTTTGGCTAATGCCACAAGTGTAATAAAATAAGGAGATGTAAGAGTACTATGCTTGAACCATATTAGTACTATGATAAAGACTTGATCTTCAGAGCTTACTCTTATTTGTCATCTTATCCTGGCAATACAAGCATGATATCTCAGAAGATCTGTATCACTACCCCTATGTGTGCTTAGATTCTGAAGCACTCAGCTTTTCAGTGATGTTGATATCCCTGGATTGATCAATTTTGATCTCTCAACATCCAAATCTTATATTTATTAACTCTGCTCACACAAATTTGAGTAAACGAGAACAATGTTACAAGTGGCAGAATCTTTTTGGTATACATGTTGACCCTCATCCTTTCCAGAAGTTTTGTCTTTTGTCAACTGAAAGTTGATACTTCCAAGGACGTACCCTGAGTAAACATCTTGTTGCTAACCTAGCACAACTTCAGAAATTTCAGTAAACAAATTTAACAAATGTTTGTTTACTAGCCTTCCCTTTCTTCATAAAATCTCTATGGAACCATTCCATTTGATCTTCTTCTATCACAATCTCCAAGATCACCTAGTATCAAATCAACCAGACTAATTTAAAGGAGTATGAGCAGTCAAGGTTATCTAAAAGTCAAGTTATGAGGAGTTTTATACCGATCCATGATCTATGATTCTTGTTCAGCATCGATCAAAGTTGCATACTCAGTGCAATGGGAAAGAAATAATGGACAAAAGCCTTGACAGTTTTCCCAGAAAAAAATGAGTTTTAGTTTGAATTGTTGATACCCCAGGATCTTCTCGTGTTTCCCAATTTTATAGTCAATTTTCTCTCGAGAACCAATTTGACCCCTCCGTATCTGTGCTCCGTCTACTCTGTGTTGTGCTTTCGCTCTGCCACCTTTCTACCGCAGCAGCTGATCGCCGCCTACGCGCACCCTAAGACAGCCGTCTTGTCACCATGGCATCCTGTGCCGGCCACCACTGTGCCACATGCCACTACCACCGCACCTCCATGCCTCCATACCCCGGGCCCTACCCAAGTGGTGCAAGCACCACCGCCACTACACCATGGTGAGCATCCATAAATGGACCACCTTCCATTTGTTTCCCACTACCCCTCCCTTTGCATCCACTGGAGTCATCACCTCCCGTCGCCCTCCCTGCTCTCCTGCTCTCTTCTTTGAGCACACCCCGGCCATCTTCATTGTTTCCAACATTTCCTCCATCTTCCTCAACAAGGTGAAGAAGAATCAAGCCTCTTCAGAAGTGGAAGTCAGTGCAAGCATTTCTTCGAAGCTCGTCAACTGAAGTTTTGGTGCCTACATCGAGAAGAAGAAGCTCAAGAAGAAGGTCGCAAGCAGAAGCCAAACCCACTTAGCCAGCTATGGATCGTTCTCTCGAGATATGTGATTCAGATTGCTGGGACGCCTTGATGGTGTTGATTTGTTTTACACCTCTGCTATGCTTGTTTATAGCTTTTCATGTGCACATTCAGCGCCCGCTTCCTCATGAGTTAAATGGAAGTTTGTCATGAAATTCGTCTATCTTTTATTGTCTTTGAGTTCTAGATCTTAGAGAGTTTAGCCTGTCTCTGTTAGTTTCTCTATGTAATCTCTACCTTCCCCTAAAAAGTTTAACCAAATTGTTGTCGAATCTCGTGACGAGATTCTGTTTAAGGGGGGTAGGTTGTAACACCCCAGGTGTTTATCTCTTTTTAATCAAGGAGTTAACTTAAACTCATGGTGTTAAAGGAAGAGTAAAGAAAGTTTGGTGAAAACACCATTAGGTGCAAAGTATAGTTTGAACTTAATTCCAATTTCACTCAGAGCTCGAACTTTTGCCATTATGAATATTGTCACCAAGATTCAGGGACATAACCTTAAAGTTTAACACTTTTGGAAATTAAGGATAAAAGAAGGAGTTTAACCCTATCATATTTGGTCAACTCTCTTAAAGGAATTTCTGAGTTCATTTGATGACTCATCCAAGATCTCAAGATTTTGTGTAAAAACTTCAAAATCAACCAATATGAAAGTTGTGGGATTCCTCAAGAGGAACAAAGCTTCTTTAAGGTGAAAGTTAAGATCTTGAGTGAAAAGTATCCAAAACTTTGAGTCATACCTCTTTAACAAGGTCAAACCCCCAAGTTCATATACTCATCTCTAGAACTTTGGTCAAATCTCCAATTTTTCCCAAAACACTGAAAATTCGGCCAATACAAAAGTTGTGCAGCATTTCATGGGACACATTTCATCTAATTGGCAGTTTTTCAAATTTTGAGTGGAAATGCCTCAAAAATGTGGTCAAAGCCCTGAACCTCATTTTGACTACGCCGAGAAAATCATGATTTTCAGATCAAATTTCTGCCCAATATGTTGAGAATTTCACTGGTCGACTTTTACAAATGTTGTAGAGGGTAGTCTCCTCTCCAACTTTGATATTGGCCAAAAGTTGACTTTCATTTGGATTTGAATTGTTGTGGCTGGTCAAAGTACCCTAAAACGAAATTGTTTTGCTGCCTGCCGCCTTGCGTATGCGCCCTGGACCTCGACATCGCGCCGCGACCGCGTCCCGGCCTCGCCCCGGCGCATGTGCGCCACCCGTGCCCGCGCACTGTCCCGCCCGCGCCACCTGGCCCGGACGCCGAGGTGGGCCCCACCGCCGTCATGGGCCTGCGTTGCCCGAGGATCCCCGTGCCACTTGGCCACCCAGGCGTCGCGCAACCCGTCTGTCCTGGCCACGCGCCGCGCCGACGCCGGCTCTGCCGCCATGCACGCTCCGTGCCACGCCACGCCGCAACCCCACTGCGTTGCGTTGGCCCGCAGGTCGTCGCGCCGTGGCAGGCCAGCAACACCTCACGGCCACATATGAAGGGCAGGAAGTCCCTGTGCTCGTCGCGCAGCGCCGTCTGACACCGCCTGGCTGCCGCAGCTCGCCGTCGGGCGCTACCGCGGAGCCCCTGCTTCCAAGCCACCCTGTCGCCGTCTAAGCTCTCTAGCAGGACCACACGCCCCAACCGAAGATCCCAGCGCCGCACATTGCCCAGTCCGGCCACCTTGTTCGCCGGAGCAGCCGTCCCTGCGGCCGGAGCTTCACCCCGTCGCCGAGCTCTCAATTCCGAGCTGTCCCGTCGCCGGCCAAACTTCTCGGCAGCACCAACTCGACCCACTGGAGCTCCCCGTGCCACGTGTTGTCATGCCTCATCGCCCTGTTCGCCGGAGTTGCCACGACTGCGACCGGAGATCTGCCCCTCCGCCGATCCTCGCTGCCGGCCACTCCTCCGCCGCGTCTGAGCACCGGAGCAGACCCAAGGTGATCCCCTGGCCCTCCTTCGCCCTTTCCCCCGCCCTGGATCGCCGCCGGTGAGCCAAATTCCGGCCGGCCGTGCCGCGGCCATGGCCGAGCCCTGATCTGTGAAGATCAAGTTCTTCCCGGGGTGCTTTCTGTAAATGTAGGGACCTATGTGTAAAGAGAAGGACATGCTTGTGAATAAGTTTTGTGGTCAAGGATTCAGATGAAAATAGATTCTATCCTTTTTGTTTTAAATCGCTGATACCTTCTAAAATTCATAGTAAATCAAATAAAAATCAGAAAAATGCAAACTCAATTGTTCTGTGATCTACATAAACAGATGCAACTTTTCTAGAAAGGAATTGTGTAAATTCCTTTTTAGATTTTGTATAATTTTGAATGGATCATTTTGAGTAGATTTGAAATAATTTGAAATCTATAACTGATCTGCCTGTGAAATTTTAATATGTTGCTAGTATGGTCATGTTTGTTCTTGTGTAGAAAAATTGCACCAAGATCTGTTATATATCTTTAGTTATGATTTAATGTTTATATATGGCAGCTTTTAAGTTCCTATTTAGTATTAAATAATTTGTTAAGGAAATAGGTTTGATCTTTTTGAGTAGCTATGGTAAAAATATCAGTAGCTTTTGACATGTGTAACTGGCTCAAATTAATTTAGACCATTAAGCATGTTGTAATTAGTTTCTAGCCATGGTAATTTTTGAGTAGTCTTGTTTTACCTTGTTATGTCTGTGGTAAAAGTTGTTGCCCCAATGCAAACTTATATATTGCTGTGTGATTTATTTATCTTTTCAGCAGTGTTTTAGTGTTGTAATTTTCATGCTAGATCTATAGGCTAGTTTAATCTGAATTTTTGTGAGTAGCTCAGTAATACCATGTTTATGCTTTGTGTAATTTGCTGAGGCTAGAACATGTATAGATCTTTCTGAAGAATTAAAACTTGTTTAAGTCAACTAGTTCTTTCTACATTTTTCATGTGCAACATATAGCTGAGTTTAATGCCAATTTTGGGAAGTAGCTTTGTTGCCCTGATATGTGCTTGTATAAATTTTCTCTCTGTTTGTTTGTGTGTGGAACTTCCAGAATTCATTTTGGAAGCAGGTCAAGCTTAATATGTGGAATAAAAAGAAAAACCGAAATCACCTTTAATGTGACTTGATTTTAAATAGCTAAGCTTCACCAAAGTAACTTCTGAACAACACCTTTTTATTCTGGTAAAGTTAAATAAGTTAATTAGTGTAGATATGCACACAATCACCATCAAATAAGAAAGATAAATAACAAACATACAATTCCTTAATTAAGGAAGAGTATGCTGGATATATTCTTATCTTGGTGAATGTGCCCAACAATACACCTCATGTTTATCCTTTAAATATGAACTAAGTTCTCCCTTCTTACAAATGGATGCTTAAAGTTATGCATATGCGTGTCGTGTAGAACCTCCGGACGAGAGCTACGAGTTCGTGCCAGAAGCTAAAGAAGAGCTAGTTGAAGGAGAAAGTGAACGTGTTGGTTTTGCAACAAGACCCGAACCAAGTTCGGAGGATCTCCAACTAACTTTGCTAAGTGAAGGCAAGCCCCGGAACATAACCTATGTTTTCAACTTGTGCAACTATCTTTGCTATGTTTGTGCATTTGAGTTTCAGGAATTGATTTGAATCCCTAGATGCATGATCTTAGGTTCCTATGTTCCAATACTAGTATGATAAGTCGCTAGTTACCATGCTCTAAGGACCCGGTAGAACTCGAGTGATGTTCGTCACTCGCGAGCTATAGGTGTCTTATGTTGGAATCATAAGATGGTTAAACCTACCCGCTCATGTGGTAAGAGCATGGGACCGGCTCCGGCCAGTAGGTCTGTGGGTAAGCGTTTGAACGTACTAAGCATTTGCCGGGAATGGGACCGGTAAGCCTAGTACCTTTTTGATCCGGTAAGGGAACTCTCTACCACTACCCCGGGAGTAGTCCCTAGGTTCATGAGAGTGGTGCATGTGTGGATCCGGGCGGCAAAAGATGTAAGTCCGTGACCTGACCAACTGTACCAGGGACTGTGGACATTGATCCTGAACCGAGGATGATTGGGAACGGCCTGGTTGGTGCGTACCCCGCCCTGTAGGGGTTGTGGTTGTTGTGATGGGGTATGCATTCTCCTGTGTGTTTAGGTCCACCTTGCAAGGTTATTAATCGATCGATCATCGGCCTCTCACCGTTATCCGAGATTGCTTATCCATACACTCTATGTCCCCTAATGATGGAATTGAGAAGTAATACTGTTGTATGCTTAATTGTTTGCACAACTTATGCTTGTGTAGCTGCTCACCTAGTAATGGATAATCAACTAGAATCTGGAGCTAAAACTTGAAAGTAAGGACATACTCTTTGTTGCTTTTCAGTAGAAGAAACCCCCTAGCCAAAAAGCTTTGCATGTCTAGAGAGTTGGTGATTTTCCATCACCCGACGGTTAAGTCTTGCTGAGTATTAGTATACTCAGCCTTGCTTTGTTGATACCTTTTTGCAGGTGTTGATGTGTTTGATGGTATTCTTGGGCTGGTTCACTCCCACCCTTGGGAAGTGAGTGGGAAGATGACAGTACTTAGTGATATCACGGATGGCCTCCCGTGATGTTGCTTATGACGTTTAGTATTTTATTTCCGTAGTGTTTTCAAACTCTGAATTGTTTACCTTTCCTGTATGGAACTTATTTTGTAATAATGAACCTTTGATGAATATGATGTATTAAGGCTGTATTAATTATCTCTGAACTCACCGTCGCGTGAGTCTTCGTGTACAATCTTCGATCCTTGGTTATAAGTGATTTACCGGGCTTGACCCGGCAGATACCGAGAAGTTAACTCCTCTTTAATGCATAATGACCAAGTAGAAGGGTTATGTGTGTTAAATCGGAATTAATTTGGACGGTTCTGTCACACTTTTCTTCGCTAGGAGGCCGCTTCCTTGACTTCGTCGTCGACTGTGATTTGCCATCGGAAGTCACCGTTGATTTGCCGTCGGAACTCTGTGTCGTCGACGTCGCATTGCCGTCCGGTGCGCCTTGCTTGTCAAGATGAGGGACACTTGGACGTCCATCAGCAGACGACAATGGGCCGCCGGAGTTGAAGTTGTTGGGCCGCCACCTCCGAGGATGGGTGGCGCTGCCGGTCGGAGGTGCTACCTTTTCTTCGCTAAGACTAGGAGGCCACTTCCTTGACGTCGTCGTCAACTGTGGTTTGCCATCGGAAGTCACCGTTGATCTCCCGTCGGAACTCTGTGTCGTCGGCGTCGCATTGCCGTCCGGTGCGCCTTGCTTGCCAAGATGAGGGACACGAGACGATTTCTCCGACGCGACTGACATGAGCATAAACCTCTTCCTCCTCCGCTTCCGTGATCTGGGTCTACCAAAATGGAGGGAGAGAATGTAAACCGCCTGAGAGAGAGAGAGAGAGAGAGAGATTGGCGGTGTTCCCCCGAAACCGTCGTTCACGCCGTAACGCACGCAATCAGTCGATGGAAAGGCATCACCGAAACGAAAGAAAACATTACTAAGGTGTTGCAGGTTACACGCCGAATCGACACCACCCAGTCGGTGTTACTGCATGAAGGTGCGTAACCGAGTCCGTGCGGGTTCAGGTTACATATACATCTGAAGCCTATAGGTGCGTGTGCGTATTCTAGGTGGTTGCAGCCTAGATCGTGCGTAACCGAGCAGCTGGTGCAGGTAACACGCAGAATCGACACCACCGGATGCAGCATGGGCCAGGTTACGCATACATCTGAAGCCTTTTTGTGCCTAACGCAGTCAGTGTTGCAGGAACAATGCAGCCTGGCTGCGTGCTACCTAGTGGTGCAACCTACAGAGCCTAGTTGCAGGAACAAACAATACAGAGGCTTGGTGCAACCTGGGTTTTACATGCGTAACCTATGGTTGCGCGATGAAACGACACCACCCAGTCGGTGTTGCAGCATGAAGGTACGTAACAGAGTCTGTGCGTGTCCGAGTGGGTTCAGGTTACGCATACATCTAGAGCCTATAGGTGTGCGTGCGTATTCGAGGCGGTTGCAGCCTGGATGGTGCGTAACCGAGCAGCTGCTGCAGGTAACGCGCAGAATCGACACCACCGGATGTAGCATGGGTCAGGTTACGCATATATCTGAAGCCTATTTGTGCCTAACGCAGTCGGTGTTGCAGGAACAATGCAGCCTGGCTGCGTGCTACCTAGTGGTGCAACCTACAGAGCCTGGTTGCAGGAACAAACAATACAGAGGCTTGGTGCAACCTGGGTTTTACATGCGTAACCTGTGGTTGCGCCATGAAACGACACCACCCAGTCGGTGTTGCAGCATGAAGGTACGTAACAGAGTCCGTGCGTGTCCGAGCGGGTTCAGGTTACGCATACATCTAGAGCGTATAGGTGCGCATGCGTATTCGAGGCGGTTGCAGCCTGGATGGTGCGTAACCGAGCAGCTGCTGCAGGTAACGCGTAGAATCGACACCACCGGATGCAGCATGGGTCAGGTTACGCATATATCTGAAGCCTATTTGTGCCTAACGCAGTCGGTGTTGCAGGAACAATGCAGCCTGGCTGCGTGCTACCTAGTGGTGCAACCTACAGAGCCTGGTTGCAGGAACAAACAATACAGAGGCTTGGTGATACCTAGGTTTTACATGCGTAACCTGTGGTTGCGCGATGAAACGACACCACCCAGTTAGTGTTGCAGCATGAAGGTGCGTAACAGAGTCCGTGCGTGTCCGAGCAGGTTCAGGTTACGCATACATCTGGAGCCTATAGGTGCGCGTGCGTATTCCAGGCGGTTGCAGCCTGGATGGTGCGTAACCGAGCAGCTGGTGCAGGTAACGCGCAGAATCGACACCACCGGATGCAGCACGGGTCAGGTTACGCATACATCTGAAGCCTATTTGTGCCTAACGCAGTCGGTGTTGCAGGAACAATGCAGCCTGGCTTCGTGCTGGCTAGTGGTACAACCAACAGAGGCTTGCGTAACCGAGAGCTCTGCTGCGTGCTGCAACCACCTGGGTTGTACCGGTCTTGGCGTATTGCAACCTCCCCAGGATAAGCGAACTTTGAGAGGCAAGCGTAACCTGTCCGGTATCGGTTACGCTAGAGCCACGCTGCATTCTGCGTGCAACTGCCCACATCCGCCACAACCGAAAGGCGCACCGCATCTGCCTTGACAATTCGCGCTCGCGGCTTGATGCACTTCCAGCGTATGCGTGCGTCGGTTTTAGTTTTTTTTCTACCATTTTAGAAGTCATTTATTAGAAACTGTTGGAGATGTCATTCTTTTTTTCTCCCAATATCATTTTAGGAGTTCTAATACTGCAAGGTTTTAGGAGGAAAAAATAGAGAACTCTTGGAGATGCTCTTAGGGTCATGCAACAGCCGGTTCTGCTTCATGGTTGGTGTGTAACCGTATTCGTGCATAATCCCAGGGCTACAGGTTACGCGCAGAATCGACACCACCCTGTCGGATGGTGTGTAACCGAGTCCGCCGACATTCCGGGACGGTAAGCTCTAAGAGAGGAATGCGTAGCGCCGTAGCCTGTAGGGTCTCAGTTACGCTGGAGTCACGTTGCTTGGAGCAAACTAATTTAAACGAATGAAAATAACCATTCCTATTCAGCATTTAACATGCGTAATTTGTACGTTGGGATCGATCGTCGTCGGGTGACACGCTATCGATCCCATGGTGCGTATTGCAACCTCCCCGGGATACGCAGACTTTGAGATGATGAGTGCGCAACCTGTCTGGTCTAGCCACGCTGCGTGCTGCGTGCAACCGCCTGGGTTGCCCACACGGCACCCGTGCGGCCCTCGTGTGGTACGCACACAGCATAGAATCTCGATCGTGCGTGTTGCAAGTTGGTTGTTGCTCGCATTCCATGGCCGGCCCCGGCAATTTCGAGATCGTGGTGCACGGAGGCTTCCCTAATGAGACGATCGTTTCCATCTCTCTCTCAGATCCATTGGCCCTTCCACTGCAGTAGCTATATAAACAAGGACCGGGAGGTGTGTTGGTCCATTATTCATTCATACTGTAGCGTCTCATTTTACTGTAGGTTTACTAGAAACAATTAGTGGTTTTCCCAGCGGATGCAGGTAGTATAGTCGTCGTAGTACAGTAGTACTTATGACTACACCAGTAGCCCCAGAAGAGGTAGTTGTTGGTGCCTCCAGGTCCAGGCAAACACCTTCGAAGCGCCGACCCGAGACTTCTGATACTGATGATGTAAGTTCCCCGGCCAAGCGTCTGCAGACGATGGACACGCCACCGCCGCCGCCCACCGCCAAGCATCTACTGTTTGATGAGCCGTCCGCTCCTGCTCATCCCACCATCGAAGAACCGCCTGTGCATGAAGACGACATTGAGGTACGTACGTATACTGGTGGGATGCTTGATCTGGTGGTGTTCCTCCCGCACTACACTCTGCGCGGTTTAATGATTTTAATTTCCATTTCCTCATTTTCTTGTTCTTCATGCATGGGCACGCGCAGTTGATGAGTGAGTTGGAGAAGGAACTTTTGGATGTTCTGGCCGCAATTGGTGCGATGTACAAGGAAGATGATGATGACATCTCGGCGGATCAGTACATCCTGCACGATCCACCTGCAGCTCCTGATGCTCCATCCGTTGAGGTTGACGAAGACGATCCCTCCAGTATGACAGGTGCTAATAATATACATTTATACTCCATCGTCGTGTATATATATCAACGAGTGTGCTTCTGCTGCCTCTAACTTGGTTGCCTTTTCTTGTCTCGCAATAATATAATATACAGGCGGTGACGACGAGTAGTAATCTTCGGGCTGGGAGATCGAGCAAATAATAAACACCAGGTCAAGGAAGGTGTGTGCAGCATGGGCCACCCCACCAGATCCCACGCCGCTGCGCTACTGGCTGATGATATGATGCAGCAGTTAGTTTGCTGGTGGAGACGAAACGGCCGGCCTCTTGTCTAGTACTAGCAGTAGTAGTAATAACGGGAATGGAGAAGATCAATCTAGTGCCTTCGGATGAATTCAGAATTCATAATATATATATCTTGCATCTATATTATATTAGTGCCTTTGCACCCTTTTCTATTTTTGCTGTTTTATATTCACTGCTAATACAAATAAAAATAGCAAATAACCCAGACCGGCGTAACCTGCACCCAGCCGATCACCGATTCGGCGTAACCATCCCAGCTGCATCCGGTCCTGTCGATCCTGCGAGTAACCTACCCCCGATCGGTTACGCACTATCAGTGCTGCCTGCACCTGCGAGTCGGTGTTGCCTGAATGGTGCGTAACCGAGTCTGTGCATTACCCAGTCGTAGTTGCCCTATGCATGCAGCAGCACTGATGGTGCATAACCCAGTGGGTGTAGGTTACGCATACGGAGTACAACCGAAGCCTATTTCTTATGTTATTATGCGCTGCGCCATGAAGAATGGATGGTGCGTAGCCGAATCGTGCGTAACCAAAGCTGGTGCAGTGCAGGTGACGCGCAGGATCAACACGACCGGGTGCAGGTTACGCACCGAATCGGCACCACCCAGTCGGTGTTACAGCATCAAGGTGCGTAACCGAGTCTGTGCGGGTACGAGCGGGTTTAGGTTACGCATACATCTGGAACCGGTGGTGTTGCATCAAGCAGCACGGACGGTGCGTACGTGCTGAATCGACACGACCCAGTCGGTGTTGCATGAATAAGCACGGACGGTGTGTAACCTGTACAGGTTACACGCTGAATCGACACAACGCAGTCGGTGTTTTACGCACCATGAAGAACGCATGGTGCATAGCCGAATAGCGCGTAACCGAAGCTGGTGCAGGTGAAGCACAGGATCAACATGACCGGATACAGGTTACGCGCCGAATCGGCACCACCCAGTCTGTGTTGCAGCATCAAGGTGCGTAACTGAGTCCGTGCAGGTACGAGCGGGTTCAGGTTACGCATACATCTAGAACCGGTGGTGTTGCATCAAGCAGCACGGACGGCGCATACGCGCTGAATTGACACAACCCAGTCGATGTTGCATCAATAAGCACGGACGGTGCGTAACCTGTACAGTCGCCGACATGTACCGCGTCGAAAGGTTGAAGCTGCACTGTGCGTCAAGGATGTGGGACATGGCAAGTGAGCAAACTGTGAGCGCATTTCTATGATGGGCAATTGAGACTAACTGCACCCAATTGCAGGTGAAGTGCATGTCTCTGTTAGAGCGAATCTGGCCGCACGGAATACTCACAACAGATTTTGTGTTCATATGCTTTCACCATCCCCATGTTATGCACGATCTCCATAGTAGATTACACAAAGGCATGTACTAGGGTCCTTGCTTGTAGTCTGTAGTTTTAATGTTTTAGTTACTATTGGATCGTGCCCTTGCGTTGCTACGAACAACACATCATTTACATTGCAATACGCATTGATATATATGTGCAATACAAATTGTTGTTGATATGGATTCATATGTGCATTCAGGATGTGTATAATAATGTGTCCCTTTGAGCAGCACATAACAAAGGCATTTCACTATTTGTACTTGTATATAATCCATTTTCGTAGACCATGCTGGAACTTATTGTTTCGATGGAGATGAAATGAATGCCTTCCGCGACAAGTTTAATGCACATTTCACTCCGAAACTAAACTGAATTGTGGTTTCCACCCAATTATCTATAACCCTACAAGTGCTCGTCACCCTACTGTTGCCCGTCGAGGCGGTTGCCGGTGAGCTGCGAAGAGCGCCACGGCGCCAGCACCGCGGACGAAGCTCGTCGATACTCGATAGTGAACCCTTGGCGACTCATCGACGATAGCCGTCAGGAACGTGAAGACGGCAGGCTCCATGGCAGCGGCGTGCGGTGTCGACGTGGTCAGAGACTGGGACGATCGAGGGAGACGATGACAGACGAGGGCACGAGGTGTCGAGCTTGAAGGAATTGCCCATGCGACCATTCAGAACCAAACCAAATCTGCCCAAACCTATCTCAGCTATCAACCAGACCTAACCGGACTGTTTCTCTAGACTAATCGCTTCCCACCAGACTAATTACTCCCTTTGCCAATAGTACTCAGGGCATCTATCAGGAGCCTACAAATGGTAGCAAGCCACGTAACCTAGGCTGACGTAGAGCGTGTGCATTGTGGATTGTGCGTAACCCAACGGGTCGGGGCGGGAGGGGAGCGGAGGCGCCTGTAGGCCCGTCCCGTCCCATCAAGGCTGTACACACCTGGGAGGCTGACGCGTCATCCATTGGAATTCTCTAGTGCGCAGCCCGCTGAATGGCACCTGCGTAACCGAGACCTTGTAGGTTACGCACTTAGTCAACACCACACTTTTGCATCACCTCCTCAGCGCAAGAAAACCCCATCGGCATCTCCTCCTCTCGGCGCAAGAAGACCCCATCGGCATCTCCTCCTCTCGGCGAAAGTACCATCGTCCTCTCTCCCAAATCAATCGATTTCGTTGTTCTTTCGACTGTTCTGCCTCTTTGATCAAACTAATTTCAATGTGCATTTCAGAGTATCTCCCCCAATGGACTGCGAGAATCCTCGCGTGCCGCGTGTGGCGCACAGTCTCCAACCATCCACGTCGGTTAAAGTTCCAGCGGGGCCGAGATGCGGCGACTGCGGGAGGACAAAATTGCCTCAATGGAGGGCCGGCCCGATGGGGCCCGGCACGCTCTGCGCTAACTGCGGCAGTCATCGCTGGCATGCCGGGGAGCGGTGGGGCAAGTGCCGTTCTCGCCGCAGCAAGAAAACCACGATTCCCGTCTCAACATCTGTACCAGAAGCTGGCGTGCAGTGGGTGGAGTGCCCAAGAGGCCAGGCCGTCCGTGCATGGCTGCCGTGGCTATCCACTCCGCAACTGATGTCAAGCGCACCCGCCGTGTCGACTGTCCTGTCCCTACTCGACAGGCCGGCGGCGTTACCAGTCGCTCGGCAATTGAGGTCAAGTGCGCTCGTCGCGTCGACTGTCCCGGACAGCTCTGGCGCACGATCGTACCTATCGCCACCACAAGCTGGCGTCCAGTGGGTGGAGTGCCCGAGAGGTCGGGCCAATCACACGTGGCTCTCGTGGCTGTCCACTCCGCCACTTATGTCAAGTGCGCTCGCCTCGTCGACTATCCCGGATAGCTCAGGCACACGGCCATTCCCGACCCTGATCGACAGGCCGGCGGCGCTGCCAGCCGCTCAGCCATCGATGTCAGGTACGCCCGTCGAGCCGACTGTCCCGGAGAGCTCACGGGCATGACCGTTCCCGTCCCTGCTCGACAGGCCGGCAACTTTGCCAGCCGCTCAGCCATTGATGTCAGGTGCGCCCGCCACGCCGACTGTGCAGGAGAGCTTAGGGGCACGGCCGTTCCCGACCCTGCTTGACAGACCGGCTGCGTTGCCAAGCGCTCGACCACTGATGTTGCCCCTGTCCCTGCTCGAAGGCGAGGCAGCGCCCATGATCATCGACGAACCAGACTGGATGAAACGCTAATTGCCAACAATAACAAGTGTTGCATTGCTGTAATGATAACTACTAGGAGTAGTTTCTGATTAAGTTTGGTCCCTCCTTATTTTATTGTGCTGCTATTTTTTGGTTGTAAGATCACTGGACTCTGTTTCCTACTACGGAGGAGTACTTTGGATGGATGTTCGTTCGAAAAATGTGAACCTATTTTGCCAACAAATCAACAAATAATTCAGTCTGGCTTGGTCACTTTTTCTTATCAGTAAGACAGTACATCGTGGATTTTGCGTAACCTACATCGTCCGTAACCCAGTCAGTGTTAACGCAGTCGGTGTTGCAGGAACAATGCAGCATGACTGGTGGGTAACCAAGCGAATGCAAGTTACGCGCTAAATCGACTCGACCCCGTCGGGGGTTGCAGGTTGCAGCATGCAGCACGAATGCTTCGTAACCTAGCCAGCATAGGTTACGCACAGAATTGACACCACCGGATACAGCATGAATGGTGCGTAACCTGACCGGGTGCTTCCATGTTTCTGGTGATCTCCGACCAGAGTAACCGAAAGCCACGTTGTGTGCTGCAACTGCAACCATGCCACCCGACGTGCTGCTCCGCGGCAGTCGCGGTGCTCGGTGCGTAACCCAAGCCGCCTTTCACATCGGAGATGGGACAGGGCCATAGCCGCATGGACGGTGGTGCGTGCGTGACCCAGTCGGTGTTGCAAGAGCCAGGCCGCACGTACGGTGCGTAACCGAGCAGCGGGTGCAGCTTACGCGCAGAATCAACATTACCGGATGCACACCACTGATGTTGCGTGACCAGGTATCCGTGCGTAACCCAGTGGGTGTTGCAGGAGCAACGCAATTAGATGGTGAGTAACCCACCGACCGGAGGCCCTCGTACAGAAGCCAGGCAGCACTGTCCGGTGCGTAACTATTAGGGTGCAGGTTACGCGCGGGATCGACACGACCGGACGCTGTATGGAGGGTGCGTAACTGGGCAGCTGGTGCAGGTAACGCGCAGAATTGACAGTCGACACCACTGGATGCAGCATGGATGGTGCAGGTATCGCAGGCATGCACGTGTAATTGTGGCAGTGAAAGTTACTCAGAAAAACCGTGGTTGTTGCTGCCAGAAAAACCCGTCGCGCGCGCAATCCGGCGTCGAAGCCGCCATGCTTGGAATGTAATCTGGTGCTCGGCTACTGGTTTTGCCGATCAACAAAAAGGGTCCAGATGTACGCGTCCTCGCCAACATCCGCGTCATAGACTCGCAGCTCATCGCACTGCGTCCCTCCCCGTGATTCCATCGCGCTGCGTGCAACCCCCCGTTCAGTCCCCGCCGCCCTTTCCCATTCATCGCCGGCGGTCGTCGTTAGCACGCCTCGCTGGAGCTGAGCCTATTGAGATGCTCAGCAACAAGGCAGCGATGTCGGGCCGGCTGCGCCCTACGATCCCCAACGTCCTCCCCGGCGACCGGTAAGCTTCCCCAGATCGGCGAGTGCCGCACTCCTACCTCACGCTCATGGTTCATCCCCTCACCTCCTGCTCCTGCCATCCGTTTGCAGCGGCAAGAGACAGAGGAGAGCGGCGGCAGTTCCTCTGCTGCCCGGCGACGTCCTGGTGGAGATCCTCTCCCGCGTCCTCGCCAAATCCCTCTGCCGTTTAAAGTGCGTCTCCCGGGCCTGGCGCGACCTCATCGCCGACCGACTCCGCTGCAAGAAGCTCCCCCAAACCCTCGAAGGTTTCTTCATCAACACCGACCTTGTGCCCAGTATTGACCGTGATGGTGACGGCTCGGATGGCGTCGTCGGGCACATCAGAAACACGTTTGGTAGATACATTCCCCTCGCTTCCTACACCTTCATGTGGAACCAGCCAGGCATTGAGGAATGTCACCTCTTGGATTCCTGCAACGGGCTCCTCCTCTTCGGGCACGGCAGGGCTGGAGACACCTACGGTTCACTAGGCTATGTCGTCTGCAACCCCGCCACCGAGCAATGGGTGGCCGTGCGCAGCTCCGGCTTCGAACCTCTTTCCACTAGCAAGACTGATTAGGGCCTGGAACTTGATGGTGACGAATATGTTCCCACCTTCTTGATTTTCAACCCTGCTGTGTCCTTGCACTTTCAGTTGGTTGAGTTCATTTCGCAAGATGGCACAACCGTGGGTGAAGTGAACGTATACTCGTCTAAAACTGGGGTATGGTGTGAGGGTGTTTGGTCTTCTACATATAACATATCATTCATCGCAGGAAGCGCCTTTGTTAACGGCATGTTGCATCTGAGTGCCTTCCTCTTACATAATCGTACACGCCAGGACCTAATACTTGCAGTTGACGGGGAAGGTAAGTTTTGTAGGAGCCTCAGTGGGCCAGTGAAGCTTTTGGATGTTGTTTTTGTTGGTGAATCCCAAGGACTTGTGCATTGCGTGAGTGAACATAAAGACAACACTCGCTAGATGACTGAACTGTCCATTTGGGTTCTTCAGGACTATGATGCAGAAGAATGGGTTCTGAAGCACAGTGTGGAATTTTTCAAGCTGTTTGGAAGAATGAATTGTGGAATTGAATTTGAATACACTATGGTTGCCATGCACCCAGATCGCAATTTGATCTTTTTCCTTCAGGACTAGGACCACAAACTAAAATCATATGACATGGATAGCAAGGAGGTGTACACTCTCTCCACTCTAGGGGTGGGCCCTCAGTATATTTTCCCATTAGTTCCGTACTATGCGGAGACATTGGCCGTTGGTAATAAGCACTGAAATGGTGCCCTGTGAGGCATTCCCTTCGTCCCAAATTACTGGTCAATTTTGATGTTCCAAGCATGGAGACAGGAGCTGTATCTGTAGAATTAGGTTATGTGCTGTGATGGTGCTTCGATGATACCTTCTGTTTCCTTTTGTGCATTAAAAGCCAACACTTGAGGCATTCCCAAGGGTGCATTAATGGTAGTTTCTATCTCTCTTAAATAGCTTGTCAATTAATTGAAATGATGATGTGGTAGCCTATTTAATGAAGAAAGAGATGAGAATCATAGAAATGGTTTCTTCATGAAGAAACCAAGTCTTCTCTTGAACCAATGCACCAAGAAACCATGAAATTATCATTAGGGAGAAACTACTAGTTTCTAGACGACTCATGGCACTCTCTAATTAGAGGAAGAAGTTAGAGTTGAAAGAGAGAAAGAGAAAACAATTATTACTCGAAGACACTATGGAAGATAGTTTCTATAGATGATTTCTTGTGCTATGGAAATCGTGCCAATTTTTTCCTTGGCAAGCGGTGATGTGCGGGTCTCCTTGGTCTTCGTCTGTGCAGGACCTGGGCTATCCTTGGGGGCCTCTCCGTTGTACCCTTCTCTGCTTCCTAGTGGTAGGCTAGCTTGTGTTGGTGGTGCGGGATCTCTTTTCTTTTTCCTCTATTTGTTTCAGGCGTAGCCTTGTTGTTCCTTCCCTCGCTCTTTGGGGGTTCTCCCATCGTGGCGTGTTGTAAACTCTCTCTTCTCTTAATGAAAAACGTGCTTTGCACGTCTTAAAAAAAATTGCCTGAGTTCCACAATGCATGATGTTTGGACTTCAAGTTCCTATGCTCTGTATTATTTCACTGTTTCCAGAACCATAATTAATCGTTGTCCACTTTCTTCACTTTTTGTTCCCTGTGATTGAGCTGAGTGGAGAATAAGACGAGAGCCGGACGGAAGAGAGGAAGTGGCAAAGAGAGAGGGCACAGGGGACTCACATAGGTAGATGAGTGCTAGTCTGCAAGCGCTTGATGTCTTCCATTCATGAGCAGGTCCGGCGTGCTGTAAGTGCTTGCTGCAATGCTCGAGCTTGAGGACGCACTGGAGCTCGAAGTCAATGGGAGCACATTGTCGAGCCGCCCTCTCGCACCAGCCGGGACCGGCCCTCCGCAACACGCCCCCGTGGCCTTGCCTGCCCGCAGCTCCATGCCACAGCCCGTGCTGTGCTTGAGCTCGGCTGTCGTGCCCACCCAAGCACCGGCTGCCGGCCGTTCCACAACCCGGTCGGACCGCGCAGCAGCGGCGTCCAAACTGAAGGCGAAGCTTATGCCGGCGGCATGGAGGCAACGTGGGGAGGAGAGGATCCAGGCCGGCCCCACCGTGCCGCGCGCCGAAGCCCCCGGTGCATGGGTGGTAGTGCCATCGGTTTGGTATGGCAAAAAAATTAGTCAGTACTGTTCACGTGTTTGAGCGATAATTAAGGGTATTAAATAAAGTCGATTTACAAAATTACCTTCACAATCCCAGGGCTAAATCGTGAGACGAATCTAATGAGGTCTTTGACCGCAAGATTAGAAGTGTAGCATTACTGTAGCAAATCATAAATTAATTAGCATCATTAGATTCGCCGCGTAATGTTACATTCATCTGTAAAAAGGTTTTGCAAATAAACTTTATTTAGTAAGTCATGCACAGAAGATTCCTTTGGACCAATTTTTAGACTAGATGAAACAAACACGGACCAAGACACACCCCTGTGCTAGATCTAGATCTTGCGGGAGCAGGCTGTGCGGCAGTGTGGTAGCGGTGGAGAGCGGGGAGGTGCCATGACGGGGGAAGAGCAGTGGAAGCAAGCGGAGAGGGAGAAGGGAATGGGAGGAGAGAGAGAGAGGTGGTGGCGAGGAGGAGGAGACGGAGAGCAGGGTGATAGGGTGGCGGCGGGGTGTTGGTATTTGTTAAGCCTACAGAAATATTATGATGGATAATCCGCAAGCGCACGGATACCGGTGAGCATTCCACCCAGGAGAGGGTTTTAAATATCGAATCCACAAGGAGAATGGTAAAGAGAGTATCTGAGGTATACAACTAATCACTGAGTAGCTATCAAGGACTTGACAGAAAGAGAGATAAGGAAAACTTAAGGATGTCTGGTTCTTATTCTCACAATCTATGTCTATATTGTTCTTATGGGGTGATTGTCTGAAGGCACACTTAGGAAAGGGAACCTCCCGAGAATCTATGGGGGGAGTCCTACGGTTTCAATAGACGGGACGTGGACTGCAAAGGACAGACGGGAACAAGGTCACTTCCCGCTTCTACCACACGATCCGGAATATAGAAGGCATTCATAAGCTAGCTAGTCTAAGCACCACGCTTAAACTAAACATGCAACTTTAACTCAAGAGCGACAGGAATTAAAGTACTCAAAGAGTTATGAACCGTAAGAACAATAAAACAATGTTACTCACTTGAATAAGAAGTTGATCTTACCACAAGGTCTCAGGATCAGGCTCCAATGGAGTTGATCCCAGAGGTAGAAGATGAAGAGGAGACACCGACAGGTCCGGGCCTTCCTTCAGCTTCGCCTCTACCACTCTCTAATCCACTCGAACAAGATTAGCTAGATCTAAATAGATCGTGGCTCTAATCTCTCAACTTGATACTAACTCTCCAACTCTAATTCTAATCTAGAGATCTAATCTCATATAGGCATGGAGGATCTGATAGAATGAATTGTTGTCTGCCCTGGGGTCAGGAGGTCTGCTTATATATCCCGGAGGAGATGACGTGCACCGTACGATCAAACCGACCTTAACTTGTGGTTTAGATTGATCCTCATAAGCGGTGGAAGAACATTCCGGAAGCTGGGCCCATTTGGTGCCAGGGGGGGCCGACCGGCCCCACCACCAGGCCGATCGGGCTGGGGTGGGCCCCCCTCGGGGTCCACTTCGGCCAGGTGGGTCCTTGATCCTTCTAGATGCTTCTTTCTTAGGTGCTAAGTCACGTTGAGTTCCGGAGCCTTCTGGAGTCTTCTAGAGTGGTTTCTTTGCATATTTTCTGAATAGTCCCTATAAATTCATAGATTCACCAAGACTCGTGGAAATTGTCAATATAAACCCTAATAAGGTGATCTAATTATATTTTAGTCCTTTTTCTAGTAAATGTGAGGGGAAATATTCATAGATAAAATGTGCCAACAAACTCCCCCACACTTAGGCTTTTACTCGTCCTCGATAAAAGGATGGTTTACAACCGTAGAGACAAGAATCAACATAATTATACTCCTTAGTCATATCTGTACTTAGGGGATATCTGAGCATAGTTAGAAACAGATCACCTTTATTTCTCAAATCAAGTCAATGGAGAGAGTTTGAATAAGTTTTTTTTTAAAAAAAAGAAAATGCAACCTTGCTTACTCCGTTGTGATACTCTCAAATATATGTGAAGTTTTTAGAATGTAAAGATGTAGCAGACTTACTTTGCATATATTGCTGGGTCAAAATCTGTATCCATGAAGAGGCCTATCATAGGTCGTAGATCAAGATATGTGCGTGTGTCAAATTTTAAAACCCACTGCTCTGACTTTAGAATCTTCTATCTTTTCCCATTTTTTAGAACAAGGTATTCAGCTATTTTGTGGAGAGTTGGGTTCTACTCACCCTCGGACACGCGTCCATTATTACTCTCTCACTTATTATTTTAGAGAAGTGGGCCCTACTCACCCTCGGACACATGTCCATTATTCTTCTCTTTTTATGCATTTTTTTTCTGAGAGGGGGGTTCTTCTGACCCGTAGAACACTTGTCCATTTTCTCCTCTCTCTCACTTTTCTCTCCACTCATAATTTTTTTTGTTTTCTTTCTTTGGCTTTTTCTCTCTTCTTCTCTTTTTTTTTAGCTGTACCTTTTTTCATGATATGGGAGACAGAGATCAAAAATCTTAGAGCATAGATACTTTAGTGAAAGCAGTGTACGTGATCTTGATCATAGACTTAGACAAAACTTCAACATAGCTCTAGATTTGACAAAGCTCAATACAAGTAAGCAGCATTTAATCAAATTTATTTTCAATGAAAGCTCTGCTGAGATATATTATTGATCACAAAGGAGAAACATAGCTAATGATTTTTAAAGCACTCTCCATAGACAATATAAAAGAAAGATGGTTCTCATTATTCTAACCTCATTCTGATCATCCCAAAAGCAATAAATATTTCTAAGAGTATAAACATGTGAAACTTTATCTTTTAGGTTATCAGGACATTTTAGCAGGGCATATTTATTTAAATTCGAAACGAAAAGCAAATTACAAAAATTTAAAAAGTTCAGGAAGCAAACCGAGTGGTGGACGAGACGTGACCAAACTGGGTTCTGCCATGGTTCGTCGTGCGAGTCGTTTGTTCTGTGCTTTTCCCGTTTTTCTTGATTTTGGTCGTGGAAGATGCCGTTTGGTCGTCTGTTCTTCTCCCCCACACTTGTTTTCTGTTATCTTGCATGCACAGTATGGTGGAGACAAAAACATATCCAAAAAATATATATATAGGCAAAAATAGCTCAACTTGTGGAATACTTCTTTATTAAAAGAGAGAGCACTTTATTAAACAACTCTAACAACTAAAGCAAACTAACTAACTCGAACTAACTATCACTAATGTGCTCTCTAACTAAGGTGTTTACAAAGGGCGCTTGCCCTTCTTAAGGTCGCGGCTATGGTCTTCCTCATCGTCCCTTCGCTTCTTTGATTCTAACAGTTTGAGGACGGTCTTGGTGAGGGAAGTGTTGACGCGGTGGATCTCTTTGCAAGTTTCTGCCAGGCTTGCTACTTCCTACGCTAGCTCAGCTACGGTCTTCCGGGTCTTCTGTTTCTGCGGCATCCGCAGGCTGGCTTCGATGACCGGAATTCTCTTGATTTGAGGTTCTTTGGCACGAACTCCGTCGATGGTAACACGGCTTGAGGAGGTGGTGTACTTATGCACCCTTGTGTTGCCATGCTTGTCCATGCGCACGTCAGTGAGTCGCTCTCCATCCCTTGGTTTCTTCAGATCCATGTAGCTAGGAACATGGATCGGCTTCTTCTGAGCTGCTTCACGACGGCGATCGTACGGCTGAGCGTACATTGCCTGCCTGCTTTCTTTAGGCGGTGGCGGCGAACGTGGACGACTAGGCAGAAACAGACTTGCAGAGGGGGTTGACCTAGCTTGGAAAGGCTACGGGATATCTCGTAAAAGATCCCCAAACAAGTTTTTCCAAAACTGAGCACCTTAGAGATAGCGTGGGCGAAAGCTGGCGGCGCGAGGCGGCGGGCAGGGCCCGATCGGCCCAGTGAGGAGGCCGGTCGGCCCCCCACCACGTCGTCTCGCGACGATCTTCGGCGCGGGGTGCTCTAACCGTGTGCTGATCCTTAAAAACCCTAGGACGGCCCATTACGGCCTAAAATTAATATTCGTGGGAAAACAAAAGAAATCTATTTCATCTAAATCCTCAGACTCTTTATTGGGCTCTAAAAATATTTTAAGACGTTGACCATTTACCTTGAATAACATACCTTCGTCGTCTTGAAGAGTGACGGCTCCGTGTGACGATGAATTCACCACCTCGTATGGTCCGTCCCACTTGCTTCGTAGCTTCCCGTGCCCAAAGAGTCATACCCTGGAGTTAAAAAGTAATACCTGATCGCCTGGGTTGAATTCTTTCTTTATGATTCTCTTGTCGTGCCATCTCTTGGTTCTTTTCTTGTAGATCTTGGCACTGTGATACACCTTCTCTCTCCATTCTTCTAGCTCGGACAGTTGCATTTTCCGTTTTGTTTCGACTGCTTCAAAGTCCATGTTCCATCTCTTTATTGCCCAATGAGCCTTGAATTCTAGCTCAACCGGCAAGTGACATGTCTTCCCGTAGACCAGTTGGTAGGGAGACAATCCAATGGGGGTTTTATAAGCTGTCCGATAAGCCCAAAGTGCTTCAGGTAGCTTGTCTTTCCATTTTATCCCCATTTGGTCCACCGTCTTCTGTAGAATGTTCTTGATCTGCTTATTAGACGTCTCTGCTTGACCACTTGTTTGCGGGTGGTAAGGAGTAGCGACATTGTGCTGGATCCCATGGTTCATGAGGTATTTCTCGAAGCGCTTGTCGATGAAATGGGATCCTCCATCACTTATCACTAACCTTGGCATACCGAATCTCGGAAATATTGTCTCTTCAAACATTCTTATTGAGCTTTTGTGGTCAGCAGATCTGCATGGCAGGGCTTCAACCCATTTGGAGACATAGTCAACTGCCACTAAGATATACTCGAATTTTCCGGATTTTGGGAATGGTCCCATGTAGTCAATTCCCCAGACATCAAAGAGCTCGATCTGAAGGTTGGTTGTTAGTGGCATGGCATTTCTGGAATTGATGTTTCTATGCCTCTGACAGGAGTTGCACCTTCGTACGAAATCTTTTGTGTCTTGATACATGGTTGGCCAGAAAAATCCGCTTTGCCAGATCTTTGCATGTGTGCGGAAAGCTCCATAATGACCTCCATATGGTGATGAGTGGCACTTCTCACTGATCTTCATGCCTTCTTTTGCCAGTACACACCTCCTGAGTAACCCGTCAGAGCATACTCGAAAAAGGTATGGTTCATCCCACAGGTGATGGCGACTCTCGTAAATAAGCTTTTTCTTGTCGGCTCCTGGTCGTACATACCCTGCAACCATAAAATTAACAATATCTGCGTACCAGGGGTCTGACCGGGCGATCCGATGCGTCATTGATGGGTAGTTCCTGTGGTTTCTCAAAATACATTCTAGACAAATGATCGGCAACAGAATTTTCTACTCCCTTCTTATCTTTTATTTCTAAGTCAAATTCTTGGAGAAGCAGAATCCATCTTATTAATCTAGGTTTAGTATCTTTCTTAGTGAGCAAATATTTTAAAGCAGCATGATCAGTGTAAACAATAACTTTTGCTCCTACTAAGTAAGATCTAAACTTGTCAATGGCATAAACAACAGCTAGCAGTTCTTTTTCAGTTGTGGCATAATTGAGTTGAGGTCCTGTCAAAGTTTTACTAGCATAAGCAATGGCATGATGTTTCTTGTCCTTTGTTTGCCCCAAAACAGCCCCCACAGCATAATCACTTGCATCACACATAATTTCAAAAGGTAAAGACCAATCAGGGGGTTGTATAATGGGTGCAGAAATAAGAGCATTTTTTAGAGTTTCAAAAGATTTAAGACAAGCATCATCAAAGTCAAAAGGAACATCTTTGGCAAGCAAGTTTGTAAGAGGTCTAGCAATATGAGAAAAATCTTTTATAAACCTTCTATAGAAACCAGCATGGCCGAGAAAACTTCTGATTCCCTTGACATTAACAGGTGGAGGTAGTTGTTCAATTACTTCTATTTTAGCTCTATCTACCTCAATTCCTCTTTCAGAAATTAAATGGCCTAGCACAATTCCTTCTCTAACCATGAAATGACATTTTTCCCAATTAAGGACTAAGTGCTTTTCTTCACATCTTTGCAAAACCTTATCCAAGTTTTCTAGACAATCATCAAAAGTTTTTCCATAAACAGAAAAATCATCCATGAAAACTTCCATGATCTCTTCAATCATATCAGGAAATATAGACATCATACATCTTTGAAAAGAAGCTGGAGCATTACATAGCCCAAAAGACATTCTACAATAAGCATAAGTTCCATAAGGACATGTAAAAGTGGTTTTGCTCTGGTCACTGGGATGGATTGGGATTTGGTGATATCCAGAATATCCATCAAGAAAGCAAAAGAAAGAGTGATTTGCCAACTGCTCTAACATTTCATCAATGAAGGGCAGTGGAAAGTGATCTTTCCTTGTGGCTTTGTTGAGTTTTCTATAATCTATGCACATACGCCAACCAGTGACGGTTCTCTGAGGAATTAATTCATTCCTCTCATTTTTCACAACTGTCATGCCTCCCTTTTTAGGCACAACTTGCACGGGGCTCACCCACTCACTATTTGGCATAGGATATATAATCCCGGCGTGTAAGAGTTTCAGAACTTCTTTCTTCACTACCTCTCTCATCGCATTGTTGATTCTTCGTTGTGGCTCTCTAGATGGTAGAACATCAGGGTCTATAGGAATGCGATGAGTGCAAAGGGCAGGACTGATGCCCTTAAGGTCTTGGAGCGAGTAGCCAAAGGCTGAGCGATGTTGTTCTAAGATGGTTATCAGCCTATGACTCTCTTCCTGAGTGAGTTGGTCATTAATGATCACAGGAGACTCAGAATCATTGTGCAAAAAGGCATATCTAAGACCAGGTGGTAAAGGTTTAAGCTCAATGGGAGGTCTCGAGGGTTCCTCGGTTTCATCGAGGGGCTCAGATTCTGTAGGATTTTCTTCTTCCTCCTCGATGAAGAATTCAGTGACATCTTCTTGATTGGATTCTACGAAATGTTCTAGAGATGCTTCATTCACCTCTTCCATTGGGTTAGGTTCAGGACTGGGTTCGGTCTTAGTATGGATCGAATGTGAGAAGTGTAAGGGAACTTTAATGGTTTTGCCTAGGCAAACATCAGGTTTCCCTGTGTGTCCTTCTTTAAGGAGTTTTTCTAAAGGATAGCCTATTAAAAGATCGAACTCCTTAATATCACAAATGTGAAAGCTCAGGTGAATTGGCATGTCGTAAACTGAAATAGGTAAGACATAGAGAATTCCCGAACTTTGAATAATTTTTCCTGAGGAGCACTTTAGTAATTTCGTTGTGGGAGATAATGGCTTGTTTTTAATAAACTGATGGAAAAAGGATAAGGCCATTATATTGATTCCCACAACCGGATTATAAAGGGCATCAAAGGGGGTTCCATTGATTGTACATTGAATTGGTATAGAAGGTGAATCCAAATGGACTACATCAGAGGAAAGCTCTGACTCTTCTAACCATTCCCCACTCATGATGGATGCAAGCTCCACAGTGTGTTCTCTTGAGAAGGTTTGCTCAAAAGGGTCTATCTTCTCATGTGAAGAAGATGTGTGCTTTCGAGGCCTCTTCTCTTTATGATATTTCGAGGTGTTTCCATAATCGGAAAATAAATCATCCTCGATATCATTTATAAAATCAGGTAGAGGAATTTCTTCCTGTGGTGATTCTATATGTTGGATAGCTATAGGTTGAGATGTTTCTAGCATAGGTCTGGTGTAGCTATCTCTGGAATCTCTTCTTCTAAAGTTTTCTCTTCTAAAGGACCATCATTAGTGCTGGCTAGAATGTTGTCTAGGACAGTTCTAGCTTCACTAGATGTAAGGTGTATGAATGATCCATGAGAGGAGACATTCAAATAGGCTCTAGATTCCTTATTAAGACCAATATAGAAATGTTGAAGGAGAATATGGTCTTGAAGGCTTAGATCTGGTCCGGGTTTGCAAAGGAGTTCAAAACGTTCCCAGGATGAACTCATAGACTCATTATCCCCCTGTTTGAAGGATATGATCTTGATTCTGAGGTCGACTACTTTAGATAAGGGATAAAAATCCATGCAAAAATCTGCACGGAGAGTTCCCTAATCGCCTTTCATCTTCTCTTTGGTCCGGTCGTACCATTGGCGAGCTTTTCCTTTCAGAGTGAATGGAAAAAGCTTCCAACGGATAGTCTCGTCTGACATACCCTCAATGTGCAGGCAGTCACAAGTTTGCTCAAACTGCTGGAGATGATGATAAGGGTCTTCGTCTTCTATTCCTAAGAAAGTGTTGGTTGGACCATCTCTATTAACCGTGGGCGCAGCTCATAGGCATCAGATAGGATTGGTTTCGATGATGGCATAGGCCTAAGGCTAAGCTCTGAGGGTGCCGAAAAGTCTTTAATGAGGGTAGTGTCCATAAGGACAGTAGGTAATCTAAAACTAAAAAGAAAAAAGAAAGATACAAGATTAGTTATACTCGAAGAGTTTTCTCTTAACCGTTCTCCCCGGCAACGGCGCCAGAAATGCTTGTTGGTATTTGTTAAGCCTACAGAAATATTATGATGGATAATCCGCAAGCGCACGGATACCGGTGAGCATTCCACCCAGGAGAGGGTTTTAAATATCAAATCCACAAGGAGAATGGTAAAGAGAGTATCTGAGGTATACAACTAATCACTGAGTAGCTATCAAGGACATGACAGAAAGAGAGATAAGGAAAACTTAAGGATGTCTGGTTCTTATTCTCACAAGCTATGTCTATATTGTTCTTATGGGGTGATTGTCTGAAGGCACACTTAGGAAAGGGAACCTCCCGAGAATCTATGGGGGGAGTCCTACGGTTTCTATAGACGGGAGGTGGACTGCAAAGGACAGACGGGAACAAGGTCACTTCCCGCTTCTACCACACGATCCGGAATATAGAAGGCATTCATAAGCTAGCTAGTCTAAGCAACACGCTGACACTAAACATGGAACTTTAACTCAAGAGCGACAGGAATTAAAGTACTCAAAGAGTTATGAACCGTAAGAACAATAAAACAATGTTACTCACTTGAATAAGAAGTCGATCTTTCCACAAGGTCTCAGGATCAGGCTCCAATGGAGTTGATCCCAGAGGTACAAGATGAAGAGGAGACACCGACAGGTCTGGGCCTTCCTTCAGCTTCGCCTCTACCGCTCTCTAATCCTCTCGAACAAGATTAGCTAGATCTAAATAGATCGTGGCTCTAATCTCTCAACTTGATACTAACTCTCCAACTCTAATTCTAATCTAGAGCTCTAATCTCAGATAGGCATGGAGGATCTGATAGAATGAATTGTTGTCTGCCCTGGGGTCAGGGGGTCTGCTTATATAGCCCGGAGGAGATGACGTGCACCGTACGATCAAACCGACCTTAACTTGTGGTTTAGATTGATCCTCATAGGCGGTGGAAGAACATTCTGGAAGCTGGGCCCATTTGGCGCCAGGGGGGGCCGACCGGCCCCACCACCAGGCCGATCGGGCTGGGGTGGGCCCCCCTCGGGGTCCACTTCGGCCAGGTGGGTCCTTGATCCTTCTAGATGCTTCTTTCTTAGGTGCTAAGTCACGTTGAGTTCCGGAGCCTTCTGGAGTCTTCTAGAGTGGTTTCTTTGCATATTTTCTGAATAGTCCCTGTAAATTCATAGATTCACCAAAACTCGTGGAAATTGTCAATATAAACCCTAATAAGGTGATCTAATTATATTTTAGTCCTTTTTCCAGTAAATGTGAGGGGAAATATTCATAGATAAAATGTGCCAACACGGGGGAGGGGAGTGAAGACTGAGAAGCGAGATTGCAGGTCGTTAGGGTTCGGGGGGGGTATTGGGTCGGGGTCGGGGTGGTGGGAGGGGGTTCTTGCAAAATGCTTTGGGTTGTATTTGCAAAATTGACACCATCGTCAAATTTTTCTTCTTTGTGTACAAATAAAGTTTATTTTGAGTGTTTATTTGCAAAATATACCAACACGTTTCCTGTGCACTCTGGACATGTTGGACTGATCGGTGATTCCTTGCAAACCGATGGACTTTTTCGAAAAATGACCAAACGCACGAAAGAACGACACATCGGCCCAGAAACGTGGAGAGGAGAGGAGAGGGGGTGAGCTTTTAACAAAAGAGATGAGATCATGTTCAATTTGCAACTGCATCTCCATACTTGTCTCTTTTTTTCTTCCTTGGGAAGGGGGAGATTTTTTTTATGAAGATGAGGGAAGGAGGACATTCCTCCAGCGGGCTAGTATATGTTTCCATGCGAGTTTCAGTTACGTACGCAATCCATGCATGCTCTCCCCCCCCCGGAATTTCGGGATCGTCCTTATATTTCGAGGTGCACGGAACAATCGTTTCCATCTCTCTCTCTCTACACACATACCGTTGACGCGAAAATAGGACGTCACCTCCGCGCGCGACACACGTGACTCCCCATCTGTAGCGAGGCGTGCCAGTCAATCTGACCTGTTGATTGACAAGGAAATCTTGAAATATTAGATTAACAGGTTAATCGGCTAAGGAGCCGATGTGCCTTGTGATAAAACATAACAGCCGGGAGTGGCTGATACGAGAACGGGTCAGGTCGGCTAGATCGGCCAATATAAGCTATCAGCCATGAAACCGATTGGAAACGTAGCATCGTTGGTTTCTTGTTCCACCATGACTAGAGACATAAACCGATGAGTATTATCCTGATGTCTACGCCAGTGTATCTAGGTGTTACCACAGCGATGCGCCCGGTAGTCACAACCTAGTAGAGCTGGCGGCAGGGTATCAGTTTAAGCCTCACAAGCCGACGGATCTACTCATAGTGCCGCTCAAAACCAACAACACTTGAGGGATAGCCGAAATTAAGATGCAACGGGCTATTAAATAATCTATCATCTATTATATGAGATTTAAATTAAACAAAGCCCACTAAATAGCAAGACGATAGATTAAATAAATATTAGCCGATGCAATCTTAATCAAGGCAAGATAACTGTCATTCTACCACATCTAGCAAGAGATCAATCAATGCAGTCTTACGAGGTATAATAGAACCGATAACTGGTGAGTACCGTAGATCGAGACGGAAGCGATGCGCCGTAAGTCGAAGATCTGCGATACTTGGTTCCAAAAATTCCTCTGGACTTACCCCTCCGTCGGAGATCAAGATGATGCAGCCCCACGTCAGGTGCCGAGGTTCCGTCAATGATTCAAAATAAATACATTGCGGAAAGGTAAAGTAGTGTAAAAAGGTAAAAAGGGGTGGCGATGCGCCGAGTTGTATTGATTGAGATTGATAGATAAATTACAATGACCCTGGGTACATATTTATACCCTGAACTAATGACTCCTAACTAGCTAGGACTATGACTCGCACAAGACTTACCTAATACAAATATCTAAACAAAAGGAAATACTAAAATACATAGATTCTAATCCCCAATCCTTGCTAATAAGGTCCATATGTCCGTGCTTTCACGTGTAGCATTCGGACTGTTCCTGCGTCACACATGCAAGGGAAAACAGCACCACGCAACTTTCATTCTTTCGTTAATTAATCTCCTTTGCTGGTACGTATGGGCATCTTTTCTCTTCTTAATATCAATCCTGCCCTCATCTCCAATTAGTTACGTTGTATGTGCGTACATCTTTCTTTTTTCCAACAAGCCGATGCTCTCGTGATTCCTGCAGACATAGCCGATCCTCTTCCGTAACACTGATAGTGCAAATCAGCCGATATATACTGGTAGCAGATTTATTGACCAAAATCTGGTGTCAACACAAGCCCCCCAGTTTCGGAGTATGAAGGATTCATGCTTCGAAATTCTGTTAAACCCAGAACCTCCGTCTTCTGACCAAAGCAAGCTGCTCCACGGAATCAACATCAACTCCCTCTGCACTACACTTTTCATAGCCGATATCCCACAATATTGTGCCCAATACGAAGAATTAAGACAACTCCGCTCCATTTCTTAATCAATGTGCCGGGCTGTTAAATTTATGGAATTAAACTCTCTCTTTCTCCTTTCTTCTTGAATATGATTCGGTCAAGATATTAAATTAGGAAATATTATTTACTTCCGATAATCCGAATCATCTGGTATGGCATGAGCAGTCCTCTATCCTGGCACTTTGCATGTATCGATCTTTCTTCTCTAACATTATCTTCCCCTTCTCCAATAATTAGTTCCCTGTATCTTCTTTTCTGAGTTTTGATCGAGCTTGGTATCATCATCTTTCTTTCCCGGCAACTTTGCAGAGACATCACATCATCATCAAAACAGCCTTCATGCTTATGGCGCCATTGACTTCTCGATGGAACCTCATGTTGTTTCCATAGTGATTCTATTGGCGAATTCTCAGCTTGACATATTGAACCATCAGCTCTCATGATCAACATGTACATTATTTTGTCCAGAACCAACAACTGACCAGTTAATGCATTGTACCGGTCATCTAGTATTTATCAGCTTCCTCAAATGATTAACCGATGCATACATTTTTCCTTAAATATTCTAAGAGCTGCTGATTTTCCAACATGATTATAGCCTTCTATCGGCAGTTTTGATACTCTGTTTTGACAACCTTGTTGTAGCGCTGGCAGCAGTAGCAATGGTATTGGTATTGGCAACGTTGTAGTGGCATCAGCAGCAGTGGTAACTGAGTCCTTGCTGCCCAATAAATGGCTACTGGCTGCTCCATAATTTGGACCATCGGCTGCAGTGATACCAGCAACGTGGCTAAGTATCTGGCTGATTTCATATCGTAGGTGGCTCCATGGTTGGTGTCTGTTGCAAGGTCTAGTAATTGAGCCAGAGTGCGCGACTCGGCTTTGCCATGTAATTTGACTAGGCATCATCATCTAATCGCACCCCACACTTGTATCGGTCTTCCGAGATGATGGCTTGTGGCAATATATCATTTTGTATAAAGCTCATGATGCACGCTCTTCTCTCCCAAGTATCGGCTTGCTAGCCGATGTATAAAAATGCCATGAGAAGGAATCCTATTTCGATTATCCTTGCATCCATGATAACATGGTGCAGTTGACCGTAGTAGTGTTTTTCCATCTTTCAAAGCAGCACACCGGTCTTGATTCTTGCCGATGCAGGTTACTTTGTGACCCATAGTATTCAACTTTCATTCTGATGTAGTCGACGGTATGTCTTGGCGAGCGAACAAATCCATGGGTAAGCCATGCGCATACACATGATGGGTAGTATATCAGCTATTTGTCAGCCGATTAATCTCCTGTTATCTCTTATATCCCCTTAAATATGATTTGGCCAATTCACTTGGATCAGGAAATACTCCAACAATCTGAATCATCATGCAACTGTCTGGTGCTTTAATTATCTCCAGTAAACTTTCGAGCCCATGCCAACTTGACCTTTTGTACACGCACTGCTATTCCTTCTTTTTGGTCGTGTTCCCATCAGGCCAATATCATCACCCTTAAAAATTTAACACCTCTTGTCGGCAGTTTAGTGCATAGTAAAGCAGGTAGCTGATAAAGAATCCAGGAGATAATTTTCTAGGAGGACTTGTACGCAAGCATCTTCAGAGATGCCAGTTCAGTCTTGATATCATTGTTCTGCAGCGTCCTTCAAGCTCTAGCGCAATCACAAGCACGGGCAGGACAAGTAGCACGGCATTGATACCGAGCATGATACTCTTAGTCGAAAAAGAGCATGTACCCTTTTCCTATCGGCTCATGTGTATGTTTACAGATGTCAACACCTTTCAGCTCATGAGCCTGACAAGGGTATTTGATTTTCTTTCAGAAGCCGATAAGCACTTGCATCTCCAGCGGTCTATCATAAATTTGGAGCTATTGGTTGAACTGGAATTTCCATCGGTCTTTAATTTAATACCTTGAACCAGCATGCAGCTTGATGCATCGGCAGCTGTGGTGTGTCAAGTTATTGCCGATGCATGTCTGAATATTGGCTCAATATTGTTTTGACTAGTCGTCGTAGAAAGAGAATGCAATATTCTTGTTGCTTGGCCAGCAGATGTAGCAACTCTGCAATAATCACCTGATGCAAGATTCTACTCTGGCCTCTTTCGAAGTGTGAGTCATCAGTTTCAACTGTTGCATCAAGCATTTGCCTCCGATTGCCAACTCCTAACAGATCTCCGTTTAAGAACTTGAAGTTTTCCTCATGGAATAGCTTTTCTTCTTCTTCTTCAGTTAAATTGTCCACACCATTAATTATTCTATCAGTGGTAGTGTGGATGTGTCGGCTCTTTTTATTTCCGGAAGTCAACTCAGGAGCTTTCCTTTTCCAAATCAAATAACCTGGAAAAACAACCAACGTGGCTATTTCTCTGAGTCTTCAACTTGGCATTTGAAGTAATCCTGAGGTGATATATGCCGACCAATACCGATTAACAATCCCCCATTTATATAGAAATAGCCGATGTATCAATCTTGACCGATGTTTCATCAGGTAATCTTAAAATATATTGACTGTATTCTCCTTTCTCTCAGCATGGCCTCCAAACAATATGGTAATCGATTTTGGTGATGATGTACACCAATCTCTTTGATGGAATATATCAGCCTTGACAATATGGGTTACTGGTGCATATAGCGTGCTTTAGCTTCTGGCTGCCCTTCAACTTTGGTGAAGAAGACCATCAATCTTTAGCCCATGCCTATATCGGTTTAATCAGTCGTGACGTGGTTGCCGACGAGGCTCATGAGCAGGGCACCAGAGAAGGCGTATATATTGCGGCAGGGGACAATCAGACTATGCTTTTGTTGCTTCTCATCAGGCCTTCTCTGAAGATTACTTGTGAAGAAAATCAAGTCAGCTGATATCGCATATTTCATAAATAGCTTCTTGAATATAGGCTTGATATTCCATTATAGGCCTCTTCCCATATATCAGCAATATGGCTGTAGGACCAGACATCTCTTCACTAGTGGCCATCGGCTTTAATTGTTAAATTTCCATAGCCGATTGGACTTTGCTGTCAATGAAAAACACATACTCGCCTGACCCCTTTTGGTTGCCAATTCTAGGTGTCTTCCGGTCTTTTGGCAATGATGGACAAACACCAGTAGTGCGGCGCCAATGCTGAGTATGATGTGTCAGCCGAGAAAACTATTTTTTCTCTATCGGCTATCTTTTCTCCGGTCGACTATGATGATGTCAGCTTCCTCTAGACTGCTTCTATCATGTGACACGCCAGAAGAGCATGTTGCCGATGAAAGCCTCCAGGTAAACAAGATCGGCAGTAGGAGCTTGACAGAACAATCTTTCTTACCAACCCATCCAGTCGATTGATAGCCTTGCCGGCTTAATTAATGTACATCTCATTCTTCACCTGTTGCTTATTAGCTGATGTATCACACATAATCGTAATTCCCGTTTGATCCGATCCATCAACTTTAAACTATGAATGATTGTAGCCGACCATATCTATTTGAATAATGGGTGACCAACAGATATGGTCTCATCAGCTTTCTAGTATGTTCTGGCAGAAGAACAATCCATGTGTTCTTTTGAATTTACATTCATGCATGTGTGTGGCACAGACGTCTGTGACAAGTAGCCGACATAATGAATTTGTATGTGATGAATCTCCTCAGTTGAATTGGCCATTGACTGGTATGCTCAGCTTCTTTGTCTTGTTACCATCTGATACACGGTCTTGTCATTACTTCGATCGGCATCGGCATCGACCTAAGCGTGCAAACACTTGAGCCAGAGTATGTAGCTCGGCTTTGCCATGTACTTTGAACAAGCGCCATTCTCGTCTGCAAGCATTCGCTCGTTGTTTTGGTGCCGATTTATTGCCTTTGTCAGCCATACAACATCGGTAACTTTGTAATGGCACTGCTGCTGGGCATGATTGATGCATCTTTATGGACTTCCAAATTTCTCCTATCGGCATCTAACATGCATGCTGATTGTTATGTATGCCAACATTTATCATCATAGAATATTTGACGAAGACCTTCATCCAAAATATATCAAAGGAGCAATCTCAAATAATATGAACGACTGATTCCTCCTTCCTTTTGACACCAGAAAATCCTACCAAAGAAGAAATCACTTCGAGCCAATATTTAACATGGTCATGATTTTCACATTTTCTTTCTCTCCGTCAATGTCTTCAGGAATAGAAGGTCTGGAACCGACAATGCACTCTGCAGCACTTCCTCTGTCTTCACGTGATTGGCAACATAACCTGAAAGCTGATTATATTTGCCGATGTAACCCTCTAACTATGGACGAAGTATTGTATTGGTAGCAGCTACCAAATATAATTGATTTGCCAATACCCTCTGTCACTGATTTTCAATTATTTAGATAGCTCAGCAGCGTTAGCAGCAGTAACAGTGGTATTAGCAACAATAGCACCACCTCGTAGTCCCAGAGTTCATACTCAATAAGGATCACTGGCAGTTGCACTGTCGTGGTAGCACCATTGACTGCTTGATCATATCGGCTTCTTCGTTCTTCTTGTGATTCCTGCATGTTGTAATTAGAACACTGAATAGCTTGCGTATACGTTGATTCTTAGTGGTCAGCCGATTGGCCTCGGCTATGGAGCTTCCAATCTTCCTTTAAATAAATCCAATAATAAGAAACTGAAAGAGCCAATGAAGTTGATCCGGATATCATATTGCTATTATATAAATTGGCTTCCATAGTTTCTTCCCAAAGGTCAGTAATACTTGTATGCCCTGCCCAAACTATCGGCTATTACTGCCATCAGCAGACACGCTGCTCGTATCCTTCTTTTCGCCTAATTCAATAGTTGATTGGCACATAGAAGAATAGTGTCAAAGGTAATGTTTTAATTCAAGGGAATCACTAAACGATACTCTCTTAAATACCCATGTCTTGTGTCTGCAGCTATCAATTACTGTTTCGTAATCCAGACTTCTTCCATCGGCTCTTCTTCTATTATACCTATCAGCTATCATTTGGGTCAAGCAACCGATATATTTCGTATGTGTCACCAAGTATACGCGGCATGTGTATGGCCTTATCAATGATGCGTCGGCCAAGGTGAAGCTTGTTTGTTAAGATCATCTGACACGCACTTACATTTGTTTTGATGCCAATTGATGTACTCCACTTGCCGCGTAGGGCAGTTATCAGTAGACACATACCGCGTAGGGCGTTGGGCATTATCGTAGACATGCCTGCTTGATGACGAGTTGGTGCAGATCCGTTGTTGTAGTCGTCATCGATGAAGTTGTCGGCAAGATCACCGGCGTCGATCTTGATGGTGACTCCCTTGGCATGGTCAACGAGGAGTGGTCGTGCTGTTTCTCTTTTACCGGCCACCTTTGCTTCCATCGGCTATATTTTAAATAAAGCAGCCAATTTATCTATCAAAGGAACAATTCTCAGATAATAAGCAATTGATTTCCCGTGCTGGAGACCATCTGCACTCATTCCCTTTCTTTATAAAAGATATGGTGGCCGATCAAAGAATTCTATCTTCTGTTTTTTATTTCCATGGTGACTCTACCGGCAAACCCCTCAGCTCGGCGTAGTTGAGTATGGCGAGGTGAGCAAGGAACTTCCGGGGTATACTATGTGTGTGCACATGATGAGCTAAGCACATGTTTTAGTAGCACATCAACTCATTTGTTAGCCGATTAGCCCACTTGTTGGCTTCCATTGGCCGTGATGTGTTGAACCAGACGATTTGTATGTATACATTAGCCGATTTATAAATAATTAGGAGCTAGGAGCCCAGAAGTTTGTATCAGCTATCTTTTCTCTCGTCGGCCATAATTGTGCTGCACAGGATGCCTGAAAACTGCTACTTGTAACATCTTTAGAAATTCACCCATCGGCCCTTCATTAGTATCGGCCGATTCTTATTACACTTGTAGCTTCTTCCACTCGGATCTCATGGAAAATAATTTTTAACCCGCCGATACCTCTGAGCATTGCAGCCACCCAGGCGAAAGTTGTTAAGCTACCAGTTGTAGTTGCAGCCCCCCAGTCCAGGATTGCTAAGCTATTGGCCATGACCTCAGCTCTCCAGGCCAAGATTAGTATTTCCGGAAGACTGTGGCAAACTTGAGATGAATCATCTTCTCTTTGCGTCGACTGTATAATTGGCTGATGAAAATATCCCAATCGGTAGCAAAAATCAACTAAGTGCAATTTCCATCGCCTGAGTGTAAATCGGCCGAGAGGCTTATATAGGCAGAGTCCTGGCAGCAACCAGAAGAATCCTAGAATATATTGCTCTTCCACCTTTCTTATATAATTATCAACAAAGTCTATGTGGATTGATGATAAATTTGAGATCTCGTGGACTCCCAGACGCATACTTCTCTGCCTAGTACGTGTGACCATATTGATCAGGCCATCCTGGTGGACGTATACTTGACTTGGAATATATTTTTGCCGACCAAATAATAAGGCTGTTGTAACCTCTCCGTGGAGAATGCTAGCCTGCCACGGCATACAGTCCGGCTCTGATGATGCGAAGGCATAGGTGGAGCACCTTGATCAAGATCGTATTATCCGCCATCTTCATAATTGATTCTCCTATCAGTTGTTTGCATTGTAAAAATAAAATAATATCTTGACGGCTGATAAAACAAGTCAGCTTTCCAGGAGCCGATTAGTACTAACCACGCATACAGCCAAAACTTCCGTAACATTGCATCGGCTATTCTTCATAGAATATTATATTGATTTTGAATAAACCCCAACAAGCCGATGCTCATTCCCTTGGCTACTGAACTTGAGATAGCTGTCGTAGTCTTGTAGATGTATGTCCATGTAATGAATTCAGTCACCAAGCCCATCTCAACAGCACGTAGGCGATATTTCACTGGCTTTGAGCAATAGTATCCTCAGACAATATAATGTAGGCTTTTATATCGTGTCCCACCAGGTGTGCCAAAAGTGTGTTGACGCGAAAATAGGACGTCACCTCCGCGCGCGACACACGTGACTCCCCGGTCTGTAGCGAGGCGTGCCAGTCAATCTGACCTGTTGATTGACAAGGAAATCTTGAAATATTAGATTAACAGGTTAATCGGCTAAGGAGCCGATGTGCCTTGTGATAAAACGTAACAGCCGGGAGTGGCCGATACGAGAACGGGTCAGGCTAGATCGGCCGATATAAGCTATCAGCCATGAAACCGATTGGAAACGTAGCATCGTTGGTTTCTTGTTCCACCATGACTAGAGACATAAACCGATGAGTATTATCCTGATGTCTACGCCAGTGTATCTAGGTGTAACCACAGCGATGCGCCCGGTAGTCACAACCTAGTAGAGCTGGCGGCAGGGTATCAGTTTAAGCCTCACAAGCCGACGGATCTACTCATAGTGCCGCTCAAAACCAACAACACTCGAGGGATAGCCGAAATTAAGATGCAACGGGCTATTAAATAATCTATCATCTATTATATGAGATTTAAATTAAACAAAGCCCACTAAATAGCAAGACGATAGATTAAATAAATATTAGCCGATGCAATCTTAATCAAGGCAAGATAACTGTGATTCTACCACATCTAGCAAGACATCAATCGATGCAGTCTTACGAGGTATGATAGAACCGATAACTGGTGAGTACCGTAGATCGAGACGGAAGCGATGCGCCGTAAGTCGAAGATCTGCGATACTTGGTTCCAAAAATTCCTGTGGACTTACCCCTCCGTCGGAGATCAAGATGATGCAGCCCCACGTCAGGTGCCGAGGTTCCGTCAATGATTCAAAATAAATACATTGCGGAAAGGTAAAGTAGTGTAAAAAGGTAAAAAGGGGTGGCGATGCGCCGAGTTGTATTGATTGAGATTGATAGATAAATTACAATGACCCTGGGTACATATTTATACCCTGAACTAATGACTCCTAACTAGCTAGGACTATGACTCGCACAAGACTTACCTAATACAACTTTCTAAACAAAAGGAAATACTAAAATACATAGATTCTAATCCCCTTAAATAGAATCCTTGCTAATAAGGTCCATATGTCCGTGCTCTCACGTGTAGCATTCGGACTGTTCCTGCGTCACACATGCAAGGGAAAACAGCACCACACAACTTTCATTCTTTCTTTAATGAATCTCCTTTGCTGGTACGTATGGGCATCTTTTCTCTTCTTAATATCAATCCTGCCCTCATCTCCAATTAGTTACGTTGTATGTGGGTACATCTTTCTTTTTTCCAACAAGCCGATGCTCTCGTGACTCCTGCAGACATAGCCGATCCTCTTCTGTAACACTGATAGTGCAAATCAGCCGATATATACTGGTAGCAGATTTATTGACCAAAATCTGGTGTCAACACATACACACACCGGATTTGCACTCCCAACGTGTCGCCGACGAGCGCAGCTCCTCCTTCACCGCCATCGATCCACTCTCCGCAGGGTATATTAATTGACTTGTAGTAGAGCCTAATTTTCATTAGCAGGAGAGCAACATTAGATACAACCAATGCCTAACATAATACGTACGCCATGGCGTTGTGCGTTTTCATATTACGCCGGCGATGTGTGACCGCTTAACAGGTCTACGTACGCGGGAGGGCCGGCCGGCTTCCGACTTGGCTGCGTCTTGCGTTGCTCCTGGGGCAGAATGTCCGGGTACGCCGTGCGATAGGAATGATAGCATCGAACGTCATCCATGTCATAGCAACGGGGGGAATCGTCGCCATCTATGTACAAAACAATTTGCATGTCAGATCTACAAATGACGATCTGCAAAACAACGATAATGTGTGGCGCGCGCTCACCGCTATTGTCGGATGAACCATCACCTATTATAGAATTATCGTAAACCACCGTTCGTTCTAAAAAGTCGGTGAATGTAACCTTTGCGTATTTGAGCTGCTACAGGTGAAGAGGATTACTAACCACGATTATGGAGGTGCTATCTCATCAAAAATGGCTGGAAGGACATGACATAGGAGTACCTTGCCGTCACCTGCATCGTCCACTTTCGAAGGTCTAGTAGTTGGTGGAGGAGCGGTTGGATTTGGCCTCGATTTGGTTTTCGACACGCGCATGCTTGGAACTCCGGCAGCATCCATGTTCCCAGTTTTCGACCCAGTTTCTTCCTCGGTGCGGATTGTTGGTTTCAAGATTTTAGGCATGATGCCGCTGGACTACGAGGATCTAAAGAACAGAATCACACATTTGCCGGCATCACGAGAGGAAGAAGACAATGTTTGGAAAAGTAGAGAGAGAGAGAGAGATCTCACAATGGGCGCTACGCTGCTACTGCTCTGAGCGTGCGACTGAAGAGGAAGAAATGGTTGGGGATCGCAAAGATGGACACACGGGGTGTGTATCGATTTATACTCAATGATAGACATGGTCTGTTAGACCCCAGGCCATGGGATCACTCTGGAAAAGCTGAAAGGGATCGCACAACCACCTCCGAATCGTTGGGATCCCAGGGATTCCCCAATAACGATCTCACATACCCACTAATCTCTGGTCCCTCCAAGTTTAATCCGGACCATGCAAGTGCACATAACCTCTGTCAATACGAAGCCTAGTACTGTTTTAGGGAAAACCATATATGTGACCTACATATGGGCGCATAAGGCATAACCAGACAGCTGAACCAAACAAAATGGCTCATGGGTAACTAATTAAGTGAGTTCAGGTTACTCAGATTCGACACGTCAAGGTGTCCAGCCGCGCGTGCCTCGGGACTCTAGAGATGTACAGTACAGATAAATGAGATATATACTCAGTAATAAGTAGTAACCCAATCTACATTGGATATTTACGTGGCAGCATACCGTATAACCGAATGGGTGCAGCTATTATATATAATTAACTACGCTTCCGCTTCAGACTATGTGATTGTCTCATGACGAACTAGACAGCTTCCTTCAGGGTTGCTTCCCGGTCCTCCTTGTAGTTCCACAACAATTGTACTGGGTAGCGGCCACTCGCATTGTGCTCGTTAACCTCAAGCATGGCCTTTGTTACCAAGGAAAAGATCTCTTGACCATGCTCTCCTCTTAGCTCCTGGAGCTTACTATCGGCTTCATCAATAACATCCTGCAAAAGATCACTTGCCCCACGATTAGACTGGATGGACATGGAAACTCACAGAACATAATCCATCAGTAATAAATGAAAATAATCAATAAAAAGGTGCACACCATCTCTCTGCCGTCAACCATGTCAACCCTAAAAGGATGCCAATTTGGATCTGATATCTCAGCCTCCCATTTTGAACAGATAAGTGCTGCTTCGTAATCCGGTAACCCACCAGTGTCTGGGATCGCCTTGCGATCAATGACGCCCATCCTCTTGACACCTATGTTGGCTCGGCCAGTTCTGCCATCCGGCAATCCCTGCAGATCATGTGTATTATAATAGCTGATACCCCGTGTGTTGCTGCAGCAATTTTTTAAAACAAATTTCTAACGTGAAAAAAATGAAATTCGAAAAACTACGATGATTCCATGGCAACATTCTATGAAATTTGAAAGAATAAGGTGATTGCGTGACAACATTCTTTTGCAAACAATATTACATGAAAACATGTTCATTTTGTTGATAGAGACTGACTATTAAATGAGCACAAAATGTAATGTCCGTGGTCACTCATAGAATGACAAAACACCACATCAATTAATTTCTGATACTTCCCAAGAAACAACAACATGATACTATATCACCAGCAGCTGAAATGTACTAAAAGTATATTCACAGTCAATTGCAGCACAAGGATGATTTCTTACCTTGATTAACTCTTTCCGAAGCTCCTGCAACTTGGTATTTTTGTTAAATTCATTGACGGCCAAAACCGTGCACCGAGACTGCAAATCATGGAGATCATCCCTTAACTCTTGCATCTCCTGAGCAAATTTGTCTTTTAATTTTGATTCCAGTTCCTGCAACTTATGCTTCAGTACTAAACTGCTCTCAGAAATGCGGGTAGCTTGTACTGCAGGTGCCTCTAGGTTCCCTGCGCTCAAGGAATGGCTATTGTTCATTGCACTAGTGGCATAGTGCACGAATCCTTCGCCCGCACTAGCATCGGACATGACTATGGTGGTCGTCACTTTTCAGCCTCTAGGCAAGGTTAAACAGTTCAAATTACCATGTGTGGCACTTTCATTTGTACAATTGAAATTAGGATAGTATCAGGGTGCATAGGATTTTCCAGACCAGAAAAAAAACTAAACCATACGTATGATCAGAGTACAAATGAAAGTTAGGTTCATGGTTCCAGTGTCAGAAAATCCCATGTTCTTATACCAGGAGTATTTGTTATGATCTAACGGATTACTCCGTATATTCTTAGGCTCAATTAATTAATGATAAGTTATGTTAAAATAATTATGATCCAATCAATCAAAATTACTATGAAATGAAGTGTACTCTAAATAATATGCCAAGCTAAGCAGGAAATATGCACAACAGTCAACTCTAAATAACAGAATCGCTTAAAATTGAGTGTAGAATATAATCCCAAAGGATTCAAGACTACCGTGGCCCCCCGCCTACTGTTTCTTTTTCCCGTCCCTTCTTTCGTCCAGTAGCAATGCACAACAACGGCCCACCTCCGCCAGCTTATACCACTGCCCGCTGCGAGCGGCAATCGCGGCGACCGCCGCCGCCGCTGCGCCATCGGTCACCAGGGCGGCTCAGCTTGTAAACTCTTAAATGCCGTATAGATGATTAACAAAAAGAACTCACCGAAGACGATCTCAACCTCGTCGCTGTTGAATAAACCAGCACTGGAGGAAAGCCGCGGCTGTAAACAAGAATAGTAGTAGCAGAACGCGCTAGAATCAGGCAAAATTAGTCCAGACCAGCAATGCCAAGAACACGGAATTGAAGAGGAAGACGAAGGGGTGGTTTTTTTAAAAGGCACGGAGGATGGAATGGGGCCCCGGCTTCTTCTTTTCCATTTATTATATATAAAATGAGAGAGAGAGAGAGAGAGAGAGAGAGAGGAATTGAAGTGATCCGTGAAACCGCCAAGCATACGGATTTGCTGGAGGTAGCACCACGCCTAACCATCCCCGTGCGTAACATAGAAACCATGCAGCCAGCTGTCTTAAAGGTGTGTAACCTACTACGTGCTTAACCGAGTCATTTTGCATCAAGCAGCACGGACAGTGCGTAACCTCTGCATGTTACGCGCTGATTCGACATGACCCAGTCAGTGTTGCATCAAGCAGCACGGATGGTGCGTAACCTCTTGCAGTTACGTCCTGATTCGACACAACCCAGTTGGTGTTGCACCAATCAAGCAGCACGGACGGTGCGTAACCAGTGTAGGTTACGCGCTGAGTCGACACGACTGGATGCAGCGTGGATTTTGCGTAACCTTTGCGGGTTTAGGTTACGTGATGCAACGACACGACCCAGTCAGTGTTGGATCAAGCATCAAGGACGGTGCGCAAGCTGCATTCGACACGACCGGATGCATCGTGGATTTTGCGTAACTTTATCGGCCCCAGGTTACGCGATGCAACGACATGACCGGATGCATGGGGATTTTGCCTCACAGACTCCGTGTGTAACCCAGTCGGTGATGCACGCACCGTGCAGAACGGATGGTGCATGGCCGAAACGTGCGTAACCGAGCAGGATGGTGCGTTGAATCAGAATGCAGTGTGGATTTTGCGTAACCGTCTCGGTGCGTAACCCAGTCGGTGATGCACGCGCCATGGGATGATGCGTCGCCGAACCGTGCGTAACAGAGCTGGTTCAGGTGACACGTAGAATCAACATGACCGATCAGTGCGTAACCCAGTCAGTGTCGAGCCATGCAGCCAGCCGTCTTAATTGTGCGTAACCTACTATGTGCTTAACCAAGTCGGTGTTGCATCAAGCAGCACGGACGATGCGTAACCTCTACATGTTACGTGCTGATTCGACATGACCCTGGTGGTGTTGCATCAAGCAGCACAGATGGTGCATAACTTCTTGTGGCTACGCACTGATTCGACACGACCCAGTCGGTGTTGCATCTAACAAGCAGCACGGACGGTGCGTAACCAGTGCAGGTTACGCGCTTAGTCGACACGACCGGATGCAGCGTGGATTTTGCGTAACCTTTGCGGGTTTAGGTTACGCGATGCAACGACACGACCTAGTCAGTGTTGGATCAAGCATCAAGGATGGTGCGTAAGCTGCATTCGACACGACCGGATGCATCCTTGATTTTGTATTACTTTATCGGCCAAACGTTACGCGATGCAACGACACGACCGGATGCATGGGGATTTTGCGTGACAGACTCCGTGCGTAACCCAGTCGGTGATGCACGCACCATGCAGAACGGATGGTGCATCACCGAAACGTGCGTAACCGAGCAGGATAGTGCGTCGAATCAGAATGCAGCGTGGATTTTGTGTAACTGTCTCGGTGCGTAACCCAGTCAGTGATGCACGCGGCATGGGATGATGCGTCGCCGAACCATGCGTAACCGAGCTGGTTCAGGTGACGCGTAGAATCGACACGACTGATCTGTGCATAACCCAGTCAGTGTCGAGCCATGCAGCCAGCCGTCTTAAAGGTGCGTAACCTACTACGTGCTTAACCGGGTCGGTGTTGCATCAAGCAGCACGGACGATGCGTAACCTCTGCATGTTACGCGCTGATTCGACACGACCCAGTTGGTGTTGCATCAAGCAGCACGGATGGTGCGTAACTTCTTGTGGTTACGCACTGATTCGATATGACCCAGTCGGTGGTGCATCTATCAAGCAGCACAGACGGTGCGTAACCAGTGCAGGTTACGCGCTGAGTCGACACGACCGGATGCAGCGTGGATTTTGCGTAACCTTTGCTGGTTTAGGTTACGCGATGCAATGACACGACCCAGTCAGTGTTGGATCAAGCATCAAGGATGGTGCGTAAGCAGCATTCGACACGACCGAATGCATCGTTGATTTTGCATAACTTTATCGTCCAAAGGTTATGCGATGCAACGACACGACCGGATGCATGGGGATTTTGCGTGACAGACTCCGTGCATAACCCAGTCAGTGATGCACGCACCATGCAGAACGGATGGTGCGTCACCGAAACGTGCGTAACTGAGCAGGATGGTGCGTCAAATCAAAATGCAACGTGGATTTTGCGTAACCGTCTCGGTGCGTAACCCAGTCGGTGATGCACGTGCCATGGGATGCTGCATCGCCGAACCGTGCGTAACCGAGCTGGTTCAGGTGACGCGTAGAATCGACACGACCGATCAGTGCATAACCCAGTCAGTGTCGAGCCATGCAGCCAGCCATCTTAAAGGTGCGTAACCTACTACGTGCTTAACCGAGTCGGTGTTGCATCAAGCAGCACGGACGATGCGTATCCTGTGCATGTTACGCGCTGATTCGACACGACCCAGTTGGTGTTGCATCAAGCAGTACGGATGGTGCGTAACTTCTTGTGGTTACGCACTGATTCGACACGACCCAGGCGGTGTTGCATCTATCAAGAAACACGGATGATGCGTAACCAGTGCAGGTTACACGCTGAATCGACATGACCGGATGCAGCGTGGATTTTTCGTAACCTTTGCGGGTTTATGTTTCGTGATGCAACGACACGACTCAGTCAGTGTTGGATCAAGCATCAACGACGGTACGTAAGCTGCATTCGACACGACCCAGTCGGTGTTGCATCAATCAAGCAGCACGGACGGTGCGTAACCAGTGTAGGTTACACGCTGAATCGACACGACCGGATGTAACATGGATTTTGCGTAACCTTTGCGGGTTTAGGTTACGTGATGCAACGAGACGACCCAGTCAGTTTTGGATCAAGCATCAAGGACGGTGCGTAAGCTGCATTCGACACGACCCAGTCGGTGTTGCATCAATCAAGCAGCACGGATGGTGCGTAACCAGTGCAGGTTACGAGCTGATTCGGCACGACCAGATAAGTGTGCGTGCGTTGTGAGTGTCTCCGATGTACTTCTGTGTAATTCGCAAAAAAAATCCAGAGACAATGCCCTCATCCCACTGCGGCAGGCCGAGCCCAGCAGCCCACAGGCCGGCCCACAGCTTGGCACCGAGCCCGCTGCCATAGATGTTTACTTGGTTCTATCTATGAAGCCGAGCTTTCCTCGGCGCGAATACCTTGGCGGGTTCTCTGTCGCCGAGCACGGCAATCGGCAATGCTGATGCCATTTATAATCGGATCGGCAAATTCGAAGGAATCAGCTATTTTCCAAGAAGCGGGAGGCAACTGGCATAAATTCAAGAATTTGGAAAACATGAAATCTTTAGCTTTGGCAAGGTAAATGCCTTTTCTGTCACATTTCTATTCATGTAAAGACATATGGGGGTAACAACAACATATTTGGAAAAACAACAGATGACATAGTGACACTAAACAGACATGGAACATGACACCATTATCACATAACGTCTCCATCCTTCCCTCACAACACGTCTCAACAAAAGCCCAAATTAAGACGAGACACCAGAACTAGGGTCACCCAATAAAGAATCGGGAACAGGCTCTACCCAACATTCCCTTGCACATTTGCCAGCAGCTTGCTCTCTCCATCCCCTGCTAATTCGTGCTATTGGGTTCAGTATCTAATCTCAAGACACGATGTCTTGCAGCTTCCAATCCTGACTCTAAATTAGCGATTCTATTCAGAAGAGAGTTCGTCTCATCATCAAGTAAGAAGGCCTCTATCTCTGCAAATTTAGAGTTGTCATCATCAATTAGTTGTTCTCTGAATGATTTCAATGCTGTGAAAAGGACAGGAGAAGCCTTTTCAGTGCCCATAGGACCATCATCTTCAGACATTTTTCCTGTAACTGCGGTGTCTGAATCCTCCTGTGACATAAAGATAACTCATATGTAATATAAGATTTGCATAGAAAAAAATGTAGCAGCCAGCAGGAACGAGTAATAGATTCTAATTATACAAATCAAATTGCTTAGACTGTACTACAGTACCAATGAAACTGAAATATGATAACCTTGAATTGGTTAGCATTATAAAGTAAGTGGACAAAGAATTCCACCATGAAATATAGCGAATAACATTACAAATCCTTATGGTATCATATAATGTAGACAATCCCTCATGCTATCGTATACAATCAGCAATTGAGCAGCACGGTTATAAGTAATTTTATTCATGTTACTTGATCAAAACCAGAAAGCTGATGACAGAATTCCACAATAAAACGATGACCTACTCTCATGTTATGAGAACGGCCTACAACTGAGGGACGGAACATATTTTATCATGTCCCAAGCAATACGTATACGTATAGGCTCACCCTGCCATTTAAAGACGACGGCCAGCTGACCATGATATACGGAACACCTTCTGATATTACAAACTGGCTTTCCTTACAGAACAAATTCATCTCGCCTGTTTCCAAGCAGAAGGAGAGGAACAAATACCGACGGTCCCAACCTAGGTAGGCAGATAGGTACACAAAGCCATTGATAAATGCCATAGGATGCATTTCAACATCAGCCTCTTCTGAAAGCTCGGTGATCTTATTGAAAGATGGGCACAATAAGATCATCTCCTGCGGCATGAATCTCTTAACACCCTCATCATCGGCTTCCCAGAGCCAAATAGAAAGCATGCATTGCAGTGCACAGACACACACAACTTCCCATCATTGGTCTGACCAAGCTGAAACACTGACATTGGCCATTTCAAGGTCGGTGGCAGTTCCATCCGAGAGAACTGAAATGCCTCAGTGTTGAGGGCGACGATGCATCCCTGCCACTTGTGTATCCAACAGATGAAGCCATTGACAACTGTGCCAGTGGGGAATTTCTCATGAACATTCAGCACTCCCCATGTCTGCGTCTGCGGCAGAATGACCCGCCACTCCATGGTCTGCGACGAGAAGACGGCCACGCGCGCCCATGTCTAGGCGCTGTTCCGGTGGACGCAGACCACGCAGGACGGCTTCTTCTTGTCGCCGTCTTCCGAGAGCGTGTAGAACTCAACAAAGGTGTCGGCTGTGAGGAAGTCCAAGCGGAGATCCTTGGCCATCTTGGGGTAGATTTTCAGAGCCTTTGAGTGAGGGCTGTAGGAGGCGCATTGGTAGGTTGAGCTGCTAACGAAGCTGGCATACCCCTCGCTGTAGGGGACATCAGGTTCGATATACCACTCAGACTCGGAGTCAGAGTTTTCGAGTAGACCGCCGAAGGCGGCGACCATGTTGTTGCGCTTGCCTGCAGCTGCAGGGACGATGCCGCTCATGTAGGGCCTCATGAACAGGGTGAGGAGCGGCGGTGCGTGGAGCACACGGAAGCGATGCCAGAAGGCGGGAGAGGAGCGAACGGCGTCGAGAAATGCGCGGCAGGTGAATGCCGCTAGGGCGAGGCTCGTGATGGCGGGGAGGCACAGGAAGATTTCGCAGAGGATGTCATCACCGAGCGCGGTTATGGTGGTGGGAGCGGGTGCCGGCGGCTGCGGCGACGGCGGATGGGGCGGGATGCGGCCATAGCTGTGAGAGATCTCTAGCTGTGAGGACGAGTGGGCCTAGGCAAGCCTCGGTCCATTTATAGAAATCCCAAGGAAACAACCGAAATGAATCGACAAGACCGGAGGCAGTGTGGATTTTGCCTAACCTAGCCGGTAATGCATGGTGCGTCGCGGAACCGTGCGTAACCGAGCTGGAGCAGGTGACGTGCAGGATCGACACAGCCAGATGCAGTGTGGATTTTGCGTAACATTTGCGGGTTTAGGTTAAGTGATGCAATGACACGACCTAGTCAATGTTGGATCAAGCATCAAGGACGGTGCGTAAGCTGCATTCGACACGACCCAGTCGTTTTTGCATCACACTCCATGGACGATGCCCTGTATAGGTTACCCGCTGATTCGACACGACCGGATGCAGCTTGAATTTTGCGTAACCATATCGGCTCCAGGTTACGCGATGCAACGACACGACCGGATGCATGGGGATTTTGCGTGACAGACTCCGTGCGTAACCCAGTCAGTGATGCACGTCGCCGAAACATGCGTAACTGAGCAGGATGGTGCGTCGAATCAGAATGCAGCGTGGATTTTGCATAACCGTCACGGTGTGTAACCCAGTCGTAATGCTCGCGCCATGTGATGGTGCGTCACCGAACCGTGCATAACCGAGCTGGAGCAGGTGACGCGTAGAATCGACGCGACCGGAAGCAGCATGGATTTTGCGCAACCGATCAGTGCGTAACCCAGTCAGTGTTGAGCCATGCAGCCAACTGTCTTAAAGGTGCATAACCTACTACGTGCTTAACCGAGTCGGTGTTGCACCAAGCAGCACGGACGGTGCGTAACCTCTGCATGTTATGCGTTGATTCGACACGACCCAGCTGGTGTTGCATCAAGCAGCACGGATGGTGCGTAACCTCTTGTGGTTACGTGCTAATTCGACATGACCCAGTCGATGTTGCATCAATCAAGCAGCACAGACGGTACGTAACCAGTGCAGGTTACGCACTGAATCGACACGAGCGGATGTAGCGTGGATTTTGCGTAAGCTTTGCAGGTTTAAGTTACGCGATGCAACGACACGACCCAGTCAGTTTTGGATCAAGCATCAAGGACGGTGCGTAAGCTGCATTCGACATGACCCAGTCGGTGTTGCATCACACTCCACGGACGGTGCCCTGCACAGGTTACACGCTGATTCGGAACGACCGGATGCAGCGTGGATTTTGCGTAACTTTATCAGCTCCAAGTTACGCGATGCAACGAGACGACTGGATGCATGGGGATTTTGCGTGACAGACTCCATGCGTAACCCAGTCGGTGATGCACACACCATGCAGAACGGATGGTGCGTTGCCGAAACGTGAGTAACCGAGCAGGATGATGCGTCCAATCAGAATGCAGCGTGGATTTTGCGTAACCGTCTCGGTGCGTAACCCAGTCGGTGATGGACGTGCCATGGGATGCTGCATCGCCAAACCGTGCGTATCTGAGCTAGTTCAGGTGACGCGTAGAATCGACACGACCGATCAGTGCGTAACCCAGTCAGTGTCGAGCAATGCAGCCAGCCGTCTTAAAGGTGCTTAACCGAGTCGGTGTTGCATCAAGCAGCATGGACGATGCGTAACCTCTTCATGTTACGCGCTGATTCGACACGACCCAGTTGGTGTTGCATCAAGCAGCATGGATGGTACGTCGTCGAAACATGCGTAACCGAGCAGGATGGTGCGTCGAATCAGAATGCTGCTTGGATTTTGCGTAACCGTCACGGTGCGTAACCCAGTTGGTAATGCATGCGCCATGTGATGGTGCGTCGCCGAACCGTGCGTAACCGAGCTGGTGCAGGTGACGCGTAGAATCGACACGACCGGATGCAGTGTGGATTTTGCACAACCGATCAATGCGTAACCCAGTCAGTGTTGATCCATGCAGCCAGCCGTCTTAAAGGTGCGTAACCTACTACGTGCTTAACCAAGTTGTGTTGCATCAAGCAGCCCGGACGGTGCGTAACCTCTGCATGTTACCCGCTGATTCGACACGACCCGGTCGGTGTTGCATCAAGCAGCACGGATGGAGTGTAACCTCTTGCGGTTACGTGCTGATTCGACACGACCCAGTCGGTGTTGCATCAATCAAGCAGCACGGATGGTGCGTAACCAGTGCAGGTTACGCGCTGAATCGACACTACAGGATGCAGCGTGGATTTTGCATAACCTTTGCGGGTTTAGGTTACGCGATGCAACGACACGACCCAATCAGTGTTGGATCAAGCATCTAGGACGGTGCGTAAGCTGCATTCGACATGACCCAGTCGGTGCTGCATCACACTCCATAGACGGTGCCCTGTACAGGTTACGTGCTGATTCGAAACGACTGGATGCTGCGTGGTTTTTGCGTAACCTTTGCGGGTTTAGGTTACGCGATGCAACGACACGACGTATTTAGTGTTGGATCAAGCATCAAGGACCGTGCGTAAGCCACATTCAACACGACCGGATGCATCATGGATTTTGTGTAACTTTATCGGACCCAGGTTACACAATGCAACGACACACCGGATGCATGGGGATTTTGCGTGACAGACTCCGTGCGAAACCTAGTCGGTGATGCACGCACCATACAGAACGGATGGTGCGTCGCCGAAACATGCGTAACTGAGCAGGATGGTATGTCAAATCAGAATGCTGCGTGGATTTTGCGTAACCGTCACGGTGCGTAACCCAGTCGGTAATGCACGCGCCATGGGATGCTGTGTCGTCGAACCGTGCGTAACCGAGCTGGAGCAGGTGACGCGTAGAATCGACACGACTGGATGCAGCATGGATTTTGCGCAACCGATCAGTGCGTAACCCAGTCAGTGTTGAGCCATGCAGCCAGCCGTCTTAAAGGTGCGTAACATAGTACGTGCTTAACCGAGTCGGTGTTGCATCAAGCAGCACGGACGGTGCGTAACCTCTGCATGTTACGCACTGATTCGACATGACCCAGTCGGTGTTGCATCAAGCAGCACGGATGGTGTGTAACCTTTTGCGGTTACGTGCTGATTCGACACAACCCAGTCAGTGTTGCATCAATCAAGCAGCACGGACGGTAACCAGTGCAGGTTACGTGCTGAATCGACATGACCGGATGCATCGTGGATTTTGCGTAACCTTCGCGGGTTTAGGTTACGCGATGCAATGACACGACCCAGTTAGTTTTGGATCAAGCATTAAGGACGGTGCGTAAGCTACATTCGACACGACCCAGTCAGTGTTGCATCACACTCCACGAACGGTGCCCTATAAAGGTTACGCGTTGATTCGAAACGACCGGATGCAGCGTGGATTTTGCATAACCTTATCGGCTCCAGGTTACGCGTTGCAATGACGCGACCGGATGCATGGGATTTTGCGTGACAGACTTCGTGCGAAACCCAGTCGATGATGCACGCACCATGCAGAACGGATGGTGCATCGCCGAAACGTCCGTAACCGAGCAGGATGGTGCATCCAATCAGAATGCAGCGTGGATTTTACGTAACCGTCTCGGTATGTAACCCAGTCTGTGATGGATGCGCCATGGGATGCTGCATCGCCGAACTATGCGTAACCAAGCTGGTTCAGGTGACGCGTAGAATCGACACGACCGATCAGTACGTAACCCAGTCAGTGTTGAGCCATGGAGCCAACCGTCTTAAAGGTGCGTAACCTACTACGTGCTTAACCGAGTCGGTGTTGCACCAAGCAGCACGGATGGTGTGTAACCTCTGCATGTTAAGCGCTGATTCGACACGACCCAGCCGGTGTTGCATCAAACAGCACGGATGGTGATATAACCTCTTGTGGTTACGTGCTGATTCGACACGACCCAGTCGGTGTTGCATCAATCAAGCAGCACGGACGGTGCGTAACCTGTGCAGGTTACGCGCTGAATCGACACAAGCGGATGTAGCATGGATTTTGCGTAAGCTTTGCGGGTTTAAGTAAGGCGATGCAACGACACAACCCAGTCAGTTTTGGATCAAGCATCAAGGACGGTGCGTAAGCTGCATTCGACACGACCCAGTCGGTGTTGCATCACACTCCACGGACAGTGCCCTGCACAGGTTACGCGCTGATTCAGAATGACCGGATGCAGCGTGGATTTTGCATAACCTTATCGGCTCCAGGTTACGCGATGCAACGACATGACCGGATGCATGGGGTTTTGCGTGACAGACTCTGTGCGTAACCCAGTCGGTGATGCACGCATCATGCAGAACGGATGGTGCGTTGCTGAAACGTGAGTAACCGAGCAGGATGATGTGTCCAATCAGAATGCAGCGTGGATTTTGCGTAACCGTCTCGGTGCGTAACCCAGTCGGTGATGGACGTGCCATGGGATGCTGCGTCGCCGAACCGTGCGTAACCGAGCTGGTCCAGGTGATGCGTAGAATCGACACGACCGATCAGTGCGTAACCCAGTCAGTGTCGAGCCATGCAGCCAGCCGTCTTAAAGGTGCTTAACCGAGTCGGTGTTGCATCAAGCAGCATGGACGATGCGTAACCTCTGCATGTTACGCGCTGATTCGACACGACCCAGTTGGTGTTGCATGAAGCAACACGGATGGTGCGTCGCTGAAACGTGCGTAACCGAGCAGGATGGTGCGTCGAATCAGAATGCTGCTTGGATTTTGCGTAACCGTCACGGTGCGTAACCCAATCGGTAATGCACACGCCATGTGATGGTGCGTCGCCGAACCGTGCGTAACCGAGCTGGAGCAGGTGACGTGTAGAATCGACACGACCGGATGCAGCGTGGATTTTGCGCAACCGATCAATGCGTAACCCAGTCAGTGTTGATCCATGCAGCCAGCCGTCTTAAAGGTGCGTAACCTACTACGTGCTTAACCAAGTTGTGTTGCATCAAGCAGCCCGGACGATGCGTAACCTCTGCATGTTACACGCTGATTCGACACGACCCGGTCGGTGTTGAATCAAGCAGCACAGATGGTGCGTAACCTCTTGCGGTTACATGCTGATTCAACACGACCCAGTCGGTGTTGCATCAATCAAGCAGCATGGATGGTGCGTAACCAATGCAGGTTACACGTAGAATCGACACTACTGGATGCAGCGTGGATTTTGCGTAACCTTTGCGGGTTTAGGTTACGCGATGCAACGACACGACCCAATCAGTGTTGGATCAAGCATCTAGGACGGTGCGTAAGCTGCATTCGACATGACCCAGTCGGTGCTGCATCACACTCCACAGACGGTGCCCTGTACAGGTTACGTGCTGGTTCGAAACGACTGGATGCAGCGTGGTTTTTGCGTAACCTTTGCGGGTTTAGGTTACGTGATGCAACGACACGACCCATTTAGTGTTGGATCAAGCATGAAGGACCGTGCGTAAGCTGCATTCAACACGACCGGATGCATCATGGATTTTGCGTAACTTTATCGGACCCAGGTTACATGATGCAACGACACACTGGATGCATGGGGATTTTGCGTGACAGACTCTGTGTGAAACCCAGTCGGTGATGCACGCACCATATAGAATGGATGGTGCGTCACCGAAACATGCGTAACTGAGTAGGATGGTGTGTCAAATCAGAAAGTTGTGTGGATTTTGAGTAACCATCACGGTGCGTAACCCAGTCGGTAATGCACGCACCATGGGATGCTGTGTCGTCGAACCGTGCGTAACCGAGCTGGAGCAGGTGACGCGTAGAATTGACACGACCGGATGCAGCGTGGATTTTGCGCAACCGATCAGTGCGTAACCCAGTCAGTGTTGAGCCATGCAGCTAGCCGTCTTAAAGGTGCGTAACCTACTACGTGCTTAACCGAGTCGGTGTTGCATCAAGCAGCACGGACGGTGCGTAACCTCTGCATGTTACGCACTGATTCGACACGACCCAGTAGGTGTTGCATCAAGCAGCACGGATGGTGCGTAGCCTTTTGCGGTTACATGCTGATTCGACACGACCCAGTCGGTGTTGCATCAATCAAGCAGCACGGATGGTAACCAGTGCAGGTTACGCGCTGAATCGACATGACCGGATGCAGCGTGGATTTTGTGTAACCTTTGCGGGTTTAGGTTATGCGATGCAACGACACGACCCAGTTAGTTTTGGATCAAGCATCAAGGACGCTGCGTAAGCTACATTCGACACGACCCAGTCGGTGTTGCATCACACTCCACGGACGGTGCCCTGTACAGGTTACGTGTTGATTCGAAACGACCGGATACAGCGTGGATTTTGCGTAACCTTATCGGCTCCAGGTTACACGTTGCAATGACACGACCGGATGCATGGGGATTTTGCGTGATAGACTCCGTGCGAAACCCAGTCGGTGATGCACGCACCATGCAGAACGGATGGTGCATCACCGAAACATCCGCAACTGAGCAGGATGGTGCATCCAATCAGAATGCAGCGTGAATTTTGCGTAACCGTCTCGGTGCGTAACCCAGTCGGTGACGGATGCGCCATGGGATGCTGCGTCGCCAAACTGTGCATAACCAAGCTGGTTCAGGTGTCGTGTAGAATCGACATGACCGATCAGTGCGTAACCCAGTCAGTGTTGAGCCATGCAGCCAACCGTCTTAAAGATGCGTAACCTACTACGTGCTTAACCGAGTCGGTGTTGCACCAAGCAGCACGGACGGTGCGTAACTTCTGCATGTTATGCGCTGATTCGACACGACCCAACCGGTGTTGCATAACCTCTTGTGGTTACGTGCTGATTCGACACGACCCAGTCAGTGTTGCATCAATCAAGCAGCACGGACGGTGCGTAACCTGTGCAGGTTATGCGCTGAATCGACACGAGCGGATGTAGCATGGATTTTGCGTAAGCTTTGCGGGTTTATGTTACGCGATGCAACCACACGACCCAGTCAGTTTTGGATCAAGCATCAAGGACGGTGCGTAAGCTGCATTCGACATGACCGAGTCGGTGATGCATCACACTCCACGGACGGTGCCCTGCACAGGTTACGCGCTGATTCGGAACGACCGGATGCAGCGTGGATTTTGTGTAACCTTATCGGCTCCAGGTTACGCGATGCAACGACACGACCGGATGCATGGGGTTTTGCGTGACAGACTCCGTGCGTAACCCAGTCGGTGATGCACGCACCATGCAGAACGGATGGTGCGTTGCCGAAACGTGAGTAACCGAGCCGGATGATGCGTCCAATTAGAATGCAGCGTGGATTTTGCGTAACCGTCTCAGTGCATAACCCAGTCGGTGATGGACGTGCCATGGGATGCTGCGTCGCCGAACCGTGCGTAACTGAGCTGGTTCAGGTGACGCGTAGAATCGACACGACCGATCAGTGCGTAACCCAGTCAGTGTCGAGCCATGCAGCCAGCCGTCTTAAAGGTGCTTAACCGAGTCGGTGTTGCATCAAGCAGTATGGACAATGCATAACCTCTGCATGTTACACGCTGATTCGACAAGATCCAGTTGGTGTTGCATCAAGCAGCACGGATGGTGCGTCGCCGAAACGTGCGTAACCGAGCAGGATGGTGCGTCGAATCAGAATGCTGCTTGGATTTTGCGTAACCGTCACGGTGCGTAACCCAGTCGGTAATGCACGCGCCATGTGATGGTGCGTCGCCGAACCGTGCGTAACTGAGCTGGAGCAGGTGACGCGTAGAATCGACACGACCGGATGCAGCGTGGATTTTGCGCAACCGATCAATGTGTAACCCAGTCAGTGTTGATCCATGCAGCCAGCCGTCTTAAAGGTGCGTAACCTACTACGTGCTTAACCAAGTTGTGTTGTATCAAGCAGCCCGGACGGTGCGTAACCTCTGTATGTTACACGCTGATTCGACACGACCCGGTCGGTGTTGCATCAAGCAGCACGGATGGTGCGTAACCTCTTGCGGTTACGTGCTGATTCGACACGACCCAGTCAGTGTTGCATCAATCAAGCAGCACAGACGGTGCGTAACCAGTGCAGGTTACGCGCTGAATCGACACTACTGGATGCAGCGTGGATTTTGCGTAACCTTTGCGGGTTTGGGTTACGCGATGCAACGACACGACCCAGTCAGTGTTGGATCAAGCATCTAGGACGGTGCGTAAGCTGCATTCGACATGACCCAGTCGGTGCTGCATCACACTCCACAGACGGTGCCCTATACAGGTTACGTGCTGATTCGAAATGACTGGATGCAGCGTGGTTTTTGCGTAACCTTTGCGGGTTTAGGTTACGCGATGCAATGACACGACCCATTTAATGTTGGATCTAGCATCAAGGACAGTGCGTAAGCTGCATTAAACACGACCGGATGCATCATGGATTTTGCGTAACTTTATTGGACCCAGGTTACGCGATGCAACGACACACCGGATGCATGGGGATTTAGCGTGACAGACTCCGTGCGAAACCCAGTCGATGATGCACGCACCATACAGAACAGATGGTGCGTCGCCGAAACATGCGTAACTGAGCAGGATGGTGTGTCAAATCAGAATGCTGCGTGGATTTTGCGTAACCGTCATGGTGCGTAACCCAGTCGGTAATGCACGTGCCATGGGATGCTGTGTCGTCGAACCGTGCGTAACCGAGCTGCAGCAGGTGACGCGTAGAATCGACACGACCGGATGCATCGTGGATTTTGCGCAATCGATCAGTGCGTAGCCCAGTCAGTGTTGAGCCATGCAGCCAGCCGTCTTAAAGGTGCGTAACCTACTACGTGCTTAACCGAGTCGGTGTTGCATCAAGCAGCACGGACGGTGCGTAACCTCTACATGTTACGCACTGATTCGGCACGACCCAGGCGGTGTTGCATCAAGCAGCACGGATGGTGTGTAACCTTTTGCGGTTACGTGCTGATTCGACACGACCCAGTCGGTGTTGCATTAATCAAGCAGCACGGACGGTAACCAGTGCAGGTTACGCGTTGAATCGACATGACCGGATGCAGCGTGGATTTTGCATAACCTTTGCGGGTTTAGGTTACGCGATGCAACCACACGACCCAGTTAGTTTTGGATCAAGCATCAAGGACGGTGCGTAAGCTACATTCGACACGACTCAGTCGGTGGCGCATCACACTCCACGGACGGTGCCCTGTATAGGTTACGTGTTGATTCGAAACGACCGGATGCAGCGTGGATTTTGCGTAACCTTATCGGCTCCAGGTTACGCGTTGCAATGACACGACCGGATGCATGGGGATTGTGCGTGACAGACTCCGTGCGAAACCCAGTTGGTGATGCACGCACCATGCAGAATGGATGGTGCATCGCCGAAACGTCCGTAACCGAGCAGGATGGTGCGTCCAATCAGAATGCAGCGTGGATTTTGCGTAACCGTCTCGGTGCGTAACACAATCGGTGATGGATGCGCCATGGGATGCTGCGTCGCCGAACTGTGCGTAACCAAGCTGGTTCAGGTGACGTGTAGAATCGACACGACCGATCAGTGCGTAACCCAGTCAGTGTTGAGCCATGCAGCCAGCCGTCTTAAAGGTGCGTAACCTACTACGTGCTTAACCGAGTCGGTGTTGCATCAAGCAGCACGGACAATGCGTAACCTCTGCGTGTTACGCGCTGATTCGACACGACTCAGTTGGTGTTGCATCAAGCAGCACGGATGGTGCGTAACTTCTTGTGGTTACGCACTGATTCAACACGACCCAGTCGGTGTTGCATCTATCAAGCAGCATGGACGGTGCGTAACCAGTGTTGGTTACGTGCTGAATCGACACGACCGGATGCAGCGCGGATTTTGCGTAACATTTGCGGGTTTAGGTTACGCGATGCAACAACACGACTCAGTCAGTGTTGGATCAAGCATCAACGACGGTACGTAAGCTGCATTCGACACGACCCAGTCGGTGTTCCATTAATCAAGCAGCACGAACGGTGCATAACCAGTGCAGGTTACGCGCTGAATCGACACGACCGGATGTAGTGTGGATTTTGCGTAACCTTCGCGGGTTTAGGTTACGCGATGCAACGAGACGACCCAGTCAGTGTTGGATCAAGCATCAAGGACAGTGTGTAAGCTGCATTCGACACGACCCAGTCAGTGTTGCATCAATCAAGCAGCATGGACGGTGCGTAACCAGTGCAGGTTACGAGCTGATTCGGCACGACCAGATGAGTGTGCGTGCGTTGTGAGTGTCGCCGATGTACTCCTCTGTAATTTGCAAAAAAAAACATCCAGAGACAATGCCCTCATCCCACTGCGGCAGGCCGAGCCCAGCAGCCCACAGGGTGGCCCACAGCTTGGCGCCGAGCCTGCTGCCACAGATGGTTACTTGGTTCTATCTATGAAGCCGAGCTTTCCTCGGCGTGAATACCATGGCGGGTTCTCTGTCGCCGAGCACGGCAATCGGCAATGCTGATGCCATTTATAATCAGATCAGCAAATTCGAAGGAATCGGCTATTTTCCAAGAAGCGGGAGGCAACTGGCATATATTCAAGAATTTGGAAAACATGAAATCTTTAGCTTTGGCAAGGTAAATGCCTTTTCTGTCACATTTCTATTCATGTAAAGACATATGGGGGTAACAACAACATATTTGGAAAAACGACAGATGACATAGTGACACTAAACAGACATGGAACATGACACCATTATCACATAACGTCTCCATCCTTCCCTCACAACACGTCTCAATAAAAGCCCAAATTAAGATGAGACACCAGAACTAGGGTCACCCAATAAAGAATCGAGAACAGGCTCTACCCAACATTCCCTTGCACATTTGCCAGCAGCTTGCTCTCTCCATCCCCTGCTAATTCGTGCTATTGGGTTCAGTACCTATTATCAAGACACGATGTCTTGCAGCTTCCAATCCTGACTCTAAAGTAGCGATTCTATTCAGAAGAGAGTTCGTCTCATCATCAAGTAAGAAGGCCTCTATCTCTGTAAATTTAGAGTTGTCATCATCAATTAGTTGTTCTCTGAATGACTTCAACGCTGTGAAAAAGACAGGAGAAGCCTTTTCAGTGCCCATAGGACCATCATCTTCAGACATTTTTCCTGTAACTGCGGTGTCTGAATCCTCCTGTGACATAAAGATAACTCATATGTAATATAAGATTTTGCATAGAAAAAAATGTAGCAGCCAGCAGGAACGAGTATTAGATTCTAATTATACAAATCAAATTGCTTAGCGTGTACTACAGTACCAATGAAACTGAAATATGGTACCCTTGAATTGGTTAGCATTATAAAGTAAGTGGACAAAGAATTCCAGCATGAAATATAGCGAATAACATTACAAATCCTTATGGTATCATATAATGTAGACAATCCCTCATGCTATCGTATACAATCAGCAATTGAGCAGCACGGTTATAAGTAATTTTATTCATGTTACTTCATCTAAATCAGAAAGCCGATGACAGAATTCCACAATAATACGATGACCTACACTCATGTGATGAGAACGGCCTACAACTGAGGGACGAAACATATTTTATCATGTCACAAGGAATACGTATATGTATAGGCTCACCTTGCCATTTAAAGACGACGGCCAGCTGACCATGATGTACGGAACACCTTCTGATATTACAAACTGGCTTTCCTTACAGAACAAATTCATCTCGCCTGTTTCCAAGTAGAAGGAGAGGAACAAATACCGGCGGTCCCAACCTATGTAGGCAGATAGGTACACAAAGCCATTGATAACTGCCATAGGATGCATTTCAACATCAGCCTCTTCTGAAAGCTCGGTGATCTTATTGAAAGTTGGGCTCAATAAGATCATCTCCTGCGGCATGAATCTCTTGACAACCTCATCATCGGCTTCCCAGAGCCAAACAGAAAGCATGCATTGTAGTGCACAAACGACACACAACTTCCCATCATTGGTCTGACCAAGCTGAAACACTGACATTGGCCATTTGGAGGTCGGTGGCAGTTCCATCCGAGAGAACTGAAATGCCTTAGTGTTGAGGGCGACGATGCATCCCTGCCACTTGTGTATCCAATAGACGAAGCCATTGACAACTGTGCCAGTGGGGAATTTCTCATGAACATTCAGCACTCCCCATGTTTGCGTCTGCGGCAAAACGACCCGCCACTCCATGGTCTGCGACGAGAAGACGTCCACGCGCGCCCATGTCTAGGCCCTGTTCCGGTGGACGTAGACCACGCAGGACGGCTTCTTCTCCTCACCGTCTTCCGAGAGCGTGTAGAACTCAAGAAAGGTGTCGCTGTGAGGAAGTCCAAGCGGAGATCCTTGGCCATCTTGGGGTAGATTTTCAGAGTCTTTGAGTGTGGGCTGTAGGAGGCACATTGGTAGGTGGAGCTGCTGACGAAGCTGTCATACCCCTCGCTATAGGGGACATCGGGTTCGATATACCACTCAGACTCGGAGTCGGAGTTTTTGAGTAGACCGCTGAAGGTGGCGACCATGTCGCTGCGCTTGCCTGCAGCTGTAGGGACGATGGCACTCATGTAGGGCCTCATGAACAGGGCGAGGAGCGGCGGTGCGTGGAGCACACGAAAGCGGCGCCGGAAGGTGGGGGAGGAGCGGACGGCGCCGAGAAATGCGCGGCAGGTGAATGACGCTCGGGCGAGGCTCGTGATGGCTGGGAGGCGCAGGAAGATTTCGCAGAGGATGTCATCACCGAGCGCGGTTATGGTGGTGGGAGCGGGTGCCGGCGGTTGCGGCTGTGGCGGATGGGGCGAGATTCGGCCATAGTTGTGAGAGATCACTAGCTGTGATGACGAGTGGGCCTAGGCAAGCCTCAGTCCATTCATAGAAAGCCCAAGGAAACGGCCGAAATGAATTGACAAGACCGGAGGTAGCGTGGATTTTGCCTAACCCCGCCGGTAATGCACGGTGCGTCGCCGAACCGTGCGTAACCGAGCTGGAGCAGGTGACGTGCAGGATCGACACGACCAGATGCAGCGTGGATTTTGCGTACCCTTTGCGGGTTTAGGTTACGTCATGCAACGACACGACCCAGTCAGTGTTGGATCAAGCATCAAGGATGGTGCGTAAGCTGCATTCGACATGACCCAGTCGGTGTTGCATCACACTCCACGGACGGTGCCCTATACAGGTTACGCGCTGATTCGAAACGACCGGATGCAGCGTGGGTTTTGCGTAACCTTATCGGCTCCAAGTTATGCGATGCAACGACACGACCGGAGGCATGGGATTTTGCTTGACATACTCCATGCGTAACCCAGTCGGTGATGCACGCACCATGCAGAACGGATGGTGCATCACCAAAACGTGCGTAACCGAGCAGGATGGTGCGTCCAATCAGAATGCAGCGTGGACTTTGCGTAACCATCTCGGTGCGTAACCCAGTCGGTGATGGACGCGCCATGGGATGCTGCGTCGCCGAACCGTGCGTAACCGAGCTGGTTCAGGTGACACGTAGAATCGACACGACCGATCAGTGCGTAACCCAGTCAGTGTCGAGCCATGCAGCCAGCCGTCTTAAAGGTGCTTAACCGAGTCGGTGTTGCATCAAGCAGCACGGACGATGCGTAACCTCTGCATGTTACGCGCTGATTCGACACGACCCAGTTGGTGTTGCATCAAGCAGCACGGATGGTGTGTCGCCGAAACGTGCGTAACCGAGCAGGATGGTGCGTCGAATCAGAATGCTGTGTGGATTTTGCGTAACCGTCATGGTACGTAACCCAGTCGGCAATGCACGCGGCATGTGATGGTGCGTCGCCGAACCGTGCGTAACCGAGCTGGAGCAGGTGACACGTAGAATCGACACGACCGGATGCAGCGTGGATTTTGCGCAACCGATCAATGCGTAACCCAGTCAGTGTTGATCCATGCAGCCAGCCGTCTTAAAGGTTCGTAACCTACTACGTGCTTAACCAAGTCGTGTTGCATCAAGCAGCCCGGATGGTGCGTTACCTCTGCATGTTACGTGCTGATTCGACACGACCCAGTCGGTGTTGCATCAAGCAGCACAGATGGTGCATAACCTCTTGCGGTTACGTGCTGATTTGACATGACCGGATGCAGCATGGATTTTACGTAACCTTTGCGGGTTTAGGTTACGCGATGCAACAACATGACCCAGTCAGTGTTGGATCAAGCATCAAGGATGGTGCGTAAGCTGCATTCGACACAACCGGATGCATCGTGGATTTTGCGTAACTTTATCAGCCCCAGGTTACGTGATGCAACCACACGACCGGATGCATGGGGATTTTGCGTGACAGACTCCGTGAGTAACCCAGTCGGTGATGCACGCACCATGCAGAATGGATGGTGCATCGCCGAAACGTGTGTAACCGAGCAGGATGGTGCATCCAATCAGAATGCACTGTGGATTTTGCGTAACCGTGTCGGTGCGTAACCCAGTCGGTGATGGTCGCGCCATGGGATGCTGCGTCGCCGAACCGTGCGTAACCGAGCTGGATCAGGTGATGCGTAGAATCGACACGAGCGATTAGTGCGTAACCTAGTCAGTGTCGAGCCATGCAGCCAGCCGTCTTAAAGGTGCTTAACCGATACGGTGTTGCACAAGCAGCACGGACGATGTGTGACCTCTGCATGTTACGCGCTGATTCGATACGACCCAGTTGGTGTTGCATCAAGCAGCACGGATGGTGCATAACTTATTGTGGTTACGCACTGATTTGACACGACCCAGTCGGTGTTACATCTATCAAGCAGGACGGACGGTGCCTAACCAGTGCAGATTATGCGCTGAATCGACACGACCGGATACAGCATGGATTTTGCGTAACCTTTGCGGGTTTAGGTTACGCGATGCAACGACATGACTCAGTCAGTGTTGGATCAAGCATCAAGGACGGTGCGTAAGCTGCATTGGACATGACCCAGTCGGTGTTGCATCAATCAAGTAGCATGGACGGTGCGTAACCAGTGCAGGTTACGCGCTGAATCGACACTACCGGATGCAGTGTGGATTTTGCGTAACCTTTGCGGGTTTAGGTTACGCGATGCAACGACACGACCCAGTCAGTGCTGGATCAAGCATCAAGGACGGTGCGTAAGCTGCATTCGACATGACCCAGTCGGTGCTGCATCACACTCCACGAACGGTGCCCTGTACATGTTACGTGCTGATTCAAAACGACTGGATGCAGCGTGGATTTTGTGTAACCTTTGCGGGTTTAGGTTAAGCGATGCAACGACACAACCCAGTCATTGTTGGATCAAGCATCAAGGACGGTTCGTAAGCTGCATTCGACACGACCGGATGCATCGTGGATTTTGCGTAACTTTATTGGCCCTAGGTTACGCGATGCAACGACACGACCGGATGAATGGGGATTTTGCGTGACAGTCTCCGTGCGAAACCCAGTCGGTGATGCACGCACCATACAAAATGGATGGTGCGTCGCCGAAACGTGTATAACCAAGCAGGATGGTGCGTCGAATCAAAATGCTGCGTGGATTTTGCGTAACCGTCACGGTGCGTAACCCAGACAGTAATGCACGCGCCAAGGGATGCTGCGTCGCCGAACCGTGCGTAACCGAGCTGGAGCAGGTGACGCGTAGAATCGATACGACCGGATGCAGTGTGGATTTTGCGCAACCGATCAGTGCGTAACCCAGTCAGTGTTGAGCCATGAAGCCAGCCATCTTAAAGGTGCGTAACCTACTACGTGCTTAACCAAGTCGGTGTTGCATCAAGCAGCACGGACGGAGCGTAACCTCTGCATGTTACGCGCTGATTCGACACGACCCAGTCGGTGTTGCATCAAGCAGCACGGATGGTGTGTAACCTTTTGCGGTTACGTGCTGATTCGACATGACCCAGTCATTGTTGCATCAATCAAGTAGCACGGACAGTGCGTAACCAGTGCAGGTTACACGCCGAATCGACATGACCGGATGAAGCGTGGATTTTGCATAACCTTTGCGGGTTTAGCTTACGCGATGCAACGACATGACCCAGTCAGTGCTGGATCAAGCATCAAGGACGGTGCGTAAGCTGCATTCGACATGACCCAGTCGGTGCTGCATCACACTCCACAGACAGTGCCCTGTATAGGTTACGCGCTGATTCGAAACGACTGGATGCAGCGTGGATTTTGTGTAACCTTTGCGGGTTTAGGTTACGCGACGCAACGACACGACCCAGTCAGTGTTGGATCAAGAATCAAGGACGGTGCGTAAGCTGCATTCGACACGACCGGATGCATCGTGGATTTTGCATAACTTTATCGGCCCCAGGTTACGTGATGCAACGACACGACCGGATGCATGGGGATTTTGTGTCACAGACTCCGTGCGAAACCCAGTCGGTGATGCGAGCACCATACAGAACGGATGGTGCGTCGCCGAAACGTGTGTAACCAAGCAGGATGGTGCGTCGAATCAAAATGCTGCGTGGATTTTGCGTAACCGTCACGGTGCGTAACCCAGTCAGTAATGCACGCGCCATGGGATGCTACGTCGCCGAACCGTGCGTAACCGAGCTGGAGCAGGTGACGCGTAGAATCGACACGACCGGATGCAGCGTGGATGTTGCGCAACCGATCAGTGCGTAACCCAGTCAGTATTGAGCCATGCTGCCAGCCATCTTAAAGGTGCGTAACCTACTACGTGCTTAACCGAGTCGGTGTTGCATCAAGCAGCACGAACGGTGCGTAACCTCTGCATGTTACGCGCTGATTCGACACGACCCAGTCGGTGTTGCATCAAGCAGCACGGATGGTGTGTAACCTTTTGCGGTTACATGCTGATTCAACACGACCCAGTCGGTGTTGCATCAATCAAGCAGCACGGATGGTGCGTAACCAGTGCAGGTTACACGCCGAATCGACAAGATCGGATGCAGCGTGGATTTTGCATAACCTTTGCGGGTTTAGGTTACGCGATGCAATGACACGACCCAGTCAGTTTTGGATCAACCATCAAGGATGGTACGTAAGCTGCATTTTGACACGACCCAGTCGGTGTTTCATCACACTCCACGGATTGTGCCCTGTACAGGTTACGTGTTGATTCGAAACGACCGGATGCAGCGTGGATTTTGCGTAACCTTATCAGCTCTAGGTTACGCGATGCAACAACACGACCGGATGCATGGGGATTTGCGTGACAAACTCCGTGTGTAACCCAGTCGGTGATGCACGCTCCATGCAGAACGGATGGTGCGTCGCCGAAACGTCCGTAACTGAGCAGGATGGTGCGTCCAATCAGAATGCAGCGTGGATTTTACGTAACTGTCTCGGTGCGTAAACCAGTCGGTGATGGACGCGCCATGAGATGCTGCGTCGCCGAACCGTGCATAACCGAGCTGGTTCCGGTGACGCGTAGAATCAACACGAGCGATCAGTGCGTAACCCAGTTAGTGTCGAGCCATTCAGCCAGCCGTCTTAAAGGTGCTTAACCGAGTCGGTGTTGCATCAAGCAGCACGGATGATGCGTAACCTCTGCATGTTACGCGCTAATTCGACATGACCCAATTGGTGTTGCATCAAGTAGCATGGTGCTTAACTTCTTGTGGTTACGCACTGATTTGACACGACCAGATGCAGCGTGGATTTTGCGCAACCGATCAATGCGTAACCCAGTTAGTGTTGATCCATGCAGCCAGCCGTCGTAAAGGTGCGTAACCTACTACGTGCTTAACCAAGTCGTGTTGCATCAAGCAGCCCGGACGGTGCGTAACCTCTGCATGTTACGTGCTGATTCGACACGACCCAGTCGGTGTTGCATCAAGCAGCACAGATGGTGCGTAACCTCTTGCGGTTACGTGCTGATTTGACATGACCGGATGCAGCGTGGATTTTACGTAACCTTTGCGGGTTTAGGTTACGCGATGCAACGACATGACCCAGTCAGTGTTGGATCAAGCATCATGGACGGTGTGTAAGCTGCATTCGACATGACCGGATGCATCGTGGATTTTGCGTAACTTTATCGGCCCCAGGTTACGTGATGCAACCACACGACCGGAAGCATGGGGATTTTGCGTGACAGACTTCGTGCGTAACCCAGTCGGTGATGCACGCACCATGCAGAACGGATGGTGCGTCACCGAAACGTGCGTAACCGAGCAGGATGGTGCATCCAATCAGAATGCAGTGTGGATTTTGCGTAACCGTCTCGGTGCGTAACCCAGTCGGTGATGGACGCGCCATGGGATGCAGCGTCGCCGAACCGTGCATAACCGAGCTGGTTCAGGTGATGCGTAGAATCGACACGAGCGATCAGTGCATAACCTAGTCAGTGTCGAGCCATGCAGCCAGCCGTCTTAAAGGTGCTTAACCGAGACGGTGTTGCATCAAGCAGCACGGACGATGTGTAACCTCTGCATGTTACGCGCTGATTCGATACGACCCAGTTGGTGTTGCATCAAGCAGCACGGATGGTGCGTAACTTATTGTGGTTACGCACTGATTCGACTTTACACAGTCGGTGTTACATCTATCAAGCAGCACGGACGGTGCCTAACCAGTGCAAGTTACGCGCTGAATCGACACGACCGGATGCAGCGTGGATTTTGTGTAACCTTTGCGGGTTTAGGTTACGCGATGCAACGACACTACTCAGTCAGTGTTGGATCAAGCATCAAGGACAGTGCGTAAGCTGCATTGGACACGACCCAGTCGGTGTTGCATCAATCAAGTAGCACGGACGGTGCGTAACCAGTGCAGGTTACGCGCTGAATCGACACTACCGGATGCAGCGTGGATTTTGCGTAACCTTTGCGGGTTTAGGTTACGTCATCCAACGACACGACCTAGTCAGTGCTGGATCAAGCATCAAGGACGGTGCGTAAGCTGCATTCGACATGACCCAGTCGGTGCTGCATCACCCTCCACGGATGGTGCCCTGTACAGGTTACGCGCTGATTCGAAACGACTAGATGCAGCGTGGATTTTGTGTAGCCTTTGCGGGTTTAGGTTACGCGATGCAACGACACGACCCAGTCAGTGTTGGATCAAGCATCAAGGATGGTACGTAAGCTGCATTCGACACGACCGGATGCATCGTGGATTTTGCGGAACTTTATCGGCCCCAGGTTACGCGATGCAACGACACGATCGGATGCATGGGGATTTTGCGTGACAGACTCCGTGCGTAACCCAGTCGGTGAAGCACGTACCATACAGAACAGATGGTGCGTCGCCAAAACGTGCGTAACTAAACAGGATGGTGCGTCGAATCTGAATGCAGCGTGGATTTCGCGTAACCGTCTCGGTGCGTAACCGTCACGGTGCGTAACCCAGTCGAGTCGGTAATGCACGCGCCATGGGATGCTGCGTCGCCGAACCGTGCGTAACCGAGCTGGTTCAGGTGATGCGTAGAATCGACACGACCGATCAGTGCGTAACCCAGTCAGTGTCGAGCCATGCAGCCAGCCGTCTTAAAGGTGAGTAACCTACTACGTGCTTAACCGAGTCGGTGTTGCATCAAGCAGCACGGACGATGCGTAACCACTGTATGTTACGCGCTGATTCGACACGACCCAGTTGGTGTTGCATCAAGCAGCACGGATGGTGCGTAACTTCTTGTGGTTACGCGCTGATTCAACATGACCCAGTCAGTGTTGCATCTATCAAGCAGCACGGACGGTGCGTAACCAGTGCAGGTGACGTGCTGAATCAACACGACCGGATGCAGCGTGGATTTTGTGTAACCTTTGTGGGTTTAGGTTACGTGATGCAACGACACGACCCAGTCAGTGTTGGATCAAGCATCAAGGACGGTGCGTAAGCTGCATTCGACATGACCCAGTCAGAGTTGCATCAATCAAGCAGCACGGACGGTGCGTAACTAGTGCAGGTTACGCGCTGAATCGACACGACCGGATGCAGCGTGGATTTTGCGTAACCTTTGCGGGTTTAGGTTACATGATGCAACGACACGACACAGTTAGTGTTGGATCAAGCATCAAGGACGGTGCGTAAGCTGCATTCGAAACGACCCAGTCTGTGTTGCATCACACTCCACGTACGGTGCCCTGTACAGGTTACGCGCTGATTCGAAACGACCGGATGCAGCGTGGATTTTGCGTAACCTTTGCGGGTTTAGGTTGTGCGATGCAATGACATGACCCAGTCAGTGTTGGATCAAGCATCAAGGACGATGCGTAAGCTGCATTCAGTGATGCAACACCACGACCCGATTCATGGGGATTTTGCGTGACAGACTCTGATAGAAACCCATTCAGTGATGCACGCACCATACAGAACGGATGGTGCGTCACCGAAACGTGCATAACCGAGCAGGATGGTGCGTGGATTTTGTGTAACCGTCACGGTGCGTAACCCAGTCGGTGATGCACGCGCCATGGGATGCTGCGTCGCCGAACCGTGCGTAACCGAGCTGGAGCAGGTGACGCGTAGAATCGACACGACCGGATGCGGTGTGGATTTTGCGCAACCGATCAGTGCGTAACCCAGTCAGTGTTGAGCCATGTAGCCAGCCATCTTAAAGGTGAGTAACCTACTACGTGCTTAACCGAGTCGGTGTTGCATCAAGCAGCACGGACGGTGCGTAACCTCTGCAAGTTACGCGCTGATTCGACACGACCCAGTCGGTGTTGCATCAAGCAGCACGGATGGTGCGTAACCTTTTGCGGTTACGTACTGATTCGACACGACCCAGTCGGTGTTGCATCAATCAAGCAGCACAGACGGTGCATAACCAGTGCAGGTTACGCACTGATTCCAAATGACTGGATGCAGCATGGATTTTGCGTAACCTTTGCGGGTTTGGGTTATGCGATGCAATGACACGACCCAGTCTGTGTTGGATCAAGCATCAAGGACTGTAAGTAAGCTGCATTCGACACGACCGGATGCATCGTGGATTTTGCGTAACTTTATCGGCCCCAAGTTACGCATGCAACAACACGATCGGATGCATGGGGATTTTGCGTGACAGGCTCCGTGCGTAACCCAGTCGGTGATGCACGCACCAAGCAGAACGGATGGTGCATCGCCAAAATGTGCGTAACCGAGCAGGATGGTGCGTCGAATCAGAATGCAGTGTGGATTTCGCGTAACCGTCTCGGTGCGTAACCCAGTCGGTGATGCACGCGCCATGGGATGCTGCGTCGCCAAACCGTGCGTAACCGAGCCGGTTTAGGTGACGCGTAGAATCGACACGACCGATCAGTGCGTAACCCAGTCAGTGTCGAGCCATGCAGCTAGCCATCTTAAAGGTGCGTAACCTACTACGTACTTAATAGAGTCGGTGCTGCATCAAGCAGCACGGACGATGCGTAACCTCTGCATGTTACGCGCTGATTCGACACGACCCGGTTGGTGTTGCATCAAGCAGCACGGATGGTGCGTAACCTATTGCGGTTACGTGCTGATTCGACACGACCCTGTCGGTGTTGCATCTATCAAGTAGCACAGACAGTGCGTAACCAGTGCAGGTTACGCGCTGAATCGACACGACCGGATGCAGCGTAGATTTTGCGTAACCTTTGCGGTTTAGGCTATGCGATGCAACGACACGACCCAATCAGTTTTGGATCAAACATCAAGGACGGTGCGTATGCTGCATTCGACACGACCCAGTCGGTGTTGCATCACACTCCACGGACGGTGCCCTATACAGGTTACACGCTGATTCCAAACGACCGGATGCTGCGTGGATTTTGCGTAACCTTATCAGTTCCAGGTTACGCGATGCAACGACACGACCGGATGCATGGGGATTTTGCGTGACAGACTCCGTGCGTAACCCAGTCAGTGATGAACACACCATACAAAACGGATGGTGCATTGCCGAAATGTGCGTAACCGAGCAAGATGGTGCGTCGAATCAGAATGCAGTGTGGATTTTGCGTAACCGTCTCGGTGCGTAACCCAGTCGAGTCGGTGATGCACGCGCCATGGGATGCTGCATCATCGAACCATGCGTAACCGAGCTGGTTAGGTGAAGCGTAGAATTGACACGACCGATCAGTGCGTAACCCAGTAAGTGTCGATCCAACCAGCCAGCCGTCTTAAAGGTGCGTAACCTACTACGTGCTTAACCGAGTCAGTGTTGCATCAAGCGGCACGGACGATGCGTAATCTCTGCATGTTACGCGCTGATTCGACACGACCCAGTTGGTGTTGCATCAAGCAGCACGGATGGTGCGTAACCTTTTGCGGTTACGTGCTTATTCGACACGACCCAGTCGGTGTTGCATCTATCAAGTAGCACAGACGGTGAGTAACCAGTGCAGGTTACGCGCTGAATCGACACGACCGGATGCAGCGTAGATTTTGCGTAACCTTTGCGGGTTTAGGTTATGCGATGCAACGACACAACCCAGCCAGTTTTGGATCAAGTATCAAGGACGGTGCGTAAGCTGCATTCGACACGACCCAGTCGGTGTTGCATCACACTTCATGGATGGTGCCCTGTACAGGTTACGCGCTGATTCGAAACGACCGGATGCAGCGTGAATTTTGCGCAACCTTATCGGTTCCAGGTTACGCGATGCAATGACACGACCGGATGCATGGGGATTTTGCGTGACAGACTCCGTGCGTAACCCAGTCGGTGATGCACGCACCATAGAGAACGGATGGTGCGTCACCGAAACGTGCGTAACCGAGCAGGATGGTGCGTCGAATCAGAATGCAGCGTGGATTTCGCGTAACCATCTCGGTGCGTAACCTAGTCGAGTCGGTGATGCACGCGCCATGGGATGCTGCGTCGCTGAACCGTGCATAACCGAGCTGGTTCAGGTGACGCGTAGAATCGACACGACCGATCAGTGCGTAACCCAGTCAGTGTCGAGCCATGCAGCCAGCAGTCTTAAAGGTGCGTAACCTACTACGTGCTTAACCAAGTCGGTGTTGCATCAAGCAGCACGGACGATGCGTAACCTCTGCATGTTACGCGCTGATTCGACACGACCCAGTTCGTGTTGCATCAAGCAGCATGGATGGTGCATAATTTCTTGTGGTTATGCACTGATTCGACACGACCCAGTCGGTGTTGCATCTATCAAGCAGCACGAACAGTGCGTAACCAGTGCAGGTTACACGCTGAATCGACACGACCGGATGCAGCATGGATTTTGCGTAACCTTTGCGGGTTTAGGTTACGTGATGCAACGAGACGACCCAGTCAGTGTTGGATCAAGCATCAAGGACGGTGCGTAAGCTGCATTCGACACCACCCAGTCAGTGTTGCATCAATAAAGCAGCACGGACGGTGCGTAACCAGTGCAGGTTACGCGCTGAATCGACACAACCGGATGCAGCGTGGATTTTGCGTAACCTTTGCGGGTTTAGGTTACACGATGCAATGACACGATCCAGTCAGTGTTGGATCAAGCATCAAGGACGGTGCGTAAGCTGCATTCGACATGACCCAGTCAGTGTTGCATCACACTCCGCGGACGGTGCCTTGTACAGGTTACGCGCTGATTCGAAACGACCGGATGCAGCGTGGATTTTGCGTAACTGTTGATGCTCACTAACTCTTATTTTTATGCATCAACAATACATGAAAAAGGACCAAAAAGATAAATCAACAGTAGTATAGGGCCTTGGACTAATGAATTCCACGAGTTTTGGTGAATTATATATTTTTAGGGACTATTCAGGAAAATGCGAAAAAAATGAATTCTAGAAGGCTCCAGAAGACTCCCGAACTCAACCGAAGTGGGCTCCAAGAAAATATGCATCTAGAAGGGACAAGAGGCCCACACGCGAAGGCGGAGCCCAGCCGGGGCCCAGCCCAGGCCGACCGGCCCTATAGGGAGGCCGATCGGGCTCCCCCTGGCCCCGATCAGGCCCTGTTTCGGGAAGGTTCCTCCACCGCCTCTTAGGGTTAATCTAAACCACTTGTTTAGGTCGGTTTGATCCTACGGCGACGAATTATCCCTCCGGGCTATATAAGCAACCCCAGACCCCCCTAGGGCATGGTATGCATCTCTCAGAAGATCATCATCATCAGGCCAAGACAGGAGAAGAAGAGGATACATCAGAGATAGGATAGCTACTTCATAGTTCAAGATCTAATTTCTAGATCAAGAACCTAGTTCTAGATAGAGAGTCAGATTCGAGTAGAGTTGGGCTTTGCTCCAGTTCCATATCTGTAAGTTATCAAGATTCAGTTCTTATATTGTTTCTCAATGACTTTATGCTATTTCAATGTTATGTGTGCAATTGCTAAGTTCTTACTTTATTCTAGTAGTATATTTGATATAGTCATGATTAATGATAAGTCTACGCACTTATTCATAGAGCTCCTAGTATATTACGCGCGTATGCTAGGTAGTAGAAAGTATGTAAGCATGGTGCTTAGATATAATTTACTTGCGGATTCACCTTATACTCCGGGTCGTGTGGTAGATCGTGGGCGTGACAGGCCTATTGAGTCCTTTGCAGTCCACCCCCCGAGTATAAGACTAGTTGAACAATGATTCTTGGGAGGATCAAGTTTCGTCCTTGATCTTCTTGGGTAATCTTCGGGGTGTTCACATTTATCCATGACTATGCTATATGTGATGATATGCTACATTAGAATAGATGAATAACTCAGTCTTTGTATGCTATATAGAATTGTGCCTCTTAAGTAAATCCAATTCTAATCTAGACTAGGAATAGTATGTTCTATGCTCCACATGTGCCTCTGCCTGTCTGATTTATCATTACTTTTTCATTTGGCTTACCCCTGTTAAAGTATGTGCCATTCCATCAAAGTCCATAAAGTAGTCTATTGCCATCCCTATGTCTGTTGTTACATCCATCCATCTTCCCTGTGGATACGATATTTTAAAACCCATCACCCCGGGTGAAATGCTCACCGGTATCCGTGCACTTACGGATTATCTACCATAATATTTCTGTAGGCTTATCTTATACCAACCAACATTTCTTGCGCTATTGCTTAGAATGGATTCTAGATCTATTCTTTGGAAGTTGCGTTAAGAAATGTCAACAGTAACCTTTGCGGGTTTAGGTTACGCGATGCAACGACACGACCCAGTTAGTGTTGGATCAAGCATCAAGGATGGTGCGTAAGCTGCATTCAACACGACCGGATGCATCGTGGATTTTGCGTAACTTTATCGGCCCTAGGTTACACGATGCAACGACACGACCGAATGCATGGGGATTTTGCGTGACAGACTCCATGCGAAACCCAGTCAGTGATGCACTGTAACACCCTAATTTATCAAAAATTTAATTTCAATAAAATTTGAATAGAAACAAGGCTTTGATATTAAGGACCATAAGGTGTGTGTGAATTTTTAGGCATTTAAATATATTTTTAAAAATAAAATAAATAAATATAGGAGTTTAATGTCGCATACATGTTGGAGCATTGTTTTTGTTTGGTTGAATTCAAATTTGAATTTGAATTCAAAGTGTTGAGTGCTTTTAAAATTTCAAAAGCTCTTCCTTTTAAACCTCTACCCTTTCTCTCTATTCCGGCCTGCTTCTTTGTTTCGGCCCAGCAAGCAAAGTCCATCGGCACCCCTCAAATTCCTTTTCACCCGTCTGCACTTGCGCTCGGCCCAGCTTTTGCTTAAGCCCAGCTCATCAAGTCCATCTGTGCCCCCTGTTTTCTTTCCGGCCATCTGCTTCTCCGCCTTGGCCCAGTAAGCCATCAGCCCAGCGCGGCCCGCGTATCCCCGCCCTCGCCTGCAGTCGCCGACAGGTGGCCCCGCCTGGTCGTCGTCTTCCTCCCGAATCCGCCCCGGACTCCTCCTGCCGCACCACTGTGCCTGAGTTGGACTCCAGGCCACCCCCACCTCGGAGAGGCCCTACCCAGCACGACGAGACCGCCCGGCCCTTTATAACCTCCCGTGCCCCGTCGCTCCTCCCCAATCAAATCCAAGCCGCCGCCTTCAAGCATCAGTGCCCGCCCGCGAAACCCTAGCGCCGCCGTGAAGTCGAATCCGTCGGTCCGCCGCCGCTTCATCATCGAGAAGACCACCAGGGTTACCCCAAGGAGGTGAGCAACACCTCGGTGTCGCTTGTTGTCGCCCAGACGCCCTGCAGCATGCAAACAAGCTCGTCGGAGTCGTTTTTCGCCGTCGGCCGCCCCTCCGAGCCGTGCGCCGTCGTCGCTCACCGACTCGTCTCCCTAAAACCCGAGATGTGCTTGCCGTAGCCCTAGCTAGCTCCTTGACCCATCAGCAGAGCAATTTGAGCACCCCAGCTCGAAATCGTGCGACCTCGCCGGAGTTAAGCCCCTGCGCCGCCGCTCGTTGCCGTTCGCGCTACCGTCCTTCGCACACGCAGCTCCTCGGCCGTCCGATCTGAAACCAGCGCCCCAGATCAAGTCAACCAGTCAAACGTACCAGTCAACAAGTCTATCTCCCCGTGTGACCGTGTCGTTTTGCGAAAAAGCCCCTGATCTTTTCAAAATGGCAAGCCGGTCCTTCCACCTCACAAAGATCCTTTCAGATCAGTCCGTTTTCTTTTGTTTTAACCCCTATATTCTTTTAAAATAGCGCCCGAGGTCCAAATCTTTAAGTTTTTAATTAAATCCATATATTTTCAAGTTCTTTTATGTTTAAGCCCTCGGTTTCTTGCAGATAGGTCCCTGGAACCTTAGTTTCTTCACAGATATGCCCCTGTATCTTCTTCTAGCCATATCTTCTCCGTCTTAACTCCGTTTTTCACGTTCTTTATGCCCAAACGATCATATCGAAAAGTAGAATAGCTTTTTACCCCTGTTTTGTTTTGATCTTACTGTTTGGTGATTTTTTCTTATTTTATTCCATTGTTTGCTTGTATGTACTTGATGTGATGCGTAGAGAACGTTAGGGCTGAAGGATTTGAAGACCAAGAAGCTCAAGTGTCTGAACAGCAACAGGGATCTGTTGAAGGCAAGTCTACCTTGATGCATACCCATTTACCTATACAACATGCATTTAATTCACTGTTCTTACTTTTGCTTGCATTAAATTGATGGGACCCTTTTTAAGGACATGACTAGACTATTTTTACCCCTATACCTTGAACAACCTGGGTATTTACTTTATTGTTGGGTAGCTCTCGCTATGCTTAACTTGGTGGATGGTATTAATGAAACTTTATGAAACTTGATTCATTTATGCTATACCTTCATTAATACAAGACCACCTTGTTAATTGGAACATGGAGCGACCACCCAGGACAACAGTGCAACCACAAGGGTACATGGCTCTGCCTTGGCTAATTAATTAGTGACTCTAGTGTTGGTGTGACCTTACCTGATAAGGGCAAGGGGAAGCGTTAGTTGTGGTATAGACTCGCTCTAGTAGGGAGTGTGCTTTGCTAAGACACGGTCCTACTAGGGGACTTTATGCTTTGCGACGGCTTGGAACCTTCGCGGGTTGCTTCACACTAGGGAAACTTTGTAAAGGCCTCGTAGCATCCCTATGCAATCACACCTAGGTAGTGTGGTATGATGCTTGGCCGGCATCGTGTGGTTGGGTTTAAAGTTCCTAGAACTTTTACGCGACTTGTGGTGAAAGTGTACAACCTCTGCAGAGTGTAAAACTAATCGATTAGCCGTGCTCACGGTCAAGAGCGGCCTGGACCCTCACATGATTAATCTATGGAAGTCAATGATTAACTTGATGCATCTATCTTTATTTATGTTGTTATCTCTCTTATGTTAATTGTGGGCTTGGTATAAACTTATACTTGCTAGTAATTATGTTGTTAATAAAATTTGACCAACTAAAATGCTGAATGCTTAAACCAACAGCCTCCACTATAAAGCCTTGCATGTTATATGATGTTTCCGCTTGCTGAGTACGGCATTTGCTCACGCTTGTTTTTCTTATTGCAACGACACAATCCGGAAGCTGTTCAGATTTGGAGAGATTTGAAGATTTCCCTAGAGACTTCGACGAGTTCTAGGCAGGTGTGCCACCTGTCAGCTGCCTGTGGTATTGTCCCCATCCGCTGTGTTGCTACTCGTTAATATTAGTTCATTTATGAGACATTTTTGGTCTATAATAAAGTTTAATACTCTCTTTATGTTATGGCATTGTGTTTTGGTTATCACTGAGTCGTTATATGTGTGAAATTTGATCCTGGCACACATATAATATGAGCATTCGAATTTGCCTTTAAATTCGGGTGTGACAAAGTGGTACCAGAGCCGTGTTGACTGTAGGACGTTAGCCTAGTTAGAAAATGGTCGTAATTAAGGATTATAATATCTTAGAAGCCATTCTTACCTTATGCTTGCTTTATTTCTAATAATATCATCCTTGCTTTATCTCATCCTTGATCTTTACCTTGGTTCTCTCCTTTCTAGTATCTTGTCTGGACATCTATCTCACCCATCACATGTTTCTGTATAGATGGTTCGTCAGTTGCAGACATCCTGTTCAGGCTGTTCCCAGCTTCCCCGCTATTTGGAGGATCAAGATTTTTACTACTATCCCATGGAAAGTAGAGAGCATGAAGAGCATGAGAGAGGCACTGATGAGAAAATAATGAGGGAAGCACCAGCTGCAATGCCATCTCCAACACCTGCTTCAGAGCCCATCACTGTGTCAGATGATGAAGAACTAGCTGAAGAACCTGAGGAAGACCCAGAGGAGTTGGTTCCAGAAGAAGATCCGAAAGAGGAAATTCCAGAGGAAGAGGATGGTGATCAAGGAGGTTATCAAGAGCAGATGGAAGAGCAAGAGGAACAAGAGGAGCAAGCTGAGGAAGTGAAATGGAAGGTGTTCCACTACAAGAAGGATGGAAGAGGCATCCTTATGGCTGACAATCTGAGGAGAACAGTATACCGCCTGGCCTATGGTGAAGAGCCCATTTACTTTTGTGAGAAGTGGACTCATCCTTGGTTTGAGCCTCACTGGGAAGTGACAGTCATCGTTTATAAAAGAGTTGAAGATTATGGACCAATGGAGGTATCCAGACATGATGACGTTGCTACCAGAGATACTATGGAAGCTGGAATTGCTGAAGCTGCTAGAAGAGCACTCTATGTTGTCTCTCACAGGGAGCGATCTGAGTTGATACACACTCGCAGTTTGTACACTCCATACAGAGCAAGTGGTGAAGCCAAGACTTATATTGCATCAGCTAATGGTCACAGCCCCACCATAGACAACCTCAGAGAGTTACTGGCTGCTGTCAATACTGCTTTGGATAACACCAACAATATGCTTGCTGCAGGTTAACAGAAGATCTTTGAAACAGAGATAGAGAAGCGCCAGCTGGAAGCTTTGTTAGTAGGAAGAGAGTCTCATGTGATCCATGACAGCGTAGTGGATACTCATCATTCTCCATCACCCAAGAGACCTCGCTACAACTCTGCAGACACCCGCACAGAAGAGCTTCCTTAGGATATAGGAGTTCTTAAGCCAGGATCTTTTGTAATCGTTAGTCCTAAACGATCGTTTAAGTTTGCTTAGTCTAGTAGTGTGTTTGAATGCTTGATTTTGTGTATATGTTTGAGCTGGAATTTTGTTTGAGTGCAATGTGTTGTGGAGTAAATAACCACAATGACACTGGTTCTTTAGTAAAGTGTTAGTTGGGTTTATCTTTGTCCCAATCTATATCTCTCTTATCCTAATATCTTAATCTCTATGTTCTGCCTCAATACTATCCAGTAAATCTCAATCTGTTCGCGAAAGTTTTCTGAAGTCAGCAGTACTGTTCTATTTTTATCTCGAGCTACAGAACTCCAAATACAGTAGAATCAGTTGGAAAAGTTCAGCAATTATATAAGGATTCGTCTGTAAAAATTTCGGAAATTTAGGAGTTATATACAGAGAGTTATATACGAAACTTTGGAGCTATCAGAATCTGTAAACTCAGCTGACCCAGACATCTTGTTTATTTCATAACTAAATCTAAAGACCTTGGATTGAGGTAGTTCTAGATGGAAAAGTTCTGTAATTTCATTATACTTCTCTGGTTAAAATTTCATAATTTTTGGATTCCCGCACTGAGAGTTACATCCTATTGATTGGAGTCAACAGAATCTGTCCAGAATTGAAAGTCTTTACTGCTTGTCTTCCAGAGTTTAATTCCTAGTGCAAACATCTAAAATAATGTTCCTAACACTCAGATGGTGGAAACTAGGTCAGGCTCAGGAGTCAATCAACCCACAGTGATCCGTCCAGGACGAGGAAGTGGTTCCAGTAGTTCATCTCAACAACCACAAATGGATCCGGCTTTCCAGCAGTTCCTGCAGGCCCAGACCTAGCTTCTCCAAGGCCTTACCAACACTGTAGCCAACATGCAGGCACCAGGCAATAACCAACCCCAGCAACCAGCTCCTGTGAATAGGCACAGGGTATTCATGAGCCATCAGCCACCTGTGTTCTCCCATGCTACTGATCCGCTAGAAGCTGAAGACTGGTTGAAGACCATTGAAAAAATGCTTACCATTGCTCAGTGTGATGATAGGGAGAAGGTCCTATATGCTTCAGGTCGACTCCAAGGATCTGCATCAGCTTGGTGGGATGCTTTTGTTGCTGTCCATGCCAATGCCAATGCTATTACATGGCAAGAGTTTACCACCAACTTCAGGAGTCACCACATTCCTGCTGGTGTACTGAAGCTTAAGAAAAAGGAGTTTCTTGCTCTTAAACAAGAAAAGATGTCTGTGCCAGAATTCAGGGACAAGTTCATGGAGTTGTCTCACTACGCACCTGAGGATGTTGACACTGATAGAAAGAAGCAAGAGCTATTCTTGGAAGGATTAGCTGGACCTCTTCAGTATCAGCTAATGTCTCATACCTTTCCAAATCTCCAAGAGCTGATTGATAGAGCAATATGCTTGGAATCTAAGCGCAGAGAATTGGGAGACTTGAAAAGGAAGGCTACTACTTCAGGAACATCAGGAAGCAACACTCGCCCTTGCTACCACACACAGCAGTGGACACCATCTCGCTTTGGAGGTTCAAGTGGGAATTATGGACAATAGCAGTATCCGCGCTCAGCTCCACAGACTCAACGTACACTTCCGCTAGCCAATGCCCCCGCTTACCAGCAGAATCAGCAGACCATTCCAATCGGTACTCCTGCAAGGCCAAGTGGTCAATACACTCCTGGGAACAACTCATGTTTCAAGTGTGGAGAGGTTGGTCACTATGCCAACAGCTGCCCCAAGAGGACTATTCCTGACACTCCAGTACAAGGCACACCTAACAAGAATGGAGGACAGACACCCCAAAGCAGCAGAGGACAACAGAAGTATGCACGTGGCAGAGTGAATCATGTGAGTGCAGACTCCGCTCACGAGAATCCACAAGTGGTACTTGGTATGTTCCTTGTTAACTCCACCCCTGCATTATTCTTGTTTGATTCTAGAACATCCCATTCTTTCATTACTTCTCAGTTCGTAGCCCAGCATAACATACCCATTAGTCCTATGACTCGCAGCATGCTAGTTAGTTCACCTGGGGGGGAATTGAAAGCATCTTATCAGTGTGAGAAGGTCAGTCTCAAAATAATGGGCAAACATTTTTGGGCTAATCTCATAGTGTTGGAATCAAGAGGGATTGATGTGATACTTGGGATGGGATGGTTAGCTACATGTGATGCAGTGATCTAGTGCTCTAAGAGATCAGTACTACTCACTAGTGCTGCTGGAGAGAGGATTGAATTTCTAGCTACATCATCACTAACTTCTGAGAGTACAGTGAACCAACTTGATGGGAAAGTTCTGGAAGATATTATAGTAAGGTGTGATCATCCAGCTGAATTTCCAGATAGGATGTCAGGTATGCCACTTGATCAAGAAGTTTAGAGAAGAGAGGATAGTTTGAAGAAGAGTCTCTTAATCTTTTTCTCAATCTTTCCGAATCTTGAGGACGAGATTCCTTTTAAGGGGGGTAGGATTTGTAACACCCTAATTTGGCAAAAATTTAATTTCAATAAAATTTGAATAGAAACATGAGAGCCAGGTGTGGTTCGAGGACCGGTGGATGGTCGCTTCCTGGTGTGATGAGTGATTGACAACGTGGTGTGGACTGATTCTTGGCTAAGTATTGCAGGTGCAGGTTGCGGCTTGACTGGTGCAGGTGCAGGTGAAGAACAAGCGTGAAAGGTCGTTGCCGGTGAGGCCTCCAGGTGTGGAGAAGACAAGTAGGCTTGGTTCGAGGGACCCGGTGGCCAGCGGGGTCAAGTGCGGGCCGCATGGTGGCAAGAACGGCAAGATGAAGTCATGGACGGTTTCTTGGTTGAGCCTCAAAACCAAGGTCGAGCCGGGACTACGTGGGAGCCGAGTCATGAGTGGTGATTGGCGGAGGCTACACCGAGTTCGCGGGGTTTCCGGTGGTTCACCAGAAAACCACTGGGTTCCTTGGTTGATCCATAAAGCCAAGACCGAAGAACCGAAGACGGAGGTGCAGCAGCTCCAGACCGGTCTGACCGGTGGGTCTGACCGGTCTGACCGGTGGGTACCGGTCTGACCGGTGAGGAGCAGCGGTCTGACCGGTGTGCGACGACGCAGTCCGGAATCTTCGAAGCGGAGGACACGCGTCGGGATCACAAGGCTTGCGTCGAGGCTAAGCAAGTTTGCGGTCGCTGGGCATCCGTCCGATGGTGCGAAGACAAGGACTTCCAATTTCGCCCTCGAGGGGCATGTATCCCTAGTTAGCTAGTAAGGGTATTTTCGTCTTTCGGTTGCCTCCATATAACCCAAGTGGTGAGAGGATGGCAGCCATCTCTTGGAACCCTAGCTCATTTGGTTTTCCTATTTTTTCCTTCCTATTTTCTTAGGATTTTCGTAGGACTAGCTTGAGAGCTTCATGGTGAGATCTTGTGAGAGGGAAGGATGATCGGGCGGCAAGTTAGACCTTGTATGAACCTCTTTGGTATGTATAGATGATTCGGCGTGGTTCCTCAAGGCTTGGATGTGTCTTTCCCGTTTCTCCTTTTTGGTGATTTTCGGAGCCCTTTCTTGGCGATTTTCTTGGAGCGATTTCGAGGCCTTTCTCTTTGGGATTTGGTGGGGGATGTATGCATGAACCCTTCGTGGTTCTTTTCCCTTTGATTCCCCTTCCAAATCCGTGAGCAAAGGGGCTTGATTTTGGGGTTTTCGTGGCTCTAGGGTTAGAGGCGTTCTTGGTGGGATTTCTTCGATTCCTCTTGATTTGACAAGTTTTGGTGGACCAAATCTTGGCTATGGAGTACCCATGAGGTGTTCCTACTATCCCCAAAGTCTTGTGCAAAACCGTGGAGCGGATCGGGAGATTGAGAGTTGGATTTGGAGGAGTTGACTCGCGGGCGCTGTTCATCCTGAGCTGCCCAGGCACGACCGGTCTGACCGGTGCTCTTGACCGGTCTGACCGGTGCTAGCCCTTGGTGGGTTTTTGTCTCGGGGAATAGTCTTGTCCGTGTGGTTTTGTCCCGTGGTCCTGCTGATCAGTTCTTGGCGTGTTTGGAGTTGTTTGCTAGGCTTTGTGAGGGGTTCTTCTTCCTTACAGGTTGTGTTTCGTGGTGGTTTTTGTTCCAGGGCCTAGAGGAGTCACTGAGGCTTCCTGGAACGTTTGTTGTGCGGCTGCTGTAGCCACCGGCCTGACCGGCTCTGTCCACCGGTCTGACCGGTGTCACCGGTCTGACTGGCGCAGGCCATCGGTCTGACCGGTGTAGCACAGGCAGCAAGCCGTGCAAGTTTCCGCTGTGTGGTTCGGTGAGTTTTGGCTCGGAAGGTTGAGTGTTGGTTTCTAGGACCAGTAGCACTCCAGTGGCTGTGTGGTCTTGACCAACTTGGGTAGTTGGGTCGGAGACGTGAGTTGGAAGCCGTGTTCGTCTTGTTGGAGTTCTCATCTCCTTCGAGAAGAATTTTTATCGGCTCCCATTCACTCCCCCCCTCTCTGGTTCGCCTAATCGGTCCTTCAATTGGTATCAGAGCCGGTTCGGGTCTTTATTGACTCTTACCAGTCTAAGATCCAAAGATGGCGTACCAGGAACGGGGTTCGGGTCCTCCGCACTTCGATGGGAAGAACTACCAGATGTGGCAAAGGCGGATGGCGGCGTTCCTCCGCAGAAAGGGTCAGATCCTTTGGGATGTCACGGTGAACACAGCTTATGTTCATCCGATGAACTTCCTTGCTCCAGGATCGAGGGATATGTTCGAAGCCAACAACAAGGCTGTCGACTACTTGTTTCGTGCTCTGTGTCAGCCTGAATTCGATCGGGTTCAGACAGAGGACTTAGCTTGTAGGATTTGGGAGCAGTTGAAGGATGCTCATGCTGGGAATGCTCAGGTTCAGGCTGGGATGTACGCGACTTACCGGAGAGAGTACGAGAACTTCACTCATCTCCCCGGCGAGTCCGTCGATGCCCTTTTCCAGCGATTTACGGTCGTTGTGAACAACATGAGAGCCAATGTGGACGTCCTCCCATACAATGATCATGATAGAGCCGTGAAGCTCTTGCACTCGTTGGATCGTACCGTATGGGACGGGAAGTTTGAGGCTATTGTTGAGTCCGAGAAGTATGACACCTTGACGGTGAACGAGCTGTTCTCGAAGCTCAAGTCGGCTGAGTTGGACCGTGGTATGACAGCCAAGATCGAGAGCCCGACTGATTCTCATAGTCTCGCTCTCGTTAGTGGCAAAGGAGCTAAGTCTAACGCTAACGCATCCTCAAGGATGTACTCTCTGTCTTCTTTGATGTCTTTGCCAGACGAGGAGTTCGACGTGCTTGGAGAGGACGAGCTGGCGTTGCTGACCAGGCGGTTCGAGAGGCTGCACGAGAACCGGGTGAACACGAGGAGGACAGCACGGACGTGCTTTCAGTGCGGCAAGCCAGGACACTTCGTCGCCGACTGCCAGGAGAAGACGGAGAACAAGGACGGCTACAAGGACGGCTACAAGCACCGATCGAGCAAGGATGGCAAGTACCGATCGAGGCGCGATCACAAGCACAAGAACAAGCACAAGGACGAGCGACGGTCGAGGAAGAAGGATGGCCGCGGCAGGAAGGCCCGAGCAATGGTCGGAGCGAGCGACGTCGACTCCAGCTCCGCCTACTCTTCCTCGAGCTCGAGTAGCAGTGAAGATGAAGGTGATCGGCGCAAGAACAAGAAGTCATCCAGGAACTTGAGCGGGTTGAGCTGCTTCGCGAGAGATGGCTTCTGCGGCATGGCCCGTAGCTCCGGCAGCAAGAAGAGCCACCAGAGTGACTCGGACTCTGACTCCGAGGATGAGGTATGTGATGAGCTCTCTTCTTTGCGCAAGGAGAATGATGAGTTGGTTGACTTGCTTGATAACTGTGATCACATGCTTAGAGAGGCCAAGAAGATGAGGAAAGAACTTAGGGCCTCACTAGAAGATGCTAGGAACCGTGTGGCTGAGCTAGAAACCCAGAACCTAGATGCTAAGCTTGAGATTGATTCGCTTAAGGCTTCTCCTGTGGTTTCTGATGAGATTGATTGTTGTGATTGCTCTGTGTACCTAGCTGATCTTACTGCTCTTAAGGATAAGCATGCTTCTACTTGTGATGAACTAGATATGCTTAGGGTTGAAGTGGCTGAGCTTAAGTCTAGACCTACTTTGCTAGGTGCTTGCACTTCTTGCCCTGTTTTGCATGGAAAGATTGATGAGATGCATGCTTACACTGTTTCGCTTGAGGCTAAGTTGAAAGAGCCTATTCCCACTTCTTGCTCTACTTGTGAATTACATGCGGTTAAGAATTTGGAGCTTGCACATTATGTTGATCGCTTGCAGGATGAGAATGATGAGCTGAGAAAATGTATGAGCTGGTTGTCGGGTCAGGAGCCTCAGCTTGGTATCATGATAGCGGCTTTCAAACGCTATGATGGTCAGGCACTTGGGGCTGACAAGCTTGGAGAGAGCTGTGGTGAGGGAGTTGAGAGAGTTGGAGAGATTCCTATCCCACCACCAAACAGACACAAGAACAAGTTTGAGCCCAAGCCTAACCATCTCAGAAACAAACTTGACACTACTCCAGATCCACCCATATTCCCTCACCCAACAAATAATTTTCAGAAACCGGTGAAGTTTGTGAGCCCAAAGGGAGGTGAGGAAGGAGAGAAGAAGGGTGAGAAGCCGAGTGGGCAGCCCCAACCCAAGCCTAAGCCTAAGCCACAGCCCATAAAGTTCCATTGTGGGTATTGTGGGAGAGATGGTCACAAGGATGAGTTTTGCTTCAAGAGGAAGCGTGAGGAGAGAATGGCTAGAGAGTGGGCTAACAGGGACAGGTACCACCCCTCTAATGGTGTACCTGAGCCTCGTATGCAGATGCCCAGGGCCAAGGCGATTGTGAGGACGGTTCCGGCTTGGGGAAACCGGAAGGCTGTAGGTGCTGCTGCTGGCCGAGCCACACCGGTCAGACCGGTGTACTACACCGGTCAGACCGGTGCAGGTCTGGGCAGACAGCGAGTCGGGTTTCGTGCTCGTGAGGATGCTCGGTTTGGTTCTGGAGGTCGTGGTTCTGGTGGTTGGTCTGGAAAGTTTGCAGGTGGTCAGTTTGCTAGGCGTTCTCCACCTCGTGCTCCATACGGGGGTGGGAGGAGTCGTAGCTTTGAGATGGAGAGGAGGAACGATCCACGGTTTCCCTTTCGTGGCTTTCGTCCTCCTCCAGCTAGAGAGGGTTGGTTCCCTCGTGGTGGTGTTCGTGGTGGTAGCTTTGATAGGCGTGATGATTTGATTTGTGCTAACCCCACTTTGGAGCAAATGGCTTGGCACTGGTTTTACTCTTTTGGTACTAACCCCAGTGCTGAGTCGTTTGTTCACTCACGTGCTCGCTTTTGAATTTCAGGTGGGAGACTTGAAGAACATTTGGTTGATTGACTCCGGTTGCTCGAGGCATATGACCGGAGACAAGGGGTGGTTCTCAAGTCTCGTCCCGGTGGTGACAAAAAAGTACATCACCTTTGGGGACAATGGGCGAGGGCGTGTGCTGTCAGAAGGTGAGATTAAGGTAAGTGACAAGATCACTCTCAGGCGTGTTGCTCTTGTTCAATCGCTTGGATACAATTTGCTTTCTGTGTCCCAGTTGTTGGATGAGGGTTTTGAGGTGTTGTTCCGGCCTGGTGGTTCTCGAATTTTAGATTCTCGGGGGGATCTTGTTTGCATGGTCGTTCCCGAGGGTCAGGTGTTCCGAGCTGATTTTTCTCAGTCTTCTGGTGTGGAGCGTTGCTTCTTGGCTGGTTCTTCGAGTGAGTTGTGGAAGTGGCATAGGAAGTTAGGCCACTTAAGCTTTGACCTTTTGTCTCGCTTGAGTAAACTCAATTTGGTCCGAGGATTGCCACGATTGAGGTTTGAGAAAGAGTTGGTTTGTGCGCCGTGTAGGCATGCCAAGATGGTAGCCTCTTCTCACCCGCCTCTCACCGATGTGATGACTGAGCGTCCATGCGAGCTGCTCCATATGGACCTTGTTGGCCCAGCTCGTGTGCGATCTGCGGGTGGGAAGTGGTATGTCCTTGTTGTGGTGGACGACTACTCTCGGTATGCGTGGGTGTTCTTTCTTGAGGAGAAGGGGGAGACATTTGGTTTGGTTCGAGATCTTGTCTTGTGGTTAAGAAACGAGAGGCACGGAGATGCCATACGAGCGATCCGCAGTGACAATGGCTCGGAATTCAAAAACTCTCGCTTCGAAACCTTTTGCCATGACTTGGGTCTTGAACATCAGTTTTCGAGTCCGTATACGCCTCCCCAGAATGGCGTGGTGGAAAGGAAAAACTGGACCTTGTGCGAGATGGCTCGGACGATGCTCGACGAGCATAGGACTCTGAGAAGGTTCTGGGCTGAGGCGGTCAATACCGCGTGCCATGTGTCGAACAGGATCTACCTCAGGGTTCACAGGAAGAAAACCTGTTACGAGTTGATGCACGGTCGCACACCCAAGGTGAGTCACTTCCATGTCTTTGGTTGTAAATGCTTCATTCTGAAGAAAGGGAAGAAGTTGGACAAGTTCGAGGCTAGGTCTGTCGATGGCATTTTCTTTGGTTATGCATCTCATTCTAGAGCATTTCGTGTGCTCAATCTTGAAACTAACCAAATCATGGAGACTTGCGAGGTAACCTTCGACGAGACACAGCCACGTAGTCAGCTTGTTTTTGAGTGTGCAGGTGACGACGAACTTGGCGAGGAGATCTTTCAGGAGGAGGAGCATGAACATGGAGATGATGAAGATGGCGGTGTGATGCCCGCGGCTGAACATGTACCTACTACTTCGATGACGATCGAGAATGGACCCTCTCCCACACCTACAACGACAAACCCAGATCAAGGCGAAGCTACTGTTGAGGGGGAGGTAGCATCAAGGCGAGAACCTCCCCGACGAGTGCAAGTGGATCACCCAGCTTCGAGAATCATCAGCGACATGAATGAACGTACTACACGGTCGAGGGTTCGGAACAATTCTCATTTCGCTCATGCTGCTTTTGTTGCCACCTTTGAGCCCAAAGACATTGGACACGCGTTATCTGATCATAATTGGGTTAACTCGATGCATGAGGAGTTGGAGAATTTTGAGAGGAACCAAGTTTGGGTGTTGGTTGACCCTCCCCCAGGGTGTAAGCCGATTGGGACAAAATGGGTGTGGAAAAATAAAGAGGGAGAGAAAGGAGAAGTGGTGAGGAACAAGTCGAGACTTGTTGCTCAGGGGTACAGTCAGAAAGAGGGGATCGACTACGAGGAGTCTTTCGCTCCTGTAGCTCGTTTGGAGGCGATCAGGATCCTTCTAGCCTTTTCCGTGGCTAAAGGGTTCAAGTTGTACCAGATGGATGTGAAGAGTGCTTTTCTGAACGGTGTGTTGGAAGAAGAGGTGTTTGTGAGGCAACCACCGGGGTTTGAGAGTGAGAAGTACCCTCACCGGGTGTACAAGTTGAGGAAGGCGCTGTATGGGTTGAAGCAGGCGCCTAGAGCTTGGTATGGTAGGTTGAGGGGGTTCCTGTTTGAGAGAGGGTTTGAGACGGGGAAGGTCGACCAGACCTTGTTTCTCCTCAGGCAGGACAGAGATATCCTGATTGTGCAGGTATACGTGGATGATATTGTCTTTGGTGGCTCGTCTAACTCTCTTGTTGCAAGGTTTGCAGAAGACATGAGCAGGGAATTTGAGATGAGCATGATGGGCGAGTTGCAGTTCTTCCTTGGGCTACAAATCAAGCAATCAAAGGAAGGAACATTTGTGCACCAAGCTAAGTATACCAAGGACATTGTGAGCAAGTTCAAGATGGAGGACTCCAAGGCCATGGCGACGCCTGTGAGTACGACTACAGTTCTCGATGCGGACGAGGAAGGTGAACACGTGGACCAGAAGGAGTACCGGAGCATGATCGGGTCACTCCTCTACTTGACGGCGACGAGGCCGGACATCCAATTCTCGGTGTGTCTGTGCGCTCGTTTTCAAGCGTCTCCGAGGACTTCGCATTGGCAAGCAGTCAAGCGCATTTTCAGGTATTTGCGACACACTCCCGACTTCGGTTTTTGGTACTCTGCGTCTTCTTCTTTGGCGCTTCATGGATTTTCAGACGCGAACTTTGCCGGGTGTCGGTTGGATAGGAAGTCCACTTCTGGGACTTGCCAGTTCTTGGGTTCTTCTTTGGTATCTTGGTCTTCCCGCAAACAGTCGAGTGTTGCTCAATCCACTACCGAGGCAGAGTATGTGGCCGCAGCTAGTTGTTGCTCTCAGCTCCTTTGGATCACATACACCATGAGTGACTTTGGTGAGGAGTATACCCATGTCCCACTTCAATGTGATAGCACCAGTGCCATAAGCGTTGCAAAGAACCCAGTGCTTCATTCCAAAACCAAGCATATAGAAGTGAGGTATCATTTTCTGAGAGACAACGTAGAGAAAGGGAAGATAGCTTTGATCCATGTACCCACACATGAACAACTAGCCGATATTTTCACCAAACCCCTAGATCAAGCAACTTTCACTCGTTTGCGGGGGGAGCTTGGTGTTTGTTTGATTTCTTGAGTTGGCGTGTGGGAGCTCCTTTGTAGCATATGTATAGCTTTCCTTTGTGCATTTCTTGCATTTGGCATGGCATATGTAACATGATGTATAGGCATCTTTGTATCTTAGGTTGCATGCATTTTGTATCATATGCATTGTTTAGGAAAGGCTTCTCCTATATACATTGTTCACCATGGAATGACATATATGTCTTTGTGAGCTAATTTGGTAAGCTATGGTTAGTTTGGCTTAGCTCTTGATAATCTTGGTTTAAATCCATGGTTGATGGCTATGTTTTTGAAAAATTTCATATATATGCTCTCTTATGAGTAAATGCCTTTACATGATCTTGACATGTTTTAGTGGCTTGGCTAGGCTTAATTTGTGGTTGGATAGCTTATTTTGATCATATGGGGCCAAAGGCTCATTTGCCATCATGAATGTTTAGCCCCCATGCTTCATCTTGTGGAGGGGCATAAGTTCCTTTTTGTCGCAAAGACATTTCATGTACCAATTATAAATCTGAAAATGAAATGTAAATTGCTTGAAAAATGTGCTCCCATGTCATATGTGCTATTTTTAATTTGCTTTGGGTGCTAAATCGTTGCATGATGCCTACCAATGAGAAGTCTCATATATAGAAGTAGGCACATGGCTCGGTGGCTTTGACATGACATGAGGTGCTTGTGGGTGTTTATGATGGTCTTATGCTTAGAATGGTTGTCGTAGCATGAAGTTTGTGTGGCTTTGCAATTTTGACATGTTTTGCTCATGTTTAGGACTTTGCTCATGAGAGGGTGATTTTTCGCAAAATTGCTTAATTCGATCCTAGCTTCGCCCAATGGTTGTGAAACTTGGTGATCATGAAGTTTATGTCATTACGAAGCTATAGAGTATCTAACTTGCTCGTTTGGACATGTGTAGCATCCTATGTTGAATTTTGTCTATTTGAGAAGCTCTAGGTTGCATTTTTTGCATTTTTGGCTTGATTCATGCATTGTCAACAAGGGGGAGAAGTTTGAGCATGTTTTGTCCTACTGAATGCATTTGGAAGGTTTTCAGGTGGTTTCGAGCCATTTTTGGGCTCTGTTGTGCACCGGTCTGACCAGTTGAGGTCACCGGTCTGACCGGTCAGAGTGCTGGTCCTGTTCACATGTTGCGCACCGGTCTGACCGGTGGTGTCGACCAGTCTGACCGGTCAGAGCTGAGCTGTTGCAGCTGCTCTGTTTCGTGAAGTGGTTCGCATGCAATTGTCCAGGGGGAGCTGCATTGGTTCAGGGGGAGCTTGCATGTGTGCAGGGGGAGCTCTTTGTGGTTTTCGAGCTTTGGTTTGATGGTTTGTGCTCTTTGCTTGAGCATGTTTTGTCTCGGATGTGTCGAGCCGTTGCCCTTGCCTAAGGGGTCCGAGACTTGTCTTCTTCAAGTGATCTTGCTCTTTGCCTTTTCTTTGGCTTTCGATCGCTTGTTGGAGTTCCTTTTAGTCGTTTCTTTTCTTTTCTTTTTCTCTTGGTTACCAAAACGTGTGTGTTGTCAATGCACTCATCAAGGGGGAGATTGAGAGCCAGGTGTGGTTCGAGGACCGGTGGATGGTCGCTTCCTGGTGTGATGAGTGATTGACAACGTGGTGTGGACTGATTCTTGGCTAAGTATTGCAGGTGCAGGTTGCGGCTTGACTGGTGCAGGTGCAGGTGAAGAACAAGCGTGAAAGGTCGTTGCCGGTGAGGCCTCCAGGTGTGGAGAAGACAAGTAGGCTTGGTTCGAGGGACCCGGTGGCCAGCGGGGTCAAGTGCGGGCCACATGGTGGCAAGAACGGCAAGATGAAGTCATGGACGGTTTCTTGGTTGAGCCTCAAAACCAAGGTCGAGCCGGGACTACGTGGGAGCCGAGTCATGAGTGGTGATTGGCGGAGGCTACACCGACTTCGCGGGGTTTCCGGTGGTTCACCAGAAAACCACTGGGTTCCTTGGTTGATCCACAAAGCCAAGACCGAAGAACCGAAGACGGAGGTGCAGCAGCTCCAGACCGGTCTGACCGGTGGGTCTGATCGGTCTGACCGGTGGGTACCGGTCTGACCGGTGAGGAGCACCGGTCTGACCGGTGTGCGACGACGCAGTCCGGAATCTTCGAAGCGGAGGACACGCGTCGGGATCGCAAGGCTTTCGTCGAGGCTAAGCAAGTTTGCGGTCGCTGGGCATCCGTCCGATGGTGCGAAGACAAAGACTTCCAATTTCGCCCTCGAGGGGCATGTATCCCTAGTTAGCTAGTAAGGGTATTTTCATCTTTCGGTTGCCTCCATATAACCCAAGTGGTGAGAGGATGGCAGCCATCTCTTGGAACCCTAGCTCATTTGGTTTTCCTATTTTTTCCTTCCTATTTTCTTAGGATTTTCGTAGGACTAGCTTGAGAGCTTCATGGTGAGATCTTGTGAGAGGGAAGGATGATCGGGCGGCAAGCTAGACCTTGTATGAACCTCTTTGGTATGTATAGATGATTCGGCGTGGTTCCTCAAGGCTTGGATGTGTCTTTCCCGTTTCTCCTTTTTGGTGATTTTCGGAGCCCTTTCTTGGCGATTTTCTTGGAGCGATTTCGAGGCCTTCCTCTTTGGGATTTGGTGGGGGATGTATGCATGAACCCTTCGTGGTTCTTTTCCCTTTGATTCCCCTTCCAAATCCGTGAGCAAAGGGGCTTGATTTTGGGGTTTTCGTGGCTCTAGGGTTAGAGGCGTTCTTGGTGGGATTTCTTCGATTCCTCTTGATTTGACAAGTTTTGGTGGACCAAATCTTGGCTATGGAGTACCCATGAGGTGTTCCTACTATCCCCAAAATCTTGTGCAAAACCGTGGAGCGGATCGGGAGATTGAGAGTTGGATTTGGAGGAGTTGACTCGCGGGCGCTGTTCATCCCGAGCTGCCCAGGCACGACCGGTCAGACCGGTGCTCTTGACCGGTCTGACCGGTGCTAGCCCTTGGTGGGTTTTTGTCTCGGGGAATAGTCTTGTCCGTGTGGTTTTGTCCCGTGGTCCTGCTGATCAGTTCTTGGCGTGTTTGGAGTTGTTTTGCTAGGCTTTGTGAGGGGTTCTTCTTCCTCACAGGTTGTGTTTCGTGGTGGTTTTTGTTCCAGGGCCTAGAGGAGTCACTGAGGCTTCCTGGAACGTTTGCTGTGCGGCTGCTGTAGCCACCGGCCTGACCGGCTCTGTCCACCGGTCTGACCGGTGTCACCGGTCTGACCGGCGCAGGCCATCGGTCTGACCGGTGTAGCACAGGCAGCAAGCCGTGCAAGTTTCCGCTGTGTGGTTCGGTGAGTTTTGGCTCGGAAGGTTGAGTGTTGGTTCCTAGGACCAGTAGCACTCCAGTGGCTGTGTGGTCTTGACCAACTTGGGTAGTTGGGTCGGAGACGTGAGTTGGAAGCCGTGTTCGTCTTGTTGGAGTTCTCATCTCCTTCGAGAAGAATTTTTATCGGCTCCCATTCACTCCCCCCCTCTCTGGTTCGCCTAATCGGTCCTTCAAAACAAGGCTTTGATATTAAGGACCGTAAGGTGTGTGTGAATTTTTAGGCATTTAAATATATTTTTAAAAATAAAATAAATAAATATAGGAGTTTAATGTCGCATACATGTTGGAGCATTGTTTTTGTTTGGTTGAATTCAAATTTGAATTTGAATTCAAAGTGTTGAGTGCTTTTAAAATTTCAAAAGCTCTTCCTTTTAAACCTCTACCCTTTCTCTCTATTCCGGCCTGCTTCTTTGTTTCGGCCCAGCAAGCAAAGTCCACCGGCGCCCCTCAAATTCCTTTCACCCGTCTGCACTTGCGCTCGACCCAGCTTTTGCTTAAGCCCAGCTCATCAAGTCCATCTGTGCCCCCTGTTTTCTTTTCGGCCGTCTGCTTCTCCACCTTGGCCCAGTAAGCCGTCAGCCCAGCGCGGCCCGCGTATCCCCGCCCTTGCCTGCAGTCGCCGACAGGTGGCCCCACCTGGTCGTCGTCTTCCTCCCGAATCCGCCCCGGACTCCTCCTGCCGTGCCATCGTGCCCGAGTTCTACTCCCGGCCACCCCCGCCTCGGAGAGGCCCTGTCCAGCACGACAAGCCCGCCCGACCCTTTATAACCTCCCGTGCCCCGTCGCTCCTCCCCAATCGAATCCAAGCCGCCGCCTTCAAGCTTCAGTGCCCGCCCGCGAAACCCTAGCGCCACCGTGAAGTCGAATCCGTCGGTCCGCCACCGCTTTGTCGTCAAGAAGACCGCCAGGGGAACCCCAAGGAGGTGAGCAACACCTCGGTGTCTCTTGTTGTCGCCCAGATGCCCTGCAGCACGCAAACGAGCTCGTCGGAGTCGTTTTTTCGCCGCTAGCCGCCCCTCCGAGCCGTGCGCCGTCGTCGCTCGCCGACTCGTCTCCCCGAAACCCTAGATGTGCTCGCCGTAGCCCTAGCTAGCTCCTTGACCCATCAGCAGAGCGATTTGAGCACCCCAGCTCGAAATCGTGCGACCTCGCCGGAGTTAAGCCCCTGCGCCGCCGCTCGTCGCCGTTCGCGCCGCCGTCCTTCGCACGCGTAGCTCCTCGGCCGTCCGATCTGAAACCAGTGCCCCAGATCAAGTCAACTAGTCAAACGTACCGGTCAACAAGTCTATCTCCCCGCGTGACCGTGCCGTTTTGCGAAAAAGCCCCTGATCTTTTCAAAATTGCAAGCCGGTCCTTCCACCTCACAAAGATCCTTTCAGATCAGTCCGTTTTCTTTTGTTTTAACCCCTGTTTTCTTTTAAAATAGCGCCCGAGGTCCAAATCTTTAAGTTTTTAATTAAATCCCTCTATTTTCAAGTTCTTTTATGTTTAAGCCCTCGGTTTCTTGTAGATAGGTCCCTGGAACCTTAGTTTCTTCACAGATATGCCCCTGTATCTTCTTCTAGCCATATCTTCTCCGTCTTAACTCTGTTTTTCGCGTTCTTTATGCCCAAATGATCATATCGAAGAGTAGAATAGATTTTTTACCCCTGTTTTGTTTTGATCTTAATGTTTGGTGATTGTTTCTTATTTTATTCCATTGTTTGCTTGTATGTACTTGATGTGATGCGTAGAGAACGTTTGGGCTAAAGGATTTGAAGACCAAGAAGCTCATGTGTCTGAACAGCAACAGGGATCTGTTGAAGGCAAGTCTACCTTGATGCATACCCGTTTACCTATACAACATGCATTTAATTCACTATTCTTACTTTTGCTTGCATTAAATTGATGGGACCCTTTTTAAGGACATGACTAGACTATTTTTACCCCTATACCTTGAACAACCTGGGTATTTACTTTATTATTGGGTAGCTCTCGCTATGCTTAACTTGGTGGATGGTATTAATGAAACTTTATGAAACTTGATTCATTTATGCTATACCTTCATTAATACAAGGCCACCTTGTTAATTGGAACATGGAGCGACCACCCAGGACAACAGTGCAACCACAAGGGTACATGGCTCTGCCTTGGCTAATTAATTAGTGACTCTAGTGTTGGTGTGACCTTACCTGATAAGGGCAAGGGGAAGCGTTAGTTGAGGTATATACTCGCTCTAGTAGGGAGTGTGCTTTGCTAAGACACGGTCCTACTAGGGGACTTTATGCTTTGCGGCGGCTTGGAACCTTCGCGGGTTGCTTCACACTGGGGAAACTTTGTAAAGGCCTCCTAGCGTCCCTATGCAATCACACCTAGGTAGTGTGGTATGATGCTTGGCCAGCATCACGTGGTTGGGTTTAAAGTTCCTAGAACTTTTACGCGACTTGTGGTGAAAGTGTACAACCTCTGCAGAGTGTAAAACTAATCGATTAGCCGTGCTCACGGTCAAGAGCGGCCTGGACCCTCACATGATTAATCTATGGAAGTCAATGATTAACTTGATGCATCTATCTTTAGTTATGTTGTTATCTCTCTTATGTTAATTGTGGGCTTGGTATAAACTTATACTTGCTAGTAATTATGTTGTTAATAAAATTTGACCAACTAAAATGCTGAATGATTAAACCAACAGCCTCCACTATAAAGCCTTGCATGTTATATGATGTTTCCGCTTGCTGAGTACGGCATGTGCTCATGGTTGTTTTTATTATAGCAACGACACAATCCGGATGCTATTCAGATTTGGAGAGATATGAAGATTTCCCTGGAGACTTCGACGAGTTCTAGGCGGGCGTGCCACCAGTCAGCTGCCTGTGGTGTTGACCCCATCCGCTGCATTGCTACTCGTTAATATTAGTTTGTTTATGAGACATTTTTGGTCTGTAATAAAGTTTAATACTCTCTTTATGTTATGGTATTGTGTTTTGGTTATCACTGAGTCGTTATATGTGTGAAACTTGATCCTGGCACACATATAATATGAGCATTCGAATTTGCCTTTAAATTCGGGTGTGACAAAGTGGTACCAGAGCCGTGTGGACTGTAGGACGTTAGCCTAGTTAGAAAATGGTCGTAATTAAGGATTATAATATCTTAGAAGCCATTCTTACCTTATGCTTGCTTTATTTCTAATAATATCATCCTTGCTTTATCTCATCCTTGATCTTTACCTTGGTTCTCTCCTTTCTAGTATCTTGTCTAGACATCTATCTCACCCATCACATGTTTCTGTATAGATGGTTCGTCAGTTGCAGACATCCTGTTCAGGCTGTTCCCAGTTTCCCCGCTATTTGGAGGATCAAGATTTTTACTACTATCCCATGGAAAGTAGAGAGCATGAAGAGCATGAGAGAGGCACTGATGAGGAAATAATGAGGGAAGCACCAGCTGCAATGCCATCTCCAACACCTGCTTCAGAGCCCATCACTCTGTCAGATGATGAAGAACTAGCTGAAGAACCTGAGGAAGACCCAGAGGAGTTGGTTCCAGAAGAAGATCCGGAAGAGGAAATTCCAGAGGAAGAGGATGGTGATCAAGGAGGTTATCAAGAGCAGATGGAAGAGCAAGAGGAACAAGAGGAGCAAGCTGAGGAAGTGAAATGGAAGGTGTTCCACTACAAAAAGGATGGAAGAGTCATCCCTATGGCTGACAATCTGAAGAGAACAATATACCGCCTGGCCTATGGTGAAGAGCCCATTTACTTTTGTGAGAAGTGGACTCATCCTTGGTTTGAGCTCACTGGGAAGTGACAGTCATCGTTTATAAAAGAGTTGAAGATTATGGACCAATGGAGGTATCCAGACATGATGACGTTGCTACCAGAGATACTATGGAAGCTAGAATTGCTGAAGCTGCTAGAAGAGCACTCTATGTTCTCTCTCATAGGGAGCGATCTGAGTTGATACACACACGCAGTTTGTACACTCCATATAGAGAAAGTGGTGAAGCCAAGACTTATATTGCATCAGCTAATGGTCACACCCCCACCATAGACAACCTCACAGAGCTACTGGCTGCTGTCAATACTACTTTGGATAACACCAACAATATGCTTGCTGCAGCTCAATAGAAGATCTATGAAACAGAGATAGAGAAGCGCCAGCTGGAAGCTATGTTAGTAGGAAGAGAGTCTCCTGTGATCCATGACAGCGTAGTGGATACTCATCATTCTCCATCACCCAAGAGACCTCGCTACAACTCTCCAGACGCCCGCACAGAAGAGCTTCCTTAGGATATAGGAGTTCTTAAGCTAGGATCTTTTGTAATCGTTAGTCCTAAACGAACGTTTAAGTTTGCTTAGTCTAATAGTGTGTTTGAATGCTTGATTTTGTGTAAATGTTTGAGCTGGAATTTTGGTTATCACTGAGTCGTTATATGTGTGAAACTTGATCCTGGCACACATATAATATGAGCATTCGAATTTGCCTTTAAATTCGGGTGTGACATGCACGCACCATACAGAACGGATGGTGCGTCGTCGAAACGTGCGTAACCCCGCTGGATGGTGCGTCGAATTAGAATGCTGCGTGGATTTTGCGTAACCGTCACGGTGCGTAACCCAGTCGTTAATGCACGCGCCATGGGATGCTGCGTCGCTGAACCGTGCATAACCGAGCTGGAGCAGGTGATGCGTAGAATCGACACGACCGGATGTAGCGTGGATTTTGCGCACCCGATCAGTGCGTAACCCAGTCAGTGTTGAGCCATGCAGCCAGCTATCTTAAAGGAGCGTAACCTACTACGTGCTTAACCGAGTCGGTGTTGCATCAAGCAGCACGGACGGTGCGTAACCTCTACATGTTACGCGCTGATTCGACACGACCCAGTCGGTGTTGCAACAAGCTGCATGGATGGTGCGTAACCTTTTGCAGTTACGTACTGATTCGACACGACCCAGCCGGTGTTGCATCAATCAAGCAGCACGGACGGTGTGTAACCAGCGCATGTTACGCGCTGATTCGAAACGACCGGATGCAGTGTGGATTTTGCGGGTTTAGGTTACGCGATGCAACGACACGACCCAGTCAGTGTTGGATCAAGCATCAAGGACAGTGCGTAAGCTGCATTCGACACGACCGGATGCATCATGGATTTTGCGTAACTTTATCAGCCCCAGGTTACGTGATGCAACGACACGATCGGATGCATGGGGATTTTGCGTGACAGACTCCGTGCGTAACCTAGTAGGTGATGCACGCACCATGCAGAACGGATGGTGTGTCGCCGAAACGTGCGTAACCGAGCAGGATCGTGCGTCGAATCAGAATGCAGCGTGGATTTTGCGTAACCGTTTCGGTGCGTAAACCAATCGAGTCGGTGATGCACGCGCCATGGGATGCTGCGTCGCCGAACCGTGCGTAACCGAGCTGGTTCAGTTGACGCGTAGAATCAACACGACCGATCAGTGCGTAACCCAGTCAGTGTCGAGCCATGCAGCCAGCCATCTTAAAGGTGCGTAACCTACTACGTGCTTAACCGAGTCGGTGTTGCATCAAGTAGCACGGACGATGCGTAACCTCTGCATGTTACGCGCTGATTCGACACGACCCAGTTGGTGTTGCATCAAGCAGCACAGATGGTGCGTAACTTATTTTGGTTATGCACTGATTCGACACGACCCAGTCGGTGTTGCATCTATCAAGCAGCACGGATGGTGCGTAACCAGTGCAGGTTACGTGCTGAATCGACATGACCGGATGCAGCGTGGATTTTGCGTAACCTTTGCGGTTTTAGGTTGCGTGATGCAACGACACGACCTAGTCAGTGTTGGATCAAGCTTAAAGGACGGTGCGTAAGCTGCATTGGACACAACCCAGTCGGTGTTGCATCAATCAAGCAACACGGACGGTGCGTAACCAGTGCAGGTTACGCGCGGAGTCGACACGACCGGATGCAGCGTGGATTTTGCGTAACCTTTGCGGGTTTAGGTTACGTGATGCAACGACACGACCCAGTCAGTGTTGGATCAAGCATCAAGGACGGTGCGTAAGCTGCATTGGACACGACCCAGTCGGTGTTGCATCAATCAAGCAGCACGGACGGTGCGTAACCAGTGCAGGTTACGCGCTGAATCGACACGACTGGATGCAGCGTGGATTTTGCGTAACCTTTGCGGGTTTAGGTTGCGCGATGCAACGACACGACCCAGTCAGTGTTGGATCAAGCATCAAGGACGGTGCGTAAGCTGCTTTCGACACGACCCAGACGGTGTTGCATCACACTCCACGGATGGTGCCCTCTACAGGTTACGTGGTGATTCAACACGACCGGATGCAGCGTGGATTTTGCGTAACCTTTGCGGGTTTAGGTTGCGTGATGCAACAACACGACCCAGTCAGTGTTGGATCAAGTATCAAGGACGGTACGTAAGCTGCATTCGACACGACCGGATGCATCGTGGATTTTGCATAACTTTATCGGCCCTAGGTTACGCGATCCAACGACACGACCGGATGCATGGGGATTTTGCATGACAGACGCCGTGCGAAACCCAGTCGGTGATGCACGCACCATACAGAACGGATGGTGCATCGCCGAAACGTGCGTAACCGAGCAGGATGGTGCGTCGAATCAGAATGCTGCATGGATTTTGCGTAACCGTCACGGTGCATAACCCAGTCGGTAATGCATGTGCCATGGGATGCTGCGTCGCCGAACCGTGCGTAACCGAGCTGGAGCAGCTGACGCGTAGAATCGACACGACCGGATGCAGTGTGGAGTTTGTGCAACCGATCAGTGCGTAACACAGTCAGTGTTGAGCCATGCTGCCAGCCGTCTTAAAGGTGCGTAACCTACTACGTGCTTAACCGAGTCGGTGTTGCATCAAGCAACATGGACGGTGCGTAACTTCTACATGTTACGTGCTGATTCGACACGACCCAGTCGGTGTTGCATCAAGCAGCACGGATGGTGCATAACCTTTTGCAGTTATGTGATGATTCGACACGACCCAGTCAGTGTTGCATCAATCAAGCAGCACGGATGGAGCGTAATCAGTGCAGGTTACGCGCTGATTCGAAACGACCGGATGCAGCGTGGATTTTGCATAACCTTTGCGGGTTTAGGTTACGCGATGCAACGACACGACCCAATCAGTATTGGATCAAGCATCAAGGACGGTGCGTAAGCTGCATTGGACACGACCCAGTCGGTGTTGCATCAATCAAGCAGCACGGACGGTGCGTTACTAGTGCAGGTTACACGCGGAGTCGACACGACCGGATGCAGAGTGGATTTTGAGTAACCTTTGCAGGTTTAGGTTACGCGATGCAACGACATGACCCAGTCAGTGTTGGATCAAGCATCAAGGTTGGTGCGCAAGCTGCATTCGACACGACCCAGTCGGTGTTGCATCAATCAAGCAGCACGGACGGTGCGTAACCAGTGCAGGTTACGTGCTGAATCGACACGACCAGATGCAGCGTCGATTTTGCCTAACCTTTGCGGGTTTAGGTTGCCAGTCAGTGTTGGATCAAGCATCAAGGACCGTGCGTAAGCTGCATTCGACACGACCCAGTCGGTGTTGCATCACACTCCACGGATGGTGCCCTGTACAGGTTACGCGCTGATTCGAAACGACCGGATGCAGCGTGGATTTTGCGTAACCATTGCGGTTTTAGGTTACGCGATGCAACAACACGACCTAGTCAGTGTTGGATCAAGCATCAAGGATGGTACGTAAGCTGCATTCAACATGACCAGATGCATTGTGGATTTTGCGTAACTTTATCGGCCCTAGGTTACGCGATGCAACGACACGACCGGATGCATGGGGATTTTGCATGACAGACTCCGAGCGAAACCCAGTCGGTGATGCACGCACCATACAGAACGGATGGTGCATCGCCGAAACATGCGTAACCAAGCAGGATGGTGTGTCAAATCAGAATGTTGCATGGATTTTGCGTAACCGTCACGGTGCGTAACCCAGTTGGTAATGCACGCGCCATGGGATGCTGCGTTGCCGAACCGTGCGTAACCGAGCTGGAGCAGCTGACGCGTAGAATCGACACGACCGGATGCAGTGTGGATTTTGCGCAACTGATCAGTGCGTAACCCAGTCAGTGTTGAGCCATGCTGCCAGCCGTCTCAAAGGTGCGAATCCTACTACGTGCTTAACCGAGTCGGTGTTGCATCAAGAAGCACGGACGGTGCGTAACCTCTGCATGTTACGCGCTGATTCAACACAACCCAGTCGGTGTTGCATCAAGCAGCACGGATGGTGCGTAACCTTTTGCGGTTATGTGCTGATTCGACACGACCCTGTCGGTGTTGCATCAATCAAGCAGCACGGATGGTGCGTAATGAATGCAGGTTACGCGCTAATTCAAAACGACCGGATGCAGCGTGGATTTTGCGTAACCTTTGCGGGTTTAGGTTACGCGATGCAACGACACGACCCAGTCAGTGTTGGATCAAGCATCAAGGACGGTACGTAAGCTGCATTCGACATGACTCGATGCATCGTGGATTTTGCGTAACTTTATCAGCCCTAGGTTACGCGATGCAACGACATCACCGGATGCATGGGGATTTTGCATGACAGACTCCGTGCGAAACCCAGTCGGTGATGCACGTACCATACAGAACGGATGGTGCATCACCAAAACGTGCGTAACCGAGCAGGATGGTGCGTCGAATCAGAATGTTGCGTGGATTTTGCGTAACCGTCACGGTGCGTAACCCAGTCAAGAATGCACGCGCCATGGGATGCTGTGTCGCCGAACCGTGCGTAACCGAGCTGGAGCAGCTGACGCGTAGAATCGACACGACCGGATGCAGCGTGGATTTTGCGCAACCGATCCGTGCGTAACCCAGTCAGTGTTGAGCCATGCAGCCAGCTGTCTTAAAGGTGCGTAACCTACTACGTGCTTAACCGAGTCGGTGTTGCATCAAGCAGCACGGACGGTGCGTAACCTCGGCATGTTACGTGCTGATTCGACACGACCCAGTCGGTGTTGCATCAAGCAGCACGGATGCTGCGTAACCTTTTGCGGTTACGTGCTGATTCGACACGACCCAGTCGGTGTTGCATCAATCAAGCAGCACGGACGGTGTGTAACCAGTGCAGGTTACACGCTGATTCGAAACGACCGGATGCAGCGTGGATTTTGTGTAACCTTTGCGGGTTTAGGTTACGCGATGCAATGACACGACCCAGTCAGTGTTGGATCAAGCATCAAGGACGGTGCGTAAGCTGCATTGGACACGACCCAGTCGGTGTTGCATCAATCAAGCAGCACGGACGGTGCGTAACCAGTGCAGGTTACGCACGGAGTCGACATGACCGGATGCAGCGTGGATTTTGCGTAACCTTTGCGGGTTTGGGTTGCGTGATGCAACGACATGATCCAGTCAGTGTTGGATCAAGCATCAAGGACGGTGCGTAAGCTGCATTCGACATGACCCAGTCAGTGTTGCATCACACTCCACGGACGGTGCCCTCTACAGGTTACGCGCTGATTCAACACGACCGGATGCAGCGTGGATTTTGCGTAACCTTTGAGGGTTTAGGTTGCGCGATGCAACGACATGACCCAGTCAGTGTTGGATCAAGCATCAAGGACGGTACGTAAGCTGCATTCGACATGACCGGATGCATCGTGGATTTTGCATAACTTTATCGGCCCTAGGTTACGCGATCCAACGACACGACCGGATGCATGGGGATTTTGCATGACAGACTTCGTGCGAAACCCAGTTGGTGATGCACGCACCATACAGAACGGATGGTGCATCGCCGAAACGTGCGTAACCGAGAAGGATGGTGCGTCGAATTAGAATGCTGTGTGGATTTTGCGTAACCGTCACGGTGCGTAACCCAATCGGTAATGCATGTGCCATGGGATGCTGCGTCGCCGAACCGTGCGTAACCGAGCTGGAGCAGCTGACACGTAGAATCGACACGACCGGATGTAGCGTGGATTTTGCGCAACCGATCAGTGCATAACCCAGTCAGTGTTGAGCCATGCTACCAGCCGTCTTAAAGGTGCGTAACCTACTACGTGCTTAACCGAGTCGGTGTTGCATCAAGCAGCATGGACGGTGTGTAACCTCTGCATGTTACGCGCTGATTCGACACGACCCAGTCGGTGTTGCATCAAGCAGCATAGATGGTGCGTAACCTTTTGCGGTTATGTGCTGATTCGACACGACCCAGTCGGTGTTGCATCAATCAAGCAGCACGGATGGTGCGTAATCAGTGCAGGTTATGCGCTGATTCGAAACGACCGGATGCAGCGTGGATTTTGCGTAACCTTTGCGGGTTTACGTTGCGTGATGCAACGACACGACCTAGTCAGTGTTGGATCAAGCATCAAGGACGGTGCGTAAGCTACATTTGACATGACCCAGTCGGTGTTCCATCACACTCCACGGACGGAGCCCTGTACAGGTTACGCGCTGATTCGAAACGACCGGATGCAGCGTGGATTTTGCGTAACCTTTGCGGGTTTAGGTTACGCGATGCAACGACACGACCCAGTCAGTGTTGGATCAAGCATCAAGGACGGTGCGTAAGCTGCATTGGACATGACCCAGTCGGTGCTGCATCAATCAAGCAGCACGGACGGTGCGTAACCAGTGCAGGTTACACGCGGAGTCGACACGACCGGATGCAGTGTGGATTTTGCGTAACCTTTGCGGGTTTAGGTTACACGATGCAACGACACGACCCAGTCAGTGTTGGATCAAGCATCAAGGATGGTGCGTAAGCTGCATTCGACACGACCCAGTCGGTGTTGCATCAATCAAGCAGCACGGACGGTGCGTAACCAGTGCAGGTTACGTGCTGAATCGACACGACCGGATGCAGCGTGGATTTTGCGTAACCTTTGCGGGTTTACGTTGCGTGATGCAACGACACGACCTAGTCAGTGTTGGATCAAGCATCAAGGACGGTGCGTAAGCTACATTTGACACGACCCAGTCGGTGTTGCATCACACTCCACGGACGGAGGCCTGTACAGGTTACGCGCTGATTCGAAACGACCGGATGCAGCGTGGATTTTGCGCAACCGATCAGTGCATAACCCAGTCAGTGTTGAGCCATGCTACCAGCCGTCTTAAAGGTGCGTAACCTACTACGTGCTTAACCGAGTCGGTGTTGCATCAAGCAGCATGGACGGTGCGTAACCTCTGCATGTTACGCGCTGATTCGACACGACCCAGTCGGTGTTGCATCAAGCAGCATAGATGGTGCGTAACCTTTTGCGGTTATGTGCTGATTCGACACGACCCAGTCGGTGTTGCATCAATCAAGCAGCACGGATGGTGCGAAATCAGTGCAGGTTACGCGCTGATTCGAAACGACCGGATGCAGCGTGGATTTTGCGTAACCTTTGCGGGTTTAGATTACGCGATGCAACGACACGACCCAGTCAGTGTTGGATCAAGCATCAAGGACGGTGCGTAAGCTGCATTGGACACGACCCAGTCAGTGTTGCATCAATCAAGCAGCACGGACGGTGCGTAACCAGTGCAGGTTACACGCGGAGTCGACACGACCGGATGCAGTGTGGATTTTGCGTAACCATTGCGGGTTTAGGTTACGTGATGCAACGACACGACCCAGTCAGTGTTGGATCAAGCATCAAGGATGGTGCGTAAGCTGCATTCGACACGACCCAGTCGGTGTTGCATTAATCAAGCAGCACAGACGGTGCGTAACCCGTGCAGGTTACGTGCTGAATCGACACGACCGGATGCAGCGTAGATTTTGCGTAACCTTTGCGGGTTTATGTTGCGTGATGCAACGACACGACCTAGTCAGTGTTGGATCAAGCATCAAGGACGGTGCGTAAGCTACATTTGACACGACCCAGTCGGTGTTGCATCACACTCCACGGACGGTGCCCTCTACAGGTTACGCGCTGATTCAACACGACCGGATGCAGCGTGGATTTTGCGTAACCTTTGAGGGTTTAGGTTGCGCGATGCAACGACATGACCTAGTCAGTGTTGGATCAAGCATCAAGGATGGTACGTAAGCTGCATTCGACATGACCGGATGCATCGTGGATTTTGCATAACTTTATCGGCCCTAGGTTACGCGATCGAACGACACGACCGGATGCATGGGGATTTTGCATGACAGACTCCATGCGAAACCGAGTCGGTGATGCACGCACCATACAGAACGGAAGGTGCATCGCCGAAACGTGCGTAACCGAGCAGGATGGTGCGTCGAATCAGAATGCTGTGTGGATTTTGCGTAACCGTCACGGTGCGTAACCCATTCGGTAATGCATGTGCCATGGGATGCTGCGTCGCCGAACCGTGCGTAACCGAGCTGGAGCAGCTGACACATAGAATCGACACGACCGGATGTAGCGTGGATTTTGCGCAACCGATCAGTGCATAACCCAGTCAGTGTTGAGCCATGCTACCAGCCGTCTTAAAGGTGCGTAACCTACTACGTGCTTAACCGAGTCGGTGTTGCATCAAGCAGCATGGACGGTGTGTAACCTCTGCATGTTACGCGCTGATTCGACACGACCCAGTCGGTGTTGCATCAAGCAGCATAGATGGTGCGTAACCTTTTGCGGTTATGTGCTGATTCGACACGACCCAGTCGGTGTTGCATCAATCAAGCAGCACGGATGGTGCGTAATCAGTGCAGGTTATGCGCTGATTCGAAACGACCGGATGCAGCGTGGATTTTGCATAACCTTTGCGGGTTTACGTTGCGTGATGCAACGACACGACCTAGTCAGTGTTGGATCAAGCATCAAGGACGGTGCGTAAGCTACATTTGACATGACCCAGTCGGTGTTGCATCACACTCCACGGACGGAGCCCTGTACAGGTTACGCGCTGATTCAAAACGACCGGATGCAGCGTGGATTTTGCGTAACCTTTGCGGGTTTAGGTTACGCGATGCAATGACACGACCCAGTCAGTGTTGGATCAAGCATCAAGGACGGTGCGTAAGCTGCATTGGACACGACCCAGTCGGTGCTGCATCAATCAAGCAGCACGGACGGTGCGTAACCAGTGCAGGTTACACGCGGAGTCGACACGACCGGATGCAGTGTGGATTTTGCGTAACCTTTGCGGGTTTAGGTTACACGATGCAACGACACGACCCAGTCAGTGTTGGATCAAGCATCAAGGATGGTGCGTAAGCTGCATTCGACACGACCCAGTCGGTGTTGCATCAATCAAGCAGCACGGACGGTGCGTAACCAGTGCAGGTTACGTGCTGAATCGACACGACCGGATGCAGCGTGGATTTTGCGTAACCTTTGCGCGTTTACGTTGCGTGATGCAACGACACGACCTAGTCAGTGTTGGATCAAGCATCAAGGACGGTGCGTAAGCTACATTTGACACGACCCAGTCGGTGTTGCATCACACTCCACGGACGAAGCCCTGTACAGGTTACGCGCTGATTCGAAACGACCGGATGCAGCGTGGATTTTGCGCAACCGATCAGTGCATAACCCAGTCAGTGTTGAGCCATGCTACCAGCCGTCTTAAAGGTGCGTAACCTACTACGTGCTTAACCGAGTCGGTGTTGCATCAAGCAGCATGGACAGTGCGTAACCTCTGCTTGTTACGCGCTGATTCGACACGACCCAGTCGGTGTTGCATCAAGCAGCATAGATGGTGCGTAACCTTTTGCGGTTATGTGCTGATTCGACACGACCCAGTCGGTGTTGCATCAATCAAGCAGCACGGATGGTGCGTAATCAGTGCAGGTTACGCGCTGATTCGAAACGACCGGATGCAGCGTGGATTTTGCGTAACCTTTGCGGGTTTAGGTTACGCGATGCAACGACACGACCCAGTCAGTGTTGGAGCAAGCATCAAGGACGGTGCGTAAGCTGCATTGGACACGACCCAATCAGTGTTGCATCAATCAAGCAGCACGGACGGTGCGTAACCAGTGCAGGTTACACGCGGAGTCGACACGACCGGATGCAGTGTGGATTTTGCGTAACCTTTGCGGGTTTAGGTTACGCGATGCAACGACACGACCCAGTCAGTGTTGGATCAAGCATCAAGGATGGTGCGTAAGCTGCATTCGACATGACCCAGTCGGTGTTGCATCAATCAAGCAGCACGGACGGTGCGTAACCAGTGCAGGTTACGTGCTGAATCGACATGACCGGATGCAGCGTGGATTTTGCGTAACCTTTGCGGGTTTACGTTGCGTGATGCAACGACACGACCTAGTCAGTGTTGGATCAAGCATCAAGGACGGTGCGTAAGCTACATTTGACACGACCCAGTCGGTGTTGCATCACACTCCACGGACGGAGCCCTGTACAGGTTACGCGCTCATTCGAAACGACCGGATGCAGCGTGGATTTTGCGTAACCTTTGCGGGTTTAGGTTACGCGAAGCAACAACACGACCCAGTCAGTGTTGGATCAAGCATCAAGGATGGTACGTAAGTTGCGTTCAAGACGACCGGATGCATCGTGGATTTTGCGTAACTTTATCGGCCCTAGGTTACGCGATGCAACGACACGACCGGATGCATGGGGATTTTGCATGACAGACTCCGAGCGAAACCCAGTCGGTGATGCACGCACCATACAGAACGGATGGTGCATCGCCGAAACGTGCGTAACCGAGCAGGATTGTTTGTCGAATCAGAATGTAGTGTGGATTTTGCGTAACCGTCACGGTGCGTAACCCAGTTGGTAATGCACGCGCCATGGGATGCTGCGTTGCCGAACTGTGCATAACCAAGCTGGAGCAGCTGACGCGTAGAATCGACACAACCGGATGCAGTGTGGATTTTGCGCAACCGATCAGTGCGTAACCCAGTCAGTGTTGAGCCATGCTGCCAGCCGTCTTAAAGGTGCATAACCTACTACGTGCTTAACCGGGTCGGTGTTGCATCAAGCAGCACGGACGGTGCGTAACCTCTTCATGTTACGTGCTGATTCAACACGACCCAGTCGGTGTTGCATCAAGCAGCACAGATGGTGCATAACCTTTTGCGGTTATGTGCTGATTCAACACGACCCAGTCGGTATTGCATCAATCAAGCAGCACGGATGGTGCGTAATCAGTGCAGGTTACGCGCTGATTCAAAACGACCGGATGCAGTGTGGATTTTGCGTAACCTTTGCGGGTTTAGGTTACGCGATGCAACGACACGACCCAGTCAGTGTTGGATCAAGCATCAAGGACGGTACGTAAGCTGCATTCGACACGACCGGATGCATCGTGGATTTTGCGTAACTTTATCGGCCCTAGGTTACGCGATGCAACAACATGACCGAATCCATGGGGATTTTGCATGACAGACTCCGTGCGAAACCCAGTTGGTGATACATGCACCATACAGAACGGATGGTGCATCACCGAAATGTGCATAACCGAGCAGGATGGTGCGTCGAATCAGAATGCTACGTGGATTTTGCGTAACTGTCACGGTGCGTAACCCAGTCGGTAATGCACGCGCCATGGGATGCTGCGTCACCGAACCGTGCGTAACCGAGCTGGAGCAGCTGACGCGTAGAATCGACACGACCGGATGCAACGTGGATTTTGCGCAACCGATCAGTGCGTAACCCAGTCAGTGTTGAGCCATGCAGCCAGCTGTCTTAAAGGTGCGTAACCTACTACATGCTTAACCAAGTCGGTGTTGCATCAAGCAGCACGGACGGTGCGTAACCTCTGCATGTTATGCGCTGATTCGACACAACCCAGTCGGTGTTGCATCAAGCAGCAAGGATGGTGCGTAACCTTTTGCGGTTACGTGCTGATTCGACACGACCCAATCAGTGTTGAATCAATCAAGCAGCACGGACAGTGCGTAACCAGTGCAGGTTACGCGATGATTCAAAACGACCGGATGCAGCGTGGATTTTGCGTAACCTTTGCGGGTTTAGGTTACGCGATGCAACGACACGACCCAGTCAGTGTTGGATCAAGCATCAAGGACGGTGCGTAAGCTGCATTGGACACAACCCAGCCGGTGTTGCATCAATCAAGCAGCACGGACGGTGCGTAACCAGTGCAGGTTACGCACGGAGTCGACACGATCGGATGCAGTGTGGATTTTGCGTAACCTTTGCGGGTTTAGGTTACGCGATGCAACGACACGACCCAGTCAGTGTTGGATCAAGCATCAAGGACGTTGCGTAAGCTGCATTCGACACGACCCAGTCGGTGTTGCATCAATCAAGCAGCACAGATGTTGCGTAACCAGTGCAGGTTACGCGCTGAATCGACACGACCGGATGCAGCGTGGATTTTGCGTAACCTTTGCGGGTTTATGTTGCGAGATGCAACGAGCTGGAGCAGCTGACGCGTAGAATCAACACGACCGGATGCAGCATGGATTTTGCGCAACCGATTAGTGCGTAACCTAGTCAGTGTTGAGCCATGCAGCCAGCCGTCTTAAAGGTGCGTAACCTACTACGTGCTTAACCGAGTCGGTGTTTTATCAAGCAGCACGGACGGTGCATAACCTCTGCATGTTACGCGCTGATTCGACACGACCCAGTCGGTGTTGCATCAAGCAGCACGGATAGTGCGTAACATTTTGTGGTTACGTGCAGATTCGACACGACCCAGTCGGTGTTGCATCAATCAAGCAGCACGGACGTTGCGTAACCAGTGCAGGTTACGCGCTGATTCGAAACGACCGGATGCAGCGTGGATTTTGCGTAACCTTTGCGGGTTTAGGTTACGCGATGCAACGACACAACCCAGTCAGTGTTGGATCAAGCATCAAGGACGGTGCGTAAGCTGCATTGGACACGACCCAGTCAGTGTTGCATCAATCAAGCAGCACGGACGGTGTGTAACTAGTGCAGGTTACGCGCGGAGTCAACACGACCGGATGCAGCGTGGATTTTGCGTAACCTTTGCGGGTTTAGGTTACGCGATGCAACGACACGACCCATTCAGTGTTGGATCAAGCATCAAGGACGGTGCATAAGCTGCATACGACACGACCCATTTGGTGTTGCATCAATCAAGCAGCACGGACGGTGTGTAACCAGTGCAGGTTACGTGCTGAATCGACACGACCGGATGCAGCGTGGATTTTGCGTAATCTTTGCGGGTTTAGGTTGCACGATGCAACGACACGACCCAGTCAGTGTTGGATCAAGCATCAAGGATGGTGTGTAAGCTGCATTCGACACGACCCAGTCAATGTTGCATCAAACTCCACGGACGGTGCCCTGTACAGGTTACACGCTGATTCGAAACGACCGGATGCAGCGTGGATTCGTAACCTTTGCGGGTTTAGGTTACGCGATGCAACGACACGACCCAGTCAGTGTTGGATCAAGCAACAAGGACGGTACGTAAGCTGCATTCGACACGACCGGATGCATCGTGGATTTTGCGTAACTTTATCGGCCCTAGGTTACGCGATGCAACGACACGACAGGATGGATGGGGATTTCGCATGACAGACTCCGTGCGAAACCCAGTCGGTGATGCACGCACCATACAGAACGGATCGTGCATCACCGAAACATGCGTAACCGAGCAGGATGGTGCGTCGAATCAGAATGCTACGTGGATTTTGCGTAACCGTCACGGTGCGTAACCCAGTCGGTAATGCACGCGCCATGGGATGCTGCGTCGCCGAACCGTGCGTAACCGAGCTGGAGCAGCTGACGCGTAGAATCGACACGACTGGATGCAGCGTGGATTTTGCGCAACCGATCCGTGCGTAACCCAGTCAGTGTTGAGCCATGCTGCCAGCCGTCTTAAAGGTGCGTAACCTACTACGTGCTTAACCGAGTCGGTGTTTTATCTAGCATCACGGACGGTGCATAACCTCTGCATGTTACGCGCTGATTCGACACGACCCAGTCGGTGTTGCATCAAGCAGCACGGATAGTGCGTAACATTTTGTGGTTACGTGCAGATTCGACACGACCCAGTCGGTGTTGCATCAATCAAGCAGCACGGACGTTGCGTAACCAGTGCAGGTTACGCGCTGATTCGAAACGACCGGATGCAGCGTGGATTTTGCGTAACCTTTGCGGGTTTAGGTTACGCGATGCAACGACACAACCCAGTCAGTGTTGGATCAAGCATCAAGGACGGTGCGTAAGCTGCATTGGACACGACCCAGTCAGTGTTGCATCAATCAAGCAGCACGGACGGTGTGTAACTAGTGCAGGTTACGCGCGGAGTCGACACGACCGGATGCAGCGTGGATTTTGCGTAACCTTTGCGGGTTTAGGTTACGCGATGCAACGACATGACCCATTCAGTGTTGGATCAAGCATCAAGGACGGTGCATAAGCTGCATACGACACGACCCATTTGGTGTTGCATCAATCAAGCAGCACGGACGGTGTGTAACCAGTGCAGGTTACGTGCTGAATCGACACGACCGAATGCAGCGTGGATTTTGTGTAATCTTTGCGGGTTTAGGTTGCACGATGCAACGACACGACCCAGTCAGTGTTGGATCAAGCATCAAGGATGGTGTGTAAGCTGCATTCGACACGACCCAGTCAATGTTGCATCAAACTCCACGAACGGTGCCCTGTACAGGTTACACGCTGATTCGAAACGACCGGATGCAGCGTGGATTCGTAACCTTTGCGGGTTTAGGTTACGCGATGCAACGACACGACCCAGTCAGTGTTGGATCAAGCAACAAGGACGGTACGTAAGCTGCAATCGACACGACCGGATGCATCGTGGATTTTGCGTAACTTTATCGGCCCTAGGTTACGCGATGCAACGACACGACAGGATGGATGGGGATTTCGCATGACAGACTCCGTGCGAAACCCAGTCGGTGATGCACGCACCATATAGAACGGATCGTGCATCACCGAAACATGCGTAACCGAGCAGGATGGTGCGTCGAATCAGAATGCTACGTGGATTTTGCGTAACCGTCACGGTGCGTAACCCAGTCGGTAATGCACGCGCCATGGGATGCTGCGTCGCCGAACCGTGCGTAACCGAGCTGGAGCAGGTGACGCGTAGAATCGACACGACTGGATGCAGTGTGGATTTTGCGCAACCGATCCGTGCGTAACCCAGTCAGTGTTGAGCCATGCTGCCAGCCGTCTTAAAGGTGCGTAACCTACTACGTGCTTAACCGAGTCAGTGTTGCATCAAGCAGCACGGACAGTGCGTAACCTATGCATGTTACGCGCTGACTCGACATGACCCAGTCGGTGTTAAATCAAGCAGCACGGATGGTGCGTAACCTTTTACGATTACGTGCTTATTCGACACGACCCAGTCGGTGTTGCATCAATCAAGCAGCATGGAAAGTGCGTAGCCAGTGCAGGTTACACGCTGATTCGAAACGACCGGATGCAGCGTGGATTTTGCGTAACCTTTGCGGGTTTAGGTTACGCGATGCAACGACACGACCCAGTCAGTGTTGGATCAAGCATCAAGGTTGGTGCGTAAGCTGCATTCGACACGATCGGATGCATCGTGGATTTTATGTAACTTTATCGGCCCTAGGTTACGCGATGCAACGACACGATCGGATGCATGGGGATTTTGCGTGACAGACTCCGTGCCAGTCGGTGATGCACGCACCATGCAGAATGGATGGTGCGTCGCCGAAACATGTGTAACCAAGCAGGATCGTGCGTCGAATCAGAATGCAGCGTGGATTTTGCATAACTGTTTCGGTGCGTAACCTAGTCGAGTCGGTGATGCACGCGCCATGGGATGCTGTGTCGCCGAACCGTGCGTAACCGAGCTGGTTCAGGTGGCGCGTAGAATCAACACGACCGATCAGTGCGTAACCCAGTCAGTGTCGAGCCATGCAGCCAGCCGTCTTAAAGGTGCGTAACCTACTACGTGCTTAACCGAGTCGGTGTTGCATCAAGCAGCACGGACGATGCGTAACCTCTGCATGTTACGCGCTGATACGACACGACCCAGTTGGTGTTGCATCAAGCCGCACAGATGGTGCGTAACTTCTTGTGGTTACACACTGATTCGACACAACCCAGTCGGTGTTGCACCTATCAAGCAGCACGGACGGTGCGTAACCAGTGCAGGTTACGTGCTGAATCGACACGACCGGATGCAGCGTGGATTTTGCGTAACCTTTCCGGGTTTAGGTTACGCGATGCAACGACACGACCCAGTCAGTGTTGGATCAAGCATCAAGGACAGTGCGTAAGCTGCATTGGACACTACCCAGTCGGTGTTGCATCAATCATGCAGTACGGACGGTGCGTAACCAGTGCAGGTTACGCGCGGAGTCGACATGACCGGATGCAGCGTGGATTTTGCGTAACCTTTGCGGGTTTAGGTTACGCCATGCAACGACACGACCCAGTCAGTGTTGGATCAAGCATCATGGACGGTGCGTAAGCTGCATTCGACATGACCCTGTCGGTGTTGCATCAATCAAGCAGCACGGACGGTGCGTAACCAGTGCAGGTTACGCGCTGAATCGACACGACCGGATGCAGCGTGGATTTTGCGTAACCTTTAAAGGTTTAGGTTGCGCGATGCAATGACACGACCCAGTCAGTGTTGGATCAAGCATCAAGGACGGTGAGTAAGCTGCATTCGACACGACCCAGTCGGTGTTGCATCACACTCCACGGTCGGTGCCCTGTACAGGTTACGCGCTGATTCGAAACGACCGGATGCAGCATGGATTTTGCGTAACCTTTGTAGGTTTAGGTTACGCGATGCAACGACACGACCCATTCAGTGTTGGATCAAGCATCAAGGATGGTACGTATGCTGCATTCGACACGACCGGATGCATGTGGATTTTGCGTAACTTTATCGGCCCTAGGTTACGCGATGCAACGACACGACCGGATGCATGGGGATTTTGCATGACAGACTCCGTGCGAAATCGAGTCGGTGATGCACGCACCATACAGAATGGATGGTGCATCGCCGAAACGTGCATAACCGAGCAGGATGGTGCATCGAATCAGAATGCTGTGTGGATTTTGCGTAACCGTCACGGTGCGTAACCCAGTCGGTAATGCACGCGCCATGGGATGCTGCGACGCCTAACCGTGCGTAACCGAGCTGGAACAGGTGACGTGTAGAATCGACACGACTGGATGCAACGTGGATTTTGCGCAACCGATCAGTGCGTAACCCTGTTAGTGTTGAGCCATGCAGCCAGCTGTCTTAAAGGTGCGTAACCTACTACGTGCTTAACCGAGTCGGTGTTGCATCAAGCAGCACGGACGGTGCGCGCTTATTCGACACGACCCAGTCGGTGTTGCATCAAGCAGCACGGATGGTGCGTAACCTTTTGCGGTTACGTGCTAATTCGACACGACCCTGTCGGTGTTGCATCAATCAAGCAGCACGGACAGTGCGTAGCCAGTGCAGGATACACGCTGATTCGAAACGACCGGATGCAGCGTGGATTTTGCGTAACCTTTGCGGGTTTAGGTTACGTGATGTAACAACACGACCCAGTCAGTGTTGGATCAAGCATCAAGGACGGTGCATAAGCTGCATTCGACACGACCGGATGCATCGTGGATTTTGCGTAACTTTATCGGCCCTAGGTTACGCGATGCAACGACACGATCGGATGCATGGGGATTTTGCGTGACAGACTCCGTGCGTAACCCAGTCAGTCATGCACACACCATGCAGAACGGATGGTGCGTCACCGAAACGTGCGTAACCGAGCAGGATTGTGCGTCGAATCAGAATGCAGCGTGGATTTTGCATAACTGTTTCGGTGCGTAACCCAGTCAAGTCGGTGATGCACGCGCCATGGGATGCTGCGTCGCCGAACCGTGCGTAATCGAGCTGGTTCAGGTGACATGTAGAATCGATAGGACCGATCAATGTGTAACCCAGCCAGTGTCGAGCCATGCAGCCAGCCATATTAAAGATGCGTAACCTACTACGTGCTTAACCGAGTCGGTGTTGCATCAAGCAGCACGGACGATGCGTAACCTCTGCATGTTACGCGCTGATTCGACACGACTCAGTTGGTGTTGCATCAAGCAGCACGGATGGTGCATAACTTCTTGTGGTTACGCACTGATTCGACACGACCCAGTCGGTGTTGCATCTATCAAACAGCACGGACGGTGCGTAACCAGTGCAGGTTACGTGCTGAATCGACACGACCGGATGCAGCGTGGATTTTGCGTAACCTTTGCGGGTTTAGGTTACGCGATGCAACGACACGACCCAGTCAGTGTTGGATCAAGCATTAAGGATGGTGCGTAAGCTGCATTGGACACGACCCAGTCGGTGTTGCATCAATCAAGCAGCACGGACGGTGTGTAACCAGTGCAGGTTACGCGCGGAGTCGACACAACCGGATGTAGCGTGGATTTTGCGTAATCTTTGCGGGTTTAGGTAACGCCATGCAACGACACGACCCAGTCAGTGTTGGATCAAGCATCAAGGACGGTGCGTAAGCTGCATTCGACATGACCCAGTCGGTGTTGCATCAATCAAGCAGCACGTACGGTGCGTAACCAGTGCAGGTTACGCGCTGAATCGACACAACCGGATGCAGCGTGGATTTTGCGTAACCTTTGCGGGTTTAGGTTGCGCGATGCAACAACACGACCCAGTCAGTGTTGGATCAAGCATCAAGGACGGTGCATAAGCTGCATTCGACACGACCCAGTCGGTGTTGCATCACACTCCACGGACGGTGCCCTGTACAGGTTACACGCTGATTCGAAACGACCGGATGCAGCGTGGATTTTGCATAACCTTTGCGGGTTTAGGTTACGCGATGCAACGACACAACCCAGTCAGTGTTGGATCAAGCATCAAGGATGGTACGTAAGCTGCATTCGACACGACCGGATGCATTGTGGATTTTGTGTAACTTTATCGGCCCTAGGTTACGCGATGCAACGGCACGACCGGATGCATGGGGATTTTGCATGACAGACTCCGTGCGAAACCCAGTCGGTGATGCACGCACCATACAGAACGGATGGTGCATCGCCGAAATGTGTGTAACCGAGCAGGATGGTGCGTCAAATCAGAATGCTGTGTGGATTTTGCGTAACCGTCATGGTGCCTAACCCAGTCGGTAATGCACGCGCCATGGGATGTTGCGTCGCCGAACCGTGTGTAACCGAGCTGGAGCAGGTGACGCGTAGAATCGACACGACCGGATGCAGCGCAGATTTTGCGCAACCGATTAGCGTGTAACCCAGTCAGTGTTGAGCGATGCAGCCAGCCATCTTTAAGGTGCGTAACCTACTACGTGCTTAAACAAGTCGGGTTGCATCAAGCAGCACGGACGGTGTGTAACCCCTGCATGTTACGCGCTGATTCGACACGACCCAGTCGGTGTTGCATCAAGCAGCACGGATGGTGCGTAACCTTTTGCGGTTACGTGTTGATTCGACATGACCCAGTCGGTGTTGCATCAATCAAGCAGCACAGACGGTGCGTAACCAGTACAGGTTACGCGCTGATTCGAGACGACCGGATGCAACGTGGATTTTGCGTAACCTTTGCGGGTTTAGGTTACGCGATGCAACAACAAGACCCAGTCAGTGTTGGATCAAGCATCAAGGATGGTGCGTAAGCTGCATTCGACACGACCGGATGCATCGTGGATTTTGCGTAACTTTATCGGCCCCAGGTTACGCGATGCAACGACACGATCGGGTGCATGGGGATTTTGCGTGACAGACTCCGTGCGTAACCCAGTCGGTGCTGCACACACCATACAGAATGGATGGTGCATCACCGAAACGTGCGTAACCGAGCAGGATGGTGCGTCGAATCAGAATGCTGCGTGGATTTTGCGTAACCGTCCTGGTGCGTAACCTAGTCGGTAATGCACGCGCCATGGGATGCTGCGTCGCCGAACCGTGCGTAACTGAGCTGGAGCAGGTGACGTGTAGAATCGACACAACCGGATGCAGCATGGATTTTGCACAACCGATCAATGCGTAACCCAGTCAGTGTTGAGCCATGCAGCCAGCCGTCTTAAAGGTGCGTAACCTACTACGTGCTTAACCAATTCGGTGTTGCATCAAGCAAAACGGATGGTGCGTAACCTCTGCATGTTACACGGTGATTCGACATGACCCAGTCGGTGTTGCATCAAGCAGCACGGATGGTGCGTAACCTTTTGTGGTTACGTGCTGATTCGACACGACCCTGTCGGTGTTGCATCAATCAAGCAGCACGGACGGTGCGTAACCAGTGCAGGCTATGCGCTGATTCGAAACGACCGGATGCAGCGTGGATTTTGCGTAACCTTTGCGGGTTTAGGTTATGCAATGCAACCACATGACCCAGTTAGTGTTGGATGAAGCATCAAGGACGGTGCGTAAGCTGCATTCGACACGACCGGATGCATCGTTTATTTTGCGTAACTTTATCGGCCCCAGGTTACGCAATGCAACGACACGATCCGATGCATGGGGATTTTGCGTGACAGACTCCGTGCGTAACCCAGTCAGTGATGCACGCACCATGTAGAACAGATGGTGCGTCGCCGAAACGTGCGTAACCGAGCAAGATGGTGCGTCGAATCAGAATGCAGCGTGGATTTTGCGTAACCGTTTCGGTGCGTAACCCAGTCGAGTCGGTGATGCACGCACCATGGGATGCTGCGTCGCCGAACCGTGCATAACTGAGCTGGTTCAGGTGACGTGTAAAATCGACCCGACCGATCAGTGCATAACCCAGTCAGTGTCGAGCCATGCAGCCAGCCGTCTTAAAGGTGGTAACCTACTACGTGCTTAACCGAGTCGGTGTTGGATCAAGCAGCACGGACGATGCGTAACCTCTACATGTTATGCGCTGATTCGACACGACCTAGTTGGTGTTGCATCAACCAGCATAGATGGTGCGTAACTTCTTGTGGTTACGCACTGATTCGACACGACCCAGTCAGTGTTGCATCTATCAAGCAGCACGGACAGTGTGTAACCAGTGCAGGTTACGCGTTGAATCAACACGACCGGATGCAGCGTGGATTTTGTGTAACCTTTGAGGGTTTAGGTTACGCGATGCAACGACATGACCCAGTCAGTGTTGGATCAAGCATCAAGGACGGTGCGTAAGCTGCATTGGACACGACCCAGTCGGTGTTGCATCAATTAAGCCGCACGGACGGTGCGTAACCAGTGCACGTTACGCGCGGAGTCGACACGACCGGATGCAGCGTGGATTTTGCGTAACCTTTGCGGGTTTAGGTTACGTGATGCAACGACATGACCCAGTCAGTGTTGGATCAAGCATCAAGGACGGTGCCTAAGCTGCATTCGACACAACCCAGTTGGTGTTGCATCAATCAAGTAGCACGGACGGTGCGTAACCAGTGCAGGTTACGCGCTGAATCGACACGACCGGATGCAGTGTGGATTTTGCGTAACCTTTGTGGGTTTAGGTTGCGCGATGCAATGACATGACCCAGTCAGTGTTGGATCAAGCATCAAGGATGGTGTGTAAGCTACATTCGACACGACCCAGTCGGTGTTGCTGAAACGAACCGGGTTTCCAAAGAATGGAACCCGATCCCTACACCTCTGTGATAGTCCTAGGAGGCTATCACGTGCAAATCCCTATCTCAGAAAGTAAAGAATAACCGTACAACAGAAAGTAATACATGAAGGTCTACATAATAATATTATAAATAAGCATCTGAGTACATCATTTCGGCACATGCCGGGTACAAGTGCAACGGGACTGAATCAAACAGAGTAAACATCTACGCATCATCTCTCATGTAGCGAAGTAGACTCCATATCTGCAGGCAACTCGAGTGAAGGACAAGCCTCAGTCCTCCCATCCATCGTGCTCGAAGTCGTAGTCCAGCTCTTGGTCTCAAAACCCATCATCGACTCGATAAGCGAGTAGGTCATGTCAGCTTCCAAACAAAGAGCATAAGCGAAAGAGAATAATTCTATTATGCATGAGTAATCCTATTTATGGCTGTAGAAGGTTGTGCAAGCGGCGGTAGCAACATCAAGGTAAGCAAAAAAGCCGAGAGGTCTCCATCTCCGAAGAGATCCACACCTCCAAGGACCACGCCTCCGGGGTCAACACCCCAACAATGAAAGAGCACCAAAACACTGGATCTCATCCGAGTCACAACATCCCACTCTCATCTGCGACGTGGGGTCACCAACTCCTATCCCCATGTCTCAACGTCACAATGCCGGGCTCACATACACACAGGGGAGAGAAAGTAGCACAAGAAGTATACTAGCCATGTGAGAGATCGAAAGGGCTGTCCATACTAGTGGACACGGACTATACCTATAGGTTTAACACTCTGCATAGGTTGTACAACTGGACCCGCCGGATAGGGTAGAAACGGATGCCTCTGATCCACATCCCTACCTAACAGCCGGAGACCTAGCAGTGGGTGGCACTCTCCTGCCTCTCCAAGCCTGACTCGTCCTGAACTGGGGCGCAAAACTTGCCAGTAGGGCCTCGGAGCTGTGAGACCATCCCCGGAGAAGCTAGGGCAACATCTACTCGGGGGGCATAACCCGTCCCCCTCACATGACCACACCGGTCCGCCTACAAGCTGAGTGCCAACCACCAACTAGTTCTCGGACCGAACCCCGCCCATACGTGAGCGAACGGCTTGTACGAAAATAGCCCAAAGATCAAGGTCACACAGTCGATCGGTCCTTAATTGCAAGAGCGAGCACTCACCAACTCCAACCGTACGACACGCCGTTAGGGCGAGAGGCCAGGTCGCATCTCCCCTAGGCAGGCGTTCACAAGTAACCAAAGTGGCTCGCTCCCACGGTATCATGTCAAGGGTACACACTCACCCAAAACACACGCAAGAATTCCGAGGTATTCCATCCTCGGTCCAAACCTGAGATCCATCCATAACTAAGGGTAAAATATATGGATGAATAAAGCCGGGGAACTAGCTAGGGGACTGTAGCTAGTTTCAAAAGTAGGTATTCCAAGGACAGGATAAACAATTCCAAGGCATGGCTAAGCAATAGTCTTTGCAATTTAAAAACATGCATCAAAAGTAATTAAGCACTAGCAACTAAAGCATGCATAGGATCTAAATGGTTAGGTGTCCATAGTCCTGGTCTGGGTTGAAGTCGGGGTCGTAGGCCTCCTCCTGGTCGTAGCTCGGGTCTGTGCAGCATGAGATACGAGACGCTTAATTATCGGCAAACAACTAAGCATAAATCCAAAGAAACCCAATTTTAAAAGATCCAAACAGAACCAAACTATCTACAAACAGCACCGTCTCATTTTTAGAAAAATATAGAAACTGGTTTCATATTTTTCGGAGTTATAAATAATTAGTTATGAATTTTCAAAGTTCAAAGGTTTTATAAATTAATTTCCAAATTCATTTGTAAAACAGAAATGGATTTTTAATTTGAAAATAGCTGATGATGTCAGCATGACGTCATCGTGACGTCAGCGTCACAAGTTAGTGCGCCTTGATGGGCCGAAAGGGTTAGTGGGCCGGATTCGGCCCATTGGACTTAGCCGCATGGGCCAACAGGGCAAAGTCCGATGAATCACCCGGAACAAAATCTCAGAGTTCAAGAGAAAAAAAGATAGGGGCCGGCACGTGGCTGTATTGGGCTATGGCCCTTGTGTCATCGCCTTTATAGATTAGCAGAGAAGTCCGGCGGTCCCCCTTGGACTCCGCTGGGGATTAACGACGCCCCACGCCATGCGTGCGTGCGTGGGCATGCCCCGGCGCGCGGCCGGCGGTGACAGCGTACGGCGATACACGGCCTCGGCCGCTCCGGCGCCCGAGCAAGCGAGGATGGGAGATCCTTAGGATCAAGCGGTCACCTTGGTGTGGCCATGGCCCTAGCGAGGAGCACCTGGTCATGAGCGAGGCACGACGCGGCGGCGCTCTCGGCGCAGTGTCGCGAAGCGGAGCTCAAGCACACGGCACTGATGCGTTTTGCGGAGCGCGAAGGGAACTGAGTTAGGCCGGATGAGACCAGGCCTTGGCGCTAGGGTGCGCTAGGCCGTGGTGCCCGTCTGGCCACGCACTCGATGCATCGGCGCACGCACGAGAACGCCCGGTGCCAAAGGCCGAGATGTAACACGGCGGCGACGGCGGCGCGCATGGCATCCGCACCAGCGACTCGGCAAAACGCCCTTGATCATACGCTGGGGTGCGCCTGGTTCAGGAGCACTTGCGCGCACACACACACGAGCGCGGCAGCGAGGTTAGTGCACACGCACGTACACGCGCGTGGCGCGGAGGCGACCGGCGGTGACATGGCGCGGCGCGGCAAGGTTGGTTAGCGGCCGTAGGCCTGCCTGCACGCGCTGGGGTGCACGGCAGCGACACGGTAGAGGGGATCCTGCAGAAAACAACGGCGCGAAGGCCGGACAGAGGCTGACTCAATGAGCTCAGAGCTCGGCGCACGGCGCGGCGGCCGACGCGGTGTGACGCTGTTGCACGCTCCGGATTCAAGGTGAAGGACCAAGGGTGGAGGGAAGATGCAGGCCGGCGGGGTGCTTACGGCGAGGCGAAGGTGTAGGTGTAGCAGTGGAGTCCGCGGCGGTGAAGAGGTGGCGGTGATGTCCCCGGCGGCGGTCCTGCTCTGCTCCGGCGGCGGCTTGACGCGGACGACCTCCTCCGGACCACGACTCGGCTCCGGTCTTGAGTGCTTCGGCTCCGGCGTGTCGGCTTGACGGCGACGCGCCTCCCTCTTCTTCTCTTCTCCCCCTTCTCCCCCTCCTTCTCCTCCTCTCCACACACGGCGACAGAGCAGAGAGTTGGGGAAGAATTCCCCCAAGTGACGACAGGGCCAATTGGGACTTGGCCTCGGGGGTTTTGTGCGCGCGCAGGTTCAAGGAGACCGGGGAGCAGCGTGGGCCATGGGTGTTCCCCCCTTCCTTGGCGGCGAAGGCGCAGTGTGCGGGAGAGGCAGGCTGGCTTGGCGTGCGGGATTGGGCAGTGGCAAAGGAGTGATTTCGTGAGGGGAAAACATGTGGGGTCTGCCTCGGTGTGCGAGCCTAGCCCTCGGCGTGCGTGCCAACGAGGCTGGGCTGCGCGGCCTGGTGCACGGGCACGCAGTGCGGTGTGGTGCGGCACGGCGGTGCGGCTCGGCGCGCTTGGGTCAAAGCGACGCAGGGGAGAAGACGAGCAGGAGCGGGCAGTCCCATTCGTCAATGACCTATGTGCGGGGGAGGCGTGCATGGGCTGCGTTGGGTTGGATCAGGTGGGCCGGTTGATGCTCCAAGGGTTGCGGTGATCACAGGTTGAGAGATAAGGGTGCTCCGGTGAACTTGTTCAGAGGTTAGCAGGCCCACAAGTTAGTATAGGGTTTTGAAATAGTTTGAATATAACTTTAAACCATAGGTTTGAATTTGAATACTTTCAAATTCAAAACACACTCAATAAAAACCAAAAGAAATCCATCAAATCCAAATCACTAACTTTACCATATTTTGAATTTATATTTATATATTTTTGGTATTTATTTATATGGAATTAAGAGAAGATGCTAGAGAGGGTTTAAATGTAGGTGTCACATCATCAATACATAAAAGTTCAAATTTCCTCACATTTTCATAACTTAATTTTCTGGGTTGTTACATTCTCCCTCACCATCGAGAATCTCGTCCTCGAGATTTAAGCTCCATCATCTCCCTCGAACAAGTGAGGGAACTCTCTCCTGAGGTCGGCTTCCTTCTCCCAGGTTGCTTCTCGCTCCATGTGGTGACTCCACAGCACTTTGCAGTAAGGAATGGTGGTCCTCCTGGTTTCCTTTGTTGCTCTGTCCAAGATCTTCTCAGGGTACTCTGCATACTCCAGGGTGTTCTGCAGGTCGAGTATCTCTATGGGGACTTGCTTTGCTTCCACTTCATTTTCACTCTTTGTTAACTGTGACACGTGGAACACGGGGTGCACGGCTGACAACTCCTCTGGTAGGGCGAGCCTGTAGGTGAGCTTCCCAACTCTCTGAGTGATCCGGTATAGTCCCATGTACGTCAGGGCAAGCTTCCCCTTCACAGCAAACCTCTTGGTTCCTCTCATTGGTGACACTTTCAGGTAGACGAAGTCTCCCACCTTGAACGACAAGTCCCTCCTGTGTCGGTCGGCGTAGCTCTTCTGTCTGCTCTGGGCAATCTTTAGGTTGTCTCGAACTTTCTCCACTTTCTCCTCAGCTTCCTGGATAGCATCTGCTCCAAAGACCATCCTCTCTCCAACCTTTGACCACATCAAAGGTGTCCTGCACTTCCTCCCGTAAAGTGCCTCGAAAGGTGCCATCTGGAGACTTGCTTGGAAGCTGTTGTTGTAAGAGAACTCTGCGTAGGCCAAACTGCTCTCCCAATCTGTGCCGTAGGTCAAAGCGCAGGCTCTCAGCATATCCCCCAACACTTGGTTTACTCTCTCAGTCTGCCCGTCTGTCTGAGGGTGGAAAGCGGTGCTGTAGCTGAGTGTGGTCCCCATTCTATCGTGAAAGCTCTGCCAGAACCTTGCTATGAACTGGGACCCTCTATCAGACACTATGCTCCTCGGTGCTCCATGTAGTCTGAGTATGTGGTCTACGTACAAGTCTGCCAACTGGTCTGTCGTGTAGCGGACTTTCACTGGTACAAAGTGAGCAACCTTTGTTAGCCGGTCCACTATAACCCAAACAGAATCGTTGCCTTTCTGTGTCCTGGGTAGTCCCACTACAAAGTCCATGGAGATGTCATCCCACTTCCACTGAGGAATTTCCAACGGCTTCAGCAATCCTGCCGGTTTCTAGTGCTCGATCTTCACTCTACTGCAAGTGTCACAACAAGCCACGTAGTAGGCTATGTCCTTCTTCATATCTTTCCACCAGTACCTCTGTTTCAAGTCTTGGTACATCTTTGTGCTTCCTGGGTGAATGGAGTACCTGGAATCATGGGCCTCCTTCTGAATTTGTTCCCGAATCACTTTTCTCTTCGGCACACAGATCCGATCTTTCAGCCACACCGTGCCTTGCTCGTCCACATGGTAATCCTCCGCTCTTCCTTTCTCCATAAACTCCTTGAGCTCCCAAACCTCGGAACAACCTTTCTGTGCTTCCCGAATTCTGCCTTCCAAGTCGTAGGTCACTTGCAGTGTATTGAGTTGTCCCTGCTCCACAATCTCAACCTGAAGCTGCTCTAGCTCGTCGTGAAGTGCTGGCTGCTCCTGCCTCACCATCAAGTTGTTGCAATAGGACTTTTTGCTCAGTGCATCTGCCACAATGTTTGCCTTGCCAGGGTGGTAGTGAATCTCCAGATTGTAGTCCTTGATCAGCTCTAACCACCTCCTCTGTCTCATGTTCAACTCCGACTGAGTAAAGAAGTACTTCAGACTCTTGTGGTCGGTGTACAGCTCACACTTGTTGCTGATCAAGTAGTGCCTCCAAATCTTCAGAGCGTGAACGACTGCTGCTAGCTCCAAGTCGTGGGTGGGGTAGTTCTCCTCGTGCTTCTTGAGCTACCTCGACGCATAAGCAACAACTTTGCCCTCTTGCATCAGCACACATCCGAATCCTTACTTCGAGGCGTCACAGTACACCACGAAGTCTTTCTTGATATCTGGCAGGGTAAGAATCGGAGCTGTCGTGAGCCTCTTCTTCAACTCCTAGAAACTCCTCTCACAGGCCTCTGACCACACAAACTTCTTGTCGTTCTTCAATAGCTCTGTCATTGGCTTTGCTATCTTGGAGAAGTTTTCTATGAACCTCCTGTAGTAACCTGCCAATCCGAGAAAGCTCTGAATATCTATCACGGTGAGTAGCTGCTCCCACTTGGTAACTGCTTCCACTTTCGAAGGGTCGACTGTAACTCCCTCTGCTGACAACACGTGTCCCAAGAAAGCAACTTCCTCCATCCAGAACTCACACTTGCTGAACTTTGCGTACAACTTCTACTGTCTCAGCCTCTCCATCACAATCCGAAGGTGCTCCTCGTGCTCCTCTGCTATCTCTGAGAAGATCAGAATGTCATCTATGAACACTACCACAAACTTGTCCAGCTCTTCCATGAAGACCTTGTTCATCATGTTCATGAAGTAGGCCGGGGCGTTGGTCAGTCCAAACGAAACCACTACGAACTCGTACAGGCCGTACCGAGTCGTGAAAGCCGTCTTCGGGATATCCTGGTCCCGAATCTTCATCTGGTAGTAGCCTGACCTCAAGTCAATCTTGGAAAAGAACTTTGCCTTCCGCAGCCTGTCTAGCAAGTCGTCGATTCTGGGCAAAGGATACCTGTTCTTGATTGTCATCGAGTTGAGAGTTCGGTAGTCCACACACATCCTCTTGGTGCCATCCTTCTTGTCCACAAATAGAACTGGCGAACCCCAAGGTGAGGCACTCGGTCAAATAAACCCTTGCTCTTGCGGTTTCTTGAGTTGCTTCTTCAGCTCATCCAGTTCATCCGCGGACATCCTGTACGGGCTCTTGGCCACTGGTCCAGCTCCTGGCATAAGCTCGATCACGAACTCAATATCTCTGTCTGGCGGCAGCTCGGTCAACTCCTCTGGAAACATGTCGGGGTACTCCCTGACCACCGGGATTTCCTCCATACTCCTTCCTTTCATGTTGCACAGCATCGGTGTCGACCTCTGGCCCTGTGGCTTGATCAACACTCTGGCTCCGCTGGGGTGCTCCAACTGCACGTACAATGGGTTGTAGTTCACTGATCCTTTGTGCTGGGCTAACCACTCCATACCAAGTATCACATCGGTCCCGGTCGACTCTAGAACTGTCAAGTCTGCCACGAACAACTGCTTCTCGAACACCATGTTCACTCCTCTACACTCCAGCGTACTCCGCTTCTCACCTAGCGGAGAACTAGTAACTATAGGCTGTGGTCTGGGCTTAGTTGGTAATGACCTTTCCTTTACGAACTTGGTAGAAATGTACGAAAACTGAGCACCGGTGTCAAACAGAACGGAAGCCATAACTGAATCGACTAAAAACTCACCGAGAGCTACGTCTGGTGTTGTGGCTACCTCCTCAGTGGTCAGGTGGTTCAGTCTGCCTCGAGTGGGCAGTGGAGCTCTCTTCTGCTGGTTCTGCTAGGGCTGTCCTCCCGGAACTGGTGCCTTCGCCGGTGTCTGGTACTGAGTGTTCCTGCTCTGACCTCCCTGTTGAAGCTTCTGAGGGCATACGTTGGACTTGTGGCCTAGCTGACGGCAGTGGTAGCAGGTGATCTGTGAGCTGTCATAGGCTGGCGGCTGCTGCGGCCTGGGCTTCCACTGACTCGAACCTCCACTACCTCCAGGGTGACCTCTGCCCTGCTGAGTGAACTGAGTCTGCTGCTGCTGTGGGTACGGGCGCTATCTCTGCGGTGGGTACTGTGGTGGAGCTGACCTCTGTCGCTGGTGTGAACCTGAGTACCCTGCACGGTCTGCACGCTGCCTCTTCTCTCCTCGGACCTCCACGTAGTCCAACCTCGACTTCTCCACTACCAGAGCCTTACCCACCAGGGCGTGAAGAGTAGCACAGTCGTGAGCAACCAGGTGGTGCGCCATACCTCTGTGGAATCCCTTGCGGTACCAGTACATCTTCTTTTTCTCGGTGTTGGAGTCGTCTAGGGCGTACCGCATCACCTCCTGGAAGCGGTTCGTGTACTCCTGGACTGACATCTGCCCCATCTTCAAGTGCCTGAACTCGCCTACCTTCCTATCCATCACTGCCTCCGGGATGTGGAACTCCCTGAAAGCCTCCACAAACTCCTTCCACGTGATGTGGGTCGGGTCCGCGTGTGAGTCACAGTAGCTGTCCCACCAAGCTCCTGCAGTGCCGACCAGCTGGTGCGCGGCGACTGACACACACTCCTCTTCTGTAAGATCTGTGAGCTCCAACTTCTTCTCGATCTCCCTCAACCAGTTGTCGGCCACAAGCGGGTCGGGAGAGTTGTCAAAGGTCAGTGGGCGCAGCTTGGAGAAACCCTCCACTCTCTTCTGCAAGCTCTCTGGCTGGTTCCTGGTGTTCCTCTGGCGGTTGTTGTTCTGAACCACAACGTCGGGGATCATCTGCATCAGCTGGGTCTGTAGTGCCATCACTGCTGCTAGGTTGGGCGGTGGTGCCGGCTGCTCCGATGCCTGCTCTGGCTCGAGCTCAGCCTCCTCCTTGGGATCCTCGACCTCCTCTGGGTCAACTGGTGCTCAGCCTCCTCGGCCTCCTCGACCTCCTCGCCCACCGCAGTGTCCACCACGGTGTCCGCCACATGGGGCACGGCCTCCACAGCGACCACGACCTCGACCTCCAGTGGGGAGAGGGACGTCCTCCTGGTCGGCGTCCTCCCTGGCAGCCTCCTCGAAACAGCGTAGGAGCCGTCCCGACCTCCTGACCCCCGACATCTGTTCCAAGAATTTGAGATCGTGCGAAACGAGTTGTCGGAATTTAACTTTAAGGTACTTAAACATATAAGGAGTATCTAGCTAACAATCAAACAATTTCACATAGACATATAAGAAGCATGAAATCCGGCAAAAAGATCGATAACTCCAATCACTCATGCAAGATCACCATACAAAAGGTGTGTATCTCGAGGCCTACTCCTCAACCTTCGAGATTACACAAAAGCATGAGAACTACTACGACATACATAAAGGGTGGTCAACTAAACATGGACATCATGAAGAACCCTACTCTATCTGACCACAGGATCATCCCCTCAAGGTGCCTACCTCTGAACTGGACCTGGTGAGTACGGTGGCGACACTGTCTTCGGACTGGGTGGAACCGAGTAGAAAGGTGGGTCGTTCACTCCTGGGTAGTCTGGAATCTCAATCTCTGGTAGGTTGAAGTAGGCTGCCAAGCTCCTCAACGCTCTGTTCATCTCTGGAGTGTCCGAACTGCCTCTTGGGTAAGGTGGTTGTGCCGGAAGCTGAGTAGGGGGTAGCTCGAACGTCTCGGTCCTCAACTTGGGTCTCTTCTGTGGTGGTACCAACTTTGCCAACTCTCTGTACTCTGTCACCCGTCTCTGGTCGGACTCTCTCCAAGCTGAGCTAGTCCGGCTGGCTGTGTCCTGTGCCTCGTACACTCTGCCTCCCAAGTACCACAGGTGGTTGTAGTTTTGCGTCAGCCTCTCCTCGTGTACCCACAACCTCAACTGGTAGTCTGTGCAAGCTGCTCCAAGCGACTCTAGCAAGTACTCCCTCTCTCGCAGTTTCAACCTCTCCTTCTGGTTGCTGCCTCTGACTCCCGCAAGGCGGTCTGTGTCTCCTCCAGTCTGGCTCTCAAGGTGGCGATCTCCAGGGCATCCCTCTCTGTGCTGGCTCTGGCGGCTGCGAGTCCCCACTCTGTGATCTGGTTGTTCCTCCAGTGTGCCTCCTTGAGAAAGAAGTCCAAGTGGCTGTTCTCTCTCTCCAGCTGGGCATTCCGTCCCAAGGTGTCGTCCCACTTCTGTCGCAGAAACACTATCTCTGAATCGTCCCAGTAGAGTGCCTGGTCTTGAGCTTGAATGAACTTGCTGGCCAACTGGTCTTTCTCATCCTTGCCCTCTGTGCTCTCCTTGGTGTAAGCTGTCTCGTCCTTGTGCCACCTGCTGTGGTCGTACACTCCTGTCGGTAGGACTCCAAAGGGTGTATCCTTCAACCTTTGCTCCAACTGTCGACACACTTTCTTCAGCACGAGTCTGGCACAACACTAGTAAGCCTCTAGTGTGGAGTTGTCAAAACACGAGACCCTGACCTCCTCGAACTCTGGCACACGGGGTCTGCTGGTATCTTCAAGATCAGCTCTGTCGGCGACTGGTCCACGGCTGCAGTGGTGCGTCCCTCGTAGAGCACCTCGCTGGTCTCCACTCCAACTGTCTCCAAGCAGTCCTTAAGGATCTTGCAGAACCCTCCGGCCCACTGGTCGTCGGTCTTGAGGGGGATCCACGTCAGCTGGTCCATCTGCACGTTGTTAGGGAAGTTAGTAAGAGTTAGTAATGTTAATCAAGGTAGTATATAATAAAGTTCAAGGTACTTATATAAAATTTCATGGATTGCATATAAAGCACAAGGTGTTTTGGCTTTCCTATACTATCGTCCGTTCCTAGGCTCGTCCTACAGTCAAGTACGACTCTGATACCAACTGAAACGAACCAGGTTTCCAAAGAAGAGAACCCGATCCCTGCACCTCTGTGATAGTCCCAGGAGGCTATCATGTGCAAATCCCTGTCTCAGAAAGTAAAGAATAACCGTACAACAGAAAGTAATACATGAAGGTCCACATAATAATATTATAAATAAGCATCTGAGTACATCATTTCGGCACATGCCGGGTACAAGTCCAACGGGACTGAATCAAACAGAGTAAACATCTACGCAACGTCTCTCATGTAGCGAAGTAGACTCCATATTCGCAGGCAACTCGAGTGTAGGACAAGCCTCAGTCCTCCCATCCATCGTGCTCGAAGTTGTAGTCTAGCTCCTAGTCTGAAAACCCGTCATCTACTCGATAAGCGAGTAGGTCATGTCAGCTTCCCAACAAAGAGCATAAGTGAAAGAGAATAATTCTATTATGCATGAGTAATCCTATTTATGGCTGTAGAAGGTTGTGCAAGCGGCGGTAGCAACATCAAGGTAAGCAAAAAACCTGAGAGGTCTCCATCTCCGAAGAGATCCACACCTCCGAGGACCATGCCTCCGGGGTCAACACCCCAACAAGGAAAGAGCACCAAAACACTGGATCTCATCCGAGTCACAGCATCCCACTCTCATCTGCGACGTGGGGTCACCAACTCCTATCCCCACGTCTCAACGGCACAATGCCGGGCTCACATACACACAGGGGAGAGAAAGCAGCACAAGAAGTATACTAGCCAGGTGAGAGATCGAAAGGGCTGTCCATACCAGTGGACACGGACTATGGCTATAAGTTTAACACTCTACAGAGGTTGTACAACTGGACCCACCAGATAGGGCAGAAACGGATGCCTCCGATCCACATCCCTACCTAACAGCCAGAGACCTAGCAATGGGTGGCACTCTCCTGCCTCTCCAAGCCTGACTCATCCTGAACTGGGGCGCGAAACTTGCCAGCAGGGCCTCCACAGCTATGAGACCATCCCCGGAGAAGCCGGGGCGACGTCTACTCGAGGGGTATAACCAGTCCCCCTCACACGACCACACCGGTCCGCCTACAAGCTGAGTGCCAACCACCAACTAGTCCTCGGACCGAACCCCGCCCATACGTGAGCGAACGGTTTGTACGAAAATAGCCCAAAGATCAAGGTCACACAGTCGATCGGTCCTTAATTGCAAGAGCGGGCACTCACCAACTCCAACCGTACGACACACCACTAGGGCGAGAGGCCAGGTCGCATCTCTCCTAGGCAGGTGTTCACAAGTAACCAAAGCGGCTCGCTCCAACGGTATCACGTCAAGGGTACACACTCACCCAAAACACACGGAAGAATTCCGAGGTATTCCAACCTCGGTCCAAACCTGAGATCCATCCATAACTAAGGGTAAAATATATGGATGAATAAAGCCGGGGAACTAGCTTGAGGACTGTAGCTAGTTCCAAAAGTAGGTATTCCAAGGACAGGATAAACAATTCCAAGGCATGGTTAATCAATAGTCTTTGCAATTTAAAAACATGCATCAAAAGTAATTAAGCACTAGCAACTAAAGCATGCATAGGATCTAAATGGTTGGGAGTGACATGACACCTGGCTGGTGTCCGTAGTCCTGGTCTGGGTTGAAGTCGGCGTCGTAGGCCTCCTCCTGGTCGTAGCTCGGGTCTGTGCAGCACGAGATACGAGACGCTTAATTACCGGCAAACAACTAAGCATAAATCCAAAGAAACCCAATTTTAAAAGATCCAAACAGAACCAAACTATCTACAAACAGCACCGTCTCATTTTTAGAAAAATATAGAAACTGGTTTCATATTTTTCGGAGTTATAAATAATTAGTTATGAATTTTCAAAGTTTAAAGATTTTATAAATTAATTTCCAAATTCATTTATAAAACAGAAATGGATTTTTAATTTGAAAATAGCTGATGATGTCAGCATGACGTCATCGTGATGTCAGCGGCACGAGTTAGTGGGCCTTGATGGGCCGAAAGGGTTAGTGGGCCGGATTCGGACCATTGGACTTAGCCGCATGGGCCAACAGGGCAATGTCCGATGAATCACCCTGAACAAAATCTCAGAGTTCAAGAGAAAAAAAAGAAAGGGGCCGGCACATGGCTGTATTGGGCTATGGCCCATGTGTCGTCACCTTTATAGATTAGCAGAGAACTCTGGCGGTCCCCCTTGGACTCCGCTGGGGATTAACGACGCCCCACGCCACGCGTGCGTGCGTGGGCACGCCCCGGCACGCGGCCGGCGGCGACAGCGTACGGCGATACGCGGCCTCGGCCGCTCCGGCGCCCGAGCAAGTGAGGATGGGAGATTCTTAGGATCAAGCGGTCACCTCGGCGTGATCATGGCCCTAGCGAGGAGCACCTGGTCACGAGCGAGGCACGACGCGGCGGCGCTCTCGGCGCGGTGCGGCGGAGCGGAGCTCAAGCACACAGCGCCGATGCGTTTTGCGGAGCGCGAAGGGAACTGAGTTAGGCCGGACGAGACCAGGCCTTGGCACTGGGGTGCGCTAGGCCGTGGTGCCCGGCTGGCCACGCACTCGATGCGTCAGCGCACGCACGAGAACGCCCGGCGCCAAAGGCCGAGACGTAACACGGCGGCGACGGCGGCGCGCATGGCATCCGCACCAGCGGCCCGGCAAAATGCCCCTGATCATACGCTGGGGTGCGCCTAGTTCAGGAGCACTTGCGCACACACACACACATGAGCGCGGCAGTGAGGTTAGTGCACACGCACGTACACACACGCGGTGCGGAGGCGACCGACGGTGACATGGCGCGGCTCGACGCGGCGAGGTTGGTTAGCGGCCGTAGGCCTGCCTGCACATGCTGGGGTGCACGACGTCGACACGGTATAGGGGATCCTGCAGAAAACAGCGGCGCGAAGGCTAGACAGAGGCTGACTCAACAAGCTCAGAGCTCGGCGCACAAGGTGGCGGCTGGCGCGGCGTGACGCTGGGGCACGCTCCGGATTCAAGGTGAAGGACCAAGGTTGGAGGGAAGATGCAGGCCGGCGGGGTGCTTACGGCGAGGCCAAGGTGTAGGTGTAGCAGTGGAGTCTGCGGCGGTGAAGAGGTGGCGGTGATGTCCCCGGCGGCGGTCCTGCTCTGCTCCGGCGACGACTTGACATGGACGGCCTCCTCCGGACCATGGGCGGCTCCGGTCTTGAGTGCTTCGGCTCCGGCGTGTCGGCTCGACGGCGACGCGCCTCCCTCTCCTTCTCTTCACCCCCTTCTCCCCCTCCTTCTCCTCCTCTCCTCACACGGTGGCGGAGCAGAGAGTTGGGGAAGAATTCCCCCAAGTGGCGACGGGGCCAATTGGGACTTGGCCTCGGGGGTTTTGTGCGCGCGCAGGGTCAAGGAGACATGGGTGTTCCCCCATTCCTTGGCGGCGAAGGCGCGGTGCGCGGGAGAGGCAGGCTGGCTTGGCGCGCGGGATTGGGCAGTGGCAAAGGAGTTATTTTGCGAAGGGAAGACGCGTGGGGTCCGCCTCGGCATGCGAGCCTGGCCCTCGGCGTGCGTGCCAATGAGGCTGGGCTGCGCGGCCTGGCGCACAGGCGCGCGGTGCTGTGTGGTGCGGCGTGACGGTGCGGCTCGACGCGCTTGGGTCAAAGCGACGCAGGGGAGAAGACGAGCAGGAGTGGGCGGTCCCACTCGTCAGCGACCTATGCACGGTGGAGGCATGCATGGGCTGCGTTGGGCTGGATCAGGTGGGCCGGTCGATGCTCCGAGGGTTGCGGTGATCACAGGCTGAGAGATAAGGGTGCTCCGGTGGACTTGTTCAGAGGTTAGCAGGCCCACAAGTTAGTATAGGGTTTTGAAATAGTTTGAATATAACTTTAAACCATAGGTTGGAATTTGAATACATTCAAATTCAAAACACACTCAATAAAAACCAAAAGAAATCCATAAAATCCAAATCACCAACTTTACCATATTTTGAATTTATAAGAGAAGATGCTAGAGAGGGTTTAAATGTAGGTGTCACATTATCAATACATAAAATTCAAATTTCCTCACATTTTCATAACTTAATTTTTTGGGTTGTTACAGTTGCATCACACTCCACGGACGTTGCCCTGTACAGGTTACGCGCTGATTCGAAACGACCGGATGCAGCGTGGATTTTCCGTAACCTTTGTGGGTTTAGGTTACATGATGCAATGACACGACCCAGTCAGTGTTGGATCAAGCATCAAGCACAGTACGTAAGCTGCATTCGACACGACCGGATGCATGGGGATTTGGCAAGACAGACTCCGTGCGAAACCCAGTCGGTGATGCACACACCATACACAACGGATGGTGCATCGCCGAAACATGTGTAACCGAGCAGGATGGTGCGTCGAATCAGAATGCTGCGTGGATTTTGCGTAACCGTCATGGTTCGTAACCCAGTCGGTAATGCACGCACCATGGGATGCTGCGTCGCCGAACCGTGCGTAACCGAGCTGGAGCAGGTGACGCGTAGAATCGACATGACCGGATGCAGCGTGGATTTTGCGCAACTGATCAGTGGGTAACCCAATCAGTGTTGAGCCATGCAGCCAGCAGTCCTAAAGGTGCGTAACCTACTACGTGCTTAACCGAGTCGGTGTTGCATCAAGCAGCACGGACGGTGTGTAACCTCTTCATGTTACGTGCTGATTCGACACGACCCAGTCGGTGTTGCATCAAGCAGCACGGATGGTGCATAACCTTTTCGAATTATGTGCTGATTCGACACGACCCAGTCGGTGTTGCATCAATCAAGCAGCACGGACGGTGCGTAACCAGTGCAGGTTACACGCTGATTCGAAACGACCGGATGCAGCGTGGATTTTGTGTAACCTTTGCGGGTTTAGGTTACGCGATTCAACGACACAACCTAGTCAGTGTTGGATCAAGCATCAAGGATGGTGCGTAAGCTACATTCGACACGACCGGATGCATCGTGGATTTTGCGTAACTTTATCGGCCCCAGGTTACGCGATGCAACGACACGATCGGATGCATGGGGATTTTGCGTGACAGACTCCGTACGTAACCCAGTCGGTGATGCACGCACCATGCAGAACGGATGGTGCATCACCCTAACGTGCGTAACCGAGTAGGATGGTGCGTCGAATCAGAATGCAGTGTAGATTTTGCGTAACCGTTTCAGTGCGTAACACAGTCGAGTCGGTGATGCACGCGCCATGGGATGCTGCGTCGCCGAACCGTGCGTAACTGAGCTGGTTCAGGTGACGCGTAGAATCGACACGACCGATCAGTGCGTAACCCAGTCAGTGTCGAGCCATGCAGCCAGCCTTCTTAAAGGTGCATAACCTATTACGCGCATAACCGAGTCGGTGTTGCATCAAGCAGCACGGATGGTGCGCACTGATTCGACACGACCCAGTCGGTGTTGCATCAAGCAGCTCGGATGGTGTGTAGCCTTTTGCGGTTACGTGCTAATTCGACATGACCCAGTCGGTGTTGCATCAATCAAGCAGCACGGACAGTGCGTAGCCAGTGCAGGTTACACGCTGATTCGAAACGACCGAATGCAGCGTGGATTTTGCGTAACCTTTGCGGGTTTAGGTTACGCGATGCAACGACACGACCCAGTCAGTGTTGGATCAAGCATCAAGGACGGTGCATAAGCTGCATTGGACACGACCCAGTCGGTGTTGCATCAATCAAGCAGCACGGACGATGCGTAACCAGTGCATGTTACGCACGGAGTCGACACGACCAGATGCAGCTTGGATTTTGCGTAACCTTTGCGTGTTTAGGTTATGCGATGCAACGACACGACCCAGTTAGTGTTGCATCAAGCATCAACGACGGTGCGTAAGCTGCATTAGATACGACCCAGTCGGTGTTGCATCAATCAAGCAGCACGGACGGTGCGTAACCAGTGCAGGTTACGCTCTGAGTCGACACGACCGGATGCAGCGTAGATTTTGCGTAACCTTTGTGGGTTTAGGTTACGCGATGCAATGACACGACCCAGTCAGTGTTGGATCAAGCATCAAGGATGGTGCGTAAGCTGCATTCGACACGACCGGATGCATCATGGATTTTGTGTAACTTTATCGGCCCTAGGTTACGTGATGCAACGACACGACCAGATGCATGGGGATTTTGTGTGACAGACTCCATGCGAAACCCAGTCGGTGATGCACGCACCACATAGAATGGATGGTGCGTCGCCAAAACGTGCGTAACCGAGCCGGATGGTGCGTCGAATCAGAATGCTGCGTGGAATTTGCGTATGCGTCACGGTGCGTAACCTAGTCGGTATTGCACGCGCCATGGGATGCTGCATCGCCGAACCATGCATAATCGAGCTGGAGCAGGTGACGCGTAGAATCAACATGACTGGATGCAGCGTGGATTTTGCGCAACCGATCAGTGCGTAAACCAGTCAGTGTTGAGCCATGCAGCCAGCCATCTTAAAGGTGCATAACCTACTACGTGCTTAACCGAGTTGGTGTTGCATCAAGCAGCACGGACGATGCGTAACCTCGGCATGTTACGCGCTGATTCGACACGACCCAGTCGGTGTTGCATCAAGCAGCACAAATGGTGCGTAACCTTTTGCGGTTATGTGCTGATTCGACATTCGACACGACCCAGTCGGTGTTGCATCAATCAAGCAGCATGGACGGTGCGTAACCAGTGCAGGTTACGCACTGATTCGAAACAATCGGATGCAGCGCGGATTTTGTGTAACCTTTGCGGGTTTAGGTTACGTGATGCAATGACACGACCCAGTCAGTGTTGGATCAAGCATCAAGGACGGTGCGTAAGCTGCATTCGACACGACCGGATGCATCGTTGTTTTTGCGTAACTTTATCAGCCCCAAGTTACGTGATGCAACAACACGACCAGATGCATGGGATTTTGCATGACAGACTCCGTGCATAACCCAGTCGGTGATGCACGCACCATGCAGAACGGATGGTGCGTCGCCGAAACGTGCGTAACCGAGCAGGATGGTGCGTCGAATCAGAATGCAGTGTGGATTTTGCGTAACTGTATCAGTGCGTAACCCAGTCGGTGATGCACGTGCCATGGGATGCCGCATCGCCGAACCGTATGTGACCGAGCTGGTTCAGGTGACGCGTAGAATCGACATGACCGATCAGTGCGTAACCCAGTCAGTGTCGAGCCATGTAGCCAGCCGTCTTAAAGGTGTGTTACCTACTACATGCTTAACCGAGTCGGTGCTGCATCAAGCAGCACGGACGATGCGTAACCTCTGCATGTTATGCGCTGATTCGGCACGACCCAGTTGGTGTTGCATCAAGCAGCACGGATGGTGCGTAACCTTTCGTGGTTACATGCTGATTCGACATTCGACACGACCCAGTCGGTGTTGCATCTATCAAGCAGCAAGGATGGTGCGTAACCTTTTGCGGTTACATGCTGACCCAGTCGGTGTTGCATCAATCCAGCAGCACGGACGGTGCGTAACCAGTGCAGGTTATGCGCTGATTCGAAACGACCGGATGCAGCATGGATTTTGCGTAACCTTTGCGGGTTTTGGTTACGCGATGCAACGACACGACCTAGTCAGTCTTGGATCAAGCATCAAGGACAGTGCGTAAGCTGCATTCGACATGACCGGATGCATCGTGGATTTTGCGTAACTTTATCGGCCCCAGGTTACGCGATGCAACGACACGACCGGATGCATGGGGATTTTGCGTGACAGACTCCGTGCGTAACCCAGTCGGTGATGCACGCACCATGCAGAACGGATGGTGTGTCGCCAAAATGTGCGTAACCGAGCAGGATGGTGTGTCGAATCAGAATGCAGCATGGATTTTGCGTAACCGTCTCGGTGCGTAACCCAGTCGGTGATGCACGCGCCATGGGATGCTGCATCGCCGAACCGTGCGTAACCGAGCTGGTTCAGGTGACACGTAGAATCGACACGTTCGATTAGTGGGTAACCCAGTCAGTGTCGAGCCATGCAGATAGTCGTCTTAAAGGTGTGTAACCTACTTCGTGCTTAACCGAGTCGGTGTTGCATCAAGAAGCACGGACGGTGCGTAACCTCTGCATCTTACGCGCTGATTCGACACGACCCAGTCGGTGTTGCATCAAGCAGCACGGATGGTGCGTAACCTTTTGCGGTTACGTGCTGATTGGACACAACCCAGTTGGTGTTGTATCAATCAAGCAGCACGGACGGTGCGTAACCAGTGCAGGTTATGTGCTGATTCGAAACGACCGGATGCAGCGTGGATTTTGCGTAACCTTTGCAGGTTTAGGTTACGCGATGCAACGACACGACCCAGTCTGTGTTGGATCAAGCATCAAGGACGGTGAGTAAGTTGCATTCGACATGACCGGATGCATCGTGGATTTTGCGTAACTTTATCGGCCCCAGGTTACGCGATGCAACGACACGATCAGATGCATGTGGATTTTGTGTGACAGACTCCGTGCGTAACCCAGTCGGTGATGCACGCACCATGCAGAACAGATGGTGTGTCGCCGAAACGTGCGTAACCGAGCCGGATGGTGCGTCGAATCAGAATGCAGCGTGGATTTTGCGTAACCGTTTCGGTGCGTAACCGAGCTGGTTCAGGTGACGCGTAGAATCGACACGACCGATCATTGCGTAACCCAGTCAATGTCGAGCCATAGAGCCAGCCGTCTTAAAGGTGCGTAACCTACTACGTGCTTAACCGAGTCGGTGCTGCATCAAGGAGCATGGACGATGCGTAACCTCTGCATGTTACGCGCTGATTCGACACGACCCAGTTGATGTTGCATCAATCAGCACGGATGGTGCGTAACCTTTTGCGGTTACGTGCTGATTTGACATTCAACACGACCCAGTCGGTGTTGCATCAATCAAGCAGCACGGACGGTGCGTAACCAGTGCAGGTTACGCGCTGAATCGACACGACCGGATGCAGCATGGATTTGCATAACCTTTGCGGGTTTAGGTTACGTGATGTAACGACACGACCCAGTCAGTGTTGGATCAAGCATCAATGACGGTGTGTAAGCTGCATTCGACACGACCGGATGCATCATGGATTTTGCGTAACTTTATCTGCCCTAGGTTACACGATGCAATGACACGACCGGATGCATGGGGATTTTGCGTGAAAGACTCTGTGCGAAACCCAGTCAGTGATGCACGCACCATATAGAATGGATGGTGCGGCACCGAAACGTGCGGAACCGAGCAGGATGGTGCGTCGAATCAGAATGCTACGTGGATTTTGCGTAACCGTCACGGTGCGTAACCCAGTCAGTAATGCACGCGCCATGGGATGCTGCGTCACCGAACCGTGCGTAACCGAGCTGGAGCAGGTGACGTGTAGAATCGACACGACTGGATGCAGCGTGGAGTTTGGGCAACCGATCAGTGTGTAACCCAGTCAGTGTTGAGCCATGCAGCCAGCCGTCTTAAAGGTGCGTAACCTACTACGTGCTTACATGAGTCGGTGTTGCATCAAGCACCACGGACGGTGCGTAACCTCTGCATGTTACGCGCTGATTCGACACGACCCAGTCGGTGTTGCATCAAGCAGCACGGATGGTGCGTAACCTTTTGCGGTTACGTGCTGATTTGACATTCGACACGACCCAGTCGGTGTTGCATCAATCAAGCAGCACGGACGGTGCGTAACCAGTGTAGGTTACGCACTGATGTGAAATGACCGGATGCAGCGTGGATTTTGCGTAACCTTTGCGGGTTTAGGTTACGCGATGCAATGACACGACACAGTCAGTGTTGGATCAAGCATCAAGAACGGTGCGTAAGCTGCATTCGACACGACTGGATGCATCGTGGATTTTGCGTATCTTTATCGGCCCAGGATACGCGATGCAACGACACGACCGGATGCATGGGGTTTTTGCATGACAGACTCCGTGCGTAACCCAGTCGGTGATGCACGCACCATGCAGAACGGATGGTGCGTCGCCAAAACGTGCGTAACCGAGCAAGATGGTGCGTCGAATCAGAATGCTGTGTGGATTTTACGTAACCTTCTCAGTGCGTAACCCAGTCGGTGATGCACGCGCCATCAAGCAGCACGGACGATGCGTAACCTCTGCATGTTACGCGCAGATTCGACATGACCCAGTTGGTGTTGCATCAAGCAGCACGGATGGTGCGTAACCTTTTGCGGTTACGTGCTGATTCGACATACGACACGACCCAGTCGGTGTTGCATCCATCAAGCAGCACGGATGGTGCGTAAACCTTTTGCGGTTATGTGCTGATTCGACACGACCCGTCGGTGTTGCAACAATCAAGCAGCACGGACGGTGCGTAACCAGTGCAGGTTACGCGCTAATTCGAAACGACCGGATGGAGTGTGGATTTTGCGTAACCTTTGCGGGTTTAGGTTACGCGATGCAACGACACGACCCAGTCAGTGTTGGATCAATCATCAAGGATGGTGTGTAAGCTGCATTCGACACGACCAGATGCATCGTGGTTTTGCGTAACTTTATCGGCCCCAGGTTACGCGATGCAATGACACGATCGGATGCATGGGGATTTTGCATGACAGACTCCGTGCGTAACCCAGTCGGTGATGCACGCACCATGCAGAACGGATGGTGCATCACCAAAACGTGCGTAACCAAGTCGGATGGTGCGTCGAATCAGAATGCAGCGTGGATTTTACGTAACCGTTTCGGTGCGTAACTCAATCGAGTCGGTGATGCACGCGCCACGGGATGCTGCATCACCGAACCGTGCATAACCGACCTGGTTCAGGTGATGCGTAGAATCGACACGACCGATCAGTGCGTAACCCAGTCAGTGTCGAGCCATGCAGCCAGCCGTCTTAAAGGTGCGTAACCTACTACGTGCTTAACCGTGTCGGTGCTGCATCAAGCAGCACGGACGATGCGTAACCTCTGCATGTTACGCGCTGATTCGACACGACCCAGTTGGTGTTGCATCAAGCAGCACGGATGGTGCGTAACCTTTTGCGGTTATGTGCTGATTCGACATTCGACACGACCCAGTCGGTGTTGCATCAATCAAGCAGCACGGATGGTGCGTAACCAGTGCAGGTTACGTGCTGAATCGACACGACTGGATGCAGCGTGGATTTTGCGTAACCTTTGCGGGTTTAGGTTACGTGATGCAACGACACGACCCTGTCAATGTTGCATCAAGCATCAAGGACGGTGCGTAAGCTGCATTCGACACGACTGGATGCATCGTGGATTTTGCGTAACTTTATCGGCCCTAGGTTACGCGATGCAACGACACGACCGGATGCATGGGGATTTTGCGTGACAAACTCCGTGTGAAACCCAGTCGGTGATGCACGCTCTATACAGAACGGATGGTGCGTTGCCGAAACGTGCGTAACCGAGCAGGATGGTGTGTCGAATTAGAATGCTGCGTGGATTTTGTCGTCATGGTGCGTAACCTAGTCAGTAATGCACGCGCCACGGGATGCTGCATCGCCGAACCGTGCGTAACCGAGCTGGAGCAGGTGACGCGTAGATTCGACATGACCGGTTGCAGCATGGATTTTGCACAACCGATCAGTGCGTAACCCAGTCAGTGTTGAGCCATGTAGCCAGCCATCTTAAAGGTGCGTAACCTACTACGTGCTTAACCGAGTCGGTGTTGCATCAAGCAGCACGGACGGTGCGTAACCTCTGCATGTTACTCGTTGATTCGACACGACCCAGTCGGTGTTGCATCAAGCAGCACGGATGGTGCGTAACCTTTTGTTGTTACGTGCTGATTCGACATTAGACACGACCCAGTCGATGTTGCATCAATCAAGCAGCACGGACGGTACATAACCCTTGCAGGTTACGCGCTAATTCGAAACGACCGGATGCAGCGTGGATTTTGCATAACCTTTCCAGGTTTAGGTTACGCGATGCAGTGACACGACCCAGTCAGTGTTGGATCAAGCATCAAGGACGGTGCGTAAGATGCATTCGACACGACCGGATGCAGCGTCGATTTTGTGTAACCTTTGCGGGTTTAGGTTACGCGATGCAATGACACGACCCAGTCAGTGTTGGATCAAGCATCAAGGATGGTGCGTAATCTGCATTCGACACGACCATATGCATCGTGGATTTTGCGTAACTTTATCGGCCCCAGGTTATGTGATGCAACGACACGAACGGATGCATGGGGATTTTGCGTGACAGACTCCGTGCGTAACCCAGTCGGTGATGCACGCACCATGCAGAATGGATGGTGCATCGCCGAAACGTGTGTAACCGAGCAGGATGGTGCGTCGAATCAGAATGCTGCGTGGATTTTGTGTAAACGTCTCGGTGCGTAACCCAGTCGGTGATGCACGCGCCTTGGGATGCTGCGTCGCCGAACCGTGCGTAACCGAGCTGGTTCAGGTGACGCGTAGAATCGACACGACCGATCAGTGCGTAACCCAGTCAGTGTCGACCCATGCAGCTAGCCGTCTTAAAGGTGCGTAACCTACTACGTGCTTAACCGAGTTGGTGCTGCATCAAGCAGCACGGACGATGCGCAACCTCTGCATGTTACGCGCTGATTCGACACGACCCAGTTGGTGTTGCATCAAGCAGCACGGATGGTGCGTAACCTTTTGCGGTTACGTGCTGATTCGAAATTCGACATGACCCAGTCGGTGTTGCATCTATCAAGCAGCACGGATGGTGCGTAACCTTTTGCGGTTATGTGCTGATTCGACACGACCCAGTCGGTGTTGCATCAATCATGCAGCACGGACGGTGCGTAACCAGTGCAGGTTACGCGCTGATTCGAAACGACCGGATGCAGCGTGGATTTTGCATAACCTTTGCGGGTTTAGGTTACGTGATGCAACGACACGACTCAGTTAGTGTTGGATCAAGAATCAAGGACGGTGCATAAGTTGCATTCGACACGACCGGATGCATCGTGGATTTTGCGTAACTTTATCGGCCCCAGGTTACACGATGCAATGACACGATCGGATGCAAGGGGATTTTGTGTGACAGACTCCGTGCGTAACCCAGTTGGTGATGCACGCACCATGCAGAATGGATGGTGCATCGCCGAAACGTGCGTAACCGAACCAGATGGTGCGTCAAATCAGAATGCAGTGTGGATTTTGCGTAACCGTTTCGGTGCGTAACCCAATCGAGTCGGTGATGCACGCGCCATGGGATGCTGCGTCGCCGAACCATGCGTAACCGAGCTAGTTCAGGTGATGCGTAGAATCGACACGACCAATCAGTGCGTAACCCAGTCAGTGTCGAGCCATGCAGCCAGCCGTCTTAAAGGTGCGTAACCTACTACGTGCTTAACCGAGTCGGTGCTGCATCAAGCAGCACGGACGATGCGTAACCTCTGCATGTTACGCGCTGATTCGACACGACCTAGTTGGTGTTGCATCGAGCAGCACGGATGGTGCTTAACCTTTTGCGGTTACGTTCTGATTCGACATTCGACACGACCCAGTCGGTGCTGCATCAATCAAGCAGCACAAACGGTGTGTAACCAGTGCAGGTTACGCGCTGAATCGACACGACCGGATGCAGCGTGGATTTTGCGTAACCTTTGCGGGTTTAGGTTACGTGATGCAACGACACGACCCAGTCAGTGTTGGATCAAGCATCAAGGACGGTGCATAAGCTGCCTTCGACATAACCGGATGCATCGAGGATTTTGCGTAACTTTATCGGCCCTAGGTTACGCGATGCAACGACACGACCGGATGCATGGGGATTTTGCGTGACAGACTCCGTGCGAAACCCAGTCGGTGATGCACGCACCATACAGAACGGATGGTGCGTCGCCGAAACATGCGTAACCGAGCAGGATGGTGCGTCGAATCAGAATGCTGCGTGGATTTTGCGTAACCGTCACGGTGCGTTACCCAGTCGGTAATGCACACGCCATGGGATGCTGCGTCGCCGAACCGTGCGTAACTGAGCTGGAGCAGGTGACGCGTAGAATCGACACGACCGGATGCAGCGTGGATTTTGCGCAACCGATCAGTACGTAACCCAGTCAGTGTTGAGCCATGCAGCCAGCCGTCTTAAAGGTGCGTAACCTACTACGTGCTTAACTGAGTCGGTGTTGCCCCAAGTAGCACGGACGGTGCGTAACCTCTGCATGTTATGCGCTGATTCGACAGGACCCAGTCGTTGTTGCATCAAGCAGCACGAATGTTGCATAACCTTTTGCGGTTACATGCTGATTCAACATTCGACACGACCCAGTCGGTGTTGCATCAATGAAGCAGCACGAACGGTGCGTAACCAGTGCAGGTTACGCGCTAATTCGAAATGACCGGATGCAGCGTGGATTTTGCGTAACCTTTGCAGGTTTAGGTTACGCGATGCAACGACACCACCCAGTCAGTGTTGGATCAAGCATCCAGGACGGTGCGGAAGCTGCATTCGACACAACCGGATGCATCGTGGATTTTGCGTAACTTTATCGGCCCCAGGTTACGCGATGCAACGACACGACCGGATGCTTGGGGATTTTGCGTGACAGATTCCGTGCGTAACGCAGTCGGTGATGCACGCACCATGCAGAACGGATGGTGTGTCGCCGAAACATGCGTAACCGAGCAGGATGGTGCGTAGAATCATAATGCAGCGTGGATTTTGCGTAACCGTCTCGGTGCGTAACCCAGTCAGTGATGCACGCGCCATGGGATGCTGCGTCGCCGAACCATGCATAACCGAGCTGGTTCAGGTGATGCGTAGAATCGACACGGCCGATCAGTGCGTAACCCAGTCAGTGTCGAGCCATGCAGCCAGCCGTCTTAAAGGTGCATAACCTACCACATGCTTAACCGAGTCGGGGCTGCATCAAGCAGCACGGACGATGCGTAACCTCTGCATGTTACGCGCTGATTCGACACGACCCAGTTGGTGTTGCATCAAGCAGCACGGATGGTGCGTAACCTTTTGCGGTTACGTGCTGATTCGACATTGGACACAACCCAGTCGGTGTTGCATGTATCAAGCAGCACAGATGGTGCGTAACCTTTTGCGATTACGTGCTGATTCGACACGATTCAGTCGGTGTTGCATCAATCAAGCAGCACGGACGGTGCGTAACCAGTGCAGGTTACGCGCTGATTCGAAACGACCAGATGCAGCGTGGATTTTGCGTAACCTTTGCGGGTTTAAGGTTACGCAATGCAACGACATGACCCAGTCAGTGTTGGATCAAGCATCAAGGACGGTGCGTAAGCTCCATTCGACATGACCGGATGCATCGTGGATTTTGCGTAACTTTATCGGCCCCAGGTTACGCGATGCAACGACACGACTGGATGCATGGGGATTTTGCGTGACAGACTCCGTGCATAACCCAGTCGGTGATGCACGCGCCATGCAGAACGGATGGTGCGACGCTGAAACATGCGTAACCGAGCAGGATGGTGCGTCGAATCAGAATAAAGTGTGGATTTTGCGTAACCGTCGCGGTGCGTAACCCAGTCGGTGATGCACGCACCATGGGATGCTGCGTCGCCGAACCATGCGTAACCGAGCTGGTTCAGGGGACGCGTAGAATCGACACGACCGATCAGTGCGTAACCCAGTCAGTGTCAAGCCATGCAGCCAGCCGTCTTAAAGGTGCGTAACCTACTACGTGCTTAACTGAGTCGGTGTTCCATCAAGCAGCACGGACGATGCGTAACCTCTGCATGTTACGCGCTGAGTCGACACGACCCAGTTCGTGTTGCATCAAGCAGCATGGATGGTGCGTAATTTCTTGTGGTTACACACTGATTCGACACGACCCAGTCGGTGTTGCATCTATCAAGCAGCACGGATGGTGCGTAACCTTTTGCAGTTACGTGCTGATTCGACACAACCCAGTCGGTGTTGCATCAATCAAGCAGCACGGACGGTGCGTAACCAGTGCAGGTTACGCGCTGATTCGAAACGACCAAATGCAGCCTGGATTTTGCGTAACCTTTGCGGGTTTCAGGTTACGCGATGCAACGACACGACCCAATCAGTGTTGGATCAAGCATCAAGGACGGTGCGTAAGCTCCATTCGACACGACCGGATGCATCGTGGATTTTGCGTAACTTTATCGGCCCCAGGTTACACGATGCAACAACACGATCGGATGCATGGGGATTTTGCGTGACAGACTCCATGCGTAACCCAGTCGGTGATGCACGCACTATGCAAAACGGATGGTGCATCGCCGAAACGTGCGTAACCGAGCCGGATGGTGTGTCGAACCAGAATGCAGCGTGGATTTTATGTAACCGTTTCGGTGCGTAACCCAAACGAGTCGGTGATGCACGCGCCATGAGATGCTACGTCGCCGAACTGCGCGTAACCGAGCTGGTTCTGGTGACGCGTAGAATCGACACGACCGATCAGTGTGTAACCCAGTCAGTGTCGAGCCATGCAGCCAGCCGTCTTAAAGGTGCATAACATACTGCGTGCTTAACTGAGTCGGTGCTGCATCATGCAACACGGACGATGCGTAACCTCTGCATGTTACGCGCTGATTCGACATGACCCAGTTGGTGTTGCATAAAGCAGCATGGATGGTGCGTAACATTTTGCGGTTACGTGCTGATTCGACATTCGACACGACCCAGTCGGTGTTGGATCAATCAAGCAGCACAGACTGTGCGTAACTAGTGCAGGTTACGCGCTGAATCGACACGACCGGATGCAGCGTGGATTTTGCGTAACCTTTGCGGGTTTAGGTTACGTGATGCAACGACACGACCCAGTCAGTTTTGGATCAAGCATCAAGGACGGTGCATAAGCTGCATTCGACACGACCGGATGCATCGTGGATTTTGCGTATCTTTATCGGCCCCAGGTTACGAGATGCAACGACACGACTGGATGCATGGGGATTTTGCGTGACAGAATCCGTGCGTAACCCAGTCGGTGATGCACGCACCATGCAGAATGGATGGTGCGTCGCCGAAACGTGCGAAACCGAGCAGGATGGTGCGTCGAATCAGAATGCAGCGTGGATTTGGTGTAACCGTCTCGGTGCATAACCCAATCGAGTCAGTGATGCACGCGCCATGGGATGTTGCGTCGTTGAACCATGCATAACCGAGTTGGTTCAGGTAACGCGTAGAATCGACACGACCGATCAGTGCGTAACCCAGTCAGTGTCGAGCCATGCAGCCAGCCGTCTTAATGGTGCGTAACCTACTACGTGCCTAACCGAGTCGGTGCTGCATCAAGCATCATTGACGATGCGTAACCTCTGCATGTTACACGCTGATTCGACACGACCCAGTTGGTATTGCATCAAGCTGCACGGATGGTGCGTAACCAGTGCAGGTTACGCGTTGATTCGAAACGACCGGATCCAGCGTGGATTTTGCGTAACCTTTGCGGGTTTAGGTTACACGATGCAACGACATGACCCAGTCAGTGTTGGATCAAGCATCAAGGACGGTGCGTAAGCTACATTCGACACGACCGGATGCATCGTGCATTTTGCGTAACTTTACCAGCCCAAGGTTACGCGATGCAACGACACGATTCGGATGCATGGGGATTTTGCGTGACAGACTCTGTGCGTAACCCAGTCGGTGATGCACGCACCATGCAGAATGGATGGTGCGTCACCGAAACATGCGTAGCCGAGCCGGATGGTGCGTCGAATCAGAATGCAGCGTGGATTTTGCGTAACCGTTTCGGTGCGTAACCCAATCGAGTCGGTGATGCACGCGCCATGGGATGCTGCGTCGCCGAACCGTGCGTAACCGAACTGGTTCAAGTGATGCGTAGAATCGACACGACCGATCAGTGCGTAACCCAATCAGTGTCGAGCCATGCCGCCAGCCGTCTTAAAGGTGCGTAACCTACTACGTGCTTAACCGAGTCGGTGCTGCATCAAGCAGCACGGACGATGTGTAACCTCTGCATGTTACGCGCTGATTTGACACGACCCAGTTGGTGTTGCATCAAGCAGCACAGATGGTGCGTAACCTTTTGCGGTTACGTGCTGATTCGACATTCGACACGACCCAGTCGGTGTTGCATCTACAAAGCAGCATAGACGGTGCATAACCAGTGCAGGTTACGTGTTGAATCGACACGACCGGATGCAGCGTAGATTTTGCGTAACCTTTGCGGGTTTAGGTTATGCGATGCAACGACACGACCCAGTCAGTTTTGGATCACGCATCAAGGACGGTGCGTAAGCTGCATTCGACACGACCGAGTCGGTGTTACATCACACTCTACGGACAGTGCCCTGTACAGGTTATGCGGTGATTCGAAACAACCGGATGCAGCGTGGATTTTGCATAACCTTATCGGCTCCAGGTTACGCGATGTAACGACACGACCGAATGCATGGTGATTTTGCGTGACAGACTCCGTGCGTAACCCAGTCAGTGCTTCACGCACCATATAGAACGGATGGTGCGTCGCCAAAACATGCGTAACCGAGCAGGATAGTGCGTCGAATCAGAATGCAGCGTGGATTTTGCGTAACCGTCTCGGTGTGTAACCCAGTCGGTGATGCATGTGCCATGGGATGCTGCGTCGCCGAACTGTGCATAACCGAGCTGGTTCAGGTGACGTGTAGAATCGACACGACCGATCAATGCGTAACCCAGTCAGTGTCGAGCCATGCAGCCAGCCATCTTAAAGGTGCGTAACCTACTACGTGCTTAACCGAGTCGGTGCTGCATCAACCAGCACGGACGATGCGTAACCTCTGCATGTTACGCGCTGATTCGACACGACCCAGTTGGTGTTGCATCAAGTAGCACAGATGGTGCATAACCTTTTGCGGTTACGTGCTGATTCGACATTCGACACGACCCAGTAGGTGTTGCATCAATCGAGCAGCACGGACGGTGCGTAACCGGTGCAGGTTACGCGCTGAATCGACACGACTGGATGCAGCGTGGATTTGGCGTAACCTTTGCAGGTTTAGGTTACACGATGCAACGACACGACCCAGTCAGTGTTGGATCAAGCATCAAGGACGGTGCGTATGCTGCATTCGACACGACCGGATGCATTGTGGATTTTGCGTAACTTTATCGGCCCCAGGTTACGTGATGCAATGACACGACCGGATGCATAGGGATTTTGCATGATAGACTCCGTGCGTAACCCAGTCGGTGATGCACGCACCATGTAGAACGGATGGTGTGTCGCCGAAATGTGCGTAACCGTGCAGGATGGTGCGTCGAATCAGAACGCAGCGTGGATTTTGCGAAACCGTTTTGGTGCGTAACCCAATCGAGTCGGTGATGCACGCGCCATGGGTTGCTGCGTCGCCAAACCGTGCGTAACCGAGCTGGTTCAGGTGACGCGTAGAATCAACACGACCGATCAGTGCGTAACCCAGTCAGTGTCGAGCCATGCAGCCAGCCGTCTTAAAGGTGCGTAACCTACTACGTGCTTAACCGAGTCGATGTTGTATCAAGCAGCACGGATGGTGCGTAACCTTTTGCGGTTACGTGCTGATTCGACACGACCCAGTCGGTGTTGCATCAATCAAGCAGCACGGACGGTGCGTAACCAGTACAGGTTACGCACTGAATCGCCACGACTGGATGCAGCGTTGATTTTGCGTAACCTTTGCGGGTTTAGGTTATGCGATGCAACGACACGACCCAGTCAGTTTTGGATCAAGCATCAAGGACGGTGTGTAAGCTGCATTCGACACGACCCAATCGGTGTTGCATCACACTCCACGGATGGTGCCCTGTACAGGTTACGCGGTGATTCGAAACGACCGGATGCAGTGTGGATTTTGCGTAACCTTATCGGCTCCATGTTACGCGATGCAACGACACGACCGGATGCATGGGGATTTTGCGTGACAGACTCCGTGCGAAACCCAGTCGGTGATGCACGCACCATACAGAACGGATGGTGCATCGCCGAAACGTGCCTAACCGAGCAAGATGGTGCGTCGAATCAGAATGCAGCGTGGATTTTGCGTAACCGTCACGGTGCGTAACCTAGTCGGTGAAGCACGCGCCACGGGATGCTGCGTCGCCGAACTGTGTGTAACCGAGTTGGTTCAGGTGACACGTAGAATCGACACAACCGATCAGTGCGTAACCCAGTCAGTGTCGAGCCATGCAGCCAGCCATCTTAAAGGTGCGTAACCTACTACGTGCTTAACCGAGTGGGTGTTGCATCAAGCAGCACGGACGATGTGTAACCTCTGCATGTTACGCGCTGATTCGACATGACCCAATAGGTGTTACATCAAGCAGCATGGATGGTGCATAACCAGTGCAGGTTATGCTCTGATTCGACACCACCAATCGGTGTTGCATCAATCAAGCAGCACGGACAGGGCGTAACCAGTGCAGGTTACGCGCTGAATCGACACGACCGGATGCAGCGTGGATTTTGTGTAACCTTTGCGGGTTTAGGTTATGCGATGCAACGACACGACCCAGTCAGTGTTGGATCAAGCATCAAGGACAGTGCGTAAGCTGCATTCGACACGACCCAGTCGGTGTTGCATCACACTCCACGGACAGTGCCCTGTACAGGTTACGCGCTCATTCGAAACGACCGGATGCAGCGTGGATTTTGCGTAACCTTTGCGGGTTTAGGTTACGCGACGCAACGACACGACCCAGTCAGTGTTTGATCAAGCATCAAGGATGGTGCGTAAGCTGCATTCGACACGACCAGATGCATCGTGGATTTTGCGTAACTTTATCGGCCCTAGGTTACGCGATGCAACGACACGACCGGATGCATGGGGATTTTGCGTTACAGACTCCGTGCGAAACACAGTCGGTGATACACACACCATACAGAATGGATGGTGCATCGCCGAAACGTGCGTAACCGAGCAGGATGGTGCGTCGAATCAGAATGCTGCGTGGATTTTGCGTAACCGTCATGGTGCGTAACCCAGTCGGTAATGCACGCACCATGGGATGCTGCGTCGCCAAACCGTGCGTAACCGAGCTGGAGCAGGTGACGCGTAGAATCGACACGACCGAATGCAGCGTGGATTTTGCGCAACCGATCAGTGCGTAACCCTGTCAGTGTTGAGCCATGTAGCCAGCCGTCTTAAAAGTGCGTAACCTACTATGTGCTTAACCGAGTCGGTGTTGCATCAAGCAGCACGGACGGTGAGTAACCTCTGCATGTTACGTGCTGATTCGACACGACCCAGTCGACGTTGCATCAAGCAGCATGGATGGTGCGTAATCTTTTGCGGTTACGTGCTGATTCAACACGACCCAGTCGGTGTTGCATCAATCAAGCAGCACGGATGGTGCGTAACCAGTGCAGGTTACGCGCTGATTCGAAACGACCAGATTTTGCGTAACCTTTGCGGGTTTAGGTTACGCAATGCAACGACACGACCTAGTCAGTGTTGGATCAAGCATCAAGGACGGTGCGTAAGCTGCATTCGACACGACCGGATGCATCGTGGATTTTGCGTAACTTTATCGGCCCCAGGTTACGCGATGCAACGACACGACCGGATGCATGGGGATTTTGCGTGACAGACTCTGTGCCAAACCCAGTCGATGATGCACGCACCATACAGAATGGATGGTGCATCGCCGAAATGTGCATAACCGAGCAGGATGGTGCATCAAATCAGAATGCAGCGTGGATTTTGCGTAACCGTCTCGGTGCGTAACTAAGTCGGTGATGCACGAGCCATGGGATGCTGCGTCGCCGAACCGTACGTAACCGAGCTGGTTCAGGTGACGCGTAGAATCGACACGACTGATCAGTGCGTAACCCAGTCAGTGTCGAGCCATGCAGCCAGCTATCTTAAAGGTGCATAACCTACTACGTGCTTAACCGAGTCGGTGCTGCATCAAGCAGCACTGACGATTCGTAACCTCTTCATGTTACCCGCTGTTTCGACACGACCCAGTTGGTGTTGCATCAAGCAGCATGGACGGTGCGTAAGGTTTTGCGGTTACGTGCTGATTTGACATGAGCCAGTCGGTGTTGCATCTATCAAGCAGCACGGACGGTGCGTAGCCAGTGCAGGTTACGCGCTGAATCGACACGACCGGAAGCAGCGTGGATTTTGCGTATCATTTGCGGGTTTAGGTTACGCGATGCAACGACACGACCCAGTCAGTGTTGGATCAAGCATCAAGGACAGTGCGTAAGCTGCAATCGACATGACCCAGTCGGTGTTGCATCACACTCCACGGACGGTGCCCTGTACAGGTTACGCGCTGATTCAAAACGACCGGATGCAGCGTGGATTTTGCGTAACCTTTGCGGGTTTAGGTTACGCGACACAACGACACGACCCAGTCAGTGTTTGATCAAGCATCAAGGATGGTGCGTAAGCTGCATTCGACATGACCAGATGCATCGTGGATTTTGCGTAACTTTATCTGCCCTAGGTTACGCGATGCAACGACACGACCGGATGCATGGGGATTTTGCGTGACAGACTCCGTGCGAAACCCAGTCGGTGATGCATGCACCATACAGAACGGATGGTGCGTCGCCGAAACGTGTGTAACCGAGCAGGATGGTGCGTCGAATCAGAATGCTACGTGGATTTTGCGTAACCGTCACGGTGCATAACCCAGTCGTTAATGCACGCACCATGGGATGCTGCGTCGCCGAACCGTGCGTAACCGAGCTGGAGCAGGTGACGCGTAGAATCGACACTACCGGATGCGGTGTGGATTTTGCGCAATCGATCAGTGCGTAACCCTATCAGTGTTGAGCTATGCAGCCAGCCGTCTTAAAGGTGCGTAACCTACTACGTGCTTAACCGAGTCGGTGTTGCATCAAGCAGCACGGACGGTGCGTAACCTCTGCATGTTACGCGCTGATTCGACACGACCCAGTCGGCGTTGCATCAAGCAGCACGGATGGTGCGTAATCTTTTGCGGTTACGTGCTGATTCGACACGACCCAGTCGGTGTTGCATCAATCAAGCAGCACGGATGGTGCGTAACCAGTGCAGGTTACGCGCTGATTCGAAACGACCGGATTTGGGTAACCTTTGCGGGTTTTGGTTACGCGATGCAACGACACGACCCAGTCAGTGTTGGATCAAGCATCAAGGACGGTACGTAAGCTGCATTCGACACGACCGGATGCATCGTGGATTTTGCGTAACTTTATCGGCCCCAGGTTACGCGATGCAACGACACGACCGGATGCATGGGGATTTTGCGTGACAGACTCCGTGCGAAACCCAGTCGATGATGCACGCACCATACAGAATGGATGGTGCGTCGCCGAAATGTGCGTAACCAAGTAGGATGGTGCATCGAATCAAAATGCAGCGTGGATTTTGCGTAACCATCTCGGTGCGTAACCCAGTCGGTGATGCACAGGCCATGGGATGCTGCGTCGCCGAACCGTGCGTAACCGAGATGGTTTAGGTGACGCGTAGAATCGACACGACTGATCAGTACGTAACCCAGTCAGTGTCGAGCCATGCAGCCAGCTGTCTTAAAGGTGCGTAACCTACTACGTGCTTAACCGAGTCGGTGCTGCATCAAGCAGCACGGACGATTCGTAACCTCTGCATGTTACGCGCTGATTCGACACGACCCAGTTGGTGTTGCATCAAGCAGCATGGATGGTGCGTAACGTTTTGAGGTTACGTGCTGATTCGACACGACCCAGTCGGTGTTGCATCTATCAAGCAGCACGGACGGTGCGTAGCCAGTGCAGGTTACGCGCTGAATCGACACGACGGGATGCAGCGTGGATTTTGCGTAACCTTTGCAGGTTTAGGTTATGTGATGCAACAACACGACCCAGTCAATTTTGGATCAAGCATCAAGGACGGTGCGTAAGCTGCATTCGACACGACCCAGTCGGTGTTGCATCACACTCCACGGACGATGCCCTATACAGGTTACGCGCTGTTTCGAAACGACCGGATGCAGCATGGATTTTGCGTAACCATATCGGCTCTAGGTTACGCGATGCAACGACACGACCGGATGCATGGGGATTTTGCGTGACAGACTCCATGCGTAAACCAGTCGGTGATGCAAGCACCATACAGAACGTATGGTGTGTCGCCGAAACATGCGTAACCGAGCAGGATGGTGCGTCGAATCAGAATGCAGCGTTGATTTTGCGTAACCGTCCGGTGCGTAACCCAGTCGGTAATGCACGCACCATGTGATGGTGCGTCGCCGAACCGTGCGTAACCGAGCTGGAGCAGGTGACGCGTAGAATCGACACAACCGGATGCAGCATGGATTTTGCGCAACTGATCAGTGCGTAACCCAGTCAGTGTTGAGCCATGCAGCCAGCCGTCTTAGAGGTGCGTAACCTACTACGTGCTTAACCGAGTCGGTGTTGCATCAAGCAGCACGGATGGTGCGTAACCTCTGCGTGTTACGCGCTGATTCGACACGACCCAGTCATTGTTGCATCAAGCAGCACGGATGGTGCATAACCTCTTGTGGTTACGTGCTGATTTGACACGACCCAGTCGGTGTTGCATCAATCAAGCAGCACGGACGGTGCGTATCTAGTGCATGTTACGTGCTGAATCGGCACGACCAGATGAGTGTGCGTGCGTTGTGAGCGTCTCCGATGTACTCCTGTGTAATTCGCAAAAAAAAAAACATCCAGAGACAATGCGCTCATCCCACTACGGTAGGCTGAGCCCAGCAGCCCACAGGCCGGCCCACAGCTTGGCGCCGAGCCCGGTGCCATATATGGTTACTTGGATCTATGAAGCCGAGCTTTCCTCGGCGCGAATACATTGGCGGGTTCTCTGTCGCCGAGCACGGCAATCGGCAATGCTAATGCCATTAAGAATCAGATCGGCAAATTCGAAGGAATCGGCTATTTTCCAAGAAGCTGGAGGCAACTGGCATATATTCAAGAATTTGGAAAACATGAAATCTTTAGATTTGGCAAGGTAAATGCCTTTTCTGTCACATTTCTATTCATGTAAAGACATATGGGGGTAACAACGTGAAGGACCGGAACGGCGAACCAGAGAGGGGGGAGTGAATGGGAGCCGATAAAAATTCTACTCAAGAATTCGGCCTATGAACCCAAAATCACTCAGACACCTCCACAAGCTTCTCTTGCCAAATCCACGTAGCCACTGGAGTGCTACTGGACCTAGGAACAAGACTCCACCAAGCAACACTCGAAAACACGCAGCGGAAAACAACTCGAGCACCTGCTGCCAGAGTAAAACCGGTCAGGCCGGTTTCTCAAACCGGTCAGACCGGTTTTGCAAGGGGAGAAAACGACTAAGTCACCCGAAACCGGTCAGACCTCTTTGCCAAACCGGTCAGACCGGTTTTGCCAGACTTAGCCAAAATCTAACACACCAAAACCGGTCAGACCTCTTTCCCAAACCGGTCACACCGGTTTCGCCCAGGGAGCTCAAACTCAAAATCCCAAAACTAGAGCAAACGAACTCGAAACTCAATGAAACTTGGACTAGAGCTTCTTCCACCAAAAGAAGACTTGTTCCCAGAAGATCTTCTCCAAAACACACCTTTGACCAAACCGGTCAGACCGGTTTGGCAAACCGGTCAGACCGGTTTTGCCCAGAAATCCCCCAAAGATCAACAAGGCCAAAAACCAAGCAAACAAACTCCAAACGCGACAAAACTTAGACCAGAGGACTTCTTATACAGAGAACAACACGCCTACCAAAAATCTTCCCGAACGGCCACTGTGACCAAAACCGGTCAGACCGGTTTCGCCCAGACAGACGGGAAAAACGCAGCCCGCGGAAACCACCTCTTCTTCCAACCAATCGATCTCCCGATTCACCCAACGGATTGCAACCAAACTTCGGGGGAAGGTGGATTACCTCTTGGGCAACCTCTATCTCAAGGGATCCATCCCGAAATGCATCCAAAAGGGAGGAATCGAAAGTCAACCACCAAGAACACCTTTTCCCGAGTTCATCCAAAAACCACCAAATCGAAGGTCTTTCCACGGGTTTGGAGGGGCAAGATCACCAAGAAAAGAGTCACCACGTCCTCATGTGTGATTCCCACTACAAATCCCGCAAAGAAACTCCTCCAAAATCTCCTCACGAAAATCCCAAGAAAAGGGCTCCGAAAATACCTCCGAAAATGGCATAAAAGAAAAAGCCACGGGAATAAAGGATTTGGCACAAGATTAAGATGGAGAAATCACTATGAATCATGTAGCCATATCCGGTTACAAGCCACTCCCAAGAATCACAAATCTTGGATGGCAAAAAGCTCAAACAAAGAGCCACTCTCTCCTCTCTACCTCTCACCAAGAGCACTCCAAGAAGAAGGAGCACACCCACCTAACCTAGCCAAAAGAGATGGCTACCCAACCAGCCACTCCTCCTACATATAGAGCCCTCCGGACAAAAGACCGAAGTGCCCCTACACAAGGAGTTACAACACAAGCCCATGCAAGGGCGTTTTTGTCAACACATGATTAACACCATCGGACGGATGCCCGGCGACCGCACTTCGCTTAGCCTCGACGCAAGCCTTGCGATCCCGACGTGTGTCCTCCGCTTCGAAGCTTCCGGCGCCCTGCGACCCCAAACCGGTCAGACCGGTTTCCCAAATCGGTCAGACCGGTTTTGGCCTGACAGCCACGCCTGGTCTTCGGCCTTGGCTTTCTGGCTCAGCCAAGTAACCTAGTGGTTTTCTGGTGAACCACTGGAAACCCCTCGAACTCGGTGTAGCCTCCGCCAATCACCACTCATGACTCGCCTCCCACGAAGTTCCGGCTCGACCTTGGTTTTGAGGCTCAACCAAGAAAATCCACGACTTCGTCTTGCTGTTCTTGCCACCATGCGGCCCGCACTTTACCCCGCTGGCCACCGGGTCCCTCGAACCAAGCCTACTTGTCTTCTCCACACCTGGAGGCCTCACCGGCAACGACCTTTCGCGCTTGTTCTTCACCTGCACCAACACCAGTCAAGCCGCAACCTGCACCTGCAATAGTTACCCAAGAGTCAGTCCACACAATGTTGTCAATCACTCATCACACCAGGAAGCGACCATCCACCGGTCCTCGAACCACACCTGGCTCTCAATCTCCCCCTTGATGAGTGTATTGACAACACACACGTTTTGGTAACCAAAGAGAAAAGGAAAATGAAAAGAAACGACCAAAGAAACTCAAACAAGCGATCGAAAGCCGAAACAAAGGCAAAGAGCAAGATCACTTGAAGGAGGAAAGACTCGGTCCCCTTAGGCAAGGGCAACGGCTTGTCACAACCGAGTCAAAAGCAAGCTCAAGCATAGAGCACAAATCACCAAAGCAACCACGAGCTCGACACAACCGAGTCAAAAACAAGCTCAAGCAAAGAGCACAAACCACCAAAGCAACCATGAGCTCCCCCTGCACATATGCATACTCCCCCTGGACATGTGCCAACCCTGGGCACAAAACGGTCAGACCGGTTTCCCAAACCGGTCAGGCCGGTTCCACCAAACCGGTCAGGCCGGTTTAACTCAGCAGAAACACCCCCCAAAAGCCAAAAATGCAAAATAAATGCACAAGCTCCCCCTTGACTGTTGGGATAGGTTCTATGGATGCAATGCAACTTTTCTCAGGCGTTCTTTCTCCCCCTTGTTGCCAATGCATGAATCAAGGCTCAAATTTGGAAAAGATGCAACTAGAGCTTCTCAAATAGACAAAATTCATCACAAGATACTACACATGATCAAATGAGCAAGCTAGATACTCTACAGCATCGTATGAACATCAACTACATGATCACCAAGTTTCACAACCATTGGGTAAAGCTAAGAGAGAATTGAGTATTTTTGCGAAAAATCACCCTCTCATGAGCAAAGTCCTAAACATGAGCAAAACATGTCAAAATGGCAAAGCCACACAAACTTCATGCTAGGACAACCATTCTAAGCATAAGAGCATCATAAACACCCACAAGCACCTCATGTCATGTCAAAGCATACCGAGCCATGTGCTTACTTCTATGTATGAGACTTCTCATTGGTAAGCAACATGCAACGGTTTAGCACCCAAAAGCAAGTAACTTAAGCACATATGACATGGGAGCACATTTTCCAAGCAATTTGCATTTCATTTTCAGATTTATAATTGGTACATGAAATGTCTTTGCGACAAAAAGGAACTTATGCCCCTCCACAAGATGAAGCATGGGGGCTAAACATTCATGATGGCAAATGAGCCTTTGGCCCCATATGATCAAAATAAGCTATCCAACCACAAATTAAGCATAGCATAGCCACTAAAACATGTCAAGATCATATAAAGGCATTTACTCACAAGAGAGCATACATATGACATTTTTCAAAAACATAGCTTTCAACCATGGATATAAATCAAGATCATCAAGAGCTAAGCCACACTAAGCCATATCACACCAAACTAGCTCATAAGATCATATATAGCATATCATGGTGAACAATGTATATAGGAGAAGCTTTTCCTACACAATGCATATGATACAAAATGCATGCAACCTAAGATACCAAGATGCCTATACATCATGATACATATGCCATGCCAAATGCAAGAAATGCACAAAGGAAAGCTATACATATGCTACAAAGGAGCTCCCACACACAAAGCTCACAAACGACCGGCTCCTCAAGGGGAGGCAAAGGGCTCGACACCACCGGCAAAAGAGCAAAGAAGAACAAAACTCACAAGCTCCCCCTAAACACATGCACTAGGGCCAAAGAGCATACAAAGCTCACCCTAAGCACACGTGATAGAGCAAAGAGCACATCAAGCTCACAAGCTCCCCCTAAGCACATGCACTAGGGCCAAGGAGCATACAAAGCTCACCCTATGCACATGAGTAATGAGCAAAAGGACCAAGTAGCTTGACCAGAGCTACACACTTCAAGGTCCCAAATCTACTTACCTTAACCACTCATTCAGAAATCCCACGTCCTTGTCCATCCTCCCCGAAGGTGATGTACTTCCTTGACACCACCAGATGAGGCCGAAGAACCACCCTCGATCTCAACCAAATGTTCTCCGAGCCTCCCGCCTGCAACTCAAAAACAAGCTGACTACGTGGCTGTGTCTCGTCGAAGGTCACCTCGCAAGTCTCCACGATTTGGTTAGTTTCAAGATTGAGCACACGAAATGCTCTAGAATGAGATGCGTAGCCAAAGAAAATGCCATCGATAGACCTAGCCTCAAACTTGTCCAACTTCTTCCCTTTCTCCTCAAGAAAGAAAACCCACGCATACCGAGAGTAGTCGTCCACCACAACAAGGACATACCACTTCCCACCCGCAGATCGCACACGAGCTGGGCCAACAAGGTCCATATGGAGCAACTCGCATGGACGCTCAGTCATCACATCGGTGAGAGGCGAGTGAGAAGAGGCTACCATCTTGGCATGCCTACACGGCGCACAAACCAACTCTTTCTCAAACCTCAACCGTGGTAATCCTCGGACCAAATTGAGTTTACTCAAGCGAGACAAAAGGTCAAAGCTCAAGTGACCCAACTTCCTATGCCACTTCCACAACTCACTCGAAGAACCAGCCAAAAAGCAACGCTCCACACCAGAAGACTAAGAGAAATTAGCTCGGAACACTTGACCCTCGGGAACGACCATGCAAACAAGGTCCCCTCGAGAATCTAAAATCCGAGAACCACCAGGCCGAAACAACACCTCAAAGCCCTCATCCAACAATTGGGACACGGAAAGCAAATTGAACCCCAGCGATCGAACAAGAGCAACACGCCTGAGAGTGACCTTGTCACTTACCTTGATCTCACCTTCTGATAGCACAAGCCCTCGCCCATTGTCCCCAAAGGTGATGTATGTCTTGGACACCACCGGGACGAGACTTGAGAACCACCCCCTGTCCCCGGTCATATGCCTCGAGCAACCGGAGTCAATCAACCAAACGTTCCTCAAGTCTCCCACCTGAAATTCAAAAGCAAGAGCGAGAGCGAGCAAACGTCTCAACGCTGGGGTTAGTACCAAAAGAGTCAAACCAGTGCCGAGCCATCTCCTCAAAAGTGGGGTTAGCAAAACCATCCTATCACGCCTATAAAAGCTGGAACCACCACGGGGAAACCACTCCCGTCTTGCTGGAGAAGTACAAGAACCACAAAAGGGAAAACGTGGTATGTAGCCCCTCTGAGACTCAAAACTGCGACCCCTCCCAAACTCGTATCGACCACGAGGTGGAGAGCGTCCAGCAAACTCAACACCACCAGACTCAACATCCCTACCACTTGCACCTCGACCAAAAGAACTGAACCGACTAGCTCCATGAGCACCAAACACAAAGTGCTCACCCTACTGCCTCCAAACCGGTCTGACCGGTTCTGGAACCGGTCTGACCGGTTTGCCTGTACGGGCAACCCAAACCGGTCCGACCGGATTCAAAACCAGTTCTACCGGTTTATCCCGGCCAGTAGGGTCTCTTCCACCCGAAGCACTCCTAACTCCCCAAGCCAGAGCACACACACAAACAACCTCACACGGGGCAACACAAACGAAGAAACGCTCAGAGCGAGAGAAGAACCTCCAAAGATCCCAATTGAGTACCATAGAAAAGATACCAATTGAAAGATCACAAATGGCTACCAAAAGCCACACCCTCAAGATCAAATCCCCTAACAAGTGAAGCCAAGCTCCCCCTCAACCAAAGACAACTAGCAAAGCAAGAGCTAGGAAAAGAAAGAGCAAAAGAGAAGTTCTAAACCCAACCGAGAAGGGAGAGAACCAAAAGAGGAACAAAGCACAACCCGAAGACAACGCAAGCCCAAAACCCAAAGAACTCCCAAAACATGCTACACAATGCATTTACAATATGAAACAAGATAAATAAAGGATTGTAACATGATTTCACATATATGAATACAAGCATGGGCTAACAAGCATGTCATCTAGGTGCAAACCTATACAACTAGCTTAACCAAAATGATACAAATGAACACCATGCCAAATATGATAAAAGAACTAAATAAAGGCATGAAACAAGTTCATTTGGATCAACCACCAACATATATTACAAAGCTAGCATGACAAGGTATACATGGGGGACAAACATGCTAACAAGAAAGGATACCATAGAGCTAGACAAAAATGATATGGATGAACAACATGACAAAACCACCATAGAGCAACCATAAAGCATGACATGATGTTCATCTATATCATCCACCACAATATCATACAAAAGACAGCAATATAGGTATACAAGATCACAAAGCTATCATGAACAAGGTGGCTAGCCTACCATGGTTTACACACAAGCAAGACACAAGTATATACAAGTGAGCACAAAGGGAAAAGAAAACTCACTATACATGTGTACAAAGGCTTTCAAGAGCCATCCAAAGTGGTGTGGAGAACCATCCTGTCTTGATCCACTCATGTCCAAAGATCAAGTACTATCCAACCCATGTTCTCCAACCGCGTCTCCATACCTACACACAAGGAGACGAAAAAGACCGAGTCTTGGATCCCAAAGGGTTAGCAAGCACATACTTGGGAATCCAATACTTGGTCACACGGGTAAATGATGCACTCAACTTATCATGTGGGTTAGCATGATGCAAATGCCGGTTCGAATGAAAAGGTTTTCGAACACCCTTAGAACCATGCCTCAAAGGAGCCACTCGCGAAGAAAACCGAGTGCTACCACAAGCAAAAAGGCAAAGATCCTTCGAGATCGTGGGAGAAGAACCAACACAAGCACCATGGAAAGCATGTCGTGGACTAACACAAGAAACACTAGAAACATGTTCATGAGCATGACCTAACTCACTAGATAGAGTGTCATAAAACCCATCCACAAATCGTGCCTTCTTAGGCGCACAAGTGTTCATGCCATGAGAAGGGCTATGAATAAACAAAGGCCTAGAAGCACCGGCTCGCCGCATTCTCTTTGCCCGGTGGTAGCAAAAGCTCTCTTGATGTCCATCCTTCCCACAATCAGAGCAATGGTACAAAGGCCTATCGGGAGGCACGGTCCGAGTGGACGAATCACCATTCTCTTGTAAGTGAGAAGTCCCTTGGGACTTAGAGCAAGAAGCATCAACCTCAACACTCGACTTGGTGCCAACATTAGAATCACACATGCCATGAGAAAGGCTATGTGGCTTCTTAAAAGCTTTGGCACGCACACGTCGCACGTGCTTGACACGGCGAAAGCAAAACTCAACAGTATGCCCATCCTTCTTGCAAAAATTGCATTGGAACTTCGGTTTAGGAACATGAGTTCCAAAAATATGAGAAGCACCTTTGCCATTCGAATCACCTTGGGCAACACCGGAAGAAGCAACAAGCTTAGGAGTAGCTGTGGGAGAGCTATCCGAAGCACTAGCACACTTGCTACCATCCAAAGACTCACGCTCAAGAGAGGAAGTCGACTCCGGTTGAGAAGAAGCTAATTTAGAAGCATCAACATCGGAGTGACAAGAAATGCGAGAATCCAAACCCTTAGCACAAAGACTCTTGCATCTTGTGCGCAAAACCTCATTTTGAAATTTGAGGCTCTCACAAGTACCACATGTCATATTTCTCAAATTATCAATTTCTTTTTCAATGCACTTAGCATATGTGGTACGCAAGAGTTCATTCTCTTCCTCAAGGTTGACACTCATCTCATTATGCTCAACCAACTTGGCGCTCATATCATCGCGCATTTTCTTCAAAGCCAAAACTTCACTTTCCAAATCAATGCAAGAGGTGCAAAAGAAATCACATGAACAAGCAACATCATTTACATCTCTCAAAGCATTATCATCATCACAAGAAGTATGGCAAGCATCATTAACAACTTGCAAAGAGCACTTGCTACAAGGCATAGGCTTCAACTCACAAATTTCAGCCCTAGCATGCTCAAGTTCATCTACACATGTGGTGTGAGTCAAATTTAATTGACTAAAATCAGCAAGCAAAGACTCACAAGAAGCACATGGCATAGAGGCATCCAACTTCAACGAAGCAATCTCATTTCTAGCCTTAGCAAGATCATCATTCAAGTTACCACATTCACTAGCAAACTTGAACATATCTCCTTCTAGCACCTCAATTTGAACAAGCAAAGCATCACAAGATTTGCATGGCAAAGAAGCATTGAATCTCAACAACTTAATTTCAGATTTCAAGCTGGCAAGAGAAGAGTTCAAATCATCATTCTTAGCATGCATGGTTTTACAAGAAGTGCAAGAATTCAAAGCACATGATTTCCAATGAGCCATACCGCATTTCAACCTAGCAAGGGAACATTTCATCTTTTCATTATTCCTACGCAAGGCATCACACAAATCTATGTTTCTCCTATGCAAATCCTCACAATCACATTCACAATCATTCAACCTATCGCATAGGATCAAGATGCCTTTAGCAAGCGTACCTTGGTTCATGTCTCTTAGCTTCGGTAGAGCTCGCCCTTCTTGAGGTCACCATCTTGATAGTCCTCGATGAGGGACATCATCTCCTCCACTCCGGCTTCCACCTCAACCTCCATACTTCTCCTGCTCAAAGAACCACAAGGAGAAGATCTTGGTGCCATACTCAAAGCACTGGTTAGGATTTGCCGAAAACAAGCTCAAATCGCGCAAACCAAAACCGCAAGACAAAGCACCCCTTCTCTTTTTGTCGCCCTATGGATCTTAGACTGGTTAGAGTCACAAAGACCCGCAACCGGCTCTGATACCACTTGAAGGACCGGAACGGCGAACCAGAGAGGGGGGAGTGAATGGGAGCCGATAAAAATTCTACTCAAGAATTCGGCCTATGAACCCAAAATCACTCGGACACCTCCACAAGCTTCTCTTGCCAAATCCACGTAGCCACTGGAGTGCTACTGGACCTAGGAACAAGACTCCACCAAGCAACACTCAAAAACACATAGCGGAAAACAACTCGAGCACCTGCTGCCAGAGTAAAACTGGTCAGGCCGATTTCTCAAACCGGTCAGACCGGTTTTGCAAGGGGAGAAAACGACTAAGTCACCCGAAACCGGTCAGACCTCTTTGCCAAACCGGTCAGACCGGTTTTGCCAGACTTAGCCAAAATCTAACACACCAAAACCGGTCAGACCTCTTTCCCAAACCGGTCACACCGGTTTCGCCCAGGGAGCTCAAACTCAAAATCCCAAAACTAGAGCAAACGAACTCGAAACTCAATGAAACTTGGACTAGAGCTTCTTCCACCAAAAGAAGACTTGTTGCCAGAAGATCTTCTCCAAAACACACCTTTGACCAAACCGGTCAGACCGGTTTGGCAAACCGGTCAGACCGGTTTTGCCCAGAAATCCCCCAAAGATCAACAAGGCCAAAAACCAAGCAAACAAACTCCAAACGCGACAAAACTTAGACCAGAGGACTTCTTATACAGAGAACAACACGTCTACCAAAAATCTTCCCGAACGGCCACTGTGACCAAAACTGGTCAGACCGGTTTCCCAAACCGGTCAGACCGGTTTCGCCCAGACAGACGGGAAAAACGCAGCCCGCGGAAACCACCTCTTCTTCCAACCAATCGATCTCCCAATTCACCCAACGGATTGCAACCAAACTTCGGGGGAAGGTGGATTACCTCTTGGGCAACCTCTATCTCAAGGGATCCATCCCGAAATGCATCCAAAAGGGAGGAATCGAAAGTCAACCACCAAGAACACCTTTTCCCGAGTTCATCCAAAAACCACCAAATCGAAGGCCTTTCCACGGGTTTGGAGGGGCAAGATCACCAAGAAAAGAGGCACCACGTCCTCATGTGTGATTCCCACTACAAATCCCGCAAAGAAACTCCTCCAAAATCTCCTCACGAAAATCCCAAGAAAAGGGCTCCGAAAATACCTCTGAAAATGGCATAAAAGAAAAAGCCACGGGAATAAAGGATTTGGCACAAGATTAAGATGGAGAAATCACTATGAATCATGTAGCCATATCCGGTTACAAGCCACTCCCAAGAATCACAAATCTTGGATGGCAAAAAGCTCAAACAAAGAGCCACTCTCTCCTCTCTACCTCTCACCAAGAGCACTCCAAGAAGAAGGAGCACACCCACCTAACCTAGCCAAAAGAGACGGCTGCCCAACCAGCCACTCCTCCTACATATAGAGCCCTCCGGACAAAAGACCGAAGTGCCCCTACACAAGGAGTTACAACACAAGCCCATGCAAGGGTGTTTTGGTCAACACATGATTAACACCATCGGACGGATTCCCGGCGACCGCACTTCGCTTAGCCTCGACGCAAGCCTTGCGATCCCGACGCGTGTCCTCCGCTTCGAAGCTTCCGGCGCCCTGCGACCCCAAACCGGTCAGACCGGTTTTGGCCTGACAGCCACGCCTGGTCTTCAGCCTTGGCTTTCTGGCTCAGTCAAGTAACCCAGTGGTTTTCTGGTGAACCACTGGAAACCCCGCGAACTCGGTGTAGCCTCCGCCAATCACCACTCATGACTCGGCTCCCACGAAGTTCCGGCTCGACCTTGGTTTTGAGGCTCAACCAAGAAACCATCCACGACTTCGTCTTGCTGTTCTTGCCACCATGCGGCCCGCACTTGACCCCGCTGGCCACCGGGTCCCTCGAACCAAGCCTACTTGTCTTCTCCACACCTGGAGGCCTCACCGGCAACGACCTTTTGCGCTTGTTCTTCACCTGCACCAACACCAGTAAAGCCGCAACCTGCACCTGCAATACTTAGCCAAGAGTCAGTCCACACAACGTTGTCAATCACTCATCACACCAGGAAGCGACCATCCACCGGTCCTCGAACCACACCTGGCTCTCACAACGACATATTTGGAAAAACAACAGATGACATAGTGACACTAAACAGACATGGAACATGACACCATTATCACATAACATCTCCATCCTTCCCTCACAACACGTCTCAATAAAAAGCCAAAATTAAGACGAGACAACAGAACTAGGGTCACCCAATAAAGAATCAGGAACAGGCTCTACCCAACATTCCATTGCACATTTGCCAGCAACTTGCTCTCTCCATCCCCTGCTAATTCGTGCTATTGGGTTCAGTACCTATTCTCAAGACACGATGTCTTGCATCTTCCAATCCTGACTCTAAAGTAGTGATTCTATTCAGAAGAGAGTTCGTCTCATCATCAAGTAAGAAGGCCTCTATCTCTGCAAATTTAGAGTTGTCATCATCAATTAGTTGTTCTCTGAATGATTTCAACCCTGTGAAAAGGACAGGAGAAGCCTTTTCAGTGCCCATCGGACCATCATCTTCAGACATTTTTCCTATAACTGCGGTGTCTGAATCCTCCTATGACATAAAGATAACTCATATGTAATATAAGATTTTGCATAGAAAAAAATGTAGCAGCCAGCAGGAACGAGTAATAGATTCTAATTATACAAATCAAATTGCTTAGCGTGTACTACAGTACCAATGAAACTGAAATATGATACCCTTGAATTGGTTAGCATTATAAAGTAAGTGGACAAAGAATTCCAGCATGAAATATAGCGAATAACATTACAAATCCTTATGGTATCATATAATGTAGACAATCCCTCATGCTATCGTATACAATCAGCAATTGAGCAGCACGGTTATAAGTAATTTTATTCATGTTACTTCATCTAAACTAGAAAGCCGATGACAGAATTCCACAATAATACAATGACCTACTCTCATGTGATGAGAACAGCCTACAACTAAGGGATGGAACATATTTTATCATGTCACAAGGAATACGTATACGTATAGGCTCACCTTGCCATTTAAAGACGACGGCCAGCTGACCATGATGTACGGAACACCTTCTGATATTACAAACTGGCTTTCCTTACAGAACAAATTCATCTCGCCTGTTTCCAAGCAGAAGGAGAGGAACAAATACCGACGGTCCCAACCTAGGTAAGCAGATAGGTACACAAAGCCATTGATAACTGCCATAGGATGCACTTCAACATCAGCCACTTCTGAAAGCTCGGTGATCTTATTGAAAGTTGGGCGCAATAAGATCATCTCCTGCGGCATGAATCTCTTGACACCCTCATCATCGGCTTCCCAGAGCCAAACAGAAAGCTTGCATTGCTGTGCACAGATGACACACAACTTCCCATCATTGGTCTGACCAAGCTGAAACACTGACATTGGCCATTTCAAGGTCGGTGGCAGTTCCATCTGAGAGAACTGAAATGCCTCAGTGTTGAGGGCGACGATGCATCCCTGCCACTTGTGTATCCAATAGATGAAGCCATTGACAACTGTGCCAGTGGGGAATTTCTCATGAACATTCAGCACTCCCTATGTCTGCGTCTGCGGCAAAACGACCCGCCACTCCATGGTCTGCGATGAGAAGACGGCCACGCGCGCCCATGTCCAGGCGCTGTTCCGGTGGACACAGACCACGCAGGACGGCTTCTTCTCCTCGCTGTCTTCCGAGAGCGTGTAGAACTCAAGAAAGGTGTCGGCTATCAGGAAGTCCAAGCAGAGATCCTTGTCCATCTTGGCGTAGATTTTTAGAGCCTTTGAGTGCGGGCTGTACGAGGCGCATTAGTAGGTGGAGCTGCTGACAAAGCTGGCATACCCCTCACTGTAGGGGACATCCGGTTCGATATACCACTCAGACTCGGAGTCGGAGTTTTCGAGTAGACCGCCGAAGGCGGCGACCATGTCGCTGTGCTTGCCTGTAGCTGCAGGGACGATGGCGCTCATGTAGGGCCTCATGAACAGGGCGAGGAGTGGCGGTGCGTGGAGCACACGGAAGCGGTGCCGAAAGGCAGGGGAGGAGCGGACGGCGCCGAGAAATGAGCAGCAGGTGAATGCCGCTCGGGCGAGGCTCGTGCTGGCGGGGAGGCGTAGGAAGATTTCGCAGAGGATGTCATCACCGAGCGCGGTTATGGTGGTGGGAGCGGGTGCCGGCGGCTGTAGCGACAGCGGGGGCGGGTGCCGGCGGCTGCGGCGGCGGCGGATGGGGCGGGATTCGGCCATAGTTGTGAGAGATCTCTAGCTGTGAGGACGAGTGGGCCTAGGCAAGCCTCGGTCCATCCATAGAAAGCCCAAGGAAACGGCCGAACTGAATCGACAAGATCGGAGGCAGCGTGGATTTTGCCTAACCCAGCTGGTAATGCACGGTGCGTCGCCGAACCGTGCGTAACCGAGCTGGAGCAGGTGACGTGCAGGATCGACACGACTGGATGCAGCGTGGATTTTGCGTATCCGACACCGTGCGTAACCCAATCCGTGTTGCACCATAAATCCAGCGGTCTTAAAGGTGCGTAACCCATACGGTGTTGCATCAAGCAGCACAAACGGTGCGTAACCTGTGTAGGCTACGTGCTGAATCGACACGACCGGATGCAGCGTGCATTTTGCGTAACCTTATCGGCTCTAGGTTACGCGACGGAACGACACGACCGGATGCATAGGAATTTTGCGTGACAGACTGCGTTCGTAACCCAGTCGGTGATGCACGCACCATGCAGAACGGATGGTGCGTTACCGAGTAGGATGGTGTGTCGAATTAGAATGCAGTGTGGATTATTCGTAACCGTCAAGGTGCGTAACGCAGTCGGTCATGCACGCACCATGGGATGGTGCGTCGCCAAACCGTGCGTAATCGAGCTGGTGCAGGTGGCACGCAGAATCGATGAGCCTGATTGGTTGCGAGCCAAAATTGCAAAACCACAATTGGGGCATGACTAATATTTTTGGCAAATGTGCTTTGGCATCAAACCAATTGAGTGCAAAAATTTTGGCTATTACATTTGACACTAAAACATGTGTAACTTTTGTCCAGATTTTGGTAGAAAATGTTGGCATGCCCATGTTTTGACATGCCCCAATTTTGGTAGGGCACATTTGACTCTCAACCAATCAGGCTCGACATGACTGGATGCAGCGTGAATTTTGCGCAACCAATCTGTGCGTAACCCATTCAGTGTTGAGCCATGCAGCCAGCAGTCTTATAGGTGCGTAACTCAACACTATTTATAACTCAACACTTACCAGGAACGCAACACTCTATTTATAACTCAACAGTGAACAGGAACGCAACACTGCAGACCCCTGAAAGTGACCATGACAGGACGCAACGTGGATTTTCCGTATCCGACACCGTGCTTAACCTAGTCAGTGTTGAGGGAAATCAGTTCACAATGACATCAGTTCATCACTTACATTGAGCAACTAGGTGAGTCACACCAACGGGCTAAAAAGATCACTAAAACATAGTGGCATAGCTTCTTCACCTCCACCAACTTGTCCAGCAACAGATCCCATCACGTCACTATTAACCAGGAAGAAAGAAAGAATCACCTGGTTTTGGCGACGTTCAACGGCGGCCTGGATAGTTGGGTCTGACGATGGCGATTCTGCCATTGTCCCATGCCTTAGATGAGTAAAATCAATATCAACGTGATGCACAACTCCACTGGCTGAACTCAACCAAACCAATAAAACACGTATCGGCAGCTGCAACCTCGGACGACAACAACCACCAGCACCGTTGTCATTGCCAACGATGTCCCACACCGAGCCAGCGACCACCACAAGAGATGCCAGCCAGTTCAGATCGTGTCGTTGCCATGGCAACCAAATTTTTGCAGCATCATGGATACCTGAACTTACTTGTTAGACGAGCATGTGTAACAAGCAATCCACAAAGTATTCATTTCATAACAACTAATAGGCTCCTAACTAAAACTAGTAAGACCCATAGTGCGATGGTGGTAGTGGGCATCCTTGATAAGAACCATTATCAGCACAGTACCGCATGAGCTGATCCCAGTGCAAATCCTGAAATTGTAAATTTGATGGAAGTATAAATATTAGTGCATCTTGATTGATATAGATAATGATAGAGAGAGTATTACCTTTGCGATCATATCAAGGTTCCCGACAATGATGAGCAGTGATTTTGCACGGGTGATCGCAACATTGAACAACTTGTCAAATTCATTATACTTTACAGTTGACCTGAGTGTAGAGATGATTATCACGTCCCACTCTTCACCTATGAATTGTTCCACATTACCAACTTTCAATTGAGTCATGTCAAGTTTTTTAAGGGCTTTCTTAATCTTTGCAACTTGCTGGCGGTATGGAGCAATGACTCCTATATCAACTTCACGGACAAGACTGCTGCTTGTGAGTTTCCTTACGAGGCTTACAACCTTACTAACTTCAATCCTATTGAACCATGATGGATTAGTGCTGTCCATCTCATCACATCCATGTATTCCGATAAAAAGAATAGGGAACAAATTATTACGTAGACCAATATAATCATAAGTCAATGGCACATTAAGTTTGTCATGAGAGCTCATTTCACCACTGTAGAAAAGCTTCGATGGTAGCTTCAGGATTGATGGATGGCAACGATAATTAATCACAAGCTTTGTCACATAGTTAGAATTCCCTGTTTGGTACTGCTCAGATTCAAGTAGCCTTTGCAGATATGATTTCCCCAAACCATTCTTTTCTGCTTCCCTACAATAAACCAACGGCCCCAATTGCATTGGATCTCCTGCTAACACAACTACAGTGTCGCTTCCACATAGGGATAAAGGAATCATCGTCTCTGGTTCAGAAACTTGCCCAACATCATCAAGAAAAATGTGTGTGAAATGATCTCGGGTAATGTTCTTATGTCGCAGCAGATAAGAAATCATGTATGTTGTTATAACAATCCTGTAGTGCTTCAATTTTTCCAAACAGGGGCATTTGAATTTTTTATGTTTAACAAAGCAGTACTGGATCAATATAGGATCTACATCTTCATATTGACGGCTTGGGGCGTTCAGCCTGAAGATATCACAAGGGCGGCAAGTCATATGTGGCAGGAGCTTTTTCAATAGAAGGTTAGCTAATGCATTGGTAGCAGCACATACGAGAACATTTTTCCTTTGTTTGACTGCTTGAGAAATGGCCTCTACAACTGTCAATGTCTTGCCAGTTCCTAGAGGTCCATGTATGACATATGGTGGAAGACCATGGCAGCCAAGTATCCTTGCAACCGCATTTTTTTGCTTGGTGTTTAAGTGTGGGATCAAAGGCAAAAAATACACCTTTTCCACAGTTCTTACTGGTGATTGGGAGGGAAATAAAATCTTAGCTCCGAAATGTTGTGCACTCTTTAAAGACCTGTAGAGCCTCCAGTCAACTTCATTGTATCCGAACTGAACAGTGCACTGGTACTTGGGATGGTGATTATGATGATTGTTGTAGAACTCATAACCGAACTCTACAAATATCCCATTCGTTGCAACCTTTGTAATGGTGCCCTGACGAAAATGCCAAACATATAATTAATTATTGGTTACTAACTTTGTAAGTCTGAGCATGTGTACCAACATAGGTAACAGATATATTGTCCCCGTGGAGTGGTGATGGCCTCCTTTCTGCCAAACCAGGGACTTCAATAAATGGAAAGTCATTCAAAAGTTCTAATGAGACACCGCGCATGTCAAATGATCTTATTAACTCCTGCAAGTGGACATCTGAAGTTACCAAATAACAATTTTTCAAAATAAAATTTGCATATTAATACTATTAATCTACTATGGATGCTGAAATACCTTGAGATGGGATTCTTCCATGGTTAAAAGAGACATGAAAGTTTCATAGTAGTTTGCCACGCTAAAATCCAAGGAAAAGGCATCAGGTCTTCGTCTAATTGGACCATGCTCATGGATACATGGCACAATTGGAGAGTAATCAAGTTTTATATTTTGAGAGCATCTCCAATAATGAGGTGTACGAACATATAAGGCTTTAGAGATATTATCATCGACCATTAGACAAGCTACACGTTCAATCGTCGTATCTCCGAAACAAAAATGCACAACTAATGTATGCAAACCAATATCTTTAGGCATACATGTGAGCCAAACTATCTTAGTCCGTCCAGGCAGAAGTGTAATGTCTTCTAGATTAGATTTACCACCATCTAGTGGTGAACTCATTGATAAAACAAAGATGTTTTCTGGGATTGAACCAAATATTTTTATCCTACATAAAAACACAGATTCAGGAGAGGTATTCTCTATTTTTACGGTGTCTGAACATGTTTCTCCAAAGAGGATGGATTTTGGTTTGCCGTCAATGAAAGTGAAAGGATCTGTAATCATCACATGACCATAATCAGGGTCGTGATGCTGATGAAGACCATTATTTTGATAATCAATGAACTTTACTTAAGGCTTGTCATCGGCACATGAGAATTCATCATCTGAAACATTACTGATATAAGTTTCGATCTTGAATCCTTAAAAAAAGTAATATGCTAACAATGCTATAATAAACTAGACAACATGATACCAACCCAAACATGCCAATATACTTTGGTAAAATAAGACGGATGAGTTGACAGTTTTTGGTAGCAACTAGCAACCCAAACAGCGGCGAAATTGGCATGCCAAATGTTTAGCCTTTCATCTATCATGGTCTAAAGCCGGCTGATGATTCAGAGCATGTGAACAGCAAACCTTTCAAGTCCCATGACAAGTAGCATCAATATTTTCATGATGGATGTATTAACGTCAACACTATGTTACAGATTTATGTCAGGAAATTGAATACCATAAAACCCTCCATAAAACCCCACTAGACTGGCCTAAGTTTGACCAGCAACAATCCTAATTGGACAAACTTACTACATGGTTAAAAAATTTATTCACAAATCAATTAGAATACGGAGCTTTGCGCTTTTGAGTTATATGGCATGTACACTTCACCTTCTATGACATTATCAAATTGCCCCGCTGCAACCTGATGATGGCCACTATCTTCTACAAAGCAGCAGAATAAGCAATCAGACACTATGGTGCATTAACTTACAATAGAAAGGAAAAGGAATGACGACAAGGCATAAACACAGAAAGTTCAGGATACCTTTAGCATCTCTGCTCAAATGATCCATTTCTACAGCAGTATCAAAGCTCCTATGGAAATCCCTGGCAAGTAGTAGAACTTTCCTTTTCAGGGATAAAATAATCACAAAATAGGCACCTTCTTCTTATATGATGTGGCAGTGCTCCTGCCTTTAATTCCAAACAAGAGAGAGAGAGAGCGCCTGCTTGGTTACTACAACAAGAACAACTGCATTCATAGCCAAAATTTCTAGACATGCCTAGAATTAGGTTGGGCAAACATTGAAAGGCATCCAAGCAAGTTCTGATTTCCTACACTCGCCAAAACTACAGGATGGAACTAAAACATCCAATCAAATCAAATGCTCGTGAATTGGGTGGGGGTGGTGGCGGGGCGGAAGAGGTGGTGGGCTACCACACCCTCCGCCTCCCCATCATCCTGCCTGCCCCGCCCCGCTATATGCCACTGCCGACTGGGGCCCCGTCTCCGCCGCTAACCTCGATCAGTACCAAAGTTCTTGAAATAAAGGCAACACGGATGTACATTACTGACGCAAGTTCTTAAATCATTGCTCCATATCAGAAACAATCCGAGCGCTTCGAACCCAAGACAAAACTAGAAGAGCGCAAACCACCAGTTTCGATGTGTACGAGCAAGGACGTAGGGCCTGACCTGTGTGACGAAGAAACGAATCAATCAGCGCCGACGGCCACGACTGCCGCTCAACTGCTCAAGTCCTCCGAGGGGTGGAAACTGGGAAACCAAGCACACGGAATCCGAAAAGTCCAAAGCGGTCGCGGACTTTCAACCCCACGAAAATACGTTAATGAAAAAGATAAAAACTGGGCAAACTCGTCAGTTCCCACCCACTACCATGTGGGTCCTGGAATGCGGGCCCGATGTCAGTCGTGGGAGGTATGATAGGCGACGCGAGCAACAACCGAAGACGAGGAGTAGTAAATGGACCCTGTGGGCCCATGCCCGTGGCAACACCGGGATTAGCGGTTTGCACTTGCACATTCCATGTTGTGGTGTGGCTCCGAGCGGTTTTCCGGCAACCGTATCTTAAAATCTCCTGATCCCTGTAGTAGCTTGCGCCACGTCCCGACGAGCCGTGCGTGTGTAACCTGCCACGCGGGACAGCCGTAGCTTGGGTTTCGTAATCACCGAGCCGTGCACCAGAAAAATGTGAAATTCCTTCATGCGTAAACAAGGGGGAGTGCTAGCGTGTCACCCGACGACGCGGAGCAGGTGGTACGATCCCAACGTACAAATGGCACCAAGCCGCGTAACCTATAGGCTGAAGCACCGCGTGTGCATCATGGATTGTGCGTAACCCAGCGGGTCCAGCTTAATTGATCATCGTCGCGATGTCACAGACGAGGTAGGAGTAACTAATAACTAATAGGTGATACCCCGCGCGTTGCTGCGGGAATTTTTAAGCAAAATTTTAAGGTGACATGTGAAAGTAGAAACACCAAAACGATTACATGACGATATTTATCTGTAAACAATAATATATATGAAAGCATGTTAATTTTGTTGAGCGAGAACCATTCTTAAATGATTGATCCTATATGTATTTCAACTGCGAGAATTTTATGGCGAGCTACTCGCAAATACAACATGCTATTAGTCACAGAAAATCGACGAAGGCATAGTGACATGGCATGTAGTGGGTTCTGACATGGCGCGTTGAGAGGCAAGAGAAATCGTTAGTGGGTACCAATTAAGCTTAATTGCAGAGTGGATGCAGTACGTGTGTGCGTCATGGATTGTGCGTAACCCAGCGTGTCCAGCTTACTCCTCAGGGCGGGCGGCGCTGTTGTGGCTGTGGACGACACGACAGGATTGGAGCGGAGGCACCTGCAGCAGCAGGCCCGTCCCGTCCCGTCAAGGCTGTACACACGACACGACACAGTCATCGTGCGTAACCCTTGGCTTGGCAGCAAGCCGCGTAACCTAGGCTGAAGCACCGCGTGGCACACGTAACGCAGCGGGTCCAGCTTACTCCTCGGGGCGGGTGGCGGTTGTGGCTGCGGACGACACGACGGGAGTGGAGCGGAGGAGGGAGGCCCCGTCCCGTCGTCCATCATAATAATGATGGTGCACCGCGGGGCCCACAGCGGCCTGCCCTCACCGCAATTTGCTTCTCCCCGAAGCGAAGCCCGCGCCGGGGGGGGAGGCTACTGACGCATCGTCCATGGAATTCTCTAGTGCGCAGCCCGCTGAATGGCACCTGCGTAACCGAGACCTTGCAGGTTACGCGCTTATTCGACACCACCCGCCGTGTCCCGCGGCAACCAAGATGCTGGCGTGCGTAACCCAGGCGGCCATCACTGTAACCTGCACTGCCTCGGTTACACACGTGGACGCCTGGGATACACAGCATGCTTTGATCAAAGGCATATGCTATGGTAAGTTGGTAACCCAACCGCGAGCCATGTTGCTCCACGCATTCGTCATGGTTCCTCGTGCGTAACTTGTCGGGCGCTGCCAACAAAAGGTATCGGTTACGCATTCCACTTCACCTGCCGTCTCTTGATGTGCCCAACTTAGGAGGCCTCTTGACCCCTCTGTTCCCTCTTGATGTGCGGGCCTGACACGGTGGAGTAGCAGAAATACAAGACTACAATCCCGGGAGATCATTGTAGGTGGGAAAAAGAAAGGAAAGGAAAAAACAACAAACTATATCAATGAACCACCCGACGAAGTATGATCTAGATTTTTTTGTAAGAAACATCCGTAATAGATTTGTCTCTCTATTTTCCATCCATCCGTGTAATTAGTTTTACAATTAAATCATGTTTAGTCTTCCTAATATTCGTTTTACAATTGCTACAGTAAATTTTCACAAATTTTGTGACGAACTAAACAAAGCATTATTTGGAAACTATATATTTTTCTTCGAAATTTTACTTTGCACAAAAGTCAAAACAAGTGTCAGGCTGCTTGCACTAGCTTTGTTGGATTGTCTTCTTGTCCTTCTTTTATCTGCGTTGTTGGGTGTTTACCCTTCCTTTTTCACCAGCGGTGTCTGTCCGCCTTCGGCCTAGCGCGGGCCTTTTCTGCTTCTCCCCTCCCAATGCCCCCCACAGTTACCCACTGCTCTACCTCCATCGAAGAAGAAGAATTCAAGAGGCAGTCGTGGTCGTCGGCGACGGCGGCAGCTCATTTCTTGGGAGTGGGCCGCTGATTTCTTGTTCATCGGCGGTGATTCGTTCGTCCTCAAAGGCACAGGCCAGGTTAGGTTTTGCTCGTTAATTTACGGACGAATGGCTTAGTTCTACGACTTTTATTTGAGTTGGATTTGAGATTCAGAACATGCTGCTATTCATTTGGGTTGTCAGAGACGACCAGCGGTGATATTTGGTGAGAATGGTTCAATCTAACTCAAACACAGAAGGAATCCCTGGTATGTAGCTATTTTTTGTATCTATGCCTTTGTCTATGGGATTATGAATTGTCATTGGTTGATTGGTTGATTGTTGCACTTGAAGATACTGTTCACTAGTTGCATCTACCAAGGGACTCAAGTCTTGACGTTGCAGTGGTTCATCCTGGCAAAGATGCAAAAGGTACTTATTGACAAGTAAATTCTATATAATTTCATGTGCTGATTGATTTGATGCTAAAGGGTCAAATCATGTAGTGAGCGTGTCCATTCAGGATTGAGGTTGGTCAAATTTATTTTGTTTTGACTATCAGCTATTCACGTGCCTAAACCATAAACAGGCTAAAATTCATATAGTATCATGTAACTATTTTCTTATTTCTTATCTCTTTATACTCCCACATTGGGCTGCTGGGTCACGGGTTGTGTTGAACCTGCGTAACCGAAGTCAATGCTACTTGCATGGTTCAAGAACACTTTCATAATATATAGTAATTTTTATTTGTTATTATTCATTTCCATACTTATCTTTGGGGTCAGAGGTACCAATCTGTCTGTCCATAACTTGAATTGATTTATTGTTCGTCCTGTTGCTAAAGGTTATGGCTCCAAGAAGAGATCAAGAAATGAAGGTGCCCAAAGAAAAAGAAAAAGGCTCACTGAGCCTTCAGATTCAAAATTAGACCCCTCAAGCAAAAATGTAAAACAAGACACAGAGTGCATCTTCATATTCACAACCAACCCAATGGTGCGGATTCACACTATCTGATTCCATGCACAACTACTTTTTTTATGTTAATTAGACTGTTGCCACAAATAATTCTATATATTTGTATTTGCCAACAGAAGCATCAAAGGCTATCAACAAGGTGCTCTCCCCAGAAAATGATCAAAGCTAACAATGACCTGCATCACAGTCAGAGAAAAAGAATATGTGAAATTGGTTTTGGTGATTATTTGGAGTTGAAGCTTGAGCACACCTTTTTGCAGATTGGTGCATGGATGCTGATTCACTTTGATCTAGAAAACATGTGCTTTAATTTTGGTTGTGCTGGAAGTGTCCCTATAAACAAAAAGAGTCTTGCAAGGTTAACTCGATTGCCATCCACTGGGAAAAAAATTGAACCAAGCAAGAATGGCTGCGTCCATCAGTTCAAAGAAAAACTGGCTATACTCCAAACCAAAAAGGGATTACCGGATGATCATTTACTTGATGAGATCAAGAAGGGCAAAGATGATGACCTTTTTGTCTCTTGTTGGCTTTTGCTTTTATCTGACAAGATATTGGCTCCTGACACACTTAACAATGTCAGCCCTAAATTGCTGAATATTTACCACGATGTGACACTTATAATGTCCTATGACTGGGTTGGCTACATACTGGAAGATATTAAAAAAGTGCCAAGGATATAAAGGAAAAGATTGAGGGAGATCACAAAAGTAGCTATATAAAAGGATCAACATATTTACTTGTAGTAAGTACTATACACATCATATCGCAGTCATGTTTCGGGAGTTATTTTTTCTTTATTTTGGTTGCTCATACATCTCCTGTTTATGCAGATATATTTGTTGGACTGGCTCGAACATGGGAGGAGTATTGAACCATGTGTTGGACAACCTCGTTTTAAATTTTGGGATAGCTACAATGAAGTGAAACAGGTTGAAAAAGATCATCGGTTGAGATATGGATTTTTCAGAAAACTAAAGGTAACTTTTGATTTTGTCTTTTTTCAACCTCATGATTTGCTGTTGTTTTGGCCTAATAATTTTTTGCATTTTTTTGATTCATCTCATTTTTACAATGTAGTTGAAAAATGTCAAGAATACTTGTTATGCACAAGATTTCCATTGCACAGATGTAACAACAAATGTTGATAGTACCCATGTGTCACCACAGGTGAGTTTTGCAAACCTTGTTTTCCTTGCTTCTATGTGACTGTACTTTTATGAATGAACAAAATACAAATGTACTGCACCATACCAATATTGCGAAACATACCAACTTTATAAATATGTTATTAAAACATTGGATTTGAATTTTCTATAATATGTAGTACAATATAATTTAATATTTCCGGTCTTGATCAATCATTGTCTTTTTAACAGTTACTTTCACAAATTTTGGAGACTCTTGATCGTGCAAATGCACAAATTTTGGAGAATCTTGATCATTCAAATGCGAATTCAGCCAGCACGTTGTGGTTTATTGGTTCTCGCAAACAAATGATCAAGGATCATCAGGAGAAACTTGATAAGAGTACACAAAATCCTCTTGCTGCTGGAATTGCATCGGCCATCAAGGCGAATGGAAACCGTTGTGAAAACTACAATAAATCAACTAGAACAGAGGAATTGTCTGAGCATCAACATCACCAGGTTCTGACATAAGATGCATAGTTTCAATTGTCATTTTGCAGTGAGAAATTAGTTCAAAACTCCTAATTCCCAAGTGTTGCAGGAAGATGCAACATCAGATTCTCATGACTCCCACGCTATGGTAATAACACCGACTGTGATGGGGCTACTGAGTTCCTTTACATTTTAAGTCAGACATAATTGATAGCTTCCAGTTTTTAGTGTCTATTGCAATGCAGTAGGCACGGTCTGTTTTAATTCTGCTTCCAGTTCTGATTCTATGTTGAACTCAAATGATTTGATTCACATAGTTGAACTTATCTTACCAGAGAATTTTTAATCCCTTGCATAGGCACATAACCGAGATTGCTTGGTGAGACTAGACGGCTCTCCAAAGGACCCCTTCAGGTTAGCATAGAGGATTGTGCTTCAAATGATCATTAGTGTTGCTTCACTAATAGTACGAGTTAACTTTTGATGATGCGAACAAGATTATAGGGAAATCATTCGGTTCAAAAGTTTATATGTTTATATGATCTCATCACTCGGTTCAAAAGATTATATGTTTGGCTTATGTAGGGAAATCAAGAAAAAACCAAGCGTGGTGGAAGCGAACAAGATGCTTCATCCGTGGGCACCATTCAGCTTCATCATTCTGAGTTACCTTGGAACCTCCTCATGGCTGCTACAGCATTGGTATCGGAACCATTTAATTCAGTTGCAACTAATGTGTTGAGTGAAACTTACACAGTACTAACTGTTGAATTCTAGGAACATACTAACACACCTAGAAACCTGGAGGTACCACTAGGATGCTCTCCAAAGGACCCCCTTAAGTTAGCATAGAGGATTGTGCTTCAAATAATCATTAGTGGTTCTTCATTAATAGTACAAGTTAACTTTTTGATGATGCCCAGTACTTCCAAGATCATGTAATTAATAGTTTTTTTACGAAGCTATCTTTATATCCATGAGCGCTAAAAAATGATTGAATGAAACAGGCATTACGAAGTGGAGTTCCGTATGACCTAGCATTTGTTCAATACTAGCGCTGAAATTAAGCGCATAAAGCTATCGGTTCAAATGATACGATTAGAAAATAGCAATCACAGATTGCAGATGTCTCTTGTTCTGTAGTAGCCTGTGTCTGCAATTCTGCAGCAGGAGCACGACATCCTGTTTGCTATTCCTTTTGTTTCTCGTTCTTGACGTGGAGTTTGGATCAGTTCTGCAGCAGCACATCTCGTTGAATAATTGATGTGCTTTATTGCTCTTGCATAAATCTCACCACTCAGTTCAAAAGCTTATATGTTTGGATTATGCAGGGAAATGAAGATAGTACCATGTGTGGTGTAAGTGAAGAAGATGCTTCGTCTGTGGCCTGCATTCAGCCTCAAGATACTGAGTTGCCTGGGGAAAACTCATCGTGGCTGCTGCAAAATTGGTATCTGAACCATTTAATTCAGCTACAACTAATGTGTTCAGTGAAACTTACATAGCACTAACTGTTGATTGCGCATTTTCAATTTTTTGGGTTATTTGCTGAAAAGCTTTAATATATTGCTTCACAGACCGAAAGTAGATTGGAGAACCCAGAATGCGCAAGATATGATGTCTCAACTAGTGTCAAAGAGGTACATTAGCTGTTTTTAACAAATTCTCATTCACCTGTGCCTAAAAATGTAGGCTCGTGATTAGCTGTTAAAACTGAGTGTCAATATGATACGCATCAGGATCAGAGAGGGTCTTCATATTCACATCGCCAAGACGATGATGAAGAGGTGCATGACGTTTTGGATGAACGAAAGGAGAGTGAGGTTAGTATATATCTTTTGTATAAAACTGAATCCTTTCAAAATCTTCTGAGCTAATATTCTGATTCTATGTTGAACTCAAATGATTTGTTTCACATAGATGAACTTATCTTACCAGAGTACTTTTGATCCCTTGCATGGGCACATAACCAAGGTTGTTTTTTTCAAATTCTAGGTACATACACCTAGAAGCCTGGAAGTACCATTAGGATGCGCTCCAAAGGATCCCCTTCATGTTAGCATAGAGGATTGTGCTTCAAATAATCATTAGTGGTTCTTCATTAATAGTACAAGTTAACTTTTTGATGATGCCCAGTACTTCCAAGATCATGTAATTAATAGTTTTTTTATGAAGCTATTCCTGTATATCCATGAGCGCTAAAAAATGATTGAATGAAACAGGCATTACGAAGTGGAGTTCCGGACGACCGCAGTTGTTCAATACTGGCGCTGAAATTAAGCACATAAAACTATCGGTTCAAATGATACGATTAGAAAATAGCAATCACAGATTGCAGATGTCTCTTGTTCTATAGTAGCATGTGTCTGCAATTCTGCAGCAGGAGCACTACATCCCGTTTGCTATTCCTTTTGTTTCTCTCGTTCTTGACGTGGAGTTTGATCCAGTTATGCAGCAGCACATCTCGTTAAATAATTGATGTGCTTTATTGCTCTTGCATAAATCTCATCACTCAGTTCAAAAGCTTATATGTTTGGATTATGTAGGGAAATCGAGAAAGTACCACGTGTGGTGTAAGTGAAGAAGATGCTTCGTCTGTGGCCTGCATTCAGCCTCAAGATACTGAGTTGCCTAGGGAAAAACTCATCGTCGCTACTGCAGAATTGGTATCTGAACAATTTAATTCAGCTGCAACTAATGTGTTAAGTGAAACTTACATAGCACTAACTGTTGATTGCGCGTTTTCAATTTTTTGGGTTGTTTGCTGAAAAGCTTTAATGTATTGCTTCACAGACCGAGAGTAGATTGGAGAACCTAGAGTGCGCAAGATATGATGTCTCAACTATTGGCAAAGAGGTACATTAGCTGTTTTTAACAAATTGTCATTCACCTATGCCTAAAAATGTAGGCTCGTGATTAGCTGTTAAAACTGAGTGTCAATATGATACGCATTAGGATCAGAGAGGGTCTTCATATTCACATCGCCAAGACGACGATGAAGAGATGCATGATGTTTTGGATGAACAAAAGGAGAGTGAGGTTAGTATATATCTTTTGTATAAAACTGAATCCTTTCAAAATTTTCTGAGCTAATATTCTGATTCTATGTTGAACTCAAATGATTTGTTTCACATAGATGAACTTATCTTACCAGAGAACTTTTGATCCCTCGCATGGGCACATAACCAAGGTTTCTTTTTTTCGAATTCTAGGTACCACTAGGATGCTCTCCAAAGGATCCCCTTCAGGTTAGCATAGAGGATTGTGCTTCAAATAATCATTAGTGGTTCTTCATTAATAGTACAAGTTAACTTTTTGATGATGCCCACTACTTCCAAGATCATGTAATTAATAGTTTTTTACGAAGCTATTCCTGTATATCCATGAGTGCTAAAAAATGATTGAATGAAACGGGCATTATGAAGTGGAGTTCCGAACGACCACATTTGTTCAATACTGGCGCAGAAATTAAGCGCATAAAACAGAAAATAGCAATCACAGATTGCAGATGTCTCTTGTTCTGTAGTAGACTGTGTCTGCAATTCTGTAGTAGGAGCACTACATCCCGTTTGCTGTTCCTTTTGTTTCTCGTTCTTGACGTGGAGTTTGATCCAGTTCTGCAGTAGCACATCTCGTTGAATAATTGATGTGCTTTATTGCTCTTGCATAAATCTCATCACTCAGTTCAAAAGCTTATATGTTTGGATTATGCAGGGAAATCAAGAAAGTACCACGTGTGGTGTAAGTGAAGAAGATGCTTCGTCTGTGGCCTGCATTCAGCCTCAAGATACTGAGTTGCCTGGGGAAAAACTCGTCGTGGCTGCTGTAGAATTGGTATCTGAACCATTTAATTCAGCTGCAACTAATGTGTTAAGTGAAACTTACATAGCACTAACTATTGATTGCTCATTTTTAATTTTTTGGGTTATTTGCTGAAAAGCCTTAATGTATTACTTCACAGACCGAGAGTAGATTGGAGAACCCAGAATGCGGAAGATATGATGTCTCAACTAGCGACAAAGAGGTACATTAGTTGTTTTTAACAAATTCTCATTCACCTGTGCCTAAAAATGTAGGCTCGTGATTAGCTGTTAAAACTAAGTGTCAATATGATACGTGTCAGGATCAGAGAGGGTTTTCATATTCACATCGCCAAGACGACGATGAAGAGATGCATGATGTTTTGGATGAACGAAAGGAGAGTGAGGTTAGTATATATCTTTTGTATAAAACTGAATCCTTTCAAAATCTTCTGAGCTAATATTCTGATTCTATGTTGAACTCAAATGATTTGTTTCACATAGATGAACTTATCTTACCAGAGAACTTTTGATCCCTTGCATGGGCACATAACCAAGGTTGCTTTTTTCGAATTCTAGGTACATACACCTGGAAGCCTGGAAGTACCACTAGGATGCTCTCCAAATGATCCCCTTCAGGTTAGCATAGAGGATTGTGCCTCAAATAATCATTAGTGGTTCTTCATTAATAGTACAAGTTAACTTTTTGATGATGCCCAGTACTTCCAAGATCATGTAATTAATAGTTTTTTTACGAAGCTATTCCTTTATAGCCATGAGCTCTAAAAAATGATTGAATGAAATAGGCGTTACGAAGTGGAGTTCCGTACGACCTAGCATTTGTTCAATACTGGCGCTGAAATTAAGCGCATAAAACTATCGGTTCAAATGATACGATTAGAAAATAGCAATCACAGATTGCAGATGTCTCTTGTTCTGTAGTAGCTTGTGTCTGCAATTCTACAGCAGGAGCACTACATCTTGTTTGTTGTTCCTTTTGTTTTTTGTTCCTGACGTGGAGTTTTGTCCAGTTCTGCAGCAGCACATCTCGTTGAATAATTGATGTGCTTTATTGCTCTTGCATAAATCTGCAACTAATGTGTTTAGTGAAACTTATATAGTACTAACTGTTGATTGCATGTTTTCAATTTTTTGGGTTATTTGCTGAAAATCTTTTAATGTATTGTTTCACAGACTGAGAGTAGACTGAGAAGAAAGCATAAAGATCTTTTTTTTCAGTGACATATTTTCAACCTCCTGTCACTGCAGGCATCATCATACATGACGAAAGATACCCATGACAAAATACCAGTGGATAAGATAACTGCTACATCAAATGAAGTTAAAAGGGGAAACTGTAAGATGCAACAAGCCAATAAGGATTTACAAGAACGTGACACAGAATAACCTTGTTCTGTAACTTTGACGACCTATCAATGTGACAAAAAGGAAATAAACAAACCAGACGTTGAAGAAAACTGTCGTGGGAGGCAAACTCATGAAAAACGAAGGAAACTCCTTGAGGAATTGTTATCACTTCAGCGCCAGAGGTACATGACTATGTCTATATCATTGATGAATTAATATTCTTGTCTTCTGCATGAGTTTTTATTTACGTAAAGCCTATCGTATGTTGTGCAGAGAATTTATATTTTCTTCTGATAAATTCGGTGCTATAAGAGCCAATGAGTTGGTAGCATGTTACACCAATGAAGATTGTATGAAGCAATTACTAGATGTAGTAATTAAAATCATGCGGGCTGAAATGGATTCTAAATTAATATTTTCACTGGATGAAGTGGACACTTTGATGGAAGGGGGTGAGATGCATTTGCAAAGTGCTCTGGTTACATCAAAATTGGGAATAACGGAGATTTCAAAACTGACTACATGTGATATGGTAGATACCTCTTATATCAGTTTTTCATATATTTCTTTTTAGTGTGATGTTTGATTTATTGTATGTCATGCACATGTCAGCTTCTGGTGCCCTTGCTCAACAAGGAAAATTGTGCCTTGTATTCATATGCTACCAAAGGGAAAGATATGAAAATATGTGTTATCTGCGCAGCTAAAAAAGTTCTGAGTAAGGCTGCAAAGAAAAAGCTACTTGACAGGTTGATTAACCTTTTAAAATATAATGATTTTCAAATGAAACGGATGTGGAGCATAAATTCTTTCAAGACAGCTGAAGTAATCCTTGCTGATGAAAAAAAATGTTTGGATTCTATCTTTTGAAATTCATTGAAAGTTGGGATGGGACAATGATTCACGGAATAATTGATAAGGTGATTTATTCTTTAACTTTGCCGTTTGACAATATGTTTACATAAAAAACAACTGAGAATAGGTTTCATAAGTACCTCTGCTCTAAATACTCTCTTTTAAGAAGGAGACCATTGAAGATTTTCGACTAGTTCTGCTGGAGAAGGTTCTGGGCAATCCAAATAACAAAGCTCATATTCCTGAGAATATCAAGAATTATCTCCCCTGTAATTGTAGACGACACAAACTCCTTGGTGAAGTGTTAAAACTTCAAGACACTTGGTACAAACACTTGTCTTTATCACTGATCGATTCTTGTTTCTTCCATTAGTTTATCTGCTAGAACTAAAAGCAAGTTATATGATTTTGCAGTGGCAACATATTTTCAAGCCCCAAATATGGTACTGTACTTTCCAAGGACCTGGCAACTACTTACATTGACGGAAATGATTTGTCCGATGATTTTTTTGACTGTGCTGTTAAATTTATCATTGATGATCTTTCTCCAAAAGATTCAAAATTTATATTTATAGTGACTCAGACTGTAAGTGTCATCTCTATTGCAAGTGGAATCTTTTTTAATCCATGAATATACATTATATATATATATATTGATTTTTTTTGTTACTGCAAGCAAATTTTGCTGGCCGACTATTGGGACTACTCCACCTTCACAACTTTGATGAATTTGGATCATGAGATGCGACAAATCGATTGCTTCTGCCAAAGTGGTAAGCGTCTTGAATTCAGCTCTCTTTTCTTTTGACAGCTAAAATGATGCCCACATGTAAAAGAAACCTAACCCAGCCGTGGAGTAGTCAGCATGTAATCAGAATTTTATTTCTATCTTTTGATACTATGAAGACTAATTTATTTCAATTATTCTGCACTTTGTCAGATACTGGTGCCAGTGCTAGCACATTCACACTTCACTTTGTATGTGTTCAGTATGAACAAGAAGTCTAGAAAAATATATATTCTAGATTCTTTAGAAAGGGATTATGAAGGAGACGGAATGGAAAAGTGAGATGTGCATCATGAGGCTACAAAAAAAAGATTGCTGGTAGGATGAGTATGTTTGTTAGGGATACCTGTCCGCAACTGGAAATGAACTGGAGAGAAGATGATTATGTGTACATTAAGGTCACAGCCCAGGGAAACAAACAGTATTGTGGATTCCATGTTTTGAAATATTTGCAACTTTGGACTGTGGAAGGATTACTTAGCACAGTTGATATGGTGAGTTTTAAAAAAAAACCTTTTCCATTCATTAGTTTGTCTTTTCTTCATTATTAACAGAAGAGTAGAATCAGTTTTTGCTATCACTAAATAAAGATTAGAGTACATGTGGGTATAATTTTATTTGCTCTCTAACTATTTCTTTGTTGTAAGCAGGAGATGATTGAGGAATTTCGTCTAGAGCTGCTAGAAAAACTCCTCTCGCATCAAAGTAATGACACTGTTATTCCTGAGTAGATTAAAAAATATCTCCCATGAGACCACTGAGGCACAGCTACGAATGGCAATGGGTCGGGTTCGGAGCAGATATCCGCGGATTTTGGGTCCCTGGGTTGTAGGTTTGCTTCAGATTTTCGCCCACAGGTTCGCGGATTCGGATATCCGCAACGCTTTGGGTTTGGGGCGGATTTTAGATTTCGCCCACGGATGCCAATTGGAGCTTCGCAAATTTGCGACTCTTTTTATTTCACAAGGTGAAGATGATTCCACCATAATTGATGAATGATAAATTGTCTGTTGTTATTCGTTTGGAGGACTATATATGGATGTTGATTTGTGTTTTCCACTTTTATTGAACTTGTAGTGTGCTGAATTGTATTGTTGCATACTTCTGAAATAGTTTGGACAGTGTGTGATGTACTGATGTATTGTGTGCACTTGTTTTTTATGAAGTATTTTTCCGGATTTTGGATTATCCGTTGGGTTATCCTTGCACAGCAGCACACGGAAGGCAACGCCATGCACATTTGGCTAAAAAAATGGCTCATGGTGATGATATTATGTGGTTGCTCCCTGATGACTCATCTAAACTTCAAAATATACGACACATAAAAAAATCGTCTCCAACATTATCTATATTTTTATCCTACTTTATATATTTTTTCAATATAATCATATATGCACCATTTATTTGATTTATCTTATATTTATTTTTATCTTACATCAAACACAACAAGCTACTTTAGGGGTCCAAGAACAAGAACGAGAAGAAAATTAAAAAATTCCAATGCATGACAGGGAAAAGGGGGAGCGGACCCAGTCTTCACCGGGATGACCAAATGGAATTGGGGCGAAAAGGCAACGCCTCCAGCGAGGGAAGCTACACCGACGGTGCAGCCGTTGCCGGCACCGACCGAGGTCGTGCAAGGCTTTCGCCGAATCCCAAGACCAACTCCTCGCCGGCGATCTTCAGGCTTGGGCAGCAGGCGCACCGATGGAAAAGCAGCCAGAGCACCGAGGCGACAACAACAAAGCACCAGCAGGCCGGCAGACCACGACTCACGCAAATGGCGCAGACGGCAGACAGGACCGAACCACGTCAACACAGACGACGACGGCGAAGGACCGGCGGCTGGGGCCGCCAAGGAGGAGAGCCGCACGAGCGGCGATGAGGAAGAGGGGGGGGCGCCGAAGGAGTGGTGATGCGTCAGAGACGGGGAGGAGGGCGCCAACGGTCGAGCGCCGCCGCGGCCAAAGGGAGGGGGCAAAGATGAGGAGCCCCGAACATTATCTATATTTTGATCCTACTTTATATATTTTTTCAACATAATCATATATGCACCATTTATTTGATTTATCTTATATTTATTTTTAGCATAAAGATGGCAACAGGCAAACATAATCATATATGCACCATTTATTTTCAACATAATCAGCCTACACCTCTACGCCGCCGCGGCCACTATTCGAGCATAAAGATGTCAACGGGCAAACAGCCCGCGGAGACCCAAGTATCGTGGCAAGCCCCTAAAGCCGAGAGATTGTGCAACCCTACAACAGTACTTGTGTAACCCAAGTTCCATAGGTCCATTACCGTCTTGCAAAAAGATGGTGTAACCCTGGAAGTTCGCAACACATCGCGCAAGCACAAGCACTTGCACTTGCACTGCACAACACCTTACCTGTCACTTATTAAGGCGCTCATTTCTGCGTAACCCTATATATAGTGTTTGGGCATTACTACTTCGTTGGACCATGCCATATATATACTAGGCACCGCGGCGGCGGCGAACCAGCTCCTCACCCGCACTGTCTCCAAGGGCGAGGTGTTCGTCTTCCCACGCGGCCTCCTGCACTTCCAGCACAGCGTCGGGGCGGCGCTCGCCGTGGCGGTGTCAACGTTCAACAGCCAGATGCTCGGCACGCAGACGGCCGCCGCGGTGCTGTTCGGCGCCATGCTGGTGGTGCCCACCGACGTGCTGGCGCGGGCGTTCCGGACCGGCGCCGGGGTGGTGGAGTGCTTCAAGTCCATGTTCCCGCCGCCGCCCAAGTGGTCAATCGCGCAGGACCAATCTGCAAGGATGGACGTGACTTGAACAAGAGTGGTGCTGGTGCGGGGCGCGAGGTAGCCGGCGTGGCCCCTCCTGGCCGTCGCCGCCGCTGACTCCGGGCCGCTGCCGGGTCCCCTCTTGGGCTGGGTGGGCCGCCGTCGGTGTCCACCCCTCCCTCCGCACCGCCGCCGTCGGTGTCCGCCGCCTCCCTCGACCTGGGCCCAACCCACCGCTGCCGGCCGCCGCAGCTGTGAACGCTCCCCGACGACACGACTACCTGACGAAACATCGGGCACCCCCGTTCCCATCATATGCAATTATGCATGGGGCTCGACGTGGACAATGGTGAAGACACCAAGTCCGGGAGGTGCCAAAATAGTGCGGTCAGGGTGATGACAAGTCGGGGCGGCACGGGCGCGACTATGAGGCCGGGAAGGTGGGGATGACAGTGAGGTCGTGAGACGCAGAGGATGCCGAGTGAGGTCGGGGTGACGTGTGCGCGATGAGAACGATGGCGTGACCGGAGAAGGCGAGGTCGGTCAGACGGCGGTAAGGTTCGAAAGGCGCGGACGAGAACGTTGGCGGAGCGTTGACGTTGGGAAGGCGTGACGGTGTGGCCGAATAGACGACGAGATGAGCAATGTTTTCTCCCGTTGCTGCATGGTGCCAGGCTTATTATGTATGCGTAACCTGCACCGGGTCTGTTACGCACCGTCCATGCTGCACCGCAGCACCGGTCGTGTCCGCGTTACCTGCACCCGCTCGGTTACGCACCATCCAGGCTACAACCGCCAGGAATATGCACACGCACATATAGGCTCCGGATGTATGCGTAACCTGAACCCGCTCAGACTCGGTTACGCACCTTCATGCTGCAACACCGACTGGGTGGTGTCGATTCGGCGCGTAAAAAGACATGCCAAGTAAAAAAAGAGTCCATCTCCAATAGTTTGGCATAATTCACTTGTCAAATCTAGATTTATCTTACATCAGGAACAAAAATATGTTTCTACCCTTCCACCTCTTGAAACTTAAATCAGGAACCCTGAGAAAAAACAAAATTATTTTTATACCCTTCCACCTCTTCTGTTACGGAAGGATGCGCCGTGGATAGCTGCGTGCATATATACGCGCAGGGAGGGGAGGGATGCCAAGTTGCTATTGATGCCAAGTTGTTTCGCCAAACTGTTGGAGGCTAATTTTTCATGTTTTGCCAAAATTAGGTGGATGCCAAACTAAGATAGCAAACTGTTGGAGTTGCTACCTACACCCGCTCGGATTAATTATATACAACAAAAATGCAGTGTATGGTTTGCATAACCTGGATGAGTAGATTACGCAGGAGCCATGCTGTGTGAATGTGTGATGCAAAGTGCAAACGCCTGGGTATAAAGTACCCGACAACAGTTCAGTAAGATCAAATAATTTCTTCAAGCAATGGAACAGTTTAAATGTCATAGCCCATTCACTAGGAGTGATTTTTTCATACATATATGTGGATTTCTATCTTGTTGACACATCAAGTGAAATGCCTTTCAATTGTTGATGAGGACGGGGATACCTTTCAATTGTTGTACTTCGAAAGCCAAAATCCCCTTAAAGATAAAAATCTTTCTCTGGTATATTAGAAAAGGTGTAATCTTGACCAAAGATAATCTAGCTAGGACGCAATGGAAGGGGTGCACTAGTTGCTGCTTTTGTAGTAGGGAAGAAACTATTCAACACCTCTTTTTTTAATAGCCAAAATCCCCTTAAGATGTTGTGGATGACAATATCTATTACTTTTGGTATTAGAGCACCTGCAAATATTTCTAATCTCTTTCGTCCTTGGCTTAGAAGTTTTTCAAATAATCAAAGGAATCAAGTGTTGATTGGTGTGGCAGCTTTTTGCTGGGCTTTATGGCTCTGTAGGAATGAAGTTGTGTTCCAAAGATCAAAATTTGTGTCAATTTTACAGGTGATGTTTAGAGGAACATTTTGGATAAGGAGCTGGTCCATCTCATCCAAAGAAGAGGAAATGAGCATTTTGAAGGGAGCTGAGGATGCTGTTGGTTAGAAACAATGTCGTTGGAGTTTTTTAACAAGAGTGGATGGAATGTTTGGAAAGCGAATTATGGACTAGTCGCCGGTCTTCAAGTGGTTTGGCTAGAGTGTTTCGTTTTAGTTTTGAGACTTGTGTGGTTCCTGGTCTGAACTTGTAAGTTTTTCTTTTCATGCCTTGTTATGTTGATCGCTTGTAAGGCGAACTTGTACAGGACTTAGATCCTGGTGGGTTACAGCTTTGGGCTGTTGATGTTTTCGCTGGCTGCAGGCACTTGCAAGAGTGCTGAGGCCGGAACTTTTGTTCCTTAATCTAAAAAAAGGTGAAATGCCCTTGTTTGTATCCAGCTCACACTCAGTTGCACGCTTCATAAGCTTCTCCCTTTGCACGGATCGCGGTCGGTTTACACGCGGGATACGGTGCCGGTCGGGACGAGAATTGCCCGTTCCCGTTTACTACATCCCTAGCCAGCATAAAGATGGCAACGGGCAAACAACCCGTGGAGACCCAAGTATCGTGGCTAGCCCCTAAAGCTGAGAGATTGTGCAACCCTGTAACAGTGCTCGTGTAACCCAAGTTCCATAGGTCCATTACCTTCTTGCAGAAAGATGGTGTAACCCTGGAAGTTCGCAACACATCGCGCAAGCACATGCACTTGCACTGCACAACACCTTACCTGTCACTTATTAAGGCGCTCGTTTCTATGTAACCCTATATACAGTGTTTGGGCATTTACTACTCCGTTGGACCATGCCATATATATACTAGGCAGCATATCAACAGACAGATCTGAAAGTAAGAAACACGAGTGCCGTGCAAAAGTCGCGGCGGCAGATCTGTGGTTGTCGCGTCTGGTGGCAGACTGCCGTGGCACTGCAGATCATAGCGGCGCACAGGGGACGTCCTGCGCTGGCAGAAGGTAATCTGGGTATGCAAATCTGTGCCTCTATTGCTGGTTTGATTTCTAATGTTTTCGTTGGGGGTGGGGAATTGGGGATTCTGAAACCGGACTTTGCGGAAATCTCCAAGTTTCGTAGTCACATTCACATTGATCAAATTGATTGATTTGAAATGGTTGGTAGTGAGTCTAAGAACTAGTGTATCATTATATATCTATATTGCCTAACCCTTCACCGTGCCAAGCCATGCAACCGCAAGGAAGTCGCCGGCGCCCAGAGGAAGGCGACAGAGGGGTCGACTGGATCAGCAGCCTTCCTGATGAGCTGCTTCTCGAGATACTTGGCCATCTATTCGACCTACGCGAAGCTGCCCGTACCACCGCCATTTCCCGCTGTTGGTGTAACCTCTGGAAGCGGCTTTCCAATTTGGATTTCAACGATGTCGACCCAGATTCTGTCGAAACCGTGCTCGCACAGGTCACCAGCCCCGTTTTGGACAGGCTCGGCGTCTCCTTCAGGACCCCAGTGGCCTCCCAGCGCGTCACTTCACTTCTCCATGCTGCTGCGATTCTGGTGCCTGAGAGTTTCTCAATCCGCGCGGTGGTCCATTTAGAGGGAGATAATGTCATCAGGCTGCCTTGCTATAACCAAACTGTTTCCTTGAAGCTTCACACGAAGAATTTATGCTTTCGGCCACCACGATCCGGCCAATCTACCATGCTCAAGAACCTATCCATGGTCGGGGGCTGCATGGACCCTGCTTCTTTGCTCCCCATATGCCCATGGCTTCGTGTGCTCGAGATCAATGACTGCTGGGCGCTTGATATAGTGAAAGTTCACTCATAGTCGCTAGAGGTGCTCTCTTTGCACACCACAACAGATTTAGAGACCATCAACTGTATCGACATTGATGCCCCCGTGCTTAAAGATGTGAAGGTGCGCATTAAAATGGATTACAATTTCAGCATATCTTTCTTAGCTCCTGCAGTAAAGAATTTTCCCTGGGAATGCTATGGTAAAGCTTGGTTTGGTGATTTGTGGGTCCTCGAAACCATACGTGAGCACAAGCTTCATGCTTGCTACATCTTATCTTTGACATTTTTTTGCTGGGTGAGTCTCCTGCTCTTCTTAATCTTATGTTTATTTTCTATATGGTGCCAAACTGTTATGCGTGTAACTTGATATTGCCTGTTTAAATGGCATTCAAACATTCATTTTTTTCATGTGCAGTGTTCGTCCCCACACTATGATCCTCGTGGTGGTTGGAGCTTTGTGCAAGAGATAGAGTTACTTCCAGCAACCAACTTTTCCATTTTGGAGTTGGATCTAGAAACAGAGGGACACACTTATGGTCCATTAGTATTGCACCTGCTTTGGATTCGACCAGTTATACAAAGGCTTAAGGTGACCCTATCAGTAAGCAAGGTATCCATTGCGATCATCAGTGTCATGTAAACCTTCTTAATAATTTAATTAAGTCTATCATGTTAAATTTACTTTCAGGTTGGAGAATCATGTGAAACAAACTGCCCCCGCGAACAACCTAATAACAAATGGATACGTGATAGTGTTGCTTTGACTGATCTTGAAGAGGTAGAGATTGTGGGCTTCAAAGCAAAGATCATGAAATTGATTTCCTTAAACTATTATTCCAATGTGCAACAATGCGCAGGATGGTGACTTTGAAAGTGATAGGCAAGATATTGCTAAGTAGCGATGGATATAATAAAACCTACAACATCCATAAGGAGTATCCCCATGTGGTATTTTATGTTGTCGGGATCCCCATTGTTGTCGAGGCTGAGGGCATGGTGGTAACTGGAGCTGCTCTTGCTGGGTCAATGGGTCCCCATACCCAGTTGCACTACGAGGTGTTCACCCTGTTGAAACAATCCCTGCATGACCGCTTCGATTCCTTGGACGCCCAAACTAGCCAACTGATATCACAGGTCCATGCGCTACACGGGCGTGGGACTGAGCTGTCGGCTGAAGTGCAGGCGACACTGGTAGACGCCCACGCTATCCTCATGGATGCCAGGGAGCAGTTCACGGAAGCTTTGGAGACAATGTGCCACTCCTTTCCCCGGATTGGCAGTCAGCTGGTGAATATTTGCCTTGTTGCTGATGCCTTGGATAGGTTGCTAGACGTCCTCGCAGCAGGGGAATGCATCCTGGACTGTGTTGTTGCATATTGTGGCTGCTCCTGCTGGGATGCTGGTGGTGGTGCCGGCTAGTCCGACAACCAACGATGGAAGGAGCGGGCGCACCGACGCTGTTGAAATGCGTAACAAAGTTTCAGCGGGTTTTCTTTTTTCTTTCTTTTTTTGTTGTTGAGAATAAAGTTCCATCGGAAGGAGCATCTATGTATTATTATAATACAAAAGTTTATAATACAAAAGTATTAGGAGACACCATGTTAAGTTCCTCCCCTAGAGGGTGTTGCTTATAACCTATTATAATACATAAGTATTAGGAGTCACCACGTTCCTCCCCTAGAGGGTGTTGCTTAACCTAGTCGGTGTTGCATCAAGCTGCACGGATGGTGCGTAACCTTTTAGGTTACGTATTCGCAAAAAGAAACCTTTTAGGTTACACAATGAATCGACACGACGTAGTGGGTGTTGCACGCGCCATGCAGAACAGATGGTGCGTACTGCGTTGTGCGTAGCCGAACCGTGCGTAACTGAGCTGGTGCAGGTGACGCGAAGAATCGACACGACCGGATGCAGCATGCATTTTGCGTAACCGACACCGTGCATAACCCATGTTGCAACTTTTTTTGAGAATACCCATGTCGCAAGTTGGTAATTACCAGTTAGTTTAAGTACAATATTACTAGGTGATACCCCGCGAGTTGCTGCAAAAATTTCTTAAAAGACACTAAGCTGAATAATTGCATGCCATTCGTTCAAATGAGATTAGACACTGGCGCAAATATGGTAGTAGTCTCATATAGAAAAGGCTTATCGAAGAACAGCACGTCTCTGTTCCATCCATTACACAATCGCTTACAATGCCATATAAGGCCTCAGCCAATGCAAGTCATTCTCATGAAACAAGACTTGTAGACAGTTATAATCGACACCGACCCAAGTGTTCCTTCAATGATTTCGGGAGCTCTGCACGGTTTAGTGTATGCGTGATCATTTGCTGCAGCAACCTTTCATGATAGTTGGTGGCCCATTCCTGTCGGTACGAAAATATTGTAAACACAGCATGCCAACATTTGCAAGAACGAATATTAGTACAGTTTTGAGTATTGCTTTATATACACATCAACAAACTCACTGGATTAGTAATATTAGATCCGTCCCAGTTGGTCATGAAGTGTAGGATGTATAGTCCAGAAGCATTAGTAGCCTCTTCATGCCTTGGGACATCTCCATACACTATCAGTTCCTTGGTCCAGTCGATATTCAGTTCAGGACATATACCCCTGACACATTGTGTCATCCTGCTGGCAATTCTATCACATTTGGTTTTCTTGTGCAGCCTCCAATTCTCTTGGTCTTCTCATTTGACCGGGTCCAGTATAGTGACTCTGATCCCAACCTCCTCGTTCATCCCAAAGGAGTATAATGTCCAATTATCATCATTATCATCAAATACTGACAAGAGCAGCTGTTTAAACATGGCCTAGTTAATAAACATGTATTGATAAATGTTGCTTCCGCATTTATAGTTGAGGTAACATATAGTAAGCATTACCAAACTGCATAGCTCCAGGGAATACGGCGTTACCACACTTCTAATCTTCTCAGTGAAATCTGATATATTGTCTTCCCATGTGGAAGCGTCTACATTTACCAAAGACCGCTAAAAAAAGGATCAGAAAAACAAATTTCAAAGCAATTACAAGTAACAATGCACCACAAGAAATTATATATTGAAACCTGGAAGAACCAACCGAAATTGAAGTAAGTATTATTATCTTCCAACCAGCATGACTTTCCTTAGACTCATCATGTGAGATTATTTTTATTCCCCAATCAATAAGACGAATGGTCTGGCGACCAGTTTCCTTGAAACATGGAATCAATTCGTGGGCACTGATCCTATAACTTGAATCCTCTGAACGAATTAATGTTGGACTGCACAAATTTTCATGCAATGGTTATAGACTTGAATTAGAAAGAAAATTCGTATACTTATCGACATCTTTTTCGAAGATGATCATCGCCTACCTTTGGCTATCAAGTTTCATAATAGCATTGAAGAGATTGACATGATCTTCAGTGTTCTGATGCAATTTTTTAATTGTCCTCTCTCGTTGGCTTTTTCGCAGGAAATTGAAACTGTTTTCTTTTCCGTCCTCTTTGCCTCCGCTCACCATATTCACCTTGTCACCGTGAAGTGGCAATGACGACGTCGCATGAACCTTACTAAATTGGCAAGATACACCCTTGCATGCAGTCATTGTTACAACTTCTTCCACCAGCTTTGGATCTTCCATGGGCTGTAATGATCACGATGATGTACCATATCACAAATTAAGTTTTCCATAAGTACATCTACCTTTGAGAGCAAGGTGTGGTTCGAGGACCGGTGGATGGTCGCTTCCTGGTGTGATGAGTGATTGACAACGTGGTGTGGACTGATTCTTGGCTAAGTATTGCAGGTGCAGGTTGCGGCTTGACTGGTGCAGGTGCAGGTGAAGAACAAGCGTGAAAGGTCGTTGCCGGTGAGGCCTCCAGGTGTGGAGAAGACAAGTAGGCTTGGTTCGAGGGACCCGGTGGCCAGCGGATTCAAGTGCGGGCCGCATGGTGGCAAGAACGGCAAGACGAAGTCATGGACGGTTTCTTGGTTGAGCCTCAAAACCAAGGTCGAGCCGGGACTACGTGGGAGCCGAGTCATGAGTGGTGATTGGCGGAGGCTACACCGAGTTCGCGGGGTTTCCGGTGGTTCACCAGAAAACCACTGGGTTCCTTGGTTGATCCACAAAGCCAAGACCGAAGAACCGAAGACGGAGGTGCAGCAGCTCCAGACCGGTCTGACCGGTGGGTCTGACCGGTCTGACCGGTGAGGAGCACCGGTCTGACCGGTGTGCGACGACGCAGTCCGGAATCTTCAAAGCGGAGGACACGCGTCGGGATCGCAAGGCTTGCGTCGAGGCTAAGCAAGTTTGCGGTCGCTGGGCATCCGTCCGATGGAGCGAAGACAAAGATTTCCGAATTCGCCCTTGAGGGGCATGTATCCCTAGTTAGCTAGTAAGGGTATTTTCGTCTTTCGGTTGCCTCCATATAACCCAAGTGGTGAGAGGATGGCAGCCATCTCTTGGAACCCTAGCTCATTTAGTTTTCCTATTTTCCTTCCTATTTTCCTTAGGATTTTCGTAGGACTAGCTTGAGAGCTTCATGGTGAGATCTTGTGAGAGGGAAGGATGATCGGGCGGCAAGCTAGACCTTGTATGAACCTCTTTGGTATGTATAGATGATTCGGCGTGGTTCCTCAAGGCTTGGTTGTGTCTTTCCCGTTTCTCCTTTTTGGTGATTTTCAGAGGCTTTTCTTGGCGAATTTCTTGTGGCGGTTTTGAGACCTTTCTCTTTGGGATTTGGTGGGGGATGTATGCATGAACCCCTCGTGGTTCTTTTCCCTTTGATTTCCCTCCCAAATCCGTGAGTAAAGGGGCTCAATTTTGGGGTTTTCGTGGTTCTAGGGTTCGTGGTGTTCTTGGCGGAAATCCTCCGATGCCTCTTGATTCAACAAGTTTTGGTGGACCAAATCTTGGCTATGGAGTGCCCATGAGGTGTTCCTACTATCCCCAAAGTCTTGTGCGAATCTGTGGAGCAAATCGGGAGATCGGGAGTTGGATTTGGGGGAGTTGACTCGCGGGCGCTGTTCATCCCGAGCTGCCCAGGTGCGACCGGTCTGACCGGTGCTCTTGACCGGTCTGACCGGTTCTAGCCCTTGGTGGGATTTGTCTCGGGGAATAGCCTTGTCCGTGTGGTTTTGTCCCGTGGTCCTGCTGGTCAGTTCTTGGCGTGTTTGGAGTTGTTTTGCTAGGTTTTGTGAGGGGTTCTTCTTCCTTCCAGGTTGTGTTTCGAAAGTGGTTTTTGTTCCAGGGCCTAGAGGAGTCACTGAGGCTTCCTGGAATGTTTGCTGTGCGGCTGCTGTAGCCACCGACCTGACCGGCTCTGTCCACCGGTCTGACCGGTGTCACCGGTCTGACCGGCGCAGGTCATCGGTCTGACCGGTGTAGCACAGGCAGCAAGCCTTGCAAGTTTCCGCTGTGTGTTTTGGTGAGTTCTGGCTCAGAGGGTTGTGTGTTGGCTCCTAGGACCAGTAGCACTCCAGTGGCTGCGTGGTCTTGGCCAACTTGGGTAGTTGAGTCAGAGACGCGATTCGGAAGCCGTGTTCATTTTGTTGGAGTTCTCATCTCCTTCGAGAAGAATTTTTATCGGCTCCCATTCACTCCCCCCCTCTCTGGTTCGCCTAATCGGTCCTTCAGTTGGTATCAAAGCCGGTTCGGGTCTTTATTGACTCTTACCAGTCTAAGATCCAAAGATGGCGTACCAGGAACGGGGTTCGGGTCCTCCGCACTTCGATGGGAAGAACTACCAGATGTGGCAAAGGCGGATGGCGGCGTTCCTCCGCGGAAAGGGTCAGATCCTTTGGGATGTCACGGTGAACACAGCTTATGTTCATCCGATGAACTTCCTTGCTCCAGGATCGAGGGATATGTTCGAAGCCAACAACAAGGCTGTCGACTACTTGTTTCGTGCTCTGTGTCAGCCTGAATTCGATCGGGTTCAGACAGAGGACTTAGCTTGTAGGATTTGGGAGCAGTTGAAGGTTGCTCATGCTGGGAACGCTCAGGTTCAGGCTCGGATGTACGCGACTTACCGGAGAGAGTACGAGAACTTCACTCATCTCCCCGGCGAGTCCGTCGATGCCCTTTTCCAGCGGTTTACGGTCGTTGTGAACAACATGAGAGCCAATGTGGACGTCCTCCCATACAATGATCATGATAGAGCCGTGAAGCTCTTGCACTCGTTGGATCATACCGTATGGGACGGGAAGTTTGAGGCTATTGTTGAGTCCGAGAAGTATGACACCTTGACGGTGAACGAGCTGTTCTCGAAGCTCAAGTCGGCTGAGTTGGACCGTGGTATGACAACCAAGATCGAGAGCCCGACTGATTCTCATAGTCTTGCTCTCGTTGGCGGCAAAGGAGCTAAGTCTAATGCTAACGCATCCTCCAGGATGTACTCTCTGTCTTCTTTGATGTCTTTGCCAGACGAGGAGTTCGACGTGCTTGGAGAGGACTAGCTGGGGTTGCTGACCAGGCGGTTCGAGAGGCTGCACGAGAACCGGGTGAACACGAGGAGGACAGCACGGACGTGCTTTCAGTGTGGCAAGCCAGGACACTTCGTTGCCGACTGCCCGGAGAAGACGGAGAACAAGGACGGCTACAAGGACGGCTACAGGCACCGATCGAGCAAGGATGGCAAGTACCAATCGAGGCGCGATCACAAGCACAAGAACAAGCACAAGGACGAGCGACGGTCGAGGAAGAAGGATGGCTGCAGCAGGAAGGCCTGAGCAATGGTCGGAGCGAGCGACGTCGACTCCAGCTCCGCCTACTCTTCCTCGAGCTTGAGTAGCAGTGAAGATGAAGGTGATCAGCGCAAGAACAAGAAGTCATCCAGGAACTTGAGCGGGTTGAGCTGCTTTGCGGGAGATGGCTTCTGCGGCATGGCCCGTAGCTCCGGCAGCAAGAAGAGCCACCAGAGTGACTCGGATTCTGACTCCGAGGATGAGGTATGTGATGAGCTCTCTTCTTTGCGCAAGGAGAATGATGAGTTGGTTGACTTGCTTGATAACCGCGATCACATGCTTAGAGAGGCCAAGAAGATGAGGAAAGAGCTTAGGGCCTCACTAGAAGATGCTAGGAACCGTGTAGCTGAGCTAGAAACCCAGAACCTAGATGCTAAGCTTGAGATTGATTTGCTTAAGGCTTCTCCTGTGGTTTCTGATGAGATTGATTGCTGTGATTGCTCTGTGTACCTAGTTGATCTTACTGCTCTTAAGGATAAGCATGCTTCTACTTGTGATGAACTAGAAATGCTTAGGGTTGAAGTGGCTGAGCTTAAGTCTAGACCTGCTTCGCTAGGTGCTTGCACTTCTTGCCCTGTTTTGCATGGAAAGATTGATGAGATGCATGCTTACACTGTTTCGCTTGAGGCTAAGTTGAAAGAGCCTATTCCCACTTCTTGTTCTACTTGTGAATTGCATGCAGTCAAGAATTTGGAGCTTGCACATTATGTTGATCGCTTGCAGGATGAGAATGATGAGCTGAGAAAATGTATGAGCTGGTTGTCGGGTCAGGTGCCTCAGCTTGGTATCATGATAGCGGCTTTCAAACGCTATGATGGTCAGGCACTTGGGGCTGACAAGCTTGGAGAGAACAGTGGTGAGGGAGTTGAGAGAGTTGGAGAGATTCCTATCCCACCACCAAACAGACACAAGAACAAGTTTGAGCCCAAGCCTAACCATCTCAGAAACAAACTTGACACTACTCCAGATCCACCCATATTCCCTCACCCAACAAATGATTTTCAGAAACCCGTGAAGTTTGTGAGCCCAAAGGGAGGTGAAGAAGGAGAGAAGAAGGGTGAGAAGCCGAGTGGACAGCCACAACCCAAGCCTAAGCCTAAGCCACAGCCCATAAAGTTCCATTGTGGGTATTGTGGGAGAGATGGTCACAAGGATGAGTTTTGCTTCAAGAGGAAGCGTGAGGAGAGAATGGCTAGAGAGTGGGCTAACAAAGACAGGTACCACCCCTCTAATGGTGTACCTGAGCCTCGTATGCAGATGCCCAGGGCCAAGGCGATTGTGAGGACGGTTCTGGCTTGGGGAGACGGGAAGGCTGCAGGTGCTACTGCTGGCCGAGCTATACTAGTCAGACTGGTGTACTACACCGGTCAGACCGGTGCAGGTCTGGGCAGACAGCGAGTCGGGTTTCGTGCTCGTGAGGATGCTCGGTTTGGTTCTGGAGGTCGTGGTTCTGGTGGTTGGTCTGGAAAGTTTGCAGGTGGTCAGTTTGCTAGGCGTTCTCCACCTCGTGCTCAATACGGGGGTGGGAGGAGTCGTAGCTTTGAGATGGAGAGGAGGAACGATCCACGGTTTTCCTTTCGTGGCTTTCGTCCTCCTCCAGCTAGAGAGGGTTGGTTCCCTCGTAGTGGTTACCGTGGTGGTGTTCGTGGTGGTAGCTTTGATAGGCGTGATAATTTGGTTTGTGCTAACCCCACTTTGGAGCAAATGGCTCGACACTGGTTTTACTCTTTTGGTACTAACCCCAGTGCTGAGTCGTTTGTTCACTCACGTGCTCTCTTTTGAATTTCAGGTGGGAGTCTTGAAGAACATTTGGTTGATTGACTCCGGTTGCTCGAGGCATATGACCGGAGACAAGGGGTGGTTCTCAAGTCTCGTCCCGGTGGTGACAAAGAAGTACATCACCTTTGGGGACAATGGGCGAGGGCGTGTGCTGTCAGAAGGTGAGATTAAGGTAAGTGACAAGATCACTCTCAGGCGTGTCGCTCTTGTTCAATCGCTTGGATACAATTTGCTTTCTGTGTCCCAGTTGATGGATGAGGATTTTGAGGTGTTGTTTCAGCCTGGTGGTTCTCGGATTTTAGATTCTCGGGGGGATCTTGTTTGCATGGTCGTTCCCGAGGGTCAAGTGTTCCGAGCTGATTTCTCTCAGTCTTCTGGTGTGGAGCGTTGCTTCTTGGCTGTTTCTTCGAGTGAGTTGTGGAAGTGGCATAGGAAGTTGGGTCACTTAAGCTTTGACCTTTTGTCTCGCTTGAGTAAACTCAATTTGGTCCGAGGATTGTCACGGTTGAGGTTTGAGAAAGAGTTGGTTTGTGCGCCGTGTAGGCATGCCAAGATGGTAGCCTCTTCTCACCTGCCTCTCACCGATGTGATGACTGAGCGTCCATGCGAGCTGCTCCATATGGACCTTGTTGGCCCAGCTCGTGTGCGATCTGCGGGTGGGAAGTGGTATGTCCTTGTTGTGGTGGACGACTACTCTCGGTATGCGTGGGTGTTCTTTCTTGAGGAGAAAGGGGAGACGTTTGGTGTTGTTTGAGATCTTGTCTTGAGGTTAAGAAACGAGAGGCACGGAGATGCCATACGAGCGATCCGCAGTGACAATGGCTCGGAATTCAAAAACTCTCGCTTCGAAACCTTTTGCCATGACTTGGGTCTTGAACATCAGTTTTCGAGTCCGTATACACCTCCCCAGAATGGCGTTGTGGAAAGGAAAAATAGGACCTTGTGCGAGATGGCTCGGATGATGCTCGACGAGCATAGGACTCCGAGAAGGTTCTGGGCTGAGGCGGTCAATACCGCGTGCTATGTGTCGAACAGGATCTACCTCAGGGTTCACAAGAAGAAAACCTGTTACGAGTTGATGCACGGTCGCACACCCAAGGTGAGTCACTTCCATGTCTTTGGTTGTAAATGCTTCATTCTGAAGAAAGGGAAGAAGTTGGACAAGTTCGAGGCTAGGTCTGTCGATGGCATTTTCTTTGGTTATGCATCTCATTCTAGAGCATTTCGTGTGCTCAATCTTGAAACTAACCAAATCGTGGAGACTTACGAGGTAACCTTCGACGAGACACAGCCACGTAGTCAGCTTGTTTTTGAGTGTGCAGGTGACGACGAACTAGGCGAGGAGATCTTTCAGGAGGAGGAGCATGAACATGGAGATGATGAAGATGGCGGTGTGGTGCCCGCGGCTGAACATGTACCTACTACTTCAACGACGATCGTGAACGGGCCTTCTCCCACACCTACAACGACAAACCCAGATCAAGGCGAAGCTGCTGTTGAGGGGGAGGTAGCATCAAGGCGAGAACCTCCCCGGCGAGTGCAAGTGGATCACCCAGCTTCGAGAATCATCGGCGACATGAATGAACGTACTACACGGTCGAGGGTTCGGAACAATTCTCATTTCGCTCATGCTGCTTTTGTTGCCACCTTTGAGCCCAAAGACATTAGACACGCATTATCTGATCATAATTGGGTTAATTCAATGCATGAGGAGTTGGAGAATTTTGAGAGGAACCAAGTTTGGGTGTTGGTTGACCCTCCTCCAGGATGTAAGCCGATTGGGACAAAATGGGTGTGGGAAAATAAAGAGGGAGAGAAAGGAGAAGTGGTGAGGAATAAGTCAAGACTTGTTGCTCAGGGGTACAGTCAGAAAGAGGGGATCGACTACGAGGAGACTTTCGCTCCTGTAGCTCGTTTGGAGGCGATCAGGATCCTTCTAGCCTTCTCCGTGGCTAAAGGGTTCAAGTTGTACCAGATGGATGTGAAGAGTGCTTTCCTGAACGGTGTGTTGGAGGAAGAGGTGTTTGTGAGGCAACCACCGGGGTTTGAGAGTGAGAAGTACCCCCACCGGGTGTACAAGTTGAGGAAGGCACTGTATGGGTTGAAGCAGGCGCCTAGAGCTTGGTATGGTAGGTTGAGGGGGTTCCTGTTTGAGAGAGGGTTTGAGATGGGAAAGGTCGATCAGACCTTGTTTCTCCTCAGGCAGGGCAGAGATATCCTGATTGTGCAGGTATACGTGGATGATATTGTCTTTGGTGGCTCGTCTAACTCTCTTGTTGCAAGGTTTGCAGAAGACATGAGCAGGGAATTTGAGATGAGCATGATGGGCGAGTTGCAGTTCTTCCTCGGGCTACAAATCAAGCAATCAAAGGAAGGAACATTTGTGCACCAAGCTAAGTACACCAAGGACATTGTGAGGAAGTTCAAGATGGAGGACTCCAAGGCCATGGCGACGCCTATGAGTACGACTACAGCTCTTGATGCGGATGAGGAAGGTGAACACGTGGACCAGAAGGAGTACCGGATCACGATCGGGTCACTCCTCTACTTGACGGCGACGAGGCCGGACATCCAATTCTCCGTATGTCTGTGCGCTCGTTTTCAAGCATCTCCGAGGACTTCGCATCGGCAAGCAGTCAAGCGCATTTTCAGGTATTTGCGACACACTCCCGACTTCGGCCTTTGGTACTCTGCGTCTTCTTCTTTGGCACTTCATGGATTTTCAGACGTGGATTTTGCCGGGTGTCGGTTGGATAGGAAGTCCACTTCTGGGACTTGCCAGTTCTTGGGTTCTTCTTTGGTGTCTTGGTTTTCCCGCAAACAGTCGAGTGTTGCTCAATCCACTACCGAGACAGAGTATGTGGCCGCAGCTAGTTGTTGCTCTTAGCTCCTTTGGATCACATACACCATGAGTGACTTTGGTGAGGAGTATACCCATGTCCCACTTCAATGTGATAGCACCAGTGCCATAAGCGTTGCAAAGAACCCAGTGCTCCATTCCAAAACCAAGCACATAGAAGTGAGGTATCATTTTCTGAGAGACAACGTAGAGAAAGGGAAGATAGCTTTGATCCATGTACCCACACATGACCAACTAGCCGATATTTTCACCAAACCCCTAGATCAAGCAACTTTCACTCGTTTGCGGGGGGAGCTTGGTGTTTGTTTGATTTCTTGAGTTGGTGTGTGGTAGCTCCCTTGTAGCATATGTAAAGCTTTCCTTTGTGCATTTCTTGCATTTGGCATGGCATATGTAACATGATGTATAGGCATCTTTCTATCTTAGGTTGCATGCATTTTGTATCATATGCATTGTTTAGGAAAAGCTTCTCCTATATACATTGCTCACCATGGAATGATATATATGTCTTTGTGAGCTAATTTGGTAAGCTATGGTTAGTTTGGCTTAGCTCTTGATAATCTTGGTTTATATCCATGGTTGATGATTATGTTTTTGAAAAATTTCATATATATGCTCTCTTGTGAGTAAATGCCTTTACATGATCTTGACATGTTTTTGTGGCTTGGCTATGCTTAATTTGTGGTTGGATAGCTTATTTTGATCATATGGGGCCAAAGGCTCATTTGCCATCATGAATGTTTAGCCCCCATGCTTCATCTTGTGGAGGGGCATAAGTTCCTTTTTGTCGCAAAGACATTTCATGTACCACTTATAAATCTGAATATGAAATGTAAATTGCTTGAAAAATGTGCTCCCATGTCATATGTGCTAATTTTAATTTGCTTTGGGTGCTAAATCGTTGCATGATGCCTACCAATGAGAAGTCTCATATATAGAAGTAGGCACATGGCTCGGTGGCTTTGACATGACATGAGGTGCTTGTGGGTGTTTATGATGGTCTTATGCTTAGAATGGTTGTCCTAGCATGAAATTTGTGTGGCTTTGCCATTTTGACATGTTTTGCTCATGTTTAGGACTTTGCTCATGAGAGGGTGATTTTTTGCAAAATTGCTCAATTCTATCTTAGCTTCGCCCAATGGTTGTGAAACTTGGTGGTCTTGTAGTTGATGTCATTACGAAGCTATAGAGTATCTAACTTGCTCATTTGGATATGTGTAGCATCCTTTGTTGAATTTTGTCTATTTGAGAAGCTCTAGGTTGCATTTTTTGCATTTTTGGCTTGATTCATGCATTGTCAACAAGGGGGAGAAGTTTGAGCATGTTTTGGCCTACTGAATGCATCTAGAAGGTTTTCAGGTGGTTTCGAGCCATTTTTGGGCTCTGTTGTGCACCGGTCTGACCGGTTGAGGTCACCGGTCTGACCGGTCAGTGTGCTGGTCCTGTTCACATGTTGAGCACCGGTCTGACCGGTGGTGTCGACCGGTCTGACCGGTCAGAGCTGAGCTGTTGCAGCTGCTCTGTTTCATGAAGTGGCTCGCATGCATTCGTCCAGGGGGAGTTGCATTGGTTCAGGGGGAGGTTGCATGTGTGCAGGGGGAGCTCTTTGTGGTTTTCGAGCTTTGGATTGTTGGTTTGTGCTCTTTGCTTGAGCATGTTTTGTCTCGGATGTGTCGAGCCGTTGCCCTTGCCTAAGGGGTCCGAGACTTGTCTTCTTCAAGTGATCTTGCTCTTTGCCTTTTCTTTGGCTTTCGATCGCTTGTTGGAGTTTCTTTTAGTCGTTTCTTTTCTTTTCCTTTTCTCTTGGTTACCAAAACGTGTGTGTTGTCAATGCACTCATCAAGGGGGAGATTGAGAGCCAGGTGTGGTTCGAGGACCGGTGGATGGTCGCTTCCTGGTGTGATGAGTGATTGACAACGTGGTGTGGACTGATTCTTGGCTAAGTATTGCAGGTGCAGGTTGCGGCTTGACTGGTGCAGGTGCAGGTGAAGAACAAGCGCGAAAGGTCGTTACCGGTGAGGCCTCCAGGTGTGGAGAAGACAAGTAGGCTTGGTTCGAGGGACCCGGTGGCCAGCGGGGTCAAGTGCGGGCCACATGGTGGCAAGAACGGCAAGATGAAGTCATGGACGGTTTCTTGGTTGAGCCTCAAAACCAAGGTCGAGCCGGGACTACGTGGGAGCCGAGTCATGAGTGGTGATTGGCGGAGGCTACACCGAGTTCGCGGGGTTTCCGGTGGTTCACCAGAAAACCACTGGGTTCCTTGGTTGATCCACAAAGCCAAGACCGAAGAATCGAAGACGGAGGTGCAGCAGCTCCAAACCGGTTTGACCGGTGGGTCTGACCGGTCTGACCGGTGGGTACCGGTCTGACCGGTGAGGAGCACCGGTCTGACCGGTGTGCGACGACGCAGTCCGGAATCTTCGAAGCGGAGGACACACGTCGGGATCGCAAGGCTTGCGTCGAGGCTAAGCAAGTTTGCGGTTGCTGGGCATCCGTCCGATGGAGCGAAGACAAAGATTTCCGAATTCACCCTTGAGGGGCATGTATCCCTTGTTAGCTAGTAAGGGTATTTTCGTCTTTCGGTTGCCTCCATATAACCCAAGTGGTGAGAGGATGGCAGCCATCTCTTGGAACCCTAGCTCATTTAGTTTTCCTATTTTCCTTCCTATTTTCCTTAGGATTTTCGTAGGACTAGCTTGAGAGCTTCATGGTGAGATCTTGTGAGAGGGAAGGATGATCGGGCGGCAAGCTAGACCTTGTATGAACCTCTTTGGTATGTATAGATGATTCGGCGTGGTTCCTCAAGGCTTGGTTGTGTCTTTCCCGTTTCTCCTTTTTGGTGATTTTCGGAGGCTTTTCTTGGCGAATTTCTTGTGGCGGTTTTGAGACCTTTCTCTTTGGGATTTGGTGGGGGATGTATGCATGAACCCCTCGTGGTTCTTTTCCCTTTGATTTCCCTCCCAAATTCGTGAGTAAAGGGGCTCAATTTTGGGGTTTTCGTGGTTCTAGGGTTCGTGGTGTTCTTGGCGGAAATCCTTCGATTCCTCTTGATTCAACAAGTTTTGGTGGACCAAATCTTGGCTATGGAGTGCCTATGAGGTGTTCCTACTATGCCCAAAGTCTTGTGCGAATCCGTGGAGCAAATCGGGAGATCGGGAGTTGGATTTGGGGGAGTTGACTCGCGGGCGCTGTTCATCCCGAGCTACCCAGGCGCGACCGGTCTGACCGGTGCTCTTGACCGGTCTGACCGGTGCTAGCCCTTGGTGGGATTTGTCTCGGGGAATAGCCTTGTCCGTGTGGTTTTGTCCCGTGGTCCTGCTGGTCAGTTCTTGGCGTGTTTGGAGTTGTTTTGCTTGGTTTTGTGAGGGGTTCTTCTTCCTTCCAGGTTGTGTTTCGAAGGTGGTTTTTGTTCCAGGGCCTAGAGGAGTCACTGAGGCTTCCTGGAACGTTTGCTGTGCGGCTGCTGTAGCCACCGGCCTGACCGGCTCTGTCCACCGGTCTGACCGGTGTCACCGGTCTGACCGGCGCAGGTCATCGGTCTGACCGGTGTAGCACAAGCAGCAAGCCGTGCAAGTTTCCGCTGTGTGTTTTGGTGAGTTCTGGCTTGGAGGGTTGTGTGTTGGCTCCTAGGACCAGTAGCACTCCAGTGGCTGCGTGGTCTTGGGCAACTTGGGTAGTTGAGTAAGAGACGCGATTCGAAGTCGTGTTCGTCTTGTTGGAGTTCTCATATCCTTCGAGAAGAATTTTTATCGGCTCCCATTCACTCGCCCCCTCTCTGGTTCGCCTAATCGGTCCTTCAACCTTTCAAGAACAATGGAGTACAATGAACATTAAAAATTTAAAAACTATGACTATGGAATATCACTGAACTGAATTGAACAGAAATGCACGATGTATTGTAGATCATGAAGATATTATATTAACCATATTACCTGTGTGAGTTGTAAGTTTTGAATGTTCCCATTTCATTTCTTGTAAGTTTTGAATGTTCCCATTTCATTTCATATCTGCATCAGCAAACACTGTTCTGAATAGATTGGTAACTTGAAAAGAATGACCAGTTTCCTGAAATGCAAATATTTCAATCTACAACTGTTAGTGTTGTGTTATCAACATTAAATGCTTGAGATTTATGGGTACTAGAATGTAGCTAATCTACTAAAATCCAAATAATCTTGTACAGTAGAGTATCACGGTGCGGGGGTGGACATAGGTTATAGTAATTGCCCAATGAGTTTTGTATTGTATAAACATTCATACTGTACCAATTCACACGGCAATTGCAACAGCAATTTCCCCTTGGGCTATTCAGATGATAGACAAGCGTCAGAGGGCCTTTCTCTGGAAAGGAACGGCCTCTATATCGGGTGGACAATGCCTACTTGCTTGGCCTCTGTAGAGCTCTCCGCATGGATTACGGCAGGCTATGCTAGCCTTCAGGTCCTACAACAAGAGGAGGCCGATACAATCTTGGGTCGCCAAGCTGTGTTGCTCACTTGAGATGTTTTAGCTCTGCTCTGGTTTTGCTGTTTCTTATGTCAGGTTGTTTCCTTTTTTTCAGTGTTTCTCTACCAGTTATCCTCAGTCCCCTTGAACGGCCAAGTGCTGTTTGGCTGCATCAGGAACTGTTTGTAACTGCTTTCCTCTTAATGAAATACATGCCAAGGCACGGTCGCGAAAAAAAATACTGCAGAGTGATGACACCAAAAGAATTGTTTGTTTGTTGATCCAGAATCTTACCACATCACCATTGGTGCTTGATGTGTCCACAATACTTGGATCTGGTGCCATTTCAGGTTTTGCAGAACAAACAGTGTGCATCACCATGTCTCCATTCACAAGATCTTTTCCTCTATGCTGTGACAGAGAACACAAAAAGATTATGTATGTACCTATCATGAAAGACAACAATAACATCCGGCACCATCATTCTACTAGTGTCATCACTGTATGATGAGGTCGATTCATCTTGTGAAAGTGGGTGTTGTTCCTTTGACAATTCCATATGGAAAATTGGGTTATCAACACTCATGGATATTTGTCGCTAAATGAAATGTCCTAGGAATCCAAATCTGAAATTCAAAATTCATAGAAGGGAAAAATTGTGAATATTGTACCTCCATTTGTTGTTCAGAATAAAGTTTTAAGGTATCTGATGATGTGCTCTCTGTAAGAGAGTTGTGTTGCATGTTCTCACAGTCCACACGGTCAGTTGCTTTCGGGGACATGAAGTTTTCTATGTTACCTTCACCATGTTTTATTGGTAATGTACCCTGAAAAATAATTTAAAATTTATTAGGAAGATATGATTTAATTTAAAAAAAATGGTTGAAAAATCTTTGTTATTCTTGCACGAACCTGGCTCAGCATGTTGGATTGTTCTCTAGTCATAGCTGAGTCAGAACGAGTATCACTCTGCTTGAGAATTGCAAAGGCACCAGCCATTCTACAGGCTTGTTAAATACTGTCGCATTCAGTTTCCTCTAGCAATTCAGTAGGCTGGGAGATATTTGCAGTTCCATCAGGCACAACAGATGTCATCAAGGACCTTTTTTTTTCATCTTCCTGCTTATGTGGATACATTGGATTAATTGTCAGTACCTACGTCAGTTGAGCAGGGTGACAAGATTTGCATTGACTAGAGAAAAATGTTGGCTGTTACTTTTTCCTTCTTGTTGGTTACAAAAATGAGTGTCTGATCTGGAATGTGTGTGGTAGAAATTTGTAAGAACCACTTTCATTAACAAAATATATATTCTATACCATATTCATGTCACTATACAAAGTAAAAGATCCATGGATTGCCAAAAGAAATAATGCATAATCCATCACCTCATTTGCTATTTTGATACCCTGGAATGCCTTTAGAAATGTATCACACACCCCATCCGTCTTCCTCTCGGAAGCTACTGTTGTTTCGCCAAAATCGTTTGCATAACAAGTCTCCTTAACGTTTCATATCTGCAATATTAAAATAGGAACAATGTTAACAAACCATAAATGGTGCCTAATATATAAATATATAGGCACTAAAGTTACCGGCAGGTGTTCACAGGATGCTTCTACTTGGAGTAGTTGTGCTTCACTCCAAAGTATAAACCGAGGTTCACCAACTGGAGGTGTGATAGTACTACACTGCATCCAGTCAAGGCAGTACAGCTGCTCATTATAAGTTACAATCAATTAGCACAGATCTATCACCAAAAGTAAAATTGATCAGACTGCAACAAAGATTGTGTGAATATATCTTACTCCAAGGAGATATGTTGATCCAGGGATAGAGTTGGCACCCATATGTACATTCTTATTATGTAATGCCTCTTTACCATGTTTAAAATTATCGATGATGCAGCCAACCCAATCATAGGTCCTGAAATTATATACGTCAAGGCACACATTCAAATACCTCGTACTGATCCAGTATGTGGGACAATGATCTTGTCAACAATAAGCAGAGTCCAACAGGTGATAAAAATGTCATTAGCGGCACCTTCTTTAATTTTCACCTGCAGTGCTCCGGTAGAGATTCTACAGCTCCCAAATTTATCAGGAAGCAAAGCTAGTTTATTTTGAAATTCAGTTATTCTTTTATCTGTACGACTGTTCTCTTGAATTTTTTTTCCACTGCTTGTTAATCCAGTTAGTCTTGCAATACTAGTTGGGGATAAAGGGATATGTTTACCGTTCCCAAAGTCAAACCGCATGGCTTCTGTGTCAAAGTGCTTCAGCATCCATAACCCCAAGTCCAATAAGGAAGATATAATTTTCATCTCTAAGAAATTACCAAATACAGTATCCTTGATCCTCTTGATCTGATGTGATTCCAAGTCTGGTTTGAGGTCTGTCAGGAAATGTGGAGAGCACCTTGTGCTTATCCTCATCTTCTTCAAGTATAAAATACAAGCACACGATTTTATTAGTATTTTATAGAAAAAACAAAAGGATGAGAAAATTGTAGAAAGTGATAGCATGATGTAAGACCATACATTTGATGATCATGTTTCCTACAGTGGCACCTTAAAACCCGTGTTTCTCATTGTTGCCGGTAGTGGCTCCTTAAAACCAATGTTTCTCATTTCTGAGGGAACAGTTTCACTGTCTGATGGTGGTTGACTGACACTTTCCACTATCAAGGGATGATGGATCTTTTCAACACAATTAAAACCCCTTTGGGGATTTGTCCATGTCATTTTTTCAAAACCTGGACATCTGCCTATTTGCATGAAACAGCTGAAATGAAGTTATGATCAGAAAAATTCTCAAAATGTACAAAGGTTAACCAAGCTCTACAACAAAGTTTCGGGCGCCAACATTCTTGATATTAACAAGAACAGATAAATTGATACTCCTACCTATTCCCCCGACGCCAGGACAAGGTTTCCCCGCGATTCATCAATCGGAAAATCGACACAGTGGATTGAATATCATACCTTTGATTGCTAAAAAACTATCATACCTTTCATGTGTTTTGTGCGATGGGTGGTCGATGCGTTCCTAACCTCGGAGGAATATGATTCATCGTCGCTTTCGTCGAAACCATCGCAGTGGTATGATTCCATCATAGATGAATCGTGTGAATCGTCTACACCGATCATTTTCCTAGATTTTGTTCGCAATTTCGAAGGACACAAGCATCAACATTCATGAGAAAACCCCGAACAAAGGAGTGGAAAATTAGAAAGTATAATATAATGATAATACTCTTACTGACGATCTCGGCGGACGATACCCTGTTGCAAGAAATCAACTGACAGGACGAACAGTGTTTTCCAGCAATCCACCAAGTCCGCCAAGAAAAAGTAAAGAACGAAACAGATCCATACAATGTATATATAGCCAGATCCGGTGGACCCCGCAATAGAGATTTAAAAATAAGATTTTAAGTATTTATTGAGAAATTTTAATATCATTTTAAGTTAATGAAATGGGAATGGAACTTCCATGCATCCGCATAACTGGAAGCGGTAGTGACGCATGCGCACGATCCCTGCCTGCTGCGAGCTACAACTGCCTACCGTGTGGGTTCCTGTCAAACCAGCGTAACCTGCTAGGCAGTGCAGGTTACGGATGATTGAGAACCCGTACCATTGCTCCAGCGTAACCGGGAGGTTCACCATGCAGCCTGGCTTGTGTGTAACCGACTGGTATCCACAACCCACCGCGCGTGTTCCTCGGCAGCAGTAACCCACAGGAGTTGCAGCACGCAGCATGACACCTGCGTAACCAATACCATTGATGTCTCTCTCTATTCGAGAGGAAAAGGTGGCTGGAAAGATTTGATTTAAAGAAAAGGAACCCGCCGTGTTCGCGGCAACCCCGGTGCAGTGTGCGTAACCCAAGCGGCCTTTTACTTCTACATGGTCGTGTGGGTAAGTAACCACGTGTGTTAACCGAGGTGTGCATGGCAGGTTACTGTGATAACCGCCTATGTTACACGGCCAGCATCCAGTTACGCACGATGCGTGGTAACCAAGCGCTCTGCATTAGCGTGGAGGTTATGCATAACTCAGGTGTACGTAACCCAGCGGTAATTAGATCTATTTTCTAGGATTGCTCTTTGTGGGATTTTTTTTTCAAATGCTAGGATTGCATTCTTCACGGGACAGAGGGAGTATAGGTTATTAATGTTTCCTTTCTTTTCGGTTATGCCTTTCCATCGACTGATTGCGTGCGTTACGGCGTGAACGACGGTTTATTATTTCTCTTTATCTCTCTCTCTCTCTCTTTCTCAGGTGGTTTACATTCTCTCCCTCAATTTTGGTAGACCTGCAAGTTCAGATCGCGGAAGCGGAGGAGGAAGAGGGTTTTGCTCATGTCGAGCGCGGTGGAGAAATCATCTGCTGATGGACGTCCAAGTGTCCCTCATCTTGACAAGCAAGGCGCACCGGACGGCAATGCGACGCCGACGACACAGAGTTCCGACGGCAAATCAACGGTGACTTCCGATGGCAAATCACAGTCGACGATGACGTCAAGGAAGCGGCCTCCTTGCGAAGAAAATTTAGCACCTGCGACCGGTAGCGGCCATCCTCGGAGACGGCGGCCCAACAACTTCAACTCCGGTGGCCCATTGTCGTCTACTTCGGAGGTATGTAACACACCATCCAGATTTCATACGACACATTTATTGATTACTCTCTCTCCGTGACCAGATACCAATCAGTTCTACTTCTACCATTTCTTCGAAGCGCTCGAGCCTATGCATTCTAGGCATGCCGAAACGACAAGTGAATGTCCTTGGGCTGCTTTCAACAACAAGAAAAAAAAAGCTAGAGTCTATCAAGTTCGACTGCTTGCTACACATCAAACCAATCACCATAGATCGTCCATTGCTGATGTCGCTTGTCAACACGTATGATCTGGATCAAGCAGGTTTCAAGCTTGGTAGCGAGCTGGTCCAGTTCACACCATCAGATGTGAAGGACATCATGGGTCTACCAATCGAGGGAAAAGAGGTCAATATGACCAGTTGTGGTCGAGAAAAAACAAGGTCGTCACTAACATTGTCTGAGGTTGAAAACAGACTGAACCAAAAGGATGGGCCTGCCGATGATTCGTTTCATCGAGATTTCTTCATGATTTGCCACAAGGTTTTATTTGACCCTGATACCAACCCAGCTATTCCAGCAAAAGTCCAGCGGCTAGTCGAGAATGTTGGTGACTTACATTTGATGAAGGTGTTTATACTCTTAAGAATCTACAAGATGGTCTGGCTGCTTACAAAAGGCAAGGGAATAATCCGACACCTGGTAGTACTCCTAAAGGCAGCCTAATCTTGTTGCAGGTAATAAATTTCCATTTCATTACCAGTTTCAGGACTAGTATTTGGATTCACACAGGATATGTTTAACCCTGATTCCTAATCGTGCAGTACTGGTACCTCGAGCAAGTCCACGCATGTGGCCACCACAAAATTGATTATCCTGGACAACGAGAGTACCCATTAATGAGGCATTAGACAGAACGTTTAGCAAAGAAGTGACTGGAGATCGCCTCAATGGATGGTATCGCTAACGGAATTGTATGTTGTCTATGTCTCTTGCTTGCTAATTACTAGTACTCTTGTAACTGTGGATTTCATGTCTAACAGTTATTTTCAATCTTTTGTGACAAAAGGTTTTCAAGAAGCTTCCCTACAACTGAGAGAAGCAAAACAAACATGATGACGTTACTAGTAATGTACCTTCGGATAGAAGCCACGACACCAGTTCACATGCCCAGACATTTTTATCCTCAAACAACGACTCTGCAAATGATGACGACGTTGCTAGATTCGGCAAAAGCAGCGACTACTACCACGAGAATGAGACGGGTGTCACTGTCGACGTATGTACTCACAACTGCATGGTTCATAAATGTTTAGTTTTTTTTTGCAACCAAATTTTTATTTTATATTATTTATGCTTATGTCAGGAAATTTCAAAATTCCTTACAAAATACAACATTGGCACCCCACTGCATCACAGAAATTATTCGCAGGTAAAAGTTCTATTTATGCCAGTATTTTTTGATATGCCAGTATTTCAGAACTGCATTGCCTATTTTTATTATTAAAGTTGTTGTGCTGACAGGACATTTATAAATTCCTTGGCAAATACTCCAACCACGGCACAACACAGCACGACATAAATCACAGCCAGGTTAAATTTCTGTTGTCACATTGTTTAAAAGACATGATTCGACTTGTGAATTTCAGAATTTGTATTTTCATAAATATTCTTTTAAGAAATGTTCTGATTCTGACATGACATTCTTACATTAATTGGTAAATACTCTGGCTTGAACACCCAACAGCTTGACAAAAATGATTGCCAGGTACAATCCCTGCTATACAGCACCAGTAATTGGTCCCAATATATAGAAAACAACATCTCCCTGAATAAGTTTATTTGTCATGACAAAACTAGAAAAATTTGTACACACATCAGGGCAGGCACGAGACGACAAATGTGCATAGTCCTGGAGGATACTCTCCTGCCTGTAAATATGACGATGACTACAGCCTGAATGCTAAGGATAAAGAAGTTTTACACTTTGTCCTGGACAGCTGTGAAGATGCAATTGTCGGCAGTATCAATGACATAGAAATTCCGGTCAAAACATTGATGGGAATGGCTACTGATAAAAAAGACTGGATCTCCAATAAAGATGGCTAGATGCTTGATGATGTGAGTGCGTTTTATTTATGTTTCTGTTTTGCTCTACATGCAATATGTTACAATGCTGCGTTTTATTTTACCTATTGTACGTCCAAATCTATCACGGTGTCAGAGTGTGACAGGTAATAGATGCGTACATAGTAGCCAGAAAACTACTAAATGAAAATGTGGCATACATCAACACTTTTCTTGCTAGAAAATTACTATCTCCAGAAGAATTGAAATCCTCTCACAGTGGTTGGGTTGCCAGAACTGGAGAATACTTCTTTAAATGTGCTATGGTCTGTTCTTGATGCTAGCTTCGACCCTTGATAGTATACCGCAAGATTGTAACAGCATTCCTGCATCTCAGGTATATATACCTGTAAATGTCTGAGGTAATCATTGGGTTCTTCTTGTGTTCAACATCACGATGAAGGAGGTGCAGGTCCTGAATTCGTTAGTTTGTAATGGAACGTGGGATGGCAAGATGGCACTGTCGCTGGTGAGTACTCTGTATTATGTAGATGTCGTGCAAATGTAGTTAGCTCTTTCAACCATATGCACCTAATTCTTTGCTTCAGGTACAGTCAGTGCAGCATTGCATTGAAACCTACATTTCACAAAGAAATGTGAGTGGATCTTCAGAGATTGATGTCACCCACCTCCAAAAAAAGAGTGATGTCACAAAGTGGGATACCCTACATATTAGAGACATACCAATGCAACAAGATAGGTAAGATATAGTATTGCACTAAAAATATTTACTGCATATTCCATATATGTAACATGTGCATTTTGAAGTGCGTCATGTGGCGTCTACATCATCAAGTACATGATGCATTGGAATGGGAGTACACTTAATGCAACATTCACCCAAGTCCGTACGCTCGTCCATTTTATTATCATTTCACAATGGATACATTTGTGAATAACGCAGTAAGTTTTTGCGGTCATTTGTTAACTTTAATCTTTAGGAACAAATGGATGCATTTAGGAAGAAGATGTGTTGTAGGTTGATTCTCTCGGAACACAACAAGATTCAGAGACAATCGTACAATACACCTATTCTGGTTGGTGATTAGTGATTAATTTCGTAAGCATATTCGATTACTAGTACCTAGTATATGTGAATTGATCTAATCATAGATATACCTATTATCCTCTGATCACCTTAGGAAACTGAGGTTGGAGTCTCAAAAGTGGACATTCAAGCACGCACAAAGCAACAAGGCAAATCTCCTTCTACCCAAGGAGGAAAAAAAAGAGGCAAGTATGGAGATACAGTTGGAAATAGAACACGATCTCAAATGAAGAGGTGATTCACCACCAACATGCTCTTCAAAGATCAAGCGTGTACACCTGAGGAAATAACAATGCTGTAGCCAGATGGTTAAGTGCTGATTAAAAATGGTTATGTGCTGATTAGAAAATGGTTATGCATTCGTTTAAATTAGTTTTAAGTACTCCTATTTGAACTTTTAAATCAGTCCTAAACTCCTAATTATTATTATTCTTTTATGAATGATGAATGGTTTCCTTCAAGTCTGAACCTCTGAATGCGCTGTTCCAAAGTCTCATAACGGGCGTGTCGGGTGTGCATGCCAAACCTGCACCACCTCAGTTACACACGTGGATGCCTTGGGATACATGGCTCGTGAGTAACCGGCTGGGTGCTGCCAACAAATACGTGTGTCGTGTGTGCGTGCGTAACACAAGCGGGCCTTTTACTCGTGGCTACAGATTTATGCGTAACCTTCACCGGGTCGGTTTTACGCGTGCCTGTGCGTAATAACAAATATAGGCTCCAGATGTATGCGTAACCTTCACCGGGTCGGTTTTACGCGTGCATGGTGCGTAGTAACATGAGCCGGTTACGCACTATCCACGATTCCACGCTGTATCCGGTGGTGTCGATTCGGTGCGTAAGCTGGACCCACTCGGTTACGCACCATCCACGCTGCATCCGGTCGTGTCGATTCGGCGCGTAACATGCATCCGAGAGGGTTACCCATGAGTGGGTTCAGGTTACGCATACATCTAGAGCCTATAAGTGCGCGTGCGTATTGCAGGCGGTTGCAGCCTAGATGGTGCGTAACCGAGCAGCCGGTGCAGGTAACGCGCAGAATCGACACCACCTGATGCAGCATGGGCAGGTTACGCATACATCTGAAGCCTATTTGTGCGTAACGCAGTCGGTGTTGCAGGAACAATGCAGCCTGGCTGCGTGCTAGCTAGTGGTACAACCTACAGAGGCTTGCGTAACCGAGAGCCCCGCTGCGTGCTGCAACAACCTGGGTTTTACCGGTTACCCGCGGGCCATGGTGCGTAGTGTATTGGCATATTGCAACCTCCCCGCGGGATAAGCAGACTTTGAGATCCATGCGTAACCTGTCCGGTATGGGTTACGCTGGAGCCACGTTGCGCTCTGCGTGCAACTGCCTGGGTTGCCCACACGGCAAGTCGGCACCCGTCCGGCCCTCCTGCGGGTTACGCATTCCTGTGAGGGCGTGTAGCAGGGATATGAACACTCGGCGTCCCCTCGTGGCTCGTGATAACAACACTCGGCGTCCAACTTCACCTTTTTGACCTAGTTGACGAACGGCGGCGGCACGCCGGCACCAATCCCTCCGGTTCGCAATGTCCCTGCGCCTGGTGGATCCGTCGGTCTCTAGGGCTAGCACCTCATGTGTGAATGAGTCGTCCAACGCGGTGGGTAGGGAAACTGGGTTTCCCTTGATCTAGTGCACGGTCTGTGGGTTGGCGCGGATCATTGAGCTCCGCGCAACCACTAACACGAATAGAGGTCGGGTGTTTTTCAAGTGCCCAAGGAACATGAAGGGGGTGAGTTGTTTTTTTAATGCATTCGACGTGTCGAGTTTCAATGTGGTGATTGCTTTTCCAAACTAGGGTTTGAGCATTTTTGAACTATATTTGTAGGCACCTGATAAATGCCCTGAGTACTATTGGCAAAGGGAGTACTTCGCGAAGCTTATCAGTATCAGGAGGATCATAGTGCATGAGGAAACAGAAGAAGAAACGACCTCTGAAGAGGACGCTGCTTCCGGGGTGATGCAAGCTGACAATGGAATGGAACAGAGGATGGACATTTCGGTCAGGACCATGAAGATGTTAGTTGTTATGGTGGGTCCGTGTGCTGTTGCGGGAATTATCTCTGTAGCAATGAAGTAATTAACAGATGATGGACATTTTGGTCAGGATATGATGGAGATGAAATGAATGCCTTTCACGAGTGATTTTGACAGAAGTTGTATTGGTTTAAATTAGTGTTAATTAATTACTGATACTTGAATTAGTGTTAAAGGTGGGCAAAGATATGATTATTCTCACTCGACTCGAGTAACAAAATGGAGTTTGGATCTATGCTGTGGTCACTGTCGTCAACCCTAAAGGATCGTGCGTAACATTGTGGTGCAGGTTACGCACCATGGATCGTGCGTGACTGTTGGTATTTCTTAACGTCACCACTATGGCGCCGGGATAGCGTGAGCGTGTAAGAATCACCCGGGTATACTGACGGGTGCGAATGAATCCGCAAGCGCACGGATACATCATTGTAGCACTTCACCTCAGGAGTATTCCCAAGGGTATCGAATCCAAGGAACGGTATGGGGGACTCTACGAGTGACTATCCAAGGGAACACAGTCCCTGCTGAGGTACGTGAGTGATGTGAAGTCTCCTGTAGGTTCTCGATTCTAGAGAGGAACAAGCTCGAATAAGATCTCGTTTCGGACACCGGCCCCTCCTGACTATAACAGTTGGTTCATGGCAAAGGGTCGCCTACACGCTGTATCCGAACGTGGGGGATTTCAGAGGGTCCAACAGTTGTCACTACCGCGGCCTACCCAAAGACAAATCGTGGGATACAGGGCATTCGAAGGATAACCAGCAGTCTAGACACCACATCTACACCGCCGACTACTACTATAGCACGACTACGTCTGACGTCCCGTAGAAACACTATAGCACTCAGTATAAATACGGAGTGACGAACCCGCGAGGTTGAGCTAGACCTTACTCGTCACTAAGTCGATTCGCGCAAGGAGATATGATTGATACTTGGTCTAAATTAGATATGCTTGAGCTCACTATATTCTAATAGACAGGCAATCATACAAACGAGATGCAAACTTATGCGATGTTAACAGAAGATCTAGGGTCGTGTTCATGAAGAACACGAGCCTCTAACTTATGAACAAACGCAAAAGTATGAATACTTGCTCGTCAACTAGATCGAGGAGACACGTTCATGAAGAACGCGACCCTCTAAATGATGAACGAACGAAGAACTCAAGAACAACTCATTCATGCATGAGAGCCACTTTAGTCTAAATAGGAAATAATGAAATACTCACTTTAGTCTAAATGAAGAACAGCATCGCTCACGAGATACAAGGGGACGATGGATGATGAACGGATCATCACCACCTCACCTCTACTCATCCACACACTCCTCTCCACCTAGCACCAGCTAGTCTAGATCCTCCACACACACACTCATGGTGGGATGAGGTTTCACCTCCACCAAGAGAGAATGAGAGAGGGAGAAAGAGGCAAAGGTGAGAAATGGCTTCAAGTGTGCTTCACCCACTTCTTACCCCCTCTCCTCCTATTTATAGGCCTGTGCAACCGGCGTGAGAGCTCCCAAACACCCCGGGGATGGCTTCTAGGACCAATGGGCGAGCTCCACGTGGAAGGCCGGGATGAACCACCCTTAAGGCTGTTCGACCGATCCTAGGGGTCGGCCGACCCCTAGGTGGCGCCTTTCGCACGGTGCTTTCTCCAGGAGGCTGTCATGTGGGTCCTGAGGTCAGTTCCCGGTGTCCACGTGGTTTGGAGGCGGTTTAGGCGCTCTGGTGGGCCATAGGATCCATGTGATGCTTGCATGGCGGCTTCTGATTCGCCGAGGCTTCCTTCCTTGGATTGGTGATGTCATGGATCCAGGGGATGCTTGCATGCAGCCTCTCATTGGCTGAGCTTCAACTTGCTAGGATCATGAGGGTGTCTTTTCTCTTCATTTCTTATGCTAAACACCTGCATTCAACTTAGCATAGCCACTGGTGGAAATTGTCAGTTTAAACCACTATTCTAGTGTGGATGCTTAGTTCTTATGATAAAATGCAGGGATTGACGGCTCTAATTTAGGTACTTAACAGCCGTCAACAACTCCCCCTCACTTGCCTTTTGCTCGTCCCGAGCGAAAGGGGAGATCACAAGAGTTTAAACCAAAGGTATAGAACAAGCATAGGAGTTATTCCAGGTCATACCTCGCTCTTGTGAACTCTGTGGATTGGCTACAATGACATCTTGGGTAGTTGATAAGAGGAATGACCACGAATCGAGTCTCTTAAGTACCTGTTGGTCAGCACTTGGGGTTTTCATGATAATTTTTAAAGAAAAAAGAACTGCTCTGCCCTCCTTCTTTGATTCTCTCGGATCGCTCAATGTGTATATGTCCTCACACCAAGGCATTAACTTGCCTTTCTTCATCCTACTTCTAATGATGGCTATATGTGGAGCTCAAGGTAGGATAAAGGATAAGGCATACTTGTATCATATATTGCAAAGTCAAAAACTGGATCCACAGAGAAAATCAAATCATACAATTAGATCAAGATGTGCACATGTATGGGTACAGTGAGTATGGTAAGGTGGATACTAGGCCCAAAGTGGGTTCCAGAGATTACCATACATATATGATGAATGTTGATTGATGATGAGGTGGACACTAGCCCCGGAATGGATACTAGTTATCACCATCTAGATTATGGAACTCCTTTTTGCATGATTCTCCCTCTAGTATAAAAATCTTTTGAGAACATGGCTATCTCTATATTTTTTTCGTGGACCTTCATGTGTCCAACTCTTTTCTTTTTTTTCGATACTGGACCTTCATGTGTCCATATTTTTTTTTAAATAGCCATGTCTCTTGTGTAACAAAAACTAGGAGGGAGAGATCAACGCTTATGGAGCCTTATTTTCACGGAATGGATTAAGGATACAATGCTAACTTCCAGTGTAGAAGCATAGCAAGGGGGAAATGGTGGTGTGCACATGAATCTTGACAATAAAAGTAATTCTCACAAGGGTCACAAAATTTGGCAAAGCTCAATGCAATAACAAGTAGCATATGAGTATAAGGTTTTCAACTAAAAACATGATATGGCTCTGGTAGGACGGTGGCACATCAAAGAGGAGCTTTGCAAGAGCATTTTTTTTCGAAAACAAAATTATCCCAAGGGCCGGAACCAACAGAGTTAAGATCATGTCATCAAGTCATATCTCACTTGCCAACTACTTAGATAAGCCTCAAGGTTATAACGAGGAATAAAACTTACGCATGTCAACCCTAGGCATGGAGTAAGCATGTCCATAGATTTCTTGAGTTGATTTATCAAACATGAGTATACAAACTCAGAAATCATGGTCAAGAGGAAGAGATGCAAACTGACGCTAGTTTCTGTGTGGACCAGACAGGGATTCCTGTGATGTGCACGAATGCATGTCCCGTTCAGGTTCTCTAAGCGTGGTCGATCGTAAGCGCTGTGTGAGCATAGTGTGGGTGCAATAATGATCCGTCGTGTTCGCGTCTGGAGAGTGCAACTCTCCCCCACACTATTTTGTACCTGGGTGCAGTTCTTCGATACAAAAAAAAAGCAAAAATAGAAATAACTAACACACGAGTGACTCAACCGGGTTACATGACCGGTGGAGCCAACATTTATTCATTCAAGTTCACTAATAATAAAGAAATAGGCGCTTACACAAATGATGTAATAAAGGAAATAAATGGAAGGGAAACAAATTAAGCGAAATAAATTAAATCTAACTTAAGCGCCTATGAAGGGAAATAAAAGCGGGGCACGACCCTCTACTCAGCATCATAGAGGTTCTCGTGCCCCGTGGCCACGAAGAGGCGCCTCATCTTGGCGCACAGGCCACGGCGAAGATCGCGGAGGTCATCTCTAAGCTCAGCGAGATCCATCTTCTGCTCTGCCCTAATGGTCTTCAGCCTCTCGCACTCCCTGCCTAGTTCCTCCACTAGTGGGGTCATCCTGGCTACAGTGGGAGTCTTAGGAGATCGCTCGGGCACCCGAGTCCTCTCCCTCGACTCCCTGGATGCCCGTGGTGTGGAGCTGCTGCCCAACTCAAAATCTTCATTGGTTTTCTTCAAAGTCGGAGGCGCACGGCTGCTCTTCCTACTGGTGCTGTCTGGGCTAGCGAACCTAGGCTTCCCAGGCTGTGAGACTGGTGGAGGCGACGAAGGCACAGCAGGGGCCGAACGGCCTCTCACTCCAGAGGTTCCCAGAACGTTGAGCCGAGGTGGTGGAACCACCAGAGGTGGCGGAGTTGCTGAGGGTCGTGGCCGGACCTCCACCTTCCTCTGGTAGGGGCTGCTGGAACGCCCCTGTGGCTTCCTCGCTTTCCCGGGCGAGGCAGATCGGCCGGAAGTGCGTGGAACCGAGTGTGTGAAAGGCGGCGCAGCCATCTCCTTGAGCTCCGAAGTTCCGTCGATGGTGGTGCTCGGTCCTTGATTCCCAACCAGCGGACGGGAGGCGAGCGGCGGCACCTCAAACATGCACGCGACCTCCATAGGTGCCACCCCTGTGGGAGATGCAGCAATGGCAGGGACATCCCCCTCAATGGGTTCACCGGAGGAGGGTGCCGCGGCGAAGGGGACAAGGCTCTTGTCGGCCATGGGGACTGCCGCAACGGCGAGCGAGGGAGGTGAGCAGGGGAGGCAAGGGTTCTGCGCAATGCAAAACTCCGTCACGTGGCGAGAGAAGGGTTTCTGGAGGACGAAAGAGTGCGCACGCGAAAAACGAGAGGCGGCGGCGGCCCTAGTGGGTCGGCCGACCTAGGGGGTCGGCCAAGCCAATCTGGGCTCCACTGGGCCTCAGCTTCGGCGTGCGGGTTCTGGCGGGGCTCAGGGTCTCTAGGTCAGGTGGCCCACCAAATCTAAGGTCGGAGGCTTCAGCAAGGGCCAGAATGGAATTTCGGGCATAATACTGCCTTCTATTCCAAACAACTTTAGTTTAACCTCTTTATACTTTAATGGCTCAACTTGGGGACTTTACCTGGACTCATAGCTGGATGAAGAGTTTTTGCTGCCCTGTTGCTCATATCGTCCATTTTCTCTGTTGATATCCTCCTACTCTGCACTGTGGTCCTCCTTGCAGGTTTCTTTATGATAGGATGTATTTTCTTTCCTGCATGGTTAGTGCATATGCACGATGCAAGCTGTATATATGGCGAAACAGAGGTGATCCTTACAACCATCCTAAGGGAACTATGATGGGTAACCTTAGGAAGGGAGCGCAGCTAGCAAGGCTATAGCACTACGGACGAGAGATGATAGAGGTGCTGGAGTTGAGCACAAAATCCGGACCTAAGGCCTAGAGTGCTATAAGAGTGAAGCTTTTCACCTCTAGAACTCAATGATGATCGGACCCCAGCTTGAGTGAGTGAAAGTTTATGGGTCGAACGATCATTTGAGCTAAAGGTCGAGAGTGATGGACTTGCTAGTTCATCCTCTCCTTGGGTTGACATGGGACCTCACCCTCACCTAAGTGGGATGACACAAAAGCTAACCCAAGCTTCCAACGGGAGTGTAAAGGATAGGTGTGTAACCACACTCCCGTAAGGCATCGATCAGGTCAAGAAGTGAAGAGTAGGATTTGCATCCACTTGACTTGATCGGCATCGGTCTTAGATGAACTTAAGATAATGAGATGGATTGCTCAGCTAGACCGGATATAAGTTCGTGCTTCCGTAAGCCAAAGATATGGAGGTTTTATGCGCCAGGGCTCGTGTCTTAGCATAACCCTTAGTGTGGCGGCACTTTGGATTAAGCCTTGACATGAAGCACAAGAAACTTCTACCATGACCTCTCCTGGAGAGTGGCGGGCAAGGTTGAAGTGATCATCCCCGCCAGGAACGATTCCTCTTCCTCGACTACTACCCTCCTCCTTCCCTCGAGACTAAGTCTCGAAGGCCGGCTTTTCAAGAGAAGAAACGATAGGGGAATCTAGGGGCAGAATTTGCACTAGGTGCTCTTTCCCATAGATTCCTGCCAGTGAGGAGTGATATCTTCGATCAGAGCATAGAGAAATTTGGCATGTAAGCTCAGGCTCTCTCGAAGATTGGCTTAGGCATTTCGACATTTTCTCGTTTGGCTATCTCGTCTCTCGAGTCAGGTGGGGAGCTGAAATCTCGGATTTCTCCTAGAATTTCCAGTCCCTGTTCTGGCTCTAAGAACACAAAGGCACCTCCCGAAATGGCATCAAGCGTCATGCCACAATCTCTTCGTAAACCAAACCGAAAATGCTACAAGAGCACAGGGTCGGGTAGACCAAGGATCGGGCACGTTTCAACCAAAGAGGCAAAACGATGCCATCCCATGCCTAAGGTTTCCTTCTCTCTTTGAGCAGCTCCTCCGAGGAGAGCAAGGCGACAATGGGAGGGAAGGCTGTGGAATGGGGCGGTCCTAGCAAACCACGTCCACCCCCACCCCAAGCAGTAATCAGCCGTAGGCATTACTACACCGACAACAATCCTCTTCGAGACTACCCTCACCGACCGCATCCTTGGCCTCAATGCATACACCAGGAGGACGCCATCGTCCAAACTTACGTCGGCTACATCGATGGGCGGCGCTGTTTCTTCCGCTGCCGTCACTTCATGGAAAGTTCTCGAAACTTAATTTCTTCTAATAACATAGTACTCTTCCATGCATCTTTCGTTTAGTACACCGGATCGATCGGCATGCACTTGTCTTGACTCGCGTCTTGTCTCTTCCTGCAGGTGGATGACTGTGGCTACACAGAGTGGGTGGATGCGCCTGTTAATGCGCACATCCAAGTCTACATGGCTCATCTCGTCTCAATGGATGAGATTCTGGAAAGGATCCTTCAACAGGAGGGAAAGGCCAATGACCAGCTATGGGATAAGCTGCTGGATAGCTGGGGGGCGTCAACGATCAAGATCTGATAGATCCCTACTACGCATGCATGTTGATTTCCATTCTTTCACCCAGACGATATTCTCGATCTTTTTTGGCCAAAAAAACGTATTCCTACGACTATATTTCACTATTAGAAATTATTCTGCAGTCCAGAGCTCATTCGTCTGAGAAGTTACGCACGCGTGAGGGTCGAGGTCACGCTGTCTATGAAATCGTCTCCCACATTCGCTTCTTGCTATGAAATCATCCAGGACGACCTGTCCACATCTGATCTCACCTGCTTCTTCCGCGTGGGCACAAATGGCAGAAATCAGCTCCTAGCGGAGGTGCGGGGACGGAGGCAAAAGGTGAACCGACGGTTCCTGCAACACCGACTGCGTTACAGGGTGCGCCTATCACCAGCACCGCGTGATAGGCGAGTAACCTACACCCGTTCGGTTACGCACTATCAGTGGTGACTGCACCTGCGAGTCGGTGTTGCCTGAATGGTGCGTAACCGAGTCAGTGCGTTACCCAGTCGTAGTTTCCCTATGTATCAGCCACTGGTTGAAACTGGTTAAGTGCTGATTGGAAAGGCAGGTTATCAGGGGTGGACCTAGAGCACAATTTGAGCGAGGGCACACCTTGAGAATACAGAAATTTATAAATATTTTATATAGAAAATTTTTGTCGATTAGCTTGATTTATAGAATTTGAGTGAGCCCTCGCTCAGCATAATGTACATCCACCACTGCAGGTTATTATGGATTCGTTTAAATTAGTCTTTGCACGAAGCAGCGATCCTCACAGTGTAACTGAGACCACGCATTCCTAAGTGCGCATACCAGGAGTAGGCAGGAGTGCCTCACGTGTAACCATCTGGGTCAGGTTACGCAGGATCGACACCGGCCGCCGTTTTCCGCCACCAAGGAGCGTTCCTCTCTAGGTATATGTGTGCATACGCACTATCCTGGCAATTTCACGATCGTGCTTTTCATGGTGCACGGCGGCTTCCCTAATGAGACGATCGTTTCCATCTCTCTCCCAGATTCCGTTGGCCCTTTCACTGCAGTATAGCTATATAAACTGGGACCGGGAGGTGTGTTGGTCCATTATTCATTCATAATGTAGCGTCTCATTTTACTGTAGGTTTACTAGAAACAATTAGTGGTTTTCCCAGCGGATGCAGGTAGTATAGTCATCGTAGTACAGTAGTACTTATGACTACACCAGCAGCGCCAGAAGAGGTGGTTGTTGGTGCCTCCAGGTCCAGGCAAACACCTTCGAAGAATCGACCTGACGCTTCTGATACTGATGATGTAAGTTCCCCGGCCAAGCGTCTGCAGACGATGGACACGCCGCCGCCACCGCCCACCGCCAAACGTCTACTGTTTGATGAGCTGGCCGCTCCTGCTCATCCCACCATCGAAGAACCGCCTGTGCATGAAGACGACATTGAGGTACGTACGTATACTGGTGGGATGCTCGATCTGGTGGTGTTCCTCCCGCACTATACTCTGCACGGTTTTATTATTTTAATTTCCATCTCCTCATTTTCTTGTTCTTCATGCATGGGCACGCGCAGTTGATGAGTGAGTTGGAGAAGGAACTTTTGGATGTTCTGGCCGCAATTGGTGCGGTGTACAAGGAAGATGATGATGACATCTCGGTGGATCAGTACATCCTGCACGATCCACCTGCAGCTCCTGATGCTCCATCCGTTGAGGTTGACGAAGACGATCCCTCCAGTATGGCAGGTGCTAATAATATACATATATACTCCGTTGTCGTGTATATATATCGACAAGTGTGCTTCTGCTGCCTCTAAATTGGTTGCCTTTTCTTGTCTCGCAATAATATAACACAGGCGGCGATGACGAGTAGTAATCTCCGGGCCGGGAGATCGAGAAAATAATAAACACCAGGTCAAGGAAGGTGTGTGCAACATGGGCCACCCCACCAGATCCCACGCCGCTGCGCTACTGGCTGATGATATGATGCAGCAGTTAGTTTGCTGGTGGAGACGAAACGGCCGGCCTCTTGTCTAGTACTAGCAGTAGTAGTAATAACGGGAATGGAGAAGATCAATCCAGTGCCTTCGGATGAATTCAGAATTCATAATATATATATCTTGCATCTATATTATATTAGTGCCTTTGCACCCTTTTCTATTTTTGTTGTTTTATATTCACTGCTAATACAAATAAAAATAGCAAATAACCCAGACCGGCGTAACCTGCACCCAGCCGATCACCGATTCGGTGTAACCATCCCTACTGCATCCGGTCCTGTCGATCCTGCGAGTAACCTACCCCCGATCGGTTATGCACTATCAATGCTGCCTGGACCTGCGAGTCGGTGTTGCCTCAATGGTGCGTAACTGAGTCTGTGCGTTACCCAGTCGTAGTTGCCCTATGCATGCAGCAGCACTGATGGTGCAAAACCCAGTGGGTGTAGGTTACGCATACGGAGTACAACCGAAGCCTATTTCTTATGTTATTACACGCTGCGCCATGAAGAACGGATGGTGCGTAGCCGAATCGTGCATCACCGAAGCTGGTGCAGTGCAGGTGACGTGCAGGATCAACACAACCAGATGCAGGTTACGTGCCGAATCGGCACCACCCAGTCAGTGTTGCAGCATCAAGGTGCGTAACCGAGTCTGTGCGGGTACGAGCGGGTTCAGGTTACGCATACATCTGGAACCGGTGGTGTTGCATCAAGCAGCACGGACGGTGCGTACACACTGAATCGACACGACCCAGTCGGTGTTGCATCAATAAGCACGGACGGTGCGTAACCTGTACAAGTTACGCGCTGAATTGACACAACGCAGTCGGTGTTGCATGCGCCATGAAGAACGGATGGTGCGTAGCCGAATCGCGCGTAACCGAAGCAGGTACAGGTGACGCGCAGGATCAACACGACCGGATGCAGGTTACACGCCGAATCGGCACCACCCAGTTAGTGTTGCAGCATCAAGGTGCATAACCGAGTCCGTGCGGGTACGAGCGAGTTCTGGTTACGCATACATCTGGAACCGGTGGTGTTGCATCAAGCAGAACAGACGGTGTGTACGTGCTGAATCGACATGACCCAGTCGGTGTTGCACGCGCCATGCAGAACGGATGGTGCGTAGCCGAACCGTGCGTAACTGAACTGAGGTGATGCGCAGAACCGACACGACCGGATGCAGGTGACGCGCAGGATCGACACGACCGATTTGCGTAACAGACCCCGTGCGTAACCCAGGCAGTCTTGCACCATGCAGCCAGTAGTCTTAAACTTCTCTTCTGTCAAATGGCATTCTACTCGTGATAGTCATTGTTATCTGTGCCATTTATTGCCACGGCCCACACCAATGGCAAATAGGACTATCATTTGTAAAAATCTGATTTTTGGAAATACGGAGTATTCCTATCAAAAGAGAATGGAGGGAGTGCCATATAAAGTTGATATGTTTTGGGGCCTTCGGGGTGCGTTGCCAAGAAGTCGGCATCCAGGGCACCATCCACGGAGAGGTCTCTCTATTTAGTCTTACATAGAGAGTCTTCCGAAGTTACTTCGTGCGACACAAAATTACTTCCCTAACAAGAAAAAGTACACAGGAGGAAGTAACTTTTAGTCATACATGGAGAGCCCTCCCAGGTTACTTCCTGTGACACAAAATTACTTCTCTCAACAGAAAGAAGCACACAGGAGGAAGTAACTTTGTGTCGCGAGAAGTAACTTTTTTGTCGCGGGAAGTAACTTTTGGTCGTGGGAAGTAACTTGTGTGTCATAGGAAGTAACCTCGGAGGGCTCTCCATTTAAGACTAAATGGAGAGGTCTCTCCATTTAGCATTTGGGTTTTGCGTAACCTCATCGGCTCAAGGTTACGCGATGAAACGACACGACAGAGGATACAGCGTGGTTTTTGCGTAACTGACACTCTGCGTAACTGAGTCAGTGTTGCACGCGCCATGCAGAACGGATGGTGCGTCGCCAAAGCTGGTGCAGGTGATGCGCAGGATCGACACGACCGGATGCAGGTTACACGATGAAACGACACCACCCAGTCGGTGTTGCAGCACGGAGGGTGGCTCATTTTCCTCCCCTTCTATTCATCCATGGCTGAAAATTTAGTGGAGCTTCAGGATGCTCCAATGGACACCCTGCGCCAACGCTGGATCCGCCCCGGACGGCGCCAGTCGTGTCGATTTTGCCTATACCTCTAACCTCCAGCATCGTCCGCACATGCTTCGCCATTCTAAAATATTCTTCTACTAGAACAGATGAAGTGCAAGCAATTGAAATAATATAACAGTACTTTATATCAGTTTGTAATGTTTGTGCATCCCCATCGTACAGATTTTACTGGCATACATGATACATGAACCGACAAGTTATGAAAACTCCCAACATTTCGGCTCCACACATCATTGCCCGGCAAATTACATGTCACAATACTGAGTTGCATGCATGACCATTTCATGTAACCGGTTGGTTAGATAACTATGCAATGAAACTTGCACTGAGACTGACCTTAGCCTTCCCATGTAATACACTAGTAAATAAAACCTGTAAAGATAAACAAGCTGCCAAGGTCATCATCTGAGAAATCATTGAGAAGTTGGAAAAAAAGGTAAGTAAACTTGAGGTACTGTAAAGGACTAATGTATATACTATCTCACTGACCAAACTTTGGTATTCAGGATATTCCAAAGCTGGAGTGAGGTACATCTCAAATGCAACAATGATAATATAAGCTTTTAATCAATTCCATCCTCTCTTCGAGACATCTTCAGGACACTGGGAATCCTTTGAAATGCAACTACAAGTTTCACCTAAATAATTATCTTTGTACATTCTGCATAAATTCTAAGTTTAACATGCTAATACAAAATTCTAAATATATTTATAGATGGAGCTAGTATTCCATTAGTTTTGAAGTATTATCTCCCAGCATTTACACTACAAAAGCTGCTAGCAAGGAAATCAAGATATTCGTTTGATGTAGATTTAGCCTGATAAGGGGGCTATCAAAGGTGATAAATAAGTGAAAGTAGCAAAACAGAAAAATGTTTTGGATATTGCATCGTCTATTTGAATCCTTGCATAGCATATAGTTACATTCATAAGATGGTGAAGGTAAAAAATAGATTCAAGATTCAGGGTTCTGAAGTGTCATTTCCAAATTTATTTGGTACATCCAAATCAATACCTTAACAAACAATATGACATTTCTTCATTTACTTCCAGTTTGAACTTTTTTTTGCTTGGCCCACATGTATAAGTGTTAAAGGCACGAGAGTGTTGTTAGCAAACATACTGATGTTAAGTGTTCCTCTGAGGAACTTGAAAAATTCAATAAGTCTTTCGTCGATCACTCCACATACGACTTCAACTCTCTTGAAATGAGATGAAATATTGGGTGGTACCTCCTTTGGGTTGATCCTTCCTTTCATTTTCACATTACATCCTTGCGGCTGCAGTATAATAAAAGAGTTTGCCAAGATCAGTAACCTATATAAATAAAGGTGTATATGCAATATTTGTCCATTTAGAAATGTTTTACCTTAAAAAATATATGAAAGTAAAGGTCCTGTAAAACTGGTGAATGTTCAAGAATGCATGCTAGTCCATGTACATCACGCACACACCATTATGTGAGGACCAGAACCTTTAATCGACTAAAGGTAGGGCACCATTTCAAGTGGACAGATAGCGACTAGATAGATCAATAATGCATTTATGTTTGAAACAATGAGACCATGAATTTAATGATTTGAGGAGTAAGCATACCATTTTACAATTAGTGCCCAACACTAAAGTCTTTGCTTTTGATATACCACGCAAAATGATGGTTGTGCTCTCATCCTTTATGGAACATCCGCAGCCCTCGTCACCACAGTCCCCATAGTTGGAATGGCTGGACCTGCACCAGTCTTTACAGGTCCCTAGCATCCCAACGCTTGCTGAAACCAACATGGGCATTCTCTCAAGTAAAGGACTCCTGCCATAATAGACTTGTAGCCCCAGAAAAGCAAGATTGGGGCCACGGATTCGAGTGCGAAAACTGTCGTTGAAACTGCCTGTTTTGATGCTTAGATGTTTTAAGGACTGTGACGAGATAACTTGTGTATCAATGAAGCTGCATTCTTCGATCTCTAGATGTTGCAGTGCGGGACATCTCGAAAAGTCAAGAAACTCATGGTTGAACAGTATTCCGTGAAGCACTAGAAAGGTCAGATACCTGGAGGCGAAGGGTGGGTCCTCCGGCCAAAAAGACCAAATTCTATGTCTTCTGAATTGGATGTTGAGCAAGAGCTTCTGGACTTTGAACTGCAATGCATATTTGACCCAAAGCCTGATGCGTTGAATGTCAACGGTGTCGTTTCCGACGACACTGACCTCAAATGTCTCGAGAAGCGAAGGTTTACGGAGGAGCAGCAGGCTATCCACAAACTCCAAGATGTCCGCATATGGGGCCGGGGCCTTGCCGTCGGCGCCGACAATGCGCAGGCTAGTGACGTACTTCCAGAGGTTGAGCCAGCGCCTGGTGAGCACGCAGGTCTGCATGGCCTGCACCACGGGGAGGAAGGAGAGGATGCGGTGTAGGATCTCATCCGGGAAGGCACCAATGCGGTCGCCTCCGGTCACTGGAGCACCAGCCGGCGCTCCCTTGTGCGATTTACCCACAGGCATTCCGCTGGTGGAGGGTGGATGCCGAGCTCTGCCAATGAGATTTGAGGACGAGGCGGATTGGGTTTCACGGGTGGCGGCACAGATGAAGTGGGCGGCGGAGCTGTAGGGACGTGGGGAGCTGGTTCCCAGCGGCTGCCGGCTGGAGTATCTAGGGTGGATCCATCTCTGTAGCCTCGATGTCGGGCTGGCAGCGATTGCGCACAGGGCGGCAGGCGGCGTGGTGGAAACTGGAAAGTCTGCTACTCCTCCCTGAGAATACTCCTCCCTGAACCGGGCAACCGGCTGGAGTATGACATTTCTCTCTCCTTCTTCTATCCGGCGTGGCAGGATAGGAGTACTACTACTAGTCAGCTTGGGTTACGCACACAGTAGCATCGCGGTTGGCGCGGAAGACGGAGAGGTTCGTGTCGAACCTGTGTAACCCAAGCTGCCTCAGATAGTTGTCGTTTAGTTTAGCACTAGGAATGTGCCCGTGTGTTGCTATGGGCTTTTTTTTTGCGCAAATACATAGAGCACAGAAGTTTCTTCCTTTGAGCTGCAACACTGATTTCTCAACTAAAAAAATCTCATGTATCCGGTAGTTTCTTCCTTTATCATATAGGCATATGTTTCTCTTCTCATAATTTTCTATGTTCTCATACAAAGGAGTCTTCCAGCCCGGAACAAGAGGGAGGTACAACCTGTGAATCAATGAAGTCTCGTGATCATACTCTATTCAGCCTGTGAACCTTATTAAAAATTCAGCACCTGGTCATGTCGCCAATCATATATGTGCCTAAAAGAGGATATCATTTATATATGCAGCTGTGTTCTGTTTCATCATGTTTTTATATGAACGTGCACATCCAAATTTGGAAACGACACGGGGAATACTGATTATTGGCAAAAAAAAAAGAAATTACTAAGTTATGAGTTCCATTGTATTTTGAGTGCTTTTTGAAAAAATAGACAGTGTTTATCTTTTCATTCTTTTTTTCTATCTTTTCATTCTTTATATTTATAATATTTGAATTTGTTTAGTGTTCCATTTATTGTTTATAGGAGTTTTGTTCATCTTGACATTTTTAACTAGATAATCATTTTTTAGGTGTTCAATTATTTGTTTACTATGATAAAGTTACTATGCCATATTTAACTTGTTCTGACAGTTGTTCTGATTTGTTCTGTTTGTTTGTTCGAGATGACAAACAAAGTTGTTCTGGCCATAATAATAATCTTATAAAAATAACTTGTTCTGACCCTTCTTCTGATTTGTTTTGACACTACATTTGTTTTGTTCGAGATGACATACAAACTTGTTCTACGTATAATAATGACATGTTTTGATCATTAAAAATTTACAGATAATATTTATTCTGGCACTTTATTAGTTTGTTCAAGATGTCATACAAACTTGTTTTGGCTATAATATGATCTTGTTCTGACAGTTTATTTATAGATTTTTTAAAATTCGGAATAACATTTCATTTGAATGACATATCTTTTTTTGTCCACATTCGCATGCATGCAAGAAAGAAAGCTTTTCACCCAGACTTCCCGCGTGAACTTCTCCTGGCGTGATGGGGATTGTCATCACCCGTGCGCGTGCGTGCTGCCATCGTGCGGTGTGCACGCGCCCATACGATATCGATCGTGCGTGTTGCAGGTTTGTAATTTAAAACCGGATTGCTGCTCAGTTCCATGGCAACTGCCAGTATTGAATCACATTCCTTTATGACATCCACAAATCAATGGAGATTTGAGATTACTATACGAGACAACCGCAAACACAAACGCATTGTACTAGGTTCCTAGAAAGGTTAAAAAAACTCTATATGGGACAGCACCAATATAAAAATTCGGAGATGACGAAAGATGCACAGTGGTGCAGAGACGTCTTTGTGTCTATAGTACAAGAGAAGATTACGTAGTGATGTTGGCATGGCTTTTATAATTTTTCCCATCTGGGCCTCTGGTTCATTTCTCTTTGTGGAAAAAATAAGATTCGTCTTGTTGCACTTCATTGGCATTTGTCTTCTGTTGGGCATTCGGCATCAGCTTCCTGTTTGCCCTCTGTGGAAATATAAGTTGCAACCAGATCGATTAGGCGTTCTATTCTATGGTCTTCGGATCTTGTTGTGTTTGGGGAGTATCAACCTACAGCATATCTTCTTCCGGAATACTTCCATTTCATCCTAACATTTTAACATAAAAAATGTCCACAAAACGTTAGTCTCAAACAACACAATATATGTATTCCTAGGAAAAATATATTTATGTAATGCTGGAATGACATTATCTATACCTGGGTGGGTGACTCACTAAGAGAATGTCCATTCCAGTGCATCATGTATTTAATGACGTAAACACCACATGACGAGCTGCAAAATTTTGTCTTGTTAGGCTACTTACTGGTAAGTACGTGGTAACTATCATGTTGTTTCAAGACAGCATGACATACCTATCATATTGTTTAGGTAAGTTCTTCATACGAACAATCCGCCACGACTTGACATCAATCCATCCGACATTATTAGGTAGGCCCTTTATAAAAGCTTCAATGCAATTCTGTATTGATTCTATCTGCAACAAGAGATACATGTAGGCCTTAGCTACGACTGTGTGCGCGCGCGCGTGCATGTGTGCTCACCAAGGATTATTCCTTTTGGCAATCCCACGAACCCTCGTGCGCTAATGGATCGAGGATTTGCACCCTTTTGTCGCTAATATTGAACACAACAAGAATCCAGTGACTACCTCCGACGTGTAAAGGAATAAACACATGTGATAAAGGTTACGCAGTTAATTTTATTTTTTACCACGAGTAATATGTGCGAAAGAATATTAGAGAAAAGTTTGTAGAAAAATGAAAGTATACACACCATAGATCGTTTTTTGAAGAAGTATTCTCCTATGATCGGCATTACTGAATTACATCGTAGGAGCTCGTGATGGATAATATAGGTGTTGATGTACGCCACATCTTCATTACCTATATTAGCTTCAAATGCGTACGCATCAATTACCTGTGACAACCAATGATATATTAAAGGACAGTATCTCGTGATAGGTAGTAGAAGGTTAAGTACACAAGATCAAATGAAACAAATTAAATTAAAATAAATCAAAGTACGCTCACATCACCAAACACCCAACCATCTTCAAGTGAGATCCATTCTTTACAACCAGTGGCATTAGGCAATAGGCTTTCCACCGGAATTTGAAGGCCATTGATGTCAATGACAATATCATTTTTATCGCTATTTGCGATAAAACTTAAAACCACCTTGTCCTCCTCAGTGAGTCTATAGTCATCATCAGCTACACAGACAAATGCTCCAGCATTATGCACGTCTGTGGGTTTCTGCATGCACTCATTGGTATTCTCCTGCCAAAAATTGTTCTTTCAAGATAATCCACAATTCCAAAGATTTTCTATATATATTCTGACGAATTAGTGGCATTTACTTGGCATTTGCTTCCAGTGTGTCTATGGGTTCCACTGTTGGCGATGATGTGTTCAGACAGTTTTAGGATGCCCTATTAACAGTAATAGGTTAAGTGAAAACTTATTATTAAATAACAACAGTACAATTGTGAAAAACATACTCCAACTGCTCTTGACATGTGTTTCTGCTCCTGATGTAGATCTGAAGCAATCTGGCTTAGTATGTGAATGAAATCATTGTCCTGTAAAAACAATTCAAAGAAGTGAATCATGGTACAAAATCTAGTGTAAACTGGTTGGAGTGGAGGTGGTCTGTGCTGACATTTTTATGAGGTGCAGAATCGTTGGTTGAGGTGAAAAGTGACGGGCCTTGTGGACAAGTGCTATGGATTGATCTGTCACAATACACATTACTGGTCACCTCTTCAGTGGTTTTTGGTTCCTCACGGTAGTTTGGAAGCTTCTCGAAAATCTCGTAAGAAGGGAACTGAAAAACGAGGGTCGTCTCAAACACAGAGAAAATAATTGGAACCACCGTGCATGCACAGCAAGACTAACAAATCCAGGAATTCACCTTCGTGTCTGTATACAGATCACATTTTGAGTTGAGTCACACCTCGGCCGATTGTTTTGTCCAATATGTCATTAGGGGGTATTTACGTCGTTTAGGATAGAGGTCGTTTGGTCCCGCATGGACATGTTCAAAGTACCAAAGCTGCATAATTATCAAGAACTGAAGTTAAATTTCATGAAATCGATCTGAATTTTAAAAATGTATACCTGCAGAAATAGTAGGTTTCCTTGAAGGACACGCATCTTTCCAAGTTCTTCTCTCACTCCATCTCTAAATGTAGCAATACAATTATGCAGATGACTGAGCATGTAAACACCCCAGTTCATGGAAGGTATCTCTTCCACTTTCTCCACTAGCTGCAAGACGTTGACTGGAATACATGGATCCATATCGGGTGCAAACAACACCTTGTGGCAGTACAGGAAAAAGTCACGAAGGAAAAATGTATCTCCAGGACCATCACTTCGTAGGAGCCTTTCTTCAATTTCTATCAGTTCTAATTTCTTCTTTGCACTTCCGTGTTGGGTAAGCAGAACTTCATTATAGTTGCCATCCATCTTGACCTCTTTTCCTTCGATTGGTAGACCCACGATGTCCTTCACATCTGATGGCATCAACCGGACCAGCTTGTCACCAATTCTGAAAGGTTTTTTATTCGGCTCGTACTTGTTGACAAGAGACATCAGCAGGGCACGATCTAGGGATATATTAGGCATGTGTAGCAAGCACTCGAATCCGAATGACCTTAGGCTTTCCTTTCTTTCTCCTGAGAGTTCGCTCACGACATGCGCAAGTCGCAAAGGCACCATGGAAATTCCATCCCTAGGAGTAATGGTGATCGTTGGTTGTATCTAGTCACGGAGAGAGAGTAATCAATAAGTGCGCCATGCAGGGCTAGGTAGTGCGTCGTATGGAATCTGCATGGATGGTGTGTTACATACCTCCGGAGTAGACGACAATGGGCCACCAGAGTTGAAGTTGAGCCGCCGTCTCCGACGATGGCCGCTGCCGGTCGAAGGTGCTACCTTTTCTTCGCTAGGAGGCCGCTTCCTTGACTTCGTCGTCGACTGTGATTTGCCATTGGAAGTCACCGTTGATTTGCCGTCGGAACTCTGTGTCGTCGCATTGCCGTCCAGTGCGCCTTGCTTGTCAAGATGAGGGACACTTGGACGTCCATCAGCAGACGACAATGGGCCACCGGAGTTGAAGTTGTTGGGCCGCCATCTCCGAGGATGGCCGCTGCCGGTCGCAGGTGCTAAATTTTCTTCGCTAGGAGGCCGCTTCCATGACGTCGTTGTCGACTGTGATTTGCCATCGGAAGTCACCGTTGATTTACCGTCGGAACTCTGTGTCGTTGGCGTCGCATTGCCGTCCGGTGCGCCTTGCTTGCCAAGATGAGGGACACTTGGACGTCCATCAGCAGACGATTTCTCCGCCGCGCCCGACATGAGCAAAAACCTATTCCTCCTCTGCTTCCGCGATCTGAACTTGCAGGTCGACCAAAATGGATATATACTGTAGTTAGCATTCGTTAAACGGATATCCCGAAAATCCCGCAAAAACGTGGTAATCATCAGCTCAAAAAAAGGAACGTAATCAGGTAGATAGCTTTTGTTACGTGCGGTATAGACCTCGGGTCGTGTTCAAGCATGCGTAACTGGAACTCAGACGGTTACGCGTGAGAATGGTGTATTGTGCTTGACTTGGCAGCAAGCCGCGTAACCTAGGCTGAAGCACCGCGTGCGGCGTGCATGGCGCGTCATGGATTGATTGTGCGTATCGGCAGCGGGTCCAGCTTACTCCTCAGGCCGGGCGGTAGCTGTACGACCTACTGGGTTACGCACGGTCCATGGCTCCTACGATTTGGTTACGCGCGAGATGGTGCATGTTAGTTATGACTTAATATGAGCACGGCCTGTCGTGTGTGATCGTGTCCAACCTGCGTCTCTCTCTCTCTCTCTATTTTTTTTAGATCAAAAGGAAGAATTCGATTATATCAAAGCTGAGTAACCGGGATACGCATGCGCACAAATAGGCTCTGCATAGTAAGTCATGCTGCAACACCGACCGGTTACGCTCGGACTCGGTTATATCAAAGCTGAGTAACCTGAATCCGCACGGACTCGGTTATGCACCTTCATGCTGCAACACCGACCGGTTGTTGTCGATTCGGCGCGTTACCTACAACAGCTCGGTTACGCATCATCCACCCTGCATGCCTCCTGTGCAACACCGACTGGGATGCGCACGAACTAGGTTACGCACGATCCATTGCCGGTACTGCCAATTTAGTGATCGTGAATTTCATCATGCACGGATTCGTGATCGTGAATCAGACGATTGTTTCCATCTCTCTCTCTCTCTCTCTCAGATGAGTCTACTCTGTAGGTGAACAGCAATATACTACGTACTAATATGACTTTATTGACTGTAGCAGGAATAGTGAAGATTTCACAGTTACAGTGGTTTGGTGACTTGGGATTTACAGGCAATGGCATTTATAGAATCTCCATGCGTTCTTTGCTATTTACCCTGCTCCTCATTCAACCCCGCCGCCAGCCCCTGCTGCCTCCTCCACGCCGCCCGTCCCCTGCATCCACAGCCGCCACGGGTCGCCTAGTGACTATCTAACCACCTAGGCGCCGCGCTACCCCTCTGCCGAGCTGTGATGCGTGCCTAGGCGAGCGCAGAATACCGCCGCCTTGAACAGTTGAACATTCTTGCAGCCTAGATCTATCTCTCCGGCGTCGGTCTTCTTCGGTAGCTACGAGGTATTGCCAACCGATTTCGGTGAGCTCTTGTGTTTCTGCTGATCCGCGTGACTTTGTTGTTCCCAACTTCTGATTCGTGGTTTTTGTCCTCGTCCCGTACAAACTGCATCTGTCCCTACGAGTAATGATCTGTTGGTGCCTGCTGTTTATAGCTGAATGTTTTATGTATTTCCTTATCAGATCTATCGCTTCCTCTTGTTTATAGCAGCATGCTCCCATATATTTACTGATCAGTTGCTAGTACAGCCGTTCAGGTACCTGCATCGTAGGGTTGAATTTTGAAAGATCTGTTTGTTAGTGTTAATCGGCGGTTGGATCTTACTATTGTGCCATACGGTTCGCATTCACTTTGTTCTCCTGCCAGATTCACTCTGTTGCACACGAAGCTGGTTTGCATTAGATACGTTGCCATCATTGCTTGTGCTCATTGACATAGTAATTTTTTTCTCTCGAATACGTAGAAGAGCTGTGCAACATAAACTACCTAGCTTTTTTTGTGCTCATTTGCTCATTCACATAGTTATTAATTAATTAATCTGTTCATTCATGTGTTGCTGCATGATCCAATTCCACTGACATATAGTAAGTTGCAATGCTGGTCTGAATGGGCTGTAAATGTTGACGTTATGCTTTACCCGTAGCCTGTGGATCCCTGCATGTCTGCATTCATGGTCAAATGCTAAGTTGTTCTCACAACCATTATGCTTCCTGACAGTTTCTTTGCTCACAGTCCTGATGCTGTCTACCTTATGGATGGTGTGCGTCCGAAGAGAAAGGTGGTGGATAACGGCAGTTTGTCATCTCCGGGACTTTCCGTCGACTTCATTGACGCCCTCCCAGATGAGCTCCTTCATATGATCCTCTTCTTCTTGCCAGTGCAAGATGCTATGCAGACGTGTGTGCTTGGCCGTCGCTGGCGCCACCTCTGGAAGAGTGCCCCTTACCTGTGCATTTCATGGTTTGGTGGCATTGAACCATTTCATCTTTTTGCCATGGAGAGGATCCAGAAATTCGTGTACAATCTGCTTCTCCTTCGTTATCGCATACCTATCCGTAGATTTGTGATTAACCTTCCTGACATTGAAGAGGATGGCGAGGAATTGGACCACATAATTATCTGGATCAAGCATGTTCTTAGTTGTGAAGCTGAGTTTTTGGGTCTCCGAATTTCTAGGGATGCCGAGGAGGTTTGTATTGAGGTGCATGGTTTTCGCCTCGATTCCCTGTTCCTGAGGTGTCTGGAGCTTTCCTTCATCAAGTTCGATGACAGATTCCTTGATTTCTCGAGTTGCCCAGCATTGGAAGTACTCAAGATTTTCTGTTGTGACTTATCGTGTGCTACAAAGATTTCATCCCGCTCCTTAAAGCATCTAAGCATCCTTGCAACCAAGTTCTATCGCAGTGTTCACATTCGTTTTGATTCGCCGAATCTTGTTTCCCTGCGTCTTGAAGTTAATGATTGCAAGATTCCTGTGCTTGATAGAATTCCCTCTTTAGTGGATGCAGTTGTCGAGCTGGGGAAAAGTGGAAGTGACTATTGTAGCAGTCATGTTGATACCAACATCATGCAAGGCTTATCAGAAGCTAAATGTTTGGAGCTGATATCTACTGTCAACATGGTATGCTTACATTTTCGATCACCATTAGCTTTCTTGTTCTTCATCCGGAAAAAAAACATTCATCACTAATATCATGATTGTGTGACCAGCCTACTTTCATGAGTTATTTTATATCGTGCCCAACATTTATCAACTTGAAGACTTTGTTTCTCAATGAACACTGGTGTGTGCCAAATAAGTGTGCCCTCGCAGCTATGCTACGACAATCACCAGTTTTGGAGGAGCTTACACTTCAACTGCCCTGCATGGTAGTATATATTTTCTATATACAAGATGGTTGTGAAATGGAAATACTACATGGTGAGTTTGGTTACTATTGATCCTAGCAACATGTCTACTTTCTACAGGGTGGTGGGTGGAAAGTAGAAATGAAAGGAAGGAAGGTGTCAGAGGTTTCATGTACGATTTGTAAACATCTGAAGATAGTGAGACTGCGAAGTGGAAAGGTTAATAAAAAGGTACTAGGTGTTTTAACCTACCTGAGTCAACTTGACATATGGTAAGCTCTTTCCCTTTTCGTGCTCTCTATATTTGATGAGATTTGTTTGGGGCATCTGTGAAAGAAATCCTATGTTAAATTAGAAAAACATTGAATATCGAACTAGTTTGTGAGAAATTTTGGGAGTCACTTTCAAGGTCTATTAGAGGTAGTAAACATAGACTAATTATAAAAACTAATTACATGAATGGACGGGAAATTCCGAGACGAATCCATTAAGTCTAATTAATCCATCATTAGAGATTGTTTAATGTAGCACGACATTGTCTAATCATGACATAATTAGGCTCGTTAGATTCGTCTCGAAAATTAAGGTAGGGGTTGTGAAATGGGTTTTGTCATTAATCCACATTTAATACTCCTAATTAGTGTCCGAAGTTTGATGTGACGGGTGGTTGGTGAAATTTTGGTGAACTAAACACCCCCTTAATATACTTGTTACCTCTCAAATTGTTTGTAGTATATACGAGTGCCTGCTTTTAACTACTTTTTTACTTGTTCTTGTTCAGGTTTCAGTTTTCGATGTTGAACCACTGTACACCGGTTCAAGGAGCAGCATCATCTGGTGGAGGACATCCTGTCAATCAAATCGTCTTAGACTCTGATGATGACTAGAGTGATGGCTTTGAAGCTTCTGGGCATCAGCTTTAGAAAGACTCGATGTGTCGTGCACACATAATTTTGCTAGGGTCAATGCATTTGTTTGTTGTGTTTGTTTGGTAGCAGGATATAGCTTCAGAAAGAGTCTTCGGATGAATTCAGAACTCATAATATAACCCAGTTTGGAACGAATGGTCTATCTTTCCTGTATGCTAGTGCATTATTTGCAGCACCATTTTCTATTTTTATTGTTTTAATTGCTACTAAAATTCTCTACATACAATGTGGGTACACGTACGTCACCTTGTACCCATTGTGTCTACACATATACGCACCACGACGGAGTGTACAATCACAGTGTACAAAAACTTCTTGCTGAAATTGCTCTGCTCATTTGTGAGTCAACTAGAACTGAGGAATTGGCTGAACAGCAACTCCACCAGGTTCATATCTGCATAGTCTCAGTCTTTGTTTTGCAAATTTCTATAAATTATTGCTGAAATCACAAATCTCAACTATTAATTGATGGTTGTTATTTCTTAACATTAAGGAAAATGGAACTGCATCTCTGGATTTTCAGGGACCCCAGGATAAGGTTATAACACAAACTAGCTTGTGATAAGTTTTCAATTATTTGGATTTTTTGTTGAACAGCTTAAATGTTTTGATTCATGCACTTGATAAGCTGTAAAACAATTTACATAATTTATATGTGTTGCTTGTATAGTTAATTCGAGTAATATATTGCAGGAAACATTGGATTCCACCTATAGGCATTGGGCTTCTCTTGAAAAGCAGATTGTCTTGTCCATCTCCAAACTAATTGGGGATGCTAGAGACTACGTCAGGTTCCATGCTGTCTGCAAGAACTGGAAGGATGCCGTCAATCCCATTGCTGACACATGCTTTCAGCCCTGGATCATGTTGTCCCAGTACGATGAATGCCTACAGTTTCAGACGTTGGATGGGACCTGGTCTGCATGCATAGAAGTCCCGGTTCCAGATTGCAAGACGGTGGCTAAGTGTGGCTATTTCCCTGCCCTTGTTCGTGGGAGGATTACCGGTTATGACAGCGGCCTCCTTATCAGGATCGATATTAGAAAGAATGCTAAGGGTGTGATTGTCAACCCGCTGACTGGGTGGAACACCGAACTACCACCCCTGCCCAGTTGCATCCATGGTAAGGCTAAATATGGATTTGTCATATCAAACAGTGTTGAGAATAAATGTACTGTCGTTGTCTACACCAAGCACACCGAGCCGGGTGTTCCCATGACTGCAGCGGTATGTGAACTTGGAATTGACGTCGAGTGGAAAACCAGTACTCACACCAGCGTCAGGAAGTTCTGGCTGCATATGGAGGATTGTTTTAAACCATGCCTGCAGAAGCACACAGTCAAACAGGAGGATCAGATGCTCTTCCTCTGTGGATCGTCCGACGACTTCTACACTCCGGACTTAGACACTTCCACCAACACCCCAGTGAGCTTTGTCCTCAGAGACCAGCCCATCAATAATGGTTATGGTATCAGCTGCAGATGTCCCACCTAAATGGCACAATCATATTGTTGACCCATAATGACTTCTCCTACTTTGTGTTGTCGGCCGACAGATTCGCCGACATCAACAATATATACTACTTCGATTTGGATTTTACAAGATGCTTGCTGAGGAAGCACAGCATAATGGATGGTGTCGATGTCGTCATGAGAGATATAACCCTGAAGCCACAGAATGGTTCCAGATCACTGTTTGAATCAGTCAGATGGTTCGTACCTACACTGATGAAGCCAACTGCAGTTCTGATGAAAATGTAACCTTCAGCCACACAGTCTGCGTAACCTTCAGCCACACAGTTATGCATGATATATGCTTCTGTGGTACAATCGTACAACAATTTTGGTTACACGACTTTGTTGTTGCATAGTATAATTAATAGTAAATGTAGTGATAGCTAGCTTGGATGAACTAAAAATTTAGGATAGATAGTCAAATTCTTGAATCGGCAAATATTCTAGTAATGGTGTGTTTCAAAAAATGGTGAACTTAGTATAAGAGCAACTCCAGCCAGCAAGAGCCTGCAAATTGAGGCCTGCAAGATACATGAAGATGCAATGAAGTAATTAACTTTGCAGCTATATCAATGATATATTTTTTTGTTTTTTCCTTTCCTTTCTTTTTCCTACCTACAACGATCTCCCGGGATCGTAGTCTTGTATTTCCTGCTACTCCACCGTGTCAGGCCCTCACATCAAGAGGGAATAGAGGGGTCAAGAGGCCTGCTAAGTTGGGCACATCAAGAGACAGCGGGTGAAGTGGAATGTGTAACCGATACCTTTTGGTTGCAGCGCCCGGCAGGTTACGCACGAGGAACCATGATGAATGCGTGGAGCAACATGGCTCGCGGTTGGGTTGCCAACTTACCATAGCATATGCCTTTGATCAAAGCATGCCGTGTATCCCAGGCGTCCACGCGTGTAACCGAGGCGGTGCAGGTTACAGTGATGGCCGCCTGGGTTACGCACGCCAGCATCGCGGTTGCCGTGGGACACGGCGGGTGGTGTCGACTAAGCGTGTAACCTGCAAGGTCTCGGTTACGCAGGTGCCATTCAGCGGGCTGCGCACTAGAGAACTCCATGGACGACGCGTCAGCAGCCTCCCCCCCCGGCGCAGGCTTCGCTTCGGGGAGAAGCAAACTGCGGCGAGGGCAGGTCGCTGTGGGCCCCGCGGTGCACCATCATTATTATGATGGACGACGGGACGGGGCCTCCCTCCTCCGCTCCCCTCCCGTCGTGTTGTCCACAGCCACCGCCCGCCCCGAGGAGTAAGCTGGACCCGCTGCGTTACGTGTGCCACGCGGTGCTTCAGCCAAGGGTTACGCACGGTCACTGTGTCGTGTCGTGTGTACAGCCATGACGGGACGGGACGGGCCTACTGCTGCAGGCACCTCCACTCCCGTCCCGTCCTGTCGTCCACAGCCACAACAGCGCCGCCCACCCCGAGAAGTAAGCTGGACACGCTGGGTTACGCACAATCCATGACGCACACGCGTACTGCATCCACTCTGCAATTAAGCTTAATTGGTACCCACTAACGATTTCTCTTGCCTCTCAACGCGCCATGTCATAACCCACTACACGCCATGTCACTATGCCTTCATCGATTTTCTGTGACTAATAGCATGTTGTATTTGCGAGTAGCATGCCATAAAATTCTCGCAGTTGAAATACATGTAGGATCAATCATTTAAGAATGGTTTTCGCTCAACAAAATTAACATGCTTTCATATATATTATTGTTTACAGATAAATATCGTCATGTAATCGTTTTGGTGTTTCTACTTTCACATTTCACCTTAAAATTTTGCTTAAAAATTCCCGCAGCAACACACGGGGTATCACCTACAAGTTATTAGTTACTCCTACCTCGTCTGTGACATCGCGACGATGATCAATTAAGTTGGACCCGCTGGGTTACGCACAATCCATGACGCACATGCGGTGCTTCAGCCTATAGGTTACGCGGCTTGGTGCCATTTGTACGTTGGGATCGTACCACCTGCTCCGCGTCATCAGGTGACACGCTAGCGCTCCCCCTTGTTTACGCATGAAGGGATTTCACATTTTTCCGGTGCACGGCTCGGCGATTACGAAACCCAAGCTACGGCTGCCCCGCGTGGCCGGGTTACACATGCACGGCTCGCGGGGAAGTGGTAGGGATCGGGAGATTTTAAGATCCGGTTGCCGGAAAACCGCCCGGAGCTACTGTAGATACACGTGGGCCACACCACAACATGGAATGTGCAAGTGAAAACCGCTAATCCCGGTGTTGCCACGGGCACAGGCCCACGGGGTCCGTTTACTACTCCTCGTCTTCGGCTGTTGCTCGCGTCGCCTATCATACCTCCCACCACTACTAGATTTTCTCCCTAATGCAACACACGAAATATGTTGCAATATGCCATATTTGGTTGCAATAGCCGCAATTGCAACTAATTTTTTTCGTCAACCATGTGATGCAAAAGGCCGCGTTGCATTAGCCTGTAGCAACCGTGGTCTTTTTGTGGTTGCAAAAGTTTTTCTGTTGCAACGCAATGCGGCGTTGCAACTAGCATTTTAGACCGTGCTCGTGTTGGTTGCATATTATTCTATTGCGACGCATCTGGTGTTGCCATAGGTGCATTTGCATCGTACACAACACGTTGCAATTTCTAAAATCTTTCGTTGCGAAGTATTATATTGCTACGCTTTGTTTCTGGTTGCTATAGAGGGAACCACCTCTATTACCACGAAAGTTATTTGGGTGCAATATGTGATTTCCTGTATTACCACAAAATTTTGATTTCGATGTTATAGGTAGTATTGTCTGATGCCACAAAATTGGTTACGTTGCTATAGGTGGTATCCTCTATTGCCACGCAGCATATGGATGGTTGTTATAGGTGTAACATTCTATTACAACCAAAATATATAGGATGGAGGCAATAGGTTTGGCACTCTATTGCTACATAGTTTGCTTGGTCAATAATAATATTGCAATCTTCAATAAATGATCAATAAAAATTACGCATTTATCATTCATGAAACAAGATTCAACCATTCACTGTACAATTCCATGACACATGAAGTACTGAAATAGTAAGTTTACAACACAAAGTAGGCTAATTTGATAAGAAATGAAGAACTTGATCAGCAAAGGGTGACTTCAAGACGATCCCATCACTTGATCAGCAAGGGTGACTTCAAGATGGTCCCCATCACTTGTTTGCTCCATTCAAACTACCTTGGTTTGCTTAAAAGAATGAATAACATTCTTTTAGCATTAAGTAAACTGAAATTATGAAAAGTGTTCAACATCAACTCTTCATTACAAACAAGTTGGATTTCAGTACATTATACAAAGAGCAATTAGGCATTGTGAATCAGCAATATCTTAATCAATTAACTAATCTATCTACAAGATTATAATATTTGTATGGTCTATAAACAAGTATCCAACTATCAGGTTTTGGTGTCCATATAAAACTATGATGAACAAATAGCTCAATTTTTAGAAACTGACAAAAGTTAGCTATTTTCGGAACTAATGCAATATCATCGTGTTATAATTACTTTTAGTATATGCAGAAGAGTAAGTCATGCATGCATTGTATAATTACCACATCATTGCACTTCCATGGCCTACCACATAATCGGACTTCCATGGAGACTTGCATGATATGTTCACCATTTGGTTCATGGCCTCCGCCTGCAATTCCTTCTCAACTTTTTTTTTCTTAATTCTCATTCAAGATTAGTCATGAAGGAATCAAAGAAAACATCTGCCATCTTCATTTGTTCCACCCGTGGGGGAAAAGAGACGCAAAGAGGGTATTACCAGCAGAAAGATTGTTGATTCAAGCATAAAAAACTATCGGTTCAAAGGGCGAGTTACTTCGTATAGTTAGGTAGAAACATGTGATTACCAGTACAAGCATATAAGTCATGAGTGCTGTTAAGATTAAGCTGTTGTGGCGCAGTCTCAAGGTTCCTTCATCTCTTCATGGTCTTTGATCCTTGCTTGTTCTCCCTGCACCATCTTTTCAACATATTAATGGTAGTTTTCTTGAAAAGCTTGATAGGAAAATGAAAATTAAATAAACATTCATGGTACTGCTTAATTATGTCTCTAGTTTACACTATTTATCAGCTTATTTAACATCAAATCAGATGATCCAGAAAGTATATCAGAGAACAAATAATGTTAACAGTAAACAAAGATAGGAGGAAAATGGCCAGACCTTGTGATATGTGATAGACAGAGCAGGATAGTTGGTTTCCTCGTACACCACCTTGCTGACAATCTAGAAACTGCAAACATATGGAAATGAAAAGGAGTTGGATTCAGTTAAGGATAGCTCACGACAAATGGTGCGGCCAATGCTAGGACAATGCAGGTATGGACCAAAATTCAATACTGATTGAGCAATTAGTGTTTTCATCATGATCTGTATTTTCCTTGTTGCATTTGGTTTCATCTCTACAAGTGACATGTACAAGGAAATCAGAGATAGCAATTAAATAGGATATACTCGAGGCTAAACAAAACTGATCATGAATGAGCATTGTGGCATTTAACAAACTGTTGTTATTATGATTTTTTTAATAAAGCGCTCTCAAAGTAGTACTATGTTTGCAATATGCAAAACAATCAGAGTAGAGGACTGACCGTCTGTAGGATGCAGATAGTAGACCACAACAAACACATTCTCCCAGTAAATGAATTGATAATAATATCAGGTGGGCTCGGTGTAAGTGAACAGAATCTTAAATCCAGCAAGCTAAGAGAATGTCCATTAATGTGACATCAAGACGGCATGCTAAGGCACCAGAAAATGTATCCATATAGCAAATTTGGCTAGGAATATTTCAAGTAAAATATTCTGTCTTAAACATAATGCTAAGTAGGAATTCTGTTTTCCTTAACATAAACTAAGTGTCCTACATAAGAAGGGCAACAATTTTGTATCCAATATCACAAACAAGCAGACAACACAATGAAGGAATCTACTGAGTATTTAGTATTGACCCCTATTGAATATTATTTATTATCCCCAAATTTTTGAATCACATGGCAATCCTAAGATCAATGACTATGCATTTGCTATAAATAATAAATGTTAAAATCATCAAATCTTGCTCAAAAAATCTGAAAACTTGCAAGAGATCCGCCTTTTGGTTTATTATGTTGTCAAAAAAGTTTCAAGTGATTCTGAGAAAGTGCTGATGCACATCCTCACTAAAGCATACATGTCTCACACATGCCACTGTCACTTAGCGAGAGATGTTCATCCCTATTTGGGATGTATAGTATCTGTTGCTCAAAATCATTTGAAACTTTTTTGGGACGTTTATGGATCCAAATCATGATGTTGTGTGGAGTTTTGGAATTTTCCGACCAAGTTTGCCTATTATTGTAATTATTTATTGATTTAATAAATAATAAATGTTAAAATCATCAAATCTTGCTAAAAAAATCTGAAAACTTGCAATAGATCCGCCTTTTGGTTTATTATTTTGTAAAAAAAGTTTCAAGTGATTCTGAGAAAGTGGTGATGCACATCCTCACTAAAGCATACATGTCTCACACATGCCACTGTCACTTAACGAGAGATGTTCATCCCTATTTGGGATGTATAGTATCTGTTGCTCGAAATCATTTGAAACTTTTTTGGGACGTTTATGGATCCAAATCATGATGCTGTGTGATGTTTTGAATTTTCCGACCAAGTTTGCTATTATTGTAATTACTTATTGATTTAATAAATAATAAATGTTAAAATCATCAAATCTTGCTCAAAAAATCTGAAAACCTGCAAGAGATCCGCCTTTTGGTTTATTATGTTGTAAAAAAGTTTCAAGTGATTATGAGAAAGTGATGATGCACATCCCTACTAAACCATACATGTCTCACACATGCCCTTGTCACTCAGCGAGAGATGTTCATCCCTATGTGGGATGTATAGTATCTGTTGCTCGAAATCATTTGAAACTTTTTTGGGACGTTTATGGATCCAAATCATGATGTTGTGTGAAGTTTTGGAATTTTCTGACCAAGTTTGCCTATTATTGTAATTATTTATTGATTTAATAAATAATAAATGTTAAAATCATCAAATCTTGCTAAAAAAATCTGAAAACTTGCAATAGATCCGCCTTTTGGTTTATTATGTTGTAAAAAAAGTTTTAAGTCATTCTGAGAAAGTGGTGATGCACATCCTCACTAAAGCATACATGTCTCACACATGCCACTGTCACTTAGCGAGAGATGTTCATCCCTATTTGGGATGTATAGTACCTATTGCTCGAAACCATTTGAAACTTTTTTGGGACGTTTATGGATCCAAATCATGATGTTGTGTGAAGTTTTGGAATTTTCCGACCAAGTCTGCCTATTATTGTAATTATTTATTGATTTAATAAATAATAAATGTTAAAATCATCAAATCTTGCGAAAAAAATCTGAAAACTTGCAATAGATCCGCCTTTTGGTTTATTATTTTGTAAAAAAAGTTTGAAGTGATTCTGAGAAAGTGGTGATGCACATCCTTACTAAAGCATACATGTATCACACATGCCACTATCACTTAACGAGAGATGTTCATCCCTATTTGGGATGTATAGTATCTGTTGCTCGAAATCATTTGAAACTTTTTTGGGACGTTTATGGATCCAAATCATGATGCTGTGTGATGTTTTGGAATTTTCCGACCAAGTTTGCCTATTATTGTAATTACTTATTGATTTAATAAATAATAAATGTTAAAATCATCAAATCTTGCTCAAAAAATCTGAAAACTTGCAAAAGATCCGCCTTTTGGTTGATTATGTTGTAAAAAAAGTTTCAAGTGATTATGAGAAAGTGATGATGCACATCCCTACTAAACCATACATGTCCCACACATGCTCTTGTCACTCAGCGAGAGATGTTCATCCCTATGTGGGATGTATAGTATCTGTTGCTCGAAATCATTTGAAACTTTTTTGGGACGTTTATGGATCCAAATCATGATGTTGTGTGAAGTTTTAGAATTTTCTGACCAATTTTGCCTATTATTGTAATTATTTGTTGATTTAATAAATAATAAATGTTAAAATCATCAAATCTTGCTCAAAAAATCTGAAAACTTGCAAGAGATCCATCTTTTGGTTTATTATGTTGTAAAAAAAGTTTCAAGTGATTCTGAGAAAGTGGTGATGCACATCCTCACTAAAGCATACATGTCTCACACATGCCACTGTCACTTAGCGAGAGATGTTCATCCCTATTTGGGATGTATAGTACCTGTTGCTCGAAATCATTTGAAATTTTTTGGGACGTTTATGGATCCAAATCATGATGTTGTGTGATGTTTTGGAATTTTCCGACCAAGTCTGCCTATTATTGTAATTATTTATTGATTTAATAAATAATAAATGTTAAAATCATCAAATCTTGCTAAAAAAATCTAAAAACTTGCAATAGATCTGCCTTTTGGTTTATTATTTTGTAAAAAAAGTTTCAAGTGATCCTGAGAAAGTGGTGATGCACATCCTCACTAAAGCATACATGTCTCACACATGCCACTGTCACTTAACGAGAGATGTTCATCCCTATTTGGGATGTATAGTATCTGTTGCTCGAAATCATTTGAAACTTTTTTGGGACGTTTATGGATCCAAATCATGATGCTGTGTGATGTTTTGGAATTTTCCGACCAAGTTTGCCAATCATTGTAATTACTTATTGATTTAATAAATAATAAATGTTAAAATCATCAAATCTTGCTCAAAAAATCTGAAAACTTGCAAGAGATTCGCCTTTTGGTTTATTATGTTGTAAAAAAAGTTTCAAGTGATTATGAGAAAGTGATGATGCACATCCCTACTAAACCATACATCTCTCACACATGCCCTTGTCACTCAGCGAGAGATGTTCATCCCTATGTGGGATGTATAGTATCTGTTGCTCGAAATCATTTGAAACTTTTTTGGGACGTTTATGGATCCCAATCATGATGTTGTGTGAAGTTTTGGAATTTTCTAACCAAGTTTGCCTATTATTGTAATTATTTATTGATTTAATAAATAATAAATGTTAAAATCATCAAATCTTGCTCAAAAAATCTGAAAACTTGCAAGAGATCCGCCTTTTGGTTTATTATGTTGTAAAAAAGTTTCAAGTGATTCTAAGAAAGTGGTGATGCACATCCTCACTAAAGCATACATGTCTCACACATGCCACTGTCACTTAGCGAGAGATGTTCATCCCTATTTGGGATGTATAGTACCTGTTGCTCGAAATCATTTGAAACTTTTTTGGGACGTTTATGGATCCAAATCATAATGTTGTGTGAAGTTTTGGAATTTTTCGACCAAGTCTGCCTATTATTGTAATTATTTATTGATTTAATAAATAAGAAATGTTAAAATCATCAAATCTTGCTCAAAAAATCTGAAAACATGCAAGAGATCTGCCTTTTGGTTTATTATGTTGTAAAAAAAGTTCCATGTGATTCTGAAAAAGTGGTGATGCACATCCTCACTAAAGCACACATGTCTCACACATGCCACTGTCACTTAGCGAGAGATGTTCATCCCTATTTGGGATGTATAGTATCTGTTACTCGAAATCATTTGAAACTTTTTTGGGACGTCTATGGATCCAAATCATGATGTTGTGTGAAGTTTTGGAATTTTCCGACCAAGTTTGCCTATTATTGTAATTATTTATTGATTTAATAAATAATAAATGTTAAAATCATCAAATCTTGCTCAAAAAATCTGAAAACTTGCAAAAGATCCGCCTTTTGGTTTATTATGTTGTAAAAAAAGTTTCAAGTGATTCTGAGAAAGTGATGATGCACATCCCCACTAAACCATACATGTCTCACACATGCCCTTGTCACTCAGCGAGAGATGTTCATCCCTATGTGGGATGTATAGTATCTGTTGCTCAAAATCATTTGAAACTTTTTTGGAACATTTATGGGTCCAAATCATGATGTTGTGCGAAGTTTTGGAATTTTCCGACCAAGTTTGCCTATTATTGTAATTATTTGTTGATTTAATAAATAATAAATGTTAAAATCATCAAATCTTGCTCAAAATATCTGAAAACTTGCAAGAGATCTGCCTTTTGGTGTATCATGTTGTCAAAAAAGTTTTAAGTGATTCTGAGAAAGTGGTGATGCACATCCCCACTAAACCATACATGTCACACACATGCCCTTGTCACACACATGCACATCACCACTAAACCAGTTTCTCCAAAGCATTAGCAAATTTTTGAGATACAATTTAAGTAGATTTTGAGAAAAAAGTGCATAAAAATAATATAAAATAGAGAAAGCAAAAAAGACATAAATATTTGTAAAACAAAAAATGACTCCATTTGGGTTCGAACCCAAGAGCTGTGATTTAAACTCTAAGTGTGTTACCACTCCGCTAGTTAGAAGTTTTTATTAGTAGTTGAGGTATAGTTCTTTTTATCCGTTCATAGTTCGCCGTCGTTGTTCTGTGCACACCCGGCATCGCTCTCGTCGCGTCGCCACTGCTTTGCCATGCCCGACGCCTCCTCTGCCTTCACCGTCGCGTTTGATTTATAAGGTACGAGGGAGAAAGAATACTTACAAGTTTTAACTAAAGATTAAAAAGAGAAATCTTACTTTTAGTTGACATTTTTTGTAGACCTAAATAAACATTGTAGATCTTGATGAGACACGAAACTTTGGTATTCATCACTTTTCCATTTGACATCATTTAGTATAAAAAAATCTTACTTTTAGTTGACATTTTTTGAAGTTCAAAAATTGCATTATTTACTAGTATGTATACAAAACAATAACATATTCCATCACAACATGATGTGTATTGTAGTGGTAAGGTGCTCAACTCTTGAAACCAAAGGATTTGGGTTCGAATCCCAAGTTTGCTCCTTTTGTGGGTTTTTTCTTTTCTTTTCCTATTTTTAATTGCACTACTATGAATAACATCTAAAAATTATTATCTTATATGCACTAATGTATTTTATAAATATAATATAATATATATAATTTTTTTACAAATTTTGTTAATTTCTGAACTCATTTACTATTTTCAATGTGAAAAGTTTGAATAATTCTAAATTTGTATTTAAAAAAATACGAGTTCAAGCCAGATTGATACTCGAAATGATTTCATCTGAAAAAAATCACAAATATAAAAGTTGTAGAAGTCATCAGGATCTATCACTTTTAGTCGACATTTTTTGAAGTTCAAAAATTGCATTATTTACTAGTATGTATACAAAACAATAACATATTCCATCACAACATGAGGTGTATTGTAGTGGTAAGGTGCTCAACTCTTGAAACTAAAGGACTTGGGTTCCAATCCCAAGTTCGCTCCTTTTGTGAGTTTTTTCTTTTCTTTTCATATTTTTAATTGCACCACTATGAATAATATATAACAATAATTATCTTATATACACTAATATATTTTATAAATATAATATACTACATTTAATTTTTTTTACAAATTTTGTTAATTTTGAACTCATTTACTATTTTCAATGTGAAAAGTTTGAATAATTCTGAATTTGTATTTCAAAAAATACGAGTTCAAGCCAGATTGATAGTCGAAATGATTTCATCTGAAAAAATCACAAATATAATAGTTGTAAAAGTCATCATGATCTATCACTTTTAGTCGACATTTTTTGAATTTCAAAAATTGCAATATTTACTAATATATATACAAAACAATAACATATTCCATCACAACATGACGTCTATTGTAGTGGTAAGGTGCTCAACTCTTGAAACTAAAGGACTTGGGTTCCAATCCCAAGTTCACTCCTTTTGTGGGTTTTTTCTTTTCTTTTCATATTTTTAATTGCACCACTATGAATAACATATAACAATAATTATCTTATATACACTAATATAATTTATAAATATAATATACTGCATATAATTTTTTTACAAATTTTGTTAATTTTGAACTCATTTATTATTTGAATAGATGTCACGTAATATGATTTTTGGATAAGTTATTTCAAGTGTTCTTCATCCTAATCAAGATGGATATAACTCTAGCTTATATGAATTATTTTGTGGTGTTTTTACATACGAATTAGATCGGGTTCCATCAAGGATGAGTCCCAATCAAGGATTAGCTTTTTTCACTTTAATTTGGTATTGTAAGCTTTGTTTTAAACTGGATTTGGTACACTATTTTCTATGTACTTGACGCTATCTTATTGCCTTATTGGTCTTAGCTAAATTTTAAAATATCAATTTCGAGTTGACCTGAGTAAATATCCGAATGCGAATTCGAATTCGAATTATTCGTTTTGCATTCGTATTCGAAAAGATTCGTATTCGTATTCGAATTCGATTTAAAATGTGGTAAATAGTGACATTCGGATTCGATTCCATGGATATCTGATCCGAATCCATCCTTAGTGCACACATTCGAGTCATGAGCGCCTAGTTACCAGTCCCGAAAACCGTACCAGTCCTTACTTAACTGCAGTTCACAATGGTCCTGACGTGGATGAACTTGTGGGAGTGTCGTTCCCAAACGGTCATTCGACACACCCCTTCTCTGCGGCAATGCCTTTTCAATTCCAGCATGTATATTCCGTTTGGGTGTTGTCACATCGGCAAGTTCGTCACGTTTCTCAGTCTCGCAGCGGCACGCGACAGTTTGCAATTTCTGTGCATCCCCATCGTACTGATGTAACTCACATACAGGAACAAACAAGTTGTTGATGCTCACTAACTCTTATTTTTATGCATCAACAATACATGAAAAAGGACCAAAAAGATAAATCAACAGTAGTATAGGGCCTTGGACTAATGAATTCCACGAATTTTGGTGAATTATATATTTTCAGGGACTATTTAGGAAAATGCGAAAAGAATGAATTCTAGAAGGCTCCAGAAGACTCCCGAACTCAACCAAAGTGGGCTCCAAGAAAATATGCATCTAGAAGGGACAAGAGGCCCACACGCGAAGGCAGAGCCCAGCCGGGGCCCAGCCCAGGCCGACCGGCCCTATAGGGAGGCCGATCGGGCTCCCCCTGGCCCCGATCAGGCCCTGTTTCGGGAAGGTTCCTCCACCGCCTCTTAGGGTTAATCTAAACCACTTGTTTAGGTCAGTTTGATCCTACGGCGACGGATTATCCCTCCGGGCTATATAAGCAACCCGAGACCCCCCCTAGGGCATGGTATGCATCTCTCAGAAGATCATCATCATCAGGCCAAGACAGGAGAAGAAGAGGATATATCAGAGATAGGATAGCTACTTCATAGTTCAAGATCTAATTTCTAGATCAAGAACCTAGTTCTAGATAGAGAGTCAGATTCGAGTAGAGTTGAGCTTTGCTCCAGTTCCAGATCTGTAAGTTATCAAGATTCAGTTCTTATATTGTTTCTCAATGACTTTATGCTATTTCAATGTTATGTGTGCAATTGCTAAGTTCTTACTTTATTCTAGTAGTATATTTGATATAGTCATGATTAATGATAAGTCTACGCACTTATTCGTAGAGCTCCTAGTATATTACGCGCGTATGCTAGGTAGTAGAAAGTATGTAAGCATGGTGCTTAGATATAATTTACTTGTGGATTCACCTTATACTCCGGGTCGTGTGGTAGATCATCGGCGTGACAGGCCTATTGAGTCCTTTGCAGTCCACCCCCCGAGTATAAGACTAGTCGAACAATGATTCTTGGGAGGATCAAGTTTCGTCCTTGATCTTCTTGGGTAATCTTCGGGGTGTTCACATTTATCCATGACTATGCTATATGTGATGATATGCTACATTAGAATAGATGAATAACTCAGTCTTTGTATGCTATATAGAATTGTGCCTCTTAAGTAAATCCAATTCTAATCTAGACTAGGAATAGTATGTTCTATGCTCCACATGTGCCTCTGCCTGTCTGATTTATCATTACTTCATCATTCGCTTACCCCTGTTAAAGTATGTGCCATTCCATCAAAGTCCATAAAGTAGTCTATTGCCATCCCTATGTCTGTTGTTACATCCATCCATCTTCCCTGTGGATACGATATTTTAAAACCCATCACCCCGGGTGAAATGCTCACCGGTATCCGTGCGCTTGCGGATTATCTACCATAATATTTCTGTAGGCTTATCTTATACCAACCAACATTTCTTGCGCCATTGCTTAGAATGGATTCTAGATCTATTCTTTGGAAGTTGCGTTAAGAAATGTCAACAAGCATTTCTGGCGCCGCTGCCGGGGAAGATTGGATGGCTACCTTTTGAAAATCGATGGCTAGATACTTTAATGAGACTTTGTAATTTGGCACCTCTGCTTAAACAGAATTACCCTTGTATGTTTTTGTCTATCTTACTTGCAGGGTATTAACAGGTTTGATTGTGATTCACCACACTTCAATTATTTGAGTCAAATCAACCAAGGAAGCTTTACACCAAGTTCTGAAGCCATGGCTGAGAAGACGTTGTTGGAATTCTCTGCTCCAAACATCAATAACATTCGCATTGGACCAACAATCGATCATGAATGCGAGCTTAAGCCTAGCCTCATCAACATGGTGCAAGCTGATCTATTCAGTGGAAAGGTACATGAAGATGCAAGCGCTCATCTCCAAAACTTTTTGGAGAAAGGCACCACCATCTCCATCAAGGACATTCCCAAGGAAACGATCCTACTCCGCTTATTCCCATTTTCACTAAAGGGAAGGGCGAGACAATGGTTCTACTCCAATAAAATCAACACATGGGAGGAATGTTCTACAACCTTCCTGTCAAAGTTTTTCCCCACAGGCAAAACCAATGCTTTACGTGGAAAAATCACCAATTTCCAGCAGCAGAAAGGCCAGTCAATTCCAGAGGCTTGGGAACGTTTGCAAGAATATATATCAGATTGCCCTCACCATGGAATAAAAGAATGGATGCTCTTACAAAGTTTTTACCATGGATTAAATCAAAAAGCGTCTGAGCATCTAGATGCAGCTGCTAAAGGATCATTCTTGTCACTCACTACGAGACAAGCCAATACACTTATGCAGAAGATATCTGAAAATCAAGGCTGGACCCAGAAGAACACTCAACAATGTCGTCAGAGTGAAGAAGTACAAGGAGATGAAGAGTTGAAAGAACTATCAACTAGTATGGACGTGCTGTTGAACAGGCTTGAGGAACGAGTCAACTTCAAGAAGGATCGACAAGCTTTACAAGATTCGATGAATACTTCAAGAAATTCAAGCTTGGTGGTCCACAAGTCAGCACCAACCCAAGAAAAAGACCTACAACCACGACCGAATTACGCAGGTAAGTATACAGGTAATAATTCCCAGCGACCTTCGCTACGAGAGTTAATTGAAGAACAGGATAAAATAACCAATAATCTCTCTAAGAAGCTTGTTGCTAATGATAAGATTCTAGAAGACATAAATGTTAAGATGGATAATTTTTCTGAAATCTTAAAAGATCAAGCTATCTTTAATGCTGAACTAGAATCAAAGTTATCAAAATTGTCTGCTGTTGCACCTGTTGCCACTAACCCTGAGCAGGTATTTAATGTCCGAACAAGAGGTGGCAAGCAAACAACAGATCCACCATATCCCAAGGGCACAGCAAGACCACCGGCTAGAACACCTATAGCACCTGCAACATCTGCAGTACCTGTAGCACTAGCCGAAGCTCCAGAGAAGGATAATAACATAGAAGAAGTCGTGCAAGAAGAACAAGACTCAGCAAGACAAGATTTCCACGACACCAACTTCATACCATATCCAAGAAGAGTGAGAAAACCTCAAGTTGATGATCAATTCGGGAAGTTCATCGAAGACATCCAGAAGCTTTATGTCAACATACCTCTATTGGATGCCATGCAAGTCCCGACATATGCCAAGTACATCTGAGACATCCTGAATAAGAAGAAACCTTTGCCATCTACGGAGATCATCAAGTTGACCGAAGAATGTAGTGCGGCAATCCTGAACACATTACTCATCAAGAAAAAGGATCCAGGATGCCCCACTTTTGAGTGCTCCATTGGAAATCAATACTTCAACAATGCACTCTGTGATCTTGGAGCAAGTGTTAGTGTGATGCCCAAGGTTGTCTTCGACAAGCTCAAGCACCCTACCTTGGTTCCAACATCAATGTGTCTCCAATTGGCAGATCAATCAGTTCGCTACCCATCAGGAATCGCCGAGAATGTTCCAGTGAAAATCCAAGAGTTCTTGGTGCCAGTTGATTTCGTGGTATTGGATATGCACCCAGACTCCAGGGTTTCACTAATTCTCGGGCGACCATTCCTGAGCACCGCCAATGCACGCATCAATGTAGGCAGAGGGGAGATCACATTTGAGATCAATGGAAAAGAGGAGAAGTTTGCCTTCAGACCCAGACCAGAGCTCAGCATCAACGCGAACATGATCGATCAAGAAAAGACATCATCAGAAGGACCATTATCTCTGAAGACGGAGGATGCACCTGAATATTAGAAGACTTGGAAGTCCCATTCGAGGACTCAAACTACGAACCCTCGTCAAAGGTAACCGATAAAAACACAAAAATATATTTCTGAATTTCATATTTACTACAGTAAAAACTTTTTCACGCCCCATGGTAAATAATTTTATGGTGTGTCAAAACCCGTATAATGATTTTTCGGGGTGCCATAAAAATATTTTTACTACTATATTTTTGCTGTTATATTTGCTTTTACCCTTACGCATGGGACCCACATGGCATAGGGATACACATCAAGTCTTTACCTACCTTATCTTATCACTTCATCCACCAGCACCTTCTTTTCCCACTCACAAGGCACTTTTTCTAGCGTTGGAAGACAGCAGGAAATGGATGGAGGAGAGGGCACCCGAGTGGAGGCCAGGTGGGGCCGACCGGCCCCACCACTAGGCCGGCCGGCCACCCCCCTTGGGCCTATATAAGCAGCCATCTCCTACCCAGTTCTTCGCACACACACCAACCCAGAAAACCTCACCTTCGAGCTTTTACAGTGCTGCCTCAAGAGAAAGGAAGCTTAGGAAGAGAGTGGAGAAGAAATCCAAGGGTAGCCTAGCTCTAAACTTTTCTCTTACACCCTTGAAAGCCTCAAGACACCATGTTTGGGAGAATCCTTAGACGCTCTAGCTCCAGAGCCAACTCCCAGCGGTCGATGAGTATAGACTCTCAGGAGTCTCCCTCACCGGTCTCTAACCCCTCTCCTTCGGCATCGCCATCATAAGGAAAGATCCTAACCAATGATGTGCATTTGCACATCAGGAGAGGAGAAGAGAAGGAAAGGTATGAGAAACTGAAGAAACATTCTTTTGTCCTTACACCCATGTTTAGCGAAGAGTTCATGCAAGAAGCAGGCTTGAACTCTGAGTTCAGCCAGATTTTTGCTCTGTTGGGGTGGACCTCTTTTTATCACACTTCTGAAAGGGGTTGCCGTCTCCTCACTTTAGAGTTTCTTTGCACTTTGAAATCCTCTAACGATGGGGTAACCTTTCGGTTGTTCCGTCAAGAGCACACTCTATCTTGGAGAAGGCTGAGTAACGCCTTAGAGTTCGCAGAAGGATGTGCCTTAGATTTAGACTCGTCTCTTGAAGATTTTGATAGGCTACACCTCTGGACGGACGTTACAGGGAAAGAGAACGCACACAAGCCACGCACCAATGATATTCAGCATCCCACTCTCCGTTTCTTTCACAAGTGGATAAGCCTTGTCATTTTTCCACGCAATGATAATATCAGCGTGAGAGTAGGGGACATGCAGTTGATTTATGCTGCTATGAAAAGAAAAGCTGTGTCCCCTGTTAAGATGCTAGTAGAGCACTGGCTCTCATTCCCCAACCTAGTTGGAGACGTAAGCTGCACCTCTCTGATCACCCGAATAGCCGATGACTTGGGCATCCTTGGAGATGCCACTATCATCAGCATTGATACTCCTCGTGAGATCATCGGCTACGATTACTTCCGCCAAGGAAGATGGGTTAAGAAAATTCAAGAAAAATTGCACTATATCCACAATAAGAGCGCAATCCCGTTACCTAACCCAGGATTGGGTATATATTCTGTGCAATCTTTTCTGATCAATGAGTAGGCACAACCGGTCCAGCAGCAACCTCCACGAACGTCAGCTCGAGCCTCGTCGTCAAACTACGCCGGAGCTGACCCACTGTCCGAAGATGCCGCGTATCGATCATATGAAAACTTCGTGCCAACATACCCTCGTCGCGCGTACCAAGGAGGAGATTTACCATCGCAAGGACCGAGCAACCTCGGAAGACAGGAGTTTGGAAGTGGCAGGTTTTACGCATCATCTTTGAATTTTGTACCTGCCCGTAACTCTTTTTCAGGATTCGACCATCAGTATTCTGCGACATTCCGCCAAGGTGTCCATGACAACATGAGGACGCAAATGAGCACTCAGGATACCCACACGAACATGCTACGCCAACAACAACAGTGGATGGACCAGGCAGGACAACGATTAGAAGATATACAAGAAACCGCAGATGCAAACGCTGAACTACTGGCAAGCAAATTTCGCTAGTGGGGGATGTAGAATCAAGCAGCTTGGGGGAGAAGCCCCCAAGGTAAGTATCAACTATCTATTTATATATTTTTATTTTAAGTTTTGTTTAGTTTGATAAGTTTGAAATAATAATAAAATAAAATAAAATAAAAATTTCCCTTGTTTAGAATAAATAAAGAACTAGAGAAGTATGCTAAATGGACATGATAAACAAATGCTCTTCATTGCTGCAAATGCCTAGCTTACCATCTTTAAAGTTCTCCCAAGACATGGATACAATGGTTTAGATTTTGAAACATGCTTTGAGTTTGAGATTCTTGTGGGAGCAATTTCTTGATCTAAGTCTAGGTGATTGATTGATTGACATGATTAAGTTGAGCTGTTGTTTATCTTGTTCAAAAGTAACACTAAATTCTGGAGATTCACTTTTTAATCATAAAATTCATTTATAACGAGTCTCCTGTATGACACAAGACTTTATGTCCTGTTAAAAAAAAAGAGCCTTGTTGAAAATTTGTTCAGAATGTTCTAGTTTTATTTCTCTTTATGCCTTCAAAGAGACTTAGGCATGACATAAAAAAAAGAAAAGATGAAAAAAAGAGAGGAAAAAGTGAGATGAGAGAGGGAGAGAAATGAACAAGTGTTCTACTAGGTGAGAAGGGCCTACCTCCCTAAAAAGAATAAATTAGAGATGAATAATGGACACAAGTCCGAGGGCGAGAAGAGCCCACATCTCTAAGGAGAGAGAAAAATGGACAAAAGTCCGGGGCGAGTAGGGCCCACCTCTCGTAATGTCGTGTAACCCAAGGTTCTCTTAAGATTATTGCTAGAAAGAGAGATATATTTCAGGAACAAAAGAAGCAAAGGCAGGCTAAAGTTGAAAGTTTTTATGTTTTATCATATCAAGTTGTCATACAGGAGTACTCTAAGTTTTAACTTGAACATCTTTTGCAAAACTCCAGAATTTTAGTGAAACCAAGAACTTGAGACATGGTGTTTGACTTAATTGTTATATCTTTCAACTGCTCAAGACCCAAGTACAGATAAAAGCCCCATGTTCTCAAACAGATATGAGCAGGTTTTAAAAGTCTGACTTTTTCATCCTACCTTGGAAAAGAATTTATTGTGGTAACACTGAGTCTTGCTAAGAGACTAGCAAGAGGTAAGCTTGGGGGAGTTTGTTGATGCTCACTAACTCTTATTTTTATGCATCAACAATACATGAAAAAGGACCAAAAAGATAAATCAACAGTAGTATAGGGCCTTGGACTAATGAATTCCACGAGTTTTGGTGAATTATATATTTTCAGGGACTATTCAGGAAAATGCGAAAAGAATGAATTCTAGAAGGCTCCAGAAGACTCCCGAACTCAACCAAAGTGGGCTCCAAGAAAATATGCATCTAGAAGGGACAAGAGGCCCACACGCGAAGGCAGAGCCCAGCCGGGGCCCAGCCCAGGCCGACCGGCCCTATAGGGAGGCCGATCGGGCTCCCCCTGGCCCCGATCAGGCCCTATTTCGGGAAGGTTCCTCCACCGCCTCTTAGGGTTAATCTAAACCACTTGTTTAGGTCGGTTTGATCCTACGGCGACGGATTATCCCTCTGGGTTATATAAGCAACCCCAGACCCCCCCTAGGGCATGGTATGCATCTCTCAGAAGATCATCATCATCAGGCCAAGACAGGAGAAGAAGAGGATATATCAGAGATAGGATAGCTACTTCATAGTTCAAGATCTAATTTCTAGATCAAGAACCTAGTTCTAGATAGAGAGTTAGATTCGAGTAGAGTTGAGCTTTGCTTCAGTTCCAGATCTGTAAGTTATCAAGATTCAGTTCTTATATTGTTTCTCAATGACTTTATGCTATTTCAATGTTATGTGTGCCATTGCTAAGTTCTTACTTTATTCTAGTAGTATATTTGATATAGTCATGATTAATGATAAGTCTACGCACTTATTCGTAGAGCTCCTAGTATATTACGCGCGTATGCTAGGTAGTAGAAAGTATGTAAGCATGGTGCTTAGATATAATTTACATGCGGATTCACCTTATACTCCGGGTCGTGTGGTAGATCGTGGGCGTGACAGGCCTATTGAGTCCTTAGTCCACCCCCCGAGTATAAGACTAGTCGAACAATGATTCTTGGGAGGATCAAGTTTCGTCCTTGATCTTCTTGGGTAATCTTCGGGGTGTTCACATTTATCCATGACTATGCTATATGTGATGATATGCTACATTACAATAGATGAATAACTCAATCTTTGTATGCTATATAGAATTGTGCCTCTTAAGTAAATCCAATTCTAATCTAGACTAGGAATAGTATGTTCTATGCTCCACATGTGCCTCTGCCTGTCTGATTTATCATTACTTTATCATTTGGCTTACCCCTGTTAAAGTATGTGCCATTCCATCAAAGTCCATAAAGTAGTCTATTGCCATCCCTATGTCTGTTGTTACATCCATCCATCTTCCCTGTGGATACGATATTTTAAAACCCATCACCCCGGGTGAAATGCTCACCGGTATCCGTGCGCTTGCGGATTATCTACGATAATATTTCTGTAGGCTTATCTTATACCAACCAACATTTCTTGCGCCATTGCTTAGAATGGATTCTAGATCTATTCTTTGGAAGTTGCGTTAAGAAATGTCAACACAAGTCATGAACGAAACTCCCAACAGCTTAAGCTGATAGGAAAAGGTGGGCAACGATAGGATCACTCTCACTCGAGTAACAAAATGGATGGGTGGAAACACAGAAGTAGGGATGGAAATATGGAGATGGAATCTGAATTATCCAACATCCGTATCTGCTAAAATGTAAATATGGATATCCGTATCCGTATTCGAATTCAAATGTGATAGTAAAGTGGATACATCCGAATTCGTTTTTGTCGATGCAATGAAGTAATTAACTTTGCAGGGATGAATGTACTACTAAACCTTGAGTAGACCATGCTGGAACTAATTGTTTTGATGGAGATGAAATGAATGCCTTCCACGAGTCAATTTGAGAGCAAACAAGTTTAATGCACATTTGACATAACAACATGGCATCCCATAATTAACTATATTTACGATTTATCCTGCACCCACTCTCTTACGCATCAGCAATGTTTTTTTTGAGATCCGCATTATTAGCTAGTAAGTTAGAACTTTGAAGGCCAATGGCCTAGACTGACTGTCAATTCTGCGCATTACCTGAGGAAGGTTGGGTTACGCACGCAGCATCACAGTTGCCGAGCAACACGGCGGGCCGCGGGTGTTGTCGTAGCGTGCGTAACCTACGCCCATCCGGTTACGCACAAGCCATGGTGCCCGGTGCAACATCACTGGATACTGCGTAGTGCGCAAGCGCACAGACATACAGAGGCATGCGAAACCTACCCAGTCTACATTACGCTGGAGCCACGCTGGGTGCTTGCGAGTTTGGTTTACAAACGCTTTGTGCTTGCCTGCTTACGAGTTTCCGCTTCACAAGACAGAGGGAGTACTCCGCACAGTTGTTTAACTTAATAAAAAAAGTTCAGGGAAAATGGTGTCCAAAGTACAGTAAACGTCTAAATAAACTATGATATGGTTGCTGGTACTCCGTACTCACTAATGAAACGAACCATACCAGCCAAACTACTATCATGTGTCATCAAGTCGCCGTTGCTGCTCTTTTCGTCGGTCGCATCTTATTCGGACTCTGACGACCTCCACTATCCAGATTTCTCTTCCGACCTGAATGCAGATGACCTAATAAATAAGTGGATGCGTTATAAACTCAGAGAAAATGAGATGATACCTTTGCTAGGTGGCACTTCACCATCTTGCGGAGGTACAACATTGTCATGAACATCCTCTGCTTGCTCCTACTCCTCCTCCTCAAGCTCCTGCTCCTGCTTGTTCTTCGACTTTCTCTTCTTCGTGAAATGGCACTTTGGCCTGAGGGTGCATATACACATTAAATAAACGTTTATGTAAACACAAAATATCAACTACTGCTAAGGATGCCTGAGGAGTTCAATGCAGAAACCATGCGTACCTCTTATTTAAGTTGGGGCAACTAGGTTTCGTATGCCCTTTTACCAAGCACTCACTGCATCTGTACTTAGATATACCCTGATTAATTCTTTCGTGGAGGGCCTTTATCCTTTTCAAAGGAGCACCTCTGCGAACAATCCGCAACGGGTCCAAAACAGTTTCAAATTGACAATGTGGGTCGGCTTCAGTAAATATCTTAGGCAAGTGATGATGTTCGTCCTCTTCAAATTGGTGTGCCTTGATGCATTCATATACCTCCTGCAAAGCATCCATCAACTTCTTTGTCAGGACTGGACTCGGTGAGGCATAGTACGCAACTTTGGTACCCATGTCTCGCATATCACGGAACCTGTGAAAGGACATGGACTAGTCAAAAATCTGGGTCATCCTCTCTGGAGGAAATCCAGACTTTGCAGAAACGGTGAGCCTAGACTTCACGCATGCTCGTGGTAATTTGGCTGCGCCAGTGTGAAACAACACTACAAACATGTGACAGCATGGGATGGCATCGCACTCCAGCTTCCGACAATTGCAGCGCAAGTCTGCCTCACCACACGTTGGGTTGGTAATAGACATCACGGCAAATTTCTTATCTGGCTTGCCATTTCTGTAGGCAATAGTGAATTTCACCGTTTCGATGGCATGCTGACCATTCTAAGGTGTCACCATTTCGAAGATGTACTGTTCATTCTGAACCTCAAAGCGCAAGGACCTGTCGATCTGCTTCTTGACAATATCAAAATTTGCCTGAGTGTAAGTACAAGCACAGTACTTTTCAATCTCAGATGCTTGAGTCGTAGTGAACCGGAATGAATGTCGTGTATTAGCATCCAGCATTAACTCAGTTATCCGCATATGGTACACACAGCTCTCATAGTGCTCTAGTAAAGAAACCAGTGTCATTTGGGGATGCAGATACGTGTGCAGCCTTGAATTCAAGCTCTCACTTCGCTGATTGGTGTGGAGCCCAAGGAAATAGCGATTGGCATGGTAAGTTGCAGCCCACAAATTCCTCATGTTATACATCTTTGAAAGCCAAGTGTTTTTGTAGGCCTTGTGTTCCTCTATAAATTTGGACCATTGGCTTTCAAAACTTTCAGGTGTATATGGGCGATACATAAACTGCTTGAAGTCACATTTCAGCTTCTTGCCGCGAAGATGTTTGACCAGGTTGCGATCTATGTGCCAGGTGCAGATTCTGTGGTTGCAATTTTCCAGTACGTCACGGATGGCATTCTGCATTGCGAAGTCTCTGTCAGTGATCACTGATTTGGGGTGCTGCATGGACATTGCACGCAGAAATGTCCGGAGCAACCATATATATGCCTCTGTGGTTTCCTGTGCGAGAATGCCACATCTGAATATGACGGTACTTCGGTGGTGGTTCACTCCAAAGAAAGGAATGAAGGGCAGGTTGTACCGATTTGTCCTGTATGTGCTGTCAAACACAAGAACATCTCCAAAAACCTGATATCCAAACGAGATTGTGCATCACACCAGAACAAGCACTTCAAATGTCCCTTGTCATCTTCTGCGTAATCGAAGTAGAACCCGGCATTATCTGTCCTGCGGGCCCACAAGTGCTTGAGCAGTGTTCTTGCGTTGCCATCTCCTAAGATCTGCTTCTTTTGCTGGTCGCAGAAGTTGTATAGGTCCTTTGTTGTGAAGCCTACTCTGTCCTATCCTCCATGCTGCTGGTCCATGACGTCCATAATCTGGTTTTTCTTGAGCCCTGCTATTTCGTAGGAGGTGATTTCTGCCATTTGTGCCGCAGTGATATCCCAGCGCCCACGGAACAAGCAGGTGAGATCAGATGTGGATAGGTCATGGCCATGTTCAGCAACGAATGTGCTTACGGCCCACTTGCCTGTTTCTCTGTTAAGCTTGACAATCAGTTTGGCTATGTAGCCAATCTTGGTTAGGCTCCTGGGCTTCCTGCAAAGATCTTCCGGATTCGAATTCAAGTACCTGTCATCACGCCATCCTTCACGGCAGCAAACGAAAGTTCTTGATGTACGGACTCCGTCATCGTCATTCTTCGTAGATGATTTCCTTACCCCGAAACCTTTGTCCTTGGCATAATTTTTGTAGAAATGAAACGCTTGGTCCTCGCTGTCGAAAGTCTGGCTAGTAATGTAATCGCGTTCAAGTTGCTGATCGCCGGCGAGGACGTCAACACCGGCCATGATCCGCTCTGGAAAGGGGGCGACATACAGGTGAAGCAGATCCATATCCAAAAGTGCAACAATACAGTAGTGATTACAAATTTAAAGGGATCGATGGTTGGGAATTGATCACGTTGATAGAGAGCGGGTACTCGAGGCGAGAACTCACCAAAACCACCAGGACATTGGTCGATCGTCGGGGATCGGAGAACCAGATCACGAGGGGACGGCGGCGTTTAGGGTAGTATGGCCAAGGGCGAGAGAGGACGAAGTGGGAGAGGTAGGGGCACGAAGAGGCGGAGGCCGACCATAGCAATCGTCGCGTTTATAATATTCTATATATACTAGAATATAAAGTATATAGTAGTACATGATGACGGATCCCATCCGTCTCGCCGCATTGTGTGCACTGACTGTATATATCCATAAACTGCCATAGAACTCTGTATCCTTTTTATTTTATAGGATGTCTCCGAAGAGACGCCATACAGAGTATACTACTAGCCGACCTGTGGTTTGGTTACACGCTACTTGTACTCCCTCCGTAGACACCATGGCTCGTGCGTAACCTCCTAGGCGAGGGTTACGTAGGTTCGACACGACCCAGTCGGTGTCGGTGGTGTTGCAGGAGCAGGAGCCATACAGCATGGATGGTGCGTAACCGAACGGGTGTAGGTTACTCGCAGAATCGACAGGACCGGGTGCACATCATGGATGGTGTGTAACTAGGTCTACGTGCGTAACCTAGTCGGTGTTGCAGGAGCCACGCAGAATAGATGGTGCGTAACCCTGCCAACCGGGGGCAGGAGCCAAATGAACTGGGGGTTCGACACGACACGACCCGCTGTGTTGCGCGGCAACCGCGATGCTGCGTGCGTAACCCAGGCGGTTATCACAGAAACCTGCACCGCGTCGGTACACATGACACACCTCGTCATGAAGGTGCGTAACATAGTGCGTGCTCAACCGCAGAGTCGGTGTTGCATCAAGCAGCATGGAAAAAAAATTCGTTCAGGGAATCTTTCATGCATGGAGTACTAAATTTCGTCTCGTGATTTTGCACGGAGTTGTGAAAATAGTTTTGCAAACTGACTTTATTTAATACTCCCTCCATTCCTTTGTATAAGCAATTTGTGTCTAAATATAAGCATTCCTAGGGATAGGACAAAATTAAATGGGGTTGGTGGGTAGGTACAGAGTTGGTGGGTAGTGTAAAATGAGGGGTATAGATGTCATTTCCTTCCACAGTTATTTGTTGAGTTTGAACCCTTGGAATGCTTATATAAAGGAACGGAGGGGCCGCCGTCACCTCCTCGATCCCCCCCACCTCCTCCGCCCCCACCACCGGCGACCTCCCTCTCCCCTCGGCAGGCCCGGATCCGCCGCGTGGCGGCCTCTCCCTCGGGGATTCCGGCGGTGACACAGGGTGGTGGGGACCACGGTGGAGCAGGAGGCGGCCTCCCCGAAGAGGGCGCGAGGCGAGATCTGTCCCCGAAGGGAGGAGCAGGGGCGCGAGGCGAGGTGGGAGGAACAGCGGCACAACCTCCCTCCTCTGCCCTCTCCCTCCCATCGAGATCCGGCGCGGAGAAGCTCAAAGCACAATGCCAAATCTTCTTGACTTCTTTGCCTGTACAAAGCTGTTCCAAATCCAATTTGCTTCTGTAATAATACCCTCATAATATTGTAGAGGCGATATGCCCTTCTTGACAAATTTTTTGATTAAGTTGGGTTTGAATTTAATTTTCTTTAGCACTACAGCCTTCACAGGTTCCTTTGAAGCCTCTAGTATCTTAAACTTAGGCTTCTAAGCCTTCACAGCTTCCTTTGAAGCCTAGGTTTAAGATACCAGAGCCTTCAAAGAAAGCTGTGAAGGCTGCAGCACTAAAGAAAAATTAAATTAAAATCCAACTTAATCAAAAAAGTTGTCAACAAGGGTGTATCGCCTCTACAATATTACGAGGTATTATTAGAGAAGCAGATTGGAACAGCTTTGTCCAGGCAAAGAAGTCAGAAGAATTTTAGAACTATAGCAAAGAGCAGAGTAGCCGAGTACAAGTGAGGTGGGAAGATACCACACCTCCAGCTACAGGTGAAACCGTATCCAAAAACCCTAGGTACGAGGAGGTGCTCTAGCGCACTGTAAGATAACAAAATGACACACTAATGTTGTTCATCGACCAGTACTTATAAGCAAGTTACTAACAACATATTGTACCCTTGCAGCATAAGTTTCCTCTGAACATTCACAGAGCCGGTGTCCTTCGCCAAACCAGGAAGATGTGGTAACCAAAGCCCTGGGAAACAAGGATCAAGATGGGTGTTAGGAATAAACTCGTGTTCAGGTTTTTACTCTGTTTTCAGTTGGGTTTTTTGTTAGATTGTGGGGCTCTGCGGATCAGAGCCGCGTCTTGTCCAATGTCTTTCCAATACAAAGTGATTAGAAGCTCCTACTCAACATCCCAATTCAGAACCCATAGAATTTGTTGTTTTTGGCCGGAGGAACCACCCTTCGCCTCCAGGTACCTGACCTTTCTAGTGCTACACGGCATACTGTTCACCGTCTCAAATCACCATGGTTACGTACCACTTAGGCTTCACGGTGCAGGCAACACCGTCTCACAGGTATCGGGCAACACCATTCATAACGCAGCCCGATACCGGACAGGTTACGCATGCCCTTCAAAGTCCGCTTATCCCGGGGAGGTTGCAATACGCTAATACGCACCATGGCCCGCGCGTAACCACAGGTTACGCATGTAAAACCCAGGTTGCACCAAGCCGCTGTATTGTTTGTTCCTGCAACCAGGCTCTGTAGGTTGCACCACTAGGTAGCATGCAGCCAGGCTGCATTGTTCCTGCAACACCGACTGCGTAACCTGACCCATGCTGCATCCGGTGGTGTCAATTCTGCGTGTTACCTGCACCAGCTGCTCGGTTATGCACCATCCAGGCTGCAACCGCCTGGAATACGCACGCACACCTATAGGTTCCAGATTTATGCGTAACCTGAACCCACTCGGACACGCACGGACTCTGTTACGCACCTTCATGCTGCAACACCGACTGGGTCGTGTTGTTTCATCGCGCATCCTGCATCCGGTCGTGTCTATCTTGCACGTCACCTGCACCAGCTTCGGTGATGCGACGCACCATCCGTGCTACATGGCGCGTGCAACACTGACCGGGTTACGCACGGTGTCGGTTACGCACCGTCCGTGCCGCTTGATGCAACACCGACTTGGTTGCATGGTGGAACACTAACTGTGTTACGCAGAGTGTCGGTTACGCAAAAACCATGTTGTATCCTCTGTCGTGTCATTTCATCGCGTAACCTTGAGCCGATAAGGTTACGCAAAATCCACGCTGCATCCGGTCGTCTCGAATCTGCGCGTAACCTTTGCAGGTTATGCGCCGTCCGTGCTGCTTGATGCAACACCACCGACTGTCTCGTGTCGAATCAGCGCGTAAGCTGCACAGGTTACGCTCCGTACGTGCTGCTTGAGCAGCAACACCGACTCGATTAAGCACTTACTAGGTTACGCACCTTTAAGATGGCTGGCTGCATGGTGCAACACGGACTGCGTTACTCACGGCGACGGTTACGTACGGATGGTGCAACCTCCAGCAAATCCATACCCTCTAGGTTACGCACCATCCATGCTGCATGCAACACCATCTCGCAGGTGCAAGCAGCACTGATAGTGTGTAACCGAACGGGTGTATTACTCACAGGATCGACAGGACCGGATGCAGCAGGGATGGTGCGGAACCCTCGGCTGGGTGCAGGTGCCCTGGATGCCGGCTTCTTGGCAACGCACCCCGAAGGCCACAAAACAGATCAACTTTATATGGCACTCCCTCCATTCTCTTTTGATAGGAATACTTCGTATTTCCAAAAATCAGATTTTTACAAATGATAGTCCTATTTGCCATTGGTGTGGGCCGTGGCAATAAATGGCACAGATAACAATGAGTATCACGAGTAGAATGCCATTTGATAGAAGAGAAGTTTAAGACTACTGGCTGCATGGTGCAAGACTGACTGGGTTACACACGGGGTCTGTTACGCAAATCGGTCGTGTCGATCCTGCGCGTCACTTGCATCCGGTAGTGTCGGTTCTGCGCATCACCTCAACTTGGTTACGCACGGTTCGGCTACGCACCATCCGTTCTGCATGTCGCGTGCAACACCGACTAGGTTGTGTCGATTTAGCGCGTACGCACCGTCCGTTCTGCTTGATGCAACACCACCGGTTCCAGATGTATGCGTAACCTGAACCCGCTCGTACCCGCACAGACTCGGTTACGCACCTTGATGCTGCAACACCGACTGGGTGGTGCCGATTCGGCGCGTAACCAGCATCCGGTCGTGTTGATCCTGCGTGTCACCTGCACCAGCTTCGGTTACACGTGATTCGGCTACACACCATCCGTTCTTCATGGCGCGTGCAACACCGACTGCGTTGTATCGGTTCAGCGCGTAACCTGTACAGGTTACGCATCGTTCGTGCTTATTGATGCAACACCGACTGGGTCGTGTCGATTCAGCGCGTACGCACCGTCTGTGCTACTTGATGCAACACCACCAGTTCCAGATGTATGCGTAACCTAAACCCGCTCGTACCCGCACGGACTCGGTTACGCACCTTGATGCTGCAACACCGACTGGGTGGTGCCGATTCGGCGCGTAACCAGCATCCGGTCGTGTTGATCCTGCGTGTCACCTGCACTGCACCAGCTTCGGTTACACACGATTCGGCTACGCACCATCCGTTCTTCATGGCGCGTGCAACACCGACTGCGTTGTGTCGATTCAGCGCGTAATAACATAAGAAATAGGCTTCAGTTGTACTCCGTATGCGTAACCTACACCCACTGTGTTATGCACCATCAGTCCTGCTGCATGCATAGGGCAACTACGACTGGGTAACGCACAGACTCGGTGGACGTTGTCCAAGCTCCTGTGGACATTGTCTTCGACATAGGCAGCCGGGTGATACGAGTGATACGTGCTGATGTGGCCGCAGTATCTTGTGTGATGAAGGCAATGCTCTACGGTGGTGGAGTGGAGTCAAACATCATTCGTGATGCCCATTTTACCCCTTCCACTGTAGTTTCCCCTAGCTATAAAAGGGGGGGCGAAGCAAGTGAGCGAAGAATGCACTCAGACAGAACCAATCAAACCCAAGCACACTCGCACTCGCATCACAGGGATCCACAAGGCGGCTAGTGGGAGTCGGAGCTAGAGTCCCCCGTACCGTCCTGGCCGCCGATGCCGGCCTGGCCTCCGATGCTGCCTCGCCCCTCGAGGAGCTCGTCGAGGTTGGTTTCCCGACGAATAGCGCGGCCGTTGGCGGCGTAGTACACCGCGCAGAGCAGACGCGATTCAGGCGTGGCGTCCCGCGGCCACCCCGGCGGCACCAGCCCGAGCGCGTGGTCGCTCTCCTGGTCATGGAGGTCAGCGGCCGTGATGGCGTCAGAGGCGCCGCGCTCCACCGCCGTCGCTACCACATTCCTGACGCGCCCGGGAAGCGCGCGGAGGCGGTCGGTCAACAGTACCGGGTCCATCCTCACCATTGAGGCCGCGATCCCGGCAGCCCCCTCGAGCTCATCGTAGTGATTGACGAGCTCGTCGAACCGCCGGTGAAGAATCTCCTCCTGCTCACGGAAGAACCGCGCCTCCTCTTCCCGATTTGCACCGAGAAGAACGCAAGGTGAGCAAATCAAACGACTGCAGGAAAAACCCCACAGCATGCGAGAAGACTAACCGAAGGCAAGGGCCGGCACGTCGGCCGCGGCGTCGCGGGCTTTGTTCCCCTCCTCCTCGGATGCCTGGAGGGCGGCCTCGGCGTTGCGGAGGGCATGCTCCAGCGCCGCATTCTGGCGGAGCGCCTCATTGAGCTCGAAGATCTGGTCCGCATCATGTGCTAACCGCACAGGGGCGCCGGAGCGATGGCAGCAGAAGGAGCAGCGGTGGTGACCGGAGCGGTGGGGACGGCAGCCAATGCCGGCGGCGGGGAGACCTCCCTCGACCCATCCTCGGACGAGCCGCCGGAAGCAGTGGCAGCAGCAGCGGCGGTGGCCGGCCCACCCCCGGCGCTGTAGTCCACCCTGCAAAGACAGACGTGGCGGAACGCTGTCAGTGACGGTGGCAGGGTACGATGGCAAAAGAGGACAAGGAAGAACAATGCCTACCCGCCGCGGGTGAAGATCCGGCGAAGCTTCGGCCCCGACGCCGTCGAGTCCCGGGGTCCCTCCGCGGGGCACTTGTCACCGGCCATGGGGCTCGGGCGGAGACGGAGAAGAGAAAAGAAGGGAAGAGAAAGCAAGAAGTTTGCTCTAGGTGTCGAGGCTCGGGGAGCAAGAAGATGCCAAAGGAAAGAGGTGTGCTAGATTCATGGCGACGCCACAGGGATTTATAGTCGCTGAAGGCAGAGCGTCGGGGCGGTTCCCCGAAGACGATGAGCTGTGACCTCTCTCCCTTCACCCACGCGGCCCACTCCCCAAGTCTGTGCTGGGCCCGCTAGGTTAAGCACCATCCATGCTGCAATGGCTCCTGCAACACAACTGACTGGGTTGTGTCGAACTTGCATAACCCTCGCCTAGGCGGTTACGCATGAGCCATGGTGTCTACCGAGTATAGAGGGAGTACTAGTAGTACGAGTAAGTAACCAAACAACACAGATCGACTAGTAGTATAGTATGGCGCGTCTCTTCGGAGACATCTGATAAAATTGGAACGATACAGAGTAGTAGTAACTCCTATGGCAGTAGACCATTGAAGCATGGTTACGCACCAGCCTTGCTACATTGTTCCTCCTGCAACACCGACTGTGTTACGCACAAATGGGCTTCATATGTATGCGTAACGTGCACCCTCTCGGTTACACGGCATCCATGCTGCACCGGTCGTGTCGATTTGGCGCGTTACCGGGACCTGCTCGGTTACGCACCAGCCACGCTGCATTGTTCCTGCAACACCGACTGCGTTACTATACGCACAAATGGGCTTCAGATGCATGCGTAAGCTGGACCCGCTAGGTTACGCTCCATCCATGCTGCATGGCTCGTGCAACACCACCTACTGGGTCGTGTCGAACCTGCGTAACCCTCTCCTCGGCGGTTACGCACGAGCCATGGTGTCCACGGACGGAGACGAACATGACCAACGGCATGGTTGGCTCTCGCGCATGGCTTCCTTAATTTGGCAATAAACAGGGTGGAAATAAGCCATGGTGCCACCGCCGATCGCCAAACTCCCTCACACCATACCCTAGTTTTAGACGAGTGTGCGTTCACTTCTTCCACGATTGTGCCATGATCAGAAATAAACTCAACCAACTTAAAGTGCGAGGAGACGGCAGGGTTGAAAATCAAACTGGTGAAAATATGTTCGTCGTCATCAAGTTCTAGGCCCTCATCAATCCGGTCGGCGATGAGGTCGCGCCACACCCGGGAGACGCACTTTAAATGGCAGAGAGATGCTTGGTACTTCCCATTGTACATTATCATCAGGTTGATCTGAGACATGTTGCTGTTTTTCCTTCTCTACCTCCTGTGCACAACGCCCTATAGCGCTTAGGGGTTCTGCAACTGCAGCACCTATAACTTCTCTAGGCTTGAATACTCCCCACAGGTAATGTTTCCTCTGAAATGTTGCATATATAAGAGAATAATGTGAGTGAATAAACTCTAGAGTAAACACTACAAGATACAAAGAAATTAAGGCCATCTTAGCGAATACTGGTTTTGAGGAATCAAATATGATGTATCAAGAACAGAATACCTGTTTGTAAGGTGTACACACATATTAAGATTCATATTTTACAATCTTTGACCAACAATTTTAAATTTTTATAATGCAAACATGAAATGGTTAGATTACTCTCAAATGGTCATGCTACTTCCATCCCATGAAAAGTGCAAATCTAATATTTGAAAAAAATACCAAACAAATGCAATCCTAGGAAATAGATCTAACTACATGCCTAATTAAGTGGTCAGATGGATTTGCATGCCGAAATTTACTGCATGTGGCCAACGAATAAGGGCATTCAAGTCTTTTCACACCACCACTAATCTGTCGTAGAAAAACTAGTTACTCCTCATGGGATGGAGGGAGTAAGTTTTATAACAAATAAAATAAAATAAAATAAAATAAAATACAATAAAATAAAATAAAATAATATAATATAATGTAATGTAATGTAATGTAATATAATATAATATAGTATAGTATAATATAATATAATATAATGTAATATAATGTAATGTAATATAATATAATATAATATAATATAATATAATATAATATAATATAATATAATATAATATAATATAATATAATATAATATAATATAATATAATATAATATAATATAATATAATATAATATAATATAAATGAATGGTCAAAAGCGTAACTTAAGGAGTAACTAGTCCATACTTTTGTGCTGGTCTAAACTGGTCCATAGGGAGTAACTAGTCTCGATCCGATAGGTCCCAAAAGGACTTCATTATAAGAGATCACATATGCAAAAAAAAAGTGCTATAGGAGTACATACTTTTGTGATGATCAGGCAATAGAATTGATGGGAATATCAACATATCCGTATCACCAATAATAGCTCGCAAAACCAGATCATTATCCATGACTTCTTTAATTAGTTCGTCTAGTTCTTTATCTTGCCTAGGAATAAAACAAGATTAGGCATATATATATTATGGAAATGAATGTTGGATAAAGGTTATGTCGAGAAATGGTTAAGTGAGATACCTCATATTAGGAGGGAAAAAGTATATGCCATTGTTGTCACCGCTTGGTTTTGATGCCTCCCATGCCTTAGGCCACACCTCAGATCTCGGGAGTGTTGTCAATTCAACTAGTGGAAACAATTGTCTAGATAAACTCCATGCTTTCTCACATGATTTGGTTGACAAATGGCCAGCCAATGATATATATTCCCCACCATCTATCTTAAAGATTCCGCTGACAACATAAGCAACTGAAAAATTAGAACGTAAAATATGAAACAATACAAGAATACTTCAAATATATGCTAGAGCATCCATTATACCTCCAATTAGGTTTGTCAATGGGTTTCGAGCAACAACACCATTGTTGCTCAACAAATGTCACCATGGAGACTTTGACATGACCATCTTGTGACAAAGATTTAGTGATGTCATTTCCAACACGAATAGGATTATGATTGCCACCATCTTCTTGTCCTTCACCATCATATTTACCTTTCACACATCTTTGTTTCTTCATCAGCCTACTAGCCGTATTATTCCCTTGCACATCTTTGTTACCATCATCCTCCATTGTTTTCGCCTTTTCTTCCAACAATGGTTCCTTCTTCTTCTTAGACATGTCATTATTGGTTCTGCCATCACCTTTAGCAACTTGGTCCCTGTTACTTTACTCTATGAGCTCCCTTTGGTTATCATTGATCAAATCGGATCGCTCTTTTGATCTCTTTGTTTCCTTGTGAGCCAACTCTGACATAGCCTTCAAGCGAGTTGGAAAATCTCTTTTCTTCTTCAAGGGAAATTGTTCATTCAATACAACATTCACGTTTGAACTTGACCTCAATTTAATTTTCGAACTCAAGGTACTATGTTGCTTCGTATCCTTCGATGTAGGTTGAACTTGACTTGACTTTCTAACACTCTTTTTCGCAATGTTAGCTTCCAACTGAATAGAATATTGTTTACTATGTTGTGGACCCGCTAGTCGCATATTTTGCTGGGTTTTCAGTAAGTCTTTAAGAGACATCTTCATGATTTTAGACTTCTTCCGTAGAATTGGCACCCTTGCCTTTGGGCTAAAAGGCAAACCATGTTTCCTTGGACTTACTATATTTTTCTTATTGATTGACAATAAGAAAAAGTATTCCTAATACCACACGAAAAACAAAATAAAATGCATGCAAATGTGATTATTTTGCTAAATATTTTTTCATTTCACATGGGAACAATAATAATAAAGAGAAAAGTGAACCAAAGAAAATGATTCATGTAATTTAGCTTTACTCCTATCCACAATATCAAATATGCCCAGCATTCAGGCCAACAATCGCATTTTGCGATATATATCCACTAGATATCTAAGTGCTCATCCCATTCAAACAAAATAATTCTATTCATACAAAAAAATCCTTTGATTAGATATACTCCATCCATCCTGGATTAAAGCATTTAAGCATTCAAAATATATGCTCAACACATTAGGCATTCTAGACACATTTAAACATGATAAGTTTAGTTGATTAGTTGAAGTTGGTTCCTTGTTATCTGAAACCAATGTTAAAATAATATAGCAATACAGCACCCCACGTCATAATTTAAGGACACATGCGTCTTCTGCCAATCCTTAATCAGATGTGAAGGCACGCTACAAATCTTGTGGTTGTCTAATATGCAAACAAATTATGCTTGCAATATATGTATCCAACTATCTGGAGTTGTACCAATACTTACGTATGAAACCCATTGAACAAACAAGCAGAGCTGAGCCTTGCAATGCAAGCACATGGTCCATCCAATATAATGTAGCATGCATTGCATAAAAAATCAGACTATTATCTATCTCGATTATGCTTAATGCCCCATCAGCTGAACTCATCAGCTCCCAATGAATTGTACTAGCAGAAAAAAAACAATCTATAGCTACTACTAATCTCGATTATGCTTTACACTCATCAGTTGATCTCAGGTTTTACTCTCTACCCAATCAGTTAGTAAGTTTATTGATTACTGCCTTGCCACTGAATATCTAGAAAGGAACACCCAATCTCCACTTGATTGAAACCACTGACACCATGGATGTATGAATGGATGATAAGTGATGCGAACGGTGCGCAATTAACTGAAACAAGTAATCCACCCAAGCATCTGACTAAAGCACACACGCACAACATCAACAAGATCAAGATTTTTCAGTTATTAGGTGTGAAAACAAAAAGAGACATATAAAAGATGAGATAGTGAGGCCGCGCATGCATACCTCCACTCTGCCGGCGTTCGATATAGTATCGTGCAGAGGATGAAACCAACCTCGATCATCCACAGAAACCGTCGGAGCCCTAGCTCACAAGGCCGGCGAAATAAAAGCGGGGCACGATCGTGAAATTGCCGGGGCTGACTGCGAACCTAACTGAAATTTGCATGCATGGAAGCCTATAGCCCGCGGGATGGTTTCCTTCCAAAACATCAAGCAACACAACCAAGATGGTGCGTATTGCAGGCGGTTGCAGCCTGGATGGTGTGTAACCGAGCAGCTGGTGCAGGTAACGGCGCAGAATCGACACCACCTGATGCAGCATGGGTCAGGTTATGCATACATCTTAAGCCTATAGGCTCAGTTACGAACGATCCATGCTGCATGCTGCGATCATTTGTTGGCAGCTTTGCCTGTGCCACGGTCAACGTGTATTACGCACATACGAGGCCGCTTTGTATTACGCACGCAGCATCGCGGTTGCCGCGGAACATGACTGGGTCGTGTCGATTCAGCGTGTACGCACCGTCCGTTCTGCTTGATGCAACACCACCGGTTCCAGATGTATGCATAACCTGAACCCGCTCGTACCCGCACAGACTCGGTTACGCACTTTGATGCTGCAACACCGACTGGGTGGTGCCGATTCGGCGCGTAACCTGCATCCGATCGTGTTGATCCTGCGCGTCACCTGCACCAGCTTCGGTTGCGCGCGATTCGGCTACGCACCATCTGTTCTTCATGGCACGTGCAACACCGATTGCGTTGTGTCGATTCAGCGCGTAACCTGTACAGGTTACGCACCGTCCGTGCTTATTGATGCAACACCGACTGGGTCGTGTCGATTCAGCACTTACGCACCGTCCGTGCTGCTTGATGCAACACCACCGGTTCCAGATGTATGCGTAACCTGAACCCGCTCGTACTCGCACGGACTCGGTTACACACCTTGATGCTGCAACACCGATTGAGTGGTGCTGATTCGGCGCTTAACCTCCATCCGGTCGTGTTGATCCTGCGCGTCACCTGCACCAGCTTCGGTTACGTGCGATTCGGCTACGCACCATCCGTTCTTCATGACGTGTGTGACACCGACTGCATTGTGTCGATTCAGCATGTAACCTGTACAGGTTACACACCGTCCGTGCTTATTGATGCAACATCGACTGGGTCATGTCGATTCAGCGCGTACGCACCGTCCGTGCTGCTTGATGCAACACCACCGGTTCCAGATGTATGCGTAACCTGAACCCGCTCGGACTAGGTTACGCACCTTGATGCTGCAACACCGACTGGGCATTCTAGCACAAGTGATCCAAAGATGGCTATCCTAGCAGGTTTTGTACAGAAAGTAGAATGCATGAATGGAATGCAACAAAATGAAACATATGACACATATATACATGAGAAGCTCCAAGACCTAGCTAGAAAGGAAAGCACACCCCAAGTTCACCCCGCAAGAGAGTGAAAGTGACTTGATCAAGTGGTTTGGTGAATATGTCGGCTAGCTGATCTTGGGTAGGGACATAGGACAAAGATATGTTTCCATTCTCAATATTGTCCCTCAGAAAGTGGTATCTCACTTCTATGTGTTTTGTTTTGGAGTGGAGGACAGGATTTTTGGCTACACTTATGGCACTGGTGCTATCACAAAAGAGTGGAACCTGGGAGCACTCCTCACCAAATCGCTCATAGTGTAGGTCATCCAAAGCAGCTGGGAACAACAACTAGCAGCAGCTACATACTTGGCCTCTGTAGTGGACTGGGCTACACTGGATTGCTTGCGAGATGCCCAAGAGACCAAAGAAGAACCAAGGAACTGACAACACCTAGAGGTAGACTTGCAGTCCAATCGACACCCAGCAAAATCAGCATCGGAGTAACCGTGAAGTCTGAGTGTCGAGGAGGAAGAATACCAAGGATCAAACTCAGGAGTGTAGTTCAAGTACCTGAAAATCCGCTTGACGGCCTGCCGATGTGAGGTCCTCGGTGAAGCCTGAAAACGAGCGCACAAACACACACTGAACTGTATGTTCGGCCTCGTCACCGTCAAGTAGAGGAGGGAGCCGATCATGCTCCGGTACTCCTTCTGGTCCACGAGTTCACCATCCTCGTCCGCGTCCAAAGCCGTAGTGGTACTCATCGGTGTAGTCAGCGACTTGGAGTCGTTCATGCCAAACTTCTTCACCATGTCCCTGGTGTACTTCGCCTGATATACAAACGTCCCGTCCTTGCACTGCTTGATCTGGAGTCCTAAGAAAAACTGCAGCTCACCCATCATGGACATCTCAAATTCCCTGCTCATGTCATCTGCAAATCTGGCAACAAGATCATGAGAAGAGCCACCAAAGATTATGTCATCCACGTAAATCTGAACAATCAAAAGGTCATTCCCATGCTTAAGGAGAAACAGGGTCTTATCAACTGTGCCTATCACAAACCCCTTACTCAGCAAAAACCCTCTCAACCTGCCATACCAAGCTCTAGGTGCCCGTTTCAACCCATAGAGCGCTCTCTGGAGTTTGTATACACGGTGTGGGTATTTCTCACTCTCAAACCCCGGGGGTTGCCTCACATACACTTCTTCCTCTATCACCCCATTCAAGAAAGCACTATTGACATCCATTTGGTACAACTTGAACCCTTTAGCCACGACAAAGGCTAGAAGGATCCTAATTGCTTCCAAACGGGCCACAGGAGCAAATGTCTCCTCATAATCTACCCCCTCCTTCGGGTTGAACCCCTACGCCACCAACCTCGACTTGTTTCTCACAACCATCCCATTCTCACCCTCTTTGTTCTTCCACACCCACTTGGTACCTATGGGACGGCAATTTGGTGGTGGATCGATTAACACCCAGACTTGGTTCCTCTCAAAATTCTCCAACTCCTCATGCATGGAATTCACCCAATTCTCGTCAGACAAAGCGTGTCAAATATCTTTGGGCTCAAACGACGCAACAAAAGCAGAATGAGCGAAATGAGAAGTATTCCTTGACCTCGACCGTGTAATGCGTTCATGAAGGTCACCTATGATCATCGTTGGTGGGTGATCCACTTGTACCTGCCGAGGTGCCTCTCGCCTGGACACGATCTCCCCCTCAGCAACAGCCTCCACTCAAACAGCCTCAGTCGTAGTGGGTGTAGGGGATGGACCATCCTCGATCGTCGACGTAGTAGTGGAAGTAGCACGTACACGATCAACCACGGGAGCACCACCATCATCATCGTCTTCATCTCCATCTCCATCCAGCTCATCCTCAAAGATCCTCGCTCCAATCTCCTCGTCACCTGCACACTCAAAAGCAGAAGAGCTACATGGCTGTGTCTCGTGGAAGGTTACCTCGCAAGTCTCCATGATTCGGTTAGTATCAAGGTTGAGCACACAATATGCTCTAGAGTGAATCGCATAACCAAGGAAAATCCCATCCGAACATCTAGACTCAAACTTATCCAACTTGCCCTTCTTCAGAATGAAACACTTGCAACCAAAAGCTCTAAAATGACTCACCTTGGGTTGTCGCCCATGCATCAGCTCATAAGAGGTCTTCTTCTTGAAAGCACGAAGGAAGATGCGATTTGAGACATAGCAAGCGGTATTGACCGCCTCGGCCCAGAAACACCTAGGAGTCCTATGCTCATCGAGCATCGTCCTGGCCATATCACAAGGGGTCCGGTTCTTCCTCTCCACTATGCCATTCTAGCAAGCGACGTATGGAGAAGAGTACTGATGATCAAGACCAAGATCACTGCAAAAAGCATCAAAATGAGAGTTCTTAAACTCCGTGCCATTGTCACTGCGTATATCTCGAATGGCATCACCATGTCTCTCATTCTTCAACCTCAAGATCAAGTCTCGAACAAAGCCAAATGTCTCACTCTTATCTTCCAAAAAGAAAACCCAAGAGTACCTCGAAAAATCATCAACAACCACAAGAACATACCAGTTCCCACCCGCAGAGCGAACACGAGCTGGCCCAAACAAATCCATGTGCAACAGCTCACAAGGTCGCTCGGTCATGATCGCAGTCAAAGGGACGTGAGAAGCAGCAACCATCTTTCCATGCTGACAAGAGGCACAAACCAAATCCTTCTCGAATTTCAACTTAGGCAATCCTCGGACAAGATCAAGACCACTCAAGCGGAAAAGCAACTCAAAGCTCAAGTGTCCCAACCTCCTATGCCATTTCCAAAGCTCGGCCGAAACGCCAGCAACAAAGCATCGAGGAGGACCAACAGACTGGGAAAAATCGGCACGGAAGATTTGACCCTCGGGGACGATCGTACAGACAAGATCGCCTCGAGAATCAAGCACACGAGAAGCGCCCGACTTAAAACGAACCTCAAAACCATCATCCAGTAACTGAGATACTGACAACAGGTTAAAACCAAGTGACTTGACCAGGGCCACACTTCTTAAGGTCACCTTGCTACTCAACTTCACCATACCTTCAGCAAGAACTCGTCCTCTCCCATTGTCCCCGAAAGTGATGTACTCCCTCGTACTCACCGGGGTGAGGCTGGAGAACCACTCACGATCTCTGGTCATGTGTCGTGAGAAACCGGAGTCGATCAACCAAAAGTCCTTCAAGCCTCCCACCTGCACTCAAAAACGAGAATGAGAATGAGCAAGCAACTCAACACTGGGGTTAGTACCAAAAGAGTCAAACCAGTGTCGAGCCATTTGCTCAAAAGAAGGGTTAGCAAAGTCCGTCCTACCGAAACCTCTAGGTGGAACTCTCTCACGCCTACAACCAAAGGATCTGTCACGTCTCACTGGAGGAGTACGCGCACCATGAGGGGGAAAACGTGGCCCGTAGTCCATCTGAGACCCAAAGCTCTGATCGTGCCTCCCAAACTCGTAACGGCCACGAGAAGGAGCACGTCGAGCCAACTCACCGCGCCCAAACCCAACAAGCCTGTCTCTCTGAGGAAAACCTCCTCCTCCTTCATGAGTGGGAACTGTACGCACATACACCTCACCGCTAGGTAGAGGCCCTCTACGAGGCTCAGGCACACCACAAGAAAGGTGGTACCTATCCTTGTTTGCCATCTCCCTAGCAAACCTTTCATCTCTCTTCCTCCTGAAGCAGAACTCATCCTTATGCCCATCCCTCCCACAATACTCACAATGGAACCGGAACGGTTGTGGCTTAGGTAGTGGCTTTTCTGTGGGCTTCTCAACAGCTTTCTCTCCTGACTTCCCCTCAAAGAAATTACCCAGGTTGCTCACAAACTTGATGGGTTTCTAGTAATTTTCTGTTTTCTAGGGGAACACTGGTGGGTCTGGAGTTGTATCAAGCTTGTTTCTGAGGTGGTTTGGCTTGGGTGCATATTTGTTCATGGGTATGGTGTGTGGTGGAGTAGGAGTCTCTCTGGCTTTCTCTTCTCCCTCACCACTCTTCTCACCACTCTTGTCAGCCCCCAACGCCTGACCATCAAACCTCTTGAACTGAGCCAACATCAAACTCAATTGTGGCTCATGTCCAGACAACCAACTCATCAATTTCCTAAGCTCATCATTTTCATCCTGCAAACGGTCAACATAGTGTGCAAGTTTCATGTTTTTCAAAGCATGCATTTCACAGGTAGAATATGATGTAGGAAGAGGAGCTTTCAATGCCGCCTCAAGAGAAACTATTCTAGTGTGAGATTCATCTAGCCTAGCATGCAACACAAGACATGAGGTACAAGCACCTAACAAAGCTGGCCTAGATTTCAATTTATCACACTCAATCCTAACCACATCTAGTTCCTTAAGAGTAGAGGCATGCTTCTCCATTAGAGCAGTCAAATCAGCAAGAAAAACTGAGCAATCACCAGAGTCAATCTCATCAGACACCACAGGAGCAGATTTCAAAGATCCTATCTCATTTCTAGCATCCACAAGCAAGGATTTAAGCTCAGCTATCTTATCCTTAGCATCACCCAACAGAGACCTAAATTCCCTCTTCTCCTTGTTGGTCTTTCTAAGCACATCATCACGGTTATCAAGCAACTCATTGAGCCTAGCATTCTCCTCTAGCAAGAAGTTGGGATCATGTCGTACCTCTTCCTCGGAGTCGGAGTTCGAATCCGAGCTGTGCTTCCCACGCTTCTTGGAGTGTGCCATGCCGCAAAAGCCTCCTTGTGCGACGAAGCTCAGGCTGGTGAAGTTCTTGCCCGTGTGTCGCTTGTCCTTGCGCCTTTCTTGCTCTTCCTCGCTGCTCGAGTCGGAAGAAGCATCGCTTGATGTCGAGTCAATGTCACTCGCTCCGGCCACCATCGCTCGAGCGGTCTTCTTCTTGTGGCCGCCACTCTTCTTGTGCCTTCTCTCGCCCTTGTCCTTGTGCTTGTCCTTGTAGTCGTTCCGAGAGCGGTGCTTGTTGTAGTCATGCTTGGGCTTGCCCTTGTAGTCGTTCTTGATCTCCATGGCTTCAGAGCATTCGCCGATGAAGTGCCCGTGCTTCCCGCACCGGTAGCACATCCCCGAGCTCCGCCTTGCATTCTTGCGGTTCTCGTACATCCGCCCAAACCTCTTGCTCAACAAGGCGAGATCGTCATCGCTCAGCACCTCAAAGTCCTCATCTAGCAAGGACACAAGACAAGACAAAGAGAAACCACCAGAGTTAGCGTTAGACCTTGATCCTAAGACAAGAGCCAAACTATGAGGATCAGTGGGGCTCTCGCTCTTGGCTCTCAAGCCACGATCAAGCTCCAAAGACCTGAGCTTAGAAAAAACCTCATCAAGCGTAAGCGTATCATACATGCTCGACTCCTCAATGGCCTCGACCTTGACACTCGACATAGACCTATCCAGGGCATGCAAAAGCTTGATAGCTTGATCATGATCCGTGTATGGGAGCACTGTCACATTGGCCCTCATGTTGTTGACTATGCTAGTGAAGCGCTAGAACATAGCATCAGTTGACTCACCGGGGAGATGAGTGAAGTTCTCGTACTGTCTCCGGTAAGTGGAAAACAAATGGGCTTGCACTTGGGCATTGCCAACATGAGCATTTCTCAACATAAGCCAAATCTTTCCGGCCACATTCTCTCCATACACTCGCTCGAACTCCGAGGCACAGAGAGTATGGAACAAGTAATCAACGGCCTTGCTGTTGGCCTCACACATGTCCCACGATCCTGGAAGCAGAAAACTATCTAGGAAGACATAATAAGGATTCTGAGTGACCTCCCAGATCAGAGGCCCCTTCCCTTGCAAAAACGCGCCCATGCGCCTCTCCTAGATCGGGTAATTCTTGCCATCAAAGTGCGGAGGACCCGACCCCTTGCCATAATCACCCATCTTTGGATCTTAGACTGGTTAGAATCAAGAAGATCCGTAACTGGCTCTGATACCAATTGAAGGACCGAATAGGCGACCAGAGAGGGGGGGGAGTGAATGGGAGCCGATAAAAATTCTTCCCGAAGATCGAACTCAGCCTATACCCCGATTGCCACTCCGAGTACTCGTGCACACCAAAGAATGTCAAGACCAGACACAGACAAGCCCACACAATCAAGAGACAAGCCTAGAAGCTAACCACGGAAGAACAAGACAAGAAACAAAGCACATGATCCATTCTGGAAACGACCAGTGCGGACTGTCCGTGCAGTACGGGCGGACCATCCGCTAAGGCATGGCGGACTGTCTGCGGGTGCTGCTCTGACTATCCGAAATAAGCAACAGAACCACCAGAGACACACTAGAAAATATGGACTGTCCGAAGGTGCCACGCGGACTGTCCACTAGTGTCGCGGACCGTCCGTGAAGGCCTTGCAGACCGCCCGGCAACCTCGCTGGAAACCCCAGACAAACTCAGCTCCACCCCAGAAAAAATCTCGGCCACGCGGACTGTCCGTGAAGAACTCATGGACTGTCCGCCAAACCTCTTGCAACAAAACCCTAGGGCCGAAACAGATCGAAACGTGGACGCGCAAGAACACGAGCACTGTTCAGAAGCGCGCGGACTGTCCGCCAAGGTGCCGCGAACTGTCCGCGTGTTGCGAACAGAGCTGAAAACTGCCCGACCCACGGGGTCAACTCCACAAATCCATCACCGGATCTCCCAAACGGCAAAAGCTCTTGAGACAAGATTTAGGGGAGATGATAAGCAACACAAGAGGAAGCTGTGCCCCAAAAATCTCGACCTCTAACTCACTAAATCACCGGGAATCGCGGATCACGCGAACTACCACCAAGAACTCGAACTCCGACCAAAAACTCACGAATCAAAGGCTTTCCCCGGCGTTTGAGGGGTCAAGATCACACACAAAGATGCGCAAGGCATCCACCCATGATCCCCTCAAAGAAATCTGAAGGAAAACGCCCTCAAATCCCTGAATCGAGCGAAGAACGAAACTCCCCAAAAATAGCCCCGAAAATGACACGAAAATCACAGAGGACTAGGAGATCACCGCAACGCCGAATGCTTCCATACATCCAGAGGTCAGAGTCTATACAAGAATCTAGCCTAAGGAATACACAGGAAAAAGAAGCAGTTCAGAGCAATCTACCGGGGGAGGAAAACTTAAGAGTCCAAGAGAGAGAGATGCCATTCACCTCTCCCCTATTTATACGAAGTCCATCGGAGGGAGGTAAATGACCACGCTACCCCTACAACTTCAAATGAAGATACAACCCCTCAGGGGCATTTTGGTCAAGTCTTCATCGAGCGGACACGCTTCCACCGCGGCCTTGCTTAGCATCGACGCAAGCCCCGCGATCACGCCACGTGCCCCCCGCCTCGAAGCTTCCCGAAGCTCCCGGATCACCGTCTCCGTCACCTCGGGCCTCCGGACTTGGTTTCGCGGCCCAAACCAAGAAACCGTTCACCGATGGTTTTGTGAGAAAACCAACAAACCCCGCATGCAAGCTTCGGCCTCGATCCGCTACCTTGCACCGGCCCATGTTCACAACTTCAGCCCGCTAGTCTTGTACCGCACGGCTCGTACTTGACCCCATCGGCCACCGGGTCCGTCGAACCAAGCCTACTTGCCACTCCATCACCCAAAGGCCGCCATGGCTAAGGCCTTTCGCGCTTGTTCTTCACCTGCACCGACACGAGTCAAGCCGCAACCTGTACCTACACACTTAGCCAAGCATCAGTCCACACAATGTTGTCAATCACTCATCACTAAGGAGCGACCCTCCACTGGTCTTAGTACACACCTGGTCCTCAGCGGGTTCGTCGCACCTATGAGGAGATAACAAATGTCAACATAGTGAAGCTATCGCTATATTATGTAATCCTTTGTTTTGTTTTGGTGTTGCATTCCTATATTAAGGATGTGGTACGAAAAATGATGAATCCTTACAATGATTTTGTGGTGTTGTCAAAGAATGTATACAAAAAAAGAATAATTATGATATTCCATACAATGACCTTCTACATGTGGAATATTTTGGTGCATTGCTATTGTGAATGCAGCAAAAGGAATCTAACAAATATGAATCACAATGTACTGTTGTTGTGCTCATAATAGTGTGACTAGCATTAATTCAAGATAGCACAGCCTAACACAGCCTCACTTCTGACTGGCACCAAATGACCAAATCCAATCTACAAAAGGAACCATGGCAAAATCTGTACTCCCTAAATCCCACATCTGGTAGCTGCACTAACCCTCGAGTATAGTTATATACCAATCTATAAATGACTATGGAAATGATGGAAGGGGCTTGGTCACCTGGTTATCATTGATGCGTGATGACACTACAACGTTTGGGACCATTCGCGACGGCTCAAATTGGTCGCTATAAGGGTTATTTGGTCGCAATACGGACTAATTACGACAAATTAATTTCGTCGCCAGGTGTCGCACTATTGTCTGTCGCAATAAGTTTTTGCGACACTAACAAAGTGACGTCGCTATAAACAAAAGGTGTTGCGACGGCGTGTGGTGTAGCAACTGGATGAAGTAGTGGTCGTTGCTATAGTGGTATTTGCGACCACTTTGGTCTGTTGCAGCAAAAGCATTATTGCAATGCAAGCAATATGTCGCAATACGACCCCTGTGTTGTTGCAATAACGACGGAGGATATCACAACGATGTCATAACCGTCGCAATATGCCTAAAGACTATTGCAACTACATGTGCAATGTTGCTATATAGTTAAAGGATACTGCAACACCATTTGAATCCTTGCTATTATCGTAAAGGTTATTGCAACAAAAAAGGTCGTTGTTATTTTCTTGTTGGATATTGAAACGTGATGTGTATTGTTGTAATATCCACTTGTAGCATCGATTAAGCATTGTTGCAATATGTTAAATGGTGGTTGCAAGACTAAATTCACACCGTACTAGAGACGTTGATTCTATGGTTACTACAACGATGTTGATTCTTTAATGCAACAAAAATTCCCAAAAACATAAATTAATGCAAAGATATTAATAATGACACCAATCCAACATTTACACCCAGCATTCATGATACAAATGATGTTACAGAATATTGAACATACGAAAGTAAGATCTCGTCCTTTCACCCATCACTCACAATAAAAAATACTAAAGTTTCTAGAAAATCTATAGATTATAGTACCCATCTAAAAACTTGATCACTCCCACCGTCCATGATCTCTTCTGTCTTCTCCTAGTTGCTACCTAGAATGTTGTCCTCAACCAATCTATTCTGGCACCTTCCTGCAATCCTGCATCCTCAACCTGAAAAGCACAAGTCATAAAATATTATCAGTAGGTATTAAAACACAATGTATTTGGTAATTGTACTTATTTAACAAAGAATTCTTATAAGCAACTGTTATGCAACTTGTAGCAAAAAAAAAATCTTATAGCATTCTTATTATGAAAATATGGCATGATTGGTCTTAGTGAATCCTATACAGAAAGATACCTACCATTTACTTTTAAAGCCTATACCCAATATTTGTGTTTTACCACTAATTGGGCTCACAAAACATACATATAAAAATCAATATTAGAATATTATGTGCAGTAGATATGACAAAACAAACAGGTCTACTAAATTGCAAAGTCAAATTGACTTAACTGGGAAGCAACACCGGATACACGTGTACTGCAATAGGGAAGTGCCATATCTGTCGGTGCAGAATCTACAAGGACACTGGTATATCATGAGCACAGGCGCCTGGACGTATCGTGCCAGCAAAGAAGTATAATTAGTGATCTGATTTAAATTTTGGGTTGTAGGAGCAAGTAAAAAACAATTACTACATATGAAATTAAGTCTATCATTTCCTACACTCAAATGGATGCTAATGATAGATAATAATTAAATGCTAGGCATCATTTAACAAACCCAAAGAAGTATCGAACTGCAAGATGTAATTCTACTAACATATCTATGTTTAGCTACATACAGGATGGGTCCAGAGCAGTAACACTCATAACCGGGTTCCTGACAAAAAAAAGATTAGATTAGTTTAATTGAAGAAGAAACGAGCTATAGGTCACAAGAATTACACAAAGTTCAGAAGCTACACATGAATGCAACTATTCACTAGTTGAAACAGCTTTCGTACACAACACAATTGTTTACACAAAGCTACACATGAATGTCATTACTGCTAAAGTATGGGATGGCTAGAAAAGAATAAGCATATATAGTTCATACAAATATGCACAAGGAAGACAGTGGCAGAGCTAGGATTCTAGAGTTGGGTAATTCCATCTCCTACCATTTTTTTTCCAATTGAGCAGTACATCTTTTTTTGCAATACAGTAGTACCAATAATCCAAGAAGTAAAAGGTACAAATTGTTCAGCTCTAAGATAAATATGAAACAAAGGGAACCTTGACTAGACTCATTGCTAGGTACCTCTGGTTCAGGTTCTGTCTCTTGCTATCTCAATAGAAGGACCACTCTCGAATTTTCAATCTGAATTTGACTCTCAATTGTAACCAGCTAAATAAAAGGAACAACACCTTGAACTGTTTCACTCTCGATGATAACCTGCTGCGGTGTTGATGCACAGCCTGAGCCAACCTTTCATGTCTTATTTTGATGTACATGTGTATAGTTTTGATGTATACTTATTTTTTGGTAAAGAAAGTTGGGTATTCCTGGGAATACCTAGGCATCAATGTGCCTCTGCCCATGAAGGAAGATGCATACAGAAGTACAAAAAGAACCAGCAAAAAGAAGTTGCTACTTTACTACTAGGAACATACAAAGTGCAAGAACACAGTAGTTGAAGTATATAACTATTAGGCATTAATCAGGACTTGAAAAAAAACTGGTGTAGTTACAAGCTCACACATGCCGAAATGGTTTAAGGAGACATGTTGGATATACAGCATGTTACTGCTGTCCATGATATGCAAAAAAAGTAGTACAGATCCCATGACAAAAAAAAACTTTTGCTTTCTTACAGTATTTGTAACTGACAATCAAAGTTGCAATACAGAAATTCAAATAATATAAAATGGCAAAAACATACCGCTGCTTCTGAACTTTTATGCCACCAGGAAACACAAACCATCAGATTTACTCAAATAAATGTGTGCTTAGCATTGCTCATAAAGGAGATATGATAATATAAAATGGGAGGGAGCGGACCCATGGAGCCGAGCGGAGGAGGTGGAGGCAGAGGCGCGGGAGGGGAGGAGACTATGGCAGTGGTGCCTTGGCTCATTGATCCCATGTTACGGCCATAAATAGAAATTCAGACTGACCACGCCAGATGAAACAAATATTAACTTTTGTGGTCATTGATAGCACTATAGCAAGGCTGCCAATTTTCAGAACATTATTGCTCATACTAAGATCTCTAGCACAAATTATCCATTTTATTATTTAAAATATATTGAACATGAATTCTATGACAATGTGAAATACTATGAAATTGTCACGTGACTGGTTTCAAGTAAAATATCAAGCTACGTTATTTGCCAAATAAATGAATCTGCCAAATGCCTAATGTGAACTTATCTGTAGCCATGACAAACAAGGAATTAAGGCAAAAGCACATACCAGCGTGACTGGTGAACTTGCGTACAGTCAACAATGGAATGTTTGGTTTTGACTAACTTTGAAATCTAACTTGCTGCCATTATTGCCCAATAGTGAACTTGGTATGCATAAATTACATTAATTTTGGCAAAACGTGATCCATTTATTACAAAATATGGTGTGCTATCTGAGATGTTAAATCAGAAAATGCAACTGAAGCAGTAATGCACAAACCTATGTAATGACAACATGCTGATCTATCAAAAAATATAATGATTGCACATTGCCTAGCCTGCAATTGCACTACCATCTCTAGAGAGGAAAAATTCCAACGCTTCTCTATCTGCTCTTGAGCAATCTAATAAAATCACAATGTAAATAGAATTTTATGCACCAACCTAAATCCTTTCATTCATATGCTAGGATAATAAAAATAATTCAAATCGCAGATTTCTATTCACAGTAACAACTGAGTACTCATCTTTATGCTGGCAAATTTCGGATTTCAATTTTGTAGCACCCATATTATTCACATCAGAGAGAAAAAAGTTTACCTTGGTCAGAGACTGTGATTGGGGCCTTGGGGGCGAGCTCGACGTCCTGGCTGCAGAAGGACGAACACCTCCTGTTCAGTGTCCTCGTTCTCGTGCACCCTCGTCCTTGCCTGCTCACGCTCCCTCCACCAAGCCTGATAAGCGTTAGAGAGGCTGTCGAATAACATGGCCGGGAGAGGCTCCCGAACCATAAGAAGTGGCTGTCAAATAACACGGCCGGGAGAGGCTGCCGAACCATAAGAAGAGGGTGTTGTGGAGCGATTTTTGCGTCGAGGAGGTCAGGCGGAGGTGCCCGGCTGTGAACCCTAGCTTGCTCCAGTCGCCATCCGTGCGACTGAGACAGGGAAGATTAGGGTTTAGAGGCAGGGGCCCAGCCCGTGGCTGTGCCATCCCAAATCCGGCGCCGACATTCTTGCCCACCTGGGGATTTTGCCGTGACTACGGTCGGCGCGTGGGGTGCGGCGATGGCTGGGCCGACCAGCGGAGGGCGGCGGTCCGGATGACAGGGGACCTGGGGAGGCGGCGCAGACGGCAAGGATGACAAGGAAGCGCTAAGTGGTGGTGAGACCAAGGACGGCGCGGAGAGGACAAGGGTCGGCGGTGGCGTGGTATGGCGATGATATAGGCAGCAGCGGCGGCGGTTTGAGAAAAAAGAGAAGTACGAGTCGCGACTCGCGAGGAGAGAGACGGGCGCGGGGTTTGGGAGTTGGGAGTCTCTGCAGACGTCTGCAGGGCCACCTGCATCATGCCATCATCTGCATGCAAAATTGGCTTAGGCTTGCGGGCGTCTGCCAGAGTCTGCGAGATGAATAACTAGCTTCTTCTCATCAGTGAAAGACATCTAACAAATAAAAAGGACCCGTTAGTAGATTTCTACCAGAGAAGCACAAACCATGTATCGAGCATCTCGTAAATCTAGCACTGAACAAGGAATTTGCTCTTCAAAAAGAGATTCAACCTGGTTTAATCTAGATCACGTAACCTGAATCTCTTGTAGTATTCAAACACGCATCAGCGGCGATACGTATAAGCACCACCTCAAGGTGTTCCACGCCGACTCCTTCAACAACCAAGTCATCGCTGACGCCGGCGTCTTCTGCATGTTCAACACGCCCGACGTCCAGACGCCAAGGTTTCGTCGCGGAGAAGCTAGCAGGGCAGCAGAGGAGCCAACTGGAGCAGACGCACACGCAGCTGCCTAGGATGGCGGTGGACGAAGAGGCCGCAAGAGTGGCGGCGCTCCGTGGGGTCCAGAGGTGCCTATGCGAGCAGAAGAGGGCAGCGCTCGGGCGTGGAGTGAACGACGGACGGCGGCGGCGGCTGCGGGGGACGATGAAGCGATGCAGGCAATTACGGGCCTTACAGGTCGTTGCAGACTTCGCAGGCTCGACTGCGGAAGCCCGCCGGCCTTACTTAGTAGGCTTGCCTGCGCAAGCCCACGAACACAACGCAGGCACCTGCAGGTGCCCACGAGGCCAATTTTCGCAGGCGGACCTCGCGGGTTTGCAGGCTAACCTGCACCTGCTTATTACATCCTTAGTTGGGACGGAGGAAGGGAGGCGTGGGGTGCGGGGTGAAAAAAAGGGCTGTGAAGGTGGGTGGGTGGGACTCACGAACACGGACGGACAGGATGACCCAAAGATTAACAAAATTCAAACTAATCACAATCAATTAAGTTAGTTCAAATCTTGATAAAGACATTTTTTATATTTATCGTTATTTTTCTACACAATGACATAATGAGGTTAAAATTAAAAAATTCATTCAAAACATTCTACAAAATGACGTTAAATTATATTTTTATTGAACACGTGAAAACATATCTAAAATTGATAATTTTATTTAAAAAATTAGATGATTTTAACAAAAGAAGATTCACGTCCTAACCAACCACAAACGACCAATCAATAGAACCCATATGTATTTTAAATTTGAAATTTCAAAATTTAGAAATTCACAAGTTTTTCAGGTTAATGAATTTTTCCAATGAAAAAGTCACGAATACCAAAATTGTATTACTCATCAAGATCTAAAAACTTTATTTACTTCATTCATCCATGTGACAAAGTTTCGAACACTAAATGATTTTAGCTGAAAAAGTCATTAATACCAAATTTTCATAACTCATCAAGATCTACAATTTTTATTTAGGTCATTTGAGCATCTGAGATAGTGATAGTATACTTTGGCCATTTATCCTAGATTCACTCACATGGTATAAGAACCTATGTCATAGACTTGTCAAATTTGTACTACATATTATTACCAACTTTCGAAAATGACCTAAATAAACATTGTAGATCTTGATGAGACATGAAACTTTGGTATTCATCACTTTTCCATTTGACATCATTTATTATAAAAAAATCTTAGTTGACATTTTTTGAAATTCAAAAATTGCATTCTTTATTATTATGTATACAAAACAATAATCTATTCCATCACAACATGCTGGGTATTGTAGTGGTAAGGTGCTCAACTTTTGAAACCAAAGGACGTGAGTTCGAATCCCAAGTTCTCTCCTTTTGTGGGGTTTTTCAATATTTTTTGGCAATAAAATAGAAAAAGAAAAGAAACTTGTACAAAAGGAGAGAACCAAGGATTAGAACCTAGGTACTTGGGTTTGAGTGTCAAGCACCTTACCACCACACTACACATCAAGTTGTGATGAAATACATTATTTTTTGTATGCATAATGATAAAGACTGAATTTCAAAAAATGGCAACTACAAGCAAGATTTTTTTACTCTAAATGAGGTCGAATGCAAAAGTGATGAATACCAAAGTTTCATAACTCATCAAGATCTACAATCTTTATTTAGGTCATTTGTGCATCTGAGAAAGTGGTAGTTTATTTTTGGCCATTTATCCTAGATTCACTCACATGGTATAAGAAACTATGTCATAGATTTGTCAAATTTGTACTACATAATATTACAAACGTTCGAAAATGACCTAAATAAACATTGTAGATTTTGATGAGACATGAAACTTTGGTATTCATCACTTTTCCATTTGACATCATTTATTATTAAAAAATCTTAGTTGATATGTTTTGAAATTCAAAAATTGCATTCTTTACTATCATGTATACAAAACAATAATGTATTCCATCACAACATGATGGGTATTGTAGTGGTAAGGTGCTCAACTTTTGAAACCAAAGGACGTGAGTTCGAATCCCAAGTTCTCTCCTTTTGTGGGTTTTTTCAATATTTTTTGGCAATAAAATAGAAAAAGAAAAGAAACTCGTACAAAAGGAGAGAACCAAGGATTAGAACCTAGGTACTTGGGTTTGAGTGTCAAGCACCTTACCACCACACTACACATCAAGTTGTGATGAAATACATTATTTTTTGTATGCATAATGATAAAGACTGAATTTCAAAAAATGGCAACTACAAGCAAGATTTTTTTACTCTAAATGAGGTCAAATGCAAAAGTGATGAATACCAAAGTTTCATAACTCATCAAGATCTACAATCTTTATTTAGGTCATTTGTGCATCTGAGAAAGTGGTAGTATATTTTTGGCCATTTATCCTAGATTCACTCACATGGTATAAGAAACTATGTCATAGATTTGTCAAATTTGTACTACATAATATTACCAACGTTCAAAAATGACCTAAATAAACATTGTAGATTTTGATGAGACATGAAACTTTGGTATTCATCACTTTTCCATTTGACATCATTTATTATTAAAAAAAATCTTAGTTGATATGTTTTGAAATTCAAAAATTGCATTCTTTACTATTATGTATACAAAACAATAATGTATTCCATCACAACATGATGGGTATTGTAGTGGTAAGGTGCTCAACTTTTGAAACCAAAGGACGTGAGTTCGAATCCCAAGTTCTCTCCTTTTGTGGGTTTTTTCAATATTTTTTGGCAATAAAATAGAAAAAGAAAAGAAACTCGTACAAAAAGAGAGAACCAAGGATTAGAACCTACGTACTTGGGTTTGAGAGTCAAGCACCTTACCACCACACTACACACCAGGTTGTGATGAAATACATTATTTTTTGTATACATAATGATAAAGAGTGAATTTCAAAAAATGGCAACTACAAGCAAGATTTTTTTACTCTAAATGAGGTCGAATGGAAAAGTGATGAATACCAAAGTTTCATAACTCATCAAGATCTACAATCTTTATTTAGGTCATTTGTGCATCTGAGAAAGTGGTAGTATACTTTTGCCATTTATCCTAGATTCACTCACATGGTATAAGAAACTGTGTTATAGACTTCTCAAATTTGTACTACATATTATTACTAACTTTCGAAAATGACCTAATAAACATTGTAGATCTTGATGAGACCTGAAACTTTGGTATTCATCACTTTTCCATTTGACATTATTTATTATAAAAAAAATCTTAGTTGATATTTTTTGAAATTCAAAAATTGCATTCTTTACTATTATGTATACAAAATAATAATGTATTCCATCACAACATGATGGATATTGCAGTGGTAAGGTGCTCAACTTTTGAAACCAAAGGACGTGAGTTCGAATCCCAAATTCTCTCCTTTTGTGGGTTTTTTCAATATTTGTTTGGCAATAAAATAGAAAAAGAAAAGAATCCCGTACAAAAGGAGAGAACCAAGGATTACAACCTACTTCGTAGGTACTTGGGTTTGAGAGTCGAGCACCTTACCACCACACTACACATCATGTTGTGATGAAATACATTATTTTTTGTATACATAATGATAAAGAGTGAATTTCAAAAAATGGCAACTACAAGCAAGATTTTTTTACTCTAAATGAGGTCGAATGGAAAAGTGATGAATACCAAAGTTTCATAACTCATCAAGATCTACAATCTTTATTTCGGTCATTTGTGCATCTGAGAAAGTGGTAGTATACTTTTGCCATTTATCCTAGATTCACTCACATGGTATAAGAAACTGTGTTATAGACTTCTCAAATTTGTACTACATATTATTACTAACTTTCGAAAATGACCTAATAAACATTGTAGATCTTGATGAGACCTGAAACTTTGGTATTCATCACTTTTCCATTTGACATTATTTATTATAAAAAAAAATCTTAGTTGATATTTTTTGAAATTCAAAAATTGCATTCTTTACTATTATGTATACAAAATAATAATGTATTCCATCACAACATGATGGATATTGCAGTGGTAAGGTGCTCAACTTTTGAAACCAAAGGACGTGAGTTCGAATCCCAAATTCTCTCCTTTTGTGGGGTTTTTCAATATTTGTTTGGCAATAAAATAGAAAAAGAAAAGAATCCCGTACAAAAGGAGAGAACCAAGGATTACAACCTACTTCGTAGGTACTTGGGTTTGAGAGTCGAGCACCTTACCACCACACTACACATCATGTTGTGATGAAATACATTATTTTTTGTATACATAATGATAAAGAGTGAATTTCAAAAAATGGCAACTACAAGCAAGATTTTTTTACACTAAGTGAGGTCGAATGGAAAAGTGATGAATACCAAAGTTTCATAACTCATCAAGATCTTCAATCTTTATTTAGATCATTTGTGCATCTGAGAAAGTGGTAGTATACTTTGGCCATTTATCCTAGATTCACTCACATGGTATAAGAAACTATGTCATAGACTTGTCAAATTTGTAGTACATATTATTACCACTTTCGAAAATGACAAAATGACCTAAGTAAACATTGTAGATCTTGACGAGACATGAAACTTTGGTATTCATCACTTTTCCATTTGACATCATTTATTATAAAAAAATCTTGCTTGTAGTTGCCAACTAAGTAGTTTAGTGTACAATAGACTATTCAAGTGCATACTAATAACTACCAACTGAGTAGTCTAGTGGTAGTAATGTTGCTTGCTAACCCAAAGATTGCATCTTCAAATCTTGATAGAGACAATTATTTTTATTTATCCAGATTTTTCTACACCTTGATTTAATAAGGTAAAAACTACATTATTCGTTCAAAACGTTATACAAAATAACGTAAAAATATATTTAAAATCTATAATTATAATTTTGCCATAAAAAGATTAGATGATTTCAAACATTCACAACCAATTGAGTAGCTTAGTGGTTAGCCTGTTGCTTCTTGACCTAAAGGGTGTAGGATCAAATCCTGTCATAGACAACCTTTTTTATTTGTCCAGATTTTCCTACATGACAATTTATAACTAGGTAAAAAAATACAAAATTTGTTGAATAAAATGACTTGGATAGTTTTGACAAAGTGAGGAGGATCTCCTCATTCGGCAACTCGCTAGGGCAAGTGATCGCATAAGCGCACGTGAAGGATATATTGGGTTAGGATGTCGCTTGTGGAAGAAAGAATATCGTTTTGTCGTATGTGTGTAAGCCATTATCTAGGCCCACGGTATCCTAGTCGCACCCACATTGCACTAAATCGTTCTTCAATTGCAACGATAAAATATTGTTGCAATAGCATCTTCTCTAGTGCAACGATTTTGGTGTTCGATGTTATATCTACATCGTGTTGCAACGATTCGTGTTAGCATTGCCATACCTCTGACCAATTTGCAACATTTTGAAGCAACGTTGCAATATCAAAGATATCAATCGCAACGATTGCATTTTTGTTGCTATACGTAAGACTCTTTTGCAACACACAGCACCACTCGTTGCTATACGTAAAATTCTTTTGCAACACACAACACCACGAATAGCAACATGTCATAGTCGTTGCGAAATGGGCAACAATTGCAACAATTACGAAAAACCATGGCAATACCAGAGCCGCAATTGCGACACATGTCCATGCGTCGCCATATACCCTTACCTATAGCGACCAACACAATAAATAAGGCAACGACCCACAACTGGTCGCAACATTCCCACCTATGGCGACCATTATGGTATATTGTCGCAGTAAACCTGGTGTATAGCGACCAAAACCACTTGTTGCCATAAAAAAGGGTCGCAATATGTACGAAATGTTGTAGTGTGATGGGGCAGCGGCGGCGGCGGCGGTGCTTGCATTACCCGCTGCATCACCTTGGTTCTTGGGGGTGGTGGCGCTTGCTCCCACTTCATGTCCTTTCTTACTGGCCGAAGACGCGGCAATTGCTCCAAATCCCGTGGCTGATTTGATGCCGCGGCATCACGACGACGGCCCAGAGGAGGACGTCACCGGACTTCGCGAGAACGGACCTCGTGCGTCGCGTAACTGCCTCAGGGATTTGTGGTTCTTGCGTCTCGATATCGTTGCACTCCAGGTGGACGAGAAGGATGCGGCCGATGGTGGGGAAGGTGATGCGTCCGGCGAGGGGATTGGCGAGAAAAACTCAGTGTTTTGGGGGAGGAGGGAAAAAGGATAGGAGGGCGGTTTTGGCTTCTTTTGGAAAAATAGATACACCGTAGTTCTTTCCATCCTAAGGCACTGACATATGAGGCTGGGAAAGCTAGGGCCCACACTGCCTATAATCTCCTATAATTTGGACTTTTTCCTTTTTTGCCTATAATCTCCTACACAGAAGTTGCAATTTAAAAATTGGACGCGGATTTTGTGAGTATAGGAAGCGTGAAGGGACGCATGTACAAGAGCCGCCGTTGCGCATGACTATCTAAGAAGTTGCGTCATTTCTCGAAAGAGTAGTACTGATGATTCGCTCAGGCGTTCGCGGCAGTTCAAAATCTACTGCACTCCAAGTTACACCCCTTCTTCCACCTTGCAGTCACCGTTCTTCTCTCCCTCCCTGGCGAATCGTGACATGGAGTCTGGTGGCTTTCCTTGAAGTCCGGTGAAAGAGATTTGCGATGAGAAGGGCGGCAGCGACGACGTCCCACAGAGTTTAGTGTGGGATGAGTTGACGGAGAAGGTTGACACTGAGCCGCTAGGTGAGTGGCCTGCCCGGAACGAGTGGGAAGAGTTGCCTGTCATCATAGTGGAAGCGCCGCTTCGTGATCCGTGGCCACCGACATGCAACTACGAGGTCAAATTCTTCGGAACGACTATCAACACGAGAATCACATGTGATCCGGTGGTCGTCAAACAATTCCTCGACGATATCAGAAGTGATCCACCTCCAGGTTGTATGATAGTGGGACTGGACACCGAGTGGCGTCGCGCTAGTGCTGGGGACTACGAGATTGCCCTGTTGCAACTCTGCGTGGGGTGCCGCTGCCTTGTCTTTCAGGTATATCACTTTCGTATTCTTCTCATATGATCGTATACTACCTTAATGATGTGGCTTGTCTGTGATCCATCAATTACTACTTTTTTGCAAAACAAGGTGTACCAGGCCGGTGGCAAACTTCCAGATGTCATGACGAAGTTCCTCACAGAGGAGGGGCACATTTTTACTGGAGCACATATTGAAAATGATGTTGAGCGCCTAATGACGGATTGTGGGGTCAATATTAGCAATCCAATTGACCTCCAGGTCGAAGTACCGGCAGCTGCTGAAAAATATAAACACCTGAGGAAACCTGAGCCTAATTGGAGGTCATTGCTGGAGGACCTTGCATCAGCAGTACTAGGATTAACAATCAAGAAGAAACTTGTCGACCACAGTCAGTGGGGTAGAACATATCTCTTGCGGTGGCAGGTGGATTATGCTACCAAAGATGCTTATATGTCGTTTGTGGTAGCAAATCGTCTTGTGATCAACCACGGGTATAAATTTGTGTAAATTATTTGTGTTGATCATCAACTGTGTAATGCAACTATATAGCCTTCCGTGTGAAATGTACATGTATGTGTTGAAGTACATGCTGTTGTCTGTACCTGCTTCCACAGTATGCTCTATAGATATATTGACTAGATTCTAAGCTATGACCATGTGTTGGGTATTTTAGCGACACACGAAATAAATCCGCAAGCGCACGGATACCGTTGTAGCTTTCACCTTAGAGTATTCCAAGGGTATCGAATCCAAGGGAACGTGTGTGTACTAACTCCGTACTAGTCGGTCCAAGGACACACCCAGATAAGAGCCAAGGATACAGAGGATTCCTAAAGATAGCACTATAGATGAGATTAAAGGTCGATCTCTAGATAGAACTTGGCTTAGGGTACCGATAGACCTGACTTAACAGGCGACTCCGGCAGGCGGATCTATGTGGAACGAAACTCTGACTACATCCAGCTGCGGAGGATCAACGAGGGACAGACGGGCTGTCACCACCACCTGGACTGCCTCTACCTAACCCTGGGATAAGCCAAACGAATGATAACCGGTAGCGTGACACTACGTCTACGCTGTGGTTACTGCCGTAGCCAACGGACTACGGCACTCTGTACTTATAGAACTACGACCACGGAAGAGAACTGATCTCACTCACTATATGTACTACTAGCTTATACTAAAGGCATACAGGAGAGAACTCGACCCCGTACTATGCTTCCAACTTATACAAACGACTTGCAGCAGACGAACGCATAAATCCAGGATCTACGCACTAGCAGAGGAAAACGTCTACTCATGCAACTTAGCATAAACTATTAGAAAGGAATCATGAACACACTTTATTCTAATCAGAGCATGCAAGCATTTCCACTTTATTCTAAAAGACAAGTCATACAAACGGGATACAAACTTGTGCACCTAATCAACTAGATCGAGGGGGCGTGTTCGTGAAGAACACGCGCCTCTAAATGATGAACAGGCGAAGAACACAAGAATATATCACTCAAGAATGAATAACACATTAGTCTAAATAGAAAATGCAAAAATACTTACTTTACTCTAATTGAAGAACATTCAACATCGTAGAGGCACATGCCTCTCTCTCTGTCCCTCTCTACTCTAACACTACCTAGGAGAGGAGCCTTGGATGGGTGGAGTGTGTCTCATTTCCTACCCCCTCCCCTTCTATTTATAGCCAAGGGGGTGGCTTGCTCGGAGTGCCAAATGACTCCAAAACACCCCGTGATGCCTTGAGGAACCAATGGAGAGTTGCCACACGTCGGCTGGGGACGAGGGAAGCTCCAAAGGCTTCAGCCAAACTGGGGTTCGTCCGAACCCTAGGTCGGTTCGTTTCCACCACCTTTCGTCCAGGTGACTGCCAGGTGGGTCCTCAGGCATGTATGGGTGTGTATGCGGTGTTTTTAGCTCGTTTCCGTGGGGATGTGGGCCCTTGAATCCGCGTACTGGCTCCTGATTGGTCGAAGGTGTGTTTCCTTCGAAAGGTGATGTGTCGTGGACACATGGCATCCAACGTGGCAACACGTCGCCACGTGGTCTGGTGTGGGTCCCACCGGGCCCACATATCAAGATGGTGATCTTGTCTTGTGCATATCTCTTTCATCCGGACTCAGAAGTAGACATATGATATATCCATTTCGATCGTCTCGACGAGCCCGTCGCAATGGTGCAATCCAAATTGGCATTTGAGGTTGTTATGGATGACGTCCTATATAAGCCATTGGATCACTTGCTCTCAATTGTATCATTTATCACGTATTCCGGTGCATCCTGCAACAAAAGCTAGAAACACCAACACTTGTGGAACTTGTTAGTATAAAACCCTATTCTAGTGTTGATGATCACTTTTCATTCATTTTATGTAGGAGTTGACGGCATAAAAGTAGCACTTAACAGCTGTCAACAACACCCCCACACTTGACCTTTGCTCGTCCCGAGTAAAGGGGAACAAATCAAGGTGAGACATGATATCCAAAGGTATGAAACGAGCATAAGAGATATTCCAAACCATACCTTGTACTTGTGAACTCTGTGGAGTGTCTATCATGCCATCTTGGGTAGTTGAGGAATGGAACGGTCATGACTCAAATCACTCCTGCTCATCATGTTAAGTAACTTGGGGTTTTGTAATAAATTTTCAAAACAAACCTTGCTTAGCTCCTCATTTGATTCTCTCGGATCGCTCAATGTATATATGTCCTTACCAAGGCATTAGATTTGCCTTTCTTTCATCCTACTTCTAAAGATGGCTATATGTGGAGCTCAGGGTAGGATAAAAGATAAAGCATACTTGTATCACATATATTGCAAAGTCAAAACCGGATCCAAAGAGAAAATCAAATCATACTATCAGATCAAGATGTGCACATGTATGGACGTGATGGATATGGTAAGGTGGATACTAGGCCCGGAATGGGTGCTAGATGTTACCATATATATGATGTATGTTGTGGCGATGGTAAGGTGGACACTAGGCCCGGAGTGGGTGCTAGTTATTACCGTCAAATTTATTGGAACTCCTTTTTGCATGTTCCATCTCTCTCCTTTTTCTTCTTTCTTGGACATGGGATACCTCTCTCTATTTTTTTTCATGCCTTGGGCATTTTTTCACTCATGCTTTGAGCATGTTATTTTTTTTCTCTTCTTTTTTTTGCATAGCTCATGTCTCTTTTTCAAGAATACTTTTGGAGAGAGGTCACACCACACACGGAGCTTTATTTTTATGAAATGGATGGATGATACAATGCTAACTTCCAGTGTAGAAGCATAGCAAGGGGATATGGAGTGCACATGGATCTTTATCATGAAAGCATGAAAAGAATTCTCACAAGGGTCACAATAATTTGACAAAACTCAATGCAATGATAAGCAGCATATGTGTGTAAGGTTTTTTCGAGATAACTCATCATATGGCTCTGGTAGGACTTTGGCATATCAAAGAGGAGCTTTGCAAAGGATTTTCAAGTTTTCAAATAAAATTCCCAAGCACTCAAACATTCAGAGAGAAGATCAAATCGTCATAGCATATCACAAACATCAACTACTTAGATGAGCAAGAGTTCCCTAATGATATTTGTTCACAAGCATCAAGATAATAAGTGTGGAATAAAACATATGCAAGCCAACCACAGGAAACATGTAGAGCAAGCAGAGCACGATTCCATGAGTTCGATTTGAGCAGATAAGAATTGAAACTCATTCAAACTCATGAATCAGGGAGAATGAGATAGAGGGTGCACATACCATCACTCCTGAAGAATGTGGAGATCAAGGAGGACCAGCAGTGGTTCAGCTGACCCATGGGGCAGCCAGCTCACTCTAGTTTACCTTATCCCTTGTCATGAAAGCGCAGTCGATGTTGTGCAACACCTGTGTGGGAGATCTCAAGTGTGTATGTCAATGATAAGTTGGGAGATCTCCCCCACACTTGTTCATGTCTTCAAACAAAAAGTAGAAACTAAAGATGGACTCCACAGGTTTGAGAACCAGGAAGTCTTTATTCGAATACAAATATATTTTTTTTGTTGTTTTTTTATTGACCATGAAACCAAGCTCAGACAAGGCTAACATGCCTTGGCTTACCTTCCCATTTGGATCAAGCTCGATGACTTACCCCATTTTGATTCGAAAATTCCTGCAAGGGTTAGTCCGCATATACAACCAATATCCATGAAAGCATTAACTAGGTTCATCAATCAAACTCGACACCATGTCTTGTTTGATTGAAGAAGACAGTTTTAACCTAAGCACCATGTTTAATTTAAAACAACCTATGAATGCACGTTAGCTAAACATGCACTCAAACCATAGCATTACAAACATAGATAAAGGAAGCACGAAAGCATGATCAGGCTATTTCCAAAGGGACATAAACATGAGCATAAGATGGTGAACATCGGGCAACCTCCCGGAAGGGCATTGTTTAAAGTCAAAAGCAGGACATACCTAACTGGGCAAGATGCAAGAGCTAACATCATCTCCAAACCAGGATAAGATTTTGTGTGAGCGGAACCTTACTCGGGATGCTCACATACCTCCCCCACACTTGAAGTTTGCATTGCTAGGCAACAAAACTCAAGTGTGTGGAGATCAAGCTTCCTTTTGTAATGTTCCCTCACCAAAAACTTACCAAAGTGTTGAGGTGATGCAGCTCACATGTTCTCAGGTGCTACCTGTCCGTTGTTCTTTATAATCTTCACCTGAAAGGGTTAGGACCAAAAATACCCGAAGGACAACCTATACTAAAAACATGCTCTTGCTTTTTATTTGAAAAAGGGAAATAAAACAAACCTAATCCAGGCTATCTCCTGGTAGTGCTTTGTTTACGGTCATAAGCTCAACCCTGGGAACTTCTTCTTGCAGCTATCATTAGTGGTGTCATTCCCGTCTCACCACCAATTATTGATGTGTTAGTGAAGCTTTAGCTGCAAGGTTAATACCACAGAACATACACGAAATCTACAATACTTATGGTAAACATATGCATCTACAACCATCCTTCTAAACATCAAGCAAAAGAGGACCATAAGGTGGTTGTAGTCCTCGTGCATGCTCCGTGCACTAAGCATGGCTGACTCTGGAGAGGCGTGATGCAAGCATGGTTCATATGGTATGTCAAGAACGAAGCTACCATGCTTGTCAATGGAATCCTTTCCATCGGACCCCAGAGTCGGTGCCTCATAGATTTCCATGGCCCATGAATTCTCCATCTCAAGAGATGCATCGTGGAAGCTCGATGTTGATTCTTGATCAAGGTCAAGAACAACATAATGCGGGCCAGTGGGAAGAGGCTCAAACTCGGTCGAGGGTGATGATGATCGTTCACCTTCACAAAGGTGAAGAGGGTCTTCCGAGTCATACTCTTGGGGAGTAGAAAATTCTACAACCTCAATGAGAATGGGCTCGGACGATGCGAATGGAGGTACATGCATCATCTCCTCGAGTGGGTTTTGCTTGGGAAGAGGCTTCTTCACAAAATTTTCCGAAAACAAAGGAGTGGTGGCAGAAGCGACTTCCTTGAGCTTTTCATCTAGGCTCCCTCGAGATGCATCGAGAAGTTTTTCTACAGGGGAGCCTAGGAGGAGATCAAGATCGAGGACATCAAAGATGTGGAAGTCTAGATTAACCTTGATCTTGTCTACTAGGAGCGACACAACACATGCAACCCCCCGACACTCAAGAATGTGTCCGGAGGGACAGCTCTTGAGGAGCTTGTCGGATGGTCTTAGCGTAACATTGCCCAAAAAAGTGTAAGCTAGGTGCCATGGCATGGCACCTCCATGACGGGGTTAAGATGGGCTTCTACGATATTTCCTTTTATGGAACAAGAAATGATCGTAGAGGGTGAACTAATCCAAAGTGCTTCAGAAAAATGTCCCACCCCAGTCGACCACTTCTTTTCCATGGCCTCCATGGTAGATGTTTCGTTTGGAGGATGGAAGGCAATGGAGGTACCGTAGGCCTAGGGGAAGGTTCTGTCAAAAGATTTCTAGCTGGCTGGATTTAGACAGAAGAGGGCCCCTTCCCTATTGGGTCATCTAAGAAATTCAAGGTGTTCTTGATATTTTCAGAAGGGTCATCCTCGAATTGATGAAGGAACTTTGGAGGTTGAATTTCTCCTTCCTCCATTGTTCCTTGTTTAGGTGAGGGTTCTATGGCTGAATAAGAGGATGTGGAAGGTGATGGATCGGATTCAGCCACAAGAAGATCCTCATGGCTCGACTCAGATTGGCAGGGTTCGCCATGATTGGTGGGGAAGAAAGAGCTCACCATGAGGGAATCAAGGATCTCTCTTACTTCTCCTGGAGTTTTGCGAACAAATGAATCACCGATGGTGTCGTCGAGATCTAAGGCAGCATCCGTGTCTAGACACATGCAAAAGATGTGTAGTGATACATCTTCGGGAAGAGAGAATAAGTCTAGGTCAGAAGCCAAAAGGCGTAAGAACCTAGCCCATGCTGCACCTGTAGACTCCTCCTCTAATTGCTCGAATTCGAGAATGTCCATTGGGATAGAGGCTATGCGAGTGTACCATTACTCCGTCCTCTGCATGAGAGAGAACGAGCTACAAAAGTCATCCCGAAGCTCTTCCCAATTACTGTTCACACTCCCTGAAGTGTGAGTGTACCATTGTTCCGCCCTCCCCACGAGAGAGAAAGGAAACAACTTCCACCTCATGGTTTTCTGTGTTATGCTTGGGATAACCAAGCGTGAACACAGATCCTCGAATTCTTTCAAATGAATGTAGGGATATTCATTGATCGCTCCAAAGAAGGGTCTATCCTGAACCATGTCTATAAAGTCGGGGTCGAGATCATAGCCAGATGAAGACGTTGATGGTGGCTCATAAAACTCATAAGATGAGGTGGAGAGGTCGTAAAAGGATGGCCTCTCCATGGGTAACGGGGGTAAAGGTAGAATAAAGAAAAATGAAAGGATACGAGGACCACTGGGTACGAAGATAGATACAGCAACTGTTCCCCGGCACTGGCGCCAGAAAGCTTGTTGGGTATTTTAGCGACACACGAAATAAATCCGCAAGCGCACGGATACCGTTGTAGCTTTCACCTTAGAGTATTCCAAGTGTATCGAATCCAAGGGAACGTGTGTGTACTAACTCCGTACTAGTCGGTCCAAGGACACACCCAGATAAGAGGCAACGATATAGAGGATTCCTAAAGATAGCACTATAGATGAGATTAAATGTCGATCTCTAGATAGAACATGGCTTAGGGTACCGATAGCCCTGACTTAACAGGCAACTCCGGCACGCGGATCTATGTAGAACGGAGCTCTGACTATATCCAGCTGTGGAGGATCAACGAGGGACAGACGGGCTATCACCACCACCTCGACTGCCTCTACCTAACCTTGGGATAAGCCGAACGAATGATAACCGGTAGCGTGACACTACGTCTACGCTGTGGTTACTGCCGTAGCCAACGGACTACGGCACTCTGTACTTATAGAACTACAACCATGGAAGAGAACTGATCTCACTCACTATATGTACTACTAGCTTATACTAAAGGCATATAGGAGAGAACTCGACCCCGTACTATGCTTCCAACGTATACGAACGACTTGTAGTAGACGAACGCATAAATCCAGGATCTACGCACTAGCAGAGGAAAACGTCTACTCAAGCAACTTAGCATAAACTATTAGAAAGGAATCACGAACACACTTTATTCTAATCAGAGCATGCAAGCATTTCCACTTTATTCTAAGAGACAAGTCATACAAACGGGATACAAACTTGTGCACCTAATCAACTAGATCGAGGGGCCGTGTTCGTGAAGAACACGCACCTCTAAATGATGAACAGGCGAAGAACACAAGAATATATCACTCAAGAATGAATAACACTTTAGTCTAAATAGAAAATGCAGAAATACTACTTTACTCTAATTGAAGAACATGAAACATCGTAGAGGCACATGCCTCTCTCTCTCTCCCTCTCTACTCTAACACTAGCTAGGAGAGGAGCCTTGGATGGGTGGAGTGTGTCTCATTTCCTACCCCCTCCCCTTCTATTTATAGCCAAGGGGGTGGCTTGCTCGGAGTGCCAAATGACTCCAAAACACCCCGGATGCCTTGAGGAACCAATGGAGAGTTGCCACGCGTCGGCTGGGGGCGAGGGAAGCTCCGAAGGCTTCGGCCGAACTGGAGTTCGGCCGAAGCCCAGGTCGGTTCGTTTCCACCACCTTTCGTCCAGGTGACTGCCAGGTGGGTCCTCAGGCATGTATGGGTGTGTATGCGGTGTTTTTAGCTCGTTTCCGTGGCGATGTGGGCCCTTGAATCCGCGTACTGGCTCCTGATTGGTCGAAGGTGTGTTTCCTTGGAATGGTGATGTGTCGTGGACACATGGCATCCAACGTGGCAACACGTCACCACGTGGTCTGGTGTGGGTCCCACCAGGCCCACATATCAAGATGGTGATCTTGTCTTGTGCATATCTCTTTCATCCGGACTCAGAAGTAGACATATGATATATCCATTTCGATCGTCTCGACGAGCCCGTCGCAATGGTGCAATCCAAATTGGCATTTGAGGTTGTTATGGATGACATCCTATATAAGCCATTGGATCACTTGCTCTCAATTGTATCATTTATCACGTATTCCGGTGCATCCTGCAACAAAAGCTAGAATCACCAACACTTGTGGAACTTGTCAGTATAAAACCCTATTCTAGTGTTGATGATCAATTTTCATTCATTTTATGCAGGAGTTGACGGCATAAAAGTAGCACTTAACAGCCGTCAACACCATGTTAGATTGAAATTTCAAAATTTGAGATTTTCACAAAATTTTAGCGTCTTGAATGATGTCGAATTAAAAACTCATGAATGACCAAAAGTGTAGAACTCATCAAGATCTACAAACTTTATTTAATTCATTAATAAATTTTAGATTTTTGAAGACTAAGCCATGTGAAATCGATGGTGTAGAAAAAATGACTTAAACAAAGTCCGAAAATTAGCACAACAGAATGTGTAGCACACTGTTAAGGCTCCAATATCTTAATCACACCTTGACTTGTTCTTAGGGTAGCACATTACTACACAGTACTGAACAATTGTTTACATAAATTGGTAATCATGCTTGAGCACAAGTTGATTTGCAATCTCAAATGACAGAAATACATCCTGGGTTGCGTAATTAACTTACCACCTTGTCAAATACCTCAAACCCCACAGAGTGTGATCGAACCCATAATCCTTGTAGAGAGGTAGTTTCTGTACTGGAGCTCCCAACTTCTCCAGTGATGATCTTGTACCATTTTTGCTTAGACATCTGTACTCCTCAGCAACTTTAGGTACAATCAATTGAAGTTCTGTCCAATTAGTGATTGTGATGCCGCAGTCCTACTCTAAGCGTGCAACATCATTGGATATATGAGCTCCAACGAAGACGTGGCCTTCCTCTGTGAGAAACTTGACAAGGACATCAGGGAGATTGTAGCCAGCATGGAGCACCTAGAGGACAAGGCAACTTGGCCTGACGCACTATTGCAACAATGCGGTCTTGAACCCGCCACTCTTGGGGAGTTCAACCCATTCTGTGTCCAACCCGACGAGCAATCGTTTTGCAGGGGTGCTACCTCGGATTTCTTCGATGAACTGCTCCACCACAACAGCATCGCAAGTGATAGTTGTACGGAAGATGGAATACTTCTCCTTGATGATGGGATACTTCTCCTTTGAAGTAGTCGGTACCGAATCCCAAACTGAAGGTCTTGCAATGACGGCGGGGTGCCATGGTTCCCACCCTTCGCTACAACGGTAGTAGCGACGCTACAGTTCCAAATCAAGAAACAAAGTTCACAATCTGAAATTAATCCATGACTGTATATATGTGGAGATGCTGGTTGGGATTGGCTCACCTCATTGACGCGCCCTGCTGACGCTGTGGCGCTTGTGCCCAGTGCATCTCCTTGGTTCGTGATGTTGGGAGCGGCGGCGCTTGATGCCAGTGCGTCCGATTGGTTCATGCTTGCGGTGGTGCTGCCTCTCGGTGTGTCGCATCGGGGCAATGCGGCGGGTATTCTTGCATCAGAGCAAGGTGGCATTGCCATGGTGGCCGAACAATCGACAATTTGAGTCGGCCCACCCCATCCCCTAGTAGTAGATGAGGTGCCGCGGCTTGACGATGCCCCCGAGGTCGCCGAACGTCACGATAAGCAACCTCGTGCGTCACAAAGCCAGCGTCCCATCGTCGCACTCAGGCGGGCGAGGAGGAAGAAGTCCGACACTCCAGCGATGGGAACGGAAGAAGGCCGGCCGTCGGCGATGGGTGAAGGCAAGAAAACCCTAGTTGTGATGGGACAGTTTGGAGGAAGAGGCAGAAAGGCAATATTCTATGTTGTCGGTTCAGCTTCGTGTATAAACTAAAAGGAAGTGGGGACACAGTTTCCATGAAGAAGCCGCATACAGGTGGGACCCACTAGATAATGTAGAGGATCTACTTCTAGGAAAAGTAGTAGGGACACAAAGAAGCCGCTGACAAGTGGGACCCACTAGGTAGTCAACTCGTTTGCGTTTGCTACTAGTTACTAGTCACCGAAGTGAACTAGTTTTTAATTTCTTTTAATGATTTGAAATGTATTTAAATTCTAAGACATAAAAAAGAGTTCAAATGAGAAAGTTGTCAATACAATAGTTTTAGTACTTATCGAGATCTACAACTTTTGTTTTGGGCATTTCCGCATCCGAGTTACCTTCAACTATTTAAATTTCAGATTTCATCAGTTTAGAAATTCTCAAATTTAGTTGGGGCAACAAATGATTTCAAATGAAAAAGTCATGAATACGAAACTTGTAGAACTCATCAACATCTACAAACTTTATTTAAGTTAGTACTCCATTTGACAGAGTTTGAACAATCCAAATTGTGAATTTCAATAATTCTCAACTTCAAGCAAGATTTTTCATACATAAATGATGACAAGTGGAAAAGTGATGAATACCAAACTTTCATAATTCATAAAGGTCTACAATATTTGTTTAGGTCATGTTGCCATTTTTGAAAGGTGTAGTATACATTGGTCATTAATCCTAGATTGACTTAGATAGTTTCAGAAACTATCTAAGAGGTCTGTCAATTTTGTACTTCATGTTATTACCACATTAGAAAATGATAGAATGACCTTAATAAAGTTTGTAGATCTTGATGAGTTTTGAAGCTTTGGTATTCATCACTTTTCTTGTTGACTTCATTTTGTGTGTACAAAAGTTTGCTTGTTGTTGTCAATTTGTTAAATTGTTGAAACAGACCAATATGAGTAGATTTTTGAAAATATTAGCCTTAACAAGTTGATAACTTGATACAACATGATTTTAGGAATTTTTAGGAAAAACAATGATCTAATTTGCAGTTCATATGAGGGAGAAATACTAGATACAAGGTTCATGCAGAGATTAAAAAGAAAAAAATGTGCTTGTTCTTCAAGAAGTCAAACACACTTCTGAATCTGGGGCCGATAGGTGGGACCCACCGAGACTTTGTGAAGAGCACGGAGGAAGTGGTATTGGGGGAGGAGAGGCAAAAAGGAAAGAGAAGAGGGTAGTTTGGCTTCTTGAGGAAATCTAGATACACCGCACTTGTTTCCATCCTAAAGGCAATGACATGTAGGCCCAGGGAAGCAAGGGCCCACATTACCGATAGGTGCGCCCTTCGTCGTGGTCTCCATTTGACAACTGCTTGGTGGTGGAAACAACTTCCCTACTTTTCTTGAATAAACTATAGAAGGCAAACAGTCTCGCCGCCTAATACTACCTATTCGCCTACTCTGCCGGAACTGTCCCATCAACCGCTGTGGTTTTCTTCCTCCCTCTAGCTCTGGATGCATCACCGCCTAGGTTTCTCGCTGCCCATCGCCGATTGCATCCTTGTCGCCCAACTGCATTTCCCTGACGTCGGGCTCGAAGATCACCCCCCAGAAGCGGGCGCACGCCGACATCGACGTGAACCCTGCCCCTGCCCCGGTGGAGGGGCATGAATCAGTCCAACAGGCCGGCACCGACATCAACGTCGAGCCTGTCCCTGCGGTGGCCCAGCAAGCAGTGCACCGTGACGGCGTCGACATCAACGTCAACCCTGCCGCGGCGATGGCCCAGGGAGCAGTGCACCCCGGCGGCGCTGCCCTCAACATCATTCCTGTCCCGGCGGTGGCTGTGGAAGGAATTCACCCCGGCGCATTCGCTGGAGCAGCGGAGTGCCGCAAGAACAAGGTGAACTAGACCCCTATTTCTTTTAGATTAGATTCTGAGATGTGAGATAAAAGTATGATTTTGTTGATTCCTCCAGGTTTGCGGATTTATTTGGGTTTTTTTGGATTACATTAATGACGGATGTACTGATTACTTGCAACTAGATAAAGTGTAATGAGGGATGTACTGATTAATTGAGGGGGTTTTCTTAGATTGGATATCATAGTTACTTTTTAAATGCATATGAAAAATTCTGAAAGCAATGTTTTGATGTACTTTAGCATGTGAGTAGATAAATCAATGTATAAAGTTTACATGTCAGATTAATGGTAGGAATTTTGGTGATTCCACTAGGTTTTCTTGGAGTGGATTTCAAATTTGGTGTTAAAATGCATCTTCTAAATACGGTTTTGTTCTAGAAAAGACATTTTGAACATACAAAACTTTACTTTGAGACACATTTCTTATTATCATACTCTGTAAAAAAATTTGTCACACTGGCTGATTTGAGTAGAGATCAAATGGCCTGTTGGCCCAGCAGCAAGCAAAAGGTTGACATTCCAACCCAACATGCCTCCCTGCTGTTCGATCTTTGTTTTCAATTACTCGATGCATGTTCTAAATACTGATTTGTTCTAAAAAAGGCACGCCACATCTTCACCGAGAGCAATTATACAGATGAAGATGGGAAGTCATTTATAGATTGCAAAGAGTTCCAACAACCTTGGATGAGGTATGTTCCTTGTTTGTAGATAAATTTATTCATCTAGTTAGCTTGAATTCTTTACAGTAAGCAAAAAATGACATGTTCTTGCTGTGGTATGAATTTTAAGCCTGATTCATGTTTAGATCTTCCTGTACCTCAAAATGCTATGACCTTTGGATAGTAACTCCTTTCATGTGAATAGTCCTTGTATATACATTTTCAAATCCAGATTGTTTGTATAACTACATTAATTAATTCCTTTTTTTAATTCATGGTAGAGTGCAAAAATTTGGCATGCCACAATTTTGGTGCCAAACCAGTCAGGCCCTTAGCCCATTGGTTCTGACCCTGTTTTGTTTGTAATGCAGTCTAAAGGCAGAAAGTATGAAATAGTTCTGTCAAAGAAGTGTTCAGTCACGATGATGATAGACTTGAGGAGTGATGACGATGACCACGATGGACCAACTAAGTCTAACGCATAGGTGATGTCCTAACCATGCTAAATTTAGCATTAGTTTGATATTTGTAAATGCAAGATCAAGAGAATTCAGATTGTGATGTAACTGAGACCCTTCTAAAATGTCAGCTTCGAGCCATGGCATCGACGTTCCGCACAGAGGTCAAGCGGAAGATCTGGAAGGGCGAGCACTACTGTTTGGACTCTGACGAGGAAACAGATTCCTCAGACTCTGACGAGGACTGAAGTGGAAGCTGGAGCACTTTTGTGTAGTTTGTCTATTGTTTTTGTGTAGTTTGTATGATGAAACAAGTAATAGCTTTGTTAGATGGGGCTGTATGTAGTGATGTGGTTAAGTACTCTGCCTGTTATGCAGTGATGTGGTCAAGTACTCTGCTTGTTATGCTCTGTTTAGGTGTGAACCATAGTGTTTTATGTAATGGAATTCAGTTGTGGCTCCTGCTCATCAACTGCTTGGGATTTATGTGTCCTTGTTAAACTCCAGTAACTGGGCCTATTGTATCTGTCATGGTTCGAATACGTTCTGATGAATTTACTATACTTTTGATCAAGCGGCGTATTCAATATCTTACTATGTATTCAATAACTCATTTGTATTTACTATTAGTTACTAGTCACCGAAGTGAACTAGTTTTTAATTTCTTTTAATGATTTGAAATGTATTTAAATTCTAAGACATAAAAAAGAGTTCAAACGAGAAAGTTGTGAATACAGTAGTGAGAGACATGGGTACACATGGGTCCCCACTGACCAGGGTCTCAGCCGTCCCCGACAGGTGGGTCCGACCTACCAGAAGACCCGCCGACCTGACATGCGGGCCCAAGGACGTAAAGATACTTGGTGTACAAGACAAGACAGTCCATCTTGGATAAGATTTTCATGTTGTAACCGACTAGGATAAATGGAAACCAACTTGTAGCCCAAGGTCGCCGGCTAATATAAGGCGGCCTGGGGCGCCCTCCTTGGGGGCAGATCTCTCTGGCATAATTCCACTACTAAACTGGACGTAGGGTTTTACTCTCTAGAGGCCCGAACCAGTATAAATCGCCGTGTTCCTCGTGTCTCCCCGAGATTTCCGTGTGCATCCCGTGCATAACCACCTACGCTCTTAGATCCGGATCTTCTCTATTATCCTGCAAACCTGTAGGGTAACCCCTAGCGGATCTGTCCAGGTCTCACCCCCTGACAGTTGGCGCGCCAGGTAGGGGTGATCGGAAGCTCACTGTGCAGCATGGTGGCCGGACCCAGTGTCATCTCCGGCGACGGCACCAAGAACTTCCTCGACGGCGACCTGCTCGCTGCCACCCTCCGATCTAATCGCGAGGTCGACGTCTTCGGATAGCGCGGCAGAAATTTTTCCGGCGACCCACCCACCCATACCTGTGATCTATTCGCGAGGTCGGTATGGCGCACGCTACCCTATGTTGCGTAGCGTCGACATTGATTTCTATGATGGCATCGTCGTATACGGTCCGCCGTATTCATCTACGTCAAGGCTCAAGCCGGCGGCGACCTCGAGTATCGCGATCGATACGCACGTGCAGCCAGCAGATCCCCATGGGGCCGACTCCATGTCCGCCACGTACGGTCACGGAAATCTATCTACTAGATGGATACGTAAACAGGGAGGATTTCCTTCTATATTCTTTTTCTTTCTTTCTATCTAATCTCGTATGTTTGGTCAGCACCATTTTTTTTCTTTCTAATCTATTTTTCTCACGGTGATGCATGCATCGGTCAATTCTGAGCATCAACGACAGGTCACCAGGACCGGAGCTCGTTCATAACGTTGCGATTCAATGGCGGCCTCAGCGGGACGACTGCTACACCATGCGCCGCCGCTCTTGCTGCCAGCTATGAGGCTGTTCGGCTGGTAGATTGAATAGTGTTCGGCTGGTAGATTGAATAGTGTTGTGTGAGAGAAAATAAGCCGAAACAAGCCGAAATAAGCCGGGGATCAGCCAGCCGAACAGCCTCTATGTCGACCTGCTCGACGAGCCGTTAACCATCCCGTCCTCGACAGGTCGGCACGACCTCAGGTCGTGTCGCCGGCACTCCCGACAGCTCGCTCGGCATGGCTTCGGCTTGCCTCGGTGACCTGCTACGTCATCACACGCGTGCCGATGACCTCTTCGATGTCTTCACAGCTCGGCAACAGCGGCTGGGCGTGTCGCAACCGGCCCTGGCTGTGCCTCGCGCGGCGTGCATGCAGGACTCAATGTCCGTCACGTAGACGGACACTAAAACAGGGAATAATTTCTTTATTCTAATTTTCTCTCTTTCATATCCGGTCTCAAGTGCTTTTGCATTTGTTTAGCCGGAATTCTAATCTTTTTTTTTCTTTTTTTCCGGCCGCAACGTCTGATGCATGCACGAGATGTTTGCTTGTGCACGTTGCCGGTATGCCCAAGGCTTCCTAACGATGGATCGTGTGGGCCAGAGACTCAAAGTTCATGCATACTGCTGCGTTTGACCACGGGCTTGACAAGACAGCCGTCCCGACTGCTGTACCACAGGCTGCTGCTCTTGCAGCAGTACCGTCGACCATCCAGAGTCGCGTCGCCGGCTACCTCGACAATTCGGCACAGTTCCAACTCGTGTCGACAACATACCACCGACCTTCAATGACTCATCATCGACCTCCTCGGCGCGTCTCGAGCTCGCATGGCTCTGGCTCCGCCAACCACGCTCGGTGCTGGCACCTCGGCAACTCGGCACGAGTCCAGCTCGCGTCGTCGACCTTCTTGATAGCTCCGCATGCGGCCTCAGCCTGTTCGCTTTGTCAACAACAAACCTCCAACCTCCCACGGCCATCGTGCAGCACGGTGCGGCTGCAACTCGTGCCGGTGACTACCTCGACAACTCAGTGCGACTTCAGCTCACTCCGGTGACCTGTTGCATCAACACGCACGGGACCGCCGACCTCCAAAGGTGCATTGCAGACCTCGTCGATGTCTCCAGCACGGCGACCACGCCTACTCCGACTCTCAGCACGGCAACCGCGACTACGTCGATTTGGCAAGCTAAGTGTTATTTTAATTAAATATTTTACAGCTTCAATTTATTTCGTAGACATGCTCTACATGATTTTTCTTGCTCCTTCTCCCCTCCCCCTCGACACGCTCGGGGGCTTGGCGTAGCCGACCTCGATACGCTCGGGGGTTTGGCTTTGCCAATCTAAGGGTCGTCAGACCAGAGGGACTAAACTAACTTCTGTGCATTCTCCCTTTAAATGTCTTTTACTCGTTATGCACATTCTTAATTCGTGTGGTTGCGAGACCTTGGGTCCAAGGCCCCCCTCCGCGCGCTGGCTGCACCTAAGCCTCCACACTGAGCCGTGCAGTCGGTAAGCCGTTCCTCCACTGAGTTGGGTTAGCGGAGGGGACACATTTTGCAGCTTCATAGCATTTGAGTTCGCATAATTTGCGCCTGGCACGATGAGGGGAATGCTTTCTCAAACAAAAAACATTGCAAGCATGTCTTAAGCTCAGGCTAAATTTTTATTATATTTACAGATTGATACACCGACCTGGTGTTTATCTTGTGTCACAGGCCCAGCTCTACGACGACCTGGTATGTCTCCCAGCAACCTTTGTGGCTCATGATGGGATGCGACTCCGCGCTTCTTCGCCTTGTCTGGCTTCCACGCTCGGGGGCTGGTCACCTTCTACAAGGTCTCCGGACCTCCCGGCGGCTCCGTCGTCGTCTTTTTCCAAGTCGCCAGACCTCCCGGCGGCTTCGTCATCGTCTTCTTCAAGCTCGCCAGACCTCCCGGTGGCTCCGTCGTCGTCTTCTTTAAGGTCGCCAGACCTCTCGGCGTCTCCATCGTCGCCCTCTCAGGGTCGCCAGACCTCCCGACATCCCCGTCGTCGCCTACTTCAGGTCGCCAGACCTCCCGGCGTCTCCGTCGTCACTCACTTCAGGTCGCCAGACCTCTCGGCGTCTCCGTCGTCACCCTCTTTAGGTCGCTAGACCTCCCGGCGTCGCCGTCGTCGTCCTCTCGAGGTCGCCAGACCTCCTTGCATCCTCGTCGTCGCCCACTTCAGGTCGCCAGACTTCTCGACGTCCATGGACTCGTTATGCCCTACTTCAAGCCCCCATATCAACATTTTCTTCAAGGTCTCGTGACCTCCGATGACCTCCTGGTCTATCGCATCGCCTCCACGAGGTCGATAAGGCTGCGCTGCCTCCTAGGTCGCAATGACCTACAGTGATAAAATATCACACCAACAGCCCCGTGCTTTATGGCTCTACTGCCCGTTGGCGGCCTCCTGGCCATGTAGCTCCTCCTTGAGGTGGCTAAGGCCCCGCTGCCTCCTAGGTCGCAACGACCCATAGTGATAAAATATCACACCAACAGCCTCGTGCTTAATGGCTCTACTGCCCGTTGGCGACCTCCTGGTCATGTAGCCCCTCCCAGAGGTCGCTAAGGCCCTGCTGCCTTCTAGGTCGCGTAGACCTAGATTTTTCAGGCTGACTACCTGTGTTGTGCCATCGCACAACGGCCGTGACGATCCAGGTCGTCACGGACCATTTGTCATTTCTTGAGGCCTCCTGGAGGTCGGCGTGCTAATACAGCCCAGCTGGGACCTTGGTAGCCATACCATTGCCGCCCGGGTGCCTCTACATCTACTCAGACACACCATTTGTCATACAAATGTGTATATAACAGGCTTCAATAGCTGTAAGGACCTTGGCCGTCGTCGCCCACTTCAGGTCGCCAGACCTCCCAGCGTCTCCGTCGTCGCCTACTTCAGGTTGCCAGACCTCCCGGCGGCTCCGTCGTCACCAACTTCAGGTCGCCAGACATCCCGGCGTCTCTATCATCGCCCACTTCAGGTCACCAGACCTCCCAGCGTCTCTATCGTTCCCTACTTCAGGTCGCTTGACCTCCCGGCGTCTCTATCGTCGCTCACTTCAGGTCGCTTGACCTCCCAGTGTCTCTGTCGTCGCCCACTTCAGGTTGCCAGACCTCCCGGCGTCTCTGTCACCGCCTACTTCAGGTCGCCAGACCTCCCGGTGGCTCCGTCGTCGCCTACTTCAGGTCGCCAGACCTCCCGGCGTCTCTATCGTCGCCCACTTCAGGTCGCCAGTCCTCCCGGCGTCTCTATCGTCGCCCACTTAGGTCGCCAGACCTCCCGGCGTCTCTTTCGTCGCCCACTTCAGGTCGCTTGACCTCCCGGCGTCTCTATCGTTGCTCACTTCAGGTCGCTTGACCTCCCGGTGTCTCTGTCGTCGCCCACTTCAAGTCACCAGACCTCCCCGCGTCTCCGTCGTCGCCTACTTTAGGTCGCCAGACCTCCTGGTGGCTCCGTCGTCACCTACTTCAGGTCGCCAGACCTCCCGGCATCTCTATCGTCGCCCACTTCACGTCGCTAGACCTCCCAGCGTCTCTATTGTCTCCCACTTCAGGTCGCTTGACCTCCCGGCATCTCTATCGTCGCCCACTTCAGGCGCCAGACCTCCTGGCGTCTCTATCATCGCCCACTTCAGTTCGCTTGACCTCCCGGCGTCTCTATCATCGCTCACTTCAGGTCGCTTGACCTCCCGGCGTCTCTGTCGTCGCCCACTTCTGGTCGCTTGACCTCCCGGCGTCTCCGTTGTCGCCTACTTCAGGTCGCTTGACCTCCCGTCGTCTCCGTCGTAGCCTACTTCAGGTCGCAGACCTCCCAGCAGCTCCGTCATCGCCTACTTCAGGTTGCCAGACCTCCCGGCGGCTCCGTCGTCGCCTACTTCAAGTTGCTAGACCTCCCGGCGTCGCCGTCGTCGCCCACTTCAGGTCGCCAGACCTCCCGGCGTCTCCGTCATTGGCTACTCTTGGTCGCCAGACCTCGCTACAGCTCTGACAGTCGGCGCGCCTTTCCCCTACTTGACTGCATTCTGGAGTGTTTTGTCTCTTGCGGGTGATAGCGACCTGTGCTTCGCCTGGGAGCCGGCTCATGACTGTAAAGTGCACCCATGACTCAGGTCGTGTCAGTCCTGGCATCTGACTACTTCTGCAAGATTCCGGATCGTTTGTCCTATTGTATCGAATTCACAGAGCACAGTCTTGTTTCCTGAGCAGAAGGCTGTAGGTTCGGATATTTATTTCTTCTTTTTCGGACCATCAAACCGGTCATTCTGGTCGCTTTACTGCTCGGAGGCTACTACACTAGTGCGTCTTGCGACACCCTATTTTTCCCATGTCGCCTCGACCTAATGGAAGCCTGCTTCCACTACTTCTCTGCTCGACCTACCTGCGGTGGGCACGACGACCTTTCTGAAGGTCACAGCAGTTACTTCATTATACTTGACCCAGGTCAGGTCGGCGGTTCTTCAAGATCGACGCCTTGTCTTCACTTTGACCTTATGGTCCTTCACCCCAGAAGTCGGATGTTCAACTTCGTGCGCGCATCAAAGGGGTTCTTCTTTTTTGGATCCCCGTGCACCCTTCATGACCTCGACGGTGCCACGCCTTCGTTACTCTTCGATGCAACCTCACCTCGGCCGCTACGCCTACACGTCGATTGGGGGCTTGAGAGACATGGGTACCCATGGGTCCCCACCGACTAGGGTCTCAGCCGTCCCCGACTGGTGGGTCCGACCTACCAGAAGACCCACCGACCTGACATGCGTGCCCAAGGACGTAAAGATACTTGGTGTACAAGACAAGACAGTCCAGCTCGGATAAGCTTTCCATGTTGTAACCGACAAGGATAAATGGAAACCAACTTGTAGCCCAAGGTCGCCGGCTAATATAAGGCGGCCTGGGGCGCCCTCCTTGGGGGCAGATATCTCTGGCATAATTCAACTACCAAACTGGACGTAGGGTTTTACTCTCCAGAGGCCCGAACCAGTATAAATCACCGTGTTCCTCGTGTCTCGCCGAGATTTCCGTGTGCATCCTGTGCATAACCACCTACGATCTTAGATCCCGATCTTCTCCATTAACCTGCAAACCTCTAGGGTAACCCCCTAGCGGATCTGTCCAGGTCTCACCCCCTGACAAATAGTTTTAGTACTTATCGAGATCTACAACTTTTGTTTTGGGCATTTCCCCATCCGAGTTACCTTCAACTATTTAAATTTCAGATTTCATCAGTTTAGAAATTCTCAAATTTAGTCTACTCAAATTTCAGATTTCAAATGAAAAAGTCATGAATACGAAAGTTGTAGAACTCATCAACATCTACAAACTTTATTTAAGTCACTACTCCATTTGACAGAGTTTGAACAATCCAAATTGTGAATTTCAATAATTCTCAATTTGAAGCAAGATTTTTCATACACTAAATGATGAAATGTGGAAAAGTGATGAATACCAAAGTTTCATAATTCATAAAGGTCTACAATATTTGTTTAGGTCATGTTGTCATTTTCGAAAGGTGTAGTATACATTGGTCATTAATCCTAGATTGACTTAGATAGTTCAAAATATTAGCCTTAATAAGTTGATAACTTGATACAACATGATTTTAGGAATTTTTAGGAAAAATAATGATCTTTTTTTATGAGCAAGAAATAATGATCTAATTTGCTGTTCATATGAGGGTGCAATACTAGATACAAGGTTCATGTAGAGATTAAAAAGAAAAATGGGGCTTGTTCTTCAAGAAGTCAAAAACACATCTGGTTCTGGGGCCGACATGTGGGACCCACTGAGACTTTGTGGCGTGCGCGGAGGACCTGGCGTGTGGACCCTTTCTTGTGGGACCATTTGTCATCTGAATAGGGATGTGAACTATACTAGTTCTAGAATAGAAGGCAAACGGTCTCGCCGCCTAGCAATTCGCCTTCTTTCCCCAAAGTGTCGACTCCTGACGCGCAAAACCGCTGCCGCCGCCTCCATCTCCCCCATACCTTGCCGCAGCAAGCCAAAGAGAGGAGCGGAGCAACGACGATGGCTGAGCGGAGGGAGCACAACTCTAGGAGGCAAGCGCCAGACGCAAAAGGGCGCTTCGCGCAATCCCCGGCGACCTCGGTGCCTCCGTCCACACACGGGCTGGTGGTGCCGCTTCCTTCTCCAATCCGCCACCGCTCTACCACCCTGGGCGCATCTACAGGCGGCCGCGCGGAACACCGGTACAGCCACTCACTACCCCGCATGGTAGTCGATGAGGACGTGCAGCACGAGGATCCTACTACGCCACGAAGCAATGTAGGATTCACCCCAGGCCGAAGCAGGGTCAATGAGGTAAGTGTGCTAGGTTGTCTAAATCTAGATGAAGATTCACTTTTGGTAGACAAAGATTCACTTTTGCTTGGTTCCCTGATACTAGATAAAGATCCACTTTTGGTAGGTATATTGCAGATGCTAGATAACTTAGTTTTTTGAAGCATGAAACAATCTCAATTTATGCATTTGTGAGTACTTTTTTGGTAGATTCTTGTTTCTTGTGCTAGATCTCTTGTTATGGTACAATGATTGAAGAACTATTTCTGTTAGATCAAACCTCTAGTGTTTCCTGCCGCTTGGTTGCGAGGGGACAAGTGCACCTGCTCTGGTAGCATTGGCATTGATGATGAGATCGACCCATCCTGTTGTTCGTATTACCACGAACTCTCGGAAGTAGGCTTTCAAGTTAGAAAGGTGCAATGAGCAGGGGAAGCAGCAGAAGAAGGTGAACTAGCCCCCCTCGAACCATCGTATTGTTAATTCCTCATATTTTGTTTAGGTCTGTATAGCTCTGCATGATGTATTTTTAAGGGTGAGTTAACTTAATCGTAGGTTGTTATAACATAAACTAGCTCATATGGTTAGCTTGTTCTTTGGTCAGATAGAAACTAGTTCATATGCTAATTTAGTTGGTAGTTTTCATAACAGAATCATCGTTTGTTTTTGGTATTTTTTGTCAATAACTATAGAAAATGTTGAATGCTAGTCTTGCACACATTGTTTAGGTAAAAAAATAGGCTTTTAGGCAAATTGCTTCGTAACTCAATTTAATGCCAAAGAGTTCTTGCAGGACATGAAGAAGAAGCATTAAAGCATTAAAGCATTGTGATGGCTAGAGGAAGAAGAAGAAGGATGAATGGCTAGCTTAACTTTTGTAGAGAGAACTTTGCCTTATCTTAAGTATCATGAGAGACTTGGATTGTAATAATCTATCTTATCTATGTATTAGACTTGAGAACTTTATTGTAATATGTGATATTGTGTGTAATGTCTATCTGTAATGCACTAAGGGATCAACAAGGAAGCACCATGTGGAAGTAGATGGCGAATGGAGAAAAAAGGGGAGCGGCCGAACCCAGGTTTGGCCGACCCTGGCCCACATCCTCTTGGCTTGTGCTTTCTCTGGGTGACTAGTACGTGGGCCCTTATGACGGTTCCAGGTGCATGCAGAGTTTTGAGGTGGTTTGGGTCCATGGTGGGCCCTTGGATCCTTGTGCTACACACGTGGCGGTGTCTGATTCGTCGGGAGTTGCTTGATATGGATTGATGATGTGTCATGGACACATGGCGTCCAATGTGGCAACACGTTGCCACGTGGTCTGGTGTTGGTCCCACCGGGCCCACATGATATCAAGAGGGCAATCTTGTTTTGCGCATATCTCTTTCATCCGGACTCCGAAGTAGACAAATGATATATCCATTTCGATCATCTCAACGAGCCCATCGTAATGATGCAATCCAATTTGGCATTTGAGATTGTTTATAATGATGTCATATTCATGCCTTTGGTTCAGGGGACCATGAGGTCCTGAACATCTTGGATCAAATGTGCATGCTTTCTCTCCATTTCGTATGCTAAATACATGCATTCGAATAGACATCGACACTTGTGGAAAGTATTAGTTTAGGCTCCTATTCTAGTGTTGATGATCCTTTTACATTTATTTTATGTAGGTATTAACGGTGTAAAAGTAGTACTTAACAACCGTCAACAAGCAAGAAGCACTATTCCAAGAACCTGAGTAACCTCAGTTGCTTCGCACGAGAGGACGGCTTTTGTGGCATGGCCCATAGTTCCGGTAGCAAGAAAATCCAGAAGGATGACTCGGGATCAGAATCCGAGGATGAGGTATGTGATGAGCTCTCTTCCTTGCACCAGGAGAATGCTGAGTTGGTTGCTTTGCTTGACAACCGTGATACCATGCTTAGAGAGTCTAAGAAACTTAGGAAAGAACTTAGGGCCTCACTAGAAGAAGCTAGGCAGAAAATTGCTGAGATAGAATCTGTGAATCTTGATGCTAGACTTGAGATTGATTTGCTTAAGATTGCTCCTGTTGTTGTTGATGCTCCTGATTGTGATGACTACCATGCTTTCTTGGATGATTTGACTATTCTTAAGGAAAAGCATGCCTCAAAGTTGGAAGAACTAGACTTGCTTAGGGCTGAGCTTGATGAGTTGAAACCTAGGTCTGCTTTACTAGGTGCTTGTACTTCTTGTCCTGTGTTGCATGCCAGACTAGATGAATCTCATGATAGGATTGTTTCTTTGGAGGCTGCCTTGAAAGTTCCTATTCCTACATCATGCTCTACATGTGAATTACATTTTGTTAAGAATATGGAACTAGCACACAATGTTGACCGCTTGCAGGATGAGAATGATGAGTTGAGAAAGTTAATGAGTTGGTTGTCTGGGCATTTGCCACAGTTAAGTTTGATAATGGCTGAGTTTAAGAGGTCTGATGGTCAGGTGTTGGGTTCTGACAAGATTGGTGACAGCAGTGGTGAGGGAGAGAAGATTGGAGAGATTCCTATTCCACCACAAACTACACCCATGAACAAATTTGCTCCAAAACCCAACCACCTGAGAAACAAGCTGGACACCACTCTAGATCCACTAGTGTTCCCCCACAAAACCGATAACTTCCAAAAATCAGTGAAATTTGTGAGCACCCTTGGGAATGTCTTTGGGGGGATGTCAGGAGAGAAAGTGGTAGAGAAACCGAGAGAAGCTCCACAGCCAAAGCCAAAACCAGTTCGCTTCCATTGTGAGTATTGTTGGAGGGATGGTCACCTCGGAGAGTTTTGCTACAAAAAGAAGAGGGATGAGAGGATGGCTAAGGAGTGGGCGAATAAGGACAGGTACCACCCTTCTCATGGTGTGCCTGAGCCTCGTATGCCACTGCCTAGGGGTCAGGTGGAGGTGCATATAGTTCCGGGTTGGGGAACGAGAGGAGTTCCCAACCAAGGTGGTTCACGTGCTGCTGCCCAGGGGGGCAGTCAGACCGGCCTGGGCAGGCGGTCTGACCGCGTCCTAGCTGGGAGCAGGGGGTTTTGATGGCCATGGTCGTGGTGGTTCCTATGGTCGTGGTACAGGCAGTAGAGGTTTTGTCTCTGGTGGTGGTGTGTTTGCTGGGCGTTCTCCTCCTTGTGATCAATATGAGGGTCGTAGAGATCGTCGCAGCTTTGGGTTTCAGAGGGGCTACGAGCCACGCTTTTCTTTTCGTGGTAGTCGTTCTCCTCTAGTGAGGTGTGAGGTGGTTCAGCGTGGTGGTCGTAGCTTTGTACGTGATAGGATGGATGTTGCTAACCCCACTTTTGAGCAAATGGCTCGACACTAGTTTGATTCCTTTTGTGCTAACCCCAGTGTTGAGTCGCTTGCTCATTCTCATTTTCATTTTTGATTTGCAGGTGGGAGGCATGGAGAACATTTGGTTGATTGACTCTGGTTGTTCGCGACACATGACCGGAGTCAAGGGGTGGTTCTCCAGCCTCACCCCGGTGGTGTCAAAGGTGTACATCACTTTCGAGGATAATGGACGAGGACGGGTGATTTCAGAAGGTGAGGTTAAGGTGAGCATTTTGGTGACCTTAAAGTGTGTGGCTCTGGTCAAATCACTTAGGTATAACCTGTTGTCAGTATCTCAGTTTGCTGGACGAGGGTTATGAGGTGTGTTTTAAGTTGGGGGCTTCTCGTGTTCTTGACTCTCGAGGCGATCTTGTTTGTACGATCGTGCCCGAGCGACAGATCTTTCGCGCTAATTTTTCTCAGTCTTTGGTCCCCTGAGGTGTTTGGTTGCTGGTCCTTCTTCTGAGTTGTGGAGGTGGCATAGGAGGTTGGGGCACTTGACCTTTGAGCTCCTTTCCCGGTTGAGTGCGCTCGATCTTGTCCGAGGATTGCCCAGGTTGCGTTTTGAGAAGGATTTGGTTTGTGCGCCTTGTAGGTGTGGCAAGATGGTAGCCACTCCCCATCCACCCCTGACTACTGTCATGACACAGCGTCCGACAGAGCTGTTGCATATGGACCTTGTTGGGCCAGCTCGAGTTCGCTCGGTGGATGGGAAGTGGTATGTCCTAGTGGTTGTGGACGATTACTCTCGCTATGCCTGGGTGTTTTGTTTGGAGGATAAGGGTGAGATGTTTGGTTTTGTTCGAGACCTAATCTTGAGGTTGAAGAACGAGAGACATGGGGATGCCATTAGAGCTATACATACTGACAATGGCACGGAATTCAGGAACTCTCATTTTGAGACCTTTTGTCGTGATCTTGGTCTTGAGCATCAGGTTTCGACTCCGTACACCCCTCCTCAGAATGGTGTTGTGGAAAGGAAGAATCAGACCCTGTGTGAGATGGCTAGGATGATGCTCGATGAGCACAGGACTCCTAGCTTTCAAGAACCACATGCTATTTGTCAAACCGGATCCTCCTCCGAGCTTTCAAGAAGAAAACTTGCTATGAGCTGATGCATGGGCGAGTACCCAAGGTGAGTCACTTTCATGTATTTGGTTGCAAGTGTTTCATTCTTAAGATGGGCAGAAAGTTGGATAAGTTTGAGGCTAGGTCGGTTGATGGTATTTTCTTTGGTTATGCTACTCACTCTAGAGCATTTTGTGTGCTCAACTTGGAAACTAACCAAATCGTGGAGACTTGTAAGGTTACCTTCGACGAGACACAGCCACGTTGCTCTTTGGTCTTTGATTGTGCAGGTGATGAGCAGTTTGGCGAGGAGATCTTTGTGGAGGAGGTGCAGGAAGATGGTGAAGAAGATGATGGTGGTGGTGCTCCCGCAGCTAGCCGAGTACCTACTACTTCCACGACTTCGACGACGATCGAGGATGGTCCTTCACCTACACCGACGACAATTGAGGCTGTTCGAGAGGTTGCTGTTGCTGAGGGGGAGGTGGTCTCTAGACGTGAGGCTCCCCGGCGTGTTCAGGTGGATCACCCACCTTCGTCGATCATAGGTGACATTCATGAACGTACTACACGGTCTAAGTCACAAAGGCATTCTCATTTTGCTCATTCTGCATTTGTCACTTCTTTTGAGCCCAAAGATATTGGACACACACCTTCCGATCCAGATTGGGTAAATGCTATGCATGAGGAGCTTGAGAATTTTGAGAGGAATCAGGTGTGGGAGTTGGTTGAGCCTCCACCAAATTGCAAATCTATCGGGACAAAATGGGTGTGCAAGAACAAATAGGGAGAAAATGGGGAGATTGTGAGAAACAAGTCGAGGTTGGTTGCTCAGGGGTATAGCCAGAAAGAGGGGATAGACTTTGAGGAGGCATTGGATCCCGTGGCTCGTTTGGAGGCAATTAGGACCCTTCTAGCATTTTTAGTTGCTAAAGGGTGCAAGTTGTACCAAATGGATGTGAAGAGTGCCTTCCTAAATGGGTTTTTAGAGGAAGAAGTGTATGTGAGGCAACCCCCGGGTTTTGAGAGTGAGAGGTACTCCTTCTGTATGTGAGGCACTCAAAGCCAATGGCTACGCCGATGAGTACAACTACAGCTTTGGATGCGAATGTTGATGGCGAGCCTGTGGAGTACCGGAGCATGATTGGCTCACTCCTCTTCTTGACGGTGACGAGGCCGGACATACAGTTCAGTGTGTGTCTGTGCGCTCGTTTTCAGGCTTCACCGAGGACTTCACATCGGCAGGGCGTCAAGAGGATTTTCAGGTACTTGAACTACACCCCTGAGTTTGGTCTTTGGTATTCTGCGGCCTCAACACTCAACCTTCACGGGTTTGTGGACGCTGACTTCGCTGGGTGTCGTTTGGATCGTAAGTTTACTTCTGGTGGGTGTCAGTTTCTTGGGTCTTCTTTGGTTTCTTGGTCATCCCGCAAGCAGTCGAGTGTAGCCCAGTCCACTACAGAGGCTGAGTATGTTGCTGCAGCCAGTTGTTGTTCGCAGCTCCTATGGATTTCATACACTATGAGCGACTTTGGTGAGGAGTGTTCCCATGTCCCACTCTTTTGTGACAGCACCAGTGCCATAAGTGTAGCCAAGAACCCAGTTCTGCACTCCAAAACCAAGCATATAGAGGTGAGGTACCACTTCCTGAGAGACAATATGGAGAAGGGAAAGATTGCTTTGATCCATGTGCCCACCCAAAACAAACTAGCCGATATCTTTACCAAGCCACTTTCACTCGCTTGTGGGGTGAGCTCGGTGTGTGTTTGCTTTCTTGAGTTGGTGGTGGGAGCTCCTTTGTAGCACATGTATCATATTTATTTTGTGCATGTCATTGTATTTGTGACATAATGTATAGTCATCTTTGTATCTTAGGTTGTTTCTGCATTTGTCTCATTTGGTAGGATGAGCTTCTCCTATATACATTGATCACTATGATATGCTAGTTGTAAGCTTGTGAGCATGTTCGATATGATTTGATGAAGGATAGCTATGCTCTTGATAGTTTTGCTATATTTGCATGATGAGCTGGCTAATTTTTTTGGAAATGTTAGATAGGTTCTCTCTTCTGAGTTTAAGGCTTGGCATGATCTTAGTGTGCTTTGGTGGTTTATGTCATGCTTAATTCATGGATGGATATCATGTGCTTCTCACTTGGGGTCAAAGACACATTTGTCATTATGAATGTTTAGCCCATGTGTTACCTTGTGGGGGGAGCATAAGCTTCTTTTTGCCGCAAAGGCACTTCATGTACCATTTTATGCTTAAATGTGAAAAATTAAATTGGTATGAAATGCTTTGCTCAAAGTTGTGCTCTCATTTGATCTATGTCATCAATGTTTTAAATCTGAATTTATATGGGTGCTAAATCGTTGCGTGTTGTCTACCATGAGAAGTCTCATTTTAAGAAGTAGACACATGGCTTGGTGGCTTTAACATGACATGAGATGCTTATGGGTGTTTGTAATGATCTTGTGTTGAGGATATGTGACCTAGCATGAAGTTTATGTGATTTAAATTCACTTTGGTGGACTTTGCTCATGTTTTAGTCTTTAGCTCATGAGAGGGAAATTTTTCACAAAATTGTGTATTTTGATCATGGCTTGCTCATTTGCTCATATAGTTTTACTATCATGATGGCAATGCTCATACGAATCTTTGGAATGTCTTGCTTGCTCATTTGCTCACTTGTAGCATTTTGTTGTGCTCATTGTCTATTTGAGAAGCTCTAGGTTGTAATTTTTGTAGAAATGCCTTGATTCATGCATTGTCAACAAGGGGGAGAAGTTTGTGAACGGAAAATGGATCTGAGCATGTTTAGAAGGTTTTCGGCTGGTTTTGAACTGTTTCGGAACAAGTTTTTCTAAGGACGGTCACATAGGGCGGTCTGACCGCCCTGTCTGTAATGTGACCGACCCAGGCGGTCTGACCGGCCTGGCTAGGTGGTCTGCCGACCTGGGTCAGTAAGAGCAAGTCTTGCTCATTTTCATGCATTTGTTGTAGTTCTTTGCATGCATATGTTCAGGGGGAGTGCATGATTTCAGGGGGAGCTCCTTGTGTCGCCTGAGTTTTTGTTTTGGTGGTTTGCTCTTTGTGAGCTTTGGTTTTTGTCTTGGTTGTGTTGAGCCATTGTCCTTGCCTTAGGGGACCGAGACTTTGGCTTCAAGTGATCAGGGTTTGTGTTGTTTGGCTTTTTGATCACTTGATGGGTTGTTGTTTGGTTCTTTCTTTTTTTCTTTTCCTATGATGGTTACTATGTGTGTGGGTGTTGTCAATGCACTCATCAAGGGGGAGATTGAGGACCTATGTGGTCCGAGTACCGATGAATGGTTGCTCCTTGGTGATGAGTGATTGACAACGTTGTGTCGACTGACTCTTGGCCTAGTATTGCAGGTGCAGGTTGTGGATTGATTCGCGTGGTGCAGTTTAAGATCAAGTGCGAAAGGTCTATGTCTGTGTGACCTCCCAGGAGTGGAGACACAAGTAGGCTTCGATTGAGGTACCCAGTGGCCGACGGGATTAGGTGCGGACCGTACGCTGGCAAGAAGAGCAAGATGACGTCGAGAGGGATGGAGCCGGTGCAAGGTAGCAGCTAACAACTAAAGCTTGCACTCGTGGTTTGCAGTGGTTTGGCCACAAAACCACTAGGTTACTTTGCTGAGCCATAAAGCCAAGGCCTCAGGCTCGACGGGGCGAACCAGCCTGCTCAAGCCGGTCTGACTGCCCAGGAGGGGCGGTCTGACCGCCCGGCCAGGAGTGACCAGGGGAGGCCATTCTGATCACCCAGGAGGGGCGGTCTAACCGCCTGGCTCGCAGCGTGTCGAGAAGCTTCGAAGCGGAGGATGCATGATGCGATCGTGAGGCTTGCATGGAGATGAAGCGGATTGCAGCCAGCGGGCGTCCGTCCGATGGAGGAAAAGACCAAAGTTCCCAAAGTGCCCTTGATGGGCTTGTATCTTAAGTTAAGTAAGTAGGGGTAATTTGGTCATTGGTTGCCCTCCATATAAACTCAAGTGAGAGGAGATGGCAGCCACCTCTTGGAACCCTAGTTCATGTGCTTTTCTCCTTTATTTTCCTTAGCCTAGCTTGAGAGCTTCATGAGAGATCTTGTCAGAGGGTTGGATGTTAAGGCGGCTTGCTAGACCTTGTATGAACATTTCATGGCTTGTTTAGAAGCTTCGGCGTGGTTCATCTAGTCTCTCTTTGTCTCCCGGCGTTTTCCCTTTTCGGTGATTTTTGGAGCTCTTTTTGGGGATTTTTGTGGTTGCTTGTTTGAGGGGTTTCATGGAGGGATTCATGTTGGGTATCACACATGAGGTCTTTGTGCCTCTTTTCTTGGTGATTTTGCCCCAACAATGTCTTGGGAAATCCTTCGATTTGGGTGGATTTCAGAGTTCTTGGAGTTCATGACCTAGAGGCCTTCGATTCGCGATTTCTCTTGATTGGATGGGTTTCGGTGGATATCCTTTGGTGGAGAGGTCTTTCATGAGGCAACCCAGCTATCCCCGAAGTTTCGTTGCAATCCGTGGAGTGAATCGGGAGATCGGGTGAAGGGAAGTTCAGGGTTGACCCGCGGCCAGTTTTGGAGGGGAGGCGGTCTGACCGCCCCGGGTACGCGGTCTGACCGCCCTGGGGGTTTCGCGAGGAAAGTTTTGGTTTTCCGATGATTTTCTCTGATAGCTTGTTTGCCTTGATCAGAGGAGTTTCCAGGAGAAATCTTGGGTCGATTTGGAGTCGTGAGCTTCGAGTTGTGGTTTTGGGAAATTCCAGGCCTAGGCGGTGTGACCGCCCTGTCCATGCGGTCTGACCGCCCCTGGTAGGAAATTTCTCATGTGTTGTTTCTGCTGTTGTGTGTGCGTCATTGTGTTACTTGCTAGTGAGGTTTGCTCCTAGGATCAGTAGCACTCCTGTGGCTATGTGGTCTTGACAAACGTGCGGATAGAGTGGTGAAAGTGATTTCGGGATCGAGGCCGTGTTCATCTCGTTGGAGGCGCTATCTCCGTCGAGAAGAATTTTTATCGGCTCCCATTCAATCCCCCCCTCTCTGGTTGCCCAATCCTGTCCTTCAGTAGAAGGGAGGGAAGGGACAGGGGCAGGGGAAATTTATCCATTTCGGTGGAGGGCCCTGTCAGATTACCAATATACCCTTTCATTATGGTGGTGGCTGAAATGGGGTGCTACTAGGAAGGGGGAAGCAAAAAGGACATTTGACATGTGTTTTGCCCGAGCGTCCGAAATTCCAAATATTTGAATAGCACGCCGGTGTTTCTCTTATCAAGATACTGGTACAAAGGATATTCCTTTGTTATGAACCACTCATTTCGTTTATGTACTTCTCCGCTTAAATTGATATCTGTTGTTAAGTAGTAAAGAACAGGAGGGCGTACTTTGGATGGATTGTCATAACATGAGCATGTTGCATACTGCTCGATCATGCCCACATTGGAGATCAACGCATCCCTTCCTTCGTCGATTTGATTCGCATACTACTAGAAGATCATGAGCACATTGCATAGTGCTCAATCATGCCCACATTGGAGATCAACACATCCCTTCCTTCCTCGATTCGATTAGCATACTACATGATCATGACCACGTTGCATACTGCTCGATCATGCCCGCATTGGAGATCAACACATCCCTTCCTTCCTCGATTCTATTCGCATACTACTACAAGATCATGAGCACGTTGCATACTACGCGATCATGCCCACATTGGAGAGGATAAGAAGTGGATTTTGTGACAGAACCGTCCAAATTAATTCCTATTTAACACATAAACCATTCACTTGGTCACTATGTGTTAAAGAGGAGTTAACTTGTCAATATCTGCTGGGTCAAGCCCGGTAAATCACTTACAACAAGGATCGAAGATTGTACATTAAAACTCACACGACGACGAGTCCAGAGATACACAAGTTACCATTTATTACATCATATTCATCAAAATATCATTATTACAAACCAAGTTCCATATAGGAAAGTAAACAGTTCAGAGTTTGAAAACACAACGGAAATAAAATACTAAACGTCATATGTGACATCACGGGAGGCCATCCATGATATCACTAAGCACTGTCATCCTCCCACTCAACTTCCCAAAAGGGTGGGAGAGAACCAGTGCACGGAAAACCATCATTCACATCAACACCTGCAAAAATTATCAACAAGCAAGGCTGAGTATACTAATACTCAGCAAGACTTAACCGTCGGGTGATGAGAAATCACCAACTCTCTAGACAAGCAAGCTTTTTGGCTAGTGGGTTTCGTTTGCTGAAAAGCAACAAAGAGTAGGTCCTTACTTTCAAGTTTTAGCTCAAAATTCTAGTTGATTAACCATTACTAAGTAAGCAACTATTGCAAGCATAAGTTGTGCAAATAATTAAGCATACATCCATATTACTTCTCAATTCCATCATTATGGGACATAGCCTGTATGGATAGCAATCTCGGATAACGGTGAGAGGTCAACGATTGATCGATTAATAACCTTGCAAGGTGGACCTAAACACACGGGAGAATACATACCCCAAGATAACAACTAAAAGCCAGGCGGTTCCCAATCATCCTCGGTTCAGGCTCAATGTCCACAGTCCTAGGTACAAGGATTACTGGAATTGCGGCCCAACGTCCGACCAGACTCACACATGCACCACCGGTTGCAAGTCGGGGGAACGAATCCCATGATTAGTGGTAGAGAGTTCCCTCGCTGGATCAAAAAGGTACTAGGCATACCGTCCCCATTTTCGACAAGTGTTTAGTATGTTCAATCGCTTAACTAGGGACAACTATTGGCCGGAGCCCATCCCCTGCTCTTACCACGTGAGCAATCCAGTTTAGCATATCTTATGATTCCAACATAAGAAACCTATAGCTCGCGAGTGACGAACATCACTCAACTCTTACCAAGTCCTTCGAGCATGACAACTAGCATCTTATCATACTAGTATTTAAGCATAGGTACCTAACATCATGCATCTAGGGTTTCAATACAACTCCTGAAACTTAAATGCACAACATAACAAAGATATTTGCATAAGTTGAAAACATAGGTTATACTCCGGGGCTTGCCTTCACTAGAAAAGTTAGTCTGGAGATCGTCCGAACTTGGTTCGGGTTTGGCTGCAAATCCAACACGTTCACTTCTCCTTCAACTAGCTCTCCTTCAGCTTCCGGCACCAACTCGTAGCTCTCGTCCGGATGTTCTGCACGACATGCATACGCATATACTTTAAGTGTTCATATTTAAGAAGGGAGAACTTGTTTCGGATTTAAAGGTTAAACATGAGGTGTATTGTTGGCCACATACACCTAGACAAGTAATATTCAGCATACTCTTCCTTTATCACGGAAATGTATGGGTGTCATTTATCTTACTTATTTGATGGTGATTGTGTGCACATTTAAACTAATTAATTTATTTGACTTCACCAAGTAGTGTAATTTGGTGGAGCTTTGTTATTCAAATTCACATCACATTAATGGTGTTTTTGATTTTCTTTTTATTCCACTTATTAAGCTTGATTTACTTCGAAAATTAATTCTGAATATTCCACACACGAACAGACAGAGAGAAAATTTATACAAGCACATGTTATGGCAACAAAGATACTACCCAAAATTGGTATTAAACTCAACTATGAACTACACATGAAAAATCTAGCAGTTTCTAGCTGGTATAAACATGATCTATTTATGCAGAGAGATATATACAAGATCTAGCCTCACGAATTTACACAGAGCATAAACATGGCATATCTGAGCTACTGACAAAAATTTAGATTAAACTCAGCCACAGATTTAGCATGAAAATTACAACACTTTAGCACTGCTGAAATGATAAATAAATCACATTGCAGTGTACAAGCATGCATTGGGGCTAAAACTTTTACTACAACCATATCAAGGTAGAACAAGATTACTCGAAAATTATCATGGCCAGAAACTACATACAACATGCTTGATTAATATAACTCATATTTAAAACCTAAATTAATTCAGGCTAGTTAAACATGTCAAAAGCTACTCATATATTTACCATAGCTGCATCTAGACATATATAGGCTACTGCAAAAAGATCAACCCTATTTGCTTAACCAAATATTTAAAACTAATCAGGAACTTATATGCTGACATATATCAAAATTAAATAATAACTAAAGATATATAACAGATCTATGTGCCATGTTCCTACACAAGCACAAGCATGGCCACACTAGCAATATATTAAAATTTCACATGCAGATCAGCTCTGGATTTCAAATCTACCCAAACTGATCAATTCAAAATGATTCAAAATCTAGGAAGAAATTTACAAACATCCTTTCTAGAAAAGTTGCATCAGTTCATGTGGATTACACAACATTTGAGTTTGCATTTTTCCGATTTTTCTTTGTTTTATTACGAATTTTACAAGATCTCTGTGATTTAAAACTAGGGTTAAAGAATCTATTTTCTGGCAGGTCCTTGGAATAAAATTCTTATTCACAACCACGCCCTTGCGTTTACACAAAGGCCCTTGCTTTTACGGTTTAGACCCTGGGAAGAGCTCAATCATCACAAAACGACCCTTGGCCATGGCTGTGGGGCAAGGTGGCCGGAATCCGGCGATCCGGCGGCAATCTAGGGTGGGGAGCGGGGCGGAGGAGCATCTGGGGCTCACCTAGGGCGGATTCTGGTGCTTGGAAGGGGCGGAGAAGCGACTGGCGGGTGAGCTCGGCGGTGCTCTGGATCTCAGGCCGCGGGGATGGCAGCTCCGGCGAACAGGACGGCGGTGGACGACAATGCGGAGTCGGGGAAGCTTCAGCTGTGTCGTGTGGTGCTCCCAGCTAGCTCCGGCGAAGACGAGGCGGCTCGGGCGTGAGGGCTCCGCAGCGGCGCTCTAGCGGCGGATGCCGGCAGCCTGGCGGCGCTGTGCAGGGCAGTGCGACGAGCTCGGGGAGCTCAGCCCCTTTTATAGGCGGCCGTGAGGCAGTGCGGTGTTGCCACGTCTCGACCTGCCAGTTGGCCAGCTCGACCCGGGGTGGTGGCGTGGCGCTGCTCTGGTCGGCGCGTGGCAACGGGGGCAGCTGCGACGCGACGGGTGGCGAGGACATGGGGCCGGGCGCGACATGTGGGAGGGCTCCGTGGCACGGGCAACATCGGGCAAAGCGGGCACAGGACAGCAGTCCCACGCTCGACGTTTGTGCCAGGTGGCGCGAGGCGGGCGTGCGCATGGCATCCAGCGCCGGGGCGGCATCTCGGCGCGACGTCGCGCCCAGGGCACGCGCTCTGGAGGCCGGCGCAGCAAAACAACTCAGCCTAGGGTACCTTGACCGACTGGATCAATTCAAAATCCAAAGTAACTCAAAATTTGGTCAATACCAAAGTTGTAGATGAGACAACCCTCTACGACTTTTACAAAGGTTGACCTATGTAAAGATCAACAGATTGAGCACAAAATTGACTTGAATATCCAGATTTTCTCGGCGAGGTCAAACAGGTACTCTGGACGTTGACCGAGATTTTGAGGCTTTTGCACTCAAAATTTGAAATGTCGGTTATTAGATGAAATGTGTTCCCGGAAATTTTGAGCAACTTTTGTATTGGCCGAATTTTCAGTGTTTTGGGAAAATTTGAAGATATAGCCAGAGTTCTAGAGAAAGGTATAGGAACGTAGGGGTTTGACCATATTAGTAAGGTTTGACTCTAATTTTTGAGGGCTTTCCACTCAAGATCTCAACTTCCACCTAAAAGAGGAAATATTGTTCTTGAGAGATCCAACAACTTTTACATTAGCGATTTTGAAGTTGCCATACGAAATTTTGAGATTATGGCCAAGCCATCAAAAGAACTGAGAAGGGCCTTTAGGAGATTAATCAAGTGAGATAGGGTTTAACTCCTTTTTCCATCCCAGATTTCAAAAGTACCAATCTCCAAGGTTATGTTCCCGAATCTTGGTGACAACTATCATCATGGCAAAAGTTCAAGTTCTAAGTGAAAACTGAAATCAAGTTCAGACCAAGCTCTGCTCTGGATGGTGTTTTAACCAAACTTGGTTGATTTTTCCTTTAACACCACTTGCCTAGGTTGACCCCTTGATAAAAAAGAGATAAACACCTGGGGTGTTACAATCTACCCCCCTTAAACAGAATCTCGTCCCGAGATTTGACAACAATCTTTGATGAACTTTTCAGGGGAAGATAAAGGTTACATAGAGAAACTAAAAGAGCAAGGCTAAACTCTCCAAGATCTTGAACTGAAAGATGATAAAAGATACACGGGTTTCATCACACGACTTCAATGTTGCTCATGAGGGAGCGGGCATTGAATTTGCACATGAAAAGCTACAAACAAGCATAGCAGAGGTGCAAAACAAATTAACACCATCAATGCGTCCCAACAGTCTGAATCACATATCTCGAGAGAACGATCCATAGTTGGCGATGTAGGATTAGCTTCCTCTTGTGACCTTCTTCTCGAGCTTCTTCTTCTTGATGTAGGCACCAAACCTTCAGTTGACAAGCTTCAAGGAAAGGCTTGAACTGACTTCGACTTCTAATGGAGCTTGAGGCTTCTTCACATTGTTGGGGAAGATGGAGGAAACGCTGGAAATGATGAAAAGATGGCTGGTGTGCGCTCAAAGAAAAGAGTTGGAGAGAAGGGAGGGTGACGGGAGGTGATGGCTCCAGTGGATGCAAAGGGAGGGGTAGTGGAAACCAGTGGAAGGTGGTCCATTTATGGATGCTCACCATGGTGTAGTGGCGGTGGTGCTCGCGCCACTTGGGTAGGGGCCGGGGGTATGGAGGTGTGGTGGTGGTGGCATGTGGCACGGTGGTGGCCGGCATGGGATGCCATGGTGACAAGACGCTTGTCGTAGGGTGTGTGCGTAGGCGGCGATCAGCTGCTGCGGTAGAAAGGTGGCAGAGCAATGGAACAACACAGAGCAGACGGAGCACAGATACGGAGGGAGTCAAATTGATTCTCGAGAGAATTGACTGTGAATTTGGGAAAAACGAGAAGATCCTGAGGTATCCACAATTCAGACCAAAATTTATTTCTGTCTGGAAAGACTGTCCAAGGCTTTTGTCCATTCTTTCTTTTCCATTATACAGAGTCTGTAGACTTGGTCGAAGCTGAAAAAGGATCATAGATCACTGATTGATATAAAACTCCTCATATCTAGAATTATAGAGAACCTTAATTGCTCATACTCCTTCAAATTAGACCAGTTGATCTAAGACTAGGTAAACTTTGAGATTGAGACAGAAGGAGACCAAGTCAAATTATTCCATAGAGATTTTATGAAGAAAGAGAAGGCTAGTAAACAAACATTTGCCAGGTTTGTTTACTGAGATTTCTGAAATTACACTATGATAGCAACAAGATGTCCACTAAGGGTATGTCCTTGGAAGTATCAACTTTCAATTGGCAATCGACAAAACTTTTGAAAAGGATGATGGTTAACATGTATACCAAAAAGATTCTGCCACTTGTAACGTTGTTCTCATTTACTCAAATTTTTGTGAGCAGGGTTAAGAAAGATTTTGAAGTTGAGAGATAAATAAGTGATCAACCCAAGGATATTATCATCACAAAATATCTGAGTGCTTCAGAATGCATACACACACAGTGGGAATGAAACATGTCGATTGAGATATCATGTTTGCATTGCCAGGAGAAGATTACAAACTAAGAGTGAACTCTAAAAACCAAGTAAATATCAAAGTATTGATATGGTTCATACATGGCACTCTTACATCTCCCAAATTTTATTACATTCGTGACAACCACCAAACTAGATCCACTAGCTAGTCCTAGGTTCACTTTTTATTTTCCTCAAGTCGAGAAACAAAGGGCTCAGGGTGATGCAGGTCCAGACTCTACTCCAGATTCTCCTTGATCCTCATTGTGATTCTCCTCATCTTTAGGTGGAGGAATGACAGGTCCTGGTAGTGGAGCTGCTACTGCTTCTAGCTGATTCTCCATGTCTAGCATGTGTAGATCGGCCTGATGTAGCATATAGTCCTGGTCCTGGATTTCTTGACGTAGTTCTCGTATCTTTGCTTTGTCCTTGCGTCTTCTCTTCTTAAGAGCTTCTATCATGACTCAAGCTTCCTTCAACTCATGTGTGGTACTTTCTATTTCCCTAACTTGGTGTCTATAGATTGCATTGTCTCTGATCATCATTTGGTATGTATCATACATGGCCTTAGAAAAACGAACTGAGGTGACCAGATCAGGGTTGTAGTGAGAGTTTGCCAAGACAGAGATGAGAGACTCCTGCTCAGCCCATTGTCCATGGTATTGCTCATGCAGGGGAATTACCTTGGCTGTAGTGTGAGCTACCAAGGCAGAATGCTTCCCACAAAAAGTTGTGAGCGCTTCAAGAGCAGCCTTTTGCAAGGTATCAGCCCAATCGAAGCCTTGTGCTTTACTTTCCCAAGCTTCCCAGCTTGGATTTGCGGGACAAGCTGAAATCTTTTCTTTCACTTCGCAACGAGAGATCTGTCCTTTGTTCATGAACTCACGGCACAGATACTGTGGTTGGGTAGTATATCCAAAGTCCTTCAAAGTGGTCCACAAAATCATGGGAAAACCACTCTCGTGGAGGCAATCAATGTGAGTCCATCCTTCTTCATCAACCATTGCAGATCCGGAGTTGACCATCTAAAGAGAGTGACATATGTGAGAAACTAGATGGATGCATGGGCATAAAAGATAGATTTTAGCAGCCATACAAAAATGATCATATTTGGAAACCCATGAACTAGATGTTATTAACTTCCACCAGATCCTTATTGAGGTAGGATTGAGCTTTGTATTTTCAAGTTGGGCAACAACTAAGGGTAATATGCTCGAAAAAATTTTAGAGACCCATTCTTTTTCTTGGCTGTTGGACAGCAGCCAGAGGGTTACTAAAAAGTTCATAACTCTCATCCTGAAAATGCAGCGATACTCAACTTTTACGAGCATACCAAACTTGAAGTTCCAAACAACTTTGGTATTCCAAGGTTGGGCTACGACTGATGGGAAAAGAGGTGATTGGACCAAACTTCAGTTTGCTGTTGTCCAGAAATTTCAGCAGACAGGCAGTTACTAAAATTAGCGTAACTGAAATTCTGCTTAGCTAAAAATTCTGAAATTTTACCAAGTACACAGTAAGGTTATGGAGTACAAAATTGGTATTCAAAGGTGGGGCTAAAAACTAGAAGAAGATAGCCAAAAGAATTAAAACTCCAGTGGCTGTTCCCCAGGAAAAACAGCAAACAGAGCTGCACTATTTTGGTCATAACTCAAAATTCCTTCAACCAAAATTTCTGAAATTTTTACAACAGATGCTTGACAAGATTTGGAGCAACCTTCATATCTAACTTTTCTTCAGAAAACACTGTCTTGGGGGTCGAAATATTTCAGAACAGATAGGTTCACAGTTTGACAGCTAGATCACACCAGAAGAAAAAGATCATAACTTGAGTTCAGCTGATCCAGAGTTTATGAAAATTTTACAACAACTTTGTTGTAAAATTGGAGACAATTTCTGTGTAAAAGATCTCTGGAGGAAGCTTCTTTTGCTAGCCCGAAAAATTCCAGACCAGCGGATCATTCAGAAAACACTAGAAAGACCTTAAGTTATTTTGATAAAAACTTGGATGAAAGTGATTTCAAGTTGTACTCATTATCTTTGCTGTTCAGTTTTAAAGATTTTAACATGATGCATGCAAAACCTATCCGTCCTCACAGACAATTCCTTGTCAAGATCGAAGTTAGCGCCGGTAGCATGGCACAATATATGACTCTCCCTATAATAGGTAGTCGAATTTCTAATCGATCTTAGCACTTACGAATCGTGGTTAGTGTACCTGCAGAAAATCACAGAACATCCCGAACCTTTCGTGCTAGTACTCACGAAAGCGTCCACATACATTACTGTTCACTATAGAAATGGCACACATGCGTTTAGCGCTGCATGGACAACGTCCAACCTGAGACACACTCCTCTTGACTGGAGGGCGTCCCTCTTCACATGTTCGTAATGCGGAATCATGCACACGTATGGCAAAATGTGACGAGACACAGACACGACAGTGGGTTCCCTTTGGAATAGGTCCCACCCATCCCTCACGACTTCCATGTGGCACCACCACGTATAGCAAAACGTGATGAACTAGTATGGTTGTGCGAGAAAGTAAGTTTTTACAGATAATAAAATGTGCTGGAAGTTAGTTTAAATACACCATAATGTACTAGCCACCTGAAAGAACCCAAAAATCCCTCTAGGGCCTCTCGGACAAGTTAATCCTTAGCGTCCCTAACGCATTTTGCAAACACCTTAATCTTGCATGTGTTATTCCAAAAACATGTTATTAAGGATGTATTAAGATCTCTGGTGTACAATCAAGCTTTGATGCCAGCTGTGACAGAACCGTCCAAATTAATTCCCATTTAACAGATAAACCATGCACTTGGTCACTATGCGTTAAAGAGGAGTTAACTTATCGATATCTGCCGGTTCAAGCCCGGTAAATCACTTACAACAAGGATCGAAGATTGTACATTAAAACTCACACGACGGAGAGTCCAGAGATACACAAGTTACCATTTATTACATCATATTCATCAAAGGTTCATTATTACAAACCAAGTTCCATACAGGAAAGTAAACAGTTCAGAGTTTGAAAACACAGTGGAAATAAAATACTAAATGTCATAAGCGACATCATGGGAGGCCATCCATGATATCACTAAGCACTGTCATCCTTCCACTCAACTTCCCAAAAGGGTGGGAGAGAACCAGTCCACGAAAAATCATCATTCACATCAACACCTGCAAAAATTATCAACAAGCAAGGCTTAGTATACTAATACTCAGCAAGACATAACCGTCGGGTGATGAGAAATAACCAACTCTCTAGACATGCAAGCTTTTTGGCTAGTGGGTTTCTTTTGCTGAAAAGCAACAAAGAGTAGGTCCTTACTTTCAAGTTTTAGCTCAAAATTCTAGTTGATTAACCATTACTAAGTAAGCAACTACTGCAAGCATACGTTGTGCAAATCATTAAGCATCCATCCATATTACTTCTCAATTCCATCATTAAGGGACATAGCCTGTATGGATAAGCAATCTCAGATAACGGTGAGAGGCCGACGATCGATCGATTAATAACCTTGCAAGGTGGACCTAAACACACGGGAGAATACATACCCCAAGATAACAACTAAAAGCCCAAAGGGCGAGGTACGCACCAACCAAGCGGTTCCCAATCATCCTCGGTTTAGGATCAATGTCCACAGTCCTAGGTACAAGGATTACTAGAATTACAGCCCGACATCTGACCAGACCCACACATGCACCTCCGGTTGCATGTCGGGGGAATGAATCCCAAGATTAGTGGTAGAGAGTTCCCTTGCTAGATCAAAAAGGTAATAGGCTTACCGTCCCCATTCTTGACAAGTGTTTAGTACGTTCAAACGCTTAACCAGGGACAACTATTGGCCAGAGCCCATCCCCTGCTCTTACCACGTGAGCAATCCAGTTTAGCATATCTTATGATTCCAACATAAGAAACCTATAGCTCGCGAGTGACGAACATCACTCGACTCTTACCGTGTCCTTGGAGCATGGCAACTAGCGTCTTATCATACTAGTATTTGAGCATAGGAACCTAAGACCATGCATCTAGGGTTTCAATACAACTCCTGAAACTTAAACGCACAACATAACAAAGATATTTGCATAAGTTGAAAACATAGGTTATGCTCCGGGGCTTGCCTTAACTAGAAAATTTAGTCTGGAGATCCTCCGAACTCGGTTCGGGTCTTGCTGCAAATCCAACACGTTCACTTCTCCTTCAACTAGCTCTCCTTCAGCTTCCGGCACCAACTCATAGCTCTCGTCCAGATGTTCTACACGACATGCATATGCATATACTTTAAGTGTTCATATTTAAGAAGGGAGAACTTGGTTCAGATTTAAAGGTTAAACATGGGGTGTATTGTTGGCCACATACACCTAGACAAGTTATATTCAGCATACTCTTCCTTTATCACGGAAATGTATGGGTGTCATTTATCTTATTTGATGGTGATTGTGTGCACATTTAAACTAATTAATTTATTTGACTTCACCAAATTAAAAGGGTGCTGTTTAGAGTGTAATCTGGTGGAGCTTTGTTATTCAAATTCATACCACATTAAAGGTGATTTTGATTTTCTTTTTATTCCACTAATTAAGCTTGATTTACTTCAAAAATTAATTCTGAATATTCCACACACGAACGGAAAGAGAGAAAATTTATACAAGAACATGTTATGGCAACAAAGCTACTGCCCAAAATTGGCGTTAAACTCAGCTATGAACTGCACATGAAAAATCTAGCATGTTCTAGCTGGTATAAACATGATATATTTATGCAGAGAGACATATACAAGATCTAGCCTCACGAATTTACACAGAGCATAAACACTTTAACACTGCTGAAATGATAAATAAATCACATTGCAATGTACAAGCATGCATTGGGGCTAAAACTTTTACTACAGCCATATCAAGGTAAAACAAGATTACTCAAAAATTATCAATGCCAGAAACTACCTACAACATGCTTGATTAATATAACTCATATTTAAAACCTAAATTAATTCAGGTTAGTTAAACATGTCAAAAGCTACTCATATATTTACCATAGCTGCATCTAGACATATATAGGCTACTGCAAAAAGATCAACCCTATTTGCTTAACTAAATATTTAAAACTAATCAGGAACTTATATGCTGACATATATCAAAATTAAATAATAACTAAAGACATATAACAGATCTATGTGTCATGTTTCTACACAAGCACAAGCATGGCCACACTAGGAACATATTAAAATTTCACATGTAGATCAGCTCTGGATTTCAAATTATTTCAAATCTATCCAAACTGATCAATTCAAAATCTAGGAAGAAATTTACAAACATCCTTTCTACAAAAGTTGGATCTGTTCATGTGTATTATAGAACATTTGAGTTTGCATTTTTCCAATTTTTCTTTGATTTATTACGAATTTTACAATATCTTTGTGATTGAAAACTAGGGTTAAAGAATCTATTTTCTGGCAGGTCCTTGCAATAAAATTCTTATTCACAACCATGCCCTTGCGTTTACACAAAGGCCCTTCCTTTTACGGTTTAGACCCTGGGAAGAGCTCAATCATCACAAAACGACCCTTGGCCATGGCCGCTGGCAAAGGTGGCCGGAATCCAGCGATCCGACGGCGATCTAGGGTGGGGAGAGGGGCGGAGGAGCATCTCGGGCTCACCTAGGGTGGATTCCGGTGCTTGGACGGGGTGGAGAAGCTGCCGGTGGCGGTGCTCTGGATCTCAGGCCGCGGGGATGGCAGCTCCGGCGAACAGGATGGCGGTGGACAATAATGCGCAGCCAGGAAAGCTTCAGTTGTGTCGTGCAGTGCTCCTAGCTAGCTCCGGCGAAGACGAGGCGGCTCGGGCGTGAGGGCTCCGCGGTGGCGCTCCAGCGGCGGATGCCAGCAGCCTGGCGGCGCTGTGCAGGGCAGCGCGGCAAGCTCGGGGAGCTCAGCCCCTTTTATAGGCGGCCGTGAGGGAGTGCGGTGTTGCCACGGCTCGACCTGCCAGTTGGCCAGCTCGACCCAGGGTGGCGGCGTGGCGCTGCTCTGCTCGGCGTGTGGTGGCGGGGGCAGCCGCGACGTGATAGGTGGCGAGGACATGGGGCCGGCCGCGGCACGTGGGAGGCTTCCATGGCACGGGCAACATCGGGCAAAGCGGGCATAGGACGGCGGTCCCACCGTTGGCGTTTGTGCCAGGTGGTGCGAGGCTGGCGTGCGTGCGACATCTAGCACCGGGGCGGCGTCTCGGCGCGAAGTTGCGCCCAGGGCGCGCTCTGGCGGCCGGCACAGCAAAACAACTCAGCCTAGGGTACTTTGACCGACTGGATCAATTCAAAATCCAAAGTAACTCAAAATTTGGTCAATACGAAAGTTGTACATGAGACAACCCTCTACGGCTTTTACAAAGTTGACCTAGGTAAAGATCAACAGATTGAACACAAAATTGACTTGAATATCCTGATTTTCTTGGTGAGGTCAAACATGTACTCTGGATGTTTACCGAGATTTTGAGGCTTTTGCACTCAAACTTTCAAATGCCGGTAATTAGATGAAATGTGTCCCTGGAAATTCTGAGCAACTTTTGTATTGGCAAAATTTTCAGTGTTTAGGGAAAATTTGAAGATATAGCAAAAGTTCTAGAGAAAGGTATAGGAACTTAGGGGTTTGACCATATTAGAAAGGTTTGACTCTAATTTTTGAGGGCTTTCGACTCAAGATCTTAATTTCCACCTAAAAGAGGAAATATTATTCTTGAGATATCCAACAACTTTTACATTGGCCGATTTTGAAGTTGCCATACAAAATTTTGAGATTATGGCCAAGTCATCAAAAGAACTCAGAAGGGCCTCTAGGAGATTAATCAAATGAGATAGGGTTTAACTCCTTTTTCCATCCCGGATTTCAAAAGTACCAATCTCCAAGGTTATGTTCCTGAATCTTGGTGACAACTATCATCATGGTAAAAGATCAAGTTCTAAGTGAAAACTGAAATCAAGTTCAGACCAAGCTTTGCTCCGGATGGTGTTTTAACCAAACTTCCTTGATTTTACCTTTAACACCACTTGCCTAGGTTGACCCCTTGATTAAAAAGAGATAAACACCTGGGGTGTTACAGATTGGTCCATACGCTCCCCAGTGCCAGCCTTAATCCATAATCATGCATTCTTGTGATTATATGGATGTTATCTAATCTATCATTCACGTAGCCCATGATCGGAGGAGCCTTGTAAGCCTTTTCTAGCTTCTCCCCTTCATACACGATGTTCCGTTGTTATATAATACAACGTACTGGATAAACCGAATAGTAGGCACCGATGGCAGGTTTATTATTCAAGAAAGTGCGACCTCAACTACTTATATATAAATCATAAGGTCCACATGATTTCAGATCGGATCGACTTAAACATTAACTGATTTCACATCCTAGTCCTCGTCACTTTCATCAGCAGCATTTTCATCTTCATCGACGTATTGCCATAGAGTGTCGTCCTCATCTTCAGAATTGAATTCATCCAGATCAGACAGCTCCTGCTAGCGAATTGCGTGAACTTCAGCAGCTGCAACCATAGTCTCCTCCATTGCAGAAAAAAGTTTCCTAATTCCGCAATAACTATGTATATCTCTTTATCCACTCAACCGCGAAGACAAGACGACAAAACCCTTTGGAGTAGGATATGACAATCATGAGTTTTCAGTCTTTGTAGTTCACATCCATCAGCAGCAATACACCTTGATCAACACATCCCTTCCTTCCTCGATTCGATTCACTTATTACTGCTAAAAGATTATGAACACGTTGCGGACTCCTCGATCATGCCGACATTGGAGATCAACACATCCCTTCCTTCCTCGATTCGATTCCCAAACTACTACAAGATCATGAGCACGTTGCATACTACTCAATCATGCCCACATTCGAGAGGATAAGAAGTGTATTTGTCCATACGCTCCGCAGTGGCAGCCTTAATCCATAATCTTGCATTCTTGTGATTATATGGATATTTATAATCTATCATTCACATAGCCCATAATCGGAGGAGCCTTGTTAGCCTTTTCTAGCTTGTCCCCTTCATACACGACGTTTTCTAGCATTCCTCTCATCAAACATCGGTATGGTGGCATGATTCAAGGATTACATCAAAAATTACAAAAAGAAGCATGTGAAGGGAGTGTTGGGTTCGTTTTATGCATAGCACAGACTCATGCATTGCGTGATGTCGAGGCCGTAGAACTCTTCGTTTTGGGTGTAGGAATCCAGCATTGATCCAAGCCATTAATCGAATCGAAGGATTCAATCGTATGGAAGTTGGAGTCGTCAACGCCACGACACAAGTACGATGTTCTATTCTGAAAATGAAGTGTTGGTACCTCTATCTCTTTCTACAACCTGGTACAAGAGTATTGGGAGTCTTCCGACTCTGGTACAATTTCATCTTGGTCAGCAATTGTGAAGACCTGAGCACAAAGCCCAGGCAAAACGATTATTTATGGTTGGTTTGCACACATGAAGGAAAATGTATTGTTCAACTCGAATACAACAATCAAATGGAATCAATGGCAATAAAAGGAATGTTTAACATTCTACCTCTTTTTCATCAGTGTTCGAAGGAGCTGGAGCAGCAACAGCATCAGGAGAGCCTTCTGAGGTAGCTGGAGTAGGAGTAGGAGAGCCTTCTAAGGTAGCAGGAGTAGGAGTAGGAGAGCCTTTTGAGGTAGCAGGAGCAGGAGCAGGAGAGCCTTCTAAGGTAGCTGCAGTAGGAGCAGGAGAGCCTTCTGAGGTAGCTACAACAGTAGTATTATCAGCTGTAGGAGAGCCTTCCGATGTAGCTGCAGCAGGAGGAGGATCAGCTACAGGAGAGCCTTCCGAGGTAGCTGGAGCAGGATCTTCCGGAACTTGCAAAGAAGAGTGACCAGGATGTTCTGCACTACTACCGGTAGAGATAGCATGACCATCTGGATCGTTTGCTGTTGCCGCCAAAGGATCTTCCTTATTTTATTCCCCTGCTGCAATATCAGATAGAACCTTGAGTATTGATGCATTTGCTTCCTTTTCTGTCATCCATTGTGAACTAATTGCTAAACTGTGAGGCAGCTCAGATACTTCAGATGATTTACCCAAGTTAGCAGAAGGCATGAGTTGCAAGGGGGTCTGACCAATAGGTGTGAGTAGAGTGGGCAGTGGTGGTAAGTTGTTAACTTGGCGACGGTGACTGAGTGAAGCATTCAGAAAGTTCTCCATAGTGCGCTGCTACTGTGTTACCATTTGTACTATCTGCTCTGAGTGCGCGTGGTTTAACTCCTTCTGATGTGCCATCCTCTTCTCCATCATTGACTGGAACTTGGTCTGCTCGCGCTGATCTTCAAGGATCCATTTCAGAAAGAAGGAAGAGTCCATTGGCTTACTTGTTGTTGCCGGAGTAACTGGAACTATTTCAGTTTTTGTAGTGGGTAGCGACACACCATCATGTACTCAGAAATGTCTCACTGGAGATGCCTCATTTTCTTTGCTGTCTAGAGATGGCTAGCCCTTAGGCCATGACATCTGTCTTGGTCTCGCGGGCCTGTTTTCCTTGAAATGTGTCTTGGATTTCATGTACTCGGGACGCCAATCTTTGGGTCCGGTACGCACCACTTCCCCATTTTCATCTACAATGGGAACATGACTCAGGATGATGGAGATCCAGTGAGCATACGGCATATGTCGGGCCACGGTCAACCCATCAAGGGTAACAACTTCAATCTCACATAAAATGAAGTCCACGATGTCGAAGGGCCGGCCAGTTATGACGTGAAGGAGAAGCCACTGCTGAAGACTAGTGATGGACTCTGCATTGCCAATCTGTGGTAACAATGTCTTCCGTAGTGCCTGATGAACCACATTTACCTCAGGGGTAAGCATGTCAGGCGTGCGATATGCTTGCCTACCTGTGAATGACTCAACAAAAGTCCTACCATCTCCTCGTCGTACGACAATGACCCACTGAGCAAACTACGCCATGGTGGTTCACGATCCCCATAGACAATACTATGTAGGGATGGCTTATCCTCGTACTTTCCTGATTCACAGTCCATCAGTCCAAGAGTGGCAGCAATATGGTGTCGGAAAAGAGTATACTGGCGTCCCTGAAACATGAACATGATATACTCCCTAGTCTCAGCAATGTACATATATATAGTAGCATAAAAAACTCTCACCCAATCCTCAACATACTAATGATGCAATGAGACCAAATCAGCCAATCTAGGATAATCATCGAAGTATACCTTAATATGCACTCCCACGGCCAAGTTCATATGATCCCAATTTATAGCCCTATGCTGATACAGTTTCATGGGCAGGTATTTGTAGTTGTAATAGAAAGTTTGCTGAACGACATTCATAAATCTTGGTTCGACCCATTTGTCCTTCATTTTGTCCCACCAGTGATTCTCATGTACCCATCTAAGACCTTTAATCATTTGGTAGGTTTTGTTGCGCAGGTCAATCATCCTACGTGGCTCTTCTGGTGGAGGGTAAAGTTGTACCTCTTTCTGTTTCTTAGGATCTGGCGCAGGAAACTCTGAAGGGCGGGGCAGGCGACGGCCCGTGGTTGACCCACCCCGTGTGCGGCAGGAAGGCGCCGAGCTTGACCCAGCCCGTGTGCACCAGGAAGGCGCCGAGGTTGACCCACCTCGTGTGCTGTGGGAAGGGGCAGAGGAAGAATCCTGTGCCGCAGGCCTGCCCCTTTGCCTCGTCTGAGGACCAGACGTGTCTGCAGAAGTCGGCTGCGACTTTCGTTGTCACTTGCCAGAGGAGGATCAAGCACCTTTCCATCTCTCTTGCCACCATATCAGCCCATCTGCAATATATTTCTCGAATTAGTGCCATTCCAATAATTCAGCGGCGGATTGCGGTATCCGCTGGAGTCTGGAGGCGGACGCATACCTCTAATTTTGGAGACGGATTGCGGTATCGGTGGAGGCTGCTGCAGGCGGCGGTGACGGCGGCAAAACTTTACCAAGGGGTTCCGCGACAAGTGAGGAGGCAGTAAATTGGGGAATGGCGGGTCAGCATGAGTGACACGTCATTGGATGAATCCATAAAGGTGTGTGTAGTGCGCTGTGTGCACCCTCTAGCCAGGAAATGGGAGGCACCTTTCCTACCCGTAGTTTACAAGGAAGTTCCTCTGTTTCGATGTATACCACACCGGATCATCCTCCAGATGTATATCGATGAGTTTGAAAGTCATCACAGGATTGTCCTGTGCTATATAATAAAAGAACCGGACATTCCATTCGCATACTTAGTCGATCAAGCCCACATTGGAGATCAACACATCCCTTCCTTCGTCGATTCATCTCGCATACTACTAGAAAATTATGAGCACATTGCATACTCCTCGATCATGCCCACATTGGAGATCAACACATCCCTTCCTCGATTTGATTCGCATACTACTACAAGATCATGAGCACGTTGCATACTACTCGATCATGTCCACATTGGAGAGGATAAGAAGTGGATTTGTCCATACGCTCCCCCGTGGCAGTCTTATTCCATAATCCTGCATCTATAACAACTATATAGGTGAGACCCACTACAAGTCATGGATTATATGGATATTATCTAATCTACCATTTGATAAGGACATGCCTGATGCCCGAATATTTGTCTCAATCTTTCACGGTACTATTAATTCCAGCATAAATCTCAGCTTCTTATTATTCTATGAATTATCTGAACGGAGACAATTTAATTCTCTTGTGACAAGATCACTATTAGCCCAAAGGCAATATTATCACTGGCCAATAGGACCATTTAAATAGACACGATTAATCTCCCACCTCACCCAACCAATATGATATAGCAGCGTAATAACTTCAGTATTTATATCAATCACCAATCAGCAAGGAACAATAATAGTAGTTATATGACGACAGATTCAAATCACAGAATCACTCGGCCACACTGATAGTAGTATAATTTGCGAGACAATGTAAACCCGTTTTATGAAACAAACTCAAGAAACAACAGTAATTGAAGGACCGAATAGGCGACCAGAGAGGGGGGGAGTGAATGGAAGCCGATAAAAATTCTTCCCGAAGGATGAACTTGGCCTATACCCTGATTGCCACTCCGATCACTCGCACACACCGAAGAAGCTCTAGATTAGGCACACACAAGACTACAAGTCCTAGAGACAAGCCTCGAATCAAAGCGCGTAAGCACAAGATAAGATTCAAAAGGCTTAGCAAAATCTGCGAAGGCCTGGGCGGACAATCCGCATAGGTACGGCGGACAGTCCGTGCGGCTCGCGGACAGTCCGACCCCACCTGGCGGACGGTCTGGTTCCACCTGGCAGACAGTCCCGCAAACACCACCCAAACGAAAACCTTGAACACAACGGATCGAAACTCGAGTACGCAAGAACACAGACGAACACCCGAAGAACACGGCCAACACAAACAGTCCGCGAAGCGCGGACAGAGCAGAAACAGCACGCGTGCGTAGGAGTCAACCCCTCCTTTCCATCACCGGATCTCCGAAACGGCTAGAGCTCTTGAGACAATATTTGGGGGAGATGAGAAGCGTCAACAAGAGGAAGCTATGCCCCAAAAATCTTGGCCTCTAACTCACTAAATCACCGGGAATCTCGGATCACATGAACCACCATCAAGAACTCGGGCTCCAACAAAAACTCACGAATCGAAGGGGTTTCCCAGCGTTTGAGGGGTCAAGATCACACACAAAGATGCGCAAGGCATCCACCCATGATCCCCTCAAAGAAATCCGAAAGAAAACGCCCTCAAATCAACGAATCGAGTGAAGAACGAAACACCCCAAAAATAGCCCCGAAAATGACACGAAAATCACAATGTGCTAGGAGATCATCACAACGCCGAATCCTTCCATATATCCAGAGGTCAGAGTCTATACAAGAATCTAGCCTAAGGAATAGCAGAGAAAAGAAGCAGTCCAGAGCTATCTACCGAGGAGGAAAATCTAGAGTCCAAGAGAGAGGGAGATGCCATCCACCTCTCCGCTATTTATACGAAGTCCACCGGAGGAGGCAAATGACCACGCTACCCCTAAAACTCAAATAGAAGATAAACACCACTCAGGGGCAATATGGTCAAGTCTTCGGATATTCCCATCGAGCGGACACGCTTCCACCGCGAACTTGCTTAGCATCGACGCAAGCCCCGTGATCACACCACGTGCCCCCCACCACGAAGCTTCCCGAGGCTCCCGGAACTTCGTCTCCGTCGTATCGGGCCTCCGGACTTGGTTTTGCAGCCCAAACCAAGAAACCGTCCACCGATGGTTTTATGGGCAAACCACCAAACCCCGCGTGCAAGCTTCGGCCTCGAACCGCCACCTTGCACCGGCCCATGTTCACGACTTCAACTTGCTAGTCTTGCACCGCACGGCTCGCACTTGACCCCATCGGCCACCAGGTCCATTGAACCAAGCCTACTTGCCTCTCCATCACCCAGAGGCCACCACGGCTAAGGCCTTTCAAGCTTGTTCTTCACCTGCACCAACACGAGTCAAGCCGCAACCTGTACCTGCACACTTAGCCAAGCATCAGTCCACACAACATTGTCAATCACTCATCAGTAAGGAGCTACCCTCCACTAGTCATTGGACACACCTGGTCCTCAATCTCTCCCTTCATGAGTGCATTGACAACACCCATAGTAACCGTCAAGAGAAAAAGGAAAAGAAAACAACCACGAACACAAACCTCCAACAAGTGATCCAAAGCCAAAGAACAAGCGAAAACAAGATCACTCGCCAAACCAAGTCTCGACCCCCTAAGGCAAGGGCAACGGCTCAACACAGCCGAGACAAAAAAGCTCTACAAAAAGCACACCACAAAGCACAAAACTCAGACAAACCAAAGTAGCTACCCCTGCACATATGCAAACTCCCCCTGAGCAAATGCAACCTCTTTCCTCAAATTTTTCTCCCCACATGCGAAATCTCACAAAATATCCACAAATGCATACAATTTCTCCCCCTTGTTGACAATGCATGTATCAAGGTATCATGAAGTTCTCTTCCTTGTTATCATGAAAAATGCATGTCAAAGCATATACAATCTACCAAGCTTCTCAGATATACAAAGAGCACAACAAAACGCTACAAATGAGACATAGAGTAAGCAAAGTAGACATGGTGTAGTTAGCGCATTGCCATGAAGAAAGTAGAGACATATAAGCATGTGACATGGCCAAAAGCAATTTTAATCAATTTTCACAAAGAAACATTCATCTCATGAGCAAAGTCCTATCCATGGCAATTTGAGCAAAAATACACTAGATCATACAAAGCTCATACAAGATCACAAGTTCTCATCACAAGATCATAGCAAACACCCATAAGCTACTAAATGTCATGTCAAAGCCACCGAGCCATGTGTCTACTTCTTAAAATGAGACTTCTCATGGTAGACAACATGCAACGGTTTAGCACCCAAGATATATACATCAAAGTATAAAGACATGATTAAGAGCTCATTTTTCAAGCATAAGGCAATTCATACATCAATTTCATTTTCAAGTTTAAACATGGTACATGAAATGCCTTTGCGGCAAAAAGAAGCTTAAGCTCCTCCACAAGTGAACATATGGGCTAAAAATTTACCATGATAAATGGATCTTTGACCCCAAGCAAAGAGAGCATGACACTCAAGCACAAACTAAGTATGATATAGGCACTTGAGCACAAATTGAGCATGAAACGGTAACTACTCATGAGTGAATCATTTTTTAGCATTTTTGACAAAAAGGAAGCTATCTCATCATGAACATATGACAATACCATCAACAGCATAGAATTCACATCACCATTCCCAAAGCATACACATATCTCACATATAGCACATCATAGTGATTAAAGTATATAAGAGAAGCTCATCCTACTACAAATGATCCAAAGATGACTATCCTACCAGGTTTTGTACAAAAAGTAAAATGCATGCATGGAATGCAACAAATGATACATATATCACATATATACATGAGAAGCTCTAAGATCCAGCTAAAAAGGAAAACACACTCCAAGTTCACCTCGCAAGCGGGTGAAGGTAACTTGGTCAAATGGTTTAGTGAATATGTCAACTAGCTGATCTTGGGTAGGTACATAGGACAAGGAAATGTTCCCTTTCTCAACATTGTCCCTCAGGAAATGATATCTCACTTCGATGTGTTTCGTTTTGGAGTGAACGACTGGATTTTTGGCTACACTTATGGCACTGGTGCTGTCACAAAAGAGTGGAACCTGGGAGCACTCCTCACCAAAATCGCTCATAGTGTAGGTCATCCATAGGAGCTGGGAACAACAACTGGCTGCAGCTATATAATTGGCCTCTGTAATGGACTGGGCTACACTGGATTGCTTGTGAGACGACCAAGAGACCAAAGATGAACCAAAAAACTGGCAACAAACAGAGGTAGACTTGCGGTCCAATCGACCCCTAGCAAAATCAGTATCGGAGAACCTGTGACGTCTAAGTGTCGAGGAGGCAGAATACCAAAGACCAAACTCAGGAGTGTAGTTCAAGTACCTGAAAATCCGCTTGACGGCCTGCCGATGTGAAGTCCTTGGTGAAGCCTGAAAACGAGCGCACAGACACACACTGAACTGTATGTCCGGCCTCGTCACCGTCAAGTAAAGAAGGGAGCCGATCATGCTCCGGTACTCCTTCTGGTCCACGAGATCGCCATCTTCATCCACGTCCAAAGCCGTAGTGGTACTCATCAGTGTAGTCAGCAGCTTGGAGTCGTTCATGCCAAACTTCTTCACCATGTCCCTGGTGTACTTCGCCTGATGTACAAACATCCCGTCCTTGCACTGCTAGATCTGGAGCCCTAGGAAAAATTGCAGCTCGCCCATCATAGACATCTCAAATTCCCTGCTCATGTCATCTGCAAATCTGGCAACAAGATCATGAGAAGAGTTGTTGACGCAAAAAATGGAATAAAGTCTTTCACGGCAACACGTAACAGATCCCCGGGATGTAACAAGGCGTGCCAGCCGATCTGACCTGTTGATCGGCATGGAAAGATAGGAAACGTTAGATGCGGGTTAGATCGGCTAGAGAACTGATGTGGGTCTTCAACAAGTAACAACCCGATTGGCCGATACAACTGTAGAGTGAATCGGCTAGCTGGAGCAGCAGAAGTGCAAGTATGACCAAAACGGCTAGATCAACTGATTTGATGATGTAGGCAAAGCGCAAGCAAAAGCAGAGCAAACTAAGCACTACGAGACAACACCCGAAACCAATCTAAATCGGCTGTATCATAGTGAAACGATGCAGGAGCGAAGATTGCCGATATGATATGATCACGAGCTGGATAAATTGGTGATAAAATCTACATAAACAAGAAAAGACTTGCAAACCTAGCTGATATCGATAAGTTGTGAATAAAACTTAGACGAAACCACAGCGATGCGCCTGGAGGTTAAAGCCCAGTTATTATTCGATAAAACGGTACTTACAAGCTTGCCGAAGGTCAATTGATGCAGCCCGACGAGCTAGAAGAATGGCGTTTGAAGAAACAAGAAAATAAGAAGAAGTAAAAAAGGGTGGCGAAGTCGCCGACTTGGAAAAGTAAAATTACCAAAGACTCCTAGTCGATGATGACAACATTTACTTGCATCTACAGAAATAAAATTACCAAAAACTTAACGATTCTTATAAGAATCGGGCTCTCTAAACTGACTCTGACCTGATGTCAACTTGATCGTTGACCCGCCTCCGTCTTCCTTCCTTTTGGCGTATTATTTTCCTGCCACGTTTCTTCTCTATTAATCAGTTGATCCCAGATCGGCTGGTCGCTTCTCTTCTTTTCATCGGCCTTGAGGTCTTCCCGATGTCTCTTCGGCTATTCTCCGACACGTGTCAAAAAACAGTTTCAACACGTGCCCCCCAGTTTCAGAGTAAATTTGCTTTGCTCTGAAATTCTCTCCTTCGGTTTTTCCTTCTTGCACATGGGGATTACTAGAAACTTTTTACTAACTTTATGCTCCTGCTTTGAATATTTTGGATCTTGCCTTATTTATGCCTGATTTGACCAGGTGATTCTGTCTTGTTTCTTCCTTTATAAACTCATCTTTTCGCCCATAGACTTTCTCATGAGTTTTCTCAGTGCCATCTTTAATGCATCCAAAGAACATATAATTCTCATTAGTCATGGGGGCACCTTTTTTTGCAAGTATTTTTAGGAAGCAGTACCCTTATTGTCCTTTTATGAACTTCTGTTAATCAAGGCTCTATATCTGGATGATGCTATGAAGGTTGCAGTTGCTTTCAGTGTTGTTGAAGGGCAATCATCCTTGGCATATGCTCTGCAGTTTGTCAATGTATAGAACCTCCTCACCTAGCTTTGTTAGTGCTAGCTGTGTCTCTGAGTTAATGTTGGCTTCTCAGAAACCAAATTATCAATCAAGCATCTACCTCTCCTTTCTTGCGAATCAACCTTTGCCTCTGATTACTTTCTTTTTTTCTCTAGTCTTTTAATCGTGAGGATGTAGAAAGAATCAACGCTCATGGTGCTATCAATGAATTCCAACGCTAAGGCAGAAGCGAAGTTCGAAGTCAAAAATCTGGAGAAATTTTGATGTAATGTGATCGGCTTACTTAGCCGATGTAATTAGCTCTTACTTTATTGCGTTCAGATGCCTAGATAACTATCTTTTTTCTGACAATATTCACTGTCCATCTCGTGACCTTTCTGAATTGTGGTAGACGAATGCTTCCCACTTATCCTTGAATGCCACCAATCTTTTAATGTCAGTATGTGATTCTGAACTATCTTTTCCATGTATCCATCCTATAAAACTTAGTCTATGATCCAATGGTTCTTCACCAGTTCTCCTCTCATAAGTTCTTTTTTTAGCTGAGAATATCTAGATCGGCTTGTTGATCTTAGAGATGGGAGGCATCTTCCACCTAGAGTGCTTTCAGGAAGACTTAGATCTTTACTTGCTGCAACAAGCGTCTCCTTGAAATAGTTTTGCTTCATGTCGCTGCCAGTAAGCTTGTTGATGTCTTCAGCAACATTGGGAAACCCCCTTTTTATTTTTTCCTCCTCTAGAGCATAGAGTCTTTTCCTTCAACAGCTCTTGAGTGCTTCTCCCTTTTTTGGGGAAACGTGTCACTGAGATCAATGTCGACCTCTGGAAACTGAGATATTCACGGAAAAATTGTTTCCATTTTGACCGGATCTGGCATCTTTTCGATTCCTTCTTATCTTCTTCAGCCTCCATTCCCTCTGGTTTGGGCTATAAATAGCATCCGTATGTACATCGGCTCTTCACATTTTTCCATTATGGTGAATAGACTAGATCCGATAGAGCACAGGCTTCTGCTCTTTGATCTTTCCTTTCTCCTCTTTTCTCACCATGGCTAGAAGAATTCTTGTGAAGTAGTGCAGCGTCACCTCGCCTTCTTCGACTCCTTTTGCGAAGCCAGAAGGTACAACAACTAAAAGAATCCTTGTCAAAAGCTTGGGTTCAATGGCTGAAGGGAAGGAGCAAGGTAGAGTGTCTTGCTGCACCTGTATCAGAGGAAGAGCGCGCCGAGGGGACGACCACCTTGGTCATCAACTCGTGGAGCTCTCAGTGGAAGATCACAGAATCTGGCGAAGATCTTAGTCTTCTGTTTCCTCTTCGTAGTACCCCATCTCTCTCTGGTGCTCATCGATTCAATATCCTCATCATATGAGAGATAGGATAATTATCTTCTAAATTTTGTACTCCATTGCTCTTCCATGAAGATGTAAACACGAATATACTAAAATATGAGAGACAGAAATATATATATATGCTCATATTTTTGTTCTAAGTGCGATTCGGCCATTATCCGAATCATGGATCAGCTATAAATATTTGAAAACCCTTTGATCTTTTACAATTTTTTCCACTAAAGGCGATAACTTAGTATCGGCTATCATCCGAAATCTAAATTGGCTAAGGAGCCAGAAGTAGTAATCGGCTAAGTAATTGATTTGATCTTCAAACTTTGTTTCAATCTTGATGACCATCGGCGTAGTCTTGTTGAAGTCCAATATTCTCAATCGGCCGATGCAGCCTTTTATTTTTTCTTTTATATTTGAGAACCGATCGTCTGGATCAGTTAAAGCTCAAAATTAGACATCTTGAGGAAATCTGTTTCCCACACTTTCTCTTATATGTAGATAACTTTGTCAAAATTCTAGTGTGTATCGGTTGCTGCAATATGGAAAGAGGAATCAGCATGGACTACTTCCACCGAATCTCCGATCCATTGAATTACGCATTGATGCATAGTAGACGGAACGCAACAATTGGTGTGAATTCAATCTCTTCCAAGAAGTAAATTGTATGATCCCTTCCCCTTGATGACAAAAAAGGTGGTCGGAAGAGTCTTACTGCCAATTGTCAGATCCACACATATAGCACCCATTGTAGATGATGAGTTTCCTTCGAAATCCAGTAGCATAATGTCGGTCTTGGTTAAGTCTTGTTCACTTTTCCCAAATCTTCGAAGGATTGAGTATGGCATGAGATTGACCGATGCACCACCATCTACCAGGAGCCTTGTGACTGGCTTCCCATTGACAAGTCCTTTGAGAAACAAAGCTTTTATATGTTGACGATTTTACTCATCTTGTTTCTCAAAACTAGCCAGCATTGGATCGAAGGTTAACTGAGCCGATCCTAACTCCTCATCTAAATTTTCTTCATCTGAGTTGTCTTCAAAAGTCATAAATCCTAGGGTAGCATGAAGACCATGTTAACATCTGCTACTGGTTGACTTTCTCCCATGCTATCAAATTTAGGTTTAGGCCGCCAGATTTGGGACCGGACCTTCTTCTTGTCAAGTGCTTGCTTCTCAATCTCTTCTTGTTGTTCCAATTGTCGCAAGCGCTGGATCCTCCTCTCCTGAGACTTGGTTAAACCTTCTGGGCACCATTTAGGTTTATGAACTACGTGTTGGCTTCTGTCCTCGTATGTAGCATTACGCCTTTCTGGATTCCTTGCCAATACGTCTTCATCAGAAACCCTGCTGTCAGCCATCACTTCCAGCCAATCGGAGTCTGTCCGATTCTCTCTGACTTTGCCTCCTAGCCGATCATATACGCTGATCCTGCCCCCTAGCCGATCATGCACTGGGATCCATTGGTCATGAAATTCTCGGCTGTTGTGCATTGTTGGCCTATTTCCTCTGTCATCGAAGTAGGCCCTTTTAGAAGATTGTCCTTCAGAATAAAAATCATTGCACTCTGGACAATTATCCATTGTTGGAAGTTTAATCCCTTCCTCCCAACAGTATCTGAAGAACGGGCACCTCCAATGATTTGAATTGCGCCTTGCCCATTCTTCTCCTTCTCTGATTCTTGGTTGATGGCGTTGATATTTTTCAGAAGAAACTGGGATTGAGTAACCTTCCTTGGTGCTTTTGGATTATTCTCCTCAAGCAGTCCTTTACCTTTTGCTTCTTCTGTTGTTATCTGAGCCTTGAGATCGATGACCTTTTTATTCTGAGCCGATTTAGACGTCAACACCTTTGTTTGTGAAGTTGATTCCACTACATTAGTAGGGAAAGGATGTAGATCAATCTTCATCAGCTTTCTTGACTTGGAAGGTGTCTCAAATTTAAGCTTCCCTTGATCTATTGCATTTTGAATCTGTTGACGAAACATCTTGCATTCGTCAGTGTTATGGGATGTAGCATTATGCCACTTGCATTGCTTGATCTTCTTAAGCTCTTCAGTACTTGGGATGGTGTGATTCTGAGAGAGTTTAATCTGACCCTGCTGAAGAAGGAGATCAAATATCTTATCAGCTTTAGTTATATCAAAGCCGAATTTCTCAGGTTCCTTCTTGTCGAAAGGACACGCAATCGGTTTCCTGTTTGATACCCACTCAGCTAGATTAACCTCAGCCTCTTCTTCTGAATCGGAATTCTCCACATAAGATATTTTCTTCTGATAGCTCCTTCGAGGTTCATAAGGTCGAGAAGAGCTTTCATGGCTTAATCAGTGCACCAACTAACTTATGCTCTCAAACTCCTGCGAAGCATATTTTTCTTTGATTGAAGGCAAGAGTCCTTGGAAAGCCAATTCTGCCAGTTGTTTATCAATCAGAGATAGGCTGAAGCACTTGTTCCTTATTTCTCTGAATCTCTGAACGAAATTTACCACCGACTCATCGTTCCTCTGCTTCAAGCTGGTCAGATCAGTAATCTTCATTTCATGTATTCCAGAGAAGAAATAACCATGTAACTTCTTCTCCAGATCTTCCCAACTTTGAATAGATTCAGCCGGTAGCAATGTAAACCTGGCAAAGGCTGACCCTGACAGAGAGGATGAGAATAATCGAACATTTAATAATAAATTGGCTGATATGCTTGATGGTGGAGGTGTCATCTTGACTAGTGAACTTGGTGAAGTCAGGCACTTTATATCTCTAGGGGAATGGAATTTGATCGAAATAAGCAGGGTATGGTGTTCGATACATGTTGGTTTCTACTTTGGTTTCTGAGGATCAGGTGTGTCCGAGGACTAGTGTAGGGTCCCTCCTTAGTGATGAGTGATTGACAACGTGGTGTGGACTGATGCTTGGCTAAGTGTGCAGGTACAGGTTGTGGCTTGACTCGTGTCGGTGCAGGTGAAGAACAAGCGCGAAAGGCCTGAGCCGTGGCGGCCTCTGGGTGATGGAGTGGCAAGTAGGCTTGGTTCGATGGACCCGGTGGCCGCTGGGGTCAAGTGCGAGCCGTGTAGTGCAAGACTGGCGGGCTGAAGTCGTGAACATGGGCCGGTGCAAGGTAGCGGTTGAAGCCCGAAGCTTGCACGCAGGGTTTGTTGGTTTGCCCACAAAACCATCGGTGGACGGTTTCTTGGTTTGGGCCTCAAAACCAAGCCGGGAGGCCCGAGGCGACGGTGACGGTGATCCAGGAGCTTCGGGAAGCTTCGAGGCGGAGGGCACGTGGCGTGATCACGGGGTTTGCGTCAAGGTGAAGCGAAGCCACGATGGAAGCGTGTCCGTCCGATGAAGTCTTGACCAAAATGTCCCTGAGGGGTTGTAACTTCATTTCAAGCAGTAGGGGTAGCGTGGTCATTTACCTCCCTCCGATGGACTTCATATAAATAGCGGAGAGGTGGATGGCATCTCTCTCTCTTGGACTCTAGGGCTTTCTCCCCCGGTAGATTTCTCTGGACTACTTCTTTTCCCTCTGGATTCCTTAGGCTAGACTCTTGTACAGACTCTGACCTCTGGATGTATGGAAGCATTCGGCGTTGCGGTGATCTCCTAGTCCTCTGTGATTTTCATGTCATTTTTGGGACTATATTTGGGGAGTTTCGTTCTTCGCTCGATTTGTGATTTTGGAGGCACTTCTTCATGGATTTCTTTGAGGGGATCATGGGTGGATGCCTTGCGCATCTTTGTGTGTGATCTTGACCCCTCAAACGCCGTTGAGAGCCTTCGATTCGTGCGTTTTTGGTTGGTGCCCGAGTTCATGGTGGTGGTTCGGTTGATCCGCGATTCCCGGTGATTTAGTGGCTTATGAGTCGAGATTTTTGGGGTATAGCATCCTTGTGTGACGCTTTTCATCTCCCTAAAATCTTGTCTCAAGAGCTTCAACCGTTTGGGAGATGCGGTGATGGAAAGGTGGAGTGGACTCCTGAGGTCGGGCGTTTTTCTGCTCTGTCTGCACTTGGCGGACAGTCCGCGGCCTCCGTGCAGACTGTCCATGAGGTGCCTGACAGGCCGGCTGTTCTTCGTGTTCTTCACGTGTTTTTGAGGGTCTTTTGTTTGATCCGTTGAACCGGTTGGGTTTTGGTGCGTGAAGTTCGCGGACGGTCCGTACTCAAGTGCCGGACGGTCCATGACGAGGCGGACGGTCCGTAGGTCCATCACGGACGGTCCGTTTTTCTCGGTGCACCCCTGGAGGTTCTGGTGGTATTTTCGGACAGTCCGCCGAGCCACCGCGGACGGTCCGTGCCCTCCTCGCGGATAGGCCGCCTGGTGTTCCAGGACGGTCCGCCAGGGACTTCGCAGCTGTGCCTAAGTCCTTTGGTTCTTGCTTTGGTGCTTTCGCTCTTTGCTCCTAGGCTTTTTGGTTGATCTTCTTAGCTTGTGTGTGCCGTGTTTGGAGCTTCCTTTGTGTGCGCGAGTACTTGGAGTGGCAATCGGGGCATAGGCCAAAATTGACCCTTGGGAATAATTTTTATCGGCTCCCATTCACTCCCCCCCCCTCTCTGGTCGCCCGATTCGGTCCTTCAATTGGTATCAGAGCCAGTTACGAATCTTCTTGATTCTAACCAGTCTAAGGTCCAAAGATGGGCGATTACGGCAAGGGGTCGGGTCCTCCGCACTTTGATGGCAAGAATTACCCGATGTGGGAGAGGCGCATGGGCACGTTTTTGCGAGGGAAGGGAACTCTCATCTGGGAGGTCACTTAGAATCCTCATTATGTCATCCCAGAGAGTTTTCTGCTTCCAGGATCGTGGGACATGTTTGAGGCCAATAGCAAGGCCGTTGATTACTTGTTCCGTGCTCTCTGTGCCTCGGAGTTTGATCGAGTGTACGGAGAGGATGTGACCGGAAAGATTTGGCTCAAGTTGAAGAATGCTCATGTTGGCAATGCCCAAGTGCAAGCCCGTATGTTTACCACTTACCGGAGAGAGTACGAGAACTTCACTCATCTCCCCGGTGAGTCGACCGATGCTATGTTTCAGCACTTCACTTGCATAGTCAACAACATGAGGGCCAATGTGACAATGCTCCCATACACGGATCATGATCAAGCTATCAAGCTTTTGCATGCCCTGGATAGATCTGTGTGGGAAGCCAAGATCAAGGCCATTGAGGAGTCGAGCGCATATGATACGCTGTCGATAGATGAGCTGTTCTTCAAGCTCAGGTCTTCAGAGGTTGATCGTGGCTTGAGAGCCAAGAGCGAGAGCCCCACTGACCCTCATAGTTTGGCTCTCGTCTTAGGATCGAGGACTAACGCTAACTCTGTTGGCTTTTCTTTGTCTTGTCTTGTGTCCTTGCCAAATGAGGACTTTGATGTGTTGAGCGAGGACGATCTCGCCTTGTTGAGCAAGAGGTTTGGGCGGATGTACGAGAACCGCAAGAATGAAAGGCGGAGCTCGGGGATGTGCTAGCGGTGCCGGAAGCACAGGCACTTCATTGCCAAATGCCCTGAAGCCATGGAGATCAAGAACGACTACAAGGGAAAGCCCAAGCATGACTACAACAAGCACCGCTCCCGGAACGACTACAAGGACAAGCACGACAAGGGCGAGAGAAGGCACAAGAAGAGTGGCGGCCACAAGAAGAAGACCGCTCGAGCGATGGTGGCAGGAGCGAGTGACATCGACTCGACATCAAGCGATGCTTCTTCCGGTTCGAGCAGCGAGGAAGAGCAAGAGAAGCGCAAGGACAAGCGGCACACAGGCAAGAACTTCACCGGCCTGAGCTTTGTCGCACAAGGAGGCTTTTGCGGATGGCGTATTCCAAGAAGGGTGGGAAGCACAGCTCGGATTCAAACTCCGATTCCGAGGATGAGGTACGACAAGATCCCAACTTCTTGCTAGAGGAGAATGCTAGGCTGAATGAGTTGCTTGACAACCGTGATGATGTGCTTAGAAAGACCAACAAGGAGAAGAGGGAATTTAGGTCTTTGTTGGGTGGTGCTAAGGACAAGGTAGCTGAACTTGAATCCTTGCTTGTGGATGCTCGAAATGAGATAGCTGCTTTGAAATCTGCTCCTGTGGTGTCTGATGAGATTGATTGTGGTGACTGCTCAGTTTTTCTTGCTGATTTGATTGCTCTCAAGGAGAAGCATGCCTCTACTTTGGAGGAACTTGATGTGGTTAGGATTGAGTGTGATGAATTGAAGTCTAGGCCAGCTTTGTTAGTAGCTTGTACTTCATGTCCTATCTTGCATGCTAGGCTAGATGAATCTCAGACTAGGATTGTTTCTCTTGAGGCGGCATTGAAAGCTCCTCTTCCTACATCATGTTCAACCTGTGAAATGCATGCTTTGAAGAACATGGAACTTGCACACTATGTTGATCGTCTGCAGGATGAAAATGTTGAGCTTAGGAAATTGATGAGTTGGTTGTCTGGGCATGAGCCACAATTTAGTTTGATGTTGGCTGAGTTCAAGCGGTTCGATGGTCAGGCGTTGGGGGCTGAGAAGAGTGGTGAGAAGAGTGGTGAGGGAGAAGAGAAAGTTGGAGAGATCCCTACTCAACCACACACCATACCCATGATGCACCCAAGCCGAACCACTTGAGAAACAAGCTTGACACAACTCCAGACCCACCAGTGTTCCCCCAGAAAACAGAGAATTACTAGAAACCCATCAAGTTTGTGAGCAACCTGGGTAATGTCTTTGAGGGGAAGTCAGGAGAGAAAGGTGTTGAGAAGCCCACAGAGAAGCCACCACCTAAGCCAGTGCCAATCCGCTTCCATTGTGAGTATTGTGGGAGGGATGGGCACAAGGATGAGTTCTGTTTCCAGAGGAAGAGGGATGAGAGGTTTGCTAGGGAGATGGCAAACAAGGACAGGTACCACCTTGCTCGTGGTGTGCCTGAGCCTCATACAGGGCCTCTACCTAGGGGTGATGTGTTTGTCAGGACAGTTCCCACTCGTGGAGGTGGAGGTGGAGGTGTGTTTCCTCAGAGAGATAGGCGTGTTGGGTTTGGGCGTGGTGAGTTGGCTCGACGTGCTCCTTCTCGTGACCGTTACGAGTTTGGGAGGCACGATCGGAGCTTTGGGGCTCAGATGGACTACGGGCCACGTTTTCCCCCGCGTGGTGTGCGTACTCCTCCAGTGAGATGTGACAGGTCCTTTGGTGGTTGGCGTGAGAGGGCTCCGCCTAGAGGTTTTGGTAGGATGGATTTTGCTAACCCTTCTTTTGAGAAAATGGCTCAGCACTGGTTTAACTCTTTTGGTACTAACCCCAGTATTGAGTCGCTTGCTCATTCTCATCCTCATTTTTTATTGTAGGTGGGAGGCTTGGAGAACTTTTGGTTGATCGACTCCGGTTGCTCAAGACACATGACCGGAGATCGTGGGTGGTTCTCCAGCCTCACCCCGGTGAGTACGAGGGAGTACATCACTTTCGGGGACAATGGGAGAGGACGAGTGCTTGCTGAAGGTTTGGTGAAGGTGAGTAGCGAGGTGACCTTAAGAAGTGTGGCCCTGGTCAAGTCACTTGGTTTCAACCTGTTGTCAGTATCTCAATTACTTGACAAAGGTTTTGAGGTTCGTTTTAAGTCAGGTGCTTCTCGTGTGCTTGATTCTCGAGGCGATCTTGTCTGTACGATCGTCCCCGAGGGTCAAATCTTTTGTGCTAATTTTTCCCAGTCTGTTGGTCCTCCTCGATGCTTTGTTGCTGGCGTCTCGTCCGAGCTTTGGAAATGGCAAAGGAGGTTGGGACACTTGAGCTTTGAGTTGCTTTCCCGCTTGAGTGGTCTTGATCTTTTCCGAGGATTGCCTAAGTTGAAATTCGAGAAGGATTTGGTTTGTGCTTCTTGTCGGCATGGAAAGATGGTTGCCGCTTCTCACGCCCCCCTAACTTCAGTCATGACCGAGCGACCTTGTGAGCTGTTGCACATGCATTTGGTTGGGCCAGCTCGTGTTCGCTCTGCGGGTGGGAAGTGGTATGTTCTCGTGGTTGTTGATGATTTTTTGAGGTACTCTTGGGTTTCTTTTTGGAGGATAAGAGTGAGACATTTGGCTTTGTTCGGGACTTGATCTTGAGGTTGAAGAATGGGAGACATGGTGGTTCCAATCGAGCTATACGCAGTGACAATGGCACAGAGTTTAAGAACTCTCATTTCGATGCCTTTTGCAGTGATCTTGGTCTCGATCATCAGTACTCTTCTCCATACGTCGCTTGACAGAATGGCGTAGTGGAGAGGAAGAACCGGACCCTTTGTGAGATGGCCAGGACGATGCTCGATGAGCATAGGACTCCTAGGCGTTTCTGGGCCAAGGCGGTCAATACCGCTTGCTATGTCTCAAATCGCATGTTCCTTTGTGCCTTTAAGAAGAAGACCTCTTATGAGCTGATGCATGGCCGACAACCCAAGGTGAGTCACTTTAGAGCTTTTGGTTGCAAGTGTTTCATTCTGAAGAAGGGCAAGTTGGATAAGTTTGAATCTCGATGTTCGGATGGGATTTTCCTTGGTTATGCGATTCACTCTAGAGCATATCGTGTGCTCAATCTTGATACTAACCGAATCATGGAGACTTGCGAGGTTACCTTCGACGAGACACAGCCATGTAGCTCTTCTGCTTTTGAGTGTGCAAGTGATGAGGAGATTGGTGCCAGGATCATTGAGGATGAGAAGCATGGAGATGGAGACGAGGATGATGATGATGGTGGTGCTCCCGTGGCTGATCGTGTACATGCTACTTCCACTACTACGACGACAATCGTGGATGGACCATCCCCTACACCCACTACGACTGAGACTGTTCGAGTGGAGGCTGCTACTGAGGGGGAGGTTGTGTCCAGGCGTGAGGCTCCCCGGCGAGTACAAGTTGATCATCCACCGACAACCATCATTGGTGACCTTCATGAACGCACTACACGGTCGAGGTCAAGGAACACTTCTCATTTCGCTCATTCTGCCTTTGTTGCGTCGTTTGAGCCCAAAGATATTCGACACGCTTTATCTGACGAGAATTGTGTGAATTCCATGCATGAGGAGTTGGAAAACTTTGAGAGGATCGAAGTCTGGGTGTTAGTCGATCCACCGCCAAATTGCTGTCCCATAGGAACCAAGTGGGTGTGGAAGAACAAAGATGGTGAGAATGGGATCGTTGTGAGAAACAAGTCGAGGTTGGTGGTGCAAGGGTACAACCAGAAGGAGGGAATAGACTGTGAGGAGACATTTGCTCCTGTGGCCCGTTTGGAGGCAATTAGGATCCTTCTAGCCTTTGTCGTGGCTAAAGGGTTCAAGTTGTACCAGATGGATGTCAAGAGTGCTTTCTTGAATGGAGTGATAGAGGAAGAAGTGTATGTGAGGCAACCCCTGGGGTTTGAGAGTGAAAAATACCCACACCGTGTATACAAACTCCAGAGAGCGCTCTATGGGTTGAAACAGGCACCTAGAGCTTGGTATGGCAGGTTGAGAGGGTTTTTCCTGAGTAAGGGGTTTGTGATGGGCACAATTGATAAGACCCTGTTCCTCCTTAAGCATGGGAATGACCTGTTGATTGTTCAGATTTACGTGGATGACATAATCTTTGGTGGCTCTTGTCATGATCTTGTTGCCAGATTTGCAGATGACATGAGCAAGGAATTTGAGATGTCCATGATGGGCAAGCTGCAGTTTTTCTTGGGTCTCTAGATCAAGCAGTGCAAGGACGGGACCTTTGTGCATCAGGCGAAGTACACCAGGGACATGGTGAAGAAGTTTGGCATGAACGACTCCAAGCCGCTGACTACCCCGATGAGTACAACTACGGCTTTGGACGCGGACGAGGACGGCGAACCCGTGGACCAGAAGGAATACCGGAGCATGATCAGCTCCCTCCTCTACTTGACGGCGACAAGGCCAGACATGCATTTCAGTATGTGTCTGTGCGCTCGTTTTCAGGCTTCACCGAGGACTTCACATCGGCAGGCCGTCAAGCGGATTTTCAGGTACTTGAACTACACTCCTGAGTTTTGTCTTTGGTACTCTGCCTCCTCGACACTCAGGCTTCATGGTTTTTCTGATGCGGATTTTGCTGGGTGTCGATTGGACCGCAAGTCCACTTCTGGGTGTTGTCAGTTCCTTGGTTCTTCTTTGGTCTCTTGGTCATCTCGCAAGCAATCGAGTGTAGCCCAGTCCACCACCGAGGCTGAGTATGTAGCTGCTGCTAGTTGTTGTTCCCAGCTGCTTTGGATGACCTATACCATGAGTGATTTTGGAGAGGAGTGCTCCCAGGTGCCACTTTTCTGTGACAGCACCAGTGCCATAAGCGTAGCCAAAAACCCTGTCCTCCACTCCAAAACGAAACACATAGAAGTGAGGTACCACTTCCTGAGAGACAATGTGGAGAAGGGAAACATATCTTTGTCCTATGTCCCTACCCAAGACCAGCTAGCTGACATTTTCACCAAACTGCTTGACCAAGCCACTTCACTCGCTTGCGGGGTGAGCTTGGGGTATGCTTTCCTTTCTAGCTGGGTCTTCGAGCTTCTCATGTATATATGTGTCATATGTCTTATTTTGTTGCATTTCCTTCATGCATTTTACTTTCTGTACAAAACCTGGTAGGATAGCCATCTTTGGATCACTTGAGTTAGGATTGAGCTTCTCTTATATACATTGGTCACTGATGTGCTATGGGTGAGATATGTGCATGTTTGGTAATTTGTGGATGTAAATGCTATGCTCTTGATGGTTGTGCCATGTATGTATGATGAGATAGCATTTTGTTTGTGAAAATGATAAAATTGTCTCTCTCATGAGTAGATGCTTGTCTATGCACAATTTGTGCTTAAATGCTTACATCATGCTCAGTTTGTGCTTGAGGATCATATTCTCTTTGCTTGGGGTCAAAGGCCTTTTGTCATTATAAATGTTTGGCCCTTTTGCTTGCTTGGGGAGGAGCATAAGCTTCTTTTTGCCGCAAAGGCACTTCATGTACCATGTTTAATCTTGAAAATGAAATTGGTGTGTGAATTGCCTTATGCTTGAAAAATGAGCTCCTAATCATGTTTTTATGTTTTGATAATCATATCTTGGGTGCTAAACCGTAGCATGTTGTCTACCATGAGAAGTCTCATATTAAGAAGTAGACACATGGCTCGGTGGCTTTAACATGACTTGAGTAGCTTGTGGGTGTTTATAATGATCTTGTAATGAGAATTTGTGATCTAGTATAAATTTTGAATGATCTAGTGCCTTTGTGTTCAAATTGGCATAGATAGTGTCTTGCTCAAGAGATGAATGGTTCTTTGTAAAAATTTTGCTTAAAATTGCTTTTGGCCATGTCACATGCTTATATGTCTCTACCTTCTTGATGGCAATGTGCTAATTACACCATATCTACTTTGCTTGCTCTATGTCTCATGTGTAGCATTTTGTTGGGCTCTTTGTATATTTGAGAAGCTTGGTAGATTGTATATATGCTTTGACATGCATTTTTTCATGAAAGCAAGGGGAAGAGCATAATATACCTTGATTCATGCATTGTCAACAAGGGGGAGAATATACATGCTTTGGGGAGAGTTATGCATTTTTTGGAAGTTTTTGTGGAAAATTGGTATGCATTTGTGAGTTGTTGCTTGTGAGGAGAAAAAATGAGAAGAGGAGGTTGCATTTGCTCAGGGGAGTTTGCATATGTGCAGGGGGAGCTCCGTTGGTTTGCCTGAGTTTTGTGCCTTGTGGTGTGCTCCTTGAGAGCTTTGTTTTGTCTCGGTTGTGTCGAGCCGTTGCCCTTGTCTTAGGGGGCCGAGACTTGGATTGGCAAGTGATCTTGTTTTCGCTTGTTCTTTGGCTTTGGATCGCTTGCTTTGGAGGTTTGTGTTCGTGGTTGTTTTCTTTTCTTTTTCTCTATCATGGTTACTATGGGTGTTGTCAATGCACTCATCAAGGGGGAGATTTAGGACCAGGTGTGTCCGAGGACTAGTGTTGACAACGTGGTGTGGACTGATGCTTGGCTAAGTGTGCAGGTACAGGTTGTGGCTTGACTCGTGTCGGTGCAGGTGAAGAACAAGCGCGAAAGGCCTGAGCCGTGGCGGCCTCCGGGTGATGGAGTGGCAAGTAGGCATGGTTCGATGGACCCGGTGGCCGCTGGGGTCAAGTGCGAGCGGTGCGGTGCAAGACTGGCGGGCTGAAGTCATGAACATGGGCCAGTGCAAGGTAGCGGTTGAAGCCCGAAGCTTGCACGCGGGGTTTGTTGGTTTGCCCACAAAACCATCGGTGGACGGTTTCTTGGTTTGGGCCTCAAAACCAAGCCCGGAGGCCCGAGGCGACGGAGACGGTGATCCGGGAGCTTCGGGAAGCTTCGAGGCGGAGGGCACGTGGTGTGATCGCGGGGTTTGCGTCAAGGTGAAGCGAAGCCGCGGTGGAAGCGTGTCCGTCCGATGAAGTCTTGACCAAAATGCCCCTGAGGGGTTGTATCTTCATTTCAAGCAGTAGGGGTAGCGTGGTCATTTACCTCCCTCCGAGGGACTTCGTATAAATAGCGGAGAGGTGGATGGCATCTCTCTCTCTTGGACTCTAGGGCTTTCTCCCCCGGTAGATTTCTCTGAACTGCTTCTTTTCCCTCTGGATTCCTTAGGCTAGACTCTTGTACAGACTCTGACCTCTGGATGTATGGAAGCATTCGGCATTGCAGTGATCTCCTAGTCCCCTGTGATTTTCGTGTCATTTTTGGGACTATTTTTGGGGAGTTTCGTTTTTCGCTCGATTCGTGATTTTGGAGGCACTTCTTCATGGATTTCTTTGAGGGGATCATGAGTGGATGCCTTGCGCATCTTTGTGTGTGATCTTGACCCCTCAAACGCCGTGGAGAGCCTTCGATTCGTGCGTTTTTGGTTGGTGCCCGAGTTCATGGTGGTGGTTCGGTTGATCCGCGATTCCCGGTGATTTAGTGACTTAGGAGTCGAGATTTTTGGGGTATAGCATCCTTGTGTGACGCTTTTCATCTCCCTAAAATCTTGTCTCAAGAGCTTCAACCGTTTGGGAGATCCTGTGATGGAAAGGTGGAGTTGACTCCCGAGGTCGGGCGTTTTTCAGCTCTGTCCGCACCTGGCGGACAGTCCGCGGCCTCCGTGCGGACGGTCCGCGAGGTGCCTGACAGGCCGGCTGTTCTTCGTGTTCTTCGTGTGTTCTTGAGAGTCTTTCGTTTGATCCGTTGAACCAGTTGGTTTTTGGTGCGCGAAGTTCGCGGACGGTCCGTACTCAAGTGCCGGACGGTTCGTGACGAGGCGGACGGTCCACAGGTCCATCACGGACGGTCTGTTTTTCTCGGTGCGCCCCTGGAGGTTCTGGTGGTATTTTCGGACAGTCCGCCGAGCCACCGCGGACGCTCCGCGCCCTCCTCGCGGACAGTCTGCCTAGTCTTCCCGGACGGTCAGCCAGGGACTTCGCAGCAGTGCCTAAGTCCTTTGGTTCTTGCTTTGGTGCTTCCGCTCTTTGCTCCTAGGCTTGTTGGTTGATCTTCTTAGCTTGTGTGTGCCGTGTTTGGAGCTTCCTTTGTGTGCGCGAGTACTTGGAGTGGCAATTGGGGCATAGGCCGAATTCGACCCTTGGGAAGAATTTTTATCAGCTCCCATTCACTCCTCCCCTCTCTGGTCGCCCGATTCGGTCCTTCAGTTTCAACCCGAATTGATTTTGTATCAAATATGTATTCTCAGCCATAAATTTCTTATTCTGATCAATCGGCTGACTACCTACCGAAGGACTTGGCTGATTTTACATAATTCCAATCATTCCTGGCTGTTAATACATAATTGGCTGTGAAGCCAAAGCTGTCTGCAAAGCCGTATATTGAGGAATCCCACTTGAATGAGGCATTCTATGCTGAGTTCCTTGCTATATATATTGCATGTTTGGAGTACCTTGTATATGCTGCTCTGGCACCTGATATGGCAAATTCCCAGGTTGGGTCATTTGATCCCATAACGCTACCTGATACATGGCATTATTGTATTGCTCTTGTAAATTCGCAGCATAGGTTCTAACTGCATAAGCTTGATCAGCTGGGCACATTTGTTCTAGTGTTAATGGATGGCTTATGATAGGTTGACCAGCTGCTGCCCCACTAGTAGTTACTTGTGTTGGATTTTTCTGCATGCTAGAATTCTCTTGAGCAAATTGAATAGACTTTACCATGTGCATATGTAACTGCTGGATATCATAATGCTGCGCTTTGAGAGTCTTTGGTTCAATGAAAGAAAATAGAATGCCCTTGTCATGCTGTACTGCAGTTCCAATTAACTCTCCAAATCTTGTAGCATACGGACCAGTAGAGGTTTCTCCTACTTTTTGAGTTTATTCAGTTGAAACACCTTTCCCACTTGTGTCTTTCTCTGAAAAAAGTCATTGGTGTATCAGGGATAACAGGTGCGTCGTGACTCGGAGAACCTGAAGGATCAACAAATCCAGTCGTGGTTGCTGACAGAATCAGTGTTGTATGAGAAGCACCATCTGAAGTAGACTGTCCTAGCTGAAAGGCCGATTTTTCATGACTAAACCTCATGGCAGCGACAGTTGGAATTGTTGTACCAGGTTGATAGTATACTGGTCCTTTGTATCCACTTGCGAGTTCATCTCTGAGCACTTCTATCATAGAATTCTATACTGTGCTGTTGAAAACAGATGATTGATCAATCAGAGATCCATGCATAGCTTTTGTCATCATATCTTGCAGCTTCACAAGATCAGCTTGTATTATCAACTCATGAGGTCTTCGAAGTGGAGTTTTCTTGATACCTCCTTGCTTAGTTAAGCCGAAACTGCCCATCAAAAGCTGACCATATTCCGCTATGCGCTCATCGAACTCAGCTTTGTCTTCTTCACGAAGTTGATCTAACATGATAGCTTGGGTCCTGTCTGCACCAGCTTCTTTAGGAAGTTTTAGTCCTGACATTGTTGACTGATTCTTCAGGTCTCGCTGGGCGTGCCAAGATGTGTTGACGTAAAAAACGGAATAAAGTCTTTCACGGCAACGCGTAACGGATCCCCGGGATGTAACAAGGCGTGCTAGCCGACCTGATCTGTTGATCGGCACGGAAAGATAGGAAACGTTAGATGCGGGATAGATCGGCTAGAGAACCGATGTGGGTCTTCAACAAGTAACAGACCGATCGGCCGATAGAACTGTAGAGCGAATCGGCTAGCTGGAGTAGCCGAAGTGCAAGTATGACCAAAACGGCTAGATCAACCGATTTGATGATGTAGGCAAAGCGCAAGCAAAAGCAGAGCAAACTAAGCACTACGAGACAACACCCGAAACCAATCTAAATTGGTTATATCGTAGTGAAACGATGCAGGAGTGAAGATTGCCGATATGATATGATCACAAGCTGGATAAATTGGTGATAAAAGCTACATAAAGAAGAAAAGACTTGCAAACCTAGCTGATATCGATAAGTTGTGAATAAAACTTAGACGAAACCACAGCGATGCGCCCGAAGGTTAAAGCCTAGTTATTATTCGATAAAATGGTACTTACAAGCTTGCCGGAGGTCGATCGATGCATCCCGACGAGCTAGAAGAACGGCGTTTGAAGAAACAAGAAAATAAGAAGTAAAAAAGGGTAGCGAAGTCGCTGACTTGAAAAAGTAAAGGTTTTGTATATATTGGTGTGTACAATCTTTTTTCGACCACGCAGGGTCGCTATTTATGTCCTGAGGACAACTAGACTCCTAGTCGATGATGACAACATTTACTTGAATCTGAAGAAATAAAATTACCAAAAACTTGATGATTCTTATAAGAATCGGGCTCTCTAAACTGACTCTGACCCGATGTCAACATGATCATTGACCCACCTCCGTCTTCCTTCATTTTGGCGTATTCTTTTTCTGCCATGTTTCTTTTCCATTAATCGGCTGATCCCAGATCGGCTGGTCGCTTCTCTTCTTTTCATCGGCCTTGAGGTCTTCCCGATGTCTCTTGGGCTATTCTCCGACACGTGTCAAAAAATGGTGTCAACAAGAGCCACCAAAGATTATGTCATCCACGTAAATCTGAACAATCAACTGGTCATTTACATGCTTAAGGAGAAATAGGGTCTTATCAACTATGCCCATCACAAAACCCTTACTCAGCAAAAAGCCTCTCAACCTACCATACGAAGCCCTCGGTGCCTGTTTCCACCCATAGAGCGCTCTCTGGAGTTTGTATACATGGTGTGGGTATTTCTCACTCTCAAACCCTAGGGGTTGCCTCACATACACTTCTTCCTCTATCACCCCATTCAAGAAAGCGCTATTCACATCCATTTTGTACAACTTGAACCCTTTAGCCATGGCAAAGGCTAGAAGGATCCTAATTGCCTCCAAACGGGCCACAGGAGCAAATGTCTCCTCATAATCTATACCCTCTTTTTGGTTGAACCCCTAAGCTACCAACCTTGACTTGTTTCTCACAACCATCCCATTCTCACCTTCCTTGTTCTTCCACACCCACTTGGTACCTATGGGACGACAATTTGGCGGTGGATCGACTAACACCCAAACTTGGTTTCTCTCAAAGTTCTCCAACTTCTCATGCGTGGAATTCACCCAATTCTCATCAGACAAAGCGTGTCGAATATCTTTGGGCTCAAACGAAGCAACAAATGCAGAGTGAGCAAATTGAGAAGTATTCGTTGACCTCGACCGTGTAGTGCGTTCATGAAGGTCACCTATGATCATCGTCAGTGGGTGATCCACCTGTACACGCCGGGGAGCCTCTCGCCTAGACACAATCTCCCCCTCAGCAGCTGCCTCCACTCGAACAACCTCAGTCGTAGTGGGTTTAGGGGATGGACCATCCTCGATCATCGTCGTCGTAGTGCAAGTATCATGTCCACGATCAGCCTCGGGAGCATCACCACCACCCTCGTCTTCATTTCCATCTCCATCCTTCTCATCCTCAAAGATCCTCGCTCCAATTTCCTCGTCACCTGCACACTCAAAAACAGAAGAGCTACATCGCTGTGTCTCGTCGAAGGTTACCTCGCAAGTCTACATGATTCGGTTAGTGTCAAAGTTGAGCACACAATATGCTCTAGAGTGAATAGCATAACCGAGAAAGATACCATCTGAACAGCTAGACCCAAACTTATCCAACTTGCCCTTCTTCAGAATGAAACACTTGCAACTGAAAGCTCTAAAGTCAGCTCATAAGACGTCCTCTTCTTGAAAGCACGAAGGAAGATGCGATTTGAGACATAGCAAGCAGTATTGACCGCCTCGGCCCAGAAATGCCTAGGAGTCCTATGCTCATCGAGCATCATCCTTGCCATCTCACAAAGGGTCTGGTTCTTCCTCTCCACGACGCCATTCTGGCATGCAACGTATGGAGAAGAATACTGATGGTTGAGACCAAGATCACTGCAAAAAGCATCAAAATGAGAGTTCTTAAATTTTGTGCCATTGTCACTGCGTATAGCTCGAATGGCTTCACGATGTCTCTCATTCTTCAACCTCAAGATCAAGTCTCGAACAAAGCCAAATGTCTCGCTCTTATCCTCCAAAAAGGAAACCCAAGAGTACCTCGAAAAATCATCAACCACAACCAACACATACCGCAGAGCGAACACGAGCTGGCCAAACCAAATCTATGTGCAATAGCTCACAAGGTCGCTCGGTCATGACCACAGTCAGAGGGGCGTGAGAAGCAACAACCATCTTTCCATGCTGACAAGAAGCACAAACCAAATCCTTCTCGAATTTCAACTTAGGCAATCATTGGACAAGATCAAGACCACTCAAGCGGGAAAGCAACTCAAAGCTCAAGTGTCTTAACCTGCTATGCCACTTCTAAAGCTCAGCCAAAACACCAGCAACAAAGCATCGAGGAGGACCAACAAACTAGGAAAAAGCGGCACGAAAGATTTGACTCTCGGGGACGATCGTACAGACAAGATCGCCTCGAGAATCAGGCACACGTGAAGCGCCCAACTTAAAACGAACCTCGAAACCTTCGTCAAGCAACTAGGATACTGACAACAGGTTAAAACCAAGTGACTTGACCAAAGCCACAATCTTCAGGGTCACCTTGCTACTCACCTTCACCATACCTTCAGCAAGCACTCGTCCTCTCCCATTGTCCCCGAAACTGATGTACTCCCTCATACACACCGGGGTGAGGCTGGAGAACCACCCACGATCTTCGGTCATGTGATGTGAACAACCGGAGTCGATCGACCAAAAGTCCTCCAAGCCTCCCACCTGCAATAAAAAACGAGGATGAGAATGAGCAAGCGACTCAACACTGGGGTTAGTACCAAAAGAGTCAAACAAGTGTCGAGCCATTTGCTCGAAAGAAGGGTTAGCAAAATCCATCCTATCAAAACCTCTAGGCGGAGCCTTCTCACGCCTACCACTAAAGAACCTGTCACGTCTCACTGGAGGAGTACGCGCACCACGAGGGGGAAAACATGGCCCGTAGTCCCTTTGACAAACAAAACTGTGATTGTGCCTCCCAAACTCGTAACGGTCACGAGCAGGAGCACGTCCAGCAAACTCACCACGCCCAAACCCAACACGCCTATCTCTCTGAGGAAACACACCGCCACCACCACGAGTGGGAACCGTACGCACAAGCCCATCACCACTAGGTAGAGGACCTCTACGAGGCTCAGGCACACCATGAGAAGGGTGGTACCTGTCCTTGTTTGCGAACTCCCTAGCAAACCTCTCATCACTTCTTCTCCTAAAACAGAACTCATCCTTATGCCCATCCCTCCCACAATACTCACAATGGAAGCAGATTGGCTGTTGCTTTTCTGTGCGCTTCTCAATAGCTTTCTCTCCTGACTTCCCACCAAAGACACTTCCCTAGGTGCTCACAAACTTGATGGGTTTCTGGTAATTTTCTGTCTTGTGGGGAAACACTGGTGGATCTGGAGTTGTATCAAGCTTGTTTCTGAGATGGTCTGGCTTGGGTTCGAATTTGTTCATGGGTGTAGTATGTGGTGGAACAGGAATCTCTCCAGCTTTCTCTTCTACCTCAACACTCTTCTCACCACTATTGCCAGCCCCCAAACGCCTGACCATCGAACCTCTTAAACTGAGCCAACATCAAACTCAATTGTGGCTCATGCCCAGACAACCACCCCATCAATTTTTCCTCAACTCATCATTCTCATCCTGCAAACGTGTCACACCCTGAAATTTCCAATTTCAGGATGTGAATATGAAAAAAATTAATTAACGATTTTCTCTCAATTTAAAAATTTTTCCAACCTTTTTATTTCTTCACAGGGAATATAGTATAGAAAAAGAAAATAAAACATTATTTGTTTTTCTAAATTAAATAAATTTCACTTGATGTTTGTTGCATACATGCTGGTGCATTTATTTTGGATGCTTTGAATTCAAATTCAAAATTTGAGTTAAATTGATTGCCTTTTCAAAAAAATGCAAAGCCTTTTCTTCTTTCTTCCCCTCCCTTTCTCTCTTTTTGGCCCGCAGCTGTTTCCAGCCCAGCGAGCAGCAGTAGCAGCCGGCCCAGTTCGCAGCACAGCTCCACGCGCGGCCATCGGTTGTGAAGTCTAGAGGACCCCCCCCCCCCGGACTCCTTGTCGTTGTTCGATCGTCCTCCCTTGGCCCAACAGCTAGCCCATCAGCTCAGCCCACCGCAGCCCGCGTCACCTCGCCTCTCCGCAGTTGCTGCGAGGCGGGCCCGCAGCCGTCATCCCTTCCATCGCGCCGTGCCGAGTCGGACCTGAGCACAAGTCTGTACCGCGCCCCCTCCGAGTCCGCGCCGCATCTTCCCTTGGCCCGCACGCCAAGGTGCCGTCACCCGGGGCCACATAAGCCGCCGCCGCACCTCGAGCCTCCCTCTTTTCCCCCGAAACAGTAGCAGCCGAGCTCCGTGTCCGCCGCCTTTAACCCTAGCTTGGCCGCCACGTCGATCCGCCGCTTCGCCGCTCTCCCGTCGAAGTGAAGCCATCTCGGAGCTCCACCGTGAGGTGAGGAATCCTCTGGTGCTGCTTGTGCACGCCCTCGCGCTCTACACCGCCCGTATGCGCTCGCCAGAGCTACCGCCGCCGAAGCTCCGCTCCGCCGAGCTACACGTCGCCGTCGTAGCCCTGGCCGCCGCCAGAACCCCGTGGTGATGTTCGCCGTCCTCCCCACCGTCTTCGGGGCCAAATCCCGTCATGAATCGTGGCCAGATGCTCAAGTTTGAGAAACGCCAGCGAGGTCCACCGCCGCGCATCGCCGCTCGCCGCCGTTTGCGTCGAGCCGCCATCCGCCGTCCGATCTGGAAACGATGGATCAGATCCCATCTGATCTTTAGTCAAACCGGGAGGTACCGGTCAAACCCCGCTGTGTGCCATCGTTTTTGCAAAAGAGCCCCTGACCTTTTTAATTTCACAAGCCAGTCCTTCCACCTTTAAAGATCGTTACAGATAGGTCCTTTTCTTTACTTTTTCAACCCCGAGCTCTCTAGTTTTAGCACGCGAGGTCCAGAGTTTAAGTTTTACGTGTTAGCCCTTGAGTTTATACGTTTAATTATGTTTTAGCCCTTGGTTTTTAGCAGTTAGGCCCCTGTAGGCTTAGTTTTCTCGCAGTTAAGCCCCTACACCTTGTTTAAGCCATATCTTCTTCGTTATAGCTCCGTTTTTAGCGTTTTTTATGTCCAAACGATCGTATCGAAGTGTAGAATAGATTTACGCCTTTGTTTTGCTCTGTTAAATCTGTTTGATGCTTGTTTCTTATTTTATTCTATTGTTTGCCTGTATGTGAATGATGTGGTGCGTAGAGGACGATCGGTACTTGGATTTCGCTGCCGTTGAAGAGCTTGAAGATTTTGAGCAGCCACCCAAGTTTGTGGAAGGCAAGTCCTTGCTGCATGCACTTATACCTATACAACTTGTATTTTAATGACACCATTTATTTATTGCTTGCATTAATATGATGGGACCTTGTGATTAAGGTGCGACTAGTTTTGTTTTACCATGTTCCTTGATAACCTGGGTATTTTTATTTATGTTGGGTAGTGCATGCTTATCCACTAACTACGGGACGAGGGTGGTTTATAATGAACACAAAGTTAATTTGATTTATTTATGGCTCATCATTAAACAAGACCATGTTTGTGTTAATCGGAACATGGAGAACCACCCAGGACAACAGTGCAACCACAAGACAAATGGCTCTGTCTTGGCTAATTAATTAGAAACCTTAGTGTGTGGTATGCTTTACCTGATAAGGGCGAGAGGGTGGTGGTAGATGATGTATAGCCCGGCGCTCAACCTGATCTACTCTGTGGTAGCTTCGCAGTTTGAGAGAGGGTTATGCGTTGCACTGAGCACGTAACCTAGCGAGCAGCCCATACTAGGGAATCTTTGTAAAGGCCTCGTAGTGAATCCCTAGCCACTCACCAAAGGCAGTGTTTAAGGGCTTTACAAACCCGAGCGACATGGGAAACACGACTTGTGGGTAAAGATGTGCCACCTCTGCAGAGTGTATAAACTAATCGATCAGCCGTGCTCACGGTCACGAGCGGCCTGGACCCTCACATGAGTAACTTATGGAAGATGAACTTAAATTTGTGCATTGCATATTATTATTGTTGCATTTATTAATCTTTGGGTTGGTATACACTTTCATTTGCTAGTAATCAGTTGCTTAATAAAACTTGACCAACTAAAATTGCTTACCGCTTTAATCATGTCAGCCATCCACTTGAAGAGCCTTGCATGTTGTTTTAGTTATATTCCCTTGTTGAGTACGACATGTGCTCATGCTTGTTGATTTTTCTTCTTGCAACTACACTACTCAGACTGCTGCTCAGACGGACGCTTTGAAGACTTCCCAGAAGACTTTGAAGAGTTCTAGGTGCGTTCCCCAGTCGACTGCCTGTGATGGACGACCTCGTTTATCTTTTCCACTGTTAGCTACTCGCATGGTGTGATAGACTATTTGACTTTCGGTCTATAATAATAATTATGCTGTGACATTGCATTTTGGTACTTCACTATGTCATTTGCATGTGTGAACATGATCCTGGACACATGTATATTTTAATATCTAGTTTTGCTTCCAAAACTGGGTGTGACAAAACGGTCAACATAGTGTGCAAGTTCCATGTTTTTCAAAGCATGCACTTCACAGGTAGAGCAGATGTAAGAATAGGAGCTTTCAATGTAGCATCTAGAGAAACTATCTTGGTATGAGATTCATCTAGCCTAGCATGCAACACACGACAAGAAGTGCAAGCACCTAACAAAGCAAGTCTAGATTTCACCTCATCAAACATAATCCTAAGCACATCTAGTTCCTCAAGAGTTGAGGCATGCTTCTCCTTGAGAGCAGTCAAGTCAGCCAGGAAAATATTGCAATCACCACAATCAGCCTCATCAGAAACAACTGGAGCAGCTTTCAAAGAGTCTATCTCAGTTCTAGCATCAACAAGCAAAGACTCAAGCTCAACTATCTTATCCTTAGCATCACCCAACAAAGACCTAAACTCTCTCTTCTCTTTGTTGGTCTTCCTAAGCACATCATCACGGTTATCAAGCAACTCATTCAGCCTAGCATTCTCCTTAGCAAGAAGTTGGGATCATGTCGTACCTCTTCCTCAGAGTTCGAATCCGAGCTGTGCTTCCCACCCTTCTTGGAATGCGCCATGTCACAAAATCCACCTTGTGCGACGAAGCTAAGGCCGGTGAAGTTCTTGCCCGTGTGCCACTTGTCCTTACACCGATCTTTCTCTTCATCACTACTCGAGCCAGAAGAACAGTCACTTGAAGTGGAGTCGATGTCGCTCGCTCCGGCAACCATTGCTTGAGCCGTCTTCTTCTTGTACCCGCTGCTCTTCTTTGGCCTTCTCTCGCCTTTGTCCTTGCGCTTGTCCTTGTAGTCGTTCCTGGAGTCGTGCTTGTTGTAGCCGTGCTTGGGCTTGCCCTTGTAGTCGTTCTTGATCTCCATGGCTTCAGGGCATTCGGCAATGAAGTGCCCGTGCTTCCCGCACCGATAGCACATCCCTGAGCTTCTCCTCGCATTCTTGCGGTTCTCGTACATCCGCCCAAACCTCTTGCTCAACAAGGCAAGATCCTCCTCACTGAGCGACTCAAAGTCCTCATCTAGCAAGGACACAAGACAAGATAAAGAAAAACCAGCAGAATTAGCATTAGTCCTCGATCCTGAGACAAGAGCCAAACTATGAGGATCAGTGGGGCTCTCGCTCTTGGCTCTCAAGCCACGATCAACTTCCGAAGACTTGAGCTTAGAGAACAGCTCATCCAACGTCAAGGTGTCATACACACTCAACTCCATAATGCCCTCGACCTTGGCACTCCACACAAACCTATCTATTGCATGCAAAAGCTTGATAGCTTGATCATGATCCGTGTATGGGAGCACTGTCACATTGGCCCTCATATTGTTCACAGTGCTGGTGAAACGCTGAAACATCACATCGGTCGACTCACAGGGGAGATGAGTGAAGTTCTCGTACTCTCTCCGGTAAGTGGAAAACAAACGAGCTTGCACCTGAGCATTGCCAACATGTGCATTTCTAAGCTTAAGCCATATCTTTCCGGCCACATCCTCGTCATACACTCGATCGAACTCCGAGGCACAGAGAGCACGGAACAAGTAATCAATGGCTTTGCTGTTGGCCTCAAACATGTCCCGCGATCCTGGAAGAAGGAAACTGTTCGGGATGACATAGTGAGGATTTTGGGTCACATCCCAGATCAGAGTCCCCTTCCTACGCAAAAACGCGCCCATACGCCTCGCCCACATCAGGTAATTCTTGCCATCGCAGTGCGGAGGACCCGACCCCTTACCATAGTCACCCATCTTTGGATCTTAGACTGGTTAGAATCACGAAGATCCGTAACCGGCTCCGATACCAATTGAAGGACCGAATAGGTGACTAGAGAGGGGGGAAGTGAATTGGAGCCGATAAAAATTCTTCCCGAAGGATGAACTCGGCCTATACCCCGATTGCCACTCCGATCACTCGCACACACCAAAGAAGCTCTAGACTAGGCACACACAAGCCTACAAGTCCTAGAGACAAGCCTCGAATCAAAGCGCGGAAGCACAAGACCAGAATCAAAAGACTTAGCCAAATCTGTGAAGGCCTGGGCGGACAGTCCGCATGGGTACGGCGGACAGTCCGTGCGGCTCGCGGACAGTCCGTGAAGACACGCCAGACAGTCCGAAAAAGCACACTGAGCCTCCAGTAGTGCACCGAGGAAATTTAGACAGTCCGGGCAAGCACTACGGACGGTCCGGGCCTCGCGGACAGTCCGGCCCCACCTGGCGGACAGTCCGACAAACACCACCCAAACGAAAACCTTGAACACAATGGATCGAAACTTGAGCGTGCAAGAACACAGACGAACACCCGAAGAACACGGGCCACGCGGACAGTCCGTGACCCTCGAGCGGACAGTCCGCGAAGCGCGGACAGAGAAGAAACAACACGCGCGCGTGGGAGTCAACCCCTCCTATCCATCACTAGATCTCCCAAACAGCTAGAGCTCTTGAGACAAGATTTGGGGGAGATGAGAAGCGTCACAAGAGGAAGCTATGCCCCAAAAATCTTGGCCTCTAACTCACTAAATCACCGGGAATCGTGGATCACGTGAACCACAACCAAGAACTCGGGCTCCAACAAAAACTCACGAATCGAAGGGGTTTCCCAACGTTTGAGGGGTCAAGATCACACACAAAGATGCGCAAGGCATCCACCCATGATCCCCTCAAAGAAATCCGAAAGAAAACACCCTCAAATCAACGAATCGAGCGAAGAACAAAACACCCAAAAAATAGCCCCCAAAATGACACGAAAATCACAACGTCGAATGCTTCCATACATCCAGAGGTTAGAGTCTATACAAGAATCTAGCCTAAGGAATAGCAGAGAAAAGAAGCAGTCCGGAGCGATCTACCGGGGGAGGAAAACCTAGAGTCCAAGAGAGAGAGGCTCCATCCACCTCTCCGCTATTTATATGATGTCCACCGGAGGAGGCAAATGACCACGCTACCCCTACAACTCAAATAGAAGATACACACCCCTCAAGGGCAATATGGTCAAGTCTTCGGATATTCCCATCGAGCAGACACGCTTCCACCGCGGAATTGCTTAGCATCGACGCAAGCCTCGCGATCACACCATGTGCCCCCCGCCTCGAAGCTTCCCGACGCTCTGGGATCTTTGTCTCCGTCGCATCGGGCCTCCGGACATGGTTTTGCGACCCAAACCAAGAAACCGTTCACCGATGGTTTTGTGGGCAAACCACCAAACGCCGCGTGCAAGCTTCGGCCTCGAACCGCCACCTTGCACCGACCCATGTTCACGACTTCAACTTGCTAGTCTTGCACCGCACAGCTCGCACTTGACCCCATCGGCCACCGGGTCCATCGAACCAAGCCTACTTGCCTCTACATCACCTGGAGGCCACCACGGCTAAGGCCTTTCGTGCTTATTCTTCCCCTGCACAAACACGAGTCAAGCCGCAACCTATACCTGCACACTTAGCCAAGCATTAGTCCACACAATGTTGTCAATCACTCATCACTAAGGAGCGACCCTCCACTGGTCATTGGACACACCTGGTACTCAGTAATAGAGGGATCAGCTTACAATAGATGCAATCCAAAACCCTAGATAGGTCTTCCACCCACGACCACGACGAACCACGATCAGAAGATGAGACCTCGACGAGATCGAACCAATGCACCCAAGCAAAATCTTGATCACGCGACTCTTCACAAATTCTTGATGGATCGGCAAGATAATGGGAGGCAGCCACCGCCTCTCTATTTTCCTCGGAGGTAAACTCACGACAAAGAAAATCCGATAAAAAACCTCATTTACAAGGCCGCCTCCTGACCAATATAACGCACGTAGGCGCTAGACACTCTGGCTTAGCCAACCACAAGTCTGACTTGGAATCAACCAAAACACGTAAACAAACTAGCTTTGCCTAATAAAAAAATAAATAAAGAAGGAACACCACCATCCTACGGGACACAAGGTAGGAAATTCACGTAGCCCATAATCGGAGGAGCCTTATTTCTTTGTACACTGGCTATTTTCTACGTTTTTGTTTGAGGACCAGGTGTGTCCGAAGACCAGTGTAGGGTCGCTCCTTAGTGATAAGTGATTGACAATGTTGTGTGGACTGATGCTTGGCTAAGTGTGCAGGTACAGGTTGCGGCTTGACTCGTGTTGGTGCAGGTGAAGAACAAGCGTGAAAGGCCTTAACCGTGGCGGCCTCCGGGTGATGGAGAGGCAAGTAGGCTTGGTTCGATGGACCCGGTGGCTGATGGGGTCAAGTGCGAGCCGTGCGGTGCAAGACTAGCAAGTTGAAGTCATGAACATGGGCCGGTGCAAGGTAGCGGATCGAGGCCGAAGCTTGCACGCGGGGTTTGGTGGTTTGCCCACAAAACCATCGGTGGACGATTTCTTGGTTTGGGACGCAAAACAAAGTCCGGAGGCCCGATGCGACGGAGACGGTGACCCGGGAGCGTCGAGATGCTTCGAGGGGGGGGGCACGTGGCGTGATCGCGGGGCTTGCATTGCGGTTAAGTAAGTCCACGGTGGAAGCGTGTTCGCTCGATGAAGACTTGACCATATTGCCCATGAGGGGTGTGTATCTTCTATTTGAGTTGTAGGGGTAGTGTGGTCATTTGCCTCCTCCGGTGGACCTCGTATAAATAGTGGAGAGGTGTATGGCATCTCTCTCTTGGACTCTAGGGTTTCCTCCCCCAGTAGATCGCTCTGGACTGCTTCTTTTTCTTCTGCTTTCCTTAGGCTAGATTCTTGTATAGACTCTGACTTCTGGATGTATGGAAGCATTCGGCGTTGCGGTGATCTCCTAGCTCTTTGTGATTTTTGTGTCATTTTTGGGGCTCTTTTTGTTGAGTTTAGTTCTTCGCTCGATTCGGGGATTTGAGGTCGTTTTCTCTCGGATTTCTTTGAGGGCATCATGGGTGGATGCCTTGCGCATCTTTGTGTATGATCTTGACCCCTCAAACACCAGGAAACACCTTTGATTCGCGAGTTTTGTTTGGATCCCGAGCTCTTTGTGGTGGTTCATGTGATCCGCGATTCCCGGTGATTTAGGGAGTTAGAGGTCGAGATTTTTGGCGCAAAGCTTCATCTAGTGACGCTTCCTATCTCCCCCAAATATTGTCTCAAGAGCTTTGTTTGGGAGATCTGGTGATGGAGTGGAGGGGTTGACCCCCGCGGCCAGGCCGTTTCTGTTTTTGTTCGCAACCCGTGGACAGTCCACGAGGCCTGGAACAGTGTAGGTGTTCTTCATGTTCTTCACGTGTTCTTGTGAGTTCGTGTTTTGATCCGGTGCCACAAGAGGTTTTGGTTGCACAGAGTTTGCGGACGGTCCGAACTTGAGTGCCGGACAGTCCGAAGGTCCGTCGCGGACAATCCAATTTTTTGAGGTGCGTCTCTGGTGATTCTATTGCCTTTTTAGGACAGTCCGAGCAGGCCGTACGAACAGTCCGCCCCACCCTTGCGGACGGTCCGCCCGTACTGCATGGACAGTCCGCGCTGGCTTTTCCAGAATTGGCCAAGCGCTTTGATTCTTGTCTTGTCCTTCCGCGCTTTGATTCAAGGCTTGTCTCTAGGACTTGTAGGCTTGTGTTTGCCTAGTCTAGAGCTTCTTTGGTGTGTGCGACTGGTCGGTGTGGCAATCGGGATATAGGCCGAGTTAATCCTTCGGGAAGAATTTTTATCGGCTCCCATTCACTCCCCCCCCCCTCTCTGGTCGCCTATTCGGTCCTTAAATTGGTATCAGAGGCGGTTATAGATCTTCGTGATTCTAACCAGTCTAAGATCCAAAGATGGGTGAGTATGGAAAGGGGTCGGGTCCTCCGCACTTCGATGGCAAGATTACCCGATGTGGGAGAGGCGCATGGGCGCGTTTTTGCGTGGGAAGGGGACTCTGATCTGGGATGTGACTCAAAATCCTCATTATGTCATTCCAGACACATTTCTGCTTCCAGGATCGCGGGGCATGTGTGAGGCCAACATCAAGGCTGTTGATTACTTGTCATGTGCTCTCTGTGCCTCGGAGTTTGAGCGAGTGTACAGAGAGAATGTGGCCGGAAAGATATGGCTTAAGCTCAGGAATGCTCATGTTGGCAATGCCCAGGTGCAAGCTCGTTTGTTTTCCACTTACCGGAGAGAGTACGAGAACTTCACTCATTTCCCGGTGAGTCGACCGATGCTATGTTTCAGCGCTTCACCAGCATAGTCAACAACATGAGGGCCAATGTGATAGTGCTCCCATACACGGATCATGATCAAGCTATCAAGCTTTTGCATGCCCTAGATAGGTCTGTGTGGAGTGCCAAGGTCAAGCCCATTGAGGAGTCGAGCATGTATGGTACTTTGTCGCTTGATGAGCTGTTCTCTAAGCTCAGGTCTTCAGAGGTTGATCGTGGCTTGAGAGCCAATAGCGAGAGCCCCACTGATCCTCATAGTTTGGCTCTTGTCTCAGGATCGAGGACTAATGCTAACTCTGTTGGTTTTTCTTTGTCCTATCTTGTGTCCTTGCCAGATGAGGACTTTGAGGTGCTGAACGAGGATGATCATGCCTTGTTGAGCAAGAGTTTGGGCGGATGTACGAGAACCGCAAGAATGCGAGGAGAAGCTCGGGGATGTGCTATCAGTGCGGGAAGCACGGGCTCTTCATCGCCGAATGCCCTGAAGCCATGGAGGTCAAGAATGACTACAAGGACAAGCCCAAGCACAACTACAACAAGCACCGCTCCCGGAATGACTACAAGGACAAGTGCTAGGACAAGGGCGAGAGAAGGCTGAAGAAGAGCAGCGGGTACAAGAAGAAGACGGCTCGAGTGATGGTTATCAGAGTGAGCGACATTGACTCTACTTCTAGCGACTCTTCTTCCGGTTCGAGCAGCGATGAAGTGCAAGATCGGCGCAAGGACAAGCGGCACACGGGCAAGAACTTCACCGGCCTCAGCTTCATCACACAAGGTGGGTTTTGCGGCATGGCGCACTCCAAGAAGGGTGCGAAGCACAGCTCGGATTCGAACTCCGACTCCGAGGATGAGGTACGACATGATCCCAACTTCTTGCTAGAGGAGAATGCTAGGCTGAATCAGTTGCTTGATAACCGTGATGATGTGCTTAGGAAGACCAACAAGGAGAAGAGAGAGTTTAGGTCTTTATTGGGTGATGCTAAGGACAAGATAGTTGAGCGTGAGTCTTTGCTTGTTGATGCTAGAACTGAGATAGACTCTTTAAGAACTGCTCATGTTGTTTCCGACGAGGTTGATTGTGGTGATTGCAATGTTTTTCTGGCTGACTTGACTACTCTCAAGGAGAAGCATGCCTCAACTCTTGAGGAACTAGATGTGCTTAGGGTTGAGTGTGATGAATTGAAATCTAGACCTGCTTTGTTAGGTACTTGCACTTCTTGTCCTGTGTTCCATGCTAGGCTAGATGATTCTCACACTAGGATAGTTTCTCTTGAAGCTGCATTGAAAGCTCCCATTCCTACATCATGTTCTACCTATGAAATGCATGCTTTGAAAAACATGGAACTTGGACACTATGTTGACCATTTGTAGGATGAGAATGATGAGTTGAGGAAATTGATGGGGTGGTTGTCTGGGCATGAGCCACAATTGAGTTTGATGTTGGCTCAGTTTAAGAGGTTTGATGGTCAGGCGTTGGGTGCTGGCAAGAGTTGTGAGAAGAGTGGTGAGGGAGAAGAGAAAGCTGGAGAGATTCCTATTCCACCTCACACTACACCCTGAATAAATTTTAACCCAAGCCAAACCATCTCAGAAATAAGCTTGATACAACCCCAGATCCACGAGTGTTCCCCCACAAGTCAGAAAACTACCAGAAACCCATCAAATTTGTGAGCACCCAGGGGAGTCTCTTTGGTGGGAAGTCAGGAGAGAAAGCTGTTGAGAAGCCCACAGAAAAGCCACAGCCAATCTGCTTCCATTGTGAGTATTGTGGGAGGGATGGACATAAGGATGAGTTCTGTTTCAGGAGGAAGAGAGATGAGAGGTTTTCTAGGGAGATGGCAAACAAGGACAGGTACCACCCGTCCCATGGGGTGCCTGAGCCTCGTAGAGGGCCTCTACTTAGGGGTGAGGTGTTTGTGCGTACAGTTCCCACTCGTGGAGGTGGAGGTGTGTTTCCTCAGAGAGATAGGCGTGTTGGGTTTGGGCGTGGTGACTTGGCTGGACGTGCTCCTGCTCGTGACCGGAGCTTTGGGAGTTTGGGAGGCACGATCGGAGCTTTGGGTCTCAGATGGACTATAGGCCACGTTTTCCCCCTCGTGGTGTGTGTACTCCTCCAGTGAGACATGACAGGTTCTTCGGTGGTAGGCGTGAGAGGGCTCCGCCTAGAGGTTTTGATAGGATTGATTTGGCTAACCCTTCTTTTGAGCAAATGGCTCGATACTGGTTTGACTCTTTTGGTACTAACCCCAGTGTTGAGTCACTTGCTCATTCTCGTCATTGTTTTTTATTGCAGGTGGGAGGCTTAGAGGACTTTTGGCTGATCGACTCCGGTTGTTCACGACACATGACTGGAGATCGTGGGTGGTTCTCTAGCCTCACCCTGGTGAGTACAAGGGAGTACATCACTTTCGGGGACAATAGGAGAGGACGAGTGCTTGCTGAAGGTATGGTGAAGGTGAGTAGCAAGGTGACCCTGAAGAGTGTGGCTTTGGTCAAGTCACTTAGTTTTAACCTGTTGTCAGTATCCCAGTTGCTTGACGAAGGTTTTGAGGTTCGTTTTAAGTTGGGTGCTTCTAGTGTACTTGATTCTCGACGCAATCTTGTCTGTACGATCGTCCCCGAGGGTCATATCTTTCATGCTGATTTTTCTAGTCTATTGGTCCTCCTCAAAGCTTTGTTGCCGGCGTTTCGGTCGAGCTTTGGAATTTGCCGGTGTTTCGGCTTCCTGCTTGAGTGGTCTTGACCTTGTCCGAGGATTGCCTAAGTTGAAATTCGAGAAGGATTTGGTTTGTGCTTCTTGTCGGCATGGAAAGATGGTTGCTGCTTCTCACGCCCCTCTGACTGCGGTCATGACCTAGTGACCTTGTGAGCTGTTGCACATGGATTTGGTTGGGCCAGCTCGTGTTCGCTCAGCTGGTGGGAAGTGGTATGTTTTAGTTGTGGATGATGATTTTTCGAGGTACTCTTGGGTTTTCTTTTTGGAGGATAAGAGCGAGACATTTGGCTTTGTTCAAGACTTGATCTTGAGGTTGAAGAATGAGAGACACAGTAATGCCATTCGAGCTATACACAGTGACAATGGCACGGAATTTAAGAACTCTCATTTTGATGCCTTTTGCAGTGATCTTGGTCTCGATCATCAGTATTCTTCTCCATATGTCGCTTGCCAGAATGGCGTAGTGGAGAGGAAGAACCGGACCCTTTGTGAGATGGCCAGGACGATGCTCGATGAGCATAGGACTCCTAGGCTTTTTTGGGCTGAGGCGGTCAATACCGCTTGCTATGTCTCGAATCGCATCTTCCGTCGTGCTTTCAGGAAGAAGACCTCTTATGAGCTGACGCATGGGCGACAACCCAAGGTGAGTCACTTTAGAGCTTTTGGATGCAAGTGTTTCATTCTGAAGAAGGGCAAGTTGGATAAGTTTGAGTCTAGATGTTCAGATGGTATCTTTCTCGGTTATGTGATACACTCTAGAGCATATCGTGTGCTCAACCTTGACACTAACCGGATCATGGAAACTTACGAGGTAACCTTCGACGAGACACAGCCATGTAGCTCTTCTGCTTTTGAGTGTGCAGGTGACGATGAGATTGGAGCGAGGATCTTTGAGGATGAGAAGGATGGAGATGGAGATGAAGACGAGGATGGTGGTGATGCTCCCGTGGCTGATCGTGTACATGCTACTTCCACTACGACGATGACGATCGAGGATGGTCCATCCCCTACACCCACTACAATTGAGGCTATTCGAGTGGAGGCTGCTGCTGAGGGGGAGATTGTGTCCAGGCGAGAGGCTCCCCGGCGTGTACAGGTGGATCGCCCACCATCTACGATCATAGGTGACCTTCATGAACGCACTACATGGTCGAGGTTAAGGAACACTTGTCATTTTGCTCACTCTACATTTGTCGCTTCGTTTGAGCCCAAAGATATTCGACACGCTTAGTCTGACGAGAATTGGGTGAATTCCATGCATGAGGAATTGGAGAATTTTGAGAAAAACCAAGTTTGGGTGTTAGTCGATCCACTACCAAATTGTCGTCCCATAGGTACCAAGTGGGTGTGGAAGAACAAGGAAGGTGAGAATGGGATGGTTGTGAGAAACAAGTCGAGGTTGGTGGTTTGGCTTGGGTGCAAATTTGTTCATGGGTGTAGTGTGTGGTGGAATAGGAATCTCTCCAACTTTCTCTTCTCCCTCACCACTCTTGCCAGCCCCCAATGCCTGGCCATCAAACCTCTTAAAATCAGCCAACATCAAACTCAACTGTGCCTCATGCCCAGACAACAAACCCATTAATTTCCTCAACTCATCATTCTCATCCTGCAAACGGTCAACATAATGCGCAAGTTCAATGTTTTTCAAAGCATGCATTTCACAGGTAGAGCATGATGTAGGAATAGGAGCTTTCAATACAGCCTCAAGAGAAACTATCTTGATATGAGATTCATCTAGCCTAGCATGCAACACAGGACAAGAAGTGCAAGCACCTAACAAGGCAGGTGTAGATTTCAACTCATCACGCTCAATCCTAAGCACATCTAGTTCCTTAAGAGTTGAGGCATGTTTCTCCTTGAGAGCAGTCAAGTCAGCCAGAAAAACATTGCAATCCCACAACCAACCTCATCAGAAACAACAGGAGTAGCTTTCAAAGAGTCTATCTCAGTTGTAGCATCAACAAGCAAAGACTCAAGCTCAACTATCTTGTCCTTAGCATCACCTAGCAAAGACCGAAACTCTCTCTTCTCCTTGTTGGTCTTCCTAAGCACATAATCACGGTTATCAAGCAACTCATTCAGCCTAGCATTCTCCTCTAGCAAGAAGTTGGGATCATGTCGTACCTCTTCCTCGGAGTGGGAGTTCAAATCCGAGCTGTGCTTCCCACCCTGCTTGGAGTGCGCCATGCCGCAAAAGCCACCTTGTGCAACGAAGCTGAGGCCGGTGAAGTTATTGCCCATGTGCCGCTTGTCCTTGCGCCAATCTTGCTCTTCCTCGCTGCTCGAAACAGATGAGGAGTCACTTGAAGTGGAGTTGATGTCGCTCGCTCCAGCAACCATCGCTCGAGTTTTCTTCTTCTTGTACCCGCCGCTCTTCCTTGGCCTTCTCTTGCCCTTGTCCTTGCTCTTGTCCTTGTAGTCGTTCCGGGAGCGGTGCTTGTTGTTGTAGTCGTGCTTGGGCTTGCCCTTGTAGTCGGTTTGGATCTCCATGGCTTCCAGACACTCGGCGATGAAATGCCCCTGCTTCCCGCACTGATAGCACATCCTCGAGCTCCTCCTTGCATTCTTGCAGTTCTCGTACATCCGCCCAAACCTCTTGCTCAACAAGGTGAGATCCTCCTAGCTCAGCACCTCAACGTCCTCATCTGGAATGGACACAAGACAAGACAAGGAAAACTGCATAGCAGCAGGGTTAGCGTTAGTCCTCGACCCTAAGACAAGAGCCAAACTATGTGGATCAGTGGGGCTCTTGCTCTTGGCTCTCAGGCCACGATCAACCTCCGAAGTCTTGAGCTTAGAAAACAGCTCATCCACCGTCAGGGTCTCATACACCCCTGACTCCAAGATGGCCTCGACCTTGGCACTCCACAGGGATCTGTCAAGTGAGTGCAAGACCTTGATAGCTCTATCATGATCCGTGTATGGAAGCACTGTCACATTGGCCCCCATGTTGTTCACAATATAGGTGAAGCGCTGAAACATCACATCAATCCACTCACTGGGGAGATGAGTGAAGTTCTCGTACTCTCTCCGATGAGTGGCAAACAAACAAGCCTGCACCTGAGCATTCCCAACATGAGCATTCTTAAGCTTCAGCCAAATCTTTCCGTCCACATCCTCTCCGTACACTCGATCAAAATCCCAGGCACAAAGAGCTTGGAACAAGGAATCCACGGCCTTGCTGTTGGCCTCAAACTTGTCCCGTGAACCTGGAAGAAGGAAACTGTCGGGAATAACATAGTGAGGATTTTGTGTCACTTCCGAGATTAGTGTTCCTTTTCCTCTAAAAAACGTGCCCATGAGCCACTCCCACATCTGGTAATTCTTGCCATCGAAGTGCGAAGGACCCGACCCCTTACCGTAGTCACCCATCTTTGGATCCTAGACTGGTTAGAATCATGAAGATCCGTAACCGGCTCTGATACCAATTGAAGGACCGAATAGGAGACCAGAGAGGGGGGAGTGAATGGGAGCCAATAAAAATTCTTCCAAAGAAGAAGTCGGCTTATGTCCCAATATCACAACCAAGGGTTTCCACACGAGCTTGCCAAGGTCACGTACTCACAACGGACCTACCAACCCTAAGAACAAGTCCCAACTCAAACCGAAGCAGAAGCACAACTCAAAGAGCGAAGAACTTGAGCAAGCTGCGAAGCACCTGGCGGACTGTCCGAGGTGGCCGGCCGGACCGTCCGCAAGGACACGGCGGACCGTCCGAAAATGCAACCCGAACCTCCAGTAGCACACTGAGAAAAACAGACCGTCCGTGATGGACCTGCGGACCGTCCACCTCATCACGGACCGTCCGCAACCCTCTTACACCAAAAACCTCTTGCACCAAAAACCAACCGACTCAACGGATTGAACGAAAAGCACGCAAGAACTCGTGAAGAACACGAAGAACAGCTGCGCTATCAGGCCCCTTGTGGACCAGCCGCCAAGGCCGTGCGGACTGTCTACCAGGCACGGACAGAGCTGCTAAAGGCCGCGGCCTCCAAGGTCAACTCCTACTTCCCTTCACCCGATCTCCTGAATCAACCAATGGATTGCGAACAAAACATAGGAGAAGATGAAGCGTCTCTAGGAGATGCTATCCCTACGAAATCTTGGCCTCAAACCAACTGAAACGAGAGGATTCGAGATCCTACGAAATCACCTCCATGAACTCGGGTTCCTCCAAGAACTTGCAAATCGAAAGGGTTTTCCAGGCATTTGAGGGGTCAAGATCATACCCAAAGTTGCACAAGGCATCCACCCTTGCTCCCCACAAAGAAATCCGAGGAAAAACTCATTCAAATCGACGAATCAAGCGAAGAATGAAAGCAACCAAAAATAGCTCCACCACGGACTTGCTTAGCCATGATGCAAGCCCCGCGATCACACCACATACCCCCCGCCTCGAAGCTTCCCGACGCTCCCGGATCACCGTCTCCGTCGTGTTGGGCTTCGGCCTTGGTTTTGAGGCCCAAACCAAGAAACCATCCACTTATGGTTTTGTGGGAAAACCACCAAACCCCGCGTGCAAGCTTCGACCTCGAACCGCTACCTTGCACCGACCCATGTCCATGACTTCAACTTGCTCCTCTTGCACCACACGGCTCGCACTTGACCCCATCGGCCACCGGGTCCATCGAACCAAGCCTTCTTGCCTATCCATCACCCAGAGGCCACCACGGCATAGGCCTTTCGCGCTTGTTCTTCACCTGCACCAACACGAGTCAAGACGCAACCTGTACCGGCACACGGAGCGAAGTATCAGTCCACACAACATTGTCAATCACTGATCACTAAGGAGCGACCCACCACTTGTCTTCAAATGCTCCTGGTCCTCAACACCTCATGGACAAGCCATGCCTAAGAGATTGTCCGCAAAGATCCACTAAATCAAGAGGAATCGAAGGATGAACACCAAGAACACCTTTTCCCGAAACCGAAAGAAAACCCCAAATTTGAGAACCCAAACCCACGGATTTTGTGGGGGATCACAAAGAAAAGAACCTCAAGGGGCTCATGTATGCATCCCACAACAAATCCGCAGAGGGGTGGCCTCAAATCAATGACAAGAAAATTGCCAAGAAAAGGCTCCAAAAATCCACAAAAAGGAAAACGGGAATCACCAGCACAAACACTAGAGGAACCATGCCGAACCTTCTATACATCAAAGAAAAGATTCATATAAGGTCTAGCTTGCCTCCCAAGCATCCATCCCTCTCTGAAGATCACACCGAGCTCTCAAGCTAGTTCTAGAGAAAAAAGGAAACTAAAAAGAGATATTGCCTAGATCAAATGAAAACCCTAAAGCCCAAGAGATTGCTGCCAGAACCCTTCCACAAAGTTTATATATGAGGTCCTCCGGTGGGGGTAAATGACTAAGATGCCCTCTAGGCGATACAACCTCTCGAAAGGAAAATTTGGAAACTTGACAGCCTTTCCATCGGACAGAAGCCCAGCAACCGCACCTCGCGTAGCATCGACGTTAAGCCTACGATCCCGACGCGTGTCCCCCGCTTCGATGACTTCTGGCCGCACCAAGACCAAACCGGTCAGACCGGTTATGGTGACTTGTCCGAACCGGAACCTCGGGTCGGCTTTCTGGAGCAACCGATGAACCCAGCGATTTTGTGGTGAACCGCTGCAAACCCGAAAAGCTTGGTGCAGCCTCCACGCGGAGCTCTTCGACTTGGCCACCACATTCGCCCCGGCTCGATATTGGCTTTTCGATCAACCAACGAAGCCGGTATCATCTGACTTCGACTTGCTCTTCTCGCACCATGTGACTCGCACTTGATCCTGTCTGGCCACCGGGTCCCTCGAACCAAGCCTACTTGTCCGTCCACTACTCGGAGGCCCCACAAGGCTAAGACCTTTCGCGCTTGTTCTTCACCTGCACCAACGCAAATCAAGCCGCAGCCTGCATCCACAAGATAGTGAACAACGCCAGTCCACACAACATTGTCAATAACTCATCACTAAGGAGTGGCCAACCACTAGATGTCAGACACTCTGGTCCTCAATCTCCCCCTTGATGAGTGCATTGACAAAACACCACATAATCGATACATAAAGAAAAGTAAAAACAAAAGACAAACAAAAACAAGCCAAACAAGTGATCCAAAAACCAAACAACACAAACCCTTGATCACTTGCAATCCAAAATCTCGGTCCCTTAAGGCAAGGGCGATGGCTCAACACAATAGAGACAAACCACCAAAGCTCTCAAAGAGCAAACCAAAGCGCACACGGAGCAAACCAAAGCTCACACAGAGCAAACCAACCAAAGCAAGTACTTAGACGACACAAGGACGTCCCCCTGAACACATGCAACTCCCCCTGAACTAATGCGTGCAAACTTACCGAGCAACCGAGCAACATCAGCCAAACCGGTCACGCCGGATTACCAAACTGGCCAGACCGGTTCTGACACCATCTTCCAAACCGGTCACCAAACCGGTCTGACCGGTCTCGAGACCGGTTTTCCTATTAGACAAAAATGCTCCAATGTAACCCGAAAATGCTTGAAAACCTTCTAAATGCTTCCAGAAAACTTTTCCATGCACAAACTTCTCACCCTTGTTGACAATGCATGAATCAAGGCATTTTTACAAAAAATTTCAACTGGAGGCTTCTCAAATGGACATAGAGCCATAAAATGTGCTATGAACAAGCAAATGAACCACTTAGACTTGACAAAGGTTCGAAATAGCATAGCCATCAAGAATGTTGAGTTGCATACACAAAAGTTCAAGCCATTGTAAAAATTAGCATTTTTGTGAAAAATTTCCCTCTTATGAGCTAAAGACCTACACAAGAACCAAGCATACCAAATTGCATCTAGATCACACAAACTTCATGCTAGGTCACATATCCTCATGACAAGATCATTACAAACACCCATAAGCATCTCATGTCATGTTAAAGCCACCGAGCCATGTGTCTACTTCTTAAAATGAGACTTCTCATGGTAGACATCATGCAACAGTTTAGCACCCATATATTCAGACTTAAAGCATTTATGACATGGAATAAGTGACAGCATAACTTCAAGCACAAGCATTTCATACCAATTTTATTTTTCACATTTAAGCACAAAATGGTACATGAAGTGCCTTTGCGGCAAAAAGAAGCTTATGCTCCCCCACAAGGTAACACATGGGCTAAACATTGATAATGACAAATGGGTCTTTGACCCCAAGTGAAACGCACATGATATCTAACCATTAATTAAGCATGATATAAACCACCAAAACACAGTAAGATCACGCAAAGCCTTAAACTCACAAGGGAGAGCCTATCTAGTATTTTTGACAAAAGTAAGCTATCCTCATCATGAATACACAACCAAACTATCAAGAGCATAGCTTATCATCCCAAATATCAATCAAGTGCATCCACAAGCTCAAACCAAGCATATCATATGGATCAATGTACATAGGAGAAGCCATTCCTACTAAATGCATATGATACAAATGCAATGCAAATCATATCTTACAAAGATGCATAACTACACATCAAGATACAGAGATGGCTACCCTATAAATTTAAACATGCATGCTACACATCAAAGCAAACATGTATGATACATATGCTACAAAGTGAGCTCCCAAATACCAACTCAAAAAGGACAACACACATCAAGCTCTCCCTGTAAACGAGCAAAGGTAGCTTGGTCAAGTGGTTTTGTGAAAATATCGGCTTTTCGGTCTTGGGTAGGTACATGGCTCAACACTATGGTTCCCTTCTGTGGTAGACTGAGCTACACTCGACTGTTTACAGGAAGACCAAGACACCAAAGAGGAATCGAAAAACTGGCAAGAACCAGAGGTAGACTTGCGCTCCACACGACACCCAGCAAAGTCAGCATCAGAAAATCCGTGAAGTGTGAGTGTCGAGGAGGCAGAATACCAAAGACCAAACTCAGGAGCGTACTGCAAATACCTAAAAATCCTCTTGACGGCCTACCGATGTGAAGTCCTCGGGGAAGCCTGAAAACGACTGCATAGACACATACTGAACTGTATCTCTAGCCTCGTCGCCATCAAGTAGAGGAGGGAGCCGATCATGCTCCAGTACTCCTTCTGGTCCACTGGTTCAGCGTCCTCGTCCGCATCAAAAGCTGTAGTCGTACTCATCGGTGTTGACATGGGCTTCACATCACTCATGTTGAACTTCCTTAGCATGTCCTTGGTGTACTTGCTCTGGTGCACGAAGGTCCCGTCCTTAACCTGCTTCATCTGGAGCCCTAAGACAAACTGCAGCTCGCCCATCATAAACATCTCAAATTCCCTGCTCATGTCATCTGCAAACTTGGCAACAAGATCGTGAGAAGAGCCACCAAAAATTATGTCATCCACGTAAATCTGTACAAGCAATAGGTCATTTCCATGCTTAAGGATAAAAAGGGTCTTATCAACTGTGCCCATCACAAACCCCTTACTCAGCAAAAGCCCTCTCAACCTACATACCAAGCCCTTGGTTCCTGCTTCAAGACATAAAGTGCTCTCTGGAGTTTGTATACACGGTGTGGGTATCTCTCACTCTCAAACCTCGGTGGTTGCTCCACATACACTTCTTCCTCTATCACCCCATTCGAGAAAGCACTCTTCACATCCGTCTGGAACAACTTGAACCCTTTAGCCACGGCAAAGGCTAGAAGGATCCTAATCACCTCCAAACGGGCACAGGAGCAAATGTCTCCTCATAATCTATACCCTCTTCCTGATTGAACCCCTGAGCCACCAGCCTCGACTTATTCCCCACAACTATCCCATTCTCACCTTCCTTGTTCTTCCACACCCACTTGGTACCTATAAGACGGCAATTTGGTGGTGGATCGACTAACACCTAGACTTGGTTTCTCTCAAAGTTCTCCAACTCCTCATGAATGGAATTCACCCAGTTTGCATCAGAAAGTTTGAGTCCAATATCCTTGGGCTCGACAGTGGCAACAAATGCAGAGTGAGCAAAGTGAGAAGTATTTTGTGACCTCGACCGTGTAGTTCTCTCATTGATGTCGCCAATGATCCTCGAGGGAGGATGATCTCTTCATACACGCCTAGGAGCCTCTTGCCTGGAGACTACCTCCCCCTCCACAGCAGTTTCCACCCTTGCTTGCGGTTCATGTTGATGTGTCGTAGTCGAAGTAGAAGGCCCGCCATCAACTATCATCGACGTCATGGAAGTAGTGGGTACACGCTCTACAGCAGGTATACGATCCTCACCATCACCATCACCATCTTCTTCTTCCTCTTCAAAGAGCGTCTCAGCCATCTCCTCATCACCTGCACAATAAAAGCCAAGAGAGCTACATGGTAGTGTCTCGTCGAAGGTCACCACGCAAGTCTCCATGATTTTGTTAGTCTCAAGATTAAGCCTCAAACTTATCAAGCTTTCCCTTCTTGAGAATAAAACACTTGCAACCAAAGACTCGGAAGTGACTTACCTTAGGAGCTCTACCATGCATGAGCTCATAGCACGTTTTCTTCTTGAACGCTCGAAGGAAGACCTTGTTCGACACACAGCACGCGGTGGTCACCGCCTTAGCCCAATACCTCCTAGGAGTCTTGTGCTCATCGAGCATCGTCCTAGCCATCTCACACAACATCCGGTTCTTTGTTTCCACAACTCCATTCTAAGGAGGCACATAAGGAGTCGAGTACTGATGCTCATGACCAAGATCACAGCAAAAAGCATGAAAATGAGAATTCCTGAACTCAGAGCCATTGTCACTACGCATTGCTCGAATAGTGTTCCCATGTCTCTCATTTTTCAACCTCACGATCAGGTCTCGAACAAAACTGAAAGTCTCACTCTTATCCTCGAAGAAAAACACCCAGTCATAGCGAGAATAGTCGTCCACCACAACCAAGACATACCACTTCCCACCCACCGAGTGATCTCGAGCTGGCCCAACAAGATCCATATGCAACAGCTCTGTCGAACGCTCTGTCATGACAGCAGTCAGGGGTGGATGAGAAGCAGCGACCATCTTACCATGCCTACAAGGCGCACAAACCAACTCCTTCTCAAACCTCAACTTCGGCAATCCTCGGACCAAATCTAGACCACTCAAGCGGGAAAGCAAATCAAAGCTCAAGTGTCCCAACCGTCTATGCCACTTCCACAAATCAGAAGAACCAACCACCAAACACCGTGCAGGACCATTAGATTGAGAAAAATCAGCTCAAAAGATCTGACCCTCAGGATGACCATACAAACGAAGTCGCCACGAGAATCAAGCACCTGAGATGCACCCAACTTAAACGAACCTCAAACCCCTCATCAAGCAGCTGAGACACAGAAAGCAAATTGAACCCCAGCGACTTGACAAGAGCAACATGCCTCAAAGACACCTCCTACTTACATTTACCATTCCTTCACCAAGAACTCGTCCCTTACCATTATCCCCAAAAGTGATGTACTCCCTAGTACTCGCTAGGGTGAGGCTTGTGAACCAACCCCTGTCTCCTGTCATGTGTTGTGAACAACCAGAGTCCAACAGCCAAACATTCCTCAAGCCTCCCTCCTGCAAATACAAAATGAGGACAAAAGTGATCAAGCGACTCAACACTAGGGTTAGTACAAAAGGAGTCAAACCAGTGTCGAGCCATTTGCTCAAAAGTGGGGTTAGCAACATCCATCCTACTATTTCCACCAAAGCTACGACCCCTACCGAACTGAACCACCTCACGTCTCGCTGGAGGCGTACGATCACCACGAAAGGAAGAGCTTGGCCCGTACGTCCTCTGAGACTCAAAGCTGCGACAACCTCTCCCATTCTCATATCGACCATGAGATGGAGAACATCCAGCAAACAACCCACAACCAGACTCAAACTGTCTACCACCAGAACCAACTCCACGACCTCAAAACCCAAACTCAGCACCTCTCTGGGGTGAACCGGTATGACCGATTTCCCTGACCGGTCTGATCGGTTTCCTCCTGGCATCACCCCGGTCCCGATCAGCAACTCTCCTACCACCCCAAGCTGGTATAGATCTCACCACAACCTTTCCCGTAGGTAGTGGCATACGAGGCTCAGGCACACCATGAGAATGGTGGTACCTGTCCTTGTTTGCCCACTCCTTAGCCAACCACTCATCCCTCTTCCTCTTGTAGCAAAACTCACCAACGTGACCATCTCTCCCACAATACTCACAATGGAATCAGACCTGTTTTGGCTTTGGCTGTGCGTTCTCAATGGGTTTTTGGAAGATGTCTGTTATGTGGGGAAACACGGGTGGATCTGGAGTTGTGTCAAGCTTGTTTCGTAGGTAATTAGGCTTGGGTGCATATTTGTTTGTGGGTGTAGTTTGTGGTGGCATTGGGATGTCTCCAATATTCCTCTCATTCTCACCACTACACTCACCAATCTTCTCTGACCCTAAAGCCTGACCATCAAAGCGCTTAAAAGCTGCCATCATCACACTCAACTGAGGCTCATGACCTGATTACCAACTCATCGTTTCTCTCAATTCATCATTCTCATCCTGCAAGCGATCAACATAATGTGCAAGTTCCATATTCTTCAAAGCATGCAATTCACATGTAGAACAAGTAGTAGGAATAGGAGCTTTGAACTCAGCCTCAAGGGAAACAATCCTAGCACGTGAATCATCAAATTTAGCATGCAACACAGGACAAGATTTGCAAGCACCAAACAAACTAGATCTAGCTTTCAACTCATCCAACTGAACCCTAGCCACATCTAGTTCCTCAACTATGAGGGAACACTTTTCTTTCAGAGCAGTCAAATCAGACAGGAAAACGGAGCAATCCCTACAATCAACCTCATCTGTAACAATAGGAGTAGATTTCAAAGCATCCATAGCAAGCATATCATCAAGATGCCTAGCCCTAGCTCAGCCACTTTTTCTCTAGCTTTCTCAAGAGAGGCCCTAAGCTCTCTCCTCATCTTCTTAGCATCTCTAAGCACACTATCACGATTATCTAGCAATTCATTCAATGTAGCATTCTCCTCAAGCAACGAGTCAATCTGGGTGGAAGTACCTCATCCTCGGAGTTGGAGTCCGAGACCTTCTTGTTGCTCTTCTTGCTACTCGAACTGTGTGCCATGCCGCAGAAGCTACTCGCTGCCATGAAGCTCAGCCTGTTGAAGTTCTTGCTCCAGTGCCTCTTGCTCTTGTGCCTTCCATGGTCTTCATCTTCACTGCTCGAGCTCAATGTGGTTTGGAAGAAGAGGTGTCCACGTCACTCGCACTAGCCACCATCGCTCTGGACTTCTTCTTGTGGTAGCCGCCCTTCTTCTTGCCCTTGTACTTGTCTCGGCTCTTGTGCTTGGGGTGGTGGTTCCGGGATCTGTGCTTGTGCTCGGTCTGCTTGTACTCGTTCTTCGGGCGATGCTTGTACTCCTACTTGTACTCGGGCTTCTTGTACTCAATCTTGTTCTCATCTCCCTCGGGACACTCGGCGAAGAAGTGCCCGTATTTCCCACATTTGTAACACATCCCTGAGTTCCTATTGAAGTTCCTCTTATTCTCATTCAGGCGCCCGAACCGCATGGTTAGCAAAGAAAGATGCTCATCATCCAATGCCTCGAACTCCTCATCTGGCAAAGAAACAAGAGCAGACAGAGAGAACATCCTACAAGAGTGATTAGAGTTAGTTCTCGGTCTAGAAACAAGAGCAAGAATATCATCAGCAAGACCCTTGCCCTTCTTGGCTCTCAGGTCACGGTCCACCTCGGACGACATGAGCTTAGAGAACAGCTCGTCCACCGTTAGGGTCTCATACACACTGGACTCCTGAATAGCCTCAACCTTCGCTCCCCATACATCAAGATCCAGTGCGTGTAAGAGCTTGATAGCTCTATCATGATCATTGTATGGAAGCTCGGTGATGCTGGCTCTCATGTTGTTCACAATCAGCGCGAAGCGCTCAAACATGGCATCCACAGACTCTCCGGGGAGATGAGTGAAATTCTCGTACTCTCTCCGGTAGGTCACAAAGTTACGCGCCTTCACCTGACTGTTTTCACCATGGGCATTCCTCAGCTGGGTCCATATCCGATTTGCCAACTTCTCTCCGTACACCCTATTGAACTCGGATGCACAGAGAGCACAATAGATATAGTCCACAGCCTTGTTGTTGGCATCGAACATATCCCTAGCGCTGGGTAAAATAAACGACTCTGGTATGAAATAGTTCTCGACAACCGTGACGTCCTAAATCAACTTACCCTTTCCTCACATGAACGCGCTCATCCGGGCTTCGCACATCTGGTAGTTCTTCCCATCGAAGTGGGGAGGACCTAAACCCTTCCCATAGTCTGCCATCTTTGGATTTCAACCGGTCAAGGTGTCAACGATCAGTATCCGGCTCTGATACCAATTGAAGGACCAGAATGGCGACTAGAGAGGGGAGGAGTGAATAGGAACCGATAAAAATTCTTCTCCAAAGAGTAGAACTTGACATATGGTCCCTAACGCAACTCCAAGATCCTCGACACCCCGCTAGCCAAATCCACGCAGCCACTAGTGTGCTACTAGACCTAGGAACTAGCAACACCCTCAAACAAATCGAGAACGCAGCGGAAAACAACTCAAGCAAAACTCTAGACCCAAACCGGTCAGACCGGAAACTCAAACCAATCAAACCGGTCTACTCAGACTTAGCCTCTCACAACACAGGGGAAACCGGTCAGACCGGTTTGGCAATCCGGTCTGACCGCTTTTGCCAGGAAAAACCCCACAAGATCCTCAAGGCCAAAAACTAAGCAACCGAACTTGAAACTTGACAAAACTTGGACCAGGGGACCTTCTAGTGGAGAAAAAACTTGCCAGCCCAAAATCTCCACGAAAACCCACTGTGAGCAAATCCGGTCAGACCGGTTTTGGCCTGGGCACTTCAGTAGAACTCCACCCGCGGGAAGAACTCAAACTTCACCTCAATCAATCCCCCGATTCGCTCCACGAATTCAAGCAAAACTTTGGAGATAGGTGTAACACCTCATGGACAAGCCATGCCTAAGAGATCGTCCCCAAAGATCTACTATATCAAGAGGAATCGAAGGATGAACACCAAGAACACCTTTTCCCGGAACCGAAAGAAAACCCCAAATTTGAGCACCCAAACCCACGGATTTTGAGAGGGGATCACCAAGAAAAGAACCTCAAGGGGCTCATGTATGCATCCCACAACAAATCCACAAAGGGGAGACCTCAAATCAACCACAAGAAAATCACCAAGAAAAGGCTCCGGAAATCCACAAAAAGGAAAACAGGAATCACCACCACAAACACTAGAGGAACCACGCCGAACGGACGTTAGCATGCGTCCGTTACCGATGACTTTCCTATTGGAGACGCGTGGTTTTTAGGACGCGTCTCATTTTATGACGACCCAATTGGCGACGCTTGTTTGGACCTAGCATCTCCTTTGTTTTCTCACAATATAGACGTGTGTTTTTATTACGGGTCGTTGTATTTGCGTTCCGACTACTCTGCTATCTCCGACAACTACACTCGCTCTCTCTCCTCTGAGGGCCCTACTCGCTCTCTCCTCGCCGTTGCTGCAGCAGCATTTTCGCACGCTCTCTGAAGGCCCCACTCGCTGCGTGCGCGCTCTCTCTCCTCAGAAAGCCGGCGCTGCAGCAGGCCGGCCGGCCGTGTGCGCGACGGCGTAAGGTGCCAGCGGACGTCGACCGCGGCGCGGCGTCCCTCCGCGTCGTACGTCGCCGTACGTCCTCCAAAGCAGCAGCTTATCATCCTCATCCTCGGGCTCGGTGCCATCCTCCGCGTCGTCGCCGTCGCTGCGGTCGCGACGCCCAGCTCGTCCTCCTCCTCGGAAGCGCTCGCCTTGTAGAAAGTCCTCGTCAAGGTGGAAATTGCCCCCTTTTATTGAACTAAGCTGTCCTAATCCTCTTACTCATCGGTTTTGGTGATGCATTATGCTCATTTGATGTATGCAAATTGCAGATGGCTGCTGCTGCTCGGGCTTGGATGTACTGTAGTAAGTCCCGAGATTGGGCCAGTTTCTTAAGGGGGTCAATGGTTTTGTAGATCAAGCAGAGGCGGATATGAGAAACCATGGTGTTCAGGCAATGCTTTGCCCCTGTATAGATTGTCTCAACCAGAAGAAGTTCGGACAACTGGATAACATTTTTCATCATTTGATCACACGTGGTTTCAAAGAAAATTACACGTGTTGGAATAAACATGGTGAGGAAGGGCTTAATGAAGTCGAAGTAGGATGCCTAAATGAAGGTGAAGCGCAACACCATGCTACGGGCCTTAATAATGAAGGGGCAGCGCTATGCCATGATGAAGAGCTTGATGAAGTTGGAGTTTTTGATGAGGAAAATGAACCATTCCCACCAATTTTGATGAGGCCTAAGGATATCACTGATCAAGAAGTTACGGGCTTCAATGATGGTGAGTTGTTGCAACATGTGCACAATGTTGATCAAATGTTGCAGGATGTTGAGTTTCCATGAGTGTATACAACTTCTGAATTAGCGAGGCTGAAGCAGTTCGTTGAAGATTCAAAGAAACCCCTCTATCCTGGTTGCAAGAAGTACTCTCGCGTTTCTGGTGATCTAAAACTTCTGCTGCTTAAGGCAGATCATGGTTGGAGCAACAAAAGTTTCAAACAACTATTAGATCTCCTTAAGGACATGCTACCCGAGGGAAACCAAATAGCCGAGTCTGTCTATGAGGCAAAGAAGATAATTTGTCCTCTGGGAATAGAGGTTGAAAAAATTCATGCTTGCAAGAACAGTTGTGTATTGTTCCGTGGAGATTATGCAGACCTTGACAAGTGCCCCAAGTGTGGGTTCGATTGGTACAAGAGGAAAAAAGATGGTGGTGATGATAACAATGCTGATGATGATGAGAACGAGCCCATGGAGATCACAGGCAAGAAGAAGAAGAAGGTTAAAGGGGCTCCTGTGAGGGTAGCATGGTATTTTTGCATCATTCCTCGGTTGAGAAGATGGTTCGCCACACAAAAGGAGGCCCAACTCTTGCGTTAGCATAAGACACGAACGAAGGAAGTTGGCAAGATTAAGCACCCCGCAGATGGCCAACAATGGCAAAACATTGATTCCCACTTTAAGGAATTTACCGGTGAAAGCAGGAACATTCGGTTCGCTATGAGCACAGATGGCGTGAACCCATTCGGTAACCAGAGCTCAACACATAGCACGTGGCCTGTCGTGCTGTCCATGTACAACCTTCCACCCTGGCTATGCAAGAAATAGAAATACATGATGCTGACAATATTGGTCTCCGGGCCAAAGCAACTTGGCGACCGTATTGATGTCTACTTGAGGCCACTAGTTGATGACTTGAAGATACATTGGAAGCCTGGTGTGAAGGAGGTTTGGGATGAGTTCGGCCGTGAGGAGTTCACATTGCACGCCATGTTGTTCACCACCATCAACGACAACCCGGCTCATCGCAACCTTTCTGGCCAGAGTAAAAGGAAAGGTGCAGCTTGCCCACACTGCTTGGAAGAAACTTGTGTAGTGTGGCTAAGAAATTCAAAGAAATTCTCATTTATGGGGCACCGTCATTTCCTCAGCAAGAAACATGCTTATCGGGACATGGATTGTCAGTTTAATGGGGAAAAGGAGAATCGACAGGCGCCAATGCATGTGACTGGAGATCTGCTCCACTTGCAAGTCAAGGACGTCGAAACTATCGAGGAGTTACCCAAATTGTCTGAAAAGAAACTTCGCAAAAGAAAGAAGCGAGATGGTGAAGAAGAAGAAGAAGGGCGAGGAATATGGAACAAGAAATCAATTCTATGGGAGCTAGAGTATTGGCCGCTTTTGCATGTGCGTCATTCGATTGACAACATGCACGTCAAGAAGAATGTGTGTGAAGCTACTTTGGGAACATTGCTACAACAGAAGTCGAAAGGAAAAGATCATAAAAATGCAAGGGAGGATCTTAAAGAAATGGGCATTAGGCCGGAGCTCTATGTAGAGGAAACAGACACGGGGATGGTCCTTCCCGTTGCTGCAACCACCTTGTCAAAGGCAGAGAGAAAAGAATTCTGTAAGTTTTTGCATGGGTTGAAAGTACCTTCAGGCTACTCATCGAACTTCAAGAGGCTAGTGTCGATGAAGGACATGAAAATGAATTTCAACTTGATGAAATCTCATGATTGCCATGTGTTGATGACATCTATTCTTTCTGTTGCACTAAGAGATATCAAGACAGAACTGGTTCGTGACGCGGTCACGAGCTTGTGTTTATTCTTCAATGAAATAGAACAGAAGGTGATTGATGAGGAAAAACTATTAGACTTAGAGAGGAGGCATTTCGAGACCCTATGCCTGCTTGAAGCTACCTTCCCACCATCATTCTTTGATCTCATGCTGCATCTAACAACACACCTTGTGAGGGAGATCTGGTACCTTGGCCCATCTTACCTTCATCAGATGTTTCCATATGAGAGGTACTTTGGATTCCTCAAATCATTGGTACATAACAGGTCATTTCCGGAGGGAGCTATTGTTTGTGGCTATGAGACCATTGAAGCAGTGGAGTGGGCCATGGGTTATATGGACCCCCAAAACCCCATTGGTGTGCCTTGTTCACGGCATGAAGGTAGGCTTTCAGGTGTTGGGACCCTTGGGAAAAGTCAATCACTCCGCACCCAGAGGACTTCAGGAAGGCTCATTTCACCATGATAGAACAGAGCGTAGAGGTTACACCATTTGGCAATGAGCACAAGCAACAACTACGTGAACAAAACCCTGGCTGTATTGAGGATTGGGTTGCAAAGAGGCACATGCAATGCTTCAACAGGTGGCTCTGAGATTATGTCCAGCAGAGTGGCAGCGTTGCTATAACCGATGATCGAAGAAAACTAGCAGCAGGGCAATTATTCACTATTACAACATATCAAGCAATGGATATCAATGGATACACGTTCTACACCATGGCCCAGGATGCCAAGAGCGTCTATCAAAATAGTGCTGTGCATGTATGGGCCGTCGACAATAAGAAGAACACAGCCACATATTATGGTCCAATAGAGGAAATTTGGGAGCTTGATTATGTAGGATTCAAGGTAGCCTTGTTTCGGTGTAGATGGGTCACCAATGCGAAGAGCGCTATGATCAAGGACAAACTTGGTTATGTTAGTGTTGATCTCTGGGTCTTTGGTTACAAAACCGAACTGTTTGTGTTCGCCAAGGATGTTGAGCAAGTGTTCTATGTACCTGACCTTGCAAAGAATAACTGGAGTGTGGTTTTGCCTGAAAAAAAAAGGATTGTTGGGGTTGAAAATGTTGTTGAGGAGGAGGAATACAACCAGTTTGACGAAAGTCCATCCTTTCACACTTCATACATGCCCCGAGTCTTGGGAGTTGACAAAACACCATACTTGCGAAGCGACCATCGTGAAAAGATCCATATACAAAAATCAAAGAAGAAAAAGAAGCAAGATTGATTTCTGTTGAATCTGATCCTTTTTGTAAAATGCAGGGATGTCTATTGCTGGAAATGGAATCCTTTTTGTAATATATATAGGATGTGTATTGGTGGAATTTGAATCTCCTTTCTGTAATATATGATGCCTATATATTCTACCTAATATACTGCCTAAGATGCCTATATATTCTACCTAAGATACTGCCTAAGATGCCTATAAGCGAGATGTGCAATTAGTAGTACCACTCATCGGAGAGTATTGATATTATTTTGTCTACATTTCGTCAAACATCAAAGAGTTTGACTCCTCGATAAACGAGATGTGCAATTAGTAGTATCCACTCGCTCATCGGAGACGCGTCTCCTGTATCTTCTCTCCAAAGTAAATAACCGTTGCCCCAACCCCTTCTTCTACCCGCGAAACCACCACAGCCCCTTCATCTACCCGCGAGAAAACCACAACTGCATACACTTCTCGTCGTGCCCCTCCGCCGCGCCCCTCCGTTGTGCCCTCCTCCGCTCCATGCCAAGCGACTTCCCTTCCACGCCGGCACTCATGGCATCGAGGGAGCACCCGCGGTTGCTCGTGGAACTCCCGGCGGAGGTGCTGGCGATCATCGTTGGCCGAGTCGGTGCGACATCGAATCAGCGTATGGAGGACCTCTGCAGCCTACGGGCAACCTGCAAGGACATGCTCCGCCCCTGCCGCGACAGAGACGTCGGTAGGCACCTGGCACTGGATCGGGTTCTAGACGAGCAGATGCAGAACAATGACCCCGTCGGCTATGACGTCTTCCTTCGTAGCCTGGCTGCAGCTGGCAACCCGGTGTCCTGCTTTCTCACCGGGATGGACGACATCTTCGGCAGGAACCGCAGCCCTCATCCGCCCCTCGACGAGCTCCACCACGCTGCCAAAGACGGGCACAGAGGGGCGGCCTATGTGGCCGCCGTCTTCCTCTACAGAGCCAACAGCAGGGCCAACGTTGACGCCACTGCAATTGCGTGAATGAAACAGGTTGAGGGCGAGGAGCAAGGGCAGTGGCGTCCGCGTTTGATCAGCAATGTGCAATCCTTAGATTTTCGGCATCGTGGGGTCAATCTGGCTTGGCAAATTAGGAGTGTCGCCCTCCGCTGTGGCCTCCGCCGGCCGACGCTGCCAACGGCGGTGGCACAAGGCAACATTCAACATTGCGCAGGCAAAGCATTCTGCGGTACGGCGCCGAGCCGGAGGGGGTTTTGCATGTATTTCTATAGTGATGAATATAGGCTTCGTTATGAATGTAATGTCTTCTTCTATCGTGTAAAGTATCATCCAATCGGTTATTGATAGACAAGATTTGATTTCTCACATTTCTAAGTGAAATCCAAGGTTGCGGCGCCCTCTTCTTCCTCCTCTGTTCTATTGGAATGAAGAACAGTTTGTGTGGGAAAATGAGACGAGGATTAACCATCTCGCGTCTCTACTTAGGGTGGGGCTCAGTCCTATTGGAACGAAGAACAGTTCTCATTTCTCCTTTTAATCTGCAGTCAAATTTTGTAACATGTATTTCTCCGTCGTGCTTAGTCCAAATTTAATTATTTTTTTCCTAGTTTTTTTCTAAAATCCCCATCTTTTCATTAATTTCATTGTTTAGTGTATATTCCGTTTCGTGAATAATGTTTATATGCCTTTATCTTGTTCTTTGTAAGTACAACATAGAAATAATATTTGTTTTCCACAACCATTAGTAATGAAACTTTGTATTTCGTGATCTTAAGGTGAACACATACTTGTGTTAAAATTTCAAATGCGTACGAGATCGAACATGTTGCAAAGTGTGGAAAACTTCAATGTTCAAGCAACATTCTAGGAAACTATGTGAGAGATGTAGCCATTTGTACACAAGTGTATTCTTCCTTTATCGAAACCATTTGAATTTTTTATGACAGGTTTAGGTACCCAAATTATGTTTCCACGTAAATTTGTAGAAATTTTGGAGAAAAATAAGATGTTATTAGAATTATTACATCACAAGCATGAGATGTATATTCGAATTATAAGAATGTTAGGTATACAAGTGTGACTGTTGATATTTTATTAAAATACTAAATGTCCAAATATGAATTGATGTTATTTTTAATGAATTTTTAGGCGCTGTTTTACCGGCTCTAATATTTGATGGATGCGAGTTTCAGTTCTAAAAAATAGTGTCGGGCCCAGGCGTCAGTGTCAGCAGCCTATGTAAAGAAGATACCTGCCGACGAAGGCGACGCGGGTTTACTAACCAGCGTCGGCGATGACTATCCATTGTCAGCGCCAGCAGGCAAACCTTGCGCACGCTGTTCAAAAATTCCCACCTTTATTGACTATAATGCCAATGGAATTCCAATTCCACTAGAGAGCCGTTCAAGAGCACGCCAGTAATTTTCGTGAACATAGTAATGCGCGCGCAGGGGACATATACTCAGGAGTCTAATTCAGACAGATCCACCACGCCCGCACTCTCCCCGCCGCTGCCCTGCTCCTTCTCCAGCCCTAGCCCGCTGCCGCCGCTCTCCCCGCCGCAGCCCTGCTCTTCACCCGCCCCACCGTTCCTGACGTGACGTCAGCGAAGCGGCTCCAGCCGTAACGACGGTGACGAGGACGCGGTTACTGGCGTGCGGATGGCGTCCCGGCCAACCTAGAGACGGTGACGCGGATTCGGCATCCCCGGCCACGACGACGAGCTGGCCACCACAGGTAATGAGGCGACGCGGATCGGGCCTCTCTGACCACCACGAGAACAATGTTGGGTATTTTAGCGTCACACGAAATAAATCCGCAAGTGCACGGATACCGTTGTAGCTTTCTCCTCAGAGTATTCCAAGGGTATCGAATCCAAGGGAACGTGTGTGCACTAACTTCGTATTAGTAGGTCCAAGGACACACCCAGATAAGAGGCAAGGATAGAGAGGGTTCCTAAAGATAGCACTATAGATGAGATTAAAGGTCGATCTCTAGATAGAACTTGGCTTAGGGTACTGCTAGCCCTGACTTAACAGGCGACTCCGGTACGCGGATCTATGTGGAATGGAGCTTTGACTATATCCAGCTGCGGAGGATCAACGAGGGCCAGACGGGCTGTCACCACCACCTGGACTGCCTCTACCTAACCTTGGGATAAGCCGAACGAATGATAACCGGTAGCGTGACACAACGTCTACGCTGTGGTTACTACCGTAGCCAACGGACTACTACACTCTGTACTTATAGAACTATGACCACGAAAGACAACTGATCTCACTCACTATAGGTAATACTAGCTTATACTAAAGGCATACAAGTGAGCACTCGACCCCGTACTATGTGTTGACGGCTGTTAAGTACCATATTTATAGCCGTCAACTCCTGCATTTTGACATGAGAAATATACATTCACAGTAGAATAGGGCCTTATACTGACAAATTCCACAAGCGGTAATGTATATTTGAATACAGGCAATTAGCACAAGAAATAGAGCAAAAGCACACCTTATCCATCCACCTCATCAAACCAAGCTTCTCCACCTCAGCCAATGAGGGGTTGCCATGCAAAGTGCCACGGATTGGTGATGTCACCAATCCAAGGGAGGAAGTCTTGGCGAATCAGAAGTCGCCACGCGTGTATCACATGGATCCCATGGCCCACCAGAGCGCCTAAACTGCCTCAAAACCACGTGGACACCTGGAACCGCCATAATGACCCACCTGACAGCCACCACGAGAAAGCACAAGACGAGGTGGGCCACCAGGGGGTCGACCGAACCCTTGGTTCGGCCGAACCGACCTTGCGTCGGTTCATCTCGGCCTTCCACGTGGTGTCTCCTAATTGGCTCCTGACTTCATTCCCGGGGTGTTTGGGGTGCCTCCACGCTAGTGTTCAAGCCTATAAATAGAAGGAGAGGGGGTAGAGAATAGGACACACACTTCTTCTCCTCCTTCTCACTTTTGCCTTTTGGCTTCTCTCATTAGGAGAGGAGAGCTCTATGCATAGGATTAGTGCTGGCTTGCAAGTGCTTTAGAGATTAGAAGGAAGGTGGGTGGTGTCTTGGGGTTGTGCCATGGTGTTTGGCACATTTCCTCAAGAACAATCCTCTACGGATGCTTCTGTTCTTCATTTAGAATAAAGTGAGTATTTTGACATTCTCAATTATACTAAAGTGGCATTCATACTGTGTTCTTGTGTTCTTCGTTCGTTCATCATTTAGAGGCTCGTGTTCTTCACGAACACGCTTCCTCGATCTAGTTGACGAGCGAGTCTCTCATACTTTCGTGTTTGTTCATAAGTTAGAGGCTTGTGTTCTTCATGAACATGACCCTTGATCTTCTGTTATTAACACCTAAGTTTGTATCCTGTTTGTATGCCTGCTAGTTTAATCAGAGTTAAGTGGATGCTCCTATATCCTAATCTAGATCAAGTTCATCTGTGATCCCTTGCATAGGATAGCGTATATCTGAGTGAGTTCGGGTCTCTCCCTCGTGGGTTCGTCGCTGCGTATTTATACGGAGTGCTATAGTGTTTCTACGGGATATCAGATGTAGTCGTGCTATAGTAGTAATCGGTGGTGTAGACGTGGTGTCTAGACTACGGGTTATCCTTTGAATGCCCTGTATCCCACGGTTTGTCTTGGGGTAGGCCGTGGTAGTGACAGCCGTTGGACCCTCTGAAATCCCCCATGTTCGGATACAGCGTGTAGGCAACCATTTGCCGTGAACCAACTGTTATAGCCAGGAGGGGCCAGTGTCCGAAATGAGAGTTCCTAATCGAGAGGTTGTTCTCAACTCTGCATGCTATCAGCAAGATCCTTTCCATCTTCATCTCATCCTTTAGAGTTGTGTCCTTGGATCATTCATCTAGGATAGAAGATAGTACACATCGTTCCTTGGATTCGATACCCTTTGGAATACTCCTTTGGGGAACTACTACAGCGGTATTTCCGTGCGCTTGCAGTATACCCGGTTGTTCTTATACGCTCCCTCTAGGTGCGCAACTAGTGGTGACGTTAAGAAACGCCAACAAGCATTTCTGGCGCTGTTGCCGGGGAACGGTAGCTGTATCTATCTTCGAGCCTAGTGGTCCTCATATTTATCTTTTTTTCGTTTTCTTCTACCTTCACCCCTGTTACCCATCAGATATCCTTTGTATTTCTTTCCTTCTACCTTTACCCCCACTACCCATGGTGAAGCTTTCCTGTAAAAGCATCAGTACCCCCAGGGATGAGCTCCCAGAGCCACCACCTTCGGTGCGCCTTTTTCTCACATCTGGCTGTGAGCCTCTCCCTGCGACGATCGATAACATTTGGTACACTATCTTCTCTGGTTTACCGAGCAACAACCCATATTACCATCTTCGTGGCTTCGAGAACTTCTGTTCTCTCATCTACACTATGGGTATGACTTTGGATACCTTCAAGTGGAAGTTATTTCCGTACTCTCTTGTAGGGAAGGCGGAGCAATGGTACACATATACCGTAGGTAACTTGAACGATAGTTGGGAAGAGCTTAGAGACAAGTTTTGCTTTGAGTTCTTCCCTCCATCTCGTGTTGCTGCTCTATGGGAGGATATCCATTGTTTTCAACAGAAAGGGAAGGAAACGATAGAAATGGCCTGCTCTAGATTTACATGCTTAGTGTATTCTGGACCTCCCTTGTTGATGACTGATTCTCAGTTGCTTCGCAAATTTTATGATGGTCTCAACAAAAGGTCTATCTGTCATCTTGACTTTGGAAAGCCATTTCTTGAGAGGGAACCGGCTGAAGGTTGGAGTTTCCTGAACACCTACTTCGAAGACGATCCCATATCCTACCAAGAGGAATCCGAGTCAAGCCATGAGAGTCCTTCAACATCCAAGTCCGAGTCTTCATCTTCCGAATCCCAAGACTTGTCTGTTGAGCCCTCTCCTGAACCCCGAGCACCAAAGGAAGATGAAATTCAACCTTCGGTGTTCACTTGCAAATTCGAGGATGACCCTTCTAGAAATCCTTCAGACACCTCGAATTCTGCTGATGCCCAATTAGGGGAGGATCCTTATTCTATCCACACTGATCATTCTAGAAATCTTTCGACATAACCTCCCCTAAGGCCTGCGGTGCCTCCTCTACCTCCTGATCCTCCTGACGACACATATCTTGAGGAGGCTACGAGAGAGGAATGGTCAGAAGGAGTGACACAATTTTCCGATGCAACATGGAATAGTTCACCTTCTCTAGTTGTCCCTTGCTCTATTAGAGGCACTGTCGTAGAGGCCCATTGTAACCCCATCATGGAGGTCAACATTTTGCCATGGCACTTAGCGAAAACTCTTCTGGGCAAAGTCCCGCTAGCATCATCCGACATGCTCCTCAAGACTTGTCCCTTTGGACACGTTCTTGAATGTCGGGGCATCGCAAGTGTCGTGCCGCTTATCATAGACGGGATCGAGGCTAGTTTAGACTTTCACATCTTCGATGTTCTTGATCTCGATCTTCTCCTAGGCTCCCCTTTTGAGCAACTCTTCAATACATCTTTAGGGAGCCTAGATGATAAGTTTAGGGGAGTCGCTTTTGCCACTGCTACCCCTTGTTCGGGACATCCTATGGCAAGGCCTCTTCCTCAGCAAAACCCACTCGAGAAGATGACACATACATCTCCGTTCGCATCATCCGAGCCCATTCTCATTAAGGTTGTAGAATCTTCTACTCCTCATGAGTACGACTTGGGAGACTCTCTTCACCTCTGTGAAGGCGAACGATCGTCACCACTCTCGACCGAGTTTCAGCCTCTTCCCGCTGGCCCTTATCATGTTCCTTTCGATCATGATCGAGAGTCAACATCGAGCTTCCACGATGACTCTCTTGAGATGGAGAATTCACGGGCCATGGAACCTTTCGAGGCACTGACTCTGGAGTCCAGAGGAAAGGATTCCACACACGAGCATGGTAGCTTCATTCTTGATTCACCATACAGACTATGCTCGCATCATGTCCCTCTAGAGTCAGACATGCTTAGTGCGCTGAGCACGCATGAGGGCTGCAACCACCTTATGGTCCTCTTTTCTAGAAAGTTCAGAAGGTTGGTTGTAGATGTATATGTTTACCATAAGCATTGCAGATTTCGTGTGTGCACTATAGCACTAACCTTGTAGCTGAAGCTTCACTGATACATCAAGGATTGGTGGTGAGACGGGAATGACACCACCAACGATAGCTGCAAGATGAAGTTCCCATGGTCGAGCTTATGACCCTGAATAAACAAAGCACTCCCAGGAGATAGCCTGGATTAGGTTAGGTTTTATTTCCCTTTTCGAATAAAGGCAAGAACATGTTTTTAGGATAAGTTGTCCTTCGGGTATTTTTGGTCACTAACCTTTCAGGTGGAGATTGAAAAGGAAGATGGACAGGTGATGCCTACGAACATGTGAGCCACATCAGCTGCAACACCTAGATAAGCTTTGGTGAGGGAACATTTACAAAAGGAAGCTTGATCACCACACACTTGAGTTTTGTTGCCTAGCAATGCAAACTTCAAGTGTGGGGGAGGTATGTGAGCATCCTGAGTAAAGTTCCTCCTATACTAAATCTTATCCTGGTGTGGAGATGATGTCAGCTCTTGCATCTTGCCCACTAGCTAGGTAAGTCCTGCTTTTGAAATTAAACAAAGCCCTTCCGGGAGGTTCCCGAGGTTCACCGTCTTATGCTCATGCTTATGTTCCTTTTCGAAAATAGCTTGATCATGCTTTCATGCTTCCTTTATCTTTTGTTTGTATGCTCTGGTTTGAATGTGTGTTTCACGAATATACTATCATAGGCTGTTTTAAATTAAGCATGGTGCTTAGGTTAAAATTGTCTTCTTCAATTAAAACAAGACATGGTGTCGAGTTTTGATTGATGAACCTTAGAGTTATATCTTCATAGATCTTGGTTGCATATATGCTGACTAACCCCTGCAAAAAATTGTCAAACTCGAATGGGTAAGTCATTGAGCTAAATTCAAAGGGAAGATAAGTTGAGGTGTCAAGATTCATGTTGCACATCATGTAAAGGTGGTACATATGACCTCTCAAAGGTCCAAGGTAAGTATATTCCCCTTTGTGTATAATGTGTAGCCTTGATCTAACCCTTCTTGAGCAAATGACATGGTGATAATAAAATAAAATAAAAACAACAAAAATATTTGAATTTGAATAAAGGCTCTATGGTTCTCGAACCAGTAGAGTCCATCCTTTGTTTTCATTTGTCATTTGAAGAACATCACCAGGTTCAACCACTAGTGTGGGGGAGTTCTCTCGAGCTCATCATCGACATATCCACTCGAGAACTCCCACATAGGCGCTGCACAACATCCACTACGCCTTCATGACAAGAGCAAGGTAAACTAGAGTGACCCGGCTGCCCTCTGGTCAGCCGAATCACCACTAGTCTTCCTTCATCTCTTATCCTTAAGAAGCGATGGTATGTGCACCCTCTACCTCACTTTCCTTTATCCATGAGTTTGAATGAATTTCAATTCATATCCTCTACATCAAACTCAGCAATCCGTGCTATGCTTGCTCTACATGGTTCCTGTGGTTGGCTTGCATACGTTTTATTCCTTACTTATCATCTTGATGCTTGTGAACAAATATCATTAGAGAACTCATGCTTATCTAAGTAGTTGGTGTTTGTGATATGGTTTGATGAAATGACCTTCGCTCTTTACGTTTGAGTGCTTGGGAATTTTTATTTGAAAATCATGAAAACCTTTTGCAAAGCTCCTCTTTGATATGCCACCGTCCTACTAGAGCCATATGATATACTTGAAAACCTTCTACTCATATGCTGCTTGTCATTGCATTGAGCTTTGTCAAATCCTGTGACCCTTCTGAGAATTCTTTTCATTACTTTCATGATCAAGATTCATGTGCACACCACCTATATCCCCTTGCTATGCTTCTACACTAGAAGTTAGCATTGTATCATTCATCCGTTCCATAAAAATAAATCTCCATATGTGGTGTGACATCTCTCTCCAAAAGTATCCTTCAAAAGAGACATGGGCTATGAAAAAAAAGAGAGAGACACATGCTCAAGGCATGATGAAAAAAACAGAAAAAAAGAAAAAAAAGAGAAAGAGAAAGAATAGCTCATGTCCAAAATAAAGGAGAAATAGGAGAGAGATGAGATCATGCAAAAAGAAGTTCCATAATCTTGATGGTAATAACTAGTGTCCATTCCGGGGCTAGTGTCCACCTTACCATCTACCAACATTCATCATATATATATATGGTAATATCTAGCACCCATTCCGGGCCTAGTATCCACCTTACCATAATCACAATATCCATACACGTGCACATCTTGATCTGATTGTATGATTTGATTTTCTCTGTGGATCTAGTCTTTGACTTTGCAATATATGTGATGCAAGTATGCCTTATCCTTTATCCTACCCTGAGCTCCACATATAGCCATCATTAGAAGTAGGATGAAGAAAGGCAATCTAATGCCTTGGTGAGGACATATACACACTGAGTGATTCAAGAGAATCAAATGAGGAGCGAAGCAAAGTTTGTTTTGAAAATTTATTGCAAAACCCCAAGTTACTTGACATTATGAGCAGGAGTGATTTGATTCATGACCGTTCCATTCATCACCACCCAAGATAGCATGATAGACACTTCAGAGTTCACAAGTACAAGGTATGGTCTGGAATATCTCTTATGCTTGCTTCATACCTCTGGATATCTTGTCTCACCTTGAGCTGACTCCCTTTACTCGGGACGAGCAAAGGTCAAGTGTGGGGTTGTTGTTGACGGTTGAAAAGCGCTGCTTTTACACCGTCAATACCTACATAATATAATGGTAAAAGGATCATCAACACTAGAATAGGGCTTGATACTGTTGATTTCCTCAAGTGTTGGTGTTTCTAGCTTTTGTTGCAGGATGCACCGAAATGCGTGCCAAATAGTACAATTGAGAGCAAGTAGTCCAATGGCTATTAAAGGATGTCATCATAAATAACCTCAAATGCCAATTTGGACTGCACCATTGCGACGGGCTCGTCGAGATGATCGAAATGGACATATTATATGCCTACATCGGAGTTCGTATGCCCAAGATATGAAAAAGACAAAATAGGTGATGTGAGCACGGGACCCACGTCAGTCGGTCGACGTGTGCATGCCTGACACATGGCAGCTCCGAATTGGACAGCGGTTTTCGCACTAGATCGCTGACACGCGCGATCCGTAGGGCGACATGGCGCAGCCCCGTTGGCTGCCAACCCCCGCCTGCGAACTGCTGACGCGGCGCGGGCGGTCCCCGCTGGGCCATGCGTCGCCGATCCGCTGGCCCCCGCGGCTCACGCGGGACGCGCGCGGGTGCCGTGTGCGGGAAAGCCCCCCCCGGCCACCACGCATCGTCATGCGGGAGGTGGCGCCACGGTCAGCGCTGCCAGGCCCGGTTGGTTCCCCCGGTTCGGCTGGTTTTGCCCTTTTTAGTGCTGGTTCTTCCTACAGGACGCCCTGGAATGTCCGGTTCTGCACAGAATATTCCGGTTCTCGCCCGGTTCTTCCTGCCACGTGTCACTACATGATAAACTGCGCCCAGGGAAGATGAAAAAGTGGAGGCACTTGGAGCACCAAAGCAAGCCACCCCCTCCTCTATAAATAGGAGGGGAGGGGCTCTCATTTGGAACACATCCCTCTCTCCCTCTCCTCTCATTCTCTCTTGGAGAGGTGAGTTCTCACCTCTCCCATGAGTTGTGTGTGTGATTAGAGTGCTAGGTAGGATAGGGTGAGGAGTGAGTTGATGTCCTCGTGGATGCCTGTTCTTCATTTAGATCAAAGTGAGTATTTCAGCATTTCTTATTTAGGCTATAGTGGACATCATGCATGATTGATTTGTTCATGTGTTCGTGGCTCGTTCATAAGTTAGAGGCTTGTGTTCTTCGTGACACAAGGCTTCGATCCTTTAGAGCCAGATCCATAGTTCATGTACTTGTTTGCATGCTCTGATCCTGTTTAGCTAAGTAAGTCCGCTGTATCTCGTTTATCTGCATCCATAGTTTCCTTTCTGCTCTGTAGCTCAATAACTAGATCTGATTCCGATCTTCCCCTTGTTCGTGGGACCGTATCTATACAGTTGCTATAGCGTAGTTAGCGGGCTAGCATACGTAATCGCACTATAGTATTTATCTGGGGTACAGATGTGGTGTCTGGGCTCTGGTTTTCCTGCGAAGACCACGTACGATCGTAGCGTAGAGGTAGACCGCAGTGGTGACAGCCTGTTGGACCCTTTGTCAACCATCTACGTCGCGTACCGAGTTGGGCTCACTTGCCAGCACCTTGGAGTGTTGTTGCCCCGCGGGGATGACTGAGACCTGACAGAATACATCTTGAGAGCTAAGTCCCTTAAGGAAGTGCTTCTCAACCCATATCTATCCCAGCTGGAGTTTGGTGTCCTTGGACCATCTATACTAGAGTAGGAGATAGTGCACACCGTTCCTTGGATTCGATACCCTTGGAATACTCTCCTTCCTTGGGGAAGTGCTACAGCGGTATTTCCGTGCGCTTGCGTTATACCCGGTTGTTCTTATACGCTCCCTCTAGGTGCGCAACTAGTGGCGACGTTAAGAAACGCCAACACACATTGGCCCTCATGTTGTTGACTATGCTAGTGAAGCGCTGGAACATAGCATCGGTCGACTCACCGGGGAGAAGGGTGAAGTTCTCGTACTCTCTCCGGTGAGTGGAAAACAAACGGGCTTGCACTTGGGGCATTGACAACATGAGCATTTCTCACTTGAGCCAAATCTTTCCGACCACATTCTCTCCGTACACTCGCTCGAACTCCGAGGCACAGAGAGCACAGAACAAGTAATCAACGGCCTTGTTGTTGGCCTCACACATGTCCTGCAATCCAGGAAGCAGAAAACTGTCTGGGATGACATAATGAGGATTCTGAGTGACCTCCCAAATCAGAGTTCCCTTCCCACGCAAAAACGCGCCCATGCACCTTTCCCACATCGGGTAATTCTTGCCATCAAAGTGCGGAGGACCCAACCCCTTGCCATAATCGCCCATCTTTGGATCTTAGACTGGTTAGAATCAAGAAGGTCCGTAACCGGCTCTGATACCAATTGAAGGACCGAATAGGCGACCAGAGAGGGGGGGAGTGAATGGGAGCCGATAAAAATTCTTCCCTAAGGTCGAACTCAGCCTATACCCCAATTGCCACTCCGAGTGCTCCCACACACCAAAGAAGCGCTAGACAAGGCACACACAAGCTCACAAGATCAAGAGACAAGCCTTGAAGTAAACCGCTGAAGCACAAGACAAGAAACAAAGCACTTGGTCAAATCTGGAAACGACCAATGCGGACTGTCCGTGCAGTACAGGCGGACCGTCCGCTAGTGTACGGCGGACTATCCGCGGGTGCTGCCCAAACTGTCCGAGAAACGCAACAGAACCACCAGAGACGCACTGGAAAATTCGGACTGTCCGACGGGACCAAGCGGACTGTCCGCCAGTGTCGCGGACTGTCCGTGAGGCCTGATCAGACTGTCCGCCAACCTCGCTGGAAACCCCAGACAAAACGACCCTACCCCCAGACAAAAACTTGGCCGCGCAGACCGTCCGTGAAGCGCTCGAGAACTGTTCGCCAAACCTCTCGCAACAAAACCCTAGGGCCTAAACGGATCCAAACAAAGACGCGCAAGAACACGAAGAACACACACACTATTCAGTAGCTCGCGGACTATCCACCAAGGAGCCGCGGACTGTCTGCGTGTTGCGAACAGAACAGAAAACAGTCCGACCCGCGGGGTCAACTCTCCAAATCCATCACCGGATTTCCCAAACGCCAAAAGCTCTTGAAACAAGATTTGGGGAAGATGATAAGCAACACAAGAGGAAGTTATGCCCCCAAAAATCTCGACCTCTAAGCCACTAAAACGCTGGGAATCGCGGATCACACGAACCATCACCAAGAACTCAAACTCTGGCCAAAAACTCACGAATCGAAGGCTTTCCCCGGCGTTTGAAGGGTCAAGATCACACACAAAGATGCGGAAGGCATCCACCCATGATCCCCTCAAAGAAATCCGACGGAAAACGCCCTCAAATCCCCGAATCAAGCGAAGAACGAAACTCCCCAAAAATAGCCCCGAAAATGACACGAAAATCACAGAGCACTAGGAGATCACCGCAACGCTGAATGCTTCCATACATCTAGAGGTCAGAGTCTATACAGGAATCTAGCCTAAGGAATACAGAGGGAAAAGAAGAAATTCAGAGCAATCCACCGGGGGAGGAAAAACCTAGGGTCCAAGAGAGAGAGATGCCATCCACCTCTCCGCTATTTATACGAAGTCCATCGGAGGGAGGTAAATGACCATGCTACCCCTACAACTCAAATAGAAGATACCACCCCTCAGGGGCATTTTGTTTAAGTCTTCATCGAGCGGACACGCTTCCACCGCGGCCTTGTTTAGCATTGACGCAAGCCCCGCGATCACGCCACGTACCCCCCGCCTCGAAGCTTCCCGAAGCTCCCGGATCACCGTCTCCGTAGCCTCGGGCCTCCGGACTTGGTTTTGCGGCCCAAACCAAGAAACCGTCCACCGATGGTTTTGTGGGCAAACCACCAAACCCCGCGTGCAAGCTTCGGGCTCCATCCACTGCCTTGCACCGGCCCATGATCACGACTTCGGCCTGCCAGTCTTGCACCACACGGCTCGCACTTGACCCCATCGGCCGCCGGGTCCATCGAACCAAGCCTACTTGCCTCTCCATCACCCGGAGGCTGCCACGGCTAAGGCCTTTCGCGCTTGTTCTTCACCTGCACCGACACGAGTCAAGCCACAACCTGTACCTACACACTTAGCCAAGCATCAATCCACACAACGTTGTCAATCACTCATCACTAAGGAGAGACCCTCCACTGGTCCTCGGACACACCTGGTCCTCAAGTGCACCATCACAGCCCATCGATGGTGAACCTTGTTCACAGCCTATCGACGGTGATCCTTCTTCACAGGGTCACTCAGCACATACTGCTGCGAGTAGTACTCGATCCCGCGGGTCAAGGACACAAACCAAATGGCCAGAAGACAAGTTGACCGCAACTGGACTTGATAACAATTATTGGCCTACCCCAGATGCTACGAGGGATAGATTTGTATTGGTCTGTGGCCTCATTGCTCGAGAGAGGATGTCAATCAACAAGGCAGTTGAAGATCTCTCACCAATTGAGAAGGAAGAGATGTTCACAGTTTTAGAGGAAAAGCTAGATTACCCAGCCAATCTTGCTGAATCTGTTCGCAAGAAGGCAGTTAAGGCAGCTATGTCAGAGATTGCAACCTTGCAACGGCGGTTCAAGACCCATTTAAGAAAAAAATATGTGAGCCAAGAGGAGACTCCCTTTGTGAAGCATGCCTTTTTGCAGTCAGAAGACTGGACCGTGTTTGTGCAGGAAACCAATTCTCCTAGATTTCAGCGATTGAGCCAGGGGATGAAAGAAAAGAAAGCATTGCATGATAAGCCACACAGGACGGGCAGAAAAGGTTATGTTCATAAAAGGAAAGAGTGGGAGGAGGAGGATGCAAAGCTAGCTGAAGAAGGAAAACAGAACCCTTGGGACCAATTTCCTGGATGTTTGAGGCCTTATCTGCGGGCAAGGGTAGGGAAGAGGAAGACCACTAGTGAAGGAAGCGGGGACATAACATTCAGTAACCCTGCGGTGGTGGGGGTAGCAACTAGGGTGAAAACACTTGCAGCTCAGGCTAGCGATGGTTCTTTCGGGGTTAGGGAGAATGATATCCTCACCGCAGCACTTGAGACACCAGAGCATCGAGGTCGGGTCCAAGGCGTGTCTAGTTCACTTGGCTGGGGTAAAGGGTTTGGTGAAGAGTTTGCTGGAATGTACAGGAAGAAGAGGAACAAGAAGGCTGGACCGCAGCTGGAAGACCTAGTTTGTGAAGTAGTCACCAGAATTGTCTCCATTCTAGCAGAATCAGGCATTGATATACCGAAAAATGTACTTCATCCTCCCCAATCACCACTTGTCAGTAGCAGCGAGGAAGAAGATGTGCATGGCCTTGAGGAAGAAGATGTGCATGGCAGTGAGGAAGAAGAAGCACGTGGCAGAGAGGAAGACCATTGGCATGTCAGCGAGGATGAAGGTAGTCAACAGCACATTGATAGTTGATCGCCTATGCTGGACACAATAGATAAGCTGACAGAGCCAACCAAGTGTAGCCTTTTGGATGGCTTCGGGAATAAAGTAGAGCTCGCACTAGCCACTGTCTTTCCATTGCAAAAGACTCTTCATACAGTACCGGTGTAGGATGGGTATGCTGTGGTGCAACCTAGTTATGTGTGGGGCAATATGGGTCACTACCCTCTGCCTGTACCAATTGGGGTGGGATGAAGTAACAACCCTAGCTGAGGCTCTCTGTCTAAGGATCCAATGGTCAAAGAACAGGATCCATGAACCACCCATTACGAGAAATACCAACCCTGCTCCCACATCAGGTAGCAGGGGTACAGCATCAGATGGAGGTACTGCAGCTCAGCGTCAGCAAGAGAAAGCTCAGCAGCAGCAGCAGATCAGCAAAACTACGCAGTAGGAGCATCGACAACAGCAGGAGGAGGACAGGTAATCTCCGCCTAAGAAGCAGCAGCAGATCAGCAAAACTACGCAGCAGGAGCATCGACAACAGCAGGAGGAACCCAGGCAATCTCTACCTAAGCAGCAGCAGCAACCTTCGCAACAGGAGGAGGACAGGCAATCTCCGCCTAAGCAGCAGCAGCGACAGGCGGAGGACAGGCAATCTCCGCCTGAGTCGCAGCCACCGCAGAAGAAGGGGGCCAGGAAACCTTTGCCTAGAGATAAGCTTCTTATCTGTTTTTGGACAAAACGGGATCCAAAATACAAGCCTGTTGTGCCTATGTTGTCAGAAGCGGACTTACAGGCTGCTGGACCGAATTGTGCCAGGTTGCATGCTTATGCAATGGAACACAGTAAGGATAAACTTAGTTTTCCAGCGAAGTTGCCTGAAGACTCCTTTCATGGTGATGGTGATTTAATGTTAAACATTGCATTCAGTCACGTGTATGACCTTATAACCTTGGTTACTCTGGATGAGACCTTCTTGAGGTTGTGGACATTGTAAGTGCCTTAAAACCAAAATAGATATTTCTTTAATTTTGACCACAAAGTTCATGCATGCTAACATTTGGATTTTTTGTAGGAAAATGATGGACAAGGCAGCGGAGATGAAGATCAGTGTTGGGTTTTTGGATCCACAGGTTCTCACGACCACAAAGATTGATAAGGAGTCTAACCTTGTAATACAAGCATTGAGAAATGCAATGACGAGTGACTACGTGGTGGGTGCCTTCTGCACCGGTGGCCACTGTGTAACACTGATCATCTGTATGAAGTTCAAAGAGGTTTGGTATCTAGATTCTGCTAAACATCATCCCGCGCGAAAGTTTGAAGACCTCCGAGCGCTTGTGACTTGGTCCGTACCTTGTAGCAGGGCCTCTGAAATTCAATCTCTTAGTGTTTCTAATCGGTATTGCTGATCATGCAGGGCCTCTGAAAATAAATGCCCAAAGGACGAAGTGATGAAAGGAAAGAAGAAAAAGCTAAAATCCAATCAGACATTCAAGCACAAGCCAAATACCACTGTCAGACCGAGGTTTTTTTATGGTCCCTTCATACCAATTTGGTACTGCATTTACTTGTCATTTTGGTACCTCGATGCGCAGTGTGCTCAGCAGCCATCGGGGTCCTTTTTGCATGGATTCCATGTGGCATTCAATATGTTCAAACTACTCGAAGACATACCTCACATCAAGAAGGTTGTTGTAAGTAGATAATGCTCACCCTTGTCTCTGCTCATATTCTCCATTTGATTTTAGAAACTAATTTGTACTTGTATTCTCATAATTATTTTATTTTGCAGGATTTCAATCCTGCCCTAAATGTTTCTACAGAAGATCTAAAGCCGGTCTGGGAGATGTTGTGCGAGTACATTGTTAAGGAGATCCTTGATCGAAACGGCAACCTCTATAATGGTGTCAGTGTTTTAGACACCGAGCCTACGACGGGGTACCCGAAGTAGTAGATTGTGCGGTGGGGCTCGCCGAGATCAGGAACACGATGGTGAGACACGGGGCACACAATTAGATAGGTTCGGGCCGCAATGTGCGTAATACCCTACGTCCTGTATGTTGCGTCGCTCTGTATTGATTGCGTATGTTTTGAGAGGGGTCCCTGCCTCACCTTATATACCACGGGAGGCAGGGTTACAAGTCGGATTGGTACAAGGGTACTATTCGAGTAGGACCCGGAGTAGCCTATACAAGGTATGGAAAGCTATCCTAGTCTTAGAACAAGTCCTTGTCCGTCTTGTCTTGCCTTGTGGTCTACGGTACCAGCACCGTGGCCCACTAGTCGAGTAGTCCAGATGTACAGGAACTTATCTCCCAGGTATGGCCCACATGTGTTGGTGGGCCCAGGGATGCCTGGTCGACAAGCCCCTGAGTACTTTGTAGTCGAGTGCGATGCTCCAAGTAGTCTTGAAGGTCTTCACGAATAGTTCCCAAGCGTCCCCAAGTTCTACAAGCTTTAATCTTCAATAGTACTTGAATCATCACGAGGCTGGAAGGTACTCTAGCTAACTCCGCGAGTAGTCTTGAAGTCTTCTCGAGTTGTTCCCAAGCGTCCCCGAGTACTTCCCTTGAAGGTCTTCAATAATACCCGCTTCGTTCTTGAAATCTTTGCATCAAAGATCCATATGGAAATGCGATTACTGAAATCGCATTCCACATGGAATGTAGCCCCTGAGCCTTAGGTCGAATCTAGGATTCAAGCTGAGGGTCAATCTTCTACTCTTTGATCTTGCTCTGAAAAATCCGCAGAAAATCCGAAGAAATAATATAGGAATGCGATTTGAAAAAATCGCATCCTATATGCATGTAGCACCCGAGCCTTAGTTCGAATTGACAATTCTAGCTAATGGTCAATCTGTAGTCTTCGTCAAATAATCCCATAAAATCCTGAGAAAAACTGAAGGACACGTGGCACGGAGCCCCCGAGCCTTAGTTCGAATTGACAATTCTAGCTGAGGGTCAATCTGTAGTCTTCGTCAAATAATCCCATAAAATCCTGAGAAAAACTGAAGGACACGTGGCACGGAGCCCCCGAGCCATGAGTCGAGTACTTTCTCGAATTGAAGGATCCAATCTGACTGTAGAATAGTGGCCTGAATTCAGTGAACTGTAGCTGAATGAAATCCAATTCCATCGAGTAGTCGAGCCCCCGAGATGGAGCTGAGCAGGTTTTGGATTTTAGTCCTCTAACTTAGCCAAAAAGTTTGGCTGTGTGAAACCAATCTGTTGAATATGAAGGGTCACCAGGTCAAACCGTTAGGGTTTTGGTTTTATAACTACCCGAAGGGGTATCCCTTAGGGTTTCACTGCTCCCATTCGCCCTTAGATCAAGAAAGCCTTAGCATCCGTAGCCGCCGCAGAGTTCGAGCGTCCACGCCGGCAGGAGTTTGCGTCTCCACCCCCTCGCAGCCCTTGAGTCAATGCGAAAGAAGACTCTCGTGACTAGAAGAATGAAGCCAACGCCGTCCAAGGGTCAGAAGAGGAAGTCCGGTCGCAGCAAAAATCAGTTGCCGGAGCCGAAGTACAAGGCAGTGGTCATCACGAAGCCCCCGAGCCAGGCCGTCTCTTGGAAGAAGTCCAAGATGAGGGAAGAAGATATCAAGGCCCTCGAAGCCGGCGGGTTGTTGCGCGAGAAAGTGATTGCTGGCTAGAGCTCTACTGCCGGAGATACGTGGCCGATGGAGAAAAGCCCAGATGAAATCCCGATGTTCGGCCACTTCGTCGAGCGTGGGTTGACGTTGCCGTCATCGGACTTCTTCAAGGGCTTCCTCGACTTCTTCAAGCTGGAGCACGTGCATCTCAATCCAAACAGCATCTTCCAGATTGCAGTGTATGTGCACTTCTGCGAAGCTTTCCTTGGAATCCGCCCACATTGGGCTCTGTTTAGGAAGATCTTCCGCTTGAAGCCGCAGCCCAATGCCAATTTCCCGGTGGTAGTTGGTGGTGCTGGTCTCCAGATGCGCTAGAAGGCACAAGAGTTGTACTTCAAGTACGACTTGATTGACTCAAATCAAGACTGGAAGACCAGATGGTTCTACATCGACAACGCCCCGCCTCAGCTGCTGAAGCCCAGCATGTTCGCGCTGGTGTATGACAGGCTCTGGAAAGATGAACCAATGATGTAGGAGTGCATTCAGATCCCAGGGCTGCTGGCGAAGATTGCGCAAAAGAAGGTGCAAGGCTTGACTGCTGAGAGAGTAGCCTTTAGCTTCATAAAGCGACGGGTACAACCCTTGATGCAACGGGAGCATCTCGGGTTTGAGTACACCGAAGCTGATGATGGCTCGAGGCTATCTTCAGAAGAGATCTGCGATGATCTTGTGATGGAGAGGCTGCAGAAGATCTTCAAGAATCTTCACGGAATTCCTGCAGCCGTCCAGGAATATAGTGCCGACAACCCTCCGCGCCTGGTGAGTTTTCAATAACTAGCCCCCGAGTACTTTTGAGAAGTAGTCGATTAGCTAACATGTTGCTTTGTTGCCCAGGAGGATGTCTTGAAATTTGTGTCCGACCCTCCTCCTTGTCTCGAGGATCCACTACAAGTGCCCGAAGGAGAGCCAATTGCAGTTGAGGCTCAAGCCCCCGAGAGTAGTCGATCTGCTCAAGGGGAAGAAGAAGAAGTCTTGGTGGAGGACGCCTCCTCAAGAGACGATGACGGCCAGACACTTCAACATCGTTTTGAAGTGAAAAGCCACTATGGGTACTCTGGGGCGCCCATCCCCAGTGGCCTCGCCGCAGGAGCATTGAAGAGGCCAGCATCATCCCTAGCAGATGATGCGACGCTGCCGCCGCGGAAGAAGAGGACCACGGTGGAAAAGTGAGCTGTGAAGAAGATCACGGCCCCGCCATCCATTACAGTAAGTCCTGAGAACTTTAAGTAGCCAATATCATGTTGAATACTTGTTTGCTTGCGGTAATGTCTTGAATTTTGTCTTGCGCAGATAATCGAGAGTGCAGGCAATGTGCTCTCGAGTAGCCACACAAGAACAACGGAACCCGAGTTGGTTCCAGCATCAACCGTCGAGACGGTGGTGCACGAGCAACAAGAAGCCGTGGTACCAAGGAGTGTGCCGCTGGTGGAAAGTGTGCCAGAGGTGCCGGCGGTGCCTTCATTTTTTGACGTGTTGGGGCCGAAAGTTTCGGTGCCTCGAGCTGCTCTGTAAGTACTCAAGTACTCGAGTACTTATTAATATTGTTTACTATGAATTTCCTGATCCAGAGCGCCAAGAAGTACCCGCCGAAGCTGATGCTGCAGAGGCACTGCGCTTCCTCTGGAGCGTCGTGGTCAAAGCAGAGGTGGAGGCAGCTTCCAAGCCCAGGGCTCAACAACTCGAACATATTGAAGCCGTGGTAAATGAGGGCCTAGAAGCTGATCCAGAAGCCGGGTTGCGCCATGAAGAAGTTCCAGTTGCCGAAACCCCCGTGCATCAAGTTGATGCACAGCTGGCGCTGGAAGACAACCCGGAGGATCGCATAGTGCCGCATGAGCAAATCATTGAAGACCCGACTCCTCTGCGCAGCGCTGCGAAGTACTCTGCGGCAAGCACAAGTACCCAATCCATGGCTGAAGGGTCAATGCCGTATGACGACTCCTTCCTGGATGAGGACAACTTGCAGGCGCACGGCGAGATGTTCCGTAGCGTTGAGAAGCTCTTCATGGTACGTTGTAATCTCTTGTAGAGTAGTTGTAGTCACAGATATCTTGTCTCTGACTCTTAAGATGTTTTCGCCCTTGCAGGAAGTAGTCAAGCAGTCGAAACGCAAGACTCGCCTGCTTGAGCAACATGCGACTGACATCGAAGAACTTGCGCGGCTCAGAGAAGAACTCAAACAGCATAAAGCCTTGTCTCTGAAGCTGCAAGAAAAACTTGATGGAAACACCACCGAGTACCACAACGAGATCCAGAAGCTGACGGCCCAGAAAGATGATGTTGTTGGTAAGAACAAGTCTCTGTGCCAGAAGAATAAAGGTAATCTCCCTTTCTGAATTCGTCATAGAGTACTTTGTTCTTGCACCCTGCATCTGATAAGTAGCCTTGATCTCCTGCAGAGCTGACTCAAGACGTTGAGAAATTCAATAACAAGGCACTGGACTGGCAGCTGGCCTTTAATCATGAAGAAGCAACTCGCATGGATCTTGAGGCGGATTATAAGGTGCGGTGCTTCGAACTTGAGCGTGAGATGGAGATTCGCCTAGCGGGCTGGAATGATTTGTTGACTTGCATGCAGTCGCTCAAGACCAAGATCGAAGAAGCCGAAGGCCTGCGCTCAGAGTTGAAGGCCTTGACAGAAGCAGCCGAGCCCGTAGCCAATCTCTTCGAGCCCAGGGTTGCTGGAGTTCAGCCTCGTCCACTTGTGGAGAGGTTGAAGGATACGCCGAAGAAGATTCCGGAGTACGCTCAAAGGCTAGCTTACACTATTCCCAATCAAGTCTTGTGCTTCATCAAGTCATTCTACGCCGAGGCGGATCTCACGGTCATCATGAACGGCAGCTCTGGAGATTGCTCCGATGATAGGCTCAATGAGTTGATGCAACAGACTTCTCCAATCGCGGAAGCAGTCTCCAAGTTCATCGATCTCCGTTAGATGTACCTATAGAGTAGAACACTAGGGAAAAAACAAGTGTAATCCCAAACAAGTGTTTATGTAATATAATTAAAAAACTTTGAGTTAGTCAATTATCTGGATCCCTTGTATGCTTATGTGTTGGCCATGTACTCGAGTTGGTATTGAGTGTGTGGCTACAAAAAAGAGATACGAAACACGAGTAGAAGTACTCAAGTGTAGATATGTTCCGAAGAACGTTAGCTTAATCACGACGAGTTGAACACCTTGGCTGTAGCAGCATAAAAGAAGGCTTTGTCATGATTAAACTAAATGTAGCACATTGTACAGAGTTTACAATGTCTTGAGTACCTCTGAGGCTAGTAGCCTAGTGAGAGAGTACTCGTAAAGAACTTATTCATAACGAGTTGAACACCTTAGCTATAGCAGCGTAAAGAAGGCTTTGTTATGAATAAGCAAAGGACAGTAACAAGTCGATATATAGGATAACAACTTTATTACTGAATACATTGTATAGTGTTTACAATGTCTTAAGTACCTCTGAGGCTATGAGCCTAGTGAGAGAGTACTTGCAAGGATGTTCTGAAGAACGAGTAAGACCGTAGGAGACAGTGTGATGAACTCATCATTGCTGTAGTAGCAACTTGTATGAGAGTTCTACTGAGACCCTACCAGAAGGGTGTTACTCTAGCCCGAAGCCTCTTATTAAGAAGTAGAGACATGGACAACATGTGCCACTTATTGTTCTACATAACACGGGGTCGTCTGGAGAGAGTTATCATGACTCCCTACAAGGTCGCAGAATAAGACTGCCTGGAGAGGGTTGATGAAGCCCCCTACGAGTGCTCGCAGCTGAAATCCACGAGAAGATACAGCCGAAACTGTCTGGAGAGGATTGTCTTGATCCCCTACGAGTGGTGACAACTGTAGCTGTCTGTTGAGTGGTTGCAACCGAAGCTGCCTGGAGAGGGTTGATGAGGCCCCCTACGAGTTGTTTACAGCCGAAGCCGTCTGGAGAGGGTTGTTGAGACCCCCTACGGGTAGAAGCGACAAAGCTGGTCAATGTTCCAAGAGTTGTCGACTTCCTCACCTTCAAGAGTTTGTAGGCGGTATGAGCCTGGACCGGTAACCTTTGCAACAGAAAAAGGACCTTCCCATGGCGAGTTGAGTTTGTGTAGCCCTTTCATATTCTGGATGCGACGAAGGACTAAATCACCAACGTTGAAGGAGCGTTCCTTAATGTTGCGGTCATGGTAACGGCGAATCTTCTCGAGATATCGAGCGGATTGAACGAGTGCGTTGCAGCAAGCTTCCTCGAGACTGTCGACATCTGTCTGTCTTGTTTCTTCAGCTATGCCTTCTTCATACTGGTCAACTGTCGGAGAACGCCACATGACATCAGCAGGCAAAACGGCTTCAGAGTCGTAGACCAGGAAGTAAGGTGATTGCGCTGTGGGGGTAGTAGGCTGAGTGCGAAGCCCCAAGAGTGCCTTGGGTAGTTCCTTGATCCACTTGCCGCCCTTGGAGTTTGCAGCATCATACAGTCGCTTCTTGAGGGCATCAAGTATCATCCCATCGGCGCGTTCCACTTGGCCGTTGGCACGTGGGTGAGCGACGGAGACGTACCGGACGTCGATTCCACTGTTCTCACAGTACTCCCAGAACTGGTGATTGTTGAAATTCGAACCCAAGTCTGTGATAATGCGGTTGGGGAACCCATAGCAATGTACGATTTCGTCCAAGAAGTCAAGGACTCGATCAGCCTTGGGGCAGGTAACAGGCTTGACCTCAATCCACTTGGTAAACTTGTCGATAGCCACCAGAACTCTGTTGAATCCCCCTGGCGCATTTGGGAGAGGACCAATCATATCCAGTCCCCAGCAAGCGAAAGGCCAAGTCGGTGGTATCGTGATGAGCTTGTAGGCAGGAATGTGTTGTCGCTTGGTGAAGAATTGGCATCCCTGACACTTTTTGACTAGTTTCTCTGCATCAGCAAGAGCTGTAGGCCAGTAGAAAGCATGTCTGAACACTTTTCCCACCAAGGTGCGGGAAGAAGCGTGATTGCCACAGATTCCTTTGTGTGTCTCCTCCAAGATTTCCTTGCCTTCTTCGCGAGAAACGCATTTCATGAGTACATCAGAGCTTGTGCCTCGCTTGTAGAGTTGATCTCCAACTAGAGCATAAGCCTTGACGCGGCGTAGTGTGCGCTCGGCTTCTAACTTGTCTTCAGGAATCAACAGATGTTTAATGTAGTCGATGAAAGGAGTTCTCCAGTCCACATCAATCATAAGCACTTCTCGATCAGGTTGAACTGAAGTAGTCGTAGGTGCAGATGATTGCTCCGGAATTGATGGTTTGTGGAGTTCATGGACGAAGATTCCAGCTGGCACTTGAGCTCGTGTAGATCCCAGTTTCGACAAGACATCCACAGCAACATTGCTGTCGCGAACCACATGATGGAACTTGAGACCATGGAATTTGTTCTCAAGTTTGCATACCTCCTGACAGTACGCATCCATATTCTCAGCATTACGATCCCAAGAATCGTTGACTTGATTGATGACCACTAAAGAATCACCATAGACAAGTAGTCGTGTAATGCCAAGAGAGACTGCAAGGCGAAGACCATGCAGGAGAGCTTCATATTCAGCTTCATTATTTGAGACCTTCCAGAAGATCTGCAAAACATATTTGAGTTGCTCGCCCTTGGGGGAAATCAAAAGTACCCCGGCACCAGCGCCTTCCAACTTGAGGGAACCGTCAAAGTACATGACCCAATGTTCTGGATGCTAAATTGGAGTTTGGACTTGATTTTCCCGCCACTCAGCCATGAAATCAACCAAGGCTTGGGACTTGATAGCAGTGCGAGACTTGAACTCGAGCGATAGAGCGCCAAGCTCTACAGCCCGTTTAGAAATCCTTCCTGTGGAATCCTGGTTGTGCAATATCTCGCCAAGCGGGTAGCTGGTAACCACAGAAATCTTGTACTCGTCGAAGTAGTGGCGGAGCTTCCGTGAAGTAATCAGAACCGCATAGAGTAGCTTTTGTCTGGAGGGTAGCGAGCCTTGGACTCTGAGAGTACTTCACTGACGAAGTATACCGGCCTCTGGACAGGGTAGCCATGGCCTTCCTCCTGCCGTTCAACGACAATAGCAGTGCTGACAACATTAGTAGTCGCAGCGATGTAGAGCAAGAGCTCTTCATTGGGCAGAGGAGCTATAAGGACTGGAGGCTTGGATAAGAACTCCTTGAGCTTAGAAAGAGATTGATCAGCTTCAGTTGTCCATGTAAACTTCTCTTGCCGCTTGAGTAGCTTGAAGAAAGGTAGACCCCCTTCTCCAAGTCGTGAGTTGAAGTGATTGAGTGACGCCATACATCCAGTAAGCTTCTGAACATCTTTGATAGTAGCCGGAGCTTGCATGTTGGAGATGGCAGTAATCTTCTCGGGATTTGCTTCGATGCCACGGTGGCTAATGATGAACCCGAGTAGTTTTCCTGATGATACGCCAAAGACGCATTTGTTGGGGTTGAGCTTCCATTGGTACTCGCGTAGCGAAGCGAAAGTTTCCTCAAGATCTGTGATAAGCATGTCTGGATCCCTAATCTTGACAACGACGTCATCCATGTATGCTTCCACGTTCTTGTGAAGCTGCTTCTTGAAGCACGCTTGGATAGCCCTTTGATAAGTAGCACCAGCATTTTTCAACCCGAAGGACATTGTTGTGTAACAATACGCACCAAACGGGGTGATGAATGTGGTCTTCTCTTGATCAGATTCCTTGATTACGATTTGATGATAGCCGGAATAGTAATCCAGGAAACAAAGTAAAGCGCAGCCCGCTGTAGAGTCAATGACTTGATCAATCCGCGGCAACCCGAAAGGATCCTTGGGGCAATGCTTGTTGAGATCAGTGTAGTCGACACACATCCTCCAATCGTTTGAGTTCTTCTTTCTGACGAGCACAGGGTTAGCAAGCCATTGCAGGTGAAAGACTTCAAGGATGAAGTCAGCCGCGAGTAGTTTAGCGAGCTCTTTCTTGACAGCAGCCCTGCGGTCATCAGCAAAATGACGAAGGTGTTGTCTCTTGGGGGTAGCATTAGGATCGACATTGAGTGAGTGTTCAATCAACCTCCTGGGCACACCTGGCATGTCAGATGGTTTCCATGCAAAGATATCACGGTTAGCCCGAAGGAAGTTGATGAGCGCGTCTTCCTATTTAGTATCAAGCTGTGCACTAATCATGGTCGTCTTGCTAAGGTCACCAGTACTGAGGTCAATGGCTTTGAGCAGGACATCACCAGACGGTGCAGGCTTGTTGTTATCCGTCTTCTCAGGAACCTCTAGCTCGCTCGGAGCAAGCTTTTTAGCGGCAGTGAAGACTTCCGTCATCGCATTAGGTACTTCCGTAGTCGAGGCAAGTTCTACGGCTTCTGTGTCGCAGTCGTAGGAACGCTTCAGATCCCCTTGCATTGAGAGAACTCCTTTGGGGCTTGGCATCTTGAGTACAAGGTACACATAGTGTGGGATAGCCATGAACTTAGCGAGACCAGGCCTGCCGAGGATGGCATGGTAAGAAGTCTCGAAGTCAGCAACCTCAAACTTGATGTACTCGGTACGGTAGTGATCCTTAGTCCCAAAGGTAACGGGTAGTACAACTGAACCCAAAGGAACAGCTGCGTTGCCCGGGATGATACCATAGAACGGTGAGTTGGTCTTGGTAAGCATATTAGTGATATCCAGGCCCATCTTCTTCAAAGTCTTGGCAAACAGGACATTGAGACCACTGCCACAATTAATGAGAACCTTGGTAAGCCTGGAGCCTGCCACCACTGGATCCAGAACAAGAGGATATCGTCCTGGCTCAGAGAAACTAGTCCATTGATCTGCCCTCGAGAAGGTAATGGGGGTTTCAGACCACTTTAAAAAAGTGGGAGCTGCTGATTGGATGGACATAATCTCCCTGAGTGCGAGTTTCTGCATGCGCTTGGTTGGAATTTCGCCGAATATGACATTGACAGTGTTGGAGGGGTTTTGGAACCTCGTGTCTTTGTCTGTGTTAGCCTTCTTCCCCTTGTGTTTGCAAAATCGCGGGTTTGGGTGCGTTGGTTCGGGTGTATTTTTCAATGCACGACGAAGTTGGTAATACTGCTCTGTAGTATGGTCGCCCTCTGGGTGCCATTGGCATTTCTGCTTGGTCAATGTTGCCCAGTGAGGATCATCTTCAGGCTTGGCAGTAGTTTCCATGGCAGCAACAGTGTTGTCGGGCTTGCGCTTGCGATTAGGATTGCTCGAGTAGTTATTACCCTGCCGGTTGCCCTGCTGTTGCTTGCCGCTGCTGCTCCCTCCAGCATTGTTGTTGTTGTGGTTGTTGCGAAGATGCTTGAACCGATTCCGAGCCTTGTCTTCCTTGTCCGCCCAGTGAGTGATCATCTCCTTGAGCTTGGTGATATTGGCTGGGCGAGCATGACCGAAGTCTTGGAAAAGCCTGTCGTCATAAAAACCATCCTGGAAGGTGTCTATGACTTCTTTCTCGGTGACATCAACAATAGTAGCCCTCTTTTAAAAAAAGCGGTGCATGTACTCACGAAGAGTCTCGCCTTGTTTTTGCTTGATCAGGGCTAGATCCATCCGAGTACCACGACGGCCCAGAGAACCCTCGAAATTGCTAGTGAAGCAATGCTTGAGTTGTCCCCAGTTGTTGATGGAGCCGTGTTTGAGAGACTCGAACCATGTGAGAGACTCTTGCTCGAGGACAAAACGGAAATAGATACACTTGGTATCATCATTGCCCCCGGCATTGGTGATGGGCAGAGCATAACAGCGCAACCACTGCCTAGGATCTTGCTTGCCATCATATTTAGAGATACCGTAAGGCTTGAATTTCTCCGGAAGAAGCAGAGCTTGAAGTCGAGCGGAGAGAGCAGGAAAAGAATCAGAATCCACATCCTTTTGCTTCTCACGCTCAGCACGTCTAGCGTTGATGGTTGTGCGAGCGTCGTAGCGAGAGTCTCCTGACTTGCTAGTAACGCTGCCTTCACCACCTTTGCCCCTGTTGCTAGCTTCCGGACAGGTACATTGAGGAGTGGGTGTGGCACAATGAGCACCTCCACTACTGCCGTGGTGACTAGGGGCACTAGTGTTCTGGCGTAGCATAGTGTAGGCTAGCTCAGCCAGCTTTGCGACTTCAGCAGCCGCCCTGTCACGAGGCATAGAGCGACCGAGTAGGTTGATCGCATTAATAGCTTCCTCTGGAGTGCGATATTCGCGACTAGCGACCGCATCCAGAGCCTCTTGAAGATTATGGGTAGGGTGAGCTTCTGCGAGTTCCCGACGAAGGGTTGCACGATCAGCATTGCGTTGGCGACGTGCAGTCTTGGCCTCCGCAGTTTCCTCAGCAGGAGCATTGGTAGAGAGTTCATCATCAGATACATCATCCGGAAAGCGATAATTGGTACGATGCCCTTGCGGAGTAGTTGCATCAACAATGAAAACTTCTCGATGCGATGAATAAGTACCCGTACTCTGAATGAGCTCAGTATCGGTGGCATAATCAACTAGCTTGGCACCTTCCTGGAAAGGTAAGTTGTCGAGACAAGCAATAAAGCACTCCTGATCATCCAAGGTGAGATCAGCAGGCACATGCTCAGGCCAGTAGACGAATCTACCCTCAGGTGTCGACGTGATCACCAGTCCTTGAGCAGGGCCAGACAGTTGTTGTACTTCAGTAGAATCCGAACCATAGTTGAACTCGAACTCAGATGAATCCGAATAGTAGTCGAGGTTGAAATCCGAATCCGAAGAGTACTCGAACACGATCTTCGGGCCAGGGCACATGAGGCGCTTCAATGCGGCTTGGTAAACAACACTGACATGGCGATGACCGAAGAGAGGTGGTGCTGGAATGCTATCCAGGCTGAGCGCAAGCTGTGAAACTGAAGGGAGCAACTCAGGCAGAATAGGAGGCGAAGTCGAGTTGTACTCGGACTCCGACTCGAGTTCTCTGAGCGGGTCAGAGATCAAAATTTCACCGAAATTTTCGACGAGTTCTTCCATCGAAGCTTGCGTAAGCGTCGAGGACTTGAGCTTTGACTCCGGAGTTGGCGCTAAGAAACGCAGGAACGATCCGGCGCCGTCAGCAACGCAAACCCAGGAGCCGAAAACGAAGGTGTCGCCTTGCTGGAAAGCGACGGTCGGCTTGATGATGACGAGAGCCATCGAGTTCGCCAGTGGATCAACGACGAGATCCCCTACCTGGCGCGCCAGCTGTCAGTGTTTTAGACACCGAGCCTACGACGGGGTACCCGAAGTAGTAGATTGTGCGGTGGGGCTCGCCGAGATCAGAAACCCGATGGTGAGACACGGGGCACACAATTAGACAGGTTCGGGCCGCAATGTGCGTAATACCCTACGTCTTGTATGGTGCGTGGCTCTGTATTGATTGCGTATGTTTTGAGAGGGGTCCCTGCCTCGCCTTATATGCCACGGGAGACAGGGTTACAAGTCAGATTGGTACAAGAGTACTATTCGAGTAGGACCCGGAGTAGCCTATATAAGGTATGGAAAGTTATCCTAGTCTTAGTACAAGTTCTTGTCCGTCTTGTCTTGCCTTGTGGTCTACGGTACCAGCACCGTGGCCCACTAGTCGAGTAGTCCAGATGTACAGGAACTTATCTCCCGGGTATGGCCCACATGTGTTGGTGGGCCCATGGATGCCTGTCGACAAATGGTGCACCGTGAGTTCATTGTACTGCCTGACAAACTTGAAACTTGCTGCATTCAGGCTAGTTTAGTACTGCCTGAGAAACCTGCTTGGCTGGGGTCAGATGTTGCCTGGTTTAGGTAGTTTTCTCAGGACTCCATCCAAACAAAGCACCGATGACGAACTTGAAACTTTAGCATGCATGTCGATCTGATGAGGATCTTGATGTGATCTCGCATTGTGTATATATATGTGATCTTACTTGTGTATATATGTGATGAGAATATGTTTGTGATGTCTCCTTACATTGCTATGGTGGCTGCCAAATCCTGGCTGTTTCCAGGATGCAGCCCCTAATCTGGTGGCTGCCAAATCCTGGCTGGTTCCGGGATGCAGCCAGAAAACGGGCAGGTTACTGTAGGTGCCCTACGTATCGGTCACGGGCGTTAAGTAAGGCACGTTACAAAAACTGATCCGTGAGTAACGGGCTTCACTTGGAACACCCGTTACATGTATGACAACACTGTAACGGGCCGCATAAAGGTCCGTTACTAATACTGACTGGTGGGCCCTAGAAGTTGATGCTTTCGTCGAGACAGAGGAGACGTGCTTCCAGAGCACGTGTCTCCTGTCGTCGAGACAGGTGACGCGCGTCCAGAGCACACGTCTCCTTTCGTGGAGATAGGCGAGACGCACGTCCAGAGCATGCATCTCCTTTCGTCCAGACAGAGAAGACGCACGTAAAAAAATGTGTCTCCTTACGTGCAGACGCGTGTCCACAGCAAACGTCTCCGATATTGAGTTCATGTAACGGGCTCGGTTTCTGTGCCCGTTACTAAAGGTCCATGTGAGCCCAGAGAAACAGACATTTCAGGTGACCGGTAACTAGTTTCGGTAACAGTCTCTGTTAGACGTCCGTTACAATTACGTGTCATCAGTAACGGGCATCCGCCCGTTACCTTTCTTGGATTATTTGTAACGCTGGATCGGTAACGGACGTTTTGCCCGTTACCAATGGCCATTCACACCCGTTACCAATGTCTGTTTTTCACGTAGTGCCAATACGTATCGGCTGGCTTTTTTTACTCAGCAATACAGCGGGCGCAGCCGCCAATCGCACGCGGTCCGACGCGATGCAACGCACCGGATTAATTCAGCCCGGGCTGCAAGGTACCGAACGGGCTTTCCGAATGGGTCGGGTATGTTTGTTCGACACCATCACCACTGGTTTTAACCTGCCCAGGTGATGACACCGATCACCACTTGTTTATAGAGAATCACCCAACTTTCCTGCTTCCCCTTTTTATCGTATGTATTAACATCATCCTACTCTAATTCTGGTAATATTGTACCTCTGATAATGGATCCAAAGCATTTACAAATCATTATGCGATCTGTTGTACTCCCTCCGTCCCAAATTACTTGTAACTATGTTGACTTTTGATCACAACATTTGACAATTCATTTTATTTAAAAATTAGCGTAAATATGCAAGATGCCAAATTATACTTAAAATACCTTTGATGATGAAGCAAGTAAGACAAAGCAAAACAAACGGTGTCACATAACTTTTTAACTAAGATGTATGATCAACTATTGTGATCAAAAGTCAACAGTCATAAGTAATTTGGGAGATAGGAGGTATTTATGAGTAAGCATCCAAATCACTTACACAAATTTCTAGGCTTTGGATATTCAGCCCAAGCTATATCTTAATTATTATGTGTGTGGGTTACCTATGACAGTGGATTCAAAGCATCCATATAATTTTCTAGTCATGGATATCAAGTCAGACTATCTCAATGTCATGTATATCTACGACAATGGATACGAAGTATTTATATAATTTTCTAGTTTGGATACCAAGAACAAGTCATATCTTAATCATTGCATGTGTTAATATATAAGAATATAATGGATCCAAAGAAAATCTCGGTCTTTGTAGTTTTCCACTAAGCTTAATAAATGCCCCACCCCCCACTTTCAACTCTCGTGTGCTATATAAGCAGGGTGGGGAGGAGAGGACCAGGATTCAGTGTCACGAGTTTCCTCCACATCCAGCGAGTGAATTGGAAGCCTTGGACCTCCGTCCTAGTCTTTCCAACGCGCTGCTCTCTCCGCTGGTCATCTGCCTCCTCGTCGAGCACTTCCGCCGCCTCAAATCTCAACTCGGAGAAGGCAGAAGCACGGCAGCGCTGGTGCTACTGTCGTCGCCGGCAACCGCAACCACCACCTCGGTACAATAATTCTCCCCCTGCTTGTTTGTCGTCTCCTTGCTTGCTTTCGGTAATGGGAGATTTCTCGTGCGCGCTGGTCTGGTTTGTTAATCTTGGTTATGTTCTTCTGTTTTACAGATTGCACGTGCTCAGGCTTGGAGGGTGTCTTGCCGTCGGAGATGATCCCTGGCGCAAGCCCTGATCCCTGGCGCCGGTGCCCCCACCGATCTCCAGCAGCCGCTCCACGTTGTCGCCGCCCAGGACCAGACCCAGGCGGTTCAGGAGCCTAACAACCAGCAGGTCGCATTCGCTGCCCCCGTGAAGAACCAGATGCAGGAGGTCCGGAATGGGGAAAAGGCGCCCTCGCCGACCTCCAAGGACAAGGACCCCAACGGCAAGGCGCCGGCCACGGCGCCCTCCCAATGGCCGAGCCGGGTCAACTGGAACCTCGACATGGTCAAGCTGCTCGTGTCGGCCGCAGCCTACGTCAACGAGGACTTGGACGATCCGGAGCTTGGCAGCAGCGTGAGGAGGATTGGAAAGTGGAGCCTGGTCTCTTCAGCCATGACCGAGAGGGGCTTCCCGGCGTCGCCGCAGCAGTGCGCCGACAAATTCCATGACCTCAACAAGAGGTACAAGAGGGTTACAGAGATCCTTGGGTATGGAACGGCTTGCCGCGTCGTCGAGAAACCGGCTCTCCTTGAAAAGATGAAGATACCTAAGAAGCTCAAGGCGGAGGCCAGGAAGCAGCTGAGCTCCAAGAACCTACACTACGAGCAGATGTGCTCCTACCACAACCGTAACAAGCTGAGCCTTCTCGATGATCCCTCCCTTCACCGGATGCTGCGGCGTATGGCGCGTGGAAATGTTGAGGATGACAATGATGATCCGATGTCAATTTCCGATGGCGAGGAGGAGGATGAGGAGTTCACTGATGATGTGGTGGAGGTCGTCAGTGCTGAAGAACACAGTCATCAAGGAGTTCATGCCACCAAGAAGCTGAAGCATGGTCAAGAGGAGGGGTCACAGGATGTCGACATTGACATGAAAATAATTCAGATCCAGAGAGAACGTCTGAAGATAAGGAACGAGACGCTGGAAATGAGGCAGAGCCATTTGGAGAGGATGGAGTCCCGCAAGGAGCAGGACAAGGAACAGGAGAAGATGAGGCTGGACACTGAAATGATGGAGCTGGAAAATGACCAGCTGGAGCTGGAGATGGAGCGCAAGATTAATGAAATGGAGATGATGGGCATCAAGCCAAAGAAGATTTAGTGATGACAAGAAATGGAATTGGTAGAGCGAGAAACTCTAGACCGAGGTGCTGGTGGTGATCCTTTTATTTTAATTTACTGCAGTAGCTTTTATTAAAATATTACTCAATCCATTCCAATTTGTATGTCGTTTTAGCAATTCAAGGTTCATAATTTTAGTTATGCAACTAGATATATACTTATGTCTAGATACATACCAACAACTATGAATTTAGATATACCATAACGATCTACAATTTGAAACAGAGGGAGTACAAGTTTCAATTTCCCAAACTACTTCATATCTTTTGTGTTATCCGTGTTATGAGTTGATGGGAGCTGCGTCTTTCCTGTTTTTGTTTGCTCATTGTTATGAGTTATGACATGTCTCAGATTAGGCAAGGATTTGTTGTCCTTGTTGTACTACTTCGGCATATGCATATTGAGGCGTTGTCTTTGCAATTTCTGAATATAATTTCTACACCAATGTCTTGAGTTCATATATTCACGAGTTCCAAGCTGTTTTGGACACATGACTGCCAAATGCTGTGGTTTTTCAATGATGCTTAGGACAGCTCAGCTGGACTTGTGTTGCTTGATACTGCGTCATCACCGTGGTTGATGACAGTCAATTTTATCTTGTATATGTCTACCCATTGCGTTCAAGTTCTAGCCCGAGCCATAGCATATAAACTACAATCAATCTCTCAAAAAAAAATCGCAAACAGAATGGCCTTGAGGGGGCATGAGTATGCATGGCCTAACAAATGCCTAGCTTGCTACAAATTAACTGCAAGCAAATCTCCACATGGGGTCGACAATAAGATGGACAAATGTATAGAAACTCCTGATAGGTTCTTGATGATTGGATTCGTGTGCATCAAAATTAGCTATCTTTGTCCAGGCTCTGCATACAGATGCCATACTTATTATGCTTCTTTGGTAGCACAATGAAGCTGGCACAGCTAGACAGGTTACAACACGGATCCAAAAAGTGATGTATGAAATGATAGTGCAAATGTGCAACATGTTGTCATGTGATCTGCAAATGTGCAGGGATGATAACCTAAGATATAGGTGCAGGGTTGTTGCCATGGTCATAGGTAAGTTAAGGAAAACTATGTTAACCCCGCAAAAGTTGGCGGCAGCCTGCGACGACAACCACTCCGATGCAGCTCAACCGGCTGTCACCACGTCGACGGTGACGGCGGCGGACCAGGCGGCGGCGGTGGCTTCCTCCCCCCGGTCGACCACGCCTCGGTTCCCGTGCTTGGGCCCACCGTGACGTCCGAGGCTGACGACTCCGTCCAGCCTTCCTCTGCAGGCCGCGTGTCGACAACGGAGCCTTTGGCGTCCTGTCGCGACGCGGCCTCCACTGCCACCCCGCCACCCAACAAGGCGGCTTTTGCAGATGGCCTGCTTTCCACAAAGGGGCTAGGCGGCGACAAGGCGGCACCGAGGACCACCGGTTCCGAACCGGAGTTTGAGCACCAACTCTGCGACCGCCCCACAACGTTTGACCGCTCAACGGATCTGATGCGATTCGAATCGCGCGCCCCTGCCCCAAGATTGATAGGGAGGCCCTCGCGGCGGGCCCCGTGTCAACACCCTCGGCGGCGCCAATCCGCACCTTCCAGAGGCGCCAGCGCAACGACACATCACAACAGCTGCCCGGCGCCACCTCGCAACCCGACGCGGCCGCGGCGTCTGAGCCGTCCCGGGAACTGGCAGCGGCTTCCTACTCCGAGCCGTCACAAGCTGTTGCCGAAGCCGGGGCTCCCGCGTCGGAGCCGAACCTGCCCCTGAGCGGTTCAACCCGAAGCGGATCGACTTCTGAGCAGCCTGGCCTGTTTGGGCCGCACTCGTCCGGCCCACAAAAGCCCACTGCTGGGACGGAGGTTGGGCCTGATGATCCCCACACCCAGCAAGCTCCTCCGGCCAAGCGTCTTCTGTCAAAGGGTCGTTCGCGCCTAGTCCTGGCACCGGCACCGGCACCGGCATTGCCCCACACTTCGGCCGCCGACGAGCTTGCTGCCGCGAAAGCCACAACCAACGCCTTCCTGGCGAGCGTGCGGCAGGCACTCCAGGTCCCCCTCGCCAACCTCCCCCCGTGCGCCATCATCCCAGCGGAGTCCCCGGCCGCCTCTGCCGCTGCTCTGCGGTGCAGTGCGCGACTCGCGAACCAGCCGGCGTCCGCGGTACGCCCATCCAAGAAAGGGGAGGAGCTGGTGAAGCGCAGGCTAAGCGCCCACCCTTCAGCACCTGACGCACCAGCGACGAACGACAGGGAGCTCGCAGAGGTCTTCATCGGCCCCCTCGACGCCGTCTATTTCTCTGCACTCAGGGACATCCTCCCTGCTGCGCGTGCACTCTCGGATGCTGAGCTCATGGCCGCGGCGCGTCAAGCGACTGACGCGATCTGCGCCTGCTGATCCAACCGTGTTAACCTTAGTTGTAATTCTTGCCGTATAGTCCCCTAATCGTGTTTTCAACCGTGTGCGAGTGCCCGGTAGACCCGCGTTGTACAAACTTTTTTCCTTCTTAATGCAAAAATGGGCAGCTCTCCTGCGTTTTTCCCGAAAAAAAGTTAACCCCGCAAAAGTAAGTTGTGGAACACTTCCTCGACCGATCAAGTAAGCGAGGGATACAAAAGGCCACTTCATAATTCCTTGGAACCTAAGGTTATAAATAGCAAAAGGACATCTAATAGTTATCCTAAACCGTGATTCTTTCACAAACTTCAGTTCAGATACAGCTTGACTGCTTGGACAACATCAAAAGGGGGCAGCTCCATCTTTTCATAGATAGTGCAAATTCTGTACAACTTTCTGACATTCACACCTATTTTTTCTCATTGTTCCGAGATATCTTAAAGGATTGCGAAGCCTCCCTGCACATTTCAATCAGAATAACAGTACAAATGGATGAGATCCATGACACAACATGGACATACATTTCAATAAGAACATCAGCGTGAGGTTATTGCAAAAGAACTATAGATGTGTTGACGAAAGGGGCATGTAGATTACCATAAAGCGGATTCTATTTCTGCATTCTCTGGCTCCAGTTTCAGACCATTAAGGAAAGCACCACATGCTTTTTCATAATCCTGAAGATATAAAGATTAGAACATGAAAAAGAAGCTGTCACAGACACTGCAGAGAAGTGATCATCTGATTATTTCACCTAACCTTCAGTAACATTTGAGCAGCTCCTTCACGGTAGCAGGCTTTGGACCAGCCAGGACGCATAGACTTGCAGGCAATAGCATCCGTCAAAGCCTTCTTCCCATCACCCAAGCGAAGCCAACATAGGCTCCTATTTGAGAACAAGGTTGCATCATCAGGATCAAGATGCAGCGCCTACAACAAGTAAACAAGTGATTAGCATAGTTCTTCACATCATTCACATTTTCACAGAATCTCGCATGCTGGTTGCATAAAAAATGTGACCAAAATTTAGTAAATTGGTACAATGTACACTAGTCAAATAGTCATGGCTGACATAATCATGCTCAGATGAAAACTGATTAACTGAGTTCATCAGATTACAGTTCTTGGATATACATGGCAAATATAGCTCAAGCACACGAACGTAGTTCAGAAAGGATATAAAAGTGCAAAATAAAGGAATGAATCAAATGAAAATAAACCAAGAGTGTAGTTGTTGATTATGCAAACTCATTGGAAAGCCTTGTGGTCTTTACATCAGCCTTTCAAATAAATATGCTACAAGGTTTACTGCTAAGATTAAGGGCGTGTTTGGCTGGGCTCCAAGCAGCTCCAGATTCAAAAAAACAGCTCTACTCCAATTTTTTCTTGTCAAACACCTCAGCTCCAAAAACTCCAGATCCACCAAAAACATAGATCTAGCTCCCAACTCCACCAAATCCACGGAGTACCTCAAGGGGTACTCTGCAAACACTGGTTTCCAAAGGACTCGTGGAGTTAGGTGGAAATTACTCACTTTTGCCACCCATTACACAACATACCGGTTCTCTTCTTTTTTCTCCCGCTCCCAGGCGAGAGCCACCACGCGAACGCGCTCCTGGGCCGCGGCTGCATCGGTCTTGGCCTACGCAAGGGCCGAAGCGAGGGCGCTGTCAGCAGCAGCGACGGGGCGGGAAGTGGCGACGTGGCCCTGAGGAAGGCTATAGTAGAGAACGGCGCAGGGAGGTGGGGTATGCCCAGCCCGGAGAGGGGAGAGACGGCGCCGGTGAGGAATGGTGCACGAAAGTACGGCGGGAAGACCCCTGCACCTCCCCTCCGAAAGCAGCCGCAGGGGCAGCATCCAGGCCAGGAGGAGCACCTGGGCTGCCTTGGCCGGTTGTGCTCGGGCTGTCAGCGCTCTGGCCGCCGGCGCCCAGGCCCCAGCGCCGACGCGGCCAGCCCAGAGGGCGTCCAATGCAGCCGCGACGGTGGCCGCATCAGGGCCCCCGCGCCAAGGTAAAGCGCTCGGAAGGCGGCGGCGGCGGTGCTGCGCGTATCGAGAGGAGCAGCCGGCGGGGGACGAGCAGAAGAGGGCGGCCGAGACTGCTGCACGGAGAAGACCGGCGGGATCAGCGCACCGAGGGCCGGCGCGGGCGGCTGCGGTGGCCCGGCGGAGGCGACGGCGCGGCCGGAGGAGGCCGCGCGCCCGTCCCCGACGGAGGCGCCGGCGTGGCCGGCGGCGGCGGCGCCTGGGCCACAAGGCTAGGAGCGGCGGCGGCGCAGTTCCAGCAGCAGTGTAGGCGTAGGAGGATGACAGAGGAGGGAAGGAGGAGAAAGGATGGGGAAATCTGACGGCCAGCGGCTGACCATGGCGGCGGCGGCAGCAGGGGAAGGAGGGAGGAACCCTAGCCTGATACCATGTAGGAGGAAGTGATTCCAATGTATTCCTCCAACCCTAGAAGGGTGGGTATATAGTTAGCTGTACATGGGCCTCTGTATGGGCTATATACACAGGCCATATGGGCCACACACATACACACACTAACAGCTGCGAGCACTTCTTCCGTGTGCAGCGCACCGGCGAGGTGGAGAAGGTGGGCCTCGCCTCGTTCCACATGACCGCCGCTGCGCAACACTGGTACTACATGCTCGAGCGCGACGTCGGCATGATGACTTGGCCGCACTTCAAGGCGCTCTGCCAGCAGCGCTTCGGCCCGACCATCGGCATCAACCACCTAGCCGAACTTCCGCGCATACCCTTCAGCAACTCCGTCGACGACTATCTGGAGACGTTCCAGACCCGGATGGCCCACGCCGGCTACTGGTCGCCGGAGCAGCAAGTGCAGCTGTTCACAGGCGACCTCCCAGATGCCATTCGCGTCGACGTCGAGCTCCAAGCATCGCAGAACCTCCAGCGTGCCATGGCGTTGGCACGCACATACCGAACCATGGCGTGCCAAGCCGAGCCGCTGTTCCGCCGACCAGTGCGCCACGCCCTACGCACCCACCGGGGCGCCAGCTTCACCTTCCAGCGCCACGACGACCCAGTCGGCTGCGCTAGCCCCGCCACCGCCACCAGTCGAGATGAACGAGCGCCGCCGGTAAGGACTGTGCTACAACTGCGACGAGTCGTACATGCGCAGCCACAAATGCCAACGCCTCTTTTATCTTCAGGTGACGGACTTCGTCGACGATGCGCCCAACCTGCTCGACGAACCGCCCGCGGCTGCCGAGGAAGAACCTCTGATCACCCTCCACGCCATCACGGGGATCCGGACCAAAGACACGATGTAGGTCCGCCTCTCCATCGGCAACATCGAGCTCACCGCCCTCCTCGACTCGGGATCAACGCACAACTTCATTAACATGAGTGTTGCCCGCCGCATTGGCCTCCACTTCCAGGACAGTCACGGTGCACATGTCGTGGTGGCCTTAACAAACCCCTTGCCCCTGACAACATCCAGAAATCAGCCTCTTCTTGTGCCAAGATAATAGCTTGATCAATTATGGGTGACACGTCATTAAACACATCATTCCTTATCCCCGTCCAGGCCCCGCCCCTAGTACGACTAGTGAGTTGAAACCCCGCTGTGCTTCCTGTGTCCTTACTCTACCCTAACATATGATTCCTATATGTTCCCTACTCTAGAATCTTATATCTTAATTACCCTACGTCCCTGCCCTACCCTAGCATATGACTAGTATATGTCTCCTTTGCAATATTTTATGTTAATAACCGAATGGTCATCTCAATCAAAATTGGGTAGAAATCAGGTAAAAAACTCCATCGGTAAGCCTGACAGAATAACCAAAAGACTCCACAACACAACCATTTTCTAATCACTATGTAAACTATAAAGTAGGCACTGAAATCACTTTTTATCCAAGGTTCAATGCTAAAAGCCATTTTTTACACTGAGATAAAGTGCAACAGTAAAAACATACAAATAAAACTTGTCATATGCCACCAAATAGTTATGTCATAAGCACTACTGGATTGTAAAAGATTACCGGACAGGTAATGTTACATACTTCTCTTAAATAGACTTTATTGCTGACAATGACTTGGCCACAATACCATATATGAATGCCAAGTCACATTTTTATAACGCTATAAAAAAAATTCTTTCAGCAGCACAGCTAGAATACAGCAGTTAACATACACGATGGATCTATATTGTTTAAAATTCATTTGAGGAGGTTTATGATTCAAGCATTTGCATCCAAGTTAGGATAATTGATTTCAGAAACCAAAGAATGGAGAAAAACACTGAGAGTCACTGAACCCGCAAACATGATCAAATTAACATAAATATTTTTTCTCGAATACACAGGAGAGCTGTGTATCATTGTATTAAGGAGAGGAAAAATAATCCAATTACATAACCTACTCCCCACCTTGGATCGGAGTGGTGAGAGGGTAAGCAAAACTACAACAAAACTGTTACCAAGACAAAATGATAAAAAGGACCTGACAAAATATAATGGTAGTGTGTTTTATAATACCTTGGGTGCAGGCTTTGATTTTGTGTAACTGATAATTCCATCAACACTCCAATCACGCGCACTTGGAATACGAGAGGTGACTGGAAATAGTATCTCAACATCTTCCCTCCTGTAACGTGCAGCAACTTCTACCGGAGTGAATCCAAACTATCCAGGAAACAGGAACATATAACTTAACTGTTGCACTTGATCAAGGACAAAACAAAATAACAGGATAGTACCCACATGAAATAGAGAAGTGTTGACCACAAGCATGTGATATACAACAAAACAAACAGTATATATTTGGTAAAATACTAGTGCCCATGAATTAGCAATGCGAATGTTAAACGACACAAGGCAGACCTAGGATAACTGCTGCTGCACTTTATCAATTGCCATTAAAGCATTAATAGCATTTGCTACTAAATCCATACGTGCCAATCTGATGTGGATACAGAAAAATAAAAGATAAATACTCGATGTATACAACAATTAAAATAGTGCATTACCATCAGCAATTAGTAAAAATAAAATCACTGAGGAACCATAGAACACGGTAATTATGTGCGAGGATGATCATTGTATTGGTGTGACTTTGCTAGAATTTTGCACAAGGAAGTCTGTTTCGTACTTAACTAGAGTGCTCTTATGTGTTACAAGATATAAAGAGACATCCAAGTAGCATCAAAGTAGAGAGAAAAGCGTACACCATCGCGAACATTAGGATCTGCACCAGCTTGATCTAAGCATTTCAGGATGTCAGTTAAGCCATCAGTAGCAGCAAGTGCTAATGGTGTTTCCGTACCAATACCCTGCATATCAGCACCAGCCTAACAAGAAAAGATAGTGTTAAATGAATCCTTGAACAATATATGTAAAGTGCGATTAGTGAATGCCATAATCTGTGATCACAAATTTTCAACATAAATTCAGTACGGCATGTTAGTGCCATTAATCGTAAGTTGATGCAAGCTGAAAATGGCATACCTCTATAAGGAGCTTCACACATTTCAATGAACGAGCATAAATAGCATAAATAAGTGGTCTGTTGGCACCATAAGTTATCTTGTTAGGCTGTGGAGAGATCATGAAAATTAGAAATCCCACATATGAAGAATAGTATATTAACATACACCATGCATGATAAGTAACAGCATTAGTACATAGAACATGAAATAAATAGTGTCATTTTGATTTCTGAATGCAAATAAGATTGCAAAAGCAAATGAACTACACATTGTCAAATTTCTGTTCTGCATTGATAGTAAAACAATGATAAAAACCAATGAATACTGCAAGCTTAGATGTATACAGAAACTATAATAAATACAGCATGAGACCATTGTTAAGCATGTAAAAGCTTCAACTTGCCAGATAATACCATGAGAAGTAGAAACCTAAAAATTTCCATACAATGCCACATGAGTCACACACACATTTGATTATGTAAGCTTAGGCACCCCCTGGGTAGGTTTGCCGGGTCTAAACACCGACAGCTAGCGCGCCAGGTAGAGGAACTCGTCGTAGATCCGCTGGCGAACTTGATGGCCCCGATCATCATCAAGCCCACTATCACTTTCGAGCAAGGCGACACCTTCGTCTTCGGCTCTTGGGTCTGCGTCGCCGACGGCGCGGGATCCTTCCTGTGTTTCCTAGCATTGACCCCGGAGAAGAAGCCTACGTCCACGACGCTTCCAGAAGCCTCGATGGGCGATCTCGCCGAAATCTCGCTTTCTGACCCAGTCAGAGAGTTCAAGTCGGAGGCCGAGTACAACTCGACTTCAACTCAACCCTGGATCGAACCGCGCGAGCTCTCCCTTGAGCCCGTGTCCGGTCCGGTCTACCTGCCCCAACCACTCCTCTTCGGACACCGCTCCATCAGCGCCGCCTACCAGGCTGCGCTCCCTGCGCTTCATCGCACTGACAAGGAGGTCATTTTCGAGTACTTCTCGGACTCGGACATCAACCTCGACTACCTTGATGACTACTCGGATTCGTCAGAGTTCAAGTTCGACTATGGCTCGGACTTGTCTGAAGAGAAGTTTCGAGAGTAAGTTATCGATTCTCTTGCTTCCTTTCCCCATTAGTACTTCGATCTTGTCGCCCTTGCTGAGCGTGGAGTTTCTCATGGCGCAGGAACTCGTCGGGAGCAGCGCCGACAGGTCTCGTGCCGCCGAGGCGCTCCGGGCGGAGAAGTTGCAGCTGGAGGCGCAGCTGGCCGCGACCCATCTTGTCGCAGCGGCTGCCGAGGCCGGCAGGGCCGCAGAGCGGGCCGCCCTCGAGGCGAGGGTGAAGTCCGCAGAGGACAACGCGGCCGCCGTGTAGTCGGAGAAGACCGCCCTGGAGACGAAGTGTGACAACCCCACCCGAAATAATTCCGTACTATCACCTAAACCAATGCATTTGGTCATTAAGTGATAATAAAGAGTCATCCCGTTGAGTGTTGCTGGGTCAAAGCCCGGTAAATCACTTGTCAAACACAGAGGATCGAACACGCATACATTAAAACTCCCACGAAGGAGAGTTCAGAGTTCCTTACAAATTAATCCAAATTTTCCCCGTAGGGTCAATTTATTACAACCATTGTTCTCACATGAAAAGTAAATGATTCAGAGTTTCAAAAGATAGCGGAATTAAACTAACGATAACTTGGCATCATGGGAGGCCACCCATAACGCCATTACCCCTCATCGTCCACCCATTCCAGTTCCCAGCCGGGTGAGATTTCACCAGGCCAAACATTGTCACCTGAAAGCAACATTTATAGCATGGCTGAGTATACTAATACTCAGCAAGACTTACCCGTCTAAAATAAAGGACTTAACCTCTAATCATGCTTGGCTTTTGGCTAGTGGGTTTGTTTTACCAACAAGCTACTAAGAGTTAATCCTTACTTTCAATATTTTAGCTCAAGTTCTAGTAGATTAATTCATTACTAGATAAGCAACTATTGCAAGCATGAGTTGTGCAAACAATTAACCAAACATCAAGTTTATCAACATTTCATCGTAGAGGGATTATCATGGCCAGATAATTAAGCACCCCGGATAACGGTGAGAGGCCGACGATCGATCGATTAATATAACCTTGCAAGGTGGACCTAAACATACGGGAGAGATGACCTCACAAAGAGTTCATTCAACCAGGCGGTTCTCGGCATTCCTCGGATTGGGATCTGATGCCACTGTCCTAGGTACAAGGCTAGCTGGCACGCCTCACACTAGCGTCCAGCATCACACATGCACCACAGTTTGCAAGACTGGGGCCGCAACCCAAGATTAGTAGCCTAAAGTTCCCGCACCGTATCATTTAGGTACTAGGCTTACCGTACCCATTTCCGACAAATGTTTAGTACGTTCAAACACTTAATTTCTTAACCACTGGACCGGAGCCCAAAATCCCATGCTCGTACCACATGAGTAATTCAATTTAACAATCTTATGATTCTAACATAAGAACCTATTCTCGCAAGTGATGTACATCACTCGACTTGTACCAGGTCCTTAGTGCATAGCAACTAGTGACCTAGCATACTAGTAAAAGATCATAGGTACTTAGGGATCATGCAACTAGGATTTCAATTCAACTCCTGAACGTAAATGCACATAATAATTAAAGATCATTTCAGAATTTAAAAAGAAAACATATAGGTAAATGATAAGCCGCGGCTTGCCTTCGGCAGCTCCAGCAGTCAGACAATCTTCTGGACTTTGGTCCGGGTCTTGATCTACGGTCACGAATTGTGCATCTCCCCTTGCTCCCTCGTCCTCGTCAGCCGGCACGAGCGTATAGCTACCGTCAGGGACTTCTACGCGGGGAATGCATATGTAGGAATTAGTTGGTGAATGTGAATTAAATAAACACGAACATCACAAGACAAGCATAGGGTGCCATGTTGACCATAATCACCTAGACAAGAATATATTCAGCATACTCTTCCATAAAGATAAATTAAGCAATCATTTATTAATGATTATATGATGGTGATTGTGTGCACATCCATACAAACAAATTAGAATTACTTCACCAAAACAAACAATCTGATTTTTAGTGTTCCACAGAGGTATTTTCTAAAGTGAAACACTCCTAAGTCCTTAAAAGAAGGATTTCTTTGTTTCTCTTTTTATAACACTTTGTTTCTTCCAAAAATCATTCTGGTTAAACCATGCAAGATATCACAGTGAGATTTTTTTTACAACAACACAGTACTACAACAGATCTACTGCCAAAAATTCATAGCAAACAGAGCCATAATCTAAGCATGAAAAATACTACAAGTTATTACTAGCAAAAGCAAGAATATTTATTATAGAGAAAACTACTCATGCACTCGAGGGCAAATTTACACAAAGGCTCTATGGACTATAACTGGAGTATACACCAAAAATTAGCTCCATAAACTAATTCTACCAAGCTATACAAAAATAACCATTTTCAGCCTAGTTATTCCTAAAGAAATTATGCGGGGACATACATAACTGAAAAGTAGTCCAACTTTCTCCTACAGCACAAACATGGCGCAAACATCTACTAGTCCAAAGATGAGCATCACTGGATCAACAGAAACTGAGCTATAAATTTAAATTTATGAACAAGTCTAATTCAGAAACACATATATAGACAGTTCATAAATATATGATAAAATCACTAGGAACACATCTAATCCTAACAAGATGATATCCACAAGATGAGCCACAGGAAGCATACATATGAGGCTGTACAAAATATATATATGGACCTAGCATGAATACTAATTAAATCATATCTAGAGACTCACTCAGTAACTTTGTGCAAAAACTTAGATCTAGCCTATACTAGTCGTCACTAACAACATATCCAAAGATCAAGCCTAGCACACGAGTACAACTCAAGTTATGAACAAACCTATTCTAACTAAGTTTGAATTTTTATTCAAAATCTACCCATCAAAAGCATGGATAGCCTTTCTAAAAGATGTAGATATACTCACAAGGAAACCAACAAAATTAGTTTTGCATTCTTCCGATTTTTCCACGATTTTCTAGGCATTTTACAAGTCACTGGACTAAAGGAGAAAACGAGGAAGAATCTTCTTACAACACAGACCCTAGAAAGATTTGAAACCTCACAGATATACCCTTAGCTTTTACAACCCGAACCCTACAGAGAAGTTTGCCTAACAACCATACCCTTTCGCGGCGGGGCGAGCTCGCCGGCGGCGAAGGACGGCCAGAGCTAGCAAGCAAATGGCACGGGAGTGAGATTAAGCTCACCATGGATCGATTGGCGGTGGTGGCTTGGCCGGAGGTAGCTCCGATGAGCGGCAGCGGCGAGGCAGCGGCGGCGGACCCATCTCTGCTCGAACTCCGGCAAGGGGAGGCGCGGAGCTAGGCCATGCGCGCTCGGGGAGGCTTGAGTGGGTGCTAGAGGGGAGCTCTGGATATCTAGTCGATCACGGGCGCGAGCGGAAGCCAAGGTTCACCGGCGGCGGCGGCAATGGCGCACAGCGGCGGTGGGAGCTCGCACAGGAAGGAAGGAGCGGGGGTTTTATAGGGGGCGCGGGGTGGAGAGGTGGTAACCGCCCAAGTCTCCTCACTGGTCGGGGTCGCGGCATGGCTACAGGCGGCGGCGACATGGGGAGGCACTGCCGGCCAATGCCGGCCTCAGCGTGCGCGCGCCGGCGCGTGCGAATTCGACGTGTGGCACCGGCCTATGCCCTAGCCGCGTCACCTAACCGTCTAGCACAGTGTCCACGGCGACCTCTTCGGACTAGCGGATCCCCCGGTGCCTCAGCATTCGTGCCCGGTCGCACGGCGGCAGGCCGACGTGGCACGCGCGCACGACAGCGGCGTGCGAGGGCGCGTTCGCGGCGCTGTTATGCTTCGGAGTGCTCCTGTTTGACCGGCTCAAACTCACAATTTCGCTATAGAACTGTACCAAGGTGCAATAAGCAAAGTTGTAGATCAACTAATCGTCTCCAACTTTTTCGAAGGCCGATGGGTGTTTCACGGAACAGATCGAGCTTAAACAGCAGGCGAAGTTGGTCATTTTCTCGGCGCCTCCTACAGTGATTGCGGCCATTGACCAGGGTTTTACACCATTTTCCACTTCGAATTTGGCATGCCACCCAAAAGCAAAGTTGTGTGCCTTGAAAAACTGAACAACTTTTGTATTGGCAGAATTCGAAGTGTTTAGGTGAAATTTGGAGAACGTGGCAAAAGTTCCAGATAGGGTTCAAGGATCAAAGGGTTTGACTAGGGGTTTGACCCTAACTTTGACTAAGAGCTTAAGCACTAATGACCATGACTTGATTAGGAGGGTGATTAGCACTAATTAACACTTATTTAAAAACACGGGGTGGTACAGCCTACCCCCTTAAAAGGAATCTCGTCCCGAGATTCGAATTTAAAAGATAGCTGGGGAAAGGTTACGTACGATGTTATCTTTGAAGAAAACCCAGAGAGAAACTGTTCGGTCTCCCACGTAGTCTCTTCTTCAGTGTGGTGACTCCATTGTATCTTGTACATCTTCACCGTTTGTCTCCTTGTTTGTCTTTCCTTCTGATTTAGCACTCTCATGGGATGTTCCACTAGTGATAGGTCAGGCTCTACCTCTGCATTGGTTTCGTTGATTATCTTTGCTTCCGGTATTTGATCACATTTCTTCAGTTGTGAGACGTGAAACACGTTGTGTACTGTGGAGAGTCGGTCTGGGAGTCTAATACGATATGCAACCGTACCGAACTTCTCAGTGACTTCATAAGGGCCGATGTAGCGTGGTGCTAACTTCCCTTTTACTTCGAATCTTTGTACACCTTTGGTTGGTGACACCTTCAAGTATACATAATCACCAACTTCAAATTCTCTGGGTGCCTTAGCCTTGTCATGATAGCTCGTTTGTCTCATTTAAGCGGCTCTAAAATTTTCTCTAATTACTTCCACCTTCTCTTCGGCTTCTTGTACTGGCTTAGGACCAAATAATGTCCTCTCACCCACTTGTGACCAGTTCAAGGTGGTGCGACATCTTCGTCCATATAAGGCTTCAAAAGGAGCCATCTTCAAACTAGCTTGGTAGCTGTTGTTATAAGCAAACTCTGCCAAGGCTAAGCATTTGTCCCAAGTTTTGTCAAAATGAATGACACAAGCTCTCAACATATCTTCCACTATTTGATTTACTCTCTCTGTCTGGCCATCGGTCTGAGGATGATAGCTAGAGCTATGGATCAACTTGGTACCCAAGGATTCGTGCACTTGTGCCCAGAAGCGAGCAAGAAACTGAGTGCCTCTATCGGATAGGATAGTTTTTGGAACACCGTGCAAATGCACAATGAGATCAACATAGATCTCTGCATAACATTCAGCTGAAAAGGTAGTGTGGACAGCGATGAAGTGAGCGGTCTTGGTAAGTTGGTCCACTATAACCCAGATGGAATCATGCTTCTTGGGGGTAAGGGGTAAACCTACAATGAAATCCATGCTGATGTCATCCCACTTCCAAGCGGGTATAGACAAAGGTTGCATTTGGCCTGCGGTTTTTAGGTGACTAGCCTTGATCATCTGACATGTATCACATCTGGACACATACTTGGCTATTTCACCCTTCATATTCGACCACCAAAAATTTTCCCTAAGGTCTCTGTACATCTTGGTACTACTAGGGTGAATGGTGAATTTAGAGAGGTGAGCCTCATCTAAAATCTCCTTCTTTATTTCCGGATCCTGGGGAACGACCAATCTCTGAAACCAGATCACTCCCTTCTCATCCTTCCGGAAACAATTGTACTTGGGATGTCCCTCAGATAGTTTCTGGTTGATCAACTGGACACATTCATCAGTAAGTTGAGCTAAAGCAATTCTCTCATGGAGAGGGGATTCAGTGGAGATGACATATAAATTTCCATGCTCGACCACTTCTAGGTTGAGCTTCATCATCTCCTCACACAAAGCTTCATTATACGGCTATACCATCGTGCAGTGGCAATACATGCGACTAAGCGCATCTGGAACCACATTGGCTTTGCCGGGGTGATATTGGACTTCTAGATCATAATCCTTTATCAACTCCAACCACCATCTTTGCCTCATATTCAGATCCGATTGGGTGAAAATATATTTAAGGCTCTTGTGATCGGTGAAAATATTGCAGCGATTTCCCATCAAATAATGCCGCCAAATCTTTAAGGCATGCACAACCGCTGCTAGCTCAAGATCATGGGTAGGGTAATTCTTCTCATGTGATTGAAGTGCTCGTGATGCATAGGCAATAACCCTGTTGTCTTGCATAAGTACACAACCAAGGCCTGTGCCTGAAGCGTCACAATACACATCAAAGGGTTTCATCATATCTGGCTGTGCTAGCACTGGGGCTGATGTTAGGTGTTTCCTCAAGGTGTGGAAAGCCTTGTCACAAGCTTCATCCCACACATACTTGACACCTTTCTTCAACAGTGCAGTCATAGATTTAGCTATTCTGGAGAAATCCGGAATAAAGCGACGGTAATAGCCAACTAGACCCAGAAAGCTGCGAATTTGATGCATGGACTTGGGTGGCTTCCAATCCATGACCTCCTGCACTTTGCTAGGATCCACGGAGATACCATCCTTGGAAATAGTGTGACCCAAGAATTTCACACTATCCAGCCAGAATTCACATTTGGAAACGCTGCAAAACAATCTGAAGATGTTCCGCATGCTCTTCTTCATTCTTGGAATAAATAAGGATATCATCAATGAAGACCACTACGAACTTGTCCAATTCATTCATGAAGACGGAGTTCATAAGATACATGAAATAGGTAGGTGCATTTGTGAGGCAAAGGACATCACCAGGAATTCATAAAGACCATATCTGGTGGAGAAGGCTGTTTTTGGAATGTCACTTGGTCGAATCTTAATTTGATGATAGCCTGATCGAAGATCGATCTTGGAAAAGACTTTGGCACCAGCCAATTGATCAAAGAGAACATCAATACGGGGCAAGGGATACTTGTTCTTGATTGTCACCGCATTGAGAGGACGATAGTCAACGCACATCCGCAGACTGCCATCTTTCTTCTTCACAGAAAGAGTGGTACTTCCCCAAGGAGATGAACTTGGGCGAATATACCCTTTATCAAACAATTCTTGCAATTGATCCTTCAACTCAACTAACTCTTTGGGCAGTATATGGTAAGGTCTTTTGGAGATAGGTGCAGTGCCAGGTTGAAGTTCTATCACAAATTCGATGTCCCTGTCTGGTGGCATGCCAGGCAAGTCATCGGGAAACACATCCGGATATTCACACACTACCGGAATGTCATCAAGTGAAGAGGTGATAGATGCGAAAGCATACGAATTCCCGCTGCCACTAGGAGGTAAGTATAGAGTTGATGTGCCCACAGTAGGTGAATTGATTTCTATCATTCTTATAGCAAGATCCAAGATGAATTGATGGTGTGCCAACCAATTCATACCTAAGATCGCATCAATGCCCTCTAGGTTCAAAACAATGAGATTGGTTGGGAAGACTTTGGTACCTAGCTCAATTGGCACTTTTCAGGATATGTCCTTAGTGGTAACTCGGCCACCAGGTGTTGTAACCAGGAATGGTTGTTTTGTTTGACAGCTATTGAAACCCAACTTGCTCAAAATTTGCCCATTTATAAAACTATGCGTTGCACCAGAATCAAACAACACTTTAACTAAATAGCCTCGGATAGAAAATGTACATGTCAGCACTAGTGCTCCTTCTGGCATATCCATCAGGGAAGTGAAGTTCAGTTTGCCTTGCTTCACTTGCACCGCGGGCTTCTTGCCCTGATTGCCCGACTTGGCCCCTGACCCTTCACCTTGTTGGTAGGTCTTGATCTGTGTTGGCGGTCGATTTTCGTCAACCTAGCCATGAGTTTATCTTCAATGTTGGCATTAATTTGATACTCACACCAACGTTCCTAACCCTTATTATATGTTAAGTTCGCACTCGCGCATGGTTTAAGAGCCTAAATGTGGACTTTCGGGTAGAGTTCATCAAGGGTTTTACGAGAAGATCATGGAGCCCGGTACAGGTCAGGATACAAGATGAACATGACTCCAAATGAACCGAGGACTAAAGCGTGAAGCCGAGAAGTATCGAGGACCTAGACGGAAAATGCGGGAGTTCATACGCAAAGCACCTTTATCTAAACCGTGAGGAAAATGACGTCAAGGACCCACATGCAACTCGACAAAAATTCAGGAAGTCGCGAGAAGCTTCGGAAAGAAAACCAGGGGCGAACCGGGCCGAGGAGGCCCTGGGCCGGTCGGCCCAGGCCAGTCGGCCTGGCCCTCCTGTGGGTCGGTTCGCCGCCCCCTTTGACCTAGATGATCCTCAGGCTATTTATAGTCCCCGTGCGAAGTTCCAACCATCAAGTCGTTCGTCATCCGCCGCTGAGGAGCAGAGAAGCTTGAGGGACACCATCTCGGAGAGGAGGGTCGTGTTAGTCATCTAGGGTTCACCTAGCCGGCGTTGGAACCTTGCATGGAAGACCACGTCGGAGTTCCAGAGGCTTGAATCAAGATCAAGGTAGGATCCCAATTGGATCTTATTCATGTATACACTTATGATTGAGTTTTAATGGATCTGATTTCTAGCATTCAAGTGCTTTCTCCACAGTTTTGTCTTCTCTTGGTTTTGCTTCTTCATCAATCTATACTTAAGATAGATTTCCTAGGGTGCTCTTGTAGCCGCGGTGGCTGGAGGTGCATACCCGATTGACCAAGTGTTTTCAACACATTCCTCGTGAACATGCTCTTAGGTTCACCTACACAAGAAGCGGGGCATCGTGATAGGATGTCGATCACGTGTATGGTAGGTGCCTTCGAGCATAGGAATGGAGGCCACATGCTTTTAATGAGATTCGTTTTGCTCTCTCTTCTATCTTGCTCGGAACTACGACATAAACACGATCTAGACCCCCTCTAGATCGGTACCTCATTGCTCTCTCTTGTTACCTCTAATGATCTTAGTAGATTAGATGCGCTTGAAACCTCTCTAGAACAAAGTGCTTTTTCACTTTATTGGATCGATCTTGCGTTGCACATGTTCCACAGATTCGATACCTTGTGTTTACACTTAAGGGAAAGCGGGTCCCATGTGGTCCGTATGTTTACGGATCAAAGTTTGCAACGATAATCAATCGTCAACAAGCCCCTTTTTCTAGTGCCGTTGCTGGGGAACAAGCAATCAAGATCCGATCTAATATCGCGTTTGTAAGTATTTTTCAGTTTTTCTTTTGGTTTTTATTTTGCATCTACTAACTTTGATCATCCTCAAAAATCAATATAATCTAGTTTTTGACTAACCCTAGACATTTCTTTTTATTTTTGTATATTTTGTTTTATCACTAACCCTAACCGGAGATGGATGGCTACCCCTCCAACAAACCCAAGTTTTCTTTTGTGGATGATCTAGAAAAACCTTACATGCAAAGGAGACGTGCAACACAAGCTAAGGAATTTGTAGATCCAAAAGACGAGGCCGAAGGATCGTCAGAATCTCCAAGGGAATCACCTCCTCCAAGTCCAAATGGAGATCAACCTCAATCACCACCCATGGGAGAAGAACCGCAGCCGGGGCGCAAGATCGGGGAGCTATGCACCCTGGACATCAATGATCTACCAATCCTAAACCTTGAAGATGTCAAAAGGTCGTTCAAGTCAAAGTCTCAACTATCCGCATGGTGCAACATTCGCCTTTCACCGGTAAAGAGGATCCGAACCTTCACCTCCTAGCATTCGTTCAACTATGTCAAACTTTCAATGTGGAAGGGGTGACTCAAGATCAAATGAGGGCAAGGTTTTTCCCGTTTTCACTATTTGGAAGAGCTTTGCATTGGTTCCACACTCTACCAGCGGAGTCGAAACTAAATTGGGAAGCATTGATGAGGGCCTTCATGAAGGAATTTTATTCGCCGGCCAAGACTCAGAGTTTGCGCAAAAAAATTGATACATTTGTTCAAATTCCCACGGAGACAATTGAAGAAGATTTGGAGCGTTTCAATGGATACATGCGAGCTGAATTTCTTGAAGGGCATATCGGTTCACTTGTGAGGAGGATGGAGAAGATAGAGATAGAGAAGATAGAATCTATAAAGGCCACCGAAGCAAGATCCACATGTGAGGAGTGTGGGGAGTACGACCATGTCCAAGGAGATTGTCTGGAGGAAGCAAAGGTGCTCAACCACATGAGGAAAGGAGAATCGCCAAACTTCCGCTATGGGCAAGGTAAACCTCAATTTAATGCAAGCTCGTCCATTCAAAATTCGGTTCCTCTTCGTGTACAATTGAAGGACTTCATGGACGAGCAAGCTAAGATCAACAAGGACACCGTCACTAAGTTCGAGGCTATTGACAAAATATTGGAGAATATAGAAGGCAAGGTGACGGAGGTCGAAAGTTCTAACCATCAAGTGCTCAACACAATGAAGATGCTAGAAACGCAAATGAGACAACTTGTCGGGCACCTAATGGTAATGAAGGGAGATTGAAGATGCCTCCATTAAAGCCACACTACCTCAATGGCATACTTGCCAACAAGTATGAGATGGCGACACTCGGGGAAGATCACATCAAGATGTCCGAGGAATGCGGTGCCGTTATTGCATATCAAGGACCCGAGAAACAAAGAGGCCCCGGATGTCTGATCATCCCGTGTTCCATTGGCTCATTCAAGTTCAAGAAGGCATTATGCGACCTTGGAGGAAGTGTGGGAGCCATGCCAAGAGACGTGTTCAAGAGGCTACGCTTACCAAAGCTAGAGCCCACGGCCATAAGTCTAGAGTTGGGTGACAACTCTATTCGCTATCCCGTGGGAATCAACAAAGATGTACCCGTAAAAGTTGAAGATCACTTCATCCCCTTCGATTTCATGGTTTTCAAGATGGGAGAAAGGGAGACGACGCCGCTCGTCGGGAGGATGTTCCTTAATACCGTCGGAGTGACAATCAACATTGGCAAGAGGGAGATCAAGATCGACATCAACGGCGAAAGAAGTGTATTCAAGTTTCAACCACGTTTCGAGGTACGCGACATTATTAATGATAAATATGTCCCACCTCACTGTCGCATTAGTAAGGAAGAGCCAAGGGAGGAGGAAGCAAAGAAGATCAAGGGAGATGTTGCATCCGTCAAGACCAAAGAAGAAAGCCAGCCTGTGAAGACCAAAAAAATGACTAAGCCGAAGAAAAAGCCTGCACCCAAGCCAAGGATGGTGCAGAAGCGGGTACCCAAGATTGCAACGCCCACAAAGAGCGTTGATCCAAAGTGAAGAAGAGAAGAAGTCTACCTATAGACTATAAGCGAAGCGCTAGGCGGGAGGCAACCCGTTCGTCGAGTCAAGAATAAGCTACCGGGAGGACAACCCGATCAAGAATAAAGCTACCGGGAGGGCAACCCAGAAGATTTCTGAATTTCAAGTAAGTGAGTCTTAGAATTTGCTACGCAAGACATTTTATTAACTCCTTAGTGGTTGAACAAGTTTCGGAGAACCTTTTATTTGTTCGGTCATTTTATTTGGATTTTTCGATCTTAAACCAATAATATGAGCCATCCCATGATTTATTTGCCTCTTTTTGAGAAACTAGTACCAAAAATTCAGACCTTATCCAAGCCTTTCATCCTCTCCATGATGTTAAGGTTGGCTTGTTCTGCATGTCAAAAACACACGAGTAGAGCCTCGCTATGTTCCTTAATGATTTTTAATCTATGAGGCATGGTAGGACTCGCGTGAACCTAGGAAATTCGATTATTGGTTTCATTCAACTTGACATCCACCAGTTTCTCTAGATTTAAAATTTTTCAAAGCCCCATTGATTTATTTGTTCAAAATTTCTCTCTCATGTTTGGCCAAAATTAGAACCTAAACCTATACCCCCACGGTCAAGCCGGAGGACCTTGCTATCAATTAATGAAAGCAAATGATCCCGGTGCAACCAAAATAAAGGTAGTCGGAAAGTTTTCGACTTACAAATGTTTTTGATGCCTAAAAGCTCCACTAAAAGTACATTTGGACTCATTGCTAGCTCTGAGTTAATTTTTGATTTTTGAATTAGACGAGTGATTAGCATCAAAACATGATTAAGGGGAGGATTTTAAGTTTGCTTAACACCTAGTGCTCCATGATGCATCACGGGAAGACATCCATCATTTGGCATCTTGGCACATGTAAAGGACAAGCATGGGGGGGCGGCAATGACTTTGTTTTGCAGGAAATAAGTGAAAGCACATGAAGCATGGAAGACAAGAAGTAACACAAAGTAAAGGAAGGAGGCATTGATCTCATCATTCAAAACAAAGGAGTGGCCGAGAGCGTTTGGGTGATGGATTCTTGTGGAGCTCGAGGACACAAGACAAGAAGGGAGTAAGAAGCAGCTCGGAGGAAACTGGAGCAAGGAAGAGTGTTGGCGTTTCTTAACGTCACCACTATGGCACCAGTTAGCGTGAACGTGTAAGGAACTCCTGGGTACACTGACGAGTGCGAACGAATCCGCAAGCGTACGGATACACCGTTGTAGCACTTCCCCTAGGGGCATGAGTATTACCGAAGGGTATCGTTCCAAGGAACGGTGTGCACTATCTTCTACTCTAGTGTAGATGGTCCAAGGACACCAAGCTCAGCTATGGTAGGGGAGAAGGTGAAGGGCTTCCTAAATATATCGATCAAGGTTGTATCGTCTCACGGTATAGAACTCACCATGGGGCGCCAACCCACCCTAGCTATTTAAGGCTAGGAAATATGTTCTGGCAACGGGGCCCAACTCGTTACACAGGCGCGGAGGGTTCCAAAGGGTCCAATAGGCTGTCACCACTGCAGCCTACCTCTATCGTTACACGAATGCACGTGGTCTTCGTAGGTTAACCAGAGTACAGACACCACGTCTACACTCCCGATAACTACTATAACACTGCGACGTCTGCCCGGCCCGTCTACAGCACTATAGCAATCTGTATAAATACGGAACCACGAACGTAAGCAAGTGTGGACTAGATCGTACCTTATCAGATCGGGATAGGTTAGGAAGAACAACTACTGGCATATTTATGAGCATCAACTAGATCAAAAGAGTGATCCACAGACAAACAGATAAATACACTTGCGTAAGTATTCAACTAGATCAAAGGGTTGTGTTCATGAAGAACACAAGCCTCTAATTCAAGAACACATGAAGAACACAAGAACATATCAATCATGCAAGAACACACTTTAGTCTAAATGAGATATGTCGCAATACTTACTTTGGTCTAAATGAAGAACAAAGAAGAACTCCTTCATCTCACCTTCACTTCCCTCTCTACTTAGCACTCACACACACACTCCCTACATGAGGAATGAGAGGGGAGGGAACTTGGGATGTGTAGAAAAGGGAGCCCCTCCCCTCCTATTTATAGAGGAGGGGGTGGCTTGACAAGAGCACCATGGTGTGCAGCAGTTCTGGGCGCCCCCAATGGCGTGGTGACATGTGGCAATGTAGAACCGGGCTTCTAGGGTCGAGAACCGGGCAGAACCGGAGTATCCGAGGGTGTTTGGGGAGAGAACCGGTAGGAAAGATCGTGAACTGGGTGAACCAGGGGGCCGCAGCAGGGCGAACCGCGCGCAGGCCACGCTCTCCCCCCTTCTCCGCGCGACACGCGTCGCAGCCCCGCGTCGTCCCGCGTACGCTACTGCGCCGCCTTCGTCCGCGCCAATGCCGTCGCAACACGTGTCTAGCCCGATTCCCGTGCGGGGGTGTGCGCATGCGCCCGGGGGGGCGATCCTTGTGCTGGGGCAGGAGCCGCCGGATAGCCGCCAGGTCACCGATCCGCTGCGGAGGTGAGGCACCAACGGTTAGCTGCAACGTGGCGCTACCTACCGCTGCTGCCGCACAGCGCCCGCACGCGTAGGGGAGAATCCTAGGAGAGGTCGAAGCCAACCAGGCCCTGACATGTGGCAGTTCCGCGCTGAATCGCATAGGGATAGGGTACGGTGACGTCAACATTACGTCGTATTTTGTCCTTTGTGTATCTCCTCCATACGAACTCCGATGTGGGCATATGATATGTCCATTTCGATCGTCTCGACGAGCCTGTCGCAATGGTGCAGTCCAATTTGGCATTTGAGGTTGTTTATGATGATGTCCTTTAATAGCCACTAGGTCACTGTTGACGTTTGATTATCGTTGCAAAGTTCATTTGGACTTGCAAGCGGACAAATCCCTCGTCGTAGTTAAGGAACCCTTCTTCCCTTGAGTGGTGAACCCAAGGTATCGAATCCGTGGAACATTATGTAATGTAAAATCAATCTAATAACCAAGAAACACTTGCTTCTTTGAGAGGTTTTGAATTGCATCTACTCTACTAAGATCAAAAGAGGTAGCAAGAGAAAGCATTGAGGTACCGACCTAGAGAGGGGTCTAGATCAAGTTTATGTCGTCGTTCCGAGCAAGATAAAAGAGAGAGTAAAACGAATCTCATTGAAAGCTTCTTTAAATCATGACCTTCGGTCAAACCCCCTAAGTCGCCCCGCCGTACTCGGTGTCAACATCCTGTCATGATGTTCCCCTTTCTTCGCGGTCGAATCTTAGAGCACACCCACAAGGAGTGCGTTGAACTACTTGGTAGATCGGGTATGTACCTCTAGCCACCGCGGCTACAAGAACATCCCATGCAATCTATCTTGAGAGTAGATTGAGGAGGAAAACACCCAAGCAAGAACAAGAATTGCAAACGAAAGTACTTGATCGCTAAGAATTAGATCCATTAAAACTCCATCAAAAGTATGAATACATGAATAAGATCCAACAGGGATCCTACCTTGACCTTGATTCACGCCTCCGGAACTCCGACGTGGTCTTCCTTTCATGGTTCCCACGTCGGCTAGGCAAACCCTAGACGACTAACTCGACCCTCCTCTACGGGGTGGTGTCCCTCAAGCTCCCCTGCTCCTGTTCGGCGAATGACGAATTGCTTGATACGTGGCTCGGGGTACCGGGGCTATAAATAGCCCGAGGATCAGCTAGGTCAAAGGGGGTAGCGAACAGGGTCCAGAATGGGCTGGGCCGGCCTGGGCCCATCCTGGCCCAGTTCGGCACCGCCTTTCTTCCGGATGCTTCTTGCGACTTCTTGAGTTTTTGCCGAGTTGCATGTGGGCCCTTGACGCCATTTTCCCGCGGTTTAGATGAGGGGGCTTTGCGAATGAACTCCTGCATGTTCCGTCTGGGTCTTCCGCACTTCTCGGCTTCACGCTTTAGTCCTTGGCTTGTTTGGAGTCATGTTCATCTTGTATCTTGACTTGTCCCGAGGTCCATGATCACCTTGTAAATCCCTTGATGAACTTTACCCGGAAGTCCTCATTTAAGCTCTTGATTCCTGTGTAAACAACAAATGCCAAAAACCGTGCACGAGTGCGAACATTGCATATAATGGGGGTTAGGATCGTTAGTGTGAATATCAAATTAATACCTACATAGAAGGTAAACAAGTGGTTAGGTTGACAGAAATCGACCGCCAACATCCCCCCATGCTTAAACCTTGCTCGTCCTCGAGTAAGCCTTCTATGGATATCAGTGTTGCCCTTCGATGTTCGAACCCTACACGTGATCATACATGAGAAAACATAATGCTCTCTAGTTTTATATTCATTAAAGTTCCATAATGTACTAACTTTTATCTTTATGGAGGGTAGATATCATTCAAGTTCTTTCCACAAGTACTTAATCAAGCTCTCAAACTTTTAAACAAATCTCAGAAATTTTGAAAAATAAAGAATGAGATAAAGAGAAAAAATTGCTTTACCAAGATAAAAAATAACCACCTTGCACTTTGCTCATGAACTCTCATCTCACTTGTCTCTCAAGCCTACTTGTTCTACTCCTTTCCTCTCTCAAAGTATATGGTGGAAAGCTTTATGTGGAGCTATAGGAAAGTTTAGTCCTACCAAGATATTATAGTTGAGATATTATTAAAACAAGACTAGCTTCTCATGGTCTTACCGAGACTCGTCAAAAAGGTCATTGAAAAAATAATGTTATCAAGGAGGGGGGAGACATGAACACACACTTTTAGATAGGTGGACATGTGCAAATGGCAAAGAGTGATCCCAAGACACAAATGAAGTCCTTGTTATCGGATTGCACATGGTAGGAAAGATGAGTATGGGTCTTGATCTTGAATCCTCTTGAAAACTCAAAAGCACTAAAACATAGCTAGAGAACCGGGGAGCTTTATTATTATTTTTTTTTCTTTCTTTCTTCTTTCTTTCTTTTTCATTCATCATCATTTTTTCTTTTTTTCTTTTTTTTATTTGCTCCCCTTGAACTCTAGACTATACTAGCACTTCCTTGGCAACCCCCCATGCTTAGACGTTTGCTCGTCCTCGGGCAAAGAGGTGATAAATATGCCAAGGTGGGAATTGAAGCTCTCATTTTTTTTCATAGAGAGAGAGACACTCGAAAAATCTTCTAGGGATCCTTTTGGAAGTTTCCCTTTCTCACTTGAAGTACCCTCCTTTTAATCTTCTCCATAATATTCATCCATACTCATAAATTGGGTTGTGGTCAAGGAGGTGAACACAAAAAAAGATATATTTTGGTTTTGGTTGGATATCCGGCGAGGTTTGCGAAATTCCCAATGTGGAAACTCACAATGCACAGATAGTAAGGCTAGCATAAAGAACGATACACAAAAACGTAATGACCAGCTTCTTAGTCTCGGGCTAGAGAAATCAGGCCTTGAATCAATGCACCCAAAAATAAATCTTGTATATACTAAGGTTTTGTACTCAAGTAAACTTAGGCTTTGGATGGGAAGAGCAAAATGCAAGCGGTACTTGTGACAAGGTTAGCATAACTTTTTGAGAATAAAAAGTTTCTTTGATTCATCCAAAGTTGAGAGCAACGAAAAGAACAATGGGACTTGAGTTATCATAACCTCCACACAAGATTAGGGTAGCATTTAATTAAATTTCAGATTCATGTTAAAAGAGAGCACTAGCTTAAACATGCGTAAATCAAACATAAGATTGGGCAAAGCGGCAATCATCATCACATATCAACATGGTACAAATTTTCCATCCATATTAAGATCGTAAAAGCGACGGTGAAACTTATTCATGATGATGGATAACAAACTACTACTACCACACATGCTGAAAATAAATAAAAACAAGAAAAATACTACGCAAACATAAACGCACACAAGATGAAAATAAAGAAAAGGAAAAGGAAAAATCAAACCACACTTAAAAACTCCGTCCCTTTCTTCTTTCTTCATTCTTAATCTGATTGTCCTTGCTTCGTTGGTTGGCTTTCATTGAATCCTTGCTCATAGTATTGTTGCATGGCCCCTCCATGAAATTGATGAGGCGGCACGAGTTGAAGACGTCCCAATTGATGGGCGATTCCCGCCGTTCCTTCATGCCAATGGTTGACATGGCTTTGGATCCTCTCGACGTCTTGTTCGTTCCTTTACATATACGCCCCAATAATGGCTGCACTTTGTTGGGGCTGGGGCATGCTTGCATAAGGTGCCACAAATGCTTTATTGAGCACAACAAAAGTTGGAGGAAAATATGTTGGAGGAGGTGGTGGCATGGCTGCACCACTCCCCCATGCTTGCATTGGCACACTTCCGTAGTGAGGTGGTGGCATAGGAATTCCGCCATAGGGTTGATGGTAGGCCACTCCTCCTTGCTCTTGGGCTGCGGAGGATGAACCTTCTTCTATGATGCTTCCCCTCTTATTCTTCTTGGCCGGTACGAGAATTTCTTCTTCTAACCAATTCTCTCTCCCTTCAATAAATAATTTCAGCTTCATGTTGGGAAGAGTAACATTGACTTTCGCCACCTTGTACCCTCTATTCTCATCTCCACTAATATATTTTCCTTGCTTCATATAATCAATTCCAAGTGAATTTCCCGCAAGGATGAATTTTGGATTTCTTGTAATACCCGGCTTCACAGAAATTGCTATCATAGAGAGATAGCATCCCGAACCAATTTGTCCACTCCCCGATATTGCCTCACAACACCACTGATTGATCATAATATATGATGGATCAATGACTTGTCTTGCAATCAACGCCGAATAAAGCCAATTAACTTCCATATCGGTGACTTTGGACTCCATCCTTCCCAAAATCCTTTTGCTCATCCAAGAATGAAATATCCGGATGATGGGATTCCGAATGCTATTTCTTTGCCGGTTATCTTCTCCCAAAATCATGCTCCAAAATCCTTCCAACACACTTTCACTAGAATTAACTTGCTCCGGGGCTTCCCTCTGAAAACCAAGCAACTCTCTAATTTGCTCATTAGAAACTATGTTCTCATCATCCTTCAATCAAAATGAGAGGGATGGCACCCCTTCATTAATAACCGGTGCCATGGTCATGAGAATCTTCATGGCAAGCTCCAAATGAAAACTCACTCCTACTCCATCGGAAAATTGCCCCCATCCAAGGTGGTTCATCATTTGATAGATATCCGGGGCAAATCCCAATACTTGGAGAGCATCATCATCAAAGTCAACATTGGGCACAACCCTCTTCTCTAGGTGCCCAAGCCTCTCCTCCTCTTCCACCGACATCATAAGAAATCCATACTTGCAACGCCGTGGAGTGTATGGTGGTGGAGCGTATGAACGAGTCGAACGGTGAGGTGGAATGGGCGGCTCCTCCGTTTGCCCTTGCGGTTCGGTGTACCGCATAGACAAGCTTCAGGTGTTCCTTCCACTAAGGAGCATGGTGTCGCTCCTCGATGGCGCCACGTCCTCTTCCATGCTTCGCGGCGACTCGGAGACCGAGTGCCTCCGCGAAGAACATGTTGATGCCGACCTTGATGATGATGATTGCGTCTTCCTCCCAAGAACCTTGCCAAAGACCTTCTTCATCTTGTAGTTGCTGCACAAATCACAAACAAACTCTCCCGGGGGTTTCTCGCCGGTAGAAATACACACAAAAGAAGTATATGGAAGAACAAAGTTTGTGATGCAATTCTCTGAATTTTTGGACTCAAGAGAGGAGAACAAATTTTTCTGGAGAGTTTCTGGAGGTTCTGGACAGAGAGCTCAAGAACACGAACTAGTAAGCAAGCAAGAGACTCACCTGTGAAAGATGGAGGCAGGGGGTGCAAATATAGGGCAGGCCGGCCAGCCTGGGGTCCCTGCCCCTGCCTCGGCTCCGGTTTTCTCCTACTTGTTGTTTGTTGCATCAGGACCTTGTGTCCTCGTGCTCCACGCTGATCCACCGCCCAAACTCTCTCAGCCATTCCTTTTTCTTTCATGGTCAAGTCCTCATCTTAATCATTTCTTTTGTGTCACTTCCATGCCTCCTTGCCTCCCATGTTATCATTTATAACCTGCAAAGATCAAAGCAATGCTGCCCCCCATGCTTGTCCCATGCGTGCCAAAAGATTCTTGAATGATGGTGTGTTCCCGTGATGCATCATGGGTCATTAGAGGCTTAATTAAATTCAAAACCTTCCCTTGATCATGTTTAGATGCTAATCACTCTAATTTCGAAAATTAAAAATTAATTTAGAGATATCAATGAATTCAAATGTATTTTTAGAGGAGTTTTTAGGCATAAAAACATTTGTAAGTCGAAACTTTCCGACTACATTGATTTTGGTTACACCGGAATCACTTGCTTCCATTAATTGGTAGCAAGCTCCTCCGGCTTGACCGTGGGGGTATGGGTTTAGGTTCTAATTTTGGCTAAATATGAGAGAGATGTTTTGAATGAACAAAAATAAATGTGGCTTGGAAAAAAATCTAAATCTAGAGAAACCTAGGTTCACGCGGGTCCTAGCATGCGTCAAAAATTAAAAATCATTAAGAAACAGCGCGGGGCTCTACTCGTGTGTTTTTATGATGAAAAAAACAAACCAACCTTATCATCATGAGGAGGATGAAAGGTGTGGGTAGGTTCTGAAATTTTAGAGTTGGTTTCTCGAAAAGAGGCAAATAAATCGTAGGATGGCTCATGTCAAAGTTTTATGTCAAATAAAATCCAAATGAAACATCCGAGCAACTTAAATGTCTCAAAAATAAGTTCAACCACTTAAAAGTTTATACCAAGTCTTGCGTAGCAAATTCTAAGACCAACTTACTTGAAAATCGGAAATAATCCGGGTTTCCCTCCCGGCAGCTTTATTCTTCAACGGGTTGTCCTCCCGGTAGCTTATTCTTGACTTGACGAATGGGTTGCCTCCCGCCTAGCACTTCGTTTATAGTCCATGGCTAGACTTCTTGTCTTCTTCACTTCGGATCAACGCTCTTTGCGGGCGTTGCAATCTTGGGTACCCACTTCCGCACCATCTTGGGCACGGCCTTATTCTCCGGCCTAGTCATCTTTTTGGTCTTCACAGGCAGCTTTTGTTCTTTGGTCTTGACGGATGCAACGACTTCCTTGATCACCTTCGCTTCCTTCTTCTTGGGCTCCTCTTTCTTCCTTGGCTCTTCCTTACTAAAACGACGATGAGGTGGAACATATTTAGCATTTATCATGTTGCATACCTCAAAACGTGGACGAAACTTGAATATGCTTTGTGTCCCATTGACGTCGAACTTAATCTCCCCCTTGCCAACGTCGATCGTTGCCTCGACGGTCTTGAGGAAGGGCCTCCCTAAGATGAGGGGCGGCTTCTCCCTTTCTCCCATCTCAAGTACCACGAAGTCGACGGGAATGAAGTGATCTCCAACTTTCACGGGCACATCTTCGGCAATTCCCACGGGATAGCGGATAGAGTTGTCGCCCAACTCCAAACACATACCCGTAGGCTCAAGTGGTAAGCATAGCTTCTCGAACACATCTCTTGGCATCACACTCACGCTTGCTCCAAGGTCGCATAATGCCTTCTCGAACATGGATGAGCCAATAGAACATGGGATAGTTGGACATCCACGGTCCCTTTGCTTCTCGGGCCCTTGATTTGCGATGGCGGCACTACATTGTTCGGACATCTTGACATGGTCTGCTCCAAGTGTTGCCATCTCATACTTGTTTGCAAGTATGTCTTTGAAGTAGCGAGAATATTTAGGAACTTGGAGATAAACCTGTTAATGGTTCGGTTTGAACCCGTTTTTTCGGTTTGGTTTTAGACATGGTTCAATTTGGTTTGGTTCAAAATGGTTTGCCATCTATAATGGTTTGGTTTGGTTTGGTTTCATGGTTATATTGGATGAGAATGGTTTAACAATATTATAGTTTTGTGTAAAGTATAAGTTAGGTTAAAAATCAGACTTAAAAATTTAAAGACCACATTAACATACATAATTTTTACCGAATTTGACTGAAATTTGTTACAGATATCTCGTAAAAATAGTCTGTTACTCCATGGAACCCGATAGAGCCAAATCCATATGTGGGACCCACGTGCAGAGCCGGACCCTAGAATTAAAAGCTCGCGTTCACACTATAAAATTTTAGCAGATATGATTGAAATTTGCTGGAGAACCTTAATATGATAGTCCGGTACTCCGTGCAAATCGATGAAGTCAAATCTATACGTGGGACCCACGTCCAAAGCCGGACCTTAGAATTAAAAGCTCGCGTTCACACTATAAAATTTTAGCAGATATGTCCGAAATTTGCTGGAGATGTTTAATATGACAGTCCGCTACTCTGTGCAAATCGGTGAAGCCAAATCTATATGTGGGACCCACGTCCAGAGCCGGACCCTACAATTAAAAGCTCGCGTTCACACTATAAAATTTTAGCAGATATGACCGAAATTTGCTAGAGATGCTCAATATGATAGTCCGCTACTCCGTGCAAATCGGCGAAGCTAAATCTATATGTGGGACCCACACCCAAAGTTGGACCTTAACATTAGAGAACTGAACTAATTTTATTAGTTTTGAGATAAGAAAAAGACTAAATGGTTTGAAGCGGTTTGGATTGGTTTGGATGAATGGGTCAATAGTTTGGTTTGGTTTGGTTTTTGAAGTGAAGTATATGTAAATGGATTGGTGTGGGTTTGGTTTAGTTCTTGAACCATTAACAGGTTTACTTGGAGAGCGTCCAATAACGGCATGTTGATGCTTAACCTACGCACCACTTCCACAAACTTTTCAAAATGATTATCAATTTTACCTCGAAAGTAGCGTGTCTTTAGTGTTGTCATCTTTGTGTCATCACTTGGCATTTCGAATTCCGGCTCTTCGGTAGCAATCTCCGGAATAGTAGTCACTTTCTCCTTAGTGTGATCATCCGCTTCAACGGTTGGCTTAGGCTTCTTTGCACCGGCTGGAAGTTCGGGATCTTCAGTCTCCTTTCCCGACCGAGTTTGAATAGCCTTTGCCGTCTCGGGACCTTGGGGCTGCCCCGGCACTCTTCCTTCACTAGCGGTTAAGCGCCCGACAAGTTGTCCCACTTGCGTCTCCAATATCTTCATTATGTTGAGCACTTGTTGGTTGGAGCTCCCGACCTCCGTCACCTTGCCATCAATATTCTCCAAGATTTTATCCATAGCCTTGAACTTAGTGACAGTGTCCTTGTTGATCTTTGCTTGCTCGTCCATGAAAATTTTCAATTGTATACGAAGAGGCACTGAATTTCGAATAGATGAACTTGCATTAAATTGAGGTCTACCTTGCCCGTAGCGGAAGTTCGGCAAATCTTCTTTTCTCGTGTAGCCAAGCACCATTGTTTCCTCCGGACAATCTCTTTGGACATGGCCGTGCTCCCCACATTCTTCACACGTGGATCTTGCTTCGGCGGCCTTCAAGTCTTGGGCGGCCTTCTTTTCTAGCTCCATCTTTTCCAATCTTCTCATGAGCGAGTCAATCTTCCCTTCTAGAAGATCTTTCTTTTCAACCTGCAAAACACCTTTAACATTGCCTGTTGGTTGAAACGGAAGTAGACGTCCCGATGACATCCATGTATCATTATCCACAACCTTCTTGAAAAGAGTCAATGCCTCCGTCGGAGTTAGCTCAATAATAGATCCTCCCACCGATGCGTCAATTACGGTCCTCGATGCTAGATTGAGACCTTGATAAAACTTTTGAACAAGGTCTTCCTTTGGGAACTTGTGATGTGGCACGGCTCAGGTGTACTCATTGAAACGCTCAAAAGCTTCCGCGATAGTCTCCGTAGGATATTGAGCAAATGTAGCAATCTTATTACGCAAGCTTTGAGTCTTACCCGGCGAATAGTACTCCTTCATGAAAGCTCTCATCAATGCTTCCCAATTTTGCACCGTCTCCACCGGTAGAGTATAGAACCATTGCAAGGCTTTTCCGAGAAGTGAGAACGGAAAGAGTCTTGCCCTCAATTGATTTTGATCCAGCCCTTCCATCGTGAATGTCTGACAAAGTTGAATGAATGCTTGGATGTGAAGGTTAGGATCCTCTTTACCGGTGAAAGGTGTATGTTGCACCATGCGGATGGTTGAAGTCTTGATCTCAAATGGCCTTCCGATGTCGGCTAGGTTGAGGATGGGTAAATCACCAAGCTCCAGGATGCAAAGCCCCCCGATCTTCCTCTCTTGTTCCATTGGTGGCGGTTGAAGTTGATCTCTCGGACTTGTAGGTGGTGATTCCTTCTTCAGACTTTTAGGTGGAGATTCCTTTGGAGTTCCCGATGTTCCTTCGTCTCCGGTGTTTGAATCTACAATCCCCAGCTTCCTAGATCGTGCTTCGCGTCTCCCTTGCCTGTAAAGTTTTTTTGGATCATCCACAAATTTTTTTGGTTTGTTGGAGAGGTGGCCGTCCATCTCCTGTTAGGGTTAGCGATAAACAAAATATACAAAAGATCTAAAAAGAAAAGAAAACTATAAAAAGGGTTAGTCAAAAACTAGATTAGATTGGTTTTTGAGGATGATCAAAGTTTAGTAGATGCAAAAGAAAAATAAAAAAGAAACTAAAAATACTTACAAATGAGATATTAGATTGGATCTTAATTACTTGTTCCCCGGCAACGGCGCCAGAAAAAGGGGCTTGTTGACGTTTGATTATCATTGCAAAGTTCGTTTGGACTTGCAGGCGGACAAATCCCTCATTGTAGTTAAGGAACCCTTCTTCCCTTGAGTGGTGAACCCAAGGTATCGAATCCGTGGAACATTATGTAATGTAAAATCAATCTAATAACCGAGAAACACTTGCTTCTTTTCGAGGTTTCGAATTGCATCTAATCTACTAAGACCAAAAGAGGTAGCAAGAGAAAGCATTGAGGTACCTGTTGACGGCTATTAAGTGCCTACTTTAGCCATCAATATACTCATGAATAAAGGAGCATAAGGCATTTCTTACACGTATTTAGTTAAGAATAATGTAGTTCCACTTGTCCTTGGATTATTTGATTGCAGGAAAATAAGCAGGAAAAGAGTGACAAACTCACCTTTTATGGTCCATGCCACATCACCTCATCCTAGGTGGGCTGCCAACAAGGATGCCATGCATGCACACCTGCCAACAAGGGAGCCATGCATGCATGCCATGCAAGAAATCCAAGTGAGCAACCCCTGACGAATCAGAGTGTGACACGTGGACATCACATGGATCCATGGGCCCACAAAGGCACGCAATTCACGGCAAAACAAGGTGGAAACCGGGAACTGACCTAAGGACCCACAGGATAGCCACCAGGAGGAAACACACCCCGAGTGGGGCCCACAGGGGGTCGGCCAACCTCACAGGTCGGCCGAACTGACCTTGTGGCCACCACTCAGGGGGCTTCCACGTGGTGGTTCCCTATTGGTCCTAGGCGCCATTCCCGAGGTGTTTGCATCCATTCCTCGCCAGTGCTCGGGCCTATAAATAGAAGGAGAGGGGGCTCACTTATGACACATCCACAATTGCAACACCTCTCTCACTTTTAGTCTCAAGGCTAGGGGGTAGGCTAGAGTAGTTCTAATTCAGGTTCCAAGTCTACTTTGGGATCTAGGTATGAGTTCTCTTGTATCTTATTTCATTTGTATGACTTTGATCTACTTCAGATATTCAACTATTTCATATAAAGTTGTGTTAGTATGCATGAGTGATTTGTTCATGTGTTCTTCACCTGTTCATCATTTAGAGGCTCCTATTCTTGATGAACAAGGCCTTTCGATCCACTTGACGGGTGACTTTCACATGTTTCTGGTGTTTGTTCATAAGTTAGAGGCTCGTGTTCTTCGCGAACACGACCCTTTCATCCAGTTGAACAGACATAGGAAAACATGAATACATTTGTGTACCTAACCTGGTTTGATCTAATTAGATGACATGACTGCGTTGTATGAAGTCTGTGCTTAAGCTACGGTACTCGGTGTAATTGGCTGGTTTATCTGATGCCTTGACCTGGGTCACAATAGCCCGGGCCGGTCAAGTCTGGCTAACAACGTACGCATGGTGCTTGGGTTGCGTAGCTACCTTACTTATGAGCTTATCCCATGGTTTGTCTTGGGGTAGGCCGCGGTAGTGACAGCCGTTGGTCCCTCTGAAATCCTCCATGTTCGGATAAGCTGTAGGAGTCTAAAATCTAACAACCGGAGTTGTGCAGAAGCAACGCGGGAGGATTCGATACCCTTTGGAGTACTCCTTTGGGGAAATGCTATAATGGTACTTCCGTGTGCTTGTGGACTCCTGTAACGTTAAGATTTACCAACCAGCATTTCTAGCGCTGTTACCAGGATGGGTTCCAAACCCGTTCTTAGGTGATTGCGTTAAGAAATGTCAACAAGCATTTCTGGCGCCGTTGCCGGGGAAGGCTTAAGGATGACATATCAAACTTTGCATATGTTTATAATCATGACAGGAATAGAACAGTTCTCAATGCAGGCTAACTTGGATTGTCTTCTTTGTCTATTGACGATGAAGACAGGTAGTGCATGACTGGTTTCGACTTACCGCTGAATTTTACTGAAGATCCTGAGTCACTCGTAAGGAAGGCACGAACTCATTTCGGCTCTCCTTTGCGTGAACGTTCGGAAGTCGACCCAGCTTCCTTTGTGCCATCTGCATCAACTTCCATGGCCAACCCTGTCGAGAAGACTCTCCGCGAGTACTCCGCTCCCTCTGCTGACCAGGTGCCGACAGGCCCTGTGATCAACACTGGGAATGGAAACTTCGAGATCAAGACTGGCTTAATCACGATGGTACAGGCCAGCCCATTCTGTGGCAAGTCTAATGAAGACGTGAGCACCCACCTGCAACAGTTCCTGGAACTGTGCAGTACCTTCACTATACGAGGAGTGGAGGAAGATGCTATTCGTCTGCGACTTTTTCCCTTCTCACTCTTGGGAAAGGCGAAGTAGTGGTTCTATGCTAACCGTGTAGAGATTAACACTTGGGCAAAGTGCTCCGCAGCATTCCTCGTGAAATTCTTTCCGTTGGGCAAAACCAATGTCCTTCGGGGGCGAATTTCAAGTTTTCAGCAAGTAGCAAATGAGACTATCCCAGAAGCTTAGGAGAGACTCCAGGAGTACATCCTGGCGTGTCCTCATCATGGGATTGACAACTGGCTTATTCTTCAGAGTTTCTATAATGGGCTGGCTCCGACAGCCCGAGACCATATTGATGCTGCAGCTGGAGGGGCCTTCTTCTCTCTTACTATTACTGAAGCTACTACACTGATTGAGAAGATGGTTACCAATCAAGGGTGGAGTGATGATCGACTCCAGCCACGTCAAAGGGGTACACATACCGTCAAGGAAGCGGATATGTTGCACGCCAAGATGGACCTAATGATGAACAGAATGGATGATCTAGCCAATGAGAAGGCCGCCATGGCCACCACTACTCAAGCTATGGATGCTCGCATGACTTGCGAAGTCTGTGGTAATACTAGGCATTCAGGGAACTACTGCCCAGCTACTTAGGAGGATGTGATGTACATGAACGGCAACAACAATGGTTATCGTCCACAAGGAGGTCAAACATGGAACCAATCGCGCCCTTATTATCAAGGAGGTAATCAAGGTAATTCTTTCAACCCAAACCAACCTTCCTTGAAAGATCTAGTCTTTGGGCAAGCTAAGATTAATGAAGGTTTTAATAAGAAAACAGCTGCCTATGGTAAGGCTTTCGAAAGCCTTAATGTTAAAATTGATAGCCTTTCTTCTGCTCTTAAAAACCAGTTGAGCTTTAATAAGACGATAGAAACCCAGTTGGCTCAATTAGCTGCTTTGGTTCCCTCTGCTGAAGACGGGAAGATTCCGAGGCAACCCGTATCTTCCTACGAAAATGTTTGTGTAGTGTCCACTAGATGGGGTAAGCCATCTAGGCGGGCACAAGCCACTGACTATGCAGGGAAGCCTATACAGTAGATACTTGACCCATGGGAATCTTCAACAATCACACACAAGAAAGAGCCTGGTTATCCGGCTATAACCTGCAAGATATATTACCAGAAGATTAAGCATGCTCTCTGTGACCTTGGTGCAAGTGTTAACCTTATGTCCAAGGCCATGTTTGAACAATTGGGATATCCAGCTCTAACTGCAACTGCGACGGCCGTCCAACTTGCTGATGCATCGATCCGACATCCAGAGGGGATAGTAGAGAACTTATTGGTATTCATCCAAGGTTCATGCATCTTTGCGGATTTCGTGGTCCTTGATATGCAAGATGATGAGGGAATGCCTCTCATTCTTGGGAGACCATTCCTGAGTGACGCCAACGCAAGGATCAATGTCGGAGTCGGAACGATCCGATTCCGCATTGGGAAGAGGAACTTGATGTTCCGATTTCAGGCAACAAAAGAGAAATGCTATACATTGCAGGGCAAAAATGAGCAATCAGGGGCATGGACGGAGCCACAGCCCCCGCGACTTCCCACCACTCCAACAAAGCCTAAGAAAATAAGAAAGGTGTGGTGGGAAATACAAAGGTCATCTCCATCTATTTCTCGGGAATAGGGTGACGAGTGGAATTGATCGCCGAGAAAAGTCTCGCTCTCAGACTTAAAAAGATGAGTCCTTTTTGCCAAAAGGTAAAATTGGTAGTTATCTCATATTTCCCTTTTAAAATTTTATTTGATTTTTCCAAATGCATATTTGAATTTTCCAACCTTGCATCTGCATGCTAGATTTTTTCTAGCCAATTTCCCTTTTCAAATAAAAATTCTGAAAATAAACTTTTGAGTTGGAAAATCCTAGAAAAATTATTTGAGCAAAATTCTGGGCGAATCTGGACCTAGACATCTAGGCAGGACATCAGGTAGCCGTTAGAGAGCCGTTGCAAAAAGTTGGAGGCAAGCGGGCCCGGCAGGGGCTCGGCCGACCCTGGCCAACGGTCATGTGGGCCCCGCCTCCTCCAACGGCTCCTAGCCGTTGCCCTTGTCCTCTACCCTGGTGCCTGGCTCGGTTGCGTATAAATAGAAGGGGGGTTGAGGGGTTTCTTCACCCATTCACTCATTTTCATCACCCTCTCTCCCTCTTTGCTCTTGCTCTTTGGTTTTCTTGGATTTCTTGCTCAAGTGGAAGTGTCAAGCACTCTCTCCAATTTGTCGCTGAATATTGAATATTGATGGAGCAAGCTCGGTAAGGATTTCATTTCGATTTCACTAACCCATCACCGAGTTGCTCGTGTTGTCCCATTGTTGTGCAAGATGAGTTGGATTGCCGGTGCATACCGGAAGGTGACCCGCTCACGCCGTTCTAGAGACGGAGAGGGCTCTTCTCACCACTCCGGAGCTACACCGAGTCCAATGTCAACCGACTGTGAAGAAGAGGAAGAGGAGGAGCTACCCACGCCACAAGCCGAAGGAGTGTTCAACGCCGATGCCGCCTTCATTGACTTGAAGGACAACCGGGAGAGACAAGCCTACGCACTCATCAAGGATCGAGTCTTTGCCAACACCAAGGAGTTCGACTCGGCCCTTCTCAAGAAAACAGGTATGGACTCCGAGTTCGATTCCATTTGGCATGCTCTTGGTTGGGAGAACTTTGTTCCGGTGTGGGAGATCGGTTCTAGGCCTCTCACCATCCAGTTCCTCTGTACTCTTCGGGAGGATGAGACCGGTATTACGTTTCGTTTCCATGGAACGTTGTACCGAGTCTCATGGCCAGATCTTAGTCGTGCTCTCGGTTTTCATGGTCATTGTGCTATTTCTCTCGATCAAGCTTGCAGCGATTTTATTCGAGATAGTTTTTGGGAAGAGCTTTCTGGTCGGCCTGTCCGTGGCAAGTTAGCACCTCGGTGCAACGATATCACGCATCCCACTCTCCGACTATGGCACAAGTGGCTCGCCATCACTCTCTTTCCAAGGGATGATGTTCGAACCGTGTGCACAGACGAGATGAGGATATTATATGCCGCGGTCAGATGAATCAAAATCTCCCCAGTGCAAGCTATGATTCGGCAGTGGTTGACAAATTTTAGGATGACGGGTTCTATTGAGTGTACGTCTCTGATCACATGTATCATTTCGAGTCTTGGGATTACACAAGGGGCTAACGTTCCCTACATTGATTCTCCCTGGGCCGTGATAGATGAAGCGTATCTGATTTAAGGTCATACTCTTAAAAAGGGCCCGGATGATTCTTTGGTTTTCTTCTACCCTGTCCAGGCAAACCAGATTCGGTTACCTAACCTGGATTTCTGTTTGTACGGCCAAGGGCCACTGACCGTTCCTCTTGAGGAACCTCGTCGTTCTAGTGTTTCTGGAGACAGGGTCACTAGGAGTGCATCGAGAAGGGCAGCGACAGCACAGCAACCGCCACAACATCCGCCGCCACAGCTGTCACCACAGCCATCGCCTCAGCCACAGCCTCAGCCTACCCCACTGCCGTCTGGCGTATGGGCCTCGGCCAGGTACATGTCTGGAGTTACATCCGGATATGCCCCTGATTGGGACCAACCCATGAGTCAGCCGGGTGCGAGTGGCTCGACCTGGGCTAGTGTAGGGAGTGGCGAGTGGGTTAGGCCTGCCGGTGCTACCTACGGGGACTCGTCCTCATCGTCCGGGTTGCACTCGTCATCTCGTGGGGCCACCCTCACTCAGCAGATGACCGAGCTCAACATCCTTGTCGGTACCATGGAGGAGACAATGCACCAGCAGGCTGAGTCCACTCGAGACTGGCAGCGTGTGACTGGCGAGAGACTTCACACCATGGAGCAGAGACAGCTGCGACAGCTGGAGGAGCAGAGGGCTTACTATGCGTGGATGGGATACCACCCTCCGCAACAGTGAGCCTGAAGCTAGCTTGGGGGAGGATCCCCATTCTGAGGTAACTTGTATCTTCTATTGTTTTCAGAACCCCGTATGCTAAAAACACATAAAAATCTGAAAAGTTAAAAAGACCAAAAATATTTATTTGCTTTCTTAAATTAGTTTGTTTTCATATGCGCGGTAAGAGTGTTCTTATTCTCCATGGTTGAAATGATGAATAGTTGCTCTGTTTATTCCTCTTGTATGCCTTGTTTACAACTTAGTATCCTATCCAAGTTTTGAGTTTGTTGGCTAGTATGATCGAACCTGAGCTTGAAAATTGTGGGTAGCAAAAGCATGATCTTTGCGTAAGTTGTTGCGAGATATGATATGGTATAATAGAGTTGCTATGAGCTAGTACTAAGTGATGTTTGATATCCGGAGTTTTCTTTTGAAAAATGTTAAAATGATAAGTTCCTCAATGATAAGAAATTCCTATCCAAGGCCATATGTAGATCTTAGCTTCTGTTAACCTCCACATATGCTACCTGATTTCTTCATTGAGTCTTGTCGAATTGTTATGACCTTCGGCGAGTAAACTTGTCATTACTCCTATGATCAAGATCACGTACACACCACCTTATGCGAAACTTCTACACTGGAAGTTAGCAACCATCATTTCATCCATCCCCCATCCGTTCCACAAAATAAAGCTCCGCGCATGTTCCATGATTACTCTCCCTTCAAAAAAAAATATTCAGCAAGGACTATGGGCTATGCTCATCAAAAAAAAGAGAGAAAAAGAATAAAGAGACATAGCCCAAGTCTCAAAAATTTCGAAAAGGAGGAGAGTAAAATCATGCAAATAGCAGTTCATTATCCATCCACCATACACACACTTTTGCACATCTTGATCAGGGTGTATGACTTGTTCTCCCAAGGATCCGGTTTTCGACTCGACAATACATGAGAAACAGGTATGCCACATGTTTTTCCTACCTACAGCTCCACATATCAGCTTATTAGGAGTAGGTGGTGAAAGAAGGCAAATGAATGCCTTGGTGAGGAATCATATACATTGAGCGATCCGAGAGTATCATTTGAGGAACTTTGATTTCTTTTTGAAAAACCTACAAAACCTCCGGATTGATAACTAATCGAGGTTCATGTGATTGGTAATCTTTATACAACCATTCTATCTTTCAACCGCCCAAGGCAGGTGAAGCTACACGCCCCATATCAATCTAGTGTAAGGTAAGATCAATGCCAACTTCTTCAATCCTTGATAGAGTACCTAGCTGTATCTTGTTATACATTAGGAATATAACATCGTAGCAACTCCTGATCAACCAACCTAAGTCCTTACTCTTTTGCTCGGGGCGAGTAAGAGGCTAGCTTGGGGGAGTTGTTGACGGCTGTTAAGTGCCTCCTTTAGCCGTCAATATACTCATGAATAAAGGAGCATAAGGCATTTCTTACACGTATTTAGTTAAGAATAATGTAGTTCCACTTGTCCTTGGAGATTATTTGATTGCAGGAAAATAAGCAGGAAAAGAGTGACAAACTCACCTTATATGGTCCATGCCACATCACCTCATCCTAGGTGGGCTGCCAACAAGGATGCCATGCAAGCACACCTGCCAACAAGGGAGCCATGCATGCATGCCATGCAAGCAATCCAAGTGAAGCAACCCCCGACGAATCAAAGTGTGACACGTGGACATCACATGGATCCATGGGCCTACAAAGGCAAGAAAATCGCTCCAAAACAGGGTGGACACCGGGAACCGACCTAAGGACCCACAGGACAGCCACCAGGAGGAAACATACCCCGAGTGGGGCCCACAGGGGATCGGCTGACCCCACAGGTCGGCCGAACCGACCTTGTGGCCGCCACTCAGGGGCTTCCACGTGGTGCTTCCCTATTGGTCCTAAGCGCCATTCCCGGGGTGTTTGCATCCATTCCTCGCCGGTGCTCGGGCCTATAAATAGAAGGAGAGGGGGCTCACTTCTGAGACATCCACACTTGCAACACCTCTCTCACTTTTAGTCTCAAGGCTAGGGGGTAGGCTAGAGTAGTTTTAATTCAGGTTCCAAGTCTACTTTGGGATGTAGGTATGAGTTCTCTTGTATCTTATTTCATTTGTATGACTTTGATCTACTTCAGTTATTCAGCTATTTCTTATAAAGTTGTGTTAGTATGCATGAGTGATTTGTTCATGTGTTCTTCACCTGTTCATCATTTGGAGGCTCTTGTTCTTGATGAACAAGGCCTTTTGATCCACTTGACGGGTGACTTTCACATATTTCTGGTGTTTCTTCATAAGTTAGCGGCTCGTGTTCTTCGCGACCACGACCCTTTGATCCAGTTGAACAGACATAGGAAAACACGAATACGTTTGTGTACCTAACCTGGTTTGATCTAATTAGATGACATGACTGCGTTGTATGAAGTCTGTGCTTAAGCTACAGTACTCAGTGTAATTGGCTGGTTTATCTGGTGGCTTGACCTGGGTCACAATAGCCCAGGCTGGTCAAGTACAGCTAACAACGTAAGCATGGTGCTTGGGTTGCGTAGCTACCTTACTTATGAGCTTATCCCACGGTTTTTCTTGGGGTAGACCGTGGTAGTGACAGCCGTTGATCCCTCTGAAATCCCCCACGTTCGGATAAGCTGTAGGAGTCTAAAATCTAATAACCGGAGTTGTGCAGAAGCAACGCGGGAGGTTAGCTCCCCGTGGTACCTGGGTGCTTAAGTCAATGTTTTTCAACGCTAGTGTATCTAACTCGTTCCTACCAGCTTTATGTGTATAGTACATAAGAACCTAGAACTAACTCGTATGCTGCCTCCTATGCCTTGGACCCCTTAGAGAGAGAGTGAGTGTGTGTGTGAACACACTACCCCCATTATCATATTTTACCCCTGCACTTGAGTGTCTGATTTATTTCTGTCTATGATCTATACTCATTGCAATAGTGTTGAGCTTGTCAATCCACCAATGCCTTCCTTGGATTCGATACCCATTGGAGTACTCCTTTGGGGAAATGCTACAATGGTACATCCGTGCGCTTGGGGACTCCTGTAACGTTAAGATTTACCAACCAGCATTTCTGGCGCTGTTACCAGGATGGGTTCCAAACCCATTCTTAGGTGATTGCATTAAGAAATGTCAACAAGCATTTCTGGCGCCGTTGCCAGGATAGGTTCCAAACCCGTTCTTAGGTGATTGCGTTAAGAAATGTCAATAGTACTGATCTAGAGAGGGGTCTAGATCAAGTTTATGTCGTCGTTCCGAGCAAGATAAAAGAGAGAGTAAAACGAATCTCATTGAAAGCTTCTTTAAATCATGACCTTCGGTCAAATCCCCTAAGTGACTCCGTCGTACTCGGTGTCAACATCTTGTCACGATGTTCCCCTTTCTTCGCGATCGAATCTTAGAGCACACCCGCAAGGAGTGCGTTTAACTACTTGGTAGATCGGGTATGTACCTCTAGCCAACACGGCTACAAGAACATCCCATGCAATCTATCTCGAGAATAGATTGAGGAGGAAAACACCCAAGCAAGAACAATAATTGCAAACAAAAGTACTTGATCGCTAAGAATTGGATCCATTAAAACTCCATCAAAAGTATGAATACATGTATAAGATCCAACCGGGATCCTACCTTGACCTTGATTCACGCCTCCGGAACTCCGACGTGGTCTTCCTTGCAAGGTTCCCACGTTGGCTAGGCAAACCCTAGACGACTAACTCGACCCTCCTCTCCGGGGTGGTGTCCCTCAAGCTCCTCTGCTCCTCGGCGGCGAATGACGAATTGCTTGATACGTGGCTCGGGGTACCGGGGCTATAAATAGCCCGAGGATCAGCTAGGTCAAAGAGGGTAGCGAAGAGGGCCCAGAATGGGCTTGGCCGGCCGGCCTGGGCCCATCCTGGCCCAGTTCGGTGCCGCCTTTCTTTCGGATGCTTCTCGCGACTTCTTGAGTTTTTGCCGAGTTGCATGTGGGCCCTTGACGTTATTTTCCTGCGGTTTAGATGTGGGGGCTTTGCGAATGAACTCCCGCTTCTACCGTCTGGGTCCTCCGCACTTCTCGGCTTCACGCTTTAGTCCTTGGCTTGTTTGGAGTCATGTTCATCTCGTATCTTGACTTGTCCCGAGGTCCATGATCACCTTGTAAATCCCCTGATGAACTTTACCCGGAAGTCCTCATTTAAGCTCTTGATTCCTGTGTAAACAACAAACTCCAAAAACCATGCACGAGTGCGAACATAGCATATAATGGGGGTTAGGATCGTTAGTGTGAATATCAAATTAATACCAACATAGAAGGTAAACAAGTGGTTAGGTTGACAGAAATCGACCGCCAACAGTCACTTGCTCTCAATTGTACCATTTGGCACGCATTTCGGTGCATCCTGCAACAAAAGCTCTATTCTAGTGTTGATGATCCTTTTTCATTTATTTTATGCAGGTATTAATGGTGTAAAAGTAGCACTTAACAGCCGTCAACAAAGAGCAGGAGGCCCCCTAGGCCGATCGGCCTAGGCCGGCCGGCCTGCCCCTTCCAGTCAGCCCCCGGGGCTCCCCTTCATCTGGTAAGCAGTTCATCCATTTGCTAGTTCGTGTTCTTGAGTTCATACCCCAAAAGTTCCAAAAACCACCCATAAATATTTGTGCCTCACTTCCTTCTCTAAAAATTCCTGAAAAATCATTACAATTCTTGTCAATCCTTATACTTTCTTTGTGTGTATTTCCACCAGTAAGAAACCCCTGGGGGAGTTGTTTGTGACTTTGTGCAGCAAGGCATGATAAGGAAAGCCATGAACGCCGTCCTCGGAAGGAAGGCATCATCATCGTCGGAGGCGCCATCAAGCTCTTTGCGGAGGCACTCTATTTTCGAGTCCCTGTGAAGAATGAGGAGGATGTGGCACCGCCAAGGAGTGACACGCTGCTCCATGGAGACATGAAGAGTACACAAAGCTCGTCCATGCGGTACACAGAACCGCAAGGGCACACGGAGGACCCACCCGTTCAACCTCGACACCACCATATACTCCGAGGCACTCCAAGCTTGCTTTCATCATAAAGACGGAGGATCAACCATTGGGGGAAGATTGAAGGAAGGAAGAAGAAATAATGTTTTCAAGCCTGGTTTGATTTCTCCTTCTCCTTTCCTTTATTTTTCAGTTTTTGTGCAAATTTGTGTGTGCGTAGCGTTTTTCAGTTTTTATTTTTCCGCATTTGTGTGGTAGTAGTAGTTTTTGTTTTCCATCACCATGAATAAATTTCACCGTCAGTTTAACATCTTTAATATGGATGGAAAATTGTGCCAAGTTGATATATGATGACCATTGCCGCTTTGCTCAACTTTGTACTTGTTTTATGCATGATTAAGCTAGTGCTCTATTTAATGCAAATCTGAAATTAATTTTAAATGCTAGCTTAATCCTTTGCGGAGGTTATGATAAAGATGCGACCCATAGTTTTTCTCATGCTCTCAATTTTGGATGGGTTAAAGATAATTTATTTTTGTTCTTAAAAGTAATGCTAACCTTGTCATTAATACCTCTTGCATGTTGCTCTACCTATCCAAAGCCTTATATTTGATTGAGTGCAAAAACTTAGTATACAAGATTTATTTTTGGGTGCATTGATTCAAGGCTTGATTTCTCTGGCCCAAGACTAAGAAGCTGGTCATTCTGTTTTTGCGTATCTATCTTTATGCTAGCCTCTTCTATCCGTGCATTGTAAGTTTCCACATTAGGAATTTTGCAAACCTCGCCGGATATCCACCGACAAACCCAAAAACATATCTTTTGTGTTTACCTCCTTGACCACAACCCAATTCTTGAGTATGGATGAATATTTCGAGGAAGGTCACAAGAATGAAGGTGCCGAAGATTGAAGTATGATTTTGGGAGACCTCTAAGACGACATAAAGGTTACGTGAAGGATCCCTAGAAGATTTCAAGTGTTCCTCTCCAGGAAAATATAGGACTTTTAGTACCTACCTTGGCACAAAAATTTCGCCACCTCTTTGCCCGAGGACGTGCAATCGTCTAAGCATGGGGGGGAGTTGCCAAGGAGGTAGGTACAATGTAATCTAGAGTTCAAGGGGAGTATATAAAAAAAGAAGAAGAAAGAAAGAAAAAAAAGGAGAAAAGAAAAATATGTGTATATATAAAAAAGAGAAAAAAAGAGAAAAAGAAAAAAATAATAAAGCTCCCCGGCTCTGTAGATGCATTAGAAATTTCAAGAGGATTCAAGATCAAGACCCATACTCATCTTTCCAACCATGTGCAATCCGATAACGAGGACTTCGTTTGTGCCTCGGGATCACTCTTTACCATTTGCACATGTCCACCTATCTCAAAGTGTGTGTATTTTTCTCTCCCCCCTCCTTGAGAACATTATTTTTCCAATGACCTCTTTGACGAGTCTCGGTAAGACCACGAGGTGCTTGTCTTGTTTTGATAACATCTCGATTACAATATCTTGGTAGGACTAAACTTTTCCCAAGAGCTCCATATAAAGCCTTCCACTTATATATATTTTGAGAGGGGAAAGGAGTAGAACGAATTGGCTTGAGAGACTTGATGAGATGAGAGTTTATGAGCAAGATGCAAGGAGGTTTAAATTTTTGAACTTGGTTTAGCTCTTTTTCTTCATCTTACACTTCATTTCAAAATTTCTGAGATTCATTTAAAATTTGGGAGCATGATTAACTTCTCGTGGGAAGAGCTTAATTGATATCCACCCTCCGTAGGGATGAAGGCTAGTCACATTATGAAACTTTAACAAATATAAATTTAGAGAGCATTATGTTTTCTCATGTATGATCTAGTGCAGGGTATGAACATTGAAAGGCAACACTGGTATCCATTGAAGGCTTACTCGAGGATGAGCAAGGTTTAAGCATAGGGGGATGTTGGCGGTCGATTTCCGTCAACCTAGCCATGAGTTTACCTTCAATGTTGGCATTAATTTGATATTCACACTAACGATCCTAACCCTTATTATATGTTAAGTTTGCACTCATGCATGGTTTTTGGAGTTTATTATCTACATAGGGATTAAGAGCCTAAATCTGGACTTTTGGGTAGAGTTCATCAAGGGTTTTACGAGAAGTTCATGGAGCCCGGTACAAGTCAAGATACAAGATGAACATGACTCCAAATGAACCAAGGACTAAAGCGTGAAGCCGAGAAGTATTGAGGACCTAGACAGAAAATGTGGGAGTTCATATGCAAAGCACCCTTATCTAAACAGCGAGGAAAATGACGTCAAGGACCCACATGCAACTCCGCAAAAACTCAGGAAGTCGCGAGAAGCTTTGGGAAGAAAACCGGGGGCTAACCAAGCCAAGGAGGCCCTGGGCCGGTCGGTCCAGGCCGGCCGGTCTGGCCCTCCTGTGGGTCGGTTCGCCACCCCCTTTGACCTAGATGATCCTCAGGCTATTTATAGTCCCCGTGCGAAGTTCCAACCATCAAGTCATTCGTCATCCGCCGCCGAGGAGCAGAGAAGCTTGAGGGACACCATCTCGGAGAGGGGGATCGTGTTAGTCGTCTAGGGTACACCTAGCTGGCGTGGGAACCTTGCATGGTAGACCACATCGGAGTTTCGGAGGCTTGAATCAAGATCAAGGTAGGATCCCGATTGGATCTTATTCATGTATACACTTATGATGGAGTTTTAATGGATCCGATTTCTAGCATTCAAGTGCTTTCTCCACAGTTTTGTCTTCTCTGGGTTTTGCTTCTTCCTCAATCTATACTTAAGATAGATTGCCTAGGGTGCTCTTGTAGCTACGGTGGCTGGAGGTGCATACCCGATCTACTAAGTGTTTTCAACACGTTCCTCGTGAACATGCTCTTAGGTTCACCTACACAAGAAGCGGGCATCGTGATAAAATGTCAATCATGTGTACGGTAGGTGCCTTCGAGGATTGGAACGGAGGCCACATGCTTTTAGTGAGATTCGTTTTGCTCTCTCTTCTATCTTGCTCGGAACTACGACATAAACACGATCTAGACCCCCTCTAGATCGGTACCTCATTGCTCTCTCTTGCTACCTCTAATGATCTTAGTAGATTAGATGCGCTTGAAACATCTCTAGAACAAAGTGCTTTTTCACTTTATTAGATCGATCTTGCGTTGCACATGTTCCACGGATTCGATACCTTGGGTTTACACTTAAGGGAAAGAGGGTCCCATGTGGTCTGTATGCTTGCGGATCGAAGTTTGCAACGGTAATCAAACGTCAACAATCTGCTTAGGCTTGGGACCCTCTTTGGCATAGTGCCCTGGCTGTCCACAATTGTAGCAGCGACGGTCCTTGACAGCACTATTGTTGGCCGGGGGTGCATTGGGCTTGTAAGGCTGCTGCAGTGCCTTATGGTACTGGAAGTTTCTAGAGGACTTGTTCTGAGACAGGGTCACTCTCCACTGTCTAGATGAAGATGACTGGGAATGCCCTGTGGTACTCTTCTTGACAAAACGAAATGTTTTGCCTGATCCAGCAGAAGTGGTGAATCCGGCCTGCCTCTTCTTATCCTTCCGTGCCCTTCTCATGGCATCTTCCTAGGAGATGGCCTTGTTCACAAGGTCCTAATAGTTGTTCGGGTCAAAGAGATTAAGCCTCTCATAGAGTTCTCCGTCCAACCCATCACAGAAACGCTCTATCTTTTTGGCATCATTGTCAACATGGTGCCCACTGTACTGACACAAGGAATTGAATTTCTTGGTGTATTCATACACCATGTCAGTAACTCTTTCATCTTTCGGTCCATGAGACCCTTAGGAATATGGTGTTCCTTGAAGGCTCTCTTGAAGTCAGTCCAAGTGACCTGATGTCCAGCGGGAACCATGGCCTTGAAGTGCTCCCACGACAGCAGTGCAACACCACGGAGCTGTAAGGCGGCGAAGCTGGCCTTATGCTCTTCTGAGCACGATAAGACGAACACTGAGAACTTTGCCTCAATGGCCCTGATCCATGCCTCAGCAGCTAGAGGCTCCTTAGCCTCCTCGAACGTCGGGGGTTTCATGCCATATAAATGCTCATATTTGGTGACCAAAGTTTGGCCATCCTGGTTCCCCCACGTGGAGCTTGGTGCAGCTGTTGGGCATTCTACTTCTGCGTCTGTACTATCTGTCACATCACCTCGGTTTGGGTGGCGATGAACTGCTCTTGGATCATTCCCACTTGCACCGAAACCGTTAGGGGAGGTGCGTGTCTGTCTCATCCTCTGAAATTTATGGAGTTTTCATTAGCCACATATTCGTAAACTTGCTTACGTTAACCCACAAGAAGAATACGCAAGACGAAAACTCGTAAATATCCACATTTTAGGAACCGGACAGCGCAGCTGATTTTGGTGAAAACTTCATAACTCTCTGCCCATACATGGAAAAATTCTCATTTTTGGTCAGTAAGTGTAGAATTTTGTAAGCTCCAACATTGGTATCCAACTCAGGGCTGAATTCCGATGTTATCATACTCGAAAAATTCCGTAACCGAGCTTCTGCCTACATGTTTTCATAGGAGGCCGGGGTGCACTAAAATTGCCATAACTCTCGGTACGCTTATGCAAACATGATGAATATTGGAGAGCATGATCTTGACAACATTTCACACAACTTTGGTATTCAGCGTAAGATCCAAATTTGATCACAACAACCCGAATTAATTCATTGAAAACCACATCACCAAGGTGTTCATCCAAGCATTACAAGATGCATAGTTTTCATGGATCACCTACAACAACACGAAATACATGGAAAAGGAACACATCCCACATACCCTCCGTACAGCCTAATCCCTCCACAAAATCTAGCTGAAAAGGCTAAGCTAAGAGAACATGTTAGTTCCCTACAACATCATCTAGGCAATCTAGTTGCCCGCAGCGGAGCCAGCGCTAGACGGAGGAGACTCCGGGGGTGGTCCGTCGACGCTGTCCTCGTCCAGTCCTGAGTCTCCCTGCAACTCGTATGGAGCGGCAGGTGCTGTGGGTGGAACAAGTGGTGGCTGCTGTAGCTGGTGAGCCATGGCCTGCCACACCTCCACCTCGACCTCCATGTCGATGACCTGGTTCTGCATCTCCGCCACGTTCTGCACCAAGGCCAAACACTGGGTCTCGGAGTGAATCAAGTCAGCTCGTAGTGTGTTGTTGTCCTCACGCAACCAGTCGTTGTTGTGGTCACAGGCGTACAGCTGCTTGCTGTACTGAGCACGCTCCTCGTACCACTGAGCTCGCTCATCTTGGAGGGTCACAACCTCCTGCTGCAAGTGAGCGGAAGTCTGCCGCTCGAACTGCAAGTCGTGGAAGAAGACGTCGGTCAAGGAGGTGGTGTCTCGGATCACACCAGCAAGCATAGCCTCGGTGGCGAGGCGGAATACCTACACATTGTACAGTGCCTCGAGTAGCCTCAGGAGCTACTGCACGGTGACCTCGGGAGGGTCGGCTGTGAGCAACACGTCCGTGAGCGACAGACGCTCACGCCAAGCCACGTCCTGGGGGTCCAGTGCCGGGAACAACCCCAGAGCGGTGAGCATCACCTCCTCTGGGTGCTGCTCGCTGAAGGTGTGGAGAACCCGCATCGCCGCAGACTCAAGTGACTCGACCCCACATTGTCCATAGAACATCATGCTCATGTCTGGCCACTCGGGGTGCGGTGGCACGATCGCGGTGGTACGCGCGCAGGGGACTCCCTGATCCCAAAAGTGTAGCACTTCATACACCGGCAGAGCAGTGTAGCCGACCTCGCGTAGGGTGTCCCACAGAACACAGGGAAAGCCCTCCTAGTGAAGGCCATTGGTATGCAAGGTACCGTCCACATCAATCTCGAAAAACTCTGGGTACTCCATCTGTACAAAAATGGGTACAACACGTTAAAACTCAATACGAGTATAACATGAATACGGGTAAAATTCTGGTAGGTATGAACAAAAATTCATAACGTGACAACCAGAGCTCCAAAAATTCCCAAATTTTTACAGCAACTCAGTGATATAATTTTGCACATTTTTGGTATTCAAAGGTAGAACTGGATCAGAGAGGAACAAGCTCGAAAAAAATCTACTTTCAGAGAAAGGTTAACAGGAAAAACAGCAGAACAGAGGTTCCCTAATTTTATCATAAATCTAGACTGAGAAATCCTAAAATTGTGAAAATTTTACGGTAGATGCTTGACTTGATGAGGAACAACTTTTGTAAAAGTTGCCTAGTCAGAAACATCCTAGAAATGGCTCTAAAAATTCGTGAGCCGACTGCATCCAAACTTGACAGAAAACTACTAGGACCAAAGTGAGAGAGAAAACCCTTTCTAAGAGCAAGCAACATACTTAGAAGCATAGCACAAGGGTAGAACATAAAATTTTTAGATTCAACAAAATTTTATGATGCATGCACATGTCTTAACCGACCTCACAACTTATGGATCTAAAAAGACGAAGTTAATGCCGGTGGCAAGCTTATAAACGACTCTCCCTTTAATAACTAGTCGGAACTACACGTCGTTCATAACGATCGCACTAACGTGGTTAGTGTATCTGCAAGAAAAGAACCTTCTGTGCCAGCACGTCACGGAAGCGTCCACAACCATTACCATTCACTATAGAAATGGTACCCATGCATTTTGCACCGCATGGACGGCGCCCAACCTGAGACACGCCCCTTTTGAATGGAGGGTGTCCCCCTTCGCATGTTCGTAATGCGGAATCATGCACATGTATAGCAAAAAGTGGCAACATCACAACCCATGGCATGTTCATCTTGAATAGAACACGCCATCCTTCGTGTGACTCGCATACGGAAAGCACACGTATAAGACACATGAGTATCCAACCGAGAAGATAGGATCCGTGGAATGGATTTGCCCTATCAACCCTCGCATACTCGCGATGCAGAACAACACACGTATGAAACACGTGGCTTAAGAGGTGCTGGAAGTTAGTAACAATAAACCATAGATACTTAGCCACCTTAAATGAACCCAAAATTCCCTCTGGGGCCTCTCGGTCTAAATTCCTTAACGATCCAACGTATTTTCAAAATCCAATCAATCTTGGCAAGTTTTAATTATAAATCAAGTGATTAGTGTTAAACTAATTACTCTGGTGTATACGGATGCTCTGATACCAACTGTGACAACCCCACCTGAAATAATTCCGTACTATCACTTAAACCAATCCATTTGGACATTAAGTGATAATAAAGAGTCATCCCGTTGAGTGTTGCCGGGTCAAAGCCCGTTAAATCACTTGTCAAACACACAGAGGATCGAACACGTGTACATTAAAACTCCCACGAAGGGGAGGCCAGAGTTCCTTACAAATTAATCCAAATTTTCCTCGTAGGGTCAATTTATTACAACCATTGTTCTCACATGAAAAGTAAATGATTCAGAGTTTCAAAAGACATCAGAATTAACCTAATGATAACTTGGCATCATGGGAGGCCACCCATAATGCCATTACTCATCGTCCACCCATTCCAGTTCCCAGCCAGGTGGGATTTCACCAGGCCAAACATTGTCACCTGAAAGCAACATTTATCGCAAGGCTGAGTATACTAATACTCAGCAAGACTTACCCGTCTAAAATAAAGGACTTAACCTCTAATCATGCTTGGCTTTTGGCTAGTGGGTTTGTTTTGCCAACAAGCTACTAAGAGTCAATCCTTACTTTCAATATTTTAGCTCAAGTTCTAGTAGATTAATTCATTACTAGATAAGCAACTATTGCAAGTATGAGTTGTGCAAACAATTAATCAAACATCAAGTTTATCAACATTTCATCATAGAGGGATTATCATGGCCAGATAATTAAGCACTCTCGGATAACGGTGAGAGGCCGACGATCGATCGATTAATAACCTTGCAAGGTGGACCTAAACATAGGGGAGAGATGACCTCACAAAGAGTTCATTCAACCAGGCGGTTCCCGGCATTCCTCGGATTGGGATCTGATGCCATAATCCTAGGTACAAGGCTAGCTGGCACGCCTCACACTAGCGTCCAGCATCACACATGCACCACAGTTTGCAAGACAGGGGCCGCAACCCTAGATTAGTAGCCTAAAGTTCCCGCACCGCATCATTTAGGTACTAGGCTTACCGTACCCATTTCCGACAAATGTTTAGTACGTTCAAACGCTTAATTTCTTAACTACTGGACCGGAGCCCAAAATCCCATGCTCTTACCACGTGAGCAATCCCATTTAACAATCTTATGATTCCAACATAAGAACCTATTCTCACGAGTGAAGTACATCACTCGACTTGTACCGGGTCCTTAGTGCATAGCAACTAGCGACCTAGCATACTAGTAAAAGATCATAGGTACTTAGGGATCATGCAACTAGGGTTTCAATTGAACTCCTAAACGTAAATGCACATAGATAATCAAAGATAATTTCAAAATTTAAAAGGAAAGGACATACTTAAATGATAAACTGGGGCTTGCCTTTGGTAGCTCCAGCAGTCAGATAATCTTCCAGACTTTGGTCCGGGTCTTGATCTATGGTCACGAAGTGTACGTCTCCTCCTGCTCCCTCATCCTCATCAGCCGGCACGATCGTATAGCTACCATCAGGGACTTCTACACGAGGAATGCATATGCAGGAATTAGTTGGTGAATGTGAATTAAATAAACACGAACATCACAAGACAAGCATAGGGTGCCAAGTTGACCACATTCACCTAGACAAGAATATATTCAGCATAATCTTCCATAAAGATAAATTAAGCAATCATTTATTAATGATTATATGATGGTGATTGTGTGCACATCTATACAAACAAATTAGAATTACTTCACCAAAACAAACAATCTGATTTTTAGTGTTGCACAGAGGTTTTTGTAAAGTGAAACACTCCTAAGTCCTTAAAAGAAGGATTTCTTTATTTCTCTTTTTATAACACTTGGTTTCTTCCAAAAATCATTCTGGTTAAACCATGCAAGATATCACAGTGAGAAGTTTTGTACAAGAACACAGTACTACAAAAGAGCTACTGCCAAAAATTCATAGCAAACAGAGCCATAATCTAAGCATGAAAAATACTACAAGTTATTACTAGCAAAAGTAAGAATATTTATTACAGAGAAAATTACTCATGCACTGGAGCTCAAATTTTACGCAGAGGCTCTATAGAGTATAACTGAAATATACACCAAAAATTAGCTTCAGACACTAATTCTACCAAGCTACACAAAAATAACCATTTTCAGCCTAGTTATTCCTAAAGAAATTATGCAGGGACATACATAACTGAAAAGTAGCCCAACTTTCTCCTACAACACAAACATGGCGCAAACATCTACTAGTCCAAACATGAGCATCACTGGGTCAACAGAATCTGAGCTATAGATTTAACTTTATAAACATCTCTAATTCAGAAACACATATATAGACAGTTCATAAATATATGATAAAATCACTAGGAACACATCTAAGCCTAGCAAGATGATATCCACAAGATGAGCCACAGGAAACATACATATGAGGCTGTACAAAATATATATACAGACCTAGCATAAATACTAACTAAATCATATCTAGAGACTCACTCAGTAACTTTGTGAAAAAACTTAGATTTAGCCTATACTAGTCTTGACTAACAACATATCCAAAGATCAAGCCTAGCACAAGAGTACAACTCAAGTTATGAACAAACCTATTCTAAGTGAGTTTGAATTTTTATTCAAAATCTACCCATCAAAAGCATGGACAGCCTTTCTAAAAGATGTAGATCTACTCACAAGGAAACCAACAAAATTGGTTTTGCACTTTTCCAATTTTTCTACGATTTTCTAGGCATTTTACAAGTCACTAGACTAAAGGAGAAAAAGAGGAAGAATCTTCATACAACACAGACCCTAGAAAGATTCGAAACCTCACAGATATACCCTCAGCTTTTACAACCCAAACCCTACAGAGAAGTTTTCCTCACAACCATACCCTTCCGCGGCGGAGCGAGCTCGCCGGCGGTGAAGGACGGCCGGAGCTGGCAAACAAATGGCACGGGAGTGAGATTGAGCTCACCATGGATCGATTGGTGGTGGTGGCTTGGCCGGAGGTAGCTCCGGTGAGCAGCGGCGGCGAGGCAGCGGCGGCGGACCCGCCTCTGCTCGAACTCCGGGAAGGGGAGGCGCGGAGCTAGGCCATGCGCGCTCGGGGAGGCTTGAGTGGGTGCTAGAGGGGAGCTCCGGATCTCTGGTTGATCACGGGCGCGAGCGGAAGGCAAGGTTCACCGACGCCGGCGGCAATAGCGGACGACGGCGGTGGGAGCTCGCGTAGGGAGGAAGGAGCGGGGTTTTATAGGGGGCGCGCGGTGGAGAGGCGGTAACTGCCCAAGTCTCCTCACTGGTCGGGGTCGCGGCATGGCTACAGGTGGCGGCGACGTGGGGAGGTGCTGCTGGCCAATGGCGGCCTCAGCGTGCGCGCGCTGACGCGTGCGAACTCACCGCGTGGCACTGGCCTATGCGCCTAGCTGCGTCACCTAACCATCTAGCACAGTGTCCACGACGACCTCTTCGGACCGGCGGATCCCCCGGTGCCTCGGCGTTCGTGCCCGGTCGCACGGCGGTAGGCCGACGTGGTGCGCGTGCGATGGCAGCGTTCGAGGGCGCGTTCGCAGCGCTGTTTTGCTTCGGAGTGCTCCTGTTTGACCGGCTCAAACTCGCAATTTCGCTATAGAACTGTACCAAGGTGCAATAAGCAAAGTTGTAGATCAACTGATCCTCTCCAACTTTTACAACGGCCGATGGGTGTTTTACTCAACAGATCGAGCTTAAACTATAGGCGAACTTGGTCATTTTCTCGGTGCCCGCCAACAGTGATTGCGGCCGTTGCCCAGGGTTTTACACCATTTTCCACTTTGAATTTGGCATGCCACCCAAAAGCAAAGTTGTGTGCCTTGAAAAACTGAACAACTTTTGTATTGGTAGAATTCGAAGTGTTTAGGTGAAATTTGGAGAACGTGGCAAAAGTTCCAGATAGGGTTCAAGGATCAAAGGGTTTGACTAGGCGTTTGACCCTAACTTTGACTAAGAGCTTAAGCACTAATGACCATGACTTGATTAGGAGGGTGATTAGCACTAATTAACACTTGTTTAAAAACACGAGGTGTTACCCGAAGCTGGCTGAGGCGGAGAAAGCAACGACAGAGCTGCAATCAAACGCCAAGGCTGCCGCCCGAGCTGCCGGCCAGGAGAAGGCAGAGCTCGAGACAAAGGTGGGTCAAGCCGAGTCTGACCTCCAGGTAGCTCATGAGCGGGTGACAGGCCTGGAGGCCCAGGTCAGCAACACCACCACCGAGGGGACTAGGCTCTGGGAGGTCACCCGAAAGCGCGAGGAGGAGATTCTCAGTGAGTGTCTCGTGGCCTTCACATCTTTTCTTCCTACATAGTTGATGGTTTTGTGACGTCGTCTTGTTTTTTGGGTGGACAGGTCTCTGCGTGACTCGCGACGACTTGTTGAAACATGTCGTGGAGAAGGAGAGCCTCGTGACCTCACTATTCGTCAAGAACCAGGAACTGGTGAAGCTCGCTAACGAGTTCTCCGACAAGATGAAAAGTACGGGGTGCACCCTCGCTTCTCTTGCCCTTTCTTGACGAAGATTTTTAGCTGAAGTTCGTTCTTTTTCCCTTCCTCAGATCTTGTCACAGAGCTCGAACAGTCCAGGAAATCGTGCGAGGAGATGCAGAAGTCCCTCGAGGAGGTGCAAGTGGTTCACGATTCCATGGCCCAAGCAGTCGCGAAGGTGTTGACGGATCTTGGGGTCGGCCCTACTCCTTCCTTGGTGGAATGCCTCGCTCTCGCCGTCAGTACATCCCGGCAGCGTGCACTGGATGTGGCACGTGACGTGGTGCGTAAGGTGGTCGCCATGTTCTTGTCGTACTACCCGGAGCTAGACTGCAAGTTGCTGTTGGTATTTCTTAACCTCACCACTAGTTGTACACCTATAGGGAGCGTAAGATCCACCTGGGTATACTGACGGGGACAAAAGATTCCGCAAGCGCACGAAAATACCGCTGTAGCACTTCACCTCAGGAGTATTCCCAAGGGTATCGAATCCAAGGAACGGTGTGCACTACCTTCTATCCTAGATGAACGGTCCAAGGACACCAAGCCCCTAGATAAGGTTGAGAGATGATGAGGCGCTTCCTATGAATACTGATCCCAGAGGAGAATAGCAGGCAATTATACTCGCTTCGGACACCGTCCCCTCCTGGCTATAACAGTTGGTTCACGACAAATGGTTGCCTACACACTGTACCCGAACGTGGGGGTGTTGGCGGTCGATTTCCGTCAACCTAGCCATGAGTTTACCTTTAATGTTGGTATTAATTTAATATCCATACTAACGATCCTAACCCCCTTGATATATCAAGTTCATGTATGCAAGTGGTTTTTGGAGTTTATTGTTTACGCAAGAATTAAGGACTTAAAAGGATGATTCCGGATATCGTTCATCGAGCACTTTGCAAGAGGATCGTGAAGCCCGGTACAAGTCAAGACACAACGTGAACATGATTCCAAATGACCCGAGGACCGAAGGACGAGAAGGCAATTCATCAGGGACTTGAGCAGAAAATGCGGGAGCTTGCACGACAAGTACCCTTATCTATTTTGTGGAGAAGATGACGTCAAGGGCCCACATGCAACTCGGCAGGAACTCCAAATAACACGAGAAGAATCCAGAAGAAAGCGGGGGGCGAACCAGGCCGAAACAGGCCCAGGCCGATCGGAATGTGCCGATCGGCCTGGCCCATTTCCTCACCCATTCGTAGCCCCCTTTGACCTAGACCCCCCTCGGTCTATTTATAGGTGCCATGCCAAGAGCCACGTATCAATTCATTCGTCATTTGCCGTCGAGGAGCAGAGAAGCTAGAGGGACACCATCTCAGAGAGGAGGGTCGAGCTAGTTGTCTAGGGCTACCCTAGCCGACGTGGGAACCTTGCAAGGAAGACCACGTCGGAGTTCCGGAGCTAGAATCAAGATCAAGGTAGGATCCCGGTTGGTGATCTTGTTCATGTATCATTCATGGTGAAGTTATTATATGAATCCGATTTCTAGTGATCAAGTGTCTCTTCTACGAATTCGTTCTTCTTGGGTTTGCTTCTTTTCAATCTATTCTTGAGATAGATTGCTCGGGGTGTTCTTGTAGCCGCGGTGGCTAGAGGTGCATACCGGATCTACCAAGGATTGCGACATGCTCCTTGTGAGCGTGCTTGTAGGTTAACCGCTGAAAAACTGGGACGTCGTGACAGGACGCGTGGATCAGGTGTAAGGCGGCACCACAGGGGATGGAACGGAGACCACGGTTTAAAGAGGCTTTTAATGAGATTCGTTTTCTATCTTCATCTCTTGTTCGGAACTACAACAATGGCACAATCTACCTTTCTAGATCGGTTATCTCTATGCTTTCTCTTGCTACCTCTTGAGTTTTATAGATTAGATGCATTTGATCTTCTCTCAAAGATTCGAAGAGTTCTTTTCGCTTTAGTAGATTGATTCTTGTTTTACACACTGTTCCACAGATTCGATACCTTGGGTTCACACTTAAGGGAAGAAGGGTCCCATGGCTCGTTCGCTTGCGAGTCGAAGTTTACAACGAGATTCAACCGTCAACAAGCTGTCAAACCCCCCTTTTTCTGGTGCTGTTGCCGGGGAACAAGTAATCAAGATCAAATCTATTATCGTGTTCCTAAATATTTTTTCATTTTCTTTTTGGTTTTTCTTTTGCATCTACAAAAATTTGATCATTCCATAGATAAAAAAATCAATCTAATCTAGTTTCTTTATAGTTTTTTTAGATTTTTGTATATATTTTGTTTATTGCTAACCCTAACAGGAGATGGACGGCCACCTCTCCAACAAACCGAAAAATTTTGTGGACGATCCAGAAAAACTTTACAGGCAAAGGAGACGTGCGGCACAAGCTAAGAAGCTGGAATTTGCGAATCCAAAAGCGGAAGACGGATCGTCGGGATCGTCGTTGGAATCTCCACCTCAAAGTCCGAAAGCACCACTAAGTCCGAGAGGAGATCCGCAACAACCGCTACTAATGGGAGATCCACAACTGGAACGCAAGATCGGGGAGCTATGCATCCCGGAACTCCGTGATATACCATTCTCAACCTTGATGACATCACAAGACCGTTCGAGATCAAGACTTCAACCATCCACATGGTGCAACACTCGCCGTTCACCGGTAAAGAGGACTCTAACCTCCACATTCAAGCTTTCGTCCAGCTTTGTCAAACATTCAAGATGGATGGGGTGACTCAAAATCAATTGAGGGCGAGGCTTTTCCCGTTCTCGCTACTTGGGAAAGCTTTGCAATGGTTCTATACTTTACTGACGGACACAGTGTAAAATTGGGAAGCGTTGATGAAGGCTTTCATGAAGGAATACTATTCGCCGGGTAAGACTCAAAGCTTGCGTAATAAGATTGCTACTTTTGCTCAATATCCTACGGAGACTATCGCGGAGGCTTTTGAGCGCTTTAATGAGTACATCCGGGCCGTGCCACATCACAAGTTCCCGAAGGAAGACCTCATTCAAAAGATCTATCAAGGGCTCAATATGGCATCGAGGACCGTAATTGATGCATCGGCGGGAGGATCTATCATTGAACTTACTCCAACGGAAGCTTTCACTCTATTCAAGAAGGTTGCGGACAATGATACATGGGCGTCATCGGGACGCTTACTTCCGGTTCAGCCCACGGGCAATGTCAAGGGTGTTTTGCAGGTTGAAAAGGAGGATCTTCTTGAAGGAAAAATTGACTTGCTCATGAGGAGGTTGGAGAAGATGGAAGTGGAAAAGAAAGAGGCTCCAGACCTAAAGGCCGCCGAAGCAAGATCCACATGTGAAGAGTGCGGGGAGTACGGCCATGTCCAAAAAGATTGTCCGGAGGAAGCAAGGATGCTCGACTACATGAGGAAGGGTGATTTGCCGAATTATCGCTACGGTCAAGGTAGATTTAATGCAAGTTCATCTCTTCAAAATGTGGTGCCTCTTCGTATACAATTGAAGGATTTCATGGACGAGCAAGCTAAGATCAACAAGGACACCGTCACTAAGTTCAAGGCTATGGACAAGATATTGGAGAATATTGATGGTAAGGTGACGGAGGTCGGAAGTTCCAACCAACAAGTGCTTAATATGATGAAGATGTTGGAGTCACAAGTGGGACAACTTGCCGGGCGCCTTCAGGCCAATGAAGGAAAGCTACCGGGGCAGCCCCAAGGGTCCGAGTCGGCAAAAGCTATTCAAACTCGCTCGGGAAAGAAGACCGTGGATCCCGAGAATTCAGCAGGAGCAAGGAAGCCTAAGCCAACCGCCGAGACGGAAGGAAACATTAAGGAAAAAGTTGCTACTACTCCGGAGATAGTCACCGAAGAGCCAGAGTTTGAAATGCCAAGTGATGACACGAAGATACCGCCGCTAAAGCCACGCTACTTCCGAGGTAAAATTGATAATCACATTGAAAAATTTGTGGAAGTGGTGCGCAGGTTAATCATCAACATGCCGCTATTGGACGCTCTTCAAGTTCCAACATACTCTCACTACTTCAAAGACATACATGTCAACAAGTATGAGATGGTGGCACTCGAGGGAGATCACATCAAGATGTCCGAGCAATGCAGCGCCGCTATTGCAAATCAAGAGCCGGCGAAGCAAAGAGACCCCGGATGTCCGACCATCCCATGTTCCATCAGCTCATTCAATTTCGAGAAGGCATTGTGCGATCTTGGGGAAAGTGTGAGCGTCATGCCAAAGGACGTGTTCGAGAAGTTATACCTACTGGAGCTAGAGCCCACGGCTATGAGTTTGGAGTTGGGTGACAATTCTATTTGCTACCCTGCGGGGATCGCCGTGGACGTACCCGTGAAGGTTGGGGACTACATCATCCCCGTCGACTTCGTCGTGCTCGAGATGGGAGAAAGGGCGAAGCCGCCTCTCATCCTAGGGAGGCCATTCCTCAAGACCGTCGGGGCAACCATCGACGTCGGCAAAGGGGAGATCGAGTTCGACATTAACAGCGAACGGAGTATCTACAAGTTTCGTCCATGCTCCGAGGTATGCAATATGATTAACGTCAAATATATTCCGCCTCATCGTCGCATTGTCAAGGAAGAGCCAAAGGAGAAGGAAGCGAAGAAAAGCAATGAAGCCAAGATTGTCGCATCCGTCAAGACAAAGGAACAAAGCCCGCCTGTGAAGACCAAAAAGATGACAAGGCCATCTAATAAACCTGCGCCGAAGAAAATGGTGCAGAAGTGGGTACCCAAGATTGCAACGCCCGCAAAGAGTGTTGATCCGAAGTGAAGGAGTGAATAAGTCTAGCTATGGACTCTAAACAAAGCGCTTGGTGGGAGGCAACCCGTTCGTTGAGTCAAGAATAAAGCTTCCGGGAGGACAACCCGCTCAAGAATAAAGGCTACCGGGAGGGCAACCCGGAAGATTTTCAAGTTTCAAGTAAGTCAGTCATAGAATTTGCTATGCAAGACTTGGTATAAACCCTTAAGTGGTTGATCATTTGTTAGAGGCCTTAAATTTGCTCGGTTATTTTGTTTTGGATTTTTCTATCAAAAACCAATGACATGAGCCATCCCATGATTTATTTGCCTCTTTTCGAGAAACTAGCACCAAAAATTCCAGCACCTACTAAAACTTCCCATCCTCCCCATGGTGGTAAGTTTGACTTGTTTTTCATGCTAAAAACACATGAGTAGAGCCCCGCGTTGTTCTTTTATAACTTTAAATTTTTGACGCATGGTAGGACTCGCGTGAACATAGGAAAATCGATTTTTGGTTTAACTTTGCATAACATCTACCGGTTTCTCTAGAGTTAGATTTTTCCAAAGCCTCTTTTGATTTTATTCATTCAAAATCTCTCTCTCATGTTTAGCCAAAATTAGAAACCTAAACCCATCACCCTACGGTCAAGCCGGAGGAGCTCGCTATCAATTAATGAGAGTGAGCGATCCCGGTGAACCAAAATCAATGTAGTCAGAAAATTTTCGACTTACAAATGTTTTTGATGCTTAAAAACTCCTCTAATAATATATTTGGACTCATGTTAGTTCTGAATTAAATTTGAATTTTCGAAATTAGAGGAGTGATTAAGTGTCTAAACATGATCATGTGGGGTATTTGAGGGTAATTAACACTTAAGGACCTAGGATGCTTCATGGGAAGGCATAAATCATTAGAGCATCCTAGGGACTTGTCATGACAAGCATGGGGGGCAGCAAGCATCATGTTTTTGCAGGAATCAATGGAGGCACATGAAGCATGGAGACATGGGAGACAAGAGTTGACACAAAGAAAAGGAGAAAGGAGATTAAGCTCATCATTCAAGGGAAAGGAGTGGATGAGAACGTTTGGGCGGTGGTCTAACGTGGAGCACGAGGCTAGGAGGTCCCAATGCACTAAAGAGCGTCCCAGGAAAAAAGGAGAGCAATTGGGGGAAGAGAGGCCCTAGGCCGATCGGACTAGGCCGGTCGGCCTGGCTCCCTGGCTCCCTTTTTAAGCCGCCGGTGCTCCCCTTCGGATGGTAAGTCCTCCACCCCGTTGCAAGTTCATAGCCCCAAGTTCATAGTCCAGGAAGCTCCCAAACTCTCCAGAAAAATTCGTCCTCCAATCCTTAGTCCAAAAATCCTGAAAAATTCACCACAATTCTTGCTCTTCTATATACTTTCTTTATGTAATTTTTCTTCTGGCAAGAAACCCCAGGAGAGTTGTTTGAGTGTTCTTGCAGCAAGGAACCATGAGGAAGGCCGTCAACTTCGTTCTTGGGAAGAAACGATCATCATCATCATCGAAGGTGCCGTCGTCGAGCTCTTCGCGGAGGCACTCGGTCTCCGAGTCTCCGCGAAGCATGGAGAAGATGTCGTGGCACCAAGGGGTGACATGCTACTCCTTGGTGGCATGAGGGATACATGAAGCTCGTCCATGCGGTTCACCGAACTGCGTGGGCATACCGAGGAGCCGCCACGACGATCGACGCGCTCAACCATCCCTCCACCCTACAAGAGCAAGCGCTCAAAATATGGCTTCACCATTATGTCGAAGGAAGAAGAAGAGAGGCTTGGTTTTCTTGAAGGAAGGATTGTGGCGAATGTTGATTTTGATGATGATGCTCTACTCAAGTTGGGATTCCATTCGGATATTTATCAACTCTTAGATCATCTTGGGTGGACGCAATTTTCCAATGGAGTTACGGTACATGTGCACAAGGAACTTGCTCTTGAAATACTTATGACAATGAAGCCGGAGATCACGGAGGAAGGCGTGGCATGCCTTTCATTCCGTCTTGAAGATGTAGAGCAAGTGATCCCCTATGATTATATTAGAGAGTTGCTCGGTTTCAAGAAGAATGCACGGGAATTAGTTGAAGTCCAAGTGGGCCAAATTAAAGAATTTTGGGGGATGATTTCAGAGAAGGAGAATCGACAAAGAAATAGCATCAAGAATATTATTATCCAAGTCTTCCACTCATGGATGAGCAAGCGTATCATGGGAAGGATGAGAGAGACAAAGATCACTGACACGGAGTTGAATTGGCTATATGCGGGATTGGTGACAAGACAAGAAATCAACCCGACAGACATCATGATAAATCGGTGGGCTTGTGAAACAGTCTCGGGAAGAGGAAGTATTGGTTCGGGTTGCTATTTGACTCTGTTGGCTATTGCATTAAAGCCAACAATCCGAAGAAACCCACAACTTTTGCTTATTGGGACTTCATTGGGCATAGATTATTTGAGGCAAGGAAAGTATATAAGTGGAGATGAGAAGAAAGGATTCAGGGTGGCAGTGGTAAATATCCCTCTCCCAGATATGAAATTGAAATTATTTGTCGAAGGGAGAGAAGATTGGTTGCGAGATGAACCGCATGTGGCAGCCAAGAAGAGCAAGAGAGGAGTCATAATTGAAGAAGGGTCATCATCCGCAGCCCAAGGAGGACAAGGAGCCACATTCGAAGGAGCACCAAGTGGTAGTGTACCTACCGGGTGGACCGGAGCACCATATGGCGGAGTTCCAATGCCACATTATGGAGGGATTCCATCACCACAAGTTAGAGTCCCAATGCAGCCATGTGGGGGTGTTCCAATGCAAGCATGGGGGAGTGGAATGCCTATAAGACCTCCACCTCCAATGTATGGTCAACCGGGAGGCGCGCCGTACATAGTACCAAATGCGGCGTTTGTTCAACCTTATTCACATTTAGTCCAACCGCAACAAAGTGCAGCCATCATTGGAGCTTATGTGGAGAGGAATATGCAAGATGCCGAGATCGTGCACTCACACGTGAACAACATGCAATAGGGAACGGCGAACATCACCTACCAACTTGGGCGCTTACATCTAATGCCACCGGAGGAGTTTCATGGAGGACCGATGCAACATTATTATGAGCAAGAATACAACGAGCAACCACCGCAAGAGTGAAGATGAAGGAAGGAAGACGTATGCAAGTTTGGTTTGATTTTTATTTTTCCCTTTCTTTTATTTTCAGTTTGTGTGCAAGAATGTGTGTGCGTAGCATCTTCTATTTTATTTGATTTCAGCATGTGTGTGGTAGTAGTAGTTTTCGTTTCCCATCACCATGAATAAAGTTCACCATCGTTTTATACTTTTTAATATGGATGGAAAGTTGTACCATGTGACATGTGATGATCGTTGCCGCTTTGATCATGCCTAAACTTGTTTTATATATGATTAAGCTAGTGCTCTCTTTTAAAAACAAATCTGAAAATCAACTTGAATACTAGCTTAATCTTGTGTGGAGGTAACGATAATTTAAGTCCCATGATGTTTTTCATGCTCTCATTTTTGGTTAAATCAAGGAAGATTTCTTTTTATGCTTAAAATGATGCTAGGCTTATCATAATGACCACTTGCATTTTGCTCTACCCATCCAAAGCCATATTATGATTGAGTGAAAAACCTTAGTGTCTCAAGATTAATTTTTGGGTGCTTCAATTCAGATTTAGTTCTTAATGGTTCGAGTCTAAGAAGCTGGTTATTCCGTATTTTTGCGTATCGATCTTTTTGCTAGCCTTTCTATCCGTGCATTGTGAGTTTCCACATTGGGAATTTCGCAAACCTCGCCGGATATCCACCCACAAACCCAAATCATCTCTTTTTGGTTCACCTCCTTGATCAAACCCAAACTTGAGTATGGATGAATATTTTGAGGAAGACTACAAGAAGAAGGCGCCATAAAGTGGAGATAACTTCGGGAGATTCCAAAAAGACCCGTAGAAGATTTCGAGTATCTTTCTCCATAGAAGATACCAAAAATTTCAGTACCACCTTGGCATTTTCCTTACACCTCTTTTGCTCGAGGACGAGCAACATCTAAGCATGGGGGGGTTGCCAAGGAAGTACTAGTGAAAAAAATCAAAAATGAATGAAAAAGGAAAAAATGATGGAGAAAAGAAAAAGTATGATGAAAGAAAAAAAATAAAGGAAAAAGTATGAGGAGAAAAATAAAGGAGAAAAAAATATAAAGCTCCCCGGTTCTCTAGTTACACTTGAAAGGTTCAAAGAGCTTCAAGATCAAGACCCATACTCTTTTCCAACCATGTGCAATCCGATAACGAGGACTTTGCTTGTGCCACGGGATCACTTCATTCCATTTGCACATGTCCACCTATCTAAAAGTGTGTGTATTTTTCTCTCCCTCCCTCCTTGAAACATTAATTTCCAATGACCTTTTTGACTAGGCTCGGTAATTCCATGAGGAACTTGTCTTGTTTTGTTTGCATTCCATTTATGAAATCTTGATAGGACTAACTTTCCCATAGCTCCATATAAAGCCTTCCACCAAATATTTGAGAGAGGAAAGGAGTAGTTCTAATAGGCTTGAGAGACAAGATGAGTTGAGAGTACATGAGCAAGATGCAAGGAGGTTTGTTATTGATATTGGTAAAGCAATTTTTCTGTCTCATTCTTAATTTTCAAAATATCTAAGATTTATTTCAATTTTGGGAGTATGATTAATTACTTGTGGAAAGAGCTTTATTGATATCTACCCTCCATGAAGAAGAAAGCTAGTTACACTATGAAACTTTAACTTATATAATTTTAGAGAGCATTATGTCTTTTTCATATATGATCAAGTGCAGGTTATGAACATTGAAGGGCAACACTGATATCCATTGAAGGCTTACTCGAGGACGAGCAAGGTTTAAGCATGGGGGGATGTTGGCGGTCGATTTCCGTCAACCTAGCCATGAGTTTACCTTCAATGTTGGTATTAATTTAATATCCATACTAATGATCCTAACCCCCTTGATATATCAAGTTCGTGTATGCATGTGGTTTTTGGATTTTATTGTTTACGCAGGAATTAAGGACTTAAAAGGATGATTCAGGATATCGTTCATCGAGCACTTTGCAAGAGGATCGTGAAGCCCGGAACAAGTCAAGACACGACGTGAACATGACTCCAAATGACCCGAGGACCGAAGGACGAGAAGGCAATTCTCCGGGGACTTGAGCAGAAAATGCGGGAGCTTGCCCGACAAGTACCCTTATCTATTTCGTGGAGAAGATGACGTCAAGGGCCCACATGCAACTCAACAGGAACTCCAAATAACACGAGAAGAATCCAGAAGAAAGCGGGGGGGGGGGGGGTGGGGCGAACCGGGCCGAAACGGGCCTAGGCCGATCGGAATGGGCCGATCGGCCTGGCCCATTTCCTCGCCCATTCATCACCCCCTTTAACCTAGACCCCCCTCGGGCTATTTATAGGTGCCACGCCAAGAGCCATGTATCAATTCATTCGTCATTGGGCGCCGAGGAGCAGAGAAGCTAGAGGGACACCATCTCAGAGATGAGGGTTGAGCTAGTTGTCTAGGGCTACCCTAGCCGACGTGGGAACCTTGCAAGGAAGACCACGTCAGAGTTACGGAGCTAGAATCAAGATCAAGGTAGGATCCCGGTTGGCGATCTTGTTCATGTATCATTCATGGTGAAGTTATTATATGAATCCGATTTCTAGCGATCAAGTGTCTCTTCTACGAATTCGTTCTTCTTGGGTTTGCTTCTTTTCAATCTATTCTCAAGATAGATTGCTCGGGGTGTTCTTGTAGCCGCGGTGGCTAGAGGTGAATACCGGATCTACCAAGGATTGTGACATGCTCCTTGTGAGCGTGCTTGTAGGTTAACCGCTGAAAAACCGGGACGTCGTGACAGGACGCCTGGATTAGGTGTAAGACGGCACCACAGGGGATGCAACGGAGACCATGATTTAAAGAGGCTTTTAATGAGATTCGTTTTCTATCTTCATCTCTTGTTCGGAACTACAACAAAGGCATGATCTACCTTTCTAGATCGGTTATCTCTATGCTTTCTCCTGCTACCTCTTGAGTTTTATAGATTAGATGCATTTGATCTTCTCTCAAAGATTCGAAGAGTTCTTTTCGCTTTGGTAGATTGATTCTTGTTTTACACACTGTTCCACGGATTCGATACCTTGGGTTCACACTTAAGGGAAGAAGGGTCCCATGGCTCGTTCGCTTGCGAGTCGAAGTTTACAACAAGATTCAACCGTCAACAGGGGGATTTCAGAGGGTCCAACGGTTGTCACTACCGCGGCCTACCCCAAGACAAACCGTGGGATACAGGGCAAACGAAGGATAACCCGTAGTCTAGACACCACGTCTAAACCACCGATTCCTACTATAGCACGACTACGTCTGAGCTCCCGTAGTAACACTATAGCACCCCGTATAAATACGGAGCGACGAACCCGCGAGCTTCGAGCTAATCTCACTTACCACAGGATCACACAGTTGATAGGCAGAACGAATGCCAACGTATTAATGTACTCCAACAAGATCTAACGGGATAATTCACACAAACGGAATGCAAACTTATGCAGTTATAACAAAAGATCAAAGGTCGTGTTCGTGAAGAACACGAGCCTCTAACTTATGAACAAACGCAAAAGCGTGAGTAACTTGTTCGTCAACTAGATCGAGGAAGCACGTTCATGAAGAACACGAGCCTCTAAATGATGAACGAACGAAGAACTCAAGAACATATCACTCATGCATGACTAACACTTTAGTCTAATTGGAAAATACAAGAATACTCACTTTGCTCTAATTGAAGAACATGACACCCTCACCAACACCACACTCTACCTAGCACCTACTCTCACCTACATGGATCAACTCATTTGATCCATGAGAGATCACATGAGAGAGGAAACAAGTGTTTCTAAAGAGGAGGAGGAGAATGGGATGCTTCTATTCTAGCCCCCTCTACTTCTATTTATAGGCCTGAGCATCGGCGTGGAGGCACCCCACGCAACCCGGGAATGAAGTCAGGAGCCAACCAGGAACCACCATGTGGAAGGCCAGGATTGGGCACCACAAGGTCGGTTCAGCCGACCCCTTGTGGGCCCCACCTGCCTTGTGTTTTCTCCTGGTGGCTGATACGTGGGCCCTTATGACGGTTCTCGGTGTATGGGTCGTTTTGAGGCGGTTTGCTCGGGTTGTGGGCCCTTGGATCCTTGTTCTGGACACGTGGCAATGTCTGATTCATCGAGCCTCTCTCCCTTGGATTGGTGACATCACCGATCCGTGGCACTTTGCATGGTAGCCCCTCCTTGGCTGAGGTGGAGAGGCTTGGATTGATGGGGTGGATGGATAAGGTGTGCTTTTGCTCTATTTCTTGTGCTAATTGTCTGCATTCAAATATACATCTCCACTTGTGGAATTTGTCAGTATAAGCCCCTATTCTACTGTGGATGTATATTTATTGTGTCAAAATGTAGGAGTTGACGGTTATAAATATGGCACTTAACAGCCGTCAACAACTCCCCCACACTTGACCTTTGCTCGTCCCGAGTGAAGGGAGTCCGGTCAAGGTGAGACATGATATCCAAAGGTATGAGGCGAGCATAAGAGATATTTCAAACCATACCTTGTACTCATGAACTTATGAAGTGTCTATCATGCTATCTTGGGTAGTTGAAGAATGGAATGGTCAGGAATCAAATCACTCCTACTCATCATGTCAAGTAACTCGGGGTTTTACAATAAGTTTTCAAAAACAAACCTTGCTTTGCTCCTCATTTGATTCTCTCGGATCGCTCAGTGTATATATATGTCCTCACCAAGGCATTAAACTTCCTTTATTCATCCTACTTCTAATGATGGCTATATGTGGAGCTCAGGGTAGGATAAAGGATAAGGCATACTTGTATCACATATATTGCAAAGTCAAAAACTAGATCCACAGAGAAAATCAAATCATACAATCAGATCAAGATGTGCACGTGTATGGGTATGGCGAGTATGGTAAGGTGGATACTAGGCCCAGAATGGGTGCTAGATATTACCATACGTATATGATGAGTGTTGGTTGATGGTAAGGTGGACACTAGCCCCGGAATAGGTACTAGTTATTACCATCTAAGTTATGGAACTCCATTTTGCATGATTTTCTCCGCTCTCCTTTTTGAAATTTTCGAGATATGGGCTATCTCTCTTTTCTCTTTTTTTTAATCATGCTTTTTGAGCATGTCTTTCTCTTTTTTTATATAGCCCAATCACTTTTTAGAGATATTTGGAGAGGGATAAATGATGGAACAATGCATGGAGCTTTATTTTCTGGAATGGATGAATGAGATAATGCTAACCTCCAGTGTAGAAGCATAGAAAGGGGAAAAAGGTGGAGTGCACATGAATCTTGATCATGAAAGCATAAAAAGACTTCTCGCAAGGGTCATAGAATTTGACAAAGCTCAATGCAATAACAAGCAGCATATGAGTATAAGGTTTTCAACTATGAACATCATATGGCTTTGGTAGGACGGTGGCATATCAAAGAGGAGCTTTGCAAAGGGTTTTATGATTTTTCAAATAAAATTCCCAAGCACTCAAACACTCAGAGTGAAGATCATATCATCAAACCATATCGCAAACGCCAACTACTAGATAAGCATGAGTTCCCTAATGATATTTGTTCACAAGCATCAAGATGATAAGCAAGGAATAAAACATATGCAAGCCAACCACAGGATTCATGTAGAGTAAGCAGAGCACCATTATTTGAGTTGGATTTATTGGATAAGAACTGAAGATCCTTCAAACTCATAGGTAGAGGGTGAGATGAAGGGCGCACATACCATCGCTCCTGAAGGGTATGAGGAACAAGGAAGACTAGTGGTGATTCGGCTGAACAAAAGGCTGCCGGCTCACTCCAGTTTACCTTGCTCTAGTCATGAAGGTGTATTCGATGTTGTGCAGCGCTGTGTGGGAGTTCTCTAGTGAAAACGTCGATGATGAGCTTGAGAGAACTCCCCCACACTGGTGGTTGAATCTGGTGCTGTTCTTCAAACGACAAATGAAAACAAAGAAGGGACTCTACTGGTTCGAGAACCATAGAGCCTTTATTCAAAAGAAAATATTTTTGTTGTTTTTATTCTATTTTATTGTCACCATGTCATTTGCTCAAAAGGGTTAGACCAATATTGCACTTCATACACAAAGGGGGCTATACTTACCATGGACCTTTGAGAGGTCATATGTACCACCTTTGTATGTTGTGCAACATGAATCTGACACCTCAACTTACCTTCCCTTCTCGATTTAGCTCAACGAGTTACCCATTCAAATTTGACAATCTTCTGCAGGGGTTAGTCAACATACATGCAACCAAAATTTATGAAAAACATAACTCTGAGGTTCATCAATCAAAACACGACGCCATGCCTTGTTTTGACTCAAGAAGACAAATTTTAACCTAAGCACCATGCTTAATTTAAAACAGTCTATGAATATATGCTGCAGCACACATTCAAACTAGAGCATATGAACAAAGATAAAGGAAGCATTTAAGCATGATCAAGCTATTTTCAAAAGGGACATAAGCATGAGTAAAGATGGTGAACCTTAGGCAACCTCCCGGAAGGGCTTTGTTTAATGTCAAAAGCATGACTTACCTAGCTAGAGGGCAAGATGCAAGAGCTGACATCATCTTCACACCAGGATAAGATTTGGTAGAGGAGGAACTTTACTCAGGATGCTCACATACCTCCCCCACACTTGTAGTTTGCATTGCTAGGCAACAAAACTCAAGTGTGTGGTGATCAAACTTCCTTTTGTAAATGTTCCCTCACCAAAGCTTATCTAGGTGTTGCAGCTGATGTGGCTCACATGTTCGTAGGCATCACCTGTGCATCTTTCTTTTCAATCTCCACCTGAAAGGTTAGTGACCAAAAATACCCGAAGGACGACTTATCTTGAAAACATGTTCTTGCTTTTATTCGAAAGGGAAATGAAACCTATGCTAATCGAGGCTATCTCCTGGTAGTGCTTTCTTTATTTATTGGTCATAAGCTCGACCATGGGAACTTCATGTTGCAACTATTGTTGGTGGTGTCATTCCCGTCTCACCACCAATCCTTGATGTATCAGTGAAGCTTTAGCTGCAAGGTTAGTGCCACAATGCACACACGAAATCTGATATGCTTATGATAGACATATGCATCCACAATCAACATTCTAAACATTTTGCAAAAGAGGACCAGAAGGTGGTTGCAGCCCTCAAGCGTGCTCAGCGCACTAAGCATGGCCGACTCTGGATAGGCATGATGCAAGCATGGTTCATGTGGTGTATCAAGAATGAAACTACCATGCTTATCTGTGGAACCTTTGCCCATAAATTCCAGAGTTAGTGCCTCACAAAATTACATGGCCCATGAGTTCTCTATCTCAAGAGATGCATCGTGGAGGCTCGATGTTAACTCTCGATCACAATTGAAAGCAACATAATACGGGCCAGCGGGAAGAGGCTGAAACTCGGTCGAGATAGATGACGATCATTCGCCTCCATAGAGGTGAAGAGAATCTCCCGAGTCATTCCCTTGAGGAGTAGAGAAGTCTACAACCTCAATCGGAACAGGCTCGGATGATGTGAACGGAGATACGTGCATTATCTTCTCGAACGGGTTTTGCTCGGGAAGAGGCTCTACCATGGAATGTTTATGACAAGAGATGGACATGGTAGAAGCGGCTTCCCTAAGCTTTACATCTAGGCTTCCTTGAGATTTATCAAGAAGTTCATCCAATGGGAAGCCTAGGAGAAGATCGAAATCCATGATGTCATAGATGTGAAAATCTAAGTGCACCTCGATCTTGTCTATGATGATTGGCACGTCCCTAGCAATCCCTCGACATGGGAAAATGTATTCTTTCCACCTAGTACTTCGGACATATCTACCAGTCGGGGTGAGGGCCATGTCACCTACCAGAGTGTCCAAAAGGTACTCTGATATGATGCAAGCTCCAGTAGCAGGGTCATGAACAGCCTCTACGGTGTTTCCCCTCATGGAGCAATGGATGGTCGTGGAAGTCGAGCTGACCTGAATTACTTCGGAAATAGGCTTTGATTTCCGAGGCGACCAATCCACTATTGTCCGATGATTCTAAACTTCATCGAGAACCTCATCAAAGTCCAACGATGCCGTAGGCTTCTCGTGCCAAGAACGATCTGAGGTATTTATGATGTTCTGAGAAGGATCACCCACAAATCGAGAAGAGAACTCTGAAGGTTGAATTTCTTCTCCCTTTGGTGTTCGTGGTTCAGGAGAAGGCTCTTTAGATGAATCATTGGATGTGCAAGGTGAAAGCTCAAATTCGTCTATTAAGAGACTCTCTTGGATTGACTCTGATTCTTGGTGGGGTTCGTTGTATCTGGTATGGGAAGAAGAGTCTTCTAAGAAGAATTCTAGGATCTCTCTTCTTTCCATCAGAGATTGATGTTCAAACAAACCTCCATCTAGATGGTCGAGCACAAATGCAGACCCCATGTCTAAACTCTCATAAAAGATGCACAATGATACATCATTGGGTATAGACAAATCTGAGTTAAGCTCCAATAGGCATGAGAACCTAGCCCAAGCTGCACCTATAGACTCACCCTCTAATTGGCCAAACTCACAGAATTCACACGGTAGTGAATCCAAGTGGTCAAAAGGGGAGAACGAGTAACAAAAGTCATCTTGTAGTTCTTCCCCATTGTCTACACTCTCTATCGTGTGGGCGTACCACTGTTCCGCTCTGTCTACAAGAGAAAAAGGGAACAACTTCCACCTCAAAGATTCCTGTGTCATACCTGGGATTGCCAAGCATGAACACAGTTCTTCAAACTCCTTTAGATGATCATGGGGATCATCACTGATGGCACCAGTGAAAGATCGATTCCGAACCATGGCTATAAAGCCGGGAAGAAGCTCGCAGCTAGATGTAGAAGTTGATGGTTTCTCTAAGACGAACTCGCCCTTAGGGGTAGAGATGCTATTGCGAGAAAGCTTCTCCATGGATAACGGGGGTAAAGGTAGAACAAAAAGGAAAAACAAAAGATACGAGGACCACTAGGTTCGAAGATAGATACAGCAACCGTTCCCCAACAACGTCGCCAGAAATGCTTGTTGGTATTTCTTAACTTCACCACTAGTTGTACACTTAGCGGGAGCGTAAGATCCACCTGGGTATACCGACGGGGACGAAAGATTACGCAAGCGCATGGAAATACCGCTGTAGCACTTCACCTCAGGAGTATTCCCAAGGGTATCGAATCCAAGGAACGGTGTGCACTACCTTCTATCCTAGACGAACGGTCCAAGGACACCAAGCCCCTAGCTAATGTTGAGAGATGATGAGGCGCTTCCTATGAATACTGATCCCAGAGGAGAAGAGCAGGCAATTATACTCGCTTCGGACAGCGGCCCCTCCTGGCTATAATAGTTGGTTCACGGCAAATGGATGCCTACATGTTGTATCCGAACGTGAGGGATTTCAGAGGGTCCAACGGCTGTCACTACCGCGGCCTACCCCAAGACAAACCGTGGGATACAGGGAAAACGAAGGATAACCCGTAGTCTAGACACCACGTCTACACCACTGATTACTACCATAGCACGACTATGTCTGAGCTCCCATGGTAACACTATAGCACCCCGTATAAATACGGAGCGACGAACCCGCGAGCTTCGAGCTAATCTCACTTACCACAGGATCACATAGATGATAGGAAGAACGAATGCCAGCGTATTAATGTACTCCAACAAGATCTAACGGGATAATTCACACAAACGGAATGCAAACTTATGCACTTATAACAAAAGATCAAAGGTCGTGTTCGTGAAGAACACGAGCCTCTAACTTATGAGCGAACGCAAAAGCGTGAGTAACTTGTTCGTCAACTAGATCGAGGAAGCGCGTTCATGAAGAACACGAGCCTCTAAATGATGAACAAACGAAGAACTCAAGAACATATCACTCATGCATGACTAACATTTTAGTCTAATTGGAAAATACAAGAATACTCACTTTGCTCTAATTGAAGAACATGACACCCTCACCAACACCACACTCTACCTAGCACCTACTCTCACCTACATGGATCAACTCATTTGATCCATGAGACAGGAAACAAGTGTTTCTAAAGAGGACGAGGAGAATGGGATGCTTCTATTCTAGCCCCCTCTACTTCTATTTATAGGCCTGAGCACCGGCATGGAGGCACCCCACGCACCCCGGGAATGAAGTCAGGAGCCAACCAGGAACCACCATGTGGAAGGCTAGGATTGGGCGCCACAAGGTCGGTTCGGCCGACATGTGGGGTCGGCCGATCCCTTATGGGCCCCACCTGCCTTGTGTTTTCTCCTGGTGGCTGATACGTGGGCCCTTATGACGGTTCCCGGTGTATGGGTCGTTTTGAGGTGGTTTGCTTGGGTTGTGGGCCCTTGGATCCTTGTTCTGGACACGTGGCAGCGTCTGATTCGTCGATCCTCTCTCCCTTGGATTGGTGACATCACCGATCCGTGGCACTTTGCATGGCAGCCCCTCATTGGCTGAGGTGGAGAGGCTTGGATTGATGGGGTGGATGGATAAGGTGTGCTTTTGCTCTATTTCTTGTGCTAATTGCCTGCATTCAAATATACATCACCACTTGTGGAATTTGTCAGTATAAGCCACTATTCTACTATGGATGTATATTACTTGTGTCAAAATGTTGGAGTTGACGGTTATAAATATGGCACTTAACAGCCGTCAACAGTTGTTGTGCGAGGGGTGGGCTCCCGGCTATGAGAACGAAGAGTATGACACCTCCGAGATGGACTCCGTCGACTTCGCGGACGCTGTGATCGCCAATGCTCTGCATGACCTTGGGCTGTAGAGAAAAAAACAAGATAGCCTCGCAGGGGCTTTTGATTATATTTTGACATGTCTGTAAAGAACCAGTAAACAATGTGTGAATGTTCTCCCAACTAGGTTTATTAGTTTATTCGTTGTTTTGTTGCATGTTGTTTTTCCCTAAGTAGCTAGGAACTCACGAGTCGAAGCAGTACATCCTAAGACCTTGTCGGCGGCACTTTGTTCTGTAACCGCAGGGGTGTAGGAACTTGATAGCATAGCCGGGCTTAGCCTTATAGTAATACTACTCGGACGTGTAGCCCCCGGGTACTTTGGGAGAACGAGTGAGCACGCATGTTTTTGCAAACAAGAAAACTGCTTGGAGCAGTCACTTAGACGATTGCCCGGCTACTTTCGAGAGAGTGAGGGAAAACAACTCAGAGTCCTAGGTTATGCATGTAGGTCCTCACTCCGTAGCCGCATGGGCATAAGTACTCGGAGCCCGGACAAGCACAGGCCCAGAACTGCACGAGTTGTCGTCCTTTTCCCTAGCAAGCGCAGGTATACTGCGAGGATCATTCGCGAGTGCGATTGACCATATATGGTTTTTTGGTCAAAAAAGTTTTCGAAAATGAGGTGGGGGAGGGGCGTCATGCCCCAGGTTGTAAGCCCCGAGCCGACGAGGAAGTCAGAGACTTGCTCGTGGGATTAAAGGTTTAAAACGTTTTACTCAGGCAAGAAACGTAAGCCAAAACAGAGATAGCATAATTATGAAATATGAACATAGCTCGATGCTTTTGCATTATCATAAGGATAAAAGCGGCGTAACTGTTCTATGTTCCATGCGTTGGAGATGACCCTGCCGTCCTCGTACTCGAGCTTGAATGTTCCCGGACGGAGCACCTGGTCGACTGAGGACCAGGCGTGTCCGAAGAGCAGTGGAGGGTCGCTCCTTAGTGATGAGTGATTGATAATGTTGTGTGGACTGATGCTTGGCTAAGTGTGCAGGTACAGGTTGCGGCTTGACTCGTGTCGGTGCAGGTGAAGAACAAGCGTGAAAGGCCTTAGCCGTGGTGGCCTCCGGGTGATGGAGTGGCAAGTAGGCTTGGTTCGATGGACCTGGTGGCTGATGGGGTCAAGGGCGAGCCGTGCGGTGCAAGACTGGCAGGCTGAAGTCGTGAACATGGGCCGGTGCAATGTAGCGGTTGAAGCCCGAAGCTTGCACGCGGGGTTTGGTGGTTTGCCCATAAAACCATTAGGTGGACGGTTTCTTGGTTTGGATCGCAAAACCAAGCCCGGAGGCCCGAGGCGACGGAGACGGTGATCCGGGTGCTTTAGGAAGCTTCGAGGCGGAGGGCACGTGGCGTGATCGCGGGGTTTGCGTCGAGGAGAAGCGAAGCCGCGGTGGAAGCGTGTCCGTCCGATGAAGACTTGACCAAAATGCCCCTGAGGGGTTGTATCTTGATTTAAGCAGTAGGGGTAGCGTGGTCATTTACCTCCCTTCGATGGACTTCGTATAAATAGCGGAGAGGTGGATGGCATCTCTCTCTCTTGGACTCTAGGGCTTTCTCCCTCGGTAGATTTCTCTGAACTACTTCTTTTCCCTCTGGATTCCTTAGGCTAGACTCTTGTACACAATCTGACCTCTGGATGTATGGAAGCATTCGGCGTCCCGGTGATCTCCTAGTCCTCTGTGATTTTCATGTCATTTTTGGGGCTATTTTTAGGGAGTTTCGTTCTTCGTTCCATTCGGGGATTTGAGGGCGTTTCCTCACGGATTTCTTTGAGGGGATCATGGGTGGATGCCTTGCGCATGTTTGTGTGTGATCTTGAGCCCTCAAACGCCGTGGAGAGCCTTCGATTCGTTCGTTTTTGGTTGGAGCCCGAGTTCATGGTGGTGCTTGTGTGATCCGCGATTCCCGGTGATTTAAGGAGTTAGAGGTTGAGATTTTTGGGGTATAGCATCCTTGTGTGAGGCATATCATCTCCCCAAAATATTGTCTCAAGAGCTTATACCGTTTGGGAGATCCGGTGTTGAGTTCTTGGAGTTGACCCCACGGGTCTGGCATTTTTGGTTCTGTTCGTGGCTCGCGGACAGTCCGCACGATAGCCGCGGACAGTCCGCGTGTGTTGGAGTTCGTCGCGTGTTCTTCGTGTTCTTGCTTGTCTTCGTTTTGATCCGGTTTGCCCCTAGGGTTTCGTTGCAAGAGGTTTGGCGGACAATCCGCGGGGGTTTCACGGACAGTCCGCGTGGCCGAGATTCTGGCGGATGGTCCGCGGGTTCTCCACGGACAGTCCGTATTTTCGGGGTGCAGCTCTGGTAGCTCTGGTGCTTATTACGGATAGTCCGCGCCGTACCTGCGGACAGTCCGCCGTACCCTAGCGGACGGTCCGCCCATACTGCATGGACAGTCCACGCCTGGCATTTCCAGATTGTGCCAAGTGCTTTGATTCTTGTCCAGTTGCTTCCGCTCTTTGCTCCTAGGCTTGTTGGTTGATCTTCTAGGCTTGTGTGTGCCTTGTTTGGAGCTTCCTTTGTGTGCGCGAGCGTTTGGAGTGGCAATCGGGGTATAGGCCGAGTTCGACCTAAGGGAAGAATTTTTATCGGCTCCCATTCACTCCCCCCCTCTCTGGTCGCCCTATTCGGTCCTTCAATTGGTATCAAAGCTGGTTACGGATCTTCTTGATTCTAACCAGTCTAATCCAAAGATGGGTGATTACGGCAAGGGGTCGGGTCCTCCGCACTTTGATGGCAAGAATTACCGGATGTGGGAGAGGCGCATGGGCGCGTTTTTGCGTGGGAAGGGAACTCTTATCTGGGAGGTCACTCAAAATCCTCATTATGTCATCCCAGATATTTTTCTGCTTCCAGGATCGCGGGACATGTTTGAGGCCAACAGCAAGGCCGTTGATTACTTGTTCCGTGCTCTCTGTGCCTTGGAGTTTGATCGAGTGTACGGAGAGGATGTGGCAGGAAGGATTTGGCTCAAGTTGAAGAATGCTCATGTTGGCAATGCCCAAGTGCAAGCCCGGATGTTTTCCACTTACCGGAGAGAGTACAAGAACTTCACTCATCTCCCCGGTGAGTCGACCGATGCTATGTTTCAGCACTTCACTTGCATAGTCAACAACATGAGGGCCAATGTGACAGTACTCCCATACTCAGATCTTGATCAAGCTATCAAGCTTTTGCATGCCCTGGATAGGTCCGTGTGGATTGCCAAGGTCGAGGCCATTGAGGAGTCGAGCGCGTGTGATACACTTTCGCTTGATGAGCTATTCTCCAAGCTTAGGTCTTCAGAGGTTGATCGTGGGTTGAGAGCCAAGAGCGAGAGCCCCACTGATCCTCATAGTTTGGCTCTTGTCTCAGGATCAAGGACTAACGCTAACTCTGGTGGTTACTCTTTGTCTTGTCTTGTGTCCTTGCCAGATGAGGACTTTGATGTGCTGAGCGAGGACGAGCTCGCCTTGTTGAGCAAGAGGTTTGGGCGGATGTACGAGAACTGCAAGAATGCAAGGCGGAGCTCGGGGATGTGCTATCGGTGGGGGAAGCACGGGCACTTCATCGCCGAATGCCCTGAAGCCATGGAGATCAGGAACGACTACAAGGGCAAGCCCAAGCACGACTACAACAAGCACCGCTCTAGGAACGACTACAAGGACAAGAGCGAGAGAAGGCACAAGAAGAGTGGCGGCCACAAGAAGAAGACCGATCGAGCGATGGTGGCCGGAGCGAGCGACATCGACTCGACATCAAGCGATGCTTCTTCCGGTTCGAGTAGTGAGGAAGAGCAAGAGAAGCGCAAGGACAAGCGGCACACGGGCAAGAACATCACCGGCCTGAGCTTCATCGCACAAGGAGGCTTTCACGGCATGGCGCATTCCAAGAAGGGTGGGAAGCACAGCTCGGATTCAAACTCTGATTCCGATGACGAGGTACGACAAGATCCCAACTTCTTGTTAGAGGAGAATGCTAGGCTGAATGAGTTACTTGACAACCGTGATGATGTGCTTAGAAAGACCATCAAGGAGAAGAGGGAATTTAGGTCTTTGTTGGGTGATGCTAAGGACAAGGTAGCTGAACTTGAATCCTTGCTTGTGGATGCTCGAAATGAGATAGCTGCTTTGAAATCTGCTCATGTGATGTCTGATGAGATTGATTGTTGTGACTGCTCAGTTTTTCTTGTTGATTTGACTGCTCTCAAGGAGAAGCATGCCTCTACTTTGGAGGAACTAGATGTGGTTAGGATTGAGTGTGATGAATTAAAGTCTAGGCCAGCTTTGTTAGGAGCTTGTACTTCATGTCCTATCTTGCATGCTAGGCTAGATGAATCTCACACTAGGATTGTTTCTCTTGAGGCGGCATTGAAAGCTCCTCTTCCTACATCATGTTCAACCTGTGAATGAATGCTTTGAAAAACATGGAACTTGCACACTATGTTGATCGTCTGCAGGATGAAAATGATGAGCTTAGGAAATTGATGAGTTGGTTGTCTGGGCATGAGCCACAATTGAGTTTGATGTTGGCTCAGTTCAAGCGGTTTGATGGTCAGGCGTTGGGGGCTGAGAAGAGTGGTGACGGAAAAGAGAAAGTTGGAGAGATCCCTACTCAACCACACACCATACCCATGAACAAATATGCACCCAAGCCAAACCACTTGAGAAACAAGCTTGATACAACTCCAGACCCACCAGTGTTCCCCCAGAAAACAGAGAATTACCAGAAACCCATCAAGTTTGTGAGCAACCTGGGTAATGTCTTTGAGGGGAAGTCAGGAGAGAAAGGTGTTGAGAAGCCCACAGAGAAGCCACCGCCTAAGCCAGTGCCAATCCGCTTCCATTATGAGTATTGTGGGAGGGATGGGCACAAGGATGAGTTCTGTTTCCGGAGGAAGAGGGATGAGAGGTTTGGTAGGGAGATGGCAAGCAAGGATAGGTACCACCTTGCTCGTGGTGTGCCTGAGCCTCGTAGAGGGCCTCTACCTAGGGGTGAGGTGTATGTGCGTACAGTTCCCACTCGTGGAGGTGGAGGTGGAGGTGTGTTCCCTTAGAGAGATAGACGCGTTGGGTTTGGGTGTGGTGAGTTGGCTCGACGTGCTCCTTCTCGTGACCGTTACGAGTTTGGGAGGCACGATCAGAGCTTTGGGTCTCAGATGGACTACGGGCCACGTTTTCCCTCTCGTGGTGCGCGTACTCCTCCAGTGACACGTGACAGGTCCTTTGGTGGTAGGCGTGAGAGGGCTCCGCCTAGAGGTTTTGGGAGGATGGATTTTGCTAACCCTTCTTTTAAGCAAATGGCTCAGCACTGGTTTGACTCTTTTGGTACTAACCCCAGTGTTGAGTCGCTTGCTCATTCTCGTCCTCGTTTTTTATTGCAGGTGGGAGGCTTGGAGAACTTTTCGTTGATCGACTCCGGTTGCTCAAGACACATGACCGGAGATCGTGGGTCATTCTCCAGCCTCACCCCGGTGAGTACGAGGGAGTACATCACTTTTGGGGACAATGGGAGAGGACGAGTGCTTGCTGAAGGTATGGTGAAAGTGAGTAGCAAGGTGACCTTAAGAAGTGTGGCCCTGGTCAAGTCACTTGGTTTCAACCTGTTGTCAGTATCTCAATTACTCGACGAAGGTTTTGAGGTTCGTTTTAAGTCGGGTGCTTCTCGTGTGCTTGATTCTCGAGGCGATCTTGTCTGTACGATCGTCCCCGAGGGTCAAATCTTTCGTGCTGATTTTTCCCAGTCTATTGGTCCTCCTCGATGCTTTGTTGCTGGCGTCTCGGCTGAGCTTTGGAAATGGCATAGGAGGTTGGGACACTTGAGCTTTGAGTTGCTTTCCCGCTTGAGTGGTCTTAATCTTGTCCGAGGATTGCCTAAGTTGAAATTCAAGAAGGATTTGGTTTGTACTTCTTGTCGGCATGGAAAGATGGTTGCCGCTTCTCACGCCCCTCTGACTTCAGTCATGACCGAGCGACCTTGTGAGCTATTGCACATGGATTTGGTTGGGCCAGCTCGTGTTCGCTCTGCGGGTGGGAAGTGGTATGTTCTTGTGGTTGTTGATGATTTTTTGAGGTACTCTTGGGTTTTCTTTTTGGGGGATAAGAGTGAGACATTTGGCTTTGTTCGGGACTTGATCTTGAGGTTGAAGAATGAGAGACATGGTGATGCCATTCGAGCTATACGCAGTGACAATGGCACAGAGTTTAAGAACTATCATTTGGATGCCTTTTGTAGTGATCTTGGTCTTGATCATCAGTACTCTTCTCCATACGTCGCTTGTCAGAATGGCGTTGTGGAGAGGAAGAACCGGACCCTTTGTGAGATGGCTAGGACGATTCTCGATGAGCATAGGACTCCTAGGCGTTTCTAGGCCGAGGCGGTCAATACCGCTTGCTATGTCTCAAATTGCATCTTCCTTCGTGCCTTTAAGAAGAAGACCTCTTATGAGCTGATGCATGGCCGACAACCCAAGGTGAGTCACTTTAGAGCTTTTGGTTGCAAGTGTTTCATTCTGAAGAAGGGCAAGTTGGATAAGTTTGAGTCTCGATGTTCGGATGGGATCTTCCTTGGTTATGCGATTCATTCTAGAGCATATCGTGTGCTCAATCTTGACACTAACCGAATCATGGAGACTTGCGAGGTTACCTTCGATGAGACACAGCCATGTAGCTCTTTTGCTTTTGAGTGTGCAGGTGACGAGGAGATTGGTGCCAGGATCTTTGAGGATGAGAAGGATGGAGATGGAGACGAGGATGATGATGATGGTGGTGCTCCCGTGGCTGATCGTGTACACGCTACTTCCACTACTACGACGACGATCGAGGATGGACCATCCCCTACACCCACTATGACTGAGGCTGTTCGAGTGGAGGCTGCTGCTGAGGGGGAGGTTGTGTCCAGGCGAGAGGCTCCCCGGCGTGTACAAGTGGATCACCCACCGACGACCATCATTGGTGACCTTCATGAACGCACTACACAGTCGAGGTCAAGAAATACTTCTCATTTCGCTCATTTTGCATTTGTTGCTTCTTTCGAGCCCAAAGATATTCGACACGCTTTGTCTGACGAGAATTGGGTGAATTCCATGCATGAGGAGTTGGAAAACTTTGAGAGAAACCAAGTCTGGGTGTTAGTCGATCCACCACCAAATTGCCGTCCCATAGGTACCAAGTGGGTGTGAAGAACAAAGAGGGTGAGAATGGGATGGTTGTGAGAAACAAGTCGAGGTTGGTGGCGCAGGGGTACAACCAGAAAGAGGGCATAGACTATGAGGAGACATTTGCTCCTGTGGCCCGTTTGGAGGCAATTAGGATCCTTCTAGCCTTTGCCGTGGCTAAAGGGTTCAAGTTGTACCAAATGGATGTCAAGAGTGCTTTCTTGAATGGGGTGATAGAGGAAGAAGTGTATGTGAGGCAACCCCCGGGGTTTGAGAGTGAAAAATACCCACACCGTGTATACAAACTCCAGAGAGCGCTCTATGGGTTGAAACAGGCACCTAGAGCTTGGTATGGCAGGTTGAGAGGCTTTTTGCTGAGTAAGGGTTTTGTGATGGGCACAGTTGATAAAACCCTGTTCCTCCTTAAGCATGGGAATGACCTTTTGATTGTTCAGATATACGTGGATGACATAATCTTTGGTGGCTCTTCTCATGATCTTGTTACCAGATTTGCAGATGACATAAGCAGGGAATTTGAGATGTCCATGATGGGCGAGCTGCAGTTTTTCTGGGGTCTCCAGATCAAGCAGTGCAAGGACGGGACCTTTGTACATCAGATGAAGTACACCAGGGACATGGTGAAGAAGTTTGGCATGAACGACTCCAAGCCGCTGACTACACCGATGAGTACAACTACGGCTTTGGACGCGGACGAGGACGGTGAACCCGTGGACCAGAAGGAGTACCTGTGCATGATCGGCTCCCTTCTCTACTTGACGGCAACGAGGCCAGACATACAGTTCAGCATGTGTCTGTGCGCTCATTTTCAGGCTTCACCGATGACTTCACATCGGCAGGCCGTCAAGCGAATTTTCAGGTACTTGAACTACACTGCTGAGTTTGGTCTTTGGTACTCTGCCTCCTCGACACTTAGGCTTCATGTTTTTTCTGATGTGGATTTCGCTGGGTGTCGATTGGACCGCAAGTCCACTTCTGGGTGTTGTCAGTCCCTTGGTTCTTCTTTGGTCTCTTGGTCATCTCGAAAGCAATCAAGTGTAGCCCAGTCCACCACCGAGGCTGAGTATGTAGCTGCTGCTAGTTGTTGTTCCCAGCTGCTTTGGATGACCTATACCATGAGTGATTTTGGAGAGGAGTGCTCCCAGGTTCCACTTTTCTGTGACAGCACCAGTGCCATAAGAGTAGCCAAAAATCCTGTCCTCCACTCCAAAACGGAACACATAGAAGTGAGGTACCACTTCCTGAGAGACAATGTGGAAAAGGGAAACATATCTTTGTCCTATGTTACTTCCCAAGACCAGCTAGCTGACATTTTCACCAAACCGCTTGAGCAAGTCACTTTCACTCGCTTGCGAGGTGAGCTTGGGGTGTGCTTTCCTTTCTAGCTTGGTCTTGGAGCTTCTCATGTATATATGTGTCATATGTTCATTTTGTTGCATTTCCTTCATGCATTTTACTTTCCGTACAAAACCTGGTAGGATAGCCATCTTTGGATCACTTGAGCTAGAAATGAGCTTCTCTTATATACATGGATCACTGATGAGTGCTATTTGTGAGACTTGTGCATGTTTGGTAAATTGTGGATGTAAATGCTATGCTCTTGATGGTATTGCTATATATGTATGATGAGATAGCATTTTGTTTGTGAAAATGATAAAATTGCCTCTCTCATGAGTAGATGCTTGTCTATGCTCAATTTGTGCTTAAATGCTTATATTATGCTCAGTTTGTGCTTGAGGATCATATTCTCTTTGCTTGGGGTCAAAGACCTTTTTGTCATTGTAAATGTTTAGCCCTTTTGCTTGCTTAGGGAGGAGCATAAGCTTGTTTTTGCCGCAAAGACACTTCATGTACCATGTTTAAACTTGAAAATGAAGTTGGTGTATGAATTGCCTTATGCTTGAAAAATGAGCTCCTAATCATGTTTTTATGGTTTGATATTCATATCTTGGGTGCTAAATCGTAGCATGCTTGTCTACCATGAGAAGTCTCATTTTAAGAAGTAGACACATGACTCGGTGGCTTTAACATGACTTGAGTAGCTTGTGGGCGTTTATAATGATCTTGCGATGAGAATTTGTGATCTTGCATAAACTTTGGATGATCTAGTGTATTTATGTTCAAATTGGTATAGAGAGAATCTTGCTCATGAGATGACTATTTCTTTGTGAAAATTGCTTAGAATTACTTTTAGCCATGTCACATGCTTATAAGTCTCTACCTTCTTGATGGCAATATGCTAAATACACCATGTCTACTTTGCTTGCTCTATGTCTCATTTGTAGCATTTTGTTGTGCTCTTTGTATATTTGAGAAGCTTGGTAGACTATACATGTGCTTTGACATGCATTTTGTCATGAAAACAGGGGGAAGAGCATCATATACCTTGATTCATGCATTGTCAACAAGGGGGAGAATATACATGCATTTGGGAAAATTTCCATGCATTGGGAGTTTTTGTGGAAAATTGGTATGCATTTGTGAGATGTTGCATGTGAGGAGAAAAATTGAGAAGAGGAGGTTGCATTTGCTCAGGGGGAGTTTGCATATGTGCAGCGGGAGCTCCTTTGGTTTTCCTGAGTTTTGTGCTTTGTGGTGTGCTCTTTGAGAGCTTTGCTTTGTCTCTGCTGTGTCGAGCTGTTGCCCTTGTCTTAGGGGGCCGAGACTTGGATTGGCGAGTGATCGAGTTTTGCTTGTTCTTTGGCTTTGGATCACTTGCTTGGGAGGTTTGTGTTCGAGGTTGTTTTCTTTTCTTTTTCTCTATCATGGTTACTATGGGTGTTGTCAATGCACTCATCAAGGGGGAGATTGAGGACCAGGCGTGTCCGAAGACCAGTGGAGGGTCGCTCCTTAGTGATGAGTGATTGACAACGTTGTGTGGAATGATGCTTGGCTAAGTGTGCATGTACAGGTTGCGGCTTGACTCGTGTCGGTGCAGGTGAAGAACAAGCGCGAAAGGCCTTAGCCGTGGCGGCCTCCGGGTGATGGAGTGGCAAGTAGGCTTGGATCGATGGCCCCGGTGCCCGATGGGGTCAAGTGCGAGCTGTGCGGTGCAAGACTGGCAGGCTGAAGTTGTGAACATGGGCCGGTGCAAGGTAGCGGTTGAAGCCCGAAGCTTGCACGCAAGGTTTGGTGGTTTGCCCACAAAACCATCAGGTGGACGGTTTCTTGGTTTGGGCAGCAAAACCAAGCCCGGAGGCCCGAGGCGACAGAGACGGTGATCCGGGAGCTTCGGGATGCTTCGAGGCGGAGGGCACGTGACGTGATCGCGGGGTTTGCGTCGAGGTGAAGCGAAGCCGCGGTGGAAGCATGTCCGTCCGATGAAGACTTGACCAAAATGCCCCTGAGGGGTTGTATCTTGATTTAAGCAGTAGGGGTAGCGTGGTCATTTACTTCCCTCTGATGGACTTCGTATAAATAGCGGAGAGGTGGATGGCATCTCTCTCTCTTGGACTCTAGGGCTTTCTCCCCCGGTAGATTTCTCTGAACTGCTTCTTTTCCCGCTGGATTCCTTAGGCTAGACTCTTGTACAGAATCTGACCTCTGGATGTATGGAAGCATTCGGCGTCCCGGTGATCTCCTAGTCCTCTGTGATTTTCGTGTCATTTTTGGGGCTATTTTTGGGGAGTTTCGTTCTACGCTCGATTCGGGGATTTGAGGGCGTTTCCTCACGGATTTCTTTGAGGGGATCATGGGTGGATGCCTTGCGCATGTTTGTGTGTGATCATGACCCCTCGAACGCCGTGGAGAGCCTTTGATTCGTTCGTTTTTGGTTGGAGCCCGAGTTCATGGTGGTGCTTGTGTGATCCGCGATTCCCGGTGATTTAGGGAGTTAGAGGTCGAGATTTTTGGGGCATAGCATCCTTGTGTGACGCATATCATCTCCCCAAAATATTGTCTCAAGAGCTTATACCATTTGGGAGATCCGGTGATGAGTTCTTGGAGTTGACCCCGCGGGTCGGGCATTTTTGGTTCTGTTCGTGGCTCGCGGACAGTCCGCACGATAGCCGCGCACAGTCCGCGTATGCTGGAGTTCGTCGCGTGTTCTTCGTGTTCTTCTGCGTCTTCGTTTCGATCCGATTTGCCCCTAGGGTTTCGTTGCAAGAGGTTTGGCGGACAGTCCACGGGGTTTCACGGACAGTCCGCGTGGCCGAGATTCTGGCGGACGGTCCGCGGGTCCTCCACGGACAGTCCGTATTTTCGGGGTGCGGCTCTGGTAGCTCTGGTGTTTATTACGGACAGTCCGCGCCGTACCTGCGGACAGTCCGCCGTACCCTAGCGGACTGTCCGCCCGTACTGCACAGACAGTCCGCGCCTGGCATTTCTAGATTGTGCCAAGTGCTTTGATTCTTGTCCAGTTGCTTCCACTCTTTGCTCCTAGGCTTGTTGGTTGATCTTCTAGGCTTGTGTGTGCCTTGTTTGGAGCTTCCTTTGTGTGCGTGAGCATTTGGAGTAGCAATCGGGGTATAGGCCGAGTTCGACCTAAGGGAAGAATTTTTATCGGCTCCCATTCACTTCCCCCCTCTCTGGTCGCCCTATTCGGTCCTTCATCGACGATGAACAGTCCTTCCCACAGTGGCGAGAGTTTGTGCCAGCACTTGTTGCTTTGAACTCATCGGAGCACGAGGTCGTCAACTTGGAACTCCCGGCTTCGTATGTTGCGCTCGTGGTAGGGTCGCAGGGCCTGCTGGTATTGTGCTGAGTGAAGGAGGGTGACACTGCACGCTTCGTCCAGCTGGTCGATGGCGTCTTCGAGGGCGACCTGGTTGCCTTCTTCGGTGTACGCTTGAACCCTCGAGCTGCCGTAGTCGATGTCCGTCGGGAGAACCGCCTCCGACCCGTGCACCAGGAAGAAAGGCGTGCAGCCAGTGGCCCGACTAGGTGTGGTGCGCAGGCTCCACAAGACGAACGGGAGCTCCACCGCCCACGTTGCTCAGAATTTCTCGAGGCGCTTGAAAATTCGTGGCTTCAGGCCTTGTAAGATCATGTCATTCGCCCTCTCCACCTGCCTGTTGGTCCTCGGATGGCTGATGGCGACCCAGTCCACGCAGATGTTGTTGTCATTGCAGAACTTCAGGAACTTCTTGCTGGTGAACTGGGTGCCGTTGTCAGTGATGATGGAGTTCGGGATCCCGAAGTGGTAGATGACGTCGGTGAAGAACGCAACGGCCTTCTCGGAACGAACACTTGTTATCGGCTTGGCCTCAATCCACTTGGAGAACTTGTCGACAGCCACGAGTAGATGTGTGTAGCCCCCAAGCGCATTCCTCAATGGTCCGACCAGATCCAGCCTCCAGACCGCAAAGGGCCAAGTGATGGGGATGGTCTGGAGTGCCTGTGCCAGGAGACGGGTTTGTCACGCGTAAAATTGGCAGCCTTCGCAGCTGCGCACAATGTTGTTGGTGACGGCGACAGCGAGGGCGGTTAGCCAGTAAAAACCTTGTCGGGAGGCCTTTCCAACAAGAGTTCTCGGGGTAGCGTGGTGTCCGCACGTCCCGGCGTGAATGTCGCGCAGCAGCTCTTTCCCTTGGTCGGCCAGGATGCAGCGCATGAGAAGGCCTTTGGCGCCCTTTCATCAGAGCTCGCCGTAGACAAGTTTGTACGATTCGTCCATCTGTGCGATCCACCTGGCTTCGTCCTTGTCGGGTGGCAGCTTGCGTTCCACGATCCACTCGAGTAGTGGGAACCTCCAGTCCGGGTCCTCAAGGTTGGGCTCTCGCAACTCGTCAATCTCCATGACCTCTTGTGTTGAGGTTTCCGGCGGCTTGTCATCATCGGAGCGGACAGACGGCTCGTACTGATCGCTGGCAAAGACCCCGTGCAGTATGGGTTTCCGATTAGATGCTGCCTTCGCGAGGTTGTCCGCTGCTTCATTATACTTGTGTAGCACATGGTTGAGCTTGAGCCCGTGGAACTTGTCTTCCAGCTCGCGCACCGCTTGGCAGTATGCTGCCATCTTCAGGCTTAAACAGTTCTTCTCCTTCATCACCTGCCCCACAACGAGGTCGGAATCTCCCCGGATCTCGAGACGACGAATCCTGAGCTCGAGGGCGATCCGGAGACCGTTGAGGAGGGCTTCGTACTCTGCGACATTGTTGGATGCCGAGAAATGTAGTAGGACCATAGACTCCATACGCACGCCCAGGGGCGAGATGAAGACAAGTCCGACCCCGGCTCCTTCCTTCATGAGCGAGCCGTCAAAGTACATGAACCACGTCTCGTGTTCAATCAGTGCTGGAGGGGTCAAAACCTCTGTCCATTCGGCGAAGAAGTCAACCAATGCCTACGACTTGATGGCACTGCGAGGCGCATACGTGATGTTCTGCCCCATCAACTCGAGGGCCCACTTAGCTGTTCTTCCTTCAGCTTCGGGGCTCTGTATGACCTCACCAAGCGGGTATTTTGACACCACCGTGATGGGGTGTGAACCGTAGTAATGCCGGAGTTTCTGCTTGGTGATGAGGACAGCATAAATAAACTTTTGGATCTGCGGGTAGCGCGTCTTTGAGTCGGAGAGGACTTCGCTGACGAAATATACTGGGCGTTGCACTTTCTGTGTCCTTCAGGGCTCTTCTCCCTCTACAACAAGTGCCGCGCTTATGACCTGAGTCGTTGAGGCAATGTATAGGAGCATGGGCTCTTCCTCCGCCGGTGCTGTGAGCACTAACGGGCTCTTGAGCAGGTTTTTGAGCGAGTCGAGTGCTTCTTGTGCTTCGGGAGTCAACGCGAAATGGTCCGACTTCTTCATGAGCCGGTACAGCGGCAGGCTGCGTTCACCAAGTCAGGCGATGAAGCGGCTGAGGGCGGCGAGGCATCCCGTGACGCGCTGCACCCCCTTCAGGTTCTGGATCGGCCCCATGTTCGTGATGGCTGAGATCTTCTCGGGATTTGCCTCGATGCCGCACTCTGACATGACAAACCCGAGAAGCATGCCTCTAGGGACCCCGAAGACACACTTCTCAGGGTTAAGCTTTACGCCGTGCTCCCTCAGTTTCTCGAAAACTATTGTGAGGTCCGGGATCAGGTCGCCCACCTACTTTGACTTTACCACGATGTCATCGACATAGGCTTCGATCAGCCAGCTGATGAGGTCACCAAAGACAAGTCGCATGCATCTTTGGAACATGGCACCCGCATTTTTCAACTCGAATGGCATGGACGCGTAGCAGAACACACCAAAAGGGGTGATGAATGATGTAGCGAGCTGGTCGGCCAGGCTCATCATGATCTGGTGGTACCCGAAATAAGCGTCAAGAAAACAGATGGTTTCGCACCCAGCTGTTGAATCGACTACTTGATCTATGCGCGGTAATGGAAACATGTCTTTAGGACATACCTTGTTCAGGCTCGTGTAGTCAACACACATTCTCCATTTGCCATTCTTCTTTTTTACAAGTACAGGATTTGCTAACCATCGGGGTGGTACACTTCTCTAATGAACCCTGCATTAAGGAGCTTCTTGATTTCTTCGCCGATGGCCCTGCACTTGTCGGTGTAAAAGCGACGAAGTCGTTGCTTGATTGGCTTGGAGGGGGGATTAATGTTAAGCTTGTGCTCGGTGACCTCCCTTGGAATCCCCGGCATGTCGGAGGGTTTCCATGCAAACACATCGAGGTTCACTTGGAGGAAGTCGACGAGCGTGCTTTCCTATTTAGGATTGAGTACCGTCCAGATGCGGATCGTGCGGCCGTCATCGACAACGGCCACCTCCTTGGCGTCCTTGTCAGGCTCGAAGGAGCATGCCGCGCACTTGGATGACTCGGGGATGTCGAGATCCTCAGAAGGGGGCTTTGCGGTGAGCTTCTCGGACCGAATCAGTATTTCAGCGAACTGAAAACACTCAGCATCACATTCATATGTGTACTGGAACGACGTGCCTACTGTGATGATGCCCTTCGGGATGGGCATCTTCAGCTTGAGGTACATGTAGCTGGGGATGGCCATAAACTTCGCGTATGCTGGCCTTCCGAGTATCGCGTGATACGTCCCCAGGAACCCGACCACCTCGAAGGTGAGGGTTTTCTTTCGGAAGTTGCGTGGTGTTCTGAAAGTGAGGAGGGGAACCGCCTCCATCCCGGGTACGACCCCATGGAATGGTGTCGTGAACGGCCGCAGTCGGGACCGTGGAATCCCCATGTCATCAAGAGTCGAGGTGTAGATGACATTGAGGCCGCTACCTCCGTCCATCAGCACCTTGTGTATACGCTTGGTACCGAACAAGGGTGCCACGACAAGCGGGTAGTTACGCGGCTGTGGGACGTGGTTGGGTTGGTCACTACGGTCGAATGTGACCAGCGTCTCCGACCACTTCAAGTATGTTGGCGTCGCGGGCTCAGTGTTGTAGACTTCTCACCGGATCAACTTCTTCTGGCACCGTCTTCCCTAGGGTACTCGGCGTCGTCGTCGTCCTTGTCCTTGGCCCCTTTGCCAGTTGGGGCGGGGTCCGTCCTCTTCAGCGTGCCAGCGTGGTAGCTCTTCATCAGGTTGCAGTCCTTCACTGCGTGCTTGACCGGGCCCTCGTGGTTGGTGCACAGAGCCTCCAACAGCTTCTCGAAGTGGTCCTTGGGAGGATTGTTCTTGGGCCTTGCCGTCTTCCGATCGACTGCAGCCACAAGGTTGTTGTCACGGCGTCGCTTGTCCTTGTTCTTCTTCTTCTTGTCGGACCGAGCTGATGGACCTTCGTCGGCTTCTACTGGCTGCTTTCCTTTACCGGGGCTAAGGGTAGCGGCTACCGCCTCCTCCCTGTTGGCGTAGTCCGTGGCGATATTGAGGAGCTCCCGAGTAGATCGCGGCTTCCGGCACCCGATCCTGTGGATCACCGTGGCGCACGTTGTCCCATTCTGGAACACCGAGATGATGTCTGTGTCGGTGGTGTTGGGCAGCTCAGTGCACCGCTTGGAGAAGCGCCGGATGTAGTCGCGCAGTCTTTCCCCCTTCATCTGCTTGCACTTGTGCAAGTCCCACGAGTTGCCGGGCCAGGTGTATGTGGCCTGAAAGTTGTCGATGAAGGCGTCCTGCAGCTGCGACCAGCTATCGATCCTGCCTCGGGGCAGGTGCTCCAGCCATGTGCGGGCCGAGTCGGCAAGATGTAGCGGGAGGTTCTTCATGATGAACAGGTCGTCCCGCACCCCACCAGCGTGGCATGCTAGCCGGTAGTCATCCAGCCAGCCGGGGTTGGTCTCTCCGTCGTACTTGGGTACGGTCGTCGGAGCTCGGAAGTGTGGAGGGAAACGAGCGTTGCGGACGCTCTTCCCGAAAGCTCATGGCCCTTGGGTGTCGGGCGATGTGCTCCAGCTTCGGTCTTCGTCGCTGTCGTGGGACCACCGTGCCGCTTGTTGTACTCCTTACGAGGCTGGTGCTCGTAGTCGTTGTCCCAACTTGTGGCCGCCTTCTGTCGAGCCTTGATGGTGTCGCAGGCATTGCGGTCGGGGCCGAGGTGTTGCTTGACAGGGATGTTGACTTCTACGGAGCGGTGCGGATGCTGTGACAGGGCGGTCGGCTGACGGTGCTCGGAGTGCACGTGTCCCCGCGAGCCCTGCTGACGTGACGGAAAGCTTTCTGCCAGCTGTACGGCAGCTGTCTCAAGAAGTGTCTTGAGCTGCTGGTGCACCTCCTTCTCCTAGGGCGTGGCGGGCTCCGGGATCTTCCGGAGAAGAACGGCTGCTGCTGCCAGGTTCTGTGATGCCCGCTTGAAGAAAGGCGTGCCATTGACGACATCACGGTGGTCGTTGATGATGCGCTGCTAGACGTCTCGCGCGTGCGCACGAGCGGGAGTCGGGTTTGCGCCCTCTCTGAGCTGCTGGGGGAGCTGAGCTCGCTCATCGTCAAGCTGGCGCGGTGCTTCCTCGAGCTCGTGCAGGCACGCCCGTCGTGTGTTGTCGTCGGGCTGGCCAGGTGCGCGATGTTCGTTGTCCGCTGTCGAGCTGTTGGCGGAACAGATGGCCCCATCCGGAGTCTGGCACATGAAGCATTCACGGGTGGGGTCGTATGGTGCCGGCACTTGGGCATGGCTGATGATGAAACATTCGCGCAAGGGGTCGTAATCCCCCGCGCTGGAGTCATCGGAGCAGTCGAAGTAGTAGTCAGCCGCTTCCTGAAACCGCCTGAAAGCTTCGGGGTCCTGGTGCCTAGAGTAGTCCCACTTCGGGTCCCCATACCCATGCTTGTACTCCTCACTGTCGGAGTTGGGGTACAGCTCATCGGGCGAGGTCGCGATGAGGTTCCGGATCGCCATGAGGTGATGACTCGAGAGGTCCTCATACGCGCCCAGGTCCGTGCTGGCCGACGAGGAGTAGATCCCGGCTGTGTTGCGCATCCCGTGGGGAAACCGCGGTGGCGTGGTCGCACCTTCCCTGACGAGATGTGCCGTCGGGTTCACTGGTGGGGGTGCGACCCCTTCCGTCGCAACGGCAGGCTGTGGCTCACCAGCTTCAACACGCTGGGGGGAGCTGGCACGCGCCGCCCTACGTTGCTCCGCGCGCGCTTGTCGTGACCGCTGGCCCGAGCGCCTCCGGCGTCGGGGTGATTGTGGAGCTGGCTCGGAAGCCTCCACGTTAGCGTCCCTTGAGAGGAGACGCATGAGGTAGCCGTTGCCCGTCACCTCGAAGTCCAGGCTCCCGAATCGAATCTCGAATCCGGCCGGGAGTGGGTCGAAGGATCCCATAGGGTGCCTCAACGACAACGATTGCATGCAAATCACCATCAAAAGAGGTGGTGGATGGGTCGTGCGGACCCTAGAGTGGATGTCGAGACACGCGAAGTCCCCTAGCTGGCGCGCAAACTGTCGGGGTTTGTCACCGCCGGCAAGTAAATTTATACGATCACGTGTCGGGATCCGCACGGTGGCACAAGAGACACTAGCGTTTATACTGGTTCGGGCCTCCGGAGAGTAATACCCTACGTCCAGTCTGAGGGGGAGTGTTCTTTATGCTCAAAGTTTGTAGTAGGTGTTACAAACTCGTCGGGAGAGGGTCTCGTAGCCCAAGTCCCTGGTGTGAGTGCACGTGGTTCTTGTAGCAGAGTCCTGCATACGTGTGAGTGTGTGTGAGCGCGGGTGAGCGTCTATGGGATGATATGAGATGAGATGATCGATGAATGTGACCCCCTCCTCCTCCTTTTATAGTTGCAAGGGAGCGGGCAAAGGGGGGTAAAGCAGGAATGGAAACTAGATTACACTGTAGGGTGTCCTTCTTCATGTCGGGCGGCCGTCCGGACATGGTGAGTCAACTAGGGACTGTAGCAGAGTGGTTGCTGACGATATGGGCTTCCAGGAATTGCGGGATCCAAGTAGTTGGCGCCGGGACTCCTCGAGGTTGTCTCCGATTAGTCAGGTCATCGTAAGTCGTCGGCTTCGTACCATGCTCCCGTCAGCGGAGTTGGTATGCGTCTTTCTGGGGTGCCGTGGGGTTCCTGTGCGGACGGGATGACTCGCACTGTGCCGTTCGTGGCGTAGTGGGCGGCCATGCCTCCTGACACCGAACACCCCCTGTCAGTACGGCCTGGTATGGAGAGGGTTGCACGTGCCAGCGCGGGAGCGGGCGTGTGCGGAGAACCCGTCACATCGGGAGTGGGCCCCGCCTGTGGTTGCCTTCGCCGTGAAGGTTGGGCCGGCCGGCGGCGGAAACTACTCGTGCGAACGAGTAGTCGGAGGCAAGATGGAAACTACTCGTGCGAACGAGTAGTCGGAGGTGAGACAGAAACTACTCGTGCGAACGAGTAGTCGTGGTGGGGGTGAAAACTTGTCGTTCGAGCCTGTAGGTGGACGAAAACTTGTCGGACGGACCCCAAGTACTCGGAAGCTTGTTGGATGAGCCGCCAAGTACCCGGAGGTGAGTGGTGCCTGTGCGTACGGGCCGCCAAGTACTCGGTCTTGACGGAAACTGGTCGTACGGGTTGCCAAGTGCTCGGGGACGGAGTACTTGTCGTACAGGCCGCCAGGTATTCGGACTGTAGCCTGTACTTCTCCTTTTGGTGGTTGCGGTGGGCCCTAGTCTAGGCCCTCGTCAGAATAGTTGTCACATCGACGCCAGAAGGTAGATTCGTCTACTGGTCTGATCAGAAGCCCTTTGATCTCGTTACTGATGACAACTTGTGCTTCGTTGCCGTCCTCGACACTCTTCTATACCAAGAGGGGGCCCCGCTCCCTGAAGAAGGCAGCAACACCGAGCTGATCTCCTACTCAAGCTCTGGGAACTACTCCCCGAGCCGTGAAGTCTTCGTCGTCGATGCTGAAGGCTCTCGTCAGAACCAACGCTTCCCACAGGACGTCTCTAATGATGAACTCTCTGCGGACGCACCCGCTAACGAGACTGCAGAGGCCAAGACAACAAGACACGGGAGGAACTACGACTGCGCTACTCGTCGTCAGCAGCTTGTGGAAGCTCTACCAATCCACAACCTCGACGAAGCTCTAGATGTCGTGGCTATTCGCGTCCACAACACGTAGAGGACATCATCAACTCGATCAACGTCATTGGTCGCTCCATGCCTCGGGATTGCATCGCCCAATATATTGCCACATTAGCCGAGAGAGCTCATCAATTGCTCTGACAAGGTGCTCGCCCGGAAGCAAGCAATCACAACAGCAGTGGCGCACGTGGTGCTCCTACACCTAACCGCACCCATCCCCACGCTAGCAACAGGGGTGGTGGAGGTGATGCAAGTGTCAACAGCAGCTCCCGCCCTCCTACTTACGACGCCCGGGCCACCATCAACAAGATACGTCAGGAAAATGAGAGAGCGAAAGATGAGTTAGACTCTTTCCCTGCCTTCACCAAACTCCTCAGGGTACTCTTACTACCCGAGAAATTCAAGCCCCTCAACATCAAAATCTACGATGGCAAGCAAGACCTAATGTAGTAGTTGCACTGCTACGGCCATGTCTATTGCCAATGCTGGGGGCAACGACGACACCAAGTCCATCTACTTCACGTTCTGCATGGATTAAGCGCCGCTCACCTGGCTCTAATCTCTCAAGAGGGACTCCATCGACAACTGGGAACAACTCAAGAAGTGCTTTACTAGCAACTTAGCCGATGCCTTGGGCCGTCACGACAATCGGATTGACCTTGCTCAAGTCAAGCAGAAACACAACGAGTCTCTCCGCGAATACATGCGTCGATTTTTCGACAAATGTGCCATTGTTATCAACGTGTCCGACAAGGAAATCATCAACACCTTCCAAGAAGGTCTCGTTGACGAGCACACCTACATCGACTTCAGTCGTACACACCCGACTACCATCACCAACTTGAAGACCATGGCCCAGGCCTAGGCTGATGAGGAAGACAAGGCTCACGCCAGGTACAAGTCTACTCACAACAACAACAACTAGGGCAAGACCAACAACAACAACAACAACAAACCGTAGTCGGGCCCCAACCGCACGAGCAATAACTACACGAGCAATCCCAATCGCAAGCGGAAGCCGAACAACACAGTTGCCAACATTGAGCAGTCCTCCAAAGAGGCTAAAGATGAAGACATGCCCTACTTCTAGAAGATGCTCGAGGAAAAATTCCCATGGCACCACAACAGTGGTCACACCACCGAGCAATGCTACCAGCTACGCCGCGCTCTAAAGGACACTCAAGAACCCCAACATCCATGACCAAACAAAGGCAAAGGGGGGAAGGGCAATTAAGACAAAGGCGGTGGATTTCAGGATCCCACCAATATCGTCAACATCATATTCGGTGTTGATAGCTGTTAAGTACCTACTTTAGCCGTCAATATAATCATGAATAAAGGAGCATAAGGAATTTCTTACACGTATTTAGTTAAGAATAATGTAGTTCCACTTGTCCTTGGAGATTATTTGATTGCAGGAAAATAAGCACGAAAAGAGTGCCAAACTCACCTTCTATGGTCCATGCCACATCACCTCATCCTAGTGGGCTGCCAACAAGGATGCCATGCATGCAAACCTGCCAACGAGGGAGCCATGCATGCATGCAATGCAAGCAATCCAAGTGAGGCAACCCCCGATGAATCAGAGTGTGACATGTGGACTTCACATGGATCCAGGGGCCCACAAAGGCAAGCAAATCGCGCCAAAACAGGGTGGACACTGGGAACCGACCTAAGGACCCACAGGGCAGCCTCCAGGAGGAAGCACACCCCGACTGGGGCCCACAGGGGGTCGGCCGACCCCACAGGTCGGTCGAACCGACCTTGTGGCCGCCACTCAGGGGCTTCAACGTGGTGGTTCCCTATTGGTCCTAGGCGCCTTCCTCGGGGTGTTTACCTCCATTCTTCGCCGGTGTACGGACCTATAAATAGAAGGAGTGGGGGCTCACTTATGATCCATCCACACTTGCAACACCTCTCTCAGTTTTAGTCTCAAGGCTAGGAGGTAGGCTAGAGTAGTTCTAATTCAGGTTCCAAGTCTACTTTGGGATCTAGGTATGAGTTCTCTTGTATCTTATTTCATTTGTATGACTTTGATCTACTTCAGTTATTTATCTATTTCATATAAAGTTGTGTTAGTATGCATGAGTGATTTGTTCATGTGTTCTTCACCTGTTCATCATTTAGAGGCTCCAGATCTTGATGAACAAGGCCTTTCGATCCACTTGATGGGTGACTTTTACATGTTTCTGGTGTTTGTTCATAAGTTAGAGGCTCGTGTTCTTCACGAACACGACCCTTTGATCCAGTTGAACAGTCATAGGAAAACACGAATCCGTTTGTGTACCTAACCTGGTTTGATCTAATTAGATGACATGATTGCGTTGTATGAAGTCTGTGCTTAAGCTACAGTACTTGGTGTAATTGGCTGGTTTATCTGGTGGCTTGACCTGGGTCACAATAGCCCGGGCCGGTCAAGTCCGGCTAACAACGTAAGCATGGTGCTTGGGTTGCATAGCTACCTTACTTATGAGTTTATCCCACGGTTTGTCTTGGGGTAGGCCGCGGTAGTGACAGCCGTTGGTCCTCTGAAATCCCCCACGTTCGGATAAGCTGTAGGAGTCTAAAATATAACAACCGGAGTTGTGCGGAAGCAACGCGGGAGGTTATCTCCCCGTGGTACCTGGGTGCTCAAGTCAATGTTCTTCAACGCTAGTGTATCTAACTCGTTCCTACCAGCTTTATGTGTATAGTACATAAGAACCTAGAACTAACTCATGTGTCGCCTCCTATGCCTAGGACTCTTTAGAAAGAGTGAGTGTGTGTGTGTGATCACACTACCCCCATTATCATATCTTTACCCCTGCACTTGAGTGCCTGGTTTATTGCCGTCTATGATCTATACTCATTGCAATAGAGTTGATCTTGTCATTCCGCCAATGCCTTCCTTGGATTCGATACCCTTTGGAATACTCCTTTGGGGAAATGCTACAATGGTACTTCCATGCGCTTGCGGATCTCTGTAACGTAAAGATTTACCAACCAATATTTCTGGTGCTATTACCAGGATGGGTTTCAAACCTGTTCTTAGGTGATTGCGTTAAGAAATGTCAACAAGCATTTCTGGCGCTGTTGCCTGGGAAGGCTTAAGGATGACATATCAACACTTTGCATATATTTATAATCATGACAGGAATAAAACAGTTCTCAATGCAGGCTAATTGGGATTGTCTTCTTTGTCTATTGATGATGAAGATAGGTAGTGCATGACTGGTTTCGACTTGCCATCGAATTTTACTGAAGATCCTGAGTCACTCGTAAGGAAGGCACGAAATCATTTCGGCTCTCCTTCTCGTGAACGTTCGGAAGTCGATCCAGCTTCCTTTGTGCCATCCGCATCAACTTCCATGGCCAACCCTGTCGAGAAGACTCTCCGTGAGTACTCCGCTCCCTCTGCTGACCAGGTGCCGATAGGCCCCGTGATCAACACTAGGAATGGAAACTTCGAGATCAAGACTGGCTTAATTACGATGGTACAGGCTAGCCCATTCTGTGGCAAGCCTAATGAAGACGCGAGCGCCCACTTGCAGCAGTTCCTGGAACTATGCAGTACCTTCACTATACGAGGAGTGGAGGAAGATGCTATTCGTCTGTGACTATTTCCCTTCTCCCTCTTGGGAAAGGCAAAGCAGTGGTTTTATGCTAACCGTGCAGATATTAACACTTGGGCAAAGTGCTCCGCAGCATTCCTCGCGAAGTTCTTTCCGTTGGGCAAAACCAATGTCCTTCGGGGGCGAATTTCAAGTTTCCAGCAGGTAGCAAATGAGACTATCCCAGAAGCTTGGGAGAGACTCTAGGAGTACATCCTGGCTTGTCCTCATCATCGGATGGACAACTGGCTTATTCTTGAGTTTCTATAATGGGCTGACTCCGACAGCCCGAGGCCATATTGATGCTGCAGCTGGAGGGGCTTTCTTCTCTCTTACTATCACTGAAGCTACTACACTATTGAGAAGATGGTTACCAATCATGGGTGGAGTGATGATCGACTCCAGCCACGTCAAAGGGGTACACATACCGTCAAGGAAGCGGATATGTTGCACGCCAAGATGGACCTAATGATGAAGAGAATGGATGATCTAGCCAATGAGAAGGTCGCCATGGCCACCACTACTCAAGCTATGGATGCTCGCATGAGTTACGAAGTCTGTGGTAATACTGGGCATTCAGGGAATTACTGCCCTACTACTCAGGAGGATGTGATGTACATGAACGGCAACAACAACGGTTATCATCCACAAGGAGGTCAAACGTGGAATCAATCGCGCCATTATTATCAAGGAGGTAATCAAGGTAATTCTTTCAACCCAAACCAACCTTCCTTGAAAGATCTAGTCTTTGGGCAAGCTAAGATTAATGAAGGTTTTAATAAGAAAATAGCTGCCTATGATAGGGCCTTTGAGAGCCTTAATGTTAAAATTGATAGCCTTTCATCTGCTCTTAAGAACCAATTGTGCTTTAATAAGATGATAGAAACCCAGTTGGCTCAATTAGCTGCTTTGGTTCCCTCTGCTGAAGACGGGAAGATTCCGGGGCAACCCGTGTCCTCCTGTGAAAATGTTTGTGTAGTGTCCACCAGATGGGGTAAGCCATCTGGGCGGGCACAAGCCACTGACTATGCAGGGAGACCTATACAGCAAATACTTGACCCATGGGAATCTCCAACAATCACACACAAGAAAGATCCTGGTTATCCGGCTATCACCTGCAAGATATATTACCAAAAGATCAAGCATGCTCTCTGTGACCTTGGTGCAAGTGTTAACCTTATGTCCAAGGCCATGTTTGAACAATTGGGGTATCCAGCTCTAACTCCAACTCCGACAGCCGTCCAACTTGCTGATGCATCGATCCGACATCCAGAGGGGATAGTAGAGAATTTATTGGTATTCGTCCAAGGTTCATGCATCTTTGCGGATTTCGTGGTCCTTGATATGCAAGATGATGAGGGAATGCCTCTCATTCTTGGGAGACCGTTCCTGAGTGACGCTAACGCAAGGATCAATGTGGGAGCCGGAACGATCCGATTCCGCATTGGGAAAAGGAACTTGCTGTTCCGATTTCAAACAACAAAAGAGAAATGCTATACACTGCAGGGCAAAAATGAGCAATCAGGGGCATGGACGGAGCCACAGCTCCCGCGACTTCCCACCACTCCAACAAAGCCTAAGAAAACAAGAAGGGTGTGGTGGGAAATACAGAAGTCATCTCCATCAATTTCTCGGGAATGGGGTGACGAGTGGAATTGATCGCCGAGAAAAGTCTCGCTCTCAGACTTAAAAAGATGAGTCCTTTTTGCGAAAAGGTAAAATTGGTATTTATCTCATATTTCTCTTTCAAAAATTTTATTTGATTTTTCCAAATGCATATTTGAATTTTCGAACCTTGCATGTGCATGCTAGATTTTTCTAGCCAATTTCCCTTTTCAAATAAAATTCTGAAAATAATTTCTTGAGTGGAAAATCAAAGAAAAATTATTCGAGCAACATTCTGGGCGAGTTTGGACCTAGACATCTAGGCAGGACATCAGGTGGCCGTTAGAGAGCCGTTGCAAAAAGCTGGAAGCAGGCGGGCCCTGCACGGGGTCGACCGACCCCAGGGGTCGGCCGAACCTGGCCAACGGTCATGTGGGCCCCGCCTCTTCCAACGGCTCCTAGCCGTTGCCCTTGTCCTATACCCCGGTGCCTGGCTCGGTTGCCTATAAATAGAAGGGGGATTGAGGGGTTTCTTCACCCATTCACTCATTTCCATCACCCTCTCTCCCTCTTTGCTCTTGCTCTTTGGTTTTCTTAGATTTCTTGCTCAAGTGGACGTGTCAAGCACTCTCTCCAAATTGTCGCTGAGTATTGAATATTGGTGGAGCAAGCTCGGTAAGGATTCCATTTCGATTTCACTAACCCATCACCGAGTTGCTCGTGTTGTCCCATTGTTGTGCAAGATGAGTTGGATTGCCGGTGCGTACCGGAAGGTGACCCACTCACGCCGTTCTAGAGACAGAGAGGGCTCGTCTCACCACTCCGGAGCTACACCAAGTCCAATGTCAACCGACCATGAAGAAGAGGAGGAGCTACCCACGCCACGAGCCGAAGGGGTGATCAACACCGATGTCGCCTTCATCGACTTGAGGGACGACCGGGAGAGACAGGCCTATGCTCTCATCAAGGATCGAGTCTTCGCCAACACCAAGGAGTTCGACTCGGCCCTTCTCGAAAAACAGGTATGGACTCCGAGTTCGATTCCATATGGCATGCTCTTGGTTGGGAGAACTTTGTTCTGGTGTGGGAGATCAGTTCTAGGCCTCTCACCATTCAGTTCCTCTGTACTCTTCGGGAGGATGAGGCCGGTATTACATTTCGTTTCCATGGAATGTCGTATTGAGTCTCATGGCATGATCTTAGTTGTGCTCTCGGGTTTCATCGTCGTTGTGCTATTTCTCTCGATCAAGCTTGCAGTGATTTTGTTCGAGATAGTTTTTGGGAAGAGATTTTTGGTCGGCCTGTCCATGGCAAGTTAGCACCTCGGTGCAACAATATCACGCATCCAACTCTCCGACTGTGGCACAAGTGGCTCGCCATTACTCTCATTCTGAGGGATGATGTTCGAACCGTGCGCACAGACGAGATGAGGATATTATACGCCGCGGTCAGACAAATCAGAATCGCCCCAGTGCAAGCTATGATTCGGCAGTGGTTGACAAATTTTAGGATGATGGGTTATATTGAGTGTACGTCCCTGATCACACATATCATTTCGGGTCTTGGGATTTCACTAGGGACTAACATTCCCTACATTGATTCTCCCCGAGCCATGATAGATGAGGCATATCTAATTCAAGGACATACTCTTAAAAGGGGCCCGGATGATTCCTTGGTTTTCTTTTACCCTGGCCACGCAAACCAGATTCGGTTACCTAACCCGGATTTCCGTTTGTACGGCCAAGGGCCACTGACTGTTCCTCTTGAGGAACCTCGTCATTCTAGTGTTTCTAGAGACAGGGTCACTAGGAGTGCATCGAGGAGGGCAGCAACAGCACAGCAACCACCACAGCATCCGCCGCCACAGCCATCACCGCAGCCTACACCACCGCTGTCTGGCGCATGGGCCTCGGCTGGGTACATGTCTGGAGTTACACCCGGATATGCCCCCGGTTGGGACCAACCCATGAGTCAGCCGGGTGCAAGTAGCTCGACCTGGGCTAGTGCAGGGAGTGGCGAGTGGGTTCGGCCCACCGGTGCTACCTACGGGGACTCGTCCTCATCGTCTGGGTTGCGCTCGTCATCTCGTGGGGCCACCCTCACTCAGCAGATGAGCGAGCTCAACATCCGTGTCGGTACCGTGGAGGAGACGATGCACCAGCAGGCTGAGTCCACTCGGCACTGGCAGCGTATGACGTGCGAGAGGATTCACACCATGGAGCAGAGACAGCTGCGACAGATAGAGGAGCAGAGGGCTTACTATGCGTGGTTGGGATACCACCCTCCACAGCAGTGAGCCTGAAGCTAGCTTGGGGGAGGACCCCCATTCTGAGGTAACTTGTATCTTTCATTGTTTTCAGAACCCCATATGCTAAGAACACATAAAAATCTGAAAAAAGAGTTAAAAAGACCAAAAATATTTATTTGCTTTCTTAAATTAGTTTGTTTTCATATGCGCGGTAAGAGTGTTCTTATTCTCCATGGTTGAAATGATGAATAGTTACTCTGTTTATTCCTCTTGTATGCCTTGTTTACAACTTAGTATCCTATCCAAGTTTTGAGTTTGTTGGCTAGTATGATCGAACCTGAGCTTGAAATTTGTGGGTAGCAAAAAGCATGATCTTTGCCTAAGTTGTTGCGAGGTATGATATGGTATAATAGAGTTGCTATGAGCGAGTACTAAGTGATGTTTGATATCCGGAGTTTTCTTTTGAAAAATGTTAAAATGATAAGTTCCTCAATGATAAGAACTTCCTATCCAAGGCCATATGTAGATTTTAGCTTCTGTCAAACCTCCACATATGCTACTTGATTTCTTCATTGAGTTTTGTCGAATTCTTGTGACCCTCGGCAAGTAACTTGTCATACTCCTATGATCAAGATCACGTACACACCACCATATGCGAAACTTCTACACTGGAAGTTAGCAACCATCATTTCATCCATTTCCCATCCATTCCACAAAATAAAGCTCCGCGCATGTTCCATGATTACTCTCCCTCCAAAAATATTCAGCAACGACTATGGGCTATGTTAAAAAAAAAGAAAAAGAGAAAAGAAACATGCTCAAGGGCATGCATAAAAAAAGAGAGAAAAGAAAGAATAAAGAGACATAGCCCAAGTCTCAAAAATTTTGAAAAGGAGGAGAGTAAAAATCATGCAAAGAGGAGTTCATTATCCGTCCACCATACACACACTTTTACACATCTTGACCAGGGTGTACGACTTGTTCTCCCAAGGATCCGGTTTTCGACTCGACAATACATGAGAAACAGGTATGCCACATGTTTTCCCTACCTACAGCTCCACATATCAGCTTATTAGGAGTAGGTAGTGAAAGAAGTCAAACCAAAGCCTTGGTGAGGAATCATACACATTGAGCGATCCGAGAGTATCATTTGAGGAATTTTGATTTCTTTTTGAAAAACCTGCAAAACCTCCGGATTGATAACTGATCAAGGTACATGTGATTAGTAATCTTTATACAACCATTCTATCTTTCAACCGCCCAAGGCAGGTGAAGCTACATGCCCCATATCAATCGAGTGTAAGGAAAGGTCAATGCCAACTTCTTCAACTCTTGATAGAGTACCTAGCTGTATCTTGTTATACATTAGGGATACAACATCATAGCAACTCCTGATCAACCAACCTAAGTCGTTAATCTCTTGCTCGGGACGAGGCTATCTTGGGGGAGTTGTTGACGGCTGTTAAGTACCTACTTTAGCCGTCAATATACTTATGAATAAAGGAGCATAAGGCATTTCTTACACGTATTTAGTTAAGAATAATGTAGTTCCACTTGTCCTTGGAGATTATTTGATTGCAGGAAAATAAGCAGGAAAAGAGTGCCAAACTCACCTTCTATGGTACATGCCACGTCACCTCATCCTAGTGGGCTGCCAACAAGGATGCCATGCATGCAAACCTGCCAACTAGGGAGCCATGCATGCATGCCATGCAAGCAATCCAAGCGAGGCAACCCCCGACGAATCAGAGTGTGACACGTGGACTTCACATGGGTCCATGGGCCCACAAAGATAAGAAAATCGCGCCAAAACTGGGTGGACATCGGGAACCGACCTAAGGACCCACATGGCAGCCTCCAGGAGGAAGCACACCCCGAGTGGGGCCCACAGGGGGTGGGCCGACCCCACAGGTCGGCCGAACCGACCTTGTGGCCGCCACTCAGGGGCTTCCACGTGGTGGTTCCCTATTGGTCCTAGGCGCCTTCCCCGGGCTGTTTGCCTCCATTCTTCGCCGGTGCACGGGCCTATAAATAGAAGGAGAGGGGACTCAGTTATGATCCATCCACACTTGCAACACCTCTCTCACTTTTAGTCTCAAGGCTAGGAGGTAGGCTAGAGTAGTTCTAATTCAGGTTCCAAGTATACTTTGGGATCTAGGTATGAGTTCTCTTGTATCTTATTTCATTTGTATGACTTTGATCTACTTCAGTTATTTATCTATTTCATATAAAGTTGTGTTAGTATGCATGAGTGATTTGTTCATGTGTTCTTCACCTATTCATCATTTAGAGGCTCCTGCTCTTGATGAACAAGGCCTTTCGATCCACTTGACGGGTGACTTTTATATGTTTCTGGTGTTTGTTCATAAGTTAGAGGCTCGTGTTCTTCGCGAACACGACCCTTTGATCTAGTTGAACAGACATAAGAAAACACGAATCCGTTTGTGTACCTAACCTGGTTTGATCTAATTAGATGACATGATTGCGTTGTATGAAGTCTGTGCTTAAGCTACGGTACTCGGTGTAATTGGCCAGTTTATCTGGTGGCTTGACCTGGGTCACAATAGCCCGGGCCGGTCAAGTCCGGCTAACAACGTAAGCATGGTGCTTGGGTTGCGTAGCTACCTTACTTATGAGTTTATCCCACGGTTTGTCTTGGGGTAGGCCGCGGTAGTGACAGTCGTTGGTCCTCTGAAATCCCCCACGTTCGAATAAGCTGTAGGAGTCTAAAATATAACAACCGGAGTTGTGCGGAGGCAACGCAGGAGGTTATCTCCCCGTGGTACCTGGGTGCTCAAGTCAATGTTCTTCAACGCTAGTGTATCTAACTCGTTCCTACCAGCTTTATGTGTATAGTACATAAGAACCTAGAACTAACTCGTGTGTTGTTGGCGGTCGATTTCTGTCAACCTAGCCATGAGTTTACCTTCAATGTTGGTATTAATTTAATATCCATACTAACGATCCTAACCCCCTTGATATATTAAGTTCGTGTATGCGTGTGGTTTTTGGAGTTTATTGTTTACGCAGGAATTAAGGACTTAAAAGGATGATTCCGGATATCGTTCATCGAGCACTTTGCAAGAGGATCGCGAAGCTCGGAACAAGTCAAGACACGACGTGAACATGACTCCAAATAACCCGAGGACCGAAGGACGAGAAGGCAATTCTCCGGGGACTTGAGCAGAAAACTCGGGAGCTTGCGCGACAAGTACCCTTATCTATTTCATGGAGAAGATGACGTCAAGGGCCCACATGCAACTCGGCAGAAACTCCAAATATCACGAGAAGCATCCAGAAGAAAGCGGGGGGCGAACCGGGCCAAAACGGGCCCAGGCCAATCGGAATGGGCCGATCGGCCTAACCCATTTCCTCACCCATTCGTCGCCCCCTTTGACCTAGAGCCCCCTCGGGCTATTTATAGGTGCCACGCCAAGAGCCACGTATTAATTCATTCGTCATTCACCGCCGAGGAGCAGAGAAGCTAGAGGGACACCATCTCGGAGAGGAGGGTCGACCTAGTTGTCTAGGGCTACCCTAGCCGACGTGGGAACCTTGCAAGGAAGACCACGTCAGAGTTCCGGAGCTAGAATCAAGATCAAGGTAGGATCCCGATTGGTGATCTTGTTCATGTATCATTCATGGTGAAGTTATTATATGAATCCGATTTCTAGCGATCAAGTGTCTCTTCTACGGATTTGTTCTTCTTGGTTTTGCTTCTTTTCAATCTATTCTCGAGATAGATTGCTCGGGGTGTTCTTGTAGCCGCGGTGGCTAGAGGTGCATACTGGATCTACCAAGGATGGCGACATGCTCCTTGTGAGCGTGCTTGTAGGTTAACCGCTAAAAAACCGGGACGTCGTGACAGGACGACTGGATCAGGTGTAAGGCGCCACCACAGGGGATGGAACGGAGACCACGGTTTAAAGAGGCTTTTAATGAGATTCATTTTCTATCTTCATCTCTTGTTCGAAACTACAACAAAGGCACGATCTACCTTTCTAAATCGGTTATCTCTATGCTTTCTCTTGCTACCTCTTGAGTTTTATAGATTAGATGCATTTGATCTTCTCTCAAAGGTTCAAAGAGTTCTTTTCGCTTTAGTAGATTGATTCTTGTTTTACACACTATTCCACAGATTCGATACCTTGGGTTCACACATAAGGGAAGAAGGGTCCCATGGCTCGTTCGCTTGCGAGTCGAAGTTTACAACGAGATTCAACCGTCAACAAGCTGTCAAAACCCCCTTTTTGTGGCGCCGTTGCCGGGGAACAAGTAATCAAGATCCAATCTATTATCATGTTCGTAAATATTTTTCGTTTTCTTTTTTGTTTTTCTTTTACATCTACAAAAATTTGATCATTCCATAGATAAAAAAATCAATCTAATCTAGTTTCTTTATAGTTTTTTTTAGATTTTCGTATATATTTTTTTTATTGCTAACCCTAACAGGAGATGGACGGCCACCTCTCCAACAAACCGAAAAATTTTGTGGATGATCCAGAAAAACTTTACAGGCAAAGGAGACGCGCGGCACAAGCTAAGAAGCTGGAATTTGCGAATCCAAAAGCGGAAGACGGATTGTCGGGATCGTCGTCGGAATCTTCACCTCAAAGTCTGACAGCACCACTAACTCCGAGAGGAGATCCGCTACAACCGCCACCAATGGGAGATCCAAAACCAGAACGCAAGATCGGGGAGCTATGCATCCCGGAACTCCGTGATATACCCGTTCTCAACCTTGATGACATCGCAAGACCGTTCGAGATTAAGACTTCAACCATCCGCATGGTGCAACAGTCGCCGTTCACCAGTAAAGAGGACCCTAACCTCCACATTCAAGCTTTCGTCCAGCTTTGTCAAACTTTCAAGATGGATGGGGTGACTCAAAATCAATTGAGGGCGAGGCTTTTCCTATTCTCGCTACTTGGTAAAGCTTTGCAATGGTTCTATACTTTACCGACGGACACGGTGCAAAATTGGGAAGCGTTGATGAAGGCTTTCATGAAGGAATACTATTCGCCGGGTAAGACTCAAAGCTTGCGTACTAAGATTGCTACTTTTGCTCAATATCCTACAAAGAGTATCACGGAGGCTTTTGAGCGCTTCAATGAGTACATCCGGGCCGTGCCACATCATAAGTTCCTGAAGGAAGACCTCGTTCAAAAGTTCTATCAAGGGCTCAATATGGCATCGAGGACCATAATTGATGCATCGGCGGGAGGATCTATCATTGAGCTTACTCCAACGGAAGCTTTCACTCTATTAAAGAAGGTTGCGGACAATGATACATGGGCATCATCGGGACGCTTACTTCCGGTTCAGCCCACGGGCAATGTCAAGGGTGTTTTGCAGGTTGAAAAGGCGGATCTTCTCGAAGGAAAAATTGACTCGCTCATGAGGAGGTTGGAGAAGATGGAAATGGAAAAGAAAGAGGCTCAAGACCTAAAGGTTGCCGAAGCAAGATCCACATGTGAAGAGTGCGGGGAGTACGGCCATGTCCAAAAAGATTGTCCGGAGGAAGCAAGGATGCTCGACTACATGAGGAAGGGTGATTTGCTGAATTATCGCTACGGTCAAGGTAGATCTCAATTTAATGCAAGTTCATCTATTCAAAATGTGGTGCCTCTTCATATACAATTGAAGGATTTCATGGACGAGCAAGCTAAGATCAACAAGGACACCGTCACTAAGTTCAAGGCTATGGACAAGATATTGGAGAATATTGATGGCAAGGTGACGGAGGTCGGAAGTTCCAACCAACAAGTGCTTAATATGATGAAGATGTTGGAGTCACAAGTGGGACAACTTGCCGGGCGCCTTCCGGCCAATGAAGGAAAGCTACCGGGGCAGCCCCAAGGGTCCGAGTCAGCAAAAGCTATTCAAACTCGCTCGGGAAAGGAGACCGTGGATCCCGAGAATTCAGCCGGAGCAAGGAAGCCTAAGCCATCCGCCGAGACGGAAGGAAACATTAAGGAAAAAGTTGCTACTACTCCGGAGATAGTCACCGAAGAGCCAGAGTTTGAAATGCCAAGTGACGACACGAAGATACCGCCGCTAAAGCCACGCTACTTCCGAGGTAAAATTGATAATCACTTTGAAAAATTTGTGGAAGTGGTGCCCAGGTTAAGCATCAACATGCTGCTATTGGACGCTCTTCAAGTTCCAACATACTCTTGCTACTTCAAAGACATACTTGCCAACAAGTATGAGATGGCGGCACTCGGGGGAGATCACATCAAGATGTCCGAGCAATGCAGCGCCCCTATTCCAAATCAAGGGCCGACGAAGCAAAGAGACCCCAGATGTCCGACCATCCCATGTTCCATCGGCTCATTCAATTTCGAGAAGGCATTGTGCGATCTTGGGGCAAGTGTGAGCGTCATGCCAAAGGACGTGTTCGAGAAGCTACACCTACCAGAGCTAGAGCCCACGGCTATGAGTTTGGAGTTGGGTGACAATTCTATTCGCTACCCCGCGGGGATCGTCGTGGACGTACCCGTGAAGGTTGGGGACTACATCATCCCCGTCGACTTCGTCGTGCTCGAGATGGGAGAAAGGGCGAAGCCGCCTATCATCCTTGAGAGGGCATTCCTCAAGACCGTCGGGGCAACCATCGACGTCGGCAAGGGGGAGATCGAGTTCGACATTAACAGCGAACGGAGTATCTACAAGTTTCGTCCACGCTCCGAGGTATGCAATATGATTAACGTCAAATATATTCCGCCTCATCGTCACATTGTCAAGGAAGAGCCAAAGGAGAAGGAAGCGAAGAAAAGCAATGAAGCCAAGATTGTCACATCTGTCAAGACAAAGGAACAAAGCCCGCCTGTGAAGACCAAAAAGATGACAAGGCCATCTAATAAACCTGCGCCGAAGAAAATGGTGCAGAAGTGGGTACCCAAGATTGCAACGCCCGCAAAGAGCGTTGATCTGAAGTGAAGGAGTGAAGAAGTCTAGCTATGGACTCTAAACAAAGCGCTTGGCGGGAGGCAACCCGTTCGTTGAGTCAAGAATAAAGCTACTGGGAGGACAACCCGCTCAAGAATAAAGGCTACCGGGAGGGCAACCCGGAAGATTTTCAAGTTTCAAGTAAGTCGGTCATAGAATTTGCTACGCAAGACTTGGTATAAACTCTTAAGTGGTTGATCATTTGTTAGAGACTTTAAATTTGCTCGGTTATTTTGTTTTGGATTTTTCTATTATAAACCAATGACATGAGCCATCCCATGATTTATTTGCCTCTTTTCGAGAAACTAGCACCAAAAATTCCAGCACCTATTAAAACTTCCCATCCTCCCCATGGTGGTAAGTTTGACTTGTTTTTCATGCTAAAAACACATGAGTAGAGCCCCGCATTGTTCTTTAATAATTTTAAATTTTTGACGCATGGTAGGACTCACGTGAACATAGGAAAATCGATTTTTGGTTTAACTTTGCATAACATCTACCGGTTTCTCTAGAGTTAGATTTTTCCAAAGCCTCTTTTGATTTTATTCATTCAAAATCTCTCTCTCATGTTTAGTCAAAATTAGAAACCTAAACCCATCACCCTACGGTCAAGCCGTAGGAGCTCGCTATCAATTAATGAGAGTGAGCGATCCCGGTGAACCAAAATCAATGTAGTGGGAAAATTTCCGACTTACAAATGTTTTTGATGCTTAAAAAAATCCTTTAATAATATATTTGGACTCATGTTAGTTCTGAATTAAATTTGAATTTTCGAAATTAGAGGAATGGTTAAGTGTCTAAACATGATCATGTGGGGTATTTGAGGTTAATTAACACTTAAGGACCTAGGATGCTTCATGGGAAAGCATAAATCATTAAAGTATCCTAGGGACTTGTCATGACAAGCATGGGGGGCAGCAAGCATCATGTTTTTGCAGGAATCAATGGAGGCACATGAAGCAAGGAGACATGGGAGACAAGAGTTGACACAAAGAAAAGGAGAAAGGAGATTAAGCTCATCATTCAAGGGAGAGGAGTGGATGAGAACGTTTGGGCGGTGGTCTAACGTGGAGCACGAGGCTAGGAGGTCCCAATGCACTAAAGCGCATCCCAGGAAAAAAGGAGAGCAATTGGGGGAAGAGAGGCCCTAGGCCGATCGGACTAGGCCGGTCGACCTAGCTCCCTTTTTAAGCCCCCGGTGCTCCCCTTCGGATGGTAAGTCCTCCACCCCGTTGCAAGTTCATAGCCCCAAGTTCATACTCCAGGAAGCTCCCAAACTCTCCAGAAAAATTCGTCCTCCAATCCTTAGTCCAAAAATCCTGAAAAATTCACCACAATTCTTGTTCTTCCATATACTTTCTTTGTGCAATTTTTCTTCCGGCAAGAAACCCCGGGAGAGTTGTTTGAGTGTTCTTGCAGCAAGGAACCATGAGGAAGGCCGTCAACTTCGTTCTTGGGAAGAAACGATCATCATCATCATCGAAGGCACCATCGTCGAGCTCTTCGCGGAGGCACTCGGTCTCCGAGTCTCCGCGAAGCATGGAAGAAGATGTAGTGGCACCAAGGTGTGACATGCTACCCTTGGTGGCATGAGGGATACACGAAGCTCGCCCATGTGGTTCACCGAACTGCGTGGGCATACCGAGGAGCTGCCACGACGATCGACGCACTCAACCATCCCTCCACCCTACAAGAGCAAGCGCTCAAAATATGGCTTCACCATTATGTCGAAGGAAGAAGAAGAGAGGCTTGGTTTTCTTGAAGGAAGGATTGTGGCGAATGTTGATTTTGATGATGATGCTCTACTCAAGTTGGCATTCCATTTAGATATTTATCAACTCTTAGATCACCTTGGGTGGATGCAATTTTCCAATGGAGTTACGGTACATGTGCACAAGGAACTTGCTCTTGAAATACTTATGACAATGAAGCCGGACATCACGCAGGAAGGCGTGGCATGCCTTTCATTCCGTCTTGAAGATGTAGAGCAAGTGATCCCCTATGATTATATTAGAGAGTTGCTCAGTTTCAAGAAGAATGCACCGGAATTAGTTGAAGTCCAAGTGGGCCAAATTGAAGAATTTTGGGGGATGATTTCGGAGAAGGAGAATTGACAAAGAAATAGCATCAAGAATATTAATATCCAAGTCTTCCACTCATGGATGAGCAAGCGTATCATGGGAAGGATGAGAGAGACAAAGATCACCGACACGAAGTTAAATTGGCTATATGCGGGATTGGTGGCAAGACAAGAAATCAACCCGACAGACATCATGATAAATCGGTGGGCTTGTGAAATGGTCTCGGGAAGAGGAAGTATTGGTTCAGGTTGCTATTTGACAATGTTGGCTATTGCATTAAAGCCAACAATCCGAAGAAACCCACAACTTTTGCTTATTGGGACTTCATTGGGCATAGATTATTTGAGGCAAGGAAAGTATATAAGTGGAGATGAGAAGAAAGGATTTAGGGTGGCAGTGGTAAATATCCCTCTCCCGGATATGAAATTGAAATTAGTTGTCGAAAGGAGAGAAGATTGGTTGGGAGATGAACCGCATGTGGCAGCCAAGAAGAGCAAGAGAGGAGTCATAATTGAAGAAGTGTCATCATCCGCAGCCCAAGGAGGACAAGGAGCCACATTCCAAGGAGCACCAAGTGGTAGTGTACCTACCGGGTGGACCAGAGCACCATATGGCGGAGTTCCAATGCCACATTATGGAGGGATTCCATCACCACAAGTTAGAGTCCCAATGCAGCCATGTGGGGGTGTTCCAATGCAAGCATGGGGGAGTGGAATGCCTATGGGGCCTCCACCTCCAATGTATGGTCAACCGGGAGGCGCGCCGTACATAGTACCAAATGCGGCGTTTGTTCAACCTTATTCACATTTAGTCCAACCGCAACAAAGTGCAGCCATCATTGGAGCTTATGTGGAGAGGAATATGCAAGACGCCGAGATCGTGCACTCGCACGAGAACAACATGCAAGAGGGAACGGCGAACATCACCTACCAACTTGGGCGCTTACATCTAATGCCACCGTAGGAGTTTCATGGAGGACCGATGCAACATTATTATGAGCAAGGATACAACGAGGAACCACCGCAAGAGTGAAGATGAAGGAAGGAAGACGCATGCAAGATTGGTTTGATTTTTATTTTTCCCTTTCTTTTATTTTCGGTTTGTGTGCAAGAATGTGTGTGCGTAGCATCTTCTATTTTATTTGATTTAAGCATGTGTGTGGTAGTAGTAGTTTTCGTTTCCCATCGCCATGAATAAAGTTCACCATCGTTTTATATGGATGGAAAGTTGTACCATGTGATATGTGATGATCGTTGCCGCTTTGATCATGCCTAAACTTGTTTTATATATGATTAAGTTAGTGCTCTCTTTTAAATACTAGCTTAATGTTGTGTGGAGGTAACGATAATTTAAGTCCCATGGTGTTTTTCATGCTCTCATTTTTGGTTAAATCCAAGATGATTTCTTTTTATGCTTAAAATGATGCTAGCCTTATCATAATGACCACTTGCATTTTGCTCTACCCATCCAAAGCCATATTATGATTGAGTGAAAAACCTTAGTGTCTCAAGATTAATTTTTGGGTGCTTCAATTCAGATTTAGTTCTTAATGGTTCGAGTCTAAGAAGCTGGTCATTCCGTATTTTTGCGTATCGATCTTTTTGCTAGCCTTTCTATCCGTGCATTGTGAGTTTCCACATTGGGAATTTTGCAAACCTCCCCGGATATCCACCCACAAACCCATATCATCTCTTTTTGTGTTCACCTCCTTGATCAAACCCAAACTTGAGTATGGATGAATATTTTGAGGAAGACTACAAGAAGAAGGCGCCATCAAGTGGAGATAACTTCGGGAGATTCCAAAAAGACCCGTAGAAGATTTCGAGTATCTTTCTCCATAGAAGATTCCAAAAATTTCAGTACCACCTTGGCATTTTCCTTACACCTCTTTTGCTCGAGGACGAGCAACGTCTAAGCATGGGGGGGTTGCCAAGGAAGTACTAGTGTAGTCTAGAGTTCAAGGGGAGTTAAAAAAATGAAAAATGAATGAAAAAGGAAAAAATGATGGAGAAAAGAAAAAGTATGATGAAAGAAAAAAATAAAGGAAAAAGTATGAGGAGAAAAATAAAGGAGAAAAAAATATAAAGCTCCCCGGTTCTCTAGTTACACTTGAAAGGTTCAAAGAGCTTCAAGATCAAGACCCATACTCTTTTCCAACCATGTGCAATCCGATAACGACGACTTTGCTTGTGCCTCGGGATCACATCATTCCATTTGCACATGTCCACCTATCTAAAAGTGTGTGTATTTTTCTCTCCCCCCTCCTTGATACATTATTTTCCAATGACCTTTTTGACTAGGCTCGGTAATTCCATGAGGAACTTGTCTTGTTTTGTTTGCATTCCATTTATGAAATCTTGATAGGACTAACTTTCCCATAGCTCCATATAAAGCCTTCCACCAAATATTTGAGAGAGAAAAGGAGTAGTTCTAATAGGCTTGAGAGACAAGATGAGTTGAGAGTACATGAGCAAGATGCAAGGAGGTTTGTTATTGATATTGGTAAAGCAATTTTTCTATCTCGTTCTTAATTTTCAATATATCTAAGATTTATTTCAATTTTGGGAGCATGATTAATTACTTGTGGAAAGAGCATTATTGATATCTACCCTCCATGAAGAAGAAAGCTAGTTACACTATGAAACTTTAACTTATATAATTTTAGAGAGCATTATGTCTTTTTCATATATGATCAAGTGCAGGTTATGAACATTGAAGGGCAACACTGATATCCATTGAAGGCTTACTCGAGGACGAGCAAGGTTTAAGCATGGGGAGATGTTGGCGGTCGATTTCCGTCAAACTAGCCATGAGTTTACCTTCAATATTGGTATTAATTTAATATCCATACTAACGATCCTAACCCCCTTGATATATCAAGTTCGTGTATGCATGTGGTTTTTGGAGTTTATTATTTACGCAGGAATTAAGGACTTAAAAGGATGATTCCGGATATCGTTCATCGAGCACTTTGCAAGAGGATCGTGAAGCCCGGAACAAGTCAAGACACGACGTGAACATGACTCCAAATAACCCGAGGACCGAAGGACGAGAAGGCAATTCTCCGGGGACTTGAGCAGAAAACGCGGGAGCTTGCGCGACAAGTACCCTTATCTATTTCATGGAGAAGATGACGTCAAGGGCCCACATGCAACTCGGCAGGAACTCCAAATATCACGAGAAGGATCCAGAAGAAAGCGGGGGCCGAACTGGGCTGAAACAGGCCCAGGCTGATCGGAATGGGCCGATCGGCCTGGCCCATTTCCTCGCCCATTCGTCACCCCCTTTGACCTAGACCCCCCTCGGGCTGTTTATAGGTTCCACGCCAAGAGCCACGTATCAATTCATTCGTCATTCACCGCCGAGGAGCAGAGAAGCTAGAGGGACACCATCTCGGAGAGGAGGGTCGAGCTAGTTGTCTAGGGCTACCCTAGCCGACGTGGGAACCTTGCAAGGAAGACCACGTCAAAGTTCCGGAGCTAGAATCAAGATCAAGGTAGGATCCCGGTTGGTGATCTTGTTCATGTATCATTCATGGTGAAGTTATTATATGAATCTGATTTCTAGTGATCAAGTGTCTCTTCTACGAATTCGTTCTTCTTGGGTTTGCTTCTTTTCAATCTATTCTCGAGATAGATTGCTCGGGGTGTTCTTGTAGCTGTGGTGGCTAGAGGCGCATACCGGATCTACCAAGGATTGCGTCATGCTCCTTGTGAGCATGCTTGTAGGTTAACCGCTGAAAAACCGGGATGTCGTGACAGGACGCCTGGATCAGGTGTAAGGCGGCACCACAGGGGATGGAACGGAGACCACGGTTTAAAGAGGCTTTTAATTAGATTCGTTTTCTATCTTCATCTCTTGTTCGGAACTACAACAAAGGCACGATCTACCTTTCTAGATCGGTTATCTCTATGCTTTCTCTTGGTACCTCTTGAGTTTTATAGATTAGATGTCTTTGATCTTCTCTCAAAGGTTCAAAGAGTTATTTTCGCTTTAGTAGATTGATTCTTGCTTTACACACTATTCCACGGATTCGATACCTTGGGTTCACACTTAAGGGAAGAAGGGTCCCATGGCTCGTTCGCTTGCGAGTCGAAGTTTACAATGAGATTCAACCGTCAACATGTGTCGCCTCCTATGCCTAGGACTCTTTAGAGAGAGAGTGAGTGTGTGTGTGATCACACTACCCCCATTATCATATCTTTACCCCTGCACTTGAGTGTCTGGTTTATTTCCGTCTATGATCTATACTCATTGCAATAGAGTTGATCTTGTCATTCCACCAATGCCTTCCTTGGATTCGATACCCTTTGGAATACTCCTTTGGGCAAATGCTACAATGGTACTTCCGTGCGCTTGCGGATCTCTGTAATGTTAAGATTTACCAACCAGCATTTCTGGCGCTATTACCAGGATGGGTTTCAAACCTGTTCTTAGGTGATTGCGTTAAGAAATGTCAACATTCGTCGGCGTACCCACAAAGCGCTCCCAGAAGCTTCTGCTGAGGGAGATCATGTCCATTGAACCTACGGCCCCCACTTTTCTCAAGTGGTCAGAGGTACCCATTGCCTTCTCATGCGCGGATCAGTGGACAAGCTTCTCAGAGCCAGTGCGATTTCCTCTTGTCTTGGACCCGGTGGTTGTAGGCTCCAGGCTCACTAAGGTTCTCATCGGCGGCGGCAGCGGTATCAACATCCTGTTCGCCAGCACTTTGAAGAAGATGGGCCTCAACGTCACCGACATGCTCATCAAGAGCAACTCACCGTTCTACGCCATTGCCCCTTGCAACGCAATTGTTCCTCTCGGACAAGTCGTGTTGCCTATCACCTTCGGGACCAAAGACCACTACCACACCGAGTATGTCAAGTTCGAGGTTGCGGACTTCGAGACATCCTACCACGCCATCCTCAGTCGACCAGCTTTGGCTAAGTTCATGACTATCCCGCACTACGTGTACCTAGTACTCAAGATGTCGGGACTGAAGGGTGTACTTTCACTGTAGGGGGACTTGAAGCGCTCCTACGACTGCGACACTAAAGCCGTGGAGCTCGCTGCTGCTACTTAAGTACCCAATGCCATGATGGAAGCCTTCACTGCATCCAAGAAGCTTGCTCCGAGCGAGCTCAAAATTCCAGAGAAGACGGACATCTCCACCAAGCCTACGCCGATAGAGGAAGTCCAGCTGAAAGCCATTGATGTCGGTAATAGCGACAGCTCCAAGACGACCATGATCAGGGCAAGCCTGGACCCCAAATAGGAAGACGTGCTCGTCAACTGGGCTAACTGTGATATCTACGCATGGAAGCCAATTGATGTTGATAGCTGTTAAGTGCTACTTTTACACCATCAATACCTGCATAATATAATGGTAAAAGGATCATCAACACTGGAATAGGGCTTGATACTGATGATTTCCACAAGTGTTGGTGTTTCTAGCTTTTGTTGCAGGATGCACCGGAATGCGTGCCAAATGTTACAGATGAGAGCAAGAAGTCCAATGGCTATTGAAGGACGTCATCATAAACAATCTCAAATGCTAATTTGGACTGCACCATTGCGACAGGCTCGTCAAGACGATCGAAATGGATATATCATTTGTATACTTCGGAGTTCGGATGAAAGAGATATGCACAAGATAAAATCACACTATATCATGGACCCGGTGGGACCCACACCAGGCCACGTGGCGACGTGCTGGCACACAGGATGCCATGTGTCCATGACACTTCATCAATCCAAGAGAAGCACTACTCGACGAATCAGACACTGCCACGTGTCCAGCACAAGGATCCAAGGGCCCACAACCCGAGCAAACCACCTCCAAACAACCCATACACCAGGAACCGCCATAAGGACCAACCTGACAGCCACCACGAGAAAGCACAAGATGAGGTGGGCCACCAGGGGGTCGGCCGAACCCTTGGTTCGGCCGAACCGACCTTGCGTCGGTTCATCCGGGCCTTCCACATGGTGCTCCCGGATTGGATCCTTAAGCCAGTTCGGGGGTGTATGGGGTGTTCTCGCGCCGGTACCCGGGCCTATAAATAGAAGGAGAGGGGATGGAGAATAGGACACACACTTCTCCTCCTTCTCACTTTTGGCCTTAGAACCTCTCTCATTAGGAGAGGAGAGCTCTTTGTATAGGATTAGTGTTAGGAAGTGAGGTGGTAGGCTTGGGGACATGTCATGTTCATGACATCTTCCTCAAGAATGATCCTCAGCGGTGCCTTTGTTCTTCGTTTAGACTAAAGTGAGTATTTCGACATTTTCTATTTAGACTAAAGTCGCATGCATGCTTAGTTGCTTTGTTCTTGTGTTCTTCGTTTGTTCTTGATTTAGAGGCTTCGAACACAACCCTTTCGATCTAGTAGACTTAGATCATAAGTTTGCATCTAGTTTGCCAGCTTGTCTATTAGAGTAAAGTTGATGCTCCTGCATTTATCTAATTAGATCAATGTGCATTCGTGATCTTGCATGAGTGATAAAGCATACCTTGAGCTAGTGCCAGTATCTCCCTCGTGAATTTGTAGTAGTAGCCAGTGGTGTAGACGTGGTGTCTGGACCATAGGTTACCCTTCGAAGACCACGTACGTTCGTAGTGTAGAGGTAGGCGCGCAGTGGTGACAGCCTGTTGGACCCTTTGCAACCCTCTGCGTCGCGTACCGAGTTGGGCTCGTTGCCAGCACATTAGCCTCTCCCTAAAAAGTTAGGATGTCTTGGTGCCCAGAGTGAGTGTTATACCTGAGAGACCGTGCTAGACTCTGCGCTCGGTTGAGGCAGATCCTTTCTACCTATCCTATCAATCAGTGTTGTGTCCTTGGACCATCTATACTAGAGTAGAAGATAGTGCACATCGTTCCTTGGATTCGATACCCTTGGAATAATCTCCTTCCTTGGGGAAGTGCTACAGCGGTATTTTCGTGCGCTTGCGGTATACTCGGTTGTTCTTATATGCTCCCTCTAGGTGTACAAGTAGTGGTAACGTTAAGAAATGCCAACAAGCATTTCTGGCGCCGTTGCCGGGGAATGGTTGCTGTATCTATCTTCGAACCTAGTGGTCCTCGTATTTATCTTTTTCATTTTCTTCTACCTTCACCCCTGTTACCCATCAGATATCCTTTTTGTTTCTTTTCTTCTACCTTTTCCCCCGCTACCCATGGTGAAGGTTTCCTGTAAAAGCATCACTACCCCTAGGGATGAGCTCCCAGAGCCACCACCTTCTGTGCGTCTTTTCCTCACATCCGGCTGTGAGCCCCCCCCTGCGACTATCGATGTCGTTCAGTACACTATCTTCTCTGGTGTATCGAGCGAAAACCCATATGACCATCTTCGTGACTTCGAGAACTTGTGTTCTCTTATCTACATTATGGGTATGACGTTGGATACCTTCAAGTGGAAGTTGTTTCCGTACTCTCTTGTAGGGAAGGCGGAACAATGGTACACATACACCGTAGGTAGCGTGAACAATAGTTGGGGAGAGCTTAGAGACAAGTTTTGTCTTGAGTTCTTCCCTCCATCTCGTGTTGCTGCTCTACGGGAAGATATCCATTGTTTTCGACAGAAAGAGAAGGAAACGATAGACATGGCCTGGGCTAGATTTACACGCTTAGTGTATTATGGACCGCCCTTGTCGATACCTGATTCTCAGTTGCTTCGCAATTTTTATGATGGTCTCGACAAAAGGTCTGTCTATCGTCTCGACCACGGAAAACCATTTCTTGAAAGGGGACCAGCTGAAGGTATGGATTTCCTGAACTCCTACTTCGAAGTCGATCCCAGATCCTACCGAGAGGAATCCGAGTCGAGCCATGAGAGTCCCTCAACATCCATGTCCGAGCCTTCATCTTTCGAATCCCAAGACTTGTCTGTTGAGCCCTCTCCTGAACCCCGAACACCAAAGGAAGAAGAAATTCAACCTTCGGTGTTCACTTGCAAATTCGAGGATGACCCATCTAGAAATCCTTCAGACACCTCGAATTCCGTTGATGCCCAATTAGGGGAGGATCCTTATTCTGTCCATACCGATCACTCTAGAAATCTTTCGACAGAACCTTCCCTTAGGCCTGCGGTGCCTCCTCGACCTCCTGATCCTCCTGACGAAGCATATCCTGAGGAGGCTACGAGAGAGGAATGGTCAGAAGGAGTGACACAATTTTCCGAGGCAACTTGGAATAGCTCACCTTCTCTGGTTGTCCCTTGCTCATTAGAGGCACTGTCATAGAGGCCCATTGTAACCCCATCATGGAGGTTAACATTTTGCCATGGCACTTAGCAGAAACTCTTTGGGGCAAAGTCCCACTGGCACCATCCGACATGCTCCTCAAGACCTGTCCATTTGGACGTGTTCTTGAATGTCGGATGATCGCAAGTGCCGTGCTGCTTATCATAGACGGGATCGAGGCTAGCTTAGACTTTCACATCTTCGATGTCCTTGATCTTGATCTTCTCCTAGGCTCCCCTCTAGAGCAGCTCTTTGATACATCTTTAGGGAGCCTAGATGATAAGCTTCGGGGTGTCGCTTCTGCCACTACTACCCCTTGTCCGGGACAACCCATGCCAAGGCTTTTTCCCCAGGAAAACCCACTCGAGAAGATGACGCATACATCTCTGTTCGCATTATCTGAGCCCATTCACATTGAGGTTGTAGAATGTTCTACCCCTCATCAGGGTGGCTCGGGAGACTCTCTTCACCTTTGTGAAGGCGAACGATCGTCACCACTCTCGACTGAGTCTCAGCCTCTTCCCACTGGCCCGTATCATGTTGCTTTCGATCATGATCGAGAGTCAACATTGAGCTTCGACGATGACTCTCTTGAGATGAAGTTCCCATGGTCGACCTTATGACCTTAAATAAACAAAGCACTCCCAGGAGATAGCCTGGATTAGCATAGGTTTTATTTCCCTTTTTCGAATAAAAGCAAGAACATGTTTTTAGGGTAAGTTGTCCTTCGGGTATTTTTGGTCATTAACCTTTCAGGTGAAGATTGAAAAGAAAGATGGACAGGTGATGACTATGAACATGTGAGCCACATCAGCTGCAACACCTAGATAAGCTTTGGTGAGGGAACATTTACAAAAGGAAAGCTTGATCACCACACACTTGAGTTTTGTTGCCCAGCAATGCAAACTTCAAGTGTGGGGGAGATATGTGAGCATCCTGAGTAAAGTTCCTCCTCTACCAAATCTTATCCTGGTGTGGTGATGATGTCAGCTCTTGCATCTTGCCCACTAGCTAGGTAAGTCCTGTTTTGACATTAAACAAAGCCCTTCCGAGAGGTTCCCGAGGTTCACCGTCTTATGCTCATGCTTATGCCTCTTTTGATGAATAGCTTGATCATGCATGCATGCTTCCTTTATCTTTGTCCATATGCTCTGGTTTGAATTCTTATGTCCTGGATGTGCATTCATAGTTTGTTTTAAATTAAGCATGGTGCTTAGGTTAAAATTTTCTTCTTCAGTCAAAACAAGGCATGGTGTCGAGTTTTGACTGATGAACCTCAGAAGTATAATTTCATAGATTTTGGTTGCATGTATGTGGACTAACCCCTGCAGAAAAATTGTCAACTTTAAACGGGTAAGTCATTAAGCTAAATTCAACTGGGAAGGTAAGTTGAGGTGTCAGATTCATATTGCACAACATGCAAAGGTGGTACATGTGACCTCTCAAAGGTCCAAGGTAAGTATATTCCCCTTTGTGTATGAAGTGTAATCTTGGTCTAACCCTTTCGAGCAATTAACATGGTGACAATAAAATAAAATAAAACACAACAAAAATATTTGAATTTGAATAAAGGCTCTATGGTTCTAGAACCAGTAGAGTCCCTCCTTTGGTTTCATTTGTCAGTTGAAGAACAGCACCAGGTTCAACCACTAGTGTGGGGGAGTTCTCTCAAGCTCATCATCGACATTTCCACTAGAGAACCCCCACATAGGCGCTGCACAACATCGACTACGCCTTCATGACAAGAGCAAGGTAAACTAGAGTGACCCGGCTGCCCTTTTGGTCAGCCGAATCACCACTGGTCTTCCTTGATCTCTTATCCTTCAGAAACGATGGTATGTGCACCCTCTATCTCACTCTATCATATCCATGAGTTTGTTTGAACTTCAATTCATATCCTTTATATCAAACTCAGTGTTTGGTGCTATGCTTGCTCTATATGATTCCTGTGGTTGACTTGCATATGTTTTATTCCTTACTTATCATCTTGATGCTTGTGAACAAATATCATTAGGGAACTCATGCTTATCTAAGTAGTTGACGTTTGTGATATGGTTTGATGATATGATCTTCACTCTTTATGCTTGAGTGCTTGGGTAATTTTATTTGAAAATCTGAAAACCCTTTGCAAGGCTCCTCTTTGATATGCACTGTCCTACCAAAGCCATATGATGTTCATAGTTGAAAACCTTATACTCATATGCTGCTTGTTATTGCATTGAGCTTTGTCGAATTCTGTGACCCTTGTGAGAATTCTTTTCATTACTCTCATGATCAAGATTCATGTGCACACCACCATTTCCCCTTGCTATGCTTCTGCACTGGAAGTTGGCATTGTATCATTCATCCATTCCGTGAAAATAAGGCTCTATATGTGTTGATCTCTCCCTCCTAGTTTTTGTTACACAAGAGACATGGCTATCAAAAAAAATATGGACACATGAAGGTCCAGGTATTGAAAAAACAAAGAAAAAAAAGAGAGTTGGACACATGAAGGTCCACAAGGAAAAATATATATATAGAGATAGCCATGTTCTCAAAAGATTTTTATACAAGAGGGAGAATCATGCAAAAAGGAGTCCCATAATATACATGGTAATAACTAGTGTCCATTCCGGGGCTAGTGTCCACCTTACCATCACCACAACTTTCATCATATATGTACGGTAATATCTAGCACCCATTCCGGGCCTAGTATCCACCTTACCATACTAACCATATCCATACACATGCACATCTTGATCTGATTGTATGATTTGATTTTCTCTGTGGATCCAGTCTTTGACTTTGCAATATATGTGATGCAAGTATACCTCAACCTTTATCCTACCCTGAGCTCCACATATAGCCATCATTAGAAGTAGAATGAAGAAAGGCAATCTAATGCCTTGGTGAGGACATATACACATTGAGCGATTTGAGAGAATCAAATGAGGAGTAAGCAAAGGTTTGTTTTGAAAATTTATTGCAAAATCCCAAGTGCTTGACATGATGAGCAGGAGTGATTTGATTCATGACCATTCCATTCCTCAACTACCCAAGATAGCATGATAGACACTTCAGAGTTCACAAGTACAAGGTATGGTTTAGAATATCTCTGATGCTCGCTTCATACCTTTGGATATCATGTCTCACCTTGATCTGACTCCCTTTACTCGGGACGAGCAAAGGTCAAGTGTGGGGGTGTTGTTGACGGCTGTTAAGTGCTACTTTTACACCGTCAATACCTGCATAATATAATGGTAAAAGGATCATCAACACTAGAATAGGGCTTGATACTGATGATTTCCATAAGTGTTGGTGTTTCTAGCTTTTGTTGCAGGATGCACCGGAATGCGTGCCAAATGGTACAGATGAGAGCAAGAAGTCCAATGGCTATTAAAGGACGTCATCATAAACAACTTCAAATGCCAATTTGGACTGCACCATTGTGACGGGATCGTCAAGACGATGGAAATGGATAAATCATTTGTGACGGGCTCGTCAAGACGAGTCCGGATGAAAGAGATATGCACAAGATAAGATCACACTAAATCATGGACCTGGTGGGACCCACACCAGGCCACGTGGCGATGTGCTGGCACACAGGATGCCAAGTGTCCATGACACTTCATCAATCCAAGAGAAGCACTACCCGACGCATCAGACACCGCCACGTGTCCAGCACAAGGATCCAAGGGCCCACAACCCGAGCAAACCGCCTCCATACAACCCATACACCAGGAACCGCCATAAGGACCCACCTGACAGCCAGCACAAGAAAGCACAAGATGAGGTGGGCCACCAGGGGGTCGGCCGAACCCTTGGTTCGGCCGAACCAACCTTGCGTCGGTTCATCTGGGCCTTCCACGTGGTGCTCCCTGATTGGATCCTTAAGCCAGTTCGGGGGTGTATGAGGTGCTCTCGCGCCAGTACCCGGGCCTATAAATAGAAGGACAGGGGGTAGAGAATAGGACACACACTTCTTCTCCTCCTTATCACTTTTGGCCTTAGATCCTCTCTCATTAGGAGAGGAGAACTCTTTGTATAGGATTAGTGTTAGGAAGTGAGGTGGTAGGCTTGGGGACATGTCATGTTCATGACATCTTCCTCAAGAACGATCCTCAGCGGAGCTTTGTTCTTCGTTTAGACTAAAGTGAGTATTTCAATATTTTCTATTTAGACTAAAGTCGTATGCATGCTTAGTTGCTTTGTTCTTGTGTTCTTCATTTGTTCTTGATTTAGAGGCTTGTGTTCTTCGAACACAACCCTTTCGATCTAGTAGACTTAGATCATAAGTTTGCATCTAGTTTGCCAGCTTGTCTATTAGAGTAAAGTTGATGCTCCTGCATTTATCTAATTAGATCAAAGTGCATTCGTGATCTTGCATGAGTGATAGAGCATACCTTGAGCTAGTGCCAGTATCTCCCTCGCGGATTCGTAGTAGTAGCCAGTGGTGTAGACATGGTGTCTGGACCATAGGTTACCCTTTGAAGACCACGTACGTTCGTAGCGTAGAGGTAGGCCGCAGTGGTGATAACCTATTGGACCCTTTGCAACCCTCTGCATCGCGTACCGAGTTGGGCTCGTTGCCAGCACATTGGCCTCTCCCTAAAAAGTTAGGATGTGCTGGCACCCAAAGTGAGTGTTATACCTGAGAGATCGTGCTAGACTCTGCGCTCGGTCGAGGCAGATCCTTTCTACCTATCCTATCAATCAGTGTTGTGTCCTTGGACCATCTATACTAGAGTAGAAGATAGTGCACATCGTTCCTTGGATTCGATACCCTTGGAATACTCTCCTTCCTTGGGGAAGTGCTACAGCAGTATTTCCGTGCGCTTGCGGTATACCCGGTTGTTCTTATACGCTCCGTCTAGGTGTACAAGTAGTGGTGACGTTAAGAAACGCCAACAATTGACATGCTTATTGTGCATAGAACGTTGATCGAGCATTCACTCAACATCGGCCCTAAAGCTACCCCCAAGTGACAGCACCCCTGCCGCTTCACCCAAGACCACAGGGATGCCATCAGGAAATAGAACTCGCGAAACTACTGGCGGCTGGCGTCATCAGAGAAGTGTTCAATCATGAGTGGTTCGTTAACCCTATCCTGGTCCGGAAGAAGAATTCAAACGAGTGGAGGATGTGTGTCGACTACACTGATCTCAGCTAGCACTACCCCAAGGATCCTTTCGGGTTACCGCGGATAGACCAAGTCATTGACTCCATGATGGGTTATGCCCTCCTTTCCTTCCTCGACTGCTACTCGGGGTATCACCAAATAGCGATCAAGGAAGAAGAACAAGAGAAGACCGCGTTCATCACCTCGTTTGGCGCCTACTGCTATACAACGATGTCGTTCGGGTTGAAGAACGCTGGCACCACTTACCAGCAAGCTATCCAAGCCTACTTCAAGAGAACTCAACAAAGAACGTGGAAGCGTACATGGATGATGTCGTCATCAAGACCAAAGATCACGACATGCTCATCGCCGATCTTGAGGAAACCTTTGCTTCTCTGCGGGAGTACGAATGGAAGGTCAACCCCAACAAGTGTGTCTTCGGCGTACCATCAGGTAAACTACTCAGGTTCTTCATCAGCCACCACAACATTGAAGCTAACCCTAAGAAGATCTCTGCTATCACCAACATGAATGCTCTGTCTACCATAAAATATGTCCAGAAGCTTACTAGATGTGTGGTGGCCCTCAACAGATTCATCTCAAGGCTTGGAGAATGGGGTCTACCTTTCTTCAAGCTACTCAAGTAGTAAGAGAAGTTCGTGTGGACTGCGGAGGCTGACGAAGCCCTTGAACAACTCATAGACTTCCTGTACAAGCCCCCAGTACTCACGGTGCCTCGAACCAAGGAGGAACTCCTCCTCTACATTGCTGCGACTACTAATGTGGTCAGTACTACCATCGTCATCGAACGACATGATGATGGCCATGCCTACAAGGTCCAGTGCCCTGTCTACTTCATTAGTGAGGTCTTATCTTAGTCCAAGGCACGGTACCCTCCAATACAGAAGATGCTCTATGTGATTGTCATCGCCTCACGGAAGCTACGACACTACTTCCAGGAGTACAAGATCTCTGTGGTCACTAACTACCCGCTTGCTTGGTGATATCCAATCGGGACGCCACAGGGAGCATTTCTAAATGGGCGGTCAAGCTTGGCGCTCTAACACTCGACTTCAAGCCTCGCACTACTATCAACTCTCAAGCCTTGGTCGACTTCATGGCCGAGTGGCGGGAGAATCAAGTGCCAACACCAACCGAGCGCCCAGAGCATTAGGTCATGTACTTTGACGGTTCTCTCAAGCTCGAAGGTGTCAGAGCAGGAGTGCTACTGATCACCACCAAGGGCGAGCAACTCAAATACGTCCTATAGATCTTCTGGAAGGTTTCCAACAACGAAGTTGAGTTTGAGGCTCTACTACACGGGCTCCGCCTGGAAGTCTCCCTCGGCATCAAGCGTCTACTCATCTACGGTGACTACGTAGTGGTCATCAACCAAGTCAATGACTCCTGGGATCACAACTAAGAAAACATGGACGCATACTGCCTAGAAGTAGACAAGCTCGAGAACAAGTTCTTTGGTCTCGGGTTCCAACACATCATCCGCGACAACAACGTAGCTGTGGATGTCCTGTCAAAGCTTACTCGCGCTCAAGTCCTTGTGGGTGTCTTCGTCCATGAGCTCCACAAGAAATCTATTCCAGAGCCACCATCTCCACCCGCGAGTACTGATCCTGGTCCGTCCAACACTAGCTAAGATTCTCTCTTGCAGCCAAGATTCGCCAGACTAGCTACTGGTCCATCAAAGGCGCACGACTACATCACATGCAAGGGACAACACAGATAATTGAGTACTCTCATTTCAATTACTACTCATTAACATATTATGAGTTTCATATTACACTTGTCTTGCCTACATGTTTTTGTTCTACAGATACATCTAGCGCAAGTCGATGCGGGCGGCCATCTCTTTAGCGATGGGGGCCGTCTCCTGCATGAGTTCACGGAAGTTTTCATCAGAGCAGTCAGCTACCGCACCATCTTTCGCCACGGACAAGTCGGTTGTCGGGTAGAAGGACCGGAGGAAGCTCAGCACCTGGTTCGGGATTGAACGCACCAGCCTCTGCACGTACTTGAGTACCTTTCCTGGCATGTCCTTCAACATCTCCGCCAGTGGTCTCTGCTCCAGGGCTCGAACACATTCGCCACGGGCTCTGCAGCTTCCTTCAGCTCTATCAACTCGCGCTTCAACAACTCGACCTCCCCCATCTTCAACTTCAACGACTACATACAAGTCGTCAAGTCAATTTCGCCGTCGTAGCAGAGTTGCAATTCATGCGTCAACTCTATGGTCCGCACCTTGAGGTCTCCTTTGACTTCTATGTGCGTAGCCTGTTCGCAGTTGAAGGCATTCTACCAATATTTGGCAGTGTTCCTCCACTTCTGCACGACATCTTCAAGTGCTGCACATCAGGAGATCAAGAGTTAGCACAACATCTACAAATAACTACTCAATGCAAGTGGGATTCACAGGCCTACCTTTTTTTTCTTGTCGCAGGGACTTGTTCTCGTAGATGACATCATCCTTCTGCTCTGTGAGCTTCTGCATTTCATTGCGGTACTCTGCTACATTAGCATCCATATTCATCTGCAGTCAAGACGACAGATCTTTCTGCTTCTCTAGGTCTTCCTCAAGCTTTGCCACATGCTCGATGTCTGGGTCTTGCTTGGTGAGTACTCTGGATTTCCGCCTCAACTGCTTGATAATATCCTGCAAGCATCACAAAGGTTTTGATCAAGTATTCAATGACCACAAGACTAGTCTACTACTACGGGTAGTTGTTCTCACCTCAACAAATGAGCTGAAGTGTTGCAGCAACTTCATCTACAGTGCAGCGTGCTCCGGTTCCAACATGGCATCATCAACACCAGCCAGCACCTCATCAGCGGCGTGGCTACTCACTTTTGCCATGGAGCCCATGCACACTCCGCAGCGGTGCTGGGTGTTCTATGTCCACCTCCCGGACGACGAGCTGCCTCTCCAGGCTCATCTCAAGGATCACTCGTGCATTTCCTGACGCACAAGGGCTGGGCTCTATTCCTGTAGTGTCAAGTTCGCCTCAGGGTCTGGCACTACACCTTCAGCCAGCTCTGCTTCAAGTTCCTCCAAAGGATTAGTCCTTGGCTCGGGGTTGCAGCATACGCAAATATCAGGGATTCGACTACTTTGCTCCATAGTTGGGACAAACCTGTTGCGGCGTCTGTCTCCGTCTCAGTCGCCTCTTCCATTGTCTCGTCGTGGGCAGGCTGGGCAACTCTATCATCGTCTTTTGTTTGGGCCTTAGTACCCACAATAGTGCTCGTGCCTGTCACCCCCCAGGAGAGATCTATCGATTTCCTGTAAGCAACTTCTCTGTGAGTACACTACTATTCAAGACAAATGAGTACTCGAGTTCTTGGGTACTTACAACGTGGATCGCGGTAACTGCTTCTTGGGCTCCCCAAGAAGCCGAAACATACCAACAGGGATCACTGGCGGCTCAGCAGCTTCTTTGGGTGCTATCGGGGGCTCTGTCGCATTCACTGCCTCTGGCGCCTGAGCCGGAGGTAGCTCAACTTCTCCACTTGCACTACTCGTGGGAACCTCCATGGGTAGCATGGCGTCATCATCATCAATGTCCATGACTTTGACGGTCTCGGGGGTTGTATCCTGAGTAGGCACCGGTGCCTGCTCGATGTCCTTTTGTCCCTTCGTACAAGACATGGTCAACGACTACTTCACCAAGTCTTCTACATCCTACTCGCAAGGCCAGCATCATACCTTGTCAAATGGCCCTTGTGAGCTTGTGATATTTTTCACGCATCATTTCACACCGTCCTTCTCTGCTTTGGAGGCAGCGTGATGTCTTCAGCGATATCTACTGCTAGCCTCTTCGACAACCCAGCAGCAGCAACAGTAATGGTGTAGCCGTAGCGCGACTTCACCTCGAAGCGCTGGGCTAGCTCATCTCGTCATCCTCAGTCAACCATTCCTCTACGGCTCCCTCTTCGGTGTCCGTCGACGCTCCACCATCGACTACCTTCTGGGGCCCTGGCATCCTCTGCTCTAGGCTTACTCCGCCTTCGCCATATGCAGGCAGCGGAGGCATGGAGTAGAACTGATCAACATCAGCCTACATATTACAAAGACATGTTAGCCACCTGACAAGTCTATCTACAAGTACTCAGGGGCTATGGCTACTTACTTTGTTCAGTGGTCTCTCCGCTGAGTACTCCTCGACAGCAGCGGCGGGCACTCCAGGGCTCAGATTCTTGAGGATCTTGCCTAGCCGCTCCATCACAGCATCATCACTCATCTCCTTGTCAGTGAATCTTGAGCTATCATCACAGCCAGTATACTCATAGCCATAATGGTTGCGCAATGGTTGGACATGACGCTTCATGAAGCTATATGCCACCTGCTCAGCAGTCAGCCCAGCAGCTTTCAGATCTACAATCCGCTTGAACAACTCGGGGGACTTGCAGGCACTCCTCCATGGTGGGTTCTTGAAAGTGCATCTAGGTCCCTAAGTGGATTTTGGTGAATTGAATGACAAAGTGATTAAAGAACTAACGTATTTGTTTAGGAATGTGAGTAGGTTTTTATTTAATTATTCATGAGTTAATATTGCTATATATTTGAGGATGATTAATGTATGACTCACATGAAGAAGACAAGCAAGTGTGTGATCCCAGAGTAGAATGTGACAAATATCAAGCATCAAATGAGGATAAATATTAGGGATATTTTGCAAAGAATAATTCCGTGTCTCCAATGATTGTGGTAGCTTGATTAAAAATCAATGGATCATAAAAGAGAAATAGTGTTCTATACTAAATTATAAATGCAAGGCTTCATGTGGTAATTATAAAAAGGATACAAGGATGAGTATATATTTGATGATCCTCTGTTGGAAGCTTGCATATTCATTGTCAATCAAGAACAAAAATTTGAAGCGGTATTTCGAATGAAGATTAATTCTTAATGAAGCAAAGCCGAACTCAACGTGGATTGGGTAAGTGATGAAGAGATCAACCGAGATGACTAGAGTGAGGTACTAAGCAATCTATGGTTCAGGCTAGGTTGCCATTGGTGTTTTGCTAAGGTGAAGTAACTAGTATCCGTGGGGTCTCAAAGTATCATGTTCAAGCCTTAACCGAGGGAAGTAATGCAACTCATCTATGTGCTATGATTGGCAATATGGAGTGACTTAAGGATCTAAGTGTGCATTCCCATGCTATATGGAAAGATCTTAAGTCACTAGCTCAAGTATGGATGTGCTCATGAAGATATCAATTGTTGGAAGCCCACAAGTTCAAGTTGTTCAAGTATGGCAAGATGGAAGATCTACAAGCTCAAGAGGTTGACTAGGTATTTACTTTTGTTCTTGAGTGTAGGAATGTCGTACTATCAAGAGGGATGCAACATTAGCTTTATGACAAGTATCAAAAGTGCTCATTAGTTGACCTATGTGAGAATTAGCCTTGAGAGAGTTCCTGAGTGTTCTAACAAACTTTTAACCTAACCTTAGCCACTTCATCGTGTCGATGAAGTGTTGGTGAGAAGAGAAAAGGAGATTTTGGGCTCTCTTTGACCAGGGCAGTCTAACTGCCTCCAGGGGCGGTCTGATCGCCCAAGCTGGCCAACAACTAGTTTTTCAAATTAGCTGTGTAGGGCAGTCTAACCACCTGGTGCAGGCAGTCTGACCGCCTTGGGCTGGTTTCTAACAGCTAGTTTCTATTGTGTTGGAGCTGCTACTTCTAGGGTTGCTGGTGTGCTCCCCCTTCTATTTTTTCTAAGCCAAAGCCAAAGAAACTCTCCCCAACCATCCGTTTGTGAGATTTGTGAGATTCAATCTCTATCCTTGAGTTGGGTTGAGAGAGTGTGCTTGCGTGAGCTTTGTGAGCTGATAAGTGCCTTCCATAGCTTGAGCACTTGTAATTCACGTCTACAAGCCTTTGAAGCGTTTGTTACTCTTGGAGGTTTGCCTCATAGACGGCTAGGCGTCGACGACTAGCTCCCAAGTTGTGGTGAGCAGCGGCAAGTTTGTGAGGGCTGTGATATTGCCTCTTCGTGGAATAGATCACCTTAGTCGAGCTGAGGAAAGTTCTTGAAAGAGACCCGACTTGTTGTGGGAGATCCCCTTACAAGTTTCTCAACGGAGATGTAGCCTTTCCTAAGTGGGAGGTGAACTTCAAGAAACAAATCATTGTGTGTCCTTTGTGGTTTGCCTCACTTGTGGTTTTATAGCATATTACTATTTGCTTCTGCTTCAAGCTACTTGGGTGTGCTTGTCCTTGTGTTCAGGAATCATTACCCTACTTGTGATCATATACTCAAGCCACCACACAAGTTGCATCCGTGATAGAAGTTAAGAGGAGCTTGAGACACACTTTGCTGGCTTTCTGCATGGAGGTGGTCTAACTGCCCTGTGTAGGCGGTCTGACCGCCTGTGCCAGGGAGCTCAAGTGTCAGGGGAAAAGTTTTAATTGGTCAACTCGCGTATTCACCCCCCCTCTTGGCGACATCAAGGCCCTTTCAATTCCGCGTTCCAGATATCACTGTGTACCACAACGTACAAACTTGGCTTGGGCAGCTGCAGACGCTGGTTGTCCGTGTAGAGCCACTTTTGTTTGCAGTCTTGATTGGAGTCAATCAGCTTGTACTCAAAGTACACGCCAGACAACTTCTCGCGCTTCTGGATTTCGGCGGCACCGACTACATGTGGGGCCTAGGTGTTGGGTTGTGGCTTCAATCAGAACAGCTTCTTGAACAACCTCCAGTGCGGCCGGATCCCTAGAAATTCCTTGTAGAAATGCACATAGATTGAGATCTGGAATATACCATTGGGATTCCGATGGACATGCTCGATCTGATAGTACTCAAGCAACCTGCGAAAGGAATCCGACACCGGGAGTGCCAGCCCACGCTTGCAGAAGTGGCCGTCTAGGTTCTTCTCCATCGGTCACTCGTCTCCAGCGGCGGCGTTCTAGCCTTCGATCACCTGGTCCCGCAGGAACCCGATGTCGACCAGCGCCTGGATGTCGACATGCTTCAACTTGGACTTCTTCCAGGGGGCTAGCCTGGTTCTTCTGCGGTGACGTCTGCAGGGAATCTTTCTTCTTTCCCCCCGACCGCCTTCTTCTTCTGCATCTGTGCTGCTGACAGCCCGCTCTTCATTCTCGTGGCCACGAGCGTCTTCACTCGCATTCGCTCAGGGGCTACGTGGTGGTGCGGGGTGATGGCGTGGATTTCTCAACTACGGCGGTGGCGGAAGCATATGTGGAAGATGGAAAGACTTGGGCAATTTCTTTGCGGCAGATGCAAATGGGAAAACCCTAACGAGTCGCCCCTTTATTTATAACCACATGGCCTCTTCATAGTGTAGCGGACCGTTCAACTTCCACGACCTAGCGCTCTAAATCTCGGAGGCTTAACGACAGATCTAGCGATCGGAAGACCACTGGCTATGGATTATCAACCACGACCACATTCTACAATCAAGATTGATCCTTCAAATCGAGAGATGGCTCGACTCAAGGCTCAAGGGCTCCGTGCCACGTGTCCTTTGGTTTTCTCTCCGGATTTTCCGTGATAAGATTGGTAGGATTTCAAAATTGACCCTCAGCTAGAATCTGCGATTCGACCTAAGGCTCGGTGGCTACATTCCATATTGAATGCGATTTTTGCAAATCACATTACCATATGGATCTTCTAAGCGAAGACATCAAGACAACCACGGGAACCTTTGAAGACCTTCAAGAGAAGAACTTGGGGACGCTTGGGAACTACTCGCGAAGCCCTCAAGACTACTCGTGGACTGCTGGAGTACCTTCCAGCTTCGTGGCAGTTCAAGTACTATTGAAGACTTTAGCTTGTAGCGCTCGGGGATGCTTGGGAACTACTCGCGGAAGTCTCCAAGACTACTCAAACTTGTTGCACTCCACTACAAAGTACTCGGGGGCTTGTCGTACTAGTATCCATGGGCCCACCACAGGGATGGACCTACCCGTGCACATGACTACCCGTAGGGGTTTATTCTACTCATGGGCCACGGCGCAAGACGACGTGGGCCACAATACTAAACAAGACTACACAGGACTAGTACTAGAATAGGAAAGCTTATCATGTACACTGCCATATGCTACTCCTAGTCGTACCCGACTAGTACTCCTATACTCAAACCGACTTGTAACCCTACCTCCTCATGCATATAAGCCGAGGCAAGGACACCCCCAAACAACACCTGAAACTTACGCAATCAATCAAGAGCCACGCAGCATACAAGACGTAGGGTATTACACAAATTGCGGTCCGAACCTGTCTAAATTGTGTGCCTCGTGTCTCACCTTCGAGTTCCTAATCTCGGCGAACCCCACCGCACAATCTACTACCTTAGGCATCCTCTGGGTATGTTTGCCGGGTCTAAACACCGACAATGTGATCCATTTGAAGTCCAACTAAAATCAGCTTCTCATCCTGTCCAATCCTATTAATTAGTCTCCTCATCCAATTCAGTCCAATCCAATGCCATCTAAATCCAAATTCATCCAATAATATCCAAACAAAGCACCTGACGTGCATCATGATTGACATGCGGTAGGCTCGCCTGCAGATGTCTTCCCTGGCCGCGGCAAGCGCCGACAAATGTCGACTCCTGCCTGGCAGCCACGGCAAACTCTAGTGCCACTTGCTATGCCATGGCGCCACAGTCTCGGCTAGTTACGGCGTACATCATCAGCCCCTCCTGAACGACGTCGTTCCCCAGAACCGCTGTCGCTCCCTCGAACCAAACAACCCCACCGTTGCCGCTACCGTCCACCGCCACCACCGACGCTAGAAGGTTTATGTGTGCATCTAACCCTCATAACCCGCTGCGGCGTCGTCGCCATGTGACTGTCATCTCAAAGGCAAGCTCGTAGAAGGAGATGATGAGCATGAACACAGCAAACGGGCAAAACCTACCTGCGTGAGGATGGATCCCGCCGCTGTTGTCGCCGCGGCCAGAGAAGCTCCCGTCCGAAGAGGAGGTGTCGCTGAGCAACACTACGGCGAAGGTAAGCACGCGATGGAATTGTGATTTGCAAATTGAATTGTTGCCTGTTGATGAGTTGTAAGCCTGTGACGTGACGACATTGAAGTTCAGCTGCAGTCATCACAAAAATCCAATAGGATGTGGATTATCCTGCTTATATTGGTAATGTTTGGTAGGTGGGTGAAAAATTTTTCACCCAAAGAATCTTCCATGCATGAAGTACTAAATGAACTCTGTTTGCAAAACCTTTTCACAGATGAGTGCAACTTTGCGCGATGAATCTAATGAGCATAATTAATCATGATTTGCTACCATAATGCTACAGTAATCATCGTCTAACGATGCGGTTAAAGAAGGTTATTAGATTAATCTCGCGATTTTCCTTGGGGTTGTGAAGATAATTTTGCAAACTGACTTTATTTATTACCTTTAATTAATGGTGAAAGGAGGATGAAAATTTTTTACTCTTCCAACCAAAAACTGCCATTGTTCAGCCAAACCCAACATTGTTGGATGTAAAGCTAATGGATGCTCATATCCAAATATGTCCAAATCCAACTACACCCAAGTGCCAAAAATCCAATTGGCTTTGGACTAAGCTAAATCCATTACCAGGTCTAGGTAGTGCAACCCACTTTTAACTTGTTGGGCTTAAAAGGAATTAAAAGAATGTGATTGCTTATGTGATTGATCTATTTTTTGAAGTTAACATGTGATTTCTAGTCCCAAGTTTTTAATTACCAAAAATTAAAACACTGATCTATAACAACTATATAGGTGAGACCCACTACAAGTCATGGATAGATTTCTCTCAACATGCAAGCATTCCACGTCACCATCCACTATACGATATGTCAACATCCACTATACACCATGTCACCATCCACTAGATCATATATTTAGGTCTTCAACTGATTTTTTGTGGTTAATATCATACCTTTGTGAGTAACATGCTACAAAATTCCCGTAGTAAAGAAAATGTAGGATCAATAATTTAGAATGGTTCTCTCTCAACAAAATTATCATGTTTACATGTATAATGTTGTTTACAAAAGAATATTGTCATGAAATCACTTTGGTATTCCTACTTTCACATTGCACCTTAAAATTTTGTTTAAAAAATTTTCACAGCATCGTGTGGGGTATCACCTAGTTGCTAAGAAAGTTGGGGGAGGGAGAAGCTCTAATTCCACGTCCATGACCAGGTTAGTGTTGTTGGCGTCTGAAAAGAGACCCGACCTAGCGAGAAGCTCAACATGCCGATCAAGAACAACCACTATTCTTGGGTCCAACACTACTTTATCTACAAGGATGACTTCACCAACTTAGGAAGCATCCGTGGTTGCTCCTAATGTTGGTATAAGATTGATCTCGCTCAATTCCAATTAAAACATAATCAATTTGGGCATCTTTAGTTCGGTAGAAATTTTTGGAGAAATTTTTGCAGGCTCTTTTCAAGGTCTATTAGGGATATTAAACGCAGACTTATTACAAAACTAATTACACTAACAGACGGGAATTCGCGAGACGAATTCATTAAGACTAATTATGCTATCATTAAAGATTGTTTAATGTAACATGATGTTGTCTAATCATGACATAATTAGACTCGTTAGATTCGTCTCGAAAATGAGAAGGGTTATGAAATGGGTTTTATCATTAATCTACGTTTAATACTTCTAATTAATTTCCAAAAATTCATAGAGAAATTTTTGGAGAAATTTTTGCGAATAATCAGGGCCTAATGCGGATGAAGAGAAAGAAAATGAAAATAAGGTTGAAGAAGAAGAGAAAGAGAAGGTGAAGGAAGTAGGAGAAGTGAATCTCTCCCATATCCAAAAGTTAGATGGGCTCATAAGCGGAGATCCCCATACGGTAGAGTGGGGCAGCTGCCCCAGCTAACCCAGTGGAGCAAAACCCTGCTACCCCCTCTTCCTCGTGAGATTTGGATGTGAAATCTAGTCATAAGCGTTTGTTGACGTCGACCGAAGGAAGAAGAAAGAGAAATAGAAACAAACCGTTATTAGACTGTATAGGCCAACTAGGCCATCAAGTCTACATAAAGAAGTAGAAGCCTAAATGGCAAAAGGCCCAATCTCTGCTTAATGCATAATGCGCCAACCTCCGACAACCATCCAATTCTGCCTCTGCTCGTTGCCTGTCGTTGTCCACTCTGGCGCCTGCTGCCTGCCGTCGGCCACCCCGTAGCCAAGCCATGGCCGCTGATCGCTCCCAACCAAGCTATACCTAGGGGCAAGGCTCTTGAGAAAAATATGTCTATTTTGCCAACACCAATATGACTATCACTACGTGAAACGCATCCTTTGCCGTGAGCCCGATCCTCACGTCAAAGGCCCTAATACTCACGGCAACGAGTTTGCCGTGAGTAGCCGCCGACAAAGGACTCACAACAAAGTTCTACCGGCAAACAGCAAATTTTCCGTGAGCCTTGCCCTTGACTCACGACAAATGTTGTCGTGAGTGGTCTTCACCTCACGACAACCTGTGCTAACGGTCACGGCATGGAGGCTGCGTGATGGTGCTCTTGCCACAAGCCTCACGTCTGGCTCACGGGAAAAAGACTACACGTGGTAGCTGGCGTCAGCCGCCTTTGCCGTGAGCCAAGTGGGCAACTCACGGCACTAGCGTGCAATGTGGCAGCTGACGTCAACCGCTGTTGTCATGAGCCAAGGATGCAACTCATGGCAAAGAGCGCTGACGTGGTAGCTAGTGTAAGCCTCTTTGCCGTGAGCCAGGCATGTGGCTCACGGCAAAGGTGGTCTCGCAGATGCCAGGTGTGGTGCCTTTGCCGTGAGCTTTGGCTCTTGCTCACGACAAAGACAACATCTTTTCCGTGAGCAATGGCTATTACTCACGGCAAAGGACCTGTTTCATCTTTTTTTGTTTTTTTCCAAAATCTTATATGCAGCCCCACATTCAATACAACATTACAAGCAGCTAAAATATCATCAAAATCATCACACGCATTTCAAATATCACCATAATCATCACAGGTAGTTCAAATATCACCATAATCATCACAGGAAGTTCAAATACCATAACTAACACATGTAGTCCACATAAGCATCACATAGAGTGTAAGTATCACCATAACCACACAGGATGTTTAAGTAGTATACAAATGCAAAATAAGTCCACAACCACTAGTCCAAATGCAAAGACAGCCCCTAACTCACTCCTGCGGCGACAATCCTGGCTGCTGCTGCGGCGACGGCTGTAGTGGCTGCTGCAGCGACTGCGTCCCCAACTCCCCAGGTGGCGGATGCGGCCATGAGTAAGCTGGTGAGCCGCCGGTGGGCGGCAACGGCCCCATGCCCGGCAGGACATGCGGCCACGACGGCCACATGTAAGTAGAGCCACGAGACGCTTGCCCCCACGGTCCCGTCCCTATGAACCACGGAGGCCACTGAGGCAGCAACATGTCCACTACACTGGGGCTATCATTTGATGCCGCCGACAAATTTTGCACAAGATTTTAAGTCAAAATATGAACTAAAGATCTAAGTCATTCTAGGTTTCTAAGTCATTCTACATTTCTAATTCATTCTAAGCTCTAAGTCATAACTAGAAATGAAAAGACAAGTGGGAAATAAACTCATCGAAGTACCGGAAGGTCTAGGTGGAAGGAAGAGCACATGTGGAGAAGGGAGTTGCACTTGTGGTTGTGATTGAGCAATCATCGTAGAAAGACCTTGCATGTACTGAAGCACCTGCTGCATCTGCTGCTGACTGACCTCGACATACTGCTGCATCTGCTACTGGCTGGCCGCCTGCTCCTTCTGTCGTTCGAACCTCCCTTCTGCAAGCCGGGCCTATATTTTTTGACACCAACATTAGAATACAAAGCAGACATATATTCATGGTCAATGAACAACGGATATAGACATCAAATAACCTGGACTGTCTCCAGCAAGGTCTCATCAACTTTCGGTCGTCATTGTACGGGCGGGGTTGAGCTTGTGCTCCGAGCTTTCACCGCTGGGAGACTTGGAACATCGGCTCAATGATGTTGTCACCAACAAAGTACCGACCATGCTTCTTGCCCTGCCCAATCCTCATAATGACTTCTCCATCAAGGGGCGCCCTCCTCGGATCGAACTCTGGCCCATGGACCTCCCTTGCCATCATGTTGTACCGAACGAGGCGGGGCTAGATCGTCGGGTTGGTGTATGCCTCCGGTGGGTCTACCTTGTTGTAGGTGATGTTCGACGTCACCTTACCGTTGTGAGCCAAAGCATATGCCTCGAGCTGGGAGCAAGGCTGGTCACCATGTGAACAAGACTGCAACCGACAACAAGATTATCACAAATAATGCAAAATTGTGAGAATTACAATAATGAAATGATTTCACGTACCCATCTGGCCACATATCGGCTTAGGATTAGGTTGCCTTGATAGTGTGCCGGACCTGGCATCTTCAAACGCCGTTCCCGGCGCTCGAGGTGCAACTTGTCCCACTCCGGGTCCAGCCACATATCCACTAGCATTGCCCAAGCCCGTCGATTGCTGCTACACCACCAAGGAGGCACTTGCGCGTCATCAAGTGGATGTCATACAAGAAGATCAAATTGACCATACATGAACTAAGAAAAGTCAATATTGTCGTGATATGTACTTTACCCTCAACCATTCTTCTCTGGGCAGCCTCTCGTTTCTTGCTTCCTCTTTGGTGATTTTCAACTTCTTGTGCTTTGTGTAGTAGAAAACGATAGTGCAAACACGTGCCTCGTAAATCATATCATGAACCAGCTTTTGACAGGCATGCCTCGCCACCTCATTCGCCCTATCTAGAAATCCCTCCTCAAATATGAAGAAATCCTGCATATACAAGTGTTCTCAATACTTTAGGAATATACAATGTTAATGGGATGTATTGAGATAAGAGGAAGACTTACCCATAGTTCTCCAACCACCCACCCGGCCTTGGTCTGGAAATTCCTTTCGTCCCGATCATCTTGATTGATCACGGTGACGTAGTGGTTAAACGTCTCTGCTAGGTCCTCTCGGTCGCCAACCTCCACCTCCCCGGGCCAGTGAACCCTGCTCAAAATACCGAAGATGCCATTGGGAAGACGTTTGTGACCACCTGCAATAACTTGCATCCATCCCCTGCCAAATTGGTCATGACAAATTAATAGTTTCAATTGTGAATTAAAACATAACCAATGAAAAAGCAATGATAAATTACCTTTTCTCATCGGGGGTAATAATCAGTCGGTCCGCAAGCACTATGGGTCGTGTCAGAAGCTTTGAAGGGCCTCGCAACTAGATAGCACATGTGTTCTCCCCATCCTCCTGCTTCCCCTCCCCCTCTTCCTCACCATCACCATCACCCCCACTCTGCTCCCTCTCCCTCTCCATCTCCATCTCCCTATCCTCCACCCTATGCATCTCCATCTCCTCCTCAATATCCTCCCTATCCCTCTCCACCCTCTCCCTCTTCTCCTCCTCCTCCTGCTCGACCACCATAGGAGAGGGGGGCGATTTGCGAACCCCCTCCCTCCAGACGAAGAAGAACCCGAAGGAGAGGGTGACCTCTGGCGACCACCCCTCCCTCCTCCTCCTCCTCCAGACAGAGGTCCACGCTCTGGAGTGGGTGACCTCTTGCGACCCCTCCTCCCACATGCCCTGGATCCCTCAGCCGTCTCGGAGCCGTCAAGGGTGCCAGGAGGGTAGAAGTTGTTGAGGTTCCTCGTCACCCACGACCGCCGCACGCCCGAGGCATCTTTGTTCAATCAACTGCAATTAAAAAGAGTAAATCAATTATTAGTACATGTATTAGAAAGAAAAGAGTACAACTACTAAATAAAAACATAATTAATATAGTAAGTACAAGTATTTATAGTAAAAGTAATTTGCCTTAGATATTTTGTCTTTTCATAAGACCTTGAACTTGGAGCACAGAAGAACACAAGAACTACAAAAAGGGGGTTCATGGCAACACGAAAGCATGAGACACAACAAGCCCAACCACCATATCATCACGACCGACCTGTTGGGCATGGATGTGTCTCATGCTTTGATGACAACCATGAGAAGCATATAATTGAACAACACAAGCTCAAGGTCATTATATGTTACCCAACAAGAATATTAGATAAGTTTTGATATCATCATATGCATGATTAAAGTTGAATTTAAAATCAAACAAAATTTCAACAACACCTCCTATTGACGCAAAAAACGGAATAAAGTCTTTCACGGCAACAAGTAATGGATCCCCGGGATGTAACAAGGCGTACCAGCCGACCTGACCTGTTGATCGGCACAGAAAGATAGGAAACGTTAGATGCGGGTTAGATCAGCTAGAGAACCGATGTGGGTCTTCAACAAGTAACAGCCCGATCGGCCAATACGACTGTAGAACGAGTCGGCTAACTGGAGCAGCCGAAGTGCAAGTATAACCAAAACGGCTAAATCAGCCGATTTGATGACGTAGGCAAAGTGCAAGTAAAAACAAAGCAAACTAAGCACTACGAAACAACACTCGAGACCAATCTGAATCAGCTGTATCGTGATGAGAACGATGCAGGAGCGAGAATAGGCGATACAATACGACCATGAGCCGGATAAATTGGTGATAAAAGCAAAATAAACAAGAAAAGACTTGAAAATCTAGCTGATATCGATAAGTTGTGAATAAAACTTAGACGAAACCACAACGATGTGCCACGAGGTTAAAGCCTAGTTATTATTCGATAAAACGGTACTTACAAGCTTGCCGGAGGTCGATCGATGCAGCCCGACGAGCTAGAAGAATGTGTTTGAAGAAACAAGAAAATAAGAAGAAGTAAAAACGGGGTGGCGAAGTCGCCGACTTGGAAAAGTAAAGGTTTTGTGTATATTGGTGTGTACAATATTTCTCTGACCATGTAGGGTCGCTATTTATGTCCTGAGGACGACTTGACTCCTAGTCGATGACGACAACATTTACTTGAATCTAAAGAAACAAAAAACCAAAAACTTAACGATTCCTATAGGAATCAGACTCTCTAAACTGATTTTGACCCGATGTCAACTTGACTGTTGACCCGCCTCCGTCTTCCTTGCTTCTGGCGTATTCTTCTTCTGCCACATTTCTTCTCCATCAATCGGCTGACCCCAGATCGGCTGGTCGCTTTTCTCCTTTCCTCATCAGCTTTGAGGTCATCCCGATGTCTCTTCCGCTATTCTCCGACATGTGTCAAAAAACGGTGTCAACACATGCCCCCCAGTTCCAGAGTAAATATCTTTTGCTCCGAAATTTACTCGATTTTAGTTTCTTTCCCCAGATACATCTCTTAAACTTCGAGTTTCTAGAGGTCATAAATATCACCTCCCCTTGCTGTTCTCTCTGCATATGCTGCCTTTCTACGGTCATTTCATATCTTCCAAATTGATTAAATCTGTGATCGATCTTTTCACCGTATTCCATGGCTTCTGCTAATGACGACAGTCACAATAATTCAGGTAACCTTTTTATTGACTTTCTCGATCTAAAGTGGTTAACCAACCAATTATTTTTCTGGAGTTATCCATGGTTTGGTCATGACATCCTGAGGATTTCTTGCTGATATTTCAGGTGCCACAGCTCCTAGAGCTCCTCAGAAAAGAAAGGTTATTGCTAGGAAGATCTTGATTAATGATTCGAAGAAAATTAAAGTGTCTGCTGATGCTTCTGTTGGTGATGTATCTATTGAAACAAATCTGCAGTCGATATATCAGCCGATGTAACGCTGGTGTGGATCTTTCTTCCTTTTCTTTTGATACATTCTCTATTACCTTGTCCTTCTCCATCTGTAGTCTCCTTTAAGAAAAAGGCTTTATCAGCTCAAGACATTGTGTCAGAGTCAAAGCAAACCGAAGAAAATCCAACATCAGCCAACTCTCTTTAGGGATATCAAGCCGATGGTGATATAGAATCGGCTTTTTATGATGAGCCTGTAGCTGTTATCTTGATTGATGAAGATGAACCAGTCATATTGAGACCTGATCCAGCTGTAAGAATCTCCTTCTCTTTGTAAATATTGCCATATATTTTATTAATAATTCTCCTTTTTGATCTGCTTTCTTGTCTTTTGTAGATCCACAATGATCCCTCCATCAGCAGTTCTTCCCGTGTATTGTCATCAAGTTCTCTTTTTGACAATGTTCGGGCACGTCTTCGAGAGATGTTGCTTGTCCTTGATCAGAATATCAGTCAATTGTTTCAAGAAGCGGAACCAGTCAGACAAATTTATAAGCAAATCAGAGGACAATTGCCAACTGAAGTGAAGAATAGACTCCATCCGGTTGCTTTCATAGAAACTTATCAGCTTCATGTTAAACATGCACAATATCGTCTAGAGGAGAGGATCCATCAAGAGCAGTTGGTATTAGATCGAAAAGTTCTTGATTCTCAGGTGGTCGACTTGGATAATAGGATCCATGTTTTGTCCTCTTCTCGTCCTGAGATTGCCGCTACTGTTGACCGAATGAAGAGCAGGCGAGCAGAATTAAAGCAACTCGAGGAATATTTATCCTTGGAGGAGACAAAACTATCAAGCCTTCCAAACCTGATCAATAGTATGGGTCAGTGTTTTGGCCACTGAGCCTACCAAGGGGTACCCGAGGTAGTAGATTGTGCGGTGGAGGATCGCCAGACCTGGAACTCAAAGGTACGCGCGAGGACACAGGACACAGATTTATACAGGTTCGGGCCGCCGGAGTAGCGGACCCTACGTCCTGTTTGGAGTATCATGCATGGCGCCCTGCGCTTGGGTGTTCCCCGGAGGGGTTGGGGGATTTACCTGTCCTCCTAGGTACCCGGCCTTCCTTTATATAGTCCAGGGGGCGGGTTCCTAGTCGGTTACAAGATAGGAGTCCTAGTAGGATTACATGGTACGAGTCCTAGTAGGATTACAAGAATTTATGGTATGAGTTCGTATTCTGGCACCTGATATAACAAATTCCCAGGTTGAGACATTTGATCCCACAATGCTGCCTGATACATGGCATTATTGTATTGTTCTTGTAAATTCGCAGCATAGGTTCTACCTGCATAAGCTTGATCAGCTGGGCTCATCTGTTCTGGAGTCAATGGATGACTTATGATGGGTTGACCAACTGCTGCCCCACTAGTAGTCACTTGCGTTGGAGTTTTCTGCATGCTAGAATTCTCTTGAGCCGATTGAATAGGCTTTACCATGTGCATATGTAACGGCTGAATATCATAATGCTGTACTTTGAGAGTCTTTGGTTCAATGAAAGAAAATATAATTCCCTTGTCATGCTGTACTGCACTTCCAATTAACTCTCCAAACTTTGCAGCATACGGACCAGTAGAGGTTTCTCCTACTTTTTGAGTTGTTTCCGTCGCAACACCCTTGCCATTTGTGTCTTTTTCTAAAAGAATCGTTGGCGCATCAGGGATAACAGGTACATGACTTGGAGAACTTGAAGGATCAACAATTCTAGTCGTGGTTGCTGACAGAATAGGTGTCATATGAGAAACACCATCTGAAGTGGATAGTCCCGGCTGACCAGCCGATTTTTCATGACTAAATCTCATGGCAGCAATAGTTGGAATTGTTGTGCCAGGTTGATAGTATACTGGTCCTTTGTATCCATTTGTGAGTTCATCTCTGAGCACTTCTTTCACAGAATCTTGCACTGTACTGTTGAAAACAGAAGACCGATCAATAAAAGATTGATGCATGGCCTTTGTCATCTTGTCTTGCAGCTTCCCAGGGTCTGCTTGTATTATCAACTCATGAGGTTTTGGAAGAGGAGTTTTCTTGATAGCTCCTTGCTTGGTTAAGCCGAAACTGCCCATCAAAAGATGACCATATTCCGCCATGCGCTCATCGAACTCAGCTTTGTATTCTTCTCGAACTTGATCTAACGTGATAGCTTGGGTCTTGTCTCCACTAGCCTCTTTAGGAAGTTTTGGTCCTGACATTGTTGACTGATTCTTCGTGTCCCACCAGGCGTGCCAAGATGTGTTGACGCAAAAAACGGAATAAAGTCTTTCACGACAATACGTAACGGATCCCCGAGATGTAACAAGGCGTGCCAGCCGAACTGACCTGTTGATCGGCACGGAAAGATAGGAAACGTTAGATGCGGGTTAGAGCGGCTAGAGAACCGATGTGGGTCTTCAACAAGTAACAGCCCGATCGGTCGATACGACTGTAGAACGAGTCGGCTAACTGGAGCAACCGAAGCGCAAGTATAACCAAAATGGCTAAATCAACCGATTCGATGACGTAGGCAAAGCACAAGCAAAAGTAAAGCAAACTAAGCGCTACGAAACAACACTCGAGACCAATCTGAATCGGCTGTATCGTGATGAAAACTATGCAGGAGCGAGAATAGCTGATATGATACGATGACGAGCTGGATAAATTGGTGATAAAAGCTAAATAAACAAGAAAAGACTTGCAAATCCAGCTGATATCGATAAGTTGTGAATAAAACTTAGACAAAACCACAGCGATGCGCCTGGAGGTTAAAGCCCATTTATTATTTGATAATACGATACTTACAAGCTTGCCGGATAACGATGCCGATGGATAACCATCGCCCGTGCCCAAGTCCATACCCGTGCTATCTGGGGAGGGTATGAATTACCCATTTTAACATGGATAAGGGTAGGATAAATGCAGGTAATACCCAATTTATCCACGTACCCGTTCGTATACGAGTGATGAGCTTGCTATATCCTTCTTCTCCACCGAGTCAACTGCTACCTTGTTGCATAGTTGCATGTACCTACAGCACATCAGCGCCATTAACAAGATCGAGCTCTACAACAACTGCCTCGGCCCCGCCCCATTCCAGCCGAGAACACGGAAAGCTCAGGGCCTCAGGGGAATCGATTTCGCCATGAACAAGCTCCATGGCGCCATCCCGGAGGACCTCTTCCGCGCGCTCAAGCTCGCCGAGGAGCTGCAGCACGCCAGCACGTCGTCATCAGCAGCGTACTCAACTAGTCGGCCCCGAACGCCTCGCACCACCCCTTGGCACCGCGGATGGGTCTCCCGCACGCCATCCCGCAGAGGTCAACCCAGCGGTGGAGGTGGTTGCGCATGTCGATGCGGCGCCACAGCATGGTGTCGCCGCGCGCGGCGCAACGCCAGGAGCCGCACACCCGCCCGACCCTCAAGGATCTCGACGTAGTTGAGCTTCAGAGTTCAGACGATGCTTCAGAGTTCAGACGATGACCGCGAGCGCGTCCCGCGGCAGCCAGCAGCGCCGCCCAGCTCCTTGCCGCTATCGGTGGCTCCGCGGGAGTGCACCACCCTGCTTCTTTTATCCACTAGATTATCCATATCCGTTGGTTATTATCCTACCCATTTGATATTAGATAATTGAGGATGGGTAATTTGTGGGGATGGGCATGGGTGACCCATCTCTTAACCAACGGCATCGTTATTGCCGGAGGTCGATCGATGCAGCCCGATGAGCTAGAAGAACGGCATTTGAAAAAACAAGAAAATAAGAAGAAGTAAAAAGGGGTGGCGAAGTCGCCGACTTGGAAAAGTAAAGGTTTTGTGTATATTGGTGTGTACAATCTTTCTCTGACCACGCAGGGTCGCTATTTATGTCCTGAGGACAACTTGACTCCTAGTCGATGACGACAACATTTACTTGAATCTAAAGAAACAAAACTACCAAAAACTTAACGATTCCTATAGGAATCGGACTCTCTAAACTGATTTTGACCCGATGTCAACTTGACTGTTGACCCGCCTCCGTCTTCCTTCCTTCTGGCGTATTCTTCTTCTACCACATTTCTTCTCCATCAACCGGTTAACCCCAGATCGGCTGGTTGCTTTTCTCCTTTCCTCATCAGCTTTGAGGTCTTCCCGATGTCTCTTCGGCTATTCTCCGACATGTGTAAAAAAAATGGTGTCAACACCTCCCCTACACAGAGAGGTTTTCAAAACCTGCAACAAAATAACCACATTCCAAAATAGTAATTTGCCTCAGTTTGTTGCGTTGCATTGACCTTGAACTTAGAGCATAGATCATCAACAACACGGATCAAAGAGGGTTTATTACAGCCATGGAACTCAGCGACACACCCATCCCAACCATGTTATTGCTTGGGAATGGATGTGTCGCACAGTTTGATGACAACCATGAGAAGCATATAACTATACAACACAAGCTCAAGGTCATTATATTGTACCCAGCAAAAACACTAGGTAAAATCCATATCATCATCGGCATATGAGAAGTTAAATCAAACCGAATCAAAATTGCTAACTAAATCCACTTCCTAACTAAAATCCATTTCCTAACTAAAATCCATTTCCTAACTAAAATTGCTAACTAACAGAATCAAAATCCTAACTAACTTAACTAAGTGCAGGATCCTCACCTTAATAGGCGCCGGTGAGGGGCCGACAAGGTAGCCGACGAGGTGGGTGGGGGCAGCGATCAGCCTCTCCCCCGACGGCTGTGGGGAGAGCACGTGGCCGCGGCACGGGCCGGCCTCTCCCCCGACAGAGTTGGGGAGTGGAGGTGGCCGCGGCCGGATCTGGAACGCTGGGGGAGAGGAGGTGGATGCGGCTGGAGTCCTGGAAGAGCACAGTGGCGGCCGGCGTCGGGGAGCACGGACGCGTGCCGGTGTCGGGGAGGACGGCGGCGGGGCCGGGTGCGTGGCTCGTCAGTCGTGTCAGGAAGGACGGCGGTGGGGAGGACGACGGCGGGGAGGACGGCGGTCGGTAGCAGGGAGCACGGATGGCGCGACTGGCCTCGGGGAGGACGGTGGCTGGGGCGGTGGCGTGGCAGTTGCGGTTGGGAGAACGGACGGTGCGGCCGGCGTCAGGGAGGACGACGGCGGGGTCGGGTGCGCGAGTGCGGCGGTGGCGGCGGGGAGGATGACAGTCGTGTTGGTGGAGCGCGCGTGTGTGTTGGGTGCGTGTGTGGAGTGTGGAGTGTGGAGGGAATAGAGTGGGTTAGTGTGTGGCTGACGTGTGGGGCCACCGGCCCTTTGCCGTGATCTAGATCCGGGGCTCATGGCAAACGACCGGTGGTCCCACAGGTCAGCTGCACACGAACCTAGGGATCCAAGAGCAGAGGCACCTTCTATTTGCCGTGAGTCAGATCTAAGACTCACGGCAACCATAACGGCCGCGTGGCACGGCCGCAAACTTTGTCGTGAGCAACACGCAGCTCACGATAACCAACTCTCATTTGCCGTGAGCCACTCACGCAAAGTAGACTGAAATAAAATTTCTTAATTTTCCTTTCGTTTTTTAACTATATTCTTCAAACTTTTTTAGTGCATTGTGATAGTAACTTGCTAAGCTAACTATACAATGTCAATTTTAAACTTTGACGGATTAAAAATGTTAGTTTCATTGTATTTTCAGCTTTAATTCATCATTTCATGTAGTTCGATAATGATAAAATGAAGGACCGATTAGGCGAACCAGAGAGGGGGGAGTGAATGGGAGCCGATAAAAATTCTTCTCAAAGGAGATGAGAACTCCAACAAGACGAACATGGCTTCCAAAACACGTCTCCGACTCAACTACCCAAGTTGGTCAAGACCACGCAGCCACTGAAGTGCTACTGGTCCTAGGAATCAACAACCACCTACACCTACTCGAGAACGCAGCGGAAAAACTAACTCGAGCAGCTACTGGGCTACACCGGTCAGGCCGGTGAGCAGCACCGGTCAGACCGGTCCCTGCTGGCAAAATCTGAGAACTTCCATAGAAGGCCTCTACACCGGTCAGGCCGGTGTAGCTCGCCGGTCAGACCGGTCCAAGCCAGGAAATCCCAAATCCACCAAACTGACCTACCGAGCTCCAAACAGGACCAAACCCGAAACAGCAGCAACACAGGACAACAGGGAACTCACCAAGATGTTCACCCGAGCAAAACTCAATAGAGAGTCTACACCGGTCAGACCGGTGAGAGGCACCGGTCAGACCGGTGTGACCTGAGCTCTCGGGATGAACAGCGCCCGCGGGTCAACTCCCCCAAATCCAACTCCCGATCTCCCGAATCGCTACACGGTCTTGCACAAGACTTTGGGGATAGTAGGAACACCTCATGGGCACTCCATAGCCAAGATTTGGTCCACCAAAACTTGTCAAAACAAGAGGAATCGAGGAAATCCCACCAAGAACGCCTCTAACCCTAGAGCCAAGAAAACCCCAAAATCGAGCCCCTTTGTTCACGGATTTGGGTGGGGAATCAAAGGGAAAAGAACCACGAAGGGTTCACACATACATCCCCCACCAAATCCCAAAGAGAAAGGCATCGAAATCGCTCCAAGAAAATCGCCAAGAAAGGGCTCCGAAAATCACCAAAAAGGAGAAACGGGAAAGACACATCCAAGCCTTGAGGAACCACGCCGAATCATCTATACATACCAAAGAGGTTCATACAAGGTCTAGCTTGCCGCCCGATCATCCTTCCCTCTCACAAGATCTCACCATGAAGCTCTCAAGCTAGTCCTACGAAAAATCCTAAGGAAAATAGGAAGGAAAATAGGAAAACCAAATGAGCTAGGGTTCCAAGAGATGGCTGCCATCCTCTCACCACTTGGGTTATATGGAGGCAACCGAAAGACGAAAATACCCTTACTAGCTAACTAGGGATACATGCCCCTCAAGGGCGAATTCGGAAATCTTTGTCTTCGCTCCATCGGACGGATGCCCAGCGACCGCAAACTTGCTTAGCCTCGACGCAAGCCTTGCGATCCCGACGCGTGTCCTCCGCTTTGAAGATTCCGGACTGCGTCGTCGCACACCGGTCAGACCGGTACCCACCGGTCAGACCGGTCAGACCCACCGGTCAGACCGGTCTGGAGCTGCTGCACCTCCGTCTTCGGTTCTTCGGTCTTGGCTTTGTGGATCAACCAAGGAACCCAGTGGTTTTCTGGTGAACCACCGGAAACACCGCGAACTCGTTGTAGCCTCCGCCAATCACCACTCATGACTCGGCTCCCACGTAGTCCCGGCTCGACCTTGGTTTTGAGGCTCAACCAAGAAACCATCCATGACTTCATCTTGCCGTTCTTGCCACCATGCGGCCCGCACTTGACCCCGCTGGCCACCGGGTCCCTCAAACCAAGCCTACTTGTCTTCTCCACACATGGATGCCTCACCGGCAACGACCTTTCGCGCTTGTTCTTCACCTGCACCAACACCAGTCAAACCGCAACCTGCACCTGCAATACTTAGCTAAGAGTCAGTCCACACCACGTTGTCAATCACTCATCACACCAGGAAGCGACCATCCACCGGTCCTCGAACCACACCTGGCTCTCAATCTCCCCCTTGATGAGTGCATTGACAACACACACGTTTTGGCAACTGTTGACATTGCTAACGTCATCGACTAGAAACGGATATAAGATCCATCTCTATCGACGGCACCAGAAATGCAAAGGTATATTTTAACATGATGCTAAGTGTATATCAGATGTTGCTTTCAGATTAAACTAAAAGGTGAACTCCGACACGATTCATAGCACAACTCGATATAGGTTGTCAGCCCTGACAGGTGTGCCAGAAAACGCATGGATATGGTACTCTTACATATGCCTTGGATCTCTAGAAAAGAAGATATATATAAACAGGGGATCCGGAAGTGCACAGATATGAATATACCATTGTAGCATTTTAACCAGGAGTAAAACTAGGTATCGTATTTATATTCTACCACAGGGAAAGAAGTCTTTCTAATCCATAATAGCTAATACATGCTCATCTCTCAGTTTTATAATGTAGAGTGGCCAAAATATATCAATTGCTATAAACAGGGGTAAGTCACATAAAGATAAAGATATTGATAGCATTGTTCAAGTCATAACATCATGAGCAGCTAAAAAGTGTCATTATAGCAAGAGAAACATAGCAAAGTCTAGTTAGAGAGGATACTCCTCGGTAACTCTAAATTATATGTCAATGCAAACTATGATTAGTGCAAACATTTAACAATCATGGAAGAAGAACTATTATATTAATGCATGGGGAGACTATCCAGGAGGATCAAGGCCGAAACTTGAAACAACCCAAACAGTATAAGGCTCCACTAGTCCTATACACGGGGGGTGGACTGCGAAGGACTCAATAGTGCTGTCACCACCATGATCTACCACACGACCCGGCATATAGGGTGCAATCGCAGATAAATACAATATAAGCACCACGCTTACACTGTCTTTACCGTTCACCCATGTTAACAAATTATCAAGGTGAGGGCGATACGACTCCATACATGAATATAAAGGCAAATCAACTATGCTAAACATGTAATCATAGTAAACACCAAAGTATATAATGTCGAATATAATCATTGATAAGAACATATGTCTGTATAACAAATGTAATGAACTAGATAAGAACTTACAAGAGCGAAGCTAGATCAGTATCTCGATCAGCCTCTAGACGATCAGGAGCCAAGTAGACGCCTTGCCTCCACCTAGATCTAGACTAGCTAGCTACTCTGCTATATGGTGTTTCTAGGGCGTAGTATCTCTGAATGGATGACTTGATCTGGTGTATGCAAACTCAGGTTTCCAGATGCCTCTGCCAGGGGGCAGGGGGGCTGCTTATATAGCCCTGAGGGGTAGACGTGCGCCGTTTGATCAAACCGACCTAATGAGTGGTTTAGATTGATCCTCATAGGCGGTGGAAGAACCTTCTGGAAGTAGGGCTGAGGTGGCGCCCGGGGGAGACCGACCGGCCCCACCACCAGGCCGATCGGGCTGGGGTGGGCCCCCCTCGGGGCCCACTTCGGCCAGGTGGTCCGTCACTTCTTCTAGATGCTTCTTTCTTGGGTGCCAAGTCACGTTGAGTTCCGGAGCCTTCTGGAGTCTTCTAGATTCGATTCTTTTAGCACTTTTCCCGAATTGTTCCTGGATTTATATAATTTACCAAATCTCCAGACAAACTGTTAGTGGAACCCTATTCTAAGTTGATATTAACATTTATGCCCTTTTCTCATGTTTAGTTGACTTATAAATATATAGGATAAGATGTGTCAACAAACTCCCCCAAGCTTACCCTTTGCTAGTCCCTAGCAAAGATATGCTTTAGCAGGATCAGGAGTTGCTACAACGCTTTCACACCTCAAAAGTAATATGGTTTTCAAAACCAATTCTCCTCAACAAGATTGCTCTCTCTTACCTTCAACCTTTAAGCATAGCCTTTTCATAAATCTTAAGCAAATAAAAGACAAAACAATCAAGTCAAGCAGTATATCTCAAATTCTTTGATCAGCTATCATCCTGGGGTTTTGCACATTTTTCAGATAAAACTCAGAGATCCTGTGTATGACCTTCTCAAGCATGGAGTCACACTTGGCAAGATATGTATGGATGATAGTGTTGGATGGATGAGGGTGAAATGTGGTAAGCCTTTTAGCCTAGCTCTTGGACTATATCTCTCTTTCTAAGATTTTTAAGATCTGGGCTTTCCATTCTTGGAGAGGTGGGCTCTACTCGCCCTGGACTTTTGTCCATTTTTCTCTCTCCTTAGAGATGTGGGCTCTACTCGCCCTCGGACACGTGTCCATTATTCATCTCTAAATTTTTTTTAGGGAGGTAGGCCCTTCTCGCCTAGTATGACAATTGTCCTTTTCTCTCCCTCTCTCTTCTCACTTTTTCCTCTCTTTTTTCTTTTTTTTCGAATGTAGCCCCAGAATCCTTTTTAACATTGAGAGAGATATATCCTAGAGTTGCATGAGCTATATGGCTTGATGGAAAATGCGTACTTCCATGTCAGAAGCAGCATAAATGGTGGAATGGAATGATCTTGATGTGTATGACAAGCTCTTAAGGATCATAGACACAGGAACTCATCATATAAAATTTCATGATTTTTAAGATAAATCTAGGAATCAAGCTTCTCTAGGAAAATGATCAATAGCAACTCAACTTTTCATGAATCATCTTTCAAGGCCTAGACTCAGATTAAGCATGTACTTGCACAGGTTTTGGGTTTAGAGCAAATTAAGCATTTAAGCTTCAGGAGAATCTAGGTCTGAAAACTAAGCACTTTTAAAAGGAATTACGGCGGAGCAACTATTCATCATCTCCAAGCATATATCATCAAGATCATTATTAAAGAGAAAAGCCAACTAGCAGACTCTAGCATTTTATTCAAACTAAGACCTTTAACTAATATTCAAATAACTAGCTAAAAACATAGGATAGTGATACTTATCATGATAACTGGGGGTGCTCTCCCCCAAGCTGGATCTTGAAGTGATTCTTGATTCATCCTTGGAATTTGTTTGCCTTCAGGTCCTTATTAAATTCTCCCTGTAAATATTAGTCTCGCACATACCCGAAGGAACAAATTCTAGGATTATGCTATGAGCCTTCATGTGCCCACTTCTTTTTGGGTTTTTCTGAAATGTGTGGACCTTCATGTGCCCACGTATTTTTGTGAATTTTTATATGCAAAGGGGATGCTAAAACAAAAACATGTGAATGCAATTTTTATTTTTTTATTTTTTTATGCCGCCACGGTACGGAGTACATGGGGCCTTAAAGAATGCAAAAGCAGAAAATATTTTTATGATTTTTTTTCAATGCAGGTATAGGGAAATAAACATGCTAATCTAAATATGCAGTGCAGAATATAAAGATAAATACCGAGTTACCTCTCGGCGAGAGTTTAGAGTACTTACTCCCATGGCGTAGATGTAGTGGCCATTGATTGATCAGTTGATGACGCGGGTAATGTTGGTCTTCCGAAGGTGTACATTGATCTTTCTTCCTCCAAACTTGTTTCTTCGGTGGAGACCTTTCTGGAGTAACAGGTTCAGAATACTGGGCTGGTAGAAGCTGAGCGGACTTCTCCTTAATCTCTTCTTCAATGTTCTTGACATCCGTCAACTTTGTGTTCAGCTTGCGTTGTAATTTCTGAAGGCGTCTCCGCGTCTTGTTCTTCTTGGGCTGCTCAGGATCAGTATAAGTATTGAAGTAGCAGCGTACCTTTTTAGTTCTGAACTGGAAGTGGATCTCGCCAGTCCTGATGTAGATGATTGCTCTTGTTGTGTTCAGGAATGGTCTTCCAAGCACGATGGGAGGATCTTGCTCATCTCCCATGTCTATGACTAAAAAGTCAGTAAGGACATAGTGGTCCTTTATCTTGACAGGTACATCTCGTGCAATTCCTTCCGAGAACCGTTGTGATTGATCCGCCATCTGCAACATTATATATGTGGAATACAAAGGCAGGTCACCATATATTAATTCGTAGGTTACCTTAGACATTAGGTTGGTGCCCGATCTCGTGTCGCAGACAACTCGCTGGAAGTTCCATTGATTGATGGAGCAGTGGATTGATGGAACTCCAGGGTCTTCAAACTTTGGCAGTAATGGTGAAGGGAACAGGTTCTCATTCTCTGATTGAATCGTGTTGATCATCCAAACTTCCTCCACATGCGGTTGAGGTCGATTGTTCTTCTTATTCCTCCTTCTATCTCTTCTCTTCTTCTCGACAACTGGCTCATGTTCTTGGGGGTAAGGATATCGGGGGTGTGTAGGAGCTTTTAGGATCTTGTTCTTGAAATTGAATCTCTCCTTTCTCCCATTGATGGTGAAGACGATCTTAGCGGCGTCGGCGTAGATGATGGCTTTGGCTGTGGCAAGGAAAGGACGTCCCAAAATGATTGGAGCGTTCTCACTTCCCCCAGTCTCGACAACAGCGAAGTCGGCAGCCACGTAGGAGCGTCCTACCCCAGACATACGTCGTCTAGGATGCCCTCGGGGTAGCATAGTGACAAGTCTGCAAGCTGCAAGCACATGGTTGTATACAATAAAGGTGAACCATTGATTTTCTTATATATTACCTTAGGCATTATGTTGACGCTAGACCCAAAGTCACAAAGTGCATTCTTGAAGGTGTAGGCTCCAATAGTGATGGTGATGATGGGCCTTCCTGGATCTCCTCTTTTGGCGGGCATGCCCCAGTCAGTCCATCTTGGGCCTTCTTCTGTCTTACTCGAACACAGATCTGCAGAATAGATATCGACAAGATTTGCAGATTCTAATTCTTCCGGCTAGCCCGGAATCTTACCTGGGTTAGCCGTGGGAACAGATGATGCCAGCTGAGAAATCTGAGATTCTAGCATTTTATTAAAGCTATGTTGGTTCTTGATGGCAGAAGAAAAACTTTCCATTTTATTACTAATAGTTTCTAGCATTTTATCATTGGAAGCTAACTTCTTAGACAGATTATCCATAATTCTACCCTGGTTTTGGACTAAGTCTCTTAAAGGTGAGAATTTATTGGAAGAATTATTACCTTGATAATTACCTGAATAGTTACCTGGGTAGTTGGTCCTCTGCTGAGTCCATCCTTAATTCTGCTGGGGATGATATTGGCTGTTATTGTTGATGTAGTTCACGTCCTCCTCCAGCGGAGGGCATTGACTCCCTGAGTGTCTAGTGTTTCCACACTCTTCACAGGTCATGCGGGATTCGAAGAGTTGCATGACTTTCTTCTTCTCAGGGGCTTTGTCTTCAAGCCTCTTCATCAGTAAATCCATTTTGGCAGACAGCATGTCTACCTCCTTGAGCTGGTGCATTCCTCTTTCTTTCTTGCGGGGTTGACGTTCCTCGTTCCAAGCTTGATTGGACGCCATCTTTTCCACAAGGTTAGTAGCTTGAGTAAGTGTAAGGGACAGGAAAGCACCTCCAGCTGCAGCATCCATCGTTTCACGGGTCTTGGTAGAGAGCCCGTGGTAGAAGGTCTGCAAGAGCAACCAGTTTTCCATTCCATGATGTGGGCATTCTGAAATGTAGTCTTGAAAGCGCTCCCATGCTTCAGGAACAGATTCCTCGTGTTGCTGCTGGAAACTTGAAATTTTCCCCCGTAAGGCATTGGTTTTGCCTATAGGAAAGAACTTTGCCAGAAAGGCAGTAGAACACAATGTCCAAGTTGTAAATTTGTCTTTGTTGGAGTGAAACCATTGCTTCGCTCGCCCCAATAATGAGAATGGGAATAAACGAAGTAGGACTGCATCACTTGGCACATCTTTGATCGTGAAGGTGCTACATATCTCTAAGAAATGTTGAAGGTGTTTGTTGGCATCTTCATGAGCTTTTCCACAAAATTGGCTAGCTTGTACCATGTTGATCAGCGCAGGCTTGAGCTCAAAAGTAGCATTTCCTACAGCGACTGTCGGACCAGTACGAATGTTGTCCGGGGTCGGTGCGGAGTATTCGCATAGGGACTTGTTTGCCATTACTTCAAACGTGGGTGTTAAGCTTCGCGCTGTTGAATCTCCCAAGGCAGAAGTCGTGGGCCGAGAATCAGGAGACCTGAGCTTTGACCTTGCCTTCCTTAAGATTTTCTCTGGATCTGAAACGAAGTTTTCTGGAAGATTCTTATTCATACATTACCCTGAAATAAGATAGACTAAAGTGGGAAGAACAAGGGTAAGCCTGTTTAACCAATGATAATTTGGGTTCTCGATACATTATGTGTGAGAGATGCATGCATGCTATTACTGAAACTTTTTCATCTAGGCTATAGACTTTCCTTCCCCGGCAACGGCGCCAAAAATACTTGTTGACATTGCTAACGTCATCGACTAGAAACGGATATAAGATCCATCTCTATCGACGGCACCAGAAATGCAAAGGTATATCTTAACATGATGCTAAGTGTATATCAGATGTTGCTTTCAGATTAAACTAAAAGGTGAACTCCGACACGATTCATAGCACAACTCGATATAGGTTGTCAGCCCTGACAGGTGTGCCAGAAAACGCTTGGATATGGTACTCTTACATATGCCTTGGATCTCTAGAAAAGAAGATATATATAAACAGGGAATCCGCAAGCGCACAGATATGAATATACCATTGTAGCATTTTAACCAGGAGTAAAACCAGGTATCGTATTTATATTCTACCACAGGGAAAGAAGTCTTTCTAATCCATAATAGCTAATACATGCTCATCTCTCAGTTTTATAATGTAGAGTGGCCAAAATATATCAATTGCTACAAACAGGGGTAAGTCACATAAAGATAAAGATATTGATAGCATTATTCAAGTCATAACATCATGAGCAGCTAGAAAGTGTCATTATAGCAAGAGAAACATAGCAAAGTCTAGTTAGAGAGGATACTCCTCGGTAACTCTAAACTATATGTCAATGCAAACTATGATTAGTGCAAACATTTAACAATCATGGAAGAAGAACTATTATATTAATGCATGGGGAGACTATCCAGGAGGATCAAGGCCGAAACTTGAAACAACCCAAACAGTATAAGGCTCCACTAGTCCTATACATGGGGGTGGACTGCGAAGGACTCAATAGTGCTGTCACCACCACGATCTACCACACGACCCGGCATATAGGGTGCAATCGCAGATAAATACAATATAAGCACCACGCTTACACTGTCTTTACCATTCACCCATGTTAACAAATGATCTAGGTGAGGGCTATACGACTCCATACATGAATATAAAGGTAAATGAACTATGCTAAACATGTAATCATAGTAAACACCAAAGCATATAATGTCGAATATAATCATTGATAAGAACATATGTCTGTATAACAAATGTAAGGAATTAGATAAGAACTTACAAGAGCGAAGCTAGATCAGTATCTCGATCAGCCTCTAGACGATTAGGAGCCAAGTAGACGCCTTGCCTCCTCCTAGATCTAGACTAGCTAGCTACTCTGCTATATGGTGTTTCTAGGGCGTAGTATCTTTGAGTTGATGACTTGATCTGGTGTATGCAAACTCAGGTTTCCAGATGCCTCTGCCAGGGGGCAGGGGGGCTGCTTATATAGCCCTGAGGGGTAGACGTGCGCCGTTTGATCAAACCGACCTAACGAGTGGTTTAGATTGATCCTCATAGGCGGTGGAAGAACCTTCTGGAAGTAGGGCTGAGGTGGCTCCCGGGGGAGGCCGACCGGCCCCACCACTAGGCCGATCGGGCTGGGGTGGGCCCCCCTCGGGGCCCACTTCGGCCAGGTGGTCCGTCGCTTCTTCTAGATGCTTCTTTCTTGGGTGCCAAGTCACGTTGAGTTCCGGAGCCTTCTGGAGTCTTCTAGATTCGATTCTTTTAGCACTTTTCTCGAATGGTTGCTGGATTTATATAATTTACCAAATCTCCAGAAAAACTGTTAGTGGCACCCTATTCTAAGTTGATATTAACATTTATGCCCTTTTCTCATGTTTAGTTGACTTATAAATATATAGGATAAGATGTGTCAACAGTAACCAAGAGAAAAGGAAAAGAAAAGAAACGACCAAAGGAAACTCCAACAAGCGATCGAAAGCCAAAGAAAAGGCAAAGAGCAAGATCACTTGAAGAAGACAAGTCTCGGACCCCTTAGGCAAGGGCAACGGCTCGACACATCCAAGACAAAACATGCTCAAGCAAAGAGCACAAAACACCAATCCAAAGCTCGAAAACCACAAAGAGCTCCCCCTGCACACATGCAAGCTCCCCCTAAACCAATGCAACTCCCCCTGGACGAATGCATGCAAACCACCTCGCAAAACAGAGCAGCTGCTTCAGCTTTGCTCTGACCGGTCAGACCGGTCAACCACACCGGTCAGACCGGTGTGCTAGATCTCCCAGCACCTGAACCTCACACCGGTCAGACCGGTGTACCTCACTGGTCAGGCCGATGACCGCCTGGGAAAAACTGGGAACTGCACGAGCTCAAAACTAGCTCAAAACCACTTGGAAACCTTCTAAAAGCATGCAGCAAGCCAAAACATGCTCAAACTTCTCCCCCTTGTTGACAATGCATGAATCAAGCCAAAAATGCAAAAAATGCAACCTAGAGCTTCTCAAATAGACAAAATTCAACATAGGATGCTACACATGTCCAAAAGAGCAAGTTAGATACTCTATAGCTTCGTAATGACATCAACTACAAGATCACCAAGTTTCACAACCATTGGACGAAGCTAAGATAGAATTGAGCAATTTTGCGAAAAATCACCCTCTCATGAGCAAAGTCCTAAGCATGAGCAAAACATGTCAAAATGGCAAAGCCACACAAACTTCATGCGAGGACAACCATTCTAAGCATAAGACCATCATAAACACCGACAAGCACCTCATGTCATGTCAAAGCCACCGAGCCATGTGCCTACTTCTATATATGAGACTTCTCATTGGTAGGCATCATGCAACGGTTTAGCACCCAAAGCAAATTAAAATTAGCACATATGACATGGGAGCACATTTTCAAGCAATTTACATTTCATTTTCAGATTTGAAATTGGTACATGAAATGTCTTTGCGACAAAAAGGAACTTATGCCCCTCCACAAGATCAAGCATGGGGGCTAAACATTCATGATGGCAAATGAGCCTTTGGCCCCATATGATCAAAATAAGTTATCCAACCACAAATTAAGCATAGCCAAGCCACAAAAACATGTCAAGATCATATAAAGGCATTTACTCACAAGAGAGCATACATGTGACCTTTTTGAAAACATAGCCATCTACCATGGATATAAACCAAGATTATCAAGAGCTAAGCCAAACAAACCATAGCTTACCAAACTAGCTCATAAAGACATACATATCCTTCCATGGTGAACACTGTATATAGGAGAAGCTTTTCCTAAACAATGCATATGATACAAAATGCATGCAACCTAAGATACAAAGATGCCTATACATTATGTTACATATGCCATGCCAAATGCAAGAAATGCACAAAGGAAAGCTATACATATGCTACAAAGGAGCTCCCACACACCAACTCAAGAAATCAAACACACACCAAGCTCCCCCCGCAAACGAATGAAGGTTGCTTGATCTAGGGGTTTGGTGAAAATATCGGCTAGCTGGTCATGTGTGGGTACATGGATCAAAGCAATTTTTCCTTTCTCTACGTTGTCTCTCAGAAAATGATACCTCACTTCTATGTGCTTGGTTTTGGAATGGAGCACTGGGTTCTTTGCAACGCTTATGGCCCTGGTGCTATCACATTGAAGTGGAACATGGGTATACTCCTCACCAAAGTCACTCATGGTGTATGTGATCCAAAGGAGCTGAGAGCAACAACTAGCTGCGGCCACATACTCTGCCTCGGTAGTGGATTGAGCAACACTCGACTGTTTGCGGGAAGACCAAGACACCAAAGAAGAACCCAAGAACTGGCAAGTCCCAGAAGTGGACTTCCTATCCAACCGACACCCGGCAAAATCCGCGTCCGAAAATCCATGAAGAGCCAAAGAAGAAGACGCGGAGTACCAAAGGCCAAAGTCGGGAGTATGTCGCAAATACCTGAATATGCGCTTGACTGCTTGCCGATGCGAAGTCCTCGAAGACGCTTGAAAACGAGCGCACAGACATACCGAGAATTGGATGTCCGGCCTCTTCGCCGTCAAGTAGAGGAGTGACCCGATCATGCTCCGGTACTCCTTCTGGTCCACGTGTTCACCTTCCTCGTCCGCATCAAGAGCTGTAGTCGTACTCATAGGCGTCGCCATAGCCTTGGAATCCTCCATCTTGAACTTCCTCACAATGTCCTTGGTGTACTTAGCTTGGTGCACAAATGTTCCTTCCTCTGATTGCTTGATTTGTAGCCCGAGGAAGAACTGCAACTCGCCCATCATGCTCATCTCAAATTCCCTGCTCATGTCTTCTGCAAACCTTGCAACAAGAGAGTTAGACGAGCCACCAAAGACAATATCATCCACGTATACCTGCACAATCAGGATATCTCTGCCCTACCTGAGGAGAAACAAGGTCTGATCGAACTTTCCCATCTCAAACCATCTCTCAAACAGGAACCCCCTCAGCCTACCATACCAAGCTCTAGGCGCCTGCTTCAACCCATACAGCGCCTTCCTCAACTTGTACACCCGGTGGGGGTACTTCTCACTCTCAAACCCCGGTGGTTGCCTCACAAACACCTCTTCCTCCAACACACCGTTCAGGAAAGCACTCTTCACATCCATCTGGTACAACTTGAACCCTTTAGCCACGGAAAAGGCTTGAAGGATCCTGATCGCCTCCAAACGAGCTACAGGAACGAAAGTCTCCTCGTAGTCGATCCCCTCTTTCTGACTGTACCCCTGAGCAACAAGTCTCGACTTGTTCCTCACCACTTCTCCTTTCTCTCCCTCTTTATTTTTCCACACCCATTTTGTCCCAATCGGCTTACACCCTGGAGGAGGGTCAACCAACACCCAAACTTGGTTCCTCTCAAAATTCTCCAACTCCACATGCATCGAATTAACCCAATTGTGATCAGATAGCGCGTGTCCAATGTCTTTGGGCTTAAAGGTGGCAACAAAAGCAGCATGAGCGAAATGAGAATTGTTCCGAACCCTCGACCGTGTAGTACATTCATTCATGTCGCCGATGATTCTCGAAGCTGGGTGATCCACTTGCACTCGCCAGGGAGGTTCTCACCTTGATGCTACCTCCCCCTCAACAGCAGCTTCGCCTTGATCTGGGTTTGTCCTTGTAGGTGTGGGAGAGGGCCCGTTCACGATCATCGTCGAAGTAGTAGGTACATGTTCAGCTGCGGGCACCACACCGCCATCTTCATCATCTCCATGTTCATGCTCCTCCTCCTGAAAGATCTCCTCGCCAAGTTCGTCGTCACCTGCACACTCAAAAACAAGCTGACTACATGGCTGTGTCTCTAGAATGAGATGCATAACCAAAGAAAATGCCATCGACAGACCTAGCCTCGAACTTGTCCAACTTCTTCCCTTTCTTCAGAATGATGCATTTACAACCAAAGACATGGAAGTGACTCACCTTGGGTGTGCGACCGTGCATCAACTCGTAACAGGTTTTCTTCTTATGAACCCTGAGGTAGATCCTGTTCGACACATAGCACGCGGTATTGACCGCCTCAGCCCAGAACCTTCTCGGAGTCCTATGCTCGTCGAGCATCGTCCGAGCCATCTCGCACAAGGCCCTGTTTTTCCTTTCCACAACGCCATTCTGGGGAGGCGTATACGGACTTGAAAACTGGTGTTCAAGACCCAAGTCATGGCAAAAGGTTTCGAAGCGAGAGTTTTTGAATTCCGAGCCATTGTCACTACGGATCACTCGTATGGCATCTCCGTGCCTCTCGTTTCTTAACCTCAAGACAAGATCTCGAACAAAACCAAACGTCTCCCCTTTCTCCTCAAGAAAGAACACCCACGCATACCGAGAGTAGTCATCCACCACAACAAGGACATACCACTTCCCCCCCCGCAGATCGCACACGAGCTGGGCCAACAAGGTCCATATGGAGCAGCTCGCATGGACGCTCCGTCATCACATCGGTGAGAGGCGGGTGAGAAGAGGCTACCATCTAGGCATGCCTACACGGCGCACAAACCAACTCTTTCTCAAACCTCAACCGTGACAATCCTCGGACCAAATTGAGTTTACTCAAGCGTGACAAAAGGTCAAAGCTCAAGTGACCCAACTTCCTATGCCACTTCCACAACTCACTCGAAGAACTAGCCAAAAAGCAACGCTCCACACCAAAAGACTGAGAGAAATCAGCTCAGAACACTTGACCCTCGGGAACGACCATGCAAACAAGGTCCCCTCGAGAATCTAAAATCCAAGAACCACCAGGCCGAAACAACACCTCAAAGCCCTCATCCAATAACTGGGACACGGAAAGCAAATTGAACCCCAGCGATTGAACAAGAGGGACACGCCTGAGAGTGACCTTGTCACTTACCTTGATCTCACCTTCTGATAGCACACGCCCTCGCCCATTGTCCCCAAAGGTGATGTATGTCTTGGACACCACCGGGACGAGACTTGAGAACCACCCCTTGTCTCCGGTCATATGCCTCGAGCAACCGGAGTCAATCAACCAAACGTTCCTCAAGTCTCCCACCTGAAATTCAAAAGCGAGCACGTGAGTGAACAAACGACTCAGCACTGGGGTTAGTACCAAAAGAGTAAAACCAGTGCCGAGCCATTTGCTCCAAAGTGGGGTTAGCACAAACCAAATCATCACGCCTATCAAAGCTACCACCACGAACACCACCACGGTAACCACTACGAGGGAACCAACCCTCTCTAGCTGGAGGAGGACGAAAGCCACGAAAGGAAAACCGTGGATCGTTCCTCCTCTCCATCTCAAAGCTACGACTCCTCCCACCCCCGTATTGAGCACGAGGTGGAGAGCGCCTAGCAAACAAACCACCTGCAAACTTTCCAGACCAACCACCAGAACCACGACCACCAGAACCAAACTGAGCATCCTCACGAGCACGAAAACCAACTCGCTGTCTGCCCAGACCTGCACCGGTCTGACCGGTGTAGTGCACCGGTCTGACCGGTGTAGCTCGGCCAGCAGCACCACCTGCTGCCTTCCGGTCTCCCCAAGCCGGAACCGTCCTCACAATCGCCTTGGCCCTGGGCATCTGCATACGAGGCTCAGGTACACCATTAGAGGGGTGGTACATGTCCTTGTTTGCCCACTCTCTAGCCATTCTCTCCTCACGCTTCCTCTTGAAGCAAAACTCATCCTTGTGACCATCTCTCCCACAATACCCACAATGGAACTTCATGGGCTGTGGCTTAGGCTTTGGCTTGGGTTGGGGCTGCCCACTCGGTTTCTCACCCTTCTTCTCTCCTTCCTCAGCTCCCTTTGGGCTCACAAACTTCATCGGTTTCTGGAAATCATTTGTTGGGTGAGGGAATATGGGTGGATCTGGAGTAGTGTCAAGTTTGTTTCTGAGATGGCTAGGCTTGGGCTCAAACTTGTTCTTGTGTCTGTTTGGTGGTGGGATAGGAATCTCTCCAACTCTCTCAACTCCCTCACCACTGTTCTCTCCAAGCTTGTCAGCCCCAAGTGCCTAACCATCATAGCGTTTGAAAGCCACTATCATGATACCAAGCTGAGGCTCCTGACCCGACAACCAGCTCATACATTTCCTCAGCTCATCATTCTCATCCTGCAAGCGATCAACATAATGCGCAAGCTCCAAATTCTTAACCGCATGCAATTCACAAGTAGAGCAAGAAGTGGGAATAGGCTCTTTCAACTTAGCCTCAAGCGAAACAGTGTAAGCATGCATCTCATCAATCTTTCCATGCAAGACAGGGCAAGAAGTGCAAGCACCTAGCAAAGCAGGTCTAGACTTAAGCTCAGCCACTTCAACCCTAAGCATATCTAGTTCATCACAAGTAGAAACATGCTTATCCTTAAGAGCAGTAAGATCAGCTAGGTGCACAGAGCAATCACAGCAATCAATCTCATCAGAAACCACAGGAGAAGCCTTAAGCGAATCAATCTCAAGCTTAGCATCTAGGTTTTGGGTTTCTAGCTCAGCCACACGGTTCCTAGCATCTTCTAGTGAGGCCCTAAGCTCTTTCCTCATCTTCTTGGCTTCTCTAAGCATGTGATCGTGATTGTCAAGCAAGTCAACCAACTCATCATTCTCCTTGCGCAAAGAGGAGAGCTCATCACATACCTCGTCCTCGGAGTCGGAGTCCGAGTCACTCTGGTGACTCTTCTTGCTGCCGGAGCTACGAGCCATGCCGCAGAAGCCATCTCTTGCGAAGCAGCTCAACCCGCTCAAGTTCCTGGATGACTTCTTGTTCTTGCGCCGATCACCTTCATCTTCACTGCTACTCGAGCTCGAGGAAGAGTAGGCGGAGCTGGAGTCGACGTCGCTCGTTCCAACCATCGCTCGGGCCTTCCTGCCGCGGCCGTCCTTCTTCCTCGACCGTCGCTCGTCCTTGTGCTTGTTCTTATGCTTGTGATCGCGCCTCGATCGGTACTTGCCATCCTTGCTCGACCGGTGCCTGTAGCCGTCCTTGTAACCGTCCTTGTTCTCCATCTTCTCCGGGCAGTCGGCGACGAAGTGTCCTGGCTTGCTGCACTGAAAGCACGTATGTGTTGTCCTCCTCGTGTTCACCCGGTTCTCGTGCAGCCTCTCGAACCGTCTAGTCAGCAACGCCGGCTCATCCTCTCCAAGCACGTCGAACTCCTCGTCTGGCAAAGACATCAAAGAAGACAGAGAGTACATCCTGGAGGATGCGTTAGCGTTAGACTTAGCTCCTTTGCCACCAACGAGAGCGAAACTATGAGAATCAGTCGGGCTCTCGATCTTGGCTGTCATACCACGGTCCAACTCAGCCGACTTGAGCTTCGAGAACAGCTCGTTCACCGTCAAGGTGTCATACTTCTCGGACTCAACAATAGCCTCAAACTTCCCGTCCCATACGGTACGATCCAATGAGTGCAAGAGCTTCACGGCTCTATCATGATCCTCGTATGGGAGCACGGCCATATTGGCTCTCATGTTGTTCACAACGACCGTAAACCGCTGGAAAAGGGCATCGACGGACTCACCGGGGAGATGAGTGAAGTTCTCGTACTCTCTCCGGTAAGTCGCGTACATCCGAGCCTGAACCTGAGCATTCCCAGCATGAGCATCCTTCAACTGCTCCCAAATCCTACAAGCTAAGTCCTCTGTCTGAACCCGATCGAATTCGGGCTGACACAGAGCACGAAACAAGTAGTCGACAGCCTTGTTGTTGGCTTCGAACATATCCCTCGATCCTGGAGCAAGGAAGTTCATCGGATGAACATAAGCTGTGTTCACCGTAACGTCCCAAAGGATCTGACCCTTTCCGCGGAGGAACGCTGCCATCCGCCTCTGCCACATCTGGTAGTTCTTCCCATCGAAGTGCGGAGGACCCGAACCTCATTCCTGGTACGCCATCTTTGGATCTTAGACTGGTAAGAGTCAATAAAGACCCGAACCGGCTCTGATACCAATTGAAGGACCGATTAGGCGAACCAGAGAGGGGGGAGTGAATGGGAGCCGACAAAAATTCTTCTCAAAGGAGATGAGAACTCCAACAAGACGAACACGGCTTCCAAAACACGTCTCCGACTCAACTACCCAAGTTGGTCAAGACCACGTAGCCACTGAAGTGCTACTGGTCCTAGGAACCAACAACCACCTACACCTACTCGAGAACGCAGCGGAAAAACTAACTCGAGCAGCTACTGGGCTACACCGGTTAGGCCGGTGAGCAGCACCGGTCAGACCGATCCCTGCTGGCAAAATCTGAGAACTTCCACAGAAGGCCTCTACACCGGTCAGGCCGGTGTAGCTCGCCGGTCAGACCGGTCCAAGCCAGGAAATCCCAAATCCACCAAACTGACCTACCGAGCTCCAAACAGGACCAAACCCGAAACAGCAGCAACACAGGACAACAGGGAACTCACCAAGACGTTCACCCGAGCAAAACTCAACAGAGAGTCTGCACCGGTCAGACCGGTGAGAGGCACCGGTCAGACCGGTGTGACCTGAGCTCTCGGGATGAACAGCGCCCGCGGGTCAACTCCCCCAAATCCAACTCCCGATCTCCCGAATTGCTCCACGGTCTTGCACAAGACTTTGGGGATAGTAGGAACACCTCATGGGCACTCCATAGCCAAGATTTGGTCCACCAAAACTTGTCAAAACAAGAGGAATCGACGAAATCCCACCAGGAACGCCTCTAACCCTAGAGCCAAGAAAACCCCAAAATCGAGCCCCTTTGCTCACGGATTTGGGTGGGGAATCAAAGGGAAAAAAACCACGAAGGGTTCACACATACATCCCCCACCAAATCCCAAAGAGAAAGGCCTCGAAATCGCTCCAAGAAAATCGCCAAGAAAGGGCTCCGAAAATCACCAAAAAGGAGAAACGGGAAAGACACATCCAAGCCTTGAGGAACCACGCCGAATCATCTATACATACCAAAGAGGTTCATACAAGGTCTAGCTTTCCGCCCAATCATCCTTCCCTCTCACAAGATCTCACCATGAAGCTCTCAAGCTAGTCCTACGAAAAATCCTAAGGAAAATAGGAAGGAAAATAGGAAAACCAAATGAGCTAGGGTTCCAAGAGATGGCTGCCATCCTCTCACCACTTGGGTTATATGGAGGCAGCCGAAAGACGAAAATACCCATACTAGCTAACTAGGGATACATGCCCCTCAAGGGCGAATTCGGAAATCTTTGTCTTCGCTCCATCGGACGGATGCCCAGCGACCGCAAACTTGCTTAGCCTCAACGCAAGCCTAGCGATCCCGACGCGTGTCCTCTGCTTCGAAGATTCCGGACTGCGTCGTCGCACACCGGTCAGACCGATGCTCCTCACCGGTCAGACCGGTACCCACCGGTCAGACCGGTCTGGAGCTGCTGCACCTCCGCCTTCGGTTCTTCGGTCTTGGCTTTGTGGATCAACCAAGGAACCCAGTGGTTTTCTGGTGAACCACCGGAAACCTCGCGAACTCGGTGTAGTCTCCGCCAATCACCACTCATGACTCGGCTCCCACGTAGTCCCGGCTCGACCTTGGTTTTGAGGCTCAACCAAGAAACCGTCCATGACTTCATCTTGCCGTTCTTGCCACCATGCGGCCCGCACTTGACCCCGCTGGCCACCGGGTCCCTCGAACCAAGCCTATTTGTCTTCTCCACACCTGGAGGCCTCACCGGAAATGACCTTTCGCGCTTGTTCTTCACCTGCACCAACACCAGTCAAGCCGCAACCTGCACCTGCAATACTTAGCCAAGAGTCAGTCCACACCACGTTGTCAATCACTCATCACACCAGGAAGCGACCATCCACTGGTCCTCGAACCACACCTGGCTCTCATAAAATTGGAAAACTACACCAAAATTATGCTAAAAACAAACATAAGACAATCAATGCTGTGTATTGATCCTAGGCAAAGTTCTGGTCAAATTTGAATTCTAACTTCACTAAGCCCACAAAACCTAGTCACATGTGTCAAACTCTCAGAAACTTCCAGTGAGATGCTTCAGTTTGTAAACAGCGTACGTGCTGAGTAATTCGAAACCTTCTCGATTCTTTACCACAGCCTCCAAACATGATATCATTATGTTCAGACAAGTTTCATGATTTTTTAAATTTGTATGGGTTTTATACAATTAAAACAATATTCGACGAGAACTTCATAATCATGTTTGGAAAAAGAGATGCCTGAAATTTCGTCTCATTTCATGGTTATATGTATAAAAAAGGAATGAAAAACATCTATATCATTTTTGCACCAGCTTTAGTCTATGATTTTATGCACTTCCAGTTCAAATCGGACGTATATGAAAAATATGTAGAAAGAAATAAAATTGTTAAATATAGGAAACTAAGCTATAATTGTGCCAAATTTGAATATGTAGTTTGTAGATATGTGTTTCAAGGGTGGAAAAAGTTTGGAGGGCGAAAACCAAAATTTTGTTTAACAGTTTGCCGTGAGCAAGGCTCTAGCTCACGGCAAACTACAACTACATCTACAGCTCACTACCACGTGACTGCCACGTGGCCCGGCCGCACAGCCGTGTGGCAGCCGTGTGGCCTGGCCGCACGGTTGCTGTGAGCCTGACGGTAGCTCACGGCAAACCACCGTTGGCCCCACAGGTCAGCCGCATAAGAACCTAGGGTTCCATGAGCCGTGGCACCTCCCATTTGCCGTGACCCAGATCTGAGGCTCACGACAAGTATAACGGCTGCGTGGCAGTAGCGTGTCCCGGTGTCCCGGCTGCACAGTGAAGTACCAAATAGACGACCAGAGAGGGGGGGAGTGAATGGGAGCCGACAAAAATTCTTCCCGAAGGATGAACTCGGCCTATACCCCGATTGCCACTCTAATCACTCGCACACACCAAAGAAGCTATAGACTAGGCACACACAAGCCTACAAGTCCTAGAGACAAGCCACGAATCAAAGAGCGGAAGCACAAAACAAGAACCAAAACACTTAGCCAAATCTGCAAAAGCTAGGCGTGGACTGTCTGTGCAGTATGGGCGGACCGTCCGCAGCACCTGGGCGGACTGTCCGGACCACCTACACGGACTGTCCGAAAACCCTAACAGAACCACCAGAGATGCACCGAGAAAATCGGACTATCCGGCTGAGCCACGCGGACCATCCGCCAGTGTCGCGGACTGTCCGGGTAGGCCTCGCGAACCGTTCGGCAAAAGCACCAGAAACACCTGCACAAACTCGCCCACGCGGACCGTCCGTCACTGACGGGCGGACTATCCGCAAAACCGCCTGCAACAAAACCGTAGGGGCACAACGGATCGAAACACGAACTCACACAAACACGCGACGAACTGTGATGAATAGGAGCTACACGGACTGTCTGCGCGTACCAGGCGGACTGTCCGCCACGCACGAACAGAACCAAAAACAGCTCGAGCTCGGGAGTCAACTCCACCTTTCCATCACCAGATCTCCCAAACAGCTAGAGCTCTTGAGACAAGATTTGGGGGAGATCAGAAGCGTCACAAGAGGAAGCTATGCCCCAAAAATCATGGCCTCTAACTCACTAAATCACCAGGAATCGCGGATCACATGAACCACCACCAAGAACTCGGGCTCCAACCAAAACTCGCGAATCGAAGGGGTTTCCTGGCGTTTAAGGGGTCAAGATCACACACAAAGACATGCAAGGCATCCACCCATGATCCCCTTAAAGAAATCCGAGAGAAAACTCCCTCAAATCAACGAATCGAGCGAAGAACGAAACACCCCAAAAATAGCCCCGAAAATGACACGAAAATCACAAAGAGCTAGGAGATCACCGCAACGCCGAATGCTTCCATACATCCAGAGGACAGAGTCTATACAAGAATCTATCCTAAGGAAAGCAGAGGAAAAAGAAGCAGTCCAGAGCGATCTACCGGGGGAGGAAACCCTAGAGTCCAAGAGAGAGAGAGAGGTCATCCACCTCTCCACTATTTATACGAGGTCCACCGGAGGTGGCAAATGACCATGCTACCCCTACAACTCAAATAGAAGATACACACCCCTTAGGGCAATTTGGTCAAGACTTCAGCCAGCGGACATGCTTCCACCGCGGACTTGCTTAGCCTCGACGCAAACCCCGCGATCACGCCACGTGCCCCCCGCTTCGAAGCTTCCCGGCGCTCCCGGATCACTATCTCTGTCGCATCGGGCCTCCGGACTTGATTTGCGGCCCAAACCAAGAAACCGTCCACCGATGGTTTTGTGGGCAAACGACCAAACCCGGCGTGCAAGCTTCGGCCTCGATCCGCTACCTTACACCGGCCCATGTCCATGACTTCAACTTGCTAGTCTTGCACCGCACAGCTCGCACTTGACCCCAATGCCCACCGGGTCCATCGAAGCAACCCTACTTGCCCCTCCATCACCCGGAGGCCGCCACGGCTAAGGCCTTTTGCGCTTGTTCTTCACCTGCACCAACACAAGTCAAGCCGCAACCTGTACCTGCACACTTAGCCAAGCATCAGTCCACACAACGTTGTCAATCACTCATCACTAAGGAGGGACCCTCCACTGGTCTTCGGTCACACCTGGTCCTCATTCTCCCACTTGATGAGTGCATTGACAACACCCATAGTAACCATCATAGAGAAAAAGGAAAAGAAAACAACCATGAACACAAACCTCCAAGCAAGTGATCCAAAGCCAAAGAACAAGCGAAAACACGATCACTTGCCAGATCAAGTCTCGGCCCCCTAAGGCAAGGGCAACGGCTCAACACAACCGAGACAAAACAAAGCTCTACAAAGAGCACACCACAACGCACAAAACTCAGGCAAACCAAAGGTGATCCCCCTGCACATATGCAAACTCCCCCTGAGCAAATGCAACCTCTTTTCTCAATTTTTCTCCCCACATGCGAAATTCTCACAAATGCATACCAATTCTCCCCAAATTTTTCCTCCTTGTTGACAATGCATGAATCAAGGTATTTATGAAACTCTCCCCCTTGTTTTCATGTAAAGTGCATGACAAGGCATACACAATCTACCAAGCTTCTCAGATATACAAAGAGCACAACAAAATGCTACAAATGAGACAGAGAAAGCAAAGTAGACATGGTGTAGTTAGCGCATTGCCATCAAGAAAGTAGAGACATATAAGCATGTGACATGGCCAAAAGAATTTTAAGCAATTTTCACAAACAGACATTCATCTCATGAGCAAAGCCCTATCCATGGCAATTTGGGCAAAAATGAACTAGATCATACATAGCTCATACAAGATCACAAGTTCTCATCACAAGATCATAGAAAATGCCCATAAGCTACTACATGTCATGTCAAAGCTACCGAGCCATGTGTCTACTTCTTAAAATGAGACTTCTCATGGTAAACATCATGCAACGGTTTAGCATGATACAAGCATGGTTCACGTTGTATGTCAAGAATGAAGCCACCATGCTTGTCAACAGAATCCTTTCCCTCGGAATCCAGATTCAGCACCTCGAAAATTTCCATAGCCCGAGAATTCTCCATCTCAAGAGATTCATCATGGAAGCTCAATGTTGATTCTCGATCAAGGTCGAGAGCAACATAGTATGGGCCAGTGGGAAGAGGCTCAAACTCAGTCGAGAGTGATGATGATCGTTCGCCTTCACAAAGGTGAAGAGGGTCTTCTGACTCATACTCTTGAGGAGTAGAAAATTCTACAACCTCAGTGAGAATGGGCTCGGATGATGCGAACGGAGATACTTGCATCATCTCCTCGAGTGGGTTTTGCTTGGGAAGAGGCTTCTCCACAAAATTTTCTGAAAACAAGGGAGTGGCGGCAGAAGCGGCTTCCCTGAGTTTTTCATATAGGCTCCCTCTAGATGTATTGAGAAGTTTTTTTGCAGAGCAGCCTAGGAGGAGATCAAGATCGAGGACATCAAAGATGTAGAAGTCTAGATTAACCTTGATCTTGTCTACTAAGAGCGGCACAGCACATGCAACCCCCCGACACTCAAAAATGTGTCTGGAGGGACAACTCTTTAGGAGCTTGTCGGATGATCTTAGCGTAACATTGCCCAACAAAGTGTACGCTAGGTGCCAGGGCATAATATTGACCTCCATAGTGGGGTTAAGATGGGCTTCTATGATACTTCCCCTTATGGAACAAAAAATGATCATAGAGGGTGAGCAAATCCAAAGTGCTTGGGAAAAGTTTCCCACTCCAGTTGACCACTTCTTTTCCATGGCCTCCTTTATAGATGCTTCGTTTGGAGGATCGGGAGGCAAAGGAGGTACTGTAGGCCTAGGGGAAGGTTCTGTCAAAAGATTTCTAGCTTTAAAGATATGGACAAAAAAGACTTCCTCCCCTGATTGGCCATTAGAGAGATTCGAGGTGTTTTTGTGATTCCTAGAAGGGTCATCCTCGTATCAGAAAGCGAACTCCGAATGTTAAATTTCTTCTTCCTTCGGTGTTCGTGGTTTAGGAGAGAGCTCAACAGATGAATCTTGGGATGCGGAAGTCATTGGTTCTAGATCAACTGTTGAGAGACTCTCATGGCTCGACACGAACTCTTTCTGGAGAGGTTCAGACTCAGTTATGAAAGAGGCATTTTCAGAAATTCTCTATAAGATTTCTATAGCTTCATCTGAAGTCCTTTCAAAAAAGGATCCCCCAGAGGTGATGTCGAGATATAGGGTGGAGTCCTGATCAAGACCTATGTAAAAGTGCTGAAGTAGCATAGCATCGGGTATCGATAGGACAGGGCCTAGTTTCACCAAGAGTCAAAATCTAGCCCAGGCCGCACCTAAAGATTCCTTCTCATTCTGTTGGAAGGATACGATAGCCCTTCGTAGAGCATACATCTTGGTCATGGAGAAGAACTTAAGACAGAATTTGACTATAAGGTCATCCCAACTCTAGTTCATGCTACCCACGGTTTTCGTGTACTATTGTTTAGCCCCTTTTACAAGAGAGATTTGAAACAACTTCCACTTAAGGGTATCGTGTGACATGCCTGCAATGGCGATGCATGAACACACTTGCTCAAACTCCAGCAGATGGTTGTATGGGTTATCACTACTTAACCTAGAGAAGGAAAGTTTCTGAACCATAGTGATGTAGCTAGAAGGGATTTCATAGCCAGGTGTGAGAATTGGGTGCTCAGAAGAAGGTGGCTCTAAGAATTTCCCTCTCGGAGCGGAGAAGCTTAAAAATTGTGGGCTGCTCCATGATAATGGGGGTGAAGGTAGAAATAAAGAAAAAATGAAAAGATTCGAGGACCACTGGGTATGAAGAGAGATACAACAATCGTTCCCCAGCAACGGCACCAGAAAGCTTGTTGGGTATTTTAGCAACACACGAAATAAATCCGCAAGTGCACGGATACCGTTGTAGCTTTTACCTCAGAGTATTCCAAGGGTATTGAATCCAAGGGAACGTGTGTGCACTAACTTCGTACTAGTCGGTCCAAGGACACACCCAAATAGGAGGCAAGGATAGAGAGGATTCCTAAAGATGGCACTATAGATGAGATTAAAGGTCGATCTCTAGATAGAACTTGGCTTAGGGTACCGATAGCCCTGACTTAAAAGGTGACTCCGGCACGCGGATCTATGTGGAACGGAGCTCTAACTATATCCAGCTGCGGAGGATCAACGAGGGCCAGATGGGTTGTCGCCACCACCTGGACTGCCTCTACCTAACCTTGGGATAAGCCGAACGAATGCTAACCGGTAGCGTGACACAACGTCTACGCGGTGGTTACTGCCGTAGCCAACGGACTACTTCACTCTATACTTATAGAACTATGACCACGTAAGAGAACTGATCTCACTCACTATAGGCACTACTAACTTATACTACAGGCATGCAAGAGAGCACACGATCCCGTACTGTGCTGCCAACGTATACGAACGACTTGCAGCAGACAAACGCATAAACCCAGGATCTACGCACAAGCAGAGGAAAACATCTACTCATGCAACCTAGCATAAACTATTAGAAAGGAATCACGAACACACTTTCTTCTAATCAGAGCATGCAAGCATCCACTTTATTCTAATAGACTAGTCATACAAACGAGATACAAACTTGTGCACCTAATCAACTAGATCGTGGGTGTGTGTTCGTGAAGAACACGTGCCTCTCAATGATGAACATGCGAAGAACACAAGAACATATCACTCAAGTATGAATAACACTTTAGTCTAAATAGAAAATGCAGAAATACTTACTTTACTCTAATTGAAGAACGAATCATCCATAGAGATACGAATCACTCTCTCACTCTCCTACTCTCTAATCTACCAAGGAGAGGCCTCTCCTTTGAAGGGAAGCTCTCATCCTTGGGTGAAGTGGTGTGTCTCAAAATGACCCCCTCCCCTTGTATTTATAGGCAAAGGGGAGGCTTGTCTTGGGGGTGTTTGAGAACCAAAATGCTCCTATTTTCCAGCCGCAGGAGGGAGGAAATGGGGGAGCCATGGCACTGTAGCATGCTTTGGAAGGTGCTTGAGGCGGTGGAAGAAAGAACCGGCAGAAAACCGGATCCTAGGGCCTTGAACCAGAGCTGAACCGAAGACTGGGTGCCTGAACCAACCGAACTGGGGCACGAACCGACGCAACAGGGGGGGCGAACCAGAGCGGACCGGGAACCGAACTCCCGCACGCCATCCAACACTTGCCGCGCGTCCGGCCGAGCGGCGACCCGCGCATCCCGCGCACGCCGTGCGATGGAGGTAGGGATGGAACCAAAACATCCGAATTGTATAATAGATTGATTTTTTTAGATCACAATAAAATAAATTTGGTGTTAATTTTTTATGCATTATAACCAGTTAATTACTGGAAAAAATAAAAAAAATTAGTTACAATTTTTTTATGGATTATTTGCTTTCGATAGAGAAAAAGGTGAAAAAACATCCGTATCTGAATCCGAATCCGAATTTCTTTTCATCATTTGATCAAAATATAGCACACATTTGGGGTTTATTTTGTATGAATCTTAACAAGCACAATGCCAAGAACAAGAATATAAATTTTTAGATACAAAATATTATGCTTAATTTAGCTAAAATAAAAAAAGAACGGTTAAAAAATGCTATCCGAATAGGTATCCGTTTCCATCCCTAGATGGAGGGGTCCGCGGGACCGGCCGCTGGCCAACTGGGCTGCGCCACGTGCCTGCTCACCTCCTGCATGCGCGCACAACCGGTGATCCGGTGCAGCGGGGCAGAGCCATTGGATGCAGGCCACGTGGCCCGGTGGATCCATTCGCACGCCTGGCCGTTTGCTCCTGCCACGATCCAGGGTGGAGGCCGACGGCCAATGGCTATCCGCCACGGGGCCGGCCCTGGTTGTCTCCCGCGCCTGCATGCGTATGGCACCAGGGTGCTGACGTCATGCTGACGTCAGCGCCCATATATTTTTGCCCACTCAATATCTTTTGCATCCGAGCCCCAAAGTAGTCGAATAATATATCCATTTTGATCGTCTCGACGAGCCCATCGTAATGGTGCAGTCCAAATTTGGCATTTGAGACTGTTTGTGATGTAGTCCTATATATGCCATTGGATCACTTGCTCTCAACTATACCATTTAATGCGTATTTCGGTGTATCCTGCAACAAAAGCTAGAAGCACCAACACTTGTGCAAACTATCAGTATAAAGCTCTATTCTAGTGTTGATGATCACTTTCCATTCATTTTATGCAGGAGTTGACGGCATAAAAGTGGTACTTAAGAGCCGTCAACAGTCGCTCGGTCATGACCGCAGTCAGAGGGGCGTGAGAAGCAGGAACCATCTTCCCATGCCGACAAGAAGCACAAACCAAATCCTTCCCGAATTTCAACTTAGGCAATCCTCGGACAAGATAAAGACCACTCAAGCGGGAAAGCAGCTCAAAGCTCAAGTGTCCTCACCTCCTATGCCACTTCCAAAGATCGGCCGAAATGCCAACAACAAAACATCGAGGAGGACCGACAGACTGGGAAAAATCGGCACGAAAGATTTGACCCTCGGGGATGATCGTACAGACAAGATCGCCTCGAGAATGAAGCCCACTAGAAGTGCCCAACATAAAACGAACCTCGAAACCTTCGTCAAGCAATTGTGTTACTGACAACAAGTTAAAACCAAGTGACTTGACCAAAGCCACACTCTTCAGGGTCACTTTGCTACTCACCTTCACCATACCTTCAGCAAGCACTCATCCTCTCCCGTTGTCCCCGAAAGTGATGTACTCCATTGTACTCATCGAGGTGAGCCTGGAGAACCACCCACGATCTCCGATCATGTGACGTGAGCAACCGGAGTCGATCAACCAAAAGTCCTCCAAGCCTCCAACCTGCAATAAAAAACGAAAATGAGAATGAGCAAGCAACTCAACACTAGGGTTAGTACCAAAGGAGTCAAACCAGTGTCGAGCCATTTGCTCAAAAGAAGGGTTAGCAAAATCCATCCTATCAAAACCTCTAGGCAGAGCCCTCTCATGCCTACCACCAAAGAATCTGTCACGTCTCACTGGAGGAGTACGCGCACCACGAGGGGGAAAACATGGCCTGTAGTCCATCTGAGACCCAAAGCTACGATCGTGCCTCCCAAACGCGTAACGGTCACGAGCAGGAGCACGTCCAGCCAACTCACCACGCCCAAACCCAACACGCCTATCTCTTTGAGGAAAACCACCTCCACCACCACGAGTGGGAACTGTACGCACAAACACATCACCCCTAGGTAGAGGCCCTCTACGAGGCTCAGGCACCCCATGGGACAGGTGGTACCTGTCCTTGTTTGCCATCTCCCTAGCAAACCTCTCATCTCTCTTCCTCCTGAAACAGAACGCATCCTTATGCCCATCCCTCCCACAATACTCACAATGGAAGCGAATCGGCTATGGCTTAGGCTGTGGCTTTCCTGTGGGCTTCTCAATAGCTTTCTCTCCTAACTTCCCACCAAAGACACTCCCCTGGGTGCTCACAAACTTATGGGTTTTTGGTAGTTTTCTGTCTTGTGGGGGAACACTGGTGATTTGGGGTTGTATCAAGCTTGTTTCTGAGATGGTTTGGCTTGGGTTCGAATTTGTTCATGGGTGTAGTGTGTGGTGGAATAGGAATCTCTCCAGCTATCTCTTCTCCCTCACCACTCTTCTCACCACTCTTGCCAGGCCCCAACGCCTGACCATCAAACCTCTTAAACTGAGCCAACATCAAACTCAATTGTGGCTCATGCCCAGACAACCACCCCATCAATTTCCTCAATTCATCATTCTCATCCTGCAAACGGTCAACATAGTGTGCAAGTTCCATGTTTTTCAAAGCATGCATTTCACAGGTAGAGCATGATGTAGGAATAGGAGCTTTCAATGCAGCCTCAAGAGAAACTATCTTGGTATGAGATTCATCTAGCCTAGCATGCAACAAAGGGCAAGAAGTGCAAGCACCTAATAAAGCAGGTCTAGATTTCAACTCATCACACTCAATCCTAAGCACATCTAGTTCCTCAATAGTTGAGGCATGCTTCTCCTTGAGAGCAGTCAAGTCAGCCAGAAAAACATTGCAATCACCACAATCAAGCTCATCAGAAACAACAGGAGCAGCTTTCAAAGAGTCTATCTTAGTTCTAGCATCAACAAGCAAAGACTCAAGCTTGATTATCTTGTCCTTAGAATCACCCAACAAAGACCTAAACTCTCTCTTCTCCTTGTTGGTCTTCCTAAGCACATCATCACGGTTATCATGCAACTCATTTAGCCTAACATGCTCCTCTAGCAAGAAGTTGGGATCATGTCGAACCTCTTCCTCAGAGTCGGAGTTCGAATCTGAGTTGTGCTTCCCAACCTTCTTGCAGTGCGCCATGCCGCAAAATCCACCTTGTGCGACGAAGCTAAGGTCAGTGAAGTTCTTGCCCGTGTGCCGCTTGTCCTTGCGCAGATCTTGCTCTTCATCGTTGCTCGAACCGGAAGAAGAGTTGCTGGAAGTAGAGTCGAAGTCGCTCGCTTCAGCAACCATCGCTCGAGCCGTCTTCTTCTTGTCCTTGCGCTTGTCCTTGTAGTCATTCCGGGAGCGGTGCTTGTTGTAGTCGTGATTGGGCTTGCCCTTGTAGTCGTTCTTGATCTCCATGGCTTCAGGGCATTCGGCAATGAAGTGCCCATGCTTCCCGCACCGATAGCACATCCCTGAGCCTCTCCTCGAGTTCTTGCGGTTCTCGTACATCCGCCCAAACCACTTTCTCAACAAAGTGAGATCCTCCTCGCTCAGCACCTCAAAGTCCTCATCTGGCATGGACACAAGACAAGACAAATAAAAGCCAATAGAGTTAGCATTACACTTCGATCCTGAGACAAGAGCCAAACTATGAGGATCAGTGGGGTTCTCGCTCTTGGCTCTCAAGCCACGATCAACCTCCGTAGACCTGAGCTTAGAGAACAGCTCATCAAGCGACAAGGTATCATACACACTCGACTCCTCAATGGCCTCGACCTTGGCACTCCACATAGACCTATCCAGGGCATGCAAAAGCTTGATAGCTTGATCATGATCCTTGTATGGGAGCACTGTCACATTGGCCCTCATGTTGTTGACTATGCTGGTGAAGCGCTGAAACATCGCATCAGTCGACTCACCGGGGAGATGAGTGAAGTTCTCGTACTCTCTCCGGTAAGTGGAAAACAAACGAGCTTGCACCTGGGCATTTCCAACATGAGCATTTCTGAGCTTAAGCCATATCTTTCCGACCACATTCTCTCCGTACACTCGCTCGAACTCCGAGGCACAAAGAGCACGGAACAAGTAATCAACAGCCTTGCTGTTGGCCTCAAACATGTCCCGCAATCCTGGAAGCAGAAAACTGTCAGGAATGACATAATGAGGATTTCAGGTCAAATCCCTGATCAGAGTCCCCTTCCCAGGCAAAAATGCGCCCATGTGCCTCTCCCACATCAGGTAATTCTTACCATCGAAGTGCGGAGGACCCGACCCCTTTCAATAGTCACCCATCTTTGGATCTTAGACTGGTTCGAATCACGAAGATCCATAACCGGCTCTGAAACCAATTGAAGGCCCGAATAGGTGACCAGAGAGGGGGGGAGTGAATGGGAGCCGATAAAAATTCTTCCCGAAGGATGAACTCGGCCTACACCCCGATTGCCACTTCGATCACTTGCACACACCAAAGAAGCTCTAGACTAGGCACACATAAGCCTACAAGTACTAGAGACAAGCGACGAATCAAAGAGCGGAAGCACAAAACAAGAACTAAAGCACTTAGCCAAATCTACAAAGGCTAGGTGTGGAATGTCCGTGCAGTACGGGCGGACCGTCCGCAGCACCTGGGCGGACTGTCCGGACCCCCTACGTGGACTGTCTGAAAACCCTAACAAAACCACCAGAGACGCACCAAGAAAATCGGACTGTCCGGCTGAGCCACGCAGACCATCTGCTAGTGTCGTGGACAAAAGCACCAGAAACACCTGCACAAACTCGCCCACGCAGACCGTCCGTCACTGACCGGTGGACTGTCCGCAAATCCACCTGCAACAAAACCCTAGGGGCGCAACGGATCGAAACACGAACTCGCACGAACACGCAACAAACAGGAGCCACGCGGACTGTCCGCGCGTGCCAGGCGGACTGTCCGCCACGCACGAACAGAACCAAAAACATCTCGAGCTTGGGAGTCAACTCCACCTTTCCATCACTAGATCTCCCAAATGGCTAGAGCTCTTGATACAAGATTTGGGCGAGATGAGAAGCGTCACAAGAGGAAGCTATGCCCCAAAAATCTTGGCCTCTAACTCACTAAATCACCGGGAATTGCGGATCACATGAACCACCACCAAGAACTCGGGCTCCAACCAAAACTCGTGAATTGAAGGGGTTTTCGCCATTTAAGGGGTCAAGATCACACACAAAGATGCGCAAGGCATCCACCCATGATCCCCTCGGAAATCCGAGAGAAAACTCCCTCAAATCAACGAATCGAGCGAAGAACGAAACACCCCAAAAATAGCCCCGAAAATGACACGAAAATCACAAAGAGCTAGGAGATCACCGCAATGCCGAATGCTTCCATACATCTAGAGGTCAGAGATTATACAAGAATCTAGCCTAAGGAAAGCAGAGGAAAAAGAAGCAGTCCAGAGCGATCTACCGGGGGAGGAAGCGCTAGAGTCCAAGAGAGAGAGATGCCATCCACCTCTCCGCTATTTATACGAGGTCCAATGGAGGAGGCAAATGACCACGCTACCCCTACAACTCAAATAGAAAATATAGACCCTTCAGGGGCAATTTGGTCAAGACTTCATCGAGCGGACACGCTTCCACTGCGGACTTGCTTAGCCTCGATGCAAACCCCGCGATCACGCCACGTGCCCCCCACTTCGAAGCTTCCCGACGCTCCCGGATCACCGTCTCCGTCACATCGTGCCTCCGGACTTGGATTTGCGACCCAAACCAAGATACCGTCCACCGATGGTTTTGTGGGCAAACCACCAAACCCCACATGCAAGCTTCGGCCTCGATCCGCTACCTTGCACCGGCCCATGTCCATGACTTCAACTTGCTAGTCTTGCACCGCACGGCTTGCACTTGACCCCATCGGCCACCGGGTCCATCGAACTAAGCCTACTTGCCTCTCCATCACCCGGAGGCTGCCACGGCTAAGGCCTTTCGTGCTTGTTCTTCACCTGCACCAATACGAGTCAAGCCGCAACCTGTACCTGCACACTTAGCGAAGCATCAGTTTACACAACATTGTCAATCACTCATCACTAAGGAGCGACCCTCCACTGGTCTTCAGACACACCTGGTCCTCACACAGCCATGTGGCCTGGCCGCAGAGTTTGCCGTGAGCCTGACGGCTAGCTCACGACGAACGTGACGGTCCAGGGCCAGTCCATCACAGCCAAGGGTTGACGCCGTGAGCCCAACTTGTTGTCAAGAGCTTGGCGCTAGGCTCACACCACAGTGGACGGATTAGGCTCAGGACTGTCACGACGAGGACCTGCCACCGTGGGACCGCCTCTTTGCCGTGAGCTTGGTCAACCAGCTCACGGTAACATTGGCTTGACACCGTGTGTTTTGTTGTTGATGTGAGCTGAGGTGTCTAGATCACGGCAAACAACATTTGTACAGTGTGTTTGGTGGTTGCTGTGAGCCAGACTTTAGGCTCACGACAAAAGGCCTTGTTTGCCATGAGCCCGACGTTTGGCTCACGGCAAACGGAATCCTCACGGCATCATCACGATTTCCAGTAGTGTATATGAGAGATCCATGGAGGGGAAGGGGGAGCAAACACTACGTGAAAAACAGACAGTGGTAACGGGCGCGGATGGCCATTGGTAACGGGAAAACACCCGTTACCGATCAAGCGTTACAAATGAGCCAACAAAGGTAACGGGTCAATGCCCGTTACTGATGATACGTAATTGTAACGGGCGTCAAACAAAGACTATTACCACAACTACTTACCGGTCACCTGAAATGGTTGTTTCTCCAGGCCCACATGGACCTTAGGTAACAGGCATAGAAACCGAGCCCGTTACATGAACTCAATATCGGAGACGTTTGCTATGGACACACGTCTCCACGAAAGGAGACACATTTTTTGTACGCGTGTCTCCTTTGTCTTGACGAAAGGAGACGCGTGCTCTGGACGTGCGTCTCCTCTGTCTCGACGAAAGGAGACGTGTGCTCTGGACGCGCATCACCTCTGTCTCGACGAAAGGAGACGCGTACTCTAGACGTGTGTCTCCTCTATCTCGACGAAAGCGTCAACTTCTAGGGCCCATCGTTCAGTATTAGTAACGGGCCTTTATGCAGCCCGTTACAGTGTTGTCATACTTGTAACGGGCGTTCTAAGTGAAGCCCGTTACTCACAGATCAGTTTTTGTAACGTGCCTTACTTAATGCCCGTGACCGATACGTAAGGCACCTACAGTAACCGGCCTGTTTTCTGGCTGCATCTTGGAACCAGCCAGGATTTGGCAGCCGCCAGATCAGGGGCTGCATCCTGGAAACAACCAGGATTTGGCAGCCACCACAGTAATGCAAGGAGACATCACAAACACATTCTCATCACATATATACACAAGCAAGATCACATATATATACACAATGCAAGATCACATCAAGTTCCTCATCAGATCCACATGCATGCTAAAGTTTCATGTTCCTCATCGGTGCTTTGTTTGGATGGTGTCCTGAGAAAACTGCCTAAACCAGGCAACAATATCTGACCCCAGCCAAGCAGGTTTCTCAGGCAGTACTAAACTAGCCTGAATGCAGCAAGTTTCAAGTTTGTCAGGCACTACAATGAACTCACGGTGCACCATTATAGAAGTTGCCGTTTTGGTCGAGGATCTCCTTAACAATTACTTGCACAGCATCTCCCGAACCGGCTTTAGATCTTCTGTAGAAACATTTAGGGCAGGTTTGAAATCCTACAAAATACAATCATTATGAGAATACAAGTACAAATCAGTTTCTAAAATCAAATGGAGAAAGATGAGCAGAGACAAGGGTGAGCATTATCTACTTACAGCAGCCTTCTTGATGTGTGGTATGTCTTCGAGTAGTTTGAACAAATTGAATGCCACATGGAATCCATGCAAAAAGGACCCTGATGGCTGCTGAGCGCACTACGCATCGAGGTACCAAAATGACAAGTTAATGTAGTACCAAATTGGTATGAAGGGACCATAAAAAAACCTCGGTCTTACAATGGTATTTGGCTTGTGCTTGAATGTCTGATTGGATTTTTGCTTTTTCTTCTTTCCTTTCATCACTTTGTCCTTCGGCATATATTTTCAGAGGCCCTGCATGATCAGCAATACCGATTAGAAACACTAAGAGATTGAATTTTGTGAACAAAACCTACAAGATACGGACCATGTCACAAGCGCTCGGAGGTCATTGAACTTTCATGCGAGATGATGTTTAGCAGAATCTAGATACCAAACCTCTTTGTACTTCATACAGATGATCAGTGTTACACAGTGGCCACCGGTGCAGAAGGCACCCACCACATAGTCATTCATCATTGTATTTCTCAATGCTTGTACTACAAGGGTAGCCTCCTTATCAATCTTTTTAGTTGTGAGAACCTGCGGATCAAAAAACCCAACACCAATCTTCATCTCCGCTGCCTTGTCCATCGTTTTCCTACAAAAAATCCAATTGTTAGCATGCATGAACTTTGTGGTCAAAATTAAAGAAATATCTATTTTGGTTTTAAGGCACTTACAATGTCCACAACCTCAAGAAGGTCTCATCCAAAGCAACCAGGGTTATAAGGTCATACACGTCACTGAATGCCATGTTTAACATTAAATCACTAGCACCATGAAAGGAGTCTTTAGGCAACTTTGCTGGAAAACTAAGTTTATCCATACTGTGTTCCATGGCGTAAGAATGTAACCTGGCACAATTCGGTCCAGCAGCCTGTCAGTCCGCTTGTGACAACATAGGCACAACAGGCTTGTATTTTGGATCCGGTTTTGTCCAAATACAGTTAAGAAGCTCATCCCTATGCAGAGGTTTCCTGGCCCCCTTCTTCTGCGGTGGCTGCTGCTCAGGTGGAGATTGCCTGTCCTCTGCCTGTTGCAGAGGCTGCTGTTGCTGCTGCTGCTTAGGCGGAGATTGCCTATCCTTCTCCTATTGCAGAGGCTGTTGTTGCTGCTGCTGCTTAGGCAGAGATTGCATGTTCTCCTCCTGCTGTCGTTGATGCTCCTGCTACGTAGTTTTGCTGATCTGCTGCTGCTTAGGTGAAGATTGCCTGTCCTCCTCCTGCTGTTGTCGATGCTCCTACTGCGTAGTTTTGCTGATCTGCAGCTGCTGCTGCTGAGCTTTCTCTTGCGGACGTTGAGCTGCAGTACCTCCACTTAATGTTGTACCCCTGCTACCTGATGTGGGTGCAGGGTTGGTATTTCTCGTAATGGGTGGTACATGGATCCTGTTCTTTGACCATTGGATCCTTAGACAGAGAGCCTCAGCTAGGGTTGTTACTTCACCCCCCCCAATTGGTACAAGCAGAGGGTAGTGACCCGTATTGCCCCACACATAACTAGGTTGCACCACAGCATACCCATCTTGCACCGATACTGTATGGAGAGTCTTTTGCAATGGAAAGACAGTGGCTAGTGCGAGCTCCACTTTATTCCCGGTGCCATCCAAAAGGCTGCACTTGGTTGGCTCTGCCAGCTTATCTATTGTGTCCAACATAGGTGATCGACTATCAATGTGTTGTTGACTACCTTCGTCCTTGTTGTCATGCCAATGCTCTTCCTCTCTGCCACATGCTTCTTCTTCCCAGAGGCCATGCACATCTTCTTCCTCGCTGCTACTAACAGGTGGTGATTGGGGAGGATGAAGTACATTTTCTGGTATATGGACCATGCCTAATTGTCTTAGCATGTCGACAACTTTGGTGAATTCTTCACCAACTATCTCTTCCATCTCTGGTACAGCCTTCTTGTTCCTCTTCTTCCTATACATTCCAGCAAACTCTTCACCAAACCCTTTACCCCAACCAAGTGAACTAGACACGCCTCAAACCTGATCTCGATGCTCTGGAGTCTCAAGTGCTGCGGTGAGGATATCATTCTCCCTAACCCCATGGAAAGAACCATCACTATCCTGAGCTACAAGTGTTTTCACCCTAGTTGCTACCCCCACCACCGTAGGGTTACTGAATGTTATGTCCCCGCTTCCTTCAATAGTGGTCTTCCTCTTCCCTACCCTTGCCCGCAGATAAGGCCTCGAACGTCCAGGAAATTGTCCCCAAGGGTTATGTTTTCCTTCTTCAGCTAGCTTTGCATCCTCCTCCTCCCACTCTTTCCTTTTACGAACATAACCTTTTCTGCCCATCATGTGTGGCTTATTATGCAATGCTCTCTTTTATTTCATCCCTTGTCTCAATCGCTGAAATCTAGGAGAATTGGTTTCATTTACAAACACGGTCTAGTCTTCTTGCTGCAAAAAGGCATGCTTCACAAAGGGAGTCTCCTCTTGGCTCACATATTTTTTCTTAAATGGGTCTTGAACCGTCGTTGCAAGGTTGCAATCTCTGACATAGCTACCTTAACTGCCTTCTTGCGAATAGATTCAGCTAGATTGGCTGGGTAATCTAGCTTTTCCTGTAAAACTGTGAACAACTCTTCCTTCTCAATTGGTGAGAGATCTTCAACTGCATTGTTGATTGACACCCTTTCTCGAGCAATGAGGCCACAGACCAATACAAATCTATCCCTCGCAGCATCTGGGGTAGGCCAAAAATTGTTATCAAGTCCACTTGTGGTCAACTTGTCTTCTGGCCATTTTGTTTGTGTCCTTGACCCGCGGGATTGAGTACTACTCGCAGCAGTATGTGCTGAGTGATCCTGTGAAGAAGGATCACCGTCGATAGGCTGTGAACAAGATTCATGGCCGATGGGCTGTGATGGTGCACTGGAGGTAGAGGAGTTTGGTGTTGTGGGAGACTGCATAGATGATATGTTAGGTTGTCAGTCGAGCAACATAAGCTAGACTGAAAATCCAAACAAAATTAGATAAATTCTTATTCTCTGACAAGCAAAATAGTGGATATTAGCATACATGTTGGGGATAGGTGCTAACCATTTTGACAGGGTGAAGCAATATGCTTATATATCAAAGCAGAGACTAAATTCCTTCAACTGCTTCCTTGTCCAACTTCAGCAGCAATGAATTATGTGTTCCATGTGTACATGCAACAAGAGGACAAAGCAATCAGAATTAAAGTGTGCTAACAGGTCCAAAGCATAACTGTCGATCTAGTACATTCAAAGCATAACAGAATTAAAGCATAACAAAAATTGGCGCACCAGGAACATGAAAATGAATTTCAACAGTTCATATAAGTTCATCTGTTAGCAACAATTTATACAAACAGACATGGAGCAACAAAATTCATCTGTCAAATCCACAACCAATCAATTAAAAATGAACTATTAAGTCATGTTGTACTAATGCAGGCAATTCCAGGAGAATAATCCTATGTGAACAGACCCTAAAGGCCTAAACAACCGTAAAGTAGCATGTCTCCCTAATCCACCTTGACAGGAATAGCAGATTGGGTGGCCGAGCAGAGAGAGGGTGTTGGGGGTTCAAGCAGCACTAACCTCTATCGCGGATGAAGTAGTTGTTCTCATGGTGGTCGGAGAGGCCCGATCCGCGTCGCCTCGTTGCCTGAGGTGGCCGGCTCGTCGTCGTGGCCAGGGATGTCGGATCCACGTCACCATTTTTAGGTTGGCTGGGACGCCGTCTGCATGCCAGTAACCGCATCCTCGTCACTGTTGTCACGACTGGAGCCGCTTCACTGACGTCACGCCAGGACCGGTGGGGCTGGAGAAGAGCTGGGCTGCGGCGGGGAGAGCGGCGGCGGCGGGCTAGGGCTGGAGAAGTAGCAGGGCGGCGGCGGGGAGAGTGCGGGCGTGGTGGATCTGTCTAGGAATTAGACTCCCAAGTATATGTCCCCTGCGTGCGTGTAACTGTGTTCATGGAAATTACTGGCGTGCCCTTGAACGGGTCTCTGGTAGAATTGGAATTCCATGGGCATTATTGTCAATATAGGTGGGAATTTTTTAATAGCGCGCGGAAGGTTTGCCTGCTAACGCTGATTATGGATAGTCATCACCGAAGCTGGTTAGTAAACCCGCATCGCCTTCGTTGGCAGGAAGGTCCGGGCGGTTATCTTCTTTATATAGGCTGCTGACACTAACGCATGGGCCCGACACTATTTTTTAGAAATAAAACTCGCATCCATCAAATATTAGAGCCGGTGAAACAACACCTAAAAGTTCATTAAAAATAACATTAATTCATATTTGGACATTTAGTATTTTAATAAAATATCAACAGTCACACTTGTGTACCCAACATTCTTATGATTCGAATATACATCTCATGCTTGTGATACAATAATTCCAATAACATCTTAGTTTGCTCCAAAACATCTACAAATTGACGTGGCAACATAATTTGGGTACCTAAACTTGTCATAAAAAATTCAAATGGTTCTGATAACAGAAGAATATACTTGTGTACAAATGGCTGCATCTCTCACATAGTTTCCTATAATGTTGCTTGAACATTGAAGTTTTCCACACTTTGCAACATGTTCGATCTCGTATGCATTTGAAATTTTAACACAAGCTTGTGTTCACCTTAAGATTACGAAATGCAAAGTTTCATTACTAATGGTTGTGGAAAACAAATATTATTTCTATGTTGTACTTACAAAGAACGAGATAAGGCATATAAACATTATTCACGAAATGGAATATACACTAAATAATGAAATTAATAAAAAGATGGGGATTTTATAAAAAAATAGGAAAAAAATCATCAAATTTGGACTGAGTATGACGGAGAAATACATATTACAAAATTTGACTGCAGATTAAAAGGAGAAATGCGAACTGTTCTTCATTCCAATAGAACAGAGGGGGTGGTTAACCTGCGTCTAATTTGCCCCTCCAATCCTCGTCTCCTACTCCCATCTAAGAGGCCACCGCCGCCGCCGTGCCCTCTTTGACATCCAAGAGGGCACCCTAGGCCTCTAATGCGGCAAATGAGACCACCACAACTTTCGATTTGACTCAGAAACGTGACAAATCAAATCTTGTGGATGCGACACAGAATATGTAATAATTTACATTCAAGATACAGGATTTTTATTGATGCTTCTGCCTACAGCCCGATGTTCATCCTGCTGACGCCATACTCCACCGTGACGCTGAATGTACGCGTTCAGAGGTCGAACTCATGACAGATGCGACACTCAGCGCTGTAGTAGTGGATGATCCCTGGGGTCTCCGGCCTGTAGCGCCTACATCCCGCTGCCCAAATGCAGACATGGGGATTCTGGACGGGCAGCAACGGAATGTCATTGTCGCCATCACAAAGCCAATACCACCACACAATGTTCTCGAGATCCCGACGGATGAGGAAGCGCAGTCGGTGCAGGTTGTGGTTCTTCCACAGCCCGTCACGAGGCGACGGCCCGCCGCTGATTTTGTGAGCAGTGCCATTGCTTCGGGGTCCGCAGGGTTGCGATGGTACTTCAGCATTGCTAAGAAGTACTTCACACCGACATCTTTGGCAGCGGCCTTTCCGACGAGCTTCAGACCCTCATCAGGATTCCGCCACCTCATCAACCTCTCCATCCTCTCGAAGCATGAGGCCTCCTGTTGTTCGGCGAGGCGGAAGCGCTCCTCCAACAATGACCTGACGTAGCGATTCTTGTACACTTGACGAAGTTCACGCAGCGACACTGTCGACCGGGCATCCCTGGGTCCACCAATACATTGTGGGCCATACCCGGGAGATGAGTTCCTGAACACCTGGACTACACGACTAGTGGGCCATGGTGATGGTACCGTGAACCACAAGGCAAGACAAGACGAACAAGGACTTGTACTAAGACTAGGATAGCTTTCCATACATGTATAGGCTACTCCGGGTCCTACTCGAATAGTACCCTTGTACCAATCCGACTTGTAACCCTGCCTCCCGTGGAATATAAGGCGAGGCAGGGACCCCTCTCAAAATATACGCAATCAATACAGAGCCACGCAGCATACAGGACGTAGGGTATTATGCACATTGCGGCCCGAACCTGTCTAATTGTGTGCCCCGTGTCTCACCATCGTGTTCCTGATCTCGGCGAGCCCCACCGCACAATCTACTACTTCGGGTACCCCATCGTAGGCTCGGTGTCTAAAACACTGACAGCTGGCGTGCCAGGTAGGGGATCTTGCCGTTGATCCACTGGTGAACTCGATGGCTCTCGTCTTCATCAAGCCGACTGTCGCTTTCCAGCAAGGTGACACCTTCGTTTTCGGTTCCTGGGTTTGCGTTGCTGATGGCACCGGATCGTTCCTGCGTTTTCTGGCATCAACTCCGGAGTCGAAGCTCAAGTCCTCGACGCTTACGCAAGCTTCGATGGAAGAATTCGTCGAAAATTTCGGTGAAATTTCGATCTCTGACCCGCTCAGAGAACTCGAGTCGGAGTCCGAGTACAACTCGACTTCGTCTCCTATTCAGCCTGAGTTGTTCCTTTCGGCTTCACAGCTTGCACTCATCTTGGATAGCATCCTAGCACCACCTCTCTTCGGTCATCGCCATGTCAGTGCCGCTTACCAAGCCGCATTGAAGCGCCTCATGTGCCCTGGCCTGAAGATCGTGCTCGAGTACTCTTCGGATTCAGACGCCAACCTCGACTACTATTCGGATTCTTCTGAGTTCGAGTTCGACTACGGTTCGGATTCTGTTGAAGTACAACAACTGACCGTCCCTGCTCATGGACTGGTGATCACATCGACACCTGAGGGTAGATTCATCTACTGGCCTGAGCATGTGCCTGCTGATCTCACACTGGATGATCAGGAGCGCTTTATTGCTTGTCTTGACAACTTACCCTTCCAGGAAGGTACCAAGCTTGTTGATTATGACACTGATACTGAGCTCATTCAGAGTACAGGTACTTATTCATCGCATCGAGAAGTGTTCGTCGTGGATGCAACTAGTCTGCAAGGGCATCGTGCCAATTATCATTATCCAGATGATGTATCTGATGATGAACTCTCTGCTAATGCTCCTGCTGAAGAAACCGCAAAGGCCAAGACTGCACGTCGCCAACGCAATGCTGATCGTGCAACCCTTCGTCGGGAACTCGCGGAAGCTTTACCTACCCGTAATCTTCAAGACGCTCTGGACGCAGTAGCTACTCGTGAATATCGTACTCCAGAGGAAGCTATCAACGCGATCAATCTACCCGGTCGCTCTATGCCTCGTGACAGGGCGGCTGCTGAAGTCGCAAAACTGGCTGAGCTAGCTTACACTATGCTACGCCAGAATACTAGTGCTCCTAGTCACCATGGCAGCAGTGGAGGTGCTCATCGTACTACTGCCACTCCTAATCGCACTCGTCTGGAAGCTAGCAACAGGGGCAAAGGCAATGATGACAGTGTCAATAGCAAGTCAGGAGACTCTCACTACGACGCTCGGACAACTATCAACGCCAGACGCGCTGAGCGTGAGAAGCAAAAGGATGCTGACTCTAATTCTTTTCCTGCTTTCTCTGCTCGACTTCAAGCTCTGTTTCTTCCGGAGAAATTCAAGCCTTATGGCATTTCTAAGTATGATGGCAAGCAAGATCCAAGGCAGTGGTTACGCTGTTATGCTCTGTCCATCTCCAATGCCGGGGGCAATGATGATACCAAGTGTATCTATTTCCCTTTTGTCTTGGAGCAAGAACCCTTCACATGGTTTGAGTCTCTCAAACGTGGCTCCATCGACAACTGGGGATAACTTAAGCACCGCTTCACCAGCAACTTCGCGGGTTCTCTGGGCCATCATGGTACCCGGATGGACCTTGCCCTGATCAAGCAAAAACAAGGAGAGACTCTTCGCGAGTACATGCGCCGCTTCTTTGAGAAAAGGGCTACTGTTGTTGATGTCACCGAGAAAGAAGTCATTGATACCTTCCAGGATGGTTTCTATGACGATAGGCTTTTCCAAGACTTCGGTCATGTTCGCCCAGCCAACATCACCAAGCTCAAGGAGATGATCACTCACTGGGCGGACGAGGAAGACAAGGCTCGGAATCGGTTCAAGCATCTTCACAACAACCAGAACAACAACAACAATAACAATGCTGGAGGAAGCAGCAGTGGCAAGCAACAGCAGGGCAATCACCAGGGTAATAACTACTCGAGTAATCCTAATCACAAGCGCAAGCCTGACAACACTGTTGCTGCCATGGAAACTACTGCTAAGACTGAAGATGATTCTCACTGGGCAACATTGACCAAGCAGAAATGCCCATGGCACCCAGAGGGTGATCATACTACAGAGCAGTATTACCAACTTCGTCGTGCGCTGAAGAATACACCTGAGCCAACACATCCAAACCCAAAGTTTCGTAAACACAAGGGGAAGAAGGCTAATATTGACAAAGACACTGGGTTTCAGCACCCCTCCAACACCGTCAATGACATATTCGGTGGGATTCCAATCAAGCGCATGCAGAAGCTCGCACTCAGGGAGATTATGTCCATCCAACCAGCAGCTCCCACTTTTCTAAAGTGGTCTGAAACTCCCATTACCTTCTCAAGGGCGGATCAATGGACTAGTTTCTCTGAGCCAGGATGATATCCTCTCGTTCTGGATCCAGTGGTGGCAGGTTCCAGACTCACTAAGGTTCTTATTAGTGGTGGCAGCGGTCTCAATGTCCTGTTTGCCAAAACTCTGAAGAAGATGGGCCTGGATATCACCAATATGCTTACCAAGACCAACTCACCGTTCTATGGTATCATCCCAGGCACTGCAGCTGTTCCTTTGGGTTCAGTTGTACTACCTATTACCTTTGGGACTAAGGATCACTATCGCACCGAGTACATCAAGTTTGAGGTTGCTGACTTCGAGACTTCCTTACCATGCCATCCTCGGCAGGCCTGGTATCGCTAAGTTTATGGCTATTCCGCATTATGTGTACTTGGTTCTCAAGATGCCAAGCCCCAAAGGAGTTCTTTCATTGAAAGGGGATCTGAAGTGTTCTTACGACTGCGATACAGAAGCCATAGAACTTGCCTCGACTACTCAAGTACCCAATGCGATGATGGAAGTCTTCACTGCCGCTAAAAAGCTTGCTCTGAGTGAGCTAGAGGTTCCTGAGAAGACTGACAACAACAACAAGCCTGCACCGTCTGGTGACATCCTGCTCAAAGCCATTGACCTCGGTACTGGTGACAGCAGCAAGACGACCATGATCAGTGCACAGCTTGATCCTAAATAGGAAGATGCGCTCGTCAACTTCCTTCAGGCTAACCGTGATATATTTGCGTGGAAGCCATCTGACATGCCTGGTGTGCCCAGGAGGTTGATCGAGCATTCACTCAATGTCGATCCTAACGCTACCCCCAAGAGACAACACCTTCGTCGCTTTGCTGATGATCGCAGGGCTGCTATCAAGAAAGAGCTTGCCAAACTACTCACGGCTGGCTTCATCCGAGAAGTTTTTCACCCGCAATGGCTTGCTAACCCTGTGCTCGTCAGGAAAAAGAACTCTAACGATTGGAGGATGTGTGTCGACTACACTGATCTCAACAAGCATTGCCCCAAGGATCCTTTCGGGTTGCCACAGATTGATCAAGTCATTGATTCCACGGTGGGTTGTGCTCTACTCTGTTTCCTGGATTGCTATTCTGGCTATCATCAAATCGCAATCAAGGAATCTAATCAAGAGAAGACTGCATTTATCACCCCGTTTGGTGCTTACTGTTACACAACAATGTCCTTCGGGTTGAAAAATGCTGGTGCTACGTATCAAAGGGCTATCCAAGCGTGCTTCAAGAGGCAGCTTCACAAGAACGTGGAAGCATACATGGATGATGTCGTTGTCAAGACTAGGGATCCAGACATGCTTATCACGGATCTTGAGGAAACTTTCACTTCACTACGTGAGTACCAATGGAAGCTCAATCCAAACAAATGTGTCTTTGGCGTATGATCTGGAAAACTACTCGGGTTCATCATCAGCCATCGTGGCATCGAAGCAAACCCCGAGAAGATTACTGCCATCTCCAATATGCAAGCTCCGACTACTATCAAAGATGTCCAAAAGCTTACTGGTTGTATGGCGTCACTCAATCGCTTCATCTCACGAACTGGAGAATGGGGTCTACCTTTCTTCAAGTTGCTCAAGCAGCAGGAGAAGTTTACATGGACAACTGAAGCTGATCAACCTCTTTCTCAGCTCAAGGAGTTCTTATCCAAGCCTCCAGTCCTCACAGCTCCTCTACCCAATGAAGAGCTCTTGCTCTACATTGCTGCGACTACTAATGTCATCAGTACTGCTATTGTCGTTGAGCGGCAGGAAGAAGGCCATGGCTACCCTGTTCAGAGGCCTGTCTATTTCGTTAGTGAAGTAGTCTCAGAATCCAAGGCTCGCTACCCTCCGGTACAGAAGCTACTCTAAGCAGTTCTGATTACTTCACGGAAGCTTCGCTACTATTTTGACGAGTACAAGATTTCTGTGGTCACTAGCTACCCGCTTGGCGAGATATTGCACAACCGGGACTCCACAGGAAGGATTTCTAAATGGGCTGTAGAGCTTGGTGCTCTATCGCTCGAGTTCAAGTCTCGCACTGCTATTAAGTCTCATTCCTTGGTTGATTTCATGGCTGAGTGGCAGGAAAATCAAGTCCCAACTCCAATTGAGCGTCCAGAACATTGGGTCATGTACTTTGATGCTTCCATCAAATTGGAAGGCGCTGGTGCCGGGGTACTTTTGATTTCCCCCAAGGGTGAACAACTCAAATATGTTTTGCAGATCTTCTGGAAGGTCTCAAACAATGAAGCTGAATATGAAGCTCTACTACATGGTCTTCGCCTTGCGGTTTCTCTTGGCATTACATGACTACTGGTCTATGGTGATTCTTTGGTGGTCATCAATCAAGTCAACGATTCTTGGGATCGTAATGCTGAGAATATGGACACGTACTGTCAGGAGGTACACAAACTTGAGAACCAATTCCATGGTCTCAAGTTCCATCATGTGGTCCGCGACAACAATGTTGCTACAGATGTCTTGTCGAAGCTGGGATCTACACGAGCTCAAGTGCCAGCTGGAATCTTCGTCCATGAACTCCACAAACCATCAATTCTGGAGCAATCATCTGCACCAACGACTACTTCAGTTCAACCTGATCCAGAAGTGCTTATGATTGATGTGGACTGGAGAACCCCTTTCATCGACTACATTAAACATCAGTTGATTCCTGATGACAAGTCAGAAGCCGAGCGCATCTCACATCACGTCAAGGCTTATGCTCTAGTAGGAGATCAACTCTACAAGCGAGGCGCAAGCTCTGATGTACTCATGAAGTGCGTTTCTCGCGAAGAAGGCAAGCAAATCTTGGAGGAGACACACAAAGGAATCTGTGGCAATCACGCTTCTTGCCGCACCTTGGTGGGAAAAGTGTTCAGACGTGCTTTTTACTGGCCTACAGCTCTTGCTGATGCAGAGGAACTAGTCAAGAAGTGCCAAGGATGTCAATTCTTCGCCAAGCAACAACATGTTCCTGCCTACAAACTCATCACGATTCCACCAACTTGGCCTTTCGCTTGCTTGGGGCTGGATATGATTGGTCCTCTCCCAAATGCGCCAGGAGGATTCAACAGAGTTCTGGTGGCTATCGACAAGTTTACCAAGTGGATTGAGGTCAAGCCTATTACCTGCCCCAAGGCTGATAGAGTCCTCGACTTCTTGGATGAAATCGTACATCGCTATGGGTTCCCTAACCGCATCATCACAGACCTGGGTTCGAATTTCAACAATCACCAGTTCTGGGAGTACTACGAAAACAGTGGAATTGACGTCCGGTACGTCTCTGTCGCTCATCCACACGCCAATGGCCAAGTGGAACGCACCAATGGGATGATACTCGATGCTCTCAAAAAGCGGCTGTATGATGCAGCAAACACCAAAGGCGGCAAGTGGATCAAGGAACTACCCAATGCACTCTGGGGGCTACGCACTCAGCCTACTACCCCCACAGGGCAGTCACCTTACTTCCTGGTCTACGGCTCTAAAGCTGTTTTGCCCGCTGATGTCATGTGGCGTTCTCCAACGGTTGTACAATACGAAGAAGGCGTAGCTGAAGAAACAAGACACATAGATGTCGACAGTCTCCAGGAAGCTCACTGCAACGCACTCATTCAATCTGCTCGATACCTTGAGAGGATTCACCGTTATCATGACCGCAACGTTAAGGAACACTCCTTCAACGTTGGTGACTTAGTCCTCCGTCGCATCCAGAATACGGCAGGACTACACAAACTCAACCCGCCATTGGAAGGTCCTCTCTCTATTGCAAAGGTTACTGGTCCAGGCTCATATCGTCTTCGAACTCTAGAAGGCGAGGAAGTCGACAACTCTTGGAACATCGACCAGCTTTGTCGCTTCTACCCGTAGGGGGTCTCAACAACCCTCTCTAGACGGCTTCGGCTGTAAACAACTCGTATTGGGGTTCCTCAACCCTTTCCAGGAAGCTTCGGTTGCAACCACTCAACAGACAGCTACGGTTGTCACCACTCGTAGGGGATCAAGATAATCCTCTCCAGACAGTTTCGGCTATATCTTCTCGTGGCTTTCAGCTGTGAGCACCCACAGGGGGCTTCATCAACCCTCTCCAGGCAGTCTCATTCTGTGACCTCGTAGGGAGTCATGATAACTCTCTCCAGACAATCCTGTATCGTATAGGGCAATAAGTGGCACATGCTGTCCATGTTCCTATTTTTGAATAAGAGGCTTCGGCCTAGAGTAACACCCTTCTAGTAGGGTCTCAGTGGAACTCTCATACAAGTTGCTACTATAGCAAGGATGAGTTCATCACACTGTCTCCTACGGTCTTACTCGTTCTTCAGAACATCCTTGCGAGTACTCTCTCACTAGGCTCATAGCCTCAGAGGTACTTAAGACATTGTAAACACTGTACAATGTATTCAGTAATAAAGTTGCTACTCTATACCGACTTGTTACTGTCCTTTACTTGTTCATAACAAAGCCTTCTTTATGCTGCTACAGCTAAGGTGTTCAACTCATTATGAATAAGTTCTTTTCGAGTACTCTCTCACTAGGCTAGTTAGCCTCAAAGGTACTTAAGACATTGTAAACTCTGTACAATGTGCTTAGTTCAAGTCGCTACTCTACACCGACTTGTTACTACTCTTAGCTTATTTCATGACAAAGCCTTCTTTTACGCTGCTACAACTAAGGTGTTCAACTCGTCATGGTTAAGCTAACGTTCTTCGGAACATGTTTACACTTGAGTACTTCTACTCGTGTATCGTATCTCTCTTTGCAGCCTCACACTCAATACCAACTCGAGTACAAGGCCAACACATAAGCATTCAAGGGATCCAGATAATTGATTTACTCAAAGTTTTCAATTATATTACATGAACACTTGTTCGGGATTACACTTGTCTTTCCCTAGTGTTTCTACTCTACAGGTACATCTAACGGAGATCGATGAACTTGGAGACTGCTTCCGCGATTGGAGAAGTCTGTTGCATCAACTCGTTGAGATGATCGTCGGTGCAATCTCCAGATCTGCCGTTCATCATGACCGTGAGATCTGCCTCGGCATAAAATGACTTGATGAAGCTCACAACTTGGTTCGGAATTGTGAAAGCCAGTCTCTGGGCGTACTCCAGGATCTTCTTCGGCGTGTCCTTCAACCTCTCCACAAGTGGTCGAGGCTGAACTCCAGCGGCTCTAGGCTCGAAAAGATTCACCACTGGCTCGGCTGCCTCAGTCAAGGCCTTCAATTCTGTGCGCAGGCCTTCGGCTTCTTCAATCTTGGACTTCAACGACTGCATGCAAGTCAACAAGTCATTCCAGCCCACTAGGCGGATCTCCATTTCATGCTCAAGTTCGAAGCACCGCGCCTTATAGTCCTCCTTCAGATCCATATGAACTGATTCTTTGCGGTTAAAGGACAGCTGCCAGTCCAGCACCTTGTTCTTGAACTTATCGACCTCTTCCGTCAGCTCTGCAAAGGATCAAGGCTACTTATCAAAAGCGGTGTACAGGAACAAAAGTACTCAATGACGAATTCAAAAAGGGAGATTACCTTTATTCTTCTGGCGCAGAGACTTGTTCTTCCCAACAACGTCATCCTTCTTCGCTGTCAGCTTCTGGATCTCGTTGTGGTACTCGGCAGCGTTGGCATCAAGCTTCTCTTGCAGCTTCAGAGACAAAGCTTTCTGCTGCTTAAGTTCTTCTCTGAGCCGCGTGACCTCTTCAATGTCAGCTGCGTGTTGTTCAAGCAGCCGAGTCTTGCGCTTCGACTGCTTGACTACTTCCTGCAAAGACAACAACAACTCAAATGTCAGAGGCAGGATATCATTAACTGAAAAGTACTCTTCAAAGAGACTACACACTTACCGCGAGGAGTTTCTCTACGCCGCGGAACATCTCAGCATGTGCATGCAAGTTGTCCTCGTCCAGGCATGAGTCGTCGTACGGCATCAAGTCTTCAGCCATGGACAGAGTACTTGTACTTGCAGCAACGTACTTTGCGGCACTACGCAGAGGAGCTGGATCTTCAATAAGTGGCTCATGCGGCACTATGCGGTTCTCTGGGTTGTCCTCCAGCGCCAGTTGTGCATCAACACGATGCACGGGGGCTTCAGCTGCTAGGACTTCTTCGTGGTGCAGCATGGATTCAGGATCAACTTCCGGGGCCTCGTTAACCACAGCTTCAATATCTTCGAGTTGTTGAGCCCTAGGCCTGGAAGTTGCCTCCACCGCTCCTTTCACCACATCGCTCCAGAGAGTGCGCAATGCTTGGGTAGCTTCAGCTTCTGTGGGTACTTCTTGGCGCTCTGGAAGTATATCTTCATGTTGTTCTTGAGGAGTCTAGTCTACTTCAGTAGCACCACTTCCAGAGGCACCCCACTTTACATCAATGGATTTTCTGTGTCAACAAGCTAGTCAGCACAAGCAGAGTACATAATACAAATAAGTACTCGGGTACTTACAGAGCAGCTCGAGGCACCGAGACCTTCGGCCCTAGCATGTCGAAGAAAGAAGGCGCCGCCGGCACCTCTGGCACACTCTCCACCGGCGGCACACTTCCTAGTACCGCGGCTTCTTGTTGCTCATGCGCCACCGTCTCCACAGATGACGCTGGAACCACCTCGGGTTCTATTATTCTTGGGGGGCTACTCGAGGGTACATTGGTTGCACTCTCGATAACCTGCGCAAGTCAAAAATCAAGACATTACAGCAGAGAACAAGTACTCAATATGATGTCAAATACTTAAAGGTTCTCCAACACTTACTGTAATAGAGGGGAGGCCTGTCATCTTCTTGACAGCCCACTTTCCCACCGTGGTCCTCTTCTTCTGCGGCGGCAGAGTCACATCATCTGCGAGAGATGACGCCGGTCTTTTTGACGATCCTACGGCGAGGCCACTGGGGACGGGCACTCCAGAGTACCCGTAGCGGCTCTTCACTTCAAAACGCTGTTGAAGTGTTTGGCCGTCGTCATCGCTTGAGGAGGCGTCCTCCACCAAGACTTCTTCTTCTTCTTCCCCTTGAGCAGATCGACTACCCTCGGGGGCTTGAGCGTAAACTTCTGTTGTCTCTCCCTCCGGCGCTTGTAGTGGATCCTCGGGACAAGGAGGAGGGTCGGACACAAATTTCAAGACATCGTCCTGTCAAACAAGGCAATTGTTAGCTACACGACTACTTACAATAAGTACTCGGGGGCTAGTTCTCGGAAACTTACCATACGCGAAGGATTGTCGGCACTATATTCACGGACGGCTGCAGGAATTCTGTGAGGATTCTTGAAGATCTTCTGCAGCTTTTCCATCACAAGATCATCACTGATCTCTTCAACAGATAGCCTGGAGCCATCATCCGCTCCAGTGTACTCGAACCCGAGATGCTCCCACTACATCAAGGGTTGAACCCGTCGCTTCATGAAGCTGAAGGCTACCCGTTCAGCTGTCAAGCCCTGCGCCTTCTTCTGCGCAATCTTCGCCAGCAGCTCGGGGATCTGGATGCACTCCTGCATCGTTGGTTCATCCTTCCAGAGTCTGTCATATACTGGCGCGAATAAGCTTGGCTTCAGCAGCTGTGGCGGGGCGTTCTCGATGTAGAACCACTTGTTCTTCTAGTCTTGATTGGAGTCAATCAAGTCGTACATGAAGTACAACTCCTGCGCCTTCTGGCGCATCAGAACTCCGTCTCCACCGACTACAACCGGGAAGTTGGTGTTGGGCTGCGGCTTTAGGCGGAAGATCTTCCTGAATAGAGCCCAGTGTGGGCGGATGCCGAGGAAGGCTTCGCAAAAGTGCACATACACTGCAATCTGGAAGATGCTGTTGGGGTTGAGGTGTACGTGCTCCAGCTTGAAGAAGTCGAGGAAGCCGCGGAAGAAATTCGATGACGGCAGCGTCAACCCACGCTTGACGAAGTGGCCAAACATTGGGATCTCATCCGGGCTCTTCTCCATCGGCCACGCATCTCCGGCGGCAGAGCTCCAGCCGGCAATCGCCTTCTCACGCAGCAACCCGCTGGCTTCGAGGGCCTTGATATCTTCTTCCCTCATCTTGGACTTCTTCCAAGAGACGGCCTGGCTCGAGGCTTTCATGATGACTACTGTCTTGTATTTCGGCTCCGGCAACTGATTTTTGCCGCGGCCGGACTTCCTCTTTTGACCCTTGGATGGCGCTGGCTTCATCCTGTCAGTCACGAGAGTCTTCTTTCGCATCGACTCGAGGGCTGTGAGGGGGTGGAGGCGCAAACTCTTGGCAAAGTGGGCGCTCAAATTCTACAGCGGCTACGGATGCTAAGGCTTTCTGGATCTAAGGACGAATGGAAGCAATGAAACCCTAAGGGATACCCCTTCGGGTATTTATAAAACCAAAACCCTAAAACGGTTCGACCAAGTGACCCTTCGTATTCAACAGATTGGTCTTACTCAGGCGAAATTTTGGCTAAGTCAGAAGACTAAAATCCAAGACCTGCTCAGCTCCATCTCGGGGGCTCGACTACTCGATGGAATTGGATTTCACTCCGCTACAGTTTACTGAATTCAGGGCACTATTCTACAGTCAGATTGGATACTTCAATTCGAGAAAGTACTCGACTCAAGGCTCGGGGGCTCCGTACCACGTGTCCTTCAGTTTTTCCCAGGATTTTCACAGGATTATTTGACGAAGACTACAGATTGACCCTCAGCTTGAATTATCAATTCGAACTAAGGCTCGGGGGCTACATCCATATAGGATGCGATTTTTGCAAATCGCATTCCTATATTATTTCTTCGGATTTTCTGTGGATTTTTGGAGCAAGATCAAAGAATAGAAGATTGATCCTCAGCTTTAATCTTGGATTCGACCTTAGGCTCGGGGGCTACATTCCATATGGAATGCGATTTCAGTAATCGCATTTCCATATGGATCTTTGATGCAAAGATTTCAAGAACGAAGCGGGTATTATTGAAGACCTTCAAGGGAAGTACTCGGGGACGCTTGGGAACAACTCGAGAAGACTTCAAGACTACTCGTGGAGTTAGCTGGAGTACCTTCCAGCCTCGTGATGATTCAAGTACTATTGAAGATTGAAGCTTGTAGAACTCGGGGACGCTTAGGAACTACTTGTGGAGACCTTCAAGACTACTTGGACCATCGTACTCGACGACAAAGTACTCGGGGGCTTGTCGACCGGGCATCCCTGGGCCCACCAATACATTGTGGGCCATACTCGGGAGATGAGTTCCTGAACACCTGGACTACACGACTAGTGGGCCACGGTGCTGGTACCGTGAACCACAAGGCAAGACAAGACGGACAAGGACTTGTACTAAGACTAGGATAGCTTTCCATACATGTATAGCCTACTCCGGGTCATACTCGAATAGTACCCTTGTACCAATCCGACTTGTAACCCTGCCTCCCGTGGCATATAAGGCGAGGCAGGGACCCCTCTCAAAATATACGCAATCAATACAAAGCCACGCAGCATACAGGACGTAGGGTATTACGCACATTGCGGCCCGAACCTGTCTAATTGTGTGCCCCGTGTCTCACCATCGTGTTCCTGATCTCGGCGAGCCACACCGCACAATCTACTACTTCGGGTACCCCGTCGTAGGCTCGGTGTCTAAAACATTGACAGACACTATTGACATTTCGTAGCGTGATCACTTAAGAACAGATTTAGAATCCATCCTTAGTGACAACACCAAAAATGCTTGTTGACATTTCGTAGCGTGATCACTTAAGAACAGATTTAGAATCCATCCTTAGTGATAGCGCCAGAAATGCTTGTTGGCGTTTCTTAACGTCACTACGAACGACACCGAGTTAGCGTGAACATCAAGACTTGCCAAAGGTAAATCTAACAATCATGAATGAATCCTCAAGCGCACAGATAAACCATTGTAGCATTTCCCCAAGGAAGGAGTGTATTCCAAGGGTATCGTATCCGTGGAAGGCAATGGCGGATATCAAGACTTATGCTTTTGCACTGAATTTAAACCAAGAGATAGATATAGAAGACAACAACTCAAAGGCAGGGGAAAGAGAAATGATATGATAGGGTAGTGTGACACACACTCTCATCTACCTCTACTCTAGTACACTACGGCTTAGGGGGAACATACGAGTTAGCTCTAGGTTCTAATGTACTAAACATACAAAGCTAGAAGATACAAGAGATAAGCATGAAGCATTGCATGAAAGGGTAAGGTTCAGCACCCAGGTACAAATGGGGAGATAGCCCGCGACGACCAGCACTCTGAGGAACTACTCTTTAGACTTATACAGCAATACCCCAGCGCGGAGGGTTTCAAAGGGTCCAATAGCTGTCACCACTGCAACCTACCTCAATCGTTACGGGGGGCATGCTCATAACTAACGTAGCCACACAGCCCAGGCACCATGCGTTCGTTGCTGCTAGACTTCACCCGGCCCGGGCTATTGCGACCTAGGGTGAGAGCCACCGGAAGACTGGTCAACTTAGACCGAGTACCATAGCTTGAACACAAACTTCATGCAACACTATCATGCTATCTAACAAGATCAAACTAGGGCTAGACATACAAACAGATATGAACTCTCTTATGTCTAGTCAACAAGATCGAAGGGTCGTGTTCGTGAAGAACACGAGCCTCTAACTTATGAACAAACACATAAGGAATGAGTAAATCATACTTCAAGTGGATCAAAAGGTAGTGTTCACGAAGAACACGAGCCTCTAAATGATGAACAAGAGATGAACTCAAGAACATATCAATCATATGATCTACCACTACTTTATATGAAATAGCTGAATAACTGAAGTAGATCAAAGTTATACAAAGAAATAAAGATACAAGAGAACTCATACCTAGACTCCAAAGTAGACTTGGAACCTGAATAAGAGCTAATTTAGCCTACCCCCTAGCCTTGGAAACTAAAAGTGAGAGGAGAATGGAGAGAGTGGTGTGTGAGAAATGGAGCCCCTCCCCTTATATTTATAGGCAAAGAGGAGGCTTCCTTCGGGGCTCAAACTCCACAAAAACACCCGGGGTTGCAGAAAGTGACCAATGGGGAGCAACCACGTGGAGGGCCAGGATCAGGGGCCCCTAGGTCAGTTCGGCCGATCCTAGGATCAGCCGGCCCCCTAGGGTGGCCCCCTGGCCTGTGCTTCCTCTAGGTGGCTGCCCTGTGGGCCCTTTGATCACTCCCCCGTGCATGCCTCGTTTTCGAATCCTAGGTGGGCCCATGGATCCATGTGAAGTCCATGTGTCGCTCTCTGATTTATCGGTGAGTGCCTCCCTTGGATCACTGATGTGGATTGCCACGTGTTTCCTTGGTGGCAGCTAACTCCACAACTGAGTTGGCATGGATCATTCCATAGAAGGTGGGTTTCCATCTCTTTTCATGCTTATTTTACCTACATACAAATAATCTCCAAGGACCAGGGGAACTACATTATTCAAACCAAAATGCAAGTAAATAATGCATATGCCTCCATTTATGTGAGAATATTGATGGCTAAAAGTGGTACTTAACAGCCGTCAACAGACACCTGCAGGAGTACCTCATCCAAGTCGCAGATGCGCCGAAAGGTGCCGCAGACCCGATTACGAAGGATCAGGAAACGAATGACGGGCTCATCCTTGATGCAGCGGAGGATGATCTGGGTGACTAGTTCATTTGGCACCAGCTCCATGAAGCACACCGCGGCCATCCAGGAGAAGGGGAAGGAAATGGAAAGGCGACGGGATCTGGAAATTGAAAGGAGATGGGGTTTGGAAATTGAAAGGCGACGCGGCCATTTATAAACACCCATTACTAATAATATGGAATTTGAAAGGCGACACAGTTTGGCTGCTGACGCGTGGGCCTGACAACTGCCCCTGCCCCTCCACCTTCCCACGAAATTGAAAGGCGATGCGTGTTTTTGGACGATTTTGCTCCCAAAAATGGTTCTCGAGGCGTAGTGGGATGTGGGGTGTGGGGAGAAGAGGCGCCCTGACGGTTCAAGTCTTGTCATCATAAATCCCCGACTGGTTGCTCCCTAATCATATCGTTTCTTTCGCTTCATGTTCTTCCCCCTCGCCATCACTACCACAAACTCCGGTCACCGAAAGATCACCAACAAGAAGCGCGAAAGCATGGCGTCGATTGACCCGTCAGCGAAGCGGGGACGAAGGGAGGATGACAATGACGACGAAAGCCGCCGTCGGAGGAAGTTGACCATCAAGGAGAAGGGGAAGGAGCCGGCGGCGCCCAAGGAGAATGAGAAGAAGGAGGCCGCCAACATCAGTTTCGCCGTTGAACTGCTCCAGGGCGCGTTCATGAAGCTCTAAGATGTTGGCGCAGCTTTCAAGATCGAGGCGCCTGACCATTACAAGGATGACAGCATCAAGGGTCTCGCCTTCAGGATCCACGTGTTGGCTGAAAAGCTTGAGAAGCTCCCCGTGGTCCAGCGGTCCTCCTCGGTGACGACGGCTCCGACGGCGGCTCTGACGGCTCCGACGGCGGGACTCCGACAGCGGCAACCGACTAATTGATCCACTCCCGTACCATTAATAATGTGTTTGTGATTATTGTGTGTTCGTCAGTTTGTTCGTCAGGTTGTTCGACTGCTTTATTTGTTTATCGATCATGAACTGCTTATTAGTTTGTTTGTCAATCATGAACTAGTTAGTTTGGTTGTTGGATTGTGTATGTCATGAACTCAATCTAAGAGATGCGGGCAGATCCATCCGCGTCGCCTTCAATATATGTTCCTCCTGTGATGAACTCGATCATAGAGACAATGGATAGTCATCACCGACGCTGGTTAGTAAACCCGTGTCGCCTTCGTTGCCAAGTAGGTCCGGGCGGTTATCTTCTTTATATCAGCTGCTGACACTAACGCGTGGGCCCGACACTATTTTTTAGAATGAAACTCGCATCCATCAAATATTAGAGCTGGTAAAACAACACCTAGAAATTCATTAAAAATAACATCAATTCATATTTGGACATTTAGTATTTTAATAAAATATCAACAGTCACACTTGTGTAACCAACATTCTTATAATTCGAATATACATTTCATGCTTGTGATATAATAATTATAATAACATCTTAGTTTGCTCTAGAAATTCTAAAAATTGACGTGGCAACATAATTTGGGTACCTAAACTTGTCATAAAAAATTCAAATGGTTTCGATAAAGGAAGAATATACTTGTGTACAAATGGCTACATCTCTCACATAGTTTCCTAGAATGTTGCTTGAACATTAAAGTTTTCCACACTTTGCAACATGTTCGATCTCGTACACATTTGAAATTTTAACACAAGCTTGTGTTCACCTTAAGATTACGAAATGCAAAGTTTCATTACTAATGGTTGTGGAAAACAAATATTATTTCTATGTTGTACTTACAAAGAACAAGATAAGGCATATAAACATTATTCACGAAATAGAATATACACTAAATAATGAAATTAATGAAAAGATGGGGATTTTAGAAAAAAAATTTGAAAAAAATCATCAAATTTGGACTAACCACAACGGAGAAATACATGTTACAAAATTTGACTGCAGATTAAAAGGAGAAATGAGAACTGTTCTTCGTTTGAATAGAACTGGGCCCCACCCTAATTAGAGACGTGGGTTGGTTAATCCTCGTCTCATTTTCCCACACAAACTGTTCTTCACGCCAATAGAACAGAGGAGGAAGCAGAGGGCACCGCAACCTTCAATTAGACTCAGAAATGTGAGAAATCAAATCTTGTCTATCAATAACCGATTAGACGATACTACACGATAGAAGAAGACATTACATTCGTAATGAAGCCCACATTCATCACTACAGAAATACATGCAAAACCCCCTCCGGCTCGACGCTGTACTGCAGAATGCTTTGCCTGTGCAATGTTGAATGTTGCCTCGCGCCACCGCCGTTGGCAACGTCGGCCGGCGGAGGCCACGGCGGAGGGTGACACTCCTAATTTGCCAAGCCAGATTGACCCCACGATGCCGGAAATCTAGGGATTGCACATTACTGATCAAACGCAGATGTCACTACCCTTGCTCCTCGCCCTCAACCTGTTTCATGTACGCAATTGCAGTGGCGTCGACGTCGGCCCCGCTGTTGGCTCTGTAGAGGAAGACGGCGGCCACATAGGCCGCCCCTCTATGCCCGTCCTTGGCAGTGCGGTGGAGCTCGTCGAGGGGAGGCTGAGGGCTGCGGTTCCTGCCGAAGATGTCGTCCATCCCGGTGAGGAAGCAGGCCACCGGGTTGCTGACTACAGCCAGGCTAGAAATGAAGACGTCATAGCCGACGGGGTCGTTGATCTGCATCTGCTCAACTGGAACCCGATCCAGTGCCAGGCGCCTACTGATGTCTCTGTAGTGGTAGGGGCGGAGCATGTTCTTGCAGGTTGCCCGTAGGCTGCAGAGGTCCTCCATTGGCCGATTCGATATCGCACCGACTCGGCCAATGATGATCACCAGCATCTCCTCCGGGAGTTCCGCGAGCGACCGCGGGTGCTACCTCGATGCCATGAGTGCCAGCGTGGAAGGGAAGTCACGCGGCGTGGAGCGAAGGAGGCACAGTGGAGGGGCACGACGAGGAGTGTAGGCAGTTGTGGTTTTCTCGCGGGTAGATGAAGGGGCTGTGGTGGTTTCGCGGGTAGATGAAGGGGCTGGGGCAATGATTATTTATTTTGAAGAGAAGATACAGGAGACGCGTCTCCGATGAGTGGATACTACTAATTGCACATCTCGCTTATCGAGGAGTCAAACTCTTTGAAGTTTGACGAAATGTAGACAAAATAATATCAATACTCTCCGATGAGTGGTACTACTAATTGCACATCTCGCTTATCGAGGAGCCAAACTCTTTGAAGTTTGACCAAACTCTTTGGAGAGTTATCGGCGACACGGGGTTTGTGAACACGCGTCTTCTTTGTCGGGCGGGCAGGTTGTCTTTTTTTATATAGGCTACATTTATCACATAGTTTTTCAGGTAGAATATATACTGTATATATACAGTATCTTAGGTTGAATATGTAGGCATCATATATTACAGAAAGGAGATTCAAATTCCACCAATACTCATCCTATATATACTACAAAAAGGATTCCATTTCCAGCAATAGACATCCCTGCATTTTACAGAAAGGATCGGATTCAGCAGAAATCAATCTTGCTTCTTTTTCTTCTTTGATTTTTGTATATGGATCTTTTCACAATGGTCCCTTCGCAAGTATGGTGTTTTGTCAGCTCCCAAGACTCGGGACATGTATGAAGTGTGAAAGGATGGACTTTCGTCAAACTGGTTGTATTCCTCCTCCTCAACAACATTTTCAACCCCAACAATCCTTTTTTTTCAGGCAAAACCACACTCCAGTTATTCTTTGCAAGGTCAGGTACATAGAACACTTGCTCAACATCCTTGGCGAAGACAAACGGTTCGTTTTTGTAACCAAAGACCCGTAGATCAACACTAACATAACCAAATTTGGCCTTGATTATAGCTCTCTTCGCATTGGTGACCCATCTACACCGAAACAAGGCTACCTTCAATCCTACATAATCAAGCTCCCAAATTTTCTCTATTTGACCATAATATGTGGCTGTGTTCTTCTTATTGTCGACGGCCCGTACACGCACACCACTATTTTGATAGATGCTCTTGGCATCCTAGGCCATGGTGTAGAATGTGTATCCATTGATATTCATTGCTTCATATGTTGTAACAGCGAATAATGGCCCTGCTGCTAGTTTTCTTACCAGATTATCGGTTATAGCAGTGCTGCCACTCTGGACATAATCTCGGAGCCACCTGTTGAAGCCTTGCATGTGCCTCATTGCAACCCAATCCTCATTACATCTAGGGTTTTGTTTACCTAGTTGTTGCTTGTGCTCATTGCCAAATGGTGTAACCTCTACGTTGTATTCTATCACGGTGAAATGAGCCTTGTTGAAGGCCTCTGGGTCCGGAGTGATTGACTTTTTCCCCAGGGTCCAAACACCGGAAAGCCTACCTTCATGCCATGAACAAGGCACACCAATGGGGTTTTAGGGGTCCATACAACCCATGGCCCACTCCACTGCTTCGATGGTCTCATAGCCACAAACAACGGCTCCCTCCGGAAATGACCTGTTATGTACCAATGATTTGAGGAATCCATAGTACCTCTCATATGGAAACATCTAATGAAGGTAAGATGGGCCAAGGTACCGGATCTCCCTCGCGAGATGTGCTGTTAGATGCAGCATGAGATCAAAGAATGATGGTGGGCAGGTAGCTTCAAGTAGGCATAGGGTCTCGAAATGCCTCCTCTCTAAGTCCAATAGTTTTTCCTCATCAATCACCTTTTGTTCTATTTCATTGAAGAATAAACACAAGCTCGTGACGGCATCATGAACCAGTTCTGTCTTGATACCTCTTGAAGGACCGATTAGGCGAACCAGAGAGGGGGGGAGTGAATGGAGCCGATAAAAATTCTTCTTGAAGGAGATGAGAACTCCAACAAGACGAACACGGCTTCCAAATCGCATCTCCGACTCAACTACCCAAGTTGGCCAAGACCACGCAGCCACTGGAGTGCTACTGGTCCTAGGAGCCAACACACAACCCTCCGAGCCAGAACTCACCAAAACACACAGCGGAAACTTGCACGGCTTGCTGCCTGTGCTACACCGGTCAGACCGATGGCCTGCGCCGGTCAGACCGGTGACACCGGTCAGACCGGTGGACAGCACCGGTCAGGTCGGTGGCTACAGCAGCCGCACAGCAAACGTTCCAGGAAGCCTCAGTGACTCCTCTAGGCCCTGGAACAAAAACCCCCTTCGAAACACAACCTGAAAGGAAGAAGAACCCCTCACAAAACCTAGCAAAACAACACCAAACACGCCAAGAACTGACCAGCAGGACCACGGGACAAAACCACACGGACAAGGCTATTCCCCGAGACAAATCCCACCAAAGGCTAGCACCGGTCAGACCGGTCAAGAGCACCGGTCAGACCGGTCCCGCCTGGGCAGCTCGGGATGAACAGCGCCCGCGAGTCAATTCCCCCAAATCCAACTCCCGATCTCCCGATTCGCTCCACGGATTCGCACAAGACTTTGGGGATAGTAGGAATACCTCATGGGCACTCCATAGCCAAGTTTTGGTCCACCAAAACATGTTGAATCAAGAGGAATCAAAGGATTTCCGCCAAGAACACCACGAACCCTAGAACCACGAAAACCCCAAAATTGAGCCCCTTTTCTCACAGATTTGGGAGGGGAATCAAAGGGAAAAGAACCACGAGGGGTTCATGCATACATCCCCCACCAAATCCCAAAGAGAAAGGTCTCAAAACCGCCACACGAAATTCGCTAAGAAAAGCCTCCGAAAATCACCAAAAAGGAGAAACGGGAAAGACACAACCAAGCCTTGAGGAACCACGCCGAATCATCTATACATACCAAAGAGGTTCAGACAAGGTCTAGCTTGCCGCCCGATCATCCTTCCCTCTCACAAGATCTCACCATGAAGCTCTCAAGCTAGTCCTACGAAAATCCTAAGGAAAATAGGAAGGAAAATAGGAAAACTAAATGAGCTAGGGTTCCAAGAGATGGCTGCCATCCTCTCACCCATTGGGTTATATGGAGGCAACCGAAAGACTAAAATACCCTTACTAGCTAACTAGGGATACATGCCCCTCAAGGGCGAAATCGGAAAACTTTGTCTTCGCACCATCAGACGGATGCCCAGCGACCGCAAACTTGCTTAGCCTCGACGCAAGCCTTGCGATCCCGACGCGTGTCCTCCGCTTCGAAGATTCCGGACTGCGTCGTCGCACACCGGTCAGACCGGTGCTCCTCACCGGTCAGACCGGTACCCACCGGTCAGACCGGTCTGGAGCTGCTGCACCTCCGTCTTCGGTTCTTCGGTCTTGGCTTTGTGGATCAACCAAGGAACCCAGTGGTTTTCTGGTGAACCACTGGAAACCCCGCGAACTCGGTGTAGCCTCCACCAATCACCACTCATGACTCGGCTCCCACGTAGTCCCGGCTCGACCTTGGTTTTGAGGCTCAACCAAGAAACCGTCCATGACTTCATCTTGCCGTTCTTGCCACCCTGCGGCCCGCACTTGACCCCGCTGGCCACCGGGTCCCTCGAACCAAGCCTACTTGTCTTCTCCACACCTGGAGGCCTCACCGGCAATGACCTTTCACGCTTGTTCTTCACCTGCACCTGCACCAGTCAAGCCGCAACCTGCACCTGCAATACTTAGCCAAGAATCAGTCCACACCACGTTGTCAATCACTCATCACACCAGGAAGCGACCATCCACCGGTCCTCGAACCACACCTGGCTCTCACCTCTTAGTGCAACATGAAGAATAGATGTCATCAACACATGGCAATCAAGAGATTTCATCAAGTTGAAATTCATTTTAATGTCCTTCACCGACACTAGCCTCTAGAAGTTCGATGAGTAGCCTGAAGGTACTTTCAAACCTTGCAAAAACTCACAGAATTCTTTTCTCTCTGCCTATGACAAGGTGGTTGCAGCAACGGGAAGGTCCATCCCCGTGTCTGTTTCCTCTGCATAGAGCTCTGGCCTAATGCCCATAACTTTAAGATCCTCTCTTGAATTTTTATGATCTTTTCCTTTCGACTTCTGTTGTAGCAATGTTCCAAAAGTAGCTTCACACACATTCTTCTTGACGTGCACATTGTCAATCGAATGACGCACATCCAAAAGCGGCCAATACTCTAGGTCCCATTGAATTGATTTCTTGTTCCACATTCCTCATCCATCTTCTTCTTCTTCACCATCTCGCTTCTTTCTTTTGCGAAGTTTCTTTTCAGACAATTTGGGTATCTCCTCGATAGTTTCAACGTCCTTGACATGCAAGTGAAGCAGATCTCCAGTCACATGCATTGGCGCCTGTCGATTCTTCTTTTCCCCATTAAACTGACAATCCATGTCCCGGTAGGCATGTTTCTTGCTGAAGAAACAACGGTGCCCCATAAACGAGAATTTCTTTGAATTTCTTAGCCACACTGCACAAGTTTCTTCCAAGCAGTGTGGGCAAGCTGCACCTTTCCTTTTACTCTGTCTAGAAAGGTTGCGATGAGTCGGGTTGTCGTTGATGGTGGTGAACAACATGGCGTGCAATGTGAACTCCTCACGGCCGAACTCATCCCAAACCTCCTTCACACCAGGCTTCCATAGTATCTTCAAGTCATCAACTAGTGGCCTCAAGTAGACATCAATACGGTCGCCAGGTTGCTTTGGCCCGGAGACCAATATTGTCAGCATCAAGTATTTCCGTTTCTTGCATAGCCAGGGTGGAAAGTTGTACAGTTTCAAGGGCTGTCTCAAACTAGTTTAACTGCCAATTTCACTCAGTCGTTGTCCACATCTGTGGTTGACCAGGCCCGTCTCTGCAATCTATTGGTGGATCATATGAATCAGGATCAATTCAACACCTCTGACTCTCTACTACCGCCATCAAAAATACCTATGGATAGTAGGAAGGAAGAGAGAAGGAGTGGAAATCCCAAACAAAGTTTGCCTGAATTGGATTTGAGTGGATGGGAAATTATCTGCACCGAGTTCAAGCCATGTGCTAGAAAGCATAGCAACAAAACTCAGCAGACCCAAAATCCCAATGCACTCCCACCTCCACACGATCATAGTAATCACCTTTGTTACAATTGTAGACAACGTGGCCATATGGTCAGAGAGTGCATAGAACCTCAGCAGGACTAGAATGAATGGAATGAGAAGAAGAAGCGCAACAGACAACTCGCCCAAGCCAAGAAGAGCAGAGCCAAAATCACAACTATGGTTGACCTTCCGGAAGGAACACTGGGACAATGGGTACATCCCTTTTGGCACCGCTATTCCCCTATCCTTGTTTAAAACTGCGAATCTCGGGACGAGATTCTTTTTAAGGGGGGTAGGCTGTGACGCCCTAGGTTTTAATTAGGGTTAATTTAACACTAATGACTGGGCAAACAAGTCAAACATGTTGACTTTGGTCAAACCTTGGTCAACCTGGGCCATCACCTCGAAAACCTAGCCAACAAACCCTAATGGTCAAAGATTGGTCAAAGTTGGTCAAAACTTGGTCAAAATCCCTAGTTAAACCCTTTGACACCTTGCTCTGCCTAGAACTTTTGCCGCGTTCTCCGAATTTCATCTAAACACTTCAATATCTGTCAAAATAAAAGTTTTTCAGCTTTTCATGGGACACAACTTTCATAATTGGTGGCATTGATGATTTTGAGTGAAATATGGGTAAAATCATGGTCAACAGCAGAAGGGACTATTCAACGACGCCGAGAAAAATGCCATATTGGCATGCTTTTGGTGCAAAATCTGTTGATCAAACCACTATCGGCCTTTGCAAAAGTTGTAGAGGGTCGTGAGATCTCCAACTTTGCTTACTACCACACGGTGCACTCTAGTTACAAAAATTAGAGATTCGAGTGGTCAAACAGGGGCACATTGAAATGTTTCTGGAGCCAGCGCTCTGGCGCGCGCGCTCCCGCGTGACGCCGCGCCGACGGTGCCAGGTCACGCGCCCATGCTGCAGCTGGGCCCGGACGGCGAGGAGCGGGGCTTTCCATGTATGCGCGCTAGGCCCCACACCTCTTACCGCTGTTGCGCTCCAGTGTGCTGCCGCCACATGCCGCGCGCCCAAGGGCCACGCCGCCCGACGAACCCCATCGCCGCCATACCCGACCGTTCCGCGTGACGCCATGCCGCCCCCTGTACTGGCATGGGCGGTAAGTCTTCGGGTCGTCGCCGAGTCGCCTATAAAACCCACCCAGACCGCCATGCACGCGTGAGAAGCTGCCGCCGCACGCCTCTGTCCGCCACCGTCCGCCATGGCCACCACCACGGGGAGCTCCCTCTCCCAGTGACCACCACCACCCCCGAAAACCCCAATGCCTTCTCTAGGATTCCCGGAAACCCTCCGAGCCGTCCCCTTCCACTCTCCGGCCAAGGGTTCGCCGGAGCAGTCGCCTCTGCGCACGCCGCCGCCTAGCTCCAACCGTCGTGCTCACCGGCGCCGCCCCAGTCACCACACCAGCCACCAATCGAGAGGGCGTGTTCACACGGACCTCCTCCGCACCTACCCCGGCCAAGACCGGCGCCACCGTCGCCAGAATCCGACCATCCCCGCCGGCGGCCGTCACCAAGGGCCACATTGTAAGGCCAAAACTCCCGTAGGGTGTTTCCTGTAAACGAGGGGCATATCTGTGAGGAAGGAACTTTAGCCGAGGGTTCGAATGTAAATAGATTCTTCACCTGTCTTGTGTTCTTGCCAGATCTTTGAAAAATTGCAGAAATTCACAAAAAACTCAGAAAAATGTAAAGCCAATTTTGTTGCTTTCCCTATGAGTAGATCTACATCTCTTAGAAAGGCTGTAGATACTTTTGTTGAGTAGATTTTGAACAAAAATTCAAACACAGTTTTAATGGGTTTGTTCATAACTTGAGTTGTACTCCTGTGCTTGTCTTGATCTTTGGATATATTGTTAGTCATGACTAGCATAGTCTATATCCAAGTTTTTGCACAAAGTTACTGATTGAATCTGTAGATATGATTTATTTTGTATTTATGCTAGATCTGTATATATATTTTGTATAGCTCCATGTAGATGCTATCTGTGGCTCATGTTGTGGTTATCATTTTGTTAGGCTTAGATGTGCTCCTGGTGATTTTATCATACATTTATGAACTGTCTATATATGTGTTTGTGAATTATGCTTGTCTATAAAGTTAAATCTAAAGCTCAGTTTCTGTTGATCCAATGATGCTTATCTTTAGACTAGATGATGTTTGTACCACGTTTACGATGTAGGAGAAAATTGAGCTACAGTTTAGTCATGTATCTCTCTGTATAAATGCTTTATGAGTAACTTGGGTGAAAATGGTTATTTTTGTGTAGCTTGATAGAAATAGTTGCTGGAGCTATTTTTTGGTGTGTAGTCTAGATATAGTCCATAGAGGCTCTGTGTAAAATTGGAGCTCCATTTCATGAGTAGTTTTCTCTGTAATAATTATTCTTGCTTTTGCTATGAATAACTTGTCATATTTTTCATGCTTTCTATATGGCTCTATTTGCTATGAATTTTTGGCAGTAGCTCTGCTGTTACAATGTGTGCTTGTACAAAAATGTTCACTATGATATCTTGCATGGTTTGTACAGAATGATTTTTGGGAGGAAACTAAGGGTTATAAAAAGAGAAATAAAGAAATCCTTCTTTTAAGGACTTATGTGTGTTTTATCTTTAGAAAATACTCCTGTTGGATCCCTGAAAACCAACTTGTTTGTTTGTAATGTGTTTCTAAATTGTTTGTATAGATGTGCACACAATCACCATCAAATTAATCAATAATAAATGGTTGCTTGATTATCTTTATGGAAGACTATGCTGAATATATTCTTGTCTAGGTGAATGTGGCCAACCTGACACTCTATGATTGTCAGGTGATGTTTGTGCTGACTTAATTGACATTCACCAATTAATTCTTGCACATGCATCCTACGTGTAGAACCTTCCGACGGTAACTACGAGTTCATTCCAGAACAAAGTGACGGACCGTTCGAGGGAGAAGTGAATTACATGGGAGTGCAGCAAGACCCGGACCAAAGTTCGGAAGACTTTCCTACTAACCTTGCTAGTGAAGGCAAGCCCCCGTTTATCATTCACCTAAGCGTTTACTTTTTAACTTCTGAATTTATGTTTGAATATCTATGTGCATCTACATTCAGGAGTTGAATTGAAACCCTAGTTGCATGATCCATAAGTACCTATGATCGTTTACTAGTGTGCTAGGTCGCTAGTTGCTATGCACTAAGAACCCAGTACAAGTCGAGTGATGTACTTCGCTCGCAAGAATAGGTTCTTTTGTTGGAATTATAAGATTTGTAAATTGGATTGCTCACGTGGTAAGAGCATGGGATTTTGGGCTCCGGTCCAGTGGTTAAGAAATTAAGCGTTTGAACGTACTAAACATTTGTCAGAAATGGGTACGGTAAGCCTAGTACCTGAATGATGCGGTGTGGAAACTTTGCTCTACTAATCTTGGGTTGCGGCCCCAGGCTAGCTACCTGTAGTGCATGTGTGATGCTGGACGCTAGTGTGAGGCGTGCCAGACAGCCTTGTACCATCCGATCCCAATCCGAGGAATGACGGGAACCATCTGGTTGAATGCACTCATTGTGAGTAATTTCTCCCGTATGTTTAGGTCCACCTTGCAAGGTTATTAATCGATCAATCATCGGCCTCTCACCGTTATCCGGGAGTGCTTAATTATTTGGCCATTATAATCCCTCTATGATGAAATGTTGATAAACTTGATGTTTGATTAATTGTTTGCACAACTTATGTTGCAATAGTTGCTTATCTAGTAATAACTTGATCTACTAGAACTTGAGCTAAAATATTGAAAGTACGGATTAACTCCTTAGTCGCTTTTTGGCAAAACAAACCCACTAGCCAAAAGCCAAGCATGATTAGAGATTAAGTCTTTTATTTTAGATGGGTAAGCCTTGCTGAGTATTAGTATAATCAGCCTTGCTATAAATGTTGTTTTCAGGTGATAATGTTTGGCCTAGTGAAATCCCACCCAGCTGGGAGCTGGAATGGGTGGATGATGAGGAGTAATGGCGTTATGGGTGGCCTCCCATGATGCCAAGTTATCGATTAGTTTAATTTTTGTTGTCTTCAAAACTTTGAACCATTTACCTTTCATGTGAGAACAATGGTTGCAATAATTTGACCCTGTGGGGAAATTTGGATTAATTTGTAAGGTACTCTGGATTCTCCTTCATGGTAGTTTTAATGTATGCGTGTTCGATCCTCTGTGTGTTTACAAGTGATTTACCGGGCTGTGACCCGGCAACAACAGGATGATTCCTTATTATCACTTAATGACCAAAGTGGACTGGTTTAGGTCATAGTACGGACTTATCTCGGGTGGGGTTCTCACATATGTGTTGAACTCTGGTTACCGAATGGGTTCACACCATCTGTGCTCATAGCGAACCGAATGTTCCTGCTTTCACCGGCAAATTCCTCAAAGTGGGAATCAATGTTTTGCCATTGTTGCCCATCTGTGAGGTGCTTAATCTTGCCTTCTTCCGTCGTTCATGCCTTATGCCAACGCAAGAGTTGGGCCTCCTTTCGTGTGGCGAACCATCTTCTCAACCGAGGAATGATGCAAAAATACCATGCTACCCTCACAGGAGCCCCTTTAACCTTCTTCTTCTTCTTCTTGCATGTGATCTCCACGGGCTCGTTCTCATCATCATCAGCATTGTTATCATCTCCACCATCTTTTTTCCTCTTGTACTGATCGAACCCACACTTGGGGTACTTGTCAAGGTCTTCATAATCTCCACGGAACAATACACAATTGTTCTTGCAAGCAGGAATTTTTTCAACCTCTATTCCAAGAGGACAAATTATCTTCTTTGCCTCGTAGACAGACTCGGCTATTTGGTTTCCCTCGGGTAGCATGTCCTTAAGGAGATCCAATAGTTGTTTGAAACTTTTGTTGCTCCAACCATGATCTGCCTTAAGCTGCAGAAGTTTTAGATCACCAGAAAGGTGAGGGTACTTCTTGCAACCAGGAAAGAGGGGTTTCTTTGAATCTTCAACGAACTGCTTCAGCCTCGCTAATTCAGAAGCTGTATACACTCGTTGAAACTCAACATCCCGCAACATTTGATCAACATTGTGCACACATTGCAATAACTCACCATCATTGAAGCCCGTAACTTCTTGATCAGTGATATCCTCGTGCCTCATCACAATTGGTGGGAATGGTTATTTTTCCTCAAAAACTCCACCTTCATCAAGCTCTTCATCATGGCATAGCGCTGCCCCTTCATTAATAAGGCCGGTAGCATGGTGTCGCGCTTCACCTTCATTTAGACATCCTACTTCGACTTCATTAAGGCCTTCCTCACCATATTTATTCCAACACGTGTAATTTTGTTTGAAACCACACGTGATCAAATGATGAAAAATGTTATCCTGTTGTTAACACCGTTTTTTGACACGTGTCTGAGAATAAATGAAGAGACATCAAGAAGACCTCAAAGCCGATTGATAAAAGGGGAAAAGTGACCAGCCGATTTGGAATCGGCTGATTGATGGGGAAGAAACATGGCAGAAGAGGAATTCGCCAGAAGGAGGGAAGACGGCGGTGGGTCAACAATCAAGTTGACGTCGGGTCAAAATCAGTTTAGAGAGTCTGATTCCTATAGGAATCGTTAAGTTTTTGGTAGTTCTATTTCTTTAGATTCAAGTAAACATTATCGTCATCGACTAGGAGTCTAATTGTCCTCAGGACATAAATAGCGACCCTGTGTGGTCAGAGAAAGTTTATACATACCAATATCAACAAAACCATTACTTATTCAAGTCGGTGACTTCGTCACCCCTTTTTTACTTCTTATTTTCTTATTTCTTCAAACGCCGTTCTTCTAGATCGTCGGGTTGCATCGATCGACCTCCGGCAAGCTTGTAAGTACCGTTTTATCGAATAAAAACTAGGCTTTAACCTCCGGGCGCATCGATGTGGTTTCGTCTAAGTTTTATTCACAATTTATTGATATCAGCTAGGTTTGCAAGTTTTCTTGTTTATTTAGCTTTTATCACCAATTTATCCAGCTCGTAATCACATCGTATCGGCTAATCTCGCTCCTAAGTCGTTTCACTATGATATAGCCGATTCAGATTAGGTTTCGAGTGTTGTCTCATAGTGCTTAGTTTGCTCTGCTTTTGCTCGCGCTTTGCCTACGTCATCAAATCGGCTGATATAGCCGTTTTGGTTTTACTTGCACTTCGGCTGCTCCAGCTAGCCGATTCGCTCTACAGTTGTATCGGCCGATCGGGCTGTTACTTGTTGAAGACCCACATCGGTTCTGTAGCCAATCTAACCCGCATCTAATGTTTCATATCTTTCCGTGCCGATCGACAGGTCAGGTCGGCTGGCACACCTTGTTACATCCCGGGGATCCGTTACGTGTTGTCGTTGAAGATCTTAATTCCGTTTTTTGCGTCAACACATCTTGGCACGCCCAGTGGGACACGAAGAACTATTTCATGATGTCAATTCCTCAACATCCTAAAGGTGTTGATCAGTCCAACATCCAACCGATCGCTTTGGATCAACTCCGTAAGGAAGATAGAGATGAATATGAAGAATGCATGGAAGAATATCGACAACTTTTATTGGGAAGTTTCGGCTTAGGTAAGGAAGGAGCATTCAAAATGAGTCCTCTTCCGAGGCTCAACCAATTGATAATACAGGACGAACCAAAGAAGCTTCAAGACATGATGACAGAAGCTTTACGGCAAACACTGGTGGATCAAGCCCCTCTTATCAACAATACTGTTCACAATAGTATAAAGGAGGTTGTCAGAGAACAGCTTGCAACGACCATGGAAATACCTGGTCAATCAGAATCTCAAAGTTATAAATTTCCTACATCAGCTGCACCAGTATATCCAGCGATAAGCAATTAGTTTTGATTCCTCTTTAGAGCAAACTAAGTCTGATGTAGGAAAAGCACTCTGCCTACGTCATCAAATCAGTATCAAACTAGTATATCTCTGCTAAATCTTCTAAATAATTGATTGGATTTGATTTGCCGAAAGATTCTACAGAGGAATCAAAACAGAGATCAAAGGAATTTCCTCTTCCTTATTTAGCAGTCTTCAATAATTTGAGGGGATTAGCCAGTGAGCATGACAAGGGAATTTCATTCACATCCTTTGATCCGGCTGCTCAAATATCTCAACGTGTTGAAGTAGCAGCTATACATGCTCATCTTGTCAAACCAATACAAGAGGGTTCTTATGAAATCCCTATAGTATTTCAGCTTTCGACATTTGAGATGGCATCGGCTGAAAAGCTAATTTCTAGTTGTCAGTTCATACCAGAGCAGATGAGTCCAGCTGATAAAGCGTATGCAGTAATGGTTTATGCTACAAAGACTCAAGAAGATTATAACAAAGCAATGCATCAAGCCGCACAGCTCGATCAAATCACTCAACCTACATCGTCAGTTTCTCAATACCCAAGACATCAAGAAACTCCGAATAGAATACTTCAATCGGTTGGATTTCCTAGGTATACAGCTATACATACTCCTTTGGCTCCTCAGCCAATTACGTATGAACAGCCAGGAATAGTTGGAACTATGCAAAATCGGCTAAATCCTTTGGTAGATAGTGTCACACCCTGAAATTTCGAATTACAGGATGTGAATAGGAAGAAAAATTAAGCAATGATTTCATCTCAATTTTTTTAAAAAAAATTCCAACCTTTAATTTTATTTTACAGGGAATATAGTATAGGGAAAAAACATTATTTGTTTTTCTAAAATTAAGTGGCTTGATGTTTGTTGCATTCATGCCGGTGCATTATTTTGTTTGTTTGAATTCAAATTAAAATTTGAATTCATTTGCTTCGATTTCCTTTTCAAATTGTTCAAATCCCTTTTCTTTCCTCCCCTTTCTCTTTTCTATTTCTGGCTCGCGGTGTTTCTTAGCCCAGCGCACCGCAGTGGCCGCAGCCCGGCAGTAGCCCATCCGCAGAGCCGACCCAGCTAGCGAACCACCCTCTCGCGCGGTCGCGTGCTCGAAGTTCGGCGGACCTCCCCGATCTCCTCTCAGCGCTCGCTCGGCATCCTTCGTCTCACGGCCCAGTTCGCGAACCAGCCCAGCTAGCCTGTTCCCGCCTCCCCTCTCTCTCAGTGACCGACAGGCGGGGCCCGCCTGTCATCGCCCTCCTCTCGCCGAGTCCGGGACGGACACGAGCTCGAGCTCGCATCCCGGTCTCCCACGACTCGACCCGCACCGCGTCCTTCAACGTGTCCTGCACGGCTTCGACCCTATTTAAAGGCGCTGCCTTCCCCGGCCTCGAACCCTAGATCGAACCACCGCAGACCCTAGTGTCGCGCCGCCGAAACCCTAAATTGCGCCGGTGCCGTTGAACCGCCATTCCACCGCTCTTCCGTCGTCGCGAAGCCATCCCGAAGAACCACACGGAGGTGAGGAAGTCGTCCGTGCTGCTTGTTGTCGATCTCGTGCTCTGTTTTGCCCGCGCTCGCTCACCGGAGTACGAGCTCCGCCCCGCCGAGCCTTGCGCCGCCGTCGCCGCCCGTCTTCCGTCCCTAAGGCCCCAGTTCGCCTCGCCGTTCGACCAGCTAGCTCCCCGGCCCATCTGCGCTGCAAACTTAGCACCCCAGCTCATGGACGAGCGAGCTCACCGGCGCATTCGCCGTTGCGCCGCCGCTCGCCGGTACGGCGCCACCGGCCTTCGCTTACAAGCGTTCGTGGCCGTCTGATCCGAGACCTAGGGCCCAGATCGGCTTTGACCGGAATCCATACTGGTCAACCAGTCTGTTTCCCCCGCGCCCATGCAATTTTGAAAAACACCCCTGTTCTTTCTAATATAGCAAGCCGGTCCTCCCACCTCTGAAAAACCCCTACAGATAGGTCCTGATCTTTAAGTTTAGACCCTGAGTTGCTTAGTTTTAGCGCCCGAGGTCCATAAATTAGTTTTTGCATGATAGACCCTGAGTTTATAGGTTTAATTATGTTTTAGTCCCCGGTTTCTAGCAGATAAGCCCCTGGAACCCTAGTTTTCTCACAGTTTAGCCCCTACACCTTGTTTTAGCCGTATCTTCTTCGTTATAGCTCCGTTTTTAGCGTTCTTTATGTCCAAATGATCGTATCGAAGAGTAGAATAGTTTAACGCCGTTGTTTTGCTCTGGTAATATTGTTTCGTGCCTATTTCTTATTTTATTCTATTGTTTGCCTGTATGTGAATGATGTGGTGCGTAGAGGACGATCGTTACTTCGACTACACTACTGTTGAAGAATTCAAAGATCTTGAGCAGTCATCCGAGTTTGTGGAAGGCAAGTCCTTGATGCATGCCCTTTTTCCTATACAACTGCATTTTAATTACATTATTTACTTTATTGCTTTGCATTAATTTGATAGGACCCTATGATTAAGGAATTGACTAGTGTTGTTTACCAAGTCCTTGATAACCTAGGTATTTTATTTATGTTGGGTAGCACATGCTTAGTCGCTAACTACGAGTCGAGGATGGTTTCTATTGAACACAAAGTGAACCTGATTTATTTTATGATGTACCATCATTAAGCAAGACTACCCCTGTTAATCGGAACATGGAGAACCACCCAGGACAACAGTGCAACCACAAGACAAATGGCTCTGTCTTGGCTAATTAATTAGAAATCTTAGTATGTAGTATGCTTTACCTGATAAGGGAGAGGAAGTGCCGGTAGTTGGTGTATGGCCCGGCCCTCAGGCTCATCTGCTCTGTGGTAGCTTCGCAGTCTTGAGAGAGGGTTATGCATTGCGCTGTCATGAAACCTAGCGAGCAGCTCATACTAGGGAATCTTTGTAAAGGCCTCGTAGTGAATCCCTAGCCACTCACCAAAGGCAGTGTTGAAGGGTCTAGCTAACTCGGGCAACATGGGAAACACGACTTGTGGGTAAAGATGTGCCACCTCTGCAGATTATATAAACTGATCGATCAGCCGTGCTTACGGTCACGAGCGGCCTGGACCCTCACATGAGTAAACTATGGAATATGAATTAATCTTGTGCATTACATCTTATTATTGTTGCATTTCTTATTCTTAGGGTTGGTATACACTTGCATTGCTAGTAATCAGTTGCTAAATAAAATCCAACCAACTAAAACCCGCTTTAACCATGTCAGCCATCCACCCAAAGAGCCTTGCATGTTGTTATAGTTATGTTCCCTTGTTGAGTACGACATGTGCTCACACTTGTTGATTTTATTTCTTGCAACTACACTACTCGGACTGCTGCTCAGACGGTCGCTTTGAAGACTTTCCTGAAGACTATGAAGATTTCTAGGCGTGTTGCTCCGGTTGACTGCCTGTGGTGTACGCCTTCATTTATTTTCCGCTGTTAGCTACTCGTACTGTGTGTTAAACTATTGGACAATCGGTCTGTAATAATAATAACGCTGTGACACTGCGATTTGGTACTCCACTATGTCATTTGCATGTGTGAACATGATCCTGGACACATGTAAGCTTATGATCTGGTTTTGCTTCCAAAACTGGGTGTGACAAAGTGGTACCAGTGCCGTGTTGACTGTAGGACGTTAGCCTAGTTAGTAATGGTCGAAATTAAGGATTATAATCTTTTAGAAGCCACACATTCGTTATGCTTGCTTTAAAAATATTCCATAATGCTCATCCTTGATTTTCACCTCATCCTTAGCTATCTTTTGGTTCTCTACCTTGATTTTGGCTATCTTTCTCATCCTTGCATTTGGTCTCACCTGGCACCTGACTTCTTTATCTCTTGATGGTTCGACGCCTGAAGACTACCCGAAAGAGCTCAGTTCCTCAGTACAGGTCGCAAGAAGACTACTACCACTACCTGTCGGATGATGAGACAGAAGAAGTCGCTTCGGAAGAAGAGGAAGAAGGGCAGGCACAAGAAGCTGATCAGGGTGACCATCAAGACCCAGTGGAGGAATTGGAAGAACAAGCTGAAGCAGAAAGAGAGCCAGCTGAAGAGGTAGTCTGGATAGTGAGCTCGTACAAGAAAGATGAGAGAGGCATTCTCATGGCTGACAACCTAAGGAGGACAGTCTACCGTTTGGGCTATGGTGAAGACCCAATCTATCAGTGTGAGATGTGGACCTATCCTTGGTTTGAGCCTCACTGGGAGTTAACAGTAATCATTTATAAAAGAGTTCAACACTATGGACCCATGGAGATATCCAGGCACAACGATGTCGCTACCAGAGACACTATGGAAGCTGGGATTGCCGAAGCTACTAGGAGAGCACTCTTAGTTCTCTCTCATAGGGAGCGTTCTGAGTTGGCACACACCAACAGTTTGTACACTCCTTACAGAGCTAGTGGTGAAGCCAAGACCTACATTGCATCAGCTAATGACCACAGTCCCACCTTGGACAATCTTCGCGAATTGCTGGCCGCTGTCAACACCGCTTTGGAAAACACCAACAACATGCTTGCCACAGCTCAATAGAAGATCTATATAATGGAGGTACAAAAGCGTCTGCTAGAAGCTACTCTGACTGGGAAGGAACCCCCTGTGATCCAGGACGTTGGAATAGAAGCTCATCACTCTACAGCACCAAAGAGACCCCACTACAACTCCCCAGACGCCCGCACTGAAGAGCTTCCTTAGGATCTAGGAGTTCTAAGCTTAAGATCTATGTAATCTTTAGTTTCGAAACGATCGTATAAATGTGTTTAGCTTAGTGGTGTGTTTGAATGCTTGTTCTTATGATAATGATTGAGTTGGATCTTTTGTATTGAGTGCAGTGTGTTGTGGAGTAATGACCACAATGACATTGGTTTGTTAATGAGGTGTTTAGTGGGTTTATCCTTGTCTCAATCAAACTTTCTTCTACCATAATCCTTTGCTTCTCTTAATTCTACCCCTAGAGCAATCTACTAGTTCCAAATCTGTTCACGCAGTTCTCTGAGTCAGCAGTACTATTCTAATTTTATCTTGAGCTACAGAACTCCAAATGTAGTACATCCAATTGGAATAGTTCAGAATCTTTATATATGGTTCTCGGTAAAAAGTTCAGAAATTTAGGATCCATATACAGAGAGTTATGCACGAAACTTTGGGGTCATCAGAATCTGTAAATTTCTGCTGACACAGTCACCTTAGTTATTTTATATCTCGAGCTACAAACATCCAATTGAGTTGATTCCAGTTTGGTTGACTCAGTAATTATGTATACTTTATCTCAGAATATTTGCACAAATTTTCTCTGTTCACGCAGAGAGTTACAACTAGTTCTTTGAGATCAACAGAATCTGTCTTAATCTGGAAATCTGCATTGCATTAACTTTTAAGATTTTCTCTTGATTCAATCATCTAAACCTGTGATCCTAACACTCAGATGGTGACAACCAGGTCAGGATCAGGAGTTGATCAACCCCCAGTGATCTGTCCAAGGCGGGGCAATAGTTCTAGCAGTGCACCTCGTCAACCACAAATGGATCCAGTCATGCACCAGTTCCTGCAAGCTCAGACGCAGCTTCTCCAAAACCTGACCCCATGCTCAGCAGCAAGCACCTGTGAACAGACACAAGGTGTTCATGAGCCATCAGGCTCCAGTGTTCTCTCATGCAGCAGATCCATTGGAAGCTGAGGACTGGTTGAAGACCATTGAGAAGATGCTGACTATAGCTCAATGCCAGACAGAGAGAAAGTCATCTATGCTTCAGGGCGACTTCAGGGATCAGCTTCAGCATGGTGGGATGCCTTTGTCGCCGCGCATGCCAATCAGAATGCTATCACCTGGCAGGAGTTTACCACTAACTTCAGGAGCCACCACATCCCTGCTGGTCTCATGAAGCTAAAGAAGTAGGAGTTCGTTGCTCTCAAGCAGGGAGGGATGTCCGTGACAGAGTTCAAGGACAAATTCATTGAACTATCACGCTATGCTCCTGAGGACACTGATGAGGACAGGAAGAAGCAAGAGCTGTTCTTGGAAGGGCTAGCTGGACTGCTTCAGTACCAGCTGATGTCCCACACTTTCCCTACCTTCCAGGATCTGATTGATAAGGCCATAGGCTTGGAGTACAAGTGCAGGGAATTGGGAGATCTCAAGTGGAAGGCTACTACTTATGGACAGTATGGGAACATCACTCACCCACATTTTGACCCACAGCAGGGAGCACCATTCTGCTTTGGAGGTCCGAGTGGTAACACTGGCCAGAATCAGATACACCGTAACAATCAACCGTTCAAGCACCCCATTCAGCAGTTACAACAATCTACTCCACATACTCCACGTCCCAATGATCAGCAGACTAGTCAGAACACCCCTGCAGGAACCCCAGTGAGATCTAGTGTGCCTAACACCCCTGTTGGCAATTCATTCTTCAAGTGTGGAGAGGTTGGTCACTTTGCCAACCATTGTCCTCAGAGAAGTGTTCAGAATACTCTAGTGCAGAGTCAGCAGATGAGGAATGGGAACCAGACCCCTCAGAGCAACAAGGGACGACAGAACTCATGCGTGGGAAGCTGAATCACATGAATGCAGGGACCACTCAAAGAGTATCCAATCAGCTTGGTATGTCCTTCATCTTGCTAATTTCCTTATCTTTCACTCTTGGACTGGGAGTCTAATTTTCTCAATCTTGCTAAATCTATTCGAATCTCGAGGACGAGATTCCTTTAAGGGGGGTAGATTTGTCACACCCTGAAATTTCGAATTTCAGGATGTGAATAGGAAGAAAAATTAAGCAATGATTTTATCTCAATTTTTTTTTTAAATTTTCCAACCTTTATTTTTATTTTACAGGGAATATAGTATAGGAAAAAACCATTATTTGTTTTTCTAAAATTAAGTGCTTGATGTTTGTTGCATTCATGCCGGTGCATTATTTTGTTTGTTTGAATTCAAATTCAAAATTTGAATTCATTTGCTTTGATGTCCTTTTCAAATTGTCCAAATCCCTTTTCTTTCCCTCCCCTTTCTCTTTTCTATTTCTGGCCCGCGGTGTTTCTCAGCCCAGCGCACCGCAGTGGCCGCAGCTCGGCAGCAGCCCATCCGCAGAGCCGGCCCAACTAGCAAACCACCCTCTCGCGCGGTCGCGTGCTTGAAGTCCAGCGGACCTCCCCGATCTCCTCTCAGCGCTCGGTCGGCGTCCTTCGTCTCGCGGCCCAGTTCGTGAACCAGCCCAGCTAGCCCGTTCCCGCCTCCCCTCTCTCTCTCAATGACCGACAGCCGGGGCCCGCCTGTCATCGCCCTCCTCTCGCCGAGTCCGGGACGGACACGAGCTCGAGCTCGCATCCCGGTCTCCCATGACTCGTCCCACGCTGCGTCCTTCAACATGTCCCGCACTGCTTCGACCCTATTTAAAGGTGCCGCCTTCCCCGGCCTCGAACCCTAGATCGAACCGCCGCAGACCCCAGTGCCGCGCTGCCGAAACCCTAGATTGCGCCGCCGTCGTTGAACCGCCGTTCCGCCGCTCTTCCGTCATCATGAAGCCATCCCGGACAACCGCACGGAGGTGAGGAAGTCATCAGTGCCGCTTGTTGTCGATCTCGTGCTCTGTTTTGCCCACGCTCGCTCGCCGGAGTACGAGCTCCGCCCCGCCGAGCCTTACGCCACCGTCGCCGCCCGTCTTCCGTCCCTGAGGCCCTAGTTTGCCTCGCTCGCCGGAGTACGAGCTCCCCCGCCCATCCGCGCTGCAAACTGAACACCCCAGCTCATGGGCGAGCGAGCTCACCGGCGTATTCGCCGCTGCGCCGCCGCTCGCCGGTACAGCGCCGCCGGCCTTCGCTTACAAGCGTTCGTGGCCGTCCGATCCGAGACCTAGGCCCCAGATCGGCTTTGACCGGAATCCATACCGGTCAACCAGTCTGTTTCCCCCGCGCCCATTCAATTTTGCAAAAACACCACTGTTCTTTCTAATATAGCAAGCCAGTCCTCCCACCTCTGAAAACCCTTACAGATAGGTCCTGATCTTTACGGTTTAGACCCTGAGTTGCTTAGTTTTAGCGCCCGAGGTCCATAGATTAGTTTTTGCACGATAGACCCTGAGTTTATACATTTAATTATGTTTTAGTCCCCAGTTTTTAGCAGATAAGCCCCTGAAACCCTAGTTTTCTCACAGTTTAGCCCCTACACCTTGTTTTAGCCGTATCTTCTTCGTTATAGCTCCGTTTTTAGCGTTCTTTATGTCCAAACGATCGTATCGAAGAGTAGAATAGTTTTACACCATTGTTTTGCTCTGTTAATACTGTTTGGTGCCTGTTTCTTATGTTATTCTATTGTTTGCCTGTATGTGAATGATGTGGTGCGTAGAGGACGGTCGTTACTTGGACTACGCTGCTGTTGAAGAATTCGAAGATCTTGAGCAGTCATCCGAGTTTGTGGAAGGAAAGTCCTTGATGCATGCCCTTTTTCCTATACAACTGCATTTTAATTACATTGTTTACTTTATTGCTTTGCATTAATTTTATGGGACCCTATGATTAAGGAATTGACTAGTGCTGTTTACCATGTCCTTGATAACCTGGGTATTTTATTTATGTTGGCTAGCACATGCTTAGTTGCTAACTACGGGTTGAGGATGGTTTCTATTGAACACAAAGTGAACCTGATTTATTTTATAAACTACCATCATTAAGCAAGACTACCCTTGTTAATCGGAACATGGAGAACCACTGAGGACAACAGTGCAACCACAAGACAAATGGCTCTGTCTTGGCTAATTAATTAGAAACCTTAGTATGTAGTATGCTATACCTGATAAGGGTGAGGGGGTGCCAGTAGTTGGTGTATAGCCCGGCCCTCAGGCTGATCTGCTCTGTGGTAGCTTCACAGTCTTGAGAGAGGGTTATGCATTGCGATGTCATGAAACCTAGCGAGCAGCTCATACTAGGGAATCTTTGTAAAGGCCTCGTAGTGAATCCCTAACCACGCACCAAAGGTAGTTTTTAAGGGTCTAGCTAACCCGGGCGACATGGGAAATACGACTTGTGGGTAAAGATGTGCCACCTCTACAGAGTGTATAAACTGATCGATCAGCCGTTCTCATGGTCATGAGCGGCCTGGACCCTCACATGAGTAAACTATGGAATATGAATTAATCTTGTGCATTGCACCTTATTATTGTTGCATTTCTTATTCTTTGGGTTGATATACACTTACATTGCTAGTAATCAGTTGCTAAATAAAATCCGACCAACTAAAATTGCTTACCGCTTTAACCATTTCAGCCATCCACCCAAAGAGCCTTGCATGTTGTTATAGTTATGTTCCCTTGTTGAGTACGACATGGGCTCACACTTGTTGATTTTATTTCTTGCAACTACACTACTCGGACTGCTGCTCAGACGGTCGTTTTGGAGACTTCCCTGAAGACTTTGAAGATATCTAGGCGCGTTGCTCCGGTCGACTACCTGTGGTGTACGACTTCGGTTATTTTCCGCTGTTAGCTACTCGTACTGTGTGTTAAGCTACTGGTCAATCGGTCTGTAATAATAATAACGTTGTGACACTGCGATTTGGTACTCCTCTATGTCGTTTGCATGTGTGAACATGATCCTGGACACATGTAAGCTTATGATCTGGTTTGATTCCAAAACTGGGTGTGACAGATAGTCAGCCGATTGATCAGAGTAAGAGAATTATGGTTGAGATTACAAATTTGGTACAAAAACAGTTTGGGTTGAAACCAAAGCAACAAACTGACGTGTACCGAACTCCTTATCCTGCCTATTTTGATCAAGTTCCATTTCCTCAAAAGTATAAGGTACCTGATTTCACCAAGTTCACTGGCCAAGACGACACCTCCACTATTGAGCATATCAGCCGATTTATCATCTAGTGTGGAGATCCCGGAACAAATGAATTATTGAGGGTGCGTCTATTCTCATCTTCACTATCAGGGCCAGCCTTTGCTTGGTTTATATCATTACCAGTTGATTCTATTCAGAGTTGGGAGGATCTTGTGACAGAACCGCCCAAAATAAATTTGTATTATCACCTAAGCCGGTCCACTTGGCTCATAAGCGATAACAAGGATGTATTTTGTCGCCTCTGCCGGGTCAAGCCCGGTGAATCCCTTACAACAGGATCACTGATATGCGCAAAGCCCGCACGAAGGCGGGACCAGAGTACAAATTCAACATTACATAAAGGCCCATAAAGTCATATTATTACAAACCAGGTTTTCATACATAAAAGTAAAGGTGATTTAGAGTTTAAACAACGGAAATAAAACTAAGCGTGTGATACACATGGGAGGCCATCCAAGCATATCATTCCTCATCGTCATTTTCCCATTCAATCTCCCATCCATCTAGAATAGAGCCAAGACAGATGGGGTTACATGAAAACAACAAATTAAGCAAGGCTGAATATGCTAATACTCAACAAGACTGACCCGACAAAATAAAACTACAACTAGACATGCAAGGCTTTTTCGCTGGTCGGTTTGTTTTGCCAAAAGCAACTAAGAGTTGATCCTTACTTTCCATTTTTAGCTCAAGTTCTAGTATGTTATCCATTCTAGGTAAGAACCTAGCTAAACAAGCATGTTTGTGCAAACAATATTAATCAGGCAACAATATTAATCCAACTGTTCCATAGATAATCATGGGGTAGCCAGTGGTCAAGCCGACTCAGATAACGGCAAGTGACCGACGATCGATAGATTTATATCCTTGCAAGGTAAACCCAAGATACACGGAAGAAGGTAGACCCCAAGAATCCAAAGAAAAACAAATGCAGGGTCTACCCCGACCAGGCGGTTCCTGTCATTCCCCAGATTAGGGACAAGCGCCACAGTCCTAAGTACAAGGTTACTAGAACGCCCTCACACGGCACGTCCAGACCCACACTTGCACTACCGGAATCAAACCGGGAGACGCATCTCAAGATTAGTAGCGATAAAGTCCCCGCACTGGTTCATTAGGTACTAGGCTTACCGGTCCCATTCCCGACAAGCACTTGGTACGTTCAATAGCTTAAACCAGCACCATGCTACTCGGTCGAGACCGAACCCATTGCTCTTACCACATGAGTGAGTCAATTTAACCAACTTATGATTCCAACATAAGCATCCTATATCTCACGAGCAATGAGTTATTACTCGACTTGTACCGTATCCTTAGAGCATGGCACTAGCGTCCTATCATACTAGTAAAAGAGCATAGGAATCCTAAGGATCATGCATCTAGGTTTCAAAACAACTCTTGAAACTTAAATGCACAAAGTAAACATAAATACTGAAAAGTAAAAGTATGAGTTTTAGAACAAGGGTTAGATGCAACTCCGGTACTTGCCTTCCTCTACTTCACAACTAGCCTTGGGCTCTTCTGGACTTTGGTCCAGGTCTTGATGCACACTAGCTTGGTTCAACTCCCCACTAGCTGATCCCTCCTCTTTCTGAGTGAGTGTGTATGTCCCGTCGGGTAAATCTACATGTTATATGCATATGCATTAGTTTATGGTGAAGTGAAAGAATTAGAACCAAAACCAACTCTTGTGGGCCACATTCATCTAAACAACTATGCAAACTCACAAAAAGTATTGGGGTGTGATGATAGATTATTTATTACTTTGATGGTGATTGTGTGCATATTTAAGCAAATTAAATTAACAAACTTCACCAAACAGTAGGGGGTGTGTTTAAAATGATTTCAAACAGCAACTTAAACATGAAATGCTTATTTAAACTTAAAGAATATTTATAAATCTATTTATTCAATTCTTAGCTAACCATTCATCCATAATTCATATTAATTAAAATATAACTACAACTGGTACGAAAATTTTCACACATCAGCATATGACTAAGACAAGCTTAAATACCAAATTTCAGCTCCAGATCATATATATAAATTAATTTATATGAAAAAGATAAGATTCAGCCTAGCTTAACTTCATTGAATCCTACAAAAAGATTTACAAATCTTTTTGACCTCAAATTGTTCCTACAGGACATTCATGACAAATCAAAGCTCCTTACAAATTTACAAAAGTAGATCTATCATATTTTTCAAGTTATCCATTTATCATCCTACACAAAGTTTAATACAAAATAGCATTCAAACAAATTCCTAAAATCATAATTATTTTTCCAGAGATGCTATTCATCACGACAAGGTCCTAGGGTGCATTGGTGCTTAAAGAAACTATTTCCTGATGGGACTATAAAAAGCATCAAGCTTAACCTAGCATAAAGCTTACAAGAATCATAACTATAAATCTACACATCAAACATGCGTCAAATTTGGTCACAAATCTAATCATGGAATAAATGATAACATATCCAAATTTCATCTCCATTGCACAAGTACATTTTGAACTACAATAAAAGTACATCAAACTGAGTTTGAATTTTTATTTCAAATCTATACAGATAAACTCTATACAACCTTTCTAGCAAAGGTAGATCTCATCACAAGGAAACCAACAAAACTAGATTTGCATTTTTCTGATTTTTTTCTGATTTTTAGTTATTTTTCGAAGTTGCAGACGAAACCTAAAACTACTTTTACAGACAGACTCTCGAAGTATTTTCTCGAAATTACGCAGAGAACTCTAGATTATGGAAAACTCCCTGGAAACATTGGGGAAGAAGCAATGTGGTCCCCAGGCACCATGGCCGGCGTTGAGGATCAAAATCCGGCGAGGAGAAGGCCGGGATGGACCGGGGAAGTGGTGGGGAGTGACGAGAGGCTTACCAGGGTTCTGTTTCGGGGCTTGGACGGGGAAGGGATGTGGCCGGCGGGCGCCGGCGGTGGACTGAAGCACCCGGTGGTGCTCTGCTTCGCACGCACCAGCGCGGTGGCATGCGAACCGGGCAGAGGGTTCGAGCTCGTCGAGAATGACGCAGCGGACGAGAAAAAGCGCGCGGCGCACCTCGCTTCTCCCTTTTTTTGCACGGACCGGCACTGGAGCGCACTCGCCTGGCAGCGGCGCGGCCGGCGCGTGTCGCTCGGAGTGCTCCCGCGCGGGTGGACACGACGCACAAGGCCAAGGCGGGCGGATGGTCCACAGCGGGGCGCCCGGTCCACCACGACGTCGCCAAGGCGTCCGTACGCCAGACTGACCTGCATGCGCCACATGGACGGCCCATGGACGGAGGACGCGCGCGCACCCGCAATGCCGAGCGTGGCGCACTGGCGTACAGACTCGGTTTTGATTCGTTTTACCCCTCTTCAAAATTGCTAAACTCCGAAAACTGATAACTAAGTGAAAAATCTCCAAAAATAGAAGTTGTAGAGGAGCTAAAACACTACAACTTTCACAAAGGGCGACCTATGTTTTGGTGAATAGATTTGTGGGAAAATCGTGACAAACTTTCGGTTTTTCTCTGCCCCGGTTCACTTGTTGACAGCGACTTCAACTCAAATTTAAGCGAACTTCCACTCAAAATTTGAATGTCCACCAATTATGAAAAATGTCTTCCCGGAGAAAGGAAAAACTTTTATATTGACCGATTTTGAACTTTTATAGTGAATTTTGGAGAACGCGCAAGAAAACCAAATCAGCCTTTTGGAGCTCTAGGGGTTTGACCATGAATTGAGATTTTGACCAAGGGTTTATGTGCAAAAGTCATCACCATCATGTTAATCATGCTTAGAGACTAATTAATCTTGATTAGCTCAACTAATGGAAGTACTTAAGTTAACAAAATATCAGGGATATTACAGCCTACCCCCCTTAAAAGAAATCTCGTCCCGAGATTAGGATTAAAAGATGAGAGTAGGGGAAGGAACTTACGATGTCTAGATTGAAGAAAACCCGGATAATTCTCATTGAGATAATGTTCAGTTTCCCAGGTAGCTTCATCGACAAGATGATGACTCCATTGGATTTTATACATCTTTACAGATTGTCTCCGAGTTTTTCTTTCTTTTACATCAAGAATCCTCAAAGGATGTTCAACGACAGAGAGATCCGGTTCAATCCAAGCATTAGCTTCTTCAATTAGTTCTCGGGCAAGTTCATGAGCACATCTTCTCAATTGTGACACATGAAACACATTGTGTACGGCAGAGAATCGCTCAGGAAGCCGAATACGATACGCTACTGGTCCATAGACTTGAATGATCTCATAGGGGCCAATGTAGCGAGGAGCTAGCTTTCCTTTCACACTGAATCTTTGGATACCCTTGGTTGGTGAAACTTTTAAATACACAAAGTCACCAACTTTGTATTCTCTAGGTGCCTTTCCCTTGTCATAGTGACTCTTTTGCCTTTCTTGAGCCATTCTCAAATTTTCTTTGATTACCCTCACTTTTTCTTCGGCATCCTTAACTAAGGTTGGACCAAAGAATTTCCTCTCACCGGCCTGTGACCAGTTCAAGGGAGTGCGACATCTCCGTCCATAAAGAGCCTAATGGTGTCATTTTCAAGCTAGCTTGATAGCTATTGTTGTAAGAAAATTCCGCCAAAGCTAGACACTTGTCCCAACTTTTATCAAAATGAATAACACAGGCTCGCAACATGTCCTCTAGAATCTGGTTCACTCTTTCAGTCTGACCATCAGTCTGGGGACGATAAGCTGAACCCCATATAATTTTGGTGCCAAGTGATTTATGTAACTGTTCCCAGAAATGTGATACAAAGAGAGAACCTCTGTCTGAAATAATGGTCTTGGGAACACCATGCAAGCGAACAAAGTGCTCAACATAAAGACTTGCATAATCTTTGGCATCATATTTGGTGTGGACTGGAATAAAGTGAGCTGTCTTGGTCAACCTATCCACGATAACCCAAACGGAATCATGATTCCTAGATGTGAGTGGCAATCCGGACACAAAGTCCATACTTATGTCATCTCACTTCCATGAAGGTATGGGTAAGGGTTGGAGAGTACCGGAAGCTTTCAAATGACTTGCTTTAATTCTTTGACAAGTATCACATTCCGATACGTATTTGGCTATGTCCACCTTCATATTTGACCACCAAAAATTTTCTGTCAAATCTTGGTACATCTTGCTACTCACAGGATGGATAGAGAACTTAGAGAGATGACCCTCATTAAAGATTTCCTTGTTCAAATCCCAATTATCAGGAACAACAAGGCGTTGCCCAAACTAGACTATATTTTTCTCATCCTTATGGAAGCAATCATATTTAGGGTATTTTTCTAACAATATTTGCTTTATCAAAAGAATGCTCTCATCCTGAAGTTGAGCCTTGACAATTCTATCAAGTGTTCCATTGATAGGCAATTGCAGTGAGCCTTACGGCTAAGAGCATCTGCAACTACGTTCGCCTTTCCAGGATGATAATGAACCTCAAGATCATAATCTTTTATCAATTCTAACCATCTTCTTTGCCTCATATTTAGATCGGCTTGAGTGAAAATGTATTTGAGGCTTTTGTGGTCAGTAAAGATATTGCAGCGGTTTCCCATAAGGTAATGCCTCCAAATTTTCAAAGCATGCACAACCGCTTCTAGCTCTAAGTCATGTGTGGGATAATTCTTTTCATGAGGGCGTAGCGCCGTGAGGCATAGGCAATAACTCTGTTTTCTTGCATAAGGACACAACCCAGACCCGTGCCTGAAGCATCACAATAAACTTCATATGGCTTAGAATTGTCCGGCTGTGCAAGCACTGGGGCTGAAGTTAAAAGTTCTCTTAGTTTTCAGAAAGCTTTATCACAAGACTCACTCCACACAAATTTCACACCTTTCTTTAGCAGCTCAGTCATAGGCTTGGCAATCCTAGAGAAGTCCGGAATGAAGCGGCGATAATATCCAGCCAAGACTAGAAAACTGCGGATTTGATGAGCTGATTTAGGGGGTTGCCAATCCATAACTTCTTGCACTTTGCTTGGATCAACAGATATACCCTCACTAGAAATAGTGTGCCCCAGAAATTTAATACTATCCAGCCAAAATTCACACTTGGAGAGCTTAGCATAAAGTTTATGCTCTCTTAAGCGTTGTAAGACAATGTGAAGATGCTCCGCATGCTCTTCCTCATTCTTGGAATAAATAAGGAAATACCACAACAAATTTATCCAACTCCGTCATAAATACGGAATTCATAAGGTACATGAAGTAGGCTGGCGCATTTGTAAGACCGAAAGACATAACCAAGAATTCATATAGTCCATAACGAGTAGAGAAAGCCGTCTTGGGAATATCACTAGGCCGGATTTTAATTTGATGATAACCAGACCGAAGATCGATCTTAGAGAAGACCTTAGCTCCAGCCAATTGGTCGAATAGCACATCAATGCGGGGCAATGGATATTTGTTTTTGACAGTCACTGCATTAAGAGGTCGGTAGTCCACACACAACCTCAGGCTACCATCTTTCTTTTTCACAAAGACGGCGGGACAGCCCCAAGGAGAAGAGCTTGAGCGGATATAGCCCTTATCAAGCAACTCTTGAAGTTGTTTCTTTAACTCAGCAAGTTCTTTGGGTGGCATTCTATAAGATCTCTTAAAAATAGGAGTAGTGCCAGGCCGTAGCTCGATGACAAACTCAACCTCTCTGTCTGGTGGCAAGCCAGGCAAATCATCTGGGAAGACATCCATGTACTCACATACCACTGGAATGTCCTCAAGTTGAGTAGTTATAGCTGCGTAAACACAAGAGCCTTTATAGCCTTTGGGAGGAAGGTAAAGAATTGAATTTCCGACATTAGGGGAGTTGATTTCTATCATTCTTTTTGAGATATCCAGGACAACTTTGTGTTTAGTCATCCAATCCATGCCTAGGATAACATCTACCCCATCAAGACTCAATGTGACAAGATTTGTTTGGAAAGTCTAGCTACCTATCTCAAGTGGTACCCTTGAGGCTACGTGATATGAAGCAACCCTTCCACCTGGTGTGGCAATCATATAGGCCTGATTAGTATGACTCCACTTCAAATCCAAATTACTCATGGTTTTCACATTAATAAAGAGAGTAGCACCAGAATCAAATAATATAGTAACTAGACGACCACAGATAGAAAAAGTACCCGTCAGGACCGGTGCTCCCTCTGGAAGGTCAACAACTGTAGTGAAGTTCAGACGACCCTGCTTCACTTGCATAGTCTGTTTCTTGCCTTGATTCCCAGCCTTACAACCTTGCCCCTGACTCTGCTGATTTTGCTGTCTAGGGTGTGTAGACTTGTTGGCATAGTGCCCCAGCTGTCCGCAATTATAGCAATGACGATCATCATTATTGTGTGTAGGTGGGGGTGCACTAGTCCTAGAAGCTGACTGCTGTGTGTTGCGATAGCTAAAGTTGCCCGAAGGCTTAGACTGGGACCGCTTCATCAACATCCTGATGAAGATGGCTGGGTGGCACCATGCACATTCTTCTTAACAAATTTAAATTTCTTGCCCTGCCCACTGCCTGAAGCTTGATTAAACTTCCTTTTCCTATCCCGTTGAGCCCTTTTCATGGCATCCTCTTGGGAGATAGCCAAGTCAACCAGCTCAGGATAGCTGTCAATTTTTATCAAATTCAGCTGTTCATAGAGTTCACCATCAAGACCCTCACGGAATCGGTCCATCTTTTTCTTGTCAGTATCCACATGATAATCCCCATACTGACACAAACTGTTGAACTTTTGGGCATACTGATATACGGAGTCGAAACCTTGCTTGAGATGCATGAACTCCCTCATTTTTCTATCAATGAGCCCCTAGGAATATAGTGCTCTTTGAAAGCCTTCTTGAATTCAGCCCAAGTGATCTAATGGTCCTGTGGCTGCATATATTTAAAGTGCTCCCACCAGATCAGCACTTCACCCCTAAGCTGTTGAGCAGCGAAGCCAGCCTTATTTTCTTCTGAGCAGGGCAACACAAACACAGAAAATTTGGCATCAAGGGCCCTGATGAATGCATCAGCCTCTGGGGGCTCTTCCACTTTGGTGAACTCTGGCGGCCTCATTCCCCTGAACTTGTCATAAGACATGACTGCATTTAACCCATCTTGATTGTGGCCTTGATTGTTCAAGGGCTGCTGCAGCCTTTGTGCAATTTGGTTTTGGGTGTTGAGAATCTGCCTCAACACTTCAGTTTGAGCGGCCATAAATGCTTCAGCAGGGGTCATTTGTGGGGGTGGGGGAGGATCACCACCACCACGACCACCAGAACCCCCAAGAGTGTTATGTGCATTATCAGCCATCTGAAAATGTATATAATCCTGAGTATAAAATTTATAACTTTCTGTACAAAAGTCAAAAATTTCTACAATTTGGTCAGCATGTGTAGAATTTCATAAGCTTCAACGTTGGTATTCAACTCCAGGACAGATTCAACTTTTACAGGGGTCGAAAATTTAAATTACCAAAGCTCTGTCTAGCAGTTTGGACAGCAAACAGTAACTTACTAAAAATTCGATATTTCTTAAACTACACATGCAAAAATGCTGAATTTTTGTGAGCATAACCATTATAATGGTTTGAACAACTTTGGTATTCATCCAAAAACTCAGAGATGACCATAACTTCCTTCATTTCATTTCTTAGGCAGATTGCTACCGAAAAGGTGTTTTTCCACCATAGTTACAAGATTACAAAATTTGGTGGATCACAATTACATGTTGGTTACTAGGTAGCATCTAGCTACACAAAAGAATACCCTAAGTCAGCCTAGCACAAAAACCAACCATAAGAGGCTAACAAAGGTACATGTCAAGTTCCTACTACATCATCTAAGAACTAGGTCCTATGTAGCTGCTGGAGAGTCCCACGCTGCAAGTAGAGGTAGAGTGCCAAGCTCAACTAGTGGAGTCCGGGCACGTCCTGCACCTCCTCTGGGTCAAGCTGGATCTCCTGTTGCTCATCGGGTCCAACGCCCGGTGGGTGGTGTGCCTGCTGTAGCAAGCCCACCTCAACCTCCAAGGCCTCGGCAGCAAGCTCAAGGTCCTCAACCTGATCCTGCAAGCCCTGGATATGCAGAAGGTGCACAAGCCTCTCAGCATCCCTATCTGCCAACTGAGCCTTCAAAACTAGCCTTGGGCTCTTCTGGACTTTGGTCCAGGTCTTGATGCAAAGTAGCTTGGTTCAACTCCCCACTAGCTGATCCCTCCTCTTCTTGAGTGAGCGTGTATGTCTCGTCGGGTAAATCTACACGTTATATGCATATGCATTAGTTTATGGTGAAGTGAGAGAATTACCACCAAAACCAACTCTTGTGGGCCACATTCATCTAAACAACTAAGAAAACTCACAGAAAGTGTTGGGGTGTGATGATAGACTATTTATTACTTTGATGGTGATTGTGTGCATATTTAAGAAAATTAAATTAACAAACTTCTCCAAACAGTAGGGGGTGTGTTTAAAATGATTTCAAACAGCAACTTAAACATGAAATGCTTATTTAAACTTATAGAATATTTATAAATCTATTTATTCAATTCTTAGCTAGCCATTCATCCATAATTCATATTAATTAAAATATTACTACAACTGGTACGAAATTTTTCACACATCAGCATATGACTAAGACAAGCTTAAATACCAAATTTCAGCTCCAGATCATATATAAATTAATTTATATGAAAAAGACAGGATTCAGCCTAGCTTAACTTCATTGAATCCTACAAAAAGATTTACAAATCTTTTTGACCTCAAATTGTTCCTACAGGTCATTCATGACAAATCAATGCTCCTGACAAATTTACAAAACTAGATCTATCATATTTTTCAAGTTATCCATTTATCATCCTACACAAAGTTTAATACAAAACAACATTCAAACAAATTCCTAAAATCATAATTATTTTCTAGAGATGCTATTCATCAGGACAAGGTCCTAGGGTGCATTGGTGCTTAAAGAAACTATTTCCTGGGGGGACTATAAAAAGCATCAAGCTTAACCTAGCATAAAGTTTACAAAAATCATAACTATAAATCTAGACATCAAACATTTGTCAAATTTGGTCACAGATCTAATCATGGCATAAATAATAACATATCCAAATTTCATCTCCATTGCACAAGTACATTTTGAACTACAATAAAAGTACATCAAACTGAGTTTGAATTTTTATTTCAAATCTATACAGAGAAACTATATACAACCTGTCTAGCAAAGGTAGATCTCATCACAAGTAAACCAACAAAACTGGATTTGCATTTTTCTGATTTTTCTATGATTTTTAATGATTTTTCGAAGTTGCAGCCAAAACCTAAAACTACATTTTTACAGACAGACCCTCGAAGTATTTTCTCGAAATTATGCAGAGATCCCTAGATTACGGAAAACTCCGTGGAAACATTGGGGAAGAAGCAATGTGGTCCCCAGGCGCCATGGCCGGTGTTGAGGATCAAAATCTGGCGAGGAGAAGGCCGGGATGGACCGGGAAGTGGTGGGGAGTGACGAGGGGCTTAGCAGGGTTCTGTTTCGGGGCTTGGACGGGGAAGGGATGTGGCCGGCTGAAGGACCGAAAAAGGGCGACCAGAGAGGGGGGGAGTGAATGGGAGCCGATAAAAATTCTTCCCAAAGGTCGAACTCGGCCTGTACCCCGATTGCCACTCCATATGCTCGCGCACACAAAGAAAGCTCCAAACAAGGCACACACAAGTCTACACGATCATGAAACAAGCCTAGGAGCAAAGAGCGGAAGCAACTAGACAAGAATCAACGCACTTGGCACAATCTGGAAACACCAGGTGCGGACTGTCCGTGCAGTACGGGCGGACCGTCCGCTAGGGTACGGCGGACTGTCCGCATGTGCTGCGCGGACTGTCCGAAATGAACACCAGAGCTACCAGAGGCAAACCCAGAAATACGAACTGTCCGCCTAGGCCTTGTGGACTGTCCGCCAGTGTCGCGGACTTTCCGTGAGGGCAGCGCGGACCGTCCGTCCAGCTCGCTGGAAGCCCCAGACAAAACTTCACCACGCGGAATGTCCGCAAACCTCTTGCAACGAATCGAAACGAAGACGCACAAGAACAAGAAGAACACGCGACGAACTACTGAACGCGCGGACTGTCCGTGGCTATCTTACGGACTGTCCGCAAGCCACGAACAGAACCAAAAACGCCCGACCCACGGGGTCAACTCCACGAACTCGTCACCGGATCTCCCAAACGGTTGAAGCTCTTGAGACAAGACTTTGGGGAGATGATATGCGTCACACAAGGATGCTATGCCCAAAAAATCTCGACCTCTAACTCCCTAAATCAACGGGAATCGCGGATCACACAAGCAACCACCAAGAACATGAACTTCGGCCAAAAACTCACGAATCGAAGGCTCTCCACGATGATTTAGGAGTCAAGATCACACACAAAGATGCGCAAGGCATCCACCCATGATCTCCTCAAAGAAATCCGAAGGAAAGCACCCTCAAATCCCCAAATCGAGCGAAGAACGAAACTCCCCAAAAATAGGACTAGGAGGTCACCGCAGCGCCGAATGATTCCATACATCCATAGGTCAGAGTCTATACAAGAATCTAGCCTAAGGAATACAGAGGGAAAAGAAGCAGTTCAGAGCAATCTACCGGGGAGGAAAACCTAGGGTCCAAGAGAGAGAGATGCCATCCACCTATCCGCTATTTATATGAAGTCCATCGGAGGGAGGTAAATGACCACGCTACCCCTACAACTTGAAATGAAGATACAACCCCTTGGGGGCATTTTGGTCAAGTCTTCATCGAGCGGACACGCTTCCACCGCGGCCTTGCTTAGCATCGACGCAAGCCCCACGATCACATCATGTGCCCCCCGCCTCGAAGCTTCCCGAAGCTCCCGGATCACCGTCTCCGTCGCCTCGGCCCTCCGGGCTTGGTTTTGAGGCCCAAACCAAGAAACCGTCCATCAAAGGTTTTGTGGGCAAACCAACAAACCCCGCGTGCAACCTTCGGGCTCCATCCGCTACCTTTCACCGGCCCATGTTCATGACTTCAGCCCGCTAGTCTTGCACCGCACGGCTTGCACTTGACCCGATCGGCCACCGGGTCCATCGAACCAAGCCTACTTGCCTCTCCATCACCCGGAGGCCGCCACGGCTAAGGCCTTTCGTGCTTGTTCTTCACCTGCACTGACACGAGTCAAGCCGCAACCTGTACCTGCACACTTAGCCAAGTATCAGTCCACACAATATTGTCAATCACTCATCACTAAGGAGTGACCCTCCCCTGGTCTTCGGACACACCTGGTCCTCAATCTCCCCCTTGATGAGTGCATTGACAACACCCATAGAAATCACATAGAGAAAAGAAAAGAAAACAACCACGAACACAAACCTCCAAAGCAAGTGATCCGAAGCCAAAGAACAAGCGAAAACAAGATCACCCGCCAATCCAAGTCTCGGCCCCCTAAGACAAGGGCAACGGCTCGACACAGCCGAGACAAAGCTCACAAGGAGCACACCACAAAGGACAAAATTCAGGAAAGTCAAAGGAGCTCCCCCTGCACATATGCAAACTCCCCCTGAGCAAATGCAACCTCTTCTTCTCAATTTTTCTCCTCACATGCACAAATGCATACCAATTTTCCACAGAATTTCCCAATGCATGAAAATTCTCCCGAAATGTGCATAACTCTCCCCTTAACATACATAACTCTCCCCCTTGTTGACAATGCATGAATCAAGCTATATGAAACTCTTCCCCTTGTTTTCATGAAAGATGCATGTCAAAGCATATATACAATCTACCAAGCTTCTCAAATATACAAAGAGCACAACAAAATGCTACACTTGAGACAGAGAGCAAGCAAAGTAGACATAGTGTGGTTAGCACATTGCCATCAAGAAGGTAGAGACATATAAGCATGTGACATGGCTAAAAGCTCTTTTAAGCAATTTTCACAAAGAAACATTCATCTCATGAGCAAGACCCTATCCATACCAATTTGAGCACAAATACACTAGATCATCCAAAATTTATGCAAGATCACAGATTCTCATCACAAGATCATTATAAACGCCCACAAGCTCCTCAAGTCATGTTAAAGCCACCGAGCCATGTGTCTACTTCTTAAAATGAGACATCTCATGGTAGACAACATGCTACGGTTTAGCACCCAAGATATGAATATCAAAAGCATAAAAACATGATTAGGAGCTCATTTTTCAAGCATAAGGCAATTCACACACCAATTTTATTTTCATGTTTAAACATGGTACATGAAGTGCCTTTGCGGCAAAAAGAAGCTTATGCTCCTCCCCAAGCAAGCAAAAGGGCTAAACATTTACAATGATAAAAGGTCTTTGACCCCAAGCAAAGAGAACATGATTCTCAAGCACACACTAAACATGATATAGGCATTTAAGCACAAATTGAGCATAGACAAGCATCTTCTCATGAGAGACATCAATTTAGCATTTTCATAAAAAGAAGGATATCTCAACACAAATATATGGCAAAACCATCAAGAGCATAGCATTCACATCCACAATTTACCAAACATGCACATATCTCATATATAGCACATTAGTGATCAAAATATATAAGAGAAGCTTTTCCTAGCACAAGTGATCCAAAGATGGCTATCCTACCAGGTTTTGTACATAAAGTAAAATGCATGAATGAAATGCAACAAAATGAACATATGACAAATATATACATGAGAAGCTCCAAGACCCAGCTAGAAAGGAAAGCAAACTCCAAGTTCACCCCGCAAGAGAGTGAAAGTGACTTGATCAAGCGGTTTGGTGAATATGTCGGCTAGCTGGTCTTGGGTAGGGACATAGGACAAAGATATGTTTCCCTTCTCAACATTGTCCCTCAGAAAGTGGTACCTCACTTCTATGTGTTTCGTTTTGGATTGGAGGACAGGATTTTTGGCTACACTTAAGGCACTGGTGCTGTCATAGAAAAGTGGAACCTGGGAGCACTCCTCTCCAAAATCACTCATGGTATAGGTCATCCAAAGCAGCTGGGAACAACAACTAGCAGCAGCTACATACTCGGCTTCTGTAGTGGACTGGGCTACACTGGATTGCTTGTGAGACGACCAAGAGACCAAAGAAGAACCAAGGAACTGACAACACCCAGAGGTAGACTTGCGGTCCAATCGACACCCAGAAAAATCAGCATCGGAGTACCTGTGAAGTCTGAGTGTCGAGGAGGCAGAATACCAAAGACCAAACTCAGGAGTGTAGTTCAAGTACCTGAAAATCCGCTTGATGTCCTGCCGATGTGAAGTCCTTGGTGAAGCCTAAAAACGAGCGCACAGACACACACTGAACTGTATGTCCGGCCTCGTCACCGTCAAGTAGAGGAGGGAGCCGATCATGCTCCGGTACTCCTTCTGGTCCACGGGTTCATCATCCTCGTCCGCGTCCAAAGTCGTAGTTGTACTCATCGGTGTAGTCAGCGGCTTGGAGTCATTCATGACAAACTTCTTGACCATGTCCCTGGTGTACTTCGCCTGATGTACAAACGTTCCATCCTTGCACTGCTTGATCTGGAGGCCCAAGAAAAACTGCAGCTCGCCCATCATGGACATCTCAAATTCCCTGCTCATGTCATCTGCAAATCTGGCAACAAGATCATGAGAAGAGCCACCAAAGATTATGTCATCCACGTATATCTGAACAATCAAAAGGTCATTCCCATGCTTAAGGAGAAACAGGGTCTTATCAACTGTGCCTATCACAAACCCCTTACTCAGCAAAACCCCTCTCAACCTGCCATACCAAGCTCTCGGTGCCTGTTTCAACCCATAGAGCGCTCTCTGAAGTTTGTATACACAGTGTGGGTATTTCTCGCTCTCAAACCCCGAGGGTTGCCTCACATACACTTCTTCCTCTATCACCCCATTCAAGAAAGCACTCTTGACATCCATTTGGTACAACTTGAACCCTTTAGCCACGGCAAAGGCTAGAAGGATCCTAATTGCCTCCAAACGGGCCACAGGAGCAAATGTCTCATCAAAGTCTATCCCCTCCTTCTGGTTGAACCCCTGAGCCACCAACCTCGACTTGTTTCTCACAACCATCCCATTCTCACCCTCTTTGTTCTTCCACACCCACTTGGTACCTATGGGACGGCAATTTGGTGGTGGTTCAACTAACACCCAGACTTGGTTTCTCTCAAAATTCTCTAACTCCTCATGCATGGAATTCACCCAATTCTCGTCAGACAAAGCGTGTCGAATATCTTTGGGCTCGAAAGAAGCGACAAAAGCAGAGTGAGCGAAATGAGCAATGTTCCTTGACCTCGACCGTGTAGTGTGTTCATGAAGGTCACCAATGATTGTCGTCGGTGGGTGATCCACTTGTACACGCCGGGGAGCCTCTCGCCTGGACACAATCTCCCCCTCAGCAGCAGCCTCCACTCGAACAGCCTCAGTCATAGTGGGAGTAGGGGATGGTCCATCCTCGATCGTTGTTGTAGTAGTGGAAGTAGCGTGTACACGATCAGCCACGGGAGCACCATCATCATCATCGTCGTCGTCTCAATCTCCATCCTTCTCATCCTCAAAGATCCTGGCACCAATCTCCTCGTCACCTGCACACTCAAAAGCAGAAGAGCTACAAGGTTGTGTCTCGTCGAAGGTTACCTCGCAAGTCTCCATGATTCGGTTAGTATCAAGGTTGAGCACACGATATGCTCTAGAGTGAATCGCATAACCAAGGAAAATACCATCCGAACATCTAGACTCAAACATATCCATCTTGCCCTTCTTCAGAATGAAACACTTACAACCAGAAGGTCTAAAGTGACTCAACTTGGGTTGTCGGCCATGCATCAGCTCATAAGAGGTCTTCTTCTTAAAAGCACGAAGGAAGATGCGATTTGAGACATAGCAAGCGGTATTGACCGCCTCGGCCCAGAAATGCCTAGGAGTCCTATGCTCATCGAGCATCATCCTGGCCATCTCACAAAGGGTCTGGTTCTTCCTCTCCACTACGCCATTCTGGCAAGCAACGTATGGAGAAGAGCACTGATGATCGAGACCAAGATCACTGCAAAAGGCATCGAAATGAGAGTTTTTAAACTCCGTGCCACTGTCACTGCGTATAGCTCGAATGGCATAACCATGTCTCTCATTCTTCAACCTCAAGATCAAGTCCCGAACAAAGCCAAATGTCTCGCTCTTATCCTCCAAAAAGAAAACCCAAGAGTACCTCAAAAAATCATCAACAACCACAAGAACATACCACTTCCCACCAGCAGAGCAAACACGAGCTAGCCCAACCAAATCCATGTGCAACAGCTCACAAGGTTGCTCGGTCATGACAGCAGTCAGAGGGGCGTGAGAAGCAGCAACCATCTTTCCATGCCGACAAGAAGCACAAACCAAATCCTTCTCGAATTTCAACTTAGGCAATTCTCGGACAAGATCAAGACCACTCAAGCGGGAAAGCAGCTCAAAGCTCAAGTGTCCCAACCTCCTATGCCATTTCTAAAGCTCGGCCAACACGCCAGCAACAAAGCATCGAGGAGGACCAACAGACTGGGAAAAATCAGCACGAAAGATTTGACCCTCGGGGATGATCATACAGACAAGATCGCCTCGAGAATCAAGCACACGAGAAGCATCCGACTTAAAACGAATCTCAAAACCTTCATCGCGTAATTGAGATACTGACAACAGGTTAAAACCAAGTGACTTGACCAGGGCCACACTTCTTAAGGTCACCTTGCTACTCACGTTCACCATAACTTCAGCTAGGACTCGTCCTCTCCCATTGTCCCCGAAAGTGATGTACTCCCTCGTACTCACCGGGGTGAGGCTGGAGAACCACCCACGATCTCCGGTCATGTGTCTTGAGCAACCGGAGTCGATCAACCAAAAGTTCTCCAAGCCTCCCACCTGCAATAAAAAATGAGGACGAGAATGAGCAAGCGACTCAACACTGGGGTTAGTACCAAAAGAGTCAAACCAGTGTCGAGCCATTTGCTCAGAAGAAGGGTTAGCAAAATCCATCCTACCAAAACCTCTAGGCGGAGTCCACTCACGCCTACCACCAAAGGACCTATCACGTCTCACTGGAGGAGTACGCGCACCACGAGGGGGAAAACGTGGCCCGTAGTCCATCTGAGACCCAAAGCTCCGATCGTGCCTCCCAAACTCGTAACGGTCACGAGAAGGAGCACGTCGAGCCAACTCACCACGCCCAAACCCAACACGCCTATCTCTCTGAGGGAACACACCTCCACCTCCATGACTGGGAACTGTACGCACATACACCTCACCCCTAGGTAGAGGCCCTCTACGAGGCTCAGGCACACCAAGAGCAAGGTGGTACCTGTCCTTGTTTGCCATCTCCCTAGCAAACCTCTCATCCCTCTTCCTAGGGAAACAGAACTCGTCCTTATGCCCGTCCCTCCCACGATACTCATAATGGAAGCGGATCAGCTATGGCTTAGGCGGTGGCTTTTCTGTGGGCTTCTCAACCGCTTTCTCTCCTGACTTCCCTTCAAAGACATTACCCAGGTTGCTCACAAACTTGATGGGTTTCTGGTAATTCTCTGTTTTCTGGGGGAACAATGGTGGGTCTGGAGTTGTATCAAGCTTGTTTCTCAAGTGGTTTGGCTTGGGTGCATACTTGTTCATGGGTATGGTGTGTGATGGAGTAGGAGTCTCTCCGGCTTTCTCTTCTCCCTCACCACTCTTCTCACCACTCTTGTCAGCCCCCAACGCTGGACCTTCAAACCTCTTGAACTAAGCCAACATCAAACTCAATTGTGGCTCATGCCCAGACAACCAACTCATCAATTTCCTATGCTCATCATTTTCATCCTGCAGACGGTCAACATAGTGTGCAAGTTCCATGTTTTTCAAAGCATGCATTTCATAGGTTGAACATGATGTAGGAAGAGGAGCTTTCAATGCCGCCTCAAGAGAAACAATTCTAGTGTGAGACTCATCTAGCCTAGCATGCAAAAGAGGACATGAGGTACAAGCACCTAGTAAAGCTGGCCTAGATTTCAGTTCATCACATTCAATCCTAACCACATCTAGTTCCTCCAAAGTAGAGGCATGTTTCTCCTTGAGAGCAGTCAACTCAGCAAGAAAAATTGAGCAATCACCACAGTTAATCTCATCAGACACCACAGGAGCAGATTTCAAAGCACCTATCTCATTTCTAGCATCCACAAGCAAGGATTCAAGCTCAGCTATCTTATCCTTAGCATCACCCAACAAAGACCTAAATTCCCTCTTCTCCTTGTTGGTCTTCCTAAGCACATCATCATGGTTATCAAGCAACTCATTGAGCCTAGCATTCTCCTCTAGCAAGAAGTTGGGATCTTGTCGTACCTCTTCATCGGAGTCGGAGTTCGAATCCGAGCTGTGTTCCCACCCTTCTTGGAGTGTGCCATGCCGCAGAAGCCTCCTTGTGCGACGAAGCTTAGGCCGGTGAAGTTCTTGCCCGTGTGTTGCTTGTCCTTGCGCTTCTCTTGCTCTTCCTCGCTGCTTGAGTCGGAGGAAGCATCACTTGATGTCGAGTTGATGTCGCTTGCTCCGGCCACCATCGCTCGAGCGGTCTTCTTCTTGTGGCCGCCACTCTTCTTATGCCTTCTCTCGCCTTTGTCCTTGTACTTGTCCTTGTAGTCGTTCCGGGAGCAGTGCTTGTTGTAGTCGTGCTTGGGCTTGCCCTTGTAGTCGTTCTGGATCTCCATGGCTTCAGGGCATTCGGTGATGAAGTGCCCGTGCTTCCCGCACCGATAGCACATCCCCGAGCTCCGCCTTGCATTCTTGCGGTTCTCGTACATCCGCCCAAACCTCTTGCTCAACAAGGCGAGATCATCCTCGCTCAGCACCTCAAAGTCCTCATCTGTCAAGGACACAAGACAAGACAAAGAAAAGCCAACAGAGTTAGCGTTAGTCCTTGATCCTGAGACAAGAGCCAAACTATGAGGATCAGTGGGGCTCTCGCTCTTGGCTCTCAAGCCACGATCAACCTCTGAAGACCTGAGCTTGGAGAACAGCTCGTCAAGCGACAGCGTGTCGTACGCGCTCGACTCCTCAATGGCCTCGACCTTGGCACTCCACACGGACCTATCTAGGGCATGCAAAACTTGATAGCTTGATCATGATCCGTGTATGGGAGCACTATCACATTGGCCCTCATGTTGTTGACTATGCTAGTGAAGCGCTGAAACATAGCATCGGTCGACTCACCGGGGAGATGAGTGAAGTTCTCGTACTCTCTCCGGTAAGTGGAAAACATACGGGCTTGCACTTGGGCATTGCCAACATGAGCATTTCTCAACTTGAGCCAAATATTTCCGGCCACATCCTCTCCGTACACTCGATCAAACTCCGAGGCACAGAGAGCACGGAACAAGTAATCAACGGCCTTGCTATTGGCCTCAAACATGTCCCGCGATCCTGGAAGTAGAAAACTGTCTGGGATGACATAATGAGTATTCTGAGTGACCTCCAAGATCAGAGTTCCCTTCCCATGCAAAACCGCGCCCATGCGCCTCTCCCACATCGGGTAATTCTTGACATCAAAGTGCGGAGGACCCAACCCCTTGCCATAATCGCCCATCTTTGGATCTTAGACTCGTTAGAATCAAGAAGATCCGTAACCGGCTCTGATACCAATTGAAGGACCGAAAAGGGTGACTAGAGAGGGGGGAAGTGAATGGGAGCTGATAAAAATTCTTCCCAAAGGTCGAACTCGGCCTATACCGTGATTGCCACTCCAAATGCTCGCGCACACAAAGAAAGCTCCAAACAAGGCACACACAAGTCTACACGATCATGAAACAAGCCTAGGAGCAAAGAGTGGAAGCAACTAGACAAGAATCAACGCACTTGGCACAATCTGGAAACGCCAGGTGCGGACTGTCCGTGCAGTATGGGCGGACCGTCCGCTAGGGTACGGCGGACTATCCGTAGGTGCTGCGCGGACTGTCTGAAATGAACACCAGAGCCACCAGAGGCAAACTCGGAAATACGGACTGTCCGCCTAGGCCTTGCGGACTGTCCGCCAGTGTCGCGGACTGTCCGTGAGGGCAGCGCGGACCGTCCGTCCAGCTCGCTGGAAACCCCAGACAAAACTTCACCACGCGAACCGTCCGTGATCAACACGCGGACTGTCCGCAAACCTCTTGCAACGAAACCCTAGGGTTACAACAGATCGAAATGAAGACACGCAAGAACACGAAGAACACGCGACAAACTACTGAACGCGCAGACTGTCCACGGATATCTTGCGGACTGTCCGCAAGCCACAAACAGAACCAAAAACGCCCGACCCGTAGGGTCAACTCCACGAACTCATCACCGGATCTCCCAAACGGATGAAGCTCTTGAGACAAGACTTTGGGGAGAAGATATGCGTCACACAAGGATGCTATGCCCCAAAAATCTCGACCTCTAACTCCCTAAATCACCGGGAATCGCGGATCACACAAGCAACCACCAAGAACTTGAACTCTGGCCAAAAACTCACGAATCGAAGGCCCTCCACGGTGTTTTAGGAGTCAAGATCACACACAAAGATGCGCAAGGCATCCACCCATGATCTCCTCAAAGAAATCCAAAGGAAAACGCCCTCAAATCCCCGAATCGAGCGAAGAACGAAACTCCCCAAAAATAGCCCCGAAAATGACACGAAAATCACAGAGGACTAGGGGATCACCGCAACGCCGAATGCTTCCATACATCCAGAGGTCAGAGTCTATACAAGAATCTAGCCTAAGGAATACAGAGGGAAAGAAGCAGTTCAGAGCAATCTACCGGGGGAGGAAAACCTAGGGTCCAAGAGAGAGAGATGCCATCCACCTCTCCGCTATTTATACGAAGTCCATCGGAGGGAGGTAAATGACCACGCTACCCCTACAACTTGAAATGAAGATACAACCCCTCGGGGGCATTTTGGTCAAGTCTTCATCGAGCGGACACGCTTCCATCGCGGCCTTGCTTAGCATCGACGCAAGCCCCGCGATCATGCCACGTGCCCCCCGCCTCGAAGCTTCCCAAAGCTCCCGGATCACCGTCTTCGTCGCCTCGGGCCACCAGGCTTGGTTTTGAGGCCAAAACCAAGAAACCGTCCATTGAAGGTTTTGTGGGCAAACCAACAAACCCCTCGTGCAAGCTTCGGGCTCCATCCGCTACCTTGCACCAGCCCATGTTCATGACTTCAGCCCGCCAGTCTTGCACCGCACGGCTCGCACTTGACCCCATCGGCCACCAGGTCGATCGAACCAAGCCTACTTGCCTCTCCATCACCCGGAGGCCGCCACGGCTAAGGCCTTTTGCGATTGTTCTTCACCTACACCGACACGAGTCAAGCCGCAACCTGTACCTGCACACTTAGCCAAGCATCAGTCCACACAATGTTGTCAATCACTCATCACTAAGGAGCGACCCTCCCCTAGTCTTCGGACACACCTGGTCCTCACCAGCGAGCGCCAGCGGTGGACTGAAGCACCCGGTGGTGCTCTGCTTCGCACGCACCAGCGCTGTGGCATGCGAACTGGGCAGGGGGATCGAGCTCGTCGGGAACGACGCAGCGGACGAGAAACAACACGCGGTGCACCTCGCTTCTCCCTTTTGTTGCACGGACCGGCACTGGAGCGCACTCGCCTGGCAGTGGCGGGCTAGCGCCTGGCGCGGCCGGCGTGTGTCACTCGGAGCGTTCCCGCGCGGGTGGACGCGGCGCACAAGGCCAAGGCGGGCGGAGGGTCCACAGCGGGGCGCCCGGTCCACCACGACATCACTAAGGTGTCCGTACGCCGGACTGACCCGCAGGCGCCACGTGGACGGCCCATGGACGGAGATCGCGCGCGCAGCCGCAACGCCGAGCACGGCGCAGTGGCATACAGACCCGGTTTTGATTTGTTTGACCCCTCTTCAAAATTGCTAAACTCCCAAAAGTGATAACTAAGTGAAAAATCTCCAAAAATAGAAGTTGTAGAGGAGCTAAAACACTACAACTTTCACAAAGGGCGACCTATGTTTTGGTGAATAGATTTGTGGGAAAATCGTGACAAACTTTCGGTTTTTCTCGGCCCCGGTTCACTGTTGACCGCGACTTCAACTCAAATTTAAGCAAACTTCCACTCAAAATTTGAATGTCCGCCAATTATGAAAAATGTATTCCTGGAGATAAGGAAAAACTTTTATATTGGCTGATTTTGAACTTCTATAGTGAATTTTGGAGAACGCGCAAGAAAACCAAATCAGCCTTTTGGAGCTCTAGGGGTTTGACCATGAATTGAGATTTTGACCAATGGTTTATGTGCAAACGTGATCACCATCATGTTAAACATGCTTAGAGACTAATTAATCTTGATTAACCCAACTAATGGAAGTACTTAAGTTAACAAAATATCTGGGATATTACAGATCTCGAAAGGAAATTTCATGGATATTTGTTCTCTAGGATACATGAGATGAAGATTGCTGATTTGACCAGTCTGAAATAGAGGAACGATGAATCAGTGTCAAACTTCGTCCAAAGGTTTAAAGAGACGAAGAACAAATGTTATACCTTATCTCTGACCGACAAGGAATTGGCAGAATTAGATTTTCAAGGACTCTTACCTTCGATCAAAGAAAAATATGCTTCACAAGAGTTCGAAAGCATCAGCCAGTTAGTGCATCATTTGAGTCAAGAAAATGCTCGACCCCGCGAACCTAAGAAGAATTACCAGAAGATGATATCTTATGTTGAAGATTCTAATTCAGAAGGAGATATCGAGATTGATCCAGCTGAAGCGACTAGACTGACAAAAACTGGCCAACATTCTTTTCCAACCAATATGGTTGAAGTGACCAGGGATTCAATCTCACAGGATGGAAATTTGACATTTGAGTTGGCCAAGAATAGAGAAGTTGTCAAACCTCAAGATCAGTCAACTGCAGAAGAGTGGGCTAATCCAAGTGGCCAGTTCCAAAATTATGGTTTAATGGATCTGTTTATAAAAGAGGAAGGAAAGCTTGGGCACGGGTTTACATCGGCCGATGAGTTAGAAAACATAGATCTTGGTGATAAAAGCAAACCAAGGCCGATGTTTATCAGTGCCAGACTTGTAGCAGATTATAAAATAAAGCTGATTTCATTATTGCAAGAGTTTAAAGATTGCTTTGCATGGGAGTATTATGAGATGCCTGGTTTAGACCGATCAATTGTAGAACATCAACTGCCAATCAAACCAAGATATCAGCCGTTTAATCAAAGGCTGAGACCATGCAATGACAAAATTCTTCTAGATATAAAAGCCGAGATAACTAAGTTACTCGAAGCTGGTTTCATTCGATAATTTCGGTACGCCGAGTGGATTCCAAATATAGTTCCTGTCTACAAGAAGAATGGCAAACTTCGTGTATGCATTGATTTCAGAGACCTGAATAAAGCAACGCCAATGGATGGATACCCAATGCTGATAGCTGACGCACTGGTGAATGCTGCTGATGAACATAAAATTATTAGCTTCATGGACGATAACACTGGTTATAATCAAATATTTATGGCTATCGAAGATATTGCGAAAACAGCCTTCAGATGTCCTGGTCATGTCGGCCTATATGAACAGGTAGTCATGACATTCGGTTTGAAAAATGCGGGTGCTACATATCAGAGAGCGATTAATTATATTTTCCATGACCTTATTGGTAAGACAGTGGAGATATACATTAATGATGTAGTCGTGAAATCTAAGGATCATACAGAACATCTGGCCGATCTACGAAAGACCTTGGAAAGTACAAGAAGGCATGGTTTGAAGATGAATCCTCACAAGTGTGCTTTTGGTGTATCGGCTGGTCAATTTCTGGGCTTCATGATTCACGAGCGGGGTATTGAAGTTGGAGAAAAGTCGATTACTGCAATTGACAAGGTCATTCACCCCTTTGTTGAAGTTGAAGCCAGATCAAGAGTTTATATGAGGACCAGAATAGCAAAGAGCGATGGATGATATCAAGCAATATTTCAAGTCTCCTCCTGTGTTGGTTCCTCCTCAGCATGGCAGGGCCTTTAAATTATATTTATCAAGTGCTGATGATGCTATTGGTTCAGCCTTAGTCCAAGAATTTGAAGGGGCAGAAAGGGTAATCTACTTTTTAAGCAGAAGGCTTTTAGATGCGGAAACTCGATACCCACCAGTTGAAAAGCTATGCTTGTGTCTGTACTTCTCCTGTACAAAGTTAAGACATTACCTTCCATCGGCTGAGTGCACAGTAATATGCAAAGATAATGTGATCAAATATATGTTATCTCTGCCGATACTGAAAGGACGCATTGGCAAGTGGGTTTTAGCGTTACCAGAATTTGATCTCAGATATAAATCAGCTCGAGCGATCAAAGGACAAATACTAGCAGATTTTGTCACACAACATTTAGGGTCCTGATATTGCTCCTTGGACATTATTCTTTGATGGGTCATCATGCGGTGCTGGAGCTGTAATTGGTAGCATTTTGATTTCTCCTACAAGACAATCATATGAGCTTTATGTGCCGATTGAGAAGACTTCTACCAATAATCAAGCGGAGTACATAGCTCTATTGAAAGGCCTTACATTGCTTCGGGAAGAGGGAATTGAAGCAGTTGAAAATTTTGGTGATACATTGTTGGTTATTAAACAACTAACTGGAGAATATGAATGCAAAGATGATGTCCTAAGAATTTATCATGAGGCCTACTTGGATTTGATCAGAGAATTCAGGACCGCAACATTATGGCATATTCCAAAAGCACAAAATGAAGATGCGAATCGGTTGGCCCAAAATGCTTCTGGGTATCGGCCGATTCAAGTCACAGAGTATGATACTAATGAATGGAGAAAAGAGTTAGCCGATTATCTTTCGGATCCTTCAAAAATGGTGAATCGTTGTATTAAACTCAAAGCTCTCAAATATGTCCTGTTAGATGATCAACTATATTATTGGATGCTCGATGGAGTTTTACTCAAATGCTTGAGCGAAGAAGAAGCAAAGATATTGATGGGTGAGATTCATGAAGGAGTATGTGGAGCTCATCAATCAGCTTTTAAGATGAAATGGATGATCAAGAACAATGGATATTTTTGGCCAACTATATTGGAAGATTGCTTTAAATATTATAAAGGGTGTCAAGATTGTCAAAAATTCGGAAGTGTGCAAAGAGCTCCAACATCAGCAATGAATCCAATAATCAAACTTTGGCTGTTCAGAGGATGGGCAATTGACCTTATCGGACAAATCTTCCCTCCGTCAAGTAAGGGACATAATTTCGTACTCGTGGCTACTAATTATTTCACCAAGTGGGTTGAAGCGATTCCTCTCAAGAATGTGACATCAGATAATATGATTGATTTTGTCAAAGTGCACATCATCTATCGATTTGGAATACCCCAAATCATTACAATAGATCAAGGAAGCCAATTTACGTCAGGAGAGTTCGATGAATTTGCTACCGGTATGGGAATCAAAATATTGAATTCTTCTCCTTATTATGCTCAAGCCAATGGACAAGCTGAAGCTTCTAACAAAAGTATTATCAAATTGATCAAGAGGAAGATTGATGAAAGCCCATGGCGGTGGCATACCATACTTAACGAAGCATTATGGGCTTACAGGATGGCTTCTCATGGAGCCACTAAAGTTTCTCCTTATCAATTGGTCTATGGACATGATGTTGTTTTACCTTGGGAAATAAGAACAGGATCCAGACACATGTCTATTGACGACATCACAAACAGTCTCAAATTCCAATTTGGACTGCACCATTATGACGGGCTCGTCGAGATGATCGAAATAGATATATTATTTGTCTACATTGGAGTTCGGATGTAAGAGATATTAAATGTCCAATATATTATGGGATGCTGACATCACAACGACGTCAGCACCCTAGCACCGTACGCGCGTAGGATGGACAGGTAGTGGGCCAGGTAGCGCGCGCCGATTGGCCGCAGGGCCCTGTTGCGGGACGATGCATGGCCGCACGGGGAGACGCGGGCTCGCGCATGGGAAACCGCGAGGACCGGACGCGTGGCAGCACCGCGTTGGCCCCCTACCGCGCACACGGATCGCGTCGCATGGGAGCAGCCCAACTAGCAAGCCACGTCGCGTGCCGGTTGGCTGCGGGCCGCTCCCGCAGATCGCCACAGCGGGGGGCGCATGGGGCGCAGGCGGGACCAGACTAGACTGGCGACGTGGCGCCCCCTGGTTGTCCTGCTGGACGTCGGTTCCCGGGTTTGCCTGGTCCGCTGCCCTTTCCCTCCGGTTCAGCTGCCAGTTCACCTGATTCAGCGACCTAGTGATCGGTTCAGCTCCGGTTCATGTACCTAGGGTCTTGTTTTTGCCCGGTTCCCTGTTCCACCGCCTCAAGCACCTTCCAGAGCACACTACAGTGCCGTGGCTCCTCCGTTTCCTCCCTCCTGCGGCTGGAAAATAGGGGCATTTTGGTGCCCAAACATCCCCAAGGCAAGCCTCCCTCTTCCCTATAAATACAAGGGGAGGGGGTCATTTTAGAGACATCACTTCACCTAAGGATGAGAGCTTCCCTTCAAAGGAGAGGCCTCTCCTTGGTAGTTTAGAGAAGAGGAGAGTGAGAGAGTGATTTGTAACTCCATGGATGCTTCGTTCTTCAATTAGAGTAAAGTAAGTATTTCTGCATTTTCTATTTAGACTAAAGTGTTATTCATACTTGAGTGATATGTTCTTCTGTTCTTCGCCTGTTCATCATTTAGAGGTGCGTGTTCTTCACGAACACGCCCCCTCGATCTAGTTGATTAGGTGCACAAGTTTGTATCCCGTTTGTATGACTAGTCTATTAGAACAAAGTGGATGCTTGCATGCTCTGATTAGAATAAAGTGTGTTCGTGATTCCTTTCTAATAGTTTATGCTAGGTTGCATGAGTAGACTTTTTCCTCTGCTAGTGCATAGATCCTGGGTTTATGTGTTCACCTGCTGCAAGTCATTCGTATACGTTGGCAGCACAGCACGGGGTCGAGTACTCTCCTGTATGCCTTTAGTATAAGCTAGTAGTACGTATAGTGACTGAGATCAGTTCTCTTCCGTGCTCATAGTTCTATATGTACAGAGTGTCGTAGTCCATTGGCTACGGCAGTAACCACAGCGTAGACGTTGGGTCACGCTACTGGTTATCATTCGTTCGGCTTATCCCAAGGTTAGGTAGAGGCAGTCCAGGTGGTGGTGACAGCCCGTCTGGCCCTCGTTGATCCTCCGCAGCTAGATATAGTAAGAGCTCCGCTCCACATAGATCCGTGTGCCGGAGTCGCCTGTTAAGTCAGGGCTATCGGTACCCTAAGCCATGTTCTATCTAGAGATCGACCTTTAATCTCATCTATAGTGCTATCTTTAGGAATCCTCTCTATCCTTGCCTCTTATCTGGGTGTGTCCTTCGAACGACTAGTACGGAGTTAGTGCACACACGTTCCCTTGGATTTGATACCCTTGGAATACTCTGAGGTGAAAGCTACAACGGTATCCGTGCACTTGCAAATTTATTCGTGTGACGCTAAAATACCCAACAAGCTTTCTGGTGCTGTTGCCGGGGAACGGTAGCTGTATCTATGTTCGTACCTAGTGGTCCTCGTATCTTTTCATTTTTCTTTATTCTACTTTACCCCTGTTACCCATGGAGAGGCCATCCTTTCACTACCTCTCCACCTCAACTTACGAGTTCAATGATCCATCAACGTCTTCATCCAACCATGAACTCAACCCCGGCCTTATAACCATGGTTCGGAATCGACCCTTCTCTAGAGCTATTAGTGAGGATCCCCATGACCATTTGATAGAGTTTGAGAGGTTGTGTTCACCCTGGCTCCCCCAGGAACGATACAGAAAACCTTGTGGCTCAATTTGTTTCCTCTCTCTCACACAAAGAGGGCGAAGCAATGGTACACTCGCGCCATAGGGTGTGTGAACGATTGGGAAAAACTCTGAGTTTACTTCTATGTTTCTTTCAACCTTGCAAGACACAAGGTGTTCCTTTCGAGTGACATCCGCAACTTTAAGCCATTAGAGGAGGAGACCATAAGTGCAGCTTGGGCTAGGTTCTTACACCTGTTGATGTCTAGCCCAAACATGTCTATACCTGATCGTGTATACTTGTGTACTTTTTACTCAAGTTTAGACATGGACATTGGCCTATATCTCGACAGCATCGTTGGAGGTGTGTTCGCAAACATAACTTCAAAGGAAGGAAGGGAGATCCTTGATCGCCTCTTAGAAAACTCTTCCTTTCTTGCCAACCATAACGAACCCCGCCAAGAATCAGAGTCGATCCATGAGAGTCTCTCTACAGCTGAACCCGAGCCTTTGACTTCCACATCCCAAGATTCGTCTGTTGAGCCCTCTCCCGAACCAAGAACAATGGAGGAAGAAGAAATTCAACCTCCAAAAGTTCCTTCATCAATTCGAGGATGACCCTTCTGAAAATATCAAGAACACCTCGAATTTAGTAGATGACCCAATAGGGAAGGAGCCCTCTTCTGTCCAAATCCAGCCAGCTAGAAATTCTTTGACAGAACCTTCCCCTAGGCCTACAGTACCTCCTTTGCCTCCCGATTCTCCAAACGAGACATCTATCATGGAGGCCATGGAGAAGAAGTGGTTGAATGGAGTGGGACACTTTTCCGAAGCACTTTGGATTAGTTCACCCTCTACGATCATTTCTTGTTCCATAAAAGGGATTATCATAGAAGCCCATCTTAACCCCACTATGGAGGTTAATGTCATGCCATGGTACCTAGTGTACACTCTTTTGGGCAATGTTACGCTAAGACCATCCGACAAGCTCCTCAAGAGTTGTCCCTCTGGATACATTTTTGAGTGTTAGGGGGTTTCATGTGTTGTGCCGCTCTTAGTAGACAAGATCAAGGTTAATCTAGACTTCTACATCTTTGATGTCCTCGATCTTGATCTCCTCCTAGGCTCCCCTGCAGAAAAACTTCTCGATACATCTCGAGGGAGCCTAGATGAAAAGCTTAGGGAAGCCGCTTCTGCTACCACTCCCTTATTTTCAGAAAGTTCTGTGGCAAAGCCTCTTCCCAAGCAAGACTCGCTCGAGGAGACGATGCATGTATCTCCTTCGCATTGTCCGAGCCCATTCTCGTTGAGGGTGTAGAATTCTTTACTCCTCGGGAGTACGACTCGGAAGACCCTCTTCACCTTTGTGAAGACGAACGATCATCATCACCCTAGACCGAGTTTGAGCCTCTTCCCACTGGCCCGCATTGTGTTGTTCTTGACCTTGATCAAGAATCAACATCGAGCTTCCACGATGCATCTCTTGAGATGGAGAATTCATGGGCCATGGAAATCTATGAGGCACCGACTCTGGGGCCTGAAGGAAAGGATTCTATTGACAAGCATGGTAGCTTCACTTTTGATATACCTCAGGAACCATGATTGCATCATCCTACTCCAGAGTCAACTATGCTCAGTGCACGGAGCATGCACGAGGGCTACAACCACCTTATGGTCCTCTCCTGTAAAAAGTTTAGAAGGATGGTTGTAGATGCATATGTTTACCATAAGTATTGCAGATTTTGTGTATGCATGTGGCACTAACCTTGCAGCTGAAGCTTCAATGACACATCGACAATTGGTGGCGAGATGGGAACGACATCACCAGTGATAGCTGCAAGAAGAAGTTCCCAAGGTCGAGCTTATGACCATAAACAAAGAACTACCAGGAGATAGCCTGGATTAGGTTAGATTTTATTTCCCTTTTCAAATTAAAAGAAAGAGCATGTTTTTAGGATAAGGTTGTCCTTTGGGTATTTTTGGTCACTAACCTTTTAGGCGGAGAATGAAAAGAATGATGGACAAGTGACACCTAAGAGCATGTGAGCTACATCACCTCAACACTTAGGTAAGGTTTTGGTGAGGAAACATTACAAAAGGAGGCTTGAGCTCCACACACTTGAGTTTTATTATCTAGCAATGCAAACTTCAAGTGTGGGGGAGGTATGTGAGCATCCCGGGTAAAGTCCTTCTCATACCAAATCTTATCCTTGTTTGGAGAAGATGTTAGCTCTTGCATTTTACCCAGTTAGGTATGTCCTGGTTTTGACTTTAAACAAAGCCCTTCCGGGAGGTTGCCCGATGCTCACCATCTTATGCTGATGTTTATGTCCCTTTTGGAAATAGCTTGATCATGCTTTTATGCTTCCTTCATCTATGTTTGCAATACTATGGTTTGAGTGCATGTTTAGCTATGTGCATTCATAGGTTGTTTTAAATTAAGTATGGTGCTTAGGTTAAAATTGTCTTCTTCAATCAAACAAGACATGGTGTCGAGTTTGATTGATGAACCTAGTTAATGCTTTCATGGACATTGGATGTATATGCGGACTAACCCTTGTAGGACTTTTCGAATCAAAATGGGGTAAGTCATCAAGCTTGATCCAAATGAGAAGGTAAGCCATGGCATGTTAGCCTTGTTTGAGCTAGGTTCATGGTGAGTAAAAAAATATGTTTGCTTTCGAATAAAGACTCCCTGGTTCTTAAACTGGTGGAGTCCCTCTTTTGTTTTTCCTCTTTTGGTTTGAAGACAGCACCAGGTACATGAACAAGTGTGGGGGAGATCTCCCAAGCTTATCATCGACATACACACTTGAGATCTCCCACACAGGCGTTGCACAACATCGACCGCGCTTTCATGACAAGGGACAAGGTAAACTAGAGTGATCCGGCTGCCCCATGGGTCAGCTGAACCACCACTAGTCTTCCTTGTTTCTTATATTCTTCGGGATCGATGGTATGGGCACCCTTTATCTCACTCCCCCAGATTCATGAGTTTGAATGAGTTTAAATTCCTATCTGCTAAATCAACTCATGGAATCATGCTCTACCTGCCTACATGTTTCCTATGTTTGGCTTGCATATGTTTTATTCCATACTCATTATCTTGATGATTGTGAACAAATATCATTAGGCACTCATGCTCATCTAAGTAGTTGGCGTTTGTGATATGGTTTGATGATATGATCTTCTCTCTATATGTTTGAGTGCTTGGGAATTTTATTTGAAAACTTGAAACCCTTTGCAAAGCTCCTCTTTGATATGCCAAAGTCCTACCAAAGCCATATGATGAGTTATCTCGAAAACCTTCTACTAATATGCTGCTTGTTATTACATTGAGCTTTGTCAAATTGTTGTGACCCTTGGGAGAATTCTTTTCATGCTTTCATGATCAAGATTCATGTGCACTCCATATCCCCTTGCTATGCTTCTACACTGGGAGTTATCATTGTATCATCCATCCATTCCATAAAAATAAAGCTCCATGTATGGTGTGACATCTCTCTCCAAAAGTATCTTAAAAAAAGGATATGGGCTATGCAAAAAAAAACATGCTCAAAGCATGAGTGAAAAAAATGCCCAAGGCATGAAAAAAAAGAGAAAAAAAAGAGAGATAGCCCATGTCCAAGAAAGAAGAAAAAGGAGAGAGATGGAACATGCAAAAAGGAGTTCCAATAAATTTGATGGTAATAACTATCACCCACTCTGGGCCTAGTGTCCACCTTACCATCACCACAACATTCATCATATATATGGTAATATCTAGCACCCATTCCGGGCCTAGTATCCATCTTACCATATCCATCACATCCATACATGTGCACATCTTGATCTGATTGTATGACTTGATTTTCTCTTTGGATCCGGTTTTTGACTTTGCAATATATGTGACACAAGTATGCTTTATCTTTTATCCTACCCTGAGCTCCACGTATAGCCATCATTAGAAGTAGGATGAAGAAAGACAATCTAATGCCTTGGTGAGGACATATACACATTGAGCGATTTGAGAGAATCAAATCAGGAGCTAAGCAAGGTTTTGTTTTTGAAAACTTATTGCAAATCCCTAAGTTACTTGAGACGAGGAATAAAAGTGATTTGAAGACATGACCGTTCCACTCCTCAACTACCGAAGATGGCATGATAGACACTCCACAGAGTTCACAAGTACAAGGTATGGTTTGGAATAGCTCTTATGCTCGTTTCATACCTTTGGATATCAAGTCTCACCTTGATCTGATCCCCTTTACTCGGGACGAGCAAAGGTCGAGTGCGGGGGTGTTGTTGACGGCTGTTAAGTGCTAATTTTATGCCGTCAACTCCTGCATAAAATGAATGAAAAGTGATCATCAACACTACAATAAGGCTTTACATTGATAATTTCCACAAGTGTTGGTGTTTCTAGCTTTTGTTGCAGGATGCACCGAAATACGCATTAAATAGTATAATTGAGAGCAAGTGATCCAATGGCATATCTAGGACGACATCACAAATAGTCTCAAATGCCAATTTGGACTGCACCATTATGACGGGCTCGTCGAGATGATCGAAATGGATATATTATTTGTCAACATTGGAGTTCGGATACAAGAGATATTAAATGTCCAATATATTATGGGATGCTGATGTCACGACGACGTTAGCACCCCAGCACCGTACGCGCGTAGGACGGACAGGCAGTGGGCCCGATGGCGCACGCCGATTGGCCGCAGGGCCCTGTTGCGGGACGATGGATGGCCGTGCGGGGGGAGCGCGCTCGCGCGCGGGAAATCGCGAGGACCGAACGCGTGGCAGCGTCACGTTGGCCCCCTACCGCACACGCGGATCACGTCGCACGGGAGCAGGCCAAACGTCATGCGCCAGTTGGCCACGGGCCGCTCCCGCGGATCACCATGGCAGGGGTGCGCGGGGCGCGCGCGGGACCAGACCGGGCCGGCGATGTGGCGCCCCCTGGTTGGGCTGCTAGACGTCGGTTCCCGGGTTTGCTTGGTTCGCTGCCCTTTCCCTCCTGTTCAGCTGCCAGATCGCCTGATTCAGCGACCCAGCGACCGGTTTAGCTCCGGTTCACGTACCTAGGGTCCGGTTTTTGCCCGGTTCCCTGTTCCACCGCCTCAAGCACCTTCCAGAGCATGCTACAGTGCCGTGGCTCCTCCGTTTCCTCCCTCCTACGGCTGGAAAATAGGGACATTTTGGTGCCTAAACATCCCCAAGGCAAGCCTCCCTCTTGCCTATAAATACAAGGGGAGGGGGTCATTTTAGAGATACCACTTCACCTAAGGATGAGAGCTTCCCATCAAAGGAGAGGCCTCTCCTTGGTATATTAGAGAATAGGAGAGTGAGAGAGTGATTTGTAACTCCATGGATGCTTCGTTCTTCAACTAGAGTAAAGTAAGTATTTCTGTATTTTCTATTTAGACTAAAGTGTTATTCATACTTGAGTGATATGTTCTTCTGTTCTTCGCCTGTTCATCATTTAGAGGCGTGTGTTCTTCACGAACACGCCCCCTCGATCTAGTTGATTAGGTGCACAAGTTTGTATCCCGTTTGTATGACTAGTCTATTAGAATAAAGTGGATGCTTGCATGCTCCGATTAGAATAAAGTGTATTCGTGATTCCTTTCTAATAGTTTATGCTAGGTTGCATGAGTAGACTTTTTCCTCTACTAGTGCATAGATCCTGGGTTTATGCGTTCGTCTGATGCAAGTCGTTCGTATACGTTGGCAGCACAGCACGGGGTCAAGTTCTCTCTTGTATGCCTTTAGTATAAGCTAGTAGTACGTATAGTGAGTGAGATCAGTTCTCTTCCGTGGTCCTAGTTGTATAAGTACATAGTGCCATAGTCCGTTGGCTACGACAGTAACCACAACGTAGACGTTGTGTCATGATACCAGTTATCATTCATTCGGCTTATCCCAAGGTTAGGTAGAGGCAGTCCAGGCGGTGGTGACAGCCCGTCTGGCCCTCGTTGATCCTCCGCAGCTGGATATAGTCAGAGCTCCGCTCCACATAGATCCGCGTGCCAGAGTCGCCTGTTAAGTCCGGGCTATCGGTACCCTAAGCCAAGTTCTATCTAGAGATCGATCTTTAATCTCATCTATAGTGCTATCTCTAGGAATCCTCTCTATCGTTGCCTCTTATCTGGGTGTGTCCTTGGACCGACTAGTACGGAGTTAGTGCACACAAGTTCCCTTGGATTCGATACCCTTGGAATACTCTGAGGTGAAAGCTACAACGGTATTCGTGTGCTTGCGGATTTATTCGTGTGACGGTAAAATACCCAACAATGTCATTACAAGATGAGCTATCAGCCGATGATTATTCAAATTTAATGAAAGAAGAGTTAGAAGATCTAGCCGGCAGTCGGCTCAGGGCCTTGATCAATATTGAAGAAAATAAGAAAAGGATATCCAAGTGGTATGATAAGAAGGTTAATATCAAAGAATTCTCTGAAGGGGATTTGGTATGGAAACTTATATTGCCGATTGGAACCAGAGATCCTAAATTCGGCAAATGGTCACCCAATTGGACAGGACCTTTTCGTATCAGTCAAAGTGCTCCAGGCAATGCATATATCTTGGAGACTCTGGAAGGAGCAAAGTTTTCAAGAGCCTTAAATGGGAAATATCTGAAGAGATATTATCCAAGTATTTGGATTGATGCTTAGACTACTATGGGCTTCTAGCCCATTTAGTTGTGGATATTTTAATCAGGTTCACCTTCGGTTATTAACCAATTGTTACTACTGATTTTAAAGCCGATTGGAATTTCGGATGGTCAGCCGATTTCGTAGCAATCGTTCTTAAGATGGATAGCTGATACTCAGTTAAACGCCTTTAGCAGAAAAAATAAAAAGATAAAGTATTTTTCATAGCCGATGAGAGATTCGGATCATGGCCGATGTAACAATCGCCCTTAGAACAAAAAAATGAGAATATATATATTTCTTTCTCTCATATTTCAATACATGGTGATTACATCTGATCGAAGACACTACGGATTACATAAAGGGCTCATCATCTCCAAGAATGATGAGGATATGGAATCGATGAATACGAGAGAGGAAGAATTGGTGAAAATCTTTTCCAGATTCTGCGACCTTCCTCCAGAACTCGCCGAGTTGATGATCAAGATGGTTCACCTTCCCTTGTGGTGCTCTCCACCGATAATGTGTAACTGGCACTCTCTCTTGTTACTGCCTAATAGACATTGAACCCAAGCTGTTCATAAGGGTTCTTCTAGCTGTTGCACCTCCTGGCTTCACAAAAGATGCCAGCGAGAGAAATAGGCCACTACACTACTTCACAAGAATTCTTCTAACTGCAAAGAAGAGGAAGAGGAAGAAGAGAAACAGGCGAAAAGGAGGAGCCTACATCCTATCAGATCGACTTGGCGTGCCATGGTTGAAGTTGTGAAGAAGCTGATCGTTTCAGATGCTATTTATAGTCAAATCCAGGGGGGCAAGGAAACGAAAGGATAGGAAGGAATCTCTGAAGACGCCGAATATAGTCAAAATGGAACAGTTTTCCTGTGAAAAGCTCTACCTCCAATGGTTCATAATGAGGTCAGTGATACGTTTCCCGAAAAAAAGAAAAAGGATTTGAAAGCCGCAACAGGAGGAAATGTACTCCGAAATCCAGAACAAGAAGATTACGAAGAATCCTTATGGATTGAAAGGAAGAAGATAAGAATTTTAGAGCAAAAGAAATTTACTCTGAAACTGGGGGGCATGTATTGACACTATTTTTTGGACACGTGTCAGAGAATAAATGAAGAGACATCGAGAAGACCTCAAAGCCGATGGAGAAAAGAGGAAAAGTGACCAGCCGATTTGGAATCGGCCGATTGATGGGGAAGAAACATGGCAGAAGAGGAATTCGCCAGAAGGAGGGAAGACGGAGGCGGGTCAACAATCAAGTTGACGTCGGGTCAAAATCAGTTTAGAGAGTCCGATTCCTATAGGAATCGTTAGGTTTTTGGTAGTTCTATTTCTTTAGATTCAAGTAAACATTGTCGTCATCGACTAGGAGTCAAGTTGCCCTCAGGACATAAATAGCGACCCTATGTAGTCAGAGAAAGTTTGTACACACCAATATCAACAAAACCTTTACTTATTCAAGTCGGCAACTTCGCCACCCCTTTTGTACTTCTTCTTATTTTCTTATTTCTTCAAACACCGTGCTTCTACCTCGTCGGGCTGCATCGATCGACCTCTGGTAAGCTTGTAAGTACGGTTTTATCGAATAACAACTGGGCTTTAACCTCCGGGCGCATTGCTGTGGTTTCGTCTAAGTTTTATTCACAATTTATCGATATCAGCTAAGTTTGCAAGTTTTCTTATTTATTTAGCTTTTATCAACAATTTATTCAGCTCGTAATCACATCGTATCGGCTAATCTCGCTCCTGTGTCGTTTCACTACGATAAGCCGATTCAGATTAGGTTTCGAGTGTTGTCTCGTAGTGCTTAGTTTGGTCTGCTTTTGCTCGCGCTTTGCCTACGTCATCAAATCGGCTGATATAGTGAGGACCAGGTGTGTCCGAGGACCAGTGGAGGTTCGCTCCTTAGTGATGAGTTATTGACAACGTTGTGTGGACTGATGCTTGGCTAAGTGTGCAGGTATAGGTTGCGGCTTGACTCGTGTTGGTGCAGGTGAAGAACAAGCGCGAAAGGCCTTAGCCGTGGTGGCCTCCGAGTGATGGAGTGGCAAGTAGGCTTGGTTCGATGGACCTAGTGGCCGATGGCGTCAAGTGCGAGCCGTGTGGTGCAAGACTGGCAGGCTGAAGTCGTGAACATAGGCCAGTGCAAGGTAGCGGATGGAGCCTGAAGCTTGCACGCGGGGTTTGTTGGTTTGCCCACAAAACCATCGGTGGACGGTTTCTTGGTTTGGGCCTCAAAACCAAGCCCGGAGGCCCGAGGTGACAGAGACGGTGATCCGGGAGCTTCGGGAAGCTTCGAGGCGGAGGGCACGTGGCGTGATCGCGGGGTTTGCGTCGATGTGAAACGAAGCCGCGGTGGAAGCGTGTCCGTCTGATGAAGACTTGACCAAAATGCCCCTTAGGGGTTGTATCTTCATTTCAAGTTGTAGGGGTAGCGTGGTCATTTACCTCCCTCTGATGGACTTCGTATAAATAGCGAAGAGGTGAATGGTATCTCTCTCTCTTGGATTCTAGGGTTTCCTCCCCTGGTAGATCGCTCTGGGCTGCTTCTTTTCCTCTGTATTCCTTAGGCTAGATTCTTGTATAGACTCTGACCTCTGGATGTATGGAAGCATTCGGCGTTGTGATGATTTCCCTCTACTAGCTCTTTGTGATTGTCGTGTCATTTTCGGAGCTATTTTTGGGTATTTTTGTTCGTCGCTCGATTCGTCGATTTGAGGCCATTTCTCTTCGGATTTCTTTGAGGGGATCATGGGTGAGTGCCTTGTGCCTCTTTGTGGATGATCTTGACCCCTCAAACGCCAGATTTGGGCTTCCATTCGTTGATTTTCGGATGAACCCTAGTCCATAGTGTTCTTGGCCAAGATTCGTGAATCTGGGAGTTGTAGGATGTTTGAGGACGAGATTTTTGGGGCATAGCATCTTCTTAGGGTGTTCATCATCTCCCCAAAATTTCGTCTCAAGACTCCAAGTGGTTTGGGAGATCCATCGATCGAAATTTTGAGGCGATTTCGTGAGCTGTTTTCTGGGCTATTCCGGGTGATCCGGCCCAAGTGCTCGGGTGATCCAGCCACTTGTACGCGGGTGACCCGGACCGGCTCTGGAGGCTAACGGGTGATCCGGCCCAAGTGACAGGATGATCCGGTAGGACTCAGCCTTTTGGTTTGTTGCTCGAGCTCTTTATTGTTTGCTTCCGCTTTACTTCCTAGCCTTTCGTGCTTTGTTCCTAAGGTTCGAGAGAGGTTTAATTGTGCTCCCGCCTGATCATGTGTAATCCTCGGAGTTGCAATTGGGACATAGGCCGAGTTCTTGGAAAGAATTTTTATCGCCTCCCATTCACTCCCCTCCCGCCTCTCTGGTCGCCTAATCTGTCCTTCAGTTGGTATCAGAGCCAGTTATGGATCTTCGTGATTCTAACCAGTCTAAGATCCAAAGATGGGTGACTATGGAAAGGGGTCGGGTCCTCCGCACTCTGATGGCAAGAATTACCAGATGTGGGAGAGGAGGATGGGCGCGTTTTTGTGAGGGAAGGGAACTCTGATCTGGGAGGTCACTCAGAATCCTTATTATGTCATCCTAGATAGTTTTCTACTTCCAGGATCGCGGGACATGTGTGAGGCCAACAGCAAGACCGTTGATTACTTGTTCCGTGCTCTCTATGCCTCGGAGTTCGAGCGAGTGTACGGAGAGAATGTGACCGGAAAGATTTGGCTCAAGTTGAGAAATGCTCATGTTGGCAATGCCCAAATGCAAGCCCGTTTGTTTTCCACTTACCGGAGAGAGTACAAGAACTTCACTCATCTCCCCGGTGAGTTGACCGATGCTATGTTCCAGCGCTTCACTAGCATAGTCAACAACATGAGGGCCAATGTGACAGTGCTCCCATCCACGGATCATGATCAAGCTATCAAGCTTTTGCATGCCCTGGATAGGTCTGTGTGGAGTGCCAAGGTCGAGGCCATTGAGGAGTCGAGCGTGTATGATACGCTGACGCTGGACGAGCTGTTTTCCAAGCTCAGGTCTTCAGAGGTTGATCGTGGCTTGAGAGCCAAGAACGAGAGCCCCACTGATCCTCATAGTTTGGCTCTTGTCTCAGGATCAAGGTCTAACGCTAACTCTGTTGGTTTCTCTTTGTCTTGTCTTGTGTCTTTGCCAGATGAGGACTTTGAGGTGCCGAGCGAGGACGATCTCGCCCTGTTGAGCAAGAGGTTTGGGTGGATGTACGAGAACCGCAAGAATGCAAGGCGGAGCTCGGGGATGTGCTATCGGTGCGGGAAGCACGGGCACTTCATCGCCGAATGCCTGAAGCCATGGAGATCAAGAACGACTACAAGGGCAAGCCTAAGCACGACTACAACAAGCACCGCTCCCGAAACGACTACAAGGACAAGCATAAGGACAAGGGCGAGAGAAGGCATATGAAGAATGGCGGCCACAAGAAGAAGACCGCTCGAGCGATGGTGGCCGAAGCGAGCGACATCGACTCGACATCAAGTGACGCTTCTTCCAACTCGAGCAACGAGGAAGAGCAAGAAAGGCGCAAGGACAAGTGGCACACGGGCAAGAACTTCACCGGCCTGAGATTCATCGCACAAGGTGGCTTTTGCGGCATGGCACATTCAAAGAAGGGTGGGAGGCACAGCTCGGATTCGAACTCCGACTCCGAGGAAGAGGTACGACAAGATCCCAACTTCTTGCTAGAGGAGAATGCTAGGCTGAATGAGTTTCTTGATAACCGTGATGATGTGCTTAGAAAGACCAACAAGGAGAAGAGGGAATTTAGGTCGTTGTTGGGTGATGCTAAGGATAAGATAGCTGAGCTTGAATCCTTGCTTGTGGATGCTAGAAATGAGATAGGATCTTTGAAATCTGCTCCTGTGGTGTCTGATGAGATTGACTGTGGTGATTGCTTAGTTTTTCTTGCTGATTTGACTACTCTCAAGGAGAAACATGCCTCTACTCTTGAGGAACTAGATGTGGTTAGGATTGAGTGTGATGAATTGAAGTCTAGGCTAGCTTTGTTAGGAGCTTGTACCTCATGTCCTATTTTGCATGCTAGGCTAAATGAATCTCACACTAGAATTGTTTCTCTTGAGGCGACATTGAAAGCTCCTCTTCCTACATCATGTTCAACCTGTGAAATGCATGCTTTGAAAAACATGGAACTTGCACACTGTGTTGACCATTTGCAGGATGAAAATGATGAGCTTAGGAAATTGATGAGTTAGTTGTCTGGGCATGAGCCACAATTGAGTTTGATGTTGGCTCAGTTCAAGAGGTTTGATGGTCAGGCGTTGGGGGCTGAGAAGAGTGGTGAGAAGAGTGGTGAGGGAGAAGAGAAAGTTGGAGAGATCCCTACTCAACCACACACCATACCAATGACCAAATATGCACCCAAACCAAACCACTTGAGAAACAAGGTTGATAAAACTCCAGACCCACCAGTGTTCCCCCAGAAAACAGAGAATTACCAGAAACCCATCAAGTTTGTGAGCAACCAGGGTAATGTCTTTGAGGGGAAGTCAGGAGAGAAAGGTGTTGAGAAGCCCACAGAAAAGCCACCGCCTGAGCCAAAGCCGATCCGCTTCCATTGTGAGTATTGTGGGAGGGATGGGCATAAGGATGAGTTCTGTTTTAGGAGGAAGAGAGATGAGAGGTTTGCTAGGGAGATGGCAAACAAGGACAGGTACCACCTTGCTCGTGGTGTGCCTGAGCCTCGTAGAGGGCCTCTACCTAGGGGTGAGGTGTATGTGTGTATAGTTCCCACTCGTGGAGGTGGAGGTGGAGGTGGTTTTCTTCAGAGAGATAGACGTGTTGGGTTTGGGCATGGTGAGTTGGCTCGACGTGCTCCTTCTCGTGACCGTTACGAGTTTGGGAGGCACGATCGGAGAGTACGAGGGAGTACATCACTTTCGGGGACAATGGGAGAGGACGAGTGCTTGCTGAAGGCATGGTGAAGGTGAGTAGCAAGGTGACCTTAAGAAGTGTGGCCCTGATCAAGTCACTTGGTTTTAACCTGTTGTCAGTATCTCAGCTACTGGACGAAGGTTTTGAGGTTCATTTTAAGTCGGGCGCTTCTCGTGTGCTTGATTCTCGAGGCGATCTTGTCTGTACGATCGTCCCCGAGGGTCAAATCTTTCATGCTGATTTTTCCTAGTCTGTTGGTCCTCCTCGATGCTTTGTTGTTGGCGTTTCGGCCGAGCTTTGGAAATGGCATAGGAGGTTGGGACACTTGAGCTTTGAGTTGTCCGAGGATTGCCTAAGTTGAAATTCGAGAAGGATTTGGTTTGTGCTTCTTGTCGGCATGGAAAGATGGTTGCTGCTTCTCACGCCCCTCTGACTGCGGTCATGACCGAGCGAACTTGTGAGCTGTTGCACATGGATTTGGTTGGGCCAGCTCCTGTTCGCTCTACTGGTGGGAAGTGGTATGTTCTTGTGGTTGTTGATGATTTTTCGAGGTACTCTTGGGTTTTCTTTTTGGAGGATAAGAGTGAGACATTTGGCTTTGTTCGGGACCTGATCTTGAGGTTGAAGAATGAGAGACATGGTGATGTCATTCGAGCTATACGCAGTGACAATGGCACAGAGTTTAAGAACTCTCATTTCGATGCCTTTTGCAGTGATCTTGGTCTCGATCATCAGTACTCTTCTCCATACGTCGCTTGCCAGAATGGCGTAGTGGAGAGGAAGAACCAGACCCTTTGTGAGATGGCCAGGACGATGCTCGATGATCATAGGACTCTTAGCTGTTTCTGGGCCGAGGCGGTCAATACCGCTTGCTATGTCTCAAATCGCATCTTCCTTCGTGCCTTTAAGAAGAAGACCTCTTATGAGCTGATGCATGGATGACAACCCAAGGTGAGTCACTTTAGAGCTTTTGGTTGCAAGTGTTTCATTCTGAAGAAGGGCAAGTTGAACAAGTTTGAGTCTAGATGTTTGGATGGTATTTTCCTTGGTTATGCGATTTATTCTAGAGCGCATCGTGTGCTCAACCTTGACACTAACCGAATCATGGAGACTTGCGAGGTTACATTCGACGAGACACAACCATGTAGCTCTTCTGCTTTTGAGTGTGCAGGTGATGAGGAGATTGGAGCGAGAATCTTTGAGGATGAGAAGGATGTAGATGGAGACGACGACGATGATGATGGTAGTGCTCCTGTGGCTGATCATGTACACGCTACTTCCACTACTACGACGACGATCGAGGATGGACCATCCCCTACACCCACTACGACTGAGGCTGTTCGAGTGGAGGCTGCTGCTGAGGGGGGAAATTGTGTCCAGGCGAGAGGCTCCCTGGCATGTATAGATTGATCACCCACCGACGACGATCATAGGTGACCTCCATGAACGCACTACACAGTCGAGGTCAAGGAACACTTCTCATTTCACTCATTCTGCTTTTGTCGCGTCGTTTGAGCCCAAAGATATTCGACACGCTTTGTCTGACGAGAATTGGGTGAATTCCATGCATGAGGAGTTGGAGAACTTTGAGAGGAACCAAGTCTGGGTGTTAGTCGATCCACCACCAAATTGCCATCCCATAGGTACCAAGTGGGTGTGGAAGAACAAAGAGGGTGACAATGGGATGGTTGTGAGAAACAAGTCGAGGTTGGTGGCGCAAGGGTTCAACCAGAAGGAGGGGATAGACTATGAGGAGTCATTTGCTCCTGTGACCCGTTTGGAGGCAATTAGGATCCTTCTAGCATTTGCCGTGGCTAAAGGGTTCAAGTTGTACCAAATGGATGTCAAGAGTGCTTTCTTGAATGGGGTGATAGAGGAAGAAGTGTATGTGAGGCAACCCCCGGGGTTTGAGAGTGAAAAATACCCACACCGTGTATACAAACTCCCGAGAGTGCTCTATGGGTTGAAACAGGCACCGAGAGCTTGGTATGGCAGATTGAGAGGGTTTTTGCTGAGTAAGGGGTTTGTGATAGGCACAATTGATAAGACCCTGTTTCTCCTTAAGCAAGGGAATGACCTTGTGATTGTTCAGATATATGTGGATGACATAATCTTTGGTGGCTCTTCTCATGATCTTGTTGCCAGATTTGCAGATGACATGAGCAGGGAATTTGAGATGTCCATGATGGGCGAGCTGCAGTTTTTCTTAGGCCTCCAGATCAAGCAGTGCAAGGATGGGACGTTTGTACATCAGGCGAAGTACACCAGGGACATGGTGAAGAAGTTTGGCATGAACGACTCCAAGCCACTGACTACACTGATGAGTACCACTACGGCTTTGGATGCGGACGAGGATGGCGAACCCGTGGACCAGAAGGAGTACCAGAGCATGATCGGCTCCCTCCACTACTTGACGGTGATGAGGCCGGACATACAGTTCAGTGTGTGTCTGTGCGCTCGTGTTTACGCTTTTCTGGTCAACACACACGAGCGCTAGATCGCGCAGAACGTCAAAACGCTGAACTCACCGAGCTCCTGCCCGGACCGGTCTGACCGGTCAGGGGCACCGGTCTGACCGGTGGCTGCAGAGGCGCGGTGAAAGCCTAAGATCGCCACCTTGGGAGGGACCCCGTCGGAGGTGGCGCGCCTAGGGTTGCTCTGAGGTCGGCAAGGCCACTCAGAACGTCCCTGATCATCGTTGAGACAAATAAGGAAAGCACGAGGTTGGAAAAGCTAGGGTTTGAGAGATAAAAGTTGTAAAAAGTAATGATCGATTGGGTGATTCCCCCTCAAATGGCCGTGGCCCTTTATATTTATAGGGTGGGGAGGTCTTGCCCCGCAAGGAATCCTTTTACAAGTCGAAATTCGCTAGGACTCCTCAATTCTACTCGGACTCGGGGTCCACCAGTCAGACCGGTCAGGCCCACCGATCAGACCGGTGTGGCCTTTGCTGGATCAGCTACATGACGCCTGACCGGTCAGACCGTTGAGGGACACCGGTCTGACCGGAGGCGTCAGCCTGATCGGCTTTGTGCCAATTTTGGGTGCGAACATATGCCCCCCTGTTTTTTAGTAAAGCTTGCTGTCTAAAAAACAATTCTAAAGTCGATGTGACACTGCACCGGCTATTTTTTGGTCTAAGGGTGATTTTTGCTTTAAATCGGCCATATCCTATCAAGCATCTTGCCAAACACTTGGATGAAACTTCTTCAAGTATCTCCCGTTGAGAGCTCTCGGAAGTCGTTGTCCTTGCAAAGTTTCCACCATATAAGAATTCCCAGAACAAATCTTGACAACCTTGTATGGACCTTCCCAAGTTGGAGACCACTTGCCGAACTTGTTACTCTTAGTCCCAAGAGGTAAAATCGTCTTCCAAACTAAATTGCCTACCTGAAAGGATTTGGCTTTTACCTTCTTGTTGTATGCTCTAGCAACTCGTCTTTTGTCCTTTTCAATTTCCTCCAAAGCCTCCATACGCTTGTGGGTCACTTCATCAATATTATGCATCATCAAGGCATAATATGTCTCAACATCAAGATTATTTTGCTTTGCAAGTCTATATGCGCCTAGATTCACCTCAACGGTCAAAACGGCCTCTTGACCATACACAAGCTCAAAAGGAGTAACTTTAGTAGCACCATGTCTAGAAATATGATGAGCCCATAAAGCTTTAGATAATACCTCATGCCACCTTCTAGGATTGTCCTCTATCTTCTTCTTGATGACCTTCACTAATGTCTTGTTGCTAGACTCGGCTTGACCATTGGCTTGAGCATAATATGGAGATGAATTGAGCAATTTAATACCATAAGAATCAACAAACTCACGCACCTCTTTAGATATGAACGAAGTCCCTTGATCCGTAGTCAAAGTTTGTGGAATGCCAAATCTATGTATAATATGCCCAGTAATGAACTCAATCACCTCTCTATGTGTCACATTCTTCAAAGGAATAGCTTCAGTCCACTTGGTGAAGTAGTCAGTAGCCACGATCACAAAACAATGCCCCTTTGACGAAGAAGGATGAATCTTGCCAATAAAATCCAAACCCCATCCTCTAAAAGGCCAAGGCTTAATGATCGGATGCATCAATGTAGCAGGCACCAACTGAACATCTCTATGTTTTTGACACTCTTCACACCCTTTGTAGTACTTAAAACAATCAGCTATCATGGTAGGCCAATAAAAGCAAGCTCGCCTGAGGAGACACTTCATCTTGGGAGCCGATTGATGAGTACCACAAATACCTTCATGAACCTCTGCCATGGCCAACCTAGCTTGATCAGGACCCAAGCATTTAAGAAGCAAATCATCCGCAGTCCGACGATACAATTCACCATTATCAAGAACAAACTTGAGAGCCCATCGTCGGACTTTTCTATCAACTGAACTTCTAGGATTTTGCAAATAATTAACCAGAGGCTTCCTCCAATCCTCCACCTCATCTTTATCATGAAAAACTGAGGAGGAACTTTTACCAGGGGACCGGTCAGACCGGTCATGGGCATCGGTCAGACCGGTGCCATTAGCCAACCCAGAACCAGGGGACCGGTCAGACCGGTCGGTGACATCGGTCAAACCGGTGTGACCGGTTAGACCGGTCGGCTGCGTCGGCCTGACCGTTACCTCCAGAGTAAAGCACTCGGCTATAAGCAACGGTTTGTGTTCTTGAAAATTTCTTTTTCGAATATTATAACCAGATGCTTGCGGAGCCAGAGCATTAGCTCTAGGATTTTCCTCTCGTGGCACATGATAGATAACAAATTCATCCATACAAGATATGATGTCTAAACATTTATCAAGATAAGCATTTAAAAAGCCATTTAGACATTGACATACCTTGGATACTAGCTACACCACCAATAAAGAATCTCCATATGCTTCCACATGTTTTACTCCCATGTCATGCAAAATCTCCAATCCAAATAGAAGAGCCTCATATTCGGTTTGGTTGTTAGTACAATCATGATCCAATCGGTTAAGATCTTCAAAAACAGCCCAACTTGGCGAAATAATGACAACTCCAACACCACAACCATCTTTGCAAACCGATCCATCAAAATGCAACTTCCATGGAGTAAAAGTAGCATAACCGACATTCAAATCAAGTTGCTTATCTACTCTATGTCCAACAATAAAGTCGGCAACAATTTGACCTTTCATAGAACTTAATGGCTCACAATGTAAATCATATTCAACTAAAGCATAAGCCCATTTGCCGACTCTACCACTTAAAATTGGTTTATGCAACATGTATTTAATTATGTCGGTTTTACATGCTACTATGCAAGTACTTGGTAATAAATAATGCCTCAACTTGGTACAAGTATGATATAGTGATAAACACAACTTTTCAATAAAAGTGTACCTTGTTTCGGCGTCCAGCAATCTTCTACTCTCATAAGCAACAATGTACTCCTTGCCATCGGTCTCTTGAGTCAAAATACCTCCAATGACATCCCTCTCAGCTGCTACATACAACTTGAAAGGAATACCACTCTTGGGCACTTGAAGAACGGGAGGCGAAATCAAATAGCTCTTAATCTCATCAAATGCCTCTTGTTGCTTTGCCCCCCAAGTGAAGTCAACATCATTTTTCAACCGAAGTAAAGGAGTAAAAGCATTCACCTTCCCAGACAAGTTACAAATGAACCTCCTCAAGTAATTTACCTTGCCCAAGAACTTTTGCAAATCCTTTTTACAAGTAGGCGCTTTAACGCTTCGGATTGCCTCATTCATTTTAGGATCTATCTCTATGCCTTTCTCATGCACAATGAAGCCCAAAAACTTCCCAGCCGATACACCAAAAGCACATTTGAGTGGGTTCATCTTTAATTTATACCGACACATTTTTTCAAATGCAAGTCTTAAATCAGCTAAATGAGAGTCATCTCCAGCCGATTTGACAACAATATCATCGATATAAACCTCTACTATGATGCCAAGCAAATCATGAAAAATTAAATTCATAGCCCTTTGATAGGTAGCACCCGCATTTTTCAATCCAAAAGTCATAACAACACACTCAAATAAGCCAACAAAACCCGGACATATGAAAGCCGTTTTGGATATATCCTCTTCGGCCATAAAGATTTGATTGTAACCAGCATTACCATCAAGAAAGCTAAGAATTCTATGTCCGGATGCAGCATTAACAAGAAAATCGGCTATAGATATAGGATATTCATCTTTAGGAGTAGCTCTATTAAGATCTCTAAAATCAATGCAAACACGAAGCTTTTTTGTTCTTTTTTTCTCAACAGGCACAATATTAGAGATCTAATCAGCATAACGATAAGGCCTAATAAACTTTGCATCAAGTAATCGATTGACTTCCTCTTTCACTCGGTCATAAATATCAGGATTAAAGTTTCTACGAGGTTGTTTATAAGGCCTAAAACCAGATTTAATAGGTAAACGATGTTCAACTAAATCACGACTTAAACCAGGCATTTCGTTATAATTCCATGCAAAGCAATCAACATACTCCTTTAACAGCTTTATTAAATCAGATTTAAACAAAGGATCAAGATTCTTGTTTACAAATGTCGGCCTAGGAATAGTGCCATCACCAATATCAACCTCCTCTAAAGGATCAGCCGACGTAAACACTTGTCCCAACTTGCTCAAATCATCAAAGTCTTCGATAGCCTCACACATATCGTTCTTATGAGCCCGATAGTGCTCTTGCCTTTGTTGCAACCACTCCAGATTTGCATCCATCAAATCGACAGAGAGGTTCTCGCCTGATCAACGATCGGCTTCATGACAACAGTAGTAAAGCCATCTTTAGTAGAATCAATAAGCCTTAAATTAGATAAATCTAAACCAGTTGAGCACTTAAGATTCTCATGATTATCCATAGTAGAGCTATCGGCCACTACAACACAAGCCGATGTATCACCATGAACAATCTCTACCTCGTCGCCTACCCATTGGATTAAAAATTGATGCAAGGTAGAAGGCACACACTGATTTGCATGAATCCATTCATGACCAAGGATAAGACTGAAGTTACCTTGTGTCTCAGCGACGAAGAATGTCGTAGCCAACGTCTTGCTTCCAACGGTGAGTTTCATAGAGACGACGCCTTTAGCTCCCATCGGCTCACCTCCTCCCACACCGCTAACGATCATGTTGGTCTTGATCAGGTCATCATCTGAACCTCCCAGCTTCTTTAACAAAGAATACGGCATCAAGTTGACGATCGCTCCTCCGTCCACCAGCATGCGAGAGATAGGCTTCCCATTGATGTGTCCCTTCATGTACAAAGCCTTCAGATGATTTTCAGTAGCTTTAGGCTTCTGGAAAATAGCTTCCTTTGGCCCAAAGTCGAGATGCGCAACGTCCTCCTCTGAGAGCATATAACCATCCATAGACATATGGATCACGTTGATGTCCAAATTCATGCGCTCAGGCGAAGAACTGTAATCAACAAGCTCCTCATCGTCTTCTGGTGCAGGATCCGATGCGGACTTGTCATTACAAACCATGGGAACTGAAGAAGAGAAACCGGGTGGCGTCTCTAGGTCATCGGTCAGACCGTCGACCTCCACCGGTCTGACCGGTGTGCCCGGTCTGACCGACCCCTCCACCGGTCTGACCGGTGCTGGCTGGGAGCTGGTCTTGACTCTCCACTCTTTCCCCTGAGATACCATGGGCCTGTACTGGTTGAAAACTTCATCCCTTTGCTTCTCTAGCTCCTTCTCCCTCTTCTCTTGAAACCTCAGGCGTTGAAGCTTCCTCCTTTGTGTGCGAGTCAAACCGAGAGGACACCACCTTGGCAAGAAGTACTTGGAATTGGAACCACTTCCACTGGCCTCATGGTCGTTAGCAGCAGCAAACACTCCTAGAGTTGATGTCACAACCTTATTGTTTGGAACAATCGGTCTTTTGCCATCTTCTCCAATAGGAACAACCATTGATCCAATCTGAATAATATCTTGACTTGTGGTTCTCTCTGGATCAATATCCATCTTCTGCACCTCCTCCTTTTGCTTCGGCCTGTAGACTTGTTTTACTAGAGGTGGCGCAGCCTGCCTGGCCGCACCGGTCTGACCGGTGATAGCGACCGGTCTGACCGGTCGGGTCTGGTAACCCTGACCAGAATGGTGAGGAGCCAATCGGTCTTGGATAGGCCTGGAGATCCTGTCGAAAGCTGATTTCTGTCCTCCCCATCCAGGATGAAAGGCTTGTTGATAAGGCACCCACATCACTCCATTGTCATCATAAATCGGGCGTGGTGCATGTGAACTTGATGACGCCCATGGTGGAGTAAAGCGTTGCCCTTGCTGCGATAACTCGCCCTTGAGTCTTGTAGCAGCCCTTGGAGGTGAAGACGACCCTCCTTGGTGTGTAGGTGACCTCATCCTTTTTTTAATGGCCGATCACTTGTAACGGCCTTTTGCTTGGAATACTTGTCAAATAGCATGTCGAAAGTGACCTTTGACTTAGGACCACTCCCCTGATTATTTGCTACATTAAGTTTCCAGTTTCCAATCTCCAAACGGCTTGGCTTGATCATCCTCGGACGGCTCTGGGGCGCACCGGTCTGACCGGTCAGCACCACCGGTCGGACTGGTCTAGCCTGATCAGGCTCAGACAGTCGCTGCTCGGTAGGTGTGGACGACCCTTGCCCCCCATGTCCAGAGGCTCTAACAGTAACCTTGAAAGTTTCCTTACCATCAGGAGTCTTTTCATAAGCAACTTCTCGAACTAGCTCCTTTCCTCTCAAATCGGGCTTAGCTTCCCCGATTACCACGTTTTTGCCTTTAGTTGCTTCAGCTTGACTTGGCCGAACCAATACCTTAGGCTGTTGTAATTCCAGAGTGTTGATAGGAAAAGGAGCCTTGTCCACTTGCATCTCATGAGACGTCAAACGACCTTCATTTATGGCCGATTGAACCTGTCGACGGAACACATTGCAATCATTAGTAGCATGAGAATAAGAATTATGAAACTTGCAATATGCATGCCTTTTTAATTCATCAAGTGGAGGCAAAGTATGAGTCAATTTAATGTTTCCAGACTTATGTAATTCATCAAATATACGATCACATTTAGAAACATCAAAAGTAAATTTAACTTCTTCTTGCCGACCCTTACTAGCCGGCTTAAGAGATGAGCAAGAATATGATTTTTCTTTAGAGGGCCATATAAATTCAGCAGCATAAATTTCTTTATCCCCGTCGCTCGAACTATCAGAATCATAGTCAATGTGATGCACATTAGAACGACGTGATTTAAAATTATCTTTTTCTTTATTCAATCGGTTTTCAACAATTAAAGCTCTTACTTGAACTTGTGCAACCGAAAGAAAGTCTGAACCCTCTATTTTATCTCTAATAGCAGATCTTAAACCTTTTAAGCAAATATCAGCAAGATCCATATCAGTAATTGACAAATTAAAGCATCGATTTTTAGTTTCTTTAAACCTTTTAATGTAAGAAGAGACGTTTTCATCCCTTCCTTGTCTAACCGATGTTAAATCTGTCAATTTCAATTGCATGGTCCCACTATAGAAGTGATCATGAAACTTACGCTCTAACATATCCCAAGATATAATAGAACCAGGAGCAAGTGATGAAAACCAAGCAAAAGCAGTGCCAGTCAAAGATAAAGAAAATAAACGTACTTTCAAAGCATTAAAAGCACCTGCTTCGCCTAGCTGAGCTGTATACTGACTAATGTGTTCCCACGTGGTTCGATCATCATCACCACTAAATTTAGTTAAGTCAGGCATACGCCAACCACGTGGGAGAGGAAAATTATCAAACTCGAGATCATATGGTTTTTGGTACAAATTAGTATTACCAATATCAACACAAAGTTTAGTTTTTACCACATTAGCCAAATCTTCCTTAAATTTGCTAAATTCCGCCCAATTAGGATTATTTGGCTGTTGTGGAGCTGGATTCACCATGTTCATTTTATTCAAATAGGGAGACATCTTAGCATGAGCAAGCCTATAACTCTCAAAAACATCATCAGGAATTATGTTCTTTTGAGCCATTGAATTAACAGTCGTGCTATAATATGGTCCAGGATTAAAAGTATTATTAAAATTTGGCATGACAGAAATCGACTTAGGCTGTTCATACACAAGATCCAGAGCACTGGTGTGACCGGTCTGACCGGTACTCTGCACCGGTTCGACCGGTGCGGCCATATTTGGCCTGAACGGTTGAAACGACAGAGATTGACCAATGGGATCATGAGGCATGCCATACTGATAATTTATGTTATTAGTAACAGGCAAAGGTGCTAAGCTAGGATGAATCCCTTTATTAGTATTAAACTTAGGACCACTGCTATTAGTTTCATTATTATTTAAGCCAGCAATGCTCCTTTCTTTTTCAAGATCCTCTAAGCGTTCTAAACGAGCAATATAAGATGCAACCAAACCATCATTATCAGTAGTAGATTTCTGAGGAGATGAAGTAGAGGGTGGTTTGCTTACATTGGTTACTACCTCAACCATATTGTCGTTTAGCTTGATCGGCGGTAGCTTGAATTCTTTCAATCTTGCTACCTTGCCATGACGATCCTTCTTGACGCCTGCGAGGAATTGGACTTGAAGGTACTCTTGCAACGCCTTGAACTTCTGCTGCTCCTCCGGAGAGAGATCCTCCATTGAAGCCGTAACAATGTTGTTCATGTCGAGGTCGCAACGAGAACCCATCTGAGTTAGGATAGATTGAACGGTCTTCGAAACTTGATCTTTCTTCCCCAGTGGAGTCACCAAAAGTATGTTGACGCTTTTCTGGTCAACACACACGAGCGCTAGATCGCGCGGAACGTCGAAACGCTGAACTCGCCGAGCTCCTGCCCGAACCGGTCTGACCGGTCAGGGGCACCGGTCTGATCGGTGGCTGCAGAGGCGCGGTGAAAGCCTAAGATCGCCGCCTCGTGAGGGACCCCGTCGGAGGTGGCGCGCCTAGGGTTGCTCTGAGGTCGGCAAGGCCACTCAGAACGTCCCTGATCATCGTCGAGACAAACAAGGAAAGCACGAGGTTGGAAAAGCTAGGGTTTGAGAGATAAAAGTTGTAAAATGTAATGATCGATTGGGTGATTCCCCCTCAAACGGCCGTGGCCCTTTATATTTATAGGGTGGGGAGGTCTTGCCCCGCAAGGAATCCTTTTACCAGTCGAAATTCGCTAGGACTCCTCAATTCTACTCGGACTCGGGGTCCACTGGTCAGACCGGTTAGGCCCACCGGTCAGACCGGTGTGGCTGTTGCCGGATCGGCTACATGACGCCTGACCGGTCAGACCGTTGAGGGACACCGGTCTGACCGGAGGCGTCAGCCTGATCGGCTTTGTGCCAATTTTGGGTGCGAACAGCTCGTTTTCAGTCTTCACCGAGGACTTCACATCGGCAGGCCGTCAAGCGGATCTTCAGGTACTTGAACTACACTCCTGAGTTTGGTCTTTGGTATTCTGCCTCCTTGAGAGCCAGGTGTGGTTCGAGGACCGGTGGATGGTCGCTTCCTGGTGTGATGAGTGATTGACAACGTGGTGTGGACTGATTCTTGGCTAAGTATTGCAGGTGCAGGTTGCAGCTTGACTGGTGCAGGTGCAGGTGAAGAACAAGCGCGAAAGGTCGTTGCCGGTGAGGCCTCCAAGTGTGGAGAAGACAAGTAGGCTTGGTTCGAGGGACCCGGTGGCCAGCGGGGTCAAGTGCGGGCCGCATGGTGGCAAGAACGGCAAGATGAAGTCATGGACGGTTTCTTGGTAGAGCCTCAAAACCAAGGTCGAGCCGGGACTATGTGGGAGCTGAGTCATGAGTGGTGATTGGCGGAGGCTACACCGAGTTCGCGGGGTTTCCAGTGGTTCACCAAAAAACCACTGGGTTCCTTGGTTGATCCACAAAGCCAAGACCGAAGAATCGAAGACGGAGGTGCAGCAGCTCCAGACCGGTCTGACCGGTGGGTCTGACCGGTCTGACCGGTGAGGAGCACCGGTCTGACCGGTGTGCGACGACGCAGTCCGTAATCTTCGAAGCGGAGGACACGCGTCGGGATCGCAAGGCTTGCGTCGAGGCTAAGCAAGTTTGCGGTCGCTGGGCATCCGTCCGATGGAGCGAAGACAAAGATTTCCGAATTCGCCCTTGAGGGGCATGTATCCCTAGTTAGCTAGTAAGGGTATTTTCATCTTTCGGTTGCCTCCATATAACCCAAGTGGTGAGAGGATGGCAGCCATCTCTTGAAACCCTAGCTCATTTGCTTTCCTATTTTCTCTTCCTATTTTCCTTAGGATTTTCTTAGGACTAGCTTGAGAGCTTCATGGTGAGATCTTGTGAGAGGGAAGGATGATCGGGCGGCAAGCTAGACCTTGTATGAACCTCTTTGGTATGTATAGATGATTCGGCGTGGTTCCTCAAGGCTTGGATGTGTCTTTCCCGTTTCTCCTTTTTGGTGATTTTCGGAGCCCTTTCTTGGCGATTTTCTTGGAGCGATTTCGAGGCCTTTCTCTTTGGGATTTGGTGGGGGATATATGCATGAACCCTTAGTGGTTCTTTTCCCTTTGATTCCCCTCCCAAATCCGTGAGCAAAGGGGCTCGATTTTGGGGTTTTCGTGGCTCTAGGGTTAGAGGCGTTCTCGGTGGGATTTCTTCGATTCCTCTTGATTTAGCAAGTTTTGGTGGACCAAATCTTGGCTATGGAGTACCCATGAGGTGTTCCTACTATCCCCAAAGTCTTGCACAAATCCGTGGAGCGATTCGGGAGATCAGGAGTTGGATTTGGGGGAGTTGACCCGCGGGTGCTGTTCATCCCCGAGCGGCCCAGCCTGACCGGTCTGACCGGTGCTGCTCACCGGTCTGACCGGTGCAGAGGCTCTGTGGGTTTTGCCTCGGGTGAACGTCTGGGTGAGTTCGTTGTTGTCCCGTGTTTCTGCTGTTTCGAGTTTGGGTCAGTTTGGAGCTCGGTAGGCCTGTTTGGAGGATTTGGGGTTTTCTGGCTTGAACCGGTCTGACCGGTGAGCTACACCGGCCTGACCGGTGTAGGGGCCTTCTGTGGAAGTTCCCAGGTTTTAGCAGCAGGGATCGGTCTGACCGGTGCTGCTCACCGGCCTGACCGGTGTAGGTCAGTGGTGCTCGAGTTGGTGTTCCACTGCGTTCTCGAGTCCGTGAAGGTGGTTGTTGGTTCCTAGGACCAGTAGCACTCCAGTGGCTGCGTGGTCTTGGCCAACTTGGGTAGTTGAGTCGGAGACGTGATTTGGAAGCCGTGTTCGTCTTGTTGGAGTTCTCATCTCCTTCGAGAAGAATTTTTATCGGCTCCCATTCACTCCCCCCCTCTCTGGTTCGCCTAATCGGTCCTTCACTCCTCGACACTCAGACTTCACGGGTACTCCGATGCTGATTTTGCTGGGTGTCGATTGGACCGCAAGTCTACCTCTGGGAGTTGTCAGTTCCTTGGTTCTTCTTTGGTCTCTAGGTCATCTCGCAAGCAATCCAGTATAGCCCTGTCCACTACAGAGGCCGAGTATGTAGCAGCTGCTAGTTGTTGTTCCCAACTGCTTCGGATGACCTACACCATGAGTGATTTTGGTGAGGAGTGCTCCTAGGTTCCACTTTTCTGTGATAGCACCAGTGCCATAAGTGTAGCCAAAAACCTTGTCCTCCACTCCAAAATGAAACACATAGATGTGAGGTACCACTTTCTGACGGACAATGTTGAGAAGGGAAACATATCTTTGTCCTATGTCCCTACCCAAGATCAGCTAGCCGACATTTTCACCAAACCACTTGACCAAGTAACTTTCACTCGCTTGCGGGGTGAACTTGGGGTGTGCTTTCCTTTCTAGCTGAGTCTTGGAGCTTCTCATGTATATATGTGTCATATGTTTCATTTTGTTGCATTCCATCCATGCATTTTACTTTCTGTACAAAACCTGGTAGGATAGCCATCTTTGGATCACTTGAGCTAGGATTGAGCTTCTCTTATATACATTGATCACTAATGTGCTATATGTGAGATTTGTGCATGTTTGGTAAATGGTGATGTGAATGCTATGCTCTTGATGGTTTTGCCATATACTTAGGTTGAGATTGCTTCATGTTTGTGAAAATGATAAAATTGCCTCTCTCATGAGTAGATGCTTGTCTATGCCCAATTTGTGCTTAAATGCCTATATCATGTTTAGTTTGTGCTTGAGAATCATGTTCTCTTTGCTTGGGGTCAAAGACCTTTTGTCATTGTAAATGTTTAACCCATTTGCTTACTTGGGGAGGAGCATAAGATTCTTTTTGCCGCAAAGAGACTTCATGTACCATGTTTAAACTTGAAAATGAAATTGGTGTGTGAATTGCCTTATGCTTGAAAAATGAGCTCCTAATCATGTTTTTATGCATTGATATTCATATCTTGGGTGCTAAACCGTAGCATGTTGTCTACCATGAGAAGTCTCATTTTAAGAAGTAGACACATGGCTCGGTGGCTTTAACATGACTTGAGTAGCTTGTGGGCGTTTATAATGATCTTGTAATGAGAATTTGTGATCTTGCATAAACTTTGGATGATCTAGTGTATTTGTGCTCAAATGACTATGGATAGGGTCTTGCTCATGAGATGAATGTTTCCTTGTGAAAATTTGCTTAAAATTGCTTTTGGCCATGTCACATACTTATATGTCTCTACTTTCTTGATGGCAATGTGCTAACTACACCATGTCTACCTTGCTTGCTCTATGTCTCATTTGTAGCATTTTGTTGTGCCCTTTGTATATTTGAGAAGCTTGGTAGATTGTATATATGCTTTGACATGCATTTTTCATGAAAATAAGGGGAAGAGTTTCATTTACCTTGATTCATGCATTGTCAACAAGGGGGAGAGTTATGTATGATAAGGGGAGAAGTTATGCACATTTGGGGAGAATTTTCATGCATTTGGAGATTTTGTGGAAAATTGGTATGAATTTGTGAGATGTTGCATGTGAGGAGAAAAATTGAGAAGAAGAGGTTGCATCTGCTTAGGGGGAGTTTGCATATGTGCAGGGGGAGCTCCTTTGGTTTGCCTGAGCTTTGTGCTTTGCGGTGTGCTCTTTGTGAGCTTTGTTTTGTCTCGGCTGTGTCGAGCTGTTGCCCTTGTCTTAGGGGGTCGAGACTTGGTTTGGTGAGTGATCTTGTTTTCGCTTGTTCTTTGGCTTTGGATCACTTGCTTTGGAGGTTTGCGTTTGTGGTTGTTTTCTTTTCTTTTTCTCTTTGTTGGTTACAATGGGTGTTGTCAATGCACTCATCAAGTGGGAGATTGAGGACCAGGTGTGTCTGAGGACCAGTGGAGGGTCGCTCCTTAGTGATGAGTGATTTACAACGTTGTGTGGACTGATGTTTGGCTAAGTGTGCAGGTACAGGTTGCGGCTTGACTCGTGTTGGTGTAGGTGAAGAACAAGCGCGAAAGGCCTTAGTCGTGGAGGCCTCCGAGTGATGGAGTGGCAGGTAGGCTTGGTTCAATGGACCCAGTGGCCGATGGGGTCAAGTGTGAGCCGTGCGGTGCAAGACTGGTAGGTTGAAGTCGTGAACATAGGCCGGTGCAAGGTAGCGGATAGAGCACGAAGCTTGCACGCGGGGTTTGTTGGTTTGCCCACAAAACCATCGGTGGACGGTTTCTTGGTTTGGGCCTCAAAACCAAGCCCGGAGGCCCGAGGTGACGGAGACGGTGATCCGAGAGCTTCGGGAAGCTTCGAGGCGGAGGGGATGTGGCGTAATCGCGGGGTTTGCGTCGATGTGAAGCGAAGCCGCGGTGGAAGCGTGTCCGTCCGATGAAGACTTGACCAAAATGCCCCTGAGGGGTTGTATCTTCATTTCAAGTTGTAGGGGTAGCGTGGTCATTTACCTCCCTCCGATGGATTTCGTATAAATAGCGGATAGGTAGATGGCATCTCTCTCTCTTGGATTCTAGGGTTTCTTCCCCTGGTAGATCGCTCTGGACTGCTTCTTTTCTTCTGTATTCCTTAGGCTAGATTCTTGTATAGACTCTGACCTCTGGATGTATGGAAGCATTCGGCGTTGTGATGATTTCCCTCTACTAGCTCTTTGTGATTTTCGTGTCATTTTTCGGAGTTATTTTTGGGTATTTTTGTTCGTCGCTCGATTCGTCGATTTGAGGCAGTTTCTCTCCGGATTTCTTTGAGGGGATCATGGGTGAGTGCCTTGTGCCTCTTTGTGGATGATCTTGACCCCTCAAATGCCGGATTTGGGCTTCGATTCCTTGATTTTCAGATGAACTCTAGTTCTAGTGTTCTTGGCCAAGATTCGTGATTCCGGGAGTTGTAGGATGTTTGAGGCCGAGACTTTTGGGGCATAGCATCTTCTTAGGGTGTTCATCATCTCCCCAAAATTTCGTCTCAAGACTCCAAGTGGTTTGGGAGATCCATCGATCGAAAGTTTGAGGCGATTTCTCGGGCTGTTTTCTGGGCTGTTCCGGGTGATCCGGCCCAAGTGCTCGGGTGATCCGGAGGAGGCCGGGTGACCCGGACCGGCTCTGGAGGCTAACTGGTGATCCGACCCAAGTGACAGGATGATCCGGTAGGACTCAGCCTTTTGCTTTGTTGCTCGAGCTCTTTCGTGTTTGCTTCCGCTTTACTTCCTAGCCTTCCGTGCTTTGTTCCTAAGGTTCGAGAGAGGTTTAATTGTGCTCCCGCTTGATCGTGTGTGTTCCTCGGAGTTGCGATTGGGACATAGGCCGAGTTCTTGGAAACAATTTTTATCGGCTCCCATTCACTACCTCCCCCTCTGGTCGCCTAATCGGTCCTTCATATAGCCGTTTTGGCTTTACTTACACTTCGGCTGCTCCAACTAGCCGATTCGCTCTACAGTTGTATCGGCCGATCGGGCTGTTACTTATTGAAGATCCACATCGGTTCTCTAGCCGATCTAACCCGCATATAACGTTTCATATCTTTCCGCGCCGATCAACAGGTCAGGTCGGCTGGCACGCCTTGTTACATCCCGGGGATCCGGTACGTGTTGCCGTTGACGAACTTAATTCCATTTTTTGCGTCAACACCTGTTGTCCGAACTTCTTCTGGTTGAGACAATCTATGCAGGGGCAAAGTATTGTCTGAACACCACGGTTTCTCATATCTGCCTCTGCTTGATCTAGAAAAACATTGACTTACTATACATCCAAGCCCGAGCAGCAGCAGCCATCTGCAATTTCTATACATCGAATGAGCATAATGCATCACCAAAATCGATGAGTAAGAGGATTAGGACAGCGAAGTTCAATAAAGGGGGTAATTTCCACCTTGGTGAGGACTGTGTATGAGACGAGCGCTTCCGAGGAGGAGGACGAGGCGTTGCGGCTGCGGCGGCGGCGACGGCGACAGCGCGGAGGACGGCTCCAAGCCCGAGGAGGAGTATCAACTGCTGCTTTGGAGGACGGCGACGTACGGCGCGGAGGGATATCGCGCCGCGGTCGACGTCCGCCGGCCCCTTTCGCCGTCGTGCACGCAGCCGGCCGGCCTGCTGCAGCGCCGGCTTTCTGAGGAGAGAGAGAGCGCACGCAGCGAGTGGGGCCTTCAAAGAGAGCGCGCGCAGCGAGTGGGGCCTTCAGAGAGAGCGCGCAAATGCTGCTGCAGCAATGGTGGGGAGAGAGCGAGTGGGGCCCTCAGAGGAGGAGAGCGAGTGTAGTTGTCGGAGATAGCAGAGTGGTCGGAACGCAAAGACAAAGACGCGTAATAACAACACGCGTCTCTAATGTGAGAAAACAAAGGAGATGCTAGCTCCAAACAAGCGTCGCCAATTGAGTCATCATAAAACGAGACGCGTCCTAAAAAGCACGCGTCCCCAATAGAAAAGTCATCGGTAACAGATTTAAAGAGCCCGTTACCGATAGGTTTCACTTTTGTATCGAACGCATTTTAACGTTACCAGAAGTCCTCATTGGTAACGGGCGTTGTGGTGGCGAGGTCAGGACGAGGTCGGGGTCGAACCTGCCACGCTTATGCGTAACAGGCGCCAAACAACAACCGTTACAGATGGGGTCTATGTAATGAGTGTTAAGGACCCGTTACAAATACTGCGTGACCTATTTAAGGTTTCGATGGAGTGAAAGGAAGTGGCAGCAAATGCTTTTCGGCACAGCCGCGGGCTGCTTCTCTGCATGAAGACGGTTTGTGGAGTAGTTATGGTTTGTCGAGTTGCCTAGAAATAGGTTGGCAGGAACTCGGTAAAAACGCCAAGATTAGTAACATGACTATTTATGTATTTTACTACTCATTTTTTCTAAAAAAAATCATAAATATCTTGACTTAACATGGTTGTGGCACCTGAAAGGGGTCATCGTGACCCAGTGTGGCTGACCACGCCGTCCATGCGTATAATCAGTTTTATAACTAATTTGTATTTCAGTAGTGCTAACGAGGAGACGTCCCACACGGTCAAAAAAATCAGACGCCCTCCCCAACATCGATCCCGCACACATCGGACATGGCTCGGAACATGGCTCGCACGCATCCTGGATTGGTTCGATGTTGGACGCAACATGGGTCGCAACATGGGTATTGTGTCGGTGGAGAAGGGGGGAGGGGCGCTGATGTTGGATGTTGCACTCAACAGGGTCGCAACATGGGTCGCAACATGAGTATTGTGTCGGTGGAAGAGGGAGGAGGAGCACTGATTTTGGATGTTGCACGCAACATAGCTCGCAACATGGACACCAGGGCTTTTCGATCCGACGGCTGACGGCTTTGATGTTTCAAATCCGACGACTGCGGAGGTGTCCGATGCTAGCGCCCAGAACGGACGTCCGGGCGCTAGCAGCTCTATTTGTATTTTGTTCTTAATCTTAGCTAGTGTTGAAAAATTGCAAAAAAATGTTGTTTTTTACTAAACGGTCCCTCACTGTCTGCACTTTCGGATATGGATGGAAAAGGATCGTGTTCGCATGGGATCGGATTCGGATAACACATTTTACCACATTTTTACTCGAATACGAATACATATTCGAATGTTCTCGAATACGAATACAAAACAGATGTCTCGAATTCGAATTCGCATCGGATATTTACTCGTTTTCGAACACAACATTTACCAATTTTCTTTATTCGTAATTTACAATTACAAAAACCATGTAAAGACTAAAGTATTAATACATAACAAGTCTAGACATAGAATGCTCATTAAGAATATCACATTCATCCATATTTATTTTAATAATTAATCATATTATAAGTAAAACTATTAATAAATACATATTTTTAATATATATATACATTTATCAAACAGATAATAAAAAATATATGAAAAAATATTTTCATCAATACATAAATAAACTAGAGTAATTAAAATTAAACTTTATATCAATGTATTTTTATTATTAAAATTAATGATATTAGTCCGTAAATTTAAATATAGCTTTTAAATTGTTTTATGATGCAATATTTTTAATATTAAAACTAATGTCATAATTATCAGTTATGGATATAATGTTTTTGAATTATACACTATCATTATTAGTATTCTATTAAACATAATTTGCCATTAGTTATAGAGATAACTGGCAGTTTTATATAGTCGAATACGAATAGTGCCGGATATTGCCGAATACGGATGTGGAATCGGATAGAGAAAATCGACAAAAACGAATTCGGATGTATTCACTTTACTAACACATTTGAATTCGAAAACGGATAAAGATATCCATATTTATGTTTTAGTGGATTCGGATATCGGTTAATTCGGATTCCATTTCCATATTTCCATCCCTACTTTCGGAGGTGGCAACCGCCAACAGCCTACGCGCGGACATCAGCAATTAATTGCGGTTGTGGACCCCGTGGACCATTCGCCAGGGCGCCGCCACTCGCCGACTACTCGCTTCTCCGGTAATCATCTTCCCAACCCAAGCTCTCAAACGCCATACCCTGAACCCTTACCAATCTCGCTCTCTCTCTCTCTGCAGACGCATCCGACATTACCTCGATGTACAACATGTTGTTCCACGCGGCCTACGACGGCGACCTCCGCCACTTCAAGTGTACGCCGCGCCTTCCCCCAGCCTTCTATTTTGATCGTAATTGCCGTTCAGTTGATGATTTTCCAGTTTCCGTTTGGGTGGGCGCCACCGCCGCTGCCCCCCGTCTGGTCTGCTTGACTGCGGGGCTGGTGAGAGCGATGGATAAGGGTAGGGGCCGCCTCAAGGAGGCGGTGGAGGCGGTGAGGCTGGATGGCGTCGGGGCGCTGCATGTCGTCGCCGTGGCTGGGAGCCTGGAGGTCTGCAGCTACATGGTTGAGGGGCTTCACGTCGGTGTGGACGCCATCGACGATAGCGGTTCGTTTCTCTTGGGATGCGTCATTTTCACTAGGCCAGAAACGATTTCTCATGGCAGGTAAAAAGGGTTTCTGCTGGGGGGTGGAGCAACCGCCAACAACCTTGAGCCAGGAGAAATCGTCATTTGTGCTGGCGGGTGACCTAAGTGTCCGCCAGCACAGTGAATTTTACAAAAGCTCGAAATAAATAGCAAAAAAAGTTTTTTAGGGAGGAACCCCACCCGCCAGCCACCCACCCATCCCATTTTTTCGCACCATTTTTCGCGCAAAGTCGCGACGCTACGCGGTCGTCAAGACTCGAACCCGCGACCTCCATTCTTGCGCGAAGCCTCCTCTACCACTACACTACACACTCATATGTGTTCATATCCAGTTTCATTCTACTCATATTGTACTACACCGAGTGTAAATTGCCTTTTTGAGACTCTAAACGGTTTAAAATTAAAAACTTGTCAACTACAAAGTTTCCTAACTTTCTGAGATCTATAACTTTCGTGTTGAGTAAAACTTCATTTGAGGTCGTTTACAAAATTTGAATTTCAAATTTGAGAGATTCAAACCTAGTTTTTCGTTGACAATATGTTTTCAAATAAGAAAGTTGTAAACAACAAAGTTTCATTACTTCTCAAGACGTACAACTTTTATTTAGAATATTTCTCCATTCAAGGTCGTTTGAAAAATCTAAGCTTTCAAATTTGAGAAATTTCAGACGTACTTTTCATTAACGAATGTAATTCAAATTCAAAAAGGTTCAACTACAAAGTTTCATAAATCTTATTTTGGTCATTTGGTCATTCGATGTAGTCGTAGTAACATTCTTCACAAATCTTATACATGTCTCATATAGTTTCATGAAACTATATAAGAGAGATAGGTTTTGTGAACAATATTACTACCACTTTGTCAAATGAAAAAACAATCTAAATAAAAGTTGTACATCTAGAGAAGTAATGAAACTTTGTAGTTTACAACTTTTTGATTTGACAACTTTTTACTACTTTAAAAAGGGATTGTCATACAACCCAAAATTTTAAAAAGCACTGTGCTGGCGGGCATGTTAAGTCTCCCGCCAGCACAAATGAGACCATTTTTGCTAGCGTTCGTGTTAAGTCACCCGCCAGCACTATGGTCACAGTAGTGGTGTCACACCCTGAAATTTCCCAATTTCAGGATGTGAATAGAAAGAATAATTAAGCAACGAGTTTCACTCAATTTTAAAATTTTTCCAACATTTATTTTATTTACAGGAAATATAGTATAGGAAAAAAACCTTTGTTTGTTTTTTTGAATTAAATAAATGGTTATGTGTGAGTGATGCATTCATGCTGATGCATCTCGATGTTTATAAGTGCAAAAGGTTTTTCAATGCGCTTAGGTGCTGACCAAAACCTTCCTAGAATTTTCCAGCTTTTTCTGGAATTTATTCTCATTTTCCTTGAGCTTATTCTATTTATTAGAAGGCTCTAAATCTTTTTCATGAGCTCCAAATATTTTATTTGGATTCCTCGTGTCCCAAATCATCTCTATTATTTTTCCTAAAATTTTCTGAGCTTTCGGAGTATTTTTCATGATTTAATTATGATTTCAGAATTTCCTGGAATTCTTTTAAATCCGAAATTAATTCCCGCAACTAGAAAAAGAAGGGAAAATAAATCAGACTCTATCTCGGTCAATAAATAGTTGCCGGTTATCTCCTTGACGTCCTCTTTCCAACGCCGCAAACCTCATCTCGTTTCGATAACCCTAGCTCCCACAAACCGTCGCCGAACTTTTGCATCTACTAAATTCCGGCGAGCTTTTCCGGCGAAACCGTGGACTTTCGGTGCGAACGGACACCACCATGGAGTTTCTATCGTCGAGCTCTACGCCGTGGTGTGGTGGATTGCTCGATTCCGATGTCGGCTCCATCCTCTTCCCCAACTCCGGCGACTTCTCTCCAACTCCGGCGAGCTCTTCCGTCGCCATCGTTCATCTATGGCTGAAGATGAGCACACCATCGCGTTTGTCTCGTCGATCTCATTCCGTTTTGCCATTCCCGTGCGCGTTTGTAGGTCGTTCTCATCGAACCCCTCTTCTCTCTCTACCTGTACTGTTCCGCTCAATCCTCCTGCTCGACGTTTGGAGTCTGTCCGCTCGCTCCTACTGCTGCTTGAGCCCAGCGCCCCTGCATAGCACCGTGGCTCCGCCTGTGCTGTGCAGATGCCCTACGCCACCGCCAGCAGGTCGCCATCGTCCAGAGTAGGGCCACCACTGGCCGGTCCCCATCGTCGGGTCAGTGTTGCCCCGTGCATGAGATGTGTTCTGGAGGTTAAAGAAACCAGTTTTGTGATTAGGTCCCTGGTGAAAGATGTAATCTTTAGATTGGTTTATGTGTCTTGCAAGTTTTCAAGAAAACCCCTAGAAAAATCCCATCTTTCACACATAAGGCCCACCCGAGTCTTTTATAGATCTAACCCTATTCTTTATTCTTTTCGTGAGCACTATTTAATGTGTCTTGCCAATATTCTCTGCTAGTCCCTGACATCTCGGGTTAATCCCGAATAGGTCCCTGCAATCTTGTTTTTGTCATAGAATCTATGTTTTAGCTCCGTTTTTATCCGTTCAAGTTGCGTTAGGTTCATAATAATGTAAAGCACACGTTAGTGCTGAGTTTTTATCATGTTTGTCTTCTGAAAAATAAATTTAATATTAATTTTGATTAATGCTTAGTTATACATGCCTTTTATAAATAAAAGCAATATAGTGTTGTACACCGTTTTTCATAATTTATATTAATTTGATTAATGATTATTTCACATGCTTTCATAAATAAAATCTAATTAGATCTTTACTTCGGTTTTTCATAAATCAAATGTTAATTTGATTAATATTTAATTAACCTTTCATAATTAAAAGTTGCATAGGCTTTTACACCGGCTTTCATAATAAATATTAATTTGATTAATATCAATATAATGTTGTTTTCAGTAATAATAATATGATCCACTTGAATCATAAAGTTGCGTTTAGATGTCTCACATAGTTTAGCCTTTTCAAAGCTAAATGCTTAAAAATGTATAATTTATACTGTAATCTTTCTAATTAAAATATGGTTAAGCTATAACTCGGTTTTGATAACTATTTGCTAAAATGACTAATGTCAACGTGCATGTGTTTTCAAAATAAAGTTTGTCTAGCTCAACACGACATATGTTTTAATTCGAGTAGTTGTTTTAACCTTTCTAAGTTAAATGCTTAATTGGTATAATTTATACATAAACATTTATAAATAAAACTTGACTAGTTCTTTACGTCGGTTTTGTAAATAAAGCTTAACTTGCATTAATTCCAACTTAGAGTATGTTCATATGTTTTGTTAATTAAAATGAACCTAAGCTTATAGTCTTCCATGTTCATATGTTGTGTATCACCTGTTAAATGTTTTTAACACTAAAAGTTGCATGTTAATCTTGATTAATTATTATTCCATTGTTTTTTTTAAATAAAAGTGATTAGGTTCTATTCCTGTTTTCTTTAATCATGATGTAAATGGGTTAATTCTTATTTATAACTAGTTTTTGTTAAATAAAAGATGTTAGATACAACGATTTTCATAATGAAGTTAATTAATATGCTTAATGATATTATAAATGTCTTTTCAATGTTAATATGCTTAGTTGAACACGTCATACAAAGTTATTCGATTAGATGTTTATACATGCTTTGTGTTTCTAAAGTAATTGTTAATTTGATATAACTTGTACTTAAATATCTGCAAATAAAATATGATTAGGTTTATTGTGTTTTCTATACTTAAATATAACTTTGCTTAATTGTAACATAGAGTATTTCTCTGAAATATTCTTTCCACATGATTTACCATTAAAATAAATCTAGCATCTAGTCTCTTGTTGTTTGATAATAATCTCTCGATAGATTTGTCTTTTCGACCGTAGTTCCGTTTTCAGCGTTTTCCGTTTGCGCGACCATAGAATCGAGCCTATCCTTTAGTGCGTTCTTTTAAAGCTTTTCTTTTGATTGGTGCCTTGTTCTTAGTTGTATTTGTTTGTTTGCTTTGTATGTTTGTGCCCGATGATTGCTTCAAGTAGAAGAAGGATCGTTGTTCGTTTGCTTGAAGATAAAGAGTTCCAAGAAAACAAGAGCTGAAGAGCAGTAAGAGTAGCATTTCGTTGGAAAAAGGCAAGTGTCCCTAACCATCCTTCTACCTATGTTTTATTTACAAGATTACCATGTTATAATTGGAACATGGAGAACCACCCAGGAACCAGGTGCGACCACAAGACATATGTCTCTGTCTTGGCTAATTAATTAGAAACTTTATTGTGTGGTATGCTTTACCTGATAAGGGTTAGGGGGTGCCGGTAGTTGGTGTATAGCCCGGCTCTCAGACTGATCTGCTCTATGGTAGCTTCGCAGTCTTGAGAGAGGTTTATGCATTGCGCTGTCATGTAACCTAGCGAGCAGCCCGCACTAGGGAATCTTTGTAAAGGCCTCGTAGTGAAACCCATGCCACTCACCTCAGAAGTGTTTAAGGGCTTTGCAAACCCGAGCATATATGGGGGACACGACTTGTGGGTAAAGTGTACAACCTCTGCAGAGTGTAAATCTAATCGATTAGCCATGCTCTCGGTCATGGAGCGGCCTGGACCCTCACATGATTAATAAACTTAAAGATGGACTTTAAATCATTTTTGGTTATTTCTTGTGGCCTTGCTAAGTACCAACCATAAGTGTACTCAACCTTGCTAAACTGCTGCTCAGAAGGAGAAGATGTGTGAAGCTGTTGGGGATGGTGTTGTTGCTAGGCGTACGCAGCCCCCAGTCGTCTGCCTGTAAAGTTTGGTGCCTTCGTTTCCAGGATAAAGCGTAAATCTTTGTTTTTCTTATGTGATATTGTTTCTGTTATTCACTTATGTCAACTATATGCATGAAACTTGATCCTGGCATGCATATAGAACTGCATCTGGTTTTCTATGGAAAAACAGGTGTGACAGAGTGGTATCAGAGCTGTATCGACTGTAGGACGTAAGCCTAGATAGCAATGGTCATTCCTTAAGATTTCCTTTGATCTAAAATTCATCACTGCCTTTCCCTTGAGCTCTGTGATGAATATTTCCACTTCTTGACCATTTTCTTTTAATAATCCCCCTGATATCTTAACTCTTCCCTCTTAACTCCTTTTCATTTACACTCCATTCTTTTGCAAATGATAAATTCTCTATCCTTGCCTATTTCTTTTCTTCCCCTTGATCTTGATCTTGCATTCATTTTCTGTTGAATGATCTTACCTATTTCATGCAATACACCTAGGGCTGGCTATCGAGCCTAGCTCAGCTCGTTAAGGCTCGGCTCGGTCTAGCTCGTTTAGATAACGAGCTGGCTCGGCTCGGCTCATTAACTTAGCGAGCTAGAAACCCAGCTCGGCTCGGCTCGCTAAGAAGCTCGAGCTGGCTCGTTAAGCTCGCGAGCCAGCTCGTTAGTAGTTATAAATTTAAAACATCACAACCAATATGTAAATATGGAATCAACAAATACAATATTTTTGCAAACCAACAAATCATGAAACCAAGTAGCCAATAAATAATCTAGTACTTAAGAAAATTACTACTCTATCTAATCTGCTGACAAGAATCAACTCGTTTGTTGGTTGCTGCACTGGCTCGTTAGGGCTCGCGAGCCAGCTCGAGCTCGGCTCGTTATCGTAGCGAGCTGAAACCTGAGCTCGGCTCGGTTCAAATTTCCTAACGAGCCGAGCCGAGCTGAGCCACAAACGAGCGAGTTCGAGCGAGCTAACGAATTTCAAGCTTTTCGTCCAGCCTTAAATACACCCCCTTGATTTATTGGTGTTATTGTTACCCTTTCACCCCTTATTCCTTTATCCCCTTATATTTCTTCTTTCTTATCCCCATATTCTTTTATGATTTTGTCTGGTGTACCCATCTTGCCTATCGTACCTCACCTTGCTTTTCAAATAATTCAATACTTTGGATTCTTCCTTGACTTTTCCCAAAGTGTTCGTGTGATTCAAAAATTCTTAGATGATCCATGCCACGTACCCTGAAGCATGCCTGCTAAGGTCACCCGAATAATGGAGCTATCAAATCATCACCTGAAGTCAAGCCTTGATGACCGTTGAAGCTATGCACATGCTTAGGAGGATACCCTTTTGACTCAGTTAACAATGCTTAGCATCGTTCCTTTGACTGTGTCTTGATTGGTCGAATTCAGTGCTTGCATGATGATGCTTGGTTTTATGACCTTGATTAATTCGTTTCTTTGTAGTGAGTGTTGATGTATTGTGGGTCTTATATCTGCAATAACATCAGTTGCTTAGTTGGGTTCTTCCTTTGTGCCTCCCACAATCTTGTTATCTCTCTTTCTCTCTACCTGATCAAATGAAGAACATCAGAAGAAGAAAATCGAAGCTCGTGCCAACAATCAAATGCTACTGCCATAGTCGCCTCCTAGAAGCGAGCAAGACGAAGAAAAGAAGATCTCAATCTACTTTCTTTTCCATCTTGTGCTTGCTACTTTCCCATCTAGATCCCTCTGATGAAGACCCCAACGACCAAGAAAGAAGAATACTGAAGATCCTACACCCTGAAGACGAAAGAGGATGACCGTCTGCCTATCTCAACAGCAGTATTCTTGTTTATCTCCCTTCTCCTTGTTTCTTCTCTCTTCGAATCTCGCGACGAGATTCCGTTTAAGGGGGGTAGATTTGTCACACCCTGAAATTTCCCAATTTCAGGATGTGAATAGAAAGAATAATTAAGCAACGAGTTTCACTCAATTTTAAAATTTTTCCAACATTTATTTTATTTACAGGAAATATAGTATAGGAAAAAAAGCCTTTGTTTGTTTTTCTGAATTAAATAAATGGTTATGTGTGAGTGTTGCATTCATGCTGATGCATCTCAGTGTTTATAAGTGCAAAAGGTTTTTAAATGCGCTTAGGTGCTGACCAAAACCTTCCTAGAATTTTCCAGCTTTTTCTAGAATTTATTCTCATTTTTCTTGAGCTTATTCTATTTATTAGAAGGCTCTAAAATCTTTTTCATGAGCTCCAAATATTTTATTTGGATTCCTCGTGTCCCAAATCATCTCTAGAATTTTTCCTAAAATTTTCTGAGCTTTCGAAGTATTTTTCATGATTTAATTATGATTTCAGAATTTCCTGAAATTGTTTTAAATCCGAAATTAATTCCCGAAATTAGAAAAAGAAGGGAAAATAAATCAGACTCTATCTCGGCCAATAAATAGTTGCCGGTTATCTCCTTGACGTCCTCTTTCCAACGCTGCAAACCTCATCTCGTTTCAATAACCCTAGCTCCCACAAACCGTCGCCGAACTTTTGTATCTACTAAATTCCGACGAACTCTCCGGCGAGCTTTTCCGGTGAAACCGTGGACTTTCGGTGCGAACGGACACCACCTTGGAGTTTCTATCGTCGAGCTCTACGCCGTGGTGTGGTGGATTGCTCGATTCCGATGTCGGCTCTGTCCTCTTCCCCAACTCCGGTGACTTCTCTCCAACTCCGGTGAGCTCTTCCGTCGCCATCGTTCATCTATGGCCGAAGGTGAGCACACCATCGCATTTGTCTTGTCGATCTCATTCTGTTTTGCCATTCCCGTGCGCGTTTGTAGGTCGTTCTCATCGAACCCCTCTTCTCTCTCTACTTGTACTGTTCCGGTCAATCCTCCTGCTCGACGTTTCGAGTCCGCTCACTCTTGCTGCTGCTTGAGCGCAGCGCCCCTGCGTAGCACCGTGGCTCCGCCCGTGCTGTGCAGATGCCCTACGCCACCACCGGCAGGTCGCCATCGTCTGGAGTAGGGCCACCACCGGTAGGTCCCCATCGTCAGGTCGGTGTTGCCCCGTACGTGCACGGACCGAGATGTGTTCTGGAGGTAGAAGAAACTAGTTTTGCGATTAGGTCCCTGGTGAAAGATGTAATCTTTAGATTGGTTTATGTGTCTTGCAAGTTTTCAAGAAAACCCCTAGAAAAATCCCACCTTTCACACATAAGGCCCACCCGAGTCTTTTACTCTTTATTCTTTTTGCGAGCACTATTTCATGTGTCTTGCCAATATTCTCTGCTAGTCCCTGACATCTCGGGTTAATCCCGAATAGGTCACTGCAATCTTGTTTTTGTCATAGAATCTATGTTTTAGCTCCGTTTTTATCCGTTCAAGTTGCGTTAGGTTCATAATAATGTAAAACACAAGTTAGTGGTTAGTTTTTCATCATGTTTGTCTTCTGAAAAATAAATTTAATATTAATTTTGATTAATGCTTATTTATACATGCCTTTTATAAATAAAAGCAATATAGTGTTGTACACCGTTTTTCATAATTTATATTAGTTTGATTAATGATTATTTCACATGCTTTCATAAATAAAATCTAATTAGATCTTTACTTCGGTTTTTCATAAATCAAATGTTAATTTGATTAATATTTAATTAACCTTTCATAATTAAAAGTTGCATAGGCTTTTACACCGGCTTTCATAGTAAATATTAATTTGATTAATATCAATATAATGTTGTTTTCAGTAATAATAATATGATCCACTTGAATCATAAAGTTGCGTTTAGATGTCTCACATAGTTTAGCCTTTTCAAAGCTAAATGCTTAAAAATGTATAATTTATACTTTAATCTTTCTAATTAAAATATGGTTAATCTATAACTCGGTTTTCATAATTATTTGCTAAAATGACTAATGTCAACGTGCATGTGTTTTCTAAATAAAGTTTGTCTAGCTCAACACGACATATGTGTTAATTCGAGTAGTTGTTTTAACCTTTCTAAGTTAAATGCTTAATTGGTATAATTTATACATAAACATTTATAAATAAAACTTGACTAGTTCTTTACGTCGGTTTTGTAAATAAAGCTTAACTTGCATTAATTCCAACTTAGAGTATGTTCATATGTTTTGTTAATTAAAATTAACCTAAGCTTATAGTCTTCCATGTTCATAAATGCAAAGTGTCTGTTAGACGTTCTCCCAGCTTTATCTCAGTATCTTTCTTTTGTGTATCTAGCCTTGTGTAAGCTTTGGATCTTTCCAAATCCAGCTCTAGCTCAAATCAAGTTTTTTTTCTACATCTAGCCGAGCCTTTCCCTTTTAAGCACAGTTTGTGTGCTTTGGTGATCCGAATAGATATCTTAGAGCTTCTATTCTGCATTTCTCTGTCAAGTAATCCTATCATGATTGCTTCATGTTTCTCTTAGAATCTCGTTTATCAATATATAGTTCAAGTCTATCCTATCTTAGTTAGGTTGTCTCTTTACGAATCAGCTGTGTTCTTGTGTAGCTATCTTTCTTAGAATCAATCTTGTTAGTATCTCTGCCATCTAGCTGTTCTCCCTTCAGCCAAGTTCTCTTCGTAGACTACTTCTCCTATACCCTTGCTTAAGGTTTCTTGTGTGCTTGGTAGTTCGTTGCTATGGTTCACGTTTGTTTCACCTTAACTTGTACGTTAGCATGTGTATCACCTGTTACATGTTTTTAACACTAAAAGTTGCATGTTAATCTTGATTAATTATTATTCCATTGTTTTTTCTAAATAAAAGTGATTAGGTTCTATTCCGGTTTTCTTTAATCATGATGTAAATGGGTTAATTCTTATTTATAACTAGTTTTTGTTAAATAAAAGATGTTAGATACAACGATTTTCATAATAAAGTTAATTAATATGCTTAATGATATTATAAATGTCTTTTCAATGTTAATATGCTTAGTTGAACATGTCATACAAAGTTATTCGATTAGATGTTTATACATGCTTCATGTTTCTAAAGTAATTGTTAATTTGATATAACTTGTACTTAAATATCTGCAAATAAAATATGATTAGGTTTATCATGTTTTCTGTACTTAAATATAACTTTGCTTAATTGTAACATAGAGTATTTCTCTGAAATATTCTTTCCACATGATTTACCATTAAAATAAATCCAGCATCTAGTCTCTTGTTGTTTGATAATAATCTCTCGATAGATTTGTCTTTTCGACCGTAGTTCCGTTTTCAGCGTTTTTCCGTTTGCGCGACCATAGAATCAAGCCTATCCTTTAGTGCGTTCTTTTAAAGCTTTTCTTTTGATTGGTGCCTTGTTCTTAGTTGTATTTGTTTGTTTGCTTTGTATGTTTGTGCCCGATGATTGCTTCGAGTAGAAGAAGGATCGTTGTTCGTTTGCTTGAAGATAAAGAGTTCCAAGAAAACAAGAGCTGAAGAGCAGTAAGAGTAGCTTTTCGTTGGAGAAAGGCAAGTGTCCCTAACCATCCTTCTACCTATGCTTTATTTACAAGATTACCATGTTATAATTGGAACATGGAGAACCACCCAGGAACCAGGTGCAACCACAAGACATATGGCTCTATCTTGGCTAATTAATTAGAAACTTTGGTGTGTGGTATGCTTTACCTGATAAGGGTTAGGGGGTGCCGGTAGTTGGTGTATAGCCCGGCTCTCAGACTGATCTGCTCTATGGTAGCTTCGCAGTCCTGAGAGAGGTTTATGCATTGCGCTGTCATGTAACCTAGCGAGCAGCCCGCACTAGGGAATCTTTGTAAAGGCCTCGTAGTGAAACCCATGCCACTCACCTCGGAAGTGTTTAATGGCTTTGCAAACCCGGGCATATATGGGGACACGACTTGTGGGTAAAGTGTACAACCTCTGCAGAGTGTAAATCTAATCGATTAGCCGTGCTCTCGGTCATGGAGCGGCCTGGACCCTCACATGATTAATAAACTTAAAGATGGACTTTAAATCGTTTCTGGTTATTTCTTGTGGCCTTGCTGAGTATCAACCATAAGTGTACTCAACCTTGCTAAACTGCTGCTCAGAAGGAGAAGATGTGTGAAGCTGTTGAAGATGGTGTTGTTGCTAGGCGTACGCAGCCCCCAGTCGTCTGCCTGTGAAGTTTGGTGCCTTTGTTTCCAGGATAAAGTATAAATCTCTGATAATCTTTGTTTTTCTTACGTGATATTATTTCTGTTATTCACTTATGTCAACTATATGCATGAAACTTGATCCTGGCATGCATATAGAACTGCATCTGGTTTTCTATGGAAAAACAGGTGTGACAAGTGGCGGGTGACAATTGCGCCCGCCAGCAAAAATGGTATCATTTGTGCTGGCGGGTGACAATTGCACCCTCCAGTAATCTATTTTTTCATGTGTCAGTACAAATCGATTTTGGCCTTGTGTTTGTTGCATTCTGATTTCGTGCGCAGGGTACATGGTTGATCTCTCATTTGACCGATGGAGCCGTTGGCAAAGCTTGAGTAGTCAGATCCGGCGATGTTCTATATCCATCATCACTTTTATGTGGAACAAAAGTCTGGGTCAGTTCGTTGTTTCATCAATAGTTCTTTCTTATGATTTATGAGTTGGTGGAACTTGATGGTTTCGTGTGTGCTTCTCACAGAAAGAGTTCATGGGTTTACACTTGGCTTCATTTGTCTTGTTATATAAGTGATGCGTGCTGCTCAGCATATGCTTCATGTGATGTTCAGTAATCAGTAATGAAATGCTGTCTAAACAAAGTTCTAAATAGGCATGTCATACTAGGCAATTTTCCCAAAGGAAAACTATTGTAAGATTATTGTTCAGCTGCCAAGGAAATTTACTGTAGGTTGCTGTTACTGTTCCAAGGAATTTGTACAATAACTTATAATGACTTCAGTTTCATCTTGCAGAGTTGTCTAGCCAGTAGCCAAAACAAAGAATATGCATTTGAATCTGTACTTTTGGGGGCCATCCAAACTTTTAAACTGAAAACTGACCCATCTTTCTAACACTGCCTTGTGCACTTGGACATTCTTCTTCATAGATTACTTAAAATACCCATGCAACTATGATTCCATACATTCTAATATTGAGGACAGCGCCACTAAATATCAGGATCTCAGAAAATTCTTGTATGAAGCATTTTTAGATGTACATATCTTTGCTGATCCTGAATTGCTCTGCATCATAAAGTTTCTCTGTGTGCAAACTGGTAGGACACCTCTGTTTTGTGCAATAGAAGGTGAAAATGTGGATGTTGTCAAGTATCTTCTTGATTATGGTGCCGATCAAGACAAAGCTTATCACGAAGGACAAACCCCTCTGCATTCTGCTGCGCAAATAGGTACTCACCCAATATTTTTTTTGTTTATCGACTATTTATTTATTTTCCTTTTTTTGTTTGTACTATAGTATTTGGAAGCATGGACTTGTTTTCTGCTTCTTTTTTCTTATCCATAGATTTGTAAGGAATTAGGCTGTTTTCAGATTCAACAGTTAAATTCCGTTGACTTATTTGAAAACATCCTCAAATGTGTCAAGTGTTTGGAAGTGGGAGGTAGGGACTGTAGATTCTGAAAGAATGAAAGTCTATTTTACAAATCTTTTCATTAATGCAGTGTGTATTTTTCATGTGTTCAATTTTATGTGAAAATACTCCTATATCCAGAATGTGCTGCTTTTCTCAATTTCAGATCAGGTTAGTTGTTTTGTTAACTAGGTGTAGGAATTTTTCTTGTACTCCCTCCGTTCCAAAATGTAAGTTGTTTTGGCTTTCCTAAATACATAGACTATGTACACACCTAAATATAGGGTCGTCTAGGTGCATATCAAACTCTGTGTATCTAGAAAAGCTAAAACGACCTACATATTGAAATGGAGGGAGTAGAACATTTCCCCTTATCATGATTCTTGTAGCCCATGTTCAGGATAAACTGAGACCTACCAGCTTCAAATAAAGAAAATTTGTCAAAAATAAAAGTTTCACCTTATTTATAATTACATTTGTTTTCCTTTCTATGCAGGCGACTGTGAAATGGTAGACAGTTGCTTTGGGATGTGACACAGAATCCAAATTATGTTCTTCCCATAAACTTCCTTGCCCCAGGTTCTCGGGACATGTTTGACGCCAACAGCAACACGGCTGATTACTTGTTTCGTGCTCTTTGTGCCATGGAGTTCGATGGTGTGTACGGAGAGGATGTGGCTGGAAAGATTTGGGAGAAGCTTAATATTGCACATGTTGGGAATAGTCAGGTCCAGGCTCGCTTGTTTGCCACTCACCGGAGAGAGTACAAGAATTTCACTCATCTCCCCGGTGAGTCGATTGATGTGATGTTCCAGCGCTTCACCTGTATTGTGAACAACATGAGGGCGGGCCAATGTGACCGTTCTCCCATACACAGTTCATGATAGAGCTATCAAGTGCTTGCACTCACTTGAAGATCTGTGTGGAGTGCCAAGGTCGAGGCCATCTTGGAGTCGGATGTGTATGAGACGTTGACTGTGGATGAGTTGTTCTCTAAGCTCAAGTAGTCTGAGGTGGATTGTGGCCTAAGAGCCAAGACTGAGAGCCCCACTGAGTCACATAGTCTCGCTCTCATCTCTGGATCTGGTGGAAGGACTAACACTAACTCCTCGTCGAGGATCTTTTTCCTGTGTTCTTTTTTGTCCTTGCCAGATGAGGAGTTCGACAAGTTCGGAGAGGACGAGCTGGCCCTGCTGACTAGAAAGTTCAAGAGGCTGCATGAGAACCACATGAACATGAGGAGGACTAAGCGGACATGCTACAGATGCAGCAAGCAGGGACACTTCGTCACTGAGTGCCCACGGGAGATCGAGCCCAAGAACGAGTACAAGCACCGCCCAGGGATCGAGAACAAGCACCGCTCAAGGCGTGAGCACAAGCACAAGTACAAGGACAAGCGGAGGTCGAGGAAGGGCGGCGGCTATGACAAGAAGAAGAAGGCTCGAGCGATGGTGGGTGCAAGGGACGTCGACTCTAGCTCCACCTACACCTCGTCGAGTTCCAGCGACAGCGATGACGACAACAAGCACAAGAGCAAGAAGCACGGTTCCAAGAACCTCAGCGGCCTGAGTTGCTTCGCATGAGAGGATGGCTTGTGCGGCATGGCCCACAGCTCCAGCAACAAGAAAAGCCAGAAGGATGACTCGGACTCAGATTTTGAGGATGAGGTATGTGATGAGCTCTCTTCCTTGCACCAGGAGAATGAGGAGTTGGTTGCTTTGCTTGACAACCATGATAGCATGCTTAGAGAGGCCAAGAAGCTTAGGAAAGAACTTAGGCCTCGCTAGAAGAAGCTAGGGAGATGGTGGCTGAGCTAGAATCTAAGAGTCTTGATGATAGGCTTGAAATTGAATGTCTTAAGACTGCTCCTGTTGTAGCTGAGGTTCTTGATTGTGATGATTGCAATGCTTTCTTGGCTGATTTGACTGTGCTTAAGGAGAAGCATGCCTCTAAGTTGGAGGAACTAGATATGGTTAGAGCTAAGCTTGATTAGTTGAAATCTAGATCTGCTTTGCTTGGTGCTTGCACTTCTTGCCCTATGTTGCATGCAAAACTAGATGAATCTCATGATAGGATTTTTTCTCTTAAGGCTGCTTTGAATGTTCCTATTCCTACATCCTGCTCTACTTGTGAATTGCATGCTGTGAAAAATATGGAGCTTGCACATTATGTTAATCGCTTGTAGGATGAGAATGATGAGTTGAGAAAGATGATGAGTTGGTTGTTAGGTCATGAGCCTCAGTTGAGTGTGATGATGGCCGCGTTTAAGCGCTTTGATGGCTAGGCTTTGGGGTCGGAGAAGATCGGTGAGTGTAGTGGTGACACTGAGGAGAAGATTGGAGATATCCTAGTGCCACCATAAAATACACCCACAAACAAGTTTGCACCCAAGCCCAACCACCTACTCAACAAACTTGACACCGTTCCAGATCCACATGTGTTTCCCCACAAAACAGACAACTTCCAAAAACTGGTGAGATTTGTGAGCAGCCTTGGGAATATTTTTGGGGGAAAGCCAGGGGAGAAACTGAGTGACACTCCACAACCAAAGCCAAAACCAATCTGCTTCCATTCTGAGTATTGTGGGAGGGATGGTCACCTAGGAGAGTTTTGCTACAAGAAGAAAAGGGATGAGAGGATGGCTAAGGAGTGGGCGAACAAGGACAGGTACCACCCTTCTCATGGTGTGCCTGAGCCTCGTATTTCACTGACTAGAGGTCAGGTGGAGGTGTGTATAGTTCCGAGTTGGGGAACGAGAGGAGTTCCCATTCGAGGTGGTGGTTCGCGTGCTGCCCCCTAGGGGGGTCAGACCGGCCTGGATAGGCGGTCAGACCGCATCCCAGCTGGGAGCAGGTGGTTTTGGGTCTCGTGGTCGAGGTGTTGATTGGTTTGGTTCCTATGGTCGTGGTACAGGTGGTACACTACATGAAAAACAGACATTGGTAACGGGCGCGGATGGCCATTGGTAACGGGCAAAACATCCATTACCGATCAAGCATTACAAATAAGCCAACAAAGGTAACGGGCCGATGCCCGTTACTGATGACACATAATTGTAACAGGCGTCGAACAAAGACCGTTACAACAACTACTTACCAGTCACCTGAAATGGCTATTTCTCCGGACCCACCGGGGCCTTTGGTAACGGGTGTAGACACTGAGCCCGTTACTCATAACACATATTAGTAATGGGCGTCTAACAAAGACATTTACCAAAACTAGTTACCGGTCACCTGAAATGTCTATTTCTCTGGGCCCACATGGACCTTTGGTAACAGGCACAGAAACCGAGCCCGTTACATGAACTCAATATCGGAGACGTTTGCCGTGGACACGCGTCTCCACGAAAGGAGACGCATTTTTTTACGCGCGTGTCCTCTGTCTGGACGAAAGGAGACGCGTGCTCTGGACGCGCGTCTCCTCTGTCTCGACGAAAGCATCAAATTCTAGGGCCCACCGGTCAGTATTAGTAACGGGCCTTTATGCGGCCCGTTACAATTTTGTCATACTTGTAACGGGCGTTCCAAGTGAAGCCCGTTACTCACAGATCAGTTTTTGTAACGTGCCTTACTTAACGCCCGTGACCGATACGTACGGCACCTACAGTAACCTCCCAGTTTTCTGGCTGCATCCCGGAACCAGCCAGGATTTGGCAGCCACTAGATCAGGGGCTGCATCCTGGAAATAGCCAGGATTTGGCAGCCACCACAGCAATGCAAGGAGACATCACAAACACATTCTCATCACATATATACACAAGCAAGATCACATATATATACACAATGCGAGATCACATCAAGTTCCTCATCAGATCGACATGCATGCTAAAGTTTCAAGTTCCTCATCGGTGCTTTGTTTGGATGGAGTCCTGAGAAAACTGCCTAAACCAGGCAACATCTGACCCCAGCCAAGTAGGTTTCTCAGGCAGTACTAAACTAGCATGAATGCAACAAGTTTCAAGTTTGTCAGGCAGTACAATGAACTCACGGTGCACCATTATAGAAGTTGCCGTTTCGGTCGAGGATCTTCTTAACAATGTACTCACACATCATCTCCTAGACCGGCTTTAGATCTTCTATAGAAACATTTAGGGTAGGTTTGAAATCCTGCAAAATACAATCATTATGAGAATACAAGTACAAATTAGTTTCTAAAATCAAATGGAGAATATGAGAAGAGACAAGGGTGAGCATTATCTACTTACAGCAGCCTTCTTGATGTGAGGTATGTCTTTGAGTAGTTTGAACATATTGGATGCCACATGGAATCCATGCAAAAAGGACCCCGATGGCTGCTGAGCACACTGCGCATCGAGGTACCAAAATGACAAGTTAATGCAGTACCAAATTGGTATGAAGGGACCATAAAAAAACCTCGGTCTTACAGTGGTATTTGGTTTGTGCTTGAATGTCTGATTGGATTTTAGCTTTTTCTTCTTTCCTATCATCACTTTGTCCTTTGAGCATATATTTTCAGAGGCCCTGCATGATCAGCAATACCGATTAGAAACACTAAGATATTGAATTTTGTGAACAAAACCTACAAGATACGGACCATGTCACAAGCGCTCGGAGGTCATCGAACATTCACGCGGGATGATGTTTAGCAGAATCTAGATACCAAACCTCTTTGTACTTCATACAGATGATCAGTGTTACACAGTGGCCACCGGTGCAGAAGGCACCCACCACATAGTCATTCTTCATTGCATTTCTCAATACTTGTACTACAAGGGTAGCCTCCTTATCAATCTTTTTGGTCGTGAGAACCTGTGGATCCAAAAACCCAACACTGATCTTCATCTCTGCTGCCTTGTCCATCATTTTCCTACAAAAAATCCAAATGTTAGCATGCATGAACTTTGTGGTCAAAACTAAAGAAATATCTATTTTGGTTTTAAGGCACTTACAATGTCCACAACCTCAAGAAGGTCTTATCTAGAGCAAATAGGGTTATAAGGTCATACACGTCACTGAATGCAATGTTTAACATTAAATCACCAGCACCATGAAAGGAGTTTTCTCATCCCATTATAAAAACTTTGAAGAATGAGCCAATCCTCCATCCCATGGTGAGGACAGGCCAAGACATACTCCTGAAGCCTTTCCAAGCCTCTGGAATAGATTCACTTGCTGCTTGCTGAAAACCAGAAATTCTTCCACGAAGAGCATTGGTTTTACCCAATGGGAAGAACTTCTTGTGGAATGCCTCTGAACACTTATCCCAAGTGTTAATAGCAACACGATTCGCATAGAACCATTGCTTGGCTTTCCCTAGGAGAGAGAATGGAAACAGTCATAGACGAACAGCATCCATATTTGCACCCCTGATGATGAAAGTGCTGCATAGCTCTAGGAATTGCTGCGGATGGGCATTGGCATCCTCATTTGGCTTGCCAAATAATGGGCTAGCCTATACCATCGTAATTAGACCCATCTTGATTTCAAAATTTTCAGTCCCCATTGCCACCTCAGGGCCTTGCAGCACCTGGTCAGCAGAAGGAGCTGAGTACTCACGAAGTGTCTTCTGGGTCATAGCGTTTGATGTGGATGGTACAAAGGAAGCTAGTTCGCCTTCTAGGTGAGTACGACGAGGTGGTCGAAGTGAATTCGAGCTTTCCTCATAAGTGACTCGGGATCTTCAGTGAAATTTTCCGGTAAGTCGAAACCAGTCATACACTACCTGTCTTCATTATCCAAAGATAAAAGAAGACAATCAAGCTTAGCCTACATTGAGAGTTGTCCTAACCTACTCATAGTTTATAAACAGATGCAAACCATAGTCATGATAATCCTGTGCCTTCCCCGGCAACGGCGCCAGAAATGCTTGTTGGCGTTTCTTAGTGCCGTCACTTTAAGAACAAATTTGGAATCCATCCTTAGTGACAACACCAAGAAATGCCTGTTGGCATTTCTTAACGTCACAAGTAACGACGCTGAGTTAGTGTGAACATCAAGACTTGCCAAAGGTAAATCTAAACGATCATGAACCAATCCAGAAGCGCACAGATAAACCATTGTAGCATTTCCCCAAGGAAGGAGAATATTCCAAGGGTATCGTATCCGTGGAAGGCAATGGCGGATATCATAGACTTATGCTTTTGCAACTGAATGTAAACTAAAAGATAGATATAGGAAACAACAAACTCAAAGGCAGGGGTAGGATAAAGATATGAAAGGGTAGTGTCACACACACTCAGATCTACCTCTACTCTAGCACACTATGGCTTAGGGGAAACATATGAGTTAGCTCTAGGTTCTAATGTACTAAACATACAAAGCTAGAAGATACAGGAGATAGGCATGAGCATTGCATGAGAGGGTAAGGTTCAGCACCCAGGTACAAACGGGGAGCTAGCCCGCGACGACCAGCACTCTGCGAAACTAGACTTTATTCTCCTACAGTATGTACCCCAGCGCAGAGGGTTCCAAAGGGTCCAACAGCTGTCACCATTGCGGCCTACATCTATCCTTACGGGGGGTATGCTCATAGCTAACATAGCCACACAACCCAGGCACCTGCCTGCATTGCTGCTAGACTTCACCCGGCCCGGGCTATTGTGACCCAGGGTGAGAGCCACCAGAAGACTGGTCAACTTAGACCGAGTAGTGTAGCTTGAACACAAACCTAATGCAACACTCTCATGCCATCTAACAAGATCAACTAAGGCTAGACATACGAACGGATACGAACTCTCTTATGTCTAGTCAACAAGATCAAAGGGTCGTGTTCGTGAAGAACACGAGCCTCTAACTTATGGACAAACACATAAGGAATGAGTTTCTCATCCTTCAAGTGGATCAAAAGGTGGTGTTCATGAAGAACACAAGCCTCTAAATGATGAACAAAGGACGAACTCAATAACATATCAAGCATATGATCTACCATGACTTTATATGAAATAGCTAAATAACTGAAGTAGATCAAAGTCATACAATGAAATAAAGATAAAAGAGAACTCATACCTAGACTCCAAAGAAAACATGGAACCTGAAGAAGAACTACTCTAGCCTACCCCCTAGCCTTGGAAACTAAAATTGAGAGGAGAATGAGAGAGTGCTGTGTGAGAAATGGGAGCCCCTCCCCTTCTATTTATAGGCAAGGAGGAGGCTTGCTTCGGGGCTCAAACTCTACCAAAACACCCGGGAGTGAGGTAAGTGACCAATGGGGAGCAACCACGTGGAGGGACACGATGAAAGGAGGCAGAGGCGGTTCTGCCGATCCTAGGATCGGCTGGCCCCTCTGGCCCTCCTTTCGAGGTGTGTTTCCTCTGGGTGGCTGCCCTGTGGGCCCTTTGATCCATCCCCAGTGCATGGCCTTATTTGGTATCCGAGGTGGGCCCCTTGATCCACGTGAAGTCCATGTGGCGCTCTCTGATTCGTCAGTGAGTGCCTCCCTTGGACCAGTGACATGGAATGCCATGTGTTTCATTGGTGGCAGCCACCTCCTCAACTGAGTTGGCATGGTTTCTCCATAGAAGGTGGGTTTCCATCTCTTTTATGGTGTATTTCGCCTACATACAAATAATCTCCAAGGACAAGTGGAACTACATTATTCAAACCAAAATGCAAGTAAATAATGCATATGCCTCCATTTATGTGAGAATATTGAGGGCTGAAAGTAGTACTTCACAGCCGTCAACACGCTTCTACTCGTCTTTTTGGCGTTCAGAGCTTTAGCTTCCCGTCCTTCGGGATCTCCATCTTTGAAGCCGAGCCTCGCCATCTATCGATTAAATGACATAAAATAACAATCAATAGCAGTACACCAATCATGTAAAAGAAAGAACAAACAATAGGAGGACTCTATGGTTAAGCGAGTTTGATGGTCGGGCATTATAACAGTTAGGTCGGAATGATATCTGGGGTTGGGAAAAGGGTGACAGAACGACTAAGAGGAGATGATACCTATGGCGGAAAAGGACAATATGATGAACAAACTGGGGAAAGTCTAGATCTAGGGCCAAAAGCATGATCATTATGTTAGAATAACCATGGCATAACAACTTGATGGGTGGAGGTTTCTAAGATATGAAATCAGGTAGCGTGACGATCAGGGTTTCGGGGAGGATCGAATAAAAATCCAAAATAAGGATTCATGGGCTCAAAGGGGAGTATGGTTGATGAAAAGTTGGGGATAGGTTCAAAATAATCCCAAAATATTTCTAGAAATTTTCTAGTTTTTTCGGGAATGAGACAGATGATTGAGGACCAGGTGTGTCCGAGGACTAGTGGAGGGTCGCTCCTTAGTGATGAGTGATTGATAATGTTGTGAGGACTAATGCTTGGCTAAGTATGCAGGTACAGGTTGTGGCTTGACTCGTGTCGGTGCAAGTGAAGAACAAGCGCGAAAGGCCTTAGCCGTGGCGGCCTCCGGGTGATGGAGAGGCAAGTAGGCTTGGTTCCACAGACCCGGTGGCCGATGGGGTCAGGTGCGAGCCGTGCGGTGCAAGACTGGCGGGCTGAAGTCGTGAACATGGGCCGGTGCAAGGTAGCGGTTGAAGCCCGAAGTTTGCACGCGGGGTTTGGTGGTTTGCCCACAAAACCATCAGGTGGACGGTTTCTTGGTTTGGGCCGCAAAACCAAGCCCGGAGGCCCGAGGCGACAGAGATGGTGATCCGGGAGCTTCGGGAAGCTTCGAGGCGAGGGGCACGTGGCGTGATCGCGGGGCTTGCGTCGAAGCTAAGCAAGGCCGCGGTGGAAGCGTGTCCGCTCAATGAAGACTTGACCAAAATACCCTTGAAGGGTTGTATCTTCATTTCAAGCAGTAGGGGTAGCGTGGTCATTTACCTCCCTCCGATGGACTTCGTATAAATAGCGGAGAGGTGGATGGCATCTCTCTCTCTTGGACTCTAGGGCTTTCTCCCCCGGTAGATTTTCTCTGAACTGCTTCTTTTCCCTCTGGATTCCTTAGGCTAGACTCTTGTACAGAATCTGACCTCTGGATGTATGGAAGCATTCGGCGTCCAGGTGATCTCCTAGTCCTCTGTGCTTTTCGTGTCATTTTTGGGACTATTTTTGGGAGTTTTCGTTCTTGGCTCGATTCGTGATTTTGGAGGCGTTTCTTCACGGATTTCTTTGAGGGTATCATGGGTGGATGCCTTGCGCATCTTTGTGTGTGATCTTGACCCCTCAAATGCTGTGGAGAGCCTTCGATTCATGCGTTTTTGGTTGGTGCTCGAGTTCATTGTGGTGGTTCGGTTGATCTGCTATTCCCGGTGATTTAGTGGCTTAGGAGTCGAGATTTTTTTGGGCATAGCATCCTTGTGTGACACTTTTCACCTCCCCAAAATCTTGTCTCAAGAGCTTCAACCGTTTGGGAGATCCGGTGAAGGAAAGGTGAAGTTGACTTTCGGGGTCGGGCGTTTTTCTGCTCTGTCCGCACCTGGAGGACAGTCCGCGAGGTCCACGCGGAAGGTCCGCGAGGCCCTGACAGCCCAGCTGTTCTTTGTGTTCTTCATGTGTTCTTGTGCGTCTTCATTTCGATCCGTTTCGCCCCTAGGCTTTGGTTGCAAGGAGTTTAGCGGACGGTCCGCAAGGATCTCACGGACAGTCCGCATGGTCGGATTTCTGACGAACGGTCCGCTGTGCCTCCACGGACGGTTCGAATTTCGGGGGTGCGCTATTGGTGGCTCGAGACGTTTTTGCGGACGGTCCACTGTGACCTGCCGGACAGTCCGCGCCCTCCTTGCGGACGGTCCGCCTGGTCACCCCTGACAGTCCGCCAGGGGCTTCGCAGCAGTGCTCAAGTTCTTTGATTCTTGCTTCGGTGCTTCCGCTCTTTGCTCCTAGGCTTCTTGGTTGATCTTCTAGGCTTGTGTGTGCCTTGTTCGGAGCTTCCTTTGTGTGCACGGATTCGTGGAGTGGCAATCGGGGTATAGGCCGAGTTCGACCTTAGGGAAGAATTTTTATCGGCTCCCATTCACTCTCCCCCTCTCTGGTCGCCCGATTCGGTCCTTCAATTGGTATCAGAGCTGGTTATGGATCTTCGTGATTCTAACCAGTCTAAGATCCAAAGATGGGCGATTACGGCAAGGGGTCGGGTCCTCCGCACTTTGATGGCAAGAATTACCCGATGTGGGAGAGGCGCATGGGCGCGTTTTTGCGAGGGAAGGGAACTCTTATCTGGGAGGTCACTCAGAATCCTCATTATGTCATTCCAGATAGTTTTCTGCTTCCAGGATCACGAGACATGTTTGAGGCCAACAACAAGGCCGTTGATTATTTGTTCTGTGCTCTCTGTGCCTCGGAGTTTGATCGAGTGTATGGAGAGGATGTGGCCGGAAAGATTTGGCTCAAGTTGAAGAATGCTCATGTTGGCAATGCCCAAGTGCAAGCCCGGATGTTTACCACTTACCTGAGAGAGTACGAGAACTTCACTCATCTCCCCGGTGAGTCGACCGATGCTATGTTTCAGCGCTTCACTTGGATAGTCAACAACATGAGGGCCAATGTGACAGTGCTCCTATACACAGATCATGATCAAGCTATCAAGCTTTTGCATGCCCTAGATAGGTCCGTGTGGGAAGCCAAGATCGAGGCCATTGAGGAGTCGAGCGCGTATGACACGCTGTCACTTGAGGAACTGTTTTCCAAGCTCAGGTCTTCAGAGGTTGACCGTGGCTTGAGAGCCAAGAGCGAGAGCCCCACTGATCCTCATAGTTTGGCTCTCGTCTCAGGATCGAGGACTAATGCTAACTCTGGTGGTTTCTCTTTGTCTTGTCTTGTGTCCTTGCCAGATGAGGACTTTGATGTGCTGAGCGAGGATGATCTCGCCTTGTTGAGCAAGAGGTTTGGGCGGATGTACGAGAACCGCAAGAATGCAAGGCGGAGCTCGGGGATGTGCTATCGGTGCGGGAAGCACGGGCACTTCATCACCGAATGCCCTGAAGCCATGGAGATCAAGAACGACTACAAGGGCAAGCCCAAGCACGACTACAACAAGCACCGCTCCTGGAACGACTACAAGGACAAGCACAAGGACAAGGGCAAGAGAAGGCACAAGAAAGGTGGCGGCCACAAGAGGAAGACCGCTCGAGCGATGGTGGCCGGAGCGAGCGACATCGACTCGACATCAAGTGATGCTTCCTCCGATTCGAGCAGCGACGAAGAGCAAGAGAAGCGCAAGGACAAGCGACACACGGGCATGAACATCACCGGCCTGAGGTTCATCGCACAAGGAGGCTTCTGCGGCATGGCACATTCCAAGAAGGGTGGGAAGCACAGCTCGGATTCGAACTCCGATTCTGATGACGAGGTACGACAAGATCCCAACTTCTTGCTAGAGGAGAATGCTAGGCTGAATGAGTTGCTTGACAACCGTGATGATGTGCTTAGAAAGACCAACAAGGAGAAGAGGGAATTTAGGTCTTTGTTGGGTGATGCTAAGGACAAGGTAGCTGAACTTGAATCCTTGCTTGTGGATGCTCGAAATGAGATAGCTGCTTTGAAATCTGCTCCTGTGGTGTCGGATGAAATTGATTGTGGTGATTGCTCAGTTTTTCTTGCTGACTTGACTGCCCTCAAGGAGAAACATGCCTCTGTTCTTGAGGAACTAGATGTGGTTAGGGTTGAGTGTGATGAATTGAAGTCTAGGCCAGCTTTGTTAGGACCTTGTACTTCATGTCCTATTTTGCATGCTAGGCTAGATGAATCTCACACTAGAATTGTTTCTCTTGAGGCGGCATTGAAAGCTCCTCTTCCTACATCATGTTCAACCTGTGAAATGCATGCTTTGAAAAACATGGAACTTGCAAACTATGTTGATCGTCTGCAGGATGAAAATGATGAATTGAGAAAAATGATGCGGTGGTTGTCTGCGCATGAGCCACAATTGAGTATGATGTTGGCTTAGTTTAAGAGATTTGATGGTCAGGCGTTGGGGGCTGACAAGTGTGGTGAGAAGAGTGGTGAGGGAGAAGAGAAAGCTGGAGAGATTCCCATTCCACCACATACCACACCATTGAACAAAGTTGCACCCAAGCCAAACCATCTCAGAAACAAGCTAGACACAACCCCAGATCCTCCAGAGTTCCCCCACAAAGCTGAAAACTACCAAAAACCCATCTAGTTTGTGAGCACCCAGGGGAGTGTCTTTGATGGGAAGACAGGAGAGAAAGCTGGAGAGAAGCTTGTAGAGAAGCCACAGCCTAAGCTAGTGCCGATCCGCTTCCATTGTGAGTATTGTGGGAGGGATGGGCACAAGGATGAGTTCTGTTTCCGGAGGAAGAGGGATGAGAGGTTTGCTAGGGCGATGGCAAAAAAGGACAGGTACCACCTTGCTCGTGGTGTGCCTGAGCCTCGTAGAGGGCCTCTACCTAGGGGTCAGGTGTATGTGCGTACAGTTCCCACTCGTGGAGGTGGAGGTGGAGGTGTGTTCCCTCAGAGACACAGGCGTGTTGGGTTTGGGCGTGGTGAGTTGGCTCGACGTGCTCCTTCTCGTGACCGTTACGAGTTTGGGAGGCACGATCGGAGCTTTGGGTCTCAGATGGACTACGGGCCACGTTTTCCCCCTCGTGGTGTGCGTACTCCTCCAGTGAGACGTGACAGGTCCTTCAGTGGTAGGCGTGAGAGGGCTCCGTCTAGAGGATTTGGGAGGATGGATTTTGCTAACCCTTCTTTTGAGCAAATGGCTCAGCACTGGTTTAACTCTTTTGGTACTAACCCCAGTGTTGAGTTGCTTGCTCATTCTCGTCCTCGTTTTTGATTGCAGGTGGGAGGCTTGGAGAACTTTTGGTTGATCGACTCCGGTTGTTCAAGACACATGACCAGAGATTGTGGGTGGTTCTCCAGCCTCACCCCGGTGAGTACGAAGGAGTACATCACTTTCGGGGACAATGGGAGAGGATGAGTGCTTGCGGAAGGTATGGTGAAGGTGAGTAGCAAGGTGACCTTAAGAAGTGTGGCCCTAGTCAAGTCACTTCGTTTCAACCTGTTGTCAGTATCTCAATTACTTGACGAAGGTTTTGAGGTTTGTTTCAAGTCGGGTGCTTCTCGTGTGCTTGATTCTCGAGGCGATCTTGTCTGTACGATCATCCCCGAGGGTCAAATCTTTCGTGCCGATTTTTCCCAGTATGTTGGTCCTCCTCGATGCTTTGTTGCTGGCGTTTCGGCTGAGCTTTGGAAATGGCATAGGAGGTTGGGACACTTGAGCTTTGAGTTGCTTTCCCGCTTGAGTGGTCTTGATCTTGTCCGAGGATTGCCTAAGTTGAAATTGGAGAAGGATTTGGTTTGTGCTTCTTGTCGGCATGGAAAAATGGTTGCCGCTTCTCACGCCCCTCTGACTTCTGTCATGACCGAGTGACCTTGTGAGCTGTTGCACATGGATTTGGTTGGGCCAGCTCGTGTTCGCTCTGCTGGTGGGAAGTGGTATGTTCTTGTGGATGTTGATGATTTTTTGAGGTACTCTTGGGTTTTCTTTTTGGAGGATAAGAGTGAGACATTTGGCTTTTTTTGAGACTTGATCTTAAGGTTGAAGAATGAGAGACATGGTGATGCCATTCGAGCTATACGCAGTGACAATGGCACGGAATTCAAGAACTCTCATTTTGATGCCTTTTGCAGTGATCTTGGTCTTGATCATCAGTACTCTTCTCCATACGTCGCTTGCCAGAATGGTGTAGTGGAGAGGAAGAACCAGACCCTTTGTGAGATGGCCAGGATGATGCTCATTGAGCATAGGACTCCTAGCCGTTTCTGGGCCGAGGCGGTCAATACCGCTTGCTATGTCTCAAATCGCATCTTCCTTCGTGCCTTTAAGAAGAAGACCTCTTATGAGCTGATACATGGCCGACAACCCAAGGTGAGTCACTTTAGAGCTTTTGGTTGCAAGTGTTTCATTCTCAAGAAGGGCAAGTTGGATAAGTTTGAGTCTCGATGTTCGGATGGGATTTTCCTTGGTTATGCGATTCATTCTAGAGCATATCGTGTGCTCAACCTTGACACTAACCGAACCATGGAGACTTGAGAGGTAAGCTTCGACGAGACAGTCATGTAGCTCTTCTGCTTTTGAGTGTGCAGGTGACGAGGAGATTGGAGCGAGGATCTTTGAGGATGAGAAGGACGGAGATGGAGACGACGACGATGATGGTGGTGATGCTCCAGCGGCTGATCGTGTACGTACTACTTCCACTACTACGACGACGATCGAGGATAGACCATCCCCTACACCCACTATGACTGAGGCTGTTCGAGTGGAGGCTGCTGCTGAGGGGGAGATTGTGTCCAGGCGAGAGGCTCCCCGGTGAGTACAAGTTGATCACCCACCGACGACCATCATTGGTGACCTTCATGAACGCACTACACGGTCGAGGTCAAGGAATACTTCTCATTTCGCTCATTCTGCATTTGTTGCTTCTTTCGAGCCCAATGATATTCGACACGCTTTGTCTGACGAGAATTGGGTGAATTCCATGCATGAGGAGTTGGAAAACTTTGAGAGAAACCAAGTCTGGGTGTTAGTCGATCCACCGCCAAATTACCGTCCAATAGGAACCAAGTGGGTGTGGAAGAACAAAGAGGGTGAGAATGGCATGGTTGTGAGGAACAAGTCGAGGTTGGTGGCGCAGGGGTACAACCAGAAAGAGGGCATAGACTATGAGGAGACATTTGCTCCTGTGGCCCGTTTGGAGGCAATTAGGATCTTTCTAGCCTTTGCCGTGGCTAAAGGGTTCAAGTTGTACCAAATGGATGTCAATAGTGCTTTCTTGAATGGGGTGATAGAGGAAGAAGTGTTTGTGAGGTAACCCCCGGGGTTTGAGAGTGAGAAATACCCACACCGTGTATACAAACTCCAGAGAGCACTCTATGGGTTGAAACAGGCACCTAGAGCTTGGTATGGCAGGTTGAGAGGCTTTTTGCTTAGTAAGGGGTTTGTGATGGGCACAGTTGATAAGACCCTGTTCCTCCTTAAGAATGGGAATAACCTTTTGATTGTTCAGATATACGTGGATGACATAATCTTTGGTGGCTCCTCTCATGATCTTGTTGCCAAATTTGCAGATGACATGAGCAGGGAATTTGACATGTCCATGATGGGCGAGCTGCAGTTTTTCTTGGGTCTCCAGATCAAGCAGTGTAAGGACGGGACCTTTGTACATCAGGCGAAGTACACCAGGGACATGGTGAAGAAGTTTGGCATGAACGACTCCAAGCCACTGACTACACCAATGAGTGCAACTACGGCTTTGGACGCGGACGAGGACGGCGAACCCGTGGACCAGAAGGAGTACCGGAGCATGATCGGCTCCCTCCTCTACTTGACGGAGACGAGGCCAGACATACAGTTCAGCGTGTGTCTGTGCACTCGTTTTCAGGCTTCACCGAGAACTTCACATCGGCAGGCCGTCAAGCGGATCTTCAGGTATTTGAACTACACTCCTGAGTTTGGTCTGTGGTACTCTGCCTCCTCGACACTCAGGCTTCATGGTTTCTCTGATGCGGATTTCGCTGGGTGTCGATTGGATTGCAAGTCCACTTCTGGGTGTTGTCAGTTCCTGGGTTCTTCTTTGGTCTCTTGGTCATCTCGCAAGCAATCGAGTGTAGCCCAGTCCACCACCGAGGCTGAGTATGTAGCTGCTGCTAGTTGTTGTTCCCAGCTGCTTTGGATGACCTACACCATGTGTGACTTTGGTGAGGAGTGCTCCTAGGTTCCACTTTTCTGTGACAGCATCAGTGCCATAAGCATAGCCAAAAATCCTGTCCTCCACTCCAAAACGAAACACATAAAAGTGAGGTACCACTTCCTGAGAGACAATGTGGAGAAAGGAAACATATCTTTGTCCTATGTTCCTACCCAAGACCAGCTAGCTGACTTTTTCACCAAACCGCTTGACCAAGCCACTTTCACTCGCTTGCGAGGTGAGCTTGGGGTGTGTTTTCCTTTCTAGCTTGGGTCTTGGAGCTTCTCATGTATATATGTGTCATATGTTCATTTTGTTGCATTTCCTTCATGCATTTTACTTTCTGTACAAAACCTGGTAGGATAGCCATCTTTGGATCACTTGAGCTAGGATTGAGCTTCTCTTATATACATTGATCACAGATGTGCTATGGATGAGATATGTGCATGATTGGTAGCTTGTGGATGTGAATGCTATGCTCTTGTTGGTTTTGCTATATATGTATGATGAGATAGCATTTTTTTTGTGAAAACGATAAAAATGCCTCTCTCATGAGTAGATGCTTGTCTATGCTCAATTTGTGCTTAAATGCTTATATCATGCTCAATTTGTGCTTGAGGATCATATTCTCTTTGCTTGAGGTCAAAGACCTTTTTGTCATTGTAAATGTTTTGTCCTTTTGCATGCTTGGGGAGGAGCATAAGCTTCTTTTTGCCGCAAAGGCACTTCATGTACCATGTTTAATCTTGAAAATGAAATTGGTGTATGAATTGCCTTGTGCTTGAAAAATGAGCTCCTAATCATGTTTTTATGGTTTGATATTCATATCTTGGATGCTAAACCATAGCATGCTTGTCTACCATGAGAAGTCTCATTTTAAGAAGTAGACACATGGCTCGGTGGCTTTCACATGACTTGAGTAGCTTATGGGCGTTTATAATGATCTTGTGATGAGAATTTGTGATCTTGCATAAACTTTGAATGATCTAGTGCCTTTATGTTCAAATTGGTATGGATAAGATCTTGCTCATGAGATGCATGTTTCTTTGTGAAAATTGCTTAAAATTGCTTTTAGCCATGTCACATGCTTATATGTCTTTACCTTCTTGATGGCAATATTCTAGATACTCCATATCTACTTTGCTTGCTCTATGTCTCTATGTAGCATTTTGTTGTGCTCTTTGTATATTTGAGAAGCTTGGTAGACTGGTTATATGCATTGACATGCATTTTTCATGAAAACAAGGGGAAGAGTTTCATATACCTTGATTCATGCATTGTCAACATGGGGGAGAGTTTTGTATGATATGGGGGAGAATTCACATGCATTTGGGGAGAATTTTCATTTTTATGCGAAATTGGTATGCATTTGTGAGATGTGGCATGTGAGGAGAAAAATTTGAGAAGAAGAGGTTGCATTTGCTCAGGGAGAGTTTGCATATGTGCAGGGGGAGCTCCTTTGATTTTCCTGAGTTTTGTGCTTTGTGATGTGCTCTTTGAGAGCTTTGTTTTGTCTCGGCTGTGTCGAGCCGTTGCCCTTGTCTTAGGGGGCCGAGACTTGGATTGGCGAGTGATCGAATTTTCGCTTGTTCTTTGGCTTTGGATCACTTGCTTGGAGTTTTGTTGTTTTCTTTTCTTTTCTCTATCATGGTTACTATGGGTGTTGTCAATGCACTCATCAAGGGGGAGATTGAGGACCAGGTGTGTCCGAGGACCAGTGGAGGGTCGCTCCTTAGTGGTGAGTGATTGACAACGTTGTGTGGACTGATGCTTGGCTAAGTGTGTAGGTACAGGTTGCGGCTTGACTCGTGTCGGTGCAAGTGAAGAACAAGTGCGAAAGGCCTTAGCCGTGGCGGCCTCCGGGTGATGGAGAGGCAAGTAGGCTTGGTTCGATGGACCCGGTGGCCGATGGGGTCAGGTGCGAGCCGTGCGGTGCAAGACTGGCAGGCTGAAGTTGTGAACCTGGGCCGGTGCAAGGTAGCGGTTGAAGCCCGAAGCTTGCACGCGGGGTTTGGTGGTTTGCCCACAAAACCATCAGGTGGACGGTTTCTTGGTTTGGTCCGCAAAACCAAGCCCGGAGGCCCGAGGCGACGGAGACGGTGATCCGGGAGCTTCGGGAAGCTTCGAGGCGAGGGGCACGTGGCGTGATCGCGGGGCTTGCGTCGAAGCTAAGCAAGGCCGCAGTGGAAGCGTGTCCGCTCGATGAAGACTTGACCAAAATGCCCCTGAGGGGTTGTATCTTCATTTCAAGCAGTAGGGGTAGCGTGGTCATTTACCTCTCTCTGATGGACTTCGTATAAATAGCGGAGAGGTGGATGTCATCTCTCTCTCTCTTGGACTCTAGGGCTTTCTCCCCCGGTAGATTTTCTCTGAACTGCTTCTTTTCCCTCTGGATTACTTAGGCTAGACTCTTGTATAGAATCTGACCTCTGGATGTATGGAAGCATTCGGCGTCCCGGTGATCTCCTAGTCCTCTGTGATTTTCGTGTCATTTTTGGGACTATTTTTGGGAGTTTTCGTTTTTCGCTCGATTCGTGATTTTGGAGGCGTTTCTTCTTGGATTTCTTTGAGGGGATCATGGGTGGATGCCTTGCGCATCTTTGTGTGTGATCTTGACCCCTCAAACACTGTGGAGAGCCTTCGATTCGTACGTTTTTGGTTGGTGCCCGAGTTCATTGTGGTGGTTCGGTTGATCTGCGATTCCTGGTGATTTAGTGGCTTAGGAGTCGAGATTTTTTGGGGCATAGCATCCTTGTGTGACGCTTTTCGCCTCCCCAAAATCTTGTCTCAAGAGCTTCAACCGTTTGGGAGATCCAGTGAAGGAAAGGTGAAGTTGACTTTCGGGGTCGGGCGTTTTTCTGCTCTGTCCGCACCTGGCGGACAGTCCGCGAGGTCCACGCGGACGGTCCGCGAGGCCCTGAGAGCCCAGCTGTTCTTCGTGTTCTTCGTGTGTTCTTGCGCGTCTTCATTTTGATCCGTTTCGCCCCTAGGCTTTGGTTGCAAGGAGTTTAGCGGACGGTCCGCGAGGATCTCACAGACAGTTCGCGTGGTCGGATTTCTGACGGACGGTCCGCAGTGCCTCCACGGACGGTCCGAATTTCGGGGGTGCGCTACTGGTGGCTCGAGACATTTTTGCGGACGGTCCGCTGTGACCTGCCGGACAGTCCGCGCCCTCCTCGCGGACGGTCCGCCTGGTCACCCCGGACAGTCCGCCAGGGGCTTCACAGCAGTGCTCAAGTTCTTTGATTCTTGCTTCGGTGCTTCCGCTCTTTGCTCCTAGGCTTCTTGGTTGATCTTCTAGGCTTGTGTGTGCCTTGTTCGGAGCTTCCTTTGTGTGCACGGATTCGTGGAGTGGCAATCGGGGTATAGGCCGAGTTCGACTTTAGGGAAGAATTTTTATCGGCTCCCATTCACTCCCCCCCTCTCTGGTCGCCCGATTCGGTCCTTCAACGATATTCATAATCCTGGGTACATTTAAACAAGATTTTCTATTTTACCAGGGGTCAAAAATGGCAAAGGACATTGTGGAGGTCGACTATGGCAAAGGAATGCATGAATGAGTGTAGAATAATTCCTAATATTTTTAGGAAATTTTTTGGAAATTTTGGAGAAGTTTAGATGTCCTAACCAAGAATTGGTGTCTATTCACGGGGTGGATTTAGCAATTACCTGAGGGGCTGACGCACCGGGTGGGGTTGCTGGCATACTGTTTCGTCCGCCGGGTTCCTGGACCCGTTGACTAGGTGGCCTCCGGGCCATTGGTCCATGAAGACCGCGCCTACAGCGGTCGGGCAGGGGGTTTGACAGGGAACGGTGACGGCGTCACTGCCGTGTGCGGCCCGCTCGGTGAGGCAAAGAGGGGACGGGCAGACGGAACAACATCGGGGCTAAACGGCGCCCCCGGCTTTCTTCCTCCTCGCACCTGTCTCCATGGGAGATAGAGCAGTGCCGGAGGCGCCCGATCCCGGGGATCCGGCTACATAGGGGCTAAGCCGGGGGTGTGAGGAGATGGAGGAGGGGTAGAAGGGCTCGTGTGAGGCAGCTATTTTGCCGAGGAGAGGGCGGCAGCGTGTTGTGGCTAATGGTGGTAGTGGTGGCGACAGATGTGCGTGCGTGTGTGCGCTCCGGCGTTGGGAGGAGGTGTGAGCTCCAGCGGAGGGCGGCGTCCTATTTATAGCTCCAGGGAGAGGTGTAGGGGCTCGCCACGCCATGGATTTGGATGATGTCGGCTGGCGGGTTAGGATGGCACGGGCAGAGTGTGGCAGCCGCGATTATTGGTGGCGATAGAGGGGAGGAGCGTACGGCGGAGAGAAGGGAGTGCCCGGCTCGGCTCATAGCATCAAAAATTGCGGTGGCACGCTGAAAAGTGGCAGGCTTTTGGAGAGCACGGCGGCAGCAAGAGATTGCGGCGCGGCGAGGCAGGCAGGTGGGGCGGTACAACTGTGGTATTCCTAGCAACGGCAAAAGTTGCTGCGCGGGAGCTGCGGTATGGCCTAGGGGATCAGCTGGGCAAGGGACTCTGGCGGGCGTCATCCCTAGCGGTCGTGACGACATCGGCACATGGCGGGCGGTGGTGTGACATTGCATGCAGGGCGCACACGGCGCGGCCTCGTGTCGCACGATGCGGTGCTACTGGCGTATGCAGGATGCGGTGTGGTGGCGTGTCACAGTGTCGACGGCGGTGAGCTCAGTGGATGGCGCGATGTGGAGTTCGTTGCGGTGCCGAGACTGCAGCACGACAGGGAGCTACTGGAGGCCGTGGTGGAGCAGGTGTGTGGCGTGCAGTATCTCGGTGCGTGGCACGTTGGGGTAGTCAGGATGCCGGTGTGCAGGATGGGCGCAGCAGCGAGTAGGGTCACGACGGCGTGGTGCTGTGGAGCAAGGCGGCAAGCCTCGGCATCACGGTGGCATGCCGATGGCCGGTCGGAGTGCCGGCGTGGACAAAGTCCATCGGCAAGGCGCACGGCATGCAGTGGGGTGAGGAACGCGTGGGCGCGTGGGTGCGTGCAGAGGCGCCCAGATGGCAGAGTGGTGCGGTGGCCATGGCGTGGCGCACGACAGGGGAAGCGGCGCGTCAATGCGTTGGGGTGGCCGGTGGTGTGCTAAGGTCCATGGAGGCGACGGTGGCGTGTGCTCAACAGCGTGGAGCTTCGTGTGGTGGTGCTGCAGTGGCACGCGTGGCAAAGCAGGGGAGGCGGCGGCCGTGCAGAGCGTGCGGCATGGTGGAGATGGGCCGGCGGTGAGCTGACCAGGGCACGGGTGGCTGCGCACGGTGGTGGTCACAATAGCGTAAGCGGCGGTGCATGAGGAAAGCTGGAGCTGCAGCGGCGCATGGCGCACGGTGGCGGGGCGCCAGCGAGCTCAAGGTGGAGCAGGTGGGGCGCGGCTCGGATGCGGTGGAGAGGAGGGCAACCGGGCGGGGGAGGTGGTGGCGATAGGTGGTGGGGTGATGGACTCGGAGCCGGAATGCCGGCGGAGCTGCTGCTGGTGGTGAGGCAGCACTGACGTCAGGGTGACGCAGGCGTGCGCGGGGGAGACGGCAGGCCCCGTGGGCCGTGATGGGCCGAAGGGTTTTGCGGGCCGGTGAGAAAAGGGGAAAAAGAAAAAAGGCCGGCGCAGGCCTAGGCTAAGGGAGGAGGGTGAGGCCGGGCTTCAAAAAGAGTTCGAGGTGGTTCGACAGACTTTACAATTTGTGATGGTTTTCTAGTGCTTGAATTGTGAATTTGAAATAAGTTTTCAAATCCAATTTTCAAAATCAATGCATGAGGAGCTTGAGAATTTTGAGAGGAATCAAGTGTGAGAGTTGGTTGAGCCTCCACCAAATTGCAAACCTATTGGGACAAAATGGATGTGGAAAAACAAAAAGGGAGAAAATGGGGAGATTGTGAGATACAAGGCAAGGTTAGTAGCTCAGGGGTTTAGCTAGAAAGAGGGGATAGAGTATGAGGACACATTTGCTCCGGTGGCCCGTTTGGAGGCAATTTAGATCCTTCTAGCATTTTCTTTTGCTAAAAGGTTCAAATTGTACCAAATGGATGTGAAGAGTGCCTTCCTAACTGGGGTTTTAGAGGAAGAACTATATGTGAGGCAACCCTGGGTTTTGAGAGCGAGAGATATCCCCACCGTGTTTACAAATGCAGAAAAGCACTATATGGCATAAAACAAGCACCCAGGGTGTGGTATGGCAGGTTGAGAGGGTTCTTTTTAGAAAGGGGTTTGTGATGGGGAAGGTTAATCAGACTCTCTTTCTCCTCAGGCAGGGTGATGACATTCTGATCGTGCAGGTGTATGTGGATGGCATTATCTTTGGTGGCTCTTCTCACATTTTGGTTGCTAGGTTTGCAGAGGACATGAGCATGGAATTTGAGATGTCTATATTGGGAGAGTTGCAGTTCTTTCTCAGGCTCCAGATCAAGTAGTGCAAGGACGGGACGTTTGTGCATCAAGTAAAGTACACCGAGGATATTGTGAAGAAGTTCAAGATGGATGACTCAAAGCCGATGGCGACGCCGATGAGCACGACTATGGCTTTGGATGCGGATGAAGATGGTGAACCTGTGGAGCAGAAGGAGTACAGGAGCATGATCGGCTGCCATCTCTACTTGACGGCGACTAGGCCAGACATACAGTTCAACGTGTGTCTGTGCGCTCGTTTTCAGGCTTCACCAAGGACTTCACATCGGCAGGCCATAAAGAGCATTTTTAGGTACTTCAACTACACTCCTGAGTTTGGTCTTTGGTATTCTGCGTGCTTGACACTCAACCTTCACGGGTTTGCAGATGCTGACTTCGCTGGGTGTCGTTTGGATCGTATGTCTACCTCAGGTGGGTGTCAGTTTCTTGGTTCTTCATTGGTATCTTGGTCATCCCGCAAGCAGTCCAGTGTAGCCCAGTCTGCTACCGAGGCCGAGTATATTGTTGTAGCCAATTGTTGTTCCTAGCTCCTATGGATTACCTACACTATGAGCGACTTTGGTGAGGAGTGTTCCCATATCCCACTCTATTATGATAGCACCAGTGCCATAAGTGTAGCCAAGAACCTCATTCTCCACTCCAAAACCAAGCATATAGAGGTGAGGTACCACTTCCTGAGAGATAATGTGGAGAATGTAAAGATTGCTTTGATCTAGGTGCCCACCCAAAACCAACTAGCTGATATCTTTACCAAACCACTTGACCAAGCCACTTTCACCCGCTTGTGGGGTGAGCTCGGTGTGTGTTTGCTTTGTTGAGTTGGTGGTGGGAGCTCCTTTGTAGCATATGTATCATATTTATTTGTTGCGTGGTATTGCATTTGTATCATGATGTATAGTCATCTTTGTATCTTAGGTTGTCTCGTGTAAGTCTTTTATTTCTTTTCTTGTTATTTCTTTCTTTGAGGACCAGGTGTGTCCGAAGACCAGTGGAGGGTCGCTCCTTAGTGATGAGTGAATGACAACGTTGTGTGGACTGATACTTGGCTCAAAGTGTAGGTACAGGTTGCGGCTTGACTTGTGTTGGTGCAGGTGAAGAACAAGCGCGAAAGTCCTTAGCCGTGGTGGCCTCCGGGTGATATAGAGGCAAGTAGGCTTGGTTCAATGGACCTGGTGGCTGATGGGGTCAAGTGCGAGCCGTGCGGTGCAAGACTAGCAAGTTGAAGTCATGGACCCGGTGGATGGTTTCTTGGTTTGGGCAGCAAAACCAAGTCCGGAGGCCCAATGCGACGGAGACGGTGATCCGGGAGCGTCGGGAAGCTTCAAGGCGGGGGTCACGTGGCGTGATCGTGGGGTTTGCGTCGAGGCTAAGCAAGTTCGCGGTGGAAGCGTGTCCGCTCGATGGGAATATCCAAAGACTTGACCAAATTGCCCCTAAGGGGTGTGTGTAACATCCATGATGTTTATGTAACAGTGATCACCATCATTAACAAGGCTAATCATGGTACTTAACCTTGTTGACTTGGTCAAACCCCTAACCCTTGGTCAACCCTCTCAAAACCCAAGTCAAAACCCTTGAACTCTATAGCTATCTTTCATGATCTAGCTCGTTCTCCAAATTTTCCCTAAACACTTCAAATTCTGCCAAAATAAAAGTTGTCAATACGTTCACATTGTCCATTGGCACTTTTTGAATTTTGGCTTGTAAGTGGGAGAAAAACCCTAGCTATCTTAATCACACCCTAAAGCTCCATTTTGACCTCTTTTGATGGCTCAGTTCAAACTCCACATTTCATATAACAACTTCAAATTGGCCAGTATGAAAGTTGCTCATTTTTACATGGGACACATTTCATTCAATTGGCGGCCTTTGAAATTCGAAGTGGAAAAGCCTCTAAATCTTGGTCAAAGCTCTGAATGTCATTTTGACCAAACAGAGAAAAACCCAAAGTTCAAGCCAATTTTATTCTAAATCCATAGAGATTTCCTTAGGTCAACCTTTACAAAACTTGAAGAGGGTTATGTCCTCTACATCTTTTCTATTGACGGATTTTTAAGTTGTATTCTACTTTATTGGCTTTGAGCTGGTCAAACAGGGTGTCGCTATTTTGTTTTGGTGCACGGCGCTCTGGCCGCGCGCCCCCACGTCGCGCGCGCCGAGTTGCGCCGCCGACCGTCCCAACGTTCGTGTCGCGCCGTCACCGAGTCCCACACGCGCCGTCAGTGCCCACTCGACCAGGTGGATCTCCCCGAGGCACTGCCGGCTCGGTTGAGCCGCGCCAGGTGGCCACACACCATGCCCGCCCGCGCCGCGCTTGGCTGCCGCTTGTGCGCGCCGCGTCTCCCGCCTGCGCGCATGCGCAAGAGGCTAGGGCCCCTCGTGCCATTTCCCGCCAGTGCCGCCACCTATAAATAGGCCGAGCCGCAGTGCCGCGCCGCGCCTCCCTGCTCCGCCGTGGCCGCCATAGCCGCGCCGCCGTAGAGCTCTCCCCTCGGCTCAACGCCGCCGGCTCCCAGGCACGTCACAGCCTTCACACTGCCCCACTGAATCTTCTCTGGTGGCACATTGTCCAGCTCGCCGGAATCCAGGCCGTCGTGGCTGCTCTGCCCCTGCTCCGCCGCCGGCGACCGCCGGAGCTTCCCCCGAGCCAGCCAACCCCAGGAATCAACCCTAGGCGAGCATGTGGTTCTTCCCCGCCACTTGCCCAGCCAGGCCCGGCGCCACATCACCGCCGGCGAGTTTAGCCGTGCCGCCGAGGGTCGAATTGTGAATCCCGAGTTCTTTCCAATGGCCTCAGTGCAAAAGCCAAGGGCCTATCTGCAAAAGAATTCTTCCTCTCTAGTTTCAAATTTCAGGATCTGGTAAAATTCATATCAAATCACAGAAAAATCGTAAAAACGCAAACTCAGTTTTGTTGTGATCCCTATGACTACAACAAACTTTTCTAGAAAGGAAGTTTTCAAAATACTGTGTATATTTTAAATAATTTTGAATTTACCAGTTTGGCTAGATTTGAAATAATTTAAATTCTATGCATGATCTGGATCGAAATTTTGGATATGGTGCTTGCTATGTCATGATGGTCTTCTTGTGAAATTTTGGCACATAGTTATCATGTGGATCTTTAGTTATAAATTAAAGTTGATTTTCAGCATTGTTCCTATTTATGATTTTTGTAAATTCACCTGGTAGTCTTTTGGATCCAATCTTTTTGCTATGGTCCTGTTTAATGGTTTTGCACTCATGATAAATGGTTGAGATGTTGTTATCATGATTAATAGGATCAATTATATTTTGCACAAGTTAAGCCTTCCTTCATGAATTTAAATTAATTTAAATATTCTTTGCTGAGTAAGTGCATATCTCTGCATGGTTAGATGTATTGCACTTCTACATGAATTTCTAGCTCAAGATGTGGTATATATATTTCTGTATGATTTATTTGTGTTTGTAATGGATGAATCTAGTTGTATGTTTCATGCTAGATCTGTAGCTTGGTTTAATCTGAATTTTCGGCAGTAGCTCATGTATAGTATGTTGTTCTTGTCTGCAAAGTTTCATGGTCACATTGTTTGTATTTCTTCCAGTATTAATTTTCGAAGTAAATCAAGCTAAATCCAAGAAATAAAAGGAAAATAGAAATCACCTTTGTGTGCAAATTTTAATCTTTTGTTTAAGCTTCACCAAATCAACTCATGAACAGCACCCTTAATTTGGTGAAGAAAAGTTAATTAATAATTTAGATGTGCACACAATCACCATCAAATGAGAGAGTTAAACCACACACACACACCCTAACTTTGGTAGGAAGAGTATGTTGAATATATCTTTGTCTAGGTGAATGTGGTCACTCATGCACCCCATGTTTACCCCTCATTTCTAAACTATGATCTCACTCCTCATTTATAAATACATGATGTTAATGCATATGCATGTCGTGTAGAACTTCCAGACGAAAACTACGAGTTGGTACCGGAATCCGAAGGAGAACTAGCCAAAGGAGAAGTGAACGTGGTGGAGGTGCAGCAAGACCCGAACCAAAGTTCAGAGGAATTCTCCACTGAGTTTGCTTGTGAAGGCAAGCCCCGGAGCATAACCCAGTTTTCCAACTTTTACAATTTTGTTATGCAATGTTTGTGCATTTAAGTGTCAGGAGTTGAATTGAAACCCTAGATGCATGATCCTAGGTTCCTATGCTCAACTACTAGCATGATAGGTCGCTAGTTGCCATGCTCTAAGGACACGGTAAAAGTCGAGTGATGTTCGTCACTCGCGAGCTATAGGTTTCTTATGTTGGAATCATAAGGTTTTGTTAAAAAGATATGCTAATGTGGTAAGAGCATGGGACCGGCTCTGGCCAGTAGGTCTGTGGTTAAGCGTTTGAACATACTAAACATTTGCCGGGAATGGGACTAGTAAGCCTAGTACCTTCTTGATCCGATTAGGGTTCTATGACCTCTAATCTTGGGAAGAGTCCCCTCTGCTTGCAACAGAGTGGTGCATGTGTGGGGTTGGGGAGGCGAGGTCGTAACCAACCACCTTGTACCAAAGACTTTAGAAATGGATCCTGAGTCGAGGACGGTTGGGAACCGCCTGGTTGGTGCATACCCCCTTTTGGTTTCTAGTTGGCTATTTTTAGGGTGTGCATTCTCCCGTGTGTTTAGGTTTCCCTTTCAAGGTTATTAATCGATCGATTGTCAGCCTCTCACCGTTACCCGAGATTGCTTAACCATACACTACATGTCTCTTAATGATGGAATTGAGAAGTAATATGGATGTATGCTTAATTGTTTGCACAACTTATGCTTGTAGTAGTTGCTTACTTAGTAATGGTTAATCAACTAGAATTTTGAGCTAAAACTTGAAAGTAAGGACCTACTCTTTGTTACTTTTCAGCAAAAGAAACCCACTAGCCAAAGAGCCTTGCATGTCTAGCGAGTTGGTGATTTTCCATCACCCGACGGTTAAGTCTTGCTGAGTATTAGGATACTCAGCCTTGCTTTTGTTGTTGTTTTCAGGTGATGTGAATGATGATGGGTTCCCGTGGCCTGGTTCTCTCCCACCCGGTTGGGAAGTTGAGTGGGAGGATGACAGTGCTTAGTGACACCATGGATGGCCTCCTATGATGTTACTTATGACGTTTAGTATTTTATTTCCGCTGTGTTTCGAACTCTGAACTATTTACCTTATGCAAAAGACTTGGTTTGTAATAGTGAATCTTATGGAGCTTGATGTAATGTTTGTGAAATGTTTGTCTCTGGACTCGCCGTCGTGTGAGTTTTAATGTACGAGTGTTCGATCCTTGTTAAAGTGATTTACCGGGCTTGACCCGACAGAGTGTTGATTTTCACTAACTCTTATTTTTATACATCAACAATGCAGGGAAAAGGACCAAAATAATAATTCAACAGTAGTATAGGGCTTTAGACTAATGATTTCCACGAGTTCTGGTGAATTATATAATTTCAGGGACTACTCAGGAAAATATGCAACGAATCAAAACTAGAAGACTCCAGAAGACACACGAACCCAAAGCAACTTGACTTGCAAGAAAGAGGCTTCTAGAAGGAGCAAGGAACCACCACACCAGAACAGGCCCCAAGGGGGGCCCACCTTAGGCCGATTGGCCTGGTGGTGGGGCCGACCGGCCCCCTCCCCGGGGCGCCACCTCAGCCCTACTTCTGGAAGGTTCTTCCACCGCCTATGAGGAGCAATCTAAACCGTCTATTAGGTCGGTTTGATCATACGGCGCATAGCACATCCTCAGGACTATATAAGCAGCCCCCCTCACCCCCTCTGGAGGCATCTGGCATCTGATCTATCATCTCATCTCAGATCATCAGGCCAAGACAGTTTGCAGAAGCAACGCGGGAGGTTATCCCCCCGTGGTACCTGGGTGCTCAAGTCAATGTTCTTCAACGCTAGTGTATCTAACTCGTTCTTTCCAGCTTTATGTGTATAGTACCTTAGAACCTAGAACTAACTCGTGTGTCGCCTCCTATGCCTAGGACCCTTTAGAGAGAGAGTGAGTGTGTGTGATCACACTACCCCCATTATCATATCTTTACCCCTGCACTTGAGTGTCTGGTTTATTTCCGTCTATGATCTATACTCATTGCAATAGAGTTGATCTTGTCATTCCGCCAATGCCTTCCTTGGATTCGATACCCTTTGGAATACTCCTTTGGGGAAATGCTACAATGGTACTTCCGTGCGCTTGCGGATCTCTGAAAACGTTAAGATTTACCAACCAGCATTTCTGGCACTATTACCAGGATGGGTTCCAAACCTGTTCTTAGGTGATTGCGTTAAGAAATGTCAACAAGCATTTCTGGCGCCGTTGCCGGGGAAGGCTTAAGGATGACATATCAACACTTTGCAAATCATGACAGGAATAAAACAGTTCTCAATGCAGGTTAACTTGGATTGTCTTCTTTGTCTATTGATGATGAAGACAGGTAGTGTATGACTGGTTTCGACTTGCCATCGAATTTTACTGAAGATCCTGAGTCACTCATAAGGAAGGCACGAAATCATTTCGGCAATCCTTCTCGTGAACATTCGGAAGTCGATCCAGCTTCCTTTGTGCCATCCGCATCAACTTCCATGGCCAACCCTGTCGAGAAGACTCTTCGTGAGTATTCCGCTCCCTCTGCTGACCAGGTGCCGACAGGCCCCGTGATCAACATTGGGAATGGAAACTTTGAGATCAATACTGGCTTAATTACGATGGTACAGGCTAGCCCATTCTATGGCAAGCCTAATGAAGACGCGAGCGCCCACCTGCAGCAGTTCCTAGAACTATGTAGAACCTTCACTATACGAGGAGTGGAGGAAGATGCTATTCGTCTGTGACTGTTTCCCTTCTCCCTCTTGGGAAAGGCAAAGCAGTGGTTTTATGCTAACCGTGCAGAGATTAACACTTGGGCAAAGTGCTCTGTAGCATTCCTCGCGAAATTCTTTCCGTTGGGCAAAACTAATGTCCTTCGGGGGCGAATTTCAAGTTTCCAGCAGACAGCAAATGAGACTATCCCCGAAGCTTGGGAGAGACTCCAGGAGTACATCCTGGCTTGTCCTCATCATGGGATGGACAACAGGCTTATTCTTCAGAGTTTCTATAATGGGCTGACTCCGACCGCCTGAGGCCATATTGATGCTGCAGCTGGAGGGGCTTTCTTCTCTCTTACTATCACTGAAGCTACTACACTGATAGAGAAGATGGTTACCAATCAAGGGTGGAGTGATGATCGACTCCAGCCACGTCAAAGGGGTACACATACCGTCAAGGAAGCGGATATGTTGCATGCTAAGATGGACCTAATGATGAAAAGAATGGATGATCTAGTCAATGAGAAGGCCGCCATGGCCACCACTACTCAAGCTATGGATGCTCGCATGACTTGCGAAGTCTGTGGTAATACTGGGCATTCAGGGAATTACTGCCCTACTACTCAGGAGGATGTGATGTACATGAATGGCAATAACAACGGTTATCATCCACAAGGAGGTCAAACGTGGAATCAATCACACCCTTATTATCAAGAAGGTAATCAAGGTAATTCTTTCAACCCAAACCAACCTTCCTTGAAAGATCTAGTCTTTGGGCAAGCTAAGATTAATGAAGGTTTTAATAAGAAAACAGCTGCCTATGATAAGGCCCTTGAGAGCCTTAATGTTAAAATTGATAGCCTTTTGTCCGCTCTTAAGAACCAGTTGAGCTTTAATAAGATGATAGAAACCCAGTTGGCTCAGTTAGCTGCCTTGGTTCCCTCTGCTGAAGACGGGAAGATTCCGGGGCAACCCGTGTCTTCCTGTGAAAATGTTTGTGTAGTGTCCACCAGATGGGGTAAGCATTCTGGGCGGACACAAGCCACTGACTATGCAGGGAAACCTATACAGCAAATACTTGACCCATGGGAATCTTCAACAATTACATACAAGAAAGATCCTGGTTATCCGGCTATCACCTGCAAGATATACTACCAGAAGATTAAGCATGCTCTTTGTGACCTTGGTGCAAGTGTTAACCTTAAGTCCAGGGCCATGTTTGAACAATTGGGGTGTCCAGCTCTAACTCCAACTGCGACAGCCGTCGAACTTGCTGATGCATCGATCCGACATCCAGAGGGGATAGTAGAGAATTTATTGGTATTCGTCCAAGGTTCATGCATCTTTGCGGATTTCATGGTCCTTGATATGCAAGATGATGAGGGAATGCCTCTCATTCTTGGGAGACCGTTCCTGAGTGACGCCAACGCAAGGATCAATGTGGGAGCCGAAACGATCCGATTCCGCATTGGGAAGAGGAACTTGATGTTCCGATTTCAAAAACCAAAAGAGAAATGCTATACACTGCAGGGCCAAAATGAGCAATCAGGGGCATGGATGGTGCTACAGCCCCCGCGACTTCCCACCACTCCAACAAAGCCTAAGAAAACAAGAAGGATGTGGCGGGAAATACAGAAGTCATCTCCATCAATTTCTTGGGAATGGGGTGACGAGTGGAATTAATCGCCGAGAAAAGTCTCGCTCTCAGACTTAGAAAGATGAGTCATTTTTGCCAAAAGGTAAAATTGGTATTTATCTCATATTTCCCTTCCAAAATTTTATTTGATTTTTCCAAATGCATATTTGATTTTTCCGACCTTGCATCTGCATGCTAGATTTTTTCTAGCCAATTTCCCTTTCAAATAAAATTCTGAAAATAACTTCTTGAGTGGAAAATCAAAGAATAATTTTTCGAGCAACATTTTGGGCGGATTTGGACCTAGACACCTGGGCAGGACATTAGGTAGCCATTAGAGAGCCGTTGCAAAAAGTTGGAAGCAGGCGGGCCCGGCAGGGGGTCGACAGACCCCAGGGGTCGGCCGACCCTGGCCAACGGTCATGTGGGCCCCGCCTCTTCCAACGGCTCCTAGCCGTTGCCCTTGTCCTCTACCCTGGTGCCTGGCTCAGTTGCCTATAAATAGAAGGGGGATTGAGGGGTTTCTTCACCTATTCACTCATTTCCATCACCCTCTCTCCCTCTTTGCTCTTGCTCTTTGGTTTTCTTGGATTTCTTGCTCGAGTGGAAGTGTCAAGCACCCTCTCCAAATTGTCGCTGAATATTGAATATTGGTGGAGCAAGCTCGGTAAGGATTTCATTTCGATTTCACTAACCCATCACCGAGTTGCTCGTGTTGTCCCATTGTTGTGCAAGATGAGTTGGATTTCTGGTGCGTACCGGAAGGTGACCCGCTCATGCCGTTCTAGAGATGGAGAGGGCTCGTCTCACCACTCCGGAGCTACACCAAGTCCAATGTCAACCGACCGTGAAGAAGAGGAAGAGGAAGAGTTGCCTACGCCACAAGCTGAAGGTGTGATCAACACTGATGCCGCCTTCATCGACTTGAGGGACAACCGGGAGAGACAGGCCTATGCTCTCATCAAGGATCGAGTCTTCGCCAACACCAAGGAGTTCGACTCGGCCCTTCTCGAGAAAACAGGTATGGACTCTGAGTTTGATTCCATTTGGCATGCTCTTGGTTGGGAGAACTTTGTTCCGGTGTGGGAGATCGGTTCTAGGCCTCTCACCATCCAGTTCCTCTGTACTCTTCGGGAGGATGAGGCCGGTATTACGTTTCGTTTCCATGGAACGTCGTATCGAGTCTCATGGCATGATCTTAGTTGTGCTCTCGGTTTTCATCGTCGTTGTGCTATTTCTCTCGATCAAGCTTGCAGTGATTTTATTCGAGATAGTTTTTGGGAAGAGATTTCTGGTCGGCCTGTCCGTGGCAAGTTAGCACCTCGGTGCAATGATATCACGCATCCTACTCTCCGACTGTGGCACAAGTGGCTCGCCATTACTCTCTTTCCGAGGGATGATGTTCGAACCGTGCGCACAGATGAGATGAGGATATTATACGCCGCGGTTAGACGAATCAAAATCGCCCCAGTGCAAGCTATGATTCGGCAGTGGTTAACAAATTTTAGGATGACGGGTTCTATTGAGTGTACGTCCCTGATCACACGTATCATTTCGGGTCTTGGGATTTCAGTAGGGGCTAACATTCCCTACATTTATTCTCCCCGGGCCATGATAGATGAGGCGTATCTGATTCAAGGACATACTCTTAAAAAGGGCCCGGATGATTCCTTGGTTTTCTTTTACCCTGGCCACGCAAACCAGATTCGGTTACCTAACCCGGATTTCCGTTTGTACGGCCAAGGGCCACTGACCATTCCTCTTGAGGAGCCTCGTCGTTCTAGCATTTCTGGAGACAGGGTCACTAGGAGTGCAGCGAGGAGGGCAGCGGCAGCACAGCAACCGCCACAACATCCGCCGCCACAGCCATCACCGTAGCCGTCACCTCAGCCACAGCCTCAGCCTACACCACCACTGACTGGCGCATGGGCCTCGGCCGGGTACATGTCTGGAGTTACACCCGGATATGCCCCTGGTTGGGACCAACCCATGAGTCAGCCGGGTGCGAGTAGCTCGACCTGGGCTAGTGCAGGGAGTGGTGAGTGGGTTCGGCCCGCCGGTGCTACCTACGGAGACTCGTCTTCATCGTCCGGGTTGCGCTCGTCATCTCGTGGGGCCACCCTCACTCAGCAGATGAGCGAGCTCAACATCCGAGTCGGTACCATGGAGGAGACGATGCACCAGCAGGCTGAGTCCACCCGGGACTGGCAGCGTATGACGGGCAAGAGGATTCACACCATGGAGCAGAGACAGCTGCGACAGCTGGAGGAGTAGAGGGCTTACTACGCGAGGTTGGGATACCACCCTCCACAGTAGTGAGCCTGAAGCTATCTTGGGGGAGGACCCCCTTTCTGAGGTAACTTGTATCTTTTATTATTTTCAGAATCCCATATGCTAAAAACACATAAAATCTGAAAAGGTTAAAAAGACCAAAAATATTTATTTGCTTTCTTAAATTAGTTTGTTTTCGTATGCGCGGTAAGAGTGTTCACTCCATGGTTGAAATGATGAATAGTTGCTCTGTTTATTCCTCTTGTATGCCTTGTTTACAACTTAGTATCCTATCCAAGTTTTGAGTTTGTTCGCTAGTATGATCGAACCTGAGCTTGAAATTTGTGGGTAGCAAAAAGCATGATCTTTGCCTAAGTTGTTGCGAGGTATGATATGGTATAATAGAGTTGCTATGAGCTAGTACTAAGTGATGTTTGATATCCGGAGCTTTCTTTTGAAAAATGTTAAAATGATAAGTTCCTCAATGATAAGAAATTCCTATCCAAGGCCTTATGTAGATTTTAGCTTATGTTAAACCTCCACATATGCTACCTGATTTCTTCATTGAGTTTTCCGAATTGTTGTGACCCTCGGCGAGTAACTTGTCATACTCCTATGATCAAGATCACGTACACACCACCATAAGCGAAACTTCTACACTGGAAGTTAGCAATCATCATTTCATCCATTTCCCATCCATTCCACAAAATAAAGCTCCGCGCATGTTCCATGATTACTCTCCCTCCAAAAACATTTAGCAAGGGCTATGGGCTATGTAAAAAAATGCTCAAGGGCATGCATAAAAAAAAGGAAAAAAAGAAGAACAAGAGAATAAAGAGACATAGCCCAAGTCTCAAAAGTTTCAAAGAGGCGGAGAGTAAAATCATGCAAATAGGAGTTCATTATCCATCCACCATACACACACTTTTGCACATCTTGATCAGGGTGTATGACTTGTTCTCCCAAGGATCCAGTTTTCGACTCGACAATACATGAGAAACAGGTGTGCCACATGTTTTCCCTACCTACAGCTCCACATATCAGCTTATTAGGAGTAGGTAGTGAAAGAAGGCAAATCAAGGCCTTGGTAAGGAATCATACACATTGAGCGATCTGAGAGTATCATTTGAGAAACTTTGATTTCTTTTCGAAAAAAACCTGCAAAACCTCCGGATTGACAACTGATCAAGGTACATGTGATTAGTAATCTTTATATAACCATTCTATTTTTCAACCGCCCAAGGCAGGTGAAGCTACATGCCCCATATCAACCGAGTGAAAGGTAAGATCAATGCCAACTTCTTCAACTCTTGATAGAATACCTAGCTGTATCCTGTTATACATTAGGAATACAACATCGTAGCAACTCCTGATCAACCAACCTAAGTCCTTAATCTCTTGCTCGGGACGAGCAAGAGGCTAGCTTGGGGGAGTTGTTGACGGCTGTTAAGTACCTACTTTAGCCGTCAATATACTCATGAATAAAGGAGCATAAGGCATTTCTTACACGTATTTAGTTAAGAATAATGTAGTTTCACTTGTCCTTGGAGATTATTTGATTGCAGGAAAATAAGCAAAAAAAGAGTGCCAAACTCACCTTCTATGGTCCATGCCACATCACCTCATCCTAGGTGGGCTGCCAACAAGGATGCCATGCATGCAAACCTGCCAACTAGGGAGCCATGCATGCATGCCATGTAAGCAATCCAAGTGAAGCAACCCCCGATGAATCAGAGTGTGACACGTGGACGTCACATGGATCCATGGGCCCACAAAGGCATGCAATTCGCGCCAAAATAGGGTGGACACCGGGAACCGACCTTAGGACCCACAGGGCAGGCACCTGGAGAAAGCACAGGCCAGGGGGCCCCACAAGGGGGTCGGTCGACCCTAGGGTTCAGCCGAACCGACCTTGTTTCGGTTCATCCTGGCCCTCCACGTGTTGTCTCCCCATTGGTCCTAGATGCCATTCCCGGGGTGTTTGCAGCCACTCCTTGCCGGTGCACGGGCCTATAAATAGAAGGAGAGGGGGCTCACTTATGAACCATCCACACTTGCAACACCTCTCTCACTTTTAGTCTCAAGGCTAGGAGGTAGGCTAGAGTAGTTCTAATTCAGGTTCCAAGTCTACTTGGGGATCTAGGTATGAGTTGTCTTGTATCTTATTTCATTTGTATGACTTTGATGTACTTCAGTTATTTATCTATTTCATATAAAGTTGTGTTGGTATGCATGAGTGATTTGTTCATGTGTTCTTCATCTGTTCATCATTTAGAGGCTCCTGTTCATGATGAACAAGGCCTTTCGATCCACTTGACGGGTGACTTTCACATGTTTCTGGTGTTTGTTCATAAGTTAGAGGCTCATGTTCTTCGTGAACACGACCCTTTGATCCAGTTGAACAGACATAGGAAAACACGAATCCGTTTGTGTACTTAACCTGGTTTGATCTAATTAGATGACATGATTGCATTGTATGAAGTCTGTGCTTGAGCTACGGTACTCGGTGTAATTGGCTGGTTTATCTGGTGGCTTGATCTGGGTCACAATAGCCCGGGCCGGTCAAGTCCGGCTAACAACATAAGCATGGTGCTTGGGTTGTGTAGCTACCTTACTTATGAGTTTATCCCACGGTTTGTCTTGGGGTAGGCCGCGGTAGTGACAGCCGTTGGTCCTCTAAAATCCCCCATGTTCGGATAAGCTGTAGGTGTCTAAAATATAACAACCGGAGTTCTGCAGAAGCAACGCGGGAGGTTATCTCCCCGTGGTACCTGGGTGCTCAAGTCAATGTTCTTCAACGCTAGTGTATCTAACTCGTTCTTTCCAGCTTTATGTGTATAGGACGTTAGAACCTAGAACTAACTCGTGTGTCGCCTCCTATGCCTAGGACCCTTTAGAGAGAGAGAGTGGGTATGTGTGTGATCACACTACCCCCATTATCATATCTTTACCCCTGCATTTGAGTGTCTGGTTTATTTCCATCTATGATCTATACTCATTGCAATAGAGTTGATCTTGTCATTCTGCCAATGCCTTCCTTGGATTCGATACCCTTTGGAATACTCCTTTGGGGAAATGCTACAATGGTACTTCCGTGCGCTTGCAGATCTCTGTAAACATTAAGATTTACCAACCAGCATTTCTGGCGCTATTACCAGGATGGGTTCCAAACCTATTCTTAGGTGATTGCGTTAAGAAATGTCAACAGAGACATGGTGACGCCATTAGTGCTATACGCAGTGACAATGGCACGGAGTTCATGGACTCTCATTTTGATGCCTTTTGCAGTGATATTGGTCTCGATCATCAGTACTCTTCTCCATACGTCGCTTGCCAGAATGGCGTAGTGGAGAGGAAGAACCGGACCCTTTGTGAGATGGCCAGGACGATGCTTGATGAGCATAGGACTCCTAGGTGTTTCTGGGCTGAGGTGGTCAATACCGCTTGCTATGTGTCGAACCGCATTTTCCTTCGTGCTTTCAAAAAGAGGACTTCGTATGAGCTGATGCATGTGAGGAAACCTGTCAGGGGTTGAGACCTGGACAGATCCGTAAGGGGGCTACCAAAGCAGTTTGTAGGTTAATGGGGAGATCAGGAACTAAGAGCTTAGGTGGTAGTTCACGTGATGAACTCGGAACACGGCAAGTAGGCGAAGAACACGGGGACACAGGGGTTTAGACTAGTTCAGGCATCCGAAGAGTAAAACCCTACGTCCAGTTGTGGTGTATTGCGTGGAGAGTGAATGAGATGAAGATGAGAAGGACCAAATAGGCGACCAGAGAGGGGGGAGTGAATGGGAGCCAATAAAAATTCTTCCCGAAGGATGAACTCGGCCTATACCCCGATTGCCACTCCGATCACTCGCACACACCAAAGAAGTTCTAGACTAGGCACACACAAGCCTACAAGCCCTAGAGACAAGCCTTGAAGCAATGAGCGGAAGCAAAAGACAAGAATCAAACAACTTAACCAAATCTGTGAAGCACCTGGCGGACTATACGAGGTGACCAGGCGGACTGTCCGCGTGGAAGGCACAGACCGTCCAAGATGGCATGGCGGACTGTCCGAAAATGCAACCCGAACCTTCTATAGTGCCCCGAGAAAAACGGACTGTCTGTGATGGACTCGCGGACCATCCGTCTCGTCACGGACCGTCCGACACTTTAGTTCGGACCGTCTGCAAACCTCTTGAACCAAAAACCAACCGACTCAACGGATCGAACGAAAGGCACACAAGAACAAGCGACGAACACAAAGAACAGTCAGGCTGTCAGGAACCTCCCGGCCCTCCCGCGGACCGTCCGCCAAACGCGGACAGAGCAAAAAAAGCTCACGTGCGGGAGTCAACCCTGCCTTCTCATAACCGGATCTCCCAAACGGTTTGAGCTCTTGAGACAAGATTTGGGGGAGACGAGAAGCGTCACAAGAGGAAGCTATTCCCCAAAAATCTCAGCCTCTAACTCACTAAATCACTGGGAATCGTGGATCACATGAACCACCACCAAGAACTCGAGCTCCAATCAAAACTCGCGAATTGAAGGGATTTCTCAACATTTGAGGGGTCAAGATCACACACAAAGATGTGCAAGGCATCCACCCACGATCCCCTCAAAGAAATCCGAGAGGAAACGCCCTCAAATCAATGAATCGAGCAAAGAACGAAACACCCCAAAAATAGCTCCAAAAAGACACGAAAATCACAAAGAGCTTGGAGATCATCACAACGCCGAATGCTTCCATACATCAAGAAGTCAGAGTCTATACAAGAATTTAGCCTAAGGAATAGCAGAGAAAAGAAGCAATCCAGAGCGATCTACCAGGGGAGGAAACCCTAGAGTCCAAGAAAGAGAGATGCCATCCACCTCTCCGCTATTTATACGAAGTCCACCGGAGGAGGCAAATGACCACGCTACCCCTACAACTCAAATAGAAGATACACACCCCTCAGGGGCAATATGGTCAAGTCTTCGGATATTCCCATCGAGTGGACATGCTTCCACCGTGGACTTGCTTAGAATCGATGCAAGCCCCGCGATGACGCCACGTGCCCCCCGCCTCGAAGCTTCCCGACGCTCCCGAATCCCCGTCTCTGTCGCATCGGGCCTCCGGACTTGGTATTGCGACCCAAACTAAGAAATCATCCACCGATGGTTTTGTGGGTTAACCACCAAACCCTGCGTGCAAGCTTCGGCCTCGAACTGCCACCTTGCACCGGCCCATGTGCACGACTTCAACTTGCTAGTCTTGCACCGCATGGCTCGCATTTGACCCCATCGGCCACCGGGTCCATCGAACCAAGCCTACTTTGCTCTCCATCACCCGGAGGCCGCCACAGCTAAGGCCTTTCGCGCTTGTTCTTCACCTGCACCAACACGAGTCAAGCCGCAACCTGTACCTTCACACTGAGCCAAGCATTGGTCCACACAACATTGTCAATCACTCATCACTAAGGAGCGACCTTCCACTAGTCCGCGGACACACCTAGTCCTCAAGATGTCCCCCCCGAACGGAGCCCTAGGCCGCCTTATATGGGCAACGGGCTAGGGTTTTCATTCGAGGTCAGTGGACCCATATCTGGATCGGTTACAGGATGGAAGGCTATCCATGCCAATTACAAGGAGTATCCCGAGATACTCAGAATAACAGGCAACGCCACGCCGCGCACTATTGCTTGCCTTGTACTCCAAGTCTTCTAGAACGTCTGCGAGATGTGGATAAGGTCTCTAGGCCCACTTGCAGGTCGGCGGGGCTTCTGGCAGGTCGTGTCCACTAGGCAGGGACCTCTAGGACACAGGTCAGTAGGGACCCTGGGGTACCCATGTCTCTCAAGCCCCCGATTGACGTGTAGGCATAGTGGCCGAGACGAGGTGATGTCAAAACTTGGCGAAGATATAGCACCGTCAAGGTCGTGTAGGGTGCACGGGGATCCCAAAAAAAACCCTCCAATGCGCGCACGAAGTCGAACATCGAGCTCCTGGAATATGAATCCAGAAGGTTGAAGTGAAGACGAGACGTCGATCTTGAAGAACCGCCGACCTGACCTGGATCAAGTGACACAAAGTAGCTCCCGCGACCTTTAGAATGGCCGCAATGCCAACCGTAGGTAGGTCGAGCATAGAAGCAATGGAAGCAGGCTTCTAGTAAGTCGAGGCGATGTAGAAGTAAGAGGGCATCGCAAGACGCACTCGTGGAGTAGCCTCCGAGCAGTAAAGCGACCAGAATGGCGGTTTGATGCTCGAAAAAATGGAAGAAAAGGAGAACCTATGGCCTTCTGTTTTATCAGCATGGTGCTCTGACGAACTGAGCCAATAGGCCAAAACACCTGGAATCTTGATGAAGACGCCAAACGCTGAAAGCTGTCATGACCTGAGTCACAAGTGCACTACGCGGTCACGGGCCTGTTCCCTCTTAAGGCCCAAGCTGATGTCCACTCGCAAGGGACAAAAGCACCAGGATGTAGTCAGGTGGGGAAAAGACGCGCCAACACTTCCCACGAGTGAACAGTGACCCCCGTGCGTCACGCGGGAACAGTAACCTAGAGGATAAGGACGCCACGCAAGCTGAGTTGCGGATAAGATCAGAGGCCAAGTTGCTGCAGGTATAAATAGGCCCCTACGCCACCCAAGCTACTTGTAAGAGCCATGATGATGTTGTGTAGTAATTTCTCCATTCCTTGGACTTGCGTCCATCCACCAGAGCATAGAGCTAGTGTCGTTCATGCTTGGAGCTAGAAGAATGCTTGCGAAGCCCGAAGAACTCGATCAGCCGCTTCTCTCGCGCCCATCGAGTAATCCAGGTGCTGCAGGAGGCAATACTGGTGTCAGTGGGCCTTACACAGAGGCCTGATGTGATGCTGGAGGCCACCATGCTCCACCAGGGGAGGCCCGAGGTAATGCTGGGCACCACAGGAAACCTGCTGGAGCGCGAGTAGAGGAGGTTGTGTGGCAACTGCCTCTACATCGGTGGTAGAGGTCTTCAACCAGGTCCTGAAGCTAGAAGAAAACTTGCGATGTGCCTTATTAGTGTAGACTGCATCGCATACATTATATAGGGTAGCTCAGGTGTGACAGAACCACCCAAATTAATTCCATATTATTGCCTAAACCATTCCATTTGGTCATTAAGCAATAATATAGAAGTAACTTGTCACCTCTGACGGGTCAAGCCCGGTAAATCACTTTAACAAGGATTGAACACTCCTACATCAAAACTCACACGACGGTGAGTCCAGAGACAAATATTTCACAAACATTACATCAAGCTCCATACGATTCATTATTACAAACCAAGTCTTTTCCATAAGCGTAAATAGTTCAAAGTTCGAAACACGGCGGAAATAAAATACTAAACGTCATAAGTAACATCAGAGGAGGCCATCTATGATGTCACTAAGCACTGTCATCCTCCCACTCACCTTCCCAAACGGGTGGGAGAGAACCAGGCCAAGGAAACCCATCATCATTCACATGACCTGAAAACAACAACAAAAGCAAGCCTGAGTATACTAATACTCAACAAGACTTAACCGTCGGGTGATGGAAAATCACTAGCTCTCTAGACATGCAAGGCTTTATGGCTAGTGGGTTGTTTTGCTGAAAAGCAACAAAGAGTATGTCCTTACTTTCAAGTTTTAGCTCAAAATTCTAGTTGATTATCCATTACTAAGTAAGCAACTACTACAAGCATAAGTTGTGCAAATAATTAAGCATACATCCGAATTAAATCTCAGTCCCATCATTAACGGGACATAGAGTGTATGGTTAAGCAATCTCGGGTAATGGTGAGAGGTTGACGATCAATCGATTAATAATCTTGCAAGGTGGACCTAAACACACAGGAGAATGCATACCCCAAAATGACAACTAAAGCCCAACGGGGCAGCGTACGCACCAACCAGGCGGTTCCCGTCAATCCTCGGTTTGGGAACAGGGGCTACAGTCCTCGGTACATGGCTTACTGGCCGCGGACTACGCCCGACCAGGTTCACACATGCACCACAATTAAGCTACAGCAGGGGCCGAACCGAGGAGTAGTAACACTAAAGTTCCCTTGCCGTGCCAATCGGGTACTAGGCTTACCGGTCCCATTCGCGGCAAATGTTGAGTACGTTCAAACGCTTAACCACAGACCTACTAGCCGGAGCCGGTCCCATGCTCTTACCACATGAGCATATCCATTTACAAAATCTTATGATTCCAACATAAGAAACCTATAGCTCACGAGTGACGAACATCACTCGACTTTTACCGTGTCCTTAGAGCATGGCAACTAGCGACCTTATCATGCTAGTATTTGAGCATAGGAACCTAGGATCATGCATCTAGGGTTTCAAATCAACTCCTGAAATGTAAATGCACAAACATTGCATAACATAATTGTAAGAGTTAGAAAACTAGGTTATGTTCCGGGGCTTGCCTTCACTAGCAAAGTCAGTGGAGAAATCCTCCGAACCTTGGTTCGGTTCTTGCGGCACTTCCACCACGTTCACTTCTCCTTCAGCTAGATCTCCCTCGGATTCCGGCACCAACTCGTAGTTCCCGTCCGGAAGTTCTACACGACATGCATATGCGTTAACTTCATGTATTTATAAATGAGGAGTGAGAACGTAGTTTAGAATTGAAGGGTAAACATGGGGTGCATGGGTGACCACATTCACCTAGACAAAGATATAATCAGCATACTCTTCCTACAAGAGCAAGGGTGTGTGTGTGTGGTTTATCCTTCTTATTTGATGGTGATTGTGTGCACAACTAAATTAATTAAATAATTTCTCTTCACCAAAATAAGGGTGTTGTTCATGGTTTGAGTTGGTGAAGCTTAGCCAAATGATTTAAAATGTAAACAAAGGTGATTTTTATTTTCCTTTTATTTCTTGGATTAAGCTTGATTTACTTCGAAAATTAATTCAGGAAGAAATACAAAGAAGGTGACCATGAAACTTTGCAGACAGGAACATCATACTATACATGAGCTACTGCCAAAAGTTCAGATCAATGCAAGCCACAGATTTAGAATCAAAAATACAACTAGATCCAACCATTAAAGAAACAAATAGATCATACAGAAATATATATACCACACCTTGAGCTAGAAATCCATGTAAAGGTGCAAAACATCTAACCATGCAGATATATGCACTTACTCAGCAAAGAAAATTTAAATACTTTAAATTTATGAAGGAAGGTTAAACTTGTGCTAAAATTACTTGACCCTATTAATCTTGATACAAACATCTCAACCATTTATCATGAGCGCAAAACCCTTAAACAGGACCATAGCAAAAAGATTGGATCCAAAAAATCAACAGAATAATTTACAAAAATCATAAACAGGAACATTGCTGAAAATCAACTTTAATTTATAACTAAAGATCTAATTGATAACTATGTGCCAAATTTGCACCAGACGACCATCATGACATAGCAAACAACATATCCAAAATTTAGATCCAGATCATGCATAGAATTTAAATTATTTCAAATATATCCAAACTGGTAATTTCGAAATTACTCAAAAACTATGCAGTAAAACCATATACAACCTTTCTAGAAAAGCTAGTGTTCATCACAAGGATTCCAGAACAGTTAAGTTTGCATTTTTCTGATTTTTCATTGATTTGTTATCTATTTTACAAGATCTCAATAAAAAGAGACTAAAAAGGAAGAATCTTTTTGTATTCAGCCCCCTGAACATTTACACCTCGGCCCCTGGATAAAACTCAATCGTCACACAAATGCCCTTGGCGGTGTTGTGAGATCGCCAGCGGTGAGGTGGGGCCGGACTGGCTCAGGCGAGCGGCGGGGGAGGACCAGAGACTCACCAAGGTGTTGTCTGTGGCCGGCATTGGGCAGAGGAAGGCGGCGGCGAGGTGCGGCGGTGAAGCAATGGCAGAGCAGCCGCGGCGGCACTGGTTCTGGCGAGTTGGGCGACGGTGGTTGACAACAAGCAGCTGGGGAAGTTTCAGTATGGCCTGGAGGTGGCTCCGGTGTGCTTCGTGGTCGGCGGAGTCGAGCGGGACAGGGAGCTCCTCGACGGTGGGGCAATGGCGGGCGGCGGAGCGGGGCGAGGACAGCGCAGCGCTGTGGCTCGGCCTATTTATAGGCGGCGGCGGATGTGAAGTGATGCAGCACGGCCCTAGCTTTCCCGCGCACGCGCAGGTGGGCACACGGCTCGGGCACAAGTGCTGCCCAGGCGCGGCGCAAGGCGCGCGCATGGCACGCGCACGACGCGCGCGGGCGCGGCGCCGCCCGGCGGTCAGCCACCTGGCGTGGGCCGACCGGGCCGGTGGTGCCTCGGGAAGGCGCATCTGGGCGACGGGGCTGACAGCGCAGAGGGGGGGCACTGACGGCGCAGCACAGAAGCCGGGACGGGCAGGGGCATGGCGCGTCCCCCGCGCGCGCTCTCGCGCTCTAGAGCGTGCGTCGGCGTTCCGGCGTTCCAAGAAGTTCAGCCTAGACACATTTGACCGGCTCAAACAATTTAAAGTTGAATACAACTTAAAAATCGGTCAATACAAAAGATGTAGAGTACATAACTCTCTTCAACTTTTGTAAAGGTGGACCTATGAAATACTACACGGATTTGGCATAAAATTGGCTTGAACTTTGGGATTTTCTCTGTTTGGTCAAAATGAGTCCCTGAGCTTTAACCAAGATTTAGAGGCTTTTCCACTTCGAATTTCAAATGCTGCCAATTGAATGAAATGTGTCCCATGTAAAAATGAGAAACTTTTGTATTGGCAGATTTCGAAGTTGTTATATGAAAAGTGGAGTTTGAATTGAGCCTTCAAAATAGGTCAAAAAGGAGCTTTAGGGGGTGGTGAGGGTAGCTAGGGGTTTTCTCCAACTTACAAGCCAAAACTCAAAAAGTGCCAATGGACAAAGTTGTGTCCCATGAAATTCTTGACAACTTTTATTTTGGCAGAATTTGAAGTGTTTAGTGAAAATTTGGAGAACGAGCTAGATCATCAAAGATAGGTATAGAGTACTAGGGTTTTGACTTGGGTTTTGAGAGGGTTCACCTAGTGTTAGGGGTTTGACCAAGTCAACAATATCAAGTACCATAATTAGCCTTACTAATGATGGAGATTACTGTTGCACAAAAAATAGGGATGTTACAGCCAACCCCCCTTAAACAGAATCTCGTCCCGAGATTCGACAATAAGATTAGATGAAATTCTTCAGGGTAAGATAAAGGGTTACAGGAGATAACTAGCAAAGCAAGGCTAAAATCTTCAAGATCTATAGCTTAGAGAGGATAACAGATGCATGGTTTTCCTCACACACTTTTACGTCGCTCATGAGGAAGCGGGCGTTGAATGTACACATGAAAAGCTAGAACCAGCGAGAACTGGAGCGCAAAGCAAACATACACTCCTACTAGATCCCAACGAACAGAATCGAACATCTCTAGAAAACTAGCCATGGGGTGATGCACGATTGGACTCTTCTCTTGGACTTCTTCTTGAGCTTCTTCTTTGCGTCACTGACGAATGCCGTAGGCGGAGATGATGGATGGCGTGCGTGCTCAAAGGAGCAGCCAGTAGGGAGTGAGAGTGGCAGGGATGCAAAGCTCAAGTGGGGGCAAGCTCTGAGTGGGGAGAACTGACGGGGAGAGGTGCTCCTTTATTGATGCTCATCGTGGTGCAGTGGCGGTGGTGCTCACACCACTGGGGTAGGGGCCAGCAGATAAGGAGGTGCAGTGGCGGCATGTGGCAAGCTGGTGGCTGGCATTGTTATTGGATGCCAGGGTGACAAGACGGCTGTCGTAGTGGTGCGTAGCCGGCCATCAGCAGCTGCAGTAAAAAGGTGGCAGAGCAATGGAATGACAGAGAGCAGGCGAAGCACGGATACGGATGAAGTCAAACTGACTCTCAAGAACCAAGGAGAACTTGGGGTATCCATAATTCCAAAAATGTGATTGTGTCAACGAAAGCTAAGCAAAGAATTTTGACTACCTTTTGTTTACTCCAATCTTGATTCCTTTGATTTGAAAGAATTGTGCAAAAGGATCATGGACCACTGATCGATAGAAAAACTCCTCGTATCTTGATCGTGGTTGACAAGAAGAAAGAGGCGAAAGTTTAAAACTATGGCAGACGTCAAGTACCTGTGAGAACTTGTGATCCTTCGGGCACGATCTAGGCCAGGCTCTCACGCTCCTGATCTCTTGGTCGAAACGTTGTCTTATCTTTTTGGTTCGTGCGATCATATGACTGCTGCTTTCTTCGGAGCTGGGGGCAATCACAGGCGAAATGACCCAATTCAAAGCAATTGTAGCAGCCCATTGAGTCACTAAATTCTTCTTGGCAGTGCAATTGACTGGGTTGATGACTAGGGAAAGGAATCCTAGGAGTTGTAAAGTACTGGAGTGATTCCCTTGCCTCTAGAAATTTTGTACTAAGTTCAATCCTCTCTCCTTGGGGTGACACGATGTCCTAGTCCTTTGGGTCGCTCCATGTGTTAGCAAGGCATTCACGAAAAGGATGACCGTGTTCTCCGCATTTAAAGCAAATTTGGCATTGAGTGGGAAGACTCCTTCCCAAAAACTTCAGTAATCTCTTGGGCTTGGTATCATGCTGAATTTTGACAGGCCAATTAAGATTGCTAGTCTCGTTGCTCCGTTTCCTTTTGCATGGACGAAATTCCGTGCAAGTAATTTCCCATCCACTTAAGTCAACCTTAGGTAACATCTGCTGGCTGCACCAACTTCTTCCCTCTTCCTTCCGGAGGTCCAGGGGTAGTTTTGATGGTGGTAGGAGAGATTCTAGGATGTGTTGATTGGAATCTTTCCTTTGTTGAATCTGGGTTGCGTGATTCATCAACATATTGAATAGACGGGCCTGATCAACCATAGATTCAGACAAGGCCTGGGATAGGCTGTCGGCTAAACTAGTTTGTGACAAACCCGGATAGATACCATGGATGACGTCATGCACTATGTGATCGAGTACCATATTTTGTGCGTTCAACATCTCAATTGCGCAAGCAATGGTGTCTATGCCAGCCTGGGTAGGTAACTGGGGAGAACAAGACTCATCTGGCTGAGGACTCTTGGTATTTCCTCCGGTGGAGACCATCGTCCTGAAATGTTACCATGTACTCAGCAAAGTTATAGAGTACAAAATTGGTATTCAAAGGCTGGGCTAAAAACAAAAGGAAGATACTCTAACAGACCAAGTTCAGTTCTCTGTCTCTCAGGAAAAACAGCAAGCAGACATGAACTAAACTGAGCATAACTACAGATTCCCTTGCTCAAAAATTCTGAAATTTTTACAGCAGGATCTTGACAAGATTTGACACAACTTTTGTATCTAACTTTTCTCCAGAAAACTCTATTCAAATGGTCGAAAAGTTCAGACCAACAAAGCATCCAAAACTGAGAAACAGGGACAGCTATTAAGATTAGGACAAAGTGAATGTGTTTTGGTGAGGTGTTTTAGGATGGATTTTAGGAGTGATTTAATCATTTCTTAACAACTTTTAGCATGATGCAAAAGCGTCCTAAACATCCTCACAAGGCAAATCCATGCCCAGGAATCGTGGTTAGCGCCGGTGGCAAGGCACAATATACGTCTCTCCCTATAATAACTACTCGGATACTAACCGTTCGATCTACTAGAACGTGGTTAGTGTACCTGCAAAAGAAAGAACCTTCTGTGCCAGCACGTCACGGAAGCGTCCCCAAACATTACCGTTCACTATAGAAATGACACCCATGCATTTAGCGCTGCATGGACAGCGTCTAATCTGCGACACGCCCCTTTTGAATGGAGGGTGTCCCCCTTCGCATGTTCGTAATGCGGAATCATGCTCACATATGGCAAAATGTGGCGACATCACAACCCATGATACGTTCATGTGGAATAGAACATATCATCCTTCGCATGATATACATACGGAAAGCGCACGTATAAAACACGTGGGCATCCAACCGAGAAGATAGGATCCGTTGAATAGATTGCCCTATCGACCCTCGCATACTCGTGATGCGGCACAGCACACATATGAGACACGTGGCTTAAGATGTACTGGAAGTCAGTTTAGATAAACCATAGATTACTAGCCACCTGGAAGAACCCAAAATCCCTCTAGGGCCTCTCAGACTAGTTCATCCATAGCGTTCCTAACGCATTTTGCAAACACGCCTTAATCTTCCAAGTTTTATTCCAAAAACATGACATTAAGGGTGTATTAAGATCTCTGGTGTACAAGTATGATCTGATGCCAGCTATGACAGAACCGCCCAAATTAATTCCATATTATTGCCTGAACCATTCATTTGGTCGTTAAGCAATAATATAGAAGTAACTTGTCACCTCTGCCAGGTCAAGCCCGGTAAATCACTTTAACAAGGATCGAACACTCGTACATCAAAACTCACATGACGGTGAGTCTAGAGACAAAAATTTCACAAACATTACATCAAGCTCCATACGATTCATTATTACAAACCAAGTCTTTTGCATAAGAGTAAATAGTTCAGAGTTCGAAACATAGCGGAAATAAAATACTAAACGTCATAAGTAACATCATGGGAGGCCATCCATGACGTCACTAAGCACTGTCATCCTCCCACTCAACTTCCCAACCGGGTGGGAGAGAACCAGGCCACGGGAACCCATCATCATTCACATCACCTAAAAACAACAACAAAAGCAAGGCTGAGTATACTAATACTTAGCAAGACTTAACCGTTGGGTGATGGAAAATCAACAACTCTCTAGACATGCAAGGCTTTATGGCTAGTGGGTTGTTTTGCTGAAAAGCAACAAAGAGTATGTCCTTACTTTCAAGTTTTAGCTCAAAATTCTTGTTGATTATCCATTACTAAGTAAGCAACTATTGCAAGCATAAGTTGTGCAAACAATTAAGCATACATCCGAATTAAATCTCAGTTCCATCATTAACGGGACATAGAGTGTATGGTTAAGCAATCTCGGGTAACGGTGAGAGGCTGACGATCGATCGATTAATAACGTTGCAAGGTGGACCTAAACACACGGGAGAATGCATACCCCAAAATGACAACTAAAGCCCAACGGGGTAGGGTACGCACCAACCAGGCGGTTACCGTCAATCCTCGGTTTGGGAACAGGGGCTACAGTCCTCGGTACATGGCTTATTGGCCGCGAACTACGCCCGACCAGGTTCACACATGCACCACAATTAAGCTGCAGCAGGGGCCGAATAGAGGAGTTGTAACACTAAAGTTCCCTTGTCGTGCTAATCGGGTACTAGGCTTACCGGTCCCATTCCCGGCAAATGTTTAGTACATTCAAACGCTTAACCTACTGGCCGGAGCCAGTCCCATGCTCTTACCGCATGAGCATATCCATTTGCTAAATCTTATGATTCCAACATAAGAAACCTATAGCTTCCGAGTGACGAACATCACTCGACTTTTACCGTGTCCTTAGAGCATGGCAACTAGCGACCTTATCATGCTAGTATTTGAGCATAGGAACCTAGGATCATGGGTCTAGGGTTTCAAATCAACTCCTGAAATGTAAATGCACAAACATTGCATAACATAATTGTAAGAGTTAGAAAACTAGGTTATGTTCCGGGGCTTGCCTTCACTAGCAAAGTCAGTGGAGAAATCCTCCGAACCTTGGTTCGGGTCTTGCGGCACTTCCACCACGTTCACTTCTCCTTCAGCTAGATCTCCCTCGGATTCCGGCACCAACTTGTAGTTCTCGTCCGGAAGTTCTACACGACATGCATATGCGTTAACTTCATGTATTTTTAAATGAGGAGTGAGAACGTAGTTTAGAATTGAAGGGTAAACATGGGGTGCATGGGTGACCACATTCACCTAGACAAAGATATAATCAGCATACTCTTCCTACAAGAGCAAGGGTGTGTGTGTGTGGTTTATCCTTCTTATTTGATGGTGATTGTGTGCACAACTAAATTAATTAAATAATTTCTCTTCACCAAAATAAGGGTGCTGTTCATGGTTTGATTTGGTGAAGCTCAACCAAATGATTTAAAATGTAAACAAAGGTGATTTTTATTTTCCTTTTATTACTTGGATTAAGCTTGTTTTACTTTGAAAATTAATTTAGGAAGAAATACAAACAAGGTGACCATGAAGCTTTGCAGACAGGAACATCATACTATACATCAGCTACTGCCAAAAATTCAGATCAATCCATGCCACAGATTTAGCATGAAAAATACAACTAGATCCAACCATTAAAGACACAAATAAATCATACAGAAATATATATACCACATCTTGAGCTAGAAATCCATGTAAAGGTGCAAAACATATAACCATGCAGAGATATGCACTTACTCAGCAAAGAAAATTTAAATTACTTTAAATTTATGAAGGAAGGTTAATCTTGTGCAAAAATTACTTTACCCTATTAATCATGATAAAAACATGTCTATCATTTATCATGAGCGCAAAACCATTAAACAGGACCATAGCAAAAAGATTGGATTGAAAAGATGAAAAGATTAATTTACAAAAATCATAAACAGGAACATTGCTGAAAATCAACTTTAATTTATAACTAAAGATCTACTTGATAACTATGTGCCAAATTTGCACCAGAAGACCACCATGACATAGCAAACAACATACCCAAAATTTAGATCCATATCATGCATAGAATTTAAATTATTTCAAATCTACCCAAACTGGTAATTTCGAAATTATTCAACAACTATGCAGTAAAACCATATACAACCATTCTAGAAAAGGTAGTATTCATCATAGGGATTTCAGAACAGTTGAGTTTGTATTTTTCCGATTTTTTTGTAATTTGTTATCGATTTTACAAAATCTCAGGAAAAAGAGACTAAAAAGGAAGAATCTTTTTGTATTTAGCCCCCTGAACATTTACACCTCGGCCCCTGGATAAAACTCGATCATCACACAAGGGCCCTTGGCGGCGCTGTGAGATCGCCGGCGGTGAGGTGGGGCCGGACTGGCTCGGGCGAGTGGCGGGGCAGGACCAGAGGCTCACCAAGGTGCTGTCCGTGGCCGATGTTGGGTAGGGGAAGGCGCTGGCGAGGTGCGGCGGCGGAGTACTAGCAGAGCAGCCGCGGCGGCACTGGTTTCAGTGAGCTGGGCGGTGGTGGTTGACAACAAGCCGCTTGGGAAGTTTCAGTAGGGCCTAGGGGTGGCTCCGGTGTGCTTCGTGGGTGGCGGAGTCGAGCGGGACAGGGAGCTCCTCGGCGGCGGGGCAATGGCGGGCGGCAGATCGGGGCGAGGACGGCACGGCGCTGCGGCTCGGCCTATTTATAGGCGGCGGCGGATGAGAAGCGGTGCAGCACGGCCCTGGCTTTTCCGCGCATGCGCAGGCGTGCGCACGGGGCGGGCACAAGTGCTGCCCAGGCGCGGGCCATGCGCGCACCCTGCGGCCCGGTCCGATCGGCCCGCGCCACCCTGCGACGTGCCATGCGCGCGCCCTGTGTGGTCAGCCCTGAGTGGTCAGGCACCTGGCGTGGGCCGACCGGGCCGGTGGTGCCTCGGGGAGGCGCATCTGGGCGACGGGGCTGACGGCGCAGAGGGGGGACCACTGGCGGCGCGACACGGAAGCCGGGACGGGTAGGCGGCACGGCGCGTCCCCGGCGCGCGCATTCTCGTGCTCTAGAGCGCGCGTCGGCGCTCCAGCGTTCCAGGCAGTTCAGCCTAGGCGTATTTGGCTGGCTCAAACAATTTAAAGTTGAATACAACTTAAAAATCGGTCAATACAAAAGATGTAGAGCACATAACCCTCTTCAACTTTTGTAAAGGTCGACCTATGAAATACTCCACGGATTTGGCATAAAATTGGCTTGAACTTTGGGATTTTCTCTGTTTGGTCAAAATGAGTCCCCGAGCTTTGACCAAGATTTAGAGGCTTTTCCACTTCGAATTTTAAATGCCGCCAATTGAATGAAATGTGTCCCATGTAAAAATGAGCAACTTTCCTATTGGAAGATTTTGAAGTTGTTATATGAAAAGTGCAATTTGAATTGAGCCATCAAAATAGGTCAAAAAGCAGCTTTAGAGGGTGCTGAGGGTAGCTAGGGTTTTTCTCCCACTTACAAACCAAAACTCAAAAAGTGCCAATGGACAAAGTTGTGTCCCATGAAATTCTTGACCACTTTTATTTTGGCATAATTTGAAGTGTTTAGTAAAAATTTGGAGAACGAGCTAGATCATCAAAGATAGGTATAGAGTTCTAGGGTTTTGACTTAGGTTTTGAGAGGGTTGACCTAGGGTTAGGCGTTTCACCAAGTCCACAATGTCAAGTACCATAATTAGCCTTACTAATGATTGAAGGACCGAATCGGGCGACCAGAGAGGGGGGGAGTGAATGGGAGCCGATAAAAACTCTTCCCTTAGGTCGAACTCGGCCTTTACCCTGATTGCAACTCCAAACACTCGCGCACACAAAGGAAGCTCCAAACAAGGCACACACAAGCCTAGAAGAACAAGAGATAAGCCTATGAGCAAAGAGCGAAAGCACCAAAACAAGAACCAAAGGACTTAGGTACTGCTGCGAAGTCCCAGGCGGACTGTCCGGGGTGACCGGGCGGACCGTCCGCGTGGAGGGGGCGGACCGTCCGGAAGGTCACGGCGGACTGTCCGCAAAAGCGCCCCGAAATTCGAACTGTCCGGCGGCTCACTGCGGACTGTCCGACTAGCACGGACTGTCCGGGACAACCTCGCGGACTGTCCGCCAAACTTGTTGCCACCGGACCAAAGCAACTCAACGGATCGAAACTCAAGCGCTCAAGAACACGCGAAGAACACGAAGAACACCAACGCTGCCAGGGCCTCGCGGACCGTCCGCAAGGGCCCCGCGGACCGTCCGCCAGGTGCGGACAGAGTAGAAAAATGCTCGAGCTCGGGAGTCAACTCCACCTTTCCATCACCGGATCTCCCAAATGGTTGAAGCTCTTGAGACAAGATTTTAGGGAGATGAAAAGCGTCACACAAGGATGCTATGCCCCAAAAATCTCAACTCCTAAGCCACTAAATCACCAGGAATCGTGGATCAACCGAACCACCACCATGAACTTGGGCACCAACATAAAACGCACGAACCGAAGGCTCTTCACGACGTTTGAGGGGTCAAGATCACACACAAAGATGCGCAAGGCATCCACCCATGATCCCCTCAAAGAAATCCGTGAAGAAACGCCTCCAAAATCATGAATCGAGCGAAGAACGAAACTCCCCAAAAATAGTCTCAAAAATGACACCAAAATCACAGAGGACTAGGTGATCACCGGGACGCCGAATGCTTCCATACATCCAGAGGTCAGAGTCTGTACAAGAGTCTACCCTAAGGAATCCAGAGGGAAAAGAAGCAGTTCAGAGAAATCTACCGGGGGAGAAAGCCCTAGAGTCCAAGAGAGAGAGAGATGCCATCCACCTCTCCGCTATTTATACGAAGTCCATCGGAGGGAAGTAAATGACCACGCTACCCCTACTGCTTAAATGAAGATACAACCCCTCAGGGGCATTTTGGTCAATACTTCATCGGACGGACACGCTTCCACCGCAGCTTCGCTTCACCTCGACGCAAACCCCGTGATCACGCCACGTGCCCTCCGCCTCGAAGCTTCTAAAGCTCCCAGATCACCGTCTCCGTCACCTCGGGCCTCCGGGCTTGGTTTTGCGGCCCAAACCAAGAAACCGTCAACCTGATGGTTTTGTGGGCAAACCACCAAACCCCGCGTGCAAGCTTCGGGCTTCAACCGCTACTTTGCACCGGCCCATGTTCACAACTTCAGCCCACCAGTCTTGCACCGCATGGCTCGCACTTGACCCCATCGGCCACTGGGTCCATCGAACCAAGCCTACTTGCCACTCCACCACCCGGAAGCCGCCACGGCTAAGGCCTTTCGCGCTTGTTCTTCACCTGCACCGACATGAGTCAAGCCGCAACCTGTACCTGCACACTTAGCCAAGCATCAGTCCACACAACGTTGTCAATCACTCATCACTAAGGAGCGACCCTCCACTGGTCCTCGGACACACCTGGTCCTCAATCTCCCCCTTGATGAGTGCATTGACAACACCCATAGTAACCATGATAGAGAAAAAGAAAAGAAAACAATTACGAACACAAACCTTCAAAGCAAGTGATCCAAAGCCAAAGAACAAGCGAAAACAAGATCACTCGCCAACCAAGTCTTGGCCCCCTAAGACAAGGGCAACGGCTCGACACAGCCGAGACAAAACAAAGCTCACAAAGAGCACACCACAAAGCACAAAAACTCAGGAAAATCAAAGGAGCTCCCCCTACACATATGCAAACTCCCCCTGAGAAAATGCAACCTCCTCTTCTCAATTTTTCTCCTCACATGCAACATCTCACAAATGCATACCAATTTTCCACAGAAACTCCCAATGCATGAAAATTCATGAAAATTCTCCCCAAAATCATACAAAACTCTCCCCCTTGTTTACAATGCATGAATCAAGGTATATGATGCTCTTCCCCTTGTTTTCATGAAAAATGCATGTCAAAGCATATATACAATCTACCAAGCTTCTCAAATATACAAAGAGCACAACAAAATGCTACACATGAGACATAGAGCAAGCAAGGCAGACATCGTGTATCTAGCACATTGCCATCAAGAAGGTAGAGACATATAAGCATGTGACATGGCCAAAAGCAAATTTAAGCAATTTTCAAAAAGAAATAGTCATCTCATGAGCAAGATTCTCTCTATACCAATTTGAACATAAATACACTAGATCATCCAAAGTTTATGCAAGATCACAAATTCTCATCACAAGATCATTATAAACGCCCACAAGCTACTCAAGTCATGTTAAAGCCACCGAGCCATGTGTCTACTTCTTAGAATGAGACTTCTCATGGTAGACAACATGCTATGGTTTAGCACCCAAGATATGAATATCAAAGCATAAAAACATGATTAGGAACTCATTTTTCAAGCATAAGGCAATTCATACACCAATTTCATTTTCAAGTTTAAACATCGTACATGAAGTGCCTTTGCGGCAAAAAGGAGCTTATGCTCCTCCCCAAGCAAGCAAAAGGGCTAAACATTTACAATGACAAAAAGGTCTTTGACCCCAAGCAAAGAGAATATGATCCTCAAGCACAAACTGAGCATGATATAAGCATTTGAGCACAAATTTAGCAAAGACAAGTATCTACTCATGAGAGAGGCAATTTTATCATTTTCAAAAACAAAATGCTATCTCATCATACACACATGGCACAACCATCAAGAGCATAGCATTTACATCCACAAATTACCAAACATGCACATATCTCATCCATAGCACATCAATGATCAATGTATATAAGAGAAGCTCAATCCTAGGTCAAGTGATCCAAAGATGCCTATCCTACCAGGTTTTGTACAGAAAGTAAAATGCATGAAAGGAATGCAACAAAACGAACATATGACACATATATACATGAGAAGCTCCAAGACCCAGCTAGAAAGGAAAGCACACCCCAAGCTCACCCCTCAAGCGAGTAAAAGTGACTTGGTCAAGCGGTTTGGTGAAAATGTCAGCTAGCTGGTCTTGGGTAGGGACATAGGACAAAGATATGTTTCCCTTCTCGACATTGTCTCTCAGGAAGTGGTACCTCACTTCTATGTGTTTCGTTTTAGAGTGGAGGACAGGATTTTTGGCTACGCTTACGGCACTGGTGCTGTCACATAAAAGTGCAACCTGGGAGCACTCCTCACCAAAGTCACTCATGGTGTAGGTCATCCAAAGCAGCTGGGAACAACAACTAGCAGCAGCTACATACTCAGCCTCGGTGGTGGATTGGGCTACACTCGATTGCTTGCGAGATGACCAAGAGACCAAAGAAGAACCAAGGAACTGACAACACCCAGAAGTGGACTTGCGGTCCAATCGACACCCAGCGAAATCCGCATCAGAAAAACCATAAAGCCTGAGTGTCCAGGAGGCAGAGTACCAAAGACCAAACTCAGGAGTGTAGTTCAAGTACCTGAAAATCCGCTTGACGGCCCGCCGATGTGAAGTCCTCGGTGAAGCCTGAAAATGAGCGCACAGACCTACGATGAACTGTATGTCTGGCCTCGTCGCCGTCAAGTAGAGGAGGGAGCCGATCATGCTCCGGTACTCCTTCTGGTCCACTGGTTCGCCGTCCTCGTCCGCGTCCAAAGCCGTAGTTGTACTCATCGGGGTAGTCAGCGGCTTGGAGTCGTTCATACCAAACTTCTTCACCATGTCCCTGGTGTACTTCGCCTGATGTACAAAGGTCCCGTCCTTGCACTGCTTCATCTGGAGATCCAAGAAAAACTGCAGCTCGCCCATCATGGACATCTCAAATTCCCTGCTCATGTCATCTGCAAATCTGGCAACAAGATCATGAGAAGAGCCACCAAAGATTATGTCATCCACGTATATCTGAACAATCAAAAGGTCATTCCCATGCTTAATGAGGAACAGGGTCTTATCAACTGTGCCCATCACAAACCCCTTACTCAGCAAAAACCATCTCAACCTGCCATACCAACCTCTAGGTGCCTGTTTCAACCCATAGAGCGCTCTCTGGAGTTTGTATACACGGTGTGGGTATTTTTCACTCTCAAACCCCGGGAGTTGCCTCACATACACTTCTTCCTCTATCACCCCATTCAAGAAAGCACTCTTGACATCCATTTGGTACAACTTGAACCCTTTAGCCACGGTAAAGGCTAGAAGGATCCTAATTGCCTCCAAAAGTGCCACAGGAGCAAATGTCTCCTCATAGTCTATCTCCTCCTTCTGGTTGAACCCTTGCGCCACCAACCTCGAATTGTTTCTCACAACCATCCTATTCTCACCCTCTTTGTTCTTCCACACCCACTTGGTACCTATGGGACGGCAATTTGGCGGTGGATCGACTAACACCCAGACTTGGTTTCTCTCAAAGTTTTCCAACTCCTCATGCATGGAATTCCCCCAATTCTCGTCAGACAAAGCGTGTCGAATATCTTTGGGCTCGAAAGAAGCGACAAAAGCAGAGTGAGCGAAATGAGACGTGTTCCTTGACCTCGACCGTGTAGTGCGTTCATGAAGGTCACCAATGATGGTTGTCGGTGGGTGATCCACTTGTACTCGGCGGGGAGCCTCTCGCCTGGACACAACCCCCCCCCCTCAGCAGCAGCCTCCACTCGAACATCCTCAGTCGTAGTGGGTGTAGGGGATGGTCCGTCCTCGATCGTCGTTGTAGTAGTGGAAGTAGCTCGTACACGATCAGCCACTGGAGCGTCACCACCATCATCGTCGTCGTCTCCATCTCCGTCCTTCTCATCCTCAAAGATCCTCGCTCCAATCTCCTCGTCACCTGCACACTCAAAAGCAGAAGAGCTACATGGCTGTGTCTCGTCGAAGGTAACCTCGCAAGTCTCCATGATTCGGTTAGTGTCAAGGTTGAGCACGCGATATGCTCTAGAATGAATCGCATAACCAAGGAAAATCCCATCCGAACATCGAGACTCAAACTTATCCAACTTGCCCTTCTTCAGAATGAAACACTTGCAACCAAAAGCTCTAAAGTGACTCACCTTGGGTTGTCGGCCATGCATCAGCTCATAAGAGGTCTTCTTCTTAAAGGCACGAAGGAAGATGCGGTTTGAGACATAGCAAGCGGTATTGACCGCCTCGGCCCAGAAACGTCTAGGAGTCCTATGCTCATCGAGCATCGTCCTGGCCATCTCACAAAGGGTCCGTTTCTTCCTCTCCACAACGCCATTCTGGCAAGCGACGTATGGAGAAGAGTACTGATGATCGAGACCAAGATCACTGCAAAAGGCATCGAAATGAGAGTTCTTAAACTCTATGCCATTGTCACTGCGTATAGCTCGAATGGAATCACCATGTCTCTCAATCTTCAACCTCAAGCTCAAGTCCCGAACAAAGCCAAATGTCTCACTCTTATCCTCCAAAAAGAAAACCCAAGAGTACCTCGAAAAGTCATCAACAACCACAAGAACATACCACTTTCCACCAGCAGAGCGAACACAGCTGGCCCAACCAAATCCATGTGCAGTAGCTCACAAGGTCGCTCGGTCATGACTGAAGTCAGAGGGGCGTGAGAAGCGGCAATCATCTTTCCATGCCGACAAGAAGCACAAACCAAATCCTTCTCGAATTTCAACTTAGGCAATCCTCGGACAAGATCAAGACCACTCAAGCGGGAAAGCAACTCAAAGCTCAAATGTCCCAACCTCCTATGCCATTTCCAAAGCTCGGCCGAAATGCCAGCAACAAAGCATCGAGGAGGACCAACAGACTGAAAAAAGTTGGCACGAAAGATTTGACCCTCGGGGACGATCGTACAGACAAGATCACCTCGAGAATCAAGCACACGAGAAGCACCCGACTTAAAACGAACCTCAAAACCTTCGTCAAGTAATTGAGATACTGACAACAGGTTAAAACCAAGTGACTTGACCAGGGTCACACTTCTTAAGGTCACCTTGCTACTCACCTTCACCATACCTTCAGCAAGCACTCGTCCTCTCCCATTGTCCCCGAAAGTGATGTACTCCCTCGTACTCACCGGGGTGAGGCTGGAGAACCACCCACGATCTCCGGTCATGTGTCATGAGCAACCGGAGTCGATCAACCAAAAGTTCTCCAAGCCTCCCACCTGCAATCAAAAACGAGAACGAGAATGAGCAAGCGACTCAACACTGGGGTTAGTACCAAAAGAGTCAAACCAGTGCTAAGCTATTTGCTCAAAAGAAGGGTTAGCAAAATCCATCCTACCAAAACCTCTAGGCGGAGCCCTCTCACGCCTACCACCAAAGGACCTGTCATGTCTCGCTAGAGGAGTACGCGCACCATGAGGGGGAAAACGTGGCCCGTAGTCCATCTGAGACCCAAAGCTCCGATCGTGTCTCCCAAACTCGTAACGGTCACAAGAAGGAGCACGCCGAGCCAACTCACCACGCCCAAACCCAACACGCCTGTCTCTCTGAGAGAACACACCTCCACCTCCACGAGTGGGAACTGTACGCACATACACCTCACCCCTAGGTAGAGGCCCTCTACGAGGCTCAGGCACACCACGAGCAAGGTGGTACCTGTCCTTGTTTGCCATCTCCCTAGCAAACCTCTCATCCCTCTTCCTCCGGAAACAGAACTCATCCTTATGCCCATCCCTCCCACAATACTCACAATGGAAGCGGATTGGCACTGGCTTAGGCGGTGGCTTTTCTGTGGGCTTCTCAACACCTTTCTCTCCCGACTTCCCCTCAAAGACATTACCCAGGTTGCTCACAACCTTGATGGGTTTCTGGTAATTCTCTGTTTTCTGGGGGAACACTGGTGGGTCTGGAGTTGTATCGAGCTTGTTTCTCAGGTGGTTTGGCTTGGGTGCATATTTGTTCATGGGTATGGTGTGTGGTTGGGTAGGGATCTCTCCAACTTCCTCTTCTCCCTCACTACTCTTCTCACCACTTTTCTCAGCCCCCAACGCCTGACCATCAAACCTCTTGAACTGAGCCAACATCAAACTCAATTGTGGCTCATGCCCAAACAACCAACTCATCAATTTCCTAAGCTCATCATTTTCATCCTGCAGACGATCAACATAGTGTGCAAGTTCCATGTTCTTCAAAGTAAGCATTTCACAGGTTGAACATGTTGTAGGAAGAGGAGCTTTCAATGCCGCCTCAATAGAAACAATCCTAGTGTGAGATTCATCTAGCCTAGCATACAAGATAGGACATGAAGTACAAGCTCCTAACAAAGCTGGCCTAGACTTCAATTCATCACACTCAATCCTAATCACATCTAGTTCCTCCAAAGTAGAGGCATGCTTCTCCTTGAGAGCAGTCAAATCAGCCAGAAAAACTGAGCAGTCACCACAATCAATCTCATCAGACACCACAGGAGCAGATTTCAAAGCAGCTATCTCATTTCGAGCATCCACAAGCAAGGATTCAAGTTCAGCTACATTGTCCTTAGCATCACCCAACATAGACCTAAATTCCCTCTTCTCCTTGTTGGTCTTTCTAAGCATATCATCATGGTTGTCAAGCAACTCATTCAGCCTAGCATTCTCCTCTAGCAAGAAGTTGGGATCTTGTCGTACCTCGTCATCGGAATCAGAGTTCGAATCTGAGCTGTGCTTCCCACCCTTCTTGGAATGCGCCATGCGGCAAAAGCCTCCTTGTGCGACGAAGCTCAGGCCGGTGATGTTCTTGCCCGTGTGCCGCTTGGCCTTGCGCTTCTCTTGCTCTTCCTCGCTGCTCGAACCGGAAGAAGCATCACTTGATGTCGAGTCGATGTCGCTTGCTCTGGCCACCATCGCTCGAGCGGTCTTCTTCTTGTGGCCGCCACTCTTCTTGTGCCTTCTCTCGCTCTTGTCCTTGTGCTTGTCCTTGTAGTCGTTCTGGGAGCGGTGCTTGTTGTAGTCATGCTTGGGCTTGCCCTTGTAGTCGTTCTTGATCTCTATGGCTTCAGGGCATTCGGTGATGCAGTGCTCGTGCTTCCTGCACCAATAGCACATCCCCGAGCTCCGCCTTGCATTCTTGCGGTTCTCGTACATCCGCCCAAACCTTTTCCTCAACAAGGCGAGATCGTCCTCGCTCAGCACATCAAAGTCCTCATCTGGCAAGGACACAAGACAAGACAAAGAGAAACCACCAGAGTTAGCGTTAGTCCTTGATCCTGAGACAAGAGCCAAACTATGAGGATCAGTGGGGCTCTCGCTCTTGGCTCTCAAGCCACGATCAACCTCTGAAGACCCGAGCTTGGAGAACAGCTCATCAAGCGAAAGCGTATCATACGCACTCGACTCCTCAATGGCCTCGACCTTGGCACTCCACACGGACCTATCCAGGGCATGCAAAAGCTTGACAGCTTGATCATGATCTGTGTATGGGAGCACTGTCACATTGGCCCTCATGTTGTTGACTATGCAAGTGAAGCGCTGAAACATAGCATCGGTCGACTCACCGGGGAGATGAGTCAAGTTCTCATACTCTCTCCGGTAAGTGGAAAACATCCGGGCTTGCACTTGGGCATTGCCAACATGAGCATTCTTCAACTTGAGCCAGATCTTTCCGGCCACATCCTCTCTGTACACTCGATCAAACTCCGAGGCACAGAGAGCACGGAACAAGTAATCAACGGCCTTGCTGTTGGCCTCAAACATGTCCCGCGATCCTGGAAGCAGAAAACTATCTGAGATGACATAATGAGGATTCTGAGTGACCTCCCATATCAGAGTTCCCTTCCCTCGCAAAAACGCGCCCATGCGCCTCTCCCACATCGGGTAATTCTTGCCATCAAAGTGCGGAGGACCCGACCCCTTGCCGTAATCGCCCATCTTTGGATCTTAGACTGGTTAGAATCAACAAAATCCGTAACCGGCTCTGATACCAATTGAAGGACCGAATCGGGCGACCAGAGAGGGGGGGAGTGAATGGGAGCCGATAAAAATTCTTCCCTTAGATCGAACTCGGCCTATACCCCGATTGCCACTCCAAACACTCGCGCACACAAAGGAAGCTCCAAACAAGGCACACACAAGCCTAGGAGCAAAGAGCGGAAGCACCAAAACAAGAACCAAAGGACTTAGGCACTGCTGCGAAGTCCCAGGCGGACTGTCCGGGGTGACCGGGCGGACCGTCGGCGTGGAGGGCGCGGACTGTCCGAAAGGCCACGGCGGACTGTCCGCAAAAGCGTCTCGAACCACCAGTAGCGCACCCCCGAAATTCGGACTGTCCGGCGGCTCACTGTGGACTGTCCGACCAGCACGGACTGTCCGGGACAACCTCGCAGACTGTCCGCCAAACTTGTTGCCACCGGACCAAAGCAACTCAACGGATCGAAACTCAAGCGCTCAAGAACACGCGAAGAACACGAAGAACACCAACACTGCTAGGGCCTCGCGGACCGTCCGCACGGGCCCCGCGGACCGTCCGCCAGGTGCGGACAGAGCAGAAAAATGCTCGAGCTCGGGAGTCAACTCCACCTTTCCATCACTGGATCTCACAAACGGTTGAAGCTCTTGAGACAAGATTTTAGGGAGATGAAAAGCGTCACACAAGGATGCTATGCCCCAAAAATCTCGACTCCAAAGCCACTAAATCACCGGGAATCGCGGATCAACCGAACCACCACCATGAACTTGGGCACCAACCAAAAACGCACGAATCGAAGTCTCTCCACGGCGTTTGAGGGGTCAAGATCACACACAAAGATGCACAAGGCATCCACCGATGATCCCCTCAAAGAAATCCGTGAAGAAACGCCTCCAAAATCACGAATCGAGCGAAGAACGAAACTCCCCAAAAATAGTCTCAAAAATGACACCGAATCGAGGACTAGGAGATCACCGGGACGCCGAATGCTTCCATACATCCAGAGGTCAGAGTCTGTACAAGAGTCTACCCTAAGGAATCCAGAGAGAAAAGAAGCAGTTCAGAGAAATCTACCGGGGGAGAAAGCCCTAGAGTCCAAGAGAGAGAGATGCCATCCACCTCTCCGCTATTTATACGAAGTCCATCGGAGGGAGGTAAATGACCACGCTACCCCTACTGCTTAAATGAAGATACAACCCCTCAGGGGCATTTTGGTGAAGACTTCATCGAACGGACATGCTTCCACCGCGGCTTCGCTTCACCTCGACGCAAACCCCGCGATCACGCCACGTGCCATCCGCCTCGAAGCTTCCCGAAGCTCCCGGATCACCGTCTCTGTCGCGTCGGGCCTCCGGGCTTGGTTTTGCGGCCCAAACCAAGAAATCATCCGCCTGATGGTTTTGTGGGCAAAGCACCAAACCCCGTGTGCAAGCTTCGGGCTTCAATCGCTTCCTTGCACCGGCCCATGTTCACAACTTTTGCCCACCAGTCTTACATCGCACGGCTCGCACTTGCCCCATCGGCCACCGGGTCCATCGAACCAAGCCTACTTGCCACTCCATCACCCGGAGGCCGCCACGGCTAAGGCCTTTTGCGCTTGTTCTGCACCTGCACCGACACGAGTCAAGCCGCAACCTGTACCTGCACACTTAGCCAAGCATCAGTCCACACAACGTTGTCAATCACTAAGGAGCGACCCTCCACTGGTCCTCGGACACACCTGGTCCTCAATGATGGTGATTACTGTTGCATAAACATTAGGGATGTTACATCAGGGCCATTAATTTCTTTGTATCTTGTAATTGACCAAGGGCCAAAGTCCTTGGAGCTTATGAAGCTGTATGTATGAATTTGTATGACAAATGGTATTTTCTGAGTAGATGTAGAGGCGCCCAGGTGGCAATGGTATGGCTACCAAGGTCCCGGCAGGGCTATGTTAGCATGCCGACCTTCACGAGGCCTTAAGAAGCGACAAATAGCTCGTGTCGACCTAAAACGACACGGCCGCCATGCAGTGGCACAACGTAGGGCGTCAACCTGAGAATTTTAGTCCTAGGCGACCTAGAAGGCAGCAGGGCCTTAGCAACCTCAAGAATGAGCTATAGTTATGACCAGGAGGTCGCCAACTGGTAGCAGGGCCTTTAAGCACGGAGCCGTCGGTATATACTCGCCGTTGTAGGTCGAGGCGACCTAGGAGGCAGCAAGGCCTCATCGACCTACAGAGACGATGTGATAGACCCGGGGGTCGTCAATCGGTCAGGAGACCTTTAAGCAGATATCCGTCGTAGTATAGTTGGGGGCTTAACGCAGGACAAGACGGGTCCGTGGACGCTGAGCTGTTGATCACGGAGCCAACGGGCATAAATACCAGCACGGCGCGCGCCGTTACTCCTGTGACCGTTAGGCCGAAACAGCCGTTGGAAAGAGATCCGTTGGGTCACCAAAAATCCCGTAGGAACGAAGAGACGTTGGGCGCGGTGGCCCACAGTGTCGCTGGGGCCCATCTATAAAAGGTTGAGTGAAGGGCCGGGGACCTCACTCACTTCCATTTCCGCCCCAATTTACAGGTTCTGCTACTGCCTCAAGAGCTTTCCGCACAAATCCATCGGCGCCACCACACTTAGATTCGCCTCGTCGTGCACCACCGCATGCGCGGGAAGTCCCTTGTAGTGATTAGAGCTAGATCCACCGGCGTACAAGAAGAAGAGATGGCTCCCGATCTTTTGCCGCAGCCGGAGAGCATCTGGGAGCCCTCGACGGTGACGGAGGAGCAGCTCCATGGTCTGGTGGCCCGCGGGCTGCTGAAGCCCAAGGAGGAGGTGGGCTAGAAGGCGGCGGCCGGCGAGGCCTTCTTGTTAGCATTTCTTAACCTCAACTCTAGGCACCGTAATAGCGTGAGCGTGTAAGAGACTCCCGGGTACACTGACGAGTGCGAACGAATCCGCAAGCGCACGGATATACCGTTGCAGCACTTCTCCCTAGGAGAATGAGTATTCCCGTCGGGTTTCGTTCCTAGGACAGAGGAGTAACCAGAGAGGGTCTATCCAAGGACACCAGCTACCGCTGGGATAGGTAGGGATATGATAAACACTTCCTTAAGGGACTTAACTCTCAAGATGGATCTGTCCGCTATTAGTGCTCCCCATGGGGCGCCAGCCCATCCTAACTTTTTTGGGAGAGGCAAATGTACTGGCAACGGAGCCCAACTCGGTACGTAGGCGCGGAGGGTTCCAAAGGGTCCAACAAGCTGTCACCACTGTGGCCAACCTCTATCATTACGCGAACGCATGTGGTCTTCACAGGATAACCAGAGCCCAGACACCACGTCTGCACCCCAGATAACTACTATAGTGCGGTTACGTCTGTCGACCCGCTAGCAACACTATAGCAACCTGTAGAAATACGGAACCACGAACTAGAGAGAGAACGGATCAAATCATACTAGTCATCGAGCTACGGAGCAGAAAGAAAGCTATGGATGCAAACAAACGAGATACAGCAGACTTACTCAGCTAAACAGGATCAGAACATGCAAACAGATATATGAACTAAGGAACTAGCTCTAAAGGATCGAGGCCTTGTGTCACGAAGAACACAAGCCTCTAACTTATGAACGAGCTAAGAACACAAGAACAAATCAATCATGCATGATGTCCACTATAGACTAAATAAGAAATGCTGAAATACTCACTTTGGTCTAAATGAAGAACGAGCATCCACAAGGACATCAACTCACTCCTCACTCCTACTCTACCTCTCAACTAATCCTAGTCTAGATCTCTTCTCAACCCCATTCTACCACAAAGAGGTGAGAATCACCTCACATAGGCAGAATTAGAGAGAGGGACAGAGAGCTACACAAGAGAGAAGTGGAACTTGAGAGCTTGGTGGTGTGTGTGAAATGAGGCCCCTCTCCCTCTATTTATAGGCAAGGGAGTGGCTTGCTCCGAGGCTCCAAATGCTCCAAAACACCCCGGGATGCAGCCAAGGACCAATAGGAGGAGACCACGTGGAGGGCCAGGATGAAGTCGGTTCGGCCGAACCTAGGGTCGGCCGGCCCCCTCGAGTGGCCTCCCGGCTTGTGCTTCCTCTGGCTCACTTCCATGTGGGCCCTGGTGCCCATCCTCCGTGCATGGCACGTTTCCTGACGGTTTGGTTAGCATAGTGGGCCAATGGATCCATGTGATGCTGATGTGGCAGCGTGTGATTCGTCGAGAGCTCTTCACATGGATTGATGACATCATGATTCCAGGAGAATCCATGTGGCTGCCCCTCATTGGCCAGCACTTGAGTGCCTTGGATTGGAGTGGAGTGAATGTGCATGGATTCCTCTCATTTCTTATGCTAAATACCTGCATTCGAATAGACAGTTCGGGTAAAAAACCTTCCCCTAAGAGGGGCCAACACCCATGGAAAAGGAAGACAAGTGGGAGAGAACCAAGCAAAGTGAGGAGGGGGGAGCCCCCTCTCTCAACCCCCTTGGGTTGCTTATATAGTCAAGGGGAGGAGTGCAAATTTAGCCCCAAGCCCCTTGCGAGTACAACAATTACACCCTAGCCCCTATTTTGTACAAATGGGTTGAATAGGGGGTGCCTAGAGAATCATTTTCCCCAACAGTAGCCCCTCAACTACTTTGGTTTGGATGATACCACAAAGCGAAGTAGCTGAAAACAAGGGGAAAGCCTAAGCACACCCTACTTCGGCCCCGAGGACATGCCCTCAGGACTATCCGCTCGTACGCCTCGCTAAAAGCTCCATTCCGAAAACCCAGTGGGACAAAACAGAATGGAGAAAAGAGCACGTACACCTCGCGGATTTACACATATACATGCATCAGCTAACCCAACTAATGTCATCTTTGGTCTTTATTTGACGATGAAAAGTTTCTTTGGTGATGACGTCGGCTTCGTTGTCCCCGCTGAAAAAGGTCTTCTCCCTTCGGTTTTGCTTTATCCTCCCGCAGTTGTTCCTTCCGTGTACTCAGTGTAGCCGAAGTAGAGGAGAGTGTGATGCCTTCTTCGTCCTCCCGAAGCTTTTGGGTCTTCGTTCATACGCATCGGGCAAGATGGGTGAATTGGTCCTCCAAGATCCCTCCATAGCCCCCTTGGCCGATGCTTGTGGCGAGGACTGTATGTCGTGGAAGTAGTAGAGCGGTCGATGTAGATTAAAGTTGATGTTGATGCGTGGAAGAAGCCGCTGATTGCGAGGATAATGTATTTGTCGGTGGTATAGACAGAATCTTCCATATAGCCTCTTCGCATGAGGTATTTAACAGGAGAAGCATTGAAGTCCATTATGATAACCCGATGAGCCGTATACAAATGTCCAAAGAGCTATGTAGATTAGACCTGAGAGTCGATGCTGAAATGCCCGAAGAACCATATAGAGGTAGCCGAAGAGTCAGTGCTGAAATACCGGGGGCACCTGGGCCGAAGAGCCAATTCTGAAATACCGGAGGCATTTATGCCGAAGAGCCATATGTTGTTGAATACCCGAAGAACCAATACTGAAATTACCAAAACTGAAATAGCCAACGAACTCAACTAGAAACTCATTATTCTTGATGGATAAGTATATATATATATATATATATATATATATATATATATATAATTGATTGCGACATGATATCAATCTTGGAAAATTTTTAAGACAGGGGACAACTTCCGAAACAACAGGTTCTCACGCTACGAGGTTAGTGAACATGTAAATTTGATTAAATTTCATAAATCATGCATAGCAGGTAGCTAGCTTGTTTGAAGTGGTTCCTTAGCTCAACTTCAATTTTCATTTCCACTCAAGTTTTAGGTGCTTCGCGCATTCACCGCCGAAGGCTTTTTGTGACCCGAGGTGGCTCGTCAGCCCTGCCTCGCAATTTGCTTCGCGCATTCACTGCCGAAGGCTTCTTCGCTTGTGAATAAAGCAGATGATTTTGCGACCACGCCGTTTAACGAGTCGACTTATCCCTACGGTTTTCCCGAGGGGCTTCGCGCATTAGCCGCCGAAGACTTTTTTTCTCGGCTCATGGAACTTGAGCCTTAGGTGAACCATTTTTGTTTTGCATTTCTCTGAGCCAAACGTAAATGTTCACCTAACCTTTTAAATTTTTCCGTTCCCCTATGCCTAAAGTGACAACTCTGAATTATTCGAGTTGCGTCACTTCGGTCTTTCCGATGCACACCGATGATTTGTATAGTTCTTGCTTGCGAAACCATTAGATTCATTGAAAAATGATACGAACACCAAGGACATATTTTGTCTCTATTTGGTAATTGAAGAAATAGAATCGCATTTTTTCACAAAGTAAATGCAGAGATACTCGTTGCAGATATATGCAAAAGTTAATATTTAAACGATGTGAGAATGCGTATATGAAACTCTTGTCAAAACATGATTGTAATTTAGATCATTGTAAACCAACAAAGACTATATTCGCTAGCTCGTTTTCCTTGCGTGCATGCTCGAGTGGCAGGCCCCGAAGTGGTTTGATGAAACGTAACGTTTGCAACTATTTGAAGAAAAAAAAAACGAAGTGGTTAAAGAAATATATCTTAAATTACTATTATTGCACCCCCGAAGGTCAACCTGGGTGAAAACAAGTTGGAACCGAAGTGGCTGCTCTTTGTAAAAAAGTGACTAGTTCCTGACCGAAACGTCAAAAGGGCCTCTACCGAACAAAAGGTGGAAGTGTTCCAGTAGCGTCGGGCTGGGTTTTGTCCTCCAAAGGGGTTGCTGACCCTACCAGTGTTAAACTGAACTTTTCAGCGACACTAGCTGATTCACGAAAAACGAATCAAATGGGGCATGCCTGCTTCAACTTTTGCGAAGAGTTATATTTCATATGAAATGCTAAAAGAAAAGAGTTCCCTTCCCTGAAACCTGTGCTCTAAAAGCACTTCGGGTGACATGCTGGCAGAGCAAAAACCTCCCAAACAAAATGAAGCTACCCGAGGGATTTAGCCTGCAATCTATTATTATACGTCAAATTAGTTTGCCGTGACCAAAACAGCCAACTGCCAAAAAACCAGTGCCACCGAAGGTTACTGATTGAAACGAGATCAGAGTGGAACATGCTCGTGCCACAGAAACGAACTGATATACTAGTGAAAAAATACTTCGGGGGCAGATTGAAAATGCGTGTGAATTAATTAAACGCTCTCAAGCATTTTCATAAATTAACTATATCTTGTCAAGCAAAGTTGCCTAACGAGTTTGTGCCTGCCAAAACCGAAGCAGAAATCTAATCGCACACAAGCACAAAGCCCCAGGCCTTCGGCCTTGCTATCAAGAAAAAACAAAAAGCCTGCAAGTAATATCAAGCGGTATTTACTAACACCAAGTATACCATTCTGACAGCTATGTATATGTGACTTTTACAAAAGTGGAGATAGATCAGTAACAACTTGCATCTAGAGTTCATTACTGCTCTTGAAGATGCAGCTATTAAGCCACAGAGTTAAGCAAAAACTTGGTAAAGAGAAATGCTATGAGGATGCTGACCCAAAATCATATTTTAGTTTGTTGAATTCTTAACAAGGTCAAGAAGAGCATCGTGAGAACTCCAAACAATACTTTAAATATCAGTACATCACCCAATATTTAGTTACACAGTTACACGAAATATCTTAACCCATCATCCTCACATTACTGCAACACAAAACAATACACAGAATGCTATGTTTCAGACTCTCTTGTTTTTTTTAATTATTATTTACAGATTCCAACCGGTAAAGAGAAATATTCACAAACCCTTTTATACCACAAAATGACAAACATTTCCAACATCCAGGATAATATATATATTAAATTAATGCGGCATTACAAATTGAAGAAGTCTTCGGCTGTCATGTTTTATGAACTTGTATACTGATAGTGTAATTGCCAAGCCTTAGCACCCAAAGTTACAGTTTCAATTGTAGTCAGCCTACTTTACTTTTTTTTTACAACATGATTTTTACAAAGTAAATTAAATTTTGGTGCACCGAAATTATCTTCTGCGAAGAGTATTTTTATACATGTAAACAAGTGACAACTATGATATAAACACCGCTCAAAAATTTAACTGACTATGGACAAAAGGAGTCTGAACCTTCGCGCGAAGAGGTGACATGAAGTGCTTCATCGAGCCTCATTCCGAAGATCAATTCCAATACGATAAGTGATTTGCCAATTGTAATTTTTTGCATGGGCCGAGACTGATTTGGCTCCATCGATCCAACTATACTTGTGATAACCCTGCTTGAGCAAACACTGAACCCCGCGGCGCAGACCAGACAATTGTGTATGGTGGCCGAAGAACCACAAGGCAATAAGAGAAGAACCATGAGGCGATAACCGAAGAGCCATGAGGCTGTCCATGGATTCCAGCTCAATTGTATCATTAGTAGCATCGAGAAATCCACTAATCCGAAGATTAAGTTCTGGATGAGGTAGACTAACGAAGGCCGAAGAATGAGAACCTGCAGTCTAGTACTGGTTTGCAATTTTATAGTAAAAATGCTTCAACACACAAGTTGGCTGACACGCAACAATGGTCAAATGCTCGTAAGAACTAATAAATAATTAACTGCTACCAAAAAGGAAAATGCGAGTTGAGATGCTCTACTGTTAGAATCCAAAAGATAAACAGGCTGATAGACCAGGACAATGCTTTGCTACAAGATTAACAGGTACTATTGCTGGCTAACCATTCAAAGGTTAAATAAACAACTAACAAAGCGTAATCATGACTTCCTAATTATTGCACACAGTAGCAAGGTAGCTGACATTTGAAAAAATTTAACGACCTCCTACTGCTAAGCTACCAACCAACATATAAATGAAGCATTTTAATCAACAAAGGCATGTTGGACGCCCAACAACAGTGACTAACAGTATGGTTCAGCAAAAGTCACTATCGACTATAAAACATAAACAAACATGCCCCGAAGGAAGTCAGACAAACCTTACCATAGCAGCCATTCTCATTCCACATGTAGCAGAAATCATTTTCAGCAAAGACAAAATAGAGTTGCCAAAGAACTAGACGTGACCATTTCCTAAATAAAGGATTCAGAAGTCTAGTTGAAACACAAGCTAACCATTTGGATCAGAAACGACTCTCGATTGTTGATCATTTTATTTCCAACTGAACAACTTGGCAAATTATGCCAGACTAAATCCTTTCAACCTGAACAAACCGAGGCATAAAAAAGCCAACTTTTCTATGCAGCTTCTGCTAAGCAAAAGGAAACACAAACAGTGAAAATTTTAGTGTGGTTAAAGGCTTCATACCAAATGGGAAATTAAAAACCGTTGCACTACTGGCCCTATGTAGCATTCTAACATAGATAAACCAAAGCTATGTATAAAACAAGACTGAATTCCAAAAAAAAAGAATTGCAGGATCCGATTGCCACCAAACCATGCTAGCATGCTTGTCTCTGAAACAGACTGCAAAGTTTCTTAACTTGGTGGAAACATTAACTAAAACTGCTAGCTGAAACACCTCAGAGCCAAAACCTCACTTTAGGTGGAGCAACACACTGATAACCCGCTGACTACATACAGCCCCTGAGTTCTGTTTCTTAGGTGAAGCTATTTTGTGCTATTAAAAATGTTGCTTATATAGTATGGTATGCAGAGTCCGTGGAACCTCCTAAAGAAATTAAATTATAGATGCATTGCTTCAGGTGCGGTAATTTAATGTAGCCATGCATTAACACTAAAGTTAATATCAGCCCTAGAAGAAATTGATCAGAAGCAAGCTTCAAAGCTAATACCCTTCAAATAATGAAAACATGCTAAAAACTACCTGAGCTGCAACTCTAGATCCTACAAGAACAGAAAGGTTACAGGTGCAGCAATGCATGGCAGAGATTAAGCAATGGCAGAGATAAATGCATGGCAGAGCCAAACAATGGTGTGTTGAACATGCAGCAACAATGATTGTCAGTATGATGCAACAGAGATCACTATCAACTATAGCTTAAAAATGTACATGCCTCAAAGGAAATTAATCAGTCATCGTTATTATGATGAACAACACAATTGCTATTTCCGATCCACATGTAGCAGTTATCATTTCTAGTAACACTTGGTAGGCTGAAACATTATGAAATGGAAGAAGCTGAGATGACTTAAAGTGAAAACGTCTGATTATTTGCTTGACAAGAACAATGCGACCATATGAACTAAGCCGGGCCAACCAATCTGACGGACTCCTAAAAGAAATGTGAATTTATCCCGAAAGGGGCAGAGAAAATACACTTGCTAATGATTAGCAGAACTATTACCAAACTCTAGTTCTGCTTCACAGGGCAAACAAATCTGTCGAAATGTTGTGTAAATGTAGCTATGCTACAAACATAGTGAACTTATGACAAATAATTTTAACACTATGAACATATTTTATCCTATATGCTGATGTTAAGACATTAATAGTTATATTGGATAGGAAGATTTGGCAATCAGAATCAGAGCGTGCTACAACTGTTTATGCAGAAAAATTCTTTAGCTTCAGCAACCAGTAGAGATGATAGACATTTTTTTTTAAATTGGCACAAAGAAAAACATTCTGAAAGTACTAGCCTGATATGATAATGTATCTGTTCCTCAAATACATGCACATCAAAAATAAACTCTCTGGTATAACCAAAACTGGTTTAAGGATAGACAAATGCACACGATTAAGCATGTAGATCTAATTATTAGACAATGCTATCATTGTTCAGACTTAAAGAAATTAACTAGCAATGTAGTTTGTTTTACTTAATCTAACAGCCAAAGTGAGATTTGGACAAGAAAATCAAGCATAGGAGGTAATGCACAGGTTTCTGGTTACCTGACGAGCTCCAAAAAGAGAGAGTGTGATTAATCTAGAGGAAGGGAGCATAACAGACTATTACAGACCTCAGTCTGGGCATCTTGTTTAGCCGACACTCGCCCAAACGGCCGCTCAGGTGGATTGGGAAAGCTGCTGTGCCAATCTGATGGGCTCTAAAGAGAAATTTGACTTTATCCATAAGAGAGCAGAGGAGGCACTCAATTGTTGTTCATTTTGACAAAAACAAGCTAAGGCATAGTTAACCGTATCAATAAGCGAATGCACTCCAGTTAAAGGAACCCAGCAAAAGAAAGTTATAGTTCATGTGAAAAATAACAAATAGCCATGTTAACTGAAGTAGAATGCGTGTAAAGTCATATATAAGAATAGCGTGTTGCTTCCAACTCCACTGGAGAAGAGGACTCGTCACGACGGCCGGCAGCACAGAGACGGCAAGCAGCAGGGTGAGCGCAACAGCTGCGGTGCGCAAGCAAGGAGCGCGATGCGCGATCGATGAAGGCAGCGGCACCTGCAGAAGAATCACGGCTCGATGGCTGGAACACAGAGGCGACGGCGATTCGCGTGGCACAAGCAGGCGGACACGCGAGTTCAGGTCTCTGTTTCGGCCACGGCGGTCACGGGTGGCTCGAAGGCTGAGCACCAACATCCAGGCGAGCGAGGTAGGCAGGGAGGCTCACATGGTTGTAGCAGAAGACGGGGAGACGGCGTGGCGCGCGTCGCGGGCGGTCGTCGGCGCGGGCTGCTCCGGCTCCTTGGCGTCGACGATTCCCGGCGGCTTCAGGACGGCGGCGACAGCTTCGGCGGCCCAGAGTAGAGGAACAGGGCAGCGACGGTCTCGAGCTCGCGGTTCATCCGCGGCCATTCCTCGGCTTGCGGTGCTCAGGGACGACGTCGTGGTCCACGGCGTGGGTGGCCTCCGGCTTCTCCTCCGCGTCTCCTTCTCTTCCTCCTCTCCCTTCTCTTCTCTCCACAAGTGGCGGCGGATTTGGGGGAACATTCCCCAGAGGTGGCTGCTAGGGGAATTTTCTTTTATATTTTTTTTTCTCTATTTTGCAAAAATAAATGGTCCGTCAGAAATTTTGCAAAACAATACATCTGCCGCCGTGACCCACTGGCAAGGGAACATACCGCCGTGAGCCACGGCGTTAGGGGCCTACCACCGTGTTTTTTTTATATTTTTTTCTCTATTTTGCAAAAATAAATGGTCCACCAGAAATTTTGCAAAACAATACATCTGCCGCCGTGGCCCACTGGCAAGGGAACATACCGCCGTGGGCCACGGCGTTAGGGGCCTACCGCCGTGCGGCACGGCGGTAGGAGCCTAGCGCCAGGCGGCAGCGTGGCCTCCAGGTAGCACTGTAGGCCACGACGGTAAGTATGGACCTACCGCCGTGCCCTACGGCGGTAGGATTTTTTTTGTAAATTTCAATTTTTGAAGTATTGATACTTAACGACGAACCATTAATACTTAACGACGAATTACAGAAACAAGCAAATGGCACGTACGACACAAGTATCCTAACTTTGTGCCGCTACTAGTCCTAACGTGCCTTAGGGAATTTAGATAAACGATTACAACATTTGTAGTCTAGTTGTACGAATAGTACCCGGAGAACCCGGACATCATAGACCCGCCGGAGTGCTGGGAGGGTATGTAGTACCCCGACGGGGGTGGAGTTGGATCAGGCGGTGGCGGGGGTGGAGTTGCTGGTGGAGTGTTGTCCTTCTTCTCGTGGCACGGACAACAGCAAAACTCGTTCTCACACCCGGTGTTCGTCTTCACCACCATTGGTCCGGTCACCGGTCCGTCGTCGTCGTTGGTAGATGTCGGATCTGGAGAAGCCAAAGCCGACGCGAGTTCTTGCCTCAGGTTGGAGATGACAACATCCTTGAGGTTGTTGATGTACTGTTGATACGGGTCAATAGCTGGGGGATCCACCCATTGCACGAAACCGCAGTTATCTGGTTGTTCGGAGTACTGCAGAAACCGTGATTACATTAGTAAATCATAAAATGATGAAGCACAGAGGTCAAGGAGTTTTGCTTACCCATGCTCGTGAGTAATGCCAGAAGCGTCGACCAGAGTTGTCCCATCCCTGGTAAACCTGCATCACACAGAACTCATCGTGTGCACACCTTGGCCAGTTCACCGTTTGATTTGGTGCGTACTTTCTAACATCACGCATGAATTTGAAATCTCTCTTATCTAAGACTGGAAAATTGTTGTTGAACTCTGGATCTTGTTGGCTCCACAGTGCTGGACCGAGGGAGTTATCATCATCCCCAGTCCAGGAACTCATTGGTGCTTGTTGTGTTGTGAAGTGACACTGGAGAAGAGTGCTCACATATATGTAGGCAATAAAGCAGACTAGACGGTGGGCCATTCGATCCGGGGCAAGAAAAACGGGCAGTGACTCGGAGGAAACACACCCTAGTACCAGGTACACTGTTTGGTGTAGTGACTCACAGAAAACACACCCTATGTGTTCACTGTTTGGTGCAGTGACTCACAGAAAACACACCCTATGTGTTCACTGTTTGGTGCAGTGACTCACAGAAAACACACCCTAGTATGAGTTTTACTGTTTGCATCTGAAATGCATCTGAAATCAAGTTCTTAAAGATACAACCCGACTCTAGAGAATGATGAAATGAAATCATAATTTTTTATGGATACAGTAGCACTCGACGTCTAGTACTCTACGTCTACTGGGTACAACGGGGGTATTTCCCCTTCCTCATAGCATCCGCCCCAGCTTCTTTAGCCCGGCGAGCTCTCTCCCTCTTCCTCTCTCTATCTGCTTCACGGGCCGCGGCCGCTTCACGTTCTTTGATCTCCCGGCGAATGCGAATTTCCTCCTGCTGCTCCTTACGTTTTTCTTCTTGTTTTTCTGCCTCAACCATCCTTTGCCACCTCTCACGTGCTGAACGACCCATCGCCTCGACGTAACGCTTGTCTTGTTGGGACTGCTCACAATCTAGCCACTGCATAAAATCACAGAGAGGAGGTGGAGTCTTTTTTCAAAGACAAGTTAGCACATAATAAAATAGCAATGACATATTATTTATTTAGTAATGCAGTTTGTTCTTACTTTTGGTCTAACATTGCGACATGGTGGGAGGGGGTCATGCTCGTAGTTCACGCACATGAAGAACCTCATCCCGTAGCAGTACCCGAGAACGTTGCACTTGACAAGCTTACAGTTGTCACCGCAGTAGCACATAGGAGTGTGGATCCCCTTTGGCACCGCAACCTTGTCCTTCGTACTAGTGAGCAACTCCAAGTCCAACTCAGGACCTGAGAAAGCCATTGCAAGCCTACAAAAAAGATGAGAAATATGATAATTCATTACATGTTTCATTTGAAATTAGAGAACAATACGTAATAGGATATGATAATAAATTTGACGGTAAGAAGAAAACAACAAGCAAATGAAAAGGTAGTTCAATTATTACAACACGATAACATGCATAAGTTCAAATATTACAAGACCTTGCCAAATGAAATGGTTCAAATATTACAAGACGATAACATGCATAAGTATTTCAAATATTACAACACGGTAGCACAAACAAGTACGATCACTGCATTCCTTCGTTGTAGCGACGGGAACGACATCCACGTGCACTAGCTGAAGGTGCTGGAGAAGTGGTAGTGGAAAAGTAAGATGCTTCGGTGCATTTCTTATAGGAGTGTCCTGGATTGTTGCACTTAGAGCATATCTGCACCGGAGGTCCAGCTTCAGCCTCATCCACGTTGTTCCTAATCCTCTTCTTCTTGCGTCGACCGACACCTTGGCACATGGTTGGATCTGGATTTGGTATGTACAACGCACTGTCTTTGAGGTCTTGAGTGAAAGTTCCAAGATGCAGGTAACCCTCAATAGTGTGGTTCCAAGTGTCTAGAATGGTTTGCTTGAGAAAGTATTTAGGCACGTAGCGACCCCAATGGTTATTCTTTGTTGCAAGGCATGCAGCGATCACATGTGAGCAGGGGTAGTGTAGCAGCAGTGGCTTCTGGCAAGAGCATGAGCATGTCTGATTCCCAATAACTGTTTGTTGTATTGTTATTTCACCATTCGCTTTTTGTGATTTGGACTGGCAATTTATCCGATATTTCCACTGAACTTCCTCGCCGGGATCACAACGTAGAGGTTGTGGGTAAGCTCTGTGAGCAAGAGCAGCCTTCTGTTTTGTGGTCAAGTACTCAGTCATCCATGTTGAATACACCTTCTGACAGTCCTGCATAGCTGCATGTGCTGCAGTAGCACGCTCAAGAAAGTACTTCATTGTGCGGTACAAGAAGAACTCAATGATACCAACAAGAGGGAGAGCTCTGGCACCATGCAAAACCGCGTTGTAGACCTCAGCAAAATTTGTTGTCATTATCCCATGCCTCACACCTCCCTTATCAAACAGGAGACACCATTTCTCCTTAGGCTCATTCTGAATCCACTGGTTGAAGGTCTTCACAGCACGTCCCCTTCTCCTTCTGACATTTGGAGCATCTAGCCCCACGTCCTCCAGAGAAACTGGCTCTTCCCCGGGTTCAGTACTTATTGGCTTCTTAGCTATCTCTTCTGATGCTTTCTTCGTCAGATCATCTAATTTTTGCCATAGCTCGTAGAATTTTTTCTCCTGATTGGTCGAACATAAGCGCTTGAACAATTGTGTAAGTTCTTTGTTCTTGAACTGGCTATGAAAGTTTGCTGCCATATGCCTCATGCACCACCTGCTATGCACATCTGGCCATTGTGGTGCTCTGTGACGTTCTTGGCTACCTTCTTTGATGTCATTAATGGCCTGCAAAATACCTTTGTGTCTATCGTGTATCACACACACGTCTGACACATCTCCCACCACCATCTGCTTCAATCTCTCCAGAAACCAATACCAACTGTCACCATTCTCTCCCTCTGCAAAAGCAATTGCCAATGGTAACAATTGATTGTTGCCATCTACAGCCACAGCTGTAAGGATTGTGCCCTTGTATTTTCCTGTTAGGAATGTGCCATCTATGTAAATGACTGGTCGACACTGTTTGAATGCAGCAATAGTTGGACCCAATGCTAAGAATGCCCGCTGCAAGACTTGCTTCCCTGGCCTTGATACAGGATTATAAGTCTTTATATCGTAATAACTACCAGGATTGAGCGTGACAATTGTGTTCAGCAATCGAGGCAGATTGTCGTAGGATGCTTCGTAAGTACCCCACCTCATCTCCAATACCTTCTTCTTCGCCATGTAGTCCTTACCATAACTTATCTGGTACCAAAATTTCTCCTCAATTGCCAAGATAATGGACTTGGGCTCATAAGCAGGATTTTCCACAATCTTAGCAAACATCTGGCTGGCCACAAAACCGGTTGACAAATTACGATGGCTCGCATCTAGCTGCTCAAGTACACAAGTGTGATCCACAACAGATCTGATCTCCCAGTAATTTTTCCACTTGCCCTTGGAAGCATACACTCGAAAAGGACAGTTGGCCTTCACACATTGTACATCATATATGTGTGGAGAACTCTTGACTACCCTGAACTCTCTCTGCAGAGTAAGGGTGGCCCACCTCTTCACTGCATCCTTCACCTCTACTGCACTCTTATACATGGCGCCAACAGAAATCTGATTGTCTCTATACTCCCAGGACACATTCTCACCAGGATTGACAGATAGCTGTGAGAAATTGTAACTGTCCCAGTCCCTTGGAACTAGCGGGTCATCCTCATCATCTGAGGAGTCCTCTTCCAACCCACGTTCATCCTCATCAGCCTCCATTTCGTACTGCCTGAGTACTTCTTCATTAACTTCCCCCTCATCAATTTCACCACGGGCCTCAAAGGGTGTGTCACCATCTCCTTCTTCTGCCTCAGTGGAAGCACCATCTCCTTCTTGTGGCTCAGTTGCAGAACCATCTCCTGCTTGTAGTTCAGCCTCACCCTGGTGAGCAGCACTACCCTCCTCATGCACTTGACTACTAGACCCAGCCTTATGAACAACTTGGATAAACAACATCACAGGCAAACCAATTTCACATGCTGTTTTGATATAACTCCTCCAATGTTCAGTGCCTTGAAGTGGCATAAGCTCCCAATATACTGACTCACTCCTGTTGATTAGAGCCATAATGGACAAGTCATGTTGCTCTGCATCTACATGGAATGCCCTATAAAAAAAGTTGGTAATGGACCCCCAAGTTCTTTCGGCTGCTCTTCTAATCACATGGTCAACTGAATTAAATTCTGACAAGTCAACTCCATGTTCACCATATCTAATCTGCCCATTACCGAAATACAACTTGACACTGACTGCATCCGACATGTCTGACAGCATGAAAAAAAACCGCTATTAACCAGTGGATCTGCAACTACAAAATATATCTACTCAGAGCTACACTAAAACTATAAATTTACTAATCCATCTACACTAAAACTATAATTTTACTATGCAGGTCTACACTAAAACTATATTTTTACTAAGCAGATCTACACTAAAACTATATTTTTACTAAGCAGATCTACACTAAAACTATATTTTTACTATTATCACAGTTCAAACTATTAAGTACCAGAGTATTACCTCTAACGAGACGAAAAACCGGCAGAGCTTCGCACCTTCACCACCTCCTCCTCACTCCCTTCTCCTCTTCCCCCTCTCTTTCTTTTTTTTCGAATTATTATGACATTTTTGGCTGAATTTCGGTGTTATATGGGCAGCAGTTCCTAGCGCCGTGGGGCACGGCGGCAGCAGGCCTGCTGCCGCCGTGGCCCACGGCGCTAGGACCTGCCGCCGTAGCCCACGGCGGTATGCCCCTACCGCCGTGGGTTACGGCGGTATGTCCGTCGCACGCTACGGGCCCACGTCTGGCCGTGGGCCACGGCCCCTACAGTCGTGCCGCACGGCGGTATGTCCCTGCCGCCGTGGGCCACGGCGGCAGATGTATAGTTTTGCAAAATTTCTGGCCGACCATTTATTTTTGCAAAATAGAGAAAAAATATATAAAAAAATTCCTGCTAGGGTTTGCTGGTTTTGGGAAAACTCGAGAAAAACACTCGAGCTGCACCCGAAGAGACGCAGGCTGCTCCGCGAGTGGCCTGCGGTGCGTACTGCGCCCGAATGAGATTCCATAGCTGGGCTGCGGTGCAAGATGGGACTTGTGGGCCGAAGGTGTCCGCCATCTGGGCCGAAGAGACGGCGAGCTGGAGAAGAAGAAGGGACTTCGGGATGGGTTGGTTGAAGATGTGCCGAAGGTGGGCCGAAGATAACTTAGCGAACGGCCGAACGAAGGTGTGACTTTGGGAAGGGCCGAAGGTGACTTCGTGAATTGGTTCTGGCCGACGAAGGTGACTTCGTGAATTGGACCTGGCCGACGGTGGCTTCAGGATGGCCGAAGGTGACTTCGTGAATTGGACTTTCGGTGAACCTTCGAACTGTGTTAAAGACAATCTTCGGTGGGTTTGTGGTGAGGGAGCGACAAACGGTGGGCACCAGAAATGTTGGGGTAAAAAACCTTCCCCTAAGAGGGGCCAACACCCATGGAAAAGGAAGACAAGTGGGAGAGAGCCAAGCCAAGTGAGGAGGGGGGAGCCCCCTCTCTCAACCCCCTTGGGTTGCTTATATAGTCAAGGGGAGGAGTGCAAATTTAGCCCCAAACCCCTGGCGAGTACAACAATTACAGCCTAGCCCCTATTTTGTACAAATGGGTTGAATAGGGGGTGCCTATAGAATCATTTTCCCCAACATAGACATCGACATTGGTGGAAAGTATTAGTTTAAGCTCCTATTCTAGTGTGAATGTGCAGTTCATGCTTCAATTTGTAGGAGTTGATGGTCATGAAAATGGTACTTAACAACCGTCAACACTTCCCCAGCGAGGGATCCGGCGAGACTGTCGCCTTTGTCTCGCACGTCGAGCGCGGGTTTGGAGTCCCCACAGGCGACTTCTTCCGCAGGCTCCTCCACTACTACCGGATAGATCTGGTACACCTCGTCCCCAATGCCATTACCACCATTTCGTCCTTCATTCACCTGTGCGAGGCGTACTTGGGGATACCGCCACACTTCCACCTGTGGCGGTACTTCTTCGAGCTGAAGAAGACGGGGAAGTCCGAGGTCGCGGGGAGCGTCGGCTTCATGCTCCGCTGCTACATGAAGCCGGTCTACATCGACATGGTGCTGCCAGACAACACCACGGGCTGGAGGCAGGGTTGGTTCTATATCAACAACCCAAAGCCGGCGCTACCAACAAGGTCAGTGTACGCGCCAGTCCTGGTGCCGGAATGGGTCAACCAGCTGACATCGCGGGAGAACAACAGCATCAAGCCGCTGTTGGAGGGCCTGGCGAGGCTGAAGACGGAGGGGCTGACGGGGGGTGCGGTGGCGATCAGCTTCAGCCGGCGGCTCCTGCAGTCGATCCAAGATCGGGTGCATCCGACGTACGAGTACTAGGGCCAGGTCGACCCCACCCGGGTGGCGCAGCGTAAGGTCTCCAAAGAGGAGATGGTGAACCGGGTGAAGGACCTATTCGCCGAGCAGATTCGCAACCAGACATGCACCAAGGTGCACAGCTTGAAGCGCCCCACCGAAGCCGTAAGTCGCCCTCTGTCCAATCGACCTTAGTCGTTGTTCATGTACTTGGATATTTGATGATTGCAACGAAGGTCTTCTGATGCAGGGTCGTGAGGGTGTGTACTGGTGCCCAGCTTCGTTGCCCGACAAGGACAAGCGGAGCTTTAAGGTCAGGGTTGTAGAGGACATCGAGGCGCCTCCTCAGCACCCCATCGACAACTACCTCTCCGACTCGATGGTGGAGAGCAGTGACGACAAAGATCCTGCCGCGAGCAAGGCGACGGAGACTGTCACACCATCGACGCGGCGCACGCGGCAGGTCGCTGGCAAGATGCCGGCGTCCAAGCCTGCCGCAGCGATCTCCGCCACCTAGGCAGCGGGGTACAAGAAGAGGAAGAGGAAGGGCGCCACCGCGTCCACAGAGACGACGACGGCTAGCGCCGAAGCTGAGATGGATGCCGGTGATGACGACGATGCAAGGTCGCCCAGCACACCGGCCAAGCAGGGGAAGGAGAAGCTCCTTAAGGTCGTGGCGGAGGAACTCCCGAAGCCAGGGGCCGAGCAACGTAGGGTCGTAGAAGAAGGTGAGGAAAGCTCCACCCAAGCAGGTAAAGCTCGGTTTGGAACTTGGTAGCAAGTAAGTTGACAAACATTACCCACTCATGTTTAGCTTTGCACGTCTTGTATGCCTCGTTGTTGACGGACTTTGCTTTTTGGTAGGTCGACCTCTGCTACTTCGCAAAGTGGCAAGAATGCCATAGGTCAGGAGGCCTTTGGGCACAAGGGGACAAAGGCGACGGTGGAGCAGTCACCGGCGATGTCAGCGGGGGATGTCTCAAGCCAGACTCCTAGAGCTGTGAAGACAACAACATCGGCAGCGACGAAGGTCGAGTCTGACGGTGTATAGCAGGATCCACCCATGTCTGACCCGCTGCCGACACGGGAGGTGAAGGCTGGAGAAGGGAGCGGGCCTGGCGCAGAGAACAAGGATGAAAGGTGCCTGTATGCCGGGCCCCCGTGGGAGGGCGACATCGACACTGACCACCGCGACCTAGAGTAGTTCAAGGCGGCGTAGCAGACGATTGCACGTACACTCTCGGAAGTCTTTTCTTCCAAGGGAGCCGCTACTTTGGTTGTTCTGGTGTTATGTGGAACTGACTTTGTTTGATGTAGTCTCTCGCTGAGCGAGCACAGGCCCGGGTTGACCTGGTGAGAGAAGGTGCCAAGGCACACATGGAAGGTACTGTAGCTTGGGAGGCCGCGCTGCAGAGCAAGGTCAAGGCCGCGGAGGAGATCCAACACGTCAAGGACGCCTGGCCAAACAGGCGGAGAAGGAGGTGGCCGCCCTTAAGAAGGAGCTAGCAGCCGCCGAGAAGAAGGCGGAAGACACCGAGAAAGATCTGAGGATCATCATAGATGGTATGCCTGACCTTGATTTTCGGAGGTTGTGGCACGTGCTGACCTTGATTTTGATGTTTGCAGAGGCCAAGAAGGAGGACGCCTTGAAGAAGCAACTCAAGGAGTCGAAGGACCAAGTGAAGAGCCTCGAAGAAAAGACCAAGGAGGTCCAGGACAGTGAGTATTTGTAACATCCCTGATGTTTATGTGCCTAATCATGTGTTCAAGTTGCTAATCATGTTCAACTCATAAAGCTAAACCCGAAACACTTTGGTCAAACCTAGTCAAAGTGGTCAAAACCCTATGATCATATGACCTCTCTTTGATGTCTCAGCTAGATTTCAAAATTTTTCTTAAATACTGAAAATTCTACCAATATAAAAGTTGCTCAGAATTTCCAGGGACACATTTCATCTAATTACTGGCATTTCTAATTTTGAGTGGAAAAGCCTCAAAAATTTGGTTGAAGTCCAGAGTTCACTGTTAAAAGCACTGAGAAAATCCCAATGTTCAAGCCAATCTACTGCCCAATCCTTTGATCTTTTCATTGGTCAACCTTTGCGAAAGTTGTAGAGCAATATCTCATCTATAACTTTTGTATTGGTAGAATTTGAACTTGTATTCAAGTTTGAATTTTTCTGAACCGGTCAAACTCCCTAAACCGAATTGCTTTTCTGGCCAGTGCGCCAGAGCGTGTGCTCTCGCGCCTGCGTCGCGTCGTGCACTGCGCCCCGGCGTCCGCACCATCACGTGCGCGCCCGCCCATACGCTGGCTCCAGTGGGTCCCACCTATCCACATCACCTCACTAATCTGACGTGGCTCACCTAGACAGCTGGCAGGCCGTCGTGTCGCCCGCGCCGTCGTTTCCCCGCGAAAACCGTCGACACGTGCCGCCGTAGTTGACGCCGCGCAGCAAATGCCATCCCGTGAAGCCAGACGGCCGAAGCACGTCGTCGCGCACTTGTCCGCTTCCTGCTGTCGCCGAACCTCCGCTTGCCGAGGCACTCGAGCGCCCTACGTCAGCTAGCTGCCCACGCGCCGCTCCGCCGTGTCGCCATGGCGCCACGCCCATGAAGCCGCCGGCCAGCTGTGCGCGAGGTGGCACGCCTGCATGCCTAGCAGCTCACATCACTCCTCTACCTCCGCTCGTGTATAAAAGGGAAGTCCTGGCGTGCTCGCGCGAGACCCCTGCTCCGCCGCCCGCCATTGCCGCCCTCACGGCAAGCTCCCCCTTCCGCTCCTTCCCGTCGACCACCTGTGACCTCCACCTACTCCTAGTGACCCAGTGCAGCTCCCCGAGGACCCACATTGGCCGGAGAAGCTGCGAGTTCGCTGGCTTTGGAGCCGCGGCGGCTGCTCTGCATCTGCCTCGCCGCCAGCCATCGCCGGAGCTCTCCCCGACTGAGCCGTCACCGTCAATCGACCGAGGGTGAGCCCAAACCCCGCCAAGCCACTCACATGCCCAACTCCGGCAGCCCCTCGCCGCCAGCGATCTCCCCTGTGCCGCCAAGGGTATTCTTGTGAAGATCCCGTTCTTTCTAGGGTCCTTAGCGTAAAAGCTCAAGGGGCTAAGTGTAAATAGATTCTTCAGTTTTAGTGTAAAAATCCAGTGTCTTAGAAAATTGATATTAAATCGAATAAAAATCTGAAAAATACAAACTCGACTGATCTGTAATCCTTATGAACAGAAGCAACTTTTCTATAAAGGAAGTTTGTAAATTTCTTTCTAGATTTTGAATTATTTTGAAATGATCAGTTTGGCTAGATTTGTAATAATTTGAAATCTATAGCTGATCGCATGTGAATTTTGGATATGTTGCTAGTATGGCCATTCTTGTTCCTGTGTAGAAAAATGGCACATAGATCTGTTATAGTTCTGTAGATATGATTTTATTTTGATATAAGGCAGCATTTATGTTTCTGTTTAGTATTAAATTTCTGTTTCAGCAATTAGGGTTGATCTTTTTGCAGTAGCCTGAGTATGACTAGATGCAGCCATGACAAATAGATGAATAACTTTTGACATGTTTAGATAGCTCAAATTAACTTATGGTCTATATATGAGTTATTTTAATCAAGTATGGTATGGTATGTTTCTGGCCTTGGTAATTTTTGAGTAGATCAGACATGCCATGTTGGTGCTCTGTGTGATTTCTTGATCCTAGATCATGTATAGATCTCTCTGTATAAAATGATTAATTTTAGGCTATCTAGTGCTTACTAGATTTTTCATGTGCAATCTATAACCTATTTTAAGATCAATTTTGGACAGTAGCCAGGTTGCTATGTCATGTGAATGTATAAAATTTATCTCTATTTGTTTGTGTGTAGAACATCCAGGAATAATTTCCGAAGTAATTCAAGCTTAATAAGTGAAATAAAAAGATTAACCAATATCACCTTTTGTGTAACTTAAATTCAAGTAACAAAGCTTCACCAAAATACACCCTACACAGCAGCCTTACTTTGGTGAAGTAAAATAAATTAAATAACTTATATGTGCACAAAATCACCATCAAATAAGAATAATAACTCTCACCTACATACCCACTTTTCTGGTGTAAAGAAAAGTTGAATAAAAATCTTATCCAGGTGAATGTGGTCAACAATACACCCCATGTTTGTCTCTGAATTTTTAGAAGCACTTCACTCCCTAAACTTGAATAATTAAAGTCATGCATATGCATATCGTGTAGAACTTCCGGACGGGAACTATGAGCTGGTGTTGGACGCTGAAGGAGAACCAGCTGAGGGAGAAGTGAACACCGTGGAAGTGCAACAAGACCCAAACCAAGCTTCGGAGGACTTTGCCACTGACTGTGCTAGTGAAGGCAAGCCTCGGACCATAACCTATGTTTTCAACTTATGTAACTATCTTTGTATGTTTGTGCATTTAAGTTTCAGGAGTTGAATTGAAACCCTATATGCATGATCCTAGGTTCCTATGCTCAATCACTAGTATGTTAGGTCGCTAGTTGCCATGCTCTAAGGACACGGTAGAAGTCGAGTGATGTTCGTCACTCGCGAGCTATAAGTTTCTTATGTTGGAATCATAAGATTGTTAAACCTACCTGCTCATGTGGTAAGAGCATGGGACCGGCTCAGGCCAGTAGGTCTGTGGTTAAGCGTTTGAACATACTAAGCATTTGCCGGGAATGGGACCGGTAAGCCTAGTACCTTTTTGATTCGGTAAGGGAACTATCTACCACTAATCTCGGGAGCAGTCCCCAGAATCTAAACAGTGGTGCATGTGTGGATCTGGGCGGCATGTGAGTCCGTGACCGGATAACCTTGTAACAGGGACTGTGGACATTGATCCTGAACCGAGGATGATTGGGAACCGCTTGGTTGGTGTGTACCCCGCCCTTTTGGGGCTTTAGTTGTTATGATGGGGTATGCATTCTCCCGTGTGTTTAGGTCCACCTTGCAAGGTTATTAATCGATCGATCGTCGGCCTCTCACCGTTACCCGAGAGTGCTTAACCATACACTCTATGTCCCTTAATGATGGAATTGAGAAGTAATACTGTTGTATACTTAATTGTTTGCACAACTTATGCTTGCATAGCTGCTTACCTAGTAATGGATAATCAACTAGAATTTTGAAGTAAAACTCGAAATTAAGGACCTACTCTTTGTTGCTTTTCAGCAAAAGAAACCCAGTAGCCTTAAAGCTTTGCATGTCTAGAGAGTTGGTGATTTTCCCCATCACCCGACGGTTAAGTCTTGCTGAGTATTAGTATAATCAACCTTGTTTTGTTGATGTTTTCAAGTAATGATGTGAATGATGATGGGTTTCTGTGGCCTGGTTCTCTCCCACCCGGTTGGGAAGTTGAGTGGAAGGATGACAGTGCTTAGTGGCATCACTACTGGCCTATAATGATGTTGCTTACCTCGTTAGTAGTTTATTTTCGCTGTGTTTCGAACTCTGAACCGTTCACTTTATGCAAAGACTTGGTTTGCAATAATGAACCTATGTTGGTCAAGATGTAATAAATGAAGATTTGTTTATCTCTGGACTCGCCGTCGTGTGAGTTTTGATGTACAACCTTTCGATCCTTTGTCGTAAGTGATTTTACCGGGCTTGACCCGGCAGATATCGACAAGTTAACTCCTCTTTAACGCATAGTGACCAAATGGATGATTTATGTGTTAAATGGGAATTAATTTGGATGGTTCTATCACAGCTGACATCAGAGCTCGATTGTACACCAAAGATCTTAATACACCCTTAATAACATGTTTTTGGAATAAAACTTGCAAGATTAAGGTGTGTTTGCAAAATGCCTTAGGAACGCTAAGGATTAACTAGTCCGAGAGGCCATAGAGGGATTTTTTGTTCTTTCAGGTGGCTAGTAATATATGGATTATCTAAACTAACTACCAGCACATTTTTATGCCACGTGTCTCATACGTGTGTTGTGCCGCATCACGAGTATGCGAGGGTCGGTAGGGCAATCTATTCAACGGATCCTATCTTCTCGGTTGGATGCCCACGTGTTTTATACGTGCGCTTTCCGTATGTAAATCATGTGAAGGATGATATGTTCTATTCCACATGAACATATCATGGGTTTTGATGTCGCCATGTTTTGCCATACGTGTGCTTGATTACGCATTATGAACATGCGAAGGGGGACACCCTCCATTCAATAGGGGCGTGTCTCAGGTTGGACGCTGTCCATGCAGCGTTAAACGCATGGGTGCCGTTTCTATAGTGAACGGTAATGTATGGGGACGCTTCCGTGATGTGCTGGCACGGAAGGTTTATTTTCTGCAGGTACACTAACCACGATTCGTAAGAGCGAGAATCGATTAGATATTCAACTAGCTATTATAGGAAGAGTCGTATATTGTGCCAAGCCACCGGCATTAACTTCGATTTTTAGGCATGGATTTGCTTTGTGAGAATGTTTAGAGCGCTTCTTGCATCATGCTAAGACTTGTAAAAGAGGAATAACTCATTCCTAAAATCCATGTTAAAAACCACCTCACCCAGATTTAAATCCAAACCTTCCCTAGCTTGGTGTCTTCCCTGTTCTAAGTTGGGTTACTCTGCTGGTCCAAATTTTTGGACCCCCTAAACAGATCCTTCTGGAGAAAAGTTAGATAGGAAAGTTGTGCCAAACTTTGTCAAGATCCTGCTGTAAAAATTTCAGAATGTTTGAGCAAGAAAGTCTGGAGTTATGCTCAGTTTGGTGCCGGTCTGTTTGCTGTTTTTCCTGGGAGACAGCAAACTGAACTTCGATCTTTTTGAGCATCTTCATGTGATTTTTAGCTCAGCTCTTGAATACCAATCTTGTGCTAAATAATGTAACTAAGTATCTGGTAAAATTTGAGCATTTTTGTCCTATCAGATTGCGAGTTACATGCATTTTTATGCACTGGACAGAATCTGTCATCTTCTCAACTCACACTATTTGGTGGGAGTTTTGTTGATGTAGATGGCTGGACAGGTGTTCTGGGAAGTACGCCCGGATGGTACGGTCCGCACCGACGGAGTGCACATTGAGGGGTTTGCCTGCATTTTGTGGAACACTCTTCGCTCGTCGGGCTACACCACTCCTCCGACGTACGAGGCTCTGGAGACCACGCAGCTTGGAGTGTCTCGTTGTTGTGTTCGTGTTACCGTGCAGCTTCACCTCGCTCACCCCGAGTGGAAGGACCTGAGCACGGACGTGAGGAGTATCCAGATGATGGAGACTCCTGAGGTTGCCGCCTTGAGTGTGTTGAGCACCTTCGGTGATCAGCATCCTCTGGAGGTGTCGTCGACTCCAGTGGGACTACTTCCAACCGTGGACCCTGAGGACCCCGCGTGGAGGGGTCGTAAGGGGAACATGACCGCACTCCTGACGGAGAGGACCCCACTTGACGTACTCCAGGGGATTGCTCCACTACAAGAGGAACGATCAAAGACGACCAAAATCTAACGACCACATAGCAATAGCAATAGTTGTCGTTACAATGTTTTTTCCACGAGCGTGAGAGAACATAAATCAAGCGACGACCACAATTTGATCCCATCGTCGTGTCCTCCCTCATGTGGTCGTTGTTACCAAGGGTCTTCATAAAAATCGGTAACTGTGGGCCTGCGAACCTGCTCTTATCTCTTGTGTATGCATGGACTAAGTAGAAAACAGAGATGCGTCCCCTTCCGTCCAACCGCCCTCATCGTCAGCAGCGGCAGCGCCGCCGCCCGACTTGTGTCGTATCAATGTCCTCGATCTGGAACCTCCACTCCTTCGAGGGCCTTGAACAGGCGCGTGCCCCCCTCTCGGCGCTGCAGTGGCCTGTGGGCGATGGAAAGGAGAGCCTCCAGAATAATCGCTGCAGTACCTAGGTGATCCGATCTGTGCATCTCCAGTCAATTTAATTAGACCATAGACTACTATCTTGCTTAGCGGATCTGTTTCTATAATTTCTAGTGGTCTTTTGTAATCTGCAAATTCGACTCCTAATTATGCAACTGTCGTCACGCCAGGCTGGAATGCTGGATCGGATCCCCTTCACGTCCACGTTTTCCCATTCAGCTATTCAAACATCGCATTGTCAGGAATCTGACACCTTTGCACCTTCACGATTTAACCCAGATATGTTTTTCTGTTCAGTTATTTGTTTCCTTCAATCCTGCTCATGGTGGACTGAACGTGCTGACCTCTCCATGCCCCCTCCGTCCTGTGGTATAAACCTATCCAGCAACAGGCCCATTGACTACATGTTCATGTTAATTACTAGGCTTCTAGATTTAATTCGTTAGCTGAATCTGGTTATTTTAAAACTTTAGTGATATGATGATAGTCATTTTTAACTGCACAACGGCACCAAGTTTGTTGCTATCTTATATTGTAGAAAAGAAGGAAGTATGGGATGAGAAGACAAAATAAGAGGAATAATACTCGATTTTTGTATTTAACTTTTCCTGACATAGTACTTCTAACTCCACTTAATACTGCACTTAACTCCGACCAAATTAGTGATTCTTTTGAATATGGTTGATCCAGTACTCAATATTCAATTGTAATTTTTTTGGTTCCTTCTCCTAGTAGTAGATTTACAGTAGACCTTGGGAGTCGTCATGTTATTTGGTATTTAATTTTATGTATTGACTAGACCTTTCTTGTCTCCCATTATGTCAGGAATACAAAAAGGCTAAATGTCTGGCTTGTGGAAGGATTGAACATATGTAGCACCTGGAGTGGAGTAGACATTAACTACTGGTTTTTTCTTGAAATATGGCAAATTCAATGTAGATAAATCCATTAATAAACACTGTACATTGTTTTAAAATATTTGCATGTATACTGATATGAAGTTTGCGTATGGTAGGGTACAAGATAAAGAGTATGGGGTACAAGATGAAGAAGATGATCACAAGCATTGCAAGATAATTGTTTCAGAGGAGGCCTTTGACATACCTTTAAGTGTAGATCACTGCTATATGCTTTTTTTTGTAGGAATGCTGCTAAGTCAGCCACTATATAGTTTGCTTATTTTTCTTTGCCTCGGAGAAACATCATGAAGTATTGAGATGATGCATAGATAATAATGTCTGATGTCACATATTTATTTATTTTTCAAATTTATTGCTAAAATATGTGGAGTTGTATATGGTGCAGTGTGGTGGTTGATGCTATAAAGTGGTTGTTGTGAAAGTATAACAAGAAAAAAATGGTTCCCTATTAATGTAGTGTATCCAGTGAAATATCATTAACAAGAAAAAAATGTGGTCGTTATTACCTGAAAGTGGTTGTTAATGCCTCATGCTAGGTCATTTAATAATATTAACGATGAAAAACATGGTCGTTAATACTTAGAAATGTGGTTGTTAATATTCTAGTATCAACGACCACATATTATACCATTGTTGAAAAGTTAACAACGGGAATATGTATGTGGTCGTTAATGGTATTAACGACGGAGCCTTTAACAATCATGGATGACCACATTTTTGTGGTTGATAATAACTTTTAACGACCACATATGGACTTTTAACGACCACATATCCGGTCGTTAATACCCCTTCTTCTTGTAGTGCTCGGTGCGTGCAGGCACTGTATCGTCTTCAGGCTCTTCGCAGTACGGCCACCGCAGTTGTGTCTACCGTTGCTCTCGACACTGCTGGAGTGTTGGGAGTACGCACTCACCACCTTCGCTCTATCTCCGGTAGCCACATGGGGCTGGAGCGAGACTTTGCACAGGCACGACTGAGGATGACTGGACTGGAGGAGAGAGTGGCTCACTGGGTGAACCGTGAGTCAGAGTGGGTGGATTAGCTTGCCGCTCGTGTTCAGACCATTATGGGACTGCAGGAGCAGCGAGAGCAGATGCGAGTTGAGATGGATCAGATAAGAGATGAGCGCCTACAGCACATACAGGCACTGGCCCAGATGCAGGAGCAGCTGGAGCTGATGGACGACGACTTAGAGGCTGCTAATGGCCTGATCATCATGTTGTAGGAGCCTCCACAGCCGCCACAGCCACCAGTTCCGGGAGCTATGGACGGCAACCCGGACGACGCTACAGCCACCGGTTCCGGGTTCTTCATAGAAGATGGGTTTCCATATCTTTTTAGGGGTAAATCACCTACATACAAATAATCTCCAAGGACAAGTCGAACTACATTATTCAAACCAAAATGCTAGTAAATAATGCATATGCCTCCGTTTATGTGAGAATATTGAGGGTTGAAAGTAGTGAATTTCAACCGTCAACATCCATGATGGGCGAGCTGCATTTTTTCCTAGGACTCCAGATCAAGCAGTGCAAGGACGGGACATTTGTACATCAGGCGAAGTACACCAGGGACATGGTGAAGATCTCGTGCTCTAACCCCAAGAACACAAGGAACTCCGAAAACCCCAAAATTGAAGGCCTTTCCACGGATTTGGCAGGGACAAATCACCAAGAAAAGAGGCACAACATCCTCATGAGTGAATACACCAACAAATCTCGTGGGAAAACACCCCCAAAATCCCACCACAAAAATCCAAAGAAAGGGCTCCGAAAATCACCAAAAAGGAAAAACGGGAGGAACAACTAGAGCACTTGAGGAACCATGCCGAAGCTTCTATACATACCATGAAAGGTTCATACAAGGTCTAGCAAACCGCCCGATCATCCATCCCTCTCTCTAGATGCAACATGAAGCTCTCAACCTAGCCTAGGAAAAACTAGGAAAAAGAAAAGAACAAATGGTCTATGGTTCCAAGAGTTGGCTGCCATCCCCCTCACAAGTGAGTATATATGGAGTAAGATACTGCCGAATGACCAAACTACCCTACTTACTTCACTTAAGAAACACGCCCACCAAGGGCACTTTGGGAACTTTGGTCGATATCTCCATCGGACGAACGCCCGCCAGCTGCAATCCGCTTCACCTCCACGCAAGCCTCACGATCGCGTCGTGTGTCCTCCGCTTCAAAGTTTCCGGACGCCCACGGGACCCACCGGTCAGACCGGTCCTCCCACCGGTCAGACCGCTCCGGTGCAGACCCGTCGTGCTCCGAACTCCAGCCTTGGCTTTGTGACTCAGCCAAGTAACCCAGTGGTTTTGTGGCCAAACCACTACAAACCCCGCGTGCAAGCTTCAGTCGTCAGCTCCTACCTTGCACCGGCTCCATCCCTTTCGATGTCATCTTGCTCTTCTTTCCAGCGTACGGCCCGCACTTGATCCCGTCGACCACCGGGTACCTCGATCGAAGCCTACTTGTCATTCCGCTCCTGGGACGTCACACAGACATAGGCCTTTCACACTTGATCTTCACCTGCACCATTTGAATCAAGCCGCAACCTGCACATGCAATACTAGGCCAAGAGTCAATCCACATGACGTTATCAATCACTCATCACTAAGGAGCGACCATCCACTGGTCCTCGGACCACACAGGTCCTCAAAAATTCTTCTCTGATGAGACGAACTCGGCCTGTGGCCTCAAACACAACTCCAAGATCCTCGACACCCCGCTAGCCAAATCCACATAGCCACTAGAGTGCTACTGGATCTATGAATTAGCAAACACCTGCAGCTACTCGCAAACGTAGCAGAACCAACACATGAGTAGCAAAACACACGAAACAAAAGCACCCTACCTAGGGCAGTCAGACCGCGTCCCAGGGGTGGTCTGACCGCCTCCCCCCTAGAACTGTCCCCTAGGGTGGTTAGACCGGATGTCAGGGGCGGTTTGACTACCTCACCCTGTCTGAACCGAAAAGCCAATAACTCGACGAACATGACCCCAAAACGAACCATAGTTTCACTTGAAGACTCCTCTGATCAACTGAGGACCAGGTGTGTCCGAAGACTAGTGGAGGGTCGCTCCTTAGTGATGAGTGATTGACAATGTTGTGTGGACTGATGCTTGGCTAAGTGTGCAGGTACAGGTTGCGGTTTGACTCGTGTCGGTGCAGGTGAAGAACAAGTGCGAAAGGCCTTAGCTATGGCGGCCTCCGGGTGATGGAGAGGCAAGTAGGCTTGGTTCATGGACCCGGTGGCCGATGGGGTCAAGTGCCAGCCGTGCGGTGCAAGACTAGCGGGCTGAAGTCATGAACATGGGCCGGTGCGAGGTAGCGGATCGAGGCCGAAGCTTGCACGCGGGGTTTGTTGGTTTGCCCACAAAACCATCAGTGGACGGTTTCTTGGTTTGGGCCTCAAAACCAAGTCCGGAGGCCCGATACGACGGAGACGATGATCCGGGAGCGTCGGGAAGCTTCGAGGCAGGGGGCACGTGGTGTGATCGCGGGGTTTGCGTCGATGCGAAGCAAAGCCGTGGTGGAAGCGTGTCCGCTCAATGAAGACTGGACCATATTGGCCCTGAGGGGTGTGTATCTTCTATTTGAGTTGTAGGGGTAGCGTGGTCATTTACCTCCTCCGGTGGACTTCGTATAAATTGCGGAGAGGTGGATGGCATCACTCTCTCTTGGACTCTAGGGTTTCCTTCCCCGGTAGATTGCTCTGGACTGCTTCTTTTCCTCTGCATTCCTTAGGCTAGATTCTTGTATAGACTTTGACCTCTGGATGTATGGAAGCATTCGGCGTTGCGGTGATCTCCTAACTCTCTGTGATTTTTGTGTCATTTTCGGGGCTATTTTTGGGGAGTTTCGTTCTTCACTCGTTTCGTGGATTTGAGGGCGTTTTCTCTCGGATTTCTTTGAGGGGATCATGGGTGGATGCCTTGCACATCTTTGTGTGTGATCTAGACCCCTCAAACGCTGGGAAACACCTTCGATTCGTGAGTTTTTGATGAGAGCCCGAGTTCTTGGTGGCGGTTCGTGTGATCCGCGATTCCCGGTGATTTAGTGAGTTAGAGGTCGACATTTTTGGGGCATAGCTTCATCTAGTGACGCTTTTCATCTCCCCAAAATCTTGTCTCAAGAGCTCTAGCCGTTTGGGAGATTCGGTGATGGAAAGGTAGAGTTGACTCCCGAGCTCGAGCAGTTTTTGGTTCTGTTCGTGTGTGGCGGACAGTCCGCCAGGTACGCGCGGACAGTCCGCGAGGGGCCAGTTCATCGCAGTTCATCACGTGTTCGTGCGCGTTCGTGTTTCGATCTATTTCTTCCCTAGGGTTTGGTTGCAAGCGTTTTGCGGACAGTTTGCGAGTCCTTCACGAACGGTCCGCGTGGTCGAGATTTTGTCTGGGGTAGGGCTGTTTCGTCTGGGGTTTCCAGCGAGGTTTGCCGGACGTTTCTGGCGGTTCTGCTGAAGTTTTTCTCGGTGCGTTTCTGGCGGTTCTGCTGAAGTTTTCGGACAGTCCGCGTCGACGATCCGGACAGTCCACCACAGCATTGCGGACGGTCCGCCCGTACCAGCCGTACAATCCGTGCCTGTTTTTCCAGAATTGACTAGGTGCTTCGATTCTTGTCTTGTGCTTCCGTGCTTTGCTTCAAGGCTTGTCTCTAGGACTTGTAGACTTGTTTGTGCCTTGTCTAGATCTTCTCTGTTGTGCACGAGTACTCAGAGTGGCAATCGGGGTATAGGCCGAGTTCGACCTTCGAGAAGAATTTTTATCGCCTCCCATTCACTCCCCCCCTCTCTGGTCGCCTATTCGGTCCTTCAATTGGTATCAGAGCTGGTTACGGATATTCGTGATTCTAACCAGTCTAAGATCCAAAGATGGGCGACTATGGCAAGGGGTCGGGTCCTCCGCACTTTGATGGCAAGAATTACCCGATATGGGAGAGGCGCATGGGCGCGTTTTTGTGAGGGAAGGGAACTCTGATTTGGGATGTCACTCAGAATCATCATTATGTCATCCCAGACAGTTTTCTGCTTCCAGGATCGCGGGACATGTGTGAGGCCAACAGCAAGGCCATTGATTACTTGTTCCGTGCTCTCTGTGCCTCGGAGTTTGAGCGACTGTACGGAGAGAATGTGGCCGAAAAGATTTGGCTTAAGTTGAGAAGTGCTCATGTTGGCAATGCCCAGGTGCAAGCCCGTTTGTTTTCCACTTACCGGAGAGAGTACTAGAACTTCACTCATCTCCCCGGTGAGTCGACCGATGCTATGTTTCAGCGCTTCACCAGCATAGTCAACAACATGAGGGCCAATGTGACAGTGCTCCCATACACAGACCATGATCAAGCTATCAAGCTTTTGCATGCCCTGGATAGGTCTGTGTGGAGTGCCAAGGTCGAGGCCATTGAGGAGTCGAGCGTGTATGACATGTTGTCGCTTGATGAGCTGGTCTCGAAGCTCAGGTCTTCAGAGGTTGATCGTGGCTTGACAGCCAAGAGCGAGAGCCCCACTGATCCTCATAGTTTTGCTCTTGTCTCAGGATCAAGGTCTAATGCTAACTCTGTTGGTTTCTCTTTGTCTTGTCTTGTGTCTTTGCTAGATGAGGACTTTGAGGTGCTGAGCGAGAATGATCTCACCCTGTTGAGCAAGAGGTTTGGGCGGATGTACGAGAACCGCAAGAATGCAAGGCGGAGCTCGGGGATGTGCTATCGGTGTGGGAAGCATGGGCACTTCATCGCCGAATGCCCTGAAGCCATGGAGATCAAGAACGACTACAAGGGCAAGCCCAAGCACGACTACAACAAGCGCTGCTCCCGGAATGACTACAAGGACAAGCGCAAGGACAAGAGTGAGAGAAGGGTCAATAAGAGTAGCGGGTACAAGAAGAAGATGGCTCGAGCGATGGCTGCCGGAGCAAGTGACATCGACTCCACATCAAGTGATGCTTCTTCCGACTCGAGCAGCGATGAAGAGCAAGATCGGCGCAAGGACAAGTGGCACATGGGCAATAACTTCACCGGCCTCAGCTTCATCGCACAAGGTGGATTTTGCGGCATGGTGCACTCCAAGAAGGGTGGCAAGCATAGCTCGGATTCGAACTCCGACTCCGAGGAAGAGGTATGACATGATCCCAACTTCTCGCTAGAGGAGAATGCTAGGCTGGATGAATCTCACACTAGAATAGTTTCTCTTGAGGCGGCATTGAAAGCTCCTCTTCCTACATCATGCTCTACCTGTGAAATGCATGCTTTGAAAAACATGGAACTTGCACACTATGTTGATCGTCTGCAGGATGAGAATGATGAATTGAGAAAAATGATGGGGTGGTTGTCTGGGCATGAGCCGTAGTTGAGTTTGATGTTGGCTCAGTTTAAGAGGTTTGATGGTCAGGCGTTGGGGGCTGACAAGTGTGGTGAGAAGAGTTGTGAGGGAGAAGAGAAAGCTGGAGAGATTCCTATTCCACCACATACCACACCCATGAACAAATTTGCACCCAAGCCAAACCACCTCAGAAACAAGCTAGACACAACACCAGATCCACCAGTGTTCCCCCACAAACCTGAAAAATACAAAAAACCCATCAAGTTTGTGAGCACCCAGGGGAGTGTCTTTGGTGGGATGTCAGGAGAGAAAGCTGTTGAGAAGCCTGTAGAGAAGCCATAGCCTAAGCCACAGCCGATCCGCTTCCATTGTCAGTATTGTGGGAGGGACGGGCATAAGGATGAGTTCTATTTCAGGAGGAAGAGAAATGAGAGGTTTGCTAGGGAGATGGCAAATAAGGATAGGTACCACCTTCCTCATAGTGTGCCTGAGCCTCGTAGAGGTCCTCTACCTAGGGGTGAGGTGTTTGTGCGGTCAGTTCCCACTCATGGAGGTGGAGGTGTGTTTCCTCAGAGAGATAGACATGTGGGGTTTGGGCGTGGTGAGTTGGCAAGACGTGCTCCTTCTCGTGACCGTTATGAGTTTGGGAGGCATGAAGGACCGAGTAGGGCGACGAGAGAGGGGGGGAGTGAATGGGAGCCGATAAAAATTCTTCCCAAAGGTCGAACTCGACCTATACCCCGATTGCCACTCCAAAAGCTCACACACACAAAGGAAGCTCCAAATAAGGCACACACAAGCCTACAAGATCAAGAGACAAACCTAGGAGCAAAGAGCAGAAGTAACTAGACAAGAACCAAAGGACTTAGCCAAATCTGCGAAGTCCAAGGGGGACAGTCCGCATGGGTACGGCGGACAGTCCGCGAGTACGGCAGACAGTCCATGAACCCTCGGCGGACAGTCCGAAATAGGACCCCAAGCTACCAGTGCTGCACCGGGAAAAATCGGACAGTCCGGGCAAGCACCACGGACTGTCCGGCAGCCCGCGGACAGTCCGGCCACCCCTGGCGGACAGTCCGGCCAAAATCCCTGGACACCCCAGACAAACTTCGAGCCACCCCAGACAAAAAAGCAACACCACGCGGACAGTCCGGCCAGCTCCCACGAACAGTTCGCAAACTACTTGCAACCAAACCCTAGCAACAGAACGGATCAAAATGCGAGCGCGCACGAACACGGATGAACACGCGACGAACACATGTCACGCGGTCAGTCCGCACGGCACTCGCGGACAGTCTGCCAGGCTCGGACAGAGCAGAAAAAGCCCGACCCCGCGAGGTCAACTCTCCAAATCCATCATCGGATCTCCCAAACGCCAAAAGCTCTTGAGACAAGATTTGGGGGAGATGATAAGCAACACAAGAGGAAGCTATGCCCCAAAAATCTCGACCTCTAAGCCACTAAATCGTAGGGAATCGCGGATCACACGAACTCCACCAAGAACACGAACTCCGGCCAAAAACTCACAAATCAAAGGCTCACCACGGCGTTTGAGGAGTCAAGATTATACACAAAGATGCGCAAGGCATCCACCCATGATCTCCTCAAAGAAATCCGAAGCAAAACGCCCTCAAATCCCTGAATTGAGCGAAGAACGAAACTCCCGAAAAATAGCCCCGAAAATGACACGAAAATCACAGAGGACTAGGAGATCACCAAAACGCCGAATGCTTCCATACATCTAGAGGTCAGAGTCTATACAAGAATCTAGCCTAAGGAAAACAGAGGAAAAAGAAGCAGTTCAGAGCAATCTACCGGGGGAGGAAAACCTAGGGTCTAAGAGAGAGAGATGCCATCCACCTCTCCGCTATTTATACGAAGGCCATCGGAGGGAGGTAAATGACCACACTACCCCTACAACTCAAATGAAGATACAACCCCTCAAGGGCATTTTGGTCAAGTCTTCATCGGACGGACATGCTAACACCGCGACTTCGCTTCACCTCGACGCAAACCCCGCGATCACGCAAGTGATCCAAAGATGGCTATCCTACCATGTTTTGTACAAAAAGTAAAATGCATGAATGCAATGCAACAAAATGAACATATGACACATATATACATGAGAAACTCCAAGTTCACCCCGCAAGCGAGTGAAAGTGACTTGATCAAGGGGTTTGGTGAATATGTCGGCTAGCTGGTCTTGGGTAGGGACATAGGACAAAGATATGTTTCCCTTCTCAACATTGTCCCTCAGAAAATGGTACCTCACTTCTATGTGTTTCGTTTTGGAGTGGAGGACAGGATTTTTGGCTACACTTATGGCACTGGTGCTATCATAGACAAGTAGAACCTGGGAGCACTCCTCACCAAAATCACTCATGGTGTAAGTCATCCAAAGCAGCTGGGAACAACAACTAGCAGCAGCTACATACTCGGCCTCTGTAGTGGACTGGGCTACACTGGATTGTTTGCGAGATGACCAAGAGACCAAAGAAGAACGAAGGAACTGACAACACCCAGAGGTAGACTTGCGGTCCAATCGACACCCAGCAAAATCAGCATTGGAGTACCCGTGAAGTCTGAGTGTCGAGGAGGCAGAATACCAAAGACTAAACTCAGGAGTGTAGTTCAAGTACCTGAAAATCCGCTTGACGGCCTGCCGATGTGAAGTCCTCGGTGAAGCCTGAAAACGAGCGTACAGACACACACTGAACTGTATGTCCGGCCTCGTCGCCGTCAAGTAGAGGAGGGAGCCGATCATGCTCCGGTACTCCTTCTAGTCCACGGGTTCGCCATCCTCGTCCCCTTCCAACGCCGTAGTGGTACTCATCGGTGTAGTCAGCGGCTTGGAGTCGTTCATGCCAAACTTCTTCACCATGTCCCTGGTGTACTTCGCCTGATGTACAAATGTCTCGTCCTTGCACTGTTTGATCTAGAGGCTCAAGAAAAACTGAAGCTCACCCATCATGGACATCTCAAATTCCCTGCTCATGTCATCTGCAAATCTGGCAACAAGATCATGAGAAGAGCCACCAAAGATTATGTCATCCACGTATATCTGAACAATCAAAAGGTCATTCCCATGCTTAAGGAGAAACAGGGTCTTATCAACTGTGCCCATCACAAACCCCTTACTTAGCAAAAACCCTCTCAACCTGCCATACCAAGCTCTAGGTGCCTGTTTCAACCCATAGAGCGCTCTCTGGAATTTGTATACATGGTGTGGGTATCGCTCTCAAACCCCGGGGGTTGCGTCACATACACTTCTTCCTCTATCACCCCATTCAAGAAAGCACTCTTGACATCCATTTGGTACAACTTGAACCCTTTAGCCATGGCAAAGGCTAGAAGGATCCTAATTGCCTCCAAACGTGCCACAGGAGCAAATGTCTCCTCATAATCTATCCCCTCCTTCTGGTTGAACCCCTGAGCCACCAACCTCGACTTGTGTCTCACAACCATCCCATTCTCACCCTCTTTGTTCTTCCACACCCACTTGGTACCTATGGGACGGCAATTTGGTGGTGGATCGACTAACACCCAGACTTGGTTTCTCTCAAAATTTTCCAACTCCTCATGCATGGAATTCACCCAATTCTCGTCAGACAAAGCGTGTCGAATATCTTTGGGCTCAAAAGAAGCGACACAAGTAGAGTGACCGAAATGAGAAGTGTTCCTTGACCTCGACCGTGTAGTGCGTTCATGAAGGTCACCAATGATTGTCGTCGGTGGGTGATCCACTTGTACACGCTGGGGAGCCTCTCGCCTGGACACAATCTCCCCCTCAGCAGCAGCCTCCACTCGAACAGCCTCAGTCATAGTGGGAGTAGGGGATGGTCCATCCTCGATCGTCGTCGTAGCAGTGGAAGTAGTGTGTACACGATCAGCCACGGGAGCACCACCAACATCATCATTGTCGTCTCCATCTCCATCCTTCTCATCCTCAAAGATCCTGGCACCAATTTCCTCGTCACCTGCACACTCAAAAGCAGAAGAGCTACATGGCTGTGTCTCGTCAAAGGTAACCTTGCAAGTCTCCATGATTCGGTTAGTGTCAAGGTTGAGCACACGATATGCTCTAGAATGAATCGCATAACCAAGGAAAATACCATCCGAACATCTAGACTCAAACTTATCCTACTTGCCCTTCTTCAGAATGAAACACTTGCAACCAAAGGCTCTAAAGTGACTCACCTTGGGTTGTCGGCCATGCATCAGCTCATAAGAGGTTTTCTTCTTGAAAGCACGAAGGAAGATGCGATTTGAGACATAGCAAGCGGTATTGACCGCCTCGGCCCAGAAACGCCTAGGAGTCCTATGCTCATCATGCATCGTCCTGGCCATCTCACAAAGGGTCCGGTTCTTCCTCTCCAGTACGCCATTCTGACAAGTGACGTATGGAGAAGAATACTGATGATCGAGACCAAGATCACTGCAAAAGGCATCAAAATGAGAGTTCCTAAACTCTGTGCCATTATCACTGCGTATAGCTCGAATGGCATCTCCATGTCTCTCATTCTTCAACCTCAAGATCAAGTCCCGAACAAAGCCAAATGTCTCGCTCTTATCGTCCATAAAGAAAACCCAAGAGTACCTCGAAAAATCATCAACAACCACAAGAACATACCACTTCCCACCCGCAGAGCGAATACGAGCTGGCCCTACCAAATCTATGTGCAACAGCTCACAAGGTCGCTCGGTCATGACAGCAGTCAGAGGGGCATGAGAAGCAGCAACCATCTTTCCATGCCGACAAGAAGCACAAATCAAATCCTTCTCGAATTTCAACTTAGGCAATCCTCGGACAAGATCAAGACCACTCAAGTGGGAAAGCAGCTCAAAGCTCAAGTGTCCCAACCTCCTATGACATTTCTAAAGCTCGGCCGACATGCCAGCAACAACGCATCGAGGAGGACCAACAGACTGAGAAAAATCGGCACGAAAGATTTGACACTCGGGGACGATCGTACAGACAAGATCGCCTCGAGAACCAAGCACACGAGAAGCACCCGACTTAAAACGAACCTCAAAACCTTCGTTGAATAATTGAGATACTGACAACAGGTTGAAACCAAGTGACTTGACCAGGGCCACACTTCTTAAGGTCACCTTGCTACTCAGCTTCACCAAACCTTCAGCAAGCACTTGTCCTCTCCCATTGTCCCCGAAAGTGATGTACTCCCTCGTACTCACCGGGGTGAGGCTGGAGAACCACCCACGATCTCCGGTCATGTGTCTTGAGCAACCGGAGTTGATCAACCAAAAGTTCTCCAAGCCTCCCACCTGAAATCAAAAACGAGGACGAGAATGAGCAAGCGACTCAACACTGGGGTAGTTCCAAAAGAGTCAAACCAGTGTCGAGCCATTTGCTCAAAAGAAGGGTTAGCAAAATCCATTCTACCATAACTTCTAGGTCGAGTCCTCTCACGCCTACCACCAAAGGACATGTCACGTCTCACTGGAGGAGTACGCGCACCACGAGAGGGAAAACGTGGCCCGTAGTCCATCTGAGACCCAAAGCTCCGATCGTGCCTCACAAACTCGTAATGGTCATGAGAAGGAGCATGTCGAGCCTACTCACCTCGCCCAAACCCAACACGCCTATCTCTCTAAGGGAACACACCTCCTCCTCCACGAGTGGGAACTGTACACACATACACCTCACCCCTAGGTAGAGGCCCTCTACGAGGCTCAGGCACACCACGAGCAAGGTGGTACCTGTCCTTGTTTGCCATCTCCCTAGCAACCCTCTCATCCCTCTTCCTCAGGAAACAGAACTCATCCTTATGCCCATCCCACCCACAATACTCGCAATGGAAGCGGATCGACTGTGGCTTAGGCGGTGGCTTTTCTGTGGGCTTCTCAACCGCTTTCTCTCCTGACTTCCCCTCAAAGACATTACCCAGGTTTCTCACAAACTTGATGGGTTTCTGGTAATTCTATGTTTTCTGGGGAACACTGGTGGGTCTGGAGTTGTATCAAGCTTGTTTCTCAAGTGGTTTGGCTTGGGTGCATATTTGTTCATGGGTATGGTGTGTGGTGGAGTAGGAGTCTCTCCGGCTTTCTCTTCTCCCTCACCACTCTTCTCACCACTCTTGTCAGCTCCTAACGCCTGACCATCAAACCTCTTGAACTGAGCCAACATCAAACTCAATTGTGGCTCATGCCCAGACAACCAACTCATCAATTTCCTAAGCTCATCATTTTCATCCTGCAGATGGTCAACATAGTGTGCAAGTTCCATGTTTTTCAAAGCATGCATTTCACAGGTTGAACATGATGTAGGAAGAGGAGCTTTCAATGCTGCCTCAAGAGAAAAATTCTAGTGTGAGATTCATCTAGCCTAGCATGCAAAATAGGACATGAGGTACAAGCACCTAGTAAAGCTGGCCTAGATTTCAGTTCATCACATTCAATCCTAACCACATCTAGTTCCTCCAAAGTAGAGGCATGTTTCTCCTTGAGAGCAGTCAAATCAGCAAGAAAAACTGAGCAATCACCACAGTCAATCTCATCAGACACCACAGGAGCAGATTTCAAAGTGCCTATCTCATTTCTAGCATCCACAAGCAAGGATTCAAGCTCGGCTATCTTATCCTTAGCATCACCCAACAAAGACCTAAATTCCATCTTCTCCTTGTTAGTCTTTCTAAGCACATCATCACGGTTATCAAGCAACTCATTGAGCCTAGCATTATCCTCTAGCAAGAAGTTGGGATCATTTCGTACCTCTTCCTCGGAGTCGGAGTTCGAATCCGAGCTGTGCCTCCCACCCTTCTTGGAATGCGCCATGACGCAAAAGCCTCCTTGTGCGACGAAGCTGAGGCCGGTGAAGCTCTTGCCCGTGTGCCGCTTGTCCTTGTGCTTCCCTTGCTCTTCCTCGCTGCTCGATTCGGAGGAAGCATCACTTGATGCCGAGTCGATGTCGCTCGCTCCGGCCACCATCGCTCGAGCGGTCTTCTTCTTGTGGCCGCCACTCTTCCTGTGCCTTCTCTCACCCTTGTCCTTGTAGTCATTCTGGGAGCGGTGCTTGTTGTAGTCGTGCTTGGGCTTGCCCTTGTAGTCGTTCTTGATCTCCATGGCTTTAGGGCATTCGGCGATGAAGTGCCCATGCTTCCCGCACCGATAGCACATCCCCGAGCTCCGCCTTGCATTCTTGCGGTTCTCGTACATCCACCCAAACCTCTTGCTCAACAAGGCGAGATCATCCTCGCTCAGCACCTCAAAGTCCTCATCTGGCAAGGACACAAGACAAGACAAAGAAAAGCCAACAGAGTTGGCGTTAGTCCTCGATCCAGAGACAAGAGCCAAACTATGAGGATCAGTGTGGCTCTCGCTCTTGGCTCTCAAGCCACGATCAACCTCTGAAGACCTCAGCTTGGAGAACAGCTCGTCAAGCGACAGTGTGTCATACGCGCTCAACTCCTCAATGGCCTCGACCTTGGCACTCCACACGGACCTATCTAGGGCATGCAAAAGCTTGATAGCTTGATCATGATTCGTGTATGGGAGCACTATCACATTGGCCCTCATGTTGTTGACTATGCTAGTGAAGCGCTGAAACATAGCATCGGTCGACTCACCGGGGAGATGAGTGAAGTTCTCGTACTCTCTCCGGTAAGTGGAAAACATACGTGCTTGCACTTGGGCATTGCCAACATGAGCATTTCTCAACTTGAGCCAAATATTTCCGGCCACATCCTCTCCGTACACTCGATCAAACTCCGAGGCACCGAGAGCACGGAACAAGTAATCAACGGCCTTGCTGTTGGCCTCAAACATGTCCCGCGATCTTGGAAGCAGAAAACTAGCTGGATGACATAATGAGGATTCTGAGTGACCTCCCAGATCAGAGTTCCCTTCCCTCGCAAAAACACGCCCATGCGCCTCTCCCACATCGGGTAATTCTTGCCATCAAAGTGCGGAGGAGCCGACCCCTTGCCGTAATCACCCATGTTTGGATCATAGACTGGTTAGAATCAAAAAGATCTATAACCAGCTCTGATACCAATTGAAGGACCGAGTAGGGCGACCAGAGAGGGGGGCGAGTGAATGGGAGCCGATAAAAATTCTTCCCGAAGGTCGAACTCGGCCTATACCCTGATTGCCACTCCAAAAGCTCACGCACACAAAGGAAGCTCGAAATAAGGCACACACAAGCCTACAAGATCAAGAGACAAACCTAGGAGCAAAGAGCGGAAGCAATTAGACAAGAACCAAAGGACTTAGCCAAATCTGCGAAGTCCAAGGCGGACAGTCCGCACGGGTACGGTGGATAGTCCGCGAGTACAGCGGACAGTCCGTGAACCCCCGGCGGACAGTCCGAAATAGGACCCTGAGCAACCAGTGCTGCACCGGGAAAAATTGGACAGTCCGGGCAAGCACCACGGACAGTCCGGCAGCCCGCGGACAGTCCGGCCACCCTTGGCGGACAGTCCGACCAAAATCCCTGGACACCTCAGACAAACTTGGAGCCACCCCAGACAAAAAGCAACACCACGCGGACAGTCCGGCCAGCTCCCGCGGACAGTCCGCAAATTACTTGCAACCAAACCCTAGCAACAGAACGGATCGAAACGCGAGTGCGCACGAACACGGATGAACACGCGACAAACACAGGTCACGCAGACAGTCTGCACGGCACTGGCGGACAGTCCGCCAGGCTCGGATAGAGCAGAAAAAGCCTGACCCCACGAGATCAACTCTCCAAATCCATCACCGGATCTCCCAAACGCCAAAAGCTCTTGAGACAAGATTTGGGGGAGATGATAAGCAACATAAGAGGAAGCTATGCCCCAAAAATCTCGACCTCTAAGCCACTAAATTGTCAGGAATCGCGGATCACACGAACTCCACAAAGAACACGAACTCCGGCCAAAAACTCATGAATCGAAAGCTTTCCATGGCGTTTGAGGAGTCAAGATCATACACAAAGATGCGCAAGGCATCCACCCATGATCTCCTCAAAGAAATTCGAAGGAAAACACCCTCAAATCCCCGAATTGAGCAAAGAACGAAACTCCCCAAAAATAGCCCCGAAAATGACATGAAAATCACAGAGGACTAGGAGATCACCGCAATGCCGAATGCTTCCATACATCCAGAGGTCAGAGTCTATACAAGAATCTAGACTAAGGAAAACAGAGGAAAAAGAAGCAGTTCAGAGCAATCTACCGGGGGAGGGAAACCTAGGGTCTAAGAAAGAGAGATGCCATCCACCTCTCCGCTATTTATACGAAGTCCATCAGAGGGAGGTAAATGACCACGCTACCCCTACAACTAAAATGAAGATACAACCCCTCAGGGGCATTTTGGTCAAGTCTTCATCGGACGGACACGCTTCCACCGCGGCTTTGCTTCACCTCGACGCAAACCCCGCGATCACGCCACGTGCCCTTCGCCTCGAAGCTTCCCGAAGCTCCCGGATCACCGTCTCCGTCGCCTCGGGCCTCCGGGCTTGGTTTCGAGGCTCAAACCAAGAAACCGTCCACCGATGGTTTTGTGGGCAAACCAACAAACCCCGTGTGCAAGCTTCGGGCTCCATCCGCTACCTTGCACCGGCCCATGTTCACGACTTCAGCCCGCCAATCTTGCACCGCACGGCTCGCACTTGACCCCATCGGCCACCGGGTCCATCGAACCAAGCCTACTTGCCACTCCATCACCCGGAGGCCGCCATGGCTAAGGCCTTTCGCGCTTGTTCTTCACCTGCACCGACACGAGTCAAGCCGCAACCTGTACCTGCACACTTAGCCAAGCATCAGTCCACACAACGTTGTCAATCACTCATCACTAAGGAGCGACCCTTCACTGGTCCTCGGATACACCTGGTCCTCAAGGCACAATCAGAGCTTTGGGTCTCAGAGGGACTACGTGCCACGTTTTCCCCCTCGTGGTGCGTGTACTCCTCTAGTGAGACGTGACAGGTCCGTTGGTGGTAGGCGTGAGAGGGCTCCGCCTAGAGGTTTTGGTAGGATGGACTTTGCTAACCCTTCCTTTGAGCAAAGAGCTCGACACTAGTTTGACTCCTTTGGTACTAACCCCAGTGTTGAGTCACTTGCTCATTCTCGTTCTCATTTTTGATTGCAGGTGGGAGGATTGGAGGATTTTTGGTTGATCGACTCCGGTTGCTCACGACACATGACCAGAGATCGTGGGTGGTTCTCCAGCCTCACCCCGGTGAGTACGAGGGAGTACATCACTTTCGGGGACAATGGGAGAGGACGAGTGCTTGCTGAAGGTATGGTGAAGGTGAGTAGCAAGGTGACCTTAAGAAGTGTGGCTTTGGTCAAGTCACTTGGTTTTAACCTGTTGTTAGTATCTCAGTTACTTGACGAAGGTTTTGAGGTTCATTTTAAGTGGGGCACTTCTCGTGTGCTTGATTCTCGAGGCGATCTTGTATGTACGATCATCCCTGAGGGTCAAATATTTCGTGCCGATTATTCCCAGTCTATTGGTTCTCCTCGATGCTTTGTTGCTGGCATTTCGGTGAGGTTTGGAAATGGCATAGGAGGTTAGGACACTTGAGCTTTGAGTTGCTTTCCTGCTTGAGTGGTCTTGATCTTGTCCGAGGATTGCCTAAGTTAAATTTTGAGAAGGATTTGGTTTGTACTTCTTGTCGACACGGAAAGATGGTTGTTGCTTCTCACACCCCTCTGACTGCGGTCATGACCGAGCGACCTTGTGAGCTGTTGCACATGGATTTGGTTCGGCCAGCTCGTGTTCGCTCTACGGGTGGGAAGTGGTATGTTCTTGTTGTGGTTGATGATTTTTCGAGGTAGTCTTGGGTTTTCTTTTTGGAGGATAAGAGCGAGACATTTGGCTTTGTTCAAGACTTGATCTTGAGGTTGAAGAATGAGAGACTTGGTGATGCCATTCGAGCTATACGCAATGACAATGGCACGGAATTCAAAAACTCTCATTTCGACACCTTTTGTAGGGATCTTGGTCTTGATCATCAATACCCTTCTCCATATGTTGCTTGTCAGAATGGCGTAGTGGAGAGGATGAACCGGACCCTTTGTGAGATGGCCACGATGATGCTCGATGAGCATAGGACTCTTAGGCGTTTCTGGGCCGAGGCGGTCAATACCGCTTGCTATGTCTCAAATCGCATCTTCCTTCGTGCTTTCAAGAAGAAGACCTCTTATGAGCGGATGCATGGGCGACAACCCAAGGTGAGTCACTTTAGAGCTTTTGGTTGCAAGTGTTTCATTCTGAAGAAGGGCAAGTTGGATAAGTTTAACTCTAGATGTTCAGATGCTATTTCCCTCGGCTATGCGATTCACTCTATAGCATATCGTGTGCTCAACCTTGACACTAACCGAATCATGGAAACTTGCGAGGAAACCTTTGACGAGACACAACCATGTAGCTCTTCTACTTTTGTGTGTGCAAGTGACGAGGAGATTGGAGCAAGGATCTTTGAGGATGAGAAGGACGAAGATGGAGATGAAGATGATGATGGTGGTGATGCTACTTCCACTACTATGACGACGATCGAGGATGGTCCATCCCCTACATCCACTACGACTGAGGCTGTTTGAGTGGAGGCTGCTACTGAGGGGGAGATTGTGTCCAGGCGAAAGGCTCCCCGGCATGTTCAGGTGGAGCACCCACCGACGACGATCATAGGTGACCTTCATGAACGCACTACACGGTCGAGGTCAAGGAGCACTTCTCATTTCGCTCACTCTGCTTTTGTTGCGTCGTTTGAGCCCAAAGATATTCGACACGCTTTGTCTGATGAGAATTGGGTGAATTCCATGCATGAGGAGTTGGAGAATTTTGAGAGAAACCAAGTCTAGGTGTTAGTTGATCCACCACCAAATTGTCATCCCATAGGTACCAAGTGGGTGTGGAAGAACAAAGAGGGTGAGAATGGGATGGTTGTGAGAAACAAGTTGAGGTTGGTGGCTCAGGGGTTCAACCAGAAAGAGAGTATAGACTATGAGGAGACATTTGCTCCTGTGGCCCGTTTGGAGGCAATTAGGATCCTTCTAGCCATTGCCGTCGCTAAAAGGTTCAAGTTGTACCAAATGGACGTGAAGAGTGCTTTCTTGAATGGGGTGATAGAGGAAGAAGTGTATGTGAGGCAATCCCCGGGTTTGAGAGTGAAAAATACCCACACCATGTATAAAAACTCCAGAGAGCGCTCTATGGGTTGAAACAGGCACCGAGATCTTGGTATGGCAGGTTGAGAGGCTTTTTGATGAGCAAGGGGTTTGTGATGGGCACAGTGGATAAGACCCTGTTTCTCCTTAAGCATGGGAATGACCTTTTGATTTTTCAGATATACGTGGATGACATAATCTTTGGTGGCTCTTCTCATGATCTTGTTGCTAGATTTGCAGATGACATGAGCAGGGAATTTGAGATGTCCATGATGGGCGAGCTGCAGTTTTTCTTAGGACTCCAGATCAAGCATTGCAAGGACGGGACGTTTGTACATCAGGCGAAGTACACCAGGGACATGGTGAAGAAGTTTGGCATGAGCGACTCCAAGCCACTGAGTACACCGATGGGTACCTCTTCGGCTTTGGACGCGGATGGCGAACCCGTGGACCAGAAGGAGTACCGGAGCATGATCGGCTCCCTCCTCTACTTGACGGCGACGAGGCCGGACATACAGTTCAGTGTATGTCTGTGAGCTCATTTTCAGGCTTCACCGAGGACTTCACATCGGCAGGCCATCAAGCGGATTTTCAGGTACTGGAACTACACTCCTGAGTTTGGTCTTTGGTATTCTGCCTCCTCGACACTCAGACTTCACGGGTACTCCGATGCTGATTTTGCTGGGTGTCGATTGGACCGCAAGTCTACCTCTGGGTGTTGCCAGTTTCTTGGTTCTTCTTTGGTCTCTTGGTCATCTCGCAAGCAATCCAGTGTAGCCCAGTCCACTACAGAAGCCGAGTATGTAGCTGCTGCTAGTTCTTGTTCCCAGCTTTTATGGATGACCTACACTATGAGCGATTTTGGTGAGGAGTGCTCCCAGGTTGCACTCTTTTGTGACAGCACCAGTGCGATAAGTGTAGCCAAAAACCCAGTCCTTCACTCCAAAACGAAACACATCGAAGTGAGATACCACTTTCTTAGGGACAATGTTGAGAAAGGGAACATATCCTTGTCCTATGTACCTACCCAAGATCAGCTAGCCGACATATTCACTAAACCACTTAACCAAGTTACCTTCACACGCCTGCGAGGTGAACTTGGAGTGTGTTTTCCTTTCTAGCTGGGTCTTGGAGCTTCTCTTGTATATATGTGATATATGTATCATTTTGTTATTTTCCATGCATGCATTTTACTTTCTGTACAAAACCTGGTAGGATAGCCGTCTTTTGATCATTTGTGCTAGGAAAAACTTCTCTTATATAATTTGATCACTGATGTGCTATATGTGAGATATGTGCATGTTTTGTGAATGGTGATGTGAATGCTATGCTCTTGATGGTTTTGCCATATATTCATGATGAGATAGCTTTATGTTTGTGAAAATAATAAAATTGCTCCACTCATGAGTAGATACTTATCTATGCTCAATTTGTGCTCAAATGCCTATATCATGTTTAGTTTGTACTTGAGTATCATGTTCTCTTTGCTTGGGGTCAAAGACCCATTTGTCATTGTAAATGTTTAGCCCATTTGTTCACTTGTGGAAGAGCATAAGCTTCTTTTTGCCGCAAAGGCATTTCATGTACCATGTTTAAACTTGAAAATGAAATTGGTGTATGAATTGCCTTATGCTTGAAAAATGAGCTCTTGATCATGTATTTATGTTTTGATATTCATATCTTGGGTGCTAAACTGTTGCGTGATGTCTACCATGAGAAGTCTCATTTTAAGAAGTAGACACATGGCTCGGTGGCTTTAACATGACTTGAGTAGCTTGTGGGCGTTTACCATGATCTTGTGATGAGAATTTGTGATCTTGTATAAACTTTGGATGATCTAGTGTATTTGTGCTCAAAGTGCCATGGATAGGGTCTTGCTCATGAGATGAATGTTTCTTTGTGAAAATTGCTTAAAATGCTTTTGGCCATGTCACATGCTTATATGTCTCTACCTTCTTGATCGCAATGTGCTAACTACACCATGTCTACTTTGCTTGCTCTATGTCTCATTTTTAGCATTTTGTTGTGCTTTTTGTATATTTGAGAAGCTTGGTAGATTGTATATATGCCTTGACATGCATTTTTCATGGAAACAAGGAGAAGTGCTTCATATACCTTGATTCATGTATTGTCAACAAGGGGGAGAGTTTTGGGATATATATATGCAAGGGGGGAGAATTTTCATGCACCGGGAGTTTTTGCGGTAAATTGGTATGCATTTGTGAGATGTTGAATGTGAGGAGAAAAATTGAGAAGAAGAGGCTGCATTTGCTCAGGGGGAGTTTGCATATGTGCAAGGAGAGCTCCTTTGGTTTGCCTGAGTTTTGTGCTTTGTGCTGTGCTCTTTGTGAGCTTTGTTTGTCTCGGCTGTGTTGAACCGTTGCCCTTGCCTTAGGAGGCCGAGACTTGGTTTGGCGAGTGATCTTGTTTTCGCTTGTTCTTTGGCTTTGGATCACTTGCTTCGAGGTTTGTGTTCGTGGTTGTTTTCTTTTCTTTTTCTCTATGATAGTTACTATGGGTGTTGTGAATGCACTCACCAAGGGGGAGATTGAGGACCAGGTGTGTCTGAAGACCAGTGGAGGGTCGCTCCTTAGTGATGAGTGATTGACAACGTTGTGTGGACTGATGCTTGGATAAGTGTGCAGGTACAGGTTGCGGTTTGACTCGTGTCGGTGCAGGTGAATAACAAGTGCGAAAGGCCTTAGCCGTGGTGGCCTCCGGGTGATGGAGAGGCAAGTAGGCTTGGTTCGATGGACCCGGTGGCCGATGGGGTCAAGTGCGAGCCGTGCGGTGCAAGACTAGCAGGCTGAACTTGTGAACATGGTCCGGTGCAAGACAGCGGATCAAGGCCGAATCTTGCACGCGGGGTTTGTTGGTTTGCCCACAAAACCATCGGTGGACGGTTTCTTGGTTTGGGCCTCAAAACCAAGTCCGGAGGCTCGATGCGACGGAGACAATGATCCGGGAGCGTCGGGAAGCTTCGAGGCGGGGGGCACGTGGCGTGATTGCGGGGTTTGTGTCGATGCGAAGCAAAGCCGCGGTGGAAGCATGTCCGCTTGATGAAGACTGGACCATATTGCCCCTGAGGGGTGTGTATCTTCTATTTGAGTTGTAGGGGTAGTGTGGTCATTTACCTCCTTTGATGGACTTTGTATAAATTGCGGAGAGGTGGATGGCATCTCTCTCTCTTGAACTCTAGGGTTTCCTTCCCCAGTAGATTGCTCTGGACTGCTTCTTTTCCTCTATATTCCTTAGGCTAGATTCTTGTATAGACTCTGACCTCTGGATGTATGGAAGCATTCGGCGTTGCGGTGATCTCCTTGCTGTCTGTGATTTTCATGTCATTTTTGGGGAGTTTCGTTCTTCGCTTGTTTCGTGGATTTGAGGATGTTTTCTCTCGGATTTCTTTGAGGGGATCATGGGTGGATGCCTTGCGCATCTTTGTGTGTGATCTTGACCCCTCAAACGCCGGGAAACACCTTCGATTCGTGAGTTTTTGGTGAGAGCCTGAGTTCTTGGTGGCGGTTCGTGTGATCCACGATTCCCGGTGATTTAGTGAGTTAGAGGTCGAGATTTTTGGCGCATAGCTTCATCTAGTGACGCTTTTCGTCTCGCCAAAATCTTGTCTCAAGAGCTCTAGCCGTTTGGGAGATCCGGTGATGGAAAGGTGGAGTTGACTCCCGAGCTCGAGCAGTTTTTGGTTCTGTTCGTGCGTGGCGGACAGTCCGCCAGGTAAGCATGGACAGTCTGCCAGGGGCCAGTTCGTCATAGTTTATCGTGTGTTCGTGCGCGTTCGTGTTTCGATCTGTTTCTTCCCTAGGGTTTGGTTGTAGGCGGTTTGCGGACGGTCCGCGTGTCCTTCACGGACGGTCCGCGTGGTCGAGATTTTGTCTGGGGGTAGGGCTGTTTAATCTGGGGTTTCCAGCGAGGTTTGCCGGACGGTCTGCGTAGCCTTCACGGACAGTCCGCGACACTGGCGGACGGTCCGCGTGGCTCAGCTGGACAGTCCGATTTTCTCAGTGCGTCTCTGGTGGTTCTACTAAAGTTTTCAGTTAGTCCGCGTCGACGGTCCGGGCAGTCCGCCACAGCATTGCGGATGGTCCGCCCGTACCAGCCGGACAATCCGCGCCTGTTTTTCCAGAATTGACTAGGTGCTTTGATTCTTGTCTTGTGGTTCCGCGCTTTGCTTCAAGGCTTGTCTCTAGGACTTGTAGGCTTGTGTGTGCCTTGTCTAGAGCTTCTCTGTTGTGCACGAGTACTCAGAGTGGCAATCGGGGTATTGGCCGAGTTCGACCTTTGGGAAGAATTTTTATCGGCTCCCATTCACTCCCCCCCTCTCTGGTCGCCTATTCGGTCCTTCATCAACGCGAACAAACTCACAGAGAAATCCACAGCAAAACCAAAACTTCCTAGAATAAGGTCCCAGGGCGGTTAGACCATCCTACCCCAGGCAGTTAGACCGCCCCCTGCCCAGAAACCGAGCCGCAGGTCAACCCTCAACATCCCATCAACCAATCTCTCGATTCACCCCACGGATTGCAGCGAAACATTGGGATAGCTGGGTCACCTCCTGGACAACCTCTCCACCAAAGGATATCCACCGAATCGCTGTCAATCAAAAAGAACTCGGGAACCTCCGACAACTACCAAAATCGAAGGCCTTCCCACGGGTTTGGAGGAGAAAAATCACCAAGAAAAGAAGAACAGGGACCTCATGAGTGAATCCACCAACAAATCCCGCAAGGAAACACGTCCAAATCCTCTCCACGAAAATCCAAAGAAAAGGCTCCAAAAATCACCAAAAAAGAAAAATAGGAGAGACAACTAGAGCACTTGAGGAACCACGCCAAACCTTCTATACACACCATGAAAGGTTCATACAAGGTCTAGCAACCGCCACAAACATCCTTCCTCTCTCAAGATGTGAACACGAAGCTCTCTTGCTAGTCCTATGGGAAAATAGGAAGGAAAAAGAGAAAACTAAAGGGGAAAAAGAAAACCTTAAGCCAAGAGATATGGCAACCAACTCCCACCAACCAAGTATATATATCAGGTCCCTCGGTGGTGGAAAATGGCTCCAATACCCCTAAGGCGATACATACCCCTTAAGGGCAAATCTGAATTTTGAAGCTCTCTTCCATCGGATGGATGGATGCCCAGTGACCGCACCTTGCGTTCCTTCGATGCCAAGACTGCGATCCCGACGCGTGTCCTCTGCTTTGAAGCACCCGACACACCACGACACTTTGGGCAGTCAACTGCCCCTGGGGGGCGATCAGACCGCCCGACGTCTCGCTGTTGTGCCGTCGAGTCTCCGGGTCGGCTTTGTGGATCAACCGATGAACCCAGTGATTTTCTGGTGAACCACTGCAAGCCCCGCGAGCTTGGTGCTGCGTCCACGCCTTGCTCCTCGACTTGGCTGCCACGGTCGCCCCGGCTCAATGTTGGCTTTCGAATCAACCAACAAACCTGCTATCCAACATCGACTTGCTCTTCTCGCACCATGTGACTCGCACTTGATCCTGTCTGGCCACCGGGTCCGTCAAACCAAGCCTACTTGTCACTCCATTTCTTCATCTTCACTTGCACCAACACAGATCAAATCGCAGCCTACATCCACCAGACAAAGCACAACACCAGTCCACACAAAGTTATCAATCACTCATCACTAAGGAGTGGCCATCCACTGATCGTCGGACACTCCGGTCCTCAACTGTCCGTCAAGGGACCACGGACTGTCCGTCGGGGTCCTGCGGACTGTCTGTATGGTGACCACAGACTGTCCGAAATAGGCACCCGAGCAAATAGAGACTCCCCAAGAGAAAAACGATCCAAACGGACTATCAGTCACAAACAGTCCATCCTTTGCACACGGACCGTCCGCAAACTCACTGCAACAAAAATCAAACACTCCACTCAATCAACACGCGAACTCACATGAATTGGACGAACACACGATGAACAGCTGACGAACTCAGTCCACACGGACTGTCCGTGAGCACACGACGGACTGTCCGTCGCTCATGAACAGAACCAACCTGAGCTCGAAAATGAAGTCAACTCCAACTTCCCAGCCTTGGATCTCCCAAACCGCTGGATGGATTGAGTCCAAATGTTAGGTAGAAGATAAGCGTCTCTAGGAGATGCCATGCCTAAAATCTTGGAGCCCCAAAGCAACACAATCAACCAAAATCGCAAATCACCTGAGCACAAGCCTACACCAAGAACTACACCAAAAATCCACAAATCGAGGGCAAATCCCGGCGTTTGTGGGGTCAAGATCATCCATAAAGATGCACAAGACATCCACCCATGATCCCCTCAAAGAAATATGGAGAGAACCCCCTCAAATCTGCAGAACAAGCGAGGTACAAAAGCATCCAAAAATAGCTTCGAAAATGACACGAAAATCACAAAGAGCTAAGAAGGAGATAGCACTGCAAGGATGAATTCTTCCATACATCCAGTGGTCATATTCTATACAAGATTTATCTAGCCTATGGATCGAAGAAAATGGAAGTAAATCATCCAGGAGAGAGAGAGCTAGAGCCAAGAGAGAGATGCCATCCACCTCTCTACTATATATATGAAGTCCACCGGAGGAGGCAAATGACCACACTACCCCTACAACTTAAAAGGAAGATACACACCCCTCAGGGGCAGTTTGGTCAAGTCTTCAGATGTTCCCATTGAGCAGACACACTTCCACCACGGACTTGCTTAGCATCAATGCAAGCCCCACGATCACGCCAAGTGCCCTCTGCCTCGAAGCTTCCCGACGCTCCCGGATTGCCGTCTCTGTTGCGTTGGTCCTTCGGGCTCTATTTTGAGGCCCAAACCGAAAAACCATCCTCTGACGGTTTTGTGGGCAAACCACAAAATTCCGCGTGCATGCTTTGGTCGCTAACCGCCACCTTGCACCGGCCCATGCCATGACTTCAACTCGCTCTTCTTGCACCTATGCGGCTCGCACTTGACCCCATCGGCCACCGGGTCCATCAAACCAAGCCTACTTGTCTCTCCATCACTCGGAGGCCGCCTCGGCATAGACCTTTCACGATTATTCTTCACCTGCACTAACACAAGTCAAGTCGCAACCTGCACCTGCACTACTAAGTCAAGCATCAGTCCACACAACGTTGTCAATCACTCATCACTAAGGAGTGACCCTCCACGGGTCTCTGACACTCCTGGTCCTCAATCTCCCCCTTGATGAGTGCATTGACAACACCCATAGTAGCCAATTCAGAGAAAAAAAGAAAAAGAAAACAACCACGAACAACAACCCTCCAACAAGTGATCCAAAGCCAAAGAACAAGCAAAAATAAGATCACTCACAAGAGAAAGTCTCGCCCCCCTAAGGCAAGGCAACGGCTCAACACAACCGAGACAACAAGTTCACCACAAAGGAGCAAAGCACAAAGCACAAAATCAGGCAATACAAACGAGCTCCTCCTACACATATGCAACTCCCCCTGAACAAGTGCAATTCTTTCCACAATTTCTCCCCAACATGCAAAATCTCCACAAATTCAAAATTTCTCACCACAAACTTTCTCCACTATTTCTCCCCCTAGTTGACAATCCATGAATCAAGCTAACATGAAAGTGCATAAATGCATGTCAAAGCATATACAAGCTACCAAGCTTCTCAAATATACAAAGAGCACAACAAAATACTACAAATGAGACATAGAGCAAGCAAGGTAGACATGGTGTAGTTATCATATTGCCATTAAAAAGGTAGAGACATAGATGCATGTGACATTGTTGATGCTCACTAACTCTTATTTTTATGCAACAACAATACATGAAAAAGGACCAAAAAGATAAATCAACAGTAGTATAGGGCCTTGGACTAATGAATTCCACGAGTTTTGGTGAATTATATATTTTCAGGGACTATTCAGGAAAATGCGAAAAGAATGAATTCTAGAAGGCTCCAGAAGACTCCCGAACTCAACCGAAGTGGGCTCCAAGAAAATATGCATCTAGAAGGGACAAGAGGCCCACACGCGAAGGCAGAGCCCAGCCGGGGCCCAGCCCAGGCCGACCGACCCTATAGGGAGGCCGATCGGGCTCCCCCTGGCCCCGATCAGGCCCTATTTCGGGAAGGTTCCTCCACCACCTCTTAGGGTTAATCTAAACCACTTGTTTAGGTCAGTTTGATCCTACGGTGACGGATTATCCCTCCGGGCTATATAAGCAACCCCAGACCCCCCCTAGGGCATGGTATGCATCTCTCAGAAGATCATCATCATCAGGCCAAGACAGGAGAAGAAGAGGATACATCAGAGATAGGATAGCTACTTCATAGTTCAAGATCTAATTTCTAGATCAAGAACCTAGTTCTAGATAGAGAGTCAGATTCGAGTAGAGTTGAGCTTTGCTCGAGTTCCAGATCTGTAAGTTATCAAGATTCAGTTCTTATATTGTTTCTCAATGACTTTATGCTATTTCAATGTTATGTGTGCAATTGCTAAGTTCTTACTTTATTCTAGTAGTATATTTGATATAGTCATGATTAATGATAAGTCTACGCACTTATTCGTAGAGCTCCTAGTATATTACGTGCGTATGCTAGGTAGTAGAAAGTATGTAAGCATGGTGCTTAGATATAATTTACTTGCGGATTCACCTTATACTCCGGGTCGTGTGGTAGATCGTGGGCGTGACAGGCCTATTGAGTCCTTTGCAGTCCACCCCCCGAGTATAAGACTAGTCGAACAATGATTCTTGGGAGGATCAAGTTTCGTCCTTGATCTTCTTGGGTAATCTTCGGGGTGTTCACACTTATCCATGACTATGCTATATGTGATGATATGCTACATTAGAATAGATGAATAACTCAGTCTTTGTATGCTATATAGAATTGTGCCTCTTAAGTAAATCCAATTCTAATCTAGACTAGGAATAGTATGTTCTATGCTCCACATGTGCCTCTGCCTGTCTGATTTATCATTACTTTATCATTTGGCTTACCCCTGTTAAAGTATGTGCCATTCCATCAAAGTCCATAAAGTAGTCTATTGCCATCCCTATGTCTGTTGTTACATCCATACATCTTCCCTGTGGATACGATATTTTAAAACCCATCACCCCGGGTGAAATGCTCACCGGTATCCGTGCGCTTGCGGATTATCTACCATAATATTTCTGTAGGCTTATCTTATACCAACCAACATTTCTTGCGCCATTGCTTAGAATGGATTCTAGATCTATTCTTTGGAAGTTGCGTTAAGAAATGTCAACATGCATTTCTGGCGCCGTTGCCGGGGAAGATTGGATGGCTACCTTTTGAAAATCGATGGCTAGATACTTTAATGAGACTTTGTAATTTGGCACCTCTGCTTAAACAGAATTACCCTTGTTTGTTTTTGTCTATCTTATTTGAAGGGTATTAACAGGTTTGATTGTGATTCACCACACTTCAATTATTTGAGTGAAATCAACCAAGGAAGCTTTACACCAAGTTCTGAAGCCATGGCTGAGAAGACGTTGTTGGAATTCTCTGCTCCAAACATCAATAACATTCGCATTGGACCAACAATCGATCATGAATTCGAGCTTAAGCCTAGCCTCATCAACATGGTGCAAGCTGATCTATTCAGTGGAAAGGTACATGAAGATGCAAGCGCTCATCTCCAAAACTTTTTGGAGAAAGGCACCACCATCTCCATCAAGGACATTCCCAAGGAAACGATCCTACTCCGCTTATTCCCATTTTCACTAAAGGGAAGGGCGAGATAATTGTTCTACTCCAATGAAATCGACACATGGGAGGAATGTTCTACAACCTTCCTATCAAAGTTTTTCCCCACAGGCAAAACCAATGCTTTACGTGGAAAAATCACCAATTTCCAGCAGCAGAAAGGCGAGTCAATTCCAGAGGCATGGGAACGTTTGCAAGAATATATATCAGATTGCCCTCACCATGGAATAAAAGAATGGATGCTCTTACAAAGCTTTTACCATGGATTAAATCAAAAAGCGTCTGAGCACCTAGATGCAGCTGCTAAAGGATCATTCTTGTCACTCACTACGAGACAAGCCAATACACTTATGCAAAAGATATCTGAAAATCAAGGCTGGACCCAGAAGAACACTCAACACTGTCGTCAGAGTGAAGAAGAACAAGAAGATGAAGAGTTGAAAGAACTATCAACTAGTATGGACGTGCTGTTGAACAGGCTTGAGGAACGAGCCAACTTCAAGAAGGATCGACAAGCTTTACAAGATTCGATGAATACTTCAAGGAATTCAAGCTTGGTGGTCCACAAGTCAGCACCAACCCAAGAGAAAGACCTACAACCACGACCGACTTACGCAGGTAAGTATACAGGTAATAATTCCAAGCGACCTTCGCTACGAGAGTTAATTGAAGAACAGGATAAAATAACCAATAATCTCTCTAAGAAGCTTGTTGCTAATGATAAGATTCTAGAAGACATAAATGTTAAGATGGATAATTTTTCTGAAATCTTAAAAGATCAAGCTATCTTTAATGCTGAACTAGAATCAAAGTTATCAAAATTGTCTGCTGTTGCACCTGTTGCCACTAACCCTGAGCAGGTATTTAATGTCCGAACAAGAGGTGGCAAGCAAACAACAGATCCACCATATCCCAAGGGCTCAGCAAGACAAGATTTCCACGACACCAACTTCATACCATATCCAAGAAGAGTGAGAAAACCTCAAGTTGATGATCAATTTGGGAAGTTCATCAAAGTCATCCAGAAGCTTTATGTCAACATACCTCTACTGGATGCCATGCAAGTCCCGACATATGCCAAGTACATCCGAGACATCCTGAATAAGAAGAAACCTTTGCCAACTACGGAGATCATCAAGTTGACCGAAGAATGTAGTGCGGCAATCCTGAACACATCGCTCATCAAGAAAAAGGATCCAGGATGCCCCACTATAGAGTGCTCCATTGGAAATACTTCAACAATGCACTCTGTGATCTTGGAGCAAGTGTTAGTGTGATGCCCAAGGTTGTCTTCGACAAGCTCAAGCACCCTACCTTGGTTCCAACATCAATGTGTCTCCAATTGGCAGATCAATCAGTTCGCTACCCATCAGGAATCGCCAAGAATGTTCCAGTGAAAATCCGAGAGTTCTTGGTGCCAGTTGATTTCGTGGTATTGGATATGCACCCAGACTCTAGGGTTTCACTAATTCTCGGGTGACCATTCCTGAGCACCGCCAATGCACGCATCAATGTAGGCAGAGGGGAGATCACATTTGAGATCAATGGAAAGGAGGAGAAGTTTGCCTTCAGACCCAGACCAGAGCTCAGCATCAACGCGAACATGATCGATCAAGAAAAGACATCATCAGAAGGACTATTATCTCTGAAGACAGAGGATGCACCTGAATATTAGAAGACTTGGAAGTCCCGTTCGAGGACTCAAACTACGAACCCTCGTCAAAGCGTTGGAAGACAGCAGGAAATGGATGGAGGAGAGGGCACCCGAGTGGAAGCCAGGTGGGGCCGACCGGCCCCACCACCAGACCAGCCGGCCACCCCCCTTGGGCCTATATAAGCAGCCACCTCCTACCCAGTTCTTCGCACACACACCAGCCCAGAAAACCTCACCTTGGAGCTTTTGCAGTGCTGCCTCAAGAGAAAGGAAGTATAGGAAGAGAGTGGAGAAGAAATCCAAGGGTAGCCTAGCTCTAAACTTTTCTCTTACACCCTTGAAAGCCTTAGACACCATGTTTGGGAGAATCCTCAGACGCTCTAGTTCCAGAGCCAACTCCCAGCGGTCGATGAGTGTAGACTCTCAAGAGTCTCCCTCACCGGTCTCTAACCCCTCTCCTTCGGCATCGCAATCACAAGGAAAGATCCTAACCAATGATGTGCATTTGCACATCAGGAGAGGAGAAGAGAAGGAAAGGTATGAGAAACTGAAGAAACGTTCTTTTGTCCTTACACCCATGTTTAGCGAAGAATTCATGCAAGAAGCAGGCTTGAACTCTGAGTTCAGCCAGATTTTTGCTCTGCTGGGGTGGACCTCTTTTTATCTCACTTCTGAAAGGGGTTGCCGTCTCCTCACTTTAGAGTTTCTTTGCACTTTGAAATCCTCTAACGATGGGGTAACCTTTCGGTTGTTCCATCAAGAGCACACTCTATCTTGGAGAAGGCTGAGTAACGCCTTAGGGTTCGCAGAAGGATGTGCCTTAGAATTAGACTCGTCTCTTGAAGATTTTGATAGGCTACACCTCTGGACGGACGTTACAGGGAAAGAGAACGCACACTAGCCACGCACCAATGATATTCAGCATCCCACTCTCCGTTTCTTTCACAAGTGGATAAGCCTTGTCCTTTTTCCACGCAATGATAATGTCAGCGTGAGAGTAGGGGACATGCAGTTGATTTATGCTGCTCTGAAAAGAAAAACTGTGTCCCCTGTTAAGATGCTAGTAGAGCACTGGCTCTCGTTCCCCAACCTAGTTGGAGACGTAAGCTGCACCTCTCTGATCACCCGGATAGCCGATGACTTGGGCATCCTTGGAGATGCCACTTTCATCAGCATTGATACTCCTCGTGAGATCATCGGCTACGATTACTTCTGCCAAGGAAGATGGGTTAAGAAAATTCAAGAAAAATTGCACTATATCCACAATAAGGGCACAATCTCGTTACCTAACTCGGGATTGGGTATATATTCTGTGCAATCTTTTTTGATCAATGAGCAGGCACAACCGGTCCAGCAGCAACCTCCACGAACGTCAGCTCGAGCCTCATCGTCAAACTACGCCGGAGCTGACCCACTGTCCGAAGACGCCACGTATCGATCGTATGAAAACTTCGTGCCAACATACCCTCGTCGCGCGTACCAAGGAGGAGATTTACCATCACAAGGACCGAGCAACCTCGGAAGACAGGAGTTTGGAAGTGGCAGGTTTTACGCATCATCTTCGAATTTTGTACCTGCCCGTAACTCTTTTTCAGGATTCGACCATCAGTATTCTGCGACGTTCCGCCAAGGTGTCCATGACAACATGAGGATGCAAATGAGCACTCAGGATACCCACACCAACATGCTACGCCAACAACAACAGTGGATGGACCAGGCAGGACAACGATTAGAAGATATACAAGAAACCGCAGACGCAAACGCTGAACTACTGGCAAGCAAATTTCGCCAGTGGGGGATGTAGAATCAAGCAGCTTGGGGGAGAAGCCCCCAAGGTAAGTATCTACTATCTATTTATATATTTTTATTTTAAGTTTTGTTTAGTTTGATAAGTTTGAAATAATAATAAAATAAAATAAAATAAAAATTTCCCTTGTTTAAAATAAAGAAAGAACTAGAGAAGTATGCTAAATGGACATGATAAACAAATGCTCTTCATTGCTGCAAATGCCTAGCTTACCATCTTTAAAGTTCTCCCAAGATATGGATACAATGGTTTAGATTTTGAAACATGCTTTGAGTTTGAGATTCTTGTGGGAGCAATTTCTTGATCTAAGTCTAGGTGATTGATTGATTGACATGATTAAGCTGAGCTGCTGTTTATCTTGTTCAAAGTAACACTAAATTCTAGAGATTCACTTTTTAATCATAAAATTCATATATAACGAGTCTCCTGTATGACACAAGAATTTATGTCGTGTTAAAAAAAAGAGCCTTGTTAAAAATTTGCTCAGAATGTTCCAGTTTTATATCTCTCTATGCCTTCAAAGAGACTTGGGCATGACATAAAAAAAAAAGAAAGAGAGGAAAAAGTGAGATGAGAGAGGGAGAGAAATGAACAAGTGTTCTACTAGGCGAGAAGGGCCTACCTCCCTAAAAAGAATAAATTAGAGATGAATAATGGACACATGTCCGAGGGCGAGAAGAGCCCACATCTCTAAGGAGAGAGAAAAATGGACAAAAGTCCGGGGCGAGTAGGGCCCAACTCTCCTAATGTCATGTAACCCAAGGTTCTCTTAAGATTATTGCTAGAAAGAGAGATATATTTCAGGAACAAAAGAAGCAAAGGCAGGCTAAAGTTGAAAGTTTTTATGTTTTATCATATCAAGTTGTCATACAGGAGTACTCTAAGCTTTAACTTGAACATCTTTTTGCAAAACTCCAGAATTTTAGTGAAACCAAGAACTTGAGACATGGTGCTTGACTTAATTGTTATATCTTTCAACTGCTCAAGACCCAAGTACAGATAAAAGCCCCATGTTCTCAAGCAGATATAAGCAGGTTTTAAAAGTCTGACTTTTTCATCCTACCTTGGAAAATAATTTATTGTTGTAACACTGAGTCTTGCTAAGAGACTAGCAAGAGGTAAGCTTGGGGGAGTTTGTTGATGCTCACTAACTCTTATTTTTATGCATCAACAATACATGAAAAAGGACCAAAAAGATAAATCAACAGTAGTATAGGGCCTTGGACTAATGAATTCCACGAGTTTTGGTGAATTATATATTTTCAGGGACTATTCAGGAAAATGCGAAAAGAATGAATTCTAGAAGGCTCCAGAAGACTCCCGAACTCAACCGAAGTGGGCTCCAAGAAAATATGCATCTAGAAGGGACAAGAGGCCCACACGCGAAGGCAGAGCCCAGCCGGGGCCCAGCCCAGGCCGACCGGCCCTATAGGGAGGCCGATCGGGCTCCCCCTGGCCCTGATCAGGCCCTGTTTCGGGAAGGTTCCTCCACCGCCTCTTAGGGTTAATCTAAACCACTTGTTTAGGTCGGTTTGATCCTACGGCGACGGATTATCCCTCCGGGCTATATAAGCAACCCCAGACCCCCCCTAGGGCATGGTATGCATCTCTCAGAAGATCATCATCATCAGGCCAAGACAGGAGAAGAAGAGGATACATCAGAGATAGGATAGCTACTTCATAGTTCAAGATCTAATTTCTAGATCAAGATCCTAGTTCTAGATAGAGAGTCAGATTCGAGTAGAGTTGAGCTTTGCTCGAGTTCCAGATCTGTAAGTTATCAAGATTCAGTTCTTATATTGTTTCTCAATGACTTTATGCTATTTCAATGTTATGTGTGCAATTGCTAAGTTCTTACTTTATTCTAGTAGTATATTTGATATAGTCATGATTAATGATAAGTCTACGCACTTATTCGTAGAGCTCCTAGTATATTACGTGCGTATGCTAGGTAGTAGAAAGTATGTAAGCATGGTGCTTAGATATAATTTACTTGCGGATTCACCATATACTCCGGGTCGTGTGGTAGATCGTGGGCGTGACAGGCCTATTGAGTCCTTTGCAGTCCACCCCCCGAGTATAAGACTAGTCGAACAATGATTCTTGGGAGGATCAAGTTTCGTCCTTGATCTTCTTGGGTAATCTTCGGGGTGTTCACACTTATCCATGACTATGCTATATGTGATGATATGCTACATTAGAATAGATGAATAACTCAGTCTTTGTATGCTATATAGAATTGTGCCTCTTAAGTAAATCCAATTCTAATCTAGACTAGGAATAGTATGTTCTATGCTCCACATGTGCCTCTGCCTGTCTGATTTATCATTACTTTATCATTTGGCTTACCCCTGTTAAAGTATGTGCCATTCCATCAAAGTCCATAAAGTAGTCTATTGCCATCCCTATGTCTGTTGTTACATCCATACATCTTCCCTGTGGATACGATATTTTAAAACCCATCACCCCGGGTGAAATGCTCACCGGTATCCGTGCGCTTGCGGATTATCTACCATAATATTTCTGTAGGCTTATCTTATACCAACCAACATTTCTTGCGCCATTGCTTAGAATCGATTCTAGATCTATTCTTTGGAAGTTGCGTTAAGAAATGTCAACAGACATGGCCAAAGCATTTTTAAGAAGTTTTCACAAAAATCATTCATCTCATGAGCAAAGCCCTATCCATGGTCAATTTGAGCAAAAATGATCTAGATCACACAAAACTCATACAAGATCACAAGTTCTCATCACAAGATCATAGCAAACACCCACAAGCTACTTCATGTCATGTCAAAGCTACTGAGCCATGTGTCTACTTCTAATTAAAACTTCTCATGGTAGACAACATGTAATGGTTTAGCACCCAATATATATACAAGAAAGCACAAAGACATGATTATGAGCATATTTTTCAAGCATAGACATTTCAGAGACCAAAATCATTTTCAAATTTAAACATGGTACATGAAAAGCCTTTGTGGCAAAAAGAAGCTTATGCTCCTCCACAAGTGAACACATGGGCTAAACATTCACAATGATACATGGGTCTTTGACCCCAAGTAAAAAGAGCATGATTCTCAAGCACAAGCTAAGCATGGTATATGCATTTGAGCACAAAAAGAGCATGAAAAAGAATCTACTCATGAGTGAAGCCATTTTAGCATTTTCACAAAGAGAAGCTATCTCAGCATGAATATATGACAATACCATCAAGAGTATAGCATTCACATCACCATTCCCAAGGCATACACATATCTCACGTATAGCACATTATGGTTATCAAAGCATATAAGAGAAGCTCATCCTAGCAAATATGATACAAAGATGGCTATCCTACCATGAGAAAATGGATGCATGAAATGCAACAAAATGATACATATATCACATATATAAATGAGAAGCTGCAAGATCCACCTAAAAAGGGGAACACACTCCAAGTTCACCTCGCAAGCGTGTGAAAGTAACTTGCTCAAGTGGTTTAGTGAATATGTCGGCTAGATGGTCTTGGGTACATAGGACAAAGAAATGTTCCTTTCTCTACATTGTCCCTCAGATGAACATGGTATGTCGACGCGATCTATGGGAGCAACCCCGAAAGCATGGTAGCTAGAGTTAAACATTAAGCATCATCAACAAAGGTACAATAGATTAAGATTCAAACAAGAGTAGGTGACTACACATCAAGTTCCATTACAACTCCATGGACAAATGATAACTTTACCCCATCAAGACGCTAGGCATGGCACTGTTGAACATGGTGGATGCCTCCGATGAAGCTCGATCTTCGTTGTCCTTCAACTCCGGTGGCGCCACACAGGACCTCGACGTCCTCCTTCCTCGTGGCAACCTTCCTTGACCTTGGTGATGATTTCTCCCGAATGCTTTCTCCCTTTATCGACTCTCTCCCTTCTGGTCAATCTCGGAGGCTTCTCTGTTCGTCCTTCGTGAATGGCGGCTAAGGCAGGCTTTTAGGGTTCCACGTACTTGACACTGAAGAAAGGGGGCGACGAGCCGACGCCAAATGGGGGTGGGCCGGCCGGCCTGGGCCCTCCTCGACCCGGTTTCTGCCCGTCTTGCACCACGTGTCATCTTTTGAATTTTGGGCTTTTTGCTCCTTCGGATGTGGACTTTGAACGTTGTTATCCCCACGACCAAGTTAGGGGATCTTTACGCATGAACTTCCGATCTTTCATCTCGGTCCTCGGGAATACTTCATTGAAACACATCGGTCCTCGCCACCTTTGGAGGCAAGTTTGCACACGGTCAGAGCTCCTTGATTGACTTGCAAAATGTCCTCTGAAATAGGTGCATCTCCCATCATTAAGTGCATAAATTCCTGCAAAATCATTATACTCCAAAATTCACTTGCAACGGTGAACTTGTTACATCATTAGTATGCCTAGTGGCGGGTTAGTTCCAAAATGAAGTTGAAACCATAATGTAACAAGTGTTCTTCATTGATGGAAATCGACCACCAACATAGAGGGAGAATTGGATCGACATGTGGGCGTCTTCCCAATCTGTCAGGAAAGATGAACGACCTCATGACCGATTCCTTCGTCGCTGCCACGGCCAAGGCGTGGCAGGGCGGCGCACCCGCCTCCTCTGCCGGTGACGATGCCCCGGAGCTCCGCGTGTTCCTGACCGAGGTGGACGCGACCAAGGCCAATATGGAAGCGCTGCGGGACGAGCTCTCCCATCTCTGGTCTGCGAACGAGGCCTCGAGGCACGCCGTCGTCGTCGGATCCGGCGGTGGGCGCGCCACGGTCTGCTCCAGGCTCTCTTCTCCGCACGCCACATCCATGACCGCCGGTGCTGCTGCAGCAGCGGCGGCAGTGCTGGCGAGCTCTCCTGTGATAGACTCTGCGATGAGGGCGCTCGAGAGGCAGGCTGCCCCTCCGGGAGCCGGGTTCGGTGAGTCGAGGAGCAGTCAGGGGAGCGAGTCTTCGGCGGCACCCGTGCCTTGTGGCTGAGGCAGCCACCTTTGACACGACAGCGCGCGTGCGGGAAGAACGGTGCGGTGAGTGGGCAGCGTACACTATAAGGAATGTGCTGACTAGTGACGCAAAAAAGGGCGTTTCTCGTCATAAATCGCAATTAATGACGCCAGTTGTTACGAAAACGCTTCATCATTAATCGAGCGTCATAAACCACGATTAATGATGAGACCTTATTTCGTGGCGTCATGAGTTTAATGACGCATATAAATGAGTAACACTAAGGCGTCATAAGCTACATGCCATGTCGGACCAAAATCTGATGTGGCACGGTGTTTTGTGACAAACTGTTTTGTCATTAAGTTTTTTTAGAATGACACAGTACAACGCAGACACTCACAACACGCACGCACACTCACCCCTATGAACACACGCACGCAAACTCTACCCCTATGAGCACCTTCGAAGGACCGAGCACCGGCAGATCAGGAGATTCTCGAAGTCACCGCTAGCGCCTCGTCGTCGACGGGAACGTCGCTTACCACTTAATGCATAATGCCGGAAAATCCCTGAATAAATCTAGGAAAAGGTGCGAGCACCAAGATTTGAACCCTGGTGGGTAGCGTTCCACTGGACCGTTTCATCATTAAGTGAATTCAGCACATATTTTGTTGGGCCAAGCCCCAAAAGCCTTGTCGTCATAGATTGAATTTGGCCCACTTAATGTTACGCTGAGCCCAATAGTTTTGGTCGTCATAAATTGGTTTTAGGCCTTATCATGGTTGGAATGAACCCAATAAATGTGGTCGTCATAGATTGTATTAAACCTTATTAAGGTTGGATTGAGACCAATATTGTTCTCGTCATAGATTGTTGTAGGCCTTATTCTGGTTGGATGGAGCCCAATAATTGTAGTCATCATAGAATGTTTTAGGCCCGATTTTAGTTGGACCGAGCTCAATAATTGTAGTCGTCATTAATTTGTTTTAGGTCCAGTACTGGTTGGATCGAGTCCAATATTCGATGACGTCATAAATTGATTTAGGCCCAAATGATGTTGGACCGAGCCCACCAATCGCTGACATCATTTTGGATTCGGCCCAGTTCTTTTTGGATCGTTTTTTGAATTCGTAAAAAATAATAGGCTGAGGTGGCAAGCCCATATAATTTTTTGCCCTGGTATTTTGGGCTGCAATCCAGGTGGTGCTTAATTAAATATAATTCAATCTCATATTACAAGCTAATCAATTCAGTAATTGACATCACCAATAATATTTCCATACCATTGATACAAATAAATATTTCGGATCACATATGACACATTATTATCAAGGAACACAAAACAACCACAAGTAGATTGTCAATAGGAGCTCACAAACCAATACACATGATATCTCCCTGCTTACAAATAAAGCTGGTCTTGAAATAGAACCCACTAAGATAACAAAGCTCAGTACTCACAAACTAGCACAACTAGCTTGGAGGACACAAGCAGAAGACTAAGAAACACAGTGGCCTTACCCAAGGCACGAGCTTAGCAGTTGACGAAGGAGGGTCTCATTAGTTTCTACTTGTTTCTTTAACCTCTCAATCTCATCAGTCTGCACTTTCATTGCTACATCTGAAGCTTGTGCCTTGATCTTCAAGTCTGTCAAAACTTGGTACTGTTCAACAAAGATTTCACCAAGGTCAGCAACTTCATCTAGCGCTCCCAAAGAAACTTCAGGTCTTGACCATGTAGCGGCAGCTCGATAATCTCGAGGCATGTAATCAATGAATGGCTTTGACTTCACATTGGAGGGACAGGAATTTGATATTTGAACCGCAAGGATTGTCCTCAATATTTCAGCCTAAAAATGAAAGGAGAAGTCAAACTTGAACCTTAAACAAAGCAAGCAAATAAACTTAAGAATAATTCTAAGAATAAAGTAGCAGGATAATCATGCGTTCGGTTACATACCACGACATGTGATTGAATCTCAGCAATGCAGGAGTGGGATGCTAGGCCCAGCACAACAAGTATTAGGTCAGTTGCCTTAGATATCTGGAATAGAGTGTCTTGTGACCATTAGTAAACTTGCAGATAGATCTAGACACTGGTTAGCTGTCAATTGCAAGGAGTATTGACCATCTACAAATTGATGCGTAGAAATTAAAAAATGAGTTCACGAAACAACATATGTGAACTAATGGCCCCCTCCTAACTTGTGTTACAAATCAGGAACTGGATCTAGAGCGGTCAAGCTAAGAGAAGGATCTCAAATCTAACACAATAAACAAAGCAAATTACTTTCTAAGCATGGCTCATCGATTAAGTTGTGTTACAAATTAGTAATTGGATCTAGAGCGGCCAAGGTAAGAGAAGAATCCCAAATCTAACACAATACACAAAGCAATTTACTTTCAAAGCATGGCTCATCGATTAACTTGTGTTACAAATCAGTGACTGGATCTAGAGCGGCAAAGGTAAGAGAAGCATCTCAGACCCAACACAATGCACAAAGCAATTTACTTTCTAAGCCAACGAAAATACTCCTAGGGGACTAGATAGAAAAGGAAATGAGATTCTCACTTGTGAAGCTCCAAGATTCAGGGCCCATGGATTGAGGGGGCATCGAGAGCCGGTGCTTGCGCCACATCCTCGCTCAACTGCTCAGCTTGGCCAGCACAGTAGACACAAGCAGAACACCAATATCTACCGCCCACCATCTCGCTGAGATACCCCTCCCCTTCCACTGGTGACGGCAAGGTCGGACCGCCACCGCAGATCTAGCTGAGTAGAGTTATGATTTTTGGAAATGGAAGGCGGGAGTTTAGTGGTGCAACGCGGTAGTAATGGAGTAGAGTATTTATTATTTGGGGGAGGCAAGAGAATACAGAATTTGAAAATCCCTCTTTCCACTTGCTGACCACGAAATGAAATTTGGTAAGCTGCACTTGCTTCGGGGCCACTGACAAGTGGGGCCATGCAAGCACGGCCCCATATTGTCAATTAGTTTGGGTGGGATTCCGATGGCGTACAATATAGGCGGGAGACGGATATCTGGAAGAGGCCCACACTTCAGTGAAGCTGGGTGTGTTTCCAGTCGTAGATCACAAAGCCTAACAACTGCTTCTCCCACTATAATGCCTACACGTCTATTTTTTTAAGTCATGTAGATATAAGGATCTTCCTTCTGCGTTCTTATCCGGACCAAAGCACACTCGTGTACCCACCAAATATTTCGCCTGCCTACCAGTGAAAAAGTCTGCATATTCCGCCCTATAATTGTGACAAGATTCATGAGCAGTGTAGGCCTACATATTCCGAGCATCCCACGTATTTCCATGGCTACTGTAATCCCGTGAGGCACGCTCTGCCATAAGGTGCACGCTGCCTTGTGATCGGTCATGGTTTGATAAATAGGCATGCCCCCAAGGCCTTTGCTCATTGCCTCTTCATCCTCCACACATTGTGCTAGCATACCTCTATTTGGTTCTGCACGTTGTGAAAAGAGGTGAGCTCTTAGCTTTCGTGTTGTGTTTTTACAGGTTACCATCATTGTTTGTGGTCAGTGCTTATCATGTTTACTTTATTCACAAGTATGTGTAGGATGATGGCTTCTGATGCGAATGGAGGAACCACCAACTTCCATGCTATGCCACCTCCGCAGCGGCTAGGATACATTGATCCATATGATCTGTACGACATGGACGAAGCGGACGAGGAAGCAACGGAGGAGATGAAGAAAGATGCCTTGGCTTGGCTGCTGGAGCAGGGTTACACTCGTATGCTTCACCATGGTCGCTGTGTGTGCCCTTACTGCAATCTTGCCTACCAGCAGTGGGGTTTCCGTGACATCCTGCAGCATGCTTCTGGCATTGGTCGCTCGGGACGTACCATGAAGTCGAGGGGTAGGCATCGTGCATTGGAGGAATATCTCTGCACGGATCCTCGTTATGCTACATTCCATTGTGCATTAGGTATGACGGAATAGGCATGTGCATATCCATCTCCACGACTATGTCTGTTGTCTCCTCATTGCCAAGTCCGAAGGTTTTGTTGCTAGGTGTGTGCGTGTGCGCGCGTGCCTGTGTCAGTTCCACTGTACGAGTGTGGGTCTATGGGGATGTATCATGTATGTGCACATTTAAGTTGAATAATTTGGGCAATGTGACCATCATTTACATTGTGTATATTCTTGGCAAAACGGTGAATTTGGTCAAACAGTAAATTGGTGAAATCGGTCATCATTTACGTGTGTATCTTGCAATGCGGTGCGGTGGGATAAGAATAAAACATCACATGACAAGACATTACATCTCAGACTATGACAACGCATCATGACCAGGGAAAAACACTGAAGCAAGGAAGGTGATCATGTAAAAGAAGAACACCAATGTTCTTCATGGATAACATGGGATACAGGGGATTTTCCTACCACTACAAGGTTCACATAGCAGGAAAACAGGGGATCGATCTTTCTATCCAAAAGAAAACATACCATTGATCTTTCCATCCACAAGACCACCTATATGAACATGAAAAAGAAAACCCAAATCCGAGTAATCTACGTCGACCCCTTCGAGGAGTTCCCGGATGACTCTAGCGTCGTGGGAGCTTCAATGGTTGGGGGAGCCACGGGACCGGGATTGGCGGGGCTGGCATTTGAAGGACCAGCGCTGACGTCCATCTTCTTCTTGGTCATCTTCGAGTCCACCTCCTCCTCCTCATCCTCCTCCTCCGCACCCTTCTTCTTCTTCACCCACTGAATGTCCTTGAACGAATCAAGCTTACCGGCCTTGTCATCCTTCAAAAGCTGCCTCGCAAACACCTGCGTCTAACGATTCATCTTCTTGGCCTCCACCCGCTTCCTCTTCTTGGCTGCCAATCGCTTCTTTTTAGTGGCCCCCCACGTCTCCAAATAATCCTCATCCTCTTCCTCTTCCTCTTCATCTTCATCTTCATCCTCTTCCACGTAGTCGTACTCGTCCTTGCTGTCCTCGCTCTCTTCCCTTTTCATGTCTTCTACATCAGTTTCACTCAACGAGGGCTCGGATGGCTCCCATGCGCTTGGTTGGGGGGAGTCGGGCGGTGTCCCAACGAAGGAGGGGTTGGAAGAGAAGGGGGAGGTGGGCAGTCGAATTGGAGAAGAAGGCATGGTGGTTGTGGTTTTTTGGAGGAGAGTTTGAGACAAGGCAATGGAGGGAGTTGGGAGAGTCCGGTTTATTAATAGATCTCAGTTTCAGGGAAAGGCAGGGTGTCTCTTTGGGAGTTGTATCACAGTAATGCAAGGAGGCGCCTCGATCTCCAATAATGTAACGGTCTTTTGCAAAGGAAAATACTATGTAAATTTGTAATCTTAGTGAATTTGGAGCAAACTATATTTGTAATCTTCAACATGCAAAGATGAATTGTTTCACTGCCATTAAACCGGATGTTTGGGTTTGGGATGCATTAATAGATCGGATGTTTGGCAAAGGGAGACCGGATGTTTGGGTCTAGGAAAAATGTATAGAAAGGACAAATATTTTCGGTGCTGTAAAAGATGCTTGTTTTGATTTTGGGCAAAGGTGATCTAGGATTTCATAATTTATGAGAGAGAGCTAAAATATGATAACATTTATATTGAGACAAGGAAGAGAGATGGTCAGGGAAACAAAGCAGAAACAAGGGGATTGATCAACAAACAAACGATAACCAAAATCACAAACATGGTTTGGGTTTGGGATGCATTATCTTTTCGGATGTTTGGCAATAAGAGACCGGATGCTTGTTTTGAATTTTGTCAAGGTAAGCAACGATCACATTGCTATTTCTTATTAATCGTCTAAGATTGATCTTCAACCTCTCCAGATACATGCATTATTCCAACTACTCCGTACATAGCTGTGGCTTAGCTAGAGTGTGTTGATGTGAGGGGTGTGGTACACTGCCATTAGATATGAAGTAAGACAACAAATTGGTTTGAAGTAAAACCATGGCTACTCTGCCTAGCGTACACTACATGGGAACAAGACATGGTCAAGACAGCCAAGTAGACCCAGCGTTTCATCCATAGTTTTTTTCATTGTTCATGTGGTACGCTAGGAAACGACCAAATGAGATCATGCTATTCCATAGGCACGATCGGATGTTTGGGTCTAGGAAAAATGTACAAAAAGGACAAATATTTCTGGTCCTATAAAAGATGCTTGTTTTGATTTTGGGCAAAGGTGAACTAGGATTTCATAGTTTCTGAGAGAGAGCTAAAATATGATAATATTTATAGGGAGACAAGGAAGAGAGATGGTCAGGGAAACAGAGCAGAAATAAGGGGATTGATCAACAAACAAACGATAACCAAAATCACAATCATGTAGGTCCAATAGGGGCAGATGTTCTTGTCTACGAAACACGAACAGATCGGACAAACATGAGACCATGTTTCATGGAAATGAAAAGTTACTAATTAACATCACAATGTTCACATACATAAGACAATGTTCCCACGAAATCTAAAGATACTAATTAACATCACAGATAACATAACAGCATTGATCTTCCACTGGCGCGACTCACTCACTCCATCTACATCCATCCCTCGTTTTTGGCCAAGATGCGGTGGCGGCTCCACTTCTTCATGTTGTCATCCCTCAGGGCCTTAGACCTAGCCATCCCAAGCATGTGGTCCTTGATCTCATTCAGGTTCCTCCACCGGTGCATACGGTTGGGGCAGACAGGGCACCCGTAGGTGTTGCTAGTGCGGTGAAAGACGCGCAGAGCAACAGTCTTCAGATGGTCTGTGTCAGTTTAGGTGTTGGAGTCGGAGTCGGAGTCGGAGTCAGAGTCAAACTATACAAGTGGTGGAGGAGGCTGGGAATCCGCCAGTGACCTACAAGCAGCTCCAGGCATCGGCGGGTCGACATTGGTAGCGTCGCAGCAGGGCGGCTCTCTGCCGTGGAATTGACACCTTAGCCACTCTAAGTAGGCGCAGATGAAGTGGAGGCCGCGCAGTGACAGCCAGGACCCGGATTCGGCTCCTGAGGAGGCGGTGGCCAAGAGGCTGGCAACACTGCCGGACCGACGATCAGGGACGGGTACGGCCATGCGCCTGAGCTCTCTATGTCTGGGGGAGACTGATTTCTTCATTGCGTCAAACGGGCAGTAGGACTGAAACGGGAGTGTTAGGGAAGAGAACTATGGGTAGAGTGGTTTGGAACTGGTGAGGACGTCGATGGTGGTAGGAATACAATGGCCAGCTTCCATGAGAAGTTGTGCAAGCTTATGTGACAAGCTAAGCAACGGGCCTCTAGATCGAGTGGCTGCCATTCATCTTCAATCTTTGAGTGGCTGACGTATGGGTACCATCTGGGTATACCCACACATCACTAACCTCTTGTTGATGGCAACCACCTTCCATGGGACGATTTGGCAAGCTTCCCTGGGAAATTAGGCAACAGGCGCCTCGGCCTGTCGAGGAAGGCTACAACCGGATGTTACTGATAAGAAAAATTGACCATACTGGACTAAATTGTTTGTTGATTGGTGGGCAAAACAGGATGGCAATGGCCGTATCTTACTGATTTGCAAAAGTGACCGGACCAGACTAAATAGTTCAATGATTTGTTAGGAAAATACGATCGCATTATTCGAATGAATATCCATCCAAAGTAGGAAACATAGTCCACATACATAAGACAATATTCCAACAAAATCTAACGATGCTAATTAACATCACAATTAACATAACATCAAAATGTTCACATACATAAGACAGTGTTCCAACGAAATCTAAAGGTACTAATTAACTTCACAGATAACATAATAGCACATGTCTTCCACCAGCGCAAATCGCTCACTCCATCTACATCCATCCCTCGTTCCTGGCCACGACACGGTGGCGGCTCCACTTCTTCTTGTAGTCCTACCTCTGGCGCGCAGAACTGGCCATCCCAAGGATGTGGTCCTTGACCTCATTTAGGTTGCCCCACCGGTGCATATGTTTGGGGCAGACAGGGCACCCATACGTGTCGTTGGTGCGCAAGAAGAAGCGCAAAGCATCACCCCGGGGGACCGGAGGGATGTAGCCGTGGTGACAGTCCTCAGACGAGTCTGTGTCAGTTTAGGAGTCGAAGTCGGAGTCAGAGTCAAACTCACCAGTATGAAGGATAACCGTAAACGTAAGGTTCCGAGGCGGCGATGGTGACGAGGTTGGATACCCGCCGGCGAGCCACCAACTACTCCTAGCAAACCGTCAGCGATCGACGGCGGGTCGACATTGACAGTATCAGAGGGCGGCGGTGGCAATGGTGGAGGAGGCTAGGAATCCGTCGGTGAGCCACCACGTGCGAAGTGGTGGCCATCACGCGGCGGCACCCAGTCACGGGCGCACAAAGAGGATGTGGCACCAGAGGATCGGTTGATGCACAACGGTGAGAGCCGACGCGACGGGGAGCCGGTGGAGGATAGCTGGCACAATGGGGAGACTGAGGCGCGATTATTTAGGAAGCCGTAGAGTGGTTCGGAGCTGGCGAGGATGCCGATGGTGGGGGTAGGAATAGAGATTTATGTGGAGTTACTCACCTTGCTTGGGAAGTTGTGCCGCTTTGGTGAGAAGGTAAGCAACGGGCGCCTCTTGAGTGGCTTCCCTTCATCTTCTACCGTTGAGGGGCTGATGTGCGGGTCCTTGCGTCGTGTGACCAACACGTTTGTGATCTTTTGATGATGGCAGCCGCCTTCCATGGGAAGTTGTGGTACGAGGATGGCAACAAGGCGGAAGTTACTAATAAGAAAAAGTGACAAGACCGGACTATATTATTTGTTGATTTGTTGGCAAAATAGGTTCACATTTTTCGAACGAACATCTATCCAAAGTAGTCCGTAGGAGGAAACAGAGTTCTCTGATCTTACAATCAGCAGTATCAAATATGGAGGGACCAAACTTAATCAAAAACTACTAATTAGCATTACAGCTATGTGACACTTGTTATTGTTGGCAATTAGCTTTTCATCCAGTCTGGTTCGTCGAGGATCAAAGGCGCTGCCTCGGTGTTGAGTAGGAACGGCTCCAACATCAGTGGCTGAGTGGTTGGCAATGCCGCCGGCCCTTCGAGTAGGGACGGGAACGATCATTCCCCTGAGCTCTCAGAGATAGTCAGCGTGGTAGGCGAACTTGACATTAATGGTCGAGCAGCTGGTAATGCCACTGGCCTGTGGAGCATGGACGGGAACGGTCGTGACCCTGAGCTCTCCGGGACAGTCGGCGCGGCAGGCACACTTGACATCAATGGCCGAGCGGCTGGCAACGCAGCCTGTCAAGCAGGGACGGGAATGGTCGTTTGCCTGAGCTCTCCGAGACAGTCGACGCGGCGGGCACATTTGACTTCAATGGCCGAGCGGCTGGTAACGCCGCCGGCCTGTGGAGCAGGGACGGGAACGGCCGTGCCCCTGAGCTCTTTGGGACAGTCGGCACGGTGCGCGTATTTGACATCAATGGTCGAGCGGCTGGCAACGTCGTCGGCCTGTCGAGTAGGGACGGGAATGACTGTGCGCCTGAGCTCTCCAGGACACTCGACACAGCAGGCGTACTTTTCATCAATGGCTGAGTGGCTGGTAATGCCACTGGCCTATGGAGCAGGGACAGGAATGGTTGTGCCCCTAAGCTCTCCGGGACACTCGACATAGCGGGCGCACTTGACATCAATGGCTGAGCGACTGGCAACGCCGCCGGTATGTCGAGCAGGGACGGGAACGGCCGTGCACCAGAGCTCTCTGGGACAGTCGACGCGGCGGGTGCACTTGACATCAATGGCGGAGTGGAGGGCCACAGCTGCCACATGCGGCCAGCCCGGCCTCTCAGGCACTCCACCCACTGCACACCAGCTTTATTGCTCCGACGAGAATGGTACCTGCCCCCCCTCTCCCCGGCATGCCAGCAATGCCTGCGGTAGTTGGCGCAGAGCATGTCCGGCCCCATCGGGCCGGCCCTCCATTGAGGCATTTTTGTCCTGCCGCAGTCGCCACATCTTCGCCCCGCTGGAGCTTTAACCGGCGTGGATGGTAGGAGAACGAGCTCCACAGGAGGCACGTGATGATTGTCGACGACCATTGGGGGAGATACTTTGAAATGCACATAGAAATTAGCGTGCTCAAATAGGTGGAAAAGGTCGAAAGAACAAAGAAATCAATTGATTTGGGAGAGAGGAAGACGGTACTTGCGCCGATAGGAGGCGATGCCTGTTGACAGTTGTTAAGTACCACTTTCAGCCATCAATATTCTCACATAAATGGAGGCATATGCATTATTTACTTGCATTTTCGTTTGAATAATGTAGTTCCACTTGTCCTTGGAGATTATTTGTATGTAGGTGAAATAAGCATGAAAAGAGATGGAAACCCACCTTCTATGAAATGACCCATGCCAACTCAGCTGAGGAGATGGCTGCCACATAGGAAACATGTGGCAATCCACGTCACTGATCCAAGGGAGGCACTCACCGATTAATCAGAGAGTGACACATGGACTTCACAAGGATCCATGGGCCCACTAGAGCTCCAACTTATTAGGAAACTTGGCATGCACAAGGGAGTGATCAAAGGGCCCACATGTCAGCCACCCAGAGGAAACACAAGCCAAGAGGCGACCCTAGGGGGCCGGTCAATCCTAGGATCAGCCGAACTGACCTAGTGGCCGTCCAGCCTGGCCCTCCACGTGGTGCTTGCTCATTGGTCACTTACTGCATCCCCGGGTGTTTCGAGGCCATTTGGTGCTCCGAGCAAGCCTGGTCCTTGCCTATAAATAGAAGGGGAGGGGCTCCATTTCTCACACACCACTCTCTCCATTCTCCTCTCACTTTTAGTTTCCAATGCTAGGGGGTAGGCTAGAGTAGATCTTATTCAGGTTCCAAGTCTACTTTGGAGTCTAGGTATGAGTTCTCTTGTATCTTTATTTCTTTGTATGACTTTGATCTACTTCAATTATTTAGCTATTTCATATAAAGTTGTGGTAGATCATATGATTGATATGTTCTTGAGTTCATCCATTGTTCATCATTTAGAGGCTCGTGTTCTTCATGAACACTACCTTTCGATCCAGTTGAAGGATGATTTACTCATTCCTTATGTGTTTGTTCATAAGTTAGAGGCTTGTGTTCTTCATAAACACGACCCTTTGATCTTGTTGACTAGACATAAGAGAGTTTGTATCCGTTCGTATGACTAGCCCTAATTTGATCTTGTTCGATAGCATGTTTGTGTTGCATGAAGTTTGTGTTTAAGCTACGGTACTAGGTCTAAGTTGACCAGTCTTCTCGTGGCTCTCACCCTGGGTCACAATAGCCCAGGCCGGGTGAAGTCTAGCAGCAACGCAGGCATGGTGCCTGGGTTGTGTGGCCACATTATTTATGAGCATGCCCAACGTAACGATTGAGGTAGGCCACAGTTGTGACAGCTGTTGGACCCTTTAAAACCCTCCGCGTTAGGGTATTGCTGTAGGAGTCTAAAGGATAGTTTCGCAGAGTGCTGGTCATCGCGGGCTATCTCCTCGTTTGTACCTGGTTGATGAACCTTACCTTTCAAGCAATGCTTTATGCTTATCTCTTGTATCATCTAACTCTGTATGTTTAGTACCATAGAGCCTAGAGCTAGCTTCGTATGTCCCCCCTAAGCTGTAGTGTGCTAGAGTAGAGGTAGATGAGAGTGTGTGTCACACTACCCCTATCATATCATTTATCTTGCCCATGTCTTTGAGCTGTTGTCTTCTATATCTATCTTTTGGTTTACATTTAGTGCAAAAGCATAAGTCTTGATATCCGCCATTACCTTCCACGGATACGATACCCTTGGAACACTCACTTCCCTGGGGAAATGCTACAATGGTTTATCTATGTGCTTGCGGATTCGTTCATGATCGTTACATTTACCTATGGCAAGCGAGAAACCAAGTTGATATGTGCCTTGGTTTGTATATGATGAGCGATTGACTGGATGTTTTGAGGCTTTGTGTTGAGTGTGTTTCGTCAGGTTGTGTTGTCGGTTGTGTGTCTTTTATTCATATGTTTATGTGGCGTGTTGTCAATGCACTCGTGAGGAGTGGTTGACAACGTTGTGTGGACTGACTCTTGGCCTAGTATTGCAGGTGTTGGTTACGGCTTGGTTTGCGTTGGTGTAGGTGAAGAACAAGCGTGAAAGGTCTATGCCAAGGTGGCCTCCAGAGTGATGCAGAGACAAGTAGGCTTGGTTCGAGGGACCCGGTGGCCGACGGGATCAAGTGCGGGCCACATGGTGCAAGAAGAGCAAGACAAAGTCGTGGACATGGAGCCGGTGCATCGGTGGTAGTCAAGTCAAGGAACGAGGCAAGACCGAGTAGACCGTCCGGGCACCGGAGGTGAAAGGCTTGACGTGGTCGACGCTTGGCGTGGTGAGGACGGGCCGTGTACGCGGGGTTTGGTGGTTTGGCCACAAAACCATCGGAGGACAGTTTCTTGGTTTGGGCCTCAAAACCAAGTCCGAAGGCCTAACGCGACGAAGACAGAGATCCAGGAGTGTCGGGAAGCTTTGAGGCGGGCGACACGCGGTAGGATCGAGGTGCTTGCGTCAGGAGGACGCGAAGGTCTGATGGATGCACGACCGTCCGATGGTGAACTTCATGTGTTGACAAAAATGCCCCTGTGAGGGCTTGTATTGTATCTCCTAGTATAGGGGCACTCCGGTCTTTTCCGGAGGGCATATATATAGGAGGAGGGGGCTGAATTTTCAGCCAACTCTTTGGCTTAGTTGGTGGGAGTGCTCTTTCATTTTGGGGTGCTCTTGGGGAGAGAGGGAGAGGAGAGTGTGTGGCTCTTTGTTTGGAGCTTTTTGCCATCCAGGATTTGCAATTCTTGGAGTGGCTTGTAATCCAACATGGCATGAATAGTCAGAGTGAATTAGTCTCTCAAATCTTGTGCAAAATCCTCGAGCAAATTCTATATCCTTCTAAATTCCCGAGTTGGTTTTTGTGCTATTTTCAGAGCTTTTTGGTTCGATCCTTGTGCGTCGATTTGTAGGCTGTTTCCTTCCGGATTTCTTTGAGAGGATCATGGGTGAGTGCCTTGTGCCACTTTGTGGATGATCTTGACCCCTCAAACACCGGGAATCGGGCTCTATTTGGTGAGGTTTGGATGAACTCGAGTTGGTGCTTTGTGTGCACGAGATTTGCGATTCTGGTTGATCGGATAAGTTTGAGGTTCCAAGATTTTGGGCATAGCTTCTCTTAGAGACGCTTCTCATCTACCCAAAATTTGGGATCAATCCATCCAGCAGTTTGGAAGATCCGTCGATCGGAAGTTGGAGGTGTTTTCGCAGGGTTCGCGGCTCTGCTTCTGCGTGCAGGGCGGACAGTCCGCGAGTGCGGGGCGGACAGTCCGCGGGGACAGTGTTCGTTGTGTGTTCGTCGAGTTCTTTGCGAGTTCTTGCGTGCCCGTGTTTCGATCCATTGGTTCCGGAGTTTTTGGTGGCAAGAAGTTTGCGGACGGTCCGTACTTGAGTGCCGGATGGTCCGTGTTGTGGCAGACAGTCCGCAGGTCCCTCGCGGACAGTCCGATTTTTCGAGGTGCGTCTCTGGAGGTTCGGGTGGCTTTTTCGGACAGTCTGCAAGAGCAGTACGGACAGTTCGCCAGGGTACCGCGGACGATCCGCCCCTACTGTGCGGACGGTCCGCCCCTACTTTGCGGACAGTCCGCCCCTGCCCAGGCAGACAGCTTGTTGCTTCGCCTCTTGTGATTTGCTTCCGCTTCTAATCCTTCTAGCTTTGTTCGTGGCTTGTCTCTAGGTGTTGTAGCCTTGTGTGTGCCTAGTTTAGAGCCGCTCTTGTGTGTGCGAGTGGTCGGAGTGGCAATCGGGGCATAGGCCGAGTTCTCTCTTTGAAGAAGAATTTTTATTGGCTCCCATTCACTCCCCCCCTCTCTGGTCGCCTATTCGGTCCTTCAATTAGTATCAGAGCAGGTTGCAGATTCGTGTGACTCTAACAAGTCTAGGATCCATAGGGTGACAAAAGAGAAGGGGCGCTTTGCTTGCGGTTTTGATTTGCGCGTTTTGAGCCTCACAATTTGGTGTTGTGCCTTTGAAAATCATAACTTGAGATACCATCCATAAAATAGGCATAACTTTTCGCTCGGTACTCCGTTTGAGCTCAAATTTTTACAGCGGTTAGGTAACAAGATTTGGGTCCTACCGTCGGTGTGGTGGTCTCGAAAAATTCAAAAAAATTCGGGAACATAAAGAAAAAATTCGTTGTTTGCTTTTACAGCTTTTTCGTGAATGTTCCTGAATTTCTCTAGACCGCAATTCACCTCCGTTTGAGCTGAAATTTTTTGTGCCTCTATCTTTGGTACTCCTTGTTCAGTGGTAAAATTTTGAAAAAAAGGTTATTTGCTATTGAACTCGTGAGTTCTTTTCCGAGAATTGAGGCAATTCGAGTGTTTTCCTAGCTTCTTTGCTTTTTCCTTGAGCTTGTTTTTGGCTAATCCTAACCGGTGCTTTGAGTATGGCACCAAGCTCTTCTCCTTGTTATTCTTTGAGTAGGAGGTGTGTGGAGGTTGAGGCGGAAGCCGGAGTGGAGAAGATGATGTCCCTCATCGAGGATTATCAAAATGGTGATCTCAAGAAGGGAGAGCTCTACCATAAGCTAAGGGACATGAACCAAGGTACGCTTGCCAAAGGCATCTTGATCCTATGTGATAGGTTGAATGATTGTGAATGTGATTGTGGAGATTTGCATAGGAGAAACATAGATTTCTGTGATGCCTTGCGTAGGAAGAATGAGAAGATGAAATGCTCCCTTGCTAGGTTGAAATGTGGTATGGCTCATTGGAAGTCTTGTGCTTTGAATTCTTGCACTTCTTGTAACATCATGAATGCTAAGAATGATGCTTTGAACTCTTCTATTGCTTGCTTGAAATCAGAAATTAAATTGTTGAAACACAATGCATCTTTGCCTTGCAAATCTTGTGATGCCTTGCTTGTTGAAAATCTTGAGAATGACTTGTTGAAATCCAATGCTTCTATGCCTTGCAATTCTTGTGTTGCTTTGAATATTGATCTTGATGTGGCTAGAAGTAAGATTGCTTTGTTGGAAACAAGTGCTTCCTTACCATGTGTTTCTTGTGAGTCTTTGCATGCTGAAATTAATGAACTAGAATTGACTCACACCACATGTGTAGATGAACTTGAGCATGCTAGGGCTGAAATTTGTGATATGAAATCCATGCCTTGTAGCAAGTGCTCTTTGTTGTGTATAGATGATACTTGCCATACTCCTTATGATGATGATGCTTTGGTTGATGTAAATGATGATACTTGTTCATGTGGTCTCATTTGCACTTCATGCATTGATTTGGAAAGTGAAGTTTTGGCTTTGAAAAGAATGCGCGATGATATGAGCGCCAAGTTGGTTGTGCATGATGAGATGAGTGCCAACCTTGAGAAAGGAAATGAACTCTTGCGTACCACATATGCTAAGTGCATTGAAAAGGAAATCGATAATTTGAGAAATATGACATGTGGTACTTGTGAGCACCTCAAGTTTGAAAATAAGGTTTTGCGCACAAGGTGCAAGAGTCTTTATGCCAACGGTTTGGATTCTCGCATTTCTTGTCACTCCGATGTTGATGCTTTTAAAATTGCTTCTTCTCAACCGGACTTGACTTCTTCTCTTGAGTGTGAGTCTTTAAATGGTGGCACGTGTGGTGGTGCTTTGGATAGATCTCCCATAGCTATTCCTAAGCTTGGTGGATCTTCCAGTGTTGCCCAGGATGTGTCGGATGGCAAAGGTGCTTCTCACATATTTGGAACTCATGCTCCCAAACCGAAGTTCCAATGCACCTTTTGCAAGAAGGATGGGCATACCATTGAGTTTTGCTTTCGCTGTGTCAAGCACGAGTGATGTGTGCGTGCCAAAGCTTTTAAGAGACCACATAGCATTTCTCATGGCACGTGTGATTCTAATGTGGGCACCAAGGCGAGTGTTGGGGTTGATGCTTCTTGCTCTAAGTCCCAAGGGACTTCCCACTTACAAGAGAATGGTGATTCGTCCACTCGGACTGTGCCTCCCGATAGGCCTTTGTACCATTGCTCTCATTGTAGGAAGGATGGGCATCAAGAGAGCTTTTGCTACCGCCGGGCAAGGAAAATGCGGTGAGGAGGTGCTTCTAGGCCTTTGTTTGTTCATAGCCCTTCTCATGCCATGAACACTTGTGAGCCTAAGAAGGCACGATTTGTGGACGGGTTTTATGACACTCTTTCTAGTGAGTTAGTCCATGCTCGTGGACATGCTTCTAGTGTTTCTTGTGTTGGTCCGCGACATGCTTCCCGTCGTGCTGGTGTTGGTTCTTCTCCTATAACCTCGAGGGACATTTGCCTTTTTGCTTGTGGTAGCACTAGGTTTTCTTCGCGAGTTGCTCCTTTGAGGCATGGTTCCAAGAGTGTTCGAAAACCTTTTCATTCGAACCGGCATTTGCATCATGCTAACCCACATGATAAGTTGTGTGCATCGCTTACCCGTGTGACCAAGTATTGGATTCCCAAGTATGTGCTTGCTAACCCTTTGGGATGCAAGGCTCGGTCTTTCTTGTCTCCTCATGTGTAGGTACGGAGACGCGGTTGGAGAACATGAGCTCGATGGTACTTGATCTTTGCCCATGAGGTGATCAAGACAAGATGGCTCTCCACACCGCTTTGGATGGCTCTTGAAAGCCTTTGTACACATGTATAGTGAGTTTCCTTTTCCCCTTGTGCTCACTTGTATATACTTGTGTGTAAACCATGGTAGGCTAGCCACCTTGTTCATGATAGCTTTATGATCTTGTATACCTATCTTGCTATCTTTTGTATGATATTGTGGTGGATGATATTTATGAACATCATGTCATGCTTTATGGTTGATTGCTTGGATATGTCATGTTGTTCATCCATATCATTTTTGTGTCTAGCTCTATGGTACCTTTCTTGTTAGCATGTTTGTCCCCCATGTTTATCTTGTCATGCTAGCTTTGTAATATATGTTGGTAGATGATCCATATGAACTTGTATCATGCCTTTGTTTAGTTCTTGTATCTTGTTTGGCATGTTGTTTTTTGGTATCTTTTTGGTTAGGCTAGTTGTATAGTTATGTACCTTGTTGGCATGCTTGCTAGCCCATGCTTATTCATATATGTGGAATCATGTTACATGCTTTATTTATCTTGATTGGTATTGTGAATGCATTGTGTAGCATGTTGTGAGCTTTCCTTGGAGTTTTGGGCTTGTCTTGTCTTCGGGTTGTGGTTTGTGTCTTGTTTTGGCTTTCTCTCTTTTTGTTTGGTTTAGAGTTTTCTTTTTCTCTTTGCTTTCCTAGCCTTTGCTTTGCTAGGTGTCTTTGGTTGAGGGGGAGCTCGGTTTCTTTTGATGGGAATTTGGCTTCAAGGTGTGTTTTGGCTTTTGGTAGTCTTTGTGATCCTTCAATTGGTATCCTTTCTATGGCATTCAATTGGGATCTTTGGCGGTCTTGTAATTGGTACCTTTTCTATGGTACTCAATTGGGATGTTTGGTGGCTCTTCTCTCGCTTGGAGCGATTCTTAGTTGGTGTGTCCCCTTGTGAGGCTTCGTGTTGCTGAGCCGAGTTCCTTGTCTCCCCATGCATTTTGCATTTCATATGTATTCATATATCATGATGTATAGACTTTGGTAGGTTTGACATTCGTGTCTTGCATTGTGTCATATATCATGTTACATTTGATGTACATATATACCTTTGTTGCATTTGTATCATATGCATGGTAGGTTGAGCTTCTCCTATATGCCATGAATACTATGATATGCTATTTGTGAGCTTTTGAGCATGTTTGATATGATTTGGTGATGGATAGCTATGCTCTTGATAGTTTTGCTATATATATGCATGTTGAGATGGCTAGTTTTGAAAAATGCTAGGATAGGCTCTCTCTTGTGGGTTTATGGCTTTGCATGATCTTAGTGTGCTTTGGTGGTCTATATCATGCTTAATTTGTGCTTGGATATCATGTGCTTTTCACTTGGGGTCAAAGACCCATTTGTCATTATGAATGTTTAGCCCATGTGTTACCTTGTGGGGGAGCATAAGCTTCTTTTTGCCGCAAAGTCACTTTATGTACCATTTTGTGCTTAAATATGAAAAATGAAATTGGTATGAAATGCTTTGTTTTAAGTTATGCTCTCACTTGTTCCATGTCATAAAATGCTTTAAAATTGCAATAATTTGGGTGCTAAACCGTTGCATGATGTCTACCATGAGAAGTCTCATTTTAAGAAGTAGACACATGGCTCGGTGGCTTTAACATGACATGAGATGCTTAATTTGATCATGCCTTTCTCATATGCCTATATACCTTTACTATCTTGATGGCTATGCTTTTATGGAACTATGAACTATCTTGCTTGCTCGTTATCTCACATGTAGCATTTTATAGTACTCTTTGTATATTTGAGAAGCTAGTAGTTGAATTGCTTCCAAAATTGCCTTGATTCATGCATTGTGAACAAGGAGGAAAAGTTGCATTTGGGGAGAAATTTTTTCAGTTTTCATGCATTTGTTGCATCCAGAGGGACACTCAGTTCAGGGGGAGCTTGTGAGCTTGGTGTGCTCTTTGCTCTATCGCATGTGTTTAGGGTGAGCTTTGTATGCTCTTTCGCCCTAGTGCATGTGCTTAGGTGGAGCTTGTGAGCTTGGTGTGCTCTTTGCTCTATCGCATGTGTTTAGGGTGAGCTTTGTATGCTCTTTGGCCCTAGTGCATGTGTTTAGGGGGAGCTTTTGAGTTTTGTGCTCTTTTGCTCTTTTGTTGGTGGTGTTGAGCCCCTTTCCCTCTTCTTGAGGAGCCGGCGGTTGATTTGAGTTTTGGATCGTCACATGATTGGTGTTGAGCCCTTTGTGCCTCTTCTTGAGGGATCATGTACTTTCGTTTGTCCATGATCGGTGTTGAGCCCTTTGTGCCTCTTCTTGAGGGATCATGCGTTCTTGTCTCGGTTGTGTCGAGCTGTTGCCCATGTCTTTGGGGACCGATATTGTTAGTGGTGGTGGCCTTTGTGGTTTCTCTCATGCCAAGTGTCTTTATTCTTTGCCTTGTGTGGCTTTCGTTCACTTGGATGAATTGTTCGGCCTTTGCTTTCTCAAACCATTTCTTTGTGCTTGCATGTTGTCAACCCACTCCTCAAGGGGGAGAAATTTGGAAAATCAAGTTGATATGAACCTTGATTTGATGGTGATGAGCGGTTGACAAGTGCTTTGTTAAGAGCTGAAATTGGTTTGATGGCATTCGGGATTGCTTGACTCTTCAGTGGTATTTAGCCTTTGTGCTTCCTTTGGTTCTGAGAGTTTCTGGTTGGAGCTCTTCTCATTTCAAGTTGCCTTGTGTTTTCTTTTTGTTGGCTTTTGGGCACTTGAATGTGTTTTCCTTTTGCTTTCAAACCATCTTTTGTCAATGCACTCATCAAGGGGGAGATTGAGAAACCAAGTTGATATGTGCCTTGGTTTGTATATGATGAGCGATTGACCGGATGTTTTGAGGATTTGTGTTGAGTGTGTTTCGTCAGGTTGTGTTGTCGGTTGTGTGTCTTTTATTCATATGTTTATGTTGTGTGTTGTCAATGCACTCGTGAGGAGTGGTTGACAATGTTGTGTGGACTGACTCTTGGCCTAGTACTGTAGGTGTTGGTTGTGGCTTGGTTTGCGTTGGTGCAGGTGAAGAACAAGCGTGAAAGGTCTATACCAAGGTGGCCTCCGGAGTGATGGAGAGACAAGTAGCCTTGGTTCGAGGGACCCGGTGGCCGACGGGATCAACTGCGGGCCGCATGGTGCAAGAAGAGCAAGACGAAGTCGTGGACATGGAGCCGGTGCATCGGTGGCGGTCATGTCAAGGAACGAGGCAAGATCGAGTAGACCGTTCGGGCGCCGGAGGTGAAAGGCTTGACGGGCTCGACGCTTGGCGCGGTGACGCTGGGCCGTGTAAGCGGGGTTTGGTGGTTTGGCCACAAAACCATCGAAGCACGGTTTCTTGGATTGGGCCCCAAAACCAAGTCCGAAGGCCTAACGCAACGGAGACGGAGATCCGGGAGCATTGGGAAGCTTCGAGGCGGGCGACACGCGGGATGATCGAGGTGCTTGCGTCAGGAGGACGCGAAGGCCTGATGGATGCACGGCCGTCCGATGGTGAACTTCATGTGTTGACCAAAATGCCCCTGTGAGGGCTTGTATTGTATCTCCTAGTATAGGGGCACTCCAGTCTTTTCCGGAGGGCATATATATAGGAGGAGGGGGCTGAATTTTCAGCCAACTCTTTGGCTTAGTTTGTGGGAGTGCTCTTTCATTTTGGGGTGCTCCTGGGGAGAGAGGGAGAGGAGAGTGTGTGGCTCTTTGTTTGGAGCTTTTTACCATCAAAGATTTGCAATTCTTGGAGTGGCTTGTAATCCAACATGGAATGAATATTCAGAGTGAATTAGTCTCTCAAATCTTGTGCGAATTCCTCGAGCAAATTCTATCTCCTTCTAAATTCCCGAGTTGGTTTTGTGCTATTTTCGGAGCTTTTCGGTTCGATCCTTGTGCGTCGATTTGTAGGCCGTTTCCTTCCGGATTTCTTTGAGGGGATCATGGGTGAGTGCCTTGTGCCTCTTTGTGGATGATCTTGACCCCTCAAACGTCGGGAATCGGGCTCTATTTGGTGAGGTTTGGATGAACTCGAGTTGGTGCTTTGTGTGCACGAGATTTGCGATTACGGTTGATTGGATAGGTTTGAGGTTCCAAGATTTTGGGCATAGCTTCTCTTAGAGACGTTTCTCATCTACTCAAAATTTGGGATCAATCCATCCAGCGGTTTGGAAGATCCGTCGATCGGAAGTTGGAGGTGTTTTCGCGGGGTTCGCGGCTCTGCTTTTGCGTGCAGGGCAGACGGTCCGTTAGTGCGGAGCGGACAGTCCCCGAGTGCGGGGCGGACAGTCCGCGGGGACAGTGTTCGTTGCGTGTTCGTCGAGTTCTTCACGAATTCTTGCGTGCCAGTGTTTCGATCCATTGGTTCAGGAGTTTTTGGTGGCAAGAAGTTTGCGGACGGTCCGCACTCGAGTGCCGGACAGTCCGTGTCGTGGCGGACAGTCCGCAGGTCCCTCGCGGACAGTCCGATTTTTCGAGGTGCGTCTGTGGAGGTTCGTGTGGCTTTTTCGAACAGTCTGCAGGAGCAGTGCGGACAGTCCGCCAGGGTACCGCAGACGGTCCGCCCCTACTGTGCGGACAGTCCGCCCCTGCCCAGGCAGACAGCTTGTTGCTTCGCCTCTTGTGATTTGCTTCCGCTTCTAATCCTTCTAGCTTTGTTCGTGGCTTGTCTCTAGGTCTTGTAGGCTTGTGTGTGCCTAGTTTAGAGCCGCTCTTGTGTGTGCGAGTGGTCGGAGTGGCAATCGGGGCATAGGCCGAGTTCTCTCTTTGGAGAAGAATTTTTATCGGCTCCCATTCACTCCCCCCCTCTCTGGTCGCCTATTCGGTCCTACAGCAAGTCTTGATGCTCACGCTAACTCGGCGTCGTTAGTAGTGACGTTAAGAACTGTCAACAAGCATTTCTGGCACCATTGCGGAGGAAGGTACAGGATTATCATGACTATGCTTTGCATCTGTTTATAAATCATGAGTAGGTTAGAGCAACTCTCAATGTAGGCTAACCTTGATTGCCTTCTTTTATCTTTGGATGATGAAGACAGGTAGTGTATGACTGGTTTCGACTTACCGGAGAATTTCACTGAAGATCCCGAGTCACTAGTGAGGAAAGTTCGAATTCATTTCGACTCACCTCGTCGTACTCATCCGGAAGACGATCCAGCTTCCTTTGTACCATCCACGTCAAATGCTATGGCCCAGAAGAAGCTCCATGAGTACTCAGCTCCTTTCGCCGACCAGGTGCTGCAAGGCCCTGTGGTGGCAATGGGGACTGAAAACTTTGAGATCAAGATAGGTCTAATCACGATGGTATAGGCTAGTCCATTTTGTGGCAAGCCAAATGAGGATGCTAATGCCCATCTGCAGCAATTTCTAGAGCTATGCAGCACTTTTATCATCAGGGGTGCAAATATGGACGTTGTTCGACTTCGACTGCTTCCTTTTTCTCTCCTGGGGAAAGCCAAGCAATGTTTCTATGTGAATCGTGATGCTTTCAATACTTGGGAGAAGTGTTCAGAAGCATTCCTCAAGAAGTTCTTCCCATTGGGTAAAACCAATGCTCTTCGTATAAAATTTCCAACTTTCAGCAAGCAGCAAGTGAATCTATTCCAGAGGCTTGGGAAAGCCTTCAGGAGTACATCCTGGCCTATCCTCGCCATGGGATGGAGGATTGGCTAATTCTTGAAAGTTTCTATAATGGGCTGACTCCGACAGCCCGAGGTCATATTGATGTTGCTGCTCAGGGAGCATTCTTCTCACTCACTGTTGATAATGCCAAATCACTTATTGAGAAGATGCTATCCAACCAAGGGTGGAGCGACGAAAGACTCCAGCCACGTCCGAGGGGTACTCATGCTGTCAAGGAAGCAGATATGATTACTGCCAAGCTGGACCTTCTTATGAAAAGATTGGATGACTAGACCAGCGAGAAGGCTGCTATGGCCACCACTACTCTGCCTATGGATTCTCATATGACTTGTGAAGTCTGTGCTAACACTGGGCATTTGGGAAATTACTGTCCTGAAACTCATGAGGAAGTGATGTACATAAATGGCAATAACAATGGTTATCATCACCAACAACAAGGAGGCCAAACGTAGAATCAACAACGCCCTTATTATCAAGGAGGTAACCAAGGTAATACTTACAATTCTAACCAGCCCTCCTTGAGAGATCTTATTTTGGAGCAGGCTAAAATTAATGAAGGTGTTAATAAAAAGTTAGCTGCCCTTGATAAATCCTTCGAAAGTCTCAACGCTAAGCTTGAAAGTTTTTCTTCTGCTCAGAAGAGCTAGCTGAGTTTTAACAAAATGTTAGAAACTCAGTAAGCTGCTTTGGTTCCGTCTGCTGATAACAGGAGGATCCCGGGGCAACCTGTGTCCTCTTGTGAAAATGTTAGTGTAGTGTCGACTATGATGAGGACATCGCCAAGCTGCTGGACATGCACATGCCACGACCTTCTCCAAGCTGTACTTCGTCTCCGACTCAGCTGCCACGTCCGGTTTGGAATCAGCCTACACCTCTGCACAGTTTTGGCGATATCTCCATCATACGACATCGGAACGAGATGTATAAGGACTCGTTGGAAAGGGGACGATGACGCCATCGATTTGGTTCTGGTCCTAGCTCCAGAACATTCGTGGATCATACTGTGTGACCACGAACAGGTGCTGCGTCACCTATTTTTGGCCAACACGGCCTTGTATCGAGTCGGGCCTTCAGCCCAAGTTGTGGGCGCCTCCCTCCGGTGTGCCCCAACCCTAGCTCGCCCCGTTTAGGCTATAAACTAAGTAGCTGCCACCGTTTAGACTTGGGTTTTCCTTTAGAGTTATCTGTCGTCGAACAGTCGCCGTTTTCGGTTTGTGAAACCCCAACTTCGAGAGCTTAATCATTCATCTGCAGTCGTCACTAAATTCATGAGTGTTGTGTTCTTTCGAGTTCTTGCTTGTGTTCTTTGTTTCGCAGGCAGGGATTAGCCTTCGTGGCGAGGTCAACCGGATTGTGACACAGTTGATAACCAGAGGAGTTGTGGTGCTAAGGTTGCAGGAGTTCGGGTCTTTGGATCTGAAGCCGGATCGGTGTGTCGCACTCCACCAAAATGAGTTATCCTTCTCCTGACGAAAGATCGGGCACCCCCATTCCCATCAAGTGGTAACCAGACACTCAGGTATTACCATCAGGCTTACCCTAGTTTTTAGAGATCTATTTGTTTCGTCCCATAGTCCACAGAAAACCTACAAAAAATTCCGCTGTCCTACAACCTGTTTTAGCCTTGCAATTTCGATTTCAGATTGCTTTGTTGAGTTTGTGTCCGTGGTCCAGTCTTGTTGCTGGTTTAGGTTTTGTTCATCATCGTAGTTCAACGTGTCCGTCGCTGTTTGTTTGTTTCCGCCGCTATCCCATCCATCTTTACCCAGATTACAAGTCGAGCCACCACATTACTCGACTTGCCCCGCTAGCCGCCTTGTGTAAACTCTCACCACGCCAGCCCTAGATTAGGTTGCAAGCCGCTTGTGCTTCGCCTTGCATCGCAGCCCCTCTTGATTCATCATCTGGCGATTACCTATTGCTTATACCAGGGAGGTTTGTGCCCCTGTTTTGCTTGCTGAGACGCTTTGCTCAGCCCTAGCTGCTGCTGCGTTTCCTGCGGAGTTATGCCTTTGGAAAATATAGGTTGAGGTAACTTTCATAAAACAGGTATAACTTTTCGCTTGGTGCTCCGTTTTTGCTAAAATTTTTACAGGACTAACAAAAAGTTGGACAGACATCTACCATTCTCAAAAAAATAAAAAAAATCGGGAAGATAAATAAAAAAACTGTTTAAGTGTTTTGAGGGGTTTTTAGAGAACGTTCCTGATTTTCCCTAGGCCACAGTGCACCTCTGTTTCAGGTCAAATTTTGTGTGCTTCCATCCTTTCTGATTTTGGATCAGTGGTAAAAAATTCAGAAAAAGTTGAGTTCATTTGCTGATACTTCTTTGGAAACGCGCCTTTGCTCTCTACTAGTGCCTTTTTGGCAAGTTTTCAGCATTATTTACAGAACTGCCATTCTGCTAGTTCCTTGAGTTTTTGTCCATTGTTTCTTGCTGCCTTCACCGTGTTGTGCTACGACTAGGATACGTCTTAGCCAGCAATTGTGACTTGTGCTTTGGACACTTATTGAACTTCGCTAATCTGCAGTCGTTATTTGCTAATCCTTTCTACATATTTTGGCCTCCCAAGCTCCACATAATTTTCTTCATATCAGTACAGCGAAGGACTCTTGCAACTCTTGGTAGCACTGCCTCACAGGTATCACGAACCAGCCGCCGGTTGTACCATCCCTTGCTCTCTTTGGTAAGAACTTGGTAAGATGTGTGTGAGGGTGTGATTCCACATACCAACCCTGATCGTTCATAGGGTCTTTGTTAATCACTATCCATGCCGGACGACGTACCTATTTTGCCTAGTCAGTTGCAGGAGATGCAGAATGAGATGAAGACTTTCTTCCTTAAGGAGCTGAGCACCCTTACGAATGAAGTTCGAAAAACCAATCACAAAGTTGAGGGTGTGGACAAGCGAGTTTCAGATCTGACGGGAAGAATTCAACAGCTTGAAGTCAATCTTCCCAAGATCGAGGATAATGAGGAGGACTCTTTTGATGTTACCGGCCATCCTAAGGATATTGTGTTGCTTCCTGATGGTACGGTCGACCACAAGCTGACAAGCGAAAATTGTGCACGCCGCCTTCTTGCACACAACAGGAAAGGTATGGGAGGTAATAAACATAAACACCATTATGTTACGGATGATCCTTATGCTAAAGTTAAATTTACTATACCATCTTTTTATGGGAGATATGATGCTGAGGAATATCTAGATTGGGAGATGACAGTAGAACAAAAATTTGCTTCACATCTTGTTCCTGATCAACATAAGGTTAGACAGGCAACTAGTGAATTTAAAGATTTTGCTATAATCTGGTGGCATGAATGTGCTTCTTTAAACATACAACCTGTTACTTGGGATGCGCTTAAAATTGCTATGCGTGATAGATTTGTTCCTGCATCTTATAAGCGTGATTTACGTAAGAAATTACAACGTTTAGAGCAGGGTGATATGTCTGTTCAGGAGTATTATGCTGAGCTTCAAAAGGGTATGGTTCGGGCTGGGGTAGTAGAGGATCCTGAGGATAAGGTGTGTCGTTTTTATGGGGGTCTGAAACGTGAAATTCAGGACATTGTTGACAATAAACAGTTTACTACCACCAACCAGTTGTTCCAGCTTGCTATGCTTGCAGAAAAACAATTGCAGGGACGACGAGGGAGCTCCGACACGCACAAGACCTCCCGGCCACCAGCTTCTACCTCGCCAGGTGCCTCTCCTTCAGCACCACCAGCGAGTACACATTCTTCTGCAGCAGCTCCTGAGGTACGGAATGTGTCTAATGTGCAGGATCAACATAACAAGACACCATCTTTTGCTGCAAAGAGCCCTTCTGCCAAAATCGTGTGCCACCGCTGCAAGGGCATGGGCCATGTCATGAAGGATTGTCTGAGTCTTCGTGCTTTCATCGCTGCACTTGATGGAGACGGATATGTAAGTGCTAGCGATGTAGAAGATGATTTGGTTGTTGCTGCTAACTATGCTGCAGGTTCGGAGGAGGACGCCATTGACTCCATCACTGCCTCCGCGGGTTTTCCGAGTCTTCTTGTGCAGCGTGCCTTGGCCGTACATGAGGAACATGAGGACACCATGAAAGCTCAGCGCAACAATTTGTTCCACATGTTTCTCGTTGTGCAGGAGCGACGTGTTCTCACCATCATCGACACAGGGAGCTGCAACAACTTGGTGAGTTCAAATTTGGTTGCCAAACTTGGTTTGCCCACACGTCCACTATGACATCCGTACCACATTGAGTGGTTCAGTAGCAGTGGTAAGGCAAAGGTAACTGAAACCGCGCGCATACACTTTTCCGTTGGTTCTTATCAAGACCATGCTGATTTTGATGTTGTACCTATGGAAGCATGCTCACTTTTGTTAGGCCGACCATGGGAATATGATAGAGATGCTGCACACCATGGTAGAACTAATACATATACATTCATGCATAAGAATAAAACCATTACTTTGCTTCCTTTATCACCTGCTGATGTTAGGAAACATTTTCGTGATCTTGCTGCTAATGATAAAACCAAAGCTGCACCTAGTGAATCTCCTGATGTTAAACATGATGCAATTAAGCTAAAGGGCGGTACTTTTATTGCTAAAACATCCGCTGTAGCCAAACTTTGTGATAATCCTGATGCGCCTTGTTATACTATGTTTGTCGTGACGTGTCTTTTTGCAATGATCCTATGTCTCGTACTTTGCATCCTCTTGCCCCTAACCTTTTGCAGGACATTATTCATGTTGGGAGGGAGTCGAGGATGACTCTAATTCAAGAATGGGGGGATGATGAGGACATCGCCAAGCTGCTAGACATGCACACGCCACGACCTTCTCCAAGCTGTACTTCGTCTCCGACTCAGCTGCCATGTCCGGTTCGGAATCAGCCTACACCTCTGCACAGTTTCGGCGATATCTCCATCATACAACGTCGAAACGAGGTGTATAAGGACTCGTTGGAAAGGGGACGACGACGGCGTCGATTTGGTTCTGATCCTAGCTCCAGAACGTTCGTGGATCATACTGTGTGACCACGAATAGGTGCTGCGTCACCTATTTTGGGCCAACACGGCCTTGTATCGAGTCGGGCCTTCAGCCCAAGTTGTGGGCGCCTCCCTCCGGCGTGCCCCCAACCCTAGCTCGCCTCATTTAGGGTATAAACTAAGTAGCCGCCACCGTTTAGACTTGGGTTTTGCTTTAGAGTTATCTATCATCGAGCAGTCGCCGTTTTCGGTTTGTGAAACCCCAACTTCGAGAGCTTAATCATTCATCTGCAGTCGTCACTAAATTCATGAGTGTTGTGTTCTTTTGAGTTCTTGCTTGTGTTCTTCGTTTCGCAGGCAGGGATTAGCCTTCGCGCCGAGGTCAACCGGATTGTGACACGGTTGATAACCAGAGGAGTTGTGGTGCTAAGGCTGCAGGAGTTCGGGTCTTTGGATCTGAAGCCGGATCGGTGTGTCGCACTCCACCAAAACGAGTTATCCTTCTCCTGACGGAAGATCGGGCACCTCCGTTCCCATCAGACTAGGTGGGGTAAGCCACCTAGGAAGACGTATGCTCCTAACTATGCAGGAAAGCCCATACAACAAATTCTAGATCCATGGGAGGAATCAGCAGTTTTGCACAGAAGAGATCCTGGCTATCCAGCTATCACATGCACAATCTATTACAAGACGATCAAGCATGCCCTTTGTGACCTTGGTGCAACTATCAAGCTCATGTCCAAGGCCATGTTCGAGCAACTAGGATATCCAACTCTCTCTCCAACAGCACAGACTATTCAACTCGTTGATTCAACGATACGATATCTAAAAGGAATTGTTGAGAGTCTATTGGTCAAGGTCAAGAACTCTTATGTCTTTGCGGATTTCGTGGTCCTTGATATGGACGATGAGGGGGGAATGTCGTTCATCCTTGGGCGACCATTTCTCAGCGATGTCCGAGCTACAATGTGGGGGCTGGAGTGATCTGTTTCCGCATTAGGAAGAGGAACTTGATGTTTAGGTTTCAAGATAAAGAAGAGTAATGCTATTTAGTGCAAGATAGTGTTTAGCAGCTTGAGGGAAGGACAGAGCCTTTACCCCAACGAAGAGATCTTCGTAAACAATAAAGCAAAAGAAAATTCGTAAAGAGTGGCGGAAGATTGAGAAGGCATTACCCTCTACTTCTCAGGAGTGAGATGTCGAGTGGTATTAATCGCTGAGAAGAGTCCAACTCGTCGGACTAAAAAGGATGAGTCCTTTCTACCAAAAAGGTTAAAGATGGTATTTATCTCATATTTCCCTTTCCAAAATTTTATTTTATTTTCCAAATCGCATATTTGATTTTTCCAAACCTTCATCTGCATGCTAGAGTTATCTAGCCCATTTTCCCTTTCGAATAAAATTTCTGAAAATAGTTTCTGAGTTTGAAAATTCTAGAAAAATCAATTGAAAAATATTTTGGGAAATTTGGACCGAGGCACTCAGGCAGGCCCCCAGCTAGCCATTGGGGAGCCACTAGCAATAGCAGGGGGCAGGTGGGCCCGACCAGAGGTTGGCCGACCCCTGGTTCGGCCGAAGCAGTCCAACGGCTGCTGGGCCCAACCTTGCTCCAACGGCTCCTAGCCGTTGCCCAACGTCTGGATGCCTAGCGCATTTGCCTATAAATAGTAGGTGGAGAGTGGGTGTTCTTCACCCATTCAACTCATTTCACTCACACTCCCCTCTCTACTCCTTGCTCTCTTGGTTTTCTTGGATTTCTTGCTCAAGTTGGGATTCATCAAGTACTCTCTCTATTGTGTTGTTGCAAGAATTGCTATTGGTGGAGCAAGCTCGGTAAGAATTTCATTCAATTTAACTAATCCATCACCGAGTTGCTCTTGTTGTCCCTTTGTTGTGCTAGCATGAGTTGGGCGGCGAACGCTGTACGGAGGGTGACACGCTCCCGTTCACGAGCAAGCGCAAGTTCATCGGTCCCCGCCGAGCCGACGCCGAGCCCATCATCGATGGACTATGAAGAAGAGCAAGAAGAACAAGCCGAACCACAAGCAACAGAGGAGGTTGTCGATGACACCCCCTACCTCAGCTTGTGGGGCGCTCGAGAGGAGCAAGCCTACGCTCTCCTAAAGGACCGAGTCTTTGCCCACACCCGGGACTTCGACCCGGCACTTATGAAGAAGACATGTATGACCCTCGAGTTCGCTACTATTTGGCATGCTCTCGGTTGGGAGGAGTTTGTGCCGGTTACAGAGCTTGTCTCTCGGCCCCTCACCATCCAGTTTCTTTGCTCTTTTACTGAGGAAGTGAATAGTGTTCAATTTCGTCTATTCAGGACTGATTACCGACTTAAATGGAAAGATCTTAGTCGTCTCCTTCGTTTTGATCATCATTGTGCTATTTCTTTGATAAAGGCTTGTGAGGGGTTTGTTCGAGATTCTTTCTGGGAAGAGATTTCAGGTCTTATTTATAGCGCTAAATTTGTACCTCGGTGCAATGATATCGTGCAGCCCACTCTTCGATTGTGGCACAAGTGGCTCGCCATTACTCTCTTTCCAAGAGAGGATGTTCGGCCCGTGCGCAATGATGAGTTGATGCTTCTATATGCCGCTACTAAACAGATCAAGGTCTCCCCCGTTAAAGCTATGATTCGGTAGTGGTTGACGAATTTTAAAATGATAGGTCCTATTGAGTGTACATCTTTGGTGACTCATATTGCTCTCAGACTTGGGGTTCTAAGCGGGAATCCCGTACCCTTCATTGGGACATCCCAGGTTCTCATTGATGAGGCATACTTGATCCAAGGACATACACTTAAGAGAGGCCCAAATGATTCTTTGACATTCTTCTTCCCGGGTTATACAAATCAAATCTTGTTACCTAACCCAGGGTTTCAGTTGTATAACTCGGAGTCGTTAACCATTTCCCTTATTACGCAAGAGGAAGGCCGTCATGCTAGTGTTTCAGGCAGGTCCACCAGAAGCGCAACAAAGAGAGCACACATGCAGCAGCAGCAGTCACAGCCACCACCACAGCCACAGCCTACTACACCACTAGTGGTAGGAGGGGCCCCTGCGGGGTACATGTTAGGGGTTACCCCTGGATATGCACCTGGTTGGGACCAGCCCGCCTACCAGCCAAGTGCGAGTGCCACGGCTTGGGCGAGTGAGAGCAGGGACCAGTGGGCTACACCCACTAGTTCTAGCTCCGGTGGTCCACCTCCGTCTTCGTCCTTCAGACGGCACTCTCCGGCCTCTGCATGAGAGGCTCAGTTCGCGCAGCAGCTGGGAGAGCTCACCGTCCAGGTCACGGGATTGGAGGAGATGCTGAACACACACGTTGAGGCTAACTCAGCGTGGCAGCGTCAGGCTGGTGAGAGGATTGACGCCATGCAGCAGGCGCAGCAGCGACAGATAGAGGAGCAGAGGGCTTTCTATGCGAGTCAGTGTTTCTTCTACCCTCCTCCGCAGTGAGCCTGAAGCTAGCTTGGGGGAGGACCCCCATCCTAAGGTAACTTGTATCTTCCTTTGTTTTCAGAATATCTTATAAAGAAAACCCATAAAAATCTGCACAAATAAAATGACCTAAAAGATTTATTAGCTTTCATCATTAAGTTTGCTTAGTTTGCTTTGATATGCATAGTAAGAATGCTTTGCCTCTATGGTTGAAATGATGAATAGTTGCTCTGTTTATTCTTCTTGTATGTCTTGCTTGCAGCTTTGTATCCTACCTAAGTTTAGAGTTTGTTGGCTTGCTTGTTCGAACCTTAGCTTGAAAACTGTGGGTAGCAAAAAGCATGATCCATGCCTAAGTTGTTGTGAGACATGATATGGTATAATAGAGTGCTATGATCTTGTACCTAGAGATGCTTGACATCCAGAGTTTTCCTTTTTGAAAAAATCTGAACATGATGAGTTCCTCAATGATGAGCATTTCCTATCCAAGGCCATATGTAGATTCTAGCACTTGTTAGCCTCCACATATGCAGCTTATTTTCTCATTGAGCTTTGTCAAATTGTTGTGACCCTTGTTAGAACTCATACTCCCTTGATCAAGATCACGTACACGTTCATGCTAAAACTTCTACACTGGAAGTTAGCATTCATCATTTGTTCCATTTTCTTACGCATTCTTCCACAGATAAAACTCTATGCATCTTTGTATCATTCATCCCTCTCCGAATATCTCCAAAAGAGACGAAGGGCTAGCTAAGAAAAAGAAGAAAGAAGAAAAAAAGCATGCTCAAAAGCATGGCAAAATAAAATAAAGAGAGCTAGCCCAAGTCTCGGAAAAATTCCAAAAGGAGAAAAGGGGATTGATATGTGCAAGAAAAGGAGTTCCACCATATAGATGGTAATAACTAGTACCTACTCTGGGGCTAGTGTCCACCTTACCATCAATCCCTCATTTTTCATATTAAGTATGGTAATATCTAGCACCTATTTTTGGGCCTAGTCACACCTTACCATGCTCATTATCATCACACATTTATGCACATCTTGATCAGGATGTATGTTTGTTTCTTCCAAGGATCCGGTTTTTGACTTAGCAAAATATGAGAGATGAGTATGCCACATTTCTTCTCTACCTACAGCTCCACATAAGCCTATTAGGAGTAGGATGTGAAGAAAGACAAGTTAATGCCTTGGTGAAGAACCATACACTTTGAGCGATCTGAGAGTATCAATTGAGGAACTTTGATTTTCTTTTGAAAAATTTGCAAAACCTACGGATTAATAGCTGACCAAGGTATGAGTGATTATGCATTTACTATATAACCATTCTGTCTCTCAACCACCCAAGGCAGGTAAAGCTATATGCCCCATGTCATCGAGCGAATGGTAAGAATATTGCCAACTTGTTCAGCTCTTGGTAGAATACTTTGCTGTATGTTTGACATAAGTTAAGGATACAATATTGTAGCAACTCCTGATCAACCAACCTAAGTCTCTAATGTCTTGCTTCGAGACGGGCAAGAGGTTAGCTTGGGGGAGTTTGTTGACGGCTGTTAAGTACCACTTTCAGCCATCAACATTCTCACATAAATGGAGGCATATGCATTATTTACTTGCATTTTCGTTTGAATAATGTAGTTCCACTTGTCCTTGGAGATTATTTGTATGTAGGTGAAATAAGCATGAAAAGAGATGGAAACCCACCTTCTATGAAATGACCCATGCCAACTCAGCTGAGGAGATGGCTGCCACGTAGGAAACATGTGGCAATCCACGTCACTGATCCAAGGGAGGAACTCACCGATGAATCAGAGAGTGACACATGGACTTCACAAGGATCCATGGGCCCACCAGAGCTCCAACTTATTAGGAAACTTGGCATGCACAAGGGAGTGATCAAAGGGCCCACATGTCAGCCACCCAGAGGAAACACAGGCCAAGAGGCGACCCTAGGGGGCCGGCTGATCCTAGGATCAGCCGAACTGACCTAGTGGCCGTCCATCCTGGCCCTCCACGTGGTGCTTGCTCATTGGTCACTTACTGCATCCCCGGGTGTTTCGAGGCCATTTGGTGCTCCGAGCAAGCCTGGTCCTTGCCTATAAATAGAAGGGGAGGGGCTCCATTTCTCACACACCACTCTCTCCATTCTCCTCTCACTTTTAGTTTCCAATGCTAGGGGGTAGGCTAGAGTAGATCTTATTCAGGTTCCAAGTCTACTTTGGAGTCTAGGTATGAGTTCTCTTGTATCTTTATTTCTTTGTATGACTTTGATCTACTTCAATTATTTAGCTATTTCATATAAAGTTGTGGTAGATCATATGATTGATATGTTCTTGAGTTCATCCATTGTTCATCATTTAGAGGCTCGTGTTCTTCATGAACACTACCTTTCGATCCAGTTGAAGGATGATTTACTCATTCCTTATGTGTTTGTTCATAAGTTAGAGGCTTGTGTTCTTCATAAACACGACCCTTTGATCTTGTTGACTAGACATAAGAGAGTTTGTATCCGTTCGTATGACTAGCCCTAGTTTGATCTTGTTCGATAGCATGTTTGTGTTGCATGAAGTTTGTGTTTAAGCTACGGTACTCGGTCTAAGTTGACCAGTCTTCTCGTGGCTCTCACCCTGGGTCACAATAGCCCAGGCCCGGTGAAGTCTAGAAACAATGCAGGCATGGTGCCTGGGTTGTGTGGTCACGTTAGTTATGAGCATGCCCCCCGTAACGATTGAGGTAGGCCGCAGTGGTGACAGCTGTTGGACCCTTTGAAACCCTCCGCGTTGGGGTATTGATGTAGGAGTCTAAAGGATAGTTCCGCAAAGTGCTGGTCATCACGAGCTATCTCCCCGTTTGTACCTGGGTGCTGAACCTTACCTTTCATGCAATGCTTTACGCTTATCTCTTGTATCATCTTACTATGCATGTTTAGTACCATAGAACCTAGCGTTAACTTCATATGTCCCCCCTAAGCCGTAGTGTGCTAGAGTAGAGGTAGATGAGAGTGTGTGTCACACTACCCCTAACATATCATTTATCTTACCCCTGTCTTTGAGCTGTTATCTTCTATATCTATCTCTTGGTTTACATTCAGTGCAAAAGCATAAGTCTTGATATCCGCCATTGCCTTCCACGGATACGATAACCTTGGAACACTCACTTCGCTGGGGAAATGCTACAATGGTTTATCTATGTGCTTCGGATTCATTCATGATCTTTAGATTTACCTATGGCAAGTCTTGATGCTCACGCTAACTCGGCGTCATTAGTAGTGACATTAAGAACTGTCAATAATGCCGATGGGGTCTTCTTGAGCCGAGAGGAGGAGATGCTGATGCAGTTTTCTTGCGTTGAGGAGGAGATGCAAAACTGTTTTCCAGTATATATTAATAGATCTCATTTGCCAAGGGAAAGGCGCAGGGTCGCATCGGGGATCATGTCAGTCAAATGGCCTAGGCGCGTAATTTGCAATCTCATTGAACTTGGAGCAAACTTAATTCACTTGAACATCATGAGATCGAATGTTACCACGAGACCGGTTATTCTGGTTTATGAAACATTATCAGACCAGACTAAAGCATTTGCTATGAAATAGGCAATACAAGAAGGGCACAAAAGGTAGTCGGATGTTTGGGTTTACGAACCATGAGTAGACCAAAGAAATATTTTTAGTCATTTGATGGCAAAAGATGCTTGTTTTAAATTTGGACAAGGTGAGCTATGATATCATCCTTCTTAGGGAGAGCCAAATACATGCACAATTCGAACGTGAAGCTGTGGCTTAGCTAGAGCAAATTGAAGCGATGGGGAACAAATTGGCTTTCAGTAAAACTGTGTCTACTCTATCTTGTGTACACTACCCCATCTAGCAAAGATTTGTTTTTCCAAGACTTGGTTAGTAGGAAAGAATCATTAAGACAAGCAAGTTGACCCAGAGTTTCAACCACGACTTCATTTTTCCTTATTGACGAGGCATGCTTGGTAACAATCTGGGCAGGACCAAGAGTTTCAACCATCCGCATTTTTCCTTATTTTTCAAAGACTTGGTTAGATAGGCAATAGAACCCGGGCAGGACCGGATGTTTGGGTTCAGGATACATGAACAGGCCGAAGAATTATTTTTGATACAGATATCCAATTATTTTGCTAAAGAACAGATCACATTCGCCAAGAATTCTACATTCCTCATTACAAAAATGTGACCATTCTTCCCAGCTCCTCTTGAAGCACAAGCCGCCTGCGCACTGATGATTGTCGCGCGCCACTGGCGGCACGAGTGTTGCCCGTCGGCGCCATGTCACTAGCTAGATCACCTCTGAGGCTGCCTCACAGCACCGCAGGCAACCCTTGTCTGTTCGCATCATCATCGTTGTCGCAGCCGCCAATTCTTCCTTGCCCTCGACATGTCTGATGTACCACCTCGCAGTGTCATCATCACCGGTGCCGCCATTAGCCTTGTAGAGGACCATGGCGGCTATGTAGGCCACCACATTGTGCCCGGCCTGGGTGGCCTCCTTGAGCTTGGTGATGGATGACCGGGAGCTGTAGTTTTCCCCGAACAGGATGTCCATCCCGGAGAGGAAACATGCCTCCGGGTTTCTTATGCGGGTCAGGCAATCAAAGAGGGCGTCGAAGCCGTTGCAGTCATTCCACTGCAACTCAACGGCAAATCGCTCTAGCACCACGCACCGACCAACAGCCGCGTTCTTGCACACGCGATGCATCTCCCGGCAGGTCGCCTGTAGGTTGCGGAGGTTGTGCATGGCCCGCTTTGAGGTCGCAGCGAGGTGGTCGGTGTTGTCAATGTTCACCTCAGTAGGGAGCACCACCAGCGATAACGGCAACTACCACGACGACATGATTACTGACCTACCGGAGTCCTAAAAATAGTTTGATCAAACAGCAGGGTCCCAGGTCAAATGCACATTCAAATTGATACAGAGACTAGGAAGAGAGCACTATAATCTCATGGATCTTCCTTCCAAGAGGAGATGCAATTGCAAAAAGGTTTTCTGTATGCCAGGCGGAAGAAGTCGAGGGATGCCCCATTTACAACAAATCCACCCCTCCTTTCTCCGCATTAATAGTAAATTCACCACTCCTTCGCCACCCAAAACAACTGTCACTGCTGCTCCTTTGATTTCGGGATAACAATACCGAAATAATTATCGCTGTTGCTCCGTTGATTTCGGGATAACAATAATAATTCATTCTAACTGTTGGCAAACCTAACGGAAATTACTTCTTGGAAATGTGAATAGGTCGGACTAAATGGTCAGTACAATGTGGTGGATACGAACTGCCGCACATTTCTTGGTGGATTTTGGCAATACATCATCAGTACAATGTTCAGAAGCATAAGGCACAATGTTCAGAATACATGATTGACACAATGTTCACAATACCAAAGTGACACTTGCAGAATACGTGATCGACACAATGTTCATATACATCTAATTAGCCTTGCCACCGAGTATGAATCTTACCATTCCCGTGACAACAACATATAAAGCAAGCAGCACTTGTGCGAGTTTGACATTGTGCCTATAAGTCCCAATTGACTTCAGCTCGGCGGTAGCCTTCTGAAGTTTTTGTCGCACTATCTTGAGCTCATTCCTAATCTCTCTAAGCTCACAGTTAGATTTTCCCAATTCTTCCTCCCACTGATTTGGATCCTCTTCAGCTTTCGCTTTCTTCTTCATGAGCTTCACCATAATAGCATACGACCTTTCATCCCATTCTGGATCAATCCAGCAGAAGTAATCACATTGCTCTTTTTCTTCGAGCAAATTAAACATGCCATTAACAATCGTCGCTGACCACAAGAACCACATAAGTAGGTAGCCAACTAGCCATTACCTTTGGGCAGCCAGCAAACCGACGGCCAGGGTTGAGAAAGGTCCAAGCATACTTCACCACAGCTCTCAACTCGTGTTTGTACTTGTCTTTAGGATGCTAATGGCTACTATTGTAGGAAGATGTCTCCGAGTAGTAACTACCAATGGAAGAAGATGCTGGAGTACACGGATGCTACAATAAATTCATTGCAACTTGAAAATAATGCTTAGTTTTGCACTTTCTAAATCAATCAACTTGTAACAACAATCGTGCTTCAACCGAAATCCCCAATTCCAAATATCACTTTCCTATGACGAAAGGGGAAAGTAGAGGCACAAAACAGGGTACTAACCTGACCGTAGCTCACTCTCCTCCATTCGATGCGAGGATGCGCCATTCCCGCTGCGGGTTGTAGATATACACAACAATGCCTCTAGGCTAGATATTTGCCACAATGATCCACAGGAGCGTGCTGGCGAGCCCCTTTCAGTTTATGCGGTTGGAGATATAGCCGTTGGCCATACTTAGTAAACTAGGTATACTACTTTGTTTAGATATACACAAAATGCATTATGTCTCCGTGGTTCTGTGTACCCTTTTCAGAATCAAACGTCTCGGGTTCGTCTCCTGCTATTGACATTGTATCCTTTTATTTTTCCTTTGTTTTTTTATCTGACTAACTTGTGGGACCCTATTAAATTTTATGACAAGTTGGAACCACAGTAGGAAACAAGCAGTTACACGTTCGTTACTCAGGAAGGTCCTGCCAGCAAAACATCAACAGACCGGACCTTTCTTGTCCACCGAGCAGCAAACATCATATTATGATCAGGTAGCAACAAGTTTCTCAACTTATGACCTCAAAGTTCACAACACCAAGTAGCAAACATCATAGGATGATCATCATTACAATTTTCACAATAATCACTACTACCCATTTGTAATCATAATGATAAGAACTAATCATCAATTTCCATCTGTAGACGTTGATTCTCCTTCCATAGCTCTATCCTGCAGCTGTCCCGTCACCTTCTGCAGCTCAGTGGCAGTAGCTTCAAGCTTCATGTTAGCTTCTGAGGATCCTTCCCATTGTTGATCCCTTTTTCGCTTGGCTGACCTAAAGAAAACATAGGCAGCAACAAGTTTAATTCATAACACTACGTGTCATGGCAGTTCATCACTATGAAGTGCACAGGAGCAACAACCAGTAATTAAACATCAACAAGGAACAAGTTTCATAATAATCAAGCAGTACCTATTTTTATCTTTCTCGCGCAGTATCTGTTGCTTCTCCTTCTGCATCTGGATAACACTCTGTTGTATCGATTGCTTCTCCTTCTTGATCTCGATAATTACTTGCTCAACCGATTGCTTATACACTTCCATCGCATAGATGGACTGTTTCAGCTTTCCCTTCACGTTTTCCAGCTCAGTGGTAGTTGCTTTAAGCTTGATGTTAGCCTTTGCGCATTCTTCGTTCCATGACCTTGCCTCCTCTTCAGGTTTTGCCTTCCAGTCCAGTACCAGGTCTTTCGACTCTTGCTCAAGAATCTCACCAATTTCTTTCAACAAGGCATTATCCTGGCATAACATTTGGGAATACATCTCATTATATTTGTTGGTCTGTTGCAATTTTTTTTGACGGAAAAGACTATGGGGGAGATCCCCACAGTTATATATTTAATAAAAATATGAACAAAGTACAGAAATACAACCTATGTGTCTGTCTCCAAAAACTGATTAAAAGAAGCATGTTTATCCTCCTTAACTCTCACGAGTTGGAGGTAGCCCTAATCTCTAAAGTTACGCACCCAAAGCCTATGAGAGGGAATACCATTATCAAAAATCTTTGAATTTCTAAGATTCTAGATCTCCCAAAGCGCTATCAAAATGATCTCGAAGAAAAAGTCGCTTGTTGCTGAGCTTGAAGGACTCTCACATATATCTAGCGAAACATCCCACTGAATATGCAAGTTCTGCCAGCATGCTTGGGCAAAAGGACAAGCAAAAAAGCGGTGATCAATGTATTCTTCCACAACAGAGGAGCAAAGTACGCAGTTGGCATTGGATTGAATGTTGTAATCCCTGCGAAGCAACATGTTCCTTGTATTTAACCGGTCCACTAGAACTAGCCACATGAAGAATTTAATTCGTGGAAACCAGCCACATGAAGAACTATCCACATTCTTTTGAAAACTGGTGAAGCTGATAGGTTATTGAAAACCATTTTGTAATACCTCCTGGAAGAATAGAAGGGAGTACCCCAGATGAAGGTCCAAGAGTCTGGCGCATCAGGATCATATTGGATGGTAGCCAATCTGTCTTGTAGTTCAAACGACTCATCCAAAGCTTGAGGGGAAAGGGGCAAATGGAAGAGGGAGTCCAAATCCTCAACCTACAGTACATTTTGAACAGAAATTTCTTCTTTTGCTACAAAGGAGTATAGCCTCGGGTAGTCTTGGGCTAGCACATTCCTAGCCCACAGATCTTACCAAAAAGAAACTATGGCTCCATTGCCAATTTGACATATAGCAATTCCTCTGAAAAGGACATTAAGTCTGAGTAGGTCATTCCACCAAAAAGACCCTGTTTCAGCTGACAAGTGTGGAGCTTTGTTGTGTAGTATCTATCCCAGATAAGATTTACCCAAGGAACATCATGGTGATTCTAAACTTGTGCAGCTGTTTTAGGAGCAGAGCATCATTCTGGAGTCTCAAGTTGAGGATCCCAAGGCCTCCTTTATCCTTTGGCTTGTGGACCATTGTCCAGGCAGCAAGGTTGCCACCCTTCTTACTTTCATCTGAGCCTCGCCACAAGCATTGCTTCCTTATCCTATCAATATTTTCAATGGCTGCTCCTCGAAGTTTAAAGGAGCACAGAGCATACGTCACAGTTGGAGTAATCGCTGAATTAACCAACTCTATCCGGCATGAGTATGAGAGAAAATTTGAGCAAGCATTCAATCTTCTTTTTACTCTATCCATCAGAGGTGTAAGGTCCTCCATGCGAGGTTTAGTGGTCCCCATTGGCAAACCAAGGTAAGTGAAAGGCATAGTGGCAATTTGACAACCAAAAGCAGCTGCAGGAGATTATATATTAGAGTTTGGGACATTGATGGAGACCATAGAAGATTTGTGGAAGTTGACATGTAGGCCAGTGGAAGCAGCAAAATTATTGAGCATGTGTTTCAGATGCATAACTTCAGTCATCTCAACTTTCATAATTAAGATAGTATCATCTGCGTACTGCACTATTGGGAAGTTCGAAGAACCATAGGGGATAGGCAGAGTAAGCTGACCATTTGACTTGTAATTATTGACCAAAAATTGCAGAAGCTCAGCTACAAGGACAAAAAGAAGGGGAGATAAAGGATCTCCTTGCCTAACTCCTCTTTTGCATTTAAACTTTTTGCCAGGGACCCCATTCAACAAAATGGAAGATAAGCCAGAGCTAAAAATAAGTTTAATCCATTGCAGCCACTTATCAGGAAAGCCCAAGGCATGCATCATCTCCAAGATGGCACCATGCTCTATTGTGTCAAAAGCCTTGGCAAAGTCCAGTTTTAGAATGATGATTTTTTTCTTACCCTGATGACACTGATGTTTGTATTCAAAACACCATGCAATACAATCCTGGATTGACCTTGATTTAATGAAGCCATACTGGTTGGCATGAAGAAGCTGGAGAATAGCAGCTTGTAATCTTTCAGCCAAAATATTGGTGAGGAGCTTGATACTACAGTTGAGTAGAGAGATGGGTCTGAAATCATTGACAGATTCAGGGTTGTTGATTTTGGGCACAAGTGTTATGAAACATTCATTGATACTTTCCAAATCAATGTTACCCTCAAAGAACCCTTGATAGAGCTTGTAGAAATCATCTTTGATAATATTCTAACACTTTTTCATGAACAGGCCATTAAACCCATCAAAGTAAGGAGCCTTGTCCACAGGGAGCAAGCGAATGATTTTATCCACTTCTGCTTGGAGGATTGGTGCTACCAAACTACTAAGGTCCACATCGACCATGACCAAACTTGAGAGATCAAAGAGCATTTGGGGCTGCATTGTGACACCCATCCTATTCTTATAAGCCTGGAGAAGCATAGCAGCTTTGCCTTCATGATCTTTAATCATATTGCCATTCTCATCCTTCAGCTGAGTAATAGTGTTCCTTCTAAAGTTTACGGTAGCCATTGCATGAAAGAATTTTGTGCACTCATCTCCATACTTAATTCTGTTTTGGGTGAATCTCTTTTTCCAGTATAAGGTCTTATAGTGCAGCAGGGTTTGGATATACCTTTTGACAATGTCTCTCAAGTTCCACTCAGGAGTAAAAAGGGCTCTGCATTCCTCCAGGGAATCAAGAAAAAATATAACCTTATTGCAGAGCTTGATGAGAGAAGATAACTAAGAAATCTTCGTACTCCAGCCTTTCAAGCAATATCTAACATTCTTAAGCTTCCTTGATAACACTGCAGTTGGGTTTGCAGCATTTCGAAAAGGCCTTTGCCAGCCTTGCTCCACAATTTCAAAAAATCCAGGATGTTGTGGCTAGAAGTTCTCAAACCTGAAAATATTAGCTCTTGGAATGGAGGTGCCAATAGTGATTCTGCATGGGATGTGATCTAAAGTGATCTTAGCCATAGGTAAGACCAGTGTATTGGGAAAGTCAATATTAACCAAGGTAAAAAACCAGTCCCGTTGATCAAGCAAAGGGTCATGCTGCATGTTTGACCAAGTGAAAGTTCTGCCTTTTAGGGGTAACTCAATAAGACCTAGGTGCCCAATTAGATCATTAAAGATTAATGTATCTTGTAAATTACCACCTAGCTTATTTCGATCTTGCAAGGATCTATAGAAATTAAAGTCTCCCAGGAAAAGCTAATTCTCTTCATCAAAAATATCATAGGGGCGAAGCCACTGAATAAAATCTGATCTCTCAGGCTCTCTACATGGCCCATAAACTGTGGTAAGCTTCCAGGAGCTACCATTAACTTGAGAAGTGAAATCTATAGTTAGGCCATAGCTCAAATTATCCATTGTAACTCCTACAAAGTGAGCACTATTCCAGACAACAAGAATTCCCCCGGAAGCTCTATTAGAGGGGACAAAATCAAACTTATCAAAGCGTCTGGGTGCAAATTTTCTCACAAAAGCCATGTCCACATAGCTAACTTTGGTTTCCTGCAAGCAAATGATTGAGCAGCCACTTTCATCAATTTTATTTCGAACTGCATCTTGCTTGCTCACATCATTTAGTCCTCTGATATTCCAACACAAAATGTTCTAGTCGCTTTGTGCCATTCGTACAACCAATTTGTGAGAGCAGCAGAAACTATAACCAGTATAGCTCCAAGAAGGCCAGCAAACAAAAGAACCTGGAGAGGACTAGGCTGGATGTGACTGAACCAAAGAACTTGGAGAGGACCAGGTTGAAAACATCTGAACCAAGCAAAAAGAACGAGCCAAAGGTCCCAAATAATCTCTATATATAGCCATACATAGCAGAACTCGCAAGAGTTGTTCATGTAACAATTGGTCAGCCATCTCCTTGAATTCCCTCATCTCTTGCATATTTTTATTTAAAATTTCCTGACACAGCTCCTTGTATTTTACAACCTCTTGCTGCACCATGACTTCTCTGCCTTGTTGTTCTTGCAGATCTCTCTTCACCTCCTGCAGCCTACCTTTAGTGGCTTCAAGCACCTCTAGAAGCTAGTAAAATACAAGAACCTATCAATCCATCAAATGATGCAAATTGAAAACTAACTGAATCTAACACCTATTGTATATGCTCATCAATCCGTTAGATCCCCAAATCTAGAATCCCTGGGATGATAAGGGAAAATATAGTGGCTCAAACCAGAGAACTGAACTTGTTGAGCTGTTTCAGCCTCTCGTAGCCGGAAGGTGGCGGCGCAACCATCTTCCTATCGCCGCTAGGTTCCGCCATCCCTGCCACGAGCTGTTGCAGATCTGCGCATAGCAAAAGTCGAGAGTCTTTGCGAAAGTAGTGAAGTGTTTCGCCTGCAGTGGTAAACAACGCAGTCTTGTTCCTATATTTCCCTAGTTCGAACCCTTGCTGTGGCTAATTGTTTTTGCAACATTACGTGACCGACAGTAGGAAACAAGAAGTTTCGTGATCGTTACTCAGGAAGGTCCTTCCAGCAAAACATCAATAGACCGGACCAGCAAAACATCAGCAAAATTAATTCAGAATGGTGAGTATGCTCAACTCAATTTGAAATCGATTAAACCAAATCGGCATAATAAGATGGCATCTCATAGCACTCATCTCCACAAAGTTCACACCACCAGCAAGTAGCAAACACCAAATACAAGCAACTCATCACCACAAAGTACACACCACCTATGAACCGTCTAGGTAGCAATAACACCATACATGTTTTATCGATTTTCTGTAGCTCAGTCAGAGTTCGATTGCTCTTCTTTCAACAGGAACTTCTCCGCTAAAAATTGCTTACACTGGTCTGTCCATTTGTGAATCTCTTTTAGCTGGTCATTCTCCTACCATAACAATTGATTAACCTGGTCCCTGCATTTGGTCAGCTCTTCCATCAAGGTAATGTATTCCTGCCCTAACAATGCCATTTCATTCAACCGGGTATTCCCCTGTTGCAGCAATTGATTACATTATTCCCTGGATTTGGTCAGCTCTTCCATATGGGCAAAGTTGTCCTACCATAACGATACCATTTCATTCAACCGGGCATTCTCCTACTGCATCAATTGATTACACTGGTCCCTGCATTTGGTCAGCTCTTCCATCTGAGTAATGTTGTCCTGTAACGATTGCTTGTACAGGTTCTTGTAATTTGTAGCCTTTTGCAGTGACTTGAGCTCGCTGACTTGTTGTTCTTGCAAGTCTCTCTTCACCTTCTGCAGCTTAGCTTCAGTGGCTTCAAGCACCTCCAGAAGCTAGAAAAATACAAGAACCTATCAATCCATCAAACGATGCAAACTGAAAACTAACTGAATCTAACACCTATGAATTGTCTATAGCCTATCAACTTCTAACACCAATCAAAGTGCAAATCTAAGGGTACGATGAATTCTAAATCTAACATATATGATCATCAATCCTCCAGATCCCTAAATCTCGAGATTCCCAACCCTAGCAAGATAGGGGAACATATAGCGGCTCAAACCAGAGGACTGACCTCGTCGTGCTGTTTCATCCTCTCGTTGCTTGGAAGTGGCGGTGCAACCATCCTCCCGTCGCTGCTAGGATCCACCATTCATGCCACGAGCTGTTGCTGATCTATGTAGCAAAAGTCGAGAGTCTTTGCGAAGGTAGTGAAGCGTTTCGTCTTCAAATTACCGATTTATCTTAAAGACTCACCTGAAATTTACAGGTGGGACCTGGTCAATGTAAAAAATTCCCCTTCGAGTGGTAATAGGTTCGACCCACGGGAGGAGCATATTTTCTCCTTGTTTTACCGTCATATTTATCTGCCTTAACTTACATGGGGCATGCAAAATAATATAAACACAAATAAACTAATATAAAAAATCTTCTTGGCTTAAATAACACAAACTGCATCATTTCTTAGTGGTAGCCGCCTTCCCCTTCAGAACCAAAGGTCCCGGGTTCGACCCCTGCTATTGACATTGTATCCTTTTAATTTTCCTCCCTTTTTTACCAGACTGACTTGTGGGACCCTATTAAATTTTATGACGAGTTGGAATACTCTATTTTTAAAAAAATGCTTACATGTGGGACCCTGCAAAATTTTATGACGAGTTGGAACAATCTATTTTTGAAAGAATGCTTACATGTGGAACCCTTCCGAATTTTATGATGACTTGGAACACTCTATTTTTAAAATAATGCTTACACGTGGGACCAAAGTTGGTTTATGACGCTGTTATGGAGCTTATGGCATCACAAAACTAGCTTGGAATAGGGAATGCTCGGCTACAATACCAACCGTTATGACGAAAGTTTTTTTGTTACTAAATTTGCTCAGAAGTGAAATTTAATGACGAGATCAGCCAGGAACGTCATAAATCAATGACGCTAAAATGTGGTTGCGTCACTAGTCAACGATTTTCTTGTAGTGTATCTCAATTCGATGTGTTTAGTCTTGGAGTGAAGGACTGGGTTTTTGGCTACACTTATGGCACTGGTGCAGTCACAAAATAGTGGAACCTAGGTGCACTCCTCACCAAAGTCACTCATAGTGTAGGTTATCCATAGGAGTTGGGAACAACAACTAGCTGCAGCAACATACTCGGCTTCTGTGGTGGATTGGGATACACTGGATTGCTTGCGAGATGACCAAGAGACCAAAGAAGAACCAAGGAATTGACAAAACCCAGAGGTAGACTTGCGGTCCAATCGACTCCCACAAAATCAGCATCGGAGTACCCGTGAAGTCTAAGTGTCGAGGAGGCAGAATACCAAAGACCAAACTCAGGAGTGTAGTTCAAGTACCTGAAAATCCTCTTGCGACCTGCCGATGTGAAGTCCTCAGTGAAGCCTGAAAACGAGCGCACAGACACACACTGAACTATATGTCTGGCCTCGTTGCCATCAAGTAGAGGAGGGAGCTGATCATGCTCCTGTACTCCTTCTGGTCCATGGCATTGCCATCTTCATCTGCATCCAAACCCGTAGTGGTACTCATCAGTGTCGTCAGCGGCCTGAAGTTTTTCATGCCAAACTTCTTCACGATGTCCTTGGTGTACTTCGCCTGGTGTACAAACATCCCATCCTTGCATTACTTGATCTGAAGCCGGAGGAAGAACTGCAACTCACCCATCATCGACATCTCGACTCCCTGCTCATATCATCTGCAAAGGTGGCAACTAAAGAGTGAGACGAGGCACCAAATATAATATCATCCACATACACATGCACGATCAGAATGTCATTGCCCTACCTGAGGAGAAAGAGTGTCCGGTCAACCTTCCCCATCTCAAACCCCTTGTGTTGACAGTTCAAAAATGTTCTAAGATTCACCGCAAGCTTATGGATCATGTAGTACCTTTTTCCCTCGAGTATTACCCAAGGTTATCGAATCCGTGGAACATGTGCAACGCAAGATTCAATTCTAAAAAAGTGGAAAACACTTTCTTCAAGAGGTTGTTTTGCATCTAATCTACTAAACATGAGAGGTAGCGAGAGAAAGCATAGAGATAACTGATCTAGAGAGTCTAGATCATACTTTTGTTGAAGTTCCAAGCGAGAGATGAAGATAACAATGCGAATCTCATAAAAAACGTCTTTAACCCATGGCCTCCATTCCATCCCTCGAAGGCACCTACCTTACACATGATCAACATCCTGTCATGATGCCCCCATTTATTGTGTAGGTGAACCTAATAGCATGTTCGCGAGGAACGTGTTGAAAACCCTTGGTAGATCCGGTATGCACCTCTAGCCACCATGGCTACAAGAACACCCTAAGCAATCTATCTCGAGAATAGATTGAGGAAGAAGCAAAACCAAGAGAAGACAAAATCGTAGAGAAAACACTTGATCGCTAAAAGTCAGGTTCACAATATAAATTCACCATGAATGTTACATGAACAAGATCACAACCGGGATCCTACCTTGATCTTGATCCTAGCTCCGGAACTCTGACGTGGTCTTCTTTACAAGGTTCCCACGTCGGCTAGGGAAACCCTAGACAACTAGCACGACCGTCCTCTCTGGAATGGTGTCCGTCTAGCTTCTCTGCTCCTCGGCGGCAAATGACGAATGGATTGATGTGTGGCTCTTTGCGTGGGGAGTATAAATAGCTCGAGGGGGTACTAGGTCCAAGGAGGTGGCCAACCGGGCTCGGAATGGGCTGGGTCAGCCAGCCTGGGCCCATCCCGGCCCAGATCGCCCCCGGTTTTCTTCCAGATGCTTCTCGTGTTTTCTTGAATTTTTGCCGATCTGCATGTGGGTCCTTGACGTCGTTTTCTCCGCGGTTTAGATAAGGTTACTTGTCGTGCAAGCTCCTGCATCTTTTGTTAAGGTCCTTAGAGTTTTACAGCTTCATGCTTTGGTCCTTGGGTCATTTGGAGTCATGTTCACTTCGTGTCTTGACTTGTGTCGGGCTTCATGATCTTCTCACAAAGTGCTCGATGAACTTTACCCAGAAGTCCACATTTAGGCGCTCAAATCCTGCGTCAACAAAATACTCCAAAAACCACATGCAAGAGCAAACTTGTTATATCAAGGAGGTTAGTACCATTAGATCGAATACCAAATCAATGCCAACATTGAAGGTAAACTCATAGCTACAGTGACGAAAATTGACCGTCAACATCCCCCCATTCTTAAACCTTGCTCGTCCTCGAGTAAGCTGTTGACGGTTCAAAACCGTGTTGAAGTTCACCGCAAGCGTACGGGTGACTTGGTGCCTTTTTCACCAAGGAGGGTCCCCCAAGGTCTGTCAATCCAAGGACCGGAAGCAAACCGCCAAGGTTCTCTACCTAATCTATCGAACTAACCTAACATGAGGTGTAGATTGCATAAAAGGTAACCTTTAAAGATGTAAATGTGATAGCACGAGGTTGATCACATACACAAACATAGGCAAGGTAAAGCACCACCAAGGGGACGACTAAGCCTATCGCCTTCTAGTTGTAGTTCTAGCAAACGAGCGACAAACTAAGCATCTCATCTAAAAGAATCCTTAAACTCCTACCTCCGGCCTACTTCCCGAAGACATCCGCTCGTTCGGGGGAAATCATCCTGTCACGATGCTCCCTTAATGAAGCGGGGGATCCAGGGGCGTGCCCATACATGGACATGTCTACAAACCATGAAGGGTCGGCATACTAAATCTAATCACCATGATTACACAAAGCATGCTATGTAGTCTATACCGGCATTAGACTACGGATCAAACATATTCATGAAAGGTAGAAAGTAAAGACGGAGACATGGAATCGCTTAATAGGTCGGATGACAAGATTATAATTGCTCACATAATAATAGATGCGTTTGGATCATCACCACCGAGTACATACCATTGATGACCTCAATGTGGACGGCTATTAAGTACTACTTTCAGCCCTCAATATTCTCACATAAATGGAGGCATATGCATTATTTACTTGCATTTTGGTTTGAATAATGTAGTTCCACTTGTCCTTGGAGATTATTTGTATGTAGGTGAAATACCCCTTAAAAGAGATGAAAACCCACCTTTTATGGAGAAACCATTCCAACTCAGCTGAGGAGGTGGTTGCCACCAAGGAAACACATGACATTCCACGTCATTGATCCAAGGGAGGCACTCACCGATGAATCAGAGAGCACCACATGGACTTCACATGGATCAAGGGGCCCACCTCAGATACCAAATCAAGCCATGTGTCAGGGATGGATCAGAGGGCCCACATGGCCTCCACCCAGAGGAAGCACACCAGGTGGGGCCGCCCTAGGGGGGCCGGCCGATCCTAGGAGCGGCTGAACCGACCTAGTGGCGCCCCATCGTGGCTGTCCACGTGGTGGATGCTCATTGGTCCTTTGCCTCACTCCTGGGTGTTTTGGTGGAGTTTGAGCCCCGAAGCAAGCCTCCTCCTTGCCTATAAATAGAAGGGGAGGGGCTCCCATTTCTCACACACCACTCTCTCATTCTCCTCTCACTTTTAGTTTCCAAGGCTAGGGGGTAGGCTAGAGTAGCTCTTCTTTAGGTTCCAAGTCTTCTTTGGAGTCTAGGTATGAGTTCTCGTTTATCTTTATTTCATTGTATGACTTTGATCTACTTCAGTTATTTAGCTATTTCATATAAAGTCATGGTAGATCATATGCTTGATATGTTCTTGAGTTCATCCTTTGTTCATCATTTAGAGGCTTGTGTTCTTCATGAACACTACCTTTTGATCCACTTGAAGGGTGATAAACTCATTCCTTATGTGTTTGTTCATAAGTTAGAGGCTTGTGTTCTTCACGAACACGACCCTTTGATCTTGTTGACTAGACATAAGAGAGTTCGTATCCGTTCGTATATCTAGCTTTAGTTGATCTTGTTAGATGGCATGAGAGTGTTGCATGAGGTTTGTGTTCAAGCTACAGTACTCGGTCTAAGTTGACCAGTCCTCTGGTGGCTCTCACCCTGGGTCACAATATCCCGGGCAGGGTGAAGTCTAGCAGCAACACAGGCATGGTGCCTGGGTTGTCTGGCTACGTTAGTTATGAGCATACCCCCCGTAACGATAGAGGTAGGTCTGTAGTGGTGACAGCTGTTGGATCCTTTGGAACCCTCCGCGATGGGGTACCTGCTGTAGGAGTCTAAAGTCTAGTTTCGCAGAGTGCTGGTCATCGCGGGCTAGCTCCCCGTTTGTACCTGGGTGCTGAACCAGACCCTCTCATGCAATACTCATGCCTATCTCCTGTATCTTCTAGCTTTGTATGTTTAGTACATTAGAACCTAGAGCTAACTCGTATGTTCCCCCTAAGCCATAGTGTGGTAGAGTAGAGTTAGATTTGAGTGTGTGTGTCACACTACCCTTTGTATCTTTTATCTTACCCTTGCCTTTGAGTTTGTTGTTTCCTATATCTATCTCTTAGTTTACATTCAGTGCAAAAGCATAAGTCTATGATATCCGCCATTACCTTCCACGGATACGATACCCTTGGAATATTCTCCTTCCTTAGGGAAATGCTACAATGGTTTATCTGTGCGCTTGCGGATTCGTTCATGATCGTTTAGATTAGCCTTTGGTAAGTCTTGATGTTCACGCTAACTCGGCGTCGTTAGTTGTGACATTAAGAGCTGAGATGCCAATAGGCATTTCTTGGTGTTGTCACTAAGGATGGATTCCAGATCTGTTCTTAAAGTGACGGTGCTAAGAAACGCCAATAAGCATTTCTGGCGCCGTTGCCGGGGAAGGCATAGGATTATCATGACTATGCTTTGCATCTGTTTATAAGCTACGAGTAGGATGGGACAACTCTTAATGCAGGCTTACCTTGATTGTCTTCTTTTATCTTTCGATGATGAAGACAGGTAGTGTATGACTGGTTTCGACTTACAGGAGAATTTCACTGAAGATCCCGAGTCACTTGTGAGGAGAGCCCGAATTCATTTCGACTCACCTCGTCGTACTCGTCCGGAAGGCAAACCAGCTTCCTTTGTACCATCCACGTCAAACGCTATGGCCCAGAAGACACTTCGTGAGTACTCAGCTCCTTCTGCTGACCAGGTGCTGCAAGGCCCTGAGGTGGTAATGGGGACTAAAAATTTTGAGATCAAGATGGGTCTAATCACGATGGTACAGGCTAGCCCATTCTGTGGCAAGCCAAATGAGGATGCCAATGCTCATTTGCAGCAATTCCTAGAGCTGTGCAGCACTTTCATCATCAGGGGTGCAAATATGGATGTTGTCCGTCTACGGCTGTTTCCATTCTCTCTCCTAGGGAAAGCCAAGCAATGGTTCTATGCGAATCGTGATGCTATTAACACTTGGGATAAGTGTTCAGAGGCATTCCTCAAGAAGTTCTTCCCATTGGGTAAAACCAATGCTCTTCGTGGAAGAATTTCTAGTTTTCAGCAAGTAGCAAATGAATCCATTCCAGAGGCTTGGGAGAGATTTCAGGAGTATGTCCTGGCCTGTCCTCACCATGGGATGGAGGATTGGCTCATTCTTCAAAGCTTTTATAATGGGTTGACTCCAACAGCCCGAGGCCATATTGATGCTGCTGCTCAAGGAGCATTCTTCTCACTCACTGTTGATAATGCTAAATTACTCGTTGAGAAGATGGTTTCCAACCAAGGGTGGAGTGATGAACGACTCCAACCACGACCGAGGGGTACTCATACTGTCAAGGAAGCAGACATGATTACTGCCAAGTTGGGTCTTCTTCTGAAGAGATTGGATGACTACACCAGCGAGAAGGCTGCCATGGCCACCACTACTCTGCCGATGGATTCTCATATGACTTTTGAAGTCTGTGGTAACACTGGGCACTCAGGCAATTATTGTCCGGAGACTCAGGAGGTAGTGATGCACATGTATGGTAACAACAATGGTTATCGTCCACCTGAACAAGGAGGCCAATCGTGGAATCAACAACGCCCTTATTATCAAGGAGGTAACCAAGGCAATTCTTACAATCCCACCAACCTTCCTTGAGAGATCTCGTTTTTTGGGCAAGCTAAGATTAATGAAGGTGTTAACAAAAAGCTGGCTGCCCTTGATAAAACTTTGGAAAGTCTCAATGTTAAGCTTGATAGTTTTTCTTCTACTCAGAAGACCCAGTTTCAACAAAATGTTAGAAACCCAGTTAGCTCAGCTGGCTGCCTTGTTTCCATCTGCTGATAACGGGAGAATCCTGGGGCAACCCGTGTCCTCTTGTGAAAATGTTAGTGTAGTGTCAACTAGGTGGGGTAAGCCACCTAGGAAGACACGTGCTTCTAACTATGCAGGAAAGCCCATACAACAAATTCTAGATCCATGGGAGGAATCAACAGTTGTGCACAAGAAAGATCCAGGCTACCCAACTATCACTTGCACAATCTATTACAAGAAAGATCCAGGCTACCCAACTATCACTTGCACAATCTATTACAAGGCGATCATGCATGCCCTTTGTGACCTTGGTGTAAGTGTTAATCTCATGTCCAAGGCCATGTTCAAGCAACTGGGATATCTAGCTCTCTCTCCAACAGCACGGACTATCCAACTCACCGATTCAATGATACGATATCCAGAAGGAATTGTTGAGAGCATATTGGTTAAGGTCAAGAACTCTTATGTCTTCGCGGATTTTTTGGTCCTTGATATAGATGACGAGGGAGGAATGCCGCTCATCCTTGGGTGACCCTTTCTTAGTGATGTCCGAGCTAGAATCAATGTGGGTTCCGGTATCATCCATTTCCGCATGGGGGAGAGGAACTTGAAGTTCAAGTTTCAGGACAAGGAAGAGCAATGCTATTTGGTGCAAGATAGTGTTGATCAGCTTGGGGGAAGGACGGAGCCTTCACCCCCAAGGAAGAAATCTCTGTCAAAGAGGATAAGGAAAATTCGGAAAGAATGGCGGAAGATTGAGATGGCACCAACCTCTACTTCTCAGGAGTGGGGTGCTGAATGGTACTGATCACTGAGGAGAGTCCAACTCGTCGGACTAAAAATGATGGGTCCTTTCTACCAAAAAGGTTAAAGCTGGTATTTATCTCATATTTCCCTTTCCAAAATTTTATTTCCAAAATTGCATATTTGATTTTCCAAAACTCTGCATTTGCATGCTAGATTTATCTAGCCCTTTTCCCTTTTCCAAATAAAATTTCTGAAAATAATTTCTGAGTTTGAAAACCATAGAAAATTCATTTGGGCAATTTCTGGAGTAAACTTTGGCCGGTGCACCTTGGCATATCTTCATAGAGCCGTTGGTGGCACACCTGCCAAAGGGGGCCAGCACCGGTCCCACCACCGGGCCGGCCGAACCAGGGTTCGGCCGAACCCTGGTAACGGTCATGTGGGCCCAGCTTTGGCCAACGGCTCCTAGCCGTTGCCCAACGGCTATCCCGCGGTGTGCTGCCCCTTTGCTCAATAAATTGGACCCGAGAGGGGGTGTTCTTCACCCATGCAGCTCATTTCATTCACACTCCCCTCTCTACTCCTTGCTCTCTTGGTTTTCTTGGATTTCTTCCTCAAGATTGGATCATCAAGTGGTCTCTCTAGTGTGTTGCTGAAAATATTGTTGTTGGTGGAGCAAACTCGGTAAGAACATCATTTGATAGCAGCCATGCAGCAAGATCAGCGGCAGTACATTGATGCGCAGAGGGCTTACTACGCGAGTCAGGGTTTCTTCTACCCTCCTCCGCAGTGAGCCTCAAGCTAGCTTGGGGGAGGACCCCCATCCTGAGGTAACTTGTATCTTCCTGCATTTTCAGAATATCCTATAATTGAAAATCCAAAAAAAATCTGCAAAATAAAAAGACCAAAAATATTTATTTGCTTTCATCATCATCATTTGCTTAGTAAGAATGCTTTGCCTCTATGGTTGAAATGATGACTAGTTGCTCTGTTTATTCTCCTCGTATGTCTTGCTTACAACTTTGTATCCTACCTAAGTTTGGAGTTTGTTGGCTTGTATGTTCAAACCTTAGCTTGAAAACTGTGGGTAGCAAAAAGCATGATCCTTGCCTAAGTTGTTGTGAGACATGATATGGTAGAATAAAGTGCTATGATCTTGTGAAGAAAGGCAACATTGATGCCTTGGTGAGGAATCATACACCTTTGAGCCATCCGAGAGTAACATTGAAGTTCAAGTTTCAGGACAAGGAAGAGCAGTGCTATTTGGTGTAGGATAGTGTTGAGCAGCTTGGGGGAAGAACGAAGCCTTTACCCCCAAGGAAGAAATCTCTGTCAAAGAAGCAAAAGAAAATTTAGAAAGAATGGCGGAAGATTGAGAAGGCACCACCCTCTACTTCTCAGGAGTGGGGTGCTGAGTGGAATTAACTGCTGAGAAGAGTTCAACTCGTCGGACTAAAAATGACGGTCCTTTCTACTAAAAAGGTTAAAGCTGGTACTTATCTCATATTTCCCTTTCCAAAATTTTATTTCCAAAATTTCATATTTGATTTTCCCAAAACCTTGCATCTGCATGCTAGATTTATCTAGCCCTTTTCCCTTTTCAAAATCAAATTTCTAAAAATAATTTCTGAGTTTGAAAACCTTAGAAAAATCATTTGGGCAATTTCTGGAGCAAACTTTGGCCGGTACACCTGGGTATATCTCTATATAGCCATTGGTGGCACGCCTGTCAAAGGGGGCCAGCCCCGGGCCCATAGCTGGGCCGGCCGAACCAGGGTTCGGCCGAACCATGGCAACGGTCATGTGGGCCCAGTTTTGGCCAACGGCTCCTAGCCGTTGTGCAACGGCTAGTCCGCGGTGTGCTGCCCCTTTGCTCTATAAATTGGACCCGAGAGGGGGTGTTCTTCACCCATTCACTCACACTCCCCTCTCTCCTCTTTTCTCTCTTGGTTTTCTTGGATTTCTTGCTCAAGATTGGATCATCAAGTGTTCTCTCTACTGTGTTGCTGAAAATATTGCTATTGGTGGAGCAAGCTCGGTAAGAATTTCATTCGATTTTACTAATCCATCACCGAGTTGCTCTTGTTGTCCCTTGTTGTTGTGCTAGCAAGAATTGTGTGGCGAACACTCTCCGGAGGGTGACATGCTCCTGTTCCCGGGCAAGCGTGAGTTCATCCACCCCCGCCGAGCCGACGCCGAGCCCATCAATGATGGATTATGCAGAAGAGCAGGAAGAGCAAGCCGAGCCACAAGCCGCGGAGGAGGTCGTCAACGACACCCCCTACCTCAGCTTGCGGGGCACTCGAGAAGAGCAAGCCTACGCTCTCCTAAAGGACCGAGTCTTCGCCCACACCCGGGACTTTGACCTGGCTCTCATGGCGAAAACAGGTATGAATCTCGAGTTCGCTTCTATCTGGCATGCTCTTGGTTGGGAGGAGTTTGCACCCGTTACAGAGCTTGGCTCTCGGCCCCTCACCATCCAGTTTCTTTGCTCTCTTTCCGAGATTCAGGATGGCATTCAGTTTCGTCTTTTTGGGACCGATTATCGTGTTTCTTGGAAGGAACTTAGTCATCTTCTTGGTTTTAGTCCTAGTTGTGCTGTTTCTCTGAAGAAGGCTTGTGAGGGTTTTGTTCGAGACTATTTCTGGGCAGACATCTCTGGTCTTGTTTACAGTGGCATGTTTGTACCTCGGTGCAACGATATTGTGCATCCCACTCTCCGTTTGTGGCACAAGTGGCTCGCCATTACTCTCTTTCCACGAGAGGATGTTCGGCCCGTGCGAAGTGATGAGATGATGCTATTATACGCCATTGTTAACCAGATCAAGGTCTCTCCCGTTAAAGCTATGATTTGGCAGTGGATGATGAATTTCAAGATGAGAGGTCCTATTGAGTGTACGTCTCTGGTGACTCGTATTGCTCTCAGACTCGGGCTTCTTAGCGGGAATCCTGTACCCTTCATCAGGACGCCCCGAGTTCTCATTGATGAGACATACTTGATCCAAGGGCATATACTCAAGAGGGTCCCAAATGATTCTTTGACTTTCTTCTTTTCGGGTTATGCAAATAAAATCCGTTACCTAACCTGGGGTTTCGATTGTATAGCTCGGAGTCACTAACCATTCCCCTTGTTACACAAGAGGAAAGCCGTCATGCTAGTGTTTCAGGTAGGTCCACCAGAAGCGCGGTGAAGAGAGCACACATGCAGCAGCAGTCACAGCCGCCACCACAGCCACAGCCTGCTACACCACCGGTGGCAGGAGGGGCCCCTGCAGGGTACATGTTCGGGGTTACCCCTGGATATGCACCTGGTTGGGATCAGCCCACCTACCACCCGAGTGCGAGTGGTACGGCTTGGGCGAGTGCGAGCGGCACTCAGTGGGCTACACCTGCTAGTTCTAGCTCCGACGGTCCACCTCCATCTTCTTCCTTCCGGCGTCACTCCTCAGCCTCTGCACGTGATGCTCAGCTCGCGCAGCAGATGGGAGAGCTCACCGTCCAGGTCACGGGATTGGAGGAGACGCGGAACACCCACATCGAGTCTACCTCAGCGTGGCAGCGTCAGGCTGGTGAAAGGATCGAAGCCATGCAGCAGAACCAGCAGCGATACATGGAGGAGCAGATGGCTTACTACGCGAGTCAAGGATTCTTCTTCCCTCCTTCACAGTGAGCCTGAAGCTAGCTCGGGGGAGGACCCCATCCTGAGGTAACTTGTATCTTCCTTTGTTTTCAGAATACCTTATAATGAAAACCCAAAAAAATCTGCAAAAATAAAAAGACCAAAAATATTTATTTGCTTTCACTATCATCGTTTGATTAGTCTGCTTTGATATGCATAGTAAGAATGCTTTGCCTCTATGGTTGAAATGATGAATAGTTGTTCTGTTTATTCTCCTCGTATGTCTTGCTTACAACTTTGTATCCTACCTAAGTTTTGAGTTTGTTGGCTTGCATGTTCAAACCTTAGCTTGAAAACTGTGATCCTTGCCTAAGTTGTTGTGAGACATGATATGGTATAATAGAGTGCTATGATCTTGTGCTTAGTGATGCTTGACATCCGTAGTTTTTCTTTTTGAAAAATCAAAACATGATGAGTTCCTCAATGATGAGAATTTCCCATCCAAGGCCATTTGTAGATTCTAGCTCTTAGCCTCCACATATGCAGCTTGTTCTCTCATTGAGCTTTGTCAAATTGTTGTGACCCTTGTTAGAACTCATACTCCCCTGATCAAGATCACGTACATGTTCATGCTAAACTTCTACACTCGAAGTTAGCATTCATCATTTGTTCCATTTTGCTTATGCATTCTTCCGCAAAAAAAACTCTATGTATCTTTGTATCATTCATCCCTCTCCAAATATCTCCAATAGAGACAAAGGGCTAGCTGAAAAAAAGAGAGAGAAAGAAAAAGAAAAGCATGCTCAAAAGCATGACAAAAATAAAATAAAGAGAGCTATCCCAAGTCTCGGAAAATTTCAAAAGGAGAAAAAGGGATTGATATGTGCAAGAGAAAGAGTTCCACCATATAGATGCTAATAACTAGTACCTACTCCGGGGCTAGTGTCAACCTTACTATCAATCCCTCATTTCCTCACAAAAAGCAAGGTAATATCTTGCAGCCATTTCCAGGCCTAGTATCTGAGAGCCAAGTGTGGTTCGAGGACCGGTGGATGGTCGCTTCCTGGTGTGATGAGTGATTGACAACGTGGTGTGGACTGACTCTTGGCTAAGTATTGCAGGTGGAGGTTGCGGCTTGACTGGTGTTGGTGCAGGTGAAGAACAAGCGCGAAAGGTCGTTGCCGGTGAGGCCTCCAGGTGTGGAGAAGACAAGTAGGCTTGGTTCGAGGGACCCGGTGGCCAGCGGGGTCAAGTGCGGGCCGCATGGTGGCAAGAACGGCAAGATGAAGTCATGGACGGTTTCTTGGTTGAGCCTCAAAACCAAGGTCGAGCCGGGACTACGTGGGAGCCGAGTCATGAGTGGTGATTGGGGGAGGCTACACCGAGTTCGTGGGGTTTCCGGTGGTTCACCAGAAAACCACTGGGTTCCTTGGTTGATCCACAAAGCCAAGACCGAAGAACCGAAGACGGAGGTGCAGCAGCTCCAGACCGGTCTGACCGGTGGGTCTGACCGGTCTGACCGGTGGGTACCGGTCTGACCGGTGAGGAGCACCGGTCTGACCGGTGTGCGACGACGCAGTCCGAAATCTTCGAAGCGGAGGACACGCGTCGGGATCGCAAGGCTTGCGTCGAGGCTAAGCAAGTTTGCGGTCGCTAGGCATCCGTCTGATGGAGCGAAGACAAAGATTTCCGAATTCGCCCTTGAGGGGCATGTATCCCTAGTTAGCTAGTAAGGGTATTTTCGTCTTTCGGTTGCCTCCATATAACCCAAGTGGTGAGAGGATGGCAGCCATCTCTTGGAACCCTAGCTCATTTGGTTTTCCTATTTTCCTTCCTATTTTCCTTAGGATTTTTCGTAGGACTAGCTTCAGAGATTCATGGTGAGATCTTGTGAGAGGGAAGGATGATCGGGCGGCAAGCTAGACCTTGAATAAACCTCTTTGGTATGTATAGATGATTCGGTGTGGTTCCTCAAGGCTTGGATGTGTCTTTCCCGTTTCTCCTTTTTGGTGATTTTCGGAGCCCTTTCTTGGCGATTTTCTTGGAGCGATTTCGAGGCCTTTCTCTTTGGGATTTGGTGGGGGATGTATATGTGAACCCTTCGTGGTTCTTTTCCCTTTGATTCCCCACCCAAATCCGTGAGCAAAGGGGCTCGATTTTGGGGTTTTCTTGCCTCTAGGGTTAGAGGCGTTCTTGGTGGGATTTCCTCGATTCCTCTTGTTTTGACAAGTTTTGGTGGACCAAATCTTGGCTATGGAGTGCTATGAGGTGTTCCTACTATCCCCAAAGTCTTGTGCAAGACCGTGGAGCGATTCGGGAGATCGGGAGTTGGATTTGTGGGAGTTGACCCACGGGCGTTGTTCATCCCGAGAGCTCAAGTCACACCGGTCTAACCGGTGCCTCTCACCGGTCTGACCGGTGCAGACTCTCTGTGGAGTTTTGCTCGGTTGAACATCTTGGTGAGTTCCCTGTTGTCCTGTGTTGCTGCTGTTTCGGGTTTGGTCCTGTTTGGAGCTCGGTAGGTCAGTTTGGTGGATTTGAGATTTCCTGGCTTGGACCGGTCTGACCGGCGAGCTACACCGGCCAGACCGGTGTAGAGGCCTTCTGTGGAAGTTCTCAGATTTTGCCAACAGGGACCGGTCTGACCGGTGCTGCTCACCGACCTGATCGGTGTAGCCCAGTAGCTGCTCGAGTTAGTTTTTCCGCTGCGTTCTCGAGTAGGTGTAGGTGGTTGTTGGTTCCAAGGACCAGTAGCACTTCAGTGGCTGCGTGGTCTTGACCAACTTGGGTAGTTGAGTCGGAGACGTGTTTTGGAAGCCGTGTTCGTCTTGTTGGAGTTCTCATCTCCTTCGAGAAGAATTTTTATCGGGTCCCATTCACTCCCCCCCTCTCTGGTTCGCCTAATCGGTCCTTCAATTGGTATCAGAGCCGGTTCGGGTCTTTATTTACTCTTACCAGTCTAAGATCCAAAGATGGCGTACCAGGAATGAGGTTCGGGTCCTCCGCACTTCGATGGGAAGAACTACCAGATGTGGCAGAGGCGGATGGCAGCGTTCCTCCGCGGAAAGGGTCAGATCCTTTGGGACGTTATGGTGAACACAGCTTATGTTCATCCGATGAAGTTCCTTGCTCCAGGATCGAGGGATATGTTCGAAGCCAACAACAAGGCTGTCGACTAATTGTTTCGTGCTCTGTGTCAGCCCGAATTCGATCGGGTTCAGACAGAGGACTTAGCTTGTAGGATTTGGGAGCAGTTGAAGCATGCTCATGCTGGGAATGCTCAGGTTCAGGCTCGGATGTACGCGACTTACCGGAGAGAGTACGAGAACTTCACTCATCTCCCCGGCGAATCCGTCGATGCCCTTTTCCAGCGGTTTACGGTCGTTGTGAACAACATGAGAGCCAATGTGGCCGTGCTCCCATACGATGATCATGATAGAGCCGTGAAGCTCTTGCACTCGTTGGATAGTACCGTATGGGACGGGAAGTTTGAGGCTATTGTTGAGTCCGAGAAGTATGACACCTTGACGGTGCCCACGACGTTGAGTTGTGTTCTCGAAGCTCAAGTCGGCTGAGTTGGACCGTGGTATGACAGCCAAGATTGAGAGCCCGACTGATTCTCATAGTTTCGCTCTCGTTGGTGGCAAAGGAGCTAAGTCTAATGCTAACGCATCCTCCAGGATGTACTCTCTGTCTTCTTTGATGTCTTTGCCAGACGAGGAGTTCGACGTGCTTGGAGAGGACGAGCTGGCGTTGCTGACCAGACAGTTCGAGAGGCTGCACGAGAACCGGGTGAACATGAGGAGGATAGCATGGACGTGCTTTCAGTGCGGCAAGCCAGGACACTTCGTCGCTGACTGCCCGGAGAAGATGGAGAACAAGGACGGCTACAAGGACGGCTACAGGCACCAGTCGAGCAAGGATGGCAAGTACCGATCGAGGCGCGATCACAAGCACAAGAACAAGCACAAGGACGAGCGACGGTCGAGGAAGAAGGACGGCCATGGCAGGAAGGCCCGAGCGATGGTCGGAGTGAGCGACATCGACTCCAGCTCCGCCTACTCTTCCTCGAGCTCAAGTAGCAGTGAAGATGAAGGTGATCAGCGCAAGAACAAGAAGTCATCCAGGAACTTGAGCGGGTTGAGCTGCTTCGTGGGAGATGGCTTCTGCGGCATGGCTCGTAGCTCCGGCAGCAAGAAGAGTCACCAGAGTGACTCGGACTCCGACTCCGAGGACGAGGTATGTGATGAGCTCTCCTCTTTGCGCAAGGAGAATGATGAGTTGGTTGACTTGCTTGATAATCGCGATCACATGCTTAGAGAGGCCAAGAAGATGAGGAAAGAGCTTAGGGCCTCACTAGAAGATGCTAGGCACCGTGTGGCTGAGCTAGAAACCCAGAACCTAGATGCTAAGCTTGAGATTGATTCGCTTAAGGCTTCTCCTGTGGTTTCTGATGAGATTGATTGCTGTGATTGCTCTGTGTACCTAGCTGATCTTACTGCTCTTAAGGATAAGCATGTTTCTACTTGTGATGAACTAGATATGCTTAGGGTTGAAGTGGCTGAGCTTAAGTCTAGACCTGCTTTGCTAGGTGCTTGCACTTCTTGCCCTGTCTTGCATGGAAAGATTGATGAGATGCATGCTTACACTGTTTCGCTTGAGGCTAAGTTGAAAGAGCCTATTCCCACTTCTTGCTCTACTTGTGAATTGCATGCGGTTAAGAATTTGGAGCTTGCGCATTATGTTGATCGCTTGCAGGATGAGAATGATGAGCTGAGGAAATGTATGTGCTAGTTGTCGGGTCAGGAGCCTCAGCTTGGTATCATGATAGCGGCTTTCAAATGCTATGATGGTCAAGCACTTGGGGCTGACAAGCTTGGAGAGAACAGTGGTGAGGGAGTTGAGAGAGTTGGAGAGATTCCTATCCCACCACCAAACAGGCACAAGAACAAGTTTGAGCCCAAGCCTAACCATCTCAGAAACAAACTTGACACTACTCCAGATCCACCCATATTCCCTCACCCAACAAATGATTTCCAGAAACCGGTGAAGTTTGTGAGCCCAAAGGGAGGTGAGGAAGGAGAGAAGAAGGGTGAGAAACCGAGTGGGCAACCCCAACCCAAGCCAAAGCCTAAGCCACAGCCCATGAAGTTCCATTGTGGGTATTGTGGGAGAGATGGTCACAAGGATGAGTTTTGCTTCAAGAGGAAGCGTGAGGAGAGAATGGCTAGAGAGTGGGCTAACAAGGACAGGTACCACCCCTCTAATGGTGTACCTGAGCCTCGTATGCAGATGCCCAGGGCCAAGGCGATTGTGAGGACGGTTCCGGCTTGGGGAGACCGGAAGGCAGCGGTGGTGTTGCTGGCCGAGCTACACCGGTCAGACCGGTGCACTACACCGATCAGACCGGTGCAGGTCTGGGCAGACAGCGAGTTGGTTTTCGTGCTCGTGAGGATGCTCGGTTTGGTTCTGGTGGTCGTGGTTCTGGTGGTTGGTCTGGAAAGTTTGCAGGTGGTCAGTTTGCTAGGCGTTCTCCACCTCGTGCTCAATACGGGGGTGGGAGGAGTCGTAGCTTTGAGATGGAGAGGAGAAACGATCCACGGTTTTCCTTTCGTGGCTTTCATCCTCCTCCAGCTAGAGAGGGTTGGTTCCCTCGTAGTGGTTACCGTGGTGGTGTTCGTGGTGGTAGCTTTGATAGGCGTGATGATTTGGTTTGTGCTAACCCCACTTTGGAGCAAATGGCTCGGCACTGGTTTTACTCTTTTGGTACTAACCCCAGTGCTGAGTCATTTGTTCACTCACGTGCTCGCTTTTGAATTTCAGGAGGGAGACTTGAGGAACGTTTGGTTGATTGACTCTGGTTGCTCGAGGCATATGACTGGAGACAAGGGGTGGTTCTCAAGTCTCGTCCCGGTGGTGTCCAAGACATACATCACCTTTGGGGACAATAGGCGAGGGCGTGTGCTATCAGAAGGTGAGATCAAGGTAAGTGACAAGGTCACTCTCAGGCATGTCGCTCTTGTTCAATCGCTGGGGTTCAATTTGCTTTCCGTGTCCCAGTTATTGGATGAGGGCTTTGAGGTGTTGTTTTGGCCTGGTGATTCTCGGATTTTAGATTCTCGAGGGGACCTTGTTTGCATGGTCGTTCCCGAGGGTCAAGTGTTCCGAGCTGATTTCTCTTAGTCTTCTGGTGTGGAGCATTGCTTTTTGGCTGGTTCTTCGAGTGAGTTGTGGAAGTGGCATAGGAAGTTGGGTCACTTGAGCTTTGATCTTTTGTCTCGCTTGAGTAAACTCAATTTGGTCCAAGGATTGCCACGATTGAGGTTTGAGAAAGAGTTGGTTTGTGCGCCGTGTAGGCATGCCAAGATGGTAGCCTCTTCTCACCCGCCTCTCACCGATGTGATGACTGAGCGTCCATGCGAGCTGCTCCGTATGGACCTTGTTGGCCCAGCTCGTGTGCGATCTGCGGGTGGGAAGTGGTATGTCCTTGTTGTGGTGGACGACTACTCTCGGTATGCGTGGGTGTTCTTTCTTGAGGAGAAAGGGGAGACGTTTGGTTTTGTTCGAGATCTTGTCTTGAGGTTAAGAAACGAGAGGCACGGAGATGCCATACGAGCGATCCGCAGTGACAATGGCTCGGAATTCAAAAACTCTCGTTTCGAAACCTTTTGCCATGACTTGGGTCTTGAACACCAGTTTTCAAGTCCGTATACGCCTCCCCAGAATGGCGTTGTGGAAAGGAAAAACAGGACCTTGTGCGAGATGGCTCGGACGATGCTCAACGAGCATAGGACTCCGAGAAGGTTCTGGGCTGAGGCGGTCAATACCGCGTGCTATGTGTCGAACAGGATCTACCTCAGGGTTCATAAGAAGAAAGCCTGTTACGAGTTGATGCACGGTCGCACACCCAAGGTGAGTCACTTCCATGTCTTTGGTTGTAAATGCTTCATTCTGAAGAAAGGGAAGAAGTTGGACAAGTTCGAGGCTAGGTCTGTCGATGGCATTTTCTTTGGTTATGCATCTCATTCTAGAGCATTTCGTGTGCTCAATCTTGAAACTAACCAAATCGTGGAGACTTACGAGGTAACCTTCGACGAGACACAGCCACGTAGTCAGCTTGTTTTTGAGTGTGCAGGTGACGACGAACTTGGCGAGGAGATCTTTCAGGAGGAGGAGCATGAACATGGAGATGATGAAGATGGCGGTGTGGTGCCCGCAGCTGAACATGTACCTACTACTTCGACGACGATCGTGAACGGGCCCTCTCCCACACCTACAACGACAAACCCAGATCAAGGCGAAGCTGCTGTTGAGGGGGAGGTAGCATCAAGGCGAGAACCTCCCCGACGAGTGCAAGTGGATCACCCAGCTTCGAGAATCATCGGCGACATGAATGAACGTACTACACGGTCGAGGGTTCGGAACAATTCTCATTTCGCTCATGCTGCTTTTGTTGCCACCTTTGAGCCCAAAGACATTGGACACGCGCTATCTGATCATAATTGGGTTAATTCGATGCATGAGGAGTTGGAGAATTTTGAGAGGAACCAAGTTTGGGTGTTGGTTGACCCTCCTCCAGGGTGTAAGCCGATTGGGACAAAATGGGTGTGGAAAAATAAAGAGGGAGAGAAAGGAGAAGTGGTGAGGAACAAGTTGAGACTTGTTGCTCAGGGGTACAGTCAGAAAGAGGGGATCGACTACGAGGAGACTTTCGCTCCTGTAGCTCGTTTGGAGGCGATCAGGATCCTTCTAGCCTTTTCCGTGGCTAAAGGGTTCAAGTTGTACCAGATGGATGTGAAGAGTGCTTTCCTGAACGGTCTGTTGGAGGAAGAGGTGTTTGTGAGGCAACCACCGGGGTTTGAGAGTGAGAAGTACCCCCACCAGGTGTACAAGTTGAGGAAGGCGCTGTATGGGTTGAAGCAGGCGCCTAGAGCTTGGTATGGTAGGCTGAGGGGGTTCCTGTTTGAGAGAGGGTTTGAGATGGGAAAGGTCGATCAGACCTTGTTTCTCCTCAGGCAGGGCAGAGATATCCTGATTGTGCAGGTATACGTGGATGATATTGTCTTTGGTGGCTCGTCTAACTCTCTTGTGGCAAGGTTTGTAGAAGACATGAGCAGGGAATTTGAGATGAGCATGATGGGCGAGTTGCAGTTCTTCCTCGGGCTACAAATCAAGCAATCAAAGGAAGGAACATTTGTGCACCAAGCTAAGTACACCAAGGACATTGTGAGGAAGTTCAAGATGGAGAATTCCAAGGCTATGGCGATGCCTATGAGTACGACTACAGCTCTTGATGTGGACGAGGAAGGTGAACACGTGGACCAGAAGGAGTACCGGAGCATGATCGGGTCACTCCTCTACTTGACGGCGACGAGGCCGGACATCCAATTCTCGGTATGTCTGTGCGCTCGTTTTCAAGCGTCTCCGAGGACTTCGCATCGGCAAGCAGTCAAGCGCATATTCAGGTATTTGCGACATACTCCCGACTTTGGCCTTTGGTACTCCGCGTCTTCTTCTTTGGCTCTTCATGTATTTTCGGACGCGGAATTTGCCGGGTGTCGGTTGGATAGGAAGTCCACTTCTGGGACTTGCCAGTTCTTGGGTTCTTCTTTGGTATCTTGGTCTTCCCGCAAACAGTTGAGTGTTGCTCAATCCACTACCGAGGCAGAGTATGTGGCCGCAGCTAGTTGTTGCTCTCAGCTCCTTTGGATCACATACACCATGAGTGACTTTGGTGAGGAGTATACCCATGTTCCACTTCAATGTGATAGCACCAGTGCCATAAGCGTTGCAAAGAACCCAGTGTTCCATTCCAAAACCAAGCGCATAGAAGTGAGGTATCATTTTCTGAGAGACAACGCAGAGAAAGGAAAAATTGCTTTGATCCATGTACCCACACATGACCAGCTAGCCGATATTTTCACCAAACCCCTAGATCAAGCAACTTTCATTCGTTTGCGGGGGGAGCTTGGTGTGTGTTTGATTTCTTGAGTTGGTGTGTGGGAGCTCCTTTGTAGCATATGTATAGCTTTCCTTTGTGCATTTCTTGCATTTGGCATGGCATATGTAACATAATGTATAGGCATCTTTGTATCTTAGGTTGCATGCATTTTGTATCATATGCATTGTTTAGGAAAAGCTTCTCCTATATACAGTGTTCACCATGGAATGATATGTATGTCTTTATGAGCTAGTTTGGTAAGCTATGGTTAGTTTGGCTTAGCTCTTGATAATCTTGGTTTATATCCATGGTAGATGGCTATGTTTTCAAAAAGGTCACATGTATGCTCTCTTGTGAGTAAATGCCTTTATATGATCTTGACATGTTTTTGTGGCTTGGCTATGCTTAATTTGTGGTTGGATAGCTTATTTTGATCATATGGGGCCAAAGGCTCATTTGCCATCATGAATGTTTAGCCCCCATGCTTGATCTTGTGGAGGGGCATAAGTTCCTTTTTGTCGCAAATACATTTCATGTACCAATTTCAAATCTGAAAATGAAATGTAAATTGCTTGAAAATGTGCTCCCATGTCATATGTGCTAATTTTAATTTGCTTTGGGTGCTAAACCATTGCATGATGCCTACCAATGAGAAGTCTCATATATAGAAGTAGGCACATGGCTCGGTGGCTTTGACATGACATGAGGTGCTTGTGGGTGTTTGTGATGGTCTTATGCTTAGAATGGTTGTCCTCGCATGAAGTTTGTGTGGCTTTGCCATTTTGACATGTTTTGCTCATGCTTAGGACTTTGCTCATGAGAGGGTGATTTTTCGCAAAATTGCTCAATTCTATCTTAGCTTCGTCCAATGGTTGTGAAACTTGGTGATCTTGTAGTTGATGTCATTACGAAGCTATAGAGTATCTAACTTGCTCTTTTGGACATGTGTAGCATCCTATGTTGAATTTTGTCTATTTGAGAAGCTCTAGGTTGCATTTTTTGCATTTTTGGCTTTATTCATGCATTGTCAACAAGGGGGAGAAGTTTGAGCATGTTTTGGCTTGTTGCATGCTTTTAGAAGGTTTCCAAGTGGTTTCGAGCTAGTTTTGAGCTCGTGCAGTTCCCAGTTTTTCCCAGGCGGTCATCGGCCTGACCGGTGAGGTACACCGGTCTGACCGGTGTGAGGTTCAGGTGCTGGGCGATCTAGCACACCGGTCTGACCGGTGTGGTTGACCGGTCTGACCGGTCAGAGCAAAGCTGAAGCAGTTGCTCTGTTTTGTGAGGTGGTTTGCATGCATTCGTCCAGGGGGAGTTGCATTGGTTCAGGGGGAGCTTGCTTGTGTGCAGGGGGAGCTCTTTGTGGTTTTCGAGCTTTGGATTGGTGTTTTGTGCTCTTTGCTTGACCATGTTTTGTCTCGGATGTGTCGAGCCGTTGCCCTTGCCTAAGGGGTCCGAGACGTGTCTTCTTCAAGTGATCTTGCTCTTTGCCTTTTCTTTGGCTTTCGATCGCTTGTTGGAGTTTCCTTTGGTCGTTTCTTTTCTTTTCCTTTTCTCTTGGTTACCAAAATGTGTGTGTTGTCAATGCACTCATCAAGAGGGAGATTGAGAGCCAGGTGTGGTTCGAGGACCGGTGGATGTTCGCTTCTTGGTGTGATGAGTGATTGACAACGTGGTGTGGACTAACTCTTGGCTAAGTATTGCAGGTGCAGGTTGCGGCTTGACTGGTGTTGGTGCAGGTGAAGAACAAGCGCGAAAGGTCGTTGCCGGTGAGGCCTCCAGGTGTGGAGAAGACAAGTAGCTTGGTTGGAGGGACCCGGTAGCCAGCGGGGTCAAGTGCGGGCCGCATGGTGGCAAGAACGGCAAGATGAAGTCATGGACGGTTTCTTGGTTGAGCCTCAAAACCAAGGTCGAGCCGGGACTACGTGGGAGCCGAGTCATGAGTGGTGATTGGCGGAGGCTACACCGAGTTCACGGGGTTTCCGGTGGTTCACCAGAAAACCACTGGGTTCCTTGGTTGATCCACAAAGCCAAGACCGAAGAACCGAAGACGGAGGTGCAGCAGCTCCAGACCGGTCTGACCGGTGGGTCTGACCGGTCTGACCAGTGGGTACCGGTCTGACCGGTGAGGAGCACCGGTCTGACCGGTGTGCGAGGACGCAGTCCGGAATCTTCGAAGCGGAGGACACACGTCGGGATCGCAAGGCTTGCGTCGAGGCTAAGCAAGTTTGCGGTCGCTGGGCATCCGTCCGATGGAGCGAAGACAAAGATTTCCGAATTCACCCTTGAGGGGCATGTATCCCTACTTAGCTAGTAAGGGTATTTTCATCTTTCGGTTGCCTCCATATAACCCAAGTGGTGAAAGGATGTCAGCCATCTCTTGGAACCCTAGCTCATTTGGTTTTCCTATTTTCCTTCCTATTTTCCATAGGATTTTTCGTAGGACTAGCTTGAGAGCTTCATGGAGAGATCTTGTGAGAGGGAAGGATGATCGGGCGGCAAGCTAGACCTTGTATGAACCTCTTTGGTATGTATAGATGATTCGGTGTGGTTCCTCAAGACTTGGATGTGTCTTTCCCGTTTCTCCTTTTTGGAGATTTTCGGAGCCCTTTCTTGGTGATTTTCTTGGAGCGATTTCGAGGCCTTTCTCTTTGGGATTTGGTGGGGGATGTATGTGTGAACCCTTCGTGGTTCTTTTCCCTTTGATTCCCCACCCAAATCCGTGAGCAAAGGGGCTCGATTTTCGGGTTTTCTTGGCTCTAGGGTTAGAGGCGTTCTTGGTGGGATTTTCTCGATTCCTCTTGTTTTGACAAGTTTTGGTGGACCAAATCTTGGCTATGGAGTGCCCATGAGGTGTTCCTACTATCCCCAAAGTCTTGTGCAAGACCATGGAGCGATTCGGGAGATCGGGAGTTGGATTTGGGGGAGTTGACCCGCGGGCGCTGTTCATCCTGAGAGCTCAGGTCACACCGGTCTGAGCGGTGCCTCTCACCGGTCTGACCGGTGCAGACTCTCTGTTGAGTTTTGCTCGGGTGAACGTCTTGGTGAGTTCCCTGTTGTCCTGTGTTGCTGCTGTTTCGGGTTTGGTCCTGTTTGGAGCTCGGTAGGTCAGTTTGGTGGATTTGGGATTTCCTGGCTTGGACCGGTCTGATCGGCGAGCTACACCGGCTTGACCGGTGTAGAGGCCTTCTGTGGAAGTTCTCAGATTTTGCCAGCAGGGACCGGTCTGACCGGTGCTGCTCACCGGCCTGACCGGTGTAGCCCAGTAGCTGCTCGAGTTAGTTTTTCCGCTGCGTTCTCGAGTAGGTGTAGGTGGTTGTTAGTTCCTAGGACCAGTAGCACTTCAGTGGCTGCGTGGTCTTGACCAACTTGGGTAGTTGAGTCGGAGACGTGTTTTGGAAGCCGTGTTCGTCTTGTTGGAGTTCTCATCTCCTTCGAGAAGAATTTTTATCGGCTCCCATTCACTCCCCCCCTCTCTGGTTCGCCTAATCGGTCCTTCAGTATCCACCTTGCCATGCTCATATCCATCACACACTTATGCACATCTTGATCAGGATGTATGTTTGTTTCTTCCAAGGATCCGGTTTTTGACTTAGCAAAATATGAGACACAAGTATGCCACATTTCTTCCCTACCTACAGCTCCACATAAGCCTATTAGGAGTAGGAAGTGAAGAAAGGCAACATTGCCTTGGTGAGGAACCATACACTTTGAGCGATCTGAGAGTATCATTTGAGGAACTCTGATTTTCTTTTGAAAAATTTGCAAAACCTCCGGATTGATAGCTGATCAAGGTATGAGTGATTATGCATTTGCTATATAACCATTCTGTCTCTCAACCGCCTAAGGTAGGTGAAGCTATATGCCCCACGTCATCAGGTGAAAGATAAGAACGTTGCCAACTTGTTCAACTCTTGGTAGAGTACTTTCCTGTATGTTTGCCATAAGTTGAGAATACAACATTGTAGCAACTCCTGATCAACCAACCTAAGTCTCTAATGTCTTGCTTCGAGACGAGCAAGCGGTTAGCTTGGGGGAGTTTGTTGACGGCTGTTAAGTACTACTTTCAACCCTCAATATTCTCACATAAATAGAAGCATATGCATTATTTACTTGCATTTTGGTTTGAATAATGTAGTTCCACTTGTCCTTGAAGATTATTTGTATGTAGGTGCAATACCCCTTAAAAGAGATGGAAACCCACCTCGGAGAAACCATGCCAACTCAGCTGAGGAGGTGGCTGCCACCAAGGAAACACATGGCATTCCACGTCATTGATCCAAGGGAGGCACTCACCGACGAATCAGAGAGCGCCACATGGACTTCACATGGATCAAGGGGCCCACCTCGGATACCAAATCAAGCCATGCACCGGGGATGGATCAGAGGGCCCACAGGGCAGCCACCCAGAGGAAGCACAACAGGTGGGGCCGCCCTAGGGGGCCGACCGATCCTAGGATCGGCCGAACCGACCTAGTGGCGCCCCATCGTGGCCCTCCACCTAGTGGTTGCTCATTGGTCCTTTGCCTCACTCCCGGGTGTTTTGGTGGAGTTTCAGTCCCGAAGCAAGCCTCTTCCTTGCCTATAAATAGAAGGAGAGGGGCTCCCATTTCTCACACACGACTCTCTCATTCTCTTTTCACTCTTAGTTTCCAAGGCTAGGGGGTAGGCTAGAGTAGCTCTTCTTCAGGTTCCAAGTCTTGTTTGGAGTCTAGGTATGAGTTCTTTTATCTTTATTTCATTGTATGACTTTGATCTACTTCAGTTATTCAGCTATTTCATATAAAGCCATGATAGATCATATGCTTGATATGTTCTTGAGTTCATCCTTTGTTCATCATTTAGAGGCTTGTGTACTACATGAACACTACCTTTTGATCCACTTAAAGGGTGATAAACTCAATGATCGAATACGCGACCGGAGAGGGGGGGAGTGAATGGTAGCCAATAAAAATTCTTCCCGAAGGACGTACTCGACCTATACCCCGATTGCCACTCCGAGTACTCACACACACCAGAGAAGCTCTAGACTAGGCACACATAAGCCCACAAGTCCTAGAGACAAGCCTTGAATCAAACCGCGGAAGCACAAGACAAGAATCAAAGCACTTGGCAAATTCTGGAAACGCCAGGCGCGGACTGTCTGGCTGGTATGGGCAGACCATCCGCAATGCAGTGGCGGACTGTCCGGACCGTCTATGCGGACTGTCCGAAAACTTCAGCAGAACCACCAGAGACGCACCGAGAAAATCGGACTGTCCGGCTGAGCCACGCGGACCGTACGCCAGTGTCGCAGACTGTCTGTGAAGGCAGCGCGGACCGTTCGTCCACCTCGCTGGAAACCCCAGACAAAATCAGCTCCACCCCAGACAAAAACTCGACCCGACGGACTATCCGGCAACCGCACGCGGACTGTCCGCAAACCGCCTGCAACCAAACCCAAGGGAAGAAACAGATCGAAACAAGAACGCGCACGAACAAGCGACGAACTGCGATGAACTGGCCCCTCACGGACTGTCCGCGTGCAACTGGCGGACTGTCCGCCGCGCGCGAACAGAACCAAAAACTGCTCGAGCTCGGGAGTCAACTCCACCTTTCCATCACCGGATCTCCCAAACGGCTAGAGCTCTTGAGACAAGATTTTGGGGAGATGAGAAGCGTCACACAAGGAACCTATGACCCAGAAGTATCAACCTCTAACTCCCTAAATCACCAGGAATCGCGGATCACACGAACCACCACCATGAACTCGGGCTCCAACCAAAAACGCACGAATCGAAGGTGTTTCCCGGCGTTTGAGGGGCCAGGATCACACACAAAGATGCGCAAGGCATCCACCCATGATCCCCTCAAAGAAATCCGAGAAGAAACGCCCTCAAATCCACGAATGGAGCGAAGAACGAAACTCCCCAAAAATAGCCCCGAAAATGACACGAAAATCACAGAGGACTAGGAGATCACCGCAACGCCGAAGCTTCCATACATGTAGAGGTCAGAGTCTATACAAGAATCTAGCCTAAGGAAAGCAGAGGAAAAAGAAGCAGTTCAGAGCAATCTTTGGAGCAATCTATACAAGTAGGGGGAGGAAACCCTAGAGTCCAAGAGAGAGAGATGCCATCCACCTTTTTGCTATTTATACGAAGTCCATTGGAGGGAGGTAAATGACCATGCTACCCCTACAACTCAAATAGAAGATACAACGCCTCAGGGGCATTTTGGTCGAGTCTTCATTGAGCATACATGCTTCCACCGCGGCCTTGCTTAGCATTGCCGCAAGCCCCGCGATCACGCCACGTGCCCCCCACCTCGAAGCTTCCCGAAGCTCCCGGATCACCGTCTCTGTTGCCTCGGGCCTCCGGAATTGGTTTTGAGGCCCAAACGAAGAAACCGTCCATTGATGGTTTTGTGGACAAACCAACAAACCCCGCGTGCAAGCTTCGGGCTCCATCCACTACCTTGCACCGGCCCATATTCACGACTTCAGCCCGCCAGTCTTGCACCGCACGGCTCGCACGTGACCCCATCGGCCACCAGGTCCATCGAACCAAGCCTACTTGCCTCTCCATCACCCGGAGGCCTCCACAGCTAAGGCCTTTCGCGCTTGTTCTTCACCTGCACCAACACGAGTCAAGCCGCAACCTGTACCTGCACACTTAGCCAAGCATCAATCCACACAACGTTGTCAATCACTCATCACTAAGGAGCGACCCTCCACTGGTCCTCGGACACACCTGGTCCTTAATCTCCCCTTTGATGAGTGCACTGACAACAACTATAGTAACCATCATAGAGAAAAAGAAAGGAAAACAACCACGAACACCAAACTCAAGCAAACCAAAGGAGCTCCCCCTGCACATATGCAAACTCCCCCTGAGTAAATGCAACCTCTTCTTCTCAATTTTTCTCCTCACATGCAACATCTCACAAATGCATACCAGATTTTCCACAAATTCTCCCAATGAATGAAAATTCTCCCCAAATGCACACAACTTCTCCCCCTATCATACATAACTCTCCCCCTTGTTGACAATGCATGAATCAAGGTATATGAAACTATTTCCCTTGTTTTCATGAAAAATGCGTGTCAAAGCATATATACAATCTACCAAGCTTCTCAAATATACAAAGAGCACAACAAAATGCTACAAATGAGACATAGAGCAAGCAAAGTAGACATGGTGTAGTTAGCACATTGCCATCAAGAAGGTAGAGACATATAAGCATGTGACATGGCCAAAAGCAATTTTAAGCAAAATTTTTACAAAGAAACATTCATCTCATGAGCAAGACCCTATCCATAGAAATTTGAGCACAAATACACTAGATCATCCAAAGTTTATGCAAGATCACAAATTCTCATCACAAGATCATTATAAATGCCCACAAGCTACTCAAGTCATGTTAAAGCCACCGAGCCATGTGTCTACTTCTTAAAATGAGACTTCTCATGGTAGACAACATGCTACAGTTTAGCACCCAAGATATGATATCACAAGCATAAAAACATGATTAGGAGCTCATTTTTCAAGCATAAGGCAATTCATACACCAATTTCATTTTCAAGTTTAAACATGGTACATGAAATGCCTTTGCGGCAAAAAGAAGCTTATGCTCCTCCCAAAGTGAACAAATGGGCTAAACATTTACAATGACAAAAGGTCTTTGACCCTAAGCAAAGAGAACATGATAGTCAAGCACAAACTAAACATGATATAGGCATATAAGCACAAATTGAGCATAGACAAGCATCTACTCATGAGAGAGGCAATTTTATCATTTTCACAAACATGAAGCTATCTCAACATAAATATATGGCAAAACCATCAAGAGCATAGCATTCACATCACCATTTACCAAACATGCACATATCTCATACATAGCACATCTGTGATCAAAGTATATAAGAGAAGTTTTTCCTAGCACAAGTGATCCAAAGATGGCTATCCTACCAGCTTTTGTACAGAAAGTAAAATGCATGCATGGAATGCAACAAAATGAGACATATATCACATATATACATGAGAAGCTCCAAGACCCAGCTAGAAAGGAAAGCACACCCCAAGTTCACCCCGCAAGAGAGTGAAAGTGACCTGGTCAAGTGGTTTGGTGAATATGTCGGCTAGCTGATCTTGGGTAGGTACATAGGACAAGGATATGTTTCCCTTCTCAACATTGTCCCTCAGAAAGTGGTATCTCACTTCTATGTGTTTCATTTTGGAGTGAAGGACTGGGTTTTTGGCTACACTTATGGCACTGGTGCTGTCACAAAAGAGTGGAACCTGGGAGCATTCCTCACCAAAATTGCTCATAGTGTAGCTCATCCAAAGCAGCTCGGAACAACAACTAGCAGCAGCTACTGTCGACCGGGCATCCCTGGGCCCACCAACACATTGTGGGTCATACCCGGGAGATGAGTTCCTGTACACATAAACTACTCGACTAGTGGGCCACGGTGCTGGTACCGTGGACCACAAGGCAAGACAAGATGGACAAGGACTTGTACTAAGACTAGGATAGCTTTCCATACCTTGTATAGGCTACTCCGGGTCCTACTCGAATAGTATCCTTGTACCAATCCGACTTGTAACCCTGCCTCCCGTGGCATATAAGGTGAGGCAGGGACCCCTCTCGAAAGGGAGGCAAACAATACAGAGCCACGCAGCATACAGGACGTAGGGTATTACGCACATTGCGGCCCGAACCTGTCTAATTGTGTGCCCCATGTCTCACCATCGTGTTCCTGATCTCGGCGAGCCGCACCGCACAATCTACTACTTCGGGTATCCTGTTGTAGGCTCGGTGTCTAAAACACTGACAACTACATACTCGGCCTCTGTAGTGGACTGGGCTACACTGGATTGCTTGCGAGATGACCAAGAGACCAAAGAAGAACCAAGGAACTGACAACACCCAGAGGTAGACTTGCGGTCCAATCGACACCCAGCAAAATTAGCATCGGAGTACCCGTGAAGTCTGAGTGTCGAGGAGGCAGAATACCAAAGACCAAACACAGGAGTGTAGTTCAAGTACCTGAAAATCCACTTGACGGCCTGCCGATGTGAATTCCTTGGTGAACCCTGAAAACGAGCGCACAGACACACACTGAACTGTATGTCCGGCCTCGTCGCCGTCAAGTAGAGGAAGGAGCCGATCATGCTCTGGTACTCCTTCTGGTCCACGGGTTCGCCGTCCTTGTCCACATCCAAAGCCATAGTGGTACCCATAGGTGTAGTCAGCAGCTTGGAGTCGTTCATGCCAAACTTCTTCACCATGTCCCTGGTGTACTTCGCCTGATGTACAAACGTCCCGTCCTTGCACTGCTTGATCTGGAGTCCTAAGAAAAACTGCAGCTCGCCCATCATGGACATCTCAAATTCCCTGCTCATGTCATCTGCAAATCTGGCAACAAGATCATGAGAAGAGCCACCAAAGATTATGTCATCCACGTAAATCTGAACATTCAAAAGGTCATTCCCATGCTTAAGGAGAAACAGGGTCTTATCAACTGTGCCCATCACAGACCCCTTACTCAGCAAAAAGCCTCTCAACCTGCCATACCAAGCTCTAGGTGCCTGTTTCAACCCATAGAGCGCTCTCTGGAGTTTGTATACACGGTGTGGGTATTTTTCACTCTCAAACCCCGGGGGTTGCCTCACATACACTTCTTCCTCTATCACCCCATTCAAGAAAGCACTCTTCACGTCCATTTGGTACAAATTGAACCCTTTAGCCACGGCAAAGGCTAGAAGGATCCTAATTGCCTCCAAACGGGCCACAGGAGCAAATGTCTCCTCATAATCTATGCCCTCTTTCTGGTTGAACCCCTGAGCCACCAACCTCGAATAGTTTCTCACAATCATCCCATTCTCACCCTCTTTGTTCTTCCACACCCACTTGGTACCTATGGGACGACAATTTGGTGGTGGATCGACTAACACCCAGACTTGGTTTCTCTCAAAATTCTCCAACTCCTCATGCATGGAATTCACCCAATTCTCATCAGACAAAGCGTGTCGAATATCTTTGGGCTCAAACGAAGCAACAAAAGCAGAGTGAGTGAAGTAAGAAGTATTCCTTGACCTCGACCGTGTAGTGCATTCATGAAGGTCACCTATTATCGTCGTCGGTGGGTGATCCACCTGTATTCGCTGGGGAGCCTCTCGCCTGGACACAATCTCCCCCTCAGCAGCAGCCTCCACTCGAACAACCTTAGTCGTAGTTGGTGTAGGGGATGGACCATCCTCGATCGTCGTCGTAGTAGTGGAAGTAGCACGTACATGATCAGCCGCTGGAGCATCACCTTCATCATCCTCTTCATCTCCCTCTCCATCTTGCTCATCCTCAAAGATCCTCGCTCCAATCTCCTCGTCACATGCACACTCAAAAGCAGAAGAGCTACATGGCTGTGTCTCGTCGAAGGTTACCAAGCAAGTCTCCATCATTTGGTTAGTGTCAAGGTTGAGCACACGATATGCTCTAGAATGAATCGCATAACCAAGGGAAATACCATCCGAACATCTAGACTCAAACTTATCCAACTTGCCCTTCTTCAGAATGAAACACTTGCAACCAAAAGCTCTAAAGTGACTCACCTTGGGTTGTCGCCCATGCATCAACTCATAAGATGTCTTCTTCTTAAAAGCACGAAGGAAGATGCGATTTGAGACATAGCAAGCGGTATTGACCGCCTCGGCCCAGAAACGCCTAGGAGTCCTATGCTCATCGAGCATCGTCCTGGCCATCTCACGAAGGGATTGGTTCTTCCTCTCCACTACGCCATTCTGGCAAGCGACGTATGGAGAAGAGTACTGATGATCAAGACCAAGATCACTGCAAAAGGTATCGAAATGAGAGTTTTTAAACTCCGTGCCATTGTCACTGCGTATAGCTCGAATGGCATCAACATGTCTCTCATTCTTCAACCTCAAGATCAAGTCCCGAACAAAGCCAAATGTCTCGCTCTTATCCTCCAAAAAGAAAACCCAAGAGTACCTCGAAAAATCATCAACAACCACAAGAACATACCACTTCCCACCTGTAGAGCGAACACGAGCTGGCCCAACCAAATCCATGTGCAACAGCTCACAAGGTCGCTCGGTCATGACCGCAGTCAGAGGGGCATGAGAAGCAGTAACCATCTTTCTATGCCGACAAGAAGCACAAACCAAATCCTTCTCGAATTTCAACTTCGGCAATCCTCGGACAAGATCAAGACCACTCAAGCGGGAAAGCAACTCACAGATCAAGTGTCCCAACCTCCTATGCCATTTCCAAAGCTCAGCCGAAACACCAGCAACAAAACATCGAGGAGGACCAATAGACTGCGAAAAATCGGCACGGAAGATTTGACCCTCGGGGACGATCGTACAAACAAGATCGCCTCAAGAATCAAGCACACGAGAAGCGCCCGACTTAAAACGAACCTCAAAACCTTCGTCAAGCAACTGAGATACTGACAACATGTTAAAACTAAGTGACTTGACTAGTGCCACACTTCTTAAGGTCACCTTGCTACTCACCTTCACCATACCTTCAGCAAGCACTCGTCCTCTCCCATTGTCCCCAAAAGTGATGTACCCCCTCGTACTCACCGGGGTGTGGCTGGAGAACCACCCACGATCTCCGGTCATGTGTCGTGAGCAACCGGAGTCGATCAACCGGAGTCCTCCAAGCATCCCACCTGCAATCAAAAACAAGAATGAGAATGAGCAAGCGACTCAACACTGGGGTTAGTACCAAAAGAGTCAAACCAGTGTCGAGCCATTTGCTAAAAAGAAGTGTTAGCAAAGTCCATCCTACCAAAACCTCTAGGCGGAGCCCTCTCACGCCTACCACCAAAGGACCTGTCACATCTCACTGGAGGAGTACACGCACCACGAGGGGGAAAACGTGGCCCGTAGTCCATCTGAGACCCAAAGCTCTGATCATGCCTCCCAAACTCGTAACGGTCACAAGAAGGAGCACGTCGAGCCAACTCACCACGCCCAAACCCAACACGCCTGTCTCTCTGTGGAAAACCACCTTCACCTCCACGAGTGGGAACTGTACGCACATACACCTCACCCCTAGGTAGAGGCCCTCTACGAGGCTCAGGCACACCACGAGAAAGGTGGTACCTGTCCTTGTTTGCCATTTCCCTAGCAAACCTCTCATCTCTCTTCCTCCAGAAACAGAACTCATCCTTATGCCCATCCCTCCCACAATACTCACAATGGAAGCGGATCGGCTATAGCTTAGGCGGTGGCTTTTCTGTGGGCTTCTCAACAGCATTCTCTCCTGACTTCCCCTCAAAGACACTACCTAGGTTGCTCACAAACTTGATGGGTTTCTGGTAATTCTCTATTTTCATGGGGAACATTGGTGGGTCTGGAGTTGTATCAAGCTTGTTTCTGAGGTGGTTTGGCTCGGGTGCATATTTGTTCATGGGTATGGTGCGTGGTGGAGTAGGGATCTCTCCAACTTTCTCTTCTCCCTCACCACTCTTCTCACCACTCTTGCCAGCCCCCAATGCCTGACCATCAAACCTCTTGAACTTAGCCAACATCAAACACAACTGTGGCTCATGCCCAGACAACCAACTCATCAATTTTCTAAGCTCATCATTTTCATCCTGCAAACGGTTAACATAGTGTGCAAGTTCCATATTTTTCAAAGCATGCATTTCACAGGTAGAACATGATGTAGGAATGAGAGCTTTCAAAGCAGCCTCAAGAGAAACTATTCTAGTGTGAGATTCATCTAGCCTAGCATGCAACACAGGACATGAAGTGCAAGCACCTAACAAAGCTGGCCTAGATTTTAGTTCATCACACTCAACCCTAATCACATCTAGTTCCTCAAGAGTAGAGGCATGCCTCTCCTTTAGAGCAGTCAAATCAGCAAGAAAAATAGAGCAATCACCACAGTCAATCTCATCCGACACAACAGGAGCAGATTTCAAAGAGCCTATCTCATTTCTAGCATCCACAAGCAAGGATTCAAACTCAGCTATCTTGTCCTTAGCATCACCCAACAAAGACCTAAATTCCCTCTTCTCCTTGTTGGTCTTTCAAAGCACATCATCACGGTTATGAAGCAACTCATTGAGCCTAGCATTCTCCTCCAGTAAGAAGTTGGGATCATGTCGTACCTCTTCCTCGGAATCGGAGTTTGAATCCGAGCTATGCTTCCCACCCTTCTTGGAGTGCGCCATGCCGCAAAAGCCTCCTTGTGCGACGAAGCTCAGGTCGGTGAAGTTCTTGCCCGTGTGCCACTTGTCCTTGCGCCTTTCTTGCTCTTCCTCGCTGCTCGAGTCGGAAGAAGCATCGCTTGATGTGGAGTCGATGTCGCTTGCTCCGGCAACCATCGCTCGAGCGGTCTTCTTCTTGTACCTGCCACTCTTCTTGTGCCTTCTCTCGCCCTTGTCCTTGTGCTTGTCCTTGTAGTCGTTCTAGGAGCGGTGCTTGTTGTAGTCGTGCTTGGGCTTGCCCTTGTAGTCGTTCTTGATCTCCATGGCTTCAGGACATTCGGCGATGAAGTGGCCTTGCTTCCCGCACCGATAGCACATCCCCGAGCTCCGCCTTGCATTCTTGCGGTTCTCGTACATCCGCCCAAACCGCTTGCTCAACAAGGCGAGATCATCCTTGCTCAGCACCTCAAAGTCCTCATCTGGCAAGGACACAAGACAAGACAAAGAGAAACCAACACAGTTAGCATTAGTCCTTGATCCTGAGACAAGAGCCAAACTATGAGGATCAGTGGGGCTCTCGCTCTTGGCTCTCAAGCCACGATCAACCTCTGAAGACCTGAGCTTGGAGAATAGCTCATCAAGCGTAAGCGTATCATACACGCTCGACTCCTCAATGGCCTCGACCTTGGCACTCCACACAGACCTATCCAAGGCATGCAAAATCTTGATAGCTTGATCATGATCCGTGTATGGGAGCACTGTCACATTGGCCCTAATGTTGTTGACTATGCTATTGAAACGTTGAAACATAGCATCAGTCGACTCAACGGGGAGATGAGTGAAGTTCTCGTACTCTCTCCGGTAAGTGGAAAACAAACGGGCTTGCACTTGGGCATTGCCAACATGAGCATTTCTCAACTTATGCCAAATTTTTCCAGCCACATTCTCTCCGTACACTCGCTCGAACTCCGAGGCACAGAGAGCACGGAACAAGTAATCAATGGCCTTGCTGTTGGCCTCACACATGTCCCGCGATCCTGGAAGCAGAAAACTGTCTGGGATGACATAATGTGGATTCTGAGTGACCTCCCAGATCAGAGTTCCCTTCCCTCACAAAAACGTGCCCATGCGCCTATCCCACATCGGGTAATTCTTGGCATCAAAGTGCCGAGGACCCAACCCCTTGCTATAATCGCCCATCTTTGGATCTTATACTGGTTAGAATCAAAAAGATCTGTAACCGGCTCTGATACCAATTGAAGGACCGAATAGGCGACCAGAGAGGGGGGGAGTGAATGGGAACCAATAAAAATTCTTCCCGAAGGACGAACTCGGCCTATACCCCGATTGCCACTCCGAGTACTCACACACACCAGAGAAGCTCTAGACTAGGCACACACAAGCCCACATGTCCTAGAGACAAGCCTTGAATCAAACCACGGAAGCACAAGACAAGAATCAAAGCACTTGGCAAATTCTTGAAACTCCAGGCGCGGACTATCCGGCTGGTACGGGCGGACCGTCCGCAATGCAGTGGCGGACTGTCCGGACCGTCTATGTGGACTGTCCGAAAACTTCAGCAGAACCACCAGAGACGCATCAAGAAAATCGGACTATCCGGCTGAGCAACGCGGACCGTCCGCCAGTGTCGCAGACTGTCCGTGAAGGCAGCACGGACCGTCTGTCCACCTTGTTGGAAACCCCAGACAAACTCAGCTCCACCCCAGACAAAAACTCGACCCGGCGGACTATCCGACAACCCCACGCGGACTGTTCGCAAACCGCCTGCAACCAAACCCTAGGGAAGAAATAGATCGAAACAAGAACGCGCACAAACAAGCGATGAACTGCGACGAACTGGCCCCTCGCGGACTGTCCGCGTGCACCTGGCGGACTGTCCGCCGTGCGCGAACAGAACCAAAAACTGCTCGAGCTCGGGAGTCAACTCCACCTTTCCATCACCGGATCTCCCAAACGGCTAGAGCTCTTGAGACAAGATTTTGGGGAGATGAGAAGCGTCACACAAGGAAGCTATGCCCCAAAAATCTCGACCTCTAACTCCCTAAATCACCGGGAATCGCGGATCACACGAACCACCACTATGAACTCGGGCTCCAACCAAAAACGCACGAATCGAAGGTGTTTCCCGACGTTTGAGGGGTCAAGATCACACACAAAGATGCGCAAGGCATCCACCCATGATCCCCTCAAAGAAATCCGAGAAGAAACGCCCTCAAATCTACGAATCGAGCGAAGAACGAAACTCCCCAAAAATAGCCCTGAAAATGATACGAAAATCACAGAGGACTAGGAGATCACCGCAACGCCGAATGCTTCCATACATCCAGAGGTCAGAGTCTATACAAGAATCTAGCCTAAGGAAAGCAGAGGAAAAAGAAGCAGTTCAGAGCAATCTACTGGGGGAGGAAACCCTAGAGTCAGAGAGAGAGAGAGAGATGCCATCCACCTCTCCGCTATTTATACGAAGTCCATCGGAGGGAGGTAAATGACCACGCTACCCCTACAACTCAAATAGAAGATACAACCCCTCAGGGGCATTTTGGTCAAGTCTTCATTGAGCGGACACACTTCCACCGCGGCCTTGCTTAGCATCGACACAAGCCCCGCGATCACGCCACGTGCCCCCCGCCTTGAAGCTTCCCGAAGCTCCCGGATCACCATCTCCATCGCCTCAGGCCTCTGGACTTGGTTTTGAGGCCCAAACCAAGAAACCGTCCACCGATGGTTTTGTGGGCAAACCAACAAACCCCGCGTGCAAGCTTCGGGCTCCATCCGCTACCTTGCACCGGCCCATGTTCATGACTTCAGCCCGCCAGTCTTGCACCGCACGGCTCGCACTTGACCCCATCGACCACCGGGTCCATCGAACCAAGCCTACTTGACTCTCCATCACCCGGAGGCCTCCACGGCTAAGGCCTTTCGCGCTTGTTCTTCACCTGCACCAACACGAGTCAAGCCGCAACCTGTACCTACACACTTAGCCAAGCATCAATCCACACAATGTTGTCAATCACTCATCACTAAGGAGCGACCCTCCACTGGTCCTCGGACACACCTGGTCCTCATAAACTCATTCCTTATGTGTTTGTTCATAAGTTAGAGGCTCGTGTTCTTCACGAACATGACCCTTTGATCTTGTAGACTAGACATAAGAGAGTTCGTATCCGTTCGTATGTCTAGCCTTAGTTGATCTTGTTAGATGGCATAAGAGTGTTGCATGAGGTTTGTGTTCAAGCTACGGTACTCTGTCTAAGTTGACCAGTCTTCTGGTGGCTCTCACCCTAGGTCACAATAGCTCGGGCCGGGTAAAGTCTAGCAGCAACGCAGGCATGGTGCCTGGGATGTTTGGCTACGTTAGTTATGAGCATACCCCTCGTAACGATAGAGATAGGTCCGCAGTGGTGACAGTTGTTGGATCCTTTGGAACCCTCCACGCTGGGGTACCTGCTGTAGGAGTCTAAAGTCTAGTTTCGCAGAGTGCTGGTTGTCGCGGGCTAGCTCCCCGTTTGTACCTGGGTGCTGAACCTTACCCTCTCATGCAATACTCATGCCTATCTCCTGTATCTTCTAGCTTTGTATGTTTAGTACATTAGAACCTAGAGATAACTCGTATGTTCCCCCTAAGCCGTAGTGTGGTAGAGTAGAGGTAGATTTGAGTGTGTGTGTCACACTACCCTTTATATCTTTTATCTTACCCCTGCCTTTGAGTTTGTTGTTTGCTATATCTATCTCTTAGTTTACATTCAGTGCAAAAGCATAAGTCTATGATATCCGCCATTGCCTTCCACAGGTACGATACCCTTGGAATATTCTCCTTCCTTGGGGAAATGCTACAATAGTTTATCTGTGCGCTTGCGGATTCGTTCATGATCGTTTAGATTAACATTTGGCAAGTCTTGATGTTCACGCTAACTCGGCGTCGTTAGTTGTGACGTTAAGAGATGCCAACATGCATTTCTTGGTGTTGTCACTAAGGATGGATTCCAGATCTGTTCTTAAAGTGACGGTGCTAAGAAACTCCAACACTCAACTAGCTCCGGAACTGCACCATGGCACAACCATGCAGGGCGTCCATGGTGGCTAGGGTTGGCCTAGGCCATCCCCTAGACAACTTCGAGGACTCTGTCACCGTCGTCTCCCTCCGGTGCTCACTTCTAGGTTTTGCCGAGTTCTGATGAATGGATGTGACGGCCGTCGGAGGTAGTGATATAAATAGACCGAAGAGCATCTAGGTCAAAGAGGGACACAAACCGACACAAAAAAGGGGTGGGCCGGCCGGCCTGGGCCCTTTTCGGCCCGGTTCATCCCCGGTTCGCTCCCTGATGCTTCTCGTGTATTCATGAATATTTGCCGAACTTCATGTGGGTCCTTGACGTCATTTTCCCGGCGGTTTGGATAAGGGTACTTGGCATGCGAACTCCCACATCTTCTGTTTAGGTCCTCAGAGTTTCACAGCTTCATGCTTCGGTCCTCGGGTCATTTGGAGTCATGTTCACTTCGTGTCTTGACTTGTGCCAGGCTTCGTGATCTTCTCACAAAGTGCTCGATGAACTCTACACGGAAGTCCTCATTTAGGTGCTTAAATCCTGCGTAAACAACATACTCCAAAAACCACATGCAAGTGTGAACTTGTTACATCATTAGTATGCCTAGTGGCGGGTTAGTTATAATTCAAAGCTCAAACCAAAGTGTAACAAGTGCTCTTGGTTGACAGAATCGACCGTCAACATACCCCCATGCTTAAACCTTGCTCGTCCTCGAGTAAGCCTTTAAGGGATATTAGTGCTGCCCTTCAATGTTCATACCCTGCACTTGTTCATACATGAGAAAACATAATGCTCTCCAAGTTTATATTTATTAAAGTTCCATAATGTAGCTAGCTTTCATCTCTATGGAGGGTATATATTATTTAAGCTCTTTCCACAAGTAATTAATCATGCTCTCAAATTTTAAACAAACCTCAGAAAATTTGAAAATAAAGAGCGGGATGAAGAAAAATTGCTTTACCAAGATTAATAATAAACCTCCTTGCATCTTGCTCATGAACTCTCATCTCATCTTGTCTCTCAAGCCTACTTGTTCTACTCCTTTCCTCTCTCAAATATTTGGTGGAAGGCTTTATATGGAGCTATGGGAAAGTTTAGTCCTACCAAGATATTATAGTTGAGATATTAGCAAAACAAGACAAGCTTCTCATGGACTTACCGAGACTCGTCAAAAAGGTCATTGGAAAAATAATGTTTTGAAGGAGGGGGGAGAGAAAAATACACACACTTTGAGATAGGTGGACATGTGCAAATGGCAATGAGTGATACCGAGGCACAAACGAAGTCCTCATTATCGGATTGCACATGGTTGGAAAGATGAGTATGGGTCTTGATCTTGAAGTCCTTTTGAAATCTCAAAAAGCACTAAACATAGCTAGAGAACCGGGGAGATTTATTTTATTTTATTTTTTCTTTCTTCTTTCTTTCTTTTTCTCAACATACTTTTTCTTCTTTATCATCATTTTTTTCATTTTTTCTTTCTTTCATCATACTTTTTCTCTCTTTTTTTATTTGCTCCCCTTGAACTCTAGACTACACTAGCACTTCCTTGGCAACCCCCCATGCTTAGACGTTTGCTCGTCCTCAGGCAAAAGAGGTGATAAATATGCCAAGGTAGAAATTGAAGCTCTCATATTTTCTTAGAGAGAGATACTTGATGCACCTTCCTTGTAATCTTCCTCAAAATATTCGTCCATACTCAAAGTTTTGGGTTGTGGTCAAGGGGGTATACACAAAAAGATATTTTGGGTTTGTGGGTGGATATCCGGCGAGGTTTGCAAAATTCCTGATGTGGAAACTCACAATGAACGGATAGAAAAGGCTAGCATAAAGATAGATACTCAAAAACGGAATGACCCAAAAATAAATCTTGTAAACTAAGGTTTTTGCACTCAATTGAATATAAGGCTTTGGATAGGTAGTGCAAAATGCAAGTGGTATCAAAGACAAGGTTAGCATATCTTTTAAGAACAAAATAAATGATCTTTGATTCATTCAAAAATGAGAGCAATGAAAAATGTTGTGGGTCTCAAGTTATCATAACCTCCACAAAAGATTAGGCTAGCATTAATTTAAATTTCAGATCATATTAAAGAGAGCACTAGCTTAATCATATATAAACCAAGCACAAGAATAAGCAAAGCGGCAACGATCATCATATACCCATAAGCAAGAGCATACGAGATATCATTATGCTGAGCACAAGGTAATGGTGATTATTATTTAAAACAAAACAAACTTAGGTTGTACTCCTAGTAGCTATGTTATTCTATAGAGAGATATACAAAGGTTGCATCTAAGGTTGTGGAAAGCATAAACATATGTGCAGACATATAGAAAGACAAGGACAAAAAGAGGGTTGAGGAACTGTTACCGTCCTTTGATGCTTGAAGTGTAGCACAGCCTCCCCCATGCTTAAGCATTGCGCTTAAGATGGAAGAAGAAAAATGTTATCTCATGGCAACCGTGATCCTTGTACTCCACGCGGTCTTCTCATGTCCACCAAATCCTCCCCCATGCTTAGCATGTTGCTAAGCATGGAAGATGATGAACCATCTTGAAGTCCTACTTCCATGTGTGGATTGTCATACTCTTCACACTTTGTCTTGATTGTCCTCCAACGTCCACCCTTTGTCACAAGCTTTTGTCCCAATTGTTTCTTATACCATCTTCACCTCCTTCCATGTTGTCCCTCGTTGCTAGTTTATCTTCCACGAATTTTACTTATACTTCCACAACAGAACATGTACTGAACAGTTACTCCATTGCAAAGTGCTCGAAATTATCTTTCCAACGAGTGGTCATTCATCCCAATCGGATTTCAAACAAAGGAGTTATGCCCTTTTTACTCCGTGAGTGCAAGCTGTCCCGGGCTGATTTCAGAACGTGTGACACACAAAGATTTAGTTGTAACTCCTTGCATGGGTCTCCTAAAATGTTGAATCTTGATACGTTGGAAAGAAGACTTAATGGAGCTCCTGAACATCCAATATTCCTCTTTTGTACACTTCTGAATGTGTGTGAAAAGAGCAGCACTTCTTTCGATATTTTGGAGGTGTTGATGATCTTGATTTCAGCTTTTTATCACGAACTTATGGGAGTGATTCACAGTGCCTGCAAAACAATTCTAAAGCACAAAGTACCCCCGAGGTAACGGTCGGGAATACTCACTCTATGCCGACAAACCAAAGACATCCCCTAAGATCTTAACTTGTGACATAGTTAATCTAGTGAAAGAAAAGTTAAGAACCTAAAGGGTGTACGTGTGTGCAAGGGTGCATGCAAATGAAAGGATGGTATAAAAACAAAATAATGTTTACACCAAATTCTAAGCTCCATGCTTACAAAGTGGTTCCCAAACTTCTCCATTAATATAAATATTTATTAACCAAGGTCAAAACACCATGCTTATCCCAAGATTAACAATTCTTTATGGTGTAAGATAAGTAGGGTGCATTGCAAAGTTTATAAACCAACCAATGCATTATGATAGCAAGATATATAAAACTGAATGATGTGGGTCTCCAATCATGTCTAAACACCGTGTTTACACAAGATTGTAAAAAAAAAGAAAAATGTCCTTAAGAAGCATTACAATAAACATGAAAGCAGTCATCATAAAGTTTCACGAAAGACCAAGCCAACATAAGGTGAATGATGACAATGAGATGGATGCATAATGCAACTGCAAAGAGTTAGCGCAAACAAATGTTAGCAAGGGTTGAAAAGATCAAACAACCAAACTAATTAGGTTTTAAGGGTAGGTTATGGGTATCCTATATTTTTGGCTCAAATAAGAATTTTGAAGAGAGGGAGTCAAGCATAGAAATTCTATCTAAGGTGGTGCTAAGAGTCCTTTTTATTAAAAACAAACCTATGGTTTTAGGAGGGCTAAAGGTGTGAAATATTTTCTCATAGGAGGGATAGTCAAAGTTTTTAGTTAGAACAAGGGATAGAGGTGGGCTTGGCCACAAGTCAACCCTACCCTTGTTGGCTACGGTTTTTGGTGGGGGCTATGGGAAGGCTTAGGTTGGTTGGACAAAAAGCTCGATCAAAACAAAACATGCAATGCAATGTGACATGGATGAACAAAATGACATGATATGGTGTTTGTCTAAAGCAAATGCAAGATATAGCCTAAATCAACTAGCCACAAGCTTAGAGTCAAAGGATGGTGCCAACTTCATAGCTCTCTCTAAAAAGACACAAAGAAAAAGAACCTAAACACTAATAGGCACACAAAAAGTTCTACAAGTTTTCCAAGATCAAGAACAAAGTGCTCCCTCAATAGCAATTAAATCAAACAACATGGTGTTGTGGTATTTATTAGAGCAATGGTACAATGTTACTTGATGTTTCCGTTTAAGATCATAATGTAGATGGTCATATTATATATATATATATATATATATATATATATATATATATATATATATATATATAAACAAAAGAAAATGGGTTGCCTCCCGCAAAGCGCTTCATTTAAAGTCATAGAGCTCGAATTTCTTACGTACCTTCTTGTTGTCACGAAGCCATGGTCCTTTATGCAAGATTTTAAGGTGTCCATGCATCTTTGATCCACTCTCCATGCTTGACACGATGATTTTGCTTGATGAGAGGCTTGCCAGATCGTCTCTTGCATCATCATCCCTTCTATTTGTTCTTCGTTGCTGCCTCTCCTTTCACATTTTTTCCTCTCTGTCCTGATCAGACCATGTAGCAAATAACTTCTCTGATGCGTCGTGCATGAAATTGTCTTTCCATCAAGTGTTTATTCACTCCCAATGGACTCCGATCGAGTGAGATGCGCCCGTTTTACTCCTACGCTGCAATCTGTCCAAATTGATTTCAGACTGCGTAGCGCCTAATGTTTTTGTCATATCTCCTTGTACGGGTCTGCAAATTCATCAATCTTGGAGGTGTTGGAATCAGAACTTGATGGAGCTTCTGATTTTCAACTTTTGCCTTCTTCTACATATCTGATCAGGTGCTCAAAACTGATGGAAACAGTGACGTCCGCTGTCTAGATTCGGGGAAGGCGATGCACGAGCTTGCAATTCTTTGGGGAATGGCTCCTCTTCCTCTTCACTAAGGTTCAATGACCTGCATGGTTAGCGAAACTCGGGGTTTCCCCCGACACACGCTTTTTTAAGGTCACGAGCTTGACCAAGCACAAAGTAAGTCCAAGATTTTCAAGACGTAAAATAAACATACGCAACCATAACCACAATTTAAATTGGGTGAACAAAGCATGTTGTGATTAAAGGTAGTATAAGTTTCTTGCTCAGCGCTAAGGCTCTCATTAGGTATGGGTTCATTAGGTATGCAAATTGACAAAGTTAAAGCACAACATAGCCTCTTTATCATTCTCAAGAAATTCTAGCCTATCAACATGATCATCAAGGGTGCAAGGCATAGAATCGAATCATACTATTGGATGGACATAAAAATATCAAAGGAATATTATCATCACCAAAAGTATCTTGAGAGGTTAATGTGTACCTTAGCCTTCGAGCTTTTCATCGTGAGTGGTCCTTCGGAGTTGAAAGCGAACAATCCTTGATGATCGGAGGTGGCTCGCATAGACTTTTCTCAATTTCTCCCTTTGTGCCACATGTCGTCAAGGTTTCTTTGAGTAGGATCACTCCTCTTCATTTGTGGGCTCACACATCTCTTAAATGTCTTCATGTAACTCCATGAGCCTTTGTGTGAGAGCCCCAAGTGTCCGCGCCATTGGATGTTGTCCTTTGTGTGTAATCCTTCGTGGTTTGCTCCAAACATCTCTTTGTGACTGATGTCGCCAACTTGTGCCTTATTTTGCCAATGCTCCATGGGTTTTTGTTTTGTTTCAAGCCTCTGAATTTCTTCATGTGTGGTCTAATGAAAGTGTTGCCCAAGTTTCTCTTCGTTGTTGTCGTCCTCATCTTCACCATCTTGTCCTCATCGTGTCGATGCTGCCTCTTCTTCGTGGATTTTCCCCTGTATACATAACAGAACATATACCAGAATATAATTCTATTGAAGGGTTTATGAAATTACCTTTCCAACGGGTACTTATTTATCTTAATCGGAGTCCAAATGAGGGAGTTATGGCTGTTTCACTTCAGCTCTGCTTGCTGTCCAGAAATTTTCAGGACGTACAACCATCGGTGATTCGGCCATATCCGCTCGTAGGAACCTCCGATTGACTTGATTCTTGACTCGTTGGAAGCGTAACTTTCTGGGGCTTTTAAACATCCAAAGATATTATGTTGTTCTTCCCACGAGGCTGTGCAAAACTTGATGCGAACAGAAACATCGAAGATGTTGACGAACTTGATCTTGTGATCTTCGGGGCACCGTGATTGCTTCCAATACCTATTACTTGAACAAACGAACCTCCACGAGACATTAGTCTTAAAATTTTAATTTACACGTTGACTTACCTTGTTCACGTGCTCTTGTGTAGGGTGTGGGCTCGATGGCGGATGATGGGCCACTAACAAAAGTTAGCACCCACTAACAAAAGTTAGCACCTGCCACTAAAGAGCAAATCTTGATGTCACAGTCATCTTGTTCGGGTGTGTATGTAGAGAACTCATCGAACATCTTGTGTCTAGCTTTTCACCTGCTTTCAAGGACACAAACAAGAAAACAAGCGTATATGCAATAATAAAAATTAGGGTTAGTCAAATGGAAAGGTAGATCACCCTAGGGTTCGAGTTGCCGATCCCCGGCAACAGCGCCAGAAAAAGGGCTTGTTGACGGTTCAAAACCGTGTTGAAGTTCTGTCACACCCTGAAATTTCCAATTTTAGGATGTGAATAGGAAGAATAATTAAAACAATAATTTTCTCTCAATTTTAAAATTTTACCAACATTTATTTTCTTTACAGGAAATATAGTATAGGAAAAAGGCCTTGCTTGTTTTTCAGAATTAAATAAAATGCTTGTGTGAGTGTTGCATTCATGCCGATGCATCTAGTGGTTCATGAGTGCAAAATGTTTTAAAATGCGTTTAGGTGCTGACCAAACCCTTCTGAGAATTTTCCAGATTTTTCTGGAGTTTATTCTCATTTTCCTTGAGCTATTTCTATTTATTAGAAGGCTCTAAATTCTTTTTCATGAGCTCCAAATATTTTATTTGGGTTGTTCGTGTCTCAATCTATCTCTGGGAATTTTCTTGGAATTTTTGGAATTTTTAGAATATTTTTTCGTGGCTTTTATGAATTATCTAGCTATTTCTGGATTATTCTTTTCACGAAAATATATTCCGAAAATAAAAAGAAATTCATTTCCTTTATCCTTTTCCCTTCTTCTCTTTCAGCCCACCCAGCCTTTAATCCCAACCTCCAAAAGTCCACCATCGCCCCTTCTACTCCTTGGCCTGGTGTAGCCCACCTCTCCTCTCTCTCAGCCCAGCCTTGCTTGGCAGCCCACCGGTGGAAGTCCACAGGTGCCCCTCGTTCTTCCCCGGCCTGCTCACCTTTCCATCCCGGCCAATGCACCAACCCGCACCCAGCTCCTGCCCGCTCAGCCCGGCCCTACCGCAGCCCGGCAGAGGCCCATCCAGGCCCGTACCGCCGCCGCTGAGTCCCGAGCGGACACGTCGTGCGCCGCCGGCCATCCTCGGCGTCCGTGCCGTGTGTGGCACGGTCTTCGCGCGTCCCTGCCCCATAAAATCCCGACCTCCGCGTGCCCTGCCTGCTCCTGCGCCGGCCGCTCCGCCTGAAGTCGCCGACCGCACAGCGCCGCCGTGCAAACCGAGCTGCCGCTGGACGCCGTTCGACGCAATGCCACACCGTCCGTCTGAAGCCGAGCCGGAGTAGCCGTGGTCGTCAGGACATTCGCCGCGCCGCGCCGCACGATCGCCGTCGGTTTTCGTCGAGCTTCCGTGGTCGAAGCGTAGCGCCACCGCAAACGTTCGCCGGCCGCCGCCCTTCTCCGGTGTCCGGCCGCCACCGCCGTCTTCCTCCGCCGGTGAGTACACCTGCGGGATCCCCTTGACCTCCTCTACCTTTTGCGCCTCCCGCCTGGGACCCTACGCCGCCGTAGCATCCCAAACGCCGGCCAACAGGACCGCCGGGAGAGCCCCCCCGTCCCCTGTCCGCTTGCCTTGTTCTGAACCGAGGAAGAAGATGTGCGTTTTGCGCATAGCCTCCTGGGTTTCCCTGTAATGTTTAGATCTAATCGATGAGTCTTGGCAATCTTCCAGAAAACCCCCTAAATCTATTAGATTCCTTAGATTCCATCCACCTTGGCATCTTTGCAAATAAGCCCCTGAGTTCATCTACATAATTATGTATATGCCCCTGTCTTTTCACACTTAAGCCCCTGGAAGTTTAAGATCTCTGCAGTTAGGTCCCTAATCTTGTTTTGCTCATAAAATATCTGTTTTAGCTCCATTTGCATCCGTTCAAGTTGCGTTAGGTTCATAATAATGTCAAGTACGCGTTAGTGGTGAGTTTTCATCATGTTTTTTTCTAAAAATAAATTTAATATTAATTTTGATTAATGCTTATTAAACATGCCTTTTCTAAATAAAAGCTATATAGAGCTACACACCGTTTCTCATAATCAATATTAATTTGATTAATGATTATTTCACATGCTTTTGTAAATAAAATATAATTAGATCTTTTACCCGGTTTTTCATAAACCAAATCTTAATTTGCTTAATATATAATTAAACTTTTCTAATTAAAAGTTGATAGGCTTTTTACACCAGTTTTATAAATACATGTTAATTTGATTAATGCCAATACCATAATGTTTTTGATAAAAATATGATCTACTCGAATTACAAAGTTTCATTTAGATTGTTCATATAGTTTAGTTTTTCTAAATTAAATGTTTAATTGGCATAATTTATATATGAATCTTTATTAATAAAAATTTGACTAGTTCTTTACCTCGATCTTTTGCAAATAAAATGTAATGTTGCATTAATTCCAACTTGGGGTATTTTATTTATAAAATATCCTTTACATATTTTTGTTAATTAAAATGAACCTAGCTCATAGTTTGATCTTTCACGTATGCAAACCGATCGGTAGACGTTCTTTATCAAAGCTCTCTGTTTCAGTGTGTCTCTGTCATAAAGCTAATCTCCTTTCAAGTTCCAGATCTTTCGACCCTAGTTCTTGCTCTAGCCTAGTGTTCTTCATAAAACTAACCAAGCCTTTCCCTTTTCTCAGCACGGTCTGTGTGCTTCAGTGATCCTTAACATCGAGCCTATCCTTTAGTGCGTTGTTTTAAAGCTTCTCTTTTGATTGGTGCCTTGTTCTTAGTTTGCTTGTTTGTCTGCTTTGTATGTTTGTGCCCGATGATTGATGCGAGTAGAATGAACATGGTTGAAGACCTTGGATGAGTATAAAGATGAAGAATTCTGAGCAACATCACTACTTTGGTTAAAGGCAAGTGTGTCCTTGATCTTTTGTCCCAATAACTGTGTTTAATCACCGTTGCATATGCTTGCATTAATATTGATGGGTCCTATTAAGGTTCATCCTAGTCTTTATTACCTTTATTCCTTGTCAACCTGGGTTTTACCTTTATGTTGGGTAGCTATGCTTAGTTGCTCTACGTTGGGTTATGGTGGTTCTAATGAACAACAATAATGATGAACTTGTTTTACTTTTTATGCTATATCTCTAGTTAATACAAGATCACCATGCTTAATCGGAACATGGAGCGACCACCCAGGACAACAGTGCAACCACAAGGCTATATGGCTCTGGCTTGGCTAATTAATTAGGGACTCTAGTGTTGGGGTGACCTTACCTGATAAGGGCAAGGGGGAGCGCCAGTGGGGTATAGACTCGCTCTAGTAGGGAGTGTGCTTTGCTAAGACACGGTCCTACTAGGGGACTTTATACTCTGCAACATCTCGGAACCTTCGCGGGTTGCTTCACATTAGGGAATCTTTGTAAAGGCCTCGTAGCGTCCTTATGCAATCACACCTATGTAGTGTGGTATGATGCTTGGACGGCATCGCGTGGTTGGGTTTAAAGTTCCTAGAACTTTTACGTGACTTGTGGTGAAAGTGTACAACCTCTGCAGAGTGTAAAACTAATCGATTAGCTGTGCTCACGGTCAAGAGCGGCCTGGACCCTCACATGATAATTGAACTTGAAGATGGACTTAAATTGTTGGTATGGTTATGTTAGCCATATGTTTATGGCGTATCTCTCTATGTTAATTGTGGGTTGGTATATACTTATACTCTATTAGTAATCAAGTGCTAATAAAATTTGACCAACTAAAATTGCTTAATGCAGTCAACCTGTCAGCCTCTCCTTGATAAGCCTTTGCATTCATAATTTCCCCACACTTGCTGAGTACGACATGTGCCCACCCTTGCTATAAACAATGTTGCTCAGAAAGAGGAAGCTGCCACGAAGACGTTGTGAAGATGTTGCTGGTGCTAGGCGTACGCAGGCCCCAGTCGATTGCCTGTGATGTTTGGAGCCTTTGTTTCCAGGATAAAGCGTAAATCTCTGATAATCTTCCTTTTTCTTACGTGATACTATTTCTGCATTCACTTATATGTCACTATATGTATGAAATTAGATCCTGGCATACATATAGTTATGCGCCTGGTTTTCATTGGAAAAACAGGTGTGACAGAGTGGTATCAGAGCTTTATCGATTGTAGGACGTAAGCCTAGTTAGCAATGGATGTTTCCTAAGGTCTCTTTTGATCTAATGTCCCTCCTTATCTTATCCTTGACCTCTCTGATGAATGATCTCACATCTTAACCATCTTCTTATCTCCCTACCGAGAATTCTTGTATATTTATCTGTACTCTCCTTGAACACTTCTTCGACCTCGTCCGTGCTTTCTCTCAAGCAATGACACCCCCTTGGTTTATTGGTGGAATTGTTACCCTTGATATTCTATCTGTTTGCGCAGCTCTCTGATGCATCGCTACTATTTTAATTCTTTCTCGAGCTATAGAACTCCGATTGATATGAAATCAGTTGGGTTAGTTCCAGAATTTCATGGGTTAATTTCTGTCAAAATTTCCGCAGTTTTCATTCTGTATCAAGAGAGATACACACGAATTAGTGGAGCATTCAGAACCTGTCAACACTGCTGAAATACCCATCTTGACTAATCTATATCCCGGGTTCTAAACCTCTGATTGAGGTGATTCCAGTTGGAATGAACTCATAATCTCGTACTCCATGATCTATGAGGAATTCATTATTTATGGATATTCTTACTGGGAGCTATATCTAATCTATTAGGAGGATACCCTATGACTATTAACAACGTTTAGCATTGTTCCTTTGACTGTGTGTTGAGTGGTGAAATTCAGTTCTTGAATGATGATGCTTGGTTTTATGACAATGTTTGAGTTGGTTCTTTGTAGTGAGTGTTGGTGTATTGTGGGTCTTATATCTACAATAACATCAGTTGCCTAGTTGGGTTTTTCTTTTGTGCCTTCCACATCCTTGTTATCTTTCTCTCTCTCTACCTAATCAAATGAAGGACATCAGAAGAAGAAAAACGAAGCCGCACCAACAAGCAAATGCTACTGCCTCTGCCACTACAAAGAAGATAGCAAGCTGAAGAAAAGAAGACCTCACTCTACTTTCTCTCCCACCTTGTGCTTGCTACTATCTCATCCAGCTCATTTCAATGAAGACCTCGACGACCAAGAAAGAATAATACTGAAGGTCCTACACCCTGAAGACAAAAGAGGATAACCGCCGCCTAACTCAGCAGCAATATTCTTGTTTATCTCCCTTTCCCTTGTTTCTTCTTTCTTCGAATCTCGGGATAAGATTCCTTTTAAGGGGGGTAGATTTGTCACACCCTGAAATTTCTAATTTCAGGATGTGAATAGGAAGAATAATTAAAACAATAATTTTCTCTCAATTTTAAAATTTTACCAACATTTATTTTCTTTACAGAAAATATAGTATAGGAAAAAGGCCTTGCTTGTTTTTCAGAATTAAATAAAATGCTTGTGTGAGTGTTGCATTCATGCAGATGCATCTAGTGCTTCATGAGTGCAAAAGGTTTTAAAATGCATTTAGGTGCTGACCAAACCCTTCTGAGAATTTTCCAGATTTTTCTGGAGTTTATTCTCATTTTCCTTGAGCTATTTCTATTTATTAGAAGGCTCTAAATTCTTTTTCATGAGCTCCAAATATTTTATTTGGGTTGTTCGTGTCTCAATCTATCTCTGGGAATTTTCTTGGAATTTTTAGAATATTTTTTCGTGGCTTTTATGAATTATCTAGCTATTTCTGGATTATTCTTTTCACGAAAATATATTCCGAAAATAAAAAGAAATTCATTTTCTTTATCCTTTTCCCTTCTTCTCTTTCAGCCCACCCAACCTTTAAGCCCAACCTCCAAAAGTCCACCATCACCCCTTCTACTCCTTGGCCTGGTGTAGCCCACCTCCCCTCTCTCTCAGCCCAGCGTTGCTTGGCATCCCACCGGTGGAAGTCCACAAGTGCCCCTCGTTCTTCCCTGGCCTGCTCACCTTTCCATCCCGACCCATGCACCAACCCGCACCCAGCTCCTGCCCGCTCAGCACGGCCCTACCGCAGCCCAGCCGAGGCCCATCCAGGCCCGTACCGCCGCCACTGAGTCCCGAGCGGACACGCCGTGCGCCGCCGGCCGTCCTCGACGTCCGTGCCGTGTGCGGCACGGTCTTCGCGCGTCCCTGCCCCATAAAATCCCGGCCTCCGCGTGCCCTGCCTGCTCCTGCGCCGGCCGCTCCACCTGAAGTCGCCGACCGCACAGCGCCGCCGTGCAAACCGAGCCGCCGCTGGACGCCGTTCGACACAATGCCACACCGTCAGTCTGAAGCCGAGCCGGAGTAGCCGTGGTCGTCAGGAGATTCACCGCGCCGCACCGCACGATCGCCGTCGGTTTTCGTCGAGCTTCCATGGTCGAAGCGCAGCACCGCCGCAAACGTCCGCCGGCCGCCGCCCTTCCCCGATGTCCAGCCGCCACCGCCGTCTTCCTCCGCCGGTGAGTACAGCTGCGGGATCCCCTTGACCTCCTCTACCTTTTGCGCCTCCCGCCTGGGACCCTACGCCGCCGTAGCATCCCAATCACCAGCCAACAGGACCGCCGGGAGAGCCCCCCCGTCCCCTGTCCGCTTGTCTTGTTCTGAACCGAGGAAGAAGATGTGTGTTTTGCGCATAGCCCCCTGGGTTTCCCTGCAATGTTTAGATCTAATCGATGAGTCTTGGCAATCTTCCGAAAAACCCCCTAAATCTATTAGATTCCTTAGATTCCATCCACCCTGGCATCTTTGCAAATAAGCCCCTGAGTTCATATACATAATTATGTATATGCCCCTGTCTTTTCACAGTTAAGCCCCTGGAAGTTTAAGATCTCTGCAGTTAGGTCCCTAATCTTGTTTTGCTCATAAAATCTCCGTTTTAGCTCCGTTTTCATCCGTTCAAGTTGCGTTAGGTTCATAATAATGTCAAGTACGCGTTAGTGGTGAGTTTTCATCATGTTTTGTTTTCTTAAAATAAATTTAATATTAATTTTGATTAATGCTTATTAAACATGCCTTTTCTAAATAAAAGCTATATAGAGCTATACACCGTTTTTCATAATCAATATTAATTTGATTAATGATTATTTCACATGCTTTTGTAAATAAAATCTAATTAGATCTTTTACCCGGTTTTTCATAAACCAAATGTTAATTTGCTAAATATATAATTAAACTTTTCTAATTAAAAGTTGATAGGCTTTTTACACCAGTTTTATAAATACATGTTTATTTGATTAATGCCAATACCATAATGTTTTTGATAATAATATGATCTACTCGAATTACAAAGTTTCGTTTAGATTGTTCATATAGTTTAGTTTTTCTAAATTAAATGTTTAATTGGCATAATTTATATATGAATCTTTATTAATAAAAATTTGACTAGTTCTTTACCTCGATCTTTTGCAAATAAAATATAATGTTGCATTAATTCCAACTTGGGGTATTTTATTTATAAAATATCCTTTACTTATTTTTGTTAATTAAAATGAACCTAGCTCATAGTTTGACCTTTCACGTATGCAAACCGATCGGTAGATGTTCTTTATCAAAGCTCTCTGTTTCAGTGTGTCTCTGTCATAAAGCTAATCTCCTTTCAAGTTCCAGATCTTTCGACCCTAGTTCTTGCTCTAGCCCAGTGTTCTTCATAAAACTAACCAAGCCTTTCCCTTTTCTCAGCACGGTCTGTGTGCTTCAGTGATCCTTAACATCAAGCATATCCTTTAGTGCGTTGTTTTAAAGCTTCTCTTTTGATTGGTGCCTTGTTCTTAGTTTGCTTGTTTGTCTGCTTTGTATGTTTGTGCCTGATGATTGATGCGAGTAGAATGAACATGGTTGAAGAGCTTGGAAGAGTATAAAGATGAAGAATTCTGAGCAACATCACTACTCTGGTTAAAGGCAAGTGTGTCCTTGATCTTTTGTCCCAATAACTGTGTTTAATCACCATTGCATATGTTTGCATTAATATTGATGGGTCCTATTAAGGTTCATCCTAGTCTTTATTACCTTTATTCCTTGTCAACCTGGGTTTTACCTTTATGTTGGGTAGCTATGCTTAGTTGCTCTACGTTGGGTTATGGTGGTTCTAATAAACAACAATAATGATGAACTTGTTTTACTTTTTATGCTATATCTCTGGTTAATACAAGATCACCATGCTTAATCGGAATATGGAGCGACCACCCAGGACAACAGTGCAACCACAAGGCTATATGGCTCTGGCTTGGCTAATTGATTAGGGACTCTAGTGTTGGGGTGACCTTACTTGATAAGGGCAAGGGGGAGCGCCAGTGGGGTCTAGACTCGCTCTAGTAGGGAGTGTGCTTTGCTAAGACACGGTCCTACTAGGGGACTTTATACTCTGCAACGACTCGGAACCTTCGCGGGTTGCTTCACATTAGGTAATCTTTGTAAAGGCCTCGTAGCGTCCCTATGCAATCACACCTAGGTAGTGTTGTATGATGCTTGGCCGGCATTGCGTGGTTGGGTTTAAAGTTCCTAGAACTTTTACGCGACTTGTGGTGAAAGTGTACAACCTCTGCAGAGTGTAAAACTAATCGATTAGCCGTGCTCACGGTCAAGAGCGCTCTGGACCCTCACATGATAATTGAACTTGAAGATGGACTTAAATTGTTGGTATGGTTATGTTAGCCATATGTTTATGGCGTATCTCTCTATGTTAATTGTGGGTTGGTATATACTTATACTCTATTAGTAATCAAGTGCTAATAAAATTTGACCAACTAAAATTGCTTAATGCAGTCAACCTGTCAGCCTCTCCTTGATAAGCCTTTGATTCATAATTTCCCCACACTTGCTGAGTACGACATGTGCTCACCCTTGCTATAAACAATATTGCTCAGAAAGAGGAAGCTGCCATGAAGACGTTGTGAAGATGTTGCTGGTGCTAGGCGTACGCAACCCCCGGTCGATTGCCTATGATGTTTGGAGTCTTCGTTTCCAGGATAAAGTGTAAATCTATGATAATCTTCCTTTTTCTTATGTGATACTGTTTCTGCATTCACTTATATGTCACTATATGTATGAAATTTGATCCTGGCAAACATATAGTTACGCGCCTGGTTTTCTTTGGAAAAACAGGTGTGACAAGTTCACCGCAAGCGTACGGGTGACTTGGTGCTTTTTTCACCAAGGAGGGTCCCCCAAGGTTTGTCAATCCAAGGATCGGAAGCAAACCACTAAGGTTCTCTACCTAATCTATCGAACTAACCTAACATGAGGTGTAGATAGCATAAAAGGTAACCTTTAAAGATGTAAATGTGATAGCACAAGGTTGATCACATACACGAACACAGGCAAGGTAAAGTGCCACCAAGGGGACGACTAAGCCTATCGCCTTCTAGTTGAAGTTCCGGCATACGAGCGATAAACTAAGCATCTCATCTAAAAGCATCCTTAAATTCCTACCTCTGGCCTACCTCCCGAAGATATCCGCTCGTTCGGGGGAAATCACCCTGTCACGATGCTCCCTTAATGAAGCGGGGGATCCAGGGGCGTGCCCATACATGGACATGTCTACAAACCATGAACGGTCAACATACTAAATCTAATCACCATGATTACACAAAGCATGCTATGTAGTCTAAACCGGCATTAGACTAAGGATCAAACATATTCATGAAAGGTAGAAAGTAAAGATGGAGACATGGAATCGCTTAATAGATTGGATGACAATATTATAATTGCTCACATAATAATAGATGCGTTTGGATCATCACCACCGAGTACATACCATTGATGACCTCAACTAGCTTCGGAACTCCACCATGGCACAACCACGCAGGGCGGCCATGGCAGCTAGGGTTGGCCTAGGCCATCCCCTAGACAACTTCGAGGACTCCGCCGCCGTCGTCTCCCTCCGGTGCTCACTTCTAGGTTTCGCCGAGTTCTGATGAATGGATGTGGCGGCCGTCGGAGACAGGAGATATAAATAGACTGAAGAGCATCTAGGTCAAAGGGGGACACGAACCGGCATAGAAAAGGGTTGGGCTGGCTGGCCTGGGCTGACTGGCCTGGGCCGACCGGCCTGGGCCCTTTTCGGCCCGGTTCGTCCCCAGTTCGCTCCCAGATGCTTCTCATGTCTTCATGAATATTTACCGTACTTCATGTGGGTCCTTGACGTCATTTTCCCAGCGGTTTGGATAAGGGTACTTGGCGTGCGAACTCCCGCATCTTCTATTTAGGTCCTCGGAGTTTCACAGCTTCATGCTTCGGTCCTCGGGTCATTTTGAGTCATGTTCACTTCATGTCTTGGCTTGTGCCGGGCTTCGTGATCTTCTCACAAAGTGCTCGATGAACTGTACCCAGAAGTCCTCATTTACGTGCTTAAATCCTGCGTAAACAACATACTCCAAAAACCACATGCAAGTGTGAACTTGTTACATCATTAGTACGCCTAGTGGTAGGTTAGTTATAATTCAAAGCTCAAACCAAAGTGTAACAAGTGCTCTTGGTTGACGGAAATCGACCGTCAACATAAGCCTTCAATGGATATTAGCATTGCCCTTCATTGTTCATACACTGCACTTGATCATACACGAGAAAACGTAATGCTCTCAAAATTTAATTCTTGAGAGTTCCGTAATGTACTAGCTTTCATTCCTACGAAGGGTGGATATCAATTAATATCTTCCCACAAGTAGTTAATCATGCTCCCAAATTTGAAGTGAGTCTCAGAAATTTTGAAATGAAGTGAAAGATTGAGAGCCAGGTGTGGTTCGAGGACCGGTGGATGGTCGCTTCCTGGGGTGATGAGTGATTGACAACGTGGTGTGGACTGATTCTTGGCTAAGTATTGCAGGTGCAGGTTGCGGCTTGACTGGTGCAGGTGCAGGTGAAGAACAAGCGTGAAAGGTCGTTGCCGGTGAGGCCTCCAGGTGTGGAGAAGACAAGTAGGCTTGGTTCGAGGGACCCGGTGGCCAGCGGGGTCAAGTGCGGGCCGCATGGTGGCAAGAACGGCAAGATGAAGTCATGGACGGTTTCTTGGTTGAGCCTCAAAACCAAGGTCGAGCCGGGACTACGTGGGAGCCGAGTCATGAGTGGTGATTGGCGGAGGCTACACCGAGTTCGCGGGGTTTCCGGTGGTTCACCAGAAAACCACTAGGTTCCTTGGTTGATCCACAAAGCCAAGACCGAAGAACCGAAGACGGAGGTGCAGCAGCTCCAGACCGGTCTGACCGGTGGGTCTGACCGGTCTGACCGGTGGGTACCGGTCTGACCGGTGTGCGACGACGCAGTCCAGAATCTTCGAAGCGGAGGACACGCGTCAGGATCGCAAGGCTTGCGTCGAGGCTAAGCAAGTTTGCGGTCGCTGGGCATCCGTCCGATGGTGCGAAGACAAAGACTTCCAATTTCGCCCTTGAGGGGCATGTATCCCTAGTTAGCTAGTAAGGGTATTTTAGTCTTTCGGTTGCCTCCATATAACCCAAGTGGTGAGACGATGGCAGCCATCTCTTGGAACCCTAGCTCATTTGATTTTCCTATTTTCCTTCCTATTTTCTTAGGATTTTCGTAGGACTAGCTTGAGAGCTTCATGGTGAGATCTTGTGAGAGGGAAGGATGATCGGGCGGCAAGCTAGACCTCGTATGAACCTCTTTGGTATGTATAGATGATTCGGCGTGGTTCCTCAAGGCTTGGATGTGTCTTTCCCGTTTCTCCTTTTTGGTGATTTTCGGAGCCCTTTCTTGGCGATTTTCTTGGAGCGAATTCGAGGCCTTTCTCTTTGGGATTTGGTGGGGGATGTATGCATGAACCCTTCGTGGTTCTTTACCCTTTGATTCCCCTTCCAAATCCGTGAGCAAAGGGGCTCGATTTTGGGGTTTTCGTGGCTCTAGGGTTAGAGGTGTTTTTGGTGAGATTTCTTCGATTCCTCTTGATTTGACAAGTTTTGGTGGACCAAATCTTGGCTATGGAGTACCCATGAGGTGTTCCTACTATCCCCAAAGTCTTGTGCAAAACCGTGGAGCGGATCGGGAGATCGGGAGTTGGATTTGAAAGAGTTGACTCGCGGGCGCTGTTCATCCCGAGCTGCCCAGGCACGACCGGTCTGACCGGTGCTCCTGACCGGTCTGACCGGTGCTAGCCCTTGGTGGGTTTTTGTCTCGGGGAACAGCCTTGTCCGTGTGGTTTTGTCCCGTGGTCCTGCTGTTCAGTTCTTGGCGTGTTTGGAGTTGTTTTGCTAGGATTTGTGAGGGGTTCTTCTTCCTCACAGGTTGTGTTTCGTGGTGGTTTTTGTTCCAGGGCCTAGAGGATTCACTGAGGCTTCCTGGAACGTTTGCTGTGCGGCTGCTGTAGCCACCGGTCTGACCGGCTCTGTCCACCGGTCTGACCGGTGTCACCGGTCTGACCGGCGCAGGCCATCGGTCTGACCGGTGTAGCACAGGCAGCAAGCCGTGCAAGTTTCCGCTGTGTGTTTTGGTGAGTTTTGGCTAGGAAGGTTGAGTGTTGGTTCCTAGGACTAGTAGTACTCCAGTGGCTGTGTGGTCTTGACCAACTTGGGTAGTTGGGTCGGAGACGTGAGTTGGAAGCCGTGTTCGTCTTGTTGGAGTTCTCATCTCCTTCGAGAAGAATTTTTATCGGCTCCCATTCACTCCCCCCCTCTCTGGTTCGCCTAATCGGTCCTTCAATTGGTATCAGAGCCGGTTCGGGTCTTTATTGACTCTTACCAGTCTAAGATCCAAAGATGGCGTACCAGGAACGGGGTTCGGGTCCTCCGCACTTCGATGGGAAGAACTACCAGATGTGGCAAAGGCGGGTGGCGGCGTTCCTCCGCGGAAAGGGTCAGATCCTTTGGGATGTCATGGTGAACACAGCTTATGTTCATCTGATGAACTTCCTTGCTCCAGGATCGAGGGATATGTTCGAAGCCAACAACAAGGCTGTCGACTACTTGTTTCGTGCTCTGTGTCAGCCTGAATTCGATCGGGTTCAGACAGAGGACTTAGCTTGTAGGATTTGGGAGCAGTTGAAGGATGCTCATGCTGGGAATGCTCAGGTTCAGGCTCGGATGTACGCGACTTACCGGAGAGAGTACGAGAACTTCACTCATCTCCCCGGCGAGTCCGTCGATGCCCTTTTCCAGCGATTTACGGTCGTTGTGAACAACATGAGAGCCAATGTGGACGTCCTCCCATACAATGATCATGATAGAGCCGTGAAGCTCTTGCACTCGTTGGATCGTACCATATGGGACGGGAAGTTTGAGGCTATTGTTGAGTCCGAGAAGTATGACACCTTGACGGTGAACGAGCTGTTCTCGAAGCTCAAGTCGGCTGAGTTGGACCGTGGTATGATAGCCAAGATCGAGAGCCCGACTGATTCTCATAGTCTCGCTCTCGTTAGTGGCAAAGGAGCTAAGTCTAACGCTAACGCATCCTCCAGGATGTACTCTCTGTCTTCTTTGATGTCTTTGCCAGATGAGGAGTTCGACGTGCTTGGAGAGGACGAGCTGGCGTTGCTGACCAGGCGGTTCGAGAGGCTGCACGAGAATCGGGTGAACACGAGGAGGACAGCACGGACGTGCTTTCAGTGCGGCAAGCCAGGACACTTCGTTGCCGACTGCCCGGAGAAGACGGAGAACAAGGACGGCTACAAGGATGGCTACAGGCACCGATCGAGCAAGGATGGCAAGTATCGATCGAGGCGCGATCACAAGCACAAGAATAAGCACAAGGACGAGCGACGGTCGAGGAAGAAGGATGGCCGCGGCAGGAAGGCCCGAGCAATGGTCGGAGCGAGCGACGTCGACTCCAGCTCCGCCTACTCTTCCTCAAGCTCGAGTAGCAGTGAAGATGAAGGTGATCGGCGCAAGAACAAGAAGTCATCCAGGAACTTGAGCGGGTTGAGCTGCTTCGTGAGAGATGGCTTCTGCGGCATGGCCCGTAGCTCCGGCAGCAAGAAGAGCCACCAGAGTGACTCGGACTCTGACTCCGAGGATGAGGTATGTGATGAGCTCTCTTCTTTGCGCAAGGAGAATGATGAGTTGGTTGACTTGCTTGATAACCGCGATCACATGCTTAGAGAGGCCAAGAAGATGAGGAAAGAGCTTAGGGCCTCACTAGAAGATGCTAGGAACCGTGTGGCTGAGCTAGAAACCCAGAACCTAGATGCTAAGCTTGAGATTGATTCGCTTAAGGCTTCTCCTGTGGTTTCTGATGAGATTGATTGCTGTGATTGCTCTGTGTACCTAGCTGATCTTACTGCTCTTAAGGATAAGCATGCTTCTACTTGTGATGAACTAGATATGCTTAGGGTTGAAGTGGCTGAGCTTAAGTCTAGACCTGCTTTGCTAGGTGCTTGCACTTCTTGCCCTGTTTTGCATGGAAAGATTGATGAGATGCACGCTTACACTGTTTCGCTTGAGGCTAAGTTGAAAGAGCCTATTCCCACTTCTTGCTCTACTTGTGAATTGCATGCGGTTAAGAATTTGGAGCTGGCACATTATGTTGATTGCCTGCAGGATGAAAATGATGAGCTGAGAAAATGTATGAGCTGGTTGTCGGGTCAGGAGCCTCAGCTCGGTATCATGATAGCGGCTTTCAAACGCTATGATGGTCAGGCACTTGGGGCTGACAAGCTTGGAGAGAACTGTGGTGAGGGAGTTGAGAGAGTTGGAGAGATTCCTATCCCACCACCAAACAGACACAAGAACAAGTTTGAGCCCAAGCCCAACCATCTCAGAAACAAACTTGACACTACTCCAGATCCACCCATATTCCCTCACCCAACAAATGATTTTCAGAAACCGGTGAAGTTTGTGAGCCCAAAGGGAGGTGAGGAAGGAGAGAAGAAGGGTGAGAAGCCGAGTGGGCAGCCCCAACCGAAGTCTAAGCCTAAGCCACAGCCCATAAAGTTCCATTGTGGGTATTGTGGGAGAGATGGTCACAAGGATGAGTTTTGCTTCAAGAGGAAGCGTGAGGAGAGAATGGCTAGAGAATGGGCTAACAGGGACAGGTACCACCCCTCTAATGGTGTACTTGAGCCTCGTATGCAGATGCCCAGGGCCAAGGCGATTGTGAGGACGGTTCCGGCTTGGGGAGATCGGAAGGCTGCAGGTGTTGCTGCTGGCCGAGCCACACCGGTCAGACCGGTGTACTACACCGGTCAGACCGGTGCAGGTCTGGGCAGACAGCGAGTCGGGTTTCGTGCTCGTGAGGATGCTCGGTTTGGTTCTGGAGGTCGTGGTTCTGGTGGTTGGTCTGGAAAGTTTGTAGGTGGTCAGTTTGCTAGGCGTTCTCCACCTCGTGCTCAATACGAGGGTGAGAAGAGTCGTAGCTTTGAGATGGAGCGGAGGAACGATCCACGGTTTCCCTTTCGTGGTTTTCGTCCTCCTCCAGCTAGAGAGGGTTGGTTCCCTCGTGGTGGTTACCGTGGTGGTGTTCGTGGTGGTAGCTTTGATAGGCGTGATGATTTGGTTTGTGCTAACCCCACTTTGGAGCAAATGGCTCGGCACTGGTTTTACTCTTTTGGTACTAACCCCAGTGCTGAGTCGTTTGTTCACTCACGTGCTCGATTTTGAATTTCAGGTGGGAGACTTGAAGAACATTTGGTTGATTGACTCCGGTTGGTCGAGGCATATGACCGGAGACAAGGGGTGGTTCTCAAGTCTCGTCCCGGTGGTGACAAAGAAGTACATCACCTTTGGGGACAATGGGCGAGGGCGTGTGCTGTCAGAAGGTGAGATTAAGGTAAGTGACAAGATCACTCTCAGGCGTGTTGCTCTTGTTCAATCGCTTGGATACAATTTGCTTTCTGTGTCCCAGTTGTTGGATGAGGGTTTTGAGGTGTTGTTTCGGCCTGGTGGATCTCGGATTTTAGATTCTCGGGGGGATCTTGTTTGCATGATCGTTCCCGAGGGTCAGGTGTTCCGAGCTGATTTTTCTCAGTCTTTTGGTGTGGAGCGTTGCTTCTTAGCTGGTTCTTCGAGTGAGTTGTGGAAGTGGCATAGGAAGTTGGGTCACTTGAGCTTTGATCTTTTGTCTCGCTTGAGTAAACTCAATTTGGTCCGAGGATTGCCACGATTGAGGTTTGAGAAAGAGTTGGTTTGTGCGCCGTGTAGGCATGCCAAGATGGTAGCCTCTTCTCACCCGCCTCTCACCGATGTGATGACTGAGCGTCCATGCGAGCTGCTCCATATGGACCTTGTTGGCCCAGCTCGTGTGCGATCTGCGGGTGGGAAGTGGTATGTCCTCGTTGTGGTGGACGACTACTCTCGGTATGCGTGGGTGTTCTTTCTTGAGGAGAAGGGGGAGACGTTTGGTTTTGTTCGAGATCTTGTCTTGAGGTTAAGAAACGAGAGGCACGGAGATGCCATACGAGCGATCCGCAGTGACAATGGCTCGGAATTCAAAAACTCTCGCTTTGAAACCTTTTGCCATGACTTGGGTCTTGAACATCAGTTTTCGAGTCCGTATACGCCTCCCCAGAATGGTGTGGTGGAAAGGAAAAACAGGACCTTGTGCGAGATGGCTCGGACGATGCTCGACGAGCATAGGACTCCGAGAAGGTTCTGGGCTGAGGCGGTCAATACCGCGTGCCATGTGTCGAACAGGATCTACCTCAGGGTTCACAAGAAGAAAACTTGTTACGAGTTGATGCACGGTCGCACACCCAAGGTGAGTCACTTCCATGTCTTTGGTTGTAAATGCTTCATTCTGAAGAAAGGGAAGAAGTTGGACAAGTTCGAGGCTAGGTCTGTCGATGGCATTTTCTTTGGTTATGCATCTCATTCTAGAGCATTTCGTGTGCTCAATCTTGAAACTAACCAAATCGTGGAGACTTGCGAGGTAACCTTCGACGAGACACAGCCACGTAGTCAGCTTGTTTTTGAGTGTGCAGGTGACGACGAACTTGGCGAGGAGATCTTTCAGGAGGAGGAGCATGAACATGGAGATGATGAAGATGGCGGTGTGATGCCCGCGGCTGAACATGTACCTACTACTTCGACGACAATCGAGAATGGACCCTCTCCCACACCTACAACGACAAACCCAGATCAAGGCGAAGCTGCTGTTGAGGGGGAGGTAGCATCAAGGCGAGAACCTCCCTGACGAGTGCAAGTGGATCACCCAGCTTCGAGAATCATCGGCGACATGAATGAACGTACTACACGATCGAGGGTTCGGAACAATTCTCATTTCGCTCATGCTGCTTTTGTTGCCACTTTTGAGCCCAAAGACATTGGACATGCGTTATCTGATCATAATTGGGTTAACTCGATGCATGAGGAGTTGGAGAATTTTGAGAGGAACCAAGTTTGGGTGTTGGCTGACCCTCCCCTAGGGTGTAAGCCGATTGGGACAAAATGGGTTGGAAAAATAAAGAGGGAGAGAAAGGAGAAGTGGTGAGGAACAAGTCGAGACTTGTTGCTCAGGGGTACAGTCAGAAAGAGGGGATCGACTACGAGGAGACTTTCGCTCCTGTAGCTCGTTTGGAGGCGATCAGGATCCTTCTAGCCTTTTCCGTGGCTAAAGGGTTCAAGTTGTACCAGATGGATGTGAAGAGTGCTTTTCTGAACGATGTATTGGAGGAAGAGGTGTTTGTGAGGCAACCACCGGGGTTTGAGAGTGAGAAGTACCCTCACCGGGTATACAAGTTGAGGAAGGCGCTGTATGGGTTGAAGCAGGCGCCTAGAGCTTGGTATGGTAGGTTGAGGGGGTTCCTGTTTGAGAGAGGGTTTGAGATGGGGAAGGTCGACCAGACCTTGTTTCTCCTCAGGCAGGACAGAGATATCCTGATTGTGCAGGTATACGTGGATGATATTGTCTTTGGTGGCTCGTCTAACTCTCTTGTTGCAAGGTTTGCAGAAGACATGAGCAGGGAATTTTAGATGAGCATGATGGGTGAGTTGCAGTTCTTCCTCGGGCTACAAATCAAGCAATCAAAGGAAGGAACATTTGTGCACCAAGCTAAGTACACCAAGGACATTGTGAGGAAGTTCAAGATGGAGGACTCCAAGGCCATGGCGACGCCTATGAGTACGACTACAGTTCTTGATGCGGACGAGGAAGGTGAACACGTGGACCAGAAGGAGTACCGGAGCATGATCGGGTCACTCCTCTACTTGACGGCGACGAGGCCGAACATTCAATTCTCGGTGTGTCTGTGCGCTCGTTTTCAAGCTTCTCCGAGGACTTCGCATCGGCAAGCAGTCAAGCGCATTTTCAGGTATTTGCGACACACTCCCGACTTCGGCCTTTGGTACTCTGCGTCTTCTTCTTTGGCGCTTCATGGATTTTCAGACGCGGACTTTGCCGGGTGTCGGTTGGATAGGAAGTCCACTTCTGGGACTTGCCAGTTCTTGGGTTCTTCTTTGGTATCTTGGTCTTCCCGCAAACAGTCGAGTGTTGCTCAATCCACTACCGAGGCAGAGTATGTGGCCGCAGCTAGTTGTTGCTCTCAGCTCCTTTGGATCACATACACCATGAGTGACTTTGGTGAGGAGTATACCCATGTCCCACTTCAATGTGATAGCACCAGTGCCATAAGCGTTGCAAAGAACCCAGTGCTCCATTCCAAAACCAAGCACATAGAAGTGAGGTATCATTTTCTGAGAGACAACGTAGAGAAAGGGAAGATAGCTTTGATCCATGTACCCACACATGAACAACTAGCCGATATTTTCACCAAACCCCTAGATCAAGCAACTTTCACTCGTTTGCGGGGGGAGCTTGGTGTTTGTTTGATTTCTTGAGTTGGCGTGTGGGAGCTCCTATGTAGCATATGTATAGCTTTCCTTTGTGCATTTCTTGCATTTGGCATGGCATATGTAACATGATGTATAGGCATCTTTGTATCTTAGGTTGCATGCATTTTGTATCATATGCATTGTTTAAGAAAGGCTTCTCCTATATACATTGTTCACCATGGAATGACATATATGTCTTTGTGAGCTAATTTGGTAAGCTATGGTTAGTTTGGCTTAGCTCTTGATAATCTTGGTTTGTATCCTTGGTTGATGGCTATGTTTTTGAAAATTTCATATGTATGCTCTCTTGTGAGTAAATGCCATTCCATGATCTTGACATGTTTTTGTGGCTTGGCTATGCTTAATTTGTGGTTGGATAGCTTATTTTGATCATATGGGGCCAAAGGCTCATTTGCCATCATGAATGTTTAGCCCCCATGCTTCATCTTGTGGAGGAGCATAAGTTCCTTTTTGTCGCAAAGACATTTCATGTACCAATTATAAATCTGAAAATGAAATGTAAATTGCTTGAAAAATGTGCTCCCATGTCATATGTGCTAATTCTAATTTGCTTTGGGTGCTAAATCGTTGCATGATGTCTACCAATGAGAAGTCTCATATATAGAAGTAGGCACATGGCTCGATGGCTTTGACATGACATGAGGTGCTTGTGGGTGTTTATGATGGTCTTATGCTTAGAATGGTTGTCCTAGCATGAAGTTTGTGTGGCTTTGCCATTTTGACATGTTTTGCTCATGTTTAGGACTTTGCTCATGAGAGGGTTATTTTTCGCAAAATTGCTAAATTCTATCTTAGCTTCGCCCAATGGTTGTGAAACTTGGTGATCATGAAGTTTATGTCATTACGAAGCTATAGAGTATCTAACTTGCTCGTTTGGACATGTGTAGCATCCTATGTTGAATTTTGTCTATTTGAGAAGCTCTAGGTTGCATTTTTTGCATTTTTGGCTTGATTCATGCATTGTCAACAAGGGGGAGAAGTTTGAGCATGTTTTGGCCTACTGAATGCATTTGGAAGGTTTTCAGGTGGTTTCGAGCCATTTTTGGGCTCTGTTGTGCACCGGTCTGACCGGTTGAGGTCACCGGTCTGACCGGTCAGAGTGCTGGTCCTGTTCATATGTTGAGCACCGGTCTGACCGGTGGTGTCGACCGGTCTGACCGGTCAGAGCTGAGCTGTTGCAGCTGCTCTGTTTCGTGAAGTGGTTCGCATGCATTTGTCCAGGGGGAGTTGCATTGGTTCAGGGGGAGCTTGCATGTGTGCAGAGGGAGCTCTTTGTGGTTTTCGAGCTTTGGTTTGATGGTTTGTGCTCTTTGCTTGAGCATGTTTTGTCTCGGATGTGTCGAGCCGTTGCCCTTGCCTAAGGGGTTCGAGACTTGTCTTCTTCAAGTGATCTTGCTCTTTGCCTTTTCTTTGGCTTTCGATCACTTGTTGGAGTTTCTTTTAGTCGTTTCTTTTCTTTTCCTTTTCTCTTGGTTACCAAAACGTGTGTGTTGTCAATGCACTCATCAAGGGGGAGATTGAGAGCCAGGTGTGGTTCGAGGACCGGTGGATGGTCGCTTCCTGGTGTGATGAGTGATTGACAACGTGGTGTGGACTGATTCTTGGCTAAGTATTGCAGGTGCAGGTTGCGGCTTGACTGGTGCAGGTGCAGGTGAAGAACAAGCGTGAAAGGTCGTTGCCGGTGAGGCCTCCAGGTGTGGAGAAGACAAGTAGGCTTGGTTCGAGGGACCCGGTGGCCAGCGGGGTCAAGTGCGGGCCGCATGGTGGCAAGAACGGTAAGATGAAGTCATGGACGTTTTCTTGGTTGAGCCTCAAAACCAAGGTCGAGCCGGGACTACGTGGGAGCCGAGTCATGAGTGGTGATTGGCGGAGGCTACACCGAGTTCGCGGGGTTTCCGGTGGTTCACCAGAAAACCACTGGGTTCCTTGGTTGATCCACAAAGCCAAGACCGAAGAACCGAAGACGGAGGTGCAGCAGCTCCAGACCGGTCTGACCGGTGGGTACCGGTCTGACCGGTGAGGAGCACCGGTCTGACCGGTGTGCGACGACGCAGTCCGGAATCTTCGAAGCGGAGGACACGCGTCGGGATCGCAAGGCTTGCGTCGAGGCTAAGCAAGTTTGCGGTCGCTGGGCATCCGTCCGATGGTGCGAAGACAAAGACTTCCAATTTCACCCTCGAGGGGCATGTATCCCTAGTTAGCTAGTAAGGGTATTTTAGTCTTTCGGTTGCCTCCATATAACCCAAGTGGTGAGAGGATGGCAGCCATCTCTTGGAACCCTAGCTCATTTGGTTTTCCTATTTTCTTAGGATTTTCGTAGGACTAGCTTGAGAGCTTCATGGTGAGATCTTGTGAGAGGGAAGGATGATCGGGCGGCAAGCTAGACCTCGTATGAACCTCTTTGGTATGTATAGATGATTCGGCGTGGTTCCTCAAGGCTTGGATGTGTCTTTCCCGTTTCTCCTTTTTGGTGATTTTCGGAGCCCTTTCTTGGCGATTTTCTTGGAGCGAATTCAAGGCCTTTCTCTTTGGGATTTGGTGGGGGATGTATGCATGAACCCTTCGTGGTTCTTTACCCTTTGATTCCCCTTCCAAATCCGTGAGCAAAGGGGCTCGATTTTGGGGTTTTCGTGGCTCTAGGGTTAGAGGTGTTCTTGGTGAGATTTCTTCGATTCCTCTTGATTTGACAAGTTTTGGTGGACCAAATCTTGGCTATGGAGTACCCATGAGGTGTTCCTACTATCCCCAAAGTCTTGTGCAAAACCGTGGAGCGGATCGGGAGATCGGGAGTTGGATTTGGAAGAGTTGACTCGCGGGCGCTGTTCATCCCGAGCTGCCCAGGCACGACCGGTCTGACCGGTGCTCTTGACCGGTCTGACCGGTGCTAGCCCTTGGTGGGTTTTTGTCTCGGGGAACAGCCTTGTCCATGTGGTTTTGTCCCATGGTCCTGCTGTTCAGTTCTTGGCGTGTTTGGAGTTGTTTTGCTAGGATTTGTGAGGGGTTCTTCTTCCTCACAGGTTGTGTTTCGTGGTGGTTTTTGTTCCAGGGCCTAGAGGATTCACTGAGGCTTCCTGGAACGTTTGCTGTGCGGCTGCTGTAGCCACCGGCCTGACCGGCTCTGTCCACCGGTCTGACCGGTGTCACCGGTCTGACCGGCGCAGGCCATCGGTCTGACCGGTGTAGCACAGGCAGCAAGCCGTGCAAGTTTCCGCTGTGTGTTTTGGTGAGTTTTGGCTAGGAAGGTTGAGTGTTGGTTCCTAGGACCAGTAGCACTCCAGTGGCTGCGTGGTCTTGACCAACTTGGGTAGTTGGGTCGGAGACATGAGTTGGAAGCCGTGTTCGTCTTGTTGGAGTTCTCATCTCCTTCGAGAAGAATTTTTATCGGCTCCCATTCACTCCCCCCCTCTCTGGTTCGCCTAATCGGTCCTTCAAAGATGAAGAAAAAGAGTTAAACCAAGTTCAAACATTTAAACCTCCTTGCATCTTGCTCATGAACTCTCATCTCATCAAGTCTCTCAAGCCTATTTGTTCTACTCCTCTCCCCTCTTAATTCATATATATAAGTGGAATGCTTTATCTGGAGCTTTGGAAAAGTTTAGACCTACCAAGATATTATAATCGAGATATTATCAAAACAAGACAAGCTTCTCATGGTCTTACTGACACTCGTTAAAAAAGTCATTGGAAAAAATGTTCCAAGGAGGGGGAAGAGATAAATACACATGCTTTGAGATAGGTGGACATGTGCAAATGGCAAAGAGTGATCCCGAGTCACAAGTAAAGTCCTCGTTATCGGATTGCACATGGTTGGAAAGATGAGTATGAGTCTTGATCTTGAATCCTCTTGAAATTCCTAATGCATGTAGAGAGTTGGAGAGATTTATTATTATTTAATTATATATACACATATATATTTTTTTTCTTTTCTCTCTATTTTTTCATCATTTTTTCCATACTCCCCTGAATACTAGACTACATAAGTACCTACCTTCTTGGCAGCTCCCCCATGCTTAGACGGTTGCACGTCCTCAGGCAAAGAGATGACGAAATTTTTGTGCCAAGGTAGGTACTGAAAACCCTATATTTTCCTGGAGAGAAACACTTGAAATCTTCTACGGATTCTTTGCGCACTTGGAGGTTTCCAAAATTATACTTCAATCTTTGGCACCTTCATTCTTGTGATCTTCCTTGAAATATTTATACATACTCAAATATTGGGTTGTGGTCAAGGAGGAAGACACAAAAAGATATTTTTGGGTTTGTGGGTGGATATTCGACGAGGTTTGCAAAATTCCCAATGTTGAAACTCACAATGCACGGATAGAAAAGGCTAGCATAAAGATAGGTACGCAAAAACGAAATGACCAGCTTCTTAGTCTCGGGCCAGAGAAATCAAGCCTTGAATCAATGCATCCAAAAATAAATCTTGTATACTAAGGTTTTGCACTTAATTGAATATAAGGCTTTGGATAGTTAGAGCAACATGCAAGTGGTATTAATGACAAGGTTAGCATAACTTTTAAGAACAAAAAATAAATCATCTTTAACCCATCCAAAATTGAGAGAACGAGAAAGACTATGGGTCTCATCTTTATCATAACCTCCGCAAAAGATTAAGCTAGCATTTAAATTAATTTCAGATTTGTATTAGAGAGAGCACTAGCTTAATCATGCATAAAACAAACACAAAGATGAGCAAAGTGGCAACAAAAATCATATATCTCCATGGCATAAATTTTCTACCTTCACCAAATGTCATAACAAGGTGGCAAATTTTATTCATGGTGATTTAAATCAAACATTTCCACTAACACACATGCTGAAAATAAATAAAAATAGAAAATGTTACGCACACACAAACTCACACACAAGCTGAAAATAAAGAAAAGGAAAAGGAAAAAATCAAACCAAACTTTAAAGCATTATTTCTTCTTCCTTTCTTCACTCTTCCTCCATTGGTTGACGCTCATTATATCCTTGCTCATAATATGGTTGCACGGGTCCTCCATGAAATTGATCTAGTTGCACGATTTGAAGGAGACCTAATTGATGGACAATACCCGCTTTCCCTTCTTGACATTGGTTGACATGCGTCTGGATGCTTTCGGCGTCTTGAGCATTTCTTTCCACATATGCTCCAATGATGGCTGCACTTTGTTGAGATTGAGGCATGTTTGCATATGGTGCCACAAACGCTGCTTTAGGCACCACATAGGACGGTTGATGATATGATGGAGGTGGTGGCGGCATGGCTGCACCACTCCCCCGTGCTTGCATTAGCACACTTCCATAATTTGGTGGTGGCATCGGAATTCCTCCATATAGTTGTTCATTTGCTTGATATGCAGCCCCTCCTTATTCTTGGGCTGCGGAGGATGATCCTTCTTCCACAATTCTTCCTCTCTTATTTTTCTTTGCCGGCACAAGAAGTCCTTCTAACCAATTTTTCCTTCCTTCAACAAATAATCTCAGCCTCATGTTGGAAAGAGGAACATTAACCTTTGCCAACTTGTATCCTCTCCTCTCATCTCCACTAATATATTTTCCTTGCTTCGTTTACTCAATTCCGAAAGAAGTCCCAACAAGGATGAACTTTGGGTTCCTTGTAATTTCTGGGCTTAATGAAATAGCTATCATAGAGAGATAGCACATTGAACCAGTATTACCGGTCCCCGAAGTTGCTTCACAACACCACCGATTAATCATGACATAGGATGGATCAATGACTTGCCTAGCAATCATTCCCGAATAAAGCCAATTTAATTCCATGTCAGTGATTTTTGTTTCTCTCATCCTTGCCAAAATTCTCTTGCTCATCCATGAGTGAAATATCCCGATGATAGGATTCCAGATGCTATTCCTTTGCCGATTATCATCTCCCGAAATCATTCCCCAAAATCCATCTAGCACATTTTCTTGGATGTCAACTTGTTCCGGGGCTTCTTTCTTGAACCCAAGCAACTCCCTAATATATTCATAAGGAACCAATTGCTCTTCATCTTCAAGGTGAAATGAGAGGGATGGCACCCCTTCATCAATGACCGGTGCCATTGTCATAAGAATTTGCAATGCAAGCTTTTTGTGAGTATTCACCCCAATTACATCACAGAATTGCACCTAACCAAGGTTGCTCAATATTTGATAAATATACAAGTGGAATCCCAACACCTGGAGGGCATTGTCATCAAAGTCAACATTTGACACAAGCCTCTTCTCAAGACAAACATGCCTCTCCTCCTCATCCTCCGTCTTCATGATGAAGCCAAACTTGGAGCGCCTCGGAGTATACAGTGGCGGAGCGGATGAACGAGTTGAGCGTCGAGGTCGAACGGGTGGCTCCTCCGTGTGCCCTTGTGGTTCAGTGTACCACATGGACGAGCTTCGTGTACTCCTCATGCCACCAGGTAGCAGCGTGTCGCTCCTCAGTGGTGCCGCGTCTTCCTCCATGCTTTGCGGGGACTCGGAAATAGAGTGCCTCCGCGAAGAGCTCGTTGACGGCGCCTTCGATGATGACGAATGTGTGCATTTAGAGAAGACATTGCTGGCTCTCTTCCACATTGTTGTTGCACAAACTCACAACTAATGCACCGGGGGTTTCTTGCTGGTGGAAAAAACACACAAGGGAAGTATATGGAGTGGTGGAAATTGTGACAAATTTTTGGTGCTTTTTGGAGGGTGGATTGGAGCTCGAATTTTTCTGGGTTGTTTCTAGAACTTCTGGGCTATGAACTCAATAATATGAACTTGCCAATGAACAAGTGATGCACCTGGGGAAGATGGACGTCGGGGGCCAAATAAAAGGCGCAGGCCGACCGGCCTGAGGTCCTTGCTGCTCCACTTGCTTTGATTTTTCCCCGAGATGCTCCTTGCTCCCTTGTTGCTTTGTGACCTCGCGCTCCACGAAATTCCACCGTCCAAACGTTCTCAGCCACTCCTTTGATTGCATGATGAAGATTAATGCCTGCCTCCTTTATTTTGTGTCACTTCTTGTCTTCCATGCCTCATGTGCCCTCACTTATTTCCTGCAAAACAAAGCTCTTGCTGCCCCCCATGCTTGTCCTTTGCATGTTCCAAATATGCTTGTCGATCATTGCTTTCCTGTGATGCATCCCTGGTCACTATATGTTAATGAAGCTCAAAAACCATTCCTTAATCATGTTTAGATGCTAATTACTCCTCTAATTTCGAAAATTAAAAATTAACTCGGAGCTAGCAATGAGTCCAAATATATTTTTAAAGGAGTTTTTAGGCATCAAAAACATTTGTAAGTCGAAAACTTTCCAACTACCTTTACTTTTGTTGCACCGGGATTATTTGCTTTCATTAATTAATAGCAAGCTCCTCCGGCTTGACCGTGGGGGTATGGGTTTAGGTTCTAATTTTGGCCAAACATGAGAGAGAAATTTTGTATAAATAAAATCAATGGGGCTTAGAAAAATTCTAATTCTAAACAAACTAGTGGATGTAAAGTTAATGAAACCAAAAATCAAGTTTCCTAGGTTCACGCGAGTCCTACCATGCGTCAAAGATTAAAAATCATTAAGGAACACTATGAGGCTCTACTCGTGTGTTTTTAACATGTAAATCAAGCCAAGCTTAACATCATGGAGAAGATGAAAGGCTTGGATAGGTTCTGAATTTTTGATACTAGTTTGTCGATAAGAGGCAAATAAAACATAGGATGGCTCATGTCATTGGTTTATGATCGATAAAATCCAAATAAAATGACTGAGCAATTGTCACCCATCTAAGCATTGTTCAACCACTTAAGAGTTTATGATATGTCTTGCATAGCAAATTCTAAGGCTGACTTACTTGAAACTCGAAAATCTTCAGGGTTGCACTCCCAGTAGCTTTTATTCTTGATCAGGTTGTCCTCCCGGTAACTTATTCTTGACTCGACGAATAGGTTGCCTCCCACCTAGTGCTTCATTTATAGTCTATAGCTAGACTTATTCTCTTCTTCACTTCGGATCAATGCTCTTTGTGAGCGTTGCAATCTTGGGTACCCACTTCTGCACCATCCTTGGCTTGGGCGCAGGTTTATTCTTTGGCTGAGTCATCTTTTTGGTCTTCACAGGCGGCATTTCTTCCTTGGTCTCGACGGATGCAACAACTTCCTTGATTTTCGCTTCTTTCTTCTTCGGATCTTCCTTCTTCTTTGGCTCTTCCTTGCTAAAGCAACAATGAGGTGGAACATATTTAACACTGATCATGTTGCATACCTCGAAATGTGGCTGAAACTTGAATATGCTCCTTGTGCCATTGACATCGAACTTGATCTCCCCCTTGCCCACGTCAATTGTCGCTCCGACGGTCTTGAGGAATAGCCTCCCTAGTATGAGAGGTGGCTTCTCCCTTTCTCCCATCTCGAGCACCATAAAATCGACGAGGACGAAGTGATCTCCAACTTTTACGGGCACATATTCAGCGATTCCCACGGGATAGCAAATAGAGTTGTTACCCAACTCTAGACACATGCCCATAGGCTCTAGCGGTAGGCGTAGCTTCTCAAACACATCTCTTGGCATGACACTCGTGCTTGCTCCAAGGTCGCATAATGCCTTCTAGAACATGAATGAGCTAATGGAACACGGTACGGTGGGACATCTAGGGTCTCTTTGCTTCTCAGGCCCTTGATTTGTAATAACGGCACTACATTGTTCAGACATCTTGACATGATCCACCCCGAGTGTCGCCATCTCATACCTGTTTGCAAGTATATCTTTGAAGTAGCGAGAGTACGTAGGAACTTGGAGAGTGTCCAATAGCAGCATGTTGTTGGCGTTTGATTATCGTTGCAAACTTCGATCCGCAAGTACGGATCACATGGGACCCTCTTTCCCTTAAGTGTAACCCAAGGTATCGAATCCGTGGAACATGTGCAACGCAAGATCGATCCAATAAAGCGAAAAAGCACTTTGTTCTAGAGAGGTTTCAAACTCATCTAATCTACTAAAACATGAGAGGTAGCGAGATAAAGCAAGAGGTAACCGATCTAGAGAGTCTAGATCGTGCCTTTGTCGTAGATCCAAGCGAGAGATGAAGATAGAAATAAGAATCTCATAAAAAGCATATGGCCTCTGTTTCAATCCTCGAAGGCACCTACCGTACACGTGATCGACATCCTGTCACGATGCCCCGCTTCTTGTGTAGGTGAACCTAAGAGCACGCTCACGAGGAACGTGTTGAAAACACTTGGTAGATCGAGTATGCAACTCTAGCCACCGCGGCTACAAGAGCACCCTAGGCAATCTATCTTAAGTATAGATTGAGGAAGAAGCAAAACCAAGAGAAGACAAAACCGAAGACAAAGCACTCGATTGCTAGTTATCGGATCCATTAAAACTCCATCATAAGTGTATACATGAATAAGATCCAACCGGGATCCTACCTTGATCTTGATTCAAACCTCCGAAACTCCGACGTGGTCTTCCATGAAAGGTTCCCACGCCGGCTAGGTGAACCCTAGATGACTATCATGACCCTCCTCTCCGAGATGGTGTCCCTCAAGCTCCTCTGCTCCTCCGCGGTGGATGACCAATGACTTGATGGTTGGAACTTCACACGAGGACTATAAATAGCCCGAGGATCATCTAGGTCAAAGGGGGTGGTGAACCGACCCACAGGAGGGCCAAGCCGGCCGGCCTGGGCCGACCGGCCCAGGGCCTCCTCAGCCCGGTTCGCCCCCGATTTTCTTCCCGAAGCTTCTCGCAACTTCCTGAGTTTTTGCCGAGTTTCATGTGGGTCCTTGACGTCATTTTCCTCACGGTTTAGATAAGGGTGCTTTGCGTATGAACTCTTGCATCTTCCGCCTAGGTCCTCAACACTTCTCGGCTTCACGCTTTAGTCCTTGGTTCATTTGGAGTCATGTTCATCTTGTATCTTGACTTGTCCCGAGGTCCATGATCTTTTTTAAAACCCTTGATGAACCTTACCCGGAAATCCTCATTTAGGCTCTTGATTCCTGTGTAAACAATAAAATCCAAAAACCATGCGCGAGTGCGAACTTAACATATAATAAGGGTTAGGATCATAAGTGTGAATATCAAATTAATGCCAAAATTGAAGGTAAACTCATGGCTAGGTTGACAGAAATTGACCGCCAACATCCCCTCATGCTTAAACCTTGCTCGTCCTCGAGTAAGCTGTTGGGGAAATCCATTTTGCACCTAACCCCCTATTGATGACCGTTTTCGACTGAAGGCCTTCGGCTCAAGGAGAAGCAGATGCTCTCTGTTTTGTGGCAACTGTGCAGGCTCGGTGTCTTCGGGAAATGGCGCCTCAGGACAACGAAGCTCGCAGGGGCTCGAAGGTTTGCGTCTTCGGGCCAGGGCGGAGCAAGAAGGTCGAAGATGCCCACTACGCGGAGGAGCGAAGAGCCTTTGCGGAGAAAGATGCTGGGGGTCAAGGAGGCTGAAGATGTGGGACTTGTGAAGGTGCTGGAAACCTTCGCGTGGAGAGCGGAGAGCTGACCATGAAGGAATTCGTGGGCGCTCGAGAAGCAAAGGAGGAGGCCGAGCGAGCGAAGGTGGCAGCGCGGGACCACGGCACGAAGCTGGCGCAAGGCTGCGGGACCGTAGCCATCTCCCGAAGGGAGGAGAAGAAGCGTGGGCCCACATGCCAGGTGCCATGGTGTAAAGTGTTGCGTTGTAAGTGTAGTAGTTGGGCGAATTGGTGTAAAAATACTGTAATGCCCTCGAAGATCCTTCACTCGATGTAAAATGGCGAGGGTAAAGATGTAAAGTGTGGATGGTGCGGGCCTATTTAAACGAGCCCTAATGGAATGAAAAGGGAGAGAGGTCGGGAGGAAAGGCTGGCTTTTAGCTTTCCCGAAGACACGTGAAGGACCGAATAGGCGACCAGAGAGGGGGGGAGTGAATGGGAGCCGATAAAAATTCTTCTCAAGAACTCGGCCTCAAGCCCCAACTCACTTCCAAAGAATCCCACACGAACTTGCCAAGATCACGTAGTCACAACGGACTTACTGACCCTAGGAACAAGTTAGGAAAGCCTAGAAGCAAAGCGGAAGCACAAGCAAACAAGTATAGGCCAACCCACTAGAAAGTCCGGAATGTCCGGGATTTTTCCCGGAGTCTCCGGGTTTGGCAAGTCCGGAATATCAGGACTTTTTCCCGGAATATCCGGGGTTCCCGGAGTAATGTCCGGATACTCCGGGCTTATTCTCGGAGTAAAGTTTCAGCCTTCGAGAGGGAGAGGGAAAAATCAAAAACTTGATCAAACGAGCTCTAAAAATCACGAAATTAAAACCGTAGCTTCTCAACAACACAAGGAAGCTTTTCCCAAAAGATCTCCTCAAAAAGATCAAGGAATCACCACCAGAAAAAAGATTTAGGCCATGAACCCTAGAGAGAAGACTTTTCCTCAAATAAATGGATCTCCCAAACGGCTTGAGCTCTTGAGACAAGATTTGAGGTAGATGAGAAGCATCACAAGAGGAAGCTATGCCCCAAAAATCTCAGCCTCTAACTCACTAAATCACCGGGAATCGCGGATCACAAGAACCACCACGAAGAACTCGGCCTCCAACCAAAACTCGCAAATCAAAGGGTTTTCTCGGCGTTTGAGGGGTCAAGATCACACACAAAGATGCACAAGGCATCCACCCATGATCCCCTCAAAGAAATCCGAGAGAAAACGCCCTCAAATCAACGAATCGAGTGAAGAACAAAAACACCCAAAAATAGCTCCGAAAATGACACGAAAATCACAAAGAGCTAGGAGGGGGAAATCATCACAACGCCGAATGCTTCCATACATCCAGAGGTCAGAGTCTATACAAGAATCTAGCCTAAGGAATCCAGAGGGAAATGAAGCAGTTCAGAGAATTCTACCGGGGGAGAAAGCCCTAGAGTCCAAGAGAGGGAGATGCCATCCACCTCTCCGCTATTTATACGAAGTCCATCGGAGGGAGGTAAATGACCACGCTACCCCTACTGCATAAATGAAGATACAACCTCTCAGGGGTATTTTGCTCAAGTCTTCATCGGACGGACACGCTTCCACCGCGGCTTCACTTCACTTCGACGCAAACCCCGCGATCACGCCACGTGCCCTCCGGCTCAAAGCTTCCCGAAGCTCCCGGATCACCGTCTTCGTCGCCTCAGGCCTCCGGGCTTGGTTTTGAGGCCCAAACCAAGAAACCGTCCACCGATGGTTTTGTGGGCAAACCACCAAACCCCACGTGCAAGCTTCGGCCTCGATCCGCTACCTTGCACCGGCCCATGTTCACGACTTCAGCCCCCCAGTCTTGCACTGCACGGCTCGCACTCGACCCCATCAGCCACCGGGTCCATCGAACCAAGCCTACTTGGCACTCCATCACTCGGAGGCCGCCACAGCTAAGGCCTTTCGCGCTTGTTCTTCACCTGCACCGACACGAGTCAAACCGCAACCTGTACCTGCACACTTAGCCAAGCATCAGTCCACAACAACGTTGTCAATCACTCATCACTAAGGAGCGACCCTCCACTGGTCTTCGGACACACCTGGTCCTCAATCTCCCCCTTGATGAGTGCATTGACAACACCCATAGAAATCACATAGAGAAAAAGAAAAGAAAACAACCACGAACACAAACCTCCGAAGCAAGTGATCCAAAGCCAAAGAACAAGCGAAAAACTTGATCACTCGCCAATCCAAGTCTCCGCCCCCTAAGACAAGGGCAACGGCTCGACACAGCCGAGACAAAACAAAGCTCTCAAGGAGCACATCACAAAGCACAAAACTCAGGAAAAACAAAGGAGCTCCCCCTGCACATATGCAAACTCCCCCTGAGCAAATGCAACCTCTTCTTCTCAATTTTTTCTCCTCACATGCCACATCTCACAAATGCATACCAATTTTCCAAAAAAACTTCCAATGCATGAAGATTCTCCCCATATCATACAAATCTCTCCCCCTTGCATGTATATTCACCCCCTTGTTGACAATGCATGAATCAAGGTATATGAAACTCTTCCCCTTGTTTTCATGAAAAATGCATGTCAAAGCACATATACAATCTACCAAGCTTCTCAAATATACTAAGAGCACAACAGAATGCTACAAATGAGACATAGAGCAAGCAAAGTAGACATGGTGTATCTAGCACATTGCCATCAAGATGGTAGAGACATATAAGCATGTGACATGGCTAAAAGCAATTTTCACAAACAAATAGTCATCTCATGAGCAAGACTCTTTCTATACCAATTTGAACATAAATACCCTAGATCATTCAAAGTTTATACAAGATCACAAATTCTCATCACAAGATCATTATAAACACCCACAAGCTACTCAAGTCATGTTAAAGCCACCGAGCCATGTGTCTACTTCTTAAAATGAGACTTCTCATGGTAGACAAGCATGCTACGGTTTAGCACCCAAGATATGAATATCAAACCATAAAAACATGATTAGGAGCTCATTTTTCAAGCATAAGGCAATTCATACACCAATTTCATTTTCAAGTTTAAACATGGTACATGAAGTGCCTTTGCGGCAAAAAGAAGCTTATGCTCCTCCCCAAGCAAGCAAAAGGGCTAAACATTTACAATGACAAAGGGTCTTTGACCCCAAGCAAGGAGAACATGATCCTCAAGCACAAACTGAGCATGATATAAGCATTTAAGCACAAATTGAGCATAGACCATCATCTACTCATGAGAGACAAATTTTAGCATTTTCAGCAAAAGAAAGCTATCTCAACATAAGCATATGGCAAAACCATCAAGAGCATAGCATTCACATCCACAATTTACCAAACATGCACAAGTCTCACAAATAGCACATCAGTGATCAATGTATATAAGAGAAGCTCAATCCTAGCTCAAGTGATCCAAAGATGGCTATCCTACCAGGTTTTGTACAGAAAGTAAAATGCATGAATGAAATGCAACAAAATGAACATATGACACATATATACATGGGAAGCTCCAAGACCCAGCTAGAAAGGAAAGCACACCCCAAGTTCACCCCGCAAGAGAGTGAAAGTGACTTGGTCAAGTGGTTTAGTGAAAATGTCGGGTAGCTGGTCTTGGGTAGGGACATAGGACAAAGATATGTTTCCCTTCTCAACAATGTCCCTCAGGAAGTGGTACCTCACTTCTATGTGTTTTGTTTTGGAGTGGAGGATAGGATTTTTGGCTACACTTATGGCACTGGTGCTGTCACAGAAAAGTGAAACCTGGGAGCACTCCTCCCCAAAATCACTCATGGTATATGTCATCCAAAGCAGCTGGGAACAACAACTAGCACCAGCTACATACTCAGCCTCGGTGGTGGATTGGGCTACACTCGATTGCTTGCGAGATGACCAAGAGACCAAAGAAGAACCAAGGAACTGACAACACCCAGAAGTGGACTTGCGATCCAATCGACATCCAGCAAAATCCGCATCAGAAAAACCATGAAGCCTGAGTGTCGAGGAGGTAGAGTACCACAGACCAAACTCAGGAGTGTAGTTCAAGTACCTAAAAATCCGCTTGACGACCTGCCGATGTGAAGTCCTCGGTGAAGCCTGAAAACGAGTGCACAGACACACCCTGAACTGTATGTCCGGCCTCGTCGCTGTCAAGTAGAGGAGGGAGCCGATCATGCTCCGGTACTCCTTCTGGTCCATGGGTTCGCCGTCCTCGTCCGCGTCCAAAGCCGTAGTCGTACTCATCGGTGTAGTCAGCGGCTTGGAGTCGTTCATGCCAAACTTCTTCACCATGTCCCTGTTGTACTTCACCTGATGCACAAAGGTCCTGTCCTTGCACTGCTTGATCTGGAGACCCAAGAAAAACTGTAGCTCGCCCATCATGGACATCCCGAATTCCCTGCTCATGTCATCTACAAATCTGGTAACAAGATCATGAGAAGAGCCACCAAAGATTATGTCATCCACGTATATCTGAACAATCAAAAGGTCATTCCCATGCTTAAGGAGGAAAAGGGTCTTATCAACTGAGCCCATCACAAACCCCTTACTCAGCAAAAAGCCTCTCAACCTGCCATACCAAGCTCTAGGTGCCTGTTTCAACCCATAGAGTGCTCTCTGGAGTTTGTATACACGGTGTGGGTATTTTTCACTCTCAAACCCTGGGGGTTGCCTCACATACACTTCTTCCTCTATCACCCCATTCAAGAAAGCACTCTTGACATCCATTTGGTACAACTTGAACCCTTTAGCCACGGCAAAGGAAAGAAGGATCCTAATTGCCTCCAAACGGGCCACAGGAGCAAATGTCTCCTCATAGTCTATCCCCTCCTTCTGGTTGTACCCTTGCGCCACCAACCTCCACTTGTTTCTCACAACCATCCCATTCTCACCCTCTTTGTTCTTCCACACCCACTTGGTACCTATGGGACGGCAATTTGGCGGTGGATCGACTAACACCCAGACTTGGTTTCTCTCAAAATTTTCCAACTCCTCATGCATGGAATTCACCCAATTCTCGTCAGACAAAGCATGTCGAATATCTTTGGGCTCAAACGACGCAACAAAAGCAGAGTGAGCGAAATGAGAGGAATTCCTTGACCTCGACCGTGTAGTGCGTTCATGAAGGTCACCAATGATCGTCGTCGGTGGGTGATCGATCTGTACACGCCGGGGAGCCTCACGCCTGGACACCACCTCCCCCTCAGCAGCAGCCTCCACTCGAACAGCCTCAGTCATAGTGGGTGTAGGGGATGGTCCATCATCGATCGTCGTTGTAGTAGTGGAAGTAGCGTGTACATGATCAGCCGTGGGAGCACCTCCATCATCATCATCCTCGTCTCCATCTCCATCCTTCTCATCCTCAAAGATCCTGGCACCGATCTCCTCATCACCTGCACACTCAAAAGCAGAAGAGCTACATGGCTGTGTCTCGTCGAAGGTAACCTCACAAGTCTCCATGATTCGGTTAGTGTCAAGGTTGAGCACATGATATGCTCTAGAATGAATAGCATAACCAAGGAAAGTCCCATCCGAACATCTAGACTCGAACTTATCCAACTTGCCCTTTTTCAGAATGAAACACTTGCAGCCAAAAGCTCTAAAATGACTCACCTTGGGTTGTCAGCCATGCATCAGCTCATAAGAGGTCTTCTTCTTGAAAGCACGAAGGAAGATGCGATTTGAGACATAGCAAGCGGTATTGACCGCCTCGGCCCAAAAACGCCTAGGAGTCCTATGCTCATCAAGCATCGTCCTGGCCATCTCACAAAGGGTCTGGTTCTTCCTCTCCACTACGCCATTCTGGCAAGCGACGTATGGAGAAGATTACTGATGATCGAGACCAAGATCACTGCAAAAGGCATCAAAATGAGAGTTCTTAAATTCTGTGCCATTGTCACTGCGTATAGCTCGAATGGCGTCTCCATGTCTCTCATTCTTCAACCTCAAGATCAAGTCCCGAACAAAGCCAAATGTCTCACTCTTATCCTCCAAAAAGAAAACCTAAGAGTACCTCAAAAAATCATCAACAACCACAAGAACATACCACTTCCCACCCGTAGAGCGAACACGAGCTGGCCCAACCAAATCCATGTGCAACAGCTCACAAGGTCGCTCGGTCATGACAGTCGTCAGAGGGGCGTGGGAAGCAGCACCCATCTTTCCATGCCGACAAGAAGCTCAAACCAAATCCTTCTCGAATTTCAACTTAGGCAATCCTCGGACAAGGTCAAGACCACTCAAGCGGGAAAGCAACTCAAAGCTCAAGTGTCCCAACCTCCTATGCCATTTCCAAAGCTCGGCCGACACGCCAGCAACAAAGCATCGAGGAGGACCAACAGACTGGGAAAAATCGGCACGAAAGATTTGACCCTCGGGGACGATCGTACAGACAAGATCGCCTCGAGAATCAAGCACACGAGAAGCACCCGACTTAAAACGAACCTCAAAACCTTCATCTAGTAACTGAGATACTGACAACAGGTTAAAACCAAGTGACTTGACCAGGGCTACACTTCTAAAGGTCACCTTGCTACTCACCTTCACCATACCTTCAGCAAGCACTCGTCCTCTCCCGTTGTCCCCGAAAGTTATGTACTCTCTCGTACTCACTGGGGTGAGGGTGGAGAACCACCCACGATCTCCGGTCATGTGTCTTGAGCAACCGGAGTCGATCAACCAAAAGTTCTCCAAGCCTCCCGCCTGCAATCAAAAACGAGAACGAGAATGAGCAAGCGACTTAACACTGGGGTGAGAGCCAGGTGTGGTTCGAGGACCGGTGGATGGTCGCTTCCTGGTGTGATGAGTGATTGACAACGTGGTGTGAACTGATTCTTGGCTAAGTATTGCAGGTGCAGGTTGCGGCTTGACTGGTGCAGGTGCAGGTGAAGAACAAGCACGAAAGGTCGTTGCCGGTGAGGCCTCCAGGTGTGGAGAAGACAAGTAGGCTTGGTTCGAGGGACCCGGTTGCCAACGGGGTCAAGTGCGGGCCGCATGGTGGCAAGAACGGCAAGATGAAGTCATGGACAGTTTCTTGGTTGAGCCTCAAAAGCAAGGTCGAGCCGGGACTACGTGGGAGCCGAGTCATGAGTGGTGATTGGCGGAGGCTACACCGAGTTCGCGGGCTTTCCGGTGGTTCACCAGAAAATCACTGGGTTCCTTGGTTGATCCACAAAGCCAAGACCGAAGAACCGAAGACGGAGGTGCAGCAGCTCCAGACCGGTCTGACCGGTGGGTCTGACCGGTCTGACCGGTGGGTACCGGTCTGACCGGTGAGGAGCACCGGTCTGACCGGTGTGTGACGACACAATCCGGAATCTTCGAAGCGGAGGACACACGTCGGGATCGCAAGGCTTGCGTCGAGGCTAAGCAAGTTTGCGGTCGCTGGGCATCCGTCTGATGGTGTGAAGACAAAGATTTTCAATTTCGCCCTTGAGGGGCATGTATCCCTAGTTAGCTAGTAAGGGTATTTTCATCTTTCGGTTGCCTCCATATAACCCAAGTGGTGAGAGGATGGCAGCCATCTCTTGGAACCCTAGCTCATTTGCTTTCCTATTTTCTCTTCCTATTTTCCTTAGGATTTTCTTAGGACTAGCTTGAGAGCTTCATGGTGAGATCTTGTGAGAGAGAAGGATTATCGGGCGGCAAGCTAGACCTTGTATGAACCTCTTTGGTATGTATAGATGATTCGGCGTGGTTCCTCAAGGCTTGGATGTGTCTTTCCCGTTTCTCCTTTTTGATGATTTTCGGAGCCCTTTCTTGGCGATTTTCTTGGAGCGATTTCGAGGCCTTTCTCTTTGGGATTTGGTGGGGGATGTATGCATGAACCCTTCGTGGTTCTTTTCCCTTTGATTCCCCTCCCAAATCAGTGAGTAAAGGGGCTTGATTTTGGGATTTTTGTGGCTCTAGGGTTAGAGGCGTTCTTGGTGGGATTTCTTCGATTCCTCTTGATTTAGGAAGTTTTGGTGGACCAAATCTTGGCTATGGAGTGCCCATGAGGTGTTCCTACTATCCCCAAAGTCTTGCACAAATCCGTGGAGTGATTCGGGAGATCGGGAGTTGGATTTGGGGGAGTTGACTCGCGGGTGCTGTTCATCCCCGAGCGGCCCAGCCTGACCGGTCTGACCAGTGCTGCTCAACGGTCTGACCGGTGCAGAGGCTCTGTGGGTTTTGCCTCGGGTGAACATTCTGGTGAGTTTGTTGTAGTCCCGTGTTGCTGCTGTTTTGAGTTTGGGTCAGTTTGGAGCTCGGTAGGCCTGTTTGGTGGATTTGGGGTTTCCTGGCTTGAACCGGTCTGACCGGTGAGCTACATCGGTCTGACCGGTGTAGGGGCCTTCTGTGGAAGTTCCCAGGTTTTACAAGCAGGGACCGGTCTGACTGGTGCTGCTCACCGGCCTGACCGGTGTAGGTCAGTGGCGCTCGAGTTGGTGTTCCGCTGCGTTCTCGAGTACGTGAAGGTGGTAGTTGGTTCCTAGGACCAGCATCACTCCAGTGGCTGCGTGGTCTTGGCCACCTTAGGTAGTTGAGTCGGAGACGTGTTTTGGAAGCCGTGTTCGTCTTGTTGGAGTTCTCATCTCCTTCGAGAAGAATTTTTATCAGCTCCCATTCACTCCCCCCCTCTCTGGTTCGCCTAATCGGTCCTTCAATTGGTATCAGAGCCGGTTCGGGTCTTTATTGACTCTTACCAGTTTAAGATCCAAAGATGGCGTACCAGGAACAGGGTTCGGGTCCTCCGCACTTCGATGGGAAGAACTACCAGATGTGGCAGAGGTGGATGGCAGCGTTCCTCCGCGGAAAGGGTCAGATCCTTTGGGACGTCACGGTGAACACAGCTTATGTTCATCCGATGAACTTCCTTGCTCCAGGATCGAGGGATATGTTCGAAGCCAACAACAAGGCTGTCGACTACTTGTTTCGTGCTCTGTGTCAGCCTGAATTCGATCGGGTCCAGACAGAGGACTTAGCTTGTAGGATTTGGGAGCAGTTGAAGGATGCTCATGCTGGGAATGCTCAGGTTCAGGCTCGGATGTACGCGACTTACCGGAGAGAGTACGAGAACTTCACTCATCTCCCCGGTGAGTCCGTCGATGCCCTTTTCCCGCGGTTTACGGTTGTTGTGAACAACATGAGAGCCAATGTGGACGTGCTCCCATACGATGATCATGATAGAGCCATGAAGCTCTTGCACTCGTTGGATCGTACCGTATGGGACGGGAAGTTTGAGGCTATTGTTGAGTCTGAGAAGTATGACACCTTGACGGTGAACGAGCTGTTCTCGAAGCTCAAGTTGGCTGAGTTGGACCATGGTATGACAGCCAAGATCGAGAGCCTGACTGATTCTCATAGTCTTGCTCTCGTTGGTGGCAAAGGAGCTAAGTCTAACGCTAACGCATCCTCCAGGATGTACTCTCTGTCTTCTTTGATGTCTTTGCCAGACGAGGAGTTCGACGTGCTTGGAGAGGACGAGCTGGCGTTGCTGACCAGGCGGTTCGAGAGGCTGCACGAGAACCGGGTGAACACGAGGAGTACAGCACGGACGTGCTTTCAGTGCGGCAAGCCAGGACACTTCGTCGCCGACTGCCCAGAGAAGATGGAGAACAAGGACGGCTACAGGCACCGGTCGAGCAAGGACGGCAAGTACCGATCGAGGCGCGATCACAAGCACAAGAACAAGCACAAGGACGAGCGACTGTCGAGGAAGAAGGATGGCCGCGGCAGGAAGGCCCGAGCGATGGTCGGAGCGAGCGACGTCGACTCCAGCTCCGCCTACTCTTCCTTGAGCTCGAGTAGTAGTGAAGATGAAGGTGATCGGCGCAAGAACAAGAAGTCATCCAGGAACTTGAGCGGGTTGAGCTGCTTCGCGGGAGATGGCTTCTGCGGCATGGCTCGTAGCTCCGGCAGCAAGAAGAGTCATCAGAGTGACTCGGACTCCGACTCTGAGGACGAGGTATGTGATGAGCTCTCCTCTTTGTGCAAGGAGAATGATGAGTTGGTTGACTTGCTTGATAATCGCGATCACATGCTTAGAGAGGCCAAGAAGATGAGGAAAGAGCTTAGGGCCTCACTAGAAGATGCTAGGAACCGTGTGGCTGAGCTAGAAACCCAGAACCTAGATGCTAAGCTTGAGATTGATTCGCTTAAGGCTTCTCCTGTGGTTTCTGATGAGATTGATTGCTGTGATTGCTCTGTATACCTAGCTGATCTTACTGCTCTTAAGGATAAGCATGCTTCTACTTGTGATGAAGTAGATATGCTTAGGGTTGAAGTGGCTGAGCTTAAGTCTAGACCTGCTTTGCTAGGTGCTTGCACTTCTTGCCCTGTTTTGCATGGAAAGATTGATGAGATGCATGCTTACACTGTTTCGCTTGAGGCTAAGTTGAAAGAGCCTATTCCCACTTCTTGCTCTACTTGTGAATTGCGTGCGGTTAAGAATTTGGAGCTTGCGCATTATGTTGATCGCTTGCAGGATGAGAATGATGAGCTGAGGAAATGTATGAGCTGGTTGTCGGGTCAGGAGCCTCAGCTTGGTATCATGATAGCGGCTTTCAAACGCTATGATGGTCAGGCACTTGGGGCTGACAAGCTTGGAGAGAACAGTGGTGAGGGAGTTGAGAGAGTTGGAGAGATTCCTATCCCACCACCAAACAGATACATGAATAAGTTTGAGCCCAAGCCTAACCATCTCAGAAACAAACTTGACACTACTCCAGATCCACCCATATTCCCTCACCCAACAAATGATTTCCAGAAACCGGTGAAGTTTGTGAGCCCAAAGGGAGGTGAGGAAGGAGAGAAGAAGGGTGAGAAACCGAGTGGGCAGCCACAACCCAAGCCTAAGCCTAAGCCACAGCCCATAAACTTACATTGTGGGTATTGTGGGAGAGATGGTCACAAGGATGAGTTTTGCTTCAAGAGGAAGCGTGAGGAGAGAATGGCTAGAGAGTGGGCTAATAAGGACAGGTACCACCCCTCTAATGGTGTACCTGAGCCTCGTATGCAGATGCCTAGGGCCAAGGCGATTGTGAGGACGGTTCCGGCTTGGGGAGACCGGAAGGCAACAGGTGGTGCTGCTGGTCGAGCTACACTGGTCAGACCGGTGTACTACACCGGTCAGACCGGTGCAGGTCTGGGCAGACAGCGAGTTGGGTTTCGTGCTCGTGAGGATGCTCGGTTTGGTTCTGGTGGTCGTGGTTCTGGTGGTTGGTCTGGAAAGTTTGCAGGTGGTTAGTTTGCTAGGCGTTCTCCACCTCGTGCTCAATACGGGGGTGGTAGGAGTCGTAGCTTTGAGATGGAGAGGAGGAATGATCCACGGTTTTCCTTTCGTGGCTTTCATCCTCCTCCAGCTAGAGAGGGTTGGTTCCCTCGTAGTGGTTACCGTGGTGGTGTTCGTGGTGGTAGCTTTGATAGGCGTGATGATTTGGTTTGTGCTAACCCCACTTTGGAGCAAATGGCTCGACACTGGTTTTACTCTTTTGGTACTAACCCCAGTGCTGAGTCGTTTGTTCACTCACGTGCTCGCTTTTGAATTTCAGGTGGGAGACTTGAGGAATGTTTGGTTGATTGACTCCGGTTGCTCGAGGCATATGACCGGAGACAAGGGGTGGTTCTCAAGTCTCGTCCCGGTGGTGTCCAAGACATACATCACCTTTGGGGACAATGGGCGAGGGCGTGTGCTATCAGAAGGTGAGATTAGGGTAAGTGACAAGGTCACTCTCAGGCGTGTTGCTCTTGTTCAATCGCTGGGGTTCAATTTGCTTTCTGTGTCCCAGTTGTTGGATGAGGGCTTTGAGGTGTTGTTTCGGCCTGATGGTTCTCGGATTTTAGATTCTCGAGGGGACCTTGTTTGTATGGTCGTTCCCGAGGGTCAAGTGTTCCGAGCTGATTTCTCTCAGTCTTCTGGTGTGGAGCATTGCTTTTTGGCTGGATCTTCGAGTGAGTTGTGGAAGTGGCACAGGAAGTTGGGTCACTTGAGCTTTGACCTTTTGTCTTGCTTGAGTAAACTCAATTTGGTCCGAGGATTGCCACGGTTGAGGTTTGAGAAAGAGTTGGTTTGTACGCCGTGTAGGCATGCCAAGATGGTAGCCTCTTCTCACCCGCCTCTCACCGATGTGATGACTGAGCGTCCATGCGAGCTGCTCCATATGGACCTTGTTGGCCCAGCTCGTGTGCGATCTGCGGGTGGGAAATGGTATGTCCTTGTTGTGGTGGACGACTACTCTCGGTATGCGTGGGTGTTCTTTCTTGAGGAGAAAGGGGAGACGTTTGGTTTTGTTCGAGATCTTGTCTTGAGGTTAAAGAACGAGAGGCACGGAGATGCCATACGAGCGATCCGCAGTGACAATGGCTCGAAATTCAAAAACTCTCACTTCGAAACCTTTTGCCATGACTTGGGTCTTGAACACCAGTTTTCGAGTCCGTATACACCTCCCCAGAATGGCGTTGTGGAAAGGAAAAACAGGACCTTGTGCGAGATGGCTCGGACGATGCTCGACGAGCATAGGACTCCGAGAAGGTTCTGGGCTGAGGCGGTCAATACCGCGTGCTATGTGTCGAACAGGATCTACCTCAGGGTTCACAAGAAGAAAACCTGTTACGAGTTGATGCACGGTCGTACACCCAAGGTGAGTCACTTCCATGTCTTTGGTTGTAAATGCTTCATTCTGAAGAAAGGGAAGAAGTTGGACAAGTTCGAGGCTAGGTCTGTCGATGGCATTTTCTTTGGTTATGCATCTCATTCTAGAGCATTTCGTGTGCTCAATCTTGAAACTAACCAAATCATGGAGACTTGCGAGGTAACCTTCGACGAGACACAGCGACGTAGTCCGCTTGTTTTTGAGTGTGCAGGTGACGACGAACTTGGCGAGGAGATCTTTCAGGAGGAGGAGCATGAACATGGAGATGATGAGGATGGCGGTGTGGTGCCCGCAGCTGAACATGTACCTACTACTTCGACGACGATCGTGAATGGGCCCTCTCCCACACCTACAACGACAAACCCAGATCAAGGCGAAGCTGCTATTGAGGGGGAGGTAGCATCAAGGCGAGAACCTCCCCGGCGAGTGCAAGTGGATCACCCAGCTTCGAGAATCATCGGCGACATGAATGAACGTACTACACGGTCGAGGGTTCGGAACAATTCTCATTTCACTCATGCTGCTTTTGTTGCCACCTTTGAGCCCAAAGACATTGGACACGCGTTATCTGATCATAATTGGGTTAACTCGATGCATGAGGAGTTGGAGAATTTTCAGAGGAACCAAGTTTGGGTGTTGGTTGACCCTCCTCCAGGGTGTAAGCCGATTGGGACAAAATAGGTGTGGAAAAATAAAGAGGGAGAGAAAGGAGAAGTGGTGAGGAACAAGTCGAGACTTGTTGCTCAGGGGTACAGTCAGAAAGAGGGGATCGACTACGAGGAGACTTTCGCTCCTGTAGCTCGTTTGGAGGCGATCAGGATCCTTCTAGCCTTTTCCGTGGCTAAAGGGTTCAAGTTGTACCAGATGGATGTGAAGAGTGCTTTCCTGAACGGTGTGTTGGAGGAAGAGGTGTTTGTGAGGCAACCACCGGGGTTTGAGAGTGAGAAGTACCCCCACCGGGTGTACAAGTTGAGAAAGGCGCTGTATGGGTTGAAGCAGGCACCTAGAGCTTGGTATGGTAGGTTGAGGGGATTCCTGTTTGAGAGAGGGTTTGAGATGGGAAAGGTCGATCAGACCTTGTTTCTCCTCAGGCAGGGCAGAGATATCCTGATTGTGCAGGTATACGTGGATGATATTGTCTTTGGTGGCTCGTCTAACTCTCTTGTTGCAAGGTTTGCAGAAGACATGAGCAGGGAATTTGAGATGAGCATGATGGGCGAGTTGCAGTTCTTCCTCGGGCTACAAATCAAGCAATCAAAAGAAGGAACATTTGTGCACCAAGCTAAGTACACCAAGGACATTGTGAGGAAGTTCAAGATGGAGGACTCCAAGGCCATGGCGACGCCTATGAGTACGACTACAGCTCTTGATGCGGACGAGGAAGGTGAACACGTGGACCAGAAGGAGTACCGGAGCATGATCGGGTCACTCCTCTACTTGACGGCGACGAGGCCAGACATCCAATCCTCGGTATGTCTGTGCGCTCGTTTTCAAGCGTCTCCGAGGACTTCGCATCGGCAAGCAGTCAAGCGCATTTTCAGGTATTTGCGACACGCTCCCGACTTCGGCCTTTGGTACTCTGCGTCTTCTTCTTTGGCGCTTCATGGATTTTCAGACGCGGATTTTGCAGGGTGTCGGTTGGATAGGAAGTCCACTTCTGGGACTTGCCAGTTCTTGGGTTCCTCTTTGGTGTCTTGTTCTTCCCGCAAACAGTCAAGTGTTGCTCAATCCACTACCGAGGCAGAGTATGTGGCCGCAGCTAGTTGTTGCTCTCAGCTCCTTTGGATCACATATACCATGAGTGACTTTGGTGAGGAGTATACCCATGTCCCACTTCAATGTGATAGCACCAGTGCCATAAGCGTTGCAAAGAACCCAGTGCTCCATTCCAAAACCAAGCACATAGAAGTGAGGTATCATTTTCTGAGAGACAACATAGAGAAAGGGAAGATAGCCTTGATCCATGTACCCACACATGACCAACTAGCCAATATTTTCACCAAACCCCTAGATCAAGCAACTTTCACTCGTTTGCGGGGGGAGCTTGGTGTTTGTTTGATTTCTTGAGTTGGCGTGTGGGAGCTCCTTTGTAGCATATGTATAGCTTTCCTTTGTGCATTTCTTGCATTTGGCATGGCATATGTAACATGATGTATAGGCATCTTTGTATCTTAGGTTGCATGCATTTTGTATCATATGCATTGTTTAGGAAAGGCTTCTCCTATATACATTGTTCACCATGGAATGATATGTATGTCTTTGTGAGCTAGTGTGGTAAGCTATGGTTAGTTTGGCTTAGCTCTTGATGATCTTGATTTATATCCATGGTTGATGGCTATGTTTTTGAAAAATGTCACTTGTATGCTCTCTTGTGAGTAAATGCCTTTACATGATCTTGACATGTTTTTGTGGCTTGGCTATGCTTAATTTGTGGATTGGATAGCTTATTTTGATCATATGGGGCCAAAGGCTCATTTGCCATCATGAATGTTTAGCCCCCATGCTTCATCTTGTGGAGGGGCATAAGTTCCTTTTTGTCGCAAAGACATTTCATGTACCAATTATAAATCTTAAAATGAAATGTAAATTGCTTGGAAAATATGCTCACATGTCATATGTGCTTAATTTACTTGCTTTTGGGTGCTAAACCGTTGCATGTTGCTTACCAATGAGAAGTCTCATACATAGAAGTAAGCACATGGCTCGGTATGCTTTGACATGACATGAGGTGCTTGTGGGTGTTTATGATGGTCTTATGCTTAGAATGGTTGTCCTAGCATGAAGTTTGTGTGGCTTTGCCATTTTGACATGTTTTGCTCATGTTTAGGACTTTGCTCATGAGAGGGTGATTTTTCGCAAAATTGCTCAATTCTATCTTAGCTTCGCCCAATGGTTGTGAAACTTGGTGATCATGAAGTTGATGTCATTACGAAGCTATAGAGTATCTAACTTGCTCATTTGGACATGTGTAGCATCCTTTGTTGAATTTTGTCTATTTGAGAAGCTCTAGGTTCCAATTTTTGCATTTTTGACTTGATTCATGCATTGTCAACAAGGGGGAGAAGTTTGAGCATGTTTTGGCTTGCTGCATGCATTTAGAAGGTTTCCAAGTGGTTTCGAGCTAATTTTGAGCTCGTGCAGTTCCCAGTTTTTCCCAGGTGGTCATCGGCCTGACCGGTGAGGTACACCGGTCTGACCGGTGTGAGGTCCAGGTGCTGGACGATCTAGCACACCGGTCTGACCGGTGTGGTTGACCGGTCTGACCAGTCAGAGCAAAGCTGAAGTAGCTGCTCTGTTTTGCGAGGTGGTTTGCATGCATTCGTCCAATTCGTCCAGGGGGAGTTGCATTGGTTCAGGGGGTGCTTGCATGAGTGCAGGGGGAGCTCTTTGTGGTTTTCGAGCTTTGGATTGTTGGCTTGTGCTCTTTGCTTGAGCATGTTTTGTCTCGGATGTGTCGAGCCGTTGCCCTTGCCTAAGGGGTCCGAGACTTGTCTTCTTCAAGTGATCTTGCTCTTTGCCTTTTCTTTGGCTTTCGATCGCTTGTTGGAGTTTCTTTTAGTCGTTTCTTTTCTTTTTCTTTTCTCTTGGTTACCAAAACGTGTGTGTTGTCAATGCACTCATCAAGGGGGAGATTGAGAGCTAGGTGTGGTTCGAGGACCGGTGGATGGTCTCTTCCTGGTGTGATGAGTGATTGACAACGTGGTGTGGACTGATTCTTGGCTAAGTATTGCAGGTGCAGGTTGCGGCTTGACTGGTGCAAGTGCAGGTGAAGAACAAGCGCGAAAGGTCGTTGCCGGTGAGGCCTCCAGGTGTGGAGAAGACAAGTAGGCTTGGTTCGAGGGACCCGGTGGCCAGCGGGGTCAACTGCGGGCCGCATGGTGGAAAGAACGGCAAGATGAAGTCATGGATGGTTTCTTGGTTGAGCCTCAAAACCAAGGTCGAGCCGGGACTACGCGGGAGCCGAGTCATGAGTAGTGATTGGCGGAGGCTACACCGAGTTCGCGGGGTTTCCGGTGGTTCACCAGAAAATCACTGGGTTCCTTGGTTGATCCACAAAGCCAAGACCGAAGAACCAAAGACGGAGGTGCAGCAGCTCCAGACCGGTCTGGCCGGTGGGTACCGGTCTGACCGGTGAGAAGCACCGGTCTGACCGGTGTGCGACGACGCAGTCCGGAATCTTCGAAGCGGAGGACACGCGTCGGGATCGCAAGGCTTGCGTCAAGGCTAAGCAAGTTTGCGGTCGCTGGGCATCCGTCCGTTGGTGTGAAGACAAAGATTTCCGATTTCGCCCTTGAGGGGCATGTATCCCTAGTTAGCTAGTAAGGGTATTTTCGTCTTTCGGTTGCCTCCATATAACCCAAGTGGTGAGAGGATGGCAGCCTTCTCTTGGAACCCTAGCTCATTTGCTTTCCTATTTTCTCTTCCTATTTTCCTTAGGATTTTCTTAGGACTAGCTTGAGAGCTTCATGGTGAGATCTTGTGAGAGGGAAGGATGATCGGGCGGCAAGCTAGACCTTGTATGAACCTCTTTGGTATGTATAGATGATTTGGCATGGTTCCTCAAGGCTTGGATGTGTCTTTCCCGTTTCTCCTTTTTGGTGATTTTCAGAGCCCTTTCTTGGCGATTTTCTTAGAGCGATTTCGAGGCCTTTCTCTTTGGGATTTGGTGGGGGATGTATGCATGAACCCTTCGTGGTTCTTTTCCCTTTGATTCCCCTCCCAAATCAGTGAGTAAAGGGGCTCGATTTTGGGATTTTCGTGGCTCTAGGGTTAGAGGCATTCTTAGTGGGATTTCTTCGATTCCTCTTGATTTAGTAAGTTTTGGTGGACCAAATCTTGGCTATGGAGTGCCCATGAGGTGTTCCTACTATCCCCAAAGTCTTGCACAAATCCGTGGAGTGATTTGGGAGATCGGGAGTTGGATTTGCGGGAGTTGACCCGCGGGTGCTGTTCATCCCCGAGCGGCCCAGCCTGACCGGTCTGACCGGTGCTGCTCACCGGTCTGACCGGTGCAGAGGCTCTGTGGGTTTTGCCTCGGGTGAACGTTCTGGTGAGTTCGTTGTAGTCCCGTATTGCTGCTGTTTCGAGTTTGGGTCAGTTTCGAGCTCAGTAGGCTTGTTTGCTGGATTTGGGGTTTCCTGGCTTGAACCGGTCTGACCGGTGAGCTACATCGGCCTGACCGGTGTAGGGGCCTTCTGTGGAAGTTCCCAGGTTTTACCAGCAGGGACCGGTCTGACCGGTGCTGCTCACTGGCCTGACCGGTGTAGGTCAGTGGCGCTCGAGTTGGTGTTCCGCTGCGTTCTCGAGTACGTGAAGGTGGTAGTTGGTTCCTAGGACCAGTAGCACTCCAGTGGCTGCGTGGTCTTGGCCAACTTGGGTAGTGGAGTTGGAGATGTGTTTTGGAAGCCGTGTTCGTCTTGTTGGAGTTCTCATCTCCTTCGAGAAGAATTTTTATCGGCTCCCATTCACTCCCCCCCCCCTCTCTGGTTCGCCTAATCGGTCCTTCACTGGGGTTAGTTCCAAACGATTCAAACCAGTGTCGAGCCATTTGCTCAAAAGAAGGGTTAGCAAAGTCCATCCTACCATAACCCCTAGGCGGAGTCCTCTCACACCTACAACCAAAGGACCTGTCACGTCTCACTGGAGGAGTACGCGCACCACGAGGAGGAAAACGTGGCCCGTAGTCCATCTGAGACCCAAAGCTCCGATCGTGCCTCCCAAACTCGTAACAGTCACGAGAAGGAGCACGTCGAGCCAACTCACCACGCCCAAACCCAACACGCCTGTCTCTCTGAGGGAACACACCTCCACTTCCACCTCCACGAGTGGGAACTGTCCTCACAAACACATCACCCCTAGGTAGAGGCCCTCTACGAGGCTCAGGCACACCACGAGCAAGGTGGTACCTGTCCTTGTTTGCCATCTCCCTAGCAAACCTCTCATCCCTCTTCCTCCGGAAACAGAACTCATCCTTATGCCCATCCCTCCCACAATACTCACAATAGAAGTGGACTGGCATTGGCTTAGGCTGTGGCTTCTCTACAAGCTTCTCTCCAGCTTTCTCTCCTGACTTCCCCTCAAAGACACTCCCCTGGGTGCTCACAAACTTGATGGGTTTTTGGTAGTTTTCAGCTTTGTGGGGGAACACGGGTGGATCGGGTGTTGTGTCTAACTTGTTTCGGAGGTGGTTTGGCTTGGGTGCAAATTTGTTCATCGGTGTGGTATGTGGTGGAATGGGGATCTCTCCGGCTTTCTCTTCTCCCTCACCACTCTTCTCACCACACTTGTCAGCCCCCAACGCCTGACCATCAAACCTCTTGAACTGCGCCAACATCATACTCAATTGTGGCTCATGCCCAGACAACCACCCCATCATTTTCCTCAATTCATCATTTTCATTTTGCAGACAATCAACATAGTTTGCAAGTTCCATGTTTTTCAAAGCATGGATTTCACAGGTTGAACAAGATGTAGGAAGAGGAGCTTTCAAAGCCGCCTCAAGAGAAACAATTCTAGTGTGAGATTAATCTAGCCTAGCATGCAAAATAGGACATGATGTACAAGCTCCTAACAAAGCTGGCCTAGACTTCAATTCATCACACTCAATCCTAACCACATCTAGTTCCTCAAGAACAGAGGCATGTTTCTCCTTGAGGGCAGTCAAGTCAGCAAGAAAAACTGAGCAATCACCACAATCAATTTCATCCGACACAACAGGAGCGGACTTCAAAGTAGCTATCTCATTTCTAGCATCCACAAGCAATGATTCAAGTTCAGCTACTTTGTCCTTAGCATCACCCAACAAAGACCTGAATTCCCTCTTCTCCTTGTTGGTCTTTCTAAGCACATCATCACGGTTGTCAAGCAACTCATTCAGCCTAGCATTCTCCTCTAGCAAGAAGTTGGGATCTTGTCGTACCTCTTCATCGGAGTCGGAGTTCGAATCTGAGCTGTGCTTCCCACCCTTCTTGGAGTGCGCCATGCCGCAAAAGCCTCCTTGCGTGACGAAGCTCAGGACGGTGAAGTTCTTGCCCGTGTGCCACTTGTCCTTGCGCTTCTTGTGTTCTTCCTCGTTGCTCGAGTCGGAGGAAGCATCACTTGATGTCGAGTCGATGTCGCTCGCTCCGGCCACCATCGCTCGAGCGGTCTTCCTCTTGTGGCCGCCACCCTTCTTGTGCCTTCTCTCGCTCTTGTCCTTGTGCTTATCCTTGTAGTCGTTCCGGGAGCGGTGCTTGTTGTAGTCGTGCTTGGGCTTGCCCTTGTAGTCGTTCTTGATCTCCATAGCTTCAGGGCATTCGGCGATGAAGTGCCCGTGCTTGCCGCACCGATAGCACATCCCCGAGCTCCGCCTTGCATTCTTGCGGTTCTCGTACATCTGCCCAAACCTCTTGCTAAACAAGGCGAGATCATCCTCGCTCAGCACATCAAAGTCCTCATCTGGCAAGGACACAAGACAAGACAAAGAGAAACCACCAGAGTTAGCGTTAGTCCTTGATCCTGAGACGGGAGGCAAACTATGAGGATCAGTGGGGCTCTCGCTCTTGGCTCTCAAGCCACGATTGACCTCTGAAGACCTGAGCTTGGAAAACAGCTCATCAAGCGAAAGCGTATCATACGCGCTCGACTCCTCAATGGCCTCGATCTTGGCTTCCCACACGGACCCATCCAGGGCATGCAAAAGCTTGATAGCTTGATCATGATCTGTGTATGGGAGCACTGTCACATTGGCCCTCATGTTGTTGACGATGCAAGTGAAGCGCTGAAACATAGCATCGGTCGACTCACCGGGGAGATGAGTGAAGTTCTTGTACTCTCTCCGGTAAGTGGTAAACATCCGGGCTTGCACTTGGGCATTGCCAACATGAGCATTCTTCAACTTGAGCCAAATCTTTCCGGCCACATCCTCTCCGTACACTCGATCAAACTACGAGGCACAGAGAGCACGGAACAAGTAATCAACGGCCTTGCTGTTGGCCTCAAACATGTCCCTCGATCCTGGAAGTAGAAAACTATCTGGGATGACATAATGAGGATTCTGAGTGACCTCCCAGATAAGAGTTCCCTTCCCTCACAAAAACGCGCCCATGCGCCTCTCCCACATCGGGTAGTTCTTGCCATCGAAGTGCGGAGGACCCGACCCCTTGCCGTAATCGCCCATCTTTGAATCTTAGACTGGTTAGAATCACAAAGATCCGTAACCAGCTCTGATACCAATTGAAGGACCGAATAGGCGACCAGAGAGGGGGGGAGTGAATGGGAGCCGATAAAAATTCTTCTCAAGAACTCAGCCTCAAGCCCCAACTCACTTCCAAAGAATCCCACACAAACTTGCCAAGATCACGTAGTCACAACGGACTTACTAACCCTAGGAACAAGTTAGGAAAGCCTAGAAGCAAAGCGGAAGCACAAGCAAACAAGTATAGGCCAACCCACTGGAAAGTCCGGAATGTCCGGGATTTTTCCCGGAGTCTCCGGGTTTGGCAAGTCCGGAATATCCGGACTTTTTCCCGGAATATCCGGGGTTCCCGGAGTAATGTCCAGATACTCCGGGCTTATTCCCGGAGTAAAGTTTCAGCCTTCGAGAGGGAGAGGGAAAAATCCAAAACTTGATCAAATGAGCTCTAAAAATCACGAAATTAAAACCGTAGCTTCTCAACAACACAAGGAAGCTTTTCCCAAAAGGTCTCCTCAAAAAGATCAAGGAATCACCACCAGAAAAAAATTTAGGCCATGAACCCTAGAGAGAAGACTTTTCCTCAAATCAATGGATCTCCCAAATGGCTTGAGCTCTTGAGACAAGATTTGGGGTAGATGAGAAGCATCATAAGAGGAAGCTATGCCCCAAAAATCTCAGCCTCTAACTCACTAAATCACCGGGAATCGCGGATCACAAGAACCACCACCAAGAACTCGGCCTCCAACCAAAACTCGCGAATCAAAGGGTTTTCCCGGCGTTTGAGGGGTCAAGATCACACACAAAGATGCACAAGGCATCCACCCATGACCCCCTCAAAGAAATCCGAGAGAAAACGCCATCAAATCAACGAATCGAGCGAAGAACAAAAACACCCAAAAATAGCTCCGAAAATGACACGAAAATCACAAAGAGCTAGGAGGGGGAAATCATCACTATGCCAAATGCTTCCATACATCCAGAGGTCAGAGTCTATAAAAGAATCTAGCCTAAGGAATCCAGAGGGAAAAGAAGCAGTTCAGAGAATTCTACCGGGGGAGAAAGTCGTAGAGTCCAAGAGAGGGAGATGCCATCCACCTCTCCTCTATTTATACGAAGTCCATCGGAGGGAGGTAAATGACCACACTACCCCTACTGCATAAATGAAGATACAACCCCTCAGGGGCATTTTGGTCAAGTCTTCATCGGACGGACACGCTTCCACCGCGGCTTCGCTTCACTTCGACGCAAACCCCGCGATCACGCCACGTGCCCTCCACCTCAAAGCTTCCCGAAGCTCCCGGATCACCGTCTCCGTCACCTCAGGCCTCCGGGCTTGGTTTTGAGGCCCAAACCAAGAAACCGTCCACCGATGGTTTTGTGGGCAAACCACCAAACCCCACGTGCAAGCTTCGGCCTCGATTCGCTACCTTGCACCAGCCCATGTTCACAACTTCAGCCCGCCAGTCTTGCACCGCATGGCTCGCACTTGACCCCATCGGCCACCGGGTCCATCGAACCAAGCCTACTTGGCACTCCATCACCCGGAGGCCGCCACATCTAAGGCCTTTCGCGCTTGTTCTTCACATACACCGACACGAGTCAAACCGCAACCTGTACCTGCACACTTAGCCAAGCATCAATCCACAACAACGTTGTCAATCACTCATCACTAAGGAGCGACTCTCCACTGGTCTTCGGACACACCTGGTCCTCAACACGTTACGGTTTGTTCGCGAATCTGTGTCCCTTGAACGCTTGCATTTGTTGGCCCCTCCTCAGGGACGGGTTTCTCCCCAACATTTCTAGCGCCCATCGTGTTTCGTCACACCACAGCTCAATGGCACCGAAGAGGGCACCAAGAAACACCAACACCAATCCACAAAGAGCTACCGATGACCCGTCGGCAGCAGAGTCCGAAGGCCAAATCAACGAAGGGGCGAATGCAAACGCAGATAGAGACATAGTGCTCAGCCACGCACCAGGCAGTCATGATGGAGCACTCGAAGACATTGCTAACGGAAACTTCATAGTCGACCTCTTGGATGCGGGAATCCTCGATGAAGACATCACGTCACTAAGAAGGGTAGAGGCAACAATAGCGGCAAGACTCAGTCAAATGCTAGGTTCGTCCAACGTCCGGACAAGGGCTCAGGCAGAAGCAGCTTTCCTCAAAGCCAAGGGGCCACAGGCAGGAGATCCAAGCCAAGAGCAACAAAAGTATCAACATATGCTAAAAGACATCTAGAAAAAGAAGGCCATTCTCCAGTAGCTTCGCAAGGAGCAAGAGCAACAAGCAATCAGGCAGAAAAATGTTCAGCTTCAAGAACAGATGGCAATATTGCAGGCACAGCTTAATTCCCTGCAAGAACAGTCAGTAAGATCTGAGCCAAGGCCCGAAAAGCAACAAAAAGCAGCTTCACCTCAGGGAAGAAAGCGAAGCAGGACGGTTGTTGTCGAGGAGTCCTCGTACGACTCTGAGGTATCATGGGTGTTCGATTCTGACGAAGAGGCGTTTGTGGAACGTAGACCACATAACAAAAGCAAAAGTTCAAATTCTTCCAAAGACAAGCCATCCACCCTACTAACGTTCGAGCTCGAGCATGCAGATTGGCTGAACAAGTTCAAATTACCATCTTCGCTACCAGAATACGATGGTGAGTCAGATCCAAGGCAGTTCATACTTCGGTACAGCGTGGCAATTTCTTCAGGGGGAGGTGATGACACTGCGAAGGCAAAAGCCATGATAAGGGCACTAAAAGGCTCTGCTCAGCAATGGTATGCATCACTACCAAAGGGAAGCATAAGTTCATGGAGCCAGCTTCGAGAGAAAATTGAAAGTAATTTTCAGGGATTTCAGCCACAAGAACTCACTGCCAATGACCTCCATCAGATCAAACAGGGGGAGAAGGAACCGCTGCAAGAGTACATAAAGAGATTTACAAAAGCTAGGGCAAAAGCACCACATGTCGAAGAGTCAAGTGTAATTGACGCCGTTAGCGGCGGACTCAAGGTGGGGCCTTGTGGGGAATACCTAGACAGGCGAAGGCCACCTTCGGAAAAGAAATTGTTCGAGGTCCTGTAGTCATATTGCTTATCCGATCGTGGAAAGCAAAGGACAATCGAAGATTACTAGGCAAGGAAAAATGCAGCGAAGGCCAAGGAAGAATGGAACAGAAGGCTAAACACGAACAATAGAAACGCACCAAACAACTCGAACTACAACAGGGGGGTGTGAACAATGTATCATCCAAGGGAGCAAACAACAGCCAGGCACCTTCGCAATCAAACTAACAGGGGTCTGCAAAATACTCAACACCACCTCCGCAAACAGTTTGCTCCATACACGGAAGAAACAAAGGTCACTGGACATATGAATGCAGAGTGGCGATCAAGAGAAGAAGAAGAAGAAAAGAAGAAAATGGCGCAGAACCAAGTTGGTTTCCTCAACAGAGCAACGCCTGCCGCACCTTCGGCGGCAAACAGTTTAGCATCAAATTGGCAGCCCATGTTTCAGCCGCCACCACAATATTTTCAACCCTTACCATATCCACCACCATTTCACCTAGCTTACACAACAGCGCAAGGCCCAGTGCCAAGTGCTCCCTACCAGCCAAAAGAGAATCCTTCACAATCCCAACAGCAAAATACCCGAAGGTCAGAGCAAGATGACAGATACCAAAGAGTCAGCGTCATAAACAATGACCCAGATGACCGATATCAAAGGGTGAATGTTATAAATGCAATAACTGGGAGATGTTGTTTCCCCGAGTTCCCATCGAAGAGGCAAAGGAACGATGACAGAAGGGAAGTCAGTCATCTCTCTTCGGGTAAGGTATTTTGCATGAAGTGGTCGCATATCCCAATCACGTTCACGGAAGCTGATCTGAAATTGAAGAGATACCCACACGAAGACCCACTGGTGATTAGAGCGATACTGGGGAAGAACACAAAGTACATTCTGGGAAACGACGTGGGAGGAATTCTAGTAGACAACGGCAGTTCCGCAGATGTTCTCACTTACGACTTGTTCAAAAAGATGGAGTTCAGGGATGATCAGTTGCAAACATCCACAAAACCGCTATATGGCTTCGGTAACAAGAGGGTTGAAGCATTGGGAACCATCGAAATGAATGTTACGATGGGTGAAGGTGCGCTAATGAGAACAGAGATGGTCAACTTCGATGTAGTAGATTTCCCTTATTCCTACAAGGCCAGCTTTGGAAGAGGAGTTATAAACAAGTTTGCAGCAGTAATTCACATGCCCTTTTTGTGTATGAAAATTCCAATGATCAATGGGGTATTATCAGTCTATGGGGACCAGGAGGATCCATGGGATAGAGAATACAACACAGGCACTGACTGCAAGCCAGTACACTTAGTGCGGATCAGCGAAGGAAGCCAGCAAAACAAAGATGATGTGCAAGAGTCGCAGTTAATAAAACAGAAGAGGAAGGAAGAAGAAAATAGAATCAAGCCTATGCAGCATACGAAGAGAATGAAGCTGAATGGTAGCACAGATGAAAAAACAGTCATAATCGCGAAGGACATCAGTGAAGAAGAAGAAGCACAATTGCTTGACTGCCTGAGTGAAAACCAAGACGTTTTCGCATGGAGCAAAAAAGACCTCACGTGAATACCGCGTGAGGTCATCGAGCATTGTCTAAACTTAGACCCGAAGATCAAGCCAAGAAGGCAAAAGTTAAGAGTGATATCACCAGAAAAAGAAAATGCAGCACTGTGTGAAGTGCAGAAATTGCTAGACGCAGGTGTCATACGTGAAGTGCAATTCACGACTTGGCTGTCCAATATAGTCATGGTACCGAAGAAGACTGCAGATCAGCGAATGTGCATAGATTTCACATCCCTCAATAAGGCGTGCCCAAAGGATGACTACCCTCTCCCAAGGATTCATGTATTGGTGGATGCAGCAGCAGGATCTGAAAGGATGTCACTCCTTGATTGTTTCTCGGGATATCATCAAGTGTGGATGAGAAAAGAAGACGAAGACAAGACAAGTTTCGTAACACCCTTCGGGGTGTATTGTTTTGTAAGAATGCCCGAAGGCTTGCGCAACGCAGGCCCAACTTTTACCAGAATGGTGCAGATAGTTCTTGGTCCATAGTTAAAGTGAAATGTGTCTGCATACGTAGATGATGTGGTAGTGCACAGCAAGCATAAAGAGAGTCACATCGAAGACTTGGAAGAAACCTTTCGAAACATGAGAAAGTATGGGCTTATGCTGAACCCAGAAAAGTGCATCTTCGGGGTCAGTAGGGGGAAGTTATTGGGATGTACGGTGTCAAAGTCTGGCATACAAGCGAATCCAGAAAAGATCGAAGCAATAAGAAACATGAGGCCGCCAAGAACGAAGAAGGAGGTGCAAAAGCTCATGGGGAGGCTCGCAGCATTGAGTCGGTTTATCTCCAAATCAGCAGAACGAAGCTTACCATTCTTCAAGCAATTGCAAGGGCAGAAAAACATAATATGGGAAAAGAAAGAACAGGAGGCATTCGAAGACCTAAAGGCATACTTAGAGAAGTTGATAGTAATGGCAAGTCCTGGGCCCGAAGCGAAGTTGTATGTGGCAGCGTTAGTTCATGCGGTCAGCGCAGCATTGGTTGAGGAGAAGCAGGACCGCAGCAATCTGAAGCAAATACCAGTATACTTCATATCTGAAGTGCACAAGGGAGCAAAGAAACTATACTCAGAACTGGAGAAAATGGCATACGCAGTGGTAATGGCAGCAAGAAAGTTGAAGCACTACTTCCAAAGTTTCAAGGTGACAGTGCCAACAAGTTTCCCACTTCGGGAAATGTTTGAAAATAAAGAATCCTCAGGAAGAATGGGCAAATGGGCAACAGAGTTGTCTCAATACGACATAACCTTCACGCCAAGAACGTCGATAAAATCCCAAGTGCTGGCAGATTTCGTCGCAGAATGGGCGCTATCAGATGAAGACGACGACAAATTGCCAAAAGAAGAGAAATCATGGGAAATATTTTGTGATGGAGCGTACTGTAATGATGGTGCAGCATCTGCGGCAATTCTCACATCACCTTCGGGAATAAAAATGAGATATGTAGTCAGATTGGAATTTGATGCGTACACAAACAATGTCGCAGAGTACGAAAGACTACTGTTGGGTCTTCGAAAGGCAAAAGCAGTATGGGCAAGAAGGCTAGTGTTGAACACAGATTCAGAACTCATCACGAACCAAATAGGCAAATCATATAGAGCAAAAAAAGACGAAATGTCTTCATATCTGAAAGCAGTAAGGGCAATGGAGAAACATTTCCTGGGGTTCACAGTAAAGAAAATACCAAGAGAGCAAAACAAAGAAGCAGACACGTTAGCAAAAGCAGGGGCAACAAAACAACCAATGCCACCAGATGTGTTCTTTGAAACATTGAGGAAAATGACTGCACACTTCGGGGAGTCAAAGCCGAAGCTTGTCAGTGCAATCACCAGCGAAGATTGGAGGGCACAAATAGTGGCATATCTAAAAGGTCATTACGAGCCAGAAAGCGAAGTTGACAGGAAGAGAATGGCAGCAAGAGCAAGGTCATTCGTCTTGAGGGGGGGAAAATTGTACAAGGCAGGCGTGTGCACACCATTACTCAAGTGCGTATCACGCGAAGAAGGCAAAGAATTGCTTAGAGAAATACATGCAGGCATGTGCTCTTCTCACATAGGAACAAGAAAGTTAGTGGCCAAAGCATTTCGCGAAGCTTTTTATTGGCCAACAGCAGTACGAGATGCTGAAGAGATTGTAAGGACATGTGACAACTGCCAAAAGCACATAAACTACTCCAAGTTTTCACCTTACGAGATACAACTCCTTCCTTCGGTATGGCCCTTCGCAAGATGGGGTATTGACATTGTGGGGCCCCTACCAACGGCCCCGGGAAACTACAAATACGCAATAGTGGCTGTTGAATACTTCTCAAAGTGGATTGAAGCAAAGGCTGTACAGACCATAACTTCGGGAGTGATACAGAAATTCTTTTGGCAAAATGTAGTTTGCAGATTTGGTGTCCCATACGAAGTGCCAGTGGACAACGGCAAGCAATTTGACTCAGCAGACTTTCGCAAGTTCTACTTTCATCTAGGCACCAAGTTGTGCTTCGCTTCGGTGTATCACCCACAGTCCAACGGGGCTGTTGAAAGGGCCAACAGGATAATTTTCACTGGCATCAAAAGAAACATTACAGGCATGCCAATGGGCAAGTGGGCAGACGAACTACCAAGAGTCATATGGTCTCACAACACAACAGAGTCAAGAGCCACAAAATTCACTCCTTTCAAGTTGCTATACGGCGAAGAGGCGATGGTACCAGAAGAGATAAAGCTAGGGTCCATTCATATCGAAGACTCACCTGGAAATGGAGACATGGCACCAGCACTGGACATCAGCGAAGAGGCTAGGCTCCAAGCTTTACATAACATCGAAACTTATCAAGATGAAACCAGAAGATGGAAGGATAAGAAGGTGCGAAGGAGGAATATAAAAACAGGAGACATGGTCCTAAGGAAAAAGACACGAGGCGTCGGAAAACTGCAAGAGAAATGGGACGGTCCATTCATCGCAACAGAAACAAGGCAAGGGGCATTCAGGTTAACTAACCTAGAAGGGGTGGAGGATCCATACTCGTGGAACGAAGAGATGCTGCAAAAATATTGGCTGTGAAAGAGGAGCAAACTTCGTTGTATCTTAGCTCTTTTCTTAGTAGTTTCTTTTAATTTCACATTTTTGTAACAAACATTTCTTTTAAAGTTTTCGAAGCCGTACTCTTTTCCTCGCGGGGAGAGTCTCTAGTTGTGTAATCATCAGCACAACAGGGATGCGAGGGTTTTAATGAGGTGGTCTTCGTGTGTAATATCTCCTTGGAAAATATAATAAGGACTCCCCAAAAATATCATCGGTGCGCATCAGGAAGTCCGAAGTGACTCAACTCAAATGAAATGAGTTGTCACTTTTGGCACAGGTAACAAAATACATCTTACATCACGTAAGTGAACAATTACGTTTTAGGCAAATCACAAAAACGTAATCGATTCACTTAGGGTGCTCGCAGCGAAGTCGAGCACAAGATACAATAAAAAGCCTTCGGCGGTCAATGCGCGAAGCACCTGCAAGAAAAATAGCACCGCGAGAAGCAGCATCAGACGAAGGTATCGAAGAAGGAAGAGCAGTCCCAGCACTAGAGATGGCACCAGCCTGACCAGAAGCAGCGGGGCTGGGGCTAGTCTGGAAAATAAAAACCAAACGTTAAAAACAATCGAAGGCAAAAGATAGTAATAACTTAGCAAAGGGCACAGCAATGTAACCTTCCGCAGAACACAACGGGCCTCAGCGACCGCATAGCCAAAACCAAACTTGCGATAGAACTCTTTAACAAAATTCTTCGCAATGTTCTTCGGCAAAGCAGGGATGCGATCAACATTGGTTTCTTGAGGCCAGGCGAAGGAACCATCGCGCATCTGGTGAAGAGCGGTCTTAGAAACAAAAGGCTCAGACCCGTCAGTAGGAGTGCTCAAGAGAGAGTACATGGAGTGGCAAATGGTCTGTGCAGCAACCCCTGCGCTTAGTTCACCAAAAGAGCGCCCAGCCGAAGCTAGAGATGTTACACCATCTGACAGCCACTTGAAAATATCTCCTATGTATTGACCTTGGATGACGTATGAGCCAGGTGCGGTGCCAAAGTCTGTCAAAAGATCATGAACCTTCTTGCAGACAGGAACAATATGTTTTTCAAATTCATTGCAATAACTCTCGTTTTCCTTCACAAGATCAGCATGCGTGGTTGACAGTTCATTGAGCTCCTTCAGCTTAACTTCATACAAGCCTTTCAAACCTTCGCTCTTCTTTTTCTCAGTTTCAATAGCCTCTTTCAGTTTAGAAACTTTGTTCTCGAGAGAACTATTTTTCTTCGAGAAAGAATCAATTTCAGATGACAAAGCAGCATTTTTCTTTTTCTCGTTCTCCAAAGCAGCAGCAAGATTGTCCTTGTCCTTCTGAAGATTCTTCACAGCAATAATCTCCTTCTCAAGAGCAATAGTCTACTCGTGAAGGTTGAATTGGCGGACGTCCTCGTGATGACGGCGCTGAGCAACTCGACAAGCCACGAAGGTCTTCATGGCAAGATCTTGAGCTTGTGTTAAAACTTCATCAGCACCTTCACGGCCAAGATCTTCTTCCATGATAGGGAAACTGAAAGATTGACCGGCTTCTTGAAGCAAAGCGCATTCACAGTCATCGCTGCAAAACTGGAGTAACTTCCTCTTACGATCACCGAAGAAACGAGAGTTTTGAGAAATTCCAAGACGGCGTGCAACAACCGAAGGAGAATCAGCGCTGACAAAAACACCACCGCTTCGACGGCCGCTGTCAGACTCAGTGCCAGAGCTGTTGTCACTATCACTTGCACCAGTAGCGAAGGCATCAATAACTTTGCGCGAAGACGAAGGAGCCAGCCCTTTAGATGGGTTAGGTTCTTTTGGGAGGTCTTCGGCAACAACGGGTGCTTTACCACTTGTTTTAGAAGGAGTAGCAAGCTCCTCATCACTCTCTGGTTCACGGTCACTAATGTCAATGTCAAACGGTTGAGCAATGGTACCAGCGCTGGCATCTGGGCTAGGCGATAGCGAAGTCACATCAACGGTTTCCTCACGGCGATCCAAATCAGACGCACGAGTGCTTCGCCCGGATAGCGCAGGATCAGCCACGTTCTCGTGGCTCTTGTTACCATCGCTTTGGTTCCCGTCGCTGCCATCGGGGCTGGAAGACACAGTCTCAGGAGAAGCAGATCTTTGCTTGCGCCGGCGCTTAGGTTGACGGTTGCTGGCGTCCTTCGCGCACCTTTTGCCAGCGCGAGAAGGCGCAGCTGCAGCCGAAGGTTCAGCAATGCTGCTAGATCCTTTCTTCGCAGCACGCTTAGCGGCAGCTTCGCGCCGCATGATGGTAACTTGACGATCACCGGTGTTAATGCCAAAGAACTGGAAAACACGGTTGTCACGACGACTGCCAATTCGGTTCACAATATCATGCTCCTCTTTGAGACTGGCAGGGCCGAGAATTTCGTTGGCAGCATCTTCGACGAGCAGAATATCAATATCTATAAAGAACAAAAAAACATATAAGACAAAAACCCAGAGTGTACAAAACAAAAAGCATACAAGATAAAAACAAAAACAAACCTTCGAGCTTTATTCCGAAGCTTTTCGTAAAGTCAGGAACTTTAATAGGGCTTGTAAAGTCGCACCATGCGACAACTGACCAGCTAGCCTTCACCGGAAAAATTTTGCAACAGCAGTACTCTTCGACAAGGTCGCGAGTACCCATGATTTTTGCAATCTCCCGAAAGACAACCAAGAAAAGCCAAGATAGATCAGAGTCATCGGGAGTCAGGCCAACACCCTTCAGAAGATCTTGCAGTTCCTTGACAACAACCGAGGCGGCAGTATCGTCAACCTTATGATAAAACCAGAAGGTGTTCCAGTCATCCTCCCACCGGTTCTTATAGCACACAACAGGAACGTCAACATCAGTCCTATATCTGAAATTCAGTGAAGCAAATTGGGCCTCTTCCTTGATGTATGTGTCACCTTCGGTGCGCTCCATGAACAATGGTTGGTGATGGATGGTGTGAGCGCGTACGAAGTTGGCCACGGTGGGATTGACACCCATAGTTTTGCACGCCCACATAAACAGGCTCAACTGAAGAATGGAATTCGGGATAAGATGGTGAATGTACATATTGAAGTTGCGAAGGATTGCAACGATGATAGGGTCCAGAGGAAAACGAAGACCAGCAGCAAAAAGATCACGGAAAACAACAACCTCATCGTCTCTCGGGGCTGGAGTCACTTCGTTCCCAGGAGCTCTAGCTTGGCCACTTTCGAAATATCCAAGTTTTTCATACTCAGCAAGAAGCCGCGGAGTAACACGACTTCGCCCAAAAACCTTCGTGGTCGCCTTTGGGGGCTTAGACGCAGCAGACTTCGGAGCCATCACAAAGACGAGTGAAAAAAGAGAAATAAACAGCAACCTATAACATAAAATGACAAGCACAGCATAAGTTGAACGAAGGTGCAAGAATACAAGACAAGGAACAGAAACGAAGATACAAAACAAAGTTAACAAAGAAGTTACCAGCAGGGAGCAGACGTCAAGCGATCAGAGAACAACGGCAGGAGGGGTCTGGCACCAGGGGGCGGCGGAGGCCTTATATAGCCCAAGAGACGCGGCAATCTAGGAACTACGTGGCGCGAGAATATAGGAGGAATCGAAGCTACAGTTACGTAAGCATATCCCGTTAAAGCAGGAAAAAATGAGCGGAAAATCGGGGAGAGATATCATATCGTGAAAAATAAGGAGAATCAAAACAACCATACACGTGTAGGAAAGCTAAGACCTAAACGAGCCGAAATGGGGAGGCGCTTCGGTGCGAAAATATTTCTACCTGTTTTGAGTTTCGTTGCTTCGGCTCGTCAGGGGGAGACAAACCTTTGCAGGCGAGGGGCTAATGTTGGGGAAATCCATTTCGCACCTAACCCCCTATTGATGACCGTTTTCGACTAAAGGCCTTCGGCTCAAGGAGAAGCAGCTGCTCTCTGTTTTGTGGCAACTGTGCAGGCTCGGTGTCTTCGGGAAATGGCGCCTCAGGACAACGAAGGTCGCAGGGGCTCGAAGGTTTGCGTCTTCGGGCCAGGGCGGAGCGAGAAGGTCGAAGATGCCCACTACGCGGAGGAGCGAAAAGCCTTCGCGGAGAAAGATGCTGGGGTCAAGGAGGCCGAAGATGTGGGACGCGCGAAGGTGCTGGAAACCTTCGCGCGGAGAGTGGAGAGCTGACCATGAAGGAATTTGTGGGCGCTCGAGAAGCAAAGGAGGAGGCCGACCGAGCGAAGGTGGCTGCGCGGGACCATGGCACGAAGCTGGCGCAAGGCTGCGGGACCGTAGCCGTCTCCCGAAGGGAGTAAAAGAAGCATGGGCCCACATGCCCGGTGCCACGGTGTAAAGTGTTGCGTTGTAAGTGTAGTAGTTGGGCGAATTGGTGTAAAAATACTGTAATGCCCTTGAAGATCCTTCGCTCGATGTAAAAAGGAGAGGGTAAAGATGTAAAGTGTGGATGGTGCGGGCCTATTTAAACGAGCCCTAATGGAATGAAAAGGGAGAGAGGTCGGGAGGAAAAGCTGGCTTTTAGCTTTCCCGAAGACACGTTACGGTTTCTTCGCGAATCTGTGTCCCTTGAACGCTTGCATTTGTTGGCCCCTCCTCGGGGACGGGTTTCTCCCCAACATAAGCCTTCAATGGATACCAGTGTTGTGTTTCAATGTTCATACCCTGCACCTGATCATACATGAGAAAACATAATGCTCTCTAAATTTATATTTGTTAAAGTTCCATAATGTAACTAGCCTTCATCCCTACGGGGGGTGGATATCAATTAAGCTCTTCCACAAGAAGTTAATCATGCTCCCAAATTTTAAATGAATCTCAGAAATTTTGAAATGAAGTGTAAGATGAAGAAAAAGAGCTAAATCAAGTTCAAAAATTTAAACCTCCCTGCATCATGCTCATGAACTCTCATCTCATCAAGTCTCTCAAGCCTACTTGTTCTACTCCTTTCCCCTCTCAAAATATATATAAGTGGAAGGCTTTATATGGAACTTTAGGGAAAAGTTTAGTCCTACCAAGATGTTATAATCGAGATATAATCAAAACAAGACAAGCTTCTCATGGTCTTATCGAGACTCGTCGAAAAGGTCATTGGAAAAATAATGTTCTCAAGGAGGGGGGAGAGAAAAATACACACACTTTGAGATAGGTGGAGATGTACAAATTACAAAGAGTGATCCTGAGGCACAAACGAAGTCCTCGTTATCGGATTGCACATGGTTGGAAAGATGAGTATGGGTCTTGATCTTGAATCCTCTTGAAATTTCTAATGCATCTAGAGAGCCGGGGAGCTTTATTTTTTTTCTCTTTATATATATACACATATTTTTTCTTTTCTCTTTTTTTTCTTTTTTTATATACTCCCCTTGAACTATAGATTACATTGTACCTACCTCCTTGGCAACTCCCCCCCATGCTTAGACGATTGCACGTCATCAGGCAAAGTGGGGGCAAAATTTTTGTGCCAAGGTAGGTACTAAAAGTCCTATATTTTCCTAGAGAGAAACACTTGAAATCTTCTAGGGATCCTTCACGCAACCTTTATATCGTCTTAGAGGTGTCCCAAAATCATACTTCAATCTTTGGCACCTTCATTCTTGTGATCTTCCTCGAAATATTCATCCATACTCAAGAATTGGGTTGTGGTCAAGGAGGTAAACACCAAAAAGATGTTTTGGGTTTGTGGGTGGATATCCGGCGAGGTTTGCAAAATTCCCAATGTGGAAACTTACAATGCATGGATAGATAAGGCTAGCATAAAGATAGATACACAAAAACGGAATGAAGAACTTCTTAGTCTCGGGCCAGAGAAATCAAGCCTTGAATCAATGCACCCAAAAATAAATCTTGTACACTAAGGTTTTGCACTCAATCAAATATAAGGCTTTGGAGAGGTAGAGCAACATGCAAGAGGTATTAATGACAAGGTTAGCATTACTTTTAAGAACAAAAATAAATCATCTTTAACCCATCCAAAATTGAGAGCATGAGAAAAACTATGGGTCTCATCTTTATCATAACCTCCGCACAGGAATAAGCTAGCATTTTAAATTAATTTCAGATTTGCATTAAAGAGAGCACTAGCTTAATCATGCATAAAACAAGTTCAAAGTTGAGCAAAGTGGCAATGGTCATCATATATCAACTTGGCACAATTTTCCATCCATATTAAAGATGATAAATCGGTGGTGAAATTTATTCATGGAGATGGAAAACAAAAACTACTACTATCACACACATGCTGAAAATAAATAAAAACTGAAACTGCTACGCATGCACAAATTTGTACATAAACTTAAAAATAAAGGAGAGGAGAAGGAGAAATCAAACATACTAGAAAGTATTATTTCTCATTCCTTCCTTCACTCTTCCTCCAATGGTTGATCCTCCGTCTTTATGATGAACGCAAGCTTGGAGTGCCTCGGAGTATATGGTGGTGTCGAGGTCGGACGGGTGGCTCCTCCGTGTGCCCTTGCGGTTCGGTGTACCACATGGACGAGTTTCGTGTACTCTTCATTCCTCCAAGGAGCAGCGTGTCGCTCCTTAGCTGTGCCACGTCCTCCTCATGCTTCACGGGGACTCGGAGATAGAGTGCCTCTGCGAAGAGCTTGATGGCGCCTCCGACGATGATGATCGTGTCTTCCTTCCGAGGATGGCGTTCATGGCTTTCCTTATCATGCCTTACTTCACAAACTCACAAACAACCTCCCCGGGGGTTTCTTGCTGGTGGAAAAATGCACAAAGAAAGTATATGGAAGGGCAAGGATTGTAATGATTTTTCGTGATTTTTAGAGAAGGAGGTGAGGCACGAATTTTTCTGGGTGCTTTCTGGAACTTCTGGGCTATGAACTCAAGAACACGAACTAGTGTTGACATTGCTAACGTCATCGACTAGAAACGGATATAAGATCCATCTCTATCGATGGCACCAGAAATACAAAGGTATATCTTAACATGATGCTAAGTGTATATCAGATGTTGCTTTCAGATTAAACTAAAAGGTGGACTCCGACACGATTCATAGCACAACTCGATATAGGTTGTCAGCCCTGACTGGTGTGCCAGAAAACGCATGGATATGGTACTCTTACATATGCCTTGGATCTCTAGAAAAGAAGATATATATAAACTGGGAATCCGCAAGCGCACAGATATGAATATACCATTGTAGCATTTTAACCAGGAGTAAAACCAGGTATTGTATTTATATTCTACCACAGGGAAAGAAGTCTTTCTAATCCATAATAGCTAATACATGCTCATCTCTCAGTTTTATAATGTAGAGTGGCCAAAATATATCAATTGCTATAAACAGGGGTAAGTCACATAAAGATAAAGATATTGATAGCATTGTTCAAGTCATAACATCATGAGCAGCTAGAAAGTGTCATTATAGCAAGAGAAACATAGAAAAGTCTAGTTAGAGAGGATACTCCTCGGTAACTCTAAACTACATGACAATGCAAACTATGATTAGTGCAAACATTTAACAATCGTGGAAGAAAACTATTATGTTAATGCATGGGGAGACTATCCAGGAGGATCAAGGCCGAAACTTGAAACAACCCAAATAGTATAAGGCTCCACTAGTCCTATACACGGGGGGTGGACTGGGAAGGACTCAATAGTGCTGTCACCACCACGATCTACCACACGACCCGGCATATAGGGTGCAATCGCAGATAAATACAATATAAGCACCACGCTTACACTATCTTTACCGTTCACCCATGTTAACAAATGATCTAGGTGAGGGCTATACGACTCCATACATGAATATAAAGGCAAATCAACTATGCTAAACATGTAATCATAATAAACACCAAAGCATATAATGTCGAATATAATCATTGATAAGAACATATGTTTGTATAACAAATGTAAGGAACTAGATAAGAACTTACAAGAGCGAAGCTAGATCAGTATCTCGATCAGCCTCTAGACGATCAGGAGCCAAGTAGACGCCTTGCCTCCTCCTAGATCTAGACTAGCTAGCTACTCTGCTATATGGTGTTTCTAGGGCGTAGTATCTCTGACTAGATGACTTGATCTGGTGTATGCAAACTCAGGTTTCCAGATGCCTCTGCCAGGGGGCAGGGGGGCTGCTTATATAGCCCTGAGGGGTAGACGTGCGCCGTTTGATCAAACCGACCTAACGAGTGGTTTAGATTGATCCTCATAGGCGGTGGAAGAACCTTCTGGAAGTAGGGCTGAGGTGGCGCCCGGGGGAGGCCGACCGGCCCCACCACCAGGCCGATCGGGCTGGGGTGGGCCCCCCTCGGGGCCCACTTCGGCCAGGTGGTCCGTCGCTTCTTCTAGATGCTTCTTTCTTGGGTGCCAAGTCACGTTGAGTTCCGGAGCCTTCTGGAGTCTTCTAGATTCGATTCTTTTAGCACTTTTCCCGAATGGTTCCTGGATTTATATAATTTACCAAATCTCTAGAAATACTGTTAGTGGCACCCTATTCTAAGTTGATATTAACATTTATGCCCTTTTCTCATGTTTAGTTGACTTATAAATATATAGGATAAGATGTGTCAACAAACTCCCCCAAGCTTACCCTTTGCTAGTCCCTAGCAAAGATATGCTTTAGCAGGATCAAGAGTTGCTACAATGCTTTCACACCTCAAAAGTACTATGGTTTTCAAAACCAATTCTCCTCAACAAGATTGCTCTCTCTTACCTTCAACCTTTAAGCATAGCCTTTTCATAAATCTTGAGCAAATAAAAGACAAAACAATCAAGTCAAGCAGTATATCTCAAATTCTTTGATCAGCTATCATCCTCAGGTTTTGCACATTTTTCAGATAAAACTCAGAGATCCTGTGTATGACCTTCTCAAGCATGGAGTCACACTTGGCAAGATATGTATGGATGATAGTGTTGGATGGATGAGGGTGAAAGGTGGTAAGCCTTTTAGCCTAGCTCTTGGACAATATCTCTCTTTCTAAGATTTTTAAGATCTGGGCTTTCCATTCTTGGAGAGGTGGGCTCTACTCGCCCCGGACTTTTGTCCATTTTTCTCTCTCCTTAGAGATGTGGGCTCTACTCGCCCTCGGACACATGTCCATTATTCATCTCTAAATTTATTTTAGGGAGGTAGGCCCTTCTCGCCTAGCATGACACTTGTCCTTTTCTCTCCCTCTCTCTTCTCACTTTTTCCTCTCTTTTTTTTCGAATGTAGCCCCAGAATCCTTTTTAACATTGAGAGAGATATATCCTAGAGTTGCATGAGCTATATGGCTTGATGGAAAATGCGTACTTCCATGTCAGAAGCAGCATAAATGGTGGAATGGAATGATCTTGATGTGTATGACAAGCTCTTAAGGATCATAGACACAGGAACTCATCATATAAAATTTCATGATTTTTAAGATAAATCCAGGAATCAAGCTTCTCTAGGAAAATGATCAATAGCAACTCAACTTTTCATGAATCATCTTTCAAGGCCTAGACTCAGATTAAGCATGTACTTGCACAGGTTTTGGGTTTAGAGCAAATTAAGCATTTAAGCTTCAGGAGAATCTAGGTCTGAAAACTAAGCACTTTTTAAAGGAATTACGGCGGAGCAACTATTCATCATCTCCAAGCATATATCATCAAGACCATTATTAAAGAGAAAAGCCAACTAGCAGACTCTAGCATTTTATTCAAACTAAGACCTTTAACTAATACTCAAATAACTAGCTAAAAACATAGGATAGTGATACTTATCATGATAACTGGGGGTGCTCTCCCCCAAGCTGGATCTTGAAGTGATTCTTGATTCATCCTTGGAACTTGTTTGCCTTCAGGTCCTTATTAAATTCTCCCTGTAAATATTAGTCTCGCACATACCCGAAGGAACAAATTCTAGGATTATGCTGTGAGCCTTCATGTGCCCACTTCTTTTTGGGTTTTTTTGAAATGTGTGGACCTTCATGTGCCCATGTATTTTTTTTTTGTGAACTTTTATATGCAAAAGGGATGCTAAATGCAAAAACATGTGAATGCAAAAATATATTTATTATTTTTTTTATGCCGCCACGGTACGGAGTACATGGTGCCTTAAAGAATGCAAAAGCAGAAAATATTTTTATGATTTTTTTCAATGCAGGTATAGGGAAATAAACATGCTAATCTAAATATGCAGTGCAGAATATAAAGATAAATACCGAGTTACCTCTCGGTGAGAGTTTAGAGTACTTACTCCCATGGCGTAGATGTAGTGGCCATTGATCAGTTGATGACGCGGGTAGTGATTGGTCTTCCGAAGGTGTACTTTGATCTTTCTTCCTCCAAACTTGTTTCTTCGGTGGAGACCTTTCTGGAGTAACAGGTTCAGAATACTGGGCTGGTAGAAGCTGAGCGGACTTCTCCTTAATCTCTTCTTCTATGTTCTTGACATCCGTCAACTTTGTGTTCATCTTGCATTGTAATTTCTGAAGGCGTCTCCGCGTTTTGTTCTTCTTGGGCTGCTCAGGATCAGTATAAGTATTGAAGTAGCAGCGTACCTTTTCAGTTCTGAAATGGAAGTGGATCTCGCCAGTCCTGATGTAGATGATTGCTCTTGTTGTGTTTAGGAATGGTCTTCCAAGCACGATGGGAGGATCTTGCTCATCTCCCATGTCTATGACTAAAAAGTCAGTCAGGACATAGTGGTCCTTTATCTTGACAGGTACATCTCGTGCAATTCCTTCCGGGAACCATTGTGATTGATCCGCCATCTGCAATATTATATATGTGGAATACAAAGGCAGGTCACCATATATTAATTCGTAGGTTACCTTAGACATTAGGTTGGTGCCCGATCCCGTGTCGCAGACAACTCGCTGGAAGTTCCATTGATTGATGGAGCAGTGGATTGATGGAACTCCAGGTCTTCAAACTTTGGCAGTAATGGTGAAGGGAACAGGTTCTCATTCTCTGATTGAATCGTGTTGATCATCCAAACTTCCTCCACATGCGGTTGAGGTCGATTGTTCTTCTTATTCCTCCTTCTATCTCTTCTCTTCTTCTCGACAACTGGCTCGTGTTCTTGGGGGTAAGGATATCGGGGGTGTGCAGGAGCTTTTAGGATCTTGTTCTTGAAATTGAATCTCTCCTTTCTCCCATTGATGGTGAAGACGATCTTAGCGGCGTCAGCGTAGATGATGGCTTTGGCTGTGGCAAGGAAAGGACGACCCAGAATGATTGGAGCGTTCTCACTTCCCCCAGTCTCAACCACAGCGAAGTCGGCAGCCACGTAGGAGCGTCCTACCCCCAGACATATGTCGTCTAGGATGCCCTCGGGGTAGCATACTGACAGGTCTGCAAGCTGCAAGCACATGGTTGTATACAATAAAGGTGAACCATTGATTTTCTTATATATTACCTTAGGCATTATGTTGACGCTAGACCCAGTCACAAAGTGCATTCTTGAAGGTGTAGGCTCCAATACTGATGGTGATGACGGGCCTTCCTGGATCTCCTCTTTTAGCGGGCATGCCCCAGTCAGTCCATTTTGGGCCTTCTTCTATCTTACTCGAACACAGATCTGCAGAGTAGATATCGACAAGATTTGCAGATTCTAATTCTTCCGGTTGGCCCAGAATCTTACCTGGGTTAGCCGTGGGAACAGATGATGCCAGCTGAGAAATCTGAGATTCTAGCATTTTATTAAAGCTATGTTGCTTCTTGATGGCAGAAGAAAAGCTTTCCATTTTATTACTAATAGTTTCGAGCATTTTATCATTGGAAGCTAACTTCTTAGACAGATTATCCATAATTCTACCCTGGTTTTGGACTAAGTCTCTTAAAGGTGAGAAATTATTGGAAGTATTATTACCTTGATAATTACCTGAATAGTTACCTGTGTAGTTGGTCCTCTGCTGAGTCCATCCTTGATTCTGCTGGGGACGATATTGGTTGTTATTGTTGATGTAGTTCACGTCCTCCGCCAGCTGAGGGCATTGACTCCCTAAGTGTCCAGTGTTTCCACACTCTTCACAGGTCATGCGGGATTCGAAGAGTTGCATGACTTCCTTCTTCTCAGGGGCTTTGTCTTCAAGCCTCTTCATCAGTAAATCCATTTTGTCAGACAGCATGTCTACCTCCTTGAGCTGGTGCATTCCTCTTTCTTTCTTGCGGGGTTGACGTTCCTCGTTCCAAGCTTGATTGGACGCCATCTTTTCCACAAGGTTAGTAGCTTGAGTAAGTGTAAGGGACAGGAAAGCACCTCCAGCTGCAGCATCCATCGTTTCGCGGGTGTTGGTAGAGAGCCCGTGGTAGAAGGTCTGCAAGAGCAACCAGTTTTCCATTCCATGATGTGGGCATTCTGAAATGTAGTCTTGAAAGCGCTCCCATGCTTCAGAAACAGATTCCTTGTGTTGCTGCTGGAAACTCGAAATTTTCCCGCGTAAGGCATTGGTTTTGCCTATAGGAAAGAACTTTGCCAGAAAGGCAGTAGAACACAATGTCCAAGTTGTAAATTTGTCTTTGTTGGAGTAAAACCATTGCTTCACTTGCCCCAATAGTGAGAATGGGAATAAACGAAGTAGGACTGCATCACTTGGCACATCTTTGATCGTGAAGGTGCTACATATCTCCAAGAAATGTTGAAGGTGTTTGTTGGCATCTTCATGAGCTTTTCCATAAAATTGGCTAGCTTGTACCATGTTGATCAGCGCAGGCTTGAGCTCAAAAGCAGCATTTCCTACAGCGACTGTCGGACCAGTACGAATGTTGTCCGGGGTCGGTGCGGAGTATTCGCGTAGGGACTTGTTTGCCATTACTTCAAACGTGGGTGTTAAGCTTCGCGCTGTTGAATCTCCCAAGGCAGAAGTCGTGGGCCGAGAATCAGGAGACCTGAGCTTTGACCTTGCCTTCCTTAAGATTTTCTCTGGATCTGAAACGAAGTTTTTTGGAAGATTCTTATTCATACATTACCCTGAAATAAGATAGACAAAAGTGGAAAGAACAAGGGTAAGCCTGTTTAAGCAATGATAATTTGGGTTCTCGATACATTATGTGTGAGAGATGCATGCATGCTATTACTGAAATTTTTTCATCTAGGCTATAGACTTTCTTTCCCCGGCAACGGCGCCAAAAATGCTTGTTGACATTGCTAACGTCATCGACTAGAAACGGATATAAGATCCATCTCTATTGACGGTACCAGAAATGCAAAGGTATATCTTAACATGATGCTAAGTGTATATCAGATGTTGCTTTCAGATTAAACTAAAAGGTGGACTCCGACACGATTCATAGCACAACTCGATATAGGTTGGCAGCCCTGACTGGTGTGCCAGAAAACGCATGGATATGGTACTCTTACATATGCCTTGGATCTCTAGAAAAGAAGATATATATAAACTGGGAATCCGCAAGCGCACAGATATGAATATACCATTGTAGCATTTTAACCAGGAGTAAAACCAGGTATCGTATTTATATTCTACCACAGGGAAAGAAGTCTTTCTAATCCATAATAGCTAATACATGCTCACCTCTCAGTTTTATAATGTAGAGTGGCCAAAATATATCAATTGCTATAAACAGGGGTAAGTCACATAAAGATAAAGATATTGATAGCATTGTTCAAGTCATAACATCATGAGCAGCTAGAAAGTGTCATTATAGCAAGAGAAACATAGCAAAGTCTAGTTAGAGAGGATACTCCTCAGTAACTCTAAACTATATGTCAATGCAAACTATGATTAGTGCAAACATTTAACAATCATGGAAGAAGAACTATTATATTAATGCATGGGGAGACTATCCAGGAGGATCAAGGCTGAAACTTGAAACAACCCAAACAGTATAAGGCTCCACTAGTCCTATACACGGGGGGTGGACTGCGAAGGACTCAATAGTGCTTTCACCACCACGATCTACCACACGACCCGGCATATAGGGTGCAATCGCAGATAAATACAATATAAGCACCACGCTTACACTGTCTTTTCCGTTCACCCATGTTAACAAATGATCTAGGTGAGGGTTATACGACTCCATACATGAATATAAAGGCAAATCAACTATGCTAAACATGTAATCATAATAAACACCAAAGCATATAATGTCGAATATAATCATTGATAAGAACATATGTCTGTATAACAAATGTAAGGAACTAGATAAGAACTTACAAGAGCGAAGCTAGATCAGTATCTCGATCAGCCTCTAGACGATCAGGAGCCAAGTAGACGCCTTGCCTCCTCCTAGATCTAGACTAGCTAGCTACTCTGCTATATGGTGTTTCTAGGGCGTAATATCTCTGACTTGATGACTTGATCTGGTGTATGCAAACTCAGGTTTCCAGATGCCTCTGCCAGGGGGCAGGGGGGCTGCTTATATAGCCCTGAGGGGTAGACGTGCACCGTTTGATTAAACCGACCTAACGAGTGGTTTAGATTGATCCTCATAGGCGGTGGAAGAACCTTCTGGAAGTAGGGCTGAGGTGGCGCCCGGGGGAGGCCGACCGGCCCCACCACCAGGCCGATCGGGCTGTGGTGGGCCCCCCTCGGGGCCCACTTCGGCCAGGTGGTCCGTCGCTTCTTCTAGATGCTTCTTTCTTGGGTGCCAAGTCACGTTGAGTTCCGGAGCCTTCTGGAGTCTTCTAGATTCGATTCTTTTAGCACTTTTTCCGAATGGTTCCTGGATTTATATAATTTACGAAATCTCCAGAAAAACTATTAGTGGCACCCTATTCTAAGTTGATATTAACATTTATGCCCTTTTCTCATGTTTAGTTGACTTATAAATATATAGGATAAGATGTGTCAACAACTAGCAAATGGATGAACTACTTACCAGACGAAGGGGAGTCTCGGGGGCCGATTGGAAGGGGCAGGCCGGCCGGCCTAGGCCGATCAGCCTAGGGGGCCTCCTCCTCTTCCTTACTCCAGTTTTCTCCGAGCTGCTTCTTACTCCCTTGTTGTCTTGTGTCCTCGTGCTCACAAGAATCTACCGCCCAAACGCTCTCGACAACTCCTTTGTTTTGAACGATGAGATCAACGCCTCCCTCCTTTACTTTGTCTCACTTCTTGTCTTCCATGCTTTATGTGCTTTCACTTATTTCCTGCAAAACAAAGTCATTGTTGCCCCCCCATGCTTGTCCTTTACATGTGCCCAAGATGCCAAATGATGGATCCCTTCCCGTGATGCATCATGGAGCACAATGTGTTAAGCAAACTCAAAATCCTCCCCTTAATCATGTTTTGACGCTAATCACTCCTCTAATTTTGAAAATTAAAAATTAACTCAGAGCTAGCAATGAGTCCAAATGTATTCTTAGAGGAGCTTTTAGGCATCAAAAACATTTGTAAGTCGAAAACTTTCTGACTTCCTTTATTTTGGTTGCACCAGGATCGTTTGCTTTCATTAATTGATAGCAAGGTCCTCCGGCTTGACCGTGGGGGTATGGGTTTAGGTTCTAATTTTGTCCAAACATGAGAGAGATAATTTTGAATAAATAAGTCAATGGGGCTTAGAAAAATTCTAAATCTAGAGAAATCGGTGGATGTCAAGTTGGATGAAACCAAAAATCAAATTTCCTAGGTTCACGCGAGTCCTATCATGCATCAAAGAAGAAAAAAAAAATCATTAAGGAACAACGCGGGGCTCTACTCGTGTGTTTTTAACATGTAAAACATGCCAACCTTAACATCATGGAGAGGATGGAAGGCTTGGATAGGGTCTGAATTTTTTGTTCTATTTTCTCCAAAAGAGGCAAATAAATCATGGGATGGCTCATGTCATTGGTTTAGGATCGAAAAGTCCAAATATAACGACCGAGCAAATAAAAGGTTCTCCAAAACTTGTTCCACATCTTAAGAGTTAACAAAATGTTTTGCGTAGCAAATTCTAAGACTCACTTACTTGAAGTTCGAAAATTTTCCGGGTTGCCCTCTCGGCAGCTTTATTCTTGATCGGGTTGTCCTCCCGGTAGCTTATTCTTGACTCGATGAACGGGTTGCCTCCCGCCTAGCGCTTCGTTTAAAGTCCGTAGCTAGACTTCTTCTCTTCTTCACTTCGGATCAATGCTCTTTGCGGGCGTTGCAATCTTGGGTACCCACTTTTGCACTATCCTTGGCTTGGCTGCAGGCTTTTTCTTCGGCTTAGTCATTTTTTTGGTCTTCACAGGCTGGCCTTCTTCTTTGGTCTTGACGGATGCAACATCTCCCTTGATCTTCTTTGCTTCCTCTTCCTTACTAATGTGATAGTGAGGTGGAATATATTTGAAGGACCGAATAGGTGACCAGAGAGGGGGGGAGTGAATGGGAGTCAATAAAAATTCTTCCCGAAGGTCGAACTCAGCCTATACCCCGATTGCCACTCCGAGTACTCGCACACAGCAAGGAAGCTCTAGACAAGGCACACACAAGCCTACAAGTCCTAGAGACAAGCCACGAATCAAAGAGCGAAAGCACCGGACAAGAATCAAAGTAATGGAAGCAAGTCTGCAATAGACCTCGCGAACAGTCCAGAGCAATCTACTGGGGGAGGAAACCCTAGAGTCCAAGAGAGAGAGATGCCATCCACCTCTCCGCTATTTATACGAAGTCCACCGGAGGGAGGTAAATGACCACGCTACCCCTACAACTTGAAATGAAGATACAGCCCCTCAGGGGCATTATGGTCTAGTCTTCATCGAGCGGACACGCTTCCACGCGACCTTGCTTAGCATCGGCGCAAGCCCCGCGATCACACCACGTGCCCCCCGCATCGAAGGTTCTCGAAGCTCCCGGATCATCGTCTCTGTCACCTCGGGCCTCCGGACTTGGTTTTGAGGCCCAAACCAAGAAACCGTCCACCGATGGTTTTGTGGGCAAACCAACAAACCCCGCGTGTTAGCTTCGGCCTCGATCCGCTACCTTGCACCGGCCCATGTTCACAACTTCAGCCCGCCAGTCTTGCACCACACGGCTCGTACTTGACCCCATCGGCCACCGGGTCCATCGAACCAAGCCTACTTGCCTCTCCATCACCCGGAGGCCGCCACGGCTAAGGCCTTTCGCGCTTGTTCTTCACCTGCACCGACACGAGTCAAACCGCAACCTGTACCTGCACACATAGCCAAGCTTCAGTCCACACAACGTTGTCAATCACTCATCACTAAGGAGCGACCCTCCACTAGTCCTCGGACACACCTGGTCCTCAATCTCCCCCTTGATGAGTGCATTGACAATACCCATAGTAACCATCATAGAGAAAAAGAAAAGAAAAACAACCACGAACACAAACTTCCAAGCAAGTGATCCAAACCCAAAGAACAAGTGGAAAACACGATCACTCGCCAAACCAAGTCTCAGCCCCCTAAGGCAAGGGCAACGGCTCAACACAGCCGAGACAAACAAAGCTCACAAAGAGCACACCACAAAGCACAAAACTCAGGCAAACCAAATGAGCTCCCCCTGCACATATGCAAACTCCCCCTGAGCAAATGCAGCCTCTTCTTCTCAATTTTTCTCCTCACAGGCAACATCTCACAAATGCATACCAATTTACCACAAAAACTCCCAATGCATGAAAATTCTCCCCCCCCTTGCATATATATATCCCAAAACTCTCCCCCTTGTTGACAATGCACGAATCAAGGTATATGAAGCAGTTCTCCTTGTTTTCATGAAAAATGCATGTCAAGGCATATATACAATCTACCAGGCTTCTCAAATATACAAAAAGCACAACAAAATGCTACAAATGAGACATAGAGCAAGCAAAGTAGACATGGTGTAGTTAGCACATTGCCATCAAGAAGGTAGAGACATATATGCATGTCACATGGCCAAAAGCAATTTTAAGCAAATTTTTACAAAGAAACATTCATCTCATGAGCGAAACCCCATGGATGGCAATTTGAGCACAAATACACTAGATCATCCAAAGTTTATACAAGATCACAAATTCTCATCACAAGATCATTACAAATGCCCACAAGCTACTCAAGTCATGTTAAAGCCACCGAGCCATGTGTCTACTTCTTAAAATGAGACTTCTCATGGTAGACAACATGCTACGGTTTAGCACCCAATATATGAATATCAAAACATAAAAACATGATTAGGAGCTCATTTTTCAAGCATAAAGCAATTCATACACCAGTTACATTTTCAAGTTTAAACATGGTACATGAAATGCCTTTGCGGCAAAAAGAAGCTTATGCTCCTCCCAAAGTGAACAAATAGGCTAAACATTTACAATGACAAATGGGTCTTTGACCCCAAGCAAAGAGAACATGATACTCAAGCACAAACTAAACTTGATAGAGGCATTTGAGCACCAATTGAGCATAGACAAGCATCTACTCATGAGAGACACAATTTTAGCATTTTCACAAACATAAGGCTATCTCATCATACATATATGGCAAAACCATCAAGAGCATAGCATTCACATCACCATTTACCAACCCAGCACATATCTCACACTACAAGGTTTTCCCCCTATTGCAACACAACTCTTAGGCAACACCACAAATTCGGTTGCCATAGGGGGGTACTATGGCACCAAAACAGTGATTTGGTTGTAATATGTGTGTCTATTGCTACACAAAAGTTGAGTTGCAATATTTATTTTTTGTGTTGCAACTGGTTGACGCTAATGCACCCATTATGAGGATTTGTGTTGCATTTGGTTGGAAATATTGCTACCCCATTTCTGCGTTGCATTAGCATTTTGTGGGTTGCAATAGAAAGTTGCTATGGCCACCATACTAGGGTTGGTTGTGTTTGAACGGCTATATCGCAACGTCTTATTTGGGTTGCAAATATATCTTTGCGTTGTTGCAATACATGGAGGGCTATTGCTTCGTTTGTAGCCTCAAGATGCAATATCGTGTACGTATTGCCACTAAATTTAGTCGTTGCACTATTTTTCGTGGTCGTTGCAACTTTATCAGAATTATTGCAACGAGGTATTCCTTTGTTGCGCTGTAATTTGTCTATCGTGACGCTTATGCGGGAGATCAAAACGACAATCAGATAGGGACTCATCGGGACCATTCCAAAATTCCAAGTCTTGGACGACGTCGGTCTCCATCAAGATCTCCATGACGGCGTCTAGGTCTCCATCTAGATCAATCTCCACGGCGAGCAATCAACATCTGTGTGGTGCCACGGCCAGTACTGTTGTCTTGATCTCGTATATATCTTCGTTCCCTGCATATATATGCATATTGCTATATCATGATCTAGGTCGTTTGAAACATGAATGTGGATTAATGGCATCACATGAAGATCGGAGTTGGATGCGCTTGCCTCGACACTCAGCGGATTGGCGGAACAATTTTTGATCTTTTTTCTCAAACCTTTACCGCCGCATCAGCGTGAGGTCGATCTATTGCGTGCCCATGTACTATGTGTCAATGCATGATCAGACATGACACCGTGTTTCCCATTCAAGTTCATTTAGTGACTAGAGGGTTTGCTGATTGTTTCATCGATGATGGTATCATTCAAGGCCAAACTAATACTTCATCAGCTGAGGGTCGTGTGAATCATGATGTCACTCCTGATCTCAATAATCATGATGCACAACCTACAGCTGATGATACAACACCTTATTTTGGAGAAGACGATGAAGAAGACGGTTGTGATGATAATCCTGCTGCCATTAATACTCTGATTAGATACATTATCAGTGGCACTATACATCATGGACGAACCAGAGATGATGAGGAGGCAGAAAAGCAGGCAGAGATTTTTTTGAAACTATTAGACCAGGCAAAGAAGGAATTGTATCCAGGATGCAAAAATGCAACTAAGGTCTCTTTTATCGTGGAGCTTTTTCAGATAAAGTGCATGTATGGCTTAAATAACGCGGCATTGGAGGCCATACTTAAGCTCTTTGGAAAGGTTCTCCCTAAAGGGCATTGTATTCCTGATTCCTTGGATAAAGTGCAAAGGGTGGTTCGAGACCTGGGCTTGGACTTTGTCAAGATACACGCATGTGGAAATGATTGTGTGTTATTTTTTGATAAATACGCAAATCTGGAGACATGTCCCATTTGTAAGCAGTCAAGGTGGAAAGTTGTTGAAAAAACCTGTGGTAATAATGACAGTGCAGTTGGTGCTACTACTGTTAAGAAGCGGTTACCAGTTAAGATCCTACGCTACTTTCCTCTTATTCCTCGGCTACAAAGAATGTATATGTCAAAGCAAATGTCAGAGGATATGCAGTGGCACAAGAAAGAATTGGTGAACAATGGGAAAATGTGTCACCCTGCTGACTCAAAGGCATGGAAGCACGTGGATTCAGAGTTTAAATGGTTTTTAGAAAAAGGAGGTCGTAATGTTAGGCTGGGTCTTGCTTCTAATGGGTTCAATCCCTTTGGCATGCAAAGTCTTACATACTCCATATGGCCTGTCATCCTGATACCTTACAATTTGCCTCCATGGTTGTGTCAGAAACAATCTAACTGGATCTTTTCAATGTTGATACCTGGTCCAAAATCTCCTGGAATGGATATTGATGTATATTTGAGGCCCCTGATACTGGAGCTCAAGGAGCTTAGGAATAATGGTGTTAAAACAAGAGATGCAGGGACTAAGAAGAATTTTACATTGTGCGCTATCCTTCTTTGGACAATTAATGACTTCCCAGCTTATGCTATGCTGTTTGGTTGGAGCACTAAAGGAAAGTTTGCATGTCCATACTGCCACAAACATACTGACTATTTGTGGTTGAAACATGGGAAGAAGCACTGCTACATGGCACATCGACGTTTCTTGCCCCCCGACCATCCATGGCGCAACAACGCGATCAACTTCAACAACAAGGTCGAAACCAGGGAGGCACCAGAACCACTATCTGGTGCACAGGTACTTGAGCAGTATGATACTTTTGAACAAGTACAATTTGGAAAGACCTTGTTATCAAAAAAAAGGAAGCGTGACGAAGACAATAGATGGCACAACTAGAGGAAGAAGAGTATTTTTTTTGAGCTCCCTTACTGGTCTTCTTTGCTCATCAGGCATAATTTGGACGTCATGCACATTGAGAAAAATATATGTGAGAGCATACTAGACACTCTGCTTAAATTGGACAGCAAATGTAAGGACGGGGAGAATGCCCGGCTTGACATGGAGCATCTACAGATACGACCAGATCAGCACCCTGTGATTAAAGATGATAAGTATACCTTGCCATCAGCCTTGTACGAGTTAGATAAGGATGCCAGGGAAAGTTTGTGTAAATTTCTATATGGAGTGAAGATGCCTGATGGGGTTTCCTCAAATATAAGAAGATGTGTTGACGTAAAGTCATGTAAGGTGTCTGGCTTGAAAACTCATGATTACCATCTAATTCTACAGAAACTTTTACCCTTAGTGGTGCGTAGGATTTTGCCAGAAGCTGTTGTCATCGGATTGATTCAGCTTAGTAATTTCTTCAATGCACTATGTTCAAAGGAGCTGGTGGAAGCAGAATTGGACAGGCTAAGCTGTTCAATTAGGGAGGTTGGTTGTCGACTTGAGATGATATTCCTACCTGCATTTTTTTGATATCATGATCCATTTGCCTATTCATCTAGCTGAAGAAGCTAAACTTGGGGGGCCAGTGTGTTACAGATGGATGTACCCAGTGGAGCGGTACCTACGCACTGTGAAAGGATATGTGAGGAACAAGGCTCACCCTTAAGGTTCAATTGCTGAGGGATACATACTCGAGGAGTTCCTTACATTCTGCTCAAGATTCTTGGACGTGGACACCAAAGAGAATCGTGTTGATCTACATGAAGCAGTTACTGTGAATGAGCCACCATCTGGTTTGAGCATTTTTTCTAAAATGGATTACAAGAGGAGAGGACAGACGGTCGACGAAATTCCACCAGATGAGTTTTGGAAGATGAGGCACTACATAATTTGCAATTGTGATGAAGCTAGACCATATGTCGAGTAAGATACACTACTCAACATCATTTATTGCTTGTAATTTTAAATTTCAAACAAATGGTAATATTCATTTGTTTGCAGTGCGCATTTGGAAGAACTAAAGGAATATGGAACCAGAAATCTTGATCAGCGACATGAGGATCAACTCATAAGATGGTTTGAAGGCAAGATCAGAGGTCTACATGCGAGAGGGGAAGTAAGTTCAGAGTTGTTTGCACTTGCTCAAGGACCGGATCCCCGACCTCGTACATTGAATAGATGTCATATCAATAATTGGCTGTTTCGAACCGTTAACATTGAGAAAACCCTTGTGACACAAAACAGTGGTGTGCTTGTCAAGGGTGAGAAAGGAGGCACGAACTGGTATGGGGTGATTAAAAGAATGATCTCACTGGAATTTCCTGGACAAAAAGAAGTTATTCTGTTCCAGTGTGACTGGTTTGATGTGCCTGCTGCCACAAGTACCAACAGAGGCAAAGGATACAGTAAAGATAAATTTGGGGTGATTGACATCGATACTACTCGACACAGGTATAAGAATGAACCCTATATTCTGGCAACACAGGCAGAACTGGTGTTTTATGTGAATCTGGTGAACAAACCCGGTTGGAGCAGTGTTATTTCATTGAAACCAAGGAACTTGTTCGCCATGCCTGAATTAGATCTTGAGGACTCAATTGCTGTGGGTATCGAAGGTATTAATTTGCTCGGTGAATACCAGGATTTGACAAATTGGTCAAGATTGGACAAGGAAGGCACAACCAGGGATGTCTCAGTTATTAATCAGGTGCGGGCCGAGGCAGTTGATGAACCAGACGATGATGTATTTGATGTTGATGATGAACATGATGCAGATGACACGTACATTGATGATGGAGTTGTTGCGCCAATTGTTCAAGATGCCCAAGATGATGAATTTTTCGATTGATACTTAGTCGATTTTGTTTGGCGTGTTAAGAGACAATTTATTCTTGCCATGACAATTGTTTTCAACATTTATTACATTGTTATGTCGTGCCCCAAAACTAAAGCATGAGGTGTATTTGTGGTCACTTTTCCCAAGCTGTTACATTCTCACTGCATTTGAATAATAAGTACTGTAATTTTGGCAAAGGTAGGTTCCTACCAGTGTAGAAGAATCTCTAGAAAAACATAACTTGTTATTTCTTTATTCTGGTTGGGACACATCATGAGCATGAAGCTTAATAGGAAGTTCTAGCAGATGATACACTTTACACCATTTTAGCCTCTGTAAACATGATTAACACTAAAGAACAAGGCATCGCATTCGAAACGAAGCCTACATTCATCACTACAGAAATACATGGCAAACCCCCTCCGGCTCGGCTCCCTACCATAGAAGGTTCGGCCTACGCAGTGTTGAATGTTGCCTCGCGCCACCGCCGGTGGAAGCGTCGGCCGACAGCGGCCCTGGTGGAGGGCGATAATCCTTATTTGCTTTGCAAGATTAACCCCACGAGTCCAAAAATATTGAGAATGCCCGTTGATGATCATCCGCGGACGCTACTACCCTTGAGCCTCGCCCTCAACCTTTTTGATGTACACAAATGCAGTGGCATCGGCGTCGGCCCCGCTGTAGAACCTGTAGAGGAGGACGGCCGCCACATAGGCCGCCCCTCTGTTCCCGGCCTGGGCAGCACGGTGTAGCTCGTCGAGGGGAGGACGTCGATCGCGGTTCCTGCCGAAGACGTCGTCCATCCTAGCGAGGCAGCCGGCCACCAGGTTGCCGGCTGCAGCCAGGCTACGAACGAAGACGTCGTAGCCGTCGGGGTCGGCATTCTACATCTGCTCGACTGGAACCCGTCCTAGTGCCAGGTGCCTACTGACGTCTCTGTCATGGCAGGGGCTGAGCATGCTCTTGCAGGTGGCACGTAGGCTCTGGAGGTCCTGCATTGGCCGATTCGATGTCGCACCGACTCGGCCAGTGATGATTGCCCGCAACTCAATCGGGAGTTGCGCGAGCGACCGGGGGTGCTCCCTCGATGCCATGGAAGGGAAGTCGTGCGGCGCGGAGCGTGAGATGTGGGCGGAGAGGGCGCGGCGACGGAGCGTGAGATGTGTGCGGAGAGGGCGCGGTGGGGGAGCGTGAGATGTGGGCGGAGAGGACTTTCCAAGAACCGGTGGCGTCTTTCTAGTTTCCAATAACCGGCGGCGGCCTCTCAAGTTATTTCCAAAGAAATTAACAACCGAACATCAGAAATGTCGTGTCGTGGCGTGGGTTCGAACTGGCGTGGCGTGGGTTCAAACTGGCATGTCGTGTCGTGGGTTCGAACTGGCGTGTCGTGGCGTGGCTGGGTGTCATTTCATGTGGTGTGGTGGCAACTTATAATACCAAAGTTTCCATTTGACATCATAATAAAGACTTGCACATATATACCAAAGTAGTAGCAGTGTACTAGCATTGACTACATCACTGTATTACTAGATATACATACACAGATACTTGTTCTCACAACCCAGAAATGCTACTTGTTACTATGGATTATTACATTACTAGATAATTCTAGCTATATATCATCTGGCACAAATGGGTAACCATGCTTGATCTCAAGCTGATTTGCAATCTCAAAAGACAGAAATGCATCCTTGGTGGCGTAATTCACCTGCCAGTCTTGCAAACAGCTCAAACCCCATAGCCTATGGTTCACTCTTCTGTCCTTGAACAGAGGTAGGTCTAGTACCACATTTCCAATCTTCTCCAGTGAAGACCTGTAACCATTTTGGTACAAATTGTTGTACTTGTCATCAACCTCAGAAACAAGCAGTTGAAGGTCTTTCCAATTAGAAATCGTGATGCCGCAGTCTTGCTCTAGGCGTTCAACATCATTCGAGATATGCGCTCCGACAAAGATGTGGCCTTCCTCACTGAGAAACTTGCTCAGGACATCAGGTAGCTTGTAGCCGGCATGGAGCACCTGGTAAATAAGGCAACGCGGCCCGACGCACAATTGCAACAATGCGACCTTGAGCTCGCCACTGCGAAGCTCAATGCACTCGGTGTCCAATCCAACGAGCAAACGATCTGGAGGAGGGCTACCTTTGATTTCTTTGATGTACTCCGCCACTACTCCCGCGTCGCAAGTGATTGTGGTCTTGATGCTCGGGTACCGCTCCTTGAAGAATTCGACCTCATGGACCGAAGTTGGGGCCGGTCCCGGATTCGGCGAATGCCGTGGACGGACGACGGCGGGGCGCCATTCATCCCAGCCACTGCCTACTCGAACGTCGACAGCATCAGCAGCGGCGTCCCACACATCCACGGCGTGACGCTTGCCACCCTATAGTACCAATCCGAGAAAACAGAGTTCAGAATCTTAATCAATCTCGCTACAAATCCACGACTACCTACACAATGTGCATGCTGGCTGCGAAGGGCTGACGCGGTGGCGATTGCTCCGCCTGCAGCACCTTGGTTGGTGTGGGGGCCGGCGGCGGCGGTTGCCCCGACTGCATCCCCCTTCCTTTCAGGGGCGGCGCTACCTTCTGCTGCCTCGCATCGGGTCATCGCGGGTGCCAATCTTCCTTCAGAGCTAGGTGGCGTGGCAATGGCATCCGAGATTAGAAGCTTGGCGGTCGCCGGAGATAGCTGAAGGCAAGAAAACCCTAGTTTTGATTGGACAGTTTGAGGGAACAGGGATGAAGCAATATTCTATGTTGTCTGTCCAACTTCGTCTATAACCTAAAAGGAAGTGGGGACACAGCTTCGTCCACACCATGAGTGCTCGTGTAGTCGTGCGGCTAACTGGTCCCACGCACGGGGACGATGACGCAAATTGCTTCTGTTATCAAAAACCTTCAAAAATTGACAGAGTTTGAATATAGTTGTCAAAAGTTGTCAAATGAAAATTTCTTGAATACCAAACCTTTACAACTCGTCAAGGCCTACTATCTTAATTTAAGTCATTAATCCATTTGACTGAGTTTGAATAGGACAAATTTCAAAATTCAAAAAATGATATCTACAATCGATATTTTTTAACACCAGATGATGTCAAATGGAAAAGTTGTGAATACCAGAGTTTCATATCTCAACAAGATCTACGAACTTTATTTAGGTCGGATTTTCATTTCAGAAAGTGGTACTACACATTGTTCATTAACCTAGGATCACTCACATAGTTTAAGAAACTTGGTTGGGGACATGCCAATTTTGTACTACATGATAGTACCACTTCGTCAAATGAAAAACCGTCCAAAATAAACATGGTTCATCTCGATGAGCTATGAAACTTTGGTGTTCATCACTTTTCCATTTGACATCATCTAGTGTTTGAAATAAATCAATTCTAGATATCAATCTTTGAATTTCGAAAATTTGATGGTTCAAACTTTGTAATTTCGAATTGCACTGGACACATGAGATAGATTTTTGTTTTCTAAGAATGTGGGGCAAAAAACCACCTGAGTTGGACATCATACGGGTAATATAAACATGTTTTAAGTTTTGATTAAGAATCAAAATACAAAAATAAGTTCATCACTTGCCGACAGGTGGGACCCGCAAGTCAAACGCAAGGAAGAAAAAGCAACCGCGAGGTAGTCGTCTCCTTGATCCGTGGCACGCTCATGGGTTGCATCCCTTTGGTGTGGGGTTTCTGTGTGGGCCCTTCGTGGTGGGCTCCATTTGTCAGCCGCTTGGGGTGGAAAACAACTGGTGTCAACCGCACCCTGTGTGTGCCTAGACGCCCCCGCCTGCCCCGACGTTTCGCTTCTTGTCTCACCCCTTCCCAGTCGCCTCGCTACAGTAGAAACCACCCCACCACCGCCCAACTTCGACTACTTTCCAAACCTCCCCACCGCCGGACCCGCACGCCAAGATGGAGCCGGGCTTGCCCGCAGCGTCGAGGGTTTCTCGTTGCCCTTCCTCGCCGAATGCCGCATTGCCGGCGGCATCCTCGACGAGCCTGGAGACGGGGTCCTCGATGAGACCGGCAGTGGAGGTGGCGATGCTGGGGTGGTTTCCTTGCCCCGATGTTCGCCGGGCATCCGAGGAAGTGGACGCTGAATCCGCTAGGATGCCTCGGAAGCGGCATGCCGACAATGAGGGTTTTCAGCACCCCAACGCTAAGAAGTCGAAGCCGGTGGAGGAGTCCGGCGAGGAGTTGTACTCCCGCAAATGGCAGGACTTCAGATGGGAGTTTCTGGTAACTTTTCTTACTCGTACCAAATTTAAGTTCCCCCTTTATTATTCGAGAACTCAGTCTTTAATTCCTCTGGTTGTTGCTTAGTACATTGAAGTGATTATTTTTGTGTGAGTGCGAAATTGTTTCTGAGTCATAATCAATTCTGGACTTGCAATTTAGGATTTCTTGACTAGGGTACATGTGGAAATTTTTGGTAGAGATCATCTAGTTAAGAATCAATGAGCAAATCCATCTCAACATTTTGTGTAGTAGCATTCTTGGTACACTAGTGTTTATGTGAATTTTATCTTGGACAGTTTGAAACAATTTTTTGCTCACCTCTGATTGCAACATGATTAATCTTAAGTTCACAAGTGGAATATTGTTGTTCATGTCTTGATTTCTTAATTCAGGATCTTGGGCCGAAGCTGACATATGAGTTCAACTTCGCACGAGTTAAGTTGTTCGTGGAATGCAACGACGACAGTGACGATGAGCTCTGCCTCCCGGGCCCCAACCGAAAACGTCCTACTGATGCCGAGGTATTACCTTCATTCCTAGTGTTGACTATGTTCAGTTTCATTCAAAATTTGATGTACTTATCACACTGATAATGCATTGTAAAACCATTTCAGATTGAGGCTAAGGTGGAGGACCTCCGGCTGGCGATCAAGCACTGGGCACTCCCGTAGGCACGCCTGCAAGGAATGATAGATAGCTTTTGTGTAGTGAACTACTCCCTCATGAACATCTAGATTTGATGAATGAGGCTTTTGTTTAATTAACTTGTGTAATGGCATTACTTTAGTGGAAATATATGGTAGCTAGTGAATGCTACTATTATTATTACCCTTGATCATCCTTCTATTTTTGCTTGATCCTTGGCTATTTGATAACCCAATTTGCATAATAGCCCCAGTGCTCTGTGATCTCTGCGAAGACAAGGAGATAACCTTGCATCAATTCATAAATCAGGAGGGGGATCTAGTGTTTTCAAGATGGCTAACGCCCATCCTCTTTGAACAATGGGTAAATATTGTTGACAAAGCTTTCAGCTTCAGATTTCAAAACCAGGGGGATGAGGTGAGTTGGAAATGGGGGGAAGAGATCCTTTACCACAAGATCAGTATATGATCAGCTCACAAAAGATGATGCTGGGAGGAACTATAGTCATATATGGAAATCTAAGATTCCATATAAGATAAAGATTTTCACGTGGCCTTTGCTTAACTCTGTTCTGTAGCTGTGATCCTGGGAGACCTGGGATGGTAGAGGAGCGAGTATCTTAGCTTGAGTCAGGCTAAGGGTAGCGAGTGTCCTCTGCTTTTGAACTTCCTCGTTCTAGTTCGTTCATGAGCGTTTTATGTGTATTTCTGATTGACAAATATAGAGAAAAATAATTATAAAACATAGAAACGAAAAAAGTACAAGTAGGACGAGAACATCTCATGGACGAAAAAAGGAAATCATATCATGAACACAGCTATTCATGCAGAGATGTACATAAGCAAGCATGAACACAGCCATTTATTAGTTGTCCATCAGGCACAAGCAAGACTTGCGCACAGAAGCATCATACATCAGTTCATCAAGACTCCATAAGTCCATCAACCTCAACAAGCTCAAGGCTTCTTAACAAAAGTAATAACTAAACAAGTGCAGGCCAACATCACAAGCTGACCACCAAACTAAGTCATACACACTACATTCCATTATTTATAGCAAGCACATTACTAAACAAGCTTCTATTTTGTTGCTGCCTCAAGTTCAGCAACCTTTGCCTCTAGTTTTGCCACTCTTTCTGCCAGCATAGCATTCTTTTTTCCAGTTTCGGCAAGCTGATCCACCAAAAATGATTCTAGTCTTTCATGACTTTGTGCTATGGCATGAAGCATTGTCCCAAGGCCTTCCATCCTTGCATTCCACATGTGGATTGCCTCCCAGATTGAGTCAATGTCATGTGGAGTTACACCAACTACCTAAAACAAAGGCAAACTGATGCATTAGAACCATGGATCAGTGAAGATACAAGCACATGTGATCAATTCATACAGAGATGATGGACATTTGAAGCAATATATGGAACGAGTTCAACATTTTTTGTTAGGAACATCACCTCCCTAACAGACCTAGTCATCCATGAGTGCATCTAGCAGAAGTAAATTAAATTGGTTCTTTATGTAGCATCAGAGAACCTAGGAAAAGTGAATCTTGGTCCACCAGGAGCACAACTAGTCCATGTCTAAAATAGAAAACCCCAAATCCATGACTAGTTAAGACTATGTTTACCACAAATCCATGTCTAGTTATTATAGTTAAGACTGATCCCATTCACCTAGGTTTACCACAAATCCATGTCTACAGTAGGAAACCCCAATTACAAAATGATTATACCAGAGGATCGGTACTAACCTGGGGGGACTGAGGAGGAGGGGGCATCGCGTTCCTGGTGCGTCCGCTCCTCACCAATCTTCCTCGCGAGTCGCGCCCTTGGTTGGTGGAGTGGTGCTCCACTCGGGGCCCCGCAACAATGGCGGCCGCTGGAGGGGAGGCGGCAATGCGGGTGTGACTCTGCATGCTACGGCCCACTACACCCGGGGTGGAGCCAACCATCACCGGCGTTGGAGGAAGCCAGCGGCGAGAGCGAGGCAGAGATTGCGAAATAGCTGTAAAACTAGAACAGAGATTGGGGAGAAATCAGGAGGAAAGGGGCAACAGATATCCCCATTCGACCGAGTTGTGGGTCCCACCTATCGGCAGGGTTGTGGGTCCCACCTGTCGACAAAGTTGTGGGTCCCACCTATCGGTAGGGTTGTGGGTCCAACCTGTTGGCCTAAACCCGCGAGAGATTTCCCCATTCGACAGAGTGGGTCCCACCTGTCGGCGCCCAGATTGTGATGTGTTCTTGAGTTGTTCATGGACCTAATTAACTTGATTCTTTGATTCGTAATCACAGCTTCAAACTTGTTTAGATTTCACAAATGAAGTCCAAATCAGGAAATTTTTTTCCTACATTCTTATAAAACAATAATCTAGCTCATGGTGTCCACTGCATCTCATGTTAGTATGTTTCAACAATCATAAGTAAGAAATAGAACAATTCAAACTAGAATCAAGATTTTCAAACAGTAGATGATGTCAAATGGAAAAGTGATGAATACCAAAGTTTCATTGCTCCTCGAGATGAACAATCTTTATTTTGGTCGGTTTTTCATTTGACGAATTGGAACTATCATGCAGTACAAAATTGACATGTCTCCAACCAAGTTTCTTAAACTATGTGAGTGAACCTAGGATTAATGAACAATGTGTAGTACCACTTCGTCAAATGAAAATCCGACCCAAATAAAGATTGTTCATCTCGACGAGCAATGAAACGTTGGTATTCATCACTTTTCCATTTGACATCATCTACTGTTTGAAAATCTTGATTCTAGTTTTGAATTGTTCTATTTCTTAATTATGATTGTTGAAACATACTAACATGAGATGCAGTGGACACCATGAGCTAGATTATTGTTTTATAAGAATGTAGGAAAAAATTTCCTGATTTGGACGTCATTTGTGAAATCTAAACAAATTTGTAGCTATGATTATACGAATCAAAGAATCAAGTTAATTAGGTCCATGAACAACTCAAGAACACATCACAATCTGGGCGCCGACAGGTGAGACCCACAACTCTGTGATTACGTGTCCTCCCTATGAAAGCGCAATTTTCTTAAACCCAATATACCCTGGGACCCCCCTAATTCAATCAGCAACCTGATCTGGCGGTGGCGGTTCTTTTCCATCTCCCCTCACATCTCGCCTTCACCTTCTACCTCATCCTCGCCGGGGAGCACAGCCTCGCACATCCTATCAGCCCCCGCGCGTGACGAACTGCAATCACTCCATGGAAAAGGTCGCCGCGGCACGCTACGAGGTGTCGAGGCTGGTGCAACTGCCGACGGAGCTGACGATTGACATCGTCTCTCGAGTCGCTGCTCAGTCAGAGGACGCGCAACCTGCAAGGCAATGTGCGTGGTGTGCGGCGCCACCACGGTTGGACGACTCCTAGCCCTGAAACGTGTCCTGTGGTGTCAATTCTACCTCGGCCCCGATTATCGCGCGGCGCTCATCACCACACTGGCCACCGTCGGCAACCCGGAGGCCTTGTTCCGCAGCAGGTTGTGCCTCGCATTATTGGGGAACAAATGCAGCGTATTCATGCCGTACCTCGACCAACTAAGGCACGCCACGGAGGCGGGCCACAAGGTATCGATGTACGCCCTCGCCCTCTTCCTCTACAGGCCCAACAGCGGCGAGGTCAATGACGACGAGGCCCGGTGGCTCCTGCGCTTGGTGGAGGGACCCGAAGAGGGGGCGACGGCGCTTCCTTGGAAAAACTTGACTTGTACAAAATGCCGCTCCAGGATCATTTCGGCGACATGGGACTTACGGCCGTCGGCGGCGGTTGCCGTGCCGCCGGTGCCGGTGCCCGTACCTCGCCAGGACGATTTTCAGTGTGCAGGTCGCGGGTGTGGCAACCACGCAGGATGGCATGCTTGGTACTCGTGGCGTAGGTTCTGCAGCGAGGAGTGTAGGATCCGGAACGAGTGTGATTGGTTCTTCTTCACACTCAAGGAAGTGTTAATGATCTGATACAAGGTAAAAAGTTTGTGATTGCTGATATGTTTTGATTAATTTGTTCCAGACATGATGCACCATAAAAGACATTCAGGATTTCAGTTTACATGTTTGCTTTCTTTCTTTTCTGCTACTCATCAGGAATTCACTTTACATCTGGAATTCTTATGTTCTGAAACTTCAGCTGACTGCTAAAATTCTTTCAGTTCACAGGATTTCAGTTATCAGGAATTCAATTATTCTAACAGTTCGGTGAATGCTTTCTTTTTTTCAGGAAATTTATCTGGCACTGAGGAGGGACCTTGCGGAGAGGCTTTGGTGTCATTTTAGGCAGAACTTTGAAGAAATCCAGGAAATATTTAACAAACGCCCAAACTACCGCGCTACCATGACTGGGGCCACCACGTTGTTGCGACAAATGCCGGGTTATTAGAGTAGTAAGTCGTGCGTCTTTAGTTTCCCTCCATAATCCCCTCGCAAAACCAATCTACATCTCGGTCAGTTAGGGGCCTGGTAGTCGATGACCACCGGCGCTGCCGCCAAGCTGCTTCTCGCCTTACACGAGGATGCCGACGTCCAGCGAGGCGGCAAGGGTGACCCCTTCGTCGTCTGAAGCGCTGCGCACACCTTCGTCGGCCATGCTACCTCTAATGTTCACAGTAACCTCTGGTACGGCGACTGCTGAACCTACCAGCAGCATGTCCACCAGGGCTAGGGCGACGACTGCGCTCTTTGGGTCATCACCTTCGTCCCAAAGAGCATCACAAGGTTCGGGCGATGCAGAAGCAATCGTCGACGGCCTAGATGCAGACCAAGATGTGGTACCTTCATCTCAGGACGAGACGACCGAGGCCAGGTACACTGTTTCCGCATTCGATCTTTCCCCTCGTACTGCCACCTATATTTCATGCATTTGTGCACGCACTGGTACCCTAGATTTCATGCATTTGTTCACGTGTTTTGCCCACAAAATTTCTTCAAATTATTGAAATGCCATCGATGAATGCGCAGATCAAAAGATGAGGAGATTTGGACCGTGTATATGATTGAAAAGGGTAGAGATGGGGAGGCAGATAAAAAAATACATGTAAACCTCTTGGGAAACAAATCACCCTTGAAAACATAAACAAGTTGAAACAAAAATTGGAGTATCGGAACAGGGACTTGGTTTACTACAAGACTAGAATTCCTGAATCTCCTGCGGAAGCAACACTCACTGAGATCAACTACGATGTCGATGTAGCAAAAATGAAAAAGATTCACGAGGAGGAGATGGTGATCAGCTTAGTTGTATCCAGAGAGCCAATACCTAAAAACCATACCATGCCCATAACACCATTGAAATCCAAAAGTGTTTCCACACATGATGATGATGATGAAGAAGTCAAAGAATCTGAATTAGATGAATACAAACTTTGGCTAGCTGCAATGCATAAAGAGAAGAAAGCCTTGGGTAAGATATGGTACAGCCCAATATTTGTATATATATACTCATGATTTTGCAGTTCACTCATATGATTGAAATTAATTATGGATCCTTTTTCAGAATTAAAAGACATATTCAGGGAGGACACAATCGACACATACCAAGAATACCTGAATGTTGCAGGACTACTTGATGACATCGGTAATATCCCTCTCCTAATTGGAAAGCAAATTACCATTATTTGTCAGACTACAAATTATGCTAGCTCATCATGCCACAAAATTGTCTGCAGAACGGTATGTGGACCCCACCTTTATTTTGCAACACAGGGATGACATGAACCCAACACCTCCAGTGCAGCCTCCATCTCATGCTCGGTGTTGGAAATAGCAGGAGCAAGGAGATGGTAACTTGTGTTTAATAGAAATTACATGTCTATGCATAGTATGTTTTTTTGTGGGTATTATTACATTTTGTTCCCATGGAATAGGCACACAAAATGTGAAGAAAAGAGAACGCGGTCCCGTAAGAGCCTTGAAGGTAATCGCCAAGAGAATCAAGGCGGGCAAACAACAGTTGGACATTCAATTCTCCAAACATGGAGGACCGGTAGGTGATAACTACCGCTCATTCGTTGATGAAGTAGTCATGTATACAAGGAAAAGGACGCCAGTCATTGGAGTGAAATCGTGGAAACATGTCAAGAAAGAAGTCAAAGACGCAATAGCAACTGATGTATTGGTAATAATAAACTTTGCTTTTCAATACAATTCAAATAAAAACTAACATAACAACTCACATAGTATTTGCATGCTATTGTGATTATATAACAAGCAAAGTGGGACATGGAGGATAATGCTGATTCAAGGGAAAAGATATGGGACATTGCTAAGGAGCGTTACAAAGGATGGAGTACAACTTTTAGTGCTACGGCCAGGACATACGACAGCTACCAACAGAGAATGTTACATAAGCCTAAAGAATTAGATATTGTTGAATGGGACTATCTGTTGAAGTATTTCAGTACTGCTAAATTCAAGGTTTGTTCCACATTGTTACTATTACTGAGCAATACATTTTTCATACAAATGGCAATGTCTGAGTCTTTAAGATTATTGTTCATAACTTGACATTCTATAGGAAAGGAGCGCACAAAATTCTGTGATTTGAGGCCAACAAATGACAAGACATTTGTCAGGCTGTAAGCCTTATTCTCAGTGCAGCTTTGAGAAGGTAATAACTGGAGAAGCACATCTCCAACCTGTCTTGCAGGATGAATAACTAATTTGTTATGTTCTTGGCTTAACAGAGAGACCCAGAAACTGGTGAAGAGCCCGATGATATGCAACTTTGGTGCTTAACACACACTAAGCATGGGGAATGGACAGACGAACAATCTAAAAATGTCTATGTGAGTTCTCAATGAATGAGTACATACATTACTATACATAGTCCATGCAACTATAGAATGCTAGCAATTTCTTGTTCAACTAACTCCTCCATCTGTGCCTTGTAAATGTTAGGACAAAGCAAGCAGCGTTATTGCTGAGGCGGAATCAAATGCAGAGAACAACTTCGTTTCCCAAAAGGAAAAAACGACATGTTCCAGAAGGCATACAAGGAAATCACAAAGTGCAAATCAACCAAGTTGCATGGTAATGGGTACCTGGCAAAAAACCCAACTAGAAGGCAGCTGCTCCATGCGGAGCGCTAGGAACAAATTCATAGGGAAGAGCTACAGCATCAGGAACACGTCGAGCTCATGGACGCATTTGGGCTGCTACAAGAAAAAATGTCAAATTGGGAAGAAGAAAGGGAAGCAGAAAGGAGAGAACATGCACGACAACTTGAAGAAAGTAACAAGAAAAGGGAGGCTGATCTGCAACAGCTTAGGCAAGAGTTCCTATCAATGCTGCAAGCAGCAAATGGACATGCACAATTTCCAAAGGTACTGGTCAAGCTAGTTGCATGAATGACTTTCTTTACTTAGGTTTTATATCTGAATGTCTGTATCCTTTCATAGATTGTCCTGCCAACATCTGTCCAACCAAACAACAATGTCACTGAATCTGCCGACGTGGCGGCGGCTGCATCAATCACCCAGCAAAACAACAATGTCACTGAATCTGCAGACGTGGCGGCGGCTCCATCAATCACTACAACTGGAAATGTACAGACAGACTCCAGGAATGTGCTCTCTTCTACTCAGGTTGTTCTTGAATTCACAACTTTTTACTACTACATCTCATCAGTTACTGATAAAATGACGCCTAATCTTTTCCTTCCTAATGATTGGTTCATAGGAGAAGGAATCTGAAGTCGTTGCTAAACAAGTCATTCGCAAAACCAGAAGTACTAAAGCTGTTAACAATCCTGAAGCACAATCCGCTGCCCCCCCCCCCCCCGTTAAACAAATTTCATCTCAACAGCTACAGGTACAAGCTGCACAAAGGAGACGACAAAGCACCAAAAAGATATGAGGTGAAATTTTTGCAACTCCTCTTCCTGCTGTGAATGTAATTCATGTTACAGCTGTCAAAGTGTGTTTTGGCTGTGATAATTATTTGATGTCATTCTGATAATTTTATGAATCGCAATCAAACTATGGTTTGCTACATGCTGTTGTTGCACAAATTCCAATATTAGATTATTTGATGCTAGCTTAAAAATGTTGTTGATTCTTTTCAGGAGAGACTAAGCCATGTCGAATGGAGCAAACAGGTGATGCGATCTCCTTGCATTGAAGTCACCCTTTGCTGATCAAGTGTTGGGATCCTCTCGAAGTCACCATTTGCTGACCAAGATCTTCATTTCCTATCAAATTAGCCTACTATGTGTTGAAACAATGTCCCGTCCGAAACTTTTCAGTATTTCAGTACTTCGTGTGTCATGTAATAACTCAGTGGATGGTTGAATGTTGTTTCATGAACTATAAATGCATAATTATATATACCTGATGATGTTATTTAATGTTTCAAATTATTGCTGCTATATAAATGAGCGTGGCAGAATACACCTTTCGTTGCAAAGGATAAATCATCCAATCACAACCCGTGTTTTTCGTTGCCAAAAAGGAACGTGGCAATAGTAAGGTGCACTTGTAGCAACCCTGTATCATGGTGGTAACAGAGACATGAACTTTTGGCAACCAAACCATTTTCGACGTTGCAAATGATAAGTCATCCTTTCACAACCCTTATTTTTCGTTGCCAAAAAGAAAAGTGGCAATAGAACATTCAACTTGTAGCAACCCTGTATCATGGTGGTAATAGAGACTTGAACTTTTGGCAACCAAACCATCAAAGCAATAATAGAGGACACATCTTACAACCAAGCAAACTACGTGGCAATAGAGTGCCAAACCTATTGCCTCCATCCTATATATATTGGTTGTAATTGAATGTTACACCTATAACAACCATCCACATGTTGCGTGGCAATAGCGGATACCACCTATAGCAACGTAACCAATTTCGTGGCATCAGACAATACTACCTATAGCATCAAAATCAAAATTTGGTGGTAATACAGGAAATCACATATTGCACCCAAATAACTTTCATGGCAATAGAGGTGCTTCCCCTATAGCAACCACAATTAGAGCGTTGCAATACAAGACTTTGCAACGCGAGTTTTTTTGAATTGCAACGCGATTGGTACGATGCAATTGCACCTATGGCAACACCAAATGGCAAGTAGAGGAGGGAGCCGATCATGCTCCGGTACTCCTTCTGGTCCACGGGTTCGCCATCCTCATCCGCGTCCAAAGCCGTAGTGGTACCCATCGGTGTAGTCAGCGGCTTGGAGTCGTTCATGCCAAACTTCTTCACCATGTCCCTGGTGTACTTCGCCTGATGTACAAATGTCCTGTCCTTGCACTGCTTGATCTGTAGTCCTAAGAAAAACTGCAGCTCGCCCATCATGGACATCTCAAATTCCCTACTCATGTCATCTGCAAATCTGGCAACAAGATCATGAGAAGAGCCACCAAAGATTATGTCATCCACATAAATCTGAACAATCAAAAGGTCATTCCCATGCTTAAGGACAAACAGGGTCTTGTCAACTGTGCCCATCACAAATCCCTTACTCAGCAAAAACCCTCTCAACCTCCCATACCAAGCTCTAGGTGCCTGTTTCAACCCATAGAGCGCTCTCTGGAGTTTGTATACACGGTGTGGGTATTTCTCGCTCTCAAACCCCGGGGGTTGCCTCACATACACTTCTTCCTCTATTACCCCATTCAAGAAAGCACTCTTCACGTCAATTTGGTACAACTTGAACCCTTTAGCCACGGCAAAGGCTAGAAGGATCCTAATTGCCTCCAAACGGGCCACAAGAGCAAATGTCTCCTCATAATCTATACCCTCTTTCCGGTTGAACCCCTGAGCCACCAACCTCGACTTGTTTCTCACAACCATCCCATTCTCACCCTCTTTGTTCTTCCACACCCACTTGGTACCTATGGGATGGCAATTTGGTGGTGGATCGACTAATACCCAGACTTGGTTTCTCTTAAAATTCTCCAACTCCTCATGCATGGAATTCACCCAATTCTCGTCAGACAAAGCATGTCGAATATCTTTGGGCTCAAAAGAAGCGACAAAAGTAGAGTGAGCGAAATGAGATGTGTTCCTTGACCTCGACCGTGTAGTGCGTTCATGAAGGTCACCTATGATCGTCGTCGGTGGGTGATCCACCTGTACTCGCCGGGGTGCCTCTCGCCTAGACACAATCTCCCCCTTAGCAGCAGCCTCCACTCGAACAGCCTCAGTCGTAGTTGGTGTAGGGGATGGACCATCCTCGATCGTCGTCGTAGTAGTGGAAGTAGCTCGCACATAATCAGCCACGGGAGCATCACCTCCATCATCGTCTTCATCTCCATCTCCATCTTGCTCATCCTCAAAGATCCTCACTCCAATCTCCTCGTCACATGCACACTCAAAAGCAGAAGAGCTACATGGCTGTGTCTCATCGAAGGTTACCTCGCAAGTCTCCATGATTCGGTTAGTGTCAAGGTTGAGCACACGATATGCTCTAGAGTGAATCGCATAACCGAGGAAAATACCATCCGAACATCTAGATTCAAACTTATCCAACTTGCCATTCTTTAGAATGAAACACTTGCAACCAAAAGCTCTAAAGTGACTCACCTTGGGTTGTCCCTCATGCGTCAGCTCATAAGAGATCTTCATCTTAAAGGCACGAAGGAAGATGCGATTTGAGACATAGCAAGTGGTATTGATCGCCTCGGCCCAGAAACGCCTAGGAATCCTATGCTCATCGAGCATCGTCCTGGCCATCTCACAAAGGGACCGGTTCTTCCTCTCCACTATGCCATTCTGGCAAGCGACGTATGGAGAAGAGTACTGATGATCGAGACCAAGATCACTGCAAAAGGCATCAAAATGAGAGTTCTTAAATTCCGTGCCATTGTCACTACGTATAGCTTGAATGGCATCACCATGTCTCTCATTCTTCAACCTCAAGATCAAGTCCTGAACAAAGCCAAATGTCTCACTCTTATCCTCCAAAAAGAAAACCCAAGAGTACCTCGAAAAATCATCAACCACAACAAGAACATACCACTTCCCACCCGCAGAGCGAACACGAGCTGGCCCAACCAAATCCATGTGCAACAGCTAACAAGGTCACTCAGTAATGACCGCAGTCAGAGGGGCGTGAGAAGCAACAACCATCTTTCCATGCCGACAAGAAGCACAAACCAAATTCTTCTCGAATTTCAACTTAGGCAATCCTCGGACAAGATCAACACCACTCAAGCAGGAAAGCAACTCAAAGCTCAAGTGTCCCAACCTCCTATGCCATTTCCAAAGCTGGGCCGAAACGCCTGCAACAAAGCATCGAGGAGGACCAACAGACTGGGAAAAATCGGCACGAAAGATTTGACCCTCGGGGACGATCGCACAGACAAGATCGCCTCGAGAACCAAGCACACGAGAAGCACCCGACTTAAAACGAACCTCAAAACCTTCGTCAAGCAACTGAGATACTGACAACAGGTTAAAACCAAGTGACTTGACCAAAGCCACACTTCTTAAGGTCACCTTGCTACTCACCTTCACCAAACCTTCAGCAAGCACTCGTCCTCTCCCATTGTCCCCGAAAGTGATGTACTCCCGCGTACTCACCGGGGTGAGGCTAGAGAACCACCAATGATCTCCGATCATGTGTCGTGAGCAACCGGAGTCGATCAACCAAAAGTCCTCCAAGCCTCCCATCTGCAATAAAAAATGAGAACGCGAATGAGCAAGTGACTCAACACTAGGGTTAGTACCAAAGGAGTCAAACCAGTGTCGAGCCATTTGCTCAAAAGAAGGGTTAGCAAAGTCCATCCTACCAAAACCCCTACGCGGAGCCCTCTCACACCTACCACTAAAGGACCTGTCACATCTCACTGGAGGAGTACGCGCACCACGAGAGGGAAAACGCGGCCCGTAGTCCATCTGAGAGCCAAAGCTCCGATCGTGTCTCCCAAACTCGTAACGATCACGAGAAGGAGCATGTCGAGCCAACTCACCACGCCCAAACCCAACACGCCTATCTCTCTGAGGAAAACCACCTCCACCTCCACGAGTGGGAACTGTACGCACATACATCTCACCCCTAGGTAGAGGCCCTCTACGAGGCTCAGGCACACCACGAGAAAGGTGGTACCTGTCCTTGTTTGCCATCTCCCTAGCAAACATCTCATCTCTCTTCCTCCTGAAACAGAACTCATCCTTATGCCCATCCCTCCCACAATACTGACAATGGAAGCGGATCGGCTGTGGCTTAGGCTGTGGCTTCTCTACAGGCTTCTCAACAGCCTTCTCTCCTGACTTCCCCTCAAAGACATTCCCCAGGTTGCTCACAAACTTGATGGGTTTCTGGTAGTTTTTTGTTTTGTGGGGGAACAATGGTGGTTCTGGAGTTATATCAAGCTTATTTCTGAGGTGGTTTGGCTTGGGTGCATATTTGTTCATGGGTATGGTGTGTGGTGGAGTAGGAATCTCTCCAACTTTCTCTTCTCCCTCACCACTCTTCTCACCACTCTTGCCAGCCCCCAACGCCTAACCATCAAACCGCTTGAACTCAGCCAACATCAAACTCAACTGTGGCTCATTCCCAGACAACCAACTCATCAATTTCCTAAGCTCACCATTTTCATCCAGCAAACGGTCAACATAGTGTGGAAGTTCCATGTTTTTCAAAGCATGCATTTCATAGGTAGAACATGATGTAGGAATGGGAGCTTTCAACGCAGCCTCTAGAGAAACTATTCTAGTGTGAGATTCATCTAGCCTAGCATGCAACATAGGACAGGAAGTGCAAGCACCTAACAAAAGTTTGCCTAGATTTCAATTCATCACACTCAATCCTAATCACATCTAGTTCCTCAAGAGTAGAGGCATGCTTCTCCTTGAGAGCAGTCAGATCAGCAAGAAAAACATTGCAATCACTACAATCAATCTCATCAGACACAACATGAGCAGATTTCAAAGAGCCTATCTCATTTCTAGCATCAACCAATAAGGACTCAAGCTCAACTATCTTGTCCTTAGCATCACCCAACAGAGATCTAAATTCTCTCTTCTCCTTGTTGGTCTTCCTAAGCACATCCTCACGGTTATCAAGCAACTCATTGAGCCTAGCATTCTCCTCTACCAAGAAGTTGGGATCATGTCGTACCTCTTCCTCGGAGTCGGAGTTTTAATCCGAGTTGTGCTTCCCACACTTCTTGGAGTGCGCCATGCCGCAAAATCCACCTTGTGCGACGAAGCTTAGGCCGGTGAAATTCTTGCCCGTGTGCCACTTGTCCTTGCGCCGTTCTTGCTCTTCCTCGCTGCTCAAGTCGGAAGAAGCATCTCTTGATGTGGAGTCGATGTCGCTCGCTCCGGCAACCATTGCTCGAGCCCTCTTCTTCTTGTACCCGCTACTTGTTGGCACATTTTATCTATGAATATTTCCCCTCACATTTACTGGAAAAAGGACTAAAATATAATTAGATCAACTTATTAGGGTTTATATTGACAATTTCCACGAGTTTTGGTGAATCTATGAATTTCCACGAGCTAGCGCAGGAAGTAGCAAGCCTGGCAGAAACTTGCAAAGAGATCCACCGCGTCAACACTTCCCTCACCAAGACCGTCCTCAAACTGTTAGAATCAAAGAAGCGAAGGGACGATGAGGAAGACCATAGCCGCGACCTTAAGAAGGGCAAGCGCCCTTTGTAAACACCTTAGTTAGAGAGCATATTAGTGATAGTAAGTTCGAGTTAGTTAGTTTGCTTTAGTTGTTAGAGTTGTTTAATAAAGTGCTCTCTCCTTTAATAAAGAAGTATTCCACAAGTTGAGCTATTTTTGCCTATATATATATTTTCTGGATATGTTTTTGTCTCCACCATACTGTGCATGCAAGACAACAGAAAACAAGTGTGGGGGAGAAGAACAGACGACCAAATGGCATCTTCCACGACCAAAATCAAGAAAAACGGGAAAAGCACAGAACAAACGACTCGCACGACGAACCACGGCAGAACCCAGTTCGGCCAAGTCTCGTCCACCACTCGGTTTGCTTCCTGAACTTTTCAAATTTTTGTAATTTGCTTTCCGTTTCGAATTTAAATAAAGATGCCCTGCTAAAATGTCCTGATAGCCTAAAAGATAAAGTTTCACATGTTTATACTCTTAGAAATATTTATTGCTTTTGGGATGATCAGAATGAGGTTAGAATAATGAGAACCATCTTTCTTTTATTGTCTATGGAGAGTGCTTTAAAAATCATAAGCTAAGTTTCTCCTTTGTGATCAATAATATACCTCAGTAGAGCTTTCATTGAAAATAAATTTGATTAAATGCTGCTTACTTGTATTGAGCTTTGTCAAATCTAGAGCTATGTTGAAGTTTTGTCTAAGTCTATGATCAAGATCACGTACACTGCTTTCACTAAAGTATCTATGCTCTAAGATTTTTGATCTCTGTCTCCCATATCATGAAAAAAGGTACAGCTAAAAAAAAGAAGAAGAGAGAAAAAGCCAAAGAAAGAAAAGAAAAAAATTATTATGAGTGGAGAGAAAAGTGAGAGAGAGGAGAAAATGGACAAGTGTTTTATGGGTCAGAAGAATCCCCCTCTCAGAAAAAAAAGGCATAAAAAAGAGAAGAATAATGGACATGTGTCCGAGGGTGAGTGGGGCCCACTTCTCTAAAATAATAAGTGAGAGAGTAATAATGGACGCGTGTCCGAGGGTGAGTAGAACCCAACTCTCCACAAAATAGCTGAATACCTTGTTCTAAAAAATGGGAAAAGATAGAAGATTCTAAAGTCAGAGCAGTGGTTTTTAAAACTTGACACACGCACATATCTTGATCTAGGACCTATGACAGGCCTCTTCATGGATACAGATTTTGACCCAGCAATATATGCAAAGTAAGTCTGCTACATCTTTACATTCTAAAAACTTCACATATATTTGAGAGTATCACAAAGGAGTAAGCAAGGCTGCATTTAAAAAAAAAACTTATTCAAACTCTCTCCATTGACTTGATTTGAGAAATAAATGTGATCTGTTTCTAACTATGCTCAGATATCCCTAAGTACAGATATGACTAAGGAGTATAATTATGTTGGTTCTTGTCTCTACGGTTGTAAACCATCCTTTTATCGAGGACGAGTAAAAGCCTAAGTGTGGGGGAGTTTGTTGGCACATTTTATCTATGAATATTTCCCCTCACATTTACTGGAAAAGGGACTAAAATATAATTAGATCTCCTTATTAGGGTTTATATTGACAATTTCCACGAATTTTGGTGAATCTATGAATTTATAGGGACTATTCAGAAAATATGCAAAGAAACCACTCTAGAAGTCTCCAGAAGGCTCCGGAACTCAACGTGACATAGCACCTAAGAAAGAAGCATTTAGAAGGATCAAGGACCCACCTGGCCGAAGTGGACCCCGAGGGGGGCCCACCCCAGCCCGATCGGCCTGGTGGTGGGGCCGGTCGGGCCCCCCTGGCGCCCAATGGGCCCAGCTTCCGGAATATTCTTCCACCGCCTATGAGGTTCAATCTAAACCACAAGTTAAGGTCGGTTTGATCGTAGGGTGCACGTCATCTCCTCCGGGCTATATAAGCAGACCCCCTGACCCCAGGGCAGACAACAATTCATTCTATCAGATCCTCCATGCCTATCTGAGATTAGAGCTCTAGATTAGAATTAGAGTTGGAGAGTTAGTATCAAGTTGAGAGATTAAAGCCACGATCTATTTATATCTAGCTAATCTTGTTCGAGAGGATTAGAGAGCGGTAGAGGCGAAGCTGAAGGAAGGCCCGGACCTGTCGGTGTCTCCTCTTCATCTTCTACCTCTGGGATCAACTCCATTAGAGCCTGATCCTGAGACCTTGTGGAAAGATCGACTTCTTATTCAAGTGAGTAACATTGTTTTTATTGTTCTTACGGTTCATAACTCTCTGAGTACTTTAATTCCTGTCGCTCTTGAGTTAAAGTTGCATGTTTAGTGTAAGCGTGGTGCTTAGACTAGCTAGCTTATGAATGCCTTCTATATTCCGAATCGTGTGGTAGAAGCGGGAAGTGACCTTGTTCCCGTCTGTCCTTTGCAGTCCACCTCCCGTCTATAGAAACCGTAGGACTCCCCCCATAGATTCTCGGGAGGTTCCCTTTCCTAAGTGTGCCTTCAGACAATCACCCCATAAGAACAATATAGACATAGCTTGTGAGAATAAGAACGAGACATCCTTAAGCTTTCCTTATCTCTCTTTTTGTCAAGTCCTTGATAGCTACTCAGTGATTAGTTGTATACCTCAGATACTCTCTTTACCATTCTCCTTGTGGATTTGATATTTAAAACCCTCTCCCGGGTGGAATGCTCACCGGTATCCGTGCGCTTGCGGATTATCCATCATAATATTTCTGTAGGCTTAACCAATACCAACAAGCATTTTTGGCGCCGTTGCCGGGAGAACGGTTAAGAGAAAACTCTTCGAGTATAACTAATCTTGTATCTTTCTTTTTTCTTTTTAGTTTTAGATTACCTACTGTCCTTATAGACACTACCCTCATTAAAGACTTTTCGGCACCCTCAAAGCTCAGCCTTAGGCCTATGCCATCATCGAAACCAATCCTATCTGATGCCTATGAGCTGCACCCACGGTTAATAGAGATGGTCCAAACCAACACTTTCTTAGGAATAGAAGACGAAGACCCTTATCATCATCTCCAGCAGTTTGAGCAAACTTGTGACTGCCTGCACATTGAGGGTATGTCAGACGAGACTATCCGTTTGAAGCTTTTTCCATTCACTCTGAAAGGAAAAGCTCGCCAATGGTACGACCAGACCAAAGAGAAGATGAAAGGCGATTGGGGAACTCTCCGTGCAGATTTTTGCATGGATTTTTATCCCTTATCTAAAGTAGTCGACCTTAGAATCAAGATCATATCCTTCAAACAGGGGGATAATGAGTCTATGAGTTCATCCTGGGAACGTTTTGAACTCCTTTGCAAACCCGGACCAGATCTAAGCCTTCAAGATCATATTCTCCTTCAACATTTCTATATTGGTCTTAATAAGGAATCTAGAGCCTATTTGAATGTCTCCTCTCATGGATCATTCATACACCTTACATCTAGTAAAGCTAGAACTATCCTAGACAACATTCTAGCCAGCACTAATGATGGTCCTTTAGAAGAGAAAACTTTAGAAGAAGAGATTCCAGAGATAGCTACACCAGAACCTATGCCAGAAACATCTCAACCTATAGCTATCCAACATATAGAATCACTACAGGAAGAAATTCCTCTACCTGATTTTATAAATGATATCGAGGATGATTTATTTTCCGATTATGGAAACACCTCGAAATATCATAAAGAGAAGAGGCCTCTAAAGCACACATCTTCTTCACATGAGAAGATAGACCCTTTTGAGCAAACCTCCTCAAGAGAACACACTGTGGAGCTTGCATCCATCATGAGTGGGGAATGGTTAGAAGAGTCAGAGCTTTCCTCTGATGTAGTCCATTTGGATTCACCTTCTATACCAATTCAATGTACAATCAATGGAACCCCCTTTGATGCCCTTTATAATCCGGTTGTGGGAATCAATATAATGGCCTTATCCTTTTTCCATCAGTTTATTAAAAACAAGCCATTATCTCCCACAACGAAATTATTAAAGTGCTCCTCAGGACAAATTATTCAAAGTTCGGGAATTCTCTATGTCTTACCTATTTTAGTTTACGACATGCCAATTCACCTGAGCTTTCACATTTGTGATATTAAGGAGTTCGATCTTTTAATAGGCTATCCTTTAGAAAAACTCCTTAAAGAAGGACACACAGGGAAACCTGATGTTTGCCTAGGCAAAACCATTAAAGTTCCCTTACACTTCTCACATTCGATCCATACTAAGACCGAACCTAGTCCTGAACCTGACCCAATGGAAGAGGTGAATGAAGCATCTCTAGAACATTTCGTAGATTCCAATCAAGAAGATGGCACTGAATTCTTCATCGAGGAGGAAGAAGAAAATCCTACAGAATCTGAGCCCCTCGATGAAACCGAGGAACCCTCGAGACCTCCCATTGAGCTTAAACCTTTACCATCTGGTCTTAGATATGCCTTTTTGCACAATGATTCTGAGTCTCATGTGATCATTAATGACCAACTCACTCAGGAAGAGACTCATAGGCTGATAACCTAGAACAACATCGCTCAGCCTTTGGCTACTCGCTCCAAGACCTTAAGGGCATCAGTCCTGCCCTTTGCACTCATCGCATTCCTATAGACCCTGATGTTCTACCATCTAGAGAGCCACAACGAAGACTCAACAATGCGATGAGAGAGGTAGTGAAGAAAGAAGTTCTGAAACTCTTACACGCCGGGATTATATATCCTGTGCCACATAGTGAGTGGGTGAGCCCCGTGCAAGTTGTGCCTAAAAAGGGAGGCATGACAGTTGTGAAAAATGAGAGGAATGAATTAATTCCTCAGAGAACCGTCACTGGTTGGCGTATGTGCATAGATTATAGAAAACTCAACAAAGTCACAAGGAAAGATCACTTTCCACTGCCCTTCATTGATGAAATGTTAGAGCGGTTGGCAAATCACTCTTTCTTTTGCTTTCTTGATGGATATTCTGGATATCACCAAATCCCAATCCATCCCAGTGACCAGAGCAAAACCACTTTTACATGTCCTTATGGAACTTATGCTTATCGTAGAATGTCTTTTGGGCTATGTAATGCTCCAGCTTCTTTTCAAAGATGTATGATGTCTATATTCTCTGATATGATTGAAGAGATCATGGAAGTTTTCATGGATGATTTTTCTGTTTATGGAAAAACTTTTGATGATTGTCTAGAAAACTTGGATAAGGTTTTGCAAAGATGTGAAGAAAAGCACTTAGTCCTTAATTGGGAAAAATGTCATTTCATGGTTAGAGAAGGAATAGTGCTAGGCCATCTAATTTCTGAAAGAGGAATTGAGGTAGATAGAGCTAAAATAGAAGTAATTGAACAACTACCTCCACCTGTTAATGTCAAGGGAATCAGAAGTTTTCTTGGCCATGCTGGTTTCTATAGAAGGTTTATAAAAGATTTTTCTCATATTGCTAGACCTCTTACAAACTTGCTTGCCAAAGATGTTCCTTTTGACTTTGATGATGCTTGTCTTAAATCTTTTGAAACTCTAAAAAATGCTCTTATTTCTGCTCCCATTATACAACCCCCTGATTGGTCTTTACCTTTTGAAATTATGTGTGATGCAAGTGATTATGCTGTGGGGGCTGTTTTGGGGCAAACAAAGGACAAGAAACATCATGCCATTGCTTATGCTAGTAAAACTTTGACAGGACCTCAACTCAATTATGCCACAACTGAAAAAGAACTGCTAGCTATTGTTTATGCCATTGACAAGTTTAGATCTTACTTAGTAGGAGCAAAAGTTATTGTTTACACTGATCATGCTGCTTTAAAATATTTGCTCACTAAGAAAGATGCTAAACCTAGATTAATAAGATGGATTCTGCTTCTCCAAGAATTTGACTTAGAAATAAAAGATAAGAAGGGAGTAGAAAATTCTGTTGCCGATCATTTGTCTAGAATGTATTTTGAGAAACCATAGGAACTACCCATCAATGACGCAATGAGGGACGACATGCTCTATCGGATCGCTCGGTCAGACCCCTGGCACGCAGATATTGTTAATTTTATGGTTGCAGGGTATGTACGACCAGGAGCCGACAAGAAAAAGCTTATTTACGAGAGTCGCCATCACCTGTGGGATGAACCATACCTTTTTCGAGTATGCTCTGACGGGTTACTCAGGAGGTGTGTACCGGCAGAAGAAGGAATGAAGATCATTGAGAAGTGCCACTCATCACCATATGGAGGTCATTATGGAGCTTTCCGCACACATGCAAAGATCTGGCAAAGCGGATTTTTCTGGCCAACCATGTATCAAGACACAAAAGATTTCGTACGAAGGTGCAACTCCTGTCAGAGGCACGGAAACATCAATTCCAGAAATGCCATGCCACTGACAACCAACCTTTAGATCGAGCTCTATGATGTCTGGGGAATTGACTACATGGGACCATTCCCAAAATCCGAAAAATTCGAGTATATCTTAGTGGCAGTTGACTATGTCTCCAAATGGGTTGAAGCCCTGCCATGCAGATCTGCTGACCACAAAAGCTCAATAAGAATCTTTGAAGAGACAATATTTCCGAGATTCGGTACGCCAAGGTTAGTGATAAGTGATGGAGGATCCCATTTCATCGACAAGCGCTTCGAGAAATACCTCATGAACCATGGGATCCAGCACAATGTCGCTACTCCTTACCACCCGCAAACAAGTGGTCAAGCAGAGACGTCCAATAAGCAGATTAAGAACATTCTACAGAAGACGGTGGACCAAATGGGGATAAAATGGAAAGACAAGCTACCCGAAGCACTTTGGGCTTATCGGACAGCTTATAAAACCCCCATTGGAATGTCTCCCTACCAACTGGTCTACGGGAAGACATGTCACTTGCCGGTTGAGCTAGAATTCAAGGCTCATTGGGCAATAAAGAGATGGAACATGGACTTTGAAGCAGCCGGAACAAAACGGAAAATGCAACTGTCCGAGCTAGAAGAATGGAGAGAGAAGGCGTATCACAGTGCCAAGATCTACCAGGAAAGAACCAAGACATGGCACGACAAGAGAATCATAAAGAAAGAATTCAACCCAGGCGATAAGGTATTACTTTTTAACTCCAGGGTACGACTCTTTGGGCATGGGAAGCTACGAAGCAAGTGGGACGGACCATACAAGGTGGTGAATTCATCGTCACACGGAGCCGTCACTCTTCAAGACGACAAAGGTACGTTATTCAAGGTAAATGGTCAACATCTTAAAATATTTTTAGTGCCCAATAAAGAGTCTGAGGATTTAGATGAAATAGATTTCTTTTGTTTTCCCACGAATATTAATTTTAGGCCGTAATGGGCCATCGTAGGGTTTTTAAGGATCAGCACACGGTTAGAGCACCCCGCGCCAAAGATCGTCGCGAGACGACGTGGTGGGGGGCCGACCAACCTCCTCACTGGGCCGATCGGGCCCTGCCCGCCCCCTCGCGCCGCCAGCTTTCGCCCACGCTATCTCTAAGGTGCTCAGTTTTGGAAAAACTTGTTCGGGGATCTTTTACGAGATATCCCGTAGCCTTTCCAAGCTAGGTCAACCCCCTCTGCAAGTCCGTGACCGATATATAAGCAGGGGCAGACCTCCACCTTTTTCTCATCCTAAAGCCTCCAAGTAGCAGCAATGGCCGACAAGCAGCTTGTCCCCTTTAGCTTTGAAGCCAAGGCGGTTGTTCCTTTCGAGAAGGAAGCAAAGCCGCTAGCCTCCTTGCCTCCTGATATCAGCCCTCTCTCGCTGTTCCCTCCTAGTCGTCCACGTTCGCCGCCACCACCTAAAGAAAGCAGGCAGGCAATGTACGCTCAGCTGTACGATCGCTGTCGTGAAGCAGCTCAGGAGAAGCCGATCCGAGTTCCTAGCTACATGGATCTGAAGAAACCAAGGGATGGAGAGCGACTCGCTGACGTGCGCATGGACAAGCATGGCAACACAAGGATGCATAAGTACACCACCTCCTCAAGCTGTGTTACCATCGACGGAGTTCGTGCCAAAGAACCTCAAATCAAGAGAATTCCGGTCATCGAAGCCAGCCAGCGGATGCCGCAGAAACAGAAGACCCGGAAGACCGTAGCTGAGCTAGCACAGGAAGTAGCAAGCCTGGCAGAAACTTGCAAAGAGATCCACCGCGTCAACACTTCCCTCACCAAGACCGTCCTCAAACTGTTAGAATCAAAGAAGCGAAGGGACGATGAGGAAGACCATAGTCGCGACCTTAAGAAGGGCAAGCGCCCTTTGTAAACACCTTAGTTAGAGAGCATATTAGTGATACTAAGTTCGAGTTAGTTAGTTTGCTTTAGTTGTTAGAGTTGTTTAATAAAGTGCTCTCTCCTTTAATAAAGAAGTATTCCACAAGTTGAGCTATTTTTGCCTATATATATATTTTCTGGATATGTTTTTGTCTCCACCATACTGTGCATGCAAGATAACAGAAAACAAGTGTGGGGGAGAAGAACAGACGACCAAACGGCATCTTCCACGACCAAAATCAAGAAAAACAGGAAAAGCACAGAACAAACGACTCGCATGACGAACCACGGCAGAACCCAGTTCGGCCACGTCTCGTCCACCACTCGGTTTGCTTCCTGAACTTTTTAAATTTTTGTAATTTGCTTTCCGTTTCGAATTTAAATAAAGATGCCCTGCTAAAATGTCCTGATAACCTAAAAGATAAAGTTTCACATGTTTATACTCTTAGAAATATTTATTGCTTTTGGGATGATCAGAATGAGGTTAGAATAATAAGAACCATCTTTCTTTTATCTTGTCTATGGAGAGTGCTTTAAAAATCATTAGCTAAGTTTCTCCTTTGTGATCAATAATATATCTCAGTAGAGCTTTCATTGAAAATAAATTTGATTAAATGCTGCTTACTTGTATTGAGCTTTGTCAAATCTAGAGCTATGTTGAAGTTTTGTCTAAGTCTATGATCAAGATCACGTACACTGCTTTCACTAAAGTATCTATGCTCTAAGATTTTTGATCTCTGTCTCCCATATCATGAAAAAAGGTACAGCTAAAAAAAAGAAGAAGAGAGAAAAAGCCAAAGAAAGAAAAGAAAAAAATTATTATGAGTGGAGAGAAAAGTGAGAGAGAGGAGAAAATGGACAAGTGTTCTACGGGTCAGAAGAACCCCCCTCTCAGAAAAAAAAGGCATAAAAAAAGAATAATAATGGACATGTGTCCGAGGGTGAGTAGGGCCCACTTCTCTAAAATAATAAGTGAGAGAGTAATAATGGACGCGTGTCCGAGGGTGAGTAGAACCCAACTCTCCACAAAATAGCTGAATACCTTGTTCTAAAAAATGGGAAAAGATAGAAGATTCTAAAGTCAGAGCAGTGGTTTTTAAAATTTGACACACGCACATATCTTGATCTACGACCTATGATAGGCCTCTTCATGGATACAGATTTTGACCCAGCAATATATGCAAAGTAAGTCTGCTACATCTTTACATTCTAAAAACTTCACATATATTTGAGAGTATCACAAAGGAGTAAGCAAGGCTGCATTTTTAAAAAAAAACTTATTCAAACTCTCTCCATTGACTTGATTTGAGAAATAAAGGTGATCTATTTCTAACTATGCTCAGATATCCCTAAGTACAAATATGACTAAGGAGTATAATTATGTTGGTTCTTGTCTCTACGGTTGTAAACCATCCTTTTATCGAGGACGAGTAAAAGCCTAAGTGTGGGGGAGTTTGTTGGTACATTTTATCTATGAATATTTCCCCTCACATTTACTGGAAAAAGGACTAAAATATAATTAGATCACCTTATTAGGGTTTATATTGACAATTTCCATGAGTTTTGGTGAATCTATGAATTTACAGGGACTATTCAGAAAATATGCAAAGAAACCACTCTAGAAGTCTCCAGAAGGCTCCGGAACTCAACGTGACATAGAACCTAAGAAAGAAGCATCTAGAAGGATCAAGGACCCACCTGGCCGAAGTGGACCCCGAGGGGGGCCCACCCTAGCCCGATCGGCCTGGTGGTGGGGCCGGTCGGCCCCCCCTGGCGCCCAATTGGCCCAGCTTTCGGAATATTCTTCCACCGCCTATGAGGATCAATCTAAACCACAAGTTAAGGTCGGTTTGATCGTACGGTGCACGTCATCTCCTCCGGGCTATATAAGCAGACCCCCTGACCCCAGGGCAGACAACAATTCATTCTATCAGATCCTCCATGCCTATCTAAGATTAGAGCTCTAGATTAGAATTAGAGTTGGAGAGTTAGTATCAAGTTGAGAGATTAGAGCCACGATCTATTTAGATCTAGCTAATCTTGTTCGAGAGGATTAGAGAGCGGTAGAGGCGAAGCTGAAGGAAGGCCCGGACCTGTCGGTGTCTCCTCTTCATCTTCTACCTCTGGGATCAACTCCATTGGAGCCTGATCCTGAGACCTTGTGGAAAGATCGACTTCTTATTCAAGTGAGTAACATTGTTTTTATTGTTCTTACGATTCATAACTCTCTGAGTACTTTAATTCCTGTCGCTCTTGAGTTAAAGTTGCATGTTTAGTGTAAGCGTGGTGCTTAGACTAGCTAGCTTATGAATGCCTTCTATATTCCGGATCGTGTGGTAGAAGCGGGAAGTGACCTTGTTCCCGTTTGTCCTTTGCAGTCCACCTCCCGTCTATAGAAACCGTAGGACTCCCCCCATAGATTCTCGGGAGGTTCCCTTTCCTAAGTGTGCCTTCAGACAATCACCCCATAAGAACAATATAGACATAGCATGTGAGAATAAGAACCAGACATCCTTAAGTTTTCCTTATCTCTCTTTTTGTCAAGTCCTTGATAGCTACTCAGTGATTAGTTGTATACCTCAGATACTCTCTTTACCATTCTCCTTGTGGATTCGATATTTAAAACCCTCTCCCGGGTGGAATGCTCACCGGTATCCGTGCGCTTGCGGATTATCCATCATAATATTTCTGTAGGCTTAACAAATACCAACACTACTCTTCTTGGGCCTTCTCTCGCCCTTGTCCTTGCGCTTGTCCTTGTAGTCGTTCCGGGAGCGGTGCTTGTTGTAGTCATGCTTGGGCTTGCCCTTGTAGTCGTTCTTGATCTCCATGGCTTCAGGGCATTCAGTGATGAAGTGCTCGTGCTTCCCGCACCGATAGCACATCCCCGAGATTCGCCTTGCATTCTTGCGGTTCTCGTACATCCGCCCAAACCTCTTGCTCAACAAGGCGAGATCGTCCTCGCTCAGCACCTCAAAGTCCTCATCTGGCAAAGACACAAGACAAGACAAAGAGAAACCAACAGAGTTAGCGTTAGACCTTGACCCTGAGACAAGAGCCAAACTATGAGGATCAGTGGGGCTCTCGCTCTTGGCTCTCAAGCCACGATCAACCTCTGAAGACCTGAGCTTGGCGAACAGCTCATCCAGCGACAATGTGTCATACATGCTCGACTCCTCAATGGCCTCGACCTTGGCACTCCACACAGACCTATCCAGGGCATGCAAAAGCTTGATAGCTTGATTATGATCCGTGTATGGGAGCACTGTCACATTGGCCCTCATGTTGTTGACTATGCTAGTGAAGTGCTGAAACATAGCATCGGTCGACTGACCGGGGAGATGAGTGAAGTTCTCGTACTCTCTCCGGTAAGTGGAAAACAAACGGGCTTGCACTTGGGCATTGCCAACATGAGCATTTCTCAACTTGAGCCAAATCTTTTCGGCCACATTCTCTCCGTACACTCGCTCAAACTCCGAGGCACAGAGAGCACGGAACAAGTAATCAATGGCCTTGTTGTTGGCCTCACACATGTCCCGCGATCCTGGAAGTAGAAAACTGTCTGGGATGACATAATGAGGATTCTGAGTGACCTCCCAGATCAGAGTTCCCTTCCCTCGCAAAAACGCGCCAATGTGTCTCTCCCACATCGGGTAATTCTTGCCATCAAAGTGCGGAGGACGCGACCCCTTGCCATAATCGCCCATCTTTGGATCTTAGACTGGTTAGAATCAAGAAGATCCGTAACCGGCTCTGATACCAATTGAAGGACCGAATAGGCGACCAAAGAGGGGGGGGAGTGAATGGGAGACGATAAAAATTCTTCCCGAAGGTCAAACTCAGCCTATACCCCGATCACCACTCCGAGTACTCGCACACACCAAGGAAGCTCTAGACAAGGCACACACAAGCCTACAAGTCCTAGAGACAAGCCACGAATCAAAGAGCAGAGGCACCGGACAAGAATCAAAGCAATGGAAGCAAATCTGCAACAGACCTCGCGGACAGTCCAGAGCAATCTACCAGGGGAGGAAACCCTAGAGTCTAAGAGAGAGAAATGCCATCCACCTCTTCTGTATTTACACGAAGTCCACCGGAGGGAGGTAAATGACCACGCTACCCCTACAATTTGAAATGAAGATACAACCCCTCAGGGGCATTATGGTTTAGTCTTCATCGAGCGGACACGTTTCCACCGCGACCTTGCTTAGCATCGACGCAAGCCCCGCAACCACGCCACGTGCCCCCCGCCTCGAAGCTTCCCGAAGCTCCCGGATCATCGTCTCCGTCACCTCGGGCCTCCGAACTTGGTTTTGAGGCCCAAACCAAGAAACTGTCCACCGATGGTTTTGTGGGCAAACCAACAAACCCCGCGTGCAAGCTTCGACCTTGATCCGCTACCTTAAACCGGCCCATGTTCACGACTTCAGCCCGCCAGTCTTGCACCGCACGGCTCGCACTTGACCCCATCGGCCACCGGGTCCATCGAACCAAGCCTACCTGCCTCTCCATCACCCGGAGGCCGCCACGGCTAAGGCCTTTCGCGCTTGTTCTTCACCTGCACCGACACGAGTCAAACCGCAACCTGTACCTGCACACTTAGCCAAGCATCAGTCCACACAACATTGTCAATCACTCATCACTAAGGAGCGACCCTCCACTGGTCCTCAGACACACCTGGTCCTCAATATTTATCATTAATAATGTCTTGTACCTCGAAACGTGGTTGAAACTTGAATACACTTCTTTTCGTTGTTGATATTGATCTTGATCTGCCTCTTGCCAACGTCGATTGTCACTCGGATGGTATTAAGGAACATCCTCCCGACGAGCGGCGACTTCTCCCTTTCTCCCATCTTGAGAATCATGAAATCGAAGGGGATGAAGCGATCTTCAACTTTTACGGGTCCATCCTTGGTGATTCCCACGTGATAGCGAATAGAGTTGTCGCCCAACTCTAGACACATGGCCGTAGGTTCTAGCTTTGGTAAGCATAGGCTCTTAAACACGTCTCTCGGCATGGCTCCCATACTCGCTCCAAGGTCGCATAATGCCTTCTTGAACTTGAATGAGCCAATGGGACACGAGATGATCAGACATCCGGGGCCTCTTTGTTTCTTGGGTCCTTGATATGCAATAATGGCACCGCATTCCTCAGACATCTTGATGTGATCTTCCCCGGGTGTCGCCATCTCATACTTGTTGGCAAGTATGGCATTGAAGTAGCGTGGCTATAATGAAGGCATCTTCAATCTTCCTTCATTACTCATTAGGCACCCGACAAGTTGTCTCATTTGCGTTTCTAGCATCTTCATTGTGTTGAGCACTTGATGGTTAGAACTTTCGACCTTCGTTACCTTGCCGTCTATATTCTCCAATATTTTGTCAATAGCCTCGAACTTAGTGATGGTGTCCTTGTTGATCTTAGCTTGCTTGTCCATGAAGTCCTTCAATTGTACACAAAGAGGAACCGAATTTTGAATGGACGAGCTTGCATTAAATTGAGGTTTACCTTGCCTGTAGCAGAAGTTTGGCGATTCTCCCTTCCTCATTTGGTTGAGCACCTTTGCTTCCTCCGGACAATCTCCTTGGACATGGTCGTACTCCCCACACTCCTCATATGTGGATCTTGCTTTGATGGCCTTCATAGCTTTGATCTTTTATATCTCTATCTTCTCCACCCAACTCATAAGTGAACCGACTTGCCATACAAGGAATTCGGCTCGCCTTTATTCATTGAAGCGCTCCAAAGCTTCCTCAATTGGCTCCGTGGGAGATTGAACAAATGTTTCAACCTTGTCGCGCAAACTCTGAATCTTGACCGACGAACAAAATCTTTTTATGAAGGCCCTGATCAATGCGTCCCAATTTAATATCTCTGCTGACAGAGTGTGGAACCAATCCAAAGCCTCTTCAAGTAGTGAGAACCCGAAGAGCCTTGCCCTCAATTTATTTTGAGTCAACCCTTCCACATTGAAAGTTTGACATAGTTGAACGAATTCTCGGAGGTGAAGGTTCGGATCCTCTTTACCGGTGAAAGGCAATTGTTTTACCTTGAGGATAGTTGAGACCTTGATCTCGAACGGCCTTTTGACATCTTCAAAGTCTAGGATGGGTAGATCATAGATGTCCGGGATGCATAGCTCCCCGATCTAGCGCTCCGGCTGCGATTCTTCTCCCATGGGTGGCGGTTGAGGTTGATCTCCCTTTGGACTTGGAGGTGATGTTTCCCTTGGAGATTCCGAGGATCCTTCGACCTCGGCTTTTGGATCTACAAATTCCTTAGCTTGTGTTGCACGTCTTCTTTGTCTGTAAAATTTTTCTGGGTCATCCACAAAAGAGAACTAGGGTTTGTTGGAGAGGTAGCCGTCCATCTCCGGTTAGGGTTAGTGATAAACAAAAATAAAAAAGAAGAACTAGGGTTAGTGGAAAACTAGATTAGATTGATTTTTGAGGATGGTCAAGGTTAGTAGATGCAAAAGAAAAACCAAAAGAAAAACTGAAAAAATACTTACAAACGTGATACTAGATCGGATCCTGATTGCTTGTTCCCCGGCAACGACGCCAGAAAAAGGGGCTTGTTGATGTTTGATTATCGTTGCAAACTTCGATCCGCAAGTACGGATCACATGGGACCCTCTTTCCCTTAAGTGTAAACGCAAGGTATCGAATCCGTGGAACATGTGCAATGCAAGATCGATCCAATAAAGCGAAAAAGCACTTTGTTCTAGAGAGGTTTCAAACTCATCTACTCTACTAAAACATGAGAGGTAGCGAGACAAAGCAAGAGGTAACCGATCTAGAGAGTCTAGATCGTGCCTTTGTTGTAGTTCCAACCGAGAGATGAAGATAGCAAGAAGAATCTCATAAAAGCATATGGCCTCTGTTCCAATCCTCGAAGGCACCTACCGTACACGTGATCGACATCCTGTCACGATGCCGCACTTCTTGTGTAGGTGAACCTAAGAGCACGCTCACGAGAAACGTGTTGAAAACACATGGTAGATTGGGTATGCACCTCTAGCCATCGCGGCTATGAGAGCACCCTAGGCAATCTATCTTAAGTATAGATTGAGGAAGAAGCAAAACCAAGAGAAGAAAAAACTGAAGAGAAAGCACTCGATTGCTAGTTATCGGATCCATTAAAACTCCATCATAAGTGTATACATGAATAAGATCCAACCGGGATCCTACCTTGATCTTGATTCAAACCTCTGGAACTCTGATGTGGTCTTCCATGAAAGGTTCCCACGCCGGCTAGGTGAACCCTAGATGACTATCACGACCCTCCTCTCCGAGATGGTGTCCCTCAAGCTCCTCCGCTCCTTGGCGGCGGATGTCGAATGACTTGATGGTTGGAACTTCGCACGGGGACTATAAATAGCCTGAGGATCATCTAGGTCAAAGGGGGCGGCGAACCGACCCATAGGATGGCCAGGCCGGCCGGCCTGGGCCGACAAGCCCAGGGCCTCCTCGGCCCGGTTCGCCCCCGGTTTTCTTCCCGAAGCTTCTCGCGACTTTCTGAGTTTTTGCCGAGTTGCATGTGGGTCCTTGACGTCATATTCCCCACGGTTTAGATAAGGGTGCTTTGCGTATGAACTCCTGCATCTTCCGTCTAGGTCCTCAACACTCCTCGGCTTCAAGCTTTAGTCCTTGTTTCATTTGGAGTCATGTTCATCTTGTATCTTGACTTGTCCCGTGGTCCATGATCTTCTTGTAAAACCCTTGATAAACCTTACCCGGAAGTCCTCATTTAGGCTCTTGATTCCTGTGTAAACAATAAACTCCAAAAACCATGCGTGAGTGCGAACTTAACATATAATAAGGGTTAGGATCGTTAGTGTGAATATCAAATTAATGTCAACATTGAAGGTAAACTGATGGCTAGGTTGACGGAAATCGACCGCCAACACATGTTGATGCTTAACTTGCACACCACTTCCACAAACTTTTCAAAGTGATTATGAAGTTTACCTCGAAAGTAGCATGGCTTTAGTGGAGGCATCTTCGTGTCTTCTCCTGACATCTCAAACTTTGGTTCTTTGGTGACAATCTCAGTAACCTTATCCTTAGCAAATTCCTCCGCCTCGGTAGATGATTTAGACTTTCTAGCTCCCACCGGATGTTCGGGGTCCTCGGTGTCCTGTCCTGAACGAGTTTGAATGGCCTTTTGAAGGACTAGAATGGCAACCAGAGAGGGGGGGAGTGAGTGGGAGCCGATAAAATTCTTCTCCGAAGAGACAAACTTGGCCTATGGTCCCAAACACAACTCCAAGATCCTCAACACCCTGCTAGCCAAATCCACGTAGCCACTAGAGTACTACTGGACCTAGGAACAAGCAAACCACCCAAAATACTCGAGAACGCAGTGGAACAAAGAACTCGAGCAACACCACACGACACCGGTCAGACCGGTCCCTGGCACCGGTCAGACCGGTCCTAAAGTACCTCCTCTGAATTTTCCCAAACTCGTCCAGCAAGCCTAGATGGCAATTCTAGGATGTGGACCAACAAGGAGAAATCCATAAACCAACCAGGCTAGAGAAAACCTCACCAAAACTTCAGCAACCCCAGACACACCAAACCCACACTTGCACCAGAAGAACTGTGCGAGCAAGTAGCAAGAACCAACCAAGAACCAGCTGAATTTCCACTGGAAGCCCTGCACCAGTCAGACTGGTGGATAGCACCGGTTAGACCGGTCCGGCTCAGAAACCCCAAACTACCTAGAACTTGGTCTCCAAAGGCCCAAACTGCACTAATCTGAAACAACAGCAAGCCAAGACCACAACCAACACCCTAGTGATGAACTCCTCAAGAAAATCCACAACAGGCTGCACCGATCAGACCGGTCCCGCCTGGGCAGCTCGAGATGAACTCCACCCGCGGGTCAACTCCTCCCTTTCGATGCCCCGATCTCCCAATTCGCTCCACGGATTCAAGTAGGACTTTGGGGATAGGTGTAACAGCTCATGGACAAGCCATGCCTAAGAGGTTGTCCCCAAAGATCCACTAAATCAAGAGAAATCGAAGGATGAACACCAAGAACACCTCTCCACGAAACTCCAAAAAAAACCCCAAATTGAGCACCTTTTCCCACAGATTTGGAAGGGGGATCACCAAGAAAAGAACCACAAGGGGCTCATGTGTGAATCCCGCAACAAATCCACAAAGGAGATGCCTCCAATCCACCAAAAGAAAATCGTCGAGAAAAGGCTCCGAAAATCACCAGAAAGGAAAATGGGAGAGAAAACCAAAAACACTAGAGGAAACACGTCGAACCTTCTATACATCAAAGGAAAATTCATACAAGGTCTAGCTTGCCTCCCTAGCATCCAACCCTCTCTAAAGATCTCACCATGAAGCTCTCAAGCTAGTCCTAGAGAAAATAGGTAGCTAAACAAAGAAAATGCTAAGAGCAAATGAAAACCCTAAAGCCCAAGAGATGGCTGCCAACACCCATCCACCTAGTTTATATATGAGGTCCATCGGTGGGGGTGAAAGAGTAAAATGCCCTTATGTGATACAACCCCTTGAAGGGCAAATTAGGAAACTTTGACAGCTTTTCCATCAGATGGATGTCTAGCAACCGCACCTCGTGTAGCCTCGGCGCCAAGCCTGCGATCCTGACGTGTGTCCACCACTTCAAGTCACCCGGCACTCCCTCGGTCGCCACCGGTCAGACCGGTCAGGCCCACCGGTTAGACCAGCTCGATGCAGCGTCGAGCCGTCGACCACTCAGATTTGGCTTTCAAGCAAGGAACCCAGTGGTTTTCTGTTAAACCACTACAAACCCCGCGAGCTTGGTGTAGCCTCCTCGCCGAGCTCCTCGACTTGGCCGCCACGCCTACTCCAGCTCGATGTTGGCTTTCGGATCAACTAACGAACCCGCTATCCGACTTCGACTTACTCTTCTCGCACCATGTGACTCGCACTTGATCCCGTCTAGCCACCGGGTCCATCAAACCAAGCCTACTTGTCCCTCCAGTCCTTCAGAGGCCCCGCAAGGCTAAGACCTCTCGCGCTTGTTCTTCACCTGCTTCAATGCAAATCAAGTCGTAGCCTACATCCACAAGACAAAGAACAACATTGTCAATCACTCATCACTAAGGAGTGGCCAACCACCGACCGTCGGGCACTCCGATCCTCAGTTCACCATATGATTGATGAGTGCATCGTACTATAAGAAAGTAAAGAATGACCAGCTATGTACCTATTTACAGACGAAGATGATGAGCACCATGTACATTTCATGGTAGTTAGCTCATCAGATGAAGATACTGAAGCACAATACATTGCTCTAATAAATGGGTATGGATATACTGGACCAGGAGATAAGTTAAGTGCACAAGGTCCGGGGAGTACATCAGCCAGTGATCTGGATAAGCTGATATTTGTCATTGATGATGAAGGATCAGTAACAGGTAGGACAGAAGAAGCCCCATCATTCATTAGGAGCAAGCGTTAACAAAATAGAGTTACAGTTCCATCAAAGGCATCCAGGATCCCCCTACATAAGATTCCTCCCATCGTCATGGAACAAATGACCAATCAAGACTGTGCTAGCTCCTATCCTACCAGAATGTCAAGAAATATTAACACTGCATCATCTATGCCATTGGAATTCCCATATACATCTAAATGGGAGCGAAATGGTATTAATGGCACATCAAGTAAGACTACTCAATTGCAAAGGACAGCAACCAACATGTCGAAGGCAGGTCAAATGCGGAAAGAAATAAGGATAAGGAAAGCATGACATTAATAACAGAGCTGGTCATGCTCATACGATCAGATGAGAACACTTTGAGACTGTCTCCAGCAATATTGCGCATCTGCAACCTCTTTGCACAAGGGAGAGAGAGGAATCGGGTCACGCAAAAGAGTGGTGCCTCCAGCAGTAGTTGCTAAGGGTATCTACATCCTCCCGGGTGGTTGGCTCCCGCGGGCAGTGGGATTGAGCGGGTGGTGGAGGAAGAGACTGGGGAAGAAGGAGAGCCATCCGCTGGTGGCCGGAGGCGGAGGCGGAGCCGTCGCCGCAGGTCAACACGCTGGTGGCCGGAGGCCGGAGGAAGGGGAGGGGGAGCGCAAAGGAGATCTAGACCGGCCGCCCCTGCTCCTCGCTCTCTCCGCTACCACCTCGCCTACGTCGTCTTCCTCCGCAGGGAGGACACGAACGCCGCCCACGTGGTGCGGATCACCACCCGTCTAGGCCACCTCCTCCACAGAGTCCCCCGCCGGCGCCATGGGTGCCGTCCCTGCCGCGGGCGTCTCGCACGCTGACCGCTGCCTCCACCAGCTCAAGGTCGTGGACCGGGAGACAGCGCAGAGACAACGGCAACCCCTCCCCTCGAGCTCGGTGATGGCCCAGCTCCGGCCTCCCAGATCCATGTGTTGCCATGGATTCACCGCCAGCTAGGGCCGCGCGCGCACCTGATCTTGGGGTCCCTCACGCTGGCCAGCTCAGACCGCGGCAACCCCTCCACCACCAGCTCGTCATCGCGGCCACCATCACGCGTTGTCCCCAGCCTCTGCTCCGCTCACCGCCCCCGAGGCTGCTCGAGCCCCTGCTCTGCTCGCCACCAGATCGAGGGAGAGGGGATGAAGGTAGGTAGACGACGGGTAGGGAAGAGGAAGGGGGATGGCGGAGAGAGAGAGGCAGGAGGAGTGCGGCAGTTGAAGAAATCGAGATGAAGAAAGGAGAAAGATATCCCGAGGATGCGACGCGGGAGACATGCGTGCTCATCATGAAGATGCAGATGTGGGTACTGCTGGAGGCTGCACAGTACCGTATGTGTCTGCATTTTGTGTTTGCGGGGAGGGATGTGGGTATCTGTTGGCGGTCTATTTCCGTCAACCTAGCCACATGTTTACCTTCTATGTTGGTATTAATTTGATATTCACACTAACGATCCTAACCCTCATTATATGTCAAGTTCGCACTCGTGCATGGTATTTGGAGTTTATTGTTTACACAGGAATCAAGAGCCTAAATGAGGACTTCTGGGTAAAGTTCATCAAGGGTTTTACGAGAAGATCATGGACCCCGGGACAAGTCAAGATACAAGATGAACATGACTCCAAATGAACCAAGGACTAAAGCGTGAAGCCGAGAAGTGTCGAGGACCTAGACGGAAGATGCGGGAGTTCATACGCCAAGCACCCTTATCTAAACCGTGAGGAAAATGACGTCAAGGACCCATATTCAACTCGGCAAAAAGTCAAGAAGTCGCGAGAAGCATCTAGAACAAAGCCGGGGCCGAAATGGGCCCAGGCCGGTTGGCCCAGGCCGGCCGGCCCAGCCCATTCCGAGCCTGGTTCGGTGCCTCCTTTGACCTAGATGACCTTCGGGCTATTTATAGTCCCCGTGCCTCGAGCCACGCATCAAGCCATTCATCATCCGTCACCGAGGAGCAGAGAAGAGAGGGACACCATCCCAGAGAGGAGAGGGTCGAGATGGTTGACTAGGATTTCCCTAGCCGACATGGGAACCTTATGCGGAAGACCACGTCGGAGTTCTAGAAGCTAGGATCAAGATCAAGGTAGGATCCCAGTGGTGATCTTGTCGATGTATTATACTTCATGTTGAATTTGCAAGATTGAATCCGATTTCTAGCGATCAAGGGCTTTCACTACGATTTTGTCTTCTCTTGGGTTTTCTTATTCTCTAATCTATTCCGCGGATAGATTGCATAGGATGTTCTTGTATTGTAGCCATGGTGGCTAGAGGTGCATACCTGACCTACCGAGCGTTTTCAACACAATCCTCGTGAACATGCTCTTAGGTTCACCTACACAATAAGCGGGACATCATGACAGGATTTGTATGGTAGGTGCCTTTGAGGGTTGGAACGGAAGCCACGATTTAAAGAGGCTTTTAATGAGATTCATTTGCTTTCTTCTTTTTGGTTTTGGAACTTCAACAAAAAACCCGATCCAATCTCTAGATTGGTTTTACCTCCCCTCTCTTTCTCTTGCTACCTCTAGTGTTAAGTAGATTAGATGTGTTTTCATGGTTCTTCCATAGATTAGATGCAAAAACCCTCGTCAAGATCAAAGTGTTTTCCGCTTATTAGATTCGATCTTGCATTACACATTGTTCCAGGAATTCGATACCTTGGGTTCACCAATCAAGGGAAGAAGGTTCCCTTGACTGCGACGGGGGATTTGTCCGCTTGCAAGTCCAAACGAACTTTGATACGACTATCAACCGTCAACAAGCCCCTTTTTCTGGCGCTGTTGCCGGGGAACAAGTAATCAAGATTCAATCCAGTATAGCGTTTGTGAATATTTTCAGTTTTTCTCTTGATTTTTCTTTTGCACCCCTTAATTTTGATCATCCTCAATAAAAAAATCAATCTAATCTAGGGTTTTGCTAAACCCTAGTTTTCTTTTAGTTTTTGTATATATTTGGCTAACCCTAATGGGAGGTGGACGGCTAGATCTCCAACAAGAAAAACATATATTTTGTGGATGGTCTAAAAAAATTTTGCAGGCAAAGGTGATGTGCAACACGAAGATCTAAAAGTGGAGGCCGGACATCGTCGGAATCTCCAAGAGAAACTCCACCTCCAAGATCAAAAGGAGATCAACCTCATCCGCCACTCATCCTAGGGAGCTTGCCTTGGAAATTCTTATACATTGGCACCGGTCATTAATGAAGGGGTGTCATGCCTCTCATTCCACCTTGAAGATAAAAAGCAACTAGTTCCTTCTGGATATATTGGAGAACTACTCGGTTACAAGAAGGAAGCCCTGGAGCAAGTTGATGTCCAAGAAAATATGTTAGAAGGATTTTTGGGGAATGATTTTGGGATAAGATAACAAGGAACCCAAAATTTCTCCTTGTCGAGATTTCTTTGGGAGCGAGTACATGAAGCAAGGAAAATTCATTAGTGGAGATGAGAGGAGAAGGTACAAGTTGACAAAGATTAATGTTTCTCTTTGCAACATGAGGTTGAGATTGAATGAAGACAAAATTGGTTAGAGGAAGGATTTCTTGTACCGGCAAAGAAGATTAAAAAGGAAAATTGTGGGAAAGGGATCATCCTTCGCGACCCAAGAGGAGAGGTTGCACATCAAGATAATGAACAACCACATGGAGGGATTCCGATGCCACCACCATATGGAGGAAGTATGCCAATGCAAGCATGGAGAAGTGGGGCAGCCATGCCACCACATCCTCCACCATACAAGGTCCCTAACGTTTTCATGGCGCCCATCCAAACCAATGCAAGTCAAATGGAAGAAGGGACCGCAAACATTGCCTATCAAATTGGTCGCCTTCACATATCACCGCCGGAATAATTTCGAGAGGACCGGCGCAACCATGCTACAAGAAACACCATCAATATCTACCACTGTAAGATGAAGAATGAAGAAGGAGGAAGAAAAAGAAATAATAATGCTTTCAACTTTGGTTCGATTTTCCCTCTTTCCTTTTCATTATTTTCAACTTTTATGCAAATTTGTGTGTGCGTAGCACTTTCATTTTTTATTTATTTTCAGCATGTGTGTTAATAGTAGTGTTTTCTTTAAATCAACATGAATTAAGTTTGCCACCAAGTTTATCACCTTTAGTGAAGATAAAAAGTTGATGCCATGTTGATATGTGATGAAAGTTGCCACTTTGCTCGATCTTATGCTTGATTTATGCATGTTTAAGCTAGTGCTCTCTTTTAATATGAATCTGAAATTTAATTAAATGCTAGCCTAATCTTGTGGAGGTTATGATAACTCAAGTCCCATAGTTCTTTTTCGCTGCTCTCAATTTTGAATGAATCAAAGAACCTTTTGATTCTTAAAAAGTTATGCTAACCTGGTCTCAAGTACCGCTTGCATTTTTCTCTACTATCCAAAGCCTAAATTTAGTTGAGTGCAAAACACTAGTATATACAAGATTTATTTTTGGGTGCATTAATTGAAGGCCTGATTTCTCTGGCCCGAGACTAAGAAGCTGGTCATTCCATTTTTGCGTATCGTTCTTTATGCTAGCCTCTTCTATCCGTGCATTGTGAGTTTCCACATTGGGAATTTCGCAAACCTCGCCGGATATCCAACCACAAAATCCAAACATATCTTTTTTGTGTTCACCTCCTTGACCACAACCCAATATATGAGTATGGATGAATATTTTTAAGGAAGATTACAAGGAAGGTGCTTCAAGTGAGTAAGGGAGAATTCCAAAAGGAACCCTAGAAGATTTTTTGAGTATCTCTCCCTAAGAGAATATGAGAGCTTCAATTTCCACCTTGGTATATGAGGACCAGGTGTGTCCGAAGACTAGTGGAGGGTCGCTCCTTAGTGATGAGTGATTGTCAATGTTGTGTGGACTGATGCTTGGCTAAGTGTGCAGGTACAGGTTGCGGCTTGACTCGTGTCGGTGCAGGTGAAGAACAAGTGCGAAAGGCCTTATCTTCATTTATGCAGCAGGGGTAGCGTGGTCATTTACCTCCCTCCGATAGACTTCATATAAATAGCGGAGAGGTGGATGGCATCTCTCTCTTGGACTCTAGGGCTTTCTCCCTCGGTAGATTTCATGGACTGCTTCTTTTCCCTCTGGATTCCTTAGGCTAGACTGTTTTACAGAATCTGAGCTCTGGATGTATGGAAGCATTCGGCGTCCCTGTGATCTCCTAGTCCTCTGTGATTTTCGTGTTATTTTCGGGGCTATTTTGGGGGGGGGGTTTGTTCTTCGCTTGATTCGTGATTTTGGAGGCGTTTCTTCACGGATTTCTTTGAGGGGATCATGGGTGGACGCCTTGTGCATCTTTGTGTGTGATCTTGACCCCTCAAATGCTGTGGAGAGCCTTCGATTCGTGCGTTTTTGGTTGGTGCCCAAGTTCATGGTGGTGGTTCGTGTGATCCGCGATTCCTGGTGATTTAGTGGCTTAGGAGTCGAGATTTTTGGGGCATAGCTTCCTCTTGTGTTGCTTATCATCTCCCCCAAATCTTGTCTCAAGAGCTTTAGCTGTTTGGGAGATCCGGTGATGGAAAGGTGGAGTTGACTCCCGAGCTCGGGCGTTTTTCTGCTCTGTTCGAGCCCGGCGGACCGTCCGCGAGTCTCGTGCGGACTATCCGCGAGGCATAGACAGCGCAGCTGTTCTTCGTGTTCTTCGTTTATTCTTCGTGTGGTTCTTTTCGATCTGTTGGTTTCGGGCTTTTGTTATGCAGGCAGTTCGCGGACCGTCCGCGTGGTCCTGGCGGACTGTCCGCGCGGCCCTGAGTTTTCGTCTGGGGTGGCTTGCACTTTGTCTGGGGTGTCTAGTGGCTTTGGCGGAGTGTCTGCGGCGCACGGTCAGATTGTCCGTGAGGAGACGTTTTCCCCCTGACCTTTCTGTTAGTTCCTGGTTCAATTTCGGACCGTCCGCGCCTGCCTCATGGACCATCCGCGCTACACTGGCGGACTGTCTGCGGTAGCCAGGCGGACTGTCCGGCTTGGACGCAGGAACTTGCCAAGTTTGATCGGTTCCTTTGATTCTTGCGTTGGTGCTTCTGCTCTTTGCTCCTAGGCTTGTCTCTTGATCTTGTGAGCTTGTGTGTGCCGTGTTTGGAGCTTCCTTTGTGTGCGAGAGTGCTTGGAGTGGCAATCGGGGTATAGGCCGAGTTCGACCTTTTGGGAAGAATTTTTATCGGCTCCCATTCACTCCCCCCCTCTCTGGTCACCCGATTTGGTCCTTCAATTGGTATCAGAGCCGGTTACGGATCTTCTTGATTCTAACCAGTCTAAGATCCAAAGATGGGCGATTACGGCAAGGGGTCGGGTCCTTCGCACTTTGATGGCAAGAATTACCCGATGTGGGAGAGGCGCATGGGCGTGTTTTCGCGAGGGAAGGGAACTCTCATCTGGGAAGTCACTCAGAATCCTCATTATGTCATCCCAGAGAGTTTTCTGCTTCCAGGATCACAGGACATGTTTGGGGCCAACAGCAAGGCCGTTGATTACTTGTTCCGTGCTCTCTGTGCCTCGGAGTTTGATCGAGTGTACGGAGAGGATGTGGCTGGAAAGATTTGGCTCAAGCTGAAGAATGCTCATGTTGGCAATGCCCAAGTGCAAGCCCGTATGTTTACCACTTACCAGAGAGAGTACGAGAACTTCACTCATCTCCCCGGTGAGTTGACCGATGCTATGTTTCAGCGCTTCACTTGCATAGTCAACAACATGAGGGCCAATGTGACAGTGCTCCCATACACGGATCATGATCAAGCTATCAAGCTTTTTCATGCCCTAGATAGATCTGTGTGGGAAGCCAAGATCGAGGCCATTGAGGAGTCGAGCGCGTATGATACGCTTTCGCTTGATGAGCTGTTCTCCAATCTCAGGTCTTCAGAGGTTGATCGTGGCTTGAGAGCCAAGAGCGAGAGCCCCACTGATCCTCATAGTTTGGCTCTTGTCTCAGGATCAAGGACTAACGCTAACTCTGGTGGTTTCTCTTTGTCTTGTCTTGTGTCCTTGCCAGATGAGGACTTTGATGTGCTGAGCGAGGACGATCTCGCCATGTTGAGCAAGAGGTTTGGGCGGATGTACGAGAACCGCAAGAATGCAAGGCGGAGCTCGGGGCTGTGCTATCGGTGCGGGAAGCATAGGCACTTCATCGCCGAATGCCCTGAAGCCATGGAGATCAAGAACGACTACAAGGGCAAGCCCAAGCACGACTACAACAAGCACCGCTCCCGGAACGACTACAAGGACAAGCACAAGGACAAGGGCGAGAGAAGGCACAAGAAGAGTGGCGGCCACAAGAAGAAGACCGCTCGAGCTATGGTGGCCGGAGTGAGCGACATCGACTCGACACCAAGCGACGCTTCTTCTGATTCGACCAGCGAGGAAGAGCAAGAAAGGCGCAAGGACAAGCGGCACACGGGCAAGAACATCACCGGCCTGAGCTTCGTCGCACAAGGAGGCTTTTGCGGCATGGCACATTCCAAGAAGGGTGGGAAGCACAGCTCAGATTCGAACTCCGATTCTGATGATGAGGTACGACAAGATCCCAACTTCTTGCTAGAGGAGAATGCTAGGCTGAATGAGTTGCTTGACAACCGTGATGATGTGCTTAGAAAGACCAACAAGGAGAAGAGAGAATTTAGGTCTTTGTTGGGTGATGCTAAGGACAAGGTAGCTGAACTTGAATCCTTGCTTGTGGATGCTAGAAATGAGATAGCTGCTTTGAAATCTGCTTCTATGGTGTCTGATGTGATTGATTGTGGTGACTGCTCAGTTTTTCTTGCTGATTTGACTGCTCTCAAGGAGAAGCATGCCTCTACTTTGGAGGAACTAGATATGGTTAGGATTGAGTGTGATGAATTGAAGTCTAGGCCAGCTTTGTTAGGAGCTTGTACTTCATGTCCTATCTTGCATGCTAGGCTAGATGAATCTCACACTAGGATTGTTTCTCTTGAGGCGGCATTGAAAGCTCCTCTTCCTACATCATGTTCAACCTGTGAAATGCATGCTTTGAAGAACATGGAACTTGCACACTATGTTGATCGTCTACAGGATGAAAATGATGAGCTTAGGAAATTGATGAGTTGGTTGTCTGGGCATGAGCCACAATTGAGTTTGATGTTGGCTCAGTTCAAGAGGTTTGATGGTCAGGTGTTGGGGGCTGACAAGAGTGGTGAGAAGAGTGGTGAGGGAGAAGAGAAAGCTGGAGAGACACCCACACCATCCCACACCATACCCATGAACAAATATGCACCCAAGCCAAACCACCTAAGAAACAAGCTCGATACAACTCCAGACCCACGAGTGTTCCCCCAGAAAACAGGGAATTACCAGAAACCCATCAAGTTTGTGAGCAACCTGAGTAATGTCTTTGAGGGGAAGTCAGGAGAGAAAGGTGTTGAGAAGCCCACAGAGAAGCCACCGCCTAAGCCAGTGCCAATCCGCTTCCATTGTGAGTATTGTGGGAGGGACGGACATAAGGATGAGTTCTGCTTCCGGAGGTAGAGGGATGAGCGGTTTGCTAGGGAGATGGCAAACAAGGATAGGTACCACCCTGTTCGTGGTGTGCCTGAGCCTCGTAGAGGGCCTCTACCTAGGGGTGAGGAGTATGTGCGTACAGTTCCCACTCGTGGAGGTGGAGGTGGAGGTGTGTTCCCTCAGAGAGACAGGTGTGTTGGGTTTGGGCGTGGTGAGATGGCTCGACGTGCTCCTTCTCGTGACCGTTACGAGTTTGGGAGGCACGATCGGAGCTTTGCGTCTCAGATGGACTACGGGCCACGTTTTTCCCCTTGTGGTGCGTGTACTCCTCCAGTGAGACGTGACAGGTTCTTTGGTGGTAGGCGTGAGAGGGCTCCGCCTAGAGGTTTTGGGAGGATGGATTTTGCTAACCCTTCTTTTGAGCAAATGGCTCAGCACTGGTTTAACTCTTTTGGTACTAACCCCAGTGTTGAGTCACTTGCTCATTCTCGTCCTCGTTTTTTATTGCAGGTGGGAGGCTTGGAGAACTTTTGGTTGATCGACTCTGGCTGCTCAAGACACATGACCAGAGATCGTGGGTGGTTCTCCAGCCTCACCCCGGTGAGTACGAGGGAGTACATCACTTTCGGGGACAATGGGAGAGGACGAGTGCTTGCTGAAGGTATGGTGAAGGTGAGTAGCAAGGTGACCTTAAGAAGTGTGGCCCTGGTCAAGTCACTTGGTTTCAACCTGTTGTCAGTATCTCAATTACTTGACGAAAGTTTTCAGGTTCGTTTCAAGTCGGGTGCTTCTCGTGTGCTTGATTCTCGAGGCGATCTTGTCTGTACGATCGTCCCCGAGGGTCAAATCTTTCGTGACGACTTCTCCCAGTCTGTTGGTCCTCCTCGATGCTTTGTTGCTGGCCTTTCAGCCGAGCTTTGGAAATGGCATAGGAGGTTGGGACACTTGAGCTTTGAGTTGCTTTCCCGCTTGAGTGGTCTTGATCTTGTCCGAGGATTGCCTAAGTTGAAATTCGAGAAGGATTTGGTTTGTGCTTTTTGTCAGCATGGAAAAATGGTTGCCGCTTCTCACGCCCCTCTGACTTCAGTCATGACCGAGCGACCTTGTGAGCTGTTGCACATGGATTTGGTTGGGCCAGCTCGTGTTCGCTCTGCTGGTGGGAAGTGGTATGTTCTTATGGTTGTTGATGATTTTTCGAGGTACTCTTGGGTTTTCTTTTTGGAGGATAAGAGTGAGACATTTGGCTTTGTTCGGGACTTGATCTTGAGGTTGAAGAATGAGAGACATGGTGATGCCATTCGAGCTATACGCAGTGACAATGGTACGGAGTTTAAGAACTCTCATTTTGATGCCTTTTGCAGTGATCTTGGTCTCGATCATCAGTACTCTTCTCCATACGTCGCTTGTCAGAATGGCGTAGTGGAGAGGAAGAACCGGATCCTTTGTGAGATTGCCAGGACGATGCTCGACGAGCATAGGACTCCTAGGCGTTTCTGGGCCGAGGCGGTCAATACCGCTTGCTATGTCTCAAATCGCATCTTTCTTCGTGCCTTTAAGAAGAAGACCTCTTATGAGCTGATGCATGGCCGACAACTCAAGGTGAGTCACTTTAGAGCATTTGGTTGCAAGTGATTCATTCTGAAGAAGGGCAAGTTGGATAAGTTTGAGTCTAGAAGTTCGGATGGGATTTTCCTTGGTTATGTGATTCACTCTAGAGCATTTCATGTGCTCAACCTTGACACTAACCGAATCCTGGAGACTTGCGAGGTAATCTTCGACGAGACAAAGCCATGTAGCTCTTCTACTTTTGAGTGTACAGGTGACGAGGAGATTGGTGCCAGGATCTTTGAGGATGAGAAGGATGAAGATGGAGACGAGGATGATGATGATGGTGGTGCTCCCATGGCTGGTCGTGTACACGCTACTTCCACTACTACGACGACGATCGAGGATGGACCATCCCCTACACCCACTACGACTGAGGCTGTTTGAGTGAAGGCTGCTGCTGAGGGGGAGGTTGTGTCCAGGCGTAAGGCTCCCCGACGAGTACAAGTGGATCACCCACCGACGACCATCATTGGTGACCTTCATGAACGCACTACACGGTCGAGGTCAAGGAATACTTCTCATTTCGCTCACTCTGCTTTTGTTGCTTCTTTCGAGCCCAAAGATATTCGACACGCTTTGTCTGATGAGAATTGGGTGAATTCCATGCATGAGGAGTTGGAAAACTTTGAGAGAAACCAAGTCTGGGTGTTAGTTGATCCACCGCCAAATTGCCGTCCCATAGGTACCAAGTGGGTGTGAATGAACAAAGAGGGTGAGAATGGGATGGTTGTGAGAAACAAGTCGAGGTTGGTGGCGCAGGGTTACAACCAGAAGGAGGGGATAGACTATGAGGAGACATTTGCTCCTGTGGCACATTTGGAGGCAATTAGGATCCTTCTAGCCTTTGCCGTGGCTAAAGGGTTCAAGTTGTACCAAATGGATGTCAAGAGTGCTTTCTTGAATGGGGTGATAGAGGAAGAAGTGTATGTGAGGCAACCCCCGGGGCTTGAGAGTGAAAAATACCCACACCGTGTATACAAACTCCAGAGAGCGCTCTATGGGTTGAAACAGGCACCTAGAGCTTTGTATGGCAGGTTGAGAGGTTTTTTGCTAAGTAAGGGGTTTGTGATGGGCACAGTTGATAAAACCCTGTTCCTCCTTAAGCATGGGAATGACCTTTTGATTATTCAGATATACGTGGATGACATAATCTTTGGTGCCTCTTCTCATGATCTTGTTGCCAGATTTGCAGATGACATGAGCAGGGAATTTGAGATATCCATGATGGGCGAGCTGCAGTTTTTCTTGGGTCTCTAGATCAAGTAGTGCAAGGACGGGACCTTTGTACATCAGGTGAAGTACACCAGGGACATGGTGAAAAAGTTTGGCATGAACGACTCCAAGTCGCTGACTACCCCGATGAGTACAACTACGGCTTTGGATGCGGACGAGGACGGCGAACCAGTGGACCAGAAGGAGTACCGGAGCATGATCGGCTCCCTCCTCTACTTGATGGCGATGAGGCCAGACATACAGTTCAGCGTGTGTCTGTGTGCTCATTTTCAGGCTTCACTGAGGACTTCACATCGGCAGGCCGTCAAGCGGATTTTCAGGTACTGGAACTACACTCCTGAGTTTGGTCTGTGGTACTCTGCCTCCTCGACACTCAGGCTTCATGGTTTTTCTGATGCGGATTTCGCTGGGTGTCGATTGGATCGCAAGTCCACTTCTAGGTGTTGTCAGTTCCTTGGTTCTTCTTTGGTCTCTTGGTCATCTCGCAAGCAATCAAGTGTAGCCCAGTCCACCATCGAGGCTGAGTATATAGCTGCTGCTAGTTGTTGTTCCCAGTTGCTTTGGATGACCTACACCATGAGTAACTTTGGTGAGGAGTGCTCCCAGGTTCCTCTTTTCTGTGACAGCACCAGTGCCATAAGCGTAGCCAAAAATCCTGTCCTCCACTCCAAAACGAAACACATAGAAGTGAGGTACCACTTCCTGAGAGACAATGTGGAGAAGGGAAACATATCTTTGTCCTATGTTCCTACCCAAGACCAGCTAGCTGACATTTTCATCAAACCACTTGACCAAGCCACTTTCACTCGCTTGCGGGGTGAGCTTGGGGTGTGCTTTCCTTTCTAGCTTGGGTCTTGGAGCTTCTCATGTATATATGTGTCAGATGTTCATTTTGTTGCATTCCTTTCATGCATTTTACTTTCTGTACAAAACCTGGTAGGATAGCCATCTTTGGATCACTTGAGCTAGGAATGAGCTTCTCTTATATACATTGATCACTGATGTGCTATGGACGAGATATGTGCATGATTGGTAGCTTGTGGATGTGAATGCTATGCTCTTGTTGGTTTTGCCATATATGTATGATGAGATAGCATTTTGGTTGTGAAAATGATAAAACTGCCTCTCTCATGAGTAGATGCTTGTCTATGATCAATTTGTGCTTAAATGCTTATATCATGCTCAGTTTGTGCTTGAGGATCATATTCTCTTTGCTTGGGGTCAAAGATCCTCTGTCATTGTAAATGTTTAGCCCTTTTGCTTGCTTGGGGAGGAGCATAAGCTTCTTTTTGCCGCAAAGGCACTTCATGTATCATGTTTAAACTCTAAAATGAAATTGGTGTATGAATTGCCTTATGCTTGAAAAATGTGCTCCTAATCATGTTCTTATGTTTTGATATTCATATCTTGGGTGCTAAACCGTAGCATGCTTGTCTACCATGAGAAGTCTCATTTTAAGAAGTAGACACATGGCTCGGTGGCTTTAACATGACTTGAGTAGCTTGTGGGCGTTTATAATGATCTTATGATGAGAATTTATGATCTTGCATAAACTTTGGATGATGTAGTGTATTTATGTTCAAATTGGTATAGAGAGAGTCTTGCTCATGAGATGACTATTTCTTTATGAAAATTGCTTGAAATTGCTTTTAGCCGTGTCACATGCTTATATGTCTCTACTTTCTTGATGGCAATGTGCTAGATACACCATGTCTACCTTGCTTGCTCTATGTCTCATGTGTAGCATTCTGTTGTGCACTTTGTATATGAGAAGCTTGGTAGATTGTATATATGCTTTGACATGCATTTTTCATGAAAACAAGGGGAAGAGCATCATATACCTTGACTCATGCATTGTCAACAAGGGGGAGATTTTTGTATGATATGTGGAGATTTTTCATGCATTGGGAGTTTTTGTGGAAAATTGGTATGCATTTGTGAGACGTTGCATGTGAGGAGAAAAACTTGAGAAGAAGAGGTTGCATTTGCTCAGGGGGGGTTTGCATATGTGCAGGGGGACCTCCTTTGTTTTTTTCCTGAGTTTTGTGCTTTGTGATGTGCTCCTTGTGAGCTTTGTTTTTGTCTCGGCTGTGTCGAGCCGTTGCCCTTGTCTTAGGGGGCCGAGACTTGGATTGGCGAGTGATCGAGTTTTCGCTTGTTCTTTGACTTTGGATCACCTGCTTTGGAGGTTTGTGTTCGTGGTTGTTTTCTTTTTCTTTTCTCTATCATGGTTACTATGGGTGTTGTCAATGCACTCATCAAGGGGGAGATCGAGGACCAGGTGTGTTCGAAGACTAGTGGAGGGTCGCTCCTTAGTGATGAGTGATTGACAACGTTGTGTGGACTGATGCTTGGCTAAGTGTGCAGGTACAGGTTGCGGCTTGACTCGTGTCGGTGCAGGTGAAGAACAAGTGCGAAAGGCCTTAGCCGTGGCGGCCTCCGGGTGATGGAGTGGCAAGTAGGCTTGGTTCGATGGACCCGGTGGCCGATGGGGTCAAGTGCGAGCCGTGCGGTGCAAGACCGGTGCAAGTCGTGAACATGGGCCGGTGCAAGGTAGCGGTTGAAGCCCGAAGCTTGCACGCGGGGTTTGGTGGTTTGCCCACAAAACCATCTGGTGGACGGTTTCTTGGTTTGGGTCGCAAAACCAAGTCCGGAGGCCCGAGGCGACGGAGACGGTGATCCGGGAGCTTCGGGAAGCTTCGAGGCGGAGGGCACGTGGTCCTGGCGGACTGTCCGCGCGGCCCTGAGTTTTCGTCTGGGGTGGCTTGCACTTTGTCTGGGGTGTCTAGTGGCTTTGGCGGAGTGTCTGTGGCGCACGGTCAGACTGTCCGCGAGGAGACGTTTTCCCCCTGACCTTTCTGTTAGTTCCTGGTTCAATTTCGGACCGTCCGCGCCTGCCTCATGGACCATCTGCGCTACACTGGCGGACTATCTGCGGTAGCCAGGCGGACTGTCCGGCTTGGACGCAGGAACTTGCCAAGTTTGATCGGTTCCTTTGATTCTTGCTTTGGTGCTTCCGCTCCTTGCTCTTAGGCTTGTCTCTTGATCTTGTGAGCTTGTGTGTGCCGTGTTTGGAGCTTCCTTTGTGTGCGAGAGTGCTTGGAGTGGCAATCGGGGTATAGGCCGAGTTCGACCTTTTGGGAAGAATTTTTATCAGCTCCCATTCACTCCCCCCCTCTCTGGTCGCCCGATTCGGTCCTTCAGTATATTTATCACCTCTTTTGCCCGAGGACGAGCAAACGTCTAAGCATGGGGGGTTGCCAAGGAAGTGCTAGTATTGTCTAGAGTTCAAGAGGAGCAAATAAAAAAAGAAAGAAAAAAGAGAGAGAAAGTATGATGAAAGAAAAAAATGATGAAAAAAATGATAAAGAAGAAAAAGTATGATGAGAAGAAGAAAGAAAGAAGAAAGAAAATAAATAAATTATAAAGCTCCCCGGTTCTCTAGCTATGTTTAGTGCTTTCAAAAGGATTCAAGATCAAGATCCATACTTATCTTTCCAACCATGTGCAATCTGATAACGAGGACTTTTTTTGTGCCTCGGGATCACTCTTTGCCATTTGCACATGTCCACCTATCTAAAAGTGTGTGTTCATCTCTCCCCCCTCATGATAACATTATTTTTCCAATGACCTTTTTGACGAGTCTCGGTAAGACCATGAGAAGCTAGTCTTGTTTTAATAATATCTCAACTATAATATCTTGGTAGGACTAAACTTTCCTATAGCTCCATATAAAGCTTTCCACCACATATTTTGAGAGAGGAAAGGAGTAGAACAAGTAGGCTTGAGAGACAAGATGAGATGAGAGTACATGAGCAAAGTGCAAGATGGTTATTTTTGATCTTGGTAAAGCAATTTTTCTCTTTATCTCATTCTTTATTTTTCAAAATCTCTCAGATTTGTTTAAAAAATTGAGAGCATGATCAAGTACTTGTGGAAAGAGCTTGAATGATATCTATCCTCCATAAAGACAAAAGTTAGTACATTATGAAACTTTAACAAATATAAATTTAGAGAGCATTATGTTTTTTCATGTATGATCAAGTGCAGGGTATGAACATTGAAAGGCAACACTGATATCCATTGAAGGCTTACTCGAGGACAAGCAAGGTTTAAGCATGGGCGGATGTTGGCGGTCGATTTCTGTCAACCTGGCCACATGTTTAACTTCTATGTTGGTATTAATTTGATATTCACACTAACGATCGTAACCCTCAGTATATGTCAAGTTCGCACTCGTGCATGGTATTTGGAGTTTATTGTTTACACAGGAATCAAGAGCTTAAATGAGGACTTCCGGGTAAAGTTCATCAAGGGTTTTACGAGAAGATCATGGACCCCGGGACAAGTCAAGATACAAGATGAACATGACTCCAAATGAACCAAGGACTAAAGCATGAAGCCGAGAAGTGTCGAGGACCTAGACGGAAGATGTGGGAGTTCATACGCCAAGCACCCTTATCTAAACCGCGAGGAAAATGACGTCAAGGACCCACATGCAACTCGGCAAAAAGTCAGGAAGTCGCGAGAAGCGTCTGGAAGAAAGTCGGGGCCGAAATGTCCCAGCCCATTCCGGGCCCGGTTCGGCACCCCCTTTGACCTAGATGACCTTCGGGCTATTTATAGTCCCCGTGCCTTGAGCCACACATCAAGCCATTCGTCATCCGTTGCCGAGGAGCAGAGAAGAGAGGGACACCATCCCGGAGAGGAGAGGGTCGAGATGGTTGACTAGGGTTTCCCTAGCCGACATGGGAACCATCCACAAAAAGACCACGTCAGAGTTCTAGAAGCTAGGATCAAGATCAAGGTAGGATCCCAGTGGTGATCTTGTCCATGTATTATACTTCATGTTGAATTTGCAAGATTGAATCCGATTTCTAGTGACGAAGTGCTTTCACCACGATTTTTTCTTCGCTTGGGTTTTCTTATTCTCTAATCTATTCCACAGATAGATTGCGTAGGATGTTCTTGTAGCCATGGTGGCTAGAGGTGCATACCTGACCTACTGAGCATTTTCAACACGTTCCTCGTGAACGTGCTCTTAGGTTCACCTACACAATAAGCGGGACATCGTGACAGGATGTTGATCACGTGTACGGTAGGCGCCTTTGAGGGTTAGAACGGAAGCGACGATTTAAAGAGGCTTTTAATGAGATTCATTTGCTTTATTCTTCTTGGTTTTGGAACTTCAACAAAAGACCCGATCCAATCTATAGATTGGTTTTACCTCCCCTTTCTTTCTCTTGCTACCTCCGGTGTTACGTAGATTAGATGTGTTTTCATGGTTCTTCCATAGATTAGATGCAAAAACCCTTGTCAAGATCAAAGTGTTTTCCGCTTATTAGATTGGATCTTGGATTACACATTGTTCCGCGGATTCGATACCTTGGGTTCACCACTCAAGGGAAGAAGGGTCCCTTGACTGCGACGGGGGATTTGTCCGCTTGCAAGTCCAAACGAACTTTGATATGACTATCAACCATCAACAGTACCGCTAGAGACGGTCTGAGGGTGCCATCACTGAGTTCAAACTACAGCAGCCCAACACAACTTACCAGTTTAGTTAACAAGTTGCTGTGAGAACAGACTGAGGCAATCGTCCATTTTATCCACTCTAACAATTCGATAAATTTTGAGAAGTTGGTGACAGAAGATCTTGTTGGAAGTGTTGTATATGAAATGCTTGCATCTCCTTCAGGAGATTATCAAAAACCAGTGCACAAATGCCTGAGCTCTGATGAAAGCATGATAGACACAATAATAAGATATAGCTCCCAAGGAGACACCACCCCTTATTCTGATACATATCAGCTCACCAAAAATATAACCACTCAGTTGCATAACCGGACAAAGAGGCGTGCTCCTACGTGTTAGAAGATAGGCAATATTCTGGTATATTTTAATTCCATCAATAAAGTGATATTCCAATAGTGTGAGTGAAACAATCCATGTGCTAGTGTTCATGTTTAAACAACGATCAAACATAAACATATTCATGATTATACAACTAATAAACATGAATATAAGTTTTAGAATGTACCCAATCGGAGGGCGGGTGCCAGAGGCACCCGGTGTCCCGTTATCACTTGGCTCAGTCATGTGACCTTGGCCGGTGTAGTAGATCAAAGTCGGTGCAAGAAGACGACAAAGTGGAGCTGAAGAGTCACCGAGAAGTCGACGAAGTAGTCATACAGGGAGCAAGCAGTTACGTGAAGACGCTCCCCAAAAACCTTATCGCCCGCCTACCTCGTGCAAGATCTCAGCAGCAGGACGAGGTTCCGGAGGCTCTGCTCTCGCCGACACCGTGCGCGCGGTGCAAGCGATGGGAATGCAAAAGCAAAAGGCAGCAGACAGAGAGGGAGAATGGAGAGGTCTCCTAAGCAGGAGTACCTAGTTGTGAATGGGGCGAGTTGAGAGCGAGGAGGAGGAGCGCCTTATATAGGCGGGTGGGCACGGAAGGGGTGCGCCCAGATCCAGATTTAGGACGCGGAGAGGACGGTCCGTCCGCTCCGCTCTGCTCCACACCGCCCGCTCGTCTTGACACGTCACGTCTCGGCCTCAGCCCGGCTCGGCGAGGTGAGCAAGCGTGCGCACGCGTGTGGCACGCCTTTCTCCTTTATTCAACTTCACAAGAGATGTACCGAAAGTCTACCTCATAAGTCGAATAAAAGACTCCTCAATTACCCGTACGGTATTTCTCACTTTTCCATAGCATTAAAACAATAGGCTTTAATTCTTTAATTATTGAAATAAATGGCTCTAGGCCCATTTATTCTAACAATCCCCACCAAGAATTATAAGTCACATTGGAAATGCTCTCATTTTCCCTTTCTGTTTTGATATATCAATACTACGGTGGGGACTGTTAAGTTGAACATCCACCAGGAACTCAGGTTACACTTATTTGCAACTGAACAATGGACTATGCCTTGAATTGCTAGTTTTGTGCATCTAAACTTGGCTCGAGCCCATTACTGATACTAGGCTGCACATAGCATCCCCGCGGGTTGGAGCTTATGGGTCATACTCCGTGCCTCTTCATGAGTTTTCTAGACATCACCCAAATCTCATAGACTATGACCAATAGTCTGACTCGTATAGGTGTGTTCCTCCAAGACATACTGTAGGTCTATGGCTTTGCTTTAAAGAAACAACTACCTTGTTTCATGGAAGCCACTTGGAACACATTGAGGTATACATACCAGCCTGCCATACAGTGTTGAAGAGAAATGCATCTTTCCATGGACTGAGTCTCTTCAAAGGTTCTCCTCTCTTAGTCGAACCATAGCTTGTTTCACCGTCCCAATTCACGGGATCTCCGATCACATAGGACAGGTTACCACTGTGGAAAGACTCACGTGGGTCTCAAACCTAGTTCCATAGATGAATTATCCATCACAATACGTGACAGGCCCTTTGTAAATTGATCTGCTAGGTTTTTAGCCGTATGGATATAATCCACAGCTATAACACTAGTGTTTCTCAATTTCCTGATAGATTTCAACCGCCTCTTGACATGCCTAGATGACTTCATGTTATCCTTTGAACTGTTCACCTTGACAATCACAGTTTGATTATCACAGTTCATTAGAATTGCCGGTATCGGTTTTTCAACTATCGGCAAGTCCATTAGGAGCTCACGAAGCCACTCAGCCTCGATAGTGGCAGTATCTAATGTTGCAAGTTCTGCTTCCATCGTTGACCTTGTTAGAATGGTCTGCTTGCAAGACTTCCAGGAAACAGTGCCACCTCCAAGTGTGAACACATATCCACTTGTGGCCTTTAACTCATCAGCATCAGAAATCCAGTTTGCATCACTATATCCCTCCAAGACTTTAGGGTCTCCGGAATAGTGAATACCATAGTTTATTGTTCCTACTAGATAGCGCATTACCCTCTCGAGAGCACGCCAGTGTTCACTGCCAGGGATTGAAACAAACCGGCTCAGTTTACTAACAGCATATGCAATGTCAGGTCTCATGGCGCTAGCCAGATACATCAAAGAACCAATGATCTAGGAGTATCTCAGCTGATCCACCATTATCCTTAAGTTCTACTTTAGAACCAAGCTGGCGTCATAGGGAGTTGAGGCGGGTTTAGCATTGCTGTAGCCAAACCGACTCAGCATCTTCTCCACATAGTGAGTCTGTGATAGAGTCACCGCACCATTTTTTCCCTTGATTAGCTTTATGTTAAGGATGACATCAGCCTCTCCCAAGTCCTTCAACTCAAACTTTTGAGATAGAAAGTCTTTGACTTCCTTGATCACATCAAGGCTCGTGCCAAAGATAAGTATGACATCTACATACAAACACAAAATCACTCCTTCACCCCCACCATAGCGATAGTACACACATTTGTCAGCTTCTTTTGCAACAAAGCCAACAGATGTCAAAGTTCTGTCGAACTTATCATGCCATTGCTTAGGTGCTTGCTTGAGGCCATAGAGAGACTTCACCAGCTTACACACCATTCCTTCTTGACCCTTTACTACATATCCATCCAGCTGATCCATATAGATCTCCTCTTCCAACTCTCCATTTAGGAAAGTTGTCTTAACGTCCATCTGATGAACGAGAAGACCATGGGAGGCTGCCAGAGAAAGTAGTACTCTTATGGTAGTCAATCGAGCGACTGGTGAGTAAGTATCGAAGAAGTCTTCTCCTTTTTTCTGGGTGTAACCCTTAGCCACAAGTCTAGTCTTGTACTTATCAATAGTACCATCGGGCCTAAGCTTCTTTTTGAACACCCATTTGCATCCCACGGGCTTGCACCCATAGGGACGCTCAACGACCTCCCAAGTTCCATTCAACATGATAGAGTCCATTTCACTCCTCACTACTTCCTTCCAATAGTCAGCATCAGGTGAGCAGTAGGCCTCTGCAATAGTCTTAGGAGTGTCATCTATGAGGTATACGATGAAGTCATCTCCAAAAGGATTTCTCTGTCTTTTGTCTCTTGCTCCTCCTGGGAGCTTCATCGTTATCCTCCTCAGGATGCTCAATAAGTGTAGGCTCATCGAGTTCCATCGGCTCGATGGAGTTGTGATGGGAACGGGCGTGCCCGATCTTCCGTCAGGAGAAGGATATCTCGTTTAAGGTGGAGTGCGACACACCGATCCAGCTTCAGATCCAAAGACCCGAACTCCTGCAACCTTAGCACCACAACTCCTCTGGTTATCAACTGTGTCACAATCTAGTTGGCCTCGCCGCGAAGGCTAATCCCTGCCTGCGAAATGAAGAACACAAACAAGAACTCGAAAGTACGCAGCACTCAAGAATATAGTGACGACTGCAGATGAATGATTAAGCACTCGAAGTTGGGGTTTCACAAACCGAAAACAGCGACTGTTCGACGACAGATAACTCTAAAGCAAAACCCGAGTCTAAACGGCGGCGGCTACTGAGTTTATACGCTAAACGGGGCAAGCTACGGTTGAGGCGCGCCAGAGGGGGTGGTGACGGCTGTTAAGTACTACTTTCAGCCCTCAATATTCTCACATAAATGGACGCATATGCATTATTTACTTGCATTTTGGTTTGAATAATGTAGTTCCACTTGTACTTGGAGATTATTTGTATGTAGGTGAAATACCCTTTAAAAAAGATGGAAACCCACCTTCTATGGAGAAACCATGCCAACTCAGCTGAGGAGGTGGCTGCCACCAAGGAAACACATGACATTCCACGTCATTGATCCAAGGGAGGCACTCACTGACGGATCAGAGAGCGCCACATGGACTTCACATGGATCAAGGGGCCCACCTCGGATACCAATTCAAGCCATGCACCGGGGATGGATCAGAGGACCCACAGGGTAGCCACCCAGAGGAAAACCACCCCGAGTGGGGGACCTAGGGGGCCGACCGATCCTAGGATCGGCCGAACCACCTTAGGGCCGCCCCATCTCGCCCCTACACGTGGCAGCTGCTCATTGGTCACTTACCTCACTCCCGGGTGTTTTGAGGCCATTTGGTGCCCGAGGCAAGCCTCCTCCTTGCCTATAAATAGAAGGGGACGGGCTCCCATTTCTCACACACCACTCCCTCATTCACCTCTCACTTTTAGTTTCCAAGGCTAGGGGGTAGGCTAGAGTAGCTCTTCTTCAGGTTCCAAGTCTTCTTTGGAGTCTAGGTATGAGTTCTCTTTTATCTTTATTTCATTGTATGACTTTGATCTACTTCAGTTATTCAGCTATTTCATATAAAGTCATGGTAGATCATATGCTTGAAATGTTCTTGAGTTCATCCTTTGTTCATCATTTAGTGGCTTGTGTTCTTCATGAACACTACCTTTTGATCCACTTGAAGGATGATAAACTCATTCCTTATGTGTTTGTTCATAAGTTAGAGGCTCGTGTTCTTCATGAACACAACCTTTTGATCTTGTTGACTAGACATAAGAGAGTTCATATCCGTTCGTATGTCTAGCCTTAGTTGATCTTGTTAGATGGCATGAGAGTGTTGCATGAGGTTTGTGTTCAAGCTACGATACTCGGTCTAAGTTGACCAGTCTTCTGGTGGCTCTCACCCTGGGTCACAATAGCCCGGGCAGGGTGAAGTCTAGCAGCAACACAGGCATGGTGCCTGGGTTGTGTGGCTACGTTAGTTATGAGCATACCCGCCGTAACGATAGAGGTAGGCCCGCAGTGGTGACAGCTGTTGGACCCTTTGGAACCCTCTGCGCTAGGGTACTTGCTGTAGGAATCTAAAGTCTAGTTTCGCATAGTGTTGGTCGTCGCGGGCTAGCTCCCCGTTTGTACCTGGCTGTTGAACCTTACCCTCTCATGCAATGCTCATGCCTATCTCCTGTATCTTCTAGCTTTGTATGTTTAGTAAATTAGAACCTAGAGCTAACTCGTATGTTCCCCCTAAGCCGTAGTGTGCTAGAGTAGAGGTAGATCTGAGTGTGTGTCACACTACCCTTTCATATCTTTATCTTACCCCTACCTTTGAGTTTGTTGTTTCCGACATCTATCTCTTAGTTTACATTCAGTGCAAAAGCATAAGTCTATGATATCCGCCATTGCCTTCCACGGATACGATACCCTTGGAATATTCTCCTTCCTTAAGGAAATGCTACAATGGTTTATCTCTGCGCTTGCGGATTTGTTCATGATCGTTTAGATTAACCTTTGGCAAGTCTTGATGTTCACGCTAACTCGGCGTCGTTAGTTGTGATGTTAAGAGATGCCAATAGGCATTTCTTGGTGTTGTCACTAAGGATGGATTCCAAATCTATTCCTAAAGTGATAACGCTACGAAACGCCAACAAGGGGCGCCCACAACTTAGGCTGAAGGCCCGACTCGATACAAGGCCGTGTTGGCCCAAGATAGGTGACGCATCACCTTTTTGTGGTCTCACAGTATGATCCACGAACGTTCTGGAGTTAGGACTAGAACCAAATCAACGGCGTCATCGTCCCCTTTCCAATGAGTCCTTATACACCTTGTTCCGACGTCGTATAATGGAGATATCACCGAAACCGTGCAGAGGTGTAGGATGATTCTGAACTGGAGGTGGCGGCTGAGTCGGAGACGAAGTACAGCTTGGAGAAGGTCGTGGCGTGTGCGTGTTCAGCAGCTTGGCTATGTCCTCATCAAGTTATCCTTCTCGACAGACTCTTGCCTAGATGAACTTGTTTCATCTCTCATTGGAAAAATATTCTCAAAGAATGTAGCGTCTCTAGACTCCATAATTGTGCCGACAAGCAAGTCGGGCACTCCAGATCTCACTACCAGGAATCTATAACCAACACTGTGAAAAGCATAACCTAGAAAGACACAGTTCACCATCTTTGGTCCAAGTTTATGTTTCTTGGTAATTGGCACACAGACTTTGGCCAAGCAACCCCATGTACGTAAATATGAAAGAGTTAGCCTCTTCTTCTCCCATTCCTCGAATGGTGTTACTTCCTTATTCTTCATAGGCACACGGTTCAAGACATGACAGGCTGTCAATATCGCCTCACCCCACCATTCCTTAGATAGACCCGCGGTTTCTAACATGGCATTCACCAAGTCAGTCAGCATGCAGTTCTTTCTTTCTGCAATCCCATTGGATTGGGGTGAATAGGGCGGTGTCCTCTCATGAACAATACCGTGTTCCTCACAGAATGAGTCAAAAGCATTTGAGAAGTATTCGCCACCTCGATCAGACCTTAGATATTTAATCTTTCTCTCAAGTTGATTTTCTACTTTAGCTTTATAGATCTTAAAGTAATGCAAAACTTCATCTTTAGATTTTAACAAGTAGATGTAACAAAATCTAGTGCTATCGTCTATCAAAGTCATGAAATATCGTTTACCACCTTTTTTCAACACACCGTTCATTTCGCTCAAATCGGAATGAACTAATTCTAGAGGTGCCAAGTTTGTTTTGATTCAACACATACGTGACACTTAGAATTTTTGACAGAGGAAAAACTCGGAATTAAACTCAAACTAGCTAGGCGCCTCATACAACCAACATTAACATGACAAAGCCTCGAATGCCATACATTTGATTCATCATTCGACACATGGTTCACAACATTATTATCATTCGACAAAGAAAAGCGGAACAAGCCTCCGCTATCATAGCCTTTTCCAATAAAAGTACCAAACTTAAAAATGATACAATTATTCGACTGGAAGACTAATTTAAACCCATCTCTACACAGTAGAGACCCGCTGACTAGATTCTTCTTGATGGTAGGTACATGCTGCACATTCTTCAATTGTATGGTCTTCCCCGAAGTGAACTTCAGAGTGACCGTACCAGCACCAAGAACACACACATGGGTACCGTTCCCCATCAACAAGGAGTCAGTCCCCCCGACCTGGTAAGAAGAAAACATAGAAATGTCAGCACATACATGAATATTAGCATCGGTGTCTACCCACCACTCTGGTGAAGAGCACACTGAAAGAACTGTAGGCAAGAAATTACCATACCCCGATGTTCCATCACCCTCGCTAACAACCATGTTCGCTGATTTGGGGGCCTTGCGATCCTTGCGATCCGGGAACTTTGCAGCAAACTGATCCGGACTACCACATGTATAGCAAGCCCCGGGCTTTCTCTTCTTCTTGTCTGGCCTGTCGGCTTGCTTAGCCTTGGGCGGGGTTTGTGAAGGCTTCTTCCTCTTGTTCCGGAACTTGGGATTACCTCTCTGCACAAAATTTGCGCTTGAGGGACCGACTATTCCTTTTCCACGTGTCTTTTGCTCTCGCCTTCTCTTCAACATAAAGAGTCGCAACAAGGTCATCAAAAGTGAACACTTGTCTCTTGTGTTTTAGAGTCGTAGTAAAGTCCCTCCAAGACTGTGGCAACTTGGAGATGATAGCTGCAGCCACAAACTTGTCGAGCAACTCACATGGATTCTCTTTGCTGTAGTCCTTGAGCTCTTTAGCCAGCGCCTGTACCTCATGGGCTTGTTCCACTACCGAACGATCTTCCACCATCCTGTAGTCTAAGAACTGTTCCATGGCGTACAGCTCACTGCCGGCGTCAGAAGCTCCATACTGAGCCTCAAGAGCATTCCAGATCTCCTTCCCCGTATTGTAACTGAGATAGGTGTCAACCAGATTCTCTGCTAGGACGCTAATGACGCAACCCCGGAACAGACTATCTGCAGCCTTAAAGGCCGCCTTCGAGATACCCTCAGAAACTGTTTCGTAGGTCACGAACATTATGTCCATGGCCATCGGCCAAAGAGTGGCCAAGTCACACCAGCTCTTATAGTTGGAACCATCAAAATGCTTTGGTTTGATGGAGTTTGCAAAGCACTAGTAGAAATGTGAATATCTATGACGATTTCCTAGTAACGTTTTGATCATTCGTCATGGAAGTGATCTCTACCGTGACGAATTTTGTAACTTCGTCACAAATAACGAGTGACGACGTCAAACCACTAAAAATAATGACGAAACACAGTAAATCGTCACCAAACAATGAACATGTTCGTCACAGAAGAATCATTTCAGTTCTGCACGTGAGGAACCAATGACGAACGTAAGTAGACGTTACAAAACAATAGCGTTATGGTCACAAAACAACTTGGCACTGACTATCCTACATGTAAAGGTATGTTTCCTACATGTAAAGGTATGTTTCTATGACGTGGCAAAATGCATCCGGGCACATTTATATTTGAAATTAAATACAAAATTTAAATTGATTAAAAATAAAAATTCAAATGCATTCTCTCTATTGTACTCATACACTGCAATATGATAATGAACCAAATTATTTCCATTGAACTGAAACACAATAATTACAAATATTCTTCTACATCTTTATTTACGAACAATAAAGAACTGAAAAAAAAATCTAAGAATCTGTCTCTATCATCTTCTTCCTGGCTTCCTCTTCTTCCACAAAGCATTACAGCAGCGCAAATCATCGCTCTGCTCTTCCAGCTCCAGCTACAGGTACGCCCCTCTGCTCCTCTGCCCAGCACACGGCTGCTTGCACAAGCTTACTGGAGCTGCAAGCAAGAAGAACTGAAAAGAGTTCCCCTTTGGATCTCGGTGAAGAAAACTAAAAAGAGATATGCACCACGAGTTCCCTGTTCCCTTGTAGTTTGTACACATTTGCAAAAGCTAAGACAAGCAGCGAAATCAACGAAGCATTTCCTCGAACACATAGCATGCGAGCAACCAAATAAACAACATAAAAGATGAGAACAAGAGAAGAGACATCCTTACTGCTTCCCGGCATTGGCGACCTTGCCGAGCTTCGCCTTGCACTGCTGCAGGCTGGCGCAGCCATAGGCCCCAGTCAAGCCCGCCGCCTCCCGCATCCGTATCCCGACGAGGCTCCACCCGATCACCGGAAACCTCCACTTTGCGCGGTCGCCGGGTGCGCACCTGCTGCCGAGACGCTCGGCTTCCCCAGCACACCCTGACCTCCTCCCTCGCATGCGTCGCAGCCGGGATACACCACGCCGGATAGCCTCCGCCCGCACGAGCTCTCCTCCTGGATGGCTGGATCTAAGAGAAGAAAAGGGAAAAGAAGATAGCCAAGACACAGAAGGGAGGAGAATATATTTGGGTCTTGAAGATTTCAAACAGCAGCTTGCGATTTTGGCTCCCATGAATTATTTTGGGTTTGCGGTCGACTTTTCCTACAGATTAACAAAGTTTTTCTAGGGATACATACCACCACAGCATTTCCTAGTTAAACAATAGATTCCTAGGGAAAGCAAGAGTTTCCCTACAATTTTGACGACCCACTCTAGTGAAAGTTATCTTCCCTGCAACACTATAAAATTTTCTAGGGGAAAAAATAAAAACCGTAGGGATTCCCTGCAACACTATAAAATTTTCTAGGGAAAAAAACAAAATTTGCTAGGGGAAAAAAAAATAAAAACCGTAGGGATTACCTGCAACACTATAAAATTTTCTAGGGAAAGTAGGGATTCCATGCAACACTACAAAAAATTTGCCGGGAAAAAAATAAAAACCGTAGGGAGTCCCTGCAACACTATAAAATTTTCTAGGGAAAGTAGGGATTCCATGCAACACTATAAAATTTTCTAGGGGAAAAAATAAAAACCATAGGAAAAATGGGTGGACAAGGATTCGAACCCCAAACCTCTAGCTACAAAAAGCAACAAGTTACTACTAGGCCAATTCATTATTTTTGAATTTGTTAGGGATTTCATCATTTTTGTATTATAGTACAGCCCAGTCACCCGGAATTTAATCCGTAGCGGAGGGCAAAAAAACGAAGGAGACAAGACTCGAACCCACGCCCTCGCACATAAAGAGTGCAACTACTACCACTGGACCACTTCAGCACTTGTACTAGTTTGATGATAGTTTGCTTCATATACTGAGCGATGGAGTATCGGGACCACGTGACACCATTGGGATGGTCGAGTTGCTTCGGCGGGACCACGTGGCGCACGCTGAGCTTGTTTTCCCTATCGTTTTTCTTTTTAATCTACAATTAAAATTCAAAATCAATGTTTCTCGGTCATAATAACTTCAAATTCATTGATTCTTTTTTCTGATTTTTTTTAAAATCATAATCTTTCATGTAATGTCGTTCATTTGCATATTAATTGCAATTTCATTTATCGTTTTCATACAATTTATTTTCTTGTACTGAAAGAGAATAAATAAAAGATATTTCTGCATAAGAAATGGTAACACAACTTCATATTTTCTAATGGTATGATAAACATAAGGTTGTAGCCAAGTTTGAGATGCATAAGACTTTGAAAATGTAAATCACCACTCAAATCTCAAAGTTTCTGTTGAGTTATTAGAAACTATGTGAGAGATGTATCCATTTGTGAGCAGTGTAAGTTGTCATTTCCTTGAAACCACTTAAAATTTTTATGGCAATATTGTGGACCAGAAACATGTTGTTATGCCAATTTGTAGAATTTTTTGACCAAATTCAAATATTATTGTGATTATTATGTTGTACTTTTGACATAAAAGTTTGAATGTTCCTGATTACTCAAATTGAATTTGTCATCAATCTCCAAAACATGAACTATAATGGAACATAGAAGCCTAAATATGAATTTTGTGAACTTTTTCCAGTCTTATTGGAGGTACACATAGGTCAACTTGGAAATACTTTTGGTAAGCACGTAGAAATTCAAATAAATGATAGAAAGTAGCAAATCTATTTCAAATTTTCTAAAACTCCTAGATTGCAACTTATATGTTATTTGCTACATATGAAAAATGTATTGGTGGTATATAAGGTAATTACTTTTCAAGTTACTTCATAAAGGTGTCTTATGTAGGTATTTAAAAATAGAAAACCAACTTTTTTTATGAGCAATAAGAAACAATGTGATGAACTATCTAGTTTATGAGCAATGTATATTCCAATTTTCACAAAACCTTATGAAACTTTTTTTCAAGCTTGTACTTCCATAAAATGATTTTATGCCAATTTACTTAATTTTTGGAGAAGCTTTAGGTATTATTATCATTATTTTATAACAAGGTGACTAGTACAAGTTCGAGTTTTTCCTACAAGTCAATTGAATTTTTCGTCAATCTTGTAGATGTGGGCTTGAATGGACCTTAGGCGTCTAAATATAGTTTTTCTGTTTTTTTAATCTTATTAGAGATACATATAGATCAATTTGGAATTACTTTCGGTAAACACACAGAAATTCATTTATATGATAGAAAATAGCAAATCTACTTGAAAATTCTTGACACTCCTAAGTTACAACTTATATGTTTTTATGTTACATTAGAAAAATATTTTTAGGTAGGTAAGATAAAAGTTTTGCAGGTTACTTCATAAAGGTGCCTTAATTAGATGAAAATTAAAAAAAACTGTACAGTCCATGAAGTGGGCCATTTTCTCAGCATACTGCACGGCCCAGTCGTTCGTATCCGTCCATCTTTGATTAGACGGTCTAGATCGCATCGTTTTCCCTTTATATGCCGCAGTCCAACAATCCCGGTCGAAACCCTAGCCATTCTCCTTCCTTCCTCTCCGGCCCACAAAGGCGGCGCTGCCACCCTGCTCCTCTCCTCCTCAGATCCGGATCCGATGCTCCCTCCTCTCCTCCCTCGATGCCCAGGAGCCATTGAGGCGGCGCGGAGCCCCGCCCGAGGCAGCGCACGACTGCTGGCCGGTGGGTGCTCTGCCTACATCTCACCCGGCCGCCGCCCCCTCTTGGCCTCTCCCTGTCCCTCGTCGTCCTCAGGCAAGCCGCCGCTCCTAATCCAGCACGCCGCACGCACCCGGCCTTCGCTCCACATACAGCCACACCCCCTCCACGCCTCTGTTGCCCCCTCCCAAGCGAGCCCAACCTCTTCGCTTCCCCTGCCGTCCTCCTCACCTTCCCAACCGCGACCTCATCGACCTCGGGGCGGGCAGATGCAGGTGGCGGCGGCCTTGAGCGAGGTCCGGATCTGCAGCGGTCGGGATCCACGTCGTCGTCTCCGAGATTGAGTCTGCCTCCTCATTGTCTTCCTCCACCTCCACGACCACGAGAAGCAAAATCCAATCTAGAAGCTCCCCTAAGTTCCCTTCGTCGGCGGCAACTGGAAATGCGTAAATCTCTCCTTCCCCTTCCGCCTGCCTGCTTTTTTTCTCGCCGTGGATCGGGTTGTGGAAGAGACTGTTGCTTTGCCGAATTTCTCATACGAATGGCATGCACATATATATATAGTGAATTGCTTGTTAATTAATTATTGACATGGTCGGTCTCCATGCTTGCAGAACGTTACTGCCGATCAGGTTGACAAGATTGTCAAAACTCTGAATGAAGGGCAGGTTCACCCTCCAGATGTTGTTGGTATGGACTCTTCCTTTTCAGGGACAACCTTGAACACCGCATATTTGTGGAACTAACGCACTAAGAAAGTTTACTTGTATGATGTACTTAGCTCTTTGGAATTGTTGCATTGCAGAGGTTGTTGTCATCCCTCCCTATGTGTTCCTAGCTTTGGTCAAGAGCCAGCTGCGCCCAGAGTTCCAAGTTGCTGCTCAGAACTGCTGGACGAAGAAGGGATGTGCTTTCACTGATGAAGTCAGGTTAGTCTCTAATTCTCTCCTGGCTATGTTGTAACATCCCTCGTGATGAAGGATTAATGTCGAATCTAAAATGCAAATTCATGCAGCCTTTACACAAGCATAAGGCTTATGTACCTTCGACAAGTTATATGCATGGACTCTTTTGATATTCACCTTTGAGGCTTTCACTCAATTTTAGTTATTTTCATACTGCTGGTTAAGCAGTTTGCATCATGTAACCTTCTTCAGCAGTTTGATTCCTTTATTGCTCCATATTTGCTTCAGATAGATTTGGGTCCTTTCAGTATGGAAGAACATGAGATTGGGTTACTGTTAGTATCTCTCGGCATATGCTCCTGTCATAGATAGGATGTCCTTTTCATCGGTAAGAATGCTTGCGTCTGCTGGATGTCATGCTTGACGATCCTCTGAATTTTGTTTTCATGCTTCTGGTAGCTTATTACATATCTGTCAGTTCTACCTGTAGCTACTCTTTTGGTAACTGAATTGAGTTGGTAACTTTTTCCATGTAAAGTTGATATTGCATTAAAGTTGATATTACATTAACCTATTCAAATTCGACACTACTTGAAGAAGGCAAGCATGTTGTTTACTGAAAATCTTTCTTATTAAATCAATGCATGCATTTAAGTTATAATATCCTTTTTAAGTAAAGAAAGACATCTGCCAGCACTTTACAGAATGATGAAGCCTTGGCCATAAAACTATTATACGTAGTACGAACAATGTGCCTATGACCAATTAGAGGGCATAAAAGGCTAGATCTACTCATGCATAAGAAATACAACAATCAAAACAATTTCATTAAATCAATGTCTGCAAATGAAACTGGGAAACTCCGATGGCCAAGAATTTGTTGCCCCCTGAAACTGCTGTTATATGCGAACATCTTTGTTTTACTGCTGGCTTGGTGCATTAAATTCTGCGCTATAATAATTTTTTGTGTCTGTTATAGAAGTTCAATTCCATGCGCTGCTCTGTAATGCTTGCTTCCATGTCATTTTTTGCATATTGCAATGGCTGGATACTTCTTGTAGAGACTATTAGTTGATCACAAAATTGTTTATTTACTATGCATCCTTGCACGTCGGAGACCATCCAATTTTGATGGTCACCTATGAACCCAAGTATTTTATAATGCTAAATAACTGACTGAATATCTAGTTACAGTTTCTTATGTGATTATTCAACATAATTAGGGATCATTTGATACTGCCCAGTGACAAGTGTTTGTTAATGTTCCTCTTTCAGGTTGAGGATTAGATGCATCAAGGAGCAAGCCATTAGAAGTGATCACCAAGTAATGGACCTGATATGCTGGACTGCTAGTGATGCTACAAGGACATATTTGATATGTTGTTTTGTGATAGAGGCTTGTTGGGTTGAATTTTTATATGGATTTGTAATTATTGTTGAATGTTTGGGTTTAAAATCCTGTTGTTCTGTGATGGTGAATGCGTCATTGTGGATTTGTTGTGAGTATGTATGTGATCTGGCTTCTGTAATTTGCTGAATTTTTAGTATTGCTGAATGAGTGGAATAAAAAAGTGAATCAGTAAAATAATTGACCGAATTTAGGCCCAACTATGAATTGTGTATGTGGTGATGATGTCATCATTGCCACATCAACTGCCATGTCATCATCTGTGTAGGCAGCCATGTCATTGTCCACGTAGGCAGCCACATCATCGTCCACGTAGGTAGCCACGCCATCGTACACGTAGGCAGCCAGCGTGGCAACGGACCACGTCAGTGTGGCATCGAGCCACGTTAGCTGCCAGCATGCACGGTGCCACGTGGCGGTCATTTTCATGACGAAATTAGTGACGATGTTCACTAGTCATAGAAGACGATTGGTTACATGACGAAAAACGTGTCCGTCACTGAAAATGAGCAGTTTTGTGACGAAAATACCTGATTCATCACGGTGCGTCAAATGTGACGCGTGTTCTACGACGATTTCAAAATCGTCATAAATTCGTCACAAAAGGTTTTCAATGACGAATTTGGCTTGTTCCGTGACGAAAGTGTTTTGTCATGGATGTGAACTTTTGTACTAGTGAAGCTAGCTATCGGAATCATCCTATCAACATTATAAGGTTTTTGAATTGTTAGAAGATAGGCAATATTCCGATATATTTTAATTCCATGAATAAAGTGATATTCCAATATTGTGACTGAAACAATCCATGTGCTAGTGTTCATGTTTAAACAACAATCAAACATAAACATGTTCATGATTATACAACTAACAAACATGAATATAGGTTTTAAAATGTACCCAATGGGAGGGCGGGTGCCGGAGGCACTTGGTGTCCCGTTATCACTTGGCTCAGCCATGTGACCTTGGTCGGTGTAGTCGATCAAAGTCGGTGCAGGAAGACGATCGCAGTGGAGCTGAACAGTTGCCGGGAAGTAGACGAAGTAGTCGTACAGGGAGCGAGCAGTCGCGTGAAGACGCTCCCCAAAAATCTTATCACGCCTACCCCGTGCAGGATCTCAGCAGCAGGACGAGGTTCCGGAGACTCTGCTCTCGCCGACACTGTGTGCGCGGTGCAAGCGATGGGAATGCAAAAGAAAAAGGAAGCAGACAGAGAGGGAGAAGGGAGAAGGGAGACGTCTTCTAAGCAGGAGTACCTGGTTGTGAATGGGGCGAGTTGAGAGGGAGGAGGAGGGGCGTCTTATATAAGCGGGCGGGCATAGAGGGGGTGCGCCTAGATCCAGATCTGTGACGCGGAGAGGACGCGGTGGGATGGATGAACCTCGACGGTCGCGGTTAAGGAAACTAAATCACCGTTGAGAATATTCCAAAAGATTATTCCCTTCTAACGGCAAAAAGGTGCTCCCGCTCCGCAACTCCTCACGTCACGTCACAGCCTCGGCTCGGTGAGGCAATCGAGCGCGCGCGCGTGTGGCACGTCTTTCTCCTTTATTCAACTTCACCAGAGATGTATCGAAAGTCTACCTCATAAGTCGAATAAAAAACTCCTCAATTACCCGTACGGTATTTCTCACTTTTCCCTAATATTAAACAATGAGCTTTAATTCTTTAATTATTAAAATAAATAGCTCTATGCCCATTTATTCTAACACTACGTACCCAACCATCTGAGTCAAATGAAACAGGAGCTTGCATTTTGCGGGACAACACGCAACACATCAGTGTGAATCCATACACCCATGAGCAACATACTGTACTGGACATTAACAATGACTCAAGTAAGCACACAAATTAACTGCAAGTTGATGGATGCATATATACCTTCCGGAGCACCGTACACGAAGGAGGGTCCTGTCGCTTGTGATCTTCCACAGTTACTGGCAAGTCGGTGGCCACACGACCGGTGATGCCCTTCACCATCTGTAGCTCTGCGGCGGAGTTTGCCACTGCCTTTCCGTCGTCACTACGAGGGAACGAGACTTTCGTCCTGGGCGAAATTTAACATTAGTACTGGTTTTTTTGCCCACCGGTACTAATGTAAGTGAGAACCGGTACTAATGTCCCGTGCCAAAAAGGAAGCGGGCGGAGCCATCCCGTGACAAACATTAGTACTGGCCCGTATTGAGTACCGGTACTAATGTCCCACATTAGTAACGGTGCCCAGTACGGGCCGGTACTAATGTGGGCGCGGGACATTAGTACCGGCCCGTATTAAGAGCCGGTACTAATGTGGCTACATTAGTACCGGCTCGTAATACAGCCCGGTACTAATGTCCAACGGCTATATCCCAGCTTCTTCCTCCTCTAGCCCGAGCCTCCCATTCTTTCTCCACTTCGAGCTCCTTCTTCTCCATGGCGCCCTAGAGGAGCTTTTGTCGGATTTACGACCATTTCTCGACGATTTCACTCGTTCAAGTGGTCTAGAGGTTAGTTACTTCATCCTCCCTTGATTCATACTTATTTTGTTGAGTTTCATTGATTGAAATAGGAGTATTTTAGCACTTTAAAATGAACTAAGAATAGGGATTTTAGCACTTTGAAATAGGAGTATGTTCTAATAGAATTGATTGAAATGGATCTACCGTGTTAGTTGGATGAGATGTTCTATATGATGATACAAATTAATTTTTTTGCATTATTTTTTATAGAAATAAATATATCAAATGCTTTAGATGTACTTACTAAGAGAAACGACTAGAATATTAATATTAGAATTAGAGAAATAATTTATTAGTCAAAAAAATAGTTTGCTTATAATAATAATAATTTAAATTGAAATATAGTTTTCTCATTATAAAAAATATTTTCTCATTAGAAAAATATTTTTCTCCTAAGAAAAACACTTTCTTAAGAAAAAAATAGTTTCTTTATTAGGTAAAAGTTTTCTTCAATACCATCAAAATGGTTTTTTCTCATTAGAAAATTAGGAAGAAGTTCATACTTGATGTGGAATATGGATTTAAGTAGTTTGAATTTGTGTAACATAGTCTTCCATTCATTATTTAAACACTAGTACCAAGTCAAAAATGGTTTTCTCATTACAATAGTTATTTCTTAGTTAGAAAAATAGTTTCCTCAATAGAAAATAGTTTTCTTCATTAGAAAAATTGTTTGCTCATTAGAAAATTAGTAAAAAGTTTATATTTCATGTGGAATATGGATTTGAACACTATGAATTAGTGTAATACATATAATCTTGAACTTGTTACATGATAATAATATATTTTGTTCGGTTATATATTCTTTATTTGTAGATGGACCGGCAATGGATGTACACCGACAAGAGAATATCCAATGAATTCTTTAATGGGCTTCGTGGATTTCTAGAAGTAGCAGAATCGAACAAGCCCCCGTCCGGTTTCATTATTTGTCCATGCAGAAAGTGCAGGAATTTGAAGGATTTCTCAACGACAAAGACTCTTCATGATCATTTATACAAATGGGAATTCATGCCAAACTATTTTGTTTGGACAAACCATGGGGAGAGAGGGGTTATAATGGAAGATGACGAAGAAGAAGAGGACAATATTCCTGATTGGACTCAAGAAGGTACCTTTGCAATGGGAGATGATCCAATGGGTGAGGATGATGTTGCAATAATTGAGGGAGAGCCTGAACAAGGAGAAGATGAGCCGCTTGATGATCTAGGTCAGGTGTTGCGAGAGTATAAGGAAGATTGCGAAAAAGTGAAGAAGGCAAAGAAGTTTGACCATATGTTAGAAGATCACAAGAAACCATTATACCCAAATTGCAAAGAGGGGCACAAGAAGTTGGGTAGCACATTGGAAATGCTGCAATGGAAGGCTAAACATGGAGTTTCTGACAAGGGCTTCGATGAGTTAATGAGGATCGTAAAGGACATGCTTCCAGAGGAGAACGAATTGCCGGAGTCAACGTACGAAGCTAAAAAGGTCGTTTGTCCTCTGGGTTTGGAGGTTCAAAAGATACATGCGTGCCCTAATGACTGTATCCTTTACCGAGGAAAAGAATATGAGAAATTGGAGGCTTGTCCTGTGTGCGGAGCGCAACGTTATAAGATCCCACGAGATGACCCTTACAATGTTGAGGGGGAGAAGCAGAAGAAGAAGAAAATCCCTGCTAAGGTAATGTGGTACTTTCCAGTGATACCACGACTGAAGCGTTTATTCAGGTGCAAGGCTAATGCAAAGTTGATGCATTGGCACAAAGAAGATCATAAAGCAGATGACAAGATCAGACATCTCGCTGATGGGTCGCAGTGGAGACTAATTGATAGAGAATTCCCCGAGTTTGCAGAACACGCAAGGAACATTCGATTTGGTTTAAGTACGGATGGATTCAATCCATTTGGTGAGTTCAGTAGCAGTCATCGCACTTGGTTTGTGATCTTATGCATATTCAACCTTCCGCCATGGCTGTGTATGAAAAAAAAGTTCATCACGATGCCAATAATCATCCAAGGCCCAAAGCAGCCAGGCAATGACATCGATGTTTATCTGAGACCATTGGTTGAGGATCCTCAAACGTTATGGAAGAAAGAAGGTGTACCTGTGTGGGATGAGGACAAACATGAGACCTTCAATCTACGAGCGTTGCTGTTTGTCACCATCAATGATTGGCCGGCACTTGGTAATCTATCAAGACAAACAAACAAGGGATACCGAGCATGCACACACTGTTTAGATGATACTTGCAGTGTGTATCTAAAACACAGTAAAAAGATTGTGTATTTGGGCCATCGTCGATTTCTTCCTCCTAAGCACCTGTTAACAGAAGAAGGAAAAAAAACATTTTGAAGGTGTTGGAGAAAAACGTAAGAAGTCAGTGCACCGTGATGGTAAACTTGTATTTTCTATAGTGAAAGATTTGAAGGTAGTTTTTGGGAAGCCTTCTGGTGCCAAATCTGTTCCAAACGACAAGGATGGACGTGCACCCATGTGGAAGAAGATGTCAATATTTTGGGAGCTTCCTTATTGGGAAATCCTTGAGGTTCGCAATGCAATTGATGTGATGCATGTGATGAAGAATTTTTGCGTGAACTTTCTTGGCCACCTAGGTGTATACGGAAAGCCAAAAGATACAGTTGAAGCTCGTCGGGATCTTAAATTTATGAAATAGCGAAAAAGCCTGCATCCTGAAAAGAGAGATAAGGGAAATTGGTTGGCCCCTGCTAGTTACACCCTCAGTAAGGAAGAGAAGAAGATGGTGTTTGATTGTTTGAACAGTATCAAGGTCCCGACAGGCTACTCCTCAAATATACAACGAATAATAAATTACAAAGAGAAAAAATTCATAAATCTGAAGGCTCATGACTGCCACGTGTTGATGACACAATTGCTGGCTATTGCACTAAGGGGTATTCTACCAGAGAATGTGAGATTGGCAGTCGTCAAGGTTTGTTCATTCCTCAACCAGATCTCTCAGAAGACAATCCATCCAAAGAATCTAGTGCAGTTGCAGAAAGATGTCGTGCAATGCCTCGTCAGCTTTGAGATGATCTTTCCACCCTCTTTCTTTACTATCATGACCCACCTTCTAGTGCACCTAGTTGAAGAGATTTTTATCCTCGGGCCTGTGTATTTACACAACATGTTCCCTTTTGAGCGGTTGATGTCTAGTTACAAGAAGTATGTCCGTAATCGTGCTCGTCCCGAATGAAGCATCGCAAAGGGATATGCTACAGAGGAGGTGATTGAGTTTTGTGTCGACTTTATTGATGAGCTTGCTCCGATTGGACTCCCTGTATCACGCCATGAGGGGAGACTCAGGGGAAAGGGCACACTATGGAATAAAACTCGGATGGATATGGATGAAACGTTATTTCGTACAGCACATTCCTTTGTCCTCAGGGGCGTAGTCAGGATCCAACCTTGGAGGGGGCCAATCAACCATGAAGGGGGCCAACAAGTCAAATTCATAGCAAAATGGAGTGATTTTTACTAATTTTACTCATTTTTTGAATTTTAAACACTAAATATGCTTGGACTTAGGGAACATTGGGGGGGCCTGGCCCCTGCCCCCCCCCCCTTGGCTCCGCCCCTATTTGTCCTGCAACAATCATCCCTAGTGGCTCCATACAGGGAGGAGCACAAGTCCATTTTACGGGCCTCAAACGAAGGGAAGTCAGAGGCCTGGATTACACGTCATCACTTTGATAATTTTGCATCATGGTTGCGGAGAAAACTTATGGGCGATAACACTATTAGAGAGCAACTGCAATGGTTGGCTAGAAGTCCATCTATCTCACTACTTACGTTCCAAGGATACGAGATAAACAGATACACATTCTACACGAGAGCCTAAGACCAAAAGAGCACAAACCAAAACAGCAGTGTCCGTATAGATGCAATAGACAACGAAGGAAATGTACAAACATACTATGGTGTCATTGAAGAGATATGGGAATTGGACTACGGACCTTTAAAAATCCCGCTTTTTAAGTGTCAGTGGGTTAAAAAACCTACAGGAGGTATAACGACAGACAAATTTGGGATGACAATAGTGGATCTCAACAAGATTGGATACAAAGATGAACCGTTCGTCCTAGCGAATGATGTGACTCAAGTTTTCTATGTGAAAGACATGTCGAGCAAACCACCAATAATAAAGAAGGGTGTTGTTAATAATGAGCCAAAGCGTCACTTAGTTCTACCGGGAAAAAGAAAAATTGTTGGAGTTGAGGACAAGACTAACATTTCAGAAGATTATGATCAATTTGATGGTCTTTCTCTATTTGCAGTAAAGATTGACCCAAGCATCCTGTTAGCCGAAGAGGACACTCCATACCTAAGTCGTGATCACAACCAAGGGACATTCGTGAAATGGAAGATTGTTAATGTTGCATTAGATGATGATGTATAATAAGTTATATTAATTTGTGCTCATGTACCAAAGTATTGTAAAATTTTAATGAACTAGTATTTTGTTGCTTTATTAACAAAACTTCCAATTATTTCACTTTCAATTAAAAAATTTACGTAAAAAAAACATGAGCAAGACTAAATCATGATTACAATATTAATTACACTGGATGTTCTATTTAAGAAAGATTTTGCATGAAAAAATAAATATATTTTCATTTTTTAAAGTCAAGAACAAAAAAACAATTTAGAACATAGTACTAGCTTAATGATAAGAAAATTTTAATTTTGATTGTTCATTTTAGGATATCATAGTAACTATGTAAAGAAAAATTAACTGAACTTGTTGTGCCATTTTATGAGTTGTATATGATTTACCATAAATAAACTATTAATATAGAAAATCAAAATGGAAAATAAAAGAGGAACAGTGGGCAACAAAATGGAAGCACATTAGTACCAATGCTAAACTAGCACCGGTACTAATGTGCTTCTTCATTTAGCGCGAAATGAAAAGGCACATTAGTACCGGGGCTTAGATAGCACCGGTACTAATGTTAACATTTGTACCGGTGCTCAACTAGGCCCGGTACTAATGTTAACGTTAGTACCGGGGCTAGTTGAGCCCCGATACTAATGTTGGTAGGTATAAGAGGCGGCGCCCTCCTCCCCAACACTTAGCCTCCGTCGCCCTCGATCCCGCCGGCCCTCTCTCTCCCTCCTCTGCTCCGCCGCCGCCACCGCCCCCGTCGCTCGCCGGCGCCGTCCTCCAAGCGGGATCCCCGCCAGCTTCGCCGGCGCCGCCCCCCTCGCTCGCTGGCGCCGTCGTCCCTCGTCCCCGACCTCGCGCGCGCGACCACGCCAGCCTACGCACGCCCATGCCATCGCCATCCCCGCGCACCGCCGCCGCCATCCCTGTGCCGTTGTGCCGTTGTCGTCCGCACGCCCGGCCGTCGCTATCCCGCGCTCGCCGCCTTCGCCATCCCCTGCGCCGCCGAGCCATACGTCATCGTCCGCGCGCCGCGCCGGGCCAGTTGCACCGCCACGCTTCGTCCGCCCGCCGCCATCTTCCGTCCCTGCGCCGCCGCGCCGTCGCTCGCTGCCGGCCGTCCCCACGCCGAGCGCCGCCGTCGTCCCGCGGGGGTATGCCCCCTGCCGCCGCGTGCTCTGCTGCAATTGGGGGCTGACGTCAGCCCGACGGTGGCTGACGTCAGCCCCCATTTTTTTCTTTTTTTTACAAATTTAGAATTAGATGTTATTTAAATTGAAATTAGATTTAGATTTAATTTATAATTAGATGTTATTTAGAACTTAAATTTAGAATTAGATTAAGATTTAAATGTTATTTAGAATTAGATGTAAATGTTATTTAGAATTAGATGTAAATGTTATTTAGAATTAGATTTAAATGTTATTTAAAATTACATATAAATGTTATTTAGAATTAGATGTAAATATTATTTAGAATTTAAATTTAGAATTACATTTCGAATTAGATTAAGATTTAAATGTTATGCATATGTGGATGTAAATGTTATGCATATGTCGATGTAAATGTTATTTATATTTCAATTGCGCACGTTCGACTCGAGTCGCTCGACTCGATCGTCGAGTCGAGTCGCTCGACTCGCTCTCGACTTTCACTCCACGCTCCCGCCACATTCCCGATCCCCCCCGCCACGCTCCTGACCATCCCCAACACGCTCCCGACCCCCCGCCACGCACCCGACTCTATTTAGAATTAAATTTTTAATAGTCTCATTATTGGAATAGTTTGTCCTCATATTTTTTTGTCACATTATTTTAGTTACAATGGTGCGAACAGAAGAGGACTGAGAAGCAGAGCAAATGATCATGGATTTAATTGCTCGTAACACTACGAATGATGCACCAAATGAACAAGAACATGATCACAGAGAGGCTGACAGCTACCTGAACATGTTTGGTGATGGCAACGAGAGGGAGCAACCAATTGCTCAAGGAACCAATGATGCAGAACCATCCAAGGTATAATTAATAAAAACCAGTAGCTCGTCTTGATTTTCCAGGAACCTACTAATTATAGAAAATGAGTTAATAGTTCTTAAATTTCCAGGTGCCTGCATCGAGCAGCAAGAAGAAGCCGGGTGGGAAACGCGGCCCAAAGAAGAAGCTAGAGGGGCGTTTCATCATCACGGAAGTATCTCCCGATGGGAGACTGTTAGCTCCACATGATAATGTTGTCAAGTTGATAAATCACATTGGGCCTCTTGTTCGGGACAACATCCCAATAAGCTTTCGGTTTCGGAAAGCGGCTGACGCACCTGAATTGCTACCCGAAGAAGGTGATCAAGCACAAGCTGAGCATGAAGATCAAGATCAGGACGAAGAGCAACATGAAGAGAATGAACCGCCGGTACCGGTTTGGCCAGATGTTGTCCCGGTCACAGAGAAGAACATGATTTGGGCTGAGGTGAAAGCACACTTCGCATTTCCTCCCGACACAGATTTCAAAGATGTGCGCACTTGGGCCCTGCAGAAGGGTGCAATTGCCTTTCAGACGTACAAGAAGCGGCTGACCAAGGAGTTCATCAAGCAGGGGCTTACACCTGATTTTAAGAAGCCGAGATATGCCAAGTTAAGAGATCACTGGGATGCATTTGTGCAGGGCAAGGAATCGGAAGATGCCGCCAGGTTGATTGCAACCAACACAGCCAATGCACGTAAAAAGAAAGAATTCCATCATCTTGGCCCTGGAGGTTACGCGATGGCCCTGCCCAAATGGGATCGGATGGAGCAAGAGATAATGGAATGTGGAATCGTACCGGCAACTCTGGAGTGGCCTGACCGAGCGCGGAATTACTATTATTGACACGGTGGCACGCTCAATCCTGAAGATGGATCATTAATACCGGGGGAGCAACTAAGACAGACAGCTGCAAGGCTTGTTGATTTGATCAGGGCTGCTGCCGAAGGAACATTCATAGCTGATCGAGAGAAGGACGAGCTTTCTGCTGCAATAGGCACTAAAGAACATGGTGGACGTTGCCGAGGCAAAGGTGTGATTCCATGGAAAGTCGCATGGCATGAGCACATTGACTCGTATAAGAAGCGCAAAGGAACAAGGACGAACAAGATAGGAAAATCAGACAATTGCAAGAGCGCGTAGAAATGACTGAGGCAAGAATGGAGGCCATCATTGACCAGCGTGTGGCCCATGCTCTTAACAAACAATCATCTCAGCAAGGGCCTATAGATGAAATGAGCCCGCCATCTACTAAGGGGAAAAGTAGTGTCGCTTCAACGGATGCAGCACAAGCAAACACGGAAGCACCGATCAAGGAAGCAGAAGCACCCCTAGCCTCACCAGAAGCACCCTAAGCCTTAGCAAAAGCAGCCGAGGTCTGCCACGAATGGTTCCCCATGGATGACATCATAGTGAGGTCAGTGTGTGAGCTTCACGATCAACTCAGAAAGAAGATGTTACCAGTGGCTTATGGTGTTGCTGAGGTCCCGAAACCGGGAAAAACTTTCATGGGCGTGGAATTCAGTAAATCATTTTACCATAAAGTTGCCGTCGACCGAGTGGTCCCCGCTTGGGAAGACCTCGAACTGGAGTTACCGGGACCTGATGGGGAAGAGGTGCTTGGAGATACCGTGCACGGTTGGGTATTGTGGGCCAAGGCTCAGATAAAGATTATGGAATCGGTCAAGGAAGCACCCCTAGCCTCACCAGAAGCACCTCTTCCTGATGCCTCATCTACACCGCCCAAGCCTGAAGCTGAAGATCATTAACTACCGTCATCTCCAACAGGAAGCATGAGCCCTGTAGTTGATTGGGACCCAAGCGAGAGTCCGCCCCCTCAGCATGATGATTCTGTTAAGGGCAAGGGTACCAAACGATGAGCTACGCATCATCCTCAGCACCCTGCTCCAAAGAAGAAGACGAAGCCCAGGCAGAAGAAGCCTCCACCGAAATTATCTTACAAGAAGACTCAGGAGGAGCTAAATGCTTCAGTGCGGGTTGAGCTTGATAGACAAATATTCAAAGCGAAGAAGCCACCTATTGAGAAACCAATTGACCGGGTGAAATTTCATCACTTCATGAAAAAATGGAGGAGGAGAAATGAATAAATGCCCAGGCACCTCCTTTGAGTGACTATGACCGACAGCCACTCAAGATGGACAAACAGAAGAAGCAGGCGAATAAAGCTAAATCTACAATTCCACAACTAGGCACCCAGTCAAAGCAATCTGTCTCCCCCATCAAGGTGCTTTCTACGCTTGAGCAGCATATGCTCGTATTCAATAAGGATTCAGGTCTGACTCCTGGTCAAATCCGAGGGGACGAACCAATCCCAAAGCATGAAGGGGCAAATAGACCTAAGTATGAGTGGGGTAAACCTCTTGTGTGGCCGCAGTTGGTGCCGTTTCTTCCAACGAGAATGCATGAACTGCACGATTGGTACATGGCTGCGTCAGCCAGTGGTGTAACCTATGTGGAAATTACCATAGATGATCAACATTATTTCCGTGGCCGAGAAACTTTTGGTGTGGAATTTGACCAATTTTAGTACTTATTCAATCAAGATGCAATTGACTCAGGACTCATCGCTTGCTGGACTCTGTAAGTCTCGAAAACAATGATCTAGCCATTGTACCTTATCTTAACTTGTGTTTAATTTGAATTTAATTTCAATCATGCAGCTTTGAGATGCAGCGGTGCAGGAGGAGAGGAATAATGGACATCGGCTTCATGGATCCACTAATGATAAATCAGACTTGTGTCAGAAAATGGGAGCTGGCCACATTGGATTATAAATATTTGTATCTAGAAAAACACCATAAGAAGGGTATCATACTTCTGCCGTACAACTTCGGGTGAGCAACGTGTATCTCATCTATTTTTATCTTTTTCAAATGACATTGCATATATATTTCAAGAAACTAATAGTTCTACACGTATGCACAGCTTCCACTGTATTCTTTTTGCATTCTGTCTGTCTCTAAGCAAGGTCTTCATCTTCGACTCTTTGAGGGCAACATCAGACAAAAGCGCATACCAAGATATCGTAGAGATGATCAAACTTGCATGGACTCACCTCTGTGTAGAGCACCCGGGAAGATACAAAGAGAACCTTTATTTCCACTATGATTTCCCTGTTTGTGTATTCTGCTAGTCCGCATATCTCATGTCTTCCAATATAATTAAACATATTTCATAACCTTGTTTTCGCACATGTGCAGTGCTTGACACAACCTTCAGGTACCAATCTGTGCGGATACTATGTATGCGAGTTCATGCGTACCTTTTCAAGCATCGCAAGAGGTACCAACCTTGAAGACAGGGTGCGTCCACTAAACTAAACAGCACATGCGTGTAGTTCTTATTTGTCCATGTTCTTTTTTGTACTAGTTCTTATTCTTTGTTCATATTCTTTTGTAGATTGATGACATCAAGGAGGGGCTCCTCGAGTCGGAAAGAATCCAGTTAATTCAAGAACAACTATGCGGATTTCTTCTAGATGAGGTGATTATGCCAGGTGGAGAATTCTATTCAGGCTTATCATCTGTTATTGTAACGGGGAAGTCCACAGCAAAAGCAACTGGGAAGTCGACAGAACAAGCAAAGTCGACTAAGCAAGGGAGCAAGAGAGGAAAAAGCTCTGCAAAGGACCAATCGTCAGGGAGCAAAAAAAACTAATATTAAACCCTGCTCACCTTTGATGCTATGTATTATATACACTAATATATATTTCTTGTATTTCTGTATGCACAATATTATATATGTTCTTGCATTGGATCAACTACCGGATTTGAGATAATACATGCATACGAATATATGTACTAGTATAATATTAGATATTATACTAATACATATATACGTATGCATGTATAGTATTATCTCAAATATTTTATATGACACACGAATATATATTATAGCGTATCAGGCATTAGGATTAGTATAAGTAAATACGATAGAATTAATAAACCAGAAAACAATAAAGAAAAACAAAAACAAAAAAAATTTAGTACCGGTTGGCATCAAGAACCGGTACTAATGACTATCATGCCACGTCGCCGGGGGCGGGGACATTAGTACCGGCTCTCAATACTAGCCGGTACTAATGTGACTTCACATTAGTACCGATCGAATAATACCGGTTTGGAAACCGGTACTAAAGGGGGGTTATGGACCGGTACAAATGAACCTTTCCCTAGCACTGCGTCACCACCCAAATCCATGTAGAACACTGACCCACGAAGAAGACGTAGAAGAGGACAAGCCCCATGGCCTGCCACAAGAAGATCTCGGCGCTGAGGTAGATGTAGAAGAGCTCGGATGCTACGATGAGGTAGAAGAAGACGTCCCGCGCGAATAGCGCCGACAGGACGGCAAACGGCGTGGCGACGAGCGTAACGATGCCGACAACGAAGGCGGAGACGAAGCCCCTCGCAGAGAGGATAGCGGCGAGCCCGGCCCTGAGCATCCCGGCAGGCCCCCCACCGCGGCGGCGGAGGCGAACGCGTCGGGCGCGTCGTTGCCGAGCGCGAGGAGCGTAACGGTGGCTGCGGACGGGGAGAGGCAGAGGCACGCGGTGAGGTGGGACACGGCTGGGGTGAAGTGGGCGGAGGCGGCGAGGCGGGACACAACCGGGTTAAACGGGCGGAGGCGGTGATGAAGCGAAAGTGGAGGAGGAAGAGGAGCGGGAGGGAGAGGCGGGCACAAGAGGCAGGAGTGGATGGCGGCGTAGTCGAGGAGGCCCGGCGGGCGGGCAAGGAAGGCGAAGCAGGAGGCGGCAGTCGGGGGTGCGAAGTTACCAACATACCCTTTGTTACAAAAAATAAAATTTAAAGGAGGAAATAGGAGGAAAATCCAAGTACTATAAAAGGGCTCATCAAAATAATGCACTGATAACTCTATGTCATCACCACGATCAATACTTGATGTTGGTAGTTGTCCTACATTATGACCTTTCTTATGCCACAATGAGATCTTCTTATCATGCCCAGCACTTGCTACAATTAGATCTACAGGTCAAATGCAAATGGTTGTCAGTGCTAATGCTTCTAGTTGCAACTTTTGATATTCAGTTATGGAAACATAATGGTAGACTAAATATAACCAAGTAGATGTTTCACTAAAACTTGTAAGAAATTAGTCCTCCGCGGTGACGAGCCGCCTGCTAATCTCCACGCAGCGGGACGACGATTGGATCTACCGAGACGAACTTGCATGATCACAGATGACAACGGAGACACGATCTTTGTTAACGAGGTTCAGCCGAAGCCTACATCCCCGGGGCATGACTACGGGCGCTCCTCCCCAACCGCAACACCGGCTGCTTTAGGATCCCGGCATCGTGCCGCCTTGCCCTGCGAGCCTGTCGCTATGTCATCATGGTTACAACAGCAGCCCCCCTCTCATATTTATGAGGAGGCTCGGGTTACAGAGTATGACACGGACTCTACCCTATACTGCTAATACAAGTCAAGTCTCATCGTAACCGTACTATACAAATATTCGACACAATATCTAACAAACTCCACCTTGGCGAATATTCCACCACCTCGAAGTTGTCTTGCGCGAACCTCTATGTACACCATAATTGAGTCACCTTTGCCGCTCTATCGAGAGCTGCCCGAAGAAGCACTGCTATCCCTACAATTCCTGACTTCCTGACTCCACCTGCAACTATGTACCCTTCTCTTTTATCACCACAATCTATGTCAAGCAAAATTAGATTCATCTCCAGCTAAACAGCAACTGAATCAAACATCATGCTCTATCGGACGGCATCCATGATATTGAGAATCTCACAATTACAACCAAGTCACATATCAGAATTGCCATCTTAGCATTGTCCTTCCATTTCCGCTGCCATACTACGCCGGATGTCTCACACCATAGTCTCCTGCAGTCATGTCCAACCAGATTACTCTAGTTGCAAGTACAGACATCATCGTCTATACTTCCTTCCAGTTCAGCCATTGAAGCTTCTCCATGCCTTTCGATTCACGCTTCAGTAACCCGCACGTGCAACTCGAATCGATCCGCGCCTTTGCTAATTTGGAAGCACACAAACTCCTCTAATACAAACCTGCATCCAGAGCTCGCGCCACGTGTTGCCACGCCACAGAGAACAAAAACCCATTAGCTGCCACGCTCCTATGTCATCATCACTGGTCCTGTAGTCGCCTCTGACCATGGTCTGACTAGCCTGTTGCTGTCAGTCTCCCCGCCTGCACCACAGTATGTTCACCCTACAAGTGAACTGTCTGCCAGCCATCCTGAACTGTCCGCCAGCCATCCGTCCGCTATGTGCCCCACGAACTGTTCAGCCCAGTCTATCCATCGCAGGTAGACCCCAGCGAGCTGCTCCACACGTCGACCATGTCAGCCTGTCACCTGACTCCTTTGCTCCATGAGCACTCCCTGAACCGTCATCGAACTCCTATCAGTCACCATATGCACCACGACTGAACACTGTCGACAGCCTCCGCTCATTGCCAACGAGCCTGCAACACCCGATATGAGGTCTGGTGTGCCAATCGCTACCTCTCCTTGATCGCTTGTTGCAATTTTCATTAGCTTTATGCGACATCTTGTCATGCCTTGTTGCTCCATTGTGTGCACAATCCTGCTAATAACTCCCGCACGACACAGCTTGCCGCCATAAACTGATACGGCCGATGTGGCTCATCGATCGCCAGACTATTCACCTTTATTGTGAACCGTCTTTCAGGTTCGTCACCGAACCCCTGTCATCATCGAAACACATTGTGCAAACCTCGGTTCACACCCACGCTTACCGGAGCTATCATGCATGAACCAAACCACCCACGCTTAGTCATCTAGCACTGCCACCAGGAACCACCGACGAGTACCAATACTTGCTCCTCAATCCATGCACCGATCGACATGCTTTCTCTCCTCTGCGGCTACCTTCTCTGTTTGCCTTTATTTGCTTATTTTCCGTCTCCAACTCTCAGTCTGTCGAGAAACAAGACACACATATCTCTCCAAAATCCTGATCGAGTTGGATACAACAAGCAAATAAAATAACAACCGTGGCTTACCTGTATTGCCTTTCAACTGCATCACGTGTAACACCAGGACAACCTGCACGTACAGGTCCCACAATCCCTGTGTGACTCCATCATGCACGCTCGCCAACTCCCGTGCATGCCCTATGCGTTGCCTTCGACGATCACACTTGCCGACTCGATGTCGACCCACCGTAGCGATTGCCACGGCTATGCTCCACCTTGCGTCGTATCCGTTCCGTACCGACTTTACGTTGCACGACGTCTTGTAGATGCATAACCCTCGAATCTCCAGGTGATCAACTGCACTGCCTCTAGATCCAATCCAAACCATAGCTCTGATACCAATTGTAAGAAATTAGTCCACCGCGGCAATGAGCCGCTTGCTAATCTTCATGCAGCGGAGCGACGATTGGATCTACCGAGACGAACTTGCATGATCACAGACAACAACGGAGACACGATCTTTGTTAACGAGGTTCGGCCGAAACCTACATCCCTGGGGCATGACTACGGGCACTCCTCCCCAACCGCAACACCGGCCGCTTTAGGATCCCGACATCGTGCCGCCTTCCCCTGCGAGCCTGTCGCTATGTCGTCATGGTTACAACAGTAGCCCCCCTCTCATATTTATGAGGAGGTTCGGATTACAGAATATGACACGGACTCTACCCTATACTGCTAATACAACTCAAGTCTCATCGTAACCGGACTGTACAAATATTCGACACAATATCTAACAAAACTAAAAGAATAGAATTTTTTTTTCTTAGTCTTCATATTCCACTCATTGAAACAATATGTTAATAAATTTTCTTGCACTGACTGCAGGAAATAAATGGATATCCTGTCATTCCCAGATTGTGGTTGTTGATGAGTACGACCCAGCACACCTCTCGGAGAAAGGCCCAATCGCCCCAAAAGACTAGTCCAATAGGGGAAGGGTGGCTCTCCCTTTTAAGGTGGCTTGGTCCTCCCAAGCTAAGTAAGGTGGGATAATTCGGACGTGCACGGCTTCGCCGCATACACCGTCGTGCGCCTACACTGTTCTGCGCCTAGCCCATGGGCCGCCTACACCGTCGTGCGCCTGCACTGTTCTGCGCCAAGCTCCTATAAAAATTTGAGCACAAACAGAGTACCGAGCGAAAAGTTATGCCTGTGTTATGAAAGGTACCTCAACCTATGTTTTCCAAAGGCAAAACTCGGCAGGAAACGCAGCAACGGCTAGGGCTGAGCAAAGCGTCTCAGCAAGCAAAACAGGGGCACAAATCTCCTTGGTATAAGCAATAGGTAATCGCCAAATGATGAATCAAGAGGGGCTGCGATGCAAGGCGAAGCACAAGCGGCTTGCAACCTAATCTAGGGCTGGCGTGGCGAGAGTTCACACAAGGCGGTTAGCGGGGCAAGTCGAGTAATGTGGTGGCTCGACTTGTAATCTGGGTAAAGGTAGATGGGATAGCTACGGAAACAAACAAACAGTGATGGGCACATTGAACTACGACGACGAACACAACCTAAACCAGCAACAAGACTCGACCACGGACACAAACTCAACAAAGCAATCTGAAATCGAAATTGCAAGGCTAAAACAGGTTGTAGGACAGCGGAATTTTTTGTAGGTTTTCTGTGGACTATGGGACGAAACAAATAGATCTCTAAAACTAGGGTAAGGTTGACGGTAATACCTGAGTCTCTGATTACCACTTGATGGGAACGGGGGTGCCCGATCTTTCGTCAGGAGAAGGATAACTCATTTTGGTGGAGTACGACACACCGATCCGGCTTCAGATCCAAAGACCCGAACTCCTGCAACCTTAGCACCACAACTCCTCTGGTTATCAACCGTGTCACAATCCGGTCGACCTTGCCGCGAAGGCTAATCCCTGCCTGCGAAACGAAGAACACAAGCAAGAACTCGAAAGAACGTAGCACTCAAGAATTTAGTGACGACTGCAGATGAATGATTAAGCACTCGAAGTTGGGGTTTCACAAACCGAAAACGGTGACTATTCGACGACAGATAACTCTAAAGCAGAACCCGAGTCTAAACGGCGGCAGCTACTGAGTTTATACCCTAAACGGGGCGAGCTAGGGTTGGGGGCACACCGGAGGGGGGCGCCCACAACTTGGGCTGAAGGCCCGACTCGATACAAGGCCGTGTTGGCCCAAAATAGGTGACGCAACACCTTTTTGTGGTCACACAGTATGATCCACCAACGTTCTGGAGCTAGGACCAGAACCAAATCGATGGCGTCGTCATCCCCTTTCCAACGAGTCCTTATACACCTCGTTCCGACGTCGTATGATGGAGATATCGCCAAAACTGTGCAGAGGTGTAAGCTGATTCCGAACCGGACGTGGCAGCTGAGTCGGAGACAAAGTACAGCTTTGAGAAGGTCGTGGCATGTGCGTGTCTAGCAGCTTGGCGATGTCCTCATCAGTTGTTGTGCAGACATGCTACGTAACAAAGAAAAATAAAGCAATAGCAATATGGAAAGATCCAAAGCTGATTTTATAGCCAAATTGATCAAGGGTCGGATCATCCGGACTCTAATCTGCTGCCGAGTTTTTGCATAATTTTTAAGTGATACTATTCACCCCCTCTAAGCATCACAAGATCCTTTCACCTGCGCCGCCTCACGCCGCTGTCAACCGCGGCCGTCAGGATCCCGCACCACCTCTCCTCCTCCTCAACCTGCTACTTGCCCAGATCGAGGCTGGCGCCGCCCGTGGCCCTGTGCCGCCGGCCATGGATGTGGTGGATCCGCTGCTGGTGAGCGCACAGAGGCAGACGACCCCGTCACCGCATCCTGGAGGAGCCTTTTGTCCGCTGGCAGGCTGCATGAAGCTTGACGACGCGCAACAACATCTCGATTCGGAGGGAGGGAGGTTGGTGGCGGGGGAGACAAGGCGGAGCTCAAGGCCTCCGCCGGCAGCGGGAGGAAGGGCCGGAGCTGTGTGAGAGGAATCGGTGGGTGGTCGGGCATTCAAGATGAGGTGGTGGAGAAAAGAAAGGGAGAGGGAGGGAGAGAGAATGACATGTGAGTTTCGCTGCTGGTGGTTGGTATAGAGTAGTAGATATAAATGATGATGAGTGCGGGGAAAACAAAATGTAAAGGAGAGAATCTCCATGACCAAGCAGGAATATTCCATTTTAAAGGTGAGTATGAAGTATGACGAGTGCACATAGTCTAAGAAGCAAGCTTTGATTGCCTGGGGTGGACACAACAGGATGACATGGGGTTTCATCTACCGAAAGAAGGATAAAAGTTGAAACTTTCAACCCTATGCCATCAAGTCCATCTAAACTTATTTTTTCTCTAACCCTCCCACCTGATGATGATGAGATAAAAAATATTACAATATTTTTAGAAAATATTGTCAACAATTTATAGATCCACATTTTTCAATAAAGAGTTGGACCAACATTTCTTTAAAAGAGTTGCATCAACATTTGTTTATAAAAAAGTTGAATCCAACTTTTTTTTAAACAATCGCACCAACATTTTTCATGAAAATATTGTTCAACATTTTTTAATTTGTTTGAACATTTTTTAAAAAATTTCAACAATTCACGAAACTCTGCTCCAGCTTCGACGGAGGCACGGGATGGCGTGCCAGCCGGCTGGCCGGTGGCGCACAAACTCGTGGTGGCCCTAGCAGCATGGCCAGCTGGAGGGACGGCTGGTGGGGCCGGGCTATGGTGTGAGGAGGCGCTAGATGGGAAGTCCACGTTGGCATGGGAGAGCGCGCGCCGCGATAGTGCGCCCTCAACGATGTGGGAGCGAACCCGCGACATTGTCGGAGGTCGCGACAATGCGTGGAGGCGTGTCGGAGTAGGTAGCCGCAACGACGGGGTTGGCAGCGGTAGAAAGATAATTGGAGAAGGCTAGTGTTCAGAATGATGAGGTGTTGTGAGGTAATTATATTAGCTATAGATGCAACATCTATCCATCTTATGAAACAGATAGGATTTTCCGGATCATTGTGGCGCCCCAGCCAGGCACGGTGCGACTATGCCTGCTCGTGCCTTTCCTGCCCGGACCGGGCTGCTTGAATGATTATTGGTGCCAAATGCAACAAACCAAAATACAGTCGGCCCCTGAACAGCTGATACTTTTTTTTTTGACAACTACGATATATTATATTATATTATATTAAGCAGCCATTTTACAGAGAAGTACTCCAAAAAGGACCGAATTACAACTTGGTCCAAAGATCGGATAGAAACAGCATCTGCTATAGGGAGGCGAACGATGGCGACCTCGCCGGCGAAAGGCAGTAGAAACTACTGCCGGATGGAAGGCCGTGCACAGGAGCAACGGTTGTAGTGGATCTACGGAGCCTTCGAGACTGCATACACTGGGCGACCGAAAGATTGTTGTAGTGCCGTCGTCGGAGATTGAAGGAGGAGCTCCGAGTCGAGATCTTGGGGGAAGACGAGGTCGACGATGTTGTGCCTCATGTAGGACAGCCGCTTGTCTGGATCTGCACTTCTTGCTGCTAGAACCGAGGGCGTGGCGGAGATGGACGTAGGCGATGGCGAGACGGAGGAGCGCAGCAGGGAGGGGGAGGCGTCCGGAAACCAAGCCAAAAACCAGATCCACAATGGAGGGGATCCGATCCGTAGGAGGCGACGTCACGGCAACCTCACCTCCGGCTGGATCTGAGGCGGCGGAGCGGGAGCTCCAACAGCAGGTGGAGGGAGGAGAGGAGGCTGCAGGAGGCAGCGACGGGAAAGGATTTATTTTATTTCTACTCACCTGAGAGACGCGAGCTCCAGCGACAAGGAGACCGAGGAGTATCCCGGTGACCATGGCGACGGCGGCGACGACCAGGCGGAGCGTACCATAAGGGGCAGTTGCCACTAAAACTAGAAAATGAAAACTAGAGGATCTGGAGGGGCAGAGGAGGCGAGGTTGGGGAAGCAGAGACTTCGAGATGAAGGGAAGCTGTTTTTTTTCAACCGGGCACCGCCCACTTTATTCGGCCATCGATTCATGCCAGAACAGCTGATACGTTGCGAATGGGCTTGTAGTCCAATAGTAGGACGGTCCAGTGGGACGCTACCCACCAAGATTCAAATCCTGGTGCTAGCACTTTTTCTTGGATTTATTCCGGGATTTTCCGGCATTATGCATTAAGTGGTAAGCGACGTTCCCGTTGGGAATCTCCAGATCTGCCGGTGCTCAGTCCTTTGGAGTTGCTCATAACGTAGGGTTTGCGTACGTGTGTTCATAGGGGTGAGTATGCGTGCATATTGTGAACGTCTGTGTGTACTGTGTAATTAAAAAAAAAAGCTGATACGTTGATACGCCGATGCAAACTTTCCACCTTGCCGAAAAAGAAAAGAAAACAATAGCTCCACACGACAACCTATATCGGGCTTGGACAAAAAAAAGTACTACCAGGGGCAAGCACCAAATCGCGCGCACGCCGCACATGGTTGGCAACTTGACATGCGCCACCGCTAGCTGCCCTGCCTGCCATTAGGGATGGAAATAAAATCCGAATTATCCGATATCCGTATCTGTCTGCGCTAAAACATAAATATGGATATCCGTATCTGTATTCGAATTCAAATGTGTTAGTAAAGTGAATACATTTTTCTATCCGATTCCACATCCGTATTCAGCAATATTCGGTACTATTAGTATTCGACTATATAAGACTATCAGTTATCTCTATTTCTAATGGCAATTTATGTTTAATAGAATACTAATAATGATAGTGTATAATTGAAAAACATTATATCCATAACTGATGATTATGACATTAATTTTAATATTAAAAATATTGCATCCACAAAATAATTTAAAAGTTATATTCAAATTTAATGACCAATATTATTAATTTTAATAATAAAAATACATTAATATAAGATTTAATTTAAATTACTCTAGTTCATTTATGTGTTGATGAAAATATTTTTTATGTATTTTTTATTATCGGTTTGATAAATGTATATATATTAAAAATATGTATTTATTAATAGTTTATTTATTATATAATTAATTATTAAAATAAATATGAATGAGTGTGATATTTTTAATGAGCGATCTATGTCTAGACTTGTTATGTACTAATACTTTAGTCTTTACATGATTTTGTAATTGTAAAATATGAATAAAAAATTGGTAAATATTGTCCTCCAAAACGAGTAAATATCCGATGCGAATTCTAATTCGAGACATCCGTTTTGCATTCGTATTCTAAAACATTCGAACTCTTATTCGTATTCGAGTAAAAATATAAAAAAAATATTATCCAAATCCTACTTGACACGAATCCGATCTGTTTCCATCCATTATGCCCCTTGCCCTTGCGTGCTGGCGGCTGGCGCACCCAGATCGGATCCCTTTGGGGGCGTTTGGCAGGCCGGCCTAGCGTGTAGCCAGGCCCGCGAGCTGCAGGCGGCCCCGTTTGGAAGCCTGGCCGGCCTCCGGAGCCAGGCCCGCGGGGTGCAAAAGTGGCCCGCGAGGGCGCACTGGGCTGTACGCGCGGGGAAGCGGGGGAGACGACAGCGGCCTGGCGCCATTTTTTGGGCCGGCTAAGGTTACCTCCCCGCGTCCTCGTCGGTATAAAGGGGAGGCCGCCCTCCGCCGCGCCCACTGCTCCCTCACTTCCGCCGCCTCCACCGACCGCATCGCTCTCTTCTCACTTTCGCACTCGACCTCTCCACTTCTCCCTCCTCTCCCCTGAACCCGGCAACTTGGCGGCGGCTACGGCGCGTGTCGTGGTGCTACGGCTCATCCGGAGGCGGGCGCTGGTGCCTTTGGAGGTGGTCGTGGTGTGTGTGGGGGCGTGTGGGGGCGTCGTCGACCTGGAGGGTTTGATCCGTTCCTAGTCTTCGTCACCGAGCAGATCTGCTACCTCTTCGTCCGCTGCAACACCTCGAACCTCTTCTTCCCTGACGTGACGTGCATCTTCACGACCGAGCAGTTCTCCTTTTGTCTTCTTGCTGGTCCAGTCCAAGCTTGGCTCATTCACAGTGACGCGGTACCTCCTCATCTTCCCCAGGTCGGTCGTCTTCGTCTTCGCGCAGGTAAGGCCCGGATCCACAACTTCCTCCGGTTATTGTGATGTGCCGTGATGTTTGAGATGGGGATGATTGTCGTGTGCTGCATTTTTATTTCGATTCTGTTCATTTCTGAGTCGATTCGAGCAGATCTGTATCGGATCTGAAGGTTCGTCGCATCTTACTAATGGTTTACTTGTTGGTTGTGTGTGCACAATGTCGGTTACTGGCTCATCCTCGCCAGATCTGCAGTTCTTTGATTTACTTAACTGCCTTACTGTGTTACTGAATGCATTCTTTCATGCTGCTTGTGTAGTTACCGCGTCGATGCAGACTCGATTTGTTTGTATGTTGCACTGGGAGGCTACCTTGTGTAGCAGACGTGCAAAGAAATGGTCTTTGGACATTGATTCTGTCCATGCTTATAAGGAGGAGTGTATGGTTGCATACTATTTTGTTTTTGGTCGATGATGTGTGGTGGATGAGCCTTTGGGAGGCTACTCTTGTAGCAGCCAAGGCAATGATCCCACAAATGTTCCAATGCTGCTTTTAGGAATGTCTTTTCATAGGATGTCTTACAGTTCCAACTGAGTCCGCTGGTTTTAAGTTTGTTTTATTGCATGGTGTAATGTAGATGGGGTACGACAACGTCATGCCAGGATGTTTTCTCAGGCTGCAGCACTTGTGTGTATGTGTGCGTTGCAATTGTGTACAACAGGCCTAGGAAGGTCATGGCTGATAGTGATGATGAGGGAGAGGGCAGCCCTCCTGTCTCGGTTTCCAGGGCTCTGGTTGATGCTGAGCGCCAGGCAAACCTTGACAAGATTTACAATTGCACTGATATTGAGTCTGTAAGCATGCTCAGAATGCGTAAAGCTCCTTTCTTCAATTTAGTTAACCTGTTTAGGCAGAGACTCCTCCTAGAGGATAGCATCCACTGCACTGTGGAGGAATAGGTTGCCATGTTCCTCCACATTGTGGGACACAACCAAAGATTCAGGGTCATCCATCACACTTTTAGGAGGTCCTATGAGACTGTGAGTAGGTACTTCGCACAGGTCCTGCATGCAGTGGGGGAGCTTAGAGCTGAAATGATTAGAGCTCCTGCTGGTGGTACACATCCTAAAATACTTGGGAGCCCCAGGTGGAACCCATACTTTAAGGTACTTGAGCTTCTATTTCTGTTAATGCTTCGTTGTGCACTATAAAGTAGCAGTGACATTCTATACTGATTTGTTCATGTAGAATGTCTTAGGACTGCATTGGAGCTATAGATGGTACCCACATCCTAGTTATAGTGCCACACCACATGCAGGCTGCTTTCAGAGGCTACAAGGGCAGCACAACCCAAAATGTTCTTGTTGCTATGGATTTCGACATGAGATTTACTTACGTACTTGCTGGATGGGAGGGATCAGCACATGATGCCTTGATCCTAGCTGATGCATTAGAGCAGGATGATGGGCTGAGGGTTCCCCAAGGTACACAGTCCACCTTACTGTTGTCATTGATCTTTAGGTGTATATTGCTAAGACATTCCACTTGTGTGTAGGGAAATTCTACCTTGCTGATGCTGGCTATGCACTAAAGCCAGACTTCCTCCCTCCTTACCGAGCGGTTAGCTACCATATGTTTGAGTTCCTGGGTAGGCAGACCCCTAGTAATGCCAAAGAACTGTTCAACCTAAGGCACTCCTCCCTCCGCACAACAGTTGAGAGGGCATTTTGGGCTTTGAAGGGAAGGTTTAGGATGTTGGACAACAAGCCATTCCATCCATACTCATCTCAGGTTAAAATTGTTATTGCATGTTGTATCCTCCATAACTGGATCTTGGGGTTTGGGGTTGACGAAATGGTACCTGGGGATGATTTCACTGCTGATCACTTCCAATCACAGCCAATTAGTACTCATGTAGCTCAGTCCCAGGAAGTCGGAGCCTAGGCTGCTCAGAGGGATGCATTGGCTCATGCCATGTGGCAGGACAGGGGCCAAGCTAGGAATTAGGACTACGGTAGCGTCTAGTCTTGTTTTGCTAAGTTGTAACTATAAGGAACCATGAATTGGCATGTGTTTGTTTTTCTGTTGGAACTTGCTGAGACCATTGCTGCTGTTTGATATTTCTATGTGATCCCATTTACTGTTTTCATTTTGGTTTCTTCATTTGCCTTCATTCTTTTTACTCGAGGTGTGACAAGGGTTGCAATGAGCTTACATAACATATGTCTGTTGCTAAATATGTTGTCCTCTGTACCTGGTATTGGTGACATAGGCCAATGGCTGAGGATGGGATGTTCTTTGGTTCTACGCCTTCTGTGTTTGGTGCTGGTGGTGTGCTTCTTGCTAAGCATGGTGCTGCTGCTACGGCCTCAGCTCTGGGTCAGGGTCTTCCTGATGTTGATGGGGTTCCTGCTGCTGCTGGTATGCTTGCTGTGGTGGGTGGGGGTGTGCTTGCTGCTGGTGCTCTTCCTCAGGGTCAGGGGGATGCAGTTGCTGGTGCTACTGTGGATGAGGTAGGAGGAGGTGGTGGTGCTGGTCTGCCTCGTCCGCCGATGAGGTGGACCAGTGCCACCTCTGGGTTTGTTCTGCGCCGCATGTGTGAGCTCGTGGGGACAGGTGTGAGGGCTGATAAGGGCATCAAGGAGATCCATGTGAACAAGGTTGCCAAGGCCTTGCAGGAGTTCACCAGTGAGCATGTCACTGGCACTCAGGTCTAAAACCACCTGCGCAAGTGGCGCCAGAGCTAGGGGAGGGTCTGCAAGCTTAAGGACCTGAGTGGCGCTCTGTGGGATGCCCTCTCCTACAGCATCAGCTTGGACCAGGAGCACTACCTTTGTCACTGCAAGGTAAGCACATGTTGCAATGCTTATTTTTTCCTTGCTTTGCTTTCTTAATCTATTCATATACTGACTGCTTTGCTTTGATTTGCTTTCCTTGGTAGGATCATCCCAATGATGCAGAGCTGCTTAACAAGCCTATCGAGTACTATGAGGAGATGGAGCAGATATTTGGAGGTGGCATGGCTACTGGTAGGTGGGCTCTGGGCAGTGGAGAGTGCAGGACCGAATAGGTGACCAGAGAGGGGGGAGTGAATGGGAGCCAAAAAAAATTCTTCCCGAAGGTCGAATTCGGCTTACCCCAATTGCCACTCCGAGTACTCGCACACACCAAAGAAGCTCTTGACAAGGCACAAACAAGCCTACAAGTCCTAGAGACAAGCCTAGAAGCAAAGAGCGGAAGCACAAGACAAGAATCAAAAGACTTAGCCAAATCTGCGAAGCCCTGGCCAAACAGTCCGGACGAGTACGGCGGACAGTCTGCGAGTACGGCGGACAGTCCATGAACCCTCGGCGGATAGTCCGAAACAGGACCCTGAGCCAACAGTGCTGCACCGAGGAAATTCGGACAGTCCGGGCAAGCACCACGGACAGTCCGGGACCTCGCAGACAGTCCGGCCACCCCAGGCGGACAGTCCGGAAAAACTCGCTGGACACCCCAGCCAAACCTCGAGCCACCCCAGATAAAATTTGAGCCACGCGGACAGTCCGCACACACTACGCGGACTGTCCGGGAAACTTTGAGGACCAAGTGTGTCCGAGGACCAGTGGAGGGTCGCTCCTTAGTGATGAGTGATTGACAACGTTGTGTGGACTGATGCTTGGCTAAGTGTGCAGGTACAGGTTGCGGCTTGACTCGTGTCGGTGCAGGTGAAGAACAAGCGCGAAAGGCCTGAGCCGTGGTGGCCTCCAGGTGATGGAGAGGCAAGTAGGCTTGGTTCAATGGACCCGATGGCCGATGGGGTCAAGTGCGAGCCGTGCGGTGCAAAACTGGCGGGCTGAAGTCGTGAACATGGGCCGGTGCAAGGTAGCGGTTGAAGCCCGAAGCTTCTACGCGGGGTTTGTTGGTTTACCCACAAAACCATCGGTGGACGGTTTCTTGGTTTGGGCCTCAAAACCAAGTTCGGAGGCCCGAGGCGACGGAGACGGTTATCCGGGAGATCGAGAAGCTTCGAGGCGGAGGGCACGTGGCATGATCGCGGGGTTTGCGTCGAGGTGAAGGGAAGCCGTGGTGGAAGCGTGTCCGTCCGATGAAGTCTTGACCAAAATGCCCCTGAGGGGTTGTATCTTCATTTAAAGCAGTAGGGGTAGCGTGGTCATTTACCTCCATCTGATGGACTTCGTATAAATAGCGGAGAGGTGGATGGCATCTCTCTCTCTTGGACTCTAGGGCTTTGTCCCCCGGTAGATTTCTCATAACTGCTTCTTTTCCTTCTGGATTCCTTAGGCTAGACTCTTGTACAGACTCTGACCTCTGGATGTATGGAAGCATTCGGCGTCCCGGTGATCTCCTAGTCCTCTGTGATTTTCGTGTCATTTTTGGGGAGTTTCGTTCTTCGCTCGATTCGTGATTTTGGAGGTGTTTCTTCACGGATTTCTTTGAGGCGATCATGGGTGGATGCCTTGCGCATCTTTGTGTGTGATCTTGACCCCTCAAACGCTGTGGAGAGCCTTCGATTCGTGCGTTTTTTGTTAGTGCTCGAGTTCATGGTGGAGTTCATGTGATCCGCGATTCCTGGCGATTTAGTGGCTTAGAGGTCGAGATTTTTGGGGCATAGCTTCCTCTTGTGTTGCTTATCATCTCCCCCTAATCTTGTCTCAAGAGCTTTTGGCGTTTGGGAGATTCGGTGATGGATTGGGAGAGTTGACCTCGCGGGGTCGGGCGTTTTTTGCTCTGTCCGCGTGTCGCGGACAGTCCGCTCGAGGGTCGCGGACGGTCTGCGAGGAGCGCGTGCGCCTAGGGTTCGTCCCGTGTTCTTCGTGTTCTTGCGCGTCTTCGTTTCGATCCGTTTCGCCCCTAGGATTTGGTTGCAAGGGGTTTGGCGGACAGTCCGCGAGGGTCTCACGGACAGTCCGCGTGGCCGGATTTCTGACAGACAGTCCGCGAAGCCTCCACGGACAGTCCGAATTTCGGGGGTGTAGCTCTGGTGGTTCTGTTGTCCATTTCGGACAGTCCGGACCGTACCCGCGGACAGTCCGCCGTACTCTAGTGGACAGTCCGCCTGTACCAGCCGGACGGTCCACACTGGTCGTTTCCAGAATTGACCAAGTACTTTGATTCTTGTCCGGTGCTTCCGCTCTTTGCTCCTAGGCTTGTTTGTTGATCTTCTAGACTTGTGTGTGCCTTGTTTGGAGCTTCCTCTGTGTGCGTGAGAATTTAGAGTGGCAATCGGGGTATAGGCCGAGTTCGACCTTCGGGAAGAATTTTTATCGGCTCCCATTCACTCCCCCCCTCTCTGGTCGCCCTATTCGTTCCGTCAATTGGTATCAAAGCCGGTTACGGATCTTCTTGATTCTAACCAGTCTAAGATCCAAAGATGGGCGATTACGGCAAGGGGTCGGGTCCTCCGCACTTTGATGGCAAGAATTACCCGATGTGGGAGAGGCGCATTGGCACGTTTTTGAGAGGGAAGGGAACTCTCATCTGGGAGGTCACTCAGAATCCTCATTATGTCATCCCGGAGAGTTTTCTGCTTCCAGGATCGCGGGACATGTTTGAGGCCAACAGCAAGGCCGTTGATTACTTGTTCCGTTCTCTCCGTGCCTCGGAGTTCGATCGAGTGTACGGAGAGGATGTGGCCAGAAAGATCTGGCTCAAGTTGAAGAATGCACATGTTGGCAATGCCCAAGTGCAAGCCCGTATGTTTACCACTTACCAGAGAGAGTACGAGAACTTCACTCATCTCCCTGGTGAGTCAACCGATGCTATGTTTCAGCGCTTCACTTGCATAGTCAACAACATGAGGGCCAATGTGACAGTGCTCCCATACATGGATCATGATCAACCTATCAAGCTTTTGCATGCCCTGGATAGATCTGTGTGGGAAGCCAAGATCGACGCCATTGAGGAGTCGAGCACGTATGACACGCTGTCGCTGGATGAGCTGTTCTCCAAGCTCAGGTCTTCAGAGGTTGATCGTGGTTTGAGAGCCAAGAGCGAGAGCCCCACTGATCCTCATAGTTTGGCTCTCGTCTCAGGATCGAGGACTAACGCTAACTCTGCTGGCTTTTCTTTGTCTTGTCTTGTGTCCTTGCCAGATGAGGACTTTGATGTGCTGAGCGAGGACGATCTCGCCTTGTTGAGCAAGAGGTTTGGCGAATGTACGAGAACCGCAAGAATGCAAGGCGGAGCTCCGGGATGTGCTATCGGTGCGGGAAGCACGGGCACTTCATCGCCGAATGCCCTGAAGCCATGGAGATCAGGAACGACTACAAGGGCAAGCCCAAGCACGACTACAACAAGCACCGCTCCCGGAACGACTACAAGGACAAGCACAAGGACAAGAGCGAGAGAAGGACAAGAAGAGTGGCGGCCACAAGAAGAAGACCGCTCGAGCGATGGTGGCCGGAGCGAGCGACATCGACTCGACATCAAGCGATGCTTCTTCCGGTTCGAGCAGCGAGGAAGAGCAAGAGAAGCGCAAGGACAAGCGGCACACGGGCAAGAACATCACCGGCCTGAGCTTCGTCGCACAAGGAGGCTTTTGCGGCATGGTGCATTCCAAGATGGGTGGGAAGCACAGCTCGGATTTGAACTCTGATTCCGATGATGAGGTACGACAAGATCCCAACTTCTTGTTAGAGGAGAATGCTAGGCTGAATGAGTTGCTTGACAACCGTGATGATGTGCTTAGAAAGACCAACAAGGAGAAGAGGGAATTTAGGTCTTTGTTGGGTGATGCTAAGGACAAGGTAGCTGAACTTGAATCCTTGCTTGTGGATGCTCGACATGAGATAGCTGATTTGAAATCTGCTCCTGTGGTGTCTGATGAGATTGATTGTGGTGACTGCTCAGCTTTTCTTGCTGATTTGACTGCTCTCAAGGAGAAGCATGCCTCTACTTTGGAGGAACTAGATGTGGTTAGGATTGAGTGTGATGAATTGAAGTCTAGACCAGCTTTGTTAGGAGCTTGTACTTCATGTCCTATGTTGCATGCTAGGCTAGATGAATCTCACACTAGGATTGTTTCTCTTGAGGCGGCATTGAAAGCTCCTCTTCCTACATCATGTTCAACCTGTGAAATGCATGCTATGAAAAACATGGAACTTGCACACTATGTTGATCGTCTGCAGGATGAAAATGATGAGCTTAGGAAATTGATGAGTTGGTTGTCTGGGCATGAGCCACAATTGAGTTTGATGTTGGCTCAGTTCAAGAGGTTTGATGGTCAGGCGTTGGGGGCTGACAAGAGTGGTGAGAAGAGTGGTGAGGGAGAAGAGAAAGCTGGAGAGACACCCACACCATCCCACACCATACCCATGAACAAATATGCACCCAAGCCAAACCACCTGAGAAACAAGCTCGATACAACTCCAGACCCACCAATGTTCCCCCAGAAAACAGAGAATTACTAGAAACCCATCAAGTTTGTGAGCAACCTGGGTAATGTCTTTGAGGGGAAGTCAGGAGAGAAAGGTGTTGAGAAGCCCACAGAGAAGCCACCGCCTAAGCCAGTGCCAATCCGCTTCCATTGTGAGTATTGTGGGAGGGATGGGCACAAGGATGAGTTCTGTTTCCGGAGGAAGAGGGATGAGCGGTTTGCTAGGGAGATGGCAAACAAGGACAGGTACCACCTTGCTCGTGGTGTGCCTGAGCCTCATAGAGGGCCTCTACCTAGGGGTGAGGTGTATGTGCGTACAGTTCCCACTCGTGGAGGTGGAGGTGGAGGTGTGCTCTCTCAGAGAGATAGGTGTGTTGGGTTTGGGCGTGGTGAGTTGGCTCGACGTGCTCCTTCTCGTGACCGTTACGAGTTTGGGAGGCACGATCAGAGCTTTGGGTCTCAGATGGACTACGCGCCATGTTTTCCCTCTCGTGGTGCGCGTACTCCTCCAGTGAGACGTGACAGGTCCTTTGGTGGTAGGCGTGAGAGGGCTCCGCCTAGAGGTTTTGGGAGGATGGATTTTGCTAACCCTTCTTTTGAGCAAATGGCTTAGCATTGGCTTAACTCTTTTGGTACTAACCCCAGTGTTGAGTCGCTTGCTCATTCTCGTCCTCATTTTTGATTGCAGGTGGGAGGCTTAGAGACATTTTGGTTGATCGACTCCAGTTGCTCACGACACATGACCGGAGATCGTGGGTGGTTCTCCAGCCTCACCCCGGTTTGTACGAGGGAGTACATCACTTTCGGGGACAATGGGAGAGGACGAGTGCTTGCTGAATGTATGGTGAAGGTGAGTAGCAAGGTGACCTTAAGAAGTGTGGCCCTGGTCAAGTCACTTGGTTTTAACCTGTTGTCAGTATCTCAATTACTTGACGAAGGTTTTGAGGTTCGTTTTAAGTCGGGTGCTTCTCGTGTGCTTGATTCTCGAGGCGATCTTGTCTGTACGATCGTCCCCGAGGGTCAAATCTTTCGTGCCGATTTTTCCCAGTCTATTGGTCCTCCTCGATGCTTTGTTGCAGGCGTTTCGGCTGAGCTTTGGAAATGGCATAGGAGGTTGGGACACTTGAGCTTTGAGTTGCTTTCCCGCTTGAGTGGTCTTGATCTTGTCCGAGGATTGCCTAAGTTGAAATTCGAGAAGGATTTGGTTTGTGCTTCTTGTCGGCATGGAAAGATGGTTGCTGCTTCTCACGCCCCTCTAACTTCAGTCATGACCGAGCGACCTTGTGAGCTGTTGCACATGGATTTGGTTGGGCCAGCTCATGTTCGCTCTACCGGTGGGAAGTGGTATGTTCTTGTGGTTGTTGATGATTTTTCGAGGTACTCTTGGGTATTCTTTTTGGAGGATAAGAGTGAGACATTTGGCTTTGTTCGAGACTTGATCTTGAGGTTGAAGAATGAGAGACATGGTGATGCCATTCGAGCTATACGCAGTAACAATGGCACGGAGTTTAAGAACTCTCATTTTGATGCCTTTTGCAGTGATTTTGGTCTTGATCATCAGTACTCTTCTCCATACGTCGCTTGTCAGAATGGCGTTGTGGAGAGGAAGAACTGGACCCTTTGTGAGATGGCCAGGACGATGCTTGATGAGCATAGGACTCCTAGGCTTTTCTGGGTCGAGGCGGTCAATACCGTGTGCTATGTCTCAAATCGCATCTTCCTTCGTGCCTTTAAGAACAAGACCTCATATGAGCTGATGCATGGCCGACAACCCAAGGTGAGTCACTTTAGAGCTTTTGGTTGCAAGTGTTTCATTCTGAAGAAGGGCAAGTTGGATAAGTTTGAGTCTCGATGTTCGGATGAGATCTTCCTTGGTTATGCAATTCATTCTAGAGCATATCGTGTGCTCAATCTTGACACTAACCGAACCATGGAGACTTGCGAGGTTACCTTCGACGAGACACAGCCATGTAGCTCTTCTGCTTTTGAGTGTGCAGGTGACGAGGAGATTGGTGCCAGGATCTTTAAGGATGAGAAGGATGGAGATGGAGACGAGGATGATGATGATGGTGGTGCTCCCGTGGCTGATCGTGTACACGCTACTTCCACTTCTACGACGACGATCGAGGATGGACCATCCCCTACACCCACTACGACTGAGGCTATTCGAGTGGAGGCTGCTGCTGAGGGGGAGGTTGTGTCCAGGCGAGACGCTCCCGGCTTGTACAAGTGGATCACCAACCGACGACCATCATTGGTGACCTTCATGAACGCACTACACGGTCGAGGTCAAGGAACACTTCTCATTTCGCTCACTCTGCTTTTGTTGCTTCTTTCGAGCCCAAAGATATTCGACACGCTTTGTCTGACGAGAATTGGGTGAATTGGGTGTTAGTCGATCCACCGCCAAATTGCCGTCCCATAGGTACCAAGTGGGTGTGGAAGAACAAAGAGGGTGAGAATGGGATGGTTGTGAGAAACAAGTCGAGGTTGGTGGCGCAGGGGTACAACCAGAAAGAGGGCACAGACTAAGAGGAGACATTTGCTCCTGTGGCCCGTTTGAAGGCAATTAGGATCCTTCTAGCCTTTGCCGTGGCTAAAGGGTTCAAGTTGTACCAAATGGATGTCAAGAGTGCTTTCTTGAATGGTGTGATAGAGGAAGAAGTGTATGTGAGGCAACCCCCGGGGTTTGAGAGTGAAAAATACCCACACCGTGTATACAAACTCCAGAGAGCGCTCTATGAGTTGAAACAGACACCTAGAGCTTGGTATGGCAGGTTGAGAGGCTTTTTGCTGAGTAAAGGGTTTGTGATGGGCACAGTTGATAAGACCATGTTTCTCCTTAAGCATGGGAATGACCTTTTGATTGTTCAGATATACGTGGATGACACAATCTTTGGTGGCTCTTCTCATGATCTTGTTGCCAGATTTGCAGATGACATGAGCAGGGAATTTGAGATGTCCATGATTGGCGAGCTGCAGTTTTTCTTGTGTCTCCAGATCAAGCAGTGCAAGGACGGGACCTTTGTGCATCAGGCGAAGTACACCAGGGACATGGTGAAGAAGTTTGGCATGAACGACTCCAAGCCGCTGACTACCCCGATGAGTACAACTACGGCTTTGGACGTGGACGAGGACAGCGAACCAGTGGACCAGAAGGAGTACCGGAGCATGATCGGCTCCCTCCTCTACTTGACGACGACGAGGCCAGACATACAGTTCAGCGTGTGTCTGTGCGCTTGTTTTCAGGCTTCACCGAGGACTTCACATCGGCAGGCCGTCAAGCGGATTTTCAGGTACTTGAACTACACTCCTGAGTTTGGTCTTTGGTACTCTGCCTCCTCGACACTCAGGCTTCTTGGGTTTTCTGATGCGGATTTCGCTGGGTGTCGTTTGGACCGCAAGTCTACCTCTGGGTGTTGTCAGTTCCTTGGTTCTTCTTTGGTCTCTTGGTCATCTTGCAAGCAATCGAGTGTAGCCCAGTCCACCACCGAGGCTGAGTATGTAGCTGCTGCTAGTTGTTGTTCCTAGCTGCTTTGGATGACCTATACCATGAGTGACTTTGGTGAGGAGTGCTCCCAGGTTCCACTTTTCTGTGACAGCACCAGTGCCATAAGCGTAGCCAAAAATCCTGTCCTCCACTCTAAAACGAAACACATAGAAGTGAGGTACCACTTCCTAAGAGACAATGTGGAAAAGGGAAACATATCTTTGTCCTATGTTCCTACCCAAGACCAGCTAGCTGACATTTTCACAAAACCGCTTGACCAAGTCACTTTCACTCGCTTGCGAGGTGAGCTTGGGGTGTGCTTTCCTTTCTAGCTTGTTCTTGGAGCTTCTCATGTATATATGTGTCATATGTCCATTTTGTTGCATTTCCTTCATGCATTTTACTTTCTGTACAAAACCTGGTAGGATAGCCATCTTCGGATCACTTAAGCTAGAAATGAGCTTCTCTTATATACATGGATCACTGATGTGCTATTTGTGAGACTTGTGCATGTTTGGTAAATTGTGGATGTAAATGCTATGCTCTTGATGGTGTTGCTATATATGTATGATAAGATAGCATTTTGGTTGTGAAAATAATAAAACTGCCTCTCTCATGAGTAGATGCTTGTCTATGCTCAATATGTGCTTAAATGCTTATATCATGCTCAGTTTGTGCTTGAGGATCATATTCTCTTTGCTTGGGGTCAAAGATCCTTTGTCATTGTAAATGTTTAGCCCTTTTGCTTGCTTGGGGAGGAGCATAAGCTTCTTTTTGCTGCAAAGGAACTTCATGTACCATGTTTAAACTTGAAAATGAAATTGGTGTATGAATTGCCTTTTGCTTGAAAAATGAGCTCCTAATAATATTTTTATGGTTTGATATTCATATCTTGGGTGCTAAACCGTAGCATGTTGTCTACCATGAGAAGTCTCATTTTTAGAAGTAGACACATGGCTCGGTGGCTTTAACATGACTTGAGTAGCTTGTGGGCGTTTATAATGATCTTGTGATGAGAATTTGTGATCTTGCATAAACTTTGAATGATCTAATGCCTTTGTGTTCAAATTGGCATAGATAGGGTCTTGCTCATGAGATGAATGTTTCTTTGTGAAAATTGCTTAAAATTGCTTTTGGCCATGTCACATGCTTATATGTCTCTACCTTCTTGATGGCAATATGCTAGATACACCAATTCTACTTTGCTTACTCTATGTCTCATTTGTAGCATTTTGTTGTCCTCTTTGTATATTTGAGAAGCTTAGTAGACTGTATATATGCTTTGACATGCATTTTTCATGAAAACAAGGGGAAACATTTCATATACCTTGATTCATGCATTCTCAACAAGGGGGAGAGTTTTTGTATGATAAGGGGGAGATATACATGCATTTGGGGAGAATTTTCATGCATTGGGAGTTTTTGTGGAAAATTGGTATGCATTTGTGAGATGTTGCATGTGAGGAGAAAAATTTGAAATTTGAGAAGAAGAGGTTGCATTTGCTCAGTGGGAGTTTGCATATGTGCAGGGGGAGCTCCTTTGATTTGCCTGAGTTTTGTGCTTTGTGGTGTGCTTCTTGTGAGCTTTGTTTTGTCTCGGCTGTGTCGAGCCGTTACCCTTGTCTTAGGGGGCCGATACTTGGATTGGCGAGTGATCAAGTTTTCGCTTGTTCTTTGGCTTTGGATCACTTGCTTGGAGGTTTGTGTTCGTGGTTGTTTTCTTTTCTTTTTCTCTCTGATGGTTACTATGGGTGTTGTCAATGCACTCATCAAGGGGGAGATTGAGGACCAAGTGTGTCCGAGGACCAGTGGAGGGTTGCTCCTTAGTGATGAGTGATTAACAACATTGTGTGGACTGATGCTTGGCTAAGTGTGTAGGTACAGGTTGCGGCTTGACTCGTGTCGGTGCAGGTGAAGAACAAGCGCGAAAGGTCTGAGCCGTGGTGGCCTCCGGGTGATGGAGAGGCAAGTAGGATTGGTTCGATGGACCCGGTGGCCGATGAGGTCAAGTGCGAGCCGTGCGGTGCAAAACTGGCGGGCTGAAGTCGTGAACATGGGCCCGTGCAAGGTAGCGGTTGAAGCCCGAAGCTTGTACGCGGGGTTTGTTGGTTTACCCACAAAACCATCGGTGGACGGTTTCTTGGTTTGGGCCTCAAAACCAAGTCCGGAGGCCCGAGGCGACGGAGACGGTGATCCGGGAGCTTCGGGAAGCTTCGAGGCGGAGGGCACGTGGCGTGATCGCGGGGTTTGCGTCGAGGTGAAGCGAAGCCGCGGTGGAAGCGTGTGCGTCTGATGAAGTCTTGACCAAAATTCCCCTGAGGGGTTGTATCTTCATTTCAAGCAGTAGGGGTAGCATGGTCATTTACCTCCCTCCGATGGACTTCGTATAAATAGCGGAGAGGTGGATGGCATCTCTCTCTCTTGGACTGTTGGGCTTTCTCCCCCGGTAGATTTCTCTTAACTGCTTCTTTTCCTTCTGGATTCCTTAGGCTAGACTCTTATACAGACTCTGACATCTGGATGTATGGAAGCATTCGGCGTCCTGGTGATCTCCTAGTCCTCTGTGATTTTCGTGTCATTTTTGGGACTATTTTTGGGGAGTTTCGTTCTTCGCTCGATTCGTGATTTTGGAGGCGTTTCTTCACTGATTTCTTTGAGGGGATCATGGGTGGATGCCTTGCGCATCTTTGTGTGTGATCTTGACCCCTCAAACGCTGTGGAGAGCCTTCGATTCGTGCGTTTTTTGTTAGTGCCCGAGTTCATGGTGGAGTTCATGTGATCCGCGATTCCCGGCGATTTAGTGGCTTAGAGGTCGAGATTTTTGGGGCATAGCTTCCTCTTGTGTTGCTTATCATCTGCCCAAAATCTTGTCTCAAGAGCTTTTGGCGTTTTGGAGATCCGGTGATGGATTGGGAGAGTTGACCTCGCGGGGTCGGGCGTTTTCTGCTCTGTCCGCGTGTCGCGAACAGTCTGCTCGAGGGTCGCCAACAGTCCGCGAGGAGCGCTTGCGCCTAGGGTTCGTCCCGTGTTCTTCGTGTTCTTGCGCGTCTTCGTTTTGATCCGTTTTGCCCCTAGGTTTTGGTTGCAAGGGGTTTGGCGGACAGTCCGCGAGGGTCTCACAGACAGTCCGCGTGGCCGGATTTCTGACGGACAGTCCGCGAAGCCTCCACGGACAGTCCGAATTTCGGGGGTGCAGCTCTGGTGGTTCTGTTGTCCATTTCGGACAGTTCGGGCCGTACCTGCAGACAGTCCGCCGTACTCTAGCGGACAGTCCCCCGGTACCAGCCAGACGGTCCGCACCGGTCGTTTCCAGAATTGACCGAGTACTTTGATTCTTGTCCGGTGCTTCCGCTCTTTGCTCCTAGGCTTGTTTGTTGATCTTCTAGACTTGTGTGTGCCTTGTTTGGAGCTTCCTCTGTGTGCGTCAGAATTTAGAGTGGCAATTGGGGTCTAGGCCGAGTTCGACTTTCGGGAAGAATTTTTATCGGCTCCCATTCACTACCCCCTCTCTGGTCGCCCTATTCGGTCCTTCAAATTTCCTGCAACAAAACCCTGGCAACGAAATGGATCGAAACGCGAACGCGCACGAACACGGATGAACACGTGACGAACAGGAGTCACGCAGACAGTCCGCATGCCACTCGCAGACAGTCCGCCAGGCGCGGACAGAGCAGAAAAAGCCCGACCCCGCGAGGTCAACTCTCCAAATCCATCACCGGATCTCCCAAACGGCTTGAGCTCTTGAGACAAGATTTGGGGGAGGAAAGAAGCGTCACAAGAGGAAGCTATACCCCAAAAATCTCGACCTCTAACTCCCTAAATCACCGGGAATCGCGGATCACACGAACCACCACCAAGAACTCAGGCTCCAACCAAAAACACACGAATCGAAGGTGTTTCCCGGCGTTTGAGGGGTCTAGATCACACACAAAGATGCGCAAGGCATCCACCCATGATCCCCTCAAAGAAATCCGAGAAGAAACGCCCTCAAATCCACGAATCGAGCGAAGAACAAAACCCCTCAAAAATAGCCCCGAAAATGACACAAAAATCACAGAGGACTAGGAGATCACCGCAACGCCGAATGCTTCCATACATCCAGAGGTCAGAGTCTACACAAGAATCTAGCATAAGGAATACAGAGGGAAAAGAAGCAGTTCAGAGCAATCTACTAGGGGAGGAAACCCTAGAGTCCAAGAGAGGAGAGATGCCATCCACATCTCCGCTATTTATACGAAGTCCATCGGAGGGAGGTAAATGACCACGCTACCCCTACAACTTAAAATGAAGATACAACCCCTTCGGGGCATTTTGGTCAAGTCTTCATCGAGCGGACACGCTTCCACCGCGGCCTTGCTTAGCATCGACGCAAGCCCCACGATCATGCCACGTGCCCCCCGCCTCGAAGCTTCCCGAAGCTCCCGGATCACCGTCTCCGTCGCTTCGGGCCTCCGAACTTGGTTTTTCGGCCCAAACCAAGAAACCGTCCACTGATGGTTTTGTGGGCAAACTAATAAACCCCGCGTGCAAGCTTCGGGCTCCATCCACTAGCTTGCACGGGCCTATGTTCACGACTTCAGCCCGCCAATCTTGCATCGCACGGCTCGCACTTGACCCCATCGGCTACCGGGTCCATCGAACCAATCCAACTTGCCTCTCCATCACCGACACGAGTCAAGCCGCAACCTGTACCTGCACACTTAGCGAAGCATCAGTCCACACAACGTTGTCAATCACTCATCACTAAGGAGCGACCCTCCACTGGTCCTCGGACACACCTGGTCCTCAACCTCCCCCTTGATGAGTGCATTGACAATACCCATAGTAACCATCATAGAGAAAAAGAAAAGAAAACAACCACGAACACAAACCTCCAAGCAAGTGATCCAAAGCCAAAGAACAAGCGAAAACAAGATCACTCGCCAAACCAAGTCTCGGCCCCCTAGGACAAGGGCAATGGCTCGACACAGCCAAGACAAAACAAAGCTCACAAAGAGCACACCACAAAGCACAAAACTCAGGAAAATCAAAGGAGCTCCCCCTGCACATATGCAAACTCCCCCTAAGCAAATGCCACCTCTTTCTTCTCAAATTTTCCACAAAATCTCCCAATGCATGAAAAATCTCCCCAAATGTATAACTTCTCCCAAAACTCTCCCCCTTGTTGACAATGCATGAATCAAGGTATATGAGACTCTTCCCCTTGTTTTCATGAAAAAAGCAGGTCAAAGCATATATACAATCTACCAAGCTTCTCAAATATACAAAGAGCACAACAAAATGCTACACATGAGACATAGAGCAAGCAAAGTAGACATGGTGTAGTTAGCACATTGCCATCAAGAAGGTAGAGACATATAAGCATGTGACATGGCTAAAAGCAATTTTAAGAAATTTTCACAAAGAAACATTCATCTCATGAGTAAGATCCTATCCATGGCAATTTGAGCATAAATACACTAGATCATCCAAAGTTTATACAAGATCACAAATTCTCATCACAAGATCATTATAAACGCCCACAAGCTACTCAAGTCATGTTAAAGCTACCGAGCCATGTGTCTACTTCTTAAAATGAGACTTCTCATGGTAGACAACATACTACGGTTTAGCACCCAAGATATGAACATCAAACATAATAACATGATTAGGAGCTCATTTTTCAAGCATAAGGCAATTCATACACCAATTTCATTTTCAAATTTAAACATGGTATATGAAGTGCCTTTGTGGCAAAAAGAAGCTTATGCTCCTCCCAAAGTGGACAAATGGGCTAAACATTTACAATGACAAAAAGTCTTTGACCCCAAGATAAGAGAAGATGATCCTCAAACACAAACTGAGCATGATATAAGGATTTGAGCACAAATTGACCATAGACAAACACCAACTCATGAGAGAGGCAATTTTATCATTTTCACAAACATGAAGCTATCTCAACATAAATATATGGCAAAACCATCAAGAGCATAGCATTCACATCACCATTTACCAAACATGCACATATCTCACACATATGGCACATCAGTGATCAATGTATATAAGAGAAGCTTTTCCTAGAACAAGTGATCCAAAGATGGCTATCCTACCAGGTTTAGTACAGAAAGTAAAATGCATGTATGGAATGCAACAAAATGAAACATATGACACATATATACATGAGAAGCTCCAAGACCCAGCTAGAAAGGAAAGCACACCCCAAGTTCACCCCGCAAGCGAGTGAAAGTGACTTGATCAAGTGGTTTGGTGAATATGTCGGCTAGCTGATCTTGGGTAGGGACATAGGACAAAGATATGTTTCCCTTCTCAATATTGTCCCTCAGAAAGTGGTACCTTACTTCTATGTGTTTCGCTTTGGAGTGAAGGACTGGGTTTTTGGCTACACTTATGGCACTGGTGTTGTCACAAAAGAGTGGAACCTGGGAGCACTCCTCACCAAAATCACTCATAGTGTAGGTCATCCAAAGCAGCTGGGAACAACAACTAGCAGCAACTACATACTCGGCCTCTGTAGTGGACTGGGCTACACTGGATTGCTTGCGAGATGACCAAGAGACCAAAGAAGAACCAAGAAACTAACAACACCCAGAGGTAGACTTGCGGTCCAATCGACACCCAGCAAAATCAGCATCGGAGTACCTGTGAAGTCTGAGTGTCGAGGAGGCAGAGGACCAAAGACCAAACTCAGGAGTGTAGTTCAAGTACCTGAAAATCTGCTTGACAGCCTGCCGATGTGAAGTCCTCGGTGAAGCCTGAAAACGAGCGCACAGACACACACTGAACTGTATGTCCGGCCTCGTCACCGTCAAGTAGAGGAGGGAGTCGATCATGCTCTGGTACTGCTTCTGGTCCACGGGTTCACCATCCTCATCTGCATCCAAAGCCGTAGTGGTACTCATCGGTGTAGTCAGCGGCTTGGAGTCGTTCATGCCAAACTTCTTCACCATGTCCCTGGTGTACTTCGCCAGATGTACAAACGTCCCGTCCTTGCACAGCTTGATCTGGAGTCCTAAGAAAAACTGCAGCTCGCCCATCATGGACATCTCAAATTCCCTGCTCATGTCATCTGCAAATCTGGCAACAAGATCATGAGAAGAGCCACCAAAGATTATGTCATCCACGTATATCTGGACAATCAAAAGGTCATTCCCATGCTTAAGGAGAAACATCGTCTTATCAACTGTGCCCATCACAAACCCCTTACTCATCCAAAACCCTCTCAACCTGCCATACCAAGCTCTAGGTGCCTGTTTCAACGCATAGAGTGCTCTCTGGAGTTTGTATACACGGTGTGGGTATTTCTCGCTCTCAAACCCCGGGGGTTGCCTCACATACACTTTTTCCTCTATCACCCCATTCAAGAAAGCACTCTTGACATCCATTTGGTACAACTTGAACCCTTTAGCCGTGGCAAAGGCTAGAAGGATCCTAATTGCCTCCAAACAGGCCACAGGAGCAAATGTCTCCTCATAGTCTATGCCCTCTTTCTGGTTGAACCCCTGAGCCACCAACCTTGACTTGTTTCTCACAACCATCCCATTCTCACCTTCTTTGTTCTTCCACACCCACTTGGTACCTATGGGACGGCAATTTGGTAGTTGATCGACTAACACCCAGACTTGGTTTCTCTCAAAATTCTCCAACTCCTCATGCATGGAATTTACCCAATTGTCATCAGACAAAGCGTGTCGAATATCTTTGGGCTCAAACGACACAACAAAAGCAGAGTGAGCGAAATGAGAAGTATTCCTTGACCTCGACCGTGTAGTGCGTTCATGAAGGTCACCTATGATCATCGTCGGTGGGTGATCCACTTGTACACGCCGGGGAGCCTCTCGCCTAGACACAATCTCCCCCTCAGCAGCAGCCTCCACTCGAATAGCCTCAGTCGTAGTGGGTGTAGTGGATGGTCCATCCTCTATCGTCGTTGTAGTAGTGGAATTAGCGTGTACACGATCAGCCACGGGAGCACCACCATCATCATCGTCGTCGTCTCCATCTCTATCCTTCTCATCCTCAAAGATCCTCGCACCAATCTCCTCGTCACCTGCACACTCAAAAGCAGAAGAGCTACATGGCTGTGTCTCGTCGAAGGTAACCTCGCAAGTCTCCATGATTCGGTTAGTGTCAAGGTTGAGCACATGATATGCTCTAGAATGAATCGCATAACCAAGGAAAATACCATCCAAACATCTAGACTCAAACTTATCCAACTTGCCCTTCTTCAGAATGAAGCACTTGCAACCAAAAGCTCTAAAGTGACTCACCTTGGGTTGTCGCCCATGCATCAACTCATAAGAGGTCTTGTTCTTAAAGGCACGAAGGAAGATGCGATTTGAGACATAGCAAGCGGTATTGACCGCCTCGGCCCAGAAACGCCTAGGAGTCCTATGCTCATCGAGCATCGTCCTGGCCATCTCACAAAGGGTCTGGTTCTTCCTCTCCACTATGCCATTCTGGCAAGCGACGTATCGAGAAGAGTACTGATGATCAAGACCAAGATCACTGCAAAAGGTATCGAAATTAGAGTTTTTAAACTCCGTGCCATTGTCACTGCGTATAGCTCGAATGGCATCACCATGTCTCTCATTCTTCAACCTCAAGATCTGGTCTCGAACAAAGCCAAATGCCTCACTCTTATCCTCCAAAAAGAAAACCCAAGAGTACCTCGAAAAATCATCAACAACCACAAGAACATACCACTTCCCACCCACAGAGCGAACACGAGCTGGCCCTACCAAATCCATGTGCAACAGCTCACAAGGTCGCTCGGTCATGACCGCAGTCAAAGGGGTGTGAGAAGCAGCGACCATCTTTCCATGCCGACAAGAAGCACAAACCAAATCCTTCTCGAATTTCAACTTAGGCAATCCTCGGACAAGATCAAGACCACTCAAGCGGGAAAGCAACTCAAAGCTCAAGTGTCCCAACCTCCTGTGCCATTTCTTAAGCTCGGCCGAAACGCCAGCAACAAAGCATCGAGGAGGACCAACAGACTGGGAAAAATCGGCACGGAAGATTTGACCCTCGGGGACGATCGTACAGACAAGATCGCCTCGAGAATCAAGCACACAAGAAGCGCCCAACTTAAAACAAACCTCAAAACCTTCGTCTAGTAACTGAGATACTGACAACAGGTTAAAACCAAGTGACTTGACCAAGGCCACACTTCTTAAGGTCACCTTGCTACTCACCTTCACCATACCTTCAGCAAGCACTCGTCCTCTCCCATTGTCCCCAAAAGTGATGTACTCCCTCGTACTCACCGGGGTGAGGCTGGAGAACCACCCACGATATCCGGTCATGTGTCGTGAGCAACCGGAGTCGATCAACCAAAAGTTCTCCAAGCCTCCCACCTACAATCAAAAACAAGAACGAGAATGAGCAAGCGACTCAACACTGGGGTTAGTACCAAAAGAGTCAAACCAGTGTCGAGCCATTTGCTTAAAAGAAGGGTTAGCAAAGTCCATCCTACCATAACCTCTAGGCGGAGCCCTCTCACGCCTACCACCAAAGGACCTGTCACGTCTCACTGGAGGAGTACGCGCACCACGACGGGGAAAACATGGCCCGTAGTCCATCTGAGACCCAAAGCTCCGATCGTGCCTCCCAAACTCGTAACAGTCACGAGAAGGAGCACGTCGAGCCAACTCACCACGCCCAAACCCAACACGCCTATCTCTCTGAGGAAACACACCTCCACCTCCACGAGTAGGAACTGTACGCACATACACCTCACCCCTAGGTAGAGGCCCTCTACGAGGCTCAGGCACACCACGAGAAAGGTGGTACCTGTCCTTGTTTGCCATCTCCCTAGCAAACCTCTCATCTCTCTTCCTCCTGAAACAGAACTCATCCTTATGCCCATCCCTCCCACAATACTCATAATGGAAGCAGATCGGCTGTGGCTTAGGCTGTGGCTTCTCTATGGGTTTCTCAACACCTTTCTCTCCTGACATCCCCTCAAAGACATTACCCAGGTTGCTCACAAACTTGATGGGTTTCTGGTAATTCTCTGTTTTGTGGGGGAACACTGGTGGGTCTGGAGTTGTATCAAGCTTGTTTCTGATGTGGTTTGGCTTGGGTGCATATTTGTTCATGGGTATGGTGTGTGGTGGAGTGGGAATCTCTCCAACTTTCTCTTCTCCCTCACCACTCTTCTCACCACTCTTGCCAGCCCCCAACGCCTGACCATCAAACCTCTTGAACTCAGCCAACATTAAACTCAACTGTGGCTCATGCCCAGACAACCAACTCATCAATTTCCTAAGCTCATCATTTTCATCCTGCAAACGGTCAACATAGTGTGCAAGTTCCATGTTTTCCAAAGCATGCATTTCACAGGTAGAACATGATGTAGGAATGGGAGCCTTCAAAGTAGCCTCAAGAGAAACTATTCTAGTGTGAGATTCATCTAGCCTAGCATGCAACACAGGACATGAGGTACAAGCACCTAACAATGCTGGCCTAGATTTCAATTCATCACACTCAATCCTAACCACATCTAGTTCCTCAAGAGTAGAGGCATGCTTCTCCTTGAGAGCAGTCAAATCAGCAAGAAACACAGAGCAATTACCACAGTCAATCTCATCAGACACCACAAGAGCAGATTTCAAAGAGCCTATCTCATTTCTAGCATCCACAAGCAAGGATTCAAGCTCAGCTATCTTGTCCTTAGCATCACCCAACAAAGACCTAAATTCCCTCTTCTCCTTGTTGGTCTTTCTAAAAACATCATCACGGTTATCAAGCAACTCATTGAGCCTAGCATTCTCCTCTAGCAAAAAGTTAGGATCATGTCGTATCTCTTCCTCGAAATTGGAGTTTGAATCCGAGCTATGCTTCCCACCCTTCTTGGAGTGCGCCATGCCGCAAAAGCCTCTTTGTGCGACGAAGCTCAGGCCGGTGAAGTCCTTGCCCTGTTCTTGCTCTTCCTCGCTGCTCGAGTCGGAAGAAGCATCGCTTGATGTGGAGTCGATGTCGCTCGCTCCGGCAACCATCGCTCGAGCCGTCTTCTTCTTGTACCCGCTACTCTTCTTGTGCCTTCTCTCGCCCTTGTCCTTGTGCTTGTCCTTGTAGTCATTCCGGGAGCGGTGCTTGTTGTAGTCGTGCTTGGGCTTGCCCTTGTAGTCGTTCTTGATCTCCATGGTTTCAGGGCATTCGGCGATGAAGTGCCCGTGCTTCCCGCACCGATAGCACATCCCCGAGCTCCGCCTTGCATTCTTGTGGTTCTCGTACATCCGCCCAAACCTCTTGCTCAACAAGGTGAGATCGTCCTCGCTCAGCACCTCAAAGTCCTCATCTGGCAAGGACACAAGACAAGACAAAGAGAAACCACCAGAGTTAGCGTTAGACCTTGATCCTGAGACAAGAGCCAAACTATGAGGATCAGTGGGACTCTCGCTCTTGGCTCTCAAGCCACGATCAACCTCTGAAGACCTGAGCTTGGAAAATAGCTGTCACACCTGTTTTTCCAAAGAAAACCAAGTGCACATCTATATGCATGCCAGGATCAAGTTTCATGCATATAGTTGACATAAGTGAATAACAGAAACAACATCACATAAGAAAAAGAGATATTATCAGAGTATTACGCTTAAATCCTGGAAACGAAGGCACCAAACATCCACAAGCAGTCGACTGGGGGTTGCGTATGCCTAGCACCAGCAACATCTTCACAACGACTTCATAGCAGCTTCCTCCTTCTGAGCAACATTGTTTATAGCAAGGGTGAGCACATGTCGTACTCAGCAAGTGTGAGGAAAGTATGAATGCAAAGGCTTGACAAGGAAAAGCTGACAGGTTGACTACATTAGGCACTTTTAGTTGGTCAAATTTTATTAGCACCTGAATACTAAGATATAAGTATATACCGACCCACAATTAATAGAAGCATAGAGATATGCCATAAACGTATGGCTAACATAACCATAAACCACGATTTAAGTCCATCTTCAAGTTCATTTATCATGTGAGGGTCCAGGCCGCTCTTGACCATGAACACGGCTAATCAATTAGTTTTACACTCTGCAGAGGTTGTACATCTTTACCCACAAGTCGCGTAAAAGTTCAAAGGAACTTTAAACCCAACCACGCGATGCTGATCAGGCATCATACCACACTACCGAGGTGTGATTGCATAGGGACGCTACGAGGCCTTTACAAAGAGTCCTCCCATGTGTATTAGTCCATAGTAACATATGCCATAGACGCTATCTTTCGTACCTCACTTCTATTCACGGACGATCAGCCATAGAGTACTTCCGTTCCAATACCTATCCGGAATAGAAGAGCCTTAAAAGCATTCCTCCGTACCCAAGTTACTATGCGAGTAATGGCCACACAAGACTTCCCTAATTACTCAGCCAAGACCAGAGCCATTTAGTCCTTGTGGTTGCACTGTTGTCCTGGGTGGTTCTCCTTGTTCCAATTAATCAGTAAGGTCTTGTATTAACCAGAGATATATAGCATCAAAGTAAATCATGTTTATCATTGTTGTTCATTAGAACCACCATAACCCAAGTAGAGCAACTAAGCATATCTACCCGACATAAAAGTAAAACCCAGGTTGACAAGGAATGATAATAAAGACTAGGAAAAACCTTAATAGGACCCATCAAAATTAATGCAAGAATATGCAATGTGATTAAACACAGTTACTAGGACAAAAAGAACAAGGACACACTTGCCTTTATCCAGAGTAATGTTGTTGCTCAGAGTGTCTTCACTTCTTGCTCTTCAAAGCTCTCGAACGACGTTCACTCTACTCGCATCGATCATCGGGCACAAGCATACAAAGCAAACAGACAAGCAAACTAAGAATAATGCACAAATCAAAAGAAAAGCTTTAAAAGAACGCTCTAAACGATAGGCTCGATTCTATGGATCACTGAAGCACACAGACCGTGCTGAGAAAAGAAAAGGTCTAATAAGATTATGAAACTGCTTGATCGGAGCTGGAACCGAAAAGATTTAGAACGAGACACAATAAGACAGAGCTAGATTAGAGAACGTCTAGCGAATGTTTTATATCTATGAACATGAAAAACTATAATCTTAGGTTCATTTTAATTAACAAAATATATGTAAAGGATATTTCATAAAGAAAATACATTAGGTTGGAATTAATTCAAATTAAACTTTACTTGAAAAAAACCGTAGAAAGAACCTAGTCAAGTTTTATTCCTAAAAGTTCATGTATAAGTTATACTAATTACACACTTTATTTAGAAAGGTTTGAACAACTAATCAAATCAAAACATATGCCGTGTTGAGCTAAATAGATTTTAATTAGAAAACACATGCATATTGTCATTAGTCAAGTTAATGTTTATTTATAAGAGCCGAGGTAAAAGCCTAAGCACTTTTAATTAGAAAAGTTAATTAAATATTAAGCAAATTAATATTTGGTTTATGGAAAACCGAGGTATGGCACTAATTAGATTTTATTTATAAAAGCATATGAAATAAATATTAATCAAATTAATATTGATCATGGAAAACGATGTATAACACTAGGTAGCTTTTAATTAGAAAAGGCATGTTTAATAAGCATTAACAAAAATTACTATTAAATTGATTTTCAGTAACATGTATGATGAAAACACACCACTAACGTACACTTTATCTCATTATGAACCTAACGCAACTTGAACGGATAAAAACGGATCTAAAACATGAAAGATATGAATTTCCTTGTTGAAAGGGAAATTATTTAATCAACAGGATGATAATGCACATATAGTCCAATACCAGTAGCATTTAACTAAAACAGATAGTGTGGAGCTGATACTAATATATGGAACAAAAGGGTGAAGTGAAAGTGGAGAGGCATGCATTGTGTAGCAGCACGTAAATGCATGAACAGCTAACCACGTTGCATTGTTGTTGTTCATGCGGTGCATGTAGCTAGACAGAGAAAAACAGAATGACCTTTATTGCACAAGCATGATGTATGCATGACATCACCATGATATTTAAACAATAAAAGAATATGGTAAGAGAGAACGGATGGTGGCCTTGGCTGTATACGTAGATATGCATGGTGTTGTGGCTTGTACAGAATAGAGAGAGCGGAAGGAAGGGGAAGGATACATGTTGAGATACGTACCGTACGGTTCACACCAGCGGCGTTGACGATGGAGTCGGCCGGAAACTATGGGGAACGGCGAACATGGCGTTGAGGTTCTGCCGGCCGACGGGGTTCTCCTGGTGCCTTACACAACCCTCACGCACACTGTGAGCGTACACCATGCACATGCACGTGGAGTTACAGAGATCAGTAGGACACCTCGTAGTTGCCAGGGGAAAAGAAGGATAGGTGGCGCACGGAAACACTTGTCGTAGTAGAGATCGGGCAGCAGGACACTGGCGAAGAGAGGCGGCAGGCGACAACAGCGACCTCGGGGTGGCCTTCGTGACGGGCTTCTTGCAGCGACGGTTTGGAGTTCATCAGGCATGGCGCGGGGCGTACGGCGGACGACGTCTCCGAGCTGCGGCGGCGCTTTGCATGGTTGCCTAATGGTGATGAGATATGGCGGCGGCAGCGGTGGCTTGCAAAAGGAGCTAGGGCACATGGTGGAATATATAGGAGATATACGTGGAAAAGAGAGTCCGTATATGATGGTAGCTAGCTTGGCCACGCATCAGGTTCGATCAAGGAAATCAAAGTCCAATTCGTGTTGGTGTACAGGTAGGAAAAGAAAACGTGAACATGTACATGTAGGCTGGCTTGACAGCGAGGCAGGTCGTGACCTTGCTTGCTTGTGTGCATACAGGCATGCATGCTGTTTATTTGCACTCGCTAGTTGTGTCTTATAAATGCAACAACATCACGACACGACCGGCCACAGGAAACACCACCACATCAATTTCAAGCTGCATGGATAGATGGACGGAGGAGTTCATGCATACTAGAGTCTGGGGCACGCCTTCGGCGTGCCACTTACTCTTTCCATAAAAAAGAGTCCAAATTTAATATTATAGGTTTGCTAAGTTTTGATGATAGAAAATACATCTAATACCATAAAAAAAAGTCCAAATTTATTTCAGAATATAACATACAGTAGTATTGAACACCTGAATTACAAACATGAGTCATAAAATTAATCTACTGAAGTCTTAGCAAATTTCAGGCTGCTCCAAAAGCCACCTAGCAAATCAGATTGACTATAAGCTACTCCCTGGTTAAGATACATCTACATTACACTCCAAGATGCTAAGGCCAACAATCCATACTTAATGTCCTACATGACGCAAGTAGGGTTCTGCAAAACCTCTTCCTCCCAATACACCTTGCAAGTTGTATGTCCTTTTGCACCACTTGTAGGGCCATCTTCTAAAACTTTTTCTACTGAAATTAACAATGAGGAACATATGAAGCTATGACACATGTAGCTAGTTCACCATTTCCCAAAGATGATAGTTTGAAGCATACCAGGTTCACCACGGAAGAGCCTACTGAGGTTAACCATCACTTAGCAAATAGCGGTTGTGAGACCAGCTATTGCAACAGCACCCTTTGCAAAACTGAACTGCATGTCATCGATAGTACTCCTAAAAAACCACAATAACTTCGGTCTCCATGTTGCTAATCTTCAAGTCTTGCTGCATATAGACTAACTCAGCAACATTTCTTTTTTTTGCCCATATACAATGCAAATGATAACCAATCTGCATCCAAATGTCATCTATTTAACTCCTGTAAAGCAAACAAATTATCCCGTCGCACACTGCATGATTAAATGACCAACAGTTATGTGCATGCTTCATTTTGGAAAAATATTAGTCAGGACAAGACCAAACCACAAGACACAATACAAAGATATCACCAGACGATTTGTGTGTTGCTCTCAGATTTTGATAAGACATTTTAGCTCTATCCTCTGTCTTTTAAGATAGATTTATTCCAAGCAAAATCTATCTCATATCTGGAATTTCAATTTGGCAACAAAGACAAATAGATAAACTTAAATAAAGTGTTCAACAAAACTGTAAATTAAAAACTTATCTGTGACAATATCTTCTTCATAACATGTCCAACCACTGCATCAACTGGTTGAAGATCAAGAACAACACCACCAGGCTCTCAATGCTGGAAACAAATATATGTTTCCCATCACAAATTTACATATCTTATATATGTAGAAAACAAACATTGATGCACAAAAGCTCACAAGTCACAACTATATCCAAGCATGCTAATTGTTTATACATAATATAGAGTATAATAGCAGGTGCAGTCTAAACTAACAATTCCAAGGCTAAACTCAATTTGCTTGGAACCCAAACGATCAGATGTACCTTGCCCAGGCAATATGCAAACAGAAAGTACAAGGTTTAGGCGCTTTATTTTGATGCGCATGGTGCAAGCTGGTCAAATTAGATTAGAAATGGTGTGTTCATGAATATGCAGTACATCTTCAATGTTAATTGAAGAGATAGGAATTAGCTAGTATTATTCTGTTTGCACATGCAAATGCACATCAGTTTACCTAAAAGACACTCCCTATTATTTTAGGTAAGCATAGTGCGGGGCTAATCAAAATTAGAGGGAACAGGTCGCTGGCATTAAAAACACAGTTGAATTGGAAGAGATTTTCTCAAGTCAGTTTTGCTAAGTCTGTGTTAAGTATACGATTCCAGTAAAACACATATTTGAGTACTAATTTATATTGAAGAAACTCTAATGTGGGAATCAAGCTAATTAAAATTAGATGATAAAATGTGCCATTATGGTGCTATCATAGTAGAATTTGGTGTTAGTAGTCTAAATTTAACCTCCAAAAATAAAGCATGTACCGAGAAAAAAGCAATTGAGAAGTTACCATGAGAAGAGATGGAGCCACTGGAGGATTCACAGAATTGTACACAACAAGCTTCCACTGTTCTATATAAATGCACTAAAAGACTCAATTGAAATCACACAACTCCACTATAACGAACATTGAGAAGAGTTCCTTCTCATGTGACATTGTTACTTGTCATTCTTGAACTGCTCCGATATTATGGATATGAAAGAAAAATCAGCTCCATTTTTTCTAAGAAAAACACATATGATAGCTAGAGAACTTACCTTCAGAACAAGAGTGTTGCAAGTGTACTCATTAACTGCTCGCTTAATGCATTTAGGATCAGACATCAATAAGTCGTCCCCTGCAACCTATACACGTTTCATACCATGAGCTCCTCATGAAGTAAAAACCTAAAGTTCAAAAGAACAAAAGCCACCTGGCATAGCTCTAGTGTGGTCAACTTTTTTGAGTGCTCCCAGTCATCTTTGTCAAAGGGCTGCTCAATGGAGACAAGTGAGTACTCTAGTGCAGAAATGGAGGAAGAAATCAGCAAACTTGTGTTTTTAAGCTTTATGAAACTTGTAGATGTAAAAGAAATGGATAACAATCGCAATCCATAATTCAATTGATACCTAAACAGTATACTCCTATGTTAGTAGAGCACAATCAAATTAAATAATAACTCAAAGCCAATGTCTAAGATATATAATCCCAGCTCATCATGTAATACATGTTCTTACCACTGAACCTGCATAGCCAATTTTGTTGAGTCTTGCAGGTGGATCAACTATAAAAAAATACTCATTCTTTTAATTATCTATTCTTAACCAGGCTGCATATAATGATATTTTTTCTTAACCAAGCTGCAGATAATATAGAACTACAGATTGACTTGACTCTTGCGAATTTTGCATTGACACATTCATTTTGAATATCAACAATTCAATATGGTCACACCATCAGAAACAATCAATTAACTGAGTAAAGCTATGGAACTAATTTCTAACTTGACTTCAAGGTCTAATCAAATAACACAAACAAAATAGCTATAATATATCAAGGCTGGTTGCAGGGGACACAAGCTGAAAGGACAACACAATATTGACAACATAATTAGAATTTCAAGTCACCAAGATGGACCTTCAAATATTCCCTCAGACACTTCAGCAAAAAGCAGAAAAGGTGATCCTTTATTTCTTAGCCATTTCCATGAGATTTCACCATCAGTTTGAAACACACAGGAGAGTATTAGTAAATTGGTATGGAACAGAAACGACATAAAAAATGTGAGCAATACTCCAGAGAGTGAATATCGTAAATCCCACACAAAAAATAACCATGCATATTAGCCAATGAATCCTAAGAATCATGCATCTAGGTTTCAAAACAACTCCTGAAACTTAACTGCACAAAACATAACCTAAATACTGAAAAGGTAAAAGATATGAGTTTATTCAAAAAGGTTATATGCACTCCGGTGCTTGCCTTCCTCTGACTCAACACTAGCCTTGGGCTCTTCTGGACTTTGGTCCAGGTCTTGCTGCCCACAAGCTTGATTTAGCTCTCCGCTAGCGGATCCCTCCTCCTCAACAAGCGTGTACGTCCCGTCGGGAAGATCTACATGTTACGCATGCATATGCATTAGGTGAGGTTAACTTTGATGGTGACTGTGTACATATTTGAGCAAATTAAATTACTTAACTTCACTAAACAGCAAGGAGGTGTGTTGAAAATTCAAAAACAGAAACATGACATGTTTTCACAATTTAACACCTTAATTGCCCTTTCTTTATTTAATTACTTAAAACAAGCCTTACAACCATAAATCCATATTAAATCAAAAACACCTCAAATGAGCCTAAGCTTTTGCACACACCAACATATGCCTATTTTAAGCTCACAAACCAAAACCTAGGTTAAGATCATTTATATATTAATTTATATGTAAAAGATAAATCTCAACCTAGTTTATCTATATTAAATCATACAAAAAGATTTACAATTCTTTTTGGTCTCAACTTTCTACTACAACTCATACATGCCAAATCTAAGCCTCTGACCAAAGCATAGGTGCAGATTCAAATTATTTTTGAAATTTTGAATTTAAACTCCTACACAAGATTAAATCCAAAACATATACCAAAGCACATCCTAAAATCATATCCATTCTACCAGAGGTACTATTCATCAAGACAAAGCCCTAGGGTGCACTTGTGCTTAAAGAAAAGTTTATTAAAGGGCTATAAAAAGCATCAAGATTAAACTAGCATAAAGATTACATAAATCATAACTAAAAATATACACATCAAACTCATGCCAGCTTTGTTCACAAATCTAAACATGCCATAAAGAGCAACATATCCAAAATTCAACTCCATAGCATGTGTATATTTTAAACTACACTAAAAACACCTCAAACTGAGTTTGAATTTTTAATTCAAACTCTACATAGAAAAACCCTATACAACCTTTCTAGAAAAGGTAGAGTTCTTCCCCAGGAAATCAACAAAATTGGATTTGCATTTTTCCGATTTTTCTACAGTTTTTAATGATTTTTCCAAGTTGCAGCCGAAACCTAACAATGTCTTTTACAACCGGGTCCCTGGAATCTTGCATCTAGGACCCTGGAAAGAACTTGCCCTCTGCAATGTAGTCCCTGGCCGCGGACAGAGATGGAGATGGCCGGATTTCGGCGAGGAGAAGGTCGGGATTGGCTGGGAAAGGGCGGGGGAGTAGTCCTTGCTCACCTAGGTTTCGATTTTGATGCATAGACGACTCGGAGGAGGAGCCGGAGGTGTTCCTTGGCGGTTCGGGGGATCTGAGGCCGCCTCTGCTTCTGCTCTGGCGAGATGAAACTCGACCGTGGCGAGCTGAGGGTCTGGGAAGCTCACGTGTGGGCATAGGAGGGCGGTAGGGAGATCAGGAGGCGATGGGAAGGCGGCTGGATGGGGAGCTCCATGGCGGGGCGCCAATGGTGGACAGGGGAGGCAGCTCGGCGGTGGCGGCTCCAATGGCAGCCAGGGGAGGAGCTCGGTGTCTGCGTGCGCCTGGGAGGAAAGCTTGGGAGGATTCGCCTTGAAGGTTTGGCTGCTGGGTGGCTAGCTGGCCCGTCGCCGTGGCGACACAGGCGAGGCACGGAGCGGCGCTGTGCGGCGCGTGACGGCATGCATGGCAGCGGACGGCCAAAGCAGCCCCTGGGCACGGCGTACGCTAGGCGAGGGTGCGCAGTCGATCTGGAGCACGAGTCCACAGCGGAGGGTGCGAGGGCGCCGTACACCGGAGCACCAGGCGGGCGACGTGTGGCAACGCGGAACTCGGCGCACGCGCGCGCGCGACGCAGAGCGCGGCGACGCCGGCGGTTGGCACTCGTTTTATTCCGTTTAGCCAAGTTCAAAAAAAAATGCGAAACTCCTGTTTCTTGAATATAACTTGAAAATCTCCAAAACTAGAAGTTGTAGAGGAGCTATAGACCTACAACTTACACAAAGGGCGACATATGTTTTGATGTTTGGTTTGACGGGAAAAACACGACGAAGATGCAGGAATTCTCGGCCCGGAATTACTGTGCGCAGCAGCTTCAAATTGAATTTAAGCGGCTTTGCACTCAAAATTGGAATGTCCGCCAATTATGAAAAATGTGTTCCCGGAAACAAGGAACAACTTTTACATTGTCCAATTTTGAACTTCTATAGCAAAATTTGGAGAACGCGCAAGAAAACTGAATCAGCCTTTTTGGATCTATAGGGGTTTGACCAAGAATTATGACTTTGACCAAGGTCTTTTGTGCAAATGTGTGCCAAATCATGTCAAATATGTTTAGGAGCCAATTAAACTTGATTAACACAACTAATTAAGGTATTTATCTTTAATAACACCTGGTGTGTTACAGGCACCAACTGAATATCCCCATGCTCTTGACACTCTTTACATCCTTTGTAATACCGAAAACAATCAGCTATCATAGTAGGCCAATAAAAACAAGCTCTCCTGAGGAGCCACTTCTTCTTAGGAGCCGATTGATGAGTACCACAAATCCCTTCATGAACTTCCGCCATAGCTAGCCTTGCTTGATCAGGACCTAAACACTTTAGAAGCAAATCATCTGCAGTCCGACGATACAACTCATCATTATCTAAAACAAACTTTAGAGCCCATCGTCGGACTTTTCGGTCACTTGTACCTTTAGGATCCTGTAAATATATAAGCAAAAGCTTTCTCCAATCATCTACTTCATCCTCAATAGTTTTTGAAGAAACAATGGCCGAAGTGATTTTCTCCTCTGCAGGGCGGTCAGACCGGCCTGACAGGGCGGTCAGACCGGGTAGGGCAGTCTGACCGGGTAGAGGATGCGGTCTGACTGCCTCCTCCAGGACATAACCCTCGGCTTTGCCAAACATCGGTTTTCGTTCTTGAAAATTTCTTTTCTAAACATCATAACCAGATGCTTGCTGAGCCAAAGCGTTTGCCCTTGGATTCTCTTCCCATGGCACATGATTAATCACAAATTCATCCATACAAGGTATGATGTCTAAACATTTATCAAGATAAGCATTTAAAGCACCATTTAAACATTGACATACCTTAGATACTTGCTGTACCACTAACAAGGAATCACCATATGCTTCTACATATTTTACTCCCATATCATGTAAAATTTGCAAACCAAACAAGAGAGCCTCATATTTGGTTTGATTGTTAGTGCAATCTTGATCTAATCAGTTAAGAGCTTCAAAAACAACCCCATTGGGTGAAATAATAATAACTCCAACACCACAACCACTTCTACAAACCGATCCATCAAAATGCAATTTCCATGGAGTATAAGTTAAATAACCGACATCTAAATTAGGTTGCTCATTAATTCTATGTTCTACAATAAAGTCGGCCACAATTTGACCTCTCATTGATTTGATTGGTTCACAATGTAAATCATATTCAACAAGAGCATAAGCTCATTTGCCAACTCTACCACTTAGAATAGGTTTTTGCAACATATATTTAATTATGTCAGTTTGACAAGCCACATAGCAAGTGCTTGATAATAAATAATGCCTTAACTTGGTACAAGCATAATATAAAGATATACATAACTTTTTAATAAAAGTGTACCTCGTTTCGGCATCCAATAGTCTCCTGCTTTCATAAGCAACAACATACTCCTTGCCATCGCTTCCTTGAGTTAAAACAGCCCCAATAACGCTCTCCTCAGCCGCCACATATAGTCTAAAAGGAACACCACTCTTGGGTGCTTGAAGGACAGGCGGCGTAGTCAAATAATTCTTGATCTCATCAAAAGCCTCTTGCTGTTTTGCCCCCCAAGTAAATTCTGATCCAGCTTTCAACCGAAGTAAAGGAGTAAAAGCATTCACCTTCCCAGATAGGTTACAAATGAATCACCTTAAATAATTTACCTTGCCCAAGAACTTTTGCGAATCTTTCTTGCAAGTAGGAGCTTGAACCTTTTTAATTGACTCAATCTTTTTGGGATCAATCTCCACACCTTTCTCATGCACAATAAAACCCAAAAACTTGCCAGCTAACACACCAAAGGCAAATTTGAGTGGATTCATCTTTAAGTTGTATCGACACATTTTTTCAAACGCTAGTCTTAAATCGACTAAATGGGAATTCAATCTAGCCGACTTAACAACAATATCATCGATATAAACTTCTACGATTATACCAAGCAAGTCATGAAAAATCAAATTCATAGCCCTTTGATAAGTAGCACTAGTATTTTTTCAAACCAAAAGTCATGACTACTCACTCAAACAGGCCTACAAATCCTGGACATATGAAAGCCGTTTTGGAGATATCCTCTTCGGCCATAAAGATTTGATTATACCCAGCATTACCATCAAGAAAACTAAGAATCTTATGTCCAGATGCAGAATTAACAAGAAAGTCGACTATAGGCATAGGATATTCATCTTTAGGAGTAGCTTTATTAAGATCTCTAAAGTCTATGCAAACACGAAGCTTTTTAGTTCCTTTTTTCTCAACAGGCACAATATTAGAGATCCAATCAGCATATCGACAAGGCCTTATAAAATTAGCAATAAGCAACTGATTGATTTCTTCTTTCACTCGGTCATATATATCAGGATTAAAATTCCTACGAGGTTGCTTATAAGGCTTAAAACCAGGTTTAATAGGCAAATTATGCTCAACTAAATCACGACTTAAACCAGGCATTTTAGTGTAATTCCATGCAAAACAGTCAACATACTATTTCAATAACTTTATTAATTCTGATTTAAAGACAGGATCAAGATTCTTGTTTACAAATGTCGGCCTAGGTGTAGTGCCATCACCAATGTCTACCTCCTCAAGAGGATCAGCCGACGTAAACCCTTGTCCTAACTTTCCCAAATCATCCAAGTCATCAATGGCTTCACACGTATCGTTCTTATGCGCCCGATAGTGATCAAACCTTTGCTGCAACCACTCTTTAGTTGAACTCATTGATTCACATGAAGTGGTTTAGCCAATTTTCGATCGGCTTTATGACAGCAGGGATGAAACCATCCTTGGAATAGCTTACAAACTCATAATCAGTTAAATCGAAGCCAGATAGACATTTTACATCATAATGCACATTTATAGAATGACTATCAGCTACAGCTACACAAGCAGAATTATCTCCTACAACTTCTACCTCATCGCTTATCCATTATATTAAAAATTGATGCAAGGTAGAAGGCACACATCTATTTGCATGAATCCAATCACGACCAAGGATTCAGCTGAAGTTACCTTGTGTCTCAGCGACGAAGAAGGCCGTAGCTAGCGTCTTGCTTCCAATGGTGAGCTCCATGGAGATAACGCCTTTGGCACCTATCGGCTCGTCTCCTCCCACACCGCTGACGGTCATGTTGGTCTTGATCAATTCATCATCTGAACCTCCAAGCTTCTTGAATAGAGAATACGGCATCAGGTTGACAATAGCACCTCCATCTACCAGCATCCGAGAGATAGGCTTCCCATTGATGTGACCTCTCATGTACAAAGACTTTAGATGATTATCAGTGTCTTTAGGCTTCTGGAATACAACATCCTTTGGCCCAAAATCAAGATGAGCGAAGTCCTCCTCCGAAGGTGCAGAGCCATCCACGAATAAATGAACTACATTAATGTCAAGGTTGATGTGCTCTGGAGAAGAACTGTAATCAACGAGCTGCTCATCGTCTTCTGATGCAGGCACCAACGACAACCCATCATTGCAAACCATGGGAGCTGAAGAAGCGAAATCGGGCAGCGTCTCTGGAGAACCCGGTCTGACCGCCTCCAGGGCCGGTCTGACCGCCTGGTCAGCCGGTCTGACCGCCTCTGCTGGCGGCTGAACTGCCTCATGCGGTCTGATCGCATCCTCTGGCGGTTTGACCGCCTCGGTCTGTGATGCAGCTTTAGCTCTCCACTCTTTCCCTTGTGGCACCATGGGTCTGTAATTGTTGAACATCTCATCTCTCTTTGCCTCCATCTCCTTTTCCTTCTTCTCCCGGAACCTTAGTCTTTGAAGCTTCCTCCTTTGAGTGTGAGTCAATTCGGGAGGACACCACCTTGGCAAGAAGTTATTGGAGTTGGAACCACTCCCACTGGACTCATGATCATTAGCAGCACATCCTTTCTGAGTAGGTGTCATAACCTGATTGTTTAGCACAATCGGTCTTTTGCCACTTTTCCCAATAGCAACATCCATTGTCCCAATCTGTATTATATCTTGGCCAGTAGTCCTCTCTGGATCAATATCCATCTTCTGAACCTCCTCCTCTCTGATCTTGAGCTTGTAAACTTGTCATGGAAGAGATTGAATATTTCTTCTGGGCAGGGCGGTCTGACAGCGTGTAGGGGGCGGTCTGACCGCGTTGGCCTACTGGTGCTGGGCGGTCTGACCGTGTTGGCCTGCTGATGCTGCCCTGACCAATGTGTAGCCCAACGTTCTTGTGTAGGTCGTGAAATCCAATCCAGTGCTGGTCTTTTTGGCCCTCCCCATCTAGGATGGAAGGACTGCTGATAAGGCACCCACATCACTCTGTTGTCATCATAAACCGGGCGAGGTTGTTGAAGGTGCCCATTGTGGAGTGAAGTGTTGCCCCTGCTGTGATGATTCACCTCTGAATCTTGTAGCCGCTCTTGGAGGCGACGACGGCCTCTCTTGATGTGGAGGTGATCTCATCCTTTTTTTAATGGCCGATCACTTGTAACAGCCTTTTGTTTAGAATACTTGTCAAATAGCATATCAAATGTGACCTTTGACTTTGAAATACTCCCCTGATTCATAGCAATATTAAGCTTCCAGTTTCCAATCTCCGGCCTTTTCGGAATAAGCATTTTTGGCCGACCATGGGGAGGGGCGGTCTGACCGCCCTGGGGCGCCGGTTTAACCGCCCTGGGCTGACCAGACTTGGTTGTTTGTTAAACAGATGACGTGGATGATCCTTGCCCCACATGTCCAGAAGCTTTGATAGTAATCTTGAATGTCTCTCTGCTGTAACACCCGGTTTTAAAGGACAAACCGAATGCACCCTTTATGCATGCCCAGGATCAAAATCATGCATAAAGTGACATCATCAGTGTAATATCACAACACATATCATTACAACGATTAGATTACAAAATGACCAGAGGGTCTAAAACAAAAGATTACACATCGTACAACTATCGCAGTGGAGTAGGCACCATCTCCCACAGGAACGTCGACTGGGGGCACGCCAACCTAGAACTCCAGGTCTTCAAGGTCTTCATGATCTGACTTCTTCTTCTAGCTTCTGACCATCTGAGCAGCAGTGGGGAGAGAACAGCAGGGGTTGAAAGGGAAAACGATGAGTACACCTGGAGCTATGTACTCCGCAAGTGGAGGGAAAAGTATGCATAACATGCAGGCTTATAACAAGGAAGGCTTTATTTGGTGGACTACAAAGCTCAAGTTTTAGTTGGTCAAATTTTAAATAAGCACCTAAGATTTATTGTGTATAAGGCTTCTCAACCCATTCAAGGCACAAGCACCCGCTTGTCCTGATCCTAGGGTTAAAACATCATATATCTATAACCAGCTCCCAAACCACAGTCACCAGCACTGTATTCCACCCAAACCACCAACTAACCATGTGAGGGTCCAGGCCGCTCATGACCGTGAGCACGACTGTTATAATAGTTTGTAACACTCTGTAGAGGTTGTACAAGTTTACCCACGAGTCGTGATACCCGTCACGCGAGAGGTTGCGAGCCTCTTCACAACACATTTCCAAGATGTCTTGGCATGGGTTCACTACGAGGCCTTTACATAGGTTCACCAGCGCGCATTAACCGGGTTACGGAGTGTCAGCGACACCCGAGGTTCCTTGCCGGACTCTTGGGAACTACGCCCTCATCCAGCCCAGACAGCTTAACACAGACCGCTGGTTTACCCTACTTACTTGGCCAGGACCATAGCCCATTAGTTCTCGTGGTTGTACTGTATGTCCTGGGTGGTCTCTCCACAGACCGGTCCTTATCAGATTGACTCAGGCAAGACCAACCTCAAACATCACAAGCCACCATCTAAACCACTTGCCTGAGTCGCCTAGGGTGTTCATGTTGCTAACCATAACCCACATTAACATGTTGCATAGTAATTAATCAAGTTAAGATTGAAACCCAACCCATGTTGAGCAAGCTAAGCATGAATGTACCCGTATAGGTAACCTCTAAGTGTAAGCAAGGATTGTCATGAAAAATCTAGTAAACAGTCCTTAATAGTATTCCCATCAATTTAGACATCTAATGCAAGAAAGCATAAATAAAACAATGATTATGGTGTATAAAAGTAATGGTACAAAATAGTAAGATGTCAAGGACACTTGCCCGTTTCCCGATATTCCACTGGTCAGAGACGTTCCTTAGCGCAAAACAATCATCTGGAACAACACAATAGTACAACTAAGAACAATACACCAGAAAATAAAATAATTTTATAAAAGCGTACTACTAGCTAACACTAACGAACTATGAGCATGCATGCACAAGGATCATTTAAAACAGAGCTATGATTGAAAAGACACAGATGTTTGTAGGTTTGGATTTTGGAGCTTAAAGAAGATACAAGATGATATCGAGGGGTTGACCTATGGTGGTTGAACTTGTCGAGGAGACAACCTTGTGGGGCAAGAAGATGACCATAACTTGATGATGGAGAAGCAAAAGGTGAAGCAAGATCGATAGCGCTACTGAATATATGGGGAACATAGATTCAATTTCAGTACAGGTGTTGAACTGCTTTGGACAGCAAGGTAGTGAGTGCTCCAACCTGAACAAAGGTTGTCTTTGATTTTGGTATGGCTGAGCTGATTTTTGAGGGGCACATTGTGGTACAAGGGCATAATGATCGAACATAGGTTTTTCGGCAAGGAAATGCAAATTCCATCACGGTGGTGTCGCATGGTTCAGAGCATGGACAGGGAGTATGATGAAATTTATATCTCAAGCATATATGTCTGATGCATCATGAAGGGGTGTGTGAAGTTATAAAAAGGAGATTGAAGATAAAAGTAATCCGATGCATGGATCATCATGGAGCGTGGCACAGGACAGACTGTCGCGGCTGTGTGGGCAGCAAGGGGAGTGTGGGAAGCAAATTCTATATCTCTGGAATGGTGACACATGTGAGCGATCCATCATGCAGGGATGTGTGAAGGTATAACATGAACATGTTGGCCAAAGGGTTTCATGTTTGGACAACCGGATCAGCGGGAAACACGAGAATAGAACATGATTATGTGGTTGTGTAAACAGAATGGGCAGCAAGCATGGTGTGGTTTATATCTCAAGATTCGTGGCTCATATAGCTGAGAAACTTGGCAGGATTATGTGTAGGTACAAGGGTCAGATGCTGGTGAAAGGCCTTGGTGATCAGAGGATAGGATCGGTGGGGAACGCAGAAACAAGATAGGGTGGCTTGGCTGTGTGGACAGCATAGGCAGCAAGTATGGCAAAATTAATATCTCCAGATTTCCAAATCCTCTTGCTTCACAAATTTGCAAAGACGTGTGCAGGTATATAAGACATATCATGGCAAAAGAATTTGATCACCGGAGTGCCGGTTCAGCGGAAAGCGCAATGCCATCAGGGTGGCACTGCTGTCTGGACAGCAAGGACAGTGAGCAAGACGAAGATCATATCTTACGAATCGAAGGTGGTATGGCTGAGCCATTGTACAAGGATGTGGGAAAGTACTAGGGACAGCTGGTGGAAAAAGGATTTGATGATACGATGCATAGATCACCGGGGAACGCTGTGCCATCTAGCGACAGGAAAACTGGCCACGAGTGCAGCTGCTGGTTCCATGGGAAACTTGGCCAGGATAACATGGGAATTCGATCTATGGCACATAATTCGCGATATGGACGACCAAGTAGAGAGAGGGAGGAGTGGGGGTCTTACTTTTGGTGTTTGTGATGGCTGGAGATGAGCACGAAGACGCCGAGTGGTGGCAGCGGCAGTCGACGACGATGATAATGAGGGGCGACCTGCCCACGGTTCAGCAGGAGCATGTCTTCAGTTTGTTGTCATGGGTTGATGTGCATCCCTATAGATCAGTGGTGCAGGGACATCAAAGGGGGAGGCACGCCACACACGGGGAACAAAGAGATGGCGGCTCACCATGCTTCTGTACCGTGGATGACGACGACATGCTGGCAGCGGCATCCGCCATAAGACAGGGAAGGGGCAGCAACGTCCGCCATCTCCATTCGCTTGCTTTGGTGGCCGAGAGGACATGTGCAGCGGCATATTGGATTCCCGTCGACGAGGGCACTCCGTTTTGGGGGTTAGGAAGGAGGAGGAGAGGAGGATGTGGACGGGGCAGCCATGGATAGGAGGGTGAGGCACGGCCTGGGTGAGGAGCTTCTGTTTTTCCTCGTGATGGGATATGGGGGACACGAGTTGGAGATGGGGGAGGGCGTCCATCAAGGAGGTGGGCCAAGTGCCTACTGGTTTTGACGTGAAGATGGATGTGATTATGTCCAGGTTCACATGCAGCCATGGATGGAAGGGGGGCGACATCAAGGGGAGGAGGCAATCTGTTCCTGCGTGAAAGAGAGGGGGCGACGTGGGGAGGGGAGAGGGTCGGCAGGAAGGGAAGGGTGACGTGAGGGAGAGGGAGGAGAGTGGGTCGGTTGGGCCTTGTCCCGAGTTGGATTGGATACGGGTTGAAGGAAAAAGATAGAGCCCACGTTTTGGATAACACCATAGATATGGACGTGATTTGAGTCGAGAAACGGAGATAGGGAGGTTAACTCTAGAGAAAGAAGTGAAAGAGGAAAAAGACGGAGTGGCTCAACCATGATCGATCAGAGTATTTGGAGAGGGCTCGATTTAGGGTTTAAGATTGTGTCCCGCGGTCGAATCGAAACCTCATGTTTTAAAAGACTTAAAACTATTTTAGCACTCAAAACACCATGCAGCCATCATGAATGCACCAATCAAATTTATAACCTATGATTGTTTTAATTTTATATTTAGAAAGTAACTTTATTGTTTTAAATATTTGCACTCACTTTCCTAATTAATTATAACAACTTTTATCAAAATTTTGAAATCCTAGCAAAAATTGAAACTAGGGTGTTAGAAATACTACCCCACTTAAAAGGAATCTCGTCCCGAGATTCTGCAAAAGTTTAGCAACAGAGAGAAAGTTAGCAGTAGAGAGAGAAAAGGTTGCTTTGCATTTATATCATCTTGTATGTTCTTCACACCTTCATGTCACTCATTCGGGATGCTTCAACTCCGGTTAACGGTCCATCATGGGGATCCCTTGTGAGTCCTTTATGGTGATTTTTCTGAGCAACGATCACCATGAAACTTCTCCTTGTTGTCCTCTTGTTTCTTCCTTTATTACCACCGTCAGGTTATCTTCCGATGAATTGTCCATATAGAATCTCTTAATGGCAAAAGTTTGTTGAAGTGTCTCGATCTCTAGCTCGCTTGGTGGAGATTTCTTCCTTCTTGTTCACTTTGTACGTCATGGGGAGATACATAGCTGGAGCTACCCCTCTTAACAAGATTACTCTTGATTCCATGTCTGTTAGGATAGAGAGGGAACAATGGTTGAGGAGGGAGGACTCAAGGTTATAGGGAGCAAGAGAAAGGGAAACCCAACCTACGATCTAAACATATGTAACTAGCTGATGTCATTGCGGACAAGAGTCCAACAACACATCAACAATCACCACAAAGATCCAAATCAAGCATTGCACAAGAACAAGCAAACAACAACAGACAAGAACACACTAACATGGCACACGTCCTTATTATAGCACACTAGTAATTAATACCTTAACATCGATGTCTATCGATAAAAGAAACTTAGGTAGGCTTCTTATATCTCGTAAGACTAAAACTACCTATGGCTTCAAGTTAGTAGTCTTGTGATCTTCAATGCAACGCGACGCTTCTAGCTTGATGGGGACTCTTCATCTTCGAATTTGAAATTCTTCGACCGATGACTTGTTGAAGCATGGTCTTCTTGAGCACCTTCAGAAATTTCTTTCTTGGTCATAAGGGAAGTTAGTGATTAAAGATTATACAAGGATCAGGGAGGAGCAACTTGTTTTCACAATAGAAGAGAATAGGAGGGATCAGAGTGCAAATCAAGAGACAGAAAGTCAAGGAGGTGAAATTTTCAAAATAGGGTGAAAATATAGCCTTAACGTCGACCAATTCTATCTAGGTTTGCGTCCTACAGTCGATATAGCTCTGATACCACTTCTGTAACACCCGGTTTTAAAGGACAAACCGAATGCACTCTTTATGCATGCCCATGATCAAAATCATGCATAAAGTGACATCATCAGTGTAATATCACAACATATATCATTACAACGTTTAGATTACAAAATGACCAGAGGGTCTAAAACAAAAGATTACACATCGTACAACTATCGCAGCGGAGTAGGAACCATCTCCCACAGCAACGTCGACTGGGGGCAAGCCAACCTAGAACTCCAGGTCTTCAAGGTCTTCATGATCTGACTTCTTCTTCAAGCTTCTGACCATCTGAGCAGCAGTGGGGAGAGAACAGCAGGGGTTGAAAGGGAAAACGGTGAGTACACCTGGAGGTGTGTACTCCGCAAGTGGAGGGAAAAGTATGCATAACTTGCAGGCTTATAACAAGGAAGGCTTTATTTGGTGGACTGCAAAGCTCAAGTTTTAGTTGGTCAAATTTTAAATAAGCACCTAAGATTTATTGTGTATAAGGCTTCTCAACCCATTCAAGGCACAAGCACCCGCTTGTCCTGATCCTAGGGTTAAAACATCATATATCTATAACCAGCTCCCAAACCACAGTCACCAGCACTGTAGTCCACCCAAACCACCAACTAACCATGTGAGGGTCCAGTCCGCTCATGACCGTGAGCACGGCTGTTATAATAGTTTGTAACACTCTGGAGAGGTTGTACAACTTTACCCACGAGTCATGATACCCGTCACACGAGAGGTTGCGAGCCTCTTCACAACACATTTCCAAGATGTGCTGGCATGGGTTCACTACGAGGCCTTTACATAGGTTCACCAGCGCGCACTAACCGGGTTATGGAGTGTCAGCGACACCCGAGGTTCCTTGCCGGACTCTTGGGAACTACGCCCTCATCCAGCCTAGACAGCTTAACACGGACCACTGGTTTACCCTACTTACTTGGCCAAGACCATAGCCCATTAGTTCTCGTGGTTGTACTGTAAGTCCTGGGTGGTCGCTCCACAGACCGGTCCTTATAAGATTGACTCAGGCAAGACCAACCTCAAGCATCACAGGCCACCATCCAAACCACTTGGCTGAGTCGCCTAGGGTGTTCATGTTGCTAAGCATAACCCACATTAACATGTTGCATAGTAATTAATCAAGTTAAGATTGAAACCCAACCCATGTTGAGCAAGCTAAGCATGAATCTACCCATATAGGTAACCTCTAAGTGTAAGCAATGATTGTCATGAAAAATCTAGTAAACAGTCCTTAATAGGATTCCCATCAATTTAGACATCTAATGCAAGAAAGCATAAATAAAACAATGATTATGGTGTATAAAAGTAAAAGTACAAAATAGCAAGATGTCAAGGACACTTGCCCGTTTCCCGATGTTCCACTGCTCAGAGACGTTCCTTAGCGCAAAACAATCATCTGGAACAACACAATAGTACAACTAAGAACAATACACCAGAAAATAAAATAATTTTATAAAAGCATACTACTAGCTAACACTAACGAACTATGAGCATGCATGCACAAGGATCATTTAAAATAGAGCTATGATTGAAAAGACACAAATGTTTATAGGTTTGGATTTTGTAGCTTAAAGGAGATACATGATGATATCGAGGGGTTGACCTATGGTGGTTGAACTTGTCGAGGAGACAACCTTGTGGGGCAAGAAGATGACCATAACTTGATGAGGGAGAAGAAAATGGTGAAGCAAGATCGATAGCGCTACTGAATATATGGGGAACATAGATACAATTTCAGTACAGGTGTTGAACTGCTTTTGACAGCAAGGTAGTGAGTGCTCCAACCTAAAAAAAGGTTGTCTTTGATTTTGGTATGTCTGAGCTGATTTTTGAGGGGCACATTGTGGTACAAGGGCATAATGATCGAACATAGGTTTTTCGGCAAGGAAATGCAAATTCCATCACGGTGGTGTCGCATGGTTGAGAGCATGGACAGGGAGTATGATGAAATTTATATCTCAAGCATATATGTCTGATGCATCATGAAGGGGTGTGTGAAGTTATAAAAAGGAGATTGAAGATAAAAGTAATCCGATGCATGGATCATCACGGAACGTGGCACAGGACAGTCTGTCGCGTCTGTGTGGGCAGCAAGGGGAGTGAGCGAAGCAAATTCTATATCTCTGGAATGGTGACACATGTGAGCAATCCATCATGCAGGGATGTGTGAAGGTATAACATGAACATGTTGGCCAAAGGGTTTCATGTTTGGACAACCGGATCAGCGGGAAACACGAGAATAGAACATGATTATGTGGTTGTGTAAACAGAACGGGCACCAAGCATGTTGTGGTTTATATCTCAAGATTCGTGGCTCATATAGCTGAGAAACTTGGCAGGATTATGTGTAGGTACAAGGGTCAGATGCTGGTGAAAGGCCTTGGTGATCAGAGGATAGGATCGGCGGGAAATGCAGAAACAAGATAGGGTGGCTTGGCTGTGTGGACAGCATAGGCAGCAAGTATGGCAAAATTAATATCTCCAGATTTCCAAATCCTCTTGCTTCACAAATTTGCAGAGACGTGTGCAGTTATATAAGACATATCATGGCAAAAGGATTTGATCACCGGGGTGCCGGTTCAGCGGAAAGCGCAATGCCATCAGGGTGGCGCTGCTGTCTGGACAGCAAGGACAGTGAGCACGACGAAGATCATATCTTACGAATCGAAGGTGGTATGGCTGAGCCATTGTATAATGATGTGGGAAAGTACTAGGGACACCTGGTGGAAAAAGGATTTGACGATACGATGCATAGATCACCGGGGAACGCTGTGCCATCTAGCGAAAGGAAAACTGGCCACGAGTGCAGCTGCTGGTTCCATGGGAAACTTGGCCAGGATAACATGGGAATTCGATCTATGGCACATAATTCGCGATATGGACGACCAAAGTAGAGAGAGGGAGGAGTGGGGGTCTTACTTTTGGTGTTTGTGATGGCTGGAGATGAGCACGAAGACGCCGAGTGGTGGCAGCGGCAGTCGATGACGATGATACTGAGGGGCGACCTGCCCACGGTTCAGCAGGTGCATGTCTTCAGTTTGTTGTCATAGGTTGATGCGCATCCCTATAGATCAGTGGTGCAGGGACATCAAAGGGGGAGGCACGCCACACACGGGGAACAAAGAGAGGGCGGCTCACCATGCTTCTGTACCATGGATGACGACGACATGCCGGCAGCGGCATCCGCCATAAGACAGGGAAGGGGCAGCAACGTCCGCCATCTCCATTCGCTTGCTTTGGTGGCCGAGAGGACATGTGCAGCAGCATATTGGATTCCCGTCGACTAGGGCACTCCATTTTGGGGGTTAGGAAGGAGGAGGAGAGGAGGATGTGGACGGGCAGCCATGCATAGGAGGGTGAGGCACGGCCTGGGTAAGGAGCTTCTGTTTTTCCTCGTGATGGGATATGGGGGAGACGAGTTGGAGATGGGGGAGGGCGTCCATCAAGGAGGTGGGCCAAGTGCCTACTAGTTATGACATGAAGATGGATGTGATTATGTCCAGGTTCACATGCAGCCATGGATGGAAGGGGGGCGACATCAGGGGGAGGAGGCAATCTGTTCCTGCGTGAAAGAGAGGGGGCGACATGGGGAGGGGAGAGGGTTGGCAGGAAGTGAGGGGTGACGTGAGGGATAGGGAGGAGAGTGGTTCGGTTGGGCCTTGTCCCGAGTTGGATTGGATACGGGTTGTAGGAAAAAGATAGAGCCCACGTTTTGGATAACACCATAGATATGGACGTGATTCGAGTCGAGAGACAGAGATAGGGAGGTTAACTCTAGAGAAAGAAGTGAAAGAGGAACAAGACAGAGTGGCTCAACCATGATCGATCAGAGTATTTGGAGAGGGCTCGATTTAGGGTTTAAGATTGCGTCCCGCGGTCGAATCGAAACCTCATGTTTGAAAAGACTTAAAACTATTTTAGCACTCAAAACACCATGCAGCCAGCATGAATGCAACAATCAAATTTATAACCTATGATTGTTTTAATTATATATTTTGAAAGTAACTTTATTGTTTTAAATATTTGCACTCACTTTCCTAATTAGTTATAACAACTTTTATCAAAATTTTGAAATCCTAGCAAAAATTGAAATTAGGGTGTTACATCTGCCATTAGGGGTCTTTTCACATGAAACTTCTCTTACCAATTCTTTTCCTCTCAAGTCGGGCTTAGCTTCCCCGACTACCACATTCTTGCCTTTAGCTGCTTCGACTTGGTGTGGCCGAATCAACACTTTAGGTTGCTGCAGATCCATGGTATTGATAGGAAAAGGCTGCTTGTCCACTTGCGTCTCATGGAGCATCAAACGACCTTCATTTATGGCCGATAGAATCTGACGACGAAACACATTACAATCGTTAGTAGCATGAGAATAAGAGTTATGAAATTTGCAATATGCACAGCGTTTAATTTCATCAAGTGGAGGATGGTATAAGAAATCTTAATGTTTCCAAGTTTAAGTAATTCATCAAAAATACGATCACACTTAGAAACATCAAAAGTAAATTTCAATTCTTCTTGCCGACCTTTAGTAGCCGGCTTAAGTGATGCACAAGAACGAGGTTTAGCCTTAGAAGACCATACAAATTCAGCAACATAAACATCACCCTCGTCGTTCGAGCTATCAGAATCATATTCAACCAAATGCATGTTAGACCGACGAGGCTCATAGTTTTCTTTTTCTTTATTCAGATTTAGTTCTTGTGCCATACCTCTTACAAGAACAGTAGCATGAGAATAAAATTCTACACCTTCTAACCTTTCTCTAAGAGCAGATCTTAAACCTTTAGCAGCAAGGTCAGCAAGGTCAAAATCAAAAAGTGCAAGATTAAAACAACGGTTTTTAACTTCTTTAAAGCGCTTAAGATAATCAGAAACTGACTCATCTTTGCCTTGTCTAACCGATGTTAAATCTGTTAACTTTAATTGATAGCTCCCACTAAAGAAGTGATCATGAAACTTTTGTTCTAATTGATCCCATGAATCAATAGAATTAGGAGCTAATGAAGAAAACCAAGCAAAAGCGGTACCAGTTAATGATAAGGAAAACAAGCGTACTTTCAAAGAATATAGGTACCAGCTTCACCTAGTTGAGTAGTATATTGACTAATGTGTTCCCAGGTTGTGCGGTTATCATCACCACTAAATTTAACAAAGCCAGGCATACGCCAACCAGGGGGAAAATTCACATAATCAAACTCGGCTCTATAGGGTTTTTGATAAAGCTTAGAATTACCAAAGTCAATGTCGAGCTTATTTTTCATCATATTAGCTACTTCTCCTTTAAATTGAGCAAATTCATTCCTAGCAGCTAATTGAGATTGCATTGGAGCTGATGTATTAAATCTACTCACATGGGGTTGATTAGGATTTTGAACACGATGCAAGTCGGAAAACACATCATTAGGCACATCATAAGATGAAGCAACATTATGTATAGATGGTGATGTGTGAGCAATAGTACTGAATGCATAAGGTGCAATACCAACATTGCTACGCCCAGGAATCTGAGTATTAGGCGCAACCGACAAAGGCACCGGCTGTTCTGGCTGCAACACCATCTGGCCGGACATGGCGGTTAGACCGCCTATAGGGGCGGTCTGACCAGGGTCGGCTGGGTGAATGGTGTTTGCTCAGGATAAAACCCTGTCGGCATACCGTACATAAATGTATCACCTGAAGAATTAGGTGCTGTCGACATGGTTTGGTGCAAAACCCCATGAGTATCAACTTGAGGGATTTAATCATCAATAATATCAGAACTAATACGTTTACCCTCTACTTTTTCAAGGTGAGTAATAACACTAGCCACTAGATTATTCTGATCACTAAATGCACGATCAAACTTTTCAGATATAGAAGATAATTGCGTAACTAGATCAGGTGGAGTTTGGCTTACAGTGGGTATTACCTCAACCTTGTTGTTGTTTAGCTTGAACGCATGCATCTCAAAGTCTTGAGCTAAGGTCACCTTGCCTGCACGATCTTTCTTGGCGCCAGAGAGAAACTGCTTCTTGATGTACTCTTGAAGCTCCGTGTACTTCCTCTGGTTCTCTTCGCTGAGTTCTTCGATGTTCACCATGATGAGGTTCTTGGGATCGAGTTCACAACGTGCTCCCATACAACGATTGACAAAATGGTCGTAAAAACCAGATCTGTCCCCAGCGGAGTCGCCAAAAGTGTATTGACGCTTTTTCTGGTCAAACACATGAGTGCGCTAGTTCGCGCGGACGTCGGAAATCAACTCGTCGAAGCACCCGGCACGGGCCGGTCAGACCGCCTGGGGGACGCGGTCAGACCGCCTTGGACAGGCACGTCGCCGAAAACCTAAGTTCGTCGCTCCGGGAGGGACCCCGTCGGGAGAAACGCGCCTAAGGTTGTCCTGAGGTCGGCAAGGCCACTCAGAACTTCCTCAACCGCCGTGGAGACGAAGGAGGAGAGCAAGAGGGTTGGAAAAACTAGGGTTTGCAGAAAATAAAGTGTAAATTGATAATTTGATTGGATGATAGGTTCTCAATCGGCCACACCCCTTTATATTTATAGGGGGGAGGTCTTGCCCTGCAAGGAACTCTTTACAACTCGTAACTAGCCAAAACTCCTAACTTGAGTCAGACTCAGGATGACCCGGTCAGACCGTCCACGGGAGGCGGTCAGACCGCCTAGCGGCCTTTGTGCCGGACCGGTTACAGGGCACGCGGTCAGACCGCCTGGGTGACCCAGTCTAACCACCTGGCCCAGCCTGATCCGGCTCTTTGCCAAATTTGAGTGTCAAAACATTGTATTAGTATTCCAAAGAACAGTGTCTTAGTTTTACTTTTCTAAACAAAGACACTGTTAAAACCAAGCAGGCAACATATCCTATGCACACCAACTTCGTATGCACACTATGCAAATTCCTACCACATACGCTGTATCTCCATCCGATGGCCCGATTGATAAGCAGGCATTTTTAGCACTTAAACCCCCCACCTCACTCTTTGCTAATGAAAACTTATCAAAAAACCCCCCATGGCAGCACACAGAGCAATTGACGGACGTGTACTTCGCGACGCATCACATCCCGCTCGCCGCCGGCCCTCATCACGCGATTCGTCAGCCGGCCCCGGACATCGCCGGCCCTCACGCGATTCGTCAGCCGGTCGCGGACGCCGCCGGCCTCGGACGCCGCCGGTCGCAGATGGAGCCCTCAGACACCACCGGCCTCGGACGCGCTGGCCTGCAGCTCCGGTAATGCGACCGCTGGGACGCCCACAAGAAGCAGACTCGGGCGGCGGCGCCGGTGCCGGCCGACGAGCTCGACAACGGCGACAGCAGCACTGGAAGCAACGATGTGGAGCTGGACATGCCACGGCCGCCGCCGTTGCCAGTCATTCTACACTGGACCAAGCTTTATTACCTCGCCAGAGCTGTGCATGCTCCCCATGCCATCGTTCTGCAGGATCCGTGTTGCCTAGAAACATGCACGTACAAGTAGTGAACACAACCTGAATGGTGATGGTACCAAGTGTTTAGCAAGTAGGAGTAGCATTGAAGATGATGGTGATAGAATCGAAGGTCATATTGCAGCTTCCATATATTCGCATGTAAAAGTAAAACCCATGCTTGTATGTTTGTTTCTCGACAATTAATGGAATGGATGGTAACCATGATCACTGATCAACGAAAAAATATAATGCAGTCTTCTTCTGTAAACAGTGAACCTGCACTGCAACTGCAGTGTTCTTGTTACCACTGATCATGGGCTGATGGTGTGGATCACGTCTTCAGTTAGCAAACAAAATAATCATGGTTACTCCTACACTGATGCATGGTCAGCAGTACATAAACAGTTGGCAACAACAACAATTCATGGCATTATCAAAAATAAATAATGAATAATTCATCCATGGCTCAAGTCTGGTGCATTGAGACACAAATGACCATGAATATCATAAAATCCAGCAACAGTACATCTACTCCCATTAAAAATTCACGAACACACTGAAAATCATATCTAGTATAAAATAAATGTTTACAACCAGCCATCAACATTATGTGGGCAATTTCGTGCATCATGATCCGTTACTATTTGCTTGCATTTTTCACACTTCCGTGGTCTTGGTACCTTCTTCTCCTTGCTCTTCGGAATTCTTTTGCATCGCCCTCTGGACACGATATCAGTTGGTGGATCTATGTGTACTTCATGTGGAATTTTGCCAACAAGGAATGTTTCAAACTCATCCTGTTGGAGAGGTTCCATTAGATTCAATAAACTAGAACACAAAAAGTCAATCGCTGGTTCAGAGTTCTTAGCCATTTGTACTAGATCTTCAAACTTGTTGCGTGAATCTGAAATTTTTTTCCGCATTGCCACCTCCATAGGATCTTTAGCCTTTTCGTCTAGAAGGTTGCCTTCGTCATCAAAGAACACTTCTCCGCAAAATCAAATATCTGATTAACACTATAACCGTACAAGTCAAAACAGTCATAAAAAACAGGGATGAACTCACCTTTTACATTTTTTATCCCATCTCTTCATAATATAAGTCGATGGTATCTCATTTTGCTTCTCAACTCTAAGCACTTGTATGATATGACGACATGGAATACCATAGGACTCATATAATTTACAGGAGCACGTACCAAACATGTCTGACTTGTTCATCTACACAAATCGCTCTTTTCCAGATTGGCTGCTGATTGTGAAATATTTTATATCTTCACATTCTGAAACACTGTTAATCTATTGATACATTTATTAGCTGTTCATTATTACAAGGAAACTGTTAAGGACCATGCTTTCCTGATCAAATGAATAGATGCACATGGTGGAGCAATCAAGAGAGAAGGCAAAATAGTTGTTGTTCCCTGATTCTAACAACATTAAGGCAAATAGTTGTTCCCTGATTAGTTTTTTTAGGAGTATGTGGCAATCTGAGAAACTTTTTTTACCGTGAGCGTTAGGCAAATTCTTGACAGAGCAGTGGTCATCATCAAATTGAGTAGAATTGATTGGTTTTTCTGCTCGTATTAAAGCTACTCTTTGTGGTCCTGTTTCAAGAATAGCACAACATCAGTGTTCAATCGAGGCCTCATCCATCTTGATCTGGACCGTCCTTAGTGTTTTCACGATGCAGCCGTTTTGATTGCTTCTAGCTCATCGTCATCCACGCCTCGTACATCCATTAGAAATCATACAAAGCTGTGGCAAAGGATGACGGAGCGGATTGCCTCGCTCCAGAGTACCTAGTTACAGCAAAGAACCCCTCTCTTGTGCGCAATTTCTCGCTTGTGCCCATTTTCTCGATGCCGCTCATCCCCAAGTCGTGCATACGCCAATTAACACATTAGAGTAACTCCAACAACTTAGGTAAAATATTTTCCATCTGTAGAAAAATAAAAAAGGCAGCCAATTTCGTTTCCAACAGAGTTGACATCATGCTCTTCTTGCTATCCTCCTCAGCATCGAGTCCCATCCGCTCAACATTTTTGCTGAGTGATTCCGCTCGGAAAAACGTCCCTGCACGCGCTCCTAGCAAAAAAGTATCGGCATAGTTGTTTTTCCTTAGATGGGTTGATTCTTTTTTGTTTCTTGCGTGGGCTTAAAAAGATAATTTAAATATGAACCGTGGAGCCATTAAGCACGGAGCCGTTGGTGTAAACCCGCCGTCGTAGGCTGAGGCGACCTAATAGGCAACATGGTCTAGGAGCCGTGGTGTGAACCCGCCGTTGTAGGCCGTGGCGATCTAGTAGGCAGCAGGGCCTAGGAGTCGTGGTGTGAACCCGCCGTTGTAGGCCGAGGCGACCTAGTAGGCAGCAGGGCCTAAGAGCCGTGGTGTGAACCCGCCGTTGTAGGCCGAGGCTATCTAGTAGGCAGCAGGGCCTAGGAGTCGTGGTGTGAACCCGCCGTTGTAGGCCGAGGCGACCTAGTAGGCAGCAGGGCCTAAGCGCCGTGGTGTGAACCCGCCGTTGTAGGCCGAGGCGATCTAGTAGGTAGCAGGGCCTCATCGACCTGGCGAAAGCAATATGATAGACCAGAAGGCCGTCATGTAGTCAGGAGACCTTGAAGCAGATATCAGTTGTAGTATGGTAGGGTGAACGCTAGGCCGTTAACCGCGAAGCCAACGGGCACAGATTCCCGCACGGCGTGAGCCGCTACTGCCTATGACCGTTAGGCCGAAAGAACCGTTGAGTAAAGATACGTTGGGTCGCTAAGAATTCTGTCAGACCGAAGAGATGTTGGGCGCGGCGGCCCATAGCGCCGTTGGAGCCCATCTACAAAAGGCTGAGTGGAGGGCCGTGGACCCTACTCATTTCCATTTCTGCCCAAACTTAGGGTTTCACTACCGCTGCTTAGAGCACTCTGCACAAATCCGCCGGCACCGTCGCGCTCAAATCCGCCGTGTCGCACGGAACCGTATGCGCACGAAATCCATAGTGGTATTTAGAGCTACATCCACCGGCGCCGAAGAAGAAGAGATGGCTCCTGAACTTGCGCCGCAGCCGGAGAGCATCTGGGAGCCCTCGACGGTGACAGAGGAGCAGCTCCAAGGTCTGGTGGAGCGTGGGCTGCTGAAGCCGAAAGAGGAGGTGGGCTGGAGGCCGGCGGCCAGCGAGGCCTTCCCCACCGAGGGGACCGGCGAGACCGTCGCCTTCATCGCGCACGTCGAGAGCGGATTCGGAGTCCCCACGGGCAATTTCTTTTGCGGGCTCCTCCACTACTACCGGATCGACCTAGTACACTGCGTCCCCAACGCTATCATCACTGTCTCGTCGTTCGTGCACCTCTGCGAGGCGTACTTGGGGATACCGCCCCACTTCGACCTGTGGCGGCACTTCTTCGAGCTGAAGAAAACAGGGAAATCCGAGGTCGTGGGGAGCATCGGCTTCATGCTTTGCCGCTTCATGAAGCTGGTGTACATCGAGATGGTGTTGCTGGACAACACCACGGGCTGGAGACAAGGGTGGTTCTACATCGACAACCCGAAGCAGGCTCTACCGACAAGGTCAGGAGTGGGCCCTCCAGCTGACGTCGCGGGAGGCCGACGCCATCAAGCCGCTGCTGGACGACCTGGCGAGGTTGAAGGCGGAGGGGTTGACAGGCCGCGCTGTGGCCATCAGCTTCAGCCGGAGGCTCCTGCAGCCGATCCAGGATCGGGTGCACCCGGCCTACGAGTATTGGGGTCAGGCCGACCCTACCCGGGTGGCGCAGCACAAGGTCTCCAAGGAGGAGATGGTGGCCCGGGTGAAGGACATGTTCGCCGGGTAGATCCACAACCGGACATGCCCCAAGGCGCTCAGTCTGAAGCGCCCAACCGAAGCAGTAAGTCACCCTTTGCCAAATCGACCTTGATTGTTGTTTGTGTACTAGAATATTTCTTCATTGTGACGAAGGTCGTTTAACACAGGGTCGTGAAGGCGTGTACTAGAGCCCAGCTCCCCTCCCTGATGAGGGCGAGCGGAGCTTCAAGGTCCGAGCAGCGGCGGACATCCAGGCACCTCCACAGTAGTACATCGACAACTACCTCTCCGACTCGTCGGTGGGGGGTATCGACGATGAGGACCAGGTGTGTCCGAAGACCAGTTCACGGTCGCTCCTTAGTGATGAGTGATTGACAACGTTGTGTGGACTGATGCTTGGCTAAGTGTGTAGGTACAGGTTGCGGCTTGACTCGTGTTGGTGCAGTTGAAGAACAAGCGCGAAAGGCCTTAGCCGTGGCGGCCTCCGGGTGATGGAGAGGCAAGTAGACTTGGTTTAATGGACCCGGTGGCTGATGGGGTCAAGTGCGAGCCGTGCGGTACAAGACTAGCAAGTTGAAGTCATGAACACGGCCCGGTGCGAGGTAGCAGATCGAGGTCGAAGCTTGCACACGGGGTTTGGTGGTTTGCCCACAAAACCATCGGTGGACGGTTTCTTGGTTTAGGCTGCAAAACCAAGTTGGGAGGCCCGATGCGACGGAGATGGTGATCCGGGAGCGTCGGGAAGCTTCGAGGTGGGGGGCACGTGGTGTGATCGCGTGGCTTGCGTCGAGGTTAAGCAAGTCCGCGGTAGAAGCGTGTCCGCTCGATGAAGACTTGACCATATTGCCCCTGAGGGGTGTGTATCTTCTATTTGAGTTGTAGGGGTAGCGTGGTCATTTGCCTCCTCCGTTGGACCTCGTATAAATAGCGCAGAGGTGGATGGCTTCTCTCTCTCTGGGACTCTAGGGTTTCCTCCCCCAGTAGATCGCTCTGGACTGCTTCTTTTCTTTTGCTTTCCTTAGGCTAGATTCTTGTATAGACTCTGACCTCTAGATGTATGGAAGCATTCGGCGTTGCGGTGATCTCCTAGCTCTTTGTGATTTTCGTGTCATTTTCGGGGCTATTTTTGGGGAGTTTTGTTCTTCGCTCAATTCGTTGATTTGAGGGTGTTTTCTCTCGGATTTCTTTGAGGGGATCATGGGTGGATGCCTTGCGCATCTTTGAGTGTGATCTTGACTTCTCAAACGCCGGGAAACCCCTTCGATTCGCGAGTTTTTGGTTGGTTCCCGAGTTCTTGGTGATGGTTCATGTGATCCGCGATTCCCGGTGTTTTAGTGAGTTAGAGGCCGAGATTTTTGGGGCATAGCTTCCTCTTGTGACGCTTCTCATCTCCCCCAAATCTTGTCTCAAGAGATTTAGCCATTTGGGAGATCCGGTGATGGATAGGAGGATTTGACCCCGCAGCCAGGCCGTTTCTGTTTCTGTTCGCAACCCGCGGACAGTCCACGAGCCTCGTGCGGACGGTCCGTGAGGCCTGGAACAGTGCCTATGTTATTCATGTTCTTCGTGTGTTCTTTCGAGTTCGTGTTTTGATCTGGTGTCACAAGTGGTTTTGGTTGCACGGAGTTTGCGGACGGTCCGAACTTGAGTGTCGGACAGTCCGTGAAGGTGCAGACAGTCCGCGGCTCCCTCGCGGACAGTCCGATTTTTTGGGGTGCGTCTCTGGTGGTTCTGTTGGCTTTTTCAGACAGGCCGGGCAGGCTGTGCGGATAGTCCGCCCCACCCTTGCCGATGGTCCGCCCGTACTGCACGGACAGTCCGCGCTGGCTTTTCCAGAATTGGCCAAGCGCTTTGATTCTTGTCTTGTGCTTTCGCGCTTTGATTCAAGGCTTGTCTCTAGGACTTATAGGCTTGTGTGTGCCCAATCTAGAGCTTCTTTGGTGTGTGCGAGTGATCGGAGTGGCAATCGGGATATAGGCTGAGTTCATCCTTCGGGAAGAATTTTTATCGGCTCCCGTTCACTCCCCCCCTCTCTGGTCGCCTATTCAGTCCTTCAATTGGTATCAGAGCCGGTTATGAATCTTCGTGATTCTAGCTAGTCTAAGATCCAAAGATGGGTGACTATGGAAAGGGGTCGGGTCCTCCGCACTTCGATGGCATGAATTACCCGGTGTGGGAAAGGCGCATGGGCGCGTTTTTGCGTGGGAAGGGGACTCTAATCTGGGATGTGACTCAAAATCCTCATTATGGCATTCCAGACAGTTTTCTGCTTCCAGGATCGCGGGACATGTGTGAGGCCAATAGCATGGCTGTTGATTACTTGTTCCGTGCTCTCTGTGCCTCAGAGTTTGAGCGAGTGTACGGTGAGAATGTGGCCGGAAAGATATGGCTTAAGCTCATGTTGGCAATGCCCAGGTGCAAGCCCATTTGTTTTCTACTTACTGGAGAGAGTACGAGAACTTCACTCATCTCCCCGGTGAGTCGACTGATGCTATGTTTCAGTGCTTCACCAGCATAGTCAACAACATGAGGGACAATATGACAGTGCTCCCATACACATATCATGATCAAGCTATCAAGCTTTTGCATGCCCTGGATAGGTCTGCGTGGAGTGCCAAGGTCGAGGCCATTGAGGAGTCGAGCATGTATGATACCTTGTCGCTTGATGAGCTATTCTCTAAGCTCAGGTCTTTAGAGGTTGATCGTGGCTTGAGAGCCAAGAGTGAGAGCCCCACTGATTCTCATAGTTTGGCTCTTGTCTCAGGATCGAGGACTAATGCTAACTCTATTGGTTTTTCTTTGTTCTGTCTTGTGTCCTTGCCAGATGAGGACTTTGAGGTGCTGAGCGAGGATGATCTTACCTTGTTGAGCAAGAGGTTTGGGCGGATGTATGAGAACCACAAGAACGCGAGGACAAGCTCGGGGATGTGCTATCGGTGCGGGAAGCACGGGCACTTCATCGCCGAATGCTCTGAAGCCATGGAGATCAAGAACTACTACAAGGGCAAGCCCAAGCACGACTACAACAAGCACTGCTCCTGGAACGACTACAAGGACAAGGGCGAGAGAAGGCCGAAGAAGACTAGCGGGTACAAGAAGAAGACAGCTTGAGCGATGGTTACCGGAGCGAGCGACATCGACTCTACTTCCAGCGACTCTTCTTCCGGTTCGAGCAGTGATGAAGAGCAAGATCGGCGCAAGGACAAGCGGCACATGGGCAAGAACTTCACCGGCCTCAGATTTGTCGCACATGGTGGATTTTGCGGCATGGCGCACTCCAAGAAGGGTGGGAAGCACAGCTCGGATTCAAACTCCGACTCCGAGGAAGAGGTACGACATGAGTTGCTTGATAACCGTGATGATGTGCTTAGGAAGACCAACAAGGAGAAGAGAGAGTTTTGGTCCTTGCTAGGTGATGCTAAGGGCAAGATAGTTGAGCTTGAGTCTTTGCTTGTTGATGCTAGAACTGATATAGACTCTTTGAAAACAGCTCCTATTGTTTCGGATGAAATTGATTGTGGTGATTGCAATGTTTTCCTAGTTGACTTGACTGCTCTCAAGGAGAAGCATGCCTCAACTCTTGAGGAACTAGATGTGCTTAGGGTTGAGTGTGATGAATTGAAATCTAGACCTACTTTGTTAGGTGCTTGCACTTCCTGTCCTGTGTTTCATGCTAGGCTAGATGAATCTCACACTAGGACAGTTTCTCTTGAGGCTGCATTAAAAGCTCCTATTCCTACATCATGCTCTACCGGTGAAATGCATGCTTTGAAAAACATGGAACTTGCACACTATGTTGACCGTTTGCAGGATGAGAATGATGAGTTGAGGAAATTGATGGGGTGGTTGTCTGGGCATGAGCCACAATTGAGTTTGATGTTGGCTCAGTTTACGAGGTTTGATGGTCAGGCGTTAGGGGCTGGCAAGAGTGGTGAGGGAGAAGAGAAAGCTGGAGAGATTCCTATTCCACCACACACTACACCCGTGAACAAATTCGAACCGAAGCCAAACCATCTCAGAAACAAGCTTGATACAACCCTAGATCCACCTGTGTCCCCCCACAAGTCAGAAAACTACCAGAAACCCATCAAGTTTGTGAGCACCTAGGGGAGTGTCTTTGGTGGGAAGTCAGGAGAGAAAGCTGTTGAGAAGCCCACAGAAAAGTCACAGCCTAAGCCACACCGATCCGCTTCCATTGTGAGTATTATGGGAGGGATGGGCATAAGGATGAGTTCTATTTTAGGAGGAAGAGATATGAGAGGTTTGCTACAGAGATGGAAAACAAGGACAGGTACCACCCTTCCCATGGGGTGCCTGAGCCTCGTAGAGGGCCCCTACCTAGGGGTGAGGTGTTTGTGCGTACAGTTCCCACTCGTGGAGGTGGAGGTGGTTTTCCTCAGAGTGATAGGCGTGTTGGGTTTGGGCATGGTGAGTCTGCTGGACGTGCTCCTGCTCATGACCGTTACGAGTTTGGGAGGCATGATCGGAGCTTTGGGTCTCAGATGGACTACGGGCCATGTTTTCCCCCTCGTGGTGCGCGTCATCTACCAGTGAGATGTGACAGGTTCTTCGGTGGTAGGCGTGAGAGGGCTCTGCCTAGAGGTTTTGATAGGATGGATTTTGCTAACCCTTCTTTTGAGCAAATGGCTTGACACTGGTTTGACTCTTTTGGTACTAACCCCAGTGTTGAGTCGCTTGCTCATTCTCGTTCTCGTTTTTGATTGCAGGTGGGAGGCTTGGAGGACTTTTGGTTGATCGACTCCGGTTGTTCACGTCACATGACCGGAGATCGTGGGTGGTTCTCCAGCCTCACCCAGGTGAGTACGAGGGAGTACATCACTTTCAGGGACAATGGGATAGGACGAGTGCTTGCTGAAGGTATGGTGAAGGTGAGTAGCAAGGTGACCCTGAAGAGTGTGGCTTTGGTCAAGTTACTTGGTTTTAACCTGTTGTCAGCATCCCAATTGCTTGATGAAGGTTTTGAGGTTCGTTTTAAGTTGGGCGCTTCTCGTGTGCTTGATTCTCGAGGCGATGTTGTCTGTACGATCGTCCCCAAGGGCCAAATCTTTCATGCCGATTTTTCCTAGTCTGTTGGTCCTCCTCGATGCTTTGTTGCTGGCGTTTCGTCTGAGCTTTGGAAATGGCATAGGAGGTTAGGACACTTGAGCTTTGAGTTGCTTTCCCGCTTGAGTCGTCTTGATCTTGTCTGAGGATTGCCTAAGTTTAAATTCGAGAAGGATTTGGTTTGTGCTTCTTGTCCGCATGGAAAGATGGTTGCTGCTTCTCAAGCCCCTCTGACTACGGTCATGACCGAGTAACCTTGTGAGCTGTTGCACATGGATTTGGTTGGGCCAGCTCGTGTTCGCTCTGCGGGTGGGAAGTGGTATGTTGAGAGCCAGGTGTGGTTCGAGGACCGGTGGATGGTCGCTTCCTGGTGTGATGAGTGATTGACAACGTGGTGTGGACTGATTCTTGGCTAAGTATTGCAGGTGCAGGTTGCGGCTTGACTGGTGCAGGTGCAGGTGAAGAACAAGCGTGAAAGGTCGTTGCCGGTGAGGCCTCCAGGTGTGGAGAAGACAAGTAGGCTTGGTTCGAGGGACCCGGTGGCCAGCGGGGTCAAGTGCGGGCCGCATGGTGGCAAGAACGGCAAGATGAAGTCATGGACAGTTTCTTGGTTGAGCCTCAAAACCAAGGTCGAGCCGGGACTACATGGGAGCCGAGTCATGAGTGGTGATTGGCGGAGGCTACACCGAGTTCGCGGGGTTTCCGGTGGTTCACCAGAAAACCACTGGGTTCCTTGGTTGATCCACAAAGCCAAGACCGAAGAACCGAAGACGGAGGTGCAGCAGCTCCAGACCGGTCTGACCGGTGGGTCTGACCGGTCTGACCGGTGGGTACCGGTCTGACCGGTGAGGAGCACCGGTCTGACCGGTGTGCGACGACGCAGTCCGGAATCTTCGAAGCGGAGGACACGCGTCGGGATCGCAAGGCTTGCGTCGAGGCTAAGCAAGTTTGCGGTCGCTGGGCATCCGTCCGATGGTGCGAAGACAAAGACTTCCAATTTCGCCCTCGAGGGGCATGTATCCCTAGTTAGCTAGTAAGGGTATTTTAGTCTTTCGGTTGCCTCCATATAACCCAAGGGGTGAGAGGATGGCAGCCATCTCTTGGAACCCTAGCTCATTTGGTTTTCCTTTTTTCCTTCCTATTTTCTTAGGATTTTCGTAGGACTAGCTTGAGAGCTTCATGGTGAGATCTTGTGAGAGGGAAGGATGATCGGGCGGCAAGCTAGACCTTGTATGAACCTCTTTGGTATGTATAGATGATTCGGCGTGGTTCCTCAAGGCTTGGATGTGTCTTTCCCGTTTCTCCTTTTTGGTGATTTTCGGAGCCCTTTCTTGGCGATTTTCTTGGAGCGATTTCGAGGCCTTTCTCTTTGGGATTTGGTGGGGGATGTATGCATGAACCCTTCGTGGTTCTTTTCCCTTTGATTCCCCTTCCAAATCTGTGAGCAAAGGGGCTCGATTTTGGGGTTTTCGTGGCTCTAGGGTTAGAGGCGTTCTTGGTGGGATTTCTTCGATTCCCCTTGATTTGACAAGTTTTGGTGGACCAAATCTTGGCTATGGAGTACCCATGAGGTGTTCCTACTATCCCCAAAGTCTTGTGCAAAACCGTGGAACGAATCGGGAGATCGGGAGTTGGATTTGGGGGAGTTGACTCGCGGGCGTTGTTCATCCTGAGCTACCCAGGCACAACCGGTCTGACCGGTGCTCTTGACCGGTCTGACCGGTGCTAGCCCTTGGTGGGTTTTTGTCTCGGGGAATAGCCTTGTCCGTGTGGTTTTGTCCCGTGGTCCTGCTGATCAGTTCTTGGTGTGTTTGGAGTTGTTTTGCTAGGTTTTGTGAGGGTTTCTTCTTCCTCACAGGCTGTGTTTCGTGGTGGTTTTTGTTCCAGGGCCTAGAGGAGTCACTGAGGCTTCCTGGAACGTTTGCTGTGCGGCTGCAGTAGCCACCGGCCTGACCGGATCTGTCCACCGGTCTGACCGATGTCACCGGTCTGACCGGCGCAGGCCATCGGTCTGACCGGTGTAGCACAAGCAGCAAGCCATGCAAGTTTCCACTGTGTGGTTTGGTGAGTTTTGACTCGGAAGGTTGAGTGTTGGTTCCTAGGACCAGTAGCACTCCAGTGGCTGCGTGGTCTTGGCCAACTTGGGTAGTTGGGTCGGAGACGTGAGTTGGAAGCCGTGTTCGTCTTGTTGGAGTTCTCATCTCCTTCGAGAACAATTTTTATCGGCTCCCATTCACTCCCCCCCTCTCTGGTTCGCCTAATCGGTCCTTCATATGTTTTAGTTGTGGTTGATGATTTTTCGAGGTACTATTGGGTTCTCTTTTTGGAGGATAAGAGCGAGACATTTGGCTTTGTTCAGGACTTGATCTTGAGGTTGAAGAATGAGAGACATGGTGATGGCATTCGAGCTATACGCAGTGACAATGGCACGGAATTCAAGAACTCTCATTTTGATGCTTTTTGCAGTGATGTTGGTCTTGATCATCAGTACTCTTCTCCATACGTCGCTTGCCAGAATGGCGTAGTGGAGAGGAAGAACCGGACCCTTTGTGAGATGGCCAGGATGATGCTCGATGAGCATAGGACTCCTAGGCGATTCTAGGCTGAGGCGGTCAATACCGATTGCTATGTATGAGATTGCATCTTCCTTCATTTTTTCAAGAAGAAGATCTCTTATGAGCTGATGCATGGGCGACAACCCATGGTGAGTCTCTTTAGAGCTTTCGGATGCAAGTGTTTCATTCTGAAGAAGGGCAAGTTGGATAAGTTTGAGTCTAGATGTTCAAATAGTATCTTTCTCTGTTATGCGATTCACTCTAGAGCATATCGTGTTCTCAACCTTGACACTAACCGAATCATGGAGACTTGCGAGGTAACCTTCGACGAGACATAGCCATGTAGCTCTTCTGCTTTTGAGTGTGCAGGTGACGAGGAGATTGGAGCGAGGATCTTTAAGGATGAGAAAGACGAAGATGGAGATGAAGACGAGGATGGTGGTGTGTTGGGTATTTTAGCGACACACGAAATAAATCCGCAAGCGCACGGATACCGATGTAGCTTTCACCTCAGAGTATTCCAAGGGTATCAAATCCAAGGGAACGTGTGTGCACTAACTCCGTACTAGTCGGTCCAAGGACACACCTAGATAAGAGGCCATGATAGAGAGGATTCCTAAAGATAGCACTATAGATGAGATTAAAGGTCGATCTCTAGATAGAACTAGGCTTAGGGTACCGGTAGCCCTGACTTAACAGGCGACTCCGGCACGTGGATCTATGTGGAACGAAGCTCAGACTATATCTAGCTGCAGAGGATCAATGAGGGCCAGATGGGCTGTCACCACCACCTGGACTGCCTCTACCTAACCTTGGGATAAGCCGAACGAATGATAACCGGTAGCGTGACACAACGTCTACGCTGTGGTTACTGCCGTAGACAACGGACTACGGCACTCTGTACTTATAGAACTACGACCACGGAAGACAACTGATCTCACTCATATATGTACTACTAACTTATACTAAAAGCATACAGGAGAGAACTCGACCCCGTACTATGCTTCCAAGGTATACGAACGACTTGCAACAGACGAACGCATAAACCCAGTATCTACGCACTAACAGAGGAGAAAGACTACTCATGCAACCAAGCATAAAGCTAGAAGGAAGGAATCACGAATTTCACTTTGGTCTTAATGGAACATGCAGGAATATCCATTGTATTCTAATAGACAAACACACATACAAACGGATACGAGAACTATGAACTTGTGCCACAAGATCAAAGGGTTGTGTTCCCGAAGAACACAAGCCTCTAAATCAAGAACACATGAAGAACACTAGAACATATCACCTATGCATGAATGCTACTTTAGTCTAAATAGAAAAATACAAGAATACTCACTTTAGTCTAAAAGAAGAACTACAACATCGTAGAGGCACATGCCTCTCTCTCTCTCCCTCTCTACTATAACACTAGCTAGGAGAGGAGCCTTGGATGGGTGGTGTGTGTCCCATTTCCTACCCCCTCCCATTCTATTTATAGGCAAGGGGGTGGCTTGCTCGGAGTGCCAAACGACTCCAAAACACCTCGGGATGCCTTGAGGAACCAATGGAGAGCTGCCACACATCGGCTGTGGACGAGGGGACCTCTGAAGGGTTCGACCGAACCCCAGGTGGGTCTGTTTCCACCGCTTTTCGTCCAGGTGACTGCCAGGTGGGTCCTCAGGTGTGTATGGGTGTGTATGCGGTCTTTTTAGCTTGTTTCCGTGGGGATGTGGGCCCTTGAATCCGCATATTGGCTCCTGATTGGTCGAAGGTGTGTTTCCTTGGATTGGTGATGTGTCATGGACACACGGCATCCAACGTGGCAACACGTCGCTACGTGGTCTGGTGTGGGTCCCACCGGACCCACATATCAAGATGGTGATCTTGTCTTGTGCATATCTCTTTCATCCGGACTCAGAAGTAGACAAATGATATATCCATTTCGATCATCTCGATGAGCCCGTCGCAATGGTGCAATCCAAATTAGCATTTGAGGTTGTTATGGATGACGTCCTATATAATCCATTGGATCACTTGCTCTCAATTGTATCATTTATCACGTATTCCGGTGCATCCTGCAACAAAAGCTAGAAACACCAACACTTGTGGAACTTGTCAGTATAAAACCCTATTCTAGTGTTGATGATCACTTTTCATTCATTTTATGCAGGAGTTGACGTCATAAAAGTAGAACTTAACAGCCATCAACAACACCCCCACACTTGACCTTTGCTCATCCCGAGTAAAGGGGAACAGATCAAGGTGAGACATGATAGACAAAGGTTTAAGCGAGCATAAGAGATATTCCAAACCATACCTTGTACTTGTGAACTCTGTGGAGTGTCTATCATGCCATCTTGGGTAGTTGATGAATGGAACGGTCATGACTCAAATCACTTCTATTCCTCATGTCAAGTAACTTGGGGTTTTGCAATAAGTTTTCAAAAACAAAACCTTGCTTATCTCCTCATTTGATTCTCTCAGATCGTGCAATGTGTATATGTCCTCACCAAGGCATTAGATTTGCCTTTCTTTCATCCTACTTCTAATGATGGCTATATGTGGAGCTCAGGGTAGGATAAAAGATAAAGCATACTTGCATCACATATATTGCAAAGTCAAAAACCAGATCCAAGGAGAAAATCAAGTCATGCAATCAGATCAAGATGTGCACATGTATGGATGTGATGGATATGGTAAGGTGGATATTAGGCCCGGAATGGGTGCTAGATATTACCATATATATGATGAATGTTGAGGTGATGGTAAGGTGGACACTAGGCCTGGAGTGGGTGCTAGTTATTACCATCAAATTCATTGGAACTCCATTTTACATGATTACATCTCTCTCCTTTTTCTTCTTTCTTTTGGACATGGGCTACCTCTCTTTTTGTTTCATGCCTTAGGCATTTTTTTTCTTCTCTTTTTTTTCATGCCTTGAGCATTTTTTTTTCTTCTCTTTTTTTAGCCCATGTCCTTTTTCAAAGATACTTTTGGAGAGATAGGTCGCACATGGAGCTTTATCTTGTAGAATGGATAGATGATACAATGCTAACTTCCAGTGTGGAAGCATAGCAAGGGGATATGAAGTGCACATGAATCTTGATCATGAAAGCATGAAAAGAATTTCCACAACGGTCACAACAATTTGACAAAGCTCAATGCAATAACAAGCAACATATGAGTCTATGGTTTTCAAGATAACTCATCATATGGCTTTGGTAGGACTTTGGCATATCAAAGAGGAGCTTTGCAAAGGGTTTTCAATTTTTTTTCAAATAAAATTCCCAAGCACTCAAACGTTCAGAGAGAAGGTCATATCATCAAACCATATCACAAACGCCAACTACTTAGTTGAGCATGAGTTCCCTAATGATATTTGTTCACAAGCATCAAGATGATAAGCATGGAATAAAACATATGCAAGCCAACCACAGGAAACATGTAGAGCAAAACGAGCACGATTCCATGAGTTGATTTAGCAGACAAGAATTGAAACTCACTCAAACTCATAAATCAGGGAGAGTGAGATAAAGGGTGCACATACCATCACTCCTGAAGAATATAAGAAACAAGGAAGACCAGTGTTGGTTCAGCTGACCCATGGGGCAGCCGGATCACTCTAGTTTACCTTGTCCCTTGTCAAGAAAGCGCGGTCGATGTTATGCAATGCCTGTGTGGGAGATCTCAAGTGTGTACGTCGATGATAAGTTGGAGATCTCCCCCACACTTGTTCATGTACCCGGTGCTGTCTTCAAACCAAAAGAGGAAAAACAAAAGAGGGACTCCACCAGTTGGAGAACCAGGGAGTCTTTATTTGAAAGCAAACATTTTTTTTTGTTTTTTTATTCACCATGAACCTAGCTCAACAAGACTGACAGGTCTTGGCTTACCTTCCCATTTGAATCAAGCTTGATGACTTAACTCATTTGGATTCAAAAATTCCTGCAAGGGTTAGTCCGCATATACAACTAATATCCATGCATGCATTAACTATAAGGTTCATCAATCAAACTCGACACCATGTCTTGTTTGATTGAAGAAGATGGTTTTAACCTAAGCACCATGCTTAATTTAAAATAACGTATGAATGCACATAGCTAAACATGCACTCAAACCATAGCATTGCAAACATAGATAAAGGAAGCATAAAAGCATGATCAAGCTATTTCCAGAGGGGACATAAACATGAGCATAAGAAGGTGAACATCAGGCAACCTCCCGGAAGGGCCTTGTTTAAAGTCCAAAGCAGGACGTACCTAGCTAGTTGGGCAAGATGCAAGAGCTAACATCATCTCCAAACCAGGATAAGATTTGGTATGAGAAGGACTTTACTCGGGATGCTCACATACCTCCCCCACACTTGAAGTTTCCATTGCTAGGCAACAAAACTCAAGTGTGTGGAGATCAAGCTTCCTTTTCTAACATTCCCTCACCAAAAACTTACCAAGGTGTTGTAGATGATGTAGCTCACATACTCTCAGGTGTCACTTGTCCATCGTTCTTTATAATCTTCACCTGAAAGGGGTTAGGACCAAAAATACCCGAAGGACAACCTTATCCTAAAAACATGCTCTTGCTTTTTATTTGAAAAGGGAAATAAAATCTAACCTAATCCAGGCTATCTCCTGGTAGTGCTTTGTTTATGGTCATAAGCTCAACCCTGGGAACTTCTTCTTGCACCTATCATTGGTGATGTCATTCCCGTCTCACCACCAATTTTTAATGTGTTATTGAAGCTTCAGCTGCAAGGTTAGTGCCACATGCATACACAAAATCTACAATGCTTATGGTATACATATGCATCTACAACCATCCTTCTAAAATTTTTACAAGAGAGGATCATAAGGTGGTTGTAGCCCTCATGCATGCTCCGTGCACTGAGCATAGCTGACTCTAGAGAAGGATGATGCAAGCATGGTTCCTGAGGTATATCAAGAGTGAAGCAACCATGCTTTTCAATGGAATCCTTTCCTTCGGACCCTAGAGTCGGTGCCTCATATATTTCCATGGTCCATGAATTCTCCATCTCAAGAGATGCATCGTGGAAGCTCAATGTTGATTCTTGATCAAGGTCAAGAACAACATAATGCGGGCCAGTGGGAAAAGGCTCAAACTCGGTCGAGGGTGATGATGATCGTTCGTCTTCACAAAGGTGAAGAGGGTCTTCCGAGTCGTACTCCCGAGGAGTAGAGAATTCTACACCCTCAACGAGAACGGGCTCGGACGATGCGAACAGAGATACATGCATTGTCTCCTCGAGCGAGTCTTGCTTGGGAAGAGGCTTTGCCATAGAACTTTCTAAAAACAAGGGAGTGGTGGCAGAAGCGGCTTCCCTAAGCTTTTCATCTAGGCTCCCTCGAAATGTATCGAGAAGTTTTTCTACAGGGGAGCCTAAGAGGAGATCAAGATCGAGGACATCGAAGATGTAGAAATCTAGATGAACCTTGATCTTGTCTACTAGGAGCGGCACAGCAGATGCAAACCCTTGACACTCAAGAATGTGTCCAAAGGGACAACTCTTGAGAAGCTTGTCGGATGGTCTTAGCGTAACATTGCCCAACAAAGTGTACGCTATGTGCCATGGCATAATATTAACCTCCATAGTGGGGTTAAGATGGCCTTCTACGATAATTCCCCTTATGGAACAAGAAATAATCGTAGAGGGTGAACAAATCCAAGGTGCTTCAGAAAAGTTTCCCACTCCAGTCGGCCACTTATTCTCCATGGCCTCCATGATAAATGTTTCGTTTGGAGGATCGGGAGGCAAAGGAGGTATCGTAGGCCTAGGGGAAGGTTCTGTCAAAAGATTTCTAGATTGAAAGATTGAGGACCAGGTGTGTCCGAGGACCAGTGGAGGGTCGCTCCTTAGTGATGAGTGATTGACAACATTGTGTGGACTGATGCTTGGCTAAGTGTGCAGGTATAGGTTGCGGCTTGACTCGTGTAGGTGCAGGTGAAGAACAAGTGCTAAAGGCCTGAGCCGTGGCAGCCTCCGGGTGATGAAGTAGCAAGTAGGCTTGGTTCGATGGACACGGTGGCCGATGGGGTCAAGTGCGAGCTGTGCAGTGCAAGACTGGCGGGCTGAAGTCGTGAACATGGGCCGGTGCAAGGTAGCAGTTGAAGCCTGAAGCTTGCACGTGAGGTTTATTGGTTTGCCCACAAAACCATCTGGTGGACGGTTTCTTGGTTTGGGCCGCAAAACCAAGCCCGGAGGCCCAAGGCGACGGAGACAGTGATCCGGGAGCTTCGGGAAGCTTCGAGGCGGGGGGCACGTGGCGTGATCGCGGGGCTTGCGTCGAAGCTAAGCAAGGCCGTGGTGGAAGCGTGTCCGCTCGATGAAGACTTGACCAAAATGCCCCTGAGGGGTTGTATCTTCATTTCAGGCAGTAGGGGTAGCGTGGTCATCTACCTCTCTCCGATGGACTTCATATAAATAGCGGAGTGGTGGATGGCATCTCTCTCTCTTGCTTCCTAGGGCTTTCTCCCCCGGTAGATTTTCTCTGGACTGCTTCTTTTCCCTCTGGATTCCTTAGGCTAGACTCTTGTATAGAATCTGACCTCTAGATGTATGGAAGCATTCGACGTCCCGGTGATCTCCTAGTCCTCTGTGATTTTCGTGTCATTTTTGGGACTATTTTTGGGAGTTTTCGTTCTTCGCTCGATTCGTGATTTTAGAGGCGTTTCTTCACGGATTTCTTTGAGGGGATCATGGGTGGATGCCTTGCGCATCTTTGTGTGCGATCTTGACCCCTCAAACGCTGTGAAGAGCCTTCGATTCGTGCGTTTTTGGTTGGTGCCCGAGTTCATATTGGTGGTTCGGTTGATCTGCGATTCCTGGTGATTTAGTGGCTTAGGAGTTGAGATTTTGGGGCATAGCATCCTTGTGTGACGCTTTACATCTCCCCAAAATCTTGTCTCAAGAGCTTCAACCGTTTGGGAGATCCGATGATGGAAAGGTTGGGTTGACTCCCGAGCTCGAGCTTTTTCTGTTCTGTTCGTGCTTGGTGGATGGTCCGCGGGTCCTTGGCAGACGGTCCGCGCGGCTAGGGTTCATCCCGTGTTCTTCGTGTTCGTCACGTGTTCTTGAGCGCTTTCGTTTCGATTCGGTTGGATCGCAGGGTTTGGCTGGAAAGCGTTTGGCGGACAGTCCGCGGTGGTCTCACGGACGGTCTGCGTGGCCGGTTTTCTGGCGGACGGTCCGCGTGCTCACCACGGACAGTCCGAATTTCGGGGGTGCGCTACTTGTGGTTCGAGACGTTTTTGCGGACGGTCCGCCGTCACCTGCCGGACAGTCTGCACCCTCCTCGCGGACGGTCCGCCCGGTCACTCCGGACAGTCCGCCAGGGGCTTCGCAGCAGTGCTCAAGCTCTTTGATTCTTGCTTCGGTGCTTCCGCTGTTTGCTCCTAGGCATCTCTCGTGATCCACTAGGTTTGTGTGAGTCTTGTTTGGAGCTTCCTTTGTGTGCAAGGATTCGTGGAGTGGCAATCGGGGCATAGGCCGAGTTCGACCATAGGGAAGAATTTTTATCGGCTCCCATTCACTCCCCCCCTCTCTGGTCGCCCGATTCGGTCCTTCAATTGGTATCAGAGCCGGTTACAGATCTTCTTGATTCTAACCAGTCTAAGATCCAAAGATGGGTGATTACGGCAAGGGGTCGGGTCCTCCGCACTTTGATGGCAAGAATTACCCGATGTGGGAGAGGCGCATGGGCGCGTTTTTGCGAGGGAAGGGAACTCTTATCTGGGAGGTCACTCAGAATCCTCATTATGTCATCCCAGATAGTTTTCTGAGAGCCAGGTGTGGTTCGAGGACCGGTGGATGGTCGCTTCCTGGTGTGATGAGTGATTGACAACGTGGTGTGGACTGATTCTTGGCTAAGTATTGCAGGTGCAGGTTGCGGCTTGACTGGTGCAGGTGCAGGTGAAGAACAAGCGTGAAAGGTCGTTGCCGGTGAGGCCTCCAGGTGTGGAGAAGACAAGTAGGCTTGGTTCGAGGGACCCGGTGGCCAGCGGGGTCAAGTGCGGGCCGCATGGTGGCAAGAACGGCAAGATGAAGTCATGGACGGTTTCTTGGTTGAGCCTCAAAACCAAGGTCGAGCCGGGACTACGTGGGAGCCGAGTCATGAGTGGTGATTGGCGGAGGCTACACCGAGTTCGCGGGGTTTCCGGTGGTTCACCAGAAAACCACTGGGTTCCTTGGTTGATCCACAAAGCCAAGACCGAAGAACCGAAGACGGAGGTGCAGCAGCTCCAGACCGGTCTGACCGGTGGGTCTGACCGGTCTGACCGGTGGGTACCGGTCTGACCGGTGAGGAGAACCGGTCTGACCGGTGTGCGACGACGCAGTCCGGAATCTTCGAAGCGGAGGACACGCGTCGGGATCGCAAGGCTTGCGTCGAGGCTAAGCAAGTTTGCGGTCGCTGGGCATCCGTCCGATGGTGCGAAGACAAAGACTTCCAATTTCGCCCTCGAGGGGCATGTATCCCTAGTTAGCTAGTAAGGGTATTTTAGTCTTTCGGTTGCCTCCATATAACCCAAGGGGTGAGAGGATGGCAGCCATCTCTTGGAACCCTAGCTCATTTTGGTTTTCCTATTTTTTCCTTCCTATTTTCTTAGGATTTTCGTAGGACTAGCTTGAGAGCTTCATGGTGAGATCTTGTGAGAGGGAAGGATGATCGGGCGGCAAGCTAGACCTTGTATGAACCTCTTTGGTATGTATAGATGATTCGGCGTGGTTCCTCAAGGCTTGGATGTGTCTTTCCCGTTTCTCCTTTTTGGTGATTTTCGGAGCCTTTCTTGGCGATTTTCTTGGAGCGATTTCGAGGCCTTTCTCTTTGGGATTTGGTGGGGGATGTATGCATGAACCCTTCGTGGTTCTTTTCCCTTTGATTCCCCTTCCAAATCCGTGAGCAAAGGGGCTCGATTTTGGGGTTTTCGTGGCTCTAGGGTTAGAGGCGTTCTTGGTGGGATTTCTTCGATTCCTCTTGATTTGACAAGTTTTGGTGGACCAAATCTTGGCTATGGAGTACCCATGAGGTGTTCCTACTATCCCCAAAGTCTTGTGCAAAACCGTGGAGCGAATCGGGAGATCGGGAGTTGGATTTGGAGGAGTTGACTCGCGGGCGCTGTTCTTCCCGAGCTGCCCAGGCACGACCGGTCTGACCGGTGCTCTTGACCGGTCTGACCGGTGCTAGCCCTTGGTGGGTTTTTGTCTCGGGGAACAGCCTTGTCCGTGTGGTTTTGTCCCGTGGTCCTGCTGTTCAGTTCTTGGAGTGTTTGGAGTTGTTTTGCTAGGATTTGTGAGGGGTTCTTCTTCCTCACAGGTTGTGTTTCGTGGTGGTTTTTGTTCCAGGGCCTAGAGGATTCACTGAGGCTTCCTGGAACGTTTGCTGTGCGGCTGCTGTAGCCACCGGCCTGACCGGCTCTGTCCACCGGTCTGACCGGTGTCACCGGTCTGACCGGCGCAGGCCATCGGTCTGACCGGTGTAGCACAGGCAGCAAGCCGTGCAAGTTTCCGCTGTGTGTTTTGGTGAGTTTTGGCTAGGAAGGTTGAGTGTTGGTTCCTAGGACCAGTAGCACTCTAGTGGCTGCGTGGTCTTGACCAACTTGGGTAGTTGGGTCGGAGACGTGAGTTGGAAGCCGTGTTCGTCTTGTTGGAGTTCCCATCTCCTTCGAGAAGAATTTTTATCGGCTCCCATTCACTCCCCCCCTCTCTGGTTCGCCTAATCGGTCCTTCAATTGGTATCAGAGCCGGTTCGGGTCTTTATTGACTCTTACCAGTCTAAGATCCAAAGATGGCGTACCAGGAACGGGGTTCGGGTCCTCCGCACTTCGATGGGAAGAACTACCAGATGTGGCAAAGGCGGATGGCGGCGTTCCTCCGCGGAAAGGGTCAGATCCTTTGGGATGTCACGGTGAACACAGCTTATGTTCATCCGATGAACTTCCTTGCTCCAGGATCGAGGGATATGTTCGAAGCCAACAACAAGGCTGTCGACTACTTGTTTCGTGCCCTGTGTCCACCTGAATTCGATCGGGTTCAGACAGAGGACTTAGCTTGTAGGGTTTGGGAGCAGTTGAAGGATGCTCATGCTGGGAATGCTCAGGTTCAGGCTCGGATGTACGCGACTTACCGGAGAGAGTACGAGAACTTCACTCATCTCCCCGGCGAGTCCGTCGATGCCCTTTTCCAGCGATTTACGGTCGTTGTGAACAACATGAGAGCCAATGTGGACGTCCTCCCATACAATGATCATGATAGAGCCGTGAAGCTCTTGCACTCGTTGGATCGTACCGTATGGGACGGGAAGTTTGAGGCTATTGTTGAATCCGAGAAGTATGACACCTTGACGGTGAACGAGCTGTTCTCGAAGCTCAAGTCGGCTGAGTTGGACCGTGGTATGACAGCCAAGATCGAGAGCCCGACTGATTCTCATAGTCTCGCTCTCGTTAGTGGCAAAGGAGCCAAGTCTAATGCTAACGCATCCTCCAGGATGTACTCTTTGTCTTCTTTGATGTCTTTGCCAGACGAGGAGTTCGACGTGCTTGGAGAGGACGAGCTGGCGTTGCTGACCAGGCGGTTCGAGAGGCTGCACGAGAACCGGGTGAACTCAAGGAGGAACTCGAGAGCGTGTTTCAAGTGCGGCAAGACCGGACACTTTTTCGCCGAGTGTCCGAAGGTGAACAACCACGACAAGCACAAGTCCAAGGACAAAGGAAGAAGATCCAAGAAGAAGGAACATGAACATGGGAGGAAGACACGGACCCGAGAAAAGATCAAGAGATCGAGCGACATCGACTCCGACTCTGAGGATGTGTCATCAAGCTCGAGTGAAGAAGAAGAAGAGGACAGCAAGAGGAAGCACAGAAAGAAGAAGAAGGACTTCGGCAAGTACTTGAACGGCCTTTGCTGTACCGCAAGCAAGACTTCGAGAGGCTGCAACAAGAAGGATGGGCTATGCGGCATGGCACGCAGCTCCGGCAGCAAGAGAAGCCAGAAGAACGCCTCAGAATCAGACTCCGACTCCGAGGATGAGGTATGTGATGAGCTCTCTTCTTTACGCAAGGAGAATGAGGAGTTGGTTGACTTGCTTGATAATCGCGATCACATGCTTAGAGAGGCTAAGAAGCTTAGGAAGGAGCTTAGAGCTTTGCTTGAAGATGCTAGGACTAGAGTGGCTGAGCTAGAAACACAGGTTCTTGATGGCAAGCTTGAAATTGATTCGCTTAAGGCTAGCCCTGTGGTTTCTGATGAGATTGATTGTGCTGATTGCTCTGTTTTCCTAGCTGATTTGACTGCTCTTAGGGAAAAGCATGCCTCCAAGTGTGAGGAACTAGATGTGCTTAGGGTTGAGTTGGCTGAGCTGCAATCTAGACCCACTTTGCTTGGTGCATGTACTTCTTGCCCTGGTTTGCATGAAAAAATTGCTGAGCTTCGTTCTCGCATTGTTTCGCTTGAGGCTGATTTGAAAGTGCCTATTCCTACTGCTTGCTCTACCTGTGAATTACATGCTGTGAAGAATTTGGAACTTGCAAAATGTGTTGATCATTTGCAGGATGAGAACAGTAAGGTGCGTGAGGTGTTGAGTTGGGTGTCCAGTCATGAGCCTCAGCTGGGTGTGTTAATTGGCAGTTGTAAGCGCTTTGATGGTTGGGCTTTGGGATCTGATAAGTTTGGTGAGAGCAGTGGTGTGAGAGAAGGGAAATTTGGGAATACTCCAGTTCCACCACAACCAACACCCAAAGACAAGTTTGCACCCAAGCCAAACCAGTTGCTTAAATCGAGAGAAAAACCAAGTGAGAAGCCTAGTGAGAAACCTAGTGAGAAGCCTTGTGAAGAGCCACACCCGAAACCTAAGCCAAGACCAATTCGTTTCCATTGTGAGTTTTGTGGAAAGGATGGTCATAAGAGAGAGTTTTGCTTAAAGAAAAGAAGAGAGGCGAGATTGGCTAAGGAGTGGGCGAACAAGGACAGGTACCACCCTTCTTATGGTGTGCCTGAGCCTCGTATGCCACTACCTAAGGGAAAGGGTGTTGTGCATATGGTTCCAGCATGGAGAGATAGGAGAGCTTCAGGTGGAGGCAGGTTTGCTGGCCGAGGACCACCGGCCAGACCGGTCAGAGTGACCGGTCAGACCGGTGCTAGGCAGAGTGCTGGACAGTTTGGTTTCCGGGATTGTGAAGCTAGAGGGTTCAGCCTGTTTGGTCGTGGAACAGGTGGTAGGCGCTTTGAGTCTGGTGGTGTTGAGTTTGCTGGACGTTCTCCACCTCGTGATCAATACGAGTTTGGGAGAGGTCGCAGCTTTGAGTCTCAGAGGGGCTACGGACCACGGTTTCCCTTTCGTGGTACTCGTACTCCTCCAGTGAGACGGGAGTGGTTTTCCCATGGTGGTTCCAGGTTTGATAGGTTAGACGGGATGGATCGCAGTTTTGATAGGCCCGGTAGGATGGATGTTGCTAACCCTACTTTTGAGGAAATGGCCCGGCACTGGTTTGACACCTTTGGTACTAACCCCAGTGTTGAGTCGTTTGCTCGCTCTCGCTCTTGGTTTTGAGTTGCAGGTGGGAGGCCCGGAGAACATTTGGTTGATATCGGGGGAGGTTCTCCGGCCTCATACCCCGGTGATGATATGGAGGTACATCACTTTCGGGGACGGTGGACAAGGATGGGTGACTTCTGAAGAAATGATCAAGGTAAGTATTTTTGTGATCTTCAAATGTGTGGCCTTGGTCAAGCCACTTGGTTCGTTTTGCTCCTTGCCCTATCTCATGTATGTAAGGTGAGCTTTGTATGCTCTTTGACCTTAATGCATGAGTTTAGGGGGAGCCTGTGTGCTTAGTGTGCTCTTTGCTCTATCATGTGTACTAAGGGTGAGCTTTGTATGCTCTTTGGCCCTAGTGCATGTGTTAGACGGAGCTTGTGAGTTTTGTTCTCCTTTGCTCTTTTGCCGGTGGTGTCGAGCCCTTTTTGCCTCCCCTCGTGGAGCCGGTCGTTTGTGAGCTTTGTGTGTGCGAGCTCCTTTGTAGCATATGTATAGCTTTCCTTTGTGCATTTCTTGCATTTGGCATGGCATATGTAACATGATGTATAGGCATCTTTGTATCTTAGGTTGCATGCGTTTTGTATCATATGCATTGTTTAGGAAAGGCTTCTCTTATACACATTGTTCACCATGGAATGACATATATGTCTTTGTGAGCTAATTTGGTAAGCTATGGTTAGTTTGGCTTAGCTCTTGATAATCTTGGTTTGTATCCATGGTTGATGGCTATGTTTTTGAAAAATTTCATATATATGCTCTCTTGTGAGTAAATGCCTTTACATGATCTTGACATGTTTTAGTGGCTTGGCTATGCTTAATTTGTGGTTGGATAGCTTATTTTGATCATATGGGGCCAAAGGCTCATTTGCCATCATGAATGTTTAGCCCCCATGCTTCATCTTGTGGAGGGGCATAAGTTCCTTTTTGTCGCAAAGACATTTCATGTACCAATTATAAATCTGAAAATGAAATGTAAATTGCTTGAAAAATGTGCTCCCATGTCATATGTGCTAATTTTAATTTGCTTTGGGTGCTAAATCGTTGCATGATGCCTACCAATGAGAAGTCTCATATATAGAAGTAGGCACATGGCTCGGTGGCTTTGACATGACATGAGGTGCTTGTGGGTGTTTATGATGGTCTTATGCTTAGAATGGTTGTCCTAGCATGAAGTTTGTGTGGCTTTGCCATTTTGACATGTTTTGCTCATGTTTAGGACTTTGCTCATGAGAGGGTGATTTTTCGCAAAATTGCTAAATTCTATCTTAGCTTCGCCCAATGGTTGTGAAACTTGGTGATTATGAAGTTTATGTCTTTACGAAGCTATAGAGTATCTAACTTGCTCGTTTGGACATGTGTAGCATCCTATGTTGAATTTTGTCTATTTGAGAAGCTCTAGGTTGCATTTTTTGCATTTTTGGCTTGATTCATGCATTGTCAACAAGGGGGAGAAGTTTGAGCATGTTTTGGCCTACTGAATGCATTTGGAAGGTTTTCAGGTGGTTTCGAGCTATTTTTGGGCTCTGTTGTGCACCGGTCTGACCGGTTGAGGTCACCGGTCTGACCGGTCAGAGTGCTGGTCCTGTTCACATGTTGCCCACCGGTCTGACCGGTGGTGTCGACCGGTCTGACCGGTCAGAGCTGAGCTGTTGCAGCTGCTCTGTTTTGTGAAGTGGTTCGCATGCATTTGTCCAGGGGGAGTTGCATCGGTTCAGGGGGAGCTTGCATGTGTGCAGGGGGAGCTCTTTGTGGTTTTCGAGCTTTGGTTTGATGGTTTGTGCTCTTTGCTTGAGCATGTTTTGTCTCGGATGTGTCGAGCCGTTGCCCTTGCCTAAGGGGTCCGAGACTTGTCTTCTTCAAGTGATCTTGCTCTTTGCCTTTTCTTTGGCTTTCGATCGCTTGTTGGAGTTTCTTTTAGTCGTTTCTTTTCTTTTCCTTTTTTCTTAGTTACCAAAACGTGTGTGTTGTCAATGCACTCATCAAGGGGGAGATTGAGAGCCAGGTGTGGTTCGAGGACCGGTGGATGGTCGCTTCCTGGTGTGATGAGTGATTGACAACGTGGTGTGGACTGATTCTTGGCTAAGTATTGCAGGTGCAGGTTGCGGCTTGACTGGTGCAGGTGCAGGTGAAGAACAAGCGTGAAAGGTCGTTGCCGGTGAGGCCTCCAGGTGTGGAGAAGACAAGTAGGCTTGGTTCGAGGGACCCGGTGGCCAGCGGGGTCAAGTGCGGGCCGCATGGTGGCAAGAACGGCAAGATGAAGTCATGGACGGTTTCTTGGTTGAGCCTCAAAACCAAGGTCGAGCCGGGACTACGTGGGAGCCGAGTCATGAGTGGTGATTGGCGGAGGCTACACCGAGTTCGCGGGGTTTCCGGTGGTTCACCAGAAAACCACTGGGTTCCTTGGTTGATCCACAAAGCCAAGACCGAAGAACCGAAGACGGAGGTGCAGCAGCTCCAGACCGGTCTGACCGGTGGGTCTGACCGGTCTGACCGGTGGGTACCGGTCTGACCGGTGAGGAGAACCGGTCTGACCGGTGTGCGACGACGCAGTCCGGAATCTTCGAAGCGGAGGACACGCGTCGGGATCGCAAGGCTTGCGTCGAGGCTAAGCAAGTTTGCGGTCGCTGGGCATCCGTCCGATGGTGCGAAGACAAAGACTTCCAATTTCGCCCTCGAGGGGCATGTATCCCTAGTTAGCTAGTAAGGGTATTTTAGTCTTTCGGTTGCCTCCATATAACCCAAGGGGTGAGAGGATGGCAGCCATCTCTTGGAACCCTAGCTCATTTTGGTTTTCCTATTTTTTCCTTCCTATTTTCTTAGGATTTTCGTAGGACTAGCTTGAGAGCTTCATGGTGAGATCTTGTGAGAGGGAAGGATGATCGGGCGGCAAGCTAGACCTTGTATGAACCTCTTTGGTATGTATAGATGATTCGGCGTGGTTCCTCAAGGCTTGGATGTGTCTTTCCCGTTTCTCCTTTTTGGTGATTTTCGGAGCCTTTCTTGGCGATTTTCTTGGAGCGATTTCGAGGCCTTTCTCTTTGGGATTTGGTGGGGGATGTATGCATGAACCCTTCGTGGTTCTTTTCCCTTTGATTCCCCTTCCAAATCCGTGAGCAAAGGGGATCGATTTTGGGGTTTTCGTGGCTCTAGGGTTAGAGGCGTTCTTGGTGGGATTTCTTCGATTCCTCTTGATTTGACAAGTTTTGGTGGACCAAATCTTGGCTATGGAGTACCCATGAGGTGTTCCTACTATCCCCAAAGTCTTGTGCAAAACCGTGGAGCGAATCGGGAGATCGGGAGTTGGATTTGGAGGAGTTGACTCGCGGGCGCTGTTCTTCCCGAGCTGCCCAGGCACGACCGGTCTGACCGGTGCTCTTGACCGGTCTGACCGGTGCTAGCCCTTGGTGGGTTTTTGTCTCGGGGAACAGCCTTGTCCGTGTGGTTTTGTCCCGTGGTCCTGCTGTTCAGTTCTTGGAGTGTTTGGAGTTGTTTTGCTAGGATTTGTGAGGGGTTCTTCTTCCTCACAGGTTGTGTTTCGTGGTGGTTTTTGTTCCAGGGCCTAGAGGATTCACTGAGGCTTCCTGGAACGTTTGCTGTGCGGCTGCTGTAGCCACCGGCCTGACCGGCTCTGTCCACCGGTCTGACCGGTGTCACCGGTCTGACCGGCGCAGGCCATCGGTCTGACCGGTGTAGCACAGGCAGCAAGCCGTGCAAGTTTCCGCTGTGTGTTTTGGTGAGTTTTGGCTAGGAAGGTTGAGTGTTGGTTCCTAGGACCAGTAGCACTCTAGTGGCTGCGTGGTCTTGACCAACTTGGGTAGTTGGGTCGGAGACGTGAGTTGGAAGCCGTGTTCGTCTTGTTGGAGTTCCCATCTCCTTCGAGAAGAATTTTTATCGGCTCCCATTCACTCCCCCCCTCTCTGGTTCGCCTAATCGGTCCTTCATTTTCTACTTCCAGGATCGCGGGACATGTTTGAGGCCAATAGCAAGGCCGTTGATTACTTGTTCCGTGCTCTCTATGCCTCGGAGTTTGATCGAGTGTACGGAGAGGATGTGGCCGGAAAGATTTGGTTCAAGTTGAAGAATGCTCATGTTGGCAATGCCCAAGTGCAAGCCCGGATGTTTACCACTTACCAGAGAGAGTACGAGAACTTCACTCATCTCCCCGATGAGTCGACCGATGCTATGTTTCAGCGCTTCACTTGCATAGTCAACAACATGAAGGCCAATGTGATAATGCTCCCATACATAGATCATGATAAAGCTATCAAGCTTTTGCATGCCCTGGATAGGTCTGTGTGGGAAGCGAAGATCGAGGCCATTGAGGAGTCGAGCGCGTATGATACGCTTTCGCTTGATGAGCTGTTCTCCAAGCTCAGGTCTTCAGAGGTTGATCGTGGCTTGAGAGCCAAGAGCGAGAGCCCCACTGATCCTCATAGTTTGGCTCTCGTCTCAGGATCGAGGACTAACGCTAACTCTGGTGGTTTCTCTTTGTCTTGTCGTGTGTCCTTGCCAGATGAGGACTTTGATGTGCTGAGCGAGGATGATCTCGCCTTATTGAGCAAGAGGTTTGGGCGGATGTACGAGAACCGCAAGAATGCAAGGCGGAGCTCGGGGATGTGCTATCGGTGCGGGAAGCACGGGCACTTCATCACCGAATGCCCTGAAGCCATGGAGATCAAGGACGACTACAAGGGCAAGCCCAAGCACGACTACAACAAGCACAGCTCCCGGAACGACTACAAGGACAAGCACAAGGACACGGGCGAGAGAAGGCACAAGAAGAGTGGCGGCCACAAGAGGAAGACCGCTCGAGTGATGGTGGCCGGAGCGAGCGACATCGACTCAACATCAAGTGATGCTTCCTCCGATTCGAGCAGCGAGAAAGAGCAAGAGAAGCGCAAGGACAAGCGGCACACGGGCAAGAACATCACCGGCCTGAGCTTCGTCGCACAAGGAGGCTTCTGCGGCATGGCGCATTCCAAGAAGGGTGGGAAGCACAGCTCGGATTAGAACTCCGATTCTGATGACGAGGTACGACAAGATCCCAACTTCTTGCTAGAGGAGAATGCTAGGCTGAATGAGTTGCTTGACAACCGTGATGATATTCTTAGAAAGACCAACAAGGAGAAGAGGGAATTTAGGTCTTTGTTGGGTGATGCTAAGGACAAGGTAGCTGAACTTGAATCCTTGCTTATGGATGCTCGAAATGAGATAGCTGCTTTGAAATATGTTCCTGTGGTGTCGGATGAAATTGATTGTGGTGATTGCTCAGTTTTTCTTGCTGACTTGACTGCCCTCAAGGAGAAACATGCCTCTATTCTTGAGGAACTAGATGTGGTTAGGGTTGAGAGTGATGAATTGAAGTCTAGGCCAGCTTTGTTAGGAGCTTGTACTTCATGTCCTATTTTGCATGCTAGGCTAGATGAATCTCACACTAGAATTGTTTCTCTTGAGGCGACATTGAAAGCTCCTCTTCCTACATCATGTTCAACCTGTGAAATGCATGCTTTGAAAAACATGGAAATTGCAAAATATGTTGATCGTCTGCAGGATGAAAATGATGAATTGAGAAAAATGATGGGGTGGTTGTCTGGGCATGAGCCACAATTGAGTATGATGTTGGATCAGTTTAAGAGGTTTGATGGTCAGGCGTTGGGGGCTGACAAGTGTGATGAGAAGAGTGGTAAGGGAGAAGAGAAAGCCGGAGAGATCCCCATTCCACCACATACCACACCAATGAACAAATTTACACCCGAGCCAAACTATCTCAGAAACAAGCTAGACACAACCCCAGATCCTCCAGTGTTCCCCCACAAAGCTGGAAACTACCAAAAACCCATCAAGTTTGTGAGCACCCAGGGGAGTGTCTTTGATAGGAAGACAGGAGAGAAAGCTGGAGAGAAGCTTGTAGAGAAACCACAGCCTAAGCCAGTGCCGATCCGAAGGAAGAGGGATGAGAGGTTTGCTAGGGAGATGGCAAACAAGGACAGGTACCACCTTGCTTGTGGTGTGCCTGAGCCTTGTAGAGGGCCTCTACCTAGGGGTGATGTGTTTGTGAGGACAGTTCCCACTCGTGGAGGTGGAGGTGGAAGTGTGTTCCCTCAGAGAGACAGGCGTGTTGGGTTTGGGCGTGGTGAGTTGCCTCGACGTGCTCCTTCTCGTGACCGTTACGAGTTTGGGAGGAACGATCGGAGCTTTGGGTCTCAGATGGACTACGGGCCACGTTTTCCCCCTCGTGGTGCGCGTACTCCTCTAGTGAGACGTGACAGGTCCTTTGGTGGTAGGCGTGAGAGGGCTCTGCCTAGAGGCTTTGGGAGGATGGATTTTTCTAACCCTTCTTTTGTGCAAATGGCTCAGCACTGGTTTGACTCTTTTGGTACTAACCCTAGTGTTGAGTTGCTTGCTCATTCTCGTCCTCGTTTTTTGATTGTAGGTGGGAGGCTGGGAGAACTTTTGGTTGATCGACTCCGGTTGCTCAATACATATGACCAGAGATCGTGGGTGGTTCTCCAGCCTCACCCCGGTGAGTACGAGGGAGTACATCACTTTCGGGGACAATGGGAGAGGACGAGTGCTTGCGGAAGGTACGGTGAAGGTGAGTAGCAAGGTGACCTTAAGAAGTGTGGCCCTGGTCAAGTCACTTGGTTTCAACCTGTTGTCAGTATCTCAATTACTTGACGAAGGTTTTGAGGTTCGTTTTAAGTCGGGTGTTTCTCGTGTGCTTGATTCTCGAGGCGATCTTGTCTGTACGATCGTCCCCGAGGGTCAAATCTTTCGTGCCGATTTTTCCCAGTCTGTTGGTCCTCCTCGATGCTTTGTTGCTGGCATTTCGGCTGAGCTTTGGAAATGGCATAGGAGATTGGGACACTTGAGCTTTGAGTTGCTTTCCCGCTTGAGTGGTCTTGATCTTGTCCGAGGATTGCCTAAGTTGAAATTCGAGAAGGATTTGGTTTGTGCTTCTTGTCGGCATGGAAAGATGGTTGCCGCTTCTCACGCCCCTCTGACTTCTGTCATGACTGAGTGACCTTGTGAGCTGTTGCACATGGATTTGGTTGGGCCAGCTCGTGTTCGCTCTACTGGTGGGAAGTGGTATGTTCTTGTGGTTGTTGATGATTTTTCAAGGTACTCTTGGGTTTTCTTTTTGGAGGATAAGAGTGAGACATTTGGCTTTGTTCGAGACTTGATCTTGAGGTTGAAGAATGAGAGACATGGTGATGCCATTCGAGCTATACGCAGTGACAATGGCACGGAGTTTAAGAACTCTCATTTTGATGCCTTTTGCAGTGATCTTGGTCTCGATCATCAGTACTCTTTTCCATACATCGCTTGCCAGAATGGTGTTGTGGAGAGGAAGAACCGGACCCTTTGTGAGATGGCTAGGACGATGCTCGATGAGCATAGGACTCCTAGGCGTTTCTGGGTCGAGGCGGTCAATACCGCTTGCTATGTCTCAAATCGCATCTTCCTTCGTGCCTTTAAGAAGAAGACCTCTTATGAGTTGATGCATGGCCGACAACCCAAGGTGAGTCACTTTAGAGCTTTTGGTTGCAAGTGTTTCATTCTGAAGAAGGGCAAGCTGGATAAGTTTGAATCTCGATGTTCGGATGGGATTTTCCTTGGTTATGCGATTCATTCTAGAGCATATCGTGTGCTCAACCTTGACACTAACCGAACCATGGAGACTTGCGAAGTTACCTTCGATGAGACACAGCCATGTAGCTCTTCTGCTTTTGAGTGTGCAGGTGACGAGGAGATTGGAGCGAGGATCTTTGAGGATGAGAAGGACGGAGATGGAGATGACGACGATGATGGTGGTGATGCTCCAGCAGCTGATCGTGTACGTACTACTTCCACTACTACGACGACGATCGAGGACGGACCATCCCCTACACCCACTACGACTGAAGTTGTTCGAGTGGAGGCTGCTGCTGAGGGGGAGATTGTGTCCAGGCGAGAGGCTCCCTGGCGAGTACAAGTTGATCACCCACCGACGACCATCATTGGTGACCTTCATGAACGCACTACACGGTCGAGGTCAAGGAATACTTCTCATTTCGCTCATTCTGCATTTGTTGCTTCTTTCGAGCCCAAAGATATTCGACACGCTTTGTCTGACGAGAATTGGGTGAATTCCATGCATGAGAAGTTGGAAAACTTTGAGAGAAACCAAGTCTGGGTGTTAGTCGATCCACCGCCAAATTGCCGTCCCATAGGAACCAAGTGGGTGTGGAACAACAAAGAGGGTGAGAATGGGATGGTTGTGAGGAACAAGTCGAGGTTGGTGGCGCAGGGGTACAACCAGAAAGAGGGCATGGACTATGAGGAGACATTTGCTCGTGTGGCCCGTTTGGAGGCAATTAGGATCCTTCTAGCCTTGGCCGTGGCTAAAGGGTTCAAGTTGTACCAAATGGATGTCAAGAGTGCTTTCTTGAATGGGGTGATAGAGGAAGAAGTGTATGTGAGGCAACCCCCGGGGTTTGAGAGTGAGAAATACCCACACCGTGTATACAAACTCCAGAGAGCGCTCTATGGGTTGAAACAGGCACCTAGAGCTTGGTATCGCAGGTTGAGAGGCTTTTTGCTGAGTAAGGGGTTTGTGATGGGCACAGTTGATAAGTCCCTTTTCCTCTTTAAGCCTGGGAATGACCTTTTGATTGTTCAGATATACGTGGATGACATAATCTTTGGTGGCTCTTCTCATGATCTTGTTGCCAGATTTGCAGATGACATGAGCAGGGAATTTGAGATGTCCATGATGGGCGAGTTGCAGTTTTTCTTGGGTCTCCAGATCAAGCAGTGCAAGGACGGGACCTTTGTGCATCAGGCGAAGTACACCAGGGACATGGTGAAGAAGTTTGGCATGAACGATTCCAAGCCACTGACTACACCGATGAGTATGACTACGGCTTTGGATGCGGACGAGGACGGCGAACCCGTGGACCTGAAGGAGTACCGGAGCATGATCGGCTCCCTCCTCTACTTGACGGTGACGAGGCCAGACATACAGTTCAGCGTGTGTCTGTGCGCTCGTTTTCAGGCTTCACCGAGGACTTCACATCGGCAGGCCGTCAAGCCGATTTTCAGGTACTTGAACTACACTCCAGAGTTTGGTCTTTGGTACTCTGCCTCCTCGACACTCAGGCTTCATGGCTTTTCTGATGCGGATTTTGCTGGGTGTCGGTTGGATCGCAAGTCCACTTCTGGGTGTTGTCAGTTCCTTGGTTCTTCTTTGGTCTCTTGGTCATCTCGCAAGCAATCGAGTGTAGCTCAGTCCACCACCGAGGCTGAGTATGTAGCTGCTGCTAGTTGTTGTTCCCAGCTGCTTTGGATGAGCTATACCATAAGTGATTTTGGTGAGGAGTGCTCCCAGGTTCCACTTTTCTGTGACAGCACCAGTGCCATAAGCGTAGCCAAAAATCCTGTCCTCCACTCCAAAACAAAACACATAGAAGCGAGGTACCACTTCCTGAGAGACAATGTGGAGAAGGGAAACATATCCTTGTCCTATGTTCCTACCCAAGACCAGCTAGCTGACATTTTCACCAAACCGCTTGACCAAGCCACTTTCACTCGCTTGCGGGGTGAGCTTGGGGTGTGCTTTCCTTTCTAGCTTGGGTCTTGGAGCTTCTCATGTATATATGTGTCATATGTTCATTTTGTTGCATTTCCTTCATGCATTTTACTTTCTGTACAAAACCTGGTAGGATAGCCATCTTTGGATCACTTGAGCTAGGAATGAGCTTCTCTTATATACATTGATCACTGATGTGCTATGGATGAGATATGTGCATGATTGGTAGCTCGTGGATGTGAATGCTATGCTCTTGTTGGTTTTACCATATATGTATGATGAGATAGCATTTTGTTTGTGAAAATGATAAAACTGCCTCTCTCATGAGTGGATACTTGTCTATGCTCAATTTGTGCTTAAATGCTTATATCATACTCAGTTTGTGCTTGAGGATCATATTCTCTTTGCTTGGGGTCAAAGACCTTTTTGTCATTGTAAATGTTTAGCCCTTTTGCTTGCTTGGGGAGGAGCATAAGCTTCTTTTTGCCGCAAAGGCACTTTATGTACCATGTTTAATCATAAAAAAGAAATTGGTATATGAATTGCTTTATGCTTGAAAAATGAGCTCCTAATCATGTTTTTAGGTTTTGATATTCATATCTTGGGTGCTAAACCGTAGCATGCTTGTCTACCTTGAGAAGTCTCATTTTAAGAAGTAAACACATGGCTCGGTGGCTTTAACATGACTTGAGTAGCTTATGGGCATTTATAATGATCTTGTGATGATAATTTGTGATCTTGTATAAACTTTGGATGATCTAGTGCCTTTATGCTCAATTTGGTATGGGTAGGATCTTGCTCATGAGATGCATGTTTCTTTGTGAAAATTGCTTAAAATTGCTTTTGGCCATGTCACATGCTTATATGTATCTACCTTCTTGATGGCAATGTGCTAGATACACCATGTATACCTTGCTTGCTCTATGTCTCATGTGTAGCATTTTGTTGTGCTCTTTGTATATTTGAGAAGCTTGGTAGATTGTTTATGTGCTTTGACATGCATTTTTCTTGAAAACAAGGGGAAGAGTTTCATATACCTTGATTCATGCATTGTCAACAAGGGAGAGAGTTTTGTATGATATGGGGAAGAATGCACTTGCATTTGGGGAGAATTTTCATGCATTGGGAGTTTTTATGCAAAATTGGTATGCATGTGTGAGATGTGGTATGTGAGGAGAAAAATTTGAGAAGAAGAGGTTGCATTTGCTCAGGGGGAGTTTGCACATGTGCAGGGGGAGCTCCTTTGATTTTCCTGAGTTTTGTGCTTTGAGGTGTGCTCCTTGTGAGCTTTGTTTTTGTCTCGGCTGTGTCGAGCCGTTGCCCTTGTCTTAGGGGGCCGAGACTAGGATTGGTGAGTGATCTTGTTTCGCTTGTTCTTTGGCTTTGGATCGCTTGCTTTGGAGGTTTGTGTTCGTGGTTGTTTTCTTTTCATTTTCTCTATCATGGTTACTATGGGTGTTGTCAATGCACTCATCAAGGGGGAGATTGAGGACCAGGTGTGTCCGAGGACCAGTGGAGGGTCGCTCCTTAGTGATGAGTGATTGACAACGTTGTGTGGACTGATGCTTGGCTAAGTGTGCAGGTACAGGTTGCGGCTTGACTCGTGTCGGTGTAGGTGAAGAACAAGTGCGAAAGGCCTGAGCCGTGGCGGCCTCCGGGTGATGGAGTGGCAAGTAGGCTTGGTTCGATGGACTCGGTGGCCGATGGGGTCAAGTGCGAGCCGTGCAATGCAAGACTAGCGGGCTGAAGTCGTGAACATGGGCCGGTGCAAGGTAGCGGTTGAAGCCCGAAGCTTGCACGCGGGGTTTGGTGGTTTGCCCACAAAACCATCTGGTGGACGGTTTCTTGGTTTGGGCCGCAAAACCAAGCCCGGAGGCCCGAGGCGACAGAGATGGTGATCCGGGAGCTTCGGGAAGCTTCGAGGCGGGGGGCACGTGGCGTGATCGCGGGGCTTGCGTCGAAGCTAAGCAAGGCCGTGGTGGAAGCGTGTCCGCTCGATGAAGACTTGACCAAAATGCCCCTGAGGGGTTGTATCTTCATTTCAAGCAGTAGGGGTAGCGTGGTCATTTACCTCCCTCCGATGGACTTCATATAAATAGCGGAGAGGTGGATGGCATCTCTCTCTCTTGCTTCCTAGGGCTTTCTCCCCAGGTAGATTTTCTCTGGACTGCTTCTTTTCGCTCTGGATTACTTAGGCTAGACTCTTGTACAGAATCTGACCTCTGGATGTATGGAAGCATTCGACGTCCCGGTGATCTCCTAGTCCTCTGTGATTTTCGTGTCATTTTTGGGACTATTTTTGGGAGTTTTCGTTCTTCGCTCGATTCATGATTTTGGAGGCGTTTCTTCACGGATTTCTTTGAGGGGATCATGGGTGGATGCCTTGCGCATCTTTATGTGTGATCTTGACCCCTCAAACGTTGTGAAGAGCCTTCGATTCGTGCGTTTTTGGTTGGTGCCCGAGTTCATGGTGGTGGTTCGGTTGATCCGTGATTCCCGGTGATTTAGTGGCTTAGGAGTCGAGATTTTTGGGGCATAGCATCCCTGTGTGATGCTTTACATCTCCCCAAAATCTTGTCTCAAGAGCTTTAACCGTTTGGGAGATCCGGTGATGGAAAGGTTGGGTTGACTCCCGAGCTCGAGCTTTTTCTGTTCTGTTCGTGCTTGGCGGACGGTCCGCGGGTCCTTGGCGGACGGTCCGCGCGGCTAGGGTTCGTCCCGTGTTCTTCATGTTCGTCGCGTGTTCTTGAGCACTTTCATTTCGATACGGCTGGATCGCAGGGTTTGGCAGGAAAGCGTTTGGCGGACAGTCCGTGGTGGTCTCACGGACGGTCCGCGTGGCCGGTTTTCTGGCGGATGGTCCGCGTGCTCACCACGGACAGTCCGAATTTTGGGGGTGCGCTACTGGTGGTTCGAGACGTTTTTGCGGACGGTCCGCCGTGACCTGCCGGACAGTCCGCGCCCTCCTCGCGGATGGTCCGCCCGGTCACTCCGGACAGTCCGCCAGGGGCTTCGCAGTAGTGCTCAAGCTCTTTGATTCTTGCTTCAGTGCTTCCACTCTTTGCTCCTAGGCATCTCTCGTGATCCTCTAGGTTTGTGTGAGTCTTGTTTGGAGCTTCCTTTGTGTGCAAGGATTCATGGAATGGCAATCGGGGCATAGGCCGAGTTCGACCGTAGGGAAGAATTTTTATCAGCTCCCATTCACTCCCCCCCTCTCTGGTCGCCCGATTCGGTCCTTCAAAGATATGGACAGAAAAACTTCCTCCCCTAATTGGGCATTAGAGAGATTCGAGGTGTTTTTGTGATTCCTAGAAGGGTCATCCTCGAATCGGAATGCGAACTCCGAAGGTTGAATTTCTTCTTCCTCCAGTGTTCTTGGTTCAGGAGAGAGCTCAACAGACTAATCATGGGATGTGGAAATCATTGGTTCTGGTTCGACTGTTGAAAGACTCTCATGGCTCGACACGAACTCTTTGTGGAGGGGTTCAGACTCAGCTATGAAAGAGGCATTTTCAGAAATTCTCTCTAAGATTTCTATAGCTTCATCTGAAGTCCTTTCATAGCTGAACCCCCAGAGGGGATGTCGAGATATTGGGTGGAGTCCTGATCGAAACCTATGTAAAAGTACTGAAGTAGCACAACATCGGGTATCAATAGGACAGGGCCTAGTTTCACCAAGAGTGAAAATCTAGCCCAGGCCGCACCTAAAGATTCCTTCTCATTCTGTTGGAAGGATACGATAGCCCTTCGTAGAGCATACATCTGGGTCATGGAGAAGAACTTAAGACATAATTTGTCTGTAAGGTCATCCCAACTCCCGTTCATGCTACCCACGGTTTGCGTGTACCATTGTTTAGCCCCTTTTACAAGAGAGAAGGGAAATAACTTCCACTTAAGGGTATCGTGTGACATGCCTGCAATGGCGATGCATGAACACACTTGCTCAAACTCCCACAGATGGTGGTATGGGTAGTCACTACTTAACCCAGAGAAGGAAAGTTCCTGAACCTTAGTGATATAATCAGAAGGGATTTCATAGCCAGATGTAAGAATCAAGTGCTCAGAAGGTGGTGGCTCTAAGAATTTCCCTTTTGGAGTGGAGAAGCTTAAAATGGTGGGCTGCTCCATGATAACGGGGGTGAAGGTAGAAATAAAGAAAAATGAAAAGATACGAGGACCACTGGGTACGAAGATAGATACAACAACCGTTCCCCGGCAACAGCTCTAGAAAGCTTGTTGGGTATTTTAGCGACACACGAAATAAATCCGCAAGTGCACGGATACCATTGTAGATTTCACCTCAGAGTATTCCAAGGGTATCGAATCCAAGGGAACGTGTGTGCACTAACTCCGTACTAGTCAGTCCAAGGACAACCCCAGATAAGAGGCAAGGATAGGGAGGATTCCTAAAGATAGCACTATAGATGAGATTAAAGGTCGATGTCTAGATAGAACTTGGCTTAGGGTACCGATAGCCCTGACTTAACAGGCGACTCCGGCACGTGGATCTATGTGGAACGAAGCTCAGACTATATCCAGCTGCGGAGGATCAACGAGGGCCAGATGGGCTGTCACCACCACCTGGACTGCCCCTACCAAACCTTGGGATAAGCCAAACGAATGATAACCGGTAGCGTGACACAACGTCGACGCTGTGGTTACTGCCGTAGACAACGGACTATGACACTCTGTACTTATAGAACTACGACCACGGAAGAGAACTAATCTCACTCACTATATGTACTACTAACTTATACTAAAGGCATACCGGAGAGAACTCGACCCTGTACTATGCTTCCAACGTATACGAACAACTTGCAACAGACGAACACATAAACCCAGGATCTACGCACTAGCAGAGGAGAAAGGCTACTCATGCAACCAAGCATAAAGCTAGAAGGAAGGAATCACAAATGTCACTTTGGTCTAAATGGAAGATGCAAGAATATCCACTATATTCTAATAGACAAACACACATACAAACAGATATGAGAACTATGAACTTGTACCACAAGATCAAAGGGTTGTGTTCGTGAAGAACACAAGCCTCTAAACCAAGAACACACGAAGAACACTAGAACATATCACCTATGCATGAATGCTAGTTTAGTCTAAATAGAAAAATACAAGAATACTCACTTTAGTCTAAATGAAGAACAACAACATCATAGAGGCACATGCCTCTCTCTCTCTCTCCCTCTCTACTCTAACACTAGCTAGGAGAGGAGCCTTGGATGGGTGGAGTGTGTCCCATTTCCTACCCCCTCTCCTTCTATTTATAGGCAAGGGGGTGGCTTGCTCGGAGTGCCAAATGACTCCAAAAAACACTGGGATCCCTTGAGGAACCAATGGAGAGCTGTCACGCGTCGGCTGGGGACGAGGGGACCTCTGAAGGGTTCGGCCGAACTGGGGTTCGGCCGACCCCCAGGTGGGTCTGTTTCTACCGCCTTCCGTCCAGGTGACTGCCAGGTGGGTCCTCAGGTGTGTATGGGTGTGTATGCGGTGTTTTTAGCTTGTTTCTGTGGGTATGTGGGCCCTTGAATCCGCGTATTGGCTCCTGATTGGTTGAAGGTGTGTTTCCTTGGATTGGTGATGTGTCATGGACACACGGCATCCATCATGGCAACACGTCACCACGTGGTCTGGTGTGGGTCCCACCGGGCCCACATATCAAGATGGTGATCTTGTCTTGTGCATATCTCTTTCATCCGGACTCAGAAGTAGACAAATGATATATCCATTTCAATCGTCTCGACGAGCCCGTCGCAATGGTGCAGTCCAAATTGGCATTAGAGGTTGTTATGGATGACGTCCTATATAATCCATTGGATCACTTGCTCTCAATTGTATCATTTATCACGTATTCCGGTGCATCCTGCAACAAAAGCTAGAAACACCAACACTTGTGGAACTCGTCAGTATAAAGCCCTATTCTAGTGTTGATGATCACTTTTTATTCATTTTATGTAGGAGTTGGCGGCATAAAAGTAGCACTTAACAGCCGTCAACATGGTGATGCTCCAGTAGCTGATCGTGTACATGCTACTTCCACTACGACGACGACGATCGGAGATGGTCCATCCCCTACACCCACTACGACTGAGGCTGTTCGAGTGGAGGCTGCTGCTGAGGGGGAGATTGTGTCCAGGCGAGAGGCTCCCCGGAGTGTACAGGTGGATCACCCACCATCTACGTTCATAGGTGACCTTCATGAATGCACTACACGATCGAGGTCAAGGAACACTTCTCATTTTGCTCACTCTACATTTGTTGCTTCGTTTGAGCCCAAAGATATTCGACACACTTTGTCTGATGAGAATTGGGTGAATTCCATGCATGAGGAGTTGGAGAATTTTGAGAGAAACCAAGTTTGGGTGTTAGTTGATCCACCACCAAATTGCCGTCCCATAGGTACCAAGTGGGTGTGGAAGAACAAGGAAGGTGAGAATGGGATGGTTGAGAAACAAGTCGAGGTTGGTGGCTCTGGGGTTCAACCAGAAAGAGGGTATAGACTATGAGGAGACATTTGCTCCTGTGGCCTATTTGGAAGCAATTAGGATCCTTCTAGCCTTTGCCGTGGCTAAAGGGTTCAAGTTGTACCAAATGGACGTGAAGAGTGCTTTCTTGAATGGAGTGACAGAGGAAGATGTGTATGTGAGGCAACCCCTGGGGTTTGAGAGTGAGAAATATCCACACTGTGTATACAAACTTCAGAGAGCGCTTTATGGGTTGAAACAGGCACCTAGGGCTTGGTATGGTTGGTTGAGAGGCTTTTTGCTGAGTATGGGGTTTGTGATGGGCACAATTAATAAGATCCTGTTTCTCCTTAAGCATGGAAATGACCTATTGATTGTTCAGATTTACGTGGATGACATTATCTTTGGTGGCTCTTCTCCTGATCTTGTTGCCAGATTTGCAGTTGACTTGAGCAGGGAATTTGAGATGTCTATGATGGGCAAGCTGCAGTTTTTCTTAGGACTCCAGATCAAGCAGTGCAAGAATGGGACGTTTGTACATCAGGCGAAGTACACCAGGGACATGGTGAAGAAGTTTGGTACGAACGACTCCAAGCCGCTGACTACACCGATGGGTACCACTATGGCTTTGGACGCGGATGAAGATGGCGAACCCGTGGACCAGAAGGAGTACCGGAGCAAGATCAGCTCCCTCCTCTACTTGACGGCGACGAGGCCAGACATACTGTTCAGTGTGTGTCTGTGCGCTCGTTTTCAGGCTTCACCGAGGACTTTACATCGGCAGGCCATCAAGCGGATTTTCAGGTACTTGAACTACACTCCTGAGTTTGGTCTTTGCTATTCTGCCTCCTCAACACTCAGACTTCACGAGTACTCCGATGCTGATTTTGCTGGGTGTCGCTTGGACCACAAGTCTACCTCTGGGTGTTGCTAGTTTCTTGGTTCTTCTTTGGTCTCTTGGTCATCTCGCAAGCAATCCAGTGTAGCCCAGTCCACTACAGAGGCCGAGTATGTAGCTGTCGCTAGTTGTTGTTCCCAGCTCCCATGGATGACCTACACTATGAGTGATTTTGGTGAGGAGTGCTCCCAGGTTCCACTCTTTTGTGATAGCACCAGTGCCATAAGTGTAGCCAAAAACCCAGTCCTTCACTCCAAAATGAAACACATTGAAGTGATATACCACTTTTTGAGGGACAATGTTGAGAAAGGGAACATTTCCTTGTCCTGTGTACCTACCTAAGATCAGCTAGCCGACATATTCACTAAACCACTTGACCAAGTTACCTTCACACAATTGCGAGGTGAACTTGGAGTGTGTTTTCCTTTCTAGCTGGTTCTTGGAGCTTCTCATGTATATATGTGATATATGTATCATTTGTTGCATTCCATGCATGCATTTTACTTTTTGTACAAAACCAAGTAGGATAGCCATCTTTGGATCATTTGTGCTAGGATGAGCTTCTCTTATATACTTTGATCACTATGATGTGCTATATGTGAGATATGTGTATGCTTTGGGAATGGTGATGTGAATGCAATGCTCTTGATGTTATTGTCATATGTTCATGTTGAGATAGCTTCTTTTTGTTGAAAATGCTAAAAATGCTTCACTCATGAGTAGATACTTGTCTATGCTCAATTTGTGCTCAAATGGCTATATCATGTTTAGTTTGTGCTTGAGTATCATGCTCTCTTTGCTTGGGGTCAAAGACCCATTTGTCATGGTAAATGTTTAGCCCATATGTTTACTTGTGGAGGAGCATAAGCTTCTTTTTGCCGCAAAGGCATTTCATATACCATGCTTAAACTTGAAAATGAAATTGGTGCATGAATTGCCTTATGCTTGAAAAATGAGCTCTTAATCATGTCTTTATGCTTTGATGTATATATCTTGGGCACTAAAACGTTGCATGTTGTCTACCATGAGAAGTCTCATTTTAAGAAGTAGACACATGGCTCAGTGGCTTTGACATGACATTTAGTAGCTTATGGGTGTTTGCCATGATCTTGTGATGAGAACTTGTGATCTTGTATGAGCTATGTATGATCTAGTTTATTTTTGCTCAAATTGCCATGGATAGGGCTTTGCTCATGAGATGAATGTTTCTTTGTGAAAATTGCATAAAATTGCTTTTGGCCATGTCACATGCTTATATGTCTCTACTTTCTTGATGGCAATACGCTAACTACACCATGTCTACTTTGCTTGCTCTATGTCTCATTTGTAGCATTTTGTTGTGCTCTTTGTATATTTGAGAAGCTTGGTAGATTGTATATGTTTTGACATGCATTTTTCATGAAAACAAGGGGGAGAGCTTCGTGATATCTTGATTCATGCATTGTCAACAAGGGGGAGAATATATATGATAGGAGGAGATTTTGTGAGATTTTGCATGTGGGGAGAAAAATTTGAGAAAAGAGGTTGCATTTGCTCAGGGGAGTTTGCATATGTGTAGGGGGAGCTCCTTTGGTTTTGCCTGAGTTTTGTGCTTTGTGGTGTGCTCTTTGTGAGCTTTGTTTGTCTCGGCTGTGTTGAGCCATTGCCCTTACCTTAGGGGGCTGAGACTTCGTTTGGCGAGTGATCTTGGTTTTCGCTTGTTCTTTGGCTTTGGATCACTTGCTTGGAGGTTTGTGTTCGTGGTTATTTTCTTTTCTTTTTCTCTATGTTGGTTACTATGGGTGTTGTCAATGCACTCATCAAGGGGGAGATTGAGGACCAGGTGTGTCCGAAGACCAGTGGAGGGTCGCTCCTTAGTGATGAGTGATTGACAATATTGTGTGGACTGATGCTTGGCTAAGTGTGCAGGTACAGGTTGCGGCTTGACTCGTGTTGGTGCAGGTGAAGAACAAGCGCGAAAGGCCTTAGCCGTGGCGGCCTCCGAGTGATGGAGAGGCAAGTAGCCTTGGTTCGATGGACCCGGTGGCCGATGGGGTCAAGTGCGAAACTTGCGGTGCAAGACTAGCAAGTTGAAGTTGTGAACATGGGCCAGTGCAAGGTAGCGGATCGAGGCCAAAGCTTGCACACGGGGTTTGGTGGTTTGCCCACAAAACTATCGGTGGACGGTTTCTTGGTTTGGGCCGCAAAACCAGGTTCGGAGGCCCGATGCGACGGAGACGGTGATCCGGGAGCGTCAGGAAGCTTCGAGGCAGGGGGCACGTGGCGTGATCGTGGGGCTTGCGTCGAGGTTAAGCAAGTCCGCGGTGGAAGCGTGTCCGCTCGATGAAGAATTTACCATATTGCCACTGAGGGGTGTGTATCTTCTATTTGAGTTGTAGGGGTGGCGTGGTCATTTGCCTCCTCCGGTGGACCTCATTTAAATAGCGGAGAGGTGGATGGCATCTCTCTCTCTGGGACTCTGGGGTTTCCTCCCTCGGTATATTGCTCTGGACTGCTTTTCTTCTGCTTCCTTAGGCTAGATTCTTGTATAGACTCTGACCTCTGGATGTATGGAAGCATTCGGCGTTGCGGTGATCTCCTAGCTCTTTGTGATTTTTGTGTCATTTTTAGGGCTATTTTTTGGGGAGTTTCGTTCTTCGCTCGATTCATTGATTTAAGGGCGTTTTCTCTTGGATTTCTTTGAGGGGATCATGGGTGTATACCTTGCACATCTTTGTGTGTGATCTTGACCCCTCAAACACCGGGAAACCCCTTCGATTCGCGAGTTTTTGGTTGGAGCCCGAGTTCTTGGTGGTGGTTCACGTGATCCGCGATTCCCGGTGTTTTAGTGAGTTAGAGGTCGAGATTTTTGGGGCATAGCTTCCTCTTGTGACGCTTCTCATCTCCCCCAAATCTTGTCTCAAGAGCTTTAGCCGTTTGGGAGATCCGGAGATGGATAGGAGGGGTTGACCCCGCGGCCAGGCCGTTTCTGTTTCTATTCGCAACCCGCGGACAGTCCGCGAGCCTCGTGCGGACAGTCCGCGAGGCCTGGAATAGTGTAGGTGTTCTTCGTGTTCTTCGCGTGTTCTTCTGAGTTCGTGTTTTGATCCGGTGCCACAAGTGGTTTTGGTTGCACGGAGTTTGCGGACGGTCCGAACTTGAGTGCCGGACAGTCCGTGAAGGTGCGGACAGTCCGCGGGTCCCTCGCGGACAGTCCGATTTTTCGGGGTGCGTCTCTGGTGGTTCTGTTGGCTTTTTCGGACAGTTTGGGTAGGCCGTGCAGACAGTCCACCCCACCCTTGCGGACGGTCCGCCCGTACTGCACGGACAGTCCGCGCTGGCTTTTCTAGAATTGGCCAAGCGCTTTGATTCTTGTCTTGTGCTTCCGCGCTTTGATTCAAGGCTTGTCTCTAGGACTTGTAGGCTTGTGTGTGCCTAGTCTAGAGCTTCTTTGGTGTGTGCGAGTGATCGGAGTGGCAATCGGGATATAGGCCGAGTTCATCCTTCGGGAAGAATTTTTATCAGCTCACATTCACTCCCCCCCTCTTTGGTCGCCTATTCGGTCCTTCAGACGACAAAGATCCCGCCGCGGGGAACACGGTGGGGACTACCGCACCGACGACCCGGCGCACACGGCGGGTTGCTAGCAAGGTGTCAGCATCGAAGGCTGCCGCGTCGATCTCCGCCACCTAGACGGCGGAGACGAAGAAGAGGAAGAGGAAGGGCACCACCACGTCGATGGATACGACGACGGCCAGCACTATGGCAGAAACGGTTGCTGGTGATGATGACGACGCGAGGTCGCGCAATGATGATGCAAGGTCGGGCGACACGCCGGCTGAGCAGGTGAAGGAGACACTCCTCAAGGTTGTGGAGGAGGAACGCCTGAAGCCAAGCGCCGAGGGGCCGAGCGACCTAGGGTCGCAGAAGAAGCAGCGGAAGGCTCCACCCAGGCCAATAAAGCCTGGGTTGAAACCTGGTGGCAAGTAAGTCGTCGAACTATAGCCCTTCATATTTGACCTTGCACGCCTTGTATACATCGTTGTTGACGGACTTTTGCTTTTTTGGTAGGGCGAGCCCTGCTACCTCGGAGAGTGGCAAGAGTTCCTCAGGCCAGGAGGCCTTCGGGCACAAGGGAGAGAAGGCACCGGTGGAGCAATCACCGGCAACGTCAGCGGCGACGAAGATCACCTCCGATGATGTGCAGCAGGTCGAAGGTCTTCAGCAGGAGGACCTGCTCATGACTGACCCGCTGCCAACGCAGGAGGCACGGGCTGTAGGAGGGGGCGGACCTGACGGCGAGAATGAGAACGACAGGTGCCTCTACGCCGGCACCACGGGGGAGGACGACATCCTTGCTGATCGCCGCGACCTAGATGAGTTCAAGGTGGCGCAACAGACGATTGCGAGGACGCTCACGGTAAAGTCTTTTTCCCAAGGAAACCATCACTTTGATTTTCATCTTGTGATATATGGAGCTGACATTATGTGGTGCAGTCACTCGCTGGGCAAGCGCAGGCCCGGGCGGACCTGGTAAGAGAGGGCGCCAAGGCGCACATGGAGGCCACCGCGGCCCGGGAGGCCGTACTGCAGGCCAAGATCGATGCCGCGGCAGAGATCCAGCGTGTGAAGGACGCCATGGCCAAGCAGGCGGAGAGGGAGATGGCCGCTCTGAGGAAGGAGCTGGCAAACGCTAAGGAAAAGGCGAAAGATGCTGAGGATGACCACAAGATCATCGTGGATGGTATGTCTGAACTTTACCCTAACCTTAATTTCTGGAGATTGTAGCATGTGCCGACCTTGATTTTGTTGATTCCAGATGCCAAGAAGAAGGAGGACGCCTTGAAGAAGGAACTCAAGGAGTCCAAGGAGCAGGTGAAGAGCCTCAAGGAGAAGACCAAGGAGGCCCAGGACAGTGAGTATTACTTTTCCTGAAAAGCTGCATGTGAGCATGGTGTGCGTCGAGACCTGGAGATCGACCTCTCCCAGGCCATGCAGACCCTCATTGACCATCAGGTGATGACTGTAGATCTTGAGAAGTAGCTGGGCGACCTCAGGGAGGCCTCCGCGTAACAGATGGACATCTATGTCCCTCAGGTGGATGGGGAAGAGCCCAAGGAGCTCGTTGCCCGCTTGGACGAAGCGGAGGGTCGGATGAAGACCTTGTTGCTGGACACCAGCAAGCTCGTCGTGGCCGCAGCCCTGGCTACGGTGAGGTTCCACGAGCCGGCATTCGACCTACGAAAGGTTGTGGAGGAAGTCGACTTGGCGGAGCTGGTGAAAGCTGAGGACGTCCAGGCTGCCACGGAGGAGATCATCAAGAAGGTCGACCACTGAAAATGTAGTTCAGGGTGTATTAGGCTGTCAATGTAAATTAGGTCGCGGACCCTTTTTACGATGTAAATAAACTTTCATGAATGAAAAGGTCTCTTTTTAATGAAAGAGCATATCCCCTTATTTGGCAAAAATACTCGTTATGAGAACGCAAAAGTAATGAAGTTGCGAAACCTTTCCCCTCCGCTAACCCAACTCAGTGGAGGAACGGCTTACCGACTGCACGGCTCAGCATGGAGGCTTAGGTGCAGCCGGCGCGCGGAGGGGGGCCTTGGACCCAATGTCTCACAACCACACGACTTAAGAATACGCATAAAAAGCATAAGAGCTGTGGTGAGGGGAAACACTTCAAGAAAGAAAAAGGTAAAACCCCTCAGGTTGTAAGACCCTTAGGTTGGCAAAGCCAAGCCCCCGAGCGTGTCAGGCCTGGCTTTAGACCAAGCCCCTGAGCGCGTCGGGTCCCGCTAAAGACCAAGCCCCCGAGCATGTCGAGGGGGAGGGATGAACAGAAAGTAAAGAGAGACCCAGAATATAGGTCGATAGGAAGCTTGCCGAAGGGGAATCTTATATTTATTGACTATGAATTACAAGAGGATAGATTACATAGCTTTTTTATTGTGCTACAAGGCTCCTAAGGGTAGAAGCGACGTAAGTGCTCGTTGTTCCAGGGGTTCAGGACGCCCTGGCCATCAGCCCACTGGAGGTGATAGGTCACCGGTCCAATGACCTCCTTGACTATGAAGGGGCCTTCCCAAGGTGATGAGAGTTTGTGCATGTCCTTGGTGGTCTGAATCCGCCGCAGGACTAGGTCACCAATGTTGAATGAATGTTCCCGCACGTTGCGGTCGTGGTAGTGACGTACCTGCTGCTCGTGGCGGGTGTGGCTCATGAGCGCAGCCACGCGATGTTCTTCAAGGCTGTCGAGGTCGACCTTGCGCATTTGCTCTGCTTCACCTTCGTCGAAGTCCTGCATGCGTGGGGCCCTGAAGGTGACGTCGGTGGGGATGATGGCCTCTGACCCATAGACCAGGAAGAATGGAGAGTACCCTGTGGCCGAGCTGACCTGAGTCTGGAGACCCCAGATGACATGAGGGAGCTCTGCGAGCCACCTGGTTGCATAGGGTGACGCATTGTCGAAGATGCGGTCCTTGATGGCCTGCAGTACCATGCCATTAGCACGCTCGACCTGGCTGTTGCACCATGAGTGCGCCACCGAGGAGTAGTATACGTCGATCAGGCTGTCTTGGTAGAAATCCCAGAAGTCAGCCCCTGTGAAGGCTGTGCCAAGGTTGGTGACGATCCTGTTGGGAACCCCGAAGTGATGGGTGATCTCCTCGATGAACTTGGCCGCCCCTTTCGATGTCACACTGGATACGGGCCTGACCTCGATCCACTTGGTGAACTTGTCCACCGTCACGATGATGTCCTTGTAGCCACTGGGAGCGGTCTTGAAATGTCTCACCGAGTCGAGGCCCCACACTGCGAAGGGCCTGGATGGAGGGATGGTCCGCAGGGCCTGAGCCGGCATGTGCTGCTGCTTGGTGAAGAACCGGCACCCCTTACATCGTCGGACAAGGTCCTGAGCGTCGGCCATGGTGGTAGGCCAATAGAAGCCCGACCTAAAGGCTTTCCCCACCAAGTTAGAAGAAGCGGCGTGGTTGCCGCACTCGCCGCCGTGGATTTCCTCTAAGAGCCTGAGGCCCTCAGATCGTAGGATGCACTTCATTAGCACACCGTTGGAGGCGGACCTCCGGTAGAGCTCTGTACCAATGACAACGTAGTTGGCGCTATGCCTCGTGACCTTCTCGCGTTCTGCCTTCTCCTCAGGGACCTGATGCTCGAGGATGAAGGCGATGATGTCCAAGCGCCAATCATCTTCGGTCTCAGCCATGAGGACGTCGCAGCTGCTTGGTAGGGGCGCATCATCAGCTGGTGACTCTAGGTCGGAGAGGAGCATGATAGTAGGGTTACGTAGGTCTTGGACAAATACAACGACCGGAACCAGTGCACGCTTGGAGCTCAGCTTGGAGAGGACGTCTGCCGCTACATTGTTGTCACGACAGACGTGGTGGAACTCGATCCCCTCGAAGTGACCTTCGAGCTTGCGCACCTCGGTGCAGTAGGCGTCCATCGTGTCCTTCTTGATGTCGCAGGACTTGTTGACTTGGTCAATAATGACCTTGGAGTCGCCGTACGCTATGAGACGCTTGATCCCCAGGGAGATGGCGATGCGTAGCCCGTGGATGAGGGCCTCGTACTCGGCGCCGTTGTTGGACGCTTTGTAGTGGATCTGCAGGACGTACTTTAGGTGATCGCCCTAGGGGGAGATGAAGAGCATGCCTGCTCCCGCTCCTTCGAGGTTCAGGGAACCATCGAAGTACATCTTCCAGTGTTCCAGCTTCTCCGATGATGGAGGTTGCTGAATCTCTGTCCACTCAGAGACGAAGTCGGCGATGACCTGGGACTTGATGGCCTGCCTTGGGTAGAACTCTAGGTCGAACTCACCTAGCTCGATGGACCACTTGACGATGCGTCTAGTGGTGTCGCGGCTGCCCAGGATCTCACCGAGAGGGAAGGCCGAGACGACCTTGATCTTGTGCGCCTGGAAGTAGTGCCGGAGCTTGCGCGAGGTGACGAGGAGGGCGTAGAGCATCTTCTGTGGCTGCGAGTACCTAGTCTTGCTATCTGACAAGACCTCGCTGCCGTAGTAGACAGGTCACTGGACAGGGTAAGGTTTGCCTTCTTCAGGTCGCTCTACCACCAGAACTGAGCTGACCACGAGGGTGGTTGCGAAGATGTAGAGCAGAAGCATTTCCTTTGGTGCCGGGGGCACCATCACTGGGGGCGACGTAAGGAAGGTCTTGAGTTTCTCCAGGGCCTGGTCGGCCTCTTTTGTCCAGACGAACTTGTCCGCCTTCTTCAGCAGCTTGAAGAAAGGCAGGCCTTTCTCTCCAAGTTTGCTGATGAATTGACCTAGGGCCGCCATCATGCCGGTGAGCTTCATGGCGTCCTTCTTCCCAGTAGGTCGCTTCATCTTGCGAATGGCGTCCACCTTGGTGGGATTTGCCTCGATGCCCCGGTTGCTGACCATGAAGCCCAGGAGCTTGCCGGACGGGACACCGAAGACGCACTTCTCTGGATTGAGCTTCCAGCAATAGTGGCGGAGGTTAGCGAAGGTCTCGGCAAGGTCAGCTATGAGCTTATCCTCTTCAGTGGTCTTGATGACCACGTCATCGACGTAGGATTCTACATTTTTGCCGATCTGGGTTTCCAGACACTTCTGGATGGCCTTCTGGTAGGTCGCATCGACGTTCTTGAGACCGAAGGTCATGGTGCCGTGCGGCATTATGAACGCCGTCTTATCCTGGTCAGAGACCTTCAGGGCTATCAGGTGATACCCTGAGTAGCAGTCGAGGAAGCATAGCAGGACGCTCCCGGCCATGGAGTCCACGACTTGGTCGATACGAGGAAGAGGGAAGGGGTCTTTAGGGTAGTGCCTGTTGAGATCGGTGTAGTCGATACACATTCTCCATTGACCGGTTTTCTTGGGTACCAGCACAAGGTTGGCGTGCCAAACCGGGTTTTTACACTCACAAATGAATTCGACAGCTAGGAGCTTTATTATTTCTACCCTAATGACCTCCTTGCGATCTTTCGCAAAGTGGCACAGCTTCTGCTTGACAAGCTTGGCCATCTTGCTTACATCCAAGGAGTGCTCAGCCAGCTCCTTGGGGACACCCGGCATATCCGATGGGCTCCATGCGAATATATCCGTGTTATCTCGGAGGAAACTGGTGAGCGTGAGTTCCTATTTCAACCCAAGGTCGTCACCGATCACCACCGTCTTCTACGCGTCGGGCAGGCCGAGGCGGACTCTCTTCGTCGAAGGTGCAGCGCCCAGGGCGGTGTCGGTGCGTTGTTGCTCCGGGATGGTCAGGTCGCTTGGAGCGACCTTCTTGGCCTCAGCGACCAAGATCACAGAGGCGTCGACGCAGGCGGAGGTCACGGTGATGTCGAGGGCCTCGGAGTCACACTTGAAGGAGACCATGAGGTCGCCGTAGATGGAGAGGACCCCGTTTAGAGCAGGCATCTTCAACACCAAGTAGGTGTAGTGCGGGATGGCCATGAATCTGGCCAGCATCGGGCAACCTAGGATCGCGTGGTAGGAGGACTTGAAGTCAGCGACCTCAAAGTTGAGGTAGTCTGTGCGGAAGTTGTCCTCAGTACCGAAGGTGACGGGGAGGGAGACCCGACCCAGGGGGTAGGTCGCTTTCCCCGGGATGATGCCGTAGAAGGGCTCATCACACGCCGTGAGCTTGTCGAAGTCGAACTTCATCTTCTTCACTGTCTAGACGAAGATGATGTTGAGCCCGCTCCCCCCAATCGATGAGGGTCTGGGAGAGCAGGGCCCCTTCCACCGTGGGCCCGATGACGAGTGGGTAAGACCCAGGATCTGGGATGTGGACCCAGTGATCAGCTCTAGAGAACGTGATCGCCTGCTCAGACCAACACAGAGGTGCCGTTGTCTGGGTGTGGATGAGGCGGACCTCGCGCTTATCCTTGCGGTAGCGCCTTCTACTGACGTGGGATTTGAGGCCTCCGACGATCATGTTGATCGTGTGAGTAGGTGGCTGGAAGGGCCCGTTGGGGTTGCCCGTCGGAGGTGGAGGCGGCAGGTCGCGCTCGTCACGACGTGCTTCGGGGCATGGGTTGTCGCGGCGATCATCATGACGGTCGTCGCGGCGGTCTCGGTCGTCATGGTCATCCCGGCGGTCGTCGCGGTGGTAGTTGTTGTTGTAGCGGCGTGAGGAAGACCGGTCGTCGTCTTTCTTGGATCGCTTGGGGTCCTCAGGGGTGCTGAAGGCCTTCTTGAACTGCGAGGACTCACGGAGGGTATGATTGGACCCCTCGTGGAACCCACAAAGACTATCGAGAGTTGCGTCGAACTCCTCCTGGTTGAACATCGAAGGTCAACGCTCCTCAGCCGCAAGCACCTCGGAAGGTCGTTTGCGCAACTTGAAACCGGAATCCCCTGCTGCACCAGATGTGCCAGCGTCGCGCGCAGCGTTGGTGTCGAACTGGCTCACCATCACCTCTTCAGTGTTGATAAGCTTGTTGACGACCTCCATGAGGGCCTTGATGATGGTGGAGTCAGACTCATGGATCTTCTCAAAGAGCCTGCGATGTTTGATGCCCTTCTTGTAGCTTTCGACGATCTGGTCATCTCTCACGCCAACACAGGTGTTGCGGTTCTCGAAGAACCGGTTGTTGTAGTCACGGAGCCGCTCCTTAGGCTTCATGATGATCCTCCTGAGGTTGAAGGTGTTTCCAGGGTGATTGTAGGTTGCCTGGAAGTTGGAGGTGAAGGCCTAGAACAGGTCGGCCCAGGACTTGATGCTGCCCGCCGGGAGGTTGTTGAGCCAGAGCGACGGAGCTTCACCCATCACTAGCGGGAAGTAGTCCGCCATGTGATCGAAGCTGCCGCTGGCTGCCTTGACGGTGACGTAGTAGGTCGACAGCTAGATGTTGGGGTCGGAGCGCCCGTCGTACTTCTGGATGTTCGGCTTGAAGTTGTCGGGGTAGTCCACAGACCTAAGTCGGGGAGCTAGCGTGGGGAAGACCAACAAGGGGGGGAGAGGGGAAGGTGGAGGGAGGAGTGGCGGCCACCAGGATCCATAGCAGCACCAGCGAAGGCCCTCATCAATAGTGCCACGCCCAACGTCGAGACTCGACGCGAGGCCCACCACCTGTGGGACCACGCACGCTGGCAGGATGAGGGAGCCGCAGCCACCTACGTGGGGGAGGGACAGCAGCCGTCGACTGGAGGGAGGGAGCCGCGGCCGCCAGAGCGGAGGAGGGTCTGCGGCCGCCGGCTGGGGGAAGGATGCCACGGTCGCCAGCATGGAGGAGGGGTTGCGGCCGTCAGCGGAGTAGGTGCCTATGGGGGCACCGTCCAGGAGGCCGACGGGGGTGCTGTCAAGGATGCCGGCTATGATGTTGTCAAGGAGGCTGGCCGAGACGGCTCCGGCGAGGCGGAGGTCGTGCGGGAGGGTAAACCTTCGCCACCGGGAGGGAGACCGCCAGAGGCGGAGGAGGGGATCGACGAGGCAGAGCACCGGGAAGTCCTTGGGCACCACCAGCAGGGCGGAGGAAGTCAAGAGCCGTGGCCGCTAGTAGGAGGGGGTCCGTGGCCGCTGGCAGGAGGGGGGAACCATGGTCGATGGCGAGGTGGTGCTCCGGGAAGCCGCGAGGTCAGGACGCCGCAGTCGTGGACGGGTCGTAGCCGGCGGCGAGGGGGAGGGGGCGGCGTCGAGGAGAGGCCGCAGTCGCCGGAAGGTAGGGAGGGGCCGAGACCGCCACGGCCGCCACCTAAAGCAACCGCGTTAGCTGGCACGACATAGTGGAGCATCCTCCCCGCCGCGGTAGAGGAGCACCGGGCACCTAGGAAGCCCTCCCAGCACCGAAGCAGCGACAGGCGCCGTCGGTGCACGGTGAGGAGCAGCTCCTCGGCCGGGTCGAGCAGCGCGAGCTCCCTCGACGACGTCGCGCCCCGCCGTGGCCCCGCCCGTAGGTGTCGGCCTGGAACGCCAGCCCACCCGTGCGGCTGTCAACCCGCACATTCCAGATGCAGAGCTTGAGGAACGGTAGAGCCGGCCTCCACAGGCGGACCCAACCTGGACAGGATGCGACATCGCCCACCACCCGCGCGAAAGAGAAGAGAGGCGCGGACGGCGGTGGCGATGCATGCCGCCAGGTGACCCCCGGCAGAACAGCCCATCGGAGCAGCCCTTGGAGTTGTGGCGCTTTGTGGCGAAGGAAGCGGTGGAGCCCGTGCACGACGGCCACGCGCGCGAGCCTATCAGTGTCGATGTTGGCGGCACGGAGCGAGGCGCTCGTAGGTGTCGCTAGTGCGGTACGGGTAGTAGAAGGAGCCACACAGCGCCTGCTGCACCTCCCCGACGATGTCGCGGTGTGTCCGCCACGGGGCAGGGGAGGTTGAAGCACCAGAAGAAGGCCTGGTGGCGCAGCCCATCCGCAGCGGAGGCGACCGCGACCCTAGACCCGCGCAGACTCACCGGCAAAGGGCGGCGGTGCCGGCCCCAAACCAGATCTTGGGTTAACCGCGGGCCCATGCCAAACCACCGCACCCCATGCCAGATTCGTGAGGAGGGAGAGAGACCAGCACCGGAAAAGGAAGGAGCCGACACAGGAGGGCACGCCGCCGACGACGACCAAGAAAAGCGACCTCGACATGGTGGTGGAGTGGAGAGGAGGGAGAGGGAGGAAGAAGAAGAGGAAGACACGATGATGTCGGTTGTGCAACGCCACTGCTGGGCACCGCCGCCCACGGTGGGGATGGTAGTGGCGACCGATGGGAGCCCCTATGGAAGGGTCTGGTGGCGCGGGGTGTGGAACCCCTCGAGTCGCCTCCGTGGAGACGACGCGAGGGTCAAGCCCGACTGTGGTGGGATCCGTCTGACACCTGCTAACCGCTCCCTTTCATGTGCCCATTTGCTCGATGCCTCTTAGCCCCAAGATTTTGTAAGCACCACACTCGCCGCCTACTTCATCCATATATGAATCCAAAATCTAACCTATCCAAACCATCCAATTATAGAAAGGGAAGGGGGCAAGTTAGCTCCAATTACTCACTACACATCATCGCCCAAAATCTGTGTAGTTCAATGGCAGGCTGTCCAGAGAAAAGAAAATGGAGCTGGAGAAAGGAGCTACACTATCTCGCCCAGGAGAGGGAGACGGAATCCACTGCTAGTGGATATATATACAAATGAATGAAGTATATATAACTTAGTGCCGTGGCGGAGCCAGGAAAAAAAATTAGCTGGAGCGACACCTAATGACGGACCAAACCAAAATGAAACACAAACCAATTCACACATCTATATGATGCAATTCCACAAATTTTAACGAAATTTTTCAAAATGTAGTCTCAAATTTGAAGAACAAAGACACAAATTAGCGAGTACTAAGGACCTATGAGTCATGGCGCCATCTAGAAATACTACCAGAGTTTAAAAATACCATCAGATAAGAAGGAACATAGTCGAGCTAGGACAGATTAGCTGGGGCAGCTGCCCCAGCTGGCCCCAATGTGGCTACGCCACTGACTTAGTGAACAATGCAGAGGATCCACATATATAGTTATGCGAATCTGCACCGCTTCACGTTCACATGTACTTTGCTCAAAATTGACCAAATAAACACAATAATGGGTTCATTACAGCTGAAACATTTAAGGATGTGTTTGGAAGTAGACATTGGAGCCTTGGAATCTGAATTGGCATTGATGGTCTCTAATATCAGCTATTTGGATGTCACTAGAATTCGGAATTGGAATCGCTGAGCAATACTGTGCGGCATTCACTTGACTTGCTAGCCACTTCCAGCAAAACCGAGCTCCCCACCTTGGTATTGCGTTGCATTCGTCACGTCATCCCCTTCGTCTCCCTCATGCCGCTCACCCTATATCATCCACGCCACCCGTCTCACTCTGTGCCAGCCCCCTCTATGTTGCTCATCTCCCTCCGCACCGGTCCCTCAAGCTCCCTCCGATGGCCACCCCTTGAGCTTCCTCGGCCGACCCCTCGAGCTCCCTCGGCCGACCTCTCAAGCTCCCTCCGACGATGCACCGGAAAGGGGGAGAAGGCCACGAGGCGAACGAGTAGCCGCACCACGCCTCCAGCTCCCTCCACCGGCTCCACCAGAGCCGGAGACGAAGGTGGCGCCGGAGCCGGAGAAGAAGGTCGTGCCACCCTCTAGCTCCCTCCACTGGTCGCACCGGAGCCGGAGAAGAAGGCTGCGCCGCCCTCCAGCTCCCTCAACTGGCCGTGCCAGAGCTAGAGACAAAGGCCGCACCACCCTCCAGCTCTCTCCCTGCCTCCCTCCGCGGTGAGCGCATGCCCCTTCGCTGGCGAGCCGCCCGATTCCTTCCCTTGCTCCCTCTGCGTTCGAGCTCGTGCCCCTCCATCGGTGAGGCTTTGGTTGTGGATTCTATGCGTGACCAATGTGGAAGAAGTTAGCAAATAGCAATTTTATGATTGTGTACATCCAAACTAAAAACGGAATTGATTTCTTTCCAAGGATTCCAAACTCCAATACAATGACATCCAAACAATAGAATTGAAATTGCATCCTATTTCAATAGTGGCTGATTTGGTATTCAACACAATTCAATTCCATGCCCTCTAATGTCTACTTTCAAACGCAGCCTAAATAGCATTTGTGTCCACGTAGGTATGTATGTGAATCTGCACCACTTCGCTTGGTTGTGTCCACTCAGTGATTTTCACAGAAAGAATAAACCTCCATTAATTCATTTTTTAGAACACAAGCCTCAATTACTTGCGCTCCATACGTGCTCACTGACCTTCAGGATGTTTCCCATTAGAGCAACTCCAACAATGTAGGTTCTTGGCTGCGGGGTGTGGTGTGGTGATCGGGGTGTGGCTTCCGACCACTTGACACTACGTGAAAAACAGACATTGGTAACGGGCATAGATGGCCATTGGTAACAAGCAAAACGCCCGTTACTAATCAAGTGTTACAAATGAGCCAACAAAGGTAACAGGCTGATGCCCGTTACTGATGACACATAATTGTAACGGGCTTGAACAAAGACCGTTACCACAACTACTTACCAGTCACCTGAAATGGCTGTTTCTCCGGGCCCACCGGGGCCTTTGGTAACGGGCGTAGACACTGAGCTCGTTACTCATAACACGTATTAGTAACGGGCGTCTAACAAAGACCGTTACCGAAACTAGTTACCGATCACCTGAAATGTCTGTTTCTCTAGGCCCACATGGACCTTTGGTAACAGGCACAGAAACCGAGCCCGTTACATGAACTCAACATCGAAGACGCGGAAAATACTTCCATAACGCTTCTCTTCTGTCTTGACCAAAGGAGACGCGTCGTGTAAGTGTGCATCTCCTCTGTCTTGACGAAAGGAGACACCTCTTGTCAGTGCGCGTCTCCTCTGTCTCGACCAAAGGAGACGCGTCATGTGAGTGCATGTCTCCTATGTCTCGACGAAAGGAGACGCCTGCTGTGAACCCACGTCTCCCACTGTCTCGACCAAAGGAGACGCATCTTGTCAGTACGCGTCTCCCTCTGTCTCGACCAAAGGAGACGCGTACTATGCACGTGCGTCTCCTCTGTCTGGACCAAAGGAGATGCGTACTGTGTACGTGTGTCTCCTCTTATCGACCAAAGGAGACGCCTACTGTGTACATGCGTCTCCTCTTATCGACCAAAGGAGACTCCTACTGTGTATGTGCGTCTCCTCTTATCAAAGGAGGGAGACGCGTACTGTGAACTTGCGTCTCCTCTATCTCGACCAAAGGAGACGCATTGTCTACTTTCACAAAAATTAGGTCCAGCATCCACATTCACAAAACTCCACAAACTGAATATAAATCCACAAAATTCACATGCATCATCTGACAAAATTCAGGCATTCAGCATCCTCGTCTAACTAGTAAGGTTCACAACAATATTACTGGCTTAACCAAAAGGATTGGTATGTACAATTTCAGCCATCATACCATCATTAATGTGAAATATTCCTGAGGGTGTGATCACCTGGTTCATGAGGAATGAGGCAGTTCTTTCCCTAATGTAGAGCAGCGTGTCTTGGTGGAGCTGACAAGTAGGTAGGTGAAATGCCTGAATATAACAATGTTAGCAGTCAGCACATAGGTGGTTACCGAACATAAGCAAGAATTGAGTTCAGTTGTAGCTGTTACAAATGCACATCCCAAGAAAGTACCTCAGGGTCCTTCAATTTATCTTTTAATGTAAGCATGTGATAGGCACAATAGAAGCCGCAGACTCTGGATTGGTAATGTTGTTGGTGGCACTGCGATAAATATACAAAGACAAATAGTGGTGAGAAGGAATAAACTCAAGCTTTAGTACTAGCTTCCACAAGCAGGAAATAATAAGTAATACGTACATTAACATCCTTGTCATGTTTCAAGGCGCGATGGGGCAACTTGTTGTCGTCGCAGTAACTATTCCAAGCACTACAACAAAACATGCAACAATGGTTAGGGCACCATTAATAAACTCTGTAGAGTTTGTTGAGGAGGTTTGTAGGTTAAGAAAGAAAGAACTTACTCATCAATGGCATGTTCCAACTCAGAGAAACCAATGCCTAGGATCCTATATGAATCAAGATACAAGACCCTGTTCTGCTTTGGAAGGATCGCCACTGCAATCCAGTGCTGCCCAGTGTTATAGCAGGAAATGAGGACTCTCTTTTTAGCATATGACTGGTAGGCATGCTTCGTATAGGACACAAAAAAATCCAAGTGATTTTCTATAATTGACTTGCTAAAGCATTCAGGATCGAGGAAGGCAACGGGTTCCTTCTTCTGCCGTACTTCTACAGCCATATTCCTAATATTAAGAAAGAACAAAGTGTAAGGAGGCAAAATACATAGTAAAGATAAACTAAGGCAGAAAGCACATTTAGATAGAAAATGATTAGTAAGAACTAGATTAAATTTTGAAGCAACTTACAGGATGAAACAGCAGAGAAGTCCCATATCCAAATCATCCAAGTTGAAGAGATCGTACAAGTCGCTGATGATCACAGACAACAGGTCGTATTTTTCATCTTCTCTCCCAGGCCACCAGCCATGCTTGGGCCATATTATGCCCTGAATCAGAGACTCATCCTTGTCCTTACAACGTCCCATATAGAAATTGTGGAGATTAGTGACAAAAGGAGCAGTATCCGGATGCTTGAGTTCAGCAGGACTGAGCATTTGTTTTCAAAATTTGTAGCCTAGGTTAATATGAGCCATAGCAACATTGGCCGCCTTCTTCTTGGTGTTTCTCTCATATGGCTTTCTGGCAGGCTTCTGAGACCTTTTATTTTCAGCAAGTTTCTTTTCCTGCCGCTTTGAGATGGCTGAAGAAGGTTTCTCATATCACTTTCTGGTAGACCTTTTATTTTCAGCGAGTTTCTTTTCCTGCTGCTTTGAGATGGCTGAAGAAGGTTTCTCAGGTGGTGTCTGACTAGCAGCTATTACAGAGATATTGGGCCCAGATGTACCTGCATCTTTCTTCGAATTGTCGTCGACAGATTTCTCGGCATTAGCCAACACATGACTCTGGGCTCCTGCTTTGGCATCATTGTTTTGAGCACTTTTGTTTCGGGATGGAGGTTTTGTTGTTTCATGAGGAGGAGGAGAAGGTGGGGATGTAATTTGCGATTCTAGGGGTGGAGGAGGAGGAGGTGGGTTACCAGGTGGGGAATGAATCTGTCCTGTAATTTGCGTTTCTGGGGGTGGAGGAGGAGGGGGAGGTGGGTTACCAGGTGGGGAATGAACCTATCCTGTAATTTGTAGTTCTAGGGGTGGAGGAGGAGGAGGAGCTAGGAAACCATGTGAGGAAGAAACCTGTCTTGTAGTCTGTGAACTAGAAGGAATCTGTACCGTAGTGTGCGAACAAGATTTTGAAATTGGTGCTCCCTTGATGTGAATGTGACACCTCTTCGACTGTATCCTCTGGTGTAGAGCATGTCTAAGTGTCGTCACCTCGTCATTAGGAGGGTGTTCCAGCGCGTGATCCCTAAAGACAGCATATACATGTAGCACTTCGACCACAGCACAGTCTTCATGAATCGGGACTGTATGTAGCGTAGTCTGCTCTGGCTGAACCACACCAATTGCAGCTTCACATTCAACACCGTGAAATATGATCCGTAGGCCACAGTCTGTGGGTTCAGTCAACGTACCTATAAGGTCTTCCTGTGTGGGGGAAGCAATGTGCACTACCTCAGTCCACAACTCTGTAGTGCAGTTGATCAAACCTACATTATCTGCGGACGCACAACTGCTCTTCAGTCCGGCGGGTGAAGGGCTTGTGCGATTGGACACTGGTGCAAACACCACCTGGTACCCTCGTGCCATCATGTCAAGCATTTCCTTCTCCATCTCAGCCTTGAGTTCTTGCTTGATTTCTTCCATCATCTCTTGCTTATCATCTAATAAGTCGGTACTGGCCCTCTTCCTCTTCTTGTACATGGAAGCGTGGTGAGGCCATGCAAACTTCTAGCCCCGGTAGCTGGAGACACCAAACACGCGACCTGGTTGTTCGAGGCGGCCCAAGCACTGACTTAGCACATCATTCTCCCTCAGCCATGAAGTCATTCCTGAAGATTCTACATGTGCATTCTTTTCCATGATGTCTACAGCCACATTTTCATTTGCTTCTTTGTTGCACACTATCACGGCAACACCGTCTTCCACCACTAGCTTACTCCTTGCTCGCACCCAATTCCTAGAACGATCATCAGCGATGGCATCATATGGGTTGGCGATCCCAGCCACATCTAATTTCCTGTCCTCTTCCTCCCACTGTGATAGTTTCCTACAATAACCAGCTGGACCCATGCTGTGCTCGTTTGTGTTCAGGCTTCGAAGTGACTTGAACTTGCCACTAGCAGATGAGGCTTCCTCGGTTTCCTACTATTTCACAAACTCTGTCCACTCTTCCAGCTTGATAAAGTCGTGCTTTCCAAATGGCTTGAGTCCTTTTCTGACAAAATCTCGCCTAAGCTGAAATCTGAATTGTCTCCATGTCTTGGCTGCAATCTTCCACAAAAGCTTGAATGCCTACTCTTTCATGTCTTCCTGGAACTCCAAGTGTTTCTGCATATAGGTTTCAAACAAGTACCACTTTTGTTCATCGCTTAGTTTTTTGATTTCTGGCAAATCCAAAGGTATCTTTTGTCTAGCAATGAGCCCTACAAGCACCCTGAACTTGCGCTTTTGTGTCAATGGTACTGGCATCCCCCCTCTCTCAACCTCAGTGACTACCATTTTGTCTCTTGGCCACTTTGTGGCTGTCCTTGGCACTCTGGCTCGGCCCGTAGCCCCACCCACCTGCTCTTGTTCTTCACTAACAGTGGCATATCCATCTTCTTCATTATATACATCTTCTTCAAATTGGCTAGGTCTATAGTCCTCGACAGATTTCTCCTGTGAATTAATTGTTAAGGGATTATGAGAATGGTCAGCTCAGTGTCCAAGAATAGCACAAAAAGCAGATCATACTGCTAGCTCTCCCAGGAGACATGCTACAACAGGAGACAAGTAGAGCACATTTTTAGTTTACAATGCATAACAACTAAGCATTTATCTAATCAACACCCACAGAACTGTGTACAAGACCATACAAAAGAGAAAACAATTACAGTGACTAGTTTAGCCGACTATAATCTCATTGGTTCTATGGTAAACTATTAACATAAATGCAAAATTCAGAAACCAAAAAATTAGTTCAGGCAATGCGACCTTACCATTTTAAAGAGGAAGATGCTCGCTGCCTCTGTTGTTGATGAGGTACTTATTCAAGTTGGAGAGAATGCCCAAATGTACATATGGAACAAGAGCAAAACCAAATATAAAAGTGAATCCAAAGGAAAATGCCAAGTATACATTTTGAAACTCGAAACCCTAACCGAGTATAGTCAAGAATGTATCTTAATGATGTAGGAGGGATTTCTAGCATGCAGTTCACGTTGTCACTGTCGGAGTGGAGGGATCTCTAGTCGCCACGTCCTCGCGTCGACCTCGCGGCTGGATCCCTCCTCCTCCTAGTAGTCGTCGCTGGAAGGTGAGGGGTGGTGTGGCGCACGTCTCAGCGAAGGGGTGTAGCGTGTGTCGCGTCGCGGGGGGAGGGGGTGAGGGGAGGTAGTCGAGGGTGAGGAAGCGGCAGCAGAGGGGGCAAGGGGGAGGAAGCGGCGGTGGCGCGACGGGGAGAAAGATGATGACGTAAGGGGAGAGTGAGGAGGCGACTGCGTGAGGGAGGCGCCTTTCCCTACTAACCCTAGCGTGAGTGCGCGTGTGTGGGCCTTAAAACTGAAAGGCCCAATATTATTAGGAAAACACATCAGGCCGGGGCTAGTTCTATTCGAATGAAGAACTGTTCGCTTCATTTTCCCCTTTTAATCTGCAATCAAAGATTTGAATCACATATTTCTCCGTCATTTGTAATCCAAATTTGATTCTATTTGTTTTTGATTTATTCTAAAAACAACTTCTATTCATTTATGATATTGTTTCGTATATAACTCCATTTCCTGGATGGTGTTTATACGGATTTATCTTGTTTCTTACAAGTACAACATAGAAATAATATTTGTTTTACACAACCATTACTAACGAAACTTTGTATTACACACAAATAAATACTATTGCCCCGGCCCCTTCATCTACCCGCGAAAAAACCATAACTGCATACACTCCTCATCGTTCTCATTCCTCGGCATGTTCACTCTCTGCGCGGGGTAGGAGATCCGGGATGAGAAGATGATGGTTGCCATTCCCGGTGATGCCTAGCAGGCCGCACCAGCCGTCACTACTGGAGGACCTCCCTCAGGAGGTCCACATTGAGATTGTGGCGCTCGTCAGTGCGACCTCAGAGCGGCCCTTGGCTGAACTTCGCAGCCTACGCGGTACCTGCTCGACCATGCGTCGCTTGTGCAGCAACCGTGACGTTAGCCGGTGTTTGTCGATAGAGGCGATAAGAGATGAGATTGCTTGGATGTGGGACCTCACCGCTTACACAGCCTTCCTTGCTATGCTGACCGATCTCGGCAATCCAGGAGCTTGCTTCTACTCCGGGATCAACGCCGTGTTCATGGAAAACATGCAAAGCGATTGTCTCCGGCGCGCCGCCGATGGTGGGCACGATGCGGCAGCCTATCTGTACGCCATCTTGCTATACAAGGACAATGGCGGTGCCGCCGCTGATGACACTGCGAAGCGGTGCATGAGGCAGGTCGCGGGCGGTGGCGGGATGACAACACGGGTGAGCAACGAGGGTTGTGTGCCTTTGCGCAAGAAGGCCGCGAGAGCTATTTGGAGGACGACGTGGCGTATTTGGGGAGACCCGCTGCCACCGCCGGCACAGGTGCGCGGAGATTAGCTGTGCGCAGGCAACGACTACAGCGTGGATAAATGATTTGAGGAAATTGCTCTGTATTGCAGCGAAGCCTGTAGGCTCCATCGTGAAATGGTGAAGCTCGAATGGGCAATTGGAATAGGAAACAACTACTACTCATCAGTAAATTAGCCTTGCTTTTGCTTTTGCTTTTGCTTTTGCTATGTAATTGCTCTGTTTTGCAGTGAAGCCTGTAGGCTTTGCTGCGAATTGTTGAAGTTCGAACGGAGTATCAGAATAGGAAACTAAATCTATGTTTTGTTTTTGCTTTTGCACCTGTAAACTAAATCTATGTTTCTCGTATTGTCTGTGTGAATTTATGGAAGAGCAACAAAGGAGACGCGGATCCAGTTCTATTCGAATGAAGAACAGTTCACTTTTCCCCTTTTAATCTGCAATCAAGATTTTAATCACGTATTTCTCCGTCATTCGTAATCCAAATTTGATGATATTTGTTTCTGATTTTTTCTAAAATCAACTTCTATTCATTTATGACATTGTTTCGTATATAACTTCATTTCCTAGATGTTGTTTATACGGATTTATCTTGTTTCTTACAAGTACAACATAGAAATAATAATTGTTTTACACAACCATTACTAATGAAACTTTGTATTTCGTAATGTTAAGGTGAACACAAGGTTGTGTTAAAATTTCAAATGTATATGAGTTCGAACATGTTGTGAAGTGTGGAAAACTTCAGTGTTGAAGTATAACATTCTAGGAAACTATGTGAGAGATCTACACATTTGTACACATGTATGATATTCCTTTTGAGAAAAATTTTATGACAAGTTTAGGGACCCAAATTATGTTGCCAAGTCAATTTGTAGAATTTTTAGACCAACCTAAGACGTTAATAGAATTATTATATCTCAAACATGAGATAAAAATTTGTATTTTGATAATTTTGGTTACACAAGTGTGTCTGCTGATATTTTATTCGAATACTACATGACCAACTATGATTTTTTCATATTTTTAATGAATTTTTAGGTGCTGTTTTATGGGCTCTAATATTTGAGGGAAGCAAGTTTCATTTCAAAAAAATAGTGTCGGGCCCACGTGTTAGCGTTAGCAGCCTATATAAAAAAGATAACCATTGCCTGCCCGCTCGGACCCACGTGACAACAAATGAGACGCGAGTTCTCGAACCCGCGTCGGCAATGACTCTCGATTTTGGAAAATGAATATAACATCCCGAATGGGATAAGCGCAGCACACACGACGCTCTGAGCTCGCTGCTTCTTCTTCCCCACTCTGAGCTCCACTGCCACCCGCCCTTCCTTTCCCCACCGTCGCGCACATGTCGCACTACGCCGATTCGTCTGGAGGTGGACGTGGCAGGAGCAGGTTTCAAGGTGGCCGAGGCAGCCGCATTCACTCCATCGGCTTGGATCCAGTCGTTAAGCTAAGCGGCTTCCCACTCGTCCCTTGCCCGGACTGTGGTATGGCTAGGGTGGTGGAGGGGAGGACGCAGAAGGAAGGTGAAAACCACGGTCGTCTTTATTTCAAGTGTGCGAGGAATGCGGTGAGTAGTCTGTGCTGTGTTTCCCAAATCTTAGTTAGGGTTCTTATGTGCTTTTGATTTGCACAGTTCCCCAAGCTTTGTGGATATTATCGTTTCGAGAAGGAGTATCTCCAGATGTTGAAGGATGCTGGCATCATATCTTTTCAACCGTTGAACTGGGCAGACGTGATCGATGAAGTAGTTGATTCAGTGGATTGCCAACTTGGGAGCGACAATCAGAGGAAAGCACCGGACGACAAGCAGAGGAAGAAAGCACTAGAGGAGAAGATGGACAATGTGATCTGGAAGATGAACTTGATTATTGTGGGTGCTGTTTGTGTAGTATTTGGATGTTTACTGGGGATGTATGCTGCAAAGAAGTAATTGTGATGTGAAAAGTGGTGCTTTAATTTGTTTCATCTATGTGAATGAAGAATGAAAAATTTGTCACAGATGACAAACTTAAACGTATGAATGAAGAATGGAATGGAATGACAATTGGGTCACGAATCTTAATGTGTCACATATCACAAATTTAATCAATTCATCTGTGTTGACATTTCAGTGTGAAATTAACCAGCCTGCACCCGCGTCTCCAATGATTTTATATAGAGTTTTTCGAAACTCAGAATCTTTTCATTAACAAATAGAGTAACAAACATTGCAATTCATTGTAAACTGGTGCCATAGATATTGCAACGCATTAGGAGGCACAGATGGATCTACCCGCGTCTCTTAGATGTAGTTCATCACAAGTTCAACAAACACACAGGAGGAACACATATTAACAGAGGAACATGTTCATGACAAACAAGCAGAGTTCCACGAACAAACAGAGGAGGACGAACAAACAGAGAGGAGGAACAAATTAACTAAGCAAAGGTAGAGGACTTGTCGCCGCCACCGGAGGAACCCCACCATCGGAGTCGGAGCCGTCAAGGCTGCGTTCGTCACCGCCGTCAAAGCCGCCATTGTCATCGTCGTCGTCGTCGCCGTCGCCATCATCGTCGGCGCAAACCACAACTCTCTCAAGCTCCCCAGCCAACGCATGGATCTTGAAGGTGAAATCCTTCACGGTTGTTGGCATTTCTTAGTGTTGATCACTTAAGAACAGATTTGGAATCCATCCTTAGCGTCAGCGCTAGAAATGCCTGTTGGCATTTCTTAACGTCACAACTAACGACGCCGAGTTAGTGTGAACATCAAGACTTGCCAAAGGTAAATCTAAACGATCATGAACGAATCTGCAAGCGCACAGATAAACCATTGTAGCATTTCCCCAAGGAAGGAGAATATTCCAAGGGTATCGTATCCATGGAAGGCAATGGCAGATATCATAGACTTATGGTTTTGCACTGAATGTAAACTATAGATAGATATAGGAAACAACAAAGTCAAAGGCAGGGGTAAGATAAAGATATAAAAGGGTAGTGTGACACACACTCAGATCTACCTCTACTCTAGTATTCTACGGCATAGGGGGAACATACGAGTTAGCTCTAGGTTCTAATGTACTAAACATACAAAGCTAGAAGATACAAGAGATAGGCATGAGCATTGCATGAGAGGGTAAAGTTCAGCGCCCAGGTACAAACGGGGAGCTAGCCCGCAACGACCAGCACTCTGCGAAACTAGACTTTAGACTCCTACAGCAATGCCCCAGCGCAGAGGGTTCCAAAGGGTCCAACAGCTGTCACCACTACAGCGTACCTCAATCGTTATGGGGGGTATGCTCATAACTAACGTAGCCACACAACCCAGGCACCATGCCTGTGTTGCTACTAGACTTCACCTGGCCCGGGCTATTGTGACCCAGGGTGAGAGCCACCAGAAGATTGGTCAACTTAGACCGAGTACCGTAGCTTGAACACAAACCTCATGCAACACTATCATGCCATCTAACAAGATCAACTAAGGCTAGACATACGAACGGATACGAACTCTCTTATGTCTAGTCAACAAGATCAAAGGGTCGTGTTCGTGAAGAACACGAGCCTCTAACTTATGAACAAACACAGAAGGAATGAGTTTATCATCCTTCAAGTGGATCAAAAGGTAGTGTTCATGAAGAACACAAGCCTATAAATGATGAACAAAGGATGAACTCAAGAACATATCAAGCATATGATCTACCATGACTTTATATGAAATAGCTGAATAACTGAAGTAGATCAAAGTCATACAATGAAATAAAGATAAAAGAGAACTCATACCTAGACTCCAAAGTGGACTTGGAACCTGAAGAAGAGCTACTCTAGCCTACCCCCTAGCCTTGGAAATAAAATTGAGAGGAGAATGAGAGAGTGGTGTGTGAGAAATGGGGCCCCTCCCCTTCTATTTATAGGCAAGGAGGAGGCTTGCTTCGGGACTCAAACTCCACCAAAACACCCGGGAGTGAGGCAATGGACCAATGGGGAGCAACCACGTGGAGGGACACGATGAAATGGGGCAGAGGTGGTTCGGCCGATCCTAGGATCGGCCGGCCCCTCCAGGCCTCCTTTCGAGGTGTGTTTCCTCTAGGTGGCTGCCTTGTGGGTCCTCTGATCCATCCCCGGTGCATGGCTTGATTTGGTATCCGAGGTGGGCCCTTTGATCCATGTAAAGTCCATGTGGCGCTCTCTGATTCGTCGTGAGTGCCTCCCTTGCATCAGTGACGTGGAATGCCATGTGTTTCCTTGGTGGCAGCCACCTCCTCAGCTGAGTTGGCACGGTTCTTCCATAGAAGGTGGGTTTCCATCTCTTTTAATGGGTATTTCACCTACATACAAATAATCTCCAATGACAAGTGGAACTACATTATTCAAACCAAAATGCAAGTAAATAATGCATATGCCTCCATTTATGTGAGAATATTGATGGCTAAAAGTAGTACTTAACAGCCATCAACAAACTCCCCCAAGCTAACCTATTGCTCGTCTCAAAGCAAGACATTAGGGACTTGGGTTGGTTGATCAGGAGTTGCTACGATGTCATATTCTTAACTTATGGCAAACATACAGCTAAGTACTCTACCAAGAGTGGAACAAGTTGGCAATGTTCTTACCTTTCTCCTGATGACATGGGGCATATAGCTTCACCTGCCTTACGCGGTTGAGAGACAGAATGGTTATATAGCAAATGCATAATCACTCATACCTTGATCAGCTATCAATCCGAAGGTTTTGCAAATTTTTCGAAAGAAAATCAGAGTTCCTCAAATGATACTCTCGGATCGCTCAAAGTGTATGGTTCCTCACCAAGGCATCAATGCTGCCTTTCTTCACATCCTACTCCTAATAGGCTTATGTGGAGCTGTAGGTAGGGAAGAAATGTGGCATACTTGTCTCTCATATTTTGCTAAGTCAAAGACCGGATCCTTGGAAGAAACAAACATACATCCTGATCAAGATGTGCATATGTGTGTGATGGATATAAGCATGGTAAGGTGGATACTAGGCCCGGAAATAGGTGCTAGATATTACAATGTTTTATATGAGGAAATGAGGGAATGATGGTAAGGTGGACACTAGCCCCGGAGTAGGTACTAGTTATTACCATCTGTATGGTGGAACTCTTTCTCTTGCACATATCAACCCCTTTCTCCTTTTGAAATTTTCGAGACTTGAGCTAGCTCTTCTTTATTTATTTTTGCCATGCTTTTGAGCATGCTTTTCTTTTTCTTTCTTTTCTCTCTTTTTTTCAGCTAGCCCTTTGTCTCTATCGGAGATATTTGGAGAGGGATCAATGATGCAAAGATGCATAGAGTTTTATTTGTGGAAGAATGCATAAGCAAATGGAACAAATGATGAATGCTAACTTCCAGTGTAGAAGTTTAGCATGAACGTGTATGTGATCTTGATCAGGGGAGTATGAGTTCTAACAAGGGTCACAACAATTTGACAAAGCTCAATGAGAGAACAAGCTGCCTATGTGGAGGCTAAGAGCTAGAATCTACATATGGCCGTGGATAGGAAATGCTCATCATTGAGGAACTCATCATGTTTTGATTTTCAAAAGGGAAAACTCCGGATGTCAAGCATCACTAAGTACAAGATCATAGCACTCTATTATACCATATCATGTCTCACAACAACTTAGGCAAGGTTCATGCTTTCTGCTACCCATAGTTTTCAAGCTGAGGTTTGAACATGCAAGCCAACAAACTCAAAACTTAGGCAGGATACAAAGTTGTAAGCAAGACATACGAGAAGAATACACAAAGAAACTATTCATCATTTCAACCATAGAGGCAAAGTGTTCTTACTATCCATATCAAAGCAAACTAAGCAAACGATGATGAAAGCAAATGAATATTTCTGGTCTTTTTATTTTTGCAGATTTTTTTGGGTTTTCATTTATAAGATATTCTGAAAATAAAGGAAGATACAAGTTACCTCAGGACGGGGTCCTCCCCCAACCTAGCTTTAGGCTCACTGCGGAGGAGGGAAGAAGAATCCCTGACTCGCGTAGTAAGCCCTCTGCTCCTCCATGTATCGCTACTGGTTCTGCTGCATGGCTTCAATCCTTTCACCAGCCTGACGCTGCCACGCTGAGGTAGACTCGACGTGGGTGTTCAGCGTCTCCTCTAGTCCTGTGACCTGGACGGTGAGCTCTCCCATCTGCTGCGTAAGCTGAGCATCACGTGCAGAGTCTGAGGAGTGCCGCCTGAAGGACGAAGACAGAGGTGGACCACTGAAGCTGGAGCTAGCGGGTGTAGCCCACTGAGCACTGCTCGCACTTGCCCAAGCCGTGCCACTCGCACTCGGCTGGTAGGTGGGCTGATCCCAACCAGATGCATATCCAGGGGTAACCCCGAACATGTACGCCGCAGGGGCCCGTCCTGCCACTGGTGGTGTAGCATGCTGTGGCTGTGGCTGTGGTGGTGGCTGTGACTGCTGCTGCTGCTGCATGTGTGCTCTCTTCGCCGCGCTTCTGGTGGATCTGCCTGAAACACTAGCACGACGGCTTTCCTCTTGTGTAACAAGGGGAATGGTTAGCGACTCCGAGTTATACAATCGAAACCTCGGGTTAGGTAACGGGATTTGAATTGCTTAACCCGGAAAGAAGAAAGTAAAAGAAACATTTGGGCCTCTCTTGAGTATATGCCCTTGGATCAAGTATGCCTCATCAATGAGAACTCGGGGCGTCCCAATGAAGGGTACGAGATTCCCGCTAAGAACCTCAAGTCTGAGAGCAATATGAGTCACCAAAGATGTACACTCAATAGGACCTATCATCTTGAAATTCATCATCCACTGCCGAATCATAGCTTTAACGGGAGAGACCTTGATCTGGTTAACAACGGCGTATAATAGCATCAACTCATCACTGTGCACGGGCCGAACATCCTCTCGTGGAAAGAGAGTAATGGCGAGCCACTTGTGCCACAAACGGAGAGTGGGATGCACAATATCATTGCACCGAGGCACAAATTTGCCACTATAAACAAGACCAGAGATGTCTGCCCAGAAAGAGTCTCGAACAAAACTCTCACAAGCCTTCTTCAAAGAAACAACACAATGAGGACAAACCAAGGAGATGACTAAGTTCCTTCCAAGAAACATGATAATCAGTCCCAAAAAGACGAAACTCAAGACCATCCGGAACCTCAGTAAGAGAGCAAAGAAACTGGATGGTGAGGGGCCGAGAGTGAAGCTGTGTAACCAGCACAAACTCCTCCCAACCAAGAGCATACCAAATGGAAGCGAACTCGAGGTTCATACCTGTTTTCTCCATGAGAGCCGGGTCGACATGCTGGGTGTGGGCGAAGACTCGGTCCTTCAGGAGAGCGTAGGCTTGCTCCTCTCGAGCGCCCCACAAGCTGAGGTAGGGGGTGTCGTCGACAACCTCCTCCGCCGCTTGTGGCTCGTCTTGCTCTTCTTGCTCTTCTTCATAATCCATCGTCGATGGGCTCAGCGTCGGCTCGGCGGGGACGGATGAACTCGCACTGGCCCGCGAATGGGAGCGTGTCACCCTTCGAAGAGTGTTCGTCGCCCAATTCATGCTAGCACAACAACAAAGGGACAACAAGAGCAACTCGGTGATGGATTAGTGAAGTCGAATGAAATTCTTATCGAGCTTGCTCCACTAATAGCAATATTTTCAGCAACGCAGTAGAGAGAACACTTGATGATCCAATATTGAGCAAGAAATCCAAGAAAACCAAGAGAGCAAGGAGTAGAGAGGGGAGTGAGAGTGAAATGAGTTGAATGGGTGAAGAACACCCCCTCTCTCCTGCTATTTATAGGCAAACAGGGCAGGCAGCTCGGGGTGGCCAAGGCACAACGGCTAGGAGCCGTTGGAGCCGGCTGGGCCCCGCTAGCCGTTGGCCGGGATCGACCGAACCAACGGTTGGCCGACCCTGGCTCGGGTCCGCTGGCGGCCTGCTTCGGCTGGTGGATCCCCAACGGCTAGCCATGGCTTGCCTTGGTGCACCCAAAAATTCGCCCAAAAATATTTTTCGAATGATTTTTCTTGAATTTTCAAACTCAGAAATTATTTTCAGAAATTTTATTTTGAAAAGGGAAAAGGACTAGATAAATCTAGCATGCAGATGTAAGGTTTTGGAAAAATAAAATATGCAATTTTGAAAATCAAATAAAATTTTGGAAAGGAAAATATGAGATAATACCAGCTTTAACCTTTTAGGTAGTAAGGACCCATCATTTTTAGTCTGACGAGTTGGACTCTTCTCAGCGATCAATTCCACTCAGCACCCCACTCCTGAGAAGTAGAGGGTGGTGCCATCTCAATCATCCGCCATTCTTTCTGAATTTTCTTTTGCTTTTTTAATGGAGATTTCTTCTTTAGGGGTGAAGGCTCCGTCCTTCCCCCAAGCTGCTCAACACTATCCTGCACCAAATAGCATTGCTCTTCTTTGTCCTGAAACTTTAACTTCAAGTTCCTCTTCCCAATGCGGAAACGGATTACTTCGGACCCCACATTGATTCTAGCTCGGACATCATTGAGAAATGGTCGCCCAAGGATGAGCGGCATTCCTCCCTCGTCATTCATATCAAGGACCACGAAATCCGCGAAGATATAAGAGTTCTTGACCTTAACCAATAAGCTCTCAACAATTCCTTCTGGATATCGTATCGTTGAATCAGCAAGTTGGATAGTCCGTGCTATTGGACAGAGAGCTGGATATCCCAGTTGCTCGAACATGGCCTTGGACATGAGATTAACACTTGCACCAAGGTCACAAAGGGCATGTGTAACATCCCTGAAATTTAAGTTATGAAAATGTGAGGAAATTTGAACTTTTATTTAATGATGATGTGTCACCTAAATTTAAACCCTTTCTAGCCTCTCCCCTTAATCCTAGTTAAATAAAACCAAAAATATAAAAATATAAATTCAAATTATGGTAAAGTATGTGGTTTGGTTTTTATGGATTTAATTTGGATTTCATTGAGTGTGTATTGAATTTGAATAAATTCAAATTCAAACATATAGTTTAAACCTAAATTCAAAACGAATTTCAAACCCTATACTAACTTGGGCCTGCAAACTCATGGTGAAGTCCAACCAACCACCTTCAACTCCCGGCCCGTGAACCAACCAACCCCCGACCTTCTTTCTTCACAGCCAAAGTCAGCCCAACGCGGCCCACCTTCTCTTCACCTCGCACCCCGCCGGCTCTGTCTCACCGACGGGTCGGACCGCGCACGCCGTGCTGGTCATCTTCTCCCCTAAGCTACTTTGACCGGCCGCGCCGAGCCGCACCGCCGCACCACACTGCACCGCGCCTCGCGCCCGTGCGCTAGGCCGCGCTGCCCAGCCTCGCTGGCACGCACGTCGAGGGATTTGGCTCGCACGCCAAAGCGGACCCATGCGCTTTTCCCCTCGAGTAATCACTCAATTGCCCCTGGGCAACTCGAGCGCCAAGCAATCTCATGGCCGCACACTGCGCCTTCGCTGCCAAGGCAAAGGAGAGGGAACAAGCCCTGCCCCACGCTATCCCCCGGTCTCCTTGACCCTAGGCTCGCACAAAACCCCGGCGCCCTTCTCCAATTTGGCCTCGTCGCCAGTTGGGGCTCTTTTCCCCATCCCCTGCTCCGCCGCCGTGAGAGGCGAGAAGGGGAAAGTGGAGGAGAAGAGGGGGAAGAGGGGCAGTTGGAGGCGAATCACCACCGCGTCGTCCAGCCGGAGCCGGAGGAAGCAAAGCCGGAGCCAGACGAGTCGGGAGGGAAGCTGTCCACGAGCACCCTGGAACCGAAGCAGAGGAGCACGCCGCACCGTCGCCTTCACCACACCGTCGCCACCGTGATCTTCACCGCCGCGGTCGACACTACTACGTCTACACCATCGCCTCTTGGTGAGCCAGTGACCCGCCCCCTTTCCTCCTTGTGTTGGGAGCGTGCCCCTACGTCACGCCACGCCGGCTTTCACGTCGTGCGATTCCCGCGAGCCCACCGCCTTGACGCACCCCAGCACCGCACCGGTTCTCGTCGTCCCGTCTTGCCACGATCGTCGTCGCGTCGTTGTTCAGTTCATGCCTGTGGTCCGGCCTTTGAGCCGTGGAATCCCTTGCAGGTACGTCGCCGCTGCGTCGCTGCGCCGCATCGAACGCCGCGGCTCCGGGACACCGGATGCCCGCGCGCCGACCGGGCGTGTCGCGTTGGGGAATAACCCTGCACGCTCACGTACTTGCCAAGCCGAGCACACCCATGCGCTAAGTTGCAGTAGGCGCTCGCATTTCCTTTCCTTGTTTGGCCGCGCACACATCTCCACGCTCCGCCGCCACACTGCACGCTGCAATGCACCTCGCCGCGCCACCGCCGCGCGCTGAGCCGGCCTTGGGGATCCCCACCGGACACCCGACCGCGCTGTGAAGCCGTGCGATCACACCGCTGCTCTGAGCCTGTTTGTTTGAAAACCCACGGCACTACCGCCGATGCTCGCTGCGCGTCGCGTCGTCGCCACCGCACTCCGCGTCGAGCCGAGTGCTCCTCCGTGTCGCGTCGCGCGCCGCCCGCACTGGCCCAACCACAGGGCCGTGGCTGCATCAAGCTCATCACAAGACCCAAGTGTTTTCCCCGGTGTGCTTGCTTGAACATTTGAGCCGCCATTGCCGTCAAACGTGGGTAACCGTCGCCGCCGGACTCGTGTCGGAGCGCGCTGGCGCGGCGCGAGGAAGGCGAGGGGATGCCCTGCATCCCAGAGAACCCCAAGGACCTCCACCGGACTTCTCCGGTGTGAGTCCGCGGAGGTAGTGGGCCGACCGGCCTGTTCGAGCTAAACGCAACCCTTTTCTTTTTATCAGTTGGGCTCGGAATTTAAATCAGAGACCTGTTTTGGACTTCGCCCCTTTTGGCCCCTGGGGCAGAGTCCATTGGGCCGTTTTTCGGCCCACAATCAGTTTCGGCCCATTAACGGCCCACCAACTGTGACGCTGACGTCACGGTGACGTCATGCTGACGTCATCAGCTATTTTCAAAATAAAAACCTTTTTCTGTTTTATAAATGAATTTGGAAATTAGTTTATAAATCCTATAACCTTGGAAAATTCATAACTAATTCTCTATAACTCTGAAAAATATGAAACCAGTTTCATTATTTTTCTAAAAATGAGACGGTGTTGTGTGTAGGTAGTTTGGTTCTGTTTGGATCATTTAAAATTGGGTTTCTTTGGATTTATGCTTAATTCTTTGTCGGTAATTTAGTGTCTCGTATCCCGTGCTGCACAGACCCGAGCTACGACCAGGAGGAGGCCTACGACCCCGACTTCAACCTAGACCAGGACTACGGACACCAGCCAGGTGTCATGTCACACCCAACCATTTAGATCCTATGCATGCTTTAGATGCTAGTGCTTAATTACTTTTGATGCATGTTTTTAAAATTGCATAGACAATTGATTAGCCATGCCTTGTAATTGTTAATCCTGTCCTTGGAATACCTACTTTTGGAACTAGCTACAGACCCCTAGCTAGTTCCCAGCTTTATTCATCCATATATTTTACCCTTAGTTATGGATGGATCTCAGGTTGGACCGAGGTTGGGATACCTCGGAACTCTTGCGAGTGTTTCGGGTGCGTGTGTATCCTTGACGTGTTACCGCGGGAGCGAGCCGCTTTGGTTACTTCTGAATGCCTGTCTAGGGGAGATGCGACCTGGCCTCTCGCCCTAGCGGTGTGTCGGACGGGTGGCGTTGGTGAGTGCTCGCTCTTGCAATTAAGGACCGATCATCTGTGTGACCTTGATCTTTTTGCTATTTTCGTGCAATTCGTTCGCCTTGTTATGGGCGGGGTTCGGTCCGAGAACTAGAAGGTGGACGGCATCCAGCCTGTAGGTGGACCGGTGTGGTCGTGTGAGGGGGACGGGTTATACCCCCCGAGTAGACGTCGCCCCGGCTCCTCTAGGGATGGATTCACAGCTTTGAGGCCCTGTTGGCGAGTTTCGCGGCCCAGTCAGGACGAGTCAGGCTCAGAGAGGCAGGAGAGTGCTGTCCACTGCTAGGTCTCTGGCCGTTAGGAAGAGAGGTGGATCAGGGGCACCCGATTCTACTCTACTCGGCGGATCTAGTTGTACAACCTCTGCAGAGTGTTAAACCTATAGCTATAGTCCATGTCCACTAGTATGGACAGCCCTTTCGATCTCTCACCTGGCTAGTATTCTTTTGTGCTGCTTTCTCTCCCCTATGTGAGTGTGAGCCCGGCTTCGTGCCGTTGAGACGTGGGGATAGGAGTTGGTGACCCCACGTCGCAGATGAGAGAGGGATGCTGTGACTCGGTTGAGATACAGTGCTTGGTGTTCTTTCCTTGTTGGGGTGTTGAATCCGGAGGAGTTGACCTCGGAGGTGTGGATCTCCTCGGATATGGTGACCTCTCGGCATTTCTGCTTACCTTGATGTTGCTACCGCTGCTTCCTTAACCTTCTATAGCCATAAATAGGATTACTCTTGCATACCAGAATTATTCTCTTTTGCTTATGCTCTTTGTTGGGAAGCTAACATGACCTACTTGCTTATCGAGTAGATGACGGGTTTTTAGACCAGGAGCCGGACTACGACTTTGAGCACGATGGACGGGAGGACTGAGGCTTGCCCTACACTCGAGTTGCCTGCGGATATGGAGTCTAATTCGCTACATGAGAGCCGTTGCGTAGATGTTTACTCTGTTTGATTCAGTCCTGATGGACTTGTACCCGGCATGTGCCGAAATGATGTACTCAGATGCTTAATTATTATATTATTATGTGGACCTTCATGTATTTTCTCTTGTGGTACGGTATTCCTTTACTTTCTGAAACAGGGATTTGCACGTGATAGCCTCCTGGGACTATCACAGAGGTGCAGGGATCGGGTTCCCTTCGTTGGAAACCCGGTTTGTTTCAGTTGGTATCAGAGCCGTACTTGACTGTAGGACGAGCCTAGGAACGGACGATAGTATAGGAAGGCCAAAACACCTTGTGCTTTATATACAATCCATGAAATTTTATACAAGTACCTTGAACTTTATTATATACTACCTTGATTAACATTACTAACTCTTACTAACTTCCCTAACAACGTGCAGATGGACCAGCTGACGTGGATCCCCCTCAAGTCCGACGGCCAGTGGGCTGGAGGGTTCTGCAAGATCCTTAAGGACTGCTTGGAGACAGCTGGAGTGGAGACAAGCGAGGTACTCTACGAGGGATGCACCACTGCAGCCGTGGACCAGTCACCGACACAGCTGAACTTAAAGATACCAGCAGACCCCCGTGTGCTAGAGTTTGAGGAAGTCAAGGTCACGTGTTTCGACAACTCTACCTTGGAGGCTCACCAGTGTTGTGCCAGACTCACGCTGAAGAAAGTGTGTCGGCAGTTGGAGCAGAGGCTAAAGGATACCCCCTTCGGAGTCCTACCGATAGCAGTGTACGACCACAGCAGGTGGCACAAGCAGGAGACATCTTACACCGAGGAGAGCACAGAGGGCAAGGATGAGAAGGACCAGATGGCCAGCAAGTTCATTCAAGCTGAAGACCAGACACTCTACTGGGCCGATTCAGAGATAGTGTTTCTGCGACAGAAGTGGGACAACACCTTGGGGCGGAACGCCAAGCTGGAGAGGGAGAACAGCCACTTGGAGTTCTTTCTCAATGAGGCACACAAGAGGAACATACAGATCACTGAGTGGGGACTCGCAGCTGCCAGAGCTAGTACAGAGAGGGATGCCCTGGAGATCGCTACCTTGAGAGCAAGACTGGAGGAGACACAGGCTGCTCTAAGAGAGTCGGAGGTAGCAGCCAGAGAGGAGAGGTTGAAACTACGTGAGAAGGAGTACTTGGTGGAGTCGCTTGGAGCCGCTTGCACAGACTACCTGTTGAGACTGTGGGGACACGAGGAGAGACTGACACAGAACTACAACCACCTGTGGTACCTAGGAGGCAGAGTGTACGAGGCACAGGACACAGCCAGTCGGACCAGCTCAGCATGGAGAGACTCAGACCTGAGGCGTGTGACAGAGCTCAGAGAGGTTGCAGAGTTGGTACCACCATAGAAGAGGCCCAAGTTGAGGACAGAGACGTTCATGTTACCACCTACCCAGCTTCCAGCACCGCCACCCTACCCGAGAGGCAGTACCGACACACCTGAGAGGAACAAAGCCTTGAGGAGCTTGGCAGGCTACTTCAACCTACCAGAGATTGATATTCCAGACTACCCAGGAGTGAACGACCCACCGTTCTACTCGGTTCCACCCAGTCCGAAGGCCGTGTCACCACCGGGCTCACCAACTGCAGTTCAGAGGCAGGCACCTTGAGGGGATGATCCTGTAGTCAGATAGAGTAGAGTTCTTCTAGATGTCCATGTTTAGTTGACCACCCTTTTATGTACCTCATAGTAGTTCTCATGCTTTCGTGTAATCTCGAAGGTTGTGGAGTAGGCCTCGAGATACACACCTTTTGTATGGTGATCATGCTTGAGTGATTGAAGTTATCGCTCTTTTGCCGGAGTTTATGCTTCTTATATGTTTGTGTGAAATTGCTTGTTGTTAGCTAGATACTCCTTATATATGTTTAAGTGCCTTAAAATTAAATTTCCGACAACTTGATTCTCACGATCTCAAAATTCTTGGAACAGATGTCGGGGGTAAGGAGGTCGGGATGGCTCCTACGCCGTTTCGAGGAGGCTGCCAGGGAGGACGCCGAGCAGGAGGACGTCCCTCTCCCCACTGGAGGTCGAGGTCGTGGCCGCCGTGGAGGCCGTGCCCCACGTGGCGAACACCGTGGTGGACACCGTGGTGGGTGAGGAGGTCGAGGAGGTCGAGGAGGCCGAGCACCAGTTGACCCGGAGGAGGTCGAGGAGCCCGAGGAGGAGGCTGAACCCGAGCCAAAGCAGGCACTGGAGCAGCCGACACCACCGCCCAACCTAGCAGCAGTGATGGCACTTCAGACCCAGCTGATGCAGACGATCGCAGACATCATGGTTCAGAACAACAACAACCGGAGGAACGTCAGGAACCAGCCAGAGAGCTTGCAGAAGAAGGTGGAGGGATTCTCCAAGCTGCACCCACCTACCTTTGACAACTCTCCAGACCCGCTTGTGGCTGACAACTGGTTGAGGGAGATCGAGAAGAAGTTGGAGCTTACAGACCTTACAGAGGTGGAGTGTGTGTCAGTTGCCACGCACCAGCTGGTCGGCACTGCAGGAGCTTGGTGGGATAGCTACTGTGACTCACACGCGGACCTGACCCACATCACGTGGGAGGAGTTTGTGGAGGCTTTCAGGGAGTTCCACATCCCGAAGGCAATGATGGATAGGAAGGCAGACGAGTTCAGGCACTTGAAGATGGGGCAGATGTCAGTGCAGGAGTACACAAACCGCTTCCAGGGGCTGATGCGGTACGCCCCAGATGACTCCAACACCGAGAAAAAGAAGATGTACTGGTACTGCAAGGGACTCCACAGAGGGATGGCGCACCACCTGGCTACTCACGACTGTGCTACTCTCCACGCCCTGGTAGGCAAAGCTTTGGTAGTGGAGAAGTCGAGGTTGGACTACGTGGAGGTCCGAGCAGAGAAGAGGCAGCGTGCAGACCGTGCAGGGCACTCAGGTTCACACCAGCGGTAGAGGTCTGCACCGCCACAGTACCCACCTCAGAGGCCGCGTCCTTACCCTCAGCAGTAGCAGACTCAGTTCACTCAGCAGGGCAGAGGTCACCCCGGAGGTAGTGGAGGTTTGAGTCAGTGGAAGCCCAGGCCGCAGCAGCCACCAGCCTACGACAGCTCCCAGATCACCTGCTACCACTACCGTCAGCTAGGCCACAAGTCCAACGTGTGCCCCCACAAGCTTCAATAGGGAGGTCAGAGCAGGAACACGCAGTATCGGACACCGGCAAAGACACCAGTTCCAGGAGGACAGCCCCAGCAGAACCAGCAGAAGAGCGCTCCACCACCCACTCGAGGCAAACTGAACCACCTGACCGCTGAGGAGGCAGCTGCAACACCAGACGTGGCTCTCGGTGAGTTTTTAGTTGATTCAGTTATGGCTACTGTTCTGTTTGACACCGGTGCTTAGTTTTCGTACATCTCTACCAAGTTCGTAAAGGAAAGGTCATTACCAACTAAGCCCAGACCACGGCCTATAGTTACTAGTTCTCCGCTAGGTGAGAAGCGGAGTACGCTGGAGTGTAGAGGAGTGAACATGGTGTTCGAGAAGCAGTTGTTCGTGGCAGACCTGACAGTTCTGGAGTCGATAGGGATTGACGTGATACTTGGGATGGAGTGGTTAGCCCGGCACAAAGGATTGGTGAATTGCAACCCAGTGTACGTGCAATTGGAGCACCCCAGTGGAGCCAGAGTGTTGATCAAGCCACAAGGCTAGAGGTCTACACCGATGCTGTGCAACATGAAAGGAAAGAGTATGGAGGAAATCCCGGTGGTGAGGGAGTACCCCGACGTGTTTCCAGAGGAGTTGACCGAGTTACCGCCAGATCGGGACATTGAGTTTGTGATTGAGCTGATGCCAGGAGCTGGCCCAGTGGCCAAGAGCCCGTACAGGATGTCCGCGGATGAACTCGATGAGCTGAAGAAGCAACTCAAGAAACTACAAGAGCAAGGGTTTATTCGACCGAGTGCCTCACCTTGGGGTTTTCCTGTTCTGTTTGTGGACAAGAAGGATGGCACCAAGAGGATGTGTGTGGACTACCGAACTCTCAACTCAATGACGATCAAGAATAGGTATCCTTTGCCCAGGATTGACGACTTGCTAGACAGGCTGCGGAAGGCAAAGTTCTTTTCCAAGATTGACTTGAGGTCAGGCTACTACCAGATGAAGATTCGGGACCAGGATATCCCGAAGACAGCTTTCACGACTCGGTATGGCCTGTACGAGTGCGTAGTGGTTTCTTTCGGGCTGACCAATGCCCCGGCCTAATTCATGAACATGATGAACAAGGTCTTCATGGAAGAACTGGACAAGTTTGTGGTAGTGTTCATATATGACATTCTGATCTTCTCTGAGACAGCAGAAGAGCACGAGGAGCACCTTTGGATTGTGATGGAGAAGCTAAGACAGCAGAAGTTGTACGCAAAGTTCAGCAAGTGTGAGTTCTGGATGGAGGAAGTTGCTTTCTTGGGTCACGTGTTGTCAGCTGAGGGAGTTGCAGTCGACCATTCGAAAGTGGAAGCAGTTACCAAGTGGGAGCAGCCACTCACAGTGGCAGATATTCGGAGCTTTCTCAGGTTGGCAGGTTACTACAGGAGGTTCATAGAAAACTTCTCCAAGATAGCAAAGCCAATGACAGAGCTATTGAAAAACGACAAGAAGTTTGTGTGGTCAGAGGCCTATGAGAGGAGTTTCCAGGACTTGAAGAAGAGGCTCACGACAGCTCTGATTCTTACCCTGCCAGATATCAAGAAGGATTTCGTGGTGTACTGTGACGCCTCCAAGCAAGGTTTGAGATGTGTGCTGATGCAAGAGGGCAAAATTGTTGCTTATGCGTCGAGGTAGCTCAAGAAGCACGAAAAGAACTACCCCACTCACGACTTGGAGCTAGCAGCAGTCATTCATGCTCTGAAGATTTGGAGGACTACTTGATCAGCAACAAGTGTGAGCTATACACCGATCACAAGAGTCTGAAGTACTTCTTTACTCAGTCAGAGTTGAACATGTGATAGAGGAGATGGCTAGAGCTGATCAAGGACTACGACCTAGAGATTCACTACCACCCTGGCAAAGCAAACGTTGTGGCAGATGCACTGAGCAGAAAGTCCTATTGCAACAACCTGATGGTGAGGCAGGAACAGCCAGCACTTCACGACGAGCTAGAGCAGCTTCAGGTTCAGATTGTGGAGCAGAGACAACTCAATGCACTTCAAGTGACCTACGACCTGGAAGGAAGGATTAGAGAGGCTCAGAAAGCTTGCAAAGAGGTTGGAGCTATCCGAGAGCTGATGTTGGAAGGCAAAGCCGAGGATTACCGGATCGATGAGCAACGAACCGTGTGGTTGAAAGATCGGATCTGTGTCCCGCAGGACAAGGAGCTTCGAGAGCAAATTCTGAGAGAAGCTCATGATTCAAGGTACTCCATTCACCCGGGGAGCACAAAGATGTACCAAGACTTGAAGCAAAGGTTCTGGTGGAAGGATATGAAGAAGGACATAGCCTACTACGTGGCTTGTTGTGACACCTGCAGCAGAGTAAAGATTGAGCACCAGAAACCGGCAGGACTGCTGAAGCCGTTGGAAATTCCTCAGTGGAAGTGGGATGACATTTCCATGGACTTTGTGGTGGGGCTACCCAGGACATAGAAAGGCAATGATTCTGTTTGGGTCATAGTGGACCGGCTGACAAAGGTTGCTCACTTTGTACCAGTGAAGATCCGCTACACGACAGACCAGTTGGCAGACCTGTACGTGGACCACATAATTAGGCTACATGGAGCACCGAGGAGCAGAGTGTCCGACAGAGGTTCTCAGTTCATAGCAAGGTTCTGGCAGAGCTTTCATGATAGGATGGGGACAACACTCAGCTACAGCATAGCTTTTCACCCTCAGACGGATGGGCAGACAGAGAGAGTAAACCAAGTGTTGGAGGATATGCTGAGAGCTTGCGCTTTGACCTACGACACAGATTGGGAGAGCAGTTTGGCCTATGCAGAGTTCTCGTACAACAACAGCTTCAAAGCAAGTCTCAAGATGGCACCTTTTGAGGCACTTTACGAGAGGAAGTGCAGGACACCCTTGACGTGGTCAGAGGTAGGAGAGAGGATGGTCTTTGGAGCAGATGCTATCCAGGAAGCTGAGAAAGTGGAGAAGGTTCGAGACAACCTAAAGATTGCTCAGAGCAGACAGAATAGCTACGCCAACCAACACAGGAGAGACTTGTCGTTCAAGGTGGGTGACTTTGTCTATCGGAAAGTGTCCTCGATGTGAGGAACCAAGAGGTTTGCTGTGAAGGGGAAGCTTGCCCCGAGGTACGTGGGGCCGTACCGAATCACTCATAGAGTTGGGAAGCTCGCTTACCGGCTCACACTGCCAGAGGAGATGTCCGCTGTACACCCCGTGTTCCACGTGTCACAGTTGAAGAAGAGTGAGAAGGAAGTGGAAGCAAAGCAAGTCCCGGTAGAGATACTAGACCTACAGAACACCTTGGAGTATGTGGAGTACCCAGAGAAGATCCTGGATAGAGCAACAAAGGAAACCCGGAGGACCACCATTCCTTACTGCAAGGTGCTGTGGAGTCACCACACGGAGCGAGAAGCAACCTGGGAGAAGGAAGCCGATCTCAGGAGAGAGTTCCCTCACTTGTTCGAGGGAGAGGATGGAGCTTAAATCTCGAGGACGAGATTCCCGGTGGTGTGGGAGAATGTAACATCCCTGAAATTTAAGTTATGAAAATGTGAGGAAATTTGAACTTTTATTTAATGATGATGTGTCACCTAAATTTAAACCCTTTCTAGCCTCTCCCCTTAATCCTAGTTAAATAAAACCAAAAATATAAAAATATAAATTCAAATTATGGTAAACTATGTGATTTGGTTTTTATGGATTTAATTTGGATATCATTGAGTGTGTATTGAATTTGAATAAATTCAAATTCAAACCTATAGTTTAAACCTAAATTCAAAACTAATTTTAAACCCTATACTAACTTGGGCCTGCTAACTCATGGTGAAGTCCAACCAAACACCTTCAACTCCCGACCCGTGAACCAACCAACCCCCGGCCTTCTTTCTTCACAGCCAAAGTCAGCCCAACGCGGCCCACCTTCTCTTCACCTTGCACCCCGCCGGCTCTGTCTCACCGACGGGTGGGACAGCGCACGCCGTGCCGGTCGTCTTCTCCCCTAAGCTGCTTTGATCGGCCGCGCCGAGCCCAAGTTAGTATGGGGTTTGAAATTAGTTTTGAATTTAGGTTTAAACTATAGGTTTGAATTTGAATTTATTCAAATTCAATACACACTACACCGTGCCTCGCGCCCGTGCGCCAGGCTGCGCTGCCCAGCCACACTGGCACGCACGTCGAGGGATTTGGCTCGCACACCGAGGCGGACCCACACGCTTTTCCCCTCGAGTAATCACCCAATTGCCCCTGGGCAACTCGCGCGCCAAGTAATCTCATGGCCGCGCGCTGCGCCTTCACTGCCAAAGCAAAGGAGAGGGAACTAGCCCTGCCCCACGCTGTCCCCCAGTCTCCTTGACCCTGCGCTCGCACAAAACCCCGGCGCCCTTCTCCAATTTGGCCTCGTCGCCAGTTGGGGCTCTTTTCCCCATTCCCTGCTCCGCCGCCGTGAGAGGAGAGAAGGGGAAAGTGGAGGAAAAGAGGGGGAAGAGGGGGAGTCGGAGCCGGACAAGTCGGGAGGGAAGCTGTCCACGAGCGCCCCGGAACCGAAGCAGAGGAGCACACCGCACCGTCGCCTTCACCACGCCGTCGCCGCCGTGATCTTCACCGCCGCGGTTGACACTGCTATGTCTACACCATCGCCTCTCGGTGAGCCAGTGACCCGCACCCTTTCCTCCTTGTGTTGGAAGTGTGCCCCTGCATCATGCCACGCCGGCCTTCGCGCTGTGTGCTTCCCGTGATCCCACCGCCGTGACGCACTGAAGGACCGATTAGGCGAACCAGAGAGGGGGGGAGTGAATGGGAGCCGATAAAAATTCTTCTCGAAGGAGATGGGAACTCCAACAAGACGAACACGGCTTCCGAAACACTTCTCCGACTCAACTACCCAAGTTGGTCAAGACCACGCAGCCACTGGAGTGCTGCTGGTCCTAGGAACCAACACACAACCTTCCGAGCCAAAACTCACCAACACACACAGCGGAAACTTGCACGGCTTGCTGCCTGTGCTACACCGGTCAGACCGAGGGCCTGCGCCGGTCAGACCGGTGGACAGCGTCGGTCAGACCGGTGGCTACAGCAGCCGCACAGCCAACGTTCCAGGAAGCCTCAGTGACTCCTCTAGGCCCTGGAACAAAAACAACCTCCGAAACACAACCTGGAAGGAGGAAGAACCCCTCACAAAACCTAGTAAAACAACTCCAAACACGCCAAGAACTGACCAGCAGGACCACGGGACAAAACCACACGAACAAGGCTGTTCCCCGAGACAAATCCCACCAAGGGCTAGCACCGGTCAGACCGGTCAAGAGCACCAGTCAGACTGGTCGCGCCTGGGCAGCTCGGGATGAACAGCGCCCGCGAGTCAACTCCTCCAAATCCAACTCCCGATCTCCCGATTCGCTCCACGGATTCGCACAAGACTTTGGGGATAGTAAGAACACCTCATGGGCACTCCATAGCCAAGATTTGGTCCACCAAAACTCGTTGAATCAAGAGGAATCGAAGGATTTCCGCCAAGAACACCACGAACCCTAGAACCACGAAAACCCCAAAATTGAGCCCCTTTACTCACGGATTTGGGAGGGGAATCAAAGAGAAAAGAACCACGAGGGGTTCATGCATACATCCCCCACCAAATCCCAAAGAGAAAGGTCTCAAAACCGCCACAAGAAATTCGCCATGAAAAGCCTCCGAAAATCACCAAAAAGGAGAAACAGGAAAGACACAACCAAGCCTTGAGGAACCACGCCGAATCATCTATACATACCAAAGAGGTTCATACAAGGTCTAGCTTGCTGGCAGATCATCCTTCCCTCTCACAAGATCTCACCATGAAGCTCTCAAGCTAGTCCTATGAAAATCCTAAGGAAAATAGGAAGAGAAAATAGGAAAACCAAATGAGCTAGGGTTCCAAGAGATGGCTGTCATCCTCTCACCACTTGGGTTATATGGAGGCAACCGAAAGACGAAAATACCCTTACTAGCTAACTAGGGATACATGCCCCTCAAGGGCGAATTCGGAAATCTTTGTCTTCGCTCCATCGGACGGATGCCCAGCGACCGCAAACTTGCTTAGCCTCGACGCAAGCCTTGCGATCCCGACGCGTGTCCTCTGCTTCGAAGATTCCGGACTGCGTCGTCGCACACCGGTCAGACCGGTGCTCCTCACCGGTCAGACCGGTACCCACCGGTCAGACCGGTCAGACCCACCGGTCAAACCGGTCTGGAGCTGCTACACCTCCGTCTTCGGTTCTTCGGTCTTGGCTTTGTGGATCAACCAAGGAACCTAATGGTTTTCTGGTGAACCACCGGAAACCCTGCGAACTCGGTGTAGCCTCCGCCAATCACCACTCATGACTCGGCTCCCACGTAGTCCCGGCTCGACCTTGATTTTGAGGCTCAACCAAGAAACCGTCCATGACTTCATCTTGCCATTCTTGCCACCATGCGGCCCGCACTTGACCCCGCTGGCCACCGGGTCCCTCGAACCAAGCCTACTTGTCTTCTCCACACCTGGAGGTCTCACCGGCAACGACCTTTCATGATTGTTCTTCACCTGCACCAACACCAATCAAGCCACAACCTGCACCTGCAATACTTAGCCAAGAATCAGTCCACACCACGTTGTCAATCACTCATCACACCAGGAAGCGACCATCCACCGGTCTTCGAACCACACATGGCTCTCACGCACCCCAGCGCCGCGCCGGTTCTCGCTGTCCCGTCTTGCCACGATCGTCGTCGCGTCATTGTTTAGTTCATGCCTGTGGTCCGGCCTTCGAGCCGTGGAATCCCTTGCAGGTACGTCACCGCTGCGTCACTATGCCGCGTCGAACGCCGCGGCTCCGGGACACCGGATGCCCGTGCGCCGACCGGGCGTGTCGCGTTGGGGAATAACCCTGCGTGCTCACGTACTTGCCAAGCCGAGCGCACCCATGCGCTAAGCTGTAGTAGGCGCTCGCGTTTCCTTTCCTTGTTTGGCCACGCACACGTCTCCGCGCTCCGCAGCCGCACTGCACGCTGCAATGCACCTCGCCGCGCCACCGCCGCGCACTGAGCCGGCCTTGGGGATCCCCGCGGGACACCCGACCGCGCTGTGAAGCCGTGCGATCACACCGCTGCTCTTAGCCTATTTGTTTGAAAACCAACGGCACTACCGCCGATGCTCGCTGCGCGTCGCGTCGTCACCACCGCACTCCGCGTCGAGCCGAGTGCTCCTCCGTGTCGCGCCGCGCGCCGCATGCACTGGCCCAACCCCAGGGCCGTGGCCGTGTCAAGCTCGTCACAAGACCCAAGTGTTTTCCCCGGTGTGCTTGCTTGAACGTTTGAGCCGCCGTCGCCGTCAAACACGGGTAACCGTCGCCGCCGGACTCGTGCCGAAGCGCGTCGGGCGGCGCGAGGAAGGCGAGGGGATGCCCTGCATCCCAGAGAACCCCAAGGACCACCACTGGACTTCTCCGATGCGAGTCCGCGGAGGTAGTGGGCCGACCGGCCTGTTCGAGCCCAACGCAACCCTTTTTTTTATCAGTTGGGCTCGGAATTTAATTCAGAGACCTCTTTTGGACTTCGCCCCTTTTGGCCCATGGGGCAGAGTCCATTGGGCCGTTTTTCGGCCCACAATCTGTTTCGGCCCACCAACTGTGACGCTGACTTCACGGTGACATCATGCTGACGTCATCAGCTATTTTCAAAATAAAAACCTTTTTCTGTTTTATAAATGAATTTGGAAATTAGTTTATAAATCCTATAACCTTGGAAAATTCATAACTAATTCTCTATAACTCCGAAAAATATGAAACTAGTTTCATTATTTTTCTAAAAATGAGACGGTGCTGTGTGTAGGTAGTTTGGTTCTGTTTGGATTTTTTAAAATTGGGTTTCTTTGGATTTATGCTTAATTGTTTGCCGGTAATTTAGTGTCTCGTATCCCGTGCTGCACAGACCCGAGCTACGACCAGGAGGAGGCCTACGACCCTGACTTCAACCCAGACCAAGACTACGGACACCAGCCAGGTGTCATGTCACTCCCAACCATTTAGATCCTATGCATGCTTTAGATGTTAGTGCTTAATTACTTTTGATGCATGTTTTTAAAATTGCATAGACAATTGATTAGCCATGCCTTGTAATTGTTAATCCTGTCCTTGGAATACCTACTTTTGGAACTAGCTACGGACCCCTAGCTAGTTCCTAGCTTTATTCATCCATATATTTTACCCTTAGTTATGGATGGATCTCAGGTTGCACCGAGGTTGGGATACCTCGGAACTCTTGCGTGTGTTTTGGGTGTGTGTGTATCCTTGACGTGTTACCGCGGGAGCTAGCCGCTTTGGTTACTTGTGAACGCCTGTCTAGGGGAGATGCGACCTGGCCTCTCGCCCTAGCGGCGTGTCGGACGGGTGGCGTTGGTGAGTGCTCGTTCTAGCAATTAAGGACCGATCGTTTGTGTGACCTTGATCTTTGGGCTATTGTCGTACGAACCGTTCGCCTTGTTATGGGCGGGGTTCGGTCCGAGAACTAGTAGGTGGATGGCATCCAGCTTGTAGGTGGACCGGTGTGGTCGTGTGAGGGGGACGGGTTATACCCCCCGAGTAGACGTCGCCCCGGCTCCTCCGGGGATGGTTTCACAGCTTCGAGGCCCTACTGGCAAGTTTCGCGCCCCAGTCAGGACGAGTCAGGCTCGGAGAGGCAGGAGAGTGCCGTCCACTGCTAGGTCTCCGGCCGTTAGGAAGAGAGGTGGATCGGGGGCACCCGATTCTGTTCTACTCGGCGGGTCCGGTTGTACAACCTCTGCAGAGTGTTAAACCTATAGCTATAGTCCGTGTCCACTGGTATGGACAGCCCTTTCGATCTCTCACCTGGCTAGTATTCTTTTGTGCTACTTTCTCTCCCCTGCGTGAGTGTGAGCCCGGCTTTGTGCCGTTGAGACGTGGGGATAGGAGTTGGTGACCCCACGTCGCAGATGAGAGAGGGATGCTGTGACTCGGTTGAGATACAGTGCTTGGTGTTCTTTCCTTGTTGGGGTGTTGACTCCGGAGGAGTTGACCTCGGAGGTGTGGATCTCCTCGGAGATGGTGACATCTCAGCATTTCTGCTTACCTTGATGTTGCTACCGCTGCTTGCTTAACCTTCTACAGCCATAAATAGGATTACTCTTGCATACTAGAATTATTCTCTTTTGCTTATGCTCTTTGTTGGGAAGCTGACTTGACCTACTCGCTTATCGAGTAGATGACGGGTTTTCAGACCAGGAGCCGGACTACGACTTTGAGCACGATGGATGGGAGGACTGAGGCTTGCCCTACACTCGAGTTGCCTGCGGATATGGAGTCTACTTCGCTACATGAGAGCCGTTGCGTAGATGTTTACTCTGTTTGATTCAGTCCTAATGGACTTGTACCCGGCATGTGCCGAATTGATGTACTCAGATGCTTAATTATTATATTATTATGTGGACCTTCATGTATTTTCTCTTGTGGTACGGTATTCCTTTACTTTCTGAAATAGGGATTTGCACGTGATAGCCTCCTGGGACTATCACAGAGGTGCAGGGATCGGGTTCCCTTCGTTGGAAACCCGGTTCGTTTCAGCATGCTTGATCATCTTGTAATAGATTGTGCGGGTGATAGTTGGATAGCCTGGATCATTCATTGGCACAACTGCCGATTCCTCCCATGGATCAAGAATTTGTTGTATGGGCTTTCCTGCATAGTTAAAATCATGTGTCTTCCTAGGTGGCTTACCCCACCTAGTTGACACTACACTAACATTTTCAGAAGAGGATACAGGTTGCCCCGGGATCCTCCCGTTATCAGCAGACGGAACCAAAGCAGCTAACTAAGCTAACTGGGTTTCTAACATTTTGTTAAAACTCAGCTGGCCCTTCTGAGTAGAAGAAAAACTATCAAGCTTAACGTTGAGACTTTCCAAGGTTTTATCAAGGGCAGCTAGCTTTTTGTTAACACCTTCATTAATCTTAGCTTGCCCGAAAACGAGATATCTCAAGGAGGGTTGGTTAGGATTGTAAGAGTTACCTTGGTTACCTCCTTGATAATAAGGGCATTGTTGATTCCATGTTTGGCCTCCTTGTTGAGGTGGACGATAACCATTGTTGTTGCCGTTCATGTACATCAGTTCCTCCTGAGTCTCCGGAAAATAATTTCCTGAGTGCCCAGTGTTGCCACAGACCTCACAAATCATATGAGGATCTATAGGCAGAGTAGTGGTGGCCATGGCAGCCTTCTCGCTAGTGTAGTCATCTAATCACTTCATAAGAAGATCCAACTTGGCAGTAATCATGTCTGCTTCCTTGATAGTATGAGTACCCCTCGGATGTGGTTGGAGTCTTTCGTCACTCCACCCTTGGTTGGAAACCATCTTCTCAATGAGTAATTTAGCATTATCAATAGTGAGTGAGAAGAATGCTCCCTGAGCAGCAGCATCAATATGGCCTCGGGCTGTCGGAGTCAACCCATTATAAAAGCTTTGAAGAATAAGCCAATTCTCCATCCCATGGTGAGGGCAGGCTAGGACATACTCCTGAAGCCTTTCCCAAGCCTCTGGAATAGATTCACTTGCTGCTTGCTGAAAACCAGAAATCCTTCCACGAAGAGCATTGGTTTTACCCAATAGGAAGAACTTCTTGAGGAATGCCTCTGAACACTTATCCCAGGTATTAATAGCATCACGATTCGCGTAGAACCATTGCTTGGCCTTCCCCATGAGAGAAAATGGAAACAGTTGAAGACGAACAACATCCATATTTGCACCCCTGATGATGAAAGTGCTAAATAGCTCTAGGAATTGCTACAAATGGGCATTGACATCCTCATTTGGCTTGCCACAAAATGGGCTAGCCTGTACCATCGTAATTAGACCCGTCTTGATCTCAAAATTTTCAGTCCCCATTGCTACCTCAGGGCCTTGTAGCACCTGGTTAGCAGAAGGAGCTGAGTACTCACAACGTGTCTTCTGGGTCATAGCGTTTGACGTGGATGGTACAAAGGAAGCTGGTTCGCCTTCCGGACGAGTACGACGAGGTGAGTCGAAATGAATTCGAGCTTTCCTCACAAGTGACTCGGGATCTTCAGTGAAATTCTCCAGTAAGTCGAAACCAGTCATACACTACCTGTCATCATCCCAAGATAAAAGAAGACAATCAAGGTTAGCCTGCATTGGGAGTTGTCCTAACCTACTCATGGTTTATAAACAGATGCAAAGCATAGTCATGATAATCCTGTGCCGTCTCTGGCAACGGCGCCAGAAATGCTTGTTGGCATTTCTTAGCGTCGATCACTTAAGAACAGATTTGGAATCCATCCTTACTGTCAGCGCTCACAACTAACAACGCCGAGTTAGCGTGAACATCAAGACTTGCCAAAGGTAAATCTAAACGATCATGAACGAATCTGCAAGTGCACAGATAAACCATTATAGCATTTCCCCAAGGAAGGAGAATATTCCAAGGGTATCGTATCCATGGAAGGGAATGGCGGATATCATAGACTTATGCTTTTGCACTGAATGTAAACTATAGATAGATATAGGAAACAACAAACTCAAAGGCAGGGATAAGATAAAGATATAAAAGGGTAGTGTGACACACACTCAGATCTACCTCTACTCTAGTATTCTACGGCATAGGGGGAACATACGAGTTAGCTCTAGGTTCTAATGTACTAAACATACAAAGCTAGAAGATACAAGAGATAGGCATGAGCATTGCATGAGAGGGTATGGTTCATCACCCAGGTACAAACGGGGAGCTAGCCCGCGATGACCAGCACTCTACGAAACTAGACTTTGGACTCCTACAGCAATACCCCAGCGCGGAGGGTTCCAAAGGGTCCAACAGTTGTCACCACTGCGGCCTACCTCAATCATTATGGGGGGTATGCTCATAACTAACATAGCCACACAACCCAGGCACCATGCCTGCGTTGCTGCTAGACTTCACCCAGCCCGGGCTATTGTGACCCAGGGTGAGAGCCTCCAGAAGATTGGTCAACTTAGACCGAGTACCGTAGCTTGAACACAAACCTCATGCAACACTATCATGCCATCTAACAAGATCAACTAAGGCTAGACATACGAACTGATACAAACTCTCTTATGTCTAGTCAACAAGATCAAAGGGTCGTGTTCGTGAAGAACACGAGCCTCTAACTTATGAACAAAGACATAAGGAATGAGTTTATCATCCTTCAAGTGGATCAAAAGGTAGTGTTCATGAAGAACACAAGCCTCTAAATGATGAACAAAGGATGAACTCAAGAACATATCAAGCATATGATCTACCATGACTTTATATGAAATAGCTGAATAACTGAAGTAGATCAAAGTCATACAATGAAATAAAGATAAAAGAGAACTCATACCTAGACTCCAAAGTGGACTTGGAACCTGAAGAAGAGCTACTCTAGCCTACCCCCTAGCCTTGGAAATAAAATTAAGAGGAGAATGAGAGAGTGGTGTGTGAGAATAGGAGAAATGAGAAATTCCCCTCCGGCCCTCCTTTCGAGATGTGTTTCCTCTGGGTGGCTGCCTTGTGGGCCCTCTGATCCATCCCCGGTGCATGGCTTGATTTGGTATCCGAGGTGGGCCCTTTGATCCATGTAAAGTCCATGTGGCGCTCTCTGATTCGTTGGTGAGTGCCTCCCTTGGATCAGTGACATGGAATGCCATGTGTTTCCTTGGTGGCAGCCACCTCCTCAGCTGAGTTGGCATGGTTCTTCCATAGAAGGTGGGTCTCCATCTCTTTTAATGGGTATTTCACCTACATACAAATAATCTCTAATGACAAGTGGAACTACATTATTCAAACCAAAATGGAAGTAAATAATGCATATGCCTCCATTTATGTGAGAATATTAAAGGCTGAAAGTAGTACTTAATAGCCGTCAACAACGGTCCTCTGCAGCGGATCGTTGGGTCGTGGCAAGCCGAGCTCAACGGCCACCAGTTGAAGCTTCCTGAAAGCTTCGTAGAACATTTAGACGGACCAACGGTTGTCCAAAACTAGTTGAGGAAGCAGATAGTCGGGCTCCTCGGGCAGCGGTGCCGGTGCCTCCTCGTGCTCCTCGGCCAGCGGCGCCGATGCCTCCTCGGCCGGTGGCGCCGGTGCCTCCTCGGGCTTCAGCGCCTTCACCTCCTTGATGAGCCGACAGCGGCGGCTTTCATTGTCGTTGTCCTCCTCCCGTCCCCGCTTCCTGGATGGCTCGCTCGACGAAGATGCCATGCGCGCGCTTCAGGAAGAAGAAGCTCTTGGTGACCGGAGATGGTGGTGCTGGGGTTTTCTTGGTGGTGCGCTTGAGGAAAGCTTATGTAAGAAGCTCTTGGCCGGCCGGGCATTTATGACAAGATGGGGAACCGTCAGGCGGCCAGTCTTCCCACTGCGACACGCCACTATGCCTCGGAACGTGTGTACGCTGCGGCGACGCGTGTTCACTAACCAGCGTCGCCAATGACAAAAGACTATTATATATAAATCTCACACATAGATGGATTGATTATTATATTCTTAAATAAATGGATTTATTTGCTTTCGTGTTGTTGCACAAAATCAAAGTTAATAAGGAAGTTACGATCTACGTGCACACGTGGATAAAAAAACTGCTATTCGCTGGAAACCGGCCACAAAGGAAACAGTTCTCCTTTCTCCTTTTAATCTGGAACCAAATTTTGTGTCACGTATTTCTCGGTCATACGTAATCCAAATTTGATGATTGTTTTTTCTTATTTTTTCTAAAATCGTCATCTTTTCATTAATGAGTAAATTCCCTGTATGCCATTGAGAAATATAACTCATCCCTTATGTGCCATTGGAAATTAACTCACCCCCTCAGTGCCATCGGTTATATTTTCTCATCCCCTCTATGCCATTGATAGAATTTTTCATCCCCTCTGTGCCATTGAAAAATACAACACATCCCTTTGAGCCATTGAAAAATTTAACTTTCCAGTGGCATAGAGGGGATGTAATGGCATAGAGGGGATGAAAAAATATAACTGATGGCACTGAGGGGATGAGCTAATTTTCAATGGCACATAAGGGATGAGTTATATTTCCTAATGGCATACAGGGAATTTACTCTTCATTAATTTCATTGTTTAGTGTATACTTCCTTTTCGTGAGTAATGTTTTTATGCCTTATCTTGTACTTGATAAGTACAACATAGAAATAATATTTGTTTTACACAACCATTACTAATGAAACTTTGTATTCCGTAATGTTAAGGTGAACACAAGGTTGTGTTAAAATTTCAAATGTGTATGAGTTCGAACATGTTGTAAAGTGTGGAAAACTTCAGTGTTCAAATAACATTCTAGGAAACTATGTGAGAGATGTACACATTTGTACACAAGTATGATCTTCCTTTTTAGAAACCACTTGAAATTTCTATGACAAGTTTAAGGACCCAAATTATGTTGCCAACTCAATTTGTAGAATTTTTAGACCAACCTAATACGTTATTAGAATTATTATATCCCAAACATGAGATAAAAATTCGAATTTTTATAATTTTGGTTACACAAGTGTGCTTGCTGATATTTTATTTGAATACTAAATGACCAACTACGAATTGTTTGTATTTTTAATGAATTTATAGGTGCTGTTTTATGGGCTCTAATATTTGAGGGAAGCAAGTTTCATTTCAAAAAAATTAGTGTCGAGCCCACGTGTTAGCGTCAGCATCCTATATAAAAAAGATAACCGTTCCTGCCTGCTCGGACCCATGTGACAACTAATGTGACGCGGGTTCTCGAACCCACGTCGGCAATGGCTCTCCATTTTGGAAAATGAATATAACAACCCGAATGGATAAGCGCAGCACACACGACGCTTTCCTCATTTCTCACTAGGGATTAGCGGAGGTGAGCGGAGGCGGTGCCAGCGAGGTGAGCGGAGGCGGGGAGACGACGATGAGCGTTGGCGAGGGGCCAAGCAGCGGACGACCCTGCGCACCGTGGATCGAGGAGGAGAAGCCGAACGTGATGCGGTGCCACAACTGGATCCGCGCGCGTGCCGGCAAGATGGCGGCGAAGACGGAGACGACGATGAGCGTAGGAGAGGGGCCAAGCGGCGATGCAGCGAACCCAAAGCCGGAGATGAGCGTCATCGACTGGATCTTCTCAGGTTCTGATGAGGGGCCAAGCAACAGCAGGGAGGAGCGTGCCGGTGATGGGGCAGCGAAGAGGGCGAGGCGCCTACCTCACTTCTGCGACAGCAAATGTCTTGCAACGACGGAGAGGGGTCGAGGGAGGGGTGAAGGTGTAGGGGACCTCATATCTGACGCTGGCAACTACCACGATGACGGCGAGGCAAGTTTCTCTGAATCACAGTGCCTTTTACTTGTTCTATAGATCAGCTTGAGCTTGAGCTTGATCAACTTGTTCCTATGAAATGGCTTGTTCCATAGAGATTTTGTAGGATTTCTAACATGATCAATGTAGCAATGTAGCAACTTGTTCCTATGAAATGGCTTGTTCCTTTGTCTATCTCTATCTTCTCATTCCTATGGTTCGTCCAAATGATCAATGTAGCAACTTTCCTATGTTTTTCATTCCATAGGAATCAAAATGGCATGACACTGTCTGGGAATATGTGAAACCCGAGGTTGATAATATCATGGAAGAAATGCGCATCCTCCTCAAAAAGGCTACATTCATGAGGAGGTACAAGTTTGTGGCTGAAAAAAATCTGCAGCCCATGGAAGATGCGCTCGATGTGTTTCAAGATACCTTGGTTGCATTTGAAGAGGCTGCAAAAAAGCAAACCTTAGTTGAAGATACCATGCTTTTGTTGATGTTAAAGGGGGCTTGCTTTTGTTGATGTGCATGGTCAAATAGCATGACCATTGTAAAAATGTGATGGGCAAGTTAAGGCCTAGCTAGATGGACAAGTTAACTATTTGTAAAAATTATGTATATCTGTGTGGATCTTTGTGGACAAGTAATCTTTATCTATATATGTGGACAAGTTATCTTTATCTATATTATGTCTGTTTTGTCTTAAAAGATATGTGTTGATTATGCCTGTATGTCAAAATGGGAGCCCTAAGAAATCGGGCTGACCTGTCAATCAAGACAGACACAAAGGAGACTACGCAGGATGGTTATTCTGTGTCGCATTTTCCCCTCCAAACCGAGGAGGAGGAGCCGGCCCCACGCGCTGCCCCCATGCATTGGAGACGCGGTTTGGCTTATCCACGTATCCTTTGTTCCCAATGTTTGACCAAAAGCCACTCTCCCCTGCCACGCTGCCATTTTGCCTTCCTTCTCAAACCTTCTGCCTTCCTCGTCTCTGTCGCCTTCTCTCCCCTTCTCCTTCCTCATCTCCGTCGCAGAGATGGCCGACGGAAAGCAGTCGTTCTGCCGCGACTCAAGAGGGAGGTTCTGCAGCGAGGAGGAGAAGGCCCCACCCACCGCCCCGCCAAGAGAGTGAGGTTCCGTAGCGAGGAGGAGAAGGCCCCGCCCGCCACCCCCACCAAGAGAGTGTGGTTCCGCAGCGAAGAGGTCGGTTCTTCGTCGGCCAGGGGGAGGAGGCCGTACACGTGCGCAAGTGCCAAGGGGGTGCACTCCGGCGACGCCCAGCAGGCAGAGGCCGAGCCTTCCTCAAGTTTGGTATGCTTGAAGTTAGGTTTATGCTTGAAATTGAATTCCTGGTACTCATCATATGCTGCTCACAAAAATGTTGAACTCATTCTATATATTGCTTCAATTTCTGAATCTTCATGTTGAGCGACTTTTATTAACTGAACATTCGGTGCCTTCACTGATCAATGGTTCCAATGCATCAATTTTTCATTGTTTTAGGAAGTTGTTGTACCAGCACATGACATTGTCAGGATCTGGACAGAAATCGACAGGCTCGAGAAAACCTTAGACTACATCTGCACATTCCTAAATAGGATGGAAAGAATGAAGGATGACATTGGTAAAGAGAAGCAGGCAAGTTCTGAACCTAGTTACAGCTAAACAACTTTCTTGTTTGACCGGTTACAACTTTATGATATTAAACTTGGCAATCTAATTGTGAAGCTTGCTTCAATTTGCCTTTGTTTTAGAAATGTGTTGTTACTTGGGAGGAAAATTATTAACCTTTCGAGTAGAAATTTTGTTATGCTTGAAATTTAATGCATGGTACTCATCATATGCTGCTCACAAAATTGTTGAACTTATTCTATATACTACATCAATTTCTGAATCTCCATGCTACATCGACTTTATTAACTGAACATCCAGTGCCTTTGTTTTAGGGAGGTGCCGTAACTTGGGAGGACATTGATATGATCTGGAAAGAAATCCATAGGATCAACCAAGCTCTGAACCCAGTTATAGCTAAACAACTTTCTTGTTTGACCAGTTACATCTTTCATGATATTAAACTTGGCAATCTAATTATGAAACTTGCATCAATTTGCCTTTGTTTTAGAAATGTGTTGTGACTCGGGGGGATCTTGACTGCATCTAGAAAGTACTCGACAAGGTGGATAGAAGGATGGATGACAAGGCTGTGGACGACATAAGTCTCCTAGCAAATGGTCAGAAAATACTAGAATCTGAGGTGGAGAAGCTTAAAGGCGCACAGAAGATGAAGGATATTGAACTTGCCGAAGCTGCAAGGAAGAATGCTGAGCTGCAGGAAAGACTTGTAAAACTAGAGGCAAAGATAGCTGAACTTGAGGCTGTAGCACAAAAGAAGCCATCTAACTAGTGCCCCTGCTGATGCACGTCAGATGTGATCATGTGAATATGTTTGTTCTGAACATTATGCATGTCATATGTAAACATGTGATGCTATATATGCATCTTAAATATGTAGAATATGCTCTTATGACTACTATCTATGTGTACGTGTGGTTTTGCATCTTATGAGACATGATTATATGTTTGTGTGATATCCAATATTTGCTATGATGACATAGTCAAATATTTGACGGCAGTGAGAGTGCTAATGGACTTCAATTATTGAGCTCCGAGTCTAGTAACGGGCATCAAATTGTCATCAGTAATGGACTTAAAGAGCTCGTTACCGATTTGGCAGTGATCGGTAACGGACTTAAAGAGCCCGTTACCGATAGGGCAGTGATCGGTAACGGACTCAAAGGGCCCGTTACCAATAGGTTTAACATTCGTAACGGCCGCATTTTAACGTCCGTTACAAAGAATAACTGTAACAGGCGTTTAAGAAGCCCGTTACTGGAAGTCCTCATTGTTAACAGGCGGTGTGTTCGCCACGTCGGGTCGAGCCTGCCACGCTTATGCGTAACAAGCGCCAAACAACAACCGTTACAGATGCGGTCCATGTAACAGGTGTTAAGGGCCTATTACAAATGCTGCGTGACCTATTTGAGGATTTCACGTAGTGTGAGGTACGATGGCACCACCGGCTCCGTGTTGTAGATCTCCCGCAAGATCTGCTTCTCCTTGCGCTTCGGTGGATGAGCTGGGGATCCGCCGAAGATCATCATGATGGCACCGTCCTCCTTGGGGTACCCATTATCACCGTCGTCGTCCAGCTCTGGAGCTCCCTTCTTGGCCGCATCGGGGGGCCTCTTCTTGAAAGTTCCAGCGAGGAAGTTCTTCATGAGGTTGCATTCTTTCAGCGTGTGCTTGACCGGGCCCTTGTGGTTCGTGCAAGGCGCCTCTAGGAGCTTCTCGAAGTGGTCCTTGGGGAGGTTGCCCTTGGGCTTGGTCACTTTCCGGCCGGCCACCGCCACCATGTTGTAGTCCTGACACTGCTTGTCCTTCTTCTTCTTCTTGTGGGCGCGCATCGAGGTTCCCACTTCGACATTGGTTGTCTACTTTCCCTTGCCATGTGGATGGCCTAGAACCGTCGTGATTGCATCTTCCTCATCGGTGTGGTCTGTGGCGATGTTGAGGAGCTCCCGAGTGCTTCACGGCTTCTTGTGCCCTATCTTGTGGATAAGGGTCTCGCAGGTGGTGCCTTCACGGAACAAGGAGATGACGTCGGCGTGGTCTGTGTTGGGCAGCTCAGTGCACCGCTTGGTGAAGCGTCAGATGTAGTCGCAGAGGCTTCCCCTGATTTCTGGTGACAGTTCCGCAGGTCCCACGTGTTTCCTAGCCTAGTGTAGGTTCCTTGGAAGTTGCCGATGAACGCGTCCCGTAGATCCGCCCAGCTGTCGATCTTGCCGTCAGAGAGGTGCTCCAACCATGTGCGTGCTAAGTTGGCGAGGTAGAGAGGAAGGTTCTTGATGATGAAGTGGTCGTCGTCTGTTGCGTCGCCATGGCATGCCAGCCGGTAGTTCTCCAGCCAGACACTGGGGTTCATCACCCCGTCGTACATGGGGATCGTTGTCGGAGCCCGAAAATGTGAGGGCACACGCGCGTCGAGCACTCAACGCCCGAACGTGCACGAGCCTCTAGGATCTGGAGAAGTGCTCGTTGTCGGAGCCCGGAAACGTGAGGGCACCGCGCGTCGAGCACTCGACGCCCGAACGTGTGCGGGCCTCTTGGATCTAGTGACGCACTCCTGCTTCGGTCCTCGTCGCTGTCATGGCGCCTGCCACGTCACCTATTGTAGTCCCGGTGAGGTCGACGCTCCTGGTAGTCATCACGGTCCGCCGCCGTTCTCCGTCGAGCCTAGATCGTGCCGCGGGCGTCTCGGTTGGCGCCGACATGCTCCTTGACTGGTACATTGATGTTCTTGTCCCGCGGTCCTGGTTTTGTGTAATGCCCCAGGGTTTCAATTAATGTTCATTAATGCTAATGACCTTGTTAACCAAGTTAAACACATTGTCTTTGGTCAAACTTTTGGTCAACCTAGGTCATCACCTCGAAACCCTAGCCAACATGAACCTTAGTCCCTAAATCACACAAGCGACCCTTGGACAAACCCTAGAACCTTTGGTCAAACCCCTTTTAACCTTGGTCAACACCTTGAACCCCTACCCTGTCTGGAACTTTTGCCATGTTCTCCGAAATTCACTTAAACACTTCAAAATCGGTCAATATAAAAGTTGTGCATCTTTTCATGGGACACAATTTTCATATTTGCCGGCATTTCAAATTTTGAGTGTAAAGTGGTAAAAAATGTGGTCAACGGCAGACCCTGCATTTCACCAGCGCCGAGAAAATCTCCAACTTTGCCTGCATTTTATGCAAAATCCATTGATCAAAACACCTGTGAGCCTTTGTAAAAGTTGTAGAGGGTTGAGAGATCTACAACATATATATATATATACTTTGGTGCACTTTAGTTGCAAAATTTTGAGACAAATACGGTCAAAAGTGCCTGGCTGAAACGTGTCTATGCTCTGGCGCTCTAGAGCGTGCGCCCGCGCGACGCCGCGCGTCGATGGTGCCAGGCTGCGCGCCCGAGCCGCGGCTGGGCCTGGAAGCCGAGGGGCGCACTTCCCCACGTGCGCGGTGGGACCGCCCTAAAACTTCTACCCTTTCCCAAGCCGCCACACGCCACGCTGTCAGGGGCCAAGCCGCGCCGTCCAACACCGACCGATGAACCGCGACGCCACCGTACCGCCATCCCACGTCGCTCGCCCATGCCGTCTTGACGCACTACGCTGACCACCGTGACTTGCTCCCCACGATGAAGTGACCTCCCTTGTCCGCCTATAAGGGCACCCGAGGCTCACCAGCGTTGCGCCTGTGCCGGTCGCGCCGCCGCCGCGCCATTTATGGCCGCCCAGGCAAGCTCCCTCTCCTAGAACATGTCCCCGCCGCTGGAGATCCTCTCCGCCCTCCCTTGCCCCCCAGGAAGCTCTACCGCCCATAACCCGAGCCTATCCGCCCGTACGTCGCCGGCACCTCCTCTCGCAGCGGCCACCGCCGCACAGCTCCGCCGCCCGTGCTCACCGGCGCCACCCCGGCCCCAACTCCGGCCACCAATCGAGCACACATGAGCACATGGTCCTCCCCCGCTACTTCGCCGGCCAAGAACGGCGGCGAGCTCGCCGGAATCCGGCCGCCCGCACCACCGGCCGCCCCTAAAGACCGCATTGTAAGGCCCCAATTCTTTCCAGGGGCTATTCTGCAAACCGAGGGCATATGTGTAACATTTGAAATCTTTCCAGGGACTTCTATGTAATTAGATTCTTCAAACTTAGTAGCTTTTGGCTGAATCTTGTAAAAATCATAGAATAATCAGAAAAATGCAAAACCAATTTTGTTGGTCTCCCTGTGTTGAAACATACCATTTCTAGAAAGCATGTCTATAGTTTTGATGTGTAATTTTCGAAACAAAATTCAAACTCAGTTTGAATGAGTTTTGTCATAACTTGAAATGTACAACGGATCTAGTTCTAATTTTTGGATATGTTGTTTGTGATGTCTTGAATAGGCTTGTATTCAAATCTTGCACAAAGTTACTGAAGGAACCTTTAGTTATGATTTATTTTGTATTAGGCTAGATCTGAGTAAATGAATTTTGTACCATTCTCTGAATAGATTGTTGAGCTCTACTTTGATGTACTGCCTAGTTATGCTTAGAGACACCTCTGGTGAATTGACTGGGATTTTGGGACTTGTTTGCTTGGTGATCTTGAGATGTGCATGTCTTTAGGTGTAAATTCATACCTGGCATTCTAGAAGGCTCTAGAGGCTTATCTTTGGTGAAGAGGCTAGTTTTAGCATGTTTGGTGCTTAGGTGAAAGTTGGGCTCCAGAAGTTGTACATATCTCTCTGAATAAATTGTTGTTGCTCACAATAGGCTGTTTTTGTCATTTTTGTGTAGCTTTATAGAAATAGTTTCTGGAGCAAAGTTTTGGTGTGTAGCCTAGCTATATTCCAGATATGCTATGTGTAAATTTTGAGCTCCAGTGCATGAGTAGTTTTCCCTGTATGGTTAGATCTTGCTTTTGTTAGTTGTAAATTGTCATATCTTTAATGCTTAGAATATAGCTCGGTTTTCTGTGAATTTTTGGCAGTGGTTCATTTGTCCCACTGTGTGCTTGTATAAAATTTCTCGCTGTGAAGTCATGCATGATTTAAACAGAATGAATTTTAGAAGGTAGTAAGTGTTATAGAAGGGAAAATAAAGAAATCACCCCTTTAAACCCAATTGCGTGTTTCACCCTAAGTTAAACACTTTGTAATTCACCTTTAACCAACCTGGTTGCTTTGTGAAGAAAAATAAATGTGATTAAATAAATATGCACACAATCAACATCAAAGGAAATGTTAATAAATGGTTGTTTACTTTTTCTTTTAGGAAGAGTATGCTGAATATATGGTTATCTAGGTGAATGTGACCAATCTGTGTTCGTCATGTGATGTTTTGTAATTAAATGAATTAATTCATCGATTAATTATTGCATATGCATCCTCCGTGTAGAACCTTCTAACGGTAGATACGAACTCATCCCGGAACAAGGTGATGGACCGTTCGAGGAAGCAGTGAACGTCGTGGAGCACAACGAGACCCAAACCAAAGTTTGGAAGGGCCAAAGGCCTAGTTAGACTAACATCCGCATGAAAGGCAAAGCCCGGTTCATCATTGACCTATTTGTTCTTTTTAAACTTCTGAAATTATCATTGATTATCTATGTGCATTTACGTTCAGGAGTTGAATTGAAACCCTAGTTGCATGATCCTTAGGTGCCTATGATCTTTTACTAGTATGATAGGTCGCTAGTTGCTATGCATTAAGGACCCAGTACAAGTCGAGTGATGTTCGTCACTCGCGAGAATAGGTTCTTATGTTGGAATCATAAGACTTGATAAACTGGATTGCTCACGTGGTAAGAGCATGGGATTTTGGGTTCCGGTCCAGTGGCTTTCGTGGGTTAAGCGTTTGAACGTACTAAACACTTGTCGGAAATGGGTACGGTAAGCCTTGTACCTACATGAGCAGGTGCGGGAACTTTGCGCTACTAATCTAGAGTTGCGGCTCCAGGCTCGCCACCCGTAGTACATGTGTGAGGCTGGATGCCAGTGTGAGGCCTACCAGATAAGCCTTGTACTAGAGAATGTGGCATCCGATCCTAATCCGAGGAATGATGGGAATCGCCTATTCGGTGCATACCCCACCCCTTTGGGATTTTAGTTGTCATCTTTGGGGTGTGCATTCTTCCATGTGTTTAGGTTCACCTTGCAAGGTTATTAATCGATCGATCATCGGCCTCTCACCGTTATCCGAGATTGCTTATTCAACTGGCCATTGTGATCCCTTTATGATGGAATATGGATAAACTTGATGTTTGATTAATTGTATTGCACAACTCATGCTTGCAATAGTGGCTTATTTAGTAATGATTTAATTCACTAGAACTTGGGCTAAAATATTGAAAGTGAGGATTCACTCCTTAGTAGCTTTTTGGCAAAACAAACCCACTAGCCAAAAGCCTTGCATTATTTAGAGGTAAAGTCTTTTATTTTAGACGGGTAAGCCTTGCTGAGTATTAGTATACTCAGCCTTGCTATATATGTTGTTTTCAGGTGAAGTTGTGTGGCCTGGTGAGATACCCCACGGTTGGGAGCTGTAGTGGGTGTCGGACGTTGAGTAAGATCGTCATGGACGACCTCCTATGATGATTATTGTGTTTCTTAGTCATTTCCGCTGTTTTAAACTCTAAACCTTTTTATTATCATGTCATGAAACATGATTTGTAATAAATGACCTTACGGGGAAGATTTGGATTTAATTTGTAAGGTACTCTGGACTCGCCTTCGTGTGAGTTGTAATGTATATGTTTCGATCCTCTGTATGTTATACAAGTGATTTACCGGGCTTTGACCCGGCAACACTCAATGGGATGGTTTTTTATTTTCGCTTAATGACCAAATGGAGTGGTTTAGGTGATAGTATGGAATATTTCGGGTAGGGTTGTCACATTCTGGCTCTAGTGTCATGATGACGTAGTGCATTATCGTAATGCGGAACTTTCTACCTGTTGTACGGCAGTAGTTTCGAGCAGCATCTTGAGCTATTGGCGGATCACCTACTCCTCCGGAGTCGTCAGCTTGGGGCACCCATGGAGCAAGACACTTGTTGCGGCGTGGTTCTGCGACACTCAGTTTAAGACCGGTGGTGTACTGGCGTTGTCGCTGGCGTTGTTGATGATGTTCTGGTACACCGCTCGTGCGCGTGCACGAGCGGCTCCTCCGTCCTAGTTCCCGCCGAGCTTGATGTGGAGTTACTTGCACTCGTCGTCGAGTTGTCGCCACGCCACGTTGAGCTCGTTCAATCTTGCACATCCAGCAGCGTCCGCGGGGTCGCCTCGAGGTGGCGTGTTGCGGCTACTCCCAGGCGTGCTGTTGGCGGAATGTACATGCCTGTCCGGGGTGTGACAAATGAAACACTCCCGGGTAGGGTCGTACAGCACTGGCTTGAGCTGGTCTGGCTGCGACTCCTTTGGCGGCATGTTGATCGCGCCCACAGGCGCAGCTAGCAGACTTGGTACTCCCTGCGCCAGGGAGACAGTGGAACCGTGCGTCAGTACAGGCCGGCCCTCCGGGTACAAGATGTTGTAGCCATCGAGGTACTCATCCCATTAGAGCTGCTCCTTCCCCGCGAGTTGGAATGCAAGGACGACGATGGTTTACCAGGAAAGGAGGAAACATTCCTATGAAGGGTTAGTTATCAGGGACTCCATCAGGCTGTCGCGGAGCATGTTGATGATGCAGTCAGAGGCAACACTATTGGTGATGTCGATGCTGATGGTGAGAGCGGCTCCATGGCCGTGTCCTGGTTGGCAGGAGGCTCGGGCTGAGGAAGCTGCTCCATCGCGGAGCCTGGGTCATCGAAGAGTTCTGGTGGTGCGAAGATTGCACCGAGGAGGGTTTCCTCCGACTCACTGAAGATGAAGTCGAGGGAGCCCAATTGTAGATCAGCGCTAGGCGCCCATGGGGTGTCGTCGCTGGTCATCTGGAAGTTGGTGGGATGAAGTGACACGTGAGGCCCCTACCTGGAGTGCCAACTGTCAGGGTTCTCTACTACCGGCAAGTAAATTTTTACAATCGCGTGTCTAGCTCCAGATGGTGACTCGAAAGACACAAGGGTTATACAGGTTCTGGCATTAACAGCCCTACGTCTTGTTTGCTACTCATGTATTCAAGCCCAAATCTATAGTAGGGGGTACAAACTACTCGGGAGAGAGAGCCAATCCCAAGTCCCTAGTGTGTTCGTGTGTGTGTGTTCTTGATTTTAGTTGTTCGGCCTATGCCATTCTTTGTGTCTCGTTCCATTCGTGTCGTGCTTCGTCATCTTTTTACAACTGCCCATTCTCTCCCTTTTAGAGCCTTAAGGGTAGCTTAGACAGGGGGTAAAAGCGGAATTACAAATGGAGTTATAGTGCCAGAGTCCTTTGCCTTCGTCTCGGTGGCGTGTCCGTACGTGGTGAATGGGGATTTCACTATGCCTGACCAGGCTTCGACAGAATGGGCAACACTTTGACTAGGGTGGTTGGTCTCGAGTGTTTGGCCGGTGCAACCACTCAGACGCTGGCACCGAGTGGACCAGGTGGCATTTGACCCACATCGTGCTTCCATTGACTTGAAATGATGCCACCAGGGTGGATATACGTCTTGTCTTGGTGACTGTGGAGCCCTGTTCGAACACGATGGCCTCCACTGTGGCTTAGGTGGTGGTGGACACCGGCCCATCCCATTCTGACAGGAGAAGGTACGCTTGGTATGACTGAGGATGGGCGGCCTCCCACGCAGTACGGTGGGGAACCACCCAGGCAAAGAGGAAAACTTGTCGGAAGGGCCCGGTCTCCTCGGGGGTTCCTTAGGGACGAAGGATCGACTTCCCGAGCGTGACGGGCCCCCCGGGCGAAGAGGAAAGTACTCGGGCGAATGGGAGAGTACCCGAGTGAATCGGAAAGTTCTCGGGCGAGGCGGAAACTTGTTGGATGAGCTAGGAATCACTCGGTGTGGGGCCCTACTGTCTTGTACTGTTTGTACCTTGTTTGTGGGGTGGGGGTGGTTAGACAATGGTTGACGATTTTTAGGTGGTTGAATCGCCGACCCTGGTTTTGACCCCAGTTAGTAGCCCCCAAGCCTGAAAGGGAGTAATGGACTCGCTCTCAGGTTTAGTGGTCGTAGTCGGGGTGGATGCTGCTGTTCATTCCGGTGGGGGCACGCGAGCGCACCTGCCAAGTGTAGCCCCTAAGCTCGCGGTAGAGTAGAAGACTCTGCCGCAGGGTTTTGTAATATTTTTTGTACAAGCTCGTCTTTTGAGGGAGAGGTGGCATGGTTAGACTCGTGTTTAAGACTGATCCGCGCTATGCATGACAAGTTCTGGCTGCATCTCAGTTCATGCAACGACAGGGGGGAGGGGGAGGCCGGCTTTTGACCCTGTCGCTGCTCGGGTGTTGTGTACGGGCGGCGAAGCGCACTCACAGGTCAAACAGTCCTCCCGCAACTGTGCATAGCATGGAGCCGTCGCTACCATGAGCCTATTAATAGACTTGCCCTTGCGTCAGTGAGGCACCACAACAGTGAAATGGAGAAGAGAATAGCCTCATTGTTTTTCTTGTCGGGAGGGCATCGTCCTCCCTATTGTAGTGCTAGGTCTTGCTCGTCTTGGTGTTAGAGGAAGGATTGCGAATGGAGGGGGATGGATGGGGCACGTCTCCCCGAAGTGGGCCCATTCAGGGCCTTGTCATGGCGGCCGGATGTGCCGCTGTTGGGAGCAACTCGGCCGTGTCGTCCGGCTGCACAGGCACCGCCGTTGCCTATGTTCGCCACCTGCGCCCTTGCCCTTGTTGATCGTCCTCCCAATCCTGGGTGGGCAGTGCACAAGCAGGAGCAGAAGTGGAGTGCTCCAGATCTCTTGGGAACTCTACCGTCGCAGAATCAGCATCCTATGCACGCATCACGATGGCTCCACGCTTGTGTGACTGCTTTTCCAAATCACACCTTTGATGGTGCCTCCGCTTCGTGTGCCGCCCGTAATGGGTGATTGTTTTGGTGTGGCAGTGATAGGGGTCGGCCTGCTCCCTACCCTTCTCATGGACATCCTTGGTGGTCCTGGCGCAAGGGGAAGCCTCGCGATGTGTGATCGCAAGCGCTGCAAGATTTGCCTCCTCGCTCGACCTACCCGGGATTTACTATCACCGCCTGGGTGGCGACTTGTGTTTTAGTACTTTTGTACGGTTTTTGCGATCGTGTTCTTGTACCTTCAGGTTTGGGGTTTGTGAACAAAGACAATTCGTCATTCCTTTTTTGTTCATCTTTCCCCGTGCTGCCTCTTCGTTTGAGGAGGACGGATTAGGTGACATCATGGCTTGCCTCGGTGGCCGAGTCATAGTGCTCGGGGAGTTGCATGTGAGTCTATTTGAATTAGGTTTTGGCATCACCTTCGTGGGATAATGGCCAATCAATCTTTTGATTTACCTTATGTGATCCGGTCGAGCGTGCGGCTTAGTTCCCGGAACTGTTCGACTGGTTCCGAGGGCTCGCTGCCTTCACTAGAAGGGAAAACCAGGTGCCAAGCTTGATAGGACTCGAACATGGGTTGGAACGACTAGAGCGGTGTTGACGGTTCAATAATGCGCCATGGTTCACCGCAAGCTTACGGATCATGTAGTACCTTTTTCCCTCGAGTATCACCCAAGGTATCGAATCCGTGGAACAGTGTGTAACGGAAGACTCAATCCAATAACCGAGAAACACATGCATCTTTAAGAAGTTTCAAATGCATCTAATCTACTAAGATCAAAAGAGGTAGCAAGAGAAAGCATTGAGGTACCGATCTAGAGGGATCTAGATTGTGTTTATGTCGTCGTTCCGAGCAAGATAGAAGAGAGAGTAAACCGAATCTCATTGAAAGCGTCTTTAAACCTTGACCTTCGGTTAAACCCCCTAAGTCGCCCCGCCGTACTCGGTGTTAACATTCTGTCACGATGTTCCCCTTTCTTCGCGGTCGAATCTTAGAGCATACCCGCAAGGAGTGTGTTGAACTACTTGGTAGATCGGGTATGCACCTCTAGCCACCGTGGCTACAAGAACATCCCATGCAATCTATCTTGAGAATAGATTGAGCAAGAAAACACCCAAGCAAGAACAAGAATTGCAAACAAAGGTACTCGATCGCTAGGAATCGGATCCATTAAAACTCCATCAAATGTATGTATACATGAATAAGATCCAACTAGGATCCTACCTTGATCTTGATTCACGCCTTCGGAACTCCAACGTGGCCTTCCTTGCAAGGTTCCCACGCCGGCTAGGCAAACCCTAGATGACTAACACAACCCTCCTCTCCGGGGTGGTGTCCCTCAAGCTCCTCTGCTCCTCGGTGGCGAATGACGAATGGCTTGATAGTTGCAACTTCGCACGGGGCCTATAAATAGCCAAGGATCATCTAGGTCTAAGGGGGCGGCAAACCGGCACGAAAAGGGGCCAGGTTGGCCGGCCTGGGCGGACCCGCCCAGGGCCTTTTCGGCTCGGTTCGTCCCCAGTTTTCTTCCCGAAGCTTCTCGCGACTTCCTAAGTTTTTGCCGAGTTGCCTGTGGGTCCTTGACATCATTTTCCTCGTGGTTTAGATAAGGGGGCTTGGCGTATGAACTCCCGCATCTTCCATCTAGGTCTTCAACACTTCTCGGCTTCACGCTTTAGTCCTTGGTTCATTTGGAGTCATGTTCATCTTGTATCTTGACTTGTCCCGGGGTCCATGGTCTTCTCGTAAACCCTGGATAAACATTACCCGGAAGTCCTCATTTAAGCTCTTGATTCCTGTGTAAACAATAAACTCTAAAAACCATGCACAAGTGCGAACTTATCATATAATGGGGGTTAGGATCGTTAGTGCGGATATCAAATTAATACCAACATAGAAGGTAAACAAGTGGCTAGGTTGACGAAAATCGACCACCAACATCCCCCCATGCTTAAACCTTGCTCGTCCTCGAGTAAGCCTTCTATGGATATTAGCGTTGCCCTTCGATGCTCATACCCTACACTTAATCATACATGAGAAAACATAATGCTCTCTAGATTTATATTCATTGAAGTTCCATAATGTACTAACTTTTATCTTTATGGAGGGTAGATATCATTCAAGCTCTTTCCACAAGTACTTGATCATGTTCTCAAACTTTTAAACAAATCTCAGAAATTTTGAAAAATAAAGAATGAGATAAAGAGAAAAATTTCTTTTCCAAGATAAAAAATAACCATCTTGCACTTTGCTCATGCACTCTCATCTCATCTTGTCTCTCAAGCCTACTTGTTCTACTCCTTTTCCTCTAACTAAGTATATAGTGGAAGGCTTTATATGGAGGTATAGGAAAGTTTAGTCCTACCAAGATATTATAGTTGGACACACACTTTTAGATAGGTGGACATGTGCAAATGGCAAAGAGTGATCTCGAGGCACAAACGAAGTCCTCGTTATCGGATTGCACATGGTTGGAAACATGAGTATGGGTCTTGATCTTGAATCCTCTTGAAAACTCAAAAAGCGCTAAACATAGCTAAAGAACCGGGGAGCTTTATTATATATTTTTTTTCTTTCTTCTTTCTTTCTTTCTTTCTTTTTCTTATCATACTTTTTCTTCTTTATCATTTTTTCTTTCATCATACTTTTTCTCTTTTTTTATTTGCTCCCCTTGAACTCTATACTATACTAGCACTTCCTTGGCAACCCCCCCCCCATGCTTAGACGTTTGCTCGTCCTCGGGCAAAAGAGGTGATAAATATGCCAAGGTAGAAATTGAAGCTCTCATATTTTCTTAGAGAGAGATACTCAAAAAATCTTCAAGTGGTCCTTTTGGAAGTCTCCCTTACTAACTTGAAGCACCCTCCTTGTAATCTTCCTTGAAATATTCATCCATACTCATATGTTGGGTTGTGGTCAAGGAGGTGAACACAAAAAAGATATGTTTGGGTTTTGTGGTTGGATATCTAGCGAGGTTTGCGAAATTCCCAAAGTGGAAACTCACAATGCACGGATAGAAGAGGCTAGCAAAAAGAACGATACACAAAAACGGAATGACCAGCTTCTTATTCTCGGGCCAGAGAAATGAGGCCTTGAATCAATGCACCCAAAAATAAATCTTGTATATACTAAGGTTTTGCACTCAAGTAAATTTAGGCTTTGGATGGGTAGAGCAAAATGCAAGCGGTACTTATGACAAGGTTAGCATAACTTTTTGAGAATAAAAAGGTTCTTTGATTCATTCAAAATTGAGAGCAATGAAAAAAACTATGGGACTTGAGTTATCATAACCTCCACTCAAGATTAAGCTAGCAATTAATTTAAATTTCAGATTCATATTAAAAGAGAGCAATAGCTTAAACATGCATAAATCAAGCATAAGATCGAACAAAGCGGCAACGATCATCACATATCAACATGGTACAATTTTCCATCCATATTAAGATCATAACAATGACGGTGAAACTTATTCGTGATGATGGATAAAAAACTACTACTACCACACACATGCTGAAATTAAATAAAAACAAGAAAATACTATGCACACATAAACGCACACAAGAGGAAAATTAAAGAAAAGGAAAAGGAAAAATCAAACCACACTTAAAAAGCTTCATCCCTTCCTTCTTTCTTCACTCCTCATCCGATTGCTCTTGCTCTGTTGGTTGACTTTCATTGAATCCTTGCTCAAAATATGTTTGCATGGCCCCTCCACAAAATTGATCCGGCGGCACAATTTGAAGGTGTCCTAATTGATGGGCGATCCCCGCCGTTCCTTCATGCCAATGGTCGACATGCCTCCGGATCCTCTCGACGTCTTGCATATTCCTTTGCATGTACGCCCCAATAATGGCTGCACTTTGTTGGGGTTGGGGCATGCTTGTATAAGGTGCCACAAATGCTTCATTTGGCACAACAAAAGTTGGTGGACAATATGTTGGAGGAGGTGGCGGCATGGCTGCACCACTCCCCCATGCTTGCATCGGCACACTTCCGTGGTAGGGTGGTGGCATAGGAATCCCGCCATAAGGTTGATGGTATGCAGGCCCTCCTTGTGCTTAGGCTGCGGAAGACGATCCTTCTTCTATAATCCTTCCTCTTTTGTTCTTCTTGGCCGGCACTAGAATTCCTTCTTCCAACCAATTCTCTCTCCCTTCAATAAATAATTTCAGCCTCATATTTGGGAGAGAAACATTGACTTTTGCCACCTTCTACCCTCTCTTTTCATCTCCACTAATGTATTTTTCTTGCTTCATATAATCAATCCGAAGTGAATTTCCCGCAAGTAGGAATTTTGGGTTCCTTGGAATACCCGGCCTCCCAGAAATTGCTATCATAGAGAGATAGCATCCCGAACCAATTTGTCCAGTCCCCGATGTTGCCTCACAACACCACCGATTGATCATGATATATGATGGATCAATGGCTTGCCTTGCAATCAATGCCGAATAAAGCCAATTAACTTCCATGTCGGTGACCTTGGACTCCTTCATTCTTCCCAAAATCCTCTTGCTCATCCAAGAATGAAATATCCGGATGATGGGATTCCGGATGCTATTTCTCTGCTGGTTATCTTCCCCTGAAATCATACTCCAAAATCCTTCCAATACACTTTCATTAACATCAACTTGCTCCGGGGCTTCACTATGAAAACCGAGCAACTCTCTAATTTTCTCATAAGAAATTATTTGCTCACCATCCTTGAGTTGGAATGAGAGGGATGGCACCCCTTCATTAATAACCGGCGCCATGGTCATGAGAATCTCCATGGCAAGCTCCAAATGAAAGCTCACCCCTACTCCATCGGAAAATTGCCCCCAACCAAGGTGGTTCATCATTTGATAAATATCCCGAGAAAATCCCAACACTTGGAGAGCATCATCATCGAAGTCGACGTTGGGCACAATCCTCTTCTCTAGGCGCCCAAGCTTCTCCTCCTCCTCCTCCTCCGACATCATAATAAATCCATACTTGCAACGTCGTGGAGTGTATGGTGGTGGAAAGGATGAACGAGTCGAGCGGCGAGATTGGACGGGTGGCTCTTCCGTATGCCCTTGTGGTTCGGTGTACCGCATGGACGAGCTTCGTGTGTCTCTTCTTCCACTTAGGAGCATGGTGTCGCTCCTTGATGGTGCCACGTCCTCTTCCATGCTTCACGGCGACTCGGAGATTGAGTGCCTCCGCGAAGAACTTGTTGATGCCGGCTTCGATGATGATGATTGTGTCTTCCTTCCAAGGACCTTGCCAAAGACCTTCTTCATCTTGTTGTTGCTGCACAAATCACAAACAAACTCTCCCGGGGGTTTCTTGCCGATAGAAATACACACAAAATAAGTATATGGAAGGGCAAGCATTGTGACGTATTTTTCTGAATTTTTGGACTCAAGAATGGAGAACGAATTTTTCGAAGGTGTTTCTGGAGGTTCTGGACTAGGAACTCAAGAACATGAACTAGCAACGAAGCAAATGGCTTACCTGAGGAAGATGAGCGACGGGGGGCAAATAAATAAGCCAGGCCGGCCGGCCTGGGCTGACCAGCCTAGGGCCCATGTCCCTCTTTTCTGGCTCTTCTTTCTCCCACTTGTTGCTTGATTGATCATGGTGTTGTGTACTCGTGCTCCATGCCGTCCGCCGTCCAATTCTTCTCAGCCACTCCTTTTCTTTCAAGGTCAAGTCCTCCATCTTGCTCATTTACTTTGTGTCACTTCCATGCTTCCTTGCCTCCCATGATCTCATCCATATCCTGCAAAAACAAAACATTGCTGCCCCCCCATGCTTGTCCTTGCATGTGCTCAAGATGCCTTAATGATGAAGCCTTCCCATGATGCATCATAGAGCATTAGAAGTTCAATTAAGCTCAAAACCTTCCCTTGATCATGTTTAGATGCTAATTACTCCTCTAATTTCAAGAATTAAAAATTAACTCAGAGATATCAATGAGTTCAAATGTATTTTTAGAGGAGTTTTTAGGCATCAAAAACATCTGTAAGTCAAAAGTTTCCGACTACATTGATTTTGGTTACACCGGGATCACTTGCTCTCATTAATTGATAGCGAGCTCCTCCGGCTTGACCGTTGAGGTATGGGTTTAGGTTCTAATTGGCCAAACATGAGAGAGATGTTTTGAATAAACAAAAATAAATGGGGCTTGGAAAAATTCTAATTCTAGAGAAACTGGTGGATATCAAGTTGAATGAAACCAAAAATTGATTTTCCTAGGTTCACGCGAGTCCTACCATGCGTCAAAAGATTAAAAATCATTAAGGAACAACGCGGGGCTCTACTCGTGTGTTTTTAAGATGTAAAACAAACCAACCTTGTCATCATGAAGAGGATGAAAGGTGTGGGTAAGTTCTGAATTTTTGGAGTTGGTTTCTCAAAAAGAGGCAAATAAATCGTAGGATGGCTCGTGTCATAGGTTTATGGTCAAATAAAATCCAAATGAAACATCCAAGCAAAAAAATGTCTCAAAAATAAGTTCAACCACTTAAGAGTTCATACCAAGTCTTGCGTAGCAAATTCTAAGACCAACTTACATGAAAATCGGAAATAATCTGGGTTGCCCTCCCGGCAACTTTATTCTTCATCGAGTTATCCTCCCGGTAGCTTATTCTTGACTCGACGAACGGGTTGCCTCCCACCTAGCACTTCGTTTATAGTCCATGGCTAGACTTCTTGTCTTCTTCACTTCGGATCAACACTCTTTGAGGGCGTTGCAATCTTGGGTACCCACTTCCACACCATCTTGGGCACGGGCTTATTCTCCGGCCTAGTCATCTTTTTGGTCTTCATAGGCGGCTTTTGTTCTTTGGTCTTGACGGATGCAATGACTTCTTTGATCACTTTCGCTTCCTTCTTCTTGGGCTCTTCCTTCTTCCTTGGCTCTTCCTTACTAAAACGATGATGAGGTGGAACATATTTAGCATTGATCATGTTGCATACCTCAAAATGTGGACGAAACTTGAATATGCTTCGTGTGCCACTGACGTCGAACTTAATCTCTCCCTTGCCAACATCGATCGTTGCCCTGACGGTCTTGAGGAAGGGCCTCCCTAGGATGAGGTGCGGCTTCTCCCTTTCTCCCATCTCATGTACCACGAAATCGACGGGGATGAAGTGATCTCCAACTTTCACGAGCACATCTTCGGCGATTCCCACGGGATAGCGAATTGAGTTGTCGCCCAACTCCAAGCACATACCCCTTGGCTCAAGAGGTAAGCGTAGCTTCTCGAACACATCTCTTGGCATGACACTCACGCTTGCTCCAAGGTCGCATAATGCCTTCTCGAACGTGATTGAGCCAATAGAACATGGGATGGTCGGACATCCAGGGTCTCTTTGCTTCTCGGGCCCTTGATTTGCGATGGCGGCACTACATTGTTCGGACATCTTGACATGATCTGCTCCAAGTGTTGCCATCTCATACTTGTTCGCAAGTATGGCTTTGAAGTAGCGAGAATATGTAGGAACTTGGAGAGCGTCCAATAGCAGCATGTTGATGCTTAACCTACGCACCACTTCCACAAACTTTTCAAAATGACTATCAACTTTACCTCGACAGTAGCGTGTCTTTAGTGTAGGCATCTTCATGTCATCACTTGGCATTTTGAAATCCGGCTCTTCGGTAGCAATCTCTGGAATAGTAGTCACCTTCTCCTTAGTATGATCTTCCGCTTCGACGGTTGGCTTAGGCTTCCTTGCACTGGCTAGAAGTTCGGGATCCTCCGTCTCCTTTCCCGAGCGAGCTTGAATAGCCTTCACCGTCTCGGGACCTTGGGGCTGCCCCGGCAATCTTCCTTCATTAGCGGTTAAGCGCCCGACAAGTTGTCCCACTTGCGTCTCCAATATCTTCATTATGTTGAGCACTTGTTGGTTGGAGCTCCTGACCTCCGTCACCTTGCCATCAATGTTCTCCAAGATTTTATCCATAGTCTTGAACTTAGTGATGGTGTCCTTGTTGATCTTAGCTTGCTCGTCTATGAAGTCCTTGCCCGTAGTGGAAGTTCAGCAAATCTCCTTTCCTCATGTAGTCGAGCACCTTTGCTTCCTCCGGATAATCTTTTTGGACTTGGCCGTACTTCCCACACTCTTCACAAGTGGATCTTGCTTCGGTAACCTTCAAGTCTTGGGCTGCTTTCTTTTCTAGCTCCATCTTCTCCATCCTCCTCATAAGCGAGTCAAACTTCCCTTCTAGAAGTTCTTCCTTTTCAACCTGCAAAACACCTTTAACATTGCCGTCGGTTGAACCGGAAGTAAGCGTCCGGACGACGCCCATGTATCATTATCCGCAACCTTCTTGAAAAGAGTGAATGCCTCCGTCGAACTTAGCTCAATAATAGATCCTCCCGCCGATGCGTCAATTATGGTCCTTGATGCTAGATTGAGACCTTGATAGACCTTTTGAACAAGGTCCTCCTTCGGGAACTTGTGATGTGGCACGGCTCGGGTGTACTCATTGAAACGCTCGAAAGCTTCCGCGATAGTCTCCGTAGGATATTGAGCAAATGTAGCAATCTTATTACGCAAGCTTTGAGTCTTACCCGGCGAATAGTACTCCTTCAGGAAAGCTCTCATCAATGCTTCCCAATTTTGCACCGTCTCTACCGGTAGAGTATAGAACCATTGCATGGCTTTTCCGAGAAGTGAGAATGGAAAAAGTCTTGCCCTCAATTGATTTTGATCCAGCCCTTCCATCGTGAATGTCTGACAAAGTTGAATGAACGCTTGAATGTGAAGGTTAGGATCCTCTTTACCGGTGAAAGGTATATGTTGCACCATGCGGATGGTTGAAGTCTTGATCTCAAACGGTCTTCCGATGTCGGCTAGGTTGAGGATGGGGAGATCAACAAGCTCCAGGATGCAAAGCTCCCCAATCTTCCTCTACGGTTGTGCCATTGGTGGCGGTTGAGGTTGATCTCTCCTTGGACTTGGAGGTGGTGATTCCTTCTCCGGACTTGTAGGTGGTGATTCCTTTGGAGGTCCTGACGATCCTTCGGCTCCGTCTTTTGGATCTACAATCTCCAGCTTCCTAGATCATGCTTCGCGTATCCTTTGCCTGTAAAGTTTTTCTGGATCATCAACAAAATTTTTCAGTTTGTTGGAGAGGTGGCCTCCATCTCCTGTTAGGGTTAGCGATAAACAAAATATACAAAAGATCTAAAAAGAAAAGAAAACTATAAATAGGGTTAGTCAAAAACTATATTAGATTGGTTTTTGAGGATGATCAAAGTTTAATAGATGCAAAAGAAAATCAAAAAGAAAACTGAAAATACTTACAAACGAAATACTAGATTGGATCTTGATTACTTGTTCCCCGGCAACGGCACCAGAAAAAGGGCTTGTTGACGGTTCAATAATGCGCCAAGGTTCACTGCAAGCTTACGGATCATGTAGTACCTTTTTCCCTCGAGTATCGCCCAAGGTATCGAATCTGTGGAACAGTGTGTAACGCAAAACTCAATCCAATAACCGAGAAACACTTGCATCTTTAAGAAGTTTCGAATACATCTAATCTACTAAGATCAAAAGAGGTAGCAAAAGAAAGCATTGAGGTACCGATCTAGAGGGATCTAGATCGTGTTTATGTCGTCGTTCCGACCAAGATAGAAGAGAGAGTAAAACGAATCTCATTGAAAGCGTCTTTAAACCTTGACCTTCGGTGAAACCCCCTAAGTCGCCCTGCCATACTCAGTGTCAACATCCTGTCACGATGTTCCCCTTTCTTTGCGGTCGAATCTTAGAGCACACCCGCAAGGAGTGCGTTCAACTACTTGGTAGATCGGTTATGCACCTCTAGCCACTACGGCTACAAGAACATCCCATGCAATCTATCTCGAGAATAGATTGAGGAAGAAAACACCCAAGCAAGAACAAGAATTGCAAACAAAGGTACTCGATCGCTAGGAATCATATCCATTAAAACTCCATCAAAAGTATGTATACTTGAATAATATCCAACCGGGATCCTACCTTGATCTTGATTCACACCTCCGGAACTCCGACGTGGTCTTCCTTGCAAGGTTCCCACGCCGGCTAGGCAAACCCTAGATGACTAACACGACCCTCCTCTCCGGGGTGGTGTCCCTCAAGCTCCTCTACTCCTCGGCGGTGAATGACGAATGGCTTGATAGTTGCAACTTCGCACGGGGACTATCAATAGCCCGAGGATCATCTAGGTCAAAGGGGGCGGCGAACCGGCACAAAAAGGGGCCAGGCCGGCCGGCCTGGGCGGAGCGGCCAAGGACCTTTTCGACTCGGTTCGTCCCCGATTTTCTTCCCGAAGCTTCTCGTGACTTCCTGAGTTTTTGCTGAGTTGCATGTGGGTCCCTGACGTCATTTTCCTTGCGGTTTAGATAAGGGTGCTTGGCGTATGAACTCCCGCATCTTTCGTCTAGGTCCTCAACACTTCTCGGCTTCACGCTTTAGTACTTCGTTCATTTGGAGTCATGTTCATCTTGTATCTTGACTTGTCCCGGAGTCCACGATCTTCTCGTAAACCCTTGATGAACTTTACCCGGAAGTCCTCATTTAAGCTCTTGATTCCTGTGTAAACAATAAACTCCAAAAACCATGCACGAGTGCAAACTTATCATATAATGGGGGTTAGGATCGTTAGTGCGAATATCAAATTAATACCAACATAGAAGGTAAACAAGTGGATAGGTTGACGGAAATCGACTGCCAACAAGCGGTCGAGTGCTCGGGTTGCGGCCGCTAGTGGGCTCGTCCCTTCCCATTCCTCACTCGTGGGCCGATAGCATTGGCTGCTGAGCCCACAGTTGTACCGGTCCCTTCTTTGGGCTGTAGCCCATCGGGAAGGTGAACATAGGTTTTGCCGCTCACCGTCATGCAGGAGGTGAGTGGGAGACATGGCAGAAAAACGGGAGCGCGCCCCTCCATCTTCCGAGAACTGTCAGGGAGTTCGTAGTGCGCCATAAATGCTTGCTGCCACAGTTTGGGTTCTTCATCCACTTTCCGCCTGCGCTCCCCTACGACAGTATTCGAGCTCAGGTTTCGTACCTTTCACCATTCGCTGTGATGGCCAGAGACAAGTGCCCCATCAAGGAAGCTTTGGGTGGCCCGTCGAGGGGTCCGCCGCCGATTCTTGGCCGCCGCCTCTCGTGTCGTGGGTAAGCTCCGCATTCTTCTTGGTTTGCAGTGTCATATTGGGCTTAGCCTATTGGTGACCCTTGATTCCTGTCATACACAGGGTGGACTACTTCACCGGCCCCAGAGTTGCTGCCGCTGCCGCGGCTGCCGGCGCTTCATCCTGCTCGTTGTAGGACTCCTCGCTTGCCCCAGCCGGACTATTGGACCAGCGCGTGATCCTAGACCTGACAGAGAGGGAAGCGTAGGTGCGCAGATGTTTGGAGGATGTGCTACACGAGAAGCATTGGCTCGAGGAGTCATTGGCCGCCGTCAAGGTGGCTCTTGAGGCCTCGAGGGCGGAGACGGCCGCGGCACGTGCTGCGGCGGACGAGGCGCAGGCCCGTTCTATCGGTTAGTCTCCTGTGCTCTTTCGCATCCCTCGGATTCTTTTTGTGGTTCTCATGTCATTCTCGTCGTGCGTCAGGGCTGGAGGAGGATGCTAACTTCCATCATGGAGAAGTAGGGGAGCTGCACCGCCGCTTGAACGACCTGGAGATCCACCACAACCTTCTTACGCATGCAATAGAAGTCGCCGCGAGTGTGGTGCAGTCGGAGCCTCCGCAGTTGCTGCCTAACCGACTTCGCACTGTGCCTGAGCGCGTCTGGGAGGTGGCGCGGGCTAGAGTGCATCACGGTGCCACAGACGCGCTAGCAGCGACGGACCGTCACGCTAATGACGGGTCGATCGGCGCCCTGCCGGTCGGATGGGCGGTAGGGACTACTCCCCCCGAAGCGCAGGCTCCACACACTCTACTTCGCCGCCAACGCTGATGCCATTGTGGTGGATACCGATGTCGACGCTCTCATCCAGAGGGGGCGCAACGTAGGTCACGACAGCATGTAGGCCTCCTGTCAGGCCGTGCTAGCCTCTTGGGCTTCCGCCGTGTTCGGCCGTGCACCTACTCAGGCTTGGGCTGTAATAAAAAATTTCTTCTTAGTTGTTTGTGATGTACCGAACTTGCTATCGTTTTTATCCTACTCGCTCGTTATTCAACTTGTTCTCATCCTCATCGAGCTCCTTAGAACTGCATTTGTTACGAAGAAACACGACCTACACTACAAGAAAATCGCTGACTAGTGACGCAACCTAGTTTTTGCGTCATTGATTTATGACGTTTCTAGCTGATATTGTCATCAAATTTCACTTTCGAGCAAATTTAGTGACAAAAAAACCGAACGTCATAATGGTTGCTACTGTAGCCGCGCATTCACTGTTCCATGCTGGTTTTGTGACGCTTTAAGCTCCGCAAAAACATCATAAACCAACATTGGTCCCACATGTAAGTTGAAGTATCCAACATTGGTCCCACATGTAAGTTCAAGCAGCAGTATTCCAACCACTAGCACCTATCTAAATGTTGCAAAAATAATTTGACATCTTGAGGAGTTCGAACCCAAGACCAACAGGAACAACACAACAATATTTACCACTGCACTACTTCTTGGTTGTGTGATTTTTTTTGTGAAAACCTGTAGTTCTTCACAAACACTGTATCAACAGCTCACCATCACCCGCCCACGCCAAGTCACCTAGCCACGAACAACACGTGGCCGGCTGCCTGCGCTAGGTCACCGGACACGCCAGGTTGCAAAATGTTGCAAAAACAAATTTCCATTGCAAGGGTTCGAACCACAGACCTACAGAAACAAGGCTACACTGTTTACCACTGCACCACTTTTCCATTGTGTCAATTTTATGAGAAACATTTTCCTTATGTTTATAATTTCAGGGGAATTCTTTACAGTGACCAGGTCCCACATGTAAGTTTCAGGTGAGCCTCATATAATTACCTTCGTAAAGACTTTTGACTTTCGCTACGCAGATCTACAACACGGCACGTGGCACGAATGGCGGGTCCAAATAGTGACGGCAAGATGGTTGCGCCGCCACATCCAAGCAACGAGAGGATCAAACTGCACGACGAGGTCAGTCCTCTGGTTCGAGCCGCTATATATCCCCCTATCTTCCTTGGGTTGGGGATATCAAGATTTAGGGATCTGGAGGATTGATGATGATATATGCTAGATTCAGATTTCATCGTACCCTTAGATTTGCAGTTTGATTGGTGTTAGAAGTTGATAGGCTATAGGCAATTCATAGGTGTTAAATTCTGTTAGTTTTCAATTTGCATCATCTTAAGATAGGTTCTTGTATTTTAGTAGTTTCTGAATGTGCTTCAAGCCACTCGTTTTATGGATTTTTTTGGAGGTGCACAATTGATAGGATTGATAGGTCCATATATTTTCAATTTGCACTCATTTATGGATTGATAGATTGAAAAGACTATCTCTGAGCTGCAGACTGTGAAGGGACATCTGAATTCTGCCACGATTCTTATCCTTTGCACAACTCATAGGTGTTAGATTCAGTTAGTTTCCAATTTGCATCGTTTGATAGATTTATAGGTTCTTATATTTTACTAGCTTCTGGAGGAGCTTCAAGCCACTGCCGCTGAGTTGCAAAAGGTGAAGAGAGACCTGCAAGACCAACAAGTCAAGGAACTGACAGCACTACAAGAGGCAGTATACACATGCCTATATGAGCAATCGTTACAGCAGCTGGATGACCTGTCTCTGCTATTGTTAGATCAGGAGAATACGATGAAAAAATTTGCTGAGTTACAGAAGGAACATATTGATCTGTTGAAAGAGGCTTGAAAATGGATGGATGAGGCTAACCAAGTGTTCTGGGAGAAGAAATCCTAGTTGAAAAAAATTAACATGAAGAGCGAAGCTACAGGAGGCCAGAAATGAGCTGAAGAAGTTCCTGCAATCCTTATGATTATAAATGGGTAGCCTCGGTAGCAAGGCTAATTAGATATTTGTGAACATTGTGTCGATCTTGTATTCTGCAAATGTCATTTTCGTATTCTGAACATTGTGTATATTATATAGTACCTTGGGTGCTGAACATGGAACCCGCGAGCCCTCAACCCTAGAGATGGCAATGGGTACCCGAAACCCGAGTACCCGACGGGTTTTACCTGATAAGAAGACAGGTATGGAATTATATTTCTACCCGCGGGTACATAAATGGGCAACATCATGTACCCATCGGGTAAGCGGGTGCGGGTGTGGGTACATACTACCCATACCTGCATATCCGCGGGTAAAATAAACCCGTCTACAATATGTGATAAACGTGTAAAATTGTACATTGTTAGTGAAGGATAACTTAATATTGATAACTAACAAAGAATTTTATGCTTTATTAGACTATTAATTGATTAACAATTATCATTTATTTTTTTTATCAATTAAATTCGTTGATGTATGCACTTTATCACGTGTTATGTTCTCAAATATATTAGTTTACAACGGGTATGGGTTACCCGACGGGTAAAAAACCCCCCGCGGGTATGGGTATGAGTAAGAACTTGAACCCGCATGCGGGTATGGGTTTTTTAGCGGGTAGAGTTGAAGTTAGCGGGTGCGGGTATGGAATGGCACTGCCCGACGGGTTTCTACCCGTTGCCATCTCTACTCAACCCCACCCGGTCTGGCGCCACCCTCCGTTTTTTCTTTTTCTAATTTTTTTGCTATCTAAAATTACTGGCAGGAGAGACGAAGATCGTGGGCATACTGCATCTTCCACCCGCGACCGCATCCCTTTCTGTCTATTTCGTCGCTCCACACCGTCATCGCCGCCGCCAGCCCTCTGTAGCCTTGGGCGTCTTCCCCGCCGCCTCAGACGATGGGCGCTACCCCTACCCCCGGCTTGACCGTTGCAGCTGCACCTGCTGCTGGCGGATGTGGAGCGTGCTGAACCTTGGTGGCGGTATCTTCGCATCAATCTCCTTCACGGGCCCCCTGATTCCATCACTAGGTTTCCCTCCGACCCCGCTTGCCGGAACTGGAGATGTAATTGCGGGCTTGCGGCGTTGAATCTCTACTGGGACAGTTTCCTCCCTCGCTTTCGTCGTGGATTCCCCTGCCAGCGCAAGGTGCAATCATTTCTTTTTTTTCTCGTCCTAATTGAGTTTATATTGTTGGGGATTGGTAATCTTAATTCCTCATGGTTGTGCCGATTATTTTTGCAGGTCGTAGAGCAATTTGGTAATTCTTTTCACTATTTTGAATTTGTTTCCATGGCGCAGCACAATAAGGTTATTCCGATCTGATTCATTTCTGTAGAAAACGGCTTTCGATGCCCACGATGTGAAGTACCAATGCAATTTTTCTCTCTGTATGGTGGTGCACAAATTTGTTTCTCATCCAATTTGTGATTTTAATTTTATTCTAACTATTCAATTTTTCATCTTATCCTGCCTGCATGGTAGATGTACTAACGGGTGGATACAGGTTCCTCGAGCTCGGATAGGGATAGGCCAGCTGCGAGCAGCAGTGCAACACAGTTCTTGTCAACTTACTTTGCCACTATGGTGGCACCCGATGCTTCGGCAGCAACTTCTCCAGGGGTTGGAACCTGGGAAGTTCTCCTGCGACACACAAGTATCGGAACCAGCTCATCCAAGGGAGCACATCTGTCGTGCTGGGGATGTGTATGACAAATTGCATAGAAGGGACTTATCGGATTTTGATAGAAGAATTCGCAGTACTTTCAGCTTTCAGGCTTGACCTTTCTTTAACTTAACATTCAGTTTGAAAATTTGGAACTAGGTGAATTGTTGATTGTTCTTTAGACAAACTGATGTTTAACATTTTAAAATGATTTACACTGTCAGTTGTGGCTACCAATTATAGCCAATTTGTTACATTTGTGGCAACTGACATTAATATTTAACTTATTGTAGTCAATTCTTCACCTACATTTCTAATTTACTGTACCCAATTTTTGTTTTTGTTGTGGCAACGCCACCTCCAAGAAATTATTGCAAATTCCTTATCAGGACTGCACCGAGCACCCTTTCTTGCATGTTGTGTGTATTTTTTACTGATGAACTATGTATGTTTCTGATATACACTCTAGTGTTGTTTGCCTTCCATGTTAAATTGTGTTGGTGGATGAAAATCCACAATTTGTGACTGATTCACTAAACTAGTAATTAGGAAATCTTCAAATTATGTCAATATCTTATATTTTAGTATGTGATCAATCTTGTATAAGCATTACACTAATTTTTTATTCACCTTCATGGCCTAAGGTTGTGGATGCTGTGAATCCATTGTTTGTTGGGATCAATAATTTCTACTGATTGCTGTTTGAGGGATTTTGAAGGAAGATTGTCTTTCATATGTATTTCTTTAGTCAAGGCATTTTAGCTTTGCATCTAAATGGACTGAACCTGTTGTATGTGCATGGTCAAATTACGATTAGAAACCCAGACATGGTCAATTCCTCTTAGATTGGACTATTAAACTTTGGGCACAATTTAGATTATCAATAGATGAGGACCAGGTGTGTCCGAGGACCAGTGGAGGGTCGCTCCTTAGTGATGAGTGATTGACAATGGTGTGTGGACTGATGCTTGGCTAAGTGTGCAGTTACAGGTTGCGGCTTGACTCGTGTCGGTGCAGGTGAAGAACAAGCACGAAAGGCCTTAGCCGTGGCGGCCTCCGGGTGATGGAGAGCCAAGTAGGCTTGGTTCGATGGACCCGGTGGCCGATGGGGTCAAGTGCGAGCCGTGCGGTGCAAGACTGGCAGGCTGAAGTCGTGAACATGGGCCGGTGTGAGGTAGCGGATGGAGCGCGAAGCTTGCACGCGGGGTTTGGCCACAAAACTATCGGAGGACGGTTTCTTGTTTCGGGCCTCGAAACCAAGCCCGGAGGCCCGAGGCGACGGAGACGGTGATCCGGGAGCTTCGGGAAGCTTCGAGGCGGAGGTCACGTGCCGTGATTGCGGGGTTTGCGTCGATGTGAAGCGAAGCCGCGGTGGAAGTGTTTCCGTCCGATGAAGACTTGACCAAAATGCCCCTGAGGGGTTGTATCTTCATTTCAAGTTGTAGGGGTAGCGTGGTCATTTACCTCCCTCCGACGGACTTCGTATAAATAGCAGAGAGGTGGATGGCATCTCTCTCTCTTGGACTCTAGGGTTTCCTCCCCTGGTAGATTGCTCTGAACTGCTTCTTTTCCCTCTGTATTCCTTAGGCTAGATTCTTGTATAGACTCTGTCCTCTAGATGTATGAAAGCATTCGGCGTTGCGGTGATCTCCTAGTCCTCTGTGATTTTCATGTCATTTTTGGGGCTATTTTTGGGGAGTTTCGTTCTTCGCTCGATTCGGGGATTTGAGGGCGTTTTCCTTCGGATTTCTTTGAGGGGATCATGGGTGGATGCCTTGTGCATCTTTGTGTGTGATCTTGACCCCTCAAACACCGGGGAAAGACTTCGATTCGTGAGTTTTTAGCCGGAGTTCCAGTTCTTGGTGGTGGTTCATATGATCCGCGATTACCGGCGATTTAGTGGCTTAGAGGTCGAGATTTTGGGGCATAGCTTCCTCTTGTGTTGCTTATCATCTTCCCCAAATCTTGTCTCAAGAGCTTTTGGCGTTTGGGAGATCCGGTGATGGATTTGGAGAGTTGACCTCGCGGGGTCGTGCTTTTTCTGCTCTGTCCGCGCCTGGCGGACTGTCCGCGAGCGTCGTGCGGACTGTCCGCGCGACCTCAGTTCGTTGCGTGTTCATCCGTGTTCGTACGCGTTCGCATTTCGATCCGTTCTGTCGATAGGGTTTTGTCGCAAGTAATTTGCGGACTGTACGCGGGAGCTGGCCGGACTGTCCGCGTGGTGTTGATTTTGTCTGGGTGGCTTGAAGTTTGTCTGGAATGTCCAGGGAGTTTGGCCGGACTGTCCGCCAGGGGTGGCCGGACTGTCCGTGAGGTGCCGAACCATCCACGGTGCTTGCCCGGACTGTCCGAATTTCCTCGGTGCAGCACTATTGGCTCGGGGTCCTTTTTCGGACTGTCCGCCGGGGGTTCACGGGCTGTCCGTCGTACTCGCGGACTATCCGCCGTACCCGTCCGGACTGTCCGGCCTGGACTTCGCAGTTTTGGCTAAGTCTTTTGGTTTTGCTTTTATGCTTCCGCTCTTTGCCTCTAGGCTTGTCTCTTATTCTTGAGGGCTTGTTTGTGACTTGTCTAGAGCTTCTTTGGTGTGTGCGAGTACTCGGAGTGGCAATCGGGGTATAGGCTGAGTTCAACCTTCGGAAAGAATTTTTTTATCGGCTCCCATTCACTCCCCCCTCTCTGGTCGCCCTATTCGGTCCTTCAATTGGTATTAGAGCCGGTTACGGATCTTCTTGATTCTAACCAGTCTAAGATCCAAAGATGGGCGATTATGGCAAGGGGTCGGGTCCTCCGCACTTCGATGGCAAGAATTACCCGATGTGGGAGAGGCGCATGGGCGCGTTTTTGCGAGGGAAGGGAACTCTGATCTGGGAGGTCACTCGGAATCCTCATTATGTCATCCCATATAGTTTTCTGCTTCCAGGATCGCGGGACATGTGTGAGGCCAACAACAAGGCCGTGGATTACTTGTTCCGTGCTCTCTGTGCCTCGGAGTTCGAGCGAGTGTACGGAGAGAATGTGGCCGGAAAGATTTGGCTCAAGTTGAGAAATGCTCATGTTGGCAATGCCCAAGTGCAAGCCCGTTTGTTTTCCACTTACCGGAGAGAATACGAGAACTTCAGTCATCTCCCCGGTGAGTCGACCGATGCTATGTTCCAGCGCTTCACTAGCATTGTTAACAACATGAGGGCCAATGTGACAGTGCTCCCATACACGGATCATGATCAAGCTATTAAGCTTTTGCACGCCCTGGATTGGTCTGTGTGGAGTGCCAAGGTCGAGGCCATTAAGGAGTCGAGCGTGTATGATACGCTGACGCTGGATGAGCTGTTTTTCAAGCTCAGGTCTTCGGAGGTTGATTGTGGTTTGAGAGCCAAGAGCGAGAGCCCCACTGATCTTCATAGTTTGGCTCTTGTCTCAGGATCAAGGTCTAACGCTAACTCTGGTGGTTTCTCTTTGTCTTGTCTTGTGTCTTTGCCAGATGAGGACTTTGAGGCGCTGAGCGAGGACGATCTCGCTTTGTTGAGCAAGAGGTTTGGGATGATGTACGAGAACCGCAAGAATGCAAGGCGGAGCTCGGGGATGTGCTATCTGTGCGGGAAGCACGGGCACTTCATCGCTGAATGCCCTGAAGCCATGGAGATCAAGAACGACTACAAGGGCAAGCCCAAGCACGACTACAACAAGCACCACTCCCGGAACGACTAAAAGGACAAGCACAAGGACAAGGGCGAGAGAAGGCACAAGAAGAGTGGCGGCCACAAGAAGAAGACCGCTCGTGAGATGGTGGTCGGAGCGAGCAACATCGACTCGACATCAAGCGACGCTTCTTCCGACTCGAGCAGCGAGGAAGTGCAAGAGAAGCGCAAGGACAAGTGACACACGAGTAAGAACTTCACCGGCCTAATCTTCGTTGCACAAGGAGGCTCCGACTCCGATGAAGGGTGGGAAACACAGCTCGGATTCGAACTCCGACTCCGATGAAGAGGTACGACAGGATCCCAACTTCTTGCTAGAGGAGAATGCTAGGCTCAATGAGTTGCTTGATAACCGTGATGATGTGCTTAGAAAGACCAACAAGGAGAAGAGGGAATTTAGGTTTTTGTTGGGTAATGCTAAGGATAAGATAGCCGAGCTTGAATCCTTGCTTGTGAATGCTAGAAATGAGATAGGCTCTTTGAAATCTGCTCCTGTGGTGTCTGATGAGATTGACTTTGGTGATTGTTCAGTTTTTCTTGTTGATTTGACTGCTCTTAAGGAGAAACATGCCTCTACTTTGGAGGAACTAGATGTGATTAGGATTGAGCGTGATGAATTGAAGTCTAGGCCAGCTTTGTTAGGAGCTTGTACCTCATGTCCTATTTTGCATGCTAGCCACTGTCTAAGCCACAGCTGATCTGCTTCCATTGTGAGTATTGTGGGAGGGATGGGCATAAGGATGAGTTCTGTTTCTGGAGGAAGAGAGATGAGAGGTTTGCTAGGGAGATGGCAAACAAGGTCAGGTACCACCTTGCTCGTGGTGTGCCTGAGCCTCGTAGAGGGCCTCTGCCTAGGGGTGAGGTGTATGTGCGTATAGTTTCCACTCGTGGAGGTGGCGGTGTGTTTCCTCAGAGAGATAGGCGTGTTGGGTTTGGGCGTGGTGAGTTGGCTCGATGTGCTCCTTCTCGTGACCGTTACGAGTTTGGGAGGCACGATCGGAGCTTTGGGTCTCTGATAGACTACGGACCACGTTTTCCCCCTCGTGGTGCGTGTACTCCTCCAGTGAGACGTGACAGGTCTTTTGGTGGTAGGCGTGAGAGGGCTCCGCCTAGAGGTTTTGGTAGGATGGATTTTGCTAACCCTTCTTTTGAGCAAATGGCTCGACATTGGTTTGACTCTTTTGGCACTAACCCCAGTGTTGAGTCGCTTGCTCATTCTCATCCTCATTTTTGACTGCAGGTGGGAGGCTTGGACAACTTTTGGTTGGTCGACTCCGGTTGCTCACGACACATGACTGGAGATCGTGGGTGGTTCTCCAGCCTCACCCCGGTGAGTACGAGGGAGTACATCACTTTCGGGGACAATGGGAGAGGACGAGTGCTTGCTAAAGGTATGGTGAAGGTGAGTAGCAAGGTGACCTTAAGAAGTGTGGCCCTGGTCAAGTCACTTGGTTTTAACCTGTTGTCAGTATCTCAATTACTTGATGAAGGTTTTGAGGTTCGTTTTAAGTCGGGCGCTTCTCGTGTGCTTGATTCTCGAGGCGATCTTGTCTGTACGATCGTCCCCGAGGGTCAAATTTTTCGTGCCGATTTTTTCCAGTCTGTTGGTCCGCCTCGATGCTTTGTTGCTGGCGTTTCGGCCGAGCTTTGGAAATGGCATAGGAGGTTGGGACACTTGAGTTTTGAGTTGCTTTCCTACTTGAGTGGTCTTGATCTTGTCCGAGGATTGCCTAAGTTGAAATTCGAGAAGGATTTGGTTTGTGCTTCTTGTCGGCATGGAAAGATGGTTGCTGCTTCTCACGCCCCTCTGACTGCTGTCATGACCGAGCGACCTTGTGAGCTGTTGCACATGGATTTGGTTGGGACAGCTCGTGTTCGCATTGCGGGTGGGAAGTGGTATGTTCTTGTGGTTGTTGATGATTTTTCGAGGTACTCTTGGGTTTTCTTTTTGGAGAACAAGAGCGAGACATTTGGCTTTGTTCGGGATTTGATCTTGAGGTTGAAGAATGAGAGACATGGTGATGCCATTCGAGCTATACGCAGTGATAATGGCACGGAGTGTAAGAACTCTCATTTTGATGCCTTTTGCAGTGATCTTGGTCTCGATCATCAGTACTCTTCTCCATACGTCGCTTGCCAGAATGGCGTATTGGAGAGGAAGACCCGGACCCTTTGTGAGATGGCCAGGACGATGCTCGATGAGCATAGGACTCCTAGGCGTTTCTGGGCCGAGGCGGTCAATACCGCTTGCTATGTCTCAAATCGCATCTTCCTTCGTGCGTTTAAGAAGAAGACCTCTTATGAGCTGATGCATGGGCGACAACCCAAGGTGAGTCACTTTAGAGCTTTTGGTTGGAAGTGTTTCATTCTGAAGAAGGGCAAGTTGGATAAGTTTGAGTATAGATGTTCGGATGGTATTTTCCTTGGTTATGCGATTCATTCTAGAGCATATCATGTACTCAACTTTGATACTAACCGAATCATGGAGACTTGCGAGGTAACCTTCGACGAGACACAGCCATGTAGCTCTTCTGCTTTTGAGTGTGCAGGTCACGAGGAGATTGGAGCGAGGATCTTTGAGAATGAGAAGGATGGAGATGGAGACGACGACGATGATGGTGGTGATGCTCCCGTGGTTGATTGGGTTCACGCTACTTCCACTACTACGACGACGATCGAGGATGGACCATCCCCTACACCCACTACGACTGAGGCTATTCGAGTAGAGGCTACTGCTGAGGGGGAGATTGTGTCCAGGCGAGAGGCTCCCCGACGTGTGCAGGTTGATCAGCCACCATCTACGATCATTGGTGACCTTCATGAATGCACTACACGGTCGAGGTCAAGGAATACTTCTCATTTCACTCACTCTGCTTTTGTCACTTCGTTTGAGCCCAAAGATATTCGACACGCTTTGTCTGACGAGAATTGGGTGAATTCCATGCATGAGGAGTTGGAAAACTTTGAGAGAAACCAAGTCTTGGTGTTAGTCGATCCACCGCCAAATTGCCGTCCCATAGGTACCAAGTGGGTGTGGAAAAACAAAGAGGGTGAGAATGGGATGGTTGTGAGAAACAAGTCGAGGTTGGTGGCGCAGGGTTCAACCAGAAGGATGGGATAGATTATGAGGAGACATTTGCTCCTGTGGCCCGTTTGGAGGCAATTAGGATCCTTCTAGCATTTGCCGTGGCTAAAGGGTTCAAGTTGTACCAAATGGATGTTAAGAGTGCGTTCTTGAATGGGGTGATAGAGGAAGAAGTGTATGTGAGGTAACCCCCGGGGTTTGAGAGTGAAAAATCCCACACCGTGTATACAAACTCCAGAGAGCGCTCTATGGGTTGAAACAGGCACCTAGAGCTTGGCACGGCAGGTTTAGAGGGTTTTTGATGAGTAAGGGGTTTGTGATGGGCACAGTTGATAAGACTGTTTCTCCTTAAGCATGGGAATGACCTGTTGATTGTTTAGATATACGTGGATGACAGAATCTTTGGTGGCTCTTCTCATGATCTTGTTGCCAGATTTGCAGATGACATGAGCAGGGAATTTGAGATGTCCATGATGGGCGAGCTGCAGTTTTTCTTGGGCCTCCAGATCAAGCAGTGCAAGGACGGGACGTTTGTATATCAGGCGAAGTACACTAGGGACATGGTGAAGAAGTTTGGCATGAACGACTCCAAGCCGCTGACTACACCGATGAGTACCACTACGGCTTTGGACGCGGACGAGGATGGTGAACCCGTGGACCAGAAGGAGTACCGGAGCATGATCGGCTCCCTCCTCTACTTGACGGCGACGAGGCCGGACATACAGTTCAGTGTGTGTCTGTGCGCTCGTTTTCAGGCTTCACCGAGGACTTCACAACGGCAGGCTGTCAAGCGGATTTTCAGGTACTTGAACTACACTCCTGAGTTTGGTCTTTGGTATTCTGCCTCGTCGACACTCAGACTTCACGGGTACTCCGATGCTGATTTTGCTGGGTGTCGATTGGACCGCAAGTCTACCTCTGAGTGTTGGCAGTTCATTGGTTCTTCTTTGGTCTTTTGGTCAACTCGCAAGCAATCCAGTGTAGTCCAGTCCACTACAGAGGCCGAGTATGTAGCTGCTGCTAGTTGTTGTTCCCAGCTACTTTGGATGACCTGCACCATGAGTGATTTTGGTGAGAAGTGCTCCCAGGTTCCACTTTTCTGTGACAACACCAGTGCCATAAGTGTAGCCAAAAATCCTGTTCTCCACTCCAAAACGAAACACATAGAAGTGAGGTACCACTTTCTGAGGGACAATGTTGAGAAGGGAAACATATCTTTGTCCTATGTCCCTACCCAAGACCAACTACTCGACATTTTCACCAGACCGCTTGGCCAAGTCACTTTCACTCGCTTGCGGGGTGAACTTGGGGTGTGCTTTCCTTTCTAGCTGAGTCTTGGAGCTTCTCATGTATATATGTGTCATATGTATCATTTTGTTGCATTTCCTTCATGCATTTAAATTTCTGTACAAAACCTGGTAGGATAGCCATCTTTGGATCACTTGTGCTTGGAAAAGCTTCTCTTATATACTTTGGTCACTGATGTGCTGTGTATGAGATATGTGCATGTTTGGTAAATTGTGGATGTAAATGCTATGCTATTGATGGTTTTACCATATATTTGTGTTGAGATTGCTTCATGTTTGTGAAAATGCTAAAATTGATGTCTCTCATGAGTAGATGTTTGTCTATACTCAATTTGTGCTTAAATGTCTATATCATGTTTAGTTTGTGCTTGAGAATCATATTCTTTTCACTTGGGGTCAAAGACCTTTTGTCATTATAAATGTTTAGCCTTTTTGCTTGCTTGGGGAGGAGCATAAGCTTCTTTTTGCCGCAAATGCACTTCATGTACCATGTTTAAACTTGAAAATGAAATTGGTGTATGAATTGCCTTATGCTTGAAAAATGATCTCTAAGTCATGTCTTTATGTTTTGATAATCATATCTTGGGTGCTAAACCGTAGCATGTTGTCTACCATGAGAAGTCTCATTTTAAGAAGTAGACACATGGCTTGGTAGCTTTAACATGACTTGAGTAGCTTGTGGGCGTTTATAATGATCTTGTGATGAGAATTTGTGATCTTGCATAAACTTTGGATGATTTAGTGTATTTGTGCTCAAATTGCCATGGATGAGTTCTAGCTCATGAGATGAATGTTTCTTTGAGAAAATTGCTTAAAATTGCTTTTAGCCATGTCATATGCTTATATGTCTCTACCTTCTTGATGGCAATGTGCTAACTACACCATATCTACTTTGCTTGCTCTATGTCTCATTTGTAGCATTTTGTTGTGCTCTTTGTATAATTGAGAAGCTTGGTAGATTGTATATATGCTTTGACATGCATTTTTCATGAAAACAAGGGGAAGATGTTCATATACCTTGATTCATGCATTGTCAACAAGGGGGAGAAGTTATGCACATTTATGCACATTTGGGGAGAGTTTTGTATGATAGAGGGAGAATTTTCATGCATTGGGAGATTTTGTGGAAAATTGGTATGCATTTGTGAGATGTTGCATGTGAGGAGAAAAATTGAGAAGAAGAGGTTGCATTTGCTCAGGGGGAGTTTGCATATGTGCAGGGGGAGCTCCTTTGGTTTTCCTGAGTTTTGTGCTTTGTGGTGTGCTCTTTTGAGCTTTGTTTTTTCTCGGCTGTGTCGAGCCGTTGCCCTTGTCTTAGGGGGCCGAGACTTTGTTTGGCGAGTGATCTTGTTTTCGCTTGTTCTTTGGCTTTGGATCACTTGCTTTGGAGGTTTGTGTTCGTGGTTCTTTTCTTTTTCTCTTTGATGGTTACTATGGGTGTTGTCAATGCACTCAACAAGGGGGAGATTGAGGACCAGGTGTGTCCGAGGACCAGTGGAGGGTCGCTCCTTAGTGATGAGTGATTGACAACGGTGTGTGGACTGATGCTTGGCTAAGTGTGCAGGTACAGGTTGCGGCTTGACTCGTGTCGGTGCAGGTAAAGAACAAGCGCGAAAGGCCTTAGCCGTGACAGCCTCTGGGTGATGGAGAGGCAAGTAGGCTTGGTTCGATGGACCCGGTGGTCGATGGGGTCAAGTGCGAGCCGTGTGGTGCAAGACTGGGGGGCTGAAGTCGTGAATATGGGCCGATGCAAGGTAGGGGATGGAGCCCGAAGCTTGCACGCGGGGTTTGTTGGTTTGCCCACAAAACCATCGGTGGACGGTTTCTTGGTTTGGGCCTCAAAACCAAGCCCGGAGTCCCGAGGCGACGGAGACGGTGATCCGGGAGCTTCGGGAAGCTTCGAGGCGGAGGACACGTGGCGTGATCGCAGGGTTTGCGTCGATGTGAAGCGAAGCCGCGGTGGACGCGTGTCCGTCCGATGAAGACTTGACCAAAATGCCTCTGAGGGGTTGTATCTTCATTTCAAGTTCTAGGGGTAGCGTGGTCATTTACCTCCCTCCGATGGACTTCGTACAAATAGCGGAGAGGTGGATGTCATCTCTCTCTCTTGGACTCTAGGGTTTCCTCCCCCGGTAGATTGCTCTGAGCTGCTTCTTTTCCCTCTGTATTCCTTAGGCTAGATTCTTGTATAGACTGTGTCCTCTGGTTGTATGGAAGCATTCGGCGTTGCGGTGATCTCCTAGTCCTCTATGATTTTCGTGTCATTTTCGGGGTTATTTTTGGGGAGTTTCGTTCTTCGCTCGATTCGGGGATTTGAGGGTGTTTTCCTTTGGATTTCTTTGAGGGGATCATGGGTGGATGCCTTGTGCATCTTTGTGTGTGATCTTGACCCCTCAAACGCCGGGGAAAGTCTTCGATTCATGAGTTTTTGGCCGGAGTTCAAGTTCTTGGTGGTGGTTCTTGTGATCCGCGATTCCCGGCGATTTAGTGACTTAGAGGTCGAGATTTTGGGGGCATAGCTTCCTCTTGTGTTGCTTATCATCTCCCCCAAATCTTGTCTCAAGAGCTTTTGGCGTTTGGGAGATCCGGTGATGGATTTGGAGAGTTGACCTCACAGGGTTGGGCTTTTTCTGCTCTGTCCGCGCCTGGCGGACTGTCCGCGAGCGCCGTGCGGACTGTCTGCGCGACCTCAGTTCGTCGCGTGTTCATCCGTGTTCGTACGCGTTCGCGTTTCGATCCGTTCTGTCGCTAGGGTTTTGTCGCAAGTAGTTTGCAGACTGTCCACGGTGAGCTGGCCAGACTGTCCGCGTGGTGTTGATTTTGTCTGGGGTGGCTCGAAGTTTGTCTGGGGTGTCCAGGGAGTTTGGCCGGACTGTCCGCCAGGGGTGGCCGTACTGTTCGCGAGGTGCCGGACCGTACGCGGTGCTTGCCCGGACTGTCCGAATTTCCTCGGTGTAGCACTGTTGGCTCGGGGTCCTTTTTCGGACTGTCCGCCGGGGGTTCACGGACTGTCTGCCGTACTCGCGGACTGTCCGCCGTACCCGTCCGGATTGTCCGGCCTAGACTTCGCAGTTTTGGCTAAGTCTTTTGGTTCTTACTTTTATGCTTCCGCTCTTTGCCTCTAGGCTTGTCTCTTGTTCTTGAGGGCTTGTTTGTGACTTGTCTAGAGCTTCTTTGGTGTGCGCGAGTACTTGGAGTGGCAATCGGGGTATAGGCTGAGTTCAACTTTCGGGAAGAATTTTTTTATCGGCTCCCATTCACTCCCCCTCTCTCTGGTCGCCCTATTGGGTCCTTCAATAGATCATCTTTATCTACATGTCTGTAGGTGCTAATACTTCAGATTTTAGGTTTCTTATTAGTACACTTTGTGGCTCTCATAGTACAATTGCTTGTGTTACATATTGGTGGTCATATGCTTATAAATCCCAGCCTTGATAATGATCACTAGGTGCTCACTCCGACAAGGAACTTCGACATAGAAAACATATGTTTTTTACCTGTAGCAATGTTTTTGGTTTCTTCTTTTAATATATGTCATGGCATGTTTCTGAAACAAATTCATATTCACCTGCAGATGACATTGAACTATCATCATCTCTGATCCATCAGGGAAGTCATTCCAGCCTTGCAATAGTGAGAATGATCCATGGTCATTTTTTTAGGAAAGGATCAAATACTTTGAATTCCTCAGGGAAGTCTTTCCAGTATTCCAGTGTTTCATGTGCAAGACCTAATGGCTCTTTTCACTCCTTGTAATGATCACTAGGTGCTCTGTTTGTTATACAATTGTATTACTAGTGTCTGGAAGCGTGATGCTGAATTCAGATTCCTATGTGCAAATGCATAACTATCTGTGATGCTACTACATTGGATCTAGATTTCTATACTTTTTTGGTTAGCACACAAAGTGTTATTCCTTGAAGGAAAAAATATTTTCACACTTGATTGACGCAAATAACTTGCATCTACAGTTCATTACTTGACACCGGAATAAAGTATTCGTAGTATGATAATAGATCCAAAAATCTATTTTTATGAGCGCACACATCATTATTGTGACCAAATAATGAACATGATGCTGAAATGCGTAGATTTTAAGAAGGAATTTGGAAAATTAAGATTTTTTTTTAGAATATCGGGGGGCGAGGAGCCCCACCTACTATATTAATCGAAAGCAGTGATTAAGGACCACGGAAAGTTACATGGGGGGAGCTTGTGCACGCACGATGTGCGTGTTAGCTCTAGGGCGAAGCAGTTTGCTGCCTCGACGCGGCGTCGCTCACATGTGCGCACCACTGCGACATATGGTGTTTCAGTACAGGAGAGTGATATCTAAAGGACCAAAGATCAAGGTCGCAGGCGATGGCACGAAGAGTCGCCTGTGTACCTGCCAGTGTTATCCTAAACGGGCGGTTGAAACGGGTTTAAACGCTAAACGGGTTACCACCGTCTATATCTCCGTCTATATCGTTTAGCCCGTTTAAACACCGTTTATCCCGTTTAAACACCATTTAGCCCCGTTTAAACAGGTGTTTAAACAGATTAAATGCTAAACGATGGTCGACCGACTTGTCTACCGTTTCCGTCTAGGAAAACACTGGTACCTGCGCTCTCGGCGCGGAAGATCACGTCGTTGAGGCTGTTCCAGATTCTCCACATCACGATCAGTAGAGCGTCATTGCAAAGGTCATCAGCGAGGTGGTGGGGGGGACGCCTGTACCTCCATGGGTTTGATACGTTGGCGCCATCACGGGTGATGCCCAGCGCCTCTCAGAGAAGAGCAGCAGCGTCGCATTCGTAGAACAGGTGTCCTGCGGTCTCGATCACGTCGCATCCTCACGGGCATTTGGCTTCCTCAGCTTCTAGGATTGTTTTGTGGAAGAGGTTGGCACGTGTAGGAAGTCAGTCATTACAAAGCAACCATGCAAAGAATTTTACTTTCGTCGGCTCACGTGTAGCCCAGATTATTGTGCTGTTGGAGTCCAAATCTTCCACGGCCGTGAACGCGTATGCTGCACTAGAAAAAGAATTAGTCTGCCCTTCCTAATTCAGCACCCGTTCATCCGTTTCAGCACTAAGAGCAACACCGCCAACCAGCTCATTCAAAGAGCAGAGTTCGCGAGACGCAGCAGTAGACAGCCGTGGCCGGAGCTGAAGTTTCAAGGAGGGAGATAGAGCGACAGCAGCAGAGTAGTGTAGCCGGATAACATGGGACTGAAAATTAAGATTTTCAGTCCCATGTTGTCTTGTATTTGGGAGTAGAAAAACGTTATTCACTGCAATGCAAAGAATTTGGCATGATGATGTTTACAATTGGCCAATCAAAATAATCAGGCAGCTTGTCCATTCTGCACGGTTCATTACGTCCGATTTTTTTTCAGTCGGCAGAAAACTGTCGGCGCCTGCTCGGTCATTGCTCTCGCCAGAGATTTAGAAAAGTGGTGGGCCACCTCCACGCACGGAAGGGGGCCACGGGGGCTTGGTCGTTGCACAGGGGTCGGGTGCGTCGGGGGTGAGGCGCGGCGACAGGGGGCTCGGGTACCAAATAGCGGAGTCCTAACTAAAGAGATGATGGACTATCTTTGGGATCAGAAAGCTTAATAAAATTATTATCTAGCAAGATATCAAATAAATTATCACACAAAGTTAGATCAAAAGTGTACTTTATTTTCTCCAACCGATGCTTTTGTGGAGAAGGCTTTAAGGCCAAGCAAACGAAAGGTTCAGATTCTCATCGATCCATTCGGCTATACCTTTCTTAGCACTTCTCATACCCGATGCTTTAGAGTTGATCACTACATTAGCATCATACTTCACAATGGCTCTCGGTTTTGATTTCTTACTCTGAAATTCACAATATCCATAAGCACACCATGAAGAGAAAAACTTTGACAATGATGATGTAGAAAATTTAAAAGTCAAAGTATTTTTATGATCAGCCTTTTTAATCTTTACAATGCATTGGCTGATAAAATTTGAAGGTATACTACTGCTAGCAAGTAAATTACCATCCTCAATCGATCTCTTAGAATTATTTAGGATAGAATCACTAATAAATGAATTAACTGAAAATATAGGATCTGATTGGGAATTACTTGTAAAGCATACCTTATGAAATACATTGGAGAGGTGAGGAACCTTGATGTAGATGATGTCGTACTTCCCTTGATGGCAGCCCACACACACATTGTACGATGACCGGTCAGACTGGTGTAGGGGGCCGGATGGACCGGTGCCTCCAGGGTTGCTGGAAATCACCTTGTGTCGACATGCCAATGCCCTCTCCTTGCCTCAATTGTCATTTTCTTCAATGCTTTGAAGTTCCAAACTTTTCTTAGCCTCAACTTGTTGCTTAATGACATGATAATCACTAGAAATGTGCACAACACCTTCGGCTTTAGAAAAATCTAGCATGGATGTTTTCTTTTGATTAACACACTCCTCTACAGCTAAGCTTGACTCTTTAGACGTAACAGATTCAGAATGTACATTATTTGGTGTAGCTGTCATGATAACCGAACTATTGTTCAAATTTGAATCGCTTTTATTTTTCCTGGCGATTTCTAATTCTTGATGCATCTCCTCAGAGTGGTCCTCTTCTCTGACCTCTTCATCTAAATGCACACTTGCTGAATTTTTATTAATCTGGCTATAATTATGATAAACATTCGAAGCCAAATCATGATTATTAACCTTTGCAAGCGATGCTGAGATGGTAGGTGCAACCTCCACTTTAGTAGCATGTGATGCAGCATATATTGGTCGAGAGCAACTGGCCAGATGGCTAAAACTAGCATGGCCAATTTTCTCATTTTCTTCTTTTATTTGGATTTCTTGTGCCATAGCTCTCACAAGTACTGTAGCAAGTGACTAAAACTCCCTGCCTTTCAATCTATCCCTAAGTGATGATTTTAAACCTCTAAAAGCAAGATTAGCAAAATCTAAATCAGAAATAGACAAAATAAAATATTGACTCTTTATTACTTGGAATCATTCTAAATAAATAAAAAGTGATTCATCTCTGCCTTGCTGAATATTATAGAGATTGGTGGCTAGAATTAGCATAACCAACTTTCTCATTCACCGGCTTGTTTTGTGCCATAATCACATATTGTGAATTTCCAAAAGATGAATAAATGGATGAAACACGTTGCTGAAAATTAGTAGCATTACTAGGATGTGGTGTTCCATAAGAATTGGCCAAACTCACCATGTTAGTTTGGCCTTGATACATGTTATTAACCGACTCTTGAACTTGTTGCACAGCCGGTGTGTGTGGGTAATGTTGTATGTAGCTAGTATGGTTAAAATTCAAAGCATGCATATTTGACAATGTCTTTTGCATATTAAATTCAGAATTGTAATTTGCATAATTAAAAGCATGTGAATAATTACTAGCCGATGCAATATGCCTACTAGGATCAAATCTAGCAACATCAACATAAGGATTCATGGTACTTGCAAAATAATTATTAACATTAGACATAGGTAGTGTATTTGCAAATTGTACCTTGGGCTCATTGTAGTTAAACTGATGTGAAGTGTATGAATAGCCAGCCATAATAAGTCTTGATGCTTCAGATCTTGTAGTATAGATAAATACAAACAATCCAAGCAATCAATGACCAATATCTTGCTTCTCTTCTAGTCTTTAATATGTAGTAGCAAGCAAGACACAATGCAAATGACGTGAGCAGCCTGATGCAATGTCACAGTTATATATAGATGCAATCAGTCCCGAAAGACCAAATTCAAATATAGTTGGCGAATCGAAGCTCTCGCCCGGGAGGGACCACGTCAGGGTGAGGACGTCACCGGCGTGCCCTAGGTCGGCCAGCAGGCCCTAGGACGCCATCTATGACCGTGGAGATCAAGAGAAGGACAACATGGAGGTTGGAAGAGAGGTTTAGGGTTTGAAAAGTAAAAGGTAATGTTTGATTCGATTGTGTTCCCCTCAATCGGCCGCAACCCTTCATAAATATAGGGTGGGGAGGTCTTGCCCCAGTAGGAGTCGAAGCCTATACAAATCTCGTGTAAAAATACAACTCTTAACTCGGATTTGGCTGCACGCACCGGTCAGACCGTCGGGCCCCACCAGTCAAACTAGTCAGCGTATGGCTGAACCTTGTCAGGACCATAACTCCCTCATCCGGACTCCGAACTGGACGTTCCACATATGCATTTCGATCGCCTTGACGAGACCTACACAATGGTGAAGTCCAATTGGCACTTTGAGCACATTGGTTTGACCGCTCTGACCGGTGTGGGTGAAAGGTCAGACCGGTCAGGGTTGCTGAATCAGCTAAAGGACCAATAACTAAATCAGATTAGTTGTCCTTCTCATATCAGCCAGGTCAGACACTTTTGACCATGATTATTTGATCTACATGACTTTCTTGATCATCTTGGCATAGATTTCATCTAGGTGACTTCAACTCATGACTTGACCTCATATCGGTGTTGCTCCAAGTGTCTCTTAGTCTCTTTCAATGGAATTACATCCAGAATACCCAAGATGAGCCTCTTGTCCTGTAAAATGCATATCTAAGCCAAACTAGCAAAATATCAAGGATTAGTACTAAATTGGTAATTCTAGCATTAACCTCACATATCTTGGACCGTGCCATTTTTGAGTGCGAACAATATCATCGTCACTATCATCAAGAATCACGGGGGTTGCTTCCTGGGTCGTGAGACAAAAACACCCCAACATTTCAGCAGCCTTGTCCTCGGGTTCACAAGTAGTCGATGTGGAATCGCCAGGCTTCGAAGTTGATGGAGAACCAGCGGCGGTTGCCACTGATGGCACTGGATCCACACCGGTTCCGGCAGCAAGAATGCTCTCCTCCATAGGGATCTCCTTATCGAGCATCCTCCACCCACCGTCCGTCAACCACCGGCCACAGCCAAGGGTAGGCAGCAAATTAGAGTTTGCCCCTTAATCACCCCGAACTGTGATGGAGGAGACAATGCAAGCAAATGAGGAAGGACGCTAGTGAATGCCGGAAATGCAGGCCAGGAAGGGAGCAAGATGGAGATGTGCACGGACTGGACTGAGCGCAGCAAACTTTGTCGAGATCGCCTTAGAATCGCCAATCGGCACCGCGAGGACGAACCGACAGAGGTAACCAACTGTCTATTATTTACATGTATATATACATTAAGAAAATCATAAATACAACAGTAGTTCATGCATCTTCTAATTCTCGTTGCTCAAAAAAGAGAGCAATCAAGTATTTCTCCTAGTGACTCTACACATTTTTGCCAAAGAACTGATGTTTGAATGTTTCTGTTTCTTATCAACTGTCAGAGGTTTAGATCTGCACAGCCCACAGGGGGATTAACCCTGGTGGTTTATTTAGGTTCAGAGGGGGTGATCTAGAGCTAAGGGCTTGATGGTTATGTGAGAGCACACAGAACACGGCGGGTTTATACTGGTTCGGGCCTCCGGAGAGTAAAACCCTACGTCTAGTTGGTGATATTAATTGATTGAGGATTGATTGGTGCGTACAACGAGGGACGCCCTACCCGCCTTATATTGGCCAGTGGACAAGGTCGGTCACCCAGAATCCTGGTCAGTTAAGGCCAGGAGACCTATCTCTAGTTGATTACAACTATTTCCTTATTCCCCGGACTGCATGTCAGATCCGTCGCCATCTTGTCGTGCACTTCAAGTCTTGTAGTTGTTCCAGATAAGGTCTTCAGGAGGTCGTGTGGGCCACAGATCAGGTCTGTTGGGTCTACTACCAGGTCGGTAGGTCTTCTGGTGGGTCGGACCCACTTGTCGGGGATGGCCGTGAGAGTGGTCGGTGGGGACCCAGGGGTACCCATGTCTCACAAGCCCCCGAGCGATGTGTAGGCGCGTCGAACTGGATGGAATCATGACGAGGTCGTGGGGCCATCGATAGGTCGATAAGCGTGCACATCGGTCCAAAAAAGAACAAGTCTTTCGTAGCCGACAAATTTGCAGAATCCAGAGAGTAGCGAAGTCAAGTGCCGACCTATAGGAAGTAGACTCCCAATAGGTTGAAGCGACAACGAAAAAACAGAGGGTGTTTGAAAAACACTCTCGTAGAGTAGTCCCCGAGTATTGAAGTAGGCAGCAAGACTGCTTCGATGATCCAAAAAAGGAGGAGAAGAAGAAGAAATCAGCTCAAGAGCCGACTTGATGAGAAACAGGATTTCTCAGAAGGTCGAAACGACGAGGAAAATAAGAGCGCGTTTGAAAAACGCTCTCATAGAGTAGTCCCCGAGCATTGAAGCGGGCAGCATGGCCGGTTTGATGGTCCAAAAAGAAGAAGTAGTAGAAATCCAGGTCGTGGTCGTGGATAATCAGTTGTAGAGACACCCAGATATCTTCAATAGCTGCAAAGAGTCTGGCAGAGACACTCAAGGCATGCCGACCTCAAGAAGGTCTCAGGTTAATAGTGCCCAAGCACCCGAAGATGCCTAGAAGGGCCAACTTGGTGCGCACCCCACAAAGAGGCCTTCATTCCTCAAATAATCATTCCAATGGTGACCAGAACAGGCTAGCAGAGCTAAAATGCACACCGACCTATAGAAGGTCACGCATCCAGGGCGCCCAACTAGGTTGGTAGGGCCAAAACAGTATCGAGGCCATGAAGGGCCAAGGAACTGAGGCACGCCGACCTCCAGGAAGGCCATTTTGGTGCCCAGACGACCAGCATAGCTGCAAGTTATCCAACAGAGCCATGGTACCGAGGTATTGTCGACCAAGGTAGCGGGCACACTGACCTTCAGGAGGCCTGACGAAATCATAGACTTGGTTGATCTGGACTCCAGGCGCCTAGACGAATCTGGCATAGCAGTGAGGCACGCCTACCTCAGGAAGGTCTTCAATCGAACCTACGGCCATTATGCTCAAGAAACAGAAATATAGGCTGATTGGTATAAGGTCCGTTTACATGCAGAGCCGTAGCGGGTGCACCAGGACGCAGAGCCATAGAGGGTGCAAATAAGACGCAGAGCCATAGCAGGTGCGAATGTCATCGGATGAAGTCGTAGTAAGTGTAGAGCTGAAGAGGTCGTAGAACTAGCAGGTACAAGACCATATAGCAGCTAGGCCGTCTAACACGGAGTCAGGCTAGTTGAAGGAGCAAACTGTAGGGTCACAGGGGCAACGGTGCAATAGCAGCATGAGATCACCAGCCAACTCGCTCAGCACAACGTGACAAAAATCACATCCGACAAAGGTATTGTCCGAGTGCAACAGACGAAGTCCGGCAAAGGCACACATTGTACTGATCACGGGTGGCAAGGTTGGCAAGGAACCACATGCGTACATGCACTTTGCATCAGGTGCAGGACACCCAGCCTTGTCGTCATGTATCGGAGGGAAACGCCAATGGAGGCCTCACATGCGTACAGTGACCAGAGTCACATGCTAACAATGTAGAAGTCGACCGAGCGCAGGACTCGGCTATAAATAGAGTAGGAGCTCGAAGGCAAAGCATTCACCCAGAAGTAGAACATGGAGTTCCATTGTAACCAGAATATCATGCCATGGGCATGCATCCGCCCACCAGAGAGTAGGAGAAAAAAATTGTAGAAGCTTGGAGTTAGAAAAATACTTGAGAAGTGTGGAGTAATCCACCGATCTCTGCGCCCGCGCCCACCGAGGAATCAGAAGGAAACCGGTGTGATACTCTAGGTTCTTGGCGAGTAATAGATACTCGTTGAGGCCTGGTGGTGAGTAGAGTTGGTGGCGAGTGTGCTAGGTCCCAGAGTCTAGTACACACCTGGGGTGAAGAATGCATCTGCATGCAAAAGTCGGGAGGCCCTAAACGACTTGATAGGAGCAGCATCGGGCCGCCGATCCCTGAGAGGTCTCCACGAAGGTCTAGAAGCCACAAGAAAACTTGCGATGTGCTCTGCGATAGCAGAAAGCATGACAAGATTCTAACTAGGTAGGTCAGATCTTCAATCATGCCCATTATGGGGATGAACTAATTTGTATCTTGTAACTGGTCGTGGACCAGATTTGCTTTTTGACGACCATGTAGACATGGAGTTGTGCATGTAATGATCACACTCTTCTGTCAAATCATGTGTAGTAATATCTGTAGAGGAATTGAATCACCTACGACCTGTTGTGACGCCTTCAGGGGGTCCACCGACCTCAAGAAGGTCGGGGATGCTATCAGGACGACCTGATAGCAAGTAGTATGCTACCGACCTCAAAAGAGGTCATGACGACTTGGTAGGCCATCACTGTGGGATTCCAAATGAATTGCAAAATGCCATGACTAACTATCACTTAGTCGTTGGCGTAGTTATCCGTTGGAAGCTAGCCGTTGGAGGGAAATGATTTGTTGGCATAGAGCCATTGGGCTCGATGACCCGTTGGCATAGAGCCGTTGTGCTCGCCGACCCAGGAACTATCAGATGGACTGCGGGAGCCCATATATAGGTCGTTGCTCGCAGGGACAGACCCCACTCGCACTCTTTCACATCCGCACCGCTAGCGTTACGAATTCTGCCGCCGCATAGAATCCATGTGCCGCCGCAGCTAGAGCCGAAGCTTGCCGCCACACACCGCACCACTGCCGCCGCTGTGAGCGACTCCACGCATGTGCCGCCGCATGCGTGTGAAGACCTCTGCGTCTTTAGGACCAGATCCCAAGGGTTCGCCAAAGAAGAAGAAGAAATGGTGTCGTGCCAGATCTCCGCGCCGGAGGAGCAGTGGGTCCCGTCGGAGATGACGGAGGCCAAGATAGAGGCGCTGGTGGAGCACGGGCTGCTGAGGCCCAAGGCGGAGGTGGAGTGGAAGGCGCCTACCGGCGACGCGTTCCCCTCGGAGGACGTCACCGAGAAGGTTGTCTTCGCCTCCTTCTTCGAGCACGGCTTCAACATCCCCACGGGGGATTTCTTCCGCGGGCTGCTGCACTACTACCGCCTGGAGCTGGTACACCTTGTCCCTAACTCCATTACCATGGTCTCTTCCTTCATCTACATGTGCGAGCCCTATTTAGGCATTCCATCCCACTTCCATTTGTGGTGGTACTTTTTTTCATGTGAAGAAGTCGGGCAAGTCACGAGTTGTAGGTAGTGTCGGGTTCTACCTTAGGACAGGTCATAAGGTAGATTACATAGATATGGAGCTGCCAGATAGCAATGCTGGCTGGAGGTCGGAGTGGTTCTACATCGCGAACCAGAAGCCGGAGCTCCCGAAGTGATCGGGTTTTGGGCCAGACAAGGTCGCCGAGTGGGACTTTGCCTTGACCTCCCTTGAAGAAGAGAAGATCGCGCCACTCCTTGCCATGTTGGCCGACCTCAAGGAGGCCGGCTTGACAGGGGGAGCCGTCGCGATTAGCTTTAGTCACCGCCTGATCCAGCCGATCAAGGATCGGGTGCATCCGGCGTACGAGTACTAGGGTCAGATAGACCCGACTCATGAAGCCAACAGGAAGGTCTCCAAGGAGGAGGTGGTCGCTAGGGTAAAAGAGCTCTTTTGCGGACGGATCCGCAACAAGACCTGCCCGAAGGCGCATTCATTGAAGCGCCCAACTGATCCAGTAAGTTGCTAACCTTTCTCTTGTCAATCTGTTCATGATTATTAAGGGGTCGAACTCGCTAATAAGATAGAGATCAAGGAGAAGTACTGTGCTGAATTTGGAATTCAGCCGCTAGTACCCCCAAGACCACTCCCCAAGGCTTTGAAGATACGTTGCAAGTCGATTGTGAGGTAAGTAGATCTGATGACCTTCTTTCTGACTTTGTGCTTCATATCAAGGTTTCAAACACTAATAGAATGATCTGTGTAGGTCAGCGACGTCATCACCAAGCGTCTCACTCTCGAAGGAGTCGACACCGGAGGTCGATGCCGGGGCTCAAAGCTCTGCTCCGCCAGCGATGACCCCAGAGGCCGTGTTGGATCCCAATCCCGTCAACGTGCTACCCTCCCCAATAGTTCACGATGTTGCGGCGGATCAGCCATGCAGGGAGGACAGGGTCCAGCCACGCTAGGGGCTGGGTTTGAGACGTACCAGTCCAAAGAGTTGGACTGGAATAGCACACAATTCGAGGATGACATCCTCGATGATCTGGAAGACACCAAGGTGATCCAGAGCTCCATCGTCAGCCTGGGACAGGCCTTCCGTTGAGAGGCAGTTGTTGCCATAGAGGATATAGGTTTTTCATTAATACCACGTTCCGCCCAGGTCGTAGAATGTGTTTACTTTGCTATATACTTATGCTGACAACTGTTGGTGCAACAAATGCTCATGTCGTGGAGAAAAGGTTGAAGGAAGATCTCAAGGAGGCCGAGAAGGCCATTGCTATCCTCAAGGAGGAAAACAAGGTGCTTAACGACAATGAGTACACTGTTTGCAAAAAGCTAGCTCATGAAAAGCAAATCAGGAGGGATCTGGAGATCGACCTCATGGTTGCAATGCAGTCGCTTTATAATGATCAAGTGATCATTGCAGGTCACGAAGTGGAGATGGCCGTCCTCCGGAACGCTGCGGGCTTCATCATGGACAAAATTGTCCCTCAGCCCACCGAAGGGGAGCCAATGTCGTTGCTGGAGCAGCTCCCTAGAAAAAAGAAGTGAATCAACTGGAGAAAGGAGCTTGTCATTAGTGATATGATATTACCATCAGTCCACTGAAAAAAGAAGTGAAGCAACTGGAAAATGTGAACCCATTTTCTTCCTTCATCCTATCATATGACTAGTCACTTCTATATCTTATTTATACACTCTTGAAACTCGTTTGGTACCTAGTATCTACCCACATGTTTTGGAAGGGTATTTAATTTGTTTCGTACTGAGAATTAGTGACATTACGTACTGTCACTGAGAATTATACAATATTTTGGATGGGCATTTAATTTGTTTCGTCCGAATATGTACTAGATATATTCAGTGACAATAGTATCCTTCCTTATTAAGGAGAAAGGAACCAGGTAAGTTTACACACACGGACACACACGATGGCGACTGAACCGATGGGTCTTTTTTTTCAAGCATTCTAAAATTTCTCTTACAAATAAAGATTTAAATTTAATATTTCTCCTCGCAATTGGTTCACATGATATTTACCTTACCACCACACCTTGAAGAAGCCAGATACTTGACCTCGTGGTATGATACTGATTTATTGAACCACATGTGTCATACTGGATTCTTTCCACACACTATACCACAACCCCAGATTGCCAACGGACGTGGGTCGTTATTATAAGTATGACTGTACCAAGCAGCAAACGTTTCTGTCATCCTTCATCAACTGTAAAGCATTTGAGCATGTGGAGGCACAAGTGCAAAAGTTGGTTGTCCTAAAGTCGCTCATTCCAAATCCTAAAAAAAATACTAGCATAGCAGAGAACTCATAAGAATCCAAGAGAGGTAGAAGTGTGCAAGAGGTTACAAGATACCTGTTGCTATTTTATAATATGGTGAAATATGAGTTCGTGCAGCATGTGGATTAATCATGCATGTATAGTTCAATGTATATGAGAGGAGATACAGATAGACCTGTTGGCATCAGGTGTTTGTACTTTTAATTAGAGCTCTTTTCCGGTCCCTTATACTACTATTAGTATAAGGTATAGAGAACATCTAACTATCCATTTGCAGGAGTAATTTAGTACTTCCATCTACAAATATTAATTATCTTAATTTTCATCTCACAACCTCGTCCTTTCCCCATCTCTTGCGCCTGGTACCCAGATACCCGAAACCCGATCCCTGGCGGCGCATCTTTGATATCCCCGTGCACCTCCATAATCCTTTGATCTCTCGTTTTTTAAGACGTGCAAAGTACGTTTTTCATTAAAACAGGAGAAAAGTCTTCCAGTTCGAGCACAAAGAGGCATAAGCCCAACAAAACAGGAAAAAGAGTTACACCACCCACGCCAGGTGAACACCTAAAAGACGACCAGTGGCTGCAAGGCAACCTTGGGTACCCTCCTAATAGAGAGAGGTACCCCAAGGTAGGTGCACGGGAAGTCGGTGATGGTACAGGAGAGGATGGAGCGAACCAAGGAGAGGTGGTCCTCCGAGCAGTTAATGGGGTAGACCTGGCTCTTCGAGAAGTTGGCCGCCAGGCCAGAGGCGCTCTCGAATAGCGACAATACTGCCTTGACGACCCTCAAGTCCAGCTCGACCGGAGAAAAGAAAGCGACCACGTCGTCCGTGTAAAGGGAGGCGCGAAAGCGGAGTTCCTACCCAGCCCTTGAAGGAGACCGTGGGACTCCGCTTTGCGGAAGAGGGCATAGAAGCATTCCATGACCAGCACAAAAAGCATAGGAGAGAGGGGGTCTCCCTGGCGGAGGCCGCGACCATGGCAGATCCGCTGCCCCGGGACACCGTTAAGAAGGATTTTGGTGCTGGCAGTCGAAAGAATGATGAAGATCCAGTTGGTCCACGTGCGTGGGCAGCCGACCACAGACAGGAGCTCAAGGAGAAAGACCCACCCGACCGAGTCAAAAGCTTTTCCTAGGTCAATCTTGAACATGATCCTAGGGAGTTTCCGACTAGAGAGCGTTCTAGCCGTGCCAAGAACATAGCGGAAGTTATCGTGAATGAGGCGACCTATGATAAAAGCGGTATGATTTGGTGAGATGAGAGAAGGAAGATGTGGGGCGAAGCGGTTGGCTATTGCCTTAGAGAAAAGCTTCCCAAAGCTATGTATGCAGCTGATGGGGCGATAATCTAAGAGAGCGACTGGGTCCGGCTTCTTCGTATTGAGTGTGAGGAGAGTGTCCTTGAGGAGGTGGAAACTGTGAGAGTCCAAGTCACAGAGTATGTTGAACGCCCGCGGCACATCACCCCTAATGATCGACCAGCAAGATCTATTGAAGCGACCAGTGAACCCATCTGGTCCGGGGGCCTTGTCCAGGGATAAATCCTTGATAACCTCTCAGACCTCGGCCTTGGAGAAGGGGAGGGCGAAGCTCTCCAGGTCCAGCCACGGGAGGCCATGCTCCTCAAAATCGAGTGCATAGGAGCGCTCTTGGCTGACGCCAAGAATCCTGTCAAAGTAATCAAAGGCCGCAATGGCCTTTTCATCTTCATGAAGGACAGAGCGACCATCGACCAGAAGGGAAGGGATGAAGTTCTTTCTTCTACGGTGGTTGGTGTGGAGGTGAAAAAGCTTAGTATGAACGTCCCCCTCGCAGAGCCTCCTCAGACTAGACTTCAGCCGAGCGATTATTTGCTGCAGCGAAGTTAGTCCGAGGTAACGGAGCTTGAGGAAACACCTCAACGACAACTCCTCAGGAGAGAGCGACCGAGAATCATGTGTGACCTCGAGACAGAAAATAACCTCTTTGGGGATCTGGATCTGCAAGCGGATGCTACCGATCGCCTTAGAACTCCACTTGACCAGCTCCTTCCCCGTCTCGTGAAGAAGGTGGTCAATTAACCATAAGGGGTCTGCATCGGGGCGTGGCCCCGACCACACCGCCTTGACAGTGTCGAGGAAGCCCTCCACCTTTGGCCAGAAGGCCTGAAAGGTGAAGCGTTTCATGGGGTGCACCCAGCTGTCGAGGAGTAGAAAAAGGGGGGCATGGTCAGAGCATCTGGAAGAAATAGCGTGGAGGGCAGAGGAGGGGAAAAGAAGTTCCTAGTCCATGGAGACAAAGGCACCGTCAATACGCTCTAGCATAGGGTGCGACCGCTCATTGCTCCAAGTGAATAGACGACCATGGAGATGGAGCTCAAGGAGCTCAAGATCGTTAAGGAAGCGACGGAAGCTACCCATCATCCGACGTGAGAGGCGACCATTGTTCTTGTCGACCGCTTGATAGATGAGGTTCAAATCCCCACAGAGTACCCAAGGCCCTGAGAGAGTTGGGCAAAGGGCTCGGGGCTCGTCAAGGAAGGAGATTTTATCCGCGTCGGTTTGCGGCCTGTAAACCGAGGTGAGCCACCAGGAATGAGAAGGCGCAGAGAGGAGTGCAACCTTAATAGTAACAGGGTAAAGGCCTCGCAAGGGGGAGGAAACGAGCCACATGTCTTTACGCCAAGTGACCAAGATACCACCACAACTGTCGACCGCAGGCAAAGCAACATAGTCAAAATCAACACTTACATATCAAGCATAAATTAAAGGAGAGGGATACAACATGGAGCTTTATCTCTTGAAGACAGAGAAGAGAGACATGCTCCGAAGCTACCAGTTCGCGGACCGCTGATCGTCTAGTATGTCGGTTAAGCCCCCGGACATTCCAAACAACTAAGTTCTCATTCATTAAAACAAACATACAAACGCGAGCACGCGACCAATGCAGACTCAGGCCTGCGCGTCGACGACCAGCTGCTCCTCCAAGAAGAGCTCGCGAACCGTGGCCAGGAACTCGTCGTCTTCCAGCACCGAGCACTGGTACGTGCCTTATGTCCCGGATGCCGTCCAGAGTGGAGTTCCTATCGATGGTGTAGGAGATGATCCAGATCGAGGTCTGCAACTACATGTCTGGGTCGGGACTGCAAATCGCCGCCACCGCCGTGCATACCATCAGCAAGCACATGATGGGCATGCGAAGATCAAATAGGAGCAGTGGAAGACCACTGATTGAATCAGCAGATTGATCGATCGATCCGCAGCAAGAACACAGTCGCATGGGAGAGCAGTGTGATTTTGATTTCTAAATAAAATAAAACGTATGTGATTCTAAATTTTGATTGAATTGAGGGTTATTATAATTTAGAAATGAGATGAATCTCTAATTAAAAGAAACCATCCAAAATGCTTTCCCCTAATACCCTTATACAACCTATACTACCTATCCATACCATTGATGAGTTTTCAGTAATATACAATTAATCTGAGCTGTTGGATGTCTGTATACTTTTCTTTTTTCAATGCTAGTATATAGCCTAATATAAGGCACCGGAAAAGAGCACTTTAATTATACACCTGTTGGCACTCTTTTGCACGGATGGGGCGTAATAATACCTATTTATAAGGCTTTGGGCCACACTTTGTTGACCTACCCAAGGTGGATTAGTCTTGGATCCAGCCTACCTCTTGGCTTTATTCCACTTCTAATAAGTAGTTCATCTCCCACCAGTTGCACAAGCATCTTTAGCCCTCGAATGAGTAGGTCTGGTAATGCATTTGGGTGCGAAAGCATATGAAGCATGGCAACAGCTCCTGAGTCTACAACGTTTCCTAGATGAGCAAAAGCATGGGCAAGACTATCATAGCCAAAGGTGTTTTACTGGTCCGATCCCGCTGATTCCAAAAATGCAACAATGTCATCGCATGTAGTAATCTATGCTTTGTGATCGCCAGCCCCATCAAAATCGGTAACAAAAATACTAGTGCCACACGAGCTAGGTGAGAGGTTACTATATATACACTACCAGAATCGCGAATTGCCTTGGCAGCCAAAAACCGCCAAGAGATATAGGTTTACCACCAAGCTAATGATTCTTGGTTTCCTGCTGTTTCACAAACTCTTTCCACTTTTCCGGCTTGATAAAGTCGTGCTTTCCAAATGGCTCGAGTCCTTTTCTGACAAAATCTCGCCTAGGCTGAAATCTGAATTATCTCCATGCCTTGGCTGCAATCTTCCACAAAAGCTTGAATGCCTGCTCTTTCATGTCTTCCTGGAACTCCAAGTGTTTCTGCATATAGGTTTCAAACAAGTACCACTTTTGTTCATCGCTTAGGTTTTTTATTTCTGGCAAATCCAAAGGTATCTTTTGTCTAGCAATGAGCCCTGCAAGCGCCCTGAACCTGCACTTTTGTGTGAATGGTACTGGCATCCCCCCTCCCTCAACCTCAGTGACAACCATTTTGTCTCTTGGCCACTTTGTCGCCGTCCTTGGCACTCTGGCTCGGCCCGTAGCCCCACCCACCTGCTCTTGTTCTTCACTAGCAGTAGCATATCCATCTTCTTCATTATATGCATCTTCTTCAAATTGCCCAGGTCTATAGTCCTCGACAGATTTATCCTGTGAATTAATTGTCAAGGGTTTATGAGAAAGGTCAGCTCAGTGTCCAAGAATAGCACAAAAAGCAGACCATACTGTTAGCTCTCCCAGGAGACATGCTACAACAGGAGACAAGTAGAGCACATTTTTAGTTAACCATACATAACAGCTAAGCATTTATCTAATCAACACCCACAGAACTGTGTACAAGACCATACAAATGAGAACATAATTACAGTAACTAGTTTAGCCCACTATAATCTCATTGGTTCTATGGTAAACCATTAACATAAATGCAATATTCAGAAACCAAAAAATTTGTTCAGGCAATGCGACCTTACCATTTTATAGAGGAAGATGCTTGCTGCCTCTGTTGCTGATGAGGTACTTATTCAAGTTGGAGAGAATGTCCAAATGTACATATGGAAGAAGAGCAAAACCAAATATAAGAGTGAATCCAAAGGAAAATGCTAAGTATACGTTTTGAAACTCGAAATCCTAACTGAGCATAGTCAAGAATGTATCTTAATGATGTAGGAGGGATTTCTAGCATGCAGTTCACCTTGTCACTGTCAGAGCAGAGGGGTCTCTAGTCGCCATGTCCTCGCGTCGACCTCGTGGCTGGATCCCTCCTCCTCCTCCTAGTCGTCGTCGCTGGAAGGTGAGGGGTGGTGTGGCGCGCGTCTCAGCAAAGGTGTGTAGCGTGTGTCACGTCGTAGGGGGGAGGGGTGAGGGGAGGAAGGTGAGGGTGAGGAAGCGGCGGCGGAGGGGGCGAGGGGGAGGAAGCGGCGGCGGCACGAGGGGGAGAAAGACGACGGCGCAAGGGGAGAGTGAGGAGGTGACTGCGTGAGGGAGGCGTCTTTCCCTACTAATCCTAGCGCGAGTGGGCATGTGTGGGCCTTAAAACTGAAAGGCCCAATATTATTAGAAAAACGCATCAGGCCGGGGCTAGTTCTATTCGAATGAAGAACAGTTCGCTTCATTTTCCCCTTTTAATCTGCAATCAAAGATTTGAATCACGTATTTCTCCATCATTCGTAATCCAAATTTGATGATATTTGTTTCTGATTTTTTCTAAAATCAACTTCTATTCATTTATGACATTGTTTTGTATATAACTCCATTTCCTGGATGTTGTTTATACTCCTTTATCTTGTTTCTTACAAGTACAACATAGAAATAATATTTGTTTTACATAACCATTACTAATGAAACTTTGTATTTCGTAATGTTAAGGTGAACACAAGGTTGTGTTAAAATTTCAAATGTATATGAGTTCGAACATGTTGTGAAGTATGGAAAACTTCAGTGTTGAAAGTATGAACAAGGAAACTATGTGAGAGATGTACACATTTGTACACAAGTATGATCTTCCTTTTGAGAAACCATTTGAAATTTTTATGACAAGTTTAGGGCCCCAAATTATGTTGCCAAGTAAATTTGTATAATTTTTAGACCAACCTAAGATGTTATTAGAATTATTATATCCCAACCATGAGATAAAAAATTCGAATTTTGACAATTTTGGTTACACAAGTGTGTCTGCTGATATTTTATTCGAATACTAAATGACCAACTACGAATTGTTCGTATTTTTAGTGAATTTTTAGGTGTTGTTTAATGGGCTCTAATATTTGAGGGAAGCAAGTTTCATTTCAAAAAAATTAGTGTCGGGCCCACACGTCAGCGTCAGCAACCTATATAAAAAAGATAACCCTACCCGCCCAACAAAGAATACGCGGGTTCACCAACCCGCGTCGCCAACAACTCTCCACTGTGCGAAATGTTATTATTTGGTCTATAGTTGGTCCAACTTCAAAGAGTTTGACTCCTCGATAAGCGAGATGTGCAATTAGTAGTATCCACTCATCGGAGACGCACAAATAAATATTGTTGCCCTGGCCCCTTCATCTACCCGTGAAAAAACCACAACTGCATACACTCCTCATCGTCCTCATTCCTCGGCGCGTTCTCTCTCTGCGCGGGGGCAGGAGATTAGGGACGAGAACACGGTGGTTGCCATTCCCGGAGATGCCTAGCAGGCCGCACCAGCCGTCGCTGCTGGGGGACCTCCCCCAGGAGGTCCACATTGAGATTGCGGCGCTCGTCGGTGCGACCTCAGAGCGGCCCTTGGCTGAACAATGCAGCCTACGCGGTACCTGCTCAACCATGTGTCGCTTGTGCAGCAACCGCGATGTTGGCCGGCGTTTGTCGATCGAGGCGATAAGAGATGAGATTGCTTGGATGTGGGACCTCACCGCTTACACAGCCTTCCTTGCTATGCTGACCGATCTCGGCAATCCGGGAGCTTGCTTCTACTCCGGGATCAACGCCGTGTTCATGGAAAACAAGCAAAGCGATGATCTCTGGCGCACCGCCGATGGTGGGCACGATGCGGCGGCCTATCTGTACACCATCTTGCTGTACAGGGACAATGGCAGTGCCGCCGCCGACGACACTGCGAAGCGGTACATGAGGCGGGTCGCGGGCGGCGGCAGGACGACAACACGGGTGAGCAACGAGGGTTGTGTGCCTTTGCGCAAGAAGGCCGCGAGAGCTATTTGGAGGACGATGTGGAGTATTTGGGGAGACCCGCTACCGCCGCCGGCATAGGTGCGCGGAGATCAGCCGTGCGCAGGCAACGACTGCGGCGTGGATAAATGATTTGAGGAAATTGCTCTGTATTGCAGCGAAGCCTGTAGGCTCCGTCGTGAAATGGTGAAGCTCAAATGGTTAATTGGAATAGGAAACAACTACTACTGATCAGTGAATTGGCCTTGCTTTTGCTTTTGCTATGTAATTGCTCTGTTTTGCAGCGAAGCCTGTAGGCTCTGCTGCGAATTGTTGAAGTTCAAACGGAGTATCAGAATAGGAAACTAAATCTATGTTTTGCTTTTGCTTTTGAACCTGCAAATTAAATCTATGTTGCTCGTATTATCTGTGTGAATTTATGGAAGAGCAACAAAGGAGACGCAGATCCAGTTCTATTCGAATGAAGAACATATCACTTTTCCCCTTTTAATCTGCAATCAAGATTTGAATCACGTATTTCTCCGTCATTCGTAACCCAAATTTGATGATATTTGTTTCTGATGTTTTCTAAAATCAACTTCTGTTCATTTATGATATTGTTTCATATATAACTTCATTTCCTAGATGTTGTTTATACGTCTTTATCTTGTTTCTTACAAGTACAACATAGAAATAATATTTGTTTTACACAAACATTACTAATGAAACTCTGTATTTCGTAATGTTAAGGTGAACACAAGGTTGTGTTAAAATTTCAAATGTATATGAGTTCGAACATGTTGTGAAGTATGGAAAACTTCAGTGTTGAAGTATAACATTCTAGGAAACTATGTGAGAGATGTACACATTTGTAGACAAGTATGATCTTCCTTTTCAGAAACCATTTGAAATTTTTATGACAAGTTTAGGGACCCAAATTATGTTGCCAAGTCTATTTGTAGAATTTTTAGACCAACCTAAGACGTTATTAGAATTATTATATCCCAACCATGAGATAAAAATTCGAATTTTGATAATTTTGGTTACACAAGTGTGCCTGCTGATATTTTATTCGAATACTACATGACCAATTATGAATTGTTCATATTTTTAATGAATTTTTAGGTGTTGTTTAAGGGCCTCTAATATTTTAGGGAAGCAAGTTTCATTTCAAAAAAAATAGTGTCGGGCCCACGTGTCAGTGTCAGCAGCCTATATAAAAAAGATAACCGATGCCTACCCGCTCGAACCCACCTGACAACAAATGAGACGCGGGGTCTCGAACCCGCGTCGGAAATGACTCTCGATTTTGGAAAATGAATATAACATCCCGAATGGGATAAGCACAGCACACACGACGCTCTGAGCTCCCTACTTCTTCTTCCCCGCTCTGAGCTCCACCGCCGCCCGCCCTTCCTTTCCCCACCGTCGTCCACATGTCGCACTACGTCGATTCGTCTAGAGGTGGACGTGGCAAGAGCAGGTTTCAAGGTGGCCGGGGCAGCCGCATTCACTCCATCGGCTTGGATCCAGTCGGTGAGCTAAGCGGCTTCACACTGGTCCCTTGCCCGGACTGTGGTATGGCTCGGGTGGTGGAGGGAAGGACGCAGAAGGAAGGTGAAAACCACGGTCGTCTTTATTTCAAGTGTGCGAGGAACGCGGTGAGTAGTCTGAGCTGTGATTTCCCAAATCTGAGTTAGGGTTCTTATGTGCTTTTGATTTGCACAGTTCCCCAAGCTTTGTGGATATTATCGTTTCGAGAAGGAGTATCTCCAGATGCTGAATGATGTTGGTGTCATATCTTTTCGACCATCGAACTGGGCAGACGTGATCGATGAAGTAGTTAATTCAGTGGATTGTCAACTTGAGAGCGACAATCAGAGGAAAGCACCGAACGACAAGCAGAGGAAGAAAGCACTAGAGGAGAAGACGGACAATGTGATCTGGAAGATGAACTTGATTATCGTGGGTGCTGTTTGTGCAGTATTTGGATGTTTACTGGGGATGTATGCTGCAAAGCAGTAATTGTGATGTGAAAAGTTGTGCTTTAATTTGTTTCATCTGCGTGAATGAAGAATGAAAAATTTGTCACATATGACAAACTTAAATGTATGAATGAATAAAATGGAATGGAATGACAATTGGGTAACGAATCTTAATGTGTCACATATCACAAATTTCATCAATTCATCTGTGTTGACATTTCAGTGTGAAATTAATCAGCCTGCACCCGCGTCTCCAATGATTTTATATAAAGTTTTTCGAAACTCAGAATCTTTTCACTAACAAATAGAGTAACAAACATTGCAATTCATTGTAAACTGCTGCCATAGATATTGCAATGCGTTAGGAGGCACGGATGGATCTACCTGCGTCTCTTAGATGTAGTTCATCACAAGTTCAACAACACACAGGAGGAACACATATTAACAGAGGAACATGTTCATGACAAACAAGTAGAGTTCCACGAACAAACAGAGGAGGACGAACAGACAGAGGAGGAACAAATTAATTAAGCTAAGGTAGAAGACTTGTCGCCGCCGCCGGAGGAGCCCCACCATCGGAGTCGGAGTCGGAGTCGGAGCCGTCGAGGCCGCGTTTGTCACCGCTGTCAAAGTCGCCATTGTCGCTGTCGCCGTTGTCGTCATCGTCGCCGTCGTCGTCGCAGTCGCCGTAGGCGCAGACCACGACTCTCTGAAGGTCCCCAGCCAACCCATGGATCTTGAAGGAGAAATCCTTCACGGTCCTCTGCAGCGTCTCGTTGGGTCGTGGCAAGCCGAGCTCAACGGCCACCTGTTGAAGCTTCCTGAAAGCTTCGTACAACATTTGAACGGACCAAATGTTGTCCAAAACTAGTTGAGGACGCAGAGAGGAGGGCTCCACGGGCGGCGGCGCCGGTGCCTCCTCCTTGGGCTTTGGCGCCTTCACCTCCTGGATGAGCCGACGGTGGCGGCTTTCGTCGTCGTCGTCCTCCTCCCTTCCGCGCTTCCTCGATGGCTCGTTCGACAATGATGCCATGTGCACGCTTGAGGAAGAAGAAGCTCTTGGTGACCGGAGACGGTAGTGCTAGGGTTTTCTTGATGGCGCGCTTGAGGAAAGCTTATGGAAGAAGCTCTTGGCCGGCCGGGCATTTATATGAAAAGACGGGGAACCATCAGGCGGCCAGTCTTCCCACTGCGACACGCCACTACGCCTCGCAATGCGGTACGCTGTGACGACGCGTGTTCACTAACCAGCATCACCATTGACAAAAGACTATTACTCCCTCCGTCCCGCAAAGATTATTCATATACCTTATTTAATACCTGTTTTCAAGTTCCAATGCATGATTGACTATTATATATCTTAAATAAATAGATTTATTTGCTTTCGTGTTGTGGCACAAAATCAAAGTTAATAAGGAAGTTACGATCTGCGTGCGCACGTGGATAAAGAAACTGCTATTCGCTCGAAACCGACCACAAAGGAAACAGTTCTCCTTTCTCCTTTTAATCTGAAACCAAATTTTGTGTCACGTATTTCTCGGTCATACGTAATCCAAATTTGATGATTGTTTTTTCTTATTTTTTCTAAAATCGCCATTTTTTCATTAATTTCATTGTTTAGTGTATATTTCCTTTTCGTGAGTAATGTTTTTATGCCTTATCTTGTACTAGATAAGTACAACATAGAAATAATATTTGTTTTACACAGCCATTACTAATGAAACTTTGTATTTCGTATTGTTAAGGTGGACGCAAGGTTGTGTTAAATTTTCAAATGTATATGAGTTCGAACATGTTGTAAAGTGTGGAAAACTTCAGTGTTGAAGTAACATTCAAGGAAACTATGTGAGAGATGTACACATTTGTACACAAGTATGATCTTCCTTTTTAGAAACCACTTGAAATTATTATGACAAGTTTAGGGACCCAAACTATGTGGCCAACTCAATTTGTAGAATTTTTAGACCAACCTAATACATTATTAGAATTATTATATCCCAAACACAAGATAAAATTCAAATTTTGATAATTTTGGTTACACAAGTGTGCCTGCTGATATTTTATTCGAATAATAAATGACCAACTGTGAATTGTTCGTATTTTTAATGAATTTATAGGTGCTGTTTTATGGGCTCTAATATTTGAGGGAAGCAAGTTTCATTTCAAAAAAATTAGTGTCGGGCCCACATGTCAGCGTCAGCAGCCTATATAAAAAAGATAACCGTTGCCTGCCCGCCCGGACGCACGTGACAACCAATGTGATGCGGGTTCTCGAACCCGCGTCGGCAATGGCTCTCCATTTTGGAAAATGAATATAACATCCTGAATGGATAAGCGCAGCACACACGACGCTTTCCTAATTTCTCACTAGGGATTAGAGGAGGTGAGCGGAGGCGGCGCCGGCGAGGTGAGCGGCGGCAGGGAGACGACAATGAGCACCAGCGAGGGGCCAAGCAGCGGACGACCCCGCGCACCGTGGATCGAGGAGGAGAAGCCAAACGCGATGCGGTGCCGCAATTGGATCCACGCGCGTGCCGGCAAGATTGCGGCGAAGACGGAGATGATGATGACCATCGGAGAGGGGCCAAGCGGCGGTGCAGCGAACCCAAAGCCAGAGATGAGCGTCATCAACTGGATCCTCTCGGGTTCCGATGAGGGGCCAAGCAACGGCAGGGAGGAGCGTGCCGGCGAGGGGGCAGCGAAGAGGGCAAGGCGCCGGCCTCACGTCTGCGACAGCAAATGTCTTGCAACAACGGAGAGGGGTCGAGGGACCGGCGAAGGTGTAGAGGACCTCATATCCGACGCTGTCAACTACCACGACGACGGCGAGGCAAGTTTCTTTGAATTACAGTGCCTTTTACTTGTTATATAAATGGAGCAGCTTGAGCTTGAGCTTGATCAACTTGTTCCTATGAAATGGCTTGTTCCATAGAGATTTTGTAGGATTTCTAACATGATCAATGTAGCAATGTAGCAACTTGTTCCTATGAAATAGCTTGTTCCTTTGTCTATCTCTATCTTCTCATTCTTATGGTTCATCCAAATGATCAATGTATCAACTTTCCTATGTTTTTCATTCCTGAGAGACATGGGTACCCATGGGTCCCCAACGGCCAGGGTCCCAGGGGCCCCTGACAAGTGGACCCGACCTTCCAGAAGACCCGCCGACCTGCCAAGTGGGCCCAGCGACCTTATCCGCACCTCCGATGACCGCAGGCGACCTGATCAAGATCTCAGAACACCCGCGATGCTTGGCGTGCAAGTCAAGACACTAGGATCTGGCACGCCGCCGCCTGTAGATCCGAGTATCACGGGATACTCCTTGTAATCCGGGAGATAAGCTTCCCACAGTTGTAATCGACCCCGACACGGGTCAACTGACCTTGCATGCAAACCCTAGCCCGTTCTCCCCATATAAGGCGGCCTAGGGCTCCATGCACAGGGAGAACTCATCTTCAACCTCTCGCATAATCCACCACAACTGGACGTAGGGTATTACTCTCCGGAGGCCCGAACCAGTCTAAACCTTTGTCTCCCTGTTCCTCGCCGCCATGCTCGCTCGTTTCCGTGTGCATCCCGTGCATAACCACCTACGCTCTTAGGTCCTGCAATCCCCCTAGCGGATCTGTTCAGGTCTCACCCCCTGCCAGTTGGTGCGCCAGGTGGGGGCGATCGGGAACTTGCTGTGCAGCATGGTGGCCTAATCTGGCGTCGTCTTCCCGGCGAGCATGGCGACCTTCTTCGCAAACCCGTGGAGATCTGCTTTGGATCTTTCACGTCGACCTCTCCTGCTCCGGCAGCCGCAGCTCCTCCAGCGACCCCAGAGCAGGTCGTCACGGCGTCCGTCGCCGTCCCCGTTCCCGATCAAGTATCGGAGACCCACCCACCCAAACCCTGTGACCTTGTCCAGGGGATGGAAAGCGTCATCGGCTCGATGATGGAAAGACTGGAGATCTGCGAACGAGCTCAGCGCTTGGCGCAGACAGCGCTACGCCACGACACGTTCCCCTTCGGCCTGAAGTCCGTGCCCGGCCTTCGCCTCAGTCAGCTCTCCATGCCTCCTCAGATCCAATCTGGGCGGCGACCTTCTGGCGACCTATGGCTGGCACCTCGTGCTCGGCGCGATCCTCTCAACGTGCCCCGCACCTATCACAAGGGTGCAAAGCACACCCTCCGTGGGTGGCGCCTGCGGAAGAAGATCGACCAAGAGCCCCCTCACCGAGCTAAACGACCTACACAGTCCCCGGACTGCGGGGAGTTCCAGGAGGTCCGTGTTCGAATCTCCCCTAACGATTCGGACATCGTCTTTCACCAAGTGCTCGTAATCTCCGAGAACGAGCCACCATGTGCGGGCCCGACCAACTCTGAGGAAGCGGCCCGCATCCAAGCCAACGCCCGCCGTGCCCAACGACGTGCGGAACAGCAGCAGCGTGTGGCCTTGCCCTCTGCTCGGGACTTGTGCCTAGAGTTCGAGGAAGCTGGGATCCCGACCTTCAACAGCCCCCAGACCATCCTAGGCGTGGCAATCACCCGGCTCCAGCAAGCTCAGATGACGCCCGAAGCTGAGGAGGCCCTGGCGTACCTCCGGGTCGCCAACGCCTTGGTGGAGAAGAAAAGCGCAGCCTCTAGATCCGTTGTGTCTTCATCCACCTGCCACTCGCGCAGTCGATCTCATCAGCCTCAGCGTAGCCACCTCTCCCCCATCCGGGAAGAGGTCGCTCAGCACAACCCGGAGCAACCCGCCCAGCAGCCTGCTGCTGCTGGCGACCTTCGCGTCAACCTCGATGCCATTAGGCGCACCCGCGACATGAGCGACTACGTCGACCAGCGCCATCGAGAGCACGAGGAGCGCGAACTTCACCACCGCCTGGAGTACGACCGCGAGTACGGCGCACCTGGAGGCGTTCACCGCATCATGGAGCGCGAGCTCCGTGATCGTCACGACATGCGACGTGCCCTCTACGATGCCGAGTACGGCGACCCAGGCATTCTCCAGACCAACCGAGATCGGCAGCCATGTTCCCAGGTTGTCGTCCCTGAGCGTAGCGTCCACTCTGCGCCTAGAGAGGCCGCTCCAGCCAGAGGCTCCAGCGACGACCTTGGCGTCACCGCCTTCCCAGAGCTGGCTCCCCGCTTCAGGAGGGTGGAGTACCCCGATAACTTCAAGCCCAACATCAAGCCGTACGATGGGCGCTCCGACCCTATCATCTGGCTGTCGACCTACTACGTCGCCGTTAAGGTGGCCGGTGGTAGCTTCGACCATATGGCGTCCTACTTCCCGCTGGTCATGGGCAAGGCCCCTTCGCTGTGGCTCAACAACCTTGAGCCTGGCAGCATCAAGACTTGGGCCGACCTATCCCAGGCCTTCATGTCCAACTTCCAGGCGACCTACGATCGCCCTGGAAACGCCTTCAGCCTGGGGCGGGTCGTACAGAAGCCTAAGGAGCGGCTTCGCGACTACAACCACCGGTTCTTCGAAAACCAGAACGAGTGCGTTGGTGTCAGGGACGATCACATCGTCGACAGCTACAAAAAGGGCATCAAAGACCGCAAGATCTTTGAGAAGATCCATGAGTCTGGCACCACCAACGTCAAGGAGCTCATGCACGTCGTCAACAAGCTGATGGACACAGAAGACGCGCTCCAGAACTAGTTCGACGCTGACGCTGCTGGTGCATCCGACACTGCAGCAGACAAGCTCCGCAAGCGACCTTGCGAGGTCCTAGCGATCGAGGGGCGCCGAGGCTCGACCTTCAACCAGGAAGAGTTTGGCCTGGCACTTGATAGCGTTTGCGGGTTCCACGAGGGGGCTACCCACACTCTCCGCGAATGCTCCTAGTTCAAGAAGGCTTTCAGCACCCCCGTCGACCCCAAGCGACCCAGGAATGACGGCGGGCGCCGCGACAATTGCCCCGACAACAGCAACTATCACCACGATGACCGGCGAGATCGACGCGACGACCGCCGTGAAGAGCGGTACGACGATCGCCGCGAGCCTCCTCGCAGCGACCCACCACGCAGCGACCCACCTCCAGCGGCTCCTCGCGACGAGACAAACCTGCCCCCTCCACCAGTAGCGGGCAACCCCAATGGGCCTTTCGAGGCCGCAAACCGCACGATCAACATGATCATGGGTGGCATCAAGTCCGGCGTCAGCAAAAGTCGCTACTGCAAGGACAAGCGCGAGGTCCACCTCGTCCACACTCGGCCAACCGCGCCTCTGCGTTGGTCTGAGCAAGCGATCACGTTCTCCAGAGCGGATCACTGGGTGCACATCCCAGACCCCGGGTCCTACCCGCTCGTCATTGAACCTACGGTGGACGGGGCCTTACTCTCCCAGACCCTGATCGATGGGGGGAGCGGGCTCAACTTCATCTTCATTGACACCCTCATGAAGATGGGTTTCGACTTCGACAAGCTCACGGACTGCGACGAGCCCTTCTATGGCATCGTCCGCGGGAAGGCGGCCTACCCCCTGGGTCGGGTCTCCCTCCCCGTCACTTTTGGTACGGAGGCCAACTTTCGCACGGAGTACCTCAGCTTCGAGGTCGCCAACTTCAAGTCCTCCTACCACGCGATCCTAGGTCGCCCGATGCTGGCCAGGTTCATGGCCATCCCGCACTACACCTAGTTGGTGTTGAAGATGCCAGCGCCAAATGGGGTCCTCAGCGTCTTTGGGGATCTCATCATCTCCTTCAAGTGCAACACGGAGGCTCTCGACCTTGCCGCGACCTCCGCCGCCGTCGACGCCTCCGCAGTCTTGGTCGCTGAGGCTAAGACCGTCGGCCCAGTCGACCTACCTATCCCAGAGCAGAAGCGCACTGACACCACCCTAGATGCGGTCCCCTCGACGAAGAAGGTCTACCTCAGCCTTGCCGACGCAGAGAAGATGGTGGTGATCGGCGATGGGCTCGACCCCAAATAGGAACTCGCGCTCACCAGTTTCCTCCGGGATAACGCAGACATATTCGCATGGAGTCCATCAGATATGCTGGGTGTCCCCAGGGAGCTGGCTGAGCACTCCTTGGATGTAAGGAAGACGGCCAAGCCTGTCAAGCAGAAGCTACGCCGCTTTGCGAAAGATCGCAAGGACGTCATTAGGGTAGAATTAATAAAGCTCCTAGCTGCCGGATTTATCCGTGAGTGTAAAACCCCGGTTTGGCTCGCCAACCCGGTCCTTGTACCAAAGAAAACCGGTCAATGGAGAATGTGTATCGACTACACCGACCTCAATAGGCACTACCCTAAAGACCCCTTCCCTCTTCCGCGCATCGACCAGGTCGTGGATTCCATGGCCGGAAGCGTCCTCCTCTGCTTTCTCGACTGCTACTCAGGGTATCACCAGATAGCCCTGAAGGTCTCTGACCAAGACAAGACGTCATTCATAACACCCCAGGGCATCTACTGCTACACGGCCATGACCTTTGGCCTCAAGAATGCTGGCGCGACCTACCAGAAGGCCATCCAGAAGTGCCTCACTAGCCAGATCAGCAAAAATGTAGAATCCTACATCCATGACGTGGTTGTCAAGACCACCCAGGAGGATAAGCTCATAGCCGACCTCACTGAAACCTTTGCCAACCTCCGCACTTATCGCTGGAAACTTAAACCAGAGAAGTGTGTCTTTGGTGTCCTGTATGGCAAGCTCCTGGGCTTCATGGTCAGCAACCGGGGCATCGAGGCCAACCCCACCAAGGTGGATGCCATCCTCAGGATGAAGCAACCTACTGGGAAGAAGGACGTCATGAAGCTCACCGGCATGATGGCGGCCCTAGGTCGATTCATTAGCAAACTTGGAGAGAAAGGTCTGCCCTTCTTCAAGCTGCTAAAAAAGGCGGACAAGTTCGTCTGGACTGAAGAAGCGGACCAAGCCCTGGAGCAACTCAAGGCCTTCCTTACGTCAACCCTGGTGATGGTGCCCCCGGCGCCTTAGGAGCCATTGCTGCTCTACATCTCGGGGACCACCCTTGTGGTCAGCTCGGTTCTGGTGGCTGAGCGACCTGAAGAGGGGCGACCTTACCCTGTCTAGCGACCTATATACTATGTTAGAGAGGTCTTGTCTGACAGCAAGACCAGGTACAACCAGTCCCAGAAGATGCTCTACGCGCTACTCATCACCTCCCGCAAGCTCCGGCATTACTTCTAGTCGCACAAGATCAAGGTCGTCTCGGCCGTCCCCCTTGGCGAGATCCTACGGAGCCGTGACACCACTGGGTGCATCGTCAAGTGGTCCATCGAGCTAGGTGAGTTCGACCTAGAGTTCTGCCCCAGGCAGGCCATCAAGTCCCAAGTCATCGCAGACTTCGTCTCAGAGTGGACAGAGATCCAGCAGCCTCCGCCGTCAGAGCGACCTAAGCACTGAAAAATGTACTTCGATGGTTCCCTGAACCTCGAAGGAGCCGGCGCGGGTGTCCTGTTCATCTCCCCCCAGGGCGACTACCTCAAGTACGTCCTGCAGATCCACTACAAGGCATCCAACAACGACGCTGAGTACGAAGCCCTCATCCACGGCCTGCGCATCGCCGTCTCCCTCGGGATAAAGCGCCTCGTAGCCTACGGCGATTCCAAGGTCGTCATCGACCAAGTCAGCAAGGACTCTGAAGCCAGGAAGGACACGATGGATGCCTACTGTGCCGAGGTCCGCAAGCTCAAGCGTCACTTCGAAGGGCTCGAGTTCCACCACGTCTGCCGCAACAACAACGTCGCGGCTGATGTCCTCTCTAAGCTTGGCTCCAAGCGCGCGCTGGTTCCGGCCAGTGTATTTGTCCAGGACCTACGCAAGCCATCCATCAAGCTTATCACTGACCCAGAGTCACCTGATGACGAAGTGGCCTCACCAGTAGGTCATGAAGTCCTCATGATTGACGCAGAAGACGACTGGCGCCTTGACTTCATCGCCTTCCTCCTCGAGCATCGAGTTCCTGAGGACAAGGCGGAGTGTGAAAAAATCATGAGGCATAGCGCCAACTACGTCGTCGTCGGCTACGAACTCTACCGGAGGTCCGCCTCCACAGGGGTTTTGATGAAGTGCATCCTACGATCTGAGGGCCTTAGGCTCTTGGATGAGATCCACGGCGGCGAGTGCGGCAATCATGCCGCATCCTCCAACCTGGTGGGCAAGGTCTTCAGGTCTGGCTTCTACTGGCCCACGGCCATGGCCGATGCCCAGGAACATGTACGTCGATGCAAGGGGTGTCAATTCTTCACCAAGCAGCAGCACGTCCCGGCTCAGGCCCTGAGGACCATACCTCCATCATGGCCCTTCGCGGTGTGGGGCCTCGACTCTGTGGGACCTTTCAAAACCTCCCCTGGCGGCTACAAGCACATCATTGTGGCGGTAGACAAATTCACCAAGTGGATCGAGGTCTGTCCCGTATCCAGCGTCACGTCAAAAGAGGCAGCCAAGTTCATCGAGGAGATCACCCACCGCTTCGGGGTACCCAACAGGATCGTCACCGACCTTAGCACAGCCTTCACAGGAGCCGATTTCTGGGACTTCTGCCAAGATAACCGGATCAACGTATACTACTCCTTGGTGGCGCACCCGCGGTGCAACGGCCAGGTCGAGCGGGCCAACGGCATGGTCCTACAGGCCATCAAAGACCGTATCTTCGACGGCTCAGCGCCTTTCGCAACCAGGTGGCTCTTAGAGCTCCCTCACATCCTCTGGGGTCTTAGGACCCAGGTCAGCTCATCGACAGGATACTCGCCATTCTTTTGGTCTACGGGTCAGAGGCCATCGTCCCCACTGACGTGGCTTTCGGGGCTCCTCGCATCCAGAACTTCGACGAAGGAGAAGTGGAGCAAACACGCAGGCTCGACCTTGACAGCATCGAGGAACATCGTGTGGCCGTGCTCATGCGCCACACCCGCCACGAGCAGCAGCTATGTCGCTACCATGACCGCAACGTGCGGGAACGTTCCTTCAACGTTGGCGACCTAGTTTTGCGGCGGATCCAGAACACCAAGGACATGCACAAGCTCTCAGTGCCTTGGGAAGGTCCCTCATAGTTAAGGAGGTCATTGGACTGGCGACCTATCGCCTCCAATGGGCTGATGGCTAGGGTGTCCCGAACCCCTGGAACATCGAGCACTTGCGTCGCTTCTATCCTTAGGAGCCCTGTATCACAATAAAAGCTATGTACTCTATCCTTTGTAATTTGATATATATAAAGATTACCTTTCGACCTGCTTGTTTTCTGTTCACCCCTCCCCTCGACACGCTCGGGGGCTTGGTGTTAAGCTCGACCCTTCACGCTCAAGGGCTTGGCTTTGCCAACCTAAGGGTCGTTCGACCTAGGGGTTTCTACATTTCTTTTTGGCAGTACTCCCTTATCAAAACTTCTTGTGCACTTTATAATTTTTCTTAAGTCATGTGGTTGCTCGACCTCGGGTCCAGGACCCTCCTCCGCGCGCCGGCTGCACATAATCCTCCACGCCGAGCCGTGTAGTCGGTAAGTCGTTCCTCTACTGAGTTGGGTCAGCGGGGGGAAAGGGTTCGTGCAACTCCATTACTTTTGCGTTCTTATAAAGACTATACAAGTCAAAGAAGGGATCACATCAGTTAATTAAGCATGCCTTTTCATTCATGCAAGGTTTATCTTACATCACAAGGGTCCACGACCCATTGGCACTAACAGTTTGCTACATCCTAAGCTACACCCTACAGGTCTATCTTCTTCACGATCTCCTCCGCGGCGGCCTGGATATCTTCAACACCCACCAGCCGGCTCAGGTCGAGCTCCTCCTTGACCTTCTCAAGGTCGAACGTCCGCACATGGTGCCTCACCGATGCCAGCGCGGCAGCAGCGGCGAGCTTGCCGCTGTCCATCAGAAGGGTCTTCATGCGACCTTCCGCGTCCTCCAGCCGCGCGATGAGCTCCTGTGGCCCGCCTTCGACCTTGGGGACGTAGATGTCCACGAGGTACTCGGCGGCCTCCTTGAGGTCGTCCAGCTCCTTCTGAAGATCTGCAGTCATCTCTTGATGATCAATAAGGGTTTGCATCGCTCGGCCAAGGTCGATCTCCAAATCCCTGCGAACACCAAACTCATATGCAGCCTTTCGGGTATAGTAATACTCACTGGTGACGACCTCCTTGTTCTTCTCCTTGAGGATCTTCACCTGGTCCTTTGACTCCTTGAGATCTTTCTTGAAGGCGTACTCCTTCTTCTTGGCCTTTGCAATCAGCAAGGTGAGGATTGGTTCATCGCGACGTCAACCTCGTGTAAGAAAGCATAAGGGCGTTCCCAGACGTACCTGCGGCGGCGACCTTCAGCTCGTCCTCCGCCTCCTTCGCCTTCAGCTTGGCGGATTCAAGCTCATGCTTCAAGGCCTCTATCGCCTTGTCCTTCAAGGCCGCCTCGTCCTTGAGGCGCTTTATGTCTTCTGCGGTCTCAATCCTAGCCTGCAGCACGACCTCCCGTGTTGTGGTCAGCTCCGCGTGAAGCTTGGCACCCTCCGTCAGTAGGTTCGCCCTGCCCTGCGCCCGCTCGGCGAGAGACTGCAGCCACACACCACAAAAAGGTCGTCAAATCAGGGCATCCAAGACAATCAAAGACCTACCCCCAAAGGAATTGGGACTCACCATGTGTGTCCTGCCGATCGTTTTTGCCGCCTCCTTGATCATCGCCTGCGCCGCCTTAAAGTCGTCAAGGTCCTGGCCGTCGGCAAGGACATCATCCTCCCACGGGGTGCCGGTATAGAGGCACCAGTTCAGGTCGTCATCCGCGCCCCCTCCTCCGGTCCCTGCCCCCTGCGTCTGTAGTAGTCCCGACTCGTGTGGGTCCTCCCGGTGAAGGCCTTCCCCTTGCTGAGCGCTGTCAGCAGCGACCTTGGTCGCCGCCGACGATGCTGCCCCCACGGTCTCAGGGACCTGGCTGGTGATATCACCGCCCGACGTTGCCGGTGACTGGCCCACCGACGCCTTCTCGAGCTTTCGCCCCAAGGCCTCTTGGCCTGAGGCGCTCTTGTTATCGCCCAATGCAGCAGGGGTTCCCCTGTCCATGGCAGAGGATTTGTCAAGCACGACGTACTCAAAGTCTCCAAAAAGTCAAACAAGTAGAAAATCAAGTTCAACGACGTACCCGCTGCTAGACTTCAACCGAACCTGCAGCGGCCTAGGTGGCACTCTCCTAGGCTTCTTCTGCGACCCTTGGTCGCTCACGCCCTCCGAGCTCGGCTTCGGCGGCTGCTCGCTTATAACCCCGAGCAGGGTGTCTGTTGACGCGAAAATAGGACGTCACCTCCGCGCGCAGCACACGTGACTCCCCGGTCTGTAGCGAGGCGTGTCAGTCAATCTGACCTGTTGATTGACATGGAGTACGTATCAGCTAATTGATAGCGTCATGACGACGGAGCCGATACGAATAAAGTATACGTAGCTATCCGTCGGCTATTTGATGAACTTGAAGTACACGGAGCCGACGGATAATGGCCGATGCTAGAATTAAATATGAAAATATAGATCGACCAAAATAATGCTAAGAATAAGAAACTACTGGCTATCTAAAGCATGCTATGTTGAACTCCTTTTAATATAATAATGAAAGCAATGCAACAGATGTAAAATATAAACTAGCCGATAGATCTTAATCAAAGCAGGATAACTGTGATTCTACCACATCTAGCAAGAGATCAAACGATGCAGCCTTACGAGATATGATAAAACCGATAACTGGGAGTACTGTAGATCGAGACAGAAGCGATGCGCCGTAAGTCGAAGATCCGCGATACTTGATTCCAAAACCTTCCCTGCACCTTCCCTCTTTCTTCTTTTAATATAGGCGGCACACATGCACTTTCTATTTTTCAATCTCCTTCCGTGACACGTACATGCTTCTTCCATAATTAAATAATCAACCAGCTTTACTTGCATGTACACATATGCACGTCATGTTCGTTCATATCTTTGTGTCTGCATGCTCCGCCGATTGCTATGCGGATTACCCTGCCGATTCTATCTTTGTTGATGGCCTTTGCTTTGCCGATATGTCTCTGCCGATTGCTTAGCCGATTCCACCAATGCTTGTCAAATCTGGTGTCAACACAGGCCTCTCAGTTTCGGAGTATGAATACTTCATGCTTCGAAACTAATTACGCTTGTCGAATCACAGGCTCCCAGTCTGATGCTTATATGATAATCTCGTCAGCAATCCTTAATTAAATCAGTATGTTGACACCAAAATTTGGCGCAATGACCGGCAAATTTGTGTTGTCAACCCGTACAGGCCCCCCAGTTCGAAGTATGAATTTTTCGTGCTTCGAACTTTCATAAGCTCAATACTATTAAATCTCTCACAGCCGATGCTTTTCTTAAAGTTTAGAATCAATCAACTTCACTCCTGACAGATTAATCAACACCTCCAGTACGACAAACGAGGCTTCGATAACTGACAGATGAATCTAGACGAAACCACAGCGATGCGCCCGGAAGTTAAAGCCTAGAGCACCTGACAGATGAAGATCATAGTGAACTGGAAATCAATCCGCTTGTCCTTGTATCAGACATATCTTCAATTATCCTATTGGCTGATAAGGACATCCCGATCGGCAGCAAAATCGACTAAATGCAACCTCCATCGGCTGAGTGCACTCCAACACGTACTTTAACTCATAATATCGGCTCTTCCTTCATGATGCTTCAGCTACCCATGTTACATGGGCGAAGGTCTCTAGTGAACAAAATCGGCAGCAGAAGTTTGACCAAATAGCTTTCAACCAGCCGATTGGTAGCCTTGCCGATTTAATTAATTATTAGATGATGATGTCACCGAGCAAGGAAGCCACCAACGTGTTCTGTGCTTCACAATACTCGTATCATCGTGGATCGAGCAAATAAATACTTGAACTGAAACTCCATTAGAATAATATGCAGTCGGGCAGAAAATTCTCTTTGGCTTTTATGCATGTAGCCAATTGAATTAAATAAAGAGACTTGTACAGTCTATAATAAAGCTATAATATGATTGACTTGATCACCAAGTCCATCGTATCAGCTTTCAGCAATAGTGTCCTCAGACGATATAATAATAGGATTTTTTATCGTGTCCCACCGAGCGTGTCAAAAATGTGTTGACGCGAAAATAGGACGTCACCTCCGCGCGCAGCACACGTGACTCCCCGGTCTGTAGCGAGGCGTGCCAGTCAATCTGACCTGTTGATTGACATGGAGTACGTATCGGCTAATTGATAGCGTCATGACGACGGAGCCGATACGAATAAAGTATACGTAGCTATCCGTCGGCTATTTGATGAACTTGAAGTACACGGAGCCGACGGATAATGGCCGATGCTAGAATTAAATATGAAAATATAGATCGGCCAAAATAATGCTAAGAATAAGAAACTACCGGCTATCTAAAGCATGCTCTGTTGAACTCCTTTTAATATAATAATGAAAGCAATGCAACAGATGTAAAATATAAACTAGCCGATAGATCTTAATCAAAGCAGGATAACTGTGATTCTACCACATCTAGCAAGAGATCAAACGATACAGCCTTACGAGATATGATAAAACCGATAACTGGGAGTACCGTAGATCGAGACAGAAGCGATGCGCCGTAAGTCGAAGATCCACGATACTTGATTCCAAAAATCCCTTGGACTTACCCCTCCGTCGGAGATCAAGATGATGTAGCCCCACGTCAGGCGCCAAGGTTCCGTCAATGATTTAATGTAAATGCATTGCGGAAAGGTAAAGTAGTGATAAGGTAAAAAGGGTGGCGATACGCCGAGTTTGATTGATTGTTGTATAGAGATATCTTTTACAATAGCCGGAGGCTTATATTTATACCCTGGGCTTCCCTAGACTCCTACAGCCTTAGGGCCTAAAACTTTCTAATTAAGACTCCAAACACGTTACGCCAAACATCTATTACAGAATCTCCTAATTTAAAATAAAGAAACTGCACTAAGATACATTGACTCCTCTCCGTACGTGGAGCCTTTACTAATTAAGCTTCCTTGCTTATGTTTATTTCCAACACAGTTGGAAATATTATAATCTTTGAAGGCCGAACATCATCACGTGGTGCTTCAAATATTTCCATAACCTTCCCTGCACCTTCGCTCTTTCTTCTTTTAAATGCACTTTCTATTTTTCAATCTCCTTCCGTGACACGTACATGCTTCTTCCATAATTAAATAATCAACCAGCTTTACTTGCATGTACACATATGCACGTCATGTTCGTTCATATCTTTGTGTCTGCATGCTCCGCCGATTGCTATGCGAATTACCCTGCCGATTCTATCTTTGTTGATGGCCTTTGCTTTGCCGATCTGCCTCTGCCGATTGCTTAGCCGATTCCACCAATGCTTGTCAAATCAGGTGTCAACACAGGCCCCTCAGTTTCGGAGTATGAATACTTCATGCTTCGAAACTAATTACGCTTGTCGAATCACAGGCTCCCAGTCTGATGCTTATATGATAATCTCATCAGCAATCCTTAATTAAATCAGTATGTTGACACCAAAATTGTCTCCTCCCCCCTAGCCACTGTGTCGCCCGACCCTGCACCAACGTCATGCGAACGCGCGTCATCCTCCTGTTCGAAGACGACCTCGACGCTAGCTGTCGCCGTCTCCGACGACGCAGTGGTGTCCCTCCTCTTCCTCTTCTTCTTCTTCTCCGCCTCAATGGTGGCGGAGATGATCTTGGCGCCCTTGTGCGCCGGGATCTTACCGGCGACCTGCCGTGTGCGCCGAGTCATTGGCGCAGAACTCGCCGCGGGAGGATCCTCATCATCACTACCTCCCACCGATGAGTCGGAGAGGTAGTTGTTGAAGTACTCTTGTGGCGGAGCTCGGATGTCCTCCGCCGCCCGGACCTTGAAGCTGCGCTCACCCTCGTCAGCAAGGGGAGCCGGGCACCAGAACAAACCCTCGCGACCCTGCAACAGGCGACCTTCATCTCAGTTCAAAGCAAAGCAAACTCAACCAAAACAGAATCAAGGTCGATCAGGCGACTTACCGCTTCGGTGGGCCGCTTGAGGGACAACGCCTTGGGGCACGTCTTGTTCCGGATCACCCCGTTGAAGAGCTCCCTCACCCGCGCCACCATCTCCTGCTTGGAGACCTTGCGCTGCGCCACGCGGGTCGGGTCGGCCTGGCCCCAATACTAGTAGGCCGGGTGCACCCAATCTTGGATCGGCTGCAGTAGCCTCCCGTTGAAACTGATGGCTACCGCGCCGCCCGTCAACCCTCCCACCTTCAGTGCCTTGAGGTCCTCTAGCAGCGGCTTGATGGCGTCCATCTCCCGCGACGTCAACTAGATGGTCCACTTTGGCACCGGGACCGGCACGAATCCCGACCTTGTTGTCAGCGCCGGCTTCGGGTTGTCGATGTAGAACCAGCCTCGCCTCCAACCTTGGGTGTTGTCAGGCAGCTCCATGTCGATGTACACCGTCTTCATGTGACGGCATAGCATGAAGCCGACGGACCCCACGACGTCCTTCTTCCCTGTCTTCTTCAACTCGAATAAATACCGCCACAGGTCGAAGTGCGGCGGTATCCCCAAGTAGGCCTCGCACAAGTGTATGAACGAGGAAATGGTGGTGACGGCATTAGGGACGAGGTGTACCAGGTCGATCCTGTAGAAGTGGAGCAGCCCGCGGAAGAAGTCGCCCGCTGGAACTCCAAATCCGCGCTCCACGTGCGCGACGAAGGTGACGGTCTCCCCGGTCCCCTCGGAGGGGAAGGCTTCGCCGGCGGCTGGCCTCCAACCCACCTGCTCCTTGGGCTTCAGCAGCCCGAGCTCCACCATACCTTGGAGCTGCGCCTCGGTCACCGTCGAGGGCTCCCAAACGCTCTCTGGGGCTGGCGCATGTTCTGGGGCCATTTCTTCTTCGTCAAACCCGGTGGATCTAGCTCTAAACACTACCAAGGACTTCTTACGCATGCGGCGGCACTCGGTGCGGTGGATCTAAGCATGGCGGTGCCGGCGAATCTGTGCATGAAAGCTCTTGGCGGTAGTTCGGAAACCCTAGCAAGTGCGGGGGAATGAAAGTGAGTGGGGTCCCCGACCCTTCACTCGGCCTTTTATAACTGGGCGGCATCAGTGCGGTGGGCCGCGACACCCCAAACGTCCCTTCAGGTCCGGCGATATTCCTGACGACCCAACGGCAATATCGCCCAACGGCTCTTTCGGCCTAACGGTCATAGGCAGTAATAGCTTGCGCCGTGCAGGAATCCATGCCCGTTGGCCTTCTGCCCAACGTCCTGGCGTCCATGGACTCGTTATGCCCTACTTCAAGCCCCCTTCCCAACATTTCCTTCAAGGTCTACTAGCCTTTGACGACCTACGGATCCATGACGTCACCTTCACAAGGTCGACAGGCACTACCGCTTGGTAGGTCGCCTAAACTTTCAATAGCGGGTTCACACCCCAGCTCCTAGGTCCTGCTACCTACTAGATTGCCTTAGCCTTTATGGCTGTTTTATACCAACGGCCCTGCGCTTAATGACTCTACTGCCCGTTGGTGACCTCTTGGTCAAGTAGCACCTCCCTGAGGTTGCTAAGGCCCTGCTGCCTTCTAGGTCGTATAGACCTAGATTTTTACAGGCTGACTACCTGTGTTGTGCCATTGCACAACGGCCGTGTCGATTCAGGTCGACACGGGCTCCCCGTCTTTGCGATAGGCCTCCTGAAGGTCGGTGTGCTATTTCAGCCCTGCCGGGACCTTGGTAGCCACACCACTGTAGCCCGGGCGCCCCTACAACTACTTAACGCATGACATTCCTCATGCAAAACTATATTTACAGCTTCACAAGCTACAAGGAGTTTGACCCTTGGCCAATTACAAGATACAAAGATATTAAAGGCCCTGAATCACCTTCCAAAGTGCTTACGACCCAGACTATACTAATAAGGCTTGTCACAAGCTTTCTTCTAGCTTCAGGACCTACTCGACGACCTCTATAGCCACTGTGGAGGCAGCTGCCACACAGCCACCTCTACTCGCGCACCAACCGGTCTCCTGTGGCGCCCAGCGTCAAGACTGAGCTTCCCCGCAAGATTGCAGAAGGGGCGAGCTTCAACACCAACCTCACCGGGTGGAGCGTAGTGTTCACCAGCATCACATCAGGCCTGAAAGTGTCAGGGCCGACGATGCAACTGCTGCTTCATACTCCTCCTGGGTTCCTCGGTGGGACTGGGAGAAGAGGCCAATCGAGTTCTTCGAGCCTGGCAAGCATTCTCCTAGCTCCAAGCATGAACTACATCAATCCTATGCTCTGGTGGACGGACACACGTCCATGGCATGGAAATATTACTACACCGGATCATCGTGGCTTTCCTCTGGTGATTGCGTGCTTTGCTTCAAGGTATGGGTGCCTATTTATGCCCCAGCACCTGCCATTTGGTGTTATCCGCAAGCCAGGTTGCGTGGCGTCCTTATCCTCAATATCGTTGTACCCTCGTGGAACACGGGGTCACTGTTCGTCCGTGGGAGGCGTCGGCGTGCCTGTCCCCTACCTGACTGCATCCTGGAGCGCTTTTGTCTTTAGCGGCTGACAGCGACCTGTGCTACATTAGCAAGCCGGCCCGTGACCGTACAGTGCACCCATGACTTTGGCTGTGTCAGCCCTGGCACCTGATGACCTCTGCAAGATTCTGGAGCTTTTGTCCTATTGAATTGACACCACAAGAGCATCTGTTTCCTGCGCGGAAGGTCGTAGGTTTGGCTTATTTATTCTTCTTCTTCGGAGCATCAAACCGGCCATCCTGGTTGCTTTACTGCTCGGGGGCTACTACACTAGTGCGTCTTTCGACGCCCTATTTTCACCAGGTCACCTCGACCTAACGAAAGCCTGCTTCCACTACTTCTCCGCTCGAACTACCTTCGGTAGGCATGGCGACCTTTCCGAAGGTCACGGCAGCCTCTACATCACACCTGACTCAGGTCGGGTCGGTGGCTCTGCAAGATCTACGCCTCGTCTTCACTTCGACCTCATCGTCCTTCGGCCCAGAAGCCCGACATTTAACCTCGTGCGCGCAACGGAGGGGGTTTTCTTTTTGATCCCCGTGCACCCTTCACGACCTCGATGGTGCTACGTCTTCGCCATTCTTCGACACAATCTCGCCTCGACCGCTGCGCCTACACGTCGATCGGGGGCTTGAGAGACATGGGTACCCATGGGTCCCCACCGACCAGGGTCCAGGGGCCCCTGACAAGTGAACCCGACCTTCCAGAAGACCCGCCGACCTGCCAAGTGGGCCCAACGACCTTATCCGCACCTCCTACGACCGCGGGCGACCTGATCAAGATCACAGAACACCCGCGATGCTTGGCATGCAAGTCAAGACACTAGGACCTGGCACGCCGCCGCCTGTAGATCCGAGTACCACGGGATACTCCTTGTAATCCGGGAGATAAGCTTCCCGCAGTTGTAATCGACCTCGACACGGGTCAACCGACCTTGCATGCAAACCCTAGCCCGCCCTCCCCATATAAGGCGGCCCAGGGCTCCATGCACAGGGAGAACTCATCTTCAACCTCCCGCATAATCCACCACAACTGGACGTAGGGTATTACTCTCCGGAGGCCCGAACCAGTCTAAACCTTTGTCTCCCTGTTCCTCGCCGCCATACTCGCTCGGTTTTGTGTGCATCCCGTGCATAACCACCTACGCTCTTAGGTCTCGGTCCTCCATTAACCTACAAACCTCTAGGGCAACCCCCTAGCGGATCTGTCCAGGTCTCACCCCCTGACAATTCCATAGGAATCAAAATGGCATGACACTGTCTGTGAATATGTGAAACCTGAGGTTGATAATATTATGGAAGAAATGCACATCCTCCTCAAAAAGGCTGCATTCATGAGGCGGTACAAGTTTGTGACTGAACAAAATCTGCAGCCTATGGAAGATGCGCTCGATGTGTTTCAAGATACCTTGGTTGCATTTGAAGAGGCTGCAAAAAAAGCAAACCTTAGTTGAAGATACCATGCTTTTGTTGATGTTGAAGGGGGCATGCTTTTGTTGATGTGCATGGTCAGATAGCATGACCATTGTAAAAATGTGACGGGCAAGTTAAGGCCTAGCTAGATGGACAAGTTAACTATTTGTAATAATTATGTATATCTGTGTGGATCTTTGTGGACAAGTAATCTTTATCTATATATGTGGACAAGTTATCTTTATCTATATTATGTCTGTTTTGTCTCAAAAGATTTTTTGTTGATTATGCCTGTATGTCGAAATGGGAGCCCTGAGAGATCGGGCTGACCTGTCAATCAAGACAGACACAAAGGAGACTACGCGGGATGGTTATTTCGCGTCGCATTTTCCCCTCCAAACCGATGAGGAGGAGCCGACCCCACGCGCCGCCCCCGTGCATTGGAGACGCAGTTGGGCTTATCCACGTATCCTTTGTTCCCAATGTTTGACCAAAAGCCACTCTCCCCTGCCACACTATCATTCTGCCTTCCTTCTCAAACCTTCTGCCTTCCTCGTCTCCGTCGCCTTCTCTCCCCTTCTCCTTCCACGTCTCCGTCGCAGAGATGGTCGGCGGAAAGCAGTCGTTCTGCCGCGACTCAAGAGGGAGGTTCTGCAGCGAGGAGGAGAAGGCCTCGCCCGCCGACCCCGCCAAGAGAGTGAGGTTCCATGGCGAGGAGGAGAAGGCCCCGCCCGCCGCCCCCACCAAGAGAGTGAGGTTCCGCTGATAGTTCTTCGTCGGCTAGGGGGAGGAGGTCATACACGCGCGCAAGCGCCAAGGGGGTGCACTCCGGCGACGCCCGGCAGGCAGAGGTCGAGCCTTCCTCGAGTTTGGTATGCTTGAAGTTAAGTTTATTCTTGAAATTGAATTCCTGGTACTCATCATATGCTGCTCACAAAAATGTTGAACTCATTCTGTATACTGCTTCAATTTCTGAATCTTCATGCTCAGCGACTTTTATTAAATGAACATCCAGTGCCTTCACTGGTCAATGGTTCCAATGCATCAATTTTCCATTGTTTTAGGAAGTTGTTGTACCAGCACATGACATTGCCAGGATCTGGACAGAAATCGACAGGCTCAAGAAAACCTTAGACTACATCTGCACATTCCTAAATAGGATGGAAAGAATGAAGGATGACATTGGCAAAGAGAAGCAGTAGGCAAGTTCTGAACCTAGTTACAGTTAAACAATTTTCTTATTTGACCGGTTACAACTTTATGATATTAAACTTGGCAATCTAATTGTGAAGCTTGCTTCAATTTGCCTTTGTTTTAGAAATGTGTTGTTACTCGGGAGGAAAATTATTAACCTTTCCAGTAGAAATTTTGTTATGCTTGAAATTTAATGCATGGTACTCATCATATGCTGCTCACAAAATTGTTGAACTTATTCTATATGCTACTTCAATTTTTGAATCTCCATGCTACATCAACTTTTATTAACTGAACATCCAGTGCCTTTGTTTTAGGGAGGTGTTGTAGCCTGGGAGGACATTGACATGATCTGGAAACAAATCCACAGGATCAACCAAGCTCTGAACCCAGTTACAGCTAAACAACTTTCTTGTTTGACCAGTTACATCTTTCATGATATTAAACCTGGCAATCTAATTATGAAACTTGCATCAATTTGCCTTTGTTGTAGAAATGTGTTGTTACTCGGGATGATCTTGACTGCATCTGGAAAGTACTCGACAAGGTGGATAGATGGATGGATGACAAGGCTGTGGACGACATAAGTCTCCTAGCAAATGATCAGAAAATACTAGAATTTGAGGTGGAGAAGCTTAAAGGTGCACAGAAGATGAAGGATATTGAACTTGCCGAAGCTGCAAAGAAGAATGTTGAGCTGCAGGAAAGACTTATAAAACTGCTAGAGGCAAAGACAGCTGAACTTGAGGCTGTAACACAAAAGAAGCCATCTAACTAGTGCCCCTGCTGATGCACGTCAGATGTGATCATGTGAATATGTTTGTTCTGGACATTATGCATGTCATATGTGAACATGTGATGCTAGCTATATATGCATCTTAAATATGTAGAATATGCTCTTATGACTACTATCTATATGTGTACGTGTGGTTTTGCATCTTATTAAGAGACATGATTATATGTTTGTGTGATATCCAATATTTGCTATATATGATGAGATAGTCAAATATTTGACAGCAGTGAGAGTGTTAATGGACTTCAATTATTGAGCTCCGAGTCTAGTAAAGGGCGTCAAATTGTCATCTGTAACGGACTTAAAGAGCCCGTTATCGATATGGCAGTGATTGGTAACGGACTTAAAGAGCCCGTTACCGATAGGGCAGTGATCGGTAGCGGACTCAAAGGGCCCGTTACCGATAGGTTTAACTTTCGTAACGGCCGCATTTTAACGTCGATTACAAAGAATAACTGTAACAGGCGTTTAAGAAGCCCGTTACTGGAAGTCCTCATTGGTAACGGGCGGTGTGTTGGCCACGTCAGGGTCGAGCCTGCCACGCTTATGTGTAACGGGCACCAAACAACAACTGTTACAGATGCGGTCCATGTAACGGGTGTTAAGGACCCGTTACAAATACTGCGTGACCTATTTGAGGTTTTCACGTAGTGTGAGTGCCGCAGAGCCCTCAGGAGCTTGAGCGTGGCGGAGGCGAGGTGGGTGGCGCAGACAGAGGTGGAGATGGAGGTCGGGTGCCGGGTTGGTGGAAGTGGGGGTGCGGCCGCCGGCCGGAGGTGGAGGTGGAGGCCGTGTGCGGGTTGGCTGCCGGAGGTGTGCGTGGTGGAGGGACCGAGCGGCGGAGGCAGGGAGGAAGCTAGGGTTTGGCCTGGGGCAGCAGCTTATATAGTATGGTAACGCGCTCAGATCCGTGGATTCGAAGATGGACGGTCGACAATAACTGGGCCATTTGGGCCGAATCGGATTTTGTTTCCCCTTTCAACGTAATGTTTTTTCTTTTTCTTTTTTATTTTATTGCACCATTGTGAAGTACACACTAAAATAATTGTCTTGTATACACAAACTTATTTTGATATATAATAGACTACATATAAGTTGCCATGTAGAAGTTTAAAAATTTTTGAAACTGACTTACTATTTTTTATACATTAAATGAATTTCTACATGGTTATCAAAATTCATTCCAAATTGAACTATGTGTACCTCTAATAAGAATTGAAAATTTTAGCAAAAAATATATTTAGACTCATATGTTCCATTGTAACTCATGTCCTGAAGGTTGATGAAGATATCTTCTATGGAAAACTCAAACTTTTACGTCAAAATTACCACATAATAATTGTAATAATAAATTAATTTGGTCAAAAGTTTCTAAAACTGGGCATGGCAACACATTATGGACCCATAAACTTGTCATAAATTTTTATAATGATTTTAGTAAATTGCGACTATATGTTGTTCACAAATGGATACATCTCTCAACTAGTTTCCTATAATTGAAGTCCAACATTCAGATTTTAATACATCATAACATATTTGAACTTGTATGTATCTCAACTTTTGACATAACCTCATATTGACCAAAACATTAGCAATTATGAAGTTATATTAGTGAATGTTATGAAAAATATGTATTTCTATTCACCGCTTAAATGGAAGAAAACAAGTTATATGAAAAGGGTTGAAGAAATAATAATTAAAATACAAACAAATGTAAGTAAATGAAACAATATGATTTTAGAAAATTTTGAAAAAATGAATCATCATATTTGGAGTCTATATGATAGATAAATACCAATTGCAAATTTTAATCTCGGATTAAAAAGAAAAAGATGAACTACGCGTAGGTTTTTCATCTCAATCCAGCAAATTGTAAAGCAACTTATAAATAGTGTGTTGTGCTAAGTTGTTCACAAGCGTTTTCTTTCCGTGGTGGTAGTGTACTTTCCCACCAATGGAGAAGTCATCTGTTCAAATCCCATTTCATGCTGCTCATTTTCGTTTTTGCATTTTTCTCTACTTGGTAGGTGCCAAGGAAATGTATGGTTTTCTTGGTGGTACCACAAACATCTAACTTAATTCATAAATTACTTGGCGGCTAACACAAATAGTCAAGAAAATCTTTCTTTTTTTGGCGCTTCATCAAAGTAGTCAAGTTAATCCGTCCTTTGCGGCTTGCATGAGGAGCCAAGAAAACTCACCGTTTCCTTGTCGGTTTTCTGACACTGCCAAGGAAACACTATATTCATTGGCGGCTCAATTTCGATCGTCACGAAAAATGATGGCTGTCAAGGTAAATCCAGTTGGGTGTAGTGATAGCTAGCCAGCTGGTAATAAGAAAGTAAACGCATGGATGTATGGTACCTGCTAATGAAACTTATTATACGCATGGCATAATTGTTGTATTGGTGACGAAACGCATGGATTATGTATATATCTCTGTAGCCAAAAAATCCAGGAAAAATAAACTTTGAAACGAATTGTAGCAAAATATGTTGTGAGTTGTAAAAACGAATTTCAAAGCATCTGCATATCTTAACTATGAACTGCAAAGTAGATTGTAAACCATATCAACATCTTAAACAAATTTTAGTTTATCAGTTCAATATTCCCCAAGTAATAAAAGTAAGATTTCTCGGTTACGGAAGGCTCTTTCCCCATTACCAGGCTACCAGCACCAGCTGTAAAATTCTATTTCCAGTTTACGGGCCAGCACCAGTGGTAAGAATTTAGTAATTTTCCGACGCTAATCGTCCCATAAATCAGACAGTTTCTCCAATGCTTAAGGATTTTAGGAGCCGTATATCGGTCATGGTTAAAAAAGAGGAAGAACCTATTAAAGCATAGCTTATGGAATCGCTCGCTGCCGGGGATTCACGAAGGCCAGCTCATTAATCGTCAGCAGTAGTACCTTCTAGTATTATGGGTTGACGATTAAAACTAGCTATTTATTGAATATTTAATTACTATCTTTTTGTATGCACAAACGTTTATTGGCCAGAGGTACCGCCGTCTCGGGGTTGCTGCTTTGGGCTAGCTACTCGCGATGCGTCCGCCGTATTCTCTCTCTACATTTCTCTCTCGTCCACCTAGAATTTCTTTGACATGGATGTTTATTTCACCTGCTGATTCAGCACCATAATACTTGCTCTTATAAGGAACAAAAAATGTGGACTGGTACTAAATATGTGCGGGCCGGGAACTAATTCAAAAAACAAAGTAAAATTAAAGCTAAGAGTATTTCGGTCACAACGAGAAGCAGCACCAAGCAGGGTAACACCGGCGAGCTCGGTGGAGGGGAAAGGAGGGGGTGGCGCATAGCTATGGCGGTGGTGCAAGATCTCACGCGGCACGCTCTGGTCCCATTCCCTCCCCTCCCATGCCCTCCATCGTCGTAACACACAACACTCTCCGTGCGCCTGTGCGCTCTGCTTTGCTCGCTCGCTAGTTGGTTGAGGAATTCGATCTCGGAGACGAAGCGACCATAGCTGAAGCTAGCTCGTGCGCTGGCATATCAGACATGGATGTTGGGGCTGGGTCAGGGGTGCCGTGGCTTCGCACACACAGTTTGTGCTGGTAGATATAGAATCAAGCCATCAAGGCTTTATTTGATCTCAATGTTGTTTCTTTGATTCGATTGCAGTTCTTACCGTTGAAGTGCTCATAAATTGCATTTTTTTTTAAAAATTCTCCGCCGCAATTTAATTTTGTCACGCTGCATCAAAGCTGTTTGTGCTTCTTCTTGTGGGGACCCTTGCGCCTCGCCATACCATGATTCTACAGCTGCCGTGCAGTGTCGCTGAGACTGTCCCACGTTCGTCATTCGTTCTGCTGCGAAGCACGCCGTACCGAGATTCCTCCGTTCCATGCCGACCCGAGCGGCGCACCAAACCACAATCCTTGCATGCCTGTCCTCGTCGCATGCCCGCACGCCACACCTCCGGCCCCAACGCATCTTCCGCGAGCTCGGCAGCGATGGGTCGTGTTGATTGATGATCCAAATTCATTGCAAAGAGGCAGGCTAACTTTAGACGAAGCGTAGCGGAGGCCCGCCGGAGGCTATGGTCGGAGCGGAGCGGAGTCTGAAGTTAGCCCATTGGGCTGTACCCCGTTTGGCCAGGTCGCGACTGGGGGGGTGCGGGGGGCGAAGCCCCCCCACGGTACGGTACGGGTCATTTAAACCCGTTAGAGTTTTCCATTGGAGATTGATTCATTCTACTTCTTGTAAGCCGCCGCCGTTGGCGTTTGTAACCGGACCCCGATCATAGTGAAGTTGCTTGCTGGCTGGCGCCCGTGGTTTTTCCCTCTCGTGTTGGGAGGGTTTTCCACGTTAAATCTCGTGTCTCCTTGCGGTTTGATCTCTTTTACTTCTCGTCGTTTTCGCCATCGTTTATAACAAGTGGTACCAGAGCCTGTTCCAGACTAGGGTTCCTTGATGTCGCCGACGATGAAGTTCGATCTACCGCTGTTGGATTACAAGACGAGATTCTCGCTGTGGCAAGTGAAGATGCGGGCTATTCTGGCGCAAACTCAGGATCTTGATGAGGCGCTGGAAAAGTTCGGTGGCAAGGCGTCCAAAGATTGGACCGATGAGGAGAAGCGCAAGGATCGTAAGGCTCTGTCTTTAATTCAGCTTCATCTATCTAATGATATACTGCAAGAATGTCTGCAGGAAGAAACTGCTGCAACACTCTGGTTGAAACTGGAATCGATCTGTATGTCAAATGATCTAACCAGTAAGATGCATATGAAGATGAAGTTGTTCACGCTTAAGATGGAGGAGGGTGGTTCAGTGTTAAGCCACATATCTGTTTTCAAGGAGATTGTTGCCGACCTAGTGTCGATGGAGGTTAAGTATGAGGATGAAGATTTAGGCCTCTTACTGTTATGCTCTCTGCCCAGTTCGTTTGCATCTTTTCGTGACACCATACTTTTGAGCTGTGATGAACTAACCGTCTCGGATGTTTATGAGGCACTCCTATTCAGGGAGAAGATGAAAGGCATGGTGCACTCTGATGGGTCGTCCTCAAAGGGTGATGCTTTACAAGTGAGAGGCAGGCCCGAACAGAGATCCTCCAATGATGGTAATGATCGCTACAAGAGCCAAGAAAGCAGAGGACGTTCAAAGTCCAGACCGCCCAAGAAGTTCTGTAAATATTGCAAAAAGAAAACACATTTTATTGAAGAGTGTTGGAAACTGAAGAACAAGGAGAACAGGAAAAATAATCCTGATGGTAAGGCATCTGTTGTCACCGGTGCTGGCTCAGATTCTGGAGATTGTCTAGTAGTTCTTGCTGGTTGTGTTTCTGGTAATGAAGAGTGGATACTTGATTCTGCATGTTCGTTTCATATCTGCACTAACAGAGATTGGTTTAGTTCATTTAAGCCTGTGCAGAAAGGAGATGTTGTGCGTATGGGAGACGACAACCCGTGTGACATTGTGGGTGTCGGCTCAGTTCAGATCAAGGCTCATGATGGCATGACACGCACGCTGCAGAATGTGAGATACATACCAGGGATGTCCAGAAATCTGATTTCTCTCAGCACACTTGATGCAGAAGGATTTAAATACTCCGGTTCAGGCGGAGTTTTGAAGGTATCAAAAGGTTCCCTTGTTTATCTGGTAGGTGATATGAATTCTGCTAAGTTATATGTCCTTCGAGGTAGTACTTTACATGGTTCTATTTCCGCTACTGCTGCTGTTACTGATGATAAACCTTGTGAGACTAACCTTTGGCATATGCGTCTTGGACATATGAGTGAACTTGGTATGGCAGAATTGATGAAGAGAAACCTACTGAAGGGCTGTACGCTGAGTGGCAAGAAGTTCTGTGAGCACTGTATTTTCGAGAAGCATAAAAGGGTAAAGTTCAATACCGCTGTTCATACCACCAAAGGTACTCTTGATTATGTACATGCTGACTTATGGGGTCCTTCTCGTAAGCCTTCTTATGGTGGTGCTCGTTACATGCTTACTATTATTGATGACTACTCTAGAAAAGTATGGCCTTACTTTCTGAAAAATAAAGATGATACCTTTGCTGCATTTAAAGATTGGAAAGTGATGATAGAAAGGCAAACTGATAGAAAGGTGAAGGTGCTTCGTACTGATAATGGTGGAGAATTTTGTTCTGCTGCGTTTAATGATTATTGCAGGCAGGAAGGCATTGTCAGGCACCACACCATACCGTATACTCCTCAGCAAAACGGTGTGGCTGAGCGCATGAACAGGACCATCGTCTCCAAGGCCCGTTGCATGCTGTCCAACGCTAAGATGAACAAGCGTTTCTGGGCTGAAGCTGCTAACACCGCGTGCTACTTGATAAACAGGTCGCCTTCTATCTCACTTAATAAGAAAACACCTATTGAGGTATGGTCTGGCACACCTGTTGATTATTCACAGTTGAAAGTTTTTGGATGCACTGCTTATGCTCATGTTGATAATGGAAAATTAGAGCCTAGAGCTATTAAATGTCTTTTTCTTGGTTATGGTTCGGGAGTTAAAGGATATAAGCTGTGGAATCCCGAAACAAGAAAGACTTTTATGAGCAGGAGTGTTGTTTTCAATGAATCTGTGATGTTTTATGACAGTTTGACCTCAGATCATGTTCCAGATAATTTTGATAAAGAGCTGCAGCATATCAGCGTGCAGGTGGAGCATGTGGATGATGAGGAAGGTGTGCAGGTGCAGCAACATGTGCATGATGATACAGGTGTGCAGGTGGAGCCGCCTGTGGATGACCAGGAAAATGAAGCTGTTGAGAATGAGGCTCATGATGATGTTCAACACTTACCCCCTGTTTTGCAGCTAGATGAGGATTTGCCCATTGCTACTCGCAAGTCTAAGAGGGGTTGTGGACGACCACGTCGTCTTATTGAGGAGTGTAACATGATTTATTATGCTTTGAGTTGTGCTGAACAGGTTGATAGCAGTTATGAGCCAGCCACATATTCTGAAGCCATTGCTTGCAGTGACCGTGAGAAGTGGATTGCAGCTATGCAGGATGAGATGCAGTCTTTGGAGAAGAACTGCACGTGGGATGTTGTTCCTTTGCCTAAGGGTAAGAAGCCTGTTCGCTGCAAGTGGATCTACAAGAGAAAGGAGGGTTTATCTCCTAGCGAGCCTCCAAAGTATAAGGGAAGGTTAGTTGCTAAAGGTTTCAGTCAGATTCCTGGTGTTGATTATAATGATGTGTTCTCTCCAGTTGTTAAGCACAGTTCGATACGCACTTTCTTTAGTATTGTTGCTGCACATGATCTTGAGCTTGAGCAGTTAGATGTGAAGACTGCATTTTTACATGGAGAGCTTGAGGAGGAGATTTACATGGACCAGCCTGAGGGGTTCATAGTGCCTGGCAAGGAGAATTATGTCTGTAAGTTGAAGAGATCCTTGTATGGTTTGAAACAGTCTCCCCGTCAGTGGTATAAAAGGTTTGATTCATTTATGTTGTCACATGACTTTAAGAGATCTAAATATGATAGTTGTGTTTACATCAAGCATGTTAATGGATCACCTATATACTTGCTGTTATATGTTGATGATATGTTGATTGCTGCCAAGAGCAGGAAAGAGATCACTACATTGAAGAGATTGTTGAGTAGTGAGTTCGAGATGAAGGACCTTGGTGCGGCTAAGAAAATTCTAGGTATGGAAATTACTAGAGACAGGAAAGCTGGTTTATTGTTTCTTAGTCAGCATGCTTATATTGAGAAGGTCCTTCAACGTTTCAACATGCATGATGCACAGTCTGTTAGTACTCCTATTGCACCGCATTTTAAATTGTCTGCTGAGCAGTGTGCTAGATCAGATGAGGATATTGAATACATGTCAAAAGTTCCGTATTGCAGTGCTGTTGGTTCTTTGATGTATGCTATGGTTTGCTCTCGTCCGGATTTATCTTATGCTATGAGTATTGTTAGCAGATATATGTCTAATCCTGGTAAAGAACACTGGAGGGCAGTTCAGTAGATTTTTAGGTTTCTCAGAGGGACGGTAGATCATTGTTTGCAGTTTGGCAGGACAGCTAAGGGACTTATTGGATATGTTGATTCAGATTATGCTGGTGATTTGGACAGGCGTAGATCACTCACAGGTTACGTGTTTACTGTTGGCAGTTGTGCTGTGAGTTGGAAGGCTGTTTTGCAGGCAGTTGTTGCATTGTCTACTACTGAGGCAGAGTACATGGCTATTGCTGAAGCATGCAAAGAGTTGATTTGGCTAAAGGGATTGTATGCTGAGCTTTGTGGAGTTGATTCTTGCATTAACCTGTTTTCTGATAGTCAAAGTGCAATTTATCTTACTAAAGATCAGATGTTCCATGCTAGGACAAAGTACATTGAGATCAAGTACCATTATGTTCGAGATGAGATCGAAAAGGGTAAGCTAAAGGTATGCAAGATAAGCACTCAAAATAATCCAGCTGATATGTTGACAAAGCCAGTTCCTGTTGCTAAGTTTGAGCTTTGCTCAGGCTTAGTTGGTATTATTAATTAGCCCAAGAGGCTGTTTGGCGCCAGAAGTTTTTGTTTTCTTATGATGTGTTCAGGATGAAGGTTCTTTGTGATGCTACAAGAAGGAATTTGTCTCAAGGTGGAGTTTGTTGATTGATGATCCAAATTCATTGCAAAGAGGCAGGCTAACTTCAGACGAAGCGTAGCGGAGGCCCGCCGGAGGCTATGGCCGGAGCGGAGCGGAGTCTGAAGTTAGCCCATTGGGCTGTACCCCGTTTGGCCAGGTCGCGACTGGGAGGTGCGGGGGGCGAAGCCCCCCGCGGTACGGTACGGGTCATTTAAACCCATTAGAGTTTTCCATTGGAGATTGATTTATTCTACTTCTTGTAAGCCGCCGCCGTTGGCGTTTGTAACCGGACCCCGATCATAGTGAAGTTGCTTGCTGGCTGGCACCCGTGGTTTTTCCCTCTCGTGTTGGGAGGGTTTTCCACGTTAAATCTCGTGTCTCCTTGCGATTTGATCTCTTTTACTTCGCGTCGTTTTCGCCATCGTTTATAACAGGTCGATCGTCGACGGCGAGCGTGGATGAGGAGGTGCCGTCTGGTCTTGGCGGAGAATTTTCCCCGATCTATACGAGGACTGCCGTGCGGACGGATACGTATTTTTTAGTTACAAAATTACCCCTCTGACGGTTCCGTCAAAATAAAACGGATGGGAGTAACCACCGGTTCCTCTCAAGCACTGTAATAAAACTCAGCAGGGCCGCTGAACATGACGATTGACGAAGCTGTACCGGACGTCACCTGTAGCAGCGGTAACTGTCGTCTGTCGGTGAAGGAGATCATCTGAAGCAGCAGAGCTGATGAGGCAGCCGTGAGCTTGCGGTTCGTCGCGTTGCAGGCGCTGTCGGCGGCGAAAGAAGGCGAGCATTGCGCCCACGAGGAGGTGCTTGCCGAGGTCCGTCGTGCTGCTCAGTGCTTTGTGCACGGCAGATGTTGTCATTGGAATCGTCCGTGCGCCAACGCTGCCATTGCCATTGGCCACCAGCAGCGGCCCCTCTGCATCTCCGCAAGACAGTCCAGATGCCCTTACTACGCCTTCCTGTCTTCAGCTTGGAGGTCTTGGCGATAAGATGATTAGACGGCCAACTTTGTGCACGCATTTAGGTTTGCAGCTGGCACATGAAGCATGGCAACTCGCCAAAGTTTCCACACCAACTTGACATCATAGTCCTGATCCCTCTCATTCCAAAATGCATACATTTCGTGTAAAATTGAGTGCTTATTGTGTTCGCTCATCCATCAAGATAGTTAAGGAAAATACGTTGAATTGTGCACAGGATGTGGCTACAATCACACCAGTGTCCTGGATGTTATATTGTGACTAAGAGGATATCAATGTGCATGAACACAGGGTACTAAGTAGTACATAAAACAACGACAGTCAATGACGGTCGTCTCAACAAGTCGATGACCAAAGAGCTAGGTGAGAAAGTCTCCACATGGGAGGATACGGTGCACTTTTATATACTGATCACCATTTATTTCTTCTTATACAGTGTTTGATAAGTTACCCTTTTGAAGCCTCTAGGTCCTTATCTTTGGTAAGGGTGTATTTCGATGATAAATGACTAACCTGTATATTTTAGAATTATATTGGTATTATGTCATGAGATATATGGAACGTGGCCCCTCAATTTGAATTGAAATGCGAGCTAAGGGCTAATGCGTCAAGGCTCAAGACTAAGGACCCTGCTAGTACCAAGTGCCACAAGGAGGTGAACGACACTTGGTGTAGGCTAGTTTTGTAGCTTTTTGAATCGTACTAATAAGAGGGGTTTCAATGATAATAGATTGACGAAGCAAAGCTATCCATTAAAACAAACGATGCACACTCAGTAATCTCAAGCAATTGGCAGCTCAAAGTACTCATGCAACATCTCAAGAAATGAAGAAATTAAAGAAAAAACTCAAAGTGAGTCGAATTGGATGAGTTTGATGAACGAACGCCCTTGTTTTTAGTTGCGTTGGATGAATATTATGTGAGCAGTCTCTGGAAACTGCATCGTCGGATGAGCCGTCGATCCTCCCACCCACTACTAGAGAAACAACCTTTCATCCCAAGTAGATTTTCACATTAGTACCGGTTATTTTGGCACTCGGTACTAATGTGAACAAAAAACCGGTACTAATGTGCGGTGCGAAAAAAGAGCTCCACGAAGCCCTCGCATGACTCACATTAGTACCGGGCTGGAATTGGCACCGGTACAAATGTGTAACATTAGTACTGGGTGTAGATGGGCACCGGTACTAATGTGAGGCCAGCACATTAGTACCGGCTGCAAATACCACCCGGTACTCATGCTACCCACATTAGTACCGATGTTAGACAACCATCGGTATTACTCCACCTACCCCGCGCGGCCCGACCCTTATGTTTTTATCTCTCTCACCCCCGTCCTCTTCCAGGCTCCAGATCGAGTCAACTCCCCCGTTCTCTCCCTCTCCTTTCTCTCGATCACCCTCGTGTCTCTCTCTCATCGATCTGCTCGTCGTTTGGCAGGGGCGGCGCAGGGCCACCACCGTCCCCGGCCTGCACCAGCACGCGCACATGAGGGCGCGGCCGCGCGGCCTGACAGCAGCGGTAGCGGCGGCCACCGAACGCGGGAGCGGTGGCCACCCGGTGCGGGAGCGGCGGCGGCGGCCTCCCGGCGCAGGGGCTCGTCGGTCCGGCGCGGCGGCCTCTGAAGGACCGAATAGGCGACCAGAGAGGGGGAGGAGTGAATGGGAGCCAATAAAAATTCTTCCCGAAGGTTGAACTCGGACTATACCCTGATTGCCACTCCGAGTACTCGCACACAACCGAGAAGCTCTAGACTAGGCACACACAAGCCCACAAGTCCTAGAGACAAGTCTTGAAACAAAGAGCGGAAGCACGAGACAAGAATCAAAGTACTTAGCCAAATCTGCGAAGTTCTGGCCGGACAGTCCGGACGAGTACGGCGGACAGTTCGCAAGCTTGGCGGACAGTCCGTGGACCCTCGGTGGACAGTCCGAAATAGGACCCCGAACCTCCAGTGCTGCACCGAGGAAATTCGGATAGTCCGGGCAAGTACCGCGGACAGTCCGGCACCTCGCAAACAGTCCGGCCACACCAGGCGGACAGTCCGGCAAAACTCGCTGGACACCCCTGACAAACCACGAGCCACCCTAAACAAAATCCGAGCCACGCGGACAGTCCGCACACTGTACGCGGACGGTCCGACAAACCCCCTGCAACAAAACCCTAGCGATGAAACGGATCGAAACGCGAACGCACACGAACACGGATGAACACGCGACGAACTGGTGTGACGCGGACAGTCCGCACGCCACTCGCGGACAGTCCGCCAGGCGCGGACAGAGCAGAAAAAACCCGACCCCGCGAGGTCAACTCTCCAAATCCATCACCGGATCTCCCAAACGGCTAAAGCTCTTGAGACAAGATTTGGGGGAGATGATAAGCAACACAAGAGGAAGTTATGCCCCAAAAATCTCGAACTCTAACTCACTAAATCGCCGGGAATCGCGGATCACACGAACCACCACCAAGAACTCGAGCTCCGGCCAAAAACTCACGAATCGAAGACCTTTCCCGGCGTTTGAGGGGTCAAAATCACACACAAAGATGCACAAGACATCCACCTATGATCCCCTCAAAGAAATCTGAGAAGAAACACCTTCAAATCCCTGAATCGAGCGAAGAACGAAAAATCCCTAAAAATAGCCCCGAAAATGACACGAAAATCACAGAGGACTAGGAGATCACCGCAACGCCGAATGCTTCCATACATCCAGAGGTCAGAGTCTATACAAGATCTAGCCTAAGGAATACAGAGGAAAAGAAGTAGTCCAGAGCAATCTACCGGGGGAGGAAAACCTAGAGTCCAAGAGAGAGAGATGCCATCCACCTCTCCGCTATTTATACGAAGTCAACCGAAGGGAGGTAAATGACCACGCTACCCCTACAACTCAAATAGAAGATACACACCCCTCAGGGCAATATGGTCTAGTCTTCATCGAGCGGACACGCTTCCACCGCGACTTTGCTTCGCATCGACGCAAACCCCGCGATCACGCCACGTGACCCCAGCCTCGAAGCTTCCGGACGCTCCCAGATCACCGTCTCCGTCGCATCGGGCCTCCGGACTTGGTTTTGAGGCCCAAACTAAGAAACCGTCCACCGATGGTTTTGTGGGCAAACCAACAAACCCCACGTGCAAGCTTCGGGCTCGATCCGTTACCTTGCACCGGCCCATGTTCAGGACTTCAGCCCGCTAGTCTTGCACCGCACGGCTCGCACTTGACCCCATCGGCCACTGGGTCCATCGAACGAAGCCTACTTGCCTCTCTATCACCCGGAGACCGCCACAGCTAAGGCCTTTCGCGCTTGTTCTTCACCTGCATCGACACGAGCCAAACCGCAACCTGTACCTGCACACTTAGCCAAGCATCAGTCCACACAACGTTGTCAATCACTCATCACTAAAGAGCGACCCTCCACTGGTCCTCAGACACACCTAGTCCTGAATCTCCCCCTTGATGAGTGCATTGACAACACCCATAGTAACCATCATAGAGAAAAAGAAAAGAAAACAACCATGAACACAAACCTCCAAGCAAGTGATCCAAAGCCAAAGAACAAGCGAAAACAAGATCACTCGCCAGACCAAGTCTCGGCCCCCTAAGGCAAGGGCAACGGCTCAACACAGCCGAGACAAAACAAAGCTCACAAAGAGCACATCACAAAGCACAAAACTCAGGCAAACCAAAGGAGCTCCCCCTGCACGCATGCGAAACTCCCCCTGAGCAAATGCAACCTCTTCTTCTCAATTTTTCTCCTCACATGCAACACCTCACAAATGCAAACCAAATTTCCACAAAAACTTCTAAAATGCATGAAAATTCTCCCCCTTGCATGTATATAAACCAAAACTCTCCCCCTTGTTGACAATGCATGAATCATAGTATATGAAACACTTCCCCTTGTTTTCATGTAAAATGCATGTCAAAGCATATATACAATCTACCAAGCTTCTCAAATATACAAAGAGCACAACAAAATGCTACAAATGAGACATAGAGCAAGCAAAGTAGATATGGTGTAGTTAGCACATTGCCATCAAGAAGGTAGAGACATATAAGCATGTGACATGGCTAAAAGCAATTTTAAGCAATTTTCACAAAGAAACATTCATCTCATGAGCAAGACCCTATCCATGGCAATTTGAGCACAAATACACTAGATCATCCAAAGTTTATACAAGATCACAAATTCTCATCACAAGATCATTATAAACGCCCATAAGCTACTCAAGTCATGTTAAAGCCACCGAGCCATGTGTCTACTTCTTAAAATGAGACTTCTCATGGTAGACAACATGCTATGGTTTAGCACCCAAGATATGAATATCAAAAACATAAAAACATGATTAGGAGCTCATTTTTCAAGCATAAGGCAATTCACACACCAATTTCATTTTCAAGTTTAAACATGGTACATGAAATGCCTTTGCGGCAAAAAGAAGCTTATGCTCCTGCTAAAGTGAACAAATGGGCTAAACATTTACAATGACAAATGGGTCTTTGACCCCAAGCAAAAAGAACATGATACTCAAGCACAAACTAACCATGATATAGGCATTTGAGCACAAATTGAGCATAGACAAGCATCTACTCATGAGTGAGGCAATTTTATCATTTTCACAAACATGAAGCTATCTCAACATAAGTATATGGCACAACCATCAAGAGCATAGCATTCACATCACCATTTACCAAATATGCACATATCTCACATATAGCACATCAGTGATCAATGTATATAAGAGAAGCTTTTCCTAGCACAAGTGATCCAAAGATGGCTATCCTACCAGGTTTTGTACATAAAGTAAAATGCATGAATGGAATGCAACAAAATGAAACATATGACACATATATACATGAGAAGCTCCAAGATCCAGCTAGAAAGGAAACCACACTCCAAGTTCACCTCGCAAGCGAGTGGAAGTGACTTGGTCAAGTGGTTTGGTGAATATGTCGGCTAGCTGATCTTGGGTAGGCACATAGGACAAGGATATGTTTCCCTTCTCAACATTATCCCTCATAAAGTGGTATCTGACTTCTATGTGTTTCATTTTGGAGTGAAGTACTGGGTTTTTGGCTACACTTATGGCACTGGTGCTGTCACAAAAGAGTGGAACCTGGGAGCACTCCTCACCAAAATCGCTCATAGTGTAGGTCATCCGTAGAAGCTGGGAACAACAACTAGCAGCAGCTACATACTCGGCCTCTGTAGTGAACTGGGCTACACTGGATTGCTTACGAGATGACCAAGAGACCAAAGAAGAACCAAGGAACTGGCAACACCCAGAGGTAGACTTGCGGTCCAAACGACACCCAGCAAAATCAGCATTAGAGTACCCGTGAAGTCTGAGTGTCGAGGAGGCAGAATACCAAAGACCAAACTCAGGAGTGTAGTTCAAGTACTTGAAAATCCGCTTGACGGCCTACCGATGTGAAGTCCTCGGTGAAGCCTGAAAATGAGCGCACAGACACACACTGAACTGTATGTTCGGCCTCGTTGCCGTCAAGTAGATGAGGGAGCCGATCATGCTCCGGTACTCCTTCTGGTCCACGGGTTCGCCGTCCTCGTCCGCATCCAAAGCCGTAGTGGTACCCATCGGTGTAGTCAGCAGCTTGGAGTCGTTCATTCCAAACTTCTTTACCATGTCCCTGGTGTACTTCGCCTGATGTACAAACGTCTCGTCCTTGCACTGCTTGATCTGGAGGCCAACGAAAAACTGCAGCTCGCCTATCATGGACATCTCATATTCCCTGCTCATGTCATCTGCAAATCTGGCAACAAGATCATGAGAAGAGCCACCAAAGATTATGTCATCCACGTATATCTGAACAATCAAAAGGTCATTCCCATGCTTAAGGAGAAACAAGGTCTTATCAACTGTGCCCATCACAAACCCCTTACTCAGCAAAAAACCTCTCAACCTGCCATACCAAGCTCTAGGTGCATGTTTCAACCCATAGAGCGCTCTCTGGAGTTTGTATACACTGTGTGGGTATTTTTCACTCTCAAACCCCGGGGGTTGCCTCACGTACACTTCTTCCTCTGTCACCCCATTCAAGAAACCACACTTCACGTCCATTTGGTACAACTTCAACTCTTTAGCCACGGCAAAGGCTAGAAGGATCCTAATTGCCTCCAAACGGGCCACAGGAGCAAATGTCTCCGCATAGTCTATGCCCTCTTTCTGGTTGAACCCCTGAGCCACCAACCTCAGCTTGTTTCTCACAACCATCCCATTCTCACCCTCTTTGTTCTTCCACACCCACTTGGTACCTATGGGACGGCAATTTGGTGGTGGATCGACTAACACAAAGACTTGGTTTCTCTCAAAGTTTTCCAACTCCTCATGCATGGAATTCACCCAGTTCTCATCAAACAAAGCGTGTCGAATATCTTTGGGCTCAAAGGAAGCGACCAAAGCAGAATGAGCGAAATGAGAAGTGTTCCTTGACCTCGACTGTGTAGTGCGTTCATGAAGGTCACCTATGATCGTCATCGGTGGGTGATCCACTTGTACCCTCCGGGGAGCCTCTCGCCTGGACACAATCTCCCCCTCAGCGGTAGCCTCCGCTCGAACAACCTCAGTCGTAGTGGGTGTAGGGGATGGACCATCCTCGATCATCATCGTAGTAGTAGAAGTAGCACGTACACGATCAGCCACGGGAGCATCACCTCCATCATCGTCTTCATCTCCATGTCCATCTTGCTCATCCTCAAAGATCCTCGCTCCAATCTCCTCATCACCTGCACACTCAAAAGCAGAAGAGCTACATGGCTGTGTCTCATCGAAGGTTACCTTGCAAGTCTCCATGATTCGGTTAGTGTCAAGGTTGAGCACACGATATGCTCTAGAATGAATCGCATAACCAAGGAAAATATCATCTGAACATCTAGACTCAAACTTATCCAACTTGCCCTTCTTTAGAATGAAACACTTGCAACCAAAAGCTCTAAAGTGACCCACCTTGGGTTGTCGCCCATGCATCAGCTCATAAGAGGTCTTCTTCTTAAAGGCACGAAGGAAGATACGATTTGAGACATAGCAAGCGGTATTGACCGCCTCGGCCCAGAAACGTCTAGGAGTCCTATGCTCATCGAGCATCATCCTGGCCATCTCACACAGGGTCCAGTTCTTCCTCTCCACTACGCCAATCTGGCAAACGACGTATGGAGAAGAGTACTGATGATCGAGACCAAGATCACTGCAAAAGGTATCGAAATGAGAGTTCTTAAACTCTTTGCCATTGTCACTGCGTATAGCTCGAATGGCATCGCCATGTCTCTCATTCTTCAACCTCAAGATCAAGTCCCGAACAGAGCCAAATGTCTTGCTCTTATCGTCCAAAAAGAAAACCCAAGAGTACCTCGAAAAATCATCAACCACAAAAAGAACATACCACTTCCCACCCGCAGAGCAAACACGAGCTGGCCCAACCAAATCCATGTGCAACAGCTCACAAGGTCGCTCGGTCATGACCGCAGTCAGAGGGGCGTGAGAAGTAGCAAACATCTTTCCATGCCGACAAGAAGCACAAACCAAATCCTTCTCGAATTTCAACTTAGACAATCCTCGGACAAGATCAAGACCACTCAAGCGGGAAAGCAACTCAAAGCTCAAGTGTCCCAACCTCCTATGCCATTTACAAAGCTCAGCCGAAACGCCAGCAACAAATCATCGAGGAGGACCAACAGACTGGGAAAAATCAGCACGAAAGATTTGACCCTCGGGGACGATCGTACAGACAAGATCGCCTCGAGAATCAAGCACACGAGAAGCACCTCACTTAAAACGAACCTCAAAACCTTCGTCAAGTAACTGAGATACTGACAACAGGTTAAAACCAAGTGACTTGACCAAAGCCACACTTCTTATGGTCACCTTGCTACTCACCTTCACCATACCTTCAGCAAGCACTTGTCCTCTCCCATTGTCTCCGAAAGTAATGTACTCCCTCGTACTCACTGGGGTGAGGCTGGAGAACCACCCATGATCTCCGGTCATGTGTCGTGAGCAACCGGAGTCGATCAACCAAAAGTTCTCCAAGCTTCCCACCTGCAATAAAAAATGAGAACCAGAATGAGCAAGCGACTCAACACTGGGGTTAGTACTAAAGGAGTCATACTAGTGTCGAGCCATTTGCTCAATGGAAGGGTTCGCAAAGTTCATCCTACCAAAATCTCTAGGCGGAGCCCTCTCACGCCTACCACCAAAGGACCCGTCATGTCTCACTGGAGGAGTACGCGCACCACGAGGGGGAAAATGTGGCCCGTAGTCCATCTGAGACCCAAATCTCCGATCATGTCTCCCAAACTCGTAACGGTCACGAGAAGGAGCACGTCGAGCCAACTCACCATGCCCAAACCCAACACGCCTGTCTCTCTGAGGAAAACCACCTCCACCTCCACGAGTAGGAACTGTACGCACAAGCACCTCACCCCTAGGTAGAGGCCCTCTACGAGGCTCAGGCACACCATGAGAAAGGTGGTACCTGTCCTTGTTTGCCATCTCCCTAGCAAACCTCTCATCCCTCTTCCTCCTGAAACAGAACTCATCCTTATGTCCATCCCTCCCATAATACTGACAATGGAAGCAGATCGGTTGTGGCTTAGGCTGTGGCTTCTCTATGAGCTTCTCACCAGCTTTCTCTCCTGACTTCCCATCAAAGACACTCCCCTGGGTGCTCACAAACTTGATGGGTTTTTGGTAGTTTTCAGATTTGTGGGGGAACACTGGTGGATCTGGTGTTGTATCTAGCTTGTTTCTGAGGTGGTTTGGCTTGGGTGCAAATTTGTTCATTGGCGTGGTATGTGGTGGAATAGCAATCTCTCCAGCTTTCTCTTCTCCCTCACCACTCTTCTAACCACACTTGTCAGCCCCCAATGCCTGACCATCAAACCTCTTAAACTGAGCCAACATCAAACTCAATTGTGGCTCATGCCCAGACAGCCACCCCATCATTTTTCTCAATTCATCATTCTCATCCTGCAGACGATCAACATAGTGTGCAAGTTCCATGTTTTTCAAAGCATGCATTTCACAGGTAGAGCATGATGTAGGAAGAGGAGCTTTCAATGCCGCCTCAAGAGAAACTATTCTAGTGTGAGATTCATCTAGCCTAGCATGCAACACAGGACATGAAGTGCAAACACCTAACAAAGCTGGCCTAGACTTCAATTCATCACACTCAATCCTAATCACATCTAGTTCCTCAAGAGTAGAGGCATGCTTCTCCTTGAGAGCAGTCAGATCAGCAAGAAAAACATTGCAATCACTACAATCAATCTCATCAGACACAACAGGAGCAGATTTCAAAGAGCCTATCTCATTTCTAGCATCAACCAATAATGACTCAAGGTCAACTATCTTGTCCTTAGCATCACCCAATAAAGACCTAAATTCCCTCTTCTCCTTGTTGGTCTTTCTAAGCACATCATCATGATTATCAAGCAACTCATTGAGCCTAGCATTCTCCTCTAGCAAGAAGTTCGGATCATGTTGTACCTCTTCCTCGGAGTTGGAGTTCAAATCTGAGCTATGCTTCCCACCCTTCTTGGAGTGCGCCATGCCGCAAAATCCACCTTGTGCGTCGAAGCTCAGGTCAGTGAAGTTCTTGCCCGTGTGCCGTTTGACCTTGCACCGTTCTTGCTCTTCCTCGCTGCTCGAGTCGGAAGAAGCATCGCTTGATGTGGAGTCGATGTCGCTTGCTCCGGCAACCATCACTCGAGCCGTCTTCTTCTTGTACCCGCTACTCTTCTTGGACCTTCTCTCGCCCTTGTCCTTGCGCTTGTCCTTGTAGTCATTCCGGGAGTGGTGCTTGTTGTAGTCGTGCTTGGGCTTGCCCTTGTAGTCGTTCTTGATCTCCATGGCTTCAGGGCATTCGGCGATGAAGTACCCATGCTTCCCGCACCGATAGCACATCCCCGAGCTTCGCCTTGCATTCTTGCGGTTCTCGTACATCCGCCCAAACCTCTTGCTCAACAAGGCGAGATCATCCTAACTCAACACCTCAAAGTCTTCATCTGGCAAAGACACAAGACAAGACAAAGAGAAACCACCAGAGTTAGCATTAGACCTTGATCCTGAAACAAGAGCCAAACTATGAGGATCAGTGGGACTCTCGCTCTTGGCTCTCAAGCCACGATCAACCTTTGAAGACCTGAGCTTGGAAAACGGCTCATCAAGCGACAACGTGTCATACACGCTTGACTCCTCGATGGCCTCGACCTTGGCACTCCACACAGACCTATCCAGGGCATGCAAAAGCTTGATAGCTTGATCATGATCCGTGTATGGGAGCACTGTCACATTGGCCCTCATGTTGTTGACTATGCTAGTGAAGCGCTGGAACATAGCATCGTTCGACTCACCGGGGAGATGAGTGAAGTTCTCGTACTCTCTCCGGTAAGTGGAAAACAAATGGGCTTGCACTTGGGCATTGCCAACATGAGCATTTCTCAACTTGAGCCAAATCTTTCTGGCCACATTCTCTCCGTACACTCGCTCGAACTTCGAGGCACAGAGAGCACAGAACAAGAAATCAACTGCCTTGCTGTTGGCCTCACACATGTCCCGTGATCCTGAAAGCAGAAAACTGTCTGGGATGACATAATGAGGATTCTGAGTGACCTCCCAGATCAGAGTTCCCTTCCCTCGCAAAAACGCGCCCATGCGCCTCTCCCACATCGGGTAATTCTAGCCATTAAAGTGCGGAGGACCCGACCCCTTGCCATAATCGCACAACTTTTGATCTTAGACTGGTTAGAATCAAGAAGATCCGTAACTTGGCTCTGATACCAATTGAAGGACCGAATAGGCGACCAGAGAGGGGGGGGAGTGAATGAGAGCTAATAAAAATTCTTACCGAAGGTTGAACTCGGCCTATACCTCGATTGCCACTCCAAGTACTCGCACACAACCGAGAAGCTCTAGACTAGGCACACATAAGCCCACAAGTCCTAGAGACAAGTCTTGAAACAAAGAGCAGAAGCACGAGACAAGAATCAAAGCACTTAGCCAAATCTGCGAAGTCCTGGCCGGACAGTCCGGACGAGTACGGCGGACAGTCCCCAAGCTTGCCGGACAGTCTGTGGACCCTCGACGGATAGTCTGAAATAGGACCCCGAACCTCCAGTGCTGCACCGAGGAAATTTGGACAGTCCGGGCAAGCACCGCGGACAGTCCAGCACCTCGCGGACAGTCCGGCCACACCAGGCGGACAGTCCGGCAAAACTCGCTGGACACCCCAGACAAACCACGAGTCACCCTAGACAAAATCCGAGCCACGCGGACAGTCTGCACACGCTACGCGGACGGTCCGACAAACCCCCTGCAACAAAACCCTAGCGACGGAACAGATCAAAATGCGAACGGACACGAACACGGATGAACACACGACGAACTGGTGTCACACGAACAGTCCGCACGCCGCTCGCGGACAGTCCGCCAGGCTCGGATAGAGCAGAAAAAGCCCAACCCCGCGAGGTCAACTCTCCAAATCCATCACCGGATCTCCCAAATGGCTAAAGCTCTTGAGACAAGATTTGGGGGAGATGATAAGCAACACAAGAGGAAGCTATGCCCTAAAAATCTTGAACTCTAACTCACTAAATCGCCGGGAATCGTGGATCACACGAACCACCACCAAGAACTCGAGCTCCGACCAAAAACTCACAAATCGAAGGCCTTTCCCGGTGTTTGAGGGGTCAAGATCACACACAAAGATGCGCAAGGCATCCACCCATGATCCCCTCAAAGAAATCCGAGAAGAAACACCCTCAAATCCCCGAATCGAGTGAAGAACAAAAACCCCCAAAAATAACCCCGAAAATGACACGAAAATCACAGAGGACTAAGAGATCACCGCAACGCCGAATGCTTCCATACATCTAGAGGTCAGAGTCTATACAAGAGTCTAGCCTAAGGAATACAGAGGAAAAGAAGCAGTCCAGAGCAATCCACCGGGGGAGGAAAACCAAGAGTCCAAGAGAGAGAGATGCCATCCACCTCCCCGCTATTTATACGAAGTCCACCGGAGGGAGGTAAATGACCACGCTACCCCTAAAACTCAAATAGAAGATACACACCCCTCAGGGGCAATATGGTCTAGTCTTCATCGAGCGGACACGCTTCCACCGCGTCTTTGCTTCGCATCGACACAAACCCCGCGATCACGCCACGTGCCCCCCGCCTCGAAGCTTCCCGACGCTCCCGGATCACCGTCTCCGTCGCATCAGGCCTCCGGACTTGGTTTTGAGGCCCAAACCAAGAAACCGTCCACCGATGGTTTTGTGGGCAAACCAACAAACCCCGCGTGCAAGCTTCGGGCTCGATACGCTACCTTGCACCGGCCCATGTTCACGACTTCAGCTCGCTAGTTTTGTACTGCACGGCTCGCACTTCACCCCATCGGCCACCGGGTCCATCGAACCAAGCCTACTTGCCTCTCCATCACCCGGTGCCTGCCAAGGCTAAGGCCTTTCGCGCTTTTTCTTCACCTGCACCGGCATGAGTCAAACCGCAACCTGTACCTGCACACTTAGCCAAGCATCAATCTACACAACGTTGTCAATCACTCATCACTAAGGAGCGACCCTCCACTGGTCCTCGGACACACCTGGTCCTCAGCCTCCCTGTGCGGGAGGACGGCGGCCTCCCGGCCGCATGTGCCCGCCGGCGCGCGGGTGGCCGCCAGGAGGCGCGACGCCGCCACCACCGGCGCGGCCGGCGAGGGGCTGGATGAGGCCGACGGGGCCGGGGCTATATTATTGCATGTGATGATTTGCGATTTTTGTTTGTGATTGGGTTGAAGAAGCAGGCTGGGAACTTGTGATTTTGCGATTCTGGATGAGATGAGATTTGTATGAGATGTGAATCCTAGCTATGTGTGAACCGTGACTTAGTGTTGTAAATTTTGTGCAAATTTGAGATGAGATGAATTCTTGTGTTGTGACTTTGTGTTGAGATGATATGAATCTTGCTATGAACTGTGTTGTGGATGAGATGAGATGAGAGAAAAGAATGGTGAAAAAAATAGAAAACAAAAACAAAACAGAGACAGATCGAGGGAGGCGCGACGTACGGAGGGTGGTGACACATTAGTATCGGGCCTCATCTCACCCGGTACTAATGTGCACATTGGTACCGGTTTTCCAAACCGGTACTAATGTGCACATTGGTACCGGTTTTCCAAACCGGTACTAATGTGACTTCACATTAGTACCGATGGAACAATGCCGGTTTGGAAATCGGTACTAAAAGGGGGTTATGGACCGGTACAAAAGGTTGTTTCGCTAGTAGTGACCCGCGACTCTGATCAGATCCGGGTGTAACCCTTGTTGTGCCCTCGACCGATCCACGGTGGACCCATGGACTAGCTTGAGTCAGTCAATCCACGGCCACATGAATCATTGCTGCTTTTGCATGAAGGGCTATGCATTTATCTATTCTCGCACGCATAGTTTCCTATGTCTTCTAAAACTTGCTTTGCAGCCCTTGTAATCTCGATTTTAGCTATAGTTATGCCCATATATAGTATAAATTTCATAATATCATAATAGTCCTTGCAATTTGACCAAATTACCCATGTTTTACCTCTGAGTATTTGGTATATTACATCCAAAGCCTTGTAAACTTTTTATTTCTTACATATATGCCCTTGTAGCTTACAAAAGCTTACTGAGCCACAATATAGTTAAACCCTATTTAAACTCTTTGCCAATGCCATAAACTAGTTTCATCAGCTCTGAGAATATTTATATCCCTATTAACTTATAAAATACTGTTTTGGTTTATTTAAAAAATAATAATTTTTTAATTCTAGATAATAGCTGGCTAGTAAAATGATGTATCTTTTCGCTCAAAGCTCTGTTTTTAGCATTTCTTGCGCCCACACGATCGTAGCGATGAAGACCTTCTTTGAAATCCTTTTTTGTACTGATTTGGTCATGTTTGGTGTTATGTTCTTATTGGTTTCTTGTATGCTTGTTGTTTGTGAGTTTAGATGAAGTTGCATTCGAGAGCTTGCAAGAAGACTGAGTTTGAGGAGCTTGAGATGCAGGAAGAAGGCAAGTGACCTTGTGCATCAAAATTTCTACCTATGTGTCAAACATTAATTAAATCTTAATATCACTGGTTTTACACTTGCATGCATTAGAAGTCAATATGCTTTGACAAGTATACTAGTACTTTTCATGACTTGCTTCTTCCTTGAAGCCTTAGTTCAACTGTGTATGGGTGTAGCTGATGCTTAGTCTATGCAACATGGTATGGGTTCTGTAATATTAACCTTGAGTAATATACTATGTAACTTGTGATTCTGGTAATCTTTTTAGCAACATGGAACCATAGGCTAACTCAGGAAAATGTGACTTTGTTGGAAGTTTCATTTGTGAGATGGTGGTTTGCTAAGTCAAGATTTTTAAGGATTAAGCTATGGAGTGACCTCCTAGGAACACCCGTACAACCACGACACTAAACTGGGATATGGTCTTGGCCGTAACTCGGGTAATCTAGTGGACAATGTTGAGCGGATACAGGGGCATGTGTTGACAGTCTTTATCACACAAATCCAACCGTAACATTATACAAATAATAAAGGAAATTAATATTTCTTACTTGTATAATTATTATCAATAATCTAGTTCCTTGTGTATTGTCAAATAAAATATTTGAGGGATCGAAAGAAAGTCTACAAAGAGGATAAAATTGTAAGGAATTGGATGCTCGTAGCCTAAGAAGGGGAGAGGGTGAATTAGGCAACTTAAAACCTTAACTGATGACTTCTACTACTTTGCATAAAGTAAACTAGATCATTTCAATCTAGATGTGCAATCTTTGGTTGATCGTGGAACCCTCATCCCAAAATAAGTTTTGCAATCTATAGCCAATCCTAGCAAGGCACTACTCTAGAAAAGTAAAGGCAAGCAAGGATTGCAAGAAAGTAATGCAGAAACGTAAAGAGGGATGTGTTGGCGATCAAATATCACACCCCTAAGGAACTTGTTACACTTTGGGCTTGTTGACGGTTGAAACATGTGTCGTGTTTCGATCCGCAAGCGTACGATCACGTGTGGTCTTTTTCACTCGGGGGTGACCCAAGATATCAATCCGTGGATCGGATACCTAGGGTTTACCATCTAATCTATTGAACTAACCTACATGAAGTGTTCATCGCATAAAAATTTAACATACAAGCATGAAAGGGTGTATGGATCACATTCACTAGCCATAAAGATACACGACCCAAGGTAACTCTAGCCTACCGTCTTCTAGTTGCAGCTCCGGCCAAGATGAGAAACCAATCTAATCTCATGCTAAGATAAGGAGTAAACCCTTATACATTTTCTCAGTGCTTTCCCTTCCCTCGTACTATAACTACGCAAAGGTAAACACCACCGAATGACTATACGTCCGTGCACCACTACAATGTATCCACAAGATATAGATTAACCACCATGATTACGTCTATTCCTACTAAGGGCATGTGCTTGCTAAAACATATGAATAAGCATGCATCGAAGTAGATCAAAGTAAGGAAAAGATATGATTTATATCACCATCGAATGTTGAATGTACAATTGCCTTAATGAATCAAGGCATGGCTCCGAAACTCCACCATGGCTTCACCATGCAGGGCCAACCATGGTGGCTAAGGCATGGCCTAGGCCATCTCCTAGGCAACTCGAGGACTTGCGGCGGCCGTCGGCTCCCTTCGGCGTGTCTCCTTCGATTTGGCGGCTCCTTGATGAATGGATGTGGCGGCCGTCGAAGGCAGGGGATATAAATACACCGAAGAGCATCTAGGTCAAAGGGGGGCACGAACCGGCACAAAAAGGGGGTGGGCCCGCCGGCATAGGCCTAATTCAGCCCGGTTCGGCCCCGTTTTGCTCCCCGACGCTTCTCGTGTCTTCTTGAATATTTGCCGAACTTCATGTGGGTCATTGACATCATTTTCCCCGTGGTTTGGATAAGGGTACTTGGCACGCAAACTATTGCATCTTTTGTTTAGGTCCTCGGAGTTTCACAGCTTCATGCTTCGATCCTCGAGTCATTTGGAGTTATGTTCACTTCGTGTCTTGACTTGTACCGGGCTTCGTGATCTTCTCATAAATTGCTTGATGAACTTTACCCAGAAGTCCTCATTTAGGCGCTTAAATCTTACGTAAACAACATACACCAAAAACCACATGCGAGTGCAAACTTGTTATATCAAGGGGGTTAGTACCATTAGTTAGGATATCAAATCAGTGCCAATGTTGACGGTAAACTCATAGCTAGGTGTACCAAATTTGACCGTCAACATACCCCCATGCTTAAACCTTGCTCGTCCTCGAGCAAGCCTAAGATCTTTGCTTAACTTGGAAATCAGCGTTGCCCTTCAATGTCTTCCCTGCACTTAGTTATACACAACAAGACATATTGCTCTCTCAAGTATTTAGCATTAAGGTTCAAGTTTTGACCGGCCACTTCATCATGGGAGATAGACTAGCATTAAAGAACACACCACAATAAAACAAATATAGTGATCTCAAACTTAAGCAAACTTCAAACCTTTACCTTGTTGCATCGTGAAGAATTTTCAAAAGATGCATATCCAACATAGCGAGATCCTCTTGCAAAAGCTCATGGAAACACTCATCTCATCAAGTCACTCAAACCTATACTAGATTTTTCTCAACCTATTCTACTCATATATGAAAGTGGAAAGCTTATGTGGAGCTTGGTAGGTAAAAAAATCCTAGCAAAACATTATACCTGAAATATTGTCGAACTAGGAGAGAGATCTATTAGAATTACCGAGTCTAGTAAAAAAGGTCATGGAAAATAAATGTTGGAAAGTGAGAAAGATGGAACACACACATTTAAATAGGTGGACATGTGCAAGTGGCAAATGGGTGATCCCGAGACATGAATGAAGTTCTCGTTATCGGATTGCACATTGTTGGAAAAGATTGAGTATGGACTTGTCTTCAAAGCTCTCTAAGATTTAATGAAAGCCAGAAGAACCGAGGAGCATTTTTATTCTTCTCCTCTTTTTTCTTACTTTTCCTATTTATTTTTTCTTTCTATATTTTTTCTTTCCCCTTTTTTCATTCTTTTTTCTTTCTCTTTTTTCATCATTTTTATGCTCCTCCGAACTTTTAAGAAACATAGTGTAGTACTTGCTATAGCAGTCCTCCCCCATGCTTAAATGATTGCTCGTCCTCGGGCATAGAAGTGAGGGGACCTATGGCTGCTAGAGAAGTACAAAATCCTTGTGTTCCTTTATAAATCTTTTGAAATCTTCATGGGCATTCTCCATGTCGAAACTCTGCATGATCTTGGGTGCATTGATGAGTCCCTCCATATGTTATATATCTAGAAATCTTGCTAGAAAATCTTCAGAAAATTCGTCGAAAGATCATCCGTAATCAAATTGGGTTGTGGTCAAGGAGGTAATCACAAAAAGATGTTTTGGGCTTAGGGTGGATGCCCAGTGAGGTTTGTGAAATTTCCAGTGTAGAAACTCACAATGCATGGACAACAATGGCTAGCATGAAAAAGATACACAAAGGAATGACCAGCTTCTTAGTCTCGTACCACAGAAATCAATCCTAATCCAACTCATCAAGATATAAGTTTGCAAACTAAAGGTTACATCATAAAAGTACTTGTATGTGTATAGGCTTTGGTAGGTAGAACTTTTCAAGAGGTTCACATATGTAGATAGCATAAGAATTTTAAATAAAACAAGTGCAAGGCATAGGTCATCGGTAAACTTAAATCAAAGAGCAAGATAGAGTCTGTGGGTCTAAAAATTAGTCATTTAACCCCCACAAATAAAAGAGCCGGTATTTAATCAAATTAAGTTCCTTTGGGGGAGAACAAATAGTCATGTCATATAAAACATTGTGTAGGTAAAACAAAGCGGCAACTTCCATCACTTTTCCATAAGCAAAACCATAAAAGATATCATCGTGGTGAGCTCAAATTAACGATGATCATGATTTATTGAAAAAATAAAACTAACTAACCTAGGTTGTCCTCCTAGTAGCCATGTTATTGATTGAGAGATAAATACAAAGGTTGTTTATGGTTGAAAGCATATATGTGCAAGCATTTAGAAGGAGATGAACAAAGATGAAGTTAAGGGTGAGTTACCATCATTTTCGATTCTCGTAGTGAAGTGCAGCGTGGCCTCCCCCATGCTTAAGCATTGTGCTTAGCATGGAAAAAGAATGATGAGCATCTTGTGGTGAAGGTGATCCTTGTACTCTAGGTGGCATTTCCCTTTTCGTTCCTCAAATCCTCCCCCATGCTTAGCATGTTGTTAGGTGTGGAAGAACTTGAATCACTCATAATTCTTGAAGTCCTATTGCCATGTGTTTGAAAATCATCTTCACACTTCTTTGCCTTTGTTGCTCAGTTGTCCTTCAACTTCTTCTTATTACCATCAAGCCATGGATCCAATCCTTCATCATACCATCATCACCTACTTCCTTGTCGTTCTTGTCGTTGACTCATCTTCCACAAATTTTCTTCTATTTCCCAATAGAAAATGTACTGAACCACCACTCCAAATTGAAGTTCATGAAATTATATTTCCAATGAATCATCATTCGCATGAAACGGGTTCTGAACAAGAGAGTTGTGCCCTTTTTACTCCGGCGATGCAATCTGTCCGCAATTTTCAGAATGCGTGGCACCCAATGTTTATGTTATATTTTCTTGTATGGGTCTTTAAAATTGAGGATCCTTGATGCGTTGGAAAGAGGTTTTGAAGGAGCTTCTGAATATTAACTTTTCTTCCATTGTACATTTCTGAACACGTGCTCAAACCTTGATGGAAACAGCGACTTCCCTCACAAGCCTTGTAGATGACTAACGATCTTGATTGCAATTGGTCAAGGACTCATGGGAACACTTTGCCATGCCTGCAAAACAATTCAAATGCACATTCTATTCCCGGGGTGATGGTCGGGAGTAGAAACAATTGCCAACAAACCAAAGACATCCCTAAGATCTCAACTTGTGACATAGTTAGCCTAGTGAAAGAAAAAGCCTAATGGGTGTACATGTGTGCAAGTGTGGATGCAAATGAGATGATGTCATATAAACAAAGACAATCTTTACACCTAGTTCTAAGCACCATGCTTACAACTAAGTTGCTGAACTTTCCATACCCATAAGGACTTATAAACCAAGGTTAAAACACCATGTCTATCCCAAGATAAAAAATTCCATATAGCATAAGAAAAATTAAGCGCATTGCAAAGCTTATAGACCAACCAATGCAACATGTTAGCAAGGTTTACAAAACTGAATGATAGTGGTCTCCAATCATGTCTAAACACTATGTTCACACAATATTGCAAAGGAAAATGCTGTACCAAGCATTTAACATAAACATAAAAGCATTCATCACAAAGTTTCATGAAAAGACTTAGCTAAAAGGTGGATGATGACAATGAGATGGATGTAACATGCAAGGGGTTAGCAAAGAAGTGGTTGGTAAGGTTTGAAAAAGACTTTCGATGTGGTCTACAAAAAGCAAAGGACAATGCTTGGCCTCCATATACAAAGTTAGCTTTGTCAACAAGAAAATTACCCATCGAAAAGAGCCACTCAACCAAACTAACAAGGTTTAAGGGTAGGTTATGGGTATCCTATATTTTTGGCTCAAATAAAAATTTTGAAGAGAAAGAGACAAGTTTAGAAATTCTATCTGAGGTATGCTAAGAATCTTTTTATGAAAAACAAACCATATGGTTTTAGGATGACTAAAGGTGTGAAAGGTTTTCCTAAGGATTTTGTAGAGAGGCTAGTCAAAGTTTTTAGTTAGAACAAGGGATAGGAGTAGACTTGGCCACAAGTTGACCCCTACCCTTGTTGGCTATGGTTTTTGGTGGGGGTATAGGAAGGCTTAGGTTGGTTGGACAAAATGTTAGATCAAAACAAAACATGGAATGCAATGCAACATGGATGAACAAAATGACATGACATGATATGGTGGTGATCTAAACTGAAATGAAAGTTAGTCCAAATTAACTAGCCACAAGTTTAGCATCAAAGGGGGTGTGTCGTCCTTCATATTTCTCTCTAAAAAGACAAAAAAGAAAAAGACCCTTAAACACTAATAAGCACAAAAAAAGGTCTATAGGTTTTCCAAAATCAAATAGCAAAGTGCTCCCTCAATATCTATTAAAGCATACAACATGTGGTTGTGTCATTTATTAGAGCAATGGTACAATATTACTTGTAGTTTTCGAATAAAGAGCACAATATAGACCGTCATCTTAATATATATAAAGGATAAGATCGGGTTACCTTCCGCAAAGCACTTCATTTAAAGTCATAGAGCTCGACTTTCTCACGTACCTTTTTATTGTTGTGAAGCCATGGTTCTTTGTGCGAGAATCCAAAGTATCCATGCAGCTTGATGTTACCCTTTGGCAATCCGTCGTGGTTCGCTTCCAACATCATCATTTGTTGAGTGGTGCCCCTTGTGTCTTCATTTATCCATTCTCTAGAGGATTTTTTTTCTGTCCTTAGCTCCTGAATCTGATCATGTATGCGTCATGGAACTGTTGCCCCGTCTTCTATTTATTATCATCATGTTCATCTCCTCTATCTTGTTGTCATCACCTTAGTGCTTCCTCTTCTTCATGGATTTACCCCTGCGTCCAGAAAAGAACATATACCAAAATATAGTTCTATTTAAAAATTCATGAAATTACCTTTCCAACGAGTGCTCATTCATCTTAATTGGAGTCCAAATGAGGGAGCTATGGCCGTTTTATTTCCGCTCTTGCATGCTGTCCAAAAAATTCCAGAACGTGCAACCTTCGATGATTCGGCCATATCCGCTTGTAGGAACCTCCGATTGCCTTGCCGCTTGATTCGTTGGAACGTAGACTTCAAGGAGCTTCTGAAAATTTTTCTGCTGAGGTTCTTGCAAAACTTGATGACATCATCGTCTTCTTGTCGATCGATCCGGAGATGTTCGAGTGATCTTTATCTTGTGGTCTTTTAAGGCACCATGTCACGCATCCTTTGGCTTCAAAAATCATTACCATTGCTGCATGAGCATGATGGAAATGGGATCCTTCTCTATCATGCTTGACATTGTCGTTTCAGAAACCTATAGCTCGAACACACAAACCTCCAAAAGGCATTAGTCTTAAAATCTTAATTGACACATAGGCATACCTTATTCATCTTTGATTGTTTTGGGTGCGGGCTCGATAGAGGATGTTGGGCCACTAACTAAAGTTAGCACCTACCACTAAAGAGCAAATCTTTGAGTAGCCATCAACTTGGTTGAGCGAGGTTGGACTTGTCGAAGTCTGAATGTTGAAAACTTTTCCGATCGCTTTGTGTCTAGGGTTTTACCTGCATTCAAGGACACAAACAAGAAACATAGGATATATGCGATAATGAAATTAGGGTTAGTCAAATAGATATATAGATCGCCCTAGGGTTCGAGTCCCAGTCCCCGGTAACGGCACCAGAAAAAGGGCTTGTTGATGGTTGAAACACGTGTCGTGTTTCGATCCGCAAGCGTACGAATCACGTGTGGCCTTTTTCACTCGGGGGTGACCCAAGATATCAATCTGTGGACCGGATACCTAGGGTTTACCATCTAATCTATTGAACTAACCTACATGAAGTGTTCATCGCATAAAAATTTAACATACAAGCATGAAAGGGTGTATGGATCACATTCACTAGCCATAAAGATACACGACCCAAGGTAACTCTAGCCTACCGTCTTCTAGTTGCAGCTCCGGCCAAGATGAGAAACCAATCTAATCTCATGCTAAGATAAGGAGTAAACCCTTATACATTTTCTCGGTGCTTTCCCTTCCCTCGTACTATAACTACGCAAAGGTAAACACCACCGAATGACTATATGTCCGTGCACCACTACAATGTATCCACAAGATATAGATTAACCACCATGATTACGTCTATTCCTACTAAGGGCATGTGCTAGCTAAAACATATGAATAAGCATGCATCGAAGTAGATCAAAGTAAGGAAAAGATATGATTTATATCACCATCGAATGTTGAATGTATAATTGCCTTAATGAATCAAGGCATGGCTTCGGAACTCCACCATGGCTTCACCATGCAGGGCCAACCATGGTGGCTAGGGCATGGCCTAGGCCATCTCCTAGGCAACTCGAGGACTTGCGACGGCCGTCGGCTCCCTTCGGCGTGTCTCCTTCGATTTGGCGGCTCCTTGATGAATGGATGTGGCGGCCGTCGGAGGCAGGGGATATAAATACACCGAAGAGCATCTAGGTCAAAGGGGGGCACGAACCGGCACGAAAAGGGGGTGGGCCGCCCAGTCTGGGCCGGCCGGCATAGGCCCAATTTGGCACGATTCGAGCCCGTTTTGCTCCCCGACACTTCTTGTGTCTTCTTGAATATTTGCCGAACTTCATGTGGGTCCTTGACGTCGTTTTCCCCATGGTTTGGATAAGGGTACTTGGTGCGCAAACTATTGCATCTTCTATTTAGGTCCTCGGAGTTTCACAGCTTCATGCTTCAGTCCTCGAGTCATTTGGAGTCATGTTCACTTCCTGTCTTGACTTGTGCCGAGCTTCGTGATCTTCTCATAAAGTGCTCGATGAACTTTAACCGGAAGTCCTCATTTAGGCGCTTAAATCCTGCGTAAACAACATACTCCAAAAACCACGTACGATTGCGAACTTATTATATCAAGGGGGTTAGTACCATTAGTTAGGATATCAAATCAGTGCCAATGTTGATGGTAAACTCATAGCTAGGTGTACCAAATTTGACCGTCAACATGTGGTGTTTAGAACTAGGTGTAACCATTGTCTTTGTTTATATGCCTTCCTCTCATGTGCATACACACTTTGCACCCACGCACACCCATTAGGTTTTTGTTTCATTCACACTAGACTAATTATGCCACAAGTTAAGAATCTTAGGAAATATTGTTGGATTGTTAGCAATTTTATCTACTCACAACCGTCACCTTGGGGGTAGAATGTGCGCTTAAAATATTTTGTAGGCAAGATAAAGACTCTCACGACAAGGAAATTGAAGGACGACTAAGATATTGCTTCACTACTAGAAATGTTCATATCTATGACGATTTTGTAGTGATGTTTCTTTTATTCGTCATGGAAGTGGTATCTACCATGACGAATTTTGTAACTTCGTCATAGATAACGAGTGACGATGCCAAGCCACTCAAAATAATGACGAAACTCAGAGGATGGTCACTGAACAACGAACATATTTCGTCACAGATGAATCATTCTAGTTCTGCCTGAGAGGAACCAATGACGAAAACAAACTGGCGTCACAGAACAACAACATTATCATCACAAAACAACTTGAAAAAAGAAAACAAGGATCTGGTCCCAGATGGAACCACGTGTAATTGTCGGTCCGACCGTGGGTCCGGGTCCCGCATACGGTCCCACCATGCATTCCCACGTGGCTGCGTGGGCTCCATGCATTCCCAAGTGGGCCCGTCACACGACCATGTGGCAGTACACTAACATGGACCCCACCTATGAGGTCCCAGTGCCATGTGGCAACATGGGCCCACCGCCTATTGGTCCCACTGGACAGAATCGGTAGGCCACTCCCTAGCCGGCCGTGGCCACTACCTGGCCGGCCGCGCCAGGCAGTAGCCAGCAGCAGCCAGCAGCAGCCAGGCTGCGGCCCCTCTCTGGCCGGCCGTGCCAGGCAGCGCCAGAAGCAGCCAGGCCGTGGCCACTCCCTGGCCGGCCGCGCCAGGCAGCAGCCCCCTCATCTTAGGAAATTGCTAAAACAAAATTTGTGCCCGCGGGGGCTCGAAACAGGGAACCGTGGGGTTCACAAGTTGCATACCAACCATTGCGATACCAATTCGTTTGTGATTTTTGTACGAACTGAGATTTATTTATACATACTTCAATCAGGCTGCCGTGCCAAGTAACACCCGTCTGCCACCCCCACCATGTCACGGGCCGCCTGGGCCACGTCACCACCCACCTCTCCACACTCACTAAAAAGTAAAAAACAAAATAGGCACGCGAAGGCTGGGAATCGAACACAAGTCTTATAGATGAGACTCACAAGTCTTACCACCACACCATGGCTTCAGTTGTGAAATAGTTTGGTAACATATATTTTATACTACTTTACAGAGATAAAAAGCAACACCGCAATTTTCTCAAAAAAAGTGTGACTGTGGGGGTTCGAACCCTGGTCTTCTAGGTGGGAAGGGAGGGACTTACCACTAAGCTATAACTTGGTTTGTGTTCTTTTTATGTATGTGGTTCATTTTATATGTTAATTGAAACTTTTTTAAATTTTTGGGATTCAAAATTACTTTAAATTTTATATGAGAAGTTTGAAAACTCAAAATACCAATATTGTCCATCATGAAAAGATCCACGATATTGCTTTTGTAACCAACATCAAATTCTTTTTATATTTTGAATTGAAACAGGGGTAAAATTCGACACATCTACCTCACAGCTATGGATGAACTGGGATGAACAAGTGTTGTTTCTCTTTTTAATCTTTGACTAAAACTTGTAACTAGTTTTTCTTCCTCATACTAACTCCAAATCGGATGATTCTTTTTCCTAAAATTTTCTAAAATCATGCTCTATGAAGATAATGTGTTGAGTTCGGTCTTCTTTCATGTGATCAAGTTTGAGAATTCAAATTTTGAATTGTTTTTAAAGGTGACAATTTTAGACCAGATTTTGAAACCCGAAATGATTTCAGCTGAAGAAGTGATGAATACCAAAGTTTCATAACTCGTCAAGCTCTACAAACTTTATTTAGGTCATTTTTTGATTTGAGAAAGTGATAGTATACATCACCATTAATCCTATGTTCACTCACATAGTTTAAGAAACTATGTGAAGGGTTTGTCAAATTTGAACTAAGTATTGTAACCACTTTCTCAAATGATAAAGTAGTCTAAATAAAGTTTGTAGATCTTGATGAGTTATGAAACTTTGGTATTCATCACTTTTTGATTTGACATCATTTAGTGTTCGAAAAACTTGCATCTAGTTGTCATTTTTTTGAAATTCAAAACTTGGACTATTCAAACTTTAGCACATGGATTAATGACCTAAATAAAAATTGTAGATCTTGCTGAGTTCTACAACTTTGGTATTCATGATTTTTTCATTTGAAATCATTTATCAACCTAAAATAATATGTGAATTTCAAAACAAAATCATTTATACTGTTAAAAATGGAGTAACAATTTTGTTTTGCATATAAGTCCTTTGTCGCTATCGGCCGTCGATCTCGAGATCCGACGGCGCAAATAAACCCGCAATTGCATATATATTCACCTCTCTCTCCCCATCCCGCGGCTAAACCCTACCCCCTCCCACTCTCCCTGCCCGCAGCCGCCCTCAGCAGCTCTCTCCCTCCCTCTATCTTCCCCCGCCGCCTCCTCTCCCCAGCCTCCCTCCTCTCCACGGCCGCCCACCACCCACCACCTCCTCCCTGTTGCCACCTCCCCTCACCATCTCTGTCCTCTCTGCCGCTGCCCCTCCCTTCTTTCCGGCCGCGTTCCCTCCCCTCAGATCCAGCGGGTGCGGGCGGATCCGACGGCCGTCGTAAGAAGTAGTGGGTGTTGGAGCTGAGCGCGTGGGGACGGAGCCGACACGGGTCAATGGCAACAGCGGCCATGGAAGACTCCTGTGGGCGGCGCTCCTCCTCACCGAGCCAGATCCGCGCACGCGACGACGGCTCCCTCCACCGCACGGGGTGATGGTGAGCGCACGACCGCAGCCACCGCCAGCATGCGCCGCCGTCGCGCCACCACCAGCACCGGGGGAGGGGGCTTCTCTGGCGGCAGCGGTAGGTCTAGGTGCGGCTCCGCATTTGTGTGCGGTAGCACCATCACACGGAGATCCGTGCACCGCCGCATCCTCGTCGATCGCTCGCACGGCCGGGTGCTCGGCCCGGGTGCTCCTCAGATCCGTCGCTGTCCTCCTCAACTCACCCCGCTGTCGGATCCACAAGCTCCTTGGTGGCCTTGGATCTTCGTTAGGTTAGATTCGTCCTGTGGTTCTCCAAGTTCCTCCTACTCCTTTGTTTGGAACGAACTGAAACTGATGTGCAATGTGTTTGCTCTTATGCAACGTGCAATCTGTTGTCTCCTATCTGAATATTAGTCATTTGTGCGTGTATAGAGTACTAGCCCATGAAGATAGCTTTGAATTTGTTGTCCATTGTTTTGTGTACTAGCAAAATGAGTGCTTATTATGCTTATGTAGAATAATTAGGTACAATTTTTGTGTGGATCTGCTAGGTTAGCTTTGTCATGCTCGTGGGGTTTATAACTTGTGGGTCTACCAAATTCACCTCTTCAAGCGCATCGATCAGATGCACCATTATTGTACTTTGCTTGATTTATAACTTGTGGGTTTGTCATGTTAATCGGTATCTCTGTTCCAATGGTCCAATTTCATGTACTGATTTTGAATAGTTGTAACTGTTAATATATTACAGAAGCTCATTGTCGGATTATTTACTGTACTAGGAATTTCCTTGATATTCATGTGGCTATTGGAGCCACTTTTCATTGTGAACATCACACAGTCCTTACTACAGATTCACTGCTTGATATCAATAGTCTAGCAGGTAATCTGTTCGGCGGAATGTCCTTGAAGGCGATACAGTTGCTTGCTCCTGCTTTAGAAAAGAAATTTTGATTCCAGTAGTAGGTATGATCACTACGTGTTTCTCGAAATGTCTAATTGGAAAAAACGATACTACTTAGTCTTGCATAGTTGTGAAATTGTGGATATAAAACTCATCTTGCTTGCTAGTCTTAGAAGTACATGCCTTACTTGGAGTGATTGCTATCTGAGCAGTCCTGGTGTTCCTCATTCCATGTTTGTAATGCACTGATACACATGACTTTTATTATGCCTTACTTGGTGCTGAATTGCTGCTAGTGATGTTTCAGTATCAAACACTAATATGGCTTATATTCGCTTTATTCTAAAACTGATGTGCTGCTCTATGTGAGCTGTTTAACACCTAATGTTAAAGTTATAATCTAAATTTCATTCATATTCGTCTGTTTCCTTGTGCTAACTTTTCGGATGTGCTCTGTTCTCTATTCTGTTTACCTAGCATGATATTTCTTTTAGCATCTACAAACCCTTGATTAAGGAGTTCCAGTTCCTTTCATATGCAGGGTCCTCTGATTAATGAAGCAGCTATCCAAAAGGTGCATATTTTGCTCACTAATAATTCCATGGTACTCAGTCTCTCCCCTCCCTAAAGCACAGAATATTTAAGATCATCAACATCTACAGATCAATGCACAAGAAGCAAATGATCTCATCAAAATTCTGCATGGTCTCAGAAGGAAAACACATAATATTTTTGGATATTTGGAAGCTCCACGAAGTTACGATTCCAACGAATCAAGAATCAAGGAAATCGGAGGTTCCTTCAAGAGGTTATGGCCAAATCATCGAATGTCACACGTCCAGAAATCAGTTCTAGACAGCACGCAGTGCTGAAGTAAAACGGACATAACTCCCTTGTTTGAACTCCGTTTTCGATGAGTGACCACATGTTGGAAAGGTAATTCCATAAAATTTTTAATAAATCTATATTTAGATATATGTTCTATTATGGACAGAGGGGAAAATCCATGAAGAACAGACAGCAAGAAGATGATGAGAACAAGAAAGAGGAGATGGTGATGACGACGTTGAAGAGAAGGGCGACCATTGGTTCCATGAAGCATACATGATCGAATTCAGAAGTTTTGGAGAATTGGAAAATCAAGACAAAAGCAAAGTCACATTCAATACATGGAGATGTCGGAAGAAGATCACGAAGAACTACAAAAGATGGTAACACCTCCATGAACTTTCTCTTTTCCGAACACAAATGCTTACAAGTATGCCTTCAACCTCAACTCGGTGTAACTTTATTTTTTTCTCTTTCAATAATAACATTTCCACTAGGAGGGAAACCTAGATTTCTTTTTGTTTTTAATAAGCATGACCATGTGTTCACCTCGGCGTAGTGGTAGTTTCCCCTCTCTTGTACTTTTTGAAAATTACGATGAGAACGTCGTATGATCCAAGCGTGGGGGGAGCTAGCTCTTCAAAATTTTTGCTTTTACTTGTTAGTTTTTTATTTTATCTTTATTATTTGAGCTTGAGCATTGTGAATAATTATTTACGTGGTGCTTGGTGGAAGTTTACCTTTGAAAGTTTCCATACTCAACTTTGATCTAGGACCTCGCTTTGACTATGCTACGATTAATACTAAAATTGGAGGTATTTATTTTTTGAAAAAATTATGAAAACCCCTTGCAATGAAGGTTAGCAATTTTTTTTTTCAAGTTGAGAGACAAGTGTTATTAGCATGATGTATACAAAGCCTACATTATATATCCTCCACCATAAGTGTTGTTAGCATGATGTATTGAGTTAGGATTTTTCTCTCTTGGAAGGTCTAATTTCGAGCAACGATCATGTCCTTAATGTAATATCTTTTATTGCTAGCCTCGTCATACATTCGGTAATGTGACTTTCACATTGAAAGCCTCCTATATCGCCGGATTCCATAACCCAAAGCAAAGAATCCGGCGCCGGCATTAACCGAAAGACAATCGATGACTGTGTCGACACCGTCGCCGAGCTGCTCGACCCCTGCGCTGCCCTCCGGGACCGGCTGGACGCACTCAGGAGCTACAACACCGCCACGCGCGTCGCGCTCCACCGGCTCGAGGGTCACGGCAGCGAGGCGGACGTGCGTCACGCCGCGACGGCATTCGCGGAGTGCGGGGCCATGGAGTGGCGGCGCGGCGGCGCCGAGCTTGCCAAGTGCGGCTCCAACCTCCGCAAGCTCGGCGAGAGAGCGCTAGGCGTGGCACTCACGTTCCGGCCGCGTCGCGTCATGTCCGGCGCCGCCCACCACAACCTCTGCAAGCTCTCGCGGTGCTCGCCGTCGACGCACAGGGCGCGTCCCTCACGTTTCGGCCACACCGCGCCACGTCCAGCGTCGCCCACCACGTGACCACGTCGGCGGAGCCAAGAGCTCCTCATTTGCCCACATATTGGATGTATTGGATGGATTTGGATGTCAATCTAATTATTAGGATTGGATTGGATGGGAGTGTGTTTCTAGTTGGATTTCCTTAAATTCGATTTGGATGTTAATCCATTCCTAGGTATACATAGACATGCAGTCCGTGTGTTGTCTGGACTCATGCAGGCCGACGGCCCAGGCAGCACATGCAGCGCTTGCCTCGGCAGACACACGGGAAGCCGGCCCGCCGCAGCTGGTGTTTCGTTGCGCGTCGAATTTTCCTCGAAGGCAGTTTCGCACGGTGTATGAATCGGATAAGGCCCTGTTCGCTTCGTATAAGTAGGTTGACATAAAGTGCAAAAAGTAAAAATAAATCTCCTGTGTGAACCAAACAACCCTAACTTATTTGCACTTTAAGGTGCATGACTTATAAGTCTCATAAGTAGCTCAACCCTTACTTAAAGTGACTTATTTCCATTTTCCCTCTCTCCTACCTTGTGTGGAGCTCACTGACTTATAAGTCACTGTAACCAAACAGGACCGACTTAAATCCAACTGACTTATAAGTTGGGTGACTTATAAGTTAGGTGATTTATGGGAACCAATCAAGGTCTATGAAACGAAAACAGAATTTTTGAAGGTTTAGTTCCTTACTTTAATATTAAGGCAAAGATACATGTTCATATTATTTTGCCTAACAAACATTTCTTGTTATCTTGGTTGCAGTTGTAGGCTCAGGCTACCCTACTCTCAAGCCAATAATAAGGAGTGCACCATGCTTCCACATTGGATCCAACAAACACATTCTGTTTGTCTGGCTTATCAACCACAAGCTAGCAGTACTTTTCTCTCAGAATAAACAAGTCACTGGCCACCAGTCAGCAGTATTTTTCTCTTAGAACAAAACAGCACCAACAACCAGCCACTAGCTAAATGAACAAGAAAACCATTGCGTGAGCCGAGGCAAAAATTGTACTTCAGCCTACTGTAAACGTAGTACTAATGAGTGCTACTGGGGCACGTTATAATGAATCCCTTTGTTTAACGACAATATAATAAAATATTTGCATGTATTACTCTCATTATTCAAAAATATTCTTCATAACTATATATAATAGGAGAAAACAATCTAAAATAAATTATATAAAGATAGTAAGAATGAAAAATATAATGTAGGGTGTTGCTTTGCACCGCCTCACATCACCGTTGTCCTCCACAGCTTCCTAGTGTTAATCTCCCTCCCTTTCTCGAATATTCTCGTGAAGGCAAATAGGTCTTCACCCTCTTCGGGATTACTTTTGTGTCAAAGTTGAGTCCAGACGGTCCTAGGATAGATGAACTCGTGCAATATAGCCAGTCCATCCTTGGGCCTTGTGGCTTCATATTGGGCAAGCAAAGGGGTATAAGGGCACTCCCAACTCAGACTCTACTTATAGAGTCTTAGAGGTTAAGACTCTATCATAAGAAACTATACTTCCCAATGTAAAGTGTGTCATGGTAGTTTCTATACATAAAAATTGTTGACACCCGAATTTGGCATGCCTGGGAGGACCGGTTAGACCGCCCTGGTGACCCGGTTAGACCGGCCTGGGCAAGTTGCTCAAAAGGTAATTTGGACACCACCATTGGATAGTTCTCGTCGAGTAGATCAAGATCCATATATAGAACGTCCAATTCGGAGTTCGGATGAGAGAGATATGACTTCTGGAAGATCTGCAGTCGGACACGCAGTTAAACCGGGTCCCGGGGGCGGTTTGACCGGCCTACCCTGCCAAATCTGAGTTAGGAGTTGTATTTCGACATGGAATTTGTATAGGCTTCGACTCCTACTGGGGCAAGACCTCCCCACCCTATATTTATGAAGGGCCACGGCCGATTGAGGAGAAGACAATCGAATCTATCATTTACCTTCTACTTTTTATCCTCTCAACACCTTTTCCAACCTCCATGTTGTTCCTCTACTGATCTCCACGGTCATAGATGACGTCCTAAGGCTTGCTGGTCGACCTAGGGCACGCCGGCGACGTCCACACCCTGACGGGGTCCCTCCCGGGCGAGAGCTTCGACGGTCTTTGCTAGTTTGCTCGTAAACTAGTCGTTCTTCACCACGTAAGTGCGTTGTTTATCTCTTTGCTGGTTAGCTCGTAAACCTAGCCGTCTGCCATCACGTAAGCGTGGTATTTACCTTCCCGAACGACCATCCCGAGCCAAAACCCTAGGGGGCGGTCTAACCTCCTTGCCAGGGCGGTCTAACCTCCCTAGGCAGCATCTTTGCCTTTTTGGTTCGTTCGTGATCCGCACGCTCTAGTGCTCTCTTGTGTTGGCCATAAAAAGCGTCAACACATTTTGGCGACTCCGCTGGAGAAAAAGATCAGGTTGCTCAAACCGTTCTATCGATCCCTAGCCTTTTACCTAATTGATCTATTATTTTTATTCGCCAACTATAGTTGAATCTGGTCTTTTCAGACCGATTGCATCTAATATTGTGACTTTGCATCAGGCTGCTCAAGCCGTTTGCATTGTGTTTTGTCTTGCTTGCTACTACATATTGAAGATTAAAAGTGAAGCGAGACTTTGGTCATTGATTGCTTGGATTTTCGAAGATATCTAGATTTATCTATATTACAAGATCTGAAGCATCAAGACTTATTATGGCGGGCTATTCTTATACTTCAAATCAATTCAACTACAACGAGCCCAAGGTACAATTTGCAAATACATTGCCTATGTCTAATGTTAGTAATTATTTTGCAAGTACCATCAATCCTCATGTTGATGTTGCTAGATTTGATAATAGTAGGCATATTGCATCGGCTAGTACTTATTCAGATGGTGTTAATTATGCAAATTATAATTCTGAATTTTATATCCAAAAGCCATTGTCAAATAATATGCATGCTTTGAGTTTTAATGATACTAGCAACATACAACATTACACTCATACACCGACTGTGCAAAAAGTTCAAAAGTTGGTTAACATGTATCAAGACCAAACTAACATGGTGAGTTCGGCCAATTATTATGGAACACCGCATACTAGTAATTTTACTAATATTCAGCAAGGTGTTTCATCTATTTATTCATCGGCAGGAAATTCACAATATGTGATTACATCACAAAACTTGTCGGTGAATGAGAAAGTTGGTTATGTTAATTCTAGCCATCCGACCAGCTATTCTCAAACATCATGTGCCACCAATCTCTATAATATTCAGCAAGGTAGAGATGAATCAGTTTTTAAGTATTTAGAACGATTCAAAGAAATAAAGAGTCAATATTTTAATTTGTCTATTTCTGATTCAGATCTAGCTAATCTTGCTTTTAGAGGTTTAAAATCATCCCTTAGAGATAGTTTGAAAGGCATAGAGTTTCATTCGCTTGCTAGTGTGCTTGTAAGGGCTATGGCACATGAACTAAGAATGAAAAAAGAAGATGAAAACAATTCAAATTTGATGAATGTACAATCTGAATTTGTTATGTCAAAAGAGTCAAGTCTTGCTGCACAAGAGCATGTTAAGCATAACAAAACAGCAATACTTGATTTTTCTAAAGCCAAAGGTGTCGTGCACTTTTCTAGTGATTATCATATCATTGGACGACAAGTTCAGGCTAAGAAAAATTCAGAAAATCAAATTGTTGAAAACCAAGACAAAGGAGGCGAGAAGAAAACATTGGCATGTCGACACGAGGTGATTTCCAGCAAACCTGGAAGACCCGGTCTAACCGGCCCCATGACCCGGTCTGACCGGCCTATACAGAGTGTGACTATTGGCTGCCATCTGGAGGAGAAGTATGACATCATCCACATCAAGCTTCCTCGCCTCTCCAATTTATTTGATAAGATATGTTTTGCAAGTAATTCCCAATCAGATCCTACATTTTCAATTAATTCATTTGTTAATGATTGTATCATAAATAGTTCTAAGAGATCGATTGAGGATGGTAGTTTACTTGCTAGTAATAGTATACCTTCAGATTCAATCAGCCAATGCATTGTGAAAATTAAAAAGGCTGATCATAAAAATACTTTGACATTTAAATTTTCTACATCATCACTGTCAATGTTTTTCTCTTCATGGTGTGCTTATGGTTATTCTGGACTTAAATGCAAGAGATCAAAGCTGAGAGCGATTGTGAAGTCCGATGCTAATATAGTGATCAACTCTAAAGCATCGGGTATGGGAAGTGCTAAGAAAGGTATGGCCGAATGGGTCGATGAGAAATCTGAACCATTCGTTTGCTTGGCCTTAAAGCCTTCTCCACAAAAGCATCGGTTGGAAAAAATTAAGTACACCTTTGATTTAACTTTGTGTGATAATTTATTTGATATCTTGCTAGAGAATAATTTTATTAAACTCTTTGATCACAAAGTTAGTCCATCACCTCCTGAGTTAGGAGATCGAAAATATTGCAAGTGGCATAATTCTTTTAATCATAATACTAGTGATTGCAATATTTTTCGTCAATTCATACAATCGGCCATTGATTCTGGACGATTGAGGTTTGCTCAAACACAAGGGGATGACCAGTTGGCCACAATTGGTTTTGATGGCAAAGGATCATTAAATCGGTTAGCATCACCTGGTTTATCCAAAGATCTGAATTTAATTATCAAAGAGGAAGATTCAAAGCTCCCAAGTGATGAGAAAGACGTCGTCCATGATTTGCAAGATCAAGCAATTATTGAGGACGATGAGCTAGTCAAAATTCCAGAGGTTACTCGGGGGCAAATGGATTTTTCTCCATCAAATCAAGAACCTGTTGCAGCCGCTGTGCTAGAACAGGCGGTTAGACCGCCTAGGCGAGGAGGTCTAACCGGGTTGGACCAACAGGTCAGACCGGCTTCCCAAGTCAGTCAAACCGGGTCAGGTCTGAAAGATCAAAAAATGTTGAGACCCGAACGTCCTGTAGGTAATGGAGGTAAAGACCATGTCAAGCACAATGGTAAGAAGCCGAAGCTCACCTTTGCTGAACTTCTGGCTAAATATCAAAAAGATAATGAGGCCAAGCGTGCTAATCGGTCAAATGATACTAAATATTCAAGATTGCCTCCTAGACATAATTATGGGAATTGGAATCGGCAAAGAAAGGGTTTTCATTCAGCGACGACATATTCTCCTTTTGAGCCATCAATGCCGGTTTCATATGCTCCATATCCCACTAGTGATCATCCTTATTCATCATGGGGGTGGAGTGATTCATGGACACATACTCCTTCATATTTCAGACCATATCATGTTGAGTATGCAGCTCCAAGGCGATCATCACATGCAAGGCAGCCGTATGTTGAAAGTGACCATTTTGAGTATAAAAATCGGTCTAGTGCTCAAAACAAGAAAAAATTTGTCAAGCAAGTTTACCAAGTGAAAAGAGATGGTCGCAAAGATAAAAGTTCAGATCTGAATTCAATTAATAAAAAGCCGATTAATGTGTTGAGCGCTTCGGCTACTAATGGCAAATAGAGGGAAAAATCATCTGTTGATCCTCCAAGTGCCAAATTTGAGCGAAAGGAGTTGAAGAGGTCGAAAAACAAGAGAGGAGCACTGCTGTCCAAAATTGAAGCAAAGTCAAGTCATCCGCTTGGTTTATCAAATTGGCAGAAGAAGAAGCTACAAAAGCTTAGTGCTCAAGAGCTGAGGAAGAAAGGCATGGCACGGATTCCTCAAGGAAGCATTCGAACTCAAGACATGGGTAATGATCAAGCAAAAGGTGCAACACAGTTGAAGGAGAAGAAAAGATATGAGAGACGGTCTTCAAAATTGAGGTTTGCACCAAATCATCAAAATTATTGGTCATTACCTAGTTCATTTACTTTACAAATGCCACATATGCCTATGTTTTGGAATTCATCCTTAGATATGCTTGATTATCCCTCGTACTCTTATTTTGGTTCTTGGGTTCCACATGGATCATCTTTATATCATAGAGGGTTATCACGAAATTACTATGCATATTAATTAATCTGCAAAAGCCGAAATATTTAGTTCTTAGAGATGGTTTTAATTTCTGAATTTATATATCTCTACTCTATTATTTCGGTTGTGCGTATTTTTATGGATGAATTCTTTATGGATGATATTGAATTATCGTCTTTGACAACATACATGGCCGGTGAATCTCTTAAATCATCGTCCTAAAGTGATAGCTTCCCGATGAGAGGTTGATTATAACCTTTTTGGTGCCTTAAGTGCTCGGGGGGCAAGACTTAAGCAAAAAGAGTAATTTATCACTTTGGAGTTTCTATTTATTAAATCAGCTTGCAAGATTTCTCAGAATGTTGGTGTTGTCCTTATTTCACCAAATTATGGCGTTTTGAGATTTTTAGCCGGTTGGTATATTTAGCCTCAATTAATAAGCCGAATGGGAATTTTTTCTATTCAGGCTAGATTTGGGGATCCAAGGTTGTAAATTCATGCAAAGGCATTTGGTGACTCGTTGTTGGAAGTGCAACAAATATTTACATTAAAATGAGTCACCATATATATTTTTATCAATAAATGTCTAGATGATTATCTCAATTCTATATCCATCATCTATCTAGACACAAAAAGTTTACGATCAATATTCTGAAACAATAAACATCAGGCTACAATGTCCAGGAGGGCATTTACATAAGAGAGGCCGATGTTAAAAGAGTATTGGGGCACATCCTGGACCGACCGGTCTAACCGCCACTGTGACCGGTCTGACCGCGTGGCACCGGTCTGACCGCCAATGGGAATCGGTCTGACCGGTATGGCTACAATTTTAGCTTTGAAGTTTCTGCATTTGATCAAGCCAAGATTGGTAGCTGCTGGAGTTTCTTGTCGGATATTTGCATAAATCAAGATGCATTAAAATACAAGCAAGAGGAGTTCCAGGGTAATCTGGCCATTGCCAATTCTGAGGTAATTGTATCATATTCATATTTTTGGGGCTGATTACTCACCTTACTTCGCTTATGGTTACAATTAATTATGGATGTAATACTGAATTCTTTTATCCTTCTCTATTGTTAAATTGAGAAGTGTTGCAATGACCAATTGATATAAAAGTAATTTGGTCGCTTTAAGCATCCATAAAAACTTGCAAGTGAGAAATGAGTTTGAATTAATATTTCAATACCCCACAACCGAGCTAGTGTGCTCAGGTTTGTTTAATTCACACAATATGCATAAACAGCAGCAACAAGTTGCATTCTTCATATTTCGCAAATTCAAGTAATATGGTCGATAGATTCTGTCGTCCTTAAAAAGTAAAACTTATTTGCTATTCTTGTGCTTAACATTATTCCTGTGCAGTTTTAGTGCTGATAAATATTTCTTGGTACGCAAGCTTTACCAAGAAACAGGGGGGCATATGTTGACACCCGAATTTGTCATGTCTGAGAGGACCGGTTAGACCGCCCTGGTGACCCGGTTAGACTGGCCTGGGCAAGTTGCTCAAAAGGTAATTTGGACACCACCATTGGATAGTTCTCGTCGAGTAGATCAAGATCCATATATAGAACGTCCAATTCGGAGTCCGGATGAGAGAGATATGACTTCTGGAAGATCTGCAGTCGGACACGCGGTTAAACCGGGTCCCGGGGGCGGTTTGACCGGCCTACCCTGCCAAATCCGAGTTATGAGTTGTATTTCGACATGAAATTTGTATAGGCTTCGACTCCTACTGGGGCAAGACCTCCCAACCCTATATTTATGAAGGGCCACGACCGATTGAGGAGAAGATAATCGAATCTATCATTTACCTTCTACTTTTTATCCTCTCAACACCTTTTCCAACCTCCATGCTGTTCCTCTACTGATCTCCACGGTCATAGATGACGTCCTAAGGCTTGCTGGTTGACCTAGGGCACGCCAGCGACGTCCATGCCCTGACGGGGTCCCTCCCGGGCGAGAGCTTCGACGGTCTTTGCTAGTTTGCTCGTAAACTAGTCATTCTTCGCCACGTAAGTGCGTTGTTTATCTCTTTGCTGGTTTGCTCGTAAACCTAGCCGTCTGCCATCACGTAAACGTGGTATTTACCTTCCCGAACGACCATCCCGAGCCAAAACCCTAGGGGGCGGTCTAACCTCCTTGCCAGGGCGGTCTAACCTCCCTAGGCAGCATCTTTGCCTTTTTGGTTCGTTTGTGATCCGCACGCTCTAGTGCTCTCGTGTGTTGGCCATAAAAAGCGTCAACAAAAATCTATCATAAGAAACTGTACTTCCCAATGCAAAGTGTGTCATGGTAGTTTCTATACATAAAAATATTTATTGTGCTGCACATACAAAGCTGATCAGTTGTGGCACAATACCATGTGATCTACTCTACAGCTCTCAAGCACTGAAGATTTCATCCACAAACAAAACCACGTCAGGTTGATGCATATGACCATATGCATACATATATGACAAGATGCCGAAATATGAAAGCCACGTCAGGTTGAAAAAACAAATAAAGCACTCCAGGACCGGCCACAGAACCAAAAGCATACTGAACTGGCAAACATACTCAATAACAGCCATGAGTCCTCCATAGAAACATAGATATGAATTGCAAACTAAATAGATAATTAGTTTTGTGTGCTTCACGATGCTGCCATCTCCATCCATGGCACAACGGGAGGACAGATCAGAGGTGCAAGTTATACCTTCTTGAATAGGATCAGCCAAAATCACAAGAAAAAATGAGAATAACAAATAGACATTGTAAATTGGAATTTCATCGGTGGAATTGAAAGAATAAGATTAGCCGATTACTTGCCGTACCACTTTCAGTTTCCACGGCGAGCACAGACGGATGGAGATCTGGTTAATTCCACGGCCGGCACTAGCTAATCGATTTATCCCTGACTCAGAGATTTGGATTAGGGTTAAAGATTGTTGCTGGAGGAGATTTAGATGGGGATTGGGGGCGTACCTCGATTTGGACCTGGGAACTACAGCAGGCGCGACTTCGATTGAATCCAGACGAACCCGGGAACCGTGGCTGCTCCATTGAATCCTGGCGACCTGGGAACCACGGCTGCTCGATTGAATCCAGGCGAACCTGGGCAGATGCGCGCGCGGGAGCGGGTTCTGGAGGCGCACACAGGAGTTCAGGACAGAGGCGCGCGGGGGAGCTCGGGAGGGAGGCACGAAGCTGTACCTGATCCATGGAAAAGAGGGGAGACTTCCACAGTGCGGACTCCATCTGGTTTCTTCCTCCTCGGGCGCAGCGTGAACTCGACGTCTAACTTAGACATCATTTCTTGGTTTTTCATTCTCTTTCTTCAATTAATACCATGCCACATCAGCTCCACCTCAGCTAAGACTCTAGATGGAGTCTGGGTTGGGACTACTCTAAAATATCTGATATTCTGAAGATTCAGAAAACCTATAGAACTCCCGCTTGTGTAATTATAGTTCACTTTGGGGTATGCTCGAACTCTTACAACCAGGATAGTGAAATGAAGATCCACGTATTTCTTGGCTCATTAATTTGAAGCACCATAATGTTTGTTCAAACCAAATTCCTGAAACCAAAAAAGCTTAAGATTCATTTTTTAGAAGAAGCTCAACACTCGTGACCCGCCAACACAGCTTGTTGATGGGTTCAGCCCGGTTCCTCTCAGAACAAACCCCCCTACAAAGGCTTACTAAACTGTAAAGAAATAGTCTTTGGATCTTAAAATGATTACTTTTTTCTCGCATCTTCGGTTTAAGTGAATCTTGTGGTAATGGGTTCGTAACGATGAGCTTTATCTTTTAAATTTGTTCATATTTTTTTAACTATTTATTTTACTTTTCTTATATTGTTGTTTTTACACAACAACATGAGAATAATATAATAAAGAGAGATAAAATAGTATAAAGAACATTTTAAAAGATAAAGTTCATCGTTACGAACATGTGACCTCAAGAATCATCTAAATTGAAGATACAAGGAAAAAAGTAATAATCAATTAAGATCTAAGCACTAAATTGTAAATAAAAATTAAAACCACCCATTAAAATAGCTCGATTGTCAAATTTGAATGGTTTTGGTAGTTGATTGCCAAGGATACTCGGTTTTGGAGTTCAGCGACCAAAAGCAAACTGAGACAAGAGTTGGATAATCAAAATGGACTTTTTCTAAATTTGAATGATAAAACTTCTCTTTATTTCTAGCATCCACGTATTTGCATTCTAGCGTTACTAAACTTCCAAAGGCCCATTTACTACCTAGACTTCCATGGATCCACCCGGTGGTCATCGTCTTTGATCAGAGGCAAGTAATTAAACACTACCAGAAACTGGATATTTTGTGAGAGGAGTGATTTTTCGTGAGAGTGAAAAATAAACTCTCATGAAACTAATATTTTCATGAGAGTAATGTAAAACCCGCCACGAAAACGTATTTTCATGAGAGTACTCCACACAACGTCATGAAAATCAGCTCTTTTCGTGAAGGTTTACTCTCACGGACGTACAAAAGTCTCAAGAAATCCATTTGTGATGGTTTACTCTCACGAAACACCATAAAAATCACTCATGAAAACATCGATGCAGACCTAGTGGCAACATCTAATCGCGAAGGTTTACTCTCACGGAAGTACCAAAGTCTCACGAATTCCATTTGTGAAGGTCCACTCTCATGAAATACCATAAAAACAGTCATGAAAACATTGATGCAAACTTGGTGGCAATATACATTCGTGAAGGCCAACTCTCATGAAAATATCAAAGTCTCACGAATTTGATTCATGAAGGTTCACTCTCACGAAATACCATAAAAACAGTCATGAAAACACTGATGCAAACTTGGTGGCAATATACATTCGTGAAGGTCAACTCTCATGAAAATATCAAAGTCTCACGAATTCAATTCATGAAGGTTCACTGTCACGAAATACCATAAAAACAGTCATGAAAACACTGATGCAAAACTTGGTGGCAATATCCATTCGTGAAGGTGAACTCTCATGGATATATCAAAGTCTCACGAAACCCATTAGTGAAGGTTTACGCTCACGAATACCACAAAAACCACTCATGGAAACACCGATGCAACACATTGTGGCAACATCCCCTCATGAAGGTTTACTCTCACTAAAATACCAAAGTCTCACGAAATAAATTCCTGAAGGTTTACTCTCACGAAATACTATGAAAAACACTCATGAAAATACGGATCGAAATATGGGTTGCCATTTTTCAACAGAAAAATAATTCCATAAATTCTAAAAATTGAAGAACACGAACAAAAGTTTTTTCATTTTAATCTGCGGTGAAATTTTGTAACTAGTTTTTCTCCCTCGTACTAACTCCAAATGCGGTGATTCTTTTTCCTAAATGTTTCTAAAATCATGCTCTATCAATTTATTGTGTTCTTATAGATATTATTTCTTTTCATATTTTTACGTGACTTTGTTATATCAATTCAAAATTTGGATTTCAAAAAATGACAAATCCAAGCAACATTTTGAAGGAGTAAAAGATTTCAGCCGAAAAAGTCATGAACACCGAAGTTGTGCATCTCATCGAGATCTACAATTTGTATTTTGATCATTTTTTCATCAGACAAACTCATGATAATGTTGTTCATAAATTTTAGATATCTCTCCTATAGTTTATGAAACTACGAGAGAGATATCTAAAATTTGTGAACAACGTTAACATGACTTTGTCAAATGGAAAAATGACCAAAATACAAATTGTAGATCTTGTTGAGTTGTACACTTTTGATGTTCATGACTTTTTCGACTGAATTCATTTTGTTAACCAAATTTTTTTTAAAGTTGTCAAAATTTGAAATTCAAAATTTGTATCATTCGAACGAACTCATTTGTAAAAATGACCAATACATTCATGATAGAACACAATATGCTCTACAATTTTGCTGTTTATGACTTTTGCATTTGAAACACTAAAATTGGCTTAAATATAAAGTTTGTGCAAATTGAAATTAAAATTAAAATTTTCGTGAGGATAGACTCTCACGTAAAATTTCTCCAACTCTCACGAAAACTTGCTCTCCTCATTTTCGTGGGCTGAAACCGCGTCCCACCTCTCAAGAAAACTTGCTCTCCTCAATTTCGTGGGCTGAAAAATTACATTCCCGCCAAAGCCCGCCATGCATTGGCATTGGCGCCTAAGGCCAAAAAAAGGCCCGGGACAAGTTTTTTTTTTGCCCCCAAAATACACCAGATGGACACCACCCCAAACCCTATCCTCCCAGTCGCTCCTCCCGGTCGCTCCTTCCCGACCTCGCACCTCTCATCGAACAAAAAAAAACACCGCCGCCGCCCCATCCCTGTCGCCCCATGGCCGCCGCCCCATCCCTGCCGCCGTCCTAGCCAACAGCCACGCCCCTCTCTTCGGCCGCCGCCACGCCGCTCTCTCCGGCTGCCACCACCCTCTCAGGTCGCCCCCACTACCAGGCGGGAGGCCCCATGGCCGCGGTGCTTCACTAGCCGGCGTCCTAGCCAATAGTGACGCCGCCCTCTCCGGCCAGCGCTGCGCCACCCTCTCAGGTCGCCACTGCTACCCGGCGGGAGGCCCCTCGTGCTCCTGGATCCCGCCTCCACAACCCTCTGTCGAAGCTTTGAGGAGAAGGCAACAGGGTTGAGCTAGATTTGGAGGAGAACTAGTGACGTCGAGCCGGGGATTCAGGGTCGCCGATCTGGGCTTCTGCTTCAATTCAAAGGTAATAAAGCTTCGATTTCATTCCCCCCAATTTTTTGTGCCATGCTCTAAACGTTAGAGGATTATATTGTTTGAGGATTACCATTCATCTGCTGTGTTTTCTTTCTTCTATTTATGTGAGTATGCAGCAAGACAATCCTGCATTAGTAATACAAATCAGTTTGTTCCACGAAGCAAAGCATAGTAATGCGTGACATATAAAATAGCAATGATGAGCAACTTTTGGTAAGAGAAACACGTAGATTTATTAGGATGCTAAATTATATATATGCAACAAATAAAATTTGAGGCTCATTTTAGGCCACTCATTGCATCCTTAGATCCTATTGATGGGAAAGATGAATCATGGTGTCATGCAAGGTTAGCTCATTAATAGAATGTTGAAATAGTCATTGTTGTCTCAAATAAGATTGTACTTAAATATGCATAACCTTTCCTGTATGGTGTGACTTTTCAAGGCACGACAGTAGTTTTTTTGAGTGCACCCAGTCATCCTTGCTAAAGGCCTGGTTAATTGGGACAAGGAGGAACTGTAGTCCACAGGAAACAGATAAGAGTTATACAATGAACCTATGTCCAACCTTCATGAGTTTAGAACTGAGCACATAGTCAAAAAAGAGATGTGTACCCACAATTCAGTGATATCATTGGTAGCTGTAGATAGATCTCAAGCATATCATATGCACCTTTGAAGGCCACACCTGATCTATTTTTCAATCTGAACTCCAGATGATCTTTCCTTCCTGCAAAGAGATATTTATTACTTCTTGTAGCTATTATTTACTTGACTGTAGTTCTTGTTAGATTATGTATAAATAGAAGTACTTAGTACGTACCTTTTTTTTTACAGCTCTGATCCAAGACCGCGCCCTGGATCCCGCCACCACTCTTGAGCTGTCGAAGGCGAAGGTTTAAGGAGTAGAAGGCAGCAGCAAGTTCAAGCTAGTTTGGGGGAGAAGACAGCAGTGACGCCGAACTGAGGATTCAGGGTCGCCGATCTGGACTTCTGCTTCAATCCAAGTGAGGTAACAAAGCTTCATCTTCCCCCCAATTTTCTGTTGCACTGAACTCAATTGGGATTATATGGATTGTGTTGTGTGTAGTATCAATTTTGCAAGGTCTGTACTAAATCCAAAATTTGGCTCACATGTAAACATAAGTGATGCTATGGTGTGTTCATTATTAATTTACATTGGTCTATATGTGCTGAGTATCAAGTTTTCTGTTCAATATATACTAGAATATCATGCCTTGATGTTCGATGGTATGAAAAATAATGTTATATATATATATATATGTAATGTGTACTCTATGGCTGGCTACAGAATAGGCTATTCTGTAGCCACGTTATCAGATCAAACCTCCCACTGGATTCCGCGTCTCGGCTCTGTACGTATTGATGACATAGCTGCTTTTACGGAGAAGCAAATGGGTGCTGCTGCCATTAGTGCTGCCGTGCAGCTAGCGGTAATTAACCGTGTGCGGGATCACGCAGTACACAATATTAGTGTGTGGCATGCACGCATACATGCTCAGTACCAAAATACACGAACTCTGGTTTTGTCTACACGTGCACGTGCATGCAGGTTACTAGAATGCAAGCAAACTGAAGCTTTCGTGCTTGTACATACATTTACTAGAATTTTAGTAATTTTCTACATCACGTAGAATCCCTGCATGTATACGCAACATGGAGTATATATTGATTTACTACAATGGGATTATACCATTTACTAGAAGGTATGCCATGAAATTCCGACAGTTTTGACTTACGAGAATTTTGTTGATAATTTTTACTAGTCTATGCCCCTTATATGCCATTTTTCTATTTTACATTATTTCTATAAATAATTTACTGCATTATATGTACCTTGTATATGAATTACTACACAATGCATGCCTAGTACTAACTGTAAATTCACAGTAAATTTACTAGAGGCTGTGGCATAATAATCAGGCACCGGTTATGAGAATCATAGTGATTTTGTAATCAGTTAACTGTAACGTACGAGAATTTTGTAAATGATTTACGACATTTTTATAATATTTTGGATTCTAGGAAACTCGGCATATATATATATATATATATAGTAACTTGATTACGCCATATTGAAAAATTCTTATTTGGTAACTTGATGGCACCATTCTGGAAAATTGATGGCGTTATTGTGTCAAACCTGCACAAGCAAAAGGCACTCACTTGAACGAAAGCAAAGCGTACAAAGTCCTTGTATTCTCGTAACTTGTATGTATGCTGCACTTGCACGTACGTGTAAACAAAACCTGGCGTGCCTCCATGTGAACAAAATTTAAATAGGATACAGATACATGTTTTGATTACGAGAATCTAAAAATCTGGATCGGAATTTTCTTTAGATCAGTTTAAATACTATGCAATAATGACCTTGAACTTTGCTCCTTGCAGTCAAGTGCTAGTAACGACCGTGAGCCTAGACGGCCAGCTCGTTGGAAGGGGTCCCCTATTAATTAGGCCAAATTGGCAGGGATACGTGGACCTGGTTAGTGGCCAATCAAAATGCGCCACGTGGTCTGGCTATAGAATAAGCTATTCTATAGCCGGCCACAGAGTATACTCTCCCTATATATATATATATATATATTTATTGTTTTTCTTTATTTGATAGCTGTGTAGATTTGTTCTATATCTAAAATTATATATTTTTAATAAAACCAGAACAAAGGGAATGGCAGAACGTGACTGGATGTACACTGGTTGGTCTCGTGCACATCCCCCCTCTAATGATTGGATAGACAATACAAACCAGTTTTTGGATCGTGCCTTCTCTATGCCTAATCTAGTTGAAGACAACACCATTAAGTGTCCTTGCGCGGTATGTCGCAATTGTGTTAGGCACAATAGGTTAACAGTAGAGATGCACTTGTGTAGAGTTAGGCAATCAACCACCGCATGGCATCCTTGTTTCTTTTTCTTTAAATCCTAGCTCTCGCCTGATTCACCATCAACCATTCCTGTTAAATACTTAAATCTAATGAAGTAAAATTAGCTCTCCTGTTTTAGTATTGCAATCAGCTCTCCTGCAGGCTCTAAAGCCACTTTTAATATGATGAAATAAAATGTTGTGTACTGCTGTGTATAAATGCATTCGTATTTTGTTTCAGGCTAACTACAGTGCAAGAACAGAACTACCTGAGAATTCTAAAGATCTAGATGCATAGGCATTGTATGCCATAGAACGTGGAATGGCCCATGGCAGAGTGCCAATAGGTGATGGTTGTGTGGACAAGCAAGCACTTGCAGCAACAGCTAAAGCTCGTCGTTCTTCATCAAGAACTGCTGCTTATCAAAACATGATAGATGAATATGAGCAGTTGCATGAGAGGAATGATGCCTTGGAACAAACAAATAAGAAATTGAATGAGAATAATGAGATTCTCATTGAGGAAAATAGTGTTAATCGTGCGCTTATGATGGTAAGGAACCACCTGCTGATCTGATGGATTTGAATAAGTACTGACCATATGCATTCGATTTCACGTGCTTACACATAAAAAATTTCAGAAAATTTTTGAAGATCTTCGTAAGGAACCACCCGCTGATCTGATGGAACGTTTAGCAAATCTTGAAGCCCGTTGTCATCAGGTAAGTGTGGTTCTATTCACCAAACCTGAGCTTGTCTTCAGGTTGCTCTCCATTTAAAAGGATCAGATCTCTGTCTTGTTTTGCCATGAGTAGATCAAAAAGTACTTTTAGTGCAGTTTACTTCCTTCAGGTTGCTTCATAATCTTTGACTGTATGTGAATCTGTGATGTGGAACACATGCATTAGTCACGATTCTTCCTACTTGATCTGCAGAAAGTTCACAGCTGTTTTGAACTCCTATTATTTTTGGTTCCAAGTAATAAAGCTATACGTTTCAATAAAGCTAGGGGGCCACTCGACCTGAAACCAAATGATAGCATCCATGCATGCATTTCATGAAGTCAAGTAAATAATAGATCGATGCATAGCTGATTGGCTTCTCCCTTTTATTAGATGTAATTAGTAGTAGAAAAGAATATTTGTGAACTGATCATGCATAGTGTGGGGGCTGATCTAATCTTTGAGTTATTTGTATGCACAAAAATGTATAATGGCTGATCTGATCTTTTTACTTGAACACTGAAATGTTTCAAACACACTTGTTCTTTTTTAGGTCTCTATATCATCACATGTTGCCACTCATCCTCTTGAAATGCTTAGCGGTGCCAATGACATAGTCACTGATGATGATGACTATGACTACAATGAGATGGATGACAGTAACAGCTATGATGATGACTCTAATGAAGATGATTGTGGTTCTGATGATTCAAGGGGCAGTGAAGATGACATGAGGGGCAGTGAAGATGACATGAGGGGCAGTGAAGATGACATGAGCAACCATGAAGAGGAGGATGGCTGCAATCACAATGAGGACAGTGGGGCTGATATCACTGATAACTAATGCAATGGATGTGACTGAAACTTGACCATTGCTAACCTTTTGGCTTCTTTTGCTAACCAGCCATGCTTGCCCATGCTTTAAACACTTGGATAGAGTATGTGTATGTGCTGGAACCTTGTCCTTCTTTTGGTGTTGTAGTAATTATGTGTATGTGCTGGAACTTGTAATATTGGAAGGTTAGGACTATGTGTTGGAACTTAACATGATGGATGTCTAAGACAACCTTTTAATGTAGTGGTTGGACACTTGGATGGAGTAAGAATGTAATGCAATTGGAATCAGACATATATATGCATTATATGCTTGTTGGATTGACATTTGGATCATGTGTGTATTTGAAATTTGGTTTGAGCAGCTCCTGTTATGTTATTTTCATGACAGGCATTGACTCTCATGAAAATATACTTTTGTGATGGTCTGGACATATTTTTGTGATGGTGTTCTCTCATGAAATACTATATTTCCTGTTAAATACTTAAACTCTCACGAATTTCATTGTGTGAGTGTGACTCTCATGAAAATACCATAGCTCTCATGAAATAATTCCGTGACACTGAGCTCTCACGAAATACCATAAGTCTCATGAAATAACTTCATGACGGTGTCCTCTCACAAAATACTGTAAGTCTCACGAAATAACTTGGTGACGGTGGCCTCTCACGAAATGCCATAAGTCTCACGAAATAACTTGGTGACGGTGGACTCTCACGAAATGCCATAAGTCTCACGAAATAACTTGGTGACGGTGGTCTCTCATGAAATGCCACAAGTCTCACGAAATAACTTCGTGACGGTGGCCTCTCACGAAATATATAAAAACCGCCATGAAAATAACGATGCAAATTTGACAGCAATGCTCTTTTTATGAGAGTGACCGTCACGGTGAACTCTCATGAAAAGAATCTGTGGCGGTGAACTCTCATGAAAGTGTGTATTTCATGAGTCTAATACTGTGACAAGTTATGCGTGACGGTGTACTCTCACGCATTATCACTACTAGGGAAAGAGGCTTTCGTCCCAAGGCAAAAATAACATTAGTACCGGTTCTGTTTGCCCCCCGGTACTAATGTTGCAAGAACCGGTACTAATGTCCCGTGCCAAAAAGGAGGCGGGCGGAGCCATCCCGTGGCAAACATTAGTACCAGCTCTTATTGAGCACCGGTACTAAAGTCCCACATTAGTACCGGTGCACAATATGGGCCGGTACCAATGTGTGGGCGGGACATTAGTACCGGCCCGTATTAAGAGCCGGTACTAATGTAGCCACATTAGTACCGGCTCTTAATAAGGCCCGGTACTAATGTCCAACGGCTATATCTCAGCTTCTTCCTCCTCCAGCCCGAGCCCCCCACCTTCTTCCTCCACTTCGACCTCCTTCTTCTCCATGGCGCCCTACACTACAAGAAACTATTTATTCCGTGACGAAAATTTCACGACGTTCTCAGAGAACATCACGAAGAGCATTGCGTCTGCAACGTATTCCTGTTTTTCGTCACGGATGTGCACTGATGGATATTCAAGCCCAGAATACTGAGATGTATTCCTATTTTTCATCACGGATGTGCACTGATGGATATTCAAGCCCAGAATACTGCGATGTATTCCTGTTTTTCGTCACGGATGTGCACTGATGGATATTGAAGCCCAACAAACTACGACGATTTGTTAAATTCATCGCGATCCGGCCCACAACACTGCGAAGTTTGAGCAGATTCGTCACGATCAACATATAAAATTTGTCTATGACGTTTGAGCACCCCGACCACGCCCTGGCCACAGCCAGCCGGCCACAGCCACAGCCAGCCACCCCCGGCCAATGCCACGTGGCCGCGCCCGGCCATGGCCACGCCCAGCCGGCCCCTGGCCACGGCCGGCCGCGCCCCAGCCAGCCCCTGGCCACGCCCAACCAGCCCCTGGCCACGGCCGGCCGCGCCCCAGCCGGTCGTGCCCCAGCCGCGGCCACGCCCGAGCACGGCCACAGCTAGGGCCCCTGGTCGCAGAAAAAAAAGAAAAAACATGGAGGCATCAGGAATCGAACCTGAGACCAACCGTTGAGGAGATAGAGAAGTTACCACCATGCTACGTAACCATTGATGTTCAATTTGTAGTATTTATTTTATTTGAATCACTCTTGTCGACACTATTGTTTGCCACACGAGCGCCACCTCAGCCAGGCGCCACACGTCATTGCCACGCGCGAGCCGCGCCACCTCACCCGGCCATGTCATCAATTAATAAAAAAATTAAAAAACAAACCAAGCAAACCAGGGGGAGGGTGGTTCGAACCCAAGACCACCGGCCTCAAGAGGTGCAACAACTACCACTCCATCACTTCGACGTTTTGGTTTAATTTGATGATAGTTTGTTACATATACTAGCGACTGAGCTTCGGGGCTACGTGGCAGCCCAGGGATGGTCGAGTTGCTTCACCGGGACCACGTGGCGCACGCTGAGCTTGTTTTTCCCATCGTTTTTCTTTTTAATCTACATTTAAAATTTGAAACTGGTGTTTCTCAGTCATAGTAACTCCAAATTCATTGATTCTTTTTTCTGATTTTTTGTAAAATCATGATCTTTCATGTAATATGATTGGTTTGCATATTAATTGCTATTTCATTTATCTTTTTATATAGCTTCTTTTCTTCCACCTAAGTATCAAATAAAAATAACATATTTTTGAATAAATTTGCAAATGTAACTTTATATTTTCTCGTATTAAGACCAAAACAAGGTTGTGTCCAAAATTTAGCTGCATGCGAGTTCAACAATATTATAAGGTGTACAAACTTTGAAGGTTTGACTATAGTTGTAAGAAATTATGTGAGAGATGTACCCATTTATGAACAACTATAGTCTCACTTTGTTGAAACCACTTAATTTTTTTATGGCAAGATTGTGGACCAAAAACATGCTGTTATACCAATTTGTAGAATTTTCTGACCAAATTTAGATATTATTATAATTATTATGTTGTACTTTTGAGATAAAAGTTTGAATGTTCCTTAGAACTCAAATTGAATTTGTCATCAATCTCCAAAACATGACCTAAAACGGAACATGGAAGCCTAAATATGATTTTTGTGAAATTTTTTCAGTTTTATTGGAGGTACACATAGGTCAACTTGGAATTACTTTTGGTAAGCATGTAGAAATTCAATTAAATGATAGAAAATAGCAGATGTATTCGAAAAATCTTGAAACTCCTATATTGCAACTTAAATGTTGTCTATTACATGTGAAAACTGTGTTGGCGGTATATAAGGTAAATAATTTTTGAAGTTACTTCATAATGACATCTTAATTAGGTATTTAAAAATAGAAAAACAACTTTTTAAAAGAAAAAATGGTAATGTAACTTCGTATTTGCTAATGTTATGGTCAACATAAGGTTGTGTCCAAAAATATTATGAGGTATTCAAATCTCAAAGTTTGACTTTGAGTTTTAGGAAACTATAAGAGGGATGTCTCCTTTTGCGAACAATGTACGGTCCTACTTTCTTTAAACCATTTAAATTTTTTATGGAAAGATTGTGGACCAAAAACATGCTGTTTTGCCAATTTGTAGAATTTTCTGACCTAATTTAGATATTATTGTATTTATTATGTTGTACTTTCAAGATAAAAGTTTGAATGTTCCTCATAACTCATATTGAATTTCTCATCAATCTCCAAAACATGGTATAGAATGGAACATAGAAGTTTCAATATGATTTTTGTGAATTTTTTCCAGTCTTATTGGAGGTACATGTAGGTCAACTTGGAAATACTTTTGAAAATTACGCAGAAATTCATATAAATGATAGAAAATAGCAAATATATTCCAAAAATTCTTGAAACTCCTTGGTGACAACATATACGTTTTATTTTACATGTGAAAAATAATTTTGTGACTATAACATAATTATTTTTATGTGTTACTTCACAATTGTGCAGTAAAATGAAAAGGAAAAAGAAAAAAAATTAAATGTGAAGAAATGAAATTGGCCCATTTCGGCCCAAATGGTCCAGTCATTTCAGACCATTCATTGTGGGTTGGATGGCTCTGACCGCATTCCCTTCGTATATAATGCGCACTGTCCCACCCATCCCGAACCCTAGCACCACTCCGCCACGCCCCGCGCCCCCGCAGACCCTCTCTCTCTCTTCCTCCGCCGCATCCTTCTCGGCCTGCGCCTAGCCTCCACCTGCTGCTCCCGCCCAACTCTCAGCCGCCCTCCCCACATCTGGCCGCGCCTGCGCCACCTTCTCCCTCTCCTCCGTCCCAGCCCCGAGTCCGAGCTCTGGCCCTCCCTACCACTCATCCTCGCCCCCAATCCCTTCGCGCGCAGCAGATCTGCACGGGAGGGTCTCGGCCACCCCCTTCTCCTTGCCTCCCCCTCTCAGATCTGCAGGGCGAGCTCCACCGGCCGGTCGAGAGACCGGCCTTGACTACGCAGGACGGGAGGCAGCACGCTCGCAAGGAGCGGCAGGCCATGGCTGCAGCTGCAGGTCCAAATATGCGGTGGCCGCAAGCCTTCCCTCCGGCAACACGCCATCTTCCTTGCAGCTGCCCCGCCGCTCGCCTCGCATTCTCCGCCCGCACCCGCACCGCGTTCCCCGGCCGCAGCTGGTGCTGGCCTCCTCCGTCAACACGCCGCTAGGTACGGCTGCTGCCATCCCTCCCTCTCTGCTTTCGTTCCCCATCCCTTAGCCTCCTTTCATTCGCAATGGCTGCCATCCCCTCTCTACCTTTTGCACCGCTCCTTGCCACCCCGTCCTCATCCTCTCCTTCCCCGCCCAGGAGGCACTACAGCGGCACGGAGCCCCGTCTGAGGCACCCACGAGTACCACCAGGAGACGCTCGACAACCTCCGACAGGCCATGCACAACACCGGCATCCTGTGCGCCACCATGCTCGACACCAAGGTTCGTCCGTCAACCCATGCCTCTTGAGTAGTAGTACTACGCTGCTGCTTCACTCGGTTGGTTGGATACTCAGATCGGGGCAGGCGGGTAGGGGTTGCTTTCCGTCTGCCACCGGAGGATTTGAACCAGGATCTGCGGATCTGTTGTGTAGGCGAGCTATATAGGTCGGTCAAAGGTGGTTACTAGAATGTTTCCAGGGTCTAGATTTCGCCTTTTAGGGATTATTATTGCCTAGTACGTATTCCTCAAGCACTAGTATGCGCGTTTGCCATTTGTCGACATGCTGCTTGCTGTCACGTATGTGAAAAGGAAGTGCTTATTTCGGATTTTGTTTGTCCATTAGCACTTTCAGTTGTGTGTGCAGAGACAGAGTGTATGTACTCCAGTGTTGCTCTGCATATAGAATATTCAGCTGCTTTAGAGTTAGATGATGAAGATTGCTAGACTTCTAAGTCGAGTGTTTCGAGTCACCGATGTTTTGATCTCAGTGGTGTTGGTAGGAAGTTTAGATCTTCCTCTTAAGTTAATTACTGCATAGGCCATATAATAATATGAAACTAAAGCATCCTTACAGTAGCTGTTTCCTTAAACAAATGGCCATGCATCCTTACTGCTGCTGCTTGCATGTGGAATGGCCATGCATTTATGTAATTCTCTCTTGAACCTGTAATTCCCTTATAAATGTGTAAATGCACATATAAGCCTGTGGAATTGGTTCTGTACGGAATTGTCATGCATTGTAAGTACTGTAGAAAATGCACATATAAACCTGTAATTCTCTTATGCTCTGAAAGGCTGAAAATAAAATTGGACCTGTAGACTGAAGTATAGCTATTGAAGTTTGTCTTGTGTATTCCATTTCATTTCTTCTCTACTGAAGTTTGTCTTGTGTATTCCATTCCATTTCATTTCCTGTTATTTGATATTGTCTATGTGTGGTCAGTCTTTGTCGCTTGTTACTGTGAATGTAATGAGAATATATATATTACCCTGTGAATCATATAAGCACTGACAGATCAGACTAGAATGTTGACTCTAATTTCCTGGTTTAGCTTGTCTTTTAAGTTGCCTATATATGAATTCAAGATCTTTCATAATCTGTGCAAACTCTGATATTCCAGATCCATCTTGATGCTAGCAGTTAAATTAACCAAACAAATTGAGTACTACTCTAGTAATTTAACTGATGAATTATATATACACGTTGTATGACCAATCTGTGAGTTTGTGCAGCAAATATTTGTGGAGATGACGCAGGTAAAGAACGAGATGGACAAGCTGGAGACGGGCATCAGGAGGTACAACGGTGATGACCTCTCCTCCCTCACCCTCGACGAGATCCACGACCTTGAGCAGCAGCTCGAGTACGCCGTCAACAAAGTTATGTTGTTCTGAACTTCTGATGCTCATGCATATGATCATTGATCAATGGATGTGGTTTGTCGGTAGAGCATGTTTCCAAGTGCAGATTTCATGTGTTGTCTCAGATATTGCTCTCATATGCTCTACTATAGGCTAAATTAGCACAACAAGCTTCTTTTTGCGTCATTCCTATTCTGCTGATTTATGCAAACAATAGTGCCAATTGTATGCCTATAGTGATACTTTCATTGTACAATGCACACTTTATCTAGAACTCTAGTTTTAGTTTGGTTTCCCTTTATATATACCTTGCCAGAAAATTCAAAGTTGAGTTATCCTGTATTTGATTGTGTTTTCTAATTGGATTCTGGTTTGGCCCTTTGTGGAAATCTGTCACTCTTGGATCTGTTTGCTGCTTATTTTCTTGTGATTGTTCCCTCTAGTGCAAAGTGTCTACTAATTTGAATTTAACAAATGTACAAATGTGAATTTGTGATCCACCCAATGTTAGATGCTAGCCTAGGCCTATATGTTAGAACATATTGTTTAGTTAACTTTTATTATTTTTGTTAAAATGTAATTACAGTTCAAGCATGACATGTTCTTTTTTTATTTCAGGATTTATACGAACTCGCAAGGAATCAGAGAAAAGAGTAGCAGAATAACAAAGAGGAAGGTGTAGTGTTTTAGGAATGGTAGACATCTGAAAGCATGTGTTATCTGCTTCAATATCTGATTGTGTTTGCTGGGTTTTTTTTTGCCCAAAGATTGTATCTGATTTGATGATGTAAGTTAAAAATGTACCCTCTGATAAATGGGCTGAAGATGGGCTAATTTTGCTAATTTTATGCTGAAATATAATTCTGAAATGGGCTGTGGTGGGCCAGAATTTGTATCTGCTGGGCTTAAATTTTTTGCCACGTCATCATCTACGTAGGGTGCCACATCATCATCCACGCAGGGTGCCACATCATCGTCCACGTAGGATGCCACGTCATCATCCACGTAGGATGCCACGTCATGGTCCACGTAGGATGCCACAACTGCCATGTCTGTAGCAATCCGCGACGATTTATTTTGTCACGGATAGTGGGCTATGGGTTGGACTGCATGGGCTTCGAGCTACTCCGTGACGATCCAGATACGTCACGAACTGCGACGTTTAGTAAGGAATGCGGTAGATTTAATCAATGACGCTCATTCCACCACGAAAACTTAAATCGTCGCGGATGCTGATTTGCGACGAATTTTATTTAATCTGCGACAAAATGATAGCGTCACGGAATAAATGATTTCTTGTAGTGCTAGAGGAGCTTTTGCCGGATTTGCGACCATTTCTCGACGATTTCACTCGTTGAAGTGGTCTAGAGGTTAGTTACTTCATCCTCCCTTGATTCATGCTTATTTTTTTGTTTTTCATTGGTTGAAATAGGAGTATTTTAGCACTTTAAAATGAACTAAGAATAGGGGATTTTAGCACTTTAAAATAGGAGTATGTTCTAATAGAATTGATTGAAATAGATGTGCCGTGTTTGTTGGATGCGATGTTCTATATGATGATACAAATTATTTTTTTTTGCATTATTTTTTATAGAATTAAATATATTAAATGCTTTAGATGTACTTACTAAGAGAAACGACTAGAATATTAATATTAGAATTAGAGAAATAATTTATTAGTCAAAAAAATAGTTTGCTTATAATAATAATAATTTAAATTGAAATATAGTTTTCTCATTATAAAAAATTTTTTCTTATAAGAAAAACATTTTCTTAAGAAAAAAAAGTTTCTTTATTAGGAAAAAGTTTTCTTCAATACCATCAAAATGGTTTTTTCTCATTAGAAAATTAGAAATAAGTTTATACTTGATGTGGAATATGGATTTAAGTAGTTTGAATTTGTGTAACATAGTCTTCCATTCATTATTTAAACACCAGTACCGAGTCAAAAATGGTTTTCTCATTACAATAGTTATTTCTTAGTTACAAAAATAGTTTCCTCCATAGAAAAATAGTTTTCTTCATTAGAAAAATTGTTTGCTCATTAGAAAATTAGTAAAAAGTTTATATTTCATGTGGAATATGGATTTTAACAGATTGGATTTATGTAACATAATCACTTGCCTTCATTTAAACACTAGTACGTACTCATTAGAAAATAGTTTCCTCATTACAATAATACTTTCTTAGTTAGAAAAAGAGTCACCTCACTATAATCTTGTTTATATTTTATGTGGAATATGGATTTGAACACTATGAATTAGTGTAACACATATAATCTTGAACTTGTTACATGATAATAATATATTTTATTCGGTTATATATTCTTTATTTGTAGATGGACCGGCAATGGATGTACACTGACAAGAGAATATCCAATGAATTCTTTAATGGGCTTCGTGGATTTCTAGAAGTAGCAGAATCGAACAAGCCCCCGTCCGGTTTCATTAATTGTCCATGCAGAAAGTGCAGTAATTTGAAGGATTTCTCAACGACCAAGACTCTTCACGATCACCTATACAAATGGGAATTCATGCCAAACTATTTTGTTTGGACAAAGCATGGGGAGAGAGGGGTTATAATGGAAGATGACGAAGAAGAAGACGACAATATTCCTGATTGGATTCAAGAAGGTACCTTTGCAATGGGAGATGATCCAATGGGTGGGGATGATGTTGCAATAATTGAGGGAGAGCCTGAACAAGGAGAAGATGAGCCGCTTGATGATCTAGGTTAGGTGTTGCGAGAGCAGAAGGAAGATTGCGAAAAGGTGAAGGAGGCAAAGAAGTTTGACCGTATGTTAGAAGATCACAAGAAACCATTGTACCCAAATTGCAAAGAGGGGCACAAGAAGTTGTGTAGCACATTGGAAATGCTGCAATGGAAGGCTAAACATGGAGTTTCTGACAAGGGCTTCGATGAGTTAATGATGATCGTAAAGGACATGCTTCCAGAGGAGAACGAATTGTCGGAGTCAACGTACGGAGCTAAAAAGGTCGTTTGTCCTCTGGGTTTGGAGGTTCAAAAGATACATGCGTGCCCTAATGACTGTATCCTTTACCAAGGAAAAGAATATGAAAAATTGGAGGCTTGTTCTGTGTGCGGAGCGCAGCATTATAAGATCCCACGAGATGACCCTTACGATGTTGAGGGGGAGAAGCAGAAGAAGAAGAAGAAAATTCCTGCTAAGGTAATGTGGTACTTTCCAGTGATACCACGGCTGAAGCGTTTATTCAGGTGCAAGGCTAATGCAAAGTTGATGCGTTGGCACAAAGAAGATCGTAAAGCAGATGACAAGATCAGACATCCCGCTGATGGGTCGCAGTGGAGACTAATTGATAGAGAATTCCCTGAGTTTGCAGAACACGCAAGGAACATTCGGTTTGGTTTAAGTACGGATGGATTCAATCCATTCGGTGAGTTCAGTAGTGGTCATAGCACTTGGCCTGTGACCTTATGCATATTCAACCTTCCGCCATGGCCGTGCATGAAAAAAAAGTTCGTCATGATGCCAATAATCATCCAAGACCCAAAGCAGCCAGGCAATGACATCGATGTTTATCTGAGACCGTTGGTTGAGGATCTTAAAATGTTATAGAAGAAAGAAGGTGTACCTGTGTGGGATGAGGACAAACAGGAGACCTTCAATCTACAAGCGTTGCTGTTTGTCACCATCAATGATTGGCCGGCACTTGGTAATCTAGCAGGACAAACAATCAAGGGATACCGAGCATGCATGCACTGTTTAGATGATACTTGCAGTGTGTATCTAAAACACAATAAAAAGATTGTGTATTTGGGCCATCGTCGATTTCTTCCTCCTAAGCACCCGTTAAGAGAAGAAGGAAAAAAACATTTTGAAGGTGTTGGAGAAAAACGTAAGAAGCCAGTGCACCATGATGGTAAACTTGTATTTCCTAAGGTGAAAGATTTGAAGGTAGTGTTTGGGAAGGCTTCTGGTGCCAAATCTGTTCCAAACGACAAGGATGGACGTGCACCCATGTGGAAGAAGATGTCAATATTTTGGGAGCTTCCTTATTGGGAAATCCTTTAGGTTCGCAATGCAATTGATGTGATGCATGTGATGAAGAATTTTTGCGTGAACTTCCTTGGCAACCTAGGTGTATACGGAAAGCCAAAAGATACAATTGAAGCTCGTCGGGATCTTAAATTTATGAAACAGCGAAAAAACCTGCATCCCGAAAAGAGAGATAAGGGAAATTGGTTGGCCCCTGCTAGTTACACCCTCGGCAAGGAAGAGAAGAAGATGATGTTTGATTGTTTGAACAGTATCAAGGTCCCGATTGGCTACTCCTCAAATATACAACGAATAATAAATTACAAAGAGAAAAATTCATAAATCTGAAGGCTCATGACTGCCACGTGTTGATGACACAATTGCTGCCTGTTGCACTAAGGGGTAATATACCAGAGAATGTGAGATTGGTAGTCGTCAAGGTTTGTTCATTCCTCAACCAGATCTCTCAGAAGGCAATCCATCCAAAGAATCTAGTGCAGTTGCAGAAAGATGTCATGCAATGCCTCGTCAGCTTTGAGATGATCTTTCCACCCTCTTTCTTTACTATCATGACCCACCTTCTAGTGCACCTAGTTGAACAGATTTTTATCCTCGGGCCTGTGTATTTACACAACATGTTCCCTTTTGAGCAGTTGATGTCTACTTACAAGAAGTATGTCCGTAATCGTGCTCATCCCGAAGGAAGCATCGCAAAGGGATATGCTACATAGGAGGTGATTGAGTTTTGTGTCGACTTTATTGATGAGCTTGCTCCTATTGGACTCCCTGTATCACACCATGAGGGGAGACTCAGGAGAAAGGGCACACTAGGGAAGAAAACTCGGATGTATATGGATGAAACGTTATTTCGTACAGCACATTCCTTTGTCCTGCAACAATCATCCCTAGTGGCTCCATACTGGGAGGAGCACAAGTCCATTGTACGGGCCTCAAACAAAGGGAAGTCAGAGGCCTGGATTACACGTCATCACAATGATAATTTTGCATCATGGTTACAGAGAAAACTTATGGGTGATAACACTATTGGAGAGCAACTGCAATGGTTGGCTAGAAGTCCATCTATCTCAGTACTTACATTCCAAGGATACGAGATAAACGGATACACATTCTACACGAGAGCCCAAGACCAAAAGAGCACAAACCAAAACAGCGGTGTCCGTATAGATGCAATAGACAACGAAGGAAATGAACAAACATACTATGGTGTCATTGAAGAGATATGGGAATTGGACTACAGACCTTTAAAAATCCCTCTTTTTAAGTGTCAGTGGGTTAAAAACCCTACAGGAGGTATAATGACAGACAAATTTGGGATGACAACAGTGGATCTCAACAAGATTGGATACAAAGATGAACCGTTCATCCTAGCGAATGATGTGACTCAAGTTTTCTATGTGAAAGACATGTCGAGCAAACCACCAATAATAAAGAAAGGTGATGATAAGGGTGTTGTTAATAATGAGCCAAAGCATCACAAAGTTCTACCGGGAAAAAGAAAAATTGTTAGAGTTGAGGACAAGACTGACATTTCAGAAGATTATGATCAATTCGATGGTCTTCCTCCATTTTCAGTAAAGATTGACCCAAGCATCCTGTTAGCCGAAGAGGACACTCCATACCTACGTCATGATCACAACCAAGGGACATTCGTGAAGAGGAAGATTGTTAATGTTGCATTAGATGATGATGTATAATACGTACCAAAGTATTGTAATATTTGAATGAACTAGTATTTTGCTACATTATTAACAAAACTTTCAATAATTTCACTTTTTTAGCATTATCAGATATTAAATAATAAATTTACGTAAAAACATACATGAGCAAGACTAAATCATGATTTTTATATTAATTACACTGGATGTACTATTTAAAAATGATTTTGCATGAGAAAAATAAAATTATTTCCGTTTGTTAAAGTCAAGAACAAAAAAAGACAATTTAGATGGTATTAGTAGCTTATTGATAAAAAAATTTTAATTTTGATTGTTAAATTTAGAATGTCATAGTATCTATGTAAAGAAAATTAACTAAACTTGTTCTACCATTTTATGTGTTGTATATGATTTTCCATAAATAAACTACAATATAGAAAATGAAAACGAAAAATAAAAGGTAAACAGTAGGCAACAAAATGAAAACAACATTAATACCGGTGCTAAAATAGCACCGGTACTAATGTGCTTCTCCATTTGGCGGCAAATGAAAAGTCACATTAGTACCGGTGCTCAACTAGCACCGGTACTAATGTGGACATTAGTACCGGGCCTCAACAAGCCCCGATACTAATGTCCACATTAGTATCGGTGCTAGTTTTGCACCGGTACTAATGTGGGGAGGTTATAAGGCGGCGCCCCCTTCTTCCCCAACACTTAGGCCGCAATTCCCCCCTCCCGTGTCGTCGTCGCCACCCTGTGCTGAGCTCGTCGTCGTCGATCGGAGCGCCACCGGTGCCCCGCGCCGCCTCTCGTCTCCGCCGGCGTCGTCGTCGCGCCTCCACTCCGCGCCTGTCCCACCGTCCGCCGTCCGCGCGCCGCCGTCGCCGCGCCCGCCCCGCCGATGTACACACGTGCGCGCGCCGCCGTCCGTCCGCGTCGTCCGGCGCCGTCGCCGCCCGTCCCGCCCCGCCGTCACCGACCGCCCCCGCCGTCCGCCGCCGCGCTGTCCGCGTCGTCCCGCCTCCGCCCCGCCATCGCCGACCACCCCCGCCCCGCCATCCCCGCCGTCCGTCGTCGCCGACCGCCCCCGCCGCCGCGCCGTCGCCGCCGTCCGGTATGCGCAGTGTCCCGGCCGGCCGCGCTCAGCTCGCGCGCGCGCGTCGCGCCCCTGCTGCGGCGCCAATTGGGGGCTGACGTCAGCCCCCTTTTTTTATATAGAATTTATATATAAATTTGGCATTTAGAAATAGATTTCGAATATATAGATTTAGAATTCAGAAATATAGATTTAGAATTTAGAAATATAGATTTAGAATTTAGAATTTAGAAATATAGATTTAGAATTTAGAAATATAGATTTAGAATTTAGAATTTAGAAATATAGATTTAGAATTTAGAAATATAGATTTAGAATTTAGAATTTAGAAATATAGATTTAGAAATGGATTTAGAATTTTGGTGTAAATGTTATTTAGAATTTGATTTAGAATTCAATTTGGATGTTGATTTAAATGCTATTTATATGTGGATGTAAATGTTTTTTAAATGTGGATGTAAATGCTATTTAAATTTCAAATTGACATGTTCGGCTCGACTCGCTCGCAACTCCCCCGCAACGCTCCCGACCCTCCCGCCACGCTCCCGAACCCCCCCCCCCCGCCACGCTCCTGACTCCCCGCCACGCTCCCAACCCCCCCCCCCCGCCCCGCTCCCGACCCCCGCCACGCTCCCGAACCCCCCCCCCCCCGCCACGCTCCCGACTCCCCGCCACGCTCCCCACTCCCCCGCCACGCCCCCGCCACATTATTATTTTTTGTCCACATATTATTTTTTGTCCTCATATTAATAGTCTCATCATTGGAATAGTTTGTCCTCATATTATTTTTTGTTACATTATTTTAGTTACAATGGTGCGAACAGAAGAGGACTGTCGGGGTTCTCTACCGCCGGCAGTAGATTTGTATCGAATCGTGAGTCGGATCCGGATGGTCGACACGAGAGACACAAGGGTTTTATACTGGTTCGGGCCTCCGGAGAGTAATACCTTACGTCCAGTTCTGAGTACTCGTGTTCCTATGCCGGGGCTGTCTGTAGTAGGGGTTACAAACTTGGTGATCGGTCCTCTTTATGTACGTTGCACCCCTCAACCTTTTATAGTCACAAGGGTGAGGGGCAAAGAAGGAAAACGAAAACAAGCTACAGTGCTATGGCGTTGTGAAGTCTTTTCCGTCATTGATGTCCGTCAGGCGTAGTGGGAGGGCGCTGAGCTGTGGTGTTGTCGGAGGCCGCCGCGTGGGCTGCTGCCACTGTTCATCCCGGGCACTTGGCACCTCCTCTGAGTAGTTCATACGGTGACTCAGCCCTCTTGAGTACGTTTTAGGCCTGCAACGTTATGGCCTAAGAGCTGGTAGATATAATCGAGTACCTGTTCTGACGGGGTGGTGTGTAGCTGGCGTTGGATGTGACGGTATGTCGGGGGTCGTGGGGGGTGCACTGTGCGCCATTACAGCCCCTGCCAGACCCTGCCGTCCTCCCGTCGCGCCAGCTGTGGTCTTTGCATGGCGTGGAAAACGGTGTCACGCGTGTCATCGCGGAGAAGCTTGGGGGGCTGGGGCGGCGCCACATTCGTGTGGGGCCCCTGCCCCATGCTCCGGCTCCTCCGTGGGGGCTCCGCCTTAGTCGGAGACGGAGATTACTCGTGCGAATGAGTAGTCGGAGGCGGGGCGGTGCGTACTTGGAGACGACGTGTTCTCGTGCGAGGCGGAGAGTACTCGTGCGAAGCAGAGGGTACTCGGAGCCGAGGCGAACTCGTGCGAGGCAGAAGATACTCGGAAGTGGGGAAGTCTTGTCAGTGAGGGTCTTGACGAAGATCTGCATCCCTCCCTGTCCTGGATCTTAGCCTTCACATTGTCAATGGTGTCAAAGGACTCCATCTTCGAGGTAATTATCTCGTTGCTTAGGGGGCCCTAATCCAGGCCCTCGTCAAGGACCGAGAAGCGGAGCAAATGATCATGGATTTAATTGCTCGCAATACTATGATTGATGCACCGAATGAGCAAGAACAGGATCACAGAGAGGCCGACAGCTACCTGAACATGTTTGCTGATGGCAACGAGAGGGAGCAACCAATTGTTCAAGGAAGCAATGATGGAGAACCATCCGAGGTATAATTAATAAAAACCAGTACCTTGTCATGATTTTCGAGGAACCTACTAATTATAGAAAATGACTTAATAGTTCTTAAATTTCCACGAGCCTGCATCGAGCAGCAAGAAGAAGCTGGGTAGGAAACGCGGCCCAAAGAAGAAGCTAGATGGGCGTTTCATCATCACGGAAGTATCTCCCGATGGGAGACCGTTAGCTCCACTTGAAAATGTTGTCAAGTTGGTAAATCACATTGGGGCTCTTGTTCGGGACAACATCCCAATAAGCTTTCGGTTTCGGAAAGCGGCTGACGCACCTGACTTGCTACCCGAAGAAGGTGATCAAGCAAAAGCTGAGCACGAAGATCAAGATCAGGACGAAGAGCAGCACCGGTACCGGTTCGGCCAGATGTTGTCCCGGTCACAGAGAAGAACATGATTTGGGCCCAGGTGAAAGCACACTTCGGATTTCCCGAAGGCACATGTTTGAAAGATGTGCGCACTTGGGCCCTGCAGAAGGGTGCAATTGCCTTTCAGACGTACAAGAAGTGGCTGACCAAGGAGTTCATCAAGGAGGGGCTTACACCCGATTTTAAGAAGCCGGGATATGCCAAGTTAAGAGATCATTGGGATGCATTTGTGCAGGGCAAGCAATCGAAAGATGCCGCCAAGTTGATTGCAACCAACACAGCCAATGCACGTAAAAAGAAAGAATTCCATCATCTTGGCCCTGGAGGTTACGCGATGGCCCTACCCAAATGGGATCGGATGGAGCAAGAGATAATGGCACGTGGAATCGTACCGACAACTCTGGAGTGGCCTGACCAAACGCGGAATTACTATTATGCACATGGTGGCACGCTCAATCCCGAAGATGGATCATTAATACCGGGTGAGCAACTAAGACAGACAGCTGCAAGGCTTGTTGATTTGATCAGGGCTGCTGCCGAAGGAACATTCATAGCTAATCGAGAGAAGGACGAACTTTCTGCTGCAATAGGCACTAGAGAACATGGTGGACGTTGCCAAGGCAAAGGTGTGATTCCATGGAAAGTCGCATGGCATGAGCACATTGACTTGTATAAGAAGCGCAAAAGGAATAAGGATGAACAAGATAGGAAAATCAGACAATTGCAAGAGCGCGTAGAAATGACTGAGGCAAGAATGGAGGCCATCATTGACGAGCGTGTGGCCCTTGCTCTTAACAAACAATCATCTCAGCAAGGGCCCATAGATGAAATGAGCCCGCCATCTACTAAGGGGAAAAGTAGTGTCGCTTCAACAGATGCAGCACCAGCAAACACGGAAGCACCGGTCAAGGAAGCAGAAGCACCCCTAGCCTCACATGAAGCACCGGTTGCCTCACTAGAAGCACCCCAAGCCTTAGCAAAAGCAGCCGAGGTCTGCCACGAACGGTTCCCTGTGGATGACATCACAGTGAGGTCAGCGTGTGAGCTTCACGCTCAACTCAGAAACAAGATGTTACCGGTGGCTTATGGTGTTGCTGAGGTCCCGGAACCGGGGGAAACATTCATGGGTGTGGAATTCAGTAAATCATTTTACCATAAAGTTGTCGTCGACAAAGTGGTCCCCGGTTGGGAAGACCTCGAACTGGAGTTACCGGGACCTGATAGGGAAGAGGTGCTTGGAGATACCGTGCACGGTTGGGTATTGTGGGCCAAGGCTCACATAAAGATTACAGAACCGGTCAAAGAAGCACCCCTAGCCTCACCAGAAGCACCTCTTCCTGAAGCCTCATCTACACCCCCCGTGCCTGAAGGCGAAGATCATCAGCTACCGTCATCTCCAACAGGAAGCATGAGTCCTCTAGTTGATCGGGACCCAAGCGAGAGTCCGCCCCCTCAGCAACAGGGCAAGGGTACCAAACGACGAGCTACGCATCATCCTCTGCCCCCTCCTCCAAAGAAGCAGACGAAGCCCAGGCCGAAGAAGCCTCAACCGAATTATCTTACGAGAAGACTTAGGAGGAGCTAGATGCTTCAGTGCGGGCTGAGCTTGATAGACAAATATTCAAAGCGAAGAAGCCACCTGTTGAGAAACCAATTGACCAGGTCAAATTTCATCGGTTCATGAAAAAAATGGAGGAGGAGAAACGAATAAATGCCCAGCCACCTCCTTTGAGTGACTATGATAGACAAGCACTCAAGATGGACAAACAAATGAAGCTGGCGAATAAAGCTAAATCTACAATTCCACAACTAGGCACCCAGTCAATGCAATCTGTCTCCCCCATCAAGGTGCTTTCTTCGCTTGAGCAGCATATGCTCGTATTCAATAAGGATTCAGGTCTGACTCCTGGTCAAATCTGAGGGGACGAACCAATCCCAAAGCATGAAGGGGCAAATAGACCAAAGTATGAGTGGGGTAAACCTCTTGTGTGGCCGCAGTTGGTGCCGTTTCTTCCAACGCGAATGCATGAACTGCATGATTGGTACATGGCTGCGTCAGGTAGCGGTGTAACCTATGTGGAAATTACCATAGAAGATCGACATTATTTCCGTGGCCGAGAAACTTTTGGTGTGGAATTTGACCAATTTTGGTACTTATTCAATCAAGATGCAGTTGACTCAGGACTCATCGCTTGTTGGACTCTGTAAGTCTCGAAAACAATGATCTAGACATTCTACCTTATCTTAACTTGTGTTTAATTTGAATTTAATTTCAATCATGCAGCTTTGAGATGCAGCGGTGCTGGAGGAGAGGAATAAGGGATGTCGGCTTCCTGGATCCACTAATGATAAATCAGACTTGTGTCAGAAAATGGGAGCTGGCCACATTGGACTATATATATTTGTATCTAGAAAAACACCATGAGAAGGGTATCATACTTCTTCCATACAACTTCGGGTGAGCAACGTGTATCTCATCTATTTTATCTTTTTCAAATGACATTGCATATATATTTCAAGAAACTAATACTTCTACACGTATGCACAGCTTCCACTGGATTCTTTTTGCATTCTGTCCGTCTCTAAGCAAGGTCTTCATCTTCGACTCTTTGAGGGCAAGTACAGACAAAAGCGCATACCAAGATGTCGTAGAGATGATCAAACTTGCATGGACTCGCCTCTGTGTAGAGCACCCGGGAAGATACAAAGAGAACCTTTATTTCCACTATGATTTCCCTGTATGTGTATTCTACTAGTCCGCATATCTCATGTCTTCCAATATAATTAAACATATTTTATAATCTTGTTTTCGCACATGTGCAGTGCTCGACACAACCTTCAGGTACCAATCTGTGCGGATACTATGTATGCGAGTTCATGCATACCTTTTCAAGCATCGCACAAGGTACCAACCTTGAAGACAGGGTGCGTCCACTAAACTAAACGACACATGCATGTAGTTCTTATTTGTCCATGTTCTTTTTTGTACTAGTTCTTATTCTTTGTTCATATTCTTTTGTAGATTGATGATATCAAGCAGGGGTTCCTCGAGTCGGAAAGAATCCGGTTAATTTAAGAACAACTATGCGGATTTCTTCTAGATGAGGTGATTACGCCAGGTGGAGAATTCAACTCAGGCTTATCATCTGTGATTGTAACGGGGAAGTCCACGGAAGAAACATCAGGGAAGTCCACTGCAAAAGCAACTGGGAAGTCGACGGAACAAGCACAGTCAACTAAGCAGGGGAGCAAGAGAGAAAAAAGCTCTGCAAAGGACCAATCATCAGGAAGCAAAAAAAACTAATATTAAACCTTGCTAACCTTTGATGCAATGTATTATATACACTAATATATATTTTTCGTATTTCTGTAAGCACAATATTATATATGTTCTTGCATTGGATCAACTACCGGATTTGAGATAATACATGCATACGAATATATGTACTAGTATAATATTAGATATTATACTAATACATATATACGTATGCATGTATAGTATTATCTCAAATATTTTATATGGCACACGAATATATATTATAGTGTATTAGGTATTAGGATTAATATACGTAAATACAATATAATTAATAAACCAGAAAACAATAAAGAAAAACAAAAAACAAAAAAAATTTAGTACCGGTTTGAAACAAGAACCGGTACTAATGTGGATCGTGCCACGTCGCCGGGGCCGGGCACATTAGTACCGGCCCTCAATACCAGCCGATACTCAAAACCGGTACTAATGTGACTTCACGTTAGTACCGATCGAACAATACCGGTTTGGAAATTGGTACTAATGAGGGTTATAAACCGGTAAAGATGTGCGTTTCCCTAGTAGTGTTTTTTCATGAGAGTAAAACCGTTTTTCGTGACTTTTTTTCACTCTCACGAAATCTCCAGTTTCTGGTAGTGAAACATGGTAGTGAATTGCTATTATTGTACGTTTTTTTCCTCATACTCTTTAAGAAGGTTCAGTATACTGACTTTTGCTTTGATGTGCTATTTCTGTTTGAACTATATACCTTACTTCAGCAGTGCGAAGGGGCAGCCGACCAAATACAAAAGACATGGGATTAGATTCCGATATAGTACATTAAACAAGAGGCCAGCACAAACAAAGCTGAAGCTCAAAACACTAAAGCTCCAAAGAGAAATTAAAGTGCAAAAGCAGCAGCCTGGCCTTAAGCAGCTCGCCTCCATTCTTTGCTTGACGCTCGGACAAACGGGCAGATCGATGCAAAGCAGCTAGCAGCTTGGGCAGCTCTCACCCACACTGTCATATGTTGCACCACTCCACTTCTTCACCGATGGAGGGGATCCATGCTTTAGCGATCCTTGTAATCGCCACCGCCATGGCGCTACCATCGGCCGTCGCTGGCGGGCTCTGCCGCGAGAGCTGCGGCAACATCCCCGTCCGCTACCCTCTGGGCATCGACGACGGGTGCGGCAGCCCGTACTACCGCAACATGCTCACCTGCGCCGACAACACCACGCTTCGCCTCCGCACCCCGTCCGGCACCTACCCGGTGGCCGGCGCGGACTACTCCGACCCGCACCTCGTCGTGACGGACCCGTCCGTGTGGAGCTGCGCGCGGCCCTTCACCACCGTCCACGCGGCGCCCTTCAGCCTGGACACGAGCACCCGCTTCTTGCTGTCCCCGCGGAACGACTACCTCTTCTTCGACTGCAACGAGGCGCACGTGATCGTGGCGCTGCGGCCGGCGAGCTGCGACAGGTACCCGGGCCGGTGCGACTCGGCGTGCGACAGCGCGGGGTACCTGTGCCGCAACCTGCCGGGGTGCCGCGGCGCGCTGGAGGAGGGCAACATGAGCTGCTGCGCGTACCGGCCGCGCGCCGCGGGGTCGCTGCGGGCGATGCTGCGGCACTGCGAGGCGTACACGAGCGTGTACTGGCGCGCCGTCGGGGACAAGTTCCCGCCCTACGACCAGGTGCCGGCGTACGGCGTGCGGGTGGACTTCGAGATCCCCGTCACCACGCGGTGCCTGCAGTGCCAGGACAAGCGCCGCGGCGACGGGGGGATGTGCGGCTTCGACCCGGCCACCAGGGAATTCGTCTGCATCTGCGGCGACGGACGCAATTCCACCACGGACTGTGCAGGTATGCGTGCTCCATCTGCCAAATTCCCGCTCCTAGCTGACTCCGGATCCGGCGTCCTTATTAACTGGCAACCTTTCTTTTTGCACACATTCCATCACTACAAATAAACATAACATTTTGTTTAGCCATCAACCCATGAGCCCCATCTCACTAAATGAACCGCGCATTCACAAGAACTTAATGTACTTCTTCCATTGTCCATTCTATCCTCGTATTGTTTAAAGAATACGTTGACTAGCTTATCATGCGGTTAGGCACTCTTCAAATAGGAATTCATTTTCTAACTGGCTTATGTGCTTTGGTGAGTTGTCCGAGATCCTTTGGATGACCTATGTTGCCTTGAAAAAATTCAACACCGACAAATATTTCGGAGTAAAATTCATTAGCGGTCCCTAAACTTGTATAGTGGTGTTATCTGGGTCCCAAACTCAGGATTTTAGATATTTCGGTCCCTAAACTTGCACCGTTGTGTCATTTAGGTCTCAAACTCACGACCCTTGATATTCAAGTCCCTAAACTTACATGGTAGTGTCACCTAGATCCCAAAGTCAACATTTTTTATTCAAATAAGTCCGATTTACACCTATATATGGAACTTCGAATAGAATTATGTTAATCTAAAAATCATACTTAATTCATTTTTAATAAAAAATATGAAACCTGTATAAAAGTTTTTATGTGTATGTTAAGTTTTAAGACCTAGATGACACTATCATGCAAGTTTAGAGACCAAATATTAGAGATCAGGAGTTTGGGACCTAAATGACACAACGGTTCAAATTTAGGGACCCAAAGATTAAAAATTCTAAGTTTGGGACCCAAATGACATGACCGTGCAAGTTTAGGGACCGCTCATGAATTTTACTCAATATTTCGATACAGAGGGAGTGTACTCTATTGTAAAATCATGAACTAGTTAAGCTCAATAGATTCATCTCGTTAATTAGTCTCCGTCAATGCAATTAATTTTATAATTAAATTATATTTAATAATCCTAATTATTATCAAACATCTCGGCACTAAAGCTGCCTTTGTATTCGTCACATGTTGGCGCATGCAAAAACAAAATGGCCCCCATGCAACTTTACTTTACGCTTGGTGTTGTGTTCGAATTTTCTTGGTAGATAAAATCCAACGGAATCAGTAGTTTTTTGAGTGGGAGAATGGGAGAGAGCACGGGCCCCACAGAAAAAAGGCAGTCCTCAAAGACAGACATGACACATGACCCATGTGTGGTCCAACGTTCCTGCTTTCGCACAAACAAACTAGAAACTCTGACTACCAATGACCTGTGATCCCGTAGATGCTCTAACGTTCGTTAGATGATGACGGCTACCACCAAAGCAGGTGTACCTACCACCAAAGCAGGTGGTACACGTGTCTCCATCTGCTCAATGCGGGTAGCTACCACCGGGTCAGAGGCAGCTATCCTCCGTAAATCCATTCTACGCGCGCGTAGTTACTCCTCTCTTTGTAGTCAGGTTGTATACGTGTACACCATCTCATGCACGAGTCGCGAAAACTATGTGGGATCCGTTAGCCGCGTACGTTGCATGTGCACATCGCGTCAAGCTGGGTAAATACGACAAATAATCAAACTAATTTTTATTTTATGATATCCTATCCCACTGATGACGTGATCCCTCCGAGGGATGAGGGATATATGTTTTCCAACCGCACAACCAATACCGTCGATGATACCGATGCCGTATTCAAACATTTTTTTAACCCCGCATATGCAACTAACAGCCGCACAGTACGCAAAGTATACATGCAAGCAGATTAATCATCGTACACACGCATGCAGCCGACAATACAGGTAGCCTGTTTGCGGGTCATGATCTAAACCCGTTAGAGTTGGTAGGGTTGACCTCCGGTTTGTGGGATGAGTATAATTCTAGTAGGAGTAGTTACACGCAGGTGTAGATAAACCTCATCATATATATATATATATATATATATATATATATATATATATATATATATATATATATATATATATATATATATATATATATATATATATATATATATATATATATATATATATATATATATATATATATATATATATATATGATCCGATCGATTGGATAAGACCCGCAGTGTACCAATAGAACGGGGAAAGTATACAAAAAAGACATCTGGGGTGAGGTTGGAACAAATGAGATGGTGTCTGTGAGTGTGAGAGAGAGAGAGGAGGGGAGCTGGGGTGAGAGGATAAGTGAGAGAGAATAGATAAGAGAAGGGGGGATAAGAAGAGACGAGTGACACGGTGGGGACGTACTGGTTAAAAGCTTCAATGGGTACTAAGTTGTGACATTAATTATCGAGTGAGCCTCCACTGAGTACTAACGCTCAGGCACATTAAAACGAGTAGCTCCAATAGGTACTATTTTTTGACCATTACTACTTGTACTAAGGCCAATGACGATTTTTTTAGTCGTGGTCGCCTTATATTTAGCGACAAATTTGAATCCTTGAATGCGTTATATTTCAGGAATCAACTAGTTTAGTACTGAGGAGTGGATTTATCGTATCAAAATTCTTAAAATGATCAGGTAATAGACCATACTATAAGAGGTGGTTCTTCATTTCAAACACGGATCGGAAACACCTAATAAGGAGTAAAAAGTGCATTATTTGACACAAGATTTATTTGTATGTGATCTGCTCTTTGTATTGCAGGTGGCCACACTTCAGGGCATGGATCGGCAGGAGTCATTGCTGGTGAGAACTATGTTCCAGCAATCTTGCTCATGCTCCCACATTCTTCAACTAACTATACTTATTATACTTTGGGCATTTTTCTTGCAGCAACCATTGTCGTCTCAGTTTCTACAGCCATTGGCATAGGGGCCCTCGTGTGGTACATACACAAGATCAGACCGAGCAAGGTGGTGACATGTGGGGTTCAGAGTAATGAAACACAGGTTCTTTTGAGCTGACTGCAGAAAATACTTCCATGGACAAGAGGTGGAGAAGGAACTCCATTTTGTTAGATTTTGTTTATGCACTTAGCTAGTTTTTGTGATGTATATGCACTACAGCACCATGCAGTTTTCACATATCAAGACAAGGATGCGCTTGAATCCGCTGATCTTTTTTGAGTTGTGTGGGAGATCCTTGGCGCCAAAACTTGGCGTGCCTGCAGGCCGTGTCCTGTAGTGTAACCAACCCGGGCGGCCGCCCAGGGCCCCCAAACTCCAAAGGGCCCTAACCTGTATACAAGTAGTAGTGATGTATCTTGATCTGACTGTTATAAACTCAGTTCTCAAGTGCTATAATGTGCACAACAACATCATCGTCCAACAAAACAAGCAAACAGCCATGCATGTTCACCCCTTCGGTCATTTACGCAGCATCTATAAGTATTTTTGATCTTTTTCATTCTTTACGAGCGTATTATGATCTGAAGCCATCTATGAGACCTTCTGACAAATATGATGAGCTATTCTTGAAACTGTTACATAAAAGGGGGGCCCCGATTTTAATTTGCCCAGGGCCTCTGAAAACACAGGACCGGCCCTGCGTGCCTGCCACCAAAGGCTGTTCGACCGAACCAGTAGTCTGGCCCGCCTAGCCACCACCCTTGGTAGGTGGACCTCCTTAGTGGGTCGTGGTCTTGGGCTTCCTCATCTTGCGTCCTTTTGGCCTGATTTTTCATCATATTTTCGCTACGCTTGTGCATGTTTTTTAGCGAACATGACCTTATTGGTGAAAGTTCGAGTATGATTTCGGTGATTCATGACAACATAATCAATGGGACTAACCATATTGTTGAGCATGTCTTTGTAGACATTTCTTGGTTTCATGGATGCAAAAATGCCACATGCCAAAATGAGAAGAAAAAGAAAGGAAAGGACACCGTCGGATGAACTGACGGTCCAAAATCTAGTTGCGACGGGTGAATTCAAGAGAACAAGCAACAACTAGTGCGCATGAGTGAGTAGCATCGGATGAACCGACGGTCTGGTTGGTTCGACCGTCAGTCTATCTGATGCCCTGGTTGTTCAAGACAGAGACACTGCAAGACAGAAGCTTTCAGCACCGGATGAACCGGCGACACTACAGCGATTGGTGGAGTTCGCGACACCTCCAAGTGGTCGCGATACGTGGTTTTCGGTCGCGATACGTAGCGATTACGACAGATTGAATCCGTCGCGTGGCGTCGCAAGTGTGTCCGTCGCAATATGTTGCTGCGACGGTGCCAAAAAGGTTGTCGCAATAAAAATCAATTGTTGCGACGGTGCCTTGCGTCGCAATTAGGTGAAGTAGTGACGACCGGTGGCGTTGCAACATAGGTTATTGCAACCGTACTCAGCGTTGCGATAGTGGTTTTGGCGACCACTTTGCTCGGTTGCAAACAAGCGCTATTACAATGAAAGAATCGTGTCGCAATGCGGTACGTGCCGTTGCAATTTTTATGTAGGCTATCACAACGAAGTCGTAATCCGTTGCCATATGCTTGAACCAAAATGCAACCAATTATCGTCGCTATACAGCACAAGGTTCACGCAACCAACTATGGGTCATCGCATTATGCTTGAAGCAAATCACGACGCTAATTGCCGTCGCCACACACAAAGAGGGTCACGCAACAAATATGGTTCGTCGCCATATGATCCAACGAAATTGCAACACTAAGTGTCATCGCCATACATGAAGGGATTCATGCAACCAACTATGCGTCGTCGCCATAAGATTGAAACAATTCGCAACGATAATTACCGTCGTTATACACATAGATGGTGACGCAACCAACTATTGGTCGTCGCCATATGCTTGAACAAAATAGCAACGCTAGTTATCATAGCTATACACGTTGCCGGTCATGCAACCGATGATGGGTTGTCGCCAGATGCTTGAACAAAATCACAACGCTGATTTCCGTCGCTATACACGTAGATGGTCACGCAACCAAACATTGGTCGTCACCATGTTCTTTAACCAAATCGCAACGATGAGTACCGTCGCTATATGAGTAGGGGTATCACAATGAAGCATGTGTCGACGCTATATGCTCTAGTGATAATGCATAGGATACACGCTGGATGCCCACCGTCCCCAATTTCGGATTCTTTAATGCAACAAAAATATTCGAAACATAGATTGTTGCAACCAATGTACATTCATGTCATTCAAGACCACAATTATTCATATAACAGAATAAAATTCACCACATTAAATTTTGCACTCTTGTCCATCACTCACATCAATAGTAACAAAGTTTATAAAGAGCCTAGCATCACTCCCACTCAGTATTGTTGAACATCTTCATCATTTCTGGAGCTGAGGTTTGCTTGGAGGCTTGAGCTTCTTGTTTGATGCCGAAGGGATTTTGTTGGTTGATCTTGAGTCTTTTCTCGGCTCCAGAGCTTCTCTTTGCATGTCATCCTGAATGTAAAGAAATTAGAGAATTACATCATCTGAACCCAATTTGTCTTGGATTGAGAATATGCAGCATCATATGGATTGGAAGTAGAAAAATATAAATGGCATTAAGAAAGGACAGTTCAGTTAGTACTTGATCTTGTGCTCTCTTCTTTCCTGATCGCGTCTTAGACTGATTCACCAGCGTGTTTGTAGCGATATATCTTGTAGGTGTAGAAGGTGGAGCACGATTATCATGTTTCTCAGCGAACAGTGTCTTGCTAATGTTGGCACTTGTATGACTGATGTTAGGTGGCACATTTTCTTTGTCTTTTGTCACGGTGCTTGATAGATGCATCTGGAATGTATAGTTTTATATCGGAACTATATCAGTTGTGATTAAAAGCACGACACCATGCATCATGATTGGAAAGCTTGTTCGGTGTCGTTACCTGGGTTGTTGTTACATGATCCTTCACTACTGGTGTTGCAAGAATGGTTTCCTCCGGCCTCGTATGTACAGCTTCATTAGAACTATTGTTGATGGTTTCAGAGGGAAGAGGGCACGTGAGAGATAAGTGGAATAAAAATGCATTTTCTCAATCACAACCAAGTATAGTCGTTACCATGTTCATTGTTTCTTGACTCTGCACTAATGTTCTTGCAGCAATGCCATCCTCATCGACCCTAGGGTCTACTTGACTTGTACTGTTGTTGGATTGAGGTGTATTATGCTCAGTGTTTTTCTAGACGCGTGTTTAGTGCGTCTAGACGACGTCTAGACGCAAGACGTGGGGATGGCGTCGAGTTTACCCCCTAGTCACTGCTCTAGACGAAAATCTCGTCTAGACGGTCTTAGACGGTCAACAACGGTCTAGACAATGCTGCTAAACGAGTTTTAGACGCGTTTACTTGGTTAAACATACGTCTGGACGCGTGTTTTGAGTATGAGAACGTTTCGATGTTGGACTCAGAATTTCAATCGATCGCGTACGAGCCCAAGGAAAGCCAAACGTTTAGGGTTACCTGCTATATAAAGCCAACCAGGGCCTTTGACGTTTAGGTTTCAATCAAATATTTAATTATAGAATATTTGTGTTGAAATATATTTATATTATCAGTTTATACAAGATCTATAGTGGCTTGTAAACTATGATGTCTAGTGTGACTAGAGTGTCTAGACGGTGTTTAATACGTCCAACACGTCTAATGCGTCTAATACGTCTAAAACGTCTAGACGCCGTCTAAACTGCCTAGACGTTAGTCGTCTGCCCGTCGTCTGTTTTCGTCTTGCGTCTAGAAAAACATTGATTATGCTTATTTGAAATGATGGAAGGTAAGATATTAGCTGCATTGGCCAAGTTATGAACACAATAGGTACAATCATCTGGTTACCTCTGAACATGGCAGCAAGTGTTTGATAGGCTCAATCATCTTTGCAAATTGTTCCTGCATTTGCTTTTCCATCATTTTCTTTAATTCTTCTTTCTCGCATTCCTTGTCAGCTTCATGCATCTTGAGTATTTCTTCCAAATGACGTTCTCGTGCTTCGACCTTATCGAGCTTCTCATGTAACAACCTCTCCTGATACACTTTGTTGCTTCTTGGAGTGGACATGTAACCATGGCCACGTGACAAGGAGGATTTGACATGTGTTCTTTCCCTGTATGTTTCCTGGAAAAATTTCTCTTCCTCTTCATCTCGAGGAGTGGAACTTGTGTCTTCACCCCCCTCATTTGGATTTACTAGTAAAGCTAATTCCTGACTGTACAATGCTGTGTGCAAGAAAAAATTGTAAGATAGAAAACCATGCCCATGGTTTGATTCAAAAGTAAACAAGTGTTATGTGCACGCAAGGTTACGATCAAATTTCTACTCACATAAATAGTCTTAGCCACCTCATTTCTCCATTTTCCATCCCTAGAGTGAGTAACCTTCCAAAGTTCCAACTGGCGTGGCTCATCACCAGTTTCGGGATCTCGCTATGATTGCATCATTACACAGCATCAATATATGATTTTCTTATGTAGATAGTGAAAGATGAGAATATTATAACCAATCTTTACCTTTTCCCAACTCCACTGAGAGTAAGGTTTCGAACTCGCCGAATGGTTGCTAACCAGACGGCCGTGATTGTCAGAGTTCTAGGTGTTGTGATCTTGCAAGGAGTGAACCAGTGCTGTTAAGCGATGAAAGGTTGAACTCATTTTCTATATAACTCACAATGTTGTTCTATAATTTAGTGGAAAAAATTGGACCTTGAATATTTTTGTTCCAAAGTAGTGGCACAAGTAGTGCCACTACACAATGTTTAGGTCAGCAGGCTTGTGCCTCATTCTTTCTGGATAATTGTTGTACGCCTTCTATGTAGCACTCAAGTCGCCTCGCCAACCTTTGTAGCATTGGTGGGCAATCTTCAATATCTTTTCCTCTGGATTTTGAATGCCCTCAAAATCCCATCCTTCCTGGTGGTATGGAACCTTGTTATTCATGCATGATTCAATCATAAAACTGGATACGAACAAAATAGAGGGAACATATCTGCTATATTAAATTAACAAGGTGCATGCGGTGGACAGTGACTTACCATTACAGCTTTTACGATCTCTTTCTTGACTACTGGAAGCACTTCACTCTAATATCAGACTCCAATTAGTGGAGCCCTCTGCCTTGTATGTACAACAATCTCATCAACAAAGGTACGTCTGTTTTCTCCACAGGGACCACCCAACTTTGATGAAAATTGGATTTTCAACTTTTCGCAGCCAGATCTTGATCTCTTGGCAACTGTAGATAACCCTTTCAGGGTTCCACGACCAACATTCTTGCCACCTACTTGCATTCACACCAGAGAAAATAACATTCACTACTAAACAATAGCAGTTGAAGAAACCAATGAAAAATAAAGAGTGAAGTTTCTCGAGGTGTAGAGCTTTACTAACCTTTTGTCTTCCTTGGTCTCCTAGCATGCTATGGAAGTTGTGGTGGTGGCATCATTTCTGGTGGCGACGTCGAGCTGCTGTCATTGCTCTCATCTTGTTCGAGTACGACTACTTCTGTAGGTTTAGCTTGAACTTTACCATACGCCTCTGAAAAAATGGAAAACACATGCAGGTTCACATTTTTCATCACAAATAAGCTGCAGTCAACAAGGAAAAATGATTTACTAATATCTTTGAGACATCTGATACTAGTTAACCATTTAGTGTACGCTGTAACTGTATTTTCCCTGAAGTCATCGTGAAGGTCTGCAAATTAATTAAAAACACTGGTATGAGTATAATGTGCAGGCAAGGCTACATGTGGCTAGTGTAGAACAAGCAACATACGTACCACAGTCCTCGTCTTGTTCTTCAAGCCAAATTTTGTAATCATCAACATCATAGTCGTCTTCATCCTCAGAATCAGGGTAATCATCAGGATTAGGCCTCCGCCTCTGAAGTTTCAGGGGGAAACATTAACCGCCCCTGCATCAACAGCAATTTTTGACAGTACCAACCTTAATTTCCTCTCACTGGTTGACTCCACATACTGAACCATTTCCAGTATATCTTTCTTAGATTTAATTTCAATGTTACTCGCTGTACAGGTATAATCGTCATTTCTCTTCATGTAGTACATGTAGTCCCGCTGCTCAAATCCATACATTTCTTTAATATCTGTCAGGGCATTAAAGTCTATAATACCCTTGTCCAATTTAGAAGTGACGTAATGTAGAATTTCCCCATGGATTTCGACTAGTACAGTCCACACATCACCTGTCAAATCGGAGTCTCTACACGTGCACATAAATATTAATACGCCAGCATGGAAAAAATTCAGATTTAGTACTAATAATGGTGTATGCATATATGTATATATATACTAGTAGGAAGTATGTGGAAAACAAATATGTAGTGGTCAAATAGCACAATGCCTATTCGGCTCAGCGAGTTTCACAACAACAATTAGTTTCGGTTACAATTTTTTAGATAGAGATAGACCTACATGAGCACATAAATATGAACACGTATTTCTGATCAAGGAAAAGACGAAACAATAGAAGGATGTTGAAAAGAAAGAAATAAAATGATGCGCACATGTATCCTCATAGGAATGTAAATTTTAATAGATAAATCAAATGAGATTGTGCTGTCATCAAAGGGAGGTACATTGAGAAGTGAGAACCCTAGATGGGATTAGAGGTATATCCAATCGATTGCGTGGAGCGAACATGTGTCACACCCGATTTTCTGAAGAAAACCAAGTGATAGCTATATGTATGCCAGGATCTAGTTTCATACATATAGTGACATCATAGTGAATAACAGAAACAATATCACGTAAAGAAAGAGAGATTATCAGAGATTTACAGCGGAATCCTAGGGAAGCAAAGGCTCCAAACTTCACAGGCAAATGACTGGGGGTTGCGTATGCCTAGCACCATCTTCTGGATATCATTCACCTTCTTCTTCTTCTCTGAATAGCGGTTTAGCAAGGGTGAGCACACTTATGGTTGGAGCTCAGCAAGTGGGGGAAGATGCAAGGCTATCAAGGATAGGCTAAGATTTTGCAGCGGTTAGCATTTTAATGTTGGTCAAATTTTATTAGCAAACACCTATTTACTAGGTGTAAGTTTATACCAACCCAAAATTAAGCATTTAGAAAACATTATCTCAAAACCATATAAAACCATGATTTAATTCCATCTTCAAGTTCACTTATCATGTGAGGGTCCATGCCGCTCTTAACCGTGAGCATGACTGATCAATCAGTTTTAACTCTGCAGAGGTTGTACACTTTCACCACAGCTCGTGTTCCCCATGTTGCCCGGGTTGATCAGACCCTTAAACACTTCCGAGGTGAGTGGCTAGGGGTCCACTACGAAGCCTTTACAAAGATATGCAGAAGACCAACAACCCGCGACAGTTACGGTAGCGGAGCGGACCATAACGCTCCCTAGTGGTCAGCACCTTAACAAAGGCTGCTACCCCAAAAGAACCGGGCTATACCCCTACAACTCCGGCCCCCTGTGCTCCTTTCGGATAAGGTTGTCAGATAATTCCACACACCTAATTAATTGGCTAAGCCAGAGCCATATGGACTGTGGTTGCACTGTTTTCCTGGGTGGTTCTCCATGTTCTGATTAAAACATATGATCTTGTTATTAACCATAAGCATCATCTTCACCATAGTTATCATGATCAACATTCATCATATTGCAAAGATTCATTTGAACCATCCCAAGGTATAGCAACTAAGCATTTCTACCCAAAACATTTATTTAAAAGGGTTGTTCAAGGTAATAAGGATAAAATTCTAGTCATGTCCTTAAAAAGTTAATTTCCCATCAAACGTAAATTTTAGTTAACATGCAATTATTTAGGACAAAGAGGAATATGCAGAGGGAGAAGTCCACTTGCCTTCCTTGCTTAAACACTGGGGTTCTTCTTCTTCAAAAACTTGCTCTTGATCCACTTCAACTGGCTGCTCACTTGTAACTGGCACGATGTCTACGAGCACACAAGAAAACATACAATAAATAAAACAATACACCAAGCATGAAAAGCTTAAAGAGAGGACAAGGTTTGGCTCTAGGACCGTGAACGCAAGAAACACTCGGAACTATCGAGAGATTTGGATTATATCACACAAGGCTATGTGCTTGGTATATTTTAATTCAATAAAGATGTGCATAGGTTATTTCAGAGAAATACCCTATTTAGAATTAAGCAAGTTATATTTATATTAAAAAGACGATGTGAACCTAGTCCAATTTTATTTACAAATATTCAAATATGATTTATGCAAATTAAACATTTACTTCTAAAAGAAGCATGTAAAGTATCTAAACTTATATCTTTATATTTTGAGTTGAACTAAACAAATTATAATTCAAAAACATGTTTATCTTACTTTTAGCCAAATTAATATTTAATTATGAAAACACGGGATAGGCTTATGTTGCTTTTATTTAGAAAGCTAATTGAATATTCATTAATCAATTTAACATTTATATTAAGAAAAGACAAAGCGAAGCTCTAATATATTTTATTTAGAAAACAAGTTTAATAGATATTAATCAAGTTAATAAATTCTTAAAACACATTTTAGGGTAAACATTATGACTAGCGTGTATTTTATTTTGAGACGAAGCTACACAACAAGAACGAGCTTAAACAGGCTAAAACGTGGGATCTATACATTAAACAAGGATTAGAGATATAAACATGATTAAGAGTAGGTATGGAGGGCTATCATAGAAGATTGTCAAGACACAAAGATTCGGCCGGATATTTCAAGATTCTCCAGGGGCTTAGATTGTAAAGCTAGACTTTTATGGAATTACTAATATATTATTTCAAGGTGTAAATGACATCAGCATGATGAAAAGATGACATCAAGCAAGCAAGGTACGTAGCATATGAGTGAACCTATAAGTTTTAGCTTATGTATACTTGTCGAAAGGGATCACATATGCATGTACGTACATGATTCTTAGCAAGATGATATGGACAAGAATAAAACTAGTTTAGATGTGACATTGGTTTGCATCCAGATAGTATACGTAACATGTGGTGGCTTGTTGGAACAGTGGCATGCATGTGTTTAGAGAGCTACGTACTGCAAGATAACATGAAGATGTATTTGTAGTGATTGCTTTCTAACGTAGGCAAGCACATGCAAGCATGGATTGAACAGGGTGCTAGTTCGTGGTTACTAGCATGTGTGGACTGTTGTGCTACTGTCCATGACAGTGTTGCTAAACTACAGAGTGCTCGTCAGCGTCAAGATGCAAAAAGGAGGGCAGCACCAGAATACTTATCACCAGTCACTACAGGATTCCGGGTCTTCGCCGAGAGCTGGGATCCTCTCGGCGAAGGCCCTTCTCCTCTCGGCGAAGGCTTCACCGAGAGTTTGCTCTCGGCAAAGGCCTCACGTTGAACCTGTACCGGCGAAGGTCCCTTCGCCGAGAGCTTTGGTGGACCCTCTCGGCGGATATGCGCCCGCCGAGAGGCACACTTCGGTCTCGTCGTAGGCCCTCTTACGGTCACGGCACAGTCCCGCCGTTAGGAGTGGGGGCCACTCCTTCGCCGAGAGCTAAATTCTTTGCACTCGTTGAAGCTGGTCCTTCGCCGAGAGCTAAATTTTTTTTTGCACTCGTTGAAGATGGTCCTTCGCCGAGAGCTAAATTTTTTGCACTCGTTGAAGCTGGTCCTTCGCCGAGACCTAATTTTTTTGCATTCGTTGAAGATGGTCCTTCGCCGAGAGCTAAATTTTTTGCACTCGTTGAAGTGGGTCCCTTCGCCGAGAGCTATGGATTGTGCTCTCGGCGAAGAAGTGACCACCGCACAGTGTACACGGCCCTTTCGCCGAGAGCAAGGGATTCTGCTCTCGGCGAAGAGTTTTTCTTTTTTTTTCTTTTTTCCAGCAGCCTCAAATATTCACACAAATCACATAAATCATCGCAGGCATATATAATATTAATCACAGGCCTATAAATTCATCACAGGCATATATATTCATCACAGGCAGTTCGTAATCAGCACATAGTCCACCAAAGATCACATAATCGACAAATTCAGATGAGAAGTCCAAGTGCAAGTGCAAAGTCACGAACTGCAAGTCACAATGGCCCAGTGCAAGTCACAAATGTCCAAATGCAAATAAAAGTAGCTAAGTGCACGAACTCACTCATCCGGCTGCTGATCATGCGGCGATTGGGACCCCGTCGGCGGCTGCTGTGGCCACAGCACCCACCCAGACGCCTGTGGCATCCCCAGCCAACTGTGAGGCGGCTTCTGAGGGCCAGGCGGCTGCTGAGGGCCAGGTCTCCGCCACGGGCCAGATGGCACCCACTACATCCCACCCCAAGGAGTCTGCTGAGCTAGTGGGGACCCGTCGTATGCTACAGGTCCATCATTTGATGCCGCCGATAGATCCTGCGTAGAATTTAAAGTGTCAATTAAAAATTTCGACAGCACCTCCCCTGCACTGTGAGGTTTTCAGAACCTGCAAGAAAAGCCACAACACGAAGGTCGGGCCACACAAAAAATTTCTTCTCACGGCTCGATGGCCGGACACATGCCATGTGGTGCCGCACGACACGTGGTCAAATTGACAGAAATGAATGTACAAGGTTTTCAGCATTTGTATGAAGTCATTCTAGGTCACTACTAGAAAAAAAATAGCAGGGTTCGAAAGTAACTCACCGGAGAAATAGCGGCCGGTCGAGCGAGTGGAGGAAAGAACACCTGTGGTAGTGGAGGGAGTTGCACCTGCGGTAGTGGAGGGAGTTGCACCTGTGGCTCCACCACGTGACCAAGGTTTTCCAAGTACTGAAGCACGGAGGCAAACTGCTGATTGTGGGCCGACTATAACGCCTCCATCTGCTTCTGGTGGACCTCGTGCATCTGTCGCAGCTGCTCCTGGGATTGCCTGTGCGTCTCTTCTACCTGCCTCTCCCGCTCGGCCTTCTCTGCTGCAAGTTGGGCCTACAATATTTGATCCAAAAATTAGAATACAAAGCAATCATAAGTAAATAGCAATGGATGACAGAGACAACAGAAATAACCTGGAACTGCTCGTGCAACGTCTGCGTAGCAGTGGGCTGCCGTTGTATGGGCGGGGCTGAGCTCGTGCCCCTATCTCGAGATCGAACTGCCGCGAGCGTCGGAACAGCGGACGGAACCAGGAGACTGTCACCAACATGGTACCGTCCATGCATCCTGCCTTCTCCGCTCCTCACGACGCTTTCTCCATCAAGAGGCTCTGTCACCGGATCGAAGTCTGGCCCACGAACCTCCCTTACCGTCATGACATACCTTGTGATGCGGGACTGGATTGTCAGGTTGCTGTACACCTCGGGCGGGTCGTCCACGCTGAAGGTGACGTCGGCCTTGGCCTTGCCCTTGTGTGCTATGCCATATGCCTGGAGCTCGCTGCAAGGCTGATTCTCATGTGCCTGAGACTGCAAGAAAACAACAAAGTGGGTGTTAGAATAATTGAGAGTTAGACAACAACAAATCGAAATAAAGAAATAAATAAATGTACCCATCTACGACCAGACTCGCTAAGGTTAATGGGGCCTTGGTGGTGTGCCGGACCTGCCATCTTCAAATGCGCTCGAGGTGCTTTGCCTCCCAATCCGGCTCAAACCACTTGTCTACAATTGCCCTCCAAACCTGAGGCCGGTTGGCACACCACCACGGAGGCACCTGCACGTCATCAAGTGCATACCATACAAGAACATCAAATTGAGCAAATGTAATCTAAGAAAAATGAATTGAGCATATTTACCTCCATGTATTGTTCTGGAGTGAGCCGAAGGTTTCGCATGTCCGACTTTCGGACTTTCTCATGTTGCTGAGCCTTCCAGACCATGTTTTGCGAGACGCGGGACTCGTAAATCATATCCGACACAAGTTTCCGACAAATGAACATGGCGTTGTCATTCGCCGCCGCCTCGTATCCCGGTAAAACTCTATAGAAATCCTGCATATAAAAGTGTTGTCAATACATGAGCCAAATCCAATTAAGTCAGTTTATTCAGAAACATAATTTATTGATAGCAAGACACACCCAAAACTCGGAAACCACCCGGACGGCCTTGTTCAGGAACACCCGCCCAGTCGGATCCTGGACATCGGGCATGAGGGTGTAGTGGTCAAATGACGTCACCAGCACCTCTCGGCGAGCATCTCCCTCGCCAACCCACACGAACCCGGGGTAGTGAAGCCTGGTCAAAACGCCCAAGATGCCATTGGGAAGACGGTTGTGACCACCTGGACTCTCGATCTTCCACCCCCTGCCAAAATGATTCACAAAATGTATTAGTTTGAATGTGAGTTTGAAGAGAACCAATGAAAAGGTTAAGATAAGTTACCGTGTTCCCTCGGGTCTAATAATCGGGCGGTTTGCGGGTAGTATGGGTCGCTCCGGAAGTGTCGAATGGCCTCGCATATAGACCTTCGGTGTCGCCCCCGCCCTCGCCTCCTCCTGCTCCTCCTCCTCCTCCCCCCTACACCTCATCATCCTCCTGCTGCACCTCCTGCTCCTCCTCCTCCTCCTCCAACGACGACGACGACTCCGCAACTGGAGAGGGTGCACTTTTGCGACCCGTGGCTCCAAATGAACCGGAGGGTGCCACGGAGGTGGACCTCGACACCCTCCTCATCATCCCGGAGCCCTGAGCCTCGTCCTGGTACAAGTCATTGAGGTTCCTCACCAAACGGCCGCGCTGCTTCGACACCGTCTTCTTCTTTAGCGGCATCTTGGATCAAACACCTGAAATAGACAAGAGTAAATCAATTAGTACATAATTACATTTAAATATCAATTAGTAATAAATAAGAAACAAATTATACTAGTACATGAAACAAAATATCCTAGTAAATTATAAATGTATTTACAATTAGTACGGATCTTACATGTTTTAGAAATAATCATCATAATCCGGAATATTCGGATCATACTCATCATCACTATCTCGCATGTCCATAGACTCAACACCGTGCTCCAAAGGCGGAACGGTGTCATCATCATCATTGCCATTGCCTAAACGTAATCGCTCAAGTAATCTTAAGTCATCATCATTTTCAACCTCTTCTGCATCATCGTCGTCGACACCCATTTCATTGTCTACTTCCATTTTGATTGCTTGGGTTAAGTCTATCTCAAAGCTCCCTTCTAGCCCATCCTCTTGGAAGAACTCTCCGTCATATGTGTTTGGGTCTAGTAGGTGGTAATCTTCATTGTTTGGGGCAGGTAGTTTACTGTGTGGCGATACCATGTAAATAACACTCCAACCCTAGAGACGCTTGTCAGTTTTACAAGGGTATGAGAGGTAATATACTTGTGTGGTTTGTTGGGCCACAATATAGACATCATGCCCTGGGTACACAGATGACTGCTTAATTTCGACGAGCCCAAGATTTTTATTCTGTCTCATACCGCGAGCACTTGGATGAAACCAATGACACTTGAATTTGACAGGTTTAAGAGGTTTGCAACCATGATACTCGAGTTCGTATATTTCTTGAAGTCTTCCATAGTAATCTACCCCATCGGATGAGCTACGCGTACAAACTCCATTATTTGTGGTTCTTCGATTGGGCCTTTGCTCCTCGTATTTTCTCGTGTGAAAGCGATACCCATTCACATCATAAACATTATATGAGTTCACCCTGAAGGCGAAACCTCCAGAAACCTGCTTCACCTCAGGATTCATCAACGGATCGGTTAGACCCTGCAAGTTCAGGGAGGATAGTGGTTAATGTGATACTGAGTACGAGCTAAAATACTTTTAATGTACTGAGTACGAGCTAAATTACCTTCTGTTTGAACCAGGCAATGAAATCGGGATTTCTGGTTCCCGCTGTTATGTGCGGCGAAATCCTATCAACCGCACCCTGGCGAAGAAGGGTTTCCTCCTCGTGGTCGTTAGGTGGCCTTGAATGACCCCAAAATTGCCCAATAAATTCACTGCACCAAATCAAATGAGGTTGGATGCAGATGAGGCAACATACAAGAAAGGAAATGATGAGATTTAATGACAACTTACTCTATGTATGGCCGTACTTCCTCAAGGTTGCGCAAAACATATATCGTGATAGTGCGCCACTCTTCAAGAGATAAGGTCTTGCGCGTCCGAACACTTGCACTTCCGAGTTGTCCTCGGAAAAGGCTGAGGTTCGATTCATTTTCTCCAGCATTGTATCGAGGAGGGCGATTATGCACGCTGGGAAGGTGCTCCGCATAGTATTTAGTTGTGAAGTTTGACACCTCCTGCAGAATTTGTGCCTCTGCAATGCAAGCTTCAATTTTATTTTTATTTTTACATGTGCTTCGAAGAACCTTGCAAACCCTCTCAATTGGATAGCACCAATGGTTCTACACGGGCCCCCCCAATCGTGTCTCGCGCGGGAGGTGCAAAATCATATGTTCCATCAGGTTGAAGAAGCCGGGTGGAAAGATCTTCTCTAGCTTACAGAGCAACACAGGTGCAATTTGTTCTAGTTTGTCAATCACAGCACGAGATAACTCCTTAGCGCAAAGCTGATGGAAGAAATAGCTCAACTCTGCCAGCACTTGCCACACATGCTCAGGCACATAGCCTTGAACCATCACCGGAAGAAGCCGCTCGATCCAAATGTGGTAGTCATGACATTTCAGCCCCTTTAATTTTAGAGAAGTTAAATTGACTCCCCTCCTCAGATTCACAGCATACCCATCAGGGAACATTAAATTTTGGATCCATTCTAGTACTTCCTTCCTTTGTTTCCTATTAAGGAAGAAATCAGCCTTAGGCCTTTTCCATTTCTTGCCCGGTATAGGCTTCGGGATGACTTGCTTTGGCCTATCGCATAACATTTCTAGATCGACTCTAGCCTTAACATTGTCCTTACTCTTCTCCGGTATGTCCATGATTGTACCCCATAGTGCCTCGGCAACATTCCTTTCGGTGTGCATCACATCAATGTTATGCGGAAGATGAAGATCTTTCATGTAGGGTAGCCTCCACAAGCCCGACTTCTGACTCCAGGCATGTTGCACACCATATCCCACAAAACAACGTTCTCCTTCTTTGAGCACGAGAGCGTCTACCTGAGCTTGAACCTCGGCACCAGTCATCATGTGCGGGGGTGGATCTTTAACTACGACACCTTTCATAAAGTTCTTTGTGTCTCGTCTGAATTGATGGTCAAGAGGGAGGAATTGTCGATGTTTGTCGAATGAAGAATATTTCCCACTGCTCTTCAACCAAATGAACATCAGAGCTGCCTTGCATACTGGGCAAGGGAACTTCCCGTGGACACACCAGCCGCAAAATAACCCATAAGCCGGCATGTCATGCAAGGAGTACATGTACAACACGTGCATTTTGAAGTTTGTCTTCGTAGCTTGGTCGTATGTCACCACCCCTTCATTCCATGCCTTGAGCAAATCATCAATAAGAGGCTCCATGTACACACACATATTATCTCCCGGGTATCCAGGAATTATCAACGACATGAATATGTACTGCCGTTGAAAGACGATGCCGGGGGGTAGATTGAGGGTGATTACAAACACGGGCCAACAAGTGTATGGGGCAGCTAACATTCCATAAGGACCGAACCCATCTGTCGCCAGTGCAACACGTACATTGCGAGCCTATCCCGCTTTGTCAGCATGCTTCTCATCAAACTTTGTCCATGCTTCAGCATAGGATGGATGTGTAAGGTTATCACTGTATCGGCGACCCATTTTGTGCCAAGTCATTTGCTTCGCAGATTCCTCAGTCATGTACATCCGTTGGATCCGCGGTATGGGCGGGAGATACCGCAGGACACTCACTAGGGTCGTGAGCTGTGTCTTTGGACGATCCTCACCAGAGTCTACCTCAATGTACCGAGACGCTTTACATTTCGGACAGTGCGTGGCTTTCTCATGATCTTTCCTGAATAAGACACATCCATTCAGACAGGCATGTATCTTCTCGTATGGCATCTTAAGTGCACGAAGGACTTTTTGGGCTTCATACATGTTCTTCGGCAAAATGTGATCTTCGGGAAGCATGTCGCCAAAAACGGTCACCAAAGCATCGAAGCATGCTCGACTCAGGTTATGCTGGGACTTTACGGCCATTAGGCGGCCGATGGAGTCTAGTTGAGATAGGTTGGTGTGCTTGTGAAGGGTTTTTTGTGCTGCAGCCAACATGTCATAATACACCTTCGCGTTTGGCTCTGGCTCCTCCTCTGGACGTTCTCCTTGAAAATGTGCTTCATGAAAGTCATCTATCATGTCTGCTACTCCAGCATCACCATCAAGTTCTCCGATGCGTTGTCTCACGGCCTCGGATCTCATACGACAGGTTTCACTATGAAAGGTCCACTTGGAGTAGTCTCTCGTAAAACCAAAGTTGTGGAGATGAGCTGCCATGACCTCCTTTGTCCTTTTGCGCGAGTTTCCGCACTTGCCGCAGGGACACCATATCGTTTTACTGTCTTTAGGCCCTTTAACCTTTCTAAATGCTTCATCCATGAAAGCTTGAGCATTGTCAATCCATTCTTGTGTCAAACAACCATTTGGTGCCCATCCGTTGTACATCCACTCATGATCACCCATTCTCTATCATATCAGCGAGTCATATAAAATACATTGCATCATCTACACGATGTCTACACATTCTAATAGGTAAAGATAGGTCCTAATCCCACCCGTGGATGCGTAGATGGGGTTAGTTCCTATGGTCTACTCCGATCTGAGACAGAATTTCGGCAGCACCTCCCCGCTGTTCTCCAAATACACGTCCCGTTAGGGAGATTGTGTATCCGGAGAACAACGGGGAGGCGCTGCCGAAACTCTATCTCGGATCGGAGTAGACCATAGAAACTAACCCCATCTACGCATCCACGGGCTGTGCAAAAAACGTGGACAATTCGAAACAGATACAGCCATAAATATGCAAAGTTTTGCATATTTCAAACTGTATCTCTTCCGAACGGGAGACGCCTAACTAGGTTTCGCGATCTATGATGTCATATGTAAAGAGAATGAAATTTGCCTCACCTTGCTGGGCTGAACACGAGGGCGGCTGCAGCTGCGGACCCCTGGAGGAGGAAGGCACCGAGAACCTGAAATAAATGAACATAGATGTGTCAAATAAAAATTTCGACAGCACCTCCCCTATACGGTGAGGTTTCCAAAACCTGCAACAAAAGCCACAGCATGAAGGCCGGGCTACAGACGTGTTTTCTTCCAACGGCTCGATGGCCGGACAAATCACATGTGCCTTGAAGACGATGTCTCACCTTGCTGGCTTGAAGAAGATGGAAGAAGGCAGCGGGAATCCGATGGCGGAGGTCGGTGGCTCGGTGCTCAACTCCTGAAAAAAATGAACATAATAGTGTCAATTAAAAATTTCAACAGCACCTCCCCTCTCTGTGAGGTTTTGAAAACCTGCAAGAAAAGCCACAACACGAAGGTCGGGCCACACAAAAAATTTCTTCTCATCACAGCTCGATGGCCGGACACATGACATGTGGGACCGCACGACATGTGGTCAAATTGACAAGTATTACATTTCAAATTCAGAGGCATGACAAGTTCAAATTCTATATCTGAAATTCTAAATCCAAAGTTTCTATACCTATCTATAATTCTATATCAAAAATTCTAACCATACATTTCTGTACATACATGTCTATATGTATCACTAATTATATATCCAACATCACTAATTCATCACTAATTTGTAACTAAATTACTGAAATCGAGAGGAAGTCGAGAGAGCACTCACAAGGGGTGAAGCACCGACGCCCGATGCGGCTGTGGCAATGGATCCTCCGACGTCTCCTAACCCTCCTCCCCGTCGGCCTTCTCCATCTCCTCCTCCTCCTTCTCCCCCTCCTTCTTCTCCTTGGCAGCCGGCGAGGCCCAACCGGGGCTAGGGGTGACGGGTCCCTTCTCCCCCTCCTGAATTTCCTCCTCCGGCCTTCTTCTCCTCCGGGCAATTAGGGGCAGCGACGCCGGAGGCACACCGGGGAAGGAGGGCAGTGGCACGGGAGGCGGCGGGGGAGGGGGAGGCAGGGGAGGGGGCAGCGGCGGCCACGGGACAGCGAGGGAGGGAGGCGGCCGTGGACGGGGCGGGCCGGGGCGCGGCAGAGGGGGGCGCCCACAGCCGGCCGCTGCGAGAGCGGGGCGGGGCAGGCAGGGCGAGGCGGGGCTAGCCGGGATGCGGTGGCGCGGCGGCGGCGCGAGTGGGGCGGAGCGGGGCGGGGCGGCGGCGCGAGCCGAGCGGACCGGAATGGGGCGGGGCGGCGGCACGAGCCGGGCGGAGCGGGGCGGGCGGAGCGGTGGCGCGGCGGCGGAGTGGTACGGCGGCGGGCGCGGGGTACTGTGAGTCATGTGTGTGTTGTGTTGTGTGTGTGTGGCTGCAGGTTTGTGTGTGTTGTGCGTGTGTGGCTGCAGGTGGGCTAGGCGATGCGCCTTCGCCGAGAGCACAGATCTACGGCTCTCGGCGAAGAGCTGATCTGGGCCCACGTACTGGCCGCGCCGTGTTTTGCCCGTGGGGCCGTGCTCCCTTCGCCGAGAGCCTAGATCTAGGGCTCTCGGCGAAGCTCCCAGGCGGGCCCACGTGCCGGCCGTGACCTTGTTCCAGTGGGGGCGCCGCCTTCGCCAAGAGCCCAAGTCTACGGCTCTCGGCGAAGAACTGAAACGGGCCCACACACCAGCCGTGCCCCGGCCGCGACCGAAATTCTAAAAAAAAACAGCCCTTTGCCTAGAGCCACATGGCCCGGCTCTCGGCGAAGAACCCCTCTTCGCCTAGAGCCAAGCACTCGCCAAAGATTATTTTCATCAAATTTTATTTAAAAATAGCAAAAAAATTCAAAATTTCGTCACAACTTAACATGTCACTAGATATGTTGTGTATTGCTTATAAAAAAGTTGTTGTACTCAAATTCAAAATTAAATTTCACCAAGAGACCAAACCTAGTGATATTAGTTCAAATTCTCTGAAACTTCTCGTGAGATGTTCCGGTTTCTAAAGAGCGTACATGTCAAATTGTTCAAAACGCTCTCTACTATTTATCACAATCTCTAAGTATGATATCATAACCACTCGACAAAATTCGTGATTTTTAAACTTCATTTGAATTTTATATAATTTTTTTACCTTTCTACCACACGATCTTCATCATGATATGAGAACCAAATGCAAGAAAATTTAGCTTCATTTTATGTACATAGTCTTAGAGATGTCTCATGAATATGAATATCATTTTTCGAACGAATTTACTCTATGATTTTATGCACTTACAGTTCATATCGTACGTATTAGAAAAAAATACGTAGAAAGAAGTGAAATTGTTAAATATAGCAAACAAAGACAAAATGGCACCAATTTTGAACATGTACATTGTATGAGTGTATGTTGAGCAAGGAAAAAGTTTGAACTCAAAAATGTTAAGTTTTTTTGAAAACTTCGCTGTGAGTATGGGGAATACACTCACCGAAGAGTGCAGGCTCTCGGCGAAGGTGGTTCCTGTACCGTGGGTACCTCTTTGCCGAGAGCCAAGTAGGCCACCCTCTCGGCGAATTTGACAGACGAGGGCCGGCCGTGACGGCGGTGAGGTGGCGCCGTCAGCTGGGTTCTTCGCCGAGAGCCTTGACCCCGGCGCTCTCGGCGAAGAACACCTGCACCGTGGGCCGGCCCTTCGCCGAGAGCTGGAGCCCCAAGGCTCTCGGCGAAGGATCTCTACGCCGTGGGCCATACCTTCGCCGAGAGCTTTTCCTGGTGCTCTCGGCGAAGAGCTCCTGTGCCGAGAGCCGGGCTTTTGGCTCTCGGCGAAGCTCCTGGCTCTCGGTGAAGGGCCCGTTTCCGGTAGTGAGTGCGTGATGGTCGACGATGAACTGACAATGGACAGCAGTACTGTAAAAGGTTGGCAAGGCAGCGGAGGTGTAACAATGCTTGTGATTGAGCTTGAGTTCTTGACAGAAGTTCCAACGTTCTCGTTGCACGGAACGGCAGCAGCTGCGAACATCATTTTCCTTGGAAGATTATGGCGAATCCAAAACAGAAAGCACGTTGAACAGAAGGGATCTCAGGGTCTATAGGAAAGTGTGCTCACCAGAGGAGAATGTGCTCAACGGTGTCCGGAATCAGATGCGGCCGGAAACGAAGTCGAACAGATCGAGGAGACGGCGGCCGGCCACAACATCGGCATGGCCGGCGGCGCTCTTCCTGCAGTAGGGAGACGATGAGAGCTAACTGGTTCAGCGACGAAGCATGGGGTAGCACCGGCTTGACTCCGGGGTTACTGGCCGGCGAATTAGCAGGCAAGGCCTAGGCCGGAGGTGCTCTGCTCGGCTCCTTACGGCGATGCTGCAGAGATGGAACGATGGAATGAAAGCAGATGAACTTAGCATGTGTCTATCCATGGACGAAATACATAAGCACACTGGAGATTTTCTAGAATAGGCTATGATGCTCAGAAATTGACATGAGATAGAAAAACAGAAAGAGGAAGGGATGAGTATCTCACTGATATTTACCTCGCTAGAGGAGAAGGTTCTAGGGAGCAGATCGGCACGACGGTGACAGCGGCCGGGCCGGCACAGGCTCCGCACGGTGGAGCTCCTCTGACGGTGGAACGAGCCAACGAGGACGACGAGCAGCGGCGAGGATTGGCGGCCAGTGCTCGACTCAACCTTGTGAAGTCCATGGTGGCGGCCTCGGGTTGCTCCGGAGAAGGCTCCAGGCTGACGAAACGGACGGCGGCAGATGAATGGCAGCCGGCGGCGGCGCTACGGAAGGGGCAGCAGGCGAGCGAGGCAAGGCAAGGGATGACAGTGGCAGCAAGTTGATGCCAAGAGGCATGGCGTCCTCTTTATAGGGCACAAGCGGAGGAAGGGGTAGCGGCACATCATGGAAAGTAAATGGCTGCGGCCATTGATGGCCATGGTAGTGTGGCTGTTACTAGGGAAACGGAGGGAGCGTAGTTGAATAAAAAAAAAGAAACGGCGACGACGGCTATGATGGCCAGTGGCCGGCCATTGGAGAGTTGAAGACAATTGATGGTGATTAGGGTGGTGGCGGTTACCACTGGAAAGGAGTAAAGTGGGCAGCAGTTTTGGGGAGAGAAAGCGGAGAGTACGTGGCGTGCATGCGAGAGGTGCGATGCATAGAGGCCAAGGACCATGGCCGGGTGGGGGCGGCGCGGCAGCGCGCTGGTGACATGACGCGGACAAACGTGCGGCAGCCGACTCGGGTATGTGTGGTCGGCGGTGTTCCGGCGACGAGCGGTGGAAGAGCGAAGTGGCGCGGCACGTGCGGGGAGGTGAGCGGTCGCGGGAGGCCGGACGTGACAGGGAGGCGAAACACGGTGGCGCAAAGACTCGAGCTTGGCTCGGTCGAGTGCAGGAGGAGAGAGAGGGGTCGCCAGGACGGCAATATATTCACGCACAGGTAGCCGAGCGGTGTAACCGCGGTGCACGAGGGCGCAATATAGTGGCGGCAGAAAGGGGTGAATGATGCGGACTCGGACGCAGGCAGGAGCTCGACTGTGGCACGGTGCCGGCGGAAGGTGGAGGATGGAGAAGGTGATGAGCAGTGTCATTAATGGCGTGATGGATTTTGGTGGAGACGGTTACGGGGAGAAGAGGCGGAAGGGATGCGACGTACGTGCGAGACGCGCAACGCGGAGAGGCCCAGCGGCACGCACCGCACGACAGGCATAGAGGCGGTCGAGGTGTGCGGCCAGGGACGCACGGGCACAAGAGCCAGGCAGGCAGCACACAGGAGGCGAAGAGCGACAGCGGCAGCGGCAGCGGCGCAAACGCGATCGTGTGGGCGGGCATGCAGGCAGGCGAGGAGAGGCAGTACAGCAGTAGCGACACATGCACGAGTGCGGTGAGGCCGCGGTTTTAGGTGGGGCTCGCGGTGCGCTCGTGGGAGGCGAGCAGCGCGCAAGGGTGGCGCACAGACACGATGCAGAGAGAGGCTGAGTGACATAGTAGGAGAGCAGGCGCGGCGGCGCTAGAGACACGGCTAGCGCACGAGTGCCGAACGAGACGTGTGGTGCGTCACGGGGATCCAGCTGTGGGTGTAGGGTGTCGCGCATGGGAGCCAAGCGGCGCATGGGCACGGGGAAGTAGGCGCGACGACCGAGCGGCACGACGCAGTGCACGAGTGCATGCGGTGCGAGCGCCGGCGCAACGCACTGGCACGTGAGAGCGTGGAGCGTTGGCCAGAGGTGAGAGAGGGCCTGACGGACGGAGCCCGGCTGGCAACGAGATAGAGGGGAATGGTGAGCTGGCAGGTTAGACGGACAGCGAACGTCACGGGAAGGCGAGCGGGCGCAGGGCCGGGGAGGCCAAGCAGTGTGGGCAGGGCACATGAACGGGAGCCGAGCAAGTGCTCGGACTCGAGTCTTGCTCAGGTCAGATCAGAAGGGGAGGGATGACAGGTGGGGTCCACCCATCAGCAGTACGAAAGAGGGAGAGGGTGAGTTGGGCCAGCCGATGGATTACGGACCGACGGCTTGAGATTGCTCCTGGGCCGAGCAAAGGAAGATAGCCGGATGGGTTGGAAACACAGACAAAGAGAGAATGAGTTGGATGTACCATAAAAAGATAGAGAGAGATAGGGAGAGATTTGGGTTTGATCTTTTTATGATTTTGAAAACACTATCTCAAACAAAACAAATGCAATCGAATTGAATGCAACACTCAGAGAACCATTTTATTTATTTATTTTTTAAAACCAATCAATTATTTTCCTGTACTAAATTTCCTGTAAAGAAAAAAAAATGTTGGGAAAATTTTAGAAATTATGAGAAATCGTTGTTATTATTTTTTCCTAATAACATCCTGAAATCGGAAAATTTCAGGGTGTTACAACATGTAACTACTGCACACAATTTTATCCTGAAAGCCAGGAAACTCATCTAGAAGGAGACCGATACGCACCTAACACCGTTAGCGTCAATATCGACTTCGAAGACATCGTGCCCATTTCATTGTGCGACGGGTTTTTCATTGCTGGCCATGGATGGCCTCGCGGTGCCTCCGGCAACCCGGCCACGTTCCCCTCGTCGTCGCTTTCCTGAGAAGACCAGATTCTATAACTATGATCGCCATCGCTGCCGCCGCGCGTGGTTTAGGGGGACGTGGGATGAGGATGCGATATTTAATCTGGGGGGTAATGGCGGGATGTGAATTTTTTTTGGCAAAAAATGTTCGAAGGCGATATTTAACTTGGGGGTTAATCAAGCGGGCTGTGAAAATTTTTTTGGCAAAAAAACGTGCTGAGTTTTCCCTCCTGCCGCATGCAGTGGGTCCCACAAGCTCAATTGTTTTCATTTTCGAGAACTTGCCCTTTTAATGTCATTGTATTATATGTTGAACTAATATGTTTTTGTCATGTGTTTGTTTCAAATTCCAGGTTGTCTACAGTAGCCTTGATTGAAATAACATATGAATGTGGGTGGGATGAGAGATTGTGTGTGCTGGACAATAATGGGAGGGGAGACTATGCAACATAATTTGCCTTCTCTTGACGCATTTTCACTCAAGAACAATTGACACAAACAGATACTGACAAATATATGGCACTCAAGAACACAACCATTCAACAAAGAAAAGTAGTACTAAACACAAAGCTTGCACTCACAAAAGGGTACAAGCACAAAGCTTGCACACAAAAGCGGTACTAATTAAACTCTCCATGCATATTAGATGTCTATCAGTTAGAAGCACAAGTCTTGGACACAAAATTATCACTAATTAATTAAACACCATACATTAGATGTCCATCAGGCACGAGCTTAAGGTTTCCACAAACAAAAGCATTAGAAAGCACAAGGCTCTCACACAAAAGTAGTACTACACTTATTACATGCATTAGTGGCAGCCTAATCACACACCATCCGTGCACTCAGGGCGCGAAATACGTCCGCTTCAGAAGGACGTGAATATTCTCGCCCTTTCGCATTAGCTGTTAGTTGACAGAGGGGCAAGAAGTTAGCATATATATATATACGACGACACTAAAATGCACCTGGGTGCATCTTAGTTCGCGACGGCACAGACCCCAACCCAGCTTCCCCCCGAGCGCGCGTCCCCGCCTGTCCCAACCGCACACGTCTCCCCGCGCCAACCTGTCCCAATTCGGGCCCGCCTCCCTTTCCCCTTTGATCAATCCCCTCCCACAAGACAGAAAGCAAATCAGCTCCCGCAAATTAAGACCCGCCTTCCCCTGCGGTGCCTCCTTCCTCCGAACCATGGCCCCGCCGTCGCCGTCGCTGCCTTTGGCGCGCCTTGGATCACCTCGGCGCTCCACCCAAAAATCCATGGCCCCGCCGTCGCTAGCACGCAGTGAAGCACCTCTTCCAGCAGGACACACATTGATCCGGGAGGAGATGGCGATTGTTGCTGCGGGAGGTGCTGATCCGAAATCGTCATCTCCGGCGCTGGCTACGGCGCCTCCTCCTACTGCACCGCCTCCTTTGACGCCGACAACGAGACCGGGGGATCCCTTGCATCACGTGACGTTGCTGACGCCCCCACCTTCAATTCCCGCTGGATCGCTACTCACTCCTGATCCAACACAGTTGTTCCTTCCGGTAAGAACAAAAACAAATTCCTGCTGGTTCCCTACTCAGTCCTATTGCGCCGCCTCCGATGGTTTCAAGGTGTCGTCATTGATTGCAACTGAATGGTTGTGTGCTTGCAAAGCTGGTTACGTGTTGGTTGCAACTAGACCTGTGTTGTGATTCAACTGCTTGGTTGTGCCTATTCTTAGTTGCAATGTTTGACCGTGTTTGGTTGCAACTAGGGTGCAAAAAGGTTCGCTGATTGCAACTTGGGTGTTCTGTTGGTTGCAAATAGTGTGTTCTATTGATTGCAACTAGAGTCTGCTATTATTTACTGATTGCAAACTAGGGTGTTGTGTTGGTTGCAACTAGAGTCTGCTGGTATTTACTGATTGCAACAAGTATGTTGTACTGGTTGCAACTGCGGTGCTGTGTTGGTTGCAACTAGAGTCTGTGTTATTTACTGATTCCAAATAGGGTTGCAAGCAGAATCTGTGCATTATTTTGATGATTGCAACTAGAACATGTAGTGTGGTTGCAAACATTGAAGGTTCTGTAAAAATTATCTTCACTAGTTCACCTTTGAATTAGATTGCAACTTCATTATCTGTGTTGATAGATTGTTGCTGGAGTATTTTTTTGTTGCTGCTAGTTTGCAACGTGGGTTGCTGTCAGGTTGCAACCAGTGACTTCTGTGGATTGCAACTTCATTGTCTGCTGCTGGAGTTTTTTTGTTGCTGCTAGTTTGCAATGTGGGTTGCTGTATGGTTGCAAACAGATTCTCATGTGGATTGCAACTTCATTGTCTGTGTAGATATATTACTGATGAATTTTATTTGTTGCTGCTAGTTTGCAACGTGGGTTGCTGTATGGTTGCAACCAGATTTTCATGTGGATTGCAACTTCATTGTCTGTGTAGATATATTACTGATGAATTTTATTTGTTGCTGCTAGTTTGCAACGTGGGTTGCTGTATGGTTGCAACCAGAGGCTCCTGTGGATTGCAACTTTATTGTCTGTGTTGATAGATTGCAGTTGAAAATATTTTGTTGGAATAGTTTGCAATGTTGGTTGCTGCTTGGTTGCAACCACATCCTGTAGTGTGGTTGCAAGAACAAATTTTTTGCCCCCTGGAAAAAAAGAATGCCTATTGTTCCAGTTTGCAAGTTTGATTGCTGCTGATTGTACACATGGGCTCCTGTGGATTGCAACTTGGTTTTATTTGGTTAAACAAAGATTGCAAAAAACTCAAGGTTGATTAATTTCTTCCACAGGAAGCAAACATGCTTGATGTATTTATCCCCAGGGTGCGGCAAGAGTTTGATACCATGGAAGCAGCGCACCAATTCTACCTTGATTGTGCAAAACTGGCTGGGTTCAGTGTCAGAACCATGAGGACCAGTAAAGAGACTAAACACTAGGTTTGCAACTGTCAGGGGTTTGTGAAACCAGGCAAAGAAAATGAGGAGCCACCGATTGATAAAACATCGATGAAAATTGGTTGCCCAGCATACGAGAAGGTGAAGGAGGACAAAAAACGCAAAATCTGGTACTTCGACAAACTCGAGGAAGCACACAATCATAGGCTTCAACCGTCAGCCAGGATGGTTAGATATATGCATGCTCATAAGCAAAGGGAGAAAGCTATGGATGACTTGTTTGCAATCATGTCGACGAGTGGCGTCCCAAACCAGGCTGCTATGAATGTGATGTCAGAACTATATGGAGGGCGTCAAAACTGGCCATTCACTGAGAAAGATATATAGAACATGTAGGTCGTTCTTCCTAATGCATCTGCAGCAACAGATATAATGAAGCTAGAAATTTTACTTGTTTTTTGTTCACTTGTGGTTCAGGAAAGCTGAACAGGAAAGGGAGGAAAGGTATGGTGACATAAAGAAGCTGTTGCAATTCTTCAGGGAGTGCAAGGAAAACAATGAAGCATTCTACTGGGATGTTGATTTTGACCCAAAAACAAAGGTCCTTCGAAGCATATTTTGGAGCCATGCAAGTCAGCGGGCAGAATACGTCGATTTTGGGGATGTCATCACTTTTGACACGACCCACAAGACGAACAGCAAGAAAATGCCGCTTGCGATATTTGTCGGATGTAGTTGCAACCTGAAAAACGTGTCATTTGGACAAGCGCTTCTTCGGGATGAGACAACTGACACATTCAAGTGGCTGTTTGAATCATTTAAAAGCTGCATGGGTGGCCGACAACCTTTCGTGATTCTCACAGGTGCAGTTTTGTTCCATTTGCAACATTGATACCTGCTAGTTGCAACTTCTGTGTTATATAAATTGCAACTTTAGTCTGTCTATGATGTGGTGTTCTTGCTGATTCTTAAAAATTATGTTTTCCACAGATGAGGATCCAGCAATGAGAGAGGCCATAAAAATTGTGTTTAACAAATCGCAACACAGAAATTGCCGATGGCACATCATAAGGATGTGGGATTATGAGCTCGAGGAGTTGTACAAGTTACACAAGGATAAGAATCTGAAGGAGAGGCTGGAGTCTCTGGTAAATTATCCTCTAGGTCCTACACAGTTTGAGGTTGAATGGAAGAAGCTGGTGGATGAATGTGGCATCGCAGAACACCCTGCAGTTGTAGCATTGTGGGAGAAAAGAAAGAGTTGGATTGCAACATATTTCAAAGGAATGTACTATGGCAGGATGACTTCCACACAAAGATCTGAAAGCCAAAACAGAGTTTTGAAGGATGGATATGTGAGCAATATCACAACCTTGCATATGTTTGCGAAGAGGATGCTGGACTCAATTAAACACACAGACCATATGGATGCTGGGGAGTCGCACTACTCACAGGTATGTTGCAACCAGTTTTGTTTTTCATTGTTTGCAACATGTCTAAGGCTTGATTGTAAACACTGGTACTGTGTGATTGCAACTCTGCTGGGTGCTATATCTTGATAAACTGGTTAGTTTGTGGTTGCAAAACTGGCTACTGTGTGATTGCAGCCTGAGTACTCTGTGGGTTGCAACTACTCTATATAACAATGATTAATTCCAAAAATTGTGAATAGCACTGTGTGTGTTTGCAACCTGTTTAGTGTGTGATTGCAACTACTCGTTATATGTGATTGCAATCTAATTGTGTTTGTAAAATGCAACTGCTGGTTATTTTATGATTGCAAAGCCTGATTAGTGTCTGATTGCAACCTAACTAGTGTGTGAATGCAACTTCTGTATATAACAATGTGCAATTGAAAAAAGCAGTAGGTGAGTGGTTGCAAACTGCTAAATTAAAAAGAGTGTTGTGATTGCAACTAGTGCATAACACTGTGTGTTTGCAACATGTTTAGTTTCTGATTGCAACCTGGGTACTATGTGATTGCAACACTGGATAAACAGTATGTAAATTGCAACCTAGTTAGTGCCTGGTTGCAAAAGCTCAATAAAACAGTGCTTCACTGCAACTAGTGGATAAAAAAACTGTGTGTTTGCAACCTGGTTAGTGTATGATTACTACTAATGGTTATGTGTGATTGCAACTTGATTCTGTGTGATTGCAACCACTAGTTTTGAGTGGGAAATCCAAATTGCAACTACTGGCTGTATGTGATTGCAACTACTAGTTCCATATGATTGCAAACTGATTCCTGTGTGCAGGCTGAGGTTGTCAGGGCATGCAAATCGCGGTTTGATGAGCAGCTCAGCAGGGTGTACACAAGGGCCGTGTACAATGAATACAAGAAGCAATATGTTAACATCATAGCATTTGTAATGGAGCCTGATCCTGGGGTGGAATGCGATTAGTTGGTGAAGCATGAAAAATGCACCGGAGCATTCTGCTGGGCGCAACACGCATTCAAGGTACTAGCTGACAAAACAGCAGGTGTATATAAATGCGAATGCATGCAATGGGAGCATACAGGTTAGATGAATTTTACATGCTCATTTCTGGTAAAAAAAGCACATAGATGTACCTGTATGTGATTTTTAACAATCAGATTATATTAAAAACTGCAAGGCTGTTTTGCATGTACATAATAAAGGTGTTCACCCACCTGCAAGTAAATAACATACCAGAGAGGTACATTCTGAGATGCTACACACGTAATGCAAGATCTGTGGTTCCATGGGACAGGCACGATGTTCGGGTTGCAGCTCATACTGACACGGAGCAATCAAGGATGTCGAAGTTGCTGCCTAAGTTAATGCGCCTGGGTAGAGCAAGAAGCAAATCTGATCGTGCTTACGATGAGACTGTCAGGCACATCGACATGATAACTCCTGGTATTGAGCTTCTACAAATAGCAGAGAGTGCTGCTGATGAGAGGGCAAGTAGTGAAATGCATGAAGATGGGGATGATCGAGGAGATATTGTTCCTGTTGCACCAACACATGACAGTGGTGAAAACATTATGCAACCTGCTGTGAAGCCTACTGACCCTACCCCACCAAAAAAAACCCTGGAACCTGGTTCTGCGAGCTTTCTGAGTTGTATAACATTGACTGAACCACCCGTGTCAAGCACAAAAGGTAGAAAGTCTGCCAGCGCAGCAAAATCTGCAAAAAACAGTATGGGACCTGATAATCAATACAGCACATACAGTGGAGGCAATGGTGTAAAGGAGTGCCAAACCTGCCATGTTAGGGGACACTACACCACAACATGCCCACAGAACCCAAATAGAAGCAGAGCAGCAGAGAACAATGCTAAAAAAAGATGTGCAAAAACTGAAGGTTGGACTCCAAGAAAAAGAGGACGCCCAAGAATAAAAAAGGAACATGACGGGGATGAGGAAGAAGGGCAAAGTGAAGTGGGTGAAGCACAATAATCTGAGTGCAGTATAGTTGTGCAGCAATCGCAAGCACAGAGTGTGATTGCAAGAATCAGAAGAGCGACATCGCACCATGTAAACTACAGGGACAGCACTGATCTGGATGACTATGAATCTGAGTGAACCCAATGTAATTTGTCCATTTTATCTTGTTTTAAACTCTTGTATAGGTTAAACACAATAATGTACATGATGCAACCCATGTCTGTTTGCAACCCATCTCTGTTTGCAACCCATGTCTGTTTGCAACCCATGCAAGTACGTGATTGCAACCTGCTTACAGTGTGGTTGCAACTGCTAGTTATATGTGTTTGCAAAAAAATTATGGATGCCACTGTATGATTGCAACTTGGTTGGTGTGTGGTTTACAAAACTACTGAAGGTGTGATTGCAACATGTAAGCTGAAAAAATTGCAACCATAATATACCTGATGTTCAACACAAAAATGTACCTGATGATGTTCAATTGATATAAATCTGGGTGGATGTAAAACTCTGTACATGTATTGTCATGGTTTTTCTATTGATTTAAGTCAGATTGCAACTCGCTCTACTGCTCAATTGCAACTGCGCAGTCACTGCAGTTGCATCTACTCAAAAAAAAATCGCCTGACACTGCATCTGTGTGATTGCAACCTGGGTACAGTGTGATTGCAACTCCTGGTTGGCTGTGGTTGCAGCCCCCCTTGCATGTGTGTGATTGCAACCTAATTACAGAATAGTTGCAACTCCTGGTTAAATGCGATTGCAGTTTCTGAAAAACACTGTGTGTTGCAACCCCCATGCATGTGTGTGATTGCATCCTGGTTATATTGTGGTTGCAACTCCTGGTTAGCTGTGATTACAACTTCTGGAAAACCACTGTATGTTTGCACCCCATGCATAAGTGTGATTGCAACCTGGTTACAGTGTGGTTGCAACTGCTGCTTACATGTACTTGCAACTTATGGATAACACTGTCTGATTGCAACTTGGTAAGTGTGTGGTTGCAAACAAGTGAAGGTATGATTGCAACATATTAACTGAAAATTTATGTGTGATTGCAACCTGGTTACAGTGTGGTTGCAGCTGCTGGATATCTTTGTCTGATTGCAAATTGGTTGGTGTGTGGTTGCAAACAAGTTAAAGTATGATTGCAACAAGTTAGCTGAAAAATTGCCACCTGGTTAGATGTGATTGCAACCCACAAAGCATGCGTGTGATTGCAACCTGGTTACAGTGTGGTTGCAACTTCTGATTACATGTGTTTGCAACTGCTGGATATCTGTGTCTGATTGCAAATTGGTTAGAGTGTGTTTGCAAAACTAGTGAATGTTTGATTGCAACATGTTAGCATAAACATTGCAACCTGGTTAGCTCTGATTGCAACTTCTGAAAAAACCATATGTGTTTACGAACAACCATGTGTTTGATTGCAACTTGGTTACAGTGTGGTTGCAACTCCTGGTTAGCCGTGACTGCAACTTCTGAAAACCAGTGTGTGTTTGCAACCATACATGTGTGTGATTGCAAGAAAAATACGAAAAATCAGAAGAATATAAGCACAAACACATTGACCATGGCAAATACCAAATTCAACAAGAACTTCAGTTGCACATCACAAAAAGACTATTCAGTTAGAACACAACCAACACAAGTTTCACCAAGTTTCAGACTGCACACACGTAACAAACACCAAGTTTCAGACTGCGTGCACATAACAAACACAATAAAAAGTTTTCTGCATTGATCTAATTATTCACAGACTGGCTGCTATCATCGTCAATTGCCAGCGGGCGTCCACCAACTCTAAACTTGTCCAGCATTTCAGGGATGTCAGCTTGATTAAGAGGTTGGAAGATCTGGTAGTGCAACATCTCACATCTATATATGATGCCATTGAACTGCAGTAGCATAAAAAAACGCATAAGAAAGCGATCCAAAAACTATAAAGAAAAAAGAATCAGTTGACATAATGCCTTACCGGATTGATTTCCTCCGTCAACTTGTCCCCATCATAGTACTCCATGTACTTCCAAACAAAAAATAGGCAATCATTGGGGCCAGCTTGCCTGGGCAGTTCAATGAAGGGCTTCTTCTAGCCACTAACTCTAGGCAATTTGAAATTGGACACCTTCTGGAAGGCTGCATCTATAATTGGAATCTTGGCAAATACATGCTTGTGGCGTTCTTGAGGATCCGTGCATTTCATGAAGTAGTCGTTCGAGTCTAGCACATCGATGCGATTGTGGATGAAGTTGAAGCAATATACAAAGTAGTGTCCTTCATCTTTGATAGGAACAAAAATCTGGTGCAAGGCAGGAATAGAAACCTGATTAGCTAAGAAAGTGGAAAAACATATGCTCATAAGAAAAACAATTGCAACCTGTTACCCTATGATTGCAGCTACTGGTTATGTGTGATTGCAACTTCCTTGAGATTGCAATTGCAACTACTGGTTATGTGTGATTGCAACATCATTGAGATTGTGATTGCAAATTATGATACACAGGTAGAGCTATGATAAAAGGTAGGTTGGAAAAAACATAATGGATTGGGAAAGATGTCTGCTAACCAGTTTTGCTCTTGACAGATCATAGTTTACGCACTCAGTCATCAGGTGATTCCATACAACTCTGAATTGATCTGTCTCACATTTATCCTCATTGAGGACTGCGTCACAACATTCAACGTTCCACTGTGTGTTTTTTTCAGTTTTTGATGATGCACAGAAAAAATGGAACAATTAGAAACTAGATAAAACACAGAAAAAACTACAACATTATACAAAAAAAAACCGTGCAGTTGAAAAGAAAAAACATAGAACTTACATAGAAACCCGTGGTAAGAAACACCCTGTAACCGAATGAATCAATCTTCTGCACAATGTCATCATGTCGCATACAATGCACCAAGAAATCTATTAAGCTAGACTCTCCCAGTTTGTCATTTGTAAAACTATCAAGAAGTTCTTTTCCAGTGAAATCAGCAAGAATGCCAAATTGCAATAAAGTTCTCCTGCACCAGAAAAATGCACTATAAGGTAAAGGTGTGTATAAAAAATATGGTTCAAAAAATGCAGCACCAAAATGAGTAAAAATGACAATATGTCAAAAGCAACAACAACTGAAAAAAAGTATTGCAACCTGGATAGTTTTGTGGTAGCAACCAGGATAGTCTGTGGTTGCAACTGCTCCTAAACTATGATTGCAGCTACTGGATGACACAGTGTGGTTGTAACTCATGTCTGTGTGTGATTGCAACATAGTTAGTGTGTGGTTGCAACCACCCCTGGTTAGCTATGATTGCAACTTCTGAAAAAACCCCTGTGTTTGCAACCCATGCCTCTGTGTGATTGCAACCTGGTTGCAGTGTGGTTGCAACTTCTGGTTAGCTATGATTGCAACTTCTGAAAACCCCCTGACTGTTTGCTACCCATGCAAGTATGTGATTGCAACCTGCTTACAGTGTGGTTGCAACTGCTATTTACATGTGTTAGCAAAAAAAAATACTGGATGACAGTCTGATTGCAGCTTGGTTGGAGTGTGGTTTACAAAAATACTAAATGTGTGATTGCAACATGTTAGCTGAAAAAAATTGAATCTAATGGGTGTGTGTGATTGCAAAAAATGTTTGCTTAGCTGTGGGTACAACCTGAGTAAAAGTAGAAAGGGACAGTGGTCTGAAATGCATAAACTACAAAATTGCAAAACTAGGCAGATAACAGTTGTAATAATAATATAGGAACAGTTGTAACATGAAAAACACAGTAAAAAAACATACTTTTGAAGCTCATGTTCAGTTATGATCTTCTGCCTCAGATAAACAACCTTCGAAATTGGTATGTCGGTACACTTGCGAGTGATCTGGAACGAGGATATGAACTCAGCAGGCCTCCTCCGAACTCTGTCACCTAGGCGCTTGAAAATCAACTTTTGAACCTTGCCGTAATCAACAAGACCTTCCACTACAAGAAACTATTTAATCCGTGACGCAATCATTCTGTCGCAGATTGTTGAAAATTCATCGCAAATCAGTGTCCGCGACGTTTTAAATTTTCGTGGTGGAATGAGCGTCATTGATTAAATCGGTCGACGTTTCTTAAAAAATGTCGCGGATTGAAGCGATCCGTGATGATCTTTTATCGTCGCAAAACAGCCCGAAGCCCAGTTAGCCTAGTCCAAAGCCCAGTTTTCGTGACGAAAATAATCGTCATAGATTGATGTTGACATGGACGATGACATGGCTGCTACATGGATGATGACATGGCTGCTACGCGGACGATGACATGGCAATTACGTGGACGATGACGTGGCTGCTACATGGACGATGACATGGCTGCTACGTGGACAATGACGTGGCTGCTACGTGGACGATGACGTGGCAATTACGTGGACGATGATGTGGCAATTACGTGGACGATGACGTGGCAGGTGACTTGGCAATTGATGATGTCGTCATCAAGGTGGTCTATTTTTTTGAACCAGCAGGACCAGCCCACTAAATTTTACATACACTGATACACAGCCCATGTACAATAAAATCAGCACACCAAATTTCAACTATTTTTCCATCATTTCAGCCCACCAAAAATTTAAAAGGTACAGATCCAAAAAATTCAATAGCCCCATATCTTGTCAGAATTACATCATCAAAATAGGTACAATATCTCAAATAATATAAAAGAGCAATAATAAAAACTTCTGGCTTCTGCTTGTTCCTGCTAGTCTTATTTCAACCAATGAATCTCTCTGCTTGTTCTTTGCTCTGAAAAGCAAGTCACAAAATATTATATGCTGATAAGCAACCTAAGGCCATTATCCAGGCAGGGGCATCCTACACATACAAGAAAGTTAAAAATGAGCTATTTATCAATAATAAACCATTTAGTATTTTTCTTCAATAAGCACTCTCAAATCAGTGAAGTTTTCAATCATAATAGGTCTCTTGGATTACTTGGTTTTATTAGGGACGACTTATTCTTCCATCTGAAACTTAGCTGTTGCAGAGGATCAAGGCCATCATTTATGAGTTAAAAAAATCATGGTTAATTTAGCTGTTGCAGAGGATCAAGGCCATCATCAAATAATCAACACTGAATCAGAAATGATTGGGCTAGACCCTAAACCCTCCCACCCCCAAGTGCAACAGCCCCAAGCCCTTACATGTTCTAAGATAATACATGTCTGAAACTGAAATTACGGGCTGAATCAGAGCATGTCGGAGCGCGAATCAAGCAGCAAATTGAAGCCACGCCGCCTCCAGGCGGCAATGGGGAGGCAGAGGAGAGGAGGCTTACGGATCCGCGCGAAGTTGGGGTGCTCGACGTCGTTGTGCTGCCCGTCACCGAAGCCACGCCGCGTGGGGCAGCGGCCGCCTCTCCGTCCCGTCATAAATCTAGAGGGCAGTTATGAGTATATGACTCATAACAGTGGTTACCTGTTAGCAAAAATGCAAAATCGGCACACATTATAGGACAAGACAGTGGAAGATACATTTCATTAGAATTTGGAAATGCAATCTTGTCAGATGCTTCAAAACCTTCAAGTTGGTTTATAAGCTCAAGCAGGGTGTGCTCTGTGCTGCACTTCACAATCATTATTGCCAGTTTTCAGACTCCATTGTAGCATATTAGTTCTATGTTCATAAATGTTTAAAAGTCAAGTTAAACTGAATAAGCAGACATTATATTTTATACGCTAGGCCTGATTCCAATCAAAAAACTAAGTACTAAGCTTACCAGAGAGAAAAAACCAACCGCGTTGAATCTACATGCTCATTTATATGGCAGATCGGAATCGACAATATCATCAGGAGCCCTAGACAGTTCCATACATTACCAAAGAAACAAATCTAATCAAAGACTCGAAGCAATCTCTAGCAATTCATATGGGGACAGATCGAAGAGAACTTGGAAAAACTAATCCCAATCGATCCCCTGATCCCAACCACACGACGAACCATCGATTAACCAACCAAATCATCAGACCTCAACTGGAAGAGAGCTCACCTTGTGGCCTCGTCATCATCTACATCGGAGATCCTCGTGCGCCCTCGCAGCTGCCGCCGCCGCGGACAGCGGTGACGGCGGGAGGACCCTTGCGGCGGCCGCCGCCGTGGACGCTGGTGACGGCTTGAGGACCCTCACGGACACCGGTGATGGCTTGAGGACCCTCACAGACGCCGGTGATGGCTTGAGGACCCTCGCAGCCGCCACCCCCGCGGTCGCCGAGGAGACAAGGGCTGGGTCGTGCTACGATTTGGAGTCATAGCAGGCGTAGTAGCGGCCATGGCGGGTGAAGGAACGGGCGAATCTGAGGGAGGAAGAGGTATGGAGGCGGGCGGATCTGAGGGAGCGAGCTGTGTGGGGAGAGGAGGTGGCGGGATTGGGTGGGGAGAGGAGGGAAGGGCGGCGGGATTGGGAGGGGAGGGGCAAGGGGGGCAGGGGGCAGGGAGGGAGTAGGGTTTCGGGAAGAATCTCGCGAAGTCGATCCGCTGGAGAGGATGGAGTGCCACCTGCTCGATCCATGTGCTGCATCCGAGCAGAGCGTGGAGAAGAGGGGGAGCAGAGGCAAGCAGTGGGCACGGCGAGCGGCGGGCGCCATGGGAGGCAGCTGGGAGCGGTGGCAGCGATCTGGCGGATCTGAAGAGACAGCTGAGGAGCAGGGGATGCGGCGGCGGCGTCGGAGGCTGAATGGGATACAGCTAGGGTTTTGGTTCTGTGGCCTTTTATACATATGACTATCAACATGAATCGTTGGTTCCGAGATGAACGACTAGGATGAAATGGGCTTTAACAGAAAACGGCCCAAGCTAACATTTAGTCCATTTAAACAAATCAATTCACTATTTTTATTGCTTACTTAGGTTCAAATTTGAACTATATGTACCACATAATAAATTCAAGAAATATGAGAAAATTTATATTTAGACTCATATGTTTGATTAAAGTTCATGTCCGAAAGATAGATGAAAAATTAAATTGTTTGTTAGAGATAATTCAACCATTATTCTTCAAATTATCATAAGATAATTTAATAATATTTAAAAAAATTTAAAAACATTATACAAATTGACATGGAACCATATTTTAAGCATATAATCATGCTGTAAAAAAATCAGATGATTTTAATAAAGTAAGATAATAGATGTTCACAAACAGGAACATCTCTCACACAGTTTCTTATAACTATACTCAAAGCTTTGAAGTTTGAACACCTCATAACATTATTGAACTCATATGAACCTAAAAATTTGGACTCAACCTTACCTTTACTTTCCAATTCATAAGTGCCATCTTACTTTACCACTTGTTATGCAAAAAATTTGTTTTTCTTTTTTTAAAATACCTAAATAACACACCCTTTGAAACAACTAAAAAATTAGTTATCTTAAATAACATCAATACATTTTTCACATGTAGTAGATAGCATATAAGTTGTCACCTAGGATTTTCAAGAATTTTCAACTAGATTTTCTATTTCTTATCATTTAAATGAATTTCTACATGTTTATCGAAAGTAATTCCAATTTGACATGTATGTACTTTTAATAAGATTCAAAAAATTTCAAAAAAATTATATTTAGGCATCTATGGTCCATTCTAGCCCACATCTAGGAGATTGATGACAATTCAATTGACTTATAGAAAAACTCGAACTTCTACTACTCACCTTGTTATAAAATAATGATAATAATATCTAAAACTTATCCAAAAAATATGTAAATTGACATAGAATCATTTTATGGATGTACAAGCTTGAAAAAAAAGTTTCATAAGATTTTGTGAAAACTAGAGTATACATTGTTCATAAACTAGATAGTTCATCACATTGTTTCTTATAACTATACTCAAACCTTTGAAGTTTGAACACCTCATAATATTGTTCAAGTCATATGAACCTCAAATTTGGTCACAATCTTATTTTGGTCTTAGCATGATAAAATATGAAGTTACACTACCACTTATTGTGCAAAAAAGTTGTTTTTTCTATTTTTTTAAACACCTAAGTAACACACTCTTTCAAACAACTCAAAAATTATTCACCTTATATACCCCAACACATTTTTCACATGTAAAGACAACATTGAAGTTGCAATATAGGAGTTTCAAGATTTTTGAATACATTTGCTATTTTCTATCATTTAATTGAATTTCTACGTGCTTACCAAAAGTAATTCCAAGTTGACCTATGTGTACCTCCAATAAAACTGAAAAAAATTTCAAAAAAAATCATATTTAGGCTTCTATGTTCCGTTCTAGGTCATGTTTTGGAGATTGATGACAAATTCAATTTGAGTTCTAAGGAACATTCAAACTTTTGTGTCAAAAGTACAACATAATAATCACAATAATATTTGAATTTGGTCAAAAAATTCTACAAATTGGCGTAAGAACATACTTTTGGTCCACAATCTTGCTATAAAAAATTTAAGTGATTTCAAGGAAGTGACGACATACACTGCTCACAAATGGATACATGTGTGACATAGTTTCTAATAACTCAACACAAACTTTGAGATTTGAGTAGTGATTTACATTTTCAATGTCGTATGCATCTCAAACTTGGCTACAACCTTATATTTATCATAACATTAGAAAATATGAAGTTATGTTACCATTTGTTATGGAAAATATCTTTTATTTATTCTCTTTTAGTACAAGAAAAGAAGTTGTATAAAAAATATAAATTAAATAGCAATTAATATGCAAACGAATGATATTACATGAAAAATCATGATTTTACAAAAAATCAGAAAAAAGAATCAACGAATTTGGAGTTACTATGACCGAGAAACACTAGTTTCAAATTTTAATTATAGATTAAAAAGGAAAAACGATGGGGGAAACGAGCTCAGCGTGCGCCACGTGGTCTCGGCGAAGCAACTCGACCATCCAAGTGTTGCCACGTGGTTCCGAAGCTCCACCACTCTTTATATGAAATAAACTATCGTTGAACCACCACAACTGACGAAGTGGTCCAGTGGTAGTATTTGTGCTCTTGATTTGTGAGAGCGCGGGTTCGACTCCCCACCCCCTCCTTTTTTCTGCCCCAGCTCCGGATTAAATCCGTGGGCGCTTTTGTTTTTTCTATTTGTAAAGATTTATTAAACTAGACAACAAATCATAGCACAAGTTAGAAGTTGGTCTGATGGCAGGCGCTCTCAATTTTGAGTCCTGCGTGCAGGGTTCGAACCCCCTTGCTGCATAGTTTTTTTGTTTATTTATTATTCACATAAGCAACAAGTGTTTAAAGTATATATAAATAAACTTCTGCAAACAAACACAACTGGACTTGTAGCTCAGTGGTAGCACAACTTCCTCCCATCCCGCAGGTCGTGGGTTCAAGTCCCCCCTTCCACCCTATTTTTTGCGCCAGATATTCCAGAGGCCAGGGTGGGCTATTTGTCTGGGCTCTATACTAATGGGCCGTTGCGTTTGTCTGGGCGTTGCACCAATGGGCCGGTTGTCAGCCCAGAGTCTAGTTGAGGAGGTGGCGCTGAGGTGGCGATGGCTGAGCAGGTGGCACTGAGGTGGCATCCAGAGCTGCGAGCGGAGTCATATTCAAAAGAATTGAAAATCAATAGTTGTGGACAAGACAACTTGTAGCTCAATGGTTTATACCTTTGCTAGGTGATCAAGAGGTTGTGAGTTCAAGTCTTTGACCCTCCTTATTTTACTATTTTTTAATTTAATTTATCAATTTTTCATATCCATAATATGATTATTTTTTATTTACCTTCTTATTTTTTTTGTTTTGTTAATTTAACTTATCAATTTTTCCTATTCATAATATGACTATTTTTTATGTACCGATCGCGACGAATCTGCTCAAACGTCACGGCGTTGTGGGCCGGATTGCGACAAATTTAACAAATCGTCATGATGTTTTGGGCTCTAATATCCATCAATGTACATTCATGATGAAAAAAAGGAATACGTCGTAGAATCGTGACGAATTTAACAAATCGTCACAATGTTTTGGGCTTCAATATCCATCAATGCACATCCGTGACGAAAAACAGGAATACGTCGTAGACGCAGTGCTCTTTGTGATGTTTTCTGAAAACGTCGCTGAGAGTGCGTCACGGATTAAATAGTTTCTTGTAGTGTTCAGACACTTCATCTTGAGAAAGCCGGATCGGAGGGGTCAAATTGTTGATGTCATCCTGGGACTCCATAGGGAACTGGATATCATCACCTGATGAGCTGGTTCCTGCCTGCAAGGGTACCTCCACAGATTCCAATACAAATTTGGCCTCCTGGCGAAGAACATCCATCTTTTTCTCGTATTCTTGACGCTTCTTTGCATATGCCTTTGACAATTGCTGCTGCACCTGCTTGTTAATCTTGGAAGCATACGACTCCTTGTGCAGAGCAGCCTTATTCGCGTCCAGCTTTTTCTGGCTCTCTGCTATAACCTTCTTCTCCTTTTCTTCAGACTTCTTATCAGCTGCAGCCTTTTTCTTCCTCTGTGCTTCTTCGGCCGCAGCTTTTCACCTTGATCGGCATCAGCCTTTCGCCTCTGAAGTTCAGCCTTCTTAGTACCAGCGGTGTTTCTCTTCTTCTCAGCCTCAGCCCTCTTCCTCCGAGCTTCATCATCTGCAGCCTTTTTGTTCCTATCAGCTTCTTCAGCTGCAGCCTTTTTCTTCTGTTCTTCTTCTGCTGCAGCCTTTTGCTTCTCTTCTTCCGCTACAGTGAATCAGTTATGTATTTAGCCAGTGAAAAAAGATACAAATTGCAACTGTAAGTACACACAAACTGCAATGTTGATAATGTGTCGGTTGCAACCTCCTGATGCTGCTGCTTTCATCCTATCAGCTTCTTCTGCTGTAGCCTTAAGCTTCTCTGCTTGTTCAGCATCGGCTTTTTGCTTCTCAGCTGCAGCCTTCTTCTGCTCTTCTTTTGCTGCAGCCCTTTGCTTCTCTTCTTCTTCTGCCTTTAGCTTTGCTGCAGCATTTTGCTTCTCTTCTTGTTCTGCCTTTAGCCTTCTTACTTCTTCCGCTGTAGCTTTCATCAGTTATGGAAGTAAAAATCAGTAATGTTTTAGCCAGTAAATATAAAAAAAGCCACAAATTGCAACTGTAAGTACACACAAACTGCAATGTTGTTGATGAGTGGGTTACAACCTGCTGCTGCTTTTTGCTTCAATACTTCTTCAGCTGCAGCCTTTTTCTTCTGCTATTCTTCAGCTGCAGCCTTTTTCTTCATCTCTTCTTCTGCTGCAGCCTTTTTCTTCATCTCTTCTTCTGCTACAGCCTTTTGCCTCTCTTCTTCTTCTGTCTTTGTCTTTGCTGTTTCTTCCGCTGCAGTGAATCAAAGCCAGTAAAAAAAGGACACAAATTGAACCTGTAAGTACACACAAACTGCAATGTTGGTAATGTGTGGGTTACAACCTGCTGCTGCTGCTTTCAACCTATCATCTTCAGCCTTCTTCATCCATTCATCTTCCAACCTCTTCTTCTCAGCTTCCTCATCTTCAGTCTTTTTCTTCAATGCTTCCTCTTCTTCGGCCTTCTTCTACTCAGCTTCCTGTTCTTCAACCTTTCTTCTATCCTCCTCAGCCTGAGCCTCTTTAAGTTTCTACCTCTTCTCAACCTTGTCGGGCCTCCTTGCATAAGTTCTAGCAAACTATATTATAAAAGTAAATAAGTTATGTTTTAGACAGTAAGAAAAAAGACATAAATTGCAACTATAAGTACACACAAACTGCAATGTTGGTAATGGGTGGGTTACAACCTGCTGCTGCTCCTGCTGCTGCTGCTACTTCTGGTGGTGGTGGTGGTGGTGCTGCTGGTGGTGGTGGTGGTGGTGCTGCTGCTCCTGAAATTGCATCACAGATTGAATTTCAGGATCAGTTCTTTCATTATGTGAAAAAACAAACACAAAACAAAAATTGCAACATGATCAATGCTTGTGGTTACTACAATGAGACACTAATTGCAACTCGGCATAAGATGTGATTGCTACAATGAGTGAGGTGGGATTGCAACCACTCAGTCTCATACAACCAGTGAGTCGTATGAGCTTACCTCAGGACGCTGAGCCCCCACATCCTCATTGTTGACTGAGGAGGTTGGGGAATTAAAATAACCAAGAATTTCATCAACATTGGACATGTTACCACGAAGATGTGGGGGTGCTGCGAAATCAAAGTAAATGAGGGATATGTAAGTAAAAAAGGATTATTGAAGATGATATAAAACATTTTATAACAAACAAATAAAATGCATATATATTCTTACTTCTATCCAAATCCCCTTGTTCAGTGTCATGTACGTGGGGTGGGGTCCTGGGGATGTCTCTGTTATCATCATCCTGATAATCAAAATCATCATCTGGAGTGTCTACGTGGAACTGCGTTTCAATTGGATTGGGAGAATCAAAATCATCTTCATCTCCGCCTGCTCCAGACTGGTCTTCCAGACCCTCCATACTTACTGCTGCTGCATGCAGAAATTTTTAAATAAAATTGGTGAGAGTTTGCAACCTGCCTAGTGTGTGATTGCAACTACTGGTTACATGTGATAGCAACAATATTGAGATGCATGTTTGCAACCTGGTTAGTGTGTGATTCCAACTACTGGTTACGTGTCATAGAAACAATATTGGTGTATGTTTACAACATGGTGAGTGTGTGATTGCAACTGATGATTATATGTGATAGCAACATGATTGGTATACAAATTGCAACTGCTCATTTTTAAAATGGAAAAAGACATACTGGCTGCTGGTTGGCGGTCATTCGTAGCCTTCCTCCTACGCAACTTGCCTGCTTCCTTGTCAGCTGCAGCGTCCGCAAGTAGTTTGTTCATAGTGCTGACACACTCCTGATGAGCTATCACCATAAGGTCGCGTGACCTTGTTGCGTACTCAGCCGCCTTCCTTGCAAACTCTAGTGCTTGTTTAGTCCTTTCATCAAAATCCTTCAATATAGTCAGCGCATCTGCCTTCCTGCTCCGTCCAACCAAATCAGATATGCGCTGACTAAAAGAAGTAAATAAGCTTGGGTACTCATAATAAACAGGGGGCTGCAAGTTAAACGATGCATGACCGCCAGGATCATGGGATGTGCTGGCCCCAGCAGCGGATGTGCCGGCAGCAGCTGCTGCTGCAGCAGAGGGAGCTTCTGGAGCGTCATGCGGACCAACTCGGGCTTGGGCAGCTCCTACTGGACCTTGGCCAACTGCAGCTACTTGGGGGGTACTACTATTAAAGAACCAATGGGGACACCATAACACGTATCGACACTACTAGATTTTCCCCTTAATACAACGCACAAAATGTGTTGCAACATGCCATATTTGGTTGCAATAGCCGCAATTACAACCAAATTTTTTCGTCAACCATGTGATGCGAAAGGTGGCATTGCATTAGCCTGTAGCAACCGAGGTCTTTTTTTGGTTGCAAAAAATTTCTATTGCAACGCAATACGGCGTTGCAACTAGCATCTTAGACCGCGCTCGTGTTGGTTGCAAATTATTCTATTGCGACGCATCTGGTGTTGCCATAGGTGCAATTGCATTGTACCAATCGCATTGCAATTCAAAAAAACTTGCGTTGCAAAGTCTTGTATTGCAACGCTCTAATTGTGGTTGCTATAGGGGAAGCACCTCTATTGCCACGAAAGTTATTTGGGTGCAATATGTGATTTCCTGTATTACCACCAAATTTTGATTTCGATGCTATAGGTAGTATTGTCTGATGCGACAAAATTGGTTACGTTGCTATAGGTGGTATCCTCTATTGCCACGCAACATGTGGATGGTTGTTATAGGTGTAACATTCTATTACAGCCAATATATATAGGATGGAGGCAATAGGTTTGGCACTCTATTGCCACGTAGTTTGCTTGGTTGTAAGATGTGTCCTCTATTATTGCTTCGAAAATGGTTTGGTTGCCAAAAGTTCAAGTCTCTATTACCACCATGATACAGGGTTGCTACAAGTTGAACGTTCTATTGCCACTTTTCTTTTTGGCAACGAAAAATAAGGGTTGTGAAAGGATGACTTATCATTTGCAACGTCGAAAATGGTTTGGTTCCCAAAAGTTCATGTCTCGGTTACCACCATGATACAGGGTTGCTACAAGTGCACCTTACTATTGCCACGTTCCTTTTTGGCAACGAAAAACACGGGTTGTGATTGGATGATTTATCCTTTGCAACGAAAGGTGTATTCTGCCATGCTCATTTATATAGCAGCAATAATTTGAAACATTAAATAACATCATCAGGTATATATAATTATGCATTTATAGTTCATGAAACAACATTCAACCATCCACTGAGTTATTACATGACACACGAAGTACTGAAGTACTGAAAAGTTTCAGACGGGACATTGTTTCAACACATAGTAGGCTAATTTGATAGGAAATGAAGATCTTGGTCAGCAAATGGTGACTTCGAGAGGATCCCAACACTTGATCAGCAAAGGGTGACTTCAATGCAAGGAGCTCGCATCACTTGTTTGCTCCATTCGACATGGCTTAGTCTCTCCTGAAAAGAATCAACAACATTTTTATGCTAGCATCAAATAATCTCTAATATTGGAATTTGTGCAACAACAGCATGTAGTAAACCAAAGTTTGATTGTGATTCATACAATTATCAGAATGACATCAAATAATTATCACAACCATAAACACACTTTGACAGCTGTAACATGAATTACATTCACAGCAGGAAGAGGAGTTGCAAAAATTTCACCTCATGTCTTTTTGGTGCTTTGTCATCTCATTTGTGCAGCTTGTACCTGTAGCTGTTGAGATGAAATTTGTTTAATGGGGGGGACGGCGGATTGTGCTTCAGGATTGTTAACAGCTTTAGTACTTCTGGTTTTGCGAATGACTTGTTTAGCAACGACTTCAGATTCCTTCTCCTATGAACCAATCATTAGGAAGGAAAAGATTAGGCGTCATTTTATCAGTAACTGATTAGATGTAGTAGTAAAAAGTTGTGAATTCAAGAACAACCTGAGTAGCAGAGAGCACATTCCTGGAATCTATCTGTACATTTCCAGTTGTAGTGATTGATGGAGCCGCCACCACGTCTGCAGATTTAGTGACATTGTTGTTTTGCTGGGTGATTGATGCAGCCGCCGCCATGTCGGCAGAGTCAGTGACATTGTTGTTTGGTTGGACAGATGTTGGCAGGACAATCTATGAAAGGATACAGACATTCAGATATAGAACCTAAGGAAAGAAAGTCATTCATGCAACTAGCTTGACCAGTACCTGTGGAAATTGTGCATGTCCATTTGCTGCTTGCAGCATTGATAGGAACTCTTGCCTAAGCTGTTGCAGATCAGCCTCCCTTTTCTTGTTACTTTCTTCAAGTTGTCGTGCATGTTCTCTCCTTTCTGCTTCCCTTTCTTCTTCCCATGTTGACATTATTTCTTGTAGCAGCCCAAATGCGTCCATGATGCTATAGCTCTTCCCTACGAATTTGTTCCTGGCGCTCCGCATTGAGCAGCTGCCTTCTAGTTGGGTTTTTTGCCAGGTACCCATTACCATGCAACTTGGTTGATTTGCACTTTGTGACTTCCTTGTATGCCTTCTGGAACATGTCGTTTTTTTCCTTTTGGGAAATGAAGTTGTTCTCTGCATTTGATTCCGCCTCAGCAATAACGCTGCTTGCTTTGTCCTAACATTTACAAGGCACAGATGGAGGAGTTAGTTGAACAAGAAATTGCTAGCATTCTATAATTGCATGGACTATGTATAGTAATGTATGTACTCATTCATTGAGAACTCACATAGACATTTTTAGATTGTTCGTCTGTCCATTCCCCATGCTTAGTGTGAGTTAACCACAAAAGTTGCATATCATCGGACTCTTCACCAGTTTCTGGGTCTCTCTGTTAAGCCAAGAACATAACAAATTAGTTATTCATCCTACAAGACAGATTGGAGATGTGCTTCTCCAGTTATTACCTTCTCATAGCTGCGCTGAGAATAAGGCTTACAGCCTGACAAATATCTTGTCATTTGTTGGCCTCGAATCGCAGAATTTTGTGCGCTCCTTTCCTATAGAATGTCAAGTTATGAACAATAATCTTAAAGACTCAGACATTGCCATTTGTATGAAAAATGTATTGCTCAGTAATAGTAACAATGCGGAACAAACCTTGAATTTAGCAGTACTGAAATACTTCAACAGATAGTGCCATTCAACAATATCTAATTCTTTAGGCTTATGTAACATTCTCTGGTGGTAGCTGTCGTATGTCCTGGCCGTAGCACTGAAAGTTGAACGCCATCCTTTGTAACGCTCCTTAGCAATGTCCCATATCTTTTCCCTTGAATCAGCATTATCCTCCATGTCCCACTTTGCCTGTTATATAATCACAATAGCATGCAAATACTATGTGAGTTGTTATGTTAGTTTTTATTTGAATTGTATTGAAAAGCAAAGTTTATTATTACCAATAGATCAGTTGCTATTGCGTCTTTGATTTCTTTCTTGACATGTTTCCACGATTTCACTCCAATGACTGGCGTCCTTTTCCTTGTATACATGACTACTTCATCAACGAATGAGCGGTAGTTATCACCTACCGGTCCTCCATGTTTGGAGAATTGAATGTCCAACTGCTGTTTGCCCGCCTTGATTCTCTTGGCGATTACCTTCAAGGCTCTTACGGGACCGCGTCCTCTTTTCTTCACATTTTGTGAGCCTATTCCATGGGAAGAAAATGTAATAATACCCACAAAAAAACATACTATGCATAGACAGGTAATTTCTATTAAACACAAGTTACCATCTCCTTGGTCCTGCTGTTTCCAACGCCGAGAATGAGATGGAGGTTGCACTGGAGGTGTTGGGTTCATGTCATCCCTGTGTTGCAAAATAAAGGTGGGGTCCACATACCGTTCTACAGACAATTTTGTGGCATGATGAGCTAGCATAATTTGTAGTCTGATAAAGAATGGTAATTTGCTTGTCAATTAGGAGAGGGATATTACCGATGTCATCAAGTAGTCCTGCAACATTCAGGTATTCTTGGTATGTGTCGATTGTGTCCTCCCTGAATATGTCTTTTAATTCTAAAAAAGGATCCATAATTAATTTCAACCATGTGAGTGAACTGCAAAATCATGAGTATATATATACAAATATTGGGCTATACCATATCTTACCCAAGGCTTTCTTCTCTTTATGCATTGTAGCTAGCCAAAGTTTGTATTCATCTAATTCAGATTCTTCGACTTCTTCATCATCATCATCATGTGTGGAAACACTTTTCGATTTCAATGGTGTTATGGGCATGGTATGGTTTTTAGGTATTGGCTCTCTGGATACAACTAAGCTGATCACCATCTCTTCCTCGTGAATCTTTTTCATTTTTGCTACATCAACATCATAGTCGATCTCAGTGAGTGTTGCTTCCGCAGGAGATTCAGGAATTCTAGTCTTATAGTAAACCAAGTCCCTGTTCCGATACCCCAATTTTTGTTTCAACTTGTTTATGTTTTCAAGGGTGATTTGTTTCCCAAGAGGTTTACATGTATTTTTTTATCTGCCTCACCATCTCTACCCTTTTCAATCATATACACGGTCCAAATCTCCTCATCTTTTGATCTGCGCATTCATCGATGGCATTTCAATAATTTGAAGAAATTTGGTGTGCAAATCACGTGAACAAATGCATGAAATCTAGGGTACCAGTGCGTGCACAAATGCATGAAATATAGGTGGCAGTACGAGGGGAAAGATCGAACGCAGAAACAGCGTACCTGGCCTCGGTCGTCTCGTCCTGAGACGAAGGTACCACATCTTGGTCTGCATCTAGGCCGTCGACGATTGCTTTTGTGTCGCCCGAACCTTGTGATGCTCTTTGGGACGAAGGTGATGACCCAAAGAGCGCAGTCGTTGCCGTAGCCCTGGTGGACATGCTGCTGGTAGGTTCAGCAGTCGCCGTACCAGAGGTTGGTGTGAACATTGGAGGTAGCATGGCCGACGAAGGTGTGCGCAGCGCTTCGGACGACGAAGGGGTCACCCTTGCCGCCTCGCTGGACGTCGGCATCCTCGTGTAAGGCGAGAAGCAGCTTGGCGGCGGCGCCGATGGTCGTCGACTACCCGGCCCCTAACTGACCGAGATGTAGATTGGTTTTGCGAGGGGATTACGGAGAGAAACTAAAGACGCACGACTTACTACTCTAATAACCCTACATTTGTCGCAACAACGTGGTGGCCCCAGTCATGGTAGCGCGGTAGTTTGGGCGTTTGTTAAATATTTCGGATGGAAAAACTGGCGCCACATTCCAAATTGTTGGCTACCAAATTTTCTGAACGCTTGGCGTATTTGACGGGTGCGTTTTCGTGTGTCCCGCTGACAAGTGGGTCCCACTCAGTTTTATATATATTTGTAAAGATGATGCGTTGAACATAATAAAGTTTTATAAATATAGTTTTATATAAGTTATACTAGTTTACTTCTTGATTACTATGTAACTGCACAAGATGACACATGTTATTGTATATTGCTTTTAGAAAAGTTTTTGTGGTCAAAGTAAATTTTGAATATCATCTTTCCACCAACTTTAGCAGAATAACATTCCTCACATCAATTTCATACCAGAGTAACATGCATCACACAAATTAAGTAACCAACATAAAGATCGGCAGCTAGTGCGTATGATATATGAGGACTGAGTTTACACATAGGCTTCCCGAGCCACAATGACACCACAACAACTAAGGATCATCAAAAACATGCTCTACATGGACACAAGTTGAGAGACACATCGACCAAAGAAACAACTTCAGAGACATGCTTCGAGTTTATTTGCTGGATTTCTTCAAAGTTCTGCCTAAAATGACGCCAAAGCCTCTCCGCAAGGTCCCTCGTCAGTGCCAGATAAATTTCCTGAAAAAAAGAAAGCATTCACCGAACTGTCAGAACAATTGAATTCCTGATAACTGAAATCCTGTGAACTGAAAGAATTTTAGCAGTCAGCTGAAGTTTCAGAACCTAAGAATTCCAGATGTAAAGTGAATTCCTGATGAGTAGCAGACAAGAAAGAAAGCAAACATGTAAACTGAAATCCTCAATGTCTTTTATGGTGCATCATGTCTGGAACAAATTAATCAAAACATATCAGCAATCACAAACTTTTTACCTTGTATCAGATCATTAACGCTTCCTTGAGTGTGAAGAAGAACCAATCACACTCATTCCGGATCCTACACTCCTCGCTGCAGAACCTACGCCACGAGTACCAAGCATGCCATCCTGCGTGGTTGCCACATCCGCGACCTGCACACTGAAAATCGTCCTGGCGAGGTATGGGCGCTGACACCGGTGGCACGACAACCGCCACCGACGGCCGTAAGTCCCACGTCGCCGAAATGATCCTGGAGTGGTGTTTCGTACAAGTCAAGTTTTTCCAAGGAAGCACCGTTGCCCCCTCTTCGGGTCCCTCCACCAAGCGCATGAGCCGCCGGGCCTCGTTGTCGTCGGCCTCGCCACTGTTGGGCCTGTAGAGGAAGAGGGCGAGGGCGTACATCGATATCTTGTGGCCCACCTCCGCAGTGCGCCTTAGCTGGTCGAGGCACGGCATGATTATGCCGCGTTTGTTCCCCAAAAATGTTGAACTCATTCCATATATTGCTTCAAATGTCCAACATCTCTGTATGAATTGATCACATGTGCTTGTATCTTCACTGATCCATGGTTCTAATGCATCAGTTTGCCTTTGTTTTAGGTAGTTTGTGTAACTCCACATGACATTGACTCAATCTAGGACGCAATCCACACGTGGAATGCAAGGATGGAAGGCCTTGGGACAATGCTTCGTGCCGTAGCACAAAGTCATGAAAGACTAGAATCATTTTTGGTGGATCAGCTTGCTGAAGCTGGAAAAAAGAATGCTGTGCTGGCAGAAAGAGTGGCAAAACTAGAGGCAAAGGTTGATGAACTTGAGGCAGCAACAAAATAGAAGCTTGTTTAGTAATGTGCTTGCTATAAACAATGGAATGTAGTGTGTATGACTTAGTTTGGTGATCAGCTTGTGATGTTGGCCTGCACTTGTTTAGTTATTACTTTTGTTATGAAGCCTTGAGCTTGTTGAGGTTGATGGACTTATGGAGTCTTGATGAACTGATGTATGATGCTTCTGTGCGCAAGTCTTGCTTGTGCCTGATGGACAACTAATAAATGGTTGTGTTCATGCTTGCTTACGTACATCTCTGCATGAATGGCTGTGTTCATGATATGATTTCCTTTTTTCGTCAATGAGATGTTCTCGTCCTGCTTGTACTTTTTTCGTTTCTATGCTTTATAATTACTTTGCTCTATACTTGTCAATCAGAAATACACATAAAACGCTCATGAACGAACTAGAACGAGGAAGTTCAAAAGAAGAGGACACTCGCTACCCTTAGCCTGACTCAAGCTAAGATACTCGCTCCTCTACCATCCCAGGTCTCCCAGGATCACAGCTACAGAACAGAGTTAAGCAAAGGCCACGTGAAAATCTTTATCTTATATGGAATCTTAGATTTCCATGTATGACTATAGTTCCTCCAGCATCATCTTTTGTGAGCTGATCATATACTGATCTTGTGGTAAAGGATCTCTTCCCCCCCATTTCCAACTCACCTCATCCCCATGGTTTTCAAATCTGAAGCTGAAAGCTTTGTCAACAATGTTTACCCATTGATCAAAGAGGATGGGCGTTAGCCATCTTGAAAACACTAGATCCCCCCCTGATTTATGAATTGATGAAAGGTTATCTCCTTGTCTTCGCAGAGATCAAAGAGCACTGGGGCTATTATGCAAATTGGGCTATCAAATAGCCAAGGATCAAGCCAAAATAGAAGGATGATGAAGGGTAATAATAATAGTAGCATTCACTAGCTACCATATATTTCCACTAAAGTAATGCCATTACACAAGTTCATTAAACAAAAGCCTCATTCTTCAAATCTAGATGTTCATGAGGGAGTAGTTCACTACACAAAAGCTATCTATCATTCCTTGCAGGCGTGCCTATGGGAGTGCTCAGCGCTTGATCGCCAGCCGGAGGTCCTCCACCTTGGCCTCAATCTGAAATGGTTTTACAATGCATTATCAGTGTGATAAGTACATCAAATTTTGAATGAAACTGAACATAGTCAACACTGGGAATGAAGGTAATACCTCGGCATCAGTAGGACGTTTTCGGTTGGGGCCCGGAAGGCAGAGCTCATCGTCACTGTCATCGTTGCATTCCACGAACAGCTTAACTCGTGCGAAGTTGAACTCATATGTCACCTTTGGCCCAAGATCCTGAATTAAGAAATCAAGACATGAACAGCAATATTCCACTTGTGAACTTAAGATTAATCATGTTGCAATCAGAGGTGAGCAAAAATTTGTTTCAAACTGTCCAAGATAAAATTCACATAAACACTAGTGTACCAAGAATGCTACTACACAAAATGTTGAGATGGACTTGCTCACTGATTCTTACCTAGATGATCTCTACCAAAAATTTCCACATGTACCCTTTTCAAGAAATCCTAAATTGCAAGTCCATAGTAACAAGTAGCATTTCTGGGTTGTGAGAACAAGTATCTGTGTATGTATATCTAGTAATGCAGTGATGTAGTCAATGCTAGTACACTGCTACTACTTTGGTATATATGTGCAAGTCTTTATTATGATGTCAAATGGAAACTTTGGTATTATAAGTTGCCACCACACCACATGAAATGACACCTAGCCACGCCACGACACGACACGCCACGACACGCCAGTTCGAACCCACGGCACGACACGCCAGTTCGAACCCACGCCACGCCATGCCACACCAGTTCGAACCCACACCACGACACGGCAGTTCTGATGTTCAGTTGTTAATTTCTTTGGAAATAACTTGATAGGCCGCCGCCGGTTATTGGAAACTAGAAAGACGCCACCGGTTCTTGGAAAGTCCTCTCTGCCCACATCTCACGCTCCCCCGCCACGCCCTCTCCACCCACATCTCATGCTTCGCACCGCGCGACTTCCCTTCCATGGCATCGAGGGAGCACCCCCGGTCGCTCGCGGAACTCCCGATTGAGTTGCGGGTAATCATCGCTGGCCGAGTCGGTGCGACATCGAATTGGCCAATGGAGGACCTCTGGAGCCTACGTGCCACCTGCAAGAGCATGCTCGGCCCCTGCCGCGACAGAGACGTCGGTAGGCACCTGGCACTAGGTCGGGTTCCAGTCGAGCAGATGCAGAATGCTGACCCCGACGTCTACGATGTCTTCGTTCGTAGCCTGGCTACAGCCGGCAACCCGGTGGCCGGCTTCCTCGCCGGGATGGACGACATCTTCGACAGGAACCGCGGCCGACGTCCTCCCCTCGACGTGCTACACCGCGCTGCCTAGGCCGGGAACAGGGGGCGGCCTATGTGGCGGTCGTCCTCCTCTACAGGTTCTACAGCGGGGCCGACGCCGACGCCACTGCATTTGCGTACATGAAACAGGTTGAGGGCGAGGCTCAAGGGCAGTGGCGTCCGCGGATGATCATCAACAGGCATTCTCAATATTTCCGAACTCGTGGGGTTAATCTTGCAAAGAAAATGAGTATTATCGCCCTCCGCCAGGGCCGCCGCCGGCCGACGCTTCCACCGGCGGTGGCGCGATGCAACTTTCAACACTACGTAGGCCGAACCTTCTGGGGTAGGGAGCCGAGCCGGAGGGGGTTTGCCATGTATTTCTGTAGTGATGAATGTAGGCTTCGTTTCGAATGTGATGCCTTCTTCTTTAGTGTTAATCATGTTTACAGAGGCTAAAATGGTGTAAAGTGTATCATCTGGTAGAACTTCCTATTAAGCTTCATGCTCATGATGTGTCCCAACCAGAATAAAGAAATAACAAGTTATGTTTTTCTAGAGATTCTTCTACACTGGTAGGAACCTACCTTTGCCAAAATTACAGTACTTATTATTCAAATGCAGTGAGAATGTAATAGCTTGGGAAAAGTGACCACAAATACACCTCATGCTTTAGTTTTGGGGCACGACATAATAATGTAAAAAATGTTGAAAACAATTGTCATGGCAAGAATAAATTGTCTCTTAACACGCCAAACAAAATTGACTAAGTATCAATCGAAAAATTTATCATCTTGGGCATCTTGAACAATTGGTGCAACAACTCCATCATCAATGTACGTGTCATCTGCATCATGTTCATCATCAACATCAAATACATCATCATCTGGTTCATCAACTGCCTCGGCCCGCACCTGATTAATAACTGAGACATCCCCGGTTGTGCCTTCCTTGTCCAATCTTGACCAATTTGTCAAATCCTGGTGTTCACCGAGCAAATTAATACCTTCGATACCCACAGCAATTGAATCCTCAAGATCTAATTCAGGCATGGCAAACAAGTTCCTTGGTTTCAATGAAATAACACTGCTCCAACCGGGTTTGTTCACCAGATTCACATAAAACACCAGTTCTGCCTGTGTTGCCAGAATATAGGGTTCATTCTTATACCTATGTCGAGTAGTATCGATGTCAATCACCCCAAATTTATCTTTACGGTATCCTTTGCCTCTGTTGGTACTTGTGGCAGCAGGCACATCAAACCAGTCACACTAGAACAGAATAACTTCTTTTTGTCCAGGAAATTCTAGTGAGATCATTCTTTTAATCACCCCATACCACTTCGTGCCTGCTTTCTCACCCTTGACAAGCACACCACTGTTTTGTGTCACAAGGGTTTTCTCAATGTTAACGGTTCAAAACAGCCAATTATTGATATGACATCTATTCAATGTACGAGGTCGGGGATCCGGTCCTTGAGCAAGTGCAAACAACTCTGAACTTACTTCCCCTCTCGCATGTAGACCTCTGATCTTGCCTTCAAACCATCTTACGAGTTGATCCTCATGTCGCTGATCAAGATTTCTGGTTCCATATTCCTTCAGTTCTTCCAAATGCGCACTGCATACAAATGAATATTACCGTTAGTTTGAAATTTAAAATTACAAGCAATAAATGATGTTGAGTAGTGTATCTTACTCGACATATGGTCTAGCTTCATCACAATTGCAAATTATGTAGTGCCTCATTTTCCGAAACTCATCTGGTGGAATTTCGTCGACCGTCTGTTCTCTCCTCTTGTAATCCATTTCAGAAAAAATGCTCAAACCAGATGGTGGCTCATTCACAGTAGCTGCTTCATGTCGATCAACACGATTCCCTTTGGTGTCCACATCCAATAATCTTGAGCAGAATGTAAGGCACTCCTCGAGTATGTATCACTCAGCAATTAAACCTTCAGGGTGAGCCTTGTTCCTCACATATCCTTTCACAGTGCGTAGGTACCGCTCCACTGGGTACATCCATCTGTAACACACTGGCCCCCCAAGTTTAGCTTCTTCAGCTAGATGAACAGGCAAACGGATCATGATATCAAAAAATGCAGGTGGGAATATCATCTCAAGTCGACAAACAGCCTCCCTAATTGAACAGCTTAGCCTGTCCAATTCTGCTTCCACCAGCTCCTTTGAACATAGTGCATCGAAGAAATTACTAAGCTGAATCAATCCGATGACAACAGCTTCTAGCAAAATCCTACGCACCACTAAGGGTAAAAGTTTCTGTAGAATCAGATGGTAATCATGAGTTTTCAAGCCAGACACCTTACGTGACTTTACGTCAACACATCTTCTTATATTTGAGGAAACCCCATTAGGCATCTTCACTCCATATAGAAATTTACACAAACTTTCCCTGGCATCCTTATCTAACTCGTACAAGGCTGATGGCAAGGTATACTTATCATCTTTAATCACAGGGTGTTGATCTGGTCGTATCCGTAGATGCTCCATGTCAAACCGGGCATTCTCCCTGTCCTTACATTTGCCGTCCAATTTAAGCAGAGTGCCTAGTATGCTCTCGCATATATTTTTCTCAATGTGCATGACGGCCAAATTATGCCTGATGAGCAAAGAAGACCAGTAAGGGAGCTCAAAAAAAATACTCTTCTTCCTCCAGTTGTGCCATCTGTTGTCTTCATCACGCTTCCTTTTTTTTGATAACAAGGTCTTTCCAAATTGTACTTGTTCAAAAGTATCATACCGCTCAAGTACCTGTGCACCAGATAGTGGTTCTGGTGCCTCCCTGGTTTCGACCTTGTTGTTGAAGCTGACCGCGTTGTTGCGCCATGGATGGTCGGGGGGCAAGAAACGTCGATGTGCCATGTAGCAGTGCTTCTTCCCATGTTTCAACCACAAATTGTCAGTATGTTTGTGGCAGTATGGACATGAAAACTTTCCTTTAGTGCTCCAACCAGACAGCATAGCATAAGCTGGGAAGTCATTAATTGTCCAAAGAAGGATAGTGCGCAATGTAAAATTCTTCTTAGTCCCTGCATCTCTTGTTTTAACACCATTATTCCAAAGCTCCTTGAGCTCCAGTATCAGGGGCCTCAAATATACATCAATATCCATTCCAGGAGATTATGGACCAGGTATCAACATTGACAAGATCCAGTTATATTGTTTCTGACACAACCATGGAGGCAAATTGTAAGGTATCAGGATGACAGGCCATATGGAGTATGTAAGACTTTGCATGCCAAAGGGATTGAACCCATCAGAAGCAAGACCCAGCCTAACATTACGACCTCCTTTTTCTGAAAACCATTTAAACTCTGAATCCACGTGCTTCCATGCCTTTGAGTCAGCAGGGTGACGCATTTTCCCATCGTTCACCAATTCTTTCTTGTGCCACTGCATATCCTCTGACATTTGCTTTGACATATACATTCTTTGCAGCCGAGGAATAAGAGGAAAGTAGCGTAGGATCTTAACTGGTAACCGCTTCTTAACAATAGTAGCACCAACTGCACTATCATTATTACCACAGGTTTTTTCAACAACTTTCCACCTTGACTGCTTACAAATGCGACATGTCTCTAGATTTGCGTATTTATCAAAAAATAACACACAATCATTTTCACATGCGTGTATCTTGACATAGTCCAAGCTCAGGTCTCGAACCACCCTTTGCACTTTATCCAAGGAGTCAGGAATACAATGCCCTTCAGGGAGAACCTTTCCAAAGAGCTTAAGTATGGCCTCCAACGCCGCGTTACTTAAGCCATACATGCACTTTATCTGAAAAAGCTCCACGATAAAAGAGACCTTAGTTGCATTTTTGCATCCTGGATACAATTCCTTCTTTGCCTGGTCTAATAGTTTCATAAAAATCTCTGACTGCTTATCTGCCTCCTCATCTCTGGTTCGTCCATGATGTATAGTGCCACTGATAATGTTTCTAATCAGAGTATTAGTGGCAGCAGGATTATCATCACAACCGTCTTCTTCATCGTCTTCTCCAAAATAAGGTGTTGTATCATCAGCTGTAGGTTGTGCATCATGATTATTGAGATCAGGAGTGACATCATGATTCACACGACCCTCAGCTGATGAAGTATTAGTTTGGCCTTGAATGATACCATCATCGATGAAACAATCAGCAAACCCTCTAGTCACTAAATGAACTTGAATGGGATACACGGTGTCATGTCTGATCATGCATTGACACATAGTACATGGGCACGCAATAGATCGACCTCGCGCTGATGCGGCGGTAAAGGTTTGAAAAAAAGATCAGAAATTGTTCTGCCAATCCGCTGAGTGTCGAGGCAAGCGCATCCAACTCTGATCTTCATGTGATGCCATTAATCTGCATTCATGTTTCAAACGACCTAGATCATGATATAGCAATATGCATATATATGCAGGGAACGAAGATATATACGAGATCAAGACAATAATATCGGCCGTGGCACCACACAGATGTTGATTGCTCGCCGTGGAGATCGATCTAGATGGAGACCTAGACGCCATCGTGGAGATCTTGATGGAGACCGACATCGTCCAAGACTTGGAATTTTGGAATGGTCCCGATGAGTCCCTATCTGATCGTCGTTTTGATCTCCTGCATAAGCGTCGCGACAGACAAATTACAGTGCAACCAAGGAATACCTCATTGCAATAATTCTGATATATTTGCAACCCTCCATGTATTGCAACAACGCAAAGATATATTTGCAACCCAAATACGTACACGATATTGCATCTTGAGGCTACAAATGAAGCAATAGCCCTCCATGTATTGCAACAACGCAAAGATATATTTGCAACCCAAATAAGACATTGCAATATAGCCGTTCAAACGCAACCAACCCTAGTATGGTGGCCATAGAAACTTTCTATTGCAACCCACAAAATGCTAATGCAACGCAGAAATGGGGTAGCAGTATTTCCAACCAAATGCAACACAAATCCTCATAATGGGTGCATTAGCGTCAACCTGTTGCAACCCAAAAAATAAATATTGCAACTCAACTTTTGTGTAGCAATAGACACGCATATTACAACCAAATCACTGTTTCGGTGCCATAGTACCCCCCCTATGGCAACCAAATTTGTGGTGTTGCCTAAGAGTTGTGTTGCAATAGGGGGAAAACCTTGTAGTGCGATAACGCTTCTCAACTGCATGTCATTGAAAAAAAAGAATGAATGTTAACAGATAACAAATTGCAACATTATTCCAGTAGCAGTTGCAAACATTTGAACACAGTATGCTTGCAAACCTACCCTGAGATGACCAAACTCGACCTTGTCACCGACATCTCCCCTGCGATCCTCATTAGATATCACATGAATCAGCTTCGAATCCAGGAACGCACAACGGGGGATAGAAAAAGGGCTTGTATCAAATCCATGTTGCAAGTTGTAGACGTATAACATCTGCAGTTACAAGAAAAAAAAAGGGGACACACATGTAAAACACACCTACCACTGTGGAGTTGAATCCAGAAAATGAGAACAAAAAAAACTAATTGCAACTTGTGCCAACTAACAGTTGCAACAGAGACATGTAACTAATTGCTACCAGTATATGCACACAGTTGCAAAGCATAAAAAACACAGGAAAAAAGAATGACTGCCTTGAGCTTACCGCTAGAAAGATTGCACATCCGCTGATGGGTGCATTGATACATTTGACAGCATAATCCAACTTGTATAACTGAGTGGCTACACTGAGTCTGTCAACAACTGCCTTACACCAATTCCTGGTGCCAATATTCTGGACATCCTGAGTAAATCTGACTTCATCAAGCCTGATCTTGGTGTCAGAGTTGGAGAACAGCAAGCACTGAAAAGCGCCCACGAAGAAGGCTCTTAGGCCAAGCTCCCCAGTCAATGACCTGTCAGCCAACCGAGCGATGATATGCTTTAGCGTGATGCCCTGCCTGAGTTTATAAGAGGGGCCAACAATCTGTAAGCCAAGCCGATTACGCTCGGCGTGGGCATCTTGATCAGACATGGGGAGCGGGTCGCCACCAGCGTTTGGTATCTGCATGGCACACCAAACACCATGAGCACTGATGTCAATATCTTTGCCGCCGCCATTCTCCAGCTTAATTGTCTCTGGGTTAAACTTGTGCATCAGCCAGCTGGTCAAGTCCCTCCTCAGATAATTCGGCTTGAAATTCAGAAGGCCACCAAAACCCTTGGCGACTACTTCACCTTTCAGGTCATCTGATAAAGCGTGGAGAAGCTTGATGAATTTCGTCGGAGAACATCGTATAGAGTTCTTCTTGGATTTGCCCTTGTTACCATCACCAGCGGGAGCCACCGCATTGTCATCATCAGCCTCCACATCATCTTCACCAGATTCTTGACCATGAGGATCAAAATCAACATCATGCTCTTCATCTTCTTGATCTTCAGCAGCACTACTCGTTTCTTTTGGCAACCTGAACCTTTTCCTCCTCTCACGCAGTTTCTCTAAATTCGCTGCCTTCCTCTTATTATGAAACCGAGGGGAGGAACGAACATTCAGCCCACCTTGCTCTGCACCTTGCTATCCTCAATCATTCTGACCTTGATCCATTATAAAATACAACTGAAAAAACAGGGGTGAACATAAAAAAGATTAGCAAAAACTAAAAAAGCACATGGTACACAAAAAATTTGCTAGCAAAAACTAGAACTAGTTTTCAACTGCCAGTTTGCAACATTAAAAACATAAATACAATTACCACATCTATATAACACAGTTGCAACTTCTGTCATGGAGCAGTTGCAACTTCTATCATATGACAGTTGCAACTCCTCTGATGCAACAGTTGCAATAATAAACAGATTACTACACCTATATGAGAACAATTGTTTGTGTTACTGAAACAATTGCAACTTCTATCATAGGACAGTTGCAACTCCTCTGATGCAATAGTTGCAACAAATAACAGATTACTACACCTATATGAGAATAATTGCTTGTGTTACAGAAACAATTGCAACTTCTATCATAGGACAGTTGCAACTCCTCTGATGCAACAGTTGCAACAATAATAGATTACTACACCTATATGAGAACAATTGCTTGTGTTACAGAAACAATTGCAACCTCTGGAGTAACACAGTTGCAACTCCTGTAATAGAACAGTTGCAACAATAACAACTACTACACATCTATAATGAAAGTTGCCTATGTACTGAGATGGTTGCAACTTCAGCAGTGGGGTGGTTGCAACTTCTATAATTGACAGTTGCAACAATAAGAACTACAAAACCTATACAAGCAATGTTGCTCTGTACTGAACCGATTGCAACTTCTACAGTGTAGCAGTTGCAACTTCTGTAATGGGGCGGTTGCAACAATAAAATCAATCAAACCCCTAACTGATTCAAAAACATAGCAACGCACGAGACTGATTGGGATTTTTACACCAAGCCGCATGTGATCAACTGAATGTGTGTGGAGCAGAAGCGCTAACAAATCAAACAAAACCCTAACTGATGAAATAGCATCAACACGATAGAATGTAATGGAATCGTTACCCCGGGAGCCCTCAAACATACAACGATTCACGCAACGAACATAGGAGAATCGAGAGAGCAGACGAAACAAAATCAATCAAACCCTAGCAATACCAGCAATGGGGGGAAGGGGATCGAGAGAGCGGACGGAATACCAGCAATGAGGTGCGAGGAAGACGTCGGAGGACGGAATCCGCGCGAGCATAGCGGTTGCTCGACCTTCACGGGTCACCACTGAGTGAAGATGAAGTCGATAGGCGCGGGGAAGAAGCGCAGACGGCGCGCCCTTGCGCCGAGAGCGAGCGGAGGAGAACGACAAGGACGGGTCGTCGGAACGGAGACGATCCACCGCTCGGAATCTCGGCGATCGCCGCGCTTGCACCTCGCCAGAGATGAGCGGAGATCACGAGTCGCCGCAGCAGAAACCGCACGGAGACGCCGAGGAGGGAGTGGGGGAGAAACTGAAATGAGTTGGGCCGGAAATTGGGGGTGAATGCCCGAATGCGACCGCGGCGTATAGGTGGGCCCGACGGCGGTTCGTATAAAGTGGGACGGGGTAGCCGGTTGCGCGCCGTTGGGGTGGGCCCGGCTCAGTCTTGCGCACCGGTTGCCCGCACCCAGGCGCGCCGGTTGCCCGCACCAGGCGCGTCGGTTGGCCTGGGTGCATTCTCAACATAGAATGCACCCAGATATATATATATGTATATATATATATGTATATATGTATATATATGTGTGTGTATATATATATATATATATATATATCACAATCGGAAATTAGCACTGTTAAGCTTGGGGCGCCATATCTGACCTCCCTCCTCGACGGCTTTGGCCAATCTCCAGTCTCCTCATCGCTGTCATGCGAGAATGTGCAATGAATTGAGACCTTGTCATTAACCACGAAGACATAGTCGTGCTCAGAGTCTTCATTACCAAAAAAATTAGAGGCAATATTAGAATCTCAAACATGCATGAATGCAACAACTAAATTTACCTCAAACGATTCCAGTGCTAAATTTTGAAACTAAAAATTATGCTACGTATAGTTAATACTGAATTATTTTAACATGCATTAGTACTAAATTTTTCACTAATAATTACAATCTTATGTACAAGAATTCTCATGCTATATATTTAGTAACATTCTCAATAGCTGCAGTAGAAAACTAAATACTCATGCTATATACTGAATTCTCATGCTATATACTCGTGGTTGCGATATACTGTTAGTAAGAATTCTCATTCTCAATAATCTTGTTTAGTAACTAAGAATTCTCATGCTATATACTGAATGTGATTGCTCAATTAAACATTGTAACATTCTAAACTACTTCTAGTAATCTGAGTTAACTACAAAAACCCTATTCCATAGCTGCAGTAGAAAACCCCAATTCGAAATCTATCCTCCTAGCAAGAAACTCCCAAATCGATACTAACCGGAGGGGCGGGAGGCGGAGCGATGCCCAACAGTTCATCATCAGAATCCTTGATCACAACTGGCACCACCTCTTCAGCATCCTCGTCGGCACCGAGGACGGCGGCCGGCGCCGCCACTTCATCGTCCTCCTGTTTGTGCCTCGGGATAGTCGTCGTCCTCGTCCTCCTCCAGAGCGCGTTCCTGGTACGATCGCCCTTGAAGAATCTTCCTCACCCATCATGCCTCTGCTTGGTGGAGTTGTGCTCCACTTCAAGCCGCCCAACAATGGCAGCTGCAGGCGTGTCGGCAGGAATGGCGGCAGCGGCGCCCGAGATGGACTTGGTTGCGTAGCTGCGAGAGTGAGTGGGGCAAACCATCTCGTCGATGGAGGAAGAGCGGAGGCGACAGCAAGGCGGCAAGACCGGCAGTTGATGGGACAGATTGGGAAGAAGGCGGGGTGAAGGGGTGATGTGTGGGGGTGAAATCCGGCGGCCTCGCTTCATTTATGCATGCGAAGGGACGTGTTCATGTCTTTAGTCACTGACTCGTGGCCCCAGCTTGATCAGTGTACCCACGCGTCAGAGAGCCGAATTGGGTTTGTTGTATGTAACCGGAAGAGGAAGGGGCAAACTCGTGGGAACCACTATGGTCAAACACGTCTTCATTTTTTATTTTCTTTTAATGGTTGAAATGGAATTAAATTGTACGACATCAACAATGAATTCAAATGAGAAAGTTGGCAATTAAATAGTTTTAGAACTTATCGAGATCTACAACTTTTATTTTGGTGCGTTTCGCCAATCATGGTACCTTCAGATTTTTACATTACTGATTTCATCAGTTTAGAAATTCACAAATTTATTTGGGGCAATACATGATTTCGAATTAAAAAGTCGTGAATACGAAAGTTGTAGAACACATCAACATCTACAAACTGTATTTAAGTCACAAATCCATTAACTTTGATAGTTTGAACAATCCAAATTTTGAATTTCAATAATTCTCAACTTCAAGCAAGATTTTTCATACACTAAATGATGACAAATGGAATTGTGATGAATACCAAAGTTTTATAATTCATAAAAAAGGTCTACAATCTTTGTTTAGGTCGCGTTGTCATTTTCGAAAGTTGTAGTATACATTGGTCATTACTCCTAGATTGGCTTAGATAGTTTAAGAAACTATCTTAGAGGCTTGTCAATTTCATACTTCACGTTATTACTACTTTAGAAAATGACTGAAAGACCTAAATAAAGTTTGTAGATCCTAATGAGTTATGAAGCTTTGGTACTCATCACTTTTCTATTTGACATCATTTAGTGTATGACAATATCGATTGTAGTTGTCATTTTTTGAAACTCACTAACACGAGAAGTTTTTTTCAAACTAATAGCCTTTATAAATTTCAAAACAATGATATAGCATGAATTTAGGAATATGTAGGAATAAATGATCTATTTTGAAGTTCGTATGAGGGAGTAGTGTCATGCAAAATTAAATAAACAACAACTGTGCTAGATCTTTAGTTGTCACAACAGAAGACTGCTTCGTCGCACACTGCTTCGTTCCCCACCGCCGCTGCTCGCCATCGCCGCCGCTAGGGTTCCGCACTCAAGGAATGGCGTAGTTTGGTGGTTCGTCCGGTGCAAGGAGGCAGGTATCCGCTTCGTCTACTGTTAGGAGGGCGCAACCGATGGCCCAGGTAGCCGATCCCTATCCCCTGTTCGTTGAGGAATCGGGTTTACCGTTGATCCAGTTCCCATACTGCAAGAGGGCACGGCTGATTGAGCAGCGCACGCAGCAAGATTCCCCCACCAACTACGGTCGGATCTACATCAAGTGTCCAAGGAATGAAAAATGGATGAGTTTTGGGATTAGGGTTAGCATTTCGCTTTATTTTGATTTGCGAAGGTTTTATCGTTTGCGGTTGATGTTCAGCTTCCAGAAAGGTGTGACTACTATAGATGGCAAAGGTCCTATTTCTTGGAGTTGATTGAGGCTGATGTGATCCAGATGTTTGAGGAAGGAAGAGGTGAAGAAGAAGAGGCTGAGTCTGCAGGAAGGGGAGGAGGAGCTAGGAACCTGCAGTAGCAGTAGAAGCATCCCATGGAGGCAAAAGTGGAGCAAATGATGAATGTCATGATGGTTTTGACTGCATTGGCCGTAGGATTTATGTGTGTTGGAGTAGGTTTCATGTTGAAGAAGTAGTAGTAATGGTAGATTCCCAGAATGGAGCAATGTATCTCCAGAATTAAGTTTCAAAGCCAACACACAGACAAATTAAGCTTTTTTTGGTGTGGGCGTTGCTTAGTTCAATTTTAATATTGGACGTTGCTTAGTTCAAATTTGAACTACCAAACGTCAAAAAAACGATAGGGACGTAGTAACACAGAAATAAAGTACTAAAAAATTGTTGCCAATTTGACCCTATGAAAGCACACGCAGCATCCAATCCACATGTTCTTTTACATATAGATAACATTAGCAGACTAGCATCCAGCTATATATCCTTAATAAGTTGTTGCCGTTGTGGTGACATTCATCAACCTTTGGCATCGACGCACATATGCCCGTGGACACTTCTTCTTAGACAAGTAGCTCAGTCATCTACTTCTGCAGTGAGGTACTCACCAACCTGCATCTTTAGTTTGATAGCTTTGCGAAGCTGCTCAGCCATGCACCGTATCTGACATTTAACAACAAGGTGCATTAGCATCTGGTTAATGTAAAGTCCAAAAGCATCACACAAAAGAAGAATGATGTAGCACATCACCTGCCTACCAGACAGAACTGGATCATTGGTAACCTCATCATCGCTCTCAACATTTATTGCCAAGTGACATGTTATCTTGTGGTACACAACTTCATACTTCTTTCCATCAAACTTTATTTAATATAAAACCATGATCACAATGATGATCAAAAAGTTACATGCCACATTTAAATCTGGTCTACTAACAGTACTTACCCAATTTGAAGTAAAAAAAAGACAACAATCTCTAATATTCATGGCACTCACCAAAGCTAGTGATGCAGAAGCAGGAATGTCTGGGAAGTCGTACTGAACATCAGTCTCTGGGGTAACAGGATCACAAGTACATATGTGGCGGGTTCGTCGCACCTATGAGGAGATAACAAATGTTAACATAGTGAAGCGATCGCTATATTATGTAATCGTTTGTTTTGTTTTGGTGTTGCATTCCTATGTTAAGGATGTGGTACGAAAAATGATGAATCCTTACAATGATTTTGTGGTGTTGTCAATGAATGTATACAAAAAGAATAATTATGATATTCCATACAATGACCTTCTACATGTGGAATATTTTGGTGCATTGCAATTGTGAATGCAGCAAAACGAATCTTACAAATGTGAATCACAATCTACTGTTGCTGCGCTCATAATAATGTGACTAGCATTAATTCAAGATAGCACAGCCTAACACAGTCTCACTTCTGACTGGCACCAAATGACCAAATCCAATCTACAAAAGGAACAAAGGCAAAATCCGTACTCCCTAAATCCCACCACATGTAGCTGCACTAACCCTCAAGTACAGTTATATACAAATCTATAAATGACTGGAAATGATGGAAGGGGCTTGGTCACCAAGTTATTATTGATGCGTGATGATGGGGCAGCGGTGGCGGTGGCGGCGGCGGTGCTTGCACCACCCGCTGCATCACCTTGGTTCTTGGGGGTGGCAGCGCTTGCTCCCACTTCATGTCCTTTCTTACTGGCCGAAGACGCAGCGATTGCTCCAAATCCCGTGGTTGATTTGGTGCCGCGGCGTTGCGACGACGGCCCAGAGGAGGACGTCGCCGAACTTCGTGAGAACCGACCTTGTGCGTCGCGTAACTGCCTCAGGGAATTGTGGTTCTTGCTTCTCGACATCGTCGCACTCCAGGTGGATGAGAAGGATGCGGCCGGTGGTGGGGAAGGCGATGCGTCCGGCGAGGGGATTGGCGAGAAAACCCCAGTGTTTTGGGGGAGGAGGGAAAAAGGATAGGAGGGCAGTTTTTGGCTTCTTTTGGAAAAATAGATACACCGTAGTTCTTTCCATCCTAAGACACTGACATATGAGGCTAGGGCCCACACTACCTATAATCTCGTATAATTTGGACTTTTTCATTTTTTGCCTATAATCTCCTACACAGAAAGTTGAAATTTAAAAATTGGACGCGGATTTTGTGAGTATAGGAAGCGTGAAGGGACGCATGTACAACAGCCGTCGTTCCGCATGACTGCATCGTTTCTCGAAAGGGTAGTACTGACGATTCACTCGGGCGTTCGCGGTAGTTTTAAATCTACTTCACTCCAAGTTACACCCCTTCTTCTACCTTGTAGTCACCGCTTTTCTCTCCCTCCCTGGTGATTCGTGACATGGAGTCCGGTGGCTTTCCTTCGAGTCCGGCGAAAGAGATTTGCGATGAGAAGGACGGCAGCGACAACGTCCCGCAGAGATCAGTGTGGGATGAGTTGACGGAGAAGGTCGACACCAAGCTGCTAGGTGAGTGGCCTGCCCGAAGCGAGTGGGAAGAGTGGTCTGTCATCACAGTGGAAGCGCCGCTACGTGATCTGTGGCCACCGACATGCAACTACAAGGTCAAATTCTTCGGAATGACTATCAACACGACAATTACATGTGATGCGGTGGTCGTCAAACAATTCCTCGACGATATCAGAAGTGATGAACCTCCAGGTGGTATGATAGTGGGACTGGACACCGAGTGGCATCGCATCAGTGCCGGCCACTATGAGACTGCCCTGTTGCAACTCTGCCTGGGGTGCCGCTGCCTTATCTTTCAGGTATATCAGTGTCGTATTCTTCTCATATGATCGTATACTACCTTAATGATGTGGCTTGTCTATGATCCATCAATTCATACTTTTTGCAAAACAAGGTGTACCAGGCCGGTGGCAAACTACCAGATGTCATGACGAAGTTCCTCACAGAGGAGGGGCACATTTTTACAGGAGCACATATTGATAATGATGTTAAGCGCCTAAAGACAGATCATGGGGTCATTATTAGCAATCCAATTGACCTCCACGCAGAAGTACCGAAAGCTGCTGAAACCTGAGCCTAATTGGACGTCATCGCTGGAGGACCTTGCATCAGCGGTACTAGGATTAACAATCAAGAAGGAACATGTCGACCACAGTATGTGGGGTATAACATATCTCTTGTGTTGGCAGTTGGATTATGCTACCAAAGATGCTTATATGTCGTTTGAGGTAGCAAATCATCTTGTGATCAACCACGGGTATAAATTTGTGTAAATTATTTGTGTTGATATACATGTATGTGTTGAAGTACATGCTGTTGTCTGTACCTGCTTCCACAGTATGCTCTATACATATATTGACTAGATTCTAAGCTATGACCATGTTAGTTTGAAATTTCAAAATTTGAGATTTTAACAAATTTTTAGGGTCTTGAATGATGTCAAATTAAAAACTCATGAATGACCAAAAGTGTAGAACTCATCAAGATCTACAAACATTATTTCATTCATTAATACATTTTAGATTTTTGAAGACTAAGCAATGTGAAATCGATGGTGTAGAAAAAATGACATAAACAAAGTCTGAAAATTAGCACAACAGAAGGTGTAGCACACTGGTAAGGCTCCAATATCTTAGGGTAGCACATTACTACACAGTACTGAATAATTGTTTACATAAATTGGTAATCATGCTTGAGCACAAGTTGATTTGCAATCTCAAATGACATAAATGCATCCTGGGTTGCATAATTAACTTGCCAGCTTGTCAAATACCTCAAACCCCACAGAGTGTGATCGAACCCATAATCCTTGTACAGAGGTAGTTTCAGTACTCGAGCTCCCAACTTCTCTAGTGATCATCTTGTACCATTTTTGCTTAGACATCTGTACTCCTCAGCAACTTCAGGTACAGTCAATTGAAGGTCTGTCCAATTAGTGATTGTGATGCCGCAGTCCTGCTCTAAGCGTGCAACATCATTGGATATATGAGCTCCAACGAAGACGTGGCCTTCCTCTGTGAGAAACTTGACAAGGACATCAGGGAGATTGTAGCCGGCATGGAGCACCTGGAACACAAGGCAACGTGGCCCGACGCACAATTGCAACAATGCGGTCTTGTACCCGCCGCTCTTGGCGAGTTCAACCCACTCTATGTCCAACCCGATGAGCAATCGTTTTGTAGGGGTGCTACCTCGGATTTCTTCGATGAACTGCTCCACCACAACCGCATCACAAGTGATAGTTGTACGGATGATGGGATACTTCTCCTTGAAGAAGACGATGTCGTGGTTTGAAGTAGCCGGTATCGAATCCTAAACTGAAGGTCTTGCAATGACGGCGGGGCGCCATGGTTCCCACCCTTCGCTATGGCGGCGCTTGCGATGCTACAGTTCCAAATCAAGAAACAGAGTTCGCAATCTGAAATTAATCCATGACTATATATATGTGGAGATGCTGGCTGGGATTGGCTCACCTCACTGACGCGCCCTGCTGACGCTGTGGCACTTGCACCCAGTGCATCTCCTTGGTTCGTGATGTTGGGAGCGGCGGCGCTTGATGCCAGTGCGTCCCATTGGTTGATGCTTGCGGTGGCGTTGCATCCCGGTGTATCGCATGGGGGCAATGCGGCGGGTATTCTTGCATCAGAGCAAGGTGGCACAGCCATGGCGGCTGAACAATCAACGATTCGAGTCGGCCCACCCCATCCCCCAGTAGTAGATGAGGCACCGTGGCTTGATGATGCCCCCGAGGTCGCCGAATGTCGCAATAAGCGACCTCTTGCGTCACGAAGCCAGCGCCCCATCGTCGCACTCAGGCGGGCGAGGAGGAAGAAGTCCGGCACTCCGGCGATGGAAAGGGAAGAAGGCCGGCCGCCAGCGATGGGTGAAGGCAAGAAAACCCCAGTTGTGATGGGATAGTTTGGGGGAAGAGGCAGAAAGGCAATATTCTATGATGTAGCTTCATGTATAAACTAAAAGGAAGTGGGGACACAGTTTCCATGAAGAATCCGCATACAGGTGGGACCCAGTAGACAATGTAGAGGATCTACTTCCAGGAAAAGTAGTGGGGACACAAAGAAGTCGCTGACAAGTGGGACCCACTAGGTAGTCAACTCGTTTGCGTTTACTATTAGTTACTAGTCACCGAAGTGAACTAGTTTTTAATTTCTTTTAATGATTTGAAATGTATTTAAATTCTAAGACATAAAAAAAGAGTTCAAACGAGAAAGTTGTCAATACAATAGTTTTAGTACTTATCGAGATCTACAACTTTTGTTTTGGGCATTTCCTCATCCGAGTTACCTTCAACTATTTAAATTTCAGATTTCATCAATTTAGAAATTCTCAAATGTAGTTGGGGCAACAAATGATTTCAAATGAAAAAGTCATGAATACAAAAGTTGTAGAACTCATCAACATCTACAAGCTTTATTTAAGTCACTATTCCATTTGACAGAGTTTGAACAATCCAAATTGTGAATTTCAATAATTCTCAATTTCAAGCAAGATTTTTCATACATAAATGATGACAAGTGGAAAAGTGATGAATACAAAAGTTTAATAATTCATAAAGGTCTACAATCATTGTTTAGGTCATGTTGCCATTTTCGAAAGGTGTAGTATACATTGGTCATTTATCCTAGATTGACTTAGATAGTTTAAGAAACTATCTAAGAGGTATGTCAATTTTGTACTTCATGTTATTACCACTTTAGAAAATGACAGAAATACCTAAATAAAGTTTGTAGATCTTGATGAGTTATGAAGCTTTGGTATTCATCACTTTTCTTGTTGACTTAATTTTGTGTGTACAAAAGTTTGCTTGTTGTTGTCAATTTGTTAAATTGTTGAAACAGACCAATACGAGTAGATTTTTCAAAATATTAGCCTTAACAAGTTGATAACTTGATACAACATGATTTTAGGAATTTTTAGGAAAAATAATGATCTAATTTGCAGTTCATATGAGGGAGAAATACTAGATACAAGGTTTATGCAGAGATTAAAAAGAAAAAAATGTGCTTGTTCTTCAAGAAGTCAAACACACTTCTGAATCTAGGGCCGATAGGTGGGACCCAGTGAGACTTTGTGAAGAGTGTGGAGGATGTGGTTTTGGGGGAGGAGAGGCAAAAAGGAAAGAGAAGAGGACTGTTTGGCTTCTTGAGGAAATCTAGATACACCGCACTTGTTTCCATCCTAAAGGCAATGACATGTAGGCGCAGGGCAGCAAGGGCCCACACAGCCGGCAGGTGCACCCTTCGTGGTGGTCTCCATTTGACAACCGCTTGGTGGTGGAGACAACTTTCCTACTTTTCTTGAATAAACTAAAGAAGGCAAACAGTCTCGCTGCCTACTACTACCTATTCGCCTACTCCGCCGGAACTGTCCCATCAACTGCTGTGGTTTTCTTCCTCCCTTTAGGTCCGGACGCATCGCCACCTAGGTTTCTCACTGCCCATCGCCGATTGCATCCTTGTCGCCCAACTGCATTTCCCTGATGTCGCGCTCAAAGATCACCCCCCAGAAGCGGGCGCACGTCGACATCGACGTGAACCCTGCCCCTACCCCGACGGAGGGGCAGGAAGCAATCCAACAGGGCGGCACTGACATCAACGTCGAGCCTGTCCCTGCGATGGCCCAGCAAGCAGTGCACTCCGGCAGCGTCGACATCAACATCAACCCTGCCGCGGCGATGGCCCAGGGAGTAGTGCACCCCAGTGGCGCCGCCCTCAACATCATTCCTGTCCCGGCGGTGGCCGTGGAAGGAATGCACCCCAGCGCAGTCGCTGGAGCAACGGAGCACCGCAAGAACAAGGTGAGCTAGACCCCTATTTCTTTTAGCTTAGATTCTGAGATGTGAGATAAAACATAGGATTTTGTTGATTCCTCCAGGTTTGTGGATTTATTTGGGTTTTTTTGGATTACATTAATGACAGATGTACTGATTACATGCAACTAGATAAAGTGTAATGAGGGATGTAGTGATTAATTGAGGGGTTTTCTTGGATTGGATTTCATAGTTACTTTTTAAATGCATCTGAAAAACTCTGAAAGCAATGTTTTGATGTACTTTAGGATGTGAGAAGATAAATCAACGTATGATGTTTCCATGTCAGATCAATGGTAGGAATTTTGGTGATTCCACCAGGTTTTCTTGGAGTGGATTTCAAATTTGGGGTTAAAATGCATCTTCTAAATACGGCTCTGTTCTAGAAAAGACAATTTGTACATACAAAACTTTACTTTACACATTTCTTATTATCATACTCTGTAAACAATTTTGTCACATTGTTTCGATTGGAGTAGAGATCAGTAGCAAACAAAAGGCTGACATTCCAGCCCAACACGTGCCTCCCTCCTGTTCAATCTTTGTTTTTCAATTACTCGATGCATGTTCTAAATATTGATTTGTTCTAGAAAAAGGCACGCCACATCTTCACCGAGAGTAATTATACAGATGAAGATGAGAAGTCATTTGTAGATTGCCCAAAGTTTCTAGCAACCTTGGATGAGGTATGTTCCTTGTTTGTAGATAAATTTATTCATCTAGTTAACTTGAATTCTTTACAGTAAGCAAAAAATGACATGTTCTTGCTGTGGTATGAATTTTAGACCTGATTCATCTTTGGATCTTCTTGTTTTGTTTGTAATGCAGTCTAAAGGCACAAAGTATGAAATAGTTCTGTCAAAGAAGTGTTCAGTCACGATGATGATAGACTTGTGGAGTGATGACGATGACCAGGATGGACCAACTAAGTCTAACACGGAGGTGATGTCCTAACCATGTTAAATTTAGCATTAGTTTGATATTTGTAAATGCAAGATCATGAGAATTCAGATTATGATGTAACTGAGTCCCTTCTAAAATGTCAGCTTCGAGCCATGGCATTGATGTTCCGCACAGAGGTCAAGCGGAAGATCTGGAAGGGCGAGCACTACTTTTTGTACTCTGATGAGGAAAAAGATTGCTCAGACTCTGACGAGGACTGAAGTGGAAGCTAAAGCTCTTTAGTGTAGTTTGTATGTTGCTTTTGTGTAGTTTGTATGACGAAACAAGTAATAGCTTTGTTAGATGGGGCTGTATGCAGTGATGTGGTCAAGTACTCTGTCTGTTATGCAGTGATGTGGTCAAGTACTCTGCTTGTTATACTCTGTTTAGCTGTTAACTTTAGTGTTTTATGTAATGGAATTCAGTTGTGGCTCCTGCTCATCAACTGCTTGGGATTTATGTGTCCCTGTTAAACTCCAGTAACTGGGCCAATTGTATCTGTCATGGTTAGAATACGTTCTGATGAATTTACTATACTTTTGATCAAGCAGTGTATTCAATATCTTACTGGTCCTTTTGTTGTGTTTTTAAAAATCGGATGAAAATTGAATTGAGTGACTTGTTGTTCACATCTGTACTCCTCAGCAACTACAGGTACAGTCAATTGAAAGTCTATGCAATTAGTGATTGTGATGCCACAGTCCTGCTCTAAGCGTGTAACATCATTGGATATATGAGCTCCAACGAAGACGTGGCCTTCCTCTGTGAGGAAGTGGGGACACAGTTTCCATGAAGAAGCCGCATACAGGTGGGACCCACTAGACAATGTAGAGGATCTACTTCCAGGAAAAGTAGTGGGGACACAAAGAAGCCGCTGACAAGTGGGACCCACTAGGTAGTCAACTCGTTTGCGTTTACTATTAGTTACTAGTCACCGAAGTGAACTAGTGTTTAATTTCTTTTAATGATTTGAAGTGTATTTAAATTCTAAGACATAAAAAAAGAGTTCAAACGAGAAAGTTGTCAACACAATAGTTTTATTACTTATCGAGATCTACAACTTTTGTTTTGGGCATTTCCCCATCCGAGTTACCTCCAACTATTTGAATTTGAGATTTCATCAGTTTAAAAATTCTCAAATTTAGTCTTCTCAAATTTCAGATTTCAAATGGAAAAGTCATGAATACAAAAGTTGTAGAACTCATCAACATCTACAAACTTTATTTAAGTCACTACTCCATTTGACAGAGTTTAAACAATCCAAATTGTGAATTTCAATAATTCTCAATTTCAAGCAGGATTTTTCATACACTAAATGATGACATGTGGAAAAGTGATGAATACCACAGTTTCATAATTCATAAAGGTCTACAATATTTGTTTAGGTCATGTTGCCATTTTCGAAAGGTGTAGTATACATTGGTCATTAATCCTAGATTGACTTAGATAGTTTCTATCTAAAAGGCCTGTCAATTTTGTACTTCATGTTATTGCCACTTTAGGAAATGACAGAAAGACCTAAATAAAGTTTGTAGATCTTGATGAGTTATGAAGCTTTGGTATTCATCACATTTCCAGTTGACTTAATTTTGTGTATTAAAAAGATTGATTGTTTTTCTCAATTTGTTAAATTGTTCAAACAGACCGACTAGAGTAGATTTTTCAAAGTATTAGCCTTAATAAGTTGATAACTTGATACAGCATGATTTTAGGAACTTTTAGGAAAAATAATGATCTTTTTTTTGAGCAAGAAACAATGATCTAATTTGCAGTTCATATGAGGGTGAAATACTAGATACAAGGTTCATGCAGAGATTAAAAAGAAAAATGAGGCTTGTTCTTCAAGAAGTCAAAAACACATCTGATTCTGGGGTGTGTACGGAGGACCTGGCATGTGGGCCCTTCGTTGTGGGACCATTTGTCATCTGAATGGGGATGTGAACTATACTAGTTCTAGAATAGAAGGCAAAAGATCTTGCCGCCTAGCAATTCGCCTTCTTACCCCAAAGTATCGACTCTTGATGCGCAAAACCACCGCCGCCGCCTCCATCTCCCCCCATCCCTTGCCGCAGCAACCAAGGAGAGGAGCAGAGCAACGACGATGGCTGAGCGGAGGGAGCACAACTCTAGGAGGCAAGCGCGCGACGCAAAAGGGCGCTTCACGCGGTCCCTGGCGACCTCGGTGCCTCCGTCCACACGCGGGCTAGCGGCGCTGCTTCCTTCTCCAATCCGCCGCCGCTCTACCACCCTGGGCGCATCTACTGGTGGCCGCGCGGAAGGCCGGTACAGCCACTCGCTACCTCGCATGGTGGTCGATGAGGACGTGCAACATGAGGATCCTACTGCGCCACCAAGCAATGTAGGATTCAATGCAGGCCCAAGCAAGGTCGATGAGGTAAGTGTGCTAGGTTCTCTGAATCTAGATGAAGATTCACTTTTGGTAGACAAAGATTCACTTTTGCTTGGTTCCCTGATACTAGATAAAGATCCACTTTTGGTAGGTATATTGTAGATGCTAGATAACTTAGTTTTCTGAAGCATGAAACAATCTCAATTTACGCATTTGTGAGTCCTTTTTTTTGTAGATTCTTGTTTCTTGTGCTAGATCTCTTGTTATGGTTACATGATTCAAGCACTATTTCTGTTAGATCAAACCTCCAGAGTTTCCTGCCTCTTGGTTGCGAGGGACACGTGCACCTACCCTGGAAGCATTGGCTATGATGATGAGATCGACCCGTCCCGTTGTTCGTATTGCCATGAACTCTGGGTAGCAGGCTTTCGAGTTAGAAAGCTGCCATGGTATGACAATGAGAAGGGGAAGCACCAGAAGAAGGTGAACTAGTCCCCCCTTGAACTATCGTATTGTTAATTCCTCATATTTTGTTTAGGTCTGTATCGCTCTGCATGATGTATTTTTAAGTGCGAGTTAACTTAATCCTAGGTTGTTATAACATAAACTAGCTCATATGGTTAGCTTGTTCTTTGGTTAAATAGAAACTAGTTCATATGCTGATTTAGTTGGTAGTTTTTATAATAGAATCATCATTTGTTTTTGGTAATTTCTGTCAATAACAATAGAAAATGTTGAATGCTAGTCTTGCACACATTGTTTAGGTAAAAAAAGGCTTTTAGGCAAATTGCTTCATAACTCAATTTGATGCCAAAGAGTTCTTGCAGGACATGAAGAAGAAGCATTAAAGCTTTGTGATGGCTAGAGGAAGAAGAAGAAGAAGGATGAATGGCTAGCTTAACTTTTGTAGAGAGAACTTTTCCTTATCTTAAGTATCATGAGAGACTTGGATTTTAATAATCTATCTTATCTATGTGTTAGACTTGAGAACTTTATTGTAATGTGTGATATTGTGTGTAATGTCTATCTGTAATGCACTAAGTGACTGATTCGTCTACCACTATTGGTATGGTCACTTCTATATGACTGTTTTTGGTAATTATTTTATATGACTTTGTTTGGTCAGTTCTAATGTTGGCTTTTCTGTAGTGACATACTCCCTCTATATATTATACCCTTGATGAATGGCGCTTTCGTTTTATTATATATGAATTAACTATTTGTAGATGGTGAGTGCTTGTGATCTTGAGTGTCATAATCCTATCATTATTTAAGTCAATATTATTTGAGTTAAAATGGAGCTCTACCAGAATTCTATCAGTGGTTGTGTTTTTGTTTTTTTAAGTACAAATCAGCAAAGCAATAAATTAATTAATAAACACATTACTTTGTGATCTTGAGTGGCATAATTCTATCATGTGTTTTGACATTTTTTGTAAGGCGCATTACTTTGTTATAAGGCAATAGGAAAAAATTCTCGAGAAACACTAGTCAATTTGACATCTGTTTGGTCAAGCAACTCATTCATCATGTACCAGGATCCTTTTTGTGTTTACAAAAATCGGAGCACAATCAAGAAAAGTGTGGCCCAATCCCCATTGCGATATTCGAAGCCACCAAGTTGCAATTTTGCCGCCTGGCCATTTCATCAGGTCCCAAAAATCTCGTGCGCTTTCTTCCTCCCTCACCAACTATAGCTTCCACCCCTCTCATCTCCGCCTCCACCATCTCACCCACCTACATCACAACGATGGCCCGGCGCACGCACACATCTCGCAAGCAGCCGCGCGACGCTGCTGGTTGCTTCTCACGAAATCCGTCATCGACATCGTCGACTCCATCGAGCCGCCGCCACTCCTCATCCACCCCACGACCACGAAGGAGCCGTCAGCATGTCGTGGAGGCGCGGGTTGAAGTCGACCTGGACCACGCCGTGAATGTAGAAGTCCCCTTTGTCCCAACAGGTTTCCGATATGCCATGACCGCCCCCAGGAAGAACGGAAGAATAGTTATCATCGCCGAAGCCTCGCCGTCGCGTAGGAAGAACAAGGTGAGCCAGACCCTATCCTGCGTCTTTATCATTGAATGATAGTTTGCAATGTTACGTAGTGGCAGTAATTTTCATGCCAGCATATTTATACAATCTGTCAATGACAAATTGAAAAAAAATTGTTTCGATGTAGCAAAAGAGCCGCCACTTATACACCCAGGCTTGGCCCACTTCTGAATCGGACGCGGAAATGGGCATCGACGATTTTGGCCTGCGAGGATGCTTGTATGAGGTGAGGGTGCAACACTAATTGTTTAGATGAAACGGAGTAAATTTGGTTCGTAATTATTGTGTGTGCCTTATGTTTTGATCAAGATTTGCATGTAATTCAATCAAAAGGAAAGAAGTATGAGTTTTGTTTCCTAAAGATTCAATGCAAGATGATGCTGAATTGTGACAGCGATGAAGATGAATACGATGGACTTACTAAGTCTCTTCGTGAGGTGATGTTACTATCCTTCAAGTTAAACATCAGTCAGAGATTTTCTGAAAACATAATTTGCTACTGGCATGAATGCAGTTGATGACCTTCTGTAAATGCTTACTGTGACGCCCTTGTGAAATGTCAGATTTTTCAGATGGCTGAAGATCTTCACGTTGCAGTGAAGCGGAAGCATCAGAGGGGTGAGTTCTACACCCAGGAATCTGATGCGGAATGAAGCGGAGGATGAAGCAATCTGAACTGAAGAAGTAGATATGATATCTTCTTCTCTGTCTTTTGTCTGTTGCTATTTTATCTCTGTGATGCACAAAGATGTTGGGGTACGATGCTACCTTAATAAGAAGAAGCAGATGTGTCCTTGGTCTACTGAATTATGCTACCCTAGATATTTCATACTTATATTGTCTTTTGACTGTTGCTTTTGCTTTGTTTTTTCATGAGAATAATGGTGATATAAAAATTAAGGCCATGAAGCTGTCGTCATAAACATAAACATGAACGCACAGAAATACTATATAACAAGACTCAAGCCAATCTTGCATACAAAACTCCAATCTTCACCAAAATTTATTTATTGCACACAAACTTTGGACCTATTACTTCAAAAAAAGTAAACAAAGCAACCCTTAATTATTAAGAAAAAGAGCTACCCCTAATTATGAAAAAAAACCATTGTCGTCTTGTCCATCTGAATTGGCTGGAGCAACCACTCCATCGCTAGTGTAGGTGTCACCAGCATCGTCGTCGTCTTCAGGTATGTCTGCGTGATCCGGATCAGGCATCGGTTTAGCAAGATCAACAACAGAAGCATCAACACTTGTCCCTTCCACATCTGGCCTCCTCCAAGTTGACACATCCTCTTGGTCCACAACAGAAACTTTTTTCAAAACCTATAACCACCTCGTCCATATCAGTATCATCAACATTAATGTCAGTGTCTTCCTCTCCTTCAGGCATGGCAAACAGGTTCCTAGGTTTCATTCTGAGGACGCTGCACCACTTTTCTTTCTTCGGATTCCCGCTTTTCACAAAGCACACTTGCTCCGCTTGGGTCGCCAGGATGTAAGGCTCACCTGAATAGCGACGCTGAGAAGTATCAATATCGATAATCCCAAATTTATCTTTATTGTACCCTTTTGATCTGTTTGTTCCTGGTCTAGGAACATCATACCACTCACACTGGAACAATGTGACTTCCTGCCTTTCATGAAAGTCAAGGATGTAGCTTTTTTTAATCTGTCCAAACCATTCCATGCCATCTTTACTCTTGACGACAACACCACTGTTCTGTGTTGTTAGATTTTTCTCCATATGCGATGCCCGAAAATAGAAACCATTGATTGAGCACCTATTCTTCATAGTAGCTATATTTGTTTCAGGACCACGAGATAGAGAATAAATCATGGCATCTACTTTCCCCTCGCTATGCAGGTTCCTCATCTACACTCACGTATGTTTTGACAATATGTTACGACCACATTCAAAATTGACGAGTTTAAATTTAACACAAATGTATATTACTCACCTTTCGCTCGAACCATGATACAAATTCCTCGGTGTGCCTCCTTTCAACATTCTTCGATCCAGCTTTCTCCAATTCGGCCTTATGCTCACTGCAACATTTTTTAAGAGAAAAATAATCACAGTGAGATATGTAGTGTGAACCATGTAACAAGATTCAAATAATTTACATGTGTTACTTACTTTATCCATGGAAGGGCCTCATCACAGTTTGATATTATGTAGTGCCTCATCATCTGCAAAACTTCGGAACCTAGTACCTCCATATTATGCATAGAAGTAGTTCTCTTTCTGTTCATGTCCCTGCTCACAAATACACTCACACCAGTAGGTGGTTCATTAACAGCGCTCTTTTCTTGACGCTCTGGCCGATCAATCTTCGTACTAACACCTTCAAAGAACCGAGTACATAATGTAAGGCACTCCTCCGATATATATCCCTTTGCTATTGAACCCTCTGGGTACGCTTTGTTCCTCACATATCCTTTGACTGTACGTAGGTACCTCTCAACTGGATACATCCACCTATAGCAAGCAGGGCCTCCGCATTCAGCCTCCCAAGCAAGATGAACCGGTAAGTGCATCATAATATCAAAAAATGCTGGAGGGAAAATCATCTCAAAACGACAAAGGGTCTCTGCAATCGATTTGCTAAGTTCTTGCATCTCGGTCACGTCAATCTCCTTTGAACGTACCGAGTTAAAAAAACCTAATGAGCTGGATCAACGGGAATGCTACTTGATCAGGCAATATTTCACGTACCACAAAAGGTAGGAGTTTTTGTAAGATAACATGGTAGTCATGACTTTTCAAGCCAGAAACCTTGCACCCATCGACATCAACACATCTCCTGATATTAGCGGCATAACTATCGGGCATTTTAACACCTTGTAGAAAGTTGCACAGGATTTTCTTTTGATCACGACTTAATTGTACAACGCTGGTGGCATTTCGTATTTACCTTTCTCATTGAGAACTGGATGTTGATCCTTCCTTATACCCAATTCTTGCAGATAAAGTCGAGCCTTCTCACTGTCCTTACTTTTACCAGATATGTTGAGCAAAGTCCCAAGCAAGCTCTCACAAATATTCTTCTCAATATGCATCACATCTAGATTATGGCGTACGAGCAATGATTCCCAATATGGAAGTTCAAAAACAACACTCTTCTTCCTCCAGTTGTGCCATCTAGTATCTTCATCACGCTGCTTCCTCTTCTTAGAGGTAGTGGCTCCATAGATGACTTGCTCAAATGTAGCGTGCTGCTGCCGAACATGTTCACCGCTGAGTGGCACTGGTGCCTCCCTCGTCTCAACCAAGTTATTGAAGCTGGCCTTGACCCTTCGCCACTTGTGGTTTGTAGGCAAAAAAACGTCGATGCCCCATGTAGCAATGCTTCGAACCAAATTTTAACCACATGCACTTAGTGTCCTTGTGACAATAAGGACAAGCAAACCTCCCTTTGGTGCTCCAGCCAGATAACATCGCATAAGCAGGAAAGTCATTTATTGTCCAGAGCAACATGGCACGCATTTTAAAATTGCGCTTAGCCTTTGCATCCCAAGTTTCAACTCCGTCTTTACTCCAAAACGTTTTGAGCTCATCGATCAGAGGATAACTGGCCATGTAGAGTAAGCCAAGCTCAACATCCTGAATGGATTGAAGCCATCTGATGCAAGTCCCAGCCTGACATTATGTGGATCCTCTGCAAAGTCCTCGTGCGTCTCATTCATGACCTTCCATGCCCTTGAGTTAGCTGGATGTCTCAGTTTTTTATCATCAATCAATTCGTCCTCGTGCCAACGCATATATGTCGCTATTTCCTCGTTCATAAATAATCTTTGCAGTCGAGGAATCAGTGGAAAATACCTTAGTATTTTACGAGGTAACCACTTCTTTTTTGCTGCATCAGTGACAACCACGCCAGTCCCCTGTTCTGAATCTGTAAATTTCCACCTACTAGCATTGCAAGTTGGGCAGTTGTCCATGTCTGCGTACACTCTATGGAATAACACACAATCATTGACACAAGCATGAATCTTTTGGTAGTCCAAGCCAAGGTCTCGAACCACCTTTCAAACTTTGTCCAGGGAATCTGGGAGACAATGCCCTTCAAGCAGCACAAGACGGAATAATAACAATATTTGCTCCATTGCAGCGTTGCTAAGACCACACATGCACTTGATCTGATATAGCCTGACAATGAAAGAAACCTTTGAAGCCTCCTTGCAACCAGGGTACAAGTCTATCTTAGCTTGTTCCAATAAATCAAAAATTTTGCGTGCTGACTCATTTGACTCCTCTACACTACCACCTTTAATTCCACCGTGTATGGCACCACTGATCAGCGAGGTAAACAATTTATTGGTGGCCCCCCGATTGTTATGATCGTCATGATCGTCAAGATCGTCGTAATCATCCACACGAATGATAGGATCAGCAGCAAAATGATGACATTTTTTTCTCTTTTATGAAATCCCTGTCAAACCCTGATCTAACCAAGTGACCTTCGATAGTGTCTCTGTTATGATATGCCATGCGATGACACTTACAACACGGACATTGCTGAGACTCTCCTTCATCTTCTACTTCAAACAGATCATCCATAAACTTCTCGAAGCCGCGTTGTCACGCATCATCTGTAGCCGGCAGTTCCATCCAACTGCAATCCTCTTCACTTGCCATTGCAAGAAAACCAACTACAACAGATTTTAATCTCCTAGAACAGTGAGGACAAAGAGCGTGCTCGATCAGTATTACATATTATTGTATTAAAATAAGATGTATATACAAACTAATTAACAAAAAAATAAAATTCCATGCACATGGATCTCATAATCGATTATACCTTGGCGGATTGGATCTGAAGAACAGACTTTTTCCCGTCGTGATGCAGGTGATCGCACTTGCGCTCGTGGTTCCAGATGATCGCAGCTTGCAGCATCACCCCGGCAGATTGCGTGATGACAACAAGCAAGGATGTGTTGTTTGGGTATTCTTCGTTCCTCGTATTACAGGTCGATATATATTGTTGGATTACGATGGGTGATACGACATAGAGTTGGGTTAGGACTCGGAGAAACGAATAGAGTTGGGTTAGGACTCGGTGTATGTTGACGGTTCAAAACCGTGTTGAAGTTCACCGCAAGCGTACGAGTGACTTGGTGCCTTTTTCACCAAGGAGGGTCCCCCAAGGATTGTCAATCCAAGGATCGGAAGCAAACCGCTAAGGTTCTCTACCTAATCTATCGAACTAACCTAACATGAGGTGTAGATTGCATATAAGGTAACCTTTAAAGATGTAAATGTGATAGCGCAAGGTTGATCACATACACGAACATAGGCGAGGTAAAGCGCCACCAAGGGGATGACTAACCCTATCGCCTTCTAGTTGTAGTTTCGGCAAACGAGCAACAACCAAGCATCTCATCTAAAAGCATCCTTAAACTCCTACCTCCGGCCAACCTCCCGAGGACATCCGCTCGTTCGGGGGAAATCACCCTGTCACGATGCTCCCTTAATGAAGCGGGGGATCCACGAGCGTGCCCATACATGGACATGTCCACCAACCATGAAGGGTCAACATACTAGACCTAATCACCATGATTACATAAAGTATGCTATATAGTCTAAGCATGCATAAGACAAAGGATCAAACATATTCATGAAAGGTAGAAAGTAAAGACGGAGACATGGAATCGCTTAAAGATCGGAAAACAAGATTATAATTGCTCACATAATAGTAGATGCGTTTGGATCATCACCACCGAGTACATACCATTGATGACCTCAACTAGCTCCGGAACTCCACCATGGCATAACCACGCAGGGCGGCCATGGCGGCTAGGGTTGGCCTAGGCCATCCCCTAGACAACTTCGAGGACTCCGCCGCCGTTGTCTCCCTTCGGTGCTCACTTCTAGGTTTCGCCGAGTTCTGATGAATGGATGTGGCAGTCGTCGGAGGCAGGGGGTATAACTGAGCCGAGGAGCGTGTAGGTCAAAGGTGAGGCCGAACCGAGCCCGAAACCCCATAGGTCGGCCGGCCAGGCCCTTTTCGGCCCGGTTCGGGCCCATCTTCCTCCACGATGCTTCTCGTGCTTTCTTGAATATTTGCCGAAGTCCATGTGGGTCCTTGATGTCGTTTTCCCCGCGGTTTAGATAAGGGTGCTTGGCGCGCAAACTCCCGCATCTTCCGTTCGGGTCCTCGGAGTTTCACGGCTTCATGCTTTGGTCCTCGGGTCATTTGGAGTCATGTTCACTTCGTGTCTTGACTTGTGCCGGGCTTCGTGAGCTTCTCATAAAGTGCTTGATGAACTCTTCCCGGAAGTCCTCATTTAGGTACTTAATTCCTGCATAAACAACATACTCCAAAAACCACATGCAATTGTGAACTTGTTACATCATTAGTGTGCCTAGTGGCGGGTTAGTTATAATTCAAAGCTCAAACCAAAGTGTAACAAGTGCTCTTGGTTGACGGAAATTGACCGTCAACATACCCCCATGCTTAAACCTTGCTCGTCCTCGAGTAAGCCTTTAATTGATGTCAGTATTGCCCTTAAATGTTCATACCCTGCACTTGTTCATACATGAGAAAACATAATGCTCCAAGTTTATTTGTAAAGTTTCATAATGTAACTAGCTTTCATCTCTATGGAGGGTAGATATTATTTAAGCTCTTTCCACAAGTAATTAATAATGCTCTCAAATTTTAAACAAATCTCAGAAATTTTGAAATATAAGAGCGGGATGAAGAAAACTTTGCTTTACCAAGATCAATAATAAACCTCCTTGCATCTTGCTCATGAACTCTCATCTCATCTTGTCTCTCAAGCCTACTTGTCCTACTCCTTTCCTCTCTCAAATATTTGGTGGAAGGCTTTATATGGAGCTATGGGAAAGTTTAGTCCTACCAAGATATTATAGTCGAGATATTATCAAAACAAGACAAGCTTCTCATGGACTTACCGAGACTCGTCAAAAAGGGCATTGGAAAAATAATGTTACAAGGAGGGGGGAGAGATGAACACACACTTTTAGATAGGTGGACATGTGCAAATGGCAAAGAGTGATCCCGAGGCACAAACGAAGTCCTCGTTATCGGATTGCACATGGTTGGAAAGATGAGTATGGGTCTTGATCTTGAATCCTTTTTGAAAACTCAAAAAGCACTAAACATAGCTAGAGAACCGGGTAGCTTTATTTTATTATTATTTTTTTCTTTCTTCTTTCTTTCTTTTTCTCTTCATACTTTTTCTTCTTTATCATTTTTTTTCTTTCATCATACTTTTTCTCTTCCTTTTTTCTTTTTCTTTATTTGCTCCCCTTGAACTCTAGACTATACTAGCACTTCCTTGGCAACCAACCCCCATGCTTAGACGTTTGCTCGTCCTCGGGCAAAAGAGGTGATAAGAACGCCAAGGTAGAAATTGAATCTCCCATATTTTCTTAGAGAGAGATACTCGAAAAATCTTCTAGGGATTCTTTTGGAAGTCTCCCTTGTTTGAAGGCACCTTCCTTGTAATCTTCCTCGAAATATTCATCCATACGCATATATTGGGTTGTGGTCAAGGAGGTGAACACAAAAAAGATATATTTGGGTTTTGTGGTTGGATATCCGGCGAGGTTTGCGAAATTCCCAATGTGGAAACTCACAATGCATGGATATAATAGGCTAGCATAAAGAATGATACGCAAAAACGGAATGACCAGCTTCTTAGTCTCGAGCCAGAGAAATCAAGCCTTGAATCAATGCACCCAAAAATAAATCTTGTAAACTAAGGTTTTTGCACTCAATTGAATGTAAGGCTTTGGATAGTTAGAGCAAAATGCAAGTGGTATCAAAGACAGGGTTAGCATTTTTTAAGAATAAAAATGGATCTTTGATTCATTCAAAATTGAGAGCAATGAAAAACAACTATGGGACTTAAGTTACCATAACCTCCACAAAACATTAGGCTAGCATTAAATAAATTTCAGATTCAAATTAAAAGAGAGCACTAGCTTAATCATATATAAACCAAGCACAAGAATAAGCAAAGCGGCAACGGTCATCATATATCCATAAGCAAGAGCATACGAGATATCATCATGTTGAGCACAAGGTAACGGTGATTATTATTGAAAACAAAACAAATCTAGGTTGTACTCCTAGAAGCCATGTTATTCTATAGAGAGATATACAAAGGTTGCATCTAAGGTTGTTGAAGGCATAAATATGTGCAGACATATAGAAAGACAAGGACAAAAAGAGAGTTGAGGATTTGTTACCGTCCTTTGATGCTTGAAGTGTAGCGCGGCCTCCCTCATGATTAAGCATTATGCTTAACATGAAAGAAGAACTGTGATCCTTGCTCCATGCGGTCTTCCAAATCCTCCCCCATGCTTAGCATGTTGCTAGGCATGGAAGATGATGAACCATCTTGAAGTCCTACCACCATGTGTGGATCGTCATACTCTTCACTTTGTCTTGATTGTCCTCCAACCTCCACCCTTTGTCACAAGCCTCCGTCCCAATCGTTTCCATCTTCACCTCCTTCCATGTTGTCCCTTTGGTGGTGTTGATGATCTTGATTTCATCTTTTATCACGAATTCCTAGGAGTGATTCACAATGCCTGCAAAACAATTTTAAAGCACAAAGTACCCCCAAGGTGACGGTCGGGAATACTCACTCTATGTCGACAAACCAAAGACATCCCCTATGATCTTAACTTGTGGCATAGTTAATCTAGTAAAAGAAAAGTTAAAACCTAATGGGTGTACGTGTGTGCAAGGGTGCATGCAAATGATAGGATGGTATAAAGACAAAACAACGTTTACACCAACACTACAAGGTTTTCCCCCAATTGCAACACAACTCTTAGGCAACACCACAAATTCGGTTGCCATAGGGGGGTACTATGGCACCGAAACAGTGATTTGGTTGTAATATGCGTGTCTATTGTTACACAAAATTTGAGTTGCAATATTTATTTTTTGTGTTGCAACAGGTTGACGCTAATGCACCCATTATGAGGATTTGTGTTGCATTTGGTTGGAAATACTGCTACCCCATTTCTGCGTTGCATTAGCATTTTGTGCGTTGCAATACAAAGTTGCTATGGCCACCATACTAGGGTTGGTTGCGTTTGAACGGCAATATCGCAACGTCTTATTTGGGTTGCAAATATATCTTTGCGTTGTTGCAATACATGGAGGGCTATTGCTTCGTTTGTAGCCTCAAGATGCAATATCGTGTACGTATTGCCACGAAATTTAGTCGTTGCTCTATTTTTTGTGGTCGTTGCAACTTTATCAGAATTATTGCAACGAGGTATTCCTTGGTTGCACTGTAATTTGTCTATCGCGACGCTTATGCAGGAGATCAATACGACGATCAGATAGGGACTCATCGGGACCATTCCAAAATTCCAAGTCTTCGACGACATCGGTCTCCATCAAGATCTCCACGACGGCGTCAGGTCTCCATCTAGATTGATCTCCATGGTGATCAATCAACATCTGTGCGGTGCCACGACCGGTACTGTTGTCTTGATCTCGTATATATATATCTTCATTCCCTGCATATATATGCATATTGCTATATCATGATCTAGGTCGTTTGAAACATGAATGCAGATTAATGGCATCACACGAAGATCGGAGTTGGATGCGCTTGCCTCGACACTCAGCGGATTGGCAGAACAATTTTCAAATTTTTTTTCAAACCTTTACCGCCGCATTAGCGCAAGGTCGATCTATTGCATGCCCATGTACTATGTGTCAAGGCATGATCAGACATGACACCGTGTTTCCCATTCAAATTCATTTAGTGACTAGAGGGTTTGCTGATTGTTTCATCGATGATGGTATCATTCAAGGCCAAACTAATACTTCATCAGCTGAGGGTCGTGTGAATCATGATGTCACTCCTGATCTCAATAATCATGATGCACAACCTACAGCTGATGATACAACACCTTATTTTGGAGAAGACGATGAAGAAGACGGTTGTGATGATAACCCTGCTGCCACTAATACTCTGATTAGAAACATTATCAGTGGCACTATACATCATGGACAAACCAGAGATGATGAGGAGGCAGATAAGCAGGCAGAGATTTTTTTGAAACTATTAGACCAGGCAAAGAAGGAATTGTATCCAAGATGCAAAAATGCAACTAAGGCCTCTTTTATCATGGAGCTTTTTTAGATAAAGTGCATGTATGGTTTAAGTAACGCGGTGTTGGAGGCCATACTTAAGCTCTTTGGAAAGGTTCTCCCTGAAGCGCATTGTATTCCTGACTCCTTGGATAAAGTGCAAAGGGTGGTTCGAGACCTGGGCTTGGACTATGTCAAGATACACGCATGTGAAAATGATTGTGTGTTATTTTTTGAGAAATACGCAAATCTGGAGACATGTCCCATTTGTAAGCAGTCAAGGTGGAAAGTTGTAGAAAAAACCAGTGGTAATAATGACAGTGCAGTTGGTGCTACTACTGTTAAGAAGTGGTTACCAGTTAAGATCCTACGCTACTTTCCTCTTATTCCTCGGCTGCAAAGAATGTATATGTCAAAGCAAATGTCAGAGGATATGCAGTGGCACAAGAAAGAATTGGTGAACGATGGGAAAATGCGTCACCCTGCTGACTCAAAGGCATGGAAGCACGTGGATTCAGAGTTTAAATGGTTTTCAGAAAAAGAAGGTTGTAATGTTAGGCTGGGTCTTGCTTTTGATGGGTTCAATCCCTTTGGCATGCAAAGTCTTACATACTCCATATGGCCTCTCATCCTGATACCTTACAATTTGCCTCCATGGTTGTGTCAGAAACAATCTAACTGGATCTTGTCAATGTTGATACCTGGTTCAAAATCTCTTGGAATGGATATTGATGTATATTTGAGGCCCCTTATACTGGAGCTCAAGGAGCTTTGGAATAATGGTGTTAAAACAAGAGATGCAGGGACTAATAAGAATTTTACATTGCGCGCTATCCTTCTTTGGACAATTAATGACTTCTCAGCTTATGCTATGCTGTCTGGTTGGAGCACTAAAGGAAAGTTTGTGTGTCCATACTGCCACAAACATACTGAGTATTTGTGGTTGAAACATGGGAAGAAGCACTGCTACATGGCACATCGACGTTTCTTGCCCCCCGACCATCCATGGCGCAACAACGCGGTCAGCTTCAACAACAAGGTTGAAACCAGGGAGGCACCAGAACCACTATCTGGTGCACAGGTACTTGAGCAGTATGATACTTTTGAACAAGTACAATTTGGAAAGACCTTGTTATCAAAAAAAAGGAAGCGTGATGAAGACAACAGATGGCACAACTGGAGGAAGAAGAGTATTTTTTTGAGCTCCCTTACTAGTCTTCTTTGCTCCTCAGGCATAATTTGGACGTCATGCACATTGAGAAAAATATTTGCGAGAGCATACTAGGCACTCTGCTTAAATTGGACGGCAAATGTAAGGACGGGGAGAATGCCCGGCTTGACATGGAGCATCTACGGATACGACCAGATCAGCACCCTGTGATTAAAGATGATAAGTATACCTTGCCATCAGCCTTGTACGAGTTAGATAAGGATGCCAGGGAAAGTTTGTGTAAATTTCTATATGGAGTGAAGATGCCTGATAGGGTTTCCTCAAATATAAGAAGATGTGTTGACGTAAAGTCACGTAAGGTGTCTGGCTTGAAAACTCATGATTACCATCTAATTCTACAGAAACTTTTACCCTTAGTGGTGCGTAGGATTTTGCTAGAAGCTGTTGTCATCAGATTGATTCAGCTTAGTAATTTCTTCGATGCACTATGTTCAAAGGAGCTGGTGGAAGCAGAATTGGACAGGCTTAGCTGTTCAATTAGGGAGGTTGTTTGTCGACTTGAGATGATATTCCCACCTGCATTTTTTGATATCATGATCCATTTTCCTATTCATCTAGCTGAAGAAGCTAAACTTGGGGGGCCAGTGTGTTACAGATGGATGTACCCAGTGGAGCGGTACCTACGCACTATGAAAGGATATGTGAGGAACAAGGCTCACCCTGAAGGTTCAATTGCTGAGGGATACATACTCGAGGAGTGCCTTACATTCTGCTCAAGATTCTTGGACGTGGACACCAAAGACAATCGTGTTGATCGACATGAAACAGTTACTGTGAATGAGCCACCATCTGGTTTGAGCATTTTTTCTGAAATGGATTACAAGAGGAGAGGACAGAAGGTCGACGAAATTCCACCAGATGAGTTTTGGAATATGAGGTACTACATAATTTGCAATTGTGATGAAGCTAGACCATATGTCGAGTAAGATACACTACTCAACATCATTTATTGCTTGTAATTTTAAATTTCAAACTAACGGTAAAATTCATTTGTATGCAGTGCGCATTTGGAAGAACTGAAGGAATATGGAACCAGAAATCTTGATCAGCGACATGAGGATCAATTCGTAAGCTGGTTTGAAGGCAAGATCAAAGGTCTACATGCGAGAGGGGAAGTAAGTTCAGAGTTGTTTGCACTTGCTCAAGGACCGGATCCCCGACCTTGTACATTGAATAGATGTCATATCAATAATTGGTTGTTTCGAACTGTTAACATTGAGAAAACCCTCGTGACACAAAACAGTTGTGTGCTTGTCAAGGGTAAGAAAGGAGGCACAAACTGGTATGGGGTGATTAAAAGAATGATCTCACTGGAATTTCCTGGACAAAAAGAAGTTATTCTGTTCCAGTGTGACTGGTTTGATGTGCCTGCTGCCACAAGTACCAACAGAGGCAAAGGATACAGTAAAGATAAATTTGGGGTGAATGACATCGATACTACTCGACACAGGTATAAGAATGAACCCTATATTCTGGCAACACTGGCAGAACTGGTGTTTTATGTGAATCTGGTGAACAAACCTGGTTGGAGCAGTGTTATTTCATTGAAACCAAGGAACTTGTTTGCCATGCCTGAATTAGATCTTGAGGACTCAATTGCTGTGCGTATCGAAGGTATTAATTTGCTCGGTGAACACCAGGATTTGACAAATTGGTCAAGATCGGACAAGGAAGGCACAACCGGGGATGTCTCAGCTATTAATCAGGTGCGGGACGAGGCAGTTGATGAACCAGATGATGATGTATTTGATATTGATGATGAACATGATGCAGATGACACGTACATTCATGATGGAGTTGTTGCACCAATTGTTCAAGATGCCCAAGATGATGAATTTTTCGATTGATACTTAGTTGATTTTGTTTGGCGTGTTAAGAGACAATTTATTCTTTCCATGACAACTGTTTTCAACATTTTTTACATTATTATGTCGTGCCCCAAAACTAAAGCATGAGGTGTATTTGTGGTCACTTTTCCCACGCTGTTACATTCTCACTGCATTTGAATAATAAGTACTGTAATTTTGGCAAACGTAGGTTCCTACCAGTGTAGAAGAATCTCTAGAAAAACATAACTTGTTATTTCTTTATTCTGGTTGGGACACATCATGAGCATGAAGCTTAATAGGAAGTTCTAGCAAATGATACACTTTACACCATTTTAGCCTCTGTAAACATGATTAACACTAAAGAAGAAGGCATCGCATTCGAAACGAAGCCTACATTCATCACTACAGAAATACATGGCAAACCCCCTCCGGCTCGGCTCCCTACCATAGAAGGTTCTGCCTACGCTGTGTTGAATGTTGCCTCGCGCCACCACAGGTGGCAGCATCGGCTGGCGGCGGCCCTGGCGGAGGGCGATACTCCTCATTTGCTTTGCAAGATTAACCCCACGAGTCCGGAAATATTGAGAATGCCCGTTGATGATCATCCGTGGACGCCATTGCCCTTGAGCCTCGCCCTCAACCTATTTCATGTACGCAAATGCAGTGGCGTCGGCGTCGGCCCCGCTGTAGAACCTGTAGTGTAGGATGGCCGCCACATAGGCCGCCCCTCTGTTCCCGGCCTAGGCAGCGTGGTGTAGCTCGTCGAGGGGAGGACGCCGGCCGCAGTTCCGGCCGAAGATGTCGTCCATCCCGGTGAGGAAGCCGGCCACCGGGTTGCCGGCTGCAGCCAGGCTACGAACGAAGACGTCGTAGCCGTCGGGGTCGGCGTTCTGCATCTGCTCGACTGGAACCCGACCTAGTGCCAGGTGCCTACCGACGTCTCTATCGTGGCAGGGGCCGAGCATTCTCTTGCAGGTAGCACGTAGGCTCCGGAGGTCCTCCATTGGCCGATTTGATGTCGCACCGACTCGGCCAGTGATGATTGCCCGCAACTCAATCAGGAATTCCGCGAGCGACCGGGGGTGCTCCCTCAATGCCATGGAATGGAAGTCGCGCGGCGCGGAGCGTGAGATGTGGGCGGAGAGGGCGCGGCGGCGGAGCGTGAGATGTGGGCAGAGAGGGTGTGGCGGGGGAGTGTGAGATGTGGGCGGAGAGGACTTTCCAAGAACCGGTGGCGTCTTTCTAGTTTCCAATAACCGGCGGTGGCCTCTCAAGTTATTTCCAAAGAAATTAACAACTAAACATCAGAACTGCCGTGTCGTGGCGTGGGTTCGAACTGGCGTGGCGTGGCATAGCGTGGGTTCGAACTGGCGTGTCGTGTCGTGGGTTCGAACTGGCGTGTCGTGGCGTGTTGTGGCGTGGCTGGGTGTCATTTCATGTGGTGTGGTGGCAACATATAATACCAAAGTTTCCATTTGACATCATAATAAAGACTTGCACATATATACCAAAGTAGTAGCAGTGTACTAGCATTGACTACATCACTGCATTACTAGATATACATACACAGATACTTGTTCTCAAAACCCAGAAATGCTACTTGTTACTATGGATTATTACATTACTAGATAATCCTAACTATATATCATCTCGCACAAATCGGTAACCATGCTTGATCTCAAGCTGATTTGCAATCTCAAAAGACAGAAATGCATCCTTGGTAGCGTATTTCACCTGCCAGTCTTGCAAACACCTCAAACCCCACAGCATGTGGTTCACTCTTCTGTCCTTTAACAGAGGTAGGTCTTGTACCACATTTCCAATCTTCTCCAGTGATGACCTATAACCATTTTGGTACAGATTGGTGTACTTGTCATCAACCTCAGAAACAAGCAGTTGAAGGTCTTTCCAATTAGAAATCGTGATGCCGCAGTCCTGCTCTAGGCGTTCAACATCATTCGAGATATGCACTCCGACAAATATGTGGCCTTCCTCGCTGAGAAACTTGCTCAGGACATCAGGTAGCTTGAAGCCGGCATGGAGCACCTGGTAAATAAGGCAACACGGCCCGACACACAATTGCAACAATGCGACCTTGAGCTCGCCACTGCGAAGCTCAATGCACTCAGTGTCCAATCCGACGAGCAAACGATCTGGAGGAGGGCTACCTTTGATTTCTTTGATGTACTCCGCCACTACTCCCGCGTCGCAAGTGATTGTGGTCTTGATTCTCGGGTATCGCTCCTTGAAGAATTCGACCTCGTGGACCGAAGTTGGGGCCGGTCCCAGATTCGACAAACGCCGTGGACGAACGACGGTGGGGCGCCATTCATCCCAACCATTGCCTACTCAAACGTCGACAGCATCGGCAGCGGCGTCCCACACATCCACGACACGACGCTTGCCACCCTACAGTACCAATCCAAGAAAACAGAGTTCGGAATCTTAATCAACCAGTTCGATATCGCTACAAATCCATGACTACCTACACAATGTACATGCTGGCCACGAAGGGCTGACCTGGAAATTGACGCGCTCTGCTGACACGGCGGCGCTTGCTCCGCCTGCAGCACCTTGGTTGGTGTGGGGGCCGGCGGCGGCGGTTGCCCCGACTGCATCCCCCTGCCTTTCAGGGGCGGCGCTGCCTTCCGCTGCCTTGCATCGGGTCATCGTGGGTGCCAATCTTGCTTCAGAGCTAGGTGGCGTGGCAATGGCGTCCGAGATTGGAAGCTTGGCGGTCGCCGGCGATGGTGGAAGGCAAGAAAACCCCAGTTTTGATGGGACGGTTTGGGGGAACAGGGATGAAGCAATATTCTATGTTATCTGTCCAGCTTCGTCTATAAGCTAAAAGGAAGTGGGGACACAGCTTTGTCAACACCACGAGCACTCGTGCAGTCGTGCGGTTAACTGGTCCCACGCGTGGGGACGATGACGCAAATTGCTTCTGTTATCAAAAACCTTCAAAAATTGACAGAGTTTGAATATAGTTGTCAAAAGTTGTCAAATGAAAATTTCTTGAATACCAAACCTTAACAACTCGTCAAGGCCTACAATCTTTATTTAAGTCATTAATCCATTTGATAGAGTTTGAATAGGACAAATTTCAAAATTCAAAAAATGATATCTACAATCGATATTTTTGAACACCAGATGATGTCAAATGGAAAAGTGGTGAATACCAGAGTTTCATATCTCAACAAGATCTACGAACTTTATTTTGGTCGGATTTTCATTTGAGAAAGTGGTACTACACATTGTTCATTAACCTAGGTTCACTCACATAGTTTAAGAAACTTGGTTGGGGACATGTCAATTTGTACTACATGATAGTACCACTTCGTCAAATGAAAAACCGCCCAAACTAAACATTGTTCATCTCGATGAGCTATGAAACTTTGGTGTTCATCACTTTTCCATTTGACATCATCTACTATTTGAAATAATCAATTCTAGATATCAATCTTTGAATTTCAAAAATTTGATGGTTCAAACTTTATAATTTCGAATTGCACTGGACTCATGAGATAGATTTTTGTTTTCTAAGAATGTGGGGGGAAAACCACCTGAGTTGGACATCATACGTGTAATATAAACATGTTTTAAGTTTTGATTATGAATTAAAATACAAAAATAAGTTCATCACTTGCCGATAGGTGGGACCCGCAAGTCAAACGCAAGGATGAAAAAGCACACGCGAGGTAGTCATCTCCTCGATCGGTGGCACGCTCGTGGGTCGCATCCCTTTGGTGTGGGGTTTCTGTGTGGGCCCTTCGTGGTGGGCTCCATTTGTCAGCCGCTTGGGGTGGAATACAACTGGTGTCAACTGCACACTGTGTGTGCCTAGACGCTGCCGCATGCCCCGACATTTCGCTTCTTGTCTTGCCCCTTCCCAGGCTCCTCGCTACAGTAGAAACCACCCCACCGCTGCCCAACTCCGATTACTTTGCAAACCTCCCCACCGCCGCCCAACTCCGATTACTTTCCAAACCTCCCCACCGCCGGACCCGCACACCAAGATGGAGCCTGACTCACCCGTGGTGTCGAGGGTTTCTCGTCGCCCTTCCTCGCCGAAGGCCGCATTGCCGGCATCCTCGATGAGCCGGGAGATGGGGTCCTCGATGGGACTGGCGGCGGAGGTGGTGATGCTGGGATTTTTTCCTTGCCCCGACGTTCGCCGGGCATCCGAGGAAGCGGACGCTGAATCCGCTAGGATGCCTCGGAAGCGGCATGCCGACGATGAGGGTTTTCAGCACCCCAACGCCAAGAAGTCGAAGCCGGCGGAGGAGTCCAGCGAGGGGTTGTACCCCCGCAAATGGCAGGACTTCGGATGGGAGCGTCTGGTAACTTTTCTTATTCGAGAACTCAGTCTTTAATTCCTCTGGTTGCTTAGTACATTGAATTGATTATTTTTGTGTGATTGCAAAATTGTTTCTGAGTCATAATCAATTCTGGACTTGCAATTTAGGATTTCTTGACTAGGGTACATTTGGAAATTTTTGGTAGAGATCATCCAGTTAAGAATCAGTGAGCAAATCCATCTCAACATTTTGTGTAGTAGCATTCTTGGTACACAAGTGTTTATGTGAATTTTATCTTGGACAGTTTGAAACAAATTTTTTGCTCACCTCTGATTGCAACATGATTAATCTTAAGTTCACAAGTGGAATATTGTTGTTCATGTCTTGATTTCTTAATTCAGGATCTTGGGCCGAAGGTGACATATGAGTTCAACTTCGCACGAGTTAGGCTGTTCGTGGAATGCAACGATGATAGCGACGATGAGCTCTGCCTCCCGGGCCCCAACCGAAAACGTCCTACTGATGCCAAGGTATTACCTTCATTCCCAGTGTTGACTATGTTCAGTTTCATTCAAATTTTGATGTACTTATCACACTGATAATGCATTGTAAAACCATTTCAGATTGAGGCTACGGTGGAGGACCTCCGGCTGGCGATCAAGCGTTGGGCACTCCCGTAGACACGCCTGCAACGAATGATAGATAGCTTTTGTGTAGTGAACTAGTCCCTCATGAACATCTAGATTTGACGAATGAGGCTTTTGTTTAATGACCTTGTATAATGGCATTACTTTAGTGGAACTATATGGTAGCTAGTGAATGCTACTATTATTATTACCCTTGATCATCCTTCTGTTTTGGCTTGATCCTTGGCTATTTGATAGCCCAATTTGCATAATAGCCCCAGAGCTCTTTGATCTCTGTGAAGACAAGGAGATAACCTTGCATCAATTCATAAATAAGGGGGGGTCTACTGTTTTCAAGATGGCTAACGCCCATCCTCTTTGAACAATGGGTAAATTTTGTTGACAAAGCTTTCAGGTATAGAATTCAAAACCAAGGGAACTATAGTCATATATGGAAATCTAAGATTCCATATAAGATAAAGATTTTCATGTGGCCTTTGCTTAACTCTGTTCTGTAGCTGTGATCCTGGGAGACCTGGGATGGTAGAGGAGCGAGTCTCTTAGCTTGAGTCAGGCTAAGGGTAGCGAGTGTCCTCTGCTTTTGAACTTCCTCATTCTAGTTCGCTCTTGTAACCCAAAACGCCTGGTATTTCCGTTTCTTTGTAATGGAAATGGGGAAAAGCCCTCGGTTCGAAAAATTTGCGCACAAGAAATTTGCCCTTATTATTGATGTGTTCATGAACGTTTTATGTGTATTTCTGATTGACAAGTATAGAGCAAAATAATTATAAAGCATAGAAATGAAAATAGTACAAGCAGGATGAGAACATCTCATGGACGAAAAAGGAAATCATCTACACAGCCATTCATGCAGAGATGTACATAAGCAAGCATGAACACATCCATTTATTAGTTGTCCATCAGGCACAAGCAAGACTTGCACACAGAAGCATCATACATCAGTTCATCAAGACTCCTTAAGTCCATCAACCTCAACAAGCTCAAGGCTTCTTAACAAAAGTAATAACTAAACAAGTGCAGGCCAACATCACAAGCTGACCACCAAAGTAAGTCATACACACTACATTCCATTGTTTATAGCAAGCACATTACTAAACAAGCATCTATTTTGTTGCTGCCTCAAGTTTAGCAACCTTTGCCTCTAGTTTTGCCACTCTTTCTTCCAGCACAGCATTCTTTTTTCCAGCTTCGGCTAGCTGATCCACCAAAACTGATTCTAGTCTTTCATGACTTTGTGCTACGGCACGAAGCATTGTCCCAAGGCCTTCCATCCTTGCATTCCACGTGTGGATTGCGTCCCAGATTGAGTCAATGTCATGTGGAGTTACACCAACTACCTAAAACAAAGGCAAACTGATGCATTAGAACCATGGATCAGTGAAGATACAAGGACATTTGATCAATTCATACAGAGATGCTAGACATTTGAAGCAATATATGGAATGAGTTCAACATTTTTGTTAGGAACATCACCACAAATCCATGTCTACAGCAGGAAACCCCAATTCCAAATCGATTCTACCAGAGGATCAGTACTAACCGGGGGGGACTGAGGAGGAGGGGGCATCAGGTTCCTGGTGCGTCCGCTCCTCGCGAATCTTTCTCGCGAGTCGCGCCCTTGGTTGGTGGAGTGGTGCTCCACTCGGGGCCCCGCAACAATGGCGGCCGCTGGAGGGGAGGCGGCAATGCGGGTGCGACTCTGCATGCTCCGGCCCACTGCACCTGGGGTGGAGCCAACCATCACCGGTGTTGGGGGAAGCCGGCGGCGAGAGCGAGGCGGAGATTGCGAAATAGCTGTAACCCTGGAATAGAGATTGGGGAGAAATCAGGAGGAAAGGGGCGACAGATATCCCCATTCGACCGAGTTGTGGGTCCCACCTGTCGGCAGAGTTGTGGGTCCCACCTGTCGACAGAGTTGTGGGTCCCACCTGTCGGCAGGGTTGTGGGTCCAACCTGTTGGCCTAAACCCGGGAGAGATTTCCCCATTCGACAGAGTTGTGGGTCCCACCTATCGGCGCCCAGATTGTGATGTGTTCTTGAGTTGTTCATGGACCTAATTAACTTCATTCTTTGATTCATATAATCATAGCTACAAACTTGTTTAGATTTCACAAATGACGTCCAAATCAGGAAATTTTTTTCCTACATTCTTATAAAACAATAATCTAGCTCATGGTGTCCACTGCATCTCATGTTACTATGTTTCAACAATCATAATTAAGAAATAGAACAATTCAAAACTAGAATCAAGATTTTCAAACAGTAGATGATGTCAAATGGAAAAGTGATGAATACCAAAGTTTGATTGCTCCTCGAGATGAACAATCTTTATTTTGGTCGGTTTTTCATTTGACGAATTGGTACTATCATGCAGTACAAAATTGACATGTCTCCAACGAAGTTTCTTAAACTATGTGAGTGAACCTAGGATTAATGAACAATGTGTAGTACCACTTCGTCAAATGAAAATCCGACCAAAATAAAGATTGTTCATCTCGACGAGCTATGAAACTTTGGTATTCATCTCTTTTCCATTTGACATCATCTACTGTTTGAAAATCTAGATTCTAGTTTTGAATTGTTCTATTTCTTAATTATGATTGCTGAAACATACTCACATGAGATGCAGTGTACACCATGAGCTTGATTATTGTTTTCTAAGTATGTAGGAAAAAAAATCCTGATTTGGACGACATTTGTGAAATCTAAACAAGTTTGTAGCTATGATTATACGAATCAAAGAATCAAGTTAATTAGGTCCATGAAGAACTCAAGAACACATCACAATCTGGGCGCCGACGGGTGGGACCCACAACTCTGTGATTACGTGTCCTCCCTATGAAAGCGTAATTTTCTTAAACCCAATATACCCTGGGACCCCCCTAATTCAATCAGCAACTTGATCTGGCAGCGGCGGTTCTTTTCCATCTCCCCTCACATCTCACCTTCATCTTCTACCTCATCCTCGCCGAGGAGCACAGCCTCGCACATCCAATCAGCCCCCGCGCATGACGAACTGCAATCACTCCATGGAAAAGGTCACTGCGGCACGCTACAAGGCGTCGAGGCTGGTGGAACTACCGACGGAGCTGACGATTGACATCGTCTCCCGAGTCGCTGCTCAGTCAGAGGACGCCATGGAGGATCTCCGCAACCTACGCGCAACCTACAAGGCAATGTGCGTGGTGTGCGGCGCCGCCACGGTCGGATGACGCCTAGCCCCGAAACGTGTCCTGCGGCGTCGATTCTACCTCGGCCCGGATTATCGCGCGGCGCTCATCACCACACTGGCCATCGTCGGCAACCCGGAGGCCTTGTTCCGCAGCGGGTTGTGCCTCGCATTATTGGGGAACAAACGCGGTGTAATCATGTCGTGCCTCAACCAGCTAAGGCGCACCGCAGAGGTGAGCCACAAGGTATCGATGTACGCCCTCGCCCTCTTCCTCTACAGGCCCAACAGCGGCGAGGCCGACGATGACGAGGCCCAGCGGCTCCTGCGCTTGGTCGAGGGACCCGAAGAGGGGGCGACGGCGCTTCCTTGGAAAAACTTGACTTGTACGAAATGTCGCTCGAGGATCATTTCGGCGACGTGGGACTTACGGCCGTCGGCGGCGGTTGCCGTGCCGCCGGTGCCGGCGCCCGTACCTCGCCAGGACGATTTTCAGTGTGCAGGTCGTGGGTGTGGCAACCACGCAGGATGGCATGCTTGGTACTCGTGGCGTAGGTTCTGCAGCGAGGAGTGTAGGATCTGAAACGAGTGTGATTGGTTCTTCTTCACACTCAAGGAAGCGTTAATGATCTGATACAAGGTAAAAAGTTTGTGATTGCTGATATGTTTTGATTAATTTGTTCCAGACATGATGCACCATAAAAGACATTCAGGATTTCAGTTTACATGTTTGCTTTCTTTCTTGTCTGCTACTCATCAGGAATTCACTTTACATCTGGAATTCTTATGTTCTGAAACTTTAGCTGACTACTAAAATTCTTTCAGTTCACAAGATTTTAGTTATCAGGAATTCAATTGTTCTGACAGTTCGGTGAATGCTTTCTTTTTTTTCAGGAAATTTATCTGGCACTGAGGAGGGACCTTGCGGAGAGGCTTTGGCGTCATTTTAGGCAGAACTTTGAAGAAATCCAGCAAATGAACTCAAAGCATGTCTCTGAAGTTATGTCTTTGGTCGATGTGTCTCTCAACTTGTGTCGATGTGGAGCATGTTTTTGATGGTCCTTAGTTGCTGTGGTGTCATCGTGGCTCGGGAAGCCTATGTGTAAACTCAGTCCTCATATATCGTACGCACTGGCTGCCGATCTTTATGTTGGTTACTTAATTTGTGTGATGCATGTTACTCTGGTACGAAATTGATGTGAGGAATGTTATTCTGCTAAAGTTAGTGGAAAGATGATATTCAAATTTTACTTTGACCACAAAAAATTTTCTATAAGCAATATACAATAACATGTGTCATCTTGTGCAGTTACATAGTAAACAAGAAGTAAACTAGTATAACTTATATAAAACTATATTTATAAAACTTGATTATGTTCAACGCATTGTCTTTACAAATATATATAAAACTGAGTGGGATCCACTCGGCAGCGGGACACACGAAAACGCACCCCTCAAATACGCCAAGCGTTCAGAAAATTTGGTAGCCAACGATTTGGAATGTGGCGCCAGTTTTCCCATCCGAAATATTTAACAAACGCCGAAACTACCGCGCTACCATGACTGGGGCCACCACGTTGTTGCGACAAACACCGGGTTATTAGAGTAGTAAGTCCTGCGTCTTTAGTTTCCCTCCCTAATCCCCTCGCAAAACCAATCTACATCTCGGTCAGTTAGGGGCCGGGTAGTCGACGACGACCGGCGCCGCCGCCAAGCTGCTTCTCGCTTTACACGAGGATGCCAACGTCCAGTGAGGCGGCAAGGGTGACCCCTTCGTTGTCTGAAGCGCTGCGCACACCTTCGTCGGCCATGCTACCTCCAATGTTCACACCAACCTCTGGTACGGCGACTGCTGAACCTACCAGCAGCATGTCCACCAGGGCTAGGGTGACGACTGCTCTCTTTGGGTCATCACCTTCGTCCCAAAGAGCATCACAAGGTTCGGGCGACGCAAAAGCAATCGTCGACGGCCTAGATGCAGACCAAGATGTGGTACCTTCGTCTTAGGATGAGACGACCGAGGCCAGGTACGCTGTTTCCGTGTTCGATCTTTCCCCTCGTACTGCCACCTATATTTCATGCATTTGTTCACGCACTGGTACCCTAGATTTCATGCATTTGTTCACGCGATTGGCACACCAAATTTCTTCAAATTATTGAAATGCCATCGATGAATGCGTAGATCAAAAGATGAGGAGATTTGTACCGTGTATATGATTGAAAAGGGTAGAGATGGGGAGGCAGATAAAAAAATACATGTAGACCTCTTGGGAAACAAATCACCCTTGAAAACATAAACAAGTTGAAACAAAAATTGGGGTATCGGAATAGGGACTTGGTTTACTACAAGACTAGAATTCCTGAATCTCCTGCGGAAGCAACACTCACTGAGATCGACTACGATGTCGATGTAGCAAAAAGGAAAAAGATTCACGAGGAGGAGATGGTGATCAACTTAGTTGTATCCAGAGAGCCAATACCTAAAAACCATACCATGCCCATAACACCATTGAAATCCAAAAGTGTTTCCACACATGATGATGATGATGAAGAAGAAGTCGAAGAATCTGAATTAGATGAATACAAAGTTTGGCTAGCTGCACTGCATAAAGAGAAGAAAACCTTGGGTAAGATATGGTACAGCCCAATATTTGTATATATATACTAATGATTTTGCAGTTCACTCACATGGTTGAAATTAATTATGGATCCTTTTTCAGAATTAAAAGATATATTCAGGGAGGACACAATCGACACATACCAAGAATACCTAAATGTTGCAGGACTACTTGATGACATTGGTAATATCCCTCTCCTAATTGGCAAGCATATTACCATTCTTTGTCAGACTACAAATTATGCTAGCTCATCATGCCACAAAATTGTCTGCAGAACGGTATGTGGACCCCACCTTTATTTTGCAACACTGGCATAACATGAACCCAACACCTCTAGTGCAGCCTCCATCTCATGCTCGGCGTTGGAAACAGCCGGAGCAAGGAGATGGTAACTTGTGTTTAATAGAAATTACCTGTCTATGCATAGTATGTTTTTTTGTGGGTATTATTACATTTTGTTCCCATGGAATAGGCTCACAAAATGTGAAGAAAAGAGGACGCGGTCCCGTAAGAGCCTTGAAGGTAATCGCCAAGAGAATCAAGGCGGGCAAACAGCAGTTGGACATTCAATTCTCCAAACATGGATGACCGGTAGGTAATAACTACCGCTCATTCGTTGATGAAGTAGTCATGTATACAAGGAAAATGACGCCAGTCATCGGAGTGAAATCGTGGAAACATGTCAAGAAAGAAGTCAAAGACGCAATAGCAACTGATGTATTGGTAATAATAAACTTTGCTTTTGAATACAATTCAAATATAAACTAACATAACAACTCACATAGTAATTGCATGCTATTGTGATTATATAATAGGCAAAGTGGGACATGGAGGATAATGCTGATTCAAGGGAAAAGATATGGGACATTGCTAAGGAGCGTTACAAAGGATGGCGTTCAACTTTCAGTGCTACGGCCAGGACATACGACAGCTACCACCAGAGAATGTTACATAAGCCTAAAGAATTAGATATTTTTGAATGGCACTATCTGTTGAAGTATTTCAGTACTGCTAAATTCAAGGTTTGTTCCACATTGTTACTATTACTAAGCAATACATTTTTCATACAAATGGCAATGTCTGAGTCTTTAAGATTATTGTTCATAACTTGGCATTCTATAGGAAAGGAGCGCACAAAATTTTGCGATTCGAGGCCAACAAATGACAAGACATTTGTCAGGCTGTAAGCCTTATTCTCAGCGCAGCTATGAGAAGGTAATAACTAGAGAAGCACATCTCCAATCTGTCTTGCAGGATGAATAACTAATTTGTTATGTTCTTGGCTTAACAGAGAGACCCAGAAACTGGTGAAGAGCCCGATGATATGCAACTTTGGTGGTTAACTCACACTAAGCATGGGGAATGGACAGACGAACAATCTAAAAATGTCTATGTGAGTTCTCAATGAATGTGTACATACATTACTATATATAGTCCATGCAATTATAGAATGCAAGCAAATTCTTGTTCAACTAACTCCTGCATCTGTGCCTTGTAAATGTTAGGACAAAGCAAGCAGCGTTATTGCTGAGGCGGAATCAAATGCAGAGAACAACCTCATTTCCCAAAAGGAAAAAACGACATGTTCCAGAAGGCATACAAGGAAGTCACAAAGTGCAAATCAACCAAGTTGCATGGTAATGGGTACCTGGCAAAAAACCCAACTAGAAGGCAGCTGCTCAATGCGGAGTGCCAGGAACAAATTCGTACGGAAGAGCTACAGCATCAGGAACACGTCGAACTCATGGACGCATTTGGGCTGCTACAAGAAAAAATGTCAACATGGGAAGATGAAAGGGAAGCAGAAAGGAGAGAACATGCACGACAACTTGAAGAAAGTAACAAGAAAAGGGAGGCTGATCTGCAATAGCTTAGGCAAGAGTTCCTATCAATGCTGCAAGCAGCAAATGGACATGCACAATTTCCACAGGTACTAGTCAAGCTAGTTGCATAAATGACTTTCTTTCCTTATGTTCTATATCTGAATGTCTGTATCCTTTCATAGATTGTCCTGCCATCATCTGTCCAACCAAACAACAATGTCACTGAATCTGCCGACGTGGTGGCGGTTGCATAAATCACCCAGCAAAACAACAATGTCACTGAATCTGCAGACGTGGCGGCGGCTCCATCAATCACTACAACGGAAATGTACAGACAGACTCCAGGAATGTGCTCTCTTCTACTCAGGTTGTTATTGAATTCACAACTTTTTACTACTACATATCATCAGTTACTGATAAAATGATGCCTAATCTTTTCCTTCCAAATGATTGGTTCATAGGAGAAGGAATCTGAAGTCGTTGCTAAACAAGTCTTTCACAAAACCAGAAGTATTAAAGCTGTTAACAATCCTGAAGCACAATTCCTCCCTCCCCCCTGTTAAACAAATTTCATCTCAACAGCTATAGGTACAAGCTGCACAAAGGAGACGACAAAGCACCAAAAAGACATGAGGTGAAAATTTTGCAACTCCTCTTCCTACTGTGAATGTAATTCATGTTTCAGCTGTCAAAGTGTGTTTATGGTTGTGATAATTATTTGATGTCATTCTGATAATTTTATGAATCGCAATCAAACTTTGGGTTGCTACATGCTGTTGTTGCACAAATTCCAATATTAGAGATTATTTGATGCTAGCATAAAAATGTTGTTGATTCTTTTCAGGAGACTAAGCCATGTCGAATGGAGCAAACAGGTGATCCGAGCTCCTTGCATTGAAGTCACCCTTTGCTGATCAAGTGTTGGGATCCTCTCGAAGTCACCATTTGCTGACCAAGATCTTCATTTCCTATCAAATTAGCCTACTATGTGTTGAAACAATGTATCGTCTGAAACTTTTCAGTATTTCAGTACTTCGTGTGTCATGTAATAACTCAGTGGATGGTTGAATGTTGTTTCATGAACTATAAATGCATAATTATATATACATGATGATGTTAATTAATGTTTCAAATTATTGCTGCTATATAAATGAGCATGGCTGAATACTCCTTTCGTTGCAAAGGATAAATCATCCTATCACAACCCGTGTTTTTCGTTGCCAAAAAGGAACGTGGCAATAGTAAGGTGCACTTGTAGCAACCCTGTATCATGGTGGTAACAGAGACATGAACTTTTGGCAACCAAACCATTTTCGACGTTGCAAATGATAAGTCATCCTTTCACAACCCTTATTTTTCATTGCCAAAAAGAAACGTGGCAATAGTAATTGCAACTTGTAGCAACCCTATATCAAGGTGGTAATAGAGACTTGAACTTTTAGCAACCAAACCATTTTCGAAGCAATAATAGAGGACACGTCTTACAACCAAGCAAACTATGTGGCAATAGAGTGCCAAACCTATTGCCTCCATCCTATATATGTTGGTTGTAATAGAATGTTACACCTAAAACAACCATCCACATGCTGCGTGGCAATAGAGGATACCACCTATACCAACGTAACCAATTTCGTGGCATCAGACAATACTACCTATAGCATCGAAATCAAAATTTTGTGGTAATACAGGAAATCACATATTGCACCCAAATAACTTTTGTGGTAATAGAGGTGGTTCCACCTATAGCAACCAGAAACAGAGCGTAGCAATATAATACTTTGCAACGAAAGATTTTAGAAATTGCAACGTGTTGTGTAGGATGCAATTGCACCTATGGCAGCACCAGATGCGTCGCAATAGAATAATTTGCAACCAACATGAGCACGATCTAAAATGCTAGTTGCAACGCCGCATTGCATTGCAATAAAAAAACATTTGCAACCACAAAAAGACCACGGTTGCTATAGGCTAATGCAACGCGGCCTTTCGCATCACATGGTTGACGAAAAAATTGGTTGCAATTGTGGCTATTGCAACCAAATATGGCATATTGCAACACATTTCGTGTGTTGCATTAGGGAGAAAATCTAGTAATGCAAATTCTAAGCTCCATGCTTACAAAGTGGTTGCCAAACTTCTCCCTTGCCATAAAGATTTATTAATCAAGGTCAAAACATCATGCTTATTCCAATATTAACAATTCCTTATAGTGTAAGATAAGTAGGGCTTATTGCAAAGTTTATAAACCAACCAATGCAACAAGATAGCACGGTATGTAAAACTGAATGATGGTGGTCTTCCAATCATGTCTAAACACCATGTTTACACAAGATTGCAAAAAGGAGTAACGCATGTTGACAAGCATTAACATAGATATGAAAGCATTCATCATAAAGTTTCACAAAAAGACCAAGCTATCATAAAGCGGAACATGACAATGAGGGGGATACAAAATACAAATGCAAAGAGTTAGCACAAGCAAATGTTAGCAAGGGTCGAAAAGATCAAACAACCAAACTAACAAGGTTTTAAGGGTAGGTTATGGGCATCCTATATTTTTGGCTCAAATAAGAATTTTTAAGAGAGGGAGTCAAGTATAGAAATTCTATCTAAGGTGGTGTTGAAAGTTTTTTTTTATGGAAAACAAACCTATGGTTTTGGGAAGGCTAAAGGTGAGAAAGGTTTTCTCATAGGAGGGCTAGTCAAAGTTTTTAGTTAGAACAAGGGATAGAGGTGGGCTTGGCCACGAGTCAACCCTACCCTTGTTGGCTACGGTTTTTGGTGCGGGCTATGGGTAGGCTTAGGTTGGTTGGACAAAAAGTTAGATCAAAACAAAACATGCAATGCAAAATGACATCAATGAACAAAATGACATGATATGGTGGTTGTCTAAAACAAATGCAGGAGTTAGCCTAAATTAACTAGCCACAAGGTTAGAGTTAAAGGATGGTGACAACTTTATATTTCTTGCTAAAAAAGACACAAAAGAAAATGACACTAAACACTAATAGGCACACAAAAAGGTCTACAAGTTTTCCAAGATCAAGAACAAAGTGCTCCCTCAATAGTAATTAGATTATACAACATGTTGTTGTGGTATTTATTAGAGCAATGGTACAATGTTACTTGATGTTTCAGTTTAAGATCACAATGTAGATGGTCATTATATATATATATATATATATATATATATATATATATATATATATATATATATATATATATAAACAAAGGAAAATAGGTTGCCTCCCGCAAAGCGCTTCATTTAAAGTCATAGAGCTTAACTTTCTTACGTACCTTCTTGTTGTTGCGAAGCCATGGTCCTTCATGTAAGATTTGAAGATGTCCATGCAGCTTTCATCCACTCTCCATGCTTGACATGATCATTTTACTTGATGAGAGGCTTGCCCGATCGTTTCCTTGCATCATCGTCACCTCCTCCTCCTTTGCTCTTCGTTGCTGCTTCCTCTTTCATGAATTTCCCTCTCTGCCCAGACAAGACCATGTAGCAAACAATTTCTCTGATGCGTGGTGCATGAAATTGTCTTTCCAACAAGTCTTTGTTGACCCCCAACGGACTCCGAACGAGTGAGTTATGGTCGTTTTACTCCAACGCTGCAATCTGTCCAAATCTGACTTCAGACTGTGCAGCACCCAATGTTTTTGTCATATCTCCTTCTACTGGTCTTCAAATTCATCGATCTTGGAAGTGTTGGAATCAGCACTTGATGGAGCTTCTGATTTTCAATTTTTTCCTTCTTCTACATATCTGATCAGGTGCTCAAAATTGATGAAAACAGCAACGTTCGTACTCGAGACTCGGGGAGGCGATGCACGAGCTTGCAATTCCTTTAGGGCATGGCTTCTCTTCCCTTTATTAAGGTTTGATGACCTGCATGGTTAGTGAAACTCAGGTTTTCTCCCAACATACGCTCGTTTAAGGTCACGAGCTCGACCAAGCATGAAGCAAGTCCAAGATTTGCAAAGTGTAAAACAAACATATGCAACCATAATCACAATTTAAATTTGGTGAACAAAGCATGTTGTGATTAAAGGTAGCATAAGTTTCTTGCTCAGCACTGAGGCTCTCATTAGGTATGGGTTCATTAGGCGAATAAATCAAAGGTGTTCAAGCACAACATAGCCTCTTTATCATACTCAAGAAATTCTAGCCTATCAACATGATCATTAAAGGTGCAAGGCATAGAATCAAAACATACTATCGGATAAGAACACGAATATATCAAAAGAAATATATCATACCCAAAAGTACCTTGAGAGATTAATGTGTACCTTAGCCTTCGAGCTTTTCATCGTGAGTGATCCTCCGGAGTTGAAAGCGGATAATCCTTGATGATCGAAGGTGGCTCGCGTAAACTTTTCTCAATTCCTTCCTTCGTGCCACATGTCATCAAGGTTGCTTTGAGTAGGATCACTCCTCTTCTTCATTTGCGGGGCTTCACACATGTCTTAAATGTCTTCATGTAGTTCCATGATCCTTCATGTGAGAGACCAAAAATATCCGCGCCATTGGATGTTGTCTTATGTGTGTAGTCCATTGTGGTCTTCTTCAAACATCTCCTTGTGTCGGATGCCGCCAACTTGTGTCTTCATTTGCCAATGCTCCAGGGGTCTTTGTTTTGTTCCAAGGCTCTGAATTTCTTCATGAGTGGTCTAGCGGAAGCATTCCCTAAGCTCCTCTTCGTTGTTGTCGTCCTCACCTTCGCCATCTTGTACTCATCATATTGCAGCTGCCTCTTCTTTGGATTTCCCTCTGTACACATAACAGGACATATACCAAAATATAATTCTATTGAAAAATTTATAAAATTACCTTTCCAACGGGTACTCATCCATCTTAATCGGAGTCCGTATGAGGGAGTTATGGCTGTTTCACTTCAGCTTTGCTTGCTGTCCAGAAATTTTCAGGACGTGCAATCATCGGTGATTCGGCCATATCCGCTTGTAGGAACCTCCGATCGATTTGATTCTTGACTCATTGGAAGCGTAACTTCGTGGGGCTTCTAAATATCCAAAGATATCATGTTGTTCTTCCCATGAGGCTGTGCAAAACTTGATGCGAACAGACTTCGAAGATGTTGAAGAGCTTGATCTTGTGATTTCTGGGGCATCGTGATTACTTCCAATACCTATTGCTTGAACAAAAAAATCTCCACAAAACATTAGTCTTAAAATTTTAATTGACATGTTGACTTACCTTGTTCACATGCTCTTGTGTAGGGTGTGGGCTCGATAGCGGATGATGGGCCACTAACCAAAGTTAGCACCTACTACTAAAGAGCGAATCTTGATGTTGCAACCATCTTGTTGGGGTGTGCATGTAGAGAACTCATCGAACGTCTTGTGTCTAACTTTTCACCTGCTTTCAAGGACACAAACAAGAAAACAAGCGTGTATGCAATAATAAAAATTAGGGTTAGTCATATAGAAAGGTAGATCACTCTAGGGTTCGAGTTGCCGATCCCCGGCAACGGCGCCAGAAAAAGGGCTTGTTGACGGTTCAAAACCGTGTTGAAGTTCACCGCAAGCGTACGAGTGACTTGGTGCCTTTTTCACCAAGGAGGGTCCCCCAAGGATTGTCAATCCAAGGATCGGAAGCAAACCGCTAAGGTTCTCTACCTAATCTGTTGAACTAACCTAACATGAGGTGTAGATTGCATATAAGGTAACCTTTAAAGATGTAAATGTGATAGCGCAAGGTTGATCACATACACGAACATAGGCGAGGTAAAGCGCCACCAAGGGGACAACTAACCCTATCGCCTTCTAGTTGTAGTTCCGGCAAACGAGCAACAACCAAGCATCTCATCTAAAAGCATCCTTAAACTCCTACCTCCGGCCTACCTCCCGAGGACATCCGCTCGTTCGGGGGAAATCACCCTGTCACGATGCTCCCTTAATGAAGCGGGGAATCCACAGGCGTGCCCATACATGGACATGTCCATCAACCATGAAGGGTCAACATACTAGACCTAATCACCATGATTACATAAAGTATGCTATATAGTCTAAGCATGCATAAGACTAAGGATCAAACATATTCATGAAAGGTAGAAAGTAAACACGGAGACATGGAATCGCTTAAAGATCAAAAAACAAGATTATAATTGCTCACACAATAGTAGATGCGTTTGGATCATCACCACCGAGTACATACCATTGATGACTGTTGACGGTTGTTAAGTACCACTTTTTGGCCATCAACTCCTGCATAAATTAAATGTAAAGTGATCATCAACACTAGAATATGGCTTGATACTGAAAATTTCCACAAGTGTTGGTGTTTCTAGCTTTTGTTGCAGGACACACCGAAATATGCAGTAAATGGTACAGTTGAGAACAAGTAAAGTAATGGCATATAAAGAGCATCATCATAAACAACCTCAAATGCCAATTTGGACTGTACCATTGCAACGGGCTCGTCGAGACGATCGAAATGGACATATCATATGTCTACTTCTGAGTCCAGATGAAAGAGATATGCACAAGACAAGATCACCATCTTGATATATGGACCCAGTGGGACCCACACCAGACCACATGGCGACGTGTTGCCACGTTGGATGCCATGTGTCCATGACACATCACCAATCCAAGGAAACATACCTTCGACCAATTAGGAGCCAGTACGAGGATTCAAGGGCCCACATCCCCATGGAAACATGCTAAAAACACCACATACACACCCATACACACCTGAGGACCCACCTGGCAGTCACCTGGACGAAAGGCGGTGGAAATAGACCCACTGTGGGTCGGCCGAACCCTTCGGAGGTCCTCTCGTCCCCAGCCGACGCGTGGCAGCTCTCCATTAGTTCCTCAAGGCATCCCGGGGTGTTTTGGAGTCGTTTGGCACTCTGAGCAAGCCACCCCCTTGCCTATAAATAGAAGGGGAGGGGGTAGGAAATGAGACACACACCACTTCACCCAAGGATGAGAGCTTCCCTTCAAAGGAGAGGCCTCTCCTTGGTAGATTAGAGAGTAGGAGAGTGAGAGTGTGATTTGTATCTCTACGGATCCTTCGTTCTTCAATTAGAGTAAAGTAAGTATTTTCACATTTTCTATTTAGACTAAAGTGTTATTCATACTTGAGTGATATGTTCTTGTGTTCTTCGCCTGTTCATCATTTAGAGGCATGTGTTCTTCACGAACATGCCCCCTCGATCATTTAGAATAAAGTGTGTTGTGATTCCTTTCTAATAGTTTATGCCTGGTTGCATGAGTAGAATTTTTCCTCTGCTAGTGTGTAGATCCTGGGTTTATGCGTTCGTCTGCTGCAAGTCGTTCGTATATGTTGGAAGCATAGTATGGAGTCAAGTGCTCTCTTGCGTGCCTCTAGTATAAGCTAGTAGTGTCTATCAGTGAGTGAGATCAGTTCTCTTCCGTGGTCGTAGTTCTATAAGTACAGAGTGCCGTAGTCTGTTGGCTACGGTAGTAACCACAGGGTCGACGTTGTGTCACGCTACTAGTTATCATTCGTTCGGCTTATCCCAAGGTTAGGTAGAGGCAGTCCAGGTGGTGGTGACAGCCCGTCTGGCCCTCGTTGATCCTCCGCAGCTGGATATAGTCAGAGCTTTCTTCCACATAGATCCGCGTACCGGGGTCGCCTGTTAAGTCAGGGCTAGCGGTACCCTAAGCCAAGTTCTATCTAGAGATCGACCTTTAATCTCATCTATAGTGCTATCTTTAGGAATCCTCTCTATCCTTGCCTCTTATCTAGGTGTGTCCTTGGACCGACTAGTACGAAGTTTGTGCACACACGTTTCCTTGGATTCGATACCCTTGGAATACTCTGAGGTGAAAGCTACAACAGTATCTGTGCGCTTGCGGATTTATTCGTGTGACGCTAAAATACTCAACAATGACCTCAACTAGCTCCGGAACTCCACCATGGCACAACCACGCAGGGCGGCAATGGCGGCTACGATTGGCCTAGGCCATCCCCTAGACAACTTCGAGGACTCTGCCGCCGTTGTCTCCCTCCGGTGCTCACTTCTAGGTTTCGTCGAGTTCTGATGAATGGATGTGGCGGCCGTCGGAGGCAGAGGGTATAAATGAGCCGAGGAGCATGTAGGTCAAAGGGGAGGCCGAACCGGGCCCTAAACCCCTAGGCTGGTCGGCATGGGCCGGCCGGCCCAGGCCCTTTTCGGCCCGGTTCGGGCCCATCTTCCTCCATGATGCTTCTCGTGCTTTCTTGAATATTTGCCGAAGTCCATGTGGGTCCTTGACGTCGTTTTCCCCGCGGTTCAGATAAGGGTGCTTGGCGCGCAAACTCCCGCATTTTCTGTTTGGGTCCTCGGAGTTTCACGGCTTCATGCTTTGGTCCTCGGGTCATTTGGAGTCATGTTCACTTCGTGTCTTGACTTATGTCGGGCTTCGTGAGCTTCTCATAAAGTGCTTGATGAACTCTTCCCGGAAGTCCTCATTTAGGTACTTAATTCCTGCGTAAACAACATACTCCAAAAACCACATGCAAGTGTGAACTTATTACATCATTAGTGTGCCTAGTGGCGGGTTAGTTATAATTCAAAACTCAAACCAAAGTGTAACAAGTGCTCTTGGTTGACAGAAATTGACTGTCAACAGTGTACAAAGATAGATAGTCGTGTGCTGGAGGACATGGTCCAGGCTTACAGGCCATCGAACAGGCCCACGTGGTTTGGCCGAACTAGTGGTTCTGTCGAACCAGTGGTTCGGCCGACCCATCTGTGGGTCCGTTAGGCCTCCAATTTTGCCAGTGGTTTTAGAGTTGAGCAAATGTCGATTTCATTGATGGGCCTCGGTTTTTTGCAAGGTTTACAAAATAGGTCTTGGGCCAGACACACACAAACGCATCAATTGTGACTAATAGTGCATTTGATCGCAATGGGGATATTTTTGTCGCAGTAGCATCTTCTCTAGCGCGAGGATTACGTGTTAGCATCGCCATACCCCTGTCTAGTTTGCAACAATTTCGATGCACGTTGCAATATCAAATATTTTAGTCGCAACGAGTGCATTTTCATCGCTAAAAGTAATACTCTTTTGCAACACATGGCACAACTAATAGTGACATGTCATAGTCATTGTGATATGGGCAACTACTGCAACCGTTACCAATAAGCGTCGCAATACCCCTGTCTAGTTTGCAACAATTTCGATGCACGTTGCAATATCAAATATTTCAGTCGCAACGAGTGCATTTTCGTCGCTAAAAGTAATACTCTTTTGCAACACATAGCACAACTAATAGCGACGTGTCATAGTCGTTGTGATATGGGCAACTACTGCAACCGTTACCAATAAGCGTCGCAATACCGACGCCGCAATCGCAACAGAGGCCCATGCATTGTCGCAATTGCCATTAAAATTGTAATGCTACACAATTGGTCGCAACACAAACCCTTATCACAACCAATATCGACAATTGTCGCATTATACCCGGTTTATAGCGACCAAAACCACCTGTCGCCATAAAAATCGGTCGCGAAATCCCCAAAACTACGTAGTGCGACTACCAACAGTTCATCCGATGGCCAGAAAATCAAGACAGAGACGTTCTGAGTCAGAGCTCTTCAGCACCGGATGAACCGATGGGCAAGCATCGATTCATCTGACGGCCTCATGATTGCTAACAGAAACATTTGGAGGTCAACCCTATCAGCACCGGATGAACTAACCGTGCGTCGGTTGAAGCGACGGATGATTTGTGTCAACGGTCATGTGCGGTCGAAGGCAACAGCTAGTAGCACCAGATGAACCGATACCTAGGAAAAGCATTGCGTCAGATCATCCGATGGTATGATTTTCAACAACTTTTAGCCAACAGCCAGTTTGTTGGCTTGGGCTATTTATACCCCTTCCACCCTGCCATTTGAGCTTGCTGGTGTGTGTGGAAGTGCAGAGGAGTGCAAAACACATTGGAGATCACATCCATGCCATGCTAGTACTTAAGTGAATATCCAAAAGCTTTGCACATGCTTGGTGTGTATGCTTAGTGCTAGGTTTAGCTTAGAGCTGAGTGAGTGCAAGGTGTGCCCATCTTGTGAGGTGATTCTTGAGTGGATCAAGCTATACAAGGTGCGCTGGAAGCCTTGGGGCCTAAGTGGCTCTTCGGCAAATGTCTTCGACCCTCCGGCTTGGTGTGGAGCGGCGAGGACACTTTGTGCAGGGGACGTGGAGACCCCCTTCCCTTGGTGGAGAAGCTCCTTAGTGGAGGCGGCATCAAAGTGACCAAGGGAGCTTGGCGAGTGCCTTCGTGGCAAGCCTTTGTGGCAATTCAAGTGGTGCTCTTGGGAGAGACTTGGTTCTGGAAGTAATACTCTTGTGTGGAGTACTTCAACAGCGTGCACTAGGGGTGGCTTAGTACCTACCAATACCATGAGATAAATCACGTGTCAAGAGTTTGCTTCCTCTCATCCTGTTGGCGGTCAAATATGACACCCCTAAGGAACTTGTTACACTTTGGATTCAGCTTTGATTTGGAACTAACCCGCCACTAGGCATACTAATGATGTAACAAGATCGACACAAGCATGTGTTTTTGGAGTTGTATGTTTATGCAGGAAATCACGAGCTTAATGGATAAGTTCGCATCAAGTTCGGAAGGTGTTAAGCAAGAGGATCAAGGAGCTCCATTCGTGTGCGAATACAAGATGAACTTACTTCTGAAGGTGACAAGGACCAAGATGCAACCACAAGATATTCCCGAGGACCAAGACTAAAGACCGGAGTTCATGCGACAAGACCCTCTATCTTGATCATGGGGATAACGACGTCCAAGGCCCACATGCGAAGGAGCAGAAGGTTCAAGGGCCGAGAGAAGCCTGCATGAGCAAGACGGAGCCGAGCTGGGCCAAAATGGGCCTGGGCCGGCCGACCCATGCCGACCGGCCTAGGGTCTTTTTGTGGCAGTTTGGCCCCCCTTTCTGGAGTGCGATATTGATCGAACCCTAAGTCTATGCCTCCGCCTCCATTCACCAGAAAGACTGGTAAAAAGCCCCCGAGGTCGACGATGTGAAAGCATTCAACTTTCAGAGATTCAACCAAGGGAGAGAGCCACATAGAGGAGAGAGGAGGATGCTCAGAAGCCCTAGCAAGGTCTCTCCGGCACCGCCACAAGATCAAGAGCAAGGAGGAGATTGGATCTTCAAGGGAGAAACCAAGACTGAGAGCATCTTCCTCGTCGATCTTCATCTACTTCAGAGGATTCTACACCATGTCCCGCGCTACAATGTGTGACATCATGGGGTAAAGTCCTTGTTTGTCCTTGGGGTTCAAGGGAGAGCTTGAGTTGTAATCACCAAATCTATGTTTTGGATCTATTTGCTATCATATTCATATTGATGGTGCTTTAATCTTAATGGCCGGCTGGCTTGCTTAGGGGATGCATCGCTCGTAGCCTCATGTATCATGTTCCTTTTGTTCTTCATTTGATTACCGTCGTGTAGTGATAGTACGCGGGAGGTCAAGTATATTGAACTAGGTTCACGCCCTTAGTCTTGCATCCCTAGTTTACATCAACTTCTTGTGCACCTATCGTTCGATCGCGGATTACCCTCGTGTAGTGACTAGTACGTGAGAGGGAAAGGATTGAACTCGGTGCACCTTTACCTTTGATAGTTTAGATCAGTTGTTCTTGCCCGGTGGTTACATCTCTAAGTGATCCTAGATCCCTTGGACAAGAACTCTTAATATCTTGTGCTCTCTATACAATTGCTCTCTACGTTGATTTCTTTAACTAGATTAGATTAGTTCTTTACTCATACACATTTCACTTGATAAAGAGCTTTGAATCAACGAGATTAGTGCATAGTTGAGCGTGGTAATCCATTTGTTTCACGGATTGATAAACCTTGGGGGATACTCTAAGGGAAAAGCTACAACTGACCCATGCGCTTGCGGTTCGTAAATTGGCGTGTTATCTACCGTCAACAAGCTTTTCTGGTGCCATTGCCGGGAACAAGCTAGTTTGCTATGTTTAACTTTGTATTAATTTTGTTGATCACTAACACTAACTTTTTGTTTAGAAAAACCTTTGTTTTTGTTTTTGTTTTTGTTTTTGTTTTTGTTGTCTAGATGGCTTTTGCCAATCACCCCTTGGAGGAAGAAGAAAAACCACTAAGGGAGTATGCTAGCTCGCGATTGGAGGACATTAAAGTGCAAAAATCAGATTCGATACCCGAGGCTATCGAGTACAAGATCAAGCCTCGAATGATCAAGATGGCAGCATCAAACCCATTTATAGGGGTGGAGACGGACAATCCATATAGGCACATTGAGCGTTTCACGATGCTATGCAACATGGTTCAACAAGAAGGAGTTCCAGCCGATTGGTACAAATGGAATCTTTTTCCATACTCACTTGCGGATGAAATGAAAAGATGGCACTCACTTGCATCCTTCGAGCTGGAAGGAAATTGGATTTGATTTGTGAAGAAATTTTGTCAAAGATTCTTTCTGATAAGCAAAGTTTAAAACGTGAGGAGGCAAGTGATAAATTTTGCGAAAGGAAAAGAGGAAGGAATAGATCAAGCTTGGAAAAGATTCAATGGACTAATCAAACAAGAACCAAAGCTTGGGTTCTCCGATGATGTACTCTTGCATACTTTCTATTTTTCCCTAACCCCCGAATGCATGCGGTATGTTCAAATATGTGCAGGCGGAAATATCATGGAGAAAACACTCACGGAAGCCACCCAACTACTAGAAAGAATAAGCGAAGGGGTGGGCATGCAAAGAGATTGGGAAGAGCATATTTCGGAAAGTGTTGAGCAAGAAACTCGTGTGGATGTACTTGCTGGAATTTCTAGAAAAGAAGCCCCAGAAGTGAAGAAAGAAGAAGCAAAACAAGAAGAGATTGAAGGAGCAACCCACGATGGAGGAGGACCAATCCAAGGCAACAAAATTTGCAAGCTAGAAGAGGAAAAAGGAAGAAGTTTAGCAAATGCAAAGCCGCTAAAGGAGTTCGAACAAATGGATTGGATCCCGATTGACTTCGAAGAAATATTCAACAAGAGGAGACCATACCTGAACCAAAAAGAATCTGCGAGGGCCATAGAGTTGAACTTTCCAAAGGAGAGACACTCGGGGTATGAGCTAGACAAAGAATAGGTCGGAGAAATTATTCAAAGACTTTTCAATGAGGAAGAAGAGGTAGATCTGGATCACATTGCCGAAGTAAAGAAGATTATGGGAGTGAAGACGGAGACCTTGCCATATGCACACCTAGCCGAGGTGTACGCGATAGGATCCAATGTCGAAGGTACCGCTCTACCAACACCTTACATAAGTTGCACCATCAATGGGGAGAAGTTTTGCAAGGCCTTATGTGACATCAGAGCCCATGTAAGTGTCATGACTTCCAAGATTTATCATGAGCTTTTTAGTAAAACTTTAAATCTTTCTCCAACACAAATAAAATTGATCATTGGAGATGGTAGAACAACAAGACCTTTGGGTGTGCTTAGAGATTTACATGTTGCTATCTCGGGTAAAATTATTCCAACTGACTTTTTCGTAATTGATGCTTCCCATGATGAACATGATGATATAATTCTTGGTAGGCCTTTTCTTAAGTTGGTCAATGTCGTTCTTGATGTCGGAAAGGGTAGAGTTACTATTGATCTAGATGGAACTAAACTCACATATGATTTTCTACCCGCTTCTTGTATTGCTTTACCTCTACCTCTTGATAACGAAGAGGTAGAGGACCTTCGTTTTGTTGATACTTTCAGGGACCCTCTCCAACGAGCAATGGTGAATGAATCTATTTATGATGATCAAGACAAGGAACTAGCGGAAGCAACCGAGGAATTGAAGGCACAAGATGGAAGCTTGGAGGAAGGAAGTTTTGAAGAAATTGGAGATTTGCAACAACAAGAACCCAAAGCACCCGATATTGAGTTAAAGCCACTTCCCAAGGGACTAAAGTATGAATTTTTGGGATCTGATAAGACATACCCGGTCATCGTGAGCGATGAATTAAGTCCGAAAGAGATGGACAAGTTGCTGAACTTATTGAGAAGACATAAGAAGGTGATTGGGTATGCAATAAGTGACTTGAAGGGTATTAGTCCAGCCTTTTGCACCCACCGCATACCACTTGAAGAACAATGCAAGCCCGTTGTTGAGCATCAAAGAAGGTTGAGCCATGCCATGCGCGTGGTGGTGAAGAAAGAGGTGATCAAATTGTTGGATGTCGGAATAATATACCCCGTGCCACATAGTGAATGGGTGAGCCCGGTGCATTGTGTACCAAAGAAGGGAGGAATAACGGTTGTGAAGAATGAGAAGGAAGAATTGATACCGCAAGGGATCGTGACCGGATGAAGAATGTGCATCGACTATAGGAAGTTGAACAGGGCAACAAGGAAGGATCACTTTCCGCTACCATTTATCGATGACATGCTTGAAAGGTTAGCCAAACATTCCTACTTTTGTTTCCTTGATGGATACTCGGGGTTCATGCAAATTCCCATCCATCCGGATGATCAACACAAGACAACCTTCACATGTCTGTATGGAACTTTCACATATAGAAGGATGCCATTTGGTTTATGTAATGCGCCAGCTACCTTTCAAAGATGCATGACGGCTATATTCTCGGATTTTATTGAAGAAATTATGGAGGTATTCATGGATGACTTCTCGGTGCATGGTACGTGTTTTGAAAGTTGCTTGGAAAATTTGGAAAAAGTCCTTCAAAGGTGTGGAGAAATCGACTTGGTGCTTAATAGGGAGAAGTGTCACTTTATGATGAAACAAGGGATATTCTTGCGACATGTCATCTCCGAGAGAGGAATAGAGGTGGACAAGGCTAAGATTGAAACGGTTGAAAAGTTACCACCCCCGACAAATATCAAATCGTTAAGAAGCTTTCTCGGGCATACCGGATTTTATAGGAGATTTATAAAGGATTTCTCGAAGATCACCAAGCCATTGACACGACTTCTTCAAAAAGATGTGGAATATGACTTTGATGAAGAATGCTTGCATGCCTTTCGGACAAAGGATTTCTCGAAGATCACCAAGCCACTGACACGACTTCTCTCATAAGTGCACCGATTATGCAACCACCCGATTGGAATCTACCATTTGAGATAATGTGCGATGCAAGTGGTTATGCCGTTGGAGCCGTTCTTGGACAAAGGAAGGAAGGGAAGGTACACACAATTTATTATGCAAGAAAAACTCTAAATGAAGCTCAAGTGAATTATGCAACTACGGAGTAGGAATAGCTTGCCGTGGTGTTCGCATTTGAAAATTTCAGATCCTACATTGTGAACTCAAAGGTGATCATGTATACCGACCATGCTGCAATCAAGTACCTTTTGTCCAAGAAAGATGCCAAGCCACGTTTGATTAGATGGATTCTACTATTACAAGAGTTCGATATGGAAATTAGAGACAAGAAAGGATCGGATAATGTTATAGCCGACCACCTATCAAGGATGCATCATGGAGATGATGGGATGGAGCTAATTGAAGATAGAATGAGAGATGACCATCTATATCGGGTACTTGATAGGAGAGGATGGATGAACGATATTATAAGGTGCTTACGGAAGATGCCATTAGATCACTTGGATAAAAATGCTAAAAGAAGGGTATTTGCCAAGAGCAGAAAATTTTATTAGGATGCACCATATCTATATAGATTGGGAGATGATGGAGTGCTAAGAAGATGCGTACTGCAGGAAGAAAGAGGAGAAATTCTAAGAAAATGCCACTCATCAGAATATGGAGGACACTATGGACACTTTAAAACGCAAGCAAAGGTATGGGCAAGCGGATTCTATTGGCCTGAGATGCACGAGGATGCTAAAAGGTTTGTTACAACTTGCCCGAAATGCCAAAAGAGTGGAAATATATCACAAAGGAATGCAATGCCGCTGAATTATATGCGTACTGGAACGTAGTCCTCTCTGTGATTACCCCCTTTGGACCAGGGATCTTCAGCTTGAGATACGTATAATTGGGCACGGCCATAAACTTCACGTAGGCCGGCCTCCCGAGGATGGCGTGGTACGTCCCTGAGAACCCCACCACTTCGAAGGTGAGGGTTTCCGTGCGGAAGTTCCGCGATGTCCTGAATGTGACGGGCAGATCGATCTGCCCTATCGGGAGTGCATCCTTCCCGGGGATGACCTCGTGGAAAGGTGTTGGTGATGGGCGCAGTTGGGACCGCGAGATGCCCATGCTGTCGAGCGTCATCTTGTACAAAATGTTGAGTCCGCTCCCCCATCCATCAGCACCTTGTGGGCCCGCTTGGACCCAATCAGAGGGGCCACCGCGAGTGGGTAGCATCCTAGTTGCGGCACGTGGTCGGGATGGTCTGTTCGGTCGAAAGTGATCGGGGTCTCCGACCACTTGAGGTACGACGGTGTCGCGGGCTCGGTGTTGTAGACATCACGCCTGATCAGCTTCTCTTTGCGCTTTGAGGGTCGAGCCAGCGCCCCGCCAAATATCATGTGCACGGCTCCGTCCTCACGAGGGAAAACCACCTCCTCTTCATCGTCGTCGTTCTCGGGGAGAGGCGCGGTCTTCTTCGGACGATCCGTCGCCTTCGGCTTGAGCGTGCCGTTGACGTAGTTCTTCATCAAGCGGCAATTCTTGAGCACGTGCTTGACAGGCGTCTCATGATGGGTGCACGGCGCCTCCAAGAGCTTCTCGAAATGATCCTTCGGGGAACCGCTCTGGTTGTTCTTGGGGTGGGTAGCCTTGCGCTCGACTGCTGCAACGATGTTATCGTCACGGCCACGCTTGTCGTTCTTCTTTTTCTTCTTGGTGTGAGAGGAGGGCGCCTCACCACTGTCTACGACTTGCTTCCCCTTGCCCGGTGGGGGGACCAACATCGCTGCGACTGCCTCCTCCCCGTCGGCGTGGTTGGTCGCGATGTCGAGGAGCTCCCGAGTAGTCCTTGGGGTCCTTCACCCTAGCCGATGGATGAGGGTGGTGCAGGTGGTGCCGTTCTGGAACGCCGAGATGGCGTCGTTGTCAGTCGCAGTGGGGAGCTCGGTGTAGCGCTTGGAGAAGCGCCTGATGTAGTCGCGCAGGCTCTCCCCCGACTGCTGCTTGCAGTTTCGCAGCTCCCACTGCATGCTGGGTCGGGCGTACGTGCCTTGCAAGTTGCCGATGAAGGTCTCCCGTAGGTCCGTCCAGCTGTTGATCCTACCGCGTGGCAGGTGCTCGAGCCAGGTCCGTGCGGAGTTGGCGAGATGGAGTGGTAAGTTCTTGGTGATGAACATATCATCCGTCGCTACCTCTGCTCGACACGTGAGCCTGTAGTCCTCCAACCACACGCTAGGGTTGGTCTCCCCGTCGTACTTGGGGACTATTGTCAGAGCCCGAAACCGCGAGGGGAACCGCGTGTCTTGCACCTTTCGACCAAAGGCGCGAGGTCCCTTTGGATCAGGCAACCAGCTGCGGTCACGATCTTCCTCGCTGTCGTAGCGCCCGCCACGCCTCTGGCTGTGTCGTCGGCGCGAGCGTCGCTCTTCACGGTGGTAGCGGTCGTTGTCGTTGCTGTCATAGCCATACTCGTAGTCGTCGTCGCTGGCGGCTCGACGGCAAGCTCAGAGTGTGTCGGGGATGTCACAGTTGTCCCAAGGCGTGTCTTGACTATTGCCCCGCCAGCCTCCCTATCACGTCCCTGATGCCTTGACGGTGATGGGTCCGAGTGCCGCACAGACGGAGGTGCTTGCGCCTCACGAGCCGAGCGCTGGCGCGACGCTGAGCTTTACGCCTGCGGCGCGGCCGCCGTCTCGAGAAGGGTCTTGAGCTGCTGGCGGACCCTCTTCTCCTCGGGGGTAGCCGGCTCAGGGCAGCCACGCAGGAGCATGGCCGCGGCTGCGAGATTCTGCGAGGCGCGCCCGAAGAGCGGCGCGTCGCCGCCGTCGACGGCAGCATCCTTGTTGATGCGCCGGTTCACGTCACGCGCACGAGCTTGCGGTGCCGGCTACTCCGCTTCTTGCTCGCGACGTTGTTCCCGGCGCTGGTCACGCGGAGGGTCACGTGGCTCGTCCTCCACGCCGAGTGCTTGGTGGAGGTTTGCCAGCTCTTCGTCGAGCTGGCGCTTGGCCTCGGCGATCTTGTCGAGGCGAGCCCGACGCTGGTCGTCTACGGCGTGGTGGCGAGGGTTGTCCTCGCCATCTGTCGAGCTGGTGGCGGTGTGGGCCTCGAGGACGTTGCACTCACACGTGAAGTCACCGGTGGCCCCCGCCGCACGACCGCGGAGCCCGGGGCGATGTACGATGCCCTCAGCGTGTCCACGTAGGCCATCACCGGGTCGTCCGGGAGGCCTCGCTGCCCATGGGGGTACATGGCGCTGTACCGCTCCATGAACTCGCCCCAGATCAACGGCTCAGATCCGCTGGCCTGGAAGGCGAGGTCAGTGAGGTAGAAGGCGGCGAGCCTAAAACGCTCCTGTGTCGGGTTAGGCCCCAACATGGCCATGATCGACTCGTCCGTGAAGCCAGATCGCTGGTGTGGTTCGGCGAGACACACGATGTGCCCCTACCTGGTGCGCCAACTGTCTGGGTTCTCTACTGTCGGCAGTAAATTTGTAACGGATCGTGTGTCGGACCCGGATGGATGGCACGGGAGACACAAGGGTTTTATACTAGTTCGGGCCTCCAGAGAGTAATACCCTACGTCTAGTTCCGAGTACTCGTGTTCCTATGCCAGGGATGTCTGTAGTAGGGGTTACAAACTTGGTGAATGGTGATCGGTCAGCCCCTCAAACGGTTGCACTCCTCCCTCTTTTATAGACGCAAGGGTGAGGGGCAAAGAGGGAAAACGAAAAAGAGCTACAGTGCTACGGTATTGTGAAGTCCTTTCCGTCATTGATGTCCGTCAGGTGGCATTGAAGGGCGCTGAGCTGTGATGGTGTTGGGGACTGTCACGTGTGCCGGTGACACTGTTCTTCCCGGGTACTTGGCGTCTCCTCCGAGTAGCTCACTTGATGACTCAGCCCTCTTGAGTGTTGCTTAAGCCCGCCATGTTACAGCCTAAGTGTTGGTAGGCGTCGCCCGTAGACGGTAATCGAGTGCCTAGTCTGACGGGGTGGCGTGCAGCTGGCGTTGGATGGGACGGCGTGTTGGAGGCCGTGAGGGTGCACCGTGCAGCATTACGGCTCCTGTCAGAACAGGCCGTCCTCCCGTCCCGCCAGCTGTGGTCTTTGCATGGCGTGGAAAACTGGCGCCCCGCGTGTCGTTGCGGGAGAGTCCGAGAGTTGGAGCGGCGCCACGTTCGTGTGGGGCCTCTGATCCTTGCTCCGATCTCCATGTGTGGGCCCCGTCTTAGTCGGAGACGGAGGCTACTCGTGCGAACGAGTAGTCGGAGGCGAGGCGGAAAGTACTCGTACGAGGCGGAGCGTACTCGTGCGAGGCGGAGAGTACTCGTGCGAGGCGGAAGGTACTCGGAGATGAGGCGGAGGGTACTCGGAGGTGGGGAAGTCTTGTCAGTGAGGGTCTTGACGAAGATCTGCATCCCTCCCTGTCCTGGATCTTAGCCTTGACATTGTCAATGGTGTCAGATGACTCCATCTCGGAGGCGATTATCTCGTTGCTGAGGGAGCCCTAATCCAGGCCCTCGTCAATGATCCAATTAAATCCAAGTCTACTAAAGTTCAACTAGTAAAATCGAATTGGATATAGATTATTGCTAATCCATTCCCAGGTCTATGTCTATGTCCATGTGAAAAATTACTTCGGGGAGCCTAATTATGAAGTGTTTGGTTTTCAGCAGCTTATAATAAACCATGTCAATATTTTGATATCATTTAGAAGTGCTTAACATGATTTAATTATAATATTAATTGTGTAAGTTCTAAACTTTTTTGAGAAATGAATCTATTAAGTTTAATTAATCATGATGAGTACATATTTACTGTAACATCACATGGGTTAATCATGACGTAATTAGGTTTATAAAAAACTAAAGATTATGAAATTCATTTTATCATTATTCTATGTTTAATACTTCTAACTAGCATCAAATAACCAATCGACGGGCTTATAATAGGCATCGTCAGAACCAAATATGGCCTTAACCAAAGGCTGGTTAGGAGCATGACCGTAGCCAAGCGCGGCCGAGCACCCTAACGCACCTCGGTCAGCACCGAGAGGTGCTAGCCATCATACGCTGTCACCACACGCACTAGCACTCCCATCCGCGGTCATCTCCTGCACCATGATGTCCCTCTCATCCGACGTCACCCCGATACATGCCGACATTGACTACCATGCCAACCGCAACACTACAGGTGTCGTTGTCCTTTTCTCTGTCATGCTCAGCAGCTTCGGCGGTGATGGGACGGCCTTAGCTCGACAAGGCAGCTTGGTAGAGCAAGGTTCGATGACCTAGCTGTGCGCCCACTTGAAGTGGATAAGGGGACCGCACCCCTGACACCATGACACCCGGTTCCGGTGCGGGGCAGGGGTGGTAGTTAATGGGAGAAGAAGATGGGGAGCTAGAAGAAGATAAAAGAGGGGCATAGTCATTTTTTCTCCTGTAGACAACGATAACTTAAATGGTAATGAAGGGAATGAAAAATTGATGTAGTGGCAGTGACGAAAAAATAAAAAAACAGTAGCAATGAAGGGAGTGGTATAATTTTCAATGGTATGGAAGGGCTTATCTCTTATTTTATACCCCTCATATTTTATGTATTAGACATAAATATTTTAACTTATTTATATTTATTTAGAGATGTCACCCGTAGTAACACACATACATGTTTGCTAGTTATCTATAACAACTATATAAGATCATGTTTAGTTGGGTGACATTTTTTGCATTTGGTTGCGTGCACAAAGAGAAAAACTGAGTAAATTTTGGTAAAATAGGTGAAATTTTTTGAATTTTGGGAAACTAAACTAGCTCTAAGTGAGACCCACTACAAGTCCTGCCCCCATTTCTCTCCATCCTCAGCACGCCACGTCATGTAACAGCTCCATTTTCTCGAAGACCTGTATATAGCTAGCCAGCTGGCAGCCGTCGTGCACCTGCGCGAGTAAGCTCATCTGCCTATTCCTCATCGCAGCATCGTCTCTCTCTTTTTCTATCACTGTTAATTTGAAGAACACTGACCAGCAGCTAGCTGGGCGACATCTGACCGGCCGGCTGATTGCTATGTAGTAACGTCGGCGACGGCTGCATGCGAGTCGGTCGGAATCACCGGCAGTTGCTGCAAGTGAGGTACGCCTGCATATGCTTAGCTTTTTTCGATCACGATCGTCATGCTCCATTCATATATACAAGCTCGTCTTATTATTGAACGGACATGTCGTGCGTCATGCATGGTGAGATGATTTTGTTTGCTTTTTCAACACATCGCCCATCATATCACACGCCTACAACTTAAATCACTAAAAGTTAGTACTCTTATGAATATATTAATATATACAATTTGCATTACATGAATCGGTAAGTGGTAGACGAAATGAACAGTCATTTTTTGCCACCCGTCTCCTTTTGTCTACTCCACTAACCCACCCGCCAGTTACTACTCTTTTATTAAACATGAGCCATCCACATGTCATCGAAAAACTCTCTAAAATCATGCAGCAACACACAGAGAATCACCTAGTAAAAGTAGTGCATGTGCCTACAGATTGCGCGCGACAACCAAGAAAATAGTGATTGCACTCTTGATGAGCGCTATGGCGAAATGTGTGAACTTCATTCTTGCTAGAAGAATGATATGTATTTCTTCTTCGTTGTATGAGAATGACTCTTAGTGAAGTGCATTTATATAGGAGACATAGATATAGATATAGATATAGGAGTAGATTTAGATATAGATATAGATATCTTCTCCAACTGATGGATCTTAAGCAAGAATTTTATTTATTGTTTAGTCTTTAAATCTTAAAATGATTACTATTTTTTCTCATTTCTCCTATTTAAGTGATTATTATAGTCATGCGTTTGTAATGATGAGATTTATCTTTTAAAATGTTGTTCGTATTATTTTGTATGTTTTACTTTTCTTATATTATTGTTTTTACACAATAACATAAAAATAGTATAACAAATAGTGATAAAATACCATAATGAACATTTTAAAAGATAAAGCTCACCGTTATAAACGTGTGACAACAAAAATCACCTAAATCGGAGGTACTAGCAAAAAGTAATAATCATTAATCATTTTAAGATATAAGGATTAAGTTGTAAATAAAAAATTAAAATCACCTGTCAAAACAGCTCGATGGCCAACTTTGAACGGTTTTGATAGTTGGATGGCCAAAAACACCCGACTTGAAAGTTCTATAGCCAAAACAAAACTGAGACAAAAGTTGAATGATCAAAATAAACTTTTTCTTTCAAATTCCAAACATGTCGTATGGGTATTCAAATGGAAAGCGTTTGATGAGCTCTACGCGCGCATTCGTGCCATTCGATCGCTTACAAATTACTGATGAAAAGTTTAATTTTAAACTTCTTACTTCGCACACGGTGAACCAGTTAATATGAAGTATTCTGACATGAAATGTTATACTCATACATTCACGATGCTAGGGTGTTACAAACCACCACCTGGTACCACCGTACCGCATCAATCACTGAGGGCATAATAAGTATAGTTTTGCAATGGTTCTGACACATCACCAACTCATTCCTGCTAATATATATACGTGTGCGCGGCGCAGGGATTCAAACTCACAACATGTTGCTTCACACGTAGCTTTTTTACCATTTAGTCACCAGCAGCACCTAGACCGGTTGGTCAGGGTGCATGCTTGGTACGTTGCCGGCCACGGTTCGAACCCCTTCGGAGGTGAATTTGTGGCTGCCGGTTGTGCGTCTTGGTGTGTGTTGTAAAAAACTTCTCTCGTATGTCCCACACCAAAGCACAGGTCTAAGGTCAACCTCATCTCTCGTGTGTTGTGATGCCGCTGTGTATGGGTAGGGTAGAGGTTCGGGAATTTTCTCGATCTGTGTGAGAAAGTCTTCTTAATACAATACCGTGAGGTAGTCTTACTCCCCACAGGTCGAGTTTTTTTTCTTACCATCTGGTCTACATAGCACATCTAACTAATAAATAGAGATGCAATCCTTTTTAATTTATAGTAACTCTTGGGGCCCTTCAGTATTGATTGGTAACACCAACCGAGATCCTTTAGTCTCGGTTGGTGTTACTATTTGAAACTGAAGTTTGCATCACTGATGGTTTTTCGTGGTTTTTGTTTCCAATCAGGACTAAAGGATTTTAATCACAAGTACAAAAATCATTAGGAATTAAAAGGGGTGGATTGAAAAATACGGAGGATGAATGTAAGGACATTGAGAGGATGAAAGTTGTGTTGGGATACAAAACTGAAGAATATAAAGGTGGGCATCAAATCGATTTTATCAAAAGAAATAAGATCGATGCTAACAAATATTATCTTTTCCTTAAAAAACCAAATTTATTTTGAAATGACAGTCTGATGCAGTCCCGTTCTAATAGGAGGATGTTCCAAATTTCTATAACTTATTCATTCTTCTTAATGTTATGACATTTTGCATGATGCATTGACGTGCAGTTCTCCTTCGTGTCACCACACACTACTCGGGAAACGACCTTCTGTACCGGTTCCAAAACCCCATTAGTACCGGTTTTGGAACCGGTACAGGCCAGCCGGTACTAATGTCGAGGCCACATTAGTACCGTACTAATGTCACATTAGTACCGGTTGGGGAGACCACCCGGTACTAATGTGGCCTCCCCTAGGGCGACATGACGGCCTCCACATTAGTACCGGTTGGGCTAGCCAGCCGGTACTAATATATTTTTTCTTAATTTCCTATTTCTAATTCTTTTTAGTTTGTTTCGTATTTGAACGTATTTAGACATATTTGTTTGGTTCGTTTATACTAATTAAATACGCAGTGTTATAAAGTCGTTTGTGCATATATAATATGACATCATACATATATATATATATATACACACACACACACAGAATCAAATGTTAGAAGTGTAACGTCATCGTTTTAAGCCCCTCCTCATCGCTGATGTGCTCGGGTAGTGACCCTAGAAGAAGCTCCTACTTTCTCGACGTCTTTCTTCTTGTCCTTAGAAGAAGTTGCTTCTTTGTCGCCCTCCTTCTTCTTGTCCTTAGAAGAAGTTGCTTCTTTCTCGCCCTCCTTCTTCTTGTCCGTAGCAGAAATTGCTTCTTTCTCGCCCTCCTTCTTCTTGTCCTTAGCAGAAGATCCTTCTTTATCGATGTTTTTGTCCTTGTCCTTAGAAGAAGATCCTTCTTTATCGACGTCTTTGTCCTTATTCTTGTCGGTGCTTTGTTGAGCTTCATTAGCAATGCTAGCAGTGTCTTCTTTGCTCAATGTTACCATTGAGTCACCGGCATGAAACTCTCCTGCAGGATTAATCACCTCGTCTAGAATAAATCCGCAGAGTTATTCTTGAATTAACCAGATTCTTTGCGTCTCGAGTAATCCTTCCTTGATGTTAGCAATCTACAAAAGAAGTTATTAATTGTTAGAAAAAAGTATATGAACAATAAGAACTAGAGATATGTTTGTCTGCATTTTTGTGTACGCACTTTATCACTGAAGGGGCCCAAGCTACCACTTGCAAAGTGATGGATGAACTCACATACATAGAATCCGCATAGATTGGTACTGGGTGGCTGTTTCAGGCACTACACATATGTGAAAATAAAAGTTAAGATATATTTGTTAACTTGTATTGAAAAATGTGACATGAGATCAACGAAGAAAACACGTACCGGGAAATCATGGTAGTATTGAAGTTTCTCTTTCAAGGACCCCCCCCCACTTTACACGGAACATATCCCATGCAGCATTCAACAATTCTATGAGAGGTTCATACCATTGACTATATCCACCAATAGAGTCAAAGACGTGGGCAAGACTTAAATCAGGTACAATAATAATGAGAATCCAGTGGAAGCTGTCAATACATTTTAGGGAAGAATTAGTTAATTGAACTATTGAATGTATTTTGAAAAAGATAAAGAGTTGAGAAAAATGTTGGTCACAGGCAGTTGTATGGAATAAGTATGCAGTCCTTGAAGCGTTGAAGGTCCAGAAATGTGTATAAGGTCTCCACAGTAGGCGCAGGAAAATCACAGACAAGCGTCTCGTTTAGCATTTGAGGATCCATGAAGCCGATGTCATGCACTCCAAGCCTCCGGCAAGCTTGCATCTCCATGCTGCATGGTACAAAAAAAAGAAGTTTAGGTACGATCTAAAATGGCTAGAGCGGTGATTCTAAGATTATGGTATGACAAATACTTACAGAACGCAGCAACTGACTAAGGAGACATCCACTGCATCCATATTGAATAGGAACCAGAACTCCTTCATGGGAATAGGGAAAGTGGTGCGACCTCAGTAAAAATGATGGTCTTCAATTTTAACTTCGATAAATTCAACCCCTCGTCTCGCCGTTTGCATGTGCCATTTGTGCATAGCATACATCCTAGTTGGAAGGTCCTGCAATAATCGCTCCTAGAGAAGTGGCATCCCAGGCACATAATCACATCTACCTGACCCTGGGTGCTTTTCAATTTCAGCAATGCCTAGAATTTGAGCAGGTATCAGTTTTGCGTCCAAACCGAATTCAAGCAATCCACGCTCCGCATCTGAGAGCACATGTAGGTCCGGGACAGATTGCTTTGATTGGGTCCCTAGTTGTGGAACAGTTTTCCCAACTTTCTGAGCCTTATTGGCTTTATGGAATTTGAGCATCGTGCGATCATAGTCAGACAACGTAGGTCGCTCCGGCTTTTTCCTTTTTTCTTCCTCCATTTTTTTCGTGAAGCGGTGAAATTTGTACATGTCAAATGGTTTCTTAGGTGCAGGCGTCTTCTTTTTGAATATTTCTCTGTCCAGCTCCTCCCACACTGACGCATCTAGTTCCTCTTGCGTCTTCTCATAAGATAATTTTGGTGCAGGTGGCTTCTCCTTGGGTATCCTCTGCTTCTTTGGAGGAGGAAGAGGATGTCCTCGTATGGAACCCTGCTTCTTTGGAGGAGGAGAAGGATGTCCTCGTTTGGAACCCAGCTTCTTTGGAGGAGGAGTAGCATGTTCCGGACTGCCCCGTCAGTTGCATCATGTTCTGGACTGCTGCTGCGTTCCCTTCTAGCTGGTGAAGGTGGTATCTGATCTTGGACTGTTGTTGTGTTCTCTTCTGTTATCTCTATGAGATCCTTGGGCCACAAAATCCAATTGTGCACTGCTTCCCCTAGAGTATTTGCATCATCAGCTCCCGAGAACTCCAAGTCGAGGTCATCCCAGGTATCAACCACTCGATCCAGAAAGACTTTGGCGAACCCGTGACTGGAATAATCGACGTTCAAAAATATATCCCCTGGCTGTGGTACCTTAGCCACACCGTACGCCACCAGAATCCTCTTGTTTCTGACTTGAAAAAAGATGTCACATGCGGACCTCGTAGTGATGTCGTCCATGGGGTAGCGGCATTGTTCTAACGGGACAGCTGCTTCCGTGGCGGTTGGAGATGCTTCTGTGGAAGCGACGCTACTTTTACGCTTGTTGGATGGGCTGACTTCATCATGATGCGGCCCTGAAGCTGCAGGTGCTTGCTGACTTGATTGCTTGCTAAGAGCAAGTTCCACACGCTGGTCGATGATGTCTTCCATTTTTTCTCATTCATAAAGATGCGTTGTTGCAGCTCTCGTATCTATCGTGCATGTTGTTCCTTAGTTCTTTGACGACTTCTGTAGGAATCAATATGCTCCTGAAATGCATATTTCCATGGAATAACACCTTTGCCTCTGCAACGGCCAGGGTGTTCTCTTGTACCTAGTGCCATAGTAAGCTCATCATTCTCTCGATCAGGCACGAAAGTTCCTTCTGCCGCTTACCGTATTAACTCAACAAGCCTTGCAGATGTCTCTCTTATTTGATCGCCTGGTAACAAAGATCCATCTTCGGGATTGAGCTTGCCACCATGTGCAAAATAATAATGCTTTGCCCGCTCGGCCCAATCTAGAGTTGCGGGTATGATTCCTCTAGCTACTAGTTCTTGTTCCTCCCGATCCCATTTGGGAATGGCCTTCTTGTAACCTCCGGGCCCGAGCGTATGAAATTCTTTCTTCTTACGTGCATTGACGGTGTTGGTTTCAATCATCTTGATGGTGTCTGCCAATTCCTTGTGCTGCACAAATGCATCCCAGTGATCTCTTAACTTCCCCAATCCCTTCTGTTGGAAATCAGGTGTAATCTCCTTCTTAATGTAGTCTTTGGTCAGACGCTTCTTGTATGACTGTAAGGCAATTGCACCCTTTTGCATCGCCCAATAATGCATGGTTGCCAGCCGGTCTTCATTCAAGTCCGAGAATGCAAAGTGAGCTAACACTTGTTTCCAAATCATGTCCTTGTCCGTGTCTGCGACCACATCTTCCCGCAAGACCGGTGCCTGTTCAGCATTCTCATCATCACCTTCCAATACTTCAGGTAACGGAGCTGGAGGAGCATCAGAAGCTTTCCAATACGGAATGCTTATTGGGATGTGATCCCTGACAAGAGCTCCAATGTGGTTCACCAATTTGGTCACGATATGTCCCGGAGCCACAGGTTTCCCAACATCATCGACTTCTGTTATGATGAAGCGACCCTCTAGGGGCTTCTTCGGCCCGTGTTTCCCTTGACGCTTCTTGGAGCTCGAAGATGAAGGAACCTGGAGAATGGAAAAACTACTATTAATATATGAAAACTCTTGAAGAAAAGTCAGGATGCAAATCTTGAGGGCCATCATTATACCTCTTGTTGTTGCACATCGTTGCTTTCCCGAGCAATTGGTTGCTCTTCTACATGTTCTTGCCCATCACCTTCCATGTTGAGGAAGTTGTCAGCCTCCCTGTTGAGTCCTTCATTTTGAGGCTGCTCGAGCGCAGATTGACCAATTATATTTAAGATCATTTCCTCATCTTCTTGTTCCCTCTTTGATCGAACCATCATAACTAAAACAAGTGTAAATGAATTTCTGAGTACATAAATAAATTTCTGAGTACATAAATAAATTTTTGAGTACATAAATGAATTTTTGTGTACATAAATGAATTTCTGAGTATATAAATGATTTTTGTGTACATACATGAATTTCTGCGTGCATAAATGAATTTCTGAGTATATAAATGAATTTCTATGTACATACATGAATTTCTGAGTACATAAATGAATTTCTGAGTACATAAATGAATTTCTGATCGAGTCATGCGAGAATCGAGCGTGTCGAGCGAGACTAGCTAAGTGTCGGGTGGGATCGAGCGAGAATCGATCGTGTCGAGCGTGACTAGTTAAGTGTCGGGCGGGAATCGACCTTGTCGGGCGGGGTCGAGCGAGCGAGTCGGGCGAGAATCGAGCGTGTCGAGCGATACTAGCTAAGTGTCGGGCGGGGTCGAGCGAGCGAGTCGGGCGAGAATCGAGCGTGTCGAGCGATACTAGCTAAGTGTCGGGTGGGGTCGAGCGAGCGAGTCGGGCGAGAATCGAGCGTGTCGAACGATACTAGCTAAGTGTCGAGCGATACATATTTCTATCTCAATAAATACATATTTCATCTCTAAATACATATTTCTACTCTAAATACATATTTCTATCTCAATAAATACACATTTCATCTAAAATCACAAATTAATTTCACTAATTAAATCTAAAATCACTAATTAAATCTAAAATAACTAATTAAATCTAAAATCACTAATTGAAACTAAAATCACTAATTAAAACTAAAATCACTAATTGAATCTAAAATCACTAATTCAATCTAAAATAACTAATTAAATCTAAAATCACTAATTAAATCTAAAATAACTAATTAAATCAAAAATAACTAATTAAATCGAAAATCACTAATTAAATCTAAAATCACTAATTACAACTAAAATAACTAATTAAATAAAAAAAGTGCTGACGTGAGCCGCTATGGGCTGACGTCAGCACCCAAAAGGGCCTCACCGGCGGCGGCGCGTCGGAGGAGAGGACAGCGGTGGCGTTGCGACGGACGGCTGCCGACGCGTCGGGCGAGGGCGGGCAGCGTGTCGTTGAAGGGGGCCCCGCACGGACGCGGCGGCTGGGAGGGCGTAGGAGGAGGGCAGCGGGCCCGGAGACGGCGGCCGGCGCCGGGCGCGGCATGCAGGGGACGGACGGCGGCCGGGCGCAGCGGAGGAGGGCGGAGGAAGGACCGGCGGGGATGCAGCCAGGCGCGGGGACGACGCAGCGGCAGGGAGGATCGCGGGGCGGGCGGGGCGGGGACGACGCGGCGGCCGGCGCGGGGATCGACGACGACGTACGCTGGGCGCGCGTGGGGATCGACGACACGGTGGCTGGGCGCAGGGCAGGGACGGCGGCGCAGAAGGGGAGAGATGGCGGCGCGCGGCTAAGTATTGGCGTAGCAGAGGAGGGGAAGAAGAGGGGAAGAAGAGGGAAGGGCTTATATACCAGCCCCTCACATTAGTACCGGTGCTCAACGCCGCCCGGTACTAATGTCACATTAGTACTGGTGCCAGAGGGGACCCAGTACTAATGTGCACATTAGTACCGGTGGGTACTAATGTGCGTACACTTCGGTGCCAAAACGAAAAGCACATTAGTACCGGGTCCTATCTAGGCCCGGTACTAATGTGCTTTTCCTTTTGTTCTTTTTAAATTTCCAAATCTATTTCAAATTGTTGTTAAATTTATTATAAATCATATTGAACACGGTGAAATTACCGAACAAATTTCATTATACTTAATTTAGTTATATATTATAGAATGTGAAGTTAGATCTGAAAATTATCAAATTTATTTACTTAACTTAGTAATAGGGTGTTTTGGTCAAAAATCTTATGTTGAATTTAAAAATCGAACCAAAATACATTTTTGCCGTGCAAAAATTTATATAAGCAGTAAATGTCGTGTTATAAATATGTTTACCTCGATCTAGTATTGCTTGTGTATATTTTCACGTTAAATTATTTATTTAATACTAAATGATGTATATAAAACTAAAATAAATATTATTTTCACCGAGAAATATTACAATACTTTGTAACAGGACCATAAGTTAATAAAACTTATTATACATCATCATTATTATCTAACGGAACGTTAATAACCTTCCTCTTCATGGATGTCCCCTTCTTGTGATCGTGGCGTAAATATGGAGTGTCCTCTTGTGCTAACAGGATGCTTGGGTCAACCTTGACTGAAAATGGAGGAAGATCATCGAATTGGTCATAATTATCTGAAATGTCAGTCTTGTCCTCAACTCCAATGATTTTTCTTTTTCCTAGTAGAACTATGTGACGCTTCGGCTCGTCAGCAACCGACTTCTCGGCACCCTTCTTTATCGGTGTTTTGCTCGACATGTCTTTCACGTAGAAAACTTGAGTCACATCATTAGCTAGGATGAATGGTTCGTCTTTGTATACAATCTTGTTGAGATCCACAATTGTCATCCCAAATTTGTCTGTCGTTAAACCTCCTCCAGTATTGTTGACCCACTGGCACTTGAGAAGAGGGACTTTTAAAGCTTCGTAGTCTAATTCCCATATCTCTTCAATGAAACCATAGTATGTTTGTACGTTCCCTTTCTTGTCTACTACATCCATATGAACACCACTGTTTTGGTTTACGCTCTTCTTGTCTTGGGCTCTCGTGTAGAATGTGTAGCCGTTTATCTCGTATCCTTGGAATGTATCTACTGTGATAGATGGCCTCCTAGCCAACCATAGCAGTATCTCATCAACAGTTTTATCACCCCTCACTTTTTTCCACAGCCAGGACGTGAAGTTATCAATGTGGTGTCGTGTAATCCAGGGTTCAGACTTCCCTTCATTTGCAGCACAAAGAATGGATTTGTGCTCTTCCAAGTATGGAGCCACATGTGATGATTGATGCAGGATAGTGTAATGTGCTTGATCATATAACATTGCATCCATGTCCATCCGAATTTTTTTCCCTATTGTGCCCTTTCCTCTGAGCCTCCCCTCATGGCGTGATACAGGGAGTCCAATCGGACACATGTCATCCACAAAGTCGACACAAAACTCTATGACCTCCTCTGTAGCATATCCCTTTGCGATGCTTCCTTTGGGACGGGCACGATTGCGAACATACTTCTTAAAATAAGACATCAACCTCTCAAAAGGGAACATGTTGTGCAGATATACAGGCCCGAGGATAATAACCTCTTCAACCAGATGGACCAAAAGGTGGGTCATGATATTAAAGAATGAAGGTGGAAAGATCATCTCAAAGCTGACGAGGCATTGCACGACATCATTCTACATCTTCACTAGAGTTTCTAGACAAATTGCCTTCTGACAAAGCTGGTTGAGGAATGCACACAACTTAGTGATTGCTAATCTCACATTCTCTGGCAGAATACCCCTTAGTGCAACAGGCAGCAGTTGTGTCATCAACACGTGGCAGTCATGAGCCTTCAGATTTATGAATTTCTTCTCTTTCATATTTATTATTTATTGTATGTTTGAGGAGTAGCCTGTTGGTGTAGCGAACATGGCCTCATGTGCCATTTGTTCAAAGCTTAATTTTGGTGATTAATGACAACATGATCAATGGGACTAACCATATTGTCTAGCATGTCTTTGTAGACACTTCTAGGTCCCAAGGATGCAAAAATACCATATGCTTTGTAGACACTTCTAGCATGTCTGATTCATCCGGTGCTACTGATTTTTGTATGCTTGGTTTTTTGGCATATGGTATTTTTGCATCCTTGGGACCTAGAAGTGTCTACAAAGACATGCTAGACAATATGGTTAGTCCCATTGATCATGTTGTCATTAATCACCAAAATTAAGCTTTGGACAAATGGCACATGAGGCCATGTTCGCTACAATCTCCCCCTTTTTGGTGATTTATGACAACACAATCAAAACAAGCATAAATTTGCAAAATTTGATAAAATTGAACCACTTACACTTGCTTGGATGCTTACCATCATCCAACTCCCCCTAGATGTGTTCTCCCTCTTTCATGATCTTCTCTTTACATATAGCTTGCTACTTCCCCCTTTGGAAACATTGGCTTGCTTTGGCTCTAAATTCTCCCCCTTTGGAATAAAATCTCCAAAAAGTGTCCAAAACAAAAGAGTCTCCAAAGGAAACTTAGCAAGTCCTAGCAATCATAGCTCAAAGAGAAATATTAAATACAAGGGAGAAAGCCGCATGAACCATGATCCATAAGTATGATATCAATGAAGATACCACATGTGTGAATGACTAGGGTGGATCACAAGCTCATGAGACTAGCATGATATAAACTAAGCTCCCCCTAAGTGTGTGCACAAAATGATAGTGTGAAAATCAAGTGGACAACTACAAATATTTGTAAGACAAGGAAGCTTAGAGCATATCATGCAAGGAGGTAGCTTAAAAGACAAGAGATAAGCGCCGCTAGGTCTCCAAGACCGACTTGTAGATATTGAGCATTGCATACCTCTAGGGGATTCTTCCTCTCTACCTTGTTGGCACCACATTGAGATAAGCCACTTGGAAATGATACCATTTTGAAAGAAGCTTGCAAAGAAGACACTTGGGGTACCACAAGGATTAGAAATGTATGAGCACATTGCCTTTGAACTTATAGACATAAGCTCGCAAGGACATGACTCAATAGCATGAAGCTCATTTTGCTATATTCACTCTCTTAGAGATGTTAGATCACATTTAGAGTGAAATAGCATTCTCTTAGAATGAAGTACCGCACCGAAACACGTCACCAAAGGGACTACACAAGATAAGCTTGAAATGATGTTAGTCCCACAAACAAACCATAGGATTAGCTCCCCCTAAATGTGTGCATTTAGTGTTTGAATCACCAACCAAATGTATGCACATTGTTTATGACAACAAAAGGGAAGCTAACCCTATAGCTTGCTCATGATGCAAAGAGATATATATGAAAACATGCATCATGAAAGAAACAAGTGTAGCTTTCCTACACACTAATCAAACCATGTAGGTTGCTCATGGGTGAGCACATGACACAAGCAACCTACCATATGTAAACAACTAGGCATAGCAACAAATGCAACCTAAACAAGGCAATGGAGCTACAATGATACATGAGATGAGTTCTAGTTTTCATTACCTTAACCGGGGAGCTTGGGCAACACATGTCCATTACCTTAACCGGGGAGCTTGGGCAACACATGTCCAATCTTGCAAGCTTGGCTTCTAGACTTGAATCTTCACTTCTTTGTGCCAAGCCTCCCAAGTCCCCGTATTCATGGCCTTCACGTGGCCTTAGGAACCCAAACCATTTGAGGCCCCTTCATGTTGGTGATGACTTCCTTGGGCACCCAAATGGGTTGGTTCCAACCCCACTCCTTCATCTTCCCAACCTTGTGGCAACTACCTTGCCATTAGCCTTCTTCTTGATGACATAGGAGTTGCTCTTGGTTCATGTGGCTTTCTCCCTTGTATTTAACATTTCTCTTTGAGCTATGATTGCTAGGACTTGCTAAGTTTCCTTTGGAGACTCTTTTATTTTGGACACTTTTTGGAGATTTTATTCCAAAGGGGGAGAATTTAGAGCCAAAGCAAGCCAATGTTTCCAAAGGGGGAAGTAGCAAGCTATATGTAAAGAGAAGATCATGAAAGAGGGAGAACACATCTAGGGGGAGTTGGATGATGGTAAGCATCCAAGCAAGTGTAAGTGGTTCAATTTTGTCAATTTTTGCAAATTTATGTTTGCTTTGATTGTGTTGTCATAAATCACCGGTTTCTGTAACGGGTGCTTAGGAGGAAGAAAGCGATGATGGCCCAAATACACAACCTTTTTACTGTGTTTTAGATACACACAACAAGTATCATCTAGACAGTGCGTGCATGCTCTGTATCCCTTGTTTGATTGTCCTGATAGATTACCAAGTGCCGGCCAATCATTGATGGTGACGAACATCAATGCTCGTAGATTGAAGGTCTCCTGTTTGTCCTCATCCCACACGGGTACACCTTCTTTCTTCCATAATGTTTTAAGATCCTCAATCAATGGTCTTAGATACACATCGATGTCATTGCCTGGCTGCTTTGGGCCTTGGATGATTATTAGCATCATAATGAACTTTCGCTTCATGCACAACCAGGGAGGAAGGTTGAACATACATAAGGTGACATGCCAAGTGCTATGACCGCTACTAAACTCACCGAATGGATTGAATCCATCCGTACTTAAACCAAACCGAATGTTCCTTGGATCCCCTGCAAATTCCTTACATTCTTTAGATATGTCAATTAGTCTCCATTGGGACCCATCAACGGGGTGCTTGATATGGTCATCTTGTTTGCTTTCTTCTTTGTGCCAATGCATCAACTTTGCGTTGGTCTTGCACCTGAGTAAACGCTTCAGTCGTGGTATCACTGGAAAATATCACATTACCTTCGCAGGAATTTTCTTCTTCTGCTGCCCACCCTCAACTTCATTAGCCTCATTGCGTAGGGACAAGAGACATTCGAGTGTCAAATCAGCTAACAGAGGTGTTCGGGCGCGAAGCTCTTCAGCACCAGATGAACCGATGGACATATGGGTTTTAGCAGCGGTTCATCCGACGGCCGCGTATTTGCTAACAGAGAGGTTTTGGCCGCGAACCCATCAGCATCGGATGAACCGACGGCTAGGCAAGATGACCATCGGTGCAAGCATCGGATGAATATCGTCAGCAGATTTGCAACAGCTAAGTGACGTGAAGGGCACCGGATGAACCGACACCTATGGAAAAGAGACCATCGGTTCATCCGGTGGTACAGTTTTCTGTAGCCGATAGCCAACGACTCTTTGGACGCCTTGGGCTATTTATACCCCCTCCACTCACCCATTTGGAGTTGCTGGAGTGTGTGGAAGTGCAGAGGAGTTCAAGACTCATAGAAGATCATATCCAAGCCATCCAAGTGCTAAATTGCTCATCCATAGACTTGCACATGCTTTGTGTGTGTGCTTAGTGTTAGGCTTAGCTTAGGGCTGAGTGAGTGCAAGGTGTGCCTACCTTGTGAGGTGATTCTCGAGTGGATCAAGTTGTACAAGGTGTGCCGGAAGCCTTGGAGCCTAGGTGGCTCTCCGGCAAACGTCTTCGATCCTCCGGCTTGGTGTGGAGTGGCGAGGACACTTTGTGCGGGGGACGTGGAGACCCCCTTCCCTTGGTGGAGAAGCTCCTTAGTGGAGGCGGCGTCAAGGTGACCAAGGGAGCTTGGTGAGTGCCTTCGTGGCGAGCCTTAGTGGCAAGTCAAGTGGTGCTCTTGGGAGAGACTTGGTGACCGGGAGGCAATACTCTTGTGTAGAGTGCTTCAACGTGGACTAGGGGTGGCTTAGTGCCTACCGATACCACGGGATAAATCGCGTGTCAAGAGTTTGCTTCCTCTCATCCCCTTTTACGTTTCCGCATTACATTCTTGCAATCCTTGTTTGCCTTTACTTACCTAGAGTAGTATCTTGTTAGGATTGGCTATAGGTTGCAAAACTTGTTTTGGGATGGGAGTTTCACAATAGAACAACCTAGTTGCACATCTAGATAGTATGTTCTAGTTTATCTTTGATGCAAATAGTGATAAGCCATAGGATAAGTTTTTAAGTTGCCTAATTCACCCCCTCACCCTCTTAGGCTACGAGCATCCGATTCCTTACAGTTGGGACCTTCATACTATTCAAGCAATCGAACATTCTCTGCTTCTCTTCCTTGCTTAGGGTGTAACTAGCAGGAGCCAAGTAATTTCCCTTTTCTCTCTTTTCGGGATGTAGGCCTTTTCGTTGGTTCATAGCTTTCAGATCCCTACGTGCTTCAATTGTATCTTTTGTCTTTCCATATACACCTAGGTGGCCAAGTAAGTTCACGCAAAAATTCTTCGTCACATGCATCACATCAATTGCATTGCGAACCTCAAGGATTTCCCAATAAGCTAGCTCCCAAAATATCGACTTCTTCTTCCACATAGGTGCATGTCCAGCGGCGTCCTTTGGAACTTGTACACTACCAGAACCCTTGCCAAACACTACCTTCAAATCTTTCACCATGGCAAATACGAGTTTACCACAGACACCTTCAAAGTGATTTCCTTTTTCTCTTAACGGGTGCTTAGGAGGAAGAAAGCGACGATGGCCCAAATACACAACCTTTTTACTGTGTTTTAGATACACACAACAAGTATCATCTAGACAGTGCGTGCATGCTCTGTATCCCTTGTTTGATTGTCCTGATAGATTACCAAGTGTCGGCCAATCATTGATGGTGACGAACATCAATGCTCGTAGATTGAAGGTCTCCTATTTGTCCTCATCCCACACGGGTACACCTTCTTTCTTCCATAATGTTTTAAGATCCTCAATCAATGGTCTTAGATACACATCGATGTCATTGCCTGGCTGCTTTGGGCCTTGGATGATTATTAGCATCATAATGAACTTCCGCTTCATGCACAACCAGGGAGGAAGGTTGAACATACATAAGGTGACAGGCCAAGTGCTATGACCGCTACTAAACTCACCGAATGGATTGAATCCATCCGTACTTAAACCAAACCGAATGTTCCTTGGATCCCCTGCAAATTCCTTACATTCTTTAGATATGTCAATTAGTCTCCACTGGGACCCATCAATGGGGTGCTTGATATGGTCATCTTGTTTGCTTTCTTCTTTGTGCCAATGCATCAACTTTGCGTTGGTCTTGCACCTGAGTAAACGCTTCAGTCGTGGTATCACTGGAAAATATCACATTACCTTCACAGGAATTTTCTTCTTCTTCTGCCCACCCTCAACTTCATTAGCCTCATTGCGTGGGATCTTATAACACTGCACTTCGCACACAGGACAAGTCTCCAAATTCTCATATTCGTCACCTCGGTAGAGGATACAGTCATTAGGACATGCATGTATCTTTTCTACCTCCAAACCTAGAGGACAGACAACCTTTTTAGCTTCATACGTGGACTCCGGCAATTCGTTCTCCTCGGGAAGCATGTCCTTGACGATCATCATCAAGTCATCAAATCCCTTATCTAAAAGTCCATGTTTAGCCTTCCATTGCAGCATTTCCAAAGTGGTACCCAACTTCTTTTGCCCCTCTTTGCAACCTGGGAACAACGGTTTCTTGTGATCTTCCAACATACGTTCAAACTTCTTTGACTCCTTCACCTTTTCACAATCTCCCTTTGCATCGTGCAACACCCGACCTAGACCGTCGAGAGGTCCATCTGCAGCTGTTGGAGCTTCTTGAGTCTCTTGCATGTGATCCTCTCCCATTGGATCATCTGCAAAGGCACCTTCTTGAGTCCAATCTGGAATACAATCATCTTCCTCTTCATCGTCTTCCATTATAACCCCCCTTTCCCCATGCTTTGTCCAAACAAAATAATTTGGCATGAATCCCCATTTGTATAGGTGATTGTGAAGACTATTTATCGATGAGAAATTCTTCTGATTTTTGCACATTTTGCATGGACAAATAATGAAACCAGATGGTTGCTTGTTTGCTTCCGCGACATCTAGAAATCCACGTAACCTATTAATGTATTCACTGGAGATTCTCTTGTCGGGGTACATCCATTGCTGATTCATCTATAAAGTACCACCAAACAATCTATAAGTATTTTGAAATAAAAGTCATACACAAATTTGAAGTCTTCATTTACAATCCACGTTATACAATATGACAAACTTAAATAGAGTTCTTACACACGAATTTAATGTGTTCATATCCGATCCACAAGATACAATACAACAAACTTAAGTCAATGTCTTACATAAATTTAAAGTACGACATATGAAACACTAATACATGATACAATACGAGAAACTTTAGCCATTCTTGTGACGTGACGACGAAGGTTTAGCTTTCTTCGAATCGCCCTGTGGTTTAGTACTAATCGGTGGATCTCCAACAACAGGGTCTGCTGGTGGAGCATAAATGCCACCAAAGGGAGGTTCCTGCCCCACTGCAACAGCATCTATATGTTTTCATCGCAAATAACGAAGCATTCCTCTAGCCAACGTGCTCATTTTCTTTGGTTTATCAGGAGGTTCTACTTTGGTTTTCTCCTGGCTGTGTGAAGAACGACGATCACCACTACCATCATCCCCATTCCATCCGACAGCAGTAGACATCTATACTAATGACAATAAATTATTTGACCCATCTATGAAATTCTAGCATTTCTAATAATTCTAAAACTATTTCTACTAATTCTAAAACAAATTCTATCATTCCTAGCCTTTCTAGCATTTTGAGTAATTTTAAAATTATTTATATATTTAATTATGTCATATGCTCAAATAAAAAATTATTCTGAAAAAATCAATTCTAGCTTTCCTAGCCTTTCTAGTAATTCTAAAACTATTTATATATTTAATTATGACATATGCACAAATAAATAATTATTATTAAAAAAAATAAATTGTCACATACAACATCTCATCCAACTAACACGGCGCATCCTTTGCAATCAACTATATAGAATGTATAAAAATGCATATAAATAGAAAAAAAATTCTCATTCCTAGCTCATTATAAAGTGTTAAAATACTCCAATTTCAACCGATAAAACTCAACAAAATAAGCATGAATCAAGGGAGGATGAAGTAACTAACCTCTAGACTACTTCAATAAGTCAAATCGTCGAGAAATCGTCGCAAATCGGGTAAAAATTCCCCTAGGGTGTCATGGATGAGTGAGAGCTCGAGTTGGAGAGTGGAGGGGAGAGTGGCTCGGGCAGGAAGAAGGACCTGACTTTTTATGCGGAGAACATTAGTACCGGTTCTTGGCTGGAGCTGGTACTAATGTGGCTACATTAGTACCGGGCCTGGACAGGAGCCGGTACTAATGTGCGATAGCCACATTAGCACCGGTCCTTAGTAGCACCTGGTACTAATGTCGCACATTAGTACCGGCTCCAGCCAAGGATCGGTATTAATGTGTCACACTAGCAGGTGGCTAGGGGACCACCTTCCGAGCCGGTACTAATGTACACATTAGTACCGGTTGCAATAGAAACCGGTACTAATGTGTTTTTTGACTGGGACAAAAGGTCCATTCCCTAGTAGTGACAGGTTTAGCACACGCATCGTACTAGTTAAGGGCACGTACAACAGCCGTCTTCAAGTCGTGTGCGAGCCGGCATTTTTGCCTGTGCTCCGACGCAGGAATCGACGCCGTAACACTGTTGTACAGGTCGACCACTGCACAGTCGGATCGCCCGCGCAAACATCATCTAATTTGGGCGCGCTCCACCTTCTCTCCCAGCGTCTTGCAAATCTTCCATCCACTACCGAGAAGAGAGAGGAAGAACAAAGAAGAACTTGTCTCTCCTAGACGACGGTCTCAACGGATTGCGTTGTGTGTGTGCCGCCAGCATCGTGCTGCCTGCCGGTGAGCTGCTCCGCGCCGGCCATCGGCCACCAGCTTCGTGACGTCCGCCGGTCGCATGCGCCGAGCTGCCGTACCATGAAGCTTGTGGAGAGCTGCGCTGGTCGACGACGAGCTGCCAGACGACGATCTATGCTCCCTGAGCAGATCGAGATATTGGATTGTGAGACAGAGAAAGAGAAGCTACGAGAGTCAACAGGAGGGAGATGCTAGTTCAGACTGAGTCCAACAGAGGAGGCATTTCCATTTTTGCATCACGAAGTGGCACTCTGCATCGCAGCATCTCTTTCCAATAGAAGAGGCAAAGGGTGAGACAAAATGCTCATGGAAGAGAGAGGGGATGCAAAATTGCATCCCCTCTCTCCTCGAAGGCATCCGTGCGCAGAGGGAGGAGGAGAGGGCCGGTCGGGCACGGGGAGGAGGGAGGCGAGCTGTGGGGGCAGCGGCGCGGGGCAAGGGCGGCGCGGCACGGTGGAGGAAGGCGAGCGCGGAGGAGGAACGTCAGCGTTGTTGACGAGGACGCCCGCGGCGAGCCCCTCACCGGCGAAGTCGAGCACCAAGGCCTCCTCTCCTCCTCACCGCGAGGCTTCCTCCCTCTCCTCCGGCTGGACGCTGCCGGCCTCCTCGCTCGATGCGCCGCCGCCGGCCCAAGGTGCAGGGGATCGAAGAGGCCGCGCGAATCGAGCTCCACGCCTCCACCCCGTATTCAACACGCCGGCGGAGGGAGCCGGCGGAGGGAGCGGGCAGAGCTCCGGCGGCGGCGCCTCCTTCCCCTTCTCTCCCTCCTCTCTGGTGAATCCCCGACGCAGCGAGGTGGGCGGAGCTGCTGCCACATCGGGGGCGCGGGGAGGACTCAAGGCCGGGTGAGGAGCCGGCAGCCACGTCTCCCTCCTGCACTCGCCGGTCGTTGCTCCTCCACCGCCTCCGACATCGAGTGGGATGCAGGAGGGAGCCACCGTTGGTGCCGCTTCTCCATCGCCGTGGCCGGCGCATCCGCCTTGTACATGGCTGGCGGGCGCGGGCGTAGAGCAGCGGCAGCTTCGCCGCACGCGAACTGGATCCTGTGCTCACCGCGCGGAGAGGCAGCTGCTCGGCCGCCGCCGGCTTCCTGGTCCTGGGCGCAGCACCGCAGCAGCAGAGGATTGCATTTGCACATGCCATTGCTCTATTGGAGGTGGTGAGATGAGAGGGCAATGGAAAATACTGTACACCGAAGGCAAACGGCAATTTGCCTCCCAAAATGTCTCTTATTGTTGGACTGTCTCAGATAAGGTTCTTGCATTTTATGATGTGGCCCTCAATAGATAAAGAAATCACATAGATATTCTTTAGATAGGCAAGAAGGTCTCAAACAAACAAAATGAAAATGTTATATTATAATCCTTCTGACAAGATTGTATTTTTGTACACTACATACGTCGTGATGTATCATCTTCAAGCAACAAAATGGTACACAAGAACCATATGTATGTTTGATCGTCATAGTTTTGTGTGTTCATATATAAATTAAACCGCTTGCAGACGGTATATAGACAACCACTGTATGAATTGTCTTTTTATTGTCTGTGTGTGATGTGGTAAATACTTGCACACAGCAGCCGTCTATACTATTGTACATACTCTAAGGAAATAGACTGATAATGACCTTCATTCATATGTCCTGCTACACAAGGTGCTAATTACCACAAGGGGAATTCTGGATTGAACACCAATTTGCAACTTATTTTAAACTTTGAAATAGTTGTATTTCAGAACAAAATGCGAACCCTAAAGGTAATTGCTCTCTTTTGATCCCAATCTTTCTTTTAGAATGTTCCACAGATAAAGCCTAATAACAGATATTGGTGTTTAAATCTAGCTTATGGTCAAAATGAGCTGAAAATATAAGCCAAACGGTCTGGTTTTTCACAGTTTTTTATTTATTTTATTTCTGCCACGCTTCTTTCCACCACCCCATCTGTACTAAAACGTAGAAGGTGATCTAACATAAACACTATTTTCTTTATCTATCTCCAGCTTATCTATCTTAGTAGCGTTTTTTTTCCAAAAAGGGCCATTAGGGCACGGACAATGCGCGGCTGTAAGCCGTCTGCGAGCCGGCCTTTTTACAGGAAACCCCCGCCTCAAGCTAGCGACGCCGCCGTCGTCGTCTCGCGAAAGGACGACGGGGGCTCGTGCTCCCAGGCCTTATCGTCGAGCCTAGCACCGTTGTACGCCCGGTCGACGGCGAAGGTCGATCCTGTGCGGCACCGAAGCTTTGGCGCGTCAGCGCGGGAATATGGCGCGAAGAATCGACCGGGTCCTCCATTGCGCGGAGGGAGCCCAAGCTCGGGCCGCCGCCGGCGGCGGATCTGAGCCGGCCCGCGAGGAGGACCGTGAAGTGACGAGGCCACCCGCAGAGGGAGCAGCAGAGGGGAGACGGCGCCCGCAGCTCCAAAAGAGAGAGGTTGGCCCGCAGCTCACCGGCGGAGGAGGAGCAGGTAAGAGGCTGCGCGACTCGCACCAGATCCATCCCTGCGCTGCGCCGACCCAGATCCATCCCTGCATCGAGCTCCGCCCCTGCACGGACGGAGGGTGGGCGGCCTTCATGCCTCGAATCGAGCTCTGCAGCGCATGGACCAGGGAGGCTCGCCGCAGTTGCTGCAAGCAGAGGGGAGTTATGGAGGGAGAGGTGACGGGGTGGAAGGAGCTTGTCGAAGTGGCCAGGAGGCGGCGGAGCTCATGCTCCCGCGCGTGCTCACCTCGGAAGAGTTGACCGGAGTGGAGAGAGGAGGGGCGCTGGCTGGCGGACGCAACGAGGAACACCGGGAAGAAAGACAGGGAGGGATAGAGAAATTCAGAGATGAAAGAGAAGGCTGATAGCGTCGGTGATGGATCGCGGGAGAGATATTTGTCATTGTACTTTACATTTTAGCTCTTTCTAGATATGCTTTTCACGTATAGGTCCTTTAGATACGCAAATTAGACATGAAATAGGTCCTTTACATAGGCAAATTTCACATATAGGTCCTTGATCATAGATATATACGCAATAAAATTGACAATAGTATAAAGGAGCAAGAAATGATGTTGAGTGTACATTGTAATGGCATTGCAATTTTAACTGAGCACAAAAATGATTACAAAGATCAGATGTGCACATGATCATCAAGATTTGTGTGTCAAAGGATGAATTAAATGCCTTGCAGACAGACAAATAGACGAATCATTGTACAAGCTGTCTTTTTAGCTGTCTGTGTGTACCAAATAGACAGCGGCCGTCTACACTGTTGTACTTGCCCTTACAAAGCCTTGGCCCTTGGGCCGTTACCTTTTGACTGAATCTGGGCCCACATGCTTGGGCGAAACCACCTCTGCTTCTTGAGCAGGTGAACCAGATGAACCATGCAAAGATGTTTTTCTCATCCCTCACATTCCACGATGCATCGTTGTGTATCACATGGAGTTAGTGCTTTGCATTGTGTCCACCATCCATCATAATAGGTAATAAAGATAGTGGTGGCTGCGGTGAATGGACAAAAAGTAGTCACAGTCCAGAAATAACCCGGAGGAGGTAGATGAGGTTAGACTGACCGCATTGGCTTCCGCTCCCGCTCCCGCCAGGAGACTCTTAGCGAAAAAACGTCCGCAGCGGGTTCCTTTGTCAGCTACGCGACGGGCGCGCACCGTCCCGGCTCCGCCACATGCAGCGGAGGCCGCAGACTCCCGCTACGCCGACGTGGCGCGGGCCCCGTGCGACGGTCGTTCGTCCGTGCTCTGGTGAGGAAGGGGAGGGAGAAGACGATGGCCGTAGGAGCAGGGGAGGAGGCGGCGCAGCAAGGCAGGAGGAGGCCCGCTCGATCCGCTGCTGGAGAAGCTGCGCAGGCCGTCGACTCGAGCAGCTCCGATTCACCGGCGCGGGGAGGGCCTCCTCCGTCGAGCACCAGGATCTCCCTCGCGCTCGTCGTCGCCATGGAGCGCCCAGATCTGGCGATTGTGAGACCCCAACAACACAAGGGTGGGACGGAGGAGCAGAAAGCGCACTCCGCCGGCAGCCACGAGCGCCGTCGAGGTCGTCGTCCTCCGCCGCGGCACCTGCTCCGACGAAGAAGGGGGAGCGACGCCAGGACGTGGATGTGATGTGGAGCGCGAAGGCGGAGAGGGGAGGAAGGGATGGCGCGGCAGAGGAGCTCGAGTCCCATCCTCGTCACTGATGCCGCGAGGCCCGTCACCCGCCGCCGCCGCCAAGATCCGGTCGGAGAGCTCGAGGATGAGCGCGAGCCGCCGCCGCCGCCGACAGGACGCCGGCATCAGCGTGGCACGGCCATCTCCACGTGCGCGTGCGGTCACCACACCGCGCGCCTCGGCCGCCGCCGCCACCGAATCGCCCCGGTGCAGATTTCGCTGATGCCCGCCGCCGCCCAAGATCCGTCTTGCGCTCGGCCTCGACGACCACACCCGCTGATGCTGCCACCTCCGCCGCCTTCGGCCGTTGAAATCGTCGGAGCCCACCTGCCTTCGGCCGCTGAAATCCATGCCGCGCCACGAAGCAGGGGAGCTCCGGCGCCGCGCGCTCGGCCTGCAGTGCCGCCGCAAGGAGGAGCACCTCCGCCTGCAGCGCGGACCGAGGCACGGGGAGGGGTAGATCCGCCCGAGCTCGACGGGAGGGAGGGAGGTCCGCCTGGCCGCCATGCCGGAGCCCGCCGCCGCGAGCTCGAGGAGGGGCAGGGCTCGGCCGCCATGACAAGGGGAGAGAAGGGAGAGCGGACGGGAGGATGGGGTAGGTGGGTGGAGAGAGAGAGGGGAAGAAAAATAAAGAAATCTGACATGTGGGTTCTTTTGTTGCTAGTTGGGATAGAGTGGGTGATATAAAGGATGGCAAGTGCGGAAGAATGAGATATAAAGAAGTGAATCTTGATGACCAGACAGGAATATTCAGTTTTGAAGGAATATATGAAGGAACATGAGTGCGGTCAGTCTTACTATAGCTATTGTGAAGAGGATAAGAGCAAGTGCAAAGACTGTAGCAAACGCCTGACAGATCAGCATGGAAAGTGATGTGGAGGAGGGAAGTAAAGAGAGAAGGTACCTGGGTGCCAGAACCAGCGCCGAGCTGGGCACGCTCGCCTAGGCGCTCCATTGCGGGAGCAACCCTCTCCTCCCTCTATGCAAATGGGTCCCAGACGAATTAAAAAATATACTTAGAGGAGAGGAGTAGACTAGTTTAGTGGACAACTTGTCTACTGCCATTGTCTATTCATGAGATAGTTTGTCTTATAGACAAGCTTATTAGCCATGCTCTAAACTCACGGTACCTTATAGACTACCTATATATTCTTACAAGAAAGTACATGTATGAGTCCTCACAAGTTCATGCAGGAAAGTACTAGGTGATGAAACTTCTTTGACTAGTCTGTTGAAATGTACCAAAATAATAAAGTAAATCTTAGCTAAATAGAAATATAGAGAGTGTGATTTGACTAGGCTCCTGGAGATGCTTAACTCTGCAAGAGTATATTTTTCAGCTGAAAGTTATATGTGAAAAAAACTTTGGAAGCAAATTCTCAATAAGGTATATATCTTCCATTATTATTAAATAAATGGATTTGAGAGGATAGTTAAACCACAAACCCATTCTGATTTAATAATTCAAGATAAAACAGGGCTAAACATAAAAAAAAATCAAATTCATATGTACCCGCACACAAGAGGTCAAATTGAAATTTTGGTTTCCCTAGACACCGGTACCAAAGTAATTTACCGGAGCTAATCCGACAGTAAAGTGAAGGATGCCATATACCAGTAATCCAGTATGATTCTATGCTTCCACCATTATTCTAGAACAGAGGGATGCCACCTACCGGCAAGTTTTTCATCTCCCACCGGTACACTTGATTCTTCATCCGGAGCTTGAGCAGCAAGCAGGTCTGCTAATGCATTTGCATTTGCGTCCGAAAGCGTACGAAGCATGGCAACAGATCACATCTACAACGTATCGGAGACGCGCAATTGTATATCATAGCCGAGGATGTTTTACTGATCCGTCTCAATCCAAAATGCAACAATGCCGTCCCATGGAATTACTACTTTTTGTCACCGCCATATCCAGCAAAACAGGTAGCAAAAATCTAGTGGTCACATAAGCAGGTCAGGTTACTATAACTAGAGCGTCTCCAATAGTTCTCTAAATTCTTTCCTAATCCTTGATTTTTAGCAAGATGGTAAAAAAAAACTCTTCAACAACTCCTAATCCACACTCCTAATGTTTTAGGACTCGAAAAAATCATACTCAGTTTTGGTGGAAGGGCTCAGAAACAATAAAGAGTAGAAAAAAGTTCCTGATACAAATGTACAAGAGAAAAAAAATATATAAAAGTGGTTAGAATAATTTAGGGATAGTATAGGATTCCTGATGTAATATTGTTTTCTATATTTTATGGGTGAATTATTAGAAACTCTTGAAGATGACTCTCTTTGTCCTTTGTAATGCCTTTTTAGAAGTATTAAAACTTCATATTTTTAGGTACAAAATATTAGGTAGTTTTGGAGATGCACTTAGTGAGATGGTAAACACGCAGGTCAGGCTACTTATAAGAGAGAATTAGGTGATACTTGTATGCGACGTGTTGTATTGGTGACGGAGGTCATGGAGTTTTTTTAGCCAATAAATTGAGGGAAAATAAGCTTTGGAACGAATTGCAACAAATATCTTCTTATACATTGTAAATGGACTTCAAAGCATATGCTAATCTTAAACACATTTGAGTTCCAGCCGTTCAAGATTCACCAAGTAATACAAACAAATCCTGGTGCTCGCACCTTTTTCTAGATTTATTCCGGGATTTTCCGGCGTTATACATTAAGTGGTAAGCGACGTTCCCGTCGACGACGAGGTGACAGTGGTGACTTCGGGAATCTACAGATCTGTCGGTGCTCAGTCCTTCGGAGGTGCTCATAGAGATAGGGTTTGCGTACGTGTATTCATAGGGGTGAGTATATGCGTGTTGTGAGTGTCTGCATTGTACTGTGTAATTCTAAAAAAACAAACAATTTTTATATGTACTGTATTTGATCAGGAAGAGCCCACGGGGAAGCCGATCCCCTGACGCGTGGACGGGAACATGGCGAAGAGGAAGCTCCCGGCGGCGCCGGCGGCCACGGGCACCGCCGCCAGCAGCTGCCTCGTGGACGCCGACTCCACGGGGTAGAAGCACGCCACCACGTTGCGGTCCACCATGGCGATGGCCAGGAACACCGTGAAAGAGAGCAGCCCGTGCATGACGTCGCGCGCGGTCAGCCGGTACCTCTCGTCCTGCGGCGGTGGCGCGCCGCCACCCTCAACGGGGATCAGGCGGCCGCTGGGCGTGACGAAGCCGTACCGCAGGGCACCTGTGGCGGCGTCGCGGTAGCTGTCGGTGAAGCAGAGCACGAAGCAGCAGAGCGCGCAGGCGCCAATGAGGCAGCCCGTCAGCGCGTGGTTGGCGGCGCTGCAGGTGCCGTCGGCGGTGAAGGACGGCGAGAGCATCTCGAAGGCGAGCACGGCGCCCGTGGGGAGGTGCTTGGCGAGGTCCGCCGTGCTGCTCAGCGCCTTACCGACGACGGTCGTCGCGCGCGCAGTCTGCGCGCCATTGCCGCTGGCCGACGGCAGCAGCGGCGCCTCTGCGTCGCCGCCAGACTGTCGTGACGATGCCATTACCACGCCTGCCTGTCTTCCGCTTGGGATATCGCTTGTTCCCGTGCAGTAATGCAGGAAGCATGGGGTTCAAGACATTTTAGCTGGCATGAGGAATGGAATTGTATGCTGTATTGACGCAGAAGCAAGGAACATTAGTGATGCGCTGTGGCGTGCGATTCGGGACACTAATGAACCACTCACTAACGCAAAGAAGCCCGAGTTTGTTTGCTAAGCTTGCACAAGGAGGTATGGGCGTATGGCCATCTCAGTGACATCGTCCACGAGGCTCCGCAAAGTCTGTTGGAGTAACTAGTTCAATATGAAGAGGGAATCTGTTTAAAAAGTCAAATGGAAAGTCACATTTGGAGAGGTGTTGTAGTTGCTCTTACTTTGCAGGCTGTGCCAAGGACCTCTGAAAGTCTGAAGCATACTCTGTCCGCAAAAGGTGAAATGCGAATCCATTTTGCAACTCAGGTTTCGGCTAGTTTCTAATGATAGCATGCAAGTTTCTAATGATAGCATAGTTTGGCTTAATAGATTCGTCTAGCAACATCCAATCCATCTTTATAATTAGTTTTATATAATAATCACGTTTGGTCCTCTTAATTAGCATTAGTAACAAATTTATATAATAATCACGTTTGGTCCTCTTAATTAGCATTAGTAACAAAACCTCATGCGAAGAGGACTAACCAAAAATAAATTATCTATCGCATCGAGACAAAAAATGCAGGCTTATCCCACCACCAAAAGCACATGTAAGTAACGGAAAGCAAGAAAAATGATTGGGATGAAGAAAGCGACGAGATATCAGCAAGCAAAAACCCAAAGTATAATTAAACAATTTCACCACTTGGTCATCATAATCCAAAGCAACCACAGCTAATTAGACAGCAGGTGGCAAAGCATCCAATGCATAGCACTGGAATAGATATTCAAAGCTCAAAGCCTTGTCTATAAGCTGTTCCGGGAACCTAACATTTCACATCAGCAAAATTTGAAGGCTACATAGTCGGAAAGTGAACACTGGCTCAGTACAAACGCCATCTTCCAGACTACGATCTAGTCTCCCTTCTTGCGGAAGGAGCAGCCCTCAGTGAGCCTGGCCTTTCCTCCAGTTGGCTGGCAGAGGACAGTCTGGCAGCTTGGGCACACCACAACAGTCTGGGAGTGGCTGAAAACAGTGGTTCTGCAAAACAAATTCAAAATCAGGAGTCAGGAGACAAGAAAAACATGTTAGCAGCAAAATCAGTGCAACAAAGTTCATAGCACATTTAATGTATCAGTGCAACAATGTACTAGCATGCATTGACGTCAATATCCAACTTATCCAAGCATACAAGTAGCAAAAAAATATATTATTAAGTGACATGACCACATACTCAATCCAAAATTTGTGACTGTTTAAAAGTTTTAGGTAGAATGCACAAAAATTGTAGTTTAACAAAGATAAGGTACAACAATCCAATACATCTTCTCAAATACCAAACTAACGGGAGCTTGCTACCATACAAAGTACACCAAGAGCAACTTATCATAGTAGATTATTAAGGAATGGATTTGTTAACTACCTGCTAACTCTGATATTCAAAAATTTCAAGTTCCAAAAAGTGTAGGAGGAAACTAGTTGACAATTATAAGCCCGGATGGCTTTCCTAGTTGTAAATAACTCGTTACAATAAGTATATATAACCTAATAAACCACTAAAATCATATAACTTGCCACAGGTCCTACACTACCATTTAAGAAAAATAACGACTAACAATAGCAATTACAGAAATCCTACCAATGTGGCCGCAAAGTTGTAAAACCTCAGTGTGGAAAAGCATGTGTTACAGATGGCTTCACAATTTCAAGCATCAGGGCAGGTGTCGTGGCTATACTAGAATCAATCTAAGTAAATAATACCATGACTAGAATCAATCAACGATGATAACTAAAGACTATCATAATCTACAACGAACTACGTAGATCTAAACCTAGAAACGAGGCTGGAGGAACAGTAAAACTTACATGCTAAAGCACCCCTGGCACTTGACGTCCTGCAACACGTCAAGGAGATTTCACAATTAATGCATCGGAAAAGAACCCAAAAAAAAAAAGGTGAACGAAAAATGGGTAGCTTTCGCCCCCACCAAAGAAACGGGAAAAAATTAGAGATAAGAACACGCACCATGAAGAAAGAGTTGGGGGACTGGACGAGGCGCTTCTTTTTGTGCTTCAGCTTCTCGAGCTCCGCCGGTGGGTTGAGCAGGTCGATGTCGTTCTGGAGCACCTGTGCAAGGAATCAATCTCATAATCAGATCGAGAACGATGGGGGTTCGGATCTTGTAGAGGACGTAGAGGAAAACGAATCTCATAATCAGATCGAGAACGATGGGGGTTCGGATCTTGGAGAGGACGTAGAGGAAAACGATCAGAACATACCATCTTGCAGTGCTTGCTTGAGCCCGGCGGCGGTGGAGAGGAACGGGGAGGTGCTCTAGATGGAGGCGACGAGCGGCGGCTGTGCTGCGGCGGACGAGTCTGAGGCGAGAGGGTTTTCGCGGAGCGTGTGGTTGTCACTTTATAGCAAGATCTGGAGATTCTCGGCCGTCCGATCGTGTTGGCTCGCCATCTGGACCTTTGGAGTGATACGGCCTTGCACAATGGGCCGGCTGGTTGTATTGGACTGTTGGGCTTGACCTGGTAATGGGTTGGGCCGGAATCCTACAAAAATAAATGACATTTTTATTTTTTTCGATTTTTCAAAAATATACTACGGATCTCAAATTTAGCAAAACTAGAGCCCTGTTTGGATACAAAGGCTAAAGTAGAGAGCTAAACTTTAGCTCATTTTGCTGTTTGGTTACATAGGCTAAACTGCAGCACATAGATGTCAAAATGTCTCATTTACTTCTAATAAATGCAGATGGAAAGAAGGTTGGCGCATGGGGGAGGGGCAGAGGTGGAAAAAGAGGTCGTTTAGCCCAGGCCTAGGCGTTTGGTTCTAACCGAACCGATCGGTTCGGTTCTTCGGTTCTTTGAGAATTTCGGTTCCCACAAATAGGAACCGAAGAGAGAACCGTTCGGTTCGGTTCCGGTTCTGACCGAGGGAACCGATGTACAGTAGTCAAGCATGCAAAATCTTGAACTCGGTCTAAAATTCAAGCACAAATCAACAACATCAACACAAAAAACAAAATCAGAGCGAGTTAATGCCCCAAAATCGATGAGATGGGAGAGGAAGAGCTGTTGCCGGCCGCGGACTGCTTGCTCTGGTTTTGAGTGAGGATGGAGGGAGGTGAGAAGAAGGACGGCCGCCTGGCCGGGCGGGGGCGGGACCTGAGGACGAGGGCGGCAGGCGGCGGTGGCTCGCCACCGGCCTGACCACAGCGCGGGGACAGACGGGCAGACGGCGCCACGACGGGCCGGGCGCAGCGGCGGCGGGTGCTAGGTGCAGCTGCGGCGGGGCTAGGCGCAGCGGAGGGCAAGCGGCGGGGGCTAGGGCGGGCACAGCGGCGGCGGCCGGCGGAGGGCGCAGCGGCGGCGGTCGGCGGAGGGCGATTGGCGCGGTTGGGGTCTGGGAATGGGCGTCGGTGGCCATGGGGAGCTAGGGTTTGTATATTGTTATTAGGCTTTTGGTAAGTTGGGCCGTAGGAATTGGGCTGAATGTGTTGATGGGCTGCTTGCTCGGTTCTTGGGTTAACCGACGAAAAGAACCGGGGTATTCGGTTCTCGACATTCCGAAACCGAACAGGAACCGATTTTCTATTTGGTTCCAGTTCCCGGTTCTTTCGGTTCGGTTCTCGGTTTTTTTTGCTCAGGGCTAGTTTAGTCCTCATTAGCCCACTTTAGCATACTTTGGGTCGGCTAAGGATTTTTGGAGGCTAAAGTTCAGCCCTAAACTTTTAGCTCACCTGTTTGGATGCAAAAGTGCTAAAATAAGGCTAAAGTGGAGAGGCTAAACTTTAGCCTCATGTAAACAAACAGGGCCTAGTACAACCGTCGTACCCCATGGCGGTAGGGACCAACCGCCATGAGGCACGATAGTTGGAGGTGCTACAATGTCCAACTGTCGTGGGTCACGGCGGTTGTGAACATTACCCTCCGCGCGGGGGGTACTGTAGCACCAGCAACCGTCGCACCTCATGACGGTAGGGTCAGTCTGTATTCAAAAAATCGTAACTTTTTTTATGAACACGAATGGAGATAACTTTATATGAAATCTGTAGCTTTCGACGAGATCTATAACTTTGTAGTTCAAACTTTTTTCATTTGAAGTCGTCTCAAGGCTCAAATAATTGATATACTGTTCAGATCTGGATACCGAAAACTGAGATCTGGACATTATATCAATTATTTGAGCCTTAAGATGACTTCAAATGAAAAACGTTTGAACTACAAAGTTATAGATCTCGTCGAAAGCTACAAGTTTTATATAAAGTTTATCTCCATCCGAATTCATACAAAAAAGTTACGATTTTTTGAAAACAGACTAACCCTGCCGCCATAGGACACAACGGTTGCAGGTGCTACAGTACCCACGCGGAGGGTACTGTTCACAACCGTCGTGGCCCATGACAGTTGGACACTATAGCACTTCCAACCGTCGTGCCCCATAGCGGTTGGTCCCTACCGCCATGAGGTACGACAGTTGAAGTATAGTTTTGCTAAATCTGAGATCCATTGTATATTTTTGAAAAATCGAAAAAAATAATATTAAAAAATAAAAATTTCAAAATAAATGATGATCAAATCGTTTAATTTTGTATGCAAATTGAATATCAGAGTGACTGGTGCATATTTGCATGGTAACTTGAATTATGCACCAAAAATAAAACTTATGCAAAGACCAGCCTCCAGCAGCTCTAAACTTAGATTTCAGGGGCAAAAATGTGGTATGGCCCTTGTGTTTTTATTAGCAACATAATTTTTTAGCAACTGATGTAACTGTGTGTTTGGTTGGAGGTTGGGGCGGGTTGGGATGGAGCGAACCCGCTCCCGTAGCTGTTTGGATGGAGATGATGAGGGTTGGATTGGCTGTAGAGGGGAATATTCTCCTCAAATGCGGGTTGGACTCCTCCCTCGAAATCTGGTGGACAAGCCGCTCCAACCGGGTCGGCCATCTCCCATCGCCCTCCGTCTTCTCCGTCTCGAGGAGCGCTGCCCTCTGTGCAAGGATCCGGGAGGAAGGAGCGGCGGCCGCTCGCCCAAGCCTCCGAGGGCCCAGGCGCAGCACCCGTGACCCCAGGCCCGCGGTGGAGCTCGCCCAGGCCGGTGGTTGTGACCCTAGGCCCGCGGCGAAGCTCGCTGTCGTACGAGCATCCTAGGGCCCACCACAGGGATAGGCCTGCTCGTGAGATAGGTACCCGCAGGACTCTCTATCTACCTGTGGGCCGCAGCTTCTGAAGACGTGGCGCACTCGAACTACTCAAGACTACACAGGGATAGTACTAGACTAGGAAAGCTTGTCATGTACACCACCTATATCTACTCCTAGTCGTACCTGACTAGTATCCTTGTACCAAACCGACTTGTAACCCTGCCTCCTGTGCAATATAAGGTGAGGCAGGGACCCCCCAAACAACACCTGAATCATACGCAATCAATCAAGAGCCACGCAGCATACAGGACGTAGGGTATTACGCTCATTGCAGCCCGAACCTGTCTAATTGTGTGCCCCGTGTCTCACCATCGAGTTCCTAGTCTCGGCGATCCCCACCGCACAATCAACTACCTTAGGCACCTCCTGGGTAGGTTTGCCGGGATTAAACACTGACAGCTGGTGTGCCAGGTAGGGGATCTCGTCGTAGATCCGACGGCGAACTCGATGGCTTCAATCACCATCAAGCCCACCGTCGCTTTCGAGAAAGGCGACACCTTCGTCTTTGGCTCTTGGGTTTGCATCGCAGACGACGTCGGGTCCTTCCTGCGCTTCCTGGCGGCAACCCCGGAGGCAAGCTCCACATCCACTGCGCTTCCTGAAGCCCCGATGGACAATCTCGTCGAAAGTTTCGGCGAAATTTCGGTCTCTGACCACATCAGCGAGTTCCAGTCGGAGTCCGAGTACAACTCGACTACGACTCAAGATTGGATCGAACCACACAAGCTCTCTCCCGAGCCTGTGTCTGGTCCGGTCTACCTGCCCCAGCCGCTCCTCTTCGAACACTGCTCCATGAGCGACGCCTACCAGGCTGCACTCCTTGCGCTCCGTCTGTCAGTGTTTTGGCCACTGAGCCTACCAAGGGGGTACCTGAGGTAGTAGATTGTGCGGTGGAGGATCACCAAACCTGGAACTCGAAGGTATGCGCGAGGACACGAGACACAAATTTATACAGGTTCGGGCCGCCAGAGTAGCGGACCCTACGTCCTGTTTGGAGTATCATGTATGGCACCCTGCGCTTGGGTGTTCCCCGGAGGGGTTGGGGATCTATCCTCCTAGGTACTCGACCCTCTTTATATAGTCTAGGGGGTGTGTCCCTAGTCGGTTACAAGATAGGAGTCCTAGTAGAATTACATGGTACGAGTCCTAGTAGGATTACAAGGATCTATGGTATGAGTTCGTATTCTTCCACGTATGGGTACCCAGAGTGTATGGTCGACAAGCCCCGAGCAGTTTGTAGTCTTGAGCAGCGAGTTCGAGTAGTTTTGATCATCTTGAGTACTGCTAGCCAAAGTCTTCAATAGTATTTGAATTTCCAAAAGAGTGGAATGTGCTCTAGTTCATCTATGAGTACTTTTGAATCCTCCCCGAGTAGTTCCCAGGCGTCCCCGAGTTCTAACCCAGGAAGTCTCCAAAAAATACTCATTTTGTCTTGAAATCTTGATCTATATGGAGGTGCAATTTGCAAAAATCGCACTCCATATGGAGTGCAGCCCTCGAGCCTGAGTTTGAATCGAAGAATCAAGCTGAGGGTTAATCTTGAAGTCTTGATCAATATGGAGGTGCAATTTGTAAAAATCACACTCCATATGGAGTGTAGCCCCCGAGCCTGAGTTTGAATCGAAGAATCAAGCTGAGGGTCAATCTAGAGTCTACATCTTCCGTCTTGAAAAAAGAGGTTGATGATTGTAGCATAGTAGCCCCCGAGCCTTGAAGTGATTAGATATAATCAGTCCAAGGGTCTTCAATTCACGAAAGCCGTCATCCGAGTACTCTTGTAGCGTCTAGCCCCCGAGATTATGTGCCAAGTGAGCCGCATGAGCCATGTCGAGTAGTAATTGGAGTTGAGCCCTGAGCTGAAGTGGAGTATGCTGAAGTTGTCGTTGAGTAGTAATTTGGCGTGAAGCTGTTGAACTTGAGAAGTAGCATAGACTACTCGAGTCGTCTTCGAGTTGTAATGTTGCTGTCAGAGCGGACTTTAGACGCGACCGTGGTCGACTTTATGTCGTCAGCATACTTTAGACGTGATCGTAGTGGATTTTATGCCGTCAGCATACTTTAGTTGTTGTTGCAGACAATAGATGCGACCGGAGTCGACTTTTAGATTACTGCACGGAGTGGACTTTAGAATGCGACCGTGGTCCACTTTGTGATGCGACTAGAGTAGTCGAGTTTGTGCCGCGCGGGGCGGACTTCGAAAGCGACTTGAGTAAGTCGACTTTATGATGCGACTAGAGTAGTCGACTTGGAGATGCGACTTGAGGAAGTCGACTTTGTGATGCGACTAGAGTAGTCGACTTGAAGATGCGACTTGAGTAAGTCGACTTTAGATTGCCGCGCGGAGCGGACTTTAGAATGCGACCGAAGTCGACTTTGTGCCACGCGGAGCGGACTTTAGAATGCGACCGAAGTCGACTTTGTGCCGCGCGGAGCGAACTTTGGATGCGACTTGAGTAAGTCGACTTTATGCCGCGCGGAGCGGACTTTGAGTACTTCGAGCCAAGAATGAAACCCGAAACACAAAGCTAAAAAGCCAAGAATGAAAAACATGTTCCGGAAGGTAAGAAAGTGAATTAAAAAATAGAAAATGAATTGTTTTGCCTCCGGTGCTGTCTGGAAAAAATACATTGCGTCGAGTACAATGTCTGGATACACTATTGAGTAATAGTGTCTTAAGTACTACTGAGGCATTGAGCCTAGTGAGATAGTACTCGCAAGAATGTTCCGAAGAACGAGTAAGACCGTAGGAGATAGTGTGATGAACTTATTCTTGTTGTAGCAGCAACTTGTGTTAAAATTCCACTAAGACCCTACTATGAAAGGTGTTACTCTAGGCCGCAACCTCTTAATTAAATAGAACAAGGACACCATGTGCCACTTATTGCTCTATACGACACGGAGTCGTCTGGAGAGGGTTGTCGTGACCCCCTACGAGTAGTCGCAGCCGAAGCCGTCTGGAGAGGGTTATCGTGACCCCCTACGAGTAGTGGTAGCCGAAGCCGCCTGGAGAGGGTTATCGTGACCCCCTACAAGTAGTCGCAGCCGAAGCCGCCTGGAGAGGGTTGTCGTGACCCCCTACGAGTAGTTGCAAGGACCGGACCCAAAAGCTGCTTACAGCTGAGTAGTCGCCTGGATCCGAAAACCGTTTACAGATAGGTAGTTGTCTAGACCTGAGAATCACTTACAGCCTGGGATCAGCATAGAAGCAGGAACCCGGAGTAAGGATCGGATGGTAACAGGAAGGCCTAGAGTATGGATCGGCACGGTAACAGGGAGACCCAGGGTAAGTGTAGCACAGGCAGAGTGCGAGAGTACTTAGGGCCATGCATTTCAGACCCATGGTACAGAATGTGATGACCGCGTGCAGCTAGGTACCATCGTTGCCAGGACGTAATAGCTACTTACAGCTAGGTCCCATGGAAGCTTATACACGTAGTATGCTGCCGGAGCGGGCGAAGGTGCGACCGGAGTCGACTTTAGATTGCCACGCGGAGTGGATTTTGAGATTGCGACTGAAAAAGTCGACTTTATGCCATTTAAAATGGACTTTGGATGCGATCGGTGTCGACTTTTAGATTGCCGTGCGGAGCGGATTTTAGAATGAGACTAGAGTAGTCAACTTTGAGATGCGACTTGAGTAAGTCGACTTTAGATTGCGACTTGAGTAAGTCGACTTTGTGCCGCGCGGAGCGGACTTTAAAAGTTTCCTCCTTGGGATAGTCCTCGAGTTGATGAAGTAGGCTCGTGGTGACTTGGTCAATATACCCCAAGAGTAGTCGGCAGAGTGTAGCTCTCGTGAAAAAATCCGTTGAGAAGCGTACACCAAAAAGTAATCCTTGGCGTGTTGTCCTGCATGCGCAAAACAAGCCAAAGAAGAAGAAAACGTAATCATTGAAATAAATGACGTACTGATACTGCAGGAGCAGTTTGGAGATGTGACCGAAGTCAGCTTGTACCGCCGGAGCGGGTTTGAATGAACTCGTGGACGAGTGTTGACGAAGACGTGGTGGCTGATGATGGAGTTGCAATGGTTGTTGGTGAAGCCGACTAGTCGGAAGTGGATACGACTAGTTGTTGGGGGCGTAGAAGTCGTTCTCGACTAGTTTTCTAGTCGAAACTAGCCGAGAAGAGTAGCCAAAATGGTCGACGGTGAGTTGGTACGACCGCGAGACGATGTCGTGGCGGCGCACGGCGTTGTCGAGGTAGAGCCGGTGCGGGACCGTGTGTCCTGACGCACAACATTGGCGTAGTGGAGCCAGTGCGACCGGACGACGAGTAGCCGAGCCACAAGACGGAGTGACCGAGCGCATGGCGAGAGCCAGTGCGACCGACCGATGAGAAGTCGAGCGGCGAGACGGTGCGTCCGGATGCACGGCATAGGCGCAGTAGTGCCGGTGCAACTGGACGACGAGTAGTCAAGCCGCGAGACAGAGTGACGGGGTGCACGGTAAGAGCCAGTGCGACCGACCAAAGAGTAGTCGAGCGGCGAGACGGTGCGTCCGGATGCACGGCATAGACGCAGTAGAGTCGGTGCAACCGGACGACGAGTAGTTGATCCACGAGATGGAGTGACCGGGCGCACGGCGAGAGCCATTGCGACCGACCGACGAGAAGTCGTTCGGATGCACTGCATAGGCACAGTAGCGCCGGTGCAACCGAACGATGAGTAGTTGAGCTACGAGACGATGTGACCGGGCACACGGCAAAAACCAGTGCGACCGACCGACGAGAAGTCGAGCGGCGAGACGGCGCGTCCGGATGCACGACATAGGCGCAGTAGAGTCGGTGCAACCGAACGATGAGTAGTGGAGGTCAAGCCAGTGCGAGATGCACGGCATAGGCGAAGTAGCTGATGACGAGCAGCGCGAGGAGCCGAGGCATCCGGACGCATGACGTAGTTGAAGTAGTTGTACTTGCGTACATCTTCCCGTGTGCAACAAGCAAAGAACTTGAAGCTTCTAGGTGTAGTTTTGCGTGTGCATGTAGCAGGATCCCCTCCAATTTGCTAGGCACGTGGAGCTGTTGGAGTTTGATGGGACACGTGCAATTTACCTGGTGATGTGCGGCAGCCGTATAAAAACAGAGGAACCAGTAGATGCTCTTCAGGTGCTTGCGCCACGAAAGTCTACGATTAAATTTTTCACCCGCACGAGGCAGCAACTCGAAGCTTTGTTCCTTCGATGCATGTGCAGGCGTCGCTCGCAGATTGGTGCTCTGCTTTGAACTCTGTTTTTTTTCACGAAATCCGTGTGTGGGATACCGCCGTAAGGTCTGGAGCCAACAACGAGTTGGATGCGAACTTGATCGAATCGTCGTCTGGTCAGACTCCAACTCGGCGACTTCATTTGTACCACGGGAACGCACGAACCCGGACGAGGGATAGGGAGCCGAATCCGTCTTTGACTTGATATCGATGCAAACTCGACGAATAGAAAATATGGAATTGATCCTGCCTTCCGGGAACTCGAGGCAGCGACACGACGAGATTAGTTGTTGCGACAACCATTACGCCGTACCGATGAGTAGATTGACTTTTTGCTGATCGGTTCTTCAAGCTCGCCCGATGATCTTGATGACCACCCCTACCTGGCGTGCCAGCTATCAGTGTTTTGGCCACTAAGCCTACCAAGGGGGTACCCAAGGTAGGAGATTGTGCGGTGGAGGATCACTAGACCTGGAACTAGAAGGTATGCGCGGGGACACGAGACACAGATTTATACAGGTTCGGGCCGCCGGAGTAGCGGACCCTACGTCCTGTTTGGAGTATCATGTATGGCGCCCTACACTTGGGTGTTCCTCGGAGGGGTTGGGGATCTGTCCTCCAAGGTACCCGACCCTCTTTATATAGTCTAGGGGCGGGTTCCTAGTCGGTTACAAGATAGGAGTCCTAGTAGGATTACATGGTACAAGTCCTAGTAGGATTACAAAGATCTATGGTATGAGTTCGTATTCTTCCACGTATGGGTACCCGGGGTGTATGGTTGACACCGTCGCCAAGGCAAGGAGCCCGTCTTCGAGTACTCGTCGAACTCGGACAGCAACCTTGAGGACCAGGAGTGTCCGAAGACCAGTGGAGGGTCGCTCCTTAGTGATGAGTGATTAACAATGTTGTGTGGACTGGTGCTTGGCTCAGTGTGCAGGTACAGGTTGCGGCTTGACTCGTGTTGGTGCAGGTGCAGAACAAGCGGGAAAGGCCTTAGTCGTGGTGGCTTCCGGGTGATGGAGAGGCAAGTAGGCTTGGTTCGATGGACCCGGTGGCCGATGGGGTCAAGTGCGAGCCGTGCGGTGCAAGACGAGCAAGTTGAAGTGATGGACATGGGCCGGTGCAAGGTAGCGGTTCAAGGCCGAACCTTGCACGCGGGGTTTGGTTGTTTGCCCATAACCATCGGTGGACGGTTTCTTGGTTTGGGCCTCAAAACCAAGGCCGGAGGCTCAACGCGACAGAGATGGTGATCCGGGAGCGTGGGGAAGCTTCGAGGTGGGGGCACGTGGCGTGATCGCGGGGCTTGCGTTGAGGCTAAGCAAGTCCGCGGTGGAAGCGTGTCCACTCAATGGGAATATCCGAAGACTTGACCAAAATGCCCCTGTGGGGTGTGTATCTTAAGTTTAAGTTGTAGGGGTAGCGTGGTCATTTGCCTCCTCCAGTGGACTTTATATATATAGCGAAGAGGTGGATGGCATCTCTCTCTAGCTCTGGACTCGCTCTGGACTGCTTCTTTTCCCAGTATTTCCTTAGGGTAGATTCTTGTATAGACTCTGACCTCTGGATGTATGGAAGCATTCGGCGTTGTGGTTCAATCCCTCTCTTAGCCCCTTGTGATTTTCGTGTCATTTCCAGAGCTATTTTCGGGTGTTTTCGTTCTTCGCTCGATTCGTTGATTTGAGGGCGTTTTTCCTCGGATTTCTTTGAGGGGATCATGGGTGGATGCCTTGTGCATCTTTGGGTGTGATCTTGACCCTTCAAATGCCGGGAAATCCCTTCGATTTGCGAGTTCTTGGAGAAACCCGAGTTCTTGGAGGTTGTTCATGTGATCCGCAATTTCCGGTGATTTAGTGAGTTAGAGGTCGAGATTTTTGGGTATAGCTTCACCAAGTGATGCTTCTCATCTCCCCCAAATCTTGTCTCAAGAGCTCAAGTGGTTTGGGAGATCTGGTGATAGCTTGGAGGAGTTGACCTCGCGCACGGGCTGTTTCTGCTTCTGTCCGACCCGTGCAGATAGTCCGCGAGTGGCTGGCAGACAGTCCGCAAGGGCCCTGACAGCTCTGCTGTTCGTCGTGTTCTTCGTGAGTTCTTGCGTGCTCGTGTTTCGATCTGTTGCCTCAGGTGTTTTTTGGTTGCACGGAGTTTGCGGACGGTCCGTACTCGAGTGCCAGACGGTCCGCGGGTCCATCGCGGACGGTCTGATTTTCCGGGGTGCATTTCTGGAGGTTCTGTCCGCAATTTCATACAGTTCGCAGTGACCGTGCAGACAATCTGCCCTGACCATCCAGACAGTCCGCCTGTACCATCCGGATTGTCCGCGTGGGCTTTTGCAGACTTGCTCCATCACTACTAGGAATGATGCCTTGGCCAACGCCTATATTTGGTTGCAATATGACAATTTTGGTTGCAACTGGAATCAATTGCATCTAAGTTTTTTGGTCGACATATGGTTGCAATTGGAACAGTGTATTAGCCTCAGGCAACTATTTGATGTGGCGTTACAACATATTTTGCTATTACAACGAACAAAAAATCCTAATGCAACCAATACTTGGTTGCAAGAACAAACGTTGCAACGAACAAATTTGCCTAATGCAACCAACACTTCGTTGCAAGATCAAATATTGCAACGAACAAAATAGCCTTATGCAACCAATACTTGGTTGCAAGAACAAATATTGCAATGATTAGATTGGTTGCCTAAGGTTCTATTGCGACGAAACACTTGGCTGCAATATTTCATGATTGCCACAAACGAATGTGTTGCAATAGAAAAGTATTGCCACTCCAAAACTACGCGGGCTTATGGTCATATTACCACGAAGTGTGATCCATTGCATTACATTGCTTTTGCAACATATCAGATATGGTGGCAATAGATGATATGGTAATGCAACGAACTAGTCTTCGAGGTAATATACGTAGGTTGCAACGAATTTGTGTTGGTGGTAAGAGAGGTCACATGCAACAAACAATTGTTGGTGTCAATAGTTGATATGATAATGCAACGAACTAGTCTTCGAGGTAATATATAGAAGTTGCAGCGAATTTGTGTTGGTGGCAATAGAGGGCACATGCAACAAACAATGGTTGGTGGTAATAGATGATATGATAACGCAAGACATAAAGTTCGTCGCAATAATGCATATTGCAACCAAAATAAATGGTCGCCTATTATTCTATCGTAACGAGGGGAATTTGAAAGTAGTTTTTAAATTATTTACGCAGGAAAAGAACATCACATATAATAATTGATACATTCATTAATTTAAATTTTGTCTCAAACTGAAGTATCACATAATGACAAACATTCTGGTTTAAAGAACATGACGACAACTAACAAAATAAGGACACCATATTTAACTAAGTTCACAGCATTGTTTAGCATATAATAAATCGTTCCAAAAATGATTTCGTTGGTTGCTCCATGCCCCATCAGCTACACCATCATAAATAACTTTGTAACTTGTCATTCTTGTTGGTGCCGGCCATCAACTTGCAGCCATAGAAGCTTTCTCTAATTGTTTTGGCTGTCCGAGTTTCTCTGTGATTCATGAAAACATATATGTTTAAAATCATGGAGTAATTAGCAATCATTGGACAAGTGCAATTGAGATCAAACATTTCCAAGCACATTCAACCATGCTGGGAAAAAACTGCTAGGAAAAAATGTTTAACAATTCATTCTATAAATAAATTCTATGAGAATTCAATGGGACACTAGAGTTGTGAAATGTAGTTTATTTTTCCCCGCACATTAAACATAATCAATAGCAACAGATCATCTTGAATGTAAAGTGCAAATCAACTGTAGGTAGTAAAGAAATTGGAATGGCAAAGTTTATTAAATACACATGGTAAACATCACTTGTTTCTTTACTGGAGGGCATAAACAACACAAGGCATAGGCAAAAATCTAGCAATGACATGGTGAACATCATGTGCAGATCAAGTTATTAGGATTCAAATCAAAACATTATTCATACCTTCTTTTTCTGATTACGAGTCCTCAATAGTTGATCAGAACTAACAAAATTCATCAATGCCGATCCAGCAACAACATTAGTTTTTGAAAAAATATTCCTAGCTGAAGTACTCTTTGGTTTTATGGTCTGAGGTGCAACAACTTCCTTTTCTGTAGTCGTCACGCTTTGTGGTTCAACAGTCTGCCACAAAGGAACTTTAGTGTAAACAAAATGTAGTTCATTTGGAAGCATGTGTGGGGATCAGCCTGTACAACAGAATTACCTGTACTATAGCATCAGCCTCTAAGCGTGGTGGTGTGATGAAGTTCTGTTCAGTAGGTCCATTTGAAACCTATGTGGGGATGCTGGTTCCAGACATAGCCTGTGCAGGATAGAAGGAGATGGAAATTAAAGGAGTACAATGGTAAAACAATAGTTGAAACATGTTTTAAAGGGGTACCTATTGCAAAAGCTGACGGAATTCTACCCTCAGTTTTTTCATTTGTTTCTTACTTTCTTCCTTATCTTTTTCCCTTGCTGAAGCTTCATTTGCAAGTTGTTCTTTTAGTTCTCGAACCTCTTCTTGGTGCTGCATTCTTTCTTCTTGGGCAGAAGATTCAACACGAGTTGCATCTTCTTCTCTTTGTTTTAGTAGAGCTATTCGTGTTGGATATTTCGCCATGTATCCACGTCCATGAGACTTGTATGATGATTTTATTCCAAGAGTTTTTGAGTAGTTGACTTGGAAAACTAAGTTTTCCTCCTCAGCCGTAAGGAAAGGCCTATCCTTCCCTCTTTCTGCATTGTTAACTTTGATGCAAGCTTTTTCCTAGGTGTAACATTTCAAAGAAATTAGGAGCATGTCAGATTCAACAATTCCAAATTTTAAGGTAAAGATGTTGTAATTTTAATGATGGAAACATACACAATGACTCACACAAACATCCCTAGCTTCATCAGATGCCCATTCCCCATTCTTATTGGTGTGAGTAGTCATCCAAAGTTGCAGATCAGTAGGTTGTTGAGCATTAGCATGGTTTGTCTAAGGTGCTAAAATGTAGCATTAGGTGATGAACATATATTTCTGAAAGTAATCTGAGTTAATGTAGTTATTACCTGTTCGAAACGAATCTGAGAAAATGGTTTTGCTCCCGAGACATGCTTAGTCTTTTGTTTCTTTCGGATTCCCGAATTCTTTGTGCTAATTTTCTACAAAAGGTGTATGAGCAAAGCATGGTCAATTGCATTACAAAACTGGAATTAATAACGAATTTGGTCTCAAAGAAACATGGAAGCTCTCACATCCAAAGTATTGGATCAAGTAGTACCACTCCACGATGTCTAAGTCCTCAGGCTTATGCTTCATACGTTCAGCTTCAGTGGAGTATGCCTTGTATGTAGAACTAAATGAAGCTCTCCATCCTTTGTACCTCTCTTGGGCAACTGTCAATATCTTTTCACTAGCATCTTCAACATCGTCTAAGTCCCAAATTTTATGTTTCAATGTAATGATCAATATAACAGTAAAGTAGATGCATTTAATTCATTAGATTTGGCTAAAGCTCAGAATTTACTTACCATCATCTCTTTTACTATTTTTTGTTTTACAATTTGCTTGACATTCTTCCAAGATTTCACACCTATAAGTGGAGTTTTTTTCCTGGTGAACACTACAATCTCATCCACAAATGTACGACTGTTGTCACCACAGACTCCACCCGTCAATGCATCAAATGAAATTTTTAATTTCTGAGTTCCGCTCTTGATTCTATTTGCAGTTGCTTTATAACCTTTGAGACATCCACGTCGACGGGTTTTGGATGTACCTATTTCACATTTGAGACATATATATCACACATGATCATCAAAATAGTTTACAATGTACATCTTAAAAAGAAGAGAGGAAAACAGATACCATTACCTTCTTTTGGTTTTCTTGCATGAGATGGCCTATTATTATTGTTTGATCTCCTCCTTTCCTGATTTCCCTCACCTCCCTCACCTTGTTGATCATTATCTGTATTTGTCTGTTCTTCTAATAACGATACTACACAGAACCAAAAAAATAACATATATCAATTAATTTATTCAATGAACAAGTATGTGATGATGTGATATGAAAGAAATTTATTTACGCATATGGCGACGCCGGCCTGTGTGCCTGAGCCATTCCTTGAATGTATCGATTGTTTCGTCCCTGAAGTCATCCCTAAAGTTTGTGAATCATGATCCCCAAATGCAATTGTCAAAACAACATTATATCCGATCCTAACCAATTTAAGGAGTTATGCAAATATTGAGTATACCTATTTCTGGGTCTTCCTCTTGCATTTGTACTAACCAAACCTTGTAGGCATCAAGCAACTTATTTGTACTAGTCTCAGCATGTCTTCGCTTCCCCTCCGGTTGTTTAATTGGCGTTATGCTGACAGTACCTTGAACTTGGGGCTCCTTTGACATTATCAACCTGATTTTATTTAAAAACAACAATTTAATTTGGTAGAACAAGGGCATGCAGCAACAAAGTCTAGTATAAAATGGTGAATTCAGAACTGTATATGACTAAACTAACTATAAACATGGAAAAAAACAAAGTCTCTGATCAGTAGACATTATCAACCTGATTTCCTTGTCCTTAGCATTGTCATGTAGCATTTGTTCTGCATGTCGTGAATATTCGATGGGCTCAACTGTAGCTACATCGCCTCCGCAACGCTTCTTGTAGTATAAATAGTCCCTTGATCCATAGCCAAATTGTTCCTTGAAATAGATCAGGTTATGGAATGCGAGGTGAACTCTATCGACTTCAAAGTCGATAAATTCATCCTCCTCTTCAGCATGCCCCTTCAATTGGAAATAAATTGTCCACATTTCATCCGTCAATGGTTCACTGCATATAATACATAGAAAGATTAGCACGTGCTGCTCATTATACTATGAGTTCTCACAGTATGATCTAAATATAAAACTATAATTAAATTAGGTTTAATAAGGACATGCATTCAACAATTAAGTTTAGCATAAAGGTGAATTCATGAAACAGACTTGGTTTCTCGGTTGCAATATATATATATATATATATATATATATATATATATATATATATATATATATATATATATATATATATATATATATATATATATATATATATTAGTAGACTAGGGCTTCTACTAGTAATTGAAAGCCCCTGCCAAACCAACCCACACCTGGTCCAACCCAACCAGCATCCCGGATCCGCGGGGCCCAGGCAGGACTGCCGCGCACCGCACCACGTGCGCACCCGCCCTCGCCCCGTCACTCACCCGCACACGTGGGGTCCCCGCGTCCCACACGTCTGCCGTGCGGGCACATATCGTATGTTTATATACAAATAGCCATACAAACATCATGTTCTCCTTTCCATCAATTTTATTGGTTAATCAATTGCTTCATTTGAACAATCCGAAGATCTATCAATATGTATGACATTAACCAGCACATTTTATCACTTCGTTTCTGTTGTCTTTTCACTCTTGTTCATCAATTTCTGTACTCACATTTCAGTGAAAAGATTATATGATAATGCGCGACTGTTTCATATGACGATATAGGTACATATCATTATTTACTAAGGTCTGTATTCAGTGTGTATTTGACTGTATGTATGACGCTAGTCATATAAATGACTAGTTAATGGAGTTTATATGACGTACGGATTAATCCCTATAAATATGACACGACATTCACATGGTTCGTGAGTTAGGTTGTTTGGTCAAATAGTTATTTTCTCAACGCATTTATCAATGTTGCATATTATGCAAACCATCATTTTGTATCCAATGTGGATTCGTTAATTCGGTTCACTATTTAAAAAATTGTCTTTCATTTTCACCAAGTTTATATGCCGCCTATCATTAGTTTGTATGACACAAAGGTATGTATGCCCGTTGTTAAGGATTATATAGGAGGGGTAGTTTCTGTTATAATCTGTCCAAATTTATATGACGGCTTTTACTAGTTTGTACGACACAAAGGTATATATGCCTTTTGGTAAGGTTTATACACCGGGGGTATGTTCGTCTTTTGTACATGACGGTTCGTGACGTAAGCAGGCGGTGGTTCCGGAGAGACGCCGGTTACTTTTTTTTGAACCGCGCTGTAGAAAAGGATAAGACCAGGCTGCCCCGACCACCACTGCCATTTTGTCCTCACTCGCCGCACTCGCTCTACCACCTCTTCCCCTTCCTGGCAGTTGCCGCTTCATCTTCCCCGGCGACGGCGGCAGTGATTTGAGGTACCGGGCCTTTCTCCGCCATCCTTTTTCCTTGATCTGCTCTGCTACTTCTGATTTGCCTCCTTTGTTGCAGCCTTGACTACTGCGGCGATGGAGCAAGTTGATTCTGGCAGTGGAGGAGGCGACCCTGGTGCCATTGCCAAGGACGGCAACTCCGGCGGCCTTCCCAAGGCCGGCGACTCCGACGGCCTTCCCAAGGCCGGCGACTCCGTGCGTGGAGAAGGCGGCGGCGGCGAACAAGTATTGGGACGCGGCATGGGTCCAGACTCGACTTCCCTCCCCACCGTGCACGTCGACACCGAGCGGCGCAAGAAGATGCCAGCGAAGAAGCGTGCTTTTCCTAGGACCGAACCTCCCTCTGCCGACAAGTCTGGTCAGCCGCATAAAGGACAGAAGAGGGCGGCCTGCCGGTCAAAGCCTCCACCTTCTGACGCAGATGAGTCCCCCACCGACGAGAGCAGAGATGACTTCATGCCTGAGAAGAACCTTCGCAGACAATAAACCCCTTCCGGCCGCGCGTCTCCTCGCATGACCCGCTCTGCAAGCCGTCCCGTTGAGCATCCTGCCAGTGTTGGACGTGGTGGTGGACGCCGAGGGCGTGGCAGGACGTCAGTGAAGAGCAATCCCCGTACAGTTAGATTTGAGGTTCAATTTTGCAACTTTATAGTTTGCAGTTGCCTAGATTGTAGGAGTAGATGTTAGTTTATATGACTGATGTTTTTTATATTCCGGTGTCAGGAGAATGTTCCTACAGATGCTGCAGAATCTCGGCGCAGTCCATCCCCCGTGCACCCGGTTAGTTTATTTGATCCACTCTTCTAAAAAGTTGTGTCTCCTTAATCGTAGTCCTGAGTTTGGGCAAATCATGTCTGATTGCAACCTAGTTTAGTTGGTGTGATATCTATGTTGACTTGATTATGCAATATGTATGAGCCATTGGGCAGAAATGTATTACTGTGTACTATGATTGTTTCACACTATTTCTACTACTGTCAACAATCCTGATTTGCTGAATTTTTTGCCTCCTCATAAGTCTCGTCTTGATAGTTTATATGATCTTGTTGACATACTTTGTATGCCGCAAAAAGAGTTCTTTATGAAGAGGCAAATATATGACCTGCCACTTTAATTACTATGATGTGGCAGTTGTGGTCTGAGTTTTATTTTTTTGATATAATATTGAGATTGTACATGATGCACCAATATGTATGACCCATTTGGCAGAAATGTATTACGGTGTATCATGATTAATCCATACTATTTTGATGAACTTTCAATAATTATGTTTCCCTGCTATTATTGTTGCCTGAAATTTTCTCATATGACCACCCTTCAAAGTTTATATGACGTGGTTTTATATTTTATATGCCTCAGGAATAGTTCTTAAACATTGGCAAATACATGACCTGCCACTTTAATTTGTATGGTGTGGCTGTTCATGTGTTGGTTTTTCTTTTTTTTTGTTATAATCTTAGTATTTGACATTTTCTTATTGCAATCTAACTTAGTATATATGATCTTTATGATGACATGACTATGCAATATATATGACCAATTTGACAGAAATGTATGACTCTGCACTATGAGTATTTCATACTATTAGATCAACTTTGAACAATTCCTATTTGCTGCATTTATTATTTGCTGAAATATCCTGATAAGTCTCACTTTGAAAGTTTATATGATTTGGTTGACATACTTTATATGCCTCAAAAAATGTATGATTGTTTACCAGATAGGCTCATATATTTCCTTTTTACAATTTATATGACATGCTGAAATGCTTCATATGCCAAATGCCTAGTCATAAGGTATAGGCTGTCATAAAAAATAAATACTCTGAGTTTGTATGATCTTTTAGTTGTTGTCTGCAAATTTTTTTGTGTAATCCTGGGATTTGTCATAATACAGCAATATGTATGTTTCATTTGGAAGAGTTGTATGACTTTGTACCATTGTTCATTTATTCCTATTTGATGAATTTCCAAGAAATGCTGCTGTTTTTGTATGATTTTGCTTGAATTGTTGTAAATTGATGTTTCATATTTTTTACATTTTCAGACTCAGAAATTGAATGTTCGTTGCTCTCCTAAAGAGACACGTGAAATTCTTCAGTCATTGAATGAGTCCCAAAGAGAGTATGTCATTAATAAGGGTTTTGGTTCTCTTTTCTACATGACTCTTGAAGGGTTAGAGACTCGGGGATTATTCCATTTTTTATTGGAGCACACTGACCCAGCCGATATGACTATCCGTTGCGGTCCTGGCAAGGAGTTGAAGGTATCCAAGGATGTCATTCACCTTATCACTGGGCTTTCTATGACTGGTGGTCTTCCTGAGAAGTTTGATTGGTCTTCTCAAGTTGCTGAAGCAGCTAGTTTTCGGCAAAATCTTCATTTGAGCAAAGGAGTAATTGGTGTTGATAGAATGAAGGTTGAAGTCATGAAAGGTGGTGCAGACGATATGACCATGAAGTGTCTCTTCCTTGTTGTGTTCAACCGTTTGCTCTTTTGCAAAGGGACCCATGAAATCACCAATGAACACATAGCTTGGACCAAGGATATAGAGCATTTTGCTGATTTCGACTGGTGTCAACTCATTTTCAATGATTTGTGCCATGCTGTGCGAAAATGGCACAGTCGAGACAGAACCCAAGTTACTGCCACGGTGTATGGATGCTCCGTTGTCATACTTGTGAGTCCTTGTATCTAATCATGTACTATATACTTTCTGTCACTGGATTATATGCTGCTTGTAATTGCAAAAGCACATTTATTTCTGGATTATATTCCATTTGTGACTGAATTATATGACTGTTATCACTTGATTATATTCTGTATTATATGCTATTTGTCATTGGATTATATGCAGTTGTTTGTAAGGATATATATAGTGTTATGAAGTTCATTGCCTTAAATGGTTCACACTTTTTTATTTACATTATGTGTACACAAAGGCAGGCAGCAATTTATATGTTTCACACATGGTATATATGCTTGTTGTGTTCTATGCACTGTATATGATTCACACATGTATCATAGCTTTGCTTTAGCTTTTACGACTTCATAGTATAGTATGTATGATTTGCACAAACACTTAAATGGGTCAACACAGTTTTATACTATATTTTGCTGCTGGATTATATGCTGTTCCTTCTAAATTCCAATATTTTGATGCAGTAGAATTAGATTCCATGTCACCCACTATTTTTGCCTCATAAACTTTACAAAGCTTGTCTAATTTTATTTAATTGCCACAGATCTATTATCTGGACCATCTATATGACAATGCTTCACCCGGTGGCCACTTGGGTACTCCACGATGGAAGTTATATGATAGTGAACGTATCCAGAGGTTGGTAAAAGCAGACCAGAAGCTTGGCATTTGGGGCTCATGCTATGTAAGATCCTGTTAATAGACTTATATGTCCTGAATCATTAATTCATTGTTAAGATCATAGATGGATTTTGTATGATTTGATTCACCATTTTTATGTTTTGTTAATAGACTTATATGTCTTTCTGTATGTCACCTGCTCTCACAATTTAGTATGTATGAATTTGATTCCACTCATATATGTTATGTAGGATTCTGTTAATTAACTTATATGACCTCATCATTTTATTAACATGATCAGAACACAAATGGAGTTTATATGATTTGTTTCAGCAATTAGGTGTTATGCAAACAATTTGTAGTATATATGGTTTTATTCACAATTTGTATGATATGCAATCACATTGAAATTGATATTAATTGCTACTCACACTATTTTAGTATTGATGAAGTTGATTTCCAGATATATATGTTGTACTTATATGACCTAACCCTTATATTGACAAATTGTGATATCATATGGAGTTTATATGACTTGCTTCAGCTTTTACATGATCTTCACTCACATTTTATCTGATATTCCTTCCTGGTACACATATATGCTTCAGCATTTAACACTTTGTTTTTTTATAGATCCGCAGCCCAACTCAAACCTGTTATGCTGGTGGCGCTAGAATCCATATACCCCGATTGAGTACACTCTTGTCATACAAGATCTCCCAGTGCAGTGAACCTCTTTCCGAGAGAATTTTAAATTTTTTCTCTTAGTATGATCATGACATGGCTTCACTAGCGGGATCACTGGAAGAAACACGTGTTCAGCTTGTCCAGAAGCGGTACCAGCTAGCAGAAAATTTTGGTAACATGATTGACGAGTTGAGGCGCGCTGAGGATCAGGGTGATGGCAATCCAAATGCTTCCCAGGGAAATGATGGTTCTGGTGCACAAGAAGATGCACGCATGCAAGGTGCAGCTGAGGGTCCACATGTACGCATAGGTAGTTTATATGATGCCTACGCCATATTTATATGGTTAATTGTGTTTCCTGCATTACCTGATTACTCTAATAACTTCACATGACGCCCTTGAACAGTGTATACTACTTGATGGTATGCCCACATTAAGCGTGTTTAGGTATAGACACCTATAGGACCTCTATTTGATATTTATATGATTTGCTCACACTAGGACATAATTTGATGCATCATGTAGGTTATGGTATGGTTTATATGATTCTGTACTATGGTTATTTCCCCCCTGTATCTGAACCTGTAGCACTCCGCTTTTGCTGTATTTTTTGCCTTCTTTGTATCACTTCTTCTTATACTTAGACACATTTGTATGGCCTGTACACACAACTTGTATTACATATGAACATAGTTGCTTACAATTCTGCTTTGGTTGTATGATTTAGTGTTTTTATATTGAGATTATTCCTTATTTGACCCTCAAAAACTTACCCATGCCTTTCTTGACCCTGAAAAACTTTTTCTTCCCTATTTGGCCCTCACTTCAAGTTTCATTCCCTATTTGACCCCGCCATCCATTCTGTTAGCTTGTACCGTCAAAAACCATATCTAACTTGTCAGTTTTTTTGCGGTCGTACAAAAATACCCCTGGGCTAAATCGATCTCAACTCCCTGCGGTACAGACCGACGCCACCCCTCCCAAATCAACGAAGCACCACGCGCAGTAAAAAAAAAAGACACCCTAACCCTAGCTGTGCCGGCGGCGGCGGCAGGTGACAAGCTGGGCGCGGGCCGCGCGTGATGGAGGAGGCAGCGGCTTCCGCGACCCCACTCGGCGCGGGCCTGGCGCGCGGCCACGGCCGGGCGCGGGAGGAGGCTGGCGCTGGCGGGCACGGCCTCGCGCGGGAGGAGGCCGGCGCTGGCGGGCACGGCCTCGCGCGGGAGGAGGCCGGCGCTGGCGGGCACGGCCGGGCGCGGGAGGAGGCCGGCGCTGGCGGGCACCGCCTCGCGCGGGAGGAGGCCGGTGCTGGCGGGCACGGCCGGGCGCGGGAGCCCGCCGGCGGTGGCGGCCACGGCCGGGCGCGGGAGGCCGCCGGTGGTGGCCAAGCGCGGGTGCGGGAGCCGGGCATGGGCCGCGACGGTGACGACCCCGAGCTTGTAGCAGCAAGTGCCTCTCGCCAAGCAGTGCTTCAAGGGTGAGTCACATCCATCTCTTTCATGGCGATTTACACTGAACATTAGACTATTGTTTCATGCATCTAAATTCGACATTTGAGTAGCAATGTTGGTTTCATATGTACAGGATGGACCCAAATTCAACATTTACACTGAACATTAGACTGTTTGGCAACAAGAAAAAAGTTAGAAAGGATATGATATGTTGGACATTTGATATGGTTATTGATTCTGACTTGACCAATTACAAGGATTTAGTTGAGGAGATAGTAAACAAGTACCCGCCAGGTTATTTGGAAGTTGCACATGTTCAGTACTATGATTATGTTATGAATACCTTTCCAGAAGTAGTATCTGACCAAGAGTTGATGTCTATGTTTGAGAAACACTCCAAGGCAAAGGTTGTGGACATGTTTATTTCATATTGTGATCCATCTGAGCCGTTTCAACCTTTCCAAGAGTGGCCTAGTGGGGTGAGCAGAAGTAATGGACAAGATGAGGAGGATAGTTATCTTTGCAACCCATTTCCAGAAAATGAGCATGTAGGTGTTGATGAGGAGGTCATGTACTTAGAGAAGGAACCTGTTCAAGCACCTGTTGAAGTTGTGGCCGAGGAGAAGGACAAGGAATTTTGTTTTGAGGATGAGGGTGACGATTTGAGTGAAGATGAGAGTGAGGTGGAGATTGAGTCTGGGTCTGAATTAGAGTCTGACCAAGAGGTGGTTGAGGAAATTTCACATCTGGAATATGATAAAGAAGACCCTCCAATGACCGTTGGATCCACATATCCAAATATGGCCGAGTTTAAGCTGGCACTGCAAACACATGCAATCAAACATGAGTTTGAGTTTAACACAAAGAAGAGTGCACCATATAGATTCGCGGCATATTGTTCAAAAAAAGATGAAGATAACTGCAAATGGAGGTTGCATGCATCTGTAAAAGATGATTTATGCACTGTAGTGGTAATTTCTTTTGCTGATTTCTTGTCTTTTGCTTTGCTGATTTCTTGTCTTTTGTTTTGCTATGCTAATGATTGATGTTCATATTTTGCAGGTGAAGAAGAACGAAAGTCCTCATTCTTGCTTTAGTACAAGAAGGAAGAAGAAGGTGAAGAATGCCACTAAGCATTGGGTATGTTCTAAAGTGAAGGATTGGCTCATTGCTGATGGTAGTCTTCGTGCAAGGGATCTGCAAAAGAAGATCAAAGAACACTACAAGGTGAGTGTTCACTACAAGAGGGTGTGGATGGGTAAAGAGCTAGCATTTAGACAAATTTATGGTGATTGGGACAGCAGTTTTGACAATCTGTTTCGGTTTAAGGCACAAGTTGAGAGTACTTGCCCTGGCAGCCTAGTAGTGATAGACCATCATAACGTAAGTGGAAAGATTAGATTCAAGAGATTTTTCTTTGCCTTGAAACCTTGCAGTGATGGGTTCATGAGTGGTTGCAGACCTTATTTGGCCATAGATAGTACCTTCCTGACAGGCAAGTTTCGGGGACAGTTAGCTAGTGCTTCGGCTGTTGATGGACATAATTGGTTATTTCCTGTTTGTTTTGGGGTTTTTGATTCTGAGACAAATGAAAATTGGAGTTGGTTCATGAATAGGGTCAAAGAAGCCATAGGATCACCAAGGGGTTTAGCCATATCCACTGATGCTGGGCAGGCAATAATGCATGGGGTATCTGAAGTGTTTCCAGAGGCAGAACATAGGGAATGTATGTTTCACTTGGTCTCAAATTTTAAGAAAAAGTACCATGGCAAAGTTTTTGATGACCACCTTTGGGCAGCATCCTACTCATGGAATCCATATTTGTTTGAGAAGCATTGGGCTGCAATGGAGCAAGCAAAGCCAGCTGCAACAAATTATCTTAGAAAGAGTCACACAAGGTTGTGGACAAGGAGCCAATTCTCAACCATTTGCAAGGTGGACTATGTAACCAACAACTTGGCAGAGTGCTTTAACAATTGGATTAAGCACCACAAGTCCTTGAACTTGGATGACTTCATGGACAAGCTAAGGCAAATGCTAATGATCAAGTGGAACCAAAGGAGAAAAATATCAAGAAAGTTAGATGGTCTAATTCTGCCCCATATAATGAAGAAGCTATATGAAAAGAGTAGAGAATTAAACTTGGAGGTGGCTGAATGCTCAGAAAATGTTGCTGAAGTTACAGCATTGGGGGGTAGCGGTTTTAGGTTTGTGGTCAACTTGCTTGACAAGACATGTTCTTGTAGACAATGGCAAGTATCTGGCATGCCTTGCAAACATGCCATAGCATTTGTCACATCGCTTACTGATGCTCCTCTAGAGAAGTATGTGGACATGTATTACTCAGTTGACAAATTTAGAACAGCATATGCAGACCTAATCCTAGCTATGACTGACAAACGCCATTGGCCAAAGTCTGATCATGGATTTTTCATGCATCCACCTCTATTGAAACCAACAGCTGGTAGGCCTAAAACTGAGAGGTATAAAGGCTGCAGCGAGAAAACAAAAACAAAAGGGAAACATCAGTGTCCCATATGTTTAGAATATGGGCATCATTGGCCCACCTGCAAGAAGGGTAACCCAGATGATATTGCTGCTTTTAAGGCTATGAGGTAGTAAAATTCTGCTATGTTACTCATCTTTTTTCTTTGGACAGCAAGCATTGTGTATGCTAACTACATTATTATCTTTTATTATGTAGAGGTCCACCAAAGAAGAAGGCAAAGAAAACTGCGGAGTCCTTTATTGTGCCATTCGAGGATGATGCACCAGCAGCCCGCATGTCTTTTCCACCACCAAGGTTAGCTGACCTTATTCTCATGATTTCTACTATCAGTCATTAATTATCTTTCTTTTCCCAATTTAGTAGCAATAGCTTGGAGATCACTAGCAAGCCTCAGGAAAAAAATAAGCAGTCCAGTTCTAGTTCTCTACCATCAAAAAGGTAGGATTCTCACTTTATTCCCTATTTGACTGTATCTGAAGTATCTTACATTTTATAATGCCTGAGGTTCTCAAATTTGCAGCTTGGAGACTACATGCAAGAGAAAGGGAAAAAAATGCAACTCCAATTCTGGATCAAAAAGGTTCAAATTGGCTGTTGTATATATTTTTATATGCTTGCTGTACACATATCAACAAATGGCATCAATTTTTATATGCTTGCTGTACACAGATCAAGATCCGGTTCAAATCAACCCGAGCCCCTCTCCATTGAGTTGCCAAAGGTCGATTGCCCTCCTGTCAAGCAAAAGACTAAAAGGAAGGAGCCTACTAAAAAGCAGACAACCATTCCCATGGCGCCACTTGACAGCCCTGCAATGGGCACAAGAAGCAAAAGGATGGATCCTGGTAGCCCCGCAATGAGCACAAGGAGCAAAAGAAGGCTGAGCTTATGAGTGAACTTAATCTCTCTTTATGTATATGTGAAACTTGCTATCACTATGTGAACTTGATTTATGTGTGAACCTATTGTGAGCTGTTTGTGAACTGTGTTCTAAGTGGCTTGTGAACCTTGTTGTAAGCTGCTTGTGAACTTATTTTATGTGTGAACCTATTGTATGATATTTGTGAACCTTAATGTAAGCAGTTTGTGAACTTATTTGCTTAGCTCAAATTTGCCTCATGCATTTTTAGTTCGGCTACTGTACAAGTCAAATTTGACTGCTCAACACGTACTTTTACGATAATTTCATGCTTCTGTACATGAAAAAGTCAACATAATATTTGAGTAATATTTATCATTACATGTGCAAAAATTTAGAATTGGACAAAAATCTGGGTACCAAATATCACTGCATATGGATCAAAAGGCCTTCACGTTCATTTATACATGAGGGGCAAAATTGTCTTTTCAAGTAGCTGTTAACGCTGTTAGCTAACAGAATGGATGGCGGGGTCAAATAGGGAATGAAACTTGAAGTGAGGGCCAAATAGGGAAGAAAAAGTTTTTCAAGGCCAAGAAAGGCATGGGTAAGTTTTTGAGGGCCAAATAAGGAATACCAAATGAAACTTGAAGTGAGGGCCAAATAAGGAATACCAAAAGTTTTTGAGGGTACCAAATGACTGGTGGTCTTCCTGAGAAGTTTGATTGGTCTTCTCAAGTTGCTGAAGTAGCTAGTTTTCGGCAAAATGTTCATTTGAGCAAAGGAGTAATTGGTGTTGATAGAATGAAGGTTGAAGTCATGAAAGGTGGTGCAGACGATATGACCATGAAGTGTCTCTTCCTTGTTGTGTTCAACCGTTTGCTCTTTTGCAAAGGGACCCATGAAGTCACCAATGAACACATAGCTTGGACCAAGGATATAGAGCATTTTGCTGATTTCGACTGGTGTCAACTCATTTTCAATGATTTGTGCCATGCTGTGCGAAAATGGCACAGTCGAGACAGAACCCAAGTCACTGCCACGGTGTATGGATGCTCCGTTGTCATACTTGTGAGTCCCTGTATCTAATCATGTACTATATACTTTCTGTCACTGGATTATATGCTGCTTGTAATTGCAAAAGCACATTTATTTCTGGATTATATCCCATTTGTGACTGAATTATATGACTGTTATCACTTGATTATATTCTGTATTATATGCTATTTGTCATTGGATTATATGCAGTTGTTTGTAAGGATATATATAGTGTTATGAAGTTCATTGCCTTAAATGGTTCACACTTTTTTATTTACATTATGTGTACACAAAGGCAGGCAACAATTTATATGTTTCACACATGGTATATATGCTTGTTGTGTTCTATGCACTGTATATGATTCACACATGTATCATAGCTTTGCTTTAGCTTTTACGACTTCATAGTATAGTATGTATGATTTGCACAAACACTTAAATGGGTCAACACAGTTTTATACTATATTTTGCTGCTGGATTATATGCTGTTCCTTCTAAATTCCAATATTTTGATGCAGTAGAATTAGATTCCATGTCACCCACTATTTTTGCCTCATAAACTTTACAAAGCTTGTCTAATTTTATTTAATTGCCACAGATCTATTATCTGGACCATCTATATGACAATGCTTCACCCGGTGGCCACTTGGGTACTCCACGATGGAAGTTATATGATAGTGAACGTATCCAGAGGTTGGTAAAAGCAGACCAGAAGCTTGGCATTTGGGGCTCATGCGATGTAAGATCCTGTTAATAGACTTATATGTCCTGAATCATTAATTCATTGTTAAGATCATAGATGGATTTTGTATGATTTGATTCACCATTTTTATGTTTTGTTAATAGACTTATATGTCTTTCTGTATGTCACCTGCTCTCACAATTTAGTATGTATGAATTTGATTCCACTCATATATGTTATGTAGGATTCTGTTAATTAACTTATATGACCTCATCATTTTATTAACATGATCAGAACACAAATGGAGTTTATATGATTTGTTTCAGCAATTAGGTGTTATGCAAACAATTTGTAGTATATATGGTTTTATTCACAATTTGTATGATATGCAATCACATTGAAATTGATATTAGTTGCTACTCACACTATTTTAGTATTGATGAAGTTGATTTCCAGATATATATGTTGTACTTATATGACCTAACCCTTATATTGACAAATTGTGATATCATATGGAGTTTATATGACTTGCTTCAGCTTTTACATGATCTTCACTCACATTTTATCTGATATTCCTTCCTGGTACACATATATGCTTCAGCATTTAACACTTTGTTTTTTTATAGATCCGCAGCCCAACTCAAACCTGTTATGCTGGTGGCGCTAGAATCCATATACCCCGATTGAGTACACTCTTGTCATACAAGATCTCCCAGTGCAGTGAACCTCTTTCCGAGACAATTTTAAATTTTTTCTCTTAGTATGATCATGACATGGCTTCACTGGCGGGATCACTGGAAGAAACACGTGTTCAGCTTGTCCAGAAGCGGTACCAGCTAGCAGAAAATTTTGGTAACATGATTGACGAGTTGAGGCGCGCTGAGGATCAGGGTGATGGCAATCCAAATGCTTCCCAGGGAAATGATGGTTCTGGTGCACAAGAAGATGCACGCATGCAAGGTGCAGCTGAGGGTCCACATGTACGCACAAGTAGTTTATATGATGCCTACGCCATATTTATATTGTTAATTGTGTTTCCTGCATTACCTGATTACTCTAATAACTTCATATGACGCCCTTGAACAGTGTATACTACTTGATGGTATGCCCACATTAAGCGTGTTTAGGTATAGACACCTATAGGACCTCTATTTGATATTTATATGATTTGCTCACACTAGGACATAATTTGATGCATCATGTAGGTTATGGTATGGTTTATATGATTCTGTACTATGGTTATTTCCCCCCTGTATCTGAACCTGTAGCACTCCGCTTTTGCTGTATTTTTTGCCTTCTTTATATCACTTCTTCTTATACTTAGACACATTTGTATGGCCTGTACACACAACTTGTATTACATATGAACATAGTTGCTTACAATTCTGCTTTGGTTGTATGATTTAGTGTTTTTATATTTTCATTCAGATGCTGAACATAGCCAGAACAGCGATTACTCTTTCCTGGATTCCCTAGCATCGCAAACTCATAACAACAATGATCGCCGTCAACCAGATATTGGTATGACATTATTTATGTTCACGTCTCTAAGTCACTACCCTATCCCTGCGGTTTATGAAAATTAATGATTTCTTATAACTTTCAGAATGCAATAGTCCAACATTCAGTCAATTTCAATAGAAATCGCAAGACAGGACTGACACTCAGTTCCAGAGGGATCAGCAACAGCCTGGCATGAGCGACAGTCAGTTTGACAAATACAACAAAGCCTTTTCATTTCAAGTAAATGATGACAAGGATGCGACCAATGAAACTCAACAGGATGGCGGATCTTCGCCTAAATCTATTGGTGCTGAGTTCTCATCTGGCACTCAAGGCTCACGTAAGATTCTATGCCTATAGTACTAGGTATATATGTCATTTCCTAACCGTCACACATCCTTGATTGTAGCTTCTAGGTTCCTTAATCTGAACCAAACCCAAACACAGCGGGATTTTTCTCGCATATTTGATGTTGACAGCTCTGTGAACAAGGTCACGAACAAGACATGCGAGAATATCTACAAGGAAATTCTAGTCGATGATGCCAATGAAATCGGTGATAATACTTCCGGGCAGCAGGATGTCAACATTTCAACTCAAGAAGTTGTAAGTTCTTTTAATCTTCTTCATATTTTGATTTGGCTATATTTAACTTATATGAATGATGAAAATGGGTGGAATGTATGATTTGTAGTTATGTTCATACTTAGATGTTTCATTAGTTTGTATGTTTAAAGGATTATATGCTTGTTATATCTGGATTATATGCAGTTCCTTGTATATTCAATAGCACATCTACCAATGGATTATATGCTATTTACAGCTGCATTATATGCTTTGTTATAACCTGATTATATTCAGGGTTCCACCATTGGATTATATGCTATTCACCACTGCATTATATGACACCTGCTTATGGATTATATGTGGTTGGTTGTATACTCATTTTAATTTTTTTGAATCTAAGGTTCCACCATTGTTTGCCACTCAAGGCATTATATTTGACCAAACCCCTGTTGAGCAAAGAGATTATAGTCAAAAAACCGGGTGCTTTGACGAGACACCAGGAGGAAATGTGTGTATTCCATACCATTTTGTATATTTTTTGTTGTCATTTATAGCTGATGTAGCAATCTTAATTACTGCATTACTTTTTCACAGGGAGATCAATCAGATAAAGTCAACCTTTTTGGCAGTCCACAAGTTGGCTCGAGATCAGAAACATTGAAGTCTTCCAGCTTGTTGGATTGTGACATTGTTAAAGCACGGGAGCTACGTTCCCTATTTTTGGCAGCTGAATTGACATCTGATTCACCTCTTTTAAAGTAAGAAATCCTCATGACTCAATAATTCAATTCATTTGTGCCATGAATTGTACACTCAATTGAGCTGTGTTATTTTAATATCATCTGCACGCATAGTATATATGACTTGCCTGTTCCATGATTTTGTTCCATGTTTAAATATTTCATACTATTTGATGAACTTTTCAACAATTATTATATTGGTGTATCTATTGTTTGCTCAATTAGCCTCACATCACTGTTTTCATAGTTTACATGACAAGTTTTTATACTTCATATGCCAAATTCATAGTGATAAGGTATGGTCTGGTCCGGTAACCTTGATTGATCTTTCAGTTGTGGCCTGCACTTTCCTTTTTTTAATTCACTTATTTTTTATGACACATTAGTATGTATGATGCTCTTTGGTAGGATTCTGTGACTCTGTACCATGTTTAATTTCCTTCTTTTTTGATGAACTTTTAACAATTCACACATGTACATACTTCTACATCATATGACCCTCTTCAGACTTTATATGACTGGCAAATAGGCTAATTATATTTGTGTGTGCCATATATCTGACCTCTTCACATGTTTTCTATGAAGGGAAACACTGATGCGATATGGCGAGGAAGGTTTCGCAACTGGAGAAGATGTTGTCCAATCATTCAAAGACAACCTTTGCATGGAGTACATTTTCATGGATTTTTTTGTTAGATGCTTCCGTGCTGATACGAGCTCTCTAGAACATTGGCGCGATGGCAAAATTGTCATAGTTGATGTGAATTGTGGAGTAAGCAACTAATTCCAGCACATTTTATATGATTGGAGCACATGTTTATATGATTTGGTGCACTATTGTTCTGACTTATTTGTTGATCTCCTACCTTTCTATTGTTTGCAGAGGATCTTAAATGCAGAAAGTGAATTTGTCCCTAGTATGGCTGAACCTTGGCAATTTGACAAAAAACACTTGCTGAGAGATTGGACGAATCATAGCCACGAAAGAATGGCATGAAAGATTGCAAAGTGGTAAGTTCCAGTGGTCCACATCTGTTAGACGTCCATGCATTTATTTTACACATATATATTTCACCCTGCCAGTCTGTATGATCTCAATTGTTGGGTTGTACGCCCTGCTTTTTTGTTTTATACCATTTCCACAGTTTATATGTGTCAATTTAATATGATCTGCCCACATAGTATGTATTACTTTCCTGGTCTGTCCTATGATTGTATGATGCTTTTGGCAGAATTCTATTATTCTGTACCATTATTAATTAATTCATACTATTTGATGAACTTACTACAATTCTTTTTATGGTGCATCTATTGCTTTGTTGAAATAGCCTCATATGCCTATTTTGATAGTTTATATGACACTCTTATATGACCTGCTTTGCCTCAGTTTGTATGATCCTTTAGTTGTGGTATGGACTTTCCTTTTTTTATATTATTCTGGTACTCCCCACAACACAGCATTATGTATGATGCCTTTGTCAGGATTATATGACTGATTTATTGTGCATTTGTATGCAGCTTATGGTGCCTATACTTGACAAGGGACACTGGGTTCTGTTTGTGATTGATAACCTTCTAAGCAAAATCCTCATTTTTGACTCGAACCCATACAAGGAAATGGACACTGATCCATATGATAGGCATACAATGCAGAGGATGATGGGTGGCCGCAACACAAAGTGGGCTCCTACCCTCATGGGAAGGTTGTCAACAACCTTGCATGAGGTTAGGCCAAGGGTTGGGTTATCAAAATTTGGGAAGTGGGAGCTTAGTTTTGTCGAAAGCACGCCATACATGGTTTCCGGTTCAAATGACTGTGGGTTCTATCTGATGAGGTACATTGAGTCATATGATTCTTTGAAATACAGTGTTGCAGACAACATTCAACAAGTACGTTTCATGACACAGACTTGTTTTAATATTACCTTATGCTTTATATGATGTGTGTAGCATTCTCATATGACACTTTCTTATCATGTTCTGCAGGAGATTCCTGGAGATCTTCGTGCTCAAGCGCTGACTTACTTGATGTTTCACAAGTTAAATCTTGTCAAATATCTGCCGCCTGCAATTGAGGCCCTTCGTCAGTAGGAATTCGTGATGAACTTATTCGTCAGAACAATGTAGTAGTTGTGTGACATGGATGTAGTTTGGTGATGAACTTATTCGTCGGTGTAGTTGAACAATGTAGTAGTTTTGTTGAACAATGTATTAGTGCAGAACAACTAATTATGTGCACTGTCTTGCAAGGTTCCACAGCTGGTCACGTCATACAAACATATGTAGTATGTTAATATGACTCGTACTACCTTCCCATGATTTATATGGCTCTACCTTCCAATTAAATGCGATATCTATGCTTCTGTCTTTTTCCTTCAACCTATTTGCTCTTCCATTCGTATGAATTACACATTCATATGATATGTCTTGTAGGTTTATATGCCTGTTAGAGTTGTGACCTGCGATTCAAACTAGTGTTGCTTTTATTTTGAGATCATATACGCGTTTCATAGTACCCTATAAATTATTGTGCATCTAAATTACAGGTTTATACTATGATCCTCACCAATTACATGCTTATTTGATCGTCCAAACTATTTTGTACGACTATAAATTGCGCACTGATGGTAATGTCATGTTTATACGATGAACCTCGCTGGTTTGTATGTCTACCAATATTTCCTTTATTAGTAAATTTTTGTATTATGGACTCCCTTTGTTACATGACTTAGAAATAAACTACATATGCTGTACACATTTATATGACCCTGCTCACACACTTGTGAAAGATATGTATAAATCGTGTAGTTATATATGCATAGGATTTAATAGTTGTACGATGCATCAGTTTCACTAGGTATATCTCCCTTTTCTTCACTCTTTGTACGTCGCGTCATATCCACACTGCAATTGATCTTCCGATGATATAAATGTGCATTAAAACAAGAAGCAACAATTTTAGAAGTACTGCAGGATGCAGGTCAACCCACATAATCATCCAAAGTACAAGTTTCCAATCATACAAACATTCCTAGATCTACACTAAGCATCCATCATGTTTGTAGTAGGTGATTCACCCTCTGCTCCTGAAGCTGCTATCATGTGTGAATGGATTTTGTTTTTTGACCCTGGAGGCCTTCCTCGTCTTCTAGGTTGCATCATTTCCTTCATGTTTGTTTCTTGACCACCAGCGTTGTTCCCCTTTGCATCATATTTCACCTTGTTCTTTGCTCCTGGTGGTCGTCCTCTCTTCTTTGTGCCTAGTTCAGCCAACCTTTGCTGGTTATGCTGGAGGAGAAGGCATGTGCGGCTATCATGTCCTGTTTGCAGTCCACACGTGCTGCACGTCCTATTGTTTTTCTTTGGACCTTTGGCCCCAAGTTTTATTACTCTCTGCTCTGAAGGTTTTATTGTCCGCCCCTTTGTCTTTGCTTTATCTGGAGGTTGCAGGCTCACTCCTTCCCCAACCACCAATGCACTCTGTTATGCAAAGATTTTCTTAGACCATGCCATCACCATATTTTAGTAATACAAATATGTACAAATCATCATATAGAGTTCATATCTTGTCCAATGTTCCAACTTGTAGCGATTTCCTTGACATTGTCTCTTCATTTCTACCAATTTCTTCTACAATTACTTGAGTGCTCCTTCCCTGTGTTCAATTTAGTATAAAATGTTAACACACTTTTGTAACACCATTTCATAAATGTTCACAAATTATGTTCATATAAAACTTCACAAATGTGCATACAAAGTTATTACCTCTTCGTCTCTCTCACAAAGTGTATCAGCTGCAAGTTGTATTCCCTGTAACTAAACATTTTTAGGCATTTAACCAAGCAATTATATTTATTGCAACTCAGTATCAGTCATACAAATTCAAAAGGGAGGTCATATATAGTACTCACTTCGCTCATTTGCCCCATATATTCATTTTCATCAGTACCCAGATCATCAACATATTCATCTGAATCATCATCTTCAGCCACTCCAGCATCTTGATCATCCTGTTTGCAAATCACCAATAATATGCATATGTTTCAGCTAAGATCATACAAACACTATTACCACAACATATATACTCTCTACATTTACCTCCACGTCGCTAGTCACACAACTTTCGTCGCCACCAATGTCAGGTTCTATAGTAGATAGCAGTGCAACTAGTTCGGATAGGAGTTCAATGGCTCTTTCAAAACCAGCTTTGGACATACTTCCATGTCGCACAACTACCATTGACTTTGACAGAAGCATTTTTGTTCTATACGCCTTTGTTTCACCATCCTTGCCAACCAGTTTCTTATCAGTTCTATCAAATGGCAATTCTTGATGTGCATTTTTGGTGTATCTCCTTAGGATGTATGCGCTTGGGATTTTTTCCAGGTCCACTTGCATGAAAACATGGCACAAGTGCGGGCAAAAAAGTCCTGGAACACCAACATGTACATATAAACTACATGAGCCATACATGGTCATACAATCCTATGAACAAGCTAACTTATATATAAACTTCATGTATATATGATATGTAACAGGGGTGCAGGACTTGTGTGACACTAACATATGTTTTAACTTCATGCACTGTTGTTTCAATTTATACGACAGCTAGTACATTGAACGAGACAACAAGGTATGAAGCTAACAGTTGAAGTCATATATACCAGTTAGGATCATCATACAAACATGCTATCCCCTCATTTAGTTTTGCATGTAAATATAAAGATCATTACCTGTGTGTTCCCATGTCTTGCACTCGCATGTAAATTCTCCTGTTTCTTTGTTAACATATACTTCAAACTAGTGTTGTCCCTACACTATCTTATCCGACCTTTTCGTGTGCTGCACGAGCCAACAATTTTCACCTTTATCAATATCTTTGGTTACTCTGTATGCACTAGCTTTGACCAATGTTTCTTCCCATTTGGAATACACAGTTTTTGTGTATACACGAGCCAGACCTACCCCAAATTCCCAGTTTGTCATACTTTCTACTCTGGCCTGTTCAAATAAGACAAATAGGTCACTCCCGATCGTATATTCTGAATTGTAATCAAAATTAGTACATTGTATTACTTGCATTTATGAAATGTATACAACACTTGGCAGATCATATAATCCAATTGCTTTGCACAACTAGTATACATATATTACAAATCGATCATACATAACTGATTCCATATTCTGTCAACAAGATAATTTTGTTTTACAAAATAAACCATGACATTGTATGATAGGAAAGATATCAAATGTATTACAGGAAAGATATGAAATGTATGATAGTCATATATGGATCATACATATTGCTGACAAATGGTTCATAGATATTTCTGATTCCAGGATTATAACAAAAAAAAGAAAAGCCCATACCTCAACTGCCATATTATACAAGTTAAAGTGGCAGGTCATATAGTTGCCTTAACATAAGAACTCAATGTGAGGCATATAAAGTTTAAATAAGATCGTACAAAGCATGAATGAGTCACATGAGAATATTTCTGCTAACAAAAAACCCAGCAAAGCACAATAGATTAAAGTTTACAAAACAGAATGAATTAATCATTGTATACAATCATACATTTATGTCAAAACATAATATCACGACATTGTATCACACATAGATACGGAATGTATGACAGGTAGAGATGAAATTTATACCGTTCCAGCATATGTTGCAGCCCCCTCGGTCATTTTTCTCCTGTGCAATAGCTTCATCATTTGTTTGGCAAACTCATGTAGAGGTGTGTTTGCATCCACATGGCAGGTCTTGACTATATGGTTCACACTCTCTCCTCGCTGTGTGGAAACCATAGTGCCACAATCATCTTTCTTGAAGAAAGCCGGCACACCCACTCTTGTCGAATGGCATACAAGGTCCTCAGTGTAGGATTCTCACCAAGATTGAATTCATCAAGAATTAACATTTTCCATGCATTTTCAAATTCTTGGACTGTCAAAGGATGGTTTATCACTGAGTAGAATTTCCCTTTGAAGTCCCTCTTCGAAAATGTAGTGTACAGTTCATTGAGTTGTGCACTGAACTTTGACAGTATATGCCACTTGCATAACCTGTGAATTGTTCCTGGAAAAACCTCTTTAAGAGCAGCTGGCATGGCAGAATCTTGGTCTGTCAACAATAGATCCTTTTTAGCAAGCAGATATAATGTTTTGCTAATATGAAAATTAATTTTGTATGCTCGTTTATTTTTCATGGTCCATGCAGCTACATTAAATATCAAGTACACAGATCATATAATCAATTAGCATACATTTCTTCCATCATACATATTGATACTTCATAACTAATTCCTGATTATCCACAAAAACTGAATATTTGTAGATAACATCCTAAATATTATATAATCCAAAGGAGGTATATAGTACAATTGCTGCTAACTACTGAGTCATACAATCCATAGCAGTGTACAGTACAAACTAGATTTGTGGACATACCTGTGAGGATGCATCTTGGAGCTACACCACCCATGCACTTCAAGAATGTATCAAAAACCCACTTGAATGTGTCCGTAGTCTCATCACCAAGCAAGGCAAATGCAAAGATGGTGCATTGCATATGATGATTAGCACCCACAAACATGCCCAAAAGTTTCTTGTACAAATTTGTTTTGTATGTTGTGTCAAATGTAAGGGCGTCCCCAAAGTCTACATATTCACCTTGCTGGCTTGCATGTGACTAGAATAAGCTCAGTATTTTCCCCTCTCTATCTAACTGGAAGTCACAAAAGAATTGTGGATTTTGTTGCTTGCAGTAAGTGAATAACTCTAGCAGATTTCTTATATCATCAGCTCTGCTCTCACGCATCCTAGTTGCTTTTCTACAAAAATGAAGAAATATCCAGAACTGAGACATATATGATAGTGACACATTGTATATATGACACGTAGAGCAGTAAGTGAAGAGCATGATGTAAGGAACACATGATGGTATTCACATGTTGCAGTTGTAATAGAAAACCAAAGGTTGCAATCCATGGCCATAGAGCGTCTTCTAACAAGTAGTACAAACCAGAATATATACTATAATGAATAGCATAGTGTGCAATAATATATACATCATGCAGTTGTCATAGAAGTGCGTCATAGGAATGCATTCTGGTCCATCATGCATGTTTGAAACCATGTCCACAATGCAGTGGTGAGGACATCTGCTATCTTGCATAGCTCCTATGAACTCAACCATCGGTGAATTGAGCTGCTTGTTGCATTGGAATTGCTTTGATTATGATGGCAGCAGCTTGTGGTTGTGATTCAAATTGACATAGTCAATTGTATATGAGACAATAGCACCACTTTCATCTCTCACCTTCTTCAACCGTATTGCAGCTTTGCACATCATTCTCTTTGACATCTTCATCCTTTTGCGAGATTCACCAGGCTTGTAGAATTTGCATGCACCTTCTTTTATACAATTCACCCATTTTGACTCTGGTCTTGATCTATAAAGCTTCACACTAAACCCTACTTTTTCACCATACTTAGCAAAAAACTTTTTTTGCTTCTTCAGGTGTTTTGAAACTCATTCCAATTCTAGGTATCAGATCAGGATCGATGTCTGGATGCTGCATGCACCATGTAACAAACATCTGTCATATAAACTACAATGTTGATGCTTATAAACATGAAACTATGCTCACAATAAGCTACCATACAATCTAGTGTCTTGGTGTATACTAACATGTTTCATACTCATACAAACTTCTTGACTTGTATAATACAAACTACCTTTAATAAACATCCACACATTCATGGTATTGTGCTCATACATCTGTCATATAAACCTACCATGTTAGTAGCATTTATCACATAACTACGCACATTGCTAGTAGCATTTATCACAAACATATGTTGTATAAACTACAATACTGATGCATATAAACATGAAACTATGCATATAAACAACTATCATATAACTTAGTGCGTTGATGCATACAAACGTCTCTCATACAGACTAGTAGCAAACAAACTACCTGTAATACCCACCCAAACATTCATGCTATTGTGCTCATACAATCATACAAACCGTGTACAATATCACATAACTATGCACACTGCACCATGGAGCATACAAACTATGTTCCATATCATATTTTTCTGCATATAAACTCTTATCAAACGGCACAAGCAACATAATCAAGTAGGAGAAAATGGCTAATAAACTCATATAAACTAACATTTATGCATATAGGTAGCTATCATATAAATTTGAGTGCTGATGCATACAAACTATTCCCTTACTCATACAAATATCTTTCCGCACAAAAGGATTATTGATGTTTGTTGGATCATAAATGTCATACAAGAATCATACAAACTATCATACAAAAGAATTATTGATGTTTGTTGGAGCATACACACAACAGCCAACAACTATACCCAAAATCCATCATCTTTCTGAATATATGCACAAAAGGCAAGAAGCATAGTAACATACACACAGTAGGCATGAGTCATACAAACTCACTATTGATGTCGAAATCACAATAATCAAAGCCGGAAAGAAGCATAGATACCATTCAACAACTGCATACGCATAAAAAACCAAAATTTGCGCGTTGAGAGCAAATCATACATGTGTGTAGAGCGTATTTTCCGATGGTGTATCCATGTCATCGCCATCAATTGTTTCTAGCGCATGTGGAACAGATTGAGAGAGACCTGGAGCCGGCAATACAGCTTCTGGGGTAGAGAAGTTATGCGTTGGAGAAGGATCAGAGGTGTTGGAGAAGTCGAAGGCCATGGGTCGCAGCGTCGAAGTTGGTGTCCTCCCTTCCTCCGATGATGTACCCGTCGGAGGGGTTATACAGTCCCCGCCGCGGTACGCAGGGCTTCCTGATGCGGGTCCTGACGGCCTTGTTGTACTTCTTGGGGGGCACATGGACGCCGTTGTCGGAGAGGAGCTCGATTCCGGCCGCGGAGGAAGCCAGGACGGAGCCCCAGGAACACTCGACGGTGGCGATGCAGGCTGCTGATGACGCGCCTGAGTGCTTCTTGCCGTCCTCGGTGGACCACCTCCTGGCAGTGGATCTTCCATGCCTACTTCTCCCTACCCAAAATTGGATGGTAGTAGGTAGGGTTTGTTCTAGATCCTGCGACGGATTAGACCCGGGTCACTGTGTGTTTTGTAGGAGAAGCGCCCCCGCCCCTAGGAAGATCTTTTGTCAGGACGTCCGTACACTGTGTCCCTGTCGGATTTGACGCTTGCATCTAGAACAATCTTCCGTTGACGTCGTTATATATGACATTTACTAGTAGCAATTATGACATTCGTTGGTTGATTATATATGACGTTTGTGGTCTGCCGCGACATATTTGACGTACGGACCAAACATTCGCTACAAAACCACAACGATCAAATTGCTCTTCATCTGAATCGAATGCTTCTTATATTACATTCAGTTGGTGTATGTATGAATGATATTTATACATGCCTTGTTGTTGTCGATATATATTATGCACGAATCACATTTGTATGGCATGCAGCTGTTGTATATATGAACTGGTTTGTATGATTCAGAAATATTCGCTCAGATATATACGTTTGCTTGAACTGGTTTGTACGATTTATGGATTACCCTTAAATTTGGTTTGTATGACGTTCAGTTATATACGTCTGCTTTACGTTTTGGTTTCTATGGCGTACGGGAACCAACAACATTTCACGGTTTCTTTTCATGGTTTATATGACGTACGGATGCCCAACAGCATTGCACAGCTTCTTTCATGGTTTATATGACGTACGTACACCAGCAAGGTTTATAGTACGGATGCGCCCGCGCACGGGGGGCACTCTTTCATGGTTTATATGACGTACAGAGGGTTGATTGTACGGAAGCTCCCGCACACATGGGGGGCAGTGGGCGTGCGTCAACCGTGCGGGCCCCACGCGTCGCGCGCGCTGGGCGCGCGTCAGCCGTGCGGGCCCCACGCGTGGCGCGGGCCGCGTGGCGCGCTGGTTGGTCGGGGCTTCCGATACCTATTGGAAGCTTTGGGCTCCCATTAGTGGGACTATATATATATATATATATATATATAATATGAGGCAAATGTTGTATTTAACAAAACTTAATTGGGGCAGGCGCACAAGACACTTTCCTTAGCCTCAAATTAACAAAACAGGAAGGATGATGATGATCTATGCACCTACTGTTAAGGCTAATATAAATTGAATATAGTCCTGGTATAGTTAAGGCTGATTTATGATCTATGCATGTATGAACATAACTGGTCTATTATTAACTCTTAAACAAAAAAAATTGCACGAACATATCTGGTTAATTGAATATATCTTGTCAATTTAAATAAAAAAAGTGCATGCATGAACATATCTGGTCTATTATTAACTCTTAAACAAAAAAGTGCATGAACATATCTGGTCAATTGAATATATCTGGCCCCTCCAAATTTAAAAAGTGCATGCATGAATATATCTGGTCTATTATTAACTCTTAAACAAAAAAAGTACATGAACATATCTGCTCAATTGAATATATCTGGTCAATCCAAATTAAAAAAGTGCATGCATGAACATATCTGATCTATGCATGCATGAACATATGTGGTCAATTATTAATTCTTAAACAAAAAAAGGTGCTAATCCTAAACCCTAAAATCGTCTAGGCTTGATGACAGTCCCAAGATCGTCATGGCTTGAACCGAAAAAAGTGCTAACCCTAAGAACCTGTCATCATCGCCAAGGAAAGAATACATGCCCAAGACCAAGAACAACTAGGGGCAATCCAAATGAAGGTACGTAGCAGATTTATGTAGTACCTCGTTTCTAGGAAGCGTATTACCCCTGAGCCATCATCGCCAAGTTCGTCATCATTTTCATCTTGTTTATGTGGGCGCATATCCTCTGAAGTTTCTTGAGTGGAGGAAGGAGGCGCGGCGAAGCTGCGCTTCTGTGTGTGGTGGTGTTCGAAGATGCACCAGTTTTCTTCATGGTGTCCAGCCGTGGTGGCTCGCTGTCGCCGGCGCCGTCGTGGTGGAAGGGGGAGGGTCGGGGTTCGAGGAGTGGCAGCGTCGCCGTCGCTTGACCTAATTAGAGAAGACGACGACTCGAGGCGCTGACGCGGTTTGAGGAGTTGCCGGGCGATGCGATTCAACGCAAAAGGCCCACGAGGCCATGATGGCGCGCGGTACGCGGATGTGTTAGGCGCGCAGTACGCGGGGATTAGGCGCGGTAATTTGGCATCTAACGAAGCTTTGGCAGCCTGTAAAAAACCACAGGGAAATTTGACTATGGGACTTGGTATATGTTCATAATAACGAAATTTTCATAAGCCAATTTACAAAATAACGAAATTTTCATATGCCAATTTACAAAATAACGAATTTTCATATGTACAATTCCGTGCAAAAAATTACTTTCTTACAAAGTCGAATATCATTATCCAATGAAAAGGCATGAGTAGGGGTGGGCATTCGGCTAATTCGGGAAATTCGAGTCGGGAAATTCAGGTATTTTACATTCTTATGTCCTTAGCCGCCATCGTGCTATGACAACAACTATCATAGTGCACGGGAGGAAACAGAAATACATTTGGGTTTCTCAGCTTCATACCCGAACTAGTGATCGGGGATATCGGGTTCGGGTACTTCGGGATCGGGTTCGGGTAATTCGGGTAGTTCGGGAAATTTGGGTACCGAAGATGAATACCCAAACTTCCTGAAATAAATTCGGGTTTCTCATCTTCATACCCGAACTAGTGATCGGGAATATCGGGTTCAGGTATTTCGGGATCGGGTTCGGGTAATTCGGGTGGTTTGGGAAATTTGGGTACCGAAGATGAATACCCAAACTTCCTGAAATACATTCGGGTTTCTCAGCTTCATACCCGAACTAGTGATCGGGAATATCAAGTTCGGGTAATTCAGGATCGGGTTCGGGTAATTCAGGTGGTTCGGGAAATTTGGGTACCGAAGATGAATACCCAAACTTCGTGAAATAAATTTGGGTTTCTCAGCTTCATACCCGAACTAGTGTTCGTGAAATTGTGCCCATCCCTAGGCATTAGTCCCACCAGTCATGTCCTTGCTCGCACAATGCCTTTGAGTTCTAAGACATCGTCGCGAGGAACACGAGAAGTAGCCCGAGCACCGGGGTGGACCAGACGGAGTGAGGAGTTGTGTGAGAGCAAGATCCACCAGTGCCTAGCTAGACACCAGTGAACCTCTATGACATTAGATGCAACAACTTTTGAATAGAATGAAAAATAGAGGATGTGGGCCTAAACTTGTTATGAGTTATTGCTAATTAGAGCCATTATGCCATCTAGAAGATACAAACATATATAGGTGTACTCAGTAGGCACAAATTCAAGTTTGTATACTTAAAATATACCATAGGACAAGAACAAATAAAGGGAAATTTACAATGTGATTTAATATGGTAAATGTTATTATGAAAAACATGTGATTAAAAAAATATGAAAAATGCTATGGGCTATAGGTATAATGAAAAAAAGAGGATTTGTTTAGATGACAAAAAATTTGTGCTATGGGGCTGTAGGGCCAAGCCAGCCCACACAAGGTCAACCGGCGAGCGTGAAGCCTAGCGAGCGGGAGCCCAGTGGGCTGGCCAGCCCATTAAGCCCCATAGCAGGATAAGCAAGCATTGATGGATGATTCGATCGGAGTTCGAGAGTGCTCGTACGCCTGCACTTTTAAGCAGTGTTACGCCCTGCTCAGTTTCCGGGGTGGTACTAAACGGAGACGAGTGCGACGCCGCTGCAAACAAGCATAATGGGCCGGTGAGAGGGAAAAATTCATGATGGGCCGGCCCGATGCGTGTATAAACCTACAGCGTTCCGTCCCTAATCCCCTCCATCTCCCCCAGTCCCCCCATCCACCTCGGCGTCTCCGACGCCTCCACTTCGAGATGGCGAGCATTGACAGTGGCCGGAGTGGCCGCATCGAGGGATCCGCGGCGAGCGGTGGTGGCGGACGGAGGGGCCGGAGCGCCGCAACGCAGGCGAGCGACAGTCGCGGACGGAGGGGCCGCATCGAGGGATCCCCGGCGCGCGGCAACAGCGGAGGGAGGGGCCGCATCGAGGGATCTGCGGCGCGCGGCGGCGGCGGAGGGAGGGGCCGCATCGAGGGATCCGCGGCGTGCGGCGGTGGTGGAGGGAGGGGCCACAGCACGATGCACGCGGGCGATTCAAGGCTACTACACCGCCGACATCGTCGTCCTCCGGTACGCACGGCGGCACCTCTTCCTCGTCGTCCTCCGGGATGCACGGCGCCGCCACCTCCTCCTTGTCGTCATCCGGACTGCACGGCGCCGCCACCTCCTCCACGTCGTCCGAAGGCCTGCATCCCCTAGTACAGCCATCGGGTCAGGGTAAGCAGGCACTAGTGGGATGCAAGCGTTCCCGAAGTGAAGTGAGGTAAAGTGCCATGCCCTGAGATTCTTCTAAATTGTTCTCCTCACAATGTGAAATTGTATGTTTGTGCTCCTGCTCCCCAACATCCAGATGCAAAACTAACAGATGACTAGAACTTAAAACTGAAAATTGAGTAAGACTAGTACGGTTGTACTTAATTTGATGACATGTATGCTTGAGCTTTCAACTGAAAATTGAGGAAGACTAGTACGGCCGTACTGATGGTTAAAAATCCAGATTACGAGTTTGTGTCCAGCTAGCTATCGTACTATCATTTTTGAGATTCACAAAGTCTCTATTATGGAACTAAAAGTAGACACTGGGCTTAGTACACAATATAATATTCGTCATTGCATTTCTTTAATATACCATTTGTTACTGTAGTGTATTACAGTTACAGGCCACTGGAGTAGGCTAGCAGGCATAGCACCCTTTTGACTAGTACATCCATGAGCCATGCATAGATAGTAGAAAGCTAAAATTTAAAACTCACCACTCACCAACATATCCAGCTTGCCAAACTTCTCCTTGATAAAATCAGCTGAACGTGCAGCGCTCGATGGATCGCTAACCTCTAGTTGTTGAAACACGACGTTGTATATTTTGTAAATGCAATTCAATTCAATACACATTGTCAAGCATATCTGACAGTTTTGACTTGAACACCCCATTGTGATTAGGATAGTGGTACCAAGATTTTTTTTCTAGCTAATTTCCACCTGAACACGAGTAACAAATCAGGTTTTTTTTAGGATAGTGGTACCAAGATTTTTTTTCTAGGTAATTTCCAATTCTGACAGTTTTGACTTGAACACCCCATTGTGATACAAGTAGAGGATGCTCATAAGGTATTTGCAAAGCTCACACTTCTAAAATTGGTAATACTAAGAGGCTATCCATAAGAGTTAATGGCCTAGAGTTTTCTTTTATGATATGGATTGTTTTGCTTCGTCTAAAGATGCCTTTAGATATGTCCATTTTTCTGAATTTGTAGTTCTACTAGAGGAAACTATACCCGAAGAGGCTAGTATTAGGTCTTTATTACTTTGCTCACTAATTCAAACCTTGTCACTGGTGATTCTCATGTTATTAATTAAACCAGCTAGTTTGATGGATGTGTTTATGCTAGTCAATTGTACCAGATTGCAATTGCTGCTGCTGATTGTAACAATACTAGTCTTAGTGGAGATTCCTGGTGGTCTCACACACACCTAACCCAAATGAGTACCTCTATTCTGTTTCTATACGTTTGGTTTCTTTCACACTGCTGTCCAATTGTAATATGTTGGAATCTGTTAGTTCTCAATTGATTTGGGCTTACCATGCGTGTAAGACAGAGACGGGTTGGTTAGAGTTATCCATTATTTCATCACCAAGGCAAACAATTTGCTAGTGTTTTTAATTAATATCTTTGAGTATACCATATGAATTGATCCCCCGAATGAATTTTGGTGTAGTAATGGATAATGAAATTTTGTTGTCTTGTCTGACAGACAATCAGGATATGAATTGATCCACCGAATGAATTTGGGTGTAGTAATGGATAATGAAATTTTGTTGTCTTGTCTGACAGACAATCAGGATGTATGTTTGATGTGATTGGATTACCACATATTTTTTTGGAATACCAGTGACTCTGAACCCTATTGCTTGATGATGAAATTATTAGGCTGGTCCTAAGATTTGAGCTGGTAGGATGAATTTGAATTTTAATGTCACCAAATCAATCTCTATTCCATGTTGATTGCTGGTTCCTTGCTGTTTGCTGGAAGAAAACATAACATGCAACTTGTTTTGTTTGGTTAGGCAAGTGAACAATCTTGTGAAGCAGGTGAGGATCATCATTCCGGACTCGGATGATGAACAAGACAACAGCAAGAAACCGTCGCCATAGGAAGCTGCGGGACCATCAAAAAGAAAGATGAATTTTTATGATTATATGGCTGCATTTTCGACTCCTGATCTGAGGCATTTCATGTCAATAACTTATGTTTGTTGCCTGCTGTAGAAAATGCCCTTGCGCCAGATGGTTAGGCAGCTGAAGTATCGATGTGATGATTTGCGTGAGCAGATTGAGGACCTAAGCCTGCACGTTGATGGAACACAGGAAGGCATAGAAATGACCCTCAAGGAATTCATGGAGAGTGTTGCTGACAAGTTAGAAGAGATGGGGAAGAAGATCCGCAAGGTTGAGCAGAAAGTCAATCGCAAGTAGTAGTAAAGGCGTAGTACTTAGCATAACCAGGTCCTAGGTGGATGTGATACAGATGCAGGTTAATCGTGAAGCTGCTTTTGGAACATCTAAGTATGGTTCTATGTGTCATCATCTAAGTAATAACTTAGGTCGAACTTCTATATTGTAATTACAGTACTTCATCTAAGTATGGTTGTGTATGCTGGTCTTGTGTGCTGATCTTGTGTGCTGAAACTTATATATATGATTGTTCATATATCTATATTGTTATGCTGGTGTTCATATATCTATATTTTTACTTGATCTCCGACTCGCTGTTCAAAGGCTTTGTTTGCTCAGACATTTGAAAGAAATATTGCTTTGCTTTGCTTTGATGACCAATATCTATGAGCTAGTCCAAGGCATTCCAAATACGACCTTACCTTTGGATTTGATTTTTATCTAAAAGCAAAAGACAAACCACTCCTTTGTTTCTTTTTTTATCACTTGAGCTCTCACGTACTACTTGTTGCCAGGGACGACCCCTTCTCTAGTTCCCAACCTCTAATGGTCCTAGCGCTAGCAATTTAAGCTTTTCATTGTCACTTATGCTTTAAGCTACACCAAGTGCACTTAAATTTAAACCAAAACACTTGGAATTTTGAAACAACCATCCATCACACTTAAATTGCAGAATTCAATTTAAATCATTATCCAAGCTCAGTGCACTGACCAAATTAAACAAAAGTTTGCAAACTAGGTACCAAATAGAAACAAATATCACATTAATACATATAGGGTCACAATTATCTAAATAGCTCATCTTCCTCTCCCTAGCCTAAAGTGTTGACAGGTGCAACATGCCCGTCGTTGATGTAGGTGTCATTATTCTCATCATCATCATCATCAGGTATCTCATCTAGATCTGGTTCTGGCACAGGTATAGCAGTTTCAATAATGTTGGCATCTCCATTCACTCCATCGAGGTCATTCCTTGTCCAATTTGTCAACTCCCTAAGTTGGCTACAAATGTCCATGTCCTCCACACCTACATCAACTGAGTCAATATCAATATGTCCCTGCTGTTCAGTTTCTCCTTCTTCTGGCATGGAAAACAAGGTCCTAGGCTTCATTCTCACAACACTGCTCCAGTTGGGTTTATTTGCACACTTAACAAAAAAAACCTGCTCCACTTGAGTCCCCAGAACGTAAGGCTCATCCATATATCGATGACGACTTGTATCAATATCTATAATCCCATATTGATCCTTACTGAACCCTCTACTTTTACTCTTGGATGCGGCAGGAACATCAAACCAATCACACTCAAACAATATGACTTCTTTTTCACCAGGGAAATCTAGTGCGATTACCTTCTTAAGGACACCGTACCAATCCATTTCGCTCGCTTCAACACCACTCTTCACTACAACTCCAGAATTTTGTGTATTGTACTTCGCCTCTATAGTAGCCGTTCGGAAAAAAAATCATGAATTACACATCTGTTGAAAACCCGAGCCACATAATGAGGACCCTATGAAAGGTCATATAGCTCTTCACTGATCTTCCGTTCTTCATAAAGTACCTTAGCCTGCACGCAAGAAAAAAAGAATTGATATATTTTAAAAGTGCACAACTGCAATATTGTTTTGTCATGAATATTAAAACATTACTCACCTTACGTTAAAACCATCCAACAAAATGCTACATGTGACGCTTATCAACGCCTTGTGTGCTAGTTCTTTTCAACAACACCTTATGCTCACTATACATTTTTATGGGAAAACAATATTACTATACAATGAACTATAAACTATGTAAAAACAAAAAAAATTGTTAAAAACAGCTTACTTGATCCATCTCAGTGCCTCATCACAATTTGATAACATATAGTGCCGCCTCCGCAACATTTCAGATTTAGTAAGATGATGTAATTTGCAGCCTTTCTTGCTGTAGTCGATGCTGCCAAGTATGCTAGACCCAGCCGGTGGTTCATTTACCACGCTCCTCTCGTGGCGCATTGGCCGATCCAGCTTCGTTTCAATGTCTTCTAGGAAGCGAGAGCAGAATGTCATGCACTCCTCTAAGATATATCCCTCTGCTATCGAACCTTCTGGATGTGCCTTGTTCCTAACATATCCTTTAAATGTACGTAGATACCTCTCGATTGGATACATCCACCAATAACACACTGGTCCACCAACTTTAGCCTCCTCAGCTAAATGAACCGGCAAATGCATCATAATGTCAAAGAATGCTGGTGGGAATATCATCTCAAGCATGCATAAAGTCTCTGCAATTGACACGCTTAGTGTTTCCATGTCAGTTTTCACCACCTCCTTTGAACACAGCGCATTGAAAAACCTGCTAAGCTCAATCAATGGTCTAGCAACAGCTTCAGGCAAGATATGCCTTGCAACTAAGGGCAACAGTTTCTGCAAAATAACATGATAGTCATGTGATTTCAGTCCAGATACCTTGCATCCATTCACATCCACACATTTCTTTATATTAGACGCGTAACCATCAGGCATCCTCACTCCTTCTAAGAATGTGCATAGCATCTTCTTCTGGTCCCTGTCTAAAGAGTACAATGATGGTGGCAAAGTATACTTTCCATTCTCCACCACTAGATGCTAATCCTGCCGTATCCCAAGATGTTGCATGTCAAGCCGCGCCTTTTCACTATCCTTACACTTACCATCTATGTGAAGCAACGTCCCGATAATGCTTTCACAAATATTTTTCTCGATGTGCATAACATCCAAGTTATGCCTTATAAGCAATTTTCCCAGTAAGGAAGCTGAAAAAATATACTCTTCTTCCTCCAGTTGTGCCACCTAATGTCTTCTTCACGTTGCTTCCTCTTTTTTGTTGCTGTCCCAAATTTTGGTTGCTCAAAACTATTATACTGCTGTAGAACCTGAGCACCGGTCAGTGGAACAGGTGCCTTCCTCATCTCTGTCATGTTGTTGAAGCTGCTTTTGCTCTTGCGCCACCTATGGTTCTGAGGGAGAAATCAACGATGACCCATGTAACAATTCTTCGACCCAAATTTCAACCATAAGTACACTGTATCTTTGTGGCAGTATGGACATGCAAACTTTCCTTTAGTACTCCAACCAGATAGCATGGCATAGGTAGGGAAGTCATTTATGGTCCACAACAGAAGCGCATGAAGAGTAAATTTCTCCTTCTCATTCTCATCCCATGTTTCAACACCTTTCACCCATAACTCTATCAGCTCATCAATTAGGGGTTGCAAATAGACATCAATATTCATACCAGGTGATTTTGACCCTGGTATCAGCATAGACATCATCCAATAGGGTTGCTTCAAACACAACCAAGGAGGCAAGTTGTAAGGGATTAGGATGACAGGCCATGTAGTATATGCAACACTCAACATCCCAAACGGATTAAAGCCATCAGCTGCAAGATCGAGCCGTATGTTGTGAGGTTCCTTAGCAAAATCCTTATACTCTTTATTCACATGCTTCCATGCCAATGAGTCTGCCGGGTGACGCATTTTCCCATCATTTACTAGTTCTTTCTCATGCCAACGCATCATCTTCGATGTTGATGCTCTCATAAACAATCTTTGCAAGCGAGGAATAAGTGGAAAATAACGAAGGATCTTACATGGAAAATGCTTCTGCTTCTTTCCACAATCAGATCATCCTTTTCAGTACTGCCTGTCTCTTTCCACCTTGATTCACCGCATGTTGGGCACTTATCCAATTTAGCATAATCCCCACGAAATAACACACAATCATTGACACAGGCATGAATCTTATCATAATGCAGGCCAAGATCACGAATAACCCTCTCCACTTTCTCCAAGGAAGTTGGCAGACAATGACCATCAGGAAGCACAAGCAAGAGCAACCAAAGTATGCGTTCTAGACTGCTGTTACTAATACCATCCATGCATTTAATCTGAAATAGCATGACAATGAAAGAAATCTTTGTAACCTCTTTGCAACCTGGATACAATTCCTTCTTTGCCTCATCTAGTAACCTAAAAAGTTTTTTTGCAGTTGCAGTTTGCTCATCCTCTTCTCTTCCTGTGACTTGTCCATGTATAACACCTCTGATCAGTGAAGAAATTAATTCATGGGAACTTTCAGCATGATCTTGTGCAGTGCCATCATCGATCTCATTCTGAACTAACGGAGGCTCATAATTACCTTCTCCTTGAATGAAACTCTCATCAAACCCTCTTAGTGCCACATGAGTTAAAACCTCCTTTTCACTTCGATAAGACATGCAGCGGCATCGAGTACAAGGACATGGAGCTGTTTCTTCACTAGATGTGCCCCCAAAAACACTCTGTAAATATTTCTTGAATCATGCCTGCCATTCTGAAGTATATCTGGACATCCGCATCCAGCTGTTATCTTCATTTGACATCCTTCACATTATCCCTACATTGAGCACAAATCCATATAATAAATACCTGCGATCAAGCTAACATTACGAATTCTCAAGCTATTTTGCTAATGAGCACGATATGCCGTACCAACTCTCTCCAAGAGTTCGAAATTCTTCAACAGTTCACCAAGCAAAGGAAAATTAACTAGGACCCTGTGTTGCCTACTCACCTTGTTTGAAGCACAGTAGTAGCCAGCCGAGGGCCGGGGGACCAAGCCGGGGTCGCCGGATCACTGCAGGCCGGAGGGAAACAAGGGCGGGCGCCTCTTTGCCGCTGCTCAGCTGTTGCTGTCGGCGTCTCCTTAGCACTGAGAATGAGAGGAGGGTTGAGGAAGCAGCCGCAGGATGGGGACACGCCGCCGCAGGATGGGGACACGCCGCCGCGCCGTCACCGTTTTTCCCTATCGCTGTGGTGGCAGTGTCGGCACAGCAAGGACGTACGCACGCTGTTGACGGTCAATTTCCGTCAACCAAGAGCACTTGTTACACTTTGGCTTGAGCTTTGAATTATAACTAACCCGCCACTAGGCACACTAATGATGTAACAAGTTCACCCTTGCATGTGGTTTTTGGAGTATGTTGTTTACGCAGGAATTAAGTACCTAAATGAGGACTTTCGGGAAGAGTTCATCAAGCACTTTATGAGAAGCTCACGAAGCCCGGCACAAATCAAGACACGAAGTGAACATGACTCCAAATGACCCGAGGACCAAAGCATGAAGCCGTGAAACTCCGAGGACCCCAACGGAAGATGCGGGAGTTTGCGCGCCAAGCACCCTTATCTAAACCGCGGGGAAAATGACGTCAAGGACTCACATGGACTTCGGCAAATATTCAAGAAAGTGCGAGAAGCATCGTGGAGGAAGATGGGCCCGAACCGGGCAGAAAAGGGCCTGGGCCAGCCGGCCCATGCCGATCGGCCTAGGGGGTTTCGGGCTCGGTTCGGCCTCCCCTTTGACCTACATGCTCCGCGGCTCATTTATACCCCCTACCTCCGACGGCCGCCACATCCATTCATCAGAACTTGGCGAAACCTAGAAGTGAGCACCAGAGGGAGATGACGGCGGCGGAGACCTCGAAGTGCAGCGGAGACCTCGAAGTTGTCTAGGGTATGGCCTAGGCCATCCCTAGCCACCATGGCCGCCCTGCGTGGTTGTGCCATGGCGGAGTTCCGAAGCTACGTGTTCATCATCTTAGGTATGATCTCGATGGTGATGATGTAATACATACTTTCATGTGAGAAATGACAATCATGTTTTCCGATCTTTGAGCGATTCCATGTCTCCGTCTTTACTTTCTACCTATCGTGAATATAATTTGATCCTTAGTCTAATGCTAGTTTAGACTACATAGCATGCTTTATGTAATCATGGTGATTAGATCTAGTATGTTGACCCTTCATGATTGGTAGACTTGTCCATGTATGGGCACGCTCGTGGATCTCCCGCTTCATTAAGGGAGCATCGTGACAGGATGATTTCCCCCGAACGAGCGGATGTCTTCGGGAGGTAGGCCGGAGGTAGGAGTTTAAGGATGCTTTTAGATGAGATGCATGATTTGTTGCTCGTTTGCCGGAACTACAACTAGAAGGCGCTAGGCTTAGTCGTCCCCTTGGTGGCGCTTTACTTTGCCTATGTTTGTGTACGTGATCAACCTTGTGCCACCACACATACACCCTTAAAGGTTACCTTATATGCAATCTACACTTAATGTTAGGTTAGTTTGGTTAGACGAGGTAGAGATCCTTAGCGGTTTGCTTCCGATCCTTGGATTGACAAACCTTGGGGGACCCTCCTTGGTGAAAAAGGCACCAAGTCACCCGTAGGCTTGCGGTGAACTTCAACACGGTTTTGAACCGTCAACAAGCCCTTTTTCTGGCGCCGTTGCCGGGGATCGGCAACTCGAACCCTAGGGTGATCTACCTTTCTATTTGACTAACCCTAACTTTTATTATTGCATATACCCTTGTTTTCTTGTTTGTTGTCCTTGAAAGCAGGTCAAAAGCTAGACACAAGATGTTAGATGAGTCTTCTACATGCACACTCCGACAAGATGATTGCAACATCAAGATTCACTCTTTAGTGGTAGGTGCTAACTTTGGTTAGTGGCCCATCATCCGCTATTGAGCCCACCCCCTACACAAGAGCATGTGAACAAGGTAAGTCAACGTGTCAATTAAATTTTTAAGACTAATGTTTTGTGGAGATTTGTTTGTTCAAGCAACAAGTATTGGAAGCAATCACGATGCCCCCGAAATCACAAGATCAAGCTCTTCAACATCTTCGAAGTTTCTGTTCACATCGATTTTTGCACAGTCTCATGGGAAGAACAACAGGGTATCTTTGGATATTTAGAAGCCCCACGAAGTTACACTTCCAACGAGTCAAGAATTAAATCGATCGGAGGTTCCTACAAGCGGATATGGCCGAATCACCGATGATTACACGTCCTGAAAATTTCTGGACAGCAAGCAAAGCTGAAGTGAAACAACCATAACTTCCTCATATGGACTCCGATTAAGATGGATGAGTACCCATTGGAAAGGTAATTTTATAAATTTTTCAATAGAATTATATTTTGGTATATATTCTGTTATGTATGCAGGGGGAAATCCAAAGAAGAGGCAGCTGCAATATGATGAGAACAAGATGGCGAAGGTGAGGACGACAACAACGAAGAGGAGCTTAGGGAATGCTTCCGCTAGACCACTCATGAAGAAATTCAGAGGCTTGGAACAAAACAAAGACCCCCAGAGCATTGGCAAATGAAGACACGAGTTGGCGGCATCCGACGTAAGAAGATGTTTGAAGAAGACCACAATGGACTACACACATAAGACAACATCCAATGGCACGGATATTTTTGGGCTCTCACATGAAGGATCATGGAACTACATGAAGACATTTAAGACATGTGTGAAGCCCTGCAAATGAAGAAGAGGAGTGATCCTACACAAAGCAACCTTGACAGCATGTGGCACGAAGGAAGGAATTGAGAAAAGTTTACGCGAGCCACCTTCGATCATCAAGGATTGTTCACTTTCAACTCTGGAGGATCACTCACGATGAAAAGCTCGAAGGCTAAGGTACACATTAATCTCTCAAGGTACTTTTGGATATGATATATTTCTTTTGATATATTTGTGTTCTTATCCAATAGTATGTTTTGATTATATGCCTTGCTACCTTTAATGATCATGTTGATAGGCTAGAATTTCTTGAGTATGATAAAGAGGCTATGTTGTGCTTGAACACCTTTGATTCACTTGCCTAATGAACCCATGCCTAATGAGAGCCTTAGCGCTGAGCAAGAAACTTATGCTACCTTTAATCACAACATCTTTTGTTCACCAAATTTAAATTGTGGTTATGGTTTCATATGTTTGTTTCACACTTTGTGAATCTTGGACTTGCTTCATGCTTGGTCAAGCTCGTGACCTTAAAAGAGCATTTGTCAGGAGAAAACCCGAGTTTCACTAACCATGCAGGTCATTAAACCTTAATAAAGAGAAGAGAAGCCATGCCCTAAAGGAATTGTAAGCTCGTGCATCGCCTCCCCTGAAGCAAAGGAGGAGAAGGTGACGATGATGCAAGGAAACGATCGGGCAAGCCTCTCATCAAATAAAATGATCGTGTTAAGCATGGAGAGTGGATCAAAGCTGCACAGACATCTTCAAATCTTACATGAAGAACCATGGCTTCGCGACCACGAAAAGGTACGTAAGAAAGTCAAGCTCTATGACTTTAAATGAAGCGCTTTGTGGGAGGCAACCTATTTTCTTTTGTTTATGTTTATATATAAATATTATGACCGTCTACATTGTAATCTTAAACTGAAACATCAAGTAACATTGTACCATTGCTCTAATAAATACCACAACACCATGTTGTTTGATTTAAATGCTATTGAGGGAGCACTTTGTTCTTGATCTTGGAAAACTTGTAGACCTTTTTGTGTGCCTATTAGTGTTTAGTGTCGTTTTCTTTTGTGTCTTTTTAGCGAGAAATATGAAGTTGGCACCATCCTTCAACTCTAAGCTTGTGGCTAGTTAATTTAGGCTAACTCTTGCATTTGTTTTAGACAACCACCATGTCATTTTGTTCATCCATGTCATATTGCATTGCATGTTTTGTTTTGATCTAACTTTTTGCCCAACCAACCTAAGCCTACCTATAGCCCCACCAAAAACCCGTAACCAACAAAGGTAGGGTTGACTTGTGTTGATTGGCTTGCACTATTCTGGTTGGCCAAGCCCACCTCTATCCCTTGCTCTAACTAAAAGCTTTAACTAGCCCTCCTATGAGAAAACTTTTCACACCTTTAGCCCTCCTAAAACCATAGGTTTGTTTTCCATAAAAAGACTTTCGACACCACCTTAGAATTTCTATGCTTGACTCCCTCTCTTCAAAATTCTTATTTGAGCCAAAAATATAGGATACCCATAACCTACCCTTAAAATCTTGTTAGTTTGGTTGTTTGATCTTTTCAACCCTTGCTAACATTTGCTTGTGCTAACTCTTTGCATTTGCATTTTGTATCCCCCTCATTATCATCTTCCGCTTTATGATAGCTTGGTCTTTTTGTGAAACTTTATGATGAATGCTTTCATATCTATGTTAATGCTTGTCGACATGCGTTACTCGTTTTTGCAATCTTGTGTAAACATGGTGTTTAGACATGATTGAAGACCACCATCATTCAGTTTTACATACCTTGCTATCTTGTTGCATTGGTTGGTTTATAAACTTTGCAATGCACCCTACTTATCTTACACTATAAGGAATTGTTAATCTTGGAATAATCATGGTGTTTTGACCTTGGTTAATAAATCTTTATGGCAAGGGAGAAGTTTGGCAACCACTTTGTAAGCATGGAGCTTAGAATTTGGTGTAAACATTGTTTTGTCTTTATACCATCCTATCATTTGCATGCACCCTTGCACACACGTACACCCATTAGGTTTTAACTTTTCTTTTACTAGATTAACTATGCCACAAGTTAAGATCTTAGGGGATGTCTTTGGTTTGTCGGCATAGAGTGAGTATTCTCGACCGTCACCTTGGGTGTACTTTGTGCTTTAAAATTGTTTTGCAGGCTTTGTGAATCACTCCCATAAATTTGATTGGGATGGAGGCTTGTGACAAAGGGTGAACGTTGGAGGACAATCAAGACAAAGTGAAGAGTATGACAATCCACACATGGCGGTAGGACTTCAAGATGGTTCATCATCTTCCATGCCTAGCAACATGCTAAGCATGGGGGAGGATTTGGTGGACATTAGAAGACCGCACGGAGCAAGGATCACGGTTCTTCTTCCATGTTAAGCACAATGCTTAAGCATGGGGGAGGCCGTGCTACACTTCAAGCATCAAAGGACGGTAACAAATCATCAACCCTCTTTTTGTCCTCGTCTTTCTATATGCTTGTACATATGTTTATGCTTTCCACAACCTTAGGTGCAACATTTGTATATCTCTCTATAGAATAACATGGCTACTAGGAGTAAAACCTAGGTTTGTTTTTGTTTTCAACAATAATCACCGTCACCTTGAGCTCACCATGATGATGTCTTGTATGCTCTTACTTATGGATATATGATGATTGTTGCCACTTTGATCATTCTTGTGCTTGGTTTTTATATGATTAAGCTAGTGCTCTCTTTAAACATTATCTGAAAATTTAATAAATGCTAGTCTAATCTTTTGTGGAGGTTATGATAACTTAAGTCCCATAGTTGGTTTTCATTGCTCTCGTTTTTGAATGAATCAAAGATCCTTTTTTTGTTCTTAAAAGATATGCTAAACTTGTCTTTAATACCACTTGCATTTTGCTCTACCTATCCAAAGCCTTACATTAAATTGAGTGCAATAACCTTAGTTTACAAGATTTATTTTTGGGTGCATTAATTCAAGGCTTGATTTCTCTGGCTCGAGACTAAGAAGCTGGTCATTCCGTTTTGCGCATCGTTCTTTATGCTAGCCTCTTCTATCCGTGCATTGTGAGTTTCCACATTGGGAATTTCGCAAACCTCGCCGGATATCCAACCACAAAACCCAAATATATCTTTTTTGTGTATACCTCCTTGACCACAACCCAATATATGAGTATGGATGAATATTTCGAGGAAGATTACAAGGAAGGTGCTTCAAGTGAGTAAGGGAGACTTCCAAAAGGATCCCTAGAAGATTTTTCGAGTATCTCTCTCTAAGAAAATATGGGAGCATCAATTTCTACCTTGGCGTTCTTATCACCTCTTTTGCCCGAGGACGAGCAAACATCTAAGCATGGGGGGGATTGCCAAGGAAGTGCTAGTATAGTCTAGAGTTCAAGGGGAGCAAATAAAAAAAGAAAAAGAAAAAAGAAAGAAAAAAATTGATAAAGAAGAAAAAGTATGAAAAGAAAAAGAAAGAAAGAAGAAAAAAATAAAGCTCCCCGGTTCTCTAGCTATGTTTAGTGCTTTTTGAGTTTTCAAGAGGATTCAAGATCAAGACCCATACTCATCTTTCCAACCATGTGCAATCCGATAATGAGGACTTCATTTGTGCCTCGGGATCATTCTTTGCCATTTGCACATGTCCACCTATCTAAAAGTGTGTGTTCATCTCTCCCCCCTCCTTGTAACATTATTTTTCCAATGACCTTTTTGACGAGTCTCGGTAAGTCCATGAGAAGCTTGTCTTGTTTTGATAATATCTCGACCATAATATCTTGGTAGGACTAAACTTTCCCATAGCTCCATATAAAGCCTTCCACCATATATTTGAGAGAGGAAAGGAGTAGGACAAGTAGGCTTGAGAGACAAGATGAGATGAGAGTTCATGAGCAAGATGCAAGGAGGTTTATTATTGATCTTGGTAAAGCAATTTTTCTTCATCCCGCTCTTATTTTCAAAATTTTTGAGATTTGTTTAAAATTTGAGAACATGATTAATTACTTGTGGAAAGAGCTTAAATGATATCTACCATCCATAGAGATGAAAGCTAGTTACATTATGAAACTATAACAATTATAAACTTGGAGAGCATTATGTTTTCTCATGGAAGGGCAATACTGACATCCATAAAGGCTTACTCGAGGACGAGCAAGGTTTAAGCATGGGGGTATGTTGACGGTCAATTTCCGTCAACCAAGAGCACTTGTTACACTTTGGCTTGAGCTTTGAATTATAACTAACCCGCCACTAGGCACACTAATGATGTAACAAGTTCACACTTGCATGTGGTTTTTGGAGTATGTTGTTTACGCAGGAATTAAGTACCTAAATGAGGACTTCCAGGAAGAATTCATCAAGCACTTTATGAGAAGCTCACGAAACCCGGCACAAGTCAAGACACGAAGTGAACATGACTCCAAATGACCCGAGGACCAAAGCATAAAGCCGTGAAACTCCGAGGACCCGAACGGAAGATGCGGGAGTTTGCGCGCCAAGCACCCTTATCTAAACCGCGGGGAAAACGACGTCAAGGACCCACATGGACTTCGGCAAATATTCAAGAAAGTGCGAGAAGCATCGTGGAGGAAGATGGGCCCGAACTAGGCCGAAAAGGGCCTGGACCGGCTAGCCCATGCCGACCAGCCTAGGGGGTTTCGGGCTTGGTTCGGCCTCCCCTTTGACCTACACGCTCCTTGGCTCATTTATACCCCCTGCCTCCGACGGCCGCCACATCCATTCATCAGAACTCGGCGAAACCTAGAAGTGAGCATCGGAGGGAGACGACGGCGGCGGAGACGTCGAAGTTGTCTAGGGTATGGCCTAGGCCAACCCTAGCCGCCATGGCCGCCCTGCGTGGTTGTGCCATGGCGGAGTTCCGGAGCTATGTGTTCATCATCTTAGGTATGATCTCGGTGGTGATGATGTAATACATACTTTCATGTGAGTAATGACAATCATGTTTTCCGATCTTTGAGCGATTCCATGTCTCCGTCTTTAGTTTCTACCTATCGTGAATATGATTTGATCCTTAGTCTAATGCTAGTTTAGACTACATACCATGCTTTATGTAATCATGGTGATTAGATCTAGTATGTTGACCCTTCATGATTGGTAGACTTGTCCATGTATGGGCACACCCGTGGATCTCCCACTTCATTAAGGGAGCATCATGACAGGATGATTTCCCCCGAACGAGCGGATGTCTTCGGGAGGTAGGCTGGAGGTAGGAGTTTAAGGATGCTTTTAGATGAGATGCATGATTTGTTGCTCGTTTGCCGGAACTACAACTAGAAGGCGCTAGGCTTAGTCGTCCCCTTGGTGGCGCTTTACTTTGCCTATGTTTGTGTACATGATCAACCTTGTGCCACCACACATACACCCTTAAAGGTTACCTTATATGCAATCTACACTTAATGTTAGTTTAGTTTGGTTAGACAAGGTAGAGATCCTTAGCGGTTTGCTTCCGATCCTTGGATTGACAAACCTTGGGGGACCCTCCTTGGTGATAAAGGCACCAAGTCACCCGTAGGCTTGCGGTGAACTTCAACACAGTTTTGAACCATCAACACACGCGCGACGCGACCTACCTGAGTCGAGAAGGACTCGATCTATTTTTTCCTTCTCATGTCCGCGAGGGTGGGCCTTTTTTCTCCTCATGCGCCGGTGGGTGGGGTGGGCTACATTTTTTTCCTTTTTTATTTTTCCTTCAAATCACGTCTTTAGTTTCCTTCTAGGGCAACCAAAAATAGTTTAATGAATTCACATAAATCATTGGTGGCAATAAAACTTACTTCATGCAACGAACTTTTTATGGATGCAACAGGCATATGAGCTATCGCAACAAAGGTTAAATTTTACACAACATTTTTTCATCGTGGCTACAGGCATGCCTATTCGCAACAAACTTAATGTTCGTGGCAACAAACGCACATCAAACGCAACGAACTGTTTTATGGTTGCAACAGGCACACGACCTATTGCAACAAAGCTTAAAATTTAGACAATGTTTTTTCATTGTGGCCACAGGCATTCCTATTCGCAACCAACTAAATGTTCGTGGCAACAAAGACACATCAAATGCAACGAATGATTTTCTCGATGCAACAGGCACATGAGCTGTCGCAACAAAGGTTAAATTGTAGACAGCGTTCTTTCATCGTGGCCACAGGCATGCCTATTCACAACCAAATAATTTTTCATGGCAAGAAACACACATCTATCACAACACTAAATCATTACTATCGCAATGCACAATGAGTTGTGGCAATAGGTACCCATAAAGGCAACCACTTTTTTCATCATGGCATTAACACCAACATGTTGCAATGAATGTTTCAAAAGACGCAACCCACATTTTTGGTGGCCATAAGATCCAGATATTGCAACCCATTAAAACGTTGGTTCCTATAAAACCAAATATTGCAACCAAATGTGTGGTGTTGCAAAAAAAATGGTGCTCTAAGGGTCAATTCCTAGTAGTGCATTCCTTCGATTCTTGTCTTGTGCTTCCGCTCTTTGATTCGTGGCTTGTTTCTAGGACTTGTAGGCTTGTGTGTGCCTAGTCTAGAGCTTCTTTGGTGTGTGCGAGTGATCCGAGTGGCAATCAGGGTATAGGCCGAGTTCATACTTCGGGAAGAATTTTTATCGGCTCCCATTCACTCCCCCCCTCTCTGGTCGCCTATTCGGTCCTTCAATTGGTATCAGAGCCGGTTACGGATCTTCGTGATTCTAACCAGTCTAAGATGCAAAGATGGGCGACTATGGTAAGGGGTCGGGTCCTCCGCACTTCGATGGCAAGAATTACCAGATGTGGGAGAGGCACATGGGCACGTTTTTGCGTGGGAAGGGGATACTGATCTGTGAAGTGACTCAAAATCCTCATTATGTCATTCCTGATAGTTTCCTTCTTCCAGGATCGCGGGACATGTTTGAGGCTAACAGCAAGGCCGTTGATTACTTGTTCTGTGCTTTTTGTGCCTCGGAGTTTGATCGAGTATACGGAGAGGATGTGGCTAGACAGATCCGTGTGGAGTGCGAAGGTCGAGGCCATCTTCGAGTCGGGTGTGTATGAGACCCTGATGGTGGACGAGCTGTTCTCTAAGCTCAAGTCTTCAGAGGTTGACCATGGCTTGAGAGCCAAGAGCAAGAGCCCCACTGATCCTCATAGTTTGGCTCTTGTCTCTGGATCGATGACTAACGCTAACCCTGCTGCCATGCAGTTTTCTTTGTCTTGTCTTGTGTCCATGCCAGATGAGGACTTTGAGGTGCTGAGCGAGGAGGATCTCGCCTTGTTGAGCAAGAGGTTTGGGCGGCTGTACGAGAACCGCAAGAATGCGAGGAGGAGCTCGGGGATGTGCTATCGATGCGGGGAGCACGGGCATTTCATCACCGAGTGTCCGGAAGCCATGGAGATCAAGAACGACTACAAGGGCAAGCCCAAACACGACTACAACAAGCACCGCTCCCGGAACGACTACAAGGACAAGCGCAAGGACAAGGGTGAGAGAAGGCCAAGTAAGAGCAGTGGGTACAAGAAGAAGACGACTCGAGCGATGGTTGCCGGAGCGAGCGACATCGACTCCACTTCAAGTGACTCCTCATCCGGTTCGAGCAGCGAGGAAGAGCAAGAACGGCGCAAGGACAAGCAACACACGGGCAAGAACTTCACCGGCCTCAGCTTCGTCGCACAAGGTGGTTTCTGCGGCATGGCGCACAACGCCAAGAAGGGTGAGAAGCATAGCTCAGATTCGAACTCTGACTCCGAGGATGAGGTACGTCAAGATCCCAACTTCTTGCTAGAGGAGAATGCTAGGCTAAATGAGTTGCTTGATAACCGTGATGATGTGCTTAGGAAGACGGAGAAGAGAGAGTTTCGGTCTTTGCTAGGTGATGCTAAGGACAAGATAGTTGAGCTTGAGTCTTTGCTTGTTGATGCTAGAACTGAGATAGACTCTTTGAAAGATGCTCCTATTGTTTCTAATGAGGTTGATTATAGTGATTGCAATATTTTCCTGGCTGACTTGACTGCTCTCAAGGAGAAGCATGCCTCCAAGGTTGAGGAACTAGAATTGCTTATGGTTGAGCTTGATGAGATGAAATCTAGACCTGCTTTGTTAGGTGCTTGCACTTCCTATCCTGTGTTGCATGCTAGGTTAGATGAATCTCATGATAGAATAGTTTCTCTTGAGGCTGCTTTGAAAGTTCATATTTCTACATCATGCTCTACCTGTGAAATGCATGCTTTGAAAAACATGGAACTTGCGCATTATGTTGACCGTTTGCAGGATGAGAATGATGAATTGAGAAAAATGATGAGTTGGTTGTCTGGGCATGAGCCTCAGCTGAGTTTGATGTTGGCTGAGTTTAAGAGGTTTGATGGGCAGGCGTTGGGGGCTGGGAAGAGTGGTGAGAAGAGTGGTGAGGGAGAAGAGAAAGTTGGAGAGATTCCTATTCCACCACACACCATACCCATGAACAAATATGCACCCAAACCAAATCACCTCAGAAACAAGTTAGACACAACTCTAGATCCACTAGTGTTCCCCCACAAAATAGAAAACTACCAGAAACCGATGAAGTTTGTGAGCACCGAGGGGAATGTGTTTGGGGGAAGCCATGAGAGAAAGCTGTTGAGAAGCCCACAGAGAAACCACAGCCTAAGCCATAGTCAATCCGCTTCCATTGTAAGTATTGTGGGAGGGATGGTCATAAGGATGAGTTTTGTTTCAGGAGGAGAAGGGATGAGAGGTTTGCTAGGGAGATAGAAAACAAGGACAGGTACCACCTTTCTCATGGTGTGCCTGAGCCTCGTAGAGGGCCTCTACCTCGAGGTGATGGGTTTGTGCGTACGGTTCCCACTTGGGGTGGTGGTGGTTTTCCTCAGAGGGATAGGCATGTTGGGTTTGGGCGTGGTGAGTTTGCTGGACGTGCTCCTGGTCATGACCATTACGAGATTGGGAGGCACGATCGTAGTTTTGATTCTCAGAGGGACTACGAGCCACATTTCCCCCCTCGTGGTGCGCGTTCCCCTCCAGTGAGACGTGACAGGTTCTTCGGTGGTAGGCGTGAGAGGGCTCCATCTAGAGGTTTTGATAGGATGGATTTTGCTAACCCTTCTTTTGAGCAAATGGCTCGACACTGGTTTGACTCTTTTTGTACAAACCCCAGTGTTGAGTCGCTTGCTCATTCTCGTCCTTGTTTTTGAGTTGCATGTGGGAGGCATGGAGAACTTTTGGTTGATCGCCTCCAGTTGTTCGCGTCACATGACCGGAGATCGTGGGTGGTTCTCCAGCCTCACCCCGGTGAGTACGAGGGAGAACATCACTTTCGGGGATAATGGGAGAGGACGAGTGCTTGCTGAAGGTATGGTGAAGGTGAGTAGCAAGGTGACCCTAAAGAGTGTGGCTTTGGTCAAGTCACTTGGTTTTAACCTGTTGTCAGTATCCCAGTTGCTTGACGAGGGTTTTGAGGTTCGTTTTAAGTTGGGCGCTTTTCGTGTGCTTGATTCTCGAGGCGATCTTTTCTATACGATCGTCCTCGAGGGTTAAATCTTTCGTGCTGATTTTTCCCATTCTGCTGGTCCTCCTCGATGCTTTGTTGCTGGTGTTTCGGTTGAGCTTTGGAAGTGGCATAGGAGGCTAGGACACTTGAGCTTTGAGTTGCTTTCCCGCTTGAGTGGCCTAGACCTAGTCCGAGGATTGCCTAAGTTGAGATTCGAGAAGGATTTGGTTTGTGCTCTGTGTCAGCATGGAAAGATGGTTGCTGCTTCTCACGCCCCTCTGACTGCGGTCATGATTGAGTGACCTTGTGAGCTGTTGCACATGGATTTGGTTCAGCCAGCACGTGTTCGCTCTGTAGGTGGGAAGTGGTATGTGTTGGTAGTGGTTGATGATTTCTCGAGGTACTCTTGGGTTTTCTTTTTGGAGGATAAGAGCGAGACATTTGGCTTTGTTCGGGACTTGATCTTAAGGTTGAAGAATGAGAGACATGGGGATGCCATTCGAGCTATACGCAGTGACAATGGCACGGAGTTTAGGAACTCTCATTTTGATGCCTTTTGCAGTGATCTTGGTCTCGATCATCAGTACTCTTCTCCATATGTCGCTTGCCAGAATGGCGTAGCGGAGAGGAAGAACCGAACCCTTTGTGAGATGGCTAGGACGATGCTTGATGAGCATAGGACTCCTAGGCATTTCTAGGCCGAGGCGGTCAATACCACTTGCTATGTGTCGAATCACATTTTCCTTTGTGCTTTTAAGAAGAGGACTTCATATGAGCTGATGCATGTGAGGAAACCCAAGGTGAGTCACTTTATAGCCTTTGGTTGCAAGTGCTTTATTCTGAAGAAGAGCAAGTTGGATAAGTTGGAGGCTAGATGTTCGGATGGTATTTTCCTCGGTTATGCTATTCACTCTAGAGCATATCGTGTGCTCAACCTTGACACTAATCGAATCATGGAGACTTGTGAGGTAACCTTCGATGAGACACATCCATGTAGCTCTTCTGTCTTTGAGTGTGCAGGTGACGAGGAAATTGGTGAGAAAATCTTTGAGGATGAGAAGGATGGAGATGATGAAGAAGATGATGGTGGTGATGCTCCCACGGCTGATCGTGTACACACTACGACAACGACGATCGAGGATGGTCCATACCCTACACCCACTACGACTGAGGATGTTCGAGTGGAGGTTGCTGCTGAGGGGGAGATTGTGTCTAGGTGAGAGGCTCCCCGACGTGTATAGGTGGATCACCCACCGTCGACGATCATAGGTGACCTTCACGAACGCACTACATGGTCAAGGTCAAGGAATACTTCTCACTTTGCTCACTCTGCATTTGTTGCCTCATTTGAGCCCAAAGATATTCGACATGCACTTTCTGATGCAAACTGGGTGAATTCCATGCATGAGGAGTTGGAGAATTTCGAGAGAAACCAAGTTTGGGTGTTAGTCGATCCACCACCAAATTGCCGTCCTATAGGTACCAAGTGGGTGTGGAAGAACAAGGAAGGTGAGAATGGGATGGTTGTGAGAAACAAGTCGAAGTTGGTGGCTCAGGGGTTCAACTAGAAAGAGGGTATAGATTATGAGGAGACATTTGCTCCTGTGGCCCGTTTGGAGGCAATTAGGATCCTTCTAGCCTTTGCCGTGGCTAAAGGGTTCAAGTTGTTCCACATGGATGTGAAGAGTGCTTTCGTGAATGGGGTGATAGAGGAAGAAATGTATGTGAGGCAACCCCCGGGGTTTGAGAGTGAAAAATACCCACACTGTGTATACAAACTCCAGAGAGCGCTTTATGGGTTGAAACAGGCACCGAGGGCTTGGTATGGTAGGTTGAGAGGCTTTTTGTTGAGTAAGGGGTTTGTGATGGGCACAGTTGATAAGACCCTGATTCTCCTTAAGCATGGAAATGACCTGTTGATTGTTCAGAATTACGTGGATGACATAATCTTTGGTGGCTCTTCTCATGATCTTGTTTCCAGATTTGCAGATGACATGAGCAGGGAATTTGAGATGTCTATGATGGGCGAGCTGCAGTTTTTCCTAGGGCTCCAGATTAAGCAGTGAAAGGACATGATGTTTGTACATCAAGCGAAGTACACCAAGGACTAGTGAAGAAGTTTGGCATGAACGACTCCAAGCCGCTGACTACACTGATGAGTACCACTACGGCTTTGTATGCGGATGAAGATGGCGAACTCGTGGACCAGAAGGAGTACCACAGCATGATCGGCTCCCTTCTCTATTTGACGGCGATGAGGCCGGTCATACAGTTCAGCGTGTGTCTGTGCGATCATTTTCAAGCTTCACCGAGGACTTCACATTGGTAGGCCATCAAGAGGATTTTCAGGTACTTGAACTACACTCCTGAGTTTGGTCTTTGGTATTCTACCTCCTCGACAGTCAAACTTCATGGATTCTCCGATGTTGATTTTGTTAGGTGTTGCTTGGACCGCAAGTCTACCTCGGGTTGTTGCCAGTTTCTTGGTTCTTCTTTGGTCTCTTGGTCATCTCACAAGCAATCCAGTGTAGCCCAGTCCACTACAGAGGCCGAGTATGTTGCTGCAGCCAGTTGTTGTTCCCAGCTCCTATGGATGACCTACACTATGAGCGATTTCGGTGAGGAGTGCTCCCAGGTTCCACTCTTTTGTGAGAGCACTAGTGCCATAAGTGTAGCCAAAAACCTAGTCCTTCACACTAAACACATCGAAGTGAGATATCATTTTCTGAGGGACAATGTTGAGAAAAGGAACATTTCCTTGTCCTATGTACCTACCCAAGATCAGCTAGCAGACATATTCACTAAACCACTTGACCAAGTTACCTTCACACGCTTGCGAGGTGAACTTGGAGTGTGTTTCCCTTTTTAGCTAGATCTTGGAGCTTCTCATGTATATATGTGATATATGTATCTTTTGTTACATTCCATGCATGCATCTTCATTTTTGTACAAAACATGGTAGGATAGCCATCTTTGGATCATATGTGGTAGGATGAGCTTCTCTTATATACTTTGATCACTATGACGTGCTATATGTGAGATATGTGTATGCTTTGGGAATGGTGATGTGAATGCTATGCTCTTGATGGTATTGTCATATGTTCATGATGAGATAGCTTCTTTTTGTGAAAATGGTAAAAATGCTTCACTCATGAGTAGATACTTTTTCATGCTCAATTTGTGCTTAAATACCTATATCATGCTTAGTTTGTGCTTGAGTATCATGCTCTTTTCGCTTGCGGTCAAAGACCCATTTGTCATGGTAAATGTTTAGCCCATATGATCACTTGTGGATGAGCATAAGCTTCTTTTTGCCGCAAAGGCATTTCATGTACCATGCTTAAATTTGAAAATGAATTTGGTCTATGAATTGCCTTATGCTTGAAAAATGTGCTCATAATCATGTCTTTATGCTTTTATGTACATATCTTGGGTGCTAAACCGTTGCATGATGTCTACCATGAGAAGTCTCATTTTAAGAAGTAGACACATGGCTCGGTGGCTTTGACATGACATTTAGTAGCTTATGGGCGTTTTCCATGATCTTGTGATCTTGTATGAGCTTTGTGTGATCTAGTTCATTTTTGCTCAAATTGCCATGGATAGGGCTTTACTCATGAGATGAATGTTTCTTTGTGAAAATTGCTTAAAATTACTTTTGGCCATGTCACATGTATCTATGTCTATACTTTCTTGATGGCAATACGCTAACTACACCATGTCTACTTTGCTTTCTCTATGTCTCATTTGTAGCATTTTGTTGTGCTATTTGTATATCTGAGAAGCTTGGTAGATTGTATATGCTTTGACATGCATTTGTGCACTCTCATATTAGCTTGATTCATGCATTGTCAACAATGGGGAGAATCTATATGCAAGGGGGAGAATATGTGGAGATTTTGTAAGATTTTGCATGTTGGGGAGAAAAATTGAGAAAAGTTTGCATTTGCTCAGGGGGAGTTTGCATATGTGCAGGGGGAGCTCCTTTGGTTTGCCTGAGTTTTGTGCTTTGTGGTGTGCTCTTTGTAGAGCTTTGTTTGTCTCGGCTGTGTTGAGCTATTGCCCTTGCCTTAGGGGGCCGAGACTTGGTCTGGCGTGTGATCTCATTTTCGCTTGTTCTTTGGCTTTGGATCACTTGTTGGAGGTTTGTGTTCGTGGTTGTTTTCTTTTCCTTTTTCTCTATGTTGGTTTCTATGGTTGTTGTCAATGCACTCATCATGGGGGAGATTGAGGACCAGGAGTGTCCGAAGACCAGTGGAGGGTCGCTCCTTAGTGATGAGTGATTGACAACGTTGTGTGGACTGATGCTGGACTCAGTGTGCAGGTACAAGTTGCGGCTTGACTCGTGTTGGTGCAGGTGAAGAACAAGCGCGAAAGGCTTTAGCCGTGGTGGCCTCCGGGTGATGGAGAGGCAAGTAGGCTTGGTTCGATGGACCCGGTGGCCGATGGGGTCAAGTGCGAGCCGTGCGGTGCAAGACGAGCAAGTTGAAGTCATGGACATGGGCCGGTGCAAGGTAGCAGTTCAAGGCTGAAGCTTGCACGCGGGATTTGGTGGTTTGCCCACAAAACCATCGGTGGACGGTTTCTTGGTTTGCGCCTCAAAACCAAGGTCGGAGGCCCAACACGACGGAGATGGTGATCCGGGAGCGTCGGGAAGCTTCGAGGCGGGGGGCACGTGGCGTGATCGCGGGGCTTGCGTTGATGCTAAGCAAGTCCGCAGTGGAAGCGTGTCCGCTCGATGGGAATATCCGAAGACTTGACCAAAATGCCCCTGAGGGGTGTGTATCTTAAGTTTAAGTTGTAGGGGTAGCGTGGTCATTTGCCTCCTCCGATGGACTTCATATATATAACGGAGAGGTGGATGGCACCTCTCTCTCTCTGGCTCTGGACTCGCTCTGGACTGCTTCTTTTCCCACTATTTCCTTAGGGTAGATTCTTGTATAGACTCTGACCTCTGGATGTATGGAAGCATTCGGCGTTGTGGTTCGATCCCTCTCTTAGCCCCTTGTGATTTTCATGTCATTTTCAGAGCTATTTTCGGGTGTTTTCGTTCTTCGCTCGATTCGTTGATTTGAGGGTGTTTTCCTTAGATTTCTTTGAGGGGATCATGGGTGGATGCCTTGTGCATCTTTGGGTGTGATCTTGACCCCTCAAACGCCGGGAAATCCCTTCGATTTGCGAGTCTAGTTCTTGGAGGTTGTTCATGTGATCCGTGATTTCCACTGATTTAGTGAGTTAGAGGTCGAGATTTTTGGGGTATAGCTTCACCTAGTGACGCTTCTCATCTCCCCCAAATCTTGTCTCAAGAGCTCAAGTGGTTTGGGAGATCCGGTGATGGCTTGGAGGAGTTGACCTCGCGTGCAGGTTGTTTCTGCTTCTGTCCGAACCGTGCGGACAGTCCGCAAGTGGCTGGCGGATAGTCCGCAAGGGCCCTGACAGCTCTGTTGTTCGTCGTGTTCTTCGCGAGTTCGTGCGTGCCTGTGTTTCGATCTGTTGCCTCAGGTGTTTTTTGGTTGCACGGAGTTTGCGGACGGTCCGTACTCAAGTGCCGGACGGTCTGTGAAGGGCCGGACCGTCCGCGGGTCCATCGCGGACGGTCCGATTTTTTGGGATGTGTTTCTGGAGGTTCTGTCCGCAATTTCCAACAGTCCGCAGTGGCCGTGCGGACAGTCCGCCCGTACCATCCGGACTGTCCACCTGGGCTTCTGCATACTTGCTCCATTCCAGATTCTGTCTAGTGCTTCTGCTCTTTGATTCGTGGCTTGTCTCTAGGACTTGTAGGCTTGTGTGTGCCTAGTCTAGAGCTTCTTTGGTGTGTGCGAGTGATCCGAGTGGCAATTGGGGCATAGGCCGAGTTCATCCTTCGGGAAGAATTTTTATCGGCTCCCATTCACTCCCCCCTCTCTGGTCGCCTATTTGGTCCTTCAAACCTCGACTGCTTCGACATTCATTTGGACTAATTTGAGTTCGAGTTCGACTACGGCTCGGACATCTCTGAAGAGAAGCTGCTACTCTCAAGCTCTGCTCAGGGACTGGTTGTCACATCGACACCAGAATGTAGATTCTTCTACTAGCCTAATCAGAAGCCTCTCGACCTCATCACTGATGATGACTCACGCATCGTCGCCATACTCGAGACTCTCCCATACCAAGAGGGAGTTGAGCTCCATGAAGAAGGCAGCGACGCCATGCTCATCACTCAGTCTAGCTTTGAGAACTACTCCTCGAGCCGCGAAGTCTTCATAGTCGAAGCTGATGGCTCCCGCCAGCACCAATGCTACCCAGAGGACGTCTCCAACGACGAGCTCTTTGCGGATGCACCCGCCGACGAAACTACAGCAGCCAAGACGGCAAGACGCAACAAGAACACCGAGCGCGCTACTCGACGTCAGCAACTCGCGGAAGCTCTCCTAATCCGCAACCTGCAAGAGGCCCTGGATGCCGTGGCTACTCACCCCAACGACACTCCAGAGGACATCATCAACTCGATCAACCTCATTGGTCGATCCATGCCTCAGGACCGTACCGCTTAGCAGATCGCCCTACTAGCCGAGAAAGCTCACCACATGATCCGGCAAGGAGCCCATCCGGATGCGAGCGTTCACGACAGTAGTGGCAGTGGTCATGGCGTTCTCACGCCTAATCGTACCCATCCCGAAGCAAGCAACAGGGGCGGCGGAGGTGATGCAAGCATCAACAGCGGCTCCTGACACACTCCTCCCGATGCCCGGGACACCATCAACAGGATCCGCCAGGCACGCGAGAAGAACAAAGATGAGTCAGACACCTTCCCCACCGTCACCAGACGTCTCAGGGTACTCTACCTACCCGAGAAGTTCAAGCCTCTTGGCATCAAGAAGTACGATGGCAAGCAAGACCCGCGGCAGTGGCTACACTGCTACGGGATGTCTATCGTGAACGCCGGAGGCAACGACGACACCAAGTGCATCTACTTCACCTTCTGTCTGGAGGAAGCACCACTCACCTGGCTCGAATCACTCGAGCGAGGCTCCATCGACAACTGGGAACAACTCAAGAAGAGCTCCACAAGCAACTTCGCTGGTGCCTTGGGTCATCACGGTGTTGGGGTAAAAAACCTTCCCCTAAGAGGGGCCAACACCCATGGGAAAGGAAGACAAGTGGGAGAGAACCAAGCCAAGTGAGGAGGGGGAAGTCCCCTCTCTCAACCCCCTTGGGTTGCTTATATAGCTGAGGAGTGGGTGGCATTTTAGCCCCCAAGCCCCTAGTGGGTACAAAAATTACAACTGAGTCCCTATTTTGTACAAATGGACTGAATAGGGGGTGCCTAGAGAATCATTTTCCCCAACAGTAGCCCCTCAGCTACTTTGGTTTGGACAGTACAACAAAGCGAAGTAGCTGAAAAGAAGGGGAAAGCCTAGTCACACCCTACTTCGGCCCCGAGGACACACCCTCAGGACCATCCACTCGTACGCCTCGCTAAAAACTCCATTCCGAAAACCCAGTGGGACAAAACAGAATGGAGAAAAGAGCACGTACACCTCGCGGATTTACACATATACATTCATCAGCTAACCCAACTAATGTCATCTTTGGTCTTTATTTGACGATGAAAAGTTTCTTTGGTGATGACGTCGGCTTCGTTGCCCCCGCTGAAAAAGGTCTTCTCCCTTCGATTTTGCTTTATCCTCCCGTAGTTGTTCCTTCTGTGTACTCAGTGTAGCCGAAGTAGAGGAGAGTATGATGCCTTCTTCGTCCTCCCGAAGCTCTTGGGTCTTCGTTCATACGCATCAGGCAAGATGGGTGAATTGGTCCTCCAAGATCCCTCCATAGCCCCCTTGGCCGATGCTTGTGGTGAAGACTGTATGTCGTGGAAGTAGTAGAGCGGTCGATGTAGACTAACGTTGATGTTGATGCGAAGAAGAAGCCGCTGATTGCGAGGATAATGTATTTGTCGGTGGTAGAGACAGAATCTTCCATATAGCCTCTTCGCATGAGGTATTTAACAGGATAAGCATTGAAGTCCATTATGATAACCCGATGAGCCGTATAGAAATGTCCAAAGAGCCATATAGATTAGACCGAAGAGTCAATGTTGAAATGCCCGAAGAACCATATAGAGGTAGCCGAAGAGTCGGTGCTGAAATACCGGGGGGAACCTGGGCTGAAGAGCCAATTCTGAAATATCGGAGGCATTTATGCCGAAGAGCCATATGTTGTTGAATACCCGAAGAACCAATACCGAAATTACCAAAACTGAAATAGCCAACGAACTCAACTAGAAACTCATTATTCTTGATGGATAAGTATAGAAAAATTGATTGCGACATAGTGTCAGGTTAGTGAACATGTAACTTGGATTTAAATAACATAAATCATGCATAGCAGGTAGCTAGCCTTCTCGAAGTGGCTCCTTAGTTCAACTTCGATTTCATTTCCACTCGAGTTTTAAGTGCTTCGCGTATTCACTGCTGAAGGCTTTTATTTACCCGAGGTGGCTTGTTGGCCCTGCCTCGCATTTTGCTTCGTGCATTCACCGCCGAAGGTTTTTAGTGACCCGAGGTGGCTCGTCAGCCCTGCCTCGTAATTTGCTTCGCACATTCACCGCCGAAGGCTTCTTCGCTTGTGATAAAGCGGATGATTTTGCGACCACGCCGTTTAACGAGTCGACTTATCCCTACGGTTTTCCCGAGGGGCTTCGCGCATTGGCTGCCGAAGTCTTCTTCTTTTTTCCCCCCCCGGCTCATGGAACTTGAGCCTTAGGTGAACCATTTACGTTTTGCATTTCTCAATGCCAAATGTAAATGTTCACCTAACCTTTTAAATATTTTTGTTCCCCTTTGCTGAAAGTGGCAACTCTGATTTATTCGAGTTGTGTCACTTCGGTTTTTCCGATGCATACCGATGATTTGGATAGTTCTTGCTCACTAAACCATTAGATTCATTGAACCTGCATGTTTTGAAAAATAATACGAACACCAAAGACGTATTTTGTCTCTCTTCGGTAATGAAAGAAATAGAATCACATTTTTTTTCACGACCTAAGTGCAGAGATACTCATTGCAGATATATGCAAAAAAAAATATTTTAAACGAAGTGGGAAAGCGTATATGAAATTCTTGTCACAAAACAAAGTCCAAACCAGTCGAAAAAAGTAAAGTCTATCTTCGCTAGCTCAGGTTGTGGGTTCCTGAGATGGCTGGTCGGCAAGCAAATATTGATTTAGCTTACTAAAAGCTGCAAAAAGGTTGTGTTGTATATTTGAGATGGATTCTCCGAAGGTCTCTCCAAGTGATAGTGCTGATTTTTTGTTGACCAAACCATATATGAAGGTCTCTCCAAGTGAAAAGTTGAACTAAAGACAGATACGACCAAAGGGAACAAGTGAAAAAGGTACCATTGTGTTTGATCAATGACGTCTTAAGCTCTAGTTAAACGCTAGGAAAATTTTGCATGCTGCGGAAGCTACCCTAAGCTCCAGGTTCCATATTACAACAAGCCAGCAACAAAAGGTTGGTTCACATGATCCAAGATTATGTTCCACCGAAGTGGAAAGACAGATAAAAAGGCACATTACTTTGGCTCATATCTGATCAAACTATTTTGTTTTGCTGCATAAAAGCACTCCACTTGCTTGTTATATGGGTGGCCGAAGAGGTGATTCATGATGGCAGCTAGCAAGCGAGAAAAGATGCAAAATTTTAACTCTGAGGATGAAGTTTTCCATGATCCGAAGAACCATAAGGCCATAACCAAAGAATCCTAACATAATATCCGAAGAGCCGTTCATGAACTTCCCACACGATTGTGACATCATTGATTAATTTCGTGGGCCATTCAAAATTTTCCAAAATTAAGCGCTCGGTGAGAAAAAATGATAAAGGAAATATTTGCATGCTAGTAAGATTGTACAAAAATCTAGGCCGTATTGTGCTTGCATGCATGATCAAACTGATAGCCCCGAAGCATACTAACTAGATGATTTGAAGTCTCCATCGAACTGTTTTCAACCAGATCTTACACATGTGTCACTTCGCAAGCTTGAAAAGCCGCTTCAGGCGGTTCACATAAAGTGGCATTGATCCATATTTTACAAACGAAGCAGAATTATAAACCATATTATGTTGTACCGAACAGAAAAACAAAAAACAGAAGGACACGTGACTTTGGTTCACACGACTGTTAAACTAGAGTTCTAAAACCAACTTGTCTGACCTGCTAACATAGAGGATGCCTCTGAAAAAAAAAACAGGGGTATCTGAAGTAATTAGCCTAGGTTACATCCAGTAGCTTACTATTTTATACGAGTTGATTTGCATAGGCAAAGAAAGTGTTTGGCAGATTCAATCGAAGTGATGCCTCAAATTAATTTACTGCGACAACAATAGCCAATTGACGCAACCCAGTGTTACCAAAGGTGAATGATTAAAATGAGATGAAAGTGGAACATGCTCATGATTAAAATACTCCAGGGCAAACTAAAAATGCATGTGAAAAGAGTTAAGTGTTCGTGAATACTTGCATAAATTAACTATATCTTGTCAAGCCAAATTGCTTAGTGATCTTGTGCCTGACAAAGCCGAAGCAGGAACCTAACCTTTCTTACAACTTCTACACATTCACAAAGCCCCGGCCCTTCAGCCTTGCTATTAAGCAAAACAGAAATCCTAACACTACCGAAACAGACGTTGCACAGCTATGCTCCACTGAAGAGAAAAACCAGCAGAAAGACTCAAGACTTCAGCTCATAAACGACTGAACTTTTTTCGCTCAGATAATTACACAAAAATGACCCACTTGCCTCTGACAACGGCTTATTACTGAGAAGAGGTTCACAAAGACAAGTAGCAAGTGAAAAGATGTGAAACTTTTAAATTTAAGGATGAAATTTTGTTATTATTTATAGCTCACAAAACATGAGTTTTAGGTGAATCATTCACGTTTTGCATCCTCAGAGCAAAACGTGAATGTTCACCTAACTTTCTATACTTGTTTTCATGTGCCGAAAGTGACTACTCGATTTAAATGAGTTGTCACTTCGGGTGATCCGAACTAGGAACTGCTTTGGACACTATTCTTCCGATGAACAAAAGACCCAAGATGTCCTAAAGTTAGAGTGTTAGGCAAAAATACTTCATGAAAAGCGAGCGAGACAAGGCATGACAGCTGTTGCGCATGCACACAGCCCCTTGAGCAGTGCTATAGTTAACAATTAGCTGTGATGTTTAGCGATGATAAGTCACGGCTAAATTTGTTAAGATCTTCGGTCAAAAACCTGACAGCTTAAAACTTTTACAAAGAAAATGAGGTGACCCGAAGATTTGCTCTCCAAGCGTACTCATGTGTGCAAGACTAAAGCAATGGGGTTTGACCGACGGGGTAGGTGGGTTACAACAAACATAACCAAACAACCTCACACTACTGCAACCGAAACCAGTTCCCCGAAATGTTATATTTCAGATTTACTTATTTGTTTATTTACAGAAACCAAACTGATGGTAAAGGGAAAAATTCACAACTCCTACAACCCAAAACAGTAAACATTGCCAACATCCGGAACAACATAGATAACTTATTGATGCTACGGTACAAAATGAAATAGCCTTCGACTGGCATGTTTTAAGATCCGATGTACCGATGGTGTATTTTCCAAGCCTTGGGCCCCGAAGGTACAGGTTCAACCAAAATCAAAACTTGATTCAATAGGTGCTTGTCAACATGCCGCAAGAAAATGTCATTTATATAAAACGAAATTGTGCGAAGGATGGTGCCCTGTCGTACCTTCGCGCGAAGAGGTGACCTGAGATGCTTCCTCGAGCCCTGTTCCAAAGACCAACATAGATTTCCCAATACGATAAGTGAATTGCCAATTGTAATTTATCCGCATGGGCAAGAAAGATCTGGCTCCACCGATCCCATTGCATGATTACACTTTGACCAAACGATGAACCCCGTAGCAAAAACCCAACAATTAAATATGATAGCCGAAGAACCATTATGCAATAGGCGAAGAGCCATAAGGCAGTAACCGAAGAGCCCTATGACTGTCCATGAACTCCATCTTAGTTGTACCATTGAAATCAGCAAGAAATCCACAAATCCAGAGATTAAATCCTCGATGAGGTAAACAAATAGAGACCGAAGTTGCATGTTGAGAAAATAGAAAACCAAACTCTGTCTACTTCACATGTAAGCACAAAATTGCTCAAAAACCTATCCACCAGACTGCATCGTTCAGAATATAGGATGATCTGCTTCCTAAGCGATGAACTACCGGTGCTTATGCTAGACTTCAAACCATGTGACTAGCGTTTCTACTGAAACTTGTCAGCGTCACTCGATTTGTCACTTGGCTAACTCCTAAAACTTTTAAGGTAACCAACTAGTGTTCAAATGTGGCATGGCAAATAAAATTCAATTGTTGTTTCCATCAGATCAAAGACGCAACTGATTGTTTCAACAGCTACTGACCGGATCCAAGCACAGGAAAAGAGTTGAATAAAGAAATCTTACTAATCCATGCCTGAAAAGACGGGATGCACTAATGGTTGATGCATATCGTCGAGCAGGTGCTTGGCGAGATGGATGAAGGTGCCCCTGTTGCAGGTGCGGTGCAGGTCACTTGATATGGTGGATGTGGCTCATGGTTGCTGCAGCAGTGGAGCTCACTGGTCGCCCCAACTTGACGGAGTGGACGCATCAGTTCAGAAACTGACGCGGTCGTTGTCGTGGATGCCATGGCAGCGTCCGGCAGCGTAACCGCGCCCGCTCCCCCTGGGCGGCGTCGCGGCGACCAGGCAGCACGGCTCCTGGTGGCGTCCAACGCGGCGCGGCGAGCGTGGATTAGGTGGCGGCCGAGCGTGGTCGCGACACGATTGGGACGTCTTGCCAGAGGAGCGATGGTGGCAGGAGATTGATGATGGATCAGAGGTAAGGGTGGCGGCGGCGGCGGCGGGAGAGAAATGAGCGGCTCTTGTTTTTCTGGGTCGAAGAGGGACATAGGCGAATCCTCGAGCTGGGCTTTGGTGCTGAGCCGAAGAGGTGGACCGACTTTGGCCGAAGAGGTGGAGCTGAACTGGGCCGAAGGGCTTGGTTTACCGAAGAGGTGGTTTTCGGTGGCCTGTTCGTCATTGGCGAGCGATGTGCTTTGATGCTCTCTTGCCTGGGCGTCGACCGAAGAGGCTGGGTCGGCGGGCTGAAGAAGACTTCGCGAGGTGGGCCGAAGGTGTGCAAGTACTTCGGTGGCCATCACGAACTGGGCTTCGGTGATGCTCTTGCAAAGAAGCTTCGCGAATAGCTATCGGTGTACTTTGGTGGAGCGAGCTGGGCCGAAGACGCAAGCTCTTCGCGGATTGGGCCCGAAGAGGTAACGTGAGAAGAGCTACCTTCGCGACCTGGGTCCAAAATTGGGCTAAAAAATCATCGGTGGAACTTTTGTGGTGAGTGCAAGCCACGGTGAGCGCCAAAAATGTTGGGGTAAAAAATCTTCCCCTAAGAGGGGCCAACACCCATGGGAAAGGAAGACAAGTGGGAGAGAACCAAGCCAAGTGAGGAGGGGGAGTCCCCTCTCTCAACCCCCTTGGGTTGCTTATATAGTTGAGGAGTGGGGTGGCATTTTAGCCCCCAAGCCCCTGGTGGGTACAAAAATTACAACCGAGCCTCTATTTTGTACAAATGGGCTGAATAGGAGGTGCCTAGAGAATCATTTTCCCCAACACACGGCAACCGCATTGACCTTGCTCAGGTCAAGCAGAAGCACAACGGTTGCTCCGCGACTACATCTGTCGATTCTTCGACAAACGCGCCACTATTGTCGACATCTCACACAGGGATATCATCGATACCTGCAGGAAGGTCTCTTTGTTGATTCAAGCACGCGCTCAAGTACTATCACCGACATCGACTTTGGTCGCACGCGCTCAAGTACTATCACCAAGCTGAAGGACATGGTTCAAGCCTAGGCTGATGAAGAGGATAAGGCTCGCGCCAGATACCACACTCCCCACAACAACCAAGGCAAGAACAACAACAACAACACTGGCGGAAGCAGTAGCAAGCAGCAGTCGGGTCCCAACCGCACGAGTAATAACTACTCGAACAATCCTAATCACAAGCGAAAGTCAGACAACATTGTTGCCAACCTTGAGCAACCCTCCAAGGAGGCCAAAGAAGAGGAGAATCCCTACTTCCAGAAGATGCTCAAGGAAAACTGCCCATGGCACCGAATCGGTAACCACAATACCGAGCAATGCTACTCACTACGCCGCGCACTGGAGAAGGCTCCGGAACCCCAGCGTCCACGGAACAAGGGCAAAGGAGGGAAAGGCAACAAAGACAAAGACGGTGGATTCCAGGATCCTACCAACACCGTCAACGTCATCTTCGGCGGCGTACCCACAAAGCGCTCCCAAAAGCTTTTGCTAAGGGAGATCATGTCCATCGAGCTCGCGACTCCCACTTTCCTCAAGTGGTCGGAGGTACCCATTACCTTCTCGTGCGCGAACCAATGGACCAGCTTCTCAGAGCCACAGCGGTTCCCTCTCGTCCTGGACCCGGTGGTTGCAGGCTCCAGGCTCACCAAGGTTCTCATCGACGGTGGTAGCGGTCTCAACGTCTTGTTTGCCAAGACTTTGAAGAAGATGGGCCTCAACGTCACCGACATGCTCACCAAGAGCAACTCACCGTTCTACGGCATCGTCCTCGGTGCCTGCTTGGACCCCAAATAGGAAGACGTGCTCGTCAACTTTCTTCGGGCTAACCACGACATCTTTGCATGGAAGCCCGCTGACATGCCCGGTGTGCCCAGAAGGTTGATCGAGCACTCACTCAACGTCGATCCTAAAGCTGTACCCAAGCGACAACACCTCCGCCGCTTCGCCCAAGAGCGTAGGGATGCCATCAAGAAAGAGCTCGCGAAACTACTTGCGGACAGCTTCATCAAAGAAGTGTTTCACCCAAAGTGGCTTGCTAACCCTGTCCTGGTTCGAAAGAAGAACACCAACGGGTGGATGATGTGTGTCGACTACACTGACGTCAACAAGCATTGCCCCAAGGATCTTTTTGGGTTGCCGCGGATTGATCAAGTCACCGACTCCATGGTGGGCTGCGCCCTACTCTCCTTCCTCGACTACTACTCGGGGTACCACTAGATAGCAATCAAGGAGTCTGATCAAGAGAAGACTGTGTTCATCACCCCGTTTGGCGCTTACTACTACACGATGATGTCTTTCGGGTTGAAGAACGCGGGGGCTACATATCAGCGAGCTATCCAAGCTTGCTTCAAGAGACCACTCAACAAGAACATCGAAGAGTACGTGGATGATGTAGTCGTCAAGACCAGAGATCCTGATATGCTCATTGCCGACCTTGAAGAGACCTTTGCCTCACTACGGGGGTATGAATGGAAGCTCAACCCCAACAAGTGCGTCTTTGGTGTACCGCAGGGAAACTACTCGGGTTCATAATCAGCCATCGTGGCATCGAAGCCAACCCTGAGAAGATCTCTACCATCACCAACATGAAGGCTCTATCAACCATCAAAGATGTCCAGAAGCTTACTGGATGCATGGCGGCCCTCAACCGATTCATCTCAAGACTTGGAGAACGGGGTCTACCCTTCTTCAAGCTACTCAAGCGGCAAGAGAAGTTCGTGTGAACTGCGGAGGCTGACAAAGCTCTTCATCAACTCAAAGACTTCCTGTCCAAGCCTCCAATACTCACGGCACCTCGAGACAAGGAGGAGCTCCTCCTCTACATTGCTGCGACTACTCATGTGGTCAGTACCGCCATTCTCCTTGAATGACACGAGGATGGCCACGTCTACAAGGTCCAGCGCCTCGTCTACTTCGTCAGCGAGGTCCTCTCTGACTCAAAGTCCTAGTACTCACCAGTTCAGAAGCTGCTCTACGTGGTCCTCATCACCTCGCGGAAGCTACGACACTGCTTCTAGGAATACAAGATCTCTGTGGTCATCGACTATCCGCTTTCTGATATTCTTCACAATCGGGACGCCACAGGGAGGATTTCTAAATGGGCGGTTGAGCTTGGCGCTCTCACGCTTAACTTCAAGCCCCGCACTGCTATCAAGTCTCAAGCCTTGGTCGACTTCATGGTCGAATGACAGGAGAATCAAGTACCAACACCAACCGAGCACCCAGAGCATTGGGTTATGTACTTCGACAGTTCTCTCAAGCTCAAAGGCGCAGTAGAAGGAGTACTGCTGATCTCACCCAAGGGTGAGCAACTCAAGTACGTCCTGCAGATCTTCTGGAAAGTCTCCAACAACGAAGCTGAGTACGAGGCTCTACTACACAGGCTCCGCCTGGCAGTCTCCCTCGGCATCAAGCAACTACTCGTCTACAACGACTCCGCAGTGGTCATCAACCAAGTCAATGACTCCTGGGATCGCAACCGAGAAAACATGGACGCGTACTATATGGAGGTATGCAAACTTGACAACAAGTTCTATGGTCTCAAGTTCCATCACGTCATCCGCGATAACAACGTAGCTGCAGACGTCCTGTCAAAGCTGGGTTCTACTCGCACTCAAGTCCCTGCGGGTGTCTTCGTCCACTAGCTCCACAAGAAGTCTATTCTGGAGCCACCAACAACTCCCTCGACTACTGATCCCGGTCCATCCGAGCCAGTTCATGAGGTGCTTATGATTGACGTGGACTGAAGGCAGCCGTTCATCGAATACATCAAGGAGCAGAAGATTCCCTCCGACAAGTCAGAGGCAGAGCAGATCGTACACTGAACCAAAAACTACGTACTCGTCGAAGACCAGCTTTACAGGCGAGGCGCCACTTCAACATCCTAATGAAGTGCGTGTCCTGGGAAGAAGGCAAGGACATTCTGGAGGAGACTCACAAAGGGATCTACGGCAACCACGCATCCTCCCGGACTCTAGTGGGCAAAACTTTTCAACGAGGGTTCTATTGGCCAACAGCCTTGGCCGACGCAGAGGAACTAGTCAAGAAGTGCCAAGGATGCTAGTTCTTCGCCAGGCAACACGTCCCAACCTCCAAGCTCATCACAATACCACCAACCTGGCCCTTCGCCTGCTGGGGGCTCTACATGATTGGCCCTTTACCAATGGCATCAGGAGGATTCAATCAAGTTCTGGTGGCCATCGACAAGTTCACCAAGTGGATCGAGGTCAAGCCTGTCACCTGCCCTAAAGCCGACAGAGTACTCGACTTCTTGGATGAAATCGTGCATCGCTACGGGTTCCCCAACCGCATCATCACAAACCTGGGCTCCAACTTCAACAACCACCAGTTCTAGGAGTACTGTGAGAATAGCAGGATCGACGTCCGGTACGTATCCGTCGCACACCCACGAGCCAATGACCAAGTGCAACGCGCCAATGGGATGGTACTCGACGCTCTCAAAAAGCGCTTGTACGATGCTGCAAACACTGAAGGATACATCAGAACTTCACAAGCTCAGCTCACCATGGGAAGGCCCTTTCTTCGTCAAGGCTGTCACTGGTCCAGGCTCCTACCACCTCCAAACCCTCGACGGTGACGACATTGCCAACTTATGGAACATCAAGCACATCTGACGATTCTACCCATAGTCCAAGACTACCAGTCGACAGCTCGGCTCCACACCACAGGTAGTTGTCTGCAGCCTACTATGGTCCGGGCTATCCACGGGTAGTTGTCTGCGGCCTACTACGGTTCGGGCTACCCATCGGGACGGTGGTTCGTGGCCTACTATGGTCCACGCCTCCCTCCATGCAAGCCTCTCAGGATGTCTTCACCTCCACGGCTAGTCGTCTGCGGCCTACTATGGTCCGGGCTATCCACGGGTAGTTGTATTGTGGCCTACTACGGTCTGGGCTACCCATCGGGACGGTGTTTCGCGGCCTACTACGGTCCATGTCTCCCTTCAAGCCTCTCAGGACGGCTTCATCACCACGGGTAGTTGTCTGTGGCCTACTACAGTCCGGGCTGCCCATCGGGACAGCGGCTCACGGCCTACTACGGTCCATGTCTCCCTTCCAGCCAGCCTCTTCGGACGGCTCCATCTCCTCGGGTAGTCTCCTGTGGCCTGCTATAGTTCGGGCTACCAACGGGTAGTTGTCTGTGGCCTACTACTTAGGATGGTAGTTCGCGGCCTACTACGGTCCATGCCTATCCTAGCGACTACTTATCAGCTGTAAACAGCCCCACACCAGGGCCTAGTGCCAACGATTGTACTCATTATTTCTACAGTAATAAAAGATTATTTCCCAACTTTTGTTCTGTGAAATCCTGTCGCCATCTATAGTTCTTCGGAACTCAACAAAGTCGAGTACTCCGACTCGCAAAAATTTCTCTTGCAGCCAAGACTTCGCCAGACTAACTACTAGTCCATCAAAGGCGCACGGCTACACCACATGCAAGGGAATATCACAAACAGATAATTGAGTACTCAAACCTTCCACTATTACTCATTATACATTATCTATTTTTACACTTGCCTTGCCTACAATTGTTCTTCTACAGATAATCCTAGCTAGGGTCAAGGCGGGAGACCATCTCCTCGACGATGGGGGCCATCTCCTCCATGAGCTCCTGGAACCTCTGTCAGTGCAGTCTCCCGCCGCGCCTTCTCTGACTACGCTAATGTCAGGCGTCGGGTAGAAGGAGCGAAGGAAACTCAGCACCAGGGTTGGGATCGACCGCGCCAGCCTCTGCACATATTCAACAAGCTTGCCTCGCGTATCTCTTGAGGACCAGGAGCGTCCGAAGACCAGTGGTGGGTCGCTCCTCAGTGATGAGTGATTGACAACGTTGTGTGGACTGATGCTTGGCTCAGTATTACAGGTGCAGGTTGCGTCTTGAATTGTGTTAGTCCAGGTGAAGAACAAGCGTGAAAGGTGAAGGACCGAATAGGCGACCAGAGAGGGGGGGAGTGAATGGGAGCCGATAAAAATTCTTCTCCAAAGAGAGAACTCGGCCTATGCCCCAATTGCCACTCCGAGCACTCGCACACACAAGAGCGACTCGAAACTAGGCACTCACAAACCTACAAGCCCTAGGAGCAATCCTTGGTTCAACTAGCGGAAGCACGGATCAAAGAACCAAAGGAACAAAGCTCTCAACCAAATCTGTCCGGCCAGAACGGACCGTCCGCCAGAAGGGGGCGGACTGTCCGCGGTCACCAGGCGGACCGTCCATGGACCAAGGACGGACCGTCCGAAATTGCCAACCGAATCACCAGAGACGAACCGCACCTCGCGGACTGTCCGCCCTCTCCTCGCGGACTGTCCGCCCGGTCCTCGCGGACTGTCCGACACTACAGTCCGGACCGTCCGTGCCAACCACCAGAAAACTCCACCTCAATTCGAACCTCGCGGACCGTCCGTCATGGACCGGCGGACTGTCCGCAAACTCCTTGCTCCAAAAACCAAAGATCCCAACGGATCAAACCACGAGCTCGCAAGAACACGAGACGAACTCGACGAACATGCAACGAACACAGTGCTCGCGAACCGTCCGCCACCCCCTCGCGGACTATCCGCCAAAGCGCGAACAAAACCAGAAACGCAGCCCGCGAAGTCAACCCCAAATTCCAATCAATGGATCTCCCAAACCGTTGGACGGATTGAGCCCAAATTTTGGGTAGATGAGAAGCGTCTCTAGGAGAAGCTATGCCCAAAATCTTGGAGCCCCAAACCTATCCAATCAACCGGAATCGCAAATCTCGTGCACTCAAAGCACAAACTCGAATTCATCCAAAACTCACCAAATCGAGCCCGATTCCCGGCGTTTGAGGGGTCAAGATCATCCACAAAGAGGCACAAGGCACTCACCCATGATCCCCTTAAAGAAATCCGGAAGGAAACGGCCTACAAATCGACGCACAAGGATCGAACCGAAAAGCTCCAAAAATAGCACAAAAACCAACTCGGGAATTTAGAAGGAGATAGAATTTGCTTGAGGAATTTGCACAAGATTTGAGGGACTAATTCACTCTAAATATTCATGCCATGTTAGATTACAAGCCACTCCAAGAATTGCAAATCTTGGATGGCAAAAAGCTCCAAACAAAGAGCCACTCACTCTCCTCTCCCTCTCTCCCCAAGAGCACCCCAAAATGAAAGAGCACTCCCACCAACTAAGCCAAAGAGTTGGCTGCCCAAATCAGCCACTCCTCCTATATATAGGCCCTCCGAAAAATGACCAAAGTGCCCCTACACTAGGAGTTACAACACAAGCCCTCACAGGGGCATTTTGGTCAACACATTTATAGACCCATCGAACGGACACGCATCCACCGGGCCTCGCGTCCTCCTGACGCAAGCACCACGATCACGCCGCGTGTGTCCCGCTTCGAAGCTTCCCGATGCACCCGGATACCGTCTCCATCACGCCAGGCCCTCGGGCTCGGTTTTGAGGCCCAAACCGAGAAACCCTCCTCCTGATGGTTTTGTGGCCAAACCACCAAACCCCGCGTACAAGCTTTGGTCGTTAGCCGCTACCTTGCATCGGCTCGGTGTTGGTTTTGTGGCCAAACCAACAAACCCCGCGTGCAAGCTTCGGTCGTTAGCCGCTACCTTGCACCCGCTCCATGTCCACGACTTCGTCTTGCTCTTCTTGCACCATGCGGCCCGCACTTGATCCCATCGGCCACCGGGTCCCTCGAACCAAGCCTACTTGTCTCTCCACTCCTCGGAGGCCACACAGGCATAGACCTTTCACGCTTGTTCTTCACCTGCACCAACGCAAACCAAGCCGCAACCAACACCTGCCATACTAGGCCAAGAGTCAGTCCACACAACGTTGTCAACCACTCATCGCGAGTGCATTGACAACACACCACAACACATAGAAAGTTACACAACCGACAACACAACCCGACGAAACACACTCAACACAAAGCCTCAAAACATCCAGTCAATCGCTCATCATATACAAACCAAGGCACATATCAACTTGGTTTCTCAATCTCCCCCTTGATGAGTGCATTGACAAAAGATGGTTTGAAAGCAAAGGAAAAACCCATTCAAGTGCCCGAAACCCAAGAAAAAGCGAACACAACGCAACTTGAAAAGAGAAGAGCTCCAACAAAAGACTCTCGGAACTAAAGGAAGCACAAAGGCTAAACACCACCAAAGAGTCAAATAACCCACAAGAGCTACAAGCAATCCCGAAAGCCATCAAACTAATTTCAGCTCTTAACAAAGCACTTGTCAACCGCTCATCACCATCAAATCAAGGTTCATATCAACTTGATTTTCCAAATTTCTCCCCCTTGAGGAGTGGGTTGACAACATGCGAGCACAAAGAAATAGTTTGAGAAAGCAAAGGCCGAACAACTCATCCAAGTGAACGAAAACCACACAGGGCAAAGAACAAAGACACTTGGCATGAGAGAAACCACAAAGGCCACCACCACAAACAATCTCGGTCCCCAAAGACATGGGCAACGTCTCGACACAACCGAGACAAGAACGCATGATCCCTCAAGAAGAGGCACAAAGGGCTCAACACCGATCATGGACAAACGAAAGCACATGATCCCTCAAGAAGAGGCACGAAGGGTTCAACACCAATCATGTGACGATCGAAAACTCAAATCAACCGCCGGCTCCTCAAGAAGAAGCAAAGGGGCTCAACACCACCGGCAAAAGAGCAAAAGAGCACAAAACTCACAAGCTCCCCCTAAACACATGCACTAGGGCCAAAGAGCATACAAAGCTCACCCTAAACACATGCACTAGGGCCAAAAAGCATACAAAGCTCACCCTAAACACATGCACTAGGGCCAAAAAGCATACAAAGCTCACCCTGAACACATGCGACAGAGCAAAGAGCACACCAAGCTCACAAGCTCCCCCTAAGCACATGCACTAGGGCCAAAGAGCATACAAAGCTCACCCTAAATGTATGTGATAGAGCAAAGAGCAAAATACCAAAGCACAACTCAGGCAAACAAAGGAAACTCACCAAAGCTCCCCTACACAAATGCATACTAACCCTGAAAATGTGCACGCAAACTCAAGTTCTCCCCCTGAACTGAGTATCCCTCTGGATGCAACAAATGCATGAAAATTGAACCATTTTCTCCCCCAAATGCAACTTTTCTTCCTTGTTGACAATGCATGAATCAAGGTAATTTTGCAAGAAATTCAACTACTAGCTTCTCAAATATACAAAGAGCACTATAAAATGCTACATGTGAGCAAACGAGCAAGCAAGACATTCCACAGTTCCGTAAAAGCATAGCCATCAAGATAGTAAAGCTATATAGGCATATGACAAAGGCAAGATCAAATTAAGCAATTTTGCGAAACCATTCCCTCTCATGAGCAAAGACCTAAACATGAGCAAACCATGCCAAAGTGAATCTCGATCACACAAACTTCATGCTAGGTCACACATCCTCATCAAAAGATCATTATGAACACCCATAAGCATCTCATGTCATGTTAAAGCTACCGAGACATGTGTCTACTTCTTAAAATGAGACTTCTCATGGTAGACATCATGCAATGGTTTAGCACAAATTATTGCAATTTTAAAGCATTTTATGACATGGAATAAGTGAGAGCAGAACTTCAAGCATAAGCATTTCATACCAATTTCATTTTTCTAATTTAAGCACAAAATGGTACATGAAGTGCCTTTGCGGCAAAAAGAAGCTTATGCTCCCCCACAAGGTAACACATGGGCTAAACATTCATAATGACAAATGGGTCTTTGACCCCAAGTGAAAAGCACATGATATCCAAGCATAAATTAAGCATGATATAGACCACCAAGGCACACTAAGATCATGCAAGGCCTTAAACTCACAAGAGAGAATCTATCCTAGCATTTTCCAAAAATAGCCATCTCAACATGCACATATAGCAAAACTATCAAGAGCATAGCTATGCATCACCAAATCATATCAAACATGCTCAAAGGCTCACAAATAGCATATCATAGTATTCATGGCATATAAGAGAAGCTCAACCTACCATGCATATGATACAAGTGTAACAAGGGTAGATATGTACATCAAATGCAACATGATATATGACACAATGCAAAACACGAATGTCAAACCTACCAAAGTCTATACATCATGATATATGAATACATATGTAATGCAAAATGCATGGGGAGACATGAAAACTTGACTTAACACCAAGAAGGCTCACAAGGGGACACACCAACTAAGAACCGCTACAAGCGAGAGAAGAACCACCACAGATCCCAATTGAGTACCATAGAAAATATACCAATTGCAAGACTGCCAAATATCCCAATTGAGTACCATAGACAAGATACCAATTGAAGGATCACAACCGACTACCAAAAGCCAAAACACGCCTTGAAGCCAAATTCCCCATCAAAAGAAGCCAAGCTCCCCCTCAACCAAAGACGACTAGCAAAGCAAAAGCTAGGAAAAGAAAGAGCGAGAGAGAAGCTCTAAAACCAACCTAAAAATGAGAAAACCAAAGAAGGAACAAAACACAACCCGAAGACAAGGCAAGCCCGAAACCCAAAGCAAGCTCAAAACATGCTACACAATGCATTGACAATACCAATCAAGATAAATAAAGCATTGTAACATGATTCCACATATATGAATAAGCATGGGCTAGCAAGCATGTCAACAAGGTACAACCCTATACAAGGATATTAAACCAAAAAGATACCAAAGAACAACATGCCAAGCATGATACAAGAACTAAACAAAGGCATGATATAAGTTCATATGGATCATCGACCAACATATATTACAAAGCTAGCATGACAAGATATACATGGGGGACAAACATGCTAACAAGAAAGGTACCATAGTGCTAGACAAAAATGATATGGATGAACAACATGACATAACCACCATAGAGCAACCATAAAGCATGACATGATGTTCATATATATCATCCACCAAAATATCATACAAAAGATAGTAAGATAGATATACAAGATCACAAAGCTATCGTGAACAAGGTGGCTAGCCTACCATGGTTTACACACAAGTATATACAGGTGAGCACAAGGGGAAAAGGAAACTCACTATACATGTGTACAAAGGCTTTCAAGAGCCATCCAAAGCGGTGTGGAGAACCATCTTGTCTTGATCACTTCATGGGCAAAGATCAAGCATCATAGAGCTCATGTTCTCCAACCGCGTCTCCATACCTACACATGAGGAGACAAGAAAGACCGAGCCTTGGATCCCAAAGGGTTAGCAAGCACATACTTGGGAATCCAATACTTGGTCACACGGGTAAGCGATGCACACAACTTATCATGTGGGTTAGCATGATGCAAATGCCGGTTCGAATGAAAAGGTTTTTGAACACTCTTGGAACCATGCCTCAAAGGAGCCACTCGCGAAGAAAACCGAGTGGTACCACAAGCAAAAAGGCAAAGATCCTCCGGGGTCGTAGGAGAAGAACCAACACAAGCACCACGGGAAGCTTGTCGCGGACCAACACAAGAAACACAAGAAGCATGTCCACGAGCATGGCCTAGCTCACTAGAAAGAGTGTCATAAAACCCGTCCACAAATCGTGCCTTCTTAGGCTCACAAGTGTTCATGCCATGAGAAGGGCTATGAACAACCAAAGGCCTAGATGCACCTCCTCGCCGTATTCTCCTTGCCCGGCGGTAGCAAAAGCTCTCTTGATGCCCATCCTTCCCACAATGAGAGCAATGGTACAAAGACCTATCGGGAGGCACGGTCCGAGTGGACGAATCACCATTCTATTGTAAGTCGGAAGTCCCTTGGGACTTAGAGCAAGAAGCATCAATCCCAACATCCGACTTCATGCCCACATTAGAATCACACGTGCCATGAGAAAGGCTACGTGGCTTCTTAAAAGCTTTGGCACGCACTTGTCGCTCGTGCTTGACACGGCGAAAGCAAAACTCAACGGTATGCCCATCCTTCTTGCAAAAGGTGCATTGGAACCTCGGCTTGGGAGTATGAGTTCCAAGTATGTGGGAGGCACCCTTGCCATTCAAATTACCTTGGGCAACACCGAAAGATCCACTAAGCTTAGGAATAGCTATGGGAGAGCTATCCAAAGCACCACCACATGTGTCACCATCCAAAGACTCACGCTCAAGAGAAGAAATCAACTCCGGTTGAGAAGAAGCAATTTTAAAAGCATCAACATCAGAGTGACAAGAAGTGCGAGAATCCAAGCCCTTGGCACAAAGACTCTTGCACCTTGTGCGCAAAACCTCATTTTCAAACTTGAGGTGCTCACAAGTACCACATGTCATATTTCTCAAGTTATCGATTTCCTTTTCAATGCACTTAGCATATGTGGTACACTGTTGACATTTCTTAACGCAACTTCCAAAGAATAGATCTAGAATCCATTCTAAGCAATGGCGCAAGAAATGTTGGTTGGTATAAGATAAGCCTACAGAAATATTATGGTAGATAATCCGCAAGCGCACGGATACCGGTGAGCATTTAACCCGGGGTGATGGGTTTTAAAATATCGTATCCACAGGGAAGATGGATGGATGTAACAAAAGACATAGGAATGGCAGTAGACTACTTTATGGACTTTGATGGAATGGCACATACTTTAACAGGGGTAAGCCAAATGATAAAGTAATGATAAATCAGACAGGCAGAGGCACATGTGGAGCATAGAACATACTATTCCTAGTCTAGATTAGAATTGGATTTACTTAAGAGGCACAATTCTATATAGCATACAAAGACTGAGTTATTCATCTATTCTAATGTAGCATATCATCACATATAGCATAGTCATGGATAAATGTGAACACCCCGAAGATTACCCAAGAAGATCAAAGACGAAACTTGATCCTCCCAAGAATCATTGTTCGACTAGTCTTATACTCGGGGGGTGGACTGCAAAGGACTCAACAGGCCTGTCACGCCCACGATCTACCACACGACCCGGAGTATAAGGTGAATCCGCAAGTAAATTATATCTAAGCACCATGCTTACATACTTTCTACTACCTAGCATACGCGCGTAATATACTAGGAGCTCTACGAATAAGTGCGTAGACTTATCATTAATCATGACTATATCAAATATACTACTAGAATAAAGTAAGAACTTAGCAATTGCACACATAACATTGAAATAGCATAAAGTCATTGAGAAACAATATAAGAACTTAATCTTGATAACTTACAGATCTGGAACTGGAGCAAAGCTCAACTCTACTCGAATCTGACTCTCTATCTAGAACTAGGTTCTTGATCTAGAAATTAGATCTTGAACTATGAAGTAGCTATCCTATCTCTGATGTATCCTCTTCTTCTCCTGTCTTGGCCTGATGATGATGATCTTCTGAGAGATGCATCCCATGCCCTAGGGGGGGTCTGGGGTTGCTTATATAGCCCGGAGGGATAATCCGTCGCCGTAGGATCAAACCGACCTAAACAAGTGGTTTAGATTAACCCTAAGAGGCGGTGGAGGAACCTTCCCGAAACAGGCCAGATCGGGGCCAGGGGGAGCCCGATCGGCCTCCCAATAGGGCCGGTCGGCCTGGCTGGGCCCTGGCTGGGCTCCGCCTTCGCGTGTGGGCCTCTTGTCCCTTCTAGATGCATATTTTCTTGGAGCCCACTTCGGTTGAGTTCGGGAGTCTTCTGGAGCCTTCTAGAATTCATTCTTTTCGCATTTTCCTTAATAGTCCCTGAAAATATATAATTCACCAAAACTCGTGGAATTCATTAGTCCAAGGCCCTATACTACTGTTGATTTATCTTTTTGGTCCTTTTTCATGTATTGTTGATGCATAAAAATAAGAGTTAGTGAGCATCAACAAACTCCCCCAAGCTTACCTCTTGCTAGTCTCTTAGCAAGACTCAGTGTTACCACAATAAATTCTTTTCCAAGGTAGGATGAAAAAGTCAGACTTTTAAAACCTACTTATATCTACTTGAGAACATGGGGCTTTTATCTGTACTTGGGTCTTGAGTTGTTGAAAGATATAACAATTAAGTCAAGCACCATGTCCCAAGTTCTTGGTTTCACTAAAATTCTGGAGTTTTGCAAAAGATGTTCAAGTTAAAGCTTAGAGTACTCCTGTATGACAACTTGATATGATAAAACATAAAAACTTTCAACTTTAGCCTGCCTTTGCTTCTTTTGTTCCTGAAATATATCTCTCTTTCTAGCAATAATCTTAAGAGAACCTTGGGTTACATGACATTAGGAGAGGTGGGCCCTACTTGCCCCAGACTTTTGTCCATTTTTCTCTCCTTAGAGATGTGGGCTCTTCTCGCCCTCGGACTTGTGTCCATTATTCATATCTAATTTATTCTTTTTAGGGAGGTAGGCCCTTCTCGCCTAGTAGAACACTTGTTCATTTCTCTCTCTCTCTCATCTCACTTTTTCCTCTCTTTTTTTCTTCTTTTCTTTTTTTTATGTCATGCCCAAGTCTCTTTGAAGGCCTAGAGAGATATAAAACTGGAACATTCTGAGCAAATTTTCAACAAGGCTCTTTTTTTTTAATAGGACATAAAGTCTTGTGTCATACAGGAGACTCGTTATATATGAATTTTATGATTAAAAAGTGAATCTCCAGAATTTAGTGTTACTTTGAACAAGATAAACAGCAGCTCAACTTAATCATGTCAATCAATCAATCACCTAGACTTAGATCAAGAAATTGCTCCCACAAGAATCTCAAACTCAAAGCATGTTTCAAAATCTAAACCATTGTATCCATGTCTTGGGAGAACTTTAAAGATGGTAAGCTAGGCATTTGCAGCAATGAAGAGCATTTGTTTATCATGTCCATTTAGCATACTTCTCTAGTTCTTTATTTATTCTAAACAAGGGAAATTTTTATTTTATTTAATTATTATTTCAAACTTATCAAACTAAACAAAACTTAAAATAAAAATATATAAATAGATAGTTGATACTTACCTTGGGGGCTTCTCCCCCAAGCTGCTTGATTCTACATCCCCCACTGGCGAAATCTGCTTGCCAGTAGTTCAGCGTTTGCGTCTGCGGTTTCTTGTATATCTTCTAATCGTTGTCCTGCCTGGTCCATCCACTGTTGTTGTTGGCGTAGCATGTTCGTGTGGGTATCCTGAGTGCTCATTTGCGTCCTCATGTTGTCATGGACACCTTGGCGGAACGTCGCAGAATACTGATGGTCGAATCCTGAAAAAGAGTTACGGGCAGGTACAAAATTCGAAGATGATGCGTAAAACCTGCCACTTCCAAACTCCTGTCTTCCGAGGTTGCTCGGTCCTTGCGATGGTAAATCTCCTCCTTCGTACGCGCGACGAGGGTATGTTGGCACGAAGTTTTCATATGATCGATACGCGGCGTCTTTGGACAGTGGGTCAGCTCCGGCGTAGTTTGACGATGAGGCTCGAGCTGACGTTCGTGGAGGTTGCTGCTGGACCGGTTGTGCCTGCTCATTGATCAGAAAAGATTGCATAGAATATATACCCAATCCCGGGTTAGGTAACGGGATTGCGCTCTTATTGTGGATATAGTGCAATTTTTCTTGAATTTTCTTAACCCATCTTCCTTGGCGGAAGTAATCGTAGCCGATGATCTCACGAGGAGTATCAATGCTGATGAAAGTGGCATCTCCAAGGATGCCCAAGTCATCGGCTATCCGGGTGATCAGAGAGGTGCAGCTTACGTCTCCAACTAGGTTGGGGAACGAGAGCCAGTGCTCTACTAGCATCTTAACAGGAGACACAACTTTTCTTTTCAGAGCAGCATAAATCAACTGCATGTCCCCTACTCTCACGCTGACATTATCATTGCGTGGAAAAAGGACAAGGCTTATCCACTTGTGAAAGAAACGGAGAGTGGGATGCTGAATATCATTGGTGCATGGCTTGTGTGCGTTCTCTTTCCCTATAACGTCTGTCCAGAGGTGTAGCCTATCAAAATCTTCAAGAGACGAGTCTAAATCTAAGGCACATCCTTCCGCGAACCCTAAGGCGTTACTCAGCCTTCTCCAAGATAGAGTGTGCTCTTGATGGAACAACCGAAAGGTTACCCCATCGTTAGAGGATTTCAAAGTGCAAAGAAACTCTAAAGTGAGGAGACGGCAACCCCTTTCAGAAGTGTGATAAAAAGAGGTCCACCCCAGCAGAGCAAAAATCTGGCTGAACTCAGAGTTCAAGCCTGCTTCTTGCATGAATTCTTCGCTAAACATGGGTGTAAGGACAAAAGAACATTTCTTCAGTTTCTCATACCTTTCCTTCTCTTCTCCTCTCCTGATGTGCAAATGCACATCATTGGTTAGGATCTTTCCTTGTGATTGCGATGCCGAAGGAGAGGGGTTAGAGACCGGTGAGGGAGACTCCTGAGAGTCTACACTCATCGACTGCTGGGAGTTGGCTCTGGAACTAGAGCGTCTGAGGATTCTCCCAAACATGGTGTCTAAGGCTTCCAAGGGTGTAAGAGAAAAGTTTAGAGCTAGGCTACCCTTGGATTTCTTCTCCACTCTCTTCCTAAGCTTTCTTTCTCTTGAGGCAGCACTGCAAAAGCTCGAAGGTGAGGTTTTCTGGGGGTTGGTGTGTGTGCGAAGAAATGGGTAGGAGGTGGCTGCTTATATAGGCCCAAGGGGGGTGGCCGGCCGGCCTGGTGGTGGGGCCGGTCGGCCCCACCTGGCCTCCACTCGGGTGCCCTCTCCTCCATCCATTTCCTGCTGTCTTCCAACGCTAGAAAAAGTGCCTTGTGAGTGGGAAAAGAAGGTGCTCGTGGATGAAGTGATAAGATAAGGTAGGTAAAGACTTGATGTGTATCCCTATGGCATGTGGGTCCCATGTGTAAGGGTAAAGGAAAATATAACAGCAAAAATATAGTAGTAAAAATATTTTTATGCCACCACGAAAAATCATTATACGGGTTTTGACACACCGTAAAATTATTTACCATGGGGCGTGAAAAAGTTTTTACTGTAGTAAATATGAAATTCAGAAATATATTTTTGTGTTTTTACCGGTTACCTTTGACGAGGGTTCGTAGTTTGAGTCCTCGAACGGGACTTCCAAGTCTTCTAATATTCAGGTGCATCCTCCGTCTTCAGAGATAATGGTCCTTCTGATGATGTCTTTTCTTGATCGATCATGTTCGCGTTGATGCTGAGCTCTGGTCTGGATCCGAAGGCAAACTTCTCCTCCTTTCCATTGATCTCAAATGCGATCTCCCCTCTGCCTACATTGATGCGTGCATTGGCGGTGCTCAGGAATGGTCGCCCGAGAATTAGTGAAACCCTGGAGTCTGGGTGCATATCCAATACCACGAAATCAACTGGCACCAAGAACTCTCGGATTTTCACTGGAACATTCTCGGCGATTCCTGATGGGTAGCGAACTAATTGATCTGCCAATTGGAGACACATTGATGTTGGAACCAAGGTAGGGTGCTTGAGCTTGTCGAAGACAACCTTGGGCATCACACTAACACTTGCTCCAAGATCACAGAGTGCATTGTTGAAGTATTGATTTCCAATGGAGCACTCAATAGTGGGGCATCCTGGATCCTTTTTCTTGATGAGCGATGTGTTCAGGATTGCCGCACTACATTCTTCCGTCAACTTGATGATCTCCGTAGTTGGCAAAGGTTTCTTCTTATTCAGGATGTCTCGGATGTACTTGGCATATGTCAGGACTTGCATGGCATCCAATAGAGGTATGTTGACATAAAGCTTCTGGATGACTTCGATGAACTTCCTAAATTGATCATCAACTTGAGGTTTTCTCACTCTTCTTGGATATGGTATGAAGTTGGTGTCGTGGAAATCTTGTCTTGCTGAGTCTTGTTCTTCTTGCACGACTTCTTCTACATTATTATCCTTCTCTGGAGCTTCGGCTGGTGCTACAGGTACTGCAGATGTTGCAGGTGCTGTGGGTGTTCTAGCCGGTGGTCTTGCTGTGCCCTTGGGATATGGTGGATCTGTTGTTTGCTTGCCACCTCTTGTTTGGACATTAAATACCTGCTCAGGGTTAGTGGCAACAGGTGCAACAGCAGACAATTTTGATAACTTTGATTCTAGTTCAGCATTAAAGATAGCTTGATCTTTTAAGATTTCAGAAAAATTATCCATCTTAACATTTATGTCTTCTAGAATCTTATCATTAGCAACAAGCTTCTTAGGGAGATTATTGGTTATTTTATCCTGTTCTTCAATTAACTCTCGTAGCGAAGGTCGCTTGGAATTATTACCTGTATACTTATCTGCGTAAGTCGGTCATGGTTGTAGGTCTTTTTCTTGGGTTGGTGCTGACTTGTGGACCACCAAGCTTGAATTTCTTGAAGTATTCATCGAATCTTGTAAAGCTTGTCAATCCTTCTTGAAGTTGGCTCGTTCCTCAAGCCTGTTCAACAGCACGTCCATACTAGTTGATAGTTCTTTCAACTCTTCATCTTCTTGTACTTCTTCACTCTGACGACAGTGTTGAGTGTTCTTCTGGGTCCAGCCTTGATTTTCAGATATCTTCTGCATAAGTGTATTGGCTTGTCTCATACTGAGTGACAAGAATGATCCTTTAGCAGCTGCATCTAGATGCTCAGACGCTTTTTGATTTAATCCATGGTAAAAGCTTTATAAGAGCATCCATTCTTTTATTCCATGGTGAGGGCAATCTGATATATATTCTTGCAAATGTTCCCATGCCTCTGGAATTGACTCGCCTTTCTGCTGCTGGAAATTGGTGATTTTTCCACGTAAAGCATTGGTTTTGCCTGTGGGGAAAAACTTTGATAGGAAGGTTGTAGAACATTCCTCCCATGTGTTGATTTCATTGGAGTAGAACCATTGTCTCGCCCTTCCCTTTAGTGAAAATGGGAATAAGCGGAGTAGGATCGTTTCCTTGGGAATGTCCTTGATGGAGATGGTGGTGCCTTTCTCCAAAAAGTTTTGGAGATGAGCGCTTGCATCTTCATGTACCTTTCCACTGAATAGATCAGCTTGCACCATATTGATGAGGCTAGGCTTAAGCTCGAATTCATGATCGATTGTTGGTCCAATGCGAATGTTATTGATGTTTGGAGCAGAGAATTCCAACAACGTCTTCTCAGCCATGGCATTAGAACTTGGTGTAAAGCTTCCTTGGTTGATTTGACTCAAATAATTGAAGTGTGCTGAATCACAATCAAACCTGTTAATACCCTGCAAGTAAGATAGACAAAAACAAACAAGGGTAATTCTGTTTAAGCAGAGGTGCCAAATTACAAAGTCTCATTAAAGTATCTAGCCATCGATTTTCAAAAGGTAGCCATCCAATCTTCCCCGGCAACGGCACCAGAAATGCTTGTTGACATTTCTTAACACAACTTCCAAAGAATAGATCTAGAATCCATTCTAAGCAATGGCGTAAGAAATGTTGGTTGGTATAAGATAAGCCTACAGAAATATTATGGTAGATAATCCGCAAGCGCACGGATACCGGTGAGCATTTCACCCGGGGTGATGGGTTTTAAAATATCGTATCCACAGGGAAGATGGATGGATGTAACAAAAGACATAGGGATGGTAGTAGACTACTTTATGGACTTTGATGGAATGGCACATACTTTAACAGGGGTAAGCCAAATGATAAAGTAATGATAAATCAGACAGGCAGAGGCACATGTGGAGCATAGAACATACTATTCCTAGTCTAGATTAGAATTGGATTTACTTAAGAGGCACAATTCTATATAGCATACAAAGACTGAGTTATTCATCTATTCTAATGTAGCATATCATCACATATAACATAGTCATGGATAAATGTGAACACCCCGAAGATTACCCAAGAAGATCAAGGACGAAACTTGATCCTCCCAAGAATCATTGTTCGACTAGTCTTATACTCGGGGGGTGGACTGCAAAGGACTCAATAGGCCTATCACGCCCACGATCTACCACACGACCCGGAGTATAAGGTGAATCCGCAAGTAAATTATATCTAAGCACCATGCTTACATACTTTCTACTACCTAGCCTACGCGTGTAATATACTAGGAGCTCTACAAATAAGTGCGTAGACTTATCATTAATCATGACTATATCAAATATACTACTAGAATAAAGTAAGAACTTACAATTGCACACATAACATTGAAATAGCATAAAGTCATTGAGAAACAATATAAGAACTGAATCTTGATAACTTACAGATCTGGAACTGGAGCAAAGCTCAACTCTACTCGAATCTGACTCTCTATCTAGAACTAGGTTCTTGATCTAGAAATTAGATCTTGAACTATGAAGTAGCTATCCTATCTCTGATGTATCCTCTTCTTCTCCTGTCTTGGCCTGATGATGATGATCTTCTGAGAGATGCATCCCATGCCCTAGGGGGGGTCTGGGGTTGCTTATATAGCCCGGAGGGATAATCCGTCGCCGTAGGATCAAACCGACCTAAACAAGTGGTTTAGATTAACCCTAAGAGGCGGTGGAGGAACCTTCCCGAAACAGGGCCTGATCGGGGCCAGGGGAGCCCGATCGGCCTCCCTATAGGGCCGGTCGGCCTGGGCTGGGCTCCGCCTTCGCATGTGGGCCTCTTGTCCCTTCTAGATGCATATTTTCTTGGAGCCCACTTCGGTTGAGTTCAGGAGTCTTCTGGAGCCTTCTAGAATTCATTCTTTTCGCATTTTCCTGAATAGTCCCTGAAAATATATAATTCACCAAAACTCATGGAATTCATTATTCCAAGGCCCTATACTGTTGTTGATTTATCTTTTTGGTCCTTTTTCATGTATTGTTGATGCATAAAAATAAGAGTTAGTGAGCATCAACATACACAAGAGTTCATTTTCTTTCTCAAGGTTGACACTCAACTCATCATGCACAACCAACTTGGCACTCATGTCATCGCACATTCTTTTCAAAGCCAAAACTTCACTTTCCAAATCAATGCATGAAGTGCAAATGAGACCACATGAACAAGTATCGTCATTTACAACAACCAAAGCATCATCATCATCACAAGAAGTATGGCAAGTATCATCCATAAGCAACAAAGAGCACTTGCTACAAGGTAGGGATTTCATATCACAAATTTCAGCCCTAGCATGCTCAAGTTCATCTACACATGTGGTGTAAGTCAATTTTAGTTCATTAATTTCAGCATGCAAAGACTCACAAGAAGTACATGGTAGGGAACACTTGACTCTAACAAACCAATCTTACTCCTAGCCATATCAAGTTCATCATTCAAAGCAACACAAGAGTTGCAAGGCATAGAAGCATTGGATTTCAACAAGTCAATTTCAGATTGCAAGTTAGCAAGAGATGATCTCAATTCATCATTCTCAAAATCAAATTTGTCGCATGCTCTTCTAAGAGCTTCAACATGCTTTTTGCGACAATTAGCTTCATATTTTAATTTCTCATTTTCAGCACATAAGGCATCACAAGATTTGCATGGCAAAGGTGAGTTCTTAAGTTCCACATTCATCTCACCATAGGCACAAAGGCGGGTGAACAAGCTAATGATACCTTGAGTGAGCTTGACCTTGCTTCTCTTCATGAGCTTGTCTTGGAGATCATCATCTTGGGCCACCAAAAGCCGGATCAACGCCGATGCCTCCTTATCGTTCTCCAACTCCTTGCACTTCCTCCTCCACTTGTGGTCATCTCTTGAAGCACTCTTCATCTCATCAACCTCTGGAGACAAAGACACACAAGTAGAAGAGTTTGATGCCATAACTCAAAGCACCAGTTAGTATGAGCCAAAAGCAAGCTCAAGGAAAAAGCAAAGAAGCAAGGAAAACACTCGAATTGCCTCAATTCTCAGAAAAGAACTCACGAGTTCAATAGCAAAGAACCTTATCTTTTCCCCAAAATTTTACCACTGAACAAGGAGCACCAAAGATATAGGCACACAAAATTTCAACTCAAACGGAGGTGAATGCGGTCTAGAGAAATTTCACCTAACCGCTGTAAAAATTTGAGCTCAATCGGAGCACTGAGCGAAAAGATATGCCTATTTCATTGAAGGTATCTCAAGTTATGGTTTTCAAAGGCACAACACCAAATCGTCAGGCTCAAAACGCGCAAGTCAAAACCGCAAGCAAAGCGCCCCTTCTCTTTTGTCACCCTATGGATCCTAGACTTGTTAGAGTCACACGAATCCGCAACCGGCTCTGATACCAATTGAAGGACCGAATAGGCGACCAGAGAGGGGGGGAGTGAATGGGAGCCGATAAAAATTCTTCTCCAAAGAGAGAACTCGGCCTATGCCCCAATTGCCACTCCGAGCACTCGCACACACAAGAGCGACTCAAAACTAGGCACTCACAAACCTACAAGCCCTAGGAGCAATCCTTGGTTCAACTAGCGGAAGCACGGATCAAAGAACCAAAGGAACAAAGCTCTCAACCAAATCTGTCCAGCCAGAACAGACCGTCCGCCAGAAGGGGGCAGACTGTCCGCGGTCACCAGGCGGACCGTCCGTGGATCAAGGACGGACCGTACGAAATTGCCAACCGAACCACCAGAGACGAACCGCACCTCGCGGACTGTCCGCCCTCTCCTCGCGGACTGTCCGCCCGGTCCTCGCAGACTGTCCGACACTATAGTCCGAACCATCCGTGCCAATCACCAGAAAACTCCACCTCAATTCGAACCTCGCGGACCGTCCGTCATGGACCGGCGGACTGTTCGCAAACTCCTTGCTCCAAAAACCAAAGATCCCAACAGATCAAACCACGAGCTCGCAAGAACACGAGACGAACTCGACGAACATGCGACGAACACAGTCCTCGCGGACCGTCCACCACCCCCTCGCGGACTGTCCGCCAAAGCGCGAACAAAACCAGAAACGCAGCCCGCGAAGTCAACCCCAAATTCCAATCAATGGATCTCCCAAACTTCTGGACGGATTAAGCCCAAATTTTGGGTAGATGAGAAGCGTCTCTAGGAGAAGTTATGCCCAAAATCTTGGAGCCCCAAACCTATCCAATCAACCGGAATCGCAAATCTCGTGCGCTCAAAGCACAAACTCGAGTTCATCCAAAACTCACCAAATCGAGCCCGATTCCCGGCGTTTGAGGGGTCAAGATCATCCACAAAGAGGCACAAGGCACTCACCCATGATCCCCTTAAAGAAATCCGGAAGGAAACGGCCTACAAATCGACGCACAAGGATCGAACCGAAAAGCTCCGAAAATAGCACAAAAACCAACTCGGGAATTTAGAAGGAGATAGAATTTGCTCGAGGAATTTGCACAAGATTTGAGGGACTAATTCACTCTAAATATTCATGCCATGTTGGATTACAAGCCACTCCAAGAATTGCAAATCTTGGATGGCAAGAAGCTCCAAACAAAGAGCCACTCACTCTCCTCTCCCTCTCTCCCCAAGAGCACCCCAAAATGAAAGAGCACTCCCACCAACTAAGCCAAAGAGATGGCTGCCCAAATCAGCCACTCCTCCTATATATAGGCCCTCCAAAAAATGACCGAAGTGCCCCTACACTAGGAGTTACAACACAAGCCCTCACAAGGGCATTTTGGTCAACACATTTATAGACCCATCGAGCGGACACGCATCCACCGGGCCTCACGTCCTCCCGACGCAAGCACCACGATCACGCCGCGTGTCTCCCGCTTTGAAGCTTCCCGATGCACTCGGATACCGTCTCCGTCACGCTAGGCCCTCGGGCTCGGTTTTGAGGCCCAAACTGAGAAACCCTCCTCCTGATGGTTTTGTGGCCAAACCACCAAACCCCGCGTACAAGCTTCGGTCGTTAGCCGCTACCTTGCACTGGCTCGGTGTTGGTTTTGTGGCCAAACCAATAAACCCTGCATGCAACCTTCGGTCGTTAGCCGCTACCTTGCACCCGGGTCCACGACTTCGTCTTGCTCTTCTTGCACCATGCGGCCCGCACTTGATCCCGTCGACCACCGGGTCCCTCGAACCAAGCCTACTTATCTCTCCACTCCTCGGAGGCCACACAGGCATAGACCTTTCATGCTTGTTCTTCACCTGCACCAACGCAAACCAAGCCGCAACCCACACCTGCAATACTAGGCCAAGAGTCAGTCCACACAACGTTGTCAACCACTCATCACGAGTGCATTAACAACACACCACAACACATAGAAAGTTACACAACCGACAACACAAGCCGACGAAACACACTCAACACAAAGCCTCAAAACATCCGGTCAATCGCTCATCATATACAAACCAAGGCACATATCAACTTGGTTTCTCAAAAGGCCTATGCCGTGGAGGCCTCCGGGTGACGGAGAGGAAAGTAGGCTTTGTTCGATGGACCCGGTGGCCGATGGGGTCAAGTGCAAGCCGCTTGGTGCAAGAAGGGCGAGTTGAAGTCATGGACATCGGCTGGTGCAAGGTAGCGGTTCGAGGCTGAAGCTTCCACACAGGGTTTCGTGGTTTGCCCACAAAATCATCGGTGGATGGTTTCTTGGTTTGGGCCTCAAAACCAAGGCCGAAGGCCTAATGCAACAGAGACAGTGATCCGGGAGCGTCGGGAAGCTTTGAGGTAGGGGGCACGTGGCGTGATCACGGGGCTTGCGTCGAGGCTAAGCGAGTCCATGGTGGCAGCGTGTCCGCTCGATGAGAATATACTTGACTTGGACCAAAATGCCCCTGAGGGGTGTGTATCTTACATTTATGCACTAGGGGTAGTAGGGTCATTTGCCACCTCTAGGAGACTAAGTATAAATAGAAGGTAGAGAGGATGGCTAGGGTTACTTACTCCGGACTGCTTCTTTTCCCAGTATTTCCTTAGGCTAGATTCTTGTATAGACTCTGACCTCTGGATGTATGGAAGAATTCAGCGTTGTGTTTCTATCTCCTTCTTAGCATCTTGTGATTTTCGTGTCATTTTCGGTGCTATTTTTGGGGGGTTTTTGTTCTTCGCTTGATTCGTCGATTTGAGGGCGTTTCTCTTCGGATTTCTTTGAGAGGATCATGGGTGGATGTCTTGTGCATCTTTGGGTATAATCTTGACCCCTCAAATGCCGGGAAAACCCTTTGATTTGCGAGTTCTTGGTGGAACCCGAGTTCATGGAGGTATTTTCGTAGGATCTCGATTCCTCTCGTTTTAGTGGGTTTTAGGCCAAGATTTCGTAGAGATAGCATCTCCTAGAGACGCTTCATCTTCCCCTATGTTTTGGTCGCAATCCATTGGTTGATTCGAGAGATCGGGTAAAGGGAAGGAGGTGTTGACTTTGGGCGGCTCGAGCTCGGTCAGCTCTGTCCGCACCTGGCGGACTGTCCACGTGGGCCTGGCGGACTGTCTGCTAGTGGCTGGCACCGCGGTTGTTCTTCGTGTTCTTCGTGTGTTCTTGCGTGCCCGTGATTCGATCCGTTGGTTCAGGAGTTTTTGGTAGCCAGAGGTTTGCGGACGGTTCGTACTTGAGTGCCGGACAGTCCATGACGAGCCGGGCAGTCCGCAGGTCCTTCACGGATAGTCTGATTTTTCGGGGTGCGTCTCTAGAGGTTCTGTCCACAATTTCTGATAGTCTGCCCTGTTCGTGCGGACAGTCCGCCCTGGTCCCCCGGACAGTCCGCCCGTACCATCCGGACTGTCCGCCTGGGACTCTGCAGATTTGCTCGAGTGGTTTGATTCTTGTCTTGTGCTTCCGCTTCTTGATTTGTGGCTTGTCTCTAGGACTCGTAGGCTTGTGTGTGCCTAGTCTAGAGCTTCTTTGGTGTGCGCGAGTGGTCAGAGTGGCAATCGGGGTATAGACTGAGTTCTCTCCTTTGGGAAGAATTTTTATCGGCTCCCATTCACTCCCTCCCTCTCTGGTCGCCTATTCGGTCCTTCATCCCTCAATCTCTCCACCCCAGGTACTCTGGGCTCGAACAGACTGGCCACGGGCTCCGCTGCTGCCTTCAACTCCATCAGCTCACGCTTCAAGAGCTCGGCTTCCTCCATCTTCAACTTCAACGACTACATACAAGTCGTCAGGTCAACAATGGCGTCACCCTTGAGCTCCAGCTCGTAAATCAGCACTGCAGTACGCACCTTGAGCTCTTCCTCGACCTTTTTGCGCTCGACTTGCTCCCGGTTGAAGGCGTTCTGCCAATCAGTGGCCTTGTCCTTCAGTTTCTGCACCGAGTTCTCTAGTGATGCATATCAACAGTTCAAGGGGTCAGCTTACTACACCAACAAAAAGTACTCAATACAAGGCAGAAGCTCCAAGATTACCTTTCTTGTCCTGCCGCAGAGATTTATTCTTGCGGATAACATCATCCTTCAGCTCTTCTGGAATTCCCCGCAGTCCGGGGACTGGGTAGGTCGTTTAGCTCGGCGAGGGAGCTCTTGGTCGATCTTCTTCCGCAGGCGGCACCTGCGGAGGGTGTGCTTCGCACCTTTGTGATAGGTGCAGGGCACGTCGAGAGGGTCGCACCGAGCACGAGGTGCCGGCCTTGGGTCGTCGGAAGGTCGCCGCCCAGATTGGATCTGGGGAGGCGTGAGCAGCTCGCTGAGACGAAGGCCAGGTGCAGACTTCAGGCCGAAGGGGGATGTGTCATGGCGTAGCGCTGTCTGCGCCGAGCACTGAGCTCGTTCGCAGATCTCCAGAGTTTCCCTCATCGTGCCGATGACGTTCTCCATCCCCTGGACAAGGTCGCAGGGTTTGGGTGGGCGGGTCTCCAATACTAGATCAGGAACAGGGGTGGCGACGGATGCCATGACGACCTGCTCCGGGGTTGCTGAAGGAGTTGCGGCTACCGGAGCAGGAGAGGTCGACGTGAAAGATCCAAAGCAGATCTCCACGGGGTTGGCGAGGAAGGCCGCCATGCTCGTCGGGAAGACGACGCCAGATTGGGCCACCATGCTGCACAGCGAGTTCCCGATCGCCCCTACCTGGCGCGCCAACTGTCAGGGGGTGAGACCTAGACCGATCCGCTAGGGGGTTACCCTAGAGGTTTGCAGGTTAATGGAGGATCGGGACCTAAGAGCGTAGGTGGTAGTCCACGTGGTGAACTCAGAACTAGGCGAGTATGGCGCTGAACACAGGGAGACAAGGATTTAGACTGGTTCAGGCCTCCGGAGAGTAAAACCCTACGTCCAGTTGTCGTAGATTATGCGGGAGGTTGAAGATGAGATGTCCCCTTGGATGGAGCCCTAGGCCGCCTTATATGGGGAGGATGGGCTAGGGTTTCCATTCAAGGTCGGTTGACCCGTGTCAGGGTCGGTTACAACTGCGGGAAGCTTATTTCCCGGATTACAAGGAGTATCCCATGATTCTCAGAGCTAAAAGCGGCGGCGTACCAGGTCCTAGTGTCTTGACTTGCACGCCAAGCATCGCGGGTCTTCCGGGATCTTGATCAGGTCGCCCGCGGTCGTCGGAGGTGTGGATAAGGTCACTAGGCCGACTTGGCAGGTCGGCGGGTCTTCTAGAAGGTCGGGTCCACTTGTCAGGGGCCCCTGAGACCCCGGCTAGTGGGGACCCATGGGTACCCATGTCTCTCAGTTAGCTTCTGGTCTTCGTTGCGGTACTCCACCGCGTTGGAATCCAGCTTCATCTGTAGCCGAGACGAGAGTTCCCTCTCTTTCCGCAAGTCCTCTTCAAGCCGGACCACACGCTCTCCTCCAGTGGCCTGCTTGGCGAGTTCTCGAGACTTCCGCCTCGACTGCCTCACGATGTCTTATGCATCACAAAGGGGCATGATCAAGTACTCGAAGACCATAAAACTAGTCTACTACAAGGGGTACTCGTTCTTACTAGCACAAATGAGCCAAATTCATGAAGATTCTTCATCTGCATCTCCATGTACTCCGGCTCCAGCATGGCTGCATCGCCTCTGCCAGCTCTGCTTCAAGTTCCGCCAAAGGATTAGTCCTTGGCTAAAGGGCTGCACCGTACGTGAATATCAGCGATTCGACTACTTTACTCCAAAGTTGGGACAAACCTATGGCGGCGAATGTCTCCGTCTCGGTCGCCTCCACTGTGGTTTGCTCCGGCTCCACGTCTTGTACAGGAGAAGGGACCCTCTCTTCAGTCACAGGGGCCTCCACCCTCTCACCCTGGGTCTGCTGGGCGTCCTTCACAACTTCTTCAACACAGGTACTAGTACCCTCATCGACACCAGTGCTCGGCGCATCCCAGGAGAGATCTGTTGATTTCCTGCACAATAACTTGTCATGAGACTCCACTGTTAATTCAACGACAATAGGTACTTGGACTGCTAGGTACTTACAGCGTGGAGCGTGGTACTTACTTCTTGGGGCCCCAAACTACGAGAACAAACCGGCGGCGACTACCGGGGTGACACGGCTACTCAGGAGGAAGCCGGGGGCTCCGTGCTCTTCTCTGCCGTGGGCTCCGTCACTGTTGAAGCCTTTGGCTCCTTTGATGGCGGTGGCTTGACTTCTCCAGGCGTACTACCTGTGGGAACTCCCATGGGTAGCACAGTATCTTCATCGCCAAGGTCTACGACATCGACGGCTTCAGAGGCAACACCTTGCACAGGCTCTGACACCTGTTCAGCTTCCTTTTGTCCCTGCACACAAGCAACAAGGTCAACGACAACTCCAAAAGATGTCACCGACTACTCGCAAGGTCAGAAGTTTACCTCAGCTGACGGCTCCTGTGGGTTCACAGTCTTCTTCACACATCGCTTACGCACCGTTCTTCTCTACTTCCTCAGTGGCAGAGTGGTGTCTCCAGCAATGTCAACTGTCGGTCTCTTCAACGAGCCAGCAGCCGGACTTCGTGTAGTGGACGCCGAGTACCCATAACACACCTTCATCTCATAGCACTGCGACAGGGTCGTGTCATCGTCGTCTGTCGAGCAGTCCTCCACGGCTCCTTCCGCTGTCTCTTCTGACTCCGCGGTGTCAGCTACTTGTTCCGCCACCCGCGTATCCCGCTCTGGGTACATCCCGCCATTGACATACACGGGCAGCGGCGGCATGGAGTAGAACCGATCTACATCTTCCTACAATGCCAACGCAAGACAAGTCAGCTACATGATAAGTCAAGACATAAGTACTCAGGGGTTTCCGCTACATACCTTTTTTGGTGGCCTGTCCGCCGAGTACTCCTCAACGGCGACTGGGATCCCAGGCTCCATATTCCTGAAGATCTTCGCCAACCATTCCATCACCGCATCAGAGCTGATCTCCTTGTCGATGAACCTCGAGCTGTCACTACGGCCTGTGTACTCGAAGCCGTAGTGGTCTCTCTTCATCAGTGGCTGAACACGGTGCTTCATGAAACTGAATGCTACTCGCTCCGAGGTCAACCCGACCTGCTTCAATTCTCTAGTGCGCCTCAGCAACTCCGGCACATCCAAGCACTCCTCCATGGTGGGCTCTGCATTCCAAATGTCGCTATGGACCGGAGGGTACAAACTTGGTTTCGGCAACTGCGGGCGCTGGTTCTCGGTGTAGAACCACTTCTGTTTCCAGTCTTGGTTTGAGTCTATCAACTTGTACTCGAAGTACACGTCCGATAGCTTCTCTCGCTTCTGGATTCCGGCGCCACCGACTACATGTGGGAATAGTGTGCTCGGTTGCGGCTTCAACCGGAACAACTTCTTGAACAATCCCCAATGCGGACGGATCCCCGGAAAGGCTTCACAAAAATGGACGAAGATAGAGATCTGGAAGATACCATTTGGGTTCAAGTGGACGTGCTCGATCTGACGGTACTCGAGCAGCCCACGGAAGAAGTCCGACGCCAGCAGAGCCAACCCGCGCTCGCAAAAGTGGGCGAACATCAGGATCTCGTCGGGGGTCTTCTCCATCAGCCAGTCATCACTGGCGACGGCATTCCATCCTTCTATCATCTGCTCGCGGAGGAACCCGGCATCGACCAGCACCTGGATTTCCTTGTGCTTCAGCTTCGACTTCTTCTAGGCGTTGTCCTGGTTCTTCGACGGCGACGGCTGCGGGGAAGATTCCTTCTTCTTCCCGACCGCCTTCTTCTTCCTCTCCATCTGCTCTGTGGACAGTGCGGTCTTCATCCTTGTGGTCACGAGCGTCTTCACTCGCATTCGCTCGGGGGCAACGCAGTGATGGAGGGCGTGTGGGGGCTCTCTCACTACAGCGGCAGCGGTTCCAGATCCGCAAGGAGAAGGAGGCTAAGTGCTCGGTTGCTTCAGATGCGAATGGGAACCCTGACTGGGGCACCCTTTCTATTTATAAGCCAACTGGTACCTCTTCTGTTCGGCAGATGCTTCAAATTCCAGGCGGACGCTTCATATTCCAAGACCTAACGCTTCAGATCTCGGGGGCTCAACGGCAGATCTAGCGATTGGAAGGCTTTGGGCTACTGATTCTTCACCCAAGGCCACATTTCACAGTCAAGATTGATCCTTCAATTCGAGATTCAACTCGACTCAAGGCTCGGGAGCTCCGTGCCACGTGTCCTTCGGTTTTTTTCTTCGGATTTAGCAGGACAAGATTGGCAGATTTCGATTCTTGACCCTTAGCTAGAATTCAATTCAACCTAAGGCTTGGGGGCTACATTCCATATGGAATGTGATTTTTTGCAAAATCGTATTACCATATAGATCTTCTACGCGAAGACTACAAGACATCATGGGTATCTTTGAAGACTTTCAAGAGAAGAACTCAGGGATGCTTGGGAACTACTCGAGAAGACTTCAAAACTACTCATGGCATCGCTGGAGTACCTTCCAGCTTCGTGGTAGTTCAAGTATTAATGAAGACTTTGGCTTGTAGCGCTCGGGGATGCTTGGGAACTACTCGCGGAGGCCTTCAAGACTACTCGGACTGGTTGCACTCAACTACAAAGTACTCGGGGGCTTGTCGTATGGGCATCCTAGGGCCCACCACAGGGATGGGCCTGCCCGTGAGATAGGTACCCGCGGGACTCTCTGTCTACCTGTGAGCCGCGGCTACTGAAGACGTGGCGCACTCGGACTACTCAAGACTACATAGGGATAGTACTAGACTAGGAAAGCTTGTCCTGTACACCCCATATAGCTACTCCTACTCGTACCCGACTAGTGGGCCTCGCCTTATATTGCACGGGAGGCAGGGACCCCCCAACAACATGAATCATACACAATCAATCAAGAGCCACGCAGCATACAGGACGTAGTGTATTACGCTCATTGCAGCCCGAACCTATCTAATTGTGTGCCCTGTGTCTCACCATCGAGTTCCTAGTCTCGGCGATCCCTACCGCACAATCAACTACCTTAGGCACCCCCTGGGTAGGTTTGTCGGGATTAAACACCGACACTCGCCCAGGCGTGGCCACGAGCTCCCCGTCCCCGCATCGCTCCAGGAAGAAGAATGGTAGAGAAAAAAAATAAAAAGATGAGAGCTTGACAGGTGGGGTCCACTTATGAAAAGTGAGACCCTCACTAACGGTGTTATCATGCCATCTAATCCATGTTTCCAATTCTTTCAACCAAAAATGAGATGGGTTGACTACATCATCAAAATCATAGATGCAACCAAACACTGGACGAGTTGGCTCCGTCCCCAAAAACTGAGTTGGATCCAACCCAACCCTCAACCAAACACACGGTAAAAGACCAACCACCACCAGCCATCACACCAGGAGGTAGGCACTTGTGTTGAAAACTTAGCAGTGTTAATATTTTTATTCATCTAACAAAGATAATTTTTTATTGAGTTCAAAAGGTTCAGCTCAGATATTTCAAATTGAACATAACCTGGGAGCTTGAAGAAGTATATCCAATTAACACTCAGAGCAATCTGGCACCGGGAAACATAATTAGTACGACATAACAACAATATGCTACTCCCTCCGTCCCTAAATATAAGCATTCTTCGATTTCCGTGGTGCACGTTTGATCATTCGTCTTATTCAAAAAATTTGTGAACATGTAAAAATAATTATGATATACTTAAAATATATATGATGATAAAACATTGTAATATCCCTGACATTTGGTTAACTTAAGTACCTTCATTAGTGTGGTTAATCAAGTTTATTTAGTCTCTAAGCATGTTTTACATGATTATGAACACTTTTGCACAAAAACCCTTGGTCAAACTTTCAATTCATGGTCAAACCCCTAGAGCTCCAAAAGGCTGATTTGGATTTCTTGCGCGTTCTCAAAATTGTACTATAGAAGTTCAAAATCGGCCAATATAAAAGTTTTTCCTTATCTCCGGCAACACATTTTTCATAATTGGCGGACATTCAAATTTTGAGTGGAAGTTTGCTTAAATTCGAGTTGAACGCGCTGTGCACAGTAAACCGGGGCCGAGAAAAACAGAAAGTTCTTCACGTTTTTCCCACAAAACTATTCACCAAAACATAGGTCGCCCTTTGTGAAAGTTGTAGAGCTATAGTCCATCTACAATTTCTATTTTTGGAGATTTCCAATTTAGTAGATGTTTTTTGAAGTTTCCGGATTTTGAAAACGGTATCACGGGATAAAAACTGGCGCTGGTGGTGTCGTCGCCACGTCCTGGCGCGAGTGCACCCGCGCCGGCCGACGTGTCCACGTGGCACCTGCGCACACCTCCGGCGTACGGACGCCTGGGTGATTCCGAAGTGGACCGCGTGACCCCTAGGGGGCTCCGCACACCTCCTCGCCCGTACATCGTGCCCAGGAACGCGGTCGCGGCTGGCCGCGAGCCCACTCGGACACGCGCTGGCGCGCGCCGCACCGCAGCGCGTCTCCGCGCATGCATGGGCGTCCAGCTGGCGATGCCGCGTACTAAGGCGCCCCTAGTCTCCTGCTCGACCATCTCGCGCCTCGCCTCGCTTTGCTCGCACGTCCGCTCCTTCCTCCAGCGTGCACTGTGCTCCACCCGAGCCAATAACCAGGCCGCCGCCGCACTCCATTGCCGCCACCGCCGAGCTTGCCCCTCCGCTCGTGTATGCCGCCACCCAATCCCCCTTGCTCCTTCCTCGAGACGTCCCGCACCTATCCCCGTCGCCATTGCCCAGCATCAAAGCCACGAACGCTGGCAGTCCGAGCTCCGGCGGCCGCCGCTCCTGCGCGTCGCCGAGGAGGCTCATCGACGCCGTCTCCGACCGGGCCAGCCACCCCATCAGCTTCAGGTGCGCGCCCTTGTGCTTCCCGGCCGCTCACCCGAGCCACTCCGCCCCTCCTCCGGCAGCCGTCGGCATCCCCTGCGCCGGTAGGGGCCAATTTTGTGATGATTGAATTCTTTTGAGGGAGTTTAGTGCAACGCAGGGACCTGTACGTAATTTTAAAGAATAAGTTCAAGGGTCCCTCTGTAAAAGAGTATTAGGGTTTTGGCTGAAATTTGAAAATACGTTATAAATCATAGAAAATTCAGAAAAATGTAAATTCAATTGTTTTGGATGATTTGTGAGCAGATCTACAACTTCTAGAAAGTTGTATAGGGTTTTTCTAGTTAGTTTTAAAATGTAAATTCAAACTCAGTTTGAGGTACTTTTATTGTAATTCAAAATGTACTCAGGCAATTGATATGAAATTTGGATATGTTGTTTTGTGAGTCATGTTTAGCTTTGTGACCAAGTTCCACACATGTTTGTTGTGTAGATTTAGAGTTATGATTTTTGGAAGATTTATGTTAAATTAAGCTTGATGCTTTTTATAGTCCCCTCAATAAATAACTTCTTTAAGCACCTATGCACCCTAGGTTTTTGTCATGATATTAAGCACCTCTGGAAAAATAATGGTGATTTTAGGAGCTTGTTTGAATGGTGTTTTGGAATTACACTTGTGAAGGATGTTAAATGCATAACTTGAAAAATATGATAGATCCACTTGAATGTGTTGGTCAGGAGCTTAGTGTTGACATGTTTGAACTGTAGGAAACATTTGAGGTCAAAAAGATTAGTAAATCTTTTTGTATGATTTAATGAAGTTAATCTAGGCCGAATCTTGTCTTTTTCATTTAAATTACTTTATAAATGATCGGGAGCTGAAATTTGGTATTTAAGCTTTTCTTAGTCATATGCTGATGTGTGAAAATTTCCATACCAGTTGGAGCTATATTTTAATTAATATGAAGTATGGATGAATGGCTAGTTAAAAATAGAATAATTAGATGTATATTTATTATTTAAGTTTAATGAAGGTGTTTATGTTTAGTTTCTGTTTAGAATAATTTTTAAACAACCCCCTACTATTTGGTGAAGATTGTTATTTTAATTTGTTTAAATGTGCACACAATCCCCATCAAAATAGTATTTAGTTCACCCTCACCACACCCACAATACTTTTTGTGAGTTTTCTTAGTTGTTTAGATGAATGTGGCCAACAAGAGTTGGGTTTGGTGGAAATTCTCCCACCTTCACCATAAACTAATGCATATGCACGAACGTGTAGATCTACCCGACGGAACGTACTCGTTCACTCAGGAGGAGGAGGGATCAGCTAGTGAGGAGTTAAACCAAGTTAGTGTGCATCAAGACCTGGACCAAAGTCCAAAAGAGCCCAAGGCTAGTGCTGAGTTAGAAGAAGGCAAGCACCGCAGTTGCATCTAACCCCTTTTTCTAAACTCATACTTTTACTTTCAGTATTTATGCTTTACTTGTGCATTTAAGATTCAGGAGTTGTTTTGAAACCTAGATGCATGATCCTTAGGATTCCTATGCTCTTTTACTAGTATGTTAGGATGCTAGTGCCATGCTCTATGGATACGGTACAAGTCGAGTAATGACTCATTGCTCGTGAGATATAGGATGCTTATGTTGGAATCATAAGTTGGTTAAATTGACTCGCTCATGTGGTAAGAGCAATGGGTTCGGTCTCGACCGAGTAGCATGGTGCTGGTTTAAGCTATTGAACGTACCAAGTGCTTGTCGGGAATGGGACCGGTAAGCCTAGTACCTAATGAACTAGTGCGGGGACTTTATTCGCTACTACCCTTGAGATGTGTCTCCCAGTTTGATTCCGGTAGTGCAAGTGTGAGTCTGGACGTGCCATGTGAGGGCGTTCCAGTAACCTTGTACTTAGGACAGTGGCACCTGTCCCTATTCTGGGGAGTGACGGGAACCGCCTGGTCAGGGTAGACCCCGCATTTGTTTTTCTTTGGATTCTTGGGGTTTACCTTCTTCCGTGTATCTTGGGTTTACCTTGCAAGGATATAAATTGATCGAGCGTCGGTCACTCGCCGTTATCTGAGTCAGCTTGACCACTGGCTACCCCATGTTTATTTATGAAACAGTTGGATTAATATTGTTGCCTGATTAATATTGTTTGCACAAACATGCTTGTTTAGTTAGGTGCTTACCTAGAGTGGTTAACATACTAGAACTTGAGCTAAAAATCGAAAGTAAGGATCAATTCTTAGATGCTTTTGGGAAAACAAACCCACCAGCCAAAAAGCCTTGCATGTCTAGTTGTGTCTTTTATTTTGTCAGGTCAGTCTTGCTGAGTATTAGCATACTCAGCCTTGCTTAATTTGTGGTTTCAGGTAACCCCATCTGGCCTGGTACTATTCCAGATGGTTGGGAGAATGACGATGAGGAATGATATGCTTGGATAGCCTCCCATGTGTATCACGTGCTAGTTTTATTTCCGCTACTTAAACTCTGAATCACCTTTACTTTTTTGTATGAAAACCTGGTTTGTAAGAATATGCACTTGTGGACTTTTATGTAATATCAAACTTGTACTCTGGTCCCGCCTTCGAGTGGGCTTTGCGCATATTCTCGATCCTGTGTAAGTGATTCACCGGGCATGACCCGGCAGAGGCGACAGAATAACTCTGGGTTATCACTTATGAGCCAAGTGGACCGGCTTAGGTGATAATCCGGAATTATTTTGGGTGGTTCTGTCACAGCTGGTACCAGAGCGTGAATATGCACCAGAGTAATAAAAATACCTTAATAACTTGTTTTTGGAAAAAAATTTGCCAAGATTAATAATCTTGCTAAGTGCGTAGGACGTTAAGGTCTAAACTAGTCCGAGAGGCCCCAGAGGGAATTTTTAGGTTCTTTCAGGTAGCTAGTACTCTATGGTGTATTTAAACTGACTTCCAGCACATTTTATTCCTGTCAAAACTTACATTCATGCACAACCATACTAGTTCGTCACGTTTTGCCACACGTGATGGTGCCACGGGAAAGTCCGTGAGGGATCGATGGGACCTATTCCAATGGGAACCCACATCGCGTCTGCATCTCATCACGTTTTGCCATATGTGATGGTGCCACGGGAAAGTCCGTGAGGGATGGATGGGACCTATTCCAATGGGAACCCACGTCGCGTCAGAGTTTTAAATAGGACGCTGTCCATGCAGCGGCTTTACGCATGGATGTCGTTTCTATAGTGAACGGTAATGAATGTGGACGCTTTTGTGAGTGCTGGCACAAAAGGTCATGAATATCTGTGATTTTCTGCAGGTACACTAACTACGGTTGTTAGGTACGGTAATTTAAGAAACGAATAGCTTCCGACTAGCTATTATAGGGGGAGACGTATATTATGCCTTGCCACCGACACAAACCTCGTTTTTAAGCTTAAAAGCTTTGTGAGGATGTTTAGGATGCTTTTTGCATCATGTTAAAAGCTACCAAACTGAAAATGAACTTAAATCATGTGTTGTTTGGTCTCTACTTAATTTATGTTTCTTAAGGACCATTCATGCTAGTTTGATGCATTGATGTGGTGTTACGTAAAGTATTGCCCAGTTGCTGTCCTAATTTTCCTAAGGATTATCTAGAACAATTTTGACTAGGTGCTCTTTAGGGAAATTGTTCATCAGCTAGTTAAGCTTGTTCTCTGAATTTTTCATGAATTTAGGATGATCAAAACTGAAGATATGAATAATTTGCTATGCATAGATCATGCTGAAATTCTGTCAAAATCCTGAGTTAGTCTGAAAACTCAAATTTTTAAATAGAGTTTCTAAATGAATATGACCAGAGAATCTATAATCCAAATGTTCATTATCTAGTCTAGTTTGTGCTGTAAAAATTTCATGGTCATTGGGTACTCAGTTTTTGAGTTATGATCTTTTTAGTGAAGCTCTACCCTGCTGAAATTTCTGGGCAACAGCACTCTGAAAATGGATCTTTTAGACCCTTTGCCAAATTGAATTAATTCAACTTTTGAATACCAAAATTGTTATTTAGAATGTTTCTGAGCTACTCACTAAAATTTGGAATTTTTTGGGTACTGGTTTGTCAGTTATGAATTTTTGTTCAGAGCTGCCAGTTTTGTCAAATTGTATGCTAAACTCATTTTTGTGGGTTCTAACGTGCACTTGTAAATTATTTTTACAGATGGCTACCTCTGGTTTCGTTGCGGTGAACACCGATGGCACGTTTGCCACCACAGGCTTGCACTGGGAGGGTTTCACACGCATTGCGTGGAGAGCCCTCTGTGCTGTCGGCTACACCACCCCTCCCTGCTACGAGGGGGTGGAGTACGAGGAGATGGACGTACCGAGCTGCCGCGTTCGAGTGACCATGCTTCCCCACCCGGGCCACCCCGAGTGGGCTGACTTGAGCATGGAGCTCTTGTGCTACCGCTCCTTCGAGGCGGTGGAGTCGTCAGCCCTGATGGTGCTCCACACCCTCTCCACTCACCGACCACAGGAGATGATGCAGACACCGTTGGGGTTGGTTCCTGCCTTGGACCCCAACGACCCCGTGTGGCTAGGCCGGATGGCCAACATAGCCACGCTTCTCGAGATCGTGCCACCCTATGACACCGTACAGACTTTGGGCACATGCTTGAGGGCTTTGTACGCTCTCCAGGACCTTCGCCGAGTTATCTCTGACGACTTGGCCAACCGTCTCACTGGAGCCACTTGGTCCTCACACTGGGTGGTTGGACTCTTCTCGGAGCAGCATAGTGGGTACACTCAGGCTGTGCAGACTATTGCCAACCTCCAGGGTCGAGTACTTCAGTTCCAGATTGAGCATGGTGACCACCTGCAGCAGATCGTGGATTTCCAGGCTGGACAGCAGGAGTTGCAGGCTCAGTTGGCAGATAGGGATGCTGAGAGGCTTGTGCACCTCCAGCATATCCAGGGCTTGCAGGATCAGGTTGAGGACCTTGAGCTTGCTGCAGAGGCCTTGGAGGTTGAGGTGGGTATGCTACAGCAGGCACACCACCCACCAAGCATTGGACCCGATGAGCAGCAGGAGATCCAGCTTGACCCAGAGGAGGTGCAGGACGTGCCCGGACTCGACTAATTGAGCTTGGCACTCTACCTCTACTTGCAGCGTGGGACTCTCCAGCAGCTTGTACATAGGACCTAGATGTTAGATGATATAGTAGGAACTTGGGAAAAAGTCTACATCACCCTCTCAACTATGAGGGGTAGACTACATAACCCCCCAACCTATGAAACAGTCTATATCACCCCTTGAACTTTTCAAAACAGGTCAAATTACCCCTAAAGTAATTTTGAAAAATCATAATAAATCATAGAAAATTCATAAAATGAAAAATCCAATTGTGTTGGACTCCAAATGAGTAGATCTACACAATGAGCATATAATATGATATGCTTTAGTACATTTTTTTACAGCTACGAAGAAAATCATAGATCTAAAGCTACAACAAAAAAATTAAACTAAATCATACCATATTATATGTTCATTGTGTAGATCTACTCATTTGGAGTCCAACACAATTGGATTTTCCATTTTATGAATTTTCTATGATTTACTATGATTTTTCAAAATTGCTTTAGGGGTAATTTGACCTGTTTTGAAAAGTTTAGGGGGTGATATAGACCGTTTCATTGGTTGGGGAGTTACGTAGTCCACACCCCATAGTTGAGGGGTGATGTAGACTTTTTCCTAGGAACTTGACATGTACTCTTTGTTAGCCTCTTTTGGTTGGTTTTTGTGCTAGGCTGACTTAGGGTATTCTTTTGTGCATCTAGATGCTACATAGTAACCCACATGTAATGGTGATCCACCAAATTTTGTAATCTTGTAATTATGGTGGAAAAACACCTTTTCGGCAGCAATCTGCCTAAGAAATGAAATGAAGGAAGTTATGGTCGTATCTGAGTTTTTTGATGAATACCAAAGTTGTTCAAAACTTTATAATGGTTATGCTCACAAAAATTCAGCATTTTTGCATGTGTAGTTTAGGAAATATCGAATTTTTAGTAAGCTACTGTTTTCTGTCCAAACTGCTAAATAGAGCTTTGGTAATTTAATTTTTTGACCCCTGTAAAAGATGAATCTGTCCTGGAGTTGAATACCAAAGTTGAAGCTTATGAAATTCTACACATGCTGACCAAATTTTAGAAATTTTTGACTTTTGTACATAAAGTTATGAATTATTTACTCATGATTGTTATGCTGTCTAAATTCTGAATTTTTCTTAAGTTTGAATTTTCATATGCGTATTCTCCTTGTTATTCTTTTGAGCAAGCTTTGAATATGTATCTAATGGAAGTTCAAATTTTCAGATGGCTGACAATGCACATAACGTTCCTGAGGGTTCTGGTGGTCGTGGTGGTGGTGATCCTCCCCCACCCCCACAGATGACCCCTGTTGAGACTTATATGGCTGCCCAAACTGAAGTGTTGAGGCAAATTCTCAACACCCATAATCAGATTGCACAAAGACTGCAGTAGCCCTTCAACCATCAAGGGCATAATCAAGATGGGCCAAATGCGGTTATGTCTTATGACAAGTTCAGGGCAATGAGGCCTCCTGTGTTCACCAAAGCATAAGAGCCCCTAGAGGCTGATGCCTTCCTCAGGGCCCTTGAGGCCATGTTCTCAATATTTGTTCTGCCCTGCTCTGAGGAAAACAAGGCCGGCTTCGCCACCCAACAACTTAGGGGTGAAGCGTTGATCTGGTGGGAGCACTTTGAATCCATGCAGCCACAGGGCCACCAGGTTACTTGGGCTAAATTCAAGAAGGCTTTCAAAGAGCACTATATTCCTAGGGGGCTCATTGATAGAAAATGAGGGAGTTGATGCACCTCAAGCAAGGTTCTGACTCCGTATATCAGTATGCTCAGAAGTTCAACAGTTTGTGTCAGTATGGTGATTATCATGTGGATACTGACAAGAAAAAGATGGACCGATTCCGTGAGGGTCTTGATGGTGAACTCTATGAGCGTCTGAATTTGATAAAAATTGACAGCTATCCTGAGCAGGTTAACTTGGCTATCTCCCAAGAGGATGTCGTGAAAAGGGCTCAACAGGATAAGAAAAGGAAGTTTAATTAAACTTTTTTTTGAGTAGAAGTTTAATCAAACTTCGGGTAGTGGTCAAGGAAAGAAATTCAAATTTGTTAAGAAGATTGTGCAGGGTGCCACCCAGCCATCTTCATCAGGACGCTGGGTGATGAAGCAATCTCAGTCTAAGCCTTCTGGCAACTTCAGCTACTGCAACACCCAGCAATCAGCTTCTAGGCCTAGTGCACCCCCACATGCCCGCAACAATGATGATCGTCGTTGCTATAATTGTGGACAGCTGGGGCACTATGCCAATAAGTGCACGTGCCCTAGACAGCAGAATCAGCAGAGTCAGGGGCAAGGTTCTAAGACTGGGAACCATGACAAGAAACAGACTGTGCAAGTGAAGCAGAGTCGTCTGAACTTCACAACAATTGTTGACCTTCCAGAGGGAGCACCAATGTTGACGGGTACTTTTTCTATCCGTGGTCGTCCAGTTACTATATTATTTGATTCTGGTGCTACTCATAGCTTTATTAATGTGAAAACCATGAGTAATTTGGATTTGAAGTGGAGTCATACTAATCAGGCCTATATGATTGCCACACCGGGTGGAAGGGTTGCTTCACATCACGTAGCATTAAAGGTACCACTTGAAATAGGTAGCAAGACGTTCCACACAAATCTGGTCACCTTAAGTTTTGATGGGGTAGATGTTATCCTAGGCATGGATTGGATGACTACACACAAAGTTGTCCTGGATATTTCAGAAAGAATGATAGAAATCAACTCACCTAATGTCGAAAATTCAATTCTTTACCTTCCTCCCAAAGGCTATAAAGGCTCTTGTGTTTATGCAGCCATAACTACTCAACTTGAGGACATTCTAGTGGTATGTGAGTACATGGATGTCTTCCCAGATGATTTGCCTGGCTTGCCACCAAACAGAGATGTTGAGTTTGTCATTGAGCTACAGCCTGGCACTACCCCTATTTCTAAGAGATCATATAGAATGCCACCAAAAGAACTTGCTGAGTTAAAGAAACAACTTCAAGAGTTGCTTGATAAGGGCTATATCCGCCCAAGCTCTTCTCCTTGGGGCTGTCCCGCCCTCTTTGTGAAAAAGAAAGATGGTAGCTTGAGGTTGTGTGTGGACTACCGACCTCTCAATGCGGTGACTATCAAAAATAAATATCCATTGCTCCGCATTGACGTGCTATTTGACCAATTGGCTGGAGCTAAGGTCTTTTCTAAGATCGATCTTCGGTCTGGTTATCATCAAATTAAAATCTGGCCTAGTGATATGCCCAAGACGGCTTTCTCTACTCGTTATGGACTCTATGAATTCTTGGTTATGTCTTTCGGACTTACAAATGCCCCAGCCTACTTCATGTACCTTATGAATTCTGTATTTATGACGGAGTTGGATAAATTTGTGATGGTATTCATTGATGATATCCTTATTTATTCCAAGAATGAGGAAGAGCATGCGGAGCACCTTCGCATTGTTTTACAACGCTTAAGAGAGCATAAACTCTATGCTAAGCTCTCCAAGTGTGAATTTTGGCTGGATAGTGTCAAATTTTTGGGGCACACTATTTCCAGTGAGGGTATATCTGTCGATCCAAGCAAAGTGCAAGAAGTTATGGATTGGCAACCCCCTAAATCAGCTCATCAAATTCGCAGTTTTCTAGGCTTGGCTGGTTATTATCGCCGCTTCATTCCGGACTTCTCTAGGATTGCCAAGCCTATGACTGAGCTGCTAAAGAAAGGTGTGAAATTTGTGTGGAGTGAGGCTTGTGATAAGGCTTTCCGTAGATTAAGGGAACTTTTAACTTCAGCCCCAGGGCTAGCACAGCCTGATAATTCTAAGCCATATGAAGTTTATTGTGATGCTTCAGGCACGGGTCTTGGCTGTGTCCTTATGCAAGAAAATCGGGTCATTGCCTATGCCTCACGGGCGCTTTGCCCTCATGAAAAGAATTATCCCACACATGACTTAGAGCTAGCAGTAGTTGTTCATGCTTTGAAAATTTGGAGGCATTACCTTATGGGAAACCGCTGCAATATCTTTACTGACCACAAAAGCCTCAAATACATTTTCACTCAAGCTGATCTAAATATGAGGCAAAGAAGGTGGTTATAATTACTAAAAGATTATGATCTTGATGTCCATTATCATCCTGGAAAGGTGAATGTAGTTGCAGATGCTCTTAGCCGCAAGGCTCACTGCAATTGCCGATCAATGAAACCTTATAATGACACTCTATGTGAGGAGTTGAGAAGGCTTAACTTGGAAATTGTTCAACAAGGAAGCTGTTGACATTTCTTAACGCAACTTCCAAAGAATAGATCTAGAATCCATTCTAAGAAATGGCGCAAGAAATGTTGGTTGGTATAAGATAAGCCTACAGAAATATTATGGTAGATAATCCGCAAGCGCACGGATACCGGTGAGCATTTCCCCGGGGTGATGGGTTTTAAAATATCGTATCCACAGGGAAGATGGATGGATGTAACAACAGACATAGGGATGGCAATAGACTACTTTATGGACTTTGATGGAATGGCACATACTTTAACAGGGGTAAGCCAAATGATAAAGTAATGATAAATCAGACAGGCAGAGGCACATGTGGAGCATACAACATACTATTCCTAGTCTAGATTAGAATTGGATTTACTTAAGAGGCACAATTCTATATAGCATACAAAGACTGAGTTATTCATCTATTCTAATGTAGCATATCATCACATATAGCATAGTCATGGATAAATGTGAACACCCCGAAGATTACCCAAGAAGATCAAGGACGAAACTTGATCCTCCCCAGAATCATTGTTCGACTAGTCTTATACTTGGGGGGTGGACTGCAAAGGACTCAATAGACCTGTCACGCCCACGATCTACCACACGACCCGGAGTATAAGGTGAATCCGCAAGTAAATTATATCTAAGCACCATGCTTACATACTTTCTACTACCTAGCATACGCGCGTAATATACTAGGAGCTCTACGAATAAGTGCGTAGACTTATCATTAATCATGACTATATCAAATATACTACTAGAATAAAGTAAGAACTTAGCAATTGCACACATAACATTGAAATAGCATAAAGTCAATGAGAAACAATATAAGAACTGAATCTTGATAACTTACAGATCTGGAACTGGAGCAAAGCTCAACTCTACTCGAATCTGACTCTCTATCTAGAACTAGGTTCTTGATCTAGAAATTAGATCTTGAACTATGAAGTAGCTATCCTATCTCTGATGTATCCTCTTCTTCTTCTATCTTGGCCTGATGATGATGATCTTCTGAGAGATGCATCCCATGCCCTAGGGGGGTCTGGGGTTGCTTATATAGCCCGGAGGGATAATCCGTCGCCCTAGGATCAAACCGACCTAAACAAGTGGTTTAGATTAACCCTAAGAAGCGGTGGAGGAACCTTCCCGAAGCAGGGCCTGATCAGGGCCAGGGGGAGCCCGATCGGCCTCCCTATAGGGCCGGTCGGCCTGGGCTGGGCCCCGGCTGGGCTCCGCCTTCGCGTGTGGGCCTCTTGTCCCTTCTAGATGCATATTTTCTTGGAGCCCACTTCGGTTGAGTTCGGGAGTCTTCTGGAGCCTTCTAGAATTCATTCTTTTCGCATTTTCCTGAATAGTCCCTGAAAATATATAATTCACCAAAACTCGTGGAATTCATTAGTCCAAGGCCCTATACTACTGTTGATTTATCTTTTTGGTCCTTTTTCATGTATTGTTGATGCATAAAAATAAGAGTTAGTGAGCATCAACAAACTCCCCCAAGTTTACCTCTTGCTAGTCTCTTAGCAAGACTCAGTGTTACCACAATAAATTCTTTTCCAAGGTAGGATGAAAAAGTCAGACTTTTAAAACCTGCTCATATCTGTTTGAGAACATAGGGCTTTTATCTGTACTTGGGTCTTGAGCAGTTGAAAGATATAACAATTAAGTCAAGCACCATGTCTCAAGTTCTTGGTTTCACTAAAATTCTGGAGTTTTGCAAAAGATGTTCAAGTTAAAGCTTAGAGTACTCCTGTATGACAACTTGATATGATAAAACATAAAAACTTTCAACTTTAGCCTGCCTTTGCTTCTTTTGTTCCTGAAATATATCTCTCTTTCTAGCAATAATCTTAAGAGAACCTTGGGTTACACGACATTAGGAGAGGTGGGCCCTACTCGCCCCGGACTTTTGTCCATTTTTCTCTCTCCTTAGAGATGTGGGCTCTTCTCGCCCTCGGACTTGTGTCCATTATTCATCTCTAATTTATTCTTTTTAGGGAGGTAGGCCCTTCTCGCCTAGTAGAACACTTGTTCATTTCTCTCCCTCTCTCATCTCACTTTTTCCTCTCTTTTTTTCTTCTTTTCTCTTTTTTTTATGTCATGCCCAAGTCTCTTTGAAGGCATAGAGAGATATAAAACTGGAACATTCTGAGCAAATTTTCAACAAGGCTCTTTTAACAGGACATAAAGTCTTGTGTCATACAGGAGACTCATTATATATGAATTTTATGATTAAAAAGTGAATCTCCAGAATTTAGTGTTACTTTTGAACAAGATAAACAGCAGCTCAACTTAATCATGTCAATCAATCAATCACCTAGACTTAGATCAAGAAATTGCTCCCACAAGAATCTCAAACTCAAAGCATGTTTCAAAATCTAAACCATTGTATCCATGTCTTGGGAGAACTTTAAAGATGGTAAGCTAGGCATTTGCAGCAATGAAGAGCATTTGTTTATCATGTCCATTTAGCACACTTGTCTAGTTCTTTATTTATTCTAAACAAGGGAAATTTTTATTTTATTTTATTTTATTATTATTTCAAACTTATCAAACTAAACAAAACTTAAAATAAAAATATATAAATAGATAGTTGATACTTACCATGGGGGCTTCTCCCCCAAGCTGCTTGATTCTACATCCCCCACTGGCGAAATTTGCTTGCCAGTAGTTCAGCGTTTGCATCTGCGGTTTCTTGTATATCTTCTAATCGTTGTCCTGCCTGGTCCATCCACTATTGTTGTTGGCGTAGCATGTTCGTGTGGGTATCCTGAGTGCTCATTTGCATCCTCATGTTGTCATGGACACCTTGGCGGAAAGTCGCAGAATACTGATGGTCGAATCCTGAAAAAGAGTTACGGGCAGGTACAAAATTTGAAGATGATACGTAAAACCTGCCACTTCCAAACTCCTGTCTTCCGAGGTTGCTCGGTCCTTGCGATGGTAAATCTCCTCCTTGGTACGCGTGACGAGGGTATGTTGGCACGAAGTTTTCATATGATCGATACGCGGCGTCTTCGGACAGTGGGTCAGCTCCGGCGTAGTTTGACGATGAGGCTCGAGCTGACGTTCGTGGAGGTTGCTGCTGGACCGGTTGTGCCTGCTCATTGATCAGAAAAGATTGCACAGAATATATACCCAATCCCGGGTTTGGTAACGGGATTGCGCTCTTATTGTGGATATAGTGCAATTTTTCTTGAATTTTCTTAACCCATCTTCCTTGGCGGAAGTAATCGTAGCCGATGATCTCACGAGGAGTATCAATGCTGATGATAGTGGCATCTCCAAGGATGCCCAAGTCATCGGCTATTCGGGTGATCAAAGAGGTGCAGCTTACGTCTCTAACTAGGTTGGGGAACGAGAGCCAGTGCTCTACTAGCATCTTAACAGGGGACACAGCTTTTCTTTTCAGAGCAGCATAAATCAACTGCATGTCCCCTACTCTCACGCTGATATTATCATTGCCTGGAAAAAGGACAAGGCTTATCCACTTGTGAAAGAAACAGAGAGTGGGATGCTGAATATCATTGGTGCGTGGCTTGTGTGCGTTCTCTTTCCCTGTAACGTCCGTCCAGAGGTGTAGCCTATCAAAATCTTCAAGAGACGAGTCTAAATCTGAGGCACATCCTTCTGCGAACCCTAAGGCGTTACTCAGCCTTCTCCAAGATAGAGTGTGCTCTTGACGGAACAACCGAAAGGTTACCCCATCGTTAGAGGATTTCAAAGTGCAAAGAAACTCTAAAGTGAGGAGACGGCAACCCCTTTCAGAAGTGTGATAAAAAGAGGTCCACCCCAGCAGAGCAAAAATCTGGCTGAACTCAGAGTTCAAGCCTGCTTCTTGCATGAACTCTTCGCTAAACATGGGTGTAAGGACAAAAGAACATTTCTTTAGTTTCTCATACCTTTCCTTCTCTTCTCCTCTCCTGATGTGCAAATGCACATCATTGGTTAGGATCTTTCCTTGTGATTGCGATGCCGAAGGAGAGGGGTTAGAGACTGAGAGCCAGGTGTGGTTCGAGGACCGATGGATGGTCGCTTCCTAGTGTGATGAGTGATTGACAACGTGGTGTGGACTGATTCTTGGCTAAGTATTGCAGGTGCAGGTTGCGGCTTGACTGGTGCAGGTGCAGGTGAAGAACAAGCGCGAAAGGTCGTTGCCGGTGAGGCCTCCAGGTGTGGAGATGACAAGTAGGCTTGGTTTGAGGGACCCGGTGGCCAGCGGGGTCAAGTGCGGGCCGCATGGTGGCAGGAACGGCAAGATGAAGTCATGGACGGTTTCTTGGTTGAGCCTCAAAACCAAGGTCGAGCCGGGACTACGTGGGAGCCGAGTCATGAGTGGTGATTGGCGGAGGCTACACCGAGTTCGCGGGGTTTCCGGTGGTTCACCAGAAAACCACTGGGTTCCTTGGTTGATCCACAAAGCCAAGACCGAAGAACCGAAGACGGAGGTGCAGCAGCTCCAGACCGGTCTGACCGGTGGGTCTGACCGGTCTGACCGGTGGGTACCGGTCTGAACGGTGTGCGACGATGCAGTCCGGAATCTTCGAAGCGGAGGACACGCGTCGGGATCGCAAGGCTTGCGTCGAGGCTAAGCAAGTTTGCGGTCGCTGGGCATCCGTCCGATGGAGCGAAGACAAAGATTTCCGAATTCGCCCTTGAGGGGCATGTATCCCTAGTTAGCTAGTAAGGGTATTTTCGTCTTTCGGTTGCCTCCATATAACCCAAGTGGTGAGAGGATGGCAGCCATCTCTTGGAACCCTAGCTCATTTGGTTTTCCTATTTTCCTTTCCTATTTTCCTTAGGATTTTCATAGGACTAGCTTGAGAGCTTCATGGTGAGATCTTGTGAGAGGGAAGGATGATCGGGCGGCAAGCTAGACCTTGTATGAATCTCTTTGGTATGTATAGATGATTCGGCGTGGTTCCTCAAGGCTTGGATGTGTCTTTCCCGTTTCTCTTTTTCGGTGATTTTCGGAGCCTTTTCTTGGAATTTTCGTTCATCGCTCGATTCGTCGATTTGAGGGCGTTTCTCTCCGGATTTCTTTGAGGGGATCATGGGTGAGTGCCTTGTGCCTCTTTGTGGATGATCTTGACCCCTCAAACACCGGATTTGGCCTTCGATTCGTTGATTTTCGGATGAACCCTAGTTCATAGTGTTCTTGGCAAGGTTTCACGATTCCGGGAGTTGTAGGGAGTTTGAGACCGAATTTTTTGGGGCATATCCTCTCCTTGGGGTGTTCATCATCTCCCCAGAATTTCGTCTCAAGACTCCAAGTAGTTTGGGAGATCCATCGATCGAAAGTTTGGGGCCGTTTCGCGGGCTGAATTTTTGGGGGGGGCGGTACTACCGACCCTGTGCAGGTAATACCGATAACCTGATTTTCAGCTGCCAGAGAGTCTTTATCGGTAGTACCGACCCGAGGTCGGTAGTACCGATAGTCGGAAGTACCGACCTAGTGTCGGAAGTACCGATAACCTGGTTTTTAGGCGCCATTAAGCCCATATCGGTAGTACCGACCTAGGGCCGGTAGTACCGACATTTTCTGCTGTAGTTTGCCTCGCGCTAGCTTTTTCTCTCGATTCTTTTTGTGCTTGCTTCCGCTTTGTTCCTAGGCTTGATCTAACTTGTTCCTAGGGTCAGTAGGTTCGTTGTGACTACGTGATCTTGGCAAGTGTGTGCGAGATTCTTTGGAAGTGATTTGGGGTATAGGCTGAGTTCTTGGAGAAGAATTTTTATCGGCTCCCATTCACTCCCCCCCCCCTCTCTGGTCGCCAATCCGGTCCGTCAATTGGTATCAGAGCTTGGTGCCGGATTCTTTGTGACTTTAACAAGTCTTGAATCCAAAGATGGCGTACGTAGAGCGGGGCGGTCCTCCGCACTTCGATGGGAAGAGTTACCACAAGTGGGCGGCTCGTATGATGATCTTTCTTCGTGGCAAGTTGTTGGATTTCATTGTTCTTGACAAGACTTATGTGATTCCTCCTGAGATCCATACTCTTATGGTGACCGATTCCAACGCAAAGGCCAAGTATGAGGCGATTGCAAAAGCCGTTGATCACTTGGTCCGAAGCTTGTGTGATCCCGAGTTTGAGCGTGTTTGTCATTTGAATCTTGCTTGGCAAATTTGGGAGAAGTTGTTGGTTGCTCACGGTGGTGATAACCATGTGAAGGCTCGCCTCTTTGTCTCTTACCGGATGCAATATGAGAACTTTACTCAACTTCCCGGTGAGGACATTGATGCTATGTTTCAGAGATTCACCGCCATTGTGAACAACATGAAGGCCAATGTTGAGGATTTTCCTTACACCGAGCATGATCAAGCTTTGAAACTTTTGCATATTTTGGATCAAAATGTTTGGGGTGCTAAGGTTGAGGCAATCAAGGAATCCGGGCAGTACTTGACCATTGAGTTGGATGATCTCTTTTCTAAGCTCAAGTCGTCCGAGGTCGATAGGAGGTTGCAATCCAAGCATGAGGGCACGACTGATTCACATAGTCTTGCTCTTGTGGGCGGATCAAAGTCCAAAGCTAACACTAACCCCTCCTTTCGACAGTTTTCCTTGTCTTCTCTCATGACCATTCCAGATGAGGAGTTCGACGTGTTGGGTGAGGATGATCTCGCCTTGCTATCAAGGAGGTTCGAGCGGTTGCATGAGAACCGGAGGAATGCAAGGCGAAGCTCGGGGACGTGCTTCAAGTGTGGCAAGCATGGCCACTTCATCACCGAGTGCCCTGAGGCGGAGGAGAACAAGTACAAGACGAGCGAGTACAAGGCGCATCCAAGGCGTGAAGACAAGTACTCCTCGAAGAGCAAGCACTACAGCAAGTCCAAGAGCAAGGACAAGGACAAGCGAAGGTCGAGCAAGGGCGGCGGCCACAAGAAGGACAAGGCAAGAGCCATGGTGGCCGGTGCAAGCGACGTCAACACAAGTTCAAGCGACGCGCAATCAAGCTCGAGCAGTGAAGATGAAGACGCCGGGCGGCGCAAGGGCAAGAAGAATGTGAGCCGGAACCTCAGTGGGTTGAGCTGCGTTGCACTTGAGGGCTTTTGTGGCATGGCACTTAGCTCAAGTAGCAAGAAGAGCGAGAAGGAAGACTCCGACTCCGACTCCGAGGATGAGGTAAACCGTGACCCCGACTTTTTGCTTGCTGAGATCACTAGGTTGAATGGATTGATTGATAACCGTGATAGTGTGCTTAGAGATGCTAAGAGGATGAGGAAAGATCTTAGGTCTCAACTTGAGGAAGCAAGTGAGAAAGTAGGAGAGTTAGAGTCTAAATTGCTTGAACTAAAACTTGAAAATGACTCTTTAAAACTTATTCCTACTGTTTCGGATGAAGTTGAATGCTCTGAATGTGATGCTTGGTTGAATGAGATCAAAGTGCTTAATGAGAAACATGCTTCCACTATGTCTAAACTAGATGCTCTTAGGACTGAGTATGATGAGCTTAAGGCAAGACTCACTCTACTTGGTGCTTGTAAATCATGTCCTACTTTGCATGCTAAGCTTGTTGATGCTCGTTCTACCATTAGCTCTTTGGAAGCATCTTTGAAATCGCCTGTGGTGAATGCATGTTCTAGCTGTGATGATGTTAGTGTGCGCAATATTGAGCTTACTTCTCGCTTGGATGTCATATATGAGGAAAATGATTATCTGAGGAAGGTGTTGGGTTGGTTGTCTGGGCGTGAACCTCAATTGCGTATCATGATTGAGGAGTTCAAGAGAGCCGATGGTCGTGGTTTGGGTTTTGAGAAGTTGGGGGAGAAAGTGGGAGAGAACAGTGGGGAGAGTGTGTATGAGAAGTGTGTTGAGTCCACTCCCAAGTTTGAGATGATTGGAGACATTCAAGTTCCACTCCCAAAAGCACCCAAGAACTCATTTACACCAAAGCCAAACCACCTTTGCAACAAGCTTGACACAACCCAAGATCCACCCAAATTTCCATCCAAGGCCAATGACTTCCAGAAACCAGTGAAGTTTGTGAGTAAGAAGAGTGTGAGATCCAGTGAGAAGCCAGAGCCAAAGACAAAACCCATCCCTTTCAAGTGTGAGTATTGTGGCAAGGAGAGGCACCTTGCGGAGCTTTGCTACAAGAGGAAGAGGGATGAGAGGCTTGCTAGGGAGCAAGCGAACCAGGACAGGTACCGCCGGTCTTATGGTGTGCCTGAGCCTCGAGAGCCACTTCCATGGGGTGTGGGAAGTGTGAGGAGTGTTGGTCGGGTTGGGGCTCAGAATGGTCGGTTCCCACAGAGAATTGGTGGTGAGCGGTTTGATCAGAGAGATGGTGGTGTGCGTGCTGGTGAGAGGTTTGGTCAGGCTCGTGGTGGTTTTGCTGGACGTCCCCCTACTCGTCCTCAGTACGGGTTCAAGGGAGATGATCATAGATTTGGGTTCCAGAGGAACTACGGACCACGTTTTCCCCCTCGTGGTGTTCGTATTCCTCCCATGGGACATGGGAAGTCTGGTGGCAAAGGGATGATGATGTTTGCTAACCCCTCTTTTGAGCAGATGGCTCGACACTGGTTTAACTTTCTTTGTGCTAACCCCAGTGTCGAGTCGTTGGCTCATTCTCGTTCTTATTTCTGACTACAGGTAGGAGGCTTGGAGAACATTTGGTTGATCAACTCCGGATGTTCCCGACACATGACCGGAGATAAGCGGTGGTTCTCCAGCCTCACCCCCGTGAAGGAGAAGATCTACATCACGTTTGGGGACAACAGACGAGGAAAGGTGATTTCTGAGGGTGTAGTGCAAGTGTGTGACAAGGTAACTTTGAAGCGAGTTGCTCTTGTGAAGTCTTTGGGCTTCAATTTGCTTTCGGTTTCCCAGTTGCTCGATGAGGGTTTTGAAGTGCGTTTCAAGTCTGGTGAGTCTCGTTTGTTGGATTCTCGTGGTGATCTTGTCTGTATGATCATTCCCGAGGGTCAGATTTTCAGGGCTGATTTCTCTCGTTCTTCTGGTCCTGCTCATTGTTTGATGGCTGGTTCTTCGAGTGAGTTGTGGAAGTGGCATAGGAAGTTGGGTCACTTGAGCTTTGACCTTTTGTCTCGCTTGAGTAAACTAAATTTGGTCGTGGAACAGGTGGTAGGCGCTTTGAGTCTGGTGGTGTTGAGTTTGCTAGACGTTCTCCACCTCGTGATCAATACGAGTTTGGGAGAGGTCGCAGCTTTGAGTCTCAGAAGGGCTGCGGACCACGCTTTCCCTTTCGTGGTACTCGTACTCCTCCAGTGAGACGGGAGTGGTTTTCCCATGGTGGTTCCAGGTTTGATAGGTTTGATAAGATGGATCGCAGTTTTGATAGGCGCGGTAGGATGGATGTTGCTAACCCTACTTTTGAGGAGATGGTTCGGCACTGGTTTGACACTTTTTGTACTAACCCTAGTCTTGAGTCAATTGCTCGCTCTCGCTCTTGGTTTTGAGTTGCAAGTGGGAGGCCCGGAGAACATTTGGTTGATATCGGGGGTGGTTCTCCGGCTTCATACCCAGGTGGTGACATGGAGGCACATCACTTTTGGGTATGGTGGACAAGGATGAGTGACTGCTGAAGAAATGATAAAGGTAAGTGAATTTGTGACCTTCAAGTGTGTGGCCTTGGTCAAGCCACTTGGGTCGTTTCGCTCCTTGCCCTATCTCATGTGTGTAAGGTGAGCTTTGTATGCTCTTTGACCTTAATGCATGAGTTTAGGGGGAGCCTGTGTGCTTAGTGTGCTCTTTACTCTATCATGTGTACTAAGGGTGAGCTTTGTATGCTCTTTGGCCCTAGTGCATGTGTTTAGGGGGAGCTTGTGAGTTTTGCGCTCCTTTCCTCTGTTGCCGGTGGTGTCGAGCCCTTTTTGCCTCCCCTCGAGGAGCCGGTCGTTTGCGAGCTTTGTGTGTGGGAGCTCCTTTGTAGCATACGTATAGCTTTCCTTTGTGCATTTCTTGCATTTGGCATGGCATATGTAACATGATGTATAGGCATCTTTGTATCTTAGGTTGCATGCATTTTGTTTCATATACATTGTTTAGGAAAGGCTTCTCCTATATACATTGTTCACCATGGAATGATATATATGTCTTTGTGAGCTAGTTTGGTAAGCTATGGTTAGTTTGGCTTAGCTCTTGATAATCTTGGTTTATATCCATGGTTGATGGCTATGTTTTTGAAAAATCTCATATGTATGCTCTCTTGTGAGTAAATGCCTTTATATGATCTTGACATGTTTATGTGGCTTGGCTATGCTTAATTTGTGGTTGGATAGCTTATTTTGATCATATGGGGCCAAAGGCTCATTTGCCATTATGAATGTTTAGCCCCCATGCTTGATCTTGTGGAGGGGCATAAGTTCCTTTTTGTCGCAAAGACATTTCATGTACCAATTTCAAATCTGAAAATGAAATGTAAATTGCTTGAAAATGTGCTCCCATGTCATATGTGCTAATTTTAATTTGCTTTGGGTGCTAAACCGTTGCATGATGCCTACCAATGAGAAGTCTCATATGTAGAAGTAGGCACATGGCTCGGTGGCTTTGACATGACATGAGGTGCTTGTGGGTGTTTATGATGGTCTTATGCTTAGAATGGTTGTCCTAGCATGAAGTTTGTGTGGCTTTGCCATTTTGACATGTTTTGCTCATGTTTAGGTCTTTGCTCATGAGAGGGTGATTTTTCGCAAAATTGCTCAATTCTATCTTAGCTTCGCCCAATGGTTGTGAAACTTGGTGATCATGAAGTTGATGTCATTACGAAGCTATAGAGTATCTAACTTGCTCATTTGGACATGTGTAGCATCCTTTGTTGAATTTTGTCTATTTGTGAAGCTCTAGGTTGCATTTTTTGCATTTTTGGCTTGATTCATGCATTGTCAACAAGGGGGAGAAGTTTGAGCATGTTTTGGCTTGCTGCATGTATTTAGAAGGTTTCCAAGTGGTTTCGAGCTATTTTTGAGCTCGGGCAGTTTCCCAGGTGGCATCGGCCTGACCGGTGAGGTTCAGGTGCTGGGCGATCTAGCACACCGGTCTGACCGGTGTGGTTGACCGGTCAGAGCAAAGCTGAAGCAGCTGCTCTGTTTTGCAAGGTAGTTTGCACGCATTCGTCCAGGGGGAGTTGCATTGGTTCAGGGGGAGCTTGCATGTGTGCAGGGGGAGCTCTTTGTGGTTTTCGAGCTTTGGATTGGTGTTTTGTGCTCTTTGCTTGAGCATGTTTTGTCTCGGATGTGTCGAGCCGTTGCCCTTGCCTAAGGGGTCCGAGACTTGTCTTCTTCAAGTGATCTTGCTCTTTGCCTTTTCTTTGGCTTTCGATCGCTTGTTGGAGTTTCTTTTAGTCGTCTCTTTTCTTTTTCTTTTCTCTTGGTTACCAAAACGTGTGTGTTGTCAATGCACTCATCAAGGGGGAGATTGAGAGCCAGGTGTGGTTCGAGGACCGGTGGATGGTCGCTTCCTGGTGTGATGAGTGATTGACAACGTGGTGTGGACTGATTCTTGGCTAAGTATTGCAGGTGTAGGTTGCGGCTTGACTGGTGCAGGTGCAGGTGAAGAACAAGCGCGAAAGGTCGTTGCCGGTGAGGCCTCCAGGTGTGGAGAAGACAAGTAGGCTTGGTTCGAGGGACCCGGTGGCCAGCGGGGTCAAGTGCGGGCTGCATGGTGGCAAGAACGGCAAGATGAAGTCATGGACGGTTTCTTGGTTGAGCCTCAAAACCAAGGTCGAGCCGGGACTACGTGGGAGCCGAGTCATGAGTGGTGATTGGCGGAGGCTACACCGAGTTCGCGGGGTTTCCGGTGGTTCACCAGAAAACCACTGGGTTCCTTGGTTGATCCACAAAGCCAAGACCGAAGAACCGAAGACGGAGGTGCAGCAGCTCCAGACCGGTCTGACCGGTGAGGAGCACCGGTCTGACCGGTGTGCGACGACGCAGTCCGGAATCTTCGAAGCGGAGGACACGCGTCGGGATCGCAAGGCTTGCGTCGAGGCTAAGCAAGTTTGCAGTCGCTGGGCATCCGTCCGATGGAGCGAAGACAAAGATTTCCAAATTCGCCCTTGAGGGGCATGTATCCCTAGTTAGCTAGTAAGGGTATTTTCGTCTTTCGGTTGCCTCCATATAACCCAAGTGGTGAGAGGATGGCAGCCATCTCTTGGAACCCTAGCTCATTTGGTTTTCCTATTTTCCTTTCCTATTTTCCTTAGGATTTTCATAGGACTAGCTTGAGAGCTTCATGGTGAGATCTTGTGAGAGGGAAGGATGATCGGGCAGCAAGCTAGACCTTGTATGAATCTCTTTGGTATGTATAGATGATTCGGCGTGGTTCCTCAAGGCTTGGATGTGTCTTTCCCGTTTCTCTTTTTCGGTGATTTTCGGAGCCTTTTCTTGGAATTTTCGTTCATCGCTCGATTCGTCGATTTGAGGGTGTTTCTCTCCGGATTTCTTTGAGGGGATCATGGGTGAGTGCCTTGTGCCTCTTTGTGGATGATCTTGACCCCTCAAACACCGGATTTGGCCTTCGATTCGTTGATTTTCGGATGAACCCTAGTTCATAGTGTTCTTGGCAAGGTTTCACGATTCCGGGAGTTGTAGGGAGTTTGAGACCGAAATTTTTGGGGCATATCCTCTCCTTGGGGTGTTCATCATCTCCCCAGAATTTCGTCTCAAGACTCCAAGTGGTTTGGGAGATCCATCGATCGAAAGTTTGGGGCCGTTTCGCGGGCTGAATTTTTGGGGGGGCGGTACTACCGACCCTGTGCAGGTAATACCGATAACCTGATTTTCAGCTGCCAGAGAGTCTTTATCGGTAGTACCGACCTGAGGTCGGTAGTACCAATAGTCGGAAGTACCGACCTAGTGCCGGAAGTACCGATAACCTGGTTTTTAGGCGCCAGTAAGCACATATCGGTAGTACCGACCTAGGGCCGGTAGTTCCGACATTTTCTGCTGCAGTTTGCCTCGCGCTAGCTTTTTCTCTCGGTTCTTTTTGTGCTTGCTTCCGCTTTGTTCCTAGGCTTGATCTAACTTGTTCCTAGGGTCAGTAGGTTCGTTGTGACTACGTGATCTTGGCAAGTGTGTGCGAGATTCTTTGGAAGTGATTTGGGGTATAGGCTGAGTTCTTGGAGAAGAATTTTTATCGGCTCCCATTCACTCCCCCCCCCCCTCTCTGGTCGCCAATCCGGTCCATCAGAGACCGGTGAGGGAGACTCCTGAGAGTCTACACTCATCAACCGCTAGGAGTTGGCTCTGGAGCTAGAGCGTCTAAGGATTCTCCCAAACATGGTGTCTGAGGCTTTCAAGGGTGTAAGAGAAAAGTTTAGAGCTAGGCTACCCTTGGATTTCTTCTCCACTCTCTTCCTAAGCTTCCTTTCTCTTGAGGCGGCACTGCAAAAGCTCGAAGGTGAGGTTTTCTGGGTTGGTGTGTGTGCGAAGAACTGGATAGGAGGTGGCTGCTTATATAGGCCCAAGGGGGGTGGCCGGCCGGCCTGGTAGTGGGGCCGGTCGGCCCCACCTGGCCTCCACTCGGGTGCCCTCTCCTCCATCCATTTCCTGCTGTCTTCCAACGCTAGAGAAAGTGCCTTGTGAGTGGGAAAAGAAGGTGCTGGTGGATGAAGTGATAAGATAAGGTAGGTAAAGACTTGATGTGTATCCCTATGGCATGTGGGTCCCATGCGTAAGGGTAAAAGCAAATATAACAGCAAAAATATAGTAGTAAAAATATTTTTATGCCACCACGAAAAATCATTATACGGGTTTTGACACACCATAAAATTATTTACCATGGGGCGTAAAAAAGTTTTTACTGTAGTAAATATGAAATTCAGAAATATATTTTTGTGTTTTTACCGGTTACCTTTGACGAGGGTTCGTAGTTTGAGTCCTCGAACGGGACTTCCAAGTCTTCTAATATTCAGGTGCATCCTCCGTCTTCAGAGATAATGGTCCTTCTGATGATGTCTTTTCTTGATCGATCATGTTCGCGTTGATGCTGAGCTCTGGTCTGGGTCTGAAGGCAAACTTCTCCTCCTTTCCATTGATCTCAAATGCGATCTCCCCTCTGCCTACATTGATGCGTGCATTGGCGGTGCTCAGGAATGGTCGCCCGAGAATTAGTGAAACCCTGGAGTCTGGGTGCATATCCAATACCACGAAATCAACTGGCACCAAGAACTCTCGGATTTTCACTGGAACATTCTCGGCGATTCCTGATGGGTAGCGAACTAATTGATCTGCCAATTGGAGACACATTGATGTTGGAACCAAGGTAGGGTGCTTGAGCTTGTCGAAGACAACCTTGGGCATCACACTAACACTTGCTCCAAGATCACAGAGTGCATTGTTGAAGTATTGATTTCCAATGGAGCACTCAATAGTGGGGCATCCTGGATCCTTTTTCTTGATGAGCGATGTGTTCAGAATTGCCGCACTACATTCTTCGGTCAACTTGATGATCTCCGTAGTTGGCAAAGGTTTCTTCTTATTCAGGATGTCTCGGATGTACTTGGCATATGTCGGGACTTGCATGGCATCCAATAGAGGTATGTTGACATAAAGCTTCTGGATGACTTCGATGAACTTCCCGAATTGATCATCAACTTGAGGTTTTCTCACTCTTCTTGGATATGGTATGAAGTTGGTGTCGTGGAAATCTTGTCTTGCTGAGTCTTGTTCTTCTTGCACGACTTCTTCTACGTTATTATCCTTCTCTGGAGCTTCGGCTGGTGCTACAGGTACTGCAGATGTTGCAGGTGCTGTAGGTGTTCTAGCCGGTGGTCTTGCTGTGCCCTTGGGATATGGTGGATCTGTTGTTTGCTTGCCACCTCTTGTTCGAACATTAAATACATGCTCAGGGTTAGTGGCAACAGGTGCAACAGCAGACAATTTTGATAACTTTGATTCTAGTTCAGCATTAAAGATAGCTTGATCTTTTAAGATTTCAGAAAAATTATCCATCTTAACATTTATGTCTTCTAGAATCTTATCATTAGCAACAAGCTTCTTAGAGAGATTATTGGTTATTTTATCCTGTTCTTCAATTAACTCTCGTAGCGAAGGTCGCTTGGAATTATTACCTGTATACTTACCTGCGTAAGTTGGTCGTGGTTGTAGGTCTTTTTCTTGGGTTGGTGCTGACTTGTGGACCACCAAGCTTGAATTTCTTGAAGTATTCATCGAATCTTGTAAAGCTTGTCGATCCTTCTTGAAGTTGACTCGTTCCTCAAGCCTGTTCAATAGCACGTCCATACTAGTTGATAGTTCTTTCAACTCTTCATCTCCTTGTACTTCTTCACTCTGACGACATTGTTGAGTGTTCTTCTGGGTCCAGCCATGATTTTCAGATATCTTCTGCATAAGTGTATTGGCTTGTCTCGTAGTGAGTGACAAGAATGATCCTTTAGCAGCTGCATCTAGATGCTCAGACGCTTTTTGATTTAATCCATGGTAAAAGCTTTGTAAGAGCATCCATTCTTTTATTCCATGGTGAGGGCAATCTGATATATATTCTTGCAAATGTTCCCATGCCTCTGGAATTGACTCGCCTTTCTGCTGCTGGAAATTGGTGATTTTTCCACGTAAAGCATTGGTTTTGCCTGTGGGGAAAAACTTTGATAGGAAGGTTGTAGAACATTCCTCCCATGTGTTGATTTCATTGGAGTAGAACCATTGTCTGGCCCTTCCCTTTAGTGAAAATGGGAATAAGCGGAGTAGGATCGTTTCCTTGGGAATGTCCTTGATGGAGATGGTGGTGCCTTTCTCCAAAAAGTTTTGGAGATGAGCGCTTGCATCTTCATGTACCTTTCCACTGAATAGATCAGCTTGCACCATGTTGATGAGGCTAGGCTTAAGCTCGAATTCATGATCGATTGTTGGTCCAATGCGAATGTTATTGATGTTTGGAGCAGAGAATTCCAACAACGTCTTCTCAGCCATGGCTTCAGAACTTGGTGTAAAGCTTCCTTGGTTGATTTGACTCAAATAATTGAAGTGTGGTGAATCACAATCAAACCTGTTAATACCCAGCAAGTAAGATAGACAAAAACAAACAAGGGTAATTCTGTTTAAGCAGAGGTGCCAAATTACAAAGTCTCATTAAAGTATCTAGCCATCGATTTTCAAAAGGTAGCCATCCAATCTTCCCCGGCAACGGTGCCAGAAATGCTTGTTGACATTTCTTAACGCAACTTCCAAAGAATAGATAATCCGCAAGCGCACGGATACCGGTGAGCATTTCACCCGGGGTGATGGGTTTTAAAATATCGTATCCACAGGGAAGATGGATGGATGTAACAAAAGACATAGGGATGGCAATAGACTACTTTATGGACTTTGATGGAATGGCACATACTTTAACAAGGGTAAGCCAAATGATAAAGTAATGATAAATCAGACAGGCAGAGGCACATGTGGAGCATAGAACATACTATTCCTAGTCTAGATTAGAATTAGATTTACTTAAGAGGCACAATTCTATATAGCATACAAAGACTGAGTTATTCATCTATTCTAATGTAGCATATCATCACATATAGCATAGTCATGGATAAATGTGAACACCCCGAAGGTTACCCAAGAAGATCAAGGACGAAACTTGATCCTCCCAAGAATCATTGTTCGACTAGTCTTATACTCGGGGGGTGGACTGCAAAGGACTCAATAGGCCTGTCACGCCCACGATCTACCACACGACCCGGAGTATAAGGTGAATCCGCAAGTAAATTATATCTAAGCACCATGCTTACATACTTTCTACTACCTAGCATACGCGCGTAATATACTAGGAGCTCTACGAATAAGTGCGTAGACTTATCATTAATCATGACTATATCAAATATACTACTAGAATAAAGTAAGAACTTAGCAATTGCACACATAACATTGAAATAGCATAAAGTCATTGAGAAACAATATAAGAACTGAATCTTGATAACTTACAGATCTGGAACTGGAGCAAAGCTCAACTCTACTCGAATCTGACTCTCTATCTAGAACTAGGTTCTTGATCTAGAAATTAGATCTTGAACTATGAAGTAGCTATCCTATCTCTGATGTATCCTCTTCTTCTCCTATCTTGGCCTGATGATGATGATCTTCTGAGAGATGCATCCCATGCCCTAGGGGGGTCTGGGGTTGCTTATATAGCCCGGAGGGATAATCCGTCGCCCTAGGATCAAACCGACCTAAAAAAGTGGTTTAGATTAACCCTAAGAGGCGGTGGAGGAACCTTCCCGAAGCAGGGCCTGATCGGGGCCAGGGGGAGCCCGATCGGCCTCCCTATAGGGCCGGTCGGCCTGGGCTGGGCCCCGGCTAGGCTCCGCCTTCGCGTGTGGGCCTCTTGTCCCTTCTAGATGCATATTTTCTTGGAGCCCACTTCGGTTGAGTTCGGGAGTCTTCTGGAGCCTTCTAGAATTCATTCTTTTCGCATTTTCCTGAATAGTCCCTGAAAATATATAATTCACCAAAACTCGTGGAATTCATTAGTCCAAGGCCCTATACTACTGTTGATTTATCTTTTTGGTCCTTTTTCATGTATTGTTGATGCATAAAAATAAGACTTAGTGAGCATCAACAGAAGCCTAAATGCTATCTCCGTTGAATCTGACTTATTTGATAGAATTGTCAAGGCTCAACTTCAGGATGAGGGCATTCTTTTGATCAAGCAAAAATTGTTAGAAAAAGATCATAAATATGATTGCTTCCGGAAGGATGAGAAAAATATAATTTGGTTTGGGCAACGTCTTGTTGTTCCAGATAATTGGGATTTGAAAAAGGAAATCTTTGATGAAGGTCATCTCTCTAAATTCTCTATCCATCCTGGGACTAGTAAAATGTACCAAGACTTAAAGGAGAATTTTTGGTGGTCCAATATGAAGGTGGACATAGCCAAATATGTGTCGGAATGCGATACTTATCAAAGAATTAAAGCAAGTCACTTGAAAGCTTCTGGTACTCTTCAACCCTTACCCATACCTTCATGGAAGTAGGATGACATAAGTATGGACTTTGTGTCCGGATTGCCACTCACCTCTAGGAATCATGATTCTGTCTGGGTTATTGTGGATAGGTTGACAAAGATAGCTCACTTTATTCCGGTCCACACCAAATATGATGCCAAAGACTATGCAAGTCTTTATGTTGAGCACATTGTTCGCTTGCATGGTGTTCCCAAGACCATCATTTCAGATAGGGGATCTCTTTTTGTGTCACGCTTCTGGGAACAGTTACATAAATCACTTGGCACCAAAATCATACGGGGTTCAGCTTATCGTCCTCAGACTGATGGTCAGACTGAAAGAGTGAATCAGATTCTAGAGGACATGTTGCGAGTCTGTGTTATTCATTTTGATAAAAGTTGGGACAAGTGCCTAGCCTTGGCGGAATTTTCCTACAATAATAGCTATCAAGCTAGCTTGAAAATGGCACCTTTTGAGGCTCTTTATGGACGGATATGTCGCACTCCCTTGAACTGGTCACAGACCGGGGAAAGGAAATTCTTTGGTCCAGCCTTAGTTAAGGATGCCGAAGTAAAAGTGAGGGTAATCAGAGAAAATTTAAGAATAGCCCAAGAAAGGCAAAAGAGTCACTATGACAAGGGAAAGGCACCTAGGGAATACAAAGTTGGTGACTTTGTGTATTTAAAAGTTTCGCCAACCAAGGGTGTCCAAAGATTCGGTGTGAAAGGAAAGCTAACTCCTCGCTACATTGGCCCCAATGAAATTATTCAAGTGGGCCAGTGGCATACCGTATTCGGCTTCCTGAGAGGTTCTCTGTCGTCCACAATATGTTCCATGTGTCACAATTGAGAAGATGTGCTCATGAGCTGGCCAGAGAAGTTATTGAAGAAGCTAATGCTTGGATTGAACCGGATCTCTCGGTCGTGGAACATCCTTTGAGGATTATTGATGTAAAAGAAAGAAAGACTCGAAGGCAATCCGTAAAGATGTATAAAATCCAGTGGGGTCATCATCTGGTTGATGAAGCTACTTGGGAAACTGAACACTATCTCAATGAGAATTATCCGGGTTTTCTTCAATCTAGACATCGTAAGTTCTTTCCCCTACCTTCTTCTTTTAATTCTTAATCTCGGGACGAGATTTCTTTTAAGGGGGGTAGGCTGTAATATCCCTGACATTTGGTTAACTTAAGTACCTTCATTAGTGTGGTTAATCAACTTTATTTAGTCTCTAAGCATGTTTTACATGATTATGAACACTTTTGCACAAAAACCCTTGGTCAAACTTTCAATTCATGGTCAAACCCCTAGAGCTCCAAAAGGCTGATTTGGATTTCTTGCGCGTTCTCAAAATTTCACTATGGAAGTTCAAAATCGGCCAATATAAAAGTTTTTCCTTATCTCCGGGAACACATTTTTCATAATTGGCGGACATTCAAATTTTGAGTGGAAGTTTGCTTAAATTTGAGTTGAACGCGTTGTGCACAGTAAACTGGGGCCGAGAAAACAGAAAGTTCTTCACGTTTTTCCCACAAAACTATTCACCAAAACATAGGTCGCCCTTTGTGAAAGTTGTAGAGCTATAGTCCATCTACAACTTCTATTTTCGGAGATTTTTAATTTAGTAGACGCTTTTGGAAGTTTCCGAATTTTGAAAACGGTATCACAGAATAAAAACTAGTGCTGGTGGTGTCGTCGCCGCGTCCTGGTGCGAGTGCGCCCGCGCCGGCCGACGTGTCCACGTGGCGCCTGCGCACGCCTCCGGCGTACAGACGCCTGGGTGATTCCGCGGTGGACCGCGTGACCCCTAGAGGGCTCTGCACACCTCCTGGGCCGTACGCCGTGCCCAGGAACGCGGCCGCGGCCGGCCGCGGGCCCGCTCGGACACGCGCCAGCGCGCGCCGCGCCAGCGCGCGTCGCGCCAGCGCGCGCCGCGCCGCAGCGCGTCTCCGCGTATGCATGGGCGTCCAGCTGGCGATGACGCGTACTAAGGTGCCCCTAGTCTCCTGCTCGACCGTCTCGCGCCTCGCCTCGCTTCGCCCGCCCGTCCGCTCCTTCCTCCTGCGCGCGTTGTGCTTCACCCGAGCCAATAACCGGGCCGCCGCCGCACTCCATTGTAGCCACCGCCGAGCTTGCCCCTCCGCTCGCGTACGCCGCCACCCAATCCCCCTTGCTCCTTCCTCGGGACCTCCCGCACCAATCCCTGTCGCCATTGCCCAGCATCAGAGCCACGAACGCCGGCAGTCCGAGCTCCAGCGGCCGCCGCTCCTGCGCGCCGCCGAGGAGGCTCGCCGGCGCCGTCTCCGGCCGGGCCAGCCACCCCATCAGCTTCAGGTGCGCGCCCTAGTACTTCCCGGCTGCTCACCCGAGCCACTCCGCCCCTTCTCCGGTCGTCGACGGCATTCCGTGCGCCGGCAGGGGCCAATTTTGTGACAATTGAATTCTTTTGAGGGAGTTTAGTGCAAGGCAGGGACCTGTACGTAATTTTAAAGAATAAGTTCAAGGGTCCCTCTGTAAAAGAGTATTAGGGTTTTGGCGGAACTTTGAAAATACGTTATAAATCATACAAAATTCAGAAAAATGTAAATCCAATTGTTTTGGATTCGTTCTGAGCAGATCTACAACTTCTAGAAAAGTTGTATAGGGTTTTTCTGGTTAGTTGTGAAATGTAAATTCAAACTCAGTTTTGAGGTACTTTTATTGTAATTCAAAATGTACTCATGCAATTTATATGAAATTTGGATATGTTGTTTTGTGAGCCATGTTCAGATCTGTGACCAAGTTTCACACATGTTCTTTGTGTAGATTTAGAGTTATGAGTTTTGGAAGATTTATGTTAGATTGAGCTTGATGCTTTTTATAGTCCCCTCAAGAAATAACTTCTTTAAGCACCTATGCACCCTAGGTTTTTGTCATGATGTTAAGCACCTCTGGAAAAATAATGGTGATTTTAGGAGCTTGTTTGAATGGTGTTTTGGAATTACACTTGTGAAGGATGTTAAATGCATAACTTGAAAAATATGATAGATCCACTTGAATGTGTTGGTCAAGAGCTTAGTGTTGACATGTTTGAACTGTAGGAAACATTTGAGGTCAAAAAGATTAGTAAATCTTTTTGTATGATTTAATGAAGTTAATTTAGGCTGAATCTTGTCTTTTTCATTTAAATTAATTTATAAATGATCTGGAGCTGAAATTTGGTATTTGAGCTTTTCTTAATCATATGCTGATGTGTGAAAATTTCCATACCAGTTGGAGCTATATTTTAATTAATATGAAGTATGGATGAATGGCTAGTTAAAAATGGAATAATTAGATGTATATTTATTATTTATGTTTAATGAAGGTGTTTAATGAAGGTGTTTATGTTTAGTTTCTGTTTAGAATAATTTTTAAACAACCCCCTACTGTTTGGTGAAGATTGTTATTTTAATTTGTTTAAATGTGCACACAATCCCATCAAAATAGTATTTAGTTCACCCTCACCACACCCACAATATTTGTGAGTTTTCTTAGTTGTTTAGATGAATGTGGCCAACAAGAGTTGGGTTTGGTGGAAATTCTCCCACCTTCACCATAAACTAATGCATATGCATGAACGTGTAGATATACGTGACGGAACGTACTCGCTCACTCAGGAGGAGGAGGGATCAGCTAGTGGGGAGTTGAACCAAGTTATTGTGCATCAAGACCTGGACCAAAGTCCAGAAGAGCCCAAGGCTAGTGCTGAGTTAGAAGAAGGCAAGCACCGGAGTTGCATCTAACCCCTTTTTCTAAACTGATACTTTTACTTTCAGTATTTATGTTTTACTTGTGCATTTAAGTTTCAGGAGTTGTTTTGAAACCTAGATGCAAGATCCTTAGGATTCCTATGCTCTTTTACTAGTATGTTAGGACGCTAGTGCTATGCTCTAAGGATACAGTACAAGTCGAGTAATGACTCATTGCTCGCGAGATATAGGATGCTTATGTTGGAATCATAAGTTGGTTAAATTGACTCGCTCATGTGGTAAGAGCAATAGGTTCGGTCTCGACCGAGTAGCATGGTGCTGGTTTAAGCTATTGAACGTACCAAGTGCTTGTCGGGAATGGGACCGGTAAGCCTAGTACCTAATGAACCAGTGCGAGGACTTTATCGCTACTAATCTTGAGATGCGTGTCCCGGTTTGATTCCGGTAGTGCAAGTGTGAGTCTGGACGTGCCGTGTGAGGGCGTTCCAGTAACCTTGTACTTAGTACTGTGGCGCCTGTCCCTAATCTGGGGAATGACGGGAACCGCCTGGTCCGGGTAGACCCCGCATTTGTTTTTGTTTGGATTCTTGGGGTCTACCTTCTTCCGTGTATCTTGGGTTTACCTTGCAAGGATATAAATCGATTGATCGTCAGTCACTCGTCGTTATCTGAGTCGGCTTGACCACTGGCTACCCCATGTTTATTTATGAAACATTTTGGATTAATATTGTTGACTGATTAATATTGTTTGCACAAACATGCTTGTTTAGTTAGGTGCTTACCTAGAATGGTTAACATACTAGAACTTGAGCTAAAATTTGAAAATAAGGATCAACTCTTAGTTGCTTTTGGCAAAACAAATCCACCAGCCAAAAAGCCTTGCATGTCTAATTGTACCTTTCTTTTTGTCGGGTCAGTCTTGCTGAGTATTAGCATACTCAGCCATACTTAATTTGTGGTTTTCAGGTAACCCCATCTAGCCTGGCTCTATTCCAGATGGTTGGGAGATTGAATGGGAGAATGACGATGAGGAATGATATGCTTGGATGGCCTCTCATGTGTATCACGCGCTAGTTTTATTTCCGCTACTTAAACTCTGAATCACCTTTACTTTTATGTATGAAAAACTTGGTTTGTAATAATATGCACTTGTGGACTTTTATGTAATATCGAACTTGTACTCTGGTCCCGCCTTCGAGTGAGCTTTGCACATATTCTCGATCCTGTGTAAGTGATTCACCGGGCATGACCCGACAGATGCGACAGAGTAACTCTAGGTTATCGCTTATGAGCCAAGTGGACCGGCTTAGGTGATAATCCGGAATTATTTTGGACGATTCTGTCACAAACATATCATAACAAAATAAATAATATTTTTATAAATTTTTTGAATAAGACGAATGGTGAAACGTGATCAGCAAAAGTCAACAAATGTTTGCATTTAAGGACGGAGGGAGTATGTTGGTAGGGACTGACAGGGGACTGCTTCAACCTTTTACTGTTCATCAAAGAGAATGCCAATCCAGGTTGTCCTGATCTTGCAATGGCCTGAAGAGTAGTAGAACAGAGCAGTACCTGCTATTCTCGTAATGCATATCATATTGAAGCAGCTATTTCTTATAGATGCCTACTGTTTCGGCTAAGCAGCCAGCAAGTTTACAACAGAGGTTCCTTTCCTTTCAACTTCGTTGTGAGGCACTACCGCAGAAGATAATTTCTGTTACACAAGCCATAAATTAATACATCTCAAGAAAATTGGCATGCTCAAGTTGCCAGAAAGTCAACAACCATTTTCTCCCAGCAAGATTATGGCTACGTCTAGTCATCAAATGCATGGTCTCTTGTGCCATGTTGGTTTTGGAAATCTGGATATTGGTGATTTCCGAAACTTGACTCGTGTTGGGAATCTGAATCACGTTGGTTTCTGAAACTTGATTCATTTTGGAACTTTGAATCGCGCTGGTTCCTGAAACCTGAGCTGTTTTGGAAACTTCGATCAGAACGGTGTCCGAAACTCTGACCATGAGAGCCAAAATCGCCACTCGCGTCTGTCGGAGCAAAATTTGAATCATCATGGCTTCTAAATCTCAGATCATGCCGACCAAAATTGCTCTCCATAGGAGCAAATGCTGCAAGATGCAGGGAGATAATAGATGACAAAACATGAAAACACAAACAGAACATATGAAGCTCAATGGAAGCAACACCAATCAAAGTTAAAAGGATAACTATCTATAACAGTACATTTTGCAGAGTTGTCAAAGGTGCAAGCTGCCATTCATCGAGAATGCATGTAACATGACTTCTTTTATTACAAGATACAATATCATCAACCATTTATTAAAATGATGACAATGGTGGAAATGCCTTATACCAGCTTTATATGTATAGCCAAAAAAATTCAGTACCAACAAACATGAGCTTACCTCGTTCTCTCATTCTCCTTTCTCTGTCATATTCAAATTTGTCACGAATTTGAGTAACCCTTTCCCACGTTTCACCTTGTTTGTTCACCCCAAAGCGAAGGTCCTGCAGTACAAACTCATAGCTGACTACACTTTTTAAATTTTGATGTCAAACATGATTACTGATGCTGTGATGCAGCAAAAGAACATATACATACTGAAGAACAGACAACAGATTTGATCCAGTTCAGGTAGCACTATAAAGTTAACTGAAAGTATCCTGCACAATTTTAATATTCATCCCTTTTCTCTTGAATGTCAGTTAAGAAAGATTCGGATTGACTGATGCTCCACCAATTCTTAATCCAAAGTTCCACGCATTTGTTAATAGAAAAGAGACTCCCCAGGGAAAATTGAGCTTTTAAAGAATCTGCTACATTCAGTAGCTCTATTCATTCATTGAAAACATATGATAATTCATTTACTTCCAACATGTGTGGGTGGCTCTGTGCATAGCCAACTTAGGCCCAATATAGAATAAAATTAGAGCAGTCACAGGCAATCCAACTATTTCATTTATATAATTCTAACTAGGTAATTTGATGAGACATATTACTTCAGCTCCATTCAGCAGTGTAGTGGATTACAATAACATTGTTAGTGGAGCATTTGATTTTTCATTAGCTATTTTCCCTAGACTAATTGCAATTACATGTATAAGAATACATGCTAAAAAAATAGTCAAGTGAGAGTAGATAGAGAAGTAACTATTGGGTAATATAAGTTGCAACCAAGTCTGATTTACAAAACAGGGCATCAGATTTTTTTTACAACTGACTTTCCACATGGGTTTTAAAGTACAGAAAAGCAACAACGAGTTGACCCTTACTACTCTTTTGCAGTTCAATAAGCTTTTGTATAAAAAGAGAGCAATAAGCAAAGGATGTGAAGAAACCCAAAGCATTAACATATTTAGTCCATAGCAAGATGCAAGCCCCTCAACATAAAAAAATTATCTATGAGATGTATCAGTACCACAGAGAGACGCACCTTGTTCGATTCTAAATTGGACTGCCTTCTCCTGCTGCAATTCAAAACAGTAGTGAGACTTTCTGGGATCAAGATATAATATACTCTTGGCACTAATTTGTTCATATATGTTATGGCCATGGTTTGGCCGGGATAGGCTGAGGAGGGTTGAGGTCTATTTGCCTCGGCTGCTCATCGCTTGTTGGGAGTTGGGGGAGAGATTGGATTAATTCTTCTTCATTGATTGATTATCTGAATACACTGCCTCCCTTTATATAGAGAGGATGGCTTGACCCTTAAGTAAATATCCAAACTAACTCTAATCTTATCTCTAATTCATCTTATCCAACTAACCCTATCCCCTGTACTGTTCACGCGCTACAGTATGGTGGCCCAGGCCTAGCTGGTCCCACTCCCATTACAATATAGCATACTGCATACCAGATGGACAGCAAAATTTAAAATATCCATAAACATTCTGAAGTTGCAACCATGGTTTTAAAGGCGTTAAGGCGTCCTAGAAAATCTGAGCACACCTTAGCGCCTAGGCGACAAGGCGGCCGGTTTTCCAAGGCGAGCAGGGATCGCCTGGACGCCTAGGCGACGCCTTTGAAACAGAGGTTGCAACAATCCAACAAACAATCTTGAGGGCACAGTTCTACAAGATATGATTAACCAATTTAACTAAGTGATAAGCAAGGAAAACAAAAGAGATCTGTTGACCTTGCTACCTGTATGGCGAGAAATCAAGATCATCTTCTTCAGCAGAGTCATAATTAGCATGAGATTCAGCAATCTTTTTTGAATAACCTTCATCCCAATACAACCTTTCCCAGTTTTCTCTAAGTTCTTGGTATAGCTCTATGTACTTTTTGCACCATGTTTCGTGTTCCTGCAATTTTTTTGTTGCTCACTGGTCAGGATACTAGCAGTCTAGCACCAAAGAACACCATTCTCGGCTTATAGTTGCATGCCATCATAACCAATAAATTCTAGCCTTAGAGCAACTAATGTTTCAGTTTGACTTTCCACCTATGAACCATGCACTTATCACAAAAACTGTTAATCACAATATGCTTTATCAGTTCAAACTATGCACCATCCCTCATATGAATGAAGTAACTTGAATGTCACTATACAAAGTTATCAGTCTAAAACAAGATCAATGTTGCGAATAGCGGTCTACGCAATTTAGCGGCAACCTGTTCTAGCAGCTATTACAGCTATAGCGGCCGCTATAGAGGCGCTATGCCATTTAGCGGATTCTTCAAAAACTAGTATCTGCAGGTGCAAAGTAAAGCAGAGGCACCAAATTGCAAGTACTACAACCGGAGCATGACCAGCGTAAGCACATGGAATATGGGACCCACCATCTATCCTTATCTTCTCGCATGCTCCAGCTCGGTCATCACCTGCCCCCGTCCCCAGACCTCCTGCAAAGCTGCCGCCCGTGCTCGCCATGGCGCAAACGCAGCACCAGAGGGTTACTGTCAACCCACGCTCGACCGGCACGGCAGCCCTCACACCGTGTTTGTGCTGCGGAGGCCGCATCTCACCTACCCTCTATCGACATCATTCGAATCCTACTGCACCAACCACCACTCATCAACCTTGCGTCCTTGCTTCGCCGTGCCTCTGGTACAATTTGAGCATAGCGGCGCTAAAATCATGTTGCCGCTATGGCAATTAGCGGCGCTATTTGACGCTAAAGCGCCGGTAGCTGCAATAGCGGAGAAAAGTGACTTTGCGTAGCGGGGCACTCCTCCAGACGCTATAGCGGCGCTATAGCCTGCTATTCGCATCAGTGAACAAGATGCATTGATGCCCATGAATGTGGTACATGAAGTGCAAAGGGAAGGAACCAGCAGAATTCATTTACATTGCAACTCCACCAAATCATATAGAAACGAATAAGGAGGCAATCCTGAATAATTGGACTCAATTAAAAAGTTTCAGGAAATCAAATGGTACTCCAATTGTACCAAAGCTAAAACAAATGGAGAAGACAGGAGTAAATCCCACACTGAACCCATTTCGCTCGACAACCTTGACTCATGATTCATCAAAGTACGGTTATGGTAACAAAGAAGATTTAACTCGTCCATATAAGCTAACTACTCAATCAGTAGGCAGACAAGAAACAGCACCAAATCCTAGGGTTTAAGGAAAATGGGGCCGAGCGTGTGTGTGTGTGTGTGTGGGTGGGGGGGGGGGGGGGGGGGGGGGGGGGGGGGCAGCGGAATCGGGCTCGGTGGGGGCGCGCCTTACCGAGTCCTTGAGGACGAGGCGGGTGCGGCGCATGAACTGCTCCCGCATCTGCTTCCGGCGGCGGTTGGGGAGGTTATCCCGCGGGATGGCGAAGCGCTCGCGGTGCGGCACGCCGTCCCCGATCTCGTGCATCTCCCCGTCCACCGCCCACCACTCCGACTTCTTCGCCACCATCCCCGAGGCGGGGCCGAGGCCCAGCGGCGGCGGCTTGGACCATCCCGTGCCGCCGGTCACGAAGCCGCCGCGGCGGTGCGCCCACCGCCGCTGCGTGTACAGGCAGCGCAGCATCCTCTCGCCTTCTCGCCTCTCCTCCCCACAGGCCACAGCGAGACACAGCCGCACCGTTCTGTCGTCGCGTGGGGTTTTGGCTCAGATGGACGGTCAGGATGCCTTCTCGTGTGTTGACATGATCACTTGTACCGTAAAACTGGTAAATACACGTATATTTTGTTGTCTACGGAAATTCTCAGCCTCAAACACGTGATGATTGCTTAAATCGCATTCTCAAAAAGAATAACGTCCTATGTCCAGTCTGCAATTAACAAGGTTCTTGATTTTGAACTTAACTAATAGAAATGCTTGGTTTTGAATTAATTTGGGAAAATGTTATTTTTATGTTAACACAGATTTTTGTACACATTTTATTAGTCATATTTGGTGTTAGTTGATTGTTGCGTGCTCACATGCCAAATTGAATATAACAACATATCTTTTTTGACAATTTCGAATCGCAGAATGTCATTTTGGTTAGGACGGAGTATATGTAAACATGTTCGGGGCATGCGCATTAGAATGCTAGATGAGCAACTGCGAAGTACCAACGCCATGGAAGGGGGAAAAAAAACCAAAATCCTTATACCATGTGGCACACATTCTCTCTTCCCAAATTGGTAAGCGATAGATGGTGGCCCAAGCAGCCACACGGAGCTCATCTTCCTATACCAGTACTAAGAAAGTGTCCGTACGTTGCTACGGCATCTCAAATTTTAATAAAAACAATAATTGTTTTTAAAAGCATCAAGCAAAACATAAAACATGTTATGTTCAAGTTCTGTAGATACAAATGTAAAATTAAGATAATGACCAATTAGATTAAAGCATGAGCAATATTGTATTTTCGAGCATGCACGTTGCTATGGATAAGAAAACATTTATATTGTACGAACATTTCAAATCGAGTACAACCATAGTGTTCTTATTAGTGTTCCATGTAGATTTGATCCATCCACTACATACTAACATAAAAACAATATTTGATTGAATGGGTTGGATTCATACCAATATTTGGGTGAAGAGATTAGAAGGAACGAATGGATGTACCTTTTAACACAATTAACCTTAGATTATAACATAGTTAGCATTAGCCATAAGTAAGCTTTACAAATTATTTATAGGACTCACTTGTCATCCTCTTTGTTTTTCTCTTTCTTTATTTTTTCTACTTTGGGCTTATCCTCTCGCGTAGCACGACCGCATGGCCTCAACAAGTAAACAGTCAACATCGCTGCTTCGAGAAAGGCAGAGAGCTGGCCAGCATCTTCTTCAGTCCTCAGTACCCCCACACTAACGGATGAGCTTGCCCCAGCAGAGGACGCCGGGATATTTAATCTTTTGCCACCGTAAGAGTGAGCACTCCTTCAAAAGGGACTTCTGTATTGGCTTCTACACATTTGCCATTCTCGCACGAACGAAGCTACAAATTTGCCACTTTCGCTGACGTGGCATGCCACATCTGCTTGCCAGCGTGGAGCGGGCAAGGGAAAAGACCGTCACGCCCCTGCCCTTCTCACAACCATCTCTTCACATCTTTCTCCCGTCACCGACGTGTGGGACCTACAAGTCATTATCATCTTCAACCTGCCTCCATGCTCCTCTGATGTCACCTTCTCTTCTTCCCTCCCTCCTCGACTCCTTCCCCCTTGCTCTCCCTCACCCTGCAGCCCGGCCCTGCCCGCACGCCACCGCCGTCGCCGAGCTCCAGCCGTCCGTCGCCACCGCCCTGCAGGGCGAGACTGTGACCTAGACCGTGATATAGATCGCGACCGCCACTGCGACCGCAAGCGGAAGCGCTCCCGATCCTGTTGTTTGTCAGCAGACCGGGACCACTCCCACCGCCGCCACTCCCACTCGCACTGTGGCCGCTCGTCACCCTCCCCCGACACCGGCCGTCACAAGCGCCACCGCGACGCGTCCCCCACCGCCGCCGACCACCATCACAGGGAGGACAAGAAGTCCACCGATCCTCCTGCGGCAGTGCGGCACCCAAGGGCGGAGGAGACCCGACGACCGTGGCGGCGGGCGACAGGGACGTCAATGCGGAGGGCGGCGCGACACGGGTGGAAGGGCAGGGGCCAGGCGGCGCGGTGAGCCCGTGGGGAAGGGGCCTTGCCCGCAGGCTTGCCGCCCCACCCCGCCCTCTCCCTCCCCTCAAGCTCCGGCGCGGAGGAAGGGTGCCGCCGGCCATGGGGGCTGTCGCGACCAGCCCGAGCAGCAAAGCCATGGTGTGCGGGTCTGAAAAACGGGAGGTTGAAGATGACCCAGACATATGGGTCCTGCATGTCAGCGACTGAAAAATGGGAGGAAGAAGATGAGAAGGAACAAGAAGGGGCATTAGTGTCTTTTCCAGTGCCACGTCCACACTGGAGGGAGGTGGTGGCACGCCACGTCAGCAAAAGTGGCAAATGTGTTGCTTCCTTTGTTCGCCGGTGACAAATATGTAGGAGCCAATGCAAAAATCCTTTTTGAAGGAGTGCTCACTCTTATGGTGGCAAAAGATTAAATATCCCGAGGACGACCTGCTACTTCACCCTCTTCTTCTCTCCTCCACCTGCTTCCTTTGCTGGCTGCAATACGCGGCGCGAGCTCCTGAGATGCGGGCAACCGAGGTTTCCTACTGCCGCCCCCCACTCGCCGGACGCCGGTGCTCGGCCCCCGCATTTCCACGGTCGATGCCGTTGCGTGTGGCCCATCCCTCCGCTCCTCGCGGGCCGCCTCGCCCTCGACCGCCACAAACTTCCCATCCCGCCATTCGTCGCCGGCCGCGCCCACGCTGGCCCGCACTCTGCCCCAACTCGGCCGTGCGGAATCACTTCGCTCCGCACGCGCGGATCCACACGACCGAGCCTAGGGGCGGTCCTTCGTGGCCGGTGCCTCCCGGTCCCGCGGCGCTGCACGCGTCACTGAGGGATGCAGGGCCAGCCAGATGCTCCTTTGACGTGGGGAGGGAGGGAGGTCGGGGAGGGACAAGAGGCCTACGATCTGGTCTTCCTAGGCTCCCAACCGCCCAGCGCTGCTGTCAATCCTTGGGGACAGAGGTAGGGGAGGAAGCAGAGAGGAGGCATTGAGATTTGGCTCGTGGAGAGGAAGTTGCATTGATGCAGGCACGTGTGGGAGCAGAGATAGATGAGGAAAATTGTTGGAAAAGTATGATTTACGCCAATTAATTTCTTATAGCTGTCCAGAATTTGTGCTCTTCTAGTTGTATTGATGCATATTGTGTTTGCAATGCAGGAAGGAAGATGGATGGCTTTACAAACTTGTTGAACACAAATGAAACGGGCAGCAATGATGATTTGGAGTGGGATGGCGCCCAATTTGCAAGTCCACAAGAGGAACAGGTGTTTGCATAGTCAACAATTGTTGAAGTCGAAGCTACCGTGGGTGTGAAAGGTAACAGGAAAAGATAAAAAAATAGTGCCAATTAGGATAATCTTCTGGGGGCGGCGTGGCTAGAAATGACATGTGTTTAGGCACACTAATTATTAATTTTATCTAGAACTTCATCCAGAAACTATTCAGAACTACAAATGAATAATAGACATAACTTGCTCGTACTTACTACAAAAAAGAAAATATGTGGCAATTTCATTCCTCGCCTTCGTATCTTCTACCAGATTCTCATTCTAACAACCTAACATTCATCAATGAGCATCCTGATACAACACAAAAATAGTACACTTTTAAAATCATGTCATATCTGGTGCATGTTGCTTCCATTGTCTAGTCTAATTCTGAACTTTTTAGCACTTGCCGTCTAAGTTGTGCCAATAGGGCAGCTTTGATTGTCCATGTGTCCATGAAGTCTTCAGCGAAGGCCTCAGTGGCAGGGCAACGACATCCGGTGAGTTTTTTTTCTTCTTCCTCTGTGATGCTGTCCAGTTTGCTGGTACAGATATTAGCTTCCTATTAGCTGCTTGATCTGTGATGTTCTTGCCGCAGATTTTTTTTTTTTTTTTTGCTGCTGCCATGCTTGATCTGCTGCCCGAGCGGAGGCCAAATTTTGATGCAAACCTTTCTCTCTGCCTCTTACAGGCATTAGGATCCACATCTTGTAGCCGCCAATCCTAAATTTCTGATACAGTTCAGTCTCCGAGTATAGATGATTGAATGAAAATTTAAGTACATGTCAGTGATGTCCACAGTCAAGTAGATTCAAATAACTTCACTGTTAAATAAATTTAAAATCCTTACTTGCAAGATAAATTGGCATTCATCATATTTCTCACCTGGAGATTCCTCTGTCGGTGGTGTATGTACTTTCCATAGCTTCTAAAGAAGGTACAAATTAAACCCATGATGATCTGGAAGATGGGATGGAGCTCGAGTTTGAACAAATTAAACCCATCGCCCATAGCTTCCATAGCTTCTAAAGAAGGTACAAATTAAAGAAGGGACAAATTAAACCCATCGCCCACTATTTTGACACTACAAAATAATGCAAGGAGAAATTGAAGTGGCAGGAGCGGTAAGGCGAAATCACATGATGATCTGGAAGATGGGATGGAGCTCAAGTTTGATCTTGAGGCTTACAATTATCTCCGAGGGTGTAGCATTGGGTGGTCTTGCTTGAGGTAATGTTTCCCTGCATAAGCTGCATGTACATTACATTTACTTCTAGGAGAGCTTACATTTACATCTATGACACCTCTAGAGAATCTGGACTATTCTAGAATTACTTCACAGTTAAGGAAATGAATTACCTTCTGACACATCTATTCTATATGCATTGTATTTCCTTTTGTAAACATTTTTTCCTTCAAATGCAAGCTCATTTGCATTATGATTGTGCCCTTATGATGCAATCTCTCCTCTTATTTTGTTTTTCCCCCTGCCTTTGTACATACCGTTCCATGAAGTAGATGCCTTCCTTCATAAAAATAGAACCTGATGTTATTTGAGCCACTGATAAAAACTGTAAAGGGGAAAAAGTGTAAAAGCCTACTTAGATAATAGTGAAATATTTGACATACACACACTGGTAGTGACCCTATCTTGAATTGCTATCTTCTGTAAACAAATGTGCATAGCCACACCAAGTGATAGGCATCTGCTGCCTTAGTGCTAATATTTAATTGTTGACATTAGAGTTGTACTGTAGCAGTTTGAGAATTCACTGCATGAAGAGTACAGCAAGTTTCAAGAAACATATGATATATTCTGTAGAGAAGGATGCACATATGCAGACTTTCAGAGGTATGTCAAACAAGAGCTAGCTACTACTTGTGATTATGGTTTCTCATCTGTTTCAAATTAATTAGTTTATATTGCAGGTTGTTGAACAACTAAAAGAAATCAGTCAAAAGAGGGTAGATGGGATCAAATTAACATGCTTCAGTTTCTAAATGCACAGATAGGTTTGTGTTTGTCCATCCAAGGCATGAACATGTTTTTTATCTGTTTATATGAACAGAAGTGTATACAATGTTAATGCATAATGTTTACCAACATTGGACTTATGCTAATCAAAACTATTGTCACTTTGCAGAGAGGATTCATCACAAACCTAGCTGATTTGCGGAGAGGATGTCCGTGTTGGTCTCCGAGGTATGGCTTCACGTTCCACGCACAAGTTGTAGGCTGGCACTCAAAAATCAGAAAATTGATATCAATTAATCATGCAGGCATGGTAAACTGAAGAATATGTTGCCGTTCTTCTGCTCCTCCTCGTACGTCAGTTTTGAGGAGATGATGGCAGTGCTGGTTGGGCTTTTGGCGACAACTGGTTTTAGAGATGGCGGCGCCTGCTTGGAGGCGAGGCGATGTCTGCACAGCACCAGCACTAATAAAATAATAGATGCGATGGTTGTACCAGGGGATAAAATAATAGATGCGATGGTTGTACCAAGGGATGAATTGGATGGAATGGAGACTCCAAGGTAGCGGCGATGACGACGCAGAGACTCCACGGTGCGCCGACGGCGTGGATCTGGTGGCGGCATCGACATGAAGATGTAGCTACGTGGTGGCAGCGTCGATCCGGGGCTTTCCGGATGGGAAGGGACCCGAACGGCGTCGTCAAGGAGGACCTGATCGGATCGCTTCCTCTTCATATTGCGGCGGCCTGAGGAGGCGGAGCGGGAGTTGCCGCGGATGCGAGGGAGTCGAGCTCGGGAAGGGTTTCGAGGAGACAGGGCGGAGGCGTGGATGTCGTGGGGGTGTGGGACCGTGGAGCGGACGGTGGAGGGGAGAGGTGGAGCGGTTTCAGAGATCCGACGGAAGGAGTCGATCAGATGCGGAGGCAGGTGGAGGTGCGGAGGCACGGAGTCGCGGGGGAAGATCGGAAAATGACATATTCTTGTCTAGTTTTCATTCTTTTTAGCAGTAGAGAAAATGCACGTGACGAACAACCACATTAAGTAAAAATACATGTATGTCAATAGAACGATGAGTATATAAAAATGCTCATCGAACATAGACATTTCATTGCGTTGTTAAAATAGAGAATCAGGTGATCCAATACATTGTTTGCGTGTCTATATATCTATAATCTATATCTATAAAATCAAAATAATAAAACAAAATTTTTCTACATAAATTGTGATAACTACATTGTCTTCTTGATAATACACTCTGCATTTATTTGATAGAAGCTAGCGAATTAATAACTGATTACAAGTTGTAAGAGAGCAGAAAACAAAACTTAGATGCCATATATTCTACATCTTTAGCCATCTGGGGTACAGCTTGTAGATAAATCACAAAATCAAAAAATCAAAATTTTGCCGCCATACGTTGTACATCTTTGACCATCTGCGGTACAGCATGTAGATGATGAACCAAATCAACACGCATAGCAACCAACAAACGGTGGATGTGGTTATCTTTCTTACTTATGTAACCTTCAAACCTGTCGGCCAAACCGTGAATCTCAAGTATTGCTTCATGAGGCCAATCTGTGAATGCACCAGTACCATCAGCTATGTGTTTCATCTCTTTTTTGATAGCCTTTTCAATTTTTTCAAGTTTTGTAATCGCAGTATAGTTTGGATCAACAATTTACAGGCCAAAAGTTTCACAAAGGAATCGAATAGCCCGGTCCATGGCAATAGAGGCAACTTTGGACCTATCCTGAACGGCGCTGGTTTCAAATTTTTTTGGTTGTCCAGACTGGAGGTGCAGTAGATGAACAGCACCAATGTACCCTCCATCATTAGCCTCGCGAATCGTGGTCTCAATATATTGAAACCTGCATTGGACGTTGTTTCCTCAAGAATAATTGCAAGCCCACCGATAACTTTGACATCACCGATAACCATTTAAGACAAAAATCGTAGCAAGTATCATAGAGAAAAGGTAAAGTCTAAACTTCCGGCTAAATCTCAAAGACAAAGTAATGTAAAGTACATATGCGACACGCACGTGTCTAACAACAGATAAAATCTGAAGATTTTGTTTTATATAATAAAATAAATAAATATGGATATATTCAATAACAAAATTATGTCTACTCTCGATGTTTAAAGAACAATCTTCAACTCGCATCAATCTCATGTTCGCCCCCGCCCCACCCTCTTTCCTACGTCTCCGGCGGCTACCGCCGCCGGATCCGCCCCCTCCCCCCACCCCCCACACACACATGATGCCACATTGATCTTACCGAGTGACAAAGACAAATGCTAAAACTAAACCAAAGATGGTTAAACTAAAAAAATCTTGGAATTGGTGTATAGAGAACCATTAAACACAAAAATCGTAGCAAGTATCATAGAGAAAAGTCTAAACTTCCGGCTAAATCTCAAAGACAAAGTAATGTAAAGTGCACATGCGACACGCACATGTCTAACAACAGATAAAATCTGAAGATTTTGTTTCATAAAATAAATAAATAAATATGGATATATTCGATAACAAAATTATGACTACCCTCGATGTTTAAAGATCAGTCTTCCACTCACATCAATCTCATTTTCGCCCCGCCCCACCCTCCTCCCCACGTCTTCAGCGGCTTCACCTTCTTCACAAAGAAATGTAAAGAGCACGTGCGTCATGCACATGTCTAACAACACTTAAATGAGAATTTATATTTATAAAATAAAGAAATATGGATGTATTTAATAACAAAATTATGGCTACTCTCGATATTTAAAGAACAATATTTCACTCGCATCAATTTTATGTTCGCCCCCGCCCCACCCTCTTCCCTGCGTCTCCGGCGGCTACCGCCGCCGGATCCGCCCCCTCCTCCCTCCCCCCTCCCCACACACACGATGCCACATTGATCTTACCGAGTGACAAAGACAAATGATAAATCTAAACCAAAGATGATTAAACTTTAAAAAAAAGCATGAGATTGGTGTATGGAAAACCATTAAACACAAAAGTCGTAGCAAGTATCATAGAGAAAAGGTAAAGTCTAAACTTCCGGCTAAATCTCAAAAACAAAGTAATGTAAAGTACATATGCGACACGCACGTGTCTAACAATAGATAAAATCTGAAGATTTTGTTTCATATAATAAAATAAATAAATATGGATATATTCGATACCAAAATTATGACGACCCTCGATGTTTAAAGATCAGTCTTCCACTCGCATCAATCTCATTTTCGCCCCTGCCCCACCCTCTCCCCACATCTTGGGCGGCTCCACCTTCTTCACAAAGAAATGTAAAGAGCACGTGCGACGTGCACGTCTTCATTGATTAGTTCACGGTATGTTTTAATCAGACTGCTTCCCAGTTGGCCAAAACTTGTAGAGTTGATGAGGCATGCATGTTGGCCGTGATGTCGGATTGCAGGACCTGGATGTAGTCGAATCCCGGCCGCCGCTGCGGGTCCACCTACATTCACAGGGCCCCCATCATAAGCATTACCAGGATGGCTTAAGCTGGTATTCCCAATAGGCTTCTGTGTAATGCCCAGTGACACATGGGACATTTCAGTAGTAGCAGATCCTAACATTCACGCTCCATAAAAAGAGTGCATTTTTTCAAAAAGGAAGAAACAATTTCCGTTCCATAATTCCAGAGAAGAATATCAATTTATGAAAAAATGGGAAATATTCTGAAAATATTCACTTACCATGCTATTATTAACATGTGAGACCGAAAACAAAAAAACATTATTAGAATGAACCAATTCATCACCAAGAAAGTGTACGAGTCATGGACTGTGGAACAACATCGGCAGGAAGCACCAGTAAGAGCTCAAAATAGAAACAGAAGAATTACTTGAATGTAATAGCAGAACTGGACAAGTATAAGCCAAAATAGTTCCCAGATTAACCTGTCGTGTTGTCACCGGCAGTGTACAGATCGGTGGTACTTTTGGAGTAGAGTAGCCAACACCGCCGGCGAGTCCAAGAACAGAATGTTCGCTACTGCAACCCAACCATCCAATCAACATATCCCCATGACAAAAAAAAACTACACATCAGAACAGATTGACAGAACAGAGTAGGCAAGTGCGACACTGCGAATAGAAAGCCCCCCCTAAAAATCGGACATGTGTTTCAGGGATAGGTTCAGGTAGAGCGTCCTGCCGTCGGTGTTGATCTGGAAGGCGCCGAGCTCCTCGGACGCGCTGAAGCAGACGGAGGAGCACCAGAGCCTGCCGTCGATCTAGAGCACGAGCGGTGCGAACTCCGGGGGCACGCCGGCCGCCTCGATGAGACAGTAGAAGAGCGCGCGGCCCCGACCGCGTCGACGGTGACATAGCCAGAGTACATGGAGAAGTTGACCGGCAGTTGGCCTAGCAGGATGCCGATGCGGACAGCCTCCGCCGCCGTGGCAGATGCGATGTACAAGCAGAAGAGGGCCAGAACGACGCCTGTGCCTGTCCGCCGCGGCTCGAGGGAGTGGCCGACTGCCGCGCCCGAGCCCAACCACCGCCATCGCGCCGAGTCCACCGCAGCGCAGACAGGTCATGCTCGTAGCACTGGCGTCATCGACGGTGGCGGCGTCCGTGGCGGCTGCTCCCCTGAGCCACCGGCGGGGAGGAGGTCGGGCCGCCGCACAGGATCTGGGAGGAGGAGGTTGGGAGGGAGAAGAGACTGCCACTGTGGTGCCGAAAAGGAGGAGACGGGGACTGTGACTGTCGGCGCGCTGGCCGCCAAGGAGGAGCAGCAGTGTGGAGCCGCGCGGCTGGACGATGATGACGGCGAGAGGGAGGCCGGCGCGCTCACGTGCCCTGGCTGGTTCCTGTAAAAAAGTGCACGTGCGACAGACACGTGACGAAACAACCACAATAATTAAAAAATAATTATATAGTAAAGAGCACTTGCGTACCCACGCGTGACTACAACTCACTTTAAATATAAAATATTTTTAAATGAAGGTACATGAGCATATTCAATGAAAACAAAGAAATCTAATTTTATATCATAATAATTTTAATACCAGAGGCAACAAATCTGTCCACGAACAAGACAACTCAAAAGACCTTCGTCTTCTAATCGCAGACAATCTATTGTGTTCGCCCCCTTCCCACCCCACCCTCTTCCACGAGTCTTTGGCGGCGAGCCGCCGAATCCACCAAAACTTACCCTCCCAAGTACACTAATCTTTCTCGACATGATTGTGTTCGCCCCCGCTCCGTCCTCCCCACGTCTTCGGCAGCTTTCGCTGCTGAATCCGCCACCACTCCACCCCTGTCGCGCTGGCACGACGGCGGCGGCCTGTCACGCTGGCACGACGAGAAGAGCGGCAGTGGCAACGAGTGGTCGAATCCAGGGTGGGGCACGGTGCTTCTCGGCACGAGCAAGAGGTACTGCGCCGACGCAAGGAAGGCTCTGAGCAGGCTGACCCGCTCTGGAACGGACGGCGGTGACAGCCCAAGGATCGGCAGGGAGCGGCGGAGCGGTAAGCCAGGCCCCTCGATGTCGGTGAAGATGCCGCCACCGTCAGAGTCATGGCTCACCAACGCGCGGAGAAGCAATGCGGGGAATAACAGAAGATGATGGCACTTTTGATCGACGTGAGAGCCAAATTGCACATAGGAGTATTAGGGATGGCTGTAAAAATTTCATGGTTATTGGGTTCTCAGTTTTTGAGATAAGATCTTTTCAGTGAAGCTATGCCCTGCTGAAATTTTCTGGGCAACAACACTCTGAAAATGGATCTATTAGACCTTTTTCCAATCAGAATTGATTCAACCTTTGAATACCAAAAATATGAGTTAGAATGTTCCTAAATTTGGAATTTTGAATGCCGAGCTGCTGAGTGCGAGTCACCATGCTTCCCCACCCGGGCCACCCTGAGTGGGCTGACTTGAGCATGGAGCTCTTGTGCTACCGCTCCTTCAAGGCGGTGGAGTCGGCAGCCCTGATGGTGCTCCACACCCTCTCCACTCACCGACCACAGGAAATGATGAAGACACCGTTGGGGTTGGTTCCTGCCATGGACCCCAACGACCCCGTGTGGCTAGGTCGGATGGCCAACATAGCCACGCTTCTTTAGATCGTGCCACCCTACGACACCGTGCAGACGTTGGCCAGATGCTTGAGGGCGTTGTACGCTCTCCAGGATCTTCGTCGAGTTCTCTCCGATGACTTGGCCAGCCGTCTGTCTGGAGTTACGTGGTACTCACACTAGGTTGTCGAATTCTTCACGGAGCAGCACAGTGGTTATACACAGGCTGTTCAGACTATTGCTGACCTCTAGAGTCGGTTACTACAGTTCCAGATTGAGCGGGGTGACCACCTACAGCAGATTGTGGATTTCTAGGTTGGGCAGCAAGAGCTGCAAGCTCAGTTGGCAGATAGGGATGCTGAGAGGCTTGTGCACCTTCAGCATATCCAGGGCTTGCGGGATCAGGTTGAGGACCTTGAGCTTGCTGCAGAGCTTGTTCCATGAATTTCTCATGATTTTAGGATGATTAAAACTGAAGATATGATTAAATGGCTTAGCAAAGGTCATGCTGAAATTCTGTCAAATTCCTGAGTTAGTCTGAAAACTCGATTTTTTTACATATAGTTCCTAAATGAATATGATCAGAGAACCTATAACAGAAATGTACATTATCTAGCCTAGTTTTTGCTGTAAAAATTTTATGGTTATTGGTTTCTCAATTTTTGAGATAAGATCTTTTTAGTGAAGCTCTGCCCTGCTGAAATTTTTTGGGCAACAGCACTCTGAAAATGGATCTATTAGACCCTTTTCCAATCAGAATTAATTCAACTTTTGAATACCAAAAATGTGAGTTAGAATGTTTCTGAGCCGCTCACAAAAATTTGAAATATTTGGGGTACTGATTTTTCAGTTATGAAGTTTTGTTCAGAACTGCCAGTTTTGTCATATAGCATGTTAAGCTCATCTTTGTGGGTTCTAACATGCCTTTGTAACTATTTTTACATCGTTGCATCTTCAAAATAAAGGGGAAACGGGTATTGTACACACTCCAGCCTTCTGCATCGGTAGCTTCAAAATGCGTGCCCCCGGACACGCATTCTCCACCCCCGCGCTTCTCTCCCTCCATCGACGCCTCCTCCCCTCCTCTCTCATGCTCCGCCGGTAGCTTCCACGCACTGACAGGCACAACCCTCCTCCCTTCCTCCCTCTTGCTCCACTCATCTCCCTTGCTTCGCTCACCTCCGCGGAGGCCGTACTGGGCACGCCGGTGGTGGCGGGGACGGGGAGCAGCAGCCGGCCACGCTACAAAGCCATGCGTGACGGAAGAAGCCACAAAGCCACACACGAGCGACGGAGATCCGACGGAGGCTCGGTGATGCAGATCTGGCGGAGGCAAGCTGTGGATGCGACGCAGATCCGGGGGAGCGGTGGCGAGCGGCGGCCTCCTAGAGCAATGCAGCCTCCTCACTCCGGCTTGGTGGGCCGACCTCCGCGGCGCCGCCGGATCTCGCATCTCCCGCGGCGGCGTCCGGGCTCGAGCTCCCCCTCCCGCATCTGCGTGGCGGCCGGGGTCAAGCTGCTAGCCTCCCGCGGCTTCCGCGCTCGCCCGCACCACCCGGTGCGGTGACGTGCGGCGGCCTCGGCGAGGAGACACGGCGGAGGGGCAGGAGGTAGGGAGAAGCATAGGAGGCGGCGCGGAAGCCAACTACCTCGCCGATGCAGGAGAGGATGCGCGACGTCCGCTGGAAACCGTCCCGACTCCAGCCGTTTCCCAGATCTGCATCTGCAAAGAGCTGTTATGAGAGAAGGAGAGAGAAGAAATCGATGCTGCAAAGGAGTGAGGCTTCCAGCGGTGTGTGCATCCCATCGCGCAGCTCTTGCGACGGTTGCTCGGCGCGCCCTGGCCTGGAGCCTTCCCCTGCCCGCAGAGAGCCGCCGCCGCGACGGGATTGGAGGAGGAACCGGCCGGCGGCGCTAGTGACCGGGGTTGGGCGCGGTGGAGGTGGGGTCGGAGCAGGGGAGGAAGACGGACCTGACTTGGCTCCTCCACCACCGTCATCGTCGTCCGAGGCCCACCGCCCCACTGACATGCTCCCATAGACGGGCGGCGCTAGAGCAGCAGCTTGCCGTCGCCATAGAGCCGCCGCCGGAGCAGGGGGAGGGGGCGCCCGCCTCCACGCGTGTCGTTGTTGCTCGATCCAGAAAGGAGGGAGAAGCGGAGGAGGAGGTCGCTGGCACGACGCCGTGGAAGAGCTCGCCCCCGCCTCCGAGCTCGGGGAGAGCGGCCGCCGACGCAAGGGGAGAGAGCAGAGCTCGGGGAGAGGAGGCTTGCCGCTGGGGACGAGGGCCCCATCTCCTGCACCGCCAGTCCTTCCGCCGCTGCGCTAGCCCCCTCTCCTTCCCTCCGTACCGCCGGATCTGGGCCGGCACGCCGAGGTGGTGCGGGCGAGCGCGGAAGCCGAGGGGGAAGGCGGGGCAGCGGTGACGGACGGAGCGAGCCAGGGGCACGAGCGCGACGAGGAGCGAGCGAGAAGGGGGCACGACGGCAGGTGGAGCGAGACAGGGGCGCGAGCACGACGAGGAGGGAGGGAGAAGGGGGCGCAGTGGCGGGTGGTCCTCCAGCAGATGCAGAAGTGCCAAAAAATCCCAGGAATGTGGCATGCCTACGGCCTTCGCTCATTTTGCAACAACGGACGTGGCTTCCGCTGGAGGAGGAACAATGGTGGTTTTTGCCTCATTTTGAGGATGCAGGTGAGGATGCAGACTCCCTGGGGCCGAAGCGGACGGAGGCAATTGGGATGAAGCGAAGAGAGAGAAATCCTGAGAATAGGGTATGGGAGGGTATCGTCTGCAAAACCAAGAAATGCAGCACTTAATGGAGGGTGAACTACGTGCTCAAAAATTTTCAGCTTTGCAGTTTATATCGCCGTACTTGTTCAAAAATTTTCTTTGGGACTATAAATTTTACATCAAGAAACCCTTTTTTACTATCACGATAAAATTTTTGTCCCCTACAACATTCAATTTCTATGCACACTTAGATGAAAAGAAAAATCGGTTATGCGTTATCACATGCCCAACTTCCAAGCTCTCTGATCCACAAACTAAATTAGCGTCACTACCATGCCTCAACCAAAGAATCGATCCGCAAAGTTGTAACCTCTTGACTGAAATGCGTCCCTGCCGTTCTGGTGCTGTACATGTATCTTGTGATCTCTCCTGGCTGTCGAGTACACTCCAGTGACCGTCACCAGCAGCGTTGCAGCCTTTTCTTGGTCAGCTCCAGAACTATTCCCTAAAGCTCCAGAAAGATAGTTCTGACTTCGTAGTTGTCCGTGTTGCAATGTCACTTCCACTGAATGTCCGGGAGAAATTATACCAACTGCTGGAGAAACCTGTGGTGAACACATACCATTTCAGTTCTCAAAGCATTAAGCTCATGGCATCCAACATACTAAATTGAAAAACAAGACAAAAAAAGTTGGCCAGCTTCATTATTATCTCAATCGTAAAACATGCTAGTCATGTAATTGAAAACCTAGATTTAATGAGAGTTGCAGATTGGCATCAGTTACTTAATCTTTCCACCATCATTGTTGGGCATAGCCAACTCTTGATGAGTTCCCATACAAGGTTGTTGTGTGAGTCATCTGTGTATGTGTCATGTCCCAGGCTAACTATGTTCAAAATTTCAAATGAAGCACCTTTTTAGCGTGGGATTAGGAGTATAAAGACAAAGCAGTAACCTACCTTCAGCCAATAAGGGAAACCTGAAAAACGTGTGCCAGACGAGTTTGTTATCTGACCAATGATCTCAAAACAAGCCAGCTCTTTTGTACTTCTGTTTTGTAATTGCACAACAGAAGGGTTTTGATCTTGCAGAATGATATCATCAGTGCTGATATTTACTTCAGGGAAAGCCTCCAAGCCCTGAAGCAAGTACTGCACTTTCTTATTTGAGGTCATTATTTCCCCATATTTCTGCCTCATTGTTTGCTTGTCGACATGAGCAATATCTAAATTGAACACACATTTTACAGGTTTGTGATCACTGTCTGTTGCTTCCATGCAAGAATCATACCTACAAAAACAGAATAACAGGCAATGCAAATCAATTGACAGCATAGAAGTAACAGCATTATATATAGTGAGATAGTCAAACAGCAAACAACTTACAGTGACATCGAACCAACCACAGGACATTCCAAAGAGCACTCGGTTTCCAGACTAGCTCGGCTGTCTCGATATAGGATTCTGTCGCACCAGGCTGGAATGCGCTTTTTATCATTACTATCATAACCTATAAGAAAAATAGAAGTGAAGATCCTTGCAACAAGTACTTCAGAAGATCTAGGAATATTATCAACTAATTTTAAGAAGACTATCATATTCTACTTACAGACTATTGCAGTGTATAGTTATGCTAATGCAATTAATCCTGAACACTAATTATGATTTCAAAAAGATAGTTTTAAACCTGATAAGCCTGCTATATGTTTCTCAAATTTGTAAGTAGGGGGGAACTTGAATTCTCCTTCACGTAACCCCTGGAAGACTCTCCCGGATCTCATTTCTGCTCGTAGCTGGTCATTGTCTCTCAGCCAATCAAAGTGTCTACGGGAAACCAAGTCCATTGCCTCGTCATAAGAAATATTAGAAAGCCGGTAGTTGAGGTCACCAAGAAACACAATCATGTCTGTATCTGACAACTCGGGCAGTCCTGATCCCTGTCATAGCAACATGACAGCCTTTTTACAATCACACAATATGTATCCAGCAATAACTCTATCTGCTAAAAATAATAATGAAGATGACTAACAGCATACATTTGCTCCTCGAAGAAGCTGAGTACCAGAACCAGAAACTGTAAAAAAAACAAGTGTACATAAGATAACATATTCAATTAAATGATAACTGAAGAATGTGATTAGCAAATATCTGCACAAAAATCTTGACAAATTTGCACATCTGTAAGCTAATGCAAAAAAGTTAATGAGAGAAGATTGAACCAATACCTGACGGCGTCAACAATCCATTGGGAGAGGAAGAAAATGTCATTGATCTGAATACATGGTCAAAGTCTTCATTCCTTCTGCTCACAGCTTCCATATGTGCAGCAAAATGACAATTTACAAAGCAAATGCTTCTACCATGTATTCTCATTCTCAATCCTACTGCTCCCTGAAACAGTCAGGTACATCAAAGACACAGTAAACTAGATCATTGGTCATGCAAGAAAACATACTGGTATGATTGAACAGGATGAAAAAATAATTTATTTGCATTTCCATTGAAACTATCATCCGAGGAATAAAATAAAGAAGGAACTCAGCACTGACAATGTGCATCGAGAGTGGGCATGCTTTCCCTACAATGCACAAAGCACAAACCAGTCAATGAAATAAAGCACAACACACAAGGTATACAGTATTGACTCAACATTTTTCATAATTTGGGGACATCTCCAGAATTCATATAGGATTGAGGACCAGTGTCCGATGGCTAGTAATTGGCCACTCTCTAGTGATGAGTGATTTGACAACGTTGTGTGGACTGACGCTGTATTCTATCTTGTGGATGTAAGCTGCGGCTTGATTTGCGTTGGTGCAGGTGAAGAACAAGTGCGAAAGATCTCAGGGACAAGTAGGTTTGGTTCGAGGGACCCGGTGGCCAGACGGGATCAAGAGAGAGTCACATGGTGCGAGAAGAGCAAGTCGAAGTCAGATGATAGCGGGTTCGTTGGTTGATCCGAAAGCTAACATCGAGCCGGAGTGGACGTGGCGGCCAAGTCGAGGAGCTCGGCGTGGAGGCTGCACCAAGCTCGCAGGGTTTGCAGTGGTTCACCAGAAAACCACTGGGTTCCTTGGTTCATCCTCAAAGCCAAGTCCGAGCGGTCGGCGACTCGAGTCTGCACGGGACCGATCTGACCGGTGTGACCGGTCGAACCGGTGGCGAGCACCGGTCTGACTGGTGGAGGACGAGGAGTGCCGGGTGGCTCGAAGCGGAGGACATGCGTCGGGATCGCAGGCTTGGCGTCGAGGCTACGCAAGGTGCGGTTGCTGGGCGTCCGTCCGATGGAAAGGCTGTCGAGTTTCCAAATATGCCCTTCGAGGGGTTGTATCGCCTAGAGGGTATTCTAGTCATTTACCCCCACCGGAGGACCTCATATATAAACTTGGTGGAAGGGTTGTGGCAGCTATCTCTTGGGCTTTAGGGTTTTCATTTGCTCTTTGTATTTTCTCTTTTTAGCTACCTATTTTCTCTAGGACTAGATTGAGAGCTTCATGAGAGATCTTGAGAGAGGGATGGATGCTAAAGAGGCAAGCTAGACCTTGTATGAATCTTTCCTTTGATGTATAGAAGGTTCGGCGTGGTTCCTCTAGCTCTTGTGGTGGTGATTCCCGTTTTCCTTTTTGTGGATTTTCGGAGCCTTTTCTTGGCGATTTTCTTGTGGTTGATTTGAGGCCTCCCCTTTGCGGATTTGATGTGGGATGTATACATGAGCCCCTTGTGGTTCTTTTCCTTGTGATCCCTCCTCTAAATCCGTGGGTTTGAGTACTCAAATTTGGAGTTTTCTTTGTGTTCCGGGAAAATGTGTTCTTGGTGTTCATCCTCCTATTCCTATTGATTGAGTGGATCTTTGGGGCCGATCTCTTAGGCATGGCTTGTCCATGAGGTGATACTGTCACACCCGTGCATGACTAAAGCAAGGACCGAATGGAAAAACGTTTCGCAAGAGCGAAGGCGTATTTCTCTATTTTACGTATTTTACTTAGTATGACATGTGGGCCCGAGTTTGGGCGGTTTGTAATAGCTTAAAGCACTTGGCTGCTGAAAACGAACTCGATTATGTAATGAACAAGAACGAACTTGGGAAAGAGGAATCCTCCTCGATCCGAACTATCTCCGGTGTGATCCTTGAGTTTATCTCACGTCGACGGCATTCGCCGACGGCCAAGGGTGTGACAATTGGTATCAGATTTGGGTCTATCTCCTCGGCGCGCGCTTCAACCCCGGCGGTTGCGGCGACGACTTATCTGGCGGCGTAGGCGGCGGAGTTCTGCATCCAGTGAATTGGCGGAGTAGGTGGTGGTGAATCTCAGTGCAGATGAGTGGTTGCGGCTTACCCGTGTGAAATCCCCACTCGCTCTATGGTAATTGAGGTGAATTCATTCCAATTTAGCAGCGAATCCGCAGCGGCGAGGGTTGTCCAGCAAGTTTGGGTGTGAAATTCCGGAAGCCTAAGCGGATTTGGTGCGGAGGCGACGGCAAAAGACTGGCATCGACTCGGGTTGCGCAGCTCTGTCTGCGTGTAAAATCCCTTGGTCGTCCCCGGTCTCAGGCGGCGGCGGGGTTCACGGCAAGCGAACTGGCGAGGGCGATGTCCTGAGCTGTCTCGTCGAAACCACAGGAGCCAAGAGCATCTTCTTCTTCAGGTTTTCAGGTACGAGCTACTGTGCGACTATGAATTCCGTCGATCTGCATCTGGGAAACGAGTTCGGTAGGGTGTACTTGATTCTACTAGCACATCACGGTAGTGTCGTCCCCATAATTCCTGCTCAACCCGGATCGATTTGCGGGTAGTCAATCACAGCTCCACCGAAACCTTCGGCGCAAACGCAATTTGTGTTGAGAGCGATGGAGGCTGAGGCAGAGAAAGAGAACGGGAAGCTGGATCAGATCCTTGAGAGTTTGGATTTGATGTTCTCCCAGTTAACTGAGGTGGGCCTCAAACAACAGCAGATGAAGCTCCAAATTGAGAGGAATACACAAACGGTGGGGCAACATACAGCAGAGCAAACAAAAATGGCTCAACAGATTGCTGAAACAGGCCGAGCTGTTGCAAGATTGACACTGAACCAGGCTCGAGAGGAGCTGGAGGATTGTTCAGATAGTGAGACTATGTCGGAATCATCAGAGGCTTTGAAGCAATTCCATGCTAAAGCAAGGAAACTTGAAAACAGGAACAAGCCACACGAAGCACTTCATCAGCAGGGTGCCCTGCCCAAACACAACATGCCCAAGGTATTCTGTCCAAAGTTCAATGGGGATAATCCAATGGTGTGGAAAGATAAATGCATTGATTATTTCTTGCTGGTGGACTTAGAACCCAAACACTGGGTCAGAAGCCACTTCACTGGACCTGCTGAGCAATGGCTCCAAGTATATAGAAGGAAACATAAAGATCCTCCATGGTTGGAGTTTGTGCTGGCTGTAGAAGAGAAGTTTGGCAAGGATGATTATAGAAAAGTACTTACTAAGTTGTTAGAGTTAAAGCAAACTGGAACTGTAGAGGAATATTATGCTCAATTTCAAGAACTCCAATTCCAAATTTGTATGCATAATGATGGTTATGGGGACTTATTTTTTGCATCACAGTTTGTGAATGGGTTAAAAGAGGAGATCAAATATACAGTGCAGTCTCAAGTGCTAGAAGATGTAGACAGGGCTGTGCTCCTAGCTAAGATTCAGCAAAAGATTGTGGAAAGAACTAAGACCAAGAGTCAGAAATGGAGTTCTGGAACCAGAAACCCTACTCAACAAAGCAGAACTGAGACAGCCTGGAGCCACCAATCCCAATCTCTAGAGGGAGAGACAGCTGAGGGATTACAGAAAGGCCAATGGCTTATGCTATTTTTGTGGTGACAAATATGACCCTGCTCATGCTGAAATATGTACCAAAAGAGGAAAAGCCCAAGTGAATGCTTTGGCTATAAATAATTTGGACCAACCACTTACTGAAGAGGTCTTAAATCAACTAGTAGTAGAAGATACTTTATCTGAGGAGTTCTTCTATTTGTCACTCAATGCTATATCTGGTACTGATAGCAAAGAATGCATTAAGATCAGATCTCTGGTCAAGAACAAGGTCATGCTGATCCTCATGGATAGTGGAAGTTCACATTCCTTTGTTAGTAGTGCATTTGTGCAAAAAGCTGGCCTGATCACTGTTCCTACTAATCCAAAGCAAGTCAAACTAGCAAATGGTGAAGTGCTCTTATCTGATAGAATGGTACCTAATTTGGAATGGTGGTGCCAGGGATACACTCTCTGTGTGGATGTAAGAGTTCTGGACATGGGTGTTTATGATGCCATCTTGGGGTTTGACTGGCTAAAACCTCATAGCCCCATGAATTGCCATTGGGAAAATAGAACCATTGAATTTCAAGATAAAGGTCGAGATATCAAGATACAAGGTGTTCAACCTACAATACAGCAAATACAACCTATGGAAGCTGAGCAGCTCTGGAAAGCCTGCAAAGGAAATGATATATGGGCATTTGTGGTAGTAGAATGTGTGCAACCTAAGCAACAGGATGAAGTACCTACACCCATACAAGAATTGCTTCAACAATACTCAGAGTTGTTCAAGGAGCCAACCTCTCTACCCCCTCCCAAAGTATATGATCATGCTATTCCATTACAACCAGATGCAATACCAGTGAACTGCCGACCCTACAGATACTCTCCACAGCATAAATCTGAAATTGAGAGACAAGTTCAGGAGTTGTTGGCAGCAGGACTCATTGTGCATAGCTCAAGCCCCTTTGCCTCTCCTGTTCTGTTGGTGCAAAAGAAAGATGGGTCATGGAGATTGTGTGGACTATAGAAGGTTAAATTCCCTAACAATTAAGAACAGATTCCCAATGCCAATCATTGAGGAAATATTGGATGAGTTAGCTGGAGCTAAGTACTTCACTAAGCTGGATATGAAATCAGGGTACCACCAAGTGAGGATGAAAGTGGAGGATGAGTACAAAACTGCCTTCAAGACCCACCATGGGCACTATCAGTTTAAGGTAATGCCCTTTGGGCTCACTAATGCCCCTTCCACATTTCAGTGCTTGATGAATGAATTACTACAACCATTTCTGAGAAAATTTGTCCTAGTATTTTTGGATGACATCCTAATCTATAGTCCCTCTCTTGAGACACATGAGCAACACTTGCACCAAGTTTTGGAGGTTCTCAAGGATAATCAGCTGTACCTCAAACTCAGTAAATGCTCATTTGCACAGCATAGTCTAGAATACTTGGGTCACATAATTTCAGCAAGAAGGGTGGCTACTGAACCTTCTAAAACTAAAGCAATGCTGAAATGGCCTATACCTACTACTCCTACTGAGGTTAGAGGATTTTTGGGTCTCACAAGGTATTATAGAAAATTTGTAAGGAATTATGGTGTACTGGCAAAACCATTAACCCAACTACTGAAGAAGAAGGGTTTTTGCTGGTCAGAACAAGCTCAAAAGGCTTTCATGGCCTTGAAATCAGCTATGATGTCCACTCCAGTGCTTGCTCTGCCAAATTTCTCTGAAACATTCACAATTGAGACTGATGCTTGTGGGGATGGCATAGGTGCAGTGTTAATGCAAAAAGGTCAACCAGTTGCTTTTCTGAGTAAACCATTGGGGGAGAAGCACAAACATCTCTCCATCTATGAGAAGGAATTTTTAGCTTTGGTAATGGCAGTGGGCAAATGGTGCCAATACATTCAGCATCAAGAGTTTGTCATTAAAACTGATCACAAGGCACTGTCCTATCTGGAGGATCAACACCTTCACAAAGAAAAGCAATGGCAAGACTTATGGGCCTTAAGTTCAAAATTGTGTATAGAAAAGGTAAAGACAATGTGGCAGCTGATGCACTCTCCAGAGTGGGCCACATGATGGCACTGCAAGGCACAACTGAAATCCAACCATCTTGGCTACAAGAAGTCATAAATTCTTACAGGACTGATAGTCAAGCTCAAACACTACTGACTCAACTAGCCATTCTCAATCCAAATGGTGAGGGGTATAGTCTGCAACAGGGTATCATTTACCTGAACACAGCTATCTGGATTGGAAACAACTCAGCTCTTCAGACAAAGCTTATAGCAGCATTACACTCCAGTGCAATTGGGGGGCATTCTGGGGTTCAGGCCACATATCAAAGAGTGAAGAACCTGTTTTCATGGAAAGGGCTTAAAGCAGATGTGGAAAATTTTGTGAAGCAATGTTCCATCTGTCAGAGGGCAAAGCACAGTCAGCAGCACCCAGCTGTACTAGTACAGCCATTGCCCATACCTACAGCTGCATGGCAGGACATATCTATGGACTTTATTGAGGGCCTTCCTCCATCTGACCATCACAATGCTATAATGGTCATAGTGGACTGACTGACTAAGTATGCTCACTTTGTTCCAATCAAACATCCATATAATGCTCAAGGTATTGCAAGGCTTTTTCTGGACAATGTGGTTAAGCTCCATGGGTTACCCAAAACAATTGTATCTGACAGAGATCCAGTGTTCATCAGTTCTTTCTGGAAGGAGCTATTTAAACTGTACCAAGTCAAATTGACCATGTCCACAGCTTACCACCCCCAAACAGATGGCCAGACTGAGAGGGTCAATCAGTGCCTGGAAATGTATTTGCGCTGTGCCATTCATGACTCCCCTAAACAGTGGAAAGCTTGGCTACCATTGGCTGAACTGTGGTACAACTCAGCATACCACACATCCTTGGGCTGCTCTCCATTCAAAGCATTGTATGCTTCTGAACCAAATCTAATTCTGGCACCAGCAGCAAACTCTGAAGCACCTGTGGCTGTTACTGAGATGATTGAAGACAGAGACATCCACAATCAAGCTCTCAGAGACCACTTGCTAGCAGCGCAGAACAGAATGAAAATGCAAGCTGACAAGAAGCGAACTGACTTGCAATTCCAAGTGGGGGAACAGGTGTTGCTTAAGCTACAGCCTTATGTGCAAACATCTGTGGCCAATAGACCCTATCCTAAGCTGTCGTTCAAATACTATGGGCCTTATGAAGTGTTGCAAAAGATTGGACAGGTGGCCTACAAACTCAAACTACCGGAGGGCACTCAGATCCACCCGGTTTTTCACATATCTCAACTGAAGCCATTCACTGCTGACTATACACCGGTGTACGCTGAACTACCCAAGATCAGTGATCTAACAGTGGTAAACACAAGCCCAGAAGCTATCCTGGATCGAAGACTGGTGAACAAAGGTAATGTCGCTGTCCCACAAGTCAAGATCAAGTGGTCCAACCTGCCTGAAGCTGCAGCTGCAGCAACTTGGGAAGATTACAACGTTCTTCAGGCAAGATTTCCTTCAGCATCTGCTTGGGGACAAGCAGAGTCTTCGGCGGGGGGAGATATCACACCCGTGCATGACTGAAGCAAGGACCGAATGGAAAAGACGTTTCGCAAGAGCGAAGGCGCATTTCTCTATTTTACGTATTTTACTTAGTATGGCATGTGGGCCCGAGTTTGGGCGGTTTGTAATAGCTTAAAGCACTTGGCTGCTGAAAACGAACTCGATTATGTAATGAACAAGAACTTGGGAAAGAGGAATCCTCCTCGATCCGAACTATCTCCGGTGTGATCCTTGAGTCTATCTCACGTCGACGGCATTCGCCGGCGGTCAAGGGTGTGACAGATACACCTATCCCTAAAGTTTTACTTCAATCCGTGGAGCGAATCGGGAGATCGAGGCATCGGAAGTTAGGAGTTGACTCGCGGGTGGAGTTCATCCCGAGCAGCCCAGGCGTGACTGTTTCTCGGGGAGTTCTTCTCCGAAGTGTTGGTGGTGATCTTGGCTTGCCGCTGTTTCAGTCTCGTGCAGTTTTGACCTTTGGAGATCGAGTTCTTGCAGTAGAGGGTTCCTGAGCTAGACCGGTCAGACCGGTGCAGGGCTTCCATTGGGAAAATCCTCTTTGCTGCTGTTGGTTGTGCTACTTGTTTGCAGAGTGCTTCTGGTGCAAGTTTGGCTGTGGTGAGCTTTTCGGTGTGCTCGAGTTTTGGTGTGTTTTCGCTTGCCCGGTAGTCTTCTGGATTTCTCTCTGTTGTTCCACATCCTAGAATTGCCATCTAGGTTTGCTGGACAAGTTTGAGGAAATTCAGGGAAGGTTGCTCTGGACCGGTCTGACTGGTGCAGGTGACCGGTCTGACCGGTGTGAGCTGGTTGCTGCTCGAGTTGTTTTCCGCTGCGTGTTCGAGTGGCTGAGGTGTGTGGCTAGCTCCTAGGTCCAGTAGCACTAGCACTCCAGTGGCTACCTGGATTTGGGTAGCGAGGTGTCGAGGACTCCGGAGTTGCGTTTGGGACCATAGGTCGAGTTCGTCTCTTCGGAGAAGAATTTTTATCGGCTCCCATTCACTCCCCCCTCTGGTCACCCTTCAAGGATGCGTTTCAGAAGGCGGCACCTAGGTGTTTTCTTGGCTAGAGCGCTTTAAAGCTTAATTAATGTATGAAAGCAGGATAGGAGAAAGATGAACTATAGGCATGGAACTCATGGATGCATGAAAATGCCAAATTTTCTCCAATAACATGGAATTATTCTAACTGCATGGAAATACAACTGCCTAGCCACACCTAGGCACTAGGTGGAGCATGACTGCCTGCATAGCAACTAGCACTTTTTTGGAACATGTATACAAACCCTGCAATAACACCAGTTTGAAACATCGGACTGTTGGATGAAGGAGAAATGTATAAGGATCCAAAATGTATAGGGACGCTAATATCATGATATCCATCATCTGACATGAAGTTCCCTTCAAGTCTGATTCATTTACCCCCCACCAACCAATGACACCCTTGGAAACTTGCAAAATTGCACCAAAATATGAGTTTCCATCAGATGACCCCCAACAAATTGTACTTGGTTAATTCATATGCAACTAAGCAAAATGTCAACCATGCCAGTTACTAAAGTTGTAATGCTACCTACATTTCACAAAGAGCATAAGAATTATTTTCCTCCCTGACAGCCTGACACCAGACTAGTCATGTAAAATATCACTGGAACTAATTAAGGTTTCCGTAACAAAATTTAGGCATGCAGCTCAGCATGGCAACTACAATATCTTGAATTATTCAAGCTTTGAAAAGTTTCAGAAGTTACTTTCAGGAAAAGGATGATCAAGAGACAAGTAAACAAACAATGCCTGAAAATGGAATACGTGAAATAGGATTCGTATCAACATGTTTCTTAGACCTCAGATTTCAGCAACGAAGAAATGAAACATATCATATAGCATTAGCTGCTTCACTAAGAAAATATTTGCTTGTTGAAATGGTTAACTGAATGTAAATTATATTTAATTGTCGGTGTTACTTGTAAATAATATTCCTATGATAATTAATATTAAAAAATAGGGGAACAATAAATAACATAGAATGAGCACCTTGTTGCCAATCGCTCGCCCTAATCCACATGCCACTGCTGCATTGTCAATATCCACAATAAACTGCTTAAGATTTATTCTGACCCTAAAGAAAGAAGAAATTAAATAGCTTCCACAAAAACAAATGACAGTGTTAGTGTATATATGTATGAGTGGCCCATATGGCCTGTGTAGCCCATAGAGGCCCATGTATAGCTAACTCTATATACCCACCCTTCTAGGGTTGGAAGAATAGACAAGGAATTATTCCCCAAACATGGTATCAGCTAGGTTTTCTTCTTCCCTCTCTCCTCTCCCCTGAGCCGCCGGCGACCTCCCTGCCATGGCGAACTGGCCGCCGCCGCCCCCTCTCTCCTCCTACCTCCCTCTCTCCTACGCCTCTGCAGCCGCTCGCCGCCCTGCTCCCGGTGCGGGCGCGCACGACCTGGGCGCGCACGGCCTCCAGGCCGCCCCTGCCGCCGCCTTCACCGCCGATTCGCGCCCCCTCTGCTCGATCCTGCTGCCGCTGCCGCCGCCTTCCACGCGGCACAGCAGGGCGCGGGTGCAGGGGCCGCGGATGCGCTCGCCGGCGCGGGCGCCGTGGCTGACCCTGCGGACCCGCGCGTCCATGCTGCGGGCGCGGGCGACCCCGCGAGCGCGGATGGCCCCGCGGGCGCGGGCGACCCCGCGGACGCGGGCGGTCCTGCTGCCCACGCGGGCGCCTCGCTGCTGACTGTGCAGGGGGAGGTCTGCCGGTCGCCGACGCCCTGGTAGCCGCCTACGGCCTCTCCCCTGCCACGGCGGCCGCCATCGTTGCGGCCGGTCCCGACGCCATGGCTGCTGCCCTCCGGATCTTCGGCGCGCACACGGGTCTTGCCAACTCCGCAGAGGCTGCTACCCTGGCTGCCACTCTCACGGGCAGCCCCGCCACCTCTGCTGCCACCGCCCCCGCTGCTCGTCCGGTGGGCGCGACGGGCACTTTGCTCCTCGGCGGCCCCGGTGCCACGCTCTTCCCCGACTACCCCCACGGTTCCCTCTACGGCGTGCCTCCGGCGACCGGACCCTTCTCCGCCACCGCCTTCCTCCGTGGGCTGTCTCCGCGTCCCTCCACCGTCGCCGCCGCCGACAGCGCCCTCGCTGCGGCCCTGGAGAACGCCAAGACCGCGGCAGCCGCCGCTGAGGAGCGTGTGCGTGTGGCTGCCCTCGCCTGGGAGCACGAGCGCTCTACGGCCGACGCACTTGCTCGCCAGGTCGCCGAGGCGGAGCGCTTCCTCCACGCCTCTGCGGGGGAGCGCGTCGCCTCTTCTCAGCAGCCTCCGCCTACGGCTCTGCTCCAGCCAGGTGCTGGACCCCCGGGTGGCACGGACGACCCCATGGTCGCCTACCTCCTCCTACAGGCCGCCGGGGTCCCGCACATCAAGAACCTGGTCACCGTCCTCCTCGACTCCAACTCCACCTCCTACGCTCGATGGAGGGACCAGATTCTCCTCGTTCTCCGCCGCTACGCTCTCGACAGCCACGTCCTCTCCGACACTCCTGCCCGTGCTCGCGACCCGGCGTGGCGACGCCGCGACAGCATCGCCATGTCCTGGATCTCTGGGACCATCTCCCTGGATCTCCAGGACATCGTGCGGACTCCGGATCCCACCGCGCGCGTGATGTGGCTTTCCCTCGAGACTCAGTTTCTCGGGAATGCTCAGACACGCGCCCTCCAGCTCGACGCCGAGCTTCGCACGCTCGAGCAGGGTGACCTGTCCGTGGCAGACTACTGCAGGAAGATGAAGAGCACGGCTGATGGGCTTCGCGACCTCGGGTACACAGTCCCGGAGCACGTCTTGGTCCTCAACGTCCTGCGGGGCCTTCCCAGCAGCTACGAGGCCGTGCGGACACTGCTTACGCACCAGCGGCCGCCACCCACCTTCCTGGAGGTCCGTGATGCCCTCACCCTGGAGGAGCTCACCCGGGGCCTCCACACACCTACCTCGACTACGTCTTCGGCTTCGTCTTCCACCTCTCGCGCACTCGTCGCTGCCCCACCACCGTCCTCCACCTCGCCGCCTGCCTCTCTCCTTGGTGCTCCTCCCCCCGGGCCGAGCGGGGGTGGGGGGGCCGTGGGGGTCGCCGAGGACGCGGTGGTGGGGGTCGTGGGGGTCGTGGGACGCCCACCCAGGCTCCGACCCCTCCTCTCGCTCCTCTTCCCGGCGGTGCGCCCTGGCCGACCTTCTCCAACCCGTGGTCAGGGCGTATCTCCATGTGGCCCCACCAGGGTCAGGGAGGGGGGCCTCGTTCCCCGCACCAGCCGGCGACCATGGTCACGAGTGCTACCTCCTACGCGCCGACCTGGACTCCACCCCCTCCGCCCAGCTCGTCGTGGCCGGGGGGGTGGGATCAGGCTGCCTTGGCGCAGTCCTTCAGCACTGTGGGGTTGACGCCGCCCGTTGGCACCGAGTGGATCGCCGACTTGGGTGCCTCTTACCACACCACTCCAGATGCGGGTATCCTTTCTTCTGTCCGACCTCCTCACCCCTCTTGTCCCTCTTCCATCATGGTCGGTGATGGCTCTTGTCTTCCGGTCACTTCTGTGGGGACTGCTCACGGTCCTTTTCGTCTCTCTGATGTCCTTGTTGCTCCTTAGATGGTTCACAATCTTCTTTCCATTCGTCAATTTACAGCTGACAATTCTTGTTCTGTGGAGTTTGACACTTCTGGTCTTTCTGTGAAGGATTTGGCTACCGGGCGTCCACTCCTCCGATGTGACAGCACCGGGCCCCTTTACACCCTTCGGCTTCCTGTCTCCGCTGCCTCTACTTCACCTTCGTCTTCCTCGTCAGCTGCTCTCGCCGTGACACCGTCTTCCACCACCTGGCACCGCCGCCTCGGTCATCCCGGCCGAGATGTTTTGGCTCAGATTAGTCGTAGTGGAGATATCTCTTGTACTAGGACTACTGCTGAGCACCTCTGTCAGGCATGCCAGCTTGGCCGTCATGTTCGGCTTCCTTTTTCTTCTTCTTCTTCGCATGCTTCGCATGCTTTTGATCTTATCCACTGTGATTTGTGGACTTCTCCTGTACTCAGTATTTCTGGTTATAAGTATTATCTGGTGATCATTGATGATTTCTCTCACTACTCCTGGACCTTCCCTCTGCGTGCCAAGTCTGACACCTTCCCCACCCTTCTTCACTTCTTTGCCTGGGTGTCCACTCAGTTCGGCCTCACCGTTAAGGCCGTCCAGTGCGACAACGGTCGTGAGTTCGATAACTCCACCTCTCACTCCTTCTTTCTCACCCGAGGTGTTCAGTTACGTATGTCTTGTCCGTATACTTCACCACAGAACGGCAAGGCCGAGCGCATGATTCGGACCACGAACGATGTCATGCGCACTCTTCTGATCCAGGCCTCCCTGCCCCCGCGCTTCTGGGCAGAGAGCCTTCACACCGCCACCTACCTTCTCAACCGTCTTCCTTCCACCGCTTCTCCCGCTCCGACTCCTCACCACGCTCTCTTCGGTACTCCTCCCACTTACACTCACCTTCGTGTCTTCGGGTGCGCTTGCTACCCGAATCTTGCTGCCACTGCTCCTCATAAGCTCGCACCTCGCTCGACACGTTGTGTGTTCCTTGGTTACTCCCCTGACCATAAGGGGTACCGCTGCTACGATCTCACCTCTCGTCGGGTTCTTATCTCCCGACACGTTGTGTTTGACGAGTCGGACTTCCCCTTTTCCTCCTCCTCCACACCCACTCCGGATCCTGATATTGAGTCCATGTTTTCTGACCCGGTGGTGCAGCCGCCTGTTTCTGTTTTTCCTTTTCCAGCAGGTTCTTCAGGTACACCACCGGCCCTGGATCCTATGGCGGCGCCTAAGCCTCCTCTTGCACCACCCGCGGTTCCGGTGCCATTCGTCGCACCTGACGTGAGCTTGGTGCCTTCGGCCGGGCCACGCGTGGCCCCGGCGCCCCTCGCCGCGCCACACGCGGCTCCGGCGCCTCTTCCCGCGCCACGCGCGGCCCCGCCACCACCTGCACGCTACACCCAGCCTGTGCAGGTGTACCAACGTCGTCCGGTGCCTCCACCGCCGCTGCCTTCTCCGGCTCCTCCACCAGCGGTGCCTGTAGACTATGTGCCTCCTCTGCGCCATGTCTACGGGCGCCGCTCCACGGCTCCGCCTCCTCCACCACCGTCACCGGAGCCGTCTCCGCCTCCTCCACCGGCGCCCACACCGCCTCCGCCGCCGCCACCGCCGCCTCCACCACGTCGCTCTCGGGTGGAGTCGGCCGTGTACCACCCGCCGGTCATCCATCGGGATCCTCGCCACACCCATCCCATGGTGACCCGGCAGGCGGCCGGGGTTCTTCGGCCGCGGGCTCTTCTCCGCCACCGAGGGGGAGCCGCGGCTTTCTCCGATCCCGACATCGGTTCGTGAGGCTCTGGCAGATCCGAACTGGCGTCGTGCGATGGAAGAGGAGTACGGAACTCTTCTTGCCAACCAGACTTGGGACCTTGTGCCACGTCCGTCGGGTTGCAATGCGGTGACCGGCAAGTGGATTTGGACGATCAAGCGCCGTGCTGATGGGACTCTGGAGCGCTACAAGGCGCGTTGGGTCCTTCGGGGGTTCACTCAGCGTCCCGGTGTGGACTATGATGAGACTTTCAGTCCAGTGGTGAAGCCTGCTACAGTGCGCACGGTTCTCTCTTTGGCTCTCTCTCGGTCTTGGCCCGTGCACCAGCTTGATGTCAAGAATGCATTTCTTCATGGCACTCTGACCGAGACAGTCTACTGCAGCTAGCCAGCAGGGTTTGTGGACTCCAGTTGTCCGGATTTGGTCTGCCGGTTGAACAAGTCTCTCTATGGTTTGAAGCAGGCTCCTCGGGCATGGTACTCTCGGTTTGCCACCTTCTTGCTGACACTGGGGTTTGTTGAGGCCAAGTCAGATACTTCGTTGTTCATATATCACCATGCTGATGGGGTAGCCTACCTCCTCCTCTACGTTGATGACATTGTTCTGACTGCCTCCAGTCCACAGCTACTTCAGCGGATTATCACCTCACTTCAGCAGGAGTTTGCCATGAAGGATCTGGGTCAGCTTCACCACTTCTTAGGCGTCACAGTTGAGCCCCGTCAGACTGGTCTTCTCCTTCACCAGCGTCAGTATGCCCTGGATATCCTGGAGCGTGCCGGGATGCTTGATTGCAAGCCTTGCTCCACTCCTGTTGACACTCAGGCGAAGCTGTCTGCTACTCTGGGTGATCCTGTGGCTGATCCTACTGCTTATCGGAGTCTTGCTGGAGCTTTACAGTACCTCACTTTCACCCGACCGGATCTCACCTATGCTGTCCAGCAGATCTGCCTCCATATGCATGATCCACGGGAGTCACACCTTGCTGCGCTGAAGCGCCTTCTTCGCTACGTCTGAGGCACTGTTGACTTTGGCTTGGTCCTCCACCGGTCTCCGTCTGCTGAGCTGATAGTCTACACTGACGCTGACTGGGCAGGGTGCCCGGACACGCGCCGCTCTACCTCAGGTTACGCCGTCTTCCTCGGCGGCAACCTGATCTCCTGGTCGTCCAAGCGACAGCCGGTTGTCTCCCGCTCGAGTGCTGAGGCGGAGTACCGAGCTGTTGCTAACGGCGTGGCTGAGGCGTCCTGGCTCCGACAGCTCTTGGCTGAGCTCCACAGCCCGCTCACCAAGAGCACGCTCGTCTACTGCGACAACGTCAGCGCCGTGTACCTCTCCACCAACCCGGTTCAGCATCAGCGGACGAAACATGTGGAGATTGACTTGCATTTCGTTCGTGACCGGGTGGCCATTGGCGATGTTCGGGTTCTCCATGTACCGACCACCTCCCAGTTCGCTGACATCTTCACCAAGGGTCTTCCCTCCTCGACCTTCTCGGAGTTCCGGTCCAACCTCAACGTAGCCAGTGGCTAGTTGTGGCTGCGGGGGGCCTTGTGTGTGAGTTTCTTTCTTTGTTGGCCAGTCTTGTACACCGCTGCGCCGGTAGTCCAGACTGCGGGGGGGTGTTAGTGTATATATGTATGAATGGCCCATATGGCCTGTGTAGCCCATAGAGGCCCATGTATAGCTAACTCTATATACCCACCCTTCTAGGGTTGGAAGAATAGACAAGGAATTATTCCCCAAACAGACAGTTTGGATATACAGCTTGAGGAAAAGAGAATCTGGTCCTAAACAGATTACCATATAGCAATGATTAATCCAGCCATCTGCCTTGAACCAACACGCACAAAGGAGTGGCCCTTCAAAATCTGGCCAATTGCATCCAACCACCACTCTCCATTTGGACTTCCCTCTAGCCCTACCTAAAGACAGCAGAAATGATACAAGGAGCTCAGCATTACAGATAGTCAAAAAGAAATGGTAGACCATTTTTGTAAAAACTATGCTTATTAACATTCTCAAGAATTTCAACTTCTAAATAGGTAATAATCAAACTTCATAATGATTGTAAGACTAGTTGTTAACTAAAATTCACAATATGTTTCATAATATTTTGGTCTAGGCATCCAGTGCTGCAAGTTTCTAGGACTTGGACTAGCCCAGTATATAGGATATATCTTCAGATGATTTTTGCAAGCATTAGCAGGCATATCTTCATAATGATTGTAATAAACAACAGAACCGTAAAATTTCTGAATACAAAATCTATACCGTTTCTTTAGCAGCAGACATTGCAAGAAAACCAGCACCCATGTCTACCTCCTGCAATCCAACTACAATTACTCCAACTTCTGGGGTCGGTAGTTTTAGCCAAGCTCTTAAAGATTCATAGGATGCTTTTTCTTGCCCAACATTCCATGAACCTACTAATACTTTCATATATTCAAATTTTTTGTATGATGCATCTTTCTCAATCAACTCTGAACACAAAATGCTGTCAAGAGGCCCTGGGGATGACAAGTTCCATCCACGGATTCCTCCATGACCAGCCAGTGTAAAGATATATGAACCTCCAACAGCCATACTCAGAATTGGACTACTATGTGCAACCCATCGGCCTAACAAGTTTCCTTCAAGGTCCAACAGCTGGATGGTGCCATCCATGTAACCCACCCATAATCTTGTTCCAAAACTGCAAATGCATTGAACAGATGATGAATGATGCAGGAACTCTTGCAAGCGGTTACCACTGCCATCCCATTGGGCAAGAGAGCCATTTGCAGATCCTGTCCAGATCATCCCATCCGTTGACATTGTAAATGCTTCTATTCTCCGGGTGTCATCTCCAAAACCTGCTTTAACAGCGACTCTCCGGACTGCATCAGCTGCTCCCAACAAAGCATTTCGTGATCTCTGCAAGAAACCAACAGGACTGCGAGCTTTCTCTTTCCTTGGAGAGGAGAATAAGGTTTGCTTCGTGTCATAGCTACATGGTTCCTGAGCAGATAAGATGTCGAAACGGGTATCAACTTGGCCGTCAATATTTACCACTTTTAGAAGCTCCTTAGTGCGTGAATCCCTGCATGGCAAGAATAGATAACAGTATTACACAAATATAGACATAGCTAGATTAATGTCAGTCAAATGCAACAAAATAAATGAACACATGAAGTGTACCAGAGTGCAAATGAGAGGTAACCAGCACTCCATACTTTTGATCTAGAATTGTCAGACAATAGAAGTTTTACATCTACGGCAGGCAAGGGACAGGCCCCTCCATCACTGACCATGTCCCTAAGGTCAATGGATGATCTTTCAACCAAAAAGGAGGTCTTACGCTTTTCTTCTCTTTGTGAAACAAGTGACCTCTCAATCACTTCTCCATACCATACTTTGATTACTCCCCCTTCAGACCCAGACCACAAATCACCTATAAAACATGCAATAAAAATCAGCATTTCATACATACATATGATTTGATTGGAGATATAAGTTTAACTACAGTTTTCAGTTGGAGCAGGATATTGAAGGGCTCTCTGGTCGATTAGGAAGTGCAAGAGTAGAGATATACCCTGGTGGTGCTAGTGGATATCAATGGCTTACCACCTATAAACGAAGAAGACAGAGATGCTAACTAACTGTGCAGATATAGATGGCAATCAATGTTGAGGGAGTAGCAACTGAAGGAAGGGATGGTTCTTGTTGGTCTGGCAGCAAGGGAGGAAAATAATTGAGAAAGAATAAATGAGAACTAGAAAATACGTGAGAGGGTTGTTACGGGTATTTCACATATCTGAAGAAAATCTTCACCACAAAATGTTGAACTGGCAACAGTACAAGGATGATAAAACATGAAGAACTTTTGGTGCCAATAAAGTGTACCAAAAATATTTGGAGGGCAGGATGTGATAGTGCAGGCCATAGTGCTATAGTAAAGCTTTTCCTTAATTAAAAATATGACACCAAGCTTCAACCACATGTAGAATCAGAACTCCTTGTACTTGGAAATAGCTGATTTTCAAACTACTTGTTATTGCTCTGATTCTATTCTGATATAACATGCAGCTAAATATATGTACTGAGTGATAGAGACCACTTCAAGAAAGTAATCCTAGCTCAGCTGATTGGAGGGGTGGAGATTTGGTTTTGCATCCCAGCCACCCAGGTCTGAGCCCTCATCAACTCAAATTAGGGTGGCTATTTTTTCTTTTAAATGAAAAACTACCTAGTTCCTCCTAGGCTGGATCAACACATCATGATCGGGAAAGTTAGCAATGCCTTGTCACATTTTAGTTGATGGAGTCTGGTGATAGTAGGCATTAGCTTACTCAAAGTTAAATGGGTCATTTGGCAAATCCAGCACTAGTGTATTGAACGCAACACTAAGCCTTATTTTTCTAGTAAAGTAAAGAAACTGCAAATGGTATTGCAAACACGAACGTAAACATGTAACAGAATGCCTGTAACTGATAGGAAGCACAACATAAGACTGATCTTGAGAAAGTTATTGGAACTGAGGATAACCAGAGGAAAAGCCAAAATGGTGAGGGTTGCAAAGCCAAAATGGTTCGTTATTCTCCAATAATCACGATAACTTGTGCCACATTGTATCTGAGTGATGAAAATCCGTACTGTTCGCCAGAAAATGGAGGCAAGGAGAATTACCGTAGGGAGAGACGGCCAGCGCGAAGACCGGCCCGCGGTGCGCCTCCCACGCGAGGCACTCCCCCGCGTCCGGTCCAGGATCCGCGCTCCACCCCACGACCCGGCCGTCCGCGTGGCCGCTCCACACCACCCCGCGACCGGGGTCCGCCACGAGGCAGAGCGCCTGCTCCGTCCTGCGCGAGCGCGACTCCCTGAAGGGCGCGGCCGCCTCGTCGCCCCAGCGCTGCCGAGACGGCGGCGAGACGAAGGCGTCCGCGAGGTCCCAAGCCCTGACGCCGGCCTCGCCCGCGGCCCAAAGGCACAGGCGGGCGCCGCCGCAGGGAGCATCATCGCGGCAGCAGGCGAGCGCGCGGAGCGCGGCGCGGGCCTGCGACTCCCTGGGCGGGCGCGGGCGCAGCTCGAGCGGGGGCGGGCGGTCCGCGCCAACCGCGGCTCGCGCGGGAGGGCGGTGCGCGCGCGAGGCCGGGGTGGCGGCGAACTCCGGGAGGGAGCCCGAGTGGTGCGGCCCCGGAGGAGGGGGCCAGACGTCGGCGGTGGCAGCGGAGCGGGAGGCCGCGGCGGGGAAGGCGGGGAGGGAGTGGCTGGGATGGAGGAGATGCGGAGGGTGTGGGTGCGGGTGATGCGACGCCGGAGGCGCGCGGCTGCGCGGGTCGGAGAAGGAACCGGAGGCCGAGGCCGAGGGGGCGAGGGCGGGGGTGGAGGCGGGAGGGAGGGAGGCGGATCGTTGGGGCACGGGGGAGACGGCGGGACGGGGCGAGGTGGAGGGAATGGGGGCGGGGGCAGCGGGAGGGGACGAGATGGTGGCGGAGAGGAAGAAGTCGTCGGGAAGGTCGTCCCACGACGACGTGACGGCGGCGGGGGATGGGGAAGCGAAGGGGTTCGTGGCGCCGCTGGGATCCGCCATTGGGGAGATCGGAGGGGAGAGGGACAAGGGCCGCAGCGGGCAGGAAGCAACGCAATGCAGGCAGGCAGCAGCGGGAGCTGCGGAGGCCGCCGGAGGGGATATGCGTGCGTCAATGCCGTATCGGAGGAGAAATTTTGAAATTTGTCGCCCAATACGACAACCTCGGTACATTTGACACATAATTCGTCACCTCTTCAAAAATTAGTACAGGAGACGCGAATTTCTTGAAAATGAGGACTCTCACCTATTTCTACCTTCAGACCCTAGTGAAATGGCCATTCTGCCCTCATCTCCTTCAATCCGACCTCCTGACGTGTTGTCGGCGTCCTCCGTCGCCGCCCTTCTCGTCCCAATGTGCCGTTCGCACGACCGCCGTCGCCCCTCCTCCAGGTGCGCACGGGCATGGATCCTCCGCTAGCCGCCGCGATGGAGCACAAGCTGTGCGTGCGCAGCATCTTCTACGCGCGGACTGTGTCGAGGACGACGGCTACGAGAAGCTGCCACCGCCGGTCTCATTCTCGGAGCTACCGCGCCGCACGCGGAAGGAGGAGGAGGGGAGCGGAGCCCGACACAGCTGGAGCCGCCGCGCGTCCCGCGGGGGCTTTCCAGGGGCGACGGCTGCGCCGCCGCGCCACACGCGGAAGGGGGAGGAGGGGAGCGGAGGCCGACGCGGCCGGTGGTGGGCTGGTGGCGCGGGGCTGGCGTTGGAGGAGGAAGAAGATAGGGTAGAATGGTCATTTCACCAGGGGCTGAGGAGAGAAATAGAGGTGAGTCCCTCATTTTGAAGAAATGCACGTCTTCGGTCTGAAATTTTTTGAAAAAGTCACGAATTGAGTGCCAAATGTAGAGAGGCTGTCGAATTGGGTACTAAATTTCTAAATTTCTGGTTTCGGAGGGGACGAGATCCTCTGCAGTCACGCGTATGACTACTTTGTGCAGTCGCTCCATCTGAACTATCCCGCCGCGATCCAACGGCAAGCTCGTAAAAGTCATCTTCCGAGCCGCGCAGCAGCCAGTCAGAGCAGCCCATCTGAGCTCACAGCGCGAGCTCGCCGTCAACCATGTTTCTCTCGTCTCCTCGGGCGTCGTCGTCCCGAGCAGCCTGCGACTGCCCTCGCTCCCCGTCCGGGCTTTGGCGCTTGGCTGCGAGGTCGCGCTCCTTCTCCTCACGCTCCCACAGCCGAACCTCTCCCCCGCTCCTCCGCTGCAGCCTGCACCGGCTGCGCCTTCCTCCGCACGCGGCGTGCTGCGGCGCCCTGCGTGTTGCTCCAACCTCGCCCGTGTTGGTGGACCTCCTGAGGGCCCGAGCCGGTGGAGCACCAGACCACCCAGAGCAACGCTACAAAGCTCAAACTTGAAGATGTCGTGTGTTCTGTTATCCTGCTTGACTGATGTTATGTAAATTGTGCGTGTGGTAGCAAACTGCACAAATTTTGATTGTATATGAACTTAGGAAGTAGAAATAAGTCTGCAAAACTGAGCGGAGTCAAGTTTGGAGCTCTCATAGTATCAACGATTCTACACAGAAATCACAAGGAGAAAGTTTGAGATGGGCTTTGACATGTAAAAATGGAATCCCTGACATATAGGCCTAGTTAGAAAAGTGAGTGAAATTTTTTTAATGGACCGCGTGCGTAGAGAGAAGAAATGAATTGACATGGTTTTTTAGTGAGAATTTTGGTGGAACTTTAAGGAACTAAACAGGGTCATAGTTAACAAGTCTAAGTAGTTTTTGGACAAGAAAAAGTTGATTTGGATATTTAAAGTGGATCTAAAAAATTGAACTTGACATTGTTTTGGGTTGGATGTTCAACTGACGAGCAGTTTTAGAAGCTTCGGATAGAGGTCAAGAAAATATCTCAAGTTCAGAAATTTCATCTCCCATATCTTTGATCGTTGGAACAAATCTTCTATGTATGACTTGTAGATGATTGAGCCATCTACAACTTTGATTGAAGCCTTAAGGTGAACTGGTATGTGTTTTGCATCAGAATCGTCAAAGAAGGTGTTGACATCCGAATTTGGCAGGCTTGGACGGACCGGTCAGACCGATGGTCCCAACCGGTCAGACCGGTGTGGTCAAGTTGCTCAAAAGGAAATTTAGACTTCACCATTAGATAGGTCTCGTCGTGAAGATCAAGATTCATATGTGGAACGTCCAAATCGGAGTCCGAATGAAAGAGATATGCCTTCAGGAATATCTACACGTCCGGCGAGCCACACCGGTCTGACCGGTGCCCCTAACCAGTTTGACCGGTACCCCCGTGTCCGAACCAAATCAAGGAGTCCTGGTAGATTTAGACTTGTAAAATGATTTCCTTGCCCCACCCTATAAATATAAAGGACCACGACCGATTGAGATTCATCATCCAATCGATCAAATCAATTTACCTTTATTTGTCTCGTATTTACTTTTACCTCTTCCCAAACTTTTCCAATCTACTACTTGTTGTTCTTCCTTCGTCTCCGCGACGTCTGAAGGCGTTTTAGGTTGTCTTGCGGATTGAAGAGTATCTTGGCCCCCTAAGTGGGTTTTGAAAAGTTAATGACAAAAGCTTAAGTGGCTAATGCTAATTTGAGTATATGAGCAGATATTAAAATTACTAAAAGGCATCAAGGTGATTATCTAGAATATCCAAAAAGGAAGTGATGTCTAAAGAAGGATTCCACGAAGGCTTAATTATTTTATATTTTGAAATTGAGTCATAGGAATGTCGTACTATCAAGAGGGACATGAAATTTACTTTCCCTGAGTCGAAAAGGTGCTTTAGAGTAACTAACCAAACCTATAAGAGACACCTTGCACCAAACACTTCACTGGGTTACTGTTTTGGGTGCTAACCTTTGAAGTCCGGAGTTTCTGGGTTTTTCCCAAACATTCCGGACTTCCCCGGAGTTTCCGGACTTTCCCGGAGATTCCGGGTCTTAGAGCTGTAACGGCTCTATTTGGGTGAAGAGGTATAAATACCCCTTCAACCCCTTCCTTTCTCTCTCTCTTGCCTCATTTCGAACTGTAGCATTCAGAGTTCTTCTCTCCCTCCTCTTTACTCCCCTCGGCACTTGGTTGTTGAGATTTGGTGGGGATTAAAGAAGGAATTCAAAGCTAGAGCAAGTGAGAGTGCTAGTAAGCTGATTTCCCATCTCTAGAACACCTTGTTCGTCGCTTGGTCGGTGATTTCGTGTTTATTACTCTTGGTGCTTGGAGCTACTAGCTGGCTAGGCGTCACCTTGGAGCACCCAACGATTGTGGCTGCCGAAGGAAGTTTGTATTACCCTGACATTGAGTAAGTGGCTCTAGCTTGATCTTTGTGGTCGCTAGAGAGAGGCAAGTGACCTAGGTGTGAAGGTCCACCCTTTGTGGGTTCCTCAATAGAGACGTAGACCTCAAGGTGTGAGGTTGAACTCCGGTAACAAATCCGTGTGTCCCCTTGTGATTGTTGCTCTTGTTGTTTGCTTGTCTAGGGTTTGTTGCCGATCTACGTTTTGGTAAAGTTGCTGCAGGTTCTGGGTGGTGAAACAGGCTCCCTTCATCTCAGTGCATAACCTATTTTCATAGATTCGCTTTTAAGCAAGTTTAATTCTGTCGATTTAGTTTTCCCCCTTCAAAGCCCGGACAATCCGGACATTTTCCCGGATACTTCGGAATTTCTGGAGTATACAGAAAAATATCCGGAGACTCCGGACTTGGACATGACAATTTGGTTTTAAGTTGTAATTTTCAGGATCGACTATTCAGCCCCCCTCTAGTCGACTTCTAGATCCTTTCAATTGGTATCAGAGCCGGTTGCTCCGTTTGAAGATTAACCGCTTGGAGAAAAGAAATGTCGACCCCAACTAATCAAGCAACGCCGCCCGAAGGCGACTTGACCAACCCCGATGGTCATCAACCTCCTGTGCATACACTCGAAGTTCCTACGGGTGCAGCGGGAGGTACCGGTGGAGCAAGCACAAGCCATCGTCCGGGAAATGACGACGGTGGATCATCCTCCTCAAGCGATGATGACTTTAATGATGCAAGATCGAACCGCTCCACTCGTCGGTCTTCGGGAAGGGAGTTCTCCAAAATCCCTTTCGATTACTCTAACTTAGTCTTTGATAAACCATCGAGTTCCCACCACATTGGAAAGATACCCTAATTTGATGAAACCGGCTATTCCAAGTGGAAGAACTCGATGGAGGAGTATTTGATGGCGGTAAATCCCGCACTTTGGACTATTGTGAATAGGGGAATCACCTTTCCAAGTGGAGATGCTACCTTGATACAAGCTCAAGCAAATGAGATTCAACGCAACTATCAAGCTATTCGCATCATCAAGAGCTCACTCACCCCCGAAGAATATGACAAGGCTGATGGTTTGAAGTCCGCCAAAGATGTGTAGGAAACTCTCTTTATCAACCATGAAGGAACGAAGCAAGTTAGGGAAGGAAGAATTCGAGCTCTTGAAGGTGAACTCAACTGCTTTATCATCAAGGAAGATGAATCTCCGCAAGACATGTACAACCGCTTGAACAAGATCATCAACAAAATCAAGTCTCTTGGTAGTACAAGATGGGGAAGAAAAGAAGTGGTTGATAAGATCCTTTCTGCTTACATGGCTAGGGATGTTCAACTCCCTACACTCATTAGAGAGAAGATAGGCTTCAAGAAGTTCACTCCGGCGGATGTGATTTGTAGAATTGAAGAACATCTTATCACCGTCAAGGAGTCAAAGCTCTCACAAGAAATGTCAAAGATGCATGAACAACTTGAGAAAAACAAGGGAGTAGCTCTCAAAGCTTCAAGCAAAGACAAAGAGAAGAAGGCAAGGCTCATCATCCTCCAAGGCCGCGGTCGAGGAAGATAGTGATGATACCATGACTCCCGAGCAAATGGCTCTATTTGTGTAGAGGTTCACCAAAGTGATGAAGAAGAGTGGCTTCTTCAACAAGAACAAGGACAAGGACAATATCAAGACCAAGAGAACATCCAAGAGGCCATGTTTTGGGTGTGGTAAGGAGGGTCATTTCATTGCGGAATGTCCCAACATCAAAGAGACACCAACAAGTATGACAAGAACAAGAAGAAGGAAGTTGGTGAAGCTCATTTGGGTGAAGTATGGGATTCAAATGATGATAGCTCCGACTCCGATGATAAAGTGGGACTTGCCACCATATCCATTGCTCAACCCATTGGCAAGCCATCACTCTTTGGAGGTCTCACCGACGATGAAGATGACTTCACCCACACATGCCTCATGGCTAGGGGCACCAAGGTAGACACTAAACCTTCTCCCCTAGATGTTGATGATGATAATGATAGTGATGATGAATTTGAAAAAATGATCACTATTTTTGGCAAGAAGGCAACCAAAAGAATTTTGAACCTTCTAAATGAAATCAAGAATAGAGATGAGACTCTTGAGGTGCAAGAAGAACTCTTTAGACTTGAGCGAGAGAAAACCATTACTCTTGAGAATGTCCTTGTAATTGAAAAGAAAGGTTTCAAGGTGCAAGAGGGCTTGCTCAAAGAAAAAGAGAAAGAAATTCTTAGCCTTAAGAACTCTCAAGCTAAAGAGGCGATTGTAGTAGATGAATTAACTAGGAAGTCTTTCCTAGCTAAGGATGCTTGCACTAGACTTGAGAATGAAAAGGTTGAACTTCAAGAAAGCCTTAAATGCTTGAAAGCTAGTCACATTGCAATTGAGGTTCAACTTGATAATCTTAAGAATAGTGCTAAAACAACCTCTAATGATACTATCTCTAACTCAAATGATTCTACAAGTAATGGTTGTTCTAGATGCTATAAAATTGATATAAACGCTTGTGCCACTAACATTGCCGAGATGAATGCAATGAAGAAAGAGATTGCTCGGTTGTCAAACTCTCTTATTAAGGAAAAGAAGAAGGAACCTAAGAGAGGAGAGTTTGAGAACCATACTAAGAGCTTTGGTTCAAACTACATGAAGAAGTTTGGCTTCGAGAATGGAAAAGGGCTATGTAAGAATGAGTAAGGCTCCAAAGACCCTATCCCATTCATCAAGAACAACCACACAAGGGGTGTGAGAACAAGAAATGTGGTGCATGAGATGAAGCAATTGGGTGCCAAGGTTGAAGGTAAACAACCTAGGCTCAACACTCCCATCAAGTTCAAGAGCTCCAATGGCACATCCCATGAACCACAAGTCAAGACTAAAGTGGTACAAGCCAAGCAAACCAAGAAGCACAAGGCACATGCTTCACAAGATAATTTTTATGCCGATTATGTGTTGACTTGGAACCACAAGGGTAAGGTGGTGGCCAAGTATGTGGGACCCTGCACACAAGGTTCTATGATCAAAAGGAATGTGTGGGTGCCCAAAGTTCTTGTGACTAACGTGAAAGGACCCAACTCTAATTGGGTACCTAAAAAGCAAGCCTAATTTGTTTTGTAGGCATACTCCTCCGGTGGAACCAAATGAGTAATTGATAGTGGATGCACTAATCATATGACCGGGGAGAAGAAGATGTTTATGTCTTGTGAAATGATTGAACATCCTACGGAAAAGATTGCCTTTGGAGGCAATGGTGGTGGAACGGTTGTTGGTCTAGGTAAAATTGCTATCTCAATCAATCGTTCAATTTCCGATGTTTATTTGGTTGAATCTTTGGACTACAATTTGTTGTTCGTATCACAACTTTGTGAGATGGGCTACAATTGTTTGTTCACCAATGAGGGTGTGACCGTGGATGAGGCCATGGACCAGGGCCCACCAAGACCTCCAAAAAACGCAGTACGAACCCACGTACGGCGCACTTAACGGCTAATACGATGAGTATTAAGCCCCCGAGTACCCAAGAGGACGTACGACCTGTTTCCATTATGGATCGGAAGGTGGATGGCCCACGACCACCAACGCCTTCTCCTCCGAGTACATGGCGGCCTATACGACAAGTCTTCACCTCCGCCTCCGACTACTCTCTCGTACGAGTAGTCTCCGCTCCCTGTCCCCGACTACTCGTTCGCACGAGTAGTTTCCGTCACCGACCTGCGCGGGCTTCACGCGGAAGGCAAAGGGTGCGTGGGCCCCTCCTGGTTGAGATCCCGGGATCTCTGCGCACATTCCCCCGCGCACCGCCACACGTCCGCTCCACCGCAGCGGCCCACCCGGGCCTGGCTGATTTGGTGTCTGGATCCATCAACCCTGCCACGAACGGCACAGTGGCCATCGTACTATGAACGACGTGAGAAGTGTTGAGCAACGAACGACACAGTACATGATACACCCTAAGTATCGGAAGGTGCGACATAGACTACCTGCTCGCATGAGTAGTTTCACCGCCTCCAACTGGTTCAAGACTTCACCGCCAAGGCTGCAGGTATGCGGACCCCGTCCAGATCCCGTAATATCTGGGCGTGACAACCCGCACCCCGCCACGTGCCGGCCCCTCCGCGCCTGTCCGCCCTGACCAGGTCGATCTGGTGTCAGAGGGCGGGTCCGTCTGCGGCTCCACGAACGGGGCAGCACGCGTCGTACTACGGATGGCACGGGAAACGTTGTGCCACGAATGGCACATTGTACGCCACCCCCTATCCCTCGAACTCCATGGCATAGACCACTCCATCTCCACAGTACCCGGAAAAGACAAGTCCTTGTTCTGCTGACAGGAGTAGGATACGAATCCTACTTCCCGTACCCGACTAACTACTCAGAGAAGGGTGCGGGAAGCCCCAGGAACAACTACTTGGGACGCACGACTCAAGGAAAACCTACACCGTCACCTGAGGCACCGTAACAGTTCTTTGCCGCTCCACCCTGACAGCCCGACGCGGGAGGAGGACGTCCTACACTGTAATCTAGCTTACACTCGCAATGTAGCCCCCCTGAACGTCTCCCTTGTGACTATAAAAGGGGATGAGAGGGGCACTTGCAAGACATGTTCGTTACCACCCCCACACGCACTTAGTATCGATATCTCATCTCATACATCCCCACAGACGCACTCACACTCACGTACGCAGAACCCTGCTACAAGAATCACTTAAACGCCAGGGACTTGGGCTCGAAACCCTCTCCCGACCTGTTTGTACCCCCTACTGCAAACTCCTGAGCATAAAGAACACTTCCTCTCAGACTGGACGTAGGGTATTCCTCTTCGGAGGCCCGAACCAGTATAATCTCGAGTTTCTCTTGTGCAACCGTGCGGATCGGTACACGCGTTCTTATCAATTTACTTGCCGGCGGTAACAAACCCCGACAACCGTCTTTAGAAGAGGCGATGACCCCATTGCTTTTAAGGGTGAACTCAAGGGAAGGCTCTATTTGTTGGATTTTTCATCAGAGAAAGCCCAACTTGATACATGCTTAATGGCAAAGTCTAGCTTGGGTTGGCTTTGGCATCGCTGGCTAGCCCATGTTGGGATGAATAATCTCAACAAACTTTTAAAGGGGGAGCACATCCTAGGACTAACAAAAGTTCATTTTGAGAAAGATAGAATTTGTAGTGCTTGTCAAGCCGGAAAGCAAGTTGGTGCTCCTCACCCCTCCAAGAATGTACTCACCACTACAAGACCATTGGAATTGCTTCACATGGATATCTTTGGTCCCGTGGCCTATGTTAGTATTGGAGGAAGGAAGTATGGATTTGTCATTGTTGATGATTACTCTCGGTATACATGGGTATTCTTTTTGCATGACAAGAGCAAGGTTCATGATGTATTCAAGAAGTTTGCAACTAGAGCCCAAAATGAGTTTGATGTGAAGATCAAGAGAGTAAGAAGTGACAATGGCACCAAGTTCAAGAACACTAACATTGAAGAGTATCTTGATGGTGAAGGCATTGGTCATGAATTCTCCATCCCATACACACCTCAACAAAATGGGATAGTGGAGAGGAAGAATAGGACTCTCATAGAAGCCGCAAGAACCATGCTTGATGAGTACAAGACTTCGGATAGTTTTTGGGCGGAAGCGGTCAACACGGCTTGTCATGCTATCAACCGTTTATATCTTCACAAGCTTCGGCACAAGACCGCTTATGAACTCCTAACCGGTAAGAAGCCCAATGTGTCTTACTTTAGAGTGTTTGGTTGTAAGTGCTTCATTCTCAACAAGAAGCCCAAGAACTCTAAGTTTGCACCTAATGTTGATGATGCTATTTTTCTTGGTTACGCCTTAAATGCTCACGACTATCGCGTTCTCAACAAAACTACCAGTTGTGTTGATGTAGCGTGTGACGTGACATTTGATGAATCTAATGGCTCTCAAGTGGAGCAAGTTGATGAAGTGTGTGTAGGCAAGGAAAAGACCTCTGCAAATGATATCAAGAAGATGGCCATAGGTGAGATCAAGCCTCAAGAAGAATATGAGGAAGACGAAGTCATTGAAGCAACACCAAATGTTACAGCCGCTGCGAAGTCCGGAGACTCCGGAGAAAACTCCAGAGAATCCGGGCATCCCGGAGAATCTGGACATCCCGGAAACTCCAGAGATTTGTCCGGAGATTCCGGACCCTCTGATGGTGCTGCTCAAATTCGTCAAGAAGCTGAAGAATTGATTCAACAAGACACTTCTGAACCACACCCAAGAGTTCGTCAAAGTATTCAAAGAGATCATCCAGTTGACAACATTCTTGGAAGCATAAGAAGAGGGGTTACTACAAGATCAAGATTGGCAAAATTTTGTGGGCACTACTCTTTTGTGTCCATGATTGAACCTCTCTCTGTGGAAGAAGCTCTTCAAGATGCTGACTGGGTGATAGCCATGCAAGAGGAGTTGAACAACTTCACTCGGAATGAAGTCTGGTCCTTAGTGGAACGCTCTAAGAAAAATGTAATTGGAACAAAATGGGTGTACCACAACAAACAAGACCAGGATGGGGTAGTGACCAAGAACAAGTCAAGGTTGGTTGCCAAGGGCTATACTCAAGTTGAAGGCTTGGGCTTTGGAGAGCCTTATGCATTGGTAGCAAGACTAGAAGCAATCAATATCTTGTTGGCTTTTGCTACTCATCATGATTTCAAGCTCTTTCAAATAGATGTCAAGAGTGCATTCTTGAATGGCCCAATCTCCGAAGAAGTTTGTGTTGAGCAACCACTGGGCTTTGAAGACCCTCAATTCCCCAACCATGTCTACAAGCCCCATAAGGCGCTCTATGGTCTTAAGCAAGCACCTAAAGCATGGTATGAATGCCTTAAGGAATTTCTCCTAAGGAAAGGCTTTGAAATAGGCAAAGCCGATCCTACTCTTTTCACTCGCAAAGAAGGAAATGATTTATTTGTGTGCCAAATATATGTCGATGACATCATATTTGGTTCTACTAACAAAGCTTGGGCGGATGAATTTAGTAGGATTATGACTAAGAGATTCGAGATGTCCATGATGGGAGAGTTGAAGTTCTTTCTTGGTTTTCAAATCAAGCAACTCAAAGAAGGCACGTTCATAAGTCAAACCAAGTACACTCATGACATGCTCAAGAAGTTTGACATGGACAAGGCCAAGCTCATCAAGACCCCAATGCCATCCAATGGACATCTTGACTTGAATGAAGATGGAAAAAGCGTGGATCAAAAGGTATATCGCTCCATGATTGGATCCTTGCTTTACCTTTGTGCATCTAGGCCCGATATTATGCTTAGTCTATGCATGTGTGCAAGGTTTCAAGCCAATCCTAAGGAATGCCATCTCATGGCTGTTAAGAGAATCTTTAGGTATTTAGTACACACTCCTAACCTTGGTTTATGGCACCCAAAGGGCTCCACTTTCAATCTACTTGGCTATTCTGATTCGGACTATGCCGGTTGTAAGGTAGATAGAAAGAGTACATCCGGGACTTGCCGATTCCTTGGAAGGTCCTTGGTATCTTGGAGTTCCAAGAAACAAAATTTTGTTGCCTTATCCACCGCCGAGGCCGAGTATGTTGCACCCGGCGCTTGTTGTGCTCAACTACTTTGGATGAGGTTCACTTTGAGGGACTTTGGTTGTACGTTTAGCAAGGTGCCAATCTTTTGTGACAATGAGAGTGCCATCAAGCTAGCGAATATCCTTGTAAACCACTCAAGAACAAAGCACATAGACATAAGACACCACTTCTTGAGAGACCACGAAGCCAAAGGAGATATCGCTTTAAGTCATGTGAGCACCGAAAAGCAACTAGCCGATATCTTCACAAAGCCTCTTGATGAACTAAGGTTTTGTGCTTTGAGGAGTGAATTGAATATCTTGGATTCTCGTAACTTGGCTTGAGATCATGCACATACTTGAGTGTTCTTAGATCAGGAATTTGTCAAAAGAAAAATGATTGAAAAATTTTGTGTTTTTGATTTTTGAAATATTTGGATCTTCATTAGGTTCAACACTTGGACTATTGTTTCCATTGCTTGATTGTTGGCTAGTACCAAGTGTTGAACTTCTCGAGCTCACATATATTACAAACTTAGACTCCAAATCTATCTCTCAATCAAATTCCTTGAAAATTCTGTGGCTGATAGCCAGGGGGAGCGGAGTCTCCGACCTGAGCCCGGACATTCCGGTTTTTCCGGAAACTCCGGACTCGGCCCGGATACTCCGGGTTGTAACAGGTTTCTATTTAAATCGTGTTACCATGGTGAAACCTTAGCTCTTTACCTTTCTACCGTGTGCGGCCACCCCTTTCACCCTTCTCCTCCCTCCCGGTCGCCCATGGTGCTCTAGGGTTTCCACCCCTATCTCTCCATCCTCCTCCATCTCGGGTAGGCCCCTCCCCCCACCGGCCGAACCTCCTGCTGCTGCTCTCCAACGCACCCACACCCGGAGGAAGCCTCCCTCGCTGGTGGTTCGTGGAAGACAAGCAAGAGGGCTCCTCCCTCTCAGATTCAAGTTGACCTCAAGGAGTTGAAGCTTCTCGCTATGAGGACTCAAGGGTTGTGCAAGGAATCGTGCATTGGAAGCACCCCCTCGGTCTCCATCTCTTTCCTAAGGTACCCATGGTCTTTTTGCCCGATCTCTCTCTCTCGGATGAAACTATGGATATCTCTTGCATAGCTAGTCTCCTTATCTACTAGGGAACCTGGATCTACAATATCTTGAGTTTTTCATGGTTATCTCGAGCTGCATTGTGGTTTAGGGTTTCGGCTGTGAAACCCGAAATCTCTGGACTTTCACATCTAGATACTCTGGATTTTCCGAAATATCCGGACAAATTTCTGGAGACTCCGGGGTTTGCAACTGAAACCTCAAATTACCTTGTGGCTTACGTTTTCGTGAACTCTCTCTTATGTGTGGTTTCCTCTCTATGATCAGATCATGAGGGTGAAGCATGATTCCGGAGCACCCGCCACTCAAAGGCGCACCAAGGCAAGGCATGACCCCACCACTCTACGGGTCGTCCAAGAGACCATGGGACAAGGAACCTCTCAGCGTAGTGCCAGAGCAAGAAGGGGTGATCCTCTTCCTTCATACTATGAGAGTGGTGAAGAAGAAGAAGAAATTGAGGAGCAAGAAGGGTGTGAAGATGATGATGATGAAGTGAGTGATGAGAACTATGAGCATCCTGATGAGCCACCTCGCCGTCATGGAAAGGGCCTTGCAAAAGAAAAGCCTCGCTTCAAACCTCATCCCAAGAAGAAGCACACCGCCCCATACATTGTCCAAAGCCGTCCCGTTCCCCATTCCTCCCTTCCCAAAAACCGAGCCACTCCTTACTCTCACATCTGTCCCAAAACTTCTCCTAGACTCATCACTACCATCCCATCCGATGTGAGGAACATCACCACTATTGGTGGTCGATTTCCATCAACCTAGCCACATGTTTACCTTCTATGTTGGTATTAATTTGATATTCACACTAACGATCCTAACCCTCATTATATGTCAAGTTCGCACTGGTGCATGGTATTTGGAATTTATTGTTTACACAGGGATTAAGTGCCTAAATGAGGACTTCCGGATAAAGTTCATCAAGGGTTTTACGAGAAGATCATGGACCCTGGGACAAGTCAAGATACAAGATGAACATGACTCCAAATGAACCAAGGACTAAAGCGTGAAGCCGAGAAGTGTCGAGGACCTAGACGGAAGATGTGATAGTTCATACGCCAATCACCCTTATCTAAACCGCGAGGAAAATGACGTCAAGGACCCACATTCAACTCGGCAAAAAGTCAGGAAGTCGCGAGAAGCGTCTGGAAGAAAGTCGGGGCCGAACTGGGCCGAACTGGGCCCAGGTCGGCCGGCCCAGCCCATTCCGGGCCCGGTTCGGCGCCCCTTTGACCTAGATGACCTTTGGGCTATTTATAGTCCCCGTGCCTCGAGCCACAGATCAAGCCATTCGTCATCTGCCGCCGAGGAGCAGAGAAGAGAGGGACACCCTTCCGGAGAGGAGAGGGTCGAGATGGTTGACTAGGGTTTCCCTACCCGACGTGGGAACCTTGCATGGTAGACCACGTCGGAGTTCTAGAAGCTAGGATCAAGATCAAGGTAGGATCCCGGTGGTGATGTTGTCCATGTATTATACTTCATGTTGAATTTGCAAGATTGAATCCGATTTCTAGCGATCAAGTGCTTTCACTACGACTTTGTCTTCGTTTGGGTTTTCTTATTCTCCAATCTATTCCGCACATAGATTGCATAGGATGTTCTTGTAGCCATGGTGGCTAGAGGTGCATACCTGACCTACCGAGCGTTTTCAACACGTTCCTCGTGAATGTGCTCTTAGGTTCACCTACACAATAAGCGGGACATCATGACAAGATGCTGATCACGTGTACGGTAGGTGCCTTCGAGGGTTGGAACGGAAGCCACGATTTAAAGAGGCTTTTAATGAGATTCGTTTGCTTTATTCTTCTTGGTTTTGCAACTTCAACTAAGGACCCAATCCAGTCTCTAGATTGGTTTTGCCTCCCCTTCCTTTCTCTTGATACCTCCAATGTTTAGTAGATTAGATGTGTTTTCATGGTTCTTCCATAGATTAGATGCAAAAACCCTTGTCAAGATCAAAGTGTTTTCCGCTTATTAGATTGGATCTTGCATTACACATTGTTCCACAGATTCGATACCTTGGGTTCACTACTCAAGGGAAGAAGGGTCCCTTGACTACGACGAGGGATTTGTCCGCTTGCAAGTCCAAACGAACTTTGATACAACAATCAACCGTCAATAAGCCCCTTTTTCTGGCGCCATTGCCGGGGAACAAGTAATCAAGATTCAATCTTGTATTGCGTTTGTGAATATTTTCAGTTTTTCTCTTGATTTTTCTTTTGCATCTCTTGATTTTGATCATCCTCAATAAAAAAAATCAACCTAATCTAGGGTTTTGCTAAACCCTAGTTTTCTTTTAGTTGTTGTATATATATTTGGATAACCCTAATGGGAGGTGGACGGCTACATCTCCAACAAAAAAAACATATATTTTGTGGATGGTCTAGAAAAATTTTGCAGGCAAAGGTGACGTGCAACACGAAGATCTAAAAGCGGAGGCCGGACATCGTCGAAATCTCCAAGAGAAACTCCACCTCCAAGATCAAAAGGAGATCAACCTCATCCGCCACTAATCCTAGGGAGATCGTTCCTCAAGACCGTCGAAGCAACAATCGACGTCGGCAAGGGGGAGATCAAGTGATGGCGAGAGGAGTGCATTCAAGTTAACCACGATTCAAGGTATGTAACATGGTCAATATAAAATACATTCTACCTCATCATTACATCAGAAGAGAGGAGCCAAAGGAGAATGAAGCGGAGACACAAAAGATGTTGCATCCTTCAAGACCAAGAATCAACACCCGCCTGTGAAGACCAAAAAGATGACTAAGCCGAAGAATAAACCTACACCAAAGCCTAGAATGGTGTAGAAGTGGGGTCCCCAAGATTGCAACACCCACAAAGAGCGTTGATCCGAAGTGAAGAAGAGAAAAAGTCTAGCTATAGACTATAAACGAAGCGCTTTCCGGGAGGCAACCTGTTTGTCGAGTCAAGAATAAGCTACCGGGAGGACAACCCGATCAAGAGTCAAGCTACCGGGAGGGCAACCCGAAGAATTTTCTGAATTTCAGGTAAGTGAGTCTTAGAATTTGCTACGCAAAACATTTTATTAACTCTTAAGTGGTTGAACAAGTTTCGGAGAACCTTTTGTTTGCTCAGTCGTTTTATTTGGATTTTTTGATCATAACCCAATGACATGAGCCATCCTATGTTTTATTTGCCTCTTTTGGAGAAGCTCGTGCCAAAAATTCAGATCCTATCCAAGCCTTTCATCTTCTCCATGATGTTAAGGTTGGCTAGTTTTCTTGACATCTACCGGTTTCTCTAGAATTAGAATTTTTCTAAGCCCCATTGGGTTTATTTTTATTCAAAATCTCTCTCTCATGTTTGGCCAAAATTAGAACCTAAACCTATGCCCCCACGGTCAAGTCGGAGGAGCTTGCTATCAATTAATGAAAGCAATCAATCCCGGTGCAACCAAAATAAATTTTACAATTGTTTCGGATGCCTAAAATCTCCTCTAATGATATATTTGGACTCATCGCTAGCGCTGAGTTAATTTTTAAAATTTTCAAAATTAGAGGAGTAATTAGCATCTAAACATGATTAAGGGGAGGTCTTTGAGTTTGATTAACATATAGTGCTCCATGATGCATCGCAAGAAGGCATCCATTGTTTGGCATCTTGGGCACATGCAAAGGACAAGCATGGGGAAGCAAGGGCTTTGTTTTGCAGGAAATTAGTGGAAGCACATGAGGCAAGGGAGCAAAGAAGTGAAACAAAGCAAAATAATGGAGGCGGAACCACGTAAGCAAAGGAGTGGTTGTGAACGTTTGGGCGATGGAATCTCATGGGTCACGCGGACACATGGTAAGAAGGGAGCAAGAAGCATCTCGAAGAAAACTGGAGGCGAAAAGACTAGGAGGCCCCCTAGGCCGATCGGCCTAGGCCGGCCGGCCTAGCCTCCATTGATGACCCCCGGTGGTCCCCTTCGCCTGGTAAGTATTTTATCCATTTGTTTATTCGTGTTCTTGAGTTCATTGCCCATAAGTTCCAGAAACAACCTAGAATTTTTTTTGAGTTCCATGGGGTTGTAGGATCTTGTCATGTAATCGCCAATCCTTTTGCTTTCTATCTATTGTTCATGTTGATGATGCTTTGATGATTAAGGTTAGCTACCTTGCTTTCGGGGTTGCTCCTGTAGATCACGTCAACATATCATGTCACACCTCAATACATTGGTTTAGCTTCACCACAATAGGCGGTTGCATGTTCAAGTATTCATAAACCCTTTGGGAAAACATCACTCCTATCTTGTGCACCTCACACTTCACCCTAACAATAATAAACTCCGCCCTCCATATTCTTTCTTTGTGTGTATTTCCACTGGCGAGAAACCCCCGGGGGAGTTGTTTGTGACTTTGTGCAGCAGAGAGGCCATGAACATATCCTCGGAAGGAAGACGCGTTCATCATCATTGAAGGTCATCATTCATCCACTCCACCACCATACACTCTGAGGCATTCCAATGGATTCATCATGAAGATGGAGGATGTCAGGGGGTGAGACCTGGACAGATCCGCTAGGGGTTTACCCTAGAGGTTTGCAGGTTAATAGAGGATCAGGACCTAAGAGCGTAGGTGGTAGTCCACGTGGTGAACTCGGAACTAGGCGAGTATGGCGAAGAACACGGGGAGACAAAGGGTTTAGACTGGTTCAGGCCTCCGGAGAGTAAAACCCTACGTCCAGTTGCGGTGGTGGATTATGCGAGAGGATGAAGATCTGCCCAGAGGAGGGCGTCCCAGGCCGCCTTATATTGGCCGACGACCTTGGGCTACAAGTTGGTTTCCATGTATCCTAGTCGGTTACAACAGGGAAAGCTTATCCGAGCTGGACTGTCTTGTCTTGTACACCAAGTATCTTTACATTCTTGGGCCCGCATGCCAGGTCGGGCAGGACCTACTGACAGGTCGGCGGGTCTTCTGGCAGGTCGGGCCCGCCTGTCGGGGACGGCTGAGACCCTGGTCGGTGGGGACCCATGGGTACCCATGTCTCTCAAGCCCCCGATCGACGTGTAGGCATAGGGCCGAGACGAAGTCATGTCGAAACTTGGCGAAGGCGTGGCGTCGTCAAGGTCGTGTAGGGTGCACGGGGATCCAAAAAAGAAAAAGCCCTCTGATGCGCACACGAAGTCGAACATCGAGCTCCTGGAATATGATTCCAGAAGGTCGAAGTGAAGGCGAGACGCCGATCTTGAAGAACCGCTGACCTGACCTGGATCAGGTGACATGAAGTAGCTTCTGTGACCTTCAGAAAGGTCGCCATGCCGACCGTAGGTAGGTCGAGCAGAGGAGTAACGGAAGCAGGCTTCCGGTAGGTCGATGCGACCTGGAGAAAATAGGGCGTCACAAGATGCACTAGTGTAGTAGCCCCCGAGCAGTAAAGCGACCAGAATGGCTGGTTTGATGCTCCGAAGAAGAAGAAATAAATATCCGAACCTACAGCCTTCTGCTCAGGGAACAGGACTGTGCTCTGTGAAACCAACCCAATAGGACAAAACACTCTGGAATCTTGCAGAAGTCATCAGACACCAAGACTGACATGACCTGAGTCATGGGCGCACTATACGGTCACGTGCCTGCTCCCTCGTAAGGCACAAGCTGCTGTCCACTCGCAAGGGACAAAAGCACCAAGATGTGACTAGGTAGGGGAAATGCGCGCTGACTGTCAGAGCTGCAGTGAGGTCTGGTGACCTGAAGTAGTCAACGACGGAGATGCCTGGAGGTCTGGCGACCTGAAGTGGACGACGACGGAGCCGTGAGGAGGTCTGAAGACCTAAAGAAGGCGACGACGGAGCCGCCAGGAGGTCCGTAGACCTAAAGAGGGCGACGACGGAGACGCCGGGAGGTCTGGCAACCTGAAGTAGGCGACGACGGAGACGCCGGGAGGTCTGGCGACCTGAAGTGGGCGACGACGGAGACGCCGGGAGGTCTGGCGACCTGAAGCAGGCGACAACGGAGACGCTGAGAGGTCTGGCGACCTGAAGTAGGCGACGACGGAGACGCCGGGAGGTTTGGCGACCTGAAGGGGGCAACGACAGAGACACCGGGAGGTCTGGCGACTTGAAGCAAGCGACGACGGAGACGCCGGGAGGTCTGGCGACCTGAAGTGGGCGACGACGGCCAAGGGCCAATGTCCGTATAGCTATTGAAGCCTTTTATATACACATTTGTATGACAAATGGTGTGTTCGAGTAGATGTAGAGGCGCCCGGGCGGCAATGGTATGGCTACCAAGGTCCCAGCTGGGCTGTATTAGCACGTCGACCTCTAGGAGGCCTCAAGAAACGACAAATGGTCCGTGGCAACCTGGATCGCCACGGCTGTTGTGCAATGGCACAACGTAGGTAGTCAGCCTGAAAAATCTAGGTCTACGTGACCTAGAAGGCAGCAAGGCCTTAGCGACCTCAGGGAGGGGCTACATGACCAGGAGGTCGCCAACGAGCAGTAGAGCCATTAAGCACGGGGCCGTTGGTGTGATATTTTATCACTGTGGGTCGTTGTGACCTAGGAGGCAGCGGGGCATTAGCCACTTCAAGGAGGAGCTACATGACCAGGAGGTCGCCAACGGGCAGTAGAGCCATTAAGCACGGGGCCGTTGGTGTGGTATTTTATCACAATGGGTCGTTGCGACCTAGGAGGCAGTGGGGCCTTATCAACCTCGTGGAGGCGATGCGATAGACCCAGAGGTCGTTACTCGGTCAGGAGACCTTGAAGCAGATATCCATCGTAGTATGGCAGGGGGGCTTTGGACCTAAGGTCTCGCAACCACACGACTTAAGGATGCGCATAATGAGTAAAAGACATTTAAAGGAAGAACGCACATAAGTAAATTAAACCCCTCAGGTCTAACGACCCTTAGATTGGCAAAGCCAAGCCCTCGAGCATATCAAGGTCGGCTATACCAAGCCCCTGAGTGTGTCGAAGGGGGAGAGAAAATAAAGTAGGAAAAAGCATATAAAGTAGGTTGGCGAAAGTCACGAAGACCGAGATGATCACCGTAAGAATATTTAATTGAAACTGGCACTTAGCTTGGGTGTGTCGTGGCTGACGGGGTCGTCGTGGTCGGTGGCCACGAGCTAAAGGCGTGCCGAGATCGGAACATCAATGAGGTCGGCGATGCACCATTGGAGGTCGGTGGTCCCGTACGCGTCGATGCAACAGGTCGCCGGAGCGAGCTGAAGCCACGCCGAGTTGTCGAAGTAGTCACCGGCGCGAGCTGGGCCCGTGCCGATGGAGCTCATGGTACCAAAGATTTCAGCAGCAAGGTCGAGGTGGCCGGACAGCTGCAAATGTGGACGGGGTGGTCGACGATGCGAGCTGGAGCCGTTGAAGACGTCGTAACAGGTCGGGGTAGCCGGCAACGCGAGTAGAATCATTGTGGTCCTGTTGTCGATGTAAGCGCCGAGCTGCACGAGTGGCCATGGGAGGTCGGCGGTTTGTTGTTGACGAAGCGAACAGGTCGCTGTAGGCGAAGCTGTCAACGACGTGTTGACGACGTGGACTGCATGAGCAACGGTGTGGTGCTGTCGCCGTCGAAGCTTCCGCCAGTGCCAAGGGCACACACAAACCGTACAATCTTTCATCAGATGCCTGGTACATGGCAAGTTGTCATACGGAGGACCTTGCATGCATCATGATTGGATGAATTACGTATTAGAAGAAACCTTGCCGGCCAAACATATAGAAAGGAGTAAGAAAAAAGAAAGAATTTTAGAAGAAAATCTTCCCTGTTAGACGCTCAGGTGCCTGTTGGACACGTAATCGATGCAAGCAGTCCAGTACGTTCTGGCTTCCATACGAAGTAATCGAGGTAACCGGTGACGTGACGACACAACCTGGGGTTGTGCTCAAGACACCGAGGAAGTTGTGCTGAAGACACCGAGGAAGTCAGTGGCGAGGTCGAAGTGGTGTGGCATCGTTGCAGGTCACCGAGTCGTGAAGCTGTGCCGAGCACAGGAACCGGGAGCCGCGACGTATGGTGTTGGTGTTGTAGTGCACCGAGTTGACGAACCCTGGCGGCGGACGCACATCACCCCGTCATCACAGTCATTATGTACAGACCAAGGGTGCATGTACACCTCACGTAGCAATAACAAAAAAAAACTCGTGAGATGCCGTGATGAACAACTTGGAATAGAAAAATAGATTAGAGAAAAAACCTGAAGGTAACTTCTCTAAATACGTGTTGTAGATTGATTTGCCGAGCTCCACTCGGACATGTAGAGGCCTAGGAATCTGTTGCCGGCGTGAACCGATCCAACTCCATGCCTGCGCGGCTAGAGCCCACGCGCATCTGCTATCGTCCTAAGCCCGGGACACACGTGCTTTGGGAGAACCAAATCACCCGACACCGGTGCATGGAGGCCGGCCGGAGCCCAGGACGCGTTAGAGACAAACGCATCACCCCGTGCATGGAAGTCGAAGCCCAGGGTGATACGTGTTACCACCACCGAGCTGCATCTAGGGCATCGTCACCCGGAGGCCGACGTGCAGCGAAGCGCAGCGTATCACTGGATGACGATGAGGCCGTCAGCCAAGCGGACCGCATCTCGTCGACTTGACGAATCTGATGATGACGAAGTCGTCGTAGGGTTGGGCGAGTGGGTCGCCCGAAAAATTTCTTGCGCACGCCATCTGCACAACGAAGACGTCGACCTCGCGATTAGATCGGAGGGCGGCGACGAGGAGGTCGCCGTCGAGGAAGTTCTTCGTGCCGTTGCCAAAGATGACGCTGGGTCCGGCCACCATGCTGCACAGCGAGCTCCCGATCACCCCTACCTGGTGCGCCAACTGTTAGGGGGTGAGACCTAGACAGATCCGCTAGGGGGTTACCCTAGAGGTTTGCAGGTTAATAGAGGATCGGGACCTAAGAGCGTAGGTGGTAGTCCACGTGGTGAACTCGGAACTAGGCGAGTATGGTGAAGAACACGGGGAGACAAAGGGTTTAGACTGGTTCAGGCCTTCGGAGAGTAAAACGCTATGTTCAGTTGTGGTGGTGGATTATGCGACAAGATGAAAATCTACCCAGAGGAGGGCGCCCCAGGCCGCCTTATATTGGCTGACGACCTTGGGCTACAAGTTGGTTTCCATCTATCCTAGTTGGTTACAACAGGGAAAGCTTATCCGAGCTAGACTGTCTTGTCTTGTACACCAAGTATCTTTACGTTCTTGGGCCCGCATGCCAGGTCGGGCAGGGCCTACTGACAGGTCGGCGGGTCTTCTGGCAGGTCGGGCCTGCCTGTCGGGGACGGCTGAGACCCTGTTCGGTGGGGACCCATGGGTACCCATGTCTCTCAGAGGAGGAGGAGGAGAAGCTTGGACGTCTTGAGAGGAGGATTGTGCCAAATGTTGACTTCAATGACTCCAAGTGTAGGATGCTACTCGGATATCAAATCTTGAGAAACCTTGGATGGGAGTAATTCTTTAATGGAGTTGGTGTGACTACTCGCAAGGAGCTTGCCTTGGAAATTCTTATACATTGGCACCGGTCATTAATAAAGGGGTGTCGTGCCTCTCATTCCGCCTTGAAGATAAAGAGCAACTAGTTCCTTATGGATATATTGGAGAACTACTCGGTTACAAGAAGGAAGCCCCGGAGCAAGTTGATGACCAAGAAAATATGTTAGAAGGATTTTTGGGGAATGATTTCGGGAGAAGATAACAAGGAGCCCAAAAATTTCTCCTTGTTGAGATTTCTTTGGGATCGAGTACATAAAGCAAGGAAAATTTATTAGTGGAGATGAGAGGATAAGGTACAAGTTGACAAAGATTAATGTTCCTCTTCCCAACATGAGGTTGAGATTGAATGAAGACAAAATTGGTTAGGGGAAGGATTTCTTGCACCGGCAAAGAAGATTAAAAAGGAAGTATGCCAATACAAGCATGGGGGAGTGGGGCAGCCATGCCAGCACATCCTCCACCATACATGGCGCCTAACGAATATTTCATGGCACCCCATCCAAACCAATGCAAGTCAAATGGAAGAAGGGACCACAAACATTGCCTATCAAGTTGGTCGCCTTCACATATCACCGCTGGAATAATTTTGAGGAGGAACGGTGCAACCATGCTACAAGCAAGATCATCAATATCAACCACCGTAAGATGAAGAATGGAGAAGGAGGAAGAAAAAAAAATAATGATGCCTTCAACTTCGGTTCGATTTTCGCTCTCCTTTTCTTCATTTTCAGCTTTTATGCAAGTTTATATGTGCGTAGCATTTTCTATTTTTATTTATTTTCAGCATGTGTTTTAGTAGTAGTGTTTGCTTTAAATCAACATGAATAAAGTTTGCCACCAAGTTCATCACCTTTAGTGAAGATAAAAAGTTGATGCCATGTTGATATGTGATGATCGTTGCCGCTTTGCTCGATCTTATGCTTGATTTATGCATGTTTAAGCTAGTGCTCTCTTTTAATATGAATCTGAAATTTAATTAAATGCTAGCCTAATCTTGTGTGGAGGTTATGATAACTCAAGTCCCATAGTTCTTTTTTGTTGCTCTCAACTTTGAATGAATCAAAGAACCTTTTTATTCTCAAAAAATAAGTTATGCTAACCTTGTCATGAGTACCACTTGTATTTTGCTTACCCATCCAAAGCCTAAATTTACTTGAGTGCAAAACATTAGTATATACAAGATTTATTTTTGGGTGCATTAATTCAAGGCCTGATTTCTCTAGCCCGAGACTAAGAAGCTGGTCATTCCGTTTTTGCGTATCGTTCTTTATGCTAGCCCTTCTATCCGTGCATTGTGAGTTTCCACATTGGGAATTTTGCAAACCTCGCCGGATATCTAACCAAAACCCAAATATATCTTTTTTGTGTTCACCTCCTTGACCACAACCCAATATATGAGTATGGATGAATATTTTGAGGAAGATTACAAGGAAGGAGTTTTCGAGTACCTCTCTCTAAGAAAATATGAGAGCTTCAATTTTCACCTTGGCATATTTATCACCTCTTTTGCCCGAGGATGAGCAAACGTCTAAGCAGGGGGGGTTGCTAAGGAAGTGCTAGTATAGTCTAGAGTTCAAGGGGAGCAAATAAAAAAAAGAAAGAAAAAAAAGAGAAAAAGTATGATGAAAGAAAAAAAATGATGAAAAAATGATAAAGAAGAAAAAGTATGATGAGAAAAAGAAAGAAAGAAGAAAGAGAAAAATAAATAATAAAGCTCCCCGGTTCTCTAGCTATGTTTAGTGCTTTTTGAGTTTTCAAGAGGATTCAAGATCAAGACCCATACTCATCTTTCCAACCATGTGCAATCCGATAACGAGGACTTCGTTTGTGCCTCGGGATCACTCTTGGCCACATGCACATGTCCACCTATCTAAAAGTGTGTGTGTTCATCTCTCCCCCTCCTTGATAACATTATTTTTCCAATGACCTTTTTGACAAGTCTCGGTAAGACCACGAGAAGTGTTGACGGTCAATTTCCGTCAACCAAGAGCACTTGTTACACTTTGGTTTGAGCTTTGATTTATAACTAACCCACCACTAGGCACACTAATGATGTAACAAGTTCGCACTTACAAGTGGTTTTTGGAGTGTGTTGTTTACGCAGGAATTAGGTACCTAAATGAGGACTTCCGGGTGGAGTTCATCTAGCACTTTGTGAGAAGATCACGAAGCCCAGCACGAGTCAAGACACGAAGTGAACATGACTCCAAATGACCCAAGGACCGAAGCATGAAGCTGTGAAAGTCCAAGGACCTAAACAGAAGATGCGGGAGTTCGTACGCCAAGTACCCTTATCCAAACCGCCGGGAAAACGACGTCAAGGACCCACATGGACTTCGGCAAATATTCAAGAAAGCACGAGAAGCACCGTGGAGGAAGATGGGCCCGAACCGGGCCGAAACAGGCCTGGGCCGGCCGGCCCATGCTGACCGACCTAGGGTGTTCTGGGCCCGGTTCGGCCTACCTTTGACCTACATGCTCCTCGGCTCATTTATACCCCCCGCCTCTGACGGCCGCCACATCAATTCATCAGAACTCGGCGAAACCTAGAAGTGAGCACCAGAGGGAGACAACAGCCGCGAGTCCTCAAAGTTGTCTAGGGGATGGCCTAGGCCAACCCTAGCCGCCATGGACGCCCTGCGTGGTTGTGCCATGGTGGAGTTCCGGAGCTAGTTGAGGTCATCAATGGTATGTACTCGGTGGTGATGATCCAAACGCATCTATTATTATGTGAGCAATTACAATCATGTCATCCGATCTATTAAGTGATTCCGTGTCTCCATCTTTACTTTCTACCTATCGTGAATGTGATTTGATCCTTAGTCTAATCCATGGTTAGGCTATATAGCATGCTCTATGTAATCGTTGCGATTAGGTTCAGCATATGGACCCTTCATAGTTCGTAGACATGCTCATGTTTGAGCGTGCCCGTGGATCCCCCGCTTCATTAAGGGAGCATCGTGACAGGGTGATTTCCCCGAAAGAGCGGATGTCTTCGGGAGGTAGGCCGGAGGTAGGAGTTTAAGGATGCTAGTAGATGAGATGCTCGATTCATTGCTCGTTTGCCGGAGCTTCAACTAGAAGATGCTAGGCCTAGCTACCCCTTCGGTGGAGCTTTACCTTAGCCGTTGTTCATGGATATGATCAACCTTATGCTATCACCCATATATATCAAGGTTTACCTCTTTGTATGCAATGAACGCTATATGTTAGGTTAGATTGACTAGATAAGGTAGAGACCCCTAGCGGTTTGCTTCTGATCCTTGGATTGACAATCCTTGGAGGACCCCCTTGGTGAAAAAGGCACTAAGTCACCCGTAGGCTTGCGGTGAACTTCAACACGGTTTTGAATCGTCAACAAGCCCTTTTTCTGGCGCCGTTGTCGGGGATCAGCAACTCGAACCCTAGGGTGATCTACCTTTCTATTTGACTAACCCTAATTTTTATTGCATATACCCTTGTTTTCTTGTTTGTGTCCTTGAAAGCAGGTCAAAAGCTAGACACAAGACGTTAGATGAGTTTTCTACATGCACACTCCGACAAGATGATTGCAACATCAAGATTTGCTCTTTAGTGGTAGGTGCTAACTTTGCTTAGTGTCTCATCATCCGCTATCGAGCCCACACCCTACACAAGAGCATGTGAACAAGGTAAGTCAACGTGTCAATTAAATTTTAAGACTAATGTTTGGTGGAGATTTGTTTGTTCAAGCAATTGGTATTGGAAGCAATCACGATGCCCCCGAAATCACAAACATCTTCGAAGTTTTTGTTCGCATCAATTTTTGCACAGCCTCATGGGAAGAACAACAGGATGTCTTTGGATATTTAGAAGCCCCAAGAAGTTACGCTTCCAACGAGTCAAGAATCAAATTGATCGGAGGTTCCTATAAGCGGATATGGCCGAATCACCGATGATTGCACGTCCTGAAAATTTCTGGATAGCAAGCAAAGCTGAAGTGAAACAGCCATAACTCCCTCATTTGGACTCCGATTAAGATGGATGAGTACCCGTTGGAAAGGTAATTTTATAAATTTTCTGATAGAATTATAGTTTGGTATATGTTCTGTTATGTATACAGGGGGAAATCCAAAGAAGAGGCAGCTGCAATATGATGAGAACAAGATGGCGAAGGTGAGGAAGACAACAACGAAGAGGAGCTTAGGGAATGTTTCCATTAGACCACTCATGAAGAAATTCAGAGGATTGGAACAAAACAAAGACCCCTGGAGCATTAGCAAATGAAGACACGAGTTGGTGGCATCCGACGCAAGGAGATGTTTGAAGAAGACCACAATGGACTACACACATAAGACAACATCCAATGGCGCGGATATTTTTGGGCTCTCACATGAAGGATCATGGAACTACATGAAGACATCTAAGACATGTGTGAAGTCCCGCAAATGAAGAAGATGAGTGATCCCACTCAAAGCAACCTTGATGACATGTGGCACAAAGGGAAAATTTTAGAAAAGTCTACGCGAGCCACCTTCGATCATTAAGGATTGTTCGCTTTCAACTCCAGAGGATCACTCACGATGAAAAGCTCGAAGGCTAAGGTACACATTAATCTCTCAAGGTACTTTTGGATATGATATATTTCTTTTGATGTATTTGTGTTCTTATCCAATAGTATGATTCGATTCTATGCCTTGCACCTTTAATGATCATGTTGATAGGCTAGAATTTCTTGAGTATGATAAAGAGGCTATGTTGTATTTACACCTTCAATTTCTTTGCCTAATGAACCTTTGCCTAATGAGAGCCTTAGCGCTGAGCAAGAAACTTATGCTACCTTTAATCACAACATGTTTTGTTCACCAAATTTAAATTGTGGTAATGATTGCATATGTTTGTTTCACACTTTGCGAATCTTGGACTTGCTTCGTGCTTGGTCAAGCTCGTGACCTTAAAAGAGCGTGTGTCGGGAGAAAACCTGTGTTTCACTAACCATGCAGGTCATTAAACCTTAATAAAGAGAAGAGAAGCCATGCCCTAAAGGAATTGCAAGCTCGTGCATCGCCTCCCCCGAAGCAAAGGAGGAGAAGGTGACGATGGTGCAAGGAAACGATCGGGCAAGCCTCTCATCAAGTAAAATGATCGTGTCAAACATGGAGAGTGGATCAAAGCTGCACAGACATCTTCAAATCTTACATGAAGAACCATGGCTTCGCGACCACGAAAAGGTACGTAAGAAAGTCAAGCTCTATGACTTTAAATGAAGCGCTTTGCGGGAGGCAACCCGTTTTCTTTTGTTTATGTTTATATATAAATATTATGACCGTCTACATTGTAATCTTAAACTGAAACATCAAGTAACATTGTACCATTGCTCTAATAAATACCACAACACCATGTTGTTTGATTTAAATGCTATTGAGGGAGCACTTTGTTCTTGATCTTGGAAAACTTGTAGACCTTTTTGTGTGCCTATTAGTATTTAGTGTCATTTTCTTTTGAGTCTTTTTAGCGAGAAATATGAAGTTGGCACCATCGTTTAACTCTAAGCTTGTGGCTAGTTAATTTAGGCTAACTCTTGCATTTGTTTTAGATAACCACCATATCATGTCATTTTGTTCATCCTTGTCGTATCGCATTGCATGCTTTGTGTTGATCTAACTTTTTGCCCAACCAACCTAAGCCTACCTATAGCCCCACCAAAAACCCGTAACCAACAAGGGTAGGGTTGACTTGTGTTGATTGGCTAGCACTATTCCGGTTGGCCAAGCCCACCTCTATCCCTTGCTCTAACTAAAAACTTTAACTAGCCCTCCTATGAGAAAACCTTTCACACCTTTAGCCCTCCTAAAACCATAGGTTTGTTTTTCATAAAAAAGACTCTTAGCACCACCTTAGATAGAATTTCTATGCTTGACTCCCTCTCTTCAAAATTCTTATTTGAAGCCAAAAATATAGGATACCCATAACCTACCCTTAAAACCTTGTTAGTTTGGTTGTTTGATCTTTTCAACCCTTGCTAACATTTTTTTGCGCTAACTCTTTGCATTTGCATTTGCATTTGCATTTTGTATCCCCCTCATTGTCATCTTCCGCTTTATGTTAGCTTGGTCTTTTTGTGCAACTTTATGATGAATGCTTTCATGTTTATGATAATGCTTTGATCAAGCATTTTTACCTTTGCAATCTTGTGTAAACATGGTGTTTAGACATGATTGGAGACCACCATCATTCAGTTTTGCATACCTTGCTATCTTGTTGCATTGGTTGGTTTACAAACTTTGCAATGCACCCTACTTATCTTACACTATAAGGAATTGTTAATCTTGGAATAAGCATGGTGTTTTGACCTTGGTTAATAAATCTTTGTGGCAAGGGAGAAGTTTGGCAACCACTTTGTAAGCATGGAGCTTAGAATTTGGTGTAAACATTGTTTTGTCTTTATACCATCCTATCATTTGCATGCACCCTTGCACACACGTACACCCCCTAGGTTTTTAATTTTTCACTAGATTAACTATGCCACAAGTTAAGATCTTAGGGGATGTCTTTGGTTTGTCGGCATAGAGTGAGTATTCCCGACCGTCACCTTGGGGGTACTTTGTGCTTTAAAATTGTTTTGCAGGCATTGTGAATGAGGCTTGTGACAAAGGGTGAACGTTGGAGGACAATCAAGACAAAGTGAAGAGTATGATGATCCACACATGGCGGTAGGACTTCAAGATGGTTCATCATCTTCCATGCCTAGCAACATGCTAAGCATAGGGGAGGATTTGGTGGACATGAGAAGACCGCATGGAGCAAGGATCGCGGTTCTTCTTCCATGTTAAGCACAATGCTTAAGCATGGGGGAGGCCGCGCTACACTTCAAGCATCAAAGGATGGTATCAAATCCTCAACCCTCTTTTGTCCTCGTCTTTCTATATGCTTGTACATATGTTTATGCCTTCAACAACCTTAGGTGCAACCTTTGTATATATCTCTATAGAATAACATGGCTACTAGGAGTACAACCTAGGTTTGTTTTTTTTTCAACAATAATCACCGTCACCTTGAGCTCACCATGATGATATCTTGTATGCTCTTACTTATGGATATATGATGATTGTTGCCACTTTGATCATTCTTGTGTGCTTGGTTTTTATATGATTAAGCTAGTGCTCTCTCTTTTTATATGAATCTGAAATTTATTTAATGCTAGCCTAATCTTTTGTGGAGGTTATGATAACTTAAGTCCCATAGTTCTTTTTCATTACTCTCAACTTTGAATGAATCAAAGAACCTTTTGATTCTCAAAAAGTTATGCTAACCTTGTCATGAGTACCGCTTGCATTTTGCTCTACCCATCCAAAGCCCAAACTTACTTGAGTGCAAAACATTAGTATATACAAGATTTATTTTTGGGTGCATTGATTCAAGGCTTGATTTCTCTGGCTCGAGACTAAGAAGCTGGCCATTCTGTTTTTGGGTATCTATCTTTATGCTAGCCTTTTCTATCCGTGCATTGTGAGTTTCCACATCGGGAATTTTGCAAACCTCACCGGATATCCAACCACAAAACCCAAATATATCTTTTTTGTGTGCAACTCCTTGACCACAACCCAATATATGAGTATGGATGAATATTTTGAGGAAGATTACAAGGAAGGTGCTTCAAGTGAGTAAGGTAGACTTCCAAAAGGATCCCTAGAAGATTTTTCGAGTATCTCTCTCTAAGAAAATATGAGAGATTCAATTCCCACCTTGGCACATTTATCACCTCTTTTGCCCAAGGACGAGCAGACGTCTAAGCATGGGGGGTGCTAAGGAAGTGCAAGTATAGTCTAGAGTTCAAGGGGAGCAAATAAAAAAAGAAAAAAAAGAAAAAAAAGAGAAAGAGAAAAAGTATGATGAAAGAAAAAAAAGAGAAAAAGTATGAAGAGAAAAAGAAAGAAAGAAGAAAGAAAAAATAAAATAAAATAAAGCTCCCCGGTTCTCTAGCTATGTTGAGTGCTTTCTGAGTTTTCAAAAAGGATTCAAGATCAAGACCCATACTCATCTTTCCAACCATGTGCAATCCGATAACGAGGACTTCGTTTGTGCCTCGGGATCATTCTTTGCCATTTGCACATGTCCACCTATCTCAAAGTGTGTGTATTTTTCTCTCCCCCCTCCTTGTAACATTATTTTTCCAATGACCTTTTTGACGAGTCTCGGTAAGTCCATGAGAAGCTTGTCTTGTTTTGATAATATCTCAGCTATAATATCTTGGTAGGACTAAACTTTCCCATAGCTCCATATAAAGCCTTCCACCATATTTGAGACAGGAAACGAGTAGAGCAAGTAGGCTTGAGAGATAAGATGAGATGAGAGTTCATGAGCAAGATGCAAGGAGGTTTATTATTGATCTTCGTAAAGCAAAATTTTCTTCATCCCACTCTTTATTTTCAAAATTTCTGAGATTTGTTTAAAATTTGAGAGCATGATCAATTACTTGTGGAAAGAGCTTAAATAATATCTACCCTCCATAGAGAAGAAAGCTAGTTACATTATGAAACTATAACATATATAAACTTGGAGAGCATTATGTTTTCTCATGTATGAACAAGTGCAGGATATGAACATTGAAAGGCAATACTGACATCCATTAAAGGCTTACTTGAGGACGAGCAAGGTTTAAGCATGGGGGTATGTTGACGGTCAATTTCCGTCAACCAAGAGCACTTGTTACACTTTGGTTTGAGCTTTGATTTATAACTAACCCGCCACTAGGCACACTAATGATGTAACAAGTTCGCACTTGCATGAGGTTTTTGGAGTGTGTTGTTTACGTAGGAATTAGGTACCTAAATGAGGACTTCCGGGTGGAGTTCATCTAGCACTTTGTGAGAAGATCACGAAGCCCAGCACGAGTCAAGACACGAAGTGAACATGACTCCAAATGACCCAAGGAACGAAGCATGAAGCTGTGAAAGTCCAAGGACCTAAACAGAAGATGGGGGAGTTCGTACGCCAAGTACCCTTATCCAAACCGCCGGGAAAACAACGTCAAGGACCCACATGGACTTCGGCAAATATTCAAGAAAGCACGAAGAGCATCGTGGAGGAAGATGGGCCCGAACCGGGCCGAAACAGGCCTGGGCCGGCCGGCCCAGGCCGACTGGCCTAGGGTGTTCCGGGCCCGGTTCGGCCTCCCCTTTGACCTACACGCTCCTTGGCTCATTTATACCCCCGCCTCCGACGGCCGCCACATCAATTCATCAGAACTCGGCGAAACCTAGAAGTGAGCACCGGAGGGAGACGACGGTCGCGAGTCCTCGAAGTTGTCTAGGGGATGGCCTAGGCCAACCCTAGCCGCTATGGCCGCCCTATGTGGTTGTGCCATGGTGGAGTTCCGGAGCTAGTTGAGGTCATCAATGGTATGTACTCGGTGGTGATGATCCAAACACATCTATTATTACGTGAGCAATTACAATCTTGTCATCCGATCTATTAAGCGATTCCATGTCTCTGTCTTTACTTTCTACCTACCGTGAATGTGATTTGATCCTTAGTCTAATCCATGGTTAGGCTATATAGCATGCTCTATGTAATCGTGGCGATTAGGTTTAGCATGTGGACCCTTCATAGTTCGTAGACACGCTTGTGTTTGAGCGTGCCCGTGGATCCCCCGCTTCGTTAAGGGAGCATCATGACAGGGTGATTTCCCCCGAAAGAGCGGATGTCTTTGGGAGGTAGGCCGGAGGTAGGAGTTTAAGGATGCTAGTAGATGAGCTGCTCGATTTGTTGCTCATTTGCCGGAGCTTCAACTAGAAGACGCTAGGCCTATCTACCCCTTCGGTGGAGATTTACCTTAGCCGTTGTTCATGGATATGATCAACCATGTGCTATCACTCATATATACCAAGGTTTACCTCTTTGTATGCAATCAACGCTATATGTTAGGTTAGATTGACTAGATAAGGTAGAGACCCCTAGCGGTTTGCTTCTGATCCTTGGATTGACAATCCTTGGAGGACCCCCCTTAGTGAAAAAGGCACCAAGTCACCCGTAGGCTTGCGGTGAACTTCAACATGGTTTTGAACCGTCAACAAGCCCTTTTTTGGCGCCGTTGCCAGGGATCGGCAACTCGAACCCTAGGGTGATCTACCTTTCTATTCGACTAACCCTAATTTTTATTGCATATACCCTTGTTTTCTTGTTTGTGTCCTTGAAAGCAGGTCAAAAGCTAGACACAAGACGTTAGATGAGTTTTCTACATGCACACTCCGACAAGATGATTGCAACATCAAGATTTGCTCTTTAGTGGTAGGTGCTAACCTTGGTTAGTGGCTCATCATCCGCTATCGAGCCCACACCCTACACAAGAGCATGTGAACAAGGTAAGTCAACGTGTCAATTAAAATTTTAAGACTAATGTTTTGTGGAGATTTGTTTGTTCAAGCAATAGGTATTGGAAGCAATCACGATGCCGCCGAAATCACAAACATCTTCAAAGTTTTTGTTCGCATCGATTTTTGCACAGCCTCATGGGAAGAACAACAGGATGTCTTTGGATATTTAGAAGCCCCAAGAAGTTACGCTTCCAACGAGTCGAGAATCAAATCGATCGGAGGTTCCTACAAGCGGATATGGCTGAATCACCGATGATTGCACGTCCTGAAAATTTCTGGACAGCAAGCAAAGCTGAAGTGAAACAGCCATAACTCCCTCATTTGGACTCTGATTAAGATGGATGAGTACCCATTGGAAAGGTAATTTTATAAATTTTTCGATAGAATTATATTTTGGTATATGTTCTGTTATGTATACAGGGGGAAATCCAAAGAAGAGGCAGCTGCAATATGATGAGAACAAGATGGCGAAGGTGAGGAAGACAACAACGAAGAGGAGCTTAGGGAATGTTTCGATTAGATCACTTATGAAGAAATTCAGAGGCTTGGAACAAAATAAAGACCCCTGGAGCATTGGCAAATGAAGACACGAGTTGGTGGCATCCGACACAAGGAGATGTTTGAAGAAGACCACAATAGACTACACACATAAGACAACATCCAATGGCGCGGATATTTTTGGGCTCTCACATGAAGGATCATGGAACTACATGAAGACATCTAAGACATGTGTGAAGCCCCGCAAATGAAGAAGAGGAGTGATCCCACTCAAAGCAACCTTGATGACATGTGGCACAAAGGGAAAATTTGAGAAAAGTCTACGCGAGCCACCTTCGATCATTAAGGATTGTTCGCTTTCAACTCCGGAGGATCACTCACGATGAAAAGCTCGAAGGCTAAGGTACACATTAATCTCTCAAGGTACTTTTGGATATGATATATTTCTTTTGATATATTTGTGTTCTTATCCAATAGTATGATTCGATTCTATGCCTTGCACCTTTAATGATCATGTTGATAGGCTAGAATTTCTTGAGTATGATAAAGAGGCTATGTTGTATTTACACCTTCAATTTCTTTGCCTAATGAACCTTTGCCTAATGAGAGCCTTAGCGCTGAGCAAGAAATTTATGCTACCTTTAATCACAACATGTTTTGTTCACCAAATTTAAATTGTGGTAATGATTGCATATGTTTGTTTCACACTTTGCGAATCTTGGACTTGCTTCATGCTTGGTCAAGCTCGTGACCTTAAAAGAGCGTGTGTCTGGAGAAAACCCAAGTTTCACTATCCATGTAGGTCATTAAACCATAATAAAGAGAAGAGAAGCCATGCCCTAAAGGAATTGCAAGCTCGTGCATCGCCTCCCCCGAAGCAAAGGTGGAGAAGGTGACGATGGTGCAAGGAAACGATCGGGCAAGCCTCTCATCAAGTAAAATGATCGTGTCAAACATGGAGAGTGGATCAAAGCTGCACAAACATCTTCTAATCTTACATGAAGAACCATGGCTTCACGACCACGAAAAGGTACGTAAGAAAGTCAAGCTCTATGACTTTAAATGAAGCGCTTTGCGGGAGGCAACCCGTTTTCTTTTGTTTATGTTTATATATAAATATTATGACCGTCTACATTGTAATCTTAAACTGAAACATCAAGTAACATTGTACCATTGCTCTAATAAAAACCACAACACCATGTTGTTTGATTTAAATGCTATTGAGGGAGCACTTTGTTCTTGATCTTGGAAAACTTGTAGACCTTTTTGTGTGCCTATTAGTGTTTAGTATCATTTTCTTTTGAGTCTTTTTAGCGAGAAATATGAAGTTGGCACCATCCTTTAACTCTAAGCTTGTGGCTAGTTAATTTAGGCTAACTCTTGCATTTGTTTTAGATAACCACCATATAATGTCATTTTGTTCATCCTTGTCGTATCGCATTGCATGCTTTGTGTTGATCTAACTTTTTGCCCAACCAACCTAAGCCTACCTATAGCCCCACCAAAAACCCGTAACCAACAAGGGTAGGGTTGACTTGTGTTGATTGGCTAACACTATTCCGGTTGGCCAAGCCCACCTCTATCCCTTGCTCTAACTAAAAACTTTAACTAGCCCTCCTATGAGAAAACCTTTCACACCTTTAGCCCTCCTAAAACCATAGGTTTGTTTTTCATAAAAAAGACTCTTAGCACCACCTTAGATAGAATTTCTATGCTTGACTCCCTCTCTTCAAAATTCTTATTTGAAGCCAAAAATATAGGATACCCATAACCTACCCTTAAAACCTTGTTAGTTTGGTTGTTTGATCTTTTCAACCCTTGCTAACATTTGTTTGCGCTAACTCTTTGCATTTGCATTTGCATTTTGTATCCCCCTCATTGTCATCTTCCGCTTTATGTTAGCTTGGTCTTTTTGTGCAACTTTATGATGAATGCTTTCATGTTTATGATAATGCTTTGATCAAGCATTTTTACCTTTGCAATCTTGTGTAAACATGGTGTTTAGACATGATTGGAGACCACCATCATTCAGTTTTGCATACCTTGCTATCTTGTTGCATTGGTTGGTTTACAAACTTTGCAATGCACCCTACTTATCTTACACTATAAGGAATTGTTAATCTTGGAATAAGCATGGTGTTTTGACCTTGGTTAATAAATCTTTGTGGCAAGAGAGAAGTTTGGCAACCACTTTGTAAGCATAGAGCTTAGAATTTGGTGTAAATATTGTTTTGTCTTTATACCATCCTATCATTTGCATGCACCCTTGCACACACGTACACCCCCTAGGTTTTTAATTTTTCACTAGATTAACTATGCCACAAGTTAAGATCTTAGGGGATGTCTTTGGTTTGTCGGCATAGAGTGAGTATTCCCGACCGTCACCTTGGGGGTACTTTCTGCTTTAAAATTGTTTTGCAGGCATTGTGAATGAGGCTTGTGACAAAGGGTGAACGTTGGAGGACAATCAAGACAAAGTGAAGAGTATGATGATCCACACATGGCGGTAGGACTTCAAGATGGTTCATCATCTTCCATGCCTAGCAACATGCTAAGCATGGGGGAGGATTTGGTGGACATGAGAAGACCGCATGGAGCAAGGATCGCGGTTCTTCTTCCATGTTAAGCACAATGCTTAAGCATGGGGGAGGCCGCGCTACACTTCAAGCATCAAAGGATGGTAACAAATCCTCAACCCTCTTTTGTCCTCGTCTTTCTATATGCTTGTACATATGTTTATGCCTTCAACAACCTTAGGTGCAACCTTTGTATATATCTCTATAGAATAACATGGCTACTAGGAGTACAACCTAGGTTTGTTTTTTTTTCAACAATAATCACCGTCACCTTGAGCTCACCATGATATCTTGTATGCTCTTACTTATGGATATATGATGATTGTTGCCACTTTGATCATTCTTGTGTGCTTGGTTTTTATATGATTAAGCTAGTGCTCTCTCTTTTTATATGAATCTGAAATTTATTTAATGCTAGCCTAATCTTTTGTGGAGGTTATGATAACTTAAGTCCCATAGTTCTTTTTCATTGCTCTCAACTTTGAATGAATCGAAGAACCTTTTGATTCTCAAAAAGTTATGCTAACCTTGTCATGAGTACCGCTTGCATTTTGCTCTACCCATCCAAAGCCCAAACTTACTTGAGTGCAAAACATTAGTATATACAAGATTTATTTTTGGGTGCATTGATTCAAGGCTTGATTTCTCTGGCTCGAGACTAAGATGCTGGTCATTCTGTTTTTGTGTATCTATCTTTATGCTAGCCTTTTCTATCCGTGCATTGTGAGTTTCCACATCGGGAATTTTGCAAACCTCACCTAGAAAGGATCCCTAGAAGATTTTTCGAGTATCTCTCTCTAAGAAAATATGAGAGCTTCAATTCCCACCTTGGCACATTTATCACCTCTTTTGCCCAAGGACGAGCAAACGTCTAAGCATGGGGGGGGGGTGCCAAGGAAGTGCTAGTATAGTCTAGAGTTCATGGGGAGCAAATAAAAAAAGAAAAAAAAGAAAAAAAAGAGAAAGAGAAAAAGTATGATGAAAGAAAAAAAAGAGAAAAAGTATGAAGAGAAAAAGAAAGGAAGAAGAAAGAAAAAATAAAATAAAGCTCCCCAGTTCTCTAGCTATGTTTAGTGCTTTCTGAGTTTTCAAAAAGGATTCAAGATCAAGACCCATACTCATCTTTCCAATCATGTGCAATCCGATAACGAGGACTTCGTTTGTGCCTCGGGATCATTCTTTGCCATTTGCACATGTCCACCTATCTCAAAGTGTGTGTATTTTTCTCTCCCCCCTCCTTGTAACATTATTTTTCCAATGACCTTTTTGACGAGTCTCGGTAAGTCCATGAGAAGCTTGTCTTGTTTTGATAATATCTCAGCTATAATATCTTGGTAGGACTAAACTTTCCCATAGCTCCATATAAAGCCTTCCAGCATATTTGAGAGAGGAAAGGAGTAGAACAAGTAGGCTTGAGAGACAAGATGAGATGAGAGTTCATGAGCAAGATGCAAGGAGGTTTATTATTGATATTGGTAAAGCAAAGTTTTCTTCATCCCACTCTTTATTTTCAAAATTTCTGAGATTTGTTTAAAATTTGAGAGCATGATCAATTACTTGTGGAAAGAGCTTAAATAATATCTACCCTCCATAGAGAAGAAAGCTAGTTACATTATGAAACTATAACATATATAAACTTGGAGAGCATTATGTTTTCTCATGTATGAACAAGTGCAGGGTATGAACATTGAAAGGCAATACTGACATCCATTAAAGGCTTACTCGAGGACGAGCAAGGTTTAAGCATGGGGGTATGTTGACGGTCAATTTCCGTCAACCAAGAGCACGTGTTACACTTTGGTTTGAGCTTTGATTTATAACTAACCCGCCACTAGGCACACTAATGATGTATCAAGTTCGCACTTGCATGTGGTTTTTGGAGTGTGTTGTTTACGTAGGAATTAGGTACCTAAATGAGGACTTCCGGGTGGAGTTAATCTAGCACTTTGTGAGAAGATCACGAAGCCCGGCACGAGCCAAGACACGAAGTGAACATGACTCCAAATGACCCAAGGACCGAAGCATGAAGCTGTGAAAGTCCAAGGACCTAAACAGAAGGTGCGGGAGTTCGTACGCCAAGTACCCTTATCCAAACCGCCGGAAAACGACGTCAAGGACCCACATGGACTTCGGCAAATATTCAAGAAAGCACGAGAAGCACCGTGGAGGAAGATGGGCCCGAACCGAGCCGAAACAGGCCTGGGCCGGCCGGCCCATGCCGACCGGCCTAGGGTGTTTCGGGCTCGGTTCGGCCTCCCCTTTGACCTACACGCTCCTCGGCTCATTTATACCCCCCGCCTCCGACGGCCGCCACATCAATTCATCAGAACTCGGCGAAACCTAGAAGTGAGCACCGGAGGGAGACGACGGCCGCGAGTCCTCGAAGTTGTCTAGGGGATGGCCTAGGCCAACCCTAACCGCCATGGCCGCCCTGCGTGGTTGTGCCATGGTGGAGTTCTGTAGCTAGTTGAAGTCATCAATGGTATGTACTCGGTGGTGATGATCCAAACACATCTATTATTACGTGAGCAATTACAATCTTGTCATCCGATCTATTAAGCGATTCCATGTCTCTGTCTTTACTTTCTACCTATCGTGAATGTGATTTGATCCTTAGTCTATTCCATGGTTAGGCTATATAGCATGCTCTATGTAATTGTGCCGATTAGGTTTAGCATGTGGACCCTTCATAGTTCGTAGACACGCTCGTGTTTGAGCGTGCCCGCGGATCCCCCGCTTCATTAAGGGAGCATCGTGACAGGGTGATTTCCCCCAAAAGAGCGGATGTCTTCGAGAGGTAGGCCGGAGGTAGGAGTTTAAGGATGCTAGTAGATGAGATGCTCGATTCGTTGCTCGTTTGCCGGAGCTTCAACTAGAAGACGCTAGGCCTAGCTACCCCTTCGGTGGAGCTTTACCTTAGCCGTTGTTCATGGATATGATCAACCTTGTGCTATCACTCATATATATCAAGGTTTACCTCTTTGTATGCAATCAACGCTATATGTTAGGTTAGATTGACTAGATAAGGTAGAGACCCCTTGCGGTTTGCTTCCGATCCTTGGATTGACAATCCTTGGAGGACCCTCCTTGGTGAAAAGGCACCAAGTCACCCGTAGGCTTGCGGTGAACTTCAACACGGTTTTGAACCGTCAACAAGAAGCTAATCTTGTTTTAATAATATCTCAAGTATAATATCTTGGTAGAACTAAACTTTCCTATAGCTCCATATAAAGCTTTCCACCCTATACTTTGAGAGAGGAAAGGAGTAGAACAAGTAGGCTTGAGAGACAAGATGAGATGAGAGTACATGAGCAAAGTGCAAGATGGTTATTTTTTATCTTGGTAAAGCAATTTTTCACTTTATCTCATTCTTTATTTTTCAAAATTTTTGAGATTTATTTAAAAGTTTGAGAGCATGATCAAGTACTTGTGGAAAGAGCTTGAACGATATCTACCCTCCATAAAGATAAAAGTTAGTATATTATGGAACTTTAATGAATATTAATCGAGAGAGCATTATGTTTTCTCATGTATGATCAAGTGTAGGGTACGAACATCGAAGGGCAACGCTGATATTCATTGAAGGCTTACTCGAGGACGAGCAAGGTTTAAGCATGGGGGGATGTTGGCGGTCGATTTCCGTCAACCTAGCCACATGTTTACCTTCTATGTTGGTATTAATTTGATATTCACACTAACGATCCTAACCCTCATTATATGTCAAGTTCGCACTCATGCATAGTATTTGGAGTTTATTGTTTACACAGGGATTAAGAGCCTAAATGAGGACTTCCGGATAAAGTTCATCAAGGGTTTTACGAGAAGATCATGGACCCCAGGACAAGTCAAGATACAAGATGAACATGACTCCAAATGAACCAAGGACTAAAGCGTGAAGCCGAGAAGTGTCGAGGACCTAGATGGAAGATGTGGGAGTACATGCAGCTCGGCAAAAAGTCAGGAAGTTGCAAGAAGCGTCTGGAAGAAAGCTGGGGCCGAACTAGGCCGAAATGGGCCCAGGTCGGCCGGCCCAACCCATTCCGGGCCCGGTTCGGCGCTCCCTTTGACCTAGATGACCTTCGGGCTATTTAAAGTCCCCGTGCCTCGAGCCACGGATCAAGCCATTCGTCATCCACCGCCGAGGAGCAGAGAAGAGAGGGACATCCTTCCGCAGAGGAGAGAGTCGAGATGGTTGACTAGGGTTTCCCTAGCCGACGTGGGAACCTTGCATGGAAGACCACGTCGGAGTTCTAGAAGCTAGGATCAAGATCAAGGTAGGATCTCGGTGGTGATCTTGTCCATGTATTATACTTCATGTTGAATTTGCAAGATTTAATCCGATTTCTAGCGATCAAGTGCTTTCACTACGACTTTGTCTTCGTTTGGGTTTTCTTATTCTCCAATCTATTCCGCGGATAGATTGCATAGGATGTTCTTGTAGCCATGGTGGCTAGAGGTGCATACCTGACCTACCGAGCGTTTTCAACACATTCCTCGTGAACGTGCTCTTAGGTTCACCTACACAATAAGCGGGACATCGTGACAGGATGTTGATCATGTGTACGGTAGGTGCCTTCGAGGGTTGGAACGAAAGCCACGATTTAAAGAGGCTTTTAATGAGAATTCATTTGCTTTATTCTTCTTGGTTTTAGAACTTCAACTAAGGACCCGATCCAATCTCTAGATTGGTTTTGCCTCCCCTCTCTTTCTCTTGCTACCTCTGGTGTTAAGTAGATTAGATGTGTTTTCATGGTTCTTCCATAGATTAGATGCAAAAACCCTTGTCAAGATCAAAGTGTTTTCCGCTTATTAGATTGGATCTTGCATTACACATTGTTCCACGGATTCAATACCTTGGGTTCACCACTCAAGGGAAGAAGGGTCCCTTGACTACACCGAGGCATTTGTCCGCTTGCAAGTCCAAACGAACTTTGATACAACAATCAACCGTCAACAACCACTCCTATCAATCTTAGAGATCCTAGCTCCGTGCATGGGTTTGCTGAGCATCTTGCTAGAGACTACTCCAAGAATGCACTTGCCATGAGAGAGCAAAGGGAGGACAATGTGTATCGCTACATCAAGAGTGAAGGTCTTGAGGCTTGTTTTTGGTGTGACTTTCATAGAGATTTCTATCAAACCGTCATTCGAAGCAACACCATGAAGCTCAAGAACAAGGTCCCCATTGTGAACATGCACTACATTGATTGGCAATACTATGAGGATCTCAATGATTCGGTTTTCACTCAAGTCATTGCTAAGTGCAAGGAAGTTGGTCTCTTTGATCTCATGGGCTTTCGCTACAATTGGAATAAAGAAATTCTTGCCCAATTTCATTGCTCCTACTTCTTCAACCCAAGGGACGACACCATCACATGGACCACCCAAGGAGCCAAGTCACCATTGACTACATGACCTTCTATAGGCTCCTAGGTCTTGGTTCCAAAGATGAAGACCACACTCCCATTCGCAATGAGGAGAAGTACAAGCCCAAGGATTTGGCCTACATGTTTCCTAATCGGGCATTGGCGGAATTTGGTAAAGCGGACACACTTCTCCTTTACTTCTATTACTTCAATCAGTTTTTCCGCGCTACCATTGATCCAAAGATGGGTGATGCAACCGCTCTTCGCTACTATGCTCCAAATCTCCTTAACCGTGTGGCACCAGAAGAAGAGGGTTTTTGCATCTTCGACTTCATATGGAATGAACTTAGAAGGGCTATGAATGATCCAATGAAGCACCTCCCTTATGCCCCTTATCTCATGTATATGATAGAGAGGGTCACCAATATCCGCTTTCCTAAGGATGTCTCTCATGAGCCACTCCATCATATCCGTGACCGCTCCAAGAAGAAGGCCTCTATGGGTACCAAGCACTTTGGATCTTCTAGTGCAGCTCCTCGTCATGATGATGAGCCCATCTCTCCTCCACCGGCTCGCACTTCTCGTCCGAAGAAAAGCATGATCAAGCGTGTGCTTAGGAGTATCTTCTCCATGTGCAAGTACACCGCTGAGCAAGTGAATGAGAACCGACGCAATATTCTAGAGCTCAAGGCCCATGTCAACCTCCCCACCGAGCCCCATCATGATCTTCCGGAGTTTGATGATCCTTTCGCCGAGTGGGATGCCATGGATGCCGCACGTGCTGCTGCTGCTGTTGCTGAGGCCGTGGATGAGGTAGATGACGACTCTCCTCCCTCCGCTTCTTCTGCTCAACCTCTACGTGCCCGCCGCCATTCTCGAGTTGAAGAAGAGGAAGAAGAAGAAGATGAAGACGACGATGATGAAGAGTGATCACTGCTACTCCTGCAGTCCTCACTTCCTTTTTGGTGCTTGACGCCAAAAGGAGAGTGATTTATCTTATTTTTATGTGGGATTTGGAACATGGCTTGTAATAACTCTATATTTCCGTCTATTTGTGTAAGACTGTGTGAGCTTTAGACCATATGCTTGTGTGAATGTGGTGAACTCTGTTTTATCTATCTAAGGAAAATTTGTGGTAGTTTGAAATGACTTGCTGATTGCTATTTTCTGTGTTGACCAGAATTCTCAGAGATTCTGGGCTTTATCCCGGAAAGTCCGGACTTTCCGGACACTCCGGATTTTCCCCGGAGACTCTGAATTTCTGGGCATCACACTTCTTTGTCATTTTCTGAGTGCATAACTTGTCATAAGCATTTCACACATATTTTCTGTTGCACACACAAGCACCCCACTGTGATTGTTACATGACACACTCATACTTTAGCTCTTGTGCAAATTGTTGATCCTAATGGACTCTTGAGATTCAAACTCATATTACACACATTAAGGGGGAGTGTCATGTAAGCTTTATTTATTGATTATATCTCTCTTGTTAAACTTAAGCTTGTTGTCATCAATCACCAAAAAGGGGGAGATTGAAGAGTATCTTGGCCCCCTAAGTGGGTTTTGGAGAGTTCATGACAAAAGCTTAAGTGGCTAATGCTATTTTGAGTATATGAGCAGGGATTAAATTTACTAAAAGGCATCAAGGTGATTATCTAGAATATCCAAAAAGGAAGTGATGTGTAAAGAAGGATTCCACGAAGGCTTAATTATTTTATATTTTGAAATTGAGTCATAGGAATGCCATACTATCAAGAGCGACATGAAATTTACTTTCCCTGAGTCGAAAAGGTGCTTTAGAGTAACTAACCAAACCTATGAGAGACACCTTGCACCAAACACTTCATTGGGTTATTGTTTTGGGTGCTAACCTTTGAAGTCCGGAGTTTCTGGGTTTTTCCCAGACATTCCGGACTTCCCCGGAGTTTCCGGACTTTCCTGGAGATTCCGGGTCTTAGAGCTGTAACGGCTCTATTTGGGTGAAGAGGTATAAATACCCCTTCAACCCCTTCCTTTCTCTCTCTCTCTTGCCTTATTTCGAACTGTAGCATTCAGAGTTCTTCTCTCCCTCCTCTTTACTCCCCTTGGCACTTGGTTGTTGAGATTTGGTGGGGATTAAAGGGGGAATTCAAGGCTAGAGCAAGTGAGAGTGCTAGTGAGCTGATTTCCCATCTCTAGAGCACCTTGTTCGTCGCTTGGTCGGTGATTTCGTGTTTATTACTCTTGGAGCTTGGAGCTCCTAGCCGGCTAGGCGTCACCTTGGAGCACCCAACGATTGTGGCTATCCAAGGAAGTTTGTATTACCCCGACATTGAGTAAGTGGCTCTAGCTTGATCTTTGTGGTCGCTAGAGAGAGGCAAGTGACCTAGGTGTAAAGGTCCACCCTTTGTGGGTTCCTCAACGGAGACGTAGACCTCAAGGTGTGAGGTTGAACTCCGGTAATAAATCCATGTGTCCCCTTGTGATTGTTGCTCTTGTTGTTTGCTTGTTATCCTCTTGAGCTCATTTCTAGGGTTTGTTGCCGATCTACGTTTTGGTAAAGTTGCTGCAGGTTCTAGGTGGTGAAACATGCTCCCTTTAATTCTGTCGATTTAGTTTCCCCCTTCAAAGCCCGGACAATCTGGACATTTTCCCGGATACTCCGGAATTTCTGGAGTATCCGGAAAAATATTTGGAGACTCCGGACTTGGACCTAACAATTTGGTTTTGAGGACCAGGTGTGTCCGAGGACCAGTGGAGGGTCGCTCCTTAGTGATGAGTGATTGACAACGTTGTGTGGACTGATGCTTGGCTAAGTGTGCAGGTACAGGTTGCGGCTTGACTCGTGTTGGTGCAGGTGAAGAACAAGCGCGAAAGGCCTTAGCCATGGCGGCCTCCAGGTGATGGAGTGGCAAGTAGGCTTGGTTCGAAGGACCCGGTGGCCGATGGGGTCAAGTGCGAGCCGTGCGGTGCAAGACTGGCAGGCTGAAGTCGTGAACATGGGCCGGTGGAAGGTAGCGGATGAAGCCCGAAGCTTGCACGCGGGGTTTGTTGGTTTGCCCACAAAACCATCGGTGGACGGTTTCTTCATTTGGGCCTCAAAACCAAGCCCGGAGGCCCGAGGCGACGAAGACGGTGATCCGGGAGCTTCGGGAAGCTTCGAGGTGGAGGGCACGTGGCGTGAAGCGAAGCCGCGGTGGAAGCGTGTCCGTCCGATGAAGACTTGACCAAAATGCCCCTGAGGGGTTGTATCTTCTATTTGAGTTGTAGGGGTAGCGTGGTCATTTACCTCCCTCCGATGGACTTCGTATAAATAGCGGAGAGGTGGATGGCATCTTTCTATCTTGGACTCTAGGGTTTCCTTCGCCGGTAGATTGCTCTGAACTGCTTCTTTTCCCTCGGTATTCCTTAGGCTAGATTCTTGTATAGACTCTGACCTCTGGATGTATGGAAGCATTCGGCGTTGCGGTGATCTCCTAGTCCTCTATGATTTTCGTGTCATTTTCGGGGCTATTTTTGGGGAGTTTCGTTCTTCACTCGATTCAGGGATTTGAGGGTGTTTTCCTTTGGATTTCTTTGAGGGGATCATGGGTGGATGCCTTGCGCATATTTGTGTGTGATCTTGACCCCTCAAACGCCAGGGAAGGCTGTCGATTCGTGAGTTTTTGGCCGGAGTTCGAGTTCTTGGTGGAGGTTCGTATAATCCGCGATTCCCGGCGATTTAGTGGCTTAGAGGTCGAGATTTTTGGGGCATAGTTTCTTCTTGTGTTGCTTATCATTTCCCCCAAATCTTGTCTCAAGAGCTTTTGCCGTTTGAGAGATCCGGTGATGGATTTGGAGAGTTGACCTTGCGGGGTCGGGCTGTTTCAGCTCTGTCCGAGCCTGGCGGACAGTCCGCACATCCATTGCGGACAGTCCGCGAGGAGCTGAGCAGTGCGCGTGTTCTTCTGAAGGACCGAATCGGGCGACCAGAGAGGGGGGGAGTGAATGGGAGCCGATAAAAATTCTTCCCGAAGGTTGAACTCAGCCTATACCCCGATTGCCACTCCAAGAGTTCTCGCACACGAAGAAAGCTCCAAACAAGGCACACACAAGCCTAGAAGATCAACCAAAAGGCTAGGAGCAAAGAGCGGAAGCACCGGACAAGAATCAAAGGACTTGAGCACTGCTGCGAAGTCCTAGGCGGACTGTCCGGGAGGACTGGGCGGACCGTCCGCGTGGATGTCACGGACCGTCCGGAGGGTCACGGAGGACTGTCCGTAAAAACCACCTGAACCACCAGTGATGCACCCCCGAAATTCAGACTGTCCGGCGGCTCACTGCGGACCGTCCGACCAGCACGGACTGTCCGGGACAACCTCACGGACTGTCCGCCAAACTGGTTGCCACCGAACCAAAGCAACTCCACGAATCAAAACTCAAGCGCTCAAGAAAACGCGAAGAACACCAACGCTGCCAGCACCTCGCGGACCGTCCGCCAGGGTCACGCGAACCGTCCGCCAAGCACGAACAGAACAGAAAAATGCTCGAGGTCGGGAGTCAACTCCACCTTTCCATCACCGGATCTCCCAAACGGCTAAAGCTCTTGAGACAAGATTTGGGGGAAATGAAAAGCGTCAGACAAGGATACTATGCCCCGAAAATCTCGACTCCTAAGCCACTAAAACACCAGGAATCGCGGATCAACCGTACCACCACCATGAACTCGGGCACCAACCAAAAACGCACGAATCGAAGGCTCTCCACAGCGTTTGAGGGGTCAAGATCACACACAAAGATGCGCAAGGCATCCACCCATGATCCCCTCAAAGAAATCTGTGAAGAACCGCCTCCAAAATCACGAATCGAGCGAAGAACGAAAACTCCCAAAAATAGTCCAAAAAATGACACGAAAATCACAGAGGACTAGGAGATCACCGGGACGCCGAATGCTTCCATACATCCAGAGGTCAGATTCTGTACAAGAGTCTAGCCTAAGGAATCCAGAGGGAAAAGAAGCAGTTCAGAGAAATTCTACCGGGGGAGAAAGCCCGAGTCCAAGAGAGGGAGATGCCATCCACCTCTCCGCTATTTATACGAAGTCCATCGGAGGGAGGTAAATGACCACGCTACCCCTACTGCATAAATGAAGATACAACCCTTCAGGGGCATTTTGGTCAAGACTTCATCGGACAGACACACTTCCACCGCAGCTTCGCTTCACCTCGACGCAAACCCCGCGATCACGCCACGTGCCCTCCGCCTCGAAGCTTCCCGAAGCTCCCGGGTCACCGTCTCCGTCGCCTCCGGCCTTCGGACTTGGTTTTGCGGCCCAAACCAAGAAACCGTCCACCTGATGGTTTTGTGGGCAAACCACCAAACCCCGCGTGCAAGCTTCGAGCTTCAACCGCAACCTTGCACCGATCCACGTTCACGACTTCAGCCCGCCAGTCTTGCACCGCACAGCTCGCACTTGACCCCATCGGCCACCGGGTCCATCGAACCAAGCCTACTTGCCACTCCATCACTCGGAGGCCGCCACGGCTCAGGCCTTTCGCACTTGTTCTTCACCTGCACCGACACGAGTCAAGCTGCAACCTGTTCCTGCACACTTAGCCAAGCATCAGTCCACACAACATTGTCAATCACTCATCACTAAGGAGCGACCCTCGACTGGTCCTTGGACACACCTGGTCCTCAATCTCCCCCTTGATGAGTGCATTGACAACACCCATAGTAACCATGATAGAGAAAAAGAAAAGAAAACAACAAACCTCCAAGCAAGTGATCCAAAGCCAAAGAACAAGCGAAAACCCGATCACTCGCCAATCCAAGTCTCGGCCCCCTAAGACAAGGGCAACGGCTCGACACAGCCGAGACAAAACAAAGCTCACAAGGAGGACACGTCAAAGCACAAAACTCATCAAAATCAAAGGAGCTCCCCCTGCACATATGCAAACTCCCCCTGAGCACATGCAACCTCTTCTTCTCAATTTTTCTCTTCACATGCAACATCTCACAAATGCATACCAATTTTGCATAAAAACTTCCAATGCAGAAAAACCTCCCAAATTCTCCCCTTATCATACAAAACTCTCCCCCTTGTGGACAATGCATGAATCAAGGTAGATGAAACTCTTTCCCTTGTTTTCATGAAAAATGCATGTCAAAGCATATATACAATCTACCAAGCTTCTCAAATAGACAAAGAGCACAACAAAATGCCACACATGAGACTTAGAGCAAGCAAAGTAGACATGGTGTATCCAGCATATTGCCATCAAGAAGGTAGAGACATATAAGCATGTGACATGTCCAAAATCAATTTTCACAAAGAAATAGTCATCTCATGAGCAAGATCATGTCTATACCAATTTGAACATAAAGGCACTAGATCATCCAAAATTTATGCAAGATCACAAATTCTCATTACAAGATCATTATAAACGCCCACAATCTACTCAAGTCATGTTAAAGCCACCGAGCCATGTGTCTACTTCTTAAAATGAGACTTCTCATGGTAGACAAGCATGCTATAGTTTAGCACCCAAGATATGAATATCAAACCATAAAAACAAGATTAGGAGCTCATTTTTCAAGCATAAGGCAATTCATACACCAATTTCATTTTCAAGATTAAACATGGTACATGAAGTGCCTTTGCGGCAAAAAGAAGCTTATGCTCCTCCCCAAGCAAGCAAAAGGGCTAAACATTTACAATGACAAATGATCTTTGACCCCAAGCAAAGAGAATATGATCCTCAAGCACAAACTGAGCATGATATAAGCATTTACGCACAAATTGAGTATAGACAAGCATCTACTCATGAGAGAGGCAGTTTTATCATTTTCACAAGCAAAATGCTATCTCATCATACATATATGGCAAAACCAACAAGAACATAGCATTCACATCCACAAGCTACCAATCATGCATATATCTCACCCATAGCACATCAGTGATCAATGTATATAAGAGAAGCTCATTCCTAGCTCAAGTGATCCAAAGATGGCTATCCTACCAGGTTTTGTACAGAAAGTAAAATGCATGAAGGAAATGCAACAAAATGAACATATGGCACATATAAACATGAGAAGCTCCAAGACCCAAGCTAGAAAGGAAAACACACCCCAAGCTCACCCCGCAAGCGAGAGAAAGTGACTTGGTCAAGTGGTTTGGTGAAAATGTCTGCTAGCTGGTCTTGGGTAGGAACATAGGACAAGGATATGTTTCCCTTTTCCACATTGTCTCTCAGGAAGTGGTACCTCACTTCTATGTGTTTTATTTTGGAGTGGAGGACAAGATTTTTGGCTACACTTATGGCACTGGTGCTGTCACAGAAAAGTGGAGCCTGGGAGCACTCCTCACCAAAGTCACTCATGGTGTAGGTCATCCAAAGCAGCTGGGAAGAACAACTAGCAGCAGCCACATACTCAGCCTCTGTGGTGGACTGGGCTACACTCGATTGCTTACGAGATGACCAAGAGACCAAGGAAGAACCCAGGAACTGACAACACCCAGAAGTGGACTTGCGATCCAATCGACACCCAGCAAAATCCGCATCAGAAAAACCATGAAGTCTGAGTGTCGAGGAGGCAGAGTACCACAGACCAAACTCAGGAGTGTAGTTCAAGTAACTGAAAATCCGCTTGACGGCCTGTCGATGTGAAGTCCTCGGTGAAGCCTGAAAACGAGCGCACAGACATACGCTGAACTGTATGTCTGGCCTCGTCGCCGTCAAGTAGAGGAGGGAGCCGATCATGCTCCGGTACTCCTTCTGGTCCACGGGTTCGCCGTCCTCGTCCACGTCCAAAGTCGTAGTCGTACTCATCGGTGTAGTCAGCGGCTTGGAGTCGTTCATGCCAAACTTCTTCACCATATCCCTGGTGTACTTCGCCTGATGTACAAAGGTCCCGTCCTTGCACAGCTTGATCTAGAGACCTAAGAAAAACTGCAGCTCGCCCATCATGGCCATCTCAAATTCCCTGCTCATGTCATCTGCAAATCTGGCAACAAGATCATGAGAAGAGCCACCAAAGATTATGTCATCCACGTATATCTGAACAATCAAAAGGTCATTCCCATGCTTAAGGCGGAAAAGGGTCTTATCAACTGTGCCCATCACAAACCCCTTACTTAGCAAAAAGCCTCTCAACCTGCCATACCAAGCTCTAGGTGCCTGTTTCAACCCATAGAGCGCTCTCTGGAGTTTGTATACACGGTGTGGGTATTTTTCACTCTCAAACCCCGGGGGTTGCCTCACATACACTTCTTCCTCTATCATCCCATTCAAGAAAGCACTCTTGACATCCATTTGGTACAACTTGAACCCTTTAGCCACGACAAAGGCTAGAAGGATCCTAATTGCCTCCAAACGGGCCATAGGAGCAAATGTCTCCTCATAGTCTATCCCCTCCTTCTGGTTGTAACCCTGCGCCACCAACCTCGACTTGTTTCTCACAACCATCCCATTCTCACCCTCTTTGTTCTTCCACACCCACTTGGTACCTATGGGACGGCAATTTGGCGGTGGATCGACTAACACCCAGACTTGCTTTCTCTCAAAGTTTTCCAACTCCTCATGCTTGGAATTCACCCAATTCTCATCAGACAAAGCGTGTCGAATATCTTTGGGCTCGAAAGAAGCAACAAAAGCAGAGTGAGCGAAATGAGAAGTAATCATTGACCTCGACCGTGTAGTGCGTTCATGATGGTCACCAATGATGGTCGTAGGTGGGTGATCAACTTGTACTCACCGGGGAGCCTCTCGCCTGGACACAACCTCCCCCTCAGCAGTAGCCTCCACTCGACCAACCTCAGTCGTAGTGGGTGTAGGGGATGGTCCGTCCTCGATCGTCGTCGTAGTAGTGGAAGTAGCATGTACACGATCAGCCACGGGAGCACCACCATCATCATCATCCTCATCTCCATCTCCATCCTTCTCATCCTCAAAGATCCTGGCACCAATCTCCTCGTCACATGCACACTCAAAAGCAGAAGAGCTACATGGCTGTGTCTCGTCGAAGGTAACCTCGCAAGTCTCCATGATTCGGTTAGTGTCAAGGTTGAGCACACGATATGCTCTAGAATGAATCACATAACCAAGGAAAATCCCATCCGAACATCGAGACTCAAACTTATCCAACTTGCCCTTCTTCAGAATGAAACACTTGTAACCAAAAGCTCTAAAGTGACTCACCTTGGGTTGTCGGCCATGCATCAGCTCATAAGAGGTCTTCTTCTTAAAGGCACGAAGGAAGATGCGATTTGAGACATAGCAAGCGGTATTGACCGCCTCGGCCCAGAAACGCCTATGAGTCCTATGCTCATCGAGCATCGTCCTAGCCATCTCACAAAGGGTCCGGTTCTTCCTCTCCACAACGCCATTGTGACAAGTGACGTATGGAGAAGAGTACTGATGATCAAGACCAAGATCACTGCAAAAGGCATCAAAATGAGAGTTCTTAAATTCTGTGCCATTGTCACTACGTATAACTCGAATGGCGTCTCCATGTCTCTCATTCTTCAACCTCAAGGTCAGGTCCCGAACAAAGCCAAATGTCTCACTCTTATCTTCCAAAAAGAAAACCCAAGAGTACCTCGAAAAATCATCGACAACCACAAGAACATACCACTTCCCACCAGCAGAGCGAACACAAGCTGGCTCAACCAAATCCATGTGCAATAGCTCACAAGGTCGCTCGGTCATGACTGAAGTCAGAGAGGCATGAGAAGCGGCAACCATCTTTCCATGCCGACAAGAAGCACAAACCAAATCCTTCTCGAATTTCAACTTAGGCAATCCTCGGACAAGGTCAAGACCACTTAAGCGGGAAAGCAACTCAAAGCTCAAGTGTCCCAACCTCCTATGCCATTTCCAAAGCTCAGCCGAAACGCCAGCAACAAAGCATCGAGGAGGACCAACAGACTGGGAAAAGTCGGCACGAAAGATTTGACCCTCGGGGACGATCGTATAGACAAGATCGCCTCGAGAATCAAGCACACGAGAAGCACCCCACTTGAAACGAACCTCAAAACCTTCATCAAGTAATTGAGATACTGACAACAGGTTAAAACCAAGTGACTTGACTAGGGCCACACTTCTTAAGGTCACATTGCTACTCACCTTTACCATTCCTTCAGCAAGCACTTGTCCTCTCCCATTGTCCCCGAAAGTGATGTACTCCCTCGTACTCACCGGGGTGAGGCTGGAGAACCACCCACGATCTCCGGTCATGTGTCTTGAGCAACCGGAGTCGATCAACCAAAAGTTCTCCAAGCCTCCCACCTGCAATAAAAAACGAGGACGAGAATGAGCAAGCGACTCAACACTGGGGTTAGTACCAAAAGAGTTAAACCAGTGCTGAGCCATTTGCTCAAAAGAAGGGTTAGCAAAATCCATCCTCCCAAAGCCTCTAGGCGGAGCCCTCTCACGCCTACCACCAAAGGACCTGTCACATCTCACTGGAGGAGTACGAGCACCATGAGGGGGAAAACGTGGCCCGTAGTCCATCTGAGACCCAAAGCTTCGATCGTGCCTCCCAAACTCGTAACGGTCACGAGAAGGAGCGCGTCGAGCCATCTAACCACGCCCAAACCCAACACGCCTGTCTCTCTGAGGGAACACACCTCCACCTCCACCTCCACGGGTGGGAACTATCCTCACAAACACATCACCCCTAGGTAGAGGCCCTCTACGAGGCTCAGGCACACCACAAGCAGGGTGGTACCGGTCCTTGTTTGCCATCTCCCTAGCAAACTGCTCATCCCTCTTCCTCCGGAAACAGAACTCATCCTTGTGCCCATCCCTCCCACAATACTCACAATGGAAGCGGATTGGCACTGGCTTAGGCGGTGGCTTCTCTGTGGGCTTCTCAACACCTTTCTCTCCTGACTTCCTCTCAAATACATTACCCAGGTTGCTCACAAACTTGATGGGGTTTTGGTAATTCTCTGTTTTTTGGGGGAACACTGGTGGGTCTGGAGTTGTGTCAAGCTTGTTTCTCAAGTGGTTTGGCTTGGGTGCATATTTGTTCATGGGTGTGGTGTGTGGTTGAGTAGGGATCTCTCTAGCTTTCTCTTCTCCCTCACCACTCTTCTCACCACTCTTGTCAGCCCCCAATGCCTGACCATCAAACCTCTTGAACTGAGCCAACATCAAACTCAATTGTGGCTCATGCCCAGACAACCAACTCATCAACTTCCTAAGCTCATCATTTTCATCATGCAGATGATCAACATAGTGTGCAAGTTCCATGTTTTTCAAAGCATGCATTTCACAGGTTGAACATGATGTAGGAAGAGGAGCTTTCAATGTCGCCTCAAGAGAAACAATCCTAGTGTGAGATTCATCTAGCCTAGCATGCAAGATAGGACATGAGGTACAAGCACCTAACAAAGCTGGACTAGACTTCAATTCATCACACTCAATCCTAACCATCTAGTTCCTCCAAAGTAGAGGCATGCTTCTCCTTGAGAGCAGTCAAATCAGCAAGAAAAACTGAGCAATCACCGCAATCAATCTCATCAGACACCACAGGAGCAGATTTCAAAGCAGCTATCTCATTTCGAGCATCCACAAGCAAGGATTCCAGTTCAGCTACCTTGTCCTTAGCATCACCCAACAAAGACCTAAATTCCCTCTTCTCCTTGTTGGTCTTTCTAAGCACATCATCACGGTTGTCAAGCAGCTCATTCAACCTAGCATTCTCCTCTAGCAAGAAGTTGGGATCATTCCGTACCTCTTCCTCAGAGTCGGAGTTGGAGTCCGAGCTGTGCCTCCCACTCTTCTTGGAATGCGCCATGCCGCAAAAGCCTCCTTGCGCGACGAAGCTCTGGCCGGTGATGTTCTTGCCCGTGTGCCGCTTGTCCTTGCGCTTCTCATGCTCTTCCTCACTGCTTGAATTGGAAGAAGCATCACTTGATGTCGAGTCGATGTCGCTCGCTCCGGCCAGCATCGCTCGAGCAGTCTTCTTCTTGTGGCCGCAACTCTTCTTGTGACTTCTCTCGCTCTTGTCCTTGTGCTTGTCCTTGTAGTCGTTCTGGGAGCGGTGCTTGTTGAAGTCATGCTTGGGCTTGCCCTTGTAGTCGTTCCTGATCTCCATGGCTTCAGGGCATTCGGCGATGAAGTGCCCATGCTTCCCGCACCGATAGCACATCCCCGAGCTCCGCCTTGCATTCTTGCGGTTCTCGTACATCCGCCCAAACGTCTTGCTCAACAAGGCGAGATCGTCCTCGCTTAGCACATCAAAGTCCTCATCTGGCAAGGACACAAGACAAGACAAGGAGAAACCACCAGAGTTAGCGTTAGTCCTTGATCCTGAGACGAGAGCCAAACTATGAGGATCAGTGGGGCTCTCGCTCTTGGCTCTCAAGCCACGATCAACCTCTGAAGACCTGAGCTTGGAAAACAGCTCATCAAGCGAAAGCGTATCATACGCGCTCGACTCCTCAATGGCCTCGATCTTGGCTTCCCACACAGATCTATCCAGGGCATGCAAAAGCTTGATAGCTTGATCATGATCCGTGTATGGGAGCACTGTCACATTGGCCCTCATGTTGTTGACTATGCAAGTGAAGCGCTGAAACATAGCATTGGTCGACTCACCGGGGAGATGAGTGAAGTTCTCGTACTCTCTCCGGTAAGTGGTAAACATCCAGGCTTGCACTTGGGCATTGCCAACATGAGCATTCTTCAACTTGAGCCAAATCTTTCCGGCCACATCCTCTCCGTACACTCGATCAAACTCCGAAGCACAGAGAGCACGGAACAAGTAATCAACGGCCTTGCTGTTAGCCTCAAACATGTCCCGCGATCCTGGAAGCAGAAAACTCTCTGGGATGACATAATGAGGATTCTGAGTCACCTCCCATATGAGAGTTCCCTTCCCTCGCAAAAATGCGCCCATGCGCCTCTCCCACATCAGGTAATTCTTGCCATCAAAGTGCGGAGGACCCGACCCCTTGCCGTAATCGCCCATCTTTGGATCTTAGACTGGTTAGAATCAAGAAGATCCGTAACCAGCTCTGGTACCAATTGAAGGACCGAATCGGGCGACCAGAGAGGGGGGGAGTGAATGGGAGCCGATAAAAATTCTTCCCGAAGGTCGAACTCGGCCTATACCCCGATTGCCACTCCAAGAGTTCTCGCACACGAAGGTGCTCCAAACAAGGCACACACAAGCCTAGAAGATCAACCAACAAGCCTAGGAGCAAAGAGCAGAAGCACCAGACAAGAATCAAAGGACTTGAGCACTGCTGCGAAGTCCCAGGCAGACTGTCCGGGATGACCGGGCGGACCGTCCGCGTGGAGGTCACGGACCGTCCGGAGGGTCACGGAGGACTGTCCGTAAAAACAACCCGAACCACCAGTGATGCACCCCCGAAATTCGGACTGTCCGGCGGCTCACTGCGGACCGTCCGACCAGCACGGACTGTCCGGGACAACCTCGCGAACTGTCCGCCAAACTGGTTGCCACCGGACCAAAGCAACTCCACGAATCAAAACTCAAGCCCTCAAGAACACGTGAAGAACACCAATGCTGCCAGCACCTCGCGGACCGTCCGCCAGGGTCACGCGGACCGTCCGCCAAGCACGAACAGAACAGAAAAATGCTCGAGCTCGGGAGTCAACTCCACCTTTCCATCACCGGATTCCCAAACGGCTAAAGCTCTTGAGACAAGATTTGGGGGAAATGAAAAGCGTCAGACAAGGATACTATGCCCCAAAAATCTCGACTCCTAAGCCACTAAAACACCGGGAATCACGGATCAACCGTACCACCACCATGAACTTGGGCACCAACCAAAAACGCATGAATCGAAGGCTCTCCACAGCGTTTGAGGGGTCAAGATCACACACAAAGATGCGCAAGGCATCCACCCATGATCCCCTCAAAGAAATTCGTGAAGAAACGCCTCCAAAATCACGAATCCAACGAAGAACGAAAACTCCCAAAAATAGTCCCAAAAATGACACGAAAATCACAGAGGACTAGGAGATCACCGGGACGCCGAATGCTTCCATACATCCAGAGGGAAAAGAAGCAGTTCAGAGAAATTCTACCGGGGGAGAAAGCCCTAGAGTCCAAGAGAGGGAGATGCCATCCACCTCTCCGCTATTTATACGAAGTCCATCAGAGGAAGGTAAATGACCACGCTACCCCTACTGCATAAATGAAGATACAACCCTTCAGGGGCATTTTGGTCAAGACTTCATCGGACGGACACGCTTCCATCGCGGCTTCGCTTCACCTCGACGCAAACCCCGTGATCACGCCACGTGCCCTCCGCCTCGAAGCTTCCCGAAGCTCCCGGATCACCGTCTCCGTCGCCTCGGGCCTGTGGGCTTGGTTTTGCCGCCCAAACCAAGAAACCGTCCACCTGATGGTTTTGTGGGAAAACCACCAAACCCCGCGTGCAAGCTTCGGGCTTCAACCGCTACCTTGCACCGGCCCATGTTCACGACTTCAGCCCGCCAGTCTTGCACCGCACGGCTCGCACTTGACCCCATCGGACACCGGGTCCATCGAACCAAGCCTACTTGCCACTCCATCACCCGGAGGCCGCCACGGCTCAGGCCTTTCGCACTTGTTCTTCACCTGCACCGACACGAGTCAAGCCGCAACCTGTACCTGCACACTTAGCCAAGCATCAGTCCACACAACGTTGTCAATCACTCATCACTAAGGAGCGACCCTCCACTGGTCCTCGGACACACCTGGTCCTCAATCTCCCCCTTGATGAGTGTATTGACAACACCCATAGTAACCATGATAGAGAAAAAGAAAAGAAAACAACAAACCTTCAAGCAAGTGATCCAAAGCCAAAGAACAAGCGAAAACCCGATCACTCGCCAATCCAAGTCTCGGCCCCCTAAGACAAGGGCAACGGCTCGACACAGCCGAGACAAAACAAAGCTCACAAGGAGCACACCTCAAAGCACAAAACTCAGGAAAATCACAGGAGCTCCCCCTGCACATATGCAAACTCCCCCTGAGCACATGCAACCTCTTCTTCTCAATTTTTCTCCTCACATGCAACATCTCACAAATGCATACCAATTTTGCATAAAAACTTCCAATGCAGAAAAACCTCCCAAATTCTCCCCTTATCATACAAAACTCTCCCCCTTGTTGACAATGCATGAATCAAGGTAGATGAAACTCTTTCCCTTGTTTTCATGAAAAATGCATGTCAAAGCATATATACAATCTACCAAGCTTCTCAAATAGACAAAGAGCACAACAAAATGCCACACATGAGACATAGAGCAAGCAAAGTAGACATGGTGTATCCAGCATATTGCCATCAAGAAGGTAGAGACATATAAGCATGTGACATGTCCAAAATCAATTTTCACAAAGAAATAGTCATCTCATGAGCAAGATCATGTCTATACCAATTTGAACATAAAGGCACTAGATCATCCAAAATTTATGCAAGATCACAAATTCTCATTACAAGATCATTATAAATGCCCACAAGCTACTCAAGTCATGTTAAAGCCACCGAGCCATGTGTCTACTTCTTAAAATGAGACTTCTCATGGTAGACAAGCATGCTACGGTTTATCACCCAAGATATGAATATCAAACCACAAAAACATGATTAGGAGCTCATTTTTCAAGCATAAGGCAATTCATACACCAATTTCATTTTCAAGATTAAACATGGTACATGAAGTGCCTTTGCGGTAAAAAGAAGCTTATGCTCCTCCCCAAGCAAGCAAAAGGGCTAAACATTTACAATGATAAAGGATCTTTGACCCCAAGCAAAGAGAATATGATCCTCAAGCACAAACTGAGCATGATATAAGCATTTAAGCACAAATTGAGCATAGACAAGCATCTACTCATGAGAGAGGCAGTTTTATCATTTTCACAAGCAAAATGCTATCTCATCATACATATATGGCAAAACCAACAAGAACATAGCATTCACATCTACAAGCTACCAATCATGCATATATCTCATCCATAGCACATCAGTGATCAATGTATATAAGAGAAACTCATTCCTAGCTCAAGTGATCCAAAGATGGCTATCCTACCAGGTTTTGTATTGAAAGTAAAATGCATGAAGGAAATGCAACAAAATGAACATATGGCACATATATACATGAGAAGCTCCAAGACCCAAGCTAGAAAGGAAAACACACCCCAAGCTCACCCCACAAGTGAGTGAAAGTGACTTGGTCAAGTGGTTTGGTGAAAATGTCTACTAGCTGGTCTTGGGTAGGAACATAGGACAAGGATATGTTTCCCTTTTCCACATTGTCTCTCAGGAAGTGGTACCTCACTTCTATGTGTTTTGTTTTGGAGTGGAGGACAGGATTTTTGGCTACGCTTATGGCACTGGTGCTGTCACAGAAAAGTCGAACCTGGGAGCACTCCTCACCAAAGTCACTTATGGTGTAGGTCATCCAAAGCAGCTGGGAAGAACAACTAGCAGCCGCCACATACTCAGCCTCTGTGGTGGACTGGGCTACACTCGATTGCTTACGAGATGACCAAGAGACCAAGGAAGAACCCAGGAACTGACAACACCCAGAAGTGGACTTGCGATCCAATCGACACCCAGCAAAATCCGCATCAGAAAAACCATGAAGTCTGAGTGTCGAGGAGGCAGAGTACCACAGACCAAACTCAGGAGTGTAGTTCAAGTACCTGAAAATCCGCTTGACGGCCTGTCGATGTGAAGTCCTCGGTGAAGCCTGAAAATGAGCGCACAGACATACGCTGAACTGTATGTCTGGCCTCATCGCCGTCAAGTAGAGGAGGGAGCTGATCATGCTCCGGTACTCCTTCTGGTCCACGGGTTCGCTGTCCTCGTCTGCATCCAAAGTCGTAGTCGTACTCATCGGTGTAGTCAGCGGCTTGGAGTCGTTCATGCCAAACTTCTTCACCATATCCCTGGTGTACTTCGCCTGATGTACAAAGGTCCCGTCCTTGCACTGCTTGATCTGGAGACCTAAGAAAAACTGTAGCTCGCCCATCATGGACATCTCAAATTCCCTGCTCATGTCATCTGGAAATCTGGCAACAAGATTATGAGAAGAGCCACCAAAGATTATGTCATCCACGTATATTTGAACAATCAAAAGGGCATTCCCATGCTTAAGGAGGAAAAGGGTCTTATCAACTGTGCCCATCACAAACCCCTTACTTAGCAAAAAGCCTCTCAATCTGCCATACCAAGCTCTAGGTGCCTGTTTCAACCCATAGAGCGCTCTCTGGAGTTTGTATACACGGTGTGGGTATTTTTCACTCTCAAACCCCGGGGGTTGCCTCACAAACACTTCTTCCTCTATCATCCCATTCAGGAAAGCACTCTTGACATCCATTTGGTACAACTTGAACCCTTTAGCCACGGCAAAGGCTAGAAGGATCCTAATTGCCTCCAAACGGGCCATAGGAGCAAATGTCTCCTCATAGTCTATCCCCTCCTTCTGGTTGTAACCCTGCGCCACCAACCTCGACTTATTTCTCACAACCATCCCATTCTCACCCTCTTTGTTCTTCCACACCCACTTGGTACCTATGGGACGGCAATTTGGCGGTGGATCGACTAACACCCAGACATGGTTTCTCTCAAAGTTTTCCAACTCCTCATGCATGGAATTCACCCATTTCTCCTCAGACAAAGCATGTCGAATATCTTTGGGCTCGAAAGAAGCAACAAAAGCAGAGTGAGCGAAATGAGAAGTAATCATTGACCTCGATCGTGTAGTGCGTTCATGAAGGTCACCATTGATGGTCGTAGGTGGGTGATCAACTTGTACTCGCCGGGGAGCCTCTCGCCTGGACACAACCTCCCCCTCAGCAGCAGCCTCCACTCGAACAACCTCAGTCGTAGTGGGTGTAGGGGATGGTCCGTCCTCGATCGTCGTCGTAGTAGTGGAAGTAGCATGTACACGATCAGCCACGGGAGCACCACCATCATCATCATCCTCGTCTCCATCTCCATCCTTCTCATCCTCAAAGATCCTGGCACCAATCTCCTCGTCACCTGCACACTCAAAAGCAGAAGAGCTACATGGCTGTGTCTCGTCGAAGGTAACCTCGCAAGTCTCCATGATTCGGTTAGTGTCAAGGTTGAGCACACGATATGCTCTAGAATGAATCGCATAACCAAGGAAAATCCCATCCGAACATCGAGACTCAAACTTATCCAACTTGCCCTTCTTCAGAATGAAACACTTGCAACCAAAAGCTCTAAAGTGACTCACCTTGGGTTGTCGGCCATGCATCAGCTCATAAGAGGTCTTCTTCTTAAAGGCACGAAGGAAGATGCGATTTGAGACATAGCAAGAGGTATTGACCGCCTCGGCCCAGAAACGCCTGGGAGTCCTATGCTCATTTGAAAAGAGGCCAGCTAAGTCAACACTGACCCAAAAGGAGTGGAGGCCGAAGCAGGCGTCAACCTCGACTTAAGCAAACATGTATACGGCTGGTGTCTTGATAGACATGGTCTAAGTGTTTTTTAGTTTAGAAAAGTATTTTTTGGCACGTATATTTTTGCCACAAAAATAGGGAGCATATGTTGACACTCGAATTTGGCAGGCATGGACGGACCGGTCAGACCGGTGGCCCCAACAGGTAAGACTGGTGTGGTCAAGTTGCTCAAAGGAAATTTAGACCTCACCATTAGATAGGTCTCGTCGAGTAGATCAAGATTCATATGTGGAACATCCAAATCGGAGTCTGGATGAAAGAGATATGCCTTCAGGAAGATCTGCACATCCTGTGAGCCACACTGGTTTGACCGGTGCCCCCGTGTCCGAACCAAATCAAGGAGTCCTGGTAGATTTAGAATTGTAAAAGGATTTCCTTGCGGGGCAAGACCTTCCCACCCTATAAGTATAAAGGACCACGGCTGATTGAGATTCATCATCCAATCGATCAAATCAATTTACCTTTATTTATCTCGTATTTACTTTTACCTCTTCCCAAACTTTTCCAATCTACTACTTGCTGTTCTTCCTTCGTCTTTGCGATGTCTGAAGGCGTTCTAGGTGGCCTTGCCGATCCTAGAGCAACCCTACATGCGCCGCCCCGACGGGATCCTGCCCGGGCGACGTTCGGAGGTCTACCGTCGGGATTTCATCGGTGACCGGTCTGACCGGTCCACCGCACTGGTCTAACCATTGTCGACGCAGAGGCGTCGCAACAGCTGCCTTTGCGTGCTTTTTGGCGCTTGGAGAGGTGCCAATAGAAGGGGCTGAGTTTTTGTGCACTTTAGAGCAGCAACTGGCAATAGCAGTAGGCTAGCGTCACAGTATCGTCGTCCACCTGCCTGGCTGCCTGCCTCACCAGCGCCGCCAACGACGCCCGCGGAGACGAGAAAGACATGGTCGACGGCGAGCTCGTGTTGTGGGCTCAGATGGGCCGCTCTAACTGGCTACTGCGCAGCTCGTGAGAGGACTTTTACGAGCTCGCCGTTGGATCGCAGCGGGATGGTTCAGATGGAACGACTGTAGAAAGCAGTCGTACGCATGACTAGTGCAGAGGATCTCATCCCATTTTAGAGCGGTTCGTTCGGTCGTGCCGGAGACCGAGCTGGCCGTTTACAGTTTGTAGCACATGCTGCACTGGTCGGTCGTGTCATCGGCCCTTTCTCGGCACCATAGTGATCCGAGCCTTGGTGGCTCCTCCGCTGCTCGCCACGTCAGCCGGGCCGAGGCTCCCGTAGCGTACCTGTCATTTTTCAGAAAAAACCTCCACGAATTGCAGCTCAGTCCAGCACAGCTAGATCCGCACAGTAAGGGCGCATTGATACAGGGCACAAGGGTGGCTCGGTCGGCTGGCCAGGCTGGCCTGGTTCCCCTCGGCAAGTGTTGGAATATATGGCCCAACACTTTGTTGTGATAGTCATTGGGCTACAATTCATTGGGCCACTATTTCATCTAGGAAAGTCAATGTGGTGTGGAGAGAATGCATAGGGGTTTAGTGCCACCTTGCTATTCTATGGAGATGAGGACCAACCTATAAGAAAGGCTCTTGTAGAGTACTCTAAGTGATTGGTAATGGAAAAGAGAACACACACTGGATATCTGGCAGATCGAAACAAGGGTGGTTGCGTCCCTCCCCTATAAGAGGAGACGTCCTATTGACGGGGAGGACTCACACACCACAACTCGCCTTTCTCATCTACTCCTCTACGCGCGCCGCCGTCCGAGCTACTGCCCTTCCTCTGTCCGCTGTGCAGCAGATCGAGGGAGAGCTGTGTCTCTGAACCAACGCCGGTCATGTGAAGGCCTGCACGGGTGCTGGCGATCAGGTTTCTGGGAAGCGTACTCGCGACCGCTCATCACTGCTTCCTCTACTCCGACTTTGTCCACATCTACATCGACTACATCTGCATCTACATCGTCTTCGACTTCTAGCCGTCATCAACTTTGCGTGGGTTGCACTATAAGTATATCGACTGCATCTCTTCCTGCACATGCCGTGATGGATATTTGGATCGGTTCCTTTATTGTTTTCCTAGCATGTGTAGGGTTTGTTGATCCCTCTTGTGTTTTTGGAGTACTAGCGTATCTGTTTCTTATTGCTAGTAGTATTTCGAGAATCAAATTAGTTTTTGACCATGTTAATTTTGTAACAACAAGGTCTCTTGTTTGATTGTTTTGTTTCTAGTCAGTCGGGTTAGGCTAGGATTGTGTTTGATTTGTGAGAGACATGGGTACCCATGGGTCCCCACCGGCTAGGGTCCCAGAGGCCCCTGACAAGTGGACCTGACCTTCTAGAAGCCCTGCCGACCTGCAAAGTGGGCCCAGCAACCTTATCCGCTACTCCGACGACCTCGGGCGACCTTATCAAGATCCCAGAAGATCCGCGACACTCGGGTGCAAGTCAAGACATAGGACGTGGTGCACCACCGCCTGTAGCTCCGAGTATCACGGGATACTCCTTGTAATCCGGGAGATAAGCTTCCCGCAATTGTAACTGACCCGAACATGGGTCCACTGACCTTGAATGGAAGCCCTAGTCCGTCCTCCCCATATAAGGCGGCCAAGGACTCCATTCAAGGGGACATCTCATCTTCATCCTCCCGCATAATCCACCACAACTGGACGTAGGGTTTTACTCTCCGGAGGCCTGAACCAGTCTAAACCCCCTTGTCTCCCTGTTTTCATCGCCATACTCGCCTAGTTCTGAGTTCACCACGTGGACTACCACCTACGCTCATAGGTCCTGATCCTCCATTAACCTGCAAACCTCTAGGGTAACCCCCTAGCGGATCTGTCCAGGTCTCACCCCCTGACAGTTGGCGCGCCAGGTAGGGGCGATCGGGAACTCGTTGTGCAACATGGTGGCCCGATCTGGTGTCATTTTTCCGGCGAGCATGGCGGCCATCCTCGCCAACCCCGTGGAGATCTGCTTTGGATCCTTCACGTCGACCTCTCCTACTCCGACAGCCGCAACTTCTCCAGCAACCCCGGAGCAGGTCGTGATGGCATCCGTCGCCACCCCTGTTTCTGATCTAATATCAGAGACCCACCCACCCAGACCCTTTGACTTTGTTCAAGGTATGGAGAACATCATCGGCACGATGAAGGAAACCTTGGAGATCTGCAAACGAGCTCAGCGCTCGGCGCAGACAGTGCTACGTCACGATACGTTCCCCTTCGGCCTGCAGCCTGCGCCTGGCCTCCGTCTCAGCCAGCTCTCCACGCCCTACCAGATATAATCTGGTCGGAGGCCATCTGGCGACCCACGGCATGCACCTCGCGCCCCGCGTGACCCACTTGACGTGCCTTGCACCTATCACAAGGGTGCGAAGCACACCCTCCGCGGGTGCTGCCTGCGGAAGAAGATCAACCAAGAGCTCCCCCGCCGAGCCAAACGACCTACCCAGTCCCCGGACTGCGGGGAGTTCCAGAAGGTCCGTGTCCGCATCTCCTACGACTCGGACATCGTCTTCCGCCAAGTGTTCGTGGTCTCCGAGAATGAGCCACCCCGTGTGGGCGCGACCAACTCCGAGGAAGCGGCCCGCATCCAAGGCAACGCCCTGCGTGCCCAGCGACGTGCGGACGAACAGCAGCGCGCGGCCCTGCTTTGCGCTCGAGACCTGCGCCTGGAGTTCGAGGAAGCCGGGATCCCGATGTTCAACAACCCCCAAGCCAACCTGAGTGCGGCCTTCACCCGACTCCAGCAAGCTCCGCTGACGCCTGAAGCTAAGCTGGCCATCGCGTACCTTCGGGTCGCCAACGCCTTGGTGGAGGAAAAGAGCGAGGCCTCCAAGGCCGCCACGTCTTCATCAACCCGCCACTCGCGTAGTTGATCTCATCGACCTCAGCGCAGCCATCTCTCCCCCATCCGGTAAGAGGTCGCCCAGCACAACCCCGAGCAACCTGCCCAGCAGCCTGCTGCTGCTGGCGACCTCCGCGTCAACCTCGACGCCAACAGGAGTGCTCGCGACATGCGCAGCTACGTCGACTAGCGCCACCGTGAGCGCGAGGAGCGTGAACTTCACCATCGCGCGGAGTACGATCGCGAGTACGGTCAACCTGGTGCCATTCACCGCATCATGGAGCGTGAGCTGCGCGACCGCCACGACATCGAGAACAAGCGGCGTGCTCTCTACGACGCTGAGCACGGCGACCCAGGGCTTCCCTAGAGCAACCGGGATCGGCAGCCATGCTCCCAGGTCGTCATCCCGGAGCGCAGCGTCCACTCCGCACCTAGAGAGGCTGCTCCGACCAGAGGCACCGGCGACGACCTCGCCGTCATCGCCTTCCTAGCGCTGGCTCCCCGTTTCAGGACGGTGGACTACCCTGAGAACATCAAGCCCAACATTAAGGAGTACGATGGGCGCTCGGACCCCAACATCTGGCTGTCGACCTACTACGTCACCGTCAAGGCGGCCGGTGGTAACTTCAACCACATGGCGGCCTACTTCCCGCTGGTCATGGGCAAGGCCCCCTCGCTGTGGCTCAACAGCCTCAAGCCTGGCAGCATCAAGACCTGGGCCGACCTGTCCCAGGCCTTCACCTCCAACTTCCAGGCGACCTACGATTGCCCTGGAAACGCCTTCAACCTCAGGAGGGTCGTGATGAAGCCCAAGGAGCGGCTCCGCGACTACAACCACTGGTTCTTCGAGAACCGCAATGAGTGCATTGGTGTCAGGGACGACCAGATCGTCGAGAGCTACAAGAAAGGCATCAAAGATCGCAAGCTCTTTGAGAAGATCCATGAATCTGGTGCCACCACCGTCAAGGAGCTGATGAACGTCGTCAACAAGCTGATGGACACAGAAGAGGCGCTGCAGAACCAATTCGACGCCGACGCACCTGGCACATCCAGCGCCCCAGCGGACCCCATGTCCAAGCTCCGCAAGCGACCTTCCGAGGTCCTAGCGGCTGAAGGGCAGCGAGCTTCGACCTTCAACCAGGAGGAGTTCGATGCAGCGCTCGACAGCCTTTGCGGATTCCATGAGGGAGCCACCCACACTCTCCGCGAGTGTTCCCAGTTCAAGAGGGCCTTCAGCACCCCCGTGGACCCGAAGCGACCCAGGAACGACGGCGGTCTTCGCGACAACCGCCCCTACAACAACAACTACCGCTATGACGATCGACAAGATCGACACGACGACCGGCGCGAGGAGCGACGTGACAATCGCCGCGAGCCCTCTCGCAGCGACCCACCTCCTCACGACGAGGGCAACCTACCGCCTCCACCACCGACAGGCAACCCCAACAGGCCTTTTCAGGCCGCAACCCGAACGATCAACATGATCATTGGGGGTATCAAGTCCAGCGTCAGCAGGAGGCGCTACCGCAAGGACAAGCGCGAGATCCACCTCGTCCACACTCAGCCAACTGCGCCTCTGCGTTGGTCTGAGCAGGCGATCATGTTCTCCAGAGCTGATCACTTGGTGCACATCCCGGATCCTGGGTCCTACCCACTCATCGTCGAGCCTACGGTGGACGGGGCCTTGCTCTCCCAGACCCTGATCGATGGGGGGAGTGGGCTCAATATCATCTTTGTTGAGACCCTCAAGAAGATGAACTTCGACTTCGACAAGCTCACGGAGTGCGACGAGCCCTTCTACGGCATCGTCCCTGGGAAGGCGGCCTACCCCTGGGTCGGGTCTCCCTCCCCGTCACCTTTGGTACGGAGGCAAACTTCCGCACGGAGTACCTCAGCTTCGAGGTCGCCAACTTCAAGTCCTCCTACCATGCGATCCTAGGTCGCCCGATGCTAGCCAGATTCATGGCCATCCCGCACTACACCTACTTGGTGTTGAAGATGCCTGCTCCAAACGGGGTCCTCTCCGTCCTGGGGGACCTCATCATCTCCTTCAAGTGCAACTCGGAGGCCCTCGACCTCACAGCAACCTCCGCTGCCGTCGACGCCTCCGCAGTCTTGGTCGCTGAAGCCAAGACCGTCGACCCGAGCGACCTAGCTGTCTCGGAGCAGAAGCGCACCGACACCGCCCTAGACGCCGTGCCCTCCACGAAGAAGGTCTGCCTCGGCCTTGCCGACGCAGAGAAGACGGTGGTGATCGGCGACGGCCTCGACCCAAAATAGGAAATCACGCTTACCAGTTTCCTCCGGGATAACGCGGATATATTCGCATGGAGTCCATCGGATATGCCAGGTGTCCCAGGGAGCTGGCTGAGCACTCCTTGGATGTAAGCAAGACGGCCAAGCCTGTCAAGCAGAAGCTTCGCCGCTTTGCAAAAGATCACAAGGACGTCATTAGGGTAGAAATAATAAAGCTCCTAGCTACCGGATTTATCCGAGAGTGTAAAAATCCGGTTTGGTTCGCCAACCCGGTGCTTGTACCCAAGAAAACCGGCCAATGGAGAATGTGTATCGACTACACAGACCTCAACAGGCACTGCCCTAAAGACCCCTTCCCTCTTCCGCGCATCGACCAGGTCGTGGACTCCACGGCCGGAAGCGTCCTCCTATGCTTTCTCGACTGCTACTCAGGGTATCACCAGATAGCCCTGAAGGTCTCTGACCAAGACAAAACGGCGTTCATAACGCCGCACGACATCTACTGCTACACGGCCATGACCTTTAGCCTCAAGAACGCCGGCGCGACCTACCAGAAGGCCATCCAGAAGTGCCTCGAGCGCTAGATCGGCAAAAACGTAGAAGCCTACGTCGACGACGTGGTCGTCAAGACCACCCACGTGGATAAGCTCATAGCTGACCTCGCAAACACCTTCGCCAACCTCTGCCACTATCGCTGGAAACTTAATCCAGAGAAGTACGTCTTCGGTGTCCCGTCCGGCAAGCTTCTGGGCTTCATGGTCAGCAACCGGGGCATCGAGGCGAACCCCACCAAGGTGGATGCCATCCTCAGGATGAAGCGACCTACAGGGAAGAAGGACATCATGAAGCTCACCGGCATGATGGCGGCCCTAGGTCGATTCATTAGTAAACTTGGAGAGAAAGGCCTGCCCTTCTTCAAGCTGCTAAAAAAGGCGGACAAGTTTGTCTGGACCGAAGAGGCGGACCAAGCCCTGGAGCAACTCAAGGCCTTCCTCACGTCACCCCCGGTGATGGTGCCCCCGGCGCCTAAGGAACCATTACTGCTCTACATCTCTGCGACCACCCTAGTGGTCAGTTCGGTTTTGGTGGCTGAGCGACCTGAAGAGGGTAGACCCTTCCCTATCCAACGACCTATCTATTACGTCAGCGAGGTCCTGTCAGACAGCAAGACCAGGTACAACTAGCCTCAGAAGATGCTCTATGCCCTACTTATCACCTCTCGCAAGCTCCGGCACTACATCCAGTCGCACAAGATCAAGGTTGTCTCGGCCTTCCCCCTTGGTGAGATCCTGCGCAGCTACGACACCACTAGACGCATTGTCAAGTGGTCCATCGAGCTAGGCAAGTTCGACCTAGAGTTCTACCCCAGGCAAACCATCAAGTCCCAGGTCATCGCAGACTTTGTCTCTGAGTGGACAGAAATCCAGCAGCCTCCACCCTCGGAGCGACCTGAGCACTGGAAGATGTACTTCGATGGTTCCCTGAACCTCGAAGGGGTCGGTGCGGGCGTCCTGTTCATCTCCCCCCAGGGCGACTACCTCAAGTACATCCTGCAGATCCACTACAAGGCGTCCAACAACGGCGCCGAGTACGATGCCCTCATTCATGGGCTAAGCATCACTGTCTCCCTGGGGATCAAGCGCCTCATAGCCTATGGTGATTCCAAGGTCGTGATCGACCAAGTCAGTAAGGACTCTGAAGCTAGGAAGGACACAATGGATGCCTACTGCGCTAAGGTACGCAAGCTCGAGCGTCACATCGAGGGGCTCGAGTTCCACCACGTCTGTCGCAACAACAACATCGCGGCTGATGTCCTCTCCAAGCTCGGCTCCAAGCGCGCACTGGTCCCAGCCGGCGTGTTCATCCAGGACCTACGCAAGCTGATCATCAAGCTTCTCCCTGACCCAGAGTCACCAGATGATGAAGCAACCCCACCGGGAGGTCGTGATGTCCTCATGACTGAGGCAGAAGACGACTGGCGCCTTGACTTCCTCGCTTTCCTCCTTGAGCATCGAGTACCTGAGGACAAGGCAGAGCGCGAAAAGATCACGAGGCGTAGTGCTAACTACGTCATCGTTGGCAATGAGCTCTACCGGAGGTCCGCCTCCACCAGAGTTTTGATGAAGTGCATCCTGCGATCTGAGCGCCTCAGGCTCTTAGATGAAATCCACGGCGGCGAATGCGGCAACCACACCGCCTCTGCCAACCTCGTGGGCAAGGTCTTCAGGTCTGGCTTCTACTGGCCTATCGCCATGGCTGATGCACAGGAACTTGTACGTTGATGCAAGGGGTGCCAATTCTTCGCCAAGCAGCAGCACGTCCCGGCTCAGGCCCTAAGGACCATCCCTCCGTCCTGGCCCTTCATAGTATGGGGCCTCGACTCCGTGGGACCCTTCAAGACTGCCCCTGGTGGCTACAAGCACATCATTGTGGCAGTGGACAAATTCACCAAGTGGATTGAGGTCCGTCCCATATCTAGTGTCACGTCGAAAGAGGCGGCCAAGTTCATCGAGGAGATCACCCACCGCTTTGGGGTCCCTAACAGGATTGTCACCGACCTTGGCACGGCCTTCACAGGAGTTGACTTCTGGGACTTCTGCCAAGACAACCTGATCGACATATACTACTCCTCGGTGGCACACCCATGGTGCAACGACCAGGTCGAGCGGGCCAATGGCATGGTCCTGCAGGCCATCAAGGACCGCATCTTCGATGGCTCATCACCTTACGCAACCAGGTGGCTCGCAGAGCTCCCTCACGTCATCTGGGGTCTCAGGACCCAGGTCAGCTTGACCACATGGTACTCCCCCTTCTTCCTGGTCTACGGGTCAGAGGCCATCCTCCCCACCAACGTCGCCTTCGGGGCTCCATGCATCTAGCACTTCGATGAAGGAGAAGTGGAGCAAACACGCAAGCTCGACCTTGACAGCGTCGAAGAACATCGTGTGGCCGTACTCATGCGCCACACTCGCCATGAGCAATAGCTATGTCGCTACCACGATCGCAACGTGCGGGAACGTTCCTTCAACATTGGCGACCTAGTCCTGCGGCGGATCCAGAACACCAAGGACATGCACAAGCTCTCCGCACCTTGGGAAGGCCCTTTCATAGTTAAGGAGGTCATTGGACCAGCGACCTATCGCCTCTAATGGGTCGATGGCCAGGGCGTTCCGAACCCCTGGAACATCGAGCACTTATGTCGCTTCTATCCTTAGAAGCCTTGTATCGCAATAAAAGCTATGTACTCTATCCCTTGTAATTCATCAGCAATATATAAAGATTCCCTTTCAGCAGTTTTTCTGTCGACCTGCTTTTACGGGTCTCTGTTTACTTTCTGTTCACCCCTCCCCCTCGACACGCTTGGGGGCTTGGTTTAAAACTAGACCCCACGCGCTCGGTGGCTTGGTCTTAAGCTGGGCCCTTCACGCTCAGGGTCTTGGCTTTGCCAACCTAAGGGTCGTTCGACCTGAGGGGTTTTACCTTTCTTTCTACAAGTGTTTTCCCTTATCACAACTTTTGTGGCCTTTATAAGTATTCCTAAGTCGTGTGGTTGCTCGACCTTGGGTCCAAGACCCCCCTTCGCACGCCGGCTGCACGTAAGCCTCCACGCTGAGCCGTGTAGTCGGTAAGTTGTTCCTCCACTGAGTTGGGTCAGCGGAGGGAAAAGGGTTTGTGCAGCCTCATTATTTCTACATTCTTATAAAGAGTATTTAAGTCAAATAAGGGATCACATCAGTTAATTAAACACGGCTTTTTCATTCATGCAAGGTTTATCTTACATCAAAAGGGTCCACGACCCATTGGCACTAACAGTTTGCTACATCCTAAGTTACATTTCAGAGGTCTATCTTCTTCACGATCTCCTCCGCGGTGACCTGGATGGTTTCAGTGCCAACCAGCGGAGCCAGGTCGATCTCCTCCTTGACCTTTTGAAGGTCGAACGCCGGCTCATGGTGCCTCACCGTGGCCAGTGCGGCAGCCGTGGCGAGCTTGCCGCTGTCCATCAGCAGGGTCTTCATTCGACCTTCTGCTTCCTCCAGCCGCGCGACGAGCTCTTGCGGTCCACCCTTGACCTTGGGGACGTAGACGTCCACAAGGTACTCAGCGGCCTCCTTGAGGTCGTCCAGCTCCTTCTGAAGATCTGTAGTCATCTATTGATGATCAATAAGGGTTTGCATTGCTCGGGAAAGGTCGATTTCCAGGTCCCTGCATACACCAAATTCATATGCAGCCTTCTGGGTATAGTAATACTCACTGGCTTCGACCTCCCTGGTCTTCTCCTTGAGGGTCTTCACCTGGTCTTTGGAATCCTTGAGGTCCTTCTTCAAGGCGGACTCTCTCTTCTTGGCCTCTGTAATCGACAAGGTCAGGAATGGCACACCACGACGTAAGTTTCAAGCATCAATGTTAAGGGCACTCCTAGACGTACCCGTAGCGGCGATCTTCAGCTCGTCTTCCGCCTCCTTCGGCTTCAACCTGGTGGATTCGAGCTCCTCCTTCAAGGTCGCCATCGCCTTGTCCTTCAGGGTCGCCTCGTCCTTAAGTCGCCCGATTTCTCTTGCGGCCTCGATCTTGGCCTGCAGCACGGCCTCCCGGGCCGCAGCTAGCTCCGCATGAAGTTTGGCGCTCTCCTTTAGCAGGCCTGCCCTGCCCTGTGCCCGCTCGGTGAGAGACTGCATCAGCACACCATAAAAGGTCGTCAAATCAAGTCATCCGAGTGAATTGAAGACCTAGTCCCAAAAGGAACTAAAACTCACCATGAGTGTCCTCCCGATCGTCTGCGACACCGCCTTGAAGTCGTCAAGGTCCCGACTGTCAGCAAGGATGTCCTCTTCCCACGGGGTGCTGGAGTAGAGGCACCGGTCCATGTCGCCAGGCCTGTTCCCTCCTTCGGCCTCCGCTTCCTGTGTCCGCGGCAGGCCCGACTCGGGTTGGTCCTCCTGCCGAAGACCTTCCCCCTGTTGAGCGCTATCAGCAGCGACCTTGGTCGCCACCGATGATGCTGCCCCCACCGTCTCAGGGACCTGGCTTGTAACATCTCTGCCTGATGTAGCCGGTGACTAGCTCACTGGCGCCTTCTGCAGCTTGCATGCCCGAAGGCCTCCTGGCCTGAGGTGTTTTTGCTGTTGTCCGATGCTGCAGGGGTCCCCCTGTCCGAGGAGCAGCATTTGTCAGTCCGACGTACTCATAAAGTCAAAAGGTCGAACAAATAAAGATCTTGTTCAACGACGTACCTGCCACCAGGCTTCAACCCAAGCTTTATCGACCTGGGCGGTACCCGCCTTGGTTTCTTCTGCGACCCTTGGTCGCTCACACCCTCAGCACTTGGCTTTGGGTGCTGATCGTTCTTAGCCCCGAGCGGGGTCTCGTCTTCCTGCATCGCCGGCGTGTCGCCCGACCTTGCGCCGGCATCACGCGACCCCGCGTCGTCATCTTCGCCAGCATCGGTGACGACCTCAACGCTGACCGTCGCCGTCTCCGACGACGCTGTGGTGTCCCTCCTCTCCCTCTTCTTCTTCTTCTCCGCCTCGATGGTGGCAGCTACGACTTTGGCGGCCTTGTTCGCCGGCATGTTCCCGGCGACCTGCCACGCACGCCGAGTCATTGGCGCAGAACTCCCCCGCGAGGGGGTCTTCATCATCACTACCTCACACCGACGAGTCGGAGAGGTCGTCGTCGATGCACTCCTGCGGAGGTGCCTGGATGTCCTTCGCAGGCCGGACCTTGAAGCTGTGCTCACCCTCGTTAGGGAGGGGAGCCGGGCTCCAGTACACGCCCTCGCGACCCTGCATCAGGCGACCTTTGTCAAAAATCAGGAACAAGCAAACACAAGCAAAAGGCTCAAGGTCGATAGGAAACAAGTTACTTACAGCCTCGGTGGGGCGCTTCAGGCAAAATGCCTTGGGGCAAGTCCGGTTATGGATCACCCCACTGAACAAGTCCTTCACCCGCGCCACCATCTCCTCCTTGGAGACCTTGCGTCGCGCTACGCGGGTGGGGTCGGCCTGGCCCCAGTACTCGTAGGCCGGATGCACCCGATCTTGGATCGGTTGCAAAAGCCTCCGGCTGAAGCTGATGGCCACTGCGCCGTCGGTCAGCCCTCCCGCCTTCAGCGTCGCAAGGTCCTCCAGCAGCGGCTTGACGGCGTCCATCTCCCGCGATGTCAACTGGTTGCTCCACTCCGGCACCGGGACCGGCGCGAGTCCCGACCTGTTCTCCAGCACTGGCTTCGGGTTGTCAATGTAGAACTACCCTCGCCTCCAGCCCTGGGTGTTGTCCGGCAGCTCCATGTCGACGTACATCGGCTTCATGTGTCGACGTAGCATTACGTCGACGCACCCGACGACCTCCTTCTTCCCCGTCTTCTTGAGCTCGAAGAAGTACCGCCACAGGTCGAAGTGTGGCGGTACCAAGTGGATGAAAGAAGAAATGGTGGTGATGGCGTTGGGGACGAGGTGTACCAGGTCGATCCTGTAGTAGTGGAGGAGCCCGCGGAAGAAGTCACTCGCGGGAACTCTGAATCCGCGCTCCACGTGCGCGATGAAGGCGACTGTCTCCCCAGTCCCCTCAGAGGGGAAGGCTTTGCCGGCGGCTGGCCTCCAGCCCACCTGCTCCTTGGGCTTCAGCAACCCACGCTCCACCAGGCCTTGGAGTTGCACCTCGGTCACCGTCGAGGGCTCCCAAATGCTCTCCGGCACCGGCGCAAGCTCAGGAGCCATCTCTTCTTCTTCGAATCCGGTAGGTCTAGCTCTAAAAATTACCAAGGATTTCATGCGCATGCAACGGCGTGCTGCGCGACGGATCTGAGTGCGGCGGCGCCGGCGGATTCGCACGGAGAATTCTAAGCAGCGGGTGAAACCCTAAAACCTGCGCAGAAATGGAAGCGAGTGGGGTCCTCGGCCCCTCACTCGGCCTTTTATAACTAGGTCGCAACGGTGCTATGGGCCGCGGTGCTCCAACATCTAAATGTTTGGCGACATTCCCGGCGTCCCAACGGATACATCACTCAACGGCTATTTCGGCCTAACAGTCACAGGTAGTAACGGCTCATGCTGTGGGGGAATCCATGCATGTTGGCTCTCTGCTCAATGGCCTAGCGTCCATGGACTCGTTATGCCCTACGTTGAGCCCCCATACTAACATTTTCTTCAAGGTCTCTTGATCTCTCACGACCTTTGGGTCCATCACATTCTCTTCGCAAGGTCGACAAAGCACTACTGCTTGATAGGTCGCCTCAGCCTTCAACGACGGGTTCACACCCCGGCTCCTAGGCCCCGCTGCCTACTGGATTGCCTTAGCCTATACGGCTAGTTTATACCAATGGCCCCGTGCTTAAGGGCTCCACTGCCCGTTGGTGGCCCCTGGTCATGATCACAGCACCTCCCTGAGGTCGCCAAGGCTCCACTGCCTTCTAGGTCGCCTAGACCTATGGTTCACAGGTTGACGACCTGCGTTGTGTCACTACACAATGGCCGTGTTGATTCAGGTCGACACGGGCTCCCCGTCTCTACTTAAGGCCTCCTGAAGGTCGGCGTGCTATCACAGCCCTGCTGGGACCTTGGTAGCCATACCATTGTTACCCAGGCGCCCCTACAACTACTTGCAAAATGACATTTATCACGTAAATGTGTATTTACAGCTTCATAAGCTACAAGGAATTTGTCCCTTGGCCAATTACAAGATACAAAGATATTAGTGGCCCTGAGTTACCTTCTAAAGTGCTTACGACACAGTCTACACTAATAAGGCGTGTCGCAAGCTTTCTTCTAGCTTCAGGACCTACTCGACGACCTCTACAACCACTATAGAGGCAGATGCCACACAGCCACCTCTACTCGAGCTCTAACAGGTTTCCTGTGGTACCCAGCATCAAGTCTGAGCTTCACCACAAGATTCCAAATGGAACAAGCTTCAACACCAGCCTCGCCGGGTGGAGCGTCGTGTTCACCAGCATCACATCCGGCCTTAGAGTGTCAGGGCCGATGATGCATCTGCTGCTTCATACTCCACCTGGGTTCCTCAGCGGGACCGGGAGAAGAGGCTCATCGAGTTTTTCAAGCTTCGCAAGCATTCTTCTAGCCCCAAGCATGAACTATATCGACTCTATGCTCTGGTGGGCGCACATAAGTCCCTAGCATGGAAATATTACTACACAGACTGGCCATGGTTCTCCTTTGAAGATTGGGCGGTTTGCTTCAAGGTAAGGGTGCCTATTTATACCCCCAGCACCTGCCATTTGGTCTTATCCGCAAGCCAGCTTGTGTGGCGTCCTCATCCTCAAGATCATTGTACCCTCGTGGGACACGAGGTCACTGTTCGCCCATAGGAGGCATTGGCGCGCCTTTCCCCTACCTGACTGCATTCCAGAGCATTTTTGACTCTTGCGGGTGACAGCGACCTGTGCTTCGCCTGGAAGCCGGCCCATGACCGTACAGTGCACCCATGACTCAGGCCTCGTCAGCTCTAGCATCTGACTACCCCTGCAAGATTCTGGAGCGTTTGTCATATTGGATTAATATCACAAGAACGCAGTACTGTTCCCTGAGTAGAAGGCTGTAGGTTCGGCTATTTCTTTCTTCTTCTTTGGAGCATCAAACCGGCCATTCTGGTCGCTTTACTGCTCGGGGGCTACTACACTAGTGCGTCTCGCGACGCCCTATTTTTCCTAGGTCGCCTCGACCTCATGGAAGCCTGCTTCCACTGTTTCTCGGATCGACCTACCTACGGTAGGCATGGCGACCTTTCTGAAGGTCGCGGGTGTTCCTTCGTCATACCTGACCCAGTCAGGTCAGCGGTTCTTCAAAGGTATACGCCTTGTCTTCACTTCGACCTTCTGGTCCTCCATCCTAGGAGCTCGATGTTCAACTTCGTGCGCGCATCGGAGGGGTTTTTTCTTCTTTTTTGGATCCCCGTGCACCCTTCACGACCTCGACGGTGCCGTGCCTTCGTTACTCTCCGACCCGACCTCGCCTCGACCGCTACGCCTACACGTCGATCGGGGCTTGAGAGACATAGGTACCCATGGGTCCCTACCGGCCAGGGTCCCAGAGGCCCCTGACAAGTGGACCCGACCTTCTAGAAGCCCCGCCGACCTGCAAAGTGGGCCCAATGACCTTATCCGCTAGTCCGACGACCTCGGGCGACCTTATCAAGATCCCGGAAGATCCACGACACTCGGCGTGCAAGTCAAGACATAGGACGTGGTGGACCACCGCCTGTAGCTTCGAGTATCACGGGATACTCCTTGTAATCCGGGAGATAAGCTTCCCGCAATTGTTACCGACCCGGACATGAGTCCACCGACCTTGAATGGAAGCCCTAGTCCGTCCTCCCCATATAAGGCGGCCAAGGACTCCATTCAAGGGGACATCTCATCTTCATCCTCCCGCATAATCCACCACAACTGGACGTAGGGTTTTACTCTTCGGAGGCCTGAACCAGTCTAAACCCCCTTGTCTCCCTGTTTTCATCACCATACTCGCCTAGTTCCGAGTTCTGTAACACCCTAGTTTGCATTTTGCCTAGGATTTTAAATTTTTATTAAAATTTGCTAGACATTAAATAGAGAGTGTGTACAATTATTTCAAAATAAATAATATTTTCTAAAACCAATAAATGAATCATAGGTTATAATTATTTGTTTGTTGCATTCATGCTGCGATGCATAGTTTTATTTGAGTGAAAAATGATCTTGAGTTTTTAAACTCGAATAGGTTTGTTTATAGGTTCAATCCTTGTATCTCTCTAATCTTCATCTCTAATCCAGTTGTGTTTAGAGAGAGGAGAGATGATTCTCTAGGACTCCATTCAAGGGGACATCTCATCTTCATCCTCCCGCATAATCCACTACAACTGGACGTAGGGTTTTACTCTTCGGAGGCCTGAACCAGTCTTAACCCCCTGGTCTCCCTGTTTTCATCGCCATACTCGCCTAGTTCCGAGTTCTGTAACACCCTAGTTTGCATTTTGCCTAGGATTTTAAATTTTTATTAAAATTTGATAGACATTAAATAGAGAGTGTGTACAATTATTTCAAAATAAATAAAATTTTCTAAAACCAATAAATGAATCATAGGTTATAATTATTTGTTTGTTGCATTCATGCTGCGATGCATAGTTTTATTTGAGTGAAAAATGACCTTGAGTTTTTAGACTCGAATAGGTTCGTTTATAGGTTCAATCCTTGTATCTCTCTAATCTTCATCTCTAATCCTCTCCCAAACTTTTCCCTAAACAAGACCTATCTCTCTCTACCAAGAATCATCTCTCCTCTCTATAAACACATATCCCTCTCTCTCTAATTCTTCCTTGGACCAAATACCTCTCTGTATATATCAAAGTATCTATGTCTAATCTCCTTTAGGGCCCAAAATCTGCTCAAACTCGGCCCAGACCAACTCTTCCCCATCTCTCTTTTCTCTCTTTCACGCCGGCCCAGCAAAACCCTCCCTCCCCACCTTCTCAACCGGGCTAAGCCCACGAAAATCCCGAAGCCAGCCCAGGTCCTCCCCTCCTCCTCCAACTCTGCCGGCCCATCCTTTCCCTCCCTCTCTCTTCCTTTGTCTGGGGCCGAAGCCCAACAAATCGAGCAGGCCCACTCCCCACCCCTTCCTCCTTTCCTTCTTGCGCCAGCCCATCAAGGCCCAATAGCCAACCCAACTCCTCTTTCTTTCCCTCTCTCACCGACGCCCCGGCCCCACTCGTCATCCCCCTCCTCTCCACCTTCCTTTCTCCCTCAACGAGCAGAGCAGCGCCACCGGCCAGGGGATTCAAAATCCCGAGCGCCTCCGCCGCGTTTCCCGCCAGCCAGGCCCACCTCCAGCTACATGGACCCATCTGCTCCCTCTCCGCGCTCTCCCCTTTCGCCGCACATCCTCTTCGATGCCCCACCATCGCCCACGAGCCCCTGGTGAGATCCGCGCCGTCCTCCTCTTTCTCCCAGACGAAACCGCACGCGAAATCGAGCTCCGTAGCGCCCGGGCTGCTCAACTCCGGCGAGCCGCCGTAGTGCTCTACCGTGCTCCGCCGTCCCCCGCCTGCTCCGGTGGCCTCCAACCGAGCGGCGCACCCTCAGCCGCCCATCACCAGATCAACGGCCGTGATCTAATCCCGGCATACCCCTTCGCCCCGGTGCACCGTAGACCCGTAGACCGCGGTCCATGGCCGGTCCACCGCCACGTCGCGGCTACATCACCTGTCCAGCCAACCGGCTCGCGCCACGTGAAGCCACGTCAGCTAAACAGCCCTGTCAGCCGTGATTTTTCACAAAACCCCTTGCAGAACACGGAAATCCACCCACTTTTCAACGTGTCTTAGCCCCTTTGCACAAAAAACCTCAGAAAGATCCCACCTTTCACAGTTAAGTCCACCCGAGCGAGTTTTGCTCATAGACCCCTGATCTTTCTCCTTTTCGCGCCCGAAAATATCTGAGTGTTGCAAATCTTGCCTGTTAGCCCCTTTAATCTTTAGATTCTCACAGATAGGTCCCTGTAACCATCAAAACTCCATATCTTTCACATCCTAGCTCCGTTTTAGCTCGTTCAAGTTGCGTTAGCTTCGTTTTGTCATAGCGCACGTGTTAGCAGCGACGTTCACCATGTTTCATGTTTTTGAAAATTAAAGTTAATATTAATTTGATTAATGTCCAATTCAACCTCTTTTTAATAAAATCAAATATAGGTTTAACCTTCGCCTTTTTCTTAATAAAAGTTAACTTGATTAATTCGAACATAAATATGTTTTTGTTATAACTTGTTTAGCTCAACCCGACACATCTTTAAACTCATTAGTTGCTCTCACATAAAGTTTCTTTTATAAAGATAAATGTTAAATTGGTATAAATTCTAATAAACTTTTATAAATAAAATATGACTAGGTTTATACCGTGCTTTCTATTCAAGTATAAATTTGATTAAGTTACAACATGTGGTATTTCTCTGAAATACCCATTAAACATACTTCTTTAAATAAAATAAATCAAGCAAATAGTTCCTTCTTTCTTATAACACAATCTTTACCGATAGTTGTGCCTTTTTACCCGTAGCTCTGTTTAGTCGTGCCTTGCGCTCTAGAGTTTGTAGCTAGCTCACATCAGCTAGTGGTGCACCTTTTTATAAAATGATTTTATTGTCTGGTGCTTTGTTCTTAGTGTAGCATTGTGTTGTTTCAGTGATTGCTGCGTGTGAAGGAACGTCTCTGAGCAGTGGATCATCGGGAAACGGGGAAGTGTCCTTGACATCTTGCTATTTTATACCTTTATGTTTTATTCACCATAATCACTGCTTTACTTATGCTTTCTTGCATTAGATGTCTAATATTGATTGGAAATCCTATTAAGGACTGTTTAAAAGATTTTCATGATCATTCCTTGCTTACCCTTAGAGGTTACCTATATGGGTAGAATATGCTTAGCTTGCTCAACATGGGTTGGTTTTAATCTTAAACTTCATTAATGTCTATGCAACATGTTAATGTGGGTTATGGTTAGCAACATGAACACCCTAGGCGACTTAGGCAAGTGGTTTGAATGGTGGTTTGTGATTGCTTGATGTTGGCCTTGCCTAAGTCAACTTTATAAGGACCGGTCTGTGGAGTGACCACCCGGGACATACAGTACAACCACGAGAACTAATGGGCTATGGTCTTGGCCAATTAAGTAGGGTAAACCTGCGGTCTGTGTTAAGCTGTTTGGGCTGGATGAGGGCGTAGTTCCCAAGAGTCCGGCAAGGAACCTCGGGTGTCGCTGACACTCCGTAACCCGGTTAATACACGCTGGTGAACCTATGTAAAAGCCTCGTAGCGTCCCTATGCTATCACACCTAAGGAAGTGTGAAAGTGCCTGATCCGCACAGCATGGTTGGGTGTAACATTCCTTTGAACGTTTACGCGGCTCGTGGGTAAAGATGTACAACCTCTGCAGAGTGTTAAAAACTGTTATAACAGCCGTGCTCACGGTCAAGAGCGGCCTGGACCCTCACATGGTTAGTTGGTGGTTTGGGTGTATCACAGTGGTGGAACTGTGGTTTGGGAGCTGGTTTTGGTTCTATGATGTTTTAACCCTAGGATCAGGACAGGTTGGTGCCTATGCCTCGAAGGGGATGGAAAGTTCTATACACAATAAATTCTAGGTGCTTAAATAAAACTTGACCAACTAAAACTTGAGCTTTGCAGTCCACTAAATAAAGCCTTTCTTGCTCTAAGCCTGCATGTTATGCATACTTTTCCTCCACTTGCGGAGTACACGCCTCCAGGTGTACTCACCATTTTCCTTTCAACCCTTGCTGTTCTCTCCCCACTACTGCTCAGATAAACAGAAGCTAGAAGGAAGAGTTACATCATGAAGACCTTGAAGACCTGGAGTTCTAGGTTGGCGTGCCCCCAGTCGACGTTCCTGTGGAAGATGGTGCCTACTCCGCTGTGATAGAATGACGATGTGTAATCTTTTGTTTTTAACCCTCTGGTCATTTTGTAATAGTTATACGCTTGTAATGATATATGTGTGATATTACACTGATGATGTTACTTTATGCATGAATTTTAATCCTGGGCATGCATAAAGGGTGCATTCGGTTTGTCCTTTAAAACCGGGTGTTGCAGAAGTGGTATCAGAGCTATATCGACTGTAGGACGCAAACCTAGATAGAAATGGTCGACGTTAAGGTTATATTTTCACACTATTTTGAAATATTTCACCTCCTTGACTCTCTGCCTCCCGATTTGCACTCTGATCCCTCCTATTCTCTTCTGTTGTGAAAACAAGTTACTCCTCTCTTATCCTTGTATAATTCTTAGTCACTAACTTCCCCTTGATCAAGAAAGAAGCTTTTGAAGACACTTAAGAAGACTATGCTTCAACAAGTCGTCGCTTGAAGAATTTCAAGATCGAAGATGAAGAATCTCCATCAAGCTAGAAGTGTTGCCTTGAAGATCTCAAGACCTACTAACCTCAAGCCCTCGGTAGTCTTAGTCTTTCGAGTCATAAGAAGCCTACCTAAGTTTCTTTTATCGATAGACATCGATGTTAAGGTATTAATTGTTAGTGTGCTATAATAAGGACGTGTGCCATGTTAGTGTGCTCTTGTGAGTTGTTGTTTGTTTGTTATTGTGCTCTGCTTGATTTGGCTCTTTGTAATGGTTGTTGATGTGTTGTTGGACCTTTGTCCGTGATGACATCATTTAATTATATGTATAGATCATAGGTTGGGTTTCCAATCTTTTGCTCCCTCTGAACCTTGAGTCCTTCTCCCTTCCTCGATCCTTGCTCCCTCTCTATCCTAACTGACATGGAATTAAGAGGAATCCTCTATTAAGAGGGGTAGCACCAGTCATGCTTCTATATATGACAACCACGGTGTACAAGAAGGAAGAATTGTCACCAAACAAGCCAGTAAAGCCTAAGAGAGTTATAAAGCCGTCACTTCAGCGCTACTCGAACCACTTCAAGAGAATGTTCATGAGCACTCTCATGAGACAACCCATGAAGAAACAATGAAGAATGAGGAACGACGAAGCAAGAAGAAGTGTGATTGAGAAACTTCAGCAAACTTATGCCACTAAGAAGTTCTACATGGACCGTCCACAGGAAGATACTCGCGTAGTGGTAACGAAGGTAGCAACAAGAGGATACAACATGAAGAAAGTGTAAGGTGATCGTTGCTTAGAAAAATCATCATAAAGGAGTCACCAAAGATCTCCATGATGGACCATCCACAAGAGTTGAAGGAATCTCTGACAAGTGACATGAAGGTGTGAAGAACAAGACAAGATGACATAAATACAAAGCAACCTTGTCTCTCCCCATTGCTAGCCTTCTCTCTCTTGCTAACCTTTTGCAGAATCTCGGGACGAGATTCCTGTTAAGTGGGGTAGTATTTGTAACACCCTAGTTTGCATTTTGCCTAGGATTTTAAATTTTTATTAAAATTTGCTAGACATTAAATAGAGAGTGTGTACAATTATTTCAAAATAAATAATATTTTCTAAAACCAATAAATGAATCATAGGTTATAATTATTTGTTTGTTGCATTCATGCTGCGATGCATAGTTTTATTTGAGTGAAAAATGATCTTGAGTTTTTAAACTCGAATAGGTTCGTTTATAGGTTCAATCCTTGTATCTCTCCAATCTTCATCTCTAATCCTCTCCCAAACTTTTCCCTAAACAAGACCTATCTCTCTCTACCAATAATCATCTCTCCTCTCTCTAAACACATATCCCTCTCTCTCTAATTCTTCCTTGGACCAAATATCTCTCTGTATATACCAAAGTATCTATGTCTAATCTCCTTTAGGGCCCAAAATCTGCTCAAACTCGGCCCACACCAACTCTTCCCCATCTCTCTTTTCTCTCTTTCACGCCGGCCCAGCAAAACCCTCCCTCCCCACCTTCTCAACCGGGCTAAGCCCACGAAAATCCCGAAGCCAGCCCAGGTCCTCCCCTCCTCCTCCAACTCTGCCGGCCCATCCTTCCCCCCCTCTCTTCCTTTTCTCTGGGGCCGAAGCCCAACAAATCGAGCAGGGCCACTCCCCACCCCTTCCTCCTTTCCTTCTTGCGCCAGCCCATCAAGGCCCAACAGCCAACCCACCTCCTCTTTCTTTCCCTCTCTCACCGACACCCCGGCCCCACTCGTCATCCCCCTCCTCTCCACCTTCCTTTCTCCCTCAACGAGCAGAGCAGCGCCGCCGGCCAGGGGATTCAAAATCCCGAGCGCCTCCGCCGCGTTTCCCGCAAACCAGGCCCACCTCCAGCTACGTGGACCCATCTGCTCCCTCTCCGTGCTCTTCCCTTTCGCCGCACGTCCTCTCCGATGCCCCACCATCGCCCACGAGCCCCTGGTGAGATCCGCGCTGTCCTCCTCTTTCTCCCAGACGAAACCGCACGCGAAATCGAGCTCCGTAGCGCCCGGGCTGCTCAACTCCGGCGAGACGCCGTCGTGCTCTGCCGTGCTCCGCCGTCCCCCGCCTGCTCCGGTGGCCTCCAACCGAGCGGCGCGCCCTCAGCCGCCCATCACCAGATCAACGGCCGTGATCTAATCCTGGCATACCCCTTCGTCCCAGTGCACCGTAGACCCGTAGACCGCGGTCCATGGCCGGTCCACCGCCACGTCGCGGCCACGTCACCTGTCCAGCCAACTGGCTCACGCCACATGGAGCCACGTCAGCTAAACAGCCCTGTCAGCCGTGCTTTTTCACAAAACCCCCTGCAGAACACGGAAATCCACCCACTTTTCTCCGTGTCTTAGCCCCTTTGCACATAAAACCTCAGAAAGATCCCACCTTTCACAGTTAAGTCCACCCGAGTGAGTTTTGCTCATAGACCCCTGATCTTTCTCCTTTTCGCGCCCGAAAATATCTGAGTGTTGCAAATCTTGCCTGTTAGCCCCTGTAATCTTTAGATTCTCACAGATAGGTCCCTGTAACCATCAAAACTCCATATCTTTCACATCCTAGCTCCGTTTTAGCTCGTTCAAGTTGCGTTAGCTTCGTTTTGTCGTAGCGCACGTGTTAGCAGTGACGTTCACCATGTTTCATGTTTTTGAAAATTAAAGTTAATATTAATTTGATTAATGTCCAATTCAACCTCTTTTGAATAAAATCAAATATAGGTTTAACCTTCGCCTTTTTCTTAATAAAAGTTAACTTGATTAATTCGAACATAAATATGTTTTTGTTATAACTTGTTTAGCTCAACCCGACACATCTTTAAACTCGTTAGTTGCTCTCACATAAAGTTTCTTTTATAAAGATAAATGTTAAATTGGTATAAATTCTAATAAACTTTTATAAATAAAATATGACTAGGTTTATACCGTGCTTTCTATTCAAGTATAAATTTGATTAAGTTACAACATGTGGTATTTCTCTAAAATACCCATTAAACATACTTCTTTAAATAAAATAAATCAAGCAAATAGTTCCTTCTTTCTTATAACACAATCTTTACCGATAGTTGTGCCTTTTTACCCGTAGCTCTGTTTAGTCGTCCCTTGCGCTCTAGAGTTTGTAGCTAGCTCATGTCAGCTAGTGGTGCGCCTTTTTATAAAATGATTTTATTGTCTGGTGCTTTGTTCTTAGTGTAGCATTGTGTTGTTTCAGTGATTGCTGCGCGTGAAGGAACGTCTCTGAGCAGTGGATCATCGGGAAACGGGCAAGTGTCCTTGACATCTTACTATTTTATACCTTTATGTTTTATTCACCATAATCACTGCTTTTCTTATGCTTTCTTGCATTAGATGTCTAATATTGATGGGAAATCCTATTAAGGACTGTTTACTAGATTTTCATGATCATTCCTTGCTTACCCTTAGAGGTTACCTATATGGGTAGAATATGCTTAGCTTGCTCAACATGGGTTGGTTTTAATCTTAAACTTGATTAATGTCTATGCAACATGTTAATGTGGGTTATGGTTAGCAACATGAACACCCTAGGCGACTCAGGCAAGTGGTTTGAATGGTGGTTTGTGATTGCTTGATGTTGGTCTTGCCTGAGTCAACTTTATAACGACCGGTCTGTGGAGTGACCACCCGGGACATACAGTATAACCACGAGAACTAATGGGCTATGGTCTTGGCCAATTAAGTAGGGTAAACCAGCGGTCTGTGTTAAGCTGTCTGGGCTGGATGAGGGCGTAGTTCCCAAGAGTCCGGCAAGGAACCTCGGGTGTCGCTGACACTCCGTAACCCGGTTATCACACCTAAGGAAGTGTGAAAGTGCCTGATCCGCACAGCATGGTTGGGTTTAACATTCCTTTGAATGTTTACGCGGCTCGTGGGTAAAGATGTACATCCTCTGCAGAGTGTTAAAAACTGTTATAACAGCCGTGCTCACGGTCAAGAGCGGCCTGGACCCTCACATGGTTAGTTGGTGGTTTGGGTGTATCACAGTGGTGGAACTGTGGTTTGGGAGCTGGTTTTGGTTCTATGATGTTTTAACCCTAGGATCAGGACAGGTTGGTGCCTATGCCTCGAAGGGGATGGGAAGTTCTATACACAATAAATTCTAGGTGCTTAAATAAAACTTGACCAACTAAAACTTGAGCTTTGCAGTCCACTAAATAAAGCCTTTCTTGCTCTAAGCCTGCATGTTATGCATACTTTTCCTCCACTTGCGGAGTACACGCCTCCAGGTGTACTCACCATTTTCCTTTCAACCCTTGCTGTTCTCTCCCCACTACTGCTCAGATAAACAGAAGCTAGAAGGAAGAGTTACATCATGAAGACCTTGAAGACCTGGAGTTCTAGGTTGGCGTGCCCCCAGTCGACGTTCCTGTGGAAGATGGTGCCTACTCCGCTGTGATAGAATGACGATGTGTAATCTTTTGTTTTTAACCCTCTGGTCATTTTGTAATAGTTATACGCTTGTAATGATATATGTGTGATATTACACTGATGACGTTACTTTATGCATGAATTTTGATCCTGGGCATGCATAAAGGGTGCATTCGGTTTGTCCTTTAAAACCGGGTGTTGCAGAAGTGGTATCAGAGCTATATCGACTGTAGGACGCAAACCTAGATAGAAATGGTCGACGTTAAGGTTATATTTTCACACTATTTTGAAATATTTCACCTCCTTGACTCTCTGCCTCCCGATTTGCACTCTAATCCCTCCTATTCTCTTCTGTTGTGAAAACAAGTTACTCCTCTCTTATCCTTGTATAATTCTTAGTCACTAACTTCCCCTTGATCAAGAAAGAAGCTTTTGAAGACACTTAAGAAGACTATGCTTCAACAAGTCGTCGCTTGAAGAATTTCAAGATCGAAGATGAAGAATCTCCATCAAGCTAGAAGTGTTGCCTTGAAGATCTCAAGACCTACTAACCTCAAGCCCTCGGTAGTCTTAGTCTTTCGAGTCATAAGAAGCCTACCTAAGTTTCTTTTATCGATAGACATCGATGTTAAGGTATTAATTGTTAGTGTGCTATAATAAGGACGTGTGCCATGTTAGTGTGCTCTTGTGAGTTGTTGTTTGTTTGTTATTGTGCTCTGCTTGATTTGGCTCTTTGTAATGGTTGTTGATGTGTTGTTGGACCTTTGTCCGTGATGACATCATTTAATTATATGTATAGATCATAGGTTGGGTTTCCAATCTTTTGCTCCCTCTGAACCTTGAGTCCTTCTCCCTTCCTCGATCCTTGCTCCCTCTCTATCCTAACTGACATGGAATTAAGAGGAATCCTCTATTAAGAGGGGTAGCACCAGTCATGCTTCTACATATGACAACCACGGTGTACAAGAAGGAAGAATTGTCACCAAACAAGCCAGTAAAGCCTAAGAGAGTTATAAAGCCGTCACTTCAGCGCTACTCGAACCACTTCAAGAGAATGTTCATGAGCACTCTCATGAGACAACCCATGAAGAAACAATGAAGAATGAGGAACGACGAAGCAAGAAGAAGTGTGATTGAGAAACTTCAGCAAACTTATGCCACTAAGAAGTTCTACATGGACCGTCCACAGGAAGATACTCGCGTAGTGGTAACGAAGGTAGCAACAAGAGGATACAACATGAAGAAAGTGTAAGGTGATCGTTGCTTAGAAAAATCATCATAAAGGAGTCACCAAAGATCTCCATGATGGACCATCCACAAGAGTTGAAGGAATCTCTGACAAGTGACATGAAGGTGTGAAGAACAAGACAAGATGACATAAATACAAAGCAACCTTGTCTCTCCCCATTGCTAGCCTTCTCTCTCTTGCTAACCTTTTGCAGAATCTCGGGACGAGATTCCTGTTAAGTGGGGTAGTATTTGTAACACCCTAGTTTGCATTTTGCCTAGGATTTTAAATTTTTATTAAAATTTGCTAGACATTAAATAGAGAGTGTGTACAATTATTTCAAAATAAATAATATTTTCTAAAACCAATAAATGAATCATAGGTTATAATTATTTGTTTGTTGCATTCATGCTGCGATGCATAGTTTTATTTGAGTGAAAAATGATCTTGAGTTTTTAAACTCGAATAGGTTCGTTTATAGGTTCAATCCTTGTATCTCTCCAATCTTCATCTCTAATCCTCTCCCAAACTTTTCCCTAAACAAGACCTATCTCTCTCTACCAATAATCATCTCTCCTCTCTCTAAACACATATCCCTCTCTCTCTAATTCTTCCTTGGACCAAATATCTCTCTGTATATATCAAAGTATCTATGTCTAATCTCCTTTAGGGCCCAAAATCTGCTCAAACTCGGCCCACACCAACTCTTCCCCATCTCTCTTTTCTCTCTTTCACGCCGGCCCAGCAAAACCCTCCCTCCCCACCTTCTCAACCGGGCTAAGCCCACGAAAATCCCGAAGCCAGCCCAGGTCCTCCCCTCCTCCTCCAACTCTGCCGGCCCATCCTTCCCCCCCTCTCTTCCTTTTCTCTGGGGCCGAAGCCCAACAAATCGAGCAGGGCCACTCCCCACCCCTTCCTCCTTTCCTTCTTGCGCCAGCCCATCAAGGCCCAACAACCAACCCACCTCCTCTTTCTTTCCCTCTCTCACCGACACCCCGGCCCCACTCGTCATCCCCCTCCTCTCCACCTTCCTTTCTCCCTCAACGAGCAGAGCAGCGCCGCCGGCCAGGGGATTCAAAATCCCGAGCGCCTCCGCCGCGTTTCCCGCAAACCAGGCCCACCTCCAGCTACGTGGACCCATCTGCTCCCTCTCCGTGCTCTTCCCTTTCGCCGTACGTCCTCTCCGATGCCCCACCGTCGCCCACGAGCCCCTGGTGAGATCCGCGCCGTCCTCCTCTTTCTCCCAGACGAAACCGCACCCGAAATCGAGCTCCGTAGCGCCCGGGCTGCTCAACTCCGGCGAGACGCCGTCGTGCTCTGCCGTGCTCCGCCGTCCCCCGCCTGCTCCGGTGGCCTCCAACCGAGCGGCGCGCCCTCAGCCGCCCATCACCAGATCAACGGCCGTGATCTAATCCCGGCATACCCCTTCGTCCCAGTGCACCGTAGACCCGTAGACCGCGGTCCATGGCCGGTCCACCGCCACGTCGCGGCCACGTCACCTGTCCAGCCAACTGGCTCACGCCACATGGAGCCACGTCAGCTAAACAGCCCTGTCAGCCGTGCTTTTTCACAAAACCCCCTGCAGAACACGGAAATCCACCCACTTTTCTCCGTGTCTTAGCCCCTTTGCACATAAAACCTCAGAAAGATCCCACCTTTCACAGTTAAGTCCACCCGAGTGAGTTTTGCTCATAGACCCCTGATCTTTCTCCTTTTCGCGCCCGAAAATATCTGAGTGTTGCAAATCTTGCCTGTTAGCCCCTGTAATCTTTAGATTCTCACAGATAGGTCCCTGTAACCATCAAAACTCCATATCTTTCACATCCTAGCTCCGTTTTAGCTCGTTCAAGTTGCGTTAGCTTCGTTTTGTCGTAGCGCACGTGTTAGCAGTGACGTTCACCATGTTTCATGTTTTTGAAAATTAAATTTAATATTAATTTGATTAATGTCCAATTCAACCTCTTTTGAATAAAATCAAATATAGGTTTAACCTTCGCCTTTTTCTTAATAAAAGTTAACTTGATTAATTCGAACATAAATATGTTTTTGTTATAACTTGTTTAGCTCAACCCGACACATCTTTAAACTCGTTAGTTGCTCTCACATAAAGTTTCTTTTATAAAGATAAATGTTAAATTGGTATAAATTCTAATAAACTTTTATAAATAAAATATGACTAGGTTTATACCGTGCTTTCTATTCAAGTATAAATTTGATTAAGTTACAACATGTGGTATTTCTCTAAAATACCCATTAAACATACTTCTTTAAATAAAATAAATCAAGCAAATAGTTCCTTCTTTCTTATAACACAATCTTTACCGATAGTTGTGCCTTTTTACCCGTAGCTCTGTTTAGTCGTCCCTTGCGCTCTAGAGTTTGTAGCTAGCTCATGTCAGCTAGTGGTGCGCCTTTTTATAAAATGATTTTATTGTCTGGTGCTTTGTTCTTTGTGTAGCATTGTGTTGTTTCAGTGATTGCTGCGCGTGAAGGAACGTCTCTGAGCAGTGGATCATCGGGAAACGGGCAAGTGTCCTTGACATCTTGCTATTTTATACCTTTATGTTTTATTCACCATAATCACTGCTTTTCTTATGCTTTCTTGCATTAGATGTCTAATATTGATGGGAAATCCTATTAAGGACTGTTTACTAGATTTTCATGATCATTCCTTACTTACCCTTAGAGGTTACCTATATGGGTAGAATATGCTTAGCTTGCTCAACATGGGTTGGTTTTAATCTTAAACTTGATTAATGTCTATGCAACATGTTAATGTGGGTTATGGTTAGCAACATGAACACCCTAGGCGACTCAGGCAAGTGGTTTGAATGGTGGTTTGTGATTGCTTGATGTTGGTCTTGCCTGAGTCAACTTTATAACGACCGGTCTGTGGAGTGACCACCCGGGACATACAGTATAACCACGAGAACTAATGGGCTATGGTCTTGGCCAATTAAGTAGGGTAAACCAGCGGTCTGTGTTAAGCTGTCTGGGCTGGATGAGGGCGTAGTTCCCAAGAGTCCGGCAAGGAACCTCGGGTGTCGCTGACACTCCGTAACCCGGTTAATACACGCTGGTGAACCTATGTAAAGGCCTCGTAGCGTCCCTATGCTATCACACCTAAGGAAGTGTGAAAGTGCCTGATCCGCACAGCATGGTTGGGTTTAACGTTCCTTTGAACGTTTACGCGGCTCGTGGGTAAAGATGTACAACCTCCGCAAAGTGTTAAAAACTGTTATAACAGCCGTGCTCACGGTCAAGAGCGGCCTGGACCCTCACATGGTTAGTTGGTGGTTTGGGTGGATCACAGTGGTGGAACTATGGTTTGGGAGCTGGTTTTGGTTCTATGATGTTTTGACCCTAGGATCAGGACAGGTTGGTGCCTGTGCCTCGAAGGGGATGGGAAGCTCTATACACAATAAATTCTAGGTGCTTAAATAAAACTTGACCAACTAAAACTTGAGCTTTGCAGTCCACTAAATAAAGCCTTTCTTGCTCTAAGCCTGCATGTTATGCATACTTTTCCTCCACTTGCGGAGTACACGCCTCCAGGTGTACTCACCGTTTTCCCTTTCAACCCCTGCTGTTCTCTCCCCACTGCTGCTCAGATAAACAGAAGCTAGAAGGAAGAGTTACATCATGAAGACCTTGAAGACCTGGAGTTCTAGGTTGGCGTGCCCCCAGTCGACGTTCCTGTGGAAGATGGTGCCTACTCAGCTGTGATAGAATGACGATGTGTAATCTTTTGGTTTTGACCCTCTGGTCATTTCGTAATAGTTATACGCTTGTAATGATATATGTGTGATATTACACTAATGATGTTACTTTATGCATGAATTTTGATCCTGGGCATGCATAAAGGGTGCATTCGGTTTGTCCTTTAAAACCGGGTGTTACAAGTTCACCACGTGGACTACCACCTACGCTCTTAAGTCCCGATCCTCCATTAACCTGCAAACCTCTAGGGTAACCCTCTAGCGGATCTGTCCAGGTCTCACCCCCTGACAATTTGTTGTAGAGATAGATAGGATGCTGTTGTGCTGAAGTTGGAAGATGGAAGCGACCTTCTGTTCCCGCTAATTGTCAGTGTGTACCAGTTCTTGCATGGATAGTGGATACATCTCACATCATTGCAAATACCTTTGATGTCGACATGTGTCCATGTTACTTCTTCCGGTGGAAACACCAAGCATTATGTTGCTGACTGCACTTCGGGGCATTCGAATTGTAAGAGCTAGATTAACTTGCAAAATTATTGTTTAGATGTTGCTTAGCATCACAAGCACCTGGTTTTAAAAGGTTTGCTCTACATGAACTGCACTAGCATTATGTTTTTCAGTCAAGGCCAACTATTTACAATGTGCTATTCCAGATGACTAAAAGGATGGGATATGGTGTGTTTAAGTTCAAATCTTGTGACCCGATTTAGTTTTCTTTGCCATTTTTATGTGAGTTCAACTATTTACATGTTTGTGCAACTCTGCGCCCATGCTTTCCACCAACTACATGTTTCTTAATTTCTGTAGTTTTGTATTGTCAATTAGAAAGTTTAGAACAGAACCAAATACCTGCTCTAATTCATGGACACATGCATAGTGCATAATTTGGACTCCCTTCTTAAAAAACATTTTTATTCATCATTTGAATATATGACTAAGACTATAAACATAGCGATGTTTGTTAACTCATGAGTCAAGAAATATGCCGTTCATTTCAGCTTTCAATTCTTTTTAAAGTAGGTAAGTTGGGATACTTTTTTAAGTTCTAGATTAGATCTCACAGATTTGATCTCACAAGGGCTGTATATGTAAACAGTTGGGTACCAAATATTATTTCCAACTGGGTACTTTTGATTTTTGCTTTAATTCATGTATGGTTTAATTCACAGTACATAAATTGACATATGACAACCTGGCTTTTTTTCCCTTGGTCGTGATGAATGGAGCTCCTCCGCTTGCATAGTACTGAAATGGCTCTGATAGTTTATGGGTTGGTAGTAAAAGATATGTTCTATGCCTTACGGATGCATCATCTAGAATTGGGCAATGCATTTGATCTGATGATTGATGTCGCAAAGCTGTTTAAGAAGAAACCGATAAAGCTTTCTATTGTATTTTTCTCGCTATCAGTTGTCCTTCAGCATGTAGCATCTTTTGATCGACATGTTTTGTTTGTGGTAATGCAGAGTCATTTGTCTTCATCTTTTGATCGACATGTTTTGTTTGTGGTAATGCAGAGTCATTTGTCTTGCTCACCGAATGCACATTGACTTGGTAAGACCTGGGAAAAGCACAGAAGGAATTTGGCTAAGCACGAGGTAAATTTACTATGCCTTCTTTGAGTTGTAAACTTGTAATTGTCTAGCATTGCTCCTGAGTGAAAATTAGTGAGGCATGTATCAGATCAGAAACAACTATAGAAGCCTGTTTGCCAAAGTATGCTTGGCAAATTCATTTTTCTTTTCAAAAATAGCCTAATATTTGTTACCCTAAAATCTTAAGCTGTTAGTGAAAATTCAAATGCATAGTCCATATGCGAGAGGCCATGTATGCCTCTATCCCAATATGCACTCTAATCAGATTTCTCATTATTTGGATAAAAGTAAAATCAGTGGCAGCTATTTCCTAAGAGAATTTTTTAAGTTGTCAATTGGTATAACCAAAACTAAAATGGCAGTACATGAAATATGTGTGTTTGGTTACTATTTTAGCTTCTAGCAGTCATATCTGTTGATTACTTGATAAATATATTCCTTCGGCTATCGCATTTACTACCATAAGGTACTTTTTTTGCGATTTGGATGCATTATTGATAAGCTTCTATATTAATTAAACATTCATGGGTGATGTAGCACTGCTTGAGAGGAGGGCAGCAGGGGAGGATGTAGGACTCTTACTACGGAAATAAAGAAATCCCAACTTGATGTGGACATGAATTCAAACCCCTGCCAGTTAGGAGCAGTCTTGTGTTTCAATGCCACCAAACCTGTGAACACCTCATGTTTTGCCAAAGAAGTGCGCTAGCTAGCCCCTATTTCTCTTTCTCTCCCTTCTCCCATCTTTCGTTAAAACTTAATTTCCTCTGTTTATTTCTCTGTTTGATGCTGAATCATATACTGTCAAAGATGAATGTGCACCACCTGATTCCGATTCTTATTCAGTGACTTTGCATGAAAAAGTTGACATTATTATGTTAAAGTTGATACTGATGAATCTTGGTGAGTTATAAAATAGTATGTTGTTAATATCAGTTGTTTAATACTCCCTCTGTATCAAAATATTTGTCGCTGTTGACTTTTTCTTGTAACTTTGACCATTCGTCTTATTCAAAAAATTATCAAGCAAGAGCAGTAAGATCAGCTAGGTACACAGAGCAATCAACACAATCAACATCATCAGAAACCACAGGAGAAGCCTTAAGCGAATCAATCTCAAGCTTAGCATCTAGGTTCTGGGTTTCTAGCTCAGCCACATGGTTCCTAGCATCTTCTAGTGAGGCCCTAAGCTCTTTCCTCATCTTCTTGGCCTCTCTAAGCATGTGATCGCGATTATCAAGCAAGTCAACCAACTCATCATTCTCCTTGCGCAAAGAGGAGAGCTCATCACATACCTCATCCTCGGAGTCGGAGTCCGAGTCACTCTGATGACTCTTCTTGCTGCCGGAGCTACGAGCCATGCCGCAGAAGCCATCTCCCGCGAAGCAGCTCAACCCGCTTAAGTTCCTGGATGACTTCTTGTTCTTGCGCCGATCGTCTTCATCTTCACTGCTACTCGAGCTCGAGGAAGAGTAGGCGGAGCTGGAGTTGATGTCGCTCGCTCCGACCATCGCTCGGGCCTTCCTACCGCGGCCATCCTTCTTCCTCGACCGTCACTCGTCCTTGTGGTTGTTCTTGTGCTTGTGATCGCGCCTTGATCGGTACTTGCCGTCCTTGCTCGACCGGTGCCTGTAGCCGTCCTTGTAGCCGTCCTTGTTCTCCATCTTCTCCGGGCAGTCGGCGACGAAGTGTCCTGGCTTGCCGCACTGAAAGCACGTCCGTGCTGTCCTCCTCGTGTTCACCCGGTTCTCGTGCAGCCTCTCGAACCGCCTGGTCAGCAACGCCAGCTCGTCCTCTCCAAGCACGTCGAACTCCTCGTCTGGCAAAGACATCAAAGAAGATAGAGAATACATCCTGGATGATGCGTTAGCGTTAGACTTAGCTCCTTTGCCACCAACGAGAGCGAGACTATGAGAATCAGTCGGGCTCTCGATCTTGGCTGTCATACCACGGTCCAAATCAGCCGACTTGAGCTTCGAGAACAGCTCGTTCACCATCAAGGTGTCATACTTCTCGGACTCAACAATAGCCTCAAACTTCCCGTCCCATACGGTACGATCCAACGAGTGCAAGAGCTTCACGGCTCTATCATGATCATCGTATGGGAGCACGTCCACATTGGCTGTCATGTTGTTCACAACGACCGTAAACCGCTGGAAAAGGGCATCGACGGACTCGCCGGGGAGATGAGTGAAGTTCTCGTACTCTCTCTGGTAAGTCGCGTACATCCGAGCCTGAACCTGAGCATTCCCAGCATGAGCATCCTTCAACTGCTCCCAAATCCTACAAGCTAAGTCCTCTGTCTGAACCCGATCGAATTCAGGCTGACACAGAGCACGAAACAAGTAGTCGACAGCCTTGTTGTTGGCTTCGAACATATCCCTCGATCCTGGAGCAAGGAAGTTCATCGGATGAACATAAGCTGTGTTCACCGTGACATCCCAAAGGATCTGACCCTTTCCGCGGAGGAACGCCGCCATCCGCCTCTGCCGCATCTGGTAGTTCTTCCCATTGAAGTGCGGAGGACCCGAACCCCGTTCCTGGTACGCCATCTTTGGATCTTAGACTGGTAAGAGTCAATGAAGACCCGAACCGGCTCTGATACCACTTGAAGGACCGGAACGGCGAACCAGAGAGGGGGGAGTGAATGGGAGCCGATAAAAATTCTACTCAAGAATTCGGCCTATGAACCCAAAATCACTCGGACACCTCCGCAAACTTCTCTTGCCAAATCCACGTAGCCACTGGAGTGCTACTGGACCTAGGAGCAAGATCCAACCAACAGCAACTCAAGACACGGAGCGGAAAACAACTCGAAACACCTGCTGGCAACCAAAACCGGTCAGGCTGGTTTCTGAAACCGGTCAGACCGACCTTCTAGGACTTAGCCTCTTACAGGCCGGGGAAACCGGTCAGGCCGGTTTTGTCCAGGAAATCCCCAAAAGACCTTCGAGACCCAACTTGGCGAAAACACCTCAAGAACCCTTCAACCCTTGAACAAGAAAAGCCATTGCATGAACGAGACTCTCCTGTTCAGAAACTCCTCTCGACAGCCCACAGGGGCCAAACCGGTCAGACCGGTTTTGTCCAGGCAGTCGGGAAGAACTCAGCCCGCGGGAAAAACCCAAACTTCACCTCGATCGATCTCCCAATTTGTTCCACGGATTCAAGTGAGACTTTGGGGATAGCTAGGGTACCTCGTGGGCTACCTTTGGCTAGAAGCTCGGTCCCCAAAACCTACCCAATCAAGAGGAATCGGAAGTCAACCCTCAAGAACACCTTCCCAAGAACTCCACCGAAAACCACCAAATCGAAGCCGTTTCGGAGGGTTTGTTGGAGCAAGATCACCAAGCAAAGAGGCACAAGGTCCTCATACGTGACATCCAACAAGAATCCCTCAAAGAAACGCTCCCAAATCTTCTCCACGGAAATTCCAAGAAAAGGCTCCGAAAATCACCAAAAAGGAAAAACGGGAAGAACACAATCAAGCCTTGAGGAACCACGCCGAATCATCTATACATACCAAAGAGGTTCATACAAGGTCTAGCTTGCCGCCCGATCATCCTTCCCTCTCACAAGATCTCACCATGAAGCTCTCAAGCTAGTCCTAAGAAAATCCTAAGGAAAATAGGAAGAGAAAATAGGAAAGCAAATGAGCTAGGGTTCCAAGAGATGGCTGCCATCCTCTCACCACTTGGTTTATATGGAGGCAACCGAAAGACGAAAATACCCCTAACGCCAAAACTAGGATACACACCCACCAAGGGCACTTTGGGAATTTGTCTTCGTAACACCATCGGACGGATGCCCTGTGACCGCACTTCGCTTAGCCTCGACGCAAGCCTTGCGATCCCGACGCGTGTCCTCCGCTTCGAAGCTTCCGGCGCCCTACGACCCCAAACCGGTCAGACCGATTTCCCAAACCGGTCAGACCGGTTTTGGCCTGACAGCCACGCCCGGTCTTCGGCCTCGGTTTTGTGGCTCAGCCGAGTAACCCGGTGGTTTTCTGGTGAACCACCGTAAACCCCGCGAACTTGATGTAGCCTCCGCCAATCACCACTCATGACTCGGCTCCCACGAAGTCCCGGCTCGACCTTGGTTTTGAGGCTCAACCAAGAAACTGTCCACGACTTCATCTTGCCGTTCTTGCCACCATGCGGCCCGCACTTGACCCCGCTGGCCACCGGGTCCCTCGAACCAAGCCTACTTGTCTTCTCCACACCTGGAGGCCTCACCGGCAACGACCTTTCGCGCTTATTCTTCACCTGCACCTGCACCAGTCAAGCCGCAACCTGCACCTGCAATACTTAGCCAAGAATCAGTCCACACAACGTTGTCAATCACTCATCACACCAGGAAGCGACCATCCACCAGTCCTCGAACCACACATGGTCCTCAATGACGACCTCCTGGACATAGCAGCACACCGGGGAGATGAGGCTAGGCTTGTGACGGGTTATCTTCAACTTTCAACCTCCAGCCATTAACCTCTGCCTAGAGCCTCTCCGTGCTTGCCGTCGAGTTCGCCACCACACCGCGCTGCTCTGCTCCTTACTCCTTCCACAGCCGTGCCCCTTCCGCCACCTGGGCGAGGGCGAGCTCCATGGGGTCGCGGCCATGGTCGGTAGGGGTGAGCTACACGGGTCGCGGCCATGGCCGGCGAGGGCTGAGCTCCATGGGGTCGCGCCCATGGCCGCCTCCACCTCCGGCGACCCCGATCCCTGTTGACGGCTGTTAAGTGCTGCTTTCACACCGTCAATACCTGCATAATATAATGGAAAGTGATCATCAATACTAGAATAGGAGCTTATACTGACAAATTCCACAAGTGTTGGTGTTTCTAGCTTTTGTTGCAGGATGCACCAGAATACATGTTAAATGATACAATTGATAGCAAGTGATCCAATGGCTTATATAGGACGTCATCATAAACAACCTCAAAAGACAAATTGGATTGCACCATTGCGACGGGCTCGTCGAGATGATCAAAATGGACATATCATTTGCCTACTTTGGAGTCCGGATGCAAAAGATATTAAGTGCCCAATGCATTATGGGATGCTGACGTCAGCACCCCCGATCACCGTACGTAGCAGGCGCGCGTGGGAATCAGAGTTGGGCCTGGCGGGACCCACCCGCGGGTAAACGCCCCGTGCGGGCGCGCGGGAGAGGCGGTCGGCCCCCGCCCGGACACGCGGCAGCCGCGGGTTGGTGCGTCTGATGCCGCGGATCGCCCCCGGGCGCGCGCGCATGCAGGCGAGCGGACCGCCGGCCTGGGGCGCGTGGCGCACTATGGTTCGCGCGGGATGAGGGAGCCGGGCCGGCCAAGGCACGTGGCACCCATCAGTTGGCCAAGCACAGGTCGGTTGGTTGGTTTTCCTTTGTTGTTCCAGTTTTCTGCCCAGTTCCCCGATTTAGCGACCCAGGCGCTGGTTCAGGGCCGGTTCACGAGCCTAGGATCCGGTTTTTTGCCGGTTCTTCCTTCCACCGCCTCAGGAATAGTACCACGCACATTTCTTTGCCAGATGGCGCGTGGGGAGCAGAGGAATGAGGGGGAGAAGCACTCTTCCCTTGCCTATAAATAGAGAGGGAGGGGGTAAAGAAAGAGACACACCATTCCATCCTACGATGAGAGTTTCCCTTCAAAGGAGAGGCCCTCTCCTAGTGTGTATCTAGATTATAGAATAGGAGGAGTGAGAGAGTGTGTGTTGTATCTCTACGGATGCTTGTTCTTCAATTAGAGTAAAGTGAGTATTTCTGCATTTTCTATTTAGACTAAAGTGTTATTCATACTTGAGTGATATGTTCTTGTGTTCTTCACATGTTCATCATTTAGAGGCACGTGTTCTTCACGAACACAACCCCTCGATCTAGTTGACTAGGAGCACAAGTTTGTATCCTGTTTGCATGAGTAGTCTTTTAGAATAAAGTGGATATGCTTGCATGCTCTGATTAGAATAAAGTGTCTTCGTGATTCTTTTCTAATAGTTTATGCTAGGTTGCATGAGTAGACTTTTTCCTTTGCTAGTGCGTAGATCCTGGGTCTATGCGTTCGTCTGCTGCAAGTCATTCGTATACGTTGGAAGCATAGGACGGGGTTGAGTACTCTCTTGTATGCCTTTTGTATAAGCTAGTAGTACCTATAGTGAGTAGATCAGTTCTCTTCCGTGGTCATAGTTCTATAAGTACAGAGTGCCGTAGTCCGTTGGCTACGGCAGTAACCACAGCATAGACGTTGTGTCATGCTACCGGTTATCATTCGTTCGGCTTATCCCAAGGTTAGGTAGAGGCAGTCTAGGTGATGGTGACAGTCTGTCTAGCCCTCGTTGATCCTCCGCAGCTGGATATAGTCAGAGCTCCGTTCCTCATAGATCCGCGTGCCGGAGTCGCCTGTTAAGTCAGGGCTATCGGTACCCTAAGCCAAGTTCTATCTAGAGATCGACCTTTAATCTCATCTATAGTGCTATCTTTAGGAATCCTCTCTATCCTTACCTTTTATCTAGGTGTGTCCTTGGACTGACTAGTACGAAGTTAGTGCACACTGTTCCCTTGGATTCGATACCCTTGGAATACTCTGAGGTGAAAGCTACAACGGTATCCGTGCGCTTGCGGATTTATTTCGTGTGTCGCTAAAATACCCAACAAGCTTTCTGGCGCCGTTGCCTGGGAATGGTTGCTGTATCTATCTTCGTACCCAGTGGTCCTCGTATCTTTTCATTTTTCTTTGTTCTACCTTTACCGCCGTTACCCATGGAGAGGTCATCCTTTCACGACCTCTCCACCTCAACTTACGAATTCAATGATCCATCAACGTCTTCATCCAACCATGAACTCAACCCCGACCTTATAGATATGGTTCAGGATAGACCCTTCTTTGGAGCGATCAATGAAGATCCCTACATTCATTTGAAAGAATTCGAGGATCTGTATTCACGCTTGGTTATCCCAGGCATGACACAGAAAACCGTGAGGTGGAAGTTGTTTCCTTTCTCTCTCATGGGGAGAGCGGAACAATGGTACATTCACACTGTAGGGAGTGTGCACGGTAATTGGGAAGAACTTCGTGATGACTTTTGTTACTCATTCTCTCTCATGAAGAGGACGGAGCAATGGTACAATCGCATAGCTTCTCTCCTAATGGACATTCTCGAGTTCGAGCAATTAGAGAATTAGTCTACAGATGCAGCATGGGCTAGGTTCTTACGGCTTTTGGCTTCTGAACTAGACATATGGTCCATTCCCGATGATGTATCATTATACATCTTTTGCATGGGTCTAGACATGGATGCTGCCTTAGATATCGACGACACCATCAGCGATTCGTTTGTTTGCAAAACTTCAGGAGAAGTAAGAGAGATCCTTGATTCCCTCATGGTGAGCTATTTCTTCCCCACCAATCATAGCGAACCCCGCCAATCTGAGTCGAGCCACGAGGATCTTCTAGTGGCTGAATCCGATCCATCACCTTCCATATCCTCTTATTCAGCCATAGAACCCTCACCTAAACCAGGAACAATGGAGGAAGAAGAAATTCAACCTCCAAAGTTCCTTCATCAATTCGAGGATGACCCTTCTGAAAATATCAAGAACACCTCGAATTTCTTAGATGACCCAATAGGGAAGGCGCCCTCTTCTGTCCAAATCCAGCCAGCTAGAAATCTTTTGACTGAACCTTCCCCTAGGCCTACGGTACCTTCTTTGCCTCCCGATCCTCCAAACGAGACATCTATCATGGAGGCCATGGAGAAGAAGTGGTTGAATGGAGTGGGACACTTTTCCGAAGCACTTTGGATTAGTTCACCCTCTACGATCATTTCTTGTTTCATAAAAGGGATTATCGTAGAAGCCCATCTTAACCCCACTATGGAGGTTAATGTCATGCCATGACACCTAGCGTACACTCTTTTGGGCAATGTTACGCTAAGACCATCCGACAAGCTCCTCAAGAGTTGTCTCTCTGGACACATTCTTGAGTGTCGGGGGGTTTCATGTGCTGTGCCGCTCTTGGTAGACAAGATCAAGGTTAATCTAGACTTCCACATCTTTGATGTCCTCGATCTTGATCTCCACCTAGGCTCCCCTGCAGAAAAACTTCTCGATACATCTCGAGGGAGCCTAGATGAAAAGCTTAGGGAAGCCGCTTCTGCCACCACTCCCTTGTTTTCAGAAAGTTCTATGGCAAAGCCTCTTCCCAAGCAACACTCGCTCGAGGAGACGATGCATGTATCTCCGTTCGCATCGTCCGAGGCCATTCTCATTGAGGGTGTAGAATTTTCTACTCCTCAGGAGTACGACTCGGAGGACCCTCTTCACCTTTGTGAAGACGAACGATCATCATCACCCTCGACCGAGTTTGATCCTCCTCCCACTGGCCCGCATTATGTTGTTCTAGACCTTGATCAAGAATCAACATCGAGCTTCCATGATGCATCTCTTGAGATGGAGAATTCTTGGGCCATGGAAATCTATGAGGCACCGACTTTGGAGTCCAAAGGAAAGGATTCCATTGACAAGCATGGTAGCTTCACTCTTGATATAACTCAGGAACCATGCTTGCATCATCCTTCTCCAGAGTCAACTATGCTCAGTGCATCATCCTTCTCCCTTGTAAAAAGTTTAGAAGGTTGGTTGTAGATGCATATGTTTACCATAAGCATTGTAGATTTCGTGTATGCACTGTGGCACTAACCTTGCAGCTGAAGCTTCCATGATACATTAAAAATTGGTGGTGAGGCGGGAATGACATCACCAATGATAGCTGCAAGAAGAAGTTCCCAGGGTCGAGCTTATGACTATAAACAAAGCACTACCAGGAGATAGCCTGGATTAGGTTTGTTTTATTTCCCTTTTCAAATAAAAAAGCAAGAGTGTGTTTTTAGTATAGGTTGTCCTTCGGGTATTTTTGGTCCTAACCCTTTCAGGTGAAGATTATAAAGAATGACGGACAGGTAGCACCTAAGAACATGTGAGCTGCATCACCTCAACACTTTGGTAAGTTTTTGGTGAGGGAACATTACAAAAGGAAGCTTGATCTCCACACACTTGTGTTTTGTTGCCTAGCAATGCAAACTTCAAGTGTGGGGGAGGTATATGAGTATCCTGAGTAAAGTTCCCCTCACACAAAATCTTATCCTGGTTTAGAGATGATATTAGCTCTTGCATCTTGCCCAACTAGCTAGGTACGTCCTGCTTTTGACTTTAAACAAAGCCCTTTCGGGAGGTTACCCGATGTTCACCATCTTATGCTCATGTTTATATCCCTTTGGAAATAGCTTGATCTTGCTTTCATGCTTCCTTTATCTATGTTTGTGATGCTTTGGTTTGAGTGCATGTTTAGCTATGTGCATTCATAGGTTGTTTTAAATTAAGCATGGTGCTTAGGTTAAAACCATCTTCTTCAATCAAACAAGACATGGTGTCGAGTTTGATTGATGAACCTTATAGTTAATGCATGCATGGATATTAGTTGTATATGCAGACTAACCCTTGCAGGAATTTTGAATTCAAATGGGGTAAGTCATCGAGCTTGATTCAAATGGGAAGGTAAGCCAAGGCATCTCAACCTTGTTTGAGGTATCTCATGGTGAATTATAAAAAAACAACAAAAAAATATTTGAATTTGAATAAAGGCTCACTGGTTCTCGAGCGAGCAGAGTCCATCTTTTGTTTTTCCTTTTCATTTGAAGACAGCACCAGGTACATGAACAAGTGTGGGGGAGATCTCCCAAGCTTATCATCGACATACACACTTAAGATCTCCCACACAGGCGTTGCACAACATCAACTGCGCTTTCATGACAAGGGACAAGGTAAACTAGAGTGAGCCGGCTGCCGCTATGGGTCAGCCGAATCACCACTGGTTCTCCTTAATCCCTATATCCTTCAAGAGCGATGGTATGTGCAACATTATCTCACTCTCCCTGATTCATGAGTTTGAATGAGTTTCAATTCTTATCTGCTAAAATCGAACTCATGGAATCGTGCTCTGCTTGCTCTACATGTTTCCTGTGGTTGGCTTGCATATGTTTTATTCCATACTTATTATCTTGATGCTTGTGAACAAATATGATTAGGGAACTCATACTCATCTAAGTAGTTGGCGTTTGTGATATGGTTTGATGATATGATCTTCTCTCTGAATGTTTGCGTGCTTGGGAATTTTATTTGAAAATATGAAAACCCTTTGCAAAGCTCCTCTTTGATATGCCGAAGTCCTACCAAAGCCATATGATGAGTTATCTTGAAAACCTTAGACTCATATGCTGCTTGTTATTGCACTGAGCTTTGTCAAATTGTTGTGACCCTTCTGAGAATTCTTTTCATGCTTTCATGATCAAGATTCATGTGCACTCCATGTTCCCCTTGCTATGCTTCTACCCTAGAAGTTAGCATTGTATCATCCATCCATTCCATAAACATAAAGCTCCGTGTATGGTGTGACCTCTCTCTCCAAAAAAGGATATGGGCTATGCAAAAAAGAAGAAGAAGAAGAAAAATAATAATAACATGCTTAAAGCATGAGAAAAAAATGCCCAAGGCATGAAAAAAGAAGAGAGAAAAAAAGATATAGCCCATGTCCAAAGGAAAGAAGAAAAAGGAGAGAGATGGAATCATGCAAAATGGAGTTCCAATAAATTTGATGGTAATAACTAGCACCCTTTTCTGGGCCTAGTGTCCACCTTACCATCACCACAACATTCATCATATATATGGTAATATCTAGCACCCATTCCGGGCCTAGTATGCACCTTACCATATCCATCACATCCATACATATGCACATCTTGATCTGATTGTATGACTTGATTTTCTCTTTGGATCCGGTTTTTGACTTTGCAATAGATGTGATGCAAGTATGCTTTATCTTTTATCCTACCCTGAGCTCCACATATAGCCATCATTAGTAGTAGGATGAAAGAAAGGCAATTCTAATGCCTTGGTGAGGACTTATACACATCGAGCGATCTGAGAGAATCAAATGAGGAGCTAAGCAAGGTTTTTGTTTATGAAAACTTATTACAAAACCCCAAGTTACTTGACATGAGGAATAGAAGTGATTTGAGTCATGACCGTTCCCTTCCTCAACTACCCAAGATGGCATAATAGACACTCCACAAAGTTCACAAGTACAAGGTATGGTTTGGAATATCTCTTATGCTTGCTTCATACCATTGGATATCATGTCTCACCTTGATCCTTTCTCCTTCACTCGAGGACGAGCAAAGGTCAAGTGTGGGGGTGTTGTTGACGGCTGTTAAGTGCTGCTTTTACACTGTCAATACATGCATAATATAATGGAAAGTGATCATCAACACTAGAATAGGAGCTTATACTGACAAATTCCACAAGTGTTGGTGTTTCTAGCTTTTGTTGCAGGATGCACCAGAATACGTGTTAAATGATACAATTGAGAGCAAGTGATCCAATGGCTTATATAGGACGTCATCATAAACAACCTCAAAAGCCAAATTGGATTGCACCATTGCGACGGGCTCGTCGAGACGATCAAAATGGACATATCATTTGCCTACTTTGGAGTCCGGATGCAAAAGATATTAAGTGCCCAATGCATTATGGGATGCTGACGTCAGCACCCCCGATCAACGTACGCAGCAGGCGCACGTGGGAATCAGAGTTGGGCCTGGCGGGACCCACCCGCGGGTCAACGCCCCATGCAGGCGCGCGGGAGAGGTGGTCGGCCCCCGCCCGGACACGCGGCAGCCGCGGGTTGGCGCACGGCTGATGCTGCAGATCGCCCCCTGGCGCGCACGCATGTAGGCGAGCGGAGCGCCGGCCTGGGGCGCGTGGTGCACTACGGTTCGTGCGGGATGAGGGAGCTAGGCCGGCCAAGGCACGTGGCACCCATCTGTTGGCCAAGCACAGGTCGGTTGGATGGTTTTCCTTTGTTGTTCTGGTTTTCTGCCCAGTTCGCCCGATTTAGCGACCCAGGTGCCGGTTCAGGGCCGGTTCACGAGCCTAGGATCCGGTTTTTCGCTGGTTCTTCCTTCCACCACCTCAGGAATAGTACCACGCACGTTTCTTTGCCAGATGGCGCGTGGGGAGCAGAGGAATGAGGGGGAGAAGCACTCTTCCCTTACCTATAAATAGAGAGGGAGGGGGTAAAGAAAGAGACACACCATTCCATCCTAGGATGAGAGTTTCCCTTCAAAGGAGAGGCCCTCTCCTAGTGTGTATCTAAATTATAGAATAGGAAGAGTGAGAGAGTGTGTGTTGTATCTGTACGGATGCTTGTTCTTCAATTAGAGTAAAGTGAGTATTTCTGCATTTTCTATTTAGACTAAAGTGTTATTCATACATGAGTGATATGTTCTTGTGTTCTTCACCTGTTCACCATTTAGAGGCACGTGTTCTTCACGAACACAACCCCTCGATCTAGTTGATTAGGAGCACAAGTTTCTATCCCGTTTGCATGAGTAGTCTTTTAGAATAAAGTGGATATGCTTGCATGCTTTGATTAGAATAAAGTGTGTTCGTGATTCCTTTCTAATAGTTTATGCTAGGTTGCATGAGTAGACTTTTTCCTCTGCTAGTGCGTAGATCCTGGGTTTATGCGTTCGTCTGCTGCAAGTCGTTCGTATACGTTGGAAGCATAGTACGGGGTTGAGTACTCTCTTGTACGCCTTTAGTATAAGCTAGTAGTACCTATAGTGAGTGAGATCAGTTCTCTTCCGTAGTCGTAGTTCTATAAGTACAGAGTGCTGTAGTCCGTTGGCTACGGCAGTAACCACAGCGTAGACGTTGTGTCATGCTACCGGTTATCATTCGTTCGGCTTATTCGAAGGTTAGGTAGAGCCAGTCCAGGTGGTGGTGACAGCCCGTCTGGCCCTCGTTGATCCTCCGCAGCTGGATATAGTCAGAGCTCCGTTCCTCATAGATCCGCGTGCCGGAGTTGCCTGCTAAGTCAGGGCTATCGGTACCCTAAGCCAAGTTCTATCTAGAGATCGACCTTTAATATCATCTATAGTGCTATCTTTAGGAATCCTCTCTATCCTTGCCTTTTATCTAGGTGTGTCCTTGGACTGACTAGTACGAAGTTAGTGCACACTGTTCCCTTGGATTCGATACCCTTGGAATACTCTGAGGTGAAAGCTACAACGGTATCCGTGTGCTTGCGGATTTATTTCGTGTGTCGCTAAAATACCCAACAATCCCCACCGGGGAAATAGCGGCGTGGTGCTTTGGCAATTCTACCGGGGAGGTGTGGCTAGGCTTGCGGCGGGGAGCGGGTGACTACTCGGGGAGCCACTTGAGGATGCTAGTGGCGTGGAAAGGAAGGGAAGGGAGAGGGCCAGAGATGATGGCTCCGGGCGGCCACAGGAGAAGAAGGAGGATGGGGACAGGGGTATTTGACGTCATTTGCCAACCGCAGTAAGGACGGATACAATGTGGACGGATGCGTTGGCATGCCACGTGAGCAAATGTGGTAATTCAGTATGCATTTTCTCTCTCCAATGCTAAAAATGTAGCACCATCCGGTAGAGTGCTATCTTAGGCCCTATTCAGTTCCCGGAATTCTCACTAAAGTTTTCACCTAGAGGATCGTGTCAGTTCATTTCTTCTCTCTGTGCATGCAACCCAATGCAAAAAATTTCACCCATTTCACCAAAATTTCAACCAACTAAACGGGGCCTTAGGAGGTGCCAACCACTATGATGGTAAAATGTTAAATATTCTCCCCTCTCTCCTTCACTCATTCTGTCTTTCTACCTGCCGCACCCTCTCCCTGCTTGTCGTCACCGCCTCCCGCCGCCACCCCGCCCGCCATTCCGGTCTGGTGTGGGGGTGCAGCTCGGAGTGGAAGCAACAATGTAGCCGCCTCCCTCTCCCTCCCTGCTCTCCATCACGACCTCCCTCCCCTTCTGTCAGCACTGTGGTGACCCGCGGCGGCGGCGACATCGTCGGTGGCGGCATCATGCTCCTCTTTGTCCTTGACACCCCGGTCGGGTCCACCGCACCTACTCTTCCTCTCCTCGATATCCGCGATGCGCCGCTCCTCCGGCCAGCTGCGAGAGAGCGATTGCCAAACAACGAAAAGCCATGACATCTGGCTGGGAAGTGTAGATGGGGCTCGCAGCAAGCCGCCAAAGAGAGTGCGGGTGGTGGGCTGCACCTTATCCTTGCTCCCTCCCATCCTCACCTCTTCTCTCCCATCTCGCTCCAGATCCTGCCCTTCCTGCTCCCTTGCCTGATGCCGACAGTGTGCGAGTCGGGGCGGCGGCGGCCGTAGCGACACAGCGCACGGCCTTATGGTGCCCGCGGCCTGCGTGCAGTGTTGTCTACTCGACAACTAACACGAGAAATTGCAGGGCCTCTCCGCATGGCGTCACATCGCGCCCGCGGTGGACCTGCGCGTGGCCGGTGGATCTGGCTGCAGCACGCGGCGAGCATCATGAGATCAAGATGGAGACTGGTGGCGGGCTGGCAGCGCGAGGTACTACTCATCAGGTCGTACTCGCATCCCTTCATCTTCTCCCTCCACCTGGCTTCTCCTCGTCACTTGCAACTACCCTCCTCTCTCTTCCGGGAGGCATCCCAGCCCTTTCTGAATTCTGACACACCAGCCCTTTTTGGATTATGGGTGCTCTATGGTCATTAACTCAAGCTCCGTTTAGTTCCCAAAATTTCACCAACTACCCGTCACATCACTCTCTGGACTTTAATTAGGAGTATTAAATATGGATTAATGACAAAACCCATTCCACAACCCCTACCTTAATTTTCGAGATGAATCTAACAAGTCTAATAATGTCATGATTAGACAACGTCGTGCTACAGTAACTAATCTCTAGTAACAGATTAATTAAGTTTAATGGATTCGTCTCACAATTTCTAGTTCATTCATGTAATTATTTTTGTAAATAGTCTACATTCAATACTCCTAATAAACCTTGTAAGAGGACCCAAAAATTTCACTTCTCCAACTAAACAGGGCCTCATTATATGTTTAGTTTGATTGTTTGAATAAAGTTGGGAATCAACCGCAGCAAGTGCTAGTGCCTTTTTTGTAATTTTAGAATACCATCTCTTGTTGAAAGTAGATTTGTATCATGAAGATTTGTTTGATAAGGTGGCCTGGAGAGAATGGACGCTAGCCTGGGCGATCGGCGCCTCTGCTTGGGTCGCTGCCGTCCTGCGTTCGAGTGTTGGCCGACGCAGGTTTTCTCACCGAGATTTATTCCCACAAAAAAAAATCCCTTCACCGGTTAGCCGGGGTTCGAGGATTTTCTAGGTCGGAGAAGGTTTATTCTTCTGAATGAAAAATCGTGGGGGTGGTCTCCACCAGTGTAGTTTGATAAGGTGGTCTGGAAGAAGAATTGTCGGTGTCCGGATTAGCACCGGCACCAACTAGTATTTAGCGCTGAGATCAGTCTCTCGATGGTCGGTGCTAAGCTAATGGGAGATGGGGTTTATCCTGGTTCCGGCCACGCGACCGTACGTCCAGCAGGGTGTGCTTGCGCACTGTATTAACTTGCACCGGGGGTGCCTGTAGATGGGGGCTACAAGCAAGGTGGGAGAGGAGGAAATTCCCCCAAGTCCTAGCTACGCTGATTGAGGCAAATGCCAATATCGGAAATAGGGGGTTGTGCTGTGAGCGAGTGAGTGCGTGAAGGTGAATGGGCGTGCCTGCGCAGGGGCATCTGCCTCCCCCTTTTATAGGCCAAGGGAGGGCAGTTACAGCGGGACCGCACAGCGGTCTGTACAGTGTTCGTGTAGTAACAAGTATGGCGCCAGCGGTCTTGTCCCCGCATGTTCCGGCTCCTGGCGCGAGTTGGTAGCGATCTCCGGCTTCCGCGGGCGGCGTGGCGGCTCCTGCTGCTCGTCCGGCCGTGATTTCGCGGGGGTGTTCCCGCTAATTCGAGGACCCCGTCGCCAGGGGAAGGACGGGAGTTGGAGGCACAGGGTCGCGGGACATCACCGGCATGTCCGCACAGTGCCGCGCAGTCCGCTGCATAGCGGCAGGGATGGTGGCGCAGCACCGGGGATGGCTGCATAGCGCCAGGGATGTCTGCACAGCGCCAGGGATGGCCGCGTGACGCTGGAGTTGGCGGAGGAGACGCAGCGCATGCCGTCCGTACGGCGGCGCCAGTCATCACGCGTCCGGGTACGCGGTCCATACATGTCTCGAGGGTGCCCCCCATGCTCGTTCGAGGGCGCCCCATGCCCGTTCGAGGGCCTCGCTGCTGGAGGAGGACGGGAGCATGCGGCACCGTGGCGTGGAATGACGCCGGCCTGTCCACACAGTGCCGCGCAGCGCCCGCACACGGCCAGGAGTGGCTGCATAGTGGCGGGGTAGGTTGCACAGTGACGGTGTCAGGCGCCCAGGTCGTGTCAGCCGCGCGGCATGGAGGCAGATTCGCCTTTGACTTGGATGTCCCGCCGCGGATCCGGGCATTAAATGCTGTTGTCAGAGGAGACGCGGGGCGGGATACCGCTGGTCGAGGGATGGCCTCGAGCGAGGCGGATACGGTTGTCCGCTTGAGGGGGGTCGAGCCCCTCGAGCGAGGCGGAAATCTGCTCGAGGGACCGGGACCCTCGAGCGAGGCGGAAAATCGCTCGAAGGGCCGGGACCCTCGAGCGAGGCGGAAATCCGCTCGAGGGACCGGGACCCTCGAGCGAGGCGGGGAACGGGGCGCGCAAGTGGGCCTTCTTGATGAGGGCCGTTGCTGGGCTGTAGCAAGATATGGGCCCGTGGCGTCCCGTGTTTTTGGATTTAGAGATTAGTCCGTACGTAATTTTCGTTCGACGAGGGTGATTATCCCCTTAGTTAGGGGACCCCTAATGACCGTCCCCGACAGTAGCCCCCGAGCCTTTGCCGGAACGAGAACCATTCCGGCAAAGGATGCAGGTCATGTGGTGACGTCCTCAGATTCTACGTGTGGGACTTTCCCTTTTGATCATGCATGCCTTTCCGTGGGGGCGCGCTAGCGCACCCACGGGTGTAAGCCCCCGAAGCCCTGCAGGAGTGCGAGCACTCTTGCAGGGGTTGAAAGCGTCGGGCGACGGGCCTGCCTTGCGTTTGTTTCAGCTGGCCTCGACAATATTTTAGCCGACATCAGCAATCTACGCAGGTGGGGAGGCGTCAAGTTTACCCAAGACGTTTCGGGCAGGTTCGCCTGTTTGTTCGGGGCCCAACCCTCCACGGATCAACAAGGCTATGCAAGGTGATCATCGGGGTGGTCGTGGTGCGAGGAGCCCCCGAGCCCTGGCCCAATCAGGGACGATCAGGTAAAGCTCTCGACTTTGTTATTACGACCCTCGCCGCCCTTCCGCAGGGAGGAGGGGTGAGGCGATGCATGCTACCCTCGAGCAGGTGGCGAGCCACGAATGCTCGGTGAGCTGTTAACGGATAGTTCGAGTGGACGTCCGTACCCCGTTCGGTAGGGGTCGGCTCGTGGTCCGGAGACACATCCATGTAAGCACTTGCAAAGGTTTGCCAAGCAGGGCTCGGTCCCGTTCGATAGGGGCCGAGGGCGCGGAAGCACTCCCTCGATGGGATCCCTTGATTGGCTGCCTTTCTCCCAGCATCGAACACCATATGTGGGGTGCCCCGAAACTTCGCGTTCGGGGACAGGCTCGATCGCGCGCGCCCTGATTGTTCCTGACTCTGTTGATCTGGGGCACCTGTTCGAACCCTTCGAGGGTCAGGCCTCGTACCCCTGATCAGTAGGGCATTTGCGGGTGCGCCGTGTGCTCCCATCTTTGTGGATCTGTGGCGCTGGTCGAATCGTTGTCGAGCTAAGCTTCGAACCACTGATCAGTATCTCCCCACGTCGAGGGGCATCTGCGGCGCCCATCGTACCCTCAGCGGGTCGGGCCTCGAGCTGCTGATTAGTAATGACCCAGGAGCCTAAGCCTTGGGTCCCCCTCGAGTTCGCTCCCGAGAGTGTGTTCGATAAATTGCGGCCTTGTGACCTTAACCACCTCGGACCGGGGCGCCCGTCGTACCCCTTTGAGGGGTCGGGCCTCGAATCCCCGGTTCGAGGGCTCCTAGGGCTTTCCTTATATGAGAAGGAATCCCCTGGTGCTTGGAATTCGGCCGCGGGGCGGTTGGTTGCTGCACCCGCTCGGTCGTGGCTGACGTGGCGTGGGGCAGGCGAGGTGGGCGCGCCTTTTCAGGCGAAACGACGTGGGTGACGTGTGAAGGTGAAAGGACAGGGCGCAGCGACCCTTGGTTTACCGTGCGGTAATTATGGAGCACGCGCGCGCACGCGGCGACTCTGGGGTGGTGGGGCCCGGCCCTCAGCGACGGGCGGCACCCACCGCATTAACTGCGGCTGTCCGTCGCACCGCCGAGCGCTCCACCCCCTTCCTACCCAATAAAAGCAGGGGACGCGGGGAGGAGCCCTTTACCTTTGCCATTCGCAAGCGCCGCCTCTTCCTTGCCTTCTCCGTCGTAGTGCGCTCCGCCACTCCAGATCCGCGTGTGCATACCCGCTCCGCTTCGTCTCCCGGCGTCCACCTTGCGTCCTCCGCCCATGGCCCGATCAGAGTGTTGGAGGCCGCATCGTGGCCCCGGTCGTTGGTGGATCAGCAGGCCATGGAGGGGCTGGTTCTCGGCAGTCAGTTGGCGCCGGTCGGCGACGAGGCGAACCCGGCGTGGATGATCCCGCCGGCGTCGCACCGGGGGCCATCTTCGTCGCCGGGCTACGTCGTGAGCTTCATACGGCTGCACGAATGCGGATTCAACGCCCCCGCAAGCAAGTTCATGCGGGGGCAGTGCTACCACTACGGGGTGGAGCTTCATAACTTCGCCCCAACGCCATCTCGCAGGCCGCTTCCTTCGTCGCCGTCTGCGAGGGATTCCTAGGAATCCAGGCGCACTGGGATCTGTGGATCCACCTCTTCCGAGGTGAATTCCACACGCTTGCCACGGGGGAGAGGAGGACGTGCAGGGCCGTCCGCGCCGGTGGTCTCACGTTTGCGGCGCGCGACTCCCGGAAGGAGCTGTACCTGCCCTGCACCATGACGTCAAACATCTCCGACTGGGAGAAGGGGTGGTTCTACCTGCGCAACGACGGCGCCGGGCTCCCACCGTACACCAGGAAGGTGTTGACAGAGAGGCCAGCTTCGTGGGCGCACGGGGTGTTGCCCGCGGTGAGGCAGACGAAGCTTGAGCCCCTCACCGACGCTTTGCGCCAGTTGGCGGACGCCGGGTTGACCGTGGCAGACGTTTTCGCGAATTTCCACCTCCGGCGGGTAATCCCCCTCATGGAGAGGGCGCTCCCCGTCTTCGCGATGGGGAATGACGCCGACCCCACAGCCCTAGTGCGCTCGCGGCTGCTGGAAGAACCGCTCGCCCAAGCGTACGCGGCCGCGAGGGCGAGGCACGCGATGAACCTTAGGGCTGTGGCTCACAGCGACGACGACCTATGGTCGTTCGTGATGCTCCCGGATCCGAGCCATGGCGATCTGGTGAGATTCGATTTCTTGATTCGCCCGCTTCACCCCCGTATTCGTACTAACGGTAGTTGCTGTGATAGGGGGTCCACGTCAATGTCCCCTCCTCACACCCACCGACGCCCAGGTCGCACGCCGCCAATCCTGCCAGGCAGCAAAGGCAGAAAGACCAGGCGGACCGAGCGAGGGCAAGGAAGACGAGGAGGCAGGAGCGCATTGAGACGTACAATGAGGAATACCTAGTGAGGGAGCAGCAGGGCCTCTCCCCCTCCCCAACCGGAGCCGATACACACGGATTCGGATGAGGATGACAGCGACGGGGAGCGGACCATCTCCGACAGGTGGGAGGAAACGCCGGCCCTAATGGCAGGGGACGAGGAGGCCCTTATTGCGCCTGCCCCTGAGGTGGGTACGACACCCCTCGATAAGTGCGTGTCGTCGAGGGTGCCTGCCGTGTCAGGGGTGGTGGCCCCTGATCCCTCGAGGAAGCGCAAGCGGCGCGTCTCCGGCCTGCGGTGAGTTGTGTTCCGCTCTCCGTGTTCTTGATATTGCGGATCAGTTTGCTAACCCTTCCCTTCCATTCTTATCAGGGCGGCACCTGCCGTCCCCGGTCTCACGCCCGTTAAGGCACTCAAGGTGGGGGCGCAGGATGCGCCACGCACGACGAGGCCTCGTTCGGCGAGGACGTCACGGGCGACAGCGGCTACGGCAGCGACGAGCGGGGCGTCGCGATCAAAGGCTGCGGCTACGGGGCCGCAGTGACGAGAGGAGGTGGCGGCGGAGGCCCTCCGCGCGGCTGTGGTCCGAGGGACCCAGCGGGGGCGGGAGTAGGCCCGCGCCGCAAGCCGGGAAACATAGAGCCGTGGGAAAGACACGGCTCCTGCTGATGGTGATTCGGCCCCTGCTGGGGGTCAAGCGATGGTGGCAGTCGCGCCAGCCCCTGGGCCCGTGCCCGAGGTACTGGTGGTGCGGCCTGACAGTTGCGTGGTGCCACAGGCACCGGCGACCGGCGCCAGGGCGTCAACATCTGGTGGCGGCATCCCCACGACCAGCGCCGGGGCACCGCAGTGGGAGCTGAGGCTCAACCTCCCTGGGGTTCCACCAAGCCTGGTGGAAGAGGCGAGGTCGGAGAGGGAGCTGTGGCAGGAGTGTAACGGCCTTGGCTCCTCCCTGCAGAACACCCTCACCGCCGCCCTCCAGATCCATGGGGGCAGATCGCTCCAGGTCTTTCGGGTAAGTGTGCTTGTTCGAGAGCCGCTTAGTCCTCTTTTCTTTGTTCGCGTGCTCTTTGTTTGACTTTCTTTCTTTCCCCTCCCCTCCCCTATCTGCAGGAGCTGCAGAGGCAGGCGGGTGAGAAGATCACCTACATTGCCAAGCTGTGCTCCGAGGTCGACTGGTTTCGGACACAGTACAACGCCCTAGACGCGATGGTGGAGGCACTGCGGATGGACAACGGCTGGCTCGAGTACAACCTCCTCCGCGCGGAGGAGGAACGTGACACCCAGCGGGCTGTGGCGGCGCAGAGGGCCAAGGAGGCCGAGGGGCTGAGTGTCGCGCTCCAAGGGAAGGAGGGGACGCTGGCGGCGGCAAATGAGGAGCTTCGGAAGACACGCGCGGCGCATGTCGAGGCTCAGTCCTTGCTCGCACAGAGGGAGACGGCCCTCACCGAGGCATAGGCTCAACTCCAGCAGGATCGCGCAACCCTAGAGGGACCGAGGTCCTGGTAGACCCAGGCCGAGCAAAAGACACAAGAGGTCAAAAAGCTGGGCGCTGCTCTGCAAGAGAAGAGCGAGGCATTCACGCGGGTCGAGGGCCAGCTCCAGCAGGAGTGTGGAGCGCGCGAGGAGGCACAGACCCAGCTTCAACAAGAGCGCGCGACGCTCGAGGATGCCAGGTCCGCGCTTCAGCGGGAGCACACAGCAGTGAGGAGGCGCAGTCCCAGCTCCAGCAAGAGCGTGCGGCGCTCGAGGAAGCCAGGTCTACGCTCCAGCAGCGGAACGTGGAGATGGCGGCGGCGAATACCCTGGTCCAGCTCCGACAGGTGGTGGCCGAGACCCTGCAGGCCGTTGTTGGAGAGAAGGACGCCTCGATCTTGCAGTTGCAGCAAGAGGCCGGGGCCACGCGTGTAGAGCTCGAGACAGAGAAGAAGCAGACCGAGGGTAAGTTGCAGCCCCCGAGTCCTTAGTCGTTTCAGGTTCATTGCTCTTGACGTGCCTTTCCTTGTTTCAGGGCTGCGGAAAGCCCTGGGGGAGTCGCTGACGCAGGCGGAAGCGCTCCAAGCTGCCTACACCTCATCTTAGTAGGAGTTCGAGGCCCTAGAGTGGGCGGCTCTCGAAGTGTGCCGGGACATCGAGGGTGGCGTCGGCTCGTCGGGGAGCTCGCTGGCGAGCCGTCTCAGGGCACTGAGCAGCCGTGTCGTCGAGCGCGTGAAGGGCGCTCTCCGTCTTGGCGTCCAGAAGACCCTCGGCGTGGTGTCGACACATTATATTGTCGATCACGCAGCGTTGGCTACAGGCTACATCATTGCGGACGACCTCGACGACGACAGGGTGAACGCCGCCATGGACCAAGCTGATGCTGCCGCCGATCTTGCCGACATGTTCGAGGAGGACCTCTTCCCGGACGCTGCCGCTGCTAGCCCCCTTGGGCCCTGAAAGAAGCCGGACATGGAAGCCCTTAGGTCATGACTAGGGTTCAAGCCGAGTGGCTCTTGTAAATGAACAAATTGTCTTTTAAGTTTGTAAACTTATGTGCGACTTGTTTGTGTATGCTGTTGCGCCTTCCTCGTAGCCTAGAGAAACTTTGGCTGGGATCGATCGCTCTCGCGGGTAACCTGAGGGTAAAGTGGCGAGAGAGAGGCTGTATCCTGCTGGAGGCGTAGGCGGTCCCGGACTCATCCGACTCCAACCTTAGTTACTTGTGCCCTGCTTCTGTTTCTCTAAGCATCTGAGGCCTGACATGTTCAGCATTTTCGAGAGAAAAGGTGTTTTGCGAAAAAATGGGACCATTCAAGGGGGTAGTAGCCCCCGAGGGGGACTTGGTTTTCAGAAGAAAGCCGAGTCTCCCTTATCTTTATTCACAACCTTAGTGTATATACAACTGGCTTGGGCGCCAGATATGTACAAAATGACTTGGAATTTTTAAGGGTAGAAGCGACATAGTTGTTGGATGTTCCAAGCATTGGTGAAGGTTTCGCCCTTCTCGTTTGCAAGCTTCTACGTGCCGGGTTTGAGGACCTCGACGATGATGTATGGTCCCTCCCACGGTAGCGTGAGCTTGTGACGGTCCTCGTTCTTCTGTTGAAGTCTGAGTACCAAGTCTCCTTTGCTAAGGTCCCGAGGCCGGACCTTGCGCGCCTGGTAGCGCCGCAGGGATTGTTGGTACTTATCCGAGTGTAGGACCGCCACATCGCGGGCCTCGTCGACGCAATCCAGCGAGTCTTCATGATCTTGCTGGTTCTATTCCTCTTGGTAGGGTCTAACTCTTGGGGACCCGTAGTCCAAGTTCGTGGGGAGGACGGCCTCGGTGCCATAGACCAGGAAGAACGGGGTGAAACCCGTGGCTCTACTTGGGGTGTTCCTGAGGCTCCAAACGACTGACGGCAGCTCCTGGATCCATTTCCGGAAAAACTAATTGAGCTTGTTGAAAATCCTTGGCTTTAGGCCTTGCAAAATCATGCCATTGGCACACTCTACTTGGCCGTTAGTCTGTGGGTGTGCTACGGCCGACCAATCCACGCGGATGTGGTGGCTGTCGCAGAATTCCAGGAATTTCTTGGCGGTGAACTGAGTGCCGTTGTCTGTTATGATGGAGTTGGGAATCCCAAACTGGTGGACGATGTCCGTGAAGAACAGCACGGCCTGCTCAGACCTAAGGCTGCTGATGGGGCAGACCTCGATCCACTTCGAGAACTTGTCAATGGCCACCAGTACGGGGGTGAAGCCCTCGGGCGCCTTCCACAAGGGTCCGACCATGTCCAGTCCCCATACGGCGAAAGGCCTTGTGATGGGGATGGTCTGCAGCACATGAGCCGAGAGGTGGGTCTTGCGCGCGTAGTATTGGCATCCATCGCAGGTGCGTACGACCTCGTTGGCGTCAGCGATCGCCGTCGGCCAGTAGAAGCGCTGGCGGAACGCCTTGCCTACGAGGGTGCGCGGTGCGGCGTGGTGGCCACACTCATCGGCGTGGACGTCTTGAATTAGCTCCCGGCCCTCAGGGATGGAGATGCACCGCTGTATGATCCCTGAGGCACTGTGCTTGTACAACTCGCCGTCGATGACGACAAAGGACTTGGCTTTCCTGGCGATCTGTCTTGCCTCGGTTCGATCCGGGGGCAACTCCCCCCGGTCAAGCCATGCGAGATATTCGTCGTGCCAGTCCCGTGGAGGTGGCGGGAGCTCGTCGATCTCCATCGCCTCGGCTTTGTCCACCTGGGACCCTTCGAGGTCCGAGGTCTCGAGTTCCCCGTTCAAGGAGTCCTCATCCATGGGCTCGGCGCCCGCGGCCTTCGAGGGGCCAGCCCCCGAGGCCATGCCAGGAACCTTGGCGGGTTTGTTGAGGTCGACGGAGGGCTCGGTGAGGTCGCAGGCGAAAACGTTCGGGGGAACGGTGATCTGCCCCGAAGCAATCTTGGCCATCTCGTCCGCCTCCTCATTGTACTTGCACGTGATGTGATTGAGCTCAAAGTCAAAGAACTTGTCCTCAAGCTTGCGCACCGCGGCGTAGTACACCTCCATCTTCTCGTCGTGGCAGCTTGCGTCCTTCATCACCTGGTCTATGACCAACTGAGAATCTCCCCGAATATCAAGGCGCTTGATGCCGAGCTCGATGGCGATGCGTAGGCCGCTGAGGAGGGCCTCGTACTCTGCCATGTTGTTCGATGCGGGGAAGTGCAAGCGTACCAGGTACCGCATATGTTCTCCAAGAGGTGAAACAAAGAGCACGCCCGCACCTGCGCCCGTTTTCATCACTGAACCATCAAAGTACATGGTCCAGCACTCAGCTTGGATCTGAGGTGTAGGTAGCTGAATGTCGGTCCACTCAGCCACAAAATCTGCCAAGACCTGTGAGTTTATTGCCTTTAGTGGTGCGTAGGTGAGATCTTCACCCATGAGCTCCACGGACCATTTTGCAATTCTACCCGAGACATCCTGGTTGTGGACGATCTCTCCCAAGGGGAAAGAGGAGACCACAGTGACAGGATGAGCCTCGAAGTAGTGCCGCAGCTTGCGCCGCGCGAGCACCACCGCATAGAGCAGCTTCTGGATCTGAGGGTATCGCGTCTTGGTTTCAGACAGCACTTCGCTGATGTAGTAGATGGACCTCTGGACGGGCAGGGCGTGCCCCTCCTCTGTTCTCTCCACAACGACGACTGCGCTGACCACTTGGGTCGTGGCGGCAACGTAGAGATAAAGGGGTTCGCCTTCCTGGGGCGGCGTCAATATTGGAGCGTGGGCGAGTGTTGCCCTCAGCTTGTCAAGGGCCTCCTGGGCCTCAGCGGTCCAGGAGAAACGCTCGCTCTTTCGTAGAAGTCGGTACAGGGGTAAGCCCTTCTCACCGAGACGTGAGATAAAGCGACTCAGAGCTGCGAGGCAGCCCAGGACCCTCTGCACTCCCTTCAGATCGCGTATCGGCCCCATCCGCTCGAGGGCCGACACCTTCTCCGGGTTAGGCTCTATGCCTCGCTGGGAGACAATGAAACCCAAGAGCATGCCACGCGGCACCACGAAGACGCATTTTTCGGGATTTAATTTAACCCCGTTCGCCCGGAGGTAATCGAACACAATGCGCAAATTGCTCACCAGGTCGTCCGCCTTCCTGGATTTTACTACGACTTCGTCGATGTATGCCTCAACGGTCCGCCTGATGTGATCCCCGAAAACGTGGAGCATACATCGCTGGTATGTTGCCTCGGCATTTCGGAGACCGAATGGCATCGTTACGTAGCAAAACATACCAAATGGCGTGATAAAAGAGGTCGCGAGCTGGTCGGACTCTTTCATCTTGATTTGGTGGTAACCGGAATACGCATCAAGGAAGCATAATAATTCACACCCCGCAGTGGAATCAACTATCTGATCAATTCATGGCAAAGGAAAAGGAACTTTGGGACATGCTTTATTTAAACCGGTGTAATCTTTGCACATCCTCCACTTCCTATTCTTTTTTTTAACTAGTACAGGATTAGCTAGCCACACGGGATGGAATACCTCCTTGATGAATCCGGCCTCCAAGAGCTTGCGCAGCTCCTCTCCGATCGCCCGGCACTTCTCCTCGTCAAATCGTCGCAGACGTTGAGACACCGGCTTGGAGTTCGGTAGGATATCAAGTGAGTGCTCGGTGACCTCCCTCGAAATGCCCGGCATGTCCGCGGGACTCCACGCAAAGATGTCAGCGTTGGCGCGGAGAAAGTCGACGAGCACCATGAACTCGGGTCGAGGGTGGAGCTGACCCTCAACGCCTTGCCCTCGGGGGCACTGGGGTCGAGGGGTACAGCCTTGGTGTGCTCCGCGGCCTCGAAGCTACCGGCGTGCTTGTTGGTGGAGTCGAGGGCCTCGTTGGACAACTTCTCCAGGTCCGCCACGAGGGCCTCATCATGCGCAAGCGCCTCGGCGCGCTCGACACACTCGACGTCGCACTCGAATGCGTGCTCGAATGACGGCCCCACCGTGATGACACCTTTTGGCCCCGACATCTTGAGCTTCAAGTAGGTGTAGTTCGGGACCGCCATGAACTTGGCATAGCAGGGTCGGCCAAGGATGGCATGGTATGCTCCCCGAAACCCCACCACCTCGAAGGTGAGGACCTCCTTGCGGAAGTTGCTCGGCGTGCCGAAGCAGACGGGCAGGTCGATCTGCCCGAGAGGCTGGACTCGCTTGCCTGGTGCAACGCCATGGAATGGTGACTTGCTGTGCTGCAGCTTATCCAGATCGATCCCCATGAGCTCCAAGGTGGAGGAGTACATGATGTTGAGGCTGTTGCCGCCGTCCATCAACTCCTTGGAGAACCGCGTGTTGCCGATGATGGGATCAACAACAGGCGGGTACTGTCCCGGATTAGGGATGTGATCCGGGTGGTCTTCGAGGCCGAAGGAGATTGTCTCCTCCGACCAGTCGAGGTACGACGGTACGGCCGGGTGAACGGAGAAGACCTCTCAACGCTCACGCCTGCGTTGCCGCGACGTCATATCGACCGTAGGCCCCCCGAAGACGAAGAACACGTTCTCCACCTCCGGGAAGCCGTCCTTGCCCCCGTCGCCCGCATCCTTCTTGGTGTTGTCCTCCTTCGCGGCGACTCGATTGTAGTACTTCCTGAGCATGTCGCACTGTTCGAGGGTGTGAGCGACCGGGGTCTTGTGGTACGGGCAGGGCTTCTTCAGCATGTCGTCGAACACTCCACCTCGAGGGGGGCCTCGAGCCCCCTTGTTGGCAGCATCGACCACATTGACTTCCTCGGAGCCCTCGCCCTGCTCCATGGGCTTCTTGCCCTGGTTTTGCTTCTTCGAGGCTTCCTTGGGCTTGCTGCCCTCCGTGGGCACATCCTCTGCTTGCTTGCCCTTCTTGCCATCGAAAATCGCCCCCATTGCCTCTTCTCCAGAAGCGTAGCTGGTGGCGATATCGAACAGCTCGTTGACGCTGGTGGGAGGGTTCCGTCCCAACTCGCGCACAAGGTCCCGGCAAGTCGTGACCTCCAAGAAGGCGTGCACGACCTCGGACTCACCGACGCTCGGAAGCTCGGTGCAGCGCTTGGAGAAATGACGGATGATATCCCTCAGGGACTCACCAGCCTTCTGGGAACAACCTCGAAGGTCCCAGGAGTTCCCAGGGCGCACGTATGTGCCCTGGAAGTTGCCCACGAACGTCCTGACCAGGTCGTCCCAGTCGTGGATCTGATTCGCAGGCAGATGCTCGAGCCATGTCCACGCAGAATCTGCCAGATGAAGCAGCAGGTTACGGATGATCATGGCGTCGTCGGTGGTGCCGCCCAGCTGGCACGCTAGACGTTAGTCATTGAGCCACACCCGGGGGTCTGTCTCCCCCGAGTACTTGTTCATGGTTGTCGGTTGGCGGAAGCGCGGAGGGATGGGAGCCGTCTGGATCGTCCGGCCGAACACACACGTGCCCGGTGGCTCCAGCGACGGGCTCTTGTCATCTCGACTGTCGTAACGGCCGCCACGCCGAGGGTGGTAGCCGTGTGTCACTGCGGCGGCGTCCTTTTTCTTATTCAGAGTGTTGCGGGCATCGCCATCGTCAGTCTTGCCGCGCGTGTCCCGAATCCGCTCCTTGGCGGGCGTCCTCTGGTTGCCTTCGTGGACGGTAGGCGCCCAGTGCGGAGTGTGGACTGATGCCTCCGGGTCCCGGTCGCCTCCACCAGTTTTCACACTGGACCGATGGCGCATGCAGGACGCAGAGCTCTCGACTTGTTGCACTGCAGCCTGCTCGATGGGGGCCTGCGCCTCGCAGCGTAGGTTGCGTCCCTCGAGCGTTGATGGCTCGGGCATGGCCCGAATCAAAGTTGCCGCGGCTACGAGCTTCTGGCTGGCCCTCGCCAAGTTTGGCAGGTCATCCACGTCGGCGTCGGCGTTGATACGTTCGTGGGCTATGCGCCCCGCGGCGCACGCCCCCTGCGATGAGGGGCCGGCCTTGTCTCTTTCGAGTGTGGCCTTCAGCTGCCGCACCTGCTCGCGCTCCGTGTTAAACCTCACCTCCAACTCCCGGAGCTGGGCCATCTGCGCGGTGCGTGTTGCATGCAGGTGGCGGTGGTGTCCCCACAGGTGGGTTCGCTGCCACGTTGTGGACCGCTGCGTCACCCGTCCCTGCTCCTCTGTCTTCGCCCTCGCCGATGACGACGACGAAGCACTCACGGGTGGGATCGTAACCCCCCTCGCTGGAATCGTCGGAGCAAGTGAGGCAGTAGTATGCTGCGGCCTGAAACCGCGTGAGTGTGCCGGGGTCCCGAATCCTGGAGTAATCCCACTCTGGTTCCCCGTGTCCGTGCTCGGGTTCCTCGCTGTCGGAGTCGCGGTAGGATTCACCGGGCGAAGTGGCGATGAGGTTCCGGATCGACATGAAGTGATGATCCGGAAGGTCCTCGTACGCAGCCAGATTGGTGCTGACCGACGAGGAGTACGCCATGGATGCGCCATGCATCCCGTGGGGGAACTGCGGCCATGCGGCCGCGGTTTCCTCGACAGGACGCATTGTCGAGCCCACTGGTGGGGGTGCATCTCCTGGTCCTGCGGCGACAGGCGGGAGCTCGCCGGCTTTGACCCACTAGGGAAAGCCAGCGCACGCCGCCCGGCGTCGCTCTGTGCGCGCTCGTCGTGAGCGCTTTCCCGAACGCTTGCGGCGTCAGGGTGGTGGCGGAGCTGGCGCAGCTGCTGGAGCAGCCGTCGTTCCGGGTGGCGCCGCCAGGATTGCGTCCCAGTTAAGGACACGCATATGGTAGCCATTGCCAGTCGCCTGGTAGTGGATGCTCCCGAACCAGATTTCGTATCCGGCTGGGAACAGGTCGGATTCACCCCAGGCGGGCCTCTCCGACGTGTACTCGGTGACGATCACCATCGAGAGAGCGGGTTACGATCTCAGCGCACCCCCTACCTGGCGCGCCAACTATCGGTGTCTGGATTAGCACTGGCACCAACTAGTAATTAGCGCTGGGATCAGTCTCTCGATGGTCGGTGCTAAGCTAATGGGAGACGGGGTTTATCCTGGTTCCGGCCACACGGCCGTACGTCCAGCAGGGTGTGCTTGCGCACTGTATTAACTTGCATCGGGGGTGCCTGTAGAGAGAGGGGCTACAAGCAAGGCGGGAGAGGAGGAAATCCCCCCATGTCCCAGGTACGATGATTGAGGCAAATTCCAATATCAGAAACGGGGGGTTGTGCTGTGAGCGAGTGAGTGTGTGAAGGTGAATGGGCGTGCCCGCGCAGGGGCATCTGCCTCCCCCTTTTATAGGCCAAGGGAGGGCAGTTACAGCGGGACCGCACAGCGGTTTGTACAGTGTTCGTGTACTAACAAGTATGGTGCCAGCGGTCTTGTCCCCGCACGTTCCGGCTCCTGGCGCGAGTTGGTAGCGAGCTCCGGCTTCCGCGGGCGGCGTGGCGGCTCCTGCTGCTCGTCCGGCCGTGATTTCGCGGGGGTGTTCCCGCTAATTCGAGGACCCGGTCACCGGGGGAAGGACGGGAGTTGGCAGCACAGGGTCGCGGGACATCACCGGCATGTCCGCACAGTGCCGCGCAGTCCGCTGCACAGCGGCAGGGACGGTGGCACAACACCGGGGATGGCTGCACAACACCAGGGATGTACGCACAGCGCCAGGGATGGCCGCATGACGCCGGAGTTGGCGGAGGAGACGCAGCGCATGCCGTCCGTACGGCGGCACTGGTCATCACGCGTCCGGGTACGCGGTTCGTACGTGTCTCGACGGTGCCCCCCATGCCCGTTCGAGGGCCTCGCTGCTGGAGGAGGACGGAAGCAGGCGGCACAGTGGTGTGGAATGATGCCGGCCTGTCCACACAGTGCCGCGCAGCGCCCGTACACGGCCAGGAGTAGCCGCACAGTGGCGGGGTAGGTTGCACAGTGGCGGTGTCAGGCGCCCAGGCCGTGTCAGCCGCGCGGCATGGAGGCGGATTCGCCTTTGACTTGGATGTCCTGCCGCGGATCCGGGCATTAAATGTCGTTGTCAGAGGAGAGGCGGAGCGGGATACCGCTGGTCGAGGGATGGCCTCGAGCGAGGCAGAGACGGTTGTCCGCTCGACCCCCCTCGAGCGAGGCGGAAATCTGCTCGAGGGACCGGGACCCTCGAGCGAGGCGGAAAATCGCTCGAGGGGCCGAGACCCTCGAGCGAGGAGGAAATCCGCTCGAGGGACCGGGACCCTCGAGCGAGGCGGGGAGCGGGGCGCGCAAGTGGGCCTTCTTGATGAGGGCCGTTGCTGGGCTGTAGCAAGATATGGGCCCGTGGTGTCCCGTGTTTTTTGGATTTAGAGATTAGTCCGTACGTAATTTTCGTTTTACGAGGGTGATTATCCCCTTAGTTAGGGGACCCCTAATGACTGTCCCCGACAAGAATCATTGAAGCAGCATGTTGGTGCTGTTTCACAAGATGGTGTCATGGAGGTGCTCAGTTAAATGCTTTTTGAGGAGCTGCGCTGTTGTCGAAACCATGACTCATCCACCATCTTGCAGGTAGGAGCCATTAGTCCTCCTCGATCAACTTTCGTTTTGCTCTCTCATCTGACACTATTGTTTAACCTAATCAGATACTTCTCCAATTTTAACACGTCATTTTTTATTGCTCACACTGGTAGAGAGGTGACCTTTGATCCAGGCCATTTGTCCCGCTTCAACTTTAGAGCCAGGACAAAAGGCTTTGGGGCGACGTGGCCCGAAATGGCTGCGAACGCTCCCCCCTTTGTCTCGGATGGTATTACCAACCGGGACAAAAGGGGAGGCCTCCAACGGCTACTACGACACAATAATTGCCGCTGACCATTTGTCCCGAGTGGTGTCACCACCCGAGAAAAAAGAGGTGCCCTTTTGTCTCGGGTGCTAACACCACCCGGGACAAAAGTTTTTGTCTCGGGTGGTCTTACCACCCGAGACAAAAGGGTTCCCTTTAGTACCGGGTTATTTTACCAACCGGGACAAAAGACCGTGCCTCTATAAAATCGTCAGCTCCTTCCTTCTCCCCTGCCTGAGCCATTCTTCACCCGAGAGCTCAAGCTCTTCTCCCATGGCGCCTCAAGCCTAGGGAGGTGCTGCCCATTCTTCATCATCTCCATTCATTTGTTGTGATTAAATTTCGTTTTATGATTTAGAGATGGAGAAAATAGAAATTTTGATTTAAGAGCTAAGAGATGAGATTTTTAATATAATTTAGATTTAGTAACAAGTAGTTATCATTTGTTGTGATTATATTCTTTCATTCATTTTTATGAAGATTTTTTTGTTTTTATATAAAAATTAAATTATATTTTTTATGTAGAATGAGACATAGAATAAATTTTTTATGTAGAAAGAGACATAGAATAAATTTTAGTATACATGTTGTAGAAATTGTGAATAAAATTTTTGTTTTATATAAATGTTGTAGAAATTATGAATAAATTTTTTTTGTTAAAGTATAGCTGGATTAGTAATTAAAAATAGTTAAGGTAGAGACAGAGTACAATTTGTACCATAAGAGTTGATACAAATGGATTGTTTTATATATATTGCAGAGATTGTAGTAGTTTTGGAAAACTATGGCAAGTTATTCTGGTCGTGGTGGTCGCCGTGGAGGTCGCCCTGGAGGCGGTCATGGAATCGTTTTTGATGACCGAACACCTTTAGCTCGTCCTCCAGGCATTTCACCCATGGTGTGATTGACTTACCTACTGGTGATCGAAGCCAGGGACCTCGTCCCAACATAGTAATATTCTTTCCTTGTATAAATTTAATGTTTACGTACTACACACGGATAATAATATTATTTTCATACAATGCAGGTTCTAATCATTTGCAGTGGCTCGCACATGTTGTTAAAAACTTAGGTGGTACCCCTCCTGTTACATAATGCGCTATTGTCGGTCCAAACAATTGCATACAATTAAAAATCATGTTTGACATACTTGTTCGAGGACAAATTCGCTCCTCGTGTCTTCGGAACCCATCCAAATGGTATCAATTGTTGGGTGGGGTACCCCTGCACTGGTTAGGAGGACTTATGAAAGGACCACCGTGCAGGCATGCTTAGAACAACTTAATGCTAATGGGTACTTTGTGCCGGATTACTCTTATTTCTAATCAAGGCACTCGAGGAGAGAGAAAGTGTGATCACGACCGCAGAGAGAGTTTGTCGGTTGAATGAACATGATATGGTATGGAGCACCATTTAATGTTATTTTAATCTTGTTATTTAACATTTTTTATGAGTCCATTATTCTTAACTGTAGGATATCTTTGGTCAAACCATTGCGGCAATGAGATTTCATGCAATTTTAGAGCAAGTGATGGATGTTGTGGGATTTTCTTTCACAGATTCAAATGCTACACACACAAGAGATTGGAAGTATCAGGCTCATCTTTCATTTTTCATGCCATATCAGTTTTCCTTGACACTGTTTGAAATTTATGGAAGTCCATGTGACCGTAATTGTGAAGCGATAGACAGTGCACTGATCCATTCTATAGCATATTTCGATGAAGTTCTCGACATCAAGATCGGAGACTTCAACTATATGGACTATCTAAGGAAAAATGGAGTATGAAATATGTGTCGTGCATGGATGCACCCCTCTATCTTTGTTAAGACCTTAAGTATTGATGTACGAACTTTTTATATATTTTGAACTTGTTATCTTTGTTAAGACCTTAAGTATTTATGTATGAACTTTTTTATATATTTTGTTAAGACCTTAAGTGTTGATGTTAGGAGGCTTATTTTTCTGGAAGTCGAATCATAATTCTTGAGTTTTCAATGTGTAATTCATAATATTTAAACTCCTGTTCCACGAAGAAAAAACTATAAAAACAAAAGAGTTTGGGGGCGACGTGGCCTCTAAAGCGCCCCCTTAGTCTCAGATGGTAAACCCACCTAGGACTAAAGGCCTGGCCTCCAACGGCTCTCTGGCCGCAATGATTTGTGCCGGCCTTTAGTCCCGGGTGGTGTTCCCACCGGGGACAAAAGGCACCCCTTTTGTCTCGATTGGTTTTACCAACCGGGACAAAAGGTCGTGCCTATATAAAATCACCAGCTCCTTCTTCCTTCTTCCCTGCCCGAGCCATTCTTCACCCGAGAGCTCAAGCTAGCTCCTCTCTCCCATGGCGCCTCAAGCCTAGGGAGGTGCTGCCCAAATTTTTCCTCATTAATTTGTGGAGATTTCTCAATTCCAAAGTGTTGCTAAGGTTTTATGCTTCAGCCTCCATTCATTTGTTGTGATTAAATTTCGTTTTATGATTTAGAGAAGGAGAAAATAGAAAATTTGATTTAAGAGCTAAGAGATGAGGTTTTTAGTATACTTTAGATTTAGTAACAAGTAGTTATCATTTGTTGTGATTATCTTCTTTCATTCATTTTTACTAAGAATTTTGATTTGTTTTAATATAAAAAATAGAATTTTATTTTTTACGTAGAATGAGACATAGAATAAATTTAACTTTTAGCTAGCTTTATTTATTATTAGAGAAAATAGAATTTCTCTTTTTAGTTATTAGGAAATGAGACCTAGGGATAGTGTATAGTTTTTATACTAAATGTTATGCCACAATTAAAAAAATGAAGTGTTGTAGAATCAACATGGATATTGAATACTCATAATCTGATGCAGTTATATTTTTCACTTAATATGATGCTGATGAACCGGCAATGGATGTACAACGCCGACAGACGGTCAAAGGAGTACATTACCGTTATGCATGCTTTTCTCGAAGTGGCGAAAATGAACAAAAATGCGAGGGGATTCATTTGTTGTCCATGCTCTGATTGCAGAAACGAAAAAGACTACTGTGACTCGAGAACACTTCACCTCCACTTGTTGAAATACAGATTCATGCCAAACTATGTGGTTTGGACCAAGCACGGTGAAAGAGGGGTTGTGATGGAAGACGACGAAGAAGAGGAGGAGGATATTCCGGACTGGGCCGCAGGGCATGCTTTTGCGGATACTTTGATGGAAGATGCTGATGAAGAAGAGTTACTAGCAGATGCTGATGGTCCTGCTGATGATCTTGGTCAGGTTCTACAGGATGCACATAGGGATTGCAAAAATGAAAAAGAAAAGGCAAAGTTGCAGCGTATGATAGAAGATCACAGAAAACCGTTATACCCAGATTGCAAGCAAGGTCACAAAAAGCTTGGTACTACACTAGGAATGCTACAATGGAAGGCAAAACATGGTGTGTTTGATAAGGTATTTGAAGGGATGCTAAAAATTGTGAAGGACAAGCTTCCCGAGAACAATGAATTACCGTCCACCCCATATGAAGCGAAACAGACTGTGTGCCCTCTTGGGTTGGAGGTACAAAAGTTCCATGCCTGCCCTAATGATTGCATCCCATATCAGGGCAAGGATTATGAGAATTTGGATGCTTGTCCTATGTGCAAAGTGCTACGTTATAAGATTTGGCGAGATGAAGATCCTGGTGGTGATCTCCAAGTGTACCGTGACAAGACAAAGAGAGTTCCGGTGAAGGTTATGTGGTATTTTCCTATAATACCACATTTGAAGCATTTGTTCAGGAACAAAGCAAATGCTAAGATGATGAGATGGCACAAAGAGAAACGTAAGGCTGACAACATGCTGAGACATCCGGCTGATGGGTCTCAGTGGAGAAAGATTAATAGAGAATTCAAAGAGCTTGATGAGGATGCAAAGAACATAAGGTTTGGTTTAAGTACGGATGGTTTCAATCCATTCGGCGAGTTCAGCAGTGGTCATAGCACTTGGCCTGTGACCCTATGCATGTTCAACCTTCCTGGTTGGATGTGCATGAAGCGAAAGTTCATTATGATGCCGGTGCTCATCCAAGGTCCAAAACAATCCGGCAACGACATTGATGTGTATCTAAGACCATTGGTCGATGAACTATTACTGCTATGGTCGAAGGAAGGTGTACGTGTGTGCGATGAGAATAAGCAAGAGAGCTTCAACCTACGAGCATCGTTGTTCGTTACCATCAACGATTGGCCTGCTCTAAGTAACCTTTCAGGGCAGACAAATAAGAGATATCGGGCATGCACACACTGTTTACATAAAACACAAGGTATTCATCTCAAAAATTGTAAGAAGGTCGTGTATATGGGTCACTGTTGTTATCTTCCAACTAATCACCCCTTAAGGAAGAAAGGGATGCATTGGAAAGGGAAGGCTGATCATCGTACGAAGCCACCCCATTTTAATGGAGACACCGTATTTGAGATGGTAAAGGATCTAAGGGTAGTTTTTGGAAAGGGTGCTGGTAGTGAACCTATTCCAACTGACGCCAACGGGCGTGCACCAATGTGGAAGAAGAAATCTATATTTTGGGAGCTACCTTCTTAGCAAATCCTTGAGGTCCGACATGCAATTGACGTGATGCACCTTACGAAGAATCTTTGCGTGAATGTGCTAGGTTCCATGGGTTGTTACGGTAACTCGAAGGATACATTGGAAGCATGACGGGACCTGAAAGATTTTCATAAGAATGAAAAAGTTACACAAGAGGATGATGCTGAAAAAGATCCGAAAGAAGATGATGATGATGATGATTACTTAGGTCGTGCTAGTTACACTCTCACCAAGAAAGAGAAGGAAAGCATGTTTGATTGCCTGAACAGTTTGAAGGTTTTGTCTGGCTACTCGTCGAATTTAAAGGGGATCATAAATATCAAAGACAAGAAGTTCACAAATCTAAAGGCCCACGACTGCCACATGTTGATGACATAGTTGCTTCTAGTTGCATTGTGGGGTGTTCTATCAGAGAATGTACGATTATTACTCATAAAGATTTGTGCATTTCTGAATGCAATTTCACAGAAGGCAGTCGATCCAGCCAAGCTAGGAAAGCTACAGAATGATGCGGTTCAATGTCTTGTCAGCTTTGAGTTGGCATTTCCATCTTCCTTCCTCGATGTTATGACATACCTCCTGGTACACCTTGTGAAAGAAATTACTATTCTCGGTCCAGTATACCTTCACAACATGTGGCCTTTTGAGAGGTTCATGTCAATCCTCAAGAAATATGTTCTTAACCGTGCCCGTCCGGAAGGAAGCATTGCCAAGGGATATGGAACTGAGGAGGTCATTGAGTTTTGCGTTGATTTTGTCGACTCAATTAACTCGATTGGGCTTCCAGTATCACGACACGAGTAGAGGCTACAGGGAAAGGGCACCCTCAGAAGGAAATCAAGTTTGAGCAATAATACTAATTTGTTCCATAAAGCACACCTAACTATTCTACAATAATCATCCATGGTGACTCCGTATAGGACGAAACACGAGCAGATTATTGCTTCTCAAAATCCAACCAAATCCGAAGTCTGGATTACACGCCGTCACTTGGAAACATTTCCCTCATGGTTGAGTGAACAACTTGTCGGTAACTCAATGATTCATCCACAACTCGCTTTGTTAGCCAGGGGACCTTGTAGCACAATAGTAAAATTTCAAGCTTACGATATAAATGGTTATAGTTTTTACACAAGAGCTCAAGATCGAAAAAGCACGAACCAAAATAGTGGTGTCTGTATGGATGTGATCGACAATGCTGGGTGCAAGACCTCCTATTATGGTATCATAGAAGAGATATGGGAGCTTGAGTATGGGGCGCTGAACATCCCTCTGTTTCTTTGCCAATGGGTAAGACTGACTGGCGTAAGGAAAGATGAATATGGAATGACAATAGTGGACCTAACCAAGATTGGGTTCAAAGATGATCCATTCGTCCTTGCCAAAGATGTGCATCATGTTTTCTATGTCAAGGATATGACTCGCATACCGAAGAATAAAAATACCCAAGAAGGACCACAAGAGCCAAAACATCACATAGTTCTTCCGGGTAAAAGAGTAATCGTGGGAGTCGAGGACAAAACAGATTAGTCCGATGATTATGATCAGTTTGATGGCATGCCTCCGTTCGCTATTGAAATTGACCCTAGCATATTGCTTGGACGTGAAGACAAACCGTACTTATGTGCTTCAGATTAATGTCGTACTATAATGATTAATGATCAAATCAATTGTGTAATGCTAATGTGATCAACTCTTTTATTGGTCTCAAACTTTTTGTAACGATTCTGAAGTCCATGCACTTTGCAGTGTTGTATTGATCTCAAATTTTTTTATAAAGCTTGAATATGTCATGTGAGAATGAACCACCAAGTTTGAGATTTTTCTGAATTGGTTTAGTATTTTTTTCGGTTTAGTTGAATTTTCGTGCGACATCACCTAGTAATTAAATGTTGAACTGAGATCACCCCTGAAACGATCCGGAATGGTGCCAAACTTGGCCACAAGGTCTCTTTTGCCTTAGGAGTCCAATTTATCTGAAAGTCGAATCATAACTCTTGAGTTATCGATGTGTAATTCACAATATTTAAGCTCTTGTAGCACGAAGAAAACAACTATACTACATTTAATAATCAAAAAAATCTAAGATCTTGCGTGAGCCAATATTTGGGGAGTAAATGACAACCAAAAAAGTTTTAGACCATTTCGACATAGATGGAGTACACGTGCTTCACAAAGCTAGATGGAGTAGCAAACTCGATCTACTTAAGTTCTTAACGATTCTGAAGTCCATGCAATTTACACTGTTGTATTGGTCTCAAATTTTTTGTAAAGCTTGGATATGTCTTGTGAGAATGAACCACCAAGTTTGAGATTTTTTTGAATTGGTTTAGTATTTTCTTGATTTAATTGAATTTTAGTGCGAATGCACATCAATATTGCAAATGAAAATTGAAAGTAAATGTTTACAACTCTAAAACATAATTTTGCATAGCAAAGGAGAGTTTATTAGATTTTAACTAAATATAATTTTGCATGGCTGAATTATTGAAAGTTACTATTTTTTTAAAGTTGCAAAGGGAAAGAATGAGAAAATGATGAAACAAATGGGGAAAAATAACTTTCCGCCCAAAATTACCCTTTAGTCCCGGGTGGTATTACAACCCGAGACTAAAGGGGGGCCTAATACCACCCGAGACAAAAGGGCGAAATTGTGCCTCTGCGGGGCCTCCCGCACAAAGTAACTGTCACACCCTGAAATTTTCCATTTCAGGATGTGAATAGGAAGAATAATTAAAACAATGATTTCTCTCAATTTTAAAATTTTCCAACATTTATTTTCTTTACAGGAAATATAGTACAGGAAAAACCTTTGTTTGTTTTTCTGAATTAAATAAATGTTTATGTGAGTGTAGCATTCATGCCGACGCATCTTGGTGTTTCCGAGTGCAAAAGCTTTTCAAAACACGCTTAGGTGCTGACCAAATCCTTCCGAGAACTTTCCAGGTTTTTCTGGAGTTTATTCTCATTTTCTCTGAGCATTTTCTATTTATTAGAAGGCTCTAAAATCTTTTTCATAAGCTCCAAATATTTTATTTGGGTTGTTCGTGTCTCAATCTACCTCTGGGAATTTTCCTGGAATTTTTGGGATTTTCGGAATATTTTTCGTGAATTTTATGAGTTATCTAGCTAATTCTAGATTTTCTTTTCACGAAAATATATTCTGAAAATAAAAAGAAATCCCTTTTCCTTTATCTTTTCTCTCCTTCCCTTTTGGCCCATCCAGCCTTTTAGACCAGTTTCCCGAAGTCTGTTGAAGCCCCTCTATCTTTCTAGGCGTACGCTTCGCGTCCTAGCCCAGCTTGCTCCGGCCCAGCAGCCTTAGTCCGCTCGTGCCCCTTGATTCCTCGGCCTAGCTCGTCACTCCTCCTCCTGTCCGTTACACTCCAACCCGTTCGGCCCAACCCCGCCAGCCCGGCCACGAGCCCGCCGCGGAGCCCATAAAGGCCCGGGTCGCAATTCACCCCGTGCCCAGCCGGGACTCCGCCGGAGTTCGGCACCGCGCCGCCCTCGACGTCTGTGCCGCACGCGCCAGGGACTCCCTGCCCGCGCCCCCTTAAAACCCAGCCGGCCCCTGTGCACCCTGCCTGCCCCTGCCCTGCGCCGCACATCGCCGCCGCCGGCTGAGGAAGCCGAGCAGAGACGGCCGCCGCACGATTCCGCCGCCTCCGTCGCCCGCCGGAGCAGATGCTCAACGCTGGGAGCTTCGCAGGATCGAGCTGCACCTTGCCAGCCGCTCCTCGTCAACGGAAGTCCGCCGGAATAACGCCGCTGCCTGAACCCTTGACCGGCCGGCCATGCCCCTCCGCTTGCCGGTTCGTCGCCATCATCCTTTCCCGGAGCGAGGCAACAACTCCATGAGCACCACGTCGCCTAGACGAAGCTCCTCCGCCCCTTCTCGTTGTCAGCCGGGTACCGGAGCGCTGCCTCGCCGTGAGACTGAGCCCGCCGCCACAGCTCCACGCCGACGAGCCGCCGCCGTCGTCGTCCGACCGAGGTGAGCTCTCCGTGAGATCCCCACCCTCTTCCCTTCCTTTTCCCCACCCCGGTTGCGCCCCTAGGTCACTGGAGCCCCGGCGAGGCATCTGGCCAGAGCCGCCGCCCCCCATGCCTCTGTTGCGAACCAAGGAAGAAGAAGGCGCCGTTTTTCATCCAGCCCCCTGAGTTTTCCTATAAAACCTAGATCCAATCTTTGAGTCTTGACCCTCTTGCAGAAAACCCCCTTGAAAGATCCCACTTCTGCACATAAATTCACCCTGGACCTTTTGCATGAAAACCCTCGAGTTTATATACATAATTATGTATATGCCCCTGGTTTTTCGCAGTTAAGCCCCTGAAAGTTCCTGATCTTCACAACTAGGTCCCTACACCTTTAAAAGTCCATATCTTGACCGTTTTAGCTCCGTTTTAATCCGTTCAAGTTGTGTTAGGTTCATAATGACATGATGTACACGTTAGTGGTGAGTTTTCATCATGGTTGTTTTTTGAAAATAAATTTAATATTAATTTTGATTAATGCCTAGTTATACATGCCTTTTTATAAATAAAAGCAATATAGATCTATACACCGTTTTTCATAATCAAATTTAATTTCATTAATGTTTATCTCACATGCTTTTGTAAATAAAATCTAGTTAGAACTTTGTCTCGGTTTTTCATAAGACAAATATTAATTTGTTTAATATTTAATCAACCTTTTATAATTAAAAAGTTGATAGGCTTGAACACCGTTTTTATGAATAAATGTTAATTTGATTAATGCTAATGCCATGATATTTTTGATAATAATATGATCTACACGAATCATAAAGTTTCGTTTAGATTGTTCATATAGTTTACCTTTTCTAAATTAAATGTTTAATTGGTATAATTTATATATGAATCTTTATAAATAAAATTTGATTAGTTCTTTACCCGGTCTTTTGCAAATAAAATTTAATGTTGCATTAATTCCAACTTAAGGTATTTTCTTTATGAAATATCCTTTACATGTTTTTGCTAATTAAAATAAATCTAGCTCATAGCTTGATCTCTCACATATGCAAACCGATCGGTAGTCATTTTTCTCAAAGCTCTCTGTCTCAGTGTGCCTTTATCATAGAGCTAATCTTCTTTCATGATCCAGATCTTTTGATCCCAGTTCAGGCTCAAACCTAGTGCCATTTCTAAAGCTAACCAAGTCTTCCCTTATCTCAGCACGGTCTGTGTGCTTCAGTGATCCTTAGCATCGAGCCTATCCTTTAGCACGCTCTTTTAAAGTTTTCCTTTTGATTGGTGCTTTGTTCTTAGTATGCTTGTTTGTTTGCTTTGTATGCTTGTGCCTAATGATTGATGCGAGTAGAGTGAACGTGGTTCGAGAGCTTGGAAGAGCAAGAAGTGAAGAATTCTGAGCAACATCACTAATTTGATTTAAGGCAAGTGTGTCCTTGATCTTTTGTCCCAATAACTGTGTTTAATCACCATTGCATATGCCTGCATTAATATTGATGGGTCCTATTAAGGTTTATCCTAGTCTTTATTACCTTTGTTCCTTGTCAACCTGGGTTTTATCTTTCTGTTGGGTAGCACTGCTTAGTTGCTCTACTTTGGGTTATGGTAGTTCTAATGAACAACAATAATGATGAATATGCTCTCTTCTACGCTATATATCTCTGGTTAATACAAGATCATATGATTAATCGGAACATGGAGCGACCACCCAGGAAAACAGTGCAACCACAAGACATATGGCTCTGTCTTGGCTAATTAATTAGGGACTCTGGTGTTGGGGTGACCTTACCGAAAGGGAAAGGGGAAGCTTTAGTTGAGGTATAGACTCGCTCTGGTGGGGAGTGTGCTTTGCTAAGACACGTCGCCTACTAGGGGACTTTATGCTTTGCGGCGGCTTGGAACCTTCGCGGGTTGCTTCACACTGGGGAAACTTTGTAAAGGCCTCGTAGTGAAACCCATGCCACTCACCTCAGAAGTGTTTAAGGGAGTAATTAACCCGGGCATATATGGGGGACACGGCTTGTGGTGAAAGTGTACAACCTCTGCAGAGTTTAAAACTAATCGATTAGCCGTGCTCACGGTCAAGAGCAGCCTGGACCCTCACATGATAATTGAACTTGAAGATGGACTTAAATCATGATTATGGTTATGTTAGCCATATGTTTATGGCGTATCTCTATATGTTAATTATGGGTTGGTATATACTTATACTCTATTAGTAATCAGGTGCTAATAAAATTTGACCAACTAAAAGTGCTTAATGCAGTCAACCTGTCAGCCTTTCCTTGCTCAGCCTTTGCATTCATACTTTCCCCACACTTGCTGAGTACGACATGTGCTCACCCTTGCTATAAACAATGTTGCTCAGAAAGAGGAAGCTGCTATGAAGTTGTTGTGAAGATGTTGCTGGTGCTAGGCGTACGCAACCCCCAGTCGTCTGCCTGTGAAGTTTGGTGCCTTCGTTTCCAGGATAAAGCGTAAATCTCTGATAATCTTTGTTTTTCTTACGTGATACTGTACTGTTATTCACTTATGTCAACTATATGCATGGAACTTGATCCTGGCATGCATATAGAACTGCACTTGGTTTCCTTTGGAAAAACAGGTGTGACAGTAACCCTTTAGTCCCGGGTGGTCTTACCACCTGAGACTAAAGCCCCCCCTTTAGTCTCGGACCGTAACACCACCCGTAATACGACCTGAGACAAAAGGGTGTGGGGGTATATAATCACGTGTGTCTCCCCCCTTCTCCCACACTTAGCCAAATCTGTCGGTGTCGTCTCTCCTTCCTCCGCGCCGTCCCCGCCGCCGGTCCCCATCGATCTCCGGCTGCTCCACGCCCTGCCACCGGTCCCCGTCGTCTCCTGCAGCTCCCCGCTGGCGCCGTCTCACCGCCCGGCCCCGCCTCCCCACCTGCGCCGCGGCGCCACCTCCGCTCCCTGTTGGCGTGCCACCTCCACGTCCCCGCCACTATTCCCCGTCGATCTCCGGCTGCTCCAGGCCCCGCCGCAGGTCCCCGTCGTCACCTCTTGCTCCCCGCCGGTCCCATCCCACCACCCGGCCCCGCCTTCCCACTCGCGCCGTGGCGCCGCCTCCGCTCCCCGTTGGCGTGCCACCTCCACGTCCCCGCTGCCATTCCCAGTCGATCTCCGGCTGCTCCACGCCCCGCCGCTGGTCCTCGTTGTCTCCTGCTGCTCCCCGCCGGCGCCGTCTCACCGCCCGGCCCCGCCTCCGCGCCGGCACTGCGGCACTGCCTCGTCCCCGCCCGGACACGGCTCATCTCCCCGCAGGCGCCGCCTTCACCGCATTGGTGGTAGGGGCATTTCCCCGGCCCGCCGGCGTCATCTCACCACCGTCGCTGCCTCCCCGTCCCCGCCCGCATGGCCACCGGCACCGCCGCCGCGCCCTTTGCTTCAGCGCGTGGCGAGGCAGGGGCGCCGGGGGTGGCTTGCTGACGCAAGCCCATGAATGGCTTGCGTCAGCAAGTTTTTTTAGTGTATTTAGAGTATTTAGTGTATTTTAGTGTATTAGAAAAATTGTAGTGTATTTTAGTACATTAAGTAAATTTTTGTGTATCAGGAAAATTTTAAGGTATTTTAGTGTATTTAGTGCATTATAGTATATTAGGAAAAAATTAGTGCATTTTAGTGTATTAGGTAAATGTAAGTGTATTTTAGTGTATTAGAAAAATTGTTATTTATTTTACTGTATTTATTTATTAGTTAGAAAGTTTTTTATTTGTTATTTATTTTATTGTATTTCTTTATTTTAGTGCACCACCATCCTCCGACCTCTCCGTTCCACCGGCACCGCCGTCGTCCGACCCCTCCTCCCCACCGGCACCGCCGTCCTCCGACCCAGTTGACAGTGAACTTGGGTGCTCCAAACATGTTCGTTACACTTTGGTTTGAACTTTATTATGGTACTAACCCGCCACTAGGCACACTAATGATATAACAAGTTCAACTTTGTATGTGCATTTGGAAGTGGTGACGTTTTTGTAGGAAAACATGGACTAAAGGGACAGAGTCACATCGAGTTCAAAGGAGTAAATGAGGAGTTTCGTTCGTGTTCAAGTGCAAGGCAAACTCACTCCCAAAGGTGGCAAGGACCAATGTGATACGACAAAACACCTCCAAGGACCAAGACATAAAGATCGGATTGCATACGAGAAGAACCCATATATTTATCGTAGGGTTGATGACGCCAAAAAAGACACAAATATTCGGGTCAAAGTCCCAAATGTCAAGACGGGCCACTCGGAGGAAGGGGCAACCGAACGGGGCCGGGATGGACCCAGGCTGATTGGCCCAGGCCGGCCGGCCTGGCCCTTTCCCACGTCGGTTTGGCCCCCGATTTCTTGTGCGTGAAGATCTTTCAACCCTAATTGGATGTCGGCGCCGCCATTTGTCAATGACAGAGATAAATACCCCCGAGGTCGACCACAAGAGAGGGAGGTTGGATCGGAAGAGATTCGAGGAGAGCACTTAGGAGAAATATTCATCTAGTCCAAGGAGGCGGCCACAAGCGAAGGAGGACTTCGAGGTGCTGCCACGGTGCCCTCGGAGTTGAAGGACGCACCGCTGGAAGCATCTACCATGATCAATGATGCCATGCTTAGCGTCTTGATGGGGTAATCTTCTCATTTGTCCATGGGGTTGTAACAGATCATGTCATGTAATTGCCGACTTGTTTATGGTTTCAATCTATTGGTTTCGTGTTGATGATGCTTTGATGTTTAAGGCTAGCTACCATGCTTTTCGGGTGTATAGATCTCACTACTCCTGTTGATCCCTTCAACATATTGTGATCGTTCGTTGTTTTGCGTTGATTACCTTCGCGTAGTGACAGTGCGAGAGGAGGAAAAGGGTGAAACCGCGATCACACCTTCAATAGATTAGATTGGTTTTTATCTTCCTTGGCGGTTGCATGTTCATGTATCCTAGACCCTATGGGCAAGTGTCCTTTACATCTTGTGCACCTCAGACACCTCTTTGTTTTAAGATTAGTTTGCTCTTAGATCAGTCTCTAGTTAAAGGTTGTCTTAATCGACTAGATTAGCTTTAGATTGAACACTAGCAACCCCTTGCTCCTTGGGTTGACAAGAACCTTGGGTTTACACTCGAGGGAAGAAGGGTCCCTTACGGTCCGTACGCTTGTGGATCGAAGTTTGCAACGACAATCAACCGTCAACAAGCCCTTTTTCTGGCGCCGTTGCCGGGGAGCAAGCTTGTTTGCTACATTTGATTTTGTGTTAATTTTGTTGATTACTAACATCTAACCTTTGTTTCCTAGAAACCCCCGCTTTTGTTTTGTTTTTGTTTTTGTTGTCTAGATGGCATTCGCCCACCATCCTTTGGAAGACCCGGAGAAATCATTAAGGGATTACGCTAGCCCCTGATGTCAAGACATCAAGGTACAAGAGTCGGATTCGAATCTCGAAGCGACGAAGTATGAGATTAAGGCGCGAATCATCGAGACGGCGGCGGCCAATCCTTTCGAAGGGATGGAGGCGGACAACCCGTATAGACACATCAAGCACTTCACAACATTGTGCAATATGGTACGACAAGAAGGAGTGCCCAACAAATGGTTCAAGTGGAATCTCTTCCCCTACTCACTTGCCGGTGAGGCAAAGAAGTGGTACTCATTCGCGTCCTTCGAAGTTGGAGGGAATTGGAACCAATTGACAAGGAAGTTTTGTGAGAAATTCTTCCCGATAAGCAAAGTCCAACATCTAAGGAGGCAAGTGATCACCTTCACACGAGGAGGAGAAGAAGGGATAGACCAAGCATGAAATAGATTCAACGAGCTGATTGAACAAGGACTAAGACTCGGATGCTCCGGTGATGTACTTTTGCTTACATTTTTCTTTTCCCTAACCCCTAGTTGCGCGGAACATGTTCAAATGTGTGCAGGAGGGGATCTCATGGAGAAAACACTCACAGAAGCCGCTCAACTTTTACAAAAATCAGCAAGGTGGCGGCCATGCGAAGAGATTGGGAAACACAACTTTCGGGGAAGTAAGAATGTGATTCAAATGTGAGAACACTTGCTGGAATTTTCAGAGAAGCAGCCCTAGAAGAGAAGAAAGAGGAGCCAATCCCGAAAAAATTAGAAGAAGTACACGTGGAAGCAAGAACTACCTCAAACATCGACTTCGCCAAGTCAAGCCAAGTGAATGGAAGAAGCATTTCAAGAGCAAAGCCATTGAGGGAGTTCGAGAAAATGGATTGGGTTCCAATTGATTTTGGGGAAGTGCTTGACAAGAGAAGACCATACCCCAACCAAAAGGGGGTGGCAAGAGCATTGGAGGTAGATTTCCCACCGGGGAAGCAAGCGGAAAATTCATATGATCTTGAAACGACCGGCAAGATTTTTCGAAAGCTCTTTAATGAAGTAGAAGTGGATCCGGACCATATAGCCGAGGTGAAAAGAGTGATGGGGATCAGGCCCGAAGCATCGCCATACGCTCGCCTCGCTGAAGTATACGCCATAGGGTCCGATCAAGGGGAGAAGACAACCCCGCACTTAAGTTGCACGATTAATGGAATTCAATTCAAAGCTTTATGTGACATCGGAGCACAAGTAAGTGTCTTATCCTCTAAAATTTATGATGAGATTCATAATCATACCATAGACCTAGTCCCAACTTCTACTAAGTTAATCATGGGAGATGGTAGAGTTGTTAGGCCTCTTGGAATTGCTTGCAATCTTGAAGTTGTCATCTCTAAAAAATGCATACCAACCGATTTCTTTATTGTTGATACCTACTATGATAAACATGATCATATAATTCTTGGTAGACCCTTTTTAAAGTTGGTTAATGCTGTTTTAGATGTCGGAAAAGGGAAAGTAACGATTAATCTTGATAGAGATAAACATACATACGATTTTCTTCCCGATTCTAGGAACTCCTTACCCCTACCTCTTGATGACGAAGAGGTAGGGAGCCTTCGTTTTGTTGAAACTTTCAGGGATCTGCTACAAAGAGCAATAGAGAATCAACCTAATGATGAGCAAGACGAAGAATTGGAGGAAACAACTAAAGGACTAGAACCACAAGACGGCAGCATGGAGGAGGAAAATTTTGAGGATATCAGAGAAATTAAGCCCAAAGAGCCAAAACTTCCGGAGGTGGACCTCAAACCTTTGCCCAAGGGATTGAGGTATGAATTTTTGGGCCGGACAAGACCTATCCCATCATTGTGAGCAACGAGTTGAGCCCCGAAGAAAATGAGATGTTGCTGAATTTATTGAAGAAGCAGAAGAAGGTGATCGGGTATTCAACAAATGATCTCAAAGGACTTAGCCCAGCCTTTTGTACTCATCGCATACCTATGGAGGATCAATGCAAGCCCGTAGTGGACCATCAAAGGAGGTTAACCCATGCCATGTGAGAGGTGGTGAGAAGGAGGTGATCAAGTTATTGGACGCCGGAATCATTTACCTGGTACCACATAGCGAATGGGTGAGCCCCGTGCATTGTGTGGCGAAGAAAGGAGGCTTGACCGTGGTGAAGAATGAGAAGAATGAGTTAATTCCGCAAAGGACCGTGACCGGATGGAGGATGTGCATTGATTATCGAAAATTGAATAAAGCAACGAAGAAGGATCACTTCCCCTACCGTTCATCGACGAGATGCTTGAGAGGTTATCAAATCATTCCTATTTTTGCTTTCTCGATGGGTACTTGGAGTTCATACAAATTCCTATTCACCCGGAAGATCAACACAAGACAACTTTTACTTGCCCATATGGAACATTTGCATATAGAAGGATGCCTTTTGGTTTGTGTAATGCTCCGGCCTCTTTCCAATGTTGAATGATGGTGGTGTTTTCGGAATTCATTGAAGAAATTGTCGAGGTGTTCATGGATGATTATTCCATCTATGGGAAAACTTTTGCGGATTGTTTAGCCAACTTGGACAAGGTTCTCATGAAATGTGTGGAGGTTGACTTGGTGCTCAATTGGGAGAAATGCCACTTTATGGTTAAGCAAGGTATAGTGCTGGGACACGTGATATCCGAAAGGGGCATTGAGGTGGATAAAGCCAAAATCGAGACGGTCGAGAGACTTCCGCCACCGACGGATATCAAATCTTTGAGGAGCTTCTTGGGCCATGCGGGATTTTATAGAAGATTTATCAAGGACTTCTCAAAGATCACCAAGCCATTAACTAACCTTCTTCAAAAGGATGTGCCATCTGTCTTTAATGAGAAGTGGTTGGCGGTGTTTCGGACACTAAAGAAAGCTCTCGTGACCACACTAATCATTCAACCGCCCGATTGGAGTGAGCCATTTGAGATAATGTGTGATGCTAGCGACTATGTCGTTGGAGCCGTCTTGGGACAGCGAAAAGAAGGCAAGGTACATGCTATATATTATACTAGTAAAACTCTTAATGGAGCTTAATTAAATTATGCAACAACAGAGAATGAGTTGCTTGCGGTTGTGTTTGCCTTCGAAAAATTTAGATCATACATTGTGAACTCCAAGGTGATTGTCTACACCGATCATGCGGCAATTAAGTATCTCTTGTCAAAGAAGGATGCCAAGCCAAGGTTGATTCGATGGATCCTTCTCTTACAAGAATTCGACGTTGAGATTCGAGACAAAAATGGGTCGGAGAATGTTGTGGCCGACCACCTATCAAGGATGAATCGTGAGGATGATAAAGAGCCCATTGAAGATAAGATGAGAGATGATCACCTCTATCGAGTAATCGATAAGGATAGTTGGATGATCGACATCATTCGAGCGATTCAAAAAATGCCACTCAATCACTTACACAAGAATGCACAAAGAAGGGTAATCTTCGAGAGCCGAAAATATTTTTTGGGATTCACCTTACCTTTTTAGACTCGGAGCCGATGGAGTATTGAGAAGGTGTGTGCCAAGATAAGAGAGGCAAGAAATAACAAGGAAGTGTCACTCGGCGGAATACGGAGGACATTACGGGCATTTCCGAACTCAAGCAAAGGTATGGGCCAGCAGATTTTGTTGGCCGGAAATGCATGAAGATGCTAAAAGGTATGTTGCCTCTTGCCCCGAGTGCCAAAGGACCGGTAACATCTCTCAGAGGAATGCCATGCCCTTGAATTATAATTTGCAAATCGATTTATTTGATGTTTGGGGAATTGACTTCATGGGACCATTTACAAACTCGCATGGATTCGAGCATATAGTTGTCATGGTTGATTATGTGTCCAAGTGGGTGGAGGCTATGCCATGTCATAAGGCGTCAATGGAGGAGTCCATCTCAATGGTTAAGAATGTCATTTTTCCTCACTACAGTTTTCCGAAAATCTTGATAAGCGATGGAGGGACTCATTTCACCGGGAATAGCTTTCGAAAGTGTTTGTCCAAATTGGGAATCGAACATAGAGTGGCTACGGCCTATCATCCACAAACCAATGGACAAGCGAAAACATCAAATAGGCAACTAAAGAGCATCATCAATAAGACTATTGAGAAGGGAGGCAAGGATTGGTCAAAGAAATTGGATGGAGCATTGTGGGCATATCGGACGGTGTTCAAGACACCGATATGTATGACTACATACCAATTTGTATATGGCAAGGCTTGTCATCTTCTCGTTGAGCTAGAGCACAAGGCATATTGGGAAATAAAGGAGATGAGCCTCAACTTACATGTTGCAAGGATGAAAAGAAGAATCCAAATTAGCGAGCTAGAAGAGATGAGGTTGAAGGCTTATGAGAGTGCAAGCATTTACAAAGAGAGGATAAAAACGTGGTATGATAAAAGACTTAAAGGAAAAGAGTTCAAGGAAGGAGATAAGGTCCTTCTCTACAATTCAAGCTTCAAAACTTTCGGAAAAGGAAAGTTACAAAGCAAATGGGACGGACCTTATGTGGTACATTTGGTGTTCTCCAATGGAGCGGTTACTATCATGGATGCAAGAGGTGACCAATACGTGGTGAATGGCAGCGGCTAAACGTCTATATTGAACCCGACGTCGTGCCCCTACAATGTGTTGACATTTTCACAATGGAGGATGAACCCGAGCGTCAAGCCTAGGACGAAAAACAAGGTACGTCACATGTATATATTTTAGTTTTTATTTTATTTTTAGTGTGTTTTGTGATTTTTTGCAGGGCCAACTTTTCTGCATGGGTTTATATTCAAAAAATAGTGGGCACCACAAAATTTGGGACGAGCCAGCCCGCGGGCCAGGGCAGGCCGGTCGGCCCAGGCCGGCCAGCCTGGGGGCCCTACGCGGCAGCTCACGTCCGTTTTCCTCTGGGGCACATCTCTCTAACTTCTATGTTTGCACCGACGATTTTCTAGAGGTTATAAATAGGAAAGAAGGGGTTTCGGGCACGACGAGCACCCGATGTGCATGGAGAAGAAGAAGAGGTGCTCATCTTGTGGAAAGTTCCACTAAGTTTAGCAGTTGTTCTTTCCCTTTGTTCTTTTTCTAAAAATTATGACGAGGACGTCATATGGTCTAAGCGTGGGGGAGGAACTAGCGCTAGTTCCAAAAAACTTTTTGCCCTAGTAGTTTGGTTGGTTTGGTTTGAAGTTTTTCAATTTTTAGCTCGATGGTGTGTTAATGTTAGCATTGAGTCAATAAAAAGAAAAAAAAGAGTATTGAAATTGTCTCGTGTGTTCTATTTTTCTTGCTTACTTGTTTATCTATCTTTTATCTTTATATTCGATCATGAGCAATGAGCACGAAAGTTTTTGTGGTGCTTAGTGGGTTCTTGCCCGTGAGAGCATCCATACTTTACTTTGAGCTAGAACCTTGTTTACCTATGCTACAATTATTACAAAGTTGGAGGTTTTTATTTCTGAAAATTACATGAAAAACCCCTCGCAATAAAGGTTAGCATCTTCTTTTTCCAAGATTGAGAGACAAGCTTATCTTATACAAAGTGTTTATATATTCATTCCACTATAAGTGTTGTTAGCATGATGAATTGGGTTAGGGCTTTTCTCTCTTGGAAGTTCTAATTTCGAGCAATGATCATGTCCTTGCTTTATATCTTTTATTGCTAGCCTCGTCATATATTCGGTAACGAGACTTTCACATTGAAAGTCCCGTGTATCGCCGGATTCCATACCCAACCCATAATATCTTTTTATTCATCTTATTCCTTGAACACAACCCATGTCCATAGATTTGTTCCGATTCTAGGCGAAGGTTTGGCTATAAATTTCAGATTGTATTTCCACACCAAGGAGGCGAGCGTAAAGCTTCGGAACGAGATCAAGATGAGAGAAAAGAGAAGAAAAATCAAGAAAAAGAAAAAAAAAGAGAGAAAAAAGAGAAGACGAAAAGAAAAAGGAGGAATAAAGAAGAAAGAGGAAAAAGAAGAATTCAAAGGCAAAGCAATAAAGGTATAAGAGGGAATAACAAGTCAAGTGAAGATCAAGAGAAGTGCAAAGGAAGGATGTGATGTTGTTGAGATCGAATCTTCGATATTCCAACCATGTGCAATCCGAGAACAAGGACATCATTAGGGCCTTAGAGTGATATTTTCTTTTCCCTTTTGCACATGTCCACCATTCTAAATCTTCTTATCCTTGATACCCTCACATTATGGTTTCATTTTCATGGTCATTGGCTCGGGAGGTGAACAACTATTAGAGAGCTTTCCTAGCTTGATAATATTTGTGTTAACTTCACTAGCCATACCTATAGCTCCACCATATATTTAAATGAGAGACTTGTGGGAGATGAGAGTTCATGAACTATTTAGGATAGCCACTTTAAATGAGTGACACGTGAGAACTTGGAGGAAGATTTTGTCTAATACTTGTTGCAGGAATTTTATTTTTGAAAAAGCTCAAAACCCTCCGGCGGAAGTAAGAAAGTAAGTATGGTTGGATCAAGGACCTCCAGCAAAAAGGTATAAGTTGTGGGGTAAGACTTGATTGGGTAATTTCCTAAACGCCCATGATTCATATAGTGTTTATTGTTTTCATGTTTCTTATATTAAAGATGAAAGGTTGACTAACTTTTAAGGAAGGAACTTATGACACAAGTTTCAACTCCATGGACAAGTGTTCTTTTGCAAAAAACTTACTCGAGGACGAGCAAGATCTAAGCATGGGGGAGCTGTTGACGGTGAATTTTGGTGCTCCAAACATGTTCGTTACACTTTGGTTTGAACTTCATCATGGTAATAACCCGCCACTAGGCACACTAATGATATAACAAGTTCAACTTTATATGTGCATTTGGAAGTGTGATGTTTTTGTAGGAAAACATGGACTAAAGGGATGGAGTCACATCGAGTTCAAAGGAGTAAATGAGAAGTTCCGTTCGTGTTCAAGTGCAAGGCAAACTCACTCCCAAAGGTGGTAAGGACCAAGGTGTTACGACAAAACATCTCTGAGGACCAAGACCTAAAGATCGGATTGCATACGAGAAGACCCCCTATATTTATCGCAGGGTTGATGACGCCAAAAAGACACAAATATTCGGGTCAAAGTCCAAAATGTCAAGACGGGCCACTAGGAGGAAGGGGCGACCGAACCGGGCTAGGATGGACGCAGGTCGGTCGGCCCAGGCCGGCCGGCCTGGCCCTTTCCCACGTCGGTTCGGCCCCCGGTTTCTTGTGCGTGAAGATCTTTCAACCCTAATTGGATGCCGGCGCCGCCATTCGTCAAAGACAAAGATAAATACCCCTGAGGTCGACCACAAGAGAGGGAGGTTGGATCGGAAGAGATTTGAGGAGAGCACTCGGGAGAAATATTCATCTAGTCCAAGGAGGTGGCCACAAGCGAAGGAGGATGTCGAGGTGCTGCCACGGTGCCCCCGGAGTTGAAGGACGCACCGCCGGAAGCATCTACCATGATCAACGACGCCATGCTTAGCGTCTTGATGGGGTAATCTTCTCATTTGTCCATGGGGTTGTAATGGATCATGTCATGTAATCGCCGACTTGTTTATGGTTTCAATCTATTGGTTTCGTGTTGATGATGCTTTAATGTTTAAGGCTAGCTATCGTGCTTTTCGGGTGCATAGATCTCACTACTCCCATTGATCCCTTCAACATACCATGATCGTTCGTTGTTTTGCCTTGATTACCTTCGCGTAGTGACAGTGCGAGAGGAGGAAAAGGGTGAAGCTGCGGTTACACCTTCAATAGATTAGATTGGTTGTTATCTTCCTAGGCAGTTGCATGTTCATGTATCCTAGACCCTATGGGCAAGTGTCCTTTACATCTTGTGCACCTCACACACCTCATTGTTTTTAGATTAGTTTACTCTTAGATCAATCTCTAGTTAAAGGTTGTCTTAATCGACTAGATTAGCTTTAGATCGAATGCTAGCAATCCTCTTGCTCCTTGGGTTGACAAGAACCTTGGGTTTACACTCGAGGGAAGAAGGGTCCCTTACGGTCCGTACGCTTGCAGATCGAAGTTTGCAACGACAATCAACCGTCAACAGACCCCTCTGCCCCACCGGCACCGCCGGCGTCCGACCCCTCCGCCCCGCCGTCCTCCGACCCCTCAGCCCCGCCGACGCTGCCTCCAGCCCGCTTCGGTAGGCGTTGTCGTGAATATTCATAGAAATTCATGTTATTCATAGAAATTCATGTTATTCAAAGAAATTCATAGAAACTCATGTTAGTCGTACAAATTCATTGAAATTCTCAGCAATTGTTGTTTATTCATAGAAATTCATAAAAAATCATGTTATTCATAGAAATTCATAGAAAATCATGTTATTCATAGAAATTCTCAGCAATTGTTGTTTATTCATAGAAAATCATGTTATTCATAGAAATTTGTAGAAATTCATATAAAATCATGTTATTCATAGAAATTCGTAGAAATTCATAAAAAATCATGTTATTCATAGAAATTCATAGAAAATCATGTTATTCATAGAAATTCATGTTATTCGTAGAAATTCATGTTATTCATGAAATTCATATAAATTCTCAACAATTGTTGTTTATTCATAGAAATTTGTGTTATGGATAACAATGAGGACCATGAGCGGATTATGGAGAACCTTATTGCTGGTGGTTCAAATACCAATTTTCCAACTTACACCGACGAGGAGCGTAGCCAGGTGGACGGGTTCCCGAACATAACCGAAGAAGGCGACACCCATGCCGAGCACGACAACACCCACGCCGAGGAAATCGACGCCCAAGCCGAGCACGACAACAATGAGGACCTTCACATGGTTAATGCAGAAGGTTCCAACGAGGTATATATATCATGCATTAAGTTCATGATGCATTCATTCTCGACGAACCCTGTGTAAATAACGAATCCGCTACTTGTAGGCTTCATGCTCGAGCACAAAAAAGACGAAGAGGGGGTGTACAAAAGTAATCCGTGATGACGTGATGTATCATATCACAACAGTCAACGAGCTTGGCCAGCCATGGGAACCAAAGAAGGTCAGGGACAAGTACGTGTACCAATGCGGGGCTCTTGTAAGGGACAATGTGCCCCTCAAGTATAGAGAATGGTAGGGAAAAGCAGATAATCCATGGGTGCTTCCGGATGCACTAAAAATATGTTATGGAATGATATCCTAACGCACTTCACACTTCCACCGGGCATCCAACCAGACATTGTGAAGCAGTGGACTCTCCAGAAGATGGCAACTCAATTGCAGAGTTTCAAGAAGCAGCTGCATAAACTATATCAAGAAGAACCAAACTCCAAATTGGGATGATTATCCGAAGCTAAAGGATCACTGGCAGTCCTTTGTGGATTACATGAATTCTGAAGATTTCTCCAAGAAGAGCGCACGAGCGAAGAAATGTGCCAGTAAGAAGACGGATTACAACCATCGTCTTGGTCGAGGTGGTGCGCGGTTGCAATACCCAGGTGGTGGAAGACGGAAGAAGACCTTCTCAACAAAGGAATCATACCAGTGGTCTTTGACTGGTACGAATGATCGAAGAATTGGTATTATGGCCGCGATGGAAGATTCAACCCTGATGATGGTTCCCTTGAATTCCCACCCACGTTAAGGGAGAAGGCACTTGAGATTATGAAAAAAGTTGAAGATATCAAAGCAAGCTGATTGATTGTTGACAGAGAGAATGATGAGCTCACTTTGGCGCTCCGGAATCCGGAACACCCAGGATGTTGCAGGGGCTACGGGGTTGTACCGTGGAAGTATGCTTTCAAGGGATACGAAGACACCTATAGAAGCCACAGAAGAAGAAGAGAGCGTGAACAGGCGTAGTGGCGCGAAACGATGGAGCAAAAACTTAAACAACATGAAGAACATATGCAGGCAGAGATTGAACGACAAGTGGCCGCCGCGGTAGCTGAGATTGCCCATTCTGGAGCACTGCCCCAAGTACCGGTGGATCCCATCATTAGCCCTCCCGCTCGCAAAAGTAGTTGTGCTTCCACAGAGGCCCCCGAAGAACAAAGGGTAATCCACGAAGATGTTCAAGTGGAGGACAACGAACGGTACCCTATGGATGAACTCTGTCAGCGCACCGCATGTGAGCTGCACAAGCCGTTCGGCAACATCACATTGAAGGTATAAATATGATTAATACATGCAATATATTATCTCAACCTTTGATGCATGTCTCAGACATTTAATAACTTCATCCTTTCTGTACATATATATAGGCGGCGTATGGAAGTGCTTTTGCACATCCCCAGGACGTACAAGCCACGGCATGAAGATTCCACCTGGCTACGCCTCAGTAGGTGTGGAGGAGGTTGCTGATCCAGAATTTAACGACATAGAGCTAGACAACCCAGGAGGTGACGGGGAAAGGACACTCTAGGATGCGCTTCATGGTATCGTATTGTGGCCCAAACATTACATCATAATACCTAACATGCCGCCACTGATACCTGCGAGTGTTGCCGAGCAGCAGCCACCATCTCCCAGGCCGTCGCCGAGATCGTCACTGAGTCCTGATCGCTCACCGTCTCCACAACCTAGGAATTCTGCTGGTGTGAGCGATAATGACGATGACCTCCCTCGTCATCAATCACCACCAAAGGAACCTTCACCAAAGCAACCTTCCCCAAAGCAGGCTCCCAAGAGGTCCCAACCACAATCTACCAAGTCTATAGCCCCGCCAAATCTGAATCACCTAATGAAGAAAGGGAAAAAGCAACCTGTTAAAAGAAAGCTACCATATGACATGACAGAATCTGAAAATAAGGCGGCGTGTCAAAAACAAGTAAAGGAGTTTTTTCAGAAAGCAACTACGGAAGGTAGACAGAGGCAGCTCGAAGAAAAGAAGAAAGTAGATCCGGTGAAACTCAGAGCTTTCATACAAAAGCAAAGAAAAGAGAAAAGTAGAGTTGAAAAGTGATTATGACCGCTCCCTGCACAAGTCCCTACAAAAGAAGAGACGAGGAGGGTCACCAAATAGTTATATCGACAAAGTACCGGGGTCGACGATGCCACAAGATTATAGGAAGAAGAAGAAGCCAACAAAAGCGTCGACATCGGCGAAAGAGCCTTCAACGAAGAAGCCAACAGAAGCATTGACGTCAGCACTACAAACTTACGTCACCTCCGGACTCAATGCACATGAACGAGCTCTTGCAGTTATGCCTACAGAACAATTAGCGGCAGTCATTCGAATGCAGGAAGAAACAGGGATGCCAATAGATACTCTTCTCGGCGGCGGAGAATCACCTCCTAAGGATAAAGACTTCGTACCTAGATGGCACTTCTAGTCAGAAAAATCTCTTGTCAGGCCAGAGTTGGTGAAGAAACTGCATACTCAGATGCGCATATTTCATTACTTTTACATGAAGATGTCTAAAGAGGGCCTGGAGATGATTGGCATGCTTATTAGACCAGATGATTTTGCTGGTGAAAGCGAGAAGTTGGCCTGGCTACAATTCAAGGATATTTATGAAATTTACCATCTTGACTCCCTGAATACCGATCTTGTCATCGCCTGGTGCCTGTAAGTGACGGTGCAATTCATATGCTAATTAATAAATTAATGCATTCACTAATTAACTTTGTTTCATTTTTTGTAGTCTGGAACTTACTATGATGCGAAAGAAGGGTTATCACCGAATAGGTTTCATGGAGCCATCGTTAGTTTGTCAAGAACATGTAAAGCTCCAACCACAAACATCATTCAAAACAATCCTTAGGACCTTGAATCAGCTGCATTTCAAGGATTTGATACTACTACCTTACAACTTCGAGTATGTGCGATTACCATCTTATTAAGGGTTTGCATTTCTAATTATCCTAGTTAATATTAGTTAGTTCTAATCTTTTGAGCATGCATGTATATACAGTTTCCACTAGATTCGATTCGTTGAGAAGAAACCCTAACAAATACTAAGACCTTCAAGATATATTTCAAGAGTAATAATTCTATCCAATACTTTTCCTTTTATGCAATAGTGTGCTTTTACTAACACTAGCTCTAACTTTCATTATTGTCCGCCAGAGCTTGGGAAAAATTCATTGTTATGAACCCTGGACAATGAAAACCTAATCTTAGATTCTATACTGGTACGTAAACCAAATAACAACTTCAACTTGGGCAAATTAAAAATGTATAACACTAATATTTCATAATTGTTTTCTCTAATTTAGTGTATGAGACAGGAACGAGGGACTAATTTATGTGCATACTATGTGTGTGAGTACATCCACAATTTCTGCACTGCAGACCCGAGAGATTATACTGTAAGTATTATTGTAAACCTATTAATAATACATCATTTTATAACCGCTTATATATTAAATTCTTAGGTGTTATATATTAACATATTTGCACATTACAGAACTCAATGATTAGGGACGCAATCATTGAGAAGGATCGTCTCTTGGCGATTCAAGAAGGTCTCGTGGGATTCTTGATGGACGAGGTGATTAGTCCAAAAGGAAGACATTATTATGACAGTCATCCAATTGACAAATGTTAATTAGCACCTCCGGTGGAACTTGAGACTAGAATTAGAATGAAACAATATTTTCATATATATATATTTATATATATACTAGTTTCAAAAAATAATATCTCCACTTTCGATGTAATATATTGTGTGTAAATATATTTATTTATAAGTTTATTCTCTTGATATAGTACATATAGTAGACACGAATAATTAGTGCAAACATTTATACATACACGTATAGTACACACAAATACGCTAGATATATGCATATAACAATATTAGAACAATTGGAACTAAAAATAAAAAAAGAATCGGGGATCCTTTAGTCTCGGGTGGTATTAAGGGGGTGCGCTCAGGCGTAGGCGTGCCCCCCCTTTAGTCTCGGGTGGTAATACCAACCGAGACTAAAGGCACACTTTAGTCCCGGTTGCCTACCCGGTAACAAAAGAGAGGCTCATCTCTAAACATTAGTCCCGGTTGGGCCTTAGAGAGATAACGGCTTTCCCAACCGAGACTAAAGGCCGCGTCTCCACTAGTGTCATCTTTTTTTAATCAAAGATAAATGCCTTTTGTGCTCAAAGTTTCACATATGGAGGTATATATTTGTAACACTTGCTGACTATACATGACTATTCTGCTTCGGTGCTTATTTGCTCGGGAGATGGAGACACTGATGTGTCTGTAACTGAATAGAATATAGTAATTTTGACAATGTGATGGCAGTGGGAAATTCGGGGCATTTTCAGATGATTGGTTATGCTGTTTCCAGGTCAAAATGATAAAGAAGTTCAGTCTTGTTTGAATGATGCTAATTAATTCTGCAGCACAACTAATGCATACAATTTAAATACTTTTTGGTTGCAATCTTATTACCAATGTTTTTATGCTGCAGACGTAGCGATGGATATGCAATCTATAATGTAATTTTATTTCTTCTTTCTGAACAATCATTACTAAATATTTCTGAAGTGAACCCACTACTTTATGAAATGTTCCCAGACTTCTAGACTATGGCACTATTTATTTTGTGGAGCTCAAAGCCTATATTTGCTGAAATATATGAATGCACATAGCTTTATTTGAATATTTGAGTATATGTTTAAACCTCAACGCTAGCTTGTTGTATGCAGCATGACATAATGAATATAGCAAGCTCTATGAAGAACAATGGAGATCTAAGATGATTGAGACCATTCAAAGTCATTGCGTATTGTCAGGTTCTTATAGGTAGAATAAACCATGTAGAAGAAATATACTTGAAATCAGAAATAGTTCACTGTGACTTAACCTCATTTGTGACACCATCTTTTATTTCAAGTAAATTTGGGTTCTTTCAATATAAAAGAACAAGAGGTTGAGAGTTACTGTTGATACATGAAGGCACATGCACTACGTGAAAACCTCAAATAGGTCACGCAGCATTTGTAACGGGGCCTTAACACCCGTTACATGGACCCCATCTGTAACGGTTGTTGTTTGGCACCCGTTACGCATAAGCGTGGCAGGCTCGACCCCGACGTAGCCAACACAGCGCCCGTTACCAATGAGGACTTCCAGTAACGGGCTTCTTAAACACCCGTTACAGTTATTCTTTGTAACAGACGTTAAAATGCGACCGTTACGAAAGTTATACCTATCGGTAACGGGCCCTTTGAGTCTGTTACCGATCACTGCCCTATCAGTAACGGGCTCTTTAAGTCCGTTACCGATCACTGCCATATCGGTAACGTGCTTTTAAGTCTGTTACTGATGACAATTTGACGCCCGTTACTAGACTCGGAGCTCAATAATTGAAGTCCATTAGCACTCTCACTGCTGTCAAATATTTGACTATGTCATCATAGCAAATATTGGATATCACACAAACATATAATCATGTCTCTTAATAAGATGCAAAACCACAAGTACACATAGATAGTAGTCATAAGAGCATATTCTACATATTTAAGATGCATATATAGCTAGCATCACATGTTCACATATGACATGCATAATGTTCAGAACAAACAGATTCACATGATCACATCTGACGTGCATCAGCAGGGGCACTAGTTAGATGGCTTCTTTTGTGCTACAGCCTCAAGTTCAGCTATCTTTGCCTCTAGTTTTACAAGTCTTTCCTGCAGCTCAACATTCTTCTTTGCAGCTTCGGCAAGTTCAATATCCTTCATCTTCTGTGCGCCTTTAAGCTTCTCCACCTCAGATTCTAGTATTTTCTGACCATTTGCTAGGAGACTTATGTCATCCACAGCCTTGTCATCCATCCTTCTATCCACCTTGTCGAGTACTTTCCAGATGCAGTGAAGATTCTCCCGAGTAACAACACATCTCTACAACAAAGGCAAATTGATGCAAGTTTCATAATTAGATTGCCAAGTTTAATATCATGAAAGATGTAACTGGTCAAACAAGAAAGTTGTTTAGCTGTAACTGGGTTCAGAGCTTGGTTGATCCTGTGGATATGTTTCCAGATCATGTCAATGTCCTCCCAAGCTACAGCACCTCCCTAAAACAAAGGCACTGGATGTTCAGTTAATAAAAGTCGATGTAGCATGGAGATTCAGAAATTGAAGTAGTATATAGAATAAGTTCAACAATTTTGTGAGCAGCATATGATGAGTACCATGCATTAAATTTCAAGCATAACAAAATTTCTACTCGAAAGGTTAATAATTTTGCTCCCGAGTAACAACACATTTCTAAAACAAAGGCAAATTGAAGCAAGCTTCACAATTAGATTGCCAAGTTTAATATCATAAAGTTGTAACCGGTCAAACAAGAAAGTTGTTTAGCTGTAACTAGGTTCAGAACTTGCCTGCTGCTTCACTTTACCAATGTCATCCTTCTTCATTCTTTCCATCCTGTTTAGGAATGTGCAGATGTAGTCTAAGGTTTTCTTGAGCCTGTCGATTTCTGTCCAGATCCTGACAATGTCATGTGCTGGTACAATAACTTCCTAAAACAATGGAAAATTGATGCATTGGAACCATTGATCAGTGAAGGCACTGGATGTTTAGTTAATAAAAGTCGCTGAGCATGAAGATTCAGAAATTGAAGCAGTATACAGAATGAGTTCAACATTTTTGTGAGCAGCATATGATGAGTACCAAGAATTCAATTTCAAGCATAAATCTAACTTCAAGCATACCAAACTCGAGGAAGGCTCGGCCTCTGCCTGTCGAGCGTCACCGGAGTGCACCCCCTTGGTGCTTGCGCGCGTGTACGGCCTCCTCCCCCTGGCCGACGAAGAACCGACCTCTTCGCTGCGGAACCTCACTCTCTTGGCGGGGGCGGTGGGCGGGGCCTTCTCCTCCTCACTGCAGAACCTCCCTCTTGAGTCGCGACGGCGGAACGACTGCTTTCCGCCGGTCATCTCTACGACGGAGACGAGGAAGGAGAAGGGGAGAGAAGGCGACGGAGATGAGGAAGGCAGAAGGTTTGAGAAGGAAGGCAGAATGGCAGAGTGGCAGGGGAGAGTGGCTTTTGGTCAAACATTGCGAACAAAGGATACGTGGATAAGCCAAACCTCCTCTCCAATGCACGGGGGCGGCGCGTGGGGCCGGCTCCTCCTCGTCGATTTGGAGGGGCAAATGCGACGCTGAAGAACCATCCCGCGTAGTCTCCTTTGTATTTGTCTTGATTGACAGGTCAGTCCGATCTCTCAGGGCTCCCATTTCGACATACAGGCATAATCAACGAAAAATCTTTTGAGACAAAACAGACATAATATAGATAAAGATAACTTGTCCATATATATAGATAAAGATTACTTGTCCACAAAGATCCACACAGATATACATAATTATTACAAACAGTTAACTTGTCCATCTAGCTAGGCCTTAACTTGCCCGTCACATTTTTACAATGGTCATGCTATCTGACCATGCACATCAACAAAAGCATGCCCCCTTCAACATCAACAAAAGCATGGTATCTTCAACTAAGGTTTCCTTTTTTTGCAGCCTCTTCAAATGCAATCAAGGTATCTTGAAACACATCGAGCGCATCTTCCATGGGCTGCAGATTTTGTTCAGCCACAAACTTGTACCGCCTCATGAATGCAGCCTTTTTGAGGAGGATGTGCATTTCTTCCTTAATATTATCAACCTCAGGTTTCACATATTCCCAGACAGTGTCATGCCATTTTGATTCCTATGGAATGAAAAACATAGGAAAGTTGCTACATTGATCATTTGGATGAACCATATATAGGAATGAGAAGATTGAGATAGACAAAGGAACAAGCTAGCCATTTCATAGGAACAAGTTGCTACATTGATCATGTTAGAAATCCTACAAAATCTCTATGGAACAAGCCATTTCATAGGAACAAGTAGATCAAGCTCAAGCTCAAGCTGCTCCATTTATAGAAAGAGTAAAAGGCACTGTGATTCAGAGAAACTTGCCTCGTCGTCGTCGTGGTAGTTGCCAGCGTCGGATATGAGGTCCTCTACACCTTTGCCACTCCCTCGAGCCCTCTCTGTCGTTGCAAGACATTTGCTGTCGCAGACGTGAGGCAGGCACCTTGCCCTCTTCGCTGCCCCCTCGCCGACACGCTCCTCCCTGCCGTTGCTTGGCCCCTCGTCGGAACCCGAGAGGATCCAGTCGATGACGCTCATCGCCGGCTTTGGGTTCGCTGCACCGCCACTTGGCCCCTCTCCAACGGTCATCGTCGTCTCCGTCTTCGCCGCAATCTCGCCGGCGCGCGCGCGGATCCAGTTGCGGCACCGCATCGCGTTTGGCTTCTCCTCCTCGATCCATGGTGCGCGGGGTCGTCCGCTGCTTGGCCCCTCGCCGGCGCTCATCGTCGTGTCCCCGCCTCCGCTCACCTCGCCGGCGCCGCCTCTGCTCACCTCCACTAATCCCTAGTGAGAAATTAGGAAAGCGTCGTGTGTGCTGCGCTTATCCATTCGGGATCTTATATTCATTTTTCAAAATGGAGAGCCATTGCCGACGTAGCTTCGAGAACTCGCGTCACATTGGTTGTCACGTGGGGGCGGGCAGGCAACGGTTATCATTTTTATATAGGCTGCTGACGCTGACACGTGGGCCCGACACTAATTTTTTTGAAATGAAACTTGCTTCCCTCAAATATTAGAGCCCATAAAACAGCACCTTTAAATTCATTAAAAATACGAACAATTAGTAGTTGGTCATTTAGTATTCGAATAAAATATCAGCAGGCACACTTGTGTAACCAAAATTCTCAAAATTCGAATTTTTATCTCGTGTTTGGGATATAATAATTCTAATAATGTATTAGGTTGGTCTAAAAATTCTACAAATTGAGTTGGCAACATAATTTGGGTCCCTAAACTTGTCATAAAAATTTCAAGTAGTTTCTAAAAAAGAAGATCATACTTGTGTACAAATGTGTACATCTCTCACATAGTTTCCTAGAATGTTACTTCGACACTGAAGTTTTCCACACTTTACAATATGTTTGAACTCATAAACATTTGAAAATTTAACACAACCTTGTGTCCACCTTAACAATACGAAATACAAAGTTTCATTAGTAATGGTTGTGTAAAACAAGTATTATTTCTATGTTCTACTTATCAAGTACAAGATAAGGCATAAAAACATTACTAACGAAAAGGAAATATACACTAAACAATGAAATTAATGAAAAGATGGTGATTTTATAAAAAATAAGAAAAAACAATCATCAAATTTGGATTACGTACGACCGAGAAATACGTGACACAAAATTTGGTCCCAAATTAAAAGGAGAAAGGAGAACTGTTTCCTTTGTGGTCGGTTTGCAGCGAATAGAGGTATTAATAAATTAAAATAAGCTATATGAACAATCTTTGCGGGATGGAGGGAGTCAAAGTCTTTTGTCAAATGCGACGCTGGTTAGTGGACATGCGTCGCCGCAGTGTACCGCGTTCTGAGGCATAGTGGCATGCCGCAGTGGGGGAAGACTGGCCGCCTGACGGTTCCCCGTCTTGTCATATAAATACCCGGCCGGCCAAGAGCTTGTTCCATAAGCTTTCCTCAAGCGCGCCACTAAGAAAACCCCAGCACCACCGTCTCTGGTCACCAAGAGCTTCTTCTTCCTCAAGCGCGCGCATGGCATCGTCATCGAGCGAGACATCCAGGAAGCGGGGAAGGGAGGAGGACGACAACGACGAAAGCCGCCGCCGTCGGCTCATCCAGGAGGCGCCGGCACCGCCGGCCGAGGAGGCGCCGGTGCCGCCGGCCGAGGAGGCACTGGTGCCGCTGCTCGTGGAGCCCTCCTCTCTGCGTTCTCAACTAGTTTTGGACAACATTTGGTCCGTCCAACTCTTGGCTGAAGCTTTCAGGAAGCTTCAACAGGTGGCCGTTGGGCTCGGCTTGCCACGACCCAACGATCCGCTGCAGAGGTCCGTGGAGGATTTTGCCTTCAAGATCCATTGGTTGGCTGGGGACCTTCAGAGAGTCGTGGTCTGGGGCGATGGCGACGACAACAGCGATGGCGACGGCGACGGCGAACGCGACCTCGGCGGCTCCGACGGTGGTGACGAACGCAGCCTCGGCGGCTCTGACTCCGACTCCGACGGCGGCAGCGACAAGTCTTCTACCTCAGCTTAATTAATTTGTTCCTCCTCTGTGTGTTCGTCCTCCTCTATTTGTTCGTGGAACTCTGCTTGTTCCTCCTGTGTGTTTGTTGAACTTGTGATGAACTACATCTAAGTGGCAGGGGAGAGTGGCTTTTGGTCAAACATTGGGAAATCCGCTTGTTTGTCATGAACATGTTCCTTTGTTAATATGTGTTCCTCCTGTGTGTTTGTTGAACTTGTGATGAACTACATCTAACAATGGCAGAGTGGCAGGGCAGAGTGGCAGCGGGGCAACAATAAATTGCAATGTTTGTTACTCTATTTGTTAGTAAAAAGATTCTGAGTTTCGAAAAACTCTGTATAAAATCATTGAAGACGCGGGTGCAGGCTGGTTAATTTCACACTGAAATGTCAACACAGATGAATTGATGAAATTTGTGATATGTGACACATTAAGATTCGTGACCCAATTGTCATTCCATTCCATTTTCTTCATTCATACATTTAAGTTTGTCATCTGTGACAAATTTTTCATTCCTCATTCACACAGATGAAACAAATTAAAGCACCACTTTTCACATCACAATTACTTCTTTGCAGCATACATCCCCAGTAAACATCCAAATACTACACAAACAGCACCCACAATAATCAAGTTCATCTTCCAGATCACATTGTCCATCTTCTCCTCCAGTGCTTTCTTCCTCTGCTTGTCGTCCGGTGCTTTCCTCTGATTGTCGCTCCCAAGTTGACAATCCACTGAATCAACTACTTCATCGATCATGTCTGCCCAGTCTGACAGTCGAAAAGATATGACCCCAGCATCCTTCAGCATCTGGAGATACTCCTTCTCGAAACGATAATATCCACAAAGCTTGGGGAACTATGCAAATCAAAAACACATAAGAACCCTAACTCAGATTTGGGAAATCACAGCTCAGACTACTCACCGCATTCCTCGCACACTTGAAATAAAGACGACCGTGGTTTTCACCTTCCTTCTGCGTCCTCCCCTCCACCACCCGAGCCATACCACAGTCCGGGAAAGGGACCAGTGGGAAGCTGCTTAGCTCACCGACTGGATCCAAGCCGATGAAGTGAATGCGGCTGCCCCGGCCACCTTGAAACCTGCTCCTGCCACGTCCACCTCCAGATGAATCGGCGTAGTGCGATATGTGCACGACGGTGGGGAAAGGAAGGGCGGGCGGCAGTGGAGCTCAGAGTGGGGAAGAAGAAGCAGGGAGCTCAGAGGTCAGAGCGTCGTGTGTGCTGCACTTATCCCATTCGGGATGTTATATTCATTTTCAAAATCGAGAGTCATTTCCGACACGGGTTCGAGACCTCGTGTCTCATTTGTTGTCAGGTGGGTTCGACCAGCCAGGCAACTGTTATCTTTTTTATATAGGCTGCTGACACTGGCACGTGGGCCCGACACTATTTTTTTTGAAATGAAACTTGCTTCCCTCAAATATTAGAGCCCATTAAACAACACCTAAAAATTCATTAAAAATATGAACAATTCGTAGTTGATCGTCTAGTATTCGAATAAAATATCAGTAGGCACACTTGTGTAACCAAAATTATCAAAATTCGAATTTTTATCTCATGGTTGGGATATAATAATTCTAATAACGTCTTATGTTGGTCTAAAAATTCTACAAATTGACTTGGCAACATAATTTGGGTCCCTAAACTCGTCATAAAAATTTCAAATGGTTTCTCAAAAGGAAGATCATACTTGTGTACAAATGTGTACATCTCACATAGTTTCCTAGAATGTTATACTTCAACACTGAAGTTTTCCATACTTCACAACAAGTTCGAACTCATATACATTTGAAATTTTAACACAACCTTGTGTTCACCTTAACATTACGAAATACAAAGTTTCATTAGTAATGATTGTGTAAAACAAATATTATTTCTATGTTGTACTTGTAAGAAAACAAGATAAAGGCGTATAAACAACATCTAGGAAATGAACGAAGTTATATACGAAACAATGTCATAAATGAATAGAAGTTGATTTTAGAAAAAATCAGAAACAAATATCATCAAATTTGGGTTACGAATGACAGAGAAATACGTGATTCAAATCTTGATTGCAGATTAAAAGGGGAAAAGCGATATGTTCTTCATTCGAATATTACTGGATCCGCGTCTCCTTTGTTGCTCTTCCATAAATTCACACAGATAATACGAGCAACATAGATTTAATTTGCAGGTGCAAAAGGAAAACATAGATTTACTTTCCTATTGCCCATTCGAGCTTCACCATTTCACGACAGAGCCTACAGGCTTCGGTGCAATACAGAGCAATTTCCTCAAATCCTTTATCCACGTCGCAGCCGTTGCCTGCGCACGGCTGATCTCCACGCACCTGTGCCGCCGGTGGTAGCGGGTCTCCCCAAATGCGCCACATCGTCCTCCAAATAGCTTTCGCAGCCTTCTTGCGCAAAGGCACACAGCCCTCGTTCCTCACCCGTGTCGTCGTCCCGCCGCCGCCCGCGACCCGCCTCATGTACCGCTTCGTGGTGTCGTCGGCGGCGGCACCGCCATTGTCCCTGTATAGCAAGATGGCGTACAGATAGGCCGCCGCATCGTGCCCACCATCGGCGGCGCGCCGGAGATCATCGCTTTGCCTGTTTTCCATGAACACGGCGTTGATCCCGGAGTAGAAGCAAGCCCCCGGATTGTCGAGATCGGTCAGTATAGCAAGGAAGGCTGTGTAAGCAGTGAGGTCCCACATCCAAGCAATCTCATCTCTTATCGCCTCACGCCGGCCGACGTCGCGGTGGCTGCACAGGCGACGCATGGTTGAGCAGGTACCTCGTAGGCTGCGAAGGTCAGCCAAGGGCCGCTTTGAGGTCGCACCGACGAGCGCCGCAATCTCAATGTGGACCTCCTGAGCGAGGTCCTCCAGCAGCGACGGCTGGTGCGGCCTGCTAGGCATCTCCGGGAAAAATGGCAACCACCGTCTTCTCGTCCCTAATCTCCTGCCCCCGCGCAGAGAGAGAATGCGTCGAGGAATGAGGACGATGAGGAGTGTATGCAGTTGTGGTTTTTTCACGGGTAGTTGAAGGGGCCAGCAAGGCAATAGTTTTTATCGAGGAGTCAAACTCTTTGAAGTTGGACCAAATATAGACCAAATAATAACATTTCGCACAATGGAGAGTTGTTGGCGACGCGGGTTGGTGAACCTGCATATTCTTTGTTGGGCGGGTAGGGTTATCTTTTTTATATAGGTTGCTGACGCTGACGCGTGGGCCCGACACTATTTTTTTTGAAATGAAACTTGATTCCCTCAAATATTAGAGCCCATTAAACAGCACCTAAAAATTCATTAAAAATACGAACAATTCGTAGTTGGTCATTTAGTATTCGAATAAAATATCAGCAGGCACACTTGTGTAACCAAAATTATCAAAATTCAAATTTTTATCTCATGATTGGGATATAATAATTCTAATAACGTCTTAGGTTGGTCTAAAAATTATACAAATTGACTTGGCAACATAATTTGGGTCCCTAAACTTGTCATAAAAATTTCAAATGGTTTCTCAAAAGGAAGATCATACTTGTGTACAAATGTGTACATCTCTCACATAGTTTCCTAGAATGTTATACTTCAACACTGAAGTTTTCCATACTTCACAACATGTTCGAACTAATATACATTTGAAATTTTAACACAACCTTGTGTTCACCTTAACATTACGAAATACAAAGTTTCATTAGTAATGGTTGTGTAAAACAAATATTATTTCTATGTTACTTGTAAGAAACAAGATAAAGGCGTATAAACAACATCTAGGAAATGGAGTTATATACGAAACAATGTCATAAATGAATAGAAGTTTCTTTTAGAAAAAATCAGAAACAAATATCATCAAATTTGGATTACGAATGACGGAGAAATACGTGATTCAAATCTTTGATTGCAGATTAAAAGGGGAAAATGAAGCGAAGCGTTCTTCATTCGAATAGAACTAGTCCCGGCCTGACGCGTTTTCCTAATAATATTGGGCCTTTCAGTTTTAAGGCCCACACATGCCCACTCGCGCTAGGGTTAGTAGGGAAAGACGCCTCCCTCACGCAGTCGCCTCCTCACTCTCCCCTCGTGCCGTCGTCTTTCTCCCCCTCGCGCCGCCGCCGCTTCCTCCCCCTCGCCCCCTCCGCCGCTGCTTCCTCACCCTCGCCTTCCTCCCCTCACCCTCCACCCCCCACGACGTGACGCATGCTACACACTTTCGCTGAGACGCACGCCACACCACCCCTCACCTTCCAGCGACGACGTCTAGGAGGAGGAGGAGGGATCCAGCCACGAGGTCGACGCGAGGACGTGGCGACTAGAGATCCCTCCGCTCCGATAGTGACAAGGTGAACTGCATGCTAGAAATCCCTCCTACATCATTAAGATACATTCTTGACTATGCTCACCAGTAGCGTAGCCACATTGGGGCCAGCTGGGGCAGCCGCCCCAGCTAATCTGCCCTAACTCAACTATGTTCCTTCTTCTCTGACGATATTTTTAAGCTTCGGTAGTATTTCTAGATGGCGCCATGACACATAGGACCTTAGTACTTGTGAATTTGTGTCTTTGTTCTTCAAATTTAAGACTACATTTTGAAAATTTTTGCTAAAATTTGTGCAACTGCAGCATATAGATGTGTGAATTGGTGTGTGTTTCATTTTGGTTTGGTCCGTCATTAGGTGTCGCCCCAGCTAATTTTTTTTTCTGGCTCCGCCACTGATGCTCAGTTAGGGTTTCAAGTTTCAAAACGTATACTTAGCATTTTCCTTTGGACTCACTCTTATATTTGGTTTTGCTCTTGTTCCATATGTACATTTGGACATTCTCTCCAAGTTGAATAAGTACCTCATCAGCAACAGAGGCAGCGAGCATCTTCCTCTTTAAAATGGTATGGTCGTATTGCCTGAACTAATTTTTTGGTTTCTGAATATTGCATTTATGTTAATGGTTTACCATAGAACCAATGAGATTATAGTGGGCTAAACTAGTTACTGTAATTATTTTCTCATTTGTATGGTCTTGTACACAGTTCTGTGGGTGTTGATTAGATAAATGCTTAGCTGTTATGCATGGTTAACTAAAAATGTGCTCTACTTGTCTCCTGTTGTAGCATGTCTCCTGGGAGAGCTAGCAGTATAGTCTGCTTTTTGTGCTATTCTTGGACACTGAGCTGACCTTTCTCATAATCCCTTGACAATTACTTCACAGGATAACTCTGTCGAGGACTGCCGACCTGGGCAATTTGAAGAAGATGCATATAATGAAGAAGATGGATATGCCACTGCTAGTGAAGAACAAGAGCAGGTGGGTGGGGCTACGGGCCGAGCCAGAGTGCCAAGGACAGCGACAAAGTGGCGAAGAGACAAAATGGTAGTCACTGAGGTTGAGAGAGACGGGATGCCAGTACCATTGACACAAAAGCGCAGGTTCAGGGCGCTTGCAGGGCTCATTACTAGACAAAAGATACCTTTGGATTTGCCAGAAATAAAAAAACTAAGCGATGAACAAAAGTGGTACTTGTTTGAAACCTATATGCAGAAACACTTGGAGTTCCAGGAAGACATGAAAGAGCAGGCATTCAAGCTTTTGTGGAAGATTGCAGCCAAGGCATGGAGACAATTCAGATTTTAGCTTAGGCGAGATTTTGTCAGAAAAGGACTCGAGCCATTTGGAAAGCACGACTTTATCAAGCCGGAAGAGTGGACAGAGTTTGTGAAACAGCAGGAAACTGAGGAAGCCTCATCTCTTAGTGGCAAGTTCAAGTCACTTCAAAGCCTGAACAGAAACGAGCACAGCATGGGTCCAACTGGTTATTGTGGAAAACTACCACTATGGGAGGAAGAGGACAAGAAATTAGCCGCGGTTGGGATCGCCAACCCATATGATGCCATCACTGATGATCGTTATAGGAATTGGATGCGAGCAAGGAGTAAACTAGTGGTGAAAGACGGTGTTGCCGAGGTAGTGTTCAACAAAGTAGCAAATGAAAGTGTGGCTGCAGACATCATGGAAAAGAATGCACATGCAGAATCTTTGGGAATGACTTCATGGCTGAGGGAGAATGATGTGCTAAGTCAGTGCTTGGGCCGCCCCGAACAACCAGGTCGCGTGCGTGGTGTCTCCAGCTACCAGGGCTGGAAGTTTGCATGGCCTCAACACGCTTGCATGTACAGGAAGAGGAAGAGGGCCAGTACTGACTCATCAGTTGATAAGAAACAGATGAAGGAAGAAATCAAGCAAGAACTGAAGGCTGAGATGGAGAAGGATATGCTTGACATGATGGCACGAGGGTACTAGGTGGTGTTTGCACAAGTGTCAATCGCACAAGCCCTTCACCTGCCGGACTGAAGAGCAGTTGTGCGTCCATAGATAATGTAGGTTTGATCAACGGCGCTACAGAGTTGTCAACAGAGGTAGTGCACATTGCTTCCCCCACACAGGAAGACCTTATAGGCACGTTGACTGAACCCACAGACTGTGGCCTTTGGATCATATTTCACGGTGTTGAATGTGAAGCTGCAATTGGTGTGGTTCAACCAGAGCAGACTACGCTACACACAGTCCAGATTCATGAAGACTGTGCTGTGGTCGAAGTGCTGTATGTATATTCTGTCTTTAGGGATCACGCGCTGGAACACCCACCTAATGACGAGGTGACGACACTTGGACAAGCTCTACACCAGAGGATACAGTGGAAGAGGTGTCACATTCACATCAAGGGAGCACCAATTGCAAAATCTTGTTCGCACACTATGGTACAGTTCCTTCTGGTTCAGAAACTACAGGACAAAACCCAAACCCAGAAACGCAAATTACAGAACAAAATTCCCCACCTGGTAACCCACCTCCTTCTCCTCGTCCACACCCAGAAACGCAAATTACAAAACAGATTCATTCCCAACCTGGTAACCCACCTCCTCCTCTAGACCCAGAAACGCAAATTACATCCCCACCTTCTCCTCATGAAAGAACAAAACCTCCATCCCCAAAAGAAAGTGCTCAAAACAATAATGCCAAAGCAGGAGTCCAGAGTCATGTGTTGGCTGATGCCGAGAAATCTGTCGATGACAGTTCGAAGAAAGCTGCAGGTACATCTGGGCCCAATATCTCTGCAATAGTTGCGGGTCAGACACCACCTAAGAAACCTTCTTTAGCCATCTCAAAGCAGCAGGAAAAGAAACTCACTGAAAATAAAAGGTCTACCAGAAAGCGATCTGAGAAACCTTCTTCAGCCATCTCAGAGCAACAGCAGCAGAAAATTGCTGAAAATAAAAGGTCTCAGAAGCCTACCACAAAGCCTTCTTCAGCCATCTCAAAGCAGGAGGAAAAGAAGCCTGCCAGAAAGCCATCTGAGAGAAACGCCAAGAAGAAGGCGGCCAATGTTGCTATGACTCATATTAACCCAGATTACAAATTTGGAAATGCAATGCTCAGTCCTGATGAACTCAAGCATCCGGATACTGCTCCTTCTGTCACTAATCTCCACAATTTCTACATGGGACGTTGTAAGGACAATGATGAGTCTCTAATTCAGGGCATAATATGGCCCAAGCACAGCTGGTGGCCTGTGAGAGAAGATGAAAAATACGAGTTGTTGTCTGTGATCATTAGCGACTTGTACGATCTCTTCAACTTGGATGCTTTGGATATGGGACTTCTCCGCTGTATCATCCTGTAAGTTGCTTGAAAATTTAATCTGCTTCTCACTAATCATTTTCTATCTAAATGTGCTTTCTACCTAAGTTCATCTTTACTATGTATTTTGCCTCCTTACACTTTGTTTTTTCTTAATATTAGGAATATGGCTGTAGAAGTACGGCAGAAGAAGGAACACGTTGCCTTCCTTGATCCTGAATGCTTTAGCATGTCAAATATACAAAATAACAGGGATTTTTTTGTGTCCTATACGAAGCGTGCCTACCAGTCATATGCTAAAAAGAGAATCATCATTTCCTGCTATAACACTGGGGAGCACTGGATTGCAGTGGCGATCTTTCCAAAGCAGAAGACGGTCTTGTATCTTGATTCATATAGGATCCTAGGCGCTAATTTCTCTGAGTTGGTACTTGCCATTGATGAGTAAGTTCTTTTTCTTTCTTAACCTACAATCTTCCTCAAGAAACTCTGCGGAGTTTATTAATGCTGCCCTAACCATTGTTGCATGTTTTGTTGTAGTGCTTGGAATAGTTACTACGATGACAACAAGTTGCCCCGCTGCGCCTTGAACCATGAGAAGGCTTTTGATGTACGTATTACTTAGTATTTCCTGCCTGTGGAAGCTAGTACTAAAGCTTGAGTTTATTTCTTCTCACCACTGTTTGTCTATGTATATTTATCGCAGTGCCACCAACAACCTTACAAATCCAGAGTCTGCGGCTTCTATTGTGCCTATCACATGCTTACAGTAAAAAATAAATTGAAGGACCCTGAGGTACTTTCTTGGGACCTGCAATTGTAACACCTGCAACTGAGCACAGTTCTTGCTTATTAGCACTGCACATGTTTTGTAACCACCTGTGTGCTGACTGCTGACATTGTTATATTCAGGCATTTCACATACCTACTTGTCAGCTGCACCGAGACACGCTGCTCCACATTAGGGAAAGAACTGCCTCATTCCTCATGGACCAGGTGATCGCACCCTCAGGAAAATTTCACATTAATGATGCTATTCTGGCTCGCCTTGTATTAGATACCAATCCTCATGGCCAGTGATGATATTGTTGTGAACCTTACTTAGCTTGTTAGAAGAGGATACTGAATGCCTGAATTTTGACAGATTATGCATGTGAATCTTGTGGATTTCTATTCAGTTTGTGGAGTTTTGTGAATGTGGATGCTGGACCTAATTTTTGTGAAAGTCGACAACGTGTCTCCTTCAGTCGAGACAGAGGAGACGCAAGTTCACAGTACTCGTCTCCTTTGGTCGATCAGAGGAGACGCACGTACACAGTAGGCGTCTCCTTTGGTCCAGACAGAGGAGACGCACGTACACAGTACACGTCTCCTTTGGTCGAGACAGAGGGAGACACGTACTGACAAGATGCGTCTCCTTTGGTCGAGATAGAGAGAGACGCGGGTTCACAGCAGGCATCTCCTTTCGTCGAGACATAGGAGACGCGCACTGACAAGACGGGTCTCCTTTCGTCCAGACAGAGGAGACACGCACTGAGGAGACGTGTCTCCTTTCGTCCATATGGAGAAGATGCGCACTTACATGATGCGTTTCATTTCGTCAAGACAGAGGAAACGCGTCATTTTCCGCGTCTTCGATGTTGAGTTCATGTAACGGGCTCGGTTTCTGTGGCCATTACCAAAGGTCCATGTGGGCCCAGAGAAACAAACATTTCAGGTGACCAGTAACTAGTTTCGGTAACGGTCTTTGTTAGACACCCGTTACTAATACGTGTTATGAGTTACGGGCTCAGTGTCTGCACCCGTTACCAAAGGCTCCGGTGGGCCCGGAGAAACAGCCATTTCAGGTGACCGGTAAGTAGTTGTGGTAATGGTCTTTGTTCGACGCCCGTTACAATTACGTGTCATCAGCTTACCTTTGTTGGCTTATTTGTAACGCTTGATCGGTAACGGGCGTTTTGACCGTTACCAATGGTCATCCGCGCCTGTTACCAATGTCTGTTTTTCACGTAGTGATGCCATTTTTTGCACCCTTGGACAAATTTATTGAAATGTGATGTCCACTAAGATTGTACTCCCGTTGTTAGTCCCAGGTTAATAGTGTTGTCCATATGCTTGGGAGATTAGTCCCAGGTTAATGGTGTTGTTCATATGCTTGGTAGAGTGTCACACCATGGTTCCAGCGGCTGTGGAAGAACAATGGTGATATTGACAACATCATGATGGTCATGCTATGATTAGTTGAGCTATTGCAAATCTGAAGTGTGAACTTTCTAATTGTGTTTGTAATTTTGTATACATTAGTGGGAAGAATACAAACAATTTGACTTTTACTTCGGTTGTTATTAGTGATGGTTTCTAATTAATTTCGTGGAGCAAACTTGACTTTTTCATCATGCTTAGCTTAACTGGTGAGATCATCAGTTATGTACATTATTGTAATCTATATTTAAATAAAGAACATGGAAACTTCATTGTATATAATTAATAGTAGATCATTGAGTGAGCACTTTCGATTGTCATTTATACTATTACAGTCATGAATTGATGATACGGCGCACTGTCTTAAATGTTTGTTAGCTAGGAATTCTGATCACATAACCCATCCTGATCACATAACCCTATGGACTGCAGATGATCGAAATGTGTAATATGGGCTGCAAAGGTTAGATGATCAGCGATAATGACACTGATCCATATTATTTAATCAATTTAGCCTGGACAAATGATGTGTTAGTATACTTTCGTTGTTGGTGTTCTTTTGATTCTATTAATTTTGATCACGATGGAGTGTGTTTTCGATAGGGTGCGCATCGCGCGCCAGATTGTTCTAGTGTCAAGCAAGAGAACTCAATACTCATGGACAGGTGAGCCGCAGAAAGCCCCATGTCGATCGCCATTCTGACCTGCATATGGCGAACCAGGCTCCTGGGATGCAGCCTTGCCATGTTTGGTTGCCTAAACCTGTCCATGAGCATGGCTGCGCTCGTGCAAGATTCCCCTCCGGCCCTAGCTCCAGAAAAACGCCCGAATCAGCTATTTTTTCTAGGCTTGGCTCGCTTGGTGCAACCCTTAGTCCGCTAATAATGATATTAGTCTATCATTAGTGAATATTAAGTGATAGTAATATGTTTTAAAGATGTTGAAGGCATAATTATCTAAAATAAGAACATTAAGAGTGTATTTGCACAAAATAAAAATTTTAATCATAAGATTGTAATATTTTTATTCATGCAATATGTCTTCATATAGGCAGTCAAACAGCATCGGGTGCCTCCTGCGTTCCGTGGTTCCGGTGCCTCCTGCGCGCTGATTCCGGCGACATGCTACCGCAGGCTGCAGGAGGGCGTCGCCCCGCTCGTGCCGGGATCTTCTCAGGCCTCCATCGCTGCGGGCGTCTGATGCACACGGTTCGTGTCTTCCCCGCCCCACGATTACACGCTACACATGGCCATATTGTTTTTTCCCTCAATCATAAGCCGAGTAAGCTGCATTTAGGGTTGGAATAAAGCTTACTCGAATTTGCACAAATCGACCAAAAAAAAAGTTCGTACTGTTAGAATAAATGGGTCTAGAGCCATTTATTTCAGTAATTAAAGAATTAAAACCCATTGTTTTAATGCTGGGGAGAAGTGAGAAATACCATATGAGTAATTGAGGAGTCTTTTATTCGACTTATGAGTGGACTTTTGGTCCTTCTCTTGTGAAGTTGAATAAATGAGAAAGGCGTGCCGCGCGCGCGCTCGCTTGCCGCGCTCGCTCGCCTCACTGAGGCCGAGGCCGAGGCCGTGACGAGACGAGACGAGACGAGCGGTGCGGACGGACGTGATGAGTCGCGGGGCGGGAGCACCTACGGTGATTTGGTCTCCTTAACCGCGACCGTCCAGGTTCATCCCTCCGCGTCCCAGATCTAGATCTGGCGCACCCCCTTCGTGCCCGCCCGCTTATATAAGGCGCCCCTCCTCCTCCCTCTCAACTCTCCCATTCACAACTAGGTACTCCTGCTTAGGAGACTTCTCCCTTCTCCCTCTCTGTCTGCTGCCTTTTGTTTTCGCATTCCCATCGCTTGCACTGCGTGCACGGTGTCGGCGAGAGCACAGCCTCCGGAACCTCGTCCTGCTACTGAGATACTGCACGGGGTAGACGGGCGATAAGGTTTTTGGGGAGCGTCTTGACGCGACTGCTCGCTCTCTGTAGACTACTTCGTCTACTTCCCGGCGACCGTTCAACTCCACTGCGATCGTCTTCCTACACCGACTTTGTTCGACTACACCGACCAAGGTCACATGGCTGAGCCAAGTGATAACGGGACACCGGGTGACTCTGTCACCCGCCCTCCCATTGGGTACATTCTAAAACTTATATTCATGTTTATTAGTTGTATAATCATGAATATGTTTATGTTTGATCGTTGTTTAAACATGAACACTAGCAAATGGATTGTTTCACTCATCTTATTGGAATATCACTTTATTTATGGAATTAAAATATATCAAAATATTGCCTATCATCTAACAATCCAAAAACCTTATGATGTTGATAGGATGATTCCGATAGCTAGCTTTGCAAACTCAATCAAACCAAAGCCTTTTGATGGTTCCAACTATAAGAGGTGGTGTGACTTGGCCACTCTTTGGCTGATGGCCATGGACATAATGTTCGTTACCTACGAAACAGTTCCCGAGGGTATCTCGGAGGCGACCTTTAAGGCTGCTGATAGTCTATTCCGGGGTTGCGTCATTAGCGTCCTGGCAGAGAATCTGATTGACACCTATCTCCGTTACAAGACGGGGAAGGAGATCTGGAATGCTCTTGAGCCTCAGTACGGAGCTTCTGACGCCGACAGTGAGCTGTACGCCATGGAATAGTTCCTAGACTACAGGATGGTGGAAGACCGTTCGGTAGTGGAACAAGCCCATGAGGTACAGGCGCTGGCTAAAGAGCTCAAGGACTATAGCAAAGAGAATCCATGTGAGTTGCCCGACAAGTTTGTGGCTGGAGCTATCATTTCCAAGTTGCCACAGTCTTGAAGGGACATTGCTACGACTCTAAAACACAAGAGACAAGTGTTCACTTTTGATGACTTTGTTGCGACTCTGGATGTTGAAGAGAAGGCGAGAGCAAAAGACACACGTGGAAAGGGAATAGCCGGTCCCTCAAGCGCAAGTTTTGTGCAGAGAGGTAATCCCAAGTTCCAGAACAAGAGGAAGAAACCTTCACAAAACCCGTCCAAGGCTAAGCAAGCCGACGGGCCAGACAAGAAGAAGAGAAAGCCCAGGGCCTGCTATACATGTGGCAGTCCGGATCACTTTGCTGCAAAGTGCCCGGATTGTAAGGATCACAAGGCCCCCAAAGCAGCGAACATGGTTGTTAGTGAGGGTGGAGGAACATCGGGGTACGGTAATTTCTTACCTACAATTCTTTCAGTGTGCTCTTCACCAGAGTGGTGGGTAGACACCGGTGCTAATATTCATGTATGTGCTGACATTTCTATGTTTTCTTCTTACCAGGTCGGGGGGACTGGCTCCTTGTTGATGGGAAACGGTGCCCATGCACGTGTTCTTGGTGCTGGTATGGTCACTCTGAAGTTCATTTCAGGGAAGACCATACAATCGAAGAACGTGCAGCATGTACCTACCATCAAGAAGAATCTAGTCAGTGGGTCTCTACTGTGTAGAGATGGGTTTAAATTAGTCTTCGAGTCGAATAAATGTATCATTTCTAAGTTTGGTACTTTTATTGGAAAAGGCTATGATAGCGGAGGCTTATTCCGCTTTTCTTTGTCGAATGATAATAATGTTGTGAACCATGTGTTTAATGATGATGAATCAAATGTTTAGCATTCGAGGCTTTGTCATGTTAATTTTGGTTGTATGATGCGCCTAGCTAGTTTGAATTTAATTCAGAGATTTACCTCTGTCAAAAATTCTAAGTGCCATGTATGTGTTGAATCTAAGCAAACTCGCAAGCCACATAAGGCTGTTGAGGCGAGAAACTTGGCACCACTAGAATTAGTTCATTCCGATTTGAGCGAAATGAACGGTGTGTTGACAAAAGGTGGTAAACGATATTTCATGACTTTCATAGACGATAGCACTAGATTTTATTACATCTACTTGTTAAAATCAAAAGATGAAGCGTTGCATTACTTTAAAATCTATAAAGCTGAAATAGAAAACCAACTTGAGAGAAAGATTAAACATCTAAGGTCTGATCGAGGTGGCGAATACTTCTCAAATGCTTTTGACTCATTCTGTGAGGAACATAGTATTGTTCATGAGAGGACACCGCCCTATTCACCCCAATCCAATGGGATTGCCGAAAGAAAGAACCGCGCGCTGACTGACTTGGTGAATGCCATGTTAGAAACTGCGGTTCTATCTAAGGAATGGTGGGGTGAGGCGATATTGACAGCCTGTCATGTCCTGAACCGTGTGCCTATGAAGAATAAGGAAGTAACACCATTCGAGGAATGGGAGAAGTAGAGGCTAACTCTTTCATATTTACGTACTTGGGGTTGCTTGGCCAAAGTCAGTGTGCCAATCACCAAAAAACGTAAACTTAGACCGAAGACAGTGGACTGTGTCTTTCTAGGTTATGCTTTTCACAGCGTCGAATATAGATTCTTGGTAGTAAGATCTGGAGTGCCCGACTTGCTTGTCGGCACAATTATGGAATCCAGAGATGCTATATTCTTTGAGAATATTTTTCCAATGAGAGATGAAACAAGTTCATCTAGGCAAGAGTCTGTCGAGAAGGACAACTCTACCGAGCCGATGGAACTCGATGAGCCTACACTTATTGAGCATCCTGAGGAGGATAACGATGAAGCTCCTAGGAGGAGCAAGAGACAAAGGACGGAGAAATCCTTTGGAGATGACTTCATCGCAAATACCTCATAGATGACACTCCTAAGACCATTGTAGAGGCCTACTCCTCACCCGATGCTGACTATTGGAAGGAAGCAGTGAGGAGTGAAATGGACTCTATCATGTCGAATGGAACTTGGGAGGTCGTTGAGCGTCCCTATGGGTGCAAGCCCGTGGGATGCAAATGGGTGTTCAAAAAGAAGCTTAGGCCCGATGGTACTATTGATAAGTACAAGGCTAGACTTGTGGCCAAGGGTTACACCCAGAACGAAGGAGAAGAATTCTTTGATACTTACTCATCAGTCGCTCGATTGACTACCATAAGAGTACTACTTTCTCTGGTAGCCTCCCATGGTCTTCTCGTTCATAAGATGGATGTTAAGACAACTTTCCTAAATGGAGAGTTGGAAGAGGAGATCTATATGGATCAACCAGATGGATATGTAGTAAAGGGTCAAGAAGGAATGGTATGTAAGCTGGTGAAGTCTCTCTATGGCCTAAAGCAAGCACCTAAGCAATGGCATGATAAGTTTGACAGAACTTTGACATCTGTTGGCTTTGTTGCAAACGAAGCTGACAAATATGTGTACTATCGCTATGGTGGGGGTGAAGGAGTGATTTTGTGTTTATATGTAGATGACATACTTATCTTTGGCACGAGCCTTGATGTGATCAAGGAAGTCAAAGACTTTCTATCTCAAAAGTTTGAGATGAAGGACTTAGGAGAGGCTGATGTTATCCTTAACATAAAGCTAATCAAGGGAGAAAATGGTGGGCTGACTCTATCATAGACTCATTATGTTGAGAAGATGCTGAGTCGGTTTGGCTACAGCAATGCTAAACCCGCCTCAACTCCCTATGATGCCAGCTTGGTTCTAAAGAAGAACTTAAGGATAATGGTGGATCAGCTAAGATACTCCCACATCATTGGTTCTTTGATGTATCTAGCTAGCGCCACGAGACCTGACATTGCATATGCAGTTAGTAAACTGAGCCGGTTTGTTTCAAACCTGGGCAGTGAACACTAGCATGCTCTCGAGAGGGTAATGCGCTATCTAGTGGGAACAATGAACTATGGTATTTACTATTCCGGAGACCCCAAAGTCTTGGAGGGATATAGTGATGCAAACTGGATTTCTGATGTTGATGAGTTAAAGGCCACAAGTGGATATGTGTTCACACTTGGAAGTGGCGCTGTTTCCTGGAAGTCTTGCAAGCAGACCATTCTAACAAGGTCAATGATGGAAGCAGAACCCGCAGCATTAGATATTGCCACTGTCGAGGCTGAGTGACTTCGTGAGCACCTAATGGACTTGCTGATAGTTGAAAAATCGATACCGGCAATTCTAATGAACTCTGATAATCAAACTGTGATTGTCAAGGTGAACAGTTCAAAGGACAACATGAAGTCATCCAGACATGTCAAGAGGCGGTTGAAATCTATCAGGAAATTGAGAAATATCGGTGTTATAGCTCTGGATTATATCCATACGGCTAAAAACCTGGCAGATCAATTTACAAAGGGTCTGTCACGTATTGTGATAGATAATGCATCTATGGAACTGGGTTTGAGACCCACGTGAGTCTTTGCATAGTGGTAACCTGTCCTATGTGATCGGAGATCCCGTGAATTAGGATGGTGAAACAAGCTATGGTTCGACTAAGAGAAGAGAACCTTTGAAGAGACTCAGTCCACGGAAAGATGCATTTCTCTTCAACACTGTATGGCAGGCTGGTATGTATACCTTAATGTGTTCCAAATAGCTTCTATGAAACAAGGTAGTTATTTCTTTGAAGTAAAGACATAGACCTATAGTATGTCTTGGAGGAACACACCTATATGAGTCAGACTACTGGTCATAGTCTATGAGATTTGGTGATCTCTAGAAAACTCATGAAGAGGCACGGAGTATGATCCATAAGCTCCAACCCGCGGGGACGCTATGTGCAGCCTAGTATCAGTAATGGGCTCGGGCTAAGCTTAGATGCACAAAACTGGCAATTCAAGGCATAGTCCATTGTTCAGTTGCAAATAAGTGTAACATGAGTTCCTGGTAGATGTTCAACTTAACAGTCCCCACCGTAGTACTGGTATGTCAAAACAGAAAGGGAAAATGAGAGCATTTCTAATGTGACTTATAATTCTTGGTGGGGATTGTTAGAATAAACGGGCCTAGAGCCATTTATTTCAATAATTAAAGAATTAAAGCCCATTGTTTTAATGCTAGGGAAAAGTGAGAAATACCGTACGAGTAATTGAGGAGTCTTTTATTCGACTTATGAGGTAGACTTTCGGTACATCTCTTGTGAAGTTGAATAAAGGAGAAAGGCGTGCCACGCGTGCGCGCGCTAGCTCGCCTCGCCGAGCCGGGCCGAGGCCGTGGGCGTGGGCGTGGGTGTCGGCGTGGGTGTGGGCGTGACGAGCGGGCGGTGCGTAGCGGAGCGGACGGACGTGATGAGTTGCGGGACAGGAGCACCTTTTTGCCGTTGGAAGGGAATAATCCTTTGGAATATTCTCAATGGTGATTTGTTTTCCTTAACCGCGACCGTCGAGGTTCATCCCACCGCGTCATCTCTGCGTCCTAGATCTAGATCTGGGTGCACCCCCTCCGTGCCCGCCCGCCTATATAAGGCGCCCCTCCTCCTCTCTCTCAACTCGCCCATTCACAACCAGGTACTCCTGCTTAGGAGACTTCTTCCTTCTCTCTCTGTCTCCTGCCTTTTGTTTTCGCATTCCCATCGCGTGCACCGCGCGCACGGTGTCGGCGAGAGCAGAGCTTCCAGAATCTCGACCTGCTGCTGAGATCCTGCACGGGGTAGGCGGGCGATAAGGTTTTTGGGGAGCGTCTTGACGCGACTGCTCGCTCCCTGTACGACTACTTCGTCTACTTCCCGGCGAACGTTCAACTCCACTGCGATCGTCTTCCTGCACCAACTTTGTTCGACTACACCGACCAATGTCACATGACAAGTGATAACGGGACACTGGGTGACTCCGTCACCCGTCCTCCCATTGGGTACATTCTAAAACTTTATTCATGTTTATAGTTGTATAATCATGAATATGTTTATGTTTGATCGTTGTTTAAACATGAACACTAGCACATGGATTGTTTGACTCATCTTATTGGAATATCACTTTATTTATGAAATTATATTAGAATATTGCCTATCATCTAACGCGTACCCCTAACTATGTTTTCATCCAACGTTAATCATTCAAATCGTTGTGGGGGAGAAAGAGTTGCCATTCAATCTGGGGTGGAGGGAACACTCTTGCTTTTTTTCGTTTTTGTTTGCGGGAACACCAAAGCTGACAAACTATTCTTTTAATAATAGCTAGCAAATATGTACTACGTTGCTACGAGAAAACATTAAATTCTATATATTATTGCATAAACTATGCTACGGTACGTTGGAATGGATGTGTATTGCCACGGAAATCACTACGCATACACTTAATATGCACACGCTTTATTTGGTCAGTTTTCATAGCCGATTTGTTTGTGCAAATAAACATGCTTCTCTGAGAGCTTCTCCTAGATTCTTACATACTCCATCCAGGTTCTTCATTCACATCAAAGCCTTCTTGACAAAATGATCCAAGCATATCTCAGTCTTCATAATCATGCCTTGCACCGGCTAGCTTTTCGTATCATGGACATCTGAGAGCTGGCAAGTAATATGATATGAGTGGTGTATTTGTTAATTGTCACCCACCAAAGGTCCTCTAGCCTACTTGGTTAGAGAGGGTTGAGGTATGGTCGCAACAAGAGGATCCGAGTTCGATTCCTCGTTGGAGCGAATTTACAGGGCTGGTTTAAAAAAATTCCCTCGCCGGTGAAGCCGGGGTTCAGAGATTTTCTATGCCGGGAGCCCCCAATGCGCAAGGTTACAAAGAACAGCACACGAACAACATGAACACGACCAAAGGGAACAAAACATAAAGAGAGACAACCTCACCACCACCACCACACAAGGCACAACCTAAGATCAATGTAGCCTGCAAGAGAAAGACGCTGAGAACATACGCACATCACCGACTGAATAACAACCAGAAGCCAGCGGAAGAGCAAGTGAGCCTGCAGAACGACGCTTTCAAGAAGGAAGCGACGACAACACCTCCGTCGCGCGTCCGTCTCCAAGGGGACAGACCAAGTCTTCACCTGGCAGAAGCACAACGCTGCATCTAAGAACGCTGAGATCTGGAAGATAAACAACCTGATGGAATTGCAGCGAGGAGTCCACAACAACAACAAGACCAGCTCCAGGCACAGGAGAGCGACCACAACGACCAAACTACCATGAAGCGACCGACCGACCTATACTCGTGCCGAGGTTGTCTCACACTCGGACACGCCCAACAAGGAGGAGGTGGCCAAAGCACCAAGGGGAGGACGAAGACCCGTCCTCCCAACCCTGCTAGCGAGGAAGACGACCGAAGGATGTGAGGCCCTACGAGCGACAACCAACCAAGGAAGAGCAGGCCACAAGAGCGAGCAACCCACAATAGAAGGTATGAACGCACACGCCAAGAAGGCAACAACCGGAACACGACTAGAGTGCGGTGGTGAAGGAAGGTAGAGAAGAAGAGGTGTAGGCGATAAGGAAGAAAGCGACCAGGTAGCGCCCCAACAGGGGCGGATAAAGCCAAAGACGACCGGTGACGAGACCACAAAGGGGTGGAAGCCTGCGAGAGAGAAGGACGCTAAGAGCACTCGCACGTCACCGGTTGAATAACAACCAGGGGCCAACAGAGGTAGAGTGCGAAGCTCTAGCAAAACGATGCCCCCAAGGAGGAAGTGACGATGACACCGCCATCATCCGTCTGCATCCGGAGGAGCACACCAAGTCTTCACCTGGCAAAGAGAATAAGATCGGTGACCGCAATGACACCCCCAGCGAGGAGTGCTACGTCCATGGACGTAGCCGTCGTCGGCCGTGACAAATGCTCGACCAAGCTTTCGCCAAAGCCACCAAAACCAACTCCGCACCCACAACCGCTGACAACCGACGGAAAGCCAAGATGATGGAATGGCAGCAAGTAACCCACGACGACGATGAGGAACAACTATGAACACAACTAAAAGAGCTGCCAATCCAACCACTCGACCAAAGAGCGACCGAGCGACCAATGTTGCGACCATCACTAGCGATGACACCGAAAGGCGGGGCCTTTGGAATCCCCTAGCAGCAACATGCACCTAAATATATATGTATGTCTAATACATAGCAAAAAAAAGTGATGGATGCAGAAAAGCTAAAGTGTACAAGTTAACGATTGACACGTTGGAGCACCATCCCATGTTCCCATGCACTGCCTTCTCAATACCCAACTTTGTGTCACCAAATGCGCTGGCTTAGCAGCTCGCAATATGTGAACGATTTGGTTCGTAGGAGAAATCCGACCATATCATTGCAAAACATCTTGACGCAAGTATTCGCTTGCCGTTCCAAAACACCCTTTCAAACTGCTCTAGGTTAGCAACACAATTGGCGGGTGTGTTCCAGTGATCCTGTAGGGAAACTGACACATGCCGCATGTAGACCCATGGCACGCACGATATAGGAGGTGGTAGGGGCGGATCCAGCGTGGGGGCTGGAGCCCCCTAGCGTGGGGGCTGGAGCCCCCTACCCCCATGCTATCCATTGGAGCCCCCCTAAGCACCCTTTAGCAATTTTGAGCTATGGATGAGCAGAGGAAGAAGGAAGGGAGGAGGAAGAAAAAGAAAAGAAGAGAAGGAATGAGAAAAAGGAAGAAAATGAGCCCCTCTCTCCATCCATCCTGGATCCGCCACTGGGAGGTGCCCAAGGCGGTTTGTGGCAGTGTCGTGCAACATTCTATCAATCTCCGTGCCTTAATTGGGTGATTTTGTGGAGCTGCGCATGGACGAGGCAGAGAGGGATATGGGAAGGGAAGGGCACATGTGTCGTGTGCGGGTAGGTGTGACCGGAAGAACAAAGTGATGGTGGAGGAAATTTTGTTTGCCCACGTGTCAATGAGATTAAGTTGTACCAAACCAAATAGTTACGGCAAAAATGTTTCTTACTCTCTTTTTTTTTGTGAATTACACAATACATCAGAGACACTCACAACGCACGCACACTCATCTCTATGAACACACGTGCGCAAATCCTACCCCTAGGAGCATCTCGTCTACCACTGAAAGCACAAACGTCGTTAAATCCTGAGAAATTCGTTCCCACAGGGAGTCGAACTCAGGACCTGAGGTGCTACCGGGACTCCTATAACCACTAGGCTACATGCCCTTTCGCAAAAAAAAATGTCTTACTTTAATAATATATGTTATAAAGAAATTAAAATAAATTAATTGGCACGGTGAGGTGCATGTGATAGATGGTTCGTCATTTTCAACCCTGGTTTGGTGGTTTCTTTTCATTGAGCTGTAGCCTGACTAGCTAATTTGGTTACCTGTGAGAGGGGTACGGTAGCCTTGGTTTGGTGGTTTCTTTTCATCGACTATAGACTATAGAGTGACTGGCAAATTGGGGTTGCTGTGGGGGTTATTTGGCTTATCATTCTCACTGGGTGGACTAGAATACAACATGCATCTTTGTGCTTGAATGCTTATTTCTCTGCCTTGAGCTGTTTGCTTGAGTGCCTGGATCTTTAATTAGTACAAATTGGAGAACAGACGATTCATCCTTGTTGTAGCTATAGATCTGTTCTTCCAGCACAAATTTTATGATTTTTTTGGCTAATGTTAGAAACCTCTTAAATTCTGTAACTTCCCAGTTGTAGTCCCATAGCAGAGCATGAACCAAACAAGTGGTTTCACTCATATCATGTGCCATTTAACTATCTATCTGATCATATTTACATTTGCGCTACAAAATCTGAACAAACACTCTAGGTTGCAGCACATTGATCATTCGATCCTTTGGGTAGTCTGCCATGTACCTGGAAGGATGTTTATTTCTCTGCTTTGAACTGTTTGCTTGAATGACTTGCAGGGCCAGTGGCGCAATTCCGTGCCACAACAGAAGGCTTTACCCTTCGGGAGGTGCGGAGTCCTCTCACAAGAACAGAAGCTCGTGAGGATGGAACAGTAAGTACTGCATGCAGCCGAATAACTTGTTTTATGTGTGCTGACCCCAGTGGAAAGTTTCTGAAACTTGTGAAGATATCCCTTCAACCCTGGACCTGCTGATGGCTTGCCATGGCCTCTTCTGGGTATTACAGGTGCCATATCAGGTGCCTTTGTGATTTTCTACCTTGTGGAGAGTCTCTGGGAGAGTTACATGGAAGAGGATGAGTACAGTGTCAGTCCAGTTGATGGTAAGAAAACATGATTTTTCTGGTGTTGGTCACTATGCAGACCAAAGCACTTGCTGAAGGAGGAGACATAATATGGTGTCTTGCCTTGTCAAGAGTGTTGTGAAAGACGTCGTCAACGGTTGGATCTTCTCCCTCTCGTGTCTCTCATGACAAGCACAAGAATAAGTACAAAGTAGAAAACACAATATAGGTGGAGTTTCTCTTTATTATCTGAATATCGATATTTTACAATAGGGGGTAATCCTCCGATATATATACTCCGAACTAAGTCTAGAGTTTCGGTAAGTGCCCACAAGCAACCGGATAAGGATTAAGAGTTCTAGTTCTCCTTTCTATCCATACGAAGTCCGGTTGTTTTACAACACTCCCCCTTGGGCGATTACCGCGAATGCATATGCCTCATCAAAAACTTCATCCGAAAACCTAGTGGGAAAAACGGTTCTCGGAGAAAATAGTACATATCAACCGCATTTTCTATTGCACATGTTTTCTCGTCAAAAACCTTATGTGAGAAACCTTCAAGTAAAAACTCACAAAAGGAGAAAGAGTACAACATAAAACCTTCTTGGTTATACAATATTATTGTTGACGGTTGTTTTTCACCCACTTTTTACCCGTCAAACATGTACCTTTTGGCATGGAAAATGATCATCAGCACTAGAATAGGGCTTAAACTAATCATTTCCACAAGTGGTGGTGATTATGCATATACAGGTGATTAGCACTAGAAAGAGGAGTAAAAGCACAAGTCTTTGATCCAAGTACTTCAAGACCAGCCAATGTGGGGATGCCACCTAGGATTCCCCTGGATCACTGACGTCATCAATCCAAGAGAGGCAAGCTCGACGAATCACGAAGCGCCACATGGACATCACATGGATTCAAGGGCCCACTTATCCCCAAAACTGTCGGGAAACTTGACTTACAGGGAGGACAAGCATCAGGGTCCACCAGTCAGCCACCACGAAGAAGCACAGGGCGCCACGTGGCCCCGTGGATCGGCCGAACCGCCTTTGGTTCGGCTGATCCCGGCCTTCCACGTGGCAGCCCTTGATTGGTCCCTGGTTGCGATCCTGGGCGTTTTGGAGCACTTGGAGCCCCAGAGCAAGCCACTCCCTCCTCTATAAATAGGAGGGGAGGGGCTCTCTTTTGGAACACACACTTCTCCTCCTCCTCTTCATTTTGGCTTGGAGCCTCTCTCTTTAGGAGAGGAGAGCTCTTTGTATAGGATTAGTGCTAGGAAGTGAGGAGGGAGGCTTGAGGACATGTCATGTTCATGACATCTTCCTCAAGAACGATCCTCAGCGGTGCCTTTGTTCTTCAACTAGACTAAAGTGAGTATTTCGACATTTCCTATTTAGACTAAAGTCGTATGAATGCTTAGTTGCTTTGTTCTTGGTTTAGAGGCTTGTGTTCTTCGAACACAACCCTTTCGATCCAGTAGACTTAGATCATAAGTTTGCATCTAGTTTGCCAGCTTGTCTATTAGAGTAAAGTGAAGCTCCTGCATGTTTCTAGTTAGATCAAAGTGCATTCGTGATCTTGCATGAGTGATAGAGCATACCTTGAGCTAGTGCCAGTATCTCCCTCGCAGATTCGTAGTAATAGTCAGTGGTGTAGACGTGGTGTCTGGACCATAAGCTATCCTTCGAAGACCACGTACGTTCATAGCATAGAGGTAGGCCGCAGTGGTGACAGCCTGTTAGACCCTTTGCAAATCCTCTGCGTCGCGTACCGAGTTGGGCTTGTTGCCAGCACATTGGCCTCTCCCTAAAAAGTTAGAATGTGCCTGGCGCCCGAAGTGAGTGTTATACCTGAGAGAACGTAACTAGACTCTGCGCTCGGTCGAGGCAGATCCTTTCTACCTATCCTATCAATCAGTGTTGTGTCCTTGGATCATCTATACTAGAGTAGGAGATAGTGCACACCGTTCCTTGGATTCGATACCCTTGGAATACTCTCCATCCTTGGGGAAGTGCTACAGCGGTATTTCCGTGCGCTTGCAGTATACCCGGTTGCTCTTATACGCTCCCTCTAGGTGTACAACTAGTGGTGACGTTAAGAAACACCAACAAGCATTTCTAGCGCCGTTGCCGGGGAACGGTTGTATCTATCTTCGAGCCTAGTGGTCCTCGTAGTTACCTTTTTCGTTTTCTTCTAGCTTTACCCCAGTTACTATGAAACAAACTTCTTCCAAAACCTTTCTGCTCCCAAACCTGAGTTGTTAGAGCCTCCGTCTTCGGAACACCCCATTACCGCATCTTGCTATCAACTCAGTACCGATCTTATCTCTTTGTTCGAGAAATCGTATTCCTTTTCCGGGGACCGTCAAAACCCCTACGATCATTTGCGAGAATTTGAGCAGTTGTGTTCATGTTACGCCTTTGCTGGCATGACACACGATACCGTTCGTTGGAAATTGTTTCCTTTTTCCCTCAGGGGAAGCGCAAGGCAATGGTACAACGAACGCGCGAGCAATATTGGCGGCAGCTGGTTGGAACATGTTGGAAAATTCTGCCGACAGTTTTTTCCACCTGCTCGCCTCATCGCCCAACGAAAGGATCTGCTCGAATTTAAGCAAAATGATAGGGAAACCTTGGGTGCGGTGTGGGAAAGGCTCTTACGTCTAGTAAATTCGGGTCCCATGCTGTCGATACCCGACCATGTGCTCTATCAGCATTTTTATGCGGGATTGGACGCCAAGTCCGCCGGGCACCTTGACGATGCCTTGGGAGGTTCCTTCCCGGATAAGACTCCAAGTGAGGGAAGAAAGATCCTTAACCTTATAGCAGCTAATGACTCCTTCACAGCCGAGCCGGAAGAGCCTCAAGAGGAATACGCACCTGAAAAAGAGATCGCTCCTGAATCTGAGCCTGAACCTTCGTCATCCAAATCCATAAGCCCAGTTCAGGAGGCCACGACACTGGAGGAAGAGGCAATTCAACCTCCGGAGTCCCTTCCGAAGTTTGAGGATGACATAATTGGTGATTATGCAAACACCTCAAACTATGGTTGTGAGAGAAAACCACCATCACCCGTGACTCCCCCAGATCCCGTGGATGTTGCCTTCCTTAGGGACAACGTTCGGGAGTTAACGGCCATCATGACCCAAGAGTGGTCGAGAGAGTCGGAATCAACAGCCAGAACCTTCCAGCTCCTTCCGCCTCGATCAACCCTCCCTTGTGTCATGAATGGAAGGGTAGTGGAAGTTCTTTACAACCCACTGGTGGGAGTCGATATCATGTCCAGCACTTATGCTCTGAGGAACTTTGCGGACGAACCTCTGACTCCTACCCAGACATCTATCAGGACTCCTGAAGGAGAAATCTTAGAAGGAGTAGGGATCTTGAAGGCTATTCCTGTCACGTATAAGGAGGCCGACTGTGCTCTTGACTTCCACACCTATGACATCCTTAGTTTCGACCTCATGATAGGATTGCCCCTCGAGAAATTTCTCCTAGAGGCTCCTACCCAAGGTAAGCTCAACATTTGCCTTGGGGAGGAGGTTTTCTCTGTAGAAATCTCAAGAGCAAAAAATGCGAGAACGGATCCTCCTGATGACTCTACACAAATTGAGGAGGTTAAGGTAATCATTCCGGGAGATTCGTCGGAATCCCTCCTCGACGAGTGGGCACCTGAGTTCATAGATGAGATAGAGGAGCCCGATGAGCCTATAGATATATCCAAATCCCAGGCTCCACCTAAGCCCCCTATTGAACTCAAACCTCTGCCCACCGGCCTTCGATATGTTTTCCTCCATGGGGACACTGAGTCCCCAGTGATCATTAACGACAATCTCTCTGACGGGGAATCCAGAAGGCTCATCTCCGTCCTAGAGAAGCACCGATCCGTGTTTGTGTACTCTCTTCAGGATCTAAAAGGGATAAGCCTGACTCTCTGCACCCATCGCATTCCCGTAGATTCAGACATTCCGCCAACAAGGGAACCGCAGAGGAGGCTGAACAGCGCAATGAGAGATGTCGTGGAGAAAGAAGTTCTCAAACTTCTTCACGCTGGGATCATTTACCCAGTTCCCTATAGTGAATGGGTGAGCCCCGTTCAATGCGTACCCAAGAAGGGAGGAATGACGACAGCCCCCAATGAGTTCGGTGAGCAGATTGCTCAATGCCTTCCCACAGAGTGGAGGATGTGCATAGATTATAGGAAGCTCAACAAGGTTACAAAGAAGGATCACTTCCCGCTCCCGTTCATCGATGAGATGCTCGAGCGGCTGGCAAATCACTCCTTCTTTTGTTTCCTTGATGGATATTCCGGTTACCATCAAATCCCTATCCACCCTGATGACCAAAACAAGACCACTTTCACCTGCCCTTACGGAACCTATGCTTATCGGAGAATGTCTTTCAGGTTGTGCAATGCACCCGCGTCTTTCCAAAGGTGCATGATGTCTATCTTCTCAGACATGATCAAGCAGATCATGGAGGTTTTCATGGACGATTTCTCCGTCTATGGTAAAACTTTCAATGAATGCCTCAGGAATTTAGACAAGGTCTTGCAAAGGTGTCATGAGAAGGACTTGATACTCAATTGGGAAAATGCCATTTCATGGTGAGAGAGGGCATTGTGTTAGGACACCTCGTGTCCGAACGGGGGATAGAAGTAGATCGTGCCAAGATCGAGGTAATAGAAAAGCTTCCCCCTCCTGTTAATGTCAACGGCATCCGTAGCTTCCTCAGCCATGCTGGGTTCTACCAACAGTTCATTAAGGACTTCTCGCAGGTAGCTAGACCCCGTACCAATCTCTTGGCCAAGGATGCGCCCTTTGAATTCACAGAGGAGTGTATGGAATCTTTTCTCACCCTAAAAAAGGCACTCATCTCCGCCCCAGTCATCCAACCTCCCGACTGGACGCTGCCTTTTGAGATCATGTGTGATGCTAGTGATTATGCTGTAGGGGCCGTCTTAGGCCAAACTAAGGATAAGAAACATCATGCTATAGCCTATGCTAGCAAAACCATGACAGGAGCCCAGCTGAATTATGCCACTACCGAGAAAGAGCTCCTTGCTATTGTCTTCGCTATAGACAAGTTTAGATACTACTTAGTGGGAGCCAAGGTAATAGTTTATACTGATCATGCTGCTCTCAAATACCTGCTCACTAAGAAAGATGCTAAACCCCACCTGATTAGATGGATTCTGCTCCTTCAAGAATTTGATTTAGAAATAAGGGATAAAAAGGGAGTAGAAAATTCTGTTGCGGATCATTTGTCTCGTATGCGTACTACTAACCTGCAGGAAGCACCCATCAATGATTCCCTACCAGACGACATGTTTCTGAAGGTCACGGATAGTAACCCCTGGTATGCAAACATTGTGAATTATCTGGTTACTGGGTACATACCCCCGGGAGCCGATAAGAAGAAACTGCTTTATGCGGCAAAAAGACACATATGGGAAGATCTGTACCTTTATAAAGTTTGCGTTGATGGATTGTTGAGGAGATGTGTACCGCATACTGAAGGAATACAAATCATTGAGAAGTGCCATGCTGGATCATATGGTGGCCACTATGGCACTTACCGTACACATGCTAAAATCTGGCAAAGTGGGTTCTTTTGGCTGACTATGTATGACGACACGAGAAATTTCATCCGAAAATGCAAAGCTTGCCAAAAGCACGGATGAATTACTACCAGAGATGCAATGCCCCTACATGATAATATGCAAGTGGAGCTTTTTGACGTATGGGGTATTGATTTCATGGGCCCGTTCCCAAGGTCTGATGGAGCTGAGTATATCTTAGTGGCAGTCGACTATGTGTCAAAATGGGTGGAAGCTATAGCTTGCAAGTCGGCTGATGCCAAGCACTCTATAAGGATGTTCAACGAAGTGATATTCCCCCGCTTCGGTATTCCAAGGATGGTAATTAGCGATGGGTGATCCCACTTCACTGATACCGGTTTTAGAAGATTCCTGAAGAAACAAGGGATCCAACACAGTGTTGCTACTCCATACCACCCCCAGTCTAATGGCCAAGCAGAAACCTCCAATAAGCAGATCAAGAACATCCTACAAAAACAGTACAGGAGGCTGGCAGAGCTTGGAAGAAACATCTCACCGATGCCTTGTGGGCCTATCGAACAGCTTACAAAACTCCATTGGGAATGTGCCCATATCAATTGGTATATGGAAAGACGTGCCACCTACCAGTGGAAGTGGAACATAAAGCTCATTGGGCAATAAAAAGGTTTAATCTGGATTTCCTGAAGTCCGGAAGGAATAGGCAGAAGCAATTAGCAGAATTGGATGAATGGAGAGAAAAAGCCTATCACAGTGTGTTGACGCGAAAATAGGACGTCACCTCCGCGCGCAGCACACGTGACTCCCCGGTCTGTAGCGAGGCGTGCCAGCGAATCTGACCTGTTGATTGACAATGGAAAATCGGCTGGAGAGCCGATGGCCTTTTGATAAAATCGTAACAGCTTAGATAGCCGATACGGGGCAAAACAGATCGGCTGGATCAGCCGATATGATCACGTAGGCAGAGCGTAAGCTACCAGAGGCAACTTAAACAAAGCTACGTGAGCAACACTTGAAACAGATCTGGACGGCTATATGATAATTAAAGTAATAATAATAATGTGATAAAGCCGACAGAAAGTAGTCTCAAGCTGTATAATTGATGATAAAAGCTAGAACAACAAGAATTGAGGTAAAACTTGCTAATCTAGCTGATATCGATAATTTGGTGAATAAACCTAGACGAAACCACAGCGATGCGCCCGGTGGTTAAAGCCAAGAGATTACTCGGTAAAGCGGAACTCACCAGCAAGCCGGAGATCGAAGCGATGCAGCCCGACGAGTTTGTGAGAACTCGTGAAAGAGAAAAGGTACGAAGGCGAAGTCACTGAAAAGTAGATGCAATAAAGTAAATGCGATAAAGTAGATCCAAGAATTGGTAAAGGGGTGCCCGGAGGCAGTTTTGATATTGATCGTGTGATGATTTACAATGAACGCATACCCTTTATATTTATAGAGCTGCTGGACCTAGGATCTGGCGTGCGACTCACGTAAAAGAAAGCAAACTCTTGACTAATTAGGACTAAGACTCGCACAAGACTTCCCTAATACTAAGATACATAGACTCTACGTTCCCTTGTGTAGAATCCTTGCTAATTAAACTTCCTCCGCTCTTGAATCCCTTTCGGCCAAGGTAAATGAGTTAGGAAATATTTTATCTGAATAGGCTGGCAGCATCACGTGGCTATCCAATGCTTCAATTATTTCCGTAAGCTGCCATGCAACCTTTCTTTCTTAAATACGCATGTGTGTTGGCCTGCTATCTTTAATATCTTTCTTTATTCTACTATTTTTGGCTGTCTTATTGCCCTGCCGATAGCCCCATGGACGCACGCACTCTGGCCACTGCTGGCTGATTTCCTCTGTGCTCCAGCCGATTGCTCTACTTTGCTCCTGCTGGCCGATTGCCCACCTTGCCGATCTTCAGCTCCCCTGCTGATTTCTCTCGATCTCTCTCTCCTGCCGATCGTTCCATCATTCTTTCTCTCTTTATGTAATAAAATAATCCAGCCAGAGTGCTAATCATGTTAGCTAATGAAGACCAGGTTATTTCACGCGGCTTCACATACTTGCGTGCTCCAGCTCCATCGGCCACTCCGACTGCTAGTCAAAAATCGGCTGCATCATTGGTTTCAATTGTTATCGGCTGAGGCTTGGTGACGTGTCATTATGGTAGAAGAGAAACATGCTGCTATCCTGTATGCGTGCACACGAAATATCTTCTATGACTCCTGCATACATACTTCCATTATTATTCTCACTTTCTCTTGTTTTGCCAAGCGCCCTTGCCGATTCCTCTCTATTCTGCTGATTACCAAGCCAATATCATTTGACTCTGGATTTGGTCAAAATCCGGTGTCAACACAAGGCCCCCAGTTTCGGAGTATGAAGGATTCATGCTTCGAAATTCTACAAATCCAGAACCTCCATCTTCTGATCGATACAAACTGCTCCATGAATTTAATACCTAAATCTTCCCGGTGGTGCTTCTTTCATAGCTGATATATATTATAATATCTTGGCTCGTATGAAGAATTAAGATAACTCTGCTCCTTCTGGCTGATCTATCGTTGCATCAAATTTGAACTATCAGCATAACATTCCATGTGAGCCTCATGTGCATCTGAGTTGGTCTTTAAACATCGATCTCAAGACTTTGTATTTGCTTGACCTGCTGATGCTAAGCCGTGGACTCCTTAGAATAAACTTCTTAGAGATTGACTTAGCTTCGCAAACACCGAAATCTCCTCTGGATAAGCCCGGTGTCATCCTTTCTTTCCAGTAGGCTCACAGTGGCGTTAGTTGTAACGACAACATATCAGCTTCTCTTCATATGTCCCTGTATTATATTTTCAACCGATGCATCCTGCAATTTGATCGGCTATGATAAGATTGATTAGCTTTTGAATCCATCAGTCATCCCGAAGCAAGATCAACGTAGCTCCATACTGGCTCCCCTTTGTTTCCTCAGCTACTGCACTTCAAGTTCTGGAACTATGTGTGATCATCGGTGGACTGGAAGCGGGCGCCTTTGAATTGGTCATGCAACTTCACATATCGGCAGTAGTACGTTGCCGAAACGTAGTCATAGAGGAACGACCCATCGCAACAAGATCGCCGACCATCGGCTTCAGTCTAACCTCCTTTGGACTGCCCAAACGTGAGTCACTGGCCAATGGTTAAATAGGTTGCATGATTCTGTTTTGTCGGATCACCACCTTCTTGGAACACGTTCTCCTTGAGCTGGCCAGGTAGCCTTATACTTCAGTAGTTGCGGTGCACCAGAACTGATATGTGTAGTTATCGAGGGATGATCTTCTGATGTGTGGTAACCGAATGATCCTATCAGCAACTCTTTAGCTTTGGGTGATTCCATCGGCAGCCATTGAGCTCAAAACTTCTAACCATCAGCCATAGGCCAATGCTTGTAGCAGGTAATTGATTATGGCCGATGTATTTTCATACACTTTTAAGGCCAACGAGATATTTATTTGGCACCGTATGTCAGCTCCTGGTAATAGAATGATCACTCGAATGTTGCTGACATTTAACTGTGGCCTTGAAGCTAATTATGCAGCCTGTGCTCTTTTCAAATGTCTATACGAGCCGACATTGCACGAGACATCTTGCTCCAATCACCCCTTCAGCTATCATGTTTTGAATAAACTGTTCCTCTGTTTTTCCCGTGATTGGCAACAACACTTGGTAGCTATTAACCTTGCTGCCCAACAATATGTAACTCTCTAACTTCGGCTGGAGTCTTATATCCAATATTCTATAATTGATTCGCGGACTCCCTCCGTCACTTGGTAGCTTATAACAGATCTCCTCGGCTTGATAAACCATCATTTACTTCAAATGGAATGAATTCTTCGAACAGCGGGCATCTTCTTTGTTCAGGCAACTTCGCATTTGGCAGTGGCAAAAACATTGCTGTCCTGTGATCTCAAGTTTTCGTTGCTTAATGAAGACCATCGGCCGTATCCATTAGCCTGATCAGTAACCCGACAAGAGCCTCAACTTTTCTCATATAAATTATTGCCCCAAACTGAGTTGAACTGTCTGTCCATGCTAACAGAAACTATGCCTTGGATAAATGTCTGTTTGAGAGGTCTTCATGGCACCCGGCAACAGAAAAATCGTATGTATTGCCGTTATTAGCTCCAAACGATAATATAGCCTCATCGGTTTCCATCTTTGCCTTTTCTTTCCATGAAGCTCGGTTCACCTCGCCTCTGTTTCCACGTGGGTGATATGGTACTTTAGTGTTTCCATCAGCCATCAGAAAATCTTTCAAAGTTGAATACTAGCCGATTCTTGAGATCTTTGCAGTTGACATATGTATGCTTTTGTACATATCTCTAGGAAAATGTCTGCATATTTCAAGAGATCAGCTTGTGCACCCTCCATCGGCTGAGTGTAATAAAAACTTTTATCTAGTATTGGCCATTGCCGTGAATGAGTCTGGTATCTTTGGCCAATCTATTTTTGCGTCTTGCGTTTCTGATTGGAAGGCACCCAGTATTTTTGACCATCGGTCAAATCATGCAGGCAGAGAGAAACCACTTCCGTCTTTAGTGGATAATTCCAGTAAAGAGGCCCTTATATTTTTTCTGATCTAATCTCCTTCCTTTTGCATCTTCTATTATTCCCACAATATGAAATTCTTTGAACCAAGCAGCCAATATATCTTATCTGAGGTGGATTTTTAACTTGCATTGATCCCATATGCGTCTGCAGGCATGTGCGGCACTGTAGTCGATAGAATAGACTTGTTTGCAATGGCAACCAATGAAATACTTGACCTGGCGCGGCCTTTGACGAACCAGTGTAAGACCTTGACGCTCTAGTTGTGCATGGGATGTATTTTTAAAGGTGCGAACCTTATTAGCCGCTAAGCCTAAAAAGAACTATCTTCATGTGTCTTCTGGAATTCTCTTTCGCAATTGATTTCGGCACAAGATACCTTTGGAATGATCAGTCGATAGGCACATCTTGTTGGCTTTTGGCATTAATATCCTGGATCCTGATTCATTAATCTCCTCACAATTTATCATGGCAGCTTTAGATGTTTGCTTCTGGCCGTCGATTTCAACCATATCTCTAGCTTAGCCGATAGGATCGGCTTTCTTACTTGCTCAATCATTTGTTGGAGTTGAGTAGGATCTTGCCGACCTTACTGGCACCATGCCGCGGTAGTGACTCTTCGTGGGAAATAATCTCCTGAATTATGAACAGCTGATGCTTCTTTAACTCTACGCATGAACTTTGTCTTCCAATCCAAATATACCGTGGTCACACGCTGGAATATAGCTGACTAGTAATTCTGCATGTGCATTCTCATAGCATCAGCTCGAAATCCTTGGTATTGTGGATGGTCAGGACCACCGCTGAATCGGGACTGGCTCCCCCTCAGACTGACTCCAACCTCTGGTGACTTTTGTACACTGGCAACTGAGACGTGCCGTCACCACTGCCTACTGAATAATGACTCCCCACGGATAACGCGGCAACGTTGGATCGTAGCAGGAGAGAATATGGTTCGATGCATCTGTAACACCATTGATAGCAGCGGGCGTGATCATCATTATTTGTGCTGAGATTCGCCCCTCATAGCGACGCGCCGATCTCGTCACAAATTATATTCGATGTTGACTTGAATTTGTCAGCCTCCTTGATCAGCCATGAGAAGGCTAATTGCCGTGTCAGGTAACTATCAGCAGTTGTAACTCTTAAAGCAGTCAATTGCTAGATCCATCGACTTTTTCCTGAATCATTGGTAGCTGATTTCCCGCAGTTGAACTTATGGGCAATCGATTTGTATCATAGTGAGCCGATGTATTCTTATCGGCAATCACATCATTGGTTAGAAGTGCGCAGACAGCTGCCATATTCTTTTTTCGCAATGTGAAAGAGCTTCATCATTTGTTTCATACTTGATCCATGCAACTAATAGCAGCAAGTATTTTGCCGATGAGCTGAATAATAGCCAATTCAAGGATTATTCTATGGGCTGTCTATTCTCGTAGTCTTCGATGCTTGAACTCAAGTTTTCCCTTGCTCTGTCTATGTGCACTCCAACAGCACCAGTAACTGCACCATTGGCTGAACTAGTTTGTACTTCCATCGGCGGCAGAACATTAGCCGAAAAATATATTTTTAATTATTTGCTCCTGCATCAGTGCAACTCTTTGGCTCTTTTCCTTCGGCTGTTTTTTGTTCCTTCTGGCAAGCTCCAGGTTTTAAATCATCGGCTCTTATCACCCATGCAAAGTAGTTCTTCTAAAGCCAATTACTGACCAACCGAAATAGTGTCTATGGACCAGTCTCAGGGAACACACACGTATTTTGGATCGATCGGCCCTTTTGAAGAAATAGCCATGAGTTCTATACTGTTCACCATGTTTCATGATTAGCAAATCACAATAACATAACTTGTATTTGCTCGTTTGTAGCCGAATTTATTCATAAGCTGAAAGCTTGTATATTATATAATCTTTTCCATAATATATATGCAGCCGATTGGTGATGGCATCGGCTATCAGCACGTAGTGGAATTTTTCCAAGAATACTTTCTGAATAAATAAATTCCACCAAAAGCCTCCTCCGTTATTTAGCTAGAGGGCCAAATACGTCTGCATGGGTAACATAGAACATTGACCCCAATAAGTACTCTGATTAAATCGGCCCCATATATATTGTCGGTCAGCCTTTCAGGCAGCTTATGTTTCGGAACCACAGAGATGTGCATCGTGGATATGTGCAGCCAATTTGATAATCTTGCATGTCATCAATCATTATGGATCACCCTTTTCACAATTGGCTTGATTCTAAATCCACTTGAGTACCACCGAACCGAGAAAGATAGTCTGATCGGCTTTCTATAACAATGTACGAGACAATACGCTGCCCGATCTCTCATGGGAAATAAACTCTAAACATCTGATATTTTCGTGCTGTAATTTTTTGGAACTTGATCATTCGGCTCTCATGAAAAATGAATTCCAACTAGCCGATGCTTCGAGGGAACACTTTCGGATTCTTGATCTCCATATTTGCAACGGCAAGACATGTCCCACAGCTGACTGAGTAAATAAAATATTTATTAAGGATTTTTGTTCTCTTTCGGCCGATAGCACATCGACTCTTCTTCTGTTACTCCATCATTCTTCTTTTGTTACTCCATCGGCTATCAATCAGCCGATACATGCCGTACATGCGGTATGCGTGTGTCTTTGCCGATGACGCGTTGGCCGAGGTGAAGCTCATTCGGTTAAGATCATATTTGTCAGCCATGCTGTCAAATCGTCTCCTTCATCGGCTAAATAAAACAACTTCATCTGAAGGAACTTACATTTGTTTTGGTGCCAATTGATCTACTCCACTTGCCGCGTAGGGCAGTTATCAGTAGATACATACCGCGTAGGGCGTTAGGCATTGTCGTAGACATGCTTGCTTGATGACGAGTTGGTGCAGATCCGTTCGTTAATTGTAGTCGTTGTCGTCGTCGTTTGAAGAAGTTGATGGCGAGATCGCCAGCATAGAGCTTGATGGCAACTCCTCTGGCGTAGTCAACGAGGAGCGATCGTGCTCTGTCGGCTGACTCTATTGCTCTTCTACAGGCCAATCTCTGCTCTCATCGGCTATATTTTAAATAAAGCAGCCGATATATCTCGTCTCAGTGTCGCGTTCCATGTGCCTTACATGTGCGGCATGCATGTAAAAATAGACTTGTACGTCATCAGCCTTCATCCTAATTAATTTAATCATCAAGCCCATCTGAATAGCATGCACATAGCTGATATCTCGCCGTCTTTTATCAACAAAGAACCTTATTTTAAACAACATGTAGCCAAAACATATATTTTTTGGCTTTCAATCACGAAGCAACATAATGATTGGATAGGCTTTAAATGACATGTGCCCCATCATCCAGCCGATTGGAGATATCAGCTTTAAAATTTCGTACGTATAACTCTAGTTCGCTTGGATCCCATGGAAAATAATCTTGAGGTAGCTGACGCTTCAGGGTAATAGTTTCGGATTCTCGATCGCCCGGATCCCATTGAGAATATCCCTTGAGCAGCCAATTTTCTTGAACAGTATCTCTATGTTTTTGATCACCTGGCTCCCATGGAAAATATCTTCTGAGCAACCAATATTTGCGACTAAATTTTCTGGATAGCATGCAACAAATAATCCAAGAGTCTGCTTCCTACTCTGCTTCTGCTATCCATCCATTGGCCACTTCATCTTTCTTTAGTGGTTCGCCAGCTTGTTTTTCTCTATCTTTGTAATTGGCTGGAACTCCTTCCTCCTGAGTGTCTTCAGAGCTATGTTCTTCTCCATATTGGTTTCCACTTGAAAACTCACAGCCTGGGTTTTGCACTTTGTGATCCGAGACCTCTAACCCATTAATCATCCGGGTACTCAATGTTTCAGCATTAATTCCTTCCTCTTGGTTGTTTACTTCGGATGTATTGATTGGAGAAGGATTTATGCTAGTCTGAACCGAACATGCAAGCTCCTCTGTTTTAACCTTTTCTTGCTGAATAACTATTTGGTCTTGCATATCCGTCACCACTTGTGGTTTTGCGGAACCAAACCGATGAGCCATTGGCAGTGCTTCCTGAGGAACGGGCTGTAGCTGAATATCCTCTATTTCCTGTTGATAGTTCCTTTGTTCTGATTGTTGTAGTTGTCCTGATAGCTGGGAATATTGCAGGCCCCCAGGCCAAGACTGTTGTGTCTTCGGTTGTGGTTGATAAGCTATCGGCTGCTGAACCGATACTTGTGGCTGATATACCATCGACTGTACAGCTGATACTGGCAATTGACAACCTTTTGTTTGTTGTGATCGAACCGATGGCTGTACAGACTGCAGCCCCCCAAGCCAAGATAGTTGAGCACATGGAGCAGTCTACTGTGAACTGTGGGGAATAAATTGCAATCCTTGGGCGGCACCTTGAACACATGTTGATTCTTGAATTTGAGTAGTATCCGCAGGCGTATATCCAAGAGTGATGAACAAATCCTCCTGTGCCAACAGTTGTGGCGTGTATCCAAGAGCGCTGAAAAAACCCCCCTGTGCCAGCGGTAAAGATGTAGAGAGAACCGGTACAGTCTGAGGAGTCTCCATCGGCTGATAAGAATTGTGTTGATGCAAAAATGAGGGCATTAAACAAACATCATAAGCCGATCCAGGGACTGTACTTGTGCTTGCTGTTGTAGTACTTGACGACCCAGGATATATAAATGACGGTTCTTCATAGCTTTGCTGCTGAATTGGATCGTAAGAAAACGCAGTATTAGCCGATGTCGTCGGCTGTTGATAATATGACTGCTCATAACTTTGTTGACGGGCAAACTCAGAGAACGCACTCTTTACGGCATTACTTATAATATCCACCAATATTCTAGATTGACTGCCCATGGCGATGTACTCTTCGAGCCACTCTAGATTCGTTGTGGATATTGTCTTCAGGTCTCACCAGACGATATAATAGGGATTAATCTTCGGGTCCCACTGGGCGTGCCAAAAGTGTGTTGACGCGAAAATAGGATGTCACCTCCGCGCGCAGCACACGTGACTCCCCGGTCTGTAGCGAGGTGTGCTAGCCAATCTGACCTGTTGATTGACAATAGAAAATCGGCTGGAGAGTCGATGGCCTTTTGATAAAATCGTAACAGCTTAGATAGCCGATACGGGGCAGAACAGATCGGCTGGATCAGCCGATATGATGACGTAGGCAGAGCGTAAGCTACCAGAGGCAACTTAAACAGAGCTACGTGAGCAACACTTGAAACAGATCTGGACGGCTATATGGTAATTAAAGTAATAATAATAATGTGATAAAGCCGACAGAAAGCAGTCTCAAGCTGGATAATTGATGATAAAAGCTAGAACAACAAGAATTGAGGTAAAACTTGCTAATCTAGCTGATATCGATAATTTGGTGAATAAACCTAGACGAAACCATAGCGATGCGCCCGGTGGTTAAAGCCTAGAGATTACTCGGTAAAGCGGAACTCACCAGCAAGCCGGAGATTGAAGCGATGCAGCCCGACGAGTTTGCGAGAACTCGTGAAAGAGAAAAGGTACGAAGGCGAAGTCGCCAAAAAGTAGATGCGATAAAGTAGATGTGATAAAGTAGATGCAAGAATTGGTAAAGGGGTGCCCGGAGGCAGTTTTGATATTGATCGTGTGATGATTTACAATGAACGCATACCCTTTATATTTATAGAGCTGCTGGACCTAGGATCTGGCGTGCGACTCATGCAAAAGAAAGCAAACTCTTGACTAATTAGGACTAAGACTCGCACAAGACTTCCCTAATACTAAGATACATAGACTCTACGTTCCCTTGTGTAGAATCCTTGCTAATTAAACTTCCTCCGCTCTTGAATCCCTTTCGGCCAAGGTAAATGAGTTAGGAAATATTTTATCTGAACAGGCTGGCAGCATCACGTGGCTTTCCAATGCTTCAATTATTTCCGTAAGCTGCCATGCAACCTTTCTTTCTTAAATACGCATGTGTGTTGGCCTGCTATCTTTAATATCTTTCTTTATTCTACTATTTTTGGCTGTCTTATTGCCCTTCCGATAGCCCCATGGATGCACGCACTCTGGCCACTGCTGGCTGATTTCCTCTGTGCTCCAGCCGATTGCTCTACTTTGCTCCTACCGGCCGATTGCCCACCTTGCCGATCTTCAGCTCCCCTGCTGATTTCTCTCGATCTCTCTCTCCTGCCGATCGTTCCATCATTCTTTCTCTCTTTATGTAATAAAATAATCCGGCCAGAGTGCTAATCATGTTAGCTAATGAAGACCAGGTTATTTCACGCAGCTTCACATACTTGCGTGCTCCAGCTCCATCGGCCACTTCGATTGCTAGTCAAAAATCGGCTGCATCATTGGCTTCAATTGTTATCGGCTGAGGCTTGGTGACGTGTCATTATGGTAAAAGAGAAACATGCCGCTCTCCTGTATGCGTGCACACGAAATATCTTCTATGACTCCTGCATACATACTTCCATTATTATTCTCACGTTCTCTTGTTTTGCCAAGCGCCCTTGCCGATTCTCCTCTATTCTGCTGATTACCAAGCCAATATCATTTGACTCTGGATTTGGTCCAAATCCGGTGTCAACACAGTGCAAAAATCTATAAAGAGAGAACCAAGAGGTGGCATGATAAGAAAATCAAGAAGAAAGAATTTGCACCGGGTGATAAAGTGCTACTTTTCAACTCCTGGTTCAAGCTATTTGGAAAGGGGAAATTGCGCAGCAAATGGGAAGGACCATTCACAGTAATAGAGGTAGCACCTCATGGAGCTATCACTCTGCAAAATGATGAAGGTAACTGTTTTAAGGTGAATGGCCATCGATTGAAAATCTTCCTCGAGCCGGATGACGTTGAATATGAAGTGATCAACTTCATCGAGAATGGGTACAATAAGTAAAGAGTGTGCCTAACACCAGGTAAGTCCTCTTTTCCCTACTTTCTTTATCCTTTCAAGCTTATTTTCATTTCTTAGAAAAAGACAGTGTGGGGGAGATCCCCACCCTGCAGAATAAAAAGAGGACCCGAGGTACGCAACTTCCCTATCTCACTTCCCTGTACCTTTGAGTTTGTTTTGAATTTCGAAAATCAATCTTTTATCAAACTCAGGAGGTAATTTTCCTATGTCATACATAATTCCTGTGGTTGGTTTGCATATGTTTTATTCCTTCCTTATTATCTTGATGCTCGTGGACCAATATCATTAGGGAACTCATGTTCATCTAAGTAGTTGATGTTTGTGATATGGTTTGATGATATGATCTTCACTCTTTATGCTTGAGTGCTTGGGATTTTTATTTGAAAATCATGAAAACCCTTTGCAAAGCTCCTCTTTGATATGCCACCGTCCTACTAAAGCCATATGATGTTCATAGTTGAAAACCTTCTACTCATATGCTGCTTGTCATTGCATTGAGCTTTGTCAAATCCTGTGACCCTTGTGAGAATTGTTTTCATTACTTTCATGATCAAGATTCATGTGCACACCCATTTCCCCCTTGCTATGCTTCTACACTGGAAGTTAGCATTGTATCATTCATCCATTTCATAAAAATAAAGCTCCACATGTGGTGTGACACCTCCCTCCAAAAGTATCCTTCAAAAAGAGACATGGGCTAAAAAAAGAAGAAGAAAGAAAGAATAGCCCATGTCCAAAAAAAGGAGAAATAGGAGAGAGATGAGATCATGCAAAAAGGAGTCCCATAATATAGATGGTAATAACTAGTGTCCATTCCGGAGCTAGTATCCACCTTACCATCTATCAACTCTCATCATACATGTATGGTAATATCTAGCACCCATTCCGGGCCTAGTATCCACCTTACCATACCCACCATATCCATACACATGCACATCTTGATCTGACTGTATGATTCGATTTTCTCTGTGGATCCATTCTTTGACTTTGCAATATATGTGATACAAGTACGCCTTATCCTTTATCCTACCCTGAGCTCCACATATAGCCATCATTAGAAGTAGGATGAAGAAAGGCAATCTAATGCCTTGGTGAGGACATATATACATCGAGCGATCCGAGAGAATCGAATGAGGAGCTAAGCAAAGGTTTTCTTTGAAAATTTATTACAAAACCCCAAGTTACTTGACATGATGAGCAGGAGTGATTTGATTCATGACCGTTTCATTCTTCAACTACCCAAGATAGCATGATAGACACTTCACAAAGTTCACAAGTGCAAGGTATAGTTTGGAATATCTCTTATGCTTACTTCATACCTACGGATATCATGTCTCACTTTGATCTTGTTCTTCCCTTCACTCGGGACGAGCAAAGGTCAAGTGTGGGGGTATTTGTTGACGGTTGTTTTTCACCCACTTTTTACTTGTCAAACATGTACCTTTTGGCATGGAAAATGATCATCAGCACTAGAATAGGGCTTAAACTAATCATTTCCACAAGTGGTGGTGATTATGCATATACAGGTGATTAGCACTAGAAAGAGGAGTAAAAGCACAAGTCTTTGATCCAAGTACTTCAAGACCAGCCAATGTGGGGATGCCACCTAGGATTCACCTGGATCACTGACGTCATCAATCCAAGAGAGGCAAGCCCGATGAATCACGAAGCGCCACATGGACATCACATGGATTCAAGGGCCCACTTATCCCCCAAAACCATTGGGAAACTTGGCATGCACGGAGGACAAGCATCAGGGCCCACCAGTCAGCCACCACGAAGAAGCACAGGGCGCCACGTGGCCCCGTGGTTTCGGCCGAACCGTGGATCAGCCGAACCGCCTTTGGTTCGGCTGATCCCGGCCTTCCACGTGGCAGCCCCTGATTGGTCCCTGGTTGTGATCCTGGGTGTTTTGGAGCACTTGGAGCCCCGAAGCAAGCCACTCCTAGGAGGGGAGGGGCTCTCTTTTGGAACACACACTTCTCCTCCTCCTCTTCATTTTGGCTTGGAGCCTCTCTCTTTAGGAGAGGTGAGCTCTTTGTATAGGATTAGTGCTAGGAAGTGAGGTGGGAGGCTTGAGGACATGTCATGTTCATGACATCTTCCTCAAGAACGATCCTCAGCGGTGCCTTTGTTCTTCAACTAGACTAAAGTGAGTATTTCGACATTTCCTATTTAGACTAAAGCCGTATGCATGCTTAGTTGCTTTGTTCTTGTGTTCTTCATTTGTTCTTGGTTTAGAGGCTTGTGTTCTTTGAACACAACCCTTTCGATCCAGTAGACTTAGATCATAAGTTTGCATCTAGTTTGCCAGCTTGTCTATTAGAGTAAAGTGAAGCTCCTGCATGTTTCTAGTTAGATCAAAGTGCATTCGTGATCTTGCATGAGTGATAGAGCATACCTTGAGCTAGTGCCAGTATCTCCCTCGCGGATTCATAGTAATAGTCAGTGGTGTAGACGTGGTGTCTGGACCATAAGCTATCCTTCGAAGACCACGTACGTTCGTAGCGTAGAGGTAGGCCGCAATGGTGACAGCCTGTTGGACCCTTTGCAAACCCTCTGCGTCGCGTACTGAGTTGGGCTCATTGCCAGCACATTGGCCTCTCCCTAAAAAGTTAGGATGTGCCTAGCGCCCGAAGTGAGTGTTATACCTGAGAGAACGTAACTAGACTCTGCGCTCGGTCGAGGCAGATCCTTTCTACCTATCCTATCAATCAATGTTGTGTCCTTGGATCATCTATACTGGAGTAGGAGATAGTGCACACCGTTCCTTGGATTCGATACCCTTGGAATACTCCCTTCCTTGGGGAAGTGCTACAGCGGTATTTCCGTGCACTTGCGGTATACCCAGTTGCTCTTATACGCTCCCTCTAGGTGTACAACTAGTGGTGACGTTAAGAAACGCCAACAATTATATAGTTACTATTCTTCATAAATAGTAATTAATCTTCAAGATTTATGCATGAACTTCATGATTCTTGCAACAAATATCTACATGATCTAAGTAAACAAGTGGTACACCTTCATGATAAATTCAATAACTAATCATCAAGTTGATTCCTTCTAGGTACAACTTAAGAGATTTCAGATCTAAATATGATTAAACATATGCTCCCCCTCATAACGACATCCTTTGAACTTTAGTGTTCAAAAATGTCTGAGTCACATTCTTCATAAATGTGCATTAGTCCTTCGAAGATTTAACTTGTAATTCTTCTAGATTATATTAGGAGCAATGCTTCAAGCATTAGTAACCACTTTATTTGACTATGCAACACAAAATAAAACTATCCTTTCAGAGGAATTTGGGGATAATAATTTACTAAATTTCATATCTTATAGATATTACATTTCAAACTTCAATGTTTGATTAATAACAACTATATATAAGTGGATATTAAGTTAACACCAATGATATATTCGGTAGATCTTCTAAAGTTAGCTTATTCCATACTTCCACTTAAGATAATCAGTCTTTAGTTGACATTTGAGGGGATAAATCAAATTGCCAGTCACCAATATATATACCTTCTATGGTATGTGAGGATATATGTTATCAATGCTAGCTAGATACATATGCACTTACATGTGCTTCCATGGTACATTTAGGACCATATAATTTCTCACTATATTCGTAACTCAATCACTTGGGTCTGTGTGAATTTTCATTCATATCTTCAAGATTATTGGTGTTCATTCAAGAATTGACTGATTAGTCATTCATTGACTATATCCTTCAAGGATTTTTCTAATTCTTCGAGAATAATATTTCTCTTATGTGAGAAATTCCCTCATGCAATCTATGAGGAATTGCTCTTCTAGAGACTATTAATATTCATTCAGGAATATTATCAACCTTAGACATTTAGTACTTAGTATGAGATTTAATTTCTATTATTTTCATCTTTTATTCCTTCGAGGAATGATGAATCCTTCAAGGATCATCTCTTATGGATTTTCGAAATCTATCAAATAACTGCATAATATATATTTCAGTGTATTATTTCCATATGCCAGATAAGTAGCGGAATTTTGATTCATACATAATGGGAGTTTACTAGCCTTTTGAAAGACTTATGAACCATTATATTTCACCATGTCATTATTTCATAATGATTCATCCAATTTGAACTCCCAATTCCAAATATTTCTACATGGTTCAACCTCAATTGCATTCTTCAATTTGACCCAACATTATTGCTTCATGCAACTCTGCCATGGACTTTATTTATGGATCCATATTCATGTTAGAGAAATATTTGCAATAATATAGGTAATATGTTGTCGACATTCATTCTTTTCTCTCTCATATCTTCAGGACAAGACTATGATATAGTCAACTAGTATCTGCTATCCCAACACAAAATACTAAGCGTGCTTTATAGTGTTAGGCATTCATCTTGTTGGCGGTCGATTTCCATCAACCTAGCCACATGTTTACCTTCTGTCACACCCGAATTTAAAGGCAAATTCGAATGCTCATATTATATGTGCGCCAGGATCAAAGTTCACACATATAATGTCTCAGTGATAACCAAAACGCAATGCCAAAGCGAAAAAGAGAGTATTATAACCATTACATGACCGAATGTCTCATAGACGTATTATCAGAGCGAACAACTAGCAGTGGATCATCAGATGGTAACTCCACAGGCAGCTGACTGGTGGCACGTACGCCTAGTACTTCTCATCAACCTTCAAGTCTGAGCAGCAATCCGGGTTGTGTCATTGCAATAATAAAACAAGCGTGAGCACATGCCGCACTCAGCAAGCGGAAACATAACATAACATGCAAGGCTTTATAGTGGAGGCTGATAGGGTTAAGCATTCAGCATTTTAGTTGGTCAAGTTTTATTAGCAACATAATTACTAACAAGTGTAAGTTTATACCAAACCCACAATTAGCATAAGAGAATAACAACATAAGTAAAGATGGATGCATCAAGTTAATCATTGACTTCCATAAGTTATTCATGTGAGGGTCCAGGCCGCTCTTGACCATGAGCACGGCTAATCGATTAGTTTCAAACACTCTGCAGAGGTTGTACACTTTCACCACAAGTCGCGTAAAAGTTCTAGGAATTTTAAACCCAACCACGCGATGCTAGCTAGGCATCATATCACACTACCGAGGTGTGATTGCATAGGGACGCTACGAGGCCTTTACAAAGTTCCCCCAATGTGAAGCAACCCGCGAAGGTTCCGAGTCGTTGTAGAGTATAAAGTCCCCTAGTAAGACCGTGTCTTAGCAAAGCTCACTCCCTACTAGAGCGAGTCTATACCCCACTGGCGCTCCCCCTTGCCCTTATCAGGTAAGATCACCCCAACACTAGAGTCACTAATTAATTAGCCAAGGCAGAGCCATGTACCCTTGTGGTTCCACTGTTATCCTGGGTGGTCGCTCCATGTTCTAATTAAACAAGGTGATCTTGTATTAATGAAGGTATAGCATAAATAAATCAAGTTTCATAAAGGTTCATTAATACCATCCACCAAGTTAAGCATAGCGCGAGCTACCCAACAATAAATTAAATACCCAGGTTGATCAAGGTAAAGGGATAAAAATAATCTAGTCATGTCCTTAAAAAGGGTCCCATCAATTTAATGCAGACAAAAGTAAGAACAGTGAATTAAATGCATGTTGTATAGGTAAACGGGTATGCATCAAGGTAGACTTGCCTTCAACAGATCCCTGTTGCTGTTCAGACACTTGAGCTTCTGGGTCTTCAAATCCTCCAAACGTTCTCTACGCATCACATCAAGTACACACAAGCAAATAATGGAATAAAAATAAGAAACAATCGCCAAACAGTAAGACCAAAACAACACAGGGGTGAAAAGCTATTCTACTCTTCGATACGATCGTTTGGACATAAAGAACACGAAAAACGGAGTTAAAATGGAGAAGATATGGTTGAAAGAAGATTGAAGGGTATAACTGTGAAGAAACTAAGCTTACAGGGACCTATCTGCAAGAAACCGAGGGCTTAATCATAAAGAAACTTGAAAATAGAGGGGTTTGGTTGAAAAACTAAAGCTGTGGACCTCGGGCACTATTTTTATAAACACCAGGGGTTAAAACAAAAAGAAAAGGACTGATTTGAAAGGGTTTCTATATGGTGGAAGGACCGGCTTGGAATTTTGAAAAGGTTGAGGTTGTTTTTGCAAAACCACGCGGTCAAGCGGGGATTAGACTTGTTTGACCGGTATGTTGGACCGGTTGACTCGATCTGGGGCGCTGGTTTCAGATCGGACGGCCGAGGAGCTGCGCGTGCGAAGGGCGGCGGCGCGGACACCGGCGAGCGGCGGCGCAGGAGCAAAACACGTCAGCGAGCTTGCGATCTCGAGCTGGGGTGCTCGGATGATGACGGGAAGCGGACGGGAAGGTAGCTAGGACCACGGCGATTCGTTCTAGGGCTCCAGGGAAGCCAGACGGGCGACGACGACGGCACAAGGCTCGGAGGGGCGGCCGGCGGCGAAAAGAGAACTCCGGCGAGCTTTTGCGCATGGAACAGAGTGCCTGGACGACAACAAGCGGCTTCATGGGGTTCCTCACCTCCTTGCACAGCTTCAGGATGGCTTCTCGACGACGGAGCGGCGGCGGGACGGTGGATTGGCTTGCGGCGGCGGTTAGGGTTAGGCGCGGCTGCAGGAGCTCAAGGCGGCGACGACTTGGGATTTGAGGAGAAGGCGCGGTGCGGCGCGACTTATAAAGGGGCTGGTGAAGCTGTCGTGGAGGGGCAGGACGACTTGGAGGCGGGGATGGCCGGGAGTCCTCCTTGGACACGGCGGCGCTGCGGAGGGAGTTCGGGTCGGGGACGGGAGGAAGGGGATGACGGGGATGGCCCACTTGGCAGCGACCGAGGGCGGGGCGGGAGAAGACGTGCCGCGCTGGGTCGCGACTTGACTGGGCCGGGGCGAAAAGGCGGACGGCCGAAAAAGAAGGAGGGGCACCACTAGACTTCAGCGGCTGGGCCGAAAACGAAAACGGGCCAGAGGAGGTAGAGAGGTAGGGAAAGGTTTTAAAAAGCTTTTGAAAATTTGAAAGGGATTCAAACACTATGAATTCAAATTCAAATTTGAATTCAGCCATTCAAAAACAATGCTCCAACATGTATGCAACATTAAACTCCTATATTTATTTAATTAATTTTCAAAAATATATTTAAATGCCTAAAAATTCAAATACACCTTATAATCCTTAATAACAAAGCCTCGTTTCTAATCAAATTTTATTAAAACAAATTTTTGTAAAATTAGGGTGTTACACCTTCTATGTTGGTATTAATTTGTTATTCACACTAACAATCCTAACCCTCATTATATGTCAAGTTCGCACTCGCATGTGGTATTTGGAGTTTATTGTTTACACAGGAATCAAGAGCCTAAATGAGGACTTCCGGGTAAAGTTCATCAAGGGTTTTACAAGGTGATCACGGACCCCGGGACAAGTCAAGATACAAGATGAACATGACTCCAAGTGAACCAAGGACTAAAGCATGAAGCCGAGAAATGTTGATGACCTAGACGGAAGATGCGGGAGTTCATACGCCAAGCACCCTTATCTAAACCGCAAGGAAAATGACGTCAAGGGCCCACATGTAACTCGACAAAAGTTCTAGAAAACACGAGAAGCAACGAGGAGGAAGCCGGGGCCGAATTGGGCCCAGGCCGGCTGGCCCAGCCCACTTCGGGCCCGGTTCGGCGCCCCCTTTGACCTAGGTGATCTTCGAGCTAGTTATAGCCCCCGTGCCTCGAGCCACGCATCAAGCAATTCGTCATCTGCCGCCGAGGAGCAGAGAAGAGAGGGACACCCTTCCGGAGAGGAGAGGGTCGAGATGGTTGACTAGAGTTTCCCTAGCCGACGTGGGAACCTTGCATGGAAGACCACGTCGGAGTTCTAGAAGCTAAGGATCAAGATCAAGGTAGGATCCCGGTGGTGATCTTGTCCATGTATCATACTTCACGTTGAATTTGCAAGATTGAATCCGATTTCTAGCGATCAAGTGCTTTCTTTACGACTTTGTCTTTGCTTGGGTTTTCTTATTCTCCGATCTATTCCGCGGATAGATTGCATAGGATGTTCTTATAGCCATGGTGGCTAGAGGTGCATACCTGACTTACCGAGCATCTTCAACATGTTCCTCATGAATGTGCTCTTAGGTTCACCTACATAATAAGCAGGACATCGTGACAGGATGTTGATCACGTGTACGGTAGGTGCCTTTGAGGGTTGGAACGGAAGCCATGATTTAAAGAGGCTTTTAATGAGATTCATTTGCTTTATCCTTCTTGGTTTTGGAACTCCAACAAAAGACCCGATCCAATCTCTAGATTGGTTTTACCTCCTCTTTCTTTTGCTACCTCCGGTGTTTAGTAGATTAGATGAGTTTTCATGGTTCTTCCTTAGATTAGATTCCAAAACCCCTTTCAAGATCAAAGTGTTTTCCGCTTATTTGATTGGATCTTGTGTTACACATTGTTCCACGGATTCGATACCTTGGGTTCACCACTCAAGGGAAGAAGGGTCCCTTGACTACGACGGAGGATTTGTCCGCTTGCAAGTCCAAACGAACTTTGCAACGATAATCAAACGTCAACAAGCCCCCTTTTCTAGCGCCGTTGCGTTTGTGAATATTTTCAGTTTTTCTCTTGATTTTTCTTTTGCATCTCTTAATTTTGATCATCCTCAATAAAAAAAATCAATCTAGGGTTTTGCTAAACCCTAGTTTTCTTTTAGTTTTTGTATATATTTGGCTAACCCTAATGGGAGATGGACGGCTACATCTCCAACAAAAAAAACATATATTTTGTGGATGGTCTAGGAAAATTTTGCAGGCAAAGGTGACGTGCAACACGAAGATCTGAAAGCGGAGGCCGGACATCATCGGAATCTCCAAGAGAAACTCCACCTACAAGATCAAAATGAGATCAACCTCATCCTCCACTCATCCTAGGGAGATCGTTCCTCAAGACCGTCGGAGCAACAATCGACGTCGGCAAGGGGGAGATCATGTGATGGCGAGAGGAGTGCATTCAAGTTAACCACGATTCAAGGTATGTAACGTGGTCAATATAAAATACATTCTACCTCATCGTTACATCGGAAGAGAGGAGCCAAAGGAGAACAAAGCGAAGGAGACACAAAAGATGTTGCATCCGTCAAGACCAAGAATCAACACCCGCTTGTGAAGACCAAAAAGATGACTAAGCCGAAGAATAAACATACACCAAGGTCAAGGATGGTGTAGAAGTGGGGTCCCTAAGATTGCAACGCCCACAAAGAGCGTTGATCCGAAGTGAAGAAGAGAAGAAGTCTAGCTATAGACTATAAACGAAGAGCTTTGCGGGAGGCAACCCATTCGTCGAGTCAAGAATAAGCTACCGGGAGGACAACCCGATCAAGAACAAAGCTACCGAGAGGACAACCCGGAAGATTTCCGAATTTCAAGTAAGTGAGTCTTAGAATTTGCTATGCAAAATATTTTATTAACTCTTAAGTGGTTGAACAAGTTTCGGAGAACCTTTTATTTGCTCGGTCGTTTTATTTGGATTTTTCGATCTTAAACCAATGACATGAGCCATCCCATGATTTATTTGCTTCTTTTCGAGAAACCCGTACCAAAAATTCAGATTCTATCCAAGCCTTTCATCCTCTCCATGATGTTAAGGTTGGCTAGTTTTTCATGTTAAAAACATACGAGAAGAGCCTTGCCATGTTCCTTAATGGTTTTTAATCTTTGACGCATGGCCGGACTTGTGTGAACCTTGTATTTTTGGTTTCTTTCAACTTGACATCCATTGGTTTCTCTAGAATTAGAATTTTTTCTAAGCCCCATTGAATTTATTTTTATTCAAAATCTCTCTCTCTCATGTTTGGCTAAAATTAGAACCTAAACCTTGCCCCCACGGTCAAGTCGGAGGAGCTTGGCTTGGAAATTCTTATACATTGGCACCGGTCATTAGTGAAGGGGTGTCGTGCCTCTCATTCCGTCTTGAAGATAAAGAGCAACTAGTTCCTTATGGAGATATTGGAGAACTACTCGATTACAAGAAGGAAGCCCCGGAGCAAGTTAATGTCCAAGAAAATATGTTAGAAGGAATTTTAGGAATGATTTCGGGAGAAGATGACAAGGAACCCAAAATTTCTCCTTGTCGGGATTTCTTTGGGATCGAGTACATGAAGCAAGGAAAATTCATTAGTGGAGATGAGAGGAGAAGGTACAAGTTGACAAAGATTAATGTTCCTCTTCCCAACATGAGGTTGAGATTGAATGAAGACAAAATTGGTTAGAGGAAGGATTTCTTGTACTGGCAAAGAAGATTAAGAACAAGGTAAGTCAACGTGTCAATTAAAATTTTAAGACTAATGTTTTGTGGAGATTTGTTTGTTCAAGCAATAGGAATTGGAAGCAATCACGATGCCCTCGAAATCACAAGATCAAGCTCTTCAACATCTTCAAAGTCTGTTCGCACCAAGTTTTGCACAGCTTCATGGGAAGAACAATAGGATATCCTTGGATATTTAGAAGCCCCACAAAGTTACACTTCCAATGAGTCAAGAATCAAATCGATCGGAGGTTCCTACAAGCGGATATGGCCGAATCACCGATGATTGCACGTCCTGAAAATTTCTGGACAGCAAGCAAAGCTGAAGTGAAACGGCCATAATTCCCTCATTTGGACTCCGATTAAGATGGATGAGTACCCGTTGGAATGGTAATTTTATAAATTTTTCAATAGAATCATAGTTTGGTATATGTTCTGTTATGTATACAGGGGGAAATCTAAAGAAGAAGCAGCTGCAATACGATGAGAACAAGATGGCGGAGGTGAGGACGACAACAACGAAGAGGAGCTTAGGGAATGCTTCCATTAGACCACTCATGAAGAAATTCAGAGGCTTGGAACAAAACAAAGACCCCTGGAGCATTGGAAAATGAAGACATGAGTTGGCGGCATCCGACGCAAGGAGATGTTTGAAGAAGACCACAATGGACTACACACATAAGACAACATCCAATGGCGCGGATATTTTTGGGCTCTCACATGAAGGATCATGGAACTACATGAAGACATTTAAGACATGTGTGAAGCCCCGCAAATAAAGGAAAATTGTGGAAGAGGGATCATCCTCCGCGGCCCAAGACGAAGGAGAGGCTGCACATCAAGATAATAAACGACCACATGGAGGGATTCCGATGCCACCACCATATGGAGGAAGTATGCCAATGCAAGCATGGGGAATGGGGCAGCCACGTCACCACATCTTCCACCATACATGCTTCCTAACAAAGTTTTCATGACACCTCATCCAAACCAATGCAAGTCAAATGGAAGAAGGGACCGCAAACATTGCGTATCAAATTGGTCGCCTTCACATATCACCGCCAGAATAATTTCAAGGAAGATCGGCGCAACCATGCTACAAGCAAGATCATCAATATCAACCACCGTAAGATGAAGAATGAAGAGGGAAGAAGAAGAAAAATAATAATGATGCCTTCAACTTCGGTTTGATTTTCCCTCTTTCCTTTTCTTTATTTTCAGCTTGTATGCAAGTTTATATATGCATAGCATTTTCTATTTTTATTTTCAGCATGTGTGTTAGTAGTAGTTCTTGCTTTAAATCAACATGAATAAAGTCTGCCACCAAGTTTATCACCTTTAGTGAAGATAATAAGTTGATGCCATGTTGATATATGATGAAAGTTACTGCTTTGGTCATCTTTGTGCTTGTTTTATGCATGTTTAAGCTAGTGCTCTCTTTTAATATGAATCTGAAATGTAATTAAATGCTAGCCTAATCTTGTGTGGAGGTTATGATAACTCAAGTCCCATAGTTCTTTTTCGTTGCTCTCAATTTTGAATGAATCAAAGAACCTTTTTATTCTCAAAAAGTTATGCTAACCTTGTCATGAGTACCGCTTGCATTTTGCTCTACCCATCCAAAGCCCAAACATACTTGAGTGCAAAACATTAGTATATACAAGATTTATTTTTGGGTGCATTAATTCAAGGCCTGATTTCTCTGGCCCGAGACTAAGAAGCTGGTCATTCCGTTTTTGCGTATCGTTCTTTATGCTAGCATCTTCTATCCGTGCATTGTGAGTTTCCACATTGGGAATTTCGCAAACCTCGCCGGATATCCAACCACAAAACCCAAACGTATCTTTTTTTTGTGTTCACCTCCTTGACCACAACCCAATATATGAGTATGGATGAATATTTTGAGGAAGATTACAAGGAAGGTGCTTCAAGTGAGTAAGAGAGAATTCCGAAAGGATCCCTAGAAGATTTTTCGTGTATCTCTCTCTAAGAAAATATGAGAGCTTCAATTCCCACCTTGGCATTTTTATCACCTCTTTTGCCCGAGGACGAGCAAACGTCTAAGCATGGGGGGTTGCCAAGGAAGTGCTAGTATAGTCTAGAGTTCAAGGGGAGCAAATAAAAAAGAAGAAGAAAGAAAAAAAGAGAGAAAAAGTATGATGAAAGAAAAAAATGAAAAAGAAGAAAAAAGTATGATGAGAAAAAGAAAGAAAGAAGAAGAAAAAATAATAAAGCTCCCCGGTTCTCTAGCTATGTTTAGTGCTTTTTGAGTTTTCAAGAGGATTCAAGATCAAGACCCATACTCATCTTTCCAACCATGTGCAATCCGATAACGAGGACTTCGTTTGTGCCTTGGGATCACTCTTTGCCATTTGCACATGTCCACCTATCTCAAAAGTGTGTGTATTTTTCTCTCCCCCCTCCTTGATAACATTATTTTTCCAATGACCTTTTTGACGAGTCTCGGTAAGACCATGAGAAGCTTGTCTTGTTTTAATAATATCTCAACTATAATATCTTGGTAGGACTAAACTTTCCTATAGCTCCATATAAGCTTTCCACCATATACTTTGAGAGAGGAAAGGAGTAGAACAAGTAGGCTTGAGAGACTTGATAAGATGAGAGTACATGAGCAAAGTGCAAGATGGTTATTTTTTATCTTGGTAAAGCAATTTTTCTCTTTATCTCATTCTTTATTTTTCAAAATTTCGGAGATTTATTTAAAAGTTTGAGAGCTTGATCAAGTACTTGTGGAAAGAGCTTGAATGATATCTACCTTCCATAAAGATAAAAGTTAGTACATTATGGAACTTTAATGAATATAAAACTAGAGAGCATTATGTTTTCTCATGTATGATCAAGTGTAGGGTTTGAGCATCGAAGGGCAACACTGATATCCATTGAAGGCTTACTCGAGGACGAGCAAGGTTTAAGCATGGGGGGATGTTGGCGGTCGATTTCCGTCAACCTAGCCACATGTTTACCTTCTATGTTGGTATTAATTTTTTATTCACACTAACCATCCTAACCCTCATTATATGTCAAGTTTGCACTCGCATGTGGTATTTGGAGTTTATTGTTTACACAGGAATCAAGAGCCTAAATGAGGACTTCCGGGTAAAGTTCATCAAGGGTTTTACAAGGTGATCACGGACCCCGGGACAAGTCAAGATACAAGATGAACATGAATCCAAATGAACCAAGGACTAAAGCATGAAGCCGAGAAATGCTGAGGACCTAGACGGAAGATGCGGGACTTCATACGCCAAGCACCCTTATCTAAACCGCGAGGAAAATGACGTCAAGGGCCCACAAGCAACTCGGCAAAAGTTCTAGAAAACACGAGAAGCAACGAGGAGGAAGCCGAGGCCGAACTGGGCCGAATTGGGCCCAGGCCGACCGGCCCAGCCCACTTCGGGCCCGGTTCGGCATGCCCTTTGGCCTAGGTGATCTCCAGGCTATTTATAGCCCCCGTACCTCGAGCCACGCGTCAAGCAATTCGTCATCCGCCGCCGAGGAGCAGAGAAGAGAGGGACACCCTTCTAGAGAGGAGAGGGTCGAGATGGTTGACTAGGGTTTCCCTAGCCGACGTGGTAACCTTGCATGGAAGACCACGTCGGAGTTCTAGAAGCTAGGGATCAAGATCAAGGTAGGATCCCGGTGGTGATCTTGTCCATGTCTCATACTTCATGTTGAATTTGCAAGATTGAATCCGATTTCTAGCGATCAAGTGCTTTCTTTATGACTTTGTCTTCGCTTTTGTTTTCTTATTCTCCGATCTATTCCGCGGATAGATTGCATAGGATGTTCTTGTAGCCATGGTGGCTAGAGGTGCATACCTGACTTACCAAGCATCTTCAACACGTTCCTCGTGAAAGTGCTCTTAGGTTCACCTACACAATAAGCGGGACATCGTGACAGGATGTTGATCACGTGTACGGTAGGTGCCTTTGAGGGTTGGAACGGAAGCCACGATTTAAAGAGGCTTTTAATGAGATTCATTTGCTTTATCCTTCTTGGTTTTGGAACTCCAACAAAAGACTCGATCCAATCTCTAGATTGGTTTTACCTCCTCTTTCTCTTGCTACCTCCGGTGTTTAGTAGATTAGATGAGTTTTCATGGTTCTTCCTTAGATTAGATGCAAAAACCCCTTTCAAGATCAAAGCGTTTTCCGCTTATTAGATTGGATCTTGCATTACACATTGTTCCACGGATTCGATACCTTGGGTTCACCACTCAAGGGAAGAAGGGTCCCTTGACTACGACGGAGGATTTGTCCGCTTGAAGTCCAAACGAACTTTGCAATGATAATCAAACGTCAACACATCTTCAAGATGACCGTTTCTTAGTTTGTGAGGCATTCGACCGTAATGTTCTTCTTTCCAGAATTCTACGGAGATTTCAATAAATTGTTTGACAAGTTCATTTAATCCAAAACCAAGAAGCGTCCTCGTAGATTTTAAATTAATGATCAAGTCATTTGCCATGGTGAGTATATTATTAAATACCTAGAATATACCATGCATAGCATTCTGTTTACTACAAGTAAACTTAACTTATGGTTAAGAACTTCAGGTTGTATCTCCTCATTCACTACGTGAAAAATAGACATTGGTAATGGGCGCGGATGACTATTCGTAATGGGCAAAACGCCCATTACCTTTCAAGCGTTACAAATAAGCCAACAAAGGTAACGGACCGATGCCCGTTACTGATGACATGTAATTGTAACGGGCGTCGAACAAAGACCGTTACCACATCTACTTACCGGTCACTTGAAATGGCTGTTTCTCCGGGCCCACCAGAGCCTTTGGTAACGGGCGCAGACACTGAGCCCGTTACTCATAACATATATTAGTAACGGGTGTCTAACCAAGACCGTTACCGAAACTAGTTACCGGTCACCTGAAATGTCTGTTTCTCTGGGCCCACATGGACCTTTGGTAACGGGTACATAAACAGAGCCCGTTACATGAACTCAATATCGGAGACTTGTCATACTTGTAACAGGTGTTCCAAGTGAAGCCCGTTACTCACGGATCATTTATGCGGCCCGTTACAGTTTTGTCATACAGTTTTGTCATACTTTATGCGGCCCGTTACAGTTTTGTCATACTTGTAACAGGCGTTCCAAGTGAAGCCCGTTACTCACGGATCATTTTTTGTAACGTGCCTTACTTAACACCCATGAACGATACGTAGGGCACCTACAGTAACCTGCCCGTTTTCTGACTGCATCCCGGAACCAGCCAGGATTTGGCAGCCACCAGATCAGGGGCTGCATCCTGGAAACAGCCAGGATTTGGCAGCCACCACAGCAATGCAAGGAGACATCACAAACACATTCTCATCACATATATACACAAGCAAGATCACATATATATACACAATGTGAGATCACATCAAGTTCCTCATCAGATCGACATGCATGCTAAAGTTTCAAGTTCGTCATCGGTGCTTTTTGTTTGGATGGAGTCCTGAGAAAACTGCCTAAACCAGGCAACATCTGACCCCAGCCAAGCAGGTTTCTCAGGCAGTACTAAACTAGCTTGAATGCAGCAAGTTTCAAGTTTGTCAGGCAGTACAATGAACTCACGGTGCACCATTATAGAGGTTGCCATTTCGGTCGAGGATCTTCTTAACAATATACTCGCACAACATCTCCCGAACCGGCTTTAGATCTTCTGTAGAAACATTTAGGGCAGGTTTGAAATCCTGCAAAATAAAATAATTATGAGAATACAAGTACAAATCAGTTTCTAAAATCAAATGGAGAATATGAGCAGAGACAAGGGTGGGAGCATTATCTACTTACAGCAGCCTTCTTGATGTGAGGTATGTCTTCGAGTAGTTTGAACATATTGAATGCCACATGGAATCCATGCAAAAAGGACCCTGATGGCTGCTGAGCACACTGCGCATCGAGGTACCAAAATGACAAGTTAATGCAGTACCAAATTGGTATGAAGGGACCATAAAAAAACATGGGTCTTACAGTGGTATTTGGCTTGTGCTTGAATGTCAGATTGGATTTTAGCTTTTTCTTCTTTCCTTTCATCACTTCGTCCTTTGGGCAGGTATTTTCAGAGGCCCTGCATGATCAGCAATACCGATTAGAAACACTAAGAGATTGAATTTTGTGAACAAAACCTACAAGGTACGGACCATTGCACAAGCGCTCAGAGGTCTTCGAACTTTCGCGCGGCATGATGTTTTGCAGAATCTAGATACCAAACCTCTTTGAACTTCATACAGATGATCAGTGTTACATAGTGGCCACCGGTGCAAAAGGCACCCACAACGTAGTCATTCGTCACTGCATTTCTCAATGCTTTTATTACAAGGGTAGACTGCTTATCAATCTTTGTGGTCGTGAGAACCTGTGGATCCAAAAACCCAACAATGATCTTCATCTCCGCTGCCTTGTCCATCATTTTCCTACAAAAAATCCAAATGTTAGCATGCATGAACTTTGTGGTCAAAATTAAAGAAATATCTATTTTGGTTTTAAGGCACTTACAATGTCCACAACCTCAAGAAGGTATCATCCAGAGCAACCAGGGTTATAAGGTCTTACACGTGACTGAATGCAATGTTTAACATTAAATCTCCAGCAACATGAAAGGAGTCTTCAGGCAACTTTGCTGGAAAACTAAGTTTATCCTTACTGTGTTCCATGGCGTAAGCATGCAACCTGGCACAATTCGGTCCAGCAGCCTGTAAGTCCTCTTCTAACAACATAGGCACAGCAGTCTTGTATTTTGGATCCCATTTTGTCCAAAAATAGTTAAGAAGCTTATCTCTAGGCAGAGGTTTCCTGGCCCCCTTCTTCTACGGTGGCTGCTGCTCAGGCGGAGATTGCCTGTCCTCTGCCTGTCGCTGCTGCTGCTTAGGCGGAGATTGCCTGTCCTCCTCCTGCTGTTGTTGATGCTCCTGCTGCGTAGTTTTGCTGATCTGCTGGTGCTTCTTGGGCAGAGATTGCCTGTCCTCCTCCTGCTGTTGGCGATGCTCCTCCTGCTGCGTAGTTTTGCTGATCTGCTGCTGCTCCTTAGGCGGAGATTGCCTGTCTTCCTGCTGTTGTCGATGCTCCTGCTGCGTAGTTTATCTGATCTGTTGCTGCTGCTGCTGAGCATTCTCTTGCTGACACTGAGCTGCAGTACCTCCATCTGATGTTGTACCCCTGCTACCTGATGTGGGAGCAGGGTTGGTATTTCTTGTAATGGGTGGTACATGGATCATGTTCTTTGACCATTAGATCCTTAGACAGAGAGCCTCAGCTAGGGTTGTTACTTCATCCCCCCCAATTGGTACAGGCAGAGGGTAGTGACCCGTATTGCCCCACACATAACTAGGTTGCACCACAGCATACCCATCCTGCACCGGTACTGTATGGAGAGTCTTTTGTAATGGAAAGACAGTGGCTAGTGCGAGCTCCACTTTATTCCTGGAGCCATCCAAAAGGCTGCACTTGGTTGGCTCTGTTAGCTTATCTATTGTGTCCAGCATAGGTGATCGACTATCAATGTGATGTTGACTACCTTCGTCCTCGTTGACATGCCAATGGTCTTCCTTTCTGCCACGTGCTTCTTCTTCCTCACTGCCATGCACATCTTCTTCCTCGAGGCCATGCACATCTTCTTCCTCGCTGCTACTGACAGGTGGTGATTGGGGAGGATGAAGTACATTTTTCGGTATATCAAAGCCTGATTCTGCTAGAATGGAGACAATTCTGGTGACTGCTTCACCAACTAGGTCTTCCATCTGCGGTCCAGCCTTCTTGTTCCTCTTCTTCCTGTACATTCCAGCAAACTCTTCACCAAACCCTTTACCCCAGCCAAGTGAACTAGACACACCTCGGACCCGACCTTGATGCTCTGGAGTCTCAAGTGTTGCGGTGAGGATACCATTCTCCCTAACCCCGAAAGAACCATCACTAGCCTGAGCTGCAAGTGTTTTCACCCTAGTTGCCACCCCCACCACCGCAGGGTTACCGAATGTTATGTCCCCGATTCCTTCACTAGTGGTCTTCCTCTTCCCTACCCTTCCCCGCAGATAAGGCCTCGAACGTCCAGGAAATTGGTCCCAAGGGTTTTGTCTTCCTTCTTCAGCTAGCTTTGCATCCTCCTCCTCCCACTCTTTCCTTTTACGAACATAACCTTTTCTGCCCGTCCTGTGTGGCTTATCATGTAATGCTCTCTTTTCTTTCATCCCCTGGCTCAATCACTAAAATCTAGGAGAATTGGTTTCCTGCACAAACACGGTCCAGTCTTCTGGCTGCAAAAAGGCATGCTTCATAAAGGGAGTCTCCTCTTGGCTCACATATTTTTTTCTTAAATGGGTCTTGAACCACCGTTGCAAGGTTGTAATCTCTGACATAGCTGCCTTAACTACCTTCTTGCGAACAGATTCAGCCAGATTGGCTGGGTAATCTAGCTTTTCTTCTAAAACTTTGAACAGCTCTTCCTTCTCAATTGGTGAGAGATCTTCAATTGCCCTGTTGATTGACACCCTCTCTCGAGCAATGAGGCCACATACCAATACAAATCTATCCCTCGCAACATCTGGGGTAGGACAATAATTGTTATCAAGTCCAGTTGTGGTCAACTTGTCTTCTGGCCATTTGGTTTGTGTTCTTGACCCGCGGGATCGAGTACTACTCGCAGTAGTATGTGCTGAGTGACCCTGTGAAGAAGGATCACCGTCGATAGGCTGTGAACAAGGTTCACCGTCGATGGGCTGTGATGGTGCACTGTAGGTAGAGGAGTTTGGTGTTGTGGGAGACTGCATAGATGATATGTCAGGTTGTCAGTAGAGCAACATAAGTTAGACTGAAAACCTAAACAAAATAAGATAAATTCTTATTCTCTGATAGGCAAAATAGTTGATATTAGCATACAGGTTGGGGATAGGTGCTAACCATTTTGACAGGGTGAAGCAATATGCTTATATATCAAAGCAGAGACTAAATTCCTTCAACTGCTTCCTTGTCCAACTTCAGCAGCAATGAATTGTGTGTTCCATATGTACATGCAACAAGAGGACAAAGCAATTAGAATTAAAGTATGCTAACAGGTCCAAAGCATAACTGTCGATCTGGTACATTCGAAGCATAACAGAATTTCAACCGTTCATATAAGTTCATCTGTTAGCAACAATTTATTCGAACAGACTTGGAGCAACAAAATTCATCCGTCAAATCCACAGCCAATCAATTAAAAATGAACTATTAAGGCATGATGTACTAATGCAGGCAATTCCAAGAGAATAATCCTATGTGAACAACCGTAAAGTAGCATGTCTCCCTAATCCACCTTGACAGGAATAGCAAATTGGGTGGCCGAGCAGAGAGAGGGCGTTGGGGGTTCAAGCAGTACTAACCTCTATCGCGAATAAAGTAGTTGTTCTCGTGGTGGTCGGAGACGCCCGATCCGCGTCGCCTCATTGCCTGAGGTGGCCAGCTCGTCGTCGTGGCCGGGGATGTCGGATCCGCGTCACTGTCTCTAGGTTGGCCGGGACGCCGTCTGCACGCCAGTAACCGCGTCCTCGTCACTGTCGTCACGGCTGGAGCCACTTCGCCGACGTCACGCCGGGAACGGTGGGGCTGGAGAAGAGCAGGGCTGCGGTGGGGAGAGCGGCGGCAGCGGGCTAGGGCTGGAGAAGGAGCAGGGCGGCGGCGGGGAGAGTGCAGGCGCAGTGGATCTGTCTGAATTAGACTCCCGACAATATGTCCCCTGCGCGCGCGTTACTATGTTCACGGAAATTACTGGCGTGCCCTTGAACGGCTCTCTTGTGGAATTGGAATTCCATGGGCATTATAGTCAATATAGGTGGGAAATTTTGAACAGCGCGCGCAAGGTTTGCCTGCTGACGCTGACAATGGATAGTCATCGCCGATGCTGGTTAGTAAACCCGCGTCGCTTCGTCGGTAGGTATCTTCTTTATATAGGCTGCTGACACTGACTCTTGGGCCCGACACTATTTTTTAGAAATGAAACTCGCATCCATCAAATATTAGAGCCAGTAAAACAGCACCTAAAAATTCATTAAAAATAACATCAATTCATATTTGGATATTTAGTATTTTAATAAAATATCAACAGTCACACTTGTGTACCCAACATTCTTATAATTCGAATATACATCTCATGCTTGTGATATAATAATTCTAATAACATCTTAGTTTGCTCCAAAAATTCTACAAATTGACGTGGCAACATAAATTGGGTACCTAAACTTGTCATAAAAAATTCAAATGGTTTCGATAAAGGAAGAATATACTTGTGTACAAATGGCTACATCTCTCACATAGTTTCTTAGAATGTTGCTTGAACATTGAAGTTTTCCACACTTTACAACATGTTCGATCTCGTACGCATTTGAAATTTTTACACAAGCTTGTGTTCACCTTAAGATTACGAAATGCAATGTTTCATTACTAATGGTTGTGGAAAACAAATATTATTTCTATGTTGTACTTACAAAGAACAAGATAAAGGCATATAAACATTATTCACGAAACGGAATATACACTAAACAATGAAATTAATGAAAAGATGGGGCTTTTAGAAAAAAAATAGGAAAAAAATCATCAAATTTGGACTAAGTACAATGGAGAAATACATGTTACAAAATTTGACTGCAGATTAAAAGGAGAAATGAGAACTGTTCTTCATTCCAATAGAACAGAGGGGGTGGTTAACCCGCGTCTCATTTGCCCCTCCAATCCTCATCTCCTACGCCCACCCAATAGAACAGAGGAGGAAGCAGACTAGCAGAGGCCACTGCCGCCGCCGCCGTGCCCGCTTTGACATCCAAGAGGGCACCCTAGGCCTCTAATGCGGCAAATGAGACCACCGCAACCTTCGATTTGACTCAGAAACGTGAAAAATCAAATCTTGTGGATGCGACACAGAATATGTAATAATTTACATTCAAGATACATAATTTTTATTGATGCTTCCGCCTACATCCCGATGTTCATCCTGCTGACGGCGTACTCCACCGCGATGCTGAATCCACGCGTCCAAAGGTCGAACTCATGACGGATGCGACACTCGGCGCTGCAGTAGTGGATGATCCCTGGGGTCTTCGGCCCGTAGCATCTACATCCCGCTGCCCAAATGCAAACGTGGGGATTCTGGACGGGCAGCAACAGAATGTCATCGTCGCCATCATGAAGCCAGTACCACCACGCAATGTTCTGGAGATCCCAACGGACGAGGTAGCGCAACCGGTGCAGGTTGTGGTTCTTCCAGGGCCTGTCAGGGGGCAACGGCCCGCCACTGATTTCGTGGAGTAGTGCCATCGCTTCGGGGTCCGCAGGGTTGCGACAGTACTTCAGCATTGTTAAGAAGTACTTCGCACCGGCGTCTTTGGCAGCGGCCTTTCCAACGAGCTCCAGACCCTCATTGGGATTCTGCCGCCTCATCAACCTCTCCATCTCCTCGAAGCATAATGCCTCCGGATGTTTGGTGAGGCGGAAGCGCTCCTCCAACAAGGACCTGACGAAGCGATTCTTGCACTCTTGACGAAGCTCACGCAGCGACACCTACAGGAGTACCTCATCCGAGTCACAGATGCGCCGGAAGGTGCCGCAGACCCGATTACGAAGGATCAGGAAACGAATGACGGGCTCACCCTTGATGCAGCGAAGGATGATCTGGGTGACTAGTTCATTTGGCAACAGCTCCATGAAGCACACCGCGGCCATGAAGGAGAAGGGGAAGGAAATGGAAAGGCGACGGGATCTGGAAATTGAAATGTGACGGGGTTTGGAAATTGAAATGCGACACGGCCATTTATAAAAACCCATTACTAATAATATGGAACTTGAAATGTGATGCGGTTTGGCTGCTGATGCGTGGGCCTGACAACTGCCCCTGTCCCTCCACCTTCCCGCAAAATTGAAACGCGACGCGTGTTTTTGGACGGTTTTGCTCCCAAAAAACGGTTCCCGAGGCGTAGGGGGGACGTGGGGCGTGGGAAGGAAGGCACCCTGGCGGTTCACGTCTTGTCATCATAAATCCCCGACTGCTGGTTGCTCCGTAATCATATTGTTTCTTTCGCTTCATCTTCTTCCCCCTCGCCATCAAATAACCACAACCTCCGGTCAACGAGAGATCACACCAACAAGGAGCGAGAAGAGCATGGCGTCGAGTGACCCATTGGCGAAGCGGGGACGAAGAGAGGATGACAACGATGAAAGTCGCCGTCGAAGGAAGTTGACCATCAAGGAGAAGGGGAAGAAGCCGGTGGTGCCCAAGGAGAAGGAGAAGAATGAGGCCGCCAACATCAGCTTCGCCGTCGAACTGCTCCAGGGCGCGTTCATGAAGCTCCGAGATGTTGGCGAAGCATTCAAGATCGAGGCGCCTGACCATAACAAGGATGGCAGCGTCAAGGGTCTCGCCTTCAGGATCCACGTGTTGGCTGAAAAGCTTGAGAAACTCCCCGTGGTCCAGCGGTCTCTTCTCGGCGACGACGGCTCTGACGGAAGTGACGACGGCTCCGACGGCGGGACTCCGACAGCGGCGACCGACTAATTGATCCACTCATGTACCATTAATAATGTGTTTGTGATTATTGTGTGTTCGTCAGTTTGTTCGTTAGGTTGTTGGACTGCTTAGTTTGTCGATCATGAACTGCTTAGTTTGTTTGTCGATCATGAACTGGTTAGTTTGGTTGTTGGATTTTGTATATATGTCATGAACTCGATCTAAGAGATGGGGGCAGATCCATCCGCGTCGCATACAGTATCTATTCCTCCTGTGATGAACTCGATCTTGGAGATAATGGATAGTCATCGCCGACGCTGGTTAGAAAAATCGTGTCACCTCGTTGGCAGGTAGGTCCAGGTGGTTATCTTCTTTATATAGGCTGCTGACACTGACGCGTGGGCCCGACACTATTTTTTAGAACTGAAACTCACATCCATCAAATATTAGAGCCGGTAAAACAGCCCCTAAAAATTCATTAAAAATAACATCAATTCATATTTGGACATTTAGTATTTTAATAAAATATCAACAGTCACACTTGTATACCTAACATTCTTATAATTCGAATATACATCTCATGCTTGTGATATAATAATTCTAATAACATCTTAGTTTGCTCCAAAAATTCTACAAATTTACGTGGAAACATAATTTGGGCACCTAAACTTGTCATAAAAAAATTCAAATGGTTTCGATAAAGGAAGAATATACTTGTGTACAAATGGCTACATCTCTCACATAGTTTCCTAGAATGTTGCTTGAACATTGAAGTTTTCCACACTTTGCAACATGTTCGATCTCGTACACATTTGAAATTTTAACACAAGCATGTGTTCACCTTAAGATCACGAAATGCAAAGTTTCATTACTAATGGTTGTGGAAAACAAATATTATTTCTATGTTGTACTTACAAAGAACAAGATAAGGCATATAAACATTATTCACGAAACGGAATATACACTAAACAATGAAATTAATGAAAAGATGGGGATTTTAGAAAAAACTAGGAAAAAATCATCAAATTTGGACTAAGCACGATGGAGAAATACATGTTACAAAATTTGACTACAGATTAAAAGGAGAAATGAGAACTATTCTTCGTTCCAATAGAACTGGGCCCCACCCCTATTAGAGACGTGGGATGGTTAATCCTCGTCTCATTTTCCCACACAAACTGTTCTTCATTCCAATAGAACAGAGGAGGAAGCAGAGGACGCCGCAAACATGGATTTGACTCAGAAATGTGAGAAATCAAATCTTGTCTATCAATAACCGATTGGACGATACTTTACACGATAGAAGAAGACATTACATTCGTAACGAAGCCTACATTCATCACTACAGAAATACATGCAAAACCCCCTCCGGCTCGGTGCTGTACCGCAGAATGCTTTGCCTGCTTAATGTTGAATGTTGCCTTGCGCCGCCGCCGTTGGCAGCGTCGGCCGGCGGAGGCCACAGCAGAGGGCGACACTCCTAATTTGCCAAGATAGATTGACCCCCACGATGTCGGAAATCTAGGGATTGCACATTGCTGATCAAACGCGGACACCACTGCCCTTGCTCCTCGCCCTCAACCTGTTTCATGCACGCAATTACAGTGGCGTCGGCGTCGGCGCCACTGTTGGCTCTGTAGAGGAAGATGGCAGCCACATAGGCCGCCCCTCTATGCATTTCAGCAGCAATAGACATCCCTGCATTTTACAAAAAGGATCGGATTCAGCAGAAATCAATCTTGCTTCTTTTTCTTCTTTGATTTTTGTATATGGATCTTTTCACGATGGTCGCTTCGCAAGTATGGTGTTTTGTCAGCTCCCAAGACTCGGGGCATGTATGAAGTGTGAAAAGATGGACTTTCATCAAACTGGTTGTATTCCTCCTCCTCAACAACATTTTCAACCCCAACAATCCTTTTTTTCCAGGCAAAACCACACTCCAGTTATTCTTTGCAAGGTCAGGTACATAGAACACTTGCTCAACATCCTTGGCAAAGACAAACGGTTCGGTTTTGTAACCAAAGACCCGGAGATCAACACTAACATAACCAAATTTGTCCTTGATCATTGCTCTCTTCGCATTGGTGACCCATCTACACCGAAACAAGGCTACCTTGAATCCTACATAATCAAGCTCCCAAATTTCCTCTATTTGACCATAATATGTGGCTGTGTTCCTCTTATTGTCGACGGCCCGTACATGCACACCACTATTTTGATAGATGCTCTTGGCATCCTGGGCCATGGTGTAGAACGTGTATCCATTGATATCCATTGCTTGATATGTTGTAACAGTGAATAATGGCCCTGCTGCTAGTTTTCTTAGATCGTCAGTTATTGCAGCGCTGCCACTCTGCTGGACATAATCTCGGAGCCACCTGTTGAAGCATTGCATGTGCCTCTTTGCAACCCAATCCTCAGTACAACCAGGGTTTTGTTCACGTAGTTGTTGCTTGTGCTCATTGCCAAATGGTGTAACCTCTATGCTCTGTTCTATCAAGATCCTCCATTGCATCTTTATGATCTTTTCGTTTCGACTTCTGTTGTAGCAATGTTCCCAAAGTAGCTTCACACACATTCTTCTTGACGTGCATGTTGTCAATCGAATGACGCACATCCAAAAGCGGCCAATACTCTAGCTCCCATAGAATTGATTTCTTGTTTCACATTCCTCGCCCATCTTCTTCTTCTTCTTCACCATCTCGCTTCTTTCTTTTGCGAAGTTTCTTTTCAGACAATTTGGGTAACTCCTCGATAGTTTCGACGTCCTTGACTTGCAAGTGGAGCAGATCTCCAGTCACATGCATTGGCGCCTGTCGATTCTCCTTTTCCCCATTAAACTGACAATCCATGTCCCGGTAGGCATGTTTCTTGCTGAGGAAACGATGGTGCCCCATAAATGAGAATTTCTTTGAATTTCTTAGCCACACTGCACAAGTTTCTTCCAAGTAGTGTGGACAAGCTGCACCTTTCCTTTTACTCTGGCCAGAAAGGTTGCGATGAGCCGGGTTGTCGTTGATGGTGGTGAACAACATGGCGTGCAATGTGAACTCCTCACGGCCAAACTCATCCCAAACCTCCTTCACACCAGGCTTCCAAAGTATCTTCAAGTCATCAACTAGTGGCCTCAAGTAGACATCAATACGGTCGCCAGGTTGCTTTGGCTCGGAGACCAATATTGTCAGCACCATGTATTTCCGTTTCTTGCATAGCCAGGGTGGAAGGTTGTACATTGACAGCACGACAGGCCAGGTGCTATGTGTTGAGCTCTGGTTACCGAATGGGTTCACGCCATCTGTGTTCATAGCAAACCGAATGTTCCTGCTTTCACTGGCAAATTCCTCAAAGTGGGAATCAATGTTTTGCCATTGTTGGCCATCTGCGGGGTGCTTAATCTTGCCAACTTCCTTCGTTCGTGTCTTATGCCAACGCAAGAGTTGGGCCTCCTTTTATGTGGTGAACCATCTTCTCAACCGAGGAGTGATGCAAAAATACCATGCTACCCTCACAGGAGCCCCTTTAACCTTCTTCTTCTTCTTCTTGCCTGTGATCTCCACGGGCTCATTCTCATCATCATCAGCATTGTTATCATCACCACCATCTTTTTTCCTCTTGTACCGATCGAACCCACACTTGGGGCACTTGTCAAGGTCTGCATAATCTCCACAGAACAATACACAACTGTCCTTGCAAGCATGAATTTTTTCAACCTCTATTCCCAGAAGACAAATTATCTTCTTTGCCTCATAGACAGACTCGGCTATTTGGTTTCCCTCGGGTAGCATGTCCTTAAGGAGATCCAATAGTTGTTTGAAACTTTTGTTGCTCCAACCATGATCTTCCTTAAGCTGTAGAAGTTTTAGATCACTAGAAAGGCGAGAGTACTTCTTGCAACCAGGATAGAGGGGTTTCTTTGAATCTTCAACGAACTGCTTCAGCCTCGCTAATTCAGAAGCTGTATACACTCGTTAAAACTCAACATCCCACAACATTTGATCAACATTGTGCACACGTTGCAACAACTCACCATCATTGAAGCCCGTAACTTCTTGATCAGTGATATCCTCAGGCCTCATCACAATTGGTGGGAATGGTTCATTTTCCTCATCAAAAACTCCACCTTCATCAAGCTCTTCATCATGGCATAGCGCTGCCCCTTCATTATTAAGGCACGTAGCATGGTGTCGTGCTTCACCTTCATTTTGGCACTCTGCTTCGACTTCATTAAGCCCTTCCTCACCATGTTTATTCCAACACGTGTAATTTTCTTTGAAACCACGTGTGATCAAATGATGAAAAATGTTATCCCGTTGTCTGAACTTCTTCTGGTTGAGACAATCTATACAGGGGCAAAGCATTTCCTGAACACCACGGTTTCTCATATCCGCCTCTGCTTGATCTAGAAAACCATTGACCCCCCTTAAGAAACTGGCCCAATCTCGGGACTTACTACAGTACATCCAAGCCCGAGCAGCAGCAGCCATCTGCAATTTTCATACATCAAATGAGCATAATGCATCACCAAAACCAATGAGTAAGAGGATTAGGACAGCGAAGTTCAATAAAAGGGGGCAATTTCCACCTTGACGAGGACTCTCTACGAGGCGAGCGCTTCCGAGGAAGAGGACGAGGCGTCGCGGCCGCGACGACGGCGACGGCGCGGAGGACGGCGACAGCGACGACGCGGAGGACGGCGCCGAGCCCGAGGATGAGGATAAGCTGCTGCTTTGGAGGACATACGGCGATGTACGGCACGGAGGGACACCGCGCTGCGGTCGACGTCCGCCGGCACCTTACGCTGTCGCGCACGCGGCCGGCCGGCCTGCTGCAGCGCCGGCTTTCTGAGGAGAGAGAGAGCGCGCAGCGAGTGGGGCCTTCAGAGAGCGCGCGTGCAGCGAGTGGGGCCTTCAGAGAGCGCGCGAAAATGCTGTTGCAGCAACGGCGGGGAGAAAGCGAGTGGGGCCCTCAGAGGAGAGAGAGCGAGTGTAGTTGTCGGAGATAGCAGAGTGGTCGGAACGCAAAGACAACGACACGTAATAACAACACGCGTCTCTATTGTGAGAAAACAAAGGAGATGCTAGGTCCAAACAAGCATCGCCAATTGGGTCGTCATAAAATGAGACGCGTCCTAAAAACCACGCATCTCCAATAGGAAAGTCATCGGTAACGGACACATGCTAACGTCCGTTACAAAGAAAACATGTAACGAGCGTTTAAGAAGTCCGTTACCAGAAGTCCTCATTGGTAACGGGCGTTGTGGTGGCGAGGTCAGGGCGAGGTCGGGGTCGAGCCTGCCACGCTTATGCGTAACGGGCGCCAAACAACAACCGTTACAGATGGGGTCCGTGTAACGGGTGTTAAGGGCCTGTTGCAAATGCTGTGTGACCTATTTGAGGTTTTCACGTAGTGATTCCAGATTCTCATATGTGAGTATTCATTATGTGCACATTCTCACTAGGATAAAATCCTTCATGAAATTTCACTTCAAGTGTATTTTCCACGTCAGGTGGTGCCATTCATAGGCTTCCTCACATTTTAATTCACTGGCATTATACTTCGCTTCGCGCGAGGATGACTGAGTGCATATTTCTATTCCCGCTTCAAGCTTCCAAGAATATTATGAAGATTATTATTTCATTCAATATAAGGCATTTTCATATGGGCTTTCTCTCCCACTAATGCCGGTATTAGATCTTCATAAATAGCATACTTCCAATGATATCCCCATGAGCTTAATGTAATGGAAATGCGGTTCCATATTTCTCCAACTTCAAGTTGACGCCCATTCATATGCTAAGATGGTGAAATAAAATTTAACGCACTTTATTATAAACTTTAAGGTTATTTGTTATGTAGTGAGATAGATTTCATTAATATATTTATCTAGCTTCTTTATTTATTTAGCCCAAAACATTTTTTCAAATACTCATACGATATACTACAAGTAAATTTTATAATTAAACTTCAAGTTTTATATTTATGCAAAATATAATCTACATGGAAAATCTTTTGGAAAATTTAATTGCTTTTACATTTAGGATTTCCCCATTTGCTTTTTAATCCATAATACATAATTATTTTTCACACAATGGACTATCATGTCCATTTTCTTTTCTTTTTCGCAAACCTATTCTAATCGGGCAAACTAAATTCTAATTGGATAAATTTCCTATCAAGTCAATTCTAGACCAATTTGCTCCCCCTGATCTTAGTCTTCTTGACTAAAGATTAATTACTAACTTCTAATCATTTTGCACATATGTATATAATACATTAGTTTGTCAGTATGCTAGCTGATTGATAGAGTGCTATGATGGTTTACTGGCCATCTTATCAGAGTGGGAGCTACTTCTCAACAGGAGAAGTTTTCAATAAAAAAATATCATGCAAGCTATTATAATGATAGGAATAGTATAATGGCTACAAGCCAATATTTAAGCGAAACTTTGATGTGATATACATGCAAAGACTTCTGTATAAATGTGGTAACATGCATGTCATCACATTAGTGTGGAATATAATTATTAACTTTGTCATTCTTAGTGACATAGTGATATTAGGATTATAAAGCTACGCAAAGCTACATGCTTAGTCATTACAGTGACTGGCTACAGGCCACTAGCATGTTGATTGTCCATCAATCTAACAGGATGAGCCTCTAAACCAACAATCTTACAAGATTAGGAAATGCCTATTAGAATTTTTAATTTTATCCACATTCTTCATGTCTCTAGCCCCAATTTCTCCCCCTTTTCATATCATAATTGCTATTTCAGGTGATCCTATGCTTCAAGCATGATCTATGAATTACTTCAAATATTTCGTAGAATTAAATTATACTGCTAGTATAAATAGGATATGGTTTGAAATCCATATAGATGTACTATTCAGTGTGCACCAATGTGGTTTGGGTAGAATAAACTTCAAGTTATTAGAGGGCTCATGTTTCAGTACATGATTGAGTAATATACAACTTCATGGCTAAATTGAATCTTGTAAGTTCAATTATAAAGTTAGCATATTAATAGTTAATGTGCTTCATAGAAATTCAGTTCTCGTTCTACCTGCATGGTAGTATGCACAATAACTATAACCTACATGGTTTACTTGAGACTTTAGTGGGAAAAATACTTTCAAATGATCATCAAATAGGCAATTTAAAGCAATTATTTACAATATTCAGCTTGTAATTCTTTTATATATTCCATGAGATTAAAATGATTACTATGGGTAAAAATTGCTAGAAGCAAGTGAGCATAAGATAAGGTGAAAAAAACCTATTCAGAGGTAAGAAACACCAATTAATTCAATTTGCCCTTCTGATCTGGGAAAGATTCATAAACTAATGTTGAACTTCCAGTCTTAAAGAAAAAGATAAGTGCTTATTCTTTAAAACCAAATTCTTCAAGAATATAACTTAATAATGCAACTTATGTAGGAATATATATTTACTAATGGTTTTGGGTGAGTAAGAGATTTCAAAGCTCAATGCATCTCCCCCTGAGCCCAACATTACTTCTGGAGTATACAATATTTCCCTCACACTTTCATGGTTTATGATTGCGTATAATTTTTCTATATTGAGTTTATATGTATTCTTCATGAATTGCAGAAATGCCTACTTGGCAAAACAGTATGATTCTTTAAGAAAACATATTATTTGCATGACTTCATGTTATGTATGAACTCAAATAGTTGACATACTTCTTAAGAATTTACTACTATTGTAAATTCATAATGCTGTGTTGGGAAAAATAACTTTCAGAGTTACATATCATATATTCTAGAAATTACATTGTGCTAGGCTTAAACCAATATTACATTTCTTCAAGAAATAATGGACTTCATGTCACAACCTACATTATTCATGCAATTGCTAAAAGTACACTTCATGTGTTTAAATGCATGAAACAAGTGCATAATTAATTAATTTTGGTTAATCTATTCAATAGATCATTTATATAATTTCCAGAATATTTCTAGCAAAAATATTTACCCCATTCACACAATTGCGAGAAAAAACATATAAATATGACACTTTCAGAGGGTATTATGCCTAAGGTTCTTCAAGATTGAGAGAGGTCATAAATGTAAAACCATTTCTATGATTAAAGATAATTTTCTAGCCATTTCAGGGGTTAATGGTTCAACTTGCTGAATTATATATTCATTAAACATGTTAGAAAAAAAATTCAAAATACGAGCCTCCAAGGGGGTTTAAAAAAATTTTAGAGAGCTCATACATAAATCAGTAAATAAACTTCACAAATATCAATTTGCAAGGATATATACTGTAAAAGATTTTAAATTCTTAATCTGCCATCAGAGTTAATTATCCCCGATATTTTCTGCTAGAAAATCACAAATAATCTGCTAATATTTGTTTCTTTCTTCTTCGTTTTGTACTCCCGTGGACCATTCATTGGGCAGCCTTTTGGTCCCGTTCAGCTGAACCAAAAACGCAAAAGGGTAGCGAGTCATGCTCTGCTCTCTGTAGTATTGGGCGTTATGCCGTGAACCCTTTCCCTTCCCTCTCATCCCCCATCAATTCCTAGATCCCGCTTTGTACTTGGCTTCATCCATCCCTATCTCTCAGATCTCAACTCTCCCTGCTCCAAGCTACCGTTCGTTGTATTTCTGGCCGGGAGCAACCATCTAATATTCAGTAACTCATCGATTCCGTGTCACATCAGTCCGCGGAGAGGGCGACTCCGCGGTTCGCCGCCGGCGCCACCATCGCCGCCGGGATCTCCAGGCTCCTGCCTCCTTCGCCCCTGCTACTCCCAGATCAGGAACCAGTACCCTTCGTGATCCACTGCTACACCTTCAATCCCCAGCCTCAATCATTTTTCTTCTGCTCCTCTGATCTTGCCATGCTTTATCCTGTTGAGGAGGCAACGAATCCCGATTCCCTTGCCTCTGTTGTTCGTTTCATGCTTCCGATTTCAGCCATGGCCAGTGCTGGCCGTGATCATCCTCTCCCACCTCCCATGGATGATGTGCCCCCTGATCCTCCACCGACGACCCATCCTGATCCGCCTCACGCTGCCACTTCCATGTCCATCCATTCCCCAACGCAAGTCCAAGGTGGCGGCTCTCATCCAGTTCTACCGACTCACAGCCCTCCCCAAGCTGCTGCCCAGGCCGCTGCTCTGCAAAGCCCAAGGCACTCCGTCTCAGGCTCAGGCGTCAGTCGACAGGGTGCCCCTGGCGCCATGACACACCTCGCTTGGAACTGCAGAGGCTCAGGCGGGAGTCTCCGCAGTTCCACAATGTCACACCTGTCCCGCCTACTGGTATCCACAAATGCTCAGGTATGTTTCGTTTCTGAAACACGCAACTCCACCATATCAAAAGATTCCATTAAAAACCACTTTAATTTATCTGATGCCTTTGTTGTTCCTTCTTGTGATCAATCTGGTGGTTTTTGGCTTATGTGGAATGATGAAGTAGATATAACTATCTTTGATCACAATCATCACTACATTTTTGCTCTATGCATTAATAAATCTAGCAATCATAAGTATGGCTTAGTTTGTATCTATGGTGATCCCCATCATCGCACCACTCATGTTATATGGAACCAAGTGTTGAACTTTGTCTCTCTTAACAGTACTATGCCTATGTTCTGTATGGGGGATCTTAATCAAATTATGCATACTCATGAGAAATCAGGCTCCAGCCATATTGATTTTCAGCGTATGAATTCTTTTTGTGCTTATGTTAAACAATGTGGCTTCATTGACCAGGGATATAACAGTCCTGCTTACACTTGGACTAATAAACAGTTTACTTCTGTTCCAACTTATGAAAGACTTGATCGTTGCTTGGGTAATGCAGAATGGTGTAAGGTGTTTCCCTCGACTACCATCTACCACCTCCCTATGATGTACAGCGACCACGCTCCAATTCTTGCTGTTCTTAATTCTCATCAAACTCATGCTAATAAACCCTTCTGTTTTGAAAATTGGTGGCTGCTTGACTAGGATTTCCATGATGTCGCTCTCGATAGTTGGTGCCGCTCTTCACATCGTGATTTCACTCACAAAACAAGATTTCTCGCTCAAGATCTCAAGAAATGGCGCCACAAGAAACCCAAAAATAGTGATCTTCTGGCAGATATTGAGCATCAACTTCTCCAACAGCAAAACCTCCACCCTACCAATCAAAACCACAATCTTCAAAACCTTTTACATGCTCAGCATCAAGATCTCCTTGCCAAAGAATCAGCCTATCACGTTCAGCGCTACAAAAGAAATTGGGCAGTTCAGGGTGACAGAAACACTGAATTTTTTCACAAAGCCATCATCAAGAGAAATAGAAAGAATAAAATTTCTAGCCTTCGAAACCCTGATGGCTCTTTCTCTACAACGCCCACTCAGCTAGCTGCCGCTCTCACTAACTATTTCACATCTATCTTTGCTACCAGTAATCCTCCTCCCAGCATGCCTACTTCTCCAGCTCATTCCCAGGCTACCCACGTGCCCACACATCTCCATCACACGAATCCTATGCAGCACCTGGATCCTTCTGCTCCTAACATAGATGACCCTTCCAGAGCTTCTCGTTTCAGATACCAATTCTATTCCAACTATCAGAGAAGTGTATGATATCATCAAAGCCATGAGAAGCAAAGCAACTCCTGGTCCGGATGGTCTCAATGCGGCTTTCTATAAAGCCTCTTGGCATTGGATCAAAAATGATGTATACAAAGTGGTAACTGATTTCTATGACTCTGCTATCATTCCTACTGATGTGAATCAAACTTTTATAACTCTGATCCCTAAAAAACAGCAACCCATCATCCCCCAAGATTATAGGCCTATTGGTTTATGCAATGTTATTTACAAAATCTGCTCCAAATCGGTTGCTAAACGGATCAAAGATCATCTGCCTGACTATATCAACTAGAGCCAATCTGCTTTTGTGGCTAATAGACATATTTCTTCAAACATTATTCTTACCCAGGAAATCATCCATTCCTTCACCCTTAAATCCTGGACTGATCAAGCTTTCATCCTCAAAATTGACTTGGCCAAGGCTTTTGATCGAATAGAGTGGTCCTTCATCTTAAGTGCTTTACGCAGAGTTGGTTTTGATGATCATTTCATTAATCTTGTTCATTCTTGCATAGCTTCATCCTCTCTTGGTATTCTTATCAATGACGAGCCCACTGATTATTTTCTACCTCAGAGAGGATTAAGACAAGGATGTCCTCTCTCCCCTTATCTTTTTGTGTTGGCGATCAATGAACTTTCTATCAGGCTACAACAAGCTCTTCTTCAAAATAACTTGACAGGAATTGTGTTAGGGCCTAATGCTCCACCTATACATTCTCTTCTCTTTGCAGATGATCTCATTCTTTGTGGTAAAGCTTCCCCAGAAGAGGCCCAGCAGCTCAAGGATATTTTATACCACTTCTGTCATCAATCTGGTCAGACTCCTAACATGCAAAAAATCTTCCATTCTCTTTAGTAAACATGTTCATACTAATATCAGGAGTCAAATCAACAACATCTTCCCTGTTCCTACCCTTTCGCCAAACACAATGCATCTAGGTCACCCTCTCATATTTTCTCATAAAGATAAAAACAAGGCTTACAATTTTATCCATAACAAATTCTTTGCCAAATTTGCCACTCTGAAAGCCAACAAACTCAACCATGTTGGTCGTCTGCAATATATCAAATCTGTGCTTTCCTCCATCCCAGTTTACTACATGTCTACCATCCTTTTCTCCAAGACCTTCATTGACCAAATTACCACAATCATTAGGAGGTTTTGGTGGGCTGGAGTTCAAGCTGAAAATGACTCTAATCCTATTGCCTTTCATTCCTGGGATGACATTTGCCAGCCAACTGACAAAGGAGGTCTGGGAATCAGAAACTTGGAGCTTATTAACAAAAGCCCGCTTATTCAATCTGCCTGGAATATTGCTACCAATAAAAATCCCCTCCTCACAGCTTCTCTGAAGACCAAATATTTCCCAGATTCATCTTTCTGGACAGCTCCTTCTACTGTGACCAGATCAGTCTACTGGTCCTCTGTTTTGTAGGTCAAACATTATCTTCATGACAACACTACTATGCAGATTAATCAGGGCAATTCTTCTATTTGGTCCACTCCTTGGACGGATCAATGGGCTTCCATTCATGATCATCTGATTATGCCTATTACTAACATTCCTTTGCCAGCTACTATATCTGATCTTTGGTTGCAGGGAACAAAGGAATGGAACCATCAACTGTTGGCTACAACCTTTGATCCACACATAGTGCATGCCATCTCTGCTTTACAGGTACATCAGTCTCAACAAGAGGATATCCTGCGATGGACACCAGCACAGAATGGTAAGTGTTCATCCAAATCAGCATACACTCATCTACAAAGTCTGCAAGAGCATTCACTTCCTGAACAAGGTGCCAGAAGCATTTCCCCCCAAGCATTAGCTATTCTCAAAAAGGTTTGGAAAGGTAAAACTATTCCTCTCTTCCTTAAAACTTTTGCTTGGCGTCTCCTCAGAAGAGCTTTAGCTACTGCTGATAGGGTTGGTCGTTTTTCTAATCACACAGACCAAAACTGCTCTCACTGTGGGATTATTGAAAATGATATTCATCTGTTCTTTCTCTGTGATATCCCCACCAATACTTGGTCTTCTCCCAACATTAACTTGCCTACTCATTTGCTTCACTCTAATGATGATGACATCCAAAAAGTTGTAGTAACTCTTCTTTCAGATAACCCTTCTGAAACTAATCTTTGCAGATTTTTATTTATTACTTGGTACATTTGGAAAGCCAGGAATGATGAGCGCTTTCAACAGAGAAAATGGAATTATTTGCAGGTTCTAAAGGCGGCCGAGGCTCACATGAACAATCATCTATCAGCTGTAGATAGTCTTATCCCCTCAGACTTTAGCCACCATCACTCAAATCACAACCTACAACCACAACCACAGCCACCAAACGGCTCGGCTAATGTTCCTCACCCAACCACTCAACAACACCCAAATACTCGTGGCCCCAATCCACATCCTGATGAACCTATCACTCAAACTAATCCCTCATATACAGTTCCCCTTTCCACTCATTCAATGCAGGTCACTTCTGGAGTTTCTTGCTACATTTATGCTTCTACCCCTCCTGATCTTGGACATTCTTGTCCTCGAGCAGCAGGACTGGGAATTTACATTGTTGACATGCAAGTGCAACCAACAAACTCTGTATACATCAGAGCTTCCATCCAGGACATATCCAGCGTGGTGGCGGCTGAAACTGCAGCTCTTGCACTAGCAGCAGTTCTGCTTAACAGGATGAACTACCATGATGTCTTCTTCTTCTCCGACTGTGTCAACCTGGTGGATTTGTTACACTCTCCCATGCAGGACAACTTACCGGACTGGCGTATGCACAACAATTTGCAGATGATTCAAGACTACACAAGAGGCAGGAGGCCTCACTTCTTCAAAATAGATAGAGAGCTAAACTCTACAGTAGACATTTTAGCTAAGCTAGCTTTCTCCTCCCCTGCTGTACAATCTGAGGATTATGTTCCTTCTTGCTCTCATGAGCTACATGTACCACAATGCAACTTAATGGCTGCGCTGTCTTCTATTCCCCTTGCTCACACAAGGGTTCTTGCAGCCTCTTGCTGCTAATTTAATGAAGCTTGTTGTCAAAAAAAAACGCAAAGGGTGGCCAGACCAGCAATTCAGCACTAGCTAGCAGTCCCACTTCTCATCGTTTGGTGGGCGGACACCGGCTACGAGCCTTCGCACGGCAGTGAAACAGTGCTCGGTTCTTGCCGTAGCGTCATGTTGCGGCAACGAATTTGCCGGATCTGCTAGACGCGCTGCTGCGCGTGCTTCGAGACCAGCAGGCATATTCGAGCACTGCAGGGTCTCTTGGCAAAAAACTGATACGAATTATCCGACTTGCGTTCAGGCAAGACCGGCAGCAGTTTAACTTACGTTTAGGCAAAGGCGGGTGGTTTACGGGAGAGGTGGTCTTCTACACGTGCAGGCGCAGTAGATCTAATGGTTGATGCGGGTGTGTCGAAACGTCGTGGCAACAGGCCGGCGGTGGGGATAAATACGGTTGGAGCCGATTCAACGGCGGACCCAAGCTGCATGCAGGGCGGTTTCACAAACGGCAGCGCACATCTCCAGGCGAGCGAAAAATTCATCTATGGCAGGGTGCTTCTAGTTTCCGTCGGGATTCGGGGACGGTGCGGCTTCGGGTGATGACGTACATCGTCAGAACTCCGACTTCGGGTGGACCTCAGTTTCGATCGGCAAGCATACTCATGCGGGCGAGATTCAGCATCGGTTGCGGCGACGATGGTGAGGCCATCGTCCTACATACGGGCGCGGCTGGAGCAGTGATGCAGCACTACAACAGAAGATGCATGGCTGCGAGAGGTGGTGGCCATGCAAGCAAGCCGACGTGCTGCATGCACGTATGCATGCCGGCATAAGTTCTTCGGTCAAAAACTGCATGTTGATTTGTGTGGCTATTATCCCGCATGTGCCTTTTTTCTGGCCGATGAATCCATGTGATCAGATCCATGTGCTAAATTGATTAACCCCGATTGATGTGTGAATGCTACACTATATCACAATCATGACAACCCCAGAAGCACACTAGATTGGAAAATAATTTTCGTTTCATCAGAAAAAAAACAATTTATCGCAACCTTACAAATTTCATATCTCATATTTCATGATACCAATTGATCTACTCCACTTACCGCGTAAGACAGTTATCAGTAGATACATACCGCGTAGGCCATTAGGTATGGTCGTAGACCGCCTGCTTGATGACGATAGTGTCGATGCAGTGCAGACAATAGTAGGTAGAAGTAGCAGATCCGTTCCGCTAACAACGTTGATGTAGTCGACGTCGCTGAAGTAGTTGTCGGTGAGGACGACGGCAAGATCACTGGCGTCGAGCTTGATGGCGACTCCTCCGGCATAGTCGACGAAGAGCGGTCGTGCTGATAACGTGTTGTGAAACACGTCGTCAACGGTTGGATCTTCTACCTCTCGTGTCTCTCATGACAAGTACAAAAATAAGTACAAAGTAGACAAGAGATAATATAGGTGGAGTTTCTCTTTATTATCTGAATATCGATATTTTACAATAGGGGTAATCCTCCGATATATATACTCCGAACTAAGTCTAGAGTTTTGGTAAGAGCCCACAAGCAACTGGACAAAAATTAGAAGTTCTAATCCTCCTTTCTATCCATACGAAGTCCGGTTGTTTTACAACAAAGAGCACCGACTTATTTATTTTGTATGTGATACAGTAGGACAGTATTAGTTGGCTGAGTTGTGACCAACCTGTTTAATAAACTATGATGTTTCATTATCTGTATATATGAACCAGTTAATTATCATGTTTTATTATCTCTGTACGAACCTTTTCTACTGTGATCATACATTCATACTCTGTGCCTACTTTGATCAATGCCCACACTTTGGTAATTGGTATTGGTTATGTATGTTGGTAAATGGTATTGGTTATGTATGTTGGTAAAAAGGTAATCTTATGTATGTCTGATTTTGAGTTTGAAGATGGCACCAGGTATATTTCAAATTCAATGCGTCAGTGTTAACTGCTCCAGTGGGAAGAAAGGTTAATTGAACCGACTTGTAAGTTGTAACACATGGGATAAGGGTGCTGTCCGTCATCAAATCTAACAGCATTTATTTTGGACAACCAAATTGTTCTTCAGTCCGGCAGTGGGAGTACAGGCTGCTTTGGCGTCCCGCGATGCGGATAGGACCTTCTAATAACCAAAGTGGGTTAGATTAAACAGATGGGTTAGATTAAACAGATGGGTTAGATTCAGAAACAACTGAGAAAATGGACCCGCTAGTAGGGATGAAAGCGGAAGCAGGAAAATCCCGTCCCGACCGCCACCGTATACCGAATTTTCGGTATAAAACAGGAACAGGAAAAAAATCGGGATAAACCGACGAAAGCAGAACCGGGATCGGTTGGGGCGATTTCCCGGGATTTTCCCGTTTCACCTTTGCGGGAAATTCCCGTTTTCACGATCCACCTCTCCACCGGAGGCTTCCACGCACAACCAGCCTTCATCAGTCCTAGTTATAGGACAGGCAGCGGCGGCACTGCTGCATGGCTTGGCGGTGTGGGACTAATACATATGCTTCCGCACAATGCATTACAGCCTGCTCTCTGCCGTCCTTCCATGTACCTGGGCTGGGCATCGGAAGAGCACAAGACGCGGCCCACATGCATGGTGCTCTAGAATCTAACGCACAGAGAGAAGCAGCTGTTTGGCTGGCTGATGGGTCTTTTATTTATACTCTCTTTTCTATTTTCTTTATTACAGTTCTATATACCCTTTTGTTTTCAATTATTTCATGATAATTTAAAAGCAAGTCCTCTGCTACTGATATGTTAGTATATACCATTTGAAAAGTTGCAGGGCATTTACTCGCGCGAAACAAACATCACAAGTCACTTGTGTGTCTATGAATCAGTGACTGTTATCTAGGTCATGACTATGCATTATATATATTTGTATTTTTTTTGTTTCAAGTTGAATAGTTGAAGTGGTTACATATGTTCTTGTCTCCGATTTGAACAACCGATTCCCGACCGATATCGACATTTTCCCGATCGAAATATTCCGCTCCCGATATTCCGTATTTCCGATTTCGTTTTCCCGATCGGCCTTCCCGTTCCTGTTCCCGACCAAAAAATACAGAAACGGGAATGGTTAAGACGTTTTCCCGACCGTTTTCATCCCTACCCGCTAGGACCTGCAGATAGGTACATCCCTAGCAGATAGCTGTGGCCATCTCCATCAGCGTAGGGTGTGTTTAGAAGCTCAACTTCTCCCAAAATTCACTATGCAAAAAGAAGATTCCCCATCACATCAAACATCACATCAAAAATGCCGACACATGCATGGAGTACTAAATGTAGATGAAATCAAAAACTAATTACATAGTTTGGATGTACTTTGCGAGACGAATCTTTTGAGCCTGGTTAGGCCATGGTAGGACAATATTTACCACAAACAAACGAAAAATGCTACAATACTTTTCAGTTCGGAATAGTGCTTTTCAACTCTAAATCCGTGCAAAATTCAGAGTTTTGCATCCCAATTCAAAGAACTAAACACACCCGCAGCAGATAACTGTGACCCCCGTACCTGCTACCAAACAGATGGCGACTTGTGGACGCGATAAGAACGATCGCAACCAAGAAAAAGGCTCACGTGTTCACCTGCATGCTTGTTTTTTCCACTGCAGATATTTTCAGAGACGAAACAAAATGAATTTCATTTTCTTCTGCAGGAAAAATAAATGTAGATTAAACTATTTTCCTTCCAGCCGTAAGTATTATTTACCAGTTGGAGGATGTCACTTCATGGAAGCTGCGAAAACAGGTCAATTTTCCAGCAGAAATCAAAATGAAGGCTCCAGTTATGATATGCACTCAATTGCGGTTTAAGGAGCCCAAAGTTAATTGCACGTGACACCAATGTAAAAAAAAAAACTTGATCATGGGGTTGAATTTAAGAACAATGGGTTGTGACTTGTGAGCACCAATGATATTGCACAGACATGTATAGCACTATTGCTCATATATTACTATGAGCATCCTCGATTGTGTCTACAAGGAGCTGATAATAGAAGACTAACCGAACCTACAATATTCCGTACAATATGTAACTATGACTACAATCTCAGTTACCCTCCATCATGTACAAGTGGTTCTTGTTCTAAGGCTGTTCTCCTTGATCCTTATGACCTTATCATCAAAAGCCCATAATATGTAGTTCTCTTTTGTAGCCATGGCATGCCTCATGCAGGATTGAGCTGCAACCTGCAGGATGCCTTCCTTGTAGCTCCAGTCTCATTTGGTAAATGAATTTGTCAAATTGACGCCTCAAAGAGATCCATGGGAAAAAAATCACCATCCTGCATCCTGCTGCCTGTCAGAAGCTCACACATGCGGAAGTTTGTGGAAGTAATCCTCCAGGGACATCTCTTATTCGTGAGCCACTTCCCCAGTATGATGCAAGAGTCAAACCAAAAACCGCCATGATGACAACAGAACATGCTGCAGGAACTGCCTGACTGGTTCCAAGAAATTGTGTCGCCAAAAGTCCAGCGAGGGTGGAGCTCTGCATCCCAGTGCACACGGAAATTGTCCTGCAAACAGGCTCTTCTTGCCTGCAGAATAATGCAAAGGGATTAACAGAAGGGCATCAAGGAAGTTAAGAATTAGCAAAATTAGAAGATAAAAAATTAGAAAGACTAAAATGGATATCAGGATTAAAGAATCACCTCCATTGTGGCAACTTGGAGATCCAGTAACCTGAAAGTCTGCAACGAATGAAACAATGTGGAAAGCCACTATGGGGAGAAGTAAGAAGAACCCTTCTTGAGAGAGGATCTTGCTCCTACTGATTGTTAGTAATCTAGCGCACTCCCTAACTGCATTTGCATGTTTACATTCAGCTGTTAGCTTTTCTGTTTGCATGCGCGCAAGCTCCGGGTGTGGATGATGCGCGTGAGTAGGAGAGCCGTGGTGCGGGAATCGCTCGGCCACGGACTTGGTCATGCCGTTATGGACGGCGTCGCGGGAGCGTGGGGATGGACGCGCTCATCACGCTGCGACGTGCGCGCCATGAGTGGCGGCCAATGCACCTGTACTTCAATAAATAGAAGAAGAGAAAAAAACTGAAAAGGCTGCTAGTTGTATTCGCAGCGCAAACGTTCTTGTGTTCCAAGTGATTCGCGTTGTGTTCGTGAGTTCATCCGAACTCCAGACTTCACCGAACGTCGTGAACGCCGGTTGAATTCTAACAATTGACATCAGAGCTCTGAGAGTTCCTGGTGGCCATGTCGTCGCCGTTGAAATCCGGCAAGTCCGGGACCTCGCCGCCGCCCGACGACAGGAAGCAGAAGGAGACCAAGCCCCCAAGCCGCTCGCCCACGCCACCGAAGACCCGTCGCCCCCACTCGCAGTCGTGCCCTCGCACCCGAGGGCGGCAGCCATGCGACGTCGTCGTCGAGCGGGTGTTCCGGGAGGGTGGCGGCTCCAACAAGTGGCCGCAGCTGACCAAGACGAACTACAACACCTGGTCGCTGCTGATGAAGCTCAAGATGGAGGCGCGTGATCTCTGGGAGGCCATCGACACCGGCGACGTCGACTTCCACGACGACCGCACTGCCCTCGAAGCGATCTGCAGCGCCGTTCCGGAGGAGATGGTACCCACGTTGGCGACCAAGCCGTCGGCCAAGGATGTGTGGGAGGCCATCAAAACGATGCGCATCGGCGACGACCGCATGCGCAAGTCCACCGCCCAGACCGTCCGCGCCGAGTACGAGCAGATCATGCTACGCGACGGCGAATCAGTCGAGGATTTCTCCCTCCGCTTGACTAACCTTGAGCAGAGACTCGCCATCCTTGGAGATCCGGAGCCTCAGCCCAAGGTGGTGCGCAAGTACTTGCGCATCGCGAAGCCGCGCTACCGGCAACTCGTCGTCTCCATCGAGACGCTCCTCGACATAGACACTCTGTCTGTTGAGGAGGTCACGGGGCGACTGATGGCCGGCGGAGAAGGTGAAGCGGAAGAGCCCAAGACCGCCAACGGGAAACTCCTCCTCACGCAGGAAGAATGGCTCGAAAAGTACAAGGTGGAGTCCGGGCGTGGCGGGTCAAGCTCCGGCGGCCGCGGCAAGCCTCGCAACAGAGGGCGAGGGCGTGGTGGTGGCCACAGCGATTCGCGGGCCGGCACCAACACGGGCCGCACCAGCTACAACCCCGACGCGTGCAAGAACTGTGGCAAGAAGGGCCATTGGGCCAAAGATTGCCGCAGTAAGCCCAAGGAGCATCAGGCCCATCAGGCCCAAGAAGATGAGGCCACCCTCCTTCTCGCGGTGGCGTTGACCCAGGAGGAGGAGAAGTCATTCCCCACCGATCCGCCGCTGCCCCCACCGCGCTCGTCTCCGTCGCCGGCGATCCACTCCGGCCAGCTCCACCTCACCGAGAAGAAGGTCTTCCCCGAGCTTGACGCCTCAAGCGACCGTGACCCATCGCGATGGGTCATGGACTCTGGAGCTTCCAACCACATGTCTGGATCGCGCGCTGCGTTCACCGATCTTGACACGGGCGTCACTGGCTCGGTGCGCTTCGGCGACGGATCCGTCGCGAGGATCGAGGGGATCGGCACCGTCATCTACTCCTGCAAGAATGGCAAGCACCGGACGCTCCCCAACGTCTACTACCTACCCCGGCTCACCGCCAACATCGTCTCGGTCGGGCAACTTGATGAGAGTGGGTACCAAGTGCTCATCGAGGACGGCGTGATGCGTGTTCGTGACGAGGAGAGACACCTGCTCGTGAAGATCCACCGCAACCCAGGACGACTCTACGTGCTCGACATCACCATGGCGCGGCCGGTCTGCCTGGCAGCGCGCACTGACGATGCCGCCTGGGTCTGGCACGCGCGGTTCGAGCATCTACATTTCGCCGCGCTCCGGAAGATGGCGAAGGAAGATCTCGTGAGCGGGCTCCCACAGCTCACTCAGGTGGAGCAGCTGTGCGAAGCTTGTCTGGCTAGCAAGTAGAGGCGCACCCCGTTCCCGAAGAAGGCACTCCGGCGATCAACTGTGGCACTTCAGCTGCTCCACGGGGACCTGTGCGGCCCAATCACACCGGCGACTCCCAGCGGCAACAGATACTTCCTCCTCCTCATCGACGACTACTCACGTTATATGTGAGTGTGCCTGCTACCGTCCAAGGACGCTGCGCCGGCAGCCATCAAGAACATCCAAGCCGCCGCCGAGAGGAAGTCGGGGAAGAAGCTAATGGCCCTCCGCACGGATCGCGGAGGTGAATTCATGGCGGGAGAATTCAGCCAGTACTGCGCCGAGCTGGGGATACATCGCGAGCACACCGCTCCATACTCCCCCCAACAGAACGGCGTGGTGGAACGCCGGAACCAGAGCGTCGTCAGGACGGCGCGGAGCATGCTGAAGGCCAAGGGCCTACTGGGGGTGTTCTGGGGAGAAGCAGTCGCCACCGCGGTCTATCTCCTCAACCGCTCGTCGTCTAAGAGCATCGCCGGGAAGACGCCATACGAGCTATGGACGGGCAGCATACCCAGTGTGCATCACCTCCGCACGTTCGGGTGTGTTGCGCACGTGAAGCCGACGGCGCCGCATCAGAAGAAGCTCGATGATCGAAGCAAGCGCATGATCTTCGTCGGATAAGAACCAGTATCCATGGCGTACAGGGTCTATGATCCAACAACCCGGCGCGTGCACATCAGCCGGGATATCGTGTTTGATGAAGCAGCTCAGTGGGCATGGCCCACAGAGGAGCAGGGCGAAGCAGGGGATTTCGTCATCGAGGAGCCAAGCGGCGTCGGCTCTGTTGTGGTCACCACGACCACCTCCTCTACTCGGGGCCCTGCATCTGCGTCGACATCGCCAACATTAGTGACCCCAGGCTCGCCACAAGTATCGCCGGCGCAAGATGCAGCTCCACTGGGGGGCACACCAAGCCCAGCATCGCCGTTCCAGGGCGTCGAGTTCGCCACGCCCCCCAGCGCGGACGCAGACGAGTACCTCGACGCTGACCACAACGACGACGCACCGCTTCGATTTCGCCGCATGGACAACATCATCGGGCCGTCCTCACCACCAGTGTACGCCGAGCGGACGACAGAGGAGCAATTGCTGCTGGCCTGCGACGTCGAGCCAGCGTCGTACGAGGAAGCACTCAAGCACGAGAATTGGCGCCTCGCGATGCTCGATGAGATCACATCAATTGAAGCCAGCGGAACATGGAGGCTGTCTGATCTCCCCCCGGGCGCAAAGTCGATCAGCCTCAAGTGGGTATTCAAGATCAAGAAAGACGCCGCCGGGAACATCACCAAATACAAGGCTCGGCTGGTCGCAAAAGGCTACGTGTAACGCCAAGGTATTGACTTTGAAGAAGTTTTTGCTCCAGTAGCGCGACTTGAGTCTGTGCGGTTGCTGCTCGCTCTCGCTGCCTGTGAAGGTTGGGCAGTACACCACATGGATGTCAAATCCGCATTCTTGAATGGTGAACTCCAAGAGCAAGTCTTCGTCGATCAGCCGCCGGGTTTCATCCTCTGTGATCATGAACATCAAGTGCTCATCCTCGACAAGGCATTGTACGGGTTGCGACAGGCGCCACGCGCCTGGTATGCCAAACTCGACGAGTCGCTGATCAAGCTCGGGTTCAAGAGGAGTAGCTCCGAGCACGCAGTCTACCTCCATGGCAGTGGCGCACGCCGTCTTGTCGTGGGGGTTTATGTCGACGACCTGGTAATCACGGGAGCCAACCACAGCGACATTGATCAATTCAAGGCAGAGATGCATGGAATGTTCAAGATGAGCGATCTGGGACTTCTCCACTACTACCTCGGCCTGGAGGTCAAGCAGACGGAGGAGGGCATCACTGTCAGCTAAAGCGCCTACGCCGCCAAGATACTAGAAGCGGCTGATCTGAGCACGTGCAAGCCAAGCTGCACACCCATGGAACCCCGCCTGAAATTGAGTAAGTTCAGTTCAGCTCCAGCTGTTGATGCAACTTTCTATAGAAGCATTGTGGGTTCCCTTCGATATTTGGTCAATTCAAGACCAGATATAGCTTATGCAGTGGGGTACATTAGTAGATTCATGGAGAACCCCACAACTGAGCACCTGATGGCTGTCAAGAGGGTGCTCCGGTATGTTGCAGGCACTTTGAATTTTGGGTGCTATTACAAGAGGAAGAGAGATGCACAACTTGTGGGTTTCAGTGACAGTGATCTAGCTGGAGACATTGACACACGCAAGAGCACTTCAGAGGTACTCTTCTTTCTTGGCAACAACACAGTCACCTGGCAGTCTGAGAAGCAAAAGGTAGTCGCCCTGTCTTCATGCGAGGCAGAATACATTGCAGGGACTACAGCTGCCTGTCAGGGTTTTTGGTTAACCCGGTTGCTTGCAGAGTTGAGAGGCAAGGAGGCTGGGGTTTTTGATCTGAACATTGACAATCAGTCTGCCATTTCACTCAGCAAGAATCCTGTGTTCCATGATCGCAGCAAGCATATTGATTTGAGATATCATTTCATCCGTGAGTGTTGAAAGGAATGCAGTGAAGCTTCAGTACATCAGTACTTCAGAACAAGTGGCAGACATCTTAACCAAGGCTTTGGGGCGTCAACGCTTCTGCGAACTTCGCTCCAAGATTGGTGTAGTAGATATTCAGGGTATGCGCAAGAATTAGGAGGAGAATTGTTAGTAATCTAGCGCACTCCCTAACTGCATTTGCATGTTTACATTCAGCTGTTAGCTTTTCTGTTTGCATGCGCGCAAGCTCCGGGTGTGGATGCTGCGCGTGAGTAGGAGAGCCGTGGCGCGGGAATCGCTCGGCCACGGACTTGGTCATGCCGTTATGGACGGCGTCGCGGGAGCGTGGGGATGGACGCGCTCATCACGCTGCGACGTGCGCGCCATGAGTGGCGGCCAATGCACCTGTACTTCAATAAATAGAAGAAGAGAAAAAAACTGAAAAGGCTGCTAGTTGTATTCGCAGCGCAAACGTTCTTGTGTTCCAAGTGTTCCAAGTGATTCGCGTTGTGTTCGTGAGTTCATCCGAACTCCAGAGTTCACCGGACGTCGTGAATGTTGGACTTAATCCTGTATGTGCAGGTGGGGACAACAGATGCTTTGGATAGAGCGAGTCTTCAGGCCCTGAAGCAGGAGGTGGCGTGCATGGTGCTCAGGTGGAGATCATGTGCCTGGCATCTCGGTAGTGGTAGTTTAGCTGAAGAATAATTCATGCGGTTGCATGTAGTCCCTTTTATTTCGGATCATGGCTGTGTTAGCATTTTAATTCCTGTAATCGCTGCGGGTATAAGTAGCGTTTTCAGTTAGCTTCTTTTTCTGACGGAGAACAGAGTTCTTGTTTTCTGTCGTTGTATTCCCAATCAGAGGAAAATAGCTCTGACCTCTGAATAAGAAAACAGTTCCAAATTCGCGTGTGTTCGTGTGTGATTGATTTGGGTTTGTCACTGTGATCCCTGTTTTGCCAACATTTTGGTGATCAGAGCCGGTTCAGTGCATGCCCAAATATCCCCGGTTTGACTCCATGTCAATCGTCACTGGGGGAGACGGTTCTCGCGGCGGCGGCGGCGAACGGTATGTTTACCCGCAGCTCACCGCGACGAACTACACCAGCTGGAAGATTCGAGTCAAGGCAATGATGGAGGACCAGGAGGTCTGGGAGGTGATCGAGCCGGCGGCCAATGCAGTCGTTGATGTCAGGAAGGACAGGAAGGCGAAATCGCATCTGATCCAGTGTCTGCCAGAGGATCTTCTCATGCAGGTGGCGAACAAGACCACAGCGAAGGAGATTTGGGACTGTCTCAAGACGAGGTTCGTCGGTGCCGATCGTGTGAGGGATGCGCGGCTACAGACGTTGAAGAGTGACTTCGACAAGATGCGCATGAAGGAGGACGAGTCGGTGGATCAGTACGCCGGGAGACTGACGACCATGTCGGTCAGGTACAGTAACCTGGGTGGTACTCTCAATGATGCTGCCCTCGTGAAGAAGCTGTTCGACACAGTTCCTGAGCACTTCATCACCGTCATCGCCGGCATCGAGCAGTTCTACGACCTCTCCACCCTGGCGTTCGAGGAGGCGGTGAGCCGACTCAAGGCGTTCGAGGAGCGAACGCGTCGTCCCATGAGTGGTGCGACTGCAGACAGGCAGCTTCTCCTCACTCAAGCGGAGTGGGAGGCGCGCCAAAAGAAAGCGCCTGGTGAAGGATCCGGCAAGGGGAGGTCGCCGGACGTGGGTGCACGTGGCCGAGGGCGCGGGCGCGGCACAGGCCGTGGGCGCAGCGGGCACGGTGGGCACAGAAACTCGACGGGCAAGGAGGCGACAGGTGGCAGTGCACGTGACAAGAGTCACATACAGTGTTTCAACTGTCGAGATTATGGCCACTACGCCAACCAGTGCAAGCAGGCGAAGAAAGGAGAAGAGGCGCATCATGGCCGCGCCGATGATGTGGAACAAGCACTCCTACTCGCGGTGTCGGAGGAGCTGACGCCGCTCGAGCAGGTGCAAGGGGAGCAACAGGAGGCTGTGTTCCTGACGGAAGAGAGGATCTTCCCCAAACTGTACCTGGCAGGAAAGGGCAGAACCACCGGGAGCACATGGTACCTTGACAACGGCGCCAGCAACCATATGTCAGGTGATAGGGAGAATTTCCAGGAGCTAGATGAGGCAATCACCGGAAATGTCAGGTTTGGTGATGGCTCCACTGTGCAGATTATGGGAAAAGGATCAATTTTGTTTGATTGCAAGAACGGGGATCAGTGGGCTCTCCGAGATGTGTATTACATTCCACGTCTGTGTAGCAATCTCATAAGCCTTGGACAGCTAACTGAGATTGGCTACCGTGTGGTGCTGGATGAAGGCGAGCTCGAGGTGATCGAGAAGTCGACGAGGCGGTTGATCATGAAGGTGCAGCGTTCATCGAACAGGCTGTACCACATCGAGCTGACACGGGCGAGTCCTGCGTGCCTGCTCACGAAGATGGAAGATCCAGCATGGCTCTGGCATGGGCGCCTTGGCCATGTCAACTTCAAGGCACTGAGGTTCCTTGTTGACAAGGACATGGCGGCTGGTGTGCCGCCAATCTCACATCCGGACCAACTGTGCCACGGCTGCTTGGTGGGAAAGCAGGCGCGTGGGGCATTTCCACCGAAGGCGTTGTACAGAGCGGAGGAGCCGCTCGAGCTGATTCACGTCGACATTTGTGGGCCAATCACGCCGTCGACAAGCGCCGGTAATCGCTATTTCATGTTGCTCGTTGATGATTATTCAAGATGGATGCACGTGTATGTGTTGAAGAGCAAGGATCAGGCATGTGCGGAATTTGTGAAGTACAAGGCCCTGGTGGAGAACTCTTGCGGACGGCGCATCAAGACATTGCGGTCTGATCGTGGCGGCGAGTTCCTGAGCGCGGCATTCGCGGATGTGTGCAACGAGGCTGGAATCCAGCGGCACCTCACTGCGCCATACACACCACAGCACAATGGTGTTGTCGAGCGCAGAAACAGGACAGTGGTTGAGATGGCCCGATCCATGTTGAAGAGCATGAATGTTCCAGGTAAACTCTGGGGCGAAGCAGTGCGGCACGCGGTCTATCTGCTAAACCGCTTGCCGACGAAGGCAATGGGGGAGCGAACCCCATTTGAAGCATGGACAGGGAAGAAACCTCACTTGGGACACCTTCGTGTGTTCGGTTGCTTGGCACATGCGAAGGTAGTGGCACCACATCTGAAGAAGCTGGATGACCGGAGTCAACAATTGGTGTATCTCGGAGTTGAGGAAGGATGCAAGGCACATCGTCTGCTTGATCCACTCCGAGGGAAAATCATTGTAAATCGTGATGTGAAATTTGAAGAGAATGTGCCATGGAAGTGGAGTAGTGACACAGATGAGTGGGGCTCAGTTGAGTTCCATGAAGAAGAAGGAGTTGGTAGTGTGACGGATCCACCTGTGTGGAGCACAAGTGAAGACGTGGCAGCTGCAGGAAGCATGCAGAGAGCAGCAGCAGCAGGTTCAGCTGCAGATACTCCTCCCTCCCCAGCAGTCCAGATGAATTCTACACGTCTGCCAGATGGGAGCATGAGCCAAATGCAAGCGCAGCAATCACCACAGTCAAGTGGTGATGAAGATTCAGAGGAGGAATCTCACCGTTTCAGGAGTTTAGAAGATGTCTATCAGAGAACTCATCAAATTGAACTAAATTCTGATTCAGATGATGAAGAGCAGAACTCTGACCCAGATGGTGAAGCACTTCTTGCAGAGATGGAGGAGCCATCGAGTTTTGGAGAAGCTGTGGAACATTCTGAGTGGGTTGCAGCTATGAACAATGAAATGGAATCAATAGAGAGAAATGGCACTTGGGAACTCACTACTTTGCCGGCAGGACAGAAACCCATAGGTCTGAAATGGGTTTATAAACTGAAGAAGAACTCTGAAGGAGATGTGATCAAGTACAAAGCCAGGCTGGTTGCCAAAGGTTATGTGCAGCGTCAGGGAATTGACTTTGAAGAAGTGTTTGCGCCTGTTGCCAGGATGGATACTGTAAGGGTGATACTTGCAGTCGCTGCACATAGGGGTTGGCAAGTGCATCACTTGGATGTCAAAACAGCTTTCTTGAATGGTGAGCTGGAGGAAGAAGTGTACGTAGCTCAACCTGAGGGATATTCAGTTAAGGGCAAAGAGAAGCAAGTCCTGAAACTCAGTAAAGCTCTGTATGGTTTGAGGCAGGCACCACGTGCTTGGAATATTAAACTTGATAAAAGTCTAAAAAAATTGGGTTTCAGGAGGTGTGCACAAGAGCAAGCTATGTACACAAGAGGAAAAGGTGGAACTGCAGTTATTGTTGGTGTATATGTAGATGATCTCATTGTCACAGGAGCTAAGACAAGCGAGATTGTTGCATTCAAGAAGCAAATGACAACAGAATTCGAAATGAGTGATTTGGGGTTACTTTCATTCTATCTTGGGATTGAAGTGTCACAGCAGGAAGGCAGTGTGACACTCAAGCAATCAGCTTATGCCAGGAAGGTATTGAAGCAGTTTGGAATGGAGGATTGTAACCCAACTAAGTATCCCATGGAACACAAGGCTCAGGTGCACAAAGATTCAGATGGCCAGCCAATAGATGTCACTGAATACAGAAGAGTTGTGGGTTGTCTGCGATATTTACTTCATACTAGACCAGACCTTTCATATGCAGTTGGGGTGGCCAGCAGGTATATGGAAAGGCCTACTGTCATGCATCAGAAATTAGTGAAGCAGGTGCTTAGGTACCTAAAGGGTACAATTGATCTGGGATTGATTTATGTCCAAGGGACAGGAAAGGAGGTGCTGACAGGATTCACAGATAGTGATTTGGGGGGAGATCTGGATGATAGGAAGAGCACAGGAGGGATGGCATTTTATCTGAACAACAATCTAGTGTCATGGACTTCTCAGAAGCAGAAAATTGTGGCATTGTCATCCTGTGAAGCTGAGTTTATAGCAGCAGCAGCAGCAGCCTGTCAAGCACTGTGGTTGAAATCAATGCTTGAAGAACTGACAGGAGAAAAGCAAGGGAGTGTGAAGCTGTATGTTGACAATAATTCAGCAATTGCTTTGATGAAAAATCCTGTGTTCCATGGTCGAAGCAAGCATATTGATATGAGGTACCATTTCATACGAGACTATGTTCGCAGAGGTGACATCTCAGTGCATTGGATTTGTACTGAAGAACAAAGAGCAGATGGGCTAACAAAGTCGTTGACAGCAGGGAAGCTGCAAGCAATGAGGCACCTGTTGGGTGTCAGAGATCTTGGCACATGTCAGGATTAGGGGGGAGAGTGTTGGACTTAATCCTGTATGTGCAGGTGGGGACAACAGATGCTTTGGATAGAGCGAGTCTTCAGGCCCTGAAGCAGGAGGTGGCGTGCATGGTGCTCAGGTGGAGATCATGTGCCTGGCATCTCGGTAGTGGTAGTTTAGCTGAAGAATAATTCATGCGGTTGCATGTAGTCCCTTTTATTTCGGATCATGGCTGTGTTAGCATTTTAATTCCTGTAATCGCTGCGGGTATAAGTAGCGTTTTCAGTTAGCTTCTTTTTCTGACGGAGAACAGAGTTCTTGTTTTCTGTCGTTGTATTCCCAATCAGAGGAAAATAGCTCTGACCTCTGAATAAGAAAACAGTTCCAAATTCGCGTGTGTTCGTGTGTGATTGATTTGGGTTTGTCACTGTGATCCCTGTTTTGCCAACAGTGAACGCCGGTTGAATTCTAACACTGATAGCAAGAGGGCTGCCAATACACAGAGATGTGCACACCATAGCAACAAATGGCATTACTGGTTGTATCACATTCACCACTCCCTTTGCATAGGTATTCAGGAAAAGGCCTAGCGTCACAGGAACAAGCACCACCTATCAAACAGGAAGCAGGGTCACATGATTAATGAAAGAATCAAAGTCAGGGTACATGAATATCATGCATCAGAAAAGGCATTGCGTGATCACTGATCAGTTCACACTACCTGCAGAATAGATTTCGCCATCGCAATTCCATCAACCGGAACCACTGAACCGATCAGCAATCCAGTGAGAACAGGTGTCACAACCACCGAAGATATTGTTGAGCAGCTTGTTAACAAAATACTCAACGCCACATCCCCTTTGCTCAGGAAGCTAGCATTGCTAGCATAGCTTGACAGCTGAGCGCCTGATACACAGCAAGTAAGCACGAAGCCTGCAAAGAATGCTGATGGCATCCTGAATGCCTTTGCAATCATCACGCCCAGCAGTGGCTTCAGCACGTACTGCGCGGCATAACCAATGGACAGTGGCACAGGCCTGGCCGGCACAGGACACAGGAAACAACAATTTCAGCTTTAAGAAGCTAATTTCCATTTTCTGTTCCAAGTTGCCATCATAATTGGAGAAGGAGCAGCAAAACAAAAGAACCTTTTGAAAGCGAGAGCGAAGTCATCGATGGAGAGCTTGATGCCAATGGACAGCATGATGCCCCCGAGGACCGGCGCGTAGTAATCCTTGGAGACCCTAGTAAATAATCATAAACTAATCAGCCTTCACCCGCCATGTGTTAGTTAAGGTTGCCCAAGAACCTTCTTGAAGCGGCCAGGTGTAGTACCAGGAGAAGGTGGCTGGGTTCCCGAGCGCGGCGACGGCGGTGGCAGCGACGACGAGCGGGAGCAGCGCGGGTAGCGCCTTCGAGGGGTCGCCCAGCGAGGCATCGGGCGTCGCGGCGGTGTCGGTGCGGAAGGAGAGCAACCAGGCGTTCCCCTCGCGGCGCGGCCAACCGACGCGTCCCAGGCGGGGGAACGACGGCGCAGAGCAGGTGGTGGGCGCCAGCCGCCGCCACAGCAGCGCGCGCGGCGGCAGGGACGGCAGAAGGGAGAAGCTGGGGTAGGCGCCGTGGTGGTGGTGTCGCAGAGGCCCGGTGGGGATGAAGGAGGGGTGAGAGTAGGAAGCGGCGGTGGCGGCCATAGCCATGGTGGCGTTGGCGCGGCGTGGAGGTGGTGGAAATTGTTGGGATGGGCGGTGGCGGTGGTGGCGGAGAGCGGGGAGGCTGGAAGAGGTAAAATGGGAGGCTGGAGGCCGTGTAAGACTATCTCCAGCATCTTCCCGTCGCGGATCTGCAAAAAACACCATTTTGCGGCAGGAGGGAGGTGAATCGGGTGCTGCAAAAGAGGAGCATTTCCAGCAGTGTTCCCCACCCGTCGCGCAACCACCCAGGTAGTTGTGCTCCCGCGCGGCGGCGGAGCTCGTGGAGGCGTGGTGGCGGCGGAGCTCGAAGTCGGAGGAGCTCGAGCAGGCATCGGCGGCCTACTCACTGTCCCCGCCTGCACCGCACGCGAATTGACTGGCGGTGCCGGATCTGGCGGCGGCGGTCGGGCTCCCCTGCTCTGCCTCTCCTCCTCTCCACCTCGGTGACCCCGCCACCTCCTTCTCCGGCGCGCCATGGAGCTCCTCCGCGTCGGCCCTGCTATGCCTCGGCGAGCATGGGAGAAGGCGCTGCTGGCCGGCCGCACCCCGCCCCCGCCCCTCGCGCCGTCCGGGTCCGCCGCGCCCCTGCTCTGCCGGCCGGTCGCGCCTCGACCCCGCGCCCCTGCTCCGCCTGCCGGCGCGCCCCCTGATCCGCCCGCCGGCGCGCCCCCTGCTCGGCCAGCCGGCGCACCCCCTGCTCCGCCCGCCGGCTTCCTCGAGGAGATGGCGGACGCGGGGGCGGACGAGGTGCCGCGCCATGCGGGGGCGAGGGAGGGCAGCGGCGCGGTCGCTGCTGGGTTCAGGCGACGGCGGTGGGTGGAGATCCGGGGAGGGAAGGGAGGAGGGGGTGTGCCAGGACGCGCCGCGAAGCAGAAGGAGGAAGAGAGGAGGGGCGTGCGCGATGAGGGAGGTGGATGAAGAAAGGAGAGAGAAAGCGGCGGTTTCCCCGGGGATGCGCGTGCTGGGAGGCCATGCTGCATTTTGCAGCAGGCGTTGGGGCTACCGCTGGAGCCGGTAGCGGGCTCCCGCGTCTGCAAACTGCAGATGCAGCACCGGTTCCAGATACCGCTGGAGACAGTCTTATTCCGTTCGGATTTCGCGTCCAACCAGCCACGCTACGTCACTCTGATTTCGCGGACGTCCGATCGGTTCGATCAGGCGGTCAGCATTCCGTCAGCGTCACATGTTTTTTCTGAAAAAACCCTTCACTTTATTTATAATTCTGTTCGTCTCCAGCGAGATCCTTTTGCTACAGCAACTCTATTAATTTCTTTTGCGTAGCACCCCTGTGTTACAGTTTATTTATCTACCAAGAAGACGAAATTCTGAAATCGTGGACATTTTGTAGAAAACTGCCCGCCTTTCTTTTTTCAGAAAACCCCCATCCGCCGCCCGCCCGCCGCCCCCTACCGTCCTTATCCTCGTCTCCCCTCTCTCTCTCCTCCCTCCCGGCGTCGCGCCACGCCACGCCCCCCACCCCGCCGCCGCTCACTCCCTCCTTCCCTGCTGCTCGCCCCCACCGCGGACCACCCCCTCCCGTTTTCTCCTCCTCCTCCTCCTCTCTCCTGTGCTCCCTCCCGAACCCGTGCCTCATCAAAACACTAGCCGGCGGCGGGGCCCCACCCCGGCGGCGGCGCGACCCTCCCCGGCCAGATCCGGCAGGCGGCTCGCCCCTTCACCCTTCCCTTGGTGCGGATCCGACGCGGGAGCCGGCGATTCAGGCGAGGCGGTGGAGAATCGACACGGCCGGCACGTGCGTTCGCCAGTGCATGACGGGTAGACGGCGGCAGCGCGCGGGCGCAAGCAGCGGCAGCACAGCGGCTGACGACCCAGGTAGTGGTCATCTTCATCCTTGCTTGCTGCAGCCTATGACCCTGAGCTACTCTTGCCACGTAGCTCCGCCTCCACGGCTCTGCCCCTCCGCTCAGCTCCCAACAAGGTGCGTTCCCCCACTAACTCCTTTTGGGCTGCCAGCAGCAGCAACATCCATGCTTGTTGTTTTCCCGTGTGCTCCCTCGACCCTAATGAGCACGCTTTTGTTTGGTAAGAACTTTTGAGTATCTTGGCATGCCAGGATCTTGCCATACTGTTATGGCATTCTTACAGCTCTTATATTCTTTTTTAGTTGCTCATAACTTCTTAAACTCTCTATTACCTGAGGGAAGTCCAGGGAATGTGTTGCGATACTTTTCCGAGCATGTTGACAAAGGCATAACTAGTGACTGCAAATATCTGTGATTCTGTGTTCCCTTCAGAAACTAGAAATTCTGTCTTTGTGGTGCATTTTTTGAAAACTCCACTGGATTGTGTGGACCACTCTGCAACTACTGCAATTTTATTATTGACAGGCGAAACGAGAACCTTTGGGGTTTCAAAATGTATCATTCAACGGGAAGTTGCTCCGGACACCTATGTCCCTAAGCTAGACAATGAACAATACATCACAGGATACTGACCTCTGAACTGAAGAAGAGCTGGATCCAGTATGTAAACCAGTAAAAGACTTTCTTGGTGAGTAGGAATGTTCACTTACCAACCTTGGCAGTATGTTAATCTCTTTTGTTTGTGTTTGTATTTGTATTTAAATTGACATGATTCTATTCGAGGAAGGCTGATTCACAGTTCTAACAACACTGCCTTTATGTAGTCAAGGAGGATGATGGAGGCATTTGTAATGAAACAATTTTGCAAGATTACATAGCCCCACTAAACTTAATTGAGCGGTGGGGGAATGCTATGGGTATCCTTGATTCTTGTATCAAGTTACCTTTATTATTTTTAATTGTTCCTTAGATGGGGTTCTTTTAATGCTCTTTAGTTAACTTGTAATGATTGATGTGGTATTGAGGTGACCCCTTGACTATCCGCAAGATATTGTATACCCTGAATTCAAGCGTTGCTGCTGTTTCACTAAGAGCTACTATCGCTATGTGAAGGGGACAGGCTCCTTGTTGGCTACATCTGAAGTAAGACTCGCTCTCAACATTCTTCTCCTTTTGTTTCGGTTCCACTCATTTATACATCCTCTGGTTTTGCCTCTTTTAATCTGATCTCTGATGGATTTTGTTTCATTTTTCTTACATGATAACCTACTTCGAACACTAGAACCTCAAATGTGTTCCTGAAGTGAAGCTTGCAGTTTCTTCCCTGAAGGAATTAGGTCTACGATTTTTCACCCCTCGAGAGGTAGCTTCTTTTTCACACTTAATTTGTTTAAATTATTCCATTGGCTATCATTTTTTTTTGAACGAACGGGCACATCGTGCCTATTTCATTGATATAGGAGAAAAGTACAAGCCGGGATCCGGCAACGGAAAAAAGTATAAGATTTACATTTACAAATAATCTACAATCGTGCGGTTAGGGCCGCTAGCCCTTTGTCTCCCGCGACTATTCAAGTCATCACTTCGTTCTTGATCTTTGCAAAGATGGTCTGCATCGATGATTCAAATCTGTCGAACACTTTGGCGTTTCTCTCTAGCCAGATCTCCCAAAGGACTAGCAAGGTTAGCGAACGCATTCCTTTTCGGGGGGCGTCTGGTGTTGCAGTGATATTGGTCCACCAATGTAGAGCCGACGTGCTGGCTGGCCAATTGTTAGGGTGCAGTTTAGTATGTCCAACCCACTCTGCCACTAGGGCCCACACTCGTCTGGAGTACCGGCACGACGACACGAGGTGGTGTGCCGTTTCCATCGTCGTGCGACAAAGGGGGCTGTGGTCCCAGTTCCTGCGCGCTAGCCTGTCTGACGTCCACACCTTGTTTTGAAAGAAGAGCCACGCGAAGAATTTGCACTTTGGGGTGGCCCTCGTTTTCCAGATCGTGGCGAGCTCCGGAGTTTTAATGCAGCCAATGAATTGGGCCTTGTAAGCTGACGACATGGTGTAGTTGCCATGAGGTGTTAGGTTCCAAGTGATGGTGTCCTCCCGTTGCTGCTGCAGTTGTGTTGGTGAGATTAATAGCCACAGGTCGACAAGCTGTAGCATAAGTGCTGGTGTGAAGTCCTCGCGTAGCTTGAGGTCACTGATCCATCTGCTATTTTCCAGGGCCTCCGCCAGCGATCTTCTTTTGTGTCGTGTTTTCAAGAACAGTAAGGGCGCAAGATCATTGGGGCGCTGCCCCACAAGCCAAGCCGAATGCCAGAAGGAAGTCCTTTGCCCGTTGCCGATGGTAATTGTAGTGCAAGCCGCTAAGAGAAGCCGGTCTTTCTCCGTGCACGGCACCTCTGTGCCAACCCACGCTTTTTCTGGTGAGATCCATTCATGCCAAAGCCAGCGTAGGCGCAGGGCAGTGGCGAATTTGTTGATGTCTAGTATCCCCACGTCACCGTACTCCTTAGGTAAGGTTGTTCTAGTCCAGTTGACCTTGCATTTTCCTCCTGAGATTGCTTTGTCCCCTGCCCAGAGAAAGCGCCTACGGATCTTGTCGATGTCATCCAAAACTTCTTTCGGTGGATTGATTACAGTGAGAAGGTACACCGGTTGCGAGGATAGAACTGATTTGGTTAGGGTGACCCGACCCGCCTGCGTCAGGTTTCGGCCGTACCATGTAGATAGCTTGCTCGCTGCTTTGTCGATTTGGGGCTGGAAGTCCACTTTGCGTAGCCATCTCTGTGAGAGTGGTAAGCCTAGATATTTGATTGGGAAGTAGGCACGGGCTACCGGCAGTCCCGCGAGTATTTTGTCTAGGTCGATGTCGCCACAACTTATAGTAGATACTGTCGTTTTTTGAAGATTCGTTTGCAGACCTATCACCAAGCCAAAATTGGTCAGGATATCTCGTAGGTTGTTCACGTCGTCTCTTGTGGGCCTTAGAAAAATGACAGCGTCGTCCGCATACATGGAGATTCTGAACCTGGCGGTACGGCCATACAGCGGACTGAGAAGCCCTCTGTCTGTTGCAGATTGCAGTAGCTGGTTGAGCGGGTCAATGGCAAGGATGAAGAGCAGGGGGAGAGCGGGTCCCCTTGTCTCAGGCCTCTTCCATGTTGTATCGGCGGCAGCGACACCCCATTAAGCATTACTCTCGAGGTGGAGGAAGATAGTAGGGTCGTGATCCAACTTATCCATCTTGAGGGGAAGCCCCGATGCTCCATCAGAGAAATCAGGTAGTCCCAACGCACCGAATCAAACGCCTTAGAGATGTCGAGTTTGAGGAGTAACGCCGGTGTCTTACTTCTGTGGAACTTCCTAGTGAGATTGCGCACATAAAGGAAATTGTCGTGGATGCTACGCCTTTTGATGAAGGTGCTTTGGCAGTTGGAGATCAGTTGCCCGGTTACCGGTGCCAAACGAAGCACTAGAATTTTCGTAATAATTTTGGCGATTCCGTGTATGAGGCTGATCGGGCGGAAGTCACGGATACTCTCTGCACCTTCCTTCTTAGGTAGTAGAATGATGTTGGCCTTGTTTAGAAGGTTTAGGTCTTGGCAGCGTAGGTTGAAGACCGAGTGAATGGCTGAGATCACGTCAGCCCTGATAATCTGCCAGCAGACTCGATAGAAGTGGCTGGTAAAACCGTCTAGCCCAGGTGCCTTGTTTTGTGGCATTTGACAGATTGCCTGCCAGACCTCCTCAGCGGTGAACGACCTGTCGAGCGATGATAGGTCCGGCATCTGTAGTTGAAGGTGCGGCCAAGAGAAGTTGCGAGAGCACGGTGGTGGGTTCGTCATAATATTTTCAAAGTGGTCTTGGATGAGTGCTTGTTTGTCGTTGTGTGTGAGGGCCCACTCGTTGTCCTTGCTGAGACGATGAATGGAGTTTTTCCGCCGCCTCCCGTTAGCTCATAGATGGAAGAATCTTGTGTTGGCATCACCCTCTTTAATGTGACGTATGGGCGCTCTGTTTCTTCCTGGCCTTCTCGATGACGAGCCAACCCAGTAGTCGTTTCTTCAGTTTGTTTCTGAGGGAGACTTCCACATCTAATAGTTGTCTGAAATTATGCGCTTCGTCGAGGCGAAGGATCACTTCTTGGGCCATGTGGAGCTTTTGTCGAGTGTCGGAGAGGAGGGAGGTCGCCCAAGTCTTGAGGGCTTTCGCGGTTTGGTGTAGTTTGTGCCCTAGATGGTGGAAAGGTTCGGTGTGAGTTGACGGCACGTTCCAAGCCCGGGCCACCGTTTCCTGGAAGTGCGGGAGGCGCGACCAGAAGTTCTCGAACTTGAAAGGCCTCGCACGACGCGGCCCTACTTGATTGGTTAGGAGCAAGGGGCAGTGATCCGAATGTGAGGTGGAAAGGGCGTGGAGGCTGCAGGAGTCGAAAGTCAGGTCCCAGCTTTGGGTGTAGAAGAAACGATCAAAGCGGACTAAAGTGGGACGTCTGCGTTCGTTGCTCCAAGTGAACTTCCTGTTCTGCATCTTGATCTCCTTTAGCTAGCAGAACTCGAGTGCAAGTCCGAAGCGACGCATAAGGTTAAGGTTGAGGTTCCTATTGTTCTTGTCTCTTGCATGGTAGATGAGGTTGAAGTTGCCGAAGACCAGCCATTTTGCGGTGTTGTCCGGCCTCAAGCTGCGCAGATGGTTTAGGAAGGAAGGTTTCTCTGCTCTTCTGGAGGGGCCATATACTCCTGTGATACTGAAGGAGGTCATGCAGACACGCAGTGCAACTTCTGCCGAGAGTGAGTAACGGCCAATCTGAACATTTGAAACGTCGACTTCCTGATCGTTCCATAGTAGAAGGATGCCCCCTTTTGTTCCTATCGCCGGTTTGAAGGCAAAACAATTCAGTTTGTAAGCGCCAAGGAAGGACACGAGAGCTTGGTCTACAGAGGTTAGCTTGGTCTCCTGTAAGCAAACCAAGTGGCAGGGTGTGGCCGCAAGTGATTCGTGTACTGCTAGACAGCGGGCCGCCACATTGAGCCCCCTTACGTTCCAAGAGATTAATTGTAGGTCTTTTTGATGCATTTATGAAACATTTGCAGCGTCTGACGAGTTCGTGAACCTAAACCGTGTTGGTGACGGTGAGCCGAAGAAGGCGTACACGAGAGATGAAGTAAGCGACGATGACGGTGGCGGTGATGAAAGTTTGAAGTACCGACACGATAAGCCTGAAGGTCGAAGCCAGCAGGGCGAGTCAAATAGTAAGCCCGAAGGTCGCAGCCAGCAGGGCAACACATGCAGAAAACTCTAAATGAAAGTGTCTTGTACTGATACATGGAAACTTGGTTGGGTCGCTGCAAGCGTGTCGAAGTTCTAGCAGGCCGGGTCAGCTGCCTGCTGCAGGTCCTGAATCGCCTCCCCAGCGTGCTGAAGCAGAGCGTCGTCTTCGTCGAGGCTGAAGATGGCCGTCATGGCGGCAAGGATGTGGTCCAGAAGAGGCCCCTGAAACATGGCGATGAACTCCCTCAACACCTCGTCGATCGTCATCTTCTCGTCATTGCCCATACCAAGTTTGCGGGTACAGGTTTCGCTGCGCCTTCTCCATAGCGGGGATGACCGGCTTGTTGGCCAGCCTAGCGCTCTAACGCACCATCGTCATGTCAAAGTTGTGGCGCTGTCGTGGCCGGCGCGCAGCCGGCTGAGGTAGCAGAGGCGCCGGCGGGGTGCAAAACAGGGCACCCACACCCGCCTGCCCCTCACCGTCTGTGTCGTGTTGACGATTGCCGCTCTTCGGCCCTAGTGGAGACTGCGTGGTGCCGCTGTCCGTGGTCGGCGTAGTCTGCCTGGCACCGATCGTGAGTGCCTGCACCCCCTCGAAGTCGTTTCCCCCTGCGCCCGGAACAGGTACCTGGGTGGTGAAGCGCGACGTAGGGGCGCTTGCTGCCGGAACTGAGCCCTCCCGCGCCATCAGCTCGTCGAGGCGGATCTCCAAGCTGCTCAGTGCCAGCCACGTCGTCCACTGATGGTGCCGGTGAAGGTGTCCCCGGCGGCGGCACCGTCAGGGTTGGCACCAGGAGGCAGGCCCGCAGGTGTTCGAAGACTTGCGCGACTGGGACGGGCGCCACCGGCGTCGGTGCCAGCGTGGACCAGGCTGTGTCCCCGGCGTCGTGCAGCTGGATGTAGTCAAGGAGCTTGTAGGAGCCGGTGAAGAAGCCCGCGTCCATCGTGCAGTCGTTGGCGCGGAAGGTGTTCATGCCGTTCCGCATAGCCTACTCGAACCTGTCGCGCAGGGCGGTCGCAGCGGTCACATTGTGTGGGCCGCCGTCCCCATGTCTACGGTACGAGTATGTGCGGCGCGGTGGCGAGCGCAAGCGCTCGCGACGGATCGGTCCTTCGTCGTCGAAGCCCTAGAAGGAGGCTCCGGATATCATGCTGTTGCCGGGGTGGTCGTAGTCACCGCCGTCGTCCATGTCGTCGTCGTGGCGGCAGAACGGCCAGGAAAAGGGGCTCCAGCAGGTGGAGCGAGTCTTCCCGCAGCCTCGGGTGTCCCGTGCTCCGCGGTTCCGATCCTCACGGCCGACGCGGTCGCGGTGGTCGCCTTCCCCGCGGTCGTTGACGCGCACGCCACGGTTGCCGCGCTCCGTCCAGTCATCATGTGCGTCTCGCATGTGCGTGTCTGCGCGGGCGCCGCTGTGCACGCCGCCCCCATCTTGGTTGTCGCAGGCACATTCGCCCTCGGCCTCCCGCGCGGTGCGCCGGGTGTTCCTGTCATCGCCGCCGTTGCCACGATCCCCGTGGCCTGATGCGCATCCCCGGGGTGCTCAGACACCTGAGGCGGGCGCGGGAGCTTGGTCGGGTACCGTGCCCGTGCTATCGGTGGAGAACCGTTGACGAGGCCATAACGCCAGTCCTAGCGGCGGCGAACGGGGGTGAAGCTCGCCGGGTTGTTGATTGCCGCCTGCAGATCGTTGGCCGCCGCCGTGTAGTCCTCCACCAAGGGCATGTGGATGAAGACCTTGTACCGGACACCTTGGAACCAGAGATCCGGCGGCGGCTCGGACGTGGAGACGAACACCCTGGTGGAGCCGTCGATGGGCCGATGACTGAAGCTCAGCCAGACCTTCTTGGGTATCTTGTTCGGGTCCCTTGTCCATGCCCAGAGCTCCATGTGGCGCGTGTCCGCCGGCTGCACGAGGTCGGTGACGATGCATTGGAGTGCGCAGCGGTGGCCGATCACCCTCTCGACGATGTCCGGCGTCCAGATGTGGGAGGGGATCGCGTCGAGGCAGAGCTTCACCCTGTAGAAGATTCTGAATCCAAGGGCGCTGGTGAGACTACGCCAAGGGCGCACACAAAGGTCGATACCTCTCCCCTGGAACCTCCCCTGGATCTCTACTGTCGTGGTGTGGTGGGCGTGCACGAACCGGATCATGTACGACTCTGGCTGGTGTAGAGTGGCGGCGACGTCGCCGGGTTGGAGCTTGAGTTCGTTGGTGATGAGGCGCTCGATGTCCCGTGCTCCGGCGTGGCGAGGCAGGTGCATTGCCCAAGGGACTAGTGCGCAGGATTCCCAATCCCGCGCGTCGCGTGCCGTGGCGAAGGAGTTGGGGACGAAAACCATCTCCTCGTCAAGGCGGTTTTGCGGGTCCCCGATCGCCATGTCGGAGTGCGTCGGAGGGGGTGGCGGAGGCGGAGGCGGAGGGTGTGGAGGCGGAGGCGGTGGGGGCGGTGGAGGTGGAGGTGGAGGTGGCGGAGGTGGTGGACGGCACTCCCGAGCTCGGTGCCCCAAGCGGAAGCAGAGGAGGCAACGCATCGGGTCGCGGCAGTTTGCAGCTCTGTGGTTCTTGGTGAGACACTTGAAGCAGCAGCCGTCGGTGGCGTGGTGGAATGCTCGGCGTGCGGTGGAAGGCTGCTTTCGGCTTGAATGCCCGCCTTCATGGCACCTTGGTGGCGGGTGGTGACGGTCGTCGCGACGGGATGGGGCGGTCCGGTCAGCTCTTCATCTGCATCGTCCTGCTGGCGTCCAGCCCTCCTCCACCTCGGCGCGTGTGCCGCACCACGGCGGGCTGACGTCAGCACGGCGACTTGAATGCTCGCGTTGCCGTGTTGGGGAGCAACGGCTCCGCGGAAGCTCGGAGCAGCGGATCCAAAGCCTGCGCACCCTCTTCTGCGGCGGATCAACTCCAGAGCACGCCTCCCTACGGCGGATCTGGAAATTGAAGTGCTTACCAGCGGCATGGCGGGGTGGGTTGAATGCGGCGCGGCGCGGAAGAGGGGGTGGAGCGGTGGCCCCCGATTTGACGACCTCCGCGTAGGATGGGCGCGGATCCGTCGCTATCCGAGGCAGATCCAGCGACTCCGGCACGAACTCAGCCGCGTCGTAGCGGCGTTGACCGTGTGCAGGTGGCGGCGGTGGCGTCTCCGGGAGGAGGCTCTCGATGGGTGTGGGCTGGGGGGAAGGTGGGAGAGTCTGGGTGCTCAGGGTCTGGGGGTGGTGCTGCGGCGGAGGAGACGTACCGGGGTGGCCGGCGAGCTCGCCGGAGGGTGGTCGCCCGGCGGGGGGGGGGGGGGGGGGTGCGGGCGGTGCTCCCATGGGGGACGCTCGGGATGGAACACTAAACTTTTTTGACCCTGATTCTGAATCTCATTGGCTATCATTTGACATGTGTTATTCATAAATTTTCAGGTTTCTGCTTCTCGGCTCACATAAGCCTTAGCAACAGCGAGTTTCGGTTCCACTATATAATTCTGATTTGCTTCAGTGAACTTACAATTGATATAAGAACATGCATTAATGATACATTTATCTGTTTGATAAGAAGTATTAGGTCACTATCTGAATGGTTTATGATTTTATACAACCTGCTATAACTTGTGAAAACCAACATTTGCAGGTATGCTATGTTGGGCAATAGTCTGAGGGTGTGTTTGGTTGAGCTGTGGCTGTGAGAAAAGCTGTTGTGAGCTGTGAGCTGTGGCAAAAGTTGTTGTAGGTTGCTAACTGTGAGAAAGCTGAAAGTTGTTTGGCTGGCACAACTGTGGCTGTGAAAAAAGCTGATGTTTGCTGGAAGATGTATGTAATGTCTATGAAGTTCCGTGATTATAAATAATTATTTTGTTCAGTAAATTGCATACAAATTACCCATTTAGAAAGAAAATCTTAATTTTTTTTGAAGTTTTGCATTCACCATTGAGATACGATCAATGATAGAAAGTTCAGAAAATAATAACATATGGTGCATACAATGATGTCCTTCCTTAACATAACTACCTCTGTCTCGCACTAACCAAAGCATCAGCAATCTCACTGCGGATGGTATTCATGGTTTCCTCATGCTCATCATCTTCAACTTCATCATCTTCTCTGAAGGAGGCCGAGGGAGATAGAGCAGGAGCCGGGCACCGTCGTCCAGAGCTGTGCACCCGCAAGGGGAACCGGTTCGTCGCCGGTGAGGGGCGCCGCCGCTCAGGGGAGCCGCCGCCGGACACCAACACCCGGTCTGCTGGTGAGGAACGCAGGTCAACTGGGGCGCAGGGAATAAAATTGGACCAGGAGGAAGGGAAAAGGTGGGAGGAGGTAATCCGCACCTTCCAGGAGCCACCGTTGGTGAGGTGCGCTGCTGGCAAGGGCCGCCGGCGGTGAAACCCTAGCCGCGCGACAGGAGGTTCGCTGGGGCGACGGGGAAAAACGCGTGCGCGAGGGAGAGGGGGGCGACGGGCTATGACCGTGGGAGAGAATAGAAATTGAGCCGGTGTGTTACTAATCAGTGGCATGGTGGGTAATTTCATTGAAGTTTTCCCTTTCACAGTTGAAAAAAGCAGGGGTGGGGTGGCTGTGAGATTTGCATAGAGGAAAAGCTGATTTTTTGAAAGTTAGGAGATGAAAGTACCCCCTTTGGCTGGGCTACTGACTTTTTTGAAAAGCTTCCGCTGGTTTTAGCTGAACCAAAGGGACCCTGAGTGTAGCAGTTGTAGGTCCTTTACTGCGCTATCTGTTTGCTGAGGCATAAGGAAGCCCACCAGCCGGCTGGTGATGTTAACCTGACACAAACACTTTGGACGCTAGCTGTTGTGGTCAATTTTTTGTCATCATAGCTTAATCAAGGTTTGTGTATAAGTATGATATGTTGATATGTTCTTCTCCATTTCTTTGTGTGTTTACAGGTGTAAGTGAGATGTGTTGGTCTCCAATTCTCCACTTCCTGAACCTCATTACTTTGGATCGACCATGCTCATTCGAACGGTTATCACATTGCAATGACCCTTGTTAGGTTATGTTTGGTTCCGACAACTGGTGGGAACACTTTGAAGAGGCCGCCACCCGCAAAGGCGCAACGTGTATCACTGCAACTCTGGCGTTTCTAACCTGCCAGAGAAGTTGTTTCAGCATTGCCTTTTCCTTCCATGTGCACATTGTCATGTCAAAATATTTGAATGAAGGTTGGATTGTGACATTGGATCCATTGATGTGTAACTTGCTGAGGTTATTGTAATGATTGTTGGAACTTCCACTGAACCCTGTAAAGCTGAGTCCAACAGCGGGAGGCAAATGCATTTTTGCCTTCCACCGGACACTGTGCCTGCCGCTAAACGTCTCCAACAACGAAGGCATCCGGTGAGGTAAAAATGCTTTGGAGGAGAGAGGGGATGCAAAATTGCATCCCCTCTCTCCTCGAAGGCATTCGACGCAGGGGACGGAGACGCACCAGAGCGGGGAAGGCGAGGATGGCGCGCACGTAGAGGCCGTGGTGCTGGGCCATGGCGGCGAGGTCGAGGTAGCCGGGCCAGTCGTACTCCCCGAGGCCCTGTCGCTCGACGACACCCCACCAGAGCTCGACGGTGACGCCTGCGACCCCTGCGGCCACCAGTGCTGGGAGCGAGGCCCCCCATGGCGCGGCGGCGGGAGTGGGAGGATGGGGAGCGAGAGGAGGAAGGGTGGCGGGAGAGGGAGGATGGGAAGCAAGAGGAGGAAGGGCGGCGGGAGCAAGAGCTCACCGCAGGGGCCGCGGCCGGCGAGCTCCACCGCCGTCGGGTGTCCTGGATCTCCGCCCGCCGCCGTGAGGTGCTTCAATCAGCGGCCCCTTCCCCTGCAGAGGTTGATCTGGCCAGCGGAGAGGAGCTCGTCGCCGGCTATGGAGGATGAGGGCGAAGGCGTAGAGAGGGAGAGGATGAGGGGTGCGTTGCTGCAGCTCGTTCTCCGCCGTCGGCTGCTCGATCCTCGTGCCGCGTCCCGGAGGTCGATCTGGGGGTGGGCAGATCCTGGAGGGGCGCGGTGGAGGCGCGTAGGAGGGGCGAGGAGGCGGTGCGGGAGGCGCACGGAGGAGGCGGCACGGGAGGTGCAGAGGAAATGCATACGGAGGATGCAATGGCCGTTGGAGCCGGTGTGATGAGAACGATGTGCAAAACACTGTTCACGCGAGGCAAACATCAATTTGCCTTCTGGAAATGCACATCGTTGTTGGACTCAGTCTAAGGTTGTAACCAATGTAATCCAGCAAATCATTTTGCTTTTGTTTTTCAAAGTCATCTACAAGTCCAATTCAGACTGTTGGGACAAAGCTATAAAAATTTTGAATTAGTGGAGGTGCTTAAACACATTTGAAATATTTTTCTTTTATTTGCCAACTACACTACTTTTATGAATGTATAATTTGCTCCCTAAAATAATATGGTTCAATTCAACTAACTGCAGATCTGTTGTGTCAGACAAAAGAGCGGTAGTGAGAAGTTGTTTGGGCAAATGGTGTTGGCATTTTGCTTGCTTTCAGATTGAAAGCTCTAAAAAGAGAATGCCTCTTCATTTTTTTAATACTACAGAAAAGGGAATGTGTTATGATAGGTGAAATATTTTCAGATGTCAAAAGCTAATCAGATGACAAGCGATGATGGTTTTCACTTTTTGGAGTGTGTGTTACTCGGAAATTTATTACAACTGTCTTCAGGTTAACAATTTTGATTATATCTTCTTTTCTGAACCTCTAGGTGTAAAGCCGAATGATTTATTAAAGAAAGTTAAGAAGATTGCACCTAGAGCTTCTTTGTTTAATGTACCTTCATCCCTTCATTTCTTCAAGTTCAGTGACCGTTTTCCAAAACCCTATGGAAACAGTGGTGTATTGAATTTGCACATCAAATTCCAACTTTTCTTTAATTTGCCATCTATGGCTTTATGGTCTGACAACTTCCTTAGCATGTGTAGTACATTGTACTACAGTTTTGTAAAAGTAGGTGCTGCAATTCTGCTGTGATTTTTCTAGCAAAAATGTAACAAAAGAGAAAGAGGGCTAATCACTTATGTCGAAATTAGATGCTGTGGTTGTATAAGATGGGTTTCAATTGTTGATTTGAAAGAGTGAACAGTGTACTTGATGGGTTTTCCTTTTTTCCCCCTTTCTTTGCAGCTGCGAAATAGTGAATGTGTTCCTTTTATGTTGAGATTCAACCTCAGCTTTTCTCCCGTCGAGGGTGAATTAGGCAACTTAAAAAACTTAACCTATGGCTTTCAATACTTTGCATAAACATAAACTAGAACATGCTATCTTGATGTGCAACTAAGGTTGTTCTAGTGTGAAACTCCCATCCCAAAACAAGTTTTGCAACCTATAGCCAATCCTAACATGATACTACTCTAGGAAAGTAAAGGCAAGCAAGGATTGCAAGAAAGTAATGCGGAAACGTAAAGGGGATGAGAGGAAGCAAACTCTTGACACGTGATTTATCCCATGGTATCGGTAGGCACTAAGCCACCCCTAGTCCACGTTGTTGAAGCACTCTACACAAGAGTATTGCTTGATTCATCACTTGAGCTACAAGAACTTGATTCTCCACCACTTATCCACTCACGAATGGCGGTGAGTGCTTCTTGCTTCGGCTTCCTCTCCTTGACCACCTTCTTCTTGGGCTTGCACTTGATCTTGGTGAACTTGATATGTTGATGATGATGCCCTTCTCTCAAGTGGATGTTGTAGCCGTACATGTTGACTTTCTTCACATACTTGAAGATCTTCTTCACGTACATGGTAACCATCGACTCGACCTCTTCATCACTTGAGGAGCCTTCATCGTCATCACCATCATCGTCTTCACTTGAGCTTCCATGAATCGCCATCCTTCTCAACTCCTTCTCTTGTTGGCTTGAAAGAGCATGGCTTGCGGTTGGAGAAGATGGTTCTTGGGGTGTTGCCTTGTGCTCAACTTTTGGTTCTTCCTTTGTCTTGAGCTCATCCTTGGAAGCTTTCTTGGACTTGGGCATGATTTGAAATTCATGTGCCATGATCTTGCTCAAGATTTGAGAAGGCTTCAACTCTTCAAGCTTCTTCTCATAGATGATAGCTTTCACCAAGTCATAATCGGGCTTCCGGAGACTTTGAAGGATCTTGCAGTTCATATTCATGTTCGTGATGTCCTTCACACCTAAAGAATTAATCTCATTGACAAGAACATTTATGCGTGAGTACATAGATTCGGTATTTTCATTCTCAAGTTGCTTAAAGCTATTGAATTCCTCAAGGAGACAACCGTAGCGTTCATTAGCTACTTCTTTTGAACCCTTATTTTGTTCCTTGATGGTATTCCATAGCACATGAGCATTTTCACTAGTAAAAACTCTATTGAAAACACCTACATCTAGAGAGCATAAAATGATACTCTTTGCAATAACATCAAATTGCTTCTCCTTCCTAGTACCATTTCTAACACCCTCATCGGTGACCCTCCAAACATCAAGATATTTAGCTTGTAAATAAGCTTCCATGAGGACCTTCCAACAAGAATAACCCGTGCCATCGAAATGTGGAGCCAAACCTAAGGTATCCACCCTTTTCATCCTCTAAAGAGCAACTCACTAGGCGGTGAAGCCTAACCAATCCAATGAGCTGGTTTTCACAAATTGCCAATCGAGTTGGCGTATCCTTGTAAAGGAAGTGAGTCCCTGCTCTAATACCACTTGTAAGGAATCGGATGCTCGTAGCCTAAGAGGGGGAGGGGGTGAATTAGGCAACTTAAAAAACTTAACCTATGGCTTTCACTACTTTGCATAAACATAAACTAGAACATGCTATCTTGATGTGCGACTAAGGTTGTTCTAGTGTGAAACTCCCATCCCAAAACAAGTTTTGCAACCTATAGCCAATCCTAACATGATACTACTCTAAGAAAGTAAAGGCAAGCAAGGATTACAAGAAAGTAATGCGGAAACGTAAAGGGGATGAGAGGAAGCAAACTCTTGACACGCGATTTATCCCGTGGTATCGGTAGGCACTAAGCCACCCCTAGTCCACGTTGTTGAAGCACTCTACACAAGAGTATTGCTTCCCAGTCACCAAGTCTCTCCCAAGAGCACCACTTGACTTGCCACAAAGGCTCACCACGAAGGCACTCGCCAAGCTCCCTTGGTCACCTTGATGCCGCCTCCACTAAGGAGCTTCTCCACCAAGGGAAGGGGGTCTCCACGTCCCCTGCACAAAGTGTCCTCGCCGCTCCACACCAAGCCGGAGGGTCGAAGACGTTTGTCGGAGAGCCACCTAGGCTCCAAGGCTTCCGGCGCACCTCGTACAACTTGATCCACTCGAGAATCACCTCACAAGGTAGGCACACCTTGCACTCACTCAGCCCTAAGCTAAGCCTAGCACTAAGCACACACACAAAGCATGTGCAAGTCTATAGATGAGCAATTTAGCACTTGGATGGCTTGGATATGATCTTCTATGAGTCTTGAACTCCTCTGCACTTCCACACACTCTAGTAACTCCAAATGGGTGAGTGGAGGGGTATAAATAGCCCAAGGTGTCCAAAGAGCCGTTGGCTAACAGCCACAGAAAAACATACCATCGAATGAACCGATGGTCACTTTTTCATAGGCATCGGTTCATCTAGTGCCCTCCACGTCACCTAGCCGTTGCATCCCCACTAACACATATCCTCCGACGCTTGCACCGACGGTCTCCTCACTTAACCGTCAGTTCATCCGGTGCTGATGGGTTCGCGGCCAAAACCTCTCTGTTAGCAAATACGCGGTCGTCGGATGAACCGCTGCTGAAACCCTTATGTCCATCGGTTCATCCGGTGCTGAAGAGCTTCGCTCCCGGACCTCTCTATTAGCTGATTTGACGCCGTCGGATGAACCGCTGCTCACCCATCGGTTCATCCGGTGCTACTGATTTCTGCAGGCTTGGTCTCTTGATTCATCCGGCGCAACTAGAAATGGGGGCGTCGGTTGATCCAGTGATCATAATGTTGACTCGAGTCTTCACGCAGTGTACTACTTCATCCGGCCGTTACACCGACGCTGTCTTCTAGTGTACCGTCGGTTCATCTGACGCTACTCTTTTCTTTGTTTTTTCTTCCACGGTTTTGACCCTTGAAAAATACACTATCTTCTCATTTTGGCATATGGTATTTTTGCATCCTTGGGACATAGAAGTGTCTACAAAGACATGCTAGACAATATGGTTAGTCCCATTGATCATGTTGTCATTAATCACCAAAATTAAACTTGAACAAATGGCATATGAGACCATATTCGCTACAGGTGTATCCATGCCTCAAGTCAAGGGAAAAAAGGGACATAGGAACAGTCGAGGGTGTATCCATGCCTCAAGTCAAGGGAAAAAAGGGACATAGGAACAGATGGGGTTGTTTTAATATTTTCACAAATAGTTTCTATGACCAGTGATGGTCTGTTTATCATATTTTCTTTTTTGTTTGCAGTTTTGCTCGCTTGCTTATAGGTGTCACTCGAATGTGTGTGTGGCTGCTAGGTGTCACTTATGTGTACGTGGCTGCTAACGTGTCACTGGTGTATTCTTTTGCATGCAAACGTGGCTGCTAACATGCCAATGTTTGGTTTGCATCAGTGTTTGGGTTCTATCCATATAATTGTTTGGGTTCTATCCATCAACTAGGCATATAAATTCTGGTATGATCAATTTTTTACCAAAATATTCTTCTACTAAGAAGACAAAATTCCGATTTCGTGGTGTTTTTGCAGAAACCGCCCACCTGGCCTTTTTCACTTCTTTTTAAATCTCAACAAGGCATATAAATTCTGCCAACTCATACCGAAATGTTAGTGTTTATAATTATGTGAATGAACTTTGATTTTTTAAAAAAATAAAGAGGTTTAGTTTTGTTAGCAAAATAGAATAATTATTTTATTTTTCTCAAATATATTTTCAGCTAATAACGAAAAAATGGCGCGCCGGAGGCGCGCATCAGACTCTAGTGGGGAGTGATTGAGCATGTGTTCCTCGATTTTAAATTAGTTTTATTCGAGTTAATACTCGAGTTTTTTTCGCTTTACAAATATATTTCAGTTACTTTTTTGGTCTAGTATTTTTCAAAAATGTTTTCGTTATGCCAGGTGTGACTGTGTGAGCGCTCGGTATGGTCGGCGTCCAAGGTGGAAAGGGATAGAAGGTTCCAACTTCCATCCAAGCTTCAAGCATGTGCTCTCCTTTGATCGCGCAAGGTGTCGACAGGTCTCCGGCCAGGTTGCTTTTCATGCAGTTTAGAAAATGATGGAGCAAAAACAAAAAAAATTACAAGACACATTTGAGGCTAGTTATTATATATACCTAATATAAAGTGCCGTTATTTCTTCGCATCGTCATGTTTTGTTTTGAAAAAAAAATGTCTTTACCTTTTTTTTAATCAACTCATGTGTCATTGACAGGTGAATCCTTAAGCAGCGGTACCTAACATTTGATGTACTCCCTCAGTCACTAAATAAGTGTCGCTCAGAAAACATCTTTCGAACACACTTTCCGAACGATACTTATTTTTTTTCAACACGCACGTACACTCACCTCTATGAATACACGTACGCAAACCCTATCCATATGAGCACCTCCGAAGGACTGAGCACCGGCAGATCTGGAGATTCTCAAAGTCACCATTAGCGCCTCGTCGTCGACAGGAACGTCGCTTACCACTTAATGCATAACGCCGGAAAATCACGAAATAAATCCAGGAAAAGGTGCGAGCACCAGGATTTGAACCCTGATGGGTAGCGTCCCACTGGATCGTCCTACCATTGGAATACAAACCCATTCGCCCGAACGACACTTATTCTTATTTAGGGACGAAGGGAGTATCATATACCATTGATAGGTAGAGTTATCAGTCCGTTTATATTAAAAGGTGCATGGATGATGAGAATGACGACGCGACCGAGGAAGACGAGGCTCGGGCGGACAACGTCGTGCGATTGGGTGGCGCGAGCACGATAGTGAGGTGGAGAAGGTTGATCCAATTGATGACTGAATTTTCTATATGTTTTCCATTGTCGAAAAAAAAATCTTCTATAGAGTTTGATGCAGCGGCTCGGAAATTTTCCTTTGCGTCCCTTTTCACAAACCTAGTGCTACTCCACTAAAAGCAATTCATCTGTGTTTTTCCATATTATATTCGTGGATTTTTCATTTCTTCATTACCATTGGATACTTTTAAAGGTTTGAAGAATATATGAATTTGTGTTCAACAAATGCTTTCAGGGCGGAGCCAGCTACTCTCGTGCGTTCCAAATTATTATTTGTTTTACTCTAAATGGTGGCTTGCTTTATATTAATAACGGTTTTTAAAGATTGACTTAGATTTGAACAAATTTTTTTAATCAAACGAGCGATCGAACTTGAGGTTAGCGGTCACACTTAAAGTAAAAAAGTTAAATGAACTATAATTTGAAACCGGGGAGTAGAAAATTACTTTTGTAGGGTGGTGGTGGTGGTGGTGGGTGGGGGGGGGGGGGGGAGGGATTAGATAGTGGTATAGTGCTAAGTTTTTCAAAAATTGGTTGAATACAAAGTTTTGTAGGCGCAATTTTTTTTGCATGGATCCATTTAGAATTTCTACATGATAGGGGTGATTTTCATTTTAGGACCTTTTAAATGAATAAATGGGGGATTCAAGTTGCATGTCACTGCAATCCTTTAGATGAAATATTTTTAATGCAGCTATTTAAGTGAAGCTACATGAAAACCATATAAGTTCAAACAGAAATATATATGTCATAATTAAAGTTTTGATGTGTTAGATTTCCTCCCGGACTTCCTATTAATTTGTGCACCCAAAAGGAAATCACATTAGTTTGTATACTGCAAATCCTTTAGTCCGATCACACGTATATGAGAATCCAATATGAATTTGGAGATGGGGATCAGGAGTTAGGCCAGCTCCAAATGTACTTGTAGTCGCATTACATATCTCCACCGTTCATTACTCTCACACGATCAATATTCATCCATGAACTGATTTTTTTCAAACAGTTTGGTTTCAAGATAATTTGTCTGGATATTATATGTAAAAAAGAAACATATTGGGGACCCATCTGTTGTCCGTCGGGTGGAAAGCAAAGCTGTTGTCACAACCGCCCCGTGGCCGCCGGTGGTGATAACCGGGACGTGAGGAAGATTGGACGGAACTCACCGATAAGCTCCCGTGGCTGCTGGTGAGGAACCACCAGGGTGTGAGACGTCGGCGTCGCCGACGAGGAAAGGGGAACGCCCCTGATTCCGATTTCTGATTTCAATTCTTCGATACCTTCTCCGTTGCTTCCGTGGCCTTGTATAGAATATAGCTTCGGTACTGGGTTTGGCTGGGCTTCTTTCGGCCCATCTCCGGGTCATGACATTACCGGCCCCTCGAAACATAGCTTGTCCCCAAGCTGTGGCCGTACCGATGCCCGGATCTCACTACATCCGAGCTGAAGAATCATCTGGTAAATTGATACCCAGCTCCAGGGTGACCTTGTGCACAACAATACCAATTTGATGTAGCTGCTCAACTTGTCCAGGACTGAAAGCGTTTCGTGCCCATGGTTGCACCTCATCATCATGTTCTGCAGTATGGTTTACAGCCACAGTCTGATCCGACATTGAGTCAACACTATCCAACTTCTGATCAGCAACTTCCAGCAAAGGAGACTCAGTAATTTGGTGGGAAGTAGCAAGGTTAACTGACTTGTGATCATCATCAACCAAAGCATCTGCCCCTAGAGTCAGATTCTTAAGCAAAATGTGTTGGTCGAGCATGTCGTGCATGTAACATCCCTTATGTTTAATTAGGATAAGTATATTATTTAGACTTGTTAATTAAGTGTGGTTAGTCACAAAACATGCTTAGCCTAGTCTTGACAAACTTTGCAAAAGAAACCTTGGTCAAATCTGTCAATTTGAAGTCAAACCCTAAAGACTCTATACTCCTTAAATGGTTTTCTAGCGCGTTCTCCAAATTTCACAATAAAACTTCAAATTATACCAATACAAAAGTTTTTCATTGTTTCCGGGAACACAACTTTCATATGTGGCGGACATTCAAATTTTGAGTGCAAATTAGCCAAAAACAGGGTTGAAGCCCTTATGAATAGTAAACAGGGCCGAGAAAAACTGAAACTTCGGCGCGCCTTCCCCGTCAAATGGTTCATCAAACCATATGTCGCCTTTTGTAAAAGTTGTAGTCCTATCCTTGATCTACAACTTTCGTTTTTGGCGATTTTCAACTTTGTTTCGAAAAACTCGAGTTTCGCTTTGTTGAAGAGGCGCAAATGAAATAAAAATGGGTGCCCTGCGCCTGGCACGCGCGCCCTCATGCTCCAGAGTGCAGCGCCACTCGAGCCACTCCTGGCCACGTGTCGCCCGCGCCTCGCGCCGGCGTACGGACGCTTCGGCGTCCCCGCGGTGGACGGCAACGCGCCACGAGCCTGTGCACGCTGAGTCGCGCCCTGGGACGAGTCGGCCGACCGAGTCGTGCCACACGCCGCGCGTCCCCGTTTCCACCTTGGCCGCCGTGCATGCAAGCCGCTCAGCTGGCCGCACCCGCTGGGAAGGCTTTGCCGCGAGGTCTCCACCTTTCTATGCGTCGCACACCTCTCTCCTCCCCTTCCTCTTTCGCCTGCTGGAGCAACTCGAGCCGCCATTGCCCTGTCCGCCGGCCTCCATGGCCGCCGCCGCTTGAACCTCATCTCCGAGCCACACCGCCGCCTTTCACCAACGCAAGCACCTCCCCTTGGCACCGCTGAAGGGTCCGCCGTCGCCCGTTGCCCGTCTTTGCCCAAGCCTCACTAGGGAATCGGGTCGCAGCGGCCACCCCGCCGGCCGTCCGCCGCCGGCGCCCGCCGGTCACACCTTTCCCCATCCAAGCCCCAAAACAGAACTGTGGTGAGCCCCTCGTCACTCCCCACCACTTCCCCGGTCCATCCCGGCGACGAGCTCGCCGGATTTTGACCTCCATCGCCGGCCAGGGCGCTTGGGGACCTGTTTGTGACTGGGATTCTCATCTGGGGACCTACTTGTAATTTTCGAGGACCTACCTACGAATCCAGGGACTTGGTTGTAATAAGATTCTTGAGGGTCTCGGCTGAATGGTAGAAAAATCATTACAAATAGTAGAAAAATCAGAAAAATGTAAACCCAATTATGTTGGTTTCCTTGCACTGAGATCTACCTTTTCTACAAAGGTTATATAGGGTTTTTCTGTGTAGATTTTGAATGAAAAATCAAACTCAGTTTGAAATGTTTTTGTGTTAGTTTAAAATATACTCCCGATATGGAAGTGAACTTTGGATATGTTGTTCTTTAGGGCATGTTTAGACATGTGACCCAAGTTGACATAAGTTTTATAAGTAGATATTTAGTTATGATTATTGTAATCTTTATGCTAGATTAATCTTGATGCTTTTTATAGTCCCTTTAATAAATCTTTCTCTAAGTACAAATGCACCCCATGGCATGGTCATGATGTGTAGCACCTCTGGTAAAGTGGATGTGATTTTAGGCTTTTATTTGATTTATGTTTTGTATTTAATATTGTGTATGATGTTAAATGAATAACTTGGAAAATAAATTAGATCTACACTTGTGCCTTGGTCAGAGGTTTATATTTGACATAAATGACTTGTGCAAGAAAGTTGAGACCAAAAAGATTAATAAATCTTTGTGTGGGATTTATTTGAGTTATGCTAGGCTGATTTTTTGTCTTTTTCATATAAATTAATTTATATGTGATCTAGAGCTAAACTTTGGCATGTGAGCTTAGTTTAGGTATGTGTTGCTGTGTACCAAAGTTTAGGACCATTGGAAGTGTATTGAATTTAATATGGATTTTTTTATGAAAGGCTAGCTAGAATTTAAATAAATAAGTTTCTGCTCACTTTTAGGTTTAATTAAGAAATTCATGAACTGTTTCTGTTTGTTATCATCAAACACACCACCTTGCTGTTTTGTGAAGTTAAGTAATTTATTTTGCTTAGATGTGCACACAATCACCATCAAAGTAACCTTTAATTAACCACCACACCACCCCATGTTCTTTATGAGAAAAGTATTGTGTGTTTAGATGAATGTGGCCAACAAGAGTTAGTTTTGGTGGTAATTCTCCCATCCTCACCATCACCTAATGCATGTGCATGTGTAACGTGTAGAGTTGCCAGACGGGACGTACATGCTCGTCCAGGAGGGAGACGGTGCAGTTGATAGTGAAGTGAACCATATCGGTGTGCAGCAAGACCTGGGCCAAAGTCCGGAAGAGCCCAAGGCTGTAGTTGAAGAAGAGGAAGACAAGCACCGGATGACATTAACCCATATTTTTCCTAACTCACAATTTACCCTTTTCGCATTTATGTTATGTATGTGCATTTAAGTTTCAGGAGTTGAATTGAAACCTTAGATGCATGATCCTTAGGTTCCTATGCTCTTTTACTAGTATGCTAGGTTGCTAGTACCATGCTTTAAGGACACGATACAAGTCGAGCAATGTCTCAATGCTCGCGAGATATAGGTTACTTATGTTGGAATCATAAGTTTGGTTAAACTGACTCGTTCATGTGGTAAGAGCAATGGGTTCGGTCTCGACCGAGTAGTATGTGCTGGTGAAGCTTTTGAACGTACCAAGCACTTGTCGGAAATGAGACCGGTAAGCCTAGTACCTAATGAACCAGTGTGGGAACTTATTTGCTACTAATCTTGAGGTGAGCCTCCAGGCTCGCCACCTGTAGTGCATGTGTGAGTATGGACGTACTGTGCTGGGCGTACTAGTAAACCTTGTACTTAGGACTGTAGCATCTGATCCTAAACTGAGGGAATGACGGGAACCGCCTGGTCGAGGTCTACCTCGCATTCGCTTTATTTGGTTTCTTGGGGTATATCTTCTTCCGTGTGTTTGGGTTTTACCTTGCAAGGTTTATAAATTCGATCGATCGTCGGTCTCTCGCTGTTATCTAAGACTGCTTAACCACTGGCTACCCCATCTTGTATTATGGAACAGATAGATTAATTTTGCTACTTGAATAATATTGTTTGCACAACTGATTGATTAGTTTAGGTGCTTACCTAGAATGGTTAATCTACTAGAATTTGAGCTAAAAATTGGAATTAAGGATCAACTCTTAGTTGCTTTTGGCAAAACAAACCCACCAGCCAAAAAACCTTGCATGTCTAGTTTAAATTTATCTTGCCGGGTAAGTCTTGCTGAGTATTAGAATACTTAGTCTTGCTTTTGTTGTTGTTTTCAGGTAATGATATTTGGCCTGGCCCTATACCTTCGGGTTGGGAACTTGAATGGGAGAATGGTGATGACGATGATTGATATGCTATGGATGGCCTCCCATGTGTATCATACGACTAGTTTACTTTTCCGCTATTTGAAACTCTGAACTTTACTTTTATGCATGAAACATGGTTTGTAATAATTTAACCTTGTGGGCTGTTCTGTAAATTAAATTCGTACTCTAGACCCGCCTTCATGTGGGCTTTGCTGCATATGATCGATCCTGTGCTGTAAGTGATTCACCAGGCTTGACCCGGCAGAGACGATATAATACTTCCTTATTATCCCTTAATGGCCAAGTGGACCAGCTTAGGTGATAATACAGAATTATTTTGGACAGTTCTGTCACTGTGCACATCTTGCTGTATATGCTCATTGCCCATGTACTCACTGCCCAAGTCTAATTGCTTTGCCAAGCTGTCGTGAACATGCAGAATAGCAGGCATCTCATGTGACTCAATCTCTTGTAGCAACTCATCCCACACCACCTGACTAGAAAGTTCACTAAGCACACTCTCAGCATCACCATTGGGCATAATTGGCGCCATGAGCATTGCTTGCTTGCACTCCAGTGAATCACCCATCTCTCCATCAAACTGTTGTGGCTCCTCATCCCAAATCACCTCTGGAACATACTTTTCATCAAATAGCTCATCTGAAATTTCTCTATCCTAAATCACCTCACCAGGCACTTTATCAAACACACAGGGGACATCAGGCACAACACCATCATGCTTGTGCTGCATCTGATCACCTACCCCATGAGCTACATGCAATAAACCATGTGAATCACAGCCAGGTTGCCATTCCACATCCCAGACCACCGTCCCAATAGCCATTTCATCAAACATATTGTGGGCAACAACATTTTCAGCTAATGATTCTCTGAAAATCCCCTCCATCACAGTTTCTGAGATCAGAGATAGATTGCCCATGTCTTCCATCGGAGTATCTTCCATGGCCAATTGTGTGAGCACCTCACGGGAATGATGCAGACCATGCAAAGGACGAGTACACGCATTATCACCTGGTCATGAAGCATGGTTGGGTTCTGACACCGGAGGTGGATGTCGAGTAAACTGAGATGCCCACTCATCATACGCAGTCCGACGCTCAGCTTCCCTCACATCAGAAGACGCCATTGCCTGTGAATGAACTGTGTCTGAGAAATCCAACTACCACCCGCACCACCGAAGACAAAATCCTGCACACACGCGTGCTCCACCGCTGAACGCCGGAATCCCTACAGCAGCCGATGCAATCCCAAGCCCGCCTCTCCAATCGAAGCCTGAAATCACTGATACGGCCTGCAGAGTGATGCAGGAGCCTGCGCCTGTACGACCTCCGAGACGTCGAGGCCGTCCCCGTCTTCCGCGCGAGGTCGTCATTGATGGCCACCGTGGAGAAGTTCACGGACGCCGCGCTCGCCGTCTTCGCCGCGCGGCATGAAGTGCACCTCGAGTCGCCATGGCCACCATGGGTTCGCCGCGGAGAAGTTCAGGGCTAACGCCGTGCAAATGCTTAGGATCGACACCGACACGACGGAGCTCGGGGAAGCTCGCGGTCACCGCCACGGGGTACGCTCGGGCCGACGCTGCCAGGGAGCTCGCGGTCGCTGCCGCGGGAGAAGGTCGGGGCCGCCGCCGCAGGAAAAAGTCGGGGCAGCCACCACGCGCCCCTACCCAATTCACGTGAGCCCGTGCTGAATCCGCGTGTGGAGAGGCCGAGGAACGTGCACTGCTGGCCGAATCAGGTTGGGGACCAAGCGCCACCGTCGGATTTTGCTGGGGAACACCGGTGCGCCGCCGCCTGTCAGGGGGTGAGACCTAGACAGATCCACTAGGGGGCTACCCTAGAGGTTTGCAGGTTAATAGAGGATCGGGACCTAAGAGCGTAGGTGGTAGTCCACGTGGTGAACTCGGAACTAGGTGAGTATGGCGGTGAACACAGGGAGACAAGGGTTTAGACTGGTTCAGGCCTCCGGAGAGTAAAACCCTACGTCCAGTTGTGGTGGATTATGCGGGAGGTTAAAGATGAGATGCCCCCTTGAATGGAGCCCTAGGCCGCCTTATATGGGGAGGACGGGCTAGGGTTTCCATTCAAGGTCGGTTGACCTGTGTCGGGGTCGGTTACAACTGCGGGAAGCTTATCTCTCGGATTACAAGGAGTATCCCGTGATACTCAGAGCTACAGGCGGCGGCGCGCCACATCCTATCGCCTTGACTTGCACGCCAAACATCACGGGTCTTCCGGGATCTTGACGAGGTCGCCCAGGGTCGTCGAAGCCACGGATAAGGTCACTGGGCCTACTTGGCAGGTCGGCGGGACTTCTAGAAGGTCGGGTCTACTTGTCAGGGCCCCTGAGACCCTGGCCGGTGGGGACCCATGGGTACCCATGTCTCTCAAGCCCCCGATCGACGTGTAGGCATAGCGGCCGAGGCGAGGTTGTGTCGAAGAGTGGCGAAGGCGCAGCACCGTCGAGGTCGTGAAGGGTGCACGGGGATCAAAAAAGAAAACCCCTCCGATGCGCGCATGAAGTAGAACGTCGAGCTCCTGGAACGAAGAACCAGGAGGTCGAAGTGAAGACAAGGCTTAGATCTTGTAGAACCGCTGACCTGACCTGAGTCAGGTGTGATGTAGTAGCTGCTGCGACCTTCGGAAAGGTCGCCATGCCTACCAGACGTAGGTCGAGCGGAGAAGTAGCGGAAGCAGGCTTCCGTTAAGTCAAGGCGACCTGGGGAAAATAGGGCGTCGAAAGACGCACTAGTGTAGTAGCCTCCGAGCAGTAAAGCGACCAGGATGGCCGGTTTGATGCTCCGAAGAAGAAGAAGAAATAAATAGCCGAACCTACGACCTTCTACTTAGGAAACGGGATACTCTTGTGATGTTAATTCAATAGGACAAAAGCTCCAGAATCTTGCAGAGGTCATCAGACGCCAGGGCTGACACAGCCAGAGTCACAGGTGCACTGTACGGTCACAGGCTGGCTTCTAGACAAAGCACAGGTCTCTATCACCCGCAAGAGACAAAAATGCTCGATAAGTCGTCAGGTAGGGGACAGACGTGCCAATGCCTCCCACGAGCGAACAGTGACCTCGTGTCCCACGAGGGTACAGTGACCTTGAGGATGAGGACACCACGCAAGCTGGCTTGCGGATAAGACCGAACGACAGGTGCTAGGGGTATAAATAGGCACCCATACCTTGAAGCAAAACCGCCCAATCGTGAAGGGTGAACCAAGATGATCCAGTGTAGTAATACTGCCATGCCTGGGGCTTGTGTCTGGCCACCAGAGCATAGAGCCGGCGTAGTTCATGCTTGGAGCTAGAAGAATGCTTGCGAGGCTCGAAGAACTCGATTGGCCTCTTCTCCCAGTCCCGCCGAGGAACCCAGGAGGAGTATGAAGCAGCAGCTGCATCATCAGCCCTGACACTGTAAGGCCTGATGTGATGCTGGTGAACACGACGCTCCACCCGGCGAGGCTGGTGATGAAGCTCGCTCCATTTGGAATCTTGTGGTGAAGCTTAGACTTGATGTTGAGTGCCACAGGAGACCGATTGGAGCTCGAGTAGAGGTGGCTGTGTGGCAGCTGCCTCCACAGTGGCTGTAGAGGTCGTCGGGAAGGTCCGGAAGATGGAAGAAAGCTTGCAACACGCCTTATTAGTGTAGACTGTGTCGTAAGCACTTTGGAAGGTAACTCAGGGCCACTAATATCTTTGTATCTTGTAATTGGCCAAGGGCCAAATTCCTTGTAGCTTATGAAGCTGTAAATACACATTTACGTGATAAATGTCATTTTGCAAGTAGTTGTAGGGGCACCTGGGTAACAATGGTATGGCTACCAAGGTCCCAGCAGAGCTGTTATAGCACGCCGACCTTCAGGAGGCCTTAAGTAGAGACGAGGAGCCCGTGTCGACCTGAATCAACACGACCGTTGTGAAGTGACACAACGCAGATCGTCAACCTGTGAACCATAGGTCTAGGCAACCTAGAAGGCAGTGGAGCCTTGGCGACCTCAGGGAGGCGCTGTGATCATGACCAGGGGGCCACCAACGGGCAGTGGAGCTATTAAGCACGAGGCCGTTGGTATAAACTAGCCGTATAGGCTAAGGCAATCCAGTAGGCAGCGGGGCCTAGGAGCCGGGGTGTGAACCCGCCGTTGAAGGCTGAGGCAACCTATCAAGCAGTAGTGCTTTGTCTGACACTGTCGGGGTTCGTTACCACCGGCAAGTAAATTTATATAAGAGCGCGTGTTCTGATCCGCACGGTAGCACAGGAGACACTCGAGGTTATACTGGTTCGGGCCTCCGGAGAGTAATATCTTACGTTCAGTCTGAGAGGAAGTGTTCCTTATGCTCGGGAGTTTGTAGTAGGGGGTACAAACAGGTCGGGAGAGGGTGTAGAGCCCAAGTCCCTGGTGTGCGAGTGGTTCAAGTAGCAGAAGTCTGTGTACGTGAGTGTGTGAATGCTTGCGGTGTTTGTATGAGATGGGATATCGATGCTAAGTGCATGTGGGGGTGAAAACGAACGTGTCTTGTATGTGCCACTGCCCTTCCCTTTTATAGTCGCAAGGCGGAGGCTCAGGGCGGTTTACATCGAGTGTGTTGAGCTGGACTACAGTGCGACGCATCCATCTATGCATCGGGCTGTAAGGCAGCAGTAGTGGCGAAGCACTGTTACGGGGCCTTGGGTGACGGTGTAGACCTCGTGCATCCCAAGCAACCGTCCCGGGGCCCCTGCGCCCTTCTCCGAGTAGTTAGTCGGGTACAGGAGGTAGAGTACTGGCCCTAATCCCGTCAGTGGATCAGGGGCTTGTCTTTTCTGATACTGTGGAAACGGAGTAGCCTGCACCACGGCGATCGAGGGATAGGTGACGGCTTGCACTGTGCAGTTGGTGGCACAGCGCTTCCCATGTCCTCCATGGTACGGTGCGCACCGCCGCTTTAGAGGAGCGGCAGGAGGATCCGTCTCCTGACACAGGATCGACCTGGTCAGGGCGGACCCGTGCAGGGAGGCTGACACATGGTGGGCCGTGTACCGGGGTATCACGGGACACCAACGGGGCCGGCGTACCTGCGGCCTTGACGGCCAAGTCTTGAACTAGTCGGAGTCGGAAGACAACTCGTGCGAGTAGGTGATCTATGCTGCGTCTTCCGATGCTTAGGGTGTAGTGTGTACTGTACTGTACGTTGCCCAACGCTCATTACGCTGTTGGCGGTACGATGGCCACTGTGTCGTTCGTGGCAGGGTTTGACGAATCCATCCCCTGACACCGAATCGGCCTGGCCCGGGCGGACCGCTGCGCCGGGGAGGACACGTGGTGGTGCGAGGGGAAGCGTGCGTGGAGTTCCCGAGATCTCGATCTGGTGGGCCCACATGCCCCGTGCCTTCCCCGCGAAGCCTGCGCGGGTCGGTGACGGGAACTACTCGTGCGAACGAGTAGTCATGGCTCCGCGGCGGAAACTACTCGTGCGAGCGAGTAGTCACGTCCGCGAGGCGGAAACTACTTGTGCGAGCGAGTAGTCGAGAGCGGAGGTGAGAACCTATCGTACGGACCACCACGTACTCGGGGAAGAGGGTATGGATGGCCGTGGGCCGCCTGTCTTCTGGCCCATGGCGGAAACCGGTCGTACGAGCCTTCACGTGCTCGGGCAGTGTAACACTCGTTGTGTTGGCCGCCGGAGCATGCCGTACGTGGGTCCGTACTGCGTTTTTCAGGGGTCTTGGTGGGCCCTGGTCCATGGCCTCGTCAGTAGCCCCCGAGCCTAGTGCGGGAGTCAGAGACTCGCTCCCAGGATCAACTGTCACGGAGACGAGGAGACTCGTTGTGTTGTTTGTATTTTTCAGCGGGGACGCGCGAGCGGACCCGCGGGTAGTAGCCCCCAAGCCCACGGACAAGTCAGGGACTTGTGCGTGGTGTTAAATGCTGGACCTTTGGACAAGTCGGAGACTTGTGGCTTGTCGCGTGGTGCGCGTCGCGGGGTGACTGGCGGAGATCTCATGCCGGTCGCGAGATTTCTAGGTCCCGCTTCGGGTGACGTGGCGGCTCGGTCGTGGGCGGCGCACAATAGTGGGGTGCGCCTTTTGAGGGGCGACGCTTCGGCGGAGAGAGGATGTGGCCTGAGGCGACACGGGCATTAACTGCGGCGTCGGAAGTAATCATTCCCCCGTTTATATACCGCGGCCGTCGACTGATTTTTCCCCTTCCACTTCCTTGTGTCCTCTGCCACCGCCGTTTCTTGCCTTTGCTCCACACTCGCCATGCGCAAGCTGTAGATCCCGCCTCGCCTCTTCTCGCAAGCTGGAAACGCCCACCGCCGCCACCACAGCCGACACGATGTCGAACTGGTCATCTTCGACGGTGACTTGGTCCGAGCTCGACCGCCTTGTGTCCGACGGCATGCTGCCGCCACTGACCGCAGCGGAAGAGTGGAGGGTGCCTGGACCGGAGAGCAGTCCCCAACCCCCGGCGGGGTACAGGTCTCGTTCGTGCTTTTCCACGAGCAAGGCTTCTCCGTCCCGGCGGGACGGTTCATCCGTGCCGTCCTCGAGGAGTACGGCCTGGAGCTTCACAACCTCAACCCGAACAGTGTCCAGCAGATGGCGGCGTTTGAGGCCTTGTGCGAAGGGTACCTGAAGCAGGGAGCCCATTGGGACCTGTTCCGGTACTTTTACAAGTTCGTCTTCGTCAAGGACCACAACTCCGCGGCGGCCATTGGGTGCGCCGGTCTCCGCGGGATGCAGGGGAGGATGGACGAGTACATCCCCACCTACCTGACTTCCTCCAACAGCGGGTGCCACCGAGGGTGGTTCTACCTCAAGAACGACCCCGAGAACCCGCTGCCGGAGTTCACCAATCGCTGGTATGATCAGGCGCCGGCGAAATGGAGCTACGGACCGGAGAAGAAAGATCGTCCCCGGTTCCTCGACAGCGCCCTCGCCGCCCTCGAGATGCTCCGCAACAACGGGGTGAACTTCATCACCTTGATTGGCGGCTACCACACCCGGGGGGTCGTCCCGCTCCGTCATCGCGCGCTGCGCCTCTGGGAGATGACGGACGACCGGGCTCCCTTTGAGGGGACCATGACTGCTCGTCCTCTGCCCTCACTGGACAAGGTTCAGCGCTGGGTGTCCCAGGCCACTGGGGTCACCTGGATGTTTTGGCCGCCGCCGGATGTGCTGCAGATGCTCCCTTCCTCAGCCACAACGTCCCTGGTATGTCTCCTCTCGACTTGCTTTCGATTCGTCTTTTGCGGTTGCGGGTGGTGATTGTTCTTGTGCTTGCGCAGATGAGGGATGTGCGCGTCCTCCCCTCTCGTCCTCCGCTGGAAGAGGACCGGACGCTCACCCGGGAGATTGCTGCGCGGCAGCAGCGGCGAGGGCAGCGCAAGAGGACCCACAAGCAGAAGGAGATCGAGAAACAGGAGAGGAACGACAAGCGTGCCTCGCGCCGGCGCAATGGGGAGAAGGGCGTCTCCAATGATGAGGATCCCTCGTCGGCGCCGTCGGATACGGACGAGTCCGAGTTCCCGTTCGAGTGGACCGACGACGAGACGGTGTCGTCCTCACGGCCACGCGGCGGATCGGCGCCCGCCTCAGCCGCAGCTGGCACCAGTTCGAGCCAGCAGGCGCCGCCCTCTTCTTCCCGGGTTGATCAGCCCGGAACAAGCAGCCGTGTTCCTCGGCGGGACCGCCGTGAGAGGGGCCGGAGCTCTCCGCGGTGCGGCGACGCCGGCCGCCACGAGTCGAGGCGCGACGGCTCGCGTCGCCACTCCTCACGCCAGAGGTCTCACTCGCCCTCCGCGCGTCCGTCACGGGAGCCGCGGAGTGTGCCGGCGGCCTCCCCGCCACCCACAGCCCAGAGCGGGGAGGCGGCCCCGACCCAACGGCGGCTCGCGTCGGTCGTCATTGCCAGAGGTGGATCGACGCCACCCCCGACATCTGCTCCGTCGTCGGGGAGCAAGAGGGCGGCGTCCCCGCGCAAACCCACGATCGGCTCAAAGCGGCCCCGTCGTGTCGCCGAGGGGTAAGTTTCGAGTTGCAATCTTCTGGTTCTTGCTTTGTGTTTCTAGCGAGTGCGTTTTTGCTTGTCGTCATGACACCCTTCTTGATTCAGGGTGCCCGACCGCCGCACCATGAGGCCAGCGCCTGTCAAGGCATTGCGCCGCCCTGCCCAGGTGGGCGTAGACGCGCCGTTGTCGAGCGACCCGCCGTCCTCCCTTCAGTCGGGGGCAGTGGCAGAAGAAGCAATTGGGTCAGGGACCAAGGTGGTGACCGTCCCCCCTCAGAGAACTGCGAGCCCGGCTCGCAGCGACCTGTCGATGGGGGTGATGGGTTAGGGGGTGAGGCCCCCACTGAAGAAGCACTCTCGGCCCACGTGGCCGAGTTGGCAAGGTGCCTGTCCGGGGCCCAGGAGCAAGATCAGGAGGATCCTGCTTTCGTGGCACGGGCGGGCGATGACGAATAGCCAGCCCTCGAGTCGTCAACGGGGACAGGTAATGACGCGCGGCCAGCCCCCGAGTCGTCGGCGGGGGCGGGCAATGATGCTGACGCCAAGCGGCCAGCCCCCGAGTCGCTGGAGGGGACGACCGCTGCCGCTGCGGACTTCGAAACCCCAGCCCCCAAGTCGGCGGGGGGAACGGGGAGTACTGTTGAGATGGTGGAGGCGGGCGACCGCGCCTCCGAGGATGCTTGTGCCGCGGTGATGATCGTGGTGACCGAGGGGATCGTCCCCATCTCGTCGGTTGCCGCATCGGATGCCGCTCCAGCTGAGGTGATCGTCATCCCGGTGTCGCCTTCTCCGGCCGACTCTCCCGTCGGGACGGTGGACGAATAGATGCCTCCTCCGACCGTGGAGGTCGGGGAGAGCTCGAGGGTGCCGAGGCCAACCACCTCGACAGCGGAAGAGGAGGAGACGGGAGTTCCGCCGCTCTAGTTGGTGCCCATGTCGCCGGTCCTGGCCTCAGTAGGCCCGGGCCTCGACAGCGACGCAGAGCTGGCGGCACGCCGCCGCCTAGAGCGTAGCCTGCGCCTGAGCGAGATGGCGCTGCGCCAGTCGGAGCGGGCAATCAGGGACCTAATCCCCGCCTCGAGAGTGAGACTTTTTTCTTCCTCTTCTTTTCTCATGCTTATTTTTCCTTTTCTTCTCAGTCATGCGACTCATGCGTGGTTTAGGTGCTCGTCGGGCGCTCCAAAGACAAGACGTGGGCCTTTGAGGCACTCCGTGCGGAGAAAGTCCAGCTGGAGGCGCAGCTGGCCGCGGCCCGCCTCGCAGCGGCGGATGGCGAGGCCAGTCGGTCAACAAAGCGCGCGTCCTTTGATGAGAGGGCGAAGGCCGCTGAAGACCGTGCGGCCTCGGCGCAGGCGGAGAAAACCGCCCTGGAGGAGAAGCTGGCCGCGGCGGAGCAGGTGGCGGCGGAGCTACGCTCCAACGCTGAGGCCGCTACCCGCGCCGCCCATCAAGAGAAGACGGAGCTTGAGACCAGGGCGGGACGGGCCGAGTCCGACCTCCAGGCGGCTCGTGAGAAGATGACAACGCTCGAGGCCCAAGTTGGCAGCGTCACCGCCGAGAAGGGCCGTCTTGAAGAAATTGCCCAAAAGCGTGAGGATGAGATCATCGGTGAGTACCTTATGACTTGTCATCTCTGCTTTCTGTTTCCGCGTGATTTCTTGATTCGAGACGTCGTCTTTCCTCTCGGGTGTATAGCTCTCCGCGTGGCCCGTACCGACTTGGAGAAGCAGGTCACGGATCACAAGAGTGCCGCGACCACCCACCTCGTCGAAAACCGAAAGCTGATGGAGCTGATCAAGGAGGCTGACGAGAAGCTCGATAGTAAGAGCTGTGTCCTCTTCATCTTTTGCCTTCCTTGGGTTGAGACATCTTTTGCTGATATTGATCTTTTTCTTTTTCTTCAGAGGTCGTGGCTGAGCTCGAGCAGGAGCGGAAATCGCTCGCAGGGGCCAAGACCGAGATCAAGCAGTTGGAGTCAATTCGCAATGGGATGGGGGCAGCCATCATCAAGGCGTGCGACGAACTCGGTGTTCCACCCGGCCCCATGAAGGATCGCTTGGAGTTGGCCGCTGCGACGGCTCAACAACTGTCGATGGATACTGCCGGCAACACCGTCCGCAAGGTGGTAGCCATCTTCTTGTCGCACTACCCCGACCTGGATAGGGTGCTGCTTGGACAGGGATGGTGTCCGGCCTACACCAACGAGCAGTATGACAGCATCGAAGAAGGCACCATTGACTTTGCCAAAGCTATGCTGGGTCATGCCCTCCACGACCTGGGCCTGTAAAGAAAAAACCAAGTTGCCTCGCCGAGGCTTTTTAATCATGCTTGTAAAAACTTGTGGGCCGAGTGTTTATGGCAAACTCGTGGGTTAAGAACCCGTTCTTATTTCAAGTTTAAGCACTTTTATTGTTTGTCGACCCTTTTCCCCGAGTAGCTAGAGGACCTATGAGCCTGAGTAGTGTAGCTTAAAACTTTGCTGGCGGTGTCTTGCTCCATAGCCGCGGAGGCGTAGGAACTTGGTGACTCGACCGGGCTTAGTTTAGGAGCATTACTACTCAAGCGGGCAGCCCTCGAGTACTTTGGAGAAGGATAGGTGCGTGTACATGTTTTTTGCAAACAAGAAAACTCTTGAGAGTTTGAGACGGTTACTCGGAATCCCTTTGAAGGGGCGAGTGATCGATAACTTGAGGTCACAAACTTTGCTTGTGGGTCTTTGTACCATATCCGCGGGGGTGTAAGTACTCGGGGCCCGGACGAGCGCAGGTTCATGACCGCTAGAGTCGTCGTTCATCTCCCTTTAAGGAATGTGAGCGTACCGCAACGATCATACGAGAAACCATGGACGGTTTTTGATCGAAAAAAGGTTTCGCAAAGTTTGAGACGGTTACTCGGAATCCCTTTGAAGGGGCGAGTGATCGATAACTTGAGGTCACAAACTTTGCTTGTGGGTCTTTGTACCATGGCCGCGGGGGCGTAAGTACTCGGGGCCCGGACGAGTGCAAGTTCATGACCGCTAGAGTCGTCGTTCATCTCCCTTTAAGGAATGTGAGCGTACCGCAACGATCATACGAGAAACCATGGACGGTTTTTGATCGAAAAAAGGTTTCACAACGCTTAGGGGAGGGGGTCGTGACCCCTGGGTAGCCCCCGAGCCCATGGACAAGTCGGAGACTTGCCCATGGGATAAGACAAGCATAGACGACATTTTACTCAAGTAAAAATGTGAGCTTGAGAAAGATATCATTTCATGAAAAAAGAAAGTAGCTCGGAGCTCTTGCATTATCATAAAATGAGAATGAAATAAATGCTTAAGGGTAAAAACGGCGTAGCTGCTCTATGTTCCAGGCGTTGGAGATGACTGTCGTCCTCGTACTTAAGCTTGACAGTTCCCGGGCGGAGCACTTGGTCGATGATGTACGGTCCTTCCCATGGGGGTGAGAGCCTGTGTCGCCCTTCGTTACTCTGAACTCGTCGGAGGACGAGGTCGCCGACTTGGAACTCGCGCTCTCGTATGTTACGCTCGTGGTAGCGACGTAGAGCCTGCTGATATTGCGCCGAGTGGAGGAGGGCGATGCTACGCGCCTCATCCAGCTGGTCGATGGCATTCTCGAGGGCGACCTGGTTGCCTTCTTCAGTGTAGGCTTGCACCCGTGGGCTGCTGTAGTCGATGTCCGTTGGGAGGATCGCTTCCGACCTGTGGACGAGGAAGAAAAGCGTGCAGCTAGTGGCCCGACTTGGCGTGGTGTGCAGGCTCCATAGGACGGACAGAAGCTCTGCGGCCCACGTCGCTTGAAACTTCTCGAGACGCGTGAATAACCGTGGCTTCAGACCTTGCAAGATCATGCCGTTGGCCATCTCCACTTGCCCATTGGTCCTCGGATGGCTGACGGCGGCCCAGCCCACACGGATGTGGTTGTCGTCGCAGAACTTGAGAAATTTCTTGCCGGTGAATTGCGTGCCATTGTCGGTGATGATGGAGTTCGAGATCCCGAAGCGATAGATGACGTCAGTGAAGAACGCAACGGCCTCCTCGGAACGGACATTCGTTATGGGCTTGGCCTCGATCCACTTTGAGAACTTGTCGATGGCGACGAGCACATGGGTGTAGCGCCCGGGTGCTTTTCTCAGTGGTCCGACCATATCCAGCCCCCAGACCGCGAAGGGCCAGGTGACGGGTATGGTTTGCAAGGCCTGCGCTGGGAGATGGGTTTGTCGTGCATAGAACTAGCAGCCTTCGCAGCTGTGCACGATCCGGGTTGCGTCGGCAACCGCGGTGGGCCAGTAAAAACCTTGTCGGAAAGCTTTTCCGACGATGGCCTTCGGACCGGCGTGGTGTCCGCATGTTCCCGCATGGATTTCTTGCAACAGTTCCTTGCCCAGGTCGGCCAGGATGCACCGCATGAATATGCCTTCGGCGCCTTTTCGATGGAGCTCACCGTCGATCAGCTTGTACGACTTGGCCATGCGAGCGATGCGTCGAGCCGTCTCCTTGTCGGGCGGTAATTTTCCTTCTACCATCCACTCGAGGATCGGAATCCTCCAGTCAGGGTCTTCCAGGTTGGGCTCTTGCGCCCCATCGATCTCCATGACCTCTTGTGTCGGCGGCTCTGGCGACTTGTCCTCCTCGAAACAAACGGATGGTTCGTGCTGGTCGCTGGTGAAGACCCCGTGTGGAACGGGTTTTCGACTTGATGCCGCTTTTGCGAGGGTGTCAGCTGCCTTGTTGTACTCGCGCAGTACATGATTGAGCTCGAGACCATGGAACTTGTCCTCCAACTCGCGCACCGCCCGGCAGTAAGCGGCCATCTTCGGACTTATGCAATTCTTCTCTTTCATAACCTGTCCCACGACCAGGTCAGAGTCCCCCCTGATGTCGAGGCATCGAATTCCCAGCTCGAGGGCGATCCGGAGACCGTTGATGAGCGCCTCGTACTCTGCGACGTTGTTGGAAGCCGCGAAATGTAGTCGGACCATGTATTCCACTCGCACGCCCAGGGGCGAGATGAACACAAGTCCAACCCCGGCTCCTTCCTTCATGAGGGATCCGTCGAAGTACATGAGCCACGTCTCGTGCTCGATGGGAGCAGGAGGCGTTTGGATCTCTGTCCATTCAGCGACGAAGTCAACCAATGCTTGCGACTTCATGGCAGTGCGGGACACATACTCGATATTCTGCCCCATCAACTCGAGGGCCCACTTAGCGATTCTGCCTTCCGCCTCCGGGCTCTATATGACTTCGCCAAGCGGGTACTTGGACACAACCGTGATGCGGTGCGAGTCGAAATAATGCCGGAGCTTCCGCTTGGTGATGAGGACAGCATAGATGAGCTTCTGTATCTGCGGGTATCATGTCTTCGAGTCGGAGAGGACTTCGCTCACGAAGTTGACAGGGCGCTGTACTTTCTGCGTCTTGCCAGGCTCGTCTCGCTCAACCACCAGCGCAGCACTCACGACCTGGGTCATTGCAGCGATGTACAGGAGCATCGGCTCTTCCTCGGCCGGAGCGGTGAGCACCGGTGGACTCTCGTGTAGTTTGTTGAGCGAGTCGAGGGCTTCCTATACTTCAGGCGTCCACTAAAAATGCTCTGACTTCTTCATGAGCTTGTACAGTGGCAGGCTGCACTCGCCTAGTCGAGCGATGAACCTGCTGAGAGCAGCGAGGCATCCGGTGACGCGCTGCACTCCCTTCAGATTCTTGATGGGTCCCATGCTCGTGATCGCAGAGATCTTCTCGGGGTTAGCCTCGATGCCGCGCTCCGACACAACAAAGCCGAGCAGCATGCCTCTAGGGACCCCAAAGACACACTTCTCGGGATTTAACTTCACGCCATGCTCCCTCAGCTTTTCGAAGACTGCGGTTAGGTCGGGGATCAGGTCGCCCACCTTTTTTGACTTGACCACGATATCATCGACATAGGCCTCGATTAGCCGTCCGATGAGATCTCCAAAGACGCGACGCATGCATCTTTGGAAAGTGGCCCCTGTGTTCTTTAACCCGAAAGGCATGGAAACGTAGCAGTACACACCAAACGGGGTGATGAACGAGGTGGCGAGCTGGTTGATCAGATCCATCGCGATCTGATGGTACCCCGAGTAAGCATCAAGAAAACAGAGGGTTTCGCACCCAGCCGTCGAGTCGACTACTTGGTCTATGCGCGGTAAAGGAAATGGATCTTTTGGACATGCCTTGTTCAGGCTCGTGTAATCAATGCACATCCTCCATTTGCCATTCTTCTTCTTAACAAGTACAGGGTTTGCTAGCCACTCAGGGTGGTAGACTTCACGAATGAACCCTGCACTAATGAGCTTCTTGATCTCCTATCCGATAGCCTTGCACTTGTCGGAGTTGAAGCGGCGCAGACGCTGCTTGATCGGCTTCGAGCCGGGCTTAATGTTAAGCTTGTGCTCGGCGACCTCCCTTGGAATCCTCGGCATGTCGGAGGGTTTCCATGCGAATACATCGAGATTCATGCGGAGGAAGTCGACGAGCGCGCTTTCCTAGTTGGAACCGAGCGCCGTCCCGATACGGAGTGTGCGGCCGTCGTCAGAGACGGGCACTTCCTTAGCGTCCTTGGCGGGCTCGAAAGAGCAGGCCGCACGCTTGGACGACTCGGGGATTTCTTGGTCCTTGGAGGGGGGCTCAGCGGCGAGCTTCTTAGACCGGATCAGTGCTTCAGCGAATCGGAAGCACTCAGCATCGCATTCGTATGCGTACTGGAAAGTAGTACCAGCTGTGATGATGCCTTTCGGGCCGGGCATCTTCAGCTTGAGGTACGTGTAGTTGGGGACGGCCATGAACTTAGCGTAAGCTGGCCTTCCGAGTATCGCGTGATACGTCCCCGGGAACCCTACCACCTCGAAGGTGAGGGTTTCCGTCCGGAAGTTGTTCGGAGTTCCGAACGTGACGGCCAGATCAATCTGCCCGAGTGGGACCGCCTCCATCCCGGGTACGACCCCGTGGAAAGGCGCCGTTGACGGCCGCAGTCGGGACCGCGGAATCCCCATGTCGTCCAGAGTCGACATGACGTTGAGGCTGCTGCCTCCGTCCATTAGTACCTTGTGCACACGCTTGGTGCCGAACAAGGGTGACACGACCAATGGGTAGCTACCCGGTCGCGGTATGTGGTCGGGATGATCGTGCCGGTCAAATGTAACCAGCATCTCCGACCACTTCAGGTAGGTCGGAGTTGCATGCTCGAGCTAGTAGACCACTCAGCGGACCACCTTCTCTTGTCGCTTGGGCAGCCGCACCTCCGAGCCTCTGAAGATCATCATCACGGCTCCGTCTTCCCGAGAGTAAGCGCCCTCGTCATTACCCTTGTCCTTCCCTCCGTCGCCGGTCGGAGCATCACTCCGCTTCTTCAGCGTGCCGGCGAGGTATGCCTTCATCAGGTTGCAATCCTTGAAGGCGTGTTTGACTGGGCCCTCGTGGTTGGGGCACGGGGCATCCAATAGCTTCTCGAAGTGACCCGATGGAGGGTTGCCTCTAGGTTTCGCTATCTTTCGGTCGACAGCGGCCACCAAGTATCCTCACGGTACCTCTTATCTTTGCTTTTCTTCTTCTTGATAGGTGCGGACGGACCGTCGCCAGCTTCGGCTGGCTGCTTCCCTTTGCTTGCGACGGAGCTGAGCGTCGCGGCCACGGCTTCCTCCCCGTTGGCGTGGTCGGTTGCGATGTCGAGCAGCTCCCGAGTAGACCGCGGCTTCCGCCGCCCGATCCGATGGATCAGCGTGGCACACGTGGTGCAATTCTGGAAAGCCGAGATGACATCCGTGTCGGTGGTGCTGGGCAACTTGGTGCACCGCTTGGAGAAGCGTCGGATGTAGTCGCGCAAGCTCTCGCCCTTCATCTGCTTGCAGTTGCGCAGGTCCCAGGGCTTCCCTGGTCGGGCGTACGTGCCCTGGAAGTTGCCGATGAAGGCGTCACGTAGTTAAGACCAGCTGTCGATCTTGCCCTACGCCAAGTGCTCGAGCCACGTGCAGGCCGAGTCCGCGAGATGTAGCGGCAGGTTCTTGATGATAAACAGATCATCCCGCGCTCCGCCGGCGTTGCATGCCAGTCGGTAGTCCTCCAACCAGATGCTGGGGTTGGTCTCACCGTCGTACTTGGGCATGGAGGTCGGAGCCCTGAAATGCGAAGGGAAGCGGGCGCTACGCACATTCTTCCCAAAGGCACGAGGCCCTTGGGCATCAGGCGAGCTGCTCCTGCTCCGGTCTTCATCGCTGTCGTACCGGCCTCCGTGTCGCCGGTTGTACTCCTTACAAGGTTGCTCCTCGTAGTCGTCATGTTGACCCGAGTCAGCCCTCCGCCACGCCTTGATGGTGTCGCGTGCGTCGCGGTGGGGACCCAGTCGGCTCTTGACTGGTACGTTAACTTCCTCGGACCATCGCGGTTGCTGCGACGGTGCCGCGGGTTGTCTCGGCTCGGAGTGCCCGCGACCTTGCGAGCCCCGCTATCGAGAAGTGGAGCTCTCTGCCTGCTGCACGGCGGCAGTCTCGAGGAGTGTCTTGATCTGCTTATGCATCTCTCTCTCTTGAGGCGTGGCGGGCTCTGGTACCTTCCGGAGAAGGATCGCAGCTGCCGCCAGGTTCTGCGACGCCCTTTTGAAGACGGGCATGCTGTCAATGACATCTCGGTCGTCGTTGATGATGCGCTGGTGGATGTCCCTTGCCCGTGCGCGAGCGGGAGTCGGGTTCGGGTCCTGCCCAAGTTGTTGGTGAAGCCGGGCCCGCTCATTGTCGAGCTGGCGCTGGGCGTCCTCCAACTCGTCCAGTCGGGCGCGCTGTGCGATGGCGTTGGGAGGAACTTGGGCCTCAGCCGCACTGTCCGCCGTCGAGCTGTGGCCGGAGTGAAGTGCTCCATCCGGAGTGTGAGCTGGTGCTGGAGCGACAGAGGCGTTGCCAATGACGAAGCACTCGCGCGAGGGGTCGTAACCCCCGTCGTCGGAGTCGTCGGAGTAGCCGAAACAGTACTCCACCACCGTCTGGAAACGACGGAGGGCTCCAGCATCCCGAAGCCCTGCGTAGTCCCATTCTGAGTCGAGGACGTCATTGGTGTCGTCGGTTTCGAGGTACTGCTCGTCAGGCGAGGTCGCCGGGAGCCCCCTGTTGCCCCACAAATGATGGCTCGGGTAGTTGTCGTACGCAGCCGGGTCTATGCTTGATGAAGAGGAGTACGCCGCCGCGTAGCACGTCCCTCGAGGGGGAGGTGGCTTCAGCGTGCTCTCCCTGGCGATGCGCTCCGTCGAGTCCGACGGTTGGGAGTCCTCCACTGCGTCGGTGACCGGTGGTGCGCCAGCCTCGACCCGTGAAGGGGAGCTGGCACGCCTCGCCCGGCGTCGATCTGCCTTGGCCTGCTTTGAGCGCTTGCCTGAGCGCTTCTTGCGTCGAGGCGGGCGTGTCACGGCAGCCGGAGTAGGTGCTGATGCGGATGCGTCGGTGGTCTCGTTGACGAGGCGCATAAGGTAGCCATCTCCGGTCGCCTGGAAGTTCAGGCTTCCGAAGCGGAGCTCAAGCCCAGCCTGGAGCGAGCCTGGCGATCCCACGGGGGAGTCCATCAGCGTCGGCTTGGGGAAGGCTTTCGTCGAAGCGGATGATGAGAGGGCCGTGCGGACCCAAAAAAGAACGTCGAAAACACGCGAAGGCCCCTACCTGGCGCGCCAACTGTCAGGGTTCGTTACCGCCGGCAAGTAAATTTATATAAGAGCGCGTGTTCTGATCCGCACGGTAGCACAGGAGACATTCGAGGTTATACTGGTTCGGGCCTCCGGAGAGTAATACCCTACGTCCAGTCTGAGAGGAAGTGTTCCTTATGCTCGGGAGTTTGTAGTAGGGGGTACAAACAGGTCGGGAGAGGGTGTAGAGCCCAAGTCCCTGGTGTGCGAGTGGTTCAAGTAGCAGAAGTCTGCGTACGTGAGTGTGTGAGTGCTTGTGGTGTTTGTATGAGATGGGATATCGATGCTAAGTGCGTGTGGGGGTGAAAACGAACGTGTCTTGTATGTGCCACTGCCCTTCCCTTTTATAGTCGCAAGGGGGAGGCTCAGGGCGGTTTACATCGAGTGTGTTGAGCTGGACTACAGTGCGAAGCGTCCTTCTCTGCATCGGGCTGTTAGGCAGCAGCAGCGGCGAAGCACTGTTACGGGGCCTTGGGTGACGGTGTAGACCTCGTGCATCCCAAGCAACCATCCCGGGGCCCCTGTGCCCTTCTCCGATTAGTTAGTCGGGTACAGGAGGCAGAGTACTGGCCCTAATCCCGTCAGTGGATCAGGGACTTGTCTTTTCTGATACTGTGGAAACGGAGTAGCCTGCACCACGGTGATCGAGAGATAGGTGACGGCTTGCACTGTGCAGTTGGTGGCACAGCGCTTCCCGTGCCCTCCGTGGTACGGTGCGCACCGCCCCTGCAGAGGAGCGGCAGGAGGATCCGTCTCCTGACACAGGATCGACCTGGTCAGGGCGGACCCGTGCAGGGAGGCTGACACGTGGTGGGCCGTGTTCCGGGGTATCACGGGACACCAACGGGGCCGGCGTACCTGCGGCCTTGACGGCCAAGTCTTGAACTAGTCGGAGTCGGAAGACTACTCGTGCGAGTAGGTGATCTATGCCGCGTCTTCCGATGCTTAGGGTGTAGTGTGTACTGTACCGTACGTTGCCCAGCGCTCATTACGTTGTTGGCGGTACGATGGCCACTGTGCCATTCGTGGCAGGGTTTGACGAATCCATCCCCTGACACCGAATCGGCCTGGCCCGGGCGGACCGCTGCGGCGGGGAGGACACGTGGCGGTGCGAGGGGGAGCGTGCGCGGAGTTCCCGGGATCTCGATCTGGCGGGCCCACACGCCCCGTGCCTTCCCCGCGAAGCCTGCGCGGGTCGGTGACGGGAACTACTCGTGCGAACGAGTAGTCGTGGCTCCGCGGCGGAAACTACTCGTGCGAGCGAGTAGTCGCGTCCGCAAGGCGGAAACTACTCGTGTGAGCGAGTAGTCGGGAGCGGAGGTGAGAACCTGTCGTACGGATCACCACGTACTCGGGGAAGAGGGTACGGATGGCCGTGGGCCGCCTGTCTTCTGGCCCATGGCGGAAACCGGTCGTACGAGCCTTCACGTGCTCGGGCAGCGTAGCACTCGTTGTGTTAGCCGCCGGAGCATGCCGTACGTGGGTCCGTACTGCGTTTTTCAAGGGTCTTGGTGGGCCCTGGTCCATGGCCTCGTCAGACGCCGTGCAAATGCTTAGGATCGACGCCGACACGACGGAGCTCGGGGAAGCTCGTGGTCACCGCCACGGGGTACGCTCGGGCCGACGCCGCCAGGGAGCTCGCGGTCGCTGCCGCGGGAAAAGGTCGGGGCCGCCGCCGCAGGAGAAAGTTGGGGCAGCCGCCGCGCGCCCCTACCCAATTCGCATGAGCCCGCGCTGAATCCGCGTGTGGAGAGGCCGAGGAACGTGCACCGCTGGCCGGATCAGGTTGGGGACCGAGCGCCGCCGCCGGATTTTGCTGGGGAACACCGGTGCGCCGCTGCCCTGTCAGCTGGTTCAGATCGAATTCGGGGCTAGGATAGGCCATGACGAATCGCGCTCACCCAATCCAACCCGGAGAACTCAAATCCGAAGGAGCTAGGTCGATCGACGAACTCCACAACCAGGCAACAGATGCGCTCCCAACGAAAATGGCTCTGATACCATATGTCACCACCGCCAAGTGGCCGCCGGTGGTGATGACCGGGACGCCAGGAAGATTGGATGGAACTCACCGATAAGCTCCCGTGGCTGCCGGTGAGGAACCACCCGGGCGTGAGACGTCGTCGTCGCCGACGAGGAAAGGGGAACGCCCCTGATTCCGATTTCTGATTTCAATTTTTCGACCGTTGCTTCCGTGGCCTTGTATAGAATATAGCTTCGGTACTGGGTTGGGCTGGACTTCCGTTATTGGGCTTCTTTCGGCCCATCTCTAGGTCATGACAGGTGTTCTTTTGTTATCGGGCAAACAGGTTGGATTTGACGCTTTATGAGCATAGGTGAGTGAATAAACGTAAATTGTCCTCTTGAACATGGTTTTTGTTCAATGTTTTTTTTCTTTAATCGAATGACAGTGCTCTTGACATTGTAACAAACAAGGAGAGCATATGGCTCGGCAGAAAATGATTTTTTTTTTTTGCATAATTTACAACTAACGAGACTATAAAAAGCACGAAAATTCATGGAGCTTGTCAACACAGCGCCGATTGGTTTATTATCTGCCTCTATACACTTCCTATCGACCAAAATAGGAAAAAAAATTCAATAACACATCCTTATCCTATTGCCGCTCTTTCCAAAACCCTGCAATCTACAAAGACCAGCCACTGTTGCTATGTACAAAGATCAGATCAGATCAGCTCAGCTCACGAAGCTGTCACCCTGCGACGACTGCTGCCCGTCGTAGCCCAGCAGCGCGAACTTGACATGGAGCCCGATCTTCCCTCCCTCCTTCACGAGCTTGGCGGCGATCACCAACCAGTGCCCCGGGACGTCGTGCGGACCCTTTACCACCTCCGCCATGTCCACGAACTTGAGGAGCTTCCTTGACCGGAGCGGCACCGGCGGCCCGTCGGGGTACACACCGGAGTTGAGCTGCGCGGGCTCGTGCCTCGGCGCGTGTTGCTGGTGGTGGGTGTCACGCTGCGTGAAGGGGGAGCTCAGCGTCGTGCTGATGGTCGTCAGGAAGCTCCCCTTCTGGGACGCCGCGGGAGCACTCGTCCACTCGGTCCTCTGGATGGAGCAGTTGGGGACGTGGGTGTAGAGGAGGCGCAGGTGGAGGACTTTCTTGGACCAGGTGCCCTTGGCCACGAGCTGGGCGCCGGTGACGATGAAGACGCCGCCGGGGGCTCGCTTGTGCCACTCCGGGTTGTACTTGATGGCCGAGGTGCAGACGCAGGAGTAGTTCTTCCACTGGATGGCCTCGATGTAGCCCGGGTCGGTGTCTTCCGATTCGCGCCACTCCGACATGGAAGATGCCATGGAGTCGACCAGCATGCTTGGGGCACTTGACAGGTGCTGTACATGGATGGCCAGCCGGTTGCACTTCCTTCCCTCGAGGTATAGCCGTAGGCCAACTATAGGTTTCTGAGAACTAGATACCTTGAAGCAACAAAAAAGAATATATAGAAACATGTCAATAGATGGAACCTGTGCGACTTCACTGAAGAGAAGTAATTGTTTGCAAGAAAAATGGTAATCCCTCAGATTATTTTTTAGGTTAAGTACAATGAATGAAAGAACAAACAGATAACTTCAAATCTAAAGTGCAAATTAACATTGCTGGTACCTGAGAAGTGCTAACATGGAGTTTGGGGCCGAGAAATCTGAACTGCATCGAAGGGTAGGAGCCTTTTCTCTTTTGAGGCCCAAGGACAAGCTCATTGAACATAGGTGCCCATTGTAGAGGCACTTGAAACTCTAAGAAATATTGCAATTCTGGAAGATCAGGTTTATCTGGAAGAACAAATAATGTTGTAAGAATTTACTCGAGTAAATACCATCGTAACCAAGATAATAAGTTGAAAACACAGTTAACCTGAAACAAAGTAAACAGCAGGTACAATAATTTCTAGGATAAAGATTTGTTCCGGACTTACAGCGAAGATATAAATTGATGGCATGGCTGAGGTAACCACTACCAGGAATACCAGTAAGAAGAGAGGTGATAGGGACGAATTTGAACATAATAGCATCAGGTTTCTTTGGCACTGTTTGCAGCCAGTTGGAATGGTTTTGTATGTATGTTTCTCCTCCCCTCTTCGAACATGTAACTGTCAGGCCCTGTTTGGAATAGCAGACATATAAGTTATGTCTCGATCTTGATTCCAAGAGGTAGAAAATTTACACCAAGTTACAAAAAAAAAAACTTACATCCTTGGTTGATGTTTCAGAATAGCTAGAAAGGTGCAGGTTATTAGGCTGCTGCACTATCCTGACAAAAACATCAGGCACCTGTATTGAAATGAATTAGATTAGCTAAATTTTGTTCCAGTGCACAAGGACACATCAACATTAACCTAACACAGAAGAATTTATACCTTGCTCTTGCCATCCTTCGTCTTGCGATGTATTGGAGAGTGGTTCTTCATATCAGAAAATAAAAAATCACCAAGATCCTCCATGTGCAGCTTTAAATCAGCAGCTGAAACGGTTGAAGAATGACTTTGTTTAACACATATAACATCCTGGCCTCCAATTGCCATTTCAACAATTATATGTGTCCCATAAGTTTTGATAAACCTGACATTCACCAGATATCGTCAACTATTAGAAACTGGAAAGCACCAAAAAAAATCTATAGTTAAATAGTTCCTTCATCAAGAACAGCCTATCAGGTATATGCCCCAGAAAATTACACAAAGAACAACATGTAGAAAACACAATGTAATTACACAATGCAAAGAAACATGGGAAACAGAAAATTTAGAAAACAAATCCGATCCAAAATTATATATAAGCGAGAAGCTCCAGCATGTAGCAATTATGTAATCGACTGCGCAATGCAAAGAAATGTGAATGGAAAAGACTGAACTTAAGAGTATCATAATGATCTGAAAATGCATCATACTAATGAAAATGAGAGGGCAAATCTAGATAATAATGATAGAACATCAGCCAATCATATTTTTAGAATGCATCAGAGAAGATCTAATTAACTATGAGTGAAGGGCTAACAGGACTTACCAGGCTAATGCAACAGGATCCCACTTGGATGGAACAGCCTTTTTTACTTCATCTCGAAGAACTAATGGAGAAGCTTTTAGGTGCAGGTTGTACAAGGAAATGAAATACCCATCAAATGCTAGATGCTTAGTTTCTTTGGCATCAGTCAACCATGCTCCAGTTAATTCATAAAGAGCATTAAAATAGCCGGAAGGAACTTTCCCTTGGACTGAAGATTTCTGATTAAGTAATTCTGACATCTAGCCAAGAAAATTAAAATGTGATCAGCATATAGATTGTAAACATTTGCAGATAAGAGTTCAACAGCTGCAATCATAATGAAGAAATAACAAAGATGACTTTCATTGTCAATCTTTCTTTAGTCCAAAAACTAAGAGGAGCAGATTTTCAGTATTATAGCCCATATTTAGGAGGGGGAAAAAAAGTAGCACCAAATTAGCATGAACAGACTACATTGTTGAACAGCACCAAATACAAGACGTACACTTGAGAGCCAGAATTATCAGAAAGTAAAAATGTTAATGCGTTAAGCCCAGAGCCCCAGAGAGATGATATCTCAGTGTTGGTCTTTTTCGAACGAATGACCCAAGCCTAACATGTGAATTGTACCCAAAGAAAGCTGTCAATTAAAGCTGCAGTCGTGCATTAGAAAGAAAAACATCAGACCAGTTGTTGTCTGAAACCAACTCCAAAAGGCCCACGATGTTTTTATCATAGTATATACCAGCTTCGATGACAGTGATGCTAGTTTTTCCTCTGCCACGGGGTTACACATCATTTGCTATCTTCCTAAACTTCAGTGAGCAACAACTAGACCTATCCATCTGTGCTAAGTAAGAGAAAATGCTAATGATTTCTCCCAGAAATGGTTTAATATTTGTATAAATCTTATCCAAAAGATTACAGTGCTGCCAGCTTTTCCTCTGCTAACGGGTTGCACATCACTTGCTAAACTTCAGTGAGCAACAACTGAACCTACCCATATCTGTACTAAGCAAGAGAGAGAACACTAATGATTTCTCCGGGGAACTGTTTACTATTTGTGTAAATTTTATCCAAAAGGTTTCGCTGACACCTCGCCGGCGAATAAAAGCCTAATACTACAGCTAACAGGACAGCAACTCAATAATGGTACAAAGTTGCACTTGTACCAGCCCTGAAAAGGCTGAAAGCCTGTTCGTTCAAGAAAAGGCTGAAAACCCCACCAGGAGCCTTGGGTACCAGTAATAGTCTCGGCCTTGGAATGGCACGGGAGTCGTAATCGCCCATCAGCACGACGTAACGCAAACCAGATCCGATCGTCGAAGGAATTAATTGCTGCCAGATCAAGGCGCCATGATGAAGGGAAGGTCGGCAGGCAGGCAATATCCACCCCCGGCCCATACAGGTGTCCGCCCAACTCCGGTAGGCCGTAGGCATCAGGCGCGCAGCAAAAGGAAGGGAAGGGATGATTAGTACTCCATAGTTGATTACTCCAGGACGCTGGACATTCCCTGGCCGGCGTTAATGAACGGAAGCAGCCCAGTAGCAGCCGGAAGAAAGTTTACGCGGTTGGTGAGAGGACGCGCCCGGCTCGGCCGGCGCGCAGACTACTGACCGGACGGAAATGGAATGCGGCAGAAGGAACCGAATTTGTGCCTCCACGCAAAGGAAAAGGAGCGAGGTGTCGCTTCTTAACTGTGATGGCGATGATTGAGCTTAGTTTAAGCGCGAGACTGGATTAGTTGACTGACCGGCCGATTTTGCAGACGAGAAAGATAAACGCACGGAATAATCTGAACTGTCATTCCGCGTCATCAACCATAGAATGCTACTAAATGTTTTTTTGGAAAGGCAAAATTAAAATGGAAGAGTTGAAAATCAGAGAGATCTTTGCAGAGCAAAATGGGCAATTTTTGAAACAACCAAGAACAACAAACAGGCGGTCCGACAGAGCCGTGCTACCAGAAGATGAGTTGGTCACAATTTCTCCAAGTTGGCGAGCGTCCAGTCCAATCCAACCGCTCCAAGCATCGCCTCGCAATCTTCCGGACGCAACGGGCCAAGGACGAGAACAAACGCATGAATCCGATTCCAACGCCCCACCCGATCCCCCAAATCCCCGACCAATCGCCGCCGCATCACAGGGAGCAAGGCAGGAACCGGAGCCAGACGCGCAGCCGCCGGACAGGAGGGCCGCGGGCGCGAGGTGGCGGCATCGCCCGGAACCGCGAGCAGGCAGGGGAAGAAGGCAGAGGATGACGCACGCACCTGGTTGAACTCGAGCACGTCGGAGCGGAAGCGGATGCGGTCGCCCTTGTCGACGCCGACGTCGCGCGGCACGCCGCGGAGGGTGGCCCCGGCGCTGCCCGGGAGCGGCACGTCCCTGGTCTCCCCGCCGAGCTCCACAAGGCGCCGCCCCTCGCTGGCCTTGGCGAAGCGGAGGCGGAAGTCGGACGTGAGGTCGAACCCCGCGCCCAGCGCGCGTACCGCCTCCTCCCCGACGACCTCCATCGGGCCGTCGTCGGTCACACGCCTGCTGCGCCTACTCCTCCGACTGCTCTGGTGAAGAAGAAGAACCGCCTCGCGGACGCGGCTACGGACGATGGTGGAGCGCGCAACCACCGCCCGAGCGCATGCCTTTCTTCAAGGGAAGAAGAAAGGAGGGAGGGAGGGAGGGAGGGAGAGAGGACAAGGAGAAGACGGAAGGAAGGTTTGACTATGGAAAGGTCGGAGGAAGGGGGGGTTTGGTGGGAATGCGGCACGTGGGCCCCGCAAGGGTATGGGGGGAAGCGGGAAGGAAGCCAAGAGAAGAATGCGCTGTGCGCTGTCGGGGGTGATCAGGGGCTGCCCCGCCGGGCTGACGGCTGCTGCGGTCCACAGCGGCAGATGGTTGTGGGTTGAGGTTACCCGTACAAAACAAGGCTACAAGCTCTTGTAGTATACGTTAAATATTCAAGTTTTTCTTTGTATTCCTTTTGTTTATGAACAGATTCGGCGGTTTATTCACGCATCTAACTGTTGGAATAAATGGATTTTAAGCTATTTATTTTAATAATTAAAGAATTAAAGTTTATTGTTTTAATACTGGGAGAATAAAAGTGAATAATACGTACGGGTATTTGAGAAGACTTTTATTCGACTTAAGTGGTATACCGAACGTGCACCACTTGTGAAGTAGAATAAGGAGGCTGACGGGCCACACGCGCACTCGCCTAGCCGAGGTCGTGCAGTGGCGAAGTCAGGAACGGAAGCAAGGAGAGGCTACTACCGCTTCTTCTTCCTCTAGCCCCCTTCTCCTTTTTCTTCCTCCAATTTTTAGGAGGGGCTTGCTGAGGCTCTAATGGAGGCAGACGGCGGTAGGAGGGGCTCCAGACCCCCCGACCCACCACTGCCTTCGCCGCTGGTGGCGTGTTGAATCGAGTCGAGTCGAGCGGTGCAGACATGATATGTTGCGGGACGAGCCGTCCAGGTTCATTGAACCGCGTCCCAGATCTGGATCCTGTTCAGGAGATCTCTCCCTTCTCCCTTCAGGAGATCTCTCCCTTCTTCCTCTCTGTTGGTTGTGTTCCACATTCCTATTGTCTGCACCGCGCGCACGGTACCAGCGAGAGCAGAGCCTTCTGAACCACGACCACTGTTGAGATCCTGCTCGGGGATAGGCAGGCACTAAGGTTTTTGGAGAGCGTTTGACGCGACTGCTCTCTCCCGTACGACTACTTCCTACTACATCCAGAAGACCGTTCGAGAGACTGCACTGCGTACATCTTCCTGCATCGACTTCGTATGACTACATCGACTAAGGTCCTCCTACGATTAGTATGGCTAATCCAGAGGATGACGGCGCATCGGTTGCCCTGACAACCGCCCCGCCTTTCGGTACACCCTTACACTAGTGTGCTTTCTTTTGTTTATATTTAATAATTGTTTATTCATGAACATAGTTATGTTTAATAGATGTTTAAACATGAGCACACACATGCTTTGTTCACTCACAATAATCATATTGTTGAAATACCTATTTAATAGTGGAATTAAAATATGCCGAAATCTAGCCTATTATCTAACAATCCAAAAACGATAGGATGATTCCGGTAGCTAGCTTTGCATCTACCATCAAACCAAAGCCATTTGATGGTTGCAACTTTAAGCGATGGCAAAATTTGGTCACCCTTTGGTTGACAACCATGAACGTGATGTATGTCATCTCTGGAACTGCGCCCGAGGGTGTCTCGGCAGAGGCTTTTGAGGCTGCTGATCGTATCTTCCCAGGCTCTGTCATTAGTAAAATGCTTATCTCCGTTACAAGACGGGGAAGGAGGTCTGGGAAGCTCTCGAAGCTCAGTACGGAGTTTCTGACGCCGGCAGTGAGCTGTACGTCGTGGCACAGTTCCTAGACTATAGGGTGGTTGAAGACCGTCCTGTGGTGGAACATGCCCATAAGGTACAAGCATTGGCTAAAGTACTCAGAGACTGCAACAAAGAGAATTCATGTGTGTTGCCCGACAAGTTTGTGGCCGGAGCTATTAACTCCAAGTTACCACAATTTTGGAGGGATTTTGCTACGACTCTAAAACACAAGAGACATGTGTTCACGTTTGATGACCTTGTCGCGACTCTTGATGTTGAAGAGAAGGCGAGAGCAAAAGACACACGTGGCAAGGGAATAGTTGGACCCTCAAGCGCAAATTTTGTGCAAAAGGGCAATCCCAAGAGCAATCCCAAACCTCAAAATAAGAGGAAGAAGCCTCTACAAAACCCACCCATGGCTAAGAAAGCTGACGGGCCGACAAAGAAGAAGAAGAGAGGCGCCTGCTATGTGTACGGAAGTGAGGAACACTTTGCTCCATAGTGTCCGGACCGCAAAGATGCCAATAAGTCTTCCAACATGGTTGTTAGTGAGACTCGAGAAACATCAGGGTACGATAATTATATACCTATAGTTCTTTCAGTTTATTTCTCACCTGAGTGGTAGGTTGACACTGGCTGATATCTCTATGTTTTCTTCTTACCAGGTTGGAGGGATTGGCTCCTTGCTGATGGGGAACGGTGCCCATGTGCGTGTTCTTGGTGTTGGTATGGTTTACTTCGGGAAAGATCGTGCAATTGAAGAGCATGCAACATGTTCCTACCATCAAGAAGAACCTAGTCAGCGGGTCTCAATTGTGTAGAGATAGGTATAAGTTAGTCTTTGAGTCAAATAAATGTATCATTTCTAAATTTGGTACTTTTGTTGGAAAAGACTATGATAGCGGAGGCTTGTTCCGCTTTTCTTTATCAGATGATGATTGTAATAAAGTGTGAACCGTGTGGTTAATGATGATGAATCAAATGTTTGGCATTCGAGGTTTTGTCACATTAATTTTAGATGTATGATGCGCTTAGCTAGTTTGAGTTTAATTCTAAAATTTACCTCCGTCAAAAATTCTAAGTGCCATGTATGTGTTTAATCAAAACAAACTCGCAAGCCACATAAGGCTGCTAAGGCGAGGAACTTGGCACCTTTATAGTTAATTCATTCCGATTGAGCGAAATGAATGGTGTTTTGACAAAAGGAGTTAAAAGATATTTCATGACTTTGATAGACGATTGTACTAGATTTTGTTACATCTATTTATTGAAATCAAAGGATGAAGATTTACATCACTTTAAAATCTATAAAGCTGAAGTAGAAAACCAACTTGAGAGAAAGATCAGACATCTTTGGTCTGATCGAGGTGGCGAATATTTCTCAAATGCTTTTGATTTGTTCTACGAGGAACACGGTATTATCCATGAGAGGACACTGCCATATTCACCCCAATCCAATGGGATTGTCGAAAGAAAGAACCGCACGCTAACTGACTTGGTGAATGCCATGTTAGAAACTATGGGACTCTCCAAGGCATGGTGGGGTGAGGTGATACTGACAGCATGTCATGTTCTAAACCGTGTACCTATAAAAAACAAGGAAGTAACACCATTAGAGGAATGAGTGAGGACCGGGTGTGTCCGAAGACCAGTGGAGGGTCGCTCCTTAGTGATGAGTGATTGGCAACATTGTGTGGACTGATACTTGGCTCAGTGTGCAGGTACAGGTTGCGGCTTGACTCGTGTTGGTGCAGGTGAGGAACAAGCACGAAAGCCTATGCCATGGTGGCCTCCGGGTGATGGAGAGGCAAGTAAGCTTGGTTTGATGGACCCGATGGCCGATGGGGTCAAGTGCGAGCTGTGCAGTGCAAGAGGAGCAAGTTGAAGTCATGGACATGGGCCAGTGCAAGGTAGCAGTTCGAGGCCGAAGCTTGCACGCGGGGTTTGGTGGTTTGCCCACAAAACCATTGGAGGACGGTTTCTTGGTTTGGGCCTCAAAACCAAGGCCGAAGGCCCAACGTGACGGAGATGGTGATCTGGGAGCGTCGGGAAGCTTCGAGGCGGGGGGGGGGCACATGGCGTGATCGCGGGGCTTGCATCGAGGCTAAGCGAGTCCGCAGTGGAAACGTGTCCGCTCGATGAGAATACGCATGACTTCGACCAAAATGCCCCTGAGGGGTGTGTATCTTACATTTATGCACTAGGGGTAGTGGTGTCATTGGCCACCTCTTGGAGACTAAGTATAACTAGAAGGTAGAGAAGGATGGCTAGGGTCACTCGCTCTGGACTGCTTCTTTTCCCTGTATTCCCTTAGGCTAGATTCATGTATAGACTCTGACCTCTGGATGTATGGAAGCTTTCGGCATTGTGATTCCTTCCCTCTCTTAGCTCTTTGTGATTTTCGTGTCATTTTCAGAGCTATTTTTGGTTGCTTTCATTCTTTGCTTGATTCATCGATTTGAGGGCGTTTCTCCTCAGATTTCTTTGTGGGGATCATGGGTGGATGCCTTGTGCATCTTTGGGTGTGATCTTGACCCCTCAAACACTGGGAAAACCATTCGATCTGCGAGTTCTTGGAAGAACCCGAGTTCATGGAGGTTGTTTCATGTGATCCGCGATTCCCGTTGATTTAGTGAGTTAGAGGTCGAGATTTTTGGAGTATAGCTTCACCTAGTGACGCTTATCATCTTCCCCAAATCTTGTCTCAAGAGCTCAAGTGGTTTGGAAGATCCGGTGATGGCTTTTGGGAGTTGACTTCCCGGGTGCCCCTGCTGTGGTTCTGTTCGTGGCTTACGGACAGTCCGCACGCCTAGGGTTCGTCGCAGTTCATCGCGTGTTCGTGCGAGTTTATGTTTCGATCCTTCGTGTGCCCAGGTGTTTGTTGCAGGAGGTTTTGTGGATAGTCGGCCGGTCATTGACGGACGGTCCGCGTGGGCGTGTTTGGGTTGAGTTTTGCTGGAGCTTTGGCCGGACGGTCCGCAGGTCCTACACGGACGGTCCGCGGCACTGGCGGACAGTCCGTGTGGCTCGGCCGGACGGTCTGAATTTTCGAGTGCATCTCTGGAGGTTCTGTTGCGTTTTTCAGACAGTCCGTGGTGTCCGTGCGGACAGTCTGCCCTCCCCTTACGGACGGTCCGCCCGTACTGCACAGACAGTCCGCGCCTAGCCTTCACAGATTTGGCTAAGTGCTTTGATTCTTGTCTAGTGCTTCCGCTCTTTGATTCGTGGCTTGTCTCTAGGACTTGTAGGCTTGTGTGTGCCTAGTCTAGAGCTTCTTTGGTGTGTCCGAGTGATCGGAGTGGCAATCGGGGTATAGGCAGAGTTCATCCTTCGGGAAGAATTTTTATCGACTCCCATTCACTCCCCCCTCTCTGGTCGCCTATTCGGTCCTTCAATTGGTATCAGAGCCAGTTACGGATCTTCGTGATTCTAACCAGTCTAAGATCCAAAGATGGGCGACTACGGAAAGGGGTCGGGTCCTCTGCACTTCGATGGCAAGAATTACCAGATGTGGGAGAGGCGCATGGGCGTGTTTTTGCGTGGGAAAGGTACACTGATCTGGGACGTGACACAAAATCCTTTATGTCATTCCCGACAATTTCCTTCTTCTTGGTTCACGAGACATGTTTGAGGCCAACAGCAAGGCCGTGGATTACTTGTTCTGTGCTCTTTGTGCCTCGGAGTTTGATCGAGTGTACGGAGAGGATGTGGCCGGAAAGATTTGGTTGAAGCTTAAGAATGCTCATGTTGGGAATGCTCAGGTGCAGGCTCGCTTGTTTGCCACTCACCGGAGAGAGTATGAGAACTTCACTCATCTCCCCCGTGAGTCGATTGATGTGATGTTCCAACGCTTCACCTATATTGTGAACAACATGAGGGCCAATGTGGCAGTGCTTCCATACACAGATCATGATAGAGCTATCAAGCTCTTGCACTCACTTGACAGATTCGTGTGGAGTGCCAAGGTCGAGGCCATCTTGGAGTCGGGTGTCTATGAGACCCTGACGGTGAACGAGCTATTTTCTAAGGACAAGTCTTCGGAGGTTGATCGTGGCTTGAGAGCCAAGAGCGGGAGCCCCACTGATCCTCATAGTTTGTCTCTTGTCTCAGGATTGAGGACTAATGCTAACCCTGCTGCCATGCAGTTTTCTTTGTCTTGTCTTGTGTCCATGCCAGATGAGGACTTTGAGGTGCTGAGTGAGGAGGATCTCACCTTGTTGAGCAATAGGTTCGGGTGGATGTACGAGAACCGCAAGAATGCGAGGAGGAGCTCGGGGGTGTGCTATTGGTGTGCGAAGCACAGACATTTTATCACTGAGTGTCCGGAAGCCATGGAGATCAATAACGACTACAAGGGCAAGCCGAAGCACGACTACAATAACAAGCACCACTCCCGGAACGACTACAAGGACAAGCACAAGGACAAAGGCGAGAGAAGGCCAAGGAAGAGCAGCGGGTACAAGAAGAAGACGGCTCGAGTGATGGTCGCCGGAGCAAGCGACATCGACTCCACTTCAAGAGACTCCTCATCCGGTTTGAGCAGCGAGGAAGAGCAAGATCGGCGCAAGGACAAACGGCACATGGGCAAAAACTTCACCAGCCTCAACTTCGTTGCGCAAGGCGGTTTCTGTGGCATGGCGCACAACTGCAAGAAGGGTGGGAAGCATAGCTCGAATTTGAACTCTGACTCCGAGGATGAGGTACGACAGGATCCCAACTTCTTGCTAGAGGAGAATGCTAGGCTGAATGAGTTGCTTGATAACTGTGATGATGTGCTTAGAAAGACCAACAAGGGGAAGAGGGAATTTCGGTCTTTGCTAGGTGATGCTAAGGACAAGATAGTTGAGCTTGAGTCTTTGCTTGTTGATGCTAGAACTGAAATAGACTCTTTGAAAGTTGCTCCTGTTGTTTCTGATGAGGTTGATTGTGGTGATTGCAATGTTTTCCTGGCTGACTTGACTTCTCTCAAGGAGAAGCATGCCTCAACTCTTGAGGAACTAGATGTGCTTAGGATTGAGCTTGATGAGATGAAATCTAGACCTGCTTTACTAGGTGCTTGCACTTCTTGTCCTGTGTTGCATGCTAGGCTAAATGAATCCCATGATAGGATAGTTTCTTTGAGGATGCTTTTAAAGCTCCTATTCCTACATCATGCTCTACCTGTGAAATGCATGCGGTGAAAAACATGGAACTTGCACATTATGTTGATCGTTTGCAGGATGAGAATGATGAGTTGTGGAAATTGATGAGTTGGTTGTCTGGGCATGAGCCTCGGCTGAGTTTGATGTTGGCTGAGTTTAAGAGGTTTGATGGTCAAGCGTTGGGGGCTGAGAAGAGTGGTGAGAAGAGTGGTGAGGGAGAAGAGAATGTTGGGGCCATTCCTATTCCACCACACACTACACCCATGAACAAATATGCACCCAAGCTAAACCACCTCAGAAACAAGCTAGACACAACCCCAGATCCACCAGTGTTCCCCCACAAGATAGAAAACTACCAGAAACTAGTGAAGTTTGTGAGCACCCTTGGGAATGTGTTTGGGGGGAAGCCAGGAGAGAAAGCTGTTGAGAAGCCCACAGAGAAACCACAACTTAAGCCACAACCAGTCCGCTTCCATTGTGAGTACTGTGGGAGGGATGGTCATAAGGATGAGTTCTATTTCAGGAGGAGAAGGGACGAGAGGTTTTCTAGGGAGGTGGCAAACAAGGACAGGTACAACCCTTCTCATGGTGTGCCTGAGCCTCAGTGTGATGGGTTTGTGTGTACGGTTCCCACTCATGGTGGTGGTGATTTTCCTCGGAGAGATAGGTGTGTTGGGTTTGGATGTGGTGAGTTTGTTGGACGTGCTCCTACTCGTGACCGTTAGGAGTTTCGGAGGCATGATCGTAGTTTTGGTTCTCAGAGGGACTACGGGCCACATTTTCCCCCTCGTGGTGTGCGTTTCCCTCTAGTGAGATGTGACAGGTTCTTCGGCGGTAGGCGTGAGAGGGCTCTGCCTAGAGGTTTTGATAGGATGGATTTTGCTAACCCTTCTTTTGAGCAAATGGCTCGACACTGGTTTGACTCTTTTGGTACTAACCCCAGTGTTGAGTCGCTTGCTCATTCTCGTCCTCATTTTTGATTGCAGGTGGGAGGCTTGGAGGACTTTTGGTTGATCGACTCCGGTTGATCACGTCACATGACTGGAGATCGTGGGTGGTTCTCCAGCCTCACCCCGATGAGTAGGAGGGAGTACATCACTTTCGGGGACAATGGGAAAGGACGAGTGCTTGCTGAAGGTATGGTGAAGGTAAGTAGCAAGGTGACCTTGAAGAGTGTGGCTTTGGTCAAGTCACTTGGTTTTAACCTGTTATCAGTATCCTAGTTGCTTGAGCTTTGAGTTGCTTTCCCGCTTGAGTGGCATAGACCTGGTCCAAGGATTGCCAAAGTTGAAATTCGAGAAGGATTTGGTTTGTGCTCCGTGTCGGCATGGAAAGATGGTTGCCGCTTCTCACACCCCTCTGACTACGGTCATGACCGAGCGACCTTGTGAGCTGTTGCACCTAGATTTGGTTGGGTCAGCTCGTGTTCGCTCTGTGGGTGGGAAGTGGTATCTGTTGGTAGTCGTTGATGATTTCTCGCGGTACTCTTGAGTTTTCTTTTTGGAGGATAAGAGCGAGACATTTGGCTTTGTTCGAGACTTGATCTTAAGGTTGAAGAATGAGAGACATGGGGATGCCATTCGAGCTATACGCAGTGACAATGGCATGGAGTTCAGGAACTCTCAGTTTGATGCCTTTTGCAGTGATCTTGGTCTCAATCATCAGTACTCTTCTCCATACGTCGCTTGCCAGAATGTCGTAGTGGAGAGGAAGAACTGGGGCCTTTGTGAGATGGCCAGGAGGATGCTTGATGAGCATAGGACTCCTAGGCGTTTCTAGGCTGAGGCGGTCAATACCGCTTGCTATGTGTCGAATTGCATTTTCCTTCGTGCTTTCAAGAAGAGGACTTCGTATGAGCTGATGCATGGGCGAAAACCCAAGGTGAGTCACTTTAGAGCCTTTGGTTGAAAGTGCTTTATTCTGAAGAAGGGCAAGCTAGATAAGTTTGAGGTTAGGTGTTCGGACGGTATTTTTCTCGGTTATGCTATTCACTCTAGAGCATATCGTGTGGTCAATCTTGACACTAACCGAATCATGGAGACTTGCGAGGCAACCTTCGACGAGACACGACCATGTAGCTCTTCTGTCTTTGAGTGTGCAGGTGACGATGAAGTTGGTGAGAAGATCTTTGAGGATAAGAAGGATGGAGATGGAGAAGAAGAAGATGATGGTGGAGATGCTCCCATGGCTGATCGTGTACATGCTACTTCCACTACGATGACGACGATCGAGGATGGTCCATCCCCTATGCCTACTACGACTGAGGCTGTTCGAGTGGAGGCTGCTGCTGAGGGGGAGATTGTGTCCAGGCGAGAGGCTTCCCGGCGTGTACAGGTGGATCACCCACCATCGATGATCATAGGTGACCTTCATGAGCGCACTACACGGTCAAGGTCACGAAATACTTCTCACTTTGCTCACTCTGCATTTGTTGCCTCGTTTGAGCCCAAAGATATTCGACACACACTTTCTGATGCAAATAGGGTGAATTCCATGCATGAGGAGTTGGAGAATTTTGAGAGAAACCAAGTCTGAGTGTTAGTTGATCCACCACCAAATTGATGTCCTATAGGTACCAATTGGGTGTGGAAGAACAAGGAAGGTGAGAATGGGATGGTTGTGAGGAACAAGTCGAGGTTGGTGGCTCAGGGGTTCAACCAGAAAGATGGTATAGATTATGAGTAGGCATTTGCTCCTATAGCTCGTCTGGAGGCAATTAGGATCCTTCTAGCCTTTGCCGTGGCTAAAGGGTTCAAGTTGTTTCAGATGGACGTGAAGAGTGCTTTCTTGAATGGGGTGATAGAGGAAGAAGTGTATGTGAGGTAACCCCCGAGGTTTGAGAGTGAGAGGTACCCACACTGTGTATACAAACTCCATAGAGCGCTTTATGGGTTGAAACAGGCACCGAGGGCTTGGTATGGTAGGTTGAGAGGGTTTTTGCTGAGTAAGGGGTTTGTGATGGGCACAGTTGATAAGACCCTGTTTCTCCTTAAGCATGGAAATGACCTGTTGATTGTTCAAATTTACGTGGATGACATAATCTTTGGTGGCTCCTCTCATGACCTTGTTGCCAGATTTGCAGATGACATGAGCAGGGAATTTGAGATGTCTATGATGGGCGAGCTACGGTTTTTCCTAGGGCTCCAGATCAAGTAGTGCAAGGACAGGACGTTTGTACATCAGGCGAAGTATACCAAGGACATGGTGAAGAAGTTTGGCATGAATGACTCCAAGCCACTGACTACACCGATGAGTACCACTATGGCTTTGGATGCGGATGAAGATGGCGAACCCGTGGACCAGAAGGAGTACAGGAGCATGATCGGCTCCTTCCTCTACTTGACGGTGACGAGGCCGGACATACAGTTCAGTGTGTGTCTGTGTGCTCGTTTTCAGGCTTCACCGAGGACTTCACATCGGCAGGCCTCCTCGACACTCAGACTTGAACTACACTCCTGAGTTTGGTCTTTAGTATTCTGCCTCCTCAATACTCAGACTTCACGGATACTCTGATGCTTATTTTGCTGGGTGTCGTTTGTATCGCAAGTCTACCTCAGGTTGTTGCCAGTTTCTCGGTTCTTCTTTGGTCTCTTGGTCGTCTCGCAAGCAATCCAGTGTAGCCCAGTCCACTACAGAGGCCGAGTATGTTGCTGCAGCCAGTTTTTCCCAACTCCTATGGATGACCTACACTATGAGCGATTTTGGTGAGGAGTGCTCCCAGGTTTCACTCTTTTGTGACAAAACTTGTGCCATAAGTGTAGCTAAAAACCTAGTCTTTCACTCCAAGACTAAACACATCGAAGTGAGATATCATTTTCTGAGGGACAATGTTGAGAAAGGGAACATTTCCTTGTCCTATGTACCTACCCAAGATCAGCTAGCCGACATATTCACTAAACCACTTGACCAAGTTACCTTCACACGCTTGTGAGGTGAACTTGGAGTGTGTTTCCCTTTTTAGCTGGTTCTTGGAGCTTCTCATGTATATATGTGATATATGTATCATTTGTTGCATTTCAGGCATGCATTTTTATTTTGTACCAAAACATGGTAGGATAGCCATCTTTGTATCATATTTGCTAGGATGAGCTTCTCTTATATACTTCGATCACTATGATGTGCTATATGTGAGATATGTGTATGCTTTAGGAATGGTGATGTGAATGCTATGCTCTTGATTGTATTGTCATATGTTCATGATGAGATAGCTTCTTTTTGTGAAAATGCTAAAAATGCTTCACTCATGAGTAGATACTTTTTCATGCTCTATTTGTGCTCAAATGCCTATATCATGCTTAGTTTGTGCTTGAGTATCATGCTCTTTTCACTTGGGGTCAAAGATCCATTTGTCATGGTGAATGTTTAGCCCATATGTTCACTTGTGGAGGAGCATAAGCTTCTTTTTACCGTAAAGGCATTTCATGTACCATGCTTAAAATTGAAAATGAAATTGGTCTATGAATTGCCTTATGCTTGAAAAATGTGCTCATAATCATGTCTTTATGCTTTTATGTATATATCTTGGGTGCTAAACCGTTGCATGATGTCTACCATGAGAAGTCTCATTTTAAGAAGTAGACACATGGCTCGGTGGCTTTGACATGACATATAGTACCTTATGGGTGTTTGCTACGATCTTGTGATGAGAACTTATGATCTTGTATGAGCTTTGTATGATCTAGTTCATTTTCGCTTAAATTGACCATGGATAGGGCTTTGCTCATGAGATGAATTTTGCTTTGTCAAAATTTGCTTAAATGCTTTTGGCCATGTCACATGTATCGATGTCTCTGCTTTCTTGATGGAAATGCGTTAACTACACCATGTCTACTTTGCTTGCTCTATGTCTCATTTGTAGCATTTTGTTGTGCTCTTTGTATATCTGAGAAGCTTGGTAGCCTGTATGTGCTTTGACATGCATTTGTGCACTTTCATGGTAGCTTGATTCATGCATTGTCAACAAGGGGGATAAGTTATATGCATTAGGGAGAATATGTGGAGATTTTGTGAGATTTTGCATGTTGGAGAGAAAATTTGTGGAAAGAATTGCATTTGCTCAGGTGGAGTTTGCATATGTGCAGGGGGACCTCCTTTGGTTTGCTTGAGTTTTGTGCCTTGTGGTGTGCTCTTTGTGGAGAGCTTTGTTTGTCTTGGCTGTGTTGAGCCGTTGCCCTTGCCTTAGGGGGTCGAGACTTGGTCTGGCGGGTGATCTTGTTTTTCACTTGTTCTTTGGCTTTGGATCACTTGTTGGAGGTTTGTGTTCGTGGTTGGTTTCTTTTCCTTTTTCTCTGTGTTGGTTACTATGGGTGTTGTCAATGCACTCATCAAGGGGGAGATTGAGGACCAGGTGTGTCCGAAGACCAGTGGGGTCAAGTGCGAGCCATGCGGTGCAAGAGGAGCAAGTTGAAGTCATGGACATGGGCCTGTGCAAGGTAGCGGTTTGAGGCCGAAGCTTGCACGCGGGGTTTGGTGGTTTGCCCACAAAACCATCGGAGGACGGTTTCTTGGTTTGGGCCTCAAAACCAAGGCCGAAGGCCCAACACGACGGAGACGGTGATCCGGGAGTGTCGGGATATTTCGAGGCGGGGGCACATGACGTGATCGTGGGGCTTACGTCAAGGCTAAGCGAGTCCATGGTGGAAGCGTGTCCGCTCGATAAGAATACACATGACTTGAACCAAAATGCCCCTGAGGGGTGTGTATCTTACATTTATGCACTAGGGGTAGTTGTGTCATTTGCCACCTCCAGGAGACTAAGTATAAATAGAAAGTAGAGAAGGATGGCTAGGGTCACTCGCTCTGGACTGCTTCTTTTCCCTGTATTTCCTTAGGCTAGATTCTTGTATAGGTTCTGACCTCTGGATGTATGGAAGTTTTCGGCGTTGTGATTCCTTCCCTCTCTTAGCTCTTTGTGATTTTCATGTCATTTTCGGAGCTATTTTTTGTTGCTTTCGTTCTTCGCTTGATTCGTCGATTTGAGGGCGTTTCTCCTCGGATTTCTTTGTGGGCATCATGGGTGGATGCCTTGTGCATATTTGGGTGTGATCTTGACCCCTCAAACACCAAGAAAACCCTTCGATTTGCGAGTTCTTGGAAGAACTCGAGTTCATGGAGGTTGTTTCATGTGATCCGCGATTCCCGTTGATTTAGTGAGTTAGAGGTCAAGATTTTTGGGGTATAGCTTCACCTAGTGACGCTTCTCATCTCCCCCAAATCTTGTCTCAAGAGCTCAAGTGGTTTGGGAGATCCGATGATGGCTTTTGGGAGTTGACTTCGCGGGTGCCCCTGCTGTGGTTCTGTTTGTGGCTTGTGGACAGTCCGCACGCCGAGGGTTCGTCGCAGTTTGTCATGTGTTCGTGTTTTGATCCTTCGTGCGCTCAGGTTTTTGTTGCAGGAGGTTTTGCGGATAGTCCACCAGTCAGTGACGGACGGTCCGCGTGGGCGTGTTTGAGTTGAGTTTTGCTGGAGCTTTTGCCGGACGGTCCGCAAGTCCTACACGGACGGTCCGCGACACTGGCGGATAGTCCGCGTGGCTCGGCCGGACGGTCCGAATTTTTGAGTGCGTCTTAGGAGGTTCTGTTGCATTTTTTGGACAGTCCGCGGTATCCGTGCGGACAGTCCGCCCTCTCCTTGCGGACGATCTGCCCGTACTACACGGACAGTCCGCACCTAGCCTTAGCAGATTTGGCTAAGTGCTTTGATTCTTGTCTAGTGCTTCCGCTCTTTGATTCGTGGCCTGTCTCTATGACTTGTAGGCTTGTGTGTGCCTAGTCAAGTGCTTCTTTGGTGTGTGCGAGTGATCGGAGTGGCAATCGGGGTATAGGCCGAGTTCATCCTTCAGGAAGAATTTTTATCGGCTCCCATTCACCCCCCTCTCAGGTTGCCTATTCGGTCCTTCAATGAGAGAAGAATAGGCTAACTCTTTCATACTTACGTACATGGGGTTGTGTGGCCATAGTTAGTGTGCCAATAACCAAGAAACGTAAGCTTGGACCAAAGACTATGGATTGTGTCTTTCTAGATTACTCTTTTCACAACGTTGGATATAGATTCTTGGTAGTAAGATCTGGAGTGCCTGATTTGCTTGTTGGCACAATTATGGAATCTAGAGATGTTGCATTCTTTGAGAACATATTTCCAATGAGAGATGAAACAAGTTCATCTAGGGAAGAGTCTATCGAGAAGGATAACTCTATCGAGTCGATAGTATGAAATGTACCAACACTCTTTGAACATCCTGAAGAGGAAAACGATGAAGCTCCTAGAAGGAACAAGAGACCAAGGAATGAGAAGTCTTTTGGTGATGATTTCATCATATACCTTGTGGATGACACTCCCAAAACCATTGAAGAGGCTTATTCCTCTTCTGATGCTGACTACTAGAAGGAAGCAATCAGGAGTGAGATGGACTCTATCATGTCGAATGGTACTTGCGAGGTCGTTGAACGTCCTTATGGCTGCAAACCCGTAAGATGCAAGTGAGTGTTCAAGAAAACGCTTAGGCCTGATGGTACTATTGATAAGTACAAGGCTAGACTTGTGGCCAAGGGTTATACCTAGAAAGAAGGAGAAGACTTCTTTGACACTTACTCACCAGTTGCTTGATTGACCACCATACGAGTGCTACTTGTTTTGGCAGTCTCTCATGGTCTTCTCTTCCATCAAATGGACGTTAAGACAACTTCCTAAATGGAGAGTTGGAAGAGGAGATCAATATGGATCAGTAAGATGGGCTGGTAGCAAAGGGTCAAGAAGGAATGGTGTGTAAGCTAGTGAAGTCCCTCTATGGCCTCAAGCAAGCTCCTAAGCAGTGGCATGATAAGTTTGACAAAACTGTGACATCTGTTGGTTTTGTTGTGAACGAAACTGACAAATGTGTGTACTATTGCTTTGGTGGAGGCAAAGGAGTGATACTGTGTTTGTATGTAGATGACATACTCATCTTTGGCACGAGCCTTAACATGATTAAGGAAATCAAAGACTTTTTATCTCAGAGCTTTGAGATGAAAGATCTGTGAGTAGCTGATGTTATCCTTAACATAAAGCTGATTAAGGGAGGAAATGGTGCGATGACTCTATCTTAGACTCACTATGTTGAGAAGATCTTGAGCCGGTTTGGCTATAGTGATTCTAAACCCGCCTCAACTCCTTATGACACCAGTGTAGTTCTAAAGAAGAATAGAAGGATAATGGTAGATTAGTTGAGATACTCCTAGATCATTGGCTCATTGATGTATCTAGCTAGCACCATGAGACTTGACATTGCATACGTAGTTAGTAACTGAGCTAGTTGTTGCAAACCTGGGAAGTGAACACTAGCGTGCTCTTAAAAGGGTGACGCGCTATCTAGTGGGGACAATGAGCTATGGTATTCACTAGTCTAGAGACCCCAAAGTCTTGGAGGGATATAGTGATGCAAATTGGATTTCTGATGCTGATGAGTTAAAAGCCACAAGTGGATATGTGTTCACACTTGGAGGTGACACTGTTTCCTGGAAGTCTTGCAGGCAGACCATCTTAGCGAGGTAAACTATGGAAGCAGAACTCGTAACATTAGATACTGCCACTGTTGAGACTGAGTAGCTTCGTGAACTCCTAATGGACTTGCCGATAGTTGAAAAACTGATATCGGCAATTCTAATGAACTATGATAATCAAATTGTGATTGTCAAGTGAATAGTTCAAAGAACAACATGGATTCATCTAGACATGTCAAAAGGTGGTTAAAATCTGTCAGGAAATTGAGAAACACCAGTGTTATAGCTTTGGATTATATCAACACAACTAAAAACTTGGCAGATCAATTTACAAAGGGTCTTTCACAAAATGTGATAGACAATGCATCGGTGGAACTGGGCTTGAGACCCACATGAGTCTCTCCATAGTGGTAACCTGTCCTATGTGATCGGAGATCTCGTGAATTAGGATGATGAAACAAGCTATGGTTGGACCGAGAGAAGAGAATCTTTGAATAGGTTCGTTCCATGGGAAGATGCATTTCTCTTCAAATCTGTATGGCAGGATGGTGCACACCTTAATGTGTTCCAAGTGGCTTCTTAGAAACAAAAGGAGTTGTTTCTCTGAAGAAAGGACATTGTCCTACAATATGTCTTTAAGAAGCACATCTATATGAGTCTGACTACTTGTCATAGTCTACGAGGTTTTGGTGATCTCTATAAAACTCATGAAGAGGCACAGAGTGTGATCTATAAGCTCCAACCCACGGGGATGCTTCATAGCCAAGTATCAGTAATGGGCTTTGGCCAAGCTTGTTACACAAGATTGACAATTCAAGGCATAGTCTATTGTTCAGTTGTGATAAGTATAACCTCAGTTCCTGGTGGATGTTCAACTTAACAGTCTCCACCGTAGTGCTGGTATATCAAAAACAGAAGTGGATAATGAGAGCATTTCCAATGAAGCTTGTAATTCTTGGTGGGGACTGTTGGAATAAATGGGCCTTGAGCCATTTATATTAATAATTAAAGAATTAAAGCCCATTGTTTTAAAGCTAGAGAGAATAAAAGTGAATAATACCATATGGGTATTTGAGGAGACTTTTATTGGACTTAAGTGGTATACTGAACGTACACCACTTGTGAAGTTGAATAAGGAGACTAGCGAGCCACACGCACGCTCGCTCACTCGCTTGCCTCACCTCGCCGAGACGAGTGAGGCGAGGCGAGCAGACAGTGTGGACGGACGTGTTGTGGGGTGGGAGCACCTTTTACCGCTGAAGGGAATAATCCTCGAAATATTCCCAACGTAATTTTCTTACCTTACCCGCAACTGTCCAGGTTCGCTGAACTGCGTCCCCTCCACATCCCAGATCTGCATCTGGGCGGCTCCCGCAGCTCCCCTCGGCCTATATATTGTGCTGAACTACGTCCCCTCCATGTCCCAGATCTGCATCTGGGTGGCTCCCGCAACTCCCCCTCGGCCTATATAATGGCGCCCCTCTCCCCCTCTCAAACTCGCCCATTCACGCTTAGATACTCTTATTCAGGAGATCTCTCCCTTCTCCCTCTCTATTTGTTGCGTTCCACATTCCCATCGCCTGCACCGCGCACACGGTACCAGCAAGAGCAGAGCCACCGGAACCACGACCACTGCTGAGATCCTGCTCGGGGATAGGCGGGTGCTAAGGTTTTTGGGGAGCGTTTGACGCAACTTCTCGCTCCCGTATGACTACTTCCTACTACATCCAGAAGGCCGTTCGAGAGACTGCACTGCGTACATCTTCCTGCATCAACGTCGTACGACTACATCGACTAAGGTCCTCCTACGATTAGTATGGCTAATCCAGAGGATAACGGCGCATCGGTTGCCCCCGGCAACTGCCCCGCCTTTGGGTACACCCTTACACTAGTGTGCTTTCTTTTGTTCATGTTTAATATTTTTTTATTCAAGAACATAGTTATGTTTAATAGATGTTTAAACATGAACACACACATGCTTTGTTTCACTCACAATAATCATATTGTTGAAATACCTATTTAATAGTGGAATTAAAATACACCAACACCTAGCTTATTATCTAACAATAACTATTTTTTCACTTTGCTCCGTGTATGCATATTATTTCTAGCAATGACATGCTCAGATGTGGTTTGATTGCTACTTACAATGACATCAACTTCTATTACCGAGGATACCCACTGTGAAAGAGGGATACCCACTATCATAAACATGGGCCTCGAATTAGGCTTCTGGGCTGGACATATGTGATGGTTTCAAGCATCCTTGGTGGCACAGCAGCAACAAAGTATCTGACAAGGATGTCCTTTATCGCCATACCTTTTTATCCTCGCTATCAATGAGCTTTCTACCCGCCTACAGCAAGCCCTACAAGACAATCATTTGACAGACATTAAGTTAGGCCCAGACTGCCCAGCCATCCACTCTCTCCTCTTCGTAGATGACGTAATCATTTGTGGTACGACTGGTACTCAGCAGGCTACACACACAACAAACATTCTCCACAACTTTTGCAACTCATTAGGGCAAACTCCCAACAGGAACAAATCCAACATTTTATCCAGTAAACATGTGGACAAAAACACTAAGAACTCCATCAAAAACATTTTCCCTGTCCAAGACCTCCAACCCAATTCAATACATTTAGGGCACCCTATCATTATAAACCAATCTGATAGAATACAAGCATATATATGACTTCATCTACAACAAATTCAAATCCAAACTGACAGTCCTTTAAGCCAATTCTCTGAACCATGCTGGGAGAATCACCTACATTCAATCGGTTTTTGCCTCTATTCCTATTTATTACATGGCCCATGTCCACTTCACTAAGAAATTTCTTGCCAAAATTACTTCTATTATTCACACTTTCTGGTGGGCTGGAGTCCAAGAGGAGGACAACTCCAAACCTTTTCACTTCAGGGCCTGGAAAGACATTTGCAAACCAAAAGAGGCTGGTGGTTTGGGCTTCAAAGATCTTGAATCAGTAAACAAAAGTCTCTTAATAAAAATTGCTTGGAGTATTGTTTCAAATCAAGATCCACATCTCACTCAGATTTTAAAATCCAAGTACTATACAACACTTCTTTTTGGATGGCTCCAAGAAATACCTCACGATCTCTTTTCTGGGCTTCCATTCTTAAGATTCACCACCACCTAAAACAAAACTATTTCTATCAAATCTCTCAAGGAAACACTGTCATTTGGAATAATCCTTGGTTCCCATCTTGGCAAAACATACACTGCTTCCTTCAAAATGATGCACATATAGATGATATGCCAAACACTGTCTCTGATCTATGGATTTCAGGCTCCAAACTTTGGGACATACCAAAAATAACACAAATTTTCAGGAACCAAATAGCTGCAGAAGTTCAAAACATACCCATATCCAACCACAACAGACCTGATATTCTTTGGTGGAGGCCATCCACTAATGGTAAATGCTCAGCGAAAGAAGCCTATAAACACCTCAAACCAATCACAGACACTCAACAAATTCTTTCAGAAAGTAGAGCTATTCCTTCACCAATCCAAAAGATCATTGATAAAATCTGGAAGCATAAGACTCTTCAGCCCAGGTACAAAGCCTCTGCATGGCGCCTCCTCAGACAAGCGCTAGTTTCAGGAGAGAGAGCTGCTCGCTTCTCTACTAATATTGATAAACATTGTACTAGGTGTGGCATGCTAGAATCAGATGACCATCTCTTCTTCAATTGTGATTTTGCGAGAGCAGTTTGGTTTGCTGCCTCTCCATCTATAAGAACTGATAGGCTTCCACAAGGAACAGGACATGTGCAGGAACAAATAAGAATTATACTTTCAGCTCACAATTCATTGCAGGAAATGCAGAAGACGATCACCACTTTATGGTATCCATGGAAAGCAAGAAATGACTTAAGATTCAATAACAAAACTTGGACTGTGACACAGGTAATTCAGGCTACACTTACAGATATAGCCACAATCACCACCTACTACATGGAGAATAGGTCTGAGGGACAACCTCCACAAGCACACACGCCACACACACACTCCCACACCAACAACAACACTTGGAAGAACAGGTTTGATAAGTCTGGCCCAGGTGGGATTGGATTTATGGTAAGCCCGATGCACCGATTACACAGTTTGGCCTCGGCACCCGAATTCCGATGCAAATCTTAGCACCGTCCTTCGTCGCACCCCTCAGGGAAAGGCCCAATCGCCCCAAAAGACTAGTCCGTTAGGGGAAGGGTGGCTCTCCCCTTTAAGGTGGCTTCCTCCTCCCAAGCTAAGCAAGGTGGGATAATGAAGCTCACACGGTCACCGCCCGGCTACAACTAGGCCACATGGTCCATTTATGTTGCGTCTTTGCCAACAGGTAATAGTGGAGGAAAATGTCCTCATCAAGGTCTATCTGGGAGAATAGGTTCCCCTCGGAGTATAGGTTCATACTAATGCCTCCATCCAAAGTGTCACTCACAGATATGCAATTAGGAGAGCCGGTTTGAGCATATACATTCAAGGAACCATCCAAGGCACAAATGGTGAGCTACTGATCCAAGCTGTTTTCAAGGAAGCACAAGATCCACTGCATGCGGAGATGCTAGCTCTGCGGTTGGCCTCCAAAGTGGTAAACCACCTACACATCAACAGGGTGTTCTACAACACTGATTCACAGCTACTGGCGGCAACTATTAATTCAGAAGACCCTATAATTCAAGCACCAGATTGGAGAATAAGACCATCATTAGCTCAGTTCATCACCAACAATGCCAACACAACATTCATCTGCAAGAAGATTCCAAGGAACGTCAACAAGACAGCACATAATCGTGCCACATATGCTTGGCGCAGCAATGTTTCTTCAAGCAACTTCACTTGCACACACTACCCTCCTAGAGCCAACTGTCCAATTCAAATGGCTATGGCTGATTTCCATTGGGATGATTTTGATCCCATTCTTGTAAACTGTTTTTGATGATTAATATATTCCCAAGTATAAAAAAGGGAAATAAAAGAGCCAATAGCAAAATCATGGAGGGCATCGAAGAATAGAGTTGCTACGGCATGCTCGTCTACCTCCTCTCATTTCCCTCAGAACACGTCCCCTGTTCTTGCTCTTTCTCCCTTGTGTACCTCTGATTCCTCTCAAACTATCTCAAATTGTATCAATCAATACCTAGTTACCACAAATTCCCTCATATTCTTGTCAATTTGGTGATATGAAGTCCTAAGAACATAATAATTGGTATCAGACTCTTCTCCCAAATTTCCCTCAAATTGTTTCCCCAAATCGAATCCTACCATGGGTGAGGTCGTGGATCTCCGTGCTTCTGTCGACCTTGTGTCTGCTGCCATCGAAGCCCTTTCGAAGAAGATAGACGTGATGATGCAGAGGATGGAGGAGGTATAATAATAATAATAATAATAATAATAATAATAATAATAAGAAGAAGAAGAAGAAGAAGAAGAAGTGATAATGCAACCAATTGTCACTCCAAACAAATAGTAACATCTATCTACAACGACATCAACTCATTTTCCCAAGGATACCCACCGGCCACCGTTCACAAAGGTAGAGGGTTGCTTTTCAGTGAGCACACCAGAGCCATGTGTGATGTCTTTTTTCTACAAATTTGATATATAGATCATCAATCTAGCTAGGTTATTAAGGCAGAAAACATAGTTTTTCCACTTTGCCGAGTTGAATTGTTTATACAGTACGTGCATCAAAACCTGTAAAATGATTGTTTGGAGCAATGCTCTCTTACTTTATTATTCCCAGTAACAATATATGTTTGCCATATGTGACTCCAGTAACAATGTTTTGTTTTCAATCAGCACCCCAGTAACAATGTTTTGTTTTCAATCAGCACATCTGAGTCAGATGTGATGTTTTTTTCCTAAAAGTTCCTTTCTTATCTAAAATTTCATTCTAGATTGAGGCATCAAACTAGTGTTTGTCACTTTGCATGATGGGAACCATATATATGATATATATGTCAAGACCCATGAAATGGTTGCATTGAGCAACACACTATCACTTTATTGTTCATCAAAAGCTAGTGTCCGTATGTCCGACACAACCATCTTATTAGAGTAGAGTTCACTGCTTTTAGATTTAAAAAAGGAAAAAAAAACTAGATCAGTTGAGGTGAAGAGCAACACAATTTTTCATTAATCATTAAGAAGAAGTCCTCGAACCTGACAAAGCCGCTGATGGAATTTTTATAAAACCAGCTCCATAATTCCGTTTCAACAAGAAATCAACTTGGATCTACTGCTGCGATTATACTTTTGCCCCTTCTAACCAACAAGGCTAGAGGACCTTTGGTAGGTTAAAAAACGGAAAACCTCCACAAAACATCCGAGTTATTTTCTCTCAATTATTTTTATTTGGTGCTCGACGTGAAGGGACCCACTATTTATCAATGAGCTCCGACATAAACAAAAAAAAACACCTTGGATCCTCTCTAAAATAAGTTCGAACTCAAAATCAACCATATGTCATGGCTTACACGGCCAGCAAAAAAAGGTTAAATCTTTTGCAACATCTAAGATGAGAAAAGAAACATAAAAAATTAACTACTGCAACATCTCCGAAGCTAAAATGTAACATAAATGGACCATCTCGAATAATAAATGCAACATCAAGTATCATGTGTTGCACTATTTACTAATAATTGTAGCAACATCGCAAGTCACTATATAGACTATGCAACATTGACGATTAAATAAATTGAGTAGATTCAGAGGACCTATTCCCTGAACGAGCCCCTTGCCACGGAGCTTCCTGCTAGGGAAACCACACCAATACCATGGAGGAGTTCAGCTGATGGGGACCTCTTCACCATGGAGTAGCTCATCACCGGAAGGCCACCGCCACCTTGTAAAAGCTCTTGCCACCATGGACGAGAGCTACGACCTCGCACATGATACGGAGGAGCGTGTGCTACCGGTGAACTCATGTAGGGAAGAACTACACGCAAACACGAGGGACATAGAGGACACATTTAGTTGGTTCTTGCGTGTAAGAAGTAGAGTGCGATGCGCACGACTGTTGATGTTGGTATAAGCAAATTGTTGAGCTGTAAGATGGTCAGATTTATAAATAAATATATCTTGTAAAACATGAGGAGCACCAAATTTTAGCAAAGGTTAAATTTTCATTTCACATACTTGCTCCCTTTTCTTGGTTCTTCCTCTCTAACGGGTTCTTGGCCAAACTTGATGAATAAATGCTACCCTATGCCTCAGCTCATAAAACTTCTTATTTTAATTTTACAGTACATTTAATTTACATGCCTCCCTTGATTCTTTTTATGCCCCTGCATCTATATTCGGGAAAAAAAAATCTACTAGTAGTCATCAAGTCTTGGTGTCGGATAGAATAATCTGAGATGATTATCGTCCTGTTTTCTTTCTTTCTTTTTTTCAAAAGCTAACATGATTATCAATGACTATGCTGGGAGGTCAAACCTGCCACCAATTAGACTGGAACACGTCACCAATAATTGATATGCTTTAGTCAAACTTTTAGACTTGCTGCTAGTGTTTTTTTTTCCATTTTTTTTAAAGGAATAGCATTAATTTGCACCTTCAACAATGATTCCCTGAGTGACTCTCCAACTTGAAACCTCGGATCTTTCAGATAGAAACTTCCACAAGATTCATATCAATTATTATAACTTTGAAGTCAATATGGAAAATTTGTAAAGTTAAATGAAATACCTAAGCTGAAGATCAAAAGCATCATTGCATTGGGTGGCAGAAATGCTAGGAAGTCACTTAAGTTAAAATTACTCAAGTTAAAACGAAAATATATTAAATAATAATGATAGAATGAAAATGCTAGTACTAGCTTTATTATATTATTCATATATGTCCTTCTATATGCATTAGATAAGGACCTCACCTACAGGATTCAAGAAAATGATTCCTCGAAACCTTGACAATAATTCTAAATTTATCCATCTTATAAAAATAGTAGCTAAGAGGTAATTTTTAAAGTGGTTTATTGTCTCATAGCACACATTACTAGGGAATAGACTGTTTGGTCATTGGCCTCGAATTGAATTAGTTTTTGCACTCCGTACTAATATGTGTGTATTAGTACCGGGTGGGAAGAGAGGGTTCCTGAGTGCCTCCCGTGACCCCCATTAATACCGGAGGGTGGCTAGACCCGATACTAATGAGTCAGGCTCCCATTAGTACTGGGTGAAAAGAAGCCCCAGTACTAAAAGTTGCACATCAGTACCAGATGATGGGGAGCACGGGTCCTAATGCATCTCTTTTTTCACCACGTGCGGCCACCAACCCACTGCCTTTATCTCCTCCCATGCGCCCACCACCACCCCTGCCTTATCTATTCATGCTCTCATTCTTCTTTCTTTCCAAGAACTCGATCTCATCCTCTCCTCTCTCTGCTGTAAGGAAGCGGACGAGGGCAACGTGACGGCACGACTGAGCGCGGGTGCAGCGCTGGAGCTGCCGTGGTGGGCACTAGGCTGGCGGTGCGGAGGCCAGGAACGCCAGCGCCGCGGAGGCCCCAGCGACACGGTGGTCTGAGTTCGTGATTCGTTTTTTGATTCATGGTTCTTGTGAATCTCTGATTTGATTTGTGTACTTTCCTGTGAATCTGTGGTAGTTGAATATGTGGTTCTTGTAGTTGAACATGTGTGTGAATATGTGTAGTTGTTCTTGTGATTGTGAATTGTATGAGAAATCTGTGGTGTATAATCCTGGTTCATGAATGTGAATGTGAATTGTGAAAAAAGAAGAAAAGAAAAGGAAGGAAAAGGACAAGCTGAGGTGCAGGATACATTAGTATTGGATGCCAACTACACCTGGTACTAATGTGCATATTAGTTCCGGGTGAACCACCCGGTACTAATGACCCCTACATTAGTACCGACGCGGCAATATCGGTTCAACAACCCATACTAAAAGGGGGTTTGGACCCGGTACTGAAGGTTGTTTCCTTAGTAGTAATATTGCTCAAATCACCTTGGTCCTCACATAGGCTCCACAGGTGCATCGCTCCCGTGATGCAACCATAACTTAATCTCAGTCTTGATGTGGCTCTAGAAGATCACTTGCTGAGCACTCCTTTCTCTGGAAAGTTCTCGCGTTTCACCCCAACCATACTTCCTAGGACACAAGCTGAACCAGCAACCTAAGTCCTTTGCGTGTCGCTCCTTGTATTTTTTTAGAATTGCAAAGTACAACATAGACGCTCATAACACGTATGCGCATTCACCCCTATGAAGACACACACACAATGTATGCTCCGCCACCACTCGTGCACCGTTTTCGATTGTGGACATGCGTCCGAGTGAAATTGATCCCATTGGCTCCATGTGGACAGCCCGCTCCATACTCGTTTTGAGTAATGTGATGCGCTGTTTGGGGACAAACATCGGTGAAGTTTATTTGGATCTAATTTTCTTTCTATGAGCTAGGTACGGAAGATATACAGTAGCATACTCACTTTCTTTACCTTCTATTCATTCCATATAAGTAAAAATGTAAAATGATCAGGTTTGTATGAGCTATATGAGGCAGTATTGTTGCAGGAGGGTGGCGTCCGCCAGACGTCGCAGCTGCTGAAACCGGTGGCGCATCCACGCAGTGCGGGTGCGACGCGGCTGTGCACTGTGTCTAACTTGCCCGTTGCAGGTTGACCCAACCCACCGGAAAGGCGGAAAGGTCGGCGTCAGGTACGGCGTGGTCAACAGTGATAACACGATGGCGGCAGGCGCGTCAGGAGGGCAGGCCGCGTGCTGGTGCGCTCTGGGGGCTCCCGGCTCTGGCACCAACAACCGGATGGGTCGCCGCTGCTGCTGCTGCATGACGACACAAATGGATGGATACCTCAAGTTGAGTTCCCTCCCTCCCTCTCGGGCATTACCTGGATGCTAGTACTAGGCTCTGTTTAGTTCTCCAAATTTTCACCAAAATTCTCACCTAGAGGACCGTGTCAGTTCATTTCTTCTCTCTACGCACGTGGTCCAATGCAAAAAATTTCACCCATTTGTCATCAACTAAACGCGGCCTAGTACTTTTGGATTCAACTCCTGACAGCCCGGCGGCTCCCGGTCGCTGGCTCCCGCCAAAGGCGACCGCTTCAACGCCAGCCTCGCGTCACTTGCGCGAGCGCGTGTGTGCGCTATCGATCCAACTATAACGTCGTCGTACCACCACTGGGCACACTGGTCGTGCAATACAGAGGTGACCAGGGCAACAACCCAACTAAAATGGATTAGCTGGTGAGCATGGATGTGCACGTGCCTCATCATAATTAAGTTGGAACGGGTCAACGGGGAACTCAAAGGTCCCGACCAAAAAAAATGCGTTCATGAACCTAGATAAGGTTGTTAGTTCTGTCACTCCCTTCTAGGTTAGTTGGTCGGGTGGGACTGGCAAAGTGTGATTAGATTATGATTTGCACACTGATCTTTATTCTTGAGGTGTCGTCTATTTTCCCATTTGTGTGTTAACTACCCTCGGCGGCTGTGGTGAGGATTGCGGCGGAGAGGAGGAATGGTGGCGTCGCAGAGAGAGAGGGAGGAAGGGTATGAGACAGACAGAGCTAGAGGAGAGGGAGACGAGGATAGACATACATGATAAGCACAGAGGAATGAATGAATGATTGATAGGGTTTGTGTTGCATTACAATTGTTACCCTTCCAACTAGCATCTCCGGAACTTATACATCACGCACTCCACTCAGCCCCACTTACGCGCTTGTTGGGCTTAATCACACGTTTGGGCCTTGGGCCACTGATGGGCTCGTCGGTGTCGAGGCCATCCGCTCCAGAGCTGCTAACATTCCCCTCCCCCTTGAGAAGCGACTTGTCCCCAAGTCGGAGCCTCTGGAAAATGATGACGCAGTGCTTCAAGATCCTCTGAAGTAGCAAGAGCTTCCGGCATGTCACACCATTTCACCAACCCTTGGAGCATCGGACGATCACCAGTAGACATGCGACATTGAAGGATACGCTCAAGAATCTAGAATGGAGTAAGGTCAGATGGCAAAGCTGGAGGCACCACTTGCTCACCTCTGGCCTGCTTGAGTTGGAAGACGTGGAACACTAGGTGTACAGAAGAGCCAACAGGAAGCTGCAACTTATACGCCACAGAACCCACTTTCTATCACTTGATAGGGGCCAAAGAACTTGAACACCAATTTCTGGTTAGCCCTGGAAGCCAACGACGACTGAACGTAAGGCTGAAGCTTGAGATATACCTTGTCACCCACTTGAAACTGCCGCTCTGAACGGCCCTGGTTAGCCTGGCGTTTCATACGGTCCTTTGCTCTACACAGGTGCTGCTTCACCAAGGATTGCGTCAGCTCTCGTTCTTGAAACCACACCGACAAGTTAGGGACAGTCATAGCCGAAGCCGCACCAATGCTGAAATGCCTCGGGGAACGACCATACATCACCTGGAACAAGGAATGACCAAACGCCGAGTGATCACTGGTGTTATACCAAAAGTCCGCCAATGAGAGCCAAGAAAACCACTTAGTTGGAATAGCATGGACAAAGCACTGGAGATAAGTTTCCATACATTGATTCACACGTTCTGTCTACCCGTCAGACTGCATGTGGTAAGCAGAAATCATGTTCAAAGTAACTCCAGTCAATGCAAACAACTCCTTCCATAGCTTAGCAGTAATGATGCGGTCTCTATCAGATATGAGAGACTCAGGCATACCGTGTAACTTGTAGATATTCTCCAGATAAGCCTTAGCTACAAACCATGCCGTAATCGGATGTCGGAGAGGTATGAAATGAGCAAACTTGGAAAACAGGTCAACCACCACCAATATACAGTTGAACTACCCGACTGTGGTAAGCCCTCCACGAAGTCCAAGGACACCATCTGCCAGGCTGAATCTGGAACTAGTAATGGCTGTAACAACCCTGGATACCGAACACGTTCTGGCTTGGCTTGCTGACAAGTAATACACATCTGCACAAAGAGTTTAACTGCTGGCTTCATGCCCTTCAAGCAGAAGTACTGCTTCAGCCTGCTGTATGTGACAGGGAACCCAGAGTGGCCACCCAAAGCGCTGCGGTGCATTGCTGTGATCGCCTGTTGCTGTAAGGGCTTATCATCACCTATCTAAACCCCGTTCTTATAGCGTAACACCCCATTAGTGAAAGAAAACTGGGGAACAAAATCTGCTTTGACAGATAGCTTAGTTATGATATCCTTAGCCTATGGGTCAGAGGCATAAGAAACAATTACAGCATCCAACCAGATTGGTGTAGCTTGTGATCGTGAAGACTCTTTATCTATGAGTAATCCTTCTGATTTTTGCACATTTTGCATGGACAAATAATGAAACCAGACGGGGGCTTGTTTGCTTCCGCGACATCTAGAATCCACGCACCCCATTAATGTATGCACTAGAGATTCTCTTGTCGGGGTACATCCATTATCGATTCATCTATAAAGTACCACCAAACAATCTTTAAGTATTTCGAAACAAAAGGTCATACACAAATTTAAAGTGTTCATTTCCAATCCACACGATACAATATGACAAACTTAAATAGAGATCTTACACAAATTTAATGTGTTCATACCCAATCCACATGATACAATACAACAAACTTAAGTGAAGGTCTTACACAAATTTAAAGTATGACTTATGAAACACTACTAATACATGATACAATACGAGAAACTTTAGCCATCCTTGTGAGGTGATGACGAAGGTTTAGCTTTCTTAGAATCGCCCTGTGGTTTAGTATTACTCGGTGGATCTCCAACACCCGGGTTTGCTGGTGGAGCATAAATGCCACCCAAAGGAGGTTCCTGCCCCGCTGCAACAACATCTATATGTTTTCTTGTAAATAACGAAGTATTCCTCTCTCCAACGTGCTCATTTTCTTCGGTTTATCAGGAGGTCCTACTTTGGTTTTCCCCTGGCTGTGTGAAGAATGACAATCACCACTACCATAATCCCCATTCCCTCTAGCAGTAGTAGACATCTATACTAATGATAATAAATTATTTAATCCATCCAAAAAATTCTAGCATTTCTAGTAATTCTAAAACTATGTCTAGTAATTCTAAAATCAATTCTAGCTTTCCTAGCCTTTCTAGTAATTCTAAAACTATTTATATATTTAATTATGACAAATGCTCAAATAAATAATTATTATTAAAAAAATTAAATTGTAACATACAACATCTCATCCAACTAACACGGCACATCCTTTGCAATCAACTCTATTAGAACGTATACAAAAGTGCATATAAATAGAAAAAATTCTCATTCCTAGCTCATTATAAAGTGCAAAAATACTCCTATTTCAACCAATAAAACTCAACAAAATAAGCATAAATCAAGGAAGGAGGAAGTAACTAACCTCTAGACCACTTCAATGAGTGAAATCGTCGCAAATCGGGCAAAAACTCCCCTAAGACGCTATGGAGGAGGTGAAGCTCGAGTTGGAGAGTGGAGAGAAGAGTGGCTCGGGCTGGAAGAAGAAGCTGACTTTTTATGCGCGAAACATTAGTACCGTGTCGTGGCTGGAGCCGGTACTACTGTGCTCACATTAGTACCGGCTTGTGTTGAGGACCGGTACTAATGTGCGGCTGCCACATTAGTACCGGGCCCCAACACCGCCCGGTACTAATGTAACACGTTAGTACCGGGTCCAGCCACGACCCAGTACTAATGTGTCTCTGGAGGGCACGTCGGGACCCCCTTCCCTATTAGTACTAATGTGCACATTAGTACCGGTTCCAAAAAAATCGGTACTAATGTGAAATCCTCCACAGAACCAAAAGTTGTTTCTCTAGTTGTGATAGCAACTCCTGCAGTCCAATGTTTGGTGTTGGCCCGGCCCTTTCACCATTCTCAATCTTCAGAGTATATTGAGATTCTACGCTACTCTTCGATGCAAGTGACTAATTAAATAAGGCGCCCTTCCAAAAACAATAATTGACGCAAGAAAGCAAAAATGCAAGTGACCAAGACTAATTGATCCATATTTGCCTTTTATTATACATGCAATGCTCGTGAAGAGGCGTGGTTGTTAGATTCATATAAAGTCTCCAGATAGGAGCCCAAAACCTGTAAACTATTGCTGATGGTCAACTATTTCTAAGCTGAAAGCCTGAAAAACTATTTCTTAGCCTAACCGGTAAAGTACTCAAAGGTCGTGCATCCCACGATCATATAATTAAGGTAGATTAAAATGCTTAATCTCTCCAACCAATGACTGTAGTATTTAACTAGGTGAATGCCCCGCGCGTTGCTGCGGGATATTTACGTTCATCACAACTATGAACTTATATGCACAATGTATATATGCATAAATGAAAACTGCAGAAGACATTGGTAGGATGAATATATATTTTTTGAGGAAAACAACGGCAACCCTTGGGTTGCGTGAAGGATGAATATATATGATGTCTATGAAACAATGGATGGCATGCCAATTTAATAAGTATAGAGTACACAGTACTGCTACATGATAGAAATTTTGTTCATGAATGATAAAATAAGTAGTAGAAAACAAATTGAAGCATACTATATGTGTAGCTGCTCTCTCGGCGGTACACCGAAGGAAGCTAATAGGAAACCGAAACTCAATCAAGGTGTTGCTCTGTCGGTAGTGCACAGAAGGAAGTTGATAGACAACTCAAACTCAACTGAGGTGCATTGCTTCTCCATACAAAATCTATGTACCAAAAGACAGAACACATAGAGGATGGTAAAATGAATGGAATTTGCAACATATAATCCCCTGTTCGGCTGCTGCAGCTGTGCCTGTTTGTCCCGTAGCAGAAGTGGCTTAAATCCAGCTCAACCGAACATTTTCTATATATTCTATGCAATCTTTACTATGTGAAAAACAGACATTGGTAACGGGCACGGATGGCCATTGGTAACAGGCAAAACGCCTGTTACCGATCAAGTGTTACAAATGAGCCAACAAAGGTAACGGGCTGGTGCCCGTTATTGATGACACGTAAGTGTAATGGGCGTCGAACAAAGACCGTTACCACAACTACTTACCGGTCACCTAAAATGGTTGTTTCTCCGGGCCCACCGGGACCTTTGGTAATGGGCGCAGACACTGAGCCCGTTACTCATAACACATACTCATAATGGGCACCTTACAAAGACCGTTACCGAAACTACTTACCGGTCACCTGAAATGTCTGTTTCTTTGGACCCATATGGACCTTTGGTAACGGACACAGAAACCGAGCCCGTTACATGAACTCAATATCAGAGACGTTTGCTTTGGACACGCGTCTCCACGAAAGGAGACGCATTTTTTGTACGCGCATCTCGTATGTGTCGACGAAAGGAGACGCGTGCTGTGTACGAGCGTCTCCTCTGTCTCGATGAAAGGAGATGCGTGCTCTGGATGTGTTTCTCCTCTGTCTCGACGAAAGGAGATGCGTGCTCTGGACGCGCGTCTCCTCTGTCTCGACGAAAGCGTTAACTTCTAGGGCCCACCAGTTAGTGTTAGTAACAGGCCTATATGCGGCCCGTTACAGTGTTGTCATACTTGTAACGGGCGTACCAAGTGAAGCTCGTTACTCACGGATCAGTTTTTGTAACATGCCTTACTTAACGCCCGTGACCGATACGTAGGGCACCTACAATAACCTGCCTGTTTTATGGCTGCATCCCGGAATCAGCCAAGATTTGGCAGCCACCAGATCAGGGGCTACATCCTGGAAACAACCAGGATTTGGCAGCCACCACAACAATGCAAGGAGACATCACAAACACATTCTCATCACATATATACACAAGCAAGATCACATATATACACAATGCAAGATCACATCAAGTTCCTCATCAGATCGACATGCATGCTAAAGTTTCAAGTTCCTCATCGGTGCTTTGTTTGGATGGAGTCCTGAGAAAACTGCCTAAACTAGGCAACAAAATCTGACCCCAGCCAAGCAGGTTTCTTAGGCAGTACTAAACAATCCTGAATGCAGTAAGTTTCAAGTTTGTCAGGCAGTACAATGAACTCACGGTGCACTATTATAGAAGTTGCCGTTTCGGTCGAGGATCTCTTTAAGAAAATACTCGCACAATATCTCCCGGATCGGATTTAGATCTTCTGTAGAAACATTTAGGGCACGTTTGAAATCCTGGAAAATACAATCATTATGAGAATACAAGTACAAATCAGTTTCTAAAATCAAATGGAGAATATGAGCAGAAACAAGGGTGAGCATTATCTACTTACGGCAGCCTTCTTGATGTGAGGTATGTCTTCTAGTAGTCTGAACATATTGAATGCCGCATGGAATCCTTGCAAAAAGGACCCCGACGGCTGCTAAGCGCACTGCGCATCGAGGTACCAAAATGACAAGTTAATGCAGTACCAAATTGGTATGAAGGGACCATAAAAAACCTCGGTCTTATAGTGGTATTTGGCTTATTCTTGAATGTTTGATTGGTTTTTAGCTTTTTCTTCTTTCCTTTCATCACTTTGTCTTTTGGGCATATATTTTCAAAGGCCCTGCATGATCAGCAATACCGATTAGAAACACTAAGAGATTGAATTTTGTGAACAAAACCTACAAGATACAGACCAATTCACAAGCATTCGGAGGTCATCAAACTTTCACACGGGATGATGTTTAGCAGAATCTAGATACCAAACCTCTTTGAACTTCATACAGATGATCAGTGTTACACAGTGGCCACTGGTGCAGAAGGCACCCACGACATAGTCCTTCGTCATTGCATTTCTTCAATGCTTGTATTACAAGGTTAGCCTCCTTAGCAATCTTTTTAGTCGTGAGAACCTGTGGATCCAAAAACCCAACACTGATCCTCATCTTTGCTGTCTTGTCCATCATTTTCCTACAAAAAATCCAAATGTTAGCATGCATGAACTTTGTGGTCAAAATTAAAGAAATATCTTTTTGGCTTTAAGGCACTTACAATGTCCACAACCTCAAGAAGGTATCATCCAGAGCAACCAGTACACGCCACTGAATGCAATGTTTAACATTAAATCACCATCACCATGAAAGGAGTCTTCGGGTAACTTTCCTGGAAAACTAAGTTTATCCTTATTGTGTTCCATGGTGTAAGCATGCAACTTCGTACAATTCGGTCCAGCAGCCTGTAAGTCTGCTTCTGACAACATAGGCACAACAGGCTTGTATTTTGGATCCAGTTTTGTCCAAATATAGTTAAGAAGCTCATCTCTAGGCAGAGGTTTCCTGCCCTCCTTCTTATGCGGTGGCTGCTGCTCAGGTGGAGATTGCCTGTCCTCCACCTGTTGCAGAGGCTGTTGTTGCTACTGCTGCTTAGGTGGAGATTGCCTGTCCTCCTCCTATTGCAGAGGCTGCTGTTGCTGCTGCTTAGGCGGAGATTGTCTATCCTCCTCCTTCTGTTGTCGATGCTCCTGCTACGTAGTTTTGCTGATCTGCTGCTGCTTAGGCGGAGATTGCCTGGGCTCCTCCTGCTGTTGTCGATGCTCCTGCTGCATAGTTTTGCTAATCTGCTGCTGCTGCTGAGCTTTCTCTTGCTGACGCTGAGCTGTAGTACCTCCATCTGATGTTGTACCCCTGCTACCTAATGTGGGTGCAGGGTTGGTATTTCTCATAATGGGTGGTACATGGATCCTGTTCTTTGACCATTGGATCCTTAGACAGAGATCCTCAGTTAGGGTTGTTACTTCATCTCCCCTAATTGGTACAGGCAGAGGGTAGTGACCCGTATTTCCCCACACATAACTAGGTTCAACACAGCATACCCATCCTGCATCGGTACTGTATGGAGTCTTTTGCAATGGAAAGATAGTGGCTAGTGCGAGCTCCACTTTATTCCCGGTGCCATCCAAAAGGCTGCACTTGGTTGGCTCTGTCAGCTTATCTATTGTGTCCAGCATAGGTGATCGACTATCAATGTGCTGTTGACTACCTTCGTCCTCATTGACATGCCAATGGTCTTCCTCTCTGCCACGTGCTTCTTCTTTCTCACTGCCATGCACATCTTCTTCCTCGCTGCTACTAACAGGTGGTGATTGGGGAGGATGAAGTACATTTCCGGTATATGGACCATGCCTGATTGTCTTAACATGTCGACAACTCTGGTGAATGCTTCACCAACTATCTCTTCAATCTCCGTATCAGACTTCTTGTTCCTCTTCTTCCAGTACATTCCAGCAAACTCTTCACCAAACCCTTTACCCCAGCCAAGTGAACTAGGCATGCCTCAGACCTGACCTCGATGCTCTGGAGTCTCAAGTGCTGCGGTGAGGATATCATTCTCCCTAACCCCATGGAAAGAACCATCTCTAGCCTGAGCTGCAAGTGTTTTCACCCTAGTTGCTACCCCTACCACCACAGGGTTACTGAATGTTATGTCCCCGCTTCCTTTACTAGTGGTATTCCTCTTCCCTACCCTTGCCCGCAGATAAGGCCTCGAACGTCCAGGAAATTGGTCCTAAGGGTTCTGTTTTCCTTCTTCAGCTAGCTTTGCATCCTCCTCCTCCCACTCTTTCCTTTTACGAACATAACCTTTTCTGCCCGTCCTGTGTGTCTTATTATGAAATGCTCTCTTTTCTTTCATCCCCTGGCTCAATTGCTGAAATCTTAGAGAATTGGTTTCCTGCACAAACACGGTCCAGTCTTCTGGCTGCAAAAAGGCATGCTTCATAAAGGGAGTCTCCTCTTGGCTCACATATTTTTTTCTTCAATGGGCCTTGAACCGCCATTGCAAGGTTGCAATCTCTGACATAGCTGCCTTAACTGCCTTCTTGCGAACAGATTCAGCTAGATTGGCTGGGTAATCTAGCTTTTCCTCTAAAATTGTGAACAACTCTTCCTTTTCAATTGGTGAGAGATCTTCAACAGCCTTATTGATTGACACCCTCTCTCGAGCAATGAGGCCATAGACCAATATAAATCTATCCCTCGCAGCATCTTGGGTAGGCCAAAAATTATTATCAAATCCAGTTGCGGTCAACTTGTCTTCTGGCCATTTGGTTTGTGTCCTTGACACGCGGGATCGAGTACTACTCGCAGCAGTATGTGCTGAGTGACTTTGTGAAGAAGGATCACCGTCAATAGGCTGTGAACAAGGTTCACCGTCGATGGGCTATGATGGTGCACTGGAGGTAGAGGAGTTTGGTGTTGTGGGAGACTGCATAGATGATATGTCAGGTTGTCAGTAGAGCAACATAAGCTAGACTGAAAACCTAAACAAAATTAGATAAATTCTTATTCTCTGACAGGCAAAATAGTTGATATTAGCATACATGTTGGGGATAGGTGCTAACCATTTTGACAGGGTGAAGCAATATGCTTATATATCAAAGCAGAGACTAAATTCCTTCAACTGCTTTCTTGTCCAACTTCAGCAGTAATGAATTGCGTGTTCCATGTGTACATGCAACAAGATGACAAAGCAATCAGAATTAAAGTATGCTAACAGGTCCAGAGCATAACTATCGATCTGGTACATTCAAATCATAACTGAATTAAAGCATAACAAAAATTGGCGCACCAGGAACATGAAAATGAATTTCAACAGTTCATATAAGTTCATCTGTTAGCAACAATTTATTCAAACAGACTTGGAGCAATAAAATTCATCCGTCAAATCCACAGCCAATCTATTAAAATAAACTATTAAGGCATGCTGCACTAATGCAGGCAATTCCAGGAGAATAATCCTATGTGAACTGACCCTAAAGGCTTAAACAACCGTAAAGTAGCATGTCTTCCTAATCCACCTTGACAGGAATAGCAGATTGGGTGGCCGAGCAGAGAGAGGGCATTGGGGGTTCAAGCAGCACTAACCTCTGTCGCGAATGAAGTAGTTGTTCTCGTGGTGGTCGGAGAGGCCCGATCCGCATCGCCTCGTTGCCTGAGGTGGCCGGCTCGTCGTCATGGCCGGGGATGCCGGATCCGCGTCACCGTCTTTAGGTTGGTCGGGACGCCGTCCGCACGCTAGTAACTGCGTCCTCTCCACCGTCGTCACGGCTGGAGCCGCTTCGCCGATGTCATGTCGGGACCGGTGGGGCTGGAAAAGAGCAGGGCTGCGGCGGGCTAGAGCTGGAGAAGGAGCATGGTGACGGCGGGGAGATTGCGGGCGTGGTGGATCTGTCTAGGAATTAGACTCTCGAATATATGTCCTCTGCACGCTCGTTACTGTGTTCACAGAAATTACTGGCGTGCCCCTGAACGGCTTTCTGGTGGAATTGGAATTCCATGGGCATTATAGTCAATATAGGTGGGAATTTTTGAATAGCGCGCGCAAGGTTTGCCTGCTGACACTCACAATGGATAGTCATCACCGTCGCTGGTTAGTAAACCAGCGTCGCCTTCGTTGGTAGGTAGGTCCGGGCGGTTATCTTCTTTATATAGGCTGCTGACACTGACGCGTGGACCCGACACCATTTTTTAGAAATGAAACTTGCATCCATGAAATATTAGAGCTAGTAAAAAAGCACTGAAAAATTCATCAAAAATAACATGAATTCATATTTGGACATTTAGTATTTTAATAAAATATCAACAGTCACACTTGTGTACCCAACATTCTTATAATTCGATTATACATCTCATGCTTGTGATATAATAATTCTAATAAAATCTTAGTTTGCTCCAAAAATTCTACAAATTGACGTGACAACATAATCTGGGTACCTAAACTTGTCATAAAAAATTCAAATAGTTTCGATAAAGAAAGAATATACTTGTGTACAAATGGCTACATCTCTCACATAGTTTCCTAGAATGTTGCTTGAACATTGGAGTTTTCCACTCTTTGCAACATGGTCGATCTCGTACGCATTTGAAAATTTAACACAAGCTTGTGTTCAACTTAAGATTACGAAATGCAAAGTTTCATTACTAATGGTTGTGGAAAACAAATATTATTTCTATGTTGTACTTACAAAGAACAAGATAAGGCATATAAACATTATTCACGAAAAAGAATATACACTAAACAATGAAATTAATGAAAAGATGAGGATTTTAGAAAAAATAGGAAAAAAACCATCAAATTTGGACTAAGTACGATAGAGAAATACATATTACAAAATTTGACTGCAGATTCAAAGGAGAAATGCGAACTGTTCTTCATTCCAATAGAACAGAGGGGGTGGTTAATCCGCGTCTCATTTGCCCCTCCAATCCTCGTCTCCTACGCCCATCCAATAGAACAGAGGTGGAAGCAGACTAGCAGAGGCCACCACCACCGCCGCCGCCGTGCCCGCTTTGACACCCAAGAGGGCACCCTAGGCCTCTAATGCGGCAAAATGAGACCACCGTAACCTTTGATTTTACTCAAAAACGTGAAAAATCAAATCTTGTCTATCAAAAACTGATAAAAAAACCTCATGTAGTATGTAATAATTTACATTCAAAATACAAAATTTTTATTGATGCTTCCGCCTACATCCCGATGTTCATCCTGGACGGCGTACTCCACCGCATCGCTGAATGCACGTGTCTAGAGGTCAAACTCATGACAGATGCGACACTCAGCGCTGTAGTAGTGGATGATCCCTGGGGTCTCCGGCCCGTAGCGCGTACATCCCGCTGCCCAAATGCAGATGTGGGGATTCTGGACGGGCAGCAACGGAATGTCGTCGTCGCCGTCACGAAGCTTGTACCACCACGCAATGTTCTCGAGATCCCGGCGGACGAGGACGCACAGCCGCCCCAGGTTGTGGTTCTACCACCGCCCGTCAGTGGGCGACGGGCCGCCACTGATTTCATGGAGTAGTGCCATCACTTCGGGGTCCGCAGGGTTGCAACGGTACTTCAGCGTCGCTAAGAAGTACTTCGCATCAGAGTCTTTGGTAGCGGCCTTTCCGACGAGGTTGAGACCCTCATCGGGATTCCGCCGCCTCATCAACCTCTCCGTCCCCTCGAAGCATAAGGCCTCCGGATGTTCGACGAGGCGGAAGCGCTTCTCCAACAATGACCTGAAGTAGCGATTCCTGCACACTTTATGAAGCTCACATAGCAACACGTGCAGGAGTACCTCATCCAAGTCGCAGATGCGCCGGAAGGTGCCGCAGACCTGATTACGAAGGATCAGGAAACGAATGATAGGCTCATCCTTGATGGAGCGGAGGATGATCTGGGTGACCATTTCATTTGGTAGCAGCTCCATCAAGCACACCGCGGCCATCAAGGAGAAGGGGAAGGAATTGGAAAGGCGACGGGATCTGGAAATTGAAAGATGACGGGGTTTGGAAATTGAAAGGCGACGCGGCCATTTATAAACACCTGTTACTAATAATATGAAATTTGAAAGGCGACACAGTTTGGCTGCTGATGCGTGGGCCCGACACTGCCCCTGCACCTCCACCTTCCCACGAAATTGAAAGGCGACGCGTGTTTTTGGACGGTTTTTCTCCCAAAAAATGGTTCCCGAGGCGTAGTGGGACATGGGGCGTGGGGAGGAGGCGCCCTGATGATTCTCGTCTTGTCATCATAAATCCCCGACTGGTTGCTCCATAATCATATCATTTCTTTCGCTTCATCTTCTTCACCCTCGCCATCACCACCATAAACTCTGGTCACCGAGAGATCACCAAAAAGGAGAGAGAAGAGCATAGCGTCGAGTGACCCATCGGCGAAGCGGGGACGAAGGGAGGATAACAACGACAAAAGCCGCCATCGGAGGAAGTTGACCATCAAGGAGAAGGGGAAGGAGCCGACGGCGCCCAAGGAGAAGGAGAAGAAGGAGGCTGCCGACATCAGCTTCGCCGTTGAACTGCTCCAGGACGCGTTCATGAAGCTCCGAGATGTTGACGCAGTGTTCAAGACCGAGGCGCCTGACCATTACAAGGATGACAGCGTCAAGGGTCTTTCCTTCAGGATCCACGTGTTGGCTGAAAAGCTTGAGAAGCTCCCCGTGGTCCAGCGGGCTCTCCTCGGCGACGACGGCTCCGACGGTGGCGTCGACGACTCTGACGGCGGCGACAACGGTTCCGATGGCGGGACTCCGACAGCGGCGATCGACTAATTCATCCACTCCTGTACCATTAATAATGTGTTTGTGATTATTGTGTGTTTGTCAGTTTGTTCGTCAGGTTGTTGGACTGCTTTGTTTGTTTATCGATCATGAACTGCTTAATTTGTTTGTCGATCATGAACTACTTAGTTTGGTTGTTGGATTTTGTATGTCATGAACTCGATCTAAGAGACACGGGCAGATCCATCCGCGTCGCCTACAGTATCCGTTCCTCCTGTGATGAACTCGATCTTAGAGACAATGGAGATTCATTGGCGACGCGGGTTAGTAAACCTGCGTCGCCTTCGTTGGTAGGTAGGTCCGGGCGGTTATCTTCTTTATATAGGCTGCTGACACTGACGCGTGGGCCCAACACCATTTTTTAGAAATGAGACTTGCATCTATCAAATATTAGAGCCAGTAAAATAACACCTAAAAATTCATTAAAAATTACATCAATTCATATTTGGACATTTAGTATTTTAATAAAATATCAACAGTCACATGTGTACCCAACATTCTTATAATTCGATTATACATCTCATGCTTGTGATATAATAATTCTAATAACATCTTAGTTTGCTCCAAAAATTCTATAAATTGACATGGCAACATAATTTGGGTACCTAAACTTGTCCTAGAAAATTCAAATGGTTTAGATAAAGGAAGAATATATTTGTGTACAAATGGCTACATCTCTCACATAGTTTCTTAGAATGTTGCTTGAACATTGAAGTTTTCCACACTTTGCAACATGTTCGATCTTTTACGCATTTGAAAATTTAACACAAGCTTGTGTTCACCTTAAGATTACGAAATGCAAAGTTTCATTACTAATGGTTGTGGAAAACAAATATTATTTCTATGTTGTACTTACAAAGAACAAGATAAGGCATATAAACATTATTCACAAAACGAAATATACACTAAACAATAAAATTAATGAAAAGATGGGGATTTTAGAAAAAAATAGGAAAAAATCATCAAATTTGGACTAAGCACGACGGAGAAATACATATTACAAAATTTGACTGCAGATTAAAAGGAGAAATAAGAACTGTTCTTCGTTCCAAAAGAACTGGGCCCCACCTAATTAGAGACGCGGGATGGTTAATCCTCGTCTCATTTGCCCACATAACTGTTCTTCATTCCAATAGAACAGAGGAGGAAGCAGAGAGCCCCGCAACCTTCGATTTGACTCAGAAATGTGAGAAATCAAATCTTGTCTATCAATAACCGATTGGACGATACTTTACACGATAGAAGAAGACATTACATTTTCAATTGGATGATACTTTACATGAATGAAGACGTCGTAGCCGACGGGGTCGTTGTTCTGCATCTGCTCGACTAGAACCTGATCCAGTGCTAGGCGCCTACCGACGTCTCTGTCGTGACAGGGGCGGAGCATGTTCTTGCATGTGGCCCGTAGGCTCCAGAGGTCCTCCATAGGCCAATTCAATGTCGCACCGACTCGGCCAACGATGATCGCCAGCACATCCTTCGCGAGTTCTGCGAGCGACCGCGGGTGCTCCCTCTGTGCCATGAGTGCCGGCGTGGAAGAGAAGTCGCACGGCGGAGGGGCACAACGGGGAGTGTAGGTAGTTGTGGTTTTTTCGCGGGTAGATGAAGGGGCTGTGGTGGTTTCATGGATAGATGAAGGGGCTGGGGAAATGGTTATATATTTTGGATAGAACATATAGGAGACGCGTCTCCGATGAGTGGATACTACTAATTGCACATATCGCTTATCGAGGAGTCAAACTCTTTGAAGTTGGACCAAATGTAGACAAAATAATATCACTACTCTTCGATGAGTGGTACTACTAATTGCACATCTCGCTTATCGAGGTGTTAAACTCTTTAAAGTTTGACCAAACTTTTTGGAGAGTTATCAGCGACGCGGGTTTTGTGAACACACGTCTTCTTTGTCTGGCGGGCAGGCGATGGTTGTCTTTTTTTATATAGGCTGCATTTCTCACATAGTTTTTTAGGTAGAATATATACCGAATATATACAATATCTTAGGCAAAATATATAGGCATCATATATTATAGAAAGGAGATTCAAATTCCACCGATACACATCCTATATATATTACAAAAAGGATTCCATTTCCAGCAATAGACATCCCTGCATTTTACAAAAAGGATCGAATTCAACAGAAATCAATCTTGCTTTTTCTTCTTTGATTTTTGTATATGGATCTTTTCACGATGGTCGCTTTGCAAGTATGGTGTTTTGTCAGCTCCCAAGACTCGGGGCATGTATGAAGTGTGAAAGGATGGACTTTCGTCAAACTGGTTGTATTCCTCCTCCTCAACAACATTTTCAACCCCAACAATCCTTTTTTTTCCAGGAAAAACCACACTCCAGTTATTCTTTGCAAGGTCAGGTACATAGAATACTTGCTCAACATCCTTGGCGAAGACAAACGGATCATTTTTGTAACTAAAGATCTGGAGATCAACACTAACATAACCAAATTTGTCTTTGATCATAGCTCTCTTCGCATTGCTGACCCATCTACACCGAAACACGGCTACTTTCAATCCTACATAATCAAGCTCCCAAATTTCCTCTATTTGACCATAATATGTGATTGTGTTCTTCTTATTGTCGACGACCCGTACACGCACACCACTATTTTGATAGACTCTCTTGGCATCCTAGGCCATGGTGTAGAATGTGTATCCACTGATATCCATTGCTTGATATGTTGTAACAGTGATTAATGGCCCTGCTGCTAGTTTTCTTACCAGATTGTCAGTTATAGCAACGCTGCCACTCAAGACATAATCTCAGAGCCACCTGTTGAAGCCTTGTATGTGCCTCTTTGCAACCCAATCCTCATTACAGCCCGGGTTTTGTTCACGTAGTTGTTGTTGTGCTCATTGCCAAATGATGTAACCTCTACGCTCTGTTCTATCACGGTGAAATGAGCCTTATTGAAGCCCTCTGGGTCCGGAGTGATTGACTTTTTCCTTAGGGTCCCAACACCTGAAAGCCTACCTTCATGCCGTGAACGAGGCACACCAATGGGGTTTTGGGGGTCCATATAACCCATGGCCCACTCCACTGCTTCGATGGTCTCATAGCCACGAATAATGGCGCCCTCCGGAAATGACTTGTTATGTACTAATGATTTGAGGAATCCAAAGTACCTCTCATATGGAAACATCTGATGAAGGTAAGATGGGTCAAGGTACCAGATCTTCATCACGAGGTGTGCTGTTAGATGCAGCATGAGATCAAAGAATGATGGTGGGAAGGTAGCTTCAAGTAGGCATAGGGTCTCGAAATGCCTCCTCTCTAAGCCTAATAGTTTTTCCTCATCAATCACCTTCTGTTCTATTTCATTGAAGAATAAATACAAGCTCGTGACCGCGTTGTGAACCAGTTCTGTCTTGATGCCTCTTAGTGCAACAGGAAGAATAGATGTCATCAACACATGGAAATCATGAGATTTCATCAAGTTGAAATTCATTTTGACGTCCTGCACTGACACTAGCCTCTAGAAGTTTGATGAGTAGCCTGAAGGTACTTTCAAACCATGCAAAAACTCACAGAATTATTTTCTCTCTACCTTTGACAAGGTGGTTGCAGCAACGGGAAGGTGCATCCCTGTGTCTGTTTCCTCTGCATAGAGCTCCGACCTAATGCCCATATCTTTAAGATCTTTCCTTGCATTTTTATGATCTTTTCCTTTCCACTTCTGTTGTAGCAATGTTCCCAAAGTAGCTTCACACACATTCTTCTTGACGTGCATGTTGTCAATCGAATGACGCACATCCAAAAGCGGCTAATACTCTAGCTCCCATAGAATTGATTTCTTGTTCCACATTCCTTGCCCATCTTCTTCTTCTTCACCATCTCGCTTCTTTCTTTTGCCAAGTTTCTTTTTAGACAATTTGGGTAACTCCTCGATAGTTTTGACGTCCTTGACTTGCAAGTGGAGCAGATCTCTAGTCACATGCATTGGCGCCTGTCGATTCTCCTTTTCCCCATTAAACTGACAATCCATGTCCCGGTAGGCATGTTTCTTGCCGAGGAAACGACGGTGCCCCATAAATGAGAATTTCTTTGAATTTCTTAGCCACACTGCACAAGTTTCTTCCAAGCAGTGTGGGCAAGCTGCACCTTTCCTTTTACTCTGGCCAGAAAGGTTGCGAAGAGCCGTGTTGTCGTTGATGGTGGTGAACAACATGGCATGCAATGTGAACTCCTCACGGCCGAACTCATCCCAAACCTCCTTCACACCAAGCTTCCAAAGTATCTTCAAGTCGCCAACTAGTGGCCTCAAGTAGACATCATTACGGTCGCCAGGTTGCTTTGGCCCGGAGACCAATATTGTCAGCATCATGTATTTCCGTTTCTTGCATAGCCAGGGTGGAAGGTTGTACATTGACAGCACGACAGGCCAGGTGCTATGTGTTGAGCTCTGGTTACCAAATGGGTTCATGCCATCTGTGCTCATAGCGAACCGAATGTTCCTGCTTTCACCGACAAATTCCTCAAAGTGGGAATCAATGTTTTCCCATTGTTTGCCATCTGCGGGGTGCTTAATCTTGCCAACTTCCTTCTTTTGTGCCTTATGCCAATGCAAGAGTTGTGCCTCCTTTCGTGTGGCGAACCATCTTCTCAACTGAGGAATGATGCAAAAATACCATGCTACCCTCACAGGAGCCCCTTTAACCTTCTTCTTCTTCTTCTTCTTCTTCTTCTTCTTCTTCTTCTTCTTCTTCTTCTTCTTCTTCTTCTTCTTGCCTCTGATCTCCACGGGCTCATTCTCGTCATCATCAACATTGTTATCATCTCCACCATCTTTTTTCCTCTTGTACCGATCGAACCCACACTTGGGACACTTGTCAAGGTCTTCATAATCTCCACGGAACAATACACAACTGTTCTTGCAAGCATGAATTTTTTCAACCTCTATTCCGAGAGGACAAATTATCTTCTTTGCCTCATAGACAAACTCAGCTATTTGGTTTCCCTCGGGTAGCATGTCCTTAAGGAGATGCAATAGTTGTTTGAAACTTTTGTTGCTCCAACCATGATCTGCCTTAAGCTGCAGAAGTTTTAGATCACTAGAAAGACAAGAGTACTTCTTGCAACCAGGATAGAGGGGTTTCTTTGAATCTTCAACGAACTGCTTCAGCCTCGCTAATTCAGAAGCTGTATACACTCCTTGAAACTCAACATCCCGCAACATTTGATCAACATTGTGCACACGTTGCAACACCTCACCATCATTGAAGCCCATAACTTCTTGATCAGTGATATCCTCAGGCCTCATCACAATTGGTGGGAATGTTTCATTTTCCTCAAAAACTCCACCTTTATCAAGCTCTTCCTCTTCATCATGGCATCACGCTGCCCCTTCATTAAGGCAGGTAGCATGGTGTCGCGCTTCACCTTCATTTAGGCATCCTACTTCGACTTCATTAAGGCCTTCCTCACCATGTTTATTCCAACACGTGTAATTTTTTTGAAACCATGTGTGATCAAATGATGAAAAATATTGTCCCGTTGTCCGAACTTCTGGTTGAGACAATCTATACAGGGGCAAAGCATTGCCTGAACACCATGGTTTCTCATATCCGCCTCTGCTTGATCTAGAAATCCATTGACCCCTCTTAAGAAACTGTCCCAATTTCGGGACTTACTGTACATCCAAGCCCGAGCAGCAGCAACCATCTGCAATTTTCATACATCAAATGAGCATAATTCATCACCAAAATTGATGAGTAAGAGCATTAGGACAGTGAAGTTCAATAAAAGGGGCCACCTTGACGAGGACTGTCTACGAGGCGAGCGCTTCCGAGGAGGAGGACGAGGTGTCGTGGCCGCGGCGACGGCGACAGCGCGGAGGACGGTGCCGAGCCGAGGAGGAGGAGGACGAGGGCGTCGCGGCCGCGGCGACGGCGATGACGCGGAGGATGGTGCCGAGCCCGAGGAGGAGGATCAGCTGCTGCTTTGGAGGACGGTGACGTACGGCGCGGAGGGACGCCGCGCCACGGTCGACGTCCGTCGGCCCCTTTCGCCATCGCGCACGTGGCCGGCCGGCCTGCTGTAGTACCGGTTTTCTGAGGAGAGAGAGCGCGCGCGCAGCGAGTGGGGAGAGAGCGAGTGGGGCCTTCAGAGAGCGCGTGCACATGCTGCTGCAGCAACGGCGAGGAGAGAGCGAGTGGGGCCTTCAGAGGAGAGAGAGTGAGTGTAGTTGTCAGAGATAGCAGAGTGGTCGGAACACAAAGACAAAGTCGTGTAATAACAACACGCGTCTCTGATGTGAGAAAACAAAGGAGATGCTAGCTCCAAACAAGCGTCGCCAATTGGGTCGTCATAAAAGGAGATGCGTCCTAAAAATCACGCGTCTCCAATAGGAAAGTCATCGGTAACGGACTTAAAGAGCCCGTTACCGATGGGTTTCACTTTTGTATCAGACGTATTTTAATGTCCGTTACAAAGAAAACATGTAACGGGTGTTTAAGAAGTCCGTTACCAGAAGTCCTCATTGGTAACGGGCATTGTGGTGGCGAGGTCAGGGTCGAGCCTGCCGCGATTATACGTAACAGGCGCCAAACAACAACCGTTACAGATGGGGGTCCATGTAACGGGTATTAAGGGTCTGTTACAAATGTTGGGTGACCTATTTGAGGTTTTCGCGTAGTGCTTGCCGATTGAATGATCAATCTTTTTAGAATGATGATCCCTGAATGAAATGCGCGAGACCGAAGAAATAAGCAATGGAGAACAAAAATACAAACAATAATCTGAATAAATAATCTGAATGGTAAAAGAAAACCACGGTCTTGATAGTTGTGAACTTCCGTAGTTCCAGCCGGCAGCAATAGGTGCACCGGTACGATGCACAGTGGCAACTGTGGATGATGCCTCGAGGTAGCGAGCTAAGGGGACGAACATCAAGCAGGACTAGATTGGGCTAGGCATGGTGATTGAATAACTGTCAGTATTAAGACTTGTGTACGCAGAACTTAAGATTAGGTAGATGAGGAAAATCTGATGAGCATCTGTTGACGTTTTTTCTGATCGAACACACAAGTGCGTTAGGTAGCGCGGATGTCGAAAATCAACTCGTCGAAACACCCGGCACGGACCGGTTAGACCGCCTGGCGGACACGGTCAGACCGCCTTGGACAGGAGCGTCGCCGAAAACCTAAGTTTGTCGCTCTGGGAGGGACCCCGTCGGGAGAAACGCGCCTATGGTTGTCCTGAGGTCGGCAAGGCCACTCAGAACTTCCTCAACCGCCATGGAGACGAAAGAGGAGAGCAATAGGGTTGGAAAAGCTAAGATTTGGAGATAAAAATAGTAAAATTGATTTGTTCGATTGGATGATAGGTCTCAATCAGCCACGTCCCTTTATATTTATAGGGGAGGTCTTGCCCAGCAAAGAACTCATTACAACTCGGAACTATCCAAAACTCCTAATTCTAGTCGGACTCGGGGGAACCCGGTCTGACTGCCTGGCCCAGCTTGATCCGACTTTTGCCAACTTTGAATGTCAATAACATCAGAGGAGAAATGCGACTGGGTATATAAAGCATCGAGAGGCACCAAATTATAGGAGTGAGAGTCCGGCTCTTCATCTGCCAACAATGATGAGTCACTTGAGCTGCCGGGTCCAAGACTCCAAGTTAAAGAGCTGTTGTCCTAGTAACGAAGAGGTTGCCGTGTTGAGTAAATTAAGAAGGCCGCTTGAGCTGCTGTGCCAATAAATAATAGGTGTCATGTTGAGCAAAGAGTGGGAGGGGTAGGTGACGTGGGGTGTGTGTGGACTATGAAGGGGGATTAAGTGCAGATGAGGTAAGCGGATGATGTGACACATTTAGAGTTGAGAGAAATAGTTAGTGAGTTCCATCTATGTAGTTGTACTAGGTGATATCTCGCGCTTGCTGCGGGAATTTCTATAGAATTTGAAAATGATTGCATCACAACATTTTTTTAAACAACAATGTAGATGAAAACACATTCATTTTATTGAGAGAGAACTACTTAGAAATTTGTAGCATGGTACTCTCAAAGACTAACACAATGCATGCATGATTACTATTAGCCGCAGAAAATCTGTAGAAGACATAAATTCATGCTTCTAGTGGATGGTGATGTAGACAGTTTGCATGTTGAGAGAAGATCTAGTGGATGGTAACATGGACCTCTTGCATGTTGAGAGAAGTCTATCCATGACTTGTAGTGAGTCTCACCCATATAGTTGTTATAGATATGATTAGCACATTTCTCCTTCAAAATATTGTCTGGCCGACGTTTAATTTAAGAAGTGAGTTACATATATAGTCCCAACATCCATCAGTCTTAACCTTTATCTCATTTTCCTTTTTTATGAGAAACTTAAAGAATCACATAACTTTATCTTGATAAGGAAATTTTAAACACCAGAAGTACCAATCAAGTTGAAAAATGTTTAGTATATGAACCCTAAATATATATGCGTCATGCATAGAACTATACCAGATGGCCACTGCAAAGCTCACTAAACTGCTGGACGAATTAGCTGAATATGTTTACTGATTTTTCTATTGATTCTCAGCATCACTTGCAAGCTGATATCATATCGGATCATATTTTAACCTATTCTATTTCGTGAGCTTTGATTCTGATGTGAGTGGATGGAATATTTGGGTTTGGTTGGAATATTCAGTCCAGCTGGCAGGTTTATGCAACTTGTTTATGAGCAAATGCACAGTTAGTTAGTGACATAGAAATATGTTAGCAGTTAGTACCCTGGTTAGTATAGTAGTAGACTGGTTGATATATGACTGATAATATATAGTCTGGCTTCAATTATGCTAGTTGTCAAGAAAGATTACTAGTTGTTGACACCTAAATTTGGCAAAAACCGAATCAAGCTGGGCCAGGCGGTCAGACCGGGTTGCACGGGCGGTCTGACCGCGTGGTCCTATAGCCAGTCTGGCACACAGGCAGTTAGGCGGTCTGACTGCGTCTGGTAGGCGGTCTGATCGGGTTCCCCCGAGTCCGACTCGAATTAAGAGTTTTTGATAGTTCCGAGTTGTAATGAGTTCCTTGAAGGGCAAGACCTCCCCCCTATAAATATAAAGAGGCGTGGCCGATTGAGACATATCATCCAATCGAACAAATCAATTTTACTACTTTTATCTCCAAACCCTAGCTTTTCCAACCCCATTGCTCTCCTCCTTCGTCTCCACGGCGGTTGAGGAAGTTCTGAGTGGCCTTGCCGACCTCAGAACAACCCTAGGCGCGTTTCTCCCAATGGGGTCCCTCCCGGAGCGACGAACTTAGGTTTTCGGCGACGCTCCTGTCCAAGGCGGTCTGACCACGTCCCCCAGGCGGTCTGACCGGCCCGTGCCAGGTGTTTCGACGAGTTGATTTTCGACGTCCGCGCGATCTAGCGCACTCGTGTGTTCGACTAGAAAAAGCGTCAACACACTTTTGGCGACTCCGCTGGGGACAGATATAGTTTTTACAACCGTTTTGTCGATCGTTTTATAGGAGCGCATTGTGAACTCGATCCCAAGAACCTCATCATGGTGAACATTGAAGAACTCAGCGAAGAAGACCAGAGGAAGTACACGAAGCTTCAAGAGTACATCAAGAAGCAGTTTGAGGACCAGGTGTGTCCGAGGACCAGGTGTGTCCGAGGACCAGGTGAGGGTCGGTCCTTAGCGATGAGTGATTGACAACGTTGTGTGGACTGATACTTGGCTAAGTGTGCAAGGTACAGGTTGCGGCTTGACTCGTGTCGGTGCAGGTGAAGAACAAGTGCGAATGGCCTGAGCCGTGGCGGCCTCCGGGTGATGGAGTGGCAAGTAGGCTTGGTTCGATGGACCCGGTGGTCGATGGGGTCAAGTGCAAGTCGTGTGGTGCAAGACTGGCGGGCTGAAGTCGTGAACATGGGCCGGTGCAAGGTAGCGGTTGAAGCCCGAAGCTTGCACGCGGGGTTTGGTGGTTTGCCCACAAAACCATCAGGTGGACGGTTTCTTGGTTTGGGCCGCAAAACCAAGCCCGGAGGCCCGAGGTGACGGAGACGGTGATCCGGGAGCTTCGGGAAGCTTCGAGGCGGAGGGCACGTGGCGTGATCGCGGGGTTTGCGTCGAGGTGAAGCGAAGCCGCGGTGGAAGCGTGTCCGTCCGATGAAGTCTTGACCAAAATGCCCCTGAAGGGTTGTATCTTCATTTATGCAGTAGGGGTAGCGTGGTCATTTACCTCCCTCCGATGGACTTCGTATAAATAGTGGAGAGGTGGATGGCATCTCCCTCTCTTGGACTCTAGGGCTTTCTCCCTCGGTAGAATTTCTCTGAACTGCTTCTTTTCCCTCTGGATTCCTTAGGCTAGACTCTTGTACAGAATCTGACCTCTGGATGTATGGAAGCATTCGGCGTCCCGGTGATCTCCTAGTCCTTTGTGATTTTCGTGTCATTTTTGGGACTATTTTTGGGAGTTTTCATTCTTCGCTCGATTCGTGATTTTGGAGGTGTTTCTTCATGGATTTCTTTGAGGGGATCATGGGTGGATGCCTTGCGCATCTTTGTGTGTGATCTTGACCCCTCAAACACTGTGGAGAGCCTTCGATTCGTGCGTTTTTGGTTGGTGCCCGAGTTCATGGTGGTGGTACGGTTGATCCGCGATTCCCGGTGTTTTAGTGGCTTAGGAGTCGAGATTTTTGGGGCATAGAATCCTTGTGTGACGCTTTTCATTTCCCCCAAATCTTGTCTCAAGAGCTTTAGCCGTTTGGGAGATCCGGCGATGGAAAGGTGGAGTTGACTCCCGAGCTCGAGCATTTTTTCTGTTCTGTTCGTGCTTGGCGGATGGTCCGCGTGACCCTGGCGGATGGTCCGCGAGGTGCTGGCAGTGTTGGTGTTCTTCGTGTTCTTCGCGTGTTCTTGAGCGCTTGAGTTTTGATTCGTGGAGTTGTTTTGGTTCGGTGGCAACCAGTTTGGCGGATAGTCCGTGCTGGTTGGACGGTCCGCAGTGAGCCGCCGGACAGTCCGAATTTCGGGGGTGCATCATTGGTGGTTCGGGTGGTTTTTTCGGACAGTCCTCCGTGACCCTCCGGACGGTCCGTGACCTCCACACGGACGGTCCGCCCGGTCATGCCGGACAGTCCGCCTGGGACTTCGCAGCAGTGCTCAAGTCCTTTGATTCTTGTCCGGTGCTTCCGCTCTTTGCTCCTAGGCTTGTTGGTTGATCTTCTAGGCTTGTGTGTGCCTTGTTTAGAGCTTCCTTCGTGTGCGAGAACTCTTGGAGTGGCAATCAGGGTATAGGCCGAGTTCGACCTTCGGGAAGAATTTTTATCAGCTCCCATTCACTCCCCCCCCTCTCTAGTCGCCCGATTCGGTCCTTCAATTGGTATTAGAGCCGGTTACAGATCTTCTTGATTCTAACCAGTCTAAGATCCAAAGATGGGCGATTATGGCAAGGGGTCGGGTCCTCCGCACTTTGATGGCAAGAATTACCCGATGTGGGAGAAGTGCATGGGCGTGTTTTTGCGAGGGAAGGGAACTCTCATCTGGGAGGTGACTCAGAATCCTCATTATGTCATCCCAGAGAGTTTTCTGCTTCTAGGATCGCGGGACATGTTTGAGGCCAACAGCAAGGCCGTTGGTTACTTGTTCCGTGCTCTATGTGCCTCGGAGTTTGATCGAGTGTACGGAGAGGTTGTGGCCGGAAAGATTTGGCTCAAGTTGAAGAATGCTCATGTTGGCAATGCCCAAGTGCAAGCACGGATGTTTACCACTTACCGGAGAGAGTACAAGAACTTCACTCATCTCCCCGGTGAGTCGACCGATGCTATGTTTCAGCGCTTCACTTGCATAGTCAACAACATGAGGGCCAATGTGATAGTGCTCCCATACACGGATCATGATCAAGCTATCAAGCTTTTGCATGCCCTGGATAGATCTGTGTGGGAAGCCAAGATCAAGGCCATTGAGGAGTCGAGCATGTATGATATGCTTTCGCTTGAGAGCCCACTGATCCTCATAGTTTGGCTCTCGTCTCAGGATCAAGGACTAACGCTAACTCTGGTGGTTTCTCCTTGTCTTGTCTTGTGTCCTTGCCAGATGAGGACTTTGATGTGCTGAGCGAGGACGATCTCGCCTTGTTGAGCAAGAGGTTTGGGCGGATGTACGAGAACCGCAAGAATGCAAGGCGGAGCTCGGGGATGTGCTATCAGTGCGGGAAGCACGGGCACTTCATCGCCGAATGCCCTGAAGCCATGGAGATCAGGAACGACTACAAGGGCAAGCCCAAGCACGATTACAACAAGCACCGCTCTCGGAACGACTACAAGGACAACCACAAGGACAAGAGCGGGAGAAGGCACAAGAAGAGTGGCGGCCATAAGAAGAAGACCACTCGAGCGATGGTGGCCGGAGCGAGCGACATTGACTCGACATCAAGCGATGCTTCTTCCAGTTTGAGCAGCGAGGAAGAGCATGAGAAGAGCAAGGACAAGCGGCACACGGGCAAGAACATCACCGGCCTGAGCTTCGTCGCGCAAGGAGGCTTTTGCGGCATGGCGCATTCCAAGAAGAGTGGGAGGCACAGCTCGGACTCGAACTCCGACTCCGAGGAAGAGGTACGGAATGATCCCAACTTCTTGCTAGAGGAGAATGCTAGGTTGAATGAGTTGCTTGACAACCGTGATGATGTGCTTAGAAAGACCAACAAGGAGAAGAGGGAATTTAGGTCTTTGTTGGCTGATGCTAAGGACAAGGTAGCCGAACTTGAATCCTTGCTTGTGGATGCTCGAAATGAGATAGCTGCTTTGAAATCTGCTCCTGTGGTCTCTGATGAGATTGATTGCGGTGATTGCTCAATTTTTCTTGCTGATTTGACTGCTCTCAAGGAGAAGCATGCCTCTACTTTGGAGGAACTAGATGTGGTTAGGATTGAGTGTGATGAATTGAAGTCCAGGCCAGCTTTGTTAGGTGCTTGTACCTCATGTCCTATCTTGCATGCTAGGCTAGATGAATCTCACACTAGGATTGTTTCTCTTGAGGCGGCATTGAAAGCTCCTCTTCCTACATCATGTTCAACCTGTGAAATGCATGCTTTAAAAAACATGGAACTTGCACACTATGTTGATCGTCTGCAGGATGAAAATGATGAGCTTAGGAAGTTGATGAGTTGGTTGTCTGGGCATGAGCCACAATTGAGTTTGATGTTGGCTCAGTTCAAGAGGTTTGATGGTCAGGCATTGGGGGCTGACAAGAGTGGTGAGAAGAGTGGTGAGGGAGAAGAGAAAGCTGGAGAGATCCCTACTCAACCACACACCACACCCATGAACAAATATGCACCCAAGCCAAACCACTTGAGAAACAAGCTTGACACAACTCCAGACCCACCAGTGTTCCCCCAGAAAACAGAGAATTACCAAAAACCCATCAAGTTTGTGAGCAACCTGGGTAATGTATTTGAGAGGAAGTCAGGAGAGAAAGGTGTTGAGAAGCCCACAGAGAAGCCACCGCCTAAGCCAGTGCCAATCCGCTTCCATTGTGAGTATTATGGGAGGGATGGGCACAAGGATGAGTTCTGTTTCCGGAGGAAGAGGGATGAGCGGTTTGCTAGGGAGATGGCAAACAAGGACAAGTACCACCCTACTCGTGGTGTGCCTGAGACTCGTAGAGGGCCTCTACCTAGGGGTGATGTGTTTGTGAGGACAGTTCCCACCCGTGGAGGTGGAGGTGGAGGTGTGTTCCCTCAGAGAGACAGGCGTGTTGGGTTTGGGCGTGGTGAGATGGCTCGACGTGCTCCTTCTCGTGACTGTTACGAGTTTGGGAGGCACGATCAGAGCTTTGGGTCTCAGATGGACTACGGGCCACGTTTTCCTCCTCGTGGTGCTCGTACTCCTCCAGTGAGACGTGACAAGTCCTTTGGTGGTAGGCGTGAGAGGGCTCCACCTAGAGGCTTTGGGAGGATGGATTTTGCTAACCCTTCTTTTGAGCAAATGGCTCAGCACTGGTTTAACTCTTTTGGTACTAACCCTAGTGTTGAGTCGCTTGCTCATTCTCGTCCTCGTTTTTGATTGCAGGTGGGAGGCTTGGAGAACTTTTGGTTGATCGACTCCGGTTGCTCAAGACACATGACCAAAGATCGTGGGTGGTTCTCCAGCCTCACCCCGGTGTGTCGAGGGAGTACATCACTTTCGGGGACAATGGGAGAGGATGAGTGGTTGCTGAAGGTATGGTAAAGGTGAGTAGCAATGTGACCTTAAGAAGTGTGGCCCTGGTCAAGTCACTTGGTTTTAGCCTGTTGTTAGTATCTCAATTACTTGACGAAGGTTTTGAGGTTCGTTTCAAGTTGGGTGCTTCTCGTGTGCTTGATTCTCGAGGCACTCTTGTCTGTACGATCGTCCCCGAGGGTCAAATCTTTCGTGCCGACTTTTCCCAGTCTGTTGGTCCTCCTCGATGCTTTGTTGCTGGCATTTCGGCTGAGCTTTGGAAATGGCATAGGAGGTTGGGACACTTGAGCTTTGAGTTGCTTTCCCGCTTAAGTGGTCTTGACCTTGTCCGAGGATTGCCTAAGTTGAAATTCGAGAAGGATTTGGTTTGTGCTTCTTGTCGACATGGAAAGATGGTTGCCGCTTCTCACGCCCCTCTGACTTCAGTCATGACCGAGTGACCTTGTGAGCTATTGCACATGGATTTGGTTGGGCCAGCTCGTGTTCGCTCTGCTGGTGGGAAGTGGTATGTTCTTGTGGTTGTCGATGATTTTTCGAGGTACTCTTGGGTTTTCTTTTTGGAAGATAAGAGTGAGACATTTGGCTTTGTTCGGGACCTGATCTTGAGGTTGAAGAATGAGAGACATGGAGACGCCATTCGAGCTATACGCAGTGACAATGGCACAGAATTTAAGAACTCTCATTTTGATGCCTTTTGCAGTGATCTTGGTCTTGATCATCAGTACTCTTCTCCATACGTCACTTGTCAGAATGGTGTTGTGGAGGGGAAGAACCGGACCCTTTGTGAGATGGCCAGGACGATGCTCGATGAGCTTAGGACTCCTAGGCGTTTCTGGGCCGAGGCGGTCAATACCGCTTGCTATGTCTCAAATCGCTTCTTCCTTCGTGCCTTTAAGAAGAAGACCTCTTATGAGCTGATGCATGGCCGACAACCCAAGGTGAGTCACTTTAGAGCTTTTGGTTGCAAGTGTTTCATTCTGAAGAAGGGCAAGTTGGATAAGTTTGAGTCTCGATGTTCGGATGGGATTTTCCTTGGTTATGCGATTCATTCTAGAGCATATCGTGTGCTCAACCTTGACACTAACAGAATCATGGAGGCTTGCGAGGTTACCTTCGACGAGACACAGCCATGTAGCTCTTCTGCTTCTGAGTGTGCAGGTGACGAGGAGATTGGTGCCAGGATCTTTGAGGATGAGAAAGATGGAGATGGAGACGAGGATGATGATGATGGTGGTGCTCCCGTGGCTGATCGTGTACATGCTACTTCCACTACTACTACGACGATCGAGGACGGACCATCCCCTACACCCACTACGACTGAGGTTGTTCGAGTGGAGGCTGCTGCTGAGGGGGAGGTTGTGTCCAGGCGAGAGGCTCCCCGGCGAGTACAAGTTGATCACCCACCTACGACCATCATTGGTGACCTTCTTGAACGCACTACACGGTCGAGGTCAAGGAATACTTCTCATTTCGCTCACTCTGCTTTTGTTGCTTCTTTCGAGCCCAAAGATATTCGACACACTTTGTCTGATGAGAATTGGGTGAATTCCATGCATGAGGAGTTAGAAAACTTTGAGAGAAACCAAGTCTGGGTGTTAGTCGATCCACCGCCAAATTGCCGTCCCATAGGTACCAAGTGGGTGTGGAAGAACAAAGAGGGTGAGAATGGGATGGTTGTGAGAAACAAGTTGAGGTTGGTGGCGCAGGGTTACAACCAGAAGGAGGGGATAGACTATGAGGAGACATTTGCTCCTGTGGCCCGTTTGGAGGCAATTAGGATCCTTCTAGCCTTTGCCGTGGCTAAAGGGTTCAAGTTGTACCAAATGGATGTCAAGAGTGCTTTCTTGAATGGGATGATAGAGGAAGAAGTGTATGTGAGGCAACCCCCGGGGTTTGAGAGTGAAAAATACCCACACCGTGTATACAAACTCCAGAGAGCGCTCTATGGGTTGAAACAGGCACCTAGAGCTTGGTATGGCAGGTTGAGAGGCTTTTTGCTAAGTAAGGGGTTTGTGATGGGTACAGTTGATAAGACCCTTTTCCTCCTTAAGCATGGGAATGACCTTTTGATTGTTCAGATATACGTGGATGACATAATCTTTGGTGGCTCTTCTCATGATCTTGTTGCCAGATTTGCAGATGACATGAGCAGGGAATTTGAGGTGTCCATGATGGGCAAGCTGCAGTTTTTCTTGGGTCTCCAGATCAAGCAGTGCAAGGACGGGACCTTTGTACATCAGGCGAAGTACACCAGGGATATGGTGAAGAAGTTTGGCATGAACGACTCCAAGCCGCTGACTACACCGATGAGTACGACTACGGCTTTGGATGCGAACGAGGACGGTGAACCCGTGGACCAGAAGGAGTACCGGAGCATGATCGGCTCCCTCCTCTACTTGACGGCGACGAGGCCAGACATACAGTTCAGCGTATGTCTGTGCGCTCGTTTTCAGGCTTCACCGAGGACTTCACGTCGGCAGGCCGTCAAGTGGATTTTCAGGTACTTGAACTACACTCCTGAGTTTGTTCTGTGGTACTCTGCCTCCTCGACACTGTTGATGCTCACTAACTCTTATTTTTATGCATCAACAATACATGAAAAAGGACCAAAAAGATAAATCAACAGTAGTATAGGGCCCTGGACTAATGAATTCCACGAGTTTTGGTGAATTATATATTTTCAGGGACTATTCAGGAAAATGCGAAAAGAATGAATTCTAGAAGGCTCCAGAAGACTCCCGAACTCAACCGAAGTGGGCTCCAAGAAAATATGCATCTAGAAGGGACAAGAGGCCCACACGCGAAGGCGGAGCCCAGCCGGGGCCCAGCCCAGGCCGACCGGCCCTATAGGGAGGCCGATCGGGCTCCCCCTGGCCCCGATCAGGCCCTGTTTCGGGAAGGTTCCTCCACCGCCTCTTAGGGTTAATCTAAACCACTTGTTTAGGTCGGTTTGATCCTACGGCGACGGATTATCCCTCCGGGCTATATAAGCAACCCCAGACCCCCCTAGGGCATGGGATGCATCTCTCAGAAGATCATCATCATCAGGCCAAGACAGGGGAAGAAGAGGATATATCAGAGATAGGATAGCTACTTCATAGTTCAAGATCTAATTTCTAGATCAAGAATCTAGTTCTAGATAGAGAGTCAGATTCGAGTAGAGTTGAGCTTTGCTCCAGTTCCAGATCTGTAAGTTATCAAGATTCAGTTCTTATATTGTTTCTCAATGACTTTATGCTATTTCAATTATATGTGTGCAATTGCTAAGTTCTTACTTTATTCTAGTAGTATATTTGATATAGTCATGATTAATGACAAGTCTACGCACTTATTCGTAGAGCTCCTAGTATATTACGCGCGTATGCTAGGTAGTACAAAGTATGTAAGCATGGTGCTTAGATATAATTTACTGGCGGATTCACCTTATACTCCGGGTCGTGTGGTAGATTGTGGGCGTGACAGGCCTATTGAGTCCTTTGCAGTCCACCCCCCGAGTATAAGACTAGTCGAACAATGATTCTTGGGAGGATCAAGTTTGGTCCTTGATCTTCTTGGGTAATCTTCGGGGTGTTCACATTTATCCATGACTATGCTATATGTGATGATATGCTACATTAGAATAGATGAATAACTCAGTCTTTGTATGCTATATAGAATTGTACCTCTTAAGTAAATCCAATTCTAATCTAGACTAGGAATAGTATGTTCTATGCTCCACATGTGCCTCTGCCTGTCTGATTTATCATTACTTTATCATTTGGCTTACCCCTGTTAAAGTATGTGCCATTCCATCAAAGTCCATAAAGTAGTCTACTGCCATCCCTATGTCTTTTGTTACATCCATCCATCTTCCCTGTAGATACGATATTTTAAAACCCATCACCCCGGGTGAAATGCTCACCGGTATCCGTGCGCTTACGGATTATCTACCATAATATTTCTGTAGGCTTATCTTATACCAACCAACATTTCTTGCGCCATTGCTTAGAATGGATTCTAGATCTATTCTTTGGAAGTTGCGTTATGAAATGTCAACAGACACTCAGACTTCATGGTTTTTCTGATGCGGATTTTGCTGGGTGTCGATTGGATTGCAAGTCCACTTCTGGGTGTTGTCAGTTCCTGGGTTCTTCCTTGGTCTCTTGGTCATCTCGTAAGCAATCGAGTGTAGCCCAGTCCACCATAGAGGCTGAGTATGTGGCTGCTGCTAGTTGTTGTTCCCAGCTGCTTTGGATGACCTACACCATGAGTGACTTTGGTGAGGAGTGCTCCCAGGTTCCACTTTTCTGTGACAGCACCAGTGCCATAAGCGTAGCCAAAAATCCTGTCCTCCACTCCAAAACAAAACACATAGAAGTGAGGTACCACTTCCTGAGAGACAATGTGGAAAAGGGAAACATATCCTTGTCCTATGTTCCTACCCAAGACCAGCTAGCAGACATTTTCACCAAACCACTTGACCAAGTCACTTTCACTCGCTTGCGGGGTGAGCTTGGGGTGTGTTTTCCTTTCTAGCTTGGGTCTTGGAGCTTCTCATGTATATATGTGCCATATGTTCATTTTGTTGCATTTCCTTCATGCATTTTACTTTCTGTACAAAATCTGGTAGGATAGCCATCTTTGGATCACTTGAGCTAGGAATGAGCTTCTCTTATATACATTGATCACTGATGTGCTATGGATGAGATATATGCATGATTGGTAGCTTGTGGATGTGAATGCTATGTTCTTGTTGGTTTTGCCATATATGTATGATGAGATAGCATTTTGCTTGTGAAAATGATAAAACTGCCTCTCTCATGAGTAGATGCTTGTCTATGCTCAATTTGTGCTTAAATGCTTATATCATGCTCAGTTTGTGCTTGAGGATCATATTCTCTTTGCTTGGGGTCAAAGATCCTTTGTCATTGTAAATGTTTAGCCCTTTTGCTTGCTTGGGGAGGAGCATAAGCTTCTTTTTGCCGCGAAGGCACTTCATGTACCATGTTTAATCTTGAAAATGAAATTGGTGTATGAATTGCCTTATGCTTGAAGAATGAGCTCCTAATCATGTTTTTATGGTTTGATATTCATATCTTGGGTGCTAAACCGTAGCATGCTTGTCTACCATGAGAAGTCTCATTTTAAGAAGTAGACACATGGCTCGGTGGCTTTAACATGACTTGAGTAGCATGTGGGCGTTTATAATGATCTTGTAACGAGAATTTGTGATCTTGCATAAATTTTGGATGATCTAGTGCCTTTATGTTCAAATTGGTATAGACATGATCTTGCTCATGAGATGACTATTTCTTTGTGAAAATTGATTTTGGACATGTCACATGCTTATATGTCTCTACCTTCTTGATGGCAATATGCTAGATACACCATGTCTACTTTTCTTGCTCTATGTCTCATGTGTGGCATTTTGTTGTGCTCTTTGTATATTTGAGAAGCTTGGTAGATTGTATATATTCTTTGACATGCATTTTTCATGAAAACAAGGGAAAGAGTTTCATCTACCTTGATTCATGCATTGTCAACAAGGGGGGAGTTTTGTATGATAAGGGGAGAATTTGGGAGGTTTTTCTGCATTGGAAGTTTTTATGCAAAATTGGTATGCATTTGTGAGATGTTGCATGTGAGGAGAAAAATTGAGAAGAAGAGGTTGCATGTGCTCAGGGGGAGTTTGCATATGTGCAGGGGGAGCTCCTTTGATTTTCCTGAGTTTTGTGCTTTGAGGTGTGCTCCTTGTGAGCTTTGTTTTGTCTCGGCTGTGTCGAGCCGTTGCCCTTATCTTAGGGGGCCGAGACTTGGATTGGCGAGTGATCGGGTTTTCGCTTGTTCTTTGGCTTTGGATCACTTGCTTGGAGGTTTGTTGTTTTCTTTTCTTTTTCTCTATCATGGTTACTATGGGTGTTGTCAATGCACTCATCAAGGGGGAGATTGAGGACCAGGTGTGTCCGAGGACCAGTGCAGGGTCGCTCCTTAGTGATGAGTGATTGACAACGTTGTGTGGACTGATGCTTGGCTAAGTGTGCAGGTACAGGTTGCGGCTTGACTCGTGTCAGTGCAGGTGAAGAACAAGTGCGAAAGGCCTGAGTCGTGGCGGCCTCTGGGTGATGGAGTGGCAAGTAGGCTTGGTTCGATGGACCCGGTGGCCGATGGGGTCAAGTGCGAGCCGTGCGGTGCAAGACTGGTGGGCTGAAGTCGTGAACATAGGCCGGTGCAAGGTAGCGGTTGAAGCCCGAAGCTTGCACGCGAGGTTTGGTGGTTTGCCCACAAAACCATCAGGTCGACGGTTTCTTGGTTTGGGCCGCAAAACCAAGCCCGGAGGCCCGAGGCGACGGAGACGGTGATCCGGGAGCTTCGGGAAGCTTCGAGGTGGAGGGCACGTGGCGTGATCGCGGGGTTTGCGTCGAGGTGAAGCGAAGCTGCGGTGGAAGCGTGTCCGTCCGATGAAGTCTTGACCAAAATGCCCCTGAAGGGTTGTATCTTCATTTATGCAGTTGGGGTAGCGTGGTCATTTACCTCCCTCTGATGGACTTCGTATAAATAGTGGAGAGGTGTATGGCATCTCCCTCTCTTGGACTCTAGGGCTTTCTCCCCTGGTAGAATTTCTCTGAACTGCTTCTTTTCCCTCTGGATTCCTTAGGCTAGACTCTTGTACGGAATCTGACCTCTGGATGTATGGAAGCATTCGGCGTCCCGGTGATCTCCTAGTCCTCTATGATTTTCGTGTCATTTTTGGGACTATTTTTGGGAGTTTTCGTTCTTCGCTCGATTCGCGATTTTGGAGGCGTTTCTTCACGAATTTCTTTGAGGGGATCATGGGTGGATGCCTTGCGCATCTTTGTGTGTGATCTTGACCCCTCAAACGCTGTGGAGAGCCTTCGATTCGTGCGTTTTTGGTTGGTGTCCGAGTTCATGGTGGTGGTATTGTTGATCCGCGATTCCCGGTGTTTTAGTGGCTTAGGAGTCGAGATTTTTGGGGCATAGTATCCTTGTGTGAGGCTTTTCATTTCCCCCCAAATCTTGTCTCAAGAGCTTTAGCCGTTTGGGAGATCCGGTGATGGAAAGGTGGAGTTGACTCCCGAGCTCCAGCATTTTTCTGTTCTGTTCGTGCTTCGCGGACGGTCCGCGCGACCCTGGAGGACGGTCTGTGAGGTGTTGGCAGCGTTGGTGTTCTTCGTCTCCTTCGCGTGTTCTTGAGCGCTTGAGTTTTGATTCATGGAGTTGTTTTGGTTCGGTGGCAACCAGTTTGGCGGACAGTCCGTGCTGGTTGGACGGTCCGCAGTGAGCCACCGGATAGTCCGAATTTCGGGGGTGCATCATTGGTGGTTCGGGTGGTTTTTTCGGACAGTCCTCCGTGACCCTCCGGACGGTCCGCCAGGTCATGCCGGACAGTCCGCCTGGGACTTCGCAGCAGTGCTCAAGTCCTTTGATTCTTGTCCGGTGCTTCCGCTCTTTGCTCCTAGGCTTGTTGGTTGATCTTCTAGGCTTGTGTGTGCCTTGTTTGGAGCTTCCTTCGTGTGCGAGAACTCTTGGAGTGGCAATCGGGGTATAGGCCGAGTTCGACCTTCGGGAAGAATTTTTATCGGCTCTCATTCACTCCCCACCTCTCTGGTCGCCCGATTCGGTCCTTCACAGTTTCTCTCTAGTGCCAAGAAGGATCGTGCAGGCAAGGTGACACTACAGCGATTGGTGTTGTTCGCGACGCCTCCAAGTGGTCGCTATATGGGGTTTTTGGTCGCGATACGTAGAGATTACGACAGATTCATTCCGTCGCCAGGCGTCGCAATTTTGTCCGTCGTAATATGTTGCTGCGACGGTTCCAAAACGGTGTCGCAATAAAAAGCAAGTGTTGCGAAGGTGCCTGGCGTCGCAATTAGGTGAAGTAGCGATGACCAGTGGCGTTGCAACACAGGTTATTGCAACGAAAGGCGTTGTTGCGATAGTGGTTTTTGCGACCACTTTGCTCGGTTGCAAACAAGCGCTATTACAATGAAAGAATCGTGTCACAATGCGATACGTGCCGTTGCAATTTTTATGTAGGCTATCACAACGAAGTCGTAATCCGTCGCCATATGCTTGAACCAAAATGCAACTAATTACCATTGCTATACAGCACAACGTTCACGCAACCAACTATGGGTCGTCACATTATGCTTGAAGCAAATCACGACGCTAATTGCCGTCGCCATACACAAAGAGGGTCACGCAACAAATATGGTTCGTCGCCATATGATCCAACGAAATTGCAACACTATGTGTCGTCGCCATACACGAAGGGATTCACACAACCAACTATGCGTCGTCGCCATACACGAAGGGATTCACGCAAACAACTATGCATCGTCGCCATAAGATTGAAACAATTCGCAACGATAATTATCGTCATTATACACATAGATGGTGATGCAACCAACTATTTGTCGTCGCCATATGCTTGAATAAAATAGCAACACTAGTTATCGTCGCTATACACGTTGCCGATCATGCAACCGATGATGGGCCGTCGCCAGATGCTTGAACAAAATCACAACGCTGATTTCCATCGCTATACACGTAGATGGTCACACAACCAAAGATTGGTTGTCGCCATGTTCTTTAACCAAATCACAACAATGAGTACCGTCACTATATGAGTAGGGGTATCGCAACGAAGCATGTGTCGACGCTATATGCTCTAGTGATAATGCATCAGATGAATTTTGGTCGCCATATGCATCTACTGTATCACTACGAACTATGGTTCGTCGCTATTGGCATAGAGGAATTTGCAACAAAATATTGGTCGCCATAGGATACACGCTGGATGCCCACCGTCCCCAATTTCGGATTCTTTAATGGAACAAAAATATTCAAAACATAGATTGATGCAACCAATGTACATTCATGTCATTCAAGACCACAATTATTCATATAACAGAATAAAATTCACCATATTAAATTTTGCAGTCTTGTCCATCACTCACATAATAGTAACAAAGTTTGTAAAGAGCCTAGCATCACTCCGACCCAGTATTGTTGAAGATCTTCATCATTTCTGGAGCTGAGGTTTGCTTGGAGGCTTGAGCTTCTTATTTGATGCCGAAGGGATTTTGTTGGCCGATCTTGAGTCTTTTCTCGGCTCCAGAGCTTCTCTTTGTATGCCATTCTGAATGCAAAGAAATTAGAGAATTACATCATCTGAACCCAATTTGTCTTTGAATGAGAATATGCAGCATCATATGGATTGGAAGTAGAAAAATATAAATGGCATTAAGAAAGGACAGTTTAGTTAGTACCTCTTGTGCTCTCTTCTTTCCTGATCGCGCCTTAGACTGATTCACCAGCGTGTTTGTAGCGATATATCTTGTAGGTGCAGAAGAAGGTGTAGAAGGTGGAGCACGATTATCATGTTTCTCGGCGAACAATGTCTTGGTAATGTTGGCACTTGTATGACTGATGTTAGGTGGCACATTTTCTTTGTCTTTTGTCACGGTGCTTGATAGATGCATCTGGAATGTATAGTTTTATATCGGAACTATATTAGTAGTGATTAAATGCACGACACCATGCATCATGATTGGAAAGCTTGTTCGGTGTCGTTACTTGGGTTGTTGTTATATGATCCTGCACTACTGGTGTTGCAGGCATGTTTTCCTCCGGCCTCGTATGTACAGCTTCATTAGAACTAATGTTGATGGTTTTAGAGGGAGTCTGCACATTGTGAAAGAGGGCAGGCGAGAGATAAGTGGCATAAATATGCATTTTCTCAATCACAACCAAGTATAGTCGTTACCATGTTCATTGTTTCTTGACTCTGCACTAATGTTCTTGCAGCAATGACATCCTCATCGACCCTAGGGTCAACTTGACCTGTACTGTTGTTGGATTGAGGTGTATTCTACTTATTTGAAACGATGGAAGGTAAGATATTAGCTGCATTGGCCAAGTTATGAACACAAGAGGTACAATCATCTGGTTACCTCTGAACATGGCAGCAAGTGTTTGACAGGCTCGATCATCTTTGCTAATTGTTCCTGCATTTGCTTTTCCATCATTTTCTGAAATTCTTCTTTCTCGTATTCCTTGTCAGCTTCATGCATCTTGAGTATTTCTTCCAGATGACGTTCTCGTGCTTCGACCTTATCGAGCTTCTCATGTAACAACCTCTCCTGATACACTTTGTTGCTTCTTGGAGTGGACATGTAACCATGGCCACGTGACACGGAGGATTTGACATGTGTTCTTTCCCTGTATGTTTCCTGGAAAATTTTTTCTTCCTCTTCATCTCGAGGAGTGGAACTTGTGTCTTCACCCCCCTCATCTGGATTTGCTAGTAGAGCTAATTTCCTGACTGTACAATGCTGTGTGCATGAAAAAATTGTAAGATAGAAAACTGCGCCCATGGTTTGATTCAAAATTAAACAAGTGTTATGTGCACGCAAGGTTACAATCAAATTTCTACTCACATAAATAGTCTCAGCCACCTCATTTCTCCATTTTCCATACCTAGAGTGAGTAACCTTCCAAAGTTCCAACTAGCGTGGCTCAGCACCAGTTTCGGGATCTCGCTATGATTGCATCATTACACGGCATCAATATATGATTTTCTTATATAGATAGTGAAAGATGTGAATATTGTAACCAATCTTTACTTTTTCCCAACTCCACTGAGATTAAGGTTTCGAACTCGCCGAATGGTTGCTAACCAAACGGCCGCGATTGTCAGAGTTCTGGGTGTTGTGATCCTGCAAGGAGTGAACCAGTGCTGTTAAGTGATGAAAGGTTGAACTCATCTTCTATATAACTCGCAATCTTGTTCTTTAATTTAGTAGAAAAAAATGTACCTTGAATGTTTTTGTTCCAAAGTACTGGCACAAATAGTGCCACTCCACAATGTTTAGGTCAGCAGGCTTGTGCCTCATTCTTTCCGGATAACTGTTGTACGCCTTGTATGTAGCACTCAAGTCGCCTCGCCAACCTTTGTAGCGTTCATGGGCAATCTTCAATATCTTTTCCCCTGGATTTTGAATGCCCTCAAAATCCCATCCTTCCTGGTGGGATGGAACCTTATTATTCATGCATGATTCAATCATAAAACTAGATACGAACAAAATAGAGGGAACGCATCTACTATATTAAATTAACAAGGTGCATGCGGTGGACAGTGACTTACCATTACAGCTTTTACGATCTCTTTCTTGACTACTAGAAGCACTTCACTCCAATATCGGACTCCAATTAGTGGAGCCCTCTGCCTAGTATGTACAACAATCTCATCAACAAAGGTATGCCTATTTTCTCCACAGGGACCACCCAACTTTGATGAAAATTGGATTTTCAACTTTTCGTAGCCAGATCTTGATCTCTTGGCAACTGTAGATAACCCTTTCAGGGTTCCACGTCCAACATTCTTGCCACCTACTTGGATTCACACCAGAGAAAATAACATTCACTACTGAACAATAGCAGTTGCAGAAACCAATGAAAAATAAAGAGTGGAGTTTCTCGAGGTGTAGAGCTTTACTAACCTTTTGTCTTCCTTGGTCTCCTAGCATGCGATGGAAGTTGTGGTGGCGGCATCGTTTCTGGTGGCGGCATCGGGCTGCTGTCATTGCTATCATCTTGTTGGAGTACGACTACTTCTGTAGGTTTAGCTTGAACATTATCATACGCCTCTGAAAAAATGGAAAACACATGCACTTAGAAGGTTCACATTTTTCATCACAAATAAGCTGCAGTCGACAAGGAAAAAGGATTTACTAATTTCTTTGAGACATCTGACACTAGTTAACCATTTAGTGTACGCTTTAACTGTATCTTCCCTGAAGTCATCGTGAAGGTCTGCAAATTCATTAGAAACACTGGTATGAGTATAATGTGCAAGCAAGGCTACATGTGGCTAGTGTAGAACATGCAACATACGTAGCACATTCCTCGTCTTGTTCTTCAAGTCAAATTTTGTATTCATCAACACCATAGTAGTCTTCATCATCGGAATCAGGGTCATCATCAGGATTAGGTTGCCGCCTCTGAAGTTTTAGGGGTGTAACACTAACCACCCCTGCATCAACAGCAGTTTTTGACAGTACCAACCTTAATTTCCTCTCATTGCTTGACTCCACATACTGAACCATTTGCAGTATATCTTTCATAGATTTAATTTAATAGGACTCGCTGTACAGGTATAATCTTCATTTCTCTTCATGTAGTACATGTAGTCCCGCTGCTCAATTCCAAACATTTCTTTAATATCTGTCTGGGCACTAAAGTCTGTAATACCCTTGTCCAATTTAGCAGAGACGTATCGTAGATTTTCCCCACGGATTTCGACTAGTACAGTCCACACATCACCTGTCAAATCGGAGTCCCTACATGTGCACATAAATATTAATACGGGAGGATGGAAAAAATTCAGATGTAGTACTAATAATGGTGTATGCATATATGTATATATATACTTGTAGGAAGTATGTGGAAAACAAATATGTAGTGGTCAAACAGCACAATGCCTATTCAGCTTAGCGAGTTTCACAACAACAATTAGTTTCGGTTACAATTTTTTAGATAGAGATAGACCTGCATGAGCACATAACTATGAACACGTATTTCTGATTAAGGAAAAGACGAAACAATAGAAGGATGTAGAAAACAAAAAAAATAAAATGATGCGCACATGTATCCTCATAGGAAAGTAAATTTTAATGGATAAATCAAATGAGATTGTGCTGTCATCAAAGGGAGGTACATTGAGAAGTGAGAACCCTAGATGGGATTAGAGGTATATCAAATCGATTGCGTGGAGGGAACAATGTAACTACTGCACACAATTTTATCCTGAAAGTCAGGAAACTCATCAAGAAGGTGTAGAGCGAGGCGGTCGATACGCACCTGAGACCGTTAATGTCAATATCGACTTCGATGACATCGTGCCCATTTCGTTGTGCCACGGGTTTTCCATTGCTGGCCATGGATGGCCTCGCGGTGCGCTAGGGCAGTAAGGAACAGTCCTGCCCCTCCGGCCACCCACGTTCCCCTCATCGTCGCTTTCCCGAGAAGTCCAGATTCTGTAACTATGGTCGCTGCCGTCGCGCGTGGTTTAGGGGGACGTGGGATGAGGATACGATATTTAATCTGTGGGGTAATGGCGGGATGTGAAAATTTTTTTGGCAGAAAATGTTCGGAGGTGATATTTAACTTGGGGGTTAATCTGGGGGTAATGGCGGGATGTCAACTATTTACATTACTGATTTGATCAGTTTAGAAATTCACAAATTTATTTGGGGCAATACATGATTTCGAATTAAAAAGTCGTGAATACAAAAGATGTAGAACTCATCAACATCTACAAATTGTATTTAAGTCACAAATCTATTAACTTTGACAGTTTGAACAATCCAAATTTTGAATTTCAATAATTCTCAACTTCAAGCAAGATTTTTCATACACTAAATGATGACAAATGGAATTGTGATGAACACCAAAGTTTCATAATTCATAAAAAAGGTCTACAATCTTTGTTTAGGTCACGTTGTCGTTTTCGAAAGTTGTAGTATACATTGGTCATTACTCCTAGATTGACTTAGATAGTTTAAGAAACTATCTTAGAGGCTTGTCAATTTAGTACTTCACGTTATTACTACTTTAGAAAATGACTGAAAGACCTAAATAAAGTTTGTAGATCCTGATGAGTTATGAAGCTTTGGTACTCATCACTTTTCCATTTGACATCATTTAATGTATGACAATATCGATTGTAGTTGTCATTTTTTGAAACTCACTAACACGAGAAGTTCTTTTCAAAATAATAGCCTTAATAAATTTCAAAACAATGATACAACATGAATTTAGGAATATGTAGGAATAAATGATCTATTTGAAGTTCGTATGAGGGAGTAGTGTCATGCAAAATTAAATAAACAAACAAATGTGCTAGTTCTTTAGTTGTCACAACAGAACACGCAGCACATTGGTAGGGCGCCAGTGTGTACATTCCAGGACCATGGTTCGATTCGTTGTTGGTTGTTTTCCAATTGTTTTTTTGGTTTTCGTTAATTTGCTTTAATGTTTTTCCCTTTAGATTTCCTTTAGAGTTGTGTTAGGGACTCGGTGTACAAAGACATAGGTACTTGTGTGCAGGACATGGTCCAGGCCCACATAGTTTGGCCAAACCAGTGGTTCGGCCAACCCATCCGTGGGTCCGTTGGGCCTCCACTTTTGCCAGTGATTTAGAGTTGGGCTAAGGATATATTTCCTTGATGAGCCTCATTTTTTGCAAGTACTAGAGTAATACTCCCTCCAAATTATAATATTGGACATTGCTTAGTTCAATTTTGAACTGCCAAACGTCAAAAAATGATAGGGACGTTGTAACACAGAAATAAAGTACTAAAAACTTGTTGCCATTTTGACCCTATGAAAGCACACGCAGCATCCAATCCACATGTTCTTTTACATATAGATAACATCAGCAGACTAGCATCCAGCTATATATCCTTAATAAGTTGCTGCCGTTGTGGTGACATTCATCAACCTTTGGCATCGACGCACATATGCCCGTGGACACTTCTTCTTAGACAAGTAGCTCAGTCAGCTACTTCTGCAGTGAGGTACTCACCAACCTGCATCTTTCGTTTGATAGCTTTGCGAAGCTGCTCAGCCATGCGCCGTATCTGACATTTAACAACAAGGTGCATTAGCATCTGGTTAACGTAAAGTCCAAAAGCATCACACAAAAGAAGAATGATGTAGCACATCACCTGCCCACCAGACAGAACTGGATCATTGGTAACCTCATCACTGCTCTCAGCATTTATAGCCAAGTGACATGTTATCTTGTGGTACATAACTTCATACTTCTTTCCATCAACCTTTATATAATATAAAACCATGATCACAATGATGATCAAAAAGTTACATGCCACATTTAAATCTGGTCTACTAACAGTACTTACCCAGTTTGAAGTAAAAAAAGACCACAATCTCTCATATTCATGGCACTCACCAAAGCCAGTGATGCGGAAGCAGGCATGTCTGGGAAGTCGTACTGAACATCAGTCTCTGGGGTAACAGGATCACAAGTACATGTGGCGGGTTCGTCGCACCTATGAGGAGATAACAAATGTTGACATAGTAAAGCTATCGCTATATTACGTAATCCTTTGTTTTGGTTTTGCATTCCTATATTAAGGATGTGGTACAAAAAATGATGAATCCTTACAATGATTTTGTGGAGTTGTCAATGAATGTATACAAAAAAGAATAATTATGATATTCCATACAATGACCTTCTACACGTGGAATATTTTGGTGCATTGCAATTGTGAATGTAGCAAAATGAATCTAACAAATGTGAATCACAATCTATTGTTCCTACGCTCATAATAGTGTGACTAGCATTAATTCAAGATAGCACAACCTAACACAGCCTCACTTCTGAGTGGCACCAAATGACTAAATCCAATCTACAAAAGGAACAAAGGCAAAATCTGTACTCCCTAAATCCCACATCGTGTAGCTGCACTAACCCTCGAGTACAGTTATATACCAATCTATAAATGACTATGGAAATGATGGAGGGGGCTTGGTCACCTGGTTATTATTGATGCGTGATGATGGGGCGGCGGTGGCGGTGGCGGCGCTTGCACCACCCGCTGCATCACCTTGGTTCTTGGGGGTGGTGGCGCTTGCTCCCACTTCATGTCCTTTCTTACTGGCTGAAGAAGCGGCGATTGCTCCAAATCCCGTGGTTGATTTGGTGTCGTGGCGTCGTGACGACGGCCCAGAGGAGGACATCACCGGACTTCGCGAGAACCGACCTCGTGCGTCGCGTAACTACCTCAGGGAATTGTGGTTCTTGCGTCTGGACATCGTCGCACTCCAGGTGGACGAGAAGGATGCGGCCGATGGTGGGGGAAGGTGATGCGACCGGCGAGGGGATTGGCGAGAAAAACCTAGTGTTTTGGGGGGAGGAGGGAAAAAGGATAGGAGGGCGGTTTTTTGCTTCTTTTGGAAAAATAGATACACCGTAGTTCTTTCCATCCTAAGGCACTAACATATGAGGCTGAGAAAGCTAGGGCCCACACTGCCTATAATCTCCTATAATTTGGACTTTTTCCTTTTTTGCCTATAATCTCCTACACAGAAGTTGAAATTTCAAAATTTCCCCATGTTAGATTGAAATTTCAAAATTTGAGATTTTCACAAATTTTTAGGGTCTTGAATGATGTCAAATTAAGAACTCATGAATGACCAAAAGTGTAGAACTCATCAAGATCTACAAACTTTATTTAATTCATTAATACATTTTAGATTTTTGAAGACTAAGCCATGTGAAATCGATGGTGTAGAAAAAATGACTTAAACAAAGTCCGAAAATTAGCACAACAGAAGGTGTAGCACACTGGTAAGGCTCCAATCTCTTAATCACACCTTGACTTGTTCTTAGGGTAGCACATTACTACACAGTACTGAATAATTGTTTACATAAATTGGTAATCATGCTTGAGCACAAGTTGATTTGCAATCTCAAATGACAGAAATGCATACTGGGTTGCGTAATTAACTTGACAGCTTGTCAAATACCCAAACCCCACAGAGTGTGATCGAACCCATAATCCTTGTAGAGAGGTAGTTTCAGTACTCGAGCTCCCAACTTCTCCAGTGATGATCTCTTACCATTTTTGCTTAGACATCTATACTTCTTAGCAACTTCAGGTACAATCAATTGAAGGTATGTCCAATTAGTGATTGTGATACCGCAGTCCTGCTCTAAGCGTGCAACATCATTGGATATATGAGCTCCAATGAAGATGTGACCTTCCTCTGTGAGAAACTTGACAAGGACATCAGGGAGATTGTAGCCGGCATGGAGCACCTGGAACACAAGGCAACATGGCCCGACGCACACTTGCAACAATGCGGTCTTGTACCCGCCGCTCTTGGGGAGTTCAACCCACTCTGTGTCCAACCCGACGAGCAATCATTTTGCAGAGGTGCTACCTCGGATTTCTTCGATGAACTGCTCCGCCACAACCGCATCGCAAGTGATAGTTGTACGAATGATGGGATACTGTTGACGGTTCGAAACCGTGTTCAACTTCACCGCAAGTACATCGAGTGACTTGGTGCCTTTTTCACCAAGGGAGGGGACCCCCAAGGTTCTTGTCAATCCACGGAGCAAGGGAATTACTTGCGTTTAACCTAACACTAACTCAGTTGATTAAGGACTTTATGATGTAAAGATTAATCTATAAAGTAAAGACAAACTAACCCTAGATTATGTTAAAGAAAGAGAAAGGTGGTTCAGGAGTATGAAGAACGTATGCCCATGGAGCCTAGGTACTTGAGATGCAATCACCCAAAATATGATGAAACCCCGATCCAATCTATCTAAGCATGTGAACAAAGAATTAGGCATTTCCCTTCCCTCGTACATGTCACTACGCGAAGGTAATCGATACTAATCCTAATGAACACGGTATGTTGACGTGATCTACGGGAGCAACCCCGAAGGCATGGTAGCTAACCTTAAACATTAAGCATCATCAACAAGAAGGTACGATAGATATAAGATCCAAACGAGAGTGGGTGACTACATATCAAGATCCATTACAACTCCATCGACAAACGATTACTTTACCCCATCATGGCGCTAGGCATGGCACTGTTGAACATGGTGGATGCCCCCGGTGGAGTCCGTTTCTCGGTGTCCTTCAACTCCGGCGGCACCGTGGCAGGGCCTCGGCGTCCTCCTTCCTCGTGGTGACCTCCCTTGACCTCGGTGATGATCCTCTAGAATCATCACCCTCTCGATCAACCCTCTTCCTTGTGGTTGATCTCTCGAGGCTTCTCTGGTCGTCTTTCGCGAATGGCTCCCCTCCACAAACAATTATGGTTCCACGGTCTTATCACCGAATAAAGGCGGTGGCGAACCGACCCCGAAAAGGGGGTGGGCCGACCGGCCTGGGCCGATCAGCCTGGCCCATTCCCGGCCCGGTTCGCCTCCGTCTTTTGCCACGTGTCATCTTTTGCACTTTGGGGTTTTTCCACCTTCGGATATGGGCTTTGGACGTCGTTATCCCCGCGACCAAGTTAAGGGGTCTTGATGCATGATCTTCCGGTCTTTTCACCTTGGTCCTCGGAGATTCTTCATTGAAGCACATTGGTCCTTGCCACCTTTGGAGTCAAGTTCACGCACGGTCGGAGCCTCTCGATCATCATGTAAATCGTCCTCCGAACTGAGTACATCTCTTCTCATTTAGTGCATGAATTCCTGCATAAACATTATACTCCAAAACACACATCTAACGATGAACTTGTTATATCATTAGTATGCCTAGTGGCGGGTTAGTTCCAAAATGAAATCCAAACTATAACATAACAAGTGTTCTTGGTTGACGGAAATCAACCGCCAACATCCCCCCACGCTTAGATCTTGCGCGTCCTTGAGCAAGTTGCTCAAAAATTGTTCATCCATGGAGTTGAAACATGCTTCGTCAATTCTTTCCTTTCAAGTTAGTCAATCATTCATCTTTAATATAAGAGACATGAAACAAAGATCATAATGTAAACAAGGGCATTTAGAAATTACCAATTCCAGACTTACCCCACAACTCATACCTTTTCACTAGAGATCCTCGACTTCATCCATACTCGCTTTCTTACTTTCATCGGAGGGTTTTTACAAACTTTTAGAAATAAAATTCCTTCACAAAGCATTAGACAAAGTCCTTCAAGTTCTCACATGTCACTCATTTAAAGTGGCTATCCTAGATAATTTCGTAAACTCTCACTTCCCACAAGTCTCTCATTTATAATGTAAGGTGGAGCTATAGGTGTGGCTAGTAAAGCTAGCACAAGTATTATCGAGCTAGGAAAATCCTCTAGTGGTTGTTCACCTCCCAAGCCAATAATCATGAGAATTAAACCATAATGTAAGGGTGTCAAGGATGAGAAGATTTAGAATGATGGACATGTGCAAAGGGAAAAAGAATATTGACTTCAAGGCACTAATGATGTCCTCGATGTCGGATTGCACATGGTATGGAATATCAAAGATTCATTCTCAACATCGTCGCATCCTTCATTGCACTTCTTTTGATCTTCATTTGACTTGTCATCCCTCACTATACCTTTCTTGCTTTGCCTTGGATTTTCCTTCTTTTCTTTTTCTTTTTATTTTTCTCTTTTTTTCTTTTCTTCTTTTTTCTTGTGTGCGCACCACACATATTTATTATTATTATTCTTCTTTCCACATCTTCATCTTCTTCTCTGAAGCTTTTCGCTCATCTTTTGAACATGAATACCAATCTGAATTTTAAATGAAATCATGCCTAGAAATCGAACGAATCTTCGAACATGGGTTGTGTTCAAGGAGTAAGATGATAAAAATATGTTTATGGGTTTGGGTATGGAATCCGGCGATGTACGGGGCATTCGATGTGAAATTCCCGTTACCGAATGTATGACGAGGCCAGCAATAAAAGATATACACCAAGGACATGATCATTGCTTGAAATTAGACCTCCCAAGAGAGAAATCCTAACCCAATTCATCATGCTAAACAACACTTATGGTGGAGTATATATACATAAAGGCTTTGTATAGGATAGATATTACCTCTCAACTTGGAGAAAGAGATCGCTAACCTTCGTAGCAAGGTGTTTTTATTAATTTTCAGAAATTAAAGCCTCCAATGTTAGCATTACTAAAAGCATAGATGAAGCAAAGTCCTAGATCAAAGTTTGAATATGGGTGCTTTACAAAAGTAAATTTCCACTAAGCACCACGGTAAACGATTAATCACCAAGTTCGTGCTCGAATAACAAAGATAAAGTAAAGACAAAACAAGAAAAGAAACAAGAGACTTGCATAAGACACCTTTTATTTCTTTTTCTTGACTCAACACTAAATTAAGACACTTTTGAGCTAAAAAGATAAAGCAAAACTCACACTTGACTCTCACACTTGACTCAAATTTAAAGACTCGATCTAAAGACTTGACCTATCACCACTTTAAGCAAAAAATTTTAAAAAGGTAGCTAGCTAGCTCCCCCCCACGCTTAGATTTTACGACGTCCTCGTCGTAACTTTACAAAAAGTACAAAGGGGGAAAACGAGCTAACTACAACACCTAGTGAAGCTTCCCGCACGAGGTGCACCACTCCTTCTTCTTGAAGTTCTTGTTCATCCCGAAGAGCTTCCTTATATTCCGGTTAAGGTACTTAAAGTCATCTTCCGTCATGCACTCCCAATCTTCAATTCTTTGTTGCATGGCGTTGATGGTGTGGAAGCACTCGTCAAGGGAAGAGAAGAGCTCTGCAATAGCATTTCGGCAAGTCGCGCAACATATGTTGTGCTCTTCCTCCGGATCATTGTTGCTTCCATCATCTCCGTTGTCTAGATCGTTGCCTCCGTTTAGGCTGCCTCCTTCGCCTTGCTCATGGTGCTCCTCCGGCTCCTCCTTGGGCACCTCCTCCCAAACATAGAGGTCGTTATCATCTCTTCCACCGGCTGCCCACAAGCTAGGGCTTTGATCATCGGAGTAGTCGCTATCTCCGTAAAACTCCGCCGGCTCGGGGTCTTCCCTTTGTAATCCTTCCTCTTCATCCCAAGGAGCCTCTTTGAGTGGCGAACAGGAGAAGCGGGCTTCTCCTTCTTCTCTTCAACCCACGGATTTGGGCTAGCCATGCGCCTCGTTGGGATACGCCCTCCGCAAAAATCCACGCGGTCCTCTTCACCTTCTCCTTGAGCTTTGGCACCACAGCGCACCGACGAAGCTCCTCGGTCGTCGGCGTTGGAGAGGGGAGGCGTGCTTCTTCTTCCATGGTTGCCTTCACCTCTTCCTTCCCTTTGGTGCTACTCGGGGACGCCATGGGTGCTTGGGTGTTTTCGTGGAGGTTGGAGATTGCAAATGAGATGCAAATCTCGAGCTCCACAGGCATCCTTAAATATCCCGGGACGGATTCGGCCGAAACCCACCCTTACCTATTTTTGCAGCTCCTAAAAAGGTAGGCAATAAAAGGAAATACACCGAACTGCGTCCTAGAGAAAAACGGGATGAAATGGAGGCAGGGGGTGCTGGGCCGGTCGGCATGGGCCAGCCGGCCTGCCTCCTGTTTTGGGCGCCTGCGGCCCATCTTTTGCGGCCCTCTGTGTTTCGTGAATACTAGCTTAGGTGGTGGAAAGGTCCCGCTAAAAATTATGAAAAGGACTCAAAATAAATGTGAAAACAAAAACAAAACCTTATTTACAGAAAACTTACCTTGTTTTACGTCTTAGGCTTGACGTTCGGGCTCGTCCTCCATGTGATATATACTAATGTAGTCGATGGGCACGATGTCTTGTTCAAGAAAAACCTTCAGTCATTGACCATTAACCACATATTGATCTGCTTTCACATCCATGATTGTTACCGCTCCATTTGGCGAGACTGAGTGGACGATGTATGTTCCATCCCATTTGCTCTTCAACTTTCCTTTCCCGAATATTTTGAACCTTGAGTTATAGAGGAGAACCTTATCACCTTCTTTGAATTCCTTTGCTCGAAGCCTTTTATCATACCATCTCTTCATTCTTTCCTTGTAGATGGTTGCACTCTCATAAGCTTTGAGCCTCATCTCTTCTAGTTCACTTATTTGAATATTCCGTTTGATTCCCGCGGCGTCGAAATCAAGATTCATCTGCTTGATCGCCCAATATGCTTTATGTTCTAGCTCCAAAGGCAAATGACACGATTTACCATAAACAAATTGATATGGTGTCATACGTATTGGTGTCTTGTGTGCCGTCCAATATGCCCACAATGCTCCATCCAATTTCTTCGACCAATCTTTACCTCCCTTTTCAACGGTCTTGTTAAGAATGCTCTTGAGCTGCCTATTTGAAGTTTCCGCTTGACCATTGGTTTGTGGGTCTCTATGCTCAATCCCCAACTTGGACAAGTATTTTCTGAAACTATTTCCCGTGAAGTGTGTTCCTCCATCACTTATCAATACTCGCGGGACTCCATAGCGTGAGAATATAATATTTTTGATCATGAATATGGATTCTTCTGTTGAAACTCTTCGACAAGGGATAGCCTCTACCCATATGGATACATAATCATCCATAACTAAAATATGCTCATATCCATTTGAACTAGTGAAGGGCCCCATGAAATTAATTCCCCATACGTCGAATAGATCAATTTGCAAGTTGTAATTTAAAGGCATAGCATTCCTTTGATTTATATTCCCCGTTCTTTGACATTCCGGACAAGAAGCAACATACCTTTTGAGTCTTCATGCATTTCTGGCCAATAGAATCCACTAGCCCATACTTTTGCTTGAGTCCTGAAATGTCCATAGTGTCCTAAATATTCGCCTGAGTGACACTTCCTCAATATTTCAGCTCTTTCATCTCTTGGTATACACCTTCATAAGACTCCATCCGCTCCAAGTCTAAAGAGGTAAGGTGCATCTCAATAATATTTTCGGCTCTCGACGATCACTCTCCTTTGAGCGTTCCCATCCAAATGATCAAGTGGCATCTTTCGTATGGCTCGAATAATGTTGATCATCCAAGTATCTTTGTCAAGGATGTGATAGAGGTGATCATCTCTCATCTTATCTTCAATAGGCTCTTTATCATCCTCACGATTCATCCTTGATAAATGGTCAGCCACAACATTTTCGGACCCCTTTTTGTCCCGAATCTCCACATCAAATTCTTGCAAGAGAAGGATCCATCGAATCAACCTTGGCTTGGCATCTTTTTTAGACAAGAGATACTTGATCGCCGCATGATCGGTGTAGACAATCACTTTAGAATTCACAATATATTATCTGAATTTTTCAAAGGCAAACACTACCGCGAGCAATTCCTTCTCCGTTGTTGCATAATTTAATTGAGCTCCATTAAGGGTTTTGCTAGCATAGTAAATAGCGTGTACCTTGCCTTCCTTTCGTTGTCCCAACACCGCTCCAACGGCATAGTCACTAGCGTCGCACATTATCTCAAAAGGTTGACTCCAATCGGGCGGTTGAATGACGGGTGCGGTTACGAGAGCTCTCTTTAATGTCCGGAATGCCGCCAATCACTTGTCATTGAAATTGAATGGCACATCTTTTTGGAGGAGATTAGTCAACCACTTGGTGATCTTCGAGAAATCCTTGATAAATCTTCTATAGAATCCCGCATGGCCCAAGAAACTCCTCAAAGACTTGACATCCGTCGGTGGTGGAAGCTTTTCAACCGTTTCAACCTTAGCCTTGTCCACCTCAATCCCTCTCTCGGATATCACGTGTCCCAATACTATACCTTGCTTTACCATAAAGTGGCATTTCTCTCAATTGAGCACCAAGTCAACCTCCGCACATTTCATGAGAACCTCGTCCAAATTTGCCAAGCAATCCGCAAAAGTTTTACCATAGACGGAGAAATCATCCATAAATACCTCAACAATTTCCTCGATGAACTCCGAAAATACCGCCATCATACATTGTTGAAAAGAGGCTAGAGCATTGCATAAACCGAAAGGCATTCTTCTATACGCAAATGTTCCATAAGGGCAAGTGAATGTTGTCTTATGTTGATCATCCGGGTGAATAGGTATTTGCATGAACCTCGAGTACCCATCAAGAAAGCAAAAATACGCATGATTTGCAAACCTCTCAAGCATCTCGTCGATGAACGGTAGGGGGAAGTGATCCTTCTTCGTTGCTTTATTCTATTTCCGGTAGTCAATACACATCCTCCATCCGGTCACGGTTCTTTGCGGTATCAATTCATTCTTCTCATTCTTCACCACGATCAAACCTCTTTTCTTAGGCACACAATGTACGGGGCTCACCCATTCGCTATGCGGCACCGGGTAGATGATTCCGGCATCCAACAACTTGATAACCTCCTTCTTCACCACCTCTCGCATGGCATGTGTTAACCTCCTTTGATGGTCCACTACGGGCTTGCATTGATCCTCCATTGGTATGTGGTGAGTGCAAAATGCTGGGCTAAGTCCTTCAAGGTCATTTATCGAATATCCCATCACTTTCTTGTGCTTCTTCAATAATTTCAGCAACATATCATTCTCCTCGGGACTCAATTCGTCACTCACAATCACAGGATAAGTCTTGTCCGGCCCCAAAAATTCATATTTCAATCCTTTGGGCAATGGCTTAAGATCCACCTCCGGTACTTGTGGTTCCTCATGTACAATTTCTCCAAGGTCTTCAAATTTATCGTCCTCTAAGCTTCCATCTTGCGGTTCTAGTCCTTTGGTTGCTTCCGCTAACTCTTCATCTAGCTCATCATTAGATTCATTCTCCATTGCTCTTTGTAGCGGATCCCTGAAAGTTTCAACAAAACGAAGGCTCCCTACCTCTTCGTCATCAAGAGGTAGGGGTGACGCAATTCTAGAAGCGGGAAGAAAATTGTATGTGTGATTATCCCCATCAAGATTAATAGTCACTTTTCCTTTTCCGGCATCTAAAACGGCATTAACCAACTTAAGAAAAGGTCTACCAAGAATTACATGATCATTTTTATCATACTAGACATCAACGATGAAGAAATCGGTTGGAATGCTTTTTCGGATATTAAAACTTCTAGGTCACGAGCAATTCCTAGAGGTTTAACAATTCTACCATCTCCCATAATTAATTTAGTAGAGGTTGGAACTAGGTCAATGGTGTGATCATGAATTTCATCAAAGATTTTAGAAGACAAGACACTTACTTGTGCTCCAATGTCGCATAACGCCTTACAATTAATGTTGTTGACCTTGCAATCTATACGCGGCGATGTCTTCTCTTCTTCATCGGATCCTATGGCAAAAATTTCAGTGAGGCGGGCGAATGGTGACGCCTCGGGCTTGATTCCCATAATTCTTTTAGCTTCGGCCACATGGTCCGGATCAACTTCTTCTTCGCTAAAGAGTTTTTGAAGGACCTCCCCGGTTGTCTCTAGGTTGTACGGATGTTCCACTTGTTTTTCCGGCGGGAAGTCCATCTCCAAAGCCTTTGCCATTCTCTTTTGATTAGGGAACGGTCTTCTCTTGTCAAAGATTTCTCCAAAATCAAGTGGGATCCAATCCATTTGCTCGAACTCCCTTAGTGGCTTCGCGCTCGACATAGTTCTTTCACTTGCTTTGCTTGTCTCGGCGTGATCACTCTCCGGGATAGTTCTAGTTTCCTCATGTTTGGCTACTTCAACCTTTTTCAGGATTGGTTCCTATTTCTTCTCTTCCGGGGCCGTATTTCTGAAAATTGCAGCAAGTGGTCCTACACTTGTGTCACATTCTGACTTTCCCGAAAGTCGTATTTCCCAATCTCTTCGCATGGCTGCCGCTTTGCTTATTTTTTGTAGAAGTTTGGCAGCTTCCGTGAGTGTTTTCTCCATGAGATCCCCTCCTGCACACATTTGAACGTATTCCATGCAACTAGGGGTTAGGGAAAAAAAGAATGTATGCAATAGTACGTCATCAGGAAATCCAAGTCTTGGTCCTTGTTCAACTAGCTCGTTGAATCGATTCCACGCTTGATCAATCCCCTCTTCTTCTCCTTACTTGAAAGTTATCACTTGCCTCCTTATATGTTGAATCTTGCTTATAGGGAAAAACTTGGCACAAAATTTCTTTATCAATTGATTCTAATTTCTCACGGCTTCGAAGGACGCAAATGAATACCACTTTGTTGCTTCATCAGCAAGTGAATAGGGAAAAAGATTCCATTTAAACCAAGTATCGGGAACTCCCTCTTGTCGTACTGTATTGCACAACGTCATGAAGCGCTGGATATGTCTATATGGATTGTCCGTCTCCATCCCTCGGAATGGATTAGTTGCTGCAATCTCGATGATTCGAGCCTTGATTTCGTACCTTGTCGCTTTGAGAATTGAATCCGACTCTTGTACCTTGATATCCTCACATCGAGGGCTAGCATAGCCCCTTAGCGATTTTTTCGGTTCCTCCAAAGGATTTCCAACAAACGCCATCTAGACAATAAAAAAAACAAAAGAGTGTTTTTCTAGAACACAAAGGTTAGGTGTTAGTAATCAACAAAATCAATGAGAGATTAAACGAAGTAAACTGGCTTGCTCCCCGGCAATGGCACCAGAAAAAGGGGCTTGTTGACGGTTCGAAACCGTGTTCAACTTCACCGCAAGTACACGGAGAGATTGGTGCCTTTTTCACCAAGGGAGGGGACCCCCAAGGTTCTTGTCAATCCACAAAGGAAGGGAATTACTTGCGTTTAACCTAACACTAACTTAGTTGATTAAGGACTTTATGATGTAAAGATTAATCTATAAAGTAAAGACAAACTAACCCTAGATTATGTTAAAGAGAGAGAAAGGTGGTTCACGAGTATGAAGAACGTATGCCCATGGATTCTAGGTACTTGAGATGCAATCACCCAAAACATGATGAAACCCCGATCCAATCTATCTAAGCATGTAAACAAAGAATTAGGCGTTTCCCTTCCCTCGTACATGTCACTACACGAAGGTAATCGATACTAATCCTAATGAACACGGTATGTTGATGTGATCTACGGGAGCAACCCCGAAGGCATGGTGGTTAACCTTAAACATTAAGAATCATCAACAAGAAGGTACGATAGATATAAGATCCAAACAAGAGTGGGTGACTACATATCAAGATCCATTACAACTCCATCGACAAACGATTACTTTACCCCATCAAGGCGCTAGGCATGGCACCGTTGAACATGGTGGATGCCCCCGATGGAGTCCGTTTCTCGGTGTCCTTCAACTCCGGCGGCGCCGTGGCAGGGTCTCGGCGTCCTCCTTTCTCGTGGTGACCTCCCTTGACCTCGGTGATGATCCTCTTGAATCCTCACCCTCTCGATCAACCCTCTTCCTTGTGGTTGATCTCCCGAGGCTTCTCTGGTCGTCTTTCGCAAATGGCTCCCCTCCCCAAACAATTAGGGTTCCGCGATCTTATCACCGAAGAAAGGCGGCGGTGAACCGACCCCGAAAGGGGGTGAGCCGACCGGCTTGGCCCATTCCCAGCCCGGTTCACCTCTGTCTTTTGCCACGTGTCATCTTTTGCACTTTGGGGTTTTTCCTCCGTCAGATATGGGCTTTGGACGTCGTTATCCCCGCGACCAAGTTAAGGGGTCTTTACGCATGATCTTCCGGTCTTTTCACCTTCGTCCTCGGAGATTCTTCATTGAAGCACATTAATCCTTGCCACCTTTGGAGTCAAGTTCACGCACGGTCAGAGCCTCTCGATCATCATGTAAATCGTCCACCGAACCGAGTACATCTCTTCTCATTTAGTGCATGAATTCCTGCGTAAACATTATACTCCAAAACACACATCCAACGATGAACTTGTTATATCATTAGTATGCCTAGTGGCGGGTTAGTTCCAAAATGAAATCCAAACTATAACATATTTAAGAAAATACTGCTTTGGCCATTGTTTCTTCCAAAACTGTTAAGGACGGAGTGGATGATTGGAGAAAGTCTTTAATTACATATTTACAGGATCCTAAAGGTACAAGTGATAGAAAAGTCCAACGATGGCCTCTTAAATTTGTTTTGGATAATGATTAGTTGTATCGTCGGACCGCAGATGATTTGCTTTTAAAGTGTTTGGGTCCTGATCAAGCGAGGCTAGCTATGGCAGAAGTTCATGAAGGGATTTGTGGTACTCATCAATCGGCTCCTGAGACGAAGTGGCTTCTCAGGAGAGCTTGTTTTTATTGGCCTACTATGATAGCCGATTGTTTTCGGTATTACAAAGGATGTGAAGAGTGCCAAAAGCATGAGGATATTCAGTTGGTACCTGCTGCGTTGATGCATCCGATTATTAAGCCTTGGCCTTTTAGAGGATGGGGTTTGGACTTTGTTGGCAAGATTCATCCACCTTCGTCGAAAGGGCATTATTTTGTGATCGTGGCTACTGATTATTTTACCAAGTGGACTGAAGCAATCCCTCTCAAGAATATGACACATCGAGAGGTAATTGAGTTTATTACAGAGCATATTATTCATATATTTGGTATTCCACAAACTTCGACTACGGATCAGGTACTTCATTTATTGCTAAAGAGGTGCGTGATTTTGTCAATTCCTATGGTATTAAGTTGCTCAATTCATCTTCGTATTATGCTCAAGCTAATGGTCAAGCCGAGTCTAGCAATAAAACTTTGATTAAGCTCATTAAGAAGAAGATAGAAGATAATCCTAGGAGATGGCATGAGGTATTATCTGAAGCTTTATGGGCTCATCATATTTCTAGAAATGGTGCTACTAAAGTTGCTCCATATGAGCTTGTGTATGGTCAAGATGTCGTTTTACCCGTTGAGGTGAATCTAGGCGCATAAAGACTTGCAAAGCAGAATGATCTTGATTTTGATACATATTATGCTTTGATGATGGATAATGTTGATGAAGTGACCGATAAGCGATTGGAGGCTTTAGAAGCAATTAAGAATGACAAAAGACGAGTTGCTAGAGCATACAATAAAAAGGTAAAAGCCAAATGTTTTCAGGTAGGTGATTTGATTTGGAAGCCTATTCTACCTATAGGGTCTAAGAGCAACAAGTTCGGCAAGTGGTCTCCAAGTTGGAAGGGGTCGTACAAGATTGTGAGAGTTTGCTCTGGAAATTCTTATATGGTGGAAACTTTGCAAGGACAGCAGCTACCTCGGGCTCTCAATGGAAGATATTTGAAGAAATTCTACCCAAGTGTGTGGCAAGACGCTTGAAGAGGATATGGCCGGTTTTTAGTAAAAATCACCCTTAGTACAAAAATGGCCAGTGAAGTGTCACATCGTCCTTAGATTTATTTTTTAGCACACAAGCTTTACTAGATTCATTCACCTTCGTCGAAAGGGTATTGTTTTGTGATGGTGGCTACTGATTGTTTTACCAAGTGGACTTAAGCAATCCCTCTCAAGAATATGACACATCAAGAGGTAATTGAGTTTATTACAGAGCATATTATCCATAGATTTGGTATTCCACAAACTTTAACTACGGATCAAGGTACTTCATTTATTGCTAAAGAGGTGCGTGATTTTGTCAATTCCTATGGTATTAAGTTACTCAATTCATCTCTGTATTATGCTCAAGCTAATGGTCAAGCCGAGTCTAGCAATAAAACTTTGATTAAGCTCATTAAGAAGAAAATTGAAGATAATCCTAAGAGATGGCATTAGGTATTATCTGAAGCTTTATGGGCTCATCGTATTTCTAGACATGGTGCTACTAAAGTTACTCCATATGAGCTTGTGTATGGTCAAGAGGTCGTTTTACCCGTTGAGGTGAATCTAGGCGCATATAGACTTGCAAAGCAGAATGATCTTGATTTTGATACATATTATGCTTTGATGATGGCTAATGTTGATGAAGTGACTGATAAGCGATTGGAGGTTTTAGAAGCAATTGACAAGGACAAAAGATGAGTTGTTAGAGCATACAACAAAAAGGTAAAAGCCAAATCTTGTCAGGTAGGTGATTTGATTTGGAAAACTATTCTACCTATAGGGTCTAAGAGCAACAAGTTCGGCATGTGGTCTCCAAGTTGGGAGGGGCCGTACAAGATTGTGAGAGTTTGCTCTGGAAATTCTTATATGGTGGAAACTTTGCAAGGACAACAGCTACCTCGCGCTCTCAATGGAAGATATTTGAAGAAATTCTACCCAAGTGTGTGGCAAGACGCTTGAAGAGAATATGGCCGATTTTTAATAACAATCGCCCTTAGTACAAAAATGGCCGGTGAAGTGTCACATCGTCCTTAGATTTATTTTTTAGCACGCAAGCTTTACTAAAAAAAGGGGGCGTATATTGACACCTAAATTTGGTAAAAGCCGGATCAGGCTGGACCAAGCGGTCAGACCGGGTTGCACGGGCGGTCTGACCGCGTGGTCCAGTAGCCGGTTCGGCACAGAGGTAGTCAGGCGGTCTGACCGCGTCTGGCAAGCGATCTGACCGAGTTCCCCCGAGTCCGACTTGAATTAGGAGTTTTGGATAGTTCCGAGTTGTAATAAGTTCCTTGCAGGGCAAGACCTCCCCTATAAATATAAAGAGCCGTGGCTGATTGAGACCTATCATCCAATCGAAAAAATCAATTTTACTACTTTTATCTCCAAACTCTAGCTTTTCTAACCTCATTGCTCTCCTCTTTCGTCTCCATGGCGGTTGAGGAAGTTCTGAGTGGCCTTGCCGACCTCACGACAACACTAGGTGCGTTTCTCCCGACGGGGTCCCTCCCGAAGTGACGAACTCAGGTTTTCGGCGACGCTCCTGTCCAAGACGGTCTGACCGCGTCCCCCAGGCGGTCTGACCGGCCCGTGCCGAGTGTTTCGACGAGTTGATTTTCGACGTCCGCGCGATCTAACGCACTCATGTGTTCGACCAGAAAAAGCGTCAACACTAGTTTTATTTCTACTTTAGTCACACGGTCGTTTGCTGGACCTTCCGTCGACTAAACATTTCCATTCTTGACAAGTTGGTGTACTTAGTTAAAAGCTGGAGGATCGAGGATGATCCTTCCTCGTTGAAGAGAGATTATTTTATATTGGAGAAGAACCGAAAAGGTTTTTTGTTGACAACTACAAACTTAATGTATTAAGTAGTCAATCTTACAGGAAGGTTCCCCAAAGAAAACTAAATTACATCAAGGTCCAAAGACCAGATAAGAAGAACATCATAAGTACAGTTCTCCTAGTGGGCTCATAAAATCTTTTAATCGGTGAATAACGCTGAAACGAAGAGACTATAGTCTGTTTAGCAGATATTCTGGTTATTTGTATGACTAATTTGTTTTGAGAGAAAAATATTGTACACTAATTTGAACCACTGATTTGTTAGAAAAACATTACGTAAGAAGTCAAAACTAGAGAAGCAAAACAAAGCTCTGCGTCTCATAGCGCTAGTCTCGCTCGAGGTAGCTCCCTCTTTCACGCACGATTTCTAGAGCAATGTGAAGTATTGTGCAAAGCTCCTTTTAGTTTTTAATGTAGCTATTTCAAATCGAAGAGAGCGGCTCCTGTTCTTGAAGAGGGGTTAACGGTGTCAAATTTGCTATGAAAAGACAAAATTACCGGTGTGAATTTGCCCTTACTATTTTGATTGAGTTCTTTGTGATTTTACCCCTATTTGGGTAAAGAATATGAGCAGTACTTCCACACATTTTTTCATTCTGACATATATTGACATCCTAACAAATATTGACATCACTGTCATTCTGCCGTAGCAGGGGGAGGTGGTGCAGCCGTGCAGCTCTACAAGTCCTGCAACATCAGCGCCATGCGCATCTACCACCCAGGCCCGGCCCTAGGGGTGGGGGGGTGGCCGGGGCGCTCGTCCCAGGCCCAAAAAATGGATGGGCCCCCCAAGTACTAGTACGTAGTTACCTATAGGTAGAATACGCCAGGCTGCACCGCGTCCAGCGCCGTTCCGACTCCGCACGCGAGTCCGCGTGTCTCCCTGACTTCCGCACGACCGCACCTCGCGTGACTCGAGGCGCACCCGCGAGGGCCTGGCGGCGGCGGCGGCAATCAGCGACAGCGATCAGGCAGATCAGCCATCAGGAGAGGTGCGCAATCAAATCGAAAAGAATTTTCAATGTTTCTTCTCTTGACTCCTGAATCCTCATCTGATCGCCTATAATCATCTTCCCTCGGGCAGTCAGGGTCTCGTCTCATCAGTCATCACCAGTCATACCTTCCTTCATACTTGTTCGGCACCGCACTTCGGATCAACAAGGTACTATAATCAAATTTATTTACTAGTTGTTTTTCACTTGATCTCAACTTTATTAAATCATAGTTATTGATTCATTCTTTAATTTTTTTAACAGTATCATGTCATCAAGAAAGTATCCATCTGGTAATGACAAAAGAAAGGCGAAAAAGCGGAGAGATGATTTGGCTGAATCATTGAGGGGGTCTCTTGATAAATTTCTTAAGAACAAAACAAGCAATTCAAGAGATCCAGATGCATTGGCGATAGTTGCTGTGGAGGAACCGGCTGATGCTAATCACGAAGATCAGGCCCATGTGGAGGATGATGTTGACATCAACATGGATGAACATAATGTGAGTGATCATGAGCATGTATTTAATTCGAATGATACAGAGCCTACTATTGTTGATGAGGATCCAGTTTCTATTGATATTTATGATCCAAGAAATTGGGATACACTTGATAACAAAGCAAGGGATATATTAGTAGAGAAGGGGCCTATAAGAGAAGAGAATCTAGAATTCCCTAAGGATGCCAATGCCAGACATTTTTCCTATGCCTATTACTCTAGAAAAATGAGCAATGGAGAGGTACATGATAGAAAATGGTTAGTTTATTGCAAACACTTGGATAGAGCATTTTGCTTCTGTTGTAAGCTTTTTAGTTTAGACAAATGCAAGAGTTCATTGGGGAATGAGGGATATAGAAATTGGAAGCATATCAATGAGAGGTTAAGGGAGCATGAAATTAGTTTGGAGCACATTAACAATATGACCTCATGGAACCAGATGAGAATTAATCTAAGTAAACAAAAAACAATTGACAAAGAGCTTCACAGACAGATCTCAGAGGAGAAAGCACGGTTAAGGAAAGTGTTATTAAGAATAGTTGCCATTGTGAAATTTCTTAGTAAACGTAATTTGGCTTTTAGAGGATCTAATGAGTAGCTTTACAATGATCAAAATGAGAATTTTTTAGCTTGTTGTGAGATGGTTGCAGAATTTGATCCGGTAATGCAAGACCATCTTAGGCGTATTCAAAACAAAGATATTAATCATCATTATTTGAGCCACAAAATTCAGAATGAGTTGATTTGTCTGATGGCCTTTGATATTACAAATGCTATAATCAAGATTGTTAGAAGAGCCAAATATTTCTCTGTTATTCTTGATTATACCCCTGATGTCAGTCACCAAGAACAAATGAGTTTATTAGTTCGATGTGTTATCATGGTTGATGGTAAAATTAAAATAGAGGAATACTTTCTTGGTTTCTTGAAGGTACATGACACCTCTGGTCATGGGCTTTTCAATGTATTGGTTGATGCTATTAAGTCATTTGGTCTTGATGTTGATGACATTCGAGGACAAGGTTATGATAATGGTTCTAATATGAAAGGAAAACACAAGGGGGTTCAGAACCGGTTGCTTCAAATTAATCCAAGAGCTAAATTTATGCCATGTGCTTGTCATAGTCTTAATCTTACTCTTAGTGATATGGCAAAGTCTTGCACAAAAGCTGTCACTTTTTTTGGAATTGTGCAACGCATATATGTTTTATTTGCTGATTCTACCAAAAGATGGAAGTTTTTGCTTGATTATGTTGATGGTCTAACTGTGAAATCGTTATGCAACACACGTTGGGAGAGTAGGATTAAAAGTGTTGCAGCAATTAGATATCAAGCTCCTCAGCTAAGGGCGGCTTTACTTGCATTAAGTGAAGATTCTGAAGTTGAATCCAAGGATAGAAGTGACACAAAGAATTTATTTGATGCGCTTGGCAGCTTTGAATTTATTTTTGGCATGGTTATTTGGCATGACATTCTATTTGTTGTCAATAAAGTGAGCAAAAAATTGCAGTCATCATCTATGTGCATTGCTTCTGCCATGCAACAGATAAAAGGCATCATGGGTTACTTTGAGAGCTATAGGAATGATGGGTTTGAGTCTAGTATGATAATTGCTAAAGAAATTGCATCTGAATTGGGTGTTCAGCCATCATTTCCTGTAAAGTGTCATGGTCTTAGAAAGAAACAGTTTGATGAAAGTAACAGTGAGGAAGTCAACTTGCAACCTGAGGATGATTTTAAAGCTTTTTACTTTCTGGTTTTGATTGATATTGCAAAAGTATCATTGCAAAAGAGATTTGATGAACTTGAAGAATTTAATGAGATATTTGGATTTTTAATGAGTTCACAAAACTTGAAGTCCTTGGATGATTCTGAGCTAAATTTGTGTTGCACAACATTGGTAATAGCTTTCTCTCATAATGGCTCATCTGACATTGATTTAAATGAACTATTTTATGAGCTAAAGATTCTGCAGTCTGCTTTGCCAGATAGAGAAATGACAGCTATGGAGATATTTGAGTTTGTTACAGAAAGTGATTGTTATCCTAGTACTTCTATTGCTTATCGCATCTTGTGTACTATGCCAGTGACTGTGGCATCAGCTGAAAGAAGCTTCTCAAAATTGAAATTGTTGAAGAACTATTTGAGATCTACAATGTCACAAGAGAGGTTGAATGGATTGGCAACATTATGCATTGAGAAGGGATTGTTGGATGGAATTGATATTGAAACTATCATCACAGACTTCGCATCAAGGAATGTTACACGAAATTTTTGAGGTAACTCAATATGTATACACATTAATTCATATGAATATTGCTTTTGCATTCAGTTAATTGCTTGTTAGTATCCATTGAAAAATATGTGTATACTACCAACGGCTAGTATTAGTAGTATTACTGTTTTCGTATAAAAGGTCCAAAAATTTTAGCTTCGTCCCAGGTCCTCAAATACGTAGGATCGGCGCTGCTACCACCCAGACCCGGAGGCCCTCGCGGCACTGTGCGGCAGCGGCATTACCCTCGTCCTCGACATGGGCGGCGTGGACGCGGTCCGCGCCCTCGCCGGCAGCCCGACGTCGGAGCTCCTGGAGGCCGCGCCTAGCCCGTAGCTGGCGTCGCAGCTCCTGGAGGCCGCGCCTCCCGCACGGCCGGGGCCACGGCCCCTTGCGCGCAGGCCAAGCTCGGAGCCGCGCAGGTCCGCCACCCGCATGGATGGCCTCCAGTCACGGGCCGTCGGGGACTAGGGTTTCGCGGGGTTAGGCAACCATGCACCTCGATGCGGATGGATAGGCCGAAACGGTGAGGGAGGAGCCTTGCGCTGGATGGATAAGGTCACGAGGGTAGTTACGTCTTTTCCCATGACATTTAGTCTTTTTATTGTTTCTTTCATTTTTTTCAAGTGGTAATCACTTGATGGAGTTACAGCCAGGGGCAGACGGAGGTTATGATTTCAAATAGCAGGGTCAAAATCGCAAAGTTGAAAAAATAGAGACAAAATCACCATTACACTACATAGCAGGGACAAGATCACCAATCGACCAAAGAAGTTTTACACTTTTTCTCTCCATTTACTGTTGGTCAGACCCATTAGCTTTTAAACAATTCAATATTCCTTTTCTATTTTTCTCCGGACCCATAAAACTCCACACTCTTTTCCCATCATTATTTTCTCGGTCCACGAGCTGCCATCCAACCCATCATTCCGTCCGAGTTTGGAGCTCAACCAGCCCCGCTACGTGGCCATGTTTTCGTGTCCGTGCGATCGTCCTAATCCGACGGTCCTGGTCTTGCCAGCTGTGCGTGCGAATTTGCAAAAAAGTTCTTGGATTTGTTCATTATTCTAAACTGGATCTAGAGGAGCCCTTCTACTACAGTAAACACGTTTAATGTTTTTGCAGAAAACCCCTCGTGTTCCAAAATATTTCTCTACCAAGAAGGCGAAATTCTGATTTCGCGGTCATTTTTCAAAAAACCGCCCGCCTGCTCATTTGCGAGAACCCCCCACCGATCCACCACCGCCCCCTCCCCCGTCTTATCCCTTCCCTCCTCCTCCCTCCCACGCCGCACATCCCCAGCAACGCCGCGCCGCCGCCCGCCGTCTTCACCACCGCCGCCCACGGTCTCCCTTTTCTTCGTCGCACATCCCCGGCCCAAACCGCTCCCTTCCGTTTCTTTCCTCCTCCTCCCTCTTTTGTGCTCCCTCCCCAACCTGTGCCCGGCGGAAACCCTTGCCAACGGCGCGTGCTCTCCCCGACGGCGGCGCGACCCTCCCCTGCCAGATCTGGCCGGCGGCCTGCCTCCTCACCCTTCCCTCCGTGCGGATCGGCTACTGGAGGTTGTACACGGGGATGTCCGCGGAGAACATCAAGTGCGTGCTGCTTGCGCTCTCCTCCAGCTTCTTCATCGGCCAGCTTCATCGTCAAGAAGAAAGGGCTCAAGAAGGCCGCCGCGGTCGGCGTCCGAGCAGGTGAGGCTCTGTCGGGCGCCTCTGGTTCTGTCTGTGTCTCTGCTTGGGACCCGGTAGCTTACCTCCCACTGCAGCGGATGTTGACATCGACGAAGCCCAGCAACTGCTTGAGGAAATACTTCTAAAGCTCAGTCAGTCAGTACACTTCCCGATTTGTTGCGTGAAGTCAGAATTTGTAGTTATTTTTTCCCAATGGACCAGCTCAAATATGTGATATTCTTGGGTTATTTTATGTATTATTAATCGACAACTGTTCCAAATCAGATGAACAATGATCGTGGGCAAAAAAGTGAGGTCATGCTGGACACTATAGGCAGAGCAGTGGTGATTTACAACAGCCAGTAGGGAGATACTAAGAGGTAAAATACTTAGGACTTCATTTATTACGAATTTTAATTCTTATCATTACCTTCTATGGTTCCTGGTGGCTAATTACAATGGTAGTAGGTTGGGTTTAAATGTACATTACTTATCCTTATATGGAATTTATAGGACTAAACATTTCATTACACAGCTATGCATGGCTTGTACTAGCTGATGGTGACACTTAAAACTGAAATGGATGACAATAGTATATTGGTCAAGTTATTAGCCTACTTGATACCACATGTTTTTATCTTGGTGCTTCCTCCTGGAACATTTGGTTTACAAGTGTTCGGAGTATGTGCTTTTTATTTTGTTCCACTGTAAGGTTAAACTGTTATGCTGATTATGTTAGGTGAGGACAAAATCTATTCTTCTGTTTGATAATAGAATTTACAACTATGATGCAACTGGTTTTGCTATTACTGGTTCTGCCACTGTTGATGGTGTTCTCATTGGAAGGAATAGTACAAGTTGTTCCCTCCGTGGACCATAGAATGTGGTGTTTGGTGGGTTAATTGGTGAATCAACAGGTGGACGACAAACTTCCCGAACATGAGATTGTTTTGACTCGAAAAAGGGGTGGGTTGCACATTTTATACTGGTAATTCAAACCCGATGCTTGCTTCATGTATTACATTATGGCGGCAAATGTATTTCCATGTGGATATATACTGATTGCTCAGGCCGACACCAGCTGTTTCTTATGGTTTCAATGCACCCAGGAGGCTTGTTTCTTCTGAGATAAGTAAAGTTAACTCTATGGTCAGGGGCAATCTGTTGTAGTTAATAGTTTAGTTATCTTTGGCACTGCATGCGCAAATGTATTTTCACTAGATCGCTGCACTCACCAGTCTGTTGTAGTTAATATATGGTTCATTCACCACAAAATGCAGTGTAAATAGATATTTTATATCACAAAACTGTTTGTAACTCCTAATTGTACTATGGTCTATTTGGAGTTTTCTGCAAGCTGCAGGCTTTTGCTACAATTATTGTTAATGCTGTCTCGCTACATGGTTGTCAACTATTTTAGTGATATTTCATTTTAAAATATTGGATGCATGTTAGTTACAGAAATTTCAAGATTTATGAAGTAGCATTCGGCATGACCACATGAGGTACGATTGTGTCAACTCACAAAGATTGACTTGCATGCCTTAACAATTGCTGGGTCTACTGGGCAAGTTTTGAACTCCAATGTGCTATATACATGTCGATTTCAAGACTTGCAGACATCATAATGAAAGGAATCATCTCTTTTATCGCATCCTGTTCTCTCTTTCCTCTTTATACTATGTGCGGAAATTTCATTTGAAATAAAATTTTGGGATGTGCATTTTTTTTGCTGACATGGTCAATTTAGTATCCTACCCACTGACAGTTTCATTCACTGCCAGACGTGGAAATACATCCTGCTATAAAGAAGAATTTCTGAGATCTAGAGAATTGACCAAGTTACGTCCTTGTTAGATATACATGGTATAATTTTATCTGCCCTTTTTCTGAATGTTTATAAATGTAAGCTTCTGCAATAGCCTTTGTCAACTTTGAAGAAAGCCGTAACACTTGAATTCTTATTTTTAATTTTTGCTCTGGGAAGAGCATCGGAGATAGATGTTGCTGGAGGGTTTTACGTGTTATTTGGATCTGGTGAGTTCATACGTTAATTCAAATAGCTTTTGCGTTGGTGTGATTGACCAAACAATTTATGATATCATTTGTTCTGATATATGCATAAATTTGTTGTAACCTAATTATTTGTCACTCGAACGTGCAGGGCTTGTTCTGTCCTTTATCCTTTTTGCCATCTATGTCCTACAACCATCTCAAGAAAAGTTGACAAGGTAAGTTCTATGTATTTAATATGTTTACGGGATTCTGAATAATAAGTGGTTCTCCTAAAAAATTGATAATCTTTGGGATTTTGTCCAAAGCCTCCCTATCCATGTAGGACCATATGGTAAAACCAATCTTTAAGAGTCAGCATCTGTAATTCTAGGAATTATAGGTTCTCAAGATAGTGAGGTTGAAAAAATTAGCAAGATTAGTTAACACCAGCACCACTGCAATATTCCATTTTTACCATGTTGTATGAGCAAGGATCTTTGCTAATCAGCAATACTGTCGGACAAAACAACGTTGAAAACGTGTTGACACCACACCATTCTGCCTTGCAGGTTTGTGCGTAGAGCAGTTGCAGATAGTAACCTGCCAGTGGGTGAAGTTGCAAAGGTCGAGTGACTTATGCACAATGAGATGTCATGTCGTCCACTCATTTTCACACTAATCAGAAGACCAACAAGAGATGCTCGAACTGGAGACATCTGAAGATCCAGTATATTCTTTCTTGTGCATCGTCGTAATACAAGAAAAGTGGAGAAAGATGAAACATAGGATCCTCAGCATCACATTTTTGACCAGACTTGAGTTTTAGTGCTTAGTATCCCGTTACATAGTGAGTTTGGGAGTGGATAATTTTTTGGGGGGTTTATGTGGGTTTTGTAGAATATGTAATGGAAAATACTGAAACTGCTGGCCAGATGTGTACGATTCGCCTTTCTGCTCTACAATCAAGATATTTTATTTTGACAAATACCAAAGTGACCACTGTAATGACCATTTTAAAAAAAAAACTCCTTTGAAGTATTGCATCAGTAGTGACATGCATTTGTTTGGATAGTCGTCTCCACTCCAGCTGCTTCCATGTAATTATTTAAGTTGTAACCATAGTTTTAATAACAGCTGATTTACTTCTCTTCCTACTACTTCACAAGAAAAAAAAGGCACACAAACCTCTTTGAAATTAATGCTCGTGCAACTATCTAATTAATATTATCTTGTATTTTACACAACATAATATCCTAAACACCAACACATTTTATTATAATTCACCGTAGCTTTTAAATTAAAACTTTGTCGTATCCATTGGCGCGCCGGAGGCGCACCGCAATCTCTAGTATTGTAGAAAGTGATCGTCGCACATTGCTGCGACAAGCTGCGCTCTCTCCCCTCCCTTCTCTCCTCCACGTCACTCCACCTGATGAGCTGTCCGTCGTTATGACAAGTTATTAGACCTACTCTAATACCGGAACCATTGGAGAGAGCCTAAGCGGTCTCTACGGAGAAAAAAAGATTCTTCCCTACTGCTGTGCTAGGGCCAGTTTTAGTGCAAGTTTCATGAACACAGGTACCTAGACTGAAAACTAGGTAAATGTGTCGGTGGAGTTTCTTTTTTTGAGCGAACACTGTGGGGGCAAAACCCCTCGGCAACAGAAAAAATATATTACAAAAGTAAAGAATACTTACAACAACAACCACCTAACCAGAAGTTAGGCAAGCAAGAACAGAACAAAACAAAGGAGGGGGGGGGGGGGGGGCTACGACAGAGACATGACTGCTAGCACAACACAGCAAAACTGCTACAGAAAAGAGCAAGGGGCCCGAGGCACATCCTTGTAGGGGAAGAGACCACGAAACATTGGAGGAAGCTAAAGGGATTCAAGCCAAGAAGTAATGGAGGCGTGAAATTCGCTCTTAATTCTAATCAAATGTTCCAGAACTTCACTTCTGGTCGATCAAGGCTGTCTTCTGGTCGCTCTGGTAGTGATGGGCCAACGTGGAGGAAGGATGAGGCGAGTAGGCAGAAGGAGAAGGAGGCTTCGGCGGGCTCTGATGGTGAAGAAGTGAACAACCCGATCAAGCAGGGTGCCCCGGTGCACAAACATTCACTTCCAGGGCGTACTTTAGTTCTGGTGGAGGAGGGGAAAAAGAAGGCTGGCGAGGAGAAGGGTGCAGACAGCCCTAATCAAGAGACTGGGGGTCGTACGGAACAGGATATGGTGGTGGACGGCGGCAAGGAAGGGGAGAAAGGAGGTCTTGGGGGGAAAGGGAGAAAGGGGATGTACAAAAAATATAACCGGAGCAAGCAAGCGGGGGTGAAGGGAAAGGCTGGAGATGAGGGTGAGGCGGTGACGGGGAAGAAGCGAACAGGTGATGATTTGATGGAGATGGAGGAGCAGGGAGTGAGGGGAGATGAGGAGGAGGGGGTTCACAAAAAACTAAAGACAGCGGGGCTGGCGGACCAGCCCTGCGGGAACCAATGAAGATAGTGAGTTGGAACTGCCGGGGCCTGGGCAACGGCCCGGCAGTTCGGGGGCTTCTGGATCTCCAGAAGTCAGAGAGGGTGGATGTTCTTTTCCTGTCGGAAACTAAATTAGACAGGCGAAGGATGGAGAAATTTCGGTGGATGCTTGGGTTAACAAATATGGTGGTTAAAGAGGCGGTAGGACAGGGGGGGGATGGCAGTGCTTTGGCGGAGAGGAGTCGATGTGACACTACGGGGTATGTCCAGGTATCACATTGATACGGAAATAAAAGATGAGGATGGGTTCATCTGGAGGTTTACTGGTATGTATGGGGAGGCGCAGGCGGACCAAAAAATCAGGACTTGGCAGGATATGAATAGCCTGAATACCGAGCCGGAGAAGCCATGGCTGTGTATGGGTGATTTCAATGAGATACTCTTTTCTCATGAGAAGGAAGGGGGTAGGGCTCGGAGCCAGGTACACATGGATCAGTTTATGGAGGTTTCTTGGAAGCATGTGGGCTGCATGATTTGGGGTTTGAAGGAGACATTTTACATGGCGCAACAACAATCACAATGCTGATGGCTACATTAGGGAGAGGCTGGATAGGGCTGTAGCCAATGACTTATGGCGTATGCATTTCCCGGGAGTTCGAGTAGTGAATGGTGATCCCCGACACTCTGACCATAGGCCGGTGATAGTAGAAACGGAGAGGGCATCGTGGATGGGCAGGAGACGGGAGTCGAACGCACAGTTCCGTTTTGAGGCGAGTTGGCTGGGGGAGGAGAAGTGTGCTGAGGTTGTAGCAGACGCATGGAAGAGTGCCCTTGAAAGAGGTGTAATGTCTACGCAGGCAGCCCTTGGAGTGGTTGCGGGGGGGGGGGGGCTTATGGACTGGAGTAGAAACGTGTTGGGTGACTTGGAGAAGAGGAGGAAAAAATTAAAAGTAGTTTTGGAGAGGTGTAGGAGAGGAGGGATGAGTGGGGAAAATATTGCGAGGGAGGAAATACTACGGTATAGGCTGGAGAAGTTGGAGGAACAAATTGACATATACTGGAGGCAGCGGGCACATGTAAGGTGGCTGAAGAAAGGAGACTGCAATACATCTATCTTTCATGCAGTTTGTTCGGAGAGGAGAAGAAGTAATAGGATAGCGAGGCTGAAGAGAGATGATGGCAGCTGGGTGGAAGGAGAGGAGGAGAAGAGGGAGTTTATATCTAATTATTTTTCCAATCTTTTCAAGTCAAACAATGCTGCTAACACCCAGCAGCTTATTGGTGCGGTTGAGAGGAAGGTGACTAATGAGATGAATGAAAGCCTCACACGGGAGTTTACGGCTGAGGAAATAAAATGTGCACTCGACTCCATTGGTGACATGAAAGCTCCTGGACCGGATGGGATGCCTTCTATTTTTTACAAACGGTTCTGGGAGGTAGTGGGGGGGAAGTTAACAGAAGAAGTGATGCAGGTGCTGAATGGAGGGCTAATTCCTGAAGGGTGGAATGAAACTACGATTGTGTTAATACCGAAGGTGCCAAAGCCGGACAGGATCAAGGACTTGAGGCCGATCAGCTTGTGCAATATCCTGTACAAGATTGTGTCGAAGGTTCTCGCAAACAGGTTGAAGAAGGTACTTCCTAATATTATTTCACCTGCACAAAGCGCTTTTGTTCCTGGTAGGCTGATCTCAGATAATATCTTAATTGCCTATGAGATCACACATTATATGAAGAATAAAAGGAAGGGAAAGGGTGGATATGCAGCAGTAAAATTGGACATGAGCAAAGCATATGACAGGGTGGAGTGGGCTTTTTTGCATGACATGATGGTGAAGCTGGGTTTCTGTCCACAATGGATAAGCTCTATAATGAAGTGTGTATCTTCCGTGTCGTATCGGATTAAGGTCAATGGTGAACTCTCAGATCGGTTTACACCGGAGAGAGGTCTCCGACAAGGGGATCCGTTATCACCATACCTTTTCTTAATATGTGCGGAAGGCTTTTCAGCTTTATTGGAGAAGGCGGAGAGAGAGGGTACACTGAAGGGGGTTAAAGTCTGTCCGGGAGCTCCTAGCGTATCACACTTGCTGTTTGCCGATGACTCGTTGATTTTGTGTCGGGCGAATAGGGGTGATGTACAACAGCTACAAAGTATCTTACAGCTATATGAGGAGTGCTCGGGGCAGGTGATAAATAAGGATAAGTCGGCAATTATGTTCAGTGCAAACACGGGTTCACAAGAGAGAAGAGAAGTGATGCAAGGCTTAGAAATCCAGAAGGAAACTATGAGTGAAAGGTACCTGGGGCTGCCTGTATACATTGGTAAGTCTAGAACGAATGTTTTTGCTTATCTGAAGGAGAGGATCTGGCAGCGGATACAGGGATGGAAGGAGAAGCTGCTATCCAGTGCGGGGAAGGAGGTCCTGATTAAAGCTGTTGCACAAGCCATCCCAACTTTCGCTATGGGCTGTTTTGATATTACCAAAGAGATGTGTGACCAAATTAGTAGAATGATAGCCAGGTATTGGTGGAGCAATCAGGAGGAAGAAAATAAAATGCATTGGATAGGTTGGGAGAAAATGGTTATGCCAAAAGGGCAGGGAGGTTTGGGGTTTAGAGATATTCACACTTTTAATTTGGCAATGCTGGCAAAACAAGGTTGGAGGATCCTCCAGAATCCGGATTCCCTATGTGCGCGGGTTCTACAAGCCAAATATTTCCCAAGTGGCTGTTTGTGGGAAGCAAAAAACACAATTGGGATCTCATACACATGGAGGAGCATTTTAAAAGGGATACAAGTACTGAAGAAGGGTGTGATATGGAGGGTCGGCAACAGAAGAAGCATTAAAATTTGGGAGGACCCTTGGCTGCCAAGGAACTGGTCTAGAAGGCTAATTTCTCCTCGGGGAAGGCATTTTCTCAGCACAGTTGATGAGCTCATTGATCCGGTGTCAGGCCAATGGGATTTCTCTTTGGTAACACAAACCTTTGCTCAGGAGGATGCGAAACTGATTTTATCTATACCTGTGCACACTGACATGGATGATCTGTGGGCTTGGCACTTTGACAGTAAGGGCTGTTTTACTATTAGATCGGCATATAAGGTGCAAAGGGAGTGGGAGTTACGGCGCACCAGTAGGGGTGCACAATCATCAGCACAGGGAGGCGACAGGGAGGAGAAATTTTGGAAGAACCTCTGGAAGATTAACTGCCCGGGGAAAACCAAAGTGTTTTTATTGAGGCTTGCACATAACTCTATTGCACTCAGAATGGGCTTGGAGAGAAGGGGTGTGGAGCTTGATGACACAAAGTGTGTTATGTGTGGGAGGCTGAATGAAGATGGTGGCCACTTATTTCTGAAGTGCAAGTATGTAAAACGGGTTTGGCAAGAGCTGAATTTGGAGAATATCAGAGGTGTGTTAGTAAGCAAACCATCCCCCAAAGAACTGTTACAACACGTATTGGGTCTGAAGGAGAGCGAGCAATTGTAGGTGGTCAATCTCTTGTGGCAATGGTGGTTAGAGAGAAATAGAGTGTGGGAGGGAGAAAGGCCAAGGACACCGTGCGGCCTGGCAGCTATCATAACAAAGCTATCTGTCGAATTTCCGACAATAGGCAGGCAGGGGCATTGTCAGCAGAGCTGTGCGCCTTGTCGCCCGAAGCACTGGAGTAGGCCGGCCAGAGATGTTTACAAGATAAACACTGATGGGTCCTATTCCCCTACTGATGGAGGGGGAGGTTGGGGCTTTGTGATTAGGGACTCTGAAGGACAAGTGATCACGGCGGGAGCTGGCAGATGTGATTTTCTTCTCGATGCCTTCCATTCAGAGGTGTTGGCTTATAAAGCTGGTATCCAGGCTACTAGGGAGTTGGGCATGGAGCACATAGTGGCTGAAACGGACTCGATGTTGCTGAAGAATGCCATGGATTCCAATTCATCTGCATTGGCTCCAACCGGAGGACTCATCCATGAGATCAAGTCGTTGCTGAGTGATTCTTTTCTTTCTTGGAGGTCTTCTTATTGTCCTAGAGAATGTAATAAGGTTGCGCATGTTGTGATAGCGCTGGGGTGTATGTGTCCTCTTGATTCTGTTCTCCGTTGGAACAGCACACCTCCAGGTGTCGAGGACCTGGTAGCTAGAGACTGCTCTAGCTCTTTCAGTTAATGGAAGTTGCTTTCCAATCAAAAAAAAAATGTTCCAGAACTTCAGCTTTGAAAGAGGCTTTCCAGGCTGTTAAACTTGGGGGCTTCTGGTTGAAGATATAATCATTCCTTTCTTTCCAAATAATCCATGAACCAATCATGAAGATTTCCATTAAGTAGGGCTGAGAAAAGTGATGCCTTGCAATGTATATCTTGTGGTGAACATTAGAGTTCTCATCACAAGAGATGCCAAGAGAGAACCACCTACTGATAGCCGAAGGACAGTCGAAAAAAAGATGTTCCATGGATTCTTCAACATTCATGGGGCATAAAGCGCAATTGTAACCTTCCTCTAGTACTTTGTTTCTCCTTTTTAGGATGTTTCATGTGTTTAACCTATCGTTAAGGAGCAGCCAAGCAAAAAAATTTGATTTTTGGGAGACACTTGGTATCCCGGATCCAATGATAGACCTTTCAGGGTGGAGCTCTCGATATTGATATTGATAAAACTTACTGGATGAGTAGTACTGCGTGCCCCAGATAAATGACCATGAGTCTTTGTCTTCAGGGTTAACATGAGGAAGATTGTTTAGCTCGTCTTGCAGGGTAAGAAACTCATTATATGCAGTCCTGGTCATGGGAATCCTGAAGCAGCTAAGGAGGTCAGATGCCTGTCTGAGTTTCCACAAAGAGATGCAAGGGTCTTTAGCAAACTCCAACATACTTGGATAGGACAAAGAGTGGATGGACCCAGCAATAAGATCATCCCAAAACCCAACAGTATCTCCTCTAACTGTATCACAAATGGCAACCCCTCTGTAACTCACATTAAGCCTAAGAATATCCTTCCACCAGAATGAACCTTTCTCCCTTGCTAGATGAGGGACATAATCAACATAATATTTATCCCAGATGAGCTGAACCCATTGGATATTCACTCTTCTGTAAAACTTATCTAGTTGCTTGAGCAAAAGGGCATCATTTTGCACTCCAATATTAATGACACCAAGGCCTCCCTTGTCTTTTGGCTTTCTCACCAGATCCCAAGCAGCAAGATTGTATCCTTATGACTAAACTCTTTGCCCCTCCATTGGCAATTCTTCCTATGTTTATCAATGATCTCAATAACAGTAGCTGGTAGTTTAAGAGAGCACATGTAGTATGTAGGGAGAGATGAGATCACTGAATTCACCAGCTGTAGTCTGCCAGCATAAGACAAAAACTGGTATGGTGCAGACATCTTTCTTCCAATTCTACAGATCAATGGGGCATAGTCTTTCACTTGAGGCTTTGTGAGACCCATACAGAGCCGGAGGTAAGTGAAGGGGAAGGCATCACCAAGGTGGAAGCTTGAGTATGATCAATGTTAATTGGCACCATGCAGGATTTCTGATAGTTGACCTTCAATCCACTAGAGAGGGTAATGTTGTGCAGGATATCCTTGAGAAACAGGAGCTGAGGTTCACTAGCTTCCATTACTAAAATAGTGTCATCTGCATAAGGAATAATTGGAAATGGAATGTTGGTATCTTGTGGAAATGGGGGGGAGTAGATTCCCCCTGAGCATATTCATGGTTAATGACACATTGCAAGAGATCAGCAACAATAGCAAAAAGAAGGGGAGAAAGAGGATCTCCTTGCCGAACTCCACGCTTGCACCTAAAATCTTTTCCAGCAGTCCCATTGAGGAGCACAGAGGAGGTCGCAGTCTTGAAAAGATCATTGACCCAATTGATCCATTGATCAGGAAAACCCTTAGCTTTTAGGATATCAATTACTAATGAATGCTAACTGAAATCAAAAGCCTTCTCAAAATCTAACTTGAGGACAATGACCCTTCTGGATTGATGGCATTGATGTATATATTCAAAAGCCCACCCCAATTAATCTTGAATAGTCTTTCCTTTGATGAAGGCATACTGATTTTCATGCACAAATTCCAGGGCCACAGCTTGAAGCTGATTGGCAAGCAGTTTGGATACAAGCTTGGGGGAGGAGTTAACCAGTGAGATGGGCCTGAAATCATTCACATTTTCGGGGTTGTCTTTTTTGGGGATGAGAGTGATGTAGGAATGATTGACACTCTTGAGATCAGCCTGATGGTGATAGAAATCCTCACAAAATTTGTACATGTCTTCCCTGATGATGGGCCAGGCTTTTTTAAGAAAGACATTATTTAAACCATCAGGCCCCAGGGCCTTGTCATTAGGTAAATTCAGAATGACATTATTTATCTCCTCATGAGTGAAAGGCAAGCAAAGGTGGCCAAGATCATTATGAGGCTGGATGAGAGATTGCAGATCAAATTGCATGCTCGTACCAACCGAGGTACCCAGTCTGTTTTTGAATTCTTGAAAGAAAAAAACACTTTTTTCACTGTGATCAGTAACCATTCTGCCCGAACTGTCCAAGATTTAACAGATGACAATTATCCTATATCTTTCAGTGGCCATTGCATGGAAGAACTTAGTGTTTTCATCACCAAACTGGACAAGCTGTGGTATATCTCAGTTTCCAATATTCTCTCTGCATGCCCATGAGGGCAATGATGTGGCCTTTGATGATGTTTCTGAAGGTAAACTCATGAGTTCTGAGGCATCTGATTTCCTCTAGTCTGTCCATAAAAGCAAGAACCATGTTGCAATTTACAATCAATTTATTTAGGTTGGAGAGGCTTTTCGCCCAAATCTTCAAAATTCTCCTTAGAAGCTTGAATTTCTCACTAATCAAGTGTGCACTATTGACAACATGAACCGGAGTTAACCAAGCATTACTTATCTGCTCCATACAACTTGGGTGGCTGAGCCAGAAATTTCCAAATCTGAAAATGTTTGCTCTAGGGATGTTGGTACCAATTTCCACTTTACACGGCAAATGATCTGAAGTAATTCTGGCTAAGGGCAATACCAAAGAGGAAGGGAATTGAGTGTTCCAAGCAATGGAGGTGAAGAACCAATCAACCTGTTCAAGCAAAGGGGTCTCCTCCATGTTACTCCAAGTGTAGCTTCTGCCTTTGATGGGGAGCTCAATCAGACCAAGGTGACTGATAATATTATTGAAAATAGTTGAATCATTGAAGTTGCCTGCGGGTCTATTTCTATTGGCACCAGATCTATAGAAATTGAAGTCACCAACAAGGAGACAAAGATCTTCCTCATCAATATGCAGGTTGTAGAGCTAGTTCACAAAGTTATCTCTAGCAGGTTGCCTACAAGGGGCATACACAACAACCAACATCCACTCAACTCTGTTATGAACAGAAGTGATGGCAAGCTTAATGGCAAAGGTTTCCTTTTCCAAAGTGATAGCAGAAAAATGATTTGAAGCCCAGCAGACTAAAATACCCCAGAGGCACCAACTGAGGGACAATATTCAAAATTACCAAATTTCTTGGGAGCATATTTTCTTATAAAACCTAGATCAAAGATTTCCCTTTTGGTTTTCTGTAAACAGAAAATGTTGGCATTACTTTCTTCAATTTTGTTTCTGATAGAATCCCATTTATCTTTATCATTCACACCCACACATTCCAGCACAGAACATTCCATGATCGATAATTCATGATGACAGAGTTGTAAAGAAAAACAAAAGCCAAATGGGGCACAACCACCACTGGAAAGACTACCAGAGAGTCACAAGTTTGGGCAGCAAATAAACAAAATAGCAACATAACAACCACCAGAACCAGACAAAATAAAAGAACATATCCATTGATTAATCTTCAGCGCGGGGGGAGGAGGGAGGCCATGTTCAACTCCTAAGGAGGAACGCTGCAGAGGGAGGTACCCAGCTCAATCAGCATCTCAGCAGGGATAGTATCAACCTATCTTCCATGTCTTCATCAAGGCTTCTACTAATAATAGCAGTCTTGAGATCAGCAACAGATGAAAAGGAGACCATCTTCCTTTCTGCACCTTTCTTCATTCTAGGCTCGTTGTCTAGTTGAAAGTGCTGCTGCATGCCACCTTTCTTGAGTCTGGAGCTTCTCCTCACCTCATCATCAACAATTGGGGTTTTTCCTTTGGCTCTTCTTTTCCTGTTAGTAGGAGTGGAGAGATTCTAAACAGAGGTGATCACATGTTGCTCAGTCATCTCCTAGGTAACCATGTCACCATCTGTGACTAGTGAATTGCCAGCTTCAACTATGCTTGAGCCATTACCCACAGAGCCCTAGCTGCTATGAGAAGGAGAGCTGTCCCTCATGCCTGAGAGAACGAAATTATGGCCCTGGATATGACTCAAAATCTGTGAGGAAGCAAACTCCTGATTGTACACAACAAGAGCATTGAGTTTAGTGGATTCATTGTTGTTATCAACCGAAGTAGACCTAGTAGGGACCTCAGTAGAGCTGTCCCTGTTTATTCCCATATATTCAAGCTTGGGCCTCTTTAAGCTAGAGGAAGTAGTTGCTTCAGCATTGTTGCCAAATTTAGGATTATCCATAGAAAGGATCCAAGTCTCCATAGTAGGAGAAGCCTAGAAGGAGTTCCAAGTGTGAGATGGGAGTGGGTTCTTCATTGGGAGGAGGGCCTGAATCTCTTCGGCCTTTTGGGCTAAATCCTGCAGGAGCATTTCAATGGATGAGGGTGAGCCAAAGCACTAATGTAGCCCAAGCCTGGAAGCCAACACCCTGACTTGATGGTCACTATCAAAGCTGAGTTCAGAGCCTTGATGTAAAGCCAGTTCTCTATTAGAAGTTGGCCCATTGGTCAGGGGTAACTCAAGAGTGACTGGTTCTCCTTCTGCTCTGAAGAAAGCAACAGTATCACTCCTAACAGAAAGATTATCCTGAGGATGATCAGGATGATGCATGATCCCCATTGCAGCAGCATTTCCCATAACAACATCAGCAAGGTTGTTAACCAGTTCAAGTTCATTGTCAGCCACCAAATCCCCTTCTTGCTGCTGAATTTTCACCTCCATTCTCTGCAGGCCACTGATCCCAACCGACATTATTCTGTGGTGGAGGAGGGGGGACTTCCCAGCCTGGTGCAATGTTGTTCTGCTGGATTTCATGTAGGTCCCCAACATCTTCAAAGTTCCTAGGTAACTCATTCTCTTGATCAGCTTGGTTCACAACTTCAGGATGGGGATTGCCATTGGGGGGATGGGATCCTCATCAGCCGGCAGTACATCATTAAGATGACTGTCCAGAACAAATGCAGGAACTGTCCAGGAACTACCAGCATCAGCGACGAGGTTACTCTCGGAAATGACGATGCTTCTTGGGATTCTGCTGACAAGTGTAACTCTCCATCGAAGAAGCAGTCTGGATTTGCATCGAGTGTTATCAGTCCAAGTAATCACAGAACCAAATAGCCCAACCGCCTGATTAATGATATCACGGGTCTGGAAATCTAGAGGGAAATCCAAAAACATGACCCAGCAAGTTCTAGTAAATGGGTAGTTTCTCAGGTTAATACCATGGTCATGCTCCAATACCGTGAACTCCCGACCATCACCAAGATGAATGGGACTCAGATTGATCAGAGCCTGCCTCGCAACAGGGGCGGGGAAATGGGCTAGGCACAATCCTAAAGGCGACAAACAGCAAGAACGAATTCTATTCTAATGCTCATCCTTTGTGAACTGCACTATATCATCAATCATCTCATAGGCTTGCTCCTGCGGGGGATGAGGATTCACCGTGATGATGGCGTACTTGTCGTGACGGTGCAGCGGATTGGCGGTGATGATGATTCTCCCATGCGCCAGGCGAGCCCAGTCTTCCACATTCATGCCCTCCAGCATGAACGGTTCTGGATTGACTTCAAAGTTTGCCATTCGATCATTTCCTTGATCACGCTCTTGCGATGAATGCGACAGAGTAGTGTTGTGTTGCTGTTGCTGAGTGGTGATCGGGGAAACAAAATGGCGGTTGGGGTTTTCTGTAGCTTCGCTCTGATTTGGGGAGGAATGTCTCTCCCCCTCTGTAGAGACTAATGGAGATGGCGTCCCTTCATCTTTCGAGGTGGCTGGAAACTCTTCTTGGGCCACCAAAGACTTTGGGCTGACTTCGAGTGAGATAGAATTTGAACACATGCCCATAATCAAAGCCGTGGCACATCTAATCTTTGACTGGCAGGAAATCTTGTTGTGGTTCCCCTCAAAACATCGAGTGCATCCACCAAGTTGAAAGCCATTAGCCACAATGAATGTCTTAAATGACTACTTTAGTGGCTTGAGCATAGAACCTTGGGGAGACGTGCCACTTTGTCCAGCAGGATCAGCAGAAAAATCTCCAGAACTTGGTGAATTTGAAATTTGAACTCCAGGAGAAAAACAAGGAACCTCTGATGAACCCCCAGAAGAATCACTAGAAATTGGTTTCTTAAGAATGCCAGAAAACCGAGAATTAGTGAGCATTTGAGCTGCCTAATCTGGAATATTGATAAACAGAGAACCAATTTTGATAGAACGACTAGACTCCACTGGAGTAGATTTGAAAGATGGCGGCTGTTGAACGAGATGAGCAGCAAAACAAACTTTCTTCTTCTGAGCATTGGCAAGCACTTTTTTTTGCCTCTTAGATATGACTGCATTCCAACATTTAGCTTCCTAGAGACGCTTCTCACGGTCCTAGTGAGGAGCTCCATTGCTCCAAAGATGGAAATACACATCGAATGATTTACCAATGAACCTCTGAAGCTTGTAAATGGCAAAGCCCACGTCTTTGCAAGAGACAGAGAAATGAAAGTGATTATGGCTCTGAAATTCCACTTGGAAATCCCTCTCATTACCACCAAGGCAATAATGAAGGGCCAAAGAAACTGAGCCTTCATTGAGGTGAAAGAGATATCTTCTGAAAGTAGCAAGGAGGAAGAACCCATTGTCTTGTCGATGGCGGCCATGAATTCTCAGTCCCATAGATCTGTAGAGTTCATTTTCAAAGCACACACTGACCTCGAAGTCCAGCAGGTCATGGGCCAAAGCTATTTCAAATCAACGAAAATCAATCTGAGCAAAACCAAGGCTAAAGAGCAGGGAACAAATGCAAGGCAGGAAAACTGCAAGAAGAACACAAGCCGCTTGGAGGCAAAAGGGAAATCACCGAGAAGCGCCAACCAGGGAGAAAGAAGAGAGCCAGAAGCAAGAGGACCCCAGAGGGCAAGCTCACCGTCCGCCATAGATCCTCCAAGGAAGCATGAGATTCAGGGAGCGCCGGAATCGCCAAGGGCACGATGGGTGGGTGAAGGACCAGAATGGCGACCAGAGAGGGGAGGGAAAGTGAATGGGAGCCGATAAAAATTCTTCTCTGAAGAGACGAACTCGGCATATGATCCCAAACGCAACTCCGGAGTCCTCGACACCTCGCTAGCCAAATCCAGGTAGCCACTGGAGTGCAACTGGACCTAGGAGCTAGCCACACACCCAAGCTACTCGAACACGCAGTGAAAAATAACTCGAGCAGCAACCAGCTCACACCAGTCAGACCGGTCACCTGCACCGGTCAGACCGGTCCAGAGCAACCTGCTTTGAATTCTCTCAAACTTGTCCAGCAAACCTAGATGGCAATTCTAGGATGTGGAGCAATAGAGAGAAATCCAGAAGTCTGCCTGGCAAGCGAAAACACTCCAAACCTTGACCACACTGAAAGCTCACCACAACCAAACTTGGACCAGAAGCACTCTGAGAACAAGTAGCACAACCAATCAGCAGCAAGAGGAGTTTTCCCACTAGAAGCCCTGCACCGGTCTGACCGGTCCACTCCACCGGTCTGACCGGTCTGGCTCAGGAAACCCCAACTGCAAGAACTCGATCTCCCAAGGGCCAAAACTTCATGAGACTAAAACAGCAGCAAACCATGATCACGACCAACACTCCGGAGAAGAACTCCCTGAGAAACAACCACAACAAGCCGCAACGATCTGACCGGTGGAGGGCATCGGTCTGACCAGTCACGCCTGGGCTGCTCGGAATGAACTCCACCCGTGAGTCAACTCCCACCTTCCGATGCCTCGATCTCATGATTCGCTCCACCGATTGAAGTAAAACTTTGGGGATAGGTGTATCACCTCATGGACAAGCCATGACTAAGAGATCGGCCCCAAAGATCCATCTAATCAATAGGAATCGAAAGATGAAGACAAAGAACACCTTTTCCCGGAACACAAAGAAAACCCCAAATTTGAGCACCCAAACCCACAGATTTAGAGGAGGGATCACAAAGAAAAGAACCACAACAGGCTCATGTATACATCCCACATCAAATGCGCAAAGGGGAGGCCTCAAATCAACCACAAGAAAATCGCTAAGAAAAGGCTCCCAAAATCCACAAAAAGGAAAACGGGAATCACCACCACAAGAGCTAGAGAAACCACGCCGAGCCTTCTATACATCAAAGGAAAGATTAGTACAAGGTCTAGCTTGCCTCCCTAGCATCCATCCCTCTCTCAAGATCTCTCATGAAGCTCTCAAGCTAGTCCTAGAGAAAATAGGAAACAAAAACGAGAAATTGTCTAGAGCAAATGAAAACCTCAAAGCCCAATAGATGGCTGCCACAACCCTTCCACCAAGTTTATATATGAGGTCCTCCGGTGGGGGTAAATGACTAGAATGCCCTCAGGGCGATACAACCCCTCGAAGGGCATATTTGGAAACTTGACAGCCTTTCCATCGGACGGACGCCTAGAAACCGCATCTTGCGTAGCCCTGGCGCCAAGCCTGCGATCCCGACGCGTGTCCTCCGCTTCGAGTCACCCGACGCTCCTCGGCCTCCTCCGGTCAGACCGGTCAAACCGGTCTGATGCACCGGTCAGACCGGCCCCGTGCAGAACTGAGCTGCGGACCACTCGGACTTGGCTTTGTGGATCAACCAAGGAACTAGTGGTTTTCTAGTGAACCACTACAAACCCCGCGAGCTTGGTGCAGCCTCCACGCCGATCTCCTCGACTTGGCCGCGACGTCCGGTCCGGCTCAATGTTGGCTTTCGGATCAACCAACGAACCCGCTATCATCTGACTTCAACTGTCTCTTCTCGCACCATATGACTTGCACCTGATCCCGTCTGGCCATCGGGTCCCTCGAACCAAGCCTACTTGTCCCTGAGACCTTTCGCGCTTGTTCTTCACCTGCACCAACGCAAATCAAGCCACAGCCTACATCCACAAGATAGAAAACAGCGTCAGTCCACACAACGTTGTCAATCACTCATAACTAGAGAGTGGCCAACCACTAGCCATCGGACACTCTGGTCCTCAATCTCGCCCTTGATGAGTGCATTGACAACACACCACATAACCGATACATAAGGAAAAGTAAAAACGATAGACAAACGAAAACCACCAAACAAGTGACCCAAAAAACCAAACAACACAACCCTGATCACTTGCAATACAAAGTTTCGGTCCCCTATGGCAAAGGCAACGGCTCAGCACAACTGAGACAAACACCACCAAAGCTCACACAGAGTAAGGCAAAGCTCGCACAGAGCAAACCAACCAAAGCAAGAACTCAGACGACACAAGGAGCTCCCCCTGAACACATGCAGCTCCCCCTGAGCAAATGCAACTCCCCCCTGAACCAAACCATGCAACTTACCTGGAGCAACCGAGCTCTCAGCTCACACCGGTCAGACCAGTCCAGGCACCTGTCAGACCGATGACCATATCCACAGTGCACCCGGTTCGACCGGTCAGACCGGTGCCCATCTGAGAAAATGCACCTGCCCATTTTTCGTCCGAAACTCCACCGAAACTCTCTAAATGTATGTAGCAAGCTATTCCATGCCCAAACTTCTCTCCCTTGTTGACAATGGATGAATTAAGGCATTTCTACAAAAATTTCAACTCTAGGCTTCTCAAATGGACATAGAGCCATGAAATGTGCTAGGAACAAGCAAACATACTACTTAGAGTTGAGAAATGTTCAAAATAGCACAGCCATCAAGAATGTTCAGTTGCATACACACAAGTTCAAGCTATGGTAAAAATTAGAATTTTTGTGAAAAATTTCCCTCTCATGAGCTAAAGACCTAAACATGAGAAAAGCATACAAAAGTGAAGCTAGATCACACAAACTTCATGCTAGGTCACATATCCTTGAAACAAGATCATTACAAACACCCATAAGCATCTCATGTCATGTTAAAGCCACTGAGCCATGTGTCTACTTCTTAAAATGAGACTTCTCATGGTAGACAACATTTATTACATGGAACAAGTGAGAGCATAACTTTAAGCACAAACATTTCATACCAATTTCATTTTTCATATTTAAGCACAAAATGGTACATGAAGTGCCTTTGCGGCAAAAATAAGCTTATGCTCCCCCACAAGGTAACACATGGGCTAAACATTCATAATGACAAATGGGTCTTTGACCCCAAATGAAAAGCACATGATATCCAACCATGAATTAAGTATGATAAAAACCACCAAAGTACACTAAGATCATGCAAAGCCTTAAACTCACAAGAGAGACAGAGCCCAGCTAGTATTTTTTTTTATCAAAAGAAGGCTATCTCATCATGGATATAGAACCAAACTATCAAGAGCATAGCTTATTATCCCAAATATCAATGAAGTACATCCATAAGCTTAAACATAGCATATCATAGGGATCAGTGTTCATATGAGAAGCCATTCCTAGCCAATGCATATGATACAAATGCAATGCAAACCATATCTTACAAAGATGCAAAACTATACATCAAGATACAAAGATGGCTACTATATGAAATTAAACATGCATGCTATACATCAAAGTAAACATGTATGAAACATATGCTACAAAGTGATATCCCAAAGACCACCTCAAAAAGGACAACACACACCAAGCTCTCCCCGTAAACAAGCAAAGGTAGCTTGGTCAAGTGGTTTTGTGAATATGTCAGTTTTTTGGTTTTGGGTAGGTACATGGCTCAACACTATGGTTCCCTTCTCAACATTGTCCCTCAGAAAATGGTATCTCACTTCAATGTGTTTTGTTCTGGAATGGAGCATTAGGTTTTTGGCAACGCTTATGGCACTGGTGCTATCACAAAGAAGTGGGATCTGAGTGCACTCCTCACCAAAGTCTCTCATGGTATAGGAAATCCAAAGCAGCTGGGAACAACAACTAGCGGCTGCAACATACTCGGCTTCTGTGGTAGACTGATCTACACTCGACTGTTTACGAGAAGACCGAGAGACCAAAGAGGAACTAAGAAACTGACAAGAACCAGAGGTAGACTTGCACTCCACACGACACCCAGCAAAATCAACATCGGAGAATCTGTGAAGTGTGAGTGTCGAGGAGGCAAAATACCAAAAACCAAACTCAGGAGCGTACTGCAAATACCTGAAAATCCTCTTGACAGCCTGGCGATGTGAAGTCCTTGAGGAAGCCTGAAAACGAGCGCACAGACACACACTGAACTGTATGTCCGCCCTCGTCGCCATCAAGTAGAGGAGGGATGCTCCGGTACTCCTTCTGGTCCACTGGTTCACCATCCTCGTCTGCATCCAAAGCTGTAGTCGCACTCATCGGTGTTGACATGGGCTTTGCATCATTCATGTTGAAATTCCTCAGCATGTCCTTGGTGTACTTGCTCTGGTGCACGAAGGTCCCGTCCTTGACCTGCTTGATCTAGAGCCCTAAGAAAAACTGTAGCTCACCCATCATAGACATCTCAAATTCCCTACTCATGTCATCTGCAAACTTGGCAACAAGATCGTGAGAAGAGCCACCAAAGATTATGTCATCCACGTAAATCTGAACAATCAACAGGTCATTTCCATGCTTAAGGAGAAACAGGGTCTTATCAACTGTGCCCATCACAAACCCCTTACTCAGCAGAAACCCTCTCAACCTGCCATACCAAGCCCTCTGCGCCTGTTTCAATCCATAGAGCGCCCTGTGAGTTTATACACACGGTGTGGGTATCTCACACCTCATGGACAAGCCATGCCTAAGAGATCGGCCCCAAAGATCCATCCAATCAATAGGAATCGAAAGATGAACACAAAGAACACCTTTTCCCGGAACACAAAGAAAACCCCCAAATTTGAGCACCCAAACCCACGGATTTAGAGGAGGGATCACAAAGAAAAGAACCACAAGGGGCTCATGTATACATCCCACATCAAATGCGCAAAGGGGAGGCCTCAAATCAACGACAAGAAAATCACCAAGAAAAGGCTCCGAAAATCCACAAAAAGGAAAACAGGAATCACCACCACAAGAGCTAGAGAAACCACGCCGAACCTTCTATACATCAAAGGAAAGATTCATACAAGGTCTAGCTTGCCTCCCTAGCATCCATCCCTCTCTCAAGATCTCTCATGAAGCTCTCAAGCTAGTCCTAGAGAATATAGCAAACTAAAAAGAGAAATTGTCTAGAGCAAATGAAAACCCTAAAGCCCAAGATATGGCTGCGACAACCCTTCCACCAAGTTTATATATGAGGTCCTCCGGTGGGGGTAAATGACTAGAATGCCCTCTAGGCGATACAACCCCTCAAAGGGCATATTTGGAAGCTTGACAGCCTTTCCATCGGATGGACGCCCAGCAACCGCACCTTACGTAGCCTCGACGCCAAGCCTGCGATCCCGACGTGTGTCCTCTGCTTCGAGTCACTCGACGCTCCTCGGCCTCCTCTAGTCAGACCGGTGCATCTCACTGGTCAGACCGGTGGCACCGGTCTGATGCACCGGTCAGAGCGGCCCCGCACAGAGCTGAGCCGCCGACCACTCGGACTTGGCTTTGTGGATCAACCAAGGACCTAGTGGTTTTCTGGTGAACCACTGCAAACTCCGCGAGCTTGGTGCAGCCTCCACGCCGAGCTCCTTGACTTGGCCGCCACGTCCACTCTGGTTCAATGTTGGCTTTCGGATCAACCAACGAACCTGCTATCATCTGACTTCGACTTGCTCTTCTCACACCATGTGACACGCACTTGATCCCGTCTGGCCACCGAGTCCCTCGAACCAAGCCTACTTGTCCCTGAGACCTTTCACACTTGTTCTTCGCCTGCACCAACGTAAATCAAGCCACAGCCTACATCCACAAGATAGAACATAGCATCAGTCCACACAACGTTGTCAATCACTCATCACTAGAGAGTGGCCAACCACTAGCCATCGGACACTCTGGTCCTCAGTGGGAGGGAGGAGCCATCTTTGCCCGTCTTAGCAGTGTATGTCTTCCCGTTAGTGACTTCGTTGTCAGTGGAGTTTCATAGTGATGAAACTCCCCTCAAATCCCATAAAACTCTCATATTCTCTCTTTGCCACATCAGCAAATTTAATGAAACTCTTCGTGAAGCTCCACTAAGACTGGCCTAAGGGCACCAGCAATGATTGTAGATAGCAGCTCTCTATAATGTTGTCCACATCAACTGTAGAGAGCGTTAATAGACTTACTATAGCATTTAATAGTGAGCCCCACATGTAATTATATTTTAATCCTTCATCTTCTTCCCCACCGTTCTTCCCCATCTTCCCCACCCGCATCTCCCCTGCATTCCATCCCATCCCTCCGCACGCAGCTAGGGTGGATGCCCTGTGCTGCTAGCTGTGCTCCATCATCGCCTGCCGAGCTCCGGTGGATGTCGGCAGCCGCGCCACTCTCTTCTCCCAGCACCGACCACCAGAGTCTGCCCCTACCACACCTGTGTTCACCACCACTCCGCGTCCGGACCACCCTGGTTGCGCAACTGCTCCGTGGACCTCGCGTCGACCTCAACCTACGTCGGTGGCCGTTGGCCACACTTCTCCCGACGCCGCGTGTTGGCCTCGCCTCACGCCGGCAGTCGCGACCCCGTCCTCCTCCCGGCGGCGGCTCATCAGCCACTCGGATCACTCGCACACACCAAAGAAGCTCTAGACTAGGCACACACAAGCCTACAAGTCCTAGAGACAAGCCACGAATCAAAGAGCGGAAACACTAAACAAGAATCAAGCACTTAGCCAAATCTGGACAGGCTAAGAGCGGACCGTCCGTGCAGTACGGGCGGACTGTCCGCCAGGGTAGGGTGGACTGTCCGCACGGCTGCCACGGATTGTCCGAAAATAGCACCAGAACTTCCAGTAGCGCACCAGGAAAAATTGGACTGTCTGACGGTTCACTGCAGACTGTCCGACCGTCACGGACCGTCCGGGCCTCTCTCGCGGACTGTCCGCAAAACTCCGCCACCGAAACAAACCAACTCAACGGATCAAAACACGAGCTCCCAAGAACACGCGACGAGCACAACGAATAGCAGCCTACACAGCGCCTCACGGACCGTCTGCCACAAGCTTCCGGACTGTTCGCACAGCACGAACAGAACAGAAAATGCCCGACCCCGCGAGATCAACTCCTCCTATCCATCACCGGATCTCCCAAACCACTTGAGCTCTTGAGACAAGATTTGGGGAAGATGAGAAGCCTCACTAGGTGAAGCTATGCCCCAAAAATCTCGACCTCTAACTCACTAAATCACCGGGAATCGCAGATCACATGAACAACCTCCATGAACTCAAGTTTCTCCAAGAACTCGCGAATCGAAGGGGTTTCCCGGCGTTTGAGGGGTCAAGATCACACACAAAGATGTGGAAGGCATCCACCCATGATCCCCTCAAAGAAATCTGAGAGCAAACACCCTCAAATCAACGAATCGAGCGAAGAACAAATGCAACCAAAAATAGCTCCGAAAATGACATGAAAATCACAAAGAGCTAAGAGATGGATGGAATCACAACGCCAAATTCTTCCATACATCCAGAGCTCAGAGTCTATACAAGATTCTAGTCTAAGGAAAAATAATGCGAAAAATCTGTCCAGAGCGATTAACCCTAGCCATCCTCCTCTACCATCTATTTGTACTTAGTTCTCTGGAGGTGGCAAATGACCCAACTACCCCTAGTGCATAAATGTAAGATACACACCCCTCAGGGGCATTTTGGTCCAAGTCAAGCATATTCCCATCGAGCGGACACGCTTCCACCGTGGACTCGCTTAGCCTCGACGCAAGCCCCGCGATCATGCCACATGCCCCCCGCCTCGAAGCTTCCCGACGCTCCCGGATCCCCGTCTCCGTCGCGTTGGGCCTTCGGCCTTTGTTTTGAGGCCCAAGCCAAGAAACCGTCATCCGATGGTTTTGTGGGCAAACCACCACCAAACCCCGCGTGCAATCTTCGGCCTCGAACCGCTACCTTGCACCGGCCCATGTCCATGACTTCAACTTGCTCCTCTTGCACCGCATGGCTCGCACTTGACCCCATCGGCCACCGGGTCAATCGAACCAAGGCTACTTGCCTCTCCATCACCCGGAGGCCACCATGGCTAAGGCCTTTCGCGCTTATTCTTCACCTGCACCAACACAAGTCAAGCCACAACCTGTACCTGCACACTGAGCCAAGCATCAGCCCACACAACGTTGTCAATCACTCATCATTAAGGAGCGACCCTCCACAGGTCTTCGGACACACCTGGTCCTCATGTCCATTTGCTGCTTGCAGCATTGATAGGAACTCTTGCCTAAGCTGTTCCAGATCAGCCTCCCTTTTCTTTTAGTTTCTTCAATTTGTCGTGCATGTTCTCTCCTTTCTGCTTCCCTTTCAACTTCCCATGTTGACATTTGTTGTTGTAGCAGCCCAAATGATTCCATGAGCTCGACGTGTTCCTGATGCTGTTGCTCTTCCCTACGAATTTGTTCCTGGCGATCCGCATTGAGCAGCTGCCTTCTAGTTGGGTTTTTTGCCATGCAACTTGGTTGATTTGCACTTTGTGACTTCCTTGTATGCCTTCTGGAACATCTCATTTGTTCCTATTGGGTAACAAAGTTGTTCTCTGCATTTGATTCCGCCTTAGCAATAACGTTGCTTGCTTTGTCCTAATATTTACAAGGCACAAATGGAGGAGTTAGTTGAACAAGAAATTGCATGCATTCTATAATTGCATGGACTATATATGTACACATTCATTGAGAACTCACATAGACATTTTTAGATTGTTCGTCTCTCCATTGCCCATCCTTATTGTGAGTTAACCACCAAAGTTCCATATCATCGGGCTCTTCACCAGTTTCGGGGTCTCGCTGTTAAGCCAAGAACATAACAAATTAGTAATTCATCCTGCAAGACAGCTTGGAGATGTGCTTCTCCAGTTATTACCTTCTCATAGCTGCACTGAGAATAAGGCTTACAGCCTGATAAATGTCTTGTCATTTGTTGGCCTCGAATCACAGAATGTTGTATGCTCCTTTCCTATAGAATGTCAAAATTTAACAATAATCTTAAAGACTCAGACATAGCCATTTGTATGAAAAATGTATTGTTCAGTAATAGTAACAATGTGGAACAAACCTGGAATTTAGCAGTACTGAAATACTTCAACAAATAGTGTCATTCAACAATATCTAATTCTTTAGGCTTATGTAACATTCTCTGGTGGTAGCTGTTGTATGTCCTGGCTGTAGCACTGAAAGTTGAACGCCATCCTTTGTAACGCTCCTTAGCAATGTCTCGTATCTTGTTCCTTGAATCATCATTATCCACCATTTCCCTTGCCTGTTATATAATCACAATAACATGCAAATACTATGTGGGTTGGTACGTTAGTTTAAAATTGAAATGTATTCAAAAGCAAAGTTTATGATTACCAATATATCAGTTGCTATTGCCTCTTTGACTTTTTCATGGACATGTTTCCACGATTTCACTCCAATGAGTGGCGTCCTTTTCCTTGTAAACATGACTACTTCATGAACGAATGAGTGGTAGTTATGACCTACCGGTCCTCCAAGTTTGGAGAATTCAATTTTCAACTTCTGATTGCCTGACTTGATTCTCTTGGGGATTACCTTCAAGCCTCTTATGGGACCGCGTCCTCTTTTCTACACATTTTGTGAGCCTATTCCATGAGAACAAAATGTAATAATACCCACAAAAAACATGCTATGCATAGACAGTTAATTCCTAATAAACACAAGTTACCATCTCCTTGCCCCAGCTATTTCCAACGTCGAGCATGAGATGAAGGCTGCACTAGAGGTGTTGGGTTGCTGCCTTGTCTGGATTGCATATGAATGGTAGGGTCCACATACGCTTCTGCAGACAATTTTGTGACATGATGAGCTAGCATAATTTGTAGTCTGACAAAGAATGGTAATTTGTTTGCTAATTAGGAGATGGATATTACCGATGTCATCAAGTTGTCCAGCAACCTTCAACCATTCTTGGTATGTCTTGATTGTGTCCTCCCTGTATATGTCTTTTAAATCTGAAAAAGGATCCATAATTTCAATCATGAGTGAACTGCAAAATCATGAGTATATATATACAAATATTGGGTTGTACCATATCTTACCCATGGCTTGCTTCTCTTTATGCATATGAGCTAGCCAATCTTTGTATTCATCTAATTCATATTCTTCGACTTGTTCTTCATCATCATGTGTGGGATCTCTTTTGGATTTCAATGGTGTTATGGCCACAACAGTTTGGTCTGGTATTGAACTTCTAGATATAACTAATCTGATCTCCATCTCCTCCTCGTGACTCTTTTTCATTTTTTCTATATCACAATCGTACTCGATCTCAGTTAGTGTTGGTTCCGCAGAAGATTCAGCAATTCTAGTCTTGTAGTAAATTAAGTCCCTGTTCCGATACCCCAATTTTATTTTCAATGTGTTTTTCGTAGCAAGCGTGATTTGTCTCCCTAAAGGTCTAGTTGTATGTACAACATCTGCCTCCTTATCACTACCCTTTTCAATCAGATACATGGTCCATGTATCGTCATCTGTTGATCTGCGCATTCATCGATGGCATTTCACTAATTTGAATAAATTAGGTGCAAATCACGTGCACAAATGCATGAAATCTAGGGTACCAATGCGTGCACAAATGCATGAAATATAGGTGGCAGTACGAGGGGAATGATCGAACGCGAAAACAGCGTACCGGGCCTCGGTCTCGTCCTGAGACGAAGGTAGCACATCTTCTACATCTTGGCCGTTGACGAGTGCTTCTTCGTCGGCCGAACGTTGTGATGCTCTTTGGGATGAAGGTGACCCAAAGAGCGCTGCCGTCGCCCTAGTACTGGTGGACATGCTGGGAGGTTCACCAGTCGCCGTACCAGAGGTTAGTGTGAACATTAGAGGTAGCATCGTTGATGCAGGTGTGCGCAGCGCTTCGGACGAGGAAGGGGTCCCCCTTGCCGCCTCGCTGGACGTCGGCATCCTCGTGTAAGGCGAGAAGCAGCTTGGAGGCGGCGCCGGTCGTCGTCGACTACCCCTAACTGACCGAGATGTAGATTGGTTTTGCGAGGGGATTAGGGAGGGAAAGGTGCATGACTTACTAGTCTAATAACCAGGCATTTCACAACAACGTGGCCCCAGTCATGGTAGCGCAGTAGTTTGGCCCTTTGTTAAATATTTCGGATGGAAAAACTGGAGCCACTTTCCAAATCATTGGCTACTAAATTTTCTAAAATGGAGCAAGTATGCAGAAGCCCAGGCGGACAGTCTAGGTGGTACGGGCAGAATGTCCGGATGGACATGGCAGACTGTCCACATGGCCACTGCGGACTGTCCAAAATTGCGGACAGAACCTCAAGAAACGCACCCTGAAAAATCGGACTGTCCGCGAGGGACCTACGGACTGTCCGGCCCTTCACGGACCATCCGACACTTGAGTACGGACCGTCCGCAAACTCCGTGCAACCAAAAACTCCAGAGGCAACAGATCGAAACACGAGGATGTAAGAACACACGAAGAAAATGATGAACAGCTGCACTGTCCAATGCCTCGCGGACTGTCCGCCACGGGGACGCGCACTGTCCGCCAGCTACTGACAAAACAGAAAAAGCTCGAGCTCGCGAAGTCAACCCTCCAAACTCATCACCGGATCTCCCAAATCACTTGAGCTCTTGAGACAAGATTTGGGGGAGATGAGAAGCTTCACTAGGTGAAGCTATGCGCCAAAATTCTCGACCTCTAACTCACTAAATCACCTGGAATCGCGGATCACATGAACAACCTCCAAGAACTCGGGTTCCTCCAAGAACTCGCAAATCAAAGGGATTTCCCGGCATTTGAGGGGTCAAGATCACACCCAAAGATGCACAAGGCATCCACCAATGATCCCCTCAAAGAAATCCGAGGAAAAACGCCCTCAAATCAACGAATCGAGCGAAGAATGAAAACACCCGAAAATAGGACCGACAATGACACAAAAATCACAAGGGGCTAAGAGAGAGATCAAACCACAACGTCGAATTCTTCCATACATCTAGAGGTCAGATCTATACAAGAATCTACCCTAAGGAAATACTGGGAAAGAAGCAGTCGAGCGAGTCCAGAACCAGAGAGAGATGCCATCCACCTCTCCGCTATATATATGAAGTTCACCAGAGGAGGAAAATGACCACAGTGCCCCTACAACTTAAACTTAAGATACACACCCCACAGGGGCATTTTGGTCAAGTCTTCAGATATTGCCATCGAGCGGACATGCTTCCACCGCGGACTTGCTTAGCCTCGACGCAAGCCCCGTGATCACGCCACGTGCCCCCCGCCTTGAAGCTTCCCGACGCTCCTGGATCACTGTCTCTGTTCGCGTTGGGCCTCCGGCCTTGGTTTTGAGGCCCAAACCAAGAAACCCTCCACCGATGGTTTTGCGGGCAAACCACCAAACCCCGCGTGCAAGCTTTGGCCTCGAACCTCTACCTTGCACCAGCCCATGTCCATGACTTCAACTTGCTCATCTTGCACCGCACGGCTCGCACTTGACCCCATCGGCCACCGGGTCCATCGAACCAAGCCTACTTGCCTCTCCATGACCCAGAGGCCACCACGGCTAAGGCCTTTCGCACTTGTTCTTCACCTGCACCAACACGAGTCAAGACGCAACCTGTACCTGCACACTAAGCTAAGCATCAGTCCACACAATGTTATCAATCACTCATCAATAAGGAGCGACCCTGCACTAGTCTTCGGACACACCTGGTCCTCAACAGTACAACCACAGTCCATATGGCTCAGGCTTAGATAATTAATTAGGTGTGGGAATGAACTGATGACCTTATCTGACAGGAGCAGAGGGGGATCCGGGTTGCAGGGGTATAGCTAGGTCCTTTTGGGGTAGCAGCCTTTGCTAAGATACTGACCACTAGGGAGGGTTATGGTCCGCCCTGATATGTAACTATGCGGGTTGTTGATCTTTTGCATGCCTTTGTAAAGGCTTCATAGTGGACCCCTAGCCACTCACCTTAGAAGTGTTTAAGGGTCTGATCAACCCTGGCAACATGGGGAACACGAACTGTGGGTAAAGTGTACAACCTCTGCAGAGTTAAAACCGATTGATCAGTCGTGCTCACGGTCAAGAGCGGCTTAGACCCTCACATGATAATCAAACATAAAGATGGAATTAAATCGTGGTTTTCATATGGTTTCAAAATGAGATGTTTTTCTAAATGCTTAAGTGGGTTGGTATGAACTTACATCTAGTAACTAGGTGCTTGCTAATAAAATTTGACCAACATTAAAATGCTAACCACTGCAAAACCTTAGCCTATCCTTGATAGCTTTGCATCTTCCCCACTTGCTGAACTCCAACCATAAGTGTGTTCACTCTTGCTTACCGCTGTTTAGAGGAGAACATCAGTGAGGAGTACTTTAGTGACTTCGATGGGTTTTGAGGTATGTGATCCCCCAGTCAAGTGCATGTGGCAGCTGAAAATGGAGTTGCTTTGTCTAGTTATCGTTTTTTCATTTTAAAGACCTTCGAGTCTATCGTCTGAGTGTAATAAAAGATAATGTAATGGTTAAACCTTTGTACGATTTTAATACTATTTATGGATATTTCACTCATGACGTCTATCATATCTCTGTAACTTGATCCTGACTCACATATGAGATGCATTTGGTTGCTCTTCGGAAATCAGGTGTGACAGTGTGGTTCGTCTCTAGGTATTCTGTTGGCCATTTCAGATGGTCCGTTCTTGATCAACAGACGGTCCGCCTGGTGACCGCGAATGGTCTGACCCCCTCTGGCGGACGGTCCGTTCTGAATGAGCAGTTTTGGCTAAGTGCTTTGGTTCTTGTCTTGTGCTTTCGCTTCTTGATTTATGGCTTGTCTCTAGGACTTGTAGACTTGTGTGTGCCTAGTCTAGAGTCTCTCTTGTGTGTGCGAGTAATCATGATCGGAGTGTCCTTCGGGAAGAATTTTTATCAGCTCCCATTCACTCCGCCCCTCTCTGGTCACCTAATCGGTCCTTCACACGGAATTTAGGAACTCTCGTTTTGAGACCTTTTGTGGTGATCTTGGTCTTGAGCACTAGTTTTTGACTCTGTACACCCCTCCTCAGAATGGTGTTGTGGAAAGGAAGAATCGGACCCTGTGTGAGATGGCTAGGACGATGCTCGATGAGCACAGAACTCCTAGGAGGTTTCGGGATGAGGCGGTGAATACCGCATGCTATGTGTCCAACAGGATCCTCCTCAAGGCTTTCAAGAAGAAAAAATGCTATGAGCTGATGCATGGTTGAGCACCTAAGGCAAGCCACATTCATGTCTTTGGCTGCAAGTGTTTCATTCTTAAAAATGGCAAAAAGTTGGATAAGTTTGAGGCTAGGTCTATTGATGGTATTTTCTTTGGTTATGCTACACATTCTTGAGCATATCGTGTGCTCAATCTTGAAACTAACCAAATCATGGAGATATGCGAAGTTACCTTCGATGAGACACAGCCGCATAGCTCTTTGGTCTTTTAATGTGCAGGTGATGATGAACTTGACGAGTGTTGACGTTTCTTAACGACACTACTAATGGCGCCTGTTAGCGTGAGCGTCAAGAGGTGTCTGGGTACACCGACGAGTACGTACGAATCCACAAGCGCACAGAAATACTGTTGTAGAACTTCACCTAGGAAGGAGTATTCTAAGGGTATCGAATCCACGGGACGGATGAGCTCTGGCTCAAACCTAGCTGATGGTCTAAGGACACAACACTGGTTGATAGGATAGGTAGAAAGGATCTGCTTGATAGAGTGCAGATTCTAGCACGGTCTCTCAGGTATAACACTCGTCTTGGGCGCCAACCCACCCTAGCTGTTCAAGGCTAGGAATATGTTCTGGCAACGGGGCCCTACTCGGTACACAAGCACGGAGGGTTTCAAAGGGTCTAACAGGCTGTCACCACTGCGGCCTACCTCTATCGTTGCGCGAATGTACTTGGTATTCGAAGGATAACCTATGGTCCAGACACCACGTCTACACCACTTACTACTACTATAGGCTGACACCGTCTGACGTCCCGGTAGCCCTACTATAGCACTCTGTATAAATACGGAACTACGAATCCGTGAGGGAGATACTAGCACTAGCTCAAGGTATGCTCTATCACTCATGCAAGATCACGAATGCACTTTGATCTAATTAGAGATATGCAGGAGCATCAACTTTACTCTAATAGACAAGCTAACATGCAGACGAGATGCAAACTTATGATCCAGCTCTACTAGGTCGAAAGGGTTGTGTTTGTAGAACACAAGGCTCTAAATCAAGAACGAACGAAGAACACAAGAACAAATCACATATGCATGCATACGACTTTAGTCTAAATAAGAAATGTCGAAATACTCACTTTAGTCTAAATGAAGAACAAAGGCACCACCGAGGATCGTTCTTGAGGAAGATGTCATGAACATGACATGGCCCCAAGCATTCCCCCTCACTTCCTAGCACTAATCCTATACAAAGAGCTCTCCTCTCCTAAAAAGAGAGGCTCCAAGGCCAAAATGAAAAGGAGAAGGAGAAGTGTGTGTCCCAAAAGTGAGCCCCTCCCCTTCTATTTATAGGCAAGGAGGTGGCTTGCTTCGGGGCTCAAAGTGCTCCATAACGCCCGGGATCGCAGCAATGGACCAATCAGGAGGCGACACGTGGAGGGCTAGGATCAGCCGAACCAAAGTCGGTTCGGCCGATACTGGGTTTGGCTGAAACCATAGGGCCACGTGGCACCTTGTGCTTCCTCCAAGTGGTTGACAAGTGGGCCCCATGCTCACTCCCTCGTGCATGCCATGTTTCCTGGCGATTTGGGTAGCAAAGTGGGCCCTTGAATCCATGTGATGTCCATGTGGTGATACGTGATTCATCGAGCTTGCCTCTCTTGGATCGATGACGTCATTGATCCAGGGGAATCCTATGTGGCACCCCCCCCATTGGCTGAGCTTGAAGTACTTGGATCAAAGACTTGTGCTTTTGCTCCTCTTTATAGTGCTAATTGCTTGTATTTGCATAATCACCAACACTTGTGGAAATGATTAGTTGAAGCCCTATTCTAGTGTTGGTGAACATTTCTCATGCCAGAATGTACATGTTGATGAGAGTGGATAACAACCATCAACAAATACCCCCACACTCGACCTTTGCTCGTCCCGAGTGAAGGGAAGTACAAGATCAAGGTGAGTCATGATATCCATAGGTATGAAGTGAGCATAAGAGATATTCCAAACCATACCTTGTACCTGTGAACTCTATGAAGTGTCTATCATGCCATCTTGGGTAGTTGAGGAATGGAACAGTCATGAATCAAATCACTCCTGCTCATCATGTCAAACAACTTGGGGTTTTGCAATAAGTTTTCAAAACAGACCTTGCTTAGCTCCTCATTTGATTCTCTCAGATCGCTCAAAGTGTATACGTCCTCACCAAGGCATTAGATTGCCTTTCTTCATCCTACTTCTAATGATGGCTATATGTGGAGCTCAGGGTAAGATAAAGGATAAAGCATACTTGTATCACATATATTGCAAAGTCAAAGACAGAATCCACAAAGAAAATTCAAATCATACAATCATATCAAGATGTGCACGTGTATGGATATGGTGAGTATGGTAAGGTGGATACTAGGCCCGGAATGGGTGCTAGATAGTACCATATATGTATGATGAATGTTGGTTGATAGTAAGGTGGACACTAGCCCTGGAATAGGTACTAGTTATTACCATCTAAGTTATGGGACTCCTTTTTGCATGATTCTCTCCTCTCTCCTTTTTGAAATTACCGGGACATGGGCTATCTCTCTTTCTTTCCATTTTTTCTCTTTTTTTTCATCATGCTTTTTGAGCATGTCTTTTCTCTTTTTTTCTTTTTGTATAGCCCAGTCTCTTTTGGAGATATTTGGAGAGGGATTATTCATGGAACAATGCATGGAGCTTTATTTGGTGGAATGGATGAATGGTACAATACTAACTTCCAATGTAGAAGCATAGCTAGGGGGAAATGGTGGTGTGCACATGAATCTTGATCATAAGAGTAATGAAAAGAAGTCTCACAAGGGTCACAGAATTTGACAAAGCTCAATGCAATAACAAGCAGTATATGAGTATAAGGTTTTCAACCGAAAACATCATATGGTTTTGGTAGGACGGTGGCATATTAAAGAGGAGCTTTGCAAAGGGTTTTCAGATTTTCAAATAAAATTCTCAAGCACTCAAACATTTAGAGCAAAGATCATATCATCAAACCATATCTCAAACGCCAACTACTTAGATGAGCATGAGTTCCCTATAGCAAGCATAGCACGAATTGCTGAGTTTGGTGTAAAGGATATGAATTGAAATTCATTCAAACTCATGGATAAAGGAGAGTGAGGTAGAGGATTCACATACCATCGCTTCTGAAGAATAAGAGATCAAGGGAGACTAGTGGTGATTCGAATGACCATAAGGCATCCGACTCACTCTAGTTTACCTTGCTCTTGTCATGAAGGTGTACTCGATGTTGTGCAGCACCTGTGTGGGAGTTCTCGAGTGGATATGTCGATGATGAGCTTGAGAGAACTCCCCCACACTGGTGGTTGAACCTGGTGCTGTTCTTCAAATGACAAATGAAAACAAAAGATGGACTCTACTGGTTCGAGAACCATAGAGCCTTTATTCAAATTCAAATATTTTTGGTGTTTTTATTATATTTTATTGTCACCATTTCATTTGCTCGAACAAGGTTAGATCAAGATTACACTTCATACACAAAGGGGAATATACTTACCTTGGACCTTTGAGAGGTCATATGTGCCACCTTTGTATGTTGTGCAACATGAATCTGACACCTTAACTTACCTTCCCATTTGAATTTAGCTCAATGACTTATCCATTCAAATTTGACAATCTTCTACAGGGGTTAGTCAGCATATATACAACCAAGATCTATGAAAATATAACTCCAAGGTTCATCAATCAAAATCTGACATCATGTCTTGTTTTGACTGAAGAAGACAAATTTTAACCTAAGCACCATGCTTAATTTAAAACAGTCTATGAACGTATGTCATGCATATACATTCAAATCAGATCATATGAACAAAGATAAAGGAAACATGAAAGCATGATCAAGCTATTTTCAAAAGGAACATAAGCATGAGCATAAGACAATGAACCTCGGGCAACCTCCCGGAAGGGCTTTGTTTAATGTCAAAAGCAGGACTTACCTAGCTAGTGGGGCAAGATGAAAGAGGTAATATCATCTCCTCACTGGGACAAGATTTGGCATGAGAGGAACTTTACTCCAGATGCTCACATACCTCCCCCACACTTGAAGTTTGCATTACTAGGCAACAGAACTCAAGTGTGTGGAGATCAAGCTTCCTTTCGTAAATGTTCTCTCATCAGAGCTTATCAAGGTGTTGTAGGTGATGTAGCTCACATGTTCTTAAGCAGCACCTGTCCGTTGTTCTTTTTGAATCTCCACCTGAAAGGTTAGTGACCAAAAATACCCGAAGGACAACTTATCCTAAAAACATGTTCTTGCTTTTATTCGAAAAGGGAAAAAACCTATGCTAATCCAGGCTATCTCCTGGTAGTGCTTTGTTTATTTATGGTCATAAGCTCGACCATGGGAACTTCATCTTGCAGCTATCGTTGGTGGTGTCATTCCCTTCTCACCACCAATCAAGGATGTATCGGTGAAGCTTTAGCTGCAAGGTTAGTGCCACAGTGCATACACGAAATCTGCAATGCTTATGGTAAACATATGCATCTACAATCAATCTTTCAAACATTCTACAATAGAGGACCAGAAGGTGGTTGTAGCCCTCGTATGTGCTCAGCGCACTAAGCATGGCTGACTCTAGAGAGGCATGATGCGAGCATGGTTTATGTGGTAGATCAAGGATGAAACTACCATGCTCGTCAATGAAGTCTTTTCCTCCAAACTCCGGAGTCAGTGCCTCACAAAGTTCCATGGCCCATGAATTTTCCATCTCAAGAGAGTCATCGTGGACGTTCAATGTTGACTCTCGATCATAATCGAAAGCAACATGATACGGGCCAGCGGGAAGAGGCTGAAACTCGGTCGAGAATGGTGACGGTCGTTCGTCTTCACAAAGGTGAAGAGGGTCTTCCGAGTCGTACTCATGAGGTGTAGAGAATTCTACACCCTCAATGAGAACAGGCTCGAATGACTTGAACGGAGATATACGTGTCGTCTTCTCGAGCGGGTTTTGCTGGGGAAGAGGCTTCGCCATAGGGTGTCCCAAACAAGGGGTAGCAGTGGCAGAAGTGGCTTCCCCAAGATTACCATCTAGTCTCCCTATGGATTCCTCAAAGAATTTCTCTAGCGGGGAGCTTAGGAGTAGATCAGGATCGAGGACATCGAAGATGTGAAAGTCTAAACCAGCCTCAATCCTATCTATGATGAGTGGCACGACACTTGCAATCCCCCGACATTCAAGAACGTGCCTAAAGGGACAAGTCTCGAGGAGCATGTCGGATGGTGCTAGCGGAACTTTGCCTAAAAGAGTTTCCGCTAAGTGCCATGGCATGATGTTAACCTCCATGATGGGGTTACAATGGGCCTCTACGACAACCCCTCTCACAGAACAAGGAATAACCAGAGAGGATGAACTATCCCAAAATGCTTCGGAAAAGCATATCGCTCCATCTGGCCATTCCTCCTTCATGGCCTCCTCAGGAAATGCTTCATCAGGAGGATCAAGAGGAGAAGGAGATACTGTAGGTCTAGGGAAAGGCTCTGTCAGAGGATGTCTAGATGGTTCAGCATGGACAGAAATGGTTTCCCTAAGCTCTTCTTATGGGTTTCCTTGAGATTTAGCAAGAAGTTTTTCTAAGGGGAAACCTAGGAGAAGATCAAAATCCATGATGTCATTGATGTGGAAATCATATTGCACCTCTATGTCACCAATGGTGATCGGCACGTCCCTAGCAATACCTCGACATGGAAAAAGGCAGCACCACCTGGGGCTATGGAAAAGTCTATCAGTCGGGGTCAGTGGCATGTCACCCACCAGAGTGTCCAAAAGGTACTCTGATATGATGCAAGCCCCAGCAGTAGGGTCATGGACAACATCTACGGTGTTTCCCCTCATGGAACAGTGGATGGTTGTGGAAGTCGAGCTAACCCAAATTGCTTCGGATGTATGCTTCTAAGGAAACCAATCCACTTTCGTCCCATGATTCCAAACTTCATCGAGGACCTCATAATGGTCCAGCGATGTCGTAGGCTTCAAGTGCCTAGAGTGATCTGAGGTATTTCTGATGTTTCGAGAAGGATCATCCTCAAATCAGGAAGAGAACTCCGAAGGTTGAATTTCTTCTTCCTTCGATGTTTGTGGTTCGGGAGAGGGCTCAAGAGTGATCTCTTCTTTAGGTATGCATTCCTCTTGAGGACCTTCCAACTCGACCGTGAAGGAGGCATTAGCTGCTACACGATCAAGAATCTGCCTTCCCTCACTTGGAGTCTTATCCGGAAAGGATCCTCCCGAGGCATCATCAAGGTGCCCGGCAGAATTAACGTCCAATCCTGCATAAAAATGCTGATAGAGCACATGATCGGGTATCGACAGCGTGGGGCCAGAGTTTACTAAATGTAAGAGTCTTTCCCAAGCCGCAGCCAAGGTTTCCTTGTCATTTTGCTTAAATCCGAGCACATCCTTTCGTAGGGCGATGAGACGGGCAGGTGGAAAAAACCGTCGGCAGAAATTACCGACAAGTTCTGCCCATCTGCTGCCAACAAAGCCTACGTGTTCATTGTACCATTGTCTCGCGTTTCACATGAGGGAAAAAGGAAACAATTTCCAACGGACAGTGTCATGTGTCATGCCAGCAAAGGCATAGCACGAACACAGATGCTCAAACTCTCGCAAATGCTCATAGGGGTTTTGATTGTCCCTGGAGAAGGAATACGATTCCTTAATCAAAGAGATAAGATCGGTACTGAGTTGATAGCCAGGTGTGGTAATTGGATGTTCCGATGGCGGTGGCTCTAACAACTCAGGTTTGGGAGCAGAAAGATTCTGGATAGAGGTTTTCTCCATGCTAACTGGGGTGAAGGTAGAATAAAAAGAAAAAGATAAAAAGATACGAAGACCGCTAGCCTCGAAGATAGAAACAACAACCGTTCCCCGGCAACGGCACCAGAAATGCTTGTTCATGTTTCTTAACGACACTACCAACAGCGCTTGTTAGCGTGAGCGTCAAGAGGTGTCTGGGTACCGACGAGTACGAACAAATCCGCAAGCGCACGGAATTCGCTTCTTGATTTATGGCTTGTCTCTAGGACTTGTAGACTTGTGTGTGCCTAGTCTAGAGTCTCTCTTGTGTGTGCAAGTAATCAGGATCGGAGTGATCAGAGTGTCCTTCGGGAAGAATTTTTATCGGCTCCCATTCACTACCCCCCTCTCTGGTTACCTAATCGGTCCTTCACACGGAATTTAGGAACTCTCGTTTTGAGACCTTTTGTGGTGATCTTGGTCTTGAGCACTAGTTTTTAACTCTGTACACCCCTCCTCAGAATGGTGTTGTGGAAAGGAAGAATCAGACGCTGTGTGAGATGGCTAGGATGATGCTCGATGAGCACAGAACTCCTAGGAGGTTTCGGGCTGAGGCGGTGAATACCGCATGCTATGTGTCAAACAGGATCCTCCTCAAGGCTTTCAAGAAGAAAAAATGCTATGAGCTGATGCATGGTCGAGCACCTAAGGCAAGCCACATTCATGTCTTTGGCTGCAAGTGTTTCATTCTTAAAAATGGCAAAAAGTTGGATAAGTTTGAGGCTAGGTCTATTGATGGTATTTTCTTTGGTTATGCTACACATTCTTTAGCATATCGTGTGCTCAATCTTGAAACTAACCAAATCATGGAGATATGCGAAGTTACCTTCGACGAGACACAGCCGCATAGCTCTTTGGTCTTTTAATGTGCAGGTGATGATGAACTTGACGAGTGTTGACGTTTCTTAACGACACTACTAATGGCGCCTGTTAGCGTGAGCGTCAGGAGGTGTCTGGGTACACCGACGAGTACGTACGAATCCACAAGCGCACAGAAATGCTGTTGTAGAACTTCACCTAGGAAGGAGTATTCTAAGGGTATCGAATCCACGGGACGGATGAGCTCTGGCTCAAACCTAGCAGATGGTCTAAGGACACAACACTAGTTGATAGGATAGGTAGAAAGGATCTGCTTGACAGAGCGTAGAGTCTAGCACGGTCTCTCAGGTATAACACTCGCCTTGGGTGCCAACCCACCCTAGCTGTTTAAGGCTAGGAATATGTTCTGGCAACGGGGCCCTACTCGGTACACAAGCGCGAAGGGTTTCAAAGGGTCCAACAGGCTGTCACCACTACGGCCTACCTCTATCGTTGCGCGAATGTACTTGGTATTCGAAGGATAACCTATGGTCCAGACACCACGTCTACACCACTGACTACTACTATAGGCTGACACTGTCTGACATCCCGGTAGCCCTACTATAGCACTCTGTATAAATATAGAACTACGAATCCGCGAGGGAGATACTTGCACTAGCTCAAGGTATGCTCTATCACTCATGCAAGATCACGAATGCACTTTGATCTAATTAGAGATATGCAGGAGCATCAACTTTACTCTAATAGACAAGCTAACATGCAGACGAGATGCAAACTTATGATCCAGCTCTACTAGGTCGAAAGGGTTGTGTTTGAAGAACACAAGCCTCTAAATCAAGAACGAACGAAGAACACAAGAACAAATCACATATGCATGCATATGACTTTAGTCTAAATAAGAAATGTTGAAATACTCACTTTAGACTAAATGAAGAACAAAGGCACCACTGAGGATCGTTCTTGAGGAAGATGTCATGAACATGACATGGCCCCAAGCATTCCCCCTCACTTCCTAGCACTAATCCTATACAAAGAGCTCTCCTCTCCTAAAAAGAGAGGCTCCAAGGCCAAAATGAAAAGGAGGAGGAGAAGTGTGTGTCCCAAAAGTGAGCCTAATGAGGACACCACGAGTACATCTACACCAGCAGCACCTTCTCCTACTCCAGCGCCGGCAGCACCGTCTTCAGCGCCACCTTCTGGGCCAATTACTCGGGCCTGTGCAAGAGAGTTCAACTTGGTCATGATGCTGAAGAATGAAGGCCCGGAAGACTGAAGGCTGGCTCAACAGGAGGCCTTGTGCGTGGGCGCCTAGGACTGGCCCAAGAGGGCGCCTAGGGTTGCGCCCCCGCACCCACGACGCTAGGGGCGGCGCCCCCTTTGCTGGCCGCCCCTCCCCTAGGGGCTACGCCCCCTTTATTAGTCAGAGTCCTGTATCTTTTACAACTTGAGTTTTGTTTTACATCTAGCTTTAGCTACACCAGAACATGCACAAATACGTGCTGTCCTCTGTGATTCAGAACTCCACCTTCGAGTGATATTAAGATTGCTCGCCTCAGATTCTTGTTCGTTCTTTGATTGCGTATAGGAATTGATCTTTGTGATCAGGCTGATCTTGCACCGGCAAGGTTGGTAACCATCGGGAGTTGGTTTAGCGATTGCATTGGCGCTTCGAGTCTCGCTCGTCGTAGTTGGATCGTGAGGGTCAACAACCACCAGATCGAAGTTATCTCCACTCACCAAAAGATCAGGCACTCCGCCTCTATCAAGTGGTATCAGCTTTCCAGGTTGATCCGTGAGTTTTATCTAGTGTTTTTCCCTTCCTACAGTCCACAAAAACCAAACAAAAATTTACTTTCAGGTTAGATCTTTGCCCCAGCAACCGTTTAGCCTTGCACATTCTTTCAATAAGTGTCTTTGTTGAATTTGTGTGCTTACGCGTTCAATTGTTGCTGGTTACTTGTGTTTTCTACCTTTTGTTCCATCTTTTCTTCTAACCCTAGTTCATTGCCGTTTCTCTCCGCTGCTCATCCATCCACCACCCCGCCGCACTCCTCCTCGCGCGCACATCCGTCGCGCAGCCGCCTCTCGGTCGCCCCCTCCCTGTTCCATGGTGTGGTAGGTCAAAAAAAGGAAAAAAAGGAAAGCAATCAAAAAAAAGGAAAGAAAAAAAAGAATCCAAAAAAAAAGAGAGACCGCCGCACAGTCCAAGTGGGAAACGGGAGCCGATTCGTCTCGGTGACGGAGTCCTGCGCCGCAGTTTCCCCTGGCTCGCAAGCCTCCTGGGCTGCACCGTGCACGCCCTGGTAGCTATCTCTCCCTGATCGTGCCGCGTACCCCCACGCCGAGCCATCTCTTCTCTCTCTTTTCCTGTACCATATTCTGAGTTTGGCCTTACTCTAGAGAGAGAGAGAGAGAGAGAAAAACTCTGAGTTTGGCCCGTACCATCTTTTAATTACCGGAATACCCCTGTACTTTCAGAAAAAGTGTGTGTGGTAATTTGCTGTTGGAGATCCTCTGTGTTCATATTATCAGTTTTGAGGACTCCTGCCAAAAAAAAAGAAGCAAAAAAAACAGCAATTTGCTACACCCTCTCCACCTTACTTGCTGTCTTTTCGATTTCACTTGTTGCCAGCAGCGTTTGTTTCGTGTTTAGCACTATAATTCAACTTTCCATTATTGTTTGAGTGTGCTAATCCTTGACTTGAGTGCAGCCTACCCAAAACTCCACATATTTCTACGACGAGCAGATTTTGTTTCTCCAGGCAATCGCTTCTCCAATCTTTCGCGAGTTCCACCGGTTGGTTGCAGGTTGCCCCTATGTGCGTGGTAAGAACAGATAAGAATTTGATAACAGCACTAGTGTGAGCGCCTTGTGAGCTGTCCCACCCTATTTTTGTCGTCGTTTTGTTTTTGTGTTTGCGCTAACCATGGCAGATGAAGGCGGCGCGGCTGATCCATTGCAAGACTTGCAAGCACAAGTTGAAGGACTAGCCACAGACATTCGGACGGTACATGAATGGCTGGACGAAACGATCACTATGTCGACCGATCGTTTCGATCAGCTCGACCTCGCCCAGACGGCCACCAAGACCACACTCGACGCTCTCGTGGCCCGACTCGATGCTATGCACACCACAATCACAGAGTTGCAGAAGGACTATGGCGGTGATTCAGAGCAGGACGCCGGAGACAGTCGCGGTCGTGCCCGCCGTGTACCACGCCGCCCCGCTGGTAATGATTCATTCTCTAAAATCAAATTTAAAATTCCACCCTTTAATGGCAAATATGATCCTGCTGCATATCTTGATTGGGAGTTAGAAGTTGAACAGAAATTTTCATGTCATGATATTGCTGCTAGCTCTCAAGTTAAGGCTGCCATTAGTGAATTTACTAATTTTGCTTTAATTTGGTGGCGTGAGTATAAAAATAAACATCCTACTGCTGTTTCGACCACTTGGGAGCAATTAAAAACTGCTATGCGACATTGCTTTGTGCCTTCGTATTATGCTTGTGATTTGCTTAACAAAATGCAGCGATTTCAGCAAGGTTCTCAGTCTGTTGAGGACTACTACCAGGAGTTGCAAAAAGGTATGATTCGTTGTGGTATTTTGAAGGAACCCGACGCTGCAATGGCACGCTTTCGTGGTGGTTTGAACCGCGAAATTCAGGACATCCTTGATTATAAAGAATATGCTGACATGACCCAATTATTTGAGTTTGCTTGCAAAGCTGAACGCGAAGTGCAGGGACGCCGCTCAAGGACATATTCTAACACTTTTGCAGGTAGAAACTCGTCGTCCAGTTCGGCACCTGCTCTCCCTGCGCCATCCACACCTACACCGCGTGAGAGGACAGCTAAGCCTGTAGGAGCCGCCCCAGCCACAGGCACCACTCCATCCACAGGCGCAGCATCCACCACAGGTCGTATGTGGGATATCACGTGTTTTCGTTGCAGCGGACGTGGCCACGTGGCTCGGGACTGTCCAAACAAGCGCACATTACTCATTCGTGACAATGGTGAGTACTCTTCAGCTAGTGATTCAGAAGAACTTGAACATACTTTGCTTGCCACTGACAATGCAGCTAAGACGGACATACATGTCAATCCGGGAGACGCTGATAGGTACGAGAGTCTTGTTGTGCAGCGTGTTCTTAGTACACAGGTTGCCCCAGCCGAGAAGAATCAGCGACACACTCTGTTCCATACGAAGGGTGTTGTGCAGGAGCGGTCGATTCGCATCATCATCGACAGCGGCAGCTGCAACAATTTGGCGAGTACTATGCTGGTCGAGAAGTTGTCATTACCCACTCGTAAGCATTCAAACCCATATCACATTCAATGGCTTAATGATGGTGGCAAAATTAGAGTATCACGATCGGTGCGTGTTCCTTTTTCTCTAGGTGCTTACTCTGATTATGTTGATTGTGATGTTGTTCCTATGGAAGCATGCTCTTTGTTACTTGGTAGACCTTGGCAATATGATACTGATAGCTTGCATCATGGTCGTTCGAATCATTATTCTCTCATGTTTAAGGGTCAGAAAATAATTATACATCCTATGACACCTGAACAAATTGTTAAAGATGATCTTGCTAGAGCTGTTAAAACTGCTAAAGAACAGGAACCATCACCATCCACTTCTGATAAATCTGAAATTAAGGTGAATGCTCCTGTTTTACTTGCTACACGTGCTGATTTTGATGATATTCGAGATGCTCATTTGCCATGCTATGCACTTGTATGCTCTAGTGTGCTTGTTTCCCTTGATGATGCACCATCTTTGGATATTCCGCCTGCGGTTGCTAACCTTTTGCAGGAGTACGCTGATGTCTTTCCCAATGATTTGCCACCGGGTCTTCCACCGCTTCGTGGCATTGAGCACCAGATCGACCTCATTCCCGGCGCCCAGCTTCCAAACCGCACCCCGTACCGTACAAACCCGGATGAGACAAAAGAGATTCAGCGCCAGGTGCAGGCGTTGCTTGATAAGGGTTACATTCGTGAGTCTCTTAGCCCTTGCTCGGTTCCTGTGTTACTTGTTCCTAAGAAAGATGGTTCATGGCGTATGTGTGTAGACTGTCGTGCTATTAATAACATCACCATTCGTTACCGATACCTTATACCACGCCTTGATGGTATGCTTGATGAGCTTAGTGGTGCCATTCTTTTTACTAAGATTGATTTGCGTAGTGGTTACCACCAGATTAGAATGAAATTGGGAGATGAATGGAAAACGGCTTTTAAAATGAAATTTGGCTTATATGAATGGTTGGTTATGCCGTTTGGTTTGACTAATGCTCCCAGCACTTTTATGCGCTTGATGAATGAAGTTTTGAGGCCCTTCATAGGATTGTTTGTCGTTGTCTATTTTGATGATATCTTGATTTACAACAAATCTATGGAAGACCATTTGAAACATTTGAGTGCTGTTTTTGATGCGTTGCGTGCTGCCCACTTATTTGCTAACATGGATAAATGCATCTTTTGCACACAACGTGTCTCGTTTCTTGGTTATGTTGTTACTCCACAGGGCATTGAGGTCGATAGCAGCAAAATTGCTACCATTCAGGAGTGGCCTACACCGACGACAGTCACACAGATTCGGAGCTTTCTTGGACTTGCAGGTTTCTACCGCAGGTTTGTTCGTGATTTTAGCTCCATTGCAGTGCCTTTACATGAGCTTACAAAGAAAGATGTGCCATTCGCTTGGAGTGATTCGCAGGAGGTAACATTCCGCACTTTGAAAGATAAGTTAACTCATGCTCCCCTTTAGCAATTGCCTGATTTTAATAAAGTGTTTGAGCTTGAATGCGATGCTAGCAGTATTGGGCTAGGTGCTGTTTTGTTACAAGAAGGAAAACCAGTTGCTTATTTAAGTGAGAAATTAAGCGGTGCTAGTCTGAAATATTCTACTTATGATAAGGAGCTTTACGCTTTAGTGCGCACTTTGCATACTTGGCAGCACTATCTTTGGCATCGTGAGTTCATAATTCATTCTGATCATGAGGCTTTGAAACATATTCGTACCCAAACAAATCTGAACCGTCGTCACGCTAAATGGGTAGAATTCATTGAGTCTTTTCGTTACATTATTAAACACAAGAACGGGAAGGACAATGTTATTGCTGATGCTTTGTCTCGTCGCTATACCATGCTGTCACAGTTAGATTTTAATATCTTTGGCTTGCAAACTGTGAAAGATCAATATGTCGACGATGCTGATTTTAAAGATGCTTTTGCCCATTGTCTTAATGGCCAACCATGGGGCAAATTTCACATACAGGACGGGTTCCTGTTTCACGCTAACAAGTTGTGTATTCCAGCTAGCTCGGTTCGTCTTTTGCTGTTATAGGAAGCGCATTGAGGCAGTCTCATGGGACACTTTGGCGTCTACAAGACGCATGGGGTGTTGGTTGCCCATTTCTTTTGGCCCCGGATGCGTGCTGATGTTGAGCGCCTAGTTGCACGCTGCACTACTTGTCAGAAAGCTAAGTCACGGTTGAACAACCATGGTTTGTATATGCCTTTGCCTGTTCCTACTTCCCCTTGGCTTGATATTTCTATGGACTTTGTTTTGGGATTGCCTAGAACTAAGAAGGGGAGGGATAGCATTTTTGTGGTTGTTGATCGATTCTCCAAAATGGCTCATTTCATACCTTGTCATAAGACTGATGATGCTAGCAATATTGCTGAATTGTTCTTTAGAGAGATTATTCGTTTGCATGGTATCCCAAATACAATAGTCTCTGATCATGATGTTAAGTTTCTCAGTCATTTTTGGAGATCTCTGTGGAATAAATTGGGAATTAAATTGCTGTTTAGCACAACTTGTCACCCTCAGACTGATGGGCAGACTGAGGTGGTTAATAGAACTTTGTCAACCATGCTTAGGGCCGTTTTAGATCAGAATTTGAGACATTGGGAGGATTGCTTGCCCCATGTTGAGTTTGCTTATAATCATGCAACACATTCCTCTACAAAGATGTGCCCTTTTCAGATTGTGTATGGTTACATCCCTCGGGCTCCTATTGATTTGTTTTCATTTGATACTGAAGACGCTCCACACTTAGATGCTGTTGCACATGTTGAACAAATGGTTAACCTGCATAAACAAACTCACCAAAACATTGCTGCTGCAAATGCTAAATATCAGGTTGCTGGTAGTAAAGGTAAAAAATATGTTACTTTTGAATCTGGTGATATGGTTTGGTTGCATTTGAGAAAGGATCGTTTCCCTACTTTGCGCCATTCTAAACTAATGCCTCGTGCTGCTGGTCCTTTTTAAGTGCTAACCAAGATTAATGATAATGCTTATATCCTTGACCTGCCTGCGGAGTTTGGTGTTTCCACTAGTTTTAATGTTGCAGATTTGAAGCCATATCTGGGTGAGGATGAGGAGTTGCCGTCGAGGACGACTTCAGTTCAAGAAGGGGAGGATGATGAGGACACCACGAGTACATCTACACCAGCAGCACCTTCTCCTACTGCAGCGCCGGCAGCACCGTCTTCAGCGCCACCTTCTGGGCCAATTACTCGGGCCCGTGCAAGAGAGTTCAACTTCGTCATGATGCTGAAGAATGAAGGCCCGGAAGACTGAAGGCTGGCTCAACAGGAGGCCTTTTGCGTGGGCGCCTAGGACTGGCCCAAGAGGCGCCTAGGGTTGCACCCCCGCACCCACGATGCTAGGGGCGGCACCCCCTTTGCTGGCCGCCCCTTCCCTAGGGGCTGCGCCCCCTTTATTAGTCAGAGTCCTATATCTTTTACAGCTTGAGTTTTGTTTTACATCTAGCTTTAGCTACACCAGAACACGCACAAATACGTGCTGTCCTCTGTGATTCAGAACTCCACCTTCGAGTGATATTAAGATTGCTCGCCTCAGATTCTTGTTCATTCTTCGATTGCGTACAGGAATTGATCTTCGTGATCAGGCTGATCTTGCGCCGGCAAGGTTGGTAACCATCGGGAGTTGGTTCAGCGATTGCATTGGCGCTTCGAGTCTCGCTCGTCGTAGTCGGATCGTGAGGGTCAACAACCACCAGATCGAAGTTATCTCCACTCATTGAAAGATCGGGCACTCCACCTCTATCAGAGCCCCTCCCCTTCTATTTATAGGCAAGGAGGTGGCTTGCTTCGGGGCTCAAAGTGCTCCAAAATGCCCGGGATCGCAGTAATGGACCAATCAGGAGGCCACACGTGGAGGACCAGGATCAGCCGAACTAAAGTTGGTTCGGCCGATCCTGGGTTCGGCCGAAACCATAGGGCCACGTGGCACCTTGTGCTTCCTCCAAGTGGTTGACAAGTGGGCCCCATGCTCACTCCCTCGTGCATGTTAAGTTTCCTGGCGGTTTTGGTAGCAAAGTGGGCCCTTGAATCCATGTGATGTCCATGTGGCGCTATGTGATTCATCGGGTTTGCCTCTCTGGGATTGGTTACGTCATTGATCCAGGGGAATCCTATGTGGCACCCCCTCATTGGCTGAGCTTGAAGTACTTGGATCAAAGACTTGTGCTTTTGCTCCTCTTTCTAGAGCTAATTGCTTGTATTTGCATAATCACCAACACTTGTGGAAATGATTAGTTTAAGCCCTATTCTAGTGTTGGTGAACATTTCTCATGCCAGAATGTACATGTTGACGGGTATAGAAAGAGTGGATAACAGTCGTCTACAGCAAGGAGATCTTTGAGGATGAGGTACGAGAAGATGGAGATGATGATGGTGGTGGTGGTGCACCTGCAGCTGACCGTGTACCTACAACTTCCACTATGATGATGACGATAGAGGATGGACCATCCCCTACTCCTACGACGACTGATGTTGTTCGAGTGGAAACTGCTGCTAAGGGGGAGGTTGCCTCCAGACGTGAGGCTTCCCGGCGTGTACAGGTGGATCATCCACCTTCGAGGATCATAGGTGACCTTCATGAACGCACTACACGGTCCAGGTCACAGAAGTAATCTCATTTCGCTCATTCTGCATTTGTTTCATCTTTCGAGCCCAAGGATATTCGACACACACTTTCTGATCCGGATTGGGTGAATGCTATGCATGAAGGAGTTTGAGAACTTTGAGAGGAATCAAGTGAGGGAGTTGGTTGAGCCTCCACCAAATTGCATACCTATTGGGACAAAATGTGTGTGGAAAAATAAAGAGGGTGAAAATGGGGAGATTGTTAGAAACAAGTCGAGGTTGGTTGCCTAGGGGTATAGTCAGAAGGAGGGGATAGACTATGAGGAAACTTTTGCTCCGGTGGCCCGTTTGGTGGCAATTCGGATCCTTCTAGCATTTGCCTTTGCTAAAGGGTTCAAATTGTACCAAATGGATGTGAAGAGTGCCTTCTTGAATGGGGTGTTAGAGGAAGAAGTGTATGTGAGACAACCCTCGGGTTTTGAGAGTGAGAGATATCCCCACCGAGTATACAAACTCAGAAAAGCTCTCTATGGCCTAAAATAAGCACCCAGGGAGTGGTATGGGAGGTTGACAAAGTTCCTTTTCAGCAAGGGGTTTGTGATGGGGGTATTAGATCAAACTCTCTCTCTCTCCTCAGGCAGGGCGATGACATCTTGAATGCATAGGTGTATGTGAATGATATTATCTTTGGCGGCTCGTCTCACACTTTGGTTGCCAGGTTTGCAGAGGATATGAGCAGGGAATTTGAGATGTCGATGATGGGAGAGTCATAGTTCTTTCTTGGGCTCCAGATCAAGCAGTGCAAGGACAGGACGTTTATGCATCAAGCGAAGTACACCAAAAACATTGTGAAGAAGTTCAAGTTAGATGACTCCAAGCCGATGGCGATGCCGATGAGTATGACTACGGCTTTGGACGCAGATGAGGATGGTGAACCCGTGGACCAGAAGGAGTACAGGAGCATGATCGGCTCCCTCCTCTACTTGATGGCAACGAGGCCAGACATACAGTTCAGCGTGTGTCTGTGTGCTCGTTTTCAGGCTTCACCAAGGACTTCGCATCGGCAGACTGTCAAGAGGATTTTCAGGTATTTGAACTACACTCCTGAGTTTAGTCTTTGGTATTCTGCGTCCTTGGCACTCAACCTTCATGGGTTTGTGGATGCTGACTTCGCTGGGTGTCATTTGGATCATAAGTCTGCCTCGGGTACTTGTCAGTTTCTTGGATCTTCTTTGGTGTCTTGGTCATCCTGCAAGTAGTCTAGTGTAGCCTATTCCACTACCGAGGTCGAGTATGTAGTTGCAGCCAGTTGTTGTTCCCAGCTCCAATGGATCACCTACACTATGAGCGACTTTGGTGAGGAGTGTACCCATGTACTACTCTTTTGTGATAGCACCAGTGCAACAAGTGTAGCCAAGAGCCCAGTTCTCCACTCCAAAACCAAGCATACTGAGGTGAGGTACCATTTCCTGAGAGACAATGTTTAGAAGGAAAAGATTGCTTTGATCCATATACCCACCCAAAACCTACTAGTCGATATCTTTACCAAACCACATGACCAAGCCACTTTCACCCGCTTGCGGAGTGAGCTCGGTGTGTGTTTGCTTTCTTGAGTTGGTGGTGGGAGCTCCGTTTGTAGCATATGTATCATATTTACCTTTTGCATGGCATTGCATTTGTATCATGATGTATAGGCATCTTTGTATCTTAGGTTGTTTGCATTTGTATCATATGCATTGTGGTAGGATGAGCTTCTCCTATATACATTGATAACCATGATATGCTAGTTGTGAGCTTTTGAGCATGTTTGATATGATTTGGTGATGGATAGCTACGCTCTTATAGTTTTGCTATATTTGCATGATGTGATGGTTGTTTTTGGAAAAATAGGATAGGCTCTCTCTTGTGACTTTAAGGCCTTGCATGATCTTAGTGTGCTTTGGTGGTCTACATAATACTTAATTTGTGCTTGGATATCATGTGCTTTTCACTTGGGGTCAAAGACCCATTTCTCATTGTGAATGTTTAGCCCATGTGATACCTTGTGGGGGAGCATAAGCTTCTTTTTGCCGCAATGGCACTTCATGTACCATTTTGTGCTTAATCTTGAAAAATGAATTTGGTATGAAATGCCTATGCTTGAAGTTATGCTCTCATTTGTTCCATGTCATAAATACCTTAAAATGCAATTAATTTCAGTGCTAAACCGTTGCATGTTGTCTACCATGAGAAGTCTCATTTTAAGTAGTAGACACATGGCTCGGTGGCTTTAACATGACTTGAGATGCTTGTGGGTGTTTGCAATGATCGTGTGATGAGAATATGTGACCTAGCATGAAGTTTGTGTGATCTAGATTCATTTTGGTATGTTTTGCTCATGTTTAGGTCTTGTGCTCATGAGAGGGAAAGTTTTCGCAAAAATGCTTAATTTGATCATGGCTTGCTCACATAGCTTTACTATCTTGATGGCTATGCTTATACGGAACTTTGGAATGTCTTGCTTTCTCATTTACTCACTTGTAGATTTTTGTGGTGCTCTATGTCTACTTGAGAAGCTCTAGGTTGAATTTTTCCGAATTATGCCTTGTTTCATGCATTGTCAACAAGGGGGAGAAATTTGTAAAGGAAAAATGGTTCTGGATGCTTTTAGAGGGTTTTCAGGTGGTTTCGAGCAAATTATAGGAACTGCCTGACCGGTGGAGGGCACCGGCCTGACCGGTGGAGGGCACCGGCCTGACTGGTGATGGCCAGAGCGAGCTGTTGAGCTGCTTTATTTTGCATGGCACACATTACATGCATTTGTTCAGGGGGAGTTTGCATTTCCTCAGGGGGAGCCTGCATGTGTTCAGGCGGAGCTCCTTATGTCGTCTGAGTTCTAGCTTTGGTGGTTTGCTCTTTGTGAGCTTTGGTTTTTGTCTCGGTTGTGTTGAGTCGTTGCCCTTACCTTAGGGGACCGAGACTTTGGCTTTCAGGTGATCAGGTTTTCACTTTTGTTTGGCATTTGGATCACTTGATTTGGTTGTTATTCGTTTCTTTTCTTTTTCTTTTTTTCTTCTAGTGTTGGTTACTATGTATATTGTCAATGCACTCATCAAGGGGGAGATTGAGAACCTGTGTGTGTCTGAAGACCGATGGATGGTCGCTCCTTAGCGATGAGTGATTGACAATGTTGTGTGGATTGACTCCCTAGTATTGCAGGTGCAGGTTGCGGCTTGATTCACGTGGTGCAGGTGAAGAACAAGCGCAAAAGTTCTATGTCTGTGTGACCTCCCAGGAGTGGTGAGACAAGTAGGCTTCGTTTGAGAGACCCGGTGGCCGACGGGATCAAGTGCGGGCCGCACGCTGGCAAGAAGAGCAAGACAACGTCGGGGAGATGGAGCAAGTGCAAGGTAGCAGCTAACAACTGAAGCTTGCACACAGGGTTTGCAGTGGTTTGGCCACAAAACCAATGGGTTACTTAGTTGAGCCATAAAACCAAGGACGAAGACCAGAGCATGGTGGTTCTGCACTAGACCGGTCTGACCGGTGGCCTTGATCGTCCTGACCGTTGTTGAACCGGTCGGACCGATGAGGAGGACCGGTCTGACCAGTGCGTCTCGTGGGTGTCCAGAAGCTACGAAGCGGAGGACACACAGCATGATCACAAGGCTTGCGTGGAGTTGAAGCGGGCTTGCGGTCGACGAGCATACGTCCGATGGAGTTTCGACCAAGATTTCACAAAGTGCTCGGTGGGTGTGTATCTTACTATTATGTTGTAGGGGTAGTTTGGTCATTCGGCACCCTCCATATATACTCACTTGAGTGAGAGATGGCAGCCAACTCTTGGAACCCTAGTTCCTTTGCTCTTAGGCTTTTCTCTTTTTCTCTAGTTTTCCCATAGGCTAGCATGAGAGCTTCATGTTTCATCTAGAGAGAGGGATGGATGTTCGGGCGGCTTGCTAGACCTTGTATGAACCTTTCATGGCATGTATAGAAGATTCGACGTGGTTCATCTTGTGTCCTTTTGCCTCCCAGCATTTTTCTTTTTGGTGATTTTCGGAGCCTTTTCTTGGGTTTTTCGTGGAGAGGTTTTGGAGGAATTTCTTTGCGGGATTTGTTGGTGGATTCACTCGTGAGGTTCTTGTGCCTCTTTTCTTGGTGATTTGTCCCCTTCAAACCCGTGGGAAGGCCTTCCATTTTAGGGTTTTCGAAGTTCCTCGTGTTCTTGGGGTAGAGGCACGAGATTTGTGATTCCTTCTTTTCTAGAGTGATTTGGGGCTTGTGCTTTGAGCTAGAGTTTACCCATGAGGTGTTCCTACCTTCCCCAAAGTATCTCTTGAAACTATGGAGCGAATTGGGAGATTGGGCGTGGTGATTCTTGGAGTTGATCCGCGGGTGGAATTCATCCCGAGCAGCCTAGGCGCCACCGGTCTGACTGACTGGTGCAGCACAACGGTCTGACCGGTGCAGGCCCTTTATGGGTTTTGGCTCGGGTGAATGATTAGTTCAGTGGGGATTCACTTGTGTTTTCCCAGGGTCAGTTCTTGGTAGGATTCGTGCTGGTTTGCCTCTGTTTGGCTCGGTTGGAGTAGCTCCTCGTGGTAGTTAGCTATTTGGTTTGAGGTGATTTTGTTCCAGGGCCTAGAGATCTCGCTGAGGCTTTCTGGAGTGTTTCCGTGTGTTTGTTGTGCACACCGGCCTGACCGGTGCCATCAGTCTGACCGGTGCACCTCACCGGCCTGACCAGTGTAGAGCAGACAGCATGCAGCACAATTTTTCTGCTACGGTTTTGGTTGCGTGTTTGGATAGGAGTACTTGCTCCTAGGATCAGTAGCACCTCAAGTGGCTACGTGATCTTGGCTAGGTGTGTGTGGGATTGCTCGGAAGTGAAATCGGGATATAGGCCGAAGTTCTCACAGAAGATTTTGTATTGGCTCCCATTCACTCCCCCTCTCTGGCCGCCATATCGGTCCTTAATGTTCCTTATTACAAGAGATTGTTCCAAGTCAACTTATTTGAGGTTTGTAGAAGTTATTAGATGAAATTATTAGATTTCTTACCCATACTCTTTGGCTTTGTATATTTCTGTTGCATGCTTGGGTGATTATGGATCTGTTGTGCTTGTTCATGTACCGCACTAAACTTAATAGATGAAATTTCTTCCGATTGCGAATGATTTCAACTCTTACCTCTTCTTCTTGGACTTGTTTTAGCAGGCCAAAGGGTCAACATCTGTAATTGCTGCTGTTCAGACCTACTCCAGGGTAACAAACTTAACACCTTTCTTGCTTCCTTAGTTCGAGTCAATTACAAGATATGAATCTAACTTGGGATCCACTGTTGCTAGATGACGCTTCTTCCTGAATGAGAACGTACAAAGGTAGCGGAGTACTCAACAATGTGCACCAAATCCTTACATAGCAGTGTTGATGAAGAGCAAGTTGACACTGCCAAACAGGATGGAGTACTTCGACAACGGTTTGCTCAGAAAGAAAGAGTTATGGAGCCTGAAGAAGAAGATAGACGAATCAAATTAACTCTGAAAATGCAGTCGACTGAGTTTAAGAGGTTGCAAAAGCTAACTGAAGATAGTGAAGAACTCCTTCGTCTACTGCTTTGCAGTAGAAAATGAATTGGTTAAGGTCAACACTCCACTGTCTCTTGAGGCTATGACCTGGATGTAGCTTTGTTAATCTCTGGTCTTTGTTTGATTGTTATCCTATAATAGTTTGTGAACAATATGGTAGTGCTTGAAGGAAAACAACAGTATGTTTATTATGTAAATATGTATATGATGTTTATTATTTTGCCAACAGGATCCGAATTGAAATGAAATCAATTAGTATTGAGGCACGATTAGTTAATTTTATGCTAGCCGTCCAATGGCCTTTGTTAATTGGGCCAAAAGTCAAAAGTCAACTTTCGACGTGACCCAACAACAAATGGGCGAAATGTCAATTTTATTGGGCCAGAAGTCAATTTTTTAATTAACATTACATAAAGGATCGCAAACAATGTGCATAACTGTTGGACTCGACATAAAAAAATCGCTCACAAAAAACAAATTTGGGTCCGACCCAACCACAAATGGGCCTAACGAGATCAAGTTAGGGCTATCTGAACAACATCAGCCTGCAGGAACAATTTTGGGCTCAAGGCAATAACAAATGGGCCAAATTCGTTTTATGACCAAACAGTTTGTCACAATTGGCATGCCACATAGGATGCCACATCAGATTCTGTCTAGCGTGTCAAAGCTCCAGGAAACAAGTTATGACGATTAGTAATGATGATTTCTACGCATCATTATATTAGTGACGCGGAGAAGTAAGGGGTCATCACTAAACGTAGTTTATAACCCTCGATTAATAACGGAGAGTTTTTGTAACAACCGACGTCATAGATCGCGGTTTATGACGAGAAACGACATTTTTGCGTCACTAATCAGCATTTTTCTTGTAGTGCTCCTGTCGCCGTGGGCCCCCTAAGCTGCCACCTCCGTCCTCACCGTAGCAAGCCGAGGGGTGCCATTGCTGCCCTCGCTGCCGATGGCAGCACCAAACTTGATCTAGGTTTTGGAGAGAGGAAAGAGCTGGGGAAAGGTCCTATGCATGGACAGAGGATTCGTCACTGCCGTCCTTGCGCCCGCACAGGCTTCTGATGGCGCGCTCTGATGCCGGCGAGGTGGAGGGATGATAGAAAGGGGGCACTCTAGGTTGCGGTGGCAGTCCGCTCGTGCCGCCCTGGGGTGACGCGAGTGGCGGTCTGTATGGAATTTTTGCATTCATATATATGGCAAATCTCACATGATTTGGTTTGTATTATTGAGATCTATATAAGACGTACAAAATATAGGTTTGACAAACTTGTTCTCATAACTATGTTACTACTCAATCGCTAAAATGATAAGCTATGGCAAAATAGTTCATGTTTGCTTAAGCTTATGTATCCCATTCACAGCATCTGATACGGTGCTTATGGGTGATGGCAGAGCATGTTAGCATGACGGAACATGCATGGACACTGCCACTACCACAGCTCTATGTATCGCGTTAGAGCGAATGTATATATTGATGCCTTTTTGTTTCTTAATGATTCATTTAGGGTTTCCTCGGAGATGAGGCAGTAAGGATTAAGAAGCATTTGGTCACAGTCTCGAGCAACGCAAGCAGCACCATGACATCGACCCCTATGTTGAGGATTAGCTAAAAATATAGCACCCTCGGAAGTTCGGAGAAGACACTGTTGTTTAGAAAACTCAACGTGCAGGAAGTTCTGAAAAGTTCCGAAGGATCATAGATTTCCGAAACTATCTGGAACTACCATTTTTCCATAATTAAAGAAAGTTTCTCTGCAAACAAATTGATTTAACAAGTTGGTTTTTTATATCTAGGAACAATGCTGACCCTCGGAAATCCTGATCCGCAAGATTTTTACCGTTCTTAAGTCTTCTTTGTGATGTTCACTAAAAGGGGCAACATTCAGGAACTCCAGCGGTCCGAGTGATTCAAGAAAGAGTAACAAGATGACGGGAGATGGCGATATTCTTCCCCCAAAGCTAGGAATCACAGATTTCCAGAAGTCATGAAGATATCCAGGAAGTTCAAGTTTGATTTGGTCAATGGCGTATCCTTGAAGGAAGGAAGTTGAAGTGTGAACGTGGGGTATTCCTGTAAATGTCAGAGTTAGGATTGCGTATGTAATCAGCCCACCTTGTGCGGCGTGGTTCCAGGGGACAAATTTGTACAAAATACATAGGGAATATGCCAGTTTCTCGAGGGTATTTTCAGGATGTAAAAGTGACCTCTGGGCTGAGGACCAGTGGAGGGTCACTCCTTAGTGATTAGTGATTGACAACGTTGTGTGGACTGATGCTTGGCTAAGTGTGCAGGTACAGGTTGCGGCTTGACTCGTGTTGGTGCAGGTGAAGAACAAGCGTGAAAGGCCTTAGCCGTGGTGGCCTCCGGGTGATGGAGACGCAAGTAGGCTTGGTTCGATGGACCCGGTGGCCGATGGGGTCAAGTGCGAGCCGTGCGGTGCAAGACAAGCAAGTTGAAGTCGTGAACATGGGCCAGTGCAAGGTAGCGGGTCGAGGCCGAAGCTTGCACACGAGGTTTGGTGGTTTGCACAAAACCATCGGTGGACGGTTTCTTGGTTTGGGCCGTAAAACCAAGTCCGGAGGCCTGATGCGACGGAGACGGTGATCCGGGAGCATCGGGAAGCTTCGAGGCGGGGGGCACGTGGCGTGATCGCGGGGCTTGCGTCGAGGCTAAGCAAGTCTGCGGTGGAAGCGTGTCCGCTCGATGAATACTTGACCATATTGCCCCTGAGGGGTGTGTATCTTCTATTTGAATTGTAAGGGTAGTGTGGTCATTTGCCTCCTAAGGTGGACTTCGTATAAATAGCGGAAAGGTGGATGGCATCTCTCTCTCTTGGACTCTAGGGTTTCCTCCCCCGGTAGATCGCTCTGGACTGCTTCTTTTTCCTCTGCTTTCCTTAGGCTAGATTCTTGTATAGACTCTGACCTCTGGATGTATGGAAGCATTCGGCGTTGCGGTGATCTCCTATCTCTTTGTGATTTTCGTGTCATTTTTGGGGCTATTTTGGGGTGTTTCGTTCTTCGCTTGATTCGTTGATTTGAGGGCTTTTCCTCTCGGATTTCTTTGAGCGGATCATGGGTGGAGGCCTTGCGCATCTTTGTGTGTGATCTTGACCCCTCAAACGCTGGGAAATCCCTTCGATTCGCGAGTTTTGGTTGGAGCCTGAGTTCTTGGTGGTGGTTCATGTGATCCGTGATTCCCGGTGATTTAGTGAGTTAGAGGCTGAGATTTTTGGGGCATAGCTTCACCTAGTGACGCTTCTTATATCCCCCAAATCTTGTCTCAAGATCTCAAGCCGTTTGGGAGATCTGGTGATGAGTTTGGACGGTTGACTCCCATGCTCGAGCATTTTTGGTTCTGTTCGTGCGTGGCGGACAGTCCGCCCGATACGCGTGGACAGTCCGCGAGGGTCATGTTCTTCGTAGTTCGTCGCGTGTTCGTGCGAGGCTGTGTTTCGATCCGTGGAGCCGCTAGGGTTTTGTTGCAGGTAGTTTTGCGGACAGTCTGTCGGTCAGTGATGGACGGTCCGCATGGGCAAGTTTCGAGCAGGTGGTTCTGGTGGCCTTGCCTGACGGTCCGCGAGGCCTACCCGGACAGTCCGCGACACTGGCGGACGGTCCGCGTGGCTCAGACGGACAGTCCGAATTTCTTGGTGCGTCTCTAGTGGTTCTGTTAAGGTTTTCGGACAGTCCGCGTAGGGGTTCCGGACAGTCCGCCTAGGTGCTGTGGACGGTCCGCCCGTACTGCACAGACAGTCTGCACCTAGCCTTCGCAGATTTGGCTAAGTGCTTTGGTTCTTGCTTTGTGCTTCTGCTCTTTGCTTCTAGGCCTGTCTCTAGGACTTGTAGGCTCGTGTGTGCCTAGTCTAGAGCTTCTCTGGTGTGTGCGAGTGATCGGAGTGGCAATCGAGGTATAGGCTGAGTTCATCCTTCGGGAAGAATTTTTATCAGCTCCCATTCACTCCTCCCCCTCTCTGGTCGCCTATTCGATCCTTCAATTGGTATCAGAGCCGGTTACGGATCTTCGTAATTCTAACCAGTCTAAGATCCAAAGATGGGTGACTATGGAAAGGGGTCAGGTCCTCCGCACATCGATGGAAAGAATTACCCTTTGTGGGAGAGGCGCATAGGCGCGTTTTTGCGTGGGAAGGGGACTCTGATCTGGGATGAGACAGTTTTCTGCTTCCAGGATCGCGGGTCATGTTTGAGGCCAACAGCAAGGCCGTTGATTACTTGTTCCGTGCTCTCTGTGCCTCGGAGTTCGAGCGAGTGTACAGAGAGAATGTGGCTGGAAAGATATGGCTTAAGCTCAGAAATGCTCATGTTGGCAATGCCCAGGTGCAAGCTCGTTTGTTTTCCACTTGCCGGAGAGAGTACGAGAACTTCACTCATCTCCCCGGTGAGTCGACTGATGCGATGTTTCAGTGCTTCACCAGCATAGTCAACAACATGAGGGCCAATGTGACAGTGCTCCCATACACAGATCATGATCAAGCTATCAAGCTTTTGCATGCCCTGGATAGGTCTGTGTGGAGTGCCAAGGTCGAGACCATTGAGGAGTCGAGCGTGTATGATACCTTGTCGATTGATGAGCTGTTCTCTATGCTCAGGTCCTCAGAGGTTGATCGTGGCTTGAGAGCCAAGAGCGAGAGCCCAACTGATCCTCATAGTTTGGCTCTTGTCTCAGGATCGAGGACTAATGCTAACTCTGTTGGTTTTTCTTTGTCTTGTCTTGTGTCCTTGCCAGATGAGAACTTTGAGGTGCTTAGCGAGGATGATCTCGCCTTGTTGAGCAAGAGGTTTGGGCGGATGTACGAGAACTACGAGAATGCGAGGAGAAGATTGGGGATGTGCTATCGGTACGGGAAGCACGAGCACTTCATCGCCGAATGCCCTGAAGCCATGGAGATCAAGAACGACTACAAGGGCAAGCCCAAGCACGACTACAACAAGCACCGCTCCCGGAACGACTACAAGGACAAGCGCAAGGACAAGGGCGAGAGAAGGCTGAAGAAGAGCAGCGGGTACAAGACGAAGATGGCTCGAGCGATGGTTGCCGGAGCGAGCGACATCAACTCTACTTCCAGAGACTCTTCTTCTGGTTCAAGCAGCGATGAAGAGCAAGATCGGCGCAAGGACAAGCGGCACACGGGCAAGAACTTCACCGGCCTCAGCTTCGTCGCAGAAGGTGGATTTTGCGGCATGGTGCACTCCAAGAAGGGTGGGAAGCACAGCTCGGATTCGAACTCCGACTCCGAGGAAGAGGTACGACATGATCCCAACTTCTTGCAAGAGGAGAATGCTAGGCTGAATGAGTTGCTTGATAACCGCGACGATGTGCTTAGGAAGACCAACAAGGACTGAGAGAGTTTAGGTCTTTGTTGGGTGATGCTAAGGACAAGGTAGTTGAGCTTGAGACTTTGCTTGTTGATGCTAGAACTGAGATAGACTCTTTGAAAACTGCTCCTATTGTTTCTGATGAGGTTGATTGTGGTGATTGCAATGTTTTTCTGGCTGACTTGACTGCTCTCAAGGAGAAGTATGCCTCAACTCTTGAGGAACTAGATGTGCTTAGGATTGAGTGTGATGAATTGAAATCTAGACCTGCTTTGTTAGGTGCTTGCACTTCTTGTCCTGTGTTGCATGCTAGGCTAGATGAATCTCACACCAAGATAGTTTCTCTTGAGGCTGCATTGAAAGCTCCTATTCCTACATCATGCTCTACCTGTGAAATGCATGCTTTGAAAAATATGGAACTTGCACACTATGTTGACCATTTGCAGGAGAATGATGAGTTGAGGAAATTGATGGGGTGGTTGTCTGGGCATGAGCCACAATTGAGTTTGATGTTGGCTCAGTTTAAGAGGTTGGATGGTTAGGCGTTGGGGGCTGGAAAGAGTGGTGAGAAGAGTGGTGAGGGAGTAGAGAAAGCTGGAGAGATTCCTATTCCACCACACACTACACCCATGAACAAATTCGAACCCAAGCCAAACCATCTCAGAAACAAGCTTGATACAACCCCAGATCCTCCAGTGTTCCCCCACAAGTCAGAAAACTACCAGAAACCCATCAAGTTTGTGCGCACCCAGGGGAGTGTCTTTGGTGGAAAGTCAGGAGAGAAAGTTGGTGAGAAGCCCACAGAGAAGCCATAGCCGATCCGCTTCCATTGTGAGTATTGTGGGAGGGATGGGCATAAGGATGAGTTCTGTTCAAGAGGAAGAGAGATGAGAGGTTTGCAAGGGAGATGGCAAACAAGGACAGGTACCACCCGTCCCATGGGGTGCCTGAGCCTCGTAGAGGGCCTCTACCTAGGGGTGAGGTGTTTGTGCGTACAGTTCCCACTCGTGGTGGTGGAGGTGTGTTTCCTCAGAGAGATAGGCGTGTTGGGTTTGGGCGTGGTGAGTTGGCTGGACGTGCTCCTGCTCGTGACCGTTACGAGTTTGGGAGGCACGATCGGAGCTTTGGGTCTCAGATGGACTACGGGCCACGTTTTCCCCCTCATGGTGCGCGTACTCCTCCAGTGAGACGTGACAGGTTCTTCGGTGGTAGGCGTGAGAGGGCTCCGCCTAGAGGTTTTGATAGGATGGATTTTGCTAACCCTTCTGTTGAGCAAATGGCTCGACACTGGTTTGACTCCTTTGGTACTAACCCTAGTGTTGAGTCGCTTGCTCATTCTCGTTCTCATTTTTTATTGCAGGTGGGAGGCTTGGAGGACTTTTGGTTGATCAACTCCGGTTGTTCACATCACATGACCGGAGATCTTGGGTGGTTCTCCAGTCTCACCTCGGTGAGTACGAGGGAGTACATCACTTTCGGGGATAATGGGAGAGGACGAGTGCTTGCTGATGGTATGCTGAAGGTGAGTAGCAAGGTGACCCTGAAGAGTGTGGCTTTGGTCAAGTCACTTGGTTTTAACCTATTGTCAATATCCCAGTTGCTTGACAAAGGTTTTGAGGTTCGTTTTAAGTTGGGCGCTTCTCGTGTGCTTGATTCTCGAGGCGATATTGTCTGTACGACCGTCCCCGAGGGTCAAATCTTTCGGGCCGATTTTTCCCAGTTTGTTGGTCCTCCTCGATGCTTTATTGCTGGCGTTTCGGTCGAGCTTTGGAAGTGGCATATGAGGTTAGGACACTTGAGCTTTGAGTTGCTTTCCCGCTTGAGTGGTCTTGATCTTGTCCGGGGATTGCCTAAGTTGAAATTCGAGAAGGATTTGGTTTGTGCTTCTTGTCGGCATGGAAAGATGGTTGCTGCTTCTCACGCCCCTCTGACTGCGGTCATGACCGAGCGATCTTGTGAGCTGTTGCACATGAATTTGGTTGGGCCAGCTCGTGTTCGCTCTGCGGGTGGGAAGTGGTATGTTCTAGTTGTGGTTGATGATTTTTCGAGGTACTCTTGGGTTTTCTTTTTGGAGGATAAGAGCGAGACATTTGGCTTTGTTCGAGACTTGATCTTGAGGTTGAAGAATGAGATACATGGTGATGCCATTCAAGCTATACGCAGTGACAATGGCACGGAATTCAAGAACTCTCATTTTGATGCCTTTTGTAGTGATCTTGGTCTCGATCATCAGTATTCTTCTCCATACGTCGCTTGCTAGAATGGCGTAGTGGAGAGGAAGAACCGGACCCTTTGTGAGATGGCACGGACGATGCACGATGAGCATAGGACTCCTAGGCATTTCTGGGCCGAGGCGGTCAATATCGCTTGCTATGTCTCGAATCGCATCTTCCTTCGTGCTTTCAAGAAGAAGACATCGTATGAGCTGATGCATGGGTGACAACCCAAGGTGAGTCACTTTAGAGCTTTCGGTTGCAAGTGTTTCATTCTGAAGAAGGGCAAGTTGGATAAGTTTGAGTATAGATGTTCAGAAGGTATCTTTCTCGGTTATGTGATTCACTCTAGTGCATATCGTGTGCTCAACCTTGACACTAACCGAATCATGGAGACTTGCGAGGTAACCTTCGACGAGACACAGCCATGTAGCTCTTCTGCTTTTGAGTGTGCAGGTGACGAGGAGATTGGGGCGAGAATCTTTGAGGATGAGAAGGATGGAGATGGAGATGAAGACGATGATAGTGGTGATGCTCCCATGGTTGATCATGTACACGCTACTTCCACTACGACAACGACGATCGAGGATGGTCCATCCCCTACACCTACTACGACTGAGGCTGTTCGAGTGGAGGCTACTGCTGAGGGGGTGTTGGCGGTCGATTTCTGTCAACCTAGTCATGAGTTTACCTTCAATGTTGGTATTAATTAGATATTCACACTAACGATCCTAACCCTTATTATATGTTAAGTTCACACTCGCGCATGGTTTTTGGAGTTTATTGTTTACACAGGAATCAAGAGCCTAAAAGAAGACTTCCGGGTAGAGTTCATCAAGGGTTTTACGAGAAGATCATGATGCCCGACACAAGTCAAGATACAAGATGAACATGACTCCAAATGAACCAAGGACTAAAGCGTGAAGCCGAGAAGGATCGAGGACCTAGACGGAAGATGCGGGAGTTCATACGCAAAGCACCCTTATCTAAACCGCGAGGAAAATGACGTCAAGGACCTACATGCAACTCGGCAAAAACTCAGGAAGTCGCGAGAAGCTTCGGGAAGAAAACCAGGGGTGAACCGGGCCGAAAAGGCCTGGGCCGGTCGGCCAGGCCCTTTTCCGGGTCGGTTCGCCGGCCCCTTTGACCTATGTTGATGGCTGTTAAGTACTACTTTCAGCCCTCAATATTCTCACATAAATGGAGGCATATGCATTATTTACTTGCATTTTGGTTTGAATAATGTAGTTCCACCTGTCCTTGGAGATTATTTGTATGTAGGTGAAATTCCCTTTAAAAGAGATTGAAACCCACCTTCTATGGAGAAACCATGCCAACTCAGCTGAGGAGGTGGCTGCCACCAAGGAAACACATGGCATTCCACGTCATTGATCCAAGGGAGGCACTCACCGACGAATCAGAGAGGGCCACATGGACTTCACATGGATCAAGGGGCCCACCTCGGATACCAATTCATGCCATGCACCGGGGATGGATCAGAGGGCCCACAGGGCAGCCACCCAGAGGAAAACCACCCCGAGTGGGGGGCCTAGGGGGCCGGCTGAACCTAGGATCGGCCGAACTGCCTTAGGGCCGCCCCATCTCGCCCCTACACGTGGCTGTTGCTCATTGGTCACTTACCTCACTCCCGGGTGTTTTGAGGCCATTTGGTGCCCAAGGCAAGCCTCCTCCTTGCCTATAAATAGAAGGGGAGGGGCTCCCATTTCTCACACACCACTCTCTCATTCTCCTCTCACTTTTAGTTTCCAAGGCTAGGGGGTAGGCTAGAGTAGCTCCTCTTCAGGTTCCAAGTCTTCTTTGGAGTATAGGTATGAGTTCTCTTTTATCTTTATTTCATTGTATGACTTTGATCTACTTCAGTTATTCAGCTATTTCATATAAAGTCATGGTAGATCATATGCTTGATATGTTCTTGAGTTAATCCTTTGTTCATCATTTAGAGGCTTGTGTTCTTCATGAACACTACCTTTTGATCCACTTGAAGGATGATAAACTCATTCCTTATGTGTTTGTTCATAAGTTAGAGGCTCGTGTTCTTCACGAACACGACCCTTTGATCTTGTTGACTAGACATAAGAGAGTTCGTATCCGTTCGTATGTCTAGCCTTAGTTGATCTCGTTAGATGCATGAGAGTGTTGCATGAGGTTTGTGTTCAAGCTACGGTACTCGGTCTAAGTTGACCAGTCTTCTGGTGGCTCTCACCCTGGGTCACAATAGCACGGGCCGGGTGAAGTTTAGCAGCAACGCAGGCATGGTGCCTAGGTTGTGTGGCTACATTAGTTATGAGCATACCCCCATAACGATAGAGGTAGGCCCGCAGTGGTGACAGTTGTTGGACCCTTTGGAACCCTCCGCGCTGGGGTACTTACTGTAGGAGTCTAAAGTCTAGTTTCGCAGAGTGCTGGTCGTCGCGAGCTAGCTTCCTGTTTGTACCTGGGTGCTGAACCTTACCCTCTCATGCAATGCTCATGCATATCTCCTGTATCTTCTAGCTTTGTATGTTTAGTACATTAGAACCTAGAGCTAACTCGTATGTTTCCCCTAAGCCGTAGTGTGCTAGAGTAGAGGTAGATCTGAGTGTGTGTCACACTACCCTTTCATATCTTTATCTTACCCCTGCCTTTGAGTTTGTTGTTTCCTACATCTATCTCTTAGTTTACATTCAGTGCAAAAGCATAAGTCTATGATATCCGCCATTGCCTTCCACGGATATGATACCCTTGGAATATTCTCCTTCCTTGGGGAAATGCTACAATGGTTTATTTGTGCACTTGCGGATTCATTCATGATCGTTTAGATTAACCTTTGGCAAGTCTTGATGTTCACGCTAACTTGGCGTCGTTAGTTGTGACGTTAAGAGATGCCAACAGGCATTTCTTGGTGTTGTCACTGAGGATGGATTCCAAATCTGTTCCTAAAGTGACGACGCTACGAAACGCCAACAACCTAGATGATCCTAGGGCTATTTATAGTCCCCGTGCGAAGTTCCAACTATCAAGTCATTCGTCATCCGCTGCCGAGGAGCAGAGGAGCTTGAGGGACACCATCTCGGAGATGAGGGTCGTGTTAGTCGTCTAGGGTTCACCTAGCCTGCGTGAGAACTGTCGGTGCAATGAACCGGCAGTCCACCACGGGGTAGGCTATGGTGGTAGATTGTATGGTGGGGATCGTCGAGACTAGAGCTAGATGGTGAACAAAGGACACAGGGTTTATCCAGGTTCGGGCCGCCGGAGGCATAATACCCTACGTCCTGTGCTTGGTGTGTTGTATTGATGGTTCCACGATTTGGAATCCGATCGAGTTCTTTTTGAGGGGGGTCCCTGCCACCCTTATAAAACCTAGGGGGGCAGGGTTTACAGATCTCAGGGAATCTATAGCTAACCGATTACAAGATTGGGCCTTCCGGCTCAAGCAATATCTTTCCTAACTAACCGGCCTTTATTCATGGGATGATATCTCCTCAGGCGCCGCCTCATCCTGATCCGTACGCCGTATCGTATCTCCACACGGGTGGGTCCATCTCCGTATACGTATACACGTCATGAAGCCCCTCCGTGTGGGACCCGGGGGGTATATCCCCCACAGCAGTCCCCGAGCGCTTCTTAACCAGACTGCAACTTCGATCTTCAGCTCCGTGTACTTTTTTGCGCACCCTCGCCATTTAGCCGAGTGCTTAACGCCTTTCTTCCGAGTGCTTTGAATGTTGTCTGGTCTGATCTTCAGCGCAGCCGAGTGGTCTGGAAGCTGAACTCGTGGTTGCCGGGTGGTTGAGGAGAGCTCTTCACCACATTTGTGATTTGTTCAGATCATCTGGGATTGGAGATTGTACACTTTCGTCGAAGACGAAGTGTACACACTTAGCCCCCGAGCCTAGATAAAGATTGAAGAGGTTTATCTAGGGTCAAAAGAGAATCTAAGCGACCGCTCCCCGATGTCTTTTAGAATGGGTGCCCCTTTAGGAAAAAAGGTCCCACTGATCGCCTCCCGTATCTCCGATCCCGACTTTAGTCGATGAGACTTTGTCTTGGTATAATTCCGGATGATCGCGGTGGCGGGTTTTAGCCGCTGAATGGGCGCATCTCCAGATGCGCCCATTAGGGCAGTCCCCGAGGTTCGGAATAGTTAAAGTAACTATTTCGAAGCTCTAAAAAGGATTTAGTTCGGTATTACCATCATCCCGTTTGGGAGAGTACCACTCGGATCATCTGACCCGGTACAGTGTTTGGTTAGAGCTCTAGCCCTATGCCAAATTTGCCATATGGCCCACCGTGTTCTCACGGAGCACTCGCGTGAGGTCACCTGTCCTAGTCATCATATTCGTGACTTCTGAACAGCTTTGGCCTATGTATGGCATGCCTTCGGGAGAACACTCATGAGCTAGTAGACTTTCGAGACTCTCTCAGGAGTCAAAACCGAATTTTCGAGGCGGGTTATCTGATAACCTGGCAGTACGTGACTCTGGGTCACGGCCTCTGAGTAGTTTAAGCCAACCAACGATTTTTGGAAGGCCCTTTTTAATTTTAAGGGTGTCTTCCCGTAGAAGGAAAAGTTTCAACCCCTTGGCCCATTTAGAGCCACGGCCTGCTAAGGCCCAACAGCCGGAATCAGAAGCGTCGCGGATAAGGCTGGGCACTGGCGCGCCGCTCGCGGGTCGTACTCGCGAGTCTCTCGCGAGAAGAATCTCCCGCGCCGCGGCGACGCGACCGCACGGGGGGTGGGGCCGCCACGACCACAGTTCCATCTGCCGCATTTAAGGCAGCCCGGGGGCGTGGCTCGCCACGCGCCCCTGCAGTCACGTCCCTTCACTTCCAATAGGAAACCACGCAGCCGTCCTTTGCTCTAGCTCCTCCGGCCGCTCCGCCTTCAATCCGCCGGATCCGCCGCCACATTAGCTCGATCTTCACCGGATTTGGCTCCGGCGAGGCTGCAGATCCAGATCTGCCGCCGCGCTGCATCTAAGCTGCAGTTCTCGGGGAGTCCCCGAGCGTAGCGAGGGTGTAGACCACTCCCCGCTCGAGTCCCCGAGCGTAGCGAGGATGTCGTCGGTGGGATCCCACCGGCATTTGAAGAAGTCGAGGCGCGGCGCCTCCGAGGCGAGGCGCTCGCCGTCTCCGTCGTCGTCGTCCCCGCTGCCGCCGATGCGGAGCGAGGAGTGGGTGCGCTCCGTCTCCACGAGGGAGCGCCTCACCGCCCTAGTGTTGGGGGACGTGCTGCTCGAGTCCGCCGTCGAGGGGTGGCGGCCTGCTGCGGGGGAGGAGTTCCCCACGCCGTCGACCGACGACGCCGTCGTCTTCGAGTCGGCCTACCTCGGAGGGTTCGGCCTCCCCGCGCACCCCTTCTTCCTCGGCCTGCTCTACTACTACGGTTTGGAGCTGTGCCATCTCAACCCCAACTCCATTTTGCACATATCCATCTTTGTGCATCTGTGCGAGGTGTTTCTTGGAATCGCTCCGCATTTCGATCTTTTTCGCTATTTCTTTTGGGTGAAGCCCCACCCGAACGCCAAGAAGCCACGCGTGGTGGGCGGCGCCGGATTCCAGCTCAAGCAGAGGCACTCCGCTGAGTACATTCCGGTGCCGCTCGTCAGCTCCAACAAGGGTTGGCACTCGGAGTGGTTCTACACCACTAACCATGCTCCGGCGGTGCCCTGCAATGTCGATGTGCGGCCGACTCCTCTCCCATGCTGTGATGAAGAACTTGGCCAAGCGGAGATGGGGCAGGTGTCCGTGCTGCTGGAGCATATCCAGAGGCTGAAGGAGGCCGGGCTCACTGGCGTCGCGGTAATGGCGAGCTTCGCCGTACGGTACACGCAACCGCACCGGGACAGGGTGCACCCAGCGTACGAGTATGCCGGCGACAACCACGACACGGTGCGTCCGTCAGTGCTTTGTTCCTGGCACCATCATCTCCAACCGCGACGTGCCGAAGCCGTTCAACCTGGCGAACTATCCGCCTGAGGTAACAGTTTTTTCTTTTATAGGGCGCCCATTAGGGCATGAACATGTGCCCACCAGATGTTTGATGAAATGGTTTTGTTTGTTTGCCTGCGAAATTATAGGACCGCAAGGCTTTTGTCTCTGTGGCACCTATGCCTAGCTCATTGGCCGGACAGGGTCCTTTGGCCGGCCGCGTTGGCCAGCTACAGCGGATGGAGCGCGCCAGGGCTCACGTCGCGGGTGGCGGTGAGGCGATCCAGCCTGAGCCCCGTCGGCCCACAGCCCCTGCTCCGGAGGAGAAGCGTGCCGCACCGGCCAGCAAGGGGAAGGAGCGCAAGGGCAGCCGGAATCCTGAGGCACGGCGTGCGCCCCCTGGGTCGCTTAAGATTGACGAACTAGAGGTGCGCCGGCGCAAGCTTTTGCTGTCGGAGGACGAGGAGGAGGAGGTCCCTCTCTCGTTTGACATCGGCGAAGCTCCCTCAGTGACGACGGCTTAGGCGACGCCGGTGCCTACCGGTCACTTCACTTCTTCTCTTCCTTCTCAGCCGTCGGGCCCCGCGCCACCGGTAGCAGATGCTGCACACCCCGCCGTTCAGACTACGCAGGCTGCCGCTGCAACACCGTCACCAGCACCTACAGCGGCGGCTGCGACGATCAGTGGGGTGAAGCGATCCGCCTCCTCTGGCTCCGGTTTTCTGCGTCGAACCCGCGTCCGTGTGTCCTCCGAGTTAGTCTTTTTGAAATCGTCCATCCTTGTTTCTCTTTTGTTCATAGGTTTGGAAAGAGATCTTTATGTCTTGTTTGTACGAACAGGGGTCCCTGCAACCTCCCTTCCGAAGTTGACGAGTCATCCCTGCCGTCTGCCGCCCCGGTGTCGCCGCGCCCGAGTGCTTCTGATGAGCACCCGGCTGCTGCATCGGGGGTTCCTGATGCTGCGGCTGCTGCTGCTGATGCTGCGGCTCGTGATCCCAGTCCCCACCGTGAGGCTGGACACGTTGCAGCTTCCGGCGCCGCTGCGTCTAGGCCCTCTGATCTCGAGGAGATCCAGCATGAGCTCCCTCAGCCGCGTCTCAGTCCGCCACGCCCTGGACGTGTCGCTCAGGTGTGTGGCAATCTTGTGAATGAAGTGCTTGGGGATCCGGCGATCGATGCCGAGAACCGCGCGGAGCTCATCACCATTGCGCGGAGGGCCCTCCAGCTTGCAGAGGTAATTCTGTCTTCCTCTTGTTGTTGTAAACCCTTACTAGCTGTAGTTGTTTTATCCCTTGCTATGCCTCGACAGACCGTGGCCTCGGAGTCTGCGCGCAAGAGCGCTGTGCTTGACCGCGTCGGCACCGCTGCTGATCTGAACGCCACTCTGCGCGCCCGTTTGGAGCGTCTCGAGCAACAAGCTGTTGCTCAGCGAGACAGCAACAACCGGGAGGTCGAGAGGCTGCGGCAGGAGAAGGCGGCTGCGGAGGCGAACGAGGCGACGTTCCGGGCGGCGGCGGAGGAAAACCAGCAAGGTATGTTGATTATGTTTTGCTTTTGTTTCGCCATTGCCCGAGTGCTTTGTGTTGATCATCTCTTGGCAATAGCTCGGGCCAAGGCGAAGGAGGAGCTCAAATCCCTGTGGGGCCGCATGAAACAGCTCCGGCAAGACGGCCAGGAGGCGTGCAGGCAGGCCGCTGTGGCGAGAAAAGAGCTGTCAGGTTGGTTACCTTTCACTCCCATGTTATCCCTGAATGTTTGCCGATAAGTGCTTCTGACATTGAGCAGATTTCCGTCAAAAACAATTTGCCCAATATGCAGATCTTGAGGCCCGCATCGCATCGGAGAGGGCTCAGTTCAAAGCTCTCGGCGAGGCGCTGCGCCCCATTCTGGATGAGCTAGCGCCCCTTGCCGAGTCCTCCTCCGTGCGGCAGTTCGGTGACCCAGTGGTGCGCCCGCCGACCGTCCTAGAGCGTGCTCAAGAGGCGGCGACGCGCTTCCCCGGCTCTCTTCGCAAGGTTAGCATGGCGAGTGCCAGCCACTGCCTCACCGTCTTCCGCTCCTTCTACCCCTCGGTCAACGTGGATCGCTTCCGTGGTGGCTTCGCTCGTGGGACGTCGCCACAGCAGGCTGAGCGACTGCTGGAGGAGGTGAAGGACACGGCGGAGCAACTTGCTGACGATGTCGTGGTGGCGGCTGATGAAGAAGTTGGTGTTGATGCCCTCCTGTCCCAACCATAAAAACTTTGAAGTTAAAAGTTGTAATATTTTGTGGTGCTGTGGGTGCACTGGTACTTTGGTTCATTGACATTTGGTACTTTTAAGTAGGCGCTTTACTTTGACGGTGTCTTTGTACTGTTAATTTCTCCGGTAGTTAGTCTATTACGGGAAATCATAGGCTCGTTGGCCTTAGTTTCCTAGCGCAGAGGGCGTACTCTCATACACGCGTAGTACCTTAGCTTGGCGAAAACCTCGACCCACGATTTAAGACGTATGCTACCGAGTACTTTATGAGTCTTAAGATCCGTGTTAGATGAGCTTTATTTAGTTTTAACATGGAAAACTTTGCTGTATGTAAAGCAGTCCCCAGGTTTCAGAATTGAAACTTGGGTGAGAAAAGCATGTGAGCAGATGTACGAGCGAAGTAGAAAAACTTCATGAGACATGAAACTGAATTCATTGCCAGACTGCTAACATGGATAATGTATAAAAGACTTTGAACAGAAAATGATACGGGTAGAAGCGACGTAGGTGCTCGATGTTCCATGAGTTGGGCACATGCGAGCCATCTTCCCGCATCAGCCGATAAGCACCCGGCCTGCTGATTTCCTTGACTATGAATGGCCCCTCCCATGGGGCTGCTAACTTGTGCATGTCCTTCTTGCTTTGGATCCTTCGCAAGACTAGATCTCCAACGCAAAAAGCTCTCTCCTGCACATTTTTATCATGGTAACACCGCAAAGCTTGGGCATACCGTTCTGCCTGGATTGTTGCCGCAAGCCGTCCTTCCTCGATGCTGTCGATATCCTCAATCCGCGCCTTCTCAGCCTCGTTTTCGTCGTATACTTCCACTCTTGGTGCATTGAACATGAGGTCGGTGGGGAGCACCGCCTCAGACCCATATACCAAGAAGAAAGGAGTCTGACCAGTAGCACGACTCGGCTGTGTCCGCAGTCCCCAGAGTACTGCAGGGAGTTCGCAGAGCCAGCGGGTCGCGTACTTTTTCAGGCGATCGAAGATGCGTTTCTTGAGTGCCTCGAGCACCGCTCCGTTAGCTCGCTCGACTTGGCCGTTGGCACATGGGTGCGCGACTGAGGCGCGTGCCACCTTGATGAAGAGTTCGTCGCAATATTCCTGGAACTCCCTTCCTGTGAAGTTCGTACCCAGGTCGGTTATTATCCTATTAGGGACGCCGAATCTATGCACGATTTCTCCTCTGAACTCGGCCGCCTTGGCAGCCGTGAGCGCCTTGATCGGCTTGACCTCTATCCATTTGGTGAATTTGTCAACTGCCACCAGGATGTGGTCGTACCCTCCGGATGCTTTCTTAAAAGGCCCGATCTTGTCGAGTCCCCAGCATGCGAAGGGCCATGAAACGGGTATCGTCTGCAGAGCTTGGGATGGGACGTGTATTTGTTTTGCGAAGAATTGGCATCCCTCACAACGTTTCACCAACGTCTCAGCGTCTGCGACGGCTGTAGGCCAGTAGAAGCCAGACCAGAAAGCTTTTCCAACAATGGTTCTTGCTCTGGCGTGGTTGCCACACATGCCTCCATGAATCTCCGCTAGCAGTTGTCGTCGTTCTTCCTCCGGTATGCACTTCTGGAGTACTCGGGACTGTCCACCTCGGCGATACAGGTTGTCGCCGATCAGGACATAGTTCTTGCTCCTACGACTAATCCGTTCGTGCAGTGCTCGTGTCTCCCTTTCCTGACCTGGTAAAGGATTCGGGAGAGTGTCGTCCTTGATATATTCGACCATCTCTGAGATCCACTCGGGTTGTGGTTCAATCATTAGGACTTCGCCAAGTCCTTCTGATGGATCGACTTGCGCATCGGGGTTCTTGATGGAGGGTTTGATCAGGTCTTGAACGAAGACACCAGGTGGTACCTGGGCTCTCGTGGATCCCATGTTTGCCAGCTCATCGGCCGCCTTGTTATCGTCGCAGAGGCTGTAGAACTTGCCTTCGAGTTTGCGGATCTCTGCGCAATATGCGTCCATCTTCTCACTGGTCTGGTTCCATTTCTTGTTAACCTGGTTTACCACCAGGGCAGAGTCGCCCTTGACCATCAGGTATTTTATCCCCAGCGACACGACGATACGGAGCCCGTGGAGGGCCGCCTCGTACTCGGCCGCGTTGTTCGAAACCTTGAACATGACCTGCAGCACGTATCGCAGTTTCTCTCCTGTTGGGGAGATGAAGATTATGCAGGCCCCGCCTCCTTTAATCCTGAGTGATCCATCATAGTACATGGTCCAGTACTCAGGTTCAGCGGCAGTGGATGGCGTCTGGATCTCCGTGTACTCTGCCACGAAGTCTGCGAGTACCTGCGACTTGATCGTGTTGCGCGGTACGAAAGTTATGTCGTGTGCGGCCAGCTCGATGGACCACTTCACGATCCTTCCCATGGCATCTCTGTTGTGCAGGATGTCGCCTATGGGGTAGTCGGAAACTACAACGATTTTATGAGCTTCGAAGTAGTGCTTCAACTTGCGTGCGGTGATCAACAGTGCGTAGAGCAGTTTCTGCGCCTGATTGTACCGCACCTTAGAGTCGGTCAACACCTCGCTTATGAAGTAGACTGGCCTCTGGAAGGCGTAAGCATGTCATTCCTCTTTGCACTCCACAACTAGTACCGTGCTTACCACGTGCGTGGTGGCCGAGATGTAGAGGTAGAGAGTTTCCCCCTGCTCTGGTGCTGTGAGGATGGGGGCCTTTTGCAGATATCTCCTGAGTTCCAGGAAAGACTTCTGGGCCTCCTCATCCCACTTGAAATCATCATTTTGATGTTTGAGGAGCTTGAAGAAGGGTAGTCCGCGTACACCGAGTCGTGAGATGAACCGGCTGAGTGCTGCCATGCACCCGACTAGTTTCTGTACATCCTTCTGGCACCTGGGAGGCTTCATCCGAGTGATCACGTGGATCTTCTCTGTGTTTGCCTCTATGCCGCGATTGCTGACAAGGAATCCGAGTAGTTTTCCTGAGGGAACGCCAAAAACGCACTTTTCCGGGTTAAGTTTCCACCGGTAAACCCTCAGGTTAGCGAAGGTCTCAGCTAAGTCCTTGACAAGATTATCAGGGTCTCGAATCTGGACTACGACATCATCTACGTATGCTTCGCAGTTTACGCCAATTTGTGTCTTCAGGCATGCCTGGATGGCACGCTGATATGTCGCACCAGCGTTCTTCAGACCAAAGGACATTGTCAAGTAACAGTACGCACAATGGGGCGTAATGAACGACATCTTGATCTGGTCTTCGACCTTCAGGCTAATCTGGTGGTAGCCTGAATAGCAGTCGAGAAAACAGAGCAGGGCACAGCCCGCTGTGGAATCAACGACTTGGTCTATTCGCGGGAGGGTGAAGGGGTCTTTGGGGCAGTGTTTGTTGAGATCGGTATAATCAACGCACATTCTCCATTACTTATTCTTTTTGGATACAAGAACTGGATTAGCCAGCCAGTCTGGGTGATACACCTCTTTGATAAACTTGGCAGCTAACAGCTTTGTAACCTCTACCCCTATTGCCTCCTTGCGGTCAGCCACGAACCGACGAAGCTTTTGCTTGATCGGCTTAGCTTTCGGGTCAACCTTCAAGGAGTGCTCCGCGAGCTCTCTGGGCACTCCCTGCATATCTGCTGGTTTCCAGGCGAATATGTCGGAGTTAGCACGCAGGAACTCGACGAGCATGCTTTCCTATTTAGGGTCCAGGTTGGCCCCTATGGTCGCCGTCTTCGAGGGATCCTCGAGGTTGAGCGACACCTTCTTCACGGCCTCCTTATCCCGCTGGATTGCCTCCGTCGCCGGCTTCTTGGTCGGGATCTCCAGATCTACCGGGTCGAGCTTGCTGGCAGCCGCCAGGACTTCAGCAGTGCGTCTGGAGAGATCCAGGGTTGCAGTGATGTGGAGGTTCTCCTTCTCACAGGCACTGGCTGTGTTGGAGTCACCTCTGAGGGTAATGACCCCGTTTGACGCAGGCATCTTCAGCATCATGTAGGTATAGTGGAGCACCACCATGAACTTGGCTAGCGCCGGCATGCCGAGTATGCCATGATAGGCTGTCTCGAAGTCCGCCACTATGAAGCGAACGTACTCTGTCCGGTAGTTCTCGATCGTGCCAAAGGTGACTGGCAGAGAGATCTGACCGAGTGGTACTGAAGGATCTCCGGGTACGATCCCGAAGAAAGGCTTGTCAGTCGGGATCAAGTCCAAGGGGTGAGGCCCAACTCCTTGAGTGTGCTGGCGAATAATATGTCGAGGCCACTGCCTTCGTCCACCAGCATCTTGCAAAGTCCCACATTGTGAATCATAGGCTTCAGCACTAGGGGGTACCGCCCTGGCTTGACGACTGCCTCCGGGTGGTCCTCCCTACTGAAAGTGATTGGGACTTCCGACCACCGCAGGAATTGGGGCGTGCCGTGTTGGGCCGCGTACACTAGTAACCTGTCCGTGAGCTTGGCCTTGCGCTTCCCCTCGATCTGGTCCGGGCCGCCGTAGATCATATTGACCGTACGGTCGGCGACCTGGAAGTCTTCCTCGTCATCATCTGCTGGGGGAGCGCGCTTCCCCTTGCCCTTGTCATTCTTGGAGAGACCCTTGGAGCGGCCCTTGTCGGATAAGTGGTTCTTGAGGCCGAAGCAGTCGCGAGCCGAGTGCTTATGGTTCTTGTGGTACGGGCATTGCATGTCCAGCATCTTCTGGAACTCAGACGGGTCCATGCGCTTCGGGGCGGATTCTACAGCCGCTACGACCTCGGTCGGCTTGTGCCTCCTGTTGCGCCGTGCACCTTGCTGGGAGGTCTCTCCCTCTCGGTCCAGATCGTGGTGTGGCCGACGCGGACGTGGGGAATCATCATCTTCCCAGCGAGACTTGATGTGCTTCAGCTGCTCGCACTCTGCCTCTTCGCCGTCAGCCTCCTTGTTGGCTATGGCGAAGAGTTCGTTTACGGTCCTCAGGGGCTTCTGGGCCCACCTATTCACCAGCTTGCCGTAAGCCAGTCCATGCTGGAAGGCGCTGATGACGTCGTACTCCTCGACGAAAGGAAGAGAGTTCTTCTTCTCGGAGAAGCGTCGAATGTACGAGCGCAGCGACTCGTTCTTGCGCTGCCGGATCTAGTCCAGCATCCTCCTGTTCCCCGACCTCTCCCATGTGCCGGAGTATTGGCTCATGAAGAACTTGCAGAGGTCATCCCAGGATGTAATGGAGTTCCTTGGGAGCCCTGCAAGCCAGTTTCTGCACCCCTTCGTGAGCATTATGGGCAAGTAGTTTGCCATCACGTCGGCGTTTCCTCCCGCGCCCTTGACCGCGGTGGAGTAGATCTGGAGCCATTGCATGGGGTCTGATGTGCCATCATATTTGTCGACGTCAGACAGCTTGAAACCTCGGGGCCATGTCACTCGACGTAGCCTTTTTGAGAGGGAGAGGAAGCCGTCATAGGATGGGGCACCCTCTCGACCTCCGTGGCGTCCGCCGGCCGGCCGCTCGTAGGAGCTGTAGCTATCCCCGGACTCCTCGTAGGAATCCGAGTAGTAGTCTTCATACCCGCTTTGCGAGTGGTCGCGTCTATCTTGGTGGTGGGGAGCTCCGTGCTCCCTGTCGTAGTCGTTGCGTCGCCTTGATTCCTAACGGCGGCACTCCTCGCGGTTGCGGTTCATCGTGGTCCTCGCATCACGGCTGCGGAGCCGGTCGCGCAAGTCTCCACCTTCGTCACGCTGCGCTCTTTTGTGGCGCGAGCGGCGGGTACCCTCCGTCTCCCCTTGCCCGACTGGCGGGGAGGGATCGACGCGGTTGTGCTGGGTCACAGCGGCCTGCACCAAGGCTCGTATGCGCCCAATGTCTGGCGTAGTTGGAAGCAGCCTCTCTACCGCCTCATTCAGTACAATAAGATTTGCTTTGGGGGTCGCGTAGACCTTGTGCCCATCGTACTCGAGGGTGAAGTCATCCTCGAGCCTTCGGGGCTGAACTCTGCTCGAGTGGCGGGTGCGACGCCGTCGCCTGTTGCGGCGCGGGCGGTCAGAACTTTGAAGGTCCTCGTCCTCCTCCTCGTCGCGCTGGGCTTCTCGGCACCGTCGCGCTCGGTCCGCATTCTTTCGTAACCGTTCGGCCTTTTGTGCGGCCGTCTCGTTATCCTGAGTGCGCTCATCCTCGGAGATTGCCGGCGGAGCTCCTGGTGCTGCCGCGTAGACAAAGGCTGGCGACCAGCTTCCGTCGGACAGATCCGAGGGTGAGCTTGAAGAGCTGATCAGGATCATGTCGTTGGACCCACGGGAGGGAGAGCTTTCGTCCAGGCCGAGAGCCGCCTCGAGGGACGCAAAGGACCCGTCCGAAACGTACTCGGGGCTAGACCGCCCAGCGGATCGGCCTGAGCGGCGCTCACCCTCGGACTCATCCATAGTCCAGTCGCAGAGTTGACCGTCCTCGTCCTCTTCCAGTATGGGGAGGAGGGACGCGTCGCGGTTCCCCTCTCGTATGGGGGAGAGAACCACGTTCACGAAGCGCGGCGAATCGTCATCCGAGTGGTATTCAATTGGCTCGAGTGCAGGGATCGCCGCTAGATTTCGCTTCACCTCCTCCGTGATTACGGAGGGGGCGGTGCTCTCCAACCCGAAGGGAAAGCACTCGGACTGCGGGGTACCCAAGGTTGCCTCGCAGATCGCGATGGTGTCAGCCATGTGGCCAATGACCCGGTCGAGGGACTCAACCAGATAGCCCGCGGGAGGGTTCGATGACCCTGCAACCGTCAGATCTTGAACCGGGAGGGTTGGCCTCTGGGCTTGCTGCGTTGTGCCGAAAAGCACTCGGCAGGCTTTGGGCTTGTCCAGATTGGATCTGGCAGCCTGTCTTTCCCTTGCGGGCAGCGTGGAAACCGCTCCGGAAAGTTTTTCCGTGGTGATCACGGTGTCGGAGAGAACACATGGGATCTCCCCGATGATGATGTGACCTTGAGGTGGAGTCACGTAGCCGGCTGCCTGCTCGTCGACGGTGGAGACGGGATTGAGGCTCCCGAAAGGGATTCCCGCTCCCAACGCGGCGAAGGCGAGGCAACTAGCAGGGATCTTGACTGCGGCCATCAAGCTCGCCAACTATCGCGGCGTCCCCCTACCTGGCGCCTCAACTGTCGGTGTAATGAACCGGCAGTCCACCACGGGGTAGGCTATGGTGGTAGATTGTATGGTGGGGATCGCCGAGACTAGAGCTAGATGGTGAACAAAGGACACAGGGTTTATCCAGGTTCGAGCCACCGGGAGGTGTAATACCCTACGTCCTGTGCTCAGTGTGTTGTATTGATGGTTCCACGATTGGGAATCCGATCGAGTTCTTTTTGAGGGGGGTCCCTGCCACCCTTATATAACCTGGGGGGCAGGGTTTACAGATCTCAGGGAATCTATAGCTAACCGATTACAAAATTTGGCCTTCCGGCTCAAGCAATATCTTTCCTAACTAACCGGCCTTTATTCATGGGATGATATCTCCTCGGGCGCCGCCTCATCCTGATCCGTACGCCGTACCGTATCTCCACATGGGTGGGTCCATCTCCGTATACGTATACACGTCATGAAGCCCCTCCGTGTGGGACCCGGGGGTATATCCCCCACAAGAACCTTGCATGGAAGACCACGTCAGAGTTCCGGAGGATTGAATCAATATCAAGGTAGGATCTCGGTTGGATCTTATTCATGTATACACTTATGATGGAGTTTTAATGGATCCGATAACTAGCAATCGAGTGCTTTCTCTTTGGTTTTGTCTTCTCTTGGTTTTGCTTCTTTCTCGATCTATACTTAAGATAGATCTCCTAGGGTGCTCTTGTAGCCGCGGTGGCTAGAGGTGCATACCCGATCTACCAAGTGTTTTCAACACGTTCCACGTGAGTGTGCTCTTAGGTTCACCTACACAAGAAGCGAGGCATCGTGATAGGATGTCGATCATGTGTACGGTAGGTGCCTTCGAGGATTGGACCGGAAGCCACATGCTTTTTATGAGATTCTTATTGCTATCTTCATCTCTCGCTTGGAACTACGACAAAGGCACGATCTAGACTCTCTGGATCAATTACCTCTTGCTTTCTCTCGCAACCTCTCATGTTTTAGTAGATTAGATGCATTTGAAACCTCTCTAGAACAAAGTGCTTTTTCGCTTTATTGGATCAATCTTGCGTTGCACATGTTCCATGGATTCAGTACCTTGGGTTTACAGTTAAGGGAAAGAGGGTCCCATGTGATCCGTACTTGCGGATCGAAGTTTGCAACGATAATCAAACGTCAACAAGCCCCTTTTTCTGGCGCCGTTGCCAGGGAACAAGCAATCAAGTTCCGATCTAGTATCGCGTTTGTAAGTATTTTTCTGTTTTCCTTTTGGTTTTTTCTTTTGCATCTACTAACTTCGATCATCCTCAAAAATCAATCTAATCTAGTTTTTGACTAACCCTAGTTCTTCTTTTTGATTTTTGTTTATAACTAACCCTAACCGGAGATGGACGGCTACATCTCCAACAAACCCTAGTTTTCTTTTGTGGATGATCTAGAAAAAAACTTTACAAGCAAAGAAGACGTGCAACACAAGCTAAGAAATTTGTAGATCCAAAAGCTGAGGCTGAGGATCATCAGAATCTCCAAAGGAAACACCACCTCCAAGTCCAAAGGGAGATCAACCTCAACCGCCACCCATGGGAGAAGAATCGCAGCCGGAGCGCAAGATCGGGGAGCTATGCATCCTAGACATCTATGATCTACCGATCCTAGACTTTGAAGATGTCAAAAGGCCGTTCGAGAACAAGGTCTCAACTATCCTCAAGGTGCAACAATCGCCTTTCACCGGTAAAGAGGATCCGAACCTTCACCTCCAAGCATTCGTTCAACTATGTCAAACTTTCAATGTGGAAGGGTTGACTCAAAATCAATTGAGGGCAAGGCTTTTTGGGTTCTCACTACTTGAAGAAGCTTTGGATTGGTTCCACACTCTATCAACAGAGATATTAAATTGGGACGCATTGATGAGGGCCTTCGTAAAGAGATTTTGTTCGCCGGTTAAGATTCAGAATTTGCGCGACAAGGTTGAAACATTTGTTCAATCTCCCATGGAAACAATTGAGGAAGCTTTGGAGTGCTTCAATGAATACAGGCGAGCCAAATTCCTTGTATGGCAAATCGGTTCACTAATGAGCAGGGTGGAGAAGATAGAGATAGAAAAGATAAAAGCTATGAAGGCCGTCGAAGCAAGATCCACATGTGAGGAGTGTGGGGAGTACGACCATGTCCAAGGAGATTGTCCGGAGGAAGCAAAGGTGCTCAACCACATGAGGAAAGGAGAATCGCCAAACTTCCGCTACGGGCAAGGTAAACCTTAATTTAATGCAAGCTCGTCCATTCAAAATTCGGTTCCTCTTCGTGTACAATTGAAGGACTTCATGGACAAGCAAGCTAAGATCAACAAGGACACCGTCACTAAGTTCGAGGCTATTAACAAAATATTGGAGAATATAGACGGCAAGGTGATGGAGGTCGAAAGTGCTAACCATCAAGTGCTCAACACAATGAAGATGCTAGAAACACAAATGAGACAACTTGTCAGGTGCCTAATGGGTAATGAAGGAAGATTGGAGATGCCTCCATTAAAGCCATTCTACTTCAATGGCATACTTGCCAACAAGTATGAGGTGGTGACACCTGGGGAAGATCACATCAAGATGTCCGAGGAATGCGGTGCCGCTATTGCATATCAAGGACCCGAGAAACAAAGAGGCCCGGGATGTCTGATCATCTCGTGTTCCATTGGCTCATTCAAGTTCAAGAAGGCGTTATGCGACCTTGGAGCAAGTATGGGAGCCATGCCAAGAGACATGTTTAAGAGGCTATGCTTTCCAAAGCTAGAACCTAGTGCCATGTGTCTAGAGATGGGTGACAACTCTATTCGCTATCCCGTGGGAATCACCAAGGATGTACCCGTAAAAGTTGAAGATTGCTTCATCCCCTTCGTTTCATGATTCTCAAGATGGGAGAAAGGGAGAAGCCGCCGCTCGTCGAGAGGATGTTCCTTAATACCATCGGAGTGACAATCAACGTTGGCAAGAGGGAGATCAAGATCGACATCAATGGCGAAAGAAGTGCATTCAAGTTTCAACCACGTTTCGATGTACGTGACATTATTAATGATAAATATATTCCACCTCACCATCGCATTAGTAAGGAAGAGGAAGCAAAGAAGATGAAGGGAGATGTTGCATCCGTCAAGACCAAAGAAGAAGGCCAGCCTGTGAAGACCAAAAAAATGACTAAGCCGAAGAAAAAGCCTACACCCAAGCCAAGGATGGTGCAGAAGTGGGTACCCAAGATTACAACGCCCACAAAGAGCATTGATCCGAAGTGAAGAAGAGAAGAAGTCTAGCTATGGACTTTAAACGAAGCGCTTTGCGGGAGGCAACCCGTTCGTCGAGTCAAGAATAAGCTACCGGGAGGACAACCCGATCAAGAATAAAACTACCGGGAGGGCAGCCTGGAATATTTCCAAATTTCAAGTAAGTGGGTCTTAGAATTTGCTATGCAAGACATCTTATTAACTCTTAAGTGGTTGAACAAGTTTCGGAGAACCTTTTATTCGCTCAGTCGTTTTATTTGGATTTTTCGATCTTAAACTAATGACATGAGCCTTCCCATGTTTTATTTGCCTCTTTTTGAGAAACTAGTACCAAAAATTCAGACCCTATCCAAGCTTTTCATCCTCTCTATGATGTTAAGGTTGGCTTGTTTTACATGTTAAAAACACACAAGTAGAGCCCCGCATTGTTCCTTAATGATTTTTTTTCTTCTTTGACGCATGATAGGACTCGCGTGAACCTAGGAAATTCGATTTTTGGTTTCACTCAACTTGACATCCACCGGTTTCTCTAGATTTAGAATTATTCTAAGCCCCATTGATTTATTTGTTCAAAATTTCTCTCTCATGTTTGGCCAAAACTAGAACCTAAACCTATACCCCCACGGTCAAGCCGGAGGACCTTTCTATCAAGTAATGAAAGTAAATGATCCCGGTGTAACCAAAATAAAGGTAGTCAGAAAGTTTTCGACATACAAATGTTTTTTATGCCTAAAAACTCCTCTAAGACTACATTTGGACTCATTGCTAGCTCCGAGTTAATTTTCAATTTTAGAATTAGAGGAGTGATTAGCATCAAAACATGATTAAGGGGAAGATTTTGAGTTTGCTTAACACCTAGTGCTCCATGATGCATCACGGGAAGGCATCCATCATTTGGCATCTTGGAGACTTGCATAGGACAAGCATGGGGGGGCAACAATGACTTTGTTTTGCAGGAAATAAGTGAAAGCACATAAAACATGGAAGACAAGAAGTGACATAAAGTAAAGGAGGGAGGCGTTGATCGCATCATTCAAAACAAAGGAGTGACCAAGGGCGTTTGGGTGATCTATTCTTGTGGAGCACGAGGACACGGGACAACAAGGGAACAAGAAGCATCTCGAAGAAAATTGAAGACGGGAGGAGCAGGAGGCCCCCTAGGCCGATCGGCCTAGGCCGGCCAGCCTGCCCCTTCCAATCAGCCCCGAGGCTCCCCTTCGCCTGGTAAGTAGTTCATCCATTTGCTAGTTCGTGTTCTTGAGTTCATATCCCCAAAAGTTCCAGAAACCACCCATAAAAATTTGTGCCTCACTTCCTTCTCTAAAAATTCCTGAATAATCATTACAATTCTTGTTAATCCATATACTTCCTTTGTGTATTTCCACCAGCAAGAAACCCCCGGGGAGTTGTTTGTGACTGTGTGCAGCAAGGCATAATAAGGAAAGCCACGAACGCCGTCCTCGGAAGGAAGACATGATCATCATCAAGGGTGTCGTCGGCAAGCTCTTCGCGGAGGCACTCTATCTCCAAGTCGATCCCCGCGAAGCATGGAGGAGGACGTGGCACCGCCGAGGAGCGACACGCCACCCCTTGGAGGCATGAAGAGTACACGAATCTCATCCATGCGGTACAATGAACCGCAAGGGCACACGGAGGAGCCACCCGTTCGACCTCAACACCACCATATACTCCGAGGAACTCCAAGCTTGCTTTCATCATAAAAATGGAGGATCAACCATCGGAGGAAGAGTGAAGGAAGGAAGAAGAAATGATGCTTTCAAGTTTGGTATGATTTTTCCTTCTCCTTTCCTTTATTTTTCAGTTGATGTGCAAATTTTTGCGTGCGTAGCATTTTTAGTTTTTATTTTCAGCATGTGTGTGGTAGTAGTAGTTTTTGTTTTCCATCACCATGATTAAATCTCACCACCGGTTTATCATCTTTAATATAGATGGAAAATTGTGCCAAGTTAATATATGATGACCATTGCCGCTTTGCTCATCTTTGTACTTGTTTTATGCATGATTAAGCAAGTTCTTTCTTTAATGCAAATTTGAAATTAATTTAAATGCTAGCTGAATCCTTTGCGGAGGTTATGATAAAGATGAGACCCATAGTTGTTCGCATCCTCTCAATTTTGGATGGGTTAAAGATGATTTATTTTTGTTCTTAAAAGTAATGCTAACCTTGTCATTAATACCTCTTGCATGTTGCTCTACCTATCCAAAGCCTTATATTTGATTGAGTGCAAAACCTTAGTGTACAAGATTTATTTTTGGGTGCATTGATTCAAGGCTTGATTTCTCTGGCCCGAGACTAAGAAGCTGGTCATTCCGTTTTTGCGTATCTATCTTTATGCTAGCCTTTTCTATCTGTGCATTGTAAGTTTCCACATTGGGAATTTTGCAAACCTCGCCGGATATCCACCCACAAACCCAAAACATCTTTTTTGTGTTTACCTCCTTGACCACAACCCAATTCTAGAGTATGGATGAATATTTTGAGGAAGATCACAAGAATGAAGGTGCCGAAGATTGAAGTATGATTTTGGGAGACCTCCAAGATGACATGGTGCGTGAAGGATCCCTAGAAGATTTCAAGTGCTTCTCTCCAGGAAAATATAGGACTTTTTTGTACCTACCTTGGCACAAGATTACACCACCTCTTTGCCCGAGGACGTGCAATCATCTAAGCATGGGGGTTGCCAAGTAGGTAGGTACAATGTAATCTAGAGTTCAAGGGGAGTATATAAATGAAAAAGAAGTATGAAAGAAAGAAAAAAAAGGGAGAGATGCAAAAAAAATGTGTATATACAAGAAAAAGAAAAAAAAGAGAGAAAGAAAAAATAAATAAAGCTCCCCGACTCTCTAGATGCATTAGAAATTTCAAGAGGATTCAAGATCAAGACCCATACTCATCTCTCCAACCATGTGCAATCCGATAACGAGGACTACGTTTGTGCCTCAGGATCACTCTTTGCCATTTGCACATATCCATCTATCTCAAAGTGTGTGTATTTTTCTCTCCCCTTCCTTGAGAACATTATTTTTCCAATGACCTTTTTGACGAGTCTCGGTAAGACCATGAGAAGCTTGTCCTATTCTAATAATATCTCGATTATAATATCTTGGTAGGACTAAGCTTTTCCCAAAAGCTCCATATAAAGCCTTCCACTTATATATATTTTGAGAGGGGAAAGGAGTAGAACAAGTAGGCTTGAGAGACTTGATGAGATGAGAGTTCATGAGCAAGATGCAAGGAGGTTTAAATTTTTGAACTTGGTTTAGCTCTTTCTCTTCATCTTGCACTTCATTTCAAAATTTCTGAGACTCATTTAAAATTTGGGAGCATGATTAACTTCTTGTGGAAGAGCTTAATTGATATCCACCCTCCGTAGGGATGAAGGCTAGTTACATTATGGAACTTTAACAAATATAAATTTAGAGAGCATTATGTTTTCTCATGTATGATCAAGTGCAGGGTATGAACATCGAAAGGCAACACTGACATCCATTGAAGGCTTACTCGAGGACGAGCAAGGTTTAAGCATGGGGGGATGTTGGCGGTCGATTTTCGTCAACCTAGTCATGAGTTTACCTTCAATGTTGGCATTAATTTGATATTCACACTAACGATCCTAACCCTTATTATATGTTAAGTTCGCACTCGCGCATGGTTTTTGGAGTTTATTGTTTACACAGGAATCAAGAGCCTAAAAGAAGTGTTGATGGTTGTTAAGTACTACTTTCAGCCATCAATATTCTCACATAAATGGAGGCATAAGCATTATTTACTTGCATTTTGGTTTAAATAATGTAGTTACACTTGTCCTTGGAGATTATTTGTATGTAGGTGAAATACCCATTAAAAGAGATGGAAACCCACCTTCTATGGAAGAACCATGCCAACTCAGCTGAGGAGGTGGCTGCCACCAAGGAAACACATGGCGATCCACATCACTGATCCAAGGGAGGCACTCACCGACGAATCAGAGAGCGACACATGGACTTCACATGGATCAAAGGGCCCACCTCGGATACCAAATCAAGCCATGCACCGGGGATGGATCAGAGGGCCCATAGGGTAGCCACCCAGAGGAAAACCACCCCAAGTGGGGGGCCTAGGGGGCTGGCCGATCCTAGGATCGGCCGAACCGCCTTTGGGCCGCCCCATCTCGTCCCTCCATGTGGCAGCTACTCATTGGACGCTTACCTCACTCCCATGTGAAGCCTCCTCCTTGCCTATAAATAGAAGGGGAGGGGCTCCCATTTCTCACACACCACTCTCTCATTCTCCTCTCACATTTAGTCTCCAAGGCTAGGGGGTAGGCTAGAGTAGCTCTTCTTCAGGTTCCATGTCTTCTTTGGAGTCTAGGTATGAGTTCTCTTTTATCTTTATTTCATTGTATGACTTTGATCTACTTCAGTTATTCAGCTATTTCATATAAAGTCATGGTAGATCATATGCTTGATATGTTCTTGAGCTCATCTCTTGTTCATCATTTAGAGGCTCGTGTTCTTCGTGAACACTACCTTTTGATCCACTTGAAGGATGATTTACTCATTCCTTATGTGTTTCTTCATAAGTTAGAGGCTCGTGTTCTTCACGAACACGACCCTTTGATCTTGTTGACTAGACATAAGAGAGTTCGTATCCGTTCGTATGTCTAGTCTTAGTAGATCTTGTTAGATGGCATGATAGTGTTGCATGAGGTTTGTGTTCAAGCTACGGTACTCGGTCTAAGTTGACCAGTCTTCTGGAGGCTCTCACCCTGGGTAACAATAGCTCGGGCCGGGTAAAGTCTAGCAGCAATGCAGGCATGGTGCCTGGGTTGTGTGGCAACGTTAGTTATGAGCATACCCCCGTAATGATAGAGGTAGGCCGCAGTGGTGATAGTTGTTGGACCCTTTGGAACCTTCCGCGTTGGGTATTGCTGTAGGAGTCTAAAGTCTAGTTTCGCAGAGTGCTGGTCGTCGCGGGCAAGCTCCCTATTTGTACCTGGGTGCTCAACCTTACCCTCTCATGCAATGTTTCATGCCTATCTCTTGTATCTTCTAGCTTTGTATGTTTAGTACATTAGAACCAAGAGCTAACTTGTATGTCCCCCCTATGCCGTAGAAAACTAGAGTAGAGGTAGATCTGAGTGTGTGTCACACTACCCTATCATATCTTTTATCTTACCCCTGCCTTTGAGTTGTTGTTTCCTGTATCTATCTCTTGGTTTACATTCAGTGCAAAAGCATAAGTCTATGATATCCTCCATTGCCTTCCACAGATACGATACCCTTGGAATATTCTCCTTCCTTGGGGAAATGCTACATTGGTTTATCTGTGCGCTTGCGGATTCGTCCATGATCTTTTAGATTTACCTTTGTCAAGACTTGATGTTCATGCTAACTCGGCATCGTTAGTAGTGACGTTAAGGAATGCCAACACACATTTCTAGTGAGGTCGCTAAGGATGGATTCCAAATCTTTTCTTAAAGTGATCACGTTAAGAAATGTCAACAAGCATTTCTGGCGCCATTGCCGGGGAAGGCACAGGATTATCATGACTATGCTTTGCATCTATTTATAAATCATGAGTAGGTTAAGGCAACTCTCAATGCAGGCTAACATTGATTGTCTTCTTTTATCTTTGGATGATGAAGACAGGTAGTGTATGACTGGTTTCGACTTACCGGATAATTTCACTGAAGATCCTGAGTCACTAGTGAGGAAGGCTCGAATTGATTTCGACTCACCTCGTCGTACTCGTCTGGAAGGTGATCCAGCATCCTTTGTACCATCCACGTCAAACGCTATGGCCCAGAAGACACTTCGTGAGTACTCAGCTCCTTATGCTGACTAGGTGCTGCAAGGCCCTGAGGTGGCAATGGGGACTGAAAATTTTGAGATCAAGACAGGTCTAATTATGATGGTACAGGCTAGCCCATTCTGTGGCAAGCCAAATGAGGATGCCAATGCCCATTTGCAGCAATTCCTAGAGCTATGCAACACTTTCATCATCAGGGGTGCAAATATGGATGTTGTTAGTCTTCGATTGTTTCCATTCTCTCTCCTGGGGAAAGCCAAGCAATGGTTCTATGCGGATCGTGATGCCATTAATTCTTGGGATAGTGTTCAGAGGCATTCCTCAAGAAGTTCTTCCCATTGGGTAAAACCAATGCTCTTCGTGGGAGAATTTCTGGTTTTCAGCAAGCAGCAAGTGAATCTATTCCAGAGGCTTGGGAAAGGCTTCAGGAATATGTCCTGGCCTGTCCTCACCATGGGATGGAGGATTGGCTTATTCTTCAGAGCTTTTATAATGGACTGACTCCGACAGCCCGAGGCCATATTGATGCTGCTGCTCAGGGAGCATTCTTCTCACTCACAGTTGATAATGCTAAATTACTCATTAAGAAGATGGTATCCAACCAAGGGTGGAGTGATGAACGACTCCAACCACGACCGAGGGGTACTCATACTGTCAAGGAAGCAGACATGATTACTGCCAAGTTGGATCTTCTTATGAAGAGATTGGATGACTACACTAGCGAGAAGGCTGCCATGGCCACCACTACTCTACCTATGGATTCTCATATGACTTGTGAGGTCTGTGGCAACACTGGGCACTCAGGAAATTATTGTCCGGAGACTCAGGAGGAAGTGATGTACATGAACGGCAACAACAATGGTTATCGTCCACCTCAACAAGGGAGCCAATCGTGGAATCAACAACGCCCTTATTATCAAGGAGGTAACCAAGTTAACTCTTACAATCCTAACCAACCCTCCTTGAGAGATCTTGTTTTTGGGCAAGCTAAGATTAATGAAGGTGTTAATAAAAAGCTAGCTGCCCTTGATAAAACTTTGGAAAGTCTCAACATTAAGCCTGATAGTTTTTCTTCTGCTCAGAAGAGCCAGCTGAGTTTTAAACAAATGTTAGAAACCCAGTTGGCTCAGCTAGCTGGTTTGGTTCCATCTGCTGATAACGGGAGGATCCCGGGGCAACCCGTATCCTCTTGTGAAAATGTTAGTGTAGTGTCGACTAGGTGGGGTAAGCCACCTAGGAAGACACATGCTCCTAACTATGCAGGAAAGCCCATACAACAGATTCTAGATCCATGGGAGGAATTAGCAGTTGTGCACAAGAAAGATCCTAGCTATCCAGCTATCACATGCACAATTTATTACAAGATGATCAAGCATGCCCTTTGTGACCTTGGTGCAAGTGTTAATCTCATGTCCAAGGCCATGTTCGAGCAACTGGGATATCCAGCTCTCTCTCCGACAGCACGGACTATCCAACTCGCCGATTCAACAATACGATATCCAGAAGGAATTGTTGAGAGCTTATTGGTCAAGGTCAAGAACTCTTATGTCTTCGCGGATTTCGTGGTCCTTGATATGGATGACGAGGGAGGAATGCCTCTCATCCTTGGGCGACCCTTTCTCAGTGATGTCAGAGCTAGAATCAATGTGGGGGTCGGAGTAATCCGTTTCCGCATTGGGAAGAGGAACATGAAATTCAAGTTTCAGGACAAAGAAGAGCAATGCTATTTGGTGCAAGATAGTGTTGAGCAGCTTGGGGGAAGGACGGAGCCTTCACCCTCGAAGAAGAAATCTCCGTCAAAGAAGCAAAAGAAAATTCAGAAAGAATGGCGGAAGATTGAGAAGGCACCAACCTCTACTTCTCAGGAGTGGGGTGCCAAGTGGAATTAACTGCTGAGAAGAGTCCAACTCATCAGACTAAAAATGATGGGTCCTTTCTACCAAAAAGGTTAAAGCTGGTATTTATCTCATATTTCCCTTTCCAAAATTTTATTTTCAAAATTGCATATTTGATTTTCGCAAAAAACCTTGCATCTTCATGCTAGATTTATCTAGCCCTTTTCCCTTTTCAAATAAAATTTTTGAAAATAATTTCTGAGTTTGAAAACTTTAGAAAAATCATTTGGGAAATTTCTAGAGCAAACTTTGGCCAATGCACCTGGGTATATCTTCATATAGCCGTTGGTGACACGCCTGCCAAAGAGGGCCAGCCCCGGGCCCACAGCCTGGCCGGCCGAACCGGGGTTAAGCCGAACCCTGGCAATGGTCGGTTGGGCCCAGCTTTGGCCAATGGCTCCTAGCCGTTGTGCAACGGCTAGTCCGCGGTGTGCTGCCCCTTTGCTCTATAAATTGGACCCGATAGGGGGTGTTCTTCACCCATTCAACTCATTTCACTCACACTCCCCTCTCTACTCCTTGCTCTCCTGGTTTTCTTGGATTTCTTGCTCAAGTTTGGATCATCAAGTGTTCTCTCTATTGTGTTGCTGCAAGTATTGCTATTGGTGGAGTAAGCTCGGTAAGAATTTCATTCAATTTCACTAATCCATCACTGAGTTGCTCTTGTTGTTCTGTTGTTGTGGTAGCATGAATTGGGCGGCGAACACTCTTCGGAGGGTGACACGTTCCCATTCACGGGCAAGCGCAAGTTCATCCGTCCCCGCCGAGCCGACGCCGAGCCCATCAACGATGGATTATGAAGAGGAGCCAGAAGATCATGCCAAGCCACAAGCGACGAAGGAGGTCATCAACAACACCCCTTACCTCAGCTTGCGTGGCGCTCGAGAGGAGCAAGCCTACGCTCTCCTGAAGGACCGAGTCTTCGCCCACACCCGGGACTTCGACCCGGCTCTCATGGAGAAAACAGGTATGAACCTCGACTTCGCTTCCATTTGGCATGCTCTTGGGTGGGAGGAGTTTGCGCCGGTTACAGAGCTTGGCTCTCGTCCCCTCACCATCCATTTTCTTTGCACTCTTACCGAGGTTCTGGATGGTATTGAGTTTCGTCTTTTTGGGACCGATTATCGTGTTTCTTGGAAGGAACTTAGTCGTCTCCTTGGTTTTAGTCCTCGTTGTGCTGTTTCTTTGAAGAAGGCTTGTGAGGGTTTTGTTCGAGACTCTTCCTGGGCTGACATCTCTGGTCTTGTTTACAGTGGCAAATTTGTGCCTCGGTGCAATGATATTGTGCATCCCAATCTCTGTTTGTGGCACAAGTGGCTCGCCATTACTCTCTTTCCACGAGAGGATGTTCGGCCCGTGCGCAGCGATGAGTTGATGCTATTATATGCCGCTGCTAAACAGATCAAGGTCTCTCCTGTTAAAGCTATGATTCAGCAGTGGATGATGAATTTCAAGATGATAGGTCCTATTGAGTGTACATCTTTGGTGACTCGTATTGCTCTCAGACTCGGGGTTATTAGCGGGAATCCCGTACCCTTCATTGGGACGCCCCGAGTTCTTATTGATGAGGCATACCTGATCTAGGGGCATATACTTAAGAAAGGCCCAAATGATTTGTTGACTTTCTTCTTTCCGGGTTATGAAATCAAATCCCGTTACCTAACCCGGGGTTTCGATTGTATAGCTCGGAGTCACTAACCATTCCTCTTGTTACACAAGAGGAAAGCCGTCGTGCTAGTATTTCAGGCAGGTCCACCAGAAGCGCGGCGAAGAGAGCACACATGCAGCAGCAGCAGCAGTCACAGCCACCACCACAGCCACAGCCACAGCCTACCACACCATCGGTGGCAGGAGGGGCCCCTGTGGGGTACATGTTCGGGGTTACCCCTGGATATGCACCTGGTTGGGATCAGCCCACCTACCAGCCGAGTGCGAGTGGCGCGGCTTGGGCAAGTGCGAGCGGTGCTCAGTGGGCTACACCCACTAGTTCCAGCTCCGGTGGTCCGCCTCCGTCTTCGTCCTTCCGGCAGCACTCCTCAGCCTCTACACGCGATGCTCAGCTGGCGCAGCAGATGGGAGAGCTCACTATCTAGGTCACGGGACTTGAGGAGACGCTGAACAACCACGTCGAGTCTACCTCAGCGTGGCAACATCAGGCTGGGGAAAGGATTGAAGCCATGCAACAGAATCAGCAGCGATACATGGAGGAGCAGAGGGCTTACTACATGAGTCAGGGATTCTTCTTCCCTCCTCCGTAGTGAGCCTGAAGCTAGCTTGGGGGAGGACCCCTATCCTGAGGTAACTTGTATCTTCCTTTGTTTTCAGAATATCTTATAAATGAAAACCCAAAAAATCTGCAAAAATAAAAAGACCAAACAGATTTATTCGCTTTCATCATCATCATTTGCTTAGTTTGCTTTGATATGCATAGTAAGAATGCTTTGCCTCTATGGTTGAAATGATGAATAGTTGCTCTGTTTATTCTTCTTGTATGTCTTGCTTACAACTTTGTATCCTACCTAAGTTTTGAGTTTGTTGGCTTGCATGTTCAAACCATGAGCTTGAAAACTGTGGGTAGCAAAAAGCATGATCCTTGCCTAAGTTGTTGTGAGACATGATATGGTATAATAGAGTGCTTTGATCTTATGCTTAGTGATGCTTGACATCCGGAGTTTTCCTTTTTGAAAAATCAAAACATGATGAGTTCCTCAATGATGAGCATTTCCCCAAGGCCATATGTAGATTCTAGCTCTTGTTAGCCTCCACATATGCAGCTTGTCCTCTCATTGAGCTTTGTCAAATTGTTGTGACCCTTGTTGGAACTCATACTCCCCTGATCAAGATCACGTACACGTTCATGCTAAACTTCTACACTGGAAGTTAGCATTCATCATTTGTTCCATTTTTCTTATGCATTCTTCCACAAATAAAACTCTATGCATCTTTGTATCATTCATCCATCTCCAAATATCTCCAATAGAGACAAAGGGCTAGCTGAAAAAAAAGAGAAGAAAAAGAAAAGCATGCTCAAAAGCATGGCAAAAATAAAATAAAGAGAGCTAGCCCAAGTCTCGAAAAATTCCAAAAGGAAGGGATTGATATGTGCAACAGAAAGAGTTCCAACATATAGATGGTAATAACTAGTACCTACTCCGGGGCTAGTGTCCACCTTACCATCAATCCCTCATTCCCTCATATAAAGCATGGTAATATCTAGCACCCATTTCCGGGCCTAGTATCCACCTTGCCATGCTCATATCCATCACACACATATGCACATCTTGATCAGGATGTATGTTTGTTTCTTCCAAGGATCCGATTTTTGACTTAGCAAAATATGAGAGACAAGTATGCCACATTCCTTCCCAACCTACAGCTCCACATAAGCCTATTAGGAGTAGGATGTGAAGAAAGACAACATTGATGCCTTGGTGAGGAACCATACACTTTGAGTGATCCGAGAGTATCATTTGAGGAACTCTGATTTTCTTTTGAAAAATTTGAAAAACCTCCGGATTGATAACTGATCAAGGTATGAGTGATTATGCATTCACTATATAACCATTCTGTCTCTCAACCGCCTAAGGCAGGTGAAGCTATATGCCCCATGTCATCAGGTGAAAGGTAAGAACATTGCCAACTTGTTCGACTCTTGGTAGAGTACTTTGCTGTATGTTTGCCATAAGTTAAGAATATGACATCGTAGCAACTCCTGATCAACCAACCTAAGTCCCTAATGTCTTGCTTCGAGACGAGCAAGAGGTTAGCTTCAGGGAGTTTGTTGACGGCTATTAAGTACTACTTTCAGCCATCAATATTCTCACATAAATGGAGGCATAAGCATTATTTACTTGCATTTTGGTTTAAATAATGTAGTTCCACTTGTCCTTGGAGATTATTTGTATGTAGGTGAAATACCCATTAAAAGAGATGGAAAGCCACCTTCTATGGAAGAACCATGCCAACTCAGCTGAGGAGGTGGCTGCCACCAAGGAAACACAAGGCGATCCACGTCACTGATCCAAGGGAGGCACTCACCGATGAATCAGAGAGCGACACATGGACTTCACATGGATCAAAGGGCCCACCTCGGATACCAAATCAAGCCATGCACCGGGGATGGATCAGAGCGCCCACAGGGCAGCCACCCAGAGGAAAACCACCCCGAGTGGGGGGCCTAGGGGGCTGGCCGATCCTAGGATCGGCCGAACCGCCTTTGGGCCGCCCCATCTCGTCCCTCCATGTGGCAGCTGCTCATTGGTCACTTACCTCACTCCCGGGTGTTTTGAGGCCATTTGGTGCCCGAGGCAAGCCTCTTCCTTGCCTATAAATAGAAGGGGAGGTGCTCCCATTTCTCACACACCACTCTCTCATTCTCCTCTCACTTTTAGTCTCTAAGGCTAGGGGGTAGGCTAGAGTAGCTATTCTTCAGGTTCCAAGTCTTCTTTGGAGTCTAGGTATGAGTTCTCTTTTATCTTTATTTCATTGTATGACTTTGATCTACTTCAGTTATTCAGCTATTTCATATAAAGTCATCGTAGATCATATGCTTGATATGTTCTTGAGTTCATCTCTTGTTCATCATTTAGAGCCTTGTGTTCTTCATGAACACTGCCTTTTGATCCACTTGAAGGATGATTTACTCATTCCTTATGTGTTTTTCATAAGTTAGAGGCTCGTGTTCTTCACGAACACGACCCTTTGATCTTGTTGACTAGAGATAAGAGAGTTCGTATCCGTTCGTATGTCTAGCCTTAGTATATCTTGTTAGTCTAATATCCCTGATATTTTATTAACCTAAGCTCTTCCATTAGTGTGGTTAATCAAGATTAATTAGTCCCTAAGTATGTTTGGCATGATTGTGAACACATTTGCACAAAAACCCTCGGTCAAAGTCCAAATACATGGTCAAACCCCTAGAGCTCCAAAAGGCTGATTCGGTTTTCTTGCGCGTTCTCCAAATTTGACTATAGAAGTTCAAAATTGGCCAATATAAAAGTTTTTCCTTATGTTCGGGAACACATTTTTCATAATTGGCGGACATTCAAATTTTGAGTGCAAAGCCGCTTAAATTCGAGTTGAACGCGCTGTGCACAGTAAAATGGGGTCGAGATTTACAGCAAGTTCGTCGAGTTTTTCCCACCAATCTATTCACCAAAACATAGGTCGCCCTTTGTCAAAGTTGTAGTGTTTTAGCTCCTCTACAAATTTTATTTTTGGAGATTTTTCACTTAGTTATCACTTTTTGGAGTTTGGACTGTTCGAAGACGTGCACATGGAATAAGAGCAGGGGCAGTGTCGCTGTCGCCGCGCCCAGCGCGCGCGGGCGCGTCCTGGCCGCGCCTGCCACATGGCCAAGCCCCTGTACTCCGGCGTACGGTCGCATAGAGGCCTCCGCTATGGACCCCCGCGAAACCGTGGACCCTCCGCCACACGGTCCTCCGTACACCGCGCCCATCCGCTAGGCGCGTCGATCGAGCGACACGCGCCGGCCGCGCCCTGCGCCATCCGCGCGACGGCCATGCAGGGCGCCCTGGTGTCAGTTCGCGCGATAAAATGGGTGTAGCGAGGGCGCCGCGTGATGTTTTCCTCGTCCGTCCCGCCACCTCGTCGTGCTCGCTCGCCCCCTGCTCGGTCGCACGCCACTGCGCGGTGCCGCGCAGAGCAGAGCTCCGCCGGGCGTCAAAGCAGTGCTGCCGCCGCCGTTCAGTTCCGCCGAGCTCGTCGTCCTCCTTCGTTTCCCACCACTCCTACTTCACCCTTGGGACAAGCCCGAGTACCGGCCCTGCACGCAACGACGCCGTTCGTCGGACCGGGTCGCAGCGGAGGCCGTCGGCCGGTCCGGAGCCTCCTCCGCACCGTTTGAGCCCAAGAATCGGACCAGTGTAAGCCCCCGATCCTCCCTAGCCGCTTCCCCGACCCAATCCGGCCAGGAATCGCCGCCGGCGAGCTCTCAACCGCCGGTAGGGGCTACATTGCAATCCTGGAGCTTTGTTTAGGGTGTTTTCTGTGAAGTAGTGGCTGTTTTATAATTTCTGAAAAATAGTATAAGGGCCTGGCTGTAAATGTGTTTTAGGGTTTTGGCAGCAACTTCAAAAATTCGTTAAAAATCGTAGAAAATTCGGAAAAATGTAAATCCAACTGTTTTGGATTCGTTGCGAACAGATCTACAACTTTTACAAAAGTTGTTTAGGATTTTTCTGAGTAGTTTTGAAATGTAAATTCAAACTCAGTTTGAGGCATTTTTATTGTAATTCAAAATGTACTTATGCAAATGAAATGAAACTTGGATATGTTGCTGTGTGAGCCATGTTTAGATCTGTGACCAATTTCACACTTATTTGTTGTGTAGATTCAAAGTTATGATTTTTGGAAGATTTATATTAGTTTAAGCTTGATGCTTTTTATAGTCCCCTCAATATATAAATTCCTTAAGCACCAATGCACCCTAGGCCTTTGTCATGATGATAAGAACTTCTGGAAAAATAATTGTGATTTTAGAATCATGTTTGAATGGTGTTTGGTATTTATGTTTGTGAAAGATGTTAAATGCATAACTTGAAAAATATAATAGATCCACTTGAATGTGTTAGTCAGGAGATTAGTTTTGACATGTTTGAACTATATGAAAATTTTGAGGTCAAAAAGATTAGTAAATCTTTTTGTGAGAATTAATGAAGCTTATCTAGGCTGAATCTTGTCTTTTTCATTTAAATTAATTTATAAATGATCTGAGGCTGAAATTTGGTATTGAAGTTTGTTTTAGTCATATGCTGATGTGGTAAATTTTCATGCCAGTTGGAGTCATATTTTAATTATTATGAGTTATGGATGAATGGCTAGTTAAAAATGAGATAAATAGGTTTATATTTATTTTTTTAATTTGAAAAGGTGGTGTTTATGTTTATTTTCTGTTTTGAATTAATTTTAAACACACCCCATACTGATTGTGAAGTTTGTTAGGTTAATTTGCTTAAATATGCACATAATCACCATCAAAGTAATAATTAATCCATCATCACCCACCCCTTACTTTTAATGAAGTTTAGTAATTTAAATTGCTTAGATGTGCACACAATCCCCATCAACATAGTTGTTAGTTCACCTCATCACACCCCCAATACTTTTTGTGAGCTTTCTTAATTGTTTAGATGAATGTGGCCCACAAGAGTTGGGTTTAGTGGTAAAATCTCTCACCTTTACCTTAAAACTAATTCATATGCATATAACGTGTAGATCTACCCGACGGGACGTACACGCTCACATAGGAGGAAGAGGGATCCGCTAGTGGAGAACTGAATCAAGTTAGTGGGCAGCAAGACCTGGACCAAAGTCCAGAAGAGCCCAAGGCTAGTGCTGAGTTAGAGGAAGGCAAGCACCGGTTGCATATAACCTTTTTGGATAAAAATCTCTCTTTACCTTTACTTTTCAGTATTTATGCTTTACTTGTGCATTTAAGTTTCAGGAGTTGTTTTGAAACCTAGATGCATGATCCTTAGGACTCCTATGCTCTTTTACTAGTATGTTAGGAACGCTAGTGCCATGCTCTAAGGATACTGTACAAGTCGAGTAATAACTCATTCTCGCGAGATATAGGATGCTTATGTTGGAATCATAAGTTGGTTAAATTGACTCGCTCATGTGGTAAGAGCAATGGGTTTGGTCTCGACCGAGTAGCATGGTGCTGGTCTAAGCTTTTGAATGTACCAAGTGCTTATCGGGAATGGGACCGGTAAGCCTAGTACCTAATGAACCAGTGCGGGGACTTTATTCGCTACTACTCTTGAGATGCGTCTCCCGGTTTGATTCTGGTAGTGCAAGTGTGAGTCTGGACGTGCCGTATGAGGGTGTTCTAGTAACCTTGTACTTAGGACTGTGGCACCTGTCCCTAATCTGGGGAGTGACGGGAACCGCCAGGTCGGGGTAGACCCCGCACTTGTTTTTCTTTGGATTCTTTGGGGTCTACCTTCTTTCGTGTATCTTGGGTTTACCTTGCAAGGATATAAATCGATCGATCATCGGTCACTCGCCGCTATCTGAGTCGGCTTGACCACTGGCTACCCCATGTTTATTTATGAAACATTTTTGGATTAATATTGTTGCCTGATTAATCTTGTTTGCACAACCATGCTTGTTTAGCTAGGTGCTAACCTAGAATGGTTAACATACTAGAACTTGAGCTCAAAATGGAAAGTAAGGATTGACTCTTATATGCTTTTGGCAAAAAAAACCCAGCAACCAAAAAGCCTTGCATGTCTAGCTGTGTCTTTTATTTTGTCGGGTCAGTCTTGCTGAGTATTAGCATACTCAGCCTTGCTTAATTTGTTGTTTTCAGGTAACCCCATCTGGTCTGGTACTATTCCAGATGGTTGGGAAATTGAATGGGAGAACGATGATGAGGAGTGATATTTTGTGGATGGTCTCCCATATGTACCACGCGTGTAGTTTTATTTCCGCTGTTTAAACTCTGAACCATGTTTACTTTTATGTATGAAAAACCTGGTTTGTAATAATATGCACTTATGGACTTTTATGTAATATTGAACTTGTACTCTGGTCCCGCCTTTGTGTGGGCTTAGCGCATATTCTCGATCCTGCGTAAGTGATTCACCGGGCATGACACGGCAGAGGCGACAAAATACATCCTGGTTATCGCTTATGAGCCAAGTGGACCGGCTTAGGTGATAATCCGGATTTATTTTGGGCGGTTCTATCATAGTTAGATGGCATGATAGTGTTGCATGAGGTTTGTGTTCAACCTATGGTACTCGGTCTAAGTTGACCAGTCTTCTGGTGGCTCTCACCCTGGGTCACAATACCCGGGCCGTGTGAAGTCTAGCAGCAACGCAGGCATGGTGCCCGGGTTGTGTGGCTATGTTAGTTATGAGCATACCCCCCGTAACGATAGAGGTAGGCCGTAGTGGTGACAGCTGTTGGACCCTTTGGAACCCTCCGCGCTGGGGTATTGCTATAGGAGTCTAAAGTCTAGTTTTGCAGAGTGTTGGCCGTCGCGAGCTAGCTCCCCGTTTGTACCTGGGTGCTGAACCTTACCCTCTCATGCAATGTTTCATGTCTATCTCTTGTATCTTCTAGCTTTGTATGTTTAGTACATTAGAACCTAGAGCTAACTCATATGTCCCCCCTATGTCGTAGAGTACTAGAGTAGAGGTAGATCTGAGTGTGTGTCACACTACCCTATCATATCTTTTGTCTTACCCCTGCCTTTGAGTTATTGTTTCCTATATTTATCTCTTGGTTTACATTCAGTGCAAAAGCATAAATCTATGATATCCGCCATTGCCTTCCACGGATATGATACCCTTGGAATATTCTCCTTCCTTAGGGAAATGCTACAATGGTTTATCTGTGCGCTTGCGGATTCGTTCATGATCGTTTACCTTTGGCAAGACTTGATGTTCACGCTAACTCGGCGTCGTTAGTAGTGACATTAAGGAATGCCAATACACATTTCTAGTGAGGTCGCTAAGGATGGATTCCAAATCTGTTCTTAAAGTGATCGCGTTAAGAAATGTCAACAAGAAGACTTCTAGATAGAGTTCATCAAGGGTTTTACGAGAAGATCATGAAGCCCGGCACAAGTCAAGATACAAGATGAACATGACTCCAAATGAACCAAGGACTAAAGCGTGAAGCCGAGAAGGATCGAGGACCTAGACGGAAGATGCGGGAGTTCATACGCAAAGCACCCTTATCTAAACCGCGAGGAAAATGATGTCAAGGACCTACATGCAACTCGGCAAAAACTCAGGAAATCGCGAGAAGCTTCGGGAAGAAAACTGAGGGCGAACCAAGCTGAAAAGGCCCTGGGCCAGTCGGCCCAGGCTGGCCGGCCTAGCCCTTTTCCGGGTCGGTTCGCCGCCCCATTGACCTAGATGATCCTCGGGCTATTTATAGTCCCCGTGCGAAGTTCCAACTATCAAGTCATTCGTCATCCGCCGCCGAGGAGCAGAAGAGCTTGAGGGACACCATCTCGAAGACGAGGGTCGTGTTAGTCGTCTAGGGTTCACCTTGCTGGCATGGGAACCTTGCATGGAAGACCACGTTGGAGTTGCGGAGGCTTGAATCAAGACCAAGGTAGGATCCTGGTTGGATCTTATTCATGTATACACTTATGATGGAGTTTTAATGGATCTGATAACTAGCAATCGAGTGCTTTCTCTTCGGTTTTGTCTTCTCTTGGTTTTGCTTCTTCCTCGATCTATACTTAAGATAGATCGCCTAGGGTGCTCTTGTAGCCGCGGTGGCTAGAGGTGCATACCCGATCTACCAAGTGTTTTCAACACGTTCCTCGTGAGCGTGCTCTTAGGTTCACCTACACAAGAAGCAGGGCATCGTGACAGGATGTCGATCACGTGTATGGTAGGTGCCTTCGAGGATTGGACCTGAAGCCACATGCTTTTTATGAGATTCTTATTGCTATCTTCGTCTCTCGCTTGGAACTACGACAAAGGAACGATATAGACTCTCTAGATCGGTTACCTCTTGCTTTCTCTCGCCACCTCTCATGTTTTAGTAGATTAGATGCGTTTGAAACATCTCTAGAACAAAGTGCTTTTTCGCTTTATTGGATCAATCTTGCGTTGCACATGTTCCACGGATTCGATACCTTGGGTTTACACTTAAGGGAAAGAGGGTCCCATGTGATCCGTACTTGCGGATCAAAGTTTGCAACGATAATCAAACGTCATCAGCGAGATATTGTGTCTAGGCGAGAGGCTCCCCGGCGTGTACAGGTGGATCACCCACTGACGACAATCATAATTGACCTTCATGAACGCACTACACGGTCGAGGTCAAGGAACACTTCTCATTTTGCTCACTCTGCATTTGTCATTTTGGTTGAACCCAAAGATATTCGACACGCTTTGTCTGATGAGAATTGGGTGAATTCCTTGCATGAGGAGTTGTAGAATTTTGAGAGAAACTAAGTTTGTGTGTTAGTCGATCCAGCACCAAATTGTCGTCCCATAGGTACCAAGTGGGTGTGGAAGAACAAGGAAGGTGAGAATAGGATGGTTGTGAGAAACAAGTCGAGGTTGGTGGCTTAGGGGTTCAACCAGAAAGAGGGTATAGATTATGAGGAGACATTTGCTCATGTGGCCTGTTTGGAGGCAATTAGGATCCTTCTAGCCTTTGCCGTGGCTAAACTATTCAAGTTGTACCAAATGGACGTGAAGAGTGCTTTCTTGAATGGGGTGATAGAGGAAGAAGTGTATGTGAGGCAACCCCCGGGGTTTGAGAGCGAGAAATACCCACACCGTGTATACAAACTCCAGAGAGTGCTTTATGGGTTGAAACAGGCACCGAGGGCTTGGTATGGCAGGTTGAGAGGCTTTTTGCTGAGTAAGGGGTTTGTGATGGGCATACTTGATAAGACCCTGTTTCTCCTTAAGCATGGAAATGACCTATTGATTGTTCAGATTTACGTGGATGACATAATCTTTGGTGGTTCTTCTCATGATCTTGTTGCTAGATTTGCAGATGACATGAGCAGGGAATTTGAGATGTCTATGATGGGCGAGCTACAGTTTTTCTTAGGACTCCAGATCAAGCAGTGCAAGGATGGGGCGTTTGTACATCAGGTGAACTACACCAGGGACATGGTGAAGATGTTTGGCATGAACTACTCCAACCCGCTGACTACACCGATGGGTACCCCTACGGATTTGGACGCGGATGAAGATGGCGAGCCCATGGACCAGAAGGAGTACCAGAGCATGATCGGCTCCCTCCTCTACTTGACAGCGACGAGGCCGGACATACAGTTCAGTGTGTGTCTGTGCGCTCATTTTTAGGCTTCACCGAGGGCTCCACATCGGCAGGCCGTCAAGCGGATTTTCAGGTACTTGAACTACACTCTTGAGTTTGGTCTTTGGTATTCTGCCTCCTCGACACTCAGACTTCACGGGTACTCCGATTCTGATTTTGCTGGGTGTCGATTGGACCGCAAGTCTACCTCTGGGTGTTGTCAGTTTCTTGGTTCTTTGGTCTCTTGGTCGTCTCACAAGCAATCCAGTGTAGCCCAGTCCACTACAGAGGCCGAGTATGTAGCTGCCTCCAATTGTTGTTCCCAGCACCTATGGATGACCTACACTGTGAGCGATTTTGGTGAGGAGTGATCCCAGGTTCCACTCTTTTGTGATAGCACTAGTGCCATAAGTGTGGCCAAAAACCCAGTCCTTCACTCCAAGATGAAACACATCGAAGTGAGATACCACTTTCTGAGGGACAATGTTGAGAAAGGGAACATTTCCTTGTCCTATGTACCTACCAAAGATCAGCTAGCCGACATATTCACTAAACCACTTGACCAAGTTACCTTCACATGCTTGCGAGGTGAACTTGGAGTGTGTTTTCCTTTCTAGCTGGTTCTTGGAGCTTCTCGTGTATATATGTGATATATGTATCATTTATTGCATTCCATGCATGCATTTTACCTTTATGTACAAAACCTGGTAGGATAGCCATCTTTGGATCATTTGTGGTAGGATGAGCTTCTCTTATATACTTTGATCACTATGATGTGATATATGTGAGATATGTGTATGCTTTGGGAATGGTGATGTGAATGCTATGCTCTTGATGGTATTGTCATATGTTCATGATGAGATAGCTTCCGTTTTGTGAAAATGCTAAAAATACTTCACTCATGACTAGATACTTGTCTATGCTCAATTTGTGCTCAAATGCCTATATCATGCTTAGTTTGTGCTTGAGTATCATGCTCTCTTTGCTTGGGGTTAAAGACCCATTTGTCATGGTAAATGTTTAGCCCATATGTTCACTTCTGGTGGAGCATAAGCTTCTTTTTGCCGCAAAGGCATTTCATGTACCATGTTTAAATTTGAAAATGAAATTGGTGTATGAATTGCTTTATGCTTGAAAAATAAGCTCTTAATCATGTCTTTATGTTTTGATGTATAAATCTTGGGTGCTAAACAGTTGCATGTTGTCTACCATGAGAAGTCTCATTTTAAGAAGTAGACACATGGCTCGGTGGCTTTGACATGACATTTAGTAGCTTATGGGTGTTTGCTATGATCTTGTGATGAGAACTTGTGATCTTGGATAAACTTTGTATGATCTAGTGTATTTTTGCTCAAATTGCCATGGATAGGGCTTTGCTCATGAGATGCATGTTTCTTTGTGAAAATTGCTTAAAATTGATTTTGGCCATGTCACATGCTTATATGTATCTACTTTCTTGATGGCAATGCGCTAACTACACCATGTCTACTTTGCTTGCTCTATGTCTCATTTGTAGCATTTTGTTGTGCTCTTTGTATATTTGATAAGCTTGGTAGATTGTATATGCTTTGACATGCATTTTTCATGAAAACAAGGGGGAGAGCTTCATGATATCTTGATTCATGCATTATCAACAAGGGGGAGAAGTTGTATGCATTTTGTGGATATTTGTGAGATTTTGCTTGTGGGGAGAAAAGGGGAGAAAAATTTAAGAAGAGAGGTTGCATTTGCTCAGGGGGAGTTTGCATATGTGTAGGGGGAGCTCCTTTGGTTTGCCTGAGTTTTGTGCTCTGTGGTGTGCTCTTTGTGAGCTTTGTTTGTCTCGGCTGTGTTGAGCCGTTACCCTTGCCTTAGGGGGCCGAGACTTGGTCTGGCGAGTGATCGTGTTTTTCGCTTGTTCTTTGGCTTCGGATCACTTGCTTGGAGGTTTGTGTTCATGGTTGATTTCTTTTCTTTTTCTCTATGATGGTTACTATGGGTGTTCTCAATACACTCATCAAGGGGGAGATTGAGGACCAGTGGAGGGTCGCTCCTTAGTGATGAGTGATTGACAACATTGTGTGGACTGATACTTGGCTAAGTGTGCAGGTACAGGTTGTGGTTTGACTCGTGTTGGTGCAGGTGAAGAACAAGTGCGAAAGGCCTTAGCCGTGGTGGCCTCCGGGTGATGGAGAGGCAAGTAGGCATGGTTCGATGGACCCGGTGGCCGATGGGGTCAAGTGCGAGCCGTGCGGTGCAAGACTAGCAAGTTGAAGTCGTGAACATGGGCCAGTGCAAGGTAGCGGATCGAGGCCGAAGCTTGCACGCGGGGTTTGGTTGTTTGCCCACAAAACCATTGGTGGATGGTTTCTTGGTTTGGGTTGCAAAACTAAGTCCGGAGGCCCGATGCGACGGAGACGGTGATCCGGGAGCGTCGGGAATCTTCGAGGCGGGGGGCATGTGACGTGATCGCGGGGCTTGCGTCGAGGCTAAGCAAGTCCGCGGTGGAAGCGTGTCCGCTCGATGAAGACTTGACCATATTGCCCCTGAGGGGTGTGTATCTTCTATTTGAGTTGTAAGGGTAGCATGGTCATTTGCCTCCTCCGGAGGACTTCGTATAAATAGCAGAAAGGTGGATGGCATCTCTCTCTTGGACTCTAGGGTTTCCTCCCCCGGTAGATTGCTCTGGACTGCTTCTTTTTCCTCTGCTTTCCTTAGGCTAGATTCTTGTATAGACTCTGACCTCTGGATGTATGGAAGCATTCAGCGTTGCGGTGATCTCCTAGCTCTTCGTGATTTTCGTGTCATTTTCGGGGCTATTTTTGGGGTGTTTCGTTCTTCGCTCGATTCGTTGATTTGAGGGCGTTTTCTCTCGGATTTCTTTGAGGGGATCATGGGTGGATGCCTTGCGCACCTTTGTGTGTGATCTTGACCCCACAAACACCGGGAAATCCCTTCGATTCGCGAGTTTTGGTTGGAGCCCGAGTTCTTGGTGGTGGTTCATGTGATCCGTGATTCCCAGCGATTTAGTGAGTTAGCGGCTGAGATTTTTGGGGCATAGCTTCACCTAGTGACGCTTCTCATCTCCCCCAAATCTTGTCTCAAGAGCTCAAGCCATTTGGGACATCCGCTGATGAGTTTGGAGGGTTGACTCCCGTGCTCGAGCGTTTCTGGTTCTGTTCGTGCGTGGCAGACAGTCCGCCCGATACGTGTAGACAGTCAGCGAGGGTCGTGTTCTTCGCAGTTCGTCATGTGTTCATACGAGGCTGTGTTTCGATCCGTGGAGCCGCTAGGGTTTTATTGCAGGCAGTTTTGCGGACAGTCTGCCGGTCAGTGACGGACGGTCCGCGTGGGCAAGTTTCGAGCAAGTGGTTCTGGTGGCTTTGCCGGACGGTCTGCGAGGCCTACCCAGACAGTCCGCGACACTAGCGGATGGTCCGTGTGGCTCAGACGGACAGTCTGAATTTCTCGGTGTGTCACTGGTGGTTCTGTTAGGGTTTTCGAACAGTCCGCGTAGGGGGTCCGGACAGTCCGCCCAGGTGCTGCGGATGGTCTGCCCGTACTGCACGGGCAGTCCGCACCTAGCCTTCGCAGATTTGGCTAAGTGCTTTGGTTATTGCTTTGTGCTTCCGCTCTTTGCTTCTAGGCTTGTCTCTAGGACTTGTAGGCTCGTGTGTGCCTAGTCTAGAGCTTCTCTGGTGTGTGCGAGTGATCGGAGTGGCAATCAGGGTATAGGCCGAGTTCATCCTTCGGGAAGAATTTTTATCGGCTCCCATTCACTCCCCCCCTCTCTAGTCGCCTATTCGGTCCTTCACGGGCACTATAAAAGGAGCCCCCCGGCCTGCGTGTAAAGGGACACATCTTCTGAGCGAGAAGGCAGCTTTTGATTCGTCTTTGTGCGTCACCTTGTGCTTTTACTTTTCTCTTTTCATTGTTAGGGTCTCCAGAATTTTTCGAGAAACCCAACAGGGCGCCCACCGTGTTCTGAGCACGCAAAAACCCATGATGGCACCACCGAAGAAGGGAAAGAAGAGCAATCCTCAGGATCCTTAACATCAAGACACTGAGCAAAATAATGATACGACTCTCATCATCCACTCCGAGACTAACACCACCCACAACGAAACTGAAAGAGAAGTTCTCCGGAAAACACAACTTGCAAACACCGATCTACACTCAGACACACCAGAGTCAAGCATCAGAAATGATGTGGAAGGAGCAACTGAGAAAGATCTTGAATCAACACTGCAACAAATCGAGACTCTCAAGAAACAAAAAGAGAAACTATCCATGTAATTGCAAGCAAACAGAAAAGCCACAGAAAAAATTGAAAGACTAAAGCAAGCAAGAGACCAACTATCTCAAATCCAAAAAGAGATAGAAGAGCTGAAAGAGCAAGAAAGCAGTTCCATCTGGAACACTGATGCGAATAGCGGGCTATAGCGGCACTATAGCATCGCTATAGCATCTGGAGGAGTGCCCCGCTACACAAAGTCACTTTTCTCCGCTATTGCAGCTACCGGCGCTTTAGCGTCAAATAGCGCCGCTAATTGCCATAGCGGTAACATGATTTTAGCGCTGCTATGATCAAATTGTACCAGAGGCACGACGAAGCAAGGACGCAAGGTTGATGAGTGGTGGTTGGTGCAGTAGGATTCGAATGATGTCGATAGAGGGTAGGTGAGATGCGGCCTTCGCAGCACAAACACGGTGTGAAGGCTGCCGTCTCAGTCGAGCGTGGGTTGACAGTAACCCTCTGGTGCTGCGTTTGCGCCATGGCGAGCACGGGCGGCAGCTTTGCAGGAGCTCTAGGGACGGGGGCAGGTGATGACCGAGCTGGAGCATGCGAGAAGATAAAGATAGATGGTGGGTCCCATATTCCATGTGCTTACGCTGGTCATGCTCCGGTTGTAGTACTTGCAATTTGGTGCCTCTGCTATACTTTGCACCTGCAGATACTAGTTTTTGAAGAATCCGCTAAATGGCATAGCGCCGCTATAGCGGCCGCTATAGCTGTAATAGCTGCTAGAACAGGTTGCCGCTAAATTGCATAGCCCGCTATTCGCAACATTGACCTGGAAAGATACCCCACAGCAAGATTCAGCCAATCCGAAGCAACCAGCATTAGAGAACTACACCTTTGCAAGAATAGAGCAACCTCCAAAAGACTTCTTTGTGGGTAATGGTGTTTCACAGTTTGCAGATCCTGATATACTACTATCCCTGGGCCTGCAAACAGCTCCTTGGCCCTCAAAATACAAACCAGTGTCTCTTCCAAAATACAACGGATTTGGAACTCCGCGCAATTCCTAATGAGTTACGAAGCTGCTGTAAACTCCGCAGGCGGAGATGATGTTGCGCTGGCCAAATCTTTCATCATTGCTTGTGTAGGACCCGTGCTGAATTGGTATTCCCTGCTCCCACCCTATTCAGTCTACAACTGGATAGATCTGAAGACAAAGTTCCTCCAAGCATTCCAAGTTTTTCACCAAACAACTGTGAAGAAGTCTAATCTCTATCACTACAAACAGAAAGACAAGGAACCACTAGCAAGCTATGTGAAAAGGTTTATGCAGCAAAAATCTCAAACACCAGGTGCAAATGATGAAACAACAATCTCAGCCCTAACCAGTGGCTTGACTCCGGGGCCCACAGCCTCCCACCTATCAAGAGAGGAGCCTGAAACCATGGAACAATTGTTCATTGAACTGGAAAAATACATCAAGTCAGATGAAGACCACAGAAGGAGAGTCGCTGAAAGAAACCAGTCGAGGCAACACTACAGAACTCCTGAATGGCAGCCGCAATCCCAACAAACCAGGCACATAAACAATGTCCAAAATGCTGAGACTCAGGACAGGCAAACCGGCAGACCAAGTACAAGAGGAGGACACTCTTCAAGGGGTAGAGGAAGAGGATCCTCGAACCTTACAAATCACAACAGCAGAAATCCATATTTCTTTTACAGATACCATGGAAAGGGCCACAGTACGAAAGCATGTCCGAAAACACAGAAAAATGTGGAGAGAATAGAGCAAGAAAAAAAGATGAGAGTAGTCGCATCCATCCTACCTAACCAACCACATCACAACTATTGGCAACAACAACCCTATTGCCCAGTCTTCCATCAGCTCAACTCAGGATCGATACACGCATCAACCCTACAAGCTACACAAAACAACCAACCTTTCCAACAACCCCAGCAAGCATGGCAACCCTCGTCGCAATTTTATCCACAATCCCAAGCCATACAAACCATCCAGACACCACAGCCCATCCAACAAATCCTACCACCACCACCAGACACCACACCCAAAAACTGAAACCATTTCCCAAAACAACAATTCCAAGGCATTACCCTCCTTTGGAATGATCATGCCCATCATAGGAGGATCTTCCATGGAATTTGATACCAAAAAGCAAAAAAGGACTACTTCAGATCGGTGAACACAATCATCAATGATGGCCCTGCTGCAAGACCAGAATGGGCCAAGACGCCAATCATAATTTCAGAAGAAGATTTCAGGCTGAAATCTACAGAACACAACAATGCGATGGTCATAGAAATCAACATCACAGGTTGGGTAATTGGGAAAGCTCTAGTGGACAACGGAAGCTCAGTAGATATCCTGTTCGCTAAAACCTTTGAAAAAATGAATTTAAGCCCGCACATGCTCCAACCCCCGGAGAACCCACTTCTAGGCTTCGGAGGAAAGCCGATCAGGCCAATGGGAAAATATCTCTCCCAATATCTATCAGGAATGTTGATAATGCAAGAACTGAGCACATCATTTTCGATGTTGTGGACATGTACCATCCATACTTTGCAATCCTAGGAAGAGGGTTTATCAACAGATTTGATGTGGTAATTAGGCAGCAGTTTCTATGCATGACAATTTCAGCACCCAAAGGTGTCATCACCTTATTCGGCAATTAGCAGGATGCGAGAAACATCGAGCACGGCCACACACCTGGACAGAAAAGCGTACATGTCCTAATCAAAGAAGAAGAAGAGAAATAGCCCTACACCGAGGCCAAGAGGGATAAAGAGAAAGTAGAAATATCCCATGATGGAGAAACAAAAAGGGTTTTCCTGGATGACATGCCTGACAGAGCAGTCAACATCGGAGCGCACCTTGAAGAGCAAGAAGAGAAGTAACTAATTCAATTCCTAAACAAAAACAAAGATGTTTTCGCATGGTCAACCAAGGATCTGCAAGGAGTAGACAGAGACATAATCGAGCACATTCTAGACACTGATCAAACCATGCATCCTAAAAAGCAAAAACTCAGGAAGATGTCTGAGGAAAAAGTGGACGCAGTTGTCAGTGTTTTTAGACACTGAGCCTACCACGAGGTACCCGAAGTAGTAGATTGTGCGGTGGGGCTCGCCGAGATCAGGAACACGATGGTGAGACACGGGGCACACAATTAGACAGGTTCGGGCCGTAATGTGCCTAATACCCTACGTCCTGTATGCTGCGTGGCTTTGTATTGATTGCGTATGTTCTTGAGGAGGGTCCCTGCCTCGCCTTATATGCCACGGGAGGCAGGGTTACAAGTTAGATTGGTACAAGAGTACTATTCGAGTAGGACTAGGAGTAGCCTATAATGAGTAATGAGAAGCTATCCTAATCTTAGTATAAGTCCTTGTCCGTCTTGTCTTGTCTTGTGGCCCACGGTAATCTTGCACCGTGGCCCACTAGTCGAGTAGTTCAGGTGTGCAGGCCTTACCTCCCGGGTATGGCCCACATGTGTGGTGGGCCTAGGGATGCTCAGTCGACAAACCCCCGAATACTTTGTAGTCGAGTGTGATGCGCCCAAGTAGTCTTGAAGGTCTTCGCAAGTAGTTCCCAAGCATCCCCGAGTTCTGCAAGCTTCGATCTTCAATAGTACTTGAATCATCACGAGGCTGGAAGGTACTCCAGCTAACTCCACGAGTAGTCTTGAAGTCTTCTCGAGTTGTTCTCAAGCCTCCCCAAGTACTTCCCTTGAAGGTCTTCAATAATACCCGCTTCGTTCTTGAAATCTTTGCATCAAAGATCCATATGGAAATGCGATTACTAAAATCGCATTCCATATGGAATGTAGCCCCCGAGCCTTAGGTCGAATCCAGGATTCAAGATGAGGCTCAATCTTTTAGCACTTGATCTTGCTCCGAAAAATCCGTAGAAATCCTGAAGAAATCATATGGGAATGCGATTACTAAAATCGCATCCCATATGGATGTAGCCCCCGAGCCTTAGTTCGAATTGTAAATTCAAGCTGAGGGTCAATCTGATGTCTTTGTCAAATAATCCCGCAAAATCCTGAGAAGAAACCGAAGGACACGTGGCATAGAGCCCCCGAGCCTTGAGTCGAGTACTTCTCGAATTGAAGGATCTAATCTGACTGTAGAAAGTGGCCTGAGTTCAGTGTACTGTAGCTGAGTGAAATCCAATCCCATCGAGTAGTCGAGCCCCCAAGATGGAACCGAGCAGGTCTTGGAATTTGTAAAAAGCCCACTGACTTAGCTAAAAATGTTTGCCTAGTGTGAATCCAATTTGTTGAATACGAAGGGTCACCAAGTCGAACCGTTAGGGTTTTGAGTTATAAATACCAAAGGGGGTATCCCCTAGGGTTTCATTGCTTCCATTCGCCCTTAGATCAAGAAAAGAGCTTTAGCCACTGTAGCCGCCACAAAGTTTGAGCACCTACGCCGCCAAGTGCCACCACCTCCACCCCCTCACAACCCCCGAGCAGATGCGAAGGAAGACACTCATGACTGGAAGGATGAAGGGTGCACCATCTAAGGGACAGATGGAGAATAAAAGATCTGGCCGTGGCAAAAATCAGTTGCCAGAGCCAAAATACAAGACGGTGGTGATTGAGAAGCCACCGAGCCTGGACGCCTCTTGGAAGAAGTCCAAGATCAAGGAAGAGGACATCAAGGCCCTTGAGGTTGCTGACTTGCTGCGCAAGAAGGCAGTCACAGGTTGGAACTCCACCGCTGGGGATGCATGGCCCATGGAGAAGAATCCAGATGAAATCCTGATGTTCCGCCACTTTGTCGAGTGTGGGTTGACTCTGCCGGCTTCGTATTTCTTCAGAGGGTTCCTCGACTTCTTCAAGTTGGAGCACATGCACTTGAATCCGAACAGTATCTTCCAGATCGCAGTGTACGTGCACTTTTGCGAAGCGTTTCTTGGAATCCGCCCACATTGGGCCCTATTCAGAAAGATTTTCTGGTTGAAGCCACAGCCCAACGCCAACTTCCCAGTAGTAGTTGGTGGAGCTGGTCTTTAGATGTGTCAGGAAGCGCAGGAGTTGTATTTCAAGTACAATCTGATAGACTCCAACCAGGATTGGAAAACCAAGTGGTTCTACATTGACAACGCTCCACCTCAGCTGCCCAAGCCCAGTATGTTTGCGCCAGTATACGAGAAGATCTGGAAGGACGAACCGTCGAAGCAAGAGTGCATCCAAATCCCTGAATTGCTAGCGAAGATTGCCCAGAATAAGGCACAGGGCTTGACAGCTGAGAGGGTACCCTTCAGCTTCATGAAGCACCGGGTACAACCCTTGATGCAGAGGGAGCATCTTGGGTACGAGTACACGGGTCTTGATGATGGGTCGAGGATGTCTGCAGAGGAGATCAGCGACGATCCCGTGATGGAGAGGCTGCAGAAGATCTTCAAGAACCTTGACGGGAAACCAGTAGATGTCCAAGAGTTCAGTGCTGATAATCCTCCATGTTTGGTAAGTATCCACAAACTAGCCCCCGAGGACTTGTTGGAAAGTAGTCGTGGACTAACTGATTTGCCTTGTCTTTGCAGGAGGATGTTCTGAAGTTTCTCTCCATCCCTCCTCCTCGTCCCCGTGAACCAGAGCAAGTGCCAGAGGCAGAGCCATCACAAGTTGAGGACCAAGCCCCCGAGAGTAGTCGTCCTACTCAAGGGGAAGATGAAGTGCTAGTGGAGGATGCCTCCTCAAGCGATGATGACGAGCAGACACTTCAACAACGTTTTGAAGTGAAGGCTCACTACAGGTACTCTGGAGCGCCCATCCCTAGTGGTATTTCCGTGGGAGCATTGAAAAGGTCAGTTTCATCCCTTGCTGATGATGTGACGCCGCCACCACAGAAGAAGAGAACCACAGTTGGGAAGCGTGCTGTGAAGAAGGTCACAGCCTTGTCGTCCATTACGGTTAGTTGTATCAACTAAGTAGTCAATATCTTGTTGAATACTTGTAATTTTTTGTAATGACTTGTAATTTTGACTATGCAGGTTATCGAGAGTACCACTCATGTACCCGCGAGCAGCCCTGCAAGGCCAATTGAACCCATGATGGTTCAAACATCATCTGCAGAGTTGGTGATGCCGGAGCAACAAGAGGTCATAGTGCCGGGAAGCGTGCCACCGGTGGAGAGTGTCCCAGTGGTGCAGGCAACGCCCACATTCTTTGATCTGCTGGGACCAAAAACTGTAGTTCCTCGTGCGGCTTTGTAAGTACCCGAGTACTCGAGCACTTCTTGTCTTGATGAATTTGAAATGTTGATCGACTTGTTGTTGCAGAAAATCCACGGATGTGAAGTGGGGAGCTTCGGGGAGTAGTTCTACTGAAGATAATCAGAACCTGCCAGCGAAAAAAGAAGATACTCTCCCAGAACCCCAAGTGGCAGCTGCTGAAGCCGATGCCGCGTAGTCGTTGCGCCTACTTTGGAGTGATATAGTCAAGGCAGTGGTGGATGCAGCCTCCAAGCCAAGGCCCCAGCAACCAGAGGATATAGCTGTTGACGCAAAAAACGGAATAAAGTTCTTCAGCGGCAACACGTAACGGATCCCCGGGATGTAACAAGGCGTGCCAGCCGACCTGACCTATTGATCGGCACGGAAAGATAGAAAACATTAGATGCGGGTTAGATCGGCTAGAGAACTGATGTGGGTCTTCAACAAGTAACAGCCTGATCGGCCGATACCACTGTAGAGCGAATCGGCTAGCTGAAGCAGCCGAAGTGCAAGTATAACCAAACCGGCTAGATCAGCCGATTTGATGACGTAGGCAAAGCGCAAGCAAAAGCAGAGCATACTAAGCGCTAAGGGACAACACTCCAAACCAGATCTGAATCGGTTGTATCATAGTGAGACGACGCAAGAGCGAGATTTAGCCGATACGATGAGATTACGAGCTGGATAAATTGGTGATAAAAGCTAAATAAACAAGAAAAACTTGCAAACCTAGCTGATATCGATAAATTGTGAATAAAACTTAGACGAAACCACAGCGATGCACCCAGAGGTTAAAGCCCAGTTGTTATTCGATAAAACGGTACTTACAAGCTTGTCGAAGGTCGATCGATGCAGCCCAACAAGCTAGAAGAACGGCATTTGAAGAAACAAGAAAATAAGAAGAAGTAAAAAAGGGTGGCGAAGTCACCGACTTGAATAAGTAAAGGTTTTTTTGATATTGGTGTGTACAAACTTTCTCTGACCACGCAGGGTCGCTATTTATGTCCTGAGGACAACTTGACTCCTAGTCGATGACGACAACATTTTCTTGAATCTAAAGAAATAAAACTACTAAAAACTTTAATGATTCCCAAAGGAATCGGACTCTCTAAACTGACTTTGACCCGATGTCAACTTGGTTGTTGACCCGCCTCCGTCTTCTTTCCTTTGGCGTATTCTTCTTCTGCCGTGTTTCTTTTCCATCAATCGGCCGATCCTGGATCGGCTTGGTTGCTTCTTTCCTTTCTTCGTCAGTTTCGAGGTCTTCCTGATGTTTCTTTGGTTATTCTTTGACACGTGTTAAAAAATAGTGTCAACACATGCCCCCCAGTTTCAGAGTAAATTTCTTTTGCTCTGAAATTCTTTCTTTCTATTTTTCTTTCTTGCACATGGGGACTACCAGATGTTCCTTACTATTTCTTCTGCTCCTGCTTTGATTGTTTTGGATCTTGCCTTATTGATACCTGATTTGACCATGTGATTCTGTCTTGCTCCTTCCTTTATAAACTCATCCTTTCGTCCATAGACTCTCTCATGAGCTTTTTCTCATTGCTATCCTCAACATATCATTTCTTATTGGTCATGGGAGGCATCTCTTCTTGCAAATATTTTCAGGAAGTAGGCATTATTGTCCTTTGATGAACTCCTGTTAATCAGAGCTCTACATCTGGATGATGCTATGAAGGTTGCAGTTGCTTTCAGTGCTGTTGAAGGGCAATCATCCTTGGTATACGCTCTGCAGTTTGTCGATGTATAGAACTCCCAACCTAAATTTGTTGGTGCTGGCGACATCTTTGAGTTAATGTTGGCTTTTCAGAAGCCAAATTATTAATCAGATATTTGCCTCTCCTTTCTTGTGAACCAGTCTTTGCTTCGGATTACTTTTTTCTAGTCTTTCAATCACGAGGATGCAGAAAGGATTCTGACGATCATCAATGCTTATTGTGATATCAATGAACTCTAGTGTAAATGTAGAAGCGAAGTTTATGGTCAAAAATTTGCCTACTTAGCCGATGTAATTAGCTATTGCATTTAGATGCTTGGATGACCATCGCTCTTCTGATGATATTTACTGTCCGTCTCGTGACTTTTTCTAAGCCGTGGCAGATGAATGCTTCTTACTTATCCTTGAATGCCACTAATGCCAGCATGTGACTCTGAACCGTCTTTTCCATGTATCTTTTCTATAAGACTCAACTCATCATTCAATGGTTCTCCACTGGCTTCCTCTTCATAGGCTCCTTTCTTCTTTTAGCCAAAAGTCCTTGGATCGGCCTGTTGTCTTTAGGGATGGGAGGCATCTTCCTCTTGAAATGTTTACAGGAAGACTTAGAGCTTTGTTTACTGAAATAGACATACTCTTGAAATAGTTTTGCTTCATGACGCTGCCAGTAAGCTTGTTGATGTTTCCAGTAACATTGAGGGATACTCCTTTTTGTCTTTTCTTCTTCTAGAGTTCATAGTTTTTTCCTTCAACAGCTTTTGAGTGCTCCTCCCTTTTTTGGGGAAACGTATCACTGAGATCAATGCCAACCCCTGGAAACTGAGCCATTCATGGAAAAACTGTTCCTATTTTGACTGGATCCGGCATCTTTTCGATTCCTTCTTATCTTCTCCGGCCTCCATTTCCTCCGATATGGGCTATAAATAGCATTCGCATGTACATCGGCTCTCCACATCTTTTCACCATCATGCATAGACTAGATCTGATAGGGTGTAGGCTTCTGCTCTTTGATTTTTTCTTCCTCATCTTCCTTCCTCGTCATGGCTAGGAGAATTCTTGTGAAGTGGTGCAGCATCACCTCACCTTCTTCGACTCCTCTTGTGAAGCCAGGAGGTACAACAGCTAGAAGAATCCTTGTGAAAAGCTTGGGTTCTACGGCTGAAGGGAAGGAGCAAGGTAGAATGTCCTGCTGCACCTGTATCAGAGGAAGAGCGCGCCGAGGGGATGACCACCTTGGTCATCAACTCATGGAGTTCTCGGCAGAAGATCACAGAATCTGGCGAAGATTTTAGTCTTCTTTTTCCTCTTCGTAGTACCCCATCTCTCTCTGGTGTTCATCGATTCAATATCCTCATCATGTGGGAGATAGGATTATTATCTTCTAATTTTTGTACTCCATTGCTTTTCCATGGAGATGTAAACTCGATGTACTAAAATATGAGAGAAAGAAATATATATGTATATACTCATATTTTTGTTCTAAGGGCGATTGTTACATCGGCCATTATCCGAATCATGAATCGGCTAAATAGCCAGAAGTAGTATTCGACTAAGTAGTTAATACAAATTTAAAACCTCGCCTTGATCTGGACTAGCATCGGCCTAGTCTTGTTGAAGTCCAGTTTTCTCAATCGGCCGATAAAGTTTTTTGTTCCTTTTTAGGAACTGATCAACTGGATCAGTTGGAGTTCAAAGTCAGACATCTTGAGGAACTCTGTCTCCTACACTTTCCCTGATATGCAGACGACTTTATCAAAATTCCAATGCGTATCGGCTGCTGCAATATGGAAGGAAGAATCGGCATTGACTACATACACTGAATCTCCGATCCACTGGATCATGCATTGATGCATGGTAGACAGAATGCAACAGTTGGTGTGAATCCAATCTCTTCCAAGTAGTAAATTGTATGATCCCTTCCCCTGGATAACGAAAAAGGTAGTTGGAAGGGTTTTGCTGCCGATTGTCAGATCCACACATATAGCACCCATTGCGGATGATGAATTTCCTTCGAAGTCGAGTAGCATGATGTCGGTCTTGGTTAAGTCTTGTTCACTTTTCCCAAATCTTCGAAGCATTGAGTAGGGCATAAGATTGACCGATGCACCACCATCTACTAGGAGCCTTGTGACTGGCTTTCCATTGACAAGTACTTTGAGAAATAAAGCTTGCATATGTTGACGCTTTTCCTCATCTGGTTCCTCAAAACTGGCTAACATTGGATCCAAGGTTAACTGAGCCGATCCTAACTTCTCATCTAAATCTTCATCTGAGTTGTCTTCAATAGTCATAACTCCTTAGGTAACATGAAGACCATATTAATATCTACTGTTGGTTGACCTTTTCCCATGTTATCAAATTTGGGCTTAGGTCGCCAGATTTGGGATCGGACCTTCTTATCAAGTGCTTAACTCTCAATTTCTTCTTGCTGTTCCAATTGTCGCAAGCGCTGGATCCTCCTCTTCTGAGACTTGGTTAAACCTTCTGGGCACCATTTAGGCTGATGAACTGTGTGTTGGCTTTTGTCCTCATATGTGGCATTACGCCTTTCTGGATTCCTTGTCAATACGTCTTCATCAGGGACCCTGTTGTTAGCCATCTCTTCTTGCCAATCGGAGTTTGTCTGATTCTCTCTGATTTTGCCGCCTAGCCGATCATACACGCTAATCCTGCCCCCCAGCCGATCATGTACTGGGATCCGTTGGTCATGAAATTCTCGGTTGTTGTGCATTATTGGCCTATTTCCTCTGTCATCAAAACAGGCTCTTTTGGAAGATTGTCCTTCAGAATAAAAACCATTGCACTCTGGACAATTATCCATTGTTGGAAGCTTAATCCTTTCTTCCCAACAATATCTAAAAAATGGGCACCTCAAGTGATTTGAATTACGCCTCGCCCATTCTTCTCCTTCTCTGATCCTTTGTTGATGTCATTGATACTTGTTCAGAAGAAAGTGGGATTGAGTAACCTTGCTGGATGCTCTTGGATTATTCTCCTCAAGCAGTCCTTTTGCTTCTTTTGTTGTTATCTGAGACTTTGGATCGATGACCTTTTTATTCTGAACCGATTCAAATGTCAACACCTTTGTTTGTGAAGTTGATTCTACTATATTAGTAGGGAAAGGATGTTGATCAATCTTCATCGGCTTTCCTGACTTGGAAGGTGTCTCAAATTTAAGCTTCCCTTGATCTATTGCATTCTGAATCTGTTGATGAAACACCTTGCATTCGTCAGTGTTGTGGGATGTAGCATTATGCCACTTGCAGTACTTGATCTTCTTAAGCTCTTCAGCACTTGGAATAGTGTGATTCTGAGAGAGTTTAATCTACCCCTGCTGAAGAAGGAGATCAAATATCTTATCGGCTTTAGTTATATCAAAGCCAAATTTCTCAGGTTCCTTCTTGCCAAAAGGACATGCAATCGGCTTCCTGTTTGGCACCCATTCGACTAGATCAGCCTCAGCTTCTTCTTCTGAATCGGAATTCTCTACATAAGAGATCTTTTTCTGATAACTCCTTCGAGGTTCATAAGGCCGAGAAGAACTTTAATGGCTCAATCAGTGCACCAACTAGCTTATATTCTCAAACTCTTGTGAAGCATACTTCTCCTTGATTGAAAGTAAGGCTCCCTGAAAAGTCAATTCTGCCAGTTGTTTATCAGTCAAAGATAAGTTGAAGCACTTGTTTCTTGTCTCTCTGAATCTTTGAATAAAATGTAACACCGATTCATCGTTCCTCTGCTTTAAGCTGGTCAGATCAGTAATCTTCATTTCATGTATCCTAGAGAAGAAATAACCATGGAACTTCTTCTCAAGATCTTTCCAACTTTGAATAGAATCAGCTGGTAGCGATGTAAACCAAGCAAAGGCTGATCCTGACAAAGAGGATGAGAACAACCGAACCCTTAGTGCCTCATTCAACCCTGCATCCCCACACTGAATAATGAATCGGCTGATATGCTCGATAGTGGAGGTGTCATCTTGACCAGTAAACTTGGTGAAGTCAGGCACTTTATATCTCTGAGGAAAAGGAATCTGATCAAAGTAAGCAGGGTATGGCGTCTGATACATGTTGGTTTGCTGCTTTGGTTTTAGCCCGAACTGTTTTTGTATCAAATCTGAAATCTCAGCCATAAATTTCTTATTTTGATCAATCGGCTGATTACCTGCCGAAGGACCTGGCCGATTTTGCATAATTCCACCTGTCCCTGAATGTTCGTGCATAATCGGCTGTGAAGCCAAAGGCGACTGAAAAGCCATATATTGGGGAATCCCACCTAAATAAGGTGCTCCATGCTAAATTCCTTGTTGCGTATGCTGCCTGTTTGGAGTACTTTGTATATGCTGTTCTGGCAACTGATATGTCGAATTCTCCGTTTGAGCCATTTGATCCCATAATGCTGCCTGATACATGGCATTATTATATTGCTCCTGTAAATTTGCAGCATAGGTTCTAACTGCGTGAGCTTGATCCGCTGGGCTCATCTGTTCTAGTGTCATTGGATGACTTATGATAGGTTGACCAGTTGCTGCTCCACCAGAATTTACTTGTGTCGGAGTTTTCTGCATGCTAGAATTTTCTTGAGATGATTGAATAGGCTTGACCATGTGCATATGTATCGGCTGAATATCATAATGCTTCGCTTTGAGAGTCTTTGGTTCTATGAAAGAAAATACGATTCCTTTGTCATGCTGAACTGCAGTTCCAATTAACTCTCCAAATTTTGCAGCATACGGGCCAGTACAGGTTTCTCCCATTTGTTGAACTGTTTTAGTTGCAACTCCCTTCCCATTTGTGTCTTTTTGTTCTGAAAGAATCGGCACATCAGGGATAGTAGAAGTGTAGTGACTTGGAGAACCTGAGGGATCAACAATCCCAGTTGTGGTAGCAGGTTGATAATATAATGGCCCTTTGTATCCACTTGCGAGTTCATCTCTGAGCACTTCTTTTACAGAATTTTGCACTGAGCTGTTAAAAACAGAAGATCGATCAATAAAAGATTGGTGCATGGACTTTGTCATCATATCTTGCAGCTTCCCAGGGTCGGCTTGTATTATCAACTCATGAGGTCTTGGAAGAGGAGCTTTCTTAATGTCTCCTTGCTTGGTTAAGCCGAAACTACTCATCAAAAGCTGACCATATTCTGCCATACGCTCATCGAACTCAGCTTTATCTTCTTCACGAAGTTGATCCAATGTGATAGCTTGGGTCTTGTCTGCACCAGCTTCTTTAGTAGGTTTTGGTCCTGACATGACTGATTCTTCGGGTCCCACTGGGCGTGCCAAGATGTGTTGACGCATAAAACGGAATAAAGTTCTTCAGCGGCAACACGTAACGGATCCACAGGATGTAACAAGGCGTGCCAGCCGACCTGACCTGTTGATCGGCATGGAAAGATAGGAAACGTTAGATGCGGGTTAGATCGGCTAGAGAACCGATGTGGGTCCTCAACAAGTAACAGCCCGATCGGCCGATACCACTGTAGAGCGAATCGGCTAGCTGAAGCAGCCGAAGTGCAAGTATAACCAAACCGGCTAGATCAGCCGATTTGATGATGTAGGCAAAGCGCAAGCAAAAGCAGAGCAAACTAAGTGCTACGGGACAACACTCGAAACCTGATCTGAATCGGCTGTATCATAGTGAGACGACGCAGGAGTGAGATTTAGCCGATATGATGAGATTACGAGCTGGATAAATTGGTGATAAAAGATAAATAAACAAGAAAAACTTGCAAACCTAGCTGATATCGATAAATTGTGAATAAACCTTAGACGAAACCACAGCGATGCACCCGGAGGTTAAAGCCCAGTTATTATTCGATAAAACGGTACTTACAAGCTTGCCTGAGGTCGATCGATGCAACCCGACGAGCTAGAAGAACAGCGTTTGAAGAAATAAGAAAATAAGAAGTAAAAAAGGGTGGCGAAGTCACCGACTTGAATAAGTAAAGGTTTTGTTGATATTGGTGTGTACGAACTTTCTCTGACCACGCACGGTCGCTATTTATGTCCTGAGGACAACTTGACTCCTAGTCGATGATGACAACATTTTCTTGAATCTAAAGAAATAAAACTACTAAAACTTTAATGATTCCTAAAGGAATCAGACTCTCTAAACTGACTTTGACCTGATGTCAACTTGGTTGTTGACCTGCCACCGTCTTCTTTCCTTTTGGCATATTCTTCTTCTGCCATGTTTCTTTTCCATCAATCGGCCGATCCTGGATCAGCTTGGTTGCTTCTTTCCTTTCTTCGTCGGTTTCGAGGTCTTCCTGATGTTTCTTCAGTTATTCTTTGACACGTGTTAAAAACGGTGTCAACAATAGCAGCGGTGGTGAATGAAGGCGTGGAAGTTGATCCAGAAACCGGATTGCGCCATGAAGATGCCTTAGTTGCTGAAGCCCCCGTGCGTCAGATAGATGCACGGCTAGTACTGGAAGACAACCCGAAGGGCCGTATAGTGCCGCATGAGCCAGAAATTGAAGACCCGGCTCCTCTGCGTAGTGTCGCGATGAACTCGGAGGCGGGAACAAGTACTCAATCCAGGGTTGAAGGTTTAATGCCATACGATGACTCATGCTTGGATGAGGACAACCTGCTGGCGCACTCTGAGATGTTTCGCAGTGTAGAGAAACTCTTTGCGGTAAGTTTGAGAACATAGTCTCCTGTAGAGTAGTTGTAGCCAAGGATAAATTATATCTGACCCTTGAGTTGTTTGCTTTTTCAGGAAGTGTCAAGTAGTCGAAGCAACATGCGGCGGACATAGAAGAAGTCTCGCAGCTTAGAGAAGAACTCAAGGAGCAAAAAGCGTTGGCTCTGAGGCTGCAAGAGAAACTTGATGGCAATACCGCCGAGTACCACAATGAAATCCAGAAGCTGACGACACAGAAGGATGACATTGTCGGGAAGAACAAGTCATTGCGCCAGATGAATAAAGGTATTCCCCCTTTCTGAACTTGTTTTCTAGTACTTATTTCTTGCAAACTTCATCCTTATAAGTTGTCTTGGTCTATTGCAGAGCTGGCTCAAGAGGTTGAAAGGCACAAGAAGAAGTCTATTGACTGGCAGTTGGCCTTCAACCGTGAAGAATCAGCACGCCTTGACCTCGAGGCAGATTATAAGGTGCGCTATATGGAACTTGAGCGTGAGATGCAGATTCGACTTGACGGATCGTATGACCTGTTGACTTGTATGCAGTCGCTCAAGACCAAAATTGAAGAATCCGAGTGTCTGCGCGAAGAGCTAAAGGTCTTGACTGAGGTAGCCGAGCCAGTGGCTAGTCTCTTCGAACCCAGGGAGGTAGGAGTACAGCCCCATCCTCTTGTGGATAGGTTGAAGGACATGCCGAAGAAGATACTGGAGTATGCCCAATGACTGGCTTGCACGATTTCTAATCAAGTGCTGAGCTTCATCAAGTCTTTCTACGCAGACGCGGATCTGACAGTCCTCATGGGCGGAAGATCTGGAGATTGTACCGACGATAGGCTGAACGAGTTGATACAGCAGACATCTCCTATCACGGAAGCCGTCTCCAAGTTCATTAATCTGCGCTAGATGAACCTGTAGGATAAAAACAATATTGAAAAAACAAGTGTAATTCCAAAGAAGTGTTTTATGTAATATAATTGAAAACTTGAGTAAGTTAATAATCTGGATCCCTTGTTTGCTTGTGTGGATGCCATGTACTCGAGGTCATGATCATTGAGTGTATGGCTGCAAAAGAGATACGGTACTCGAGTAGAAGTACTCAAGTCTGGATTTGTTCCGAAGAATGTTAGCTTAATCACAACACATAAGAAACATTAGCTGTAACAGCGTAAAAAGAAGGCTTTGTTGTGAAATAAGCAAAGACACAGTAACAAGTCGATATATAGAATAACCACTTTATTACTATCTTGATAAATGTGTACATTGTATCGAGTTTACAATGTCTGGATACACTATTGAGTAATAGTGCCTTAAGTACCTCTGAGGCTAGGAGCCTAGTGAGAGAGTACTCGCAAGAATGTTCCAAAGAACGAGTAAGACCGTAGGAGATAGTGTGATGAACTCATCTTGCCGTAGCAGCAACTTGTGTGAGAGTTCCACTGAGACCCTACTATGAAAGGTGTTACTCTAGGCCGCAGCCTCTTAATAAAAATAGAACAAGGACAGCATGTGCCACTTATTGCTCTATACGACACGGAGTCGTCTGGAGAGGATTGTCATGACCCCCTACGGGTTGTCGCAGAATGAGACTGCCTGGAGAGGATTATCGTGATCCCCTATGAATAGTCGCTGCCAAAGCTGCCTGGAGAGGATTGTCGTGATCCCCTACGAGTAGTCGCAGCCGAAGCTGCCTGGAGAGGATTGTCATGATCCCCTACGAGTTGTTGCAGTTGTAGCCGCCTACAGAGGGTTGTCAAGACCCCCTACGGGTAGAACCGACAAAGCTGGTCGATGTTCCAAGAGTTGTCGACTTCTTCGCCTTCAAGTGTTTGGAGACGATATGAACCAGGGCCGGTGACCTTTGCAATAGAGAAAGGGCCTTCCCATGGTGAGTTGAGTTTGTGTAGTCCTGCCGTGTTCTGGATATGACGGAGGACCAAGTCACCAATGTTGAAGGAGCGTTCCTTAACGTTGCGGTCATGGTAGCGGCGAATCTTCTCGAGATATCAGGCTAATTGAACGAGTGCATTGCAGCGAGCTTCTTCGAGACTATCGACATCTATTTGTCTTGTTTCTTCAGCTACGCCTTCTTCGTACTGGTCAACCGCCGGAGATCGCCACATGACATCAGCAGGCAAGATGGCTTTAGAGCCGTAGACCAGGAAATAGGGTGATTGCCCTGTGGGAGCAGTAGGCTGAGTATGTAGCCCCCAGAGTGCATTGGGTAGTTCCTTGATCCACTTGCCGCCTTGGTGTTTGCAGCATCATACAGTCGCTTTTTGAGGGTGTCGAGTACCATCTCGTTGGCGCGTTCCACTTGGCCATTGGTGCGTGGATAAGCGACGGAAACGTACTGGACATCAATTCCACTATTCTCACAGTACTCCCAGAACTGGTGATTATTGAAATTCGAACCCAGGTCTATGATAATGCGATTGAGAAACCCATAGCGATGCATGATCTCATCCAAGAAGTCGAGGACTCTATTAGCCTTGGGGCAGGTAACAGGCTTGACCTCAATCCACTTGGTGAACTTTTCGTTAGCCACCAGGACTGTGTTGAATCCCCTGGCGCATTTGGGAGAGGACCAATCATGTCCAGCCCCCAGCAAGCGAAAGGCCAAGTTGGTGGTATCGTGATGAGCTTGTAGGCTGGAATGTGTTGTTGCTTAGTGAAGAATTGGCATCCATGGCATTTTCTAACTAGTTCTTCTGCATCAGTGTTGACATTTCTTAACGCAATAACCTAAGAACGGGTTTGGAACCCATCCTGGTAACAGCTCCAGAAATGCTGGTTGGTAATTCTTAACGTTACAGGAGTTTGCAAGCGCACGGAAGTACCATTGTAGCATTTCCCCAAAGGAGTACTCCAAAGGGTATCGAATCCATGGAAGGCATTGGTAGATTGACAAGCTCAACACTATTGCAATGAGTATAGATCATAGACGGAAATAAATCAGACACTCAAGTGCAGGGGTAAGATATGATAATGGGGTAGTGTGATCACACACACACTCATTCTCTCTCTAAGGGGTCCTAGGAATAGGAGGCAACATACGAGTTAGTTCTAGGTTCTTATGTACTATACACATAAAGTTGGTAGGAACGAGTTAGATACACTAGCGTTGAAGAACATTGACTTAAGCACCCTGGTACCACGGGGAGCTAACCTCCCGCGTTTCTTCCACACAACTCCGGTTGTAAGATTTTAGACTCCTACAGCTTATCCGAACGTGGGGGATTTCAGAGGGACCAACGGCTGTCACTACCGCGGCCTACCCCAAGACAAACCGGGGGATAAGCTCATAAGTAAAGTAGCTAGGCAACCCAAGCACCATGCTTACGTTGTTAGCCGGACTTGACCGGCCCGAGCTATTGTCACCCAGGTCAAGCCACCAGATAAACCAACCAATTACACCGAGTACCGTAGCTTAAGCACAGACTTCATACAATACAGTCATGTCATCTAATTAGATCAAACCAGGTTAAGTACACAAACATATTTGTGTTTTCCTATGTCTATTCAACTGGATCGAAGGGTCGTGTTCGCGAAGAACACAAGCCTCTAACTTATGAACAAACACCAGAAACATGTGAAAGTCACCCGTCAAGTGGATCGAAAGGCCTTGTTCATCAAGAACAGGAGCCTCTAAATGATGAACAGGTGAAGAACACATGAACAAATCACTCATGTATACTAACACAACTTTATATGAAATAGCTGAATAACTGAAGTAGATCAAAGTCATACAAATGAAATAAGATACAAGAGAACTCATACCTAGATCCCAAAGTAGATTTGGAACCTGAATTAGAACTACTCTAGCCTATCTCCTAGCCTTGAGACTAAAAGTGAGAGAGGTGTTGCAAGTGTGGATGTCTCATAAGTGAACCCCCTCTCCTTCTATTTATAGGCCCGGGCACCAGCGAGGAATGGATGCAAACACCCCGGGAATGGCACTTAGGACCAATAGGGAAGCACCACGTGGAAGCCCCTGTGTGGCGGCCACAAGGTCGGTTCGGCCGACCTGTGGGGTCGGCCGACCCCTTGTGGGCTCCACTCGGGGTGTGTTTCCTCCTGGTGGCTGTCCTGTGGGTCCTTAGGTCGGTTCCCGGTGTCCACCCTGCTTTGGCACGATTTGCATGCCTTTGTGGGCCCATGGATCCATGTGACGTCCACATGTCACACTCTGATTCGTCGGGGGTTGCTTCACTTGGATTGCTTGCATGGCATGCATGCATGGCTCCCTTGTTGGCAGCTTTGCATGCATGGCATCCTTGTTGGCAGCCCACCTAGGATGAGGTGATGTGGCATGGATCATAGAAGGGGAGTTTGTCACTCTTTTCTTTCTTATTTTCCTCCAATCAAATAATCTCCAAGGACAAGTGGAACTACATTATTCTTAACTAAATACGTGTAAGAAATGCCTTATGCTCCTTTTGTTCATGAGTATATTGGCGGCTAAAGTAGGCACTTAACAGCCATCAACAACTCCCCCAAGCTAGCCTCTTGCTCGTCCTGAGCAAGAGATTAGGGACTTAGGTTGGTTGATCAGGAGTTGCTACGATGTTGTATTCCTAATGTATGACAAGATACAGCTAGGTACTCTATCAAGGATTGAAGAAGTTGGCATTGATCTTACCTTACACTCGATTGATATGGGGCGTGTAGCTTCACCTGCCTTGGGCGGTTGAAAGATAGAATGGTTGTATAAAGATTACCAACCACATGTACCTTGATCAGTTATCAATCCGGAGGTTTTGCAGGTTTTTCAAAAAGAAATCAAAGTTCCTCAAATGATACTCTCGGATCGCTCAATGTGTATGATAACTCACCAAGGCACCGTGTTGCCTTCTTTCACCACCTACTTCTAATAAGCTGATATATGGAGCTATAGGTAGGGAAAACATGTAGCATACCTGTTTCTCATGTATTGTCGAGTCGAAAACCGGATCCTTGGGAGAACAAGTCATACACCCTGATCAAGATGTGCAAATGTGTGTGTATGGTGGATGGATGGATGAACTCCTTTTTGCATGATTTTACTCTCCTCCTTTCTGAAATTTTTGAGACTTGGGCTATGTGTCTTTATTTTCTTTCTCTTCCTTCTTTTTTTTGAACATAGCCCATAGTCCTTGCGGAATATTTTTGGAGGGAGAGTAATCATGAAACATGCGCGGAACTTTATTTTGTGGAATGGATGGGGGATGGATGAAATGATGGTTGCTAACTCCCAATGTAGAAGTTTCGCATATGGTGGTGTGTACATGATCTTGATCATAGGAGTAATGACAAGTTTACTCGCCGAGGGTCACAACAATTCGACAAGACTCAATGAAGAAACTAGGTACCATATGTGGAGGTTAACAGAAGCTAAGATCTACATATGGCCTTGGATAGGAATTTATTATCATTGAGGAACTTATCATTTTAACATTTTTCAAAAGAAAACTCCGGATATCAAACATCACTTAGTACTAGCTCATAGCAACTCTATTATACCATATCATACCTCACAACAACTTAGGCAAAGATCATGCTTTTGCTACCCACAAATTTCAAGCTCAAGTTCGATCATACTAGCCAACAAACTCAAAACTTGGATAGGGTACTAAGTTGTAAACAAGGCATACAAAAAGAATAAATAGAGAAACTATTCATCACTTCAACCATGGAGAATAAGAACACTCTTACTGCGCATATGAAAACAAACTAATTTAAGAAAGCAAATAAATATTTTTGGTCTTTTTAACTTTTCAGATTTTTATGTGTTTTTAGCATATGGGGTTCTGAAAACAATAGAAGATACAAGTTACCTCAGAATGGGGGTCCTCCCCCAAGCTAGCTTCAGGCTCACTGCTGCGGAGGGCGGTATCCCATCCATGCGTAGTAAGCCCTCTGCTCCTCCAGCTGTCGCTGCTGTCTCTGCTCCATGGTGTGAAGTCTCTCGCAAGTCATATGCTGCCAGTCTCGAGTGGACTCAGCCTGCTGGTGCATTGTCTCTTCCATAGTACCGACACGGATGTTGAGCTCGCTCATCTGCTTAGTGAGGGTGGCCCAACGAGATGACGAGCGCAACCCGGATGATGAAGACGGGTCCCCGTAGGTAGCACCGGCGAGCCTAACCCACTCGCCACTCCCTGCACTAGCCCAGGTCGATCTACTCGCACCCGCCTGACACATGGGCTGGTCCCAACCGGGGGCATATCCGGGTGTAACTCCGGACATGTACCCAGCCGAGGCCCATGCACCAGACAGCGGTGTGGTATGCTGAGGCTGTGGCTGAGGCGATGGTTGTGGCGACGGCTGTGACGGCGGATGTTGTGGCGGTTGCTGTGCTGTCGCTGCCCTCCTCGATGCACTCCTAGTGACCCTGTCTCCAGAAACACTAGAACGACGAGGTTCCTCACGAGGAACGGTCAGTGGCCCTTGGCTATACAAACGGAAATCCGGGTTAGGTAACTGAATCTGGTTTGCATGACCAGGGTAAAAGAAAACCAAAGAATCATCCGGGCCCTTCTTAAGAGTATGTCCTTGAATCAAATACGGCTCATCTATCACAGCCCGGGGAGAATCAATGTAGGGAATGTTAGCCCCTTGTGTAATCCTGAGACACGAAATGATACGTGTGATCAAAGACGTACACTCAATAGAACCCGTCATCCTAAAATTTGTCAACCACTGCCGAATCATAGCTTGCACTGGGGAGATTCTGATCCGTCTGACCGCGGCATATAATATCCTCATCTCGTCCGTGCGCACAGTTCGAACATCATCCCTTGGAAAGAGAGTGACGGCGAGCCACTTGTGCCACAGTTGGAGAGTAGGATGTGTGATATCATTGCACCGAGGTGCTAACTTTCCATGGACAGGCTGACCAGAAAGCTCTTCCCAAAAACTATCTCAAATAAAATCACTGCAAGCTTGATCGAGAGAAATAACACAATGACGATGAAAACCGAGAGCGTGACTAAGATCTGGCCATGAGACTCGATATGACGTTCCATGGAAATGAAACATAATATCGGTCTCATCCTCCTGAAGAGTACAGAGGAACTGGATGGTGAGAGGCCTAGAACCGATCTCCCACACCGGAACAAAGTTCTCCCAACCAAGAGCATGCCAAATGGAATCGAACTCAGAGTCCATACCTGTTTTCTCGAGAAGGGTCGAGTCGAACTCCTTGGTGTTGGCGAAGACTCGATCCTTGATGAGAACGTAGGCTTGTCTCTCCCGGTCGTCCCTCAAGTCGATGAAGGCGGCATCGGCGTCGAACACTCCTTCGGCTTGTGGCGTGGATTGCTCCTCTTCTTCCCCTTCTTCACAGTCAGTTGACATTGGACTCGGTGTAGCTCCGGAGTGGTGAGATGAGCCCTCCCCGTCTCTCGAACGGCGTGAGCGGGTCACCTTCCGGTACGCACCGACGATCTAACTCATCTTGCACAACAATGGGACAACATGAGCAACTCGGTGATGGGTTAGTGAAATCGAAATGAAATCCTTACCAAGCTTGCTCCACCAATATTCAATATTCAGCGACAAATTGGAGAGAGTGCTTGACACTTCAACTTGAGCAAGAAATCCAAGAAAACCAAAGAGCAAGAGCAAAGAGGGAGAGAGGGTGATGGAAATGAGTGAATGGGTGAAGAAACCCCTCAATCCCCCTTCTATTTATAGGCAACCGAGCCAGGTACCGGGGGAAGGGACAAGGTCAACGGCTAGGAGCCGTTGGAGGAGGCTGGGCCCACATGACCGTTGGCCTGGGTCGGCCGACCCCTGGGGTCGGTCGAGCCCCTGCCGGGCCCGCCTGCCTCCAACTTTTGCAATGTCTCTCTAACGGTTACCTGATGTCCTGCCCAGATGTCTAGGTCCAGATTCGCCCAAAATTTTTCTCGAACAATTTTTCTAGGATTTTCCAACTCAAAAATTTATTTTCAGGGTTTTTATTTGAAAAGGGAAATTGGGCTAGAAAAATCAAGCATGCAAATGCAAGGTTGGAAAATTCAAATATGCATTTGGAAAAATTAAATAAAATTTTGAAAAGGGAAATATGAGATAACTACCAATTTTACCTTTTGGCAAAAAGGACTCATCTTTTTAAGTCTGAGAGCGAGACTTTTCTCGGCGATCAATTCCACTCGTCACCCCATTCCCGAGAAATAGATGGAGATGACCTCTGTATTTCCCGCCACATTTTTCTTGTTTTCTTAGGCTTTGTTGGAGTGGTGGGAAGTCGCTGGGGCTGTGGCTCCATCCATGCCCTTGATTGCTCATTTTTGCCCTGTAGTGTATAACATTTCTCTTCTGCCGCCTGAAATCGGAACATCAAGTTCCTCTTCCCAATGCGAAATCGGATCATTCCGGCTCCGACATTGATCCTTGCATTGGCGTCACTTAGGAACGGTCTCCCAAGAATGAGGGGCATTCCCTCATCATCTTGCATATCAAGGACCACGAAGTCCGCGAAGAAGCATGAACCTTGGATGAATACCAATAAGTTCTCTACTATCCCCTCTGGATATCGGATCGATGCATCAGCAAGTTGGACGGTCGTCGCAGTTGGAGTTAGAGCTAGATATCCCAATTATTCAAACATGGCCTTGGACATAAGATTAACACTTGCACCAAGGTCGCAGAGAGCATGCTTAATCTTCTGGTAATATATCTTGCAGGTGATAGCCGGATAACCAGGATCTTTCTTATATGTGATTGTTGCAGATTCCCATGAGTCAAGTAATTACTGTATAGGCTTCCCTGCATAGTCAGTGGCTCGTGCCCACCCAAATGGCTTACCCCATCTGGTGGACACTACACAAACATTTTCACAGGAAGATACGGGTTACCCCAGAATCTTCCTGTCTTCAGCAGAGGGAACCAACGCAGCTAATTGAGCCAACTAGGTTTCTGTCATCTTATTAAAGCTCAACTGGTTTTTCAGAGCAGATGAAAGGCTATCAATTTTAACATTAAGGCTCTCAAAAGCCTTATCATAGGCAGCTATTTTCTTATTAAAGCCTTCATTAATCTTAGCTTGCCCAAAGACTAGATCTTTCAAGGAAGGTTGGTTTGGGTTGAAAGAATTATCTTGATTACCTCCCTGATAATAAGGGCGCGATTGATTCTACGTTTGACCTCCTTGTGGACGATAACCGTTGTTGTTGCCGTTCATGTGCATCACAACCTCCTGAGTAGCAGGGCAGTAATTCCTGAATGCCCAGTATTGGCACAGACTTCGCAAGTCATGCGAGCATCCATAGCTTGAGTAGTGGTGGCCATGGCGGCCTTCTTATTGGCTAGATCATCCATTCTTTTCATCATTAGATCCATCTTGGCGTGTAGCATATCCGCTTCCTTGACGGTATGTGTACCCCTTTGACGTGGCTGGAGTTGATCATCACTCCACCCTTGATTGGTAACCATCTTCTCAATCAGTGTAGTAGCTTCAGTAATAGTAAGAGAGAAGAAGGCTCCTCCAGCTGCAGCATCAATATGGCCTCGGGCTGTCAGAGTCAGCCCATTATAGAAACTTTGAAGAATAAGCCAGTTGTCCATCCCATGATGAGGACAAGCCAGGATGTACTCTTGGAGCCTCTCCCAAGCTTCTAGGATAGTCTCATTTGCTGCTTGCTGGAAAGTTGAAATTCGCCCCCGAAGGACATTGGTTTTGCCCAACGGAAAGAACTTCATGAGGAATGCTGCGGAGCACCTTGCCCAAGTGTTAATTTCTGCACGGTTCGCGTAGAACCACTGCTTCGCCTTTCCCAGGAGTGAGAAGGGAAACAGTCGCAGACGAATAGCATCTTCCTCCACTCCTCGTATAGTGAAGGTACTGCATAGTTCCAGGAACTGCTGCAGGTGGGCGCTCGCGTCTTCATTAGGCTTTCCATAGAATGGGCTAGCCTGTACCATCGTGATTAGCCAGTCTTGATCTCGAAGTTTCCATTCTCGGTGTTGATTGCAGGGCCTGTCGGCACCTGGTCAGCAGAGGGAGTGGAGTACTCGCGGAGAGTCTTCTCGACAACAGGGTTGGCCATGGAAGTTGATGCGGATGGCACAAAGGAAGCTAGATCGACTTCTCAATGTTCACGCAAAGGAGAGCCGAAATGAGGTCGTGCCATCCTTACGAGTGACTCAAGATCTTCAGTAAAATTCGGCAGTAAGTCGAAACCAGTCATGCAGTACCTGTCTTCATCATCAATAGACAAAGAAGACAATCCAAGTTAGCCTGCATTGAGAACTGTTTTATCCCTGTCATGATTATAAACATATGCAAAGTGTTGATATGTCATCCCTAAGCCTTCCCCAGCAACGGCGCCAGAAATGCTTGTTGACATTTCTTAACGCAATCACCTAAGAACGGGTTTGGAACCCATCCTAGTAATAGCGCCAGAAATGCTGGTTGGTAATTCTTAACGTTACAGGAGTCCACAAGCGCACAAAAGTACCATTGTAGCATTTCCCCAAAGGAGTACTCCAAAGGGTATCGAATCCAAGGAAGGCATTAATGGATTGACAAGCTCAACACTATTGCAATGAGTATAGATCATAGACGGAAATAAATCAGACACTCAAGTGCAGGGGTAAGATATGATAATGGGGTAGTGTGATCACACACACACTCACTCACTCTCTAAGGGGTCCTAGGCATAGGAGGCAACATACGAGTTAGTTCTAGGTTCTTATGTACTATACACAAAAAGCTGGTAGGAACGAGTTAGATACACTAGCGCTGAAGAACATTGACTTAAGCACCCAGGTACCACGGGGAGCTAACCTCCCGCGTTGCTTCCACACAACTCCGGTTGTTAGATTTTAACTCCTACAGCTTATCCGAACGTGGGGGATTTCAGAGGGACTAACGGCTGTCACTACCGCGGCCTACCCCAAGACAAACCATGGGATAAGCTCATAAGTAAAGTAGCTACGCAACCCAAGCACCATGCTTACGTTGTTAGCCGGACTTGACTGGCCCGGGCTATTGTGACCCAGGTCAAGCCACGAGATAAACCAGCCAATTACACCGAGTACCGTAGCTTAAGCACAAACTTCATACAACGCAGTCATGTCATCTAATTAGATCAAACTAGGTTAGGTACACAAACGTATTTGTGTTTTCCTATGTCTGTTCAACTGGATCAAAGGGTCGTGTTCGCGAAGAACACGAGCCTCTAACTTATGAACAAACACCAGAAACATGTGAAAGTCACCCGTCAAGTGGATCGAAAGGCCTTGTTCCTCAAGAACAGGAGCCTCTAAATGATGAACAGGTGAAGAACACATGAACAAATCACTCATGTATACTAACACAACTTTATATGAAATAGCTGAATAACTGAAGTAGATCAAAGTCATACAAATGAAATAAGATACAAGAGAACTCATACCTAGATCCCAAAGTAGACTTGGAACCTGAATTAGAACTACTCTAGCCTACCTCCTAGCCTTGAGACTAAAAGTGAGAGAGGTGTTGCAAGTGTGGATGTCTCATAAGTGAGCCTCCTCTCCTTCTATTTATAGGCCCGAGCACCGGCGAGGAATGGATGCAAACACCCCGGGAATGGCGCCTAGGACCAATAGGGAAGCACCACGTGGAAGCCCCTGAGTGGCGGCCACAAGGTCGGTTCGGCTGACCTGTGGGGTTGGCCGACCCCCTGTGGGCCCCACTCGGGGTGTGTTTCCTCCTGGTGGCTGTCCTGTGGGTCCTTAGGTTGGTTCCCGGTGTCCACCCTTTTTTGGCGCGATTTGCATGCCTTTGTGGGCCCATGGATCCATGTGACGTCCACATGTCACACTCTTATTCATCGAGGGTTGCTTCACTTTTTATTGCTTGCATGGCATGCATGCATGGCTCCCTTGTTGGAAGCTTTGCATGCATGGCATCCTTGTTGGCAGCCGACCTAGGATGAGTTGATGTGGCATGGATCATAGAAGGTGAGTTTGTCACTCTTTTCTTGCTTATTTTCCTGCAATCAAATAATCTCCAAGGACAAGTGGAACTACATTATTCTTAACTAAATACGTGTAAGAAATGCCTTATGCTCCTTTATTCATGAGTATATTGATGGCTAAAGTAGGCACTTAACAGCCGTCAACAATCAGCAAGAGTTGTAGGCCAATAGAAAGCACGTCTGAAAACTTTTCCCACCAAGGTGCGGGAAGAAGCATGATTGCCACAGATTTCTTGGAGGAGACACCAAGGTGTGTCTCCTCCAAGATTTCTTTGCCTTCTTCACGAGAGACGCACTTCATGAGTATATCAGAACTTGCACCTCGCTTGTAGAGTTCATCCCCGACTAGAGCATAAGCCTTGACACGGTGTGAAATGTGCTCAGCTTCTGACTTGTCTTCAGGAACCAGCTGATTTTTGATGTAGTCGATGAAAGGAGTTCTCCAGTCCACATCAATCATAAGCACTTCACGATCAGCCTGGACTGAAGAAGTCCTGGGTGTAGATGACTGCTCTAGAATTGATAGTTTGTGGAGCTCATGGATAAAGATTCTGACTGAACTAGAGCACGAGTAAATCCAACTTCAACAAGACGTCTGCAGCAACATTATTGTCACGAACAACATTATGGAACTCGAGACCATGAAATGTGTTCTCAAGTTTGCGTACCTCTTTACAGTATGCGTCCATGTTCTCAGCATTATGATCCCAGGAATCGTTGACTTGATTGATGACCACCAAAGAATCACCAAAAACAAGTAGTCGTGTGATGCCAAGAGAGACTGCAAGGCGAAGACCATGCAGTAGAGCTTCATATTCAGCTTCATTGTTTGAGACCTTCCAAAAGATCTGCAAAACATATTTGAGTTGCTCGCCCTTGGGGGAGATTAAAAGTACTCCAGCACCAGCACCTGCCAGCTTGAGGGAACCATCAAAGTACATGACCCAATGCTCTGGATGCTCCATTGGAGTTGGAACTTGATTCTCCTGCCACTCAGCCATGAAATCGACCAAGGCTTGAGACTTGATAGCAGTGCAAGACTTGAACTCGAGCGATAGAGCACCGAGCTCTAACGCCCATTAAGAAATCCTTCCTGTGGAATCTTGGTTGTGCAATATCTCACCAAGCGGGTAACTAGTAACCACAGAAATCTTGTACTCATCGAAGTAGTGGTGGAGCTTCTGTGAAGAAATCAGAACCGCATAGAGTAGCTTCTGTACCGGAGGGTAGCGAGCCTTAGATTCTGAGAGGACTTCACTAACGAAGTAGACCGGCCTCTGGACAGGGTAGGCATGGCCTTCCTCCTGCCGCTCAACGACAATGGCAGTACTGACAACATTAGTACTCACAGCAATGTAGAGCAGGAGCTCTTCCTTTGGCAGAGGAGTTGTGAGGACTATAGGCTTGGATAAGAACTCCTTGAGCTGAGAAAGAGCTTGATCAGCTTCAGTTGTCCACACAAACTTCTCTTGCCACTTGAGTAGCTTGAAGAAAGGTAAACCCCGTTCTCCAAGTCGTGAGATGAAGCGATTGAGTGCCGCCATACATCCAGCAAGCTTCTGAACATCCTTGATAGTAGTCGGAGCTTGCATGTTGGAGATAGCAGTAATCTTCTCGGGGTTTGCTTCGATGCCGCGATGGCTGATGATGAACCCGAGTAGTTTTCCAGATGATACACCAAAGATGCACTTGTTAGGATTGAGCTTCCATTGGTACTCCCGTAGCGAAGCAAAAGTTTTCTCAAGATCCGCGATAGCATGTCTGGATCCCTAGTCTTTACAACGACGTCATCCAAGTACACTTCCATGTTCTTGTGAAGTTGCTTCTTGAAGCACGCTTGGATAGCTCTTTGGTAAGTAGCACCAGCATTTTTCAACCCAAAGGACATTGTTGTGTAACAATAAGCACCAAACGGGGTGATGAACGCGGTCTTCTCTTGATCAGATTCCTTGATTGCAATTTGATGATAGCCCGAGTAGCAGTCAAGGAAACATAGTAGAGCATAGCCTGTCGTGGAGTCAATGACTTGATCAATCCACGGCAACCCGAAAGGATCCTTGGGGCAATGCTTGTTGAGATCTGTGTAGTCGACACACATCCTCCAGTCATTCAAGTTTTTCTTTCTGACAAGCACAGGGTTGGCAAGCCATTGCGAGTGAAAAACTTCCCGAATGAAGCCAGTCGCGAGTAGTTTGGTGAGCTCTTTTTTGATAGCATCTCTGCGGTCATCAGCAAAGCGACGGAGATGTTGTCTCTTGGGGGTAGCATTAGGATCGAAATTGAGTGAGTGCTCGATCAACCTCCTGGGCACACCTGGCATGTTAGATGGTTTCCATGCAAAGATATCACGGTTAGCCCGAAGGAAGTTGACGAGCGCGTCTTCCTATTTAGGATCAAGTTGTGCACTGATCATGGTCGTCTTGCTGCTGTCGCCGGTACCAAGATCAATGGCTTTGAGCAGGATGTCACTAGTCGGTGTAGGCTTGTTGTTGATATCCGTCTTCTCAGGAACCTCCAGCTCGCTCGGAGCAAGCTTTTTAGCTGCAGTGAAGACTTCCATCATAGCATTGGGGACTTGATTTGTGGAGGCAAGTTCCATGGCTTCAGTGTCGCAGTCGTAAGAACGCTTCAAGTCCCCACGCAATGAGAATACTCCTTTTGGGGCTAGGCATCTTGAGTACCAGGTACACATAGTGTGGTATAGCCATGAATTTCGCCAGACCAGGTCTGCCGATGATGGCGTGATAGGAAGTCTCGAAGTTAGCAACCTCGAACTTTATGTACTCGGTGCGGTAATGTGCCTTAGTCCCGAAGGTAACGGGTAGTACAACTGAAACAAAGGGAATAGCTGCATTGCCCGGTATGATACCATAGAATAGCAAGTTGGTCTTGGTAAGCATACTAGTGATATCCAGGCCCATTTTCTTCAAGGCCTTGGCAAACAGGACATTGAGACCGCTGCCACCATCAATAAGAACCTTGGTAAGTCTGGAACCTACCACCACTGGATCTAGAACGAGAGGATATCGCCCTGGCTCAGAGAAACTAGTCCATTGATCCGCCCTTGAGAAATTTATGGGGGTTTCAGACCACTTCAAGAACGTAGGAGCTGCTGGTTCAATAGACATAATCTCTCTGAGAGCAAGTTTCTACATGCGCTTGGTTGGAATCCCACCGAAGATGACATTGACAGTGTTGGATGGGTCTTCAAACCCAATATCTTTGCCTATATTAGCCTTCTTCCCCTTGTTCCTGTGAAACCTTGGGTTTGGATGCACTGGTTCGGGTGTGTTCTTCAGTGCACGACGAAGTTGGTAACACTGCTCTGTAGTGTGATCGCCCTCTGGGTGCCATGGGCATTTCTACTTGGTCAATGTTGCCCAGTGAGAATCTTCTTCAGGCTTGGCAGTGGGTTCCATGGCTGCAACAATATTTTCGGGCTTGCGCTTGTGATTAGGATTGCTCGAGTAGTTATTACCCGTGCGATTACCCTGCTGTTGCTTGCCACTATTGTTTCCACCAGCATTATTGTTGTTGTTGTTCTGGTTGTTGCGAAGATGCTTGAACCTGTTCCGAGCTTTGTCTTCCTTGTCCTTCCAGTGAGTGATCATCTCCTTGAGCTTGGTGAAGTTGGCTGGGCGAGCGCGACCGAAGTCTTGGAATAGCCTGTCATCATAGAAACCATCCGGGAAGGTGTCTATGTGACAGAACTGCCCAAAATAATTCCGGATTATCACTTAAGCCGGTCCACTTAGCTCATAAGCGATAACCAAGAGCTATTTTGTCACCTCTGCCGGGTCATGCCCGGTGAATCACTTATACAGGATCGAGCATATGCGCTAAGCCCACACGAAGGCGGGACCAGAGTACAACATTACATTACATAAAAGTCCACAAGTACTTAATATTACAAACCAGGTTTTTCGTACATAAAAGTAAACACGGTTCAGAGTTTAAACAGCGGAAATTAAACTAAACGCAAGATACACACAGGAGACCATCCATCCATATCACTCCGCATCATCGTTCTCCCATTCAATCTCCCATCCATCTGGAATACCACCAGGCCGGATGGGGTTACCTGAAAACCACAAATTAAGCAAGGCTGAGTATTCTAATACTCAGCAAGACTGACCCGTCAAAATAAAAGACACCACTTGACATGCAAGGCTTTTTGGCTGGTGGGTTTGTTTTGCCAAAAGCAACTAAGAGTATATCCTTACTTTCAAATTTTAGCTCAAGTTCTAGTATGTTAACCATTATAGGTAAGCACCTAGCTAAGCAAGCATGGTTGTACAAACAAGATTAATCAACCAACAATATTAATCCAAAATGTTTCATAATTAAACATGGGGTAGCCAGTGGTTGTTGATGCTCACTAACTCTTATTTTTATGCATCAACAATACATGAAAAGGACCAAAAAGATAAATCAACAGTAGTATAGGGCCTTGGACTAATGAATTCCACGAGTTTTGGTGAATATTTTCAGGGACTATTCAGGAAAATGCGAAAAGAATGAATTCTAGAAGGCTCCAGAAGACTCCCGAACTCAACCGAAGTGGGCTCCAAGAAAATATTCATCTAGAAGGGACAAGAGGCCCACATGCGAAGGCGGAGCCCAGCCGGGGCCCAGCACAGGCCGACCGGCCCTATAGGGAGGCCGATCGGGCTCCCCCTGGTCCCGATCAGGCCCTGTTTCGGGAAGGTTCCTCCACCGCCTCTTAGGGTTAATCTAAACCACTTGTTTAGGTCGGTTTGATCCTACGGCGACGGATTATCCCTTCGGGCTATATAAGCAACCCCAGACCCCCCCGTAGGGCAAGGTATGCATCTCTCAGAAGATCATCATCATCAGGCCAAGACAGGAGAAGAAGAGGATACATTAGAGATAGGATAGCTACTTCATAGTTCAAGATCTAATATCTAGATCAAGAACCTAGTTCTAGATAGAGAGTCAAATTCGAGTAGAGTTGAGCTTTGCTCCAGTTCCAGATCTGTAAGTTATCAAGATTCAGTTCTTATATTGTTTCTCAATGACTTTATGCTATTTCAATGTTATGTGTGCAATTGCTAAGTTCTTACTTTATTCTAGTAGTATATTTGATATAGTCATGATTAATGATAAGTCTACGCACTTATTCGTAGAGCTCCTAGTATATTACGCGCGTATGCTAGGTAGTAGAAAGTATGTAAGCATGGTGCTTAGATATAATTTACTTGCGGATTCACCTTATACTCCGGGTCGTGTGGTAGATCGTGGGCGTGACAGGCCTATTGAGTCCTTTGCAGTCCACCCCCCGAGTATAAGACCAGTCGAACAATGATTCTTGGGAGGATCAAGGTTTGTCCTTGATCTTCTTGGGTAATCTTCGGGGTGTTCACATTTATCCATGACTATGCTATATGTGATGATATGCTACATTAGAATAGATGAATAACTCAGTCTTTGTATGCTATATAGAATTGTGCCTCTTAAGTAAATCCAATTCTAATCTAGACTAGGAATAGTATGTTCTATGCTCCACATGTGCCTCTGCCTGTCTGATTTATCATTACTTTATCATTTGGCTTACCCCTGTTAAAGTATGTGCCATTCCATCAAAGTCCATAAAGTAGTCTATTGCCATCCCTATGTCTGTTGTTACATCCATCCATCTTCCCTGTGGATACGATATTTTAAAACCCATCACCCCGGGTGAAATGCTCACCGGTATCCGTGCGCTTGCGGATTATCTACCATAATATTTCTATAGGCTTATCTTATACCAACCAACATTTCTTGCGCCATTGCTTAGAATGGATTCTAGATCTATTCTTTGGAAGTTGCGTTAAGAAATGTCAACAAGCATTTCTGGCGCCGTTGCCGGGGGAGATTGGATGGCTACCTTTTGAAAATCGATGGCTAGATACTTTAATGAGACTTTGTAATTTGGCACCTCTGCTTAAACAGAATTACCCTTGTTTGTTTTTGTCTATCTTACTTGCAGGGTATTAACAGGTTTGATTGTGATTCACCACACTTCAATTATTTGAGTCAAATCAACCAAGGAAGCTCTACACCAAGTTCTGAAGCCATGGCTGAGAAGACGTTGTTGGAATTCTCTGCTCCAAACATCAATAGCATTCGCATTGGACCAACAATCGATCATGAATTCGAGCTTAAGCCTAGCCTCATCAACATGGTGCAAGCTGATCTATTCAGTGGAAAGGTACATGAAGATGCAAGCGCTCATCTCCAAAACTTTTTGGAGAAAGGCACCACCATCTCCATCAAGGACATTCCCAAGGAAATGATCCTACTCCGCTTATTCCCATTTTCACTAAAGGGAAGGGCGAGACAACGGTTCTACTCCAATGAAATCAACACATGGGAGGAATGTTCTACAACCTTCCTATCAAAGTTTTTCCCCACAGGCAAAACCAATGTTTTACGTGGAAAAATCACCAATTTCCAGCAGCAGAAAGGCGAGTCAATTCCAAAGGCATGGGAACGTTTGCAAGAATATATATCAGATTGCCCTCACCATGGAATAAAAGAATGGATGCTCTTACAAAGCTTTTACCATGGATTAAATCAAAAAGCGTCTGAGCATCTAGATGCAGCTGCCAAAGGATCATTCTTGTCACTCACTACGAGACAAGCCAATACACTTATGCAGAAGATATCTGAAACTCAAGGCTGGACCCAGAAGAACACTCAACAACGTCGTCAGAGTGAAGAAGTACAAGGAGATGAAGAGTTGAAAGAACTATCAACTAGTATGGACGTGCTGTTGAACAGGCTTGAGGAACGAGTCAACTTCAAGAAGGATCGACAAGCTTTACAAGATTCGATGAATACTTCAAGAAATTCAAGCTTGGTGGTCCACAAGTCAGCACCAACCCAAGAAAAAGACCTACAACCACGACCAACTTACGTAGGTAAGTATACAGGTAATAATTCCAAGTGACCTTCGCTACGAGAGTTAATTGAAGAACAGGATAAAATAACCAATAATCTCTCTAAGAAGCTTGTTGCTAATGATAAGATTCTAGAAGACATAAATGTTAAGATGGATAATTATTCTGAAATCTTAAAAGATCAAGCTATCTTTAATGCTGAACTAGAATCAAAGTTATCAAAATTGTCTGCTGTTGCACCTATTGCCACTAACCCTGAGCAGGTATTTAATGTCTGAACAAGAGGTGGCAAGCAAACAGCAGATCCACCATATCCCAAGGGCACAGCAAGACCACCGGCTAGAACACCTACAGCACCTGCAACATCTGCAGTACCTGTAGCACCAGCCGAAGCTCCAGAGAAGGATAATAACGTAGAAGAAGTCGTGCAAGAAGAACAAGACTCAGCAAGACAAGATTTCCACGACACCAACTTCATACCATATCCAAGAAGAGTGAGAAAACCTCAAGTTGATGATCAATTCGGGAAGTTCATCGAAGTCATCCAGAAGCTTTATGTCAACATACCTCTATTGGATGCCATGCAAGTCCCGACATATGCCAAGTACATCCGAGACATCCTGAATAAGAAGAAACCTTTGCCAACTACGGAGATCATCAAGTTGACCGAAGAATGTAGTGTGGCAATCCTGAACACATCGCTCATCAAGAAAAAGGATCCAGGATGCCCCACTATTGAGTGCTCCATTGGAAATCAATACTTCAACAATGCACTCTGTGATCTTGGAGCAAGTGTTAGTGTGATGCCCAAGGTTGTCTTCGACAAGCTCAAGCACCCTACCTTGGTTCCAACATCAATGTGTCTCCAATTGGCAGATCAATCAGTTCGCTACCCATCAGGAATCGCCGAGAATGTTCCAGTGAAAATCCGAGAGTTCTTGGTGCCAGTTGATTTCGTGGTATTGGATATGCACCCAGACTCCAGGGTTTCACTAATTCTCGGGCAACCATTCCTGAGCACCGCCAATGCACGCATCAATGTAGGCAGAGGGGAGATCACATTTGAGATCAATGGAAAGGAGGAGAAGTTTGCCTTCAGACCCAGACCAGAGCTCAGCATCAACGCGAACATGATCGATCAAGAAAAGACATCATCAGAAGGACCATTATCTCTGAAGACGGAGGATGCACATGAATATTAGAAGACTTGGAAGTCCCGTTCGAGGACTCAAACTACGAACCCTCGTCAAAGGTAACCGGTAAAAACACAAAAATATATTTCTGAATTTCATATTTACTACAGTAAAAACTTTTTCATGCCCCATGGTAAATAATTTTACGGTGTGTCAAAACCCGTATAATGATTTTTCGTGGTGGCATAAAAATATTTTTACTACTATATTTTTGCTATTATATTTGCTTTTACCCTTACGCATGGGACCCACATGCCATAGGGATACACATCAAGTCTTTACCTACCTTATCTTATCACTTCATCCACCAGCACCTTCTTTTCCCACTCACAAGGCACTTTTTCTAGCGTTGGAAGACAGCAAGAAATGGATGGAGGAGAGGGCACCCGAGTGGAGGCCAGGTGGGGCCGACCGGCCCCACCACCAGGCCGGCCGGCCACCCCCCTTGGGCCTATATAAGCAGCCACCTCCTACCTAGTTCTTCACACACACACCAACCCAGAAAACCTCACCTTCGAGCTTTTGCAGTGCTGCCTCAAGAGAAAGGAAGCTTAGGAAGAGAGTGGAGAAGAAATCCAAGGGTAGCCTAGCTCTAAACTTTTCTCTTACACCCTTGAAAGCCTCAGACACCATGTTTGGGAGAATCCTTAGACGCTCTAGCTCCAGAGCCAACTCCCAGTGGTCGATGAGTGTAGACTCTCAGGAGTCTCCCTCACCGGTCTCTAACCCCTCTCCTTCGGCATCGCAATCACAAGGAAAGATCCTAACCAATGATGTGCATTTGCACATCAGGAGAGGAGAAGAGAAGGAAAGACTGAAGAAACGTTCTTTTGTCCTTACACCCATGTTTAGCGAAGAGTTCATGCAAGAAGCAGGCTTGAACTCTGAGTTCAGCCAGATTTTTGCTCTGCTGGGGTGGACCTCTTTTTATCACACTTCTGAAAGGGGTTGCCGTCTCCTCACTTTAGAGTTTCTTTGCACTTTGAAATCCTCTAACGATGGGGTAACCTTTCGGTTGTTCCGTCAAGAGCACACTCTATCTTGGAGAAGGCTGAGTAACGCCTTAGGGTTCGCAGAAGGATGTGCCTTAGATTTAGACTCGTCTCTTAAAGATTTTGATAGGCTACACCTCTGGACGGACGTTACAGGGAAAGAGAACGCACACAAGCCACGCACCAATGATATTCAGCATCCCACTCTTCGTTTCTTTCACAAGTGGATAAGCCTTGTCCTTTTTCCACGCAATGATAATATCAGCGTGAGAGTAGGGGACATGCAGTTGATTTATGCTGCTCTGAAAAGAAAAGTTGTGTCCCCTGTTAAGATGCTAGTAGAGCACTGGCTCTCATTCCCCAACCTAGTTGGAGACGTAAGCTGCACCTCTCTGATCACCCGAATAGCCGATGACTTGGGCATCCTTGGAGATGCCACTATCATCAGCATTGATACTCCTCGTGAGATCATCGGCTACGATTACTTCCGCCAAGGAAGATGGGTTAAGAAAATTCAAGAAAAATTGCACTATATCCACAATAAGAGCGCAATCCCGTTACCTAACCCGGGATTGGGTATATATTCTGTGCAATCTTTTCTGATCAATGAGCAGGCACAACCGGTCCAGCAGCAACCTCCACGAACATCAGCTCGAGCCTCATCGTCAAACTACGCCGGAGCTGACCCACTGTCCGAAGACGCCGCGTATCGATCATATGAAAACTTCGTGCCAACATACCCTCGTCGCGTGTACCAAGGAGGAGATTTACCATTGCAAGGACCGAGCAACCTCGGAAGATAGGAGTTTGGAAGTGGCAGGTTTTACGCATCATCTTCGAATTTTGTACCTGCCCGTAACTCTTTTTCAGGATTCGACCATCAGTATTCTGCGACGTTCCACCAAGGTGTCCATGACAACATGAGGACGCAAATGAGCACTCAGGATACCCACACGAACATGCTACGCCAACAACAACAGTGGATGGACCAGGCAGGACAACGATTAGAAGATATACAAGAAACCACAGATGCAAACGCTGAACTACTGGCAAGCAAATTTCGCCAGTGGGGGATGTAGAATCAAGCAGCTTGGGGGAGAAGCCCCCAAGGTAAGTATCAACTATCTATTTATATATTTTTATTTTAAGTTTTGTTTAGTTTGATAAGTTTGAAATAATAATAAAATAAAATAAAATAAAATTTTCCCTTGTTTAGAATAAATAAAGAACTAGAGAAGTATGCTAAATGGACATGATAAACAAATGCTCTTCATTGCTGCAAATGCCTAGCTTACCATCTTTAAAGTTCTCCCAAGACATGGATACAATGGTTTAGATTTTGAAACATGCTTTGAGTTTGAGATTCTTGTGGGAGCAATTTCTTGATCTAAGTCTAGGTGATTGATTGATTGACATGATTAAGTTGAGCTGCTGTTTATCTTGTTCAAAAGTAACACTAAATTCTGGAGATTCACTTTTTAATCATAAAATTCATATATAACGAGTCTCCTGTATGACACAAGGCTTTATGTCCTGTTAAAAGAGACTTGTTGAAAATTTGCTCAGAATGTTCCAGTTTTATATCTCTCTATGCCTTCAAAGAGACTTGGGCATGACATAAAAAAAAGAAGAAAAAAAAGAGAGGAAAAAGTGAGATGAGAGAGGGAGAGAAATTAACAAGTGTTCTACTAGGCGAGAAGGGCCTACCTCCCTAAAAAGAATAAATTAGAGATGAATAATGGACACACGTCCGAGGGCGAGAAGAGCCCACATCTCTAAGGAGAGAGAAAAATGGACAAAAGTCCGGGGCGAGTAGGGCCCACCTCTCCTAATGTCGTGTAACCCAAGGTTCTCTTAAGATTATTGCTAGAAAGAGAGATATATTTCAGGAACAAAAGAAGCAAAGGCAGGCTAAAGTTGAAAGTTTTTATGTTTTATCATATCAAGTTGTCATACAGGAGTACTCTAAGCTTTAACTTGAACATCTTTTGCAAAACTCCAGAATTTTAGTGAAACCAAGAACTTGAGACATGGTGCTTGACTTAATTGTTATATCTTTCAACTGCTCAAGACCCAAGTACAGATAAAAGCCCCATGTTCTCAAGCAGATATAAGCAGGTTTTAAAAGTCTAACTTTTTCATCCTACCTTGGAAAAGAATTTATTGTGGTAACACTGAGTCTTGCTAAGAGACTAGCAAGGGGTAAGCTTGGGGGAGTTTGTTGATGCTCACTAACTCTTATTTTTATGCATCAACAATACATGAAAAAGGACCAAAAAGATAAATCAACAGTAGTATAGGGCCTTGGACTAATGAATTCCACGAGTTTTGGTGAATTATATATTTTCAAGGACTATTCAGGAAAATGCGAAAAGAATAAATTCTAGAAGGCTCCAGAAGACTCCCGAACTCAACCGAAGTGGGCTCCAAGAAAATATGCATCTAGAAGGGACAAGAGGCCCACACGCGAAGGCGGAGCCCAGCCGGGGCCCAGCACAGGCTGACCGGCCCTATAGGGAGGCCGATCGGGCTCCCCCTGGTCCCGATCAGGCCCTGTTTCGGGAAGGTTCCTCCACCGCATCTTACGGTTAATCTAAACCACTTGTTTAGGTCGGTTTGATCCTACGGCGACGGATTATCCCTCCGAGCTATATAAGCAACCCCAGACCCCCCCTAGGGCATGGTATGCATCTCTCAGAAGATCATCATCATCAGGCCAAGACAGGAGAAGAAGAGAATACATCAGAGATAGGATAGCTACTTCATAGTTCAAGATCTAATTTCTAGATCAAGAACCTAGTTCTAGATAGAGAGTCAGATTCGAGTAGAGTTGAGCTTTGCTCCAGTTCCAGATCTGTAAGTTATCAAGATTCAGTTCTTATATTATTTCTCAATGACTTTATGCTATTTCAATGTTATGTGTGCAATTGCTAAGTTCTTACTTTATTCTAGTAGTATATTTGATATAGTCATGATTAATGATAAGTCTACGCACTTATTCGTAGAGCTCCTAGTATATTACGCGCGTATGCTAGGTAGTAGAAAGTATGTAAGCATGGTGCTTAGATATAATTTACTTGTGGATTCACCTTATACTCCGGGTTGTGTGGTAGATCGTGGGCGTGACAGGCCTATTGAGTCCTTTGCAGTCCACCCCCCGAGTATAAGACCAGTCGAACAATGATTCTTGGGAGGATCAAGTTTTGTCCTTGATCTTCTTGGGTAATCTTCGGGGTGTTCACATTTATCCATGACTATGCTATATGTGATTATATGCTACATTAGAATAGATGAATAACTCAGTCTTTGTATGCTATATAGAATTGTGCCTCTTAAGTAAATCCAATTCTAATCTAGACTAGGAATAGTATGTTCTATGCTCCACATGTGCCTCTGCCTGTCTGATTTATCATTACTTTATCATTTGGCTTACCCCTGTTAAAGTATGTGCCATTCCATCAAAGTCCATAAAGTAGTCTATTGCCATCCCTATGTCTGTTGTTACATCCATCCATCTTCCCTGTGGATACGATATTTTAAAACCCATCACCCCAGGTGAAATGCTCACCGGTATCCGTGCGCTTGCGGATTATCTACCATAATATTTCTGTAGGCTTATCTTATACCAACCAACATTTCTTGCACCATTGCTTAGAATGGATTCTAGATCTATTCTTTGGAAGTTGCGTTAAGAAATGTCAACAGTGGTCAAGCTGACTCGACTCAGATAACGGCGAGTGACTGACGATCGATCGATTTATATCCTTGCAAGGTAAACCCAAGATATACGGAAGACGGTAGACCCCAAAGAATCCAAAGAAAAACAAATGCGGGGTCTACCCCGACCAAGCGGTTCCCGTCACTTCCAAGATTAGGGACAGGCGCCACAGTCCTAAGTACAAGGTTACTGGAACGCCCTCACATGGCACGTCCAGACTCACACTTGTACTACCGGAATCAAACCGGGAGACGCATCTCAAGATTAGTAGTGATAAAGTCCCCACACTAGTAGTGATTAAGTACCGTATCCTTAGAGCATGGCACTAGCCTTCCTAACATACTAGTAAAAGAGCATAGGAGTCCTAAGGATCATGCATCTAGGTTTCAATCAACTCCTGAAACTTAAATGCACAAAGTAAAGCATAAATACTGAAAAGGTAAAAGATATGAGACACCGGTGCTTGCCTTCCTCTGAATCAACACTAGCCTTGGGCTCTTCTGGACTTTGGTCCAGGTCTTGCTGCCCACTCACTTGGTTCAGCTCACCACTAGCGGATCCCTCCTCCTCCTGAGTGAGAGTGTAAGTCCCGTCGGGTAGATCTACATGTTATCCATATGCATTAGTTTTAAGGTGAAGGTGAGAGATTTTATAATTAAACCCAACTCTTGTGGGCTACATTCATCAAAACAACATGAAAACTCACAAAAGTATTGGGGGTGTGGTGAGGGTGAACTAACATCCATTTTCATGGTGATTGTGTACACTTCTAAGCAATTTGAATTACTAAACTTCATAATAATTAAGGGGTGGATGATGATGAACTAAACATGCCTTTGATGGTGATTGTGTGCATATCTAAGAAAACTAAAACAACAATCTTCACCATCAGTATGGGGGTGTGTTTAACATTATTTTAAACAGCAACTAAACTTAAATACTTTCCATTCAAATTAAAAGATAAAGATAAATCTATTTATTCCATTTTAACTAGCCATTCATCCATAATTCGTAATAATTAAAATAAGACTCCAATTGGCATGAAACTTTTACCAGAGCAGTATATGACTAAAATAAACTGAAATATAAATTTTCAGCTCAAGATCGTTTATACATTATTTTAAATGAAAAAGACAAGTTTCAGCCTAGATAAACTTCATTAATTCATACAAAAAGATTTGCTAATCTTTTTGACCTCAAAATTTTCCTACAGTTCCAGTATGTCAAAACTAAGTTTCAGACCAACACATTCAAGTGGATTCAACATATTTTTCAAGTTATGAATTTGACATCTTTCACAAACATAAATACCAAACACCATTCAAACTAGCACCTAAAATCACCATTATTTTTCCAGAGGTGCTTAACATCATGACAAAAGCCTAGGGTGCAATGGTGCTTAAGGAATTTATATTTTGAGGGGACTATAAAAAGCATCAAGCTTAAACTAATATAAATCTTCCAAAAATCATAACTAGAATTCTACACAACAAAAATGTGTGAAATTTGGTCACAGATCTGAAAATGGAGCACACAACATCATATCCAAATTTCATTTCATTTCATTAGCACATTTTGAATTACAATAAAAGGTCTCAAACTGAGTTTGAATTTACATTTAAAAACTACTCAGAAAATCCCTATACAACTTTTGTAAAAGTTGTAGATATGCTAACAAGGAATCCAAAACAGTATGATTTATATTTTTCTGATTTTTCTACAATTTTTCACGAATTTTTGAAGTTACAGCCGACACCCTAATACACATTTAAGGGGGAACCTCGAAAGAAACTCAGAAATTACCAAGGGGTCCTCGGTTTACACAAAACACCCTAGAAAGAAGTAAACCGCTGCAATTAGGTCCTTGGGGCCGGAAGACCTCGCCGGCGGCGGAATTGACGGCCGGCGATGGCCGGAGGAGGTACCCCGGGGCAGCTACTGACCTTGCTAGGGCGAGAGATGGAGTCGACCGGGCCGGCGAAGGCGCGCACGGGCGCCGGCGTCGCGGCGAGCCCCTGGCTCCTGCCGCGGCGGCCTTTGGCCAGCGACGGCGCGGTTTGGCGGCCCGACGACGGCTTGGCGGGACTGAGGGACGAGCAGGGAAGGCAGTAGGGGCGACGTGGACCGGCGGCGGGGCGAGCTCGGCCGGCTCTGCTTGCTAGGCCGCGGCGCAGGGTGGCGGAACGGCGGCGCGGGGGAAAAAGGATCGACGACGGCCGGCGCTCGGGTCTTAACCGCGCGGCATGTGTGCGAGATCGTGATGGGGCCTATGACGCGCGCGAAGGGCCAGGAAAGCGGCTAGATGGCACACGGCATGCACGACGAGCGTGCACGGGCGCGCGGGCGCGCGGCGCGTGGCCGGGCCCGGCGCTCGCGGCTGTGTGGGCGCGGCGTACAAGGGGAACGGCTTGGCGGAGGACCCACGTTCAAGGCATGGTCCACAGCGACGTTTTCACGGCGTCCGTATACCGGCGTATCGCGAGGACGCCACGTGGCCGGTGTGGGCCGGAGCGCGCGCACGACGCGCTGGAGCGCGGCCACAGCGGCACCGGCGACCTATTTCATTTCGCGATTCAGTTTTCAAAAATCTGAAACTCCACAAAATGCCAACTAAGTGAAAAATCTCCAAAACTAAAAGTTGTAGAGGAGCTATAGACCTACAACTTTCACAAAGGGTGTCATATGTTTTGGTGAATAGATTTGTGGGAAAATTGTGTTGAAATACCAGAAAATCTCGGCCCCAAATTACTGTGCAAAGGAACTTCATCTCGAATTTAAGCGGCTTTGCACTCAAAATTGGAATGTCTGCCAATTATGAAAAATGTGTTCCCGGAAATAAGGAAAAACTTTTATATTGGCCGATTTTGAACTTCTATAGTGAAATTTGGAGAACGTGCAAGAAAACCAATTCAGCCTTTTGGATCTATAGGGGTTTGACCATGCATTTTGACTTTGACCAAGGTCTTTTGTGCAAATGTGTGCAAAATCATGTCAAACATGCTTAGGAGCTAATTAATCATGATTAACCACACTAATAGAAGTACTTTTGGTTTATGAAATATCAAGGATATTGCAACCTACCACCCTTAAAAGAAATCTCGTCCCGAGATTAGGAATTAAAAGATGAAAGTAGGGGAAGGATCTTACGGTGTCTAGATTGAAGAAAACCCGGATAATTCTCATTGAGATAATGTTCAGTTTCCCAAGTAGCTTCATCGATATGGTGATGACTCCACTGGATTTTATACATCTTCACGGATTGTCTTCGAGTTTTTCTTTCTTTTATATCAAGAATCCTTAGAGGATGTTCGACGACAGAGAGATCCGGTTCAATCCAAGCATTAGCTTCTTCAATGACTTCTCTTTCCGGTTCATGAGCACATATTCTCAATTGTGAGACATGAAACACATTATGCACTACAGAGAACCTCTCAGGAAGTCAAATACGATACGCCACTGGCCCACAGACTTGAATGATCTCATAGGGGCCAATGTAGCGAGGAGCTAGGTTTCCTTTCACACCGAACCTTTGGACACCCTTGGTTGGTGAAACTTTTAAATACATAAAGTCACCAACTTTATATTCCCTAGGTGCCTTTCCCTTGTCATAATGACTCTTTTGCCTTTCTTGAGAAATTCTCAAATTTTCCTTGATTACCCTCACTTTTTCTTCGGCATCCTTAACTAAGGCTGGACCAAAGAATTTCCTCTCACCGGTCTGTGACCAGTTCAAGGGAGTGCGACATCTTCGTCCATAAAGAGCCTCAAAAGGTGCCATTTTCAAGCTAGCTTAATAGCTGTTATTATAAGAAAATTCCGCCAAAGATAGGCATTTGTCCCAACTTTTATCAAAGTGAATAACACAGGCTCGCAACATGTCCTCAAGAATCTAGTTCACTCTCTCAGTTTGACCATCGGTCTGAGGACGATAAGTTGAACCTCGTATGATCTTGGTGCCAAGTGACTTATGTAATTGTTCCCAGAAACGTGATACAAAAAGAGAACCTCTGTCTGAAATAATGGTCTTGGGAACACCATGCAAGTGAACAATGTGCTCAACATAAAGACTTGCATAATCTTTGGCATCATATTTGGTGTGGACTGGGATGAAGTGAGCTGTCTTGGTCAACATATCCACGATAACCCAGACGGAATCATGATTTCTAGATGTGAGTGGAAATCCGGACAGAAAGTCCATACTTATGTCATCCCATTTCCATGAAGGTATGGGTAAGGGTTGGAGAGTACCGGAAGCTTTCAAGTGACTTGCTTTAATCCTTTGACAAGTATCGCATTCCGACACATATCTGGCTATGTCCACCTTCATATTGGACCACCAAAAATTTTCTTTCAAATCTTGGTACATCTTGCTACTCCCAGGATGGATAGAGAATTTAGAGAGATGACCTTCATCAAAGATTTCCTTTTTCAAATCCCAATTATCTGGAACAACAAGGCGTTGCCCAAACCAGATTATATCTTTCTCATCTTTCTGGAAGCAATCATATTTAGGATCTTTCTTTAACAATTTTTGCTTAATTAAAAGAATTACCTCATCCTGAAGTTGAGCCTTGACAATTCTATCAAATAAGTCAGGCTCCGCAGAGATAGCATTTAGGCTTCCTTGTTCAACAATTTCCAAGTTTAGCCTTCTCAACTCCTCACATATAGTATCACTATAAGGTTCCATCGATAGGCAATTGCAGTGAGCCTTACGGCTAAGAGCATCTGCAACTACATTCGCCTTTCCAGGATGATAATGGACCTAAAGATCATAATCTTTTATCAACTCTAACCATCTTCTTTGCCTCATATTTAAATCAGCTTGAGTGAAAATGTATTTGAGGCTTTTGTGGTCAGTGAAGATATTGTAGCGGTTTCCCATAAGGTAATGTCTCCAAATTTTCAAAGCATGAACAACCGCTGCTAGTTCTAAGTCATGTGTGGGATAATTCTTTTCATGGGGGTAAAGCGCCCGTGAGGCATAGGCAATAACCCGATTTTCTTGCATAAGAACACAGCCAAGACCCGTGCCTGAAGCATCACAATAAACTTCATATGGCTTTGAATTGTCCGGCTGCGCTAGCACTAGGGCTGAAGTTAAAAGTTCTCTTAATTTCCTAAATGCCTTGTCACAAGCCTCACTCCACACAAATTTCACGCCTTTCTTTAGCAGCTCAGTCATAGGCTTGGCAATCCTAGAGAAGTCCGGAATGAAGCAGCGATAATATCTAGCCAAGCCTAGAAAACTGTGAATTTGATGAGCGGATTTAGGGGGTTGCCAATCCATGACTTCTTGCACTTTGCTTGGATCGACAGATATACCCTCGCTAGAAATAGTGTGCCCCAGAAATTTAACACTATCTAGCCAAAATTCACACTTGGAGAGCTTAGCATAAAGTTTGTGCTCTCTTAAGCATTGTAATACAATGCGAAGATGCTCCGCATGCTCTTCCTCATTCTTGGAATAGATAAGAATGTCATCAATGAATACCACCACAAATTTATCCAACTCCGTCATAAATACGGAATTCATAAGGTACATGAAGTAGGCTGGGGCATTTGTAAGACCGAAAGACATAACCAAGAATTCATAGAGTCCATAACGAGTAGAGAAAGCCGTCTTAGGAATGTCACTAGGCCGGATTTTAATTTGATGATACCCAGACCGAAGATCGATCTTAGAGAAGACCTTAGCTCCAGCCAATTGATCAAATAGCACATCAATGCGGGGCAATGGATATTTATTTTTGATAGTCACCGCATTGAGAGGTCGGTAGTCCACACACAACCTCAGGCTACCATCTTTATTTTTCACAAAGAGGGCGGGACAGCCCCAAGGAGAAGAGCTGGGGCGGATAGAGCCCTTATCAAGCAATTCTTGAAGTTGTTTCTTTAACTCGGCAAGCTCTTTGGATGGCATTCTGTAAGATCGCTTAGAAATAGGGGCGGTGCCAGGCTGTAGCTCAATGACAAACTCAACATCTCTGTCTGGTGGCAAGCTAGGCAAATCATCTGGAAAGACATCCATGTATTCGCACACCACTGGAATGTCCTCAAGTTGAGTGGTTATGGCCACATAAACACATGAGCCTTTATAGCCTTAGGGAGGAAGGTAAAGAATTGAATTTCCGACATTAGGTGAGTTGATTTCTATCATTCTTTCTGAAATATCCAGGACAACTTTATGTTTAGTCATCCAATCCATGCCTAGGATAACATCTACCCCATCAAGACTCAATGTGACAAGATTTGTTTGGAAAGTCTTGCTACCTATCTCAAGTGGTACCCTTGAGGCTACATGATGTGAAGCAACCCTTCCACCCGGTGTGGCAATCATATAGGCCCGATTAGTATGACTCCACTTCAAATCTAAGTTACTCATGGTTTTCACATTAATAAAGCTATGAGTAGCACCAGAATCAAATAATATCAAAACTGGACGACCCCGGATAGAGAATGTACCCGTCAAGACTGGTGCTCCCTCTGGAAGGTCAACCACTGTGGTGAAGTTTAGACGGTCTTGCTTCACTTGCACAGTCTGTTTCTTTCCCTGATTTCCAACCTTAGAACCTTGCCCCTGACTTTGCTGATTTTGCTGTCGAGGGCGTGTGCACTTGTTAGCATAGTGCCCCAGATGTCCGCAGTTATAGCAACGGTGATCATCATTGTTGCGGGCAGGTAGGGGTGCACTAGGCTTAGAAGCTAACTACTGGGTGCTGCGATAGCCAAAGTTGCCAGACGGCTTAGACTGAGATTGCTTCATCACCCAGCGTCCAGATGGAGATGGCTGGGTGGCACCCTGCACATTCTTCTTCACAAACTTGAATTTCTTGCCTTGACCACTGCCTGAGGCTTGATTAAACTTCCTCTTCCTCTCATGTTGAGCCCTTTTCATAGCATCCTCCTGAGAGATAGCCAAGCTGACCAGCTCAGGATAGCTGTCAACCTTTATCAAGTTCAACCTCTCATAGAGTTCACCATCAAGACCCTCACGGAATCGCTCCATCTTTTTCTTGTCAGTATCCACATGATAATCACCATTCTGACATAAGTTGTTGAACTTTTGAGCATATTGATAGACAGAGTCATATCCTTGTTTGAGGTTCATCAATTCTTTCATTTTCCTATCAATAAGACCCTTGGGGATATGATGCTCTTTGAAAGCCTTCTTGAATTCATCCCAAGTAACCTGGTGGCCCTATGGCTGTATGGATTTAAAATGCTCCCACCAGATTAGCGCTTCACCCCTAAGCTATTGGGCGGCGAAGCCTGCCTTATTTTCCTCTGAGCAGGGCAGTGTAAAGATGGAGAACATGGCCTCTAGGGCCCTGAGAAATGCATCAGCCTCTAGGGGCTCTTCTGCCTTAGTGAACAAAGGTGGCCTCATTGCTCTGAACTTTTCAAACGACATGACCGCATTTGGCCCATCTTGATTATGCCCTTGATGGTTGAAGGGCTGCTGAAGCCTTTGGGTAATCAGATTTTGAGTGTTGAGTATTTGCCTCATCACTTCAGCTTGGGCAACCATAAATGCCTCGGTAGGGGTCATCTGTGGAGGTGGAGGAAGACCACCACCACCTTGACCATCAGAGCTCTCAGGAACGTTGTGAGCATTATCAGCCATCTGAAAATTTTGAACTTTCATTAGATACATATTCAAAGCTTGCTCAAAAGAATAGCAAGGAGAATATGCATACGAAAATTCAAACTCATTAAAATTCAGAATTTAGACAGCATCACAGTCCTGAGTAAATAATTCATAACTTTCTGTACAAAAGTCAAAAAATTCTAAAAATTTGTCAGCATTTGTAGAATTTCATAAGCTTCAACATTGGTATTCAACTCCAGAACAGATTCATCTTTTACAGGGGTCGAAAAATTAAATTTCCAAAGCTCTGTCTAGCAGTTTGGACAGCAGCCAGTAGCTTACTAAAAATTTGATATTTCTTAAACTACACATGTAAAAATACTGAATTTTTGTGAGCAATACCATTATAAAGTTTAGAACAACATTGGTATTCATCCAAAAACTCAGATATGACCATAACTTTCTTCTTTTCATTTCTTAGGCAGATTGCTGCCGAGAGGTGTTTTTCCACCATAATTACAAGATTACAAAATGTGGTGGATCACCATTACATGGGGTTACTATGTAGCATCTAGCTACACAAAAGAATACCCTAAGTCAGCCTAGCACAAAAACCAACCAAAAGGGCTAACAAAGAGTACATGTCAAGTTTCCTACTATATCATCTAGGATCTAGGTCCTATGTACAAACTATGGAGAGTTCCACGCTACATGTAGAGATAGAGCGCCAAGCTCCTCTAGTCGAGTCTGGGAACGTCCTGAACCTCCTCTGGGTCCAGCTGGATCTCCATCTGCTCGTCGGGTCTAATGCCCGGTGGGTGGTGTGCCTGCTGTAGCATGCCCACCTCAACCTCCAAAGCCTCAACAGCAAGCTCCAAGTCCTCAACCTGGTCCTGCAAGCCTTGGATATGCTGGAGGTGCACAAGCCTCTCAGCATCTCTGTTTGCCAACTGAGCCTGCAACTCCTGCTGCCCAGCCTGGAAGTCCACTATCTGCTGCAGGTGGTCGCCACGCTCGATCAGGAACTGGTGTACCTGACCCTGGAGGTCGACAATAGTCTGCACAGCCTGAGTGTACCCACCGTGCTGCTCTGTGAAGAGACTGACAACCCAGTGGGAGTACCAAGTAGCTCCAGTGAGATGACTGGCCAAGTCATCCGTGATAACTCGGCGAAGGTCCTGAAGAGCGTACAAGGCCCTCAAGCAGGTGCCCAAAGTCTGCACGGTGTCGTAGGGAGGCACCCTCTCAAGAAGCGTGGCTATGTTGGCCATCCAGCCTAGCCACACGGGATCGTTGGGGTCCAAGGCTAGAACCAACCACAACAGCGTCTGAAGCATCTCCTACGGTCGGTGAGTGGAGAGGGTGTGGAGCACCATCAAGGCTGCCGACTCCACCGCCTCGAAGGCGCGGTAGCACAGGAGCTCCATGCTCAAGTCCGCCCACTCGGGGTGGCCCGGGTGGGGGAGCACGGTCACTTGAACTCGGCAGCTAGGTACGCCCATCTCCTCATACTCCACCCCGTCATAGCAAGGAGGGGTGGTGTAGCCGACAGCGCAAAGGGCTCTCCACGCAATGCGTGTGAAACCCTCCCACTACAAGCCAGTGGTGGCAAACATGCCATCAGCGCTCACCGCCACGAAACCAGGGGTAGCCATCTGTAAAAATAATTTACAAGCGCACGTTAGACCCACAAAGATGAGTTTAACATGCAAATAGCAAAAACTGGCAGTTAGAACAAAAATCCATAACTGATAAACCAGTACCCCAAAAATTCCAAATTTTTGTGAGCAGCTCAGAAACATTCTAACTCACATTTTTGGTATTCAATGGTTGAATTAATTCAGATTGGAAAAGGGTGTAAAAGATCCATTTCTAGAGTGTTGTTACCCAGAAATTTCAGCAGGGCAGAGCTTCACTAAAAAGACCATAACTCAAAAACTGAGTACCCAATTACCATGATAATGAACATTTTTTGTATAGATTCTCTGGTCATAAACATTTAGGAACTATATGTAAAAATTTGAGTTTTCAGACTAACTCAGAAATTTGACGGCATTTCAGCATGACCTTGCCTAGCAAATTTGATCATAACTTCAGTTTCAAGCATCCTAAACTTATGAAAAATTCACAGAGCAAACTTAACTAGGTGATGAACAATTTCCCCAAAGAGCACCTAGCCAGAAATTTTCTAGATAATCCTTAGAAAAATTTGGACAGCATCTAGTTACAATTTTTGCTTAACACCACATCAAAGCATCAAACTAGCATGAATGGTCCTTAAGAAACGTAATTCGGATAGAGACCAAGCAACACATGATTTAAGTTCAGTTTTGGTTTGGTAGCTTTTACATGATGCAAAAGGTGTCCTAAAGTTCCTCACAAAGCTTTTAAGCTTAAAAACGAAGTTAGTGCCGGTGGCAAGGCATACATATACGTCTCTCCCTATAATAGCTAGTCGGAAGCTATGCGTTTCTTAAATTACCATACCTAACAACCGTGGTTAGTGTACCTGCAGAAAATCACAGATATTCAAGACCTTTTGTGCCAGCACTCACAAAAGTATCCCCATTCATTACCGTTCACTTATAGAAACGGTATCCATGCGTAAAGCCGCTGCATGGACAGTGTCCAACCTCGGACACCTCCGTTTGAATGGAGTTATCCTTTCCGCCTATTACGGGATCGCACATGTATGGAAAAACATGGCTAGACACAGACGTGAGATGGGTTCCCATTGGAATAGGTCCCATCCATCCCTCACGGACTTTCCCGTGGTACGAGCACGTATGGCAAAACATGCTATCTAGTAAGGTTGTGCATGAAAGTAAGTTTTGACAGGAATAAATGTGCTGCAAGTCAGTTCAGATACACCATAGAGTACAAGCCACCTGAAAGATCCCAAAAATTCCCTCTAGGGCCTCTCGGACTAGTTTAGACCTTAACGTCCTATGCACTTAGCAAGATTATTAATCTTGGCAAAATTTTATTCCAAAAACAAGTTTGTTAAGGTTTTATTATTACTCTGCTGCATATTCATGCTCTGGTACCAGCTGTGACAAAACCGCCCAAAATAATTCCGGATTATCACTTAAGCCGGTTCACTTGGCTCATAAGCGATAACCAAGAGCTATTTTGTCGCCTCTGCCGGGTCATGCCTGGTGAATCACTTATACAGGATCGAGCATATGCGCTAAGCCCACACGAAGGCGGGACCAGAGTACAACATTACATTACATAAAAGTCCACAAGTACTTAATATTACAAACCAGGTTTTTCGTACATAAAAGTAAACATGGTTCAGAGTTTAAACGGCAGAAATTAAACTAAACACATGATACACATAGGAGGCCATCCATGCATATCACTCCTCATCATCGTTCTCCCATTCAATCTCCCATCCATCTGGAATACCACCAGGCCAGATGGGGTTACCTGAAAACCACAAATTAAGCAAGGCTGAGTATTCTAATACTCAGCAAGACTGACCCGTCAAAATAAAAGACACCACTAGACATGCAAGGCTTTTTGGCTGGTGGGTTTGTTTTGCCAAAAGCAACTAAGAGTATATCCTTACTTTCAAATTTTAGCTCAAGTTCTAGTATGTTAACCATTATAGGTAAGCACCTAGCTAAGCAAGCAAGGTTGTACAAACAAGATTAATCAACCAACAATATTAATCCAAAATGTTTCATAAATAAACATGGGGTAGCCAGTGGTCTAGCCTACTCAGATAACGGCGAGTGACCGACGATCGATCGATTTATATCCTTGCAAGGTAAACCCAAGATACACAGAAGAAGGTAGACCCCAACGAATCCAAAGAAAAACAAATGCGGGGTCTACCCCGACCAAGCAGTTCCCGTCACTGCCCAGATTAGGGATAGGCACCACAGTCCTAAGTACAAGGTTACTAGAACGCCCTCACACGGCACGTCCAGACTCATACTTGTACTACCGGAATCAAACCAGGAGACGCATCTCAAGATTAGTAGCGATAAAGTCCCCACACTAGTTCATTAGGTACTAGGCTTACCGGTCCCATTCCCGATAAGCACTTGGTACGTTCAATAGCTTAGACCGGCACCATGCTACTTGGTCGAGACCGAACCCATTGCTCTTACCACATGAGCGAGTCAATTTAACCAACTTATGATTCCAACATAAGCATCCTATATCTCGCGAGCAATGAGTCATTACTCGACTTGTACCGTATCCTTAGAGCATGGCACTAGCGTTCCTAACATACTAGTAAAAGAGCATAGGAGTCCTAAGGATCATGCATCTAGGTTTCAATCAACTCCTGAAACTTAAATGCACAAAGTAAAGTATAAATACTGAAAAGATAAAAGATATGAGATTTAATCCAAAAAAGGTTATATGTGACTCCGGTGCTTGCCTTCCTCTGACTCAACACTAGCCTTGGGCTCTTCTGGGCTTTGGTCCAGGTCTTGCTGCCCACTCACTTGGTTCAGCTCACCACTAGCGGATCCCTCGTCCTCCTGAGTGAGAGTGTAAGTCCCGTCGGGTAGATCTACACGTTATGCATATGCATTAGTTTTAAGGTGAAGGTGAGAGATTTTATAATTAAACCCAACTCTTGTGGGCCACATTCATCAAAACAACATGAAAACTCACAAAAGTATTGGGGGTGTGGTGAGGGTGAACTAACATCCATTTTGATGGTGATTGTGTGCACATCTAAGCAATTTGAATTACTAAACTTCATAATATTTAAGGGGTGGATGATGATGAACTAAACATGCCTTTGATGGTGATTGTGTGCATATCTAAGAAAAAATTAAAACAACAATCTTCACCATCAGTATGGGGGTGTGTTTAAAATTATTTTAAACAGCAACTAAACGTAAATACTTTCCATTCATATTAAAAGATAAAGATAAATCTATTTAGTCCATTTTAACAAGCCATTCATCCATAATTCGTAATAATTAAAATAAGACTCCAATTGGCATTAAAATTTTACCAGAGTAGTATATGACTAAAATATACTTAAATAAAAATTTTCAGCTCAAGATCCTTTATACATTATTTTAAATGAAAAAGACAAGTTTCAGTGTAGATAAACTTCATTAATTCGTAAAAAAAGATTTGCTAATCTTTTTGACCTCAAAAGTTTCCTACAGTTCCAGTATGTCAAAACTAAGTTCCAGACCAACACATTCAAGTGGATTCATCATATTTTTCAAGTTATGAATTTGACATCCTTCACAAATATAAATACCAAACACCATTCAAAACAGCTCCTAAAATCACCATTATTTTTCCAGAGGTGCTTAACATCATGACAAAAGCTTAGGGTTCATTGGTGCTTAAGGAATTTATATTTTGAGGGGACTATAAAAAGCATCAAGCTTAAACTAACATAAATCTTCCAAAAATCATAACTAGAATTCTACACAACAAAAATGTGTGAAATTTGGTCACAGATCTGAAAATGGAGCACACAACAACATATCCAAATTTCATTTCATTTGCATGAGTACATTTTGAATTACAATAAAAAGGTCTCCAACTGAGTTTGAATTTACATTTAAAAACTACTCAGAAAAACCCTATACAACTTTTGTAAAAGTTGTAGATATGCTAACAAGGAATCCAAAACAGTTGGATTTATTTTTTTTTTAATTTTTCTACAATTGTTCACGAATTTTTGAAGTTACAGCCAACACCCTAATACACATTTACAGGGGGAACCTCGAAAGAAACTCAGAAATTACCAAGGGGTCCTCGGTTTACACAAAACACCCTAGAAAGAAGTAAACCGCTGCAATTAGGTCCTTGGGGCCGGAAGACCTCGTCGGCGGCGGAATTGACGCCCGGCGATGGCCGGACTTGGCCGGAGGAGGTAGCCCGGGGCTGCTACTGACCTTGCTAGGGTGAGAGATGGAGTCGACCGGGACTGGGAAGGTGCGCACGGGCGCCGGCGTTGCGGCGAGCCCCTGGCTTCCGCCGCGGCGGCCTTTGGCCCGCGACGGCGCGGTTTGGCGGCCCGGCGGCGGCTTGGCGGGACTGAGGGAGGAGCAGGGAAGGCAGTAGTGGCGACGCGGACCGGCGGCGGGGCGAGCTTGGCCGGCTCTGCTTGCTACGCCACGGTGCAGGGTGGCGGAACGGCGGCGCGGGGGAAAAGGATCGACGGCGGCCAGTGCTCGGGTTTTAACCGCGCGGCATGTGTGCGAGGTCGTGACAGACCTAGGATGTGCGCGTGGGGCCAGGGAAGTGGCCAGATGGCACGCGGCATGCGCGACGCGCGTGCACGGGCGCGTGACGCGTGGCCGGGCCCAGCGCTCGCGGCTGTGTGGGCGCGGCGTACAGGGGAAACGGCGAGGCGGAGGACCCACGGTCAAGGCATGGTCCACAGCAACGTTTTCACGGCGTTCGTACACCGGCGTATCGCGAGGATGCCACGTGGCCAGCGTGGGCCTGAGCGCGCGCACGACGCGCTGGAGCGCGGCCACAGCGACACCGGCGACCTATTTCATTTCGCGATTCAGTTTTCAAAAATCCGAAACTCCACAAAATGCCAACTAAGTGAAAACTCTCCAAAACTAAAAGTTATAGAGGAGCTATAGACCTACAACTTTCACAAAGGGCATCATATGTTTTGGTGAATAGATTTGTGGGAAAATCGTGTTGAAATACCAGAAAATCTCGGCCCCCAATTACTGTGCGTAGGAACTTCATCTCGAATTTAAGCGGCTTTGCACTCAAAATTGGAATGTCCGCCAATTATGAAAAATGTGTTCCTGAAAATAAGGAAAAAAATTTATATTGGCCGATTTTGAACTTCTATAGTGAAATTTGGAGAACGCGCAAGAAAACTAGTTCAGCCTTTTGGATCTATAGGGGTTTGACCATGCATTTTGACTTTTACCAAGGTCTTTTGTGCAAATGTGTGCAAAATCATGTCAAACATGCTTAGGAGCTAATTAATCATGATTAACCACACTAATAGAAGTACTTTTGGTTTATGAAATATCAGGGATATTACAGTCTATGACTTCTTTCTCGGTAACATCAACAACAGTGGCTCTTTTTTCAAAAAAGTGGCGCATCTACTCGCGAAGAGTATCACCTTGTTTTTGCTTGATCAACGCAAGGTCCATATGAGTGCCATGACGACCTAAAGAACCCGTGAAGTTGCTAGTGAAGCATTGCTTGAGTTGTCCCCAGTTGTCGATGGAGCCTCGCTTAAGAGATTCGAACCATGTGAGGAGTTCTTGCTCCAGACTAAAAGGGAAATAGATACATTTAGTATTGTCATTGCCCCCTGCATTAGTGATAGACAGAGCATAATAGCGCAACCACTGCTTTGGATCTTGCTTGCCATCATACTTGGAAATACCATAGGGCTTAAATTTCTCCGGAAGAAATAGAGCTTGTAGTCGAGCAGAGAAAGCGGGGAAGGAATCAGAGTCAACATCCTTTTGCTTCTCACGCTCAGCACGCCTGGCGTTGATTATTGTGCAAGCATCGTAGCGAGAGTCTCAACACTGCCATCACCACCATGGCCCTTGTTGCTAGCATCTGGACGTGTGCGATTAGGAGTGTGAGTAGTGCGATGAGCACCCCCACTGCTGCCATGATGACTAGGAGTACTGGTGCCTTGACGTAGCATAGTGTAGGCTAATTCAGCTAGCTTCGCGACTTCTGCAGCCGCCCTGTCACGAGGCATAGAACGACCAAGCAAGTTGATCGTGTTGATAGCTTCCTCTGGAGTGTGATATTGTCGAGTAGCAACCGCATCCGGAGCCTCTTGCAAATTACGAATTGGTAGAGCTTCCGCGAGTTCACGACAAAGGGTTGCACGATCAATGTTGCGTTGACGACGTGCAGTCTTGGCCTCCGCAGTTTCATCAGTAGGAGCCTTAACAAAGAGTTCATCATTAGAAACATCATCCGGAAAGCGATAATTGGCGTGGTGCCCTTCCGGAGTAGATGCATCGATGACAAAAACTTTTCGATAGGACGAGTGAGTACCCGTACTCTCAATGAGCTCAGTATCGGTGTCATAGTCAACAAGATTGGCGCCTTCCTAGAAGGGTAAGTTGTCGAGACAAGCGATAAAGCGCTCCTGACCATCCAAGGTGAGGTCAGCAGGCACATGCTCAGGCCAGTAGACAAATCTACCCTTAGGTGTCGATGTGATCACCAGTCCTTGAGCAGGGCCAGACAGTTGCTGTGCTTCAGTAGAATCTGAACTGTAGTCAAACTCGAACTCAAACGAATCTGAATCGAAGTAGTCAAGGTTGACTTCTGAATCCGAAGAGTACTCGAGCACGGTCTTCGAACCAGGGCGCATGAGGATCTCCAACGCAGCTTGGTAAGCAGTGCTGACATGGCGGTGGCCGAAGAGGGGTAGTGTTGGAAGACAATCCAGACTGAGTGTAGGCTGAGCAGCCAAGGAAAGTGACTCAAGCTGAATCGTAGGTGAAGTCGAGTTGTACTCGGACTTTGACTCGAGCTCTCTGACTAGGTCAGAAAGCGAAATTTTGCCGAAATTCTCGACGAGTTCTTCCATCGAAGCTTGCGTAAGCATCGAGCACTTGAGCTTTGACTCTAGAGTTGATGCCAGAAAATGCAGGAACGATCCGGCACCGTCAGCAACACAAACCCAGGAGCTAAAAACGAAGGTGTCGCCTTGCTGGAAAGTGACGATCGGCTTGATGATGACAGGAGCCATCGAGTTCGCTAGGGGATCAGCGACGAGATCCCCTACCTGGCGCGCTAGCTGCCAGTGTTTTTAGACACTGAGCTTACCATGGGGTACCCAAAGTAGTAGATTGTGCGGTGGGGCTCGCCGAGATCAGGAACACGATGGTGAGACACGGGGCACACAATTAGACAGGTTCGGGCCGCAGTGTGCGTAATACCCTACGTCTTGTATGCAGCGTGGCTCTGTATTGATTGCGTATGTTCTTGAGGGGGGTCCCTGCGTCGCCTTATATGCCACGGGAGGTAGGGTTACAAGTCAGATTGGTACAAGAGTACTATTCGAGTAGGACTAGTAGTAGCCTATAACGAGTAATGAGAAGCTATCCTAATCTTAGTACAAGTCTTTGTTCGTCTTGTCTTGTCTTGTGGCTCAAGGTAATCTTGCACCGTGGCCCACTAGTCGAGTAGTCCAGGTGTGCAGGCCTTATCTCTCGGGTATGGCCCACATGTGTGGTGGGCCTAGGGATGCCCGGTCGACAGCAGTAAAAGCAGAAGTCCAAAGATTACAAGATGCAAGAGTCATAAGAGAAGTCATCTACCCATCTTGGCTAGCAAACACAGTACCAGTAAAGAAAAAGAATGGAAAATGGAGATGTGTATTGACTTCACAGATTTGAACAAGGCATGCAAGAAAGATGATTATCCTCTTGAACGAGTTGACAAAGTAGTGGATGACGTAGCAAGTAGTGAGATGCTATCACTACTAGACATGTTCTTAGGATACCATCAGATCAGAGTCCGCAAAGAGGACGAAGAAAAGACAAATTTCATTAGTCCTTTTGGAACTTACTGTTTTGTTAGAATGCTAGAGGGGCTCAAGAATGTAGGTTCCACATTCTCGAGAATGATCGCGATTTTCCTGAGTAGCCAGCTTCGGAGAAACATTCTAGCATACGTTGACGACATAATTATGAAAAGTCTGAGAACAGATGATCACATCCGGGATCTCACAGAAACCTTTGCAAACCTGAGAACCGCGCAGCTAAAGTTCTTGGGTGTCTAGTATCAACCAAGGGAATAGTGGCAAACCCCGACAAGATTAAAGCCATCATGGAAATGGAAGAGCCAGCTTCGGTTAAGGATGTGCAAAAGCTGACAGGAAGAATAGCCGCGCTAAACAGGTTCAACCCAAAAGCGGCTGAAAGAAGTTTACCATTCTTTCAAGTTCTCCGAAGCTCCAAAAATTTTCAGTGGTCTGATCCACAAAAGCAAGCATTCAGGGAATTCAAAGAGTACTTGTCCAACATGACAAAAATGTGTCCTCCGGAGCCAAGATCTCCTCTTCTGTTGTATCTTTCAGCATCAAATTCTACTGTAAGTGTTGTCCTAGTTCAAGAGAAGGAAGAAGGAGGAAAATTGAAACAAGTGCTAGTGTACTACGCTTCAGAAGCTCTTTCGGGTTCCAAGATTTTTTACTCTGAATTAGAGAAGATCGCATACGCTGCAGTCATGGCTGCAAGCAAGCTGAGGCACTATTTTGAGGGCCACAGAATAAGGGTGATCACAAATCAACCTCTGAAATGATCTCTTCTCAAACAAGGAATCCTCGGGAAGGATAACCAAATGGGCAAAAGAATTTTCACAGTATGTTGTGGACTTCGAAAGAAGAAATGCCATAAAGTCACAAGTGTTAGCAGATTTCGTGGTAGATTGGACATCACTAATAGGTAGCAGCAGTCAAGAAATCCAAGAATCATGGATAGTATATTGTGATAGGGCCTGGTGCGACAAAGGAGTAGGAATCGCAGCAATTGTAACATCACCCTCGGGAATCACAATAAGGTACGTAGCAAGATTGGATTTCCCAGATGTAACGCACTCAACGAACAACACAACTGAGTATGAGGCACTCCTACTGGCCCTAAGGAAGATGAAAGCCCTCGGTCAACAAATCTTCATCAAAAAATCTGATTCCAAAGTGATTCAGGAACATGTTGAAAAAGAGAGTGAGGCAAGAAATCCAGAGTTAATCAAATATCTGGAAAAAGTATGGGAGATGGAGAAATATTTCAAAGGATACACAGTGCAGCACATCCCAAGGAACGACAACAATGAGGCGGACAAACTGGCCAAGTCCGCGGCTCAGAACCAGGCAATGCCACTTGATGTATTCTTTGAAATCATCAGGGAACCTTCAACAAAAAGTCCAAGGCACAGAAGCATCAACTCCATAGAAACTTATGATTGGAGGGCTCAAATCTTGGCTTATTGGAGGGGCCATTATGAACCACAGAGTGACCTAAAAGAAAAATAGCTGAAGCAGCGGGCAAGGGGCTACGCCATTGTAGACGGAGAACTTTACAGATCCGGAATCTCGGAACCATGGCTAAGATGCATAACATCTGAAAAGGGAAAGGAGTAGCTTCTGGAAATCCACAGCGGATTTTGTGGCGCACATATTGGAACTAGAGCCTTGGCAATAAAAGCAATCAAGCAGGGATTCTACTGGCCAACAATGAAACTTGATGCAAAAAAACTGGTTCAGCATTGCGAAGCTTGCCAGAAAACAGCAAATCAGCAGAATCTGCCCTCAATGCCAATACAACTAATCCCTCCTTCTTGGCCGCTTCAAAGATGGGGAATGGATCTGGTTGGTCCATTACCAACGGCACAAGGAAACTGCAGATTCGCCGTAGTTGCTGTAGATTATTTCACCAAGTGGGTTGAAGAAAAGGCACTAGCAAACATCACAACCGCAACAGTACAGAAACTCTTCTGGCAAAACATAATCTACAGATTCGGTGTACCAAGGGAGCTAACAGTGGACAATGGCAAGAAATTCGATTGCTATAACTTCAGGGAATTTTGTATACACTAGGAACACATGTGAAATTTTCCTCGGTCTATCATCCATAGTCCAATGGAGTAGTGGAAAGGACCAACACGGTCATATTCTCTGGAATCAAGAAATGCTTGTATGAACAAAAGAAAGGAAAATGGGTAGAGGAGTTAACAAAGGTGATATGGTCACACAACACCACTCCATCAAGAGCAACAGGATTTACGCCCTTTCTTCTATTGTATAGTTCAGAGGCAAGGACACTGGAAGAAATCAAGAATGAAAGCCTAAGAGTTCTCAAGGGAAATGAAATTCAAGAACTATAAGTAAAGATAGAGAAAGACATGATCGAGCTAGACATTCTAGAAGCCTCGGAAAACATCAGCAAATATCAAGAAGAAACTAGAAAATGGAGGGTCAGAAAAATAGGAAGGAAGGACATCAAGGTTGGTGACCTAGTTCTCAAGAAAAGGAGAAATTGGGAAAATATGGGAAAGCTAGAGGAAGCTTGGGAAGGACCCTACATCATAAAGGAGACAAACAAACCAGGATCTTTTTGCCTAACAGATCAGCTTGGCGTGGAGCTGCCACATTCGTGGAACGCTGATAGCCTGCGTCGGTACTATCCATGATAATGGGAACCAAAGCAGGACCCCGGGCCCACAAAGTGATAAGTGGAGCCTCGGGTCACAATTTTCTTTTCCGCATCTTTAGTTTTTCAGTACTTTAATTTATCGCAAGAGAAATGTAAAAGCCTCAGACTACGGAACTATAAGTAGTTCCAAGGAACCAAAAATTTTTTTTACTTTCTGCATTTTAAATTCCCTAAAAAGGATCGTACTCTTTTCCTTGCAAGGGGGGCTCCACAATGGAGGAAAGGTTTTTAATGAGGCGGTTCCTATGTAAGATACTTTTTTCTATCATCAATGAAAGAAGGTTTTCCCCCAATGATGTGTTCACCAAAAGTTGAATGTTGCGAATGAGCTGAACGAGAACAACAACAAGTTGTAAGCGCAATATCGTGAAATTGAAAGAATCCCATCAAGAAGACAACAAGTTGTAAAGGGATTCATCCAAAAAGGGACCTCGAGGCAACAACAAGTTGCGGCCATAATCCCAAAAAGCTCTGATTTTGTGAGAGCAGGCAACAACAAGTTGCGAGCAAAGACTAAGGAAAATCCAAAAAAGTGTAAAAAATCCTTGAAAATCCCAAAGAAGAAATCATATCTTCTCACAAATGTTTTGCACCAGAATAATCTAGCCTTGATCAGTGTTTAAAACAAAAACTTTAGGTTGAAGCAACCGAGGGTTGCAATATCAACCAGGGCAATAATGCCACAAAGGCATAAGTCCATAAAACTCTCGAACCGAGTTTTATTGACTTATACGCATTTTTAATTATCACAAGCAGGCGAATCATCTAATCGCATTCTGAAAAAGCTATGAATTCAAAAACAATTTTTATAATCTATCTTTATGATATTCTCGTGACAAAATGCACGAAAAAGGAATTTTCTTAGTTTTCTCTTTCTGATATTGCAAAGTTGACAACAAAAGCTACTTTTACAAGCATTTTGCATGAAAATGGCAAGGGGAAGGGTGATGTTTTTTCAAAACATTACATTACCATTCTTTCATGCAAAATGATCAAGTATTACAGAAGTCGGTTCAGGAAAAGCTAACTTTTCCAGGAATTACAAAGGAAGCTCAATTACAAGACCCGACCTATTTCCAGCTATATTTCCAACATAGGCAAAATCCAGGTCATCAGCAATAGGGCTAAGGGGCTCTAGCTTCACGAAAGGTAAACTTTCAGAAACGTAGCTACTCAATGTGGAAGAGATGTCGCGAGCAGTGAAGAATCGTTAAAGAGAAAAACTTTCGCTGTAGAAATACTGACAACAGAAAGTCCAAAATTCACGAAAACTACGGCAAGGATTAGCTTCTTTGTACAAATGCCAAGCTTCGCCGCTAACAAGGACACCTTGACGATGAATTTGAACAGGAGTCACATCCTGCGCAGGCCCCCCTTCAAGGACCTGCGCAAGAATAATCTATCACATAAGCTTATCTTTTTACATCACAAGCATTCAAGCTATTCTAACATATTACAATCCTAAGACTGCTCCTGGTCAACCTGCGGTGCATTTAGCTCAGCAGCCCCTTCGTCTCCAGCTTCTCCATCACCAGGCTCCTCAGCGTCATCCTTAGGATCCATCTCCATGGCCGCCCTCAGTTCTTCTTGCGCTTCATTTTCCAAAATCTAGAAAAGAAAGGATTTCAGCAAACAGACACCACACACACATGAGAAAAACATAAAATAAGATGCGAGGTTGACAACTAGAAAGCTTACCTTAGAAAGTTTCTCTCGAGCTATTTCCTTAGCAAATTCCTTGCCTCCAGCCATCCAGAACTTCCTAACAAAGTTCTTCTTGATACTCTATACGTCTTCACTAGCGCGAATGAATGAAACGCTAGACGCGGAAGGAAACTCAAGGCCAGAAGAACAGAACTTCGCAAGATCAGCACAATCTTTAACCTCTAGAAGCTTCAAGAGACTCTCGGAACAGAATGCAGCAGCAAAGGCACTGGCAGAACCGATCAATTCAGGAAGAGTTTCAAACTCCTCTAAGAGCCAGTTGATGACCGCCTAAGAATCCTCGGTATCAGGAAAAGGACTGGGTCTTAAGCCATATTCCCCAAGAGCTTCACTGTACTTTTCGAACAAGAATTTGGAGTTTTTCTTGATCTGTTTAGCCCCATCATCCATAAGCCTGACCCTCTCAGCAAGATCTTTCTATAGAGAAAGGATTCTCAAGTCTTTTCTCCATTAGCCTTGGCAAGGTCAGCATTCTGTTTCATGGCTTCGGCATTCTTAGTTTTAAGTTCTGAAATCTGGTTCACATTCCGCTCGACAGTTCCACGCAATTTCTCAAGAATTCTCAAATCATCTGCGTGGGTTTGCTGAAGCTTCTTATGTTCAATCATAAGGCCGTCATAGGCATCATCAGTGTGTTTCTTTCCTTCCTTAGCGGTATCGACCATCTCTTTCAAAGTCTTGTTCATTGTTTCTAACTCTTGCGTCAACTTCTGAGAAGCGGCCAAATCCCGCTCAAGATTTAGGATCCGGCCGGACAATTCCAAAGCATGATTTTCATCTGCACGCGTCTTCTCCGAGGCAATCTTCCCGGCAATCACAGCCTTGAAGCCAAGTGTCGTGCTAATCATAGATAACTCCCTCGTGGGGCATTTGCATAAAGCATCTTCAAAAACTAAGGAGAAAAAAGAAAAGGAGCCAGAATCAACCGAGGGTCACTAACCTGCAGGATCAAACTAATTCCCAACATCCTCATGCGCTGACTTAGTAATCTCATGAGCACTATCCTGAACAGTATCCATCTGGCAATCAGGAATGCACTGCAAATCTTGACCAGAGAACAAGGGCTTCTTCATAGCCTCGCCTCTGGAAGAACTAGCATGGGCGGCAAGTGATCCTGAAGCATGCCATAGCATATTAAAGCTATAAGGATCATCATCGCGCCCAATCCCAGCACCACCAACAAACATTAACTTACCCCTCAAGTTTGTTCCAAAGGTCTGGTTGTATCCATAAGTCTCGGGGGGGACTCCCTCGCCCTCAGGGACATCTTGACGACCTTGAATAAGAAGGGGAAAGTCAGAAGAAGAGCCACGCTACACTATCTTTTCAAGATCAGCCATAAAATTAGGAGAAGCATCATCATCACCAGTCCTATCTTCCAAAATCATAACTTCTTTTTTGAAGTCTTAACAATCTCAGAAACCTTAGATTCATTGATATTCTTGACGACCGCAGGCTCCTTATCTGAAAGAGAATCAATATCAACAAAGGTATCTTCCGAAGGTGGAGAACACACTACGCGATACGGAACAACTTCACAGCAAAGACTCAGACCATCACCTGAAGTTCGGCAGTCCTCTTCCTCGTCGTCATCAGACAATGCAGACGCAATGCGCGTACGGGCCTTAAAAGAAATCACCTTAATGTTACCCTTCTTCTTCTTCTTGAGCTCCGCCAAACCAGCAGCCGCAGCCTTCTCGACTTCGAAAATCCCAGAAGAACCTTCGGAAACCAATTTCATTTTCTTTAAAGATTCCATAGTTTTTGTCTTCAGAGAAGATTTCCCAGAATCAGAAACATTCTTAGAAACTTTCTTAGAAATTGCCAAGGTTTTCGAGCTTTTTCTCTTCTGAGACTTCGCAGGGGCCCCAATGGCTACAGAGCCAGTAACACACGGTGCCTGCATCAATTTCTTAGGTCTAGGAGGCCTCGGGCGTAAAGCCAACTCCGCACCAAGTTCTGAAAACACGCAATTCACCCGTTTCTTGTGTTTAACAATGTTCTTGTATTGCTTGTATTCAGAAAGGTAACACTTCCCAACCATATCTATTACCAGCTGCTCAACCAGGTAAATAAAATCTTCCAAGGACTGACCCTCGGGAAGGCGAAGGTCGAATCTTGGAAAAGGGACCTTGCATGGTGCCTAGTCCACCGTAAGATAAACGATCTTCTTGGGTTTCCAGCCGAAAGACAGTGGCCAAACGCTAGCAGCTGCATACTCCTCAATAACATCTCGACCACCAAGAATAGTGCAAGTGAAAAAGAATTTATCTTCGCCCTTCTTGAAATCTTGGGACTTACGATTGAAAGGAGCTGTCGACACAGCAGACATCGGCCCAATGGGTGTGTAAAAAGGGTTCAAGGGACCAGCGAGGCCCTTCTCCTTGGACATGTCAACTTTCACATAAAACCAAAATTTCTGCCAATCATCACTCCACTTGTTGTTGCTGCAGGGTGCAAGCTGAATCCACTCGATCTTTTGACTCGCGTTTTTCCTGCGAGTATTGAAAGTACTGCAACCGTAATGAGTTTCATAGAGGTTACCATCATCAAGCTTGATAATTTTCCGCTGAATATGAAGCTCAAAAAGCCTCGCAAAAACATCAGCGCTTACATGACTTTCAAAAGTTTTCTAAATCCAAAAGAATTTCGAAAGCTCCAAGAAAGAGTTAGGAGTAAGCTAATGCATCTTCACTTGAAAACGATCAAGGATTGAAGGAAGCCGCTCGTCGCAAGGAAACCTGAGACCAGCGGTGAAAAAATCTCTAAAGACAACGATCTCATCCGGCTGCGGCAGAGGAATCTGCTCGTCCGTAGGTGCCCTACCACAACCAGCATGAAAAAATTCCCACATCTTCAAAATCCTTGATGAGATCAAGAGTTACTTGAGATTTCCCGAACACAAAATTAGGAGGATAGGCCACCTTTGGAGGCATCAGCTCTTCCATCTCAACGTCAACTTGAGAAATATCCTCCTCGCTAGCAGAATCTTCACCTGAATTGACCTCCCCTGCTTCAACAGAAGTAGTATCTTCAGGATTCTGAGGCGAGGGAACAACACTCGAAGAAGGTGCTTCACTGTTCTTCGGAACCTCCGAACCCGAAGAGGCAACAGCCTGAGCAATCTCCTCCTCAGTCATTGGCCTAGCGGTACTCTTAGTACGAGCCACCTATGATCACAAAGACCAGAGAGTCTAGAACATCAAAATGATACTACTAAAAAGAAAAATCAAGCTAAAAGTGAGGCAAGACAAGTACCTTACCCTCGGAAAGTCGCTGAAAAAAATTCCGGAAAACGAAAGCCCAGAAATTCTAAGATCTTGAAATCTTCCTGAAATTCCAGAAGCAAGGAAGCAGTGAAAAGAAAAAGTCAGCGTGACCCCCTATTTATAGGAACGGAGAGACGCATTGAGAAGACGACTCGAAAAACGAAACGACAACAAATAGGGCAACAACGCGTGTCTCCTCCGAAGCCCGAGGGTGATGTTTTTCACCTAATCTTTCAAATTACGTGGAAATGGGTTGTCGGAGTCTACCCGCTTCCCTGAGGGGCTACTGTTGGGGATTAGCTAAAAAGATAGCACCCTCGGAAGTTCGGAGAAGACACGGTTCTTTAGAAAACTCAGCGTGCAAGAAGTTCTGAAAAGTTCCGAAGGATCATAGATTTCTGAAACTGTCTGGAACTGCCCTTTTTCCATAATTAAAGAAAGTTTCTCTACAAACAAATTGATTTAACAAGTTGGTTTTTTATATCTAGGAACAATGCTGACCCTCGGAAATCCTAAATCCGCAGGATTTTTACCGTTCTTAAGTATTCTTTGTGATGTTCAGGGAAAGGGGCAACATTCAGGAACTCCGGCGGTCCGAGTGATTCAAGAAAGAGCAACAAGATGACGGGAGATGGCGGGATTCTTCCCCGAAGCTAGGATATCAAGGAAGTTCAAGTTTGATTTGGTCAATGGCGTATCCTTGAAGGAAGGAAGTTAAAGTGTGAACGTGGGGTATTCCTGTAAATGTCAGAGTTAGAATTGCGTATGTAATCAACCCACCTTGTGCGGCGTGGTTTCAGGGAACAAATTTGTACAGAATATATAGGAAATATACTAGTTTCTCGAGGGTATTTTCGGGATGTAAAAGTGACCTCCGGGCACTATAAAAAGAGCCCCTCGGCCTCCGTGTAAAGGGACACATCTTTTGAGCGAGAAGGCAGCTTTTGATTCGTTTTTGTGGGTCACCTTGTGCTTTTACTTTTCTCTTTCCATTGTTAGAGTCTCCGGATTTTTCCAGAAACCCAACACCCTAATTAATTCGCAGACCACGGGCTGCCGTGTGGGCTCGAGTTTGACTAAAGTCTTGTTTAGTTAAGGCAAATTTTGTAACGTTTTTCACCCATCACATCGAATCTACAAATACTAATTAGGAGTATTAAATATAAATTAATAGCAAAATTCATTAACCTCTTAGTGAAATCAATTGCGAGACGAGTCTATTAAGTCTAATTAGGTTATGATTATACAATATTGTGCTACAGTAATCAATCGCTTTTGACAAATTAATTAAGCTTAACAGATTCATTTCGCGATTTTTTGTCAATCTATATAATTAGTTTTATAATTAGATCATATTTTGTCATCTAATCTTCGAATTGCTACATTAAATTTTCGCAACGAACTAAACAAGAACTGAACTCCAGATAGATGTGATGAAGAGGTCTCTGTTCATGACAATCAGTAGTACGCAAATAATAAGGGGCCTGTTCGTTTGGCTGGTGGCTGATGGCTGGTACTGGTTTGTTCTGAGAGAAAAGTACTGCTGGCTGGTTGCTGATGGTTGGTTTGTTCTGAGAGACAAGTACTGCTGGCTGGTGGCTGATAAGCCAGGCGAACGGGGCGGTTTCATCGGAAGGCTAGCTACAGTTTCCCTGACAGCCACATACACAGGTAATAAGTCATATCCTGTCATGGATCGGATGATGGATCACAATAACTCGCAGCTAGCTAGATGCCCAGGTCAAAAGGCCAGGGCGCTGTCAATTATCACTTCAGCCCTGTGTTGACGAGAACGCCAGGGAGTGACGTTGACGGAGCGGCGTGCCTTGTTTCCATTTGTCATTGTGTGCATGCGATCGAGGAGTGCCGAATGGATCAGCGACCAGCGGTGGCGACGTTCCATTGGCGCTCGGGCGCCGGCAGGTCTTTGCATAGCGACAGACAGCACTCCGCCGACCGATTCGAAATTTCAGGGTAGTCTGATAGGGATGAAACATTGATTGTCAATAATCACTCGTATACGTTCTTTCTTCAAGTGGAGATATGTCAGGAGATATCTGCCGTAGTGACAGCTAGCATGTAGTGGTAGATGTCAGCTGACATCGGTAGATTTTAGAAATTTCAATACTAATTACTGTTCAAATACTATTCATAATGCTAATGATATTAATAAAATATGAGACTGACATCAGCGAAGCGGGAGGATGGCTTTGCCCCTGACTAGGATTGCTGAGTCGAGGGCTCATTCCCCTTCCTCTTCGTTTAGCCCCCTTCTTCTTTCTCTTCTTCATTTGTCCTCTCTTCTCCCTTCTTCCCTCTTTTTTTCAATGGAGCGCACAGCAGTAAGGGGGCTCGAGCCCACCCCGCCCCACCGGCTGCCTCCGTCCCTGGCTGTAAATATCTTTCACATATAGACAACGGATGGGAGGTCGGCCAAGAAACAGCCAAACAGATTAACATGCATGACTACCGTGTTTAGCTTTGACGACTACTCCATTCGTCCCAAAATAAGAGGTGTTCGAGAAGCGTATTTGTGAGACAAATACGCTTCTCTAACACTTTTTATTTTGGGACAGAGGGAGTATTCTTTATCATACTGTATTTTTAGACTTGATATATTATCACACTATATTCTTTACCGGTAGGATTCGAACCTACGAGGCTACAACCTAAGCCTTGTTGCGGACCTTCTTATCATCTCAGCTACACATCACATTGAGTGGTTAGATATTCTTTAAGTAACTCGTGGAGAGGCTTTTAGGCCCTATTTGGGATGGCTCCAACTCCAGCGGGATTTGAACCTTTCATTTTGGGACGGAGGGAGTGTTCTTTATCATACTGTAGTTTTAGACTTGATATATTATCACACTATATTCTTTATCGGTAGGATTTGAACCTACGAGGCTACAACCTAAGCCTCGCCGCGGACCTTCTTATCATCTCAGCTACACATCACATTGAGTGATTAGATATTAAGTAACTCATGGAGATGCTTTTAGGTCCTATTTGGGATGGCTCCAACTCCAGCGGGATCTGCTCCACTTCAAAACTCTGGGAGGAGCCAGCTCTAAGTGGAGTTGGAGCTGTCCAAAGTGGATGCTTGGCTAACAGCTCCAGAAATAAAATGCAACATAGTCCAATGGCACGTTGGTCCTACACGTCAGCCTCATAACTACCCTCTCTTCCATGTCAAACAGAGTACATCCGGCCCAGGGGAGGGGTGCCTATTGCAGCGACTGGCGAGCACGAGACGCAGCCGCGGGGACCAAGTAGCCCTACGCATCATAGGCCGGGGAGCTCGGGGCGCGGCACATGGCCGCCGGCTGGCGAGCCTGAGGTGCGGCTGTGTGGGCCGACGAGCGCAACACTGGTCCGCGGGTGCAGGCAACCGAACGTAGCACACGGCCACGAGGCTAGTAAGCTCGGAGCGCGGCCACAGGCCTCGACCAGCACGGCGCACGACCGCACGCCAGGGAGCTCGAGATGCAGGGGCCGCCGGAGGTATGGCACGGGAGGCAGGGATGTCCGGAAGCGCGACGATTCAGGAGGCAGGGGCCGCCAGAGGAAGGGGCAACGACAACGGGCTCCGGGCGGCGCTAGTGGCCCTAGTGGTCGACGGAGGGAGGGACGGCCCGAAGGATGGGATCGCGGGAGAGAGGGGGACGTGGGAGGGTGAAGAAACAAAACAAAACAAAACAAAATATTTTCCCACTTATCAGTGGCATTGGTGGATAATTACCCATCAACTCCACGACTAGGTTCATATTTAATGGTTTTGGAGCAGCAAAAAAGATACTCCAAAAGTCCACCCTCATTTGCACTACAGCACCATGGAGTTGGTAGCTCCATAGAGTTTTGGAGTTGGGGTGTTTGGCTGAAAAATTAGTTCGAGTTGCTAGAGTTCAACTATGGAGCCATGCCAAACACTCCTTAGCATATATATAATTGTGCAGTTGGTGTTATTATTCGGTACTAAAAAACCTTCGATAACCAAAATTTTCTACCAACACGTACTAATTTCGCGTGTTAGTACTCGACAAAAACGTCCTGTACTAACATATTGAACAAATGTGCAGTTTTCGGTATGGAAAATTTCTATAAATCAAGTCGTTGTATTATAATTCTCGTGCTCCAAGCTGTAGATCATTTTAATTGTTATATGTGCATAGTTTTTACTATGAACATAAGCGTCTCCCTATATATATATCTATATATATATAAGGCAGCGTTATTCCATACCCAGGGTATGAAATATTATTCCATACCCGACCTAGCCGAGCGGTCACCCGACGATCAGGCGACACCACCTCTCGCGGCCTCTGCGTCCGATTTTTCCGCGGTAACCTCTGGCGGCCGCTGCGTCCAACTTTTACGCGATGCACGAACGCCCACCTTGCTCAGGTTCCGTTGGTTTTTTTTTCCTTTGCATTCACGTGCGATGCAAAGTTCCGTCCGACTTTTACGCGATGCACGAATGCCCACCTTGCTGAGGTTCCGTTGTTTTTTTTTCTTTTTTTCTATTTTGCATTCACGTGCGATGCAGAGTTCCGTTACTTAGTATTAGATTTGCATAATCAATTTTCATGGGTCCATACAAGTCACCAGCACGAGGGACTGAAGGTCTCGTGATTGTGTTAAGAGAAAAAAAAGCATGTGGTGGATAAAATATTACTAGTATGCTTTAAAAAAACTAGTACGTGACAGTGAGGATAATATTACTAGTGATATGATCACAGATAATACCGTGTTTGTGCACATGAAATCCCTTTTACGAACTGGAGGAGACCTTTGTGCAACATTTTAGGAACTCGGAAATAGATCTATCGAGTGTTCTTCAACACGTAAGATAAAAATACTTGTTTTGTGATCAAATATACAACACTGGTTGATTGAAATTCCTAATTACATGGCGACACTGTGACCACATTGCTGCTTCTTCTCTGTATACTTTTGTAGCTGCATCTGAGGCTAAAGATCCTATCACAACTCCATCTGAACACTCGTTGATTGAAAAGCTAACGAGATTGGAATTTTAGTGTGTTTCTCTAGGTTCGGACGTCACACCTGCAGCTCGACTGTTCCTGGTTCTTCCTACAGCTACCGCTGCTGCAGGAGGAGGCTTCACCTGACCTGCACAATGATCCAAGCAGAATTGGTGTCATTCTTAAGAAAAGAAAATGACCAAGATTATTGTTATCCACATACATGACACTGACATTGCAAGGTAAGGAAAATAGAAAAAAAAAGGAAAAAGTGAGTACAACAATATCAAAGAAATATTGCTAGCTTCAAGAATGACACATGAATCTGGCTGAAGGATGCTTCAAAACAGCATTGACGGCCAGCCAACAATGAGTTATATTGGCCCAACACACTATTTCACATATATGGACATCACGAAAAATACGAAACAGGTATCCTCATACTATAAAATTTGGATTGATCTAGTCGCCTCTCTTGTGAACAATCGTGCATCTCAGTTACTAGAAGAAGTAAATTAGCACTAAGAATCTAAATAATAATAGTGTTTCATGAAAGAAACCTTAGCAGATATATGTTTCTAGTTATCATGCAAATCTGAACATTTACATATTTTGATAAAAGCATGCTGCATACCTGAAAGGGTATTCTTCTTAACAAATAAAAACAATCAGTTCATTTTTTAAAAAAATGGTAAGACATAAATCTCAAGCTATATGGACAAGTATCCCTCATTAAACAAAATTGATAACAATATAGCTACTTCCTCACTAAATTGGTAAGAAACTTACTACCTTTACTCAATCAACAAGTTGATGCAAAAATCATATTCGAATCCCTAATGGGCTTGACCCACCTATGCTGTAGGAGGTAGTGTTGCAGGACCGTGGTAGATGGGAAACATGCTATGCCATCATAGAAAGTGTCCCAGAAATTAGCAAGATAGCAAATACAAATCACTTAATGTAGAGCCGCTACTATCTGTCAATACTTGCACAAGATTGAGACACTTCTAAGCAACCATATTTGTTAACACCAGCAATGATTATACTGTACAAATGAATAAATTTGGAACATCATTGGGTAGCATCACCGAACAATGCGTCGAATTGTTAAATGTTCCTTATTGTGCCCTAAGTTAATTACATTCATGAGGATGGAAGCAAGGGTGATGACAAAATATCTGACAAGAAAATAAAAGATCTTTGTGCATAAGAATCATAAGCAGCAAGCTAGGCATGCATACTCGGATACTCCAATTTCAGAATACATATGCATGCACATGGAAAGCAATGTTCATCATATCTGGAGTCAGAATTGTTAATCAAGATATTGTCTCCCCATCTTTTATTCAGTTCTGCTCATACCATTTTCCAGAAAGGACGTTGTTGGATGGAAAATCACGTGGAATTCCAAAAAGTTGCTGGGTAAAATCAGGTTGAATTTCAAAATATAAACAGAAACAGACACGCATAAATGTTACCAGTTCGTGTCAGTTCTGTGTTATCAAGGAGAAAATCTTATATGCGTATTCTAGTGTCTCAAATCTACAACAAGTAGAGAACTTTGGTTTAAATTCATTAGTAAAATAAAGCAGTGAATTTTATGGGTGAGGATGGAGGGGCTTATTTGACAGGGTAATATGCAGACTCATCTAAGAAATCCTCCAGGGAGGGAAAGCATGCTACTTCCGACGATTGGAGATGCCGAACGCCACAAATATAAGATGGGGTTACAAGCACAAAAGATGGGATAGGATTGTGTTACCTTGGGCATTAGGCCGTCTGTTTGCAGAGCTACTCGTATGGATCCACACCATCCATGGAACGAACATGGATTCCAATATTCCACTTCGGCAGTGGACGAACAGCCCAGGCGAATCTAGCATCAGGGCTCATATTGTCGAATTGAGATGCATCACCCCAAAACGCTGAGGGACTGCATAGATGGAAGCTAGTAATTGGTTCATAACAAAAATAATTGCCAATAAATGTATAGTTTAGTCCCAGTTTTCGCAAACATATGTCTAAAAAAGGGCATTGATGATACTGTAAAAGTGGACTAAATTGGAATATCATTGCATCATTGGGTAGCATTACTAAGCAAGGCATCAAACTGTTAAGTGTTCCTTTATTGTGTCTAATTTAATTACATTCATGAGGATGAAAGTAAGGGAGATGACAGGAAGCAACAATCATGTTGGAAACAGAGTATAAGAACATCAAATTAAATTAAACAAAAAGCCAAGGAGGGATATGCATGTCAAATGACATACTCACAGGTGCATGCAAGACTAAACACATAATTGTTTGAAATGAGATCTGAACCACACGACAAAGTACTTTGGAACCAAATAAATTAACTAATATCTGATCCAGCAATATAGATGATACATCCAGCAGGCCTAGTCTACAATCTGAAAGCGAAATGACTCAAACAAGTGACTGAGCAAGGTAACAGTTATATCTCTGTATAGCTAGAAGCTATAGCCTTTACATAATGTTGTACAGAATCCATCCAAGCATATTTACTCATGTGTATTAGCAGATAGTCTATTAATGTTAACTTGTTAAGTGATTGGCTGTGACATTTGCTAGCATGACATTCATTTTGAATAAATGTGAGGTATATATAAATGGCATGCCAATGATGCGTAGAGAGTTATATGCATCAAGCAAAATTGTTTGTTATCCATGCACAGGATAGAGGAAGAAAATAAATTAGAAAAATGGCAAGCATGACTACAACCATATCAGAAAAGATTGTAACTTCTACAATGACAATGCATCTGGCGGGAGGTTGCTCCAAAACAGCATTGACGACCAGCCAGCATCAAGAATGTTTGTCTGAACATATTGTCTCACACATATGCACATTAGTAAAAACTAAAAAAAGGGATACCCTCACAGCATCATGTTTGAGGTAATCTGACTGGTATGTCAGTTTGTGGCAGGTGAACAATCCAATCGTGCATCTCCAGTTAATGAAAAAAAATAAATCATCACTCTGAATCTAAATAATACCAGTTTCTCATAAAAATAGGACATGTTGCAATGGCATATGAGACTTCATGCATACCTTGTATGCAAGGGTTCACATGAACAAAACACTATGGTTGGACATTAGTGCACAATCTAAATGTTGGTCAATGTGCATAGATTTGACATGATGAAGCAACAGGTTGCAATAATGAAGTGTGCAACAAATTGACAATATACAATGCTATCTATTTAAAGAAAAGCGTCAAAACAATATAAATGATCTTGCAGCAAGCAAAGTGGCAGACATAATTAGGCACTGAAATTTTAGAGTACATAACCATGCACATTGATAGCAATGTTCATCAGATCTGGGATTTATGAGAACATGAGCTGTAATATCTCACACAATCACTCACACTAAGCAATGTTCGTCAAATGTGCAAGAAAAACATAGAATCTCATCCTACAATTGCCACTGGATTCATAGAGCACTAAGCACTGTACTTGAACTGTATCTGGATTAACAACTGGTTATGTGGGTTTTCTATTATTGACAAATGGAGAAATGGACAGGAACACAATTATACTCGACTTGGAACACTGATCTAGAAAACGAGAATGGCGAGGACCACAACTTAGTTATTTAATGTGCATAATTTGAGCTAGTAATTTCTTGAAACAAAAGAAAAGAAAGTAGAAATCATTCTCTACTCCGCTACCATTACAATATATTTCTGAAATATCATTAGGTTAAACTTGGAACACTAATCATGTACTAAACTTGTATAAGATATTATCTGCTTCACAATCTAAGGAACTGAAGAACAAACTGAAGTACTGGCAGTAGCGAAAGTATTATTTGGTATGTTAATTCTTTTTGAATATCCTACTATGCATCCTTGACAAATGACAATCGTTTTTGTTCGGAACAGAACATCGATCTGTACAAAGCAACACAATTGGGTACTGATCTTAATCATCAAAGCTTAATTTTCTGCCAAAAGAGAGTAACTAAAAGAAAGAGCGAAGTTGGCACTTAACAGAGCCAAGGAGTAAATTCATGCTTGTTGCTTTGTGAATCCCACAAAAGATCCAATTCAGTTCTAAAAACAATAGCTACCAAGGAATTTAAGAATGCCATCCACATCAAACCAAATAAGTTGTGTCACCTTTCCTATTCCGCGACCTTTATTAATCTTGGAGATGTTGCTCCTTGTAGGAACATACCCATCATCAGTATCCATAGGCAAAATGTTAAATTCAGAAACTTCTTAAAATGCTATATTTCTTACAAACACTGAGAGTTGCTTTTATCTAACAAAGCCGAAAGGGATTTTTCTAATCTGTAGTCAAAACAATTTATTACTTTTATCCGACAAAGCTGAAAAGGATTTTATGCTCTAATTATTATATGCTAAGGGAGTCCTCCTGTATTTTGCAACTCTATCTCTTTGTCGATGCACTACCAAGAATGAAAACTGGATCATGGCTAAATCCTTGAATCACCAAATACAAGGAATGGAAGGGAATGCAATTGCAACTGTCTGGCCATGGATGTTAATATGCTCAGAGTACTGCAGTTACCTTCCCATCAACAGTCTCACTATGACCAAGCATTATGTTGTTTTGATACTTTTCTACTGACATCCTGCGTAAAGAGAGACATATTGAGACCCACAGATTAAAGGAATTTAGTATTTGGGGACAAAGAGGCCACTTGATTTATTAGGATAAAGAAAAATAGCTCACCAAATTTAAGAGCTGTCATAAGGAAAACGAACTGTGTGCCATAAGGATGCAATGCTATTTTAGAAACCTCACAGTATGAGAATATAAATAGAAACAATATTGCATTCCGATCATATAACGCAAGGTTCATAGAGCAACTTACATATTCAGAATTGAAAATAATTTATACTTTCAGTTATTATTATACCATCTCACCTGCGAAAATCTTCATTAGTCCATCCCAACTTGATGTCCTGACCTAAAAGCACCATGATTGACTTGGAAGGACAGAAAAGTGAAAGAACCTCCACTCCAAGTTCCTGTCAAATCAAAATGCGTACAAGATTCAGTTCTTTTATTTCATTGCAGCTTCCACTGGAGAAATGAATTTTAAACTGAAATCAATTCATAAAAGATGGGAGCAGGTATATATGATTTAACCTTGTTGTATCCAATATATATTTTTTTGTAGGGGCTGAATTAAGTTATCTGGACGACAGAGGGAGCAAACATTGGTTAACCCCAAAATATTCATTACAGGAAATTGATGGAATCAAATAAAAATAAGTAACTTAGCTGCTGCAGAGCCACAACCCCCGCAGCCATGGCTGTCAGCTGCCGCAGGCAGCAAGGGCAACACGCCGCGGCCAGCCGAAGGCAACCGCACCTCCGTAGACGACTACCACGTGCAAGCACCACCGAGGCACCGACACCGGCAGCCGGCCAGCCCTTCGCCGGCCGCAAGATCCGCATAGGCACAAACCCACCTCCAAGATCTAGGCCTGGGCGGGCAGGGCAGAGATGGAGAGGACGAGCTCAAGCCAGACCGTGACGACAGGGTGCTCGAGGTCGAGATCGTCAGGAAGTTGACGACGACGAGACGAGGTCGCGCGGGTGGGGCGCGCACGGCGGCGATGGGAGGAACGAGGGCACGGGAGGACGGGGGATGTGGGCGGCGGCGGGGGACGGAGTCGGCCGGGTGCGGCGGTGACGGGACGGGTCGTAGGCGGGCGAGGAGTGGGCGACAGCGGCGGTGGTGGAACGAAGTCACGACGGGGGGCGTGCAGTGCGGGCGGTGGCGGTGGGGAAAGGAGTCGACTCCGAGGAAACCGCCACAGGATTTCTACCCCGGACGATATTAGGGGTGTGTTTGGCACAGCTGTGGCTGTGGCTGTGGCAGCTCCGGCTGTGGCTGTGCTGGTGAAGCGGATTTGAGGGTGAAGCTGAAACTGTTTTGTAAAAACGTTTGGCAAAACAGCTTCTCCCAGCTGTGTAACATGGATAGGAAGTTGAAATGTCCATAATGCCCTTCCCTCTTTTTTCTATTTCCTTTTTTTCTTTTTCTATTTTCATTTTCTTTTTCTATTTTCATTTTCTTTCCTATTATTTTTCCTTTTTTTTCTCTTTTCTTCTTATCCTTTCCTAGTATTTTTTTCTTTTCCCCTTTCTTTTATTTTCCCCTTTTTCTTTTTTCCTTCCTACTTTTTTTCTTTCACTTTTCTATTTTCCCCCACCTTATCCATTCTCTCATCTCCCCTCCGCCTCCCACTCTCTGCTCCCCTCCGCCTTGCGCCGCACCGCCCCTCCGAGCTCACCGCGGGTCGATCCCCACGGCGCCCACCAATGCGCCCGCCGCCGGCCCCCACTGCACTCGCTGCCGGCCGGCCCCCACCGCACTCGCCGCCGGCCGGTCCCCACAGCACTCGCCGCTGCCCTCACGGAGCTCGTCGCTCGTCAGTCGGCGGTGTGCACGTCGCCGGTTAGTCCCCAGCTCCAGTCTCCTCCGCGGGCCCTCTGGTCTCCGGTCACCCGCCTCCACCGTGCCCGCCGGACACCTCCGGCCTCCTCCAGCCGCACCGGCCGCCCGTGCCCTCCGCGCCCCTCGGCCTCCACCGCGCCGCCATCTCCTTCCTTCTCCGACCGCCGCCGACGCATCCCCGTCCTCCATGCGCCGCCGCCGACGCATCCCCGTCCTCCATGCGCCGCCATCGACGCCAGGAGGAGGATGCGTGCGCGGAGCCAGGGGTGTGGTGTGGGCCGAGTGGCATTTTTGTTGTTATTATCGCGATGTGGAGGGGCAATTTGGTAACCGCCGTTGGCAGACCCGCAGACGAAGCGGGCAAAGCTGGTCTTTTCTGCTGCGTGCTGTGGTTTCCGCTCTAGAGAGCGCGTAATGCGGGATGAGAGGCAGCGATTCTTGTGGGAAGCTGTTTTTTTCTTCCCTTTGGCACAGCTGTGCCAAAAACAGCTTCTTAAGCTGTTGCATAAGCTGTGCCAAAGGGACCCTAGGGCAGTCCCAATGATCTACGTAGGATGGTTTCTATCCCTAATAAATGAAGTGACACATCAGCATTTAGGTGACATGGCAGTGCAGTTAATGAAGAAAGAGGAGAAAATCAGAAGACTTCGTTTCTTCCGGGCGACTCGGCGTCCTCGCGCGAATCGAGACGCCAAGACTTCGCGAAATCGCCGTTGGGAAGACTAGGGTAGAGTCCTGCGGATCCGCTGTTCCCCCGTCGCCTCCCGCGCCGTCGCCTGCCCTCTCGCCGCGCGCTCCTCTCCCGCGCGCGCCGCCGCTTTCCCCCGCGCACGCTTTTTTTCCCGCTCGCTCCTCTCTCGTGCGCCGCCGCCGCTTTCCCCCGCGCGCCCCGCGTTTTTCTTCGGCAGGCCCGCGTGCGCCGCTTCTTTCTTCCCTCACGTGCCGCCCCTTTTCTTCCGCAGGCCCGCAGGCACCGCGCGCCGGACCTCCCTGCTGCTGTGGGCGCTGGGCAGCTGGCCATCAAATCCCTCCCAAATCCCTTTGAGTTGGCCACCAATCATCCCTCCAACCCCCCAAATCGTTTGGACATGAATCCATTGCGGCCGCCGTCCTCAAGTTCCAGGAAACGCAAGGCAGCGCAAGGCAGGGGTGCGCCTGCCTCTCTCCCCGCCCGATCTGCTACGGCCGCCGGTGGTACCGCCACCCCTGCTAATGGATTCAGTTCGGCCGCCGTTAATCCCGCTGCCATAGCTGCAACAACATCTCCAACACTTGGAAGTCTTCAATCTGCCGGTTTTCCTATGTGGTGCACAAGTTCCTTGCCGATGGGCTGCAGTCAAGGGTATGTTTTTTTCAGTGAACCATTCTTGGTACGATTCAATTAAGGTTGTCCCATGTTTGATTGTTCAGTGATAGTGACAGCATGTTGATTGTGACAGCATGTTGAAGCATGTTGACAGCAGGTTGGATTTATTATCTGCTACTAAATAAGTTTGAGGTCCTTTTAAAAATAAATTTTAGGTTCATATTGTTGGGAGAAAGAGATTAGACTTGTTTTTATTTTAGATGAAAGCTTTTGTGGATAGCTATTCTATATGGCCGTGCTTATATATTCATGACAGATATGAATAAATCAGTGATGAATAATTGTAGATATGTAATTGTAGATATGAAAAATCGATGTTGTGGTTTATTTGTTCAGGATGTTTCATTTAACAATTTTTATGATCACTTAGCATATGGAAGGCTTGTTAAATATTGATCTGAAACTAGATGCTCTTGATTGTTTTTCAGGATGTACCCACCAGGTGGGTTTACCAGTTTTCTCCAGTCAAACTGTAGTCCTGAAAATTCCCATTTAGTTGGGAATACAGCAAGCAGAGCTACAATTTCTCCATCTACTCCAAGTTTTCATGGAACCCCTGTAGGTGATAGCAATGCACAAGACAAAGAAACAATTAATGTTGATGAGGAAGACATTGTCGAAGATGGAAGGACTGAGAAGCGATTGAACTGGACAAAAGATGAAGACATTAGATTGGTAAGCAACCTATCTTAAATTGATTTTCGACTGATTCTAAAAAATTCTGCAGTGGTGTAAACTGAATTTGATTGTTTTCTAAATGTAGGCTTCAGCTTGGGTGCATAACTCAAAGGACCCGGTGGATCGAACTGATAGGAAGGTAGATCAATATTGGACTTCCGTGACTGAAGAATACAACAAAAGCACAGAAGGTTGCCGCAAGAGAAACCGGAACCAGCTAAAAATTCGTTGGGATCGGGTTAAGAAACCAATAGCTGAATTTCATGGTTGCTGGGTACAAATCAGTGGTGTATACAGAAGTGGTTATAGTGATGCCCAATTGATGGAAATGGCTGAAAAGAAGTATGCCTCTGAACATAATGACAAAGATTTCATGTTGAAGCATATATGGAAAGTTGTGAGAAACGAAAGGAAGTGGTCTGCTTATGTCAAGAATCTGAATCAGGGAAGTGGTTCCACTCATAAGAGGGCTGAAGTTGTTAATTTGGTAGATGATCCTAACATTCGTCCTATTGGACATAAGAAGGCTAAGGATGAGCGCTATGGAAAAAAGAAGGCTCCTGAAGCTTATTCAGCTATTAGTCATAAGCTAGACAAGTTCCTTGAAGTAACCACAGTGGCCATTAACGACCGTGAGAAGATGTCAGAGAAGCAGCAACAATTGGCAAATAGTAAGGTTGAAGCTGCTAGGTTGAATGCTCAGGTAGCAGAAAAACAACTTAAGTGTAAAATGCTAGACACTTACAGAGAGTTGCTGGTAGCACCAACAACTAATATGGATGCTTTTGCTTTGGCTGAGAGGGAGAAAGCATTGGAGAGTATGAGATTAGCCTTATTTGCTACAACTAATTAAGGTATTTTGTAAATACTAATTGTGAAATAGCAGTATCTATTTCTAATACTGTACTGAAATTTATTTGCTTTGTGACAGAACCTTCTCCAGAAGTTGCATGTTGGTGTCTGCTGTGAAACTGAAACTGTCAAAACTTGTTCCAGGGGTAAGTAAGCTCTCTGTCAAAACTTCTTAGTGCACCACTACTTGGTATGAAACTGAACTATTTATTTTTTAGTGCACCACTATTTCTTAGTGTAAACTCAGCCCACTACAGAACATCTCGTGTGCATATAAGCACCACCAGTAGTCCTATATCGACCTGTAGTTCTCCTCTTTGCCTACTCCAAATGTCTCAAGAGCCACCGAGTGATGCTGAACAACTCCAAGAAGATTTGATTGAGCATATTTGGCAAAAGTTTGGTCATAAATATAACCAAAATAATTAGGTATATATCTTTGTGTGCAAACATTGCATCTTTGTGTGGAAATAATACTGATGTTGATTCATGTTTTTTAATATTCATTTGTTTACTGTATGCTTAACCTGTTTTGTCCTTGCAAATGGATGCTGACTAATGTTGCCTGTTTTATCCTTACAGATGGATGCTGATGGATGATGATGGCTGATGGATACTGATTGATGTTGATCATGGTGTGCAATTGAGATGCTGTCATGAGACCTGATAATGCCTCATTATTTTATACTTGCCTAGCTATATGAACTTATGAGACTTGCCTATTTATCTTTATGAACTATATATGCTACATGTTTATCTTTCTTTCTGGATTGCTATTATTTATTAATACGGTTCTGGATACAAAGTTATGGGCTGCTATATGAATCTGGGATATGGTTGTGGAAAAGTGTTTTGGTTCTGCCACATTTTTTTGGTAGATGCTTCCACTTTTTTTTTCTATGCATATCATATTATCATGAACTCTATTTCTGGATGCCAACTATATGTGGTACATGTTATATCAAGCGTTGTACTTGTGCAGGGTGTACAGCACGTGAGAGTGCAAGAGCAGATGTGGCTGCGTGTGGCAGCATGTGTTCTACAGAATGATTTGCCACAACTAATTTATCTAGCTTGTGTGCTGCATTTAAGTCATTTGTGTCACAATGATTAGTATAGAAACCAAGCTGTTGGGGAGAGTGGTTTCTATTTACATTAACTCCTCTTTTTCTCTCTTGGAAACTCCTCCAAGAAACTCCCCATTGGGAATGCCCTTAGCCCGCGCGGGACGTGGGAGGACCCGGAAAAAACCAGCTAAAAAACCGGTGCGGGAGCTTGGGACGGCCAGGATTCGGCTCGCGGGATGGCTCGGGTATGGAATAACTATTCCATACCCAGGGTATAAAATATAAATACCCTCTATATATATATATATATATATATATATATATATATATATATATATATATCGCGCGAGGTTAAAATGCAACAAGGTGCATTCTGTATAGCAAATGCACAGATCCCGCAGTTGCAACCAATTGCGACATCTGGACTAAGACGATTGCAACATTCTACCATACTAATTGCAACTCGACGGAAAAGCATTTTGTACAACAACTGCACATGCTCCCATAGTTAGAAATGTGCAACTGCACCAATTGCAACTAGATGGACCAGTTGAAATTTGATGCAGACCAATTGCAATTTGATGCAGACCAATTGCAATCAGACCCAACAAGATGCAACTAGGTGCTAAAGCTCTGCGTAAACCAATTGCAACACTGAGACTAGACCAATTGCAACCATGACACTATACTGATTGCAACTTGACAGAACTAATTGCAACAGATCTGACCCATTACAACTCGAGATGAACTAATTGCGACTAGACCACCCAATTGCAACCCGACGCGAACCAATTGCAACCAAAGTCAGTCCAGTTGCAACTGAGCAAGAATCAGTTGCAATCAGGGTGGGTGCATTCCCTATACAAAATGCACCTAGGTTTATAGCAAAACACTATATATATATATATATATATATAATATATATATAATATAATATATATATGAATTTAGAAAAAATATGAATTTAGAAAAGCAAAAATGACCTTCAATTTGTAATGAAAGGGGACATATGAAAGTTTCAGAACTGAGATAGATACAAACTATGGACCTCGAACAACTAGAAGCCTAGAATAGGAATATAGTAGCATCTTTCAAGTTTTAGTTTTGGCAACTATTTTATACACTATATTTGTATATGTTTTAAAAGTCAAGACATTATATATATTAAAGTATGTTCTGAACTGAGATATATACCCATATGATTTTCTCGAATACTTAACTATACAAGTTTCTTATAGCTTAGTGTTTAAAAGTTATGGTTTGTAAATGTATCATGCTAAATTGTCAATTATTTTTTGTGGAGGGAACATTCATTGAGGGACATGGGTACCCACAAGTCCCCACCGACCAGGATACGATGAGCCCACTCGGCCATACCGTGCGAGCCAAGGCGTGAAGTCTCGTGCGCAAGCTATGAGGCAAGGTGAACTGATTCTACCCAGATATCACGGGATACTTGTTAACCGACTCATATTATTTTCCTTGCAACAACCAACTAGGATTAGATCCTATCTGACTTTTAACCCTAGGTCGTCTGCCCTATATAAAGTGGTTAGGGGCACTCGACCCAACATACATCTACATGTCAAATACAAGCAATACAATCCATGGGAACACAACGAAGGGTATTACTCTCCAAAAGTCTGTTGTATAGTAAAACACTACATATACGTCTTACCATTCAAGTTCTTGGTTTCACGATCCCTTTCTCCTACAAATCCACCACCTGGGTACCTCTTAGGTGAACTGCTGGCCACCAAAACTTACAGTTAGCTCTCCAAGTAGGGAAGGTCATGTGATCCTCTCCAGCGAGGTCTATGGTGTCTCGCCCTGACGTCATCTTCCCCGAGAGCATGAAGAATTTCCTTGCCAACCTGACCCAAGTTCGCTTTAATTTGGGAGCATGCTGATGGACTCCGACTCCACCACCGACCTGGTGTCCGCCGTCAGCTCGCTGTAACACCAAGTGTTTCTTGAACTCTACAAGGGCCATCAAGATGTTAATGAATACATTCGGAGAAAATTGAGGTATTATGAGCATGAGTGCGAGTTTGGGTGAAATTTGACCAAAATTTCAAATAAACGGACAAACTTGGAAAATTTTGATACAATATGAAAATAATAAGTTGAAAGTGTTTGAAACTTAGGTCAATCAACTTTGATGGCAAACTCAAGTCATAAGTATCTCAATTTGGTAATTAAAGTTATTAATTTGACTACACTACTCCAAATTTGAATATACCAAGTCTGCAAGCTATGGGTTACAAATGACAACAGTTCTTTGTTTAGTTGTGTGAAAAGGAGGTGTGATGAATAATGGATGAATAGTGAAATTTTGGTGGGAGGTGTGGAGGTGTTTAGTTGGGTGAAAAAGTAGTGGGGATGTGATGGAGTGAATAGTGAATTTTAGAAGGTGTTTGGATGGGTGAAAAGAGGATGAAAAGTGTGTATGAATAGTATTGAAATAGTGTTTTTTTTAGAGAAGATGTGATGGATGTGATGGAGGTGAATAGTGAAGGGTGAGAGAAGATGTGAGGATATGAGCGAAATGATGTGAATAGTGGAAATTGAAATGGAGATATTTAGTTGGGTGAAAAAGTGGTGGTGGATGTGATAGATGTGATGGGATGAATAGAAAATTTATCACCCTTTTCACCCAAGTGAATAGGGTCAAAAAATGAAGGATATGCAGTTTTGATGCTTAACTGACAAACTGAATGGTTAATAAATCTGTCAACACGAAAAACTAGTGTTGAGGGCTCAACTTTGGGTTCGATTTCTGGATAATGGTTCATCTAAGCTCTTGATGGTTTTGGGTTAGAAATGATCTTGGTTCATCTAAGCTCTTGATGATTTCTGGATAATGGTTCATCTAAGCTCTTGATGTTAAGGAAAAAATATTTTTTAAAGGAATCTCAAAGTTTGTAAATCATCAATGTTTTGGATGTTTACTAATGAACTGAATGACAGGGGACATTACTTTCTCGGGAAACTCTATAATCTTTAGTGGTGCAACTTTGTCCTTTGCTAGGTGGAGACTGTTTTCTAGGGAAAAATTTGCTCTTATCCTGCATAGAGCAAAGCATCCCTCAAACCATTTCAAATGGCGGTAACTCTTCATCACATTTTCAAAAAATTATAACTATTTTGTATTAACTCGAGTGAATATAAGCTTTATACAAACATTGCAGATCTCAATGGGATATACAACTTTGTAGTTCAAACATTTTTCATTTGGAATCATCTTCGTGCCCAAATAATCCATTGTAATGTTCATATCTAATAAATCAGAGGAATTACGCTTTCCTGGGCAGCATATTTTCAAAAAAAACATAACTATTTCATAAAAACTGAGATGGAGATTAAATATTTGTCATTTAGAACCATCTTTATGCTCAAATAATCAATGCAATCCTTAGATCTAAAATTTAAATTTTAGATCCAAGCGTTATGTCGATTATTTGAGCACAAAGATGAATTCAAATGAAAAATGTTTGATCTACAAAGTTCTAGACTTGTCCATGTCTACAATTTCTCTGGAAAACTTATCAGCATACAAGTTCATATGAAGTAGTTACGATTTTTTGAAGATGTGTCGGGAAGTTACAACCATTTGAAACGGTGGTTTACTTACTGCCTGTTCATTCGGCGGTTTTTCCAGGAAAGCGCTTTGTGAAACAATGGCTTACTGCCATTTCATACGGCGGTTGAGGGTTACTTTTGCACATTTTCGTTAGGCTCGATTATTTTTTTAAAATCATAAAAACATAAAATTTAAAATTTAAAAAAAATTCAGGATCTGATGTGGCTGTACTTTCGTTACAATTTGGCTCGTTGCAAAATATTTAACTAGGTGATACCCCGCGCGTTGCTGCGAGAATTGTTTAAACAAAATTTTAAAGTGCAATGTAAAAGTAGGAACACCAAAGTGATTACATGACAACATTCTTTTGTAAATAACATTATACATGAAAGCATGATAATATTGTTGAGAGAAACCCATTCTAAATTATTGATCCTACATTTTTCTCTACTACGGGAGTTTTGTGACATGCTACTCACAAAGACATGATATTAGCCACAGAAAGTCGGTTGAAGACATAAATATATGATGTCGTGGATGGTGACACGGCATATAGTGGGTGGTGACGTAGTAAGCTTACATGTTGAGAGAAATTTATACATGACTTTTAGTGGGTTCCATCTATATAGTTGTATATGATAACACAGCAAGGCCCATGGGCTGATTTCTATGGGTCAAGCCAATTCTGAATTTTTTTATATATTTTTTCTTTCGATTTTCCAACAATAAATGTTGCAAATAAAATTTAGCGGATCTATACACCTGCCGTTGTGTGACACGGTGGCAGGAGCCAGACGCCATGCCACATTGCGGCAGGGGAACCCCATCGCCGTTCCACACGGCGGTAGGGCGTGCCGCCAACGGTCAGGTGGCCCGGGGTGCCCTGCCAGTGGGCCAGGGCACCTACCGTCGTGCCACACGGCGGTTGGATCCCTACCGCCGTGTGGCATGGCAGCAGGACGCAGCCGCCGTGCCACACGGCGGCAGCCTCAGCCCTATATAAGGAGGTCGAGGCTGCCGCCGTCGGCCTTCTCTCTCCCTCGTCTTCGCTTGCTTTTGAAGTTTCCGGAGCACTTCAGACCTAGGTATGTTTCTAACTATACCTAGTTTAGTTAGTGGTGCCTCCCCACCATGGGTTCTCTGTGGTGCCTCCGGAAGGTAGTTCACCATGCTTATTGTTTTATTCGCTTAATTACCATCTTAGTTCGACAGAATTAACTTTTCCTTTTGTCGACAACACACTTGCGCTGGGGGGCTGTAACGCCCGTGTTTTTAGCCCTAATAAATCACCTGCTAAATCACACGTGTTTTCAAAACTTTTCCGCTGAGCTCGATTGTCTCCTCAAAACCCCGATCATCTTTTCCCTCCCTCCTTCCCTCGGCGCGCGTGCCGCGAATCCCGCCGGCACCGCCCATCCCGCCCGCCATCACTCGAGCCACCGCCGCCCTCCGCGTCGTGTCGCACAGCACAGCTGCAGCGCCGCTGTCGGCCACCTCGCCGGGAATCCCGAGCCCGCCATGGTCCCGCCAGCCGGCCTGCTCCACTGCCGACACCGCACCAGCCCGCGAAGTGCTCGAACCCGGGAGATTTCCGCCGAAAAATCTTTTCTTTCCCTCTCCTAATTTTCCTAGGATTTTCTCTTAATTCTTTTCCCTTCTCCTTTTTCTTTTCTCTTCTTATTCTTTTCTCTTTTTTTCCCTTTTCCTTTTCTCTTTTTTTTTCCTTCCCTCTTTTTTTTCCCTCCTTCTTCCTTCGGCCCGGCGCCCCTGCACCTGGCCCGCGCCGCTGCTCGGTACGCCGCCCCCTCACCCGAACGTCCGACTTCCCCCTCCTTCTTCAACCTCGGGCCCGCACCCCCTAGCCTCCCCTGCTCGCTTCCAAGCACGCCGCGCCAAGCCACAGGCCGGCCTAGCCACGCCGCAGCAAGGCACGCTACCATCGCACGCGCGCGCCGCGACGCCGGCGCACGGCTGCCGCGCCCTCGCCGCAGACCGCGTGGCCGCCGCGTACCTCGCCCACGCCTGCGCTGCCCTCTACCGTCGCATCACCGGCCCTGCGACCGCGGACCGCCGGTCACTGACCCGCGGACGCTGCTGCCGCGCTGCCCGAAGCGTCGCGTCGCCGGCCCCGCACTGCCGGCCCCGCGACGAGACCACTCCTCTGCTGCTTCCCCCGGGCATGCCCTCCCCTGCCCGAGCACGAGCTCGACGCTCGCCACGCCACGCCTCCCGCGCACCGCGCGCGACGCGCCAGGCCGCGCAGGCCGTGCCAGCCGGCGCCCCCGGCCACGCCCGCGCGCACCACGCCGCACACGCGCGCCGGCCCTGCACTGCTGCCGCGACGCGTCGCGTCGCCGGCCCTGCGCCCCTGCAACACGCCACGCCTGGCCCCCCCTGCCCCGCGCTGCCGTCCGCCGCGCCGGCCGTGACGCGACCGCACGCTGCCGCGGCCGCATTAACTCCGCCGCGGCCGCCACGCCGGCCACACCGCCGCAAGCCGTCACCCGCTCCGCGTGACCACCGCTGCGCCGCGCCTTGCCGTGTTCCCCTGCCCGCGCACCCGCGCGCGCAGGCGCCGGCCGCCCAGCTGCGCCGCAAGGCGCGCGTCGCGCCGCGCGCACCGCACTGACCGACGCGTCGCGTCGCCAGCCCCGCGGCCGCCTGCCCGAGCCGTCCCATCACCCCTGCTGCACTGGGCCGCGAGGTGACCGTGCACTGCTGAGCGTTGCGGCCGCCTTTACTCCACCGCGCCGAGCGGCCACCTCGCCGGAACTCGTCGCGACGCCATTCAAGGCCAGCACCGCGGCCCACCCTGCCGAGCCGCCCGCCGGGTCGCCGAGGGGATATTTCCTCCCCGAACCGCCTTAAGCCGCCTATATATAGCCCCCGGGCCTCCTCGCCGTCCCTCACCTCACCACCGAGCCCCCACAGCCCTCCCTTGCTCCACCACCGCCACCATTTGCGCCACCGCCGCTAACCTCCGCCGCCGCCCTTTCCTCGCCGCGGAGCCACCTGCACAGGCCGTCCCCGACCAAGGTGAGAGCCGGGATAGGTAGCCCTCGTCCCCCTCTCCGTTTTCCCCCTATCCCCGGCCGCCGCCGACCCCCGGGGCGCCGCCGCCGCCGTCGGCCGAAGCCGCCCTGCCTCCCTCCCCTGTTCTGGATCGGGGGAGAGAAGAAGGGCACTTTTGCCCAAAGCCCCCTAGCCTTTCTTCTTATTCCGAGCCCTTCTCTATCTCTAACTCTCTCTCCCTCTTATTCCAAAACAGCCCCTAGGTTAATAGTTAATTACGAATTAAACCCTGTTCATCCTTAAGCAGTTTACAACCAGGTCCTTAACCAAGTTTACACTTTTATAATCGAGCCCTTTTGCCATTAGCGGAAATTACCAATAGGTCCTTATATTCTTAATTAACCCTAAACACCCCCTTTAACCCATCTTTTCATGTGCGATTTTTATCTCAAATCATGCCCAAAATTCATCACACCCGTCCCGGGTATACCCCTACCGATCCATCATCCAAACCCCCTAAATAACGTTTATTCCTCTATTTTATCCACTTATTTTCCTCGAGCTCAGCCGGAAAAATTGTGTGTGCTTGTATTGATTGCATGCTTGCTTGTGTGTGCCGTAGCCGACGAAGTAAACAAGGAAGAGTACCGCGAGCCAGAGTTTGGAGCCGACTACTGCGAGCAGGAGCCCGAGGTCCCGAACGCCGAGCCGGCACTCCCCGAAGACTTCGAAGACGGCAAGTTCAATCTCATCCTTTGATGCATGCTTTAATCCCAGTTTTATAAATACAACCCTATGACCCGTTTTATAAATTGCATATTGTTTTACTGTTAAAACCCGGTAGGATAGCCACCTTGATTGCTATGATTGATCTTTGATTGCCCTAAATGATTTCTTTAAAATGTGTGAGTGCTTTAAAAATGGGAATGGGATATTTTGGAAAGTGAGTAAAGAACTGGGTAGACGGGATGGACGCGTGTGTCAGGAGTATGGGTGAGCTCGTACCTTTGTGGTTGAGCGTGTTGGAGATGTCCATCTTGTCGTTAAGGACCGGGTTGCGTGACATCTCACCTGGCCCAATTATCGTACTACCACTCGACCGTTGTATGTGGCAACGGCTTAGCATAAATCCCACTAGTTAATCTACTTGCCATCAGGAGTGCGGGTGAGCAGCGGGAGATCAAGGAGTAGGGGTACGATCTGTGTGAGGTACACCCTGGATATGTGAGATAACCCTTGGTTGCTCCCGTGGTGGCTCGTAGGGTTAGCTAAGGTGGGTAATGGCTTTGATAGGATCCGCGCCGACACTAAGGTGTTCGTGTGGCGGTACCCTACTTGTGGGTAAAGATGTACAACCTCTGCAGAGTGTAAAACCTATTCGAATAGCCGTGTCCACGGTATTGGACGAGTCACGGTGGGGTCACAAAACTAGTGTTTGGGTTTGGGATGTTTTCATGGTGTGAGTTGTTTTCTGGAAAAGTGTGTGGCTGTGTGCCTGGGCTACTGCGGACGGGGAGTCCGGTAGTCTTCATTTGGTTTTCACAAAACAACTGAGTTATAAAAATTGTTTGCGAAAACCTTTTCGAAAGCAAACCCCTGCATGAGTAAATGTGTTTGTAAAATAAACCTTATCCTGATCCTTGATATATCCTGTGCATGATCTGCTTATTAACCCCTCCGTGGGTGGGGTTGAACTTGTTGAGTACGCATGTACTCACCCTTGCTTGATTAACTGTTTTTCAGAGGAGGATCCCGACTTCGTTCCCGAAGACGTCGAGTAGGTCGCTGTCCTGCACCCAACCCGTGCCTGTGGATTCAGGGTCGCCACAGAGAGCTTCCATGGCGTGGTACTCTGATGAGGCCTTAGAAGCCTTCGCTATCGTAGTTTGGTCTTTAGCTTTTGTGTTGTTTCTCGTGGCAATGGCGCTTCTGTGCCCACTATGCCGCCGTGATGTAAGGGACTGAACCACCTGTTGTAATAAATGGGTTGCCAGCCTCCTGGGACTGGTATTTATGTCACATTTAGTCACCTCTGATGAGGGGACGCTTCAGGTGGTATCAGAGCCGTAGGTTGGCCGTAGGACGCGACCCCTAGGATACGAGACCTCCTCTGGCCCCTCTTTAATCTTTCCTTTGCTTAGCTCACCTTTTCACAAATCTTTACCTTGATCCTTGCCTGATTCCAGATGGCTAACCCCGAATGGAACGGAGGAGTCTGCCCTGTCCAGCCTGGTCTCCCTAACCTACTGCTACTCAGCCTAGAGCGCATCGGAGTAAGGGACCCACCGGAGTACCTCTATCGGGAGTATGAACTCAGAAGCACCTTTCGGTGTGAGGTGATGATTTTCGTGTCTAGGAGCACGTTGTACCCCGATGTGAGCCCCTGGTACACCAAAACCACCGGGTATCGCTTCGCCGACACCTACCACAAGGCCGCCCGAAAAGCCCTTCGCCATCTGCGAGTGATCTATAAGCACCACCTCCGTCAGACCCCAATGGGATTCTTTCCGCCTGCTGGAGGAAGAGGTCGTTCATGGATCGCCCGGATGAGGAGACTTGGACGCGAAGAAGAAGAGCTAGAGGACACAGTTTCTCACCTATCCATCTACCTCACCGGCCTAGATAAGCTTTACCGTGAAACAGCAGCACAACTGAAGGAGCAAACTCGCGGAGCAGAAGGAGCAGAAAAAGCATTAATAGCGCAAACTGAGAAGGTGGTAAAAGCCGAAGAAAAAGCAGAGATTGACCAAAGAGCCTACGAGGGTTTATGGCAGGCCTTTGCTAAAGCTCGTGAGGAAGCACGTCAAGCCGAGGAGCGAGCTGCACGAGCTCGAGCAGATCTACGGAGCCTAATTAACTCAAGTGGAACCAAAAATGGGTGGATATCAGAAGAAGAAGAAGAAGAACCCATGGAAACCCATTGGGATAAAGGCACCCAGACCGAGGACGTGATATTGGAGCAATGCCTTCCACCGAAGAAGCGTTGCATTCAGCCTGAGGAAGAATCCCCATAAGAAGAGTATGGAGTGCCTAGGCTAGAGCTATCGTCATAATAATAAGTGTACCCCTGAGGAGTGTACCCAATCTTTGTGAATAAATAAAACTATCTATCTTTTGTACCCTACCCTTTGCACAGCTTGTTCAACTCTACCTTTGTTTCCAGATGGCCGAAGATGGATGGACCCAAGGCGTGTGCCAGGAGGAGCCTGGTTTTGCTCGCCTTCTTATCAACTCCCTGGAGCGCCTCGGTATCACTGAGCGCCCAAGGTGCTACAGTAGAGAGTACGAGCAACTCGGCACTTTTCGCTGTAGGGTGGTCCTCTCCATCGCCAGAAGCACCCGCTACCCCAACGTCGAGCCGTGGCGCGTGACCGCCACAGGTTTTCGACATCGGGATACCTATCCCTTGGCCCTCCGGAAAACTCTCCGTTACCTGTGCAGGATCTACGAGGAACACCTCGTCCCCACACCGATGAGGTATTTTCCTCCCGCCATCAGAACCCCAGTTTGGCAGGCCCGCATGAGAAACCTGGAACGACGCCGCCACCAAGAAGACCTGCTTTACCACGTAGTTGCCTACCTTGTCTCCCTGGATAAGCTCTTCGATGACCAAACCAAGCACTTGAGGGAGCAAATCAGTCGGGCCGAGCAAGCTGAAGTCACAGTGAGGATGCACCAAGTCCGAGTGGCCCAAGCAGAAGCAAGGACCGCAGCCGCCATAAGCAGTGAAGCCGTTGCCCATGAAAGCCTCAGGCGAATCCAGGACCAACGCATACAGGAATGGACCAACAGTGGAACACCCGTTCCGGCCGTTGGAGAAGCACAAGTCCTAGTTGGGACACCCCTTATAGGATGGGGAGGAGTTCCTGAGATCCCAACGCCGTCTGTAGCTGCCGAGCAACCAACATCAACCGCCGAAGAAGGAACTTCCGCCCAGCCCCAAGAGAACGGGAACCCCCAGGATGATGACGGTGATGAGCTGCTCATTCCACTGGAAGCACACTCCGCCCCGGAAGGTGGCTCGCCCCGCGAGTAGCATGCCCCAGAATCCCTTGCCAAGGAATGAAGCCGCGTTGGTCCAAGCTTAGAGTCGCCCCCTTAGCTTTTGTCGTAGTGCCTTGTCGTGTAGTGTACCAGCGTTGTACCAGTCGAGTAGATCGGGATGTATCCTCCTCTCATGGTTGAAATGAAGTTGTTTGTGCTTGTGTGTCATGTGTGCTTGTTGTGTGCTTGATGGCAGGAGTCAGATCCTGTCTTTTCAAAAGCCCGTCTTAATCAACTTAAACATCACCTAAAATCTCATAGAAACCCGCGCCCCTACAGATGGTTTCAAGGCGCCCCGCCGGGAGCTTCCAAGGCTCCGGTCGTATGGACCCAAATGCGGAAGGATCGCATGCAGAACGAAGGGAGCACCCTAACGACCAAGAAGTGTATCAGGACGAAAATGGAGGAGAAAACATGGTTCCGCCTCCACCACCACCTGCCGTAGACCTGGCGCAAGTATTGGCTAACCAGACCCTGTTGCTGGAAGCCATAGCCAATGCCATCACCCGCCCAAAGCCCCGTGTTCTGGGCATGAATGAGAAACTGATAGAATTTCTCCGGACAAAGCCACCCACGTTTGGCGGATCCGTGAATCCCTTGGATGCAGATGACTGGCTAAGGGCCATCCTGAGGGAACTAGAGCCATTCAACTGTGAGGATCGAGACAAGGTGCTGTTGGCCACTCACCAGCTCACTGGAACAGCCTTAGCCTGGTGGGAAAACTACTGTGCAGCGGCCAAAGATCCCTCCGCCATCACTTGGGATGAGTTCGTGGAAGAGTTTCGTCGCTACCACATCCCAGAAGCTACACTGAAGCGCAAGGCAGATGAGTTCCGTGAACTCCGCCAGGGCAACAAGTCCGTGGAGGAATACACTTATCAGTTCATAGAGCTGGCTCGTTATGCCCCAGAAGAAGTGGACAAGGACTCCAAGAAGCAGGAGATGTTCAAGAAGGGCTTGACTCCGGAGCTAAGGACTCTGCTTACCCCTCAGATCTACCCTGATTTCAACACGCTTATGAACATGGCCATCCTCACAGAAAGAGCCAAAGCAGAAGAGAAGAAAGAAAACAAGCGCAAGTTCATGGAGCACAAGGCTCAACAGCAGGAACGTTCCCAGAGGCAGAGAAGCTTCGGACACCCCATGTCCAGATTCCAAGCCCCCATGCAGTACAGAACCCAGTCACAAGCCACGGGCTCTCAAGGCCCCAGAACCCAGTTCAAACCGTACAACAACCAGAACACCATGAAGCCTCCACAGAGCAACACTAGCCAGGTCACTGCCAACAACAACAACAACAACTCCAGGGTGTGTTTCAACTGCCGTGAGACCGGACACTTCATCGCCAACTGCCCATATGCCAAAAAGCCAACAGCTTCAGCCTTCTCCAACTCAGTGAATGGGCCGAGACCGGTTGTATCTGGAGCCAACCGCGTGCCAGTTCGCAGCAACAACAACAACTTCGGCAATAACAACCAGCAGATGAGGCAGCCCCAGCAGTCTTATGGACGAGCCCGCGTCAACCACATCAACGCACAGGAGGCTCAAGAAGCACAAGGCGTAGTGCTCGGTGAGTTCCTGGTCAGCTCAGTCTTGGCAACCATATTATTCGATTCAGGAGCATCACATTCGTTCATATCTTCAAGTTTTGTGGAAAAGCATAATATACCTACAGTACTACTAAAAGCGCCCCTGTTAACCCGAACACCCGGAGGTGACATCAAGTGTCAACTGGGTTGCTCCCGGGTGAGAATAATTTTAAGTGGGGTAGAGTTCCTAGCGGACCTGGTAGTACTGAAGTCCAGAGGGATAGATGTGATTCTTGGATGGATTGGTTAACCCATCACCATGGCCTTATAAGTTGTGCCGATAAGGTAGTACACCTAACCAACCCAGATGGAGTGCAAGTAACCTGCTGTACCCGAGGAAGCAGACCAGACATAATGGTTTTTAGCATAGAAACCAGATCCCTAGGAGAAGTCCCAACAGTAAGGGAGTATCAGATGTGTTCCCTGAAGAACTCCCCGGAATGCCACCAGATAGGGATATAGAGTTTGTCATCGACCTCATCCCTGGAACCTCTCCCTTAGCCAAGAGACCCTATAGGATGGCAGCCCCCGAGTTGGCAGAGTAGAAGAAGCCACGTGGGAGCGAGAAGACGCGCTGAAGAAAGAGTTTCCCCACTTGTTTAAGAACTAGCCGAATCTCGAGGACGAGATTCATTTTAAGTGGGGTAGGTTTGTAACGCCCGTGTTTTTAGCCCTAATAAATCACCTGCTAAATCACACGTGTTTTCAAAACTTTTCCGCTGAGCTCGATTGTCTCCTCAAAACCCCGATCATCTTTTCCCTCCCTCCTTCCCTCGGCGCGCGTGCCGCGAATCCCGCCGGCACCGCCCATCCCGCCCGCCATCACTCGAGCCACCGCCGCCCTCCGCGTCGTGTCGCACAGCACAGCTGCAGCGCCGCTGTCGGCCACCTCGCCGGGAATCCCGAGCCCGCCATGGTCCCGCCAGCCGGCCTGCTCCACTGCCGACACCGCACCAGCCCGCAAAGTGCTCGAACCCGGGAGATTTCCGCCGAAAAATCTTTTCTTTCCCTCTCCTAATTTTCCTAGGATTTTCTCTTAATTCTTTTCCCTTCTCCTTTTTCTTTTCTCTTCTTATTCTTTTCTCTTTTTTTCCCTTTTCCTTTTCTCTTTTTTTTTCCTTCCCTCTTTTTTTCCCTCCTTCTTCCTTCGGCCCGGCGCCGCTGCTCGGTACGCCGCCCCCTCACCCGAACATCCGACTTCCCCCTCCTTCTTCAACCTCGGGCCCGCACCCCCCTAGCCTCCCCTGCTCGCTTCCAAGCACGCCGCGCCAAGCCACAGGCTGGCCTAGCCACGCCGCAGCAAGGCACGCTACCATCGCACGCGCGCGCCGCGACGCCGGCGCACGGCTGCCGCGCCCTCGCCGCAGACCGCGTTGCCGCCGCGTACCTCGCCCACGCCTGCGCTGCCCTCTACCGTCGCATCACTGGCCCTGCGACCGCGGACCGCCGGTCACTGACCCGCGGACGCTGCTGCCGCGCTGCCCGAAGCGTCGCGTCGCCGGCCCCGCACTGCCGGCCCCGCGACGAGACCACTCCTCTGCTGCTTCCCCCGGGCAAGCCCTCCCCTGCCCGAGCACGAGCTCGACGCTCGCCACGCCACGCCTCCCGCGCACCGCGCGCGACGCGCCAGGCCGCGCAGGCCGTGCCAGCCGGCGCCCCCGGCCGCGCCCGCGCGCACCACGCCGCACACGCGCGCCGGCCCTGCACTGCTGCCGCGACGCGTCGCGTCGCCGGCCCTGCGCCCCTGCAACACGCCACGCCTGGCCCCCCCTGCCCCGCGCTGCCGTCCGCCGCGCCGGCCGTGACGCGACCGCACGCTGCCGCGGCCGCATTAACTCCGCCGCGGCCGCCACGCCGGCCACACCGCCGCAAGCCGTCACCCGCTCCGCGTGACCACCGCTGCGCCGCGCCTTGCCGTGTTCCCCTGCCCGCGCACCCGCGCGCGCAGGCGCCGGCCGCCCAGCTGCGCCGCAAGGCGCGCGTCGCGCCGCGCGCACCGCACTGACCGACGCGTCGCGTCGCCAGCCCCGCGGCCGCCTGCCCGAGCCGTCCCATCACCCCTGCTGCACTGGGCCGCGAGGTGACCGTGCACTGCTGAGCGTTGCGGCCGCCTTTACTCCACCGCGCCGAGCGGCCACCTCGCCGGAACTCGTCGCGACGCCATTCAAGGCCAGCACCGCGGCCCACCCTGCCGAGCCGCCCGCCGGGTCGCCGAGGGGATATTTCCTCCCCGAACCGCCTTAAGCCGCCTATATATAGCCCCCGGGCCTCCTCGCCGTCCCTCACCTCACCACCGAGCCCCCACAGCCCTCCCTTGCTCCACCACCGCCACCATTTGCGCCACCGCCGCTAACCTCCGCCGCCGCCCTTTCCTCGCCGCGGAGCCACCTGCACAGGCCGTCCCCGACCAAGGTGAGAGCCGGGATAGGTAGCCCTCGTCCCCCTCTCCGTTTTCCCCCTATCCCCGGCCGCCGCCGACCCCCGGGGCGCCGCCGCCGCCGTCGGCCGAAGCCGCCCTGCCTCCCTCCCCTGTTCTGGATCGGGGGAGAGAAGAAGGGCACTTTTGCCCAAAGCCCCCTAGCCTTTCTTCTTATTCCGAGCCCTTCTCTATCTCTAACTCTCTCTCCCTCTTATTCCAAAACAGCCCCTAGGTTAATAGTTAATTACGAATTAAACCCTGTTCATCCTTAAGCAGTTTACAACCAGGTCCTTAACCAAGTTTACACTTTTATAATCGAGCCCTTTTGCCATTAGCGGAAATTACCAATAGGTCCTTATATTCTTAATTAACCCTAAACACCCCCTTTAACCCATCTTTTCATGTGCGATTTTTATCTCAAATCATGCCCAAAATTCATCACACCCGTCCCGGGTATACCCCTACCGATCCATCATCCAAACCCCCTAAATAACGTTTATTCCTCTATTTTATCCACTTATTTTCCTCGAGCTCAGCCGGAAAAATTGTGTGTGCTTGTATTGATTGCATGCTTGCTTGTGTGTGCCGTAGCCGACGAAGTAAACAAGGAAGAGTACCGCGAGCCAGAGTTTGGAGCCGACTACTGCGAGCAGGAGCCCGAGGTCCCGAACGCCGAGCCGGCACTCCCCGAAGACTTCGAAGACGGCAAGTTCAATCTCATCCTTTGATGCATGCTTTAATCCCAGTTTTATAAATACAACCCTATGACCCGTTTTATAAATTGCATATTGTTTTACTGTTAAAACCCGGTAGGATAGCCACCTTGATTGCTATGATTGATCTTTGATTGCCCTAAATGATTTCTTTAAAATGTGTGAGTGCTTTAAAAATGGGAATGGGATATTTTGGAAAGTGAGTAAAGAACTGGGTAGACGGGATGGACGCGTGTGTCAGGAGTATGGGTGAGCTCGTACCTTTGTGGTTGAGCGTGTTGGAGATGTCCATCTTGTCGTTAAGGACCGGGTTGCGTGACATCTCACCTGGCCCAATTATCGTACTACCACTCGACCGTTGTATGTGGCAACGGCTTAGCATAAATCCCACTAGTTAATCTACTTGCCATCAGGAGTGCGGGTGAGCAGCGGGAGATCAAGGAGTAGGGGTACGATCTGTGTGAGGTACACCCTGGATATGTGAGATAACCCTTGGTTGCTCCCGTGGTGGCTCGTAGGGTTAGCTAAGGTGGGTAATGGCTTTGATAGGATCCGCGCCGACACTAAGGTGTTCGTGTGGTGGTACCCTACTTGTGGGTAAAGATGTACAACCTCTGCAGAGTGTAAAACCTATTCGAATAGCCGTGTCCACGGTATTGGACGAGTCACGGTGGGGTCACAAAACTAGTGTTTGGGTTTGGGATGTTTTCATGGCGTGAGTTGTTTTCTGGAAAAGTGTGTGGCTGTGTGCCTGGGCTACTGCGGACGGGGAGTCCGGTAGTCTTCATTTGGTTTTCACAAAACAACTGAGTTATAAAAATTGTTTGCGAAAACCTTTTCGAAAGCAAACCCCTGCATGAGTAAATGTGTTTGTAAAATAAACCTTATCCTGATCCTTGATATATCCTGTGCATGATCTGCTTATTAACCCCTCCGTGGGTGGGGTTGAACTTGTTGAGTACGCATGTACTCACCCTTGCTTGATTAACTGTTTTTCAGAGGAGGATCCCGACTTCGTTCCCGAAGACGTCGAGTAGGTCGCTGTCCTGCACCCAACCCGTGCCTGTGGATTCAGGGTCGCCACAGAGAGCTTCCATGGCGTGGTACTCTGATGAGGCCTTAGAAGCCTTCGCTATCGTAGTTTGGTCTTTAGCTTTTGTGTTGTTTCTCGTGGCAATGGCGCTTCCGTGCCCACTATGCCGCCGTGATGTAAGGGACTGAACCACCTGTTGTAATAAATGGGTTGCCAGCCTCCTGGGACTGGTATTTATGTCACATTTAGTCACCTCTGATGAGGGGACGCTTCAGGGGCAGACCAAGAAGTCCTACCAGGACTTCGTGGGCCAGATCGACGCGATGATCGATGAGCAGGTCAGGTGGACGCCGTACTCATAGGCTAGTGTCGACAGCCGTGCACCACAAAACCTCTCGTCGCTGTGCTTCCGAGGCCAACACTACTACTAGATGACAACAAGACGTTTAGTGTTCGACATCTACGTCGAGGAGTATGCGGTCCACAGGGTGATGAGGCAGTTCGGCCTCTACCAGGCGTCGCCTGTGCCTGTTGCGCACACTCTTCTTGCATCAGCGCATAGGTAAGCTATCTGGATTTGTTACAATTTTATTACGTTACAAGGTGTCAATTGCTAATAAATTTGTTTAATTTGTGATAGATGGACGCGTAAGGACCTGGCGGTGTCGACATCGTGGCGCGACAAGTTGCAGACATACGTGGACGAGTGGGCTGACGCGCCGGCTCATGTTGTCACCGAGGAGTGCCCCCACGTGACGCGGCCTGGGTAGTGTACCTTACGTGGTACATCCCCAGGACGTGGACTCGGGTGATGCACGTCCCTGCTGCCCCGGCACCGCACCGATCCCGGACCACCAGAGGACCCTTCTGTCCGGCACGTACCCGGTGCAACGAGATCAGAACACCGAAACAACGGTTAGTTTCAAGACCGCAATCATATTTTATTCATAGTACTATTCACTATAATGTGTGCTACTAATTTCGTGAGCAGCACGACGCGCTCGCGGCGGTGGCGTGGATAGCGGGAGATGCGTTAACCAGGATGCAAACCATGGGACCTACAGAGCACATTCAGACGTACTAGAGCCTCTACGAGATCGCCACTAGGTACAGCAGTGTTGTGAACTACGGCGGGACTGCGGGCATTCCTCTTTTTCCGCATCACCCCGCGTCGTCCTCGAGCTCCGCCTCGACTCCTCGTTCGGACCAGTCGCCTTCAACCTTCTCACGTCCATAGGCTAGTTTCTCGGCTCCGTCGGCACAGGCTCAGGGTCTGCACACCTACGTGCAGCGCCCTGTTGTTTTTTACAGCTCAAGTACATTTACTGGACCTGCTTTTCAACAAATACACCGAGTTGTTATGTGTTGTTGTTATATTAGCTTGATCGTACAGGACGACTGCTGATCTATCCGATGGGACCCGGACCTTCCGCCTAGGCTCGACCGGCACATACGACGCCACCTAGAGGAGCAGCAGATATTCCTACCTCGTCCACTCCGATTTTTCAGTCTGGTAACGACCTTAACTAATATAGTAATATTTGAATTCGATAAATATGATACGAGCTAAATTAATACTATTTGTTGCAGCCTTCGACCCGAGCGCCACTATGGAGTCCCCCGTAGCGGACGACCAATAGGAGTGGCAGGACTTTAGGTTCGAGGACTTGCTCTCGACCCATGACGCCACGGAGGTGCTTGCAGCCTCACAGTTACTAGAGGCGCCACCTCTTGGGACGCAGGAGACACAGCTGCCTGTTGGAGGGTCCCAGCCGGCGGCCGGAGAAACACAGGCGGGTGCAGGCGAGACACAGGTGGGTGCAGGCGGGACGCAGGCGGTTGCAGGCTCGTCGCAGGCGGTTGCAGGGTCATCGCAGGCAGCCACCTCCTGCCGACGACGATCGACGCCGGCAGATCAGGCCACGTGAGCCCCTCACGTACGACCAGGACCACACGAGGGCTGGTGCTCGAGCGATGAGGTCGAAGCGACATAGACGGATTTAGATTTACTTGTGTTTTTTTTGCCAGCAGTACTTGATCATGATGTTATATAAACTTTTTTCATTTACTCGTAGAACTATTTTATTTTCTTTTTTATATGAAACTAGTTGCTAATTTTTAAATTCCTTTTTTATATGTTGTTCTATTTTAATTTATAAAAACTATGGAAATAAAAAAACTCGTAACGCCATATGATACAGTGTTTGACTCTAACCGCCGCACGTTGTATGGTGCGGCGGTTAGAGCCAAACGCCACGCCCCTTTGCCGCTGTAGATGGAGGCTTGCCGCCATGCCACACGGCGGCAGGAGCCTACCACCTTGTGCCACAGCGTCAGGTTCCCTGCCGCCATGTCGCACGGCGATTGGCTCCTGCCGCCGTGTCATACGCCGGCAGGTGTATAGTTCCCCTAAATTTTGTTTGCAACATTTATTTTTGGAACATCGAATAAAAAAAATAAAAAAATTCGCCAAATCTATAGAAAAGTGGGCCTTACTCCATTGAGTTAGCCCAATTAGTAATGTCCCAAGCCCGGTACTGAAACAATCGTTCCAGTCTGAGTTAAAATCACACAAAAATAATACTGATTTCCCCGTACATTTTTTCATACATACTTTAAGTCCAGCTGCCACAAGCCTCAAAAATAAAATTAGAAACAACATTTCAATGGTAGATCGAGCCTTATCAAGCTGTGGCAATGCAGAATATAAAAATCTATGAAAATCTTTGACCCAGGCATTAGAAACAACATTTCAACGGTTTCTTGTGCTTCAGCGCCAACCGTTTGTAAAAAACCAGCAGTCCTGTCTGACCCAGGCATAGAGATTCACATATAAAAATCTATGACCCAGGCATGCTACATAATTGCTAATCAGTATCTCAGGCCAAAGAGTAACAACAGATTAGGCAGCTGCGCTGTAAAGATGAATGATTGGGCTCTGAAAATTTTAAACATAAAGATGTCTTATTTTGTGAAAGAACCTAATATAAGATGTCAGTAAGTGAACTTGTATATTGTGTTATTTTTTTTACTTATGCTATCTTTTTTTGCTTGGAAAAGCTTTTATATTGTGTTATTTTTCTGCTTGTTCTATCTTTTTGTGTTAGGAAAAGCTTGGTGATGGACTGATTTATGCTTGTTTCAGATCTCTGCTTTTATTTGCTTTGGCTGCGCATTACACAGAATCCTGTCAACTTTCTTGTTTTTTTTTTGTAGTCATTATAATAACAGAAGCCATGTTCATGACTGATCTGGAGATAAACACAAACACAGTGTATCCCAGGAGTCGGAAACATTTGTTCATGTAGTCTAAATTGTCTTAAAAATACTTCATATTATAAATACACTTGTTATATTTTCGTCGGTAACCAGTATACCACTAAAAACACATATTGTCATTTGTCAATTCCATGAATTGAACGACATAATGCCTCTTGTTATTATTTCAAAGACACTTGCTTGATGTTTCTGCAATGGTCAGTTTCAATTCATGCTTGCGGACCAATTCGTGATTCAACTGTCAATATGGAAGCCATCTTATTTTTTTGGGTTTAATGTGTTGCTAGATAGGCATTCTACTTTTTTGACAATTATTTGTAATTTTATTGAAAACAAAGTGTATGCTTCTATCATAAATGTCATGTCGTTACAAAAATTTTGTACAATAAAAAATAATGCTTATGAAAAGGATTTGTTTCATGATCCTAGTCAAGTAAAACATTGCTTTCCCGTCAAAAAAAAAAAGTAAAACATTGCAGACAAATTCCACGCTGAGACTAGCGATCAGTTTTCCTCGCACTCTGGCAGCCGTGCCGACGATCTTCTGACCCAGCCGCCGCAGTGCCGATCAACACGACAACACGCGGTTAAGAATTTTCCCCGAAAGAAGCGCGTGTGCACGAGCCATACGACCGGATGGGTATGACTGTATGAGACGCACGCGATCGCGCGACCGGGTCCTCGCTTTGCCTCTTCTCTCCCTTTTCTCCTCTTTTGCATCAGCGCGCGTTGTCCCACTGTTATATTGCCGGCGGTGCCTTGGGAACTACTTATCTTCCTGGACTCCTGGTGTGCACCTGCCCGATCCCCCACCCGCGGATCCTCGGACTTGGTCCAGGTGCTTGATTTCATACGTGTTGCTTTAATCGCAAATCTTTCTTTTTTGGAGGGATTCTTGTTAATCGATTCGTTCTTGGATTCTGGTGTTCTTGAATCGTGTATGATGACGGTGAAATTCGGTGCCTAATTCTCCACAGGAACAGGAGTTTCCCCCTAAAGGTAACTGCCCTTCTCGCTTGATACCTGCCGCGGCGCCAAGATTTCAGTCACCATGAGCGGGAAGCGATCCTTCTTCGCATCCAAGAAGAAAGCCACCAATCCTTTTGACTCCGACTCCGACGACGGCGGCAAGAAGCAGCAGCAGCAGCAGCAGCGACCGGCGCGGGCCTCCTCTGTGCCGCCTCCGACCGAACAGCGGGACTCGCTCTTCGGTGCTGGCGCCGGCGGCCAAGAGAGGGGCGGGCTCTTCTCCTCCTCGGCAGCGCCGAGGAACAGCCACTACCGAAACGACTTCCGCGACGCCGGCGGTCTGGAGGCCCAGTCGGTGCAGGAGCTGGAGGGCTACGCTGCGTACAAGGCTGAGGAGACCACGCGGCGGGCTCAGGGATGCGTCAGGATAGCCGAGGAGATGAGGGATACCGCGTCCAAGACCCTCGTCACCGTCCACCAGCAGGGGCAGCAGATCCACCGCACGCACATGATGGCCGTCGACATCGACCAGGACCTCTCCAGGGTAACCACAACTACTGAAATTTCTTCTGATTGATTTGGCAAGTGACGTTAGTTGATGAGATCCTACTGGTACCTTATTTATATTCGCCGGAAGACAGCCCCCCCCCCCCCCCCACCCACCCACCCACACACACAAAAAGAGAGATTGCAGACAGTTTCAGAAAACCCGAACTCCAAGTAGGGGACATTGTGCTACCAGTGGTGATAACTGACTAATTTGCAGAGGGGAATCGAAACCTGCAAGCACTAACATGCTTGCAAGTTTATGATGCTCCATTTACACATTGCTGACCAGTGACCAGGATGTAGAAATTCTTGTATTTTAGAGCCTAATTCTGCTGAAGTATGGAATAATCACAGAATTCCCAATTGCAAACCAGAAGCCTAATGCTGCCTAAGTAGGGGATAATCACTGCACTCCCAATTGCAAAACAATAATTTGGCAGTTCCAGAAATCCTGAACTTTATGGATTTCGGCTAATAACTTCACTAGTAGTTTTAGCTTCTAGAGGGGAGGGGGTTAAAACCTGAAAGCATTAATGGTAAACATGAATGCTACTTTGTTCTAAGTTTGTAACTGCAAGTTGCAAGTCGTGATGCTTCTTTGCGCATCATGGACTGTCATGGGCTGAATGTCTGAGAGGGGCTTAATAATTTGTTGTTCATGCATTTTCAGAGTGAGAAGCTATTGGGTGATCTTGGGGGTCTATTTTCCAAGAAGTGGAAGCCAAAGAAGAACGGCACAATCAGGGGTCCTATGCTAAGTAGAGGTAATTTCTATTGCCACCTTAAACTAGACTGCAAGATGATAACTTGAAAAGGAAACTTGTACTGTGTGGTATTGGCTATGGTGCTTTTTGTGACTAAAAGGATGCAACAATTTGGATGCAGATGATTCCTTCATAAGAAAGGGCAGTCATTTGGAGCAAAGGAAGAAATTAGGGCTGGTGGATCATCCGCCTCCATCGAACACGCCTGAATTTAGTTCTGAACATACATCAGCATTTGACAAAGTTGAGGTATTGTAGACACTTGTGGATCATAATGCAGCTCCTGGTCATGATGAAATCTTGATGTGTCTGACGCACATTGATGTTTCATAATCATCTGATTGTTTCTTTGTAGATGGAGAAGGCAAAGCAGGATGACGCTCTGTCTGATCTAAGCCACATACTGACCGAGCTGAAAGGGATGGCTGTTGACATGGGCTCTGAGATTGAGAGGTAACATCATTGTTTCACTAATTGTTTTCCTTATTGTAACACGTCAATTCATGCTTTTAGAAAATTATATGGTTTGAAGCATAGCAAGTATGTGACCATGTCGGACGAGCCTTCTCTACTGAACCGCAACTCTTTCAGTAGTCTGTTGGTTATTTAAATACCATAACAATGAATGTTTCTGAATAAACTAATCTGCAGACTCCAATGTGAAATTAGTATGTGGCATTGTATTTATGTAATTCTGTTTGAGCATTGTTGATTTAACCTGTAAGGCGTTATGCAGACATGAGTTTTTGACATCTCCTTTTATATTCGTTGCATTTAGGCAAACAAAGGCAATGGGCGACGCAGAGAAGGATTATGACGAGCTGAACTTCAGGGTTAAGGGAGCAAACACTCGAGCTCGCCATCTGCTTGGGAGATAGAAAGCATGAATTCTTGTCTCTAGATAATTCATATCACATTGACAAATCTTGAGGGTGCTCTGCACTCCACTTTTGACTATATGGAGCATCAATTCTGATGACTTTGTGCATCGGATTTTGAACAATATGGTTGGCTGTGGACGTTTCAGCGTGTATTGTACATATCCCTAGACATTGATGTATCCTAATCTGCCAATAGTTTTAAATTGTATGAGTTTATTTAGTATTCAAGTGCTTTATCCTAAAAAAAACTTTTAAAAAACAGATTTGCTCCATATCAAATGCTTGAGATTTGATGTTTTTTCAATCACTTTTTCCTGGACCACTAGATCTCCTTCCAATGGCTGATGATTTTTTTTCTTCTGGCTTTTTTTTCCCGGGTCCACTAGGTGGAGCCACGAGCCACAGCCGCACCCGGATCCGTTACCCGCACCCACAACCCGGAAACATTCTCGACCACATTCCTACTCCGCCAGCGCCCTCTTCGTTTTCGTCGCGTCGAGGCGGGCGGTGAGCAGGCGGCGGAGGCGATTCAGGTGGGGACGCGGGCCGCTGCCGACTTCGCGCCGCCGGCTCCTTCGACGACACACCGACGACACCACACACCTGCAGAGCATCCACTCCCACACATCTTCTTGTACCACCACGGTCTCGGTAGCCCTTTCCCCTCCCAAGCATCTTCACCCCCCCCCCCCCCAATTCATTTGATCTTTTATTTCACGTATCTCCCCCGTCCCGATCTGTGATTTGAGCTACGCAAGAGTTTTTTCGGTGTGCATGGTGGATTAAACAGGCTAGCTAGGGTTTCGTGTGTGGTTCCATTTTTCGGGATGGGGGGGGCGGATATGATCTCTGCGAGCACTGCCATCCTATCGAGGTGGCAGAGCATTTTTCTGTCATGATTTAGTTCCCCCATGATGTAGTTTAGCTAATGTTTTCCCCCCTGCGACTATCATCTTGGACCCATGTGACATATGGAGCATCATTTCTGGTTGTAAATCCTTGTTTTTTTGTCATTAGGTACCTGATCTTAACATTTTTAGTTTGCAGTGTGTATCCCCACCCCGTTGTTTCATATGTTTAGCAAGGCCTGCAGTGTGTATCCCCTGGAAATGACACCATTTTTTAGCTTATAGTACCCTTTAATATATTTGTGCATCAGTTATGCCAAAATCTCATCATTACCATGTGAAGATTCATCTAAGATTACTGTGCTGATTACCATGTGAAGATTCATCTGATGTAGTTGTTGTGCTCATTTTTGCTTGCTATCATTATGTACCTTTTTGTTTAGTTCGCATGTATTGTCATAATCTCCACATCATAAGTCATTTCTGCTGAATGGTTTTCCTGTTTTTAATTACTTCATATTGTGATGTGGTGTTTTCATTATGTACCTTTTTGTTTAGTTCGCATGTATTGTCATAATCTCCACATCATAAGTCATTTCTGCTGAATGGTTTTCCTATTTTTAATTACTTCATATTGTGATGTGGTGTTTGATGCATCTGTCCTAGTCATATTTGGTTGGCAGAAATTTTTATATGTTTCACATTTTTACTTCCTGGTTGCATGGGGTAAAAATACTTAATTTATTGTGTCTGTCAACTGAATTGAGCCTGTATGAACAACTTTTATTTTTGTGCCTGCAGGAATCTTTCCACTGTGTTTGAATTCACCAGTTTCTCAGGGTGAGCTTGTCACTTCTCTTTTCTTTTTCTCAGCCAAATGTCTGTTATGAGGCTTGCTCTAAGGAACATGGTGCCTTTGAGTAAAACATGTGGCATCGTTTATCCGTACCCAGTTGGTATTCCTGCCAAGTTGGTTTCATTTTCTGTGTCTAGTTTTTGAGTTTTCCATGCCCTGCCTGCATCCGCTCTTTTTTGCATGAAACTTTCCTAATAACATATTGATCTCATTTTTATGGAACATACATCATACTTATGCATGTTTGGCTCTGCGTACGAACATTTTTGTTAGATAATCGCTCAAGGTTATAGCTCAAAACTTATTTATCCCTTTGTTTTTAGACACCAGTACTTCAATACTTTTTTTCCTAAAAACTTGTAACACATATAGTATATGTGCGAGTCTAAGCATTGAGTTACCTCAAAATGGCTGAATGTTCATTTTTTCCTCCCCACGAGTTTAAATGAATGGTTTCTAGTACTATCCCTTCGGGCAATACTAGGCTTTATTTTCCTGTGCATGTTAGTTCCATGTTACTAGGCCTAGCAGTAGGCTAACCAATGGTTCCTTAATATATGTACTAATCATCTACTCATTTTCTTTGTGAAGGTTGCACATTTGTATCCATTTCAGGGGTTATATGTCCAGAAAGTTCACTGCTGTTTTTTTGCTGTTTTTAGTGGATCTGCTGGCATACAGTTGAGTTCAATTTTTAGGGTTCATCTTTTTGTCTTTTTTTGTGCTCCATTTTAGATGATTTGGTTGGGAGTTCCTATTTTATGCGTTGTCATCTCTTTTTCACCTGCTGTCTTCCATTTTTCTTTTGATTTTTAGTTCTATAGGATTTGAGATTCAAGAAAGGCCAATAGGAATATATAGAGTGTCAGAGAGGTCAGCGAATTGGAGCAAATCAGGTAGTTTTGCTCCCTCAAGATACTTGATTAGAGTGTAAATTTATTCAGAATGTGTGGTTACTGCTACACATATGTCAAAGTTGCTCCCTCAAGAGACTTCCAGCATCTGCTCTTTTTTTTTTTTGGATGAAACTTTCCTATTAACATACTGATCTTAGTTTGAAGAATCTGCAAGTAAAGAGGCATATGAGCATTGAGCTTCATTTGTTTAGAAATCAGTGACACTATCCATTTGTTTTGCTCTCTTTTTTATTAGGATAAGAAGTGCCATGATATTTATAAAAGAAAATAGCAATACTTTAAGATGCAAATATTTGAAAATATGACGATCTATTTTAATTATGTCTTTGGTTTATATTAATTTATTACTCCAAACGTCATGCTGATTGCCTTTCATTTTCCTGTTCTTTACTAATTGCTTGATACATTTTCTATGCAATTTGACTCCAAACGTCATGATTGTGATCTATATTTTCTTTTGAGCTTTTGAGTTGTAGCCAAGGAGTTGCTGAGGAGGGGGGGGGGGGGGTTAACACAAAAACCCTGCCCTCTGAATCATTAGCTGAAGAACATCTCTTTTCATTATGTTCCAATTTCCTTTTAACTTTTTTATACCAAATTTATTATACTAGTCCTCTAGCCTAAGGTTAATACTACTAACACATTTAAAATTGCAGACTATTTTCTATGCAAGTTGGGAAAACACCCCTACTATTACAGTAGATATCTCTTTTGAGAAAAGCAACTTCACTGGTAACTTGGTTAAGGCAAGTGTTTTATCTTTCTTTACCATTGTGCTCATAAATACTAGACTGTAGATAAGTGGAGAAATGGGGTGTTCAAGGGTGAAGAAGTCAAATTACATGCTTGGTTTTTTGAGTCACTAACAGTAGTGTGCTAGGCCTTTTATGTTGTCATTTCGTACACAACCTGTTGCTAAATTTCTATTCAAGGGCATGTTGCTTTCACTGAATTTTGGTAGCACTGTGTAATGTTTTTTTATCAAAGAGTTGATTATGGATTGTTTTCAATATATCATTGTTGTCTCGATTTGTACCGGTAGAGGTGTGACGGTGGTAGGTATAGGAGGTGGCGAATCGGTGACATCGTGTATCAGTTACGTAGGTCATCACTGGAGCTTTCTTTGCATAGGATCACAATATGCAGATTGTTTGTGTCTCCATTTGTGCTATTCCGCGGTTATTCCCACAGGGGGGTTTGCAAAGTTGCTAGATCTGATGTGTCTCGATTTGTGATGTTATAGGTCATATCTATACTTACCTATATTGACATCATGTATCAAATAGGTTATGAATACTTTACTGCAAGTGTTCATGTTAAACCTGAAATGGTTCATAGTCAATGAGGTAGTAGACATTTCCCCCCTATGGAGTCATTCAACATGTATTATTTTATGCACATTTTTACACCAACTATAGTAGTTCTTTGCTAAACATTTCATTGAAAGGATCCGAATCCTCATGCAAATTCTAAGCTAACGTACAAAGCACCCTTGTAGCTAGCTACCTAAATATATGGCTTATTTTACAAGTAGTTTATAAGAATTTTAGCATGAGGTTCTATTTTTTTCCATTAGTTGTATGATATATTCTGTGTAATTATAGCAGTTTTTTTAAAATACACTGCAGCTTCAAAATTAAAGTGTATTTTTTTAATTTTTTTTTCAATTTGATCTATATAATCTGTAACATATATATGATTATTTGTTATGTACCGATACCATGCCTTTTTTGTGTCATGTCAGCTATGTAGCATGGCTATTACCTAAGATTTTTAGCTACATGTTTGCTGGTGATCAACTTACCATTTTTGCTAGAAGGTTGGCTTTATTTTTAGTTATGTCATCTATCGATGATTGAAACACCGCCTCTTCCCACTTAATCAACTTTAGGGATTGCGAGCGGCGAGAGGTTTTTGTTGGGTGTGGCTGTTAGCGACAATCATTCCAGGAAGGGCCATCCTTGCTATCTTCTTATAGGTCAGTTTTATTGTTAGGTAAAATTTCTGTGTATGTGCTCAATGGGGGTGAAACTATACCCCTTGTCATTACTTGAACAGATTTTTGTTTTTTAGCTGGTTGGTAATGGCAGTGAATATAAAAATTGTAGGAGTTCTGGTTTGTTCTTTGTTATATACACTTTCTGTTCTTTATTCGACCTTTTAGATTAAGATTCCATTTCTAGCTGCTGGCTAGAAGATCTATTGTCACTTCTTCTTCATTGATTTTATATCACCCTCTCTTGTCACTTCTTTTTCTTTCTTTTCTTTTTATTGTAATGATGGGTCTATGCAGCAGATATTCTTTTTGATGTATTAATGGTTATTTATGCTATAGGCAACATGTGTGTCATATTAAAAAAATGTTATTGTGCTTTTTTCTTCACACCTTATATTCTTTTACTTACAACAGGTAATAAATATTTTGATAGTACAATATTAAGGGTAAATTTTGCATAAGATAACTGTTATTGATACATGATAACCTTTGCATAGGTGTAATTGCGCTGTCAATTTTTATAGTTTGGTCTCTAATGAAATAAATAGATTGTTCCGTATCTACCTCTGAAAATTTGAATCTGATTAATGTGCCATTTTCTCACTCATGATTTCACTAAGTGAGATCCGACAGTTTGCACTAGTGTGTATAAGTGTTATTCTCTATTTTTGTGTTGTACCTATCTATTTGACATATGTTTATCTCTTTGACTACATCATTTGAACTTTTGATTACTATGAATTATGTATCTCTTAATATTGTACCAGAATCTAAGTATATGATAATTTATATAATTTTTAATTGAAATGTGAATCATTTGGGAGTAATCATTTTGGACTATAAAAATGAGATGTGAAAAGTATCATTTGAGAGTAAATCTGTAATAAATCACATTATGTTTAGGACAAAACTCAAATGATAGTCTTAACTTTATTTAGTAGTAGTTGCCAACTTACATGCATATTTTAGATTGGGAGATCTCTAAACTTGAGTCTGCAATTTTGTCTTTTCATTTTCAAATCTCTACCCTTTTTCACATCCACACCATCCTATGTGCATCAGGGATACACATGTATTTTGCATTGCTAGTTATCTTCATTCTCATTCCAGTACAACCCACACACACCGGAAATAATTTGATACATAGCTATATGTCTCGAGCCACAAATGTAGTCACCATACAATTGAAAGTCTCCAAGCGACATCAATTGAATAGATAAAACTACCAATTGCATACTGCGGCTCCACCTGGAACACACATTTTTCATTTTTTGCAGTCAAAACATTTTTCAAGGATGCATCCAATCTTGTTTGTTACAATGCAGTAAACAACATTTCTTTTTGTGGAGTTTTATTCTCTTTAAAGGACTAGATAATGAAGTATTTTTTTCCTGCACAGGTCATCTATCATTTTTCTGGGCAACACTTTTCTTTAATTTTGTTGCACTAAAAAACAAAAATGAGGCTCAAAGTGCTCTTCTTTTAAGTTGTTATATACAACAACAGGAATAACTAGAAATTACAATAAATTTTTCCAAAAGGGAAAAATCTGATGTTTTGTAGCATCAACTTTTTCACATCACTAGAGATTGTTGTTTTCATAAGATGTCATGGATAATTTTCTGCTTTATTTCTCATCTACATGTGTCAATTTTTGGTTTGCAACAGGAAAATGTGAGAACTAGATCATAAACTCAACAGGAAGAAACTAGACCTACAATCAGTAGAGCATTATGTTTTTCTGGTCAAAGGTTTGCAAGGTAGACAACTGAGTAGGGGAAGCATCTCTAGAATTGGTCCTTTCATGTTGTTTTCATTCACAAAATTTTTACTTGTTCTCAGTTAGACATGCAGGGAAGTGAGACAATTGGATCTCGAACTCAACAGGAAGGAGTTGGATCTATAATCAGCACATCATTTTTCTGTATCTCTGGTCAGAGGGTTTGGAAGCATGTCAAACCGACCTGGAACATCTGGATCACATCAGCACCATGCTGATTTGCTTTTCTCACGGCTTCTTGCATCACCAGATCACTTTTTTCCTTTTCCACTTTCTTTTCCTCAATTTGTACATGCAAAAAGAAAAACAAAACAAAACCAGCGGGTGCACCTGGAACTAACGTTCTTGTTTTCAATTCTTAACGGGTCTACCCGAATTTGCTTTCTGGAAAAGTGATTGAAATAAAAGTAAATCTCAATCGATTCTGAATAGTAGAAAAAAAGAATAGTTTCTCCTTCACCAGCCGCTGGATCTAGAATCCAAGGCTCAAAAAACAGTGATTGAGAGTTAGGTAAATTTCAAACATTTGACGTCTAGACACACCCCTTCAAAAAAATCATACCCTAAAAGGGAAAATATGGTTACTCGTGATGTCGGGAATCCGCTTGGACTTCTATTTTTAAGGGAGGGTAATAAGGGGATTACATACAATATATTTATTGATAAATAAAGCTATAAGAAATCATAATTTATTAATTTGTAAACAATCTATCATATAGGTAGCCAAAGGACTGATTTAATTTTGACAACAAACTGCAAGGGAATTATACACATCAAGCAACTGCAAGGGAATTAAACACATCAAGCAAGAAAATGACATTTTGAACTCGACCCTTCTTGCCAAGCAAGAAAATAAGTAAAAATGTCATCTCTCACTTCAAACCTATTTGAGTGAAGCTCAATCTTGTGTAGTACACACAAAAGAACCAACCGACAAGTTAAAAGTGGTATTCCAATAATGTACTTTAGACAATTAAACTTGATTTTACAGAGGAAATAAAAAGAATATCCAAATAAACCACTGATTTTACATCCCACCAGTTGTTAATCTGATATTAACACCCTGCTTGTCCAATTTAGATACCCTGCATTGTAGTGATGCCAATTATCCACTGATGCTAATTATCCTCCTCTATGATTTGCATGCAGCAGGAAAAATTACAAATCTGCACAAAAGAACTTGTTGCCCTATGTAATAAAATGTGGATTGTATTTTCATAATGTTCTGTCTCTTAAAAGTACAAGCAGTGGCGGAGCTAGGCCTCTTTATTGATGTCAGCTGACATTGATGATTTGCAGCAAAATCAATAGAAAATCACTCATTTCAAGGAGCTGACATCAGTGGCTTTGATGACTGGCTCTGCAGTGATAAAAGATAGACTGATAGTTACCTGCAGTGAAGAGAATGTCTCTTCCATCCCTCCTTCCAGAGATTTCATTTTGGCATCACAATTTAACCATTTCCTCTCATATTGCTCAAATATTGTTTCAGCATTACATTTTCTTCCCTTTTATCCCACAGTGCAGCCTCAGCTTCCAAAATACGGCCATTGAGTTATGTGATCACTGGCTTGTGAGGATGATGTCCGTTTATTTGAATTTTTGTTTACTCCCAGCAAGTCATAGGGATCTGCACAAACCGGAATAATAGGTAACTAAAGTGGATATCATGGATCAACTTTTTTTTAAGACGTGCAAAGCACGTTTTTCATTAAGAGAAGAGAGTTTTACAGAGCACAACTTTAGAAGAACGTCTAAAGCGCGGGAAAGAACAAGGACGACAGCCCGAACAAGAAACAAAGAAGACGAAAAAGAGAGAGGGGCACCACACCACCACCACCACTGGAAAACAACCTAAGACGACATGCGCCCGCAAGGGGGAGAGACCCTAAGGAGACACACACATCACCACTCGCCAAACACCTCGGGAGCCGCGGAGGTAGAGAAGAGGTCTTGCAAGACGACGCCTTCAGGAAGGAAGCGACGATGACGCCGCCGTTGTCCGGCCGCCCACGAAGGGGCAGGCCAGGTCTTCACCTGGCAGACCAGAGGGACTTGGAGGCCGCAACAACGCCCCCAGCAGAGTAAGTTACGAAGAATCGCAACCGTTGTCCGCACTAGCAAACGCTAGGCAAGCTTTCGCCAATGACCACCAAGCCCCAAACCCCAATGCTGATCGCCGCAAGAGAGGTGTGTGCCGAAACGGTGGAGAGCCAGCGAGGCTCCAAAGGGATGGCAACGAAGCGCAACCGCAGGCACCGTCAAGAGGGGGGGCTGCAGCTCGGAGTAGCCCCGACCAACGACCAAACCCAGGAGCAAAGACCGACGAGGGGGAGAGGGAGGGTGGAGCGGCGACCACCAAGATCCACAGCAACGCCAGCGAAGGTCCACAACAGCAACAACACCACCAAAGTCGAGACCCGGCGGGAGGCCCAACATGTCGGCGGGAAGAGGGAGCCGCGACCACCGACGTGGGGGAGGGACAACGGCCGCAACCCAGAGGGAGGGAGCCGCGGCCGCCGGCACAGAGGAGGGGCCGTGGTCGCTGGTAGGGTGAAGAAAGCCACGGTCGCCGGCACGGAGGGTCCGCGGCCGCCAGCTGGGAGGGGTGCCACGGTCGCCACAACCGCTAGCACGGAGGAGGGGTTGCGACCAGAGGCGGGGCAGCGAGCAGCGGGGGCGCCGCTGAGGAGGTCAACGAGGGACGACGGGGTGTTGTCGATAAGGCCGTCGGTGACGATGTCGAGGAGGCTGGCGGGGACGGCTCCGGCGGGAGGAATAGCGAGGCGGAGCACCGGGGAGTCCGCGGTGCCGCCGGCGAGGCGGAGGAGTGAAAGTGCATCTAGGCCCCTAATTATTTTGGTGATAATGACAATATTAATTTGAGTATTTGATGATTTATCTAAGATGTGTGCAGGAATAAAAGAGATAAAAGTTCATATGTGAAAGGAAGGACCTCAATTTCTTATATTTGTGTTGAAAATCAAATGGCGATTTAAATTTAATTTATCTTTTGAATTTGAGTATAGGAAACAACGTACTATAAAGAGGGACGTGATTGATAGATCAAAGTTAGTTACAAGTGCTTTATTTGAGATCTAACAACCTTTGAGAGACACTTTGCACTCACGAACACATGTGTTTCACCTTTTCTGGGCAGGGCGGGTGACCCGCCCCCTGGGGGCGGGTGACGAGGCCATGGACCAGGGCCCACAAAGACCCCTAAAAAACGCAGTACGAACCCACGTACGGTATACTTTGGCGGCTAATACAATGAGTATTAGGCCACCGAGTCCCCAAGGGCCCGTACGACCAGTTTCCGTCATGGGCCGAGAGGCGGGTGGCCCACGACCACCAGCACATTATCTTCCGAGTACATGACGGCCCATACGACAAGTCTTCACCTCCTCCTCCGACTACTTGCTCGCACGAGTAGTCTCCGCTTCCCGTCTACGACTACTCGTTCGCACAAGTAGTTTCCGTCACCCACCTACGCAGGCTTCGCAGGGAAGGCGCAGGGCGCGTGGGCCCCGCCAGATTGAGATCCCGGAATCTCCGCGCACACCTCCCCACACGCCGCCACGTGTCCCTCCGCCGCAGCGGTCCGCCCGGGCCAGGCCGATTCTGTGTCAGGGGACGGATTCGTCAAATCCTGCCACGAACGGCACAGTGGCCATCGTACTGCAAATGGCGTAAGGAACGCTGGGCAACGTACGTTGCAGTACACGCTACACCCTAAGCATCGGAGACGTGGCATATATTACCTACTCGCACGAGTAGTTTTCCGCCTCCGACCAGTTCAAGACTTGGCCGTCAAGGCTGCAGGTACACGGGCCCCGTTGATATCCCGTGATACCCAGGCACGCGACTCGCCACGTGCCGGCCTCCCCGCGCCGGTCCGCCCTGACCAGGTCGATCTGGTGTCAGAGGGCGGATCCTCTTGACCGCTCCTCAGCAGGGGCAGTACGTATTGTACTACAGACAGCATGGGAAATGCTGTACCACGAATGGCACAGTGTAAGCCGTCACCTATCCCTCGATCATCATGGCACAGACTACTCCATCTCCACAGTACCCGGAAAAGACAAGCCCCTGATCCACTGACAGGATCAGGATATGGATCCTGCCCCCTGTACCCGACTAACCACTCGGAGAAGGGTGCGGGGGGCCCCGGGACGACTACTTGGGACGCACGACTCAAGAGAAATCTACACCGTCATCTAGAGCACCGAAACAGTTCTTCGCCGCTGCTGCTGGCTGACAGCCCGACGCGGAGGAAGGACACCCTAGGCTGTAGACCAGCCTACACTATCGATGTAACCCCCCTGGGCCTTCTCCCTTGTGACTATAAAAGGGAAGGACAGGGATACTTACCAGAGAGGCTCGTTCTCACCCCCACACGTACTTAGTATCGATATCTCATCTCATACAACCCCACAAACGCCCACACACTCACGTACGCAGACTCCTGCTACAAGAACCACTCGCACACCAGGGACTTGGGCTCGATACCCTCTCCCGCCTTGTTTGTATCCCCTACTACAAACTCCCGAGCATAAAGAACACCCCCCTCAGACTGGACGTAGGGTATTACTCTCCGGAGGCCCGAACCAGAATAATCCTGAGTGTCTCTTGTGCTACCGTGTGGATCAGTACACGCGTTCTTATAAATTTACTTACCGACAGTAACAAACCCCGACAGTTGGCGCGCCAGGTAGGGGCCTTCGCGTGTTTTCGACGATTCTTTTTAGGGTCCGCACGGCCCTCCCTTCGTTTGTTTCGACGGAAGCCTTCGCCAAACCGCCGCTGATGGACTCCCCCATGGGATCACCGGACTCGCTCCAGGCTGGGCTCGAGATCCGCTTCGGGAGCCTAAACTTCCAGGCGACTGGGGACGACTATCTCATGCGCCTCGTTAGCGAGACCACCGACACACCCGCATCGGCTCCTGCTCTGACTGTCCCGGCACGCCCGCCCCGACGAAAGAAGCGCTCGGGCAAGCGCTCAAAGCAGGCCAAGGCCGACCGACACAGGGTGGCACGTGCCAGCTCCCCTTCGCGGGTCGAGACTGGCGCATCACCGACCACCGACGCGGCGGAGGACTCCCTGCCGTCAGACTCGACGGAGCGCATCGCTAGGGAGTGCGCGTCAAAACCGTCTCTCTCCCGAGGGACATGCTACGCGGCGGCACACTCCTCTTCGTCAGGCACGGACCTGGCCGTGCATGAGAACTACCCCAGCCATCGCCTCTGGTGCAACATGGGGCTTTCTGCGACCTCGCCCGACGAGCAGTACCTCGACTCCGACAGCTCGGACGACGTCCTGGGCTCGGAGTGGGATTACGCAGGACTTCAGGACGTTGGCGCCCTCCGTCATTTCCAAACAGCGGCGGACTACTGCTTCAGCTACTCCGACGACTCCGACGACGGGGTTACGACCCCTCACGCGAGTGCTTCGTCGTCGCCAACGCCCCAGCGGCACCAGCACCGGCCCACACTCCAGAAGGGGCGCTTCACTCCGCCCACAGCTCGACGGCGAATAGTGCGGCTGAGGCCTAGGTTCCGCCCAATGGCGCCGCACAGCACGCCCGACTAGATGAACTGGAGGACGCACAATGCCAGCTCGATGACGAGCGGGCCCAGCTCCACCAACAACTCGGTCAAGACCCGACTCCAACTCCCGCTCGCGTACGCGCGAGGGACGTCCAGCAATGCATCATCAACGACGATCGAGACGTCGTTGACGGCATGCCCGTCTTCAAAAGGGCGTCGCAGAACCTGGCGGCGGCAGCAGTTCTTCTCCGGAAGATACCAGAGCCCGCCACGCCTCAAGAAAAAGAGATGCATAAACAGATCAAGACGCTCCTCGAGACTGCCGCCGTGCAGCAGGCGGAGAGCTCCGCCTCTCGACAGCAGGGCTCGCAGGGCCGCGGGCACTCCGAACCACGACAGCCCGCGGCACCGTCGCAGCAGCCGCGACGGTCTGAGGAGGTCAACGTACCAGTCAAAAGCCGCTTGGGCCCTAACCGTGACGCGTGCAATACCATCAAGGCGCGACGGAGGGTGGACGTGGGCCACAACGATGGTTACGAGCAGCAGACTCGTAAGTAATACAGTCGGCGGCGCGGCGGCCGATACGACAGTGATGAAGATCGAAGCCGGAGCAACTCGCCTGATGCCCAAGGGTGTCGCGCTTTCAGGAAGAATATGCGCAACGCTCATTTTCCCTCGCGTTTCAGAGCTCCGACCTCCGTACCTAAGTACGACGGTGAAACCAACCCCAGCGTTTGGTTAGAAGACTACCGACTGGCGTGTAACGCCGGCGGGGCACGAGACGACCTGTTCATCATCAAGAATCTCCTGCTACATCTGGCGGACTCGGCTCGTACGTGGCTCGAGCACTTACCACGAGGCAAGATCGACAGCTGGTCATAGTTACGCGACGCCTTCGTCGGCAACTTCCAGGGCACGTACGCCCGACCAGGGAACCCCTGGGATCTACGCAACTGCAAGCAGATGAAGGGCGAAAGCTTACGCGACTACATCTGACGCTTCTCCATGCGATGCACCGAGTTGCCTTGCAACCACCAACACGGACATCGTCTCGGTCTTCCAGAACGGCACCATGTGTGCCACGCTGATCCATCGGATCGGGCGACGGAAGCCGCGATCTACTCGGGAGCTGCTTGCATCGTGACCGACCACGCCAACGGGGAGGAAGCTGTAGCCGCGACGCTTAGCCCCGGTACCAGCAAGGGGAAGCAGCCGGTCAAAGATGGTGACGGTCCGTCCGCACCAACCAACAAGAAAAAGAAGAATAAAGATAAGAGGTACCGTGAGGACGCCTTGGTGGCTGCTGTCGATCGAAAGACAGCAAGACCCAGAAGTAACCCGCTGACGGATCACTTCAAGAAGCTGCTGGAGGCCCCGTGCCCCAACCACGAGGGCCCAGTCAAGCACGCCTTCAAGGACTGCAATTTGATGAAGTCTTACCTCTCGGGCACGCTGAAAAATCGAAACACCGCTCCGGCCAGTGACGGTGGGAAAGACAAGGGCAACGACGAGGTTGCCTACCCCCACGAAGACGGAGCTGTTATGATGATCTTCGGGGGTTCAGAGGCGCGGCCACCAAGACGCCAGGAGAAGCTGATCCGGCGAGAAGTTTATCAAGTCGAGCGCGCAACCCCAACGTACCTAAAATGGTCGGAGACACCGGTCACATTTGATCGGCACGATCACCCCGACCACATACCACGACCAGGCAGCTACCCGCTAGTCGTGTCACCCTTGTTTGGCACCAATCGTGTGCACAAGGTACTGATGGACGGAGGCAGCGGCCTCAACGTCATCTACATGTCGACCTTGGACGACATGGGGATCCCGCGGTCCCGACTGCGGCCGTCAACTGCGCCTTTCCACGGGGTCGTACCCGGGATGGAGGCGGTCCCCCTCGGGCAGATCGATCTGCCCGTCATGTTCGGAACTCCGAGCAACTTCCGAAAGGAGACCCTCACCTTCAAAGTGGTAGGGTTCCCGGGGACGTATCACGCGATACTCGGAAGGCCAGCTTACGCTAAGTTCATGGCCGTCCCCAACTACACGTACCTCAAGTTGAAGATGCCCGGACCGAAAGGCATCATCACGGCAGGTACGACTTTCCAGTACGCGTACGAATGCGATGCTGAGTGCTTCCAGTTCGCTGAAGCACTGATCCGGTCTGAGAAGCTCGCCGCTGAGCCCCCCTCCGAGTACCAAGAAATCCCCGAGTCGTCCAAGCGAGCAGCCTGCTCTTTCGAGCCTGCCAAGGAGGTGCCCGTCTCTGATGACGGCCGCACGCTCCGTATCGGGACGGCGCTCGGTTCCGACTAGGAAAGCGCGCTCGTCGACTTCCTCTGCGCGAATCTCGATGTGTTTGCATGGAAACCCTCTGACATGCCAGGGATTCCAAGGGTGGTCGCCGAGCACAAGCTTAACATTAACCCCGGCTCAAAGCCGATCAAGCAGCGTCTGCGCCGCTTTAATTCCAACAATTGCAAGGCCATCGGGGAGGAGATCAAGAAGCTTATTAGTGCAGGGTTCATTCGTGAAGTATACCACCCCGAAGGTTAGCAAACCCTGCACTCGTTAAGAAGAAGAATGGAAAATGGAGGATGTGCGTTGATTACACGAGCCTGAACAAGGCATGTCCGAAAGATCCATTCCTGTTGCCGCAGATAGATCAAGTAGTCGATTCAACGGCTGGGTGTGAAACCATCTGTTTTCTCGATGCTTACTCCGGGTACCATCAGATCGCGATGGATCTAATCGACCAACTCGCGACCTCGTTCATCACCCCGTTCGGCGCGTACTGCTACGTTTCCATGCCATTCGGCATGAAGAATGCAGGGGCCACGTTTCAAAGATGCATGCGCCGCATCTTTGGAGATCTCATCGGACGGCTAATCGAGGCCTATGTAGATGATATCATGGTCAAGTCGAAGAAGGTGGGCGACCTGATCCCTGACCTCACCGCGGTCTTCGAGAAGCTGAGGGAGCACGGTGTGAAGCTAAATCCTGAGAAGTGTGTTTTTGGAGTCCCCAGAGGCATGCTACTCGGTTTCGTCGTGTTGGAACGCGGCATCGAAGCCAACCCCGAGAAGATCTTTGCGATCACGAGCATGGGACCCATCAAGAATCTGAAGGGAGTGCAACGCGTCACCGGATACCTCACTGCTCTCAGCAGGTTCATCGCTTGGCTAGGTGAACGCAGCCTGCCCCTGTACAAGCTCATGAAGAAGTCGGAGCACTTTCAGTGGACGCCCGAAGCACAGGAGGCACTCGATTCGCTCATGAAACTACTCGAGAGCCCACCAGTACTCACCGCACCAGCGGAGGGAGAGCCGATGCTCCTATATATCGCCGCCACGACCCAGGTCGTGAGCACGGTGTTAGTAGTCGAGCGAGACGAGCCCGGGAAAACGCAGAAAGTACAGCGCCCCATCTACTTTGTGAGCAAAGTCCTCTCCGACTCGAAGACGCGATACCTGCAAATCCAGAAATTGATCTATGCCGTTCTCATCACTAAGCGGAAGCTCCGGCACTATTTCGACTCACACCGCATCACGGTGGTGTCCAAGTACCCGCTTGGCGAAATCATACAGAGCCCGGAGGCGGAAGGAAGAATTTTTAAGTAGGCCCTCGAGTTGATGGGACAGAATATCGAGTATGCGCCCCGCACCACCATCAAGTCGCAGGCATTAGCTGACTTCATCACCGAATCGAGCACGAGACGTGGCTCATGTACTTCGACGGGTCCCTCATGAAGGAAGGAGCCGAGGTCGGACTCGTATTCATCTTGCCTCTGGGCATACGAATGGAGTACATGGTCCGACTACATTTCGCAGCCTCCAACAACGTCCAAAAGTACAAGGCACTCATCAATGGTCTCCGGATCACCCTCGAGCTAGGAATCCGACACCTCGACGTCAGGGGGGACTCCGATCTAGTCGTGGGGCAGGTAATGAGGGAGAAAAATTGCATAAGTCCGAAGATGGTTGCGTACTACCGGGAGGTGCGCGAGTTGGAGGACAAGTTTCATGGGCTCGAGCTCAATCATGTACTGCGCGAGTACAACAAGGCCGCACGGGGTCTTTGCCAGCAACCAGCACGAGCCGTCCGTCCGCTCTGAGGAAGATGAGATGCCATAGCCGTCAACACAAGAGGTCATGGAGATCGATGAGGTACGAGAGCCCAACCTCGAAGACCCCGACTGGAGGATTCCGATCCTCGAATGGATGGTGGAGGGAAAATTACCGCCCGACAAGGAGACGGCCCGACAAATCACTCGCATGGCCAAGTCGTACAAACTCATCAACGGCGAGCTCCGACGAAGAGGTGCTGAGTGCATACTCATGCGCTGCATCTTGGCCAACCAGGGTAAGGAACTGCTACAGGAGATACATGCAGGCACATGCGGACATCACGCCAGCCCAAAGACCATTATCAGGAAGGCTTTCCGACAAGGTTTTTATTGGCCTACCGCGGTCGCCGACACAACCCGGATCGTGCGCAGCTGCGAAGGCTGTCAGTTCTATGCTCGACAAACTCATCTTCCGGCACAAGCATTACAAACCATCCCTATCACCTGGCCTTTCGCGGTCTGGGGGTTAGACATGGTCGGACCACTGAGAAAAGCACCCGGGGGCTACACCCATGTGCTTGTCGTCGTCGACAAGTTCTCAAAGTGGATCAAGGCCAAGCCCATAACAAATGTCCACTCCGAGGAGGCCGTTGCGTTCTTCACTGACATCATCTACCGTTTCGGGATTTCGAACTCTATCATTACCGACAACGGCACCCAGTTCACCGGCAAGAAATTCCTCAAGTTTTGTGATGACAACAACATTCGTGTGGACTGGGCCGCGGTCAGCCATCCAAGGACCAATGGGCAAGTGGAGAGGGACAACAGCATGATCTTGCAAGGTCTGAAGCCGCGGATATTCAAGCGCCTCGAGAAGTTTCGGGCAACGTGGGCTGCAGAGCTCCCGTCCGTTTTGTGGAGCCTGCGCACCATGCCTAGCTGAGCTACTGGCTGCACGCCTTTTTTCCTGGTCCACGGGTCGGAGGCAATCCTTCCGACGGACATCGACTACGGCAGCCCATGGGTTCAGGCCTACACCGAAGAAGGCAACCAGGTCGCCCTCGAAAACGCTATCGACCAGTAGGACGAGGCACGCAGCGTCGCTCTCCTCCACTCGGCACAATATTAGGAGGCTCTACGCTGCTACCACGAGCGCAACATACGGGAGTGCGAGTTCCAAGTCGGCGACCTCGTCCTCCGACGAGTTCAAAGTAATGAAGGGCGACACAAGCTCTCACCACCATGGGAGGGCCCGTTCATCGTCAACCAGGTGCTCCGACCAGGAACTTTCAAGCTCAAATACGAGGACGGCAGGGTCATCTCCAACGCCTGGAACATAGAATAGCTACACCATTTTTACCCTTAAGTACTTCACTTTATTTCATCTTATGATAATGCAAGAGCTCCGAGCTACTTTCTTTTTTCGTGAGATGATATCTTCCTCAAGCTTGCGTTTTTACTCAAGAAAAATGTCTTATGCCTGTCTCATCCCACGGGCAAGTCTCCGACTTGTCCCTGGGCTCGGGGGCTACCCGGGCTACGACACCCCTCCCCTAAACGTTTCGGAATCTTTTTTCGATCAAAAACCATCTACGGTTTCTCGTATGATCGTCGCGGTACGCTAGCACTCCTTAAAGGGAGATGAACGATGACTCTAACAGTTACGAACGTGCGCCCGTCTGGGCCCCGAGTACTTACGCCCCCGCGGCTACGGTACAAAGACCCACGAGCAAAGTTTGTGACTTCAAGATTGTCGATCACTCACCCCCTCGAAACGTTGCCGGGTAACCGTCTAAGTGAACTCTGAAGAGTTTTCTTGTTTGCAAAAACATACACACACCTATCCTTCTCCAAAGTACTCGGGGGCTGCCCGCCCAAGTAGTAACGCTTCAAAAACTAAGCACAGTTGAGTCGCCAGGTTCCTACGCCCCCGCGGCTACGGAGCAAGACACCGCCAGCAAAGTCTTAAGCTACACCGCTCGGGCTCGCAAATTCCCTAACTACTCGGGGGGAAGGTTAACGAACAAACGAAATGCTTAACTTGAAATAAAATTGGGTACCCGACCCACGAGTCTGCCACAAGGGCTCGATCCATAAGTTTATTACAAGCACCCATCAGCATAACTTAAAGCCTCGGCGAGGCAACTCTGTTTCTTCTTCTTTACAGGCCCGGGTTGTGGAGGGCGTGACCCATCATAATCCGGGCGAAATCGACGGCGCCTTCCTCGATGCGGTCGTACCCGGTGTTGTCATAACTCGGACACCATCCTTGGCCCAGCAACTCCCTGTCCATGTCCGGATAATGGGACAGGAAGATGGCCACCACCTTGCGGACGATGTCGTGAGCCACGTCCATCGACTGCTGGCAGGCTGTCGCAGCGGCCTGTTCCAAGCGATCCTTGATGTGGCCGGAAGGAACCCCAAGATCGTCCATCGCCTTGATAATAGCCGCCCCCATCCTGTCGTGGATCGTCTGCACCCGCGTGAGTTCGGTCCTGGTCTCCCCGTGCGATTTCCTTTCTTGTTCAAGCTCAGTCACGACCTCTGAAGGAAAATAAAGAGACCAATGTCAGCGAAAGACATCCCGATTCAAAGAAGGCAAAAGCATGAGGGGACGTGGCTCTTACTATTGAGCCTCTCATTAGCTTCGCGAGCTAGCTCCACCAGCTTCTGGTTCTCGACGAGGCGGGTGGCTGCGGCACTCTCCTGGTCAGCGACCTGCTTCTCCAAGTCGGTGCGAGCTACGCGGAGAGCTGTCCACCCCAAAAACAAGATGACGTCACGAGTCATGTAACCACATGGAAGCAAAAAGCGGAGGTAACAAGTCGTGAGGTACTCACCAATGATCTCATCCTCGCGCTTCTGGGTGACTTCCTCAAGTCGGCCCTTCTCGGCGGTGACGCTGCCGACCTGGGCCTCGAGTGTCGTCACCCTCTCGCGGGCCGCCTGGAGGTCGGACTCGGTCCGGTCCGCCCTGGTTTCGAGCTCCGTCTTCTCTTGGTGGGCGGCGCAATAAAAGTTCATATGTGAAAGGAAGGACCTCAATTTCTTATATTTGTGTTGAAGCTCAAATGGCGATTTAAATTTAATTTATCTTTTGATTTGAGTATAGGAAACACCGTACTATAAAGAGGGACGTGATTGATAGATCAAAGTTAGTTACAAGTGCTTTATTTGAGATCTAACAACCTTTGCGAGACACTTTGCACTCACGAACACATGTGTTTCACCTTTTCTGGGCAGGGCGGGTGACCCGCCCCCTGGGGGCGGGTCACCCGTTTTGTCTCTGGTGAGTGGCGGGTGACCCGCCCCCTAGGGCCGGGTGACCTGGGGTTGTCAGGCGGGTGAACCGCCCGATGGGGCCGGGTGACCCGGCTTGAGCGCAGTGAGCCCATAATGGCTAGTTCGGGAGTAAGGGGTATTTATACCCCTTCTCCCTCCTTTCTAGGGTTCCGCCTCCTCCACCATTGGAACACCTCCTAAGCTTACTTCCCTCTCTCGCAACTCCCTTCCAAGCACTCCTAGCAAGGATTCAACCTAGGGTTTGGGTGTGAGAGACATTTGAGGTGTGAGATTAAGCCCCTTTGTAAGAGCTCTTCGTGTGTTCATCTCAAGAAGCACTTGTGGCGGCTTTGATTCATCGATTCACGTTTATTACTCTTGAAGATTGCTTCTAGACGGTTAGACGTCGCCCGTTGAGTGCCCTCTTTATGTGGAGCACCCGGAAACGTTTGTATTACCCTCTCCTTTGTGGAGATTTCTTAGTGAGCACCAATCTTTCTTTGTGGAGATTGGGTGAGGCAAGTGGCTCTTCGTGATAGCCCTCCCTTTGTGGGAACCTCAACGGAGACGTAGCTTCCTTGGTGGAAGTGAACTTCGGATTAAATCTTTGTCTCTTGCTCGTTCGTGTTCATCTCCTCCTCTCTAACCCTAGAAGCTTAATTTGCCCCGATCTACTTTTGTGTTTTGTTGCTTGGTATATCATCTTGTGTAGGTTGTCTACAACATCCTTGGTGAACTTTTGATTCAAAGGGATTCAGTAAAATCACTTTATTCTTAAGCAATTTATTTTTGTTTTCCTGTCGCAGGGTGACCCCCCCCCCCCCCGCGGGTGACCCGGCCATAGGGTGCGGGTGACCCGGTATTTGATCTGCTGCTCAGTTTTCAGAAAAATTGAAGTGATCCTATTCACCCTCTCTAGGCATCACAAGGTCCTTTCGAGGAGGCCGAGAGCCGCGGCCGCAGGGGTTGCGACCGCCGGCAGGAGGGTGGAACTGCGGTCAACGTTGACAAGAAGCTCTGGGAAGTCGTGTGAATAGGGTGTCGCAGTCGGGGATCGACAAGGGCGTCACGCAGCAGACGAAGGAGAAGGGGACGAGGGCGAGAGGGAGGCGCAGGCTCCGTCTTTGAGTCACGGCCTGCCCTCGTGCGCCTAGGCTCCGCCGCTGCAGGGCCCGAAGCCGGTGCGGAGAAGGCCCCCACCGGGCGTACACGGCACCGGCACGGAGCGCATGCCGCCGCCGCTGGGGAGCACCGAGAGCACGCGCGCCCACCTGGCACGCCACGGCGCACGACAGCACCGGTGCGGCTGCTGCGGCCGGAGCCGCCGCCACCGAAGCTATTGCGCGGCGCGGCCGCCACCAGTAGAGTAGCGTCCGCCGCGCCGGCCCGGCGAGGAGGTGGCGGCCGTGCTGAGGGTGAAGCCCCAGCCGAAGGGGGGCGGCCTCGCGCCGGAGGAGGGGAGCACAGAGCGGATGCCCGACCCGACGGTGGCGGCGACGGCGGGGGGCGAGAAACCCTAGATCCAGATCTAGGGTTAGAGGAGGGGGGACAGAGAGGAGAAAGAGAAGGGGGAGGGAGAGCCAAGGCAGCAGCGCGGGATTCCGGAGGAGCGGCGCCGGCGAGGCCGAGCCCAATCGCCGCGAGAGGGGGGTGGCGGCGGACCAAGAAGGGCAACCCGGTGGTGCGGTGTGGAGCTAAAGGAGGAAGGGAGGGAGGAGAGGGGGAGAGGAGAAAGAGGAGGGAGGGTGGGCCGCCGCCGCCGCACGCACACCAGCGGCGACGACGGTGGCTGGCAGAGCTCACGGGGTTGAGGGTGGTGGCGGAGATCGGGACCGCCCCCGAGTCGCCCGGGGAGGACGACGTGAGGGCGCTTAGCCTCGTGCGCGTGCGTCGATCTAGAGTAGAGTCCATATTAGGGCTGGACGCCAAGCCAAAAGCTCGCGAGCCGGCTCAGCTCGATCGCTGCTCGGCTCGACTCGGCTCAGCTCGGTCGATTTTGCAACAAGCCAAGCAGATGTTTTTGCTCGTTTCACTAACGAGCTGGCTCGAGCTAACTCGCGAGCAGCTCACAAGCCAAACCGAGCTAGAACGCCTAGGCCCTAGAGTCAAACACAGGGAGGCGATAAGCCAGCAGTCCAACAGGCTGCACTCATAAATCCACTCGTTGTCTCGTCTGCTCCCCCAAATTCCCTATTAATTCCCATCCACTCGACTTCCGTCCGCTCGGCTGCTTTATAAGATCGTTCGATTCGATCTGATCACGAAGAGAAAGGGGCGCGAGGCGGCTAGGTTTTCTCAGCCCTGCCAGTTGATGTGTCGATGCTCTGATCTTCTCGACGGCGGCGGGCCAGCATACGTACGACGACGTTCCTCCACGGCCACACGCCACAGGTACACACGAACAAGCAAGAGATCAGGGGCAGCTAGCTTTCCGCCTCACATGTTGTGTTGCTTCTGCTAGTTAATTTTATCTTTCATGCAAGCCACGGCCATATTTTTGTGTTTCATGTATATATTGAGGTGCTATTTTCATTTCAAATTTACATCTGGCTCGCAAGCTTAACGAGCCGACTCGAGCTATTAACGAGCCGAGCTGAGCTAGCATTTTTGCTCGAATTGTTAACAAGCCGAGCCGAGTTGGCTCGTTAAAGTAACGAGCCAGACCGAGCCGAGCCGAGCTGGCTCGGCGTCCAGCCCTAGTCCATATCATGGAACCTATAATATTCAAATGGTAGTCTTGCCTTTATCACATACAGATCCAATATTCGCAGCTCCGTCAGCTGGTGATGTACATATTGCATGGACCAGCAATGCTCTATATTCACCAATAGAAATAAAAACACATACTCTGGGTATTTGATCTGCACGAACATAATGGAAATGACTAATCACCTGTAATGACTTATGAGAAGTAAAAAAATAATATGGTTCAAGGCCATCAAGAAAGCAATCAAAAATGAAATTAAGGTGCACAAGCAATTGCTTAAGGTAAAGATGTGCAAACAAATATTCACACAAGTCCACGTAACATTCCAAGACAAGTTATAACATGAGAATGCAATCATCACTAGTTAACTAGCTTAGATAATTCAATAATTAATGGGTAGCTAGCACATCTTAGTTGAGAGTAGTAAAGATATTATATAAATTAGAGGTTGCTACATTTTTATTCCTGATTAGGTCAAGCATCATCATTGCAATTTATACCATGGAAGTTTTAAATCTCAAACAACCTAGAACATTTGATTTGAACTAACAAATGGGAGCTTATAGCTCACATGAGCACAAACGTGCATTTGCAAGAAACCTAATTCTAGAACAAGGATATCTAAAGTTGTGTCATTCTATTGTCATCTCATGATTGCTAATCATTAAGACAACATGTTATGGCATATGTAACTAACAAGATTAGTTTCATGATTTGGGAGCACTATGAAGTAATTGATCATACAACAAGCTAGCAAACTAGGTTTCATATTTTTACTAATAGAGAAGTAAGTATGCAAACAATAGATAAGCTTGTATTAATTAAAAAGAGATGAAGGTAATAAGTAGCAATGACAACGGATCGGATATGAATTGATAATATGAATGCAAATACAAATAGTGATTTTTTATTCTTGGATCGAATTCCGATATGAATAGTGTCATGGTGTGTCGAATATTGATACTCATCCTACTCAGGTCATAGAAATCCAGCTTTGAGTATTTGGATCTGGATATGGTACTGAGAGACATGGGTACCCACAGGTCCCCACCGGCCAGGGTCCCAGTGGTCCCTGACAAATGAACCCGACCTTCCAGAAGCCCCGCCGACCTGCAAGTGGGCCCAGCGACCTTATTCATAACTCCGACGACTCTGAGCAACCTTATCAAAATCCCGAAAGACCCGCAGTACTTGGCGTGCAAGTCAAGACAGTAGCATGAGGCGCTCTGCCGCCAGTAGGTCTGAGTATCGCGGGATACTCCTTGTAATCCGGGAGATAGCTTCCCACAATTGTAACCGACCCTGGCATGGGTCCACCGACCTTGAAGGGAAGCCCTAGTCCGTCCTCCCCATATAAGGCGGCCTAGGACTCCATTCAAGGAGACATCTTCATCCTCCTTGCATAATCCACCACCACAGCTGGACGTAGGGTTTTACTCTCCGGAGGTCTGAACCAGTCTAAACCCTTGTCTTCCCGTGTTCATCACCATACTCGCCTAGTTCCGAGTTCACCACGTGAACTACTACCTACGCTCTTAGTTTCCGATCCTCTCCTTAACCTGCAAACTGCTTGGGTAGTCCCCTAGCAGATCTGTCCAGGTCTCAACCCATGACACAGTTGTCAAGCAAAGATCACCCAAAAGCAAACATAAACTTGAAGAGAACCTTCAATCAACTTTGTAGAGGAACTATAGGGTTGCAAGTGTTAGATAGGAATTTTTCTCAAGCGATGCATGGTTTAGAAGAAAATGGACTCTGAACTTCGGCCATGAAGGTACGAACTGGAGCTTGCAAGCCCAGATTCGGAAGTCCAAAATGCACAACAAGCAGGTCCTGGTTTTATGTTTCTTGAACAAAATCCCACATAAACTCACTGAGATCTTTTAATCTAACTTGTAGGTGGATCATAGAACTCCAACTGCTAGATAGGAACTTTTGTCAAATAAGCTTTGGTTTAAGAGATCAATGGCTCTAAAGTTTGGGGCAAAAACTTGATAGCCACACGTTCAGTTTCAGATATTGACAAACTGTTGGGTATCTAAATGTGAAAGGGTTCACTTTTCTCAATTGTTCGACTCATATACTCAGTCAAGAAGGATTTGATGGAGCACATTTGAAATAAGCATGGCCGTCATCTTAATAGGTCTGCAATTAAAATATGCTATATATAATCATTTTTATATATGTGAATATTTTAATATATTCAATTGTTCCATTTTCTGTTTCTTTTTACTTTTTATCAAATTTAGTTTGTGAATTTTCCTACTCCACTCAAATTCAAATATGTTTGGGCATAAAGATCACCCAAACTTTCCATGTGTAAATGAAGGAGAGTCATGATAGTATTTCACGCATTTTATACCGTATTAAATGCAGCATGTGCATAGTTACCCGACGGTCCAATGAAAGCTGAACTTATTTTGCAATTAATTAAACGTGTGTTTCTGCCAAAAAGTCAAATCTTTTGTCACCCGACGGTCTCCTTACCTGCTTGTGTACCCGTCGATCATACCTACAGAGGTCGCCGGTGTACCCGCCTTCGCCCCCAACAGTCGCACGGCCGAAACTACTCGTCCTTGTTCCCGTCGCCAGCGGCCTTGTTCGACGCGGTGGTTGTAGAGCGCACGTCGGTGTACAAACTCTTTGCTCTCGTTGTCTCCATCGTGAGTGCGGGGGAAATCTCAATCCCCTGCTTCGGCATCCTATATTGCTTGCGGTAGAAGTGCTTTTGTACATTAGTTTTTCCCTTTACTAGTAAAATGCACGTGCGACACGCACGTGTTTAAAATATGTATTTTTTAAAAAAATATCAACTATCAAATTAAGATCTATTATTTAAAACATCTCAGAAATCATCTGGTGCTATTCAAAATGAGAAGGAAAAAAGTCACACATGCTTAGCTGAACATATAATCTATTTCAACTACTTGTTAAAAATTTTATTTTAACTACTAATTGGTATTGATGAACCAAATTTATCTCAGTGTTGTAAGCTTAACGAGAGATTGACAAAATGTAAGATATAGCAGCCAACATAATAGTGCTTTTAAACTAAAAAAATCAGTTTTCAGTAACACTATGATATGCACATTAAATAACATTAAAACGACATCAAATATTGTCTTGTGTTATGGTGTTGCAGTTTATATGTTTCATTAAATATGGTAATGAAATATTATTGACATTGATATTTTCATGAAAAAAATGGAAGATAATACTCACTTTACAATCTTTCTGCTCTGTAGCCTAGTTCTGATCCAGATAGTTTTTGCACGTATTTATTATCTGAAAATTATTAATTCATCATCAAAGCATATGTATTTATAAATGGCCATTTGGCCTGCCCAGCACATCACGACACGAGCATGAAATGGCTCGGGCACGACGGGACGAGCACGATGCGGCACAATGCACTTCGTGCTCGTACCGTGCCGGTACTACGTGCCAAGCTCGCGGCACAGCACGAGCACGATGCTCATTTTTCGTGTCGTGCCGGCACAAAGCACGACATCAGGCATGATGGGTTGTCTGTGTCGTGCCAGCTCGCAGCCTGGCAGCTCACTTGCACCTCATTCAAAAGGATATTTCACAAGCACATCAAATATAACATTTTCAAAGTAAAAAACTGACAATTCAAAAGCCAATCAAACTGAAAAGAATCACAAACATATGAAGTTCAAAAGATCAAATAATATGAGTTGTTCTTATTGTGCTACCAGCTCTAATTAAGTTCAGATACAAGTTCTCAAAAGTATTACAACATTCATCAACTATCAATCAAGGTACAAGTTCTCAAATGCATCTTCAAGCTCAGAGTCTTCAATGTCGACGGATGTGACGAATCAAATGGCCAGTACCACCAGTGGACAAACCTGAGTACACCATGCCGCAGTGCTTGCAGGTGGCTTGTACGTGTACCTTCTTGTCATTCTTCATCTCGAACACCTCATCGAACTCGTCCCATACTTTAGACCTCTTCCCATGGCACTTCCTCGTGCCGGCGGTGCTGACGGTAGGTGACTCAGAGTCAGGAGCTGTAGATGCATTGTAGGAATGATCCATCTGCAGAAAAAGAAGAAGAGGGTGAAAACGCGAAGAAGAAGAAGACAGAGAAACAAAGGAGAGGGAGGAGAACAAGACAGAGGACAAGAGGAGGAAAGGACAGATCTTACCGGTGATCGAGCGGAGGAGGTGACCGGCAACGTAGATCTGGGCGGCGAAAGTGCAGAGGAGGTGGCCGCCGGCGTAGATCTGGCCGTTGCGGGGACGGAAGAGGTGGCCGCCGACATAGATCTGGTCGTCGCGGGTTCGGAAGTGGTGGCCGACGAGGGTGAGAACAAGGTGAATGGCGAGGGAGGCATCGAGGCGAGGCGGGCAGAGGCGGAGGGGCGTGCCGGCACGGCTGCGCGGGGCGGGGGCGAATGGGGAGGGGGCTAGGGTTTTGGGGGCGCCGAGGGGGGGCTTATATAGCCCCGGTGCCGCAGCCGCCCGTTGGGTTGGGCCGTTGCCCGTTGCGGGACGTTGGGGAGGGGTGGGACAGGAGCGCTGGAGCGGGGGTAGTCGGGCCGGCTATGCCAAGTGCTCTACTGGGCCTCGTGCCAGCACATGGGTCGTGTCATGCCGATTGTTTTCGTGTCATGTTGGGCCGACACTATGGGCTGCGGTTGCAGCCCAGCACAGCCCAACGTCGTGCTCGTGCCGGCCCTGGCCCGAAACCATCGTGTTGGGCCCATGCTCGTGTCGGGCAAAAAATTCGTGCTTTGGGCCGGCCCACGAGCCTTGTGCTTTTTGGCCATCTATAGATGTATTATATTACTATAAGAGGCATTGAGCAGTAAAAAATGTACACATTTGATTTTTTTCGCTCACACAATGAACGGTCGAGATCAAGGAAAGCCTAGGAGATTTTGTAAAAAAACCTCAGGTTTCTCTAAATTCCCATCCACCGTCCGTCCAGGGTTGTGTTTGGTTGGGGGAGTAAAAAGTTTTACTCCACCTTTGACCACTAATTAGAGGTATTAAATAAAGTCGGTTTTCAAAACTACCTTCACAACTCCGGGCAAAAATCGTGAGACGAATCTAATCAGGTCTTTGACCGTATCATTAGACGATATTTACTATATCATTACTGTAGCATTAGATTAATTATGCTCATTAGATTCGTCGTGTAAAGTTGCGCTCATATGTGAAAATATTTTGCAAATAGACTTCATTTCGTACTCCATGCATACAAGATTCCCTGTGGTGAATTTTTTCACTCCCTGAAGAGTATTTATTGAACTATCAAATACTTAAAGAAGGCGTGTAAATAGATGTAGATCCAGTCATTGGGAACGCAACACATTTACAATAAATACATTTAAATATAAATATACTTTGGCTTGACATCATCTTTTCTTTTCTCGTGGTAAGGATTTGGGTGTGTGCGCCCTACTAAGAACTGTCTACACATCAGATTGCAGTTCCATGGTCCACATGGTCAGATAATCATAGTATTTCACAATATCTCCAGATAGCATATATAAACCAAATAAATTGCAGTACATCAATATTATTATTTTCTTGGCACAAATGTGGATTCATTTGTACAAATATTTATTTTGTGATCTTTCATTACTTTGCATGTTTTCATCCATGTTAACTGTATTCACTTTATAGATATTTGAATGGGGCTTGCCCAATCAAGGTTCTCTTTGGTCAAGAGATTGCAGCAGGTGAGAACAACCTGCATTTGGTACTCCGGGCCGAGGCGCATGCATCCTAGTGCAGAGGAAGCAGATGAAGCAAGCAGGCTGGCACCTGACGGTGAACCCTGCTTCCCAGTGCAAGGACGTCCATCCAACCAGTCAATTTCCTTGCTGAACTTTGAACGAAATTGAACATCTACAGTCTATAAACCTTTAACCAAAGTTAAAGCTGGAACAAAGGGCCACAAACATACATAGGATTTTTGTTCAAATCACTCATAGTTTGAGATCTAAACATCCCCGAACTTTTGAGCAAAATACACGTTTCAGTACCACTTCAATGCAGCATCAAGGATTCTGAACATTGGCAAGAATTGAAGCATTCAGTACACAGACATTGTTCTGAACTGATGACTTGTCTGATGTTTTTCGCGTGAATTCAAATGTCAACTCCCTGCAAGGCTCGACCAAAATCTACAGCTGGTGTATAGGACCACAAGTCATATATTAGATTCTTGGCTCAAGAATCAAACGTTTGCAAGAAAAATAAGTTTCAGTCCAGCGACCACCTGCGACGGCGGCGGTGATGCCGCCGACCACCATGCGCGGCACCTACGGCGGCCACTGCTCCAACCACCACAAACGGCACCTATGACGGGCTGTCAGCTCAGCACCAGCGCATGGTGCCTCATGGCAGTCGGCTTGGCGCACGGTTCCACGGTGGCCGGCGTGGCACATGGACGCAGAGGGCTAGCGTGGCCGGGCGCAGCGCACAGCTCCGCCTACCCCGCGCACCGTCGTGGTCGTGTGGGGTGCGGTGGCTGGACCAAGCACGGGGCTCGGCATCGGGCGGCGGCAGTTGAACGTGGTAAAAAGAGGGGGCGGCTTACCGTGGACATGTAGGTAGACCTGAGCATTTCACGGGCCGGGCCGGGTTCGGGCCGGGCCGAAAAAAAAATTCGGTTTTTTCGGGTCGAGAAAATCCTGCCCATGACCGTCCCATGGGACGTGTCGGGCCTCAGTTTTCGGGCCGGGCTCGGGCCGGGGCCCGGGCTTGGGCGGGCTGCCCGCGTATTTTACACTGTAAAATAGCTAAAAACAGCATGTCGGGCCGGGCTCGGGCCAAGATTTTTTTTCGCGGGATTCAAGATCTCTGCCCACGCCCGTCCAGTAAGGTCCGTGGGCGGGGCTGGCGCGGGCCGGGCCAAAAATGCTCAGGTATACATGTAGCGGGACACGATAGATGGGGGTGCACGAGTCTTTGGAGGCGAGTTGTACCCGTGCAGAAGTTTCCTAATCTTTACATATTCACATGTGGGTCCACAAGTGGGTACAATGCGTGGGTATATGCACGGTAGGTGAGAAAAAAGTCTCTTTTTGGCAGAAACACTCTCCAAATTGCGATTTTTTAGTCCTTTTATAGTCCTTCCACCCTATCCACTCCTAAAAACATATGACGAGTGGATCCGGCGTGAGGGGTACGGCGAACCCGAATTGGGTGAAAATTGTTTTCAATTGTTTTCGCTTAGATAGATAGATATGCGTTTGAATATAAATTTTGTTTATTCCTTTTACATCATACCACACTTCAATAATTATTTTACAAGCACCTAAGTGTTGTAGGTGCAGGTTAAACCATCGTCAATTCGTCATATTTCAGAAAACCCGAAGAAGAGAGAGGCGTGTCGTCTTGCTCCGATCTATACTTGGCTGCAGATATACCGCGGCATATACGAGTCCTGCACAGTTCCCCTTCCTCCCTCCTTCCCTCTCGCGCCGCGACAGATCGCCCCACCGCACGTCGCCCCCGCCCTGCCCCCCAGGCCAATGGCGGCCGCGCTTGCGAGCCGCGTGGAGTCGTGGGTGCGGGACCACGCGTCGCGGCTGCCCCCCTGGGCGGCGGCGCTGCCGCAGGCGCCGCGGTGGCCCTGGCCCCCGCCGCTGCCCGCCTGGCCGTGGCCCAGGGGCCGCATGCGCCAGCGGGAGCGCATGCTCCGGGAGGAGGTCGACCGGCGCCGGCGCCAGCTCCGCGAGCTCTGCCGCGCCGTTCGCGTCGACACCTTGGCCGAGCTCCAGGAGCTGCTCTGCGCCATGGTCCTCGCCGAGTGCGTCTACAAGGTCCGTCCGGTGGCACTCGCCCCGCGCTCGCTGTATACCTTTTTCGGATCCCTATGGACGGATTGTAGATAGATCTGTGCAGCCATTTTCGGCTGGAGATAGGTGCAAATGGTGCATGCGAAAGGAGTAGAATGTTGGCAAAAGGAGTTGCCTGCCTCTTCTGGTGGGGGAAGGTTAATGAAATGTCTGTACGTTTCTGGCATGTAATGTTCCACCCACCAAATGTCGGCACACCAGCTTGGACACTTTTCCAACCAAAACCAGGAATCCGGGATAGTTACATACTCCCTCAGTCCTGAATTGAAGGTCGTTTTGGCAGTTCTAAGTTTATAGTTTTTTATGAACCTACTACCGCCGTTCTCATTTAGATGACGTTTCGGACCGTACCTGTAGTGTTATTTAAACTAAGTTTGTGACCACCAACATCATATAAAAAAACCCGGAGGTAGTACTAGATATACATTATGTCTAAATGCATGGTAAAAGCTATGAATCTAGAAAAATCAGAACAACATACAATTGGGAATTGAGGAAGTACTTCATTCTATTAATGTGGAGTTCATCATTTTGTAATTTTCCCACCAAGAAACATCACTAGTCTTTAAAGTGCTTGCTCGATATAGTTGATCTTTGGATTACTTATGCTTATCTTGCTATAACAGTCGTGTCTCATGTTGATTTTTCATATTTATTGTTTTTCATACTTACATTTCAAGTCTTCATCCCTTTTCCAAAAAGTCCTACTTTCTAATTTCCACATCACCCACCTGATCGCTGTGCTAGGGACCCACTATGCTGCCCAACTAGCATCTTAAGCTTTCTAAAACACTGTTTTTAATGGATGAGTCACATTAAATCCCTAAATGCTTACACTGGGTCTGGTTGCATATTGTACTGTTACATTACATTATTTTATTCAGCTTTACTATATAATATGTATGATCATCATCTCTCTTCCCATTTGCTATCTTCCTGAATGTTCTTACTAAAATGCTTTGTCGTTGTTGATAATAACAATAGTTAGAATATTTCACAATATTGAATTCCCCTCCTTGCCACATGTCACTTAATCAACCCTTTTTTTCAGAGACCTGTTTCTGAGATGGTGAGATATATTAACAAGTTTAAATCTGATTTTGGTGGAACCATTGTGTCCCTGGAGCGTGTTCAACCATCCTTGGATCATGTACCACATCGGTAAAGACAAAAGCTAAAGCCCATTCATCACTTCAAATATTTGTGTTTTATGCTACTGTTTTCGCTTTCCACAAAAATTTGTACTCAGGCACTATAATCAAATACAGTACAGTTATTTTTTGTGCAACTCTTATCTCTAGTAGATCAATTGCATGCGTAGTCCTTGATTCACCTGAGTTCCCTTAATAAAGGCACGATGAGGTAGTCCTTTTTGCATTTATTGTGAAGAGAAGGCAAATTATGCTATGGGATGACTTAAATTTGTGATCTTGTTGGAAACCACTCTAAAATCTGCATTATGTCAAGGACATTTGAAAGAAAATTGTCGACATATGGATATCTTTTTTTATTTGAATTATGGATGGTAACTAACACATGGGGATTAATTCCAGTATCATCACTAGGCCGTGGGCATTACATTTTGTTATGCACATTCTGTATTTTCCTTAGGAACCCTTCAGTATCGTATACTAATGGTATACTGCTCAATTACCAAGTCTTGCAGCATTGTATCTTTAGACAATATTTACATTTGGTCTGATTATCTGTTTCTTAGTTTAAGTAGTTCAAATAATGGCAATCTTCACATGGTTTTTCTGCCTTTTTTATATGAATATACTTAGTGGTGAAATTATGTAGGTATCTGTTGGCGGAGGCTGGTGACACCCTGTTTGCTACATTTATTGGCACAAAAGATTACAAGTAAGACTTTGTTGGGAACTTCACACTCTTTAATGTCCGTTGTGTTTGCAGTAATACAATTGCATCAAGTGTTTGTTTTTTGTCTATAGAGATATTATTGCTGATGCCAATATACTCCAAGGAACCATGTTTCATGAGGAGACTGCTCAGGCTTTTGCTCCTGATGTTAAGTCTGCACAAAATGATGCTCAAAAGGGTGAGGAAAACCTTGGCAAATCTTATCAAGAAACATCAAAGAAGTTGAGAAAATCAAAACCTGCAGTGCACCGAGTAAGCGTTTTCTTGTGGAATCAATTTCATCTTGTGTATTACATATCTTTATTGTTAGAATTTGCATAACATAATGTACCATACAGGGTTTCATGGCCCGTGCTAAGGGGATTCCAGCACTGGAGTTATACAACCTCGCAAAGAAAAGGAACAGGAAACTTGTTCTTTGTGGACACTCACTTGGTGGAGCGGTACGTACCTGTAGACAATATACAGTGCCTGCTCATTATTTGCTCATATGCCTTTGATATATCTGCAGGTAGCTGCATTGGCTACACTTGCAATCTTGAGAGCTATTGCATCCTCTCCATCTAAGGAGGATAACAGGCTTCATGTGAAGTGTATCACCTTCTCTCAGCCACCTGTTGGGAATGCCGCTTTGAGAGAGTAAGTTTCTTTAGATATAGCTATAATGCTACACTTGACTCAGCATAAGTTTATTAGTTTATTACAAATACTATTAACTAATCCTATTTGATTTATCTGGAGAGGGTGTATTGGTTTAACAGGGTTGATACTATCAAAATTGCTTCTTTATCCCTTGCTTGCCTTTTGCTAGTTATGTTCACACAAGAGGATGGCAGGACTACTTCAAATCCTACTGTATTCCAGAAGACTTAGTGCCACGCATTCTATCTCCGGCATACTTTCACCACTACAATGCCCAAACACCTGAAGCATCTTTTATAAATAAAACTGATGTGAAATCTGACGAAAATACGGAGACAAGTGCTGAAAGGATCAAAGGGAACAATGGGGAGCAGCTTGTTCTAGGTGTTGGTCCAGTGCAAAAGTCACTCTGGAGACTTTCAAAACTTGTTCCTTTGGAAGGGGTGCGTAAAAGCTTAGGTGTAATTCAAAAACAAACAAATGTTTTTGGAAAGGCACCATCACAATTAGATATTTATTTACAATCGAAGGTTGATGAATCAGAAGAAGAACCACAATCTCTAGAGATTCAGGAAGGTTCGCAAGGAATTGCTCTTACCCCTTTATCTGATAAAGATGGAGAGCACAATGAAGATAATGACAGGACTGAGAAAATAAATGCATCTGAAACGGGGGGTTCTAAACGCTGGACTAGGGTACCTTCTTTGCCTTCATATGTGCCATTTGGTGAGGTTAGTAGCATACAGTCTTCTTTATTTATGTACTCTAAACTCTAAAGGAGTTTTTGTTTTTTACTCCTGTTTAACATGATAGCCACTGTCCCTTTGCCTCAAATTGGAATTTTCAGTTTAGTAAGGCAGATTTACATATTTGTAAACAGATTGTCTGTGAAGCAAAACTGTGAATGTAAACAAACATGTTGCCACACAATTTCTAGCCACATGATTGAAGGTCATCCACGGCAGACTGCTAAACAGCTAGAATTTCATTGTAAAATATCAACTTTTTCGTTTCTACATTTTCTCTAATTTAACTACAGCATTATTCCACATAATATTCTCTTTTAAGCTAGTCATCATTTGCCTGTTTGAAGATGTGTTTTAAGTCTGAAACTTGCCCATTCCTAAAAATAGATGATGAGGATCATGCATAAATATGATTTATTCAACAACCTTAGTGTGCCATGCCTATTAGTGCTCTGATTTTATATGGTTTGCTTATCATCAATCTCTAGACATTACCATATCTTCAGAGAATGATGCAGCAAAAGATTACATTTATATTAATGCAGTATCCATGCTCTTGAAAAGACCCTAAGTAAATTCTCAAGGTACATCTAGATCTTTAAATGGATTAGAGCTTCAACTTCTGTCAATGTTTTTTGTTTTCAGCTCTACCTATTGGGAGATTCTTCAGTCAATACACTATCAGATTCAGAATACTCCAAGATGACATCGGTATGAGCTTCGTATTTCACTGCCATTATTTTAAAAACTAAAAGATAGGAAGCATGTTTCATTTTTTTTAGGTTTTAGTTTTGAATTTCTTGCCATATTGGATCTACTCATTTTCTTGCTATATTTTGGCAAAGGCATTTGCAGGTGCAGTCTGTTATATCAGAGTTAAGAGAGCGTTTGCAATCACACTCGATGAGGTCCTACAGGGCTCGGTTCCAAAAGTAAGACCTCACTATCAGGTTATCTTCAGCTAGAACTAGCTCTTACCCAAAACTTTCACCTTCCAATCTTCCATCTGACTGGATCTTATGCCTGAGCTCTCATATTCATACCAACTACGACCGTGACATTATTGCCTTTCAAACCGTACATGGATGCTAAATGAATTGCTACAGTGACTAAAGAGAATAAAGGAAATTTGTATTATTTGTAATGGTCTTCTCTGTAAACATTCATTTGCCATAATGGTTAGACAAGGTATCCACAATGCTACATCCAACATAGGGAAAATGTTATTAGGTCTGTCCATGTGTGTCAATGTGACTCTTTACTTTGATTACATTAATTGCAAGGCAGCCAACTCATAATTTATGGGAAATAGGATGCAACCAGTTTTCCATTTTCCTGTTTGAAAGTGCTAAATCTGAGCCTTTGCTAGTTTGACAAAAGAATGCTTTGGTATATTTTGTTTCAGATTCAAATTTTGAAATAAGATTATTTTTTCTTTCTGAAATGAAATACAGAATATGGAAAGATAAATGTTGTAATATGAAACCAAATTTGATGTTGTAAATGTTGGTGCATTTTTCTATAAACTTGATCAAAGAAAGAGAAATTGACGTAGACAAAATTAAGATGTCTTGCATTTTGGAATGGAGGGAGTGTATCATCCTGTGTGTTATCGTGTTTGTGGTAAATTATTTTCTCCACATTTTAATCATTCACAATTTGTTTCTTAGTTTTAATGACTTGTGTAATTAAGCATTTCTTTAGTTTTTGTACATCCTTCAGTTAGTCTCATTGAAATCAAATGACTAGTGCTGTTTTCTTTATGCAGAATATATGATTCGTGCATGTGTGCAAATGCCCCCATTTTCACGGGCATTGAACAATTGCCACAATTTTCACATATACAAGAACTAATTGGTCTAGCAGCTGCTGATTCTGTTGAACTTGGTCACATCGTGGACCCTCCTGTTATTCGGACTGCCACTTCTATTCTTCCTCTTGGATGGGATGGACTCCCTGGTGGTAAAAATGCTGAGCCGTTGAAAGTTGATATAATTGGGCATGGCCTGCAGTTGTGCACTCTTTTCCAGGCACAGATAAATGGAAACTGGTATGCATTGTTCTTGTGAAATATTTTACAGATTTTTTATACAGCTCATCAAAGTCTATTTTATTTAATTAGCAATGTAATTGGATAATCACCATAGCTTTTGTTAGCAAATTTAAAAATACTGGTGTCTTCTATCTTGTGATACTCCATTCTTTAGATGTAGAACATTAAGATCATGATGCTTGAGAAAAAAAACTGACGAGAAAAGATTCTGCACATGCTATTGGTGCAATGTGTATGAAATTTGAAACTATCAGTGAACTGCATGCTTTTGTGGAATTTGAAACCATTTATCTTTAACCTATAGACAAGTCATCTAATTCGTTATTTCACACTTGAGGTTTGTGTTGGAGTGTGAGGTAGTACAGCTTTGATTGCTGAAGATTGTTGATGTTTGCATGTTGCATTTGATCGATTGGCATGTACAAGTTTTGCTCTTCACAGTGTTATGTCTACAAGTATTTCCACACTTAATTGAAGTATTTGTATACAGGTATTCCACGGTAGTAGACACTCTACCATCAGCCACTTCGTACTCACCAAATGAAGAAATGCAACCTACATTGCAAAAAATGCGGATCCATGTTGGCCATCCACTAAAGCAGCCTCCAAATTACATTAGCGAGGATTTCCTGGTTCCTCTGATCACAGGTGCTGATTCAACCCCGGATTTTGGATTTGAGTCATTGTTTGAAGATAGAGATTGCTGCAAGGGTTTGAGTGGATTTCTCATATATGGAACAAATGATTTTGTAACCGTGCGTAAAAAGGTCTATGTCAGGACAAGGAGGGTGCGATTGCTTGGATTAGAGGTACCTCCATATCTTTAGGTATTGTTATAATATGTCCATTTACGTAAGCTCCATGGAAATGCTACATATTAGATATATTTGTGTGATATAGGGGGCAGGTAAAACTTCCCTGCTTAAAGCAATGTTAGGACAAGTTAAAGAAAGAAACAGCGCAGTTCTTGAATGCATACATGTAGATTTGCATGGCAAAGGAATATCAAGCGGATTGTGCTACATAGATTCGACAACAGTGAACTTGCAGGTACTGTTGTTACTTTTTATTCTCTTGAAATTATTAGGTCTAAATGTGTTCTGTTAAGAAATTGCTATTAACTTGTGACACGATTTAAGCCGTTTTAAAATTGTGGCACATGTTTAAGTTTCCAGTTGAAGTTCTTATGTGCTGATACAATTAAAAATGTATTACTCTTAGATTTTACACAGATGCATTGTGCTTGACTGTACTACTCACTACTCAGTAGTGTGCCACGGAAAATGTAGTGATGTTGCGTGATGAAAATTGGCATGAATTATAAAACAATCTGGAAAAGCATGCTTTGCTCCATTTCTTAACACTGCCTACTCTGTTCTTTTCTTTTCTTTTCTTTTCTTTATTTTTTTTTTGCCTTTTCATCCCAGAGTGCTTATTCATAGGATTAGTCTTTATTTTTTCTAGTATGATCCTGCGTCTACTTGAGTTAAACTATTTCTTCTGAAATGTGTATGTAATTGGTTGGTAGCCCTGTTCACGGGTTGGTTGAAACCAGCTTGAAAGCAATATTACTGGGAAGATAATGGATTGATTGATGAGGAGCCTAAGCTCGTGTACATATATAGGCAAGGATGACCTAGGAAAGTGATCCTTGCCCCAATCTCTATCCATCTATACAGCGCCAACAGGGGGCGGCGCAAGGGCCTAGCAGGCCTGCGCAGGGACTACCCAGGGCCCATAGGGCCGGCTAATACAGCATGCTAACACCCCCCCGCAGTCAGATCGTCGTTGTCGGCGATGTTCGGACTGGACCGAAACTCCGTGAAGACAGCCGATGGAAGACCTTTGGTGAAGATATCGGCATACTGCGAAAGAGCAACCTGATCGCGCACAAAGTGGAGATCAATCTCAATATGGTTGCTGGACATGTAGACGGTGCTGATGTCGCAGAAAACCGCTGTAGCTCGGCGAAGAGGGGCGTGGAGCTCCAGCAAGAGCTGGCGAAGCCATGAAGCCTCGGCCACGGCATTGGCCACTGCACGATACTCTGCCTCGGCACTGGAGCGGGACACCGTCGCCTGGCGCTTGGAGGACCGGGAGATGAGGTTGGCGCCGAGGAACACTGCATAACCCGATGTGGATTTGCGAGTGTCGGGGCACCCTGCCCAGTCAGCATCGGAGTAGACGACCGGGTCCTCAACACTGGACGGGCGCAGGTGCAGGCCTAAGTGCAAGGTGCCCCGAATATAGCGAAGAATCCGCTTCAGAGCAACCAGATGAAGGTCTCGAGGAGTGTGCATGTGGAGGCATACTTGCTGAACCGCATAAGCAATGTCCGACGGAGTGAAGGTGAGGTACTGAAGAGCACCTGCTAGACTGCGAAAGTCCGTGGCATCCGCAGGCTGAAGAAGCTCGCCGGAGGTAGCAGACATCTTGGGATTGGTGTCCACGGGGGTGGCACAAGGCTTGCAGGCAGCCATGCCTGCCCGATCCAGAATGTCCAGCATATACTGTCGCTGATTCAACAGAAATCCATCAGACTAGCCTTGAACATGCATCCCTAGAAAGTGGTGAAGCTGACCGAGATCCTTCATGGAGAACTCGCTCTGCAGAGCTGTGATAATGCGCTGCCGGAGGTCTGACGAGGATGCGGTGAGTATGATATCATCCACATAGAGAAGGAGATACGCCGTGTCAGATCCGCGACGAAGGACGAACAGGCTGGTGTCGGCCTTAGACTCCAAAAATCCAAGTGTCAACAAGAATGTGGCGAAGCGGCTGTACCAGGCTCGAGAGGCTTGCTTCAGGCCATACAGAGACTTGTTCAGGCGGCAGACGAAGCCTAGGTGAGCAGAGTCCTCAAACCCAGCGGGCTGCGAGCAGTAGACAGTGTCGGTGAGAATCCCGTGAAGAAAGGCGTTCTTGACGTCGAGCTGGTGAACTGGCCACTGACGAGACAAGGCAAGAGACAGCACCGTGCGCACCGTGGCTGGTTTGACAACGGGGCTGAACGTCTCATCAAAGTCGATGCCCGGACGCTGAGTGAACCCACAGACAAGGTTCAGCTAGGCGCTAGGCGGAACCTAGGCGCCGACCCACAGCCTAGAGACTAGTCGGGAGTACTCGCTCCTAGGCGTTCCTAGGCGTTTTGGCAAAATAGCCATAATATATATATATTATGCATATAACTATATATAAATATATATAACTACTATATAGGAGTTACAGTAAATATAAAAAGAGGCCAGTAGACATACCTGATTCCTAGGTGGCTTATTCTTGCATGTTCCTAGCTCCTGCAATTCATTTTGATAGTTGGTAATTAGCAAATAGTCAATAGACAGCATGCTGTTCATAAAAGAAAAAGAAAAAAACACAATGCTGTCACTTATCTGAATGATTTCAGCAACCTCCCATCCATGAGCACACCATATCAGCAGCTGGTAATTTCAATAGAAGTGGATAGGACAGCAATAAAAGTGCACAACACAATTTATACATTCAGGGTAGTAGCATTCAGATTCATACATTCAGATGCATACATAAAGTAGAATTACAGTCTTACAGATGCATGTGCAGGGGAGGGGAGAGAAGCATGGAAGGGAAGGGAACTCACCTTGGGGACTTGGGGTGGCTGGTGGGGAGGGATTCGAGGCGACGGCGAGTCCAGGACGAGCAGGACCGGCGGATGGAGGAGCAGGGGACCAGCAGAGGAGTAGGGCGGCGGATGGCGAGCCGGCGGGGACGAGAAGGGGAGTAGAGGAGGACCGGCGGCGGGGACGAGCAGGGGAGGAGTAGAGGAGGAGGACCGGCGGCGGGGAGTCCCAATTGAGGCACGGGACGAGCAATTAGTGCAGCGGTGGGCTCTAATCCTCCCGCGCGAGGACCGGCGACCGCGCGCGCGGGAAATCTTCGAGCGCATCGCTGATTCCCGCGCCAAAATCGGGTCGCGCGCCTCCGCGCCGCCTCCTCGCCCGCCTAGCGCGCCTCCGCGCCGCCTAGCGCCGCCTACGCGCCGCCTAGAACCGCCTAGCGCCGAGAAGCCGCCTAAGGGCCTAGTCGAGGCGATGGGCCTCGCCCAGCGACTAGTCGCGCATGAACCTTGCCCACAGACGACCCAGCGGGCCTTGTACCGCTCCAGAGTGCCATCTGCATTAAGCTTGTGCTTGAAGATCCATTTGCCAGAGACGATGTTGGTGCCAGGTGGTCGAGCAACAAGATCCCAGGTGTTGTTGCTGATGAGGGCACGGTACTCGTCTTCCATGGCAGCCCGCCAATTCGGATCGGCTAAGGCGGCACGGAAGATCTTCGGAATCGGCGAGATGGGTCCAGCAACATAGGCCGTCGGGAAGCGGAGGCCGTGCTTGGCCCTGGTGACCATGCGGTGCTGGTTAACCACAAGGGCCACGAGCACAGCGCCGCGCGGCAGAGGGGTGCTCGGTGGCGCCGTCGGCATGGGCGAAGGTGGCGCGGTCACTGGCGCGGGTGAGGACGGCGTGGTCGCCGGTGCGGGCACGGACGTCGCAGGTGTAGTCCTGCGGGAGTAGACACGACCGAAGGCGTTCGCCGGCCGGGCTGGGAAGCCGGGCGGCGGGAAGAGCGAGGCCACGCGTGGCGCGACGGGCGTGACCTGGGCCGCGCGTGGCGCGGAGAGCGGCGAGAGGCGAGGTCCGCCGGGCGTCGAGGTGGATGCAGCCGCACGTGGCGCGACGGGCGTCGAGACGGCAGCCGCATGTGGTGCGGTGGGCGTCGAGGCGGCGGCCGCGCGTGGCGCGGCGGTCGTCGAGGCAGGAGCCGCGCGTGGCACGGCGGGCGTCGTGGGGGCCGCGTGTGGCGCGGGCGGCAGTGAGGTGCCCACGGTCGCGCGAATGGCGGCGGCGCCGGGGTGACGCCGATGGGAGCACCTGCAGGCAAAGGTAGTGGGGCGCCAATGGGTGGCAGCTCACTGCTAGTGTCAGTATCCAGAAAATCGAATTCCGCGGCAGCCAGAGGGGTGGAGTCGCGAGCAAAGGGAAAGGTGGTCTCGTCGAAAATGACATGACGAGAGATGATGATCCGATTGCTAGTGAGATCAAGGCACCGGTGCCCTTTATGATGACTTGAATGCCCCAGGAAGACACACAAGGCTGACCGAGGTGCAAGTTTGTGTGAAGCTGTTGCGGATAGGTTGGGGTAACAGGCACAACCAAAAACACGAATGATCATACACAGGCGCAGTGCCAAAAAGGGCAAAGTGCGGTGTAGAGAAGTGAAGTGTTTTGGTTGGGATAATGTTCAGCAAGTGTGTCGCCGTGTGTAGAGCTTCGGCCCAATAGGCTAGCGGAACGCAAGCCTGGAAGAGAATGGAGCGTATCACATTGTTGATGGAACGAATGATGCGCTCGGCTTTATCGTTTTGGGCGGAAGTGTAGGGGCAGGACATACGGAGTTGGGCGCCATGGGTGAGGAAGAACGTGCGGGAGCTGGAGTTATCAAACTCACGGCCGTTGTCGCACTGAACAACCTTAATGGAGGTGTCGAACTGAGTACGTGGTAGGCAAAAAAGTTAGACAAAGTCGAAAAGGTGTCAGACTTCAGTTTCAAAGGGAACGTCCATAGAAAATGTGAGCAATCATCAAGAATGACTAAATAGTATTTAAAGCTAGAGACACTAATGACCGGGGATGTCCACAAATCACAGTGAATGAGATCAAAATTGCTAGTGGCACGCGACCTTGAAACATGAAAAGGAAGGCGAACGTGTCGCCCTAACTGACAAGCATGACACACTGAATGACTATCATCTTTATTACACGAAGGGATGGCGGACGACAGCTTGGAGAGAGCCTCGTGACCAGGATGACCGAGACGACGATGCTAGAGCGAAGGGGTGGAGGCGGCCACAAGGGAGTGGGCGGCAGCAGGGAGACGCAGGGGGTACAACAGCCCAGAACTATTGCACCTTGCGATCTCGTTCTGTGTCAGCATATCCTTCACAGAGCAACCAGAGGGGTCAAACTCAACAGAACAGTTGTCAATGGTAAACTGGCGAACTGATATGAGATTCTTAATAAGTTGTGGTGAAACAAGAACATTATTAAGACGTAAAGAGGGAGACAAAGCAGTAGCGCCAGTGGCCGTAACAGGCAGGAAGGAACCATTACCGACATCAATGGATGAAGGTGCTGGAAAACAAGGAACAGATGTGGAAGAAAGGGTACCGGCATCGGAAGTCATATGGGAGGTCGTACCTGAGTCAAAATACCAATCGGAGTTCTGAGGCTGATTCAGAGACACCGTGCTGAAGGCGGAGGCGAGACTCTGCTGATCCCAACCGGGCACCGCAGTGTACTGGCTGCTGGGTGCCTGCATCATGTTGGCTTGCATCGCCTGCTGATGAGTGAGAAGGGCTTGGTGCTGCGCGAGGGCGTCCGGATTGGCATAGGCCGCCTGCTGCTGGGCTTGCTGGACCAGAAGAGCCTGCTGCTGAGCGAGAAACACCTGCTGCTGCTGTGGAGTCAGCGTCGGACCCCGCTGACCAGGCCACATGTGAATGGCCCCGGTCCACAGGTACTGTGGAGAGGGCCAGGGGGCGCCAGCCCCTCCTCGGCTGGCGTTGGACGATGGCGCGCGACCGGGGGTAGGCTGGCCGCTGGACTGCTGGCTCCCGCGTCCGGCACGTTTGCCACGTCGGTCGAAGGAGCGCTGGGAAGAGCCTCTGGTGGAGGAGCCCTTGTTGCCGGAGGCAGCGTTGCTGCCCTGCTGTTTGGCGGGCGGTCGGTCTGAGGACGGAGACCCGCCGGCGGGCTGCTTGCTGCCCGAAGCAAGCAGGGCGGTGGAGGTCGACGAGGGACGTTGATCCATAGTGAGCTCCTCCAAAATCAGGGTGGAGCGCGCCTCCAGGAAGGTGGGAAAATCCCGGGCGAGACGAAGATGGCGCCCAACACCCTCGAAGCGATCGGCGAGGCCGCGGATGACGTTGAGCACCAGCGTGCGGTCGCTGTCTGGTTCGCCAAGGTCGGCGAGGGAGTCCGCCATGTTCTTGAAGCGGCGACAGTACTCTGATGATGGACAGGTCGCCCTGACAGAAGTGGCGGAACTTAGCGTCGAGGTGGAAAGCACGAGTCTCTTGGTTCCCGAGGAACTGGTCTTCAAGCGCAAGCCAGACGTCGCGAGCTGTGTTGTCCCGAGACAGGACAGCTGCCGCCAGGTCGGCGGAGATGGTGCCAGCAATCCACGACTTGACGACGCAGTCCATGCGGCGCCAGTCAGGGAAGTTAGGTGCCGGGGTGTCCTGCAGGATGTGATCATCCAGGGAGTACTTGCCGACGACGAGCAGAAGTTGATCGCGCCAGTGCTTGTAGTTGTCGTCGGTGAGGTCGAGGATGGCGTGGACGAGGTTACGGATGTTCTGGACGCTGGCGGCATGATGGTGAAGGTTGACCACGGCGGCGGCTTCGTGTAGCAGCATGGCGTGATGAAGATCGTGGTCAGGATTGACCTGATCAGACGCTTCGTCCTTCAGGCCATCAGCATCTACATCCGCGTCGTGCTTCAGGGCGTCCGGATCGCCAAGGGCGGCCTCGGCGCGTGCGTCTGCAGTGCACTTGAGCGCGGCGCGGGCACGATCGGCGGCGGCATCGCGGTCGGCAGCGGTGGCCTCGTCTTCGGCCCGCTTGGCCTCGGCGAGCGCGGACTCGCGCTTGGCCTGAAGCTCTTCCGGGGTGAGCTGCTTGCCCTTCTTGGCGGCGGCCTCGGAGGGAGTAGGGCTCCCAGCCATGGACGGCGACGGCAGCCTGGAGGGGCGGCGGCGCAGACAGGAGGGAGGGATGGCGGCGCGGCCTGGAACAGGCGGCGCGCAGGGGGCAGGCGGGTGCTGCCAGGGGTGCGGCCACGAAGGCGCGCAGGGGGCGCAGCCGCAGGGGCCCGCGCCGCAGCCGAGGTGGCGCGCTAGAAGTGCGGAAGCGAGGCAGGGATCGAAACCCTAACTCTTGATACCATGAAAGCAATATTACTGGGAAGATAATGGATTGATTGATGAGGAGCCTAAGCTCGTGTACATATATAGGCATGGATGACCTAGGAAGGTGATCCTTGCCCCAATCTCTATCCATCTATACAGCCTGGCGGCGCAAGGGCCTAGCAGGTCTGCGTAGGGACTACCCAGGGCCCATAGGGCCGGCTAATACAGCATGCTAACACAGCTAACCCATCAACCCAACCCAACCCAGACCGAGGGAAGTGAATTTCAGCGGTTTACATGGTTTGCATGTTGGAACCGTCTTCATTCGAACAAGCCCCGGTTCGACGTAGTCTGAAACCAGGAAAACCTGCTCAACCCGTTCTAATTACTGCTCTGATCTCGGCGGTGCGGACGCGCGTCCAAGCGGCGCGGAGGAATGCGTGGTAGCGCGGCAGACGTGTGTCGCTATACACCGCGCTCAGCATGCTTGTCCCAGGCTCCTAGCACATCCTCAAGGTGCCCGCCTAGTGGAGCTCTACCCGCTGTCGCACGACCATCGCCACCCGCGCAACGGTTGCGGCGGCGGGATCCGCAGGTGGCGAGGACGTAGACGCCTACAGCTTCTCGGACTTCGACGTCAACACGACAAACGCGCTCGTGGTGGCCACCAACTTGACGTTGCTTGTGCCGGACTCCCTCCTCTTCCGCCTTGAGCGGCTCTATCTGGAGCTCAAGTGCTCATCGCTCCGAGGGCTCCTACTTCTCTCGCAAATAAACTGTCGACGTCTGGCGTGCCGCCACTGGAGGAGGTGCGGCCAGGGCACCGCCGACCGCGGCACACCGCCGCGAGGTGTCCTTCATGCTTCAGCACCAGTGCTCCAAGGTGCTGTGTTTTGAATTGGAATCTGCAGGTACGACAGGGAATGAAGAGAGACCCATAGACGGGCCTCAGGAGGGGAGACAGACAAATATGATGATGGTTCGACACTGTCTGAACCAGTTAAACCAGCCCAGACAACCCGGCAATAGCAGTTGTATGTAATCTGTGGAACAACCCAGTTTAAACCACTAATTGTGGGCTGGGCTGACTAACCGGTGAAAACCGGCATAACCCGCAGATGCACAGGCCTATTGGTTGGTATTGTTATTGGCATGGTTCATAGAAGTGTAGGTACATGAGAGTAAGTCGTTCCTTGTTCTTGTCTGGTAAATTCTTTTATGGTAGATGAAGAGTGGATACCCCAGAAGATTTTTCTATATCTTCAGTATCTAACCCTAAGTATTGTTGTGAACTCGTCTTATATCAGGAGCTACCTTCGGTGGTTAGGCGGTTCAAAGAAGAATTGCTCTTAGGAGTACATGATGTCAGCAAGAGGACTGACCTTGTTATTGCCGTGCATAACCTAGCACATCGAATTCCACAGTATCAACAGTCCAATACTTCTCGGCCTCAGCCTGCTCTTTCACTTCTCTTGGATGAAGCCAAGGCTCTTGGCATTCCTTGGATGCTTGCAATAACCAACAAATTCTCTGTCAGCGCTCATGAGCAGAACACATTGATCAGCTTGGCTATGGAAGCATATCAGGCTTCTCCTGAGATGACGAAAGTTGTTAACTCTACCCCATTTCTAATGCCAAGTGCTAGAAATAGTTTGCTGCCGATTGAATCATCTGCTGGGAATTTGGGGAACAAGGATCCTGCAAACAGATATGCTTATCTTCCTGCAAACTTTGTATTATCACCATTTCAGAGAAAGGACATTGTTATGCATGTGGAGGGTGTTACTGCCCTCCGCCAACTTGTACATCAAGTAGTCCACAATAATGAAGAACCAGCATTTGAGGTACGTTTTACTATCCTTCTATGTCTGTTTTACGGGGAAAATGGGACGAGAGCATGATCTATCTATTGCATGAATATGAATATTTAGAAACCCAGGTTTCATAGTACTGTGTATGCCACATATATTGCTTCAAATGTGCCTTAATGGCCTTATCACTGCAAAATAGCATGGCAGCTTTCTAGTAGAAGGGTGTCATTCCATGAGCTGTGAATTTAGAAAGTTTTGAGGCTATGATTGATCATCGCTAAGATTTTAAAACATGCTTTGTGTACTACTCCCTAAGTACTGTATATGGTTGGACAGGAGCTTGCTCATGAGAGATTGTCGCTGGACCTGGCACGAGAGAAGGCGTTGTCTCTGCAAGCAAAACAGAAGCCAACGAAAAGAGATGGCTCTGTTACAGCTGCGGCTGTAGGCGCATCCCTTGGTGCGGGACTGGGGATTGTGATGGCCGTAATAATGGGAGCAGCGTCAGCTCTTCGAAAGCCCTGACTCTTCATGTCTTGTTTTGATTTATTTGTTGTGTATATTTTCTTTTGTTGCTGTAGTATATATATAGTTTACTCATGTTCCAGGCGTGGAAGAATCTCTTTGGGAAAAAAAAAAGGCCACTAGGATAGGGGGGAAGTAGATCGGAATAGGTAGCGGATAGTGCAGTGCCACATTTGGCTGTATATAGAATGAAAATTACCCCTTATCAATCCCAATTTCTTTCTTATCCATCAATCACCTAAAATTACACTAGAAATTGAACTAGACATGAGAAATTGGGGTTAGGGTTTAAGGGCTTAGGATTTGGAGGTCTACCTTTGTATCAGTTGTTGAGGAAGGAAGCTTCGGGGTGGCTTGCTAGCCAGCGGTGGGGTGGAAGGTGGTGATCCTGACGGTGCAGGCGCGGACGCCGTCGCTGATGCCTCTGCAGTGTGACGTGCGAGCCCGTGTCGGGCGCCAAGAAGGTGATGCTCTTCGCGGGGCTGTACGTGACGGCGCTGGGTGTCGGCGGGATCAAGGCTCCCACGGCGCGGAGCAGTTCGACGAGCACGCGCGGTGAGGATGCCACCGGAGCCGGGCAATGGTGGACCTTGAGTGGGCGGTGGAAGTTAGGGTGGTGTTGGAGGGTGGCGGAGCAGGACGGAGGAGAGAAGAGGTGGCTTTGGATCATTGCCGTTGGATCTACATCCAAAGGATGGTCTATACTAATATAAAACCCACCGGTTCAACTTTTTTCTACATCCACACAAATTAACATCCCATACAGTCATCTCACATCTAAGTACACCTAACAAAATGTACACAGTAAATCAATTTTTCTCTTACTCACTAAGTACACCTAACAAAATGTACACAGTAAATCAATTTTTCTCTTACTCACTCACATCCAACGGACCAAACTTATGCTATCATCTCCTTTTCTCTTACTCACATCCAACGGTTGAGCTCCTCCAGATCAAACCATCAGCCCCTCCTCCGCAAACACGCGCGCCCCCTTGGTCCCACTCCCGCCCGCGCACCGAGGAGACCCGCGGTCACGCCCGCCCGCATCGAGGAGACCCTTCCCCTTCCCAGCTCGCGCCCCTTCCTCTTCCTCCCCTAGCGGCGGGCGCTCGCCTCTCTCTCCTCCCTCGGCCGGCCGAGCGCGGATTCGGCAGCGGACGGCAAGGACAACTGGTGCGGGCCTGCGGGGGGTGGGTGCAAGCTCTGGCGGCGTGTGTGGATCCGACGGTGAGGAGTGAGGATCAGAGGATGTCGGCACAGGCGCCGGATGCGGTGACAACCAGTGCGTGCTGGACCTCCCTAGGTACACCCCCCTCTCTCTCGGGTCGACGGCGAGGCACCACCGCTGGCCCACTGTCGCTGGCCACTGGCCTCCCCGTGCCGCTGCTGCACCCTACCCCGCGGCAGCGATGCTGCTCCTCTTCCCACAGATGTTCGTGCCGGTCCCGTTGCTCTTCCCCCTCTTCCTGTACTACTCTGCTGACTGCTCTGCTTTGGTCGGAATGTTCCTAGCCCAATGACTCCTCATCCTATCTACCTTGGGACCAAGATATGAGATGAGACGCAGAAGAGGTATGTTTTCTGACTTGGGGCATGGCCAATTCTGCAGCCATTGCCAACAACATCCTCCGGATCTGCAATGTCACTGTCTGCTCACCAGATGTTTGACAGAATGATGCCAGCCTCGCCACCAACAGCATCCTCCCTAGAGGGGCAAAACAACAAAGGCCAAGGGGTTCCTTCTCCCCTTTCCCCTGCTACAGTTGCAAAGGGCGAAAAGGAGGCGACGACGGTTTCCGGCGGCGATTCCGCCGGCTCTGCTCCTCGCCGGCGTCCGGTCGGGCGCTGGAAGGGGAGGATGGCCGCGGGATCGCCGTGCGGATGTGTATAGGTTAGAATCGAGTCGTCTTAGGTCTAGGGTTAGGGTTTGCTCACCGTCGGTGGACGGTGGAGCTAGGTTTCGCCGAGGTGACGATGTGTCCCTGCGGCTTGTTGTTTCGGGCGTCGTCGGCAAGACGGAGGTGGCGGCGGCGTCGTCGAATAAATCCTCCCGGTCTCTTCTTCGTCTCGATGGTGTCCTACTCCGGTGCCAGCGGCGAGGCCGGGGAGGCTTCTTTAGGAGTCCGGGGCCGGAGCAACGTCGTCTTCGCCAGGTGATGTTGCTGTTGGCCTGCTTTTGTTTGGATGCGGTTCGGTTGTGGGTGTGGTGGTTGGTTGGTGGCCGGATCTGGCTCCTTTTTCCCTCGGCGGCGGTGGCTGTCGACGGCGAGTGCGGATTCGGGAGCTGGAGGAGTTGGGGCGTGTCCCCGGTCGACGCGCGATCGCCGTTGGCTTCATCTCGTCCTCGAAGGCGGGTGTCTACATCGACTCCACTCAAAGCAAGCTTGCGAAGGGACTACTCCAGCTCATGGCTGTTGGTCGTCTTCATCTTCGGCGGCGGTGACCGGCGACGAGGCAGACGACCACGGAGGGCTCGCGAAGGATCCAGGGGCATCTTTGTTATTTTCTTCTTTTCCACGGTCCTTTGTGTAGTTTGGCTGCAACAATTGTATCCGTATCCTATACGTATGTGTCTGTATTTCTACATGTATTTGTACACTTTCCTTATCTAAGAAATACAGATATGTTTTATCAAAAAAAAAACAGCATCCTCCCTGTCTGCAATGTCACTGTTTGCTCACCAGATGTTTGATAGAATGCTAATGAGATGTAGGAAACTATACTCCACTAATTTTTCTTTTTCTGTCAATAATATTAGAAAGTGCATCACATATTTTCTTCCTTGTCCAAAGAATGGATTATATACATTGGCTTCAGTTTCCATTGCCATTGTGGACTTGCGGGGATAAGACAGGGGATGTCATAAACAAGGTTGTCAAAAAGTATGATATCAGATAGGTATCAAGGGATGAGCTGTAATTCCTCTATCACTCTGAGTTGTGGTTCTTCTGTGCTTTAACACAAGGCAAGTAAGTGTGCAACAAACCAAATTTGAGTCAGTTCGTTAGCTCTGATTATTATTTTTTCCTACAGCTTGAACTACAGAGTAAATTATATTTCCAATGTTTTCCTGTGGACCAAATAGCAGCTGATAGTTTTTCTCCTGCTATAGAGCAATGGATGCCATTGCTGCCCATTTTACTGTCCTGATTTGCAACACATGACGAGTGCTGTAGAAATTTAATTGTCACCCAATAGAATTTGAACCCATAGCTCATGTATGTGATTATAAATTATTTTTGGTTTTCCAACACATGGATGTTGTTGAAGGGAAAAGGGATCAGAAAGCAATAGGACCAATTTATCATGGCATACGGAAAAGGGATCATGGCATATGCATTAAAGAGATTTTGTATATTTGGCAGATGTGTCCAAGAACTCGATCTCCAGTAAAGCTTGTACCGCTCCTATATCAGGTATAGTATTCTTTCCAGTTTTCACTGAGAAAATGATGCTCCTGATCAAACTTTGTTATTTATATAGCCCAAAATGATATACTCAGGAATAACCCAGGTTTCGTATTGCTCCTGATCATGAACACTCTGGTTCAGAAGAAGTAAGCTGCTGGTATGAGTCGTCACAGTTTTCGTTGTGTCTGTATGGTTTCAGTAGCTTCAATTACTGCAATATACTATACCTGGTAATTAATTTAAAAATATATTTGGCAATAACCTGCAAAGCGCTACCTTTAGTCCTGCAGCCTTGTTTCTGTATATCTGTCAGCTCTTTTCTAGCACAGGTGGCTATTTGTCAGAAAGTTTGAGTCAGAAAGTAAATGACCATTTGTTTCTGTATGCTTAGGGTTTACGGATTCACTCATTTTCCTTCAGTTAAGTCGATTCTTCCGTGCAGCACTTCGAGGTGTCGGAGGTCGGCATTGCTCACGCGATGCCTCTGCGTCCCCCTCATCTCCCTGCGCGTCGGCAAGGTTCAGAGGGAAGGTGCCATCCTCTGCCCAACACCCATTAGGTTGTAACTTTCATGATTTCAGATTTCTAATACTATATAAAAATGTCATAATCTTTATGCATGTGATTGAAGTATTGCAGATTTTTTTAATTATATGTAAACAATATAGTTTTCTCATTTTCCATTAGCAGCCTATTTTGTGCCCCCATTGTTTACATCTGGCTGCAAAACTGTGCATCCTTAACTTGGTAGTCTTCTGCAACTATGTGTAGCTCTCATGAGTAGCAAGTTTTTATTTTAATTTTAGAGGTACACTGTGTTGTGCCTGGAAAAATTTGTGTGACAGCAGGATCGTATCGTGCTTTGTAGTAGTTTGAGCTAAGAAGAAGGATTAACATTTCTAATCACATTTTCTGAGTATGCCTGCTTACTTTGGTGTCTGTAACTTTCTTAGGGATCTGACCAAGACTTTCTTGTCAGTAAGTGTGCTGATAGCACTTTTTTCCCCTATGTATTATGAACCTTTGCTGTTTTCCATTCCTGGGGGTGGCTAAATGTCCAACTTTGATGCAAGTTGCTTTTATTTGCAGAAGAGTTTCTGAAAATGCGGTGGAGATGGTGATATGATTAATTTGTTGCCGGGTTTAAAGCATTCAATGTCTCTACTATCTAGGAATTAATTTAAATTGCCAATCTGTATTGTTCTCTTAGAATTATCTCACAATTGAAGGGCGGGCCTGGTGCAGTGGTAGAGTACTACCACCTGTAATCAGAAGGTCCCGGGTTCGAGCCACATGCATTCCATGGAATTCTAAAATTCCGAACAATGGTCATTTACTTTCTGTTTGCAGGTTCATACATCGTAGTTCATGCATTCCAGTATAAGCATGTGTACAGTTTGATCTAATGGACCCTCAATGTTTAATTACAGATTTCGTCAATCGTACAATTTGATCTAATGGACCCTCAAGCCAAATTGTCAGCTGCAGGTACTCTGTCAGACTAACGTATTTGCATCTTTGTGACACTATCATTACAGTATCCTAAGTTGATTGTGCAGCATTTAGCCTCATGTTTGTGTGTTCTGATGAAACTGTCAGCATACCATGCTCTTATCTTTTTAGATAGTCTGTCTGTCGGTTAAAAATGCTTTGTACACTCTCAGTTAGGAAGGAAAATTTTGACTTTGACAGATATAATTTGTATATTACTTGAACTGTCATCACAAACAGCTGAAGATCTCATATGGATCTCTTATTTTGTTATTGCTGACCGTAGTAGGCTTGCTAATACTTTACTTTTTCTGTTTTGTAGATCAGGATTGGACCTTACATGGGAATATGGGAGATGCTGAAGCCCACTGAAATAGCCTACCATTTTCAATATGTTATTAGGAGTTTTTAGGCATACAAATCTGGATAACTACATGTAGAATCTGTAATGGAAATATGCTAAAGTAGTTGTTTAATTTGTTTTTATTCTGTATGGCAGCAAGGATGCTGATGACAATGACACTAGCCTGGGGCTGGCAAAAAAGTGTATTGATTTTTTGAGTTGTTTTCTTGTGATGTGAATTTTCTGGCTTAGGTCTCACTCAATCAGTCTCTGAGAATTGTTTGTTTGAGTTTGATTGTTTTTTTTCTCTTGAATGACTTGTAGCAATTTACAGTTCTTAAAAAGTTTATTATCTTTCCTCTTTTAGTGGAATAAATCTCTTTTCAGTAACTTTGAGTGGAATAAATATAATTTTATTGTACGATTGATTATGAGAACAGTCTTTTTGGGTGGTTTGATTTGTATGTGGCCGTAGCGTTAGCACGGGCATTACACTAGTGAATAGTGATTGACGGGAAAATGTTTTTCAATCGATTGAAGAGAAAATAGTAGATCCTAAAAGAAGGTCTTAAATCGATCAGGAAGAGCTCCATCTGATTTTAATTTTCTATGAGATGATTCTCTGAAAGAAGTGATTTGGGGGTTGAAAGTGATTCTCTTTCATTCTCTAGCATAAATTTTTTTAATTGAGTCACGTTACAGTTACTTCTTTTATCAACTCTCAGCCTCTTAGTTCATTTTAGAGACCTACTTTACATAATCAGCTCTCAGAGCAACTCCAACAGACTTTTTTTTTGTTAGCTATATTTGGAGATTTAACCTTTTGTAAAAATAGAAAACTTCATAATTGTATAAGGTAATCCAACAGATTAACTTTTTTTTCATTTTTCAAATCCCACCAACCACCCTCTTGACATCCTGGACCCACCTGTCATCCTCTTTCTCTCCCACCTTATCCTCCTTCCCACCACCGCATCACAGTCAACCACTCGTGGAGGATGAGCTCTGTCCTCCCCCGCAGCCCCTCGCCCTCCCTGGTGACGCCGGTCTCTCTGGTGGAGCGTCCACGGCGGCGCTCTCCCCGTGGCGCAGGAGGATGAGGCGGCGGCGTGTCCTCGTGGAGGGCGCGCCCGCGAACACGAGCTCCGCTGCGGCTGTCGGTACCTCGACGGAGATGGAGACGGAGCGGGCGACGGCGCGAGGCGAGCGGCAGGTGGCCGGCGCGTGGGAGGAGGAGAGGAGGTGCGGGGCCGGGGAGCAGGATCGGGAGCGGGAGAGCAAAAGCGGCGTCAGCACCCTCTCGACTGGCGGCGCAAGGGGCCCCTTATCGTGGGGGGCTCTGGCGGTAGCAGTCACCGGTGGCGCGAGGTCAGGTGAGCAACCTCTCCTCTCGCGGCCCTCTTCCTCTCTCCTGTCTCGCGGCGCACCTCTCCTCCTTTGCTCCCTGGCAATGGTGGCATGCGACCTGCTCTCTACCAACGGCAAGCGGCGTGGGCCAGAAATTGGCGTGCAGGAGCTGAAATTGGCGCGAGGTCGGGGCGGGAGTGATTCATACCACGAAAACCGGTGATTTGGCGAGGCGGACAGGCTCGCCACATATCGCGAGCAAGGGGGCGGAATAGCGAGGGAGGATTGTGAGCCACAGTTTGCCGAGTCTGTTGGAACCGTGAAAACGTGAAGTTTTTCATTTTTTAGCGAGGGAAAAGGATTTAAGGAACTGTTGGAGTTGCTCTCAGCCTCTTAATTCATTTTTTAACCTAATATGCGTTCTTGACCAATGGCCAGTGGGCGTTGCTTGAAAATTGTGATGCTTGAAAAATACAATGGGGAAAAACTGAACAGGTTATTCATGGAATAAAATGGGAAAAAACTGAACAAATAGTCATGGGAACGATTTAGCTTTGATAAAGAAAAGAAAAAGTCTATTTTTGACCATTCAACTCTTACCAAAGTTTGGTTTTGGTCATTAAACTTTAAAACCGGATATCTTTCACCATCTAACTATCAAAACCGTCCAAATTTGGCCATCAAGCTATTTTGATGAGTGATTTTAACTTTTTTATTTACAATTAAGTCCTTAGATCTTAAAATAATTGTTACTTTTGCTCGTACCTCCGATTTAGGTGATTCTTGTGGTCACGTGTTCATAATGGTGAGTTTTATCTTTTTAAATGTTCTTAATACTATTTTATCTCTATTTGTTATATTATTTTTATATTATTGTGTAAAAACAAGAATATAATAAAATTTAAAATAAAACTTTACAAAATAATATGAACAATATTTTAAATGTTAAAGATCATTGTTACAAATGCATGACCACAAGAAAATCACTTAAATCGGAGATAGGAGAAAAAGTAGTAATCATTTTAAAATCTAAGAACTAAACTATAAATAAAATAGTCTTTTGATCTTAAAATGATTACTATTTGTTTTATTGTATCTCCGATTTATTTGATTCTTATGGTCATGCTTTGTAGTGATCAACTTTATCTTTTAAAATGTTATTCGTATTATTTTGTAATTATTTATTTTATTTTTCTTATATTATTATTTTTACAAAGTAACATAATAATAATATAACAAATAGTGATAAAATACTATAAAGAACACTTTAAAAGATAAAGCCTCGCCGTTATGAACACGTGACCACAAGAATCAGTTAAATCGGAGGTACTGACAAAAAATAGTGATCATTTTAGTATCTAAGGACTAAAGTGTAAAGAAAAAAGTTATAACCACTCATCAAAATAACCGATGGTCAAATTTGAACGGTTTTGATAGTTGGATGGCCAAAGATATCTAATTTTGGAGTTCGATGGTCAAAATCAAACTTTGTTAAATGGTCAAAAATGAACTTTTTTTCATAAAGAAATGGGGGAAGTGAACGACATTGCTGCCTTCTGTGCAAGTTGTAAGCAGCCCGGATCTATCCAAAACCCACCTGAAAATTCAAAGCAGAACATACGACGGACGGCATCCATTGCGCTTCGCATCGTGCGCCGCTTCCACCCTCCCTGTGCATTCTGGCGTAGTCGCATTTTCTGCGCGTCGTATCCTCTCGCCGCCTCCTCTTTCCGTCTCCCTCGATGAATGTCAAAATGTTGAAGAGGTTGAAGAAGACCCAAGACGTTGGACCCACACGTCAGTGGTAGAGAAGAGAAGGGCACGGGCAAAACCGTCTGTTCAGTTGAGTTGAAGATAGAAACGGAAAAAGAAAATCTTGAAATCCCAAGAAAAGTTAGAAATCCTCCAAATTGAAGAGTTCGCGTGGCCCGAGATTATATTTCGAAAGACTTGCGAACTAGATGTCATTTCGTGTGAGGCGTGCGAACTTAGGATTAAATTTCAAAGGTGTATGGATACAGTACGGAGGAAACAGCTGAAATACAGTTCGCGAAAACGATATTCCGAGAGAAAAACTAATACTCCCTCCGTCCTTAAATATATGACGTTTAGGATAAGAAATTTAGTTCAAAATTAACTAATTTTGTTGTCCTAAACGTTATTTATACTATAACGAGCGAAAACAATTGAAAACCTTTCTCACTCAATTCAGGTCCGCCTTACCCCTCACGCCGGACCTACATGTTATATAATTGTTGAACCGAAAAGGTAAAACAACCATAAAAATCGCAATTTGGAGAGCGTTTCTGCCAAAAACGTAATGTTTTTCTCACCCACCCCGCGCCTACCCGCCCTCCATACCCGCCTTGGGCCTACCACCCACGTCGACCCACTCGCAACCCTCACCACCGGCTTACCCACCACCCCAACGACCCGTCTCCCCGTGCGCCCCCGACCGTGGCCCCCGGGATCCGCGCGCCGCAGCCTCGCCGTGCGCGAGCTTGCGCTTGCCGGCAGTGGTGGTCGTGGCGCGCGCCGTGCTCCCCCTGCCATGGCCGCCCGTCCGTGCACGCCTACCATGGCCGTCGGCGCTACTCCCCGTGTCCACCCGCCTCCCCGAGCGCCCCCGACCGTGGCCCTCCAGATCAGCGAGCTCGCGCTTGCCGGCGGTGGTGGCCGTGGCGCGCACGGTGTTCCCGCGTGTGGCCGGCGTGCTGTGGCGGACCATGTTCTCCGAGAAGCTGGATCCGTGACGGCGTGCGAGCTCGAGGACGTGGCGTGAGAGGCCGTGGTGGTCGCCGGCGCGCCCAACCTCTCCGACTACTTCCCGGCGCTCACCGCCGCCGACCTGCTCGGTGTGCGCCGGATGGAGAAGCGCGGCCAATCAGCAGCACCCGCGACGGTGCCAGTACGTCGACGCCGGCGCGTTTTGTGCTGGCAGCGAGCCGCCGGCCTGCGGCTGCGCCTGCGCCGCCCACCCCTTCAACCCGGTCACCAAGGAGTGCTCCACCGGCACCTCACCAGTTTCGCCATGACGGCCAACGCCACCAACGACACCGACCAACTGTACCCGACTACCCAGAGGCCTTTGCCGCCGTCGGCGCGTGCGCGCTCGGCGGCCACCAAGAGCCGCTCTTGCTGCCATCCCAGCTCGCCACACAGCGCGGCTTCGACGGTAGGTTTGCGTCGTGCTATGCCTCCCGGCATTCGTCGTGTTCGGCGACACGCCGGTGTACCTGAGGACGGAGTCACGGGGCCTCGTCGAGTACGCGGGCTCCATCCCGTAAGCGCCGGTGTACCTGAGGAACCGCGGCGTCTACTACGTCCCCGTCACGGGTATCTCCCTATCCTGGCACGGCGTTGACGTCGCGGCCTCCCTGCCCAACAACGTGCTCGACCTCGACGGGCACACCAGCCACGGCAGCGTCGTGCTGACCACGGTCACGCCGTACACCATCATGTGGCCAGAGGTGTTCCGCCTTGTCATCCTGGCGTTCGAAGAGACCATAACCTGGTGCATCTGAAAATCTGCGAGCTGTCTCATGGATCATCGGTGAGCTGATCGATCAACTATTCAACTCACCCGTGCAGGGGGAAGATGACCAACGTGAAGCGCGTGCCGGCAGCGAACCGTTCCAGCTGTGCTACAACGGCGCTTCCCGCTTCTCAAGCGGCGGTTAGCTACGATGTGCCAGTGATCAACCTGGAGCTGGACGGCGCCATGTGCATCAGGATCCTTGAGATGGGTCTGGTGGCATCCCGATTGACGGTGAGCCGGCAGTGGTGATCGGGAAGACGATGGGGAACACCCTGTTGGTGTTCGATCTGGAGAAAGAGGTGCTAGGGTTCATCATGTTGTTGGACTTTCAGTTGACGAGCTGCTCCATCTCTTAGAGGTTTCGAGGTAGTACAACCGACTTATTGATGTACTCCAGCAGTATGAGCTTGTGTCAGCCTCGGTGCTAAAAATGTCAATCGACTGCTTCTATACACATATAGTCAGAATCGCACCAATACCTTGACCATCGAATGTTGTACTAATGTGTTACCTTTTTTGATGTGTACTAAAGATGTGTCACTGTTGTTTTGTATGAATATTTTTTGCCGCCTGAAAAATAGCTGTGATGATTTAACAATGCATTCCTTTCCCTTCTTTATAGCCAGATTTAAGCTTATACTTGCAGTTCTTTCCCTTCTTTTTGATGCTAACCAATGTTCTATGTCAGCCTGTAGGGATCTGGGAAATGATCCACAAGATCACCACTGCTCGGATCGTGATGCAGAGGCAACAATGAGGCTTTCAGCAGGCCGCACACTGTTCTCCATGCCAGCGCAAGTGCTCTGCTTCCTTGCTGGGCCAACTCCATCTATACTGTTGCGAAGCATCTCACAATCGCAAACGATGACTCTGATGCGGACCAGACTATGTGCAAGATCTTCAGTCTAATTCCCAAGGCCCCAAGAAGCACCAGCTCCTGCCAACACCGAAGCCACTTCAATGTTGACCATCGTAGCGGATTCTCTGTACGGGACTAGCTTTATAGCTAGAGAAATCACGACATTGGTGAGTGGCTTGAGACTGATTAGACATAATTAGGGAATGTCTTATCATGTATTTCATCCAGCTTCATCTCTGATTCCTGTCGATGCAGCGCAACATGAATCTGTGACTGTGAGCTGTTGGGTGGTGAAATTGGAGGCCATCTGGTTCCTGCAGTGTCAAGTGGAGTCCACAAGATTTTTCTAAAACACGTACGACACGCACGTGCACTTTACTAGTATATTTAAAGACAGAAAGAGTAATATTCTAAGGTTATATTTAAAGACAGAAGGAGTAATATTGTAAGGTGCGGCGCCGATGCCGTCCGTTCCTGTGTGAACGGTTGGCGCCTTGGCGGATACCGGATAGATCGTTCCCAGAACGTAAGGGGGGAAAAAAACGCTTTGCTGCCCCGGTGAGCGGTGGCCGCCTCCGCAAAGTCCACGCAAAACCCTAGCCCCGGGCGCCGCCTTGCCCCCTCACAACCTCCTCCTCGCCGGAGCTCCGCGTCCTCCTCTTTCAGCAACCAACTGCCCTGATCGCACCGGGACCCACCTCCGGCTCCCGATGGCCATGGCGCAGCGGGCGATGGGCCTGCTCCGGCGGTCCTTCGGGTTCCCTCAGCCGACGGCACAGAGAGCCCTGAGTACCAGCGCCGCGCCGGCGGCGGAGGGTGCGGCGGCCGAGGCGTTGGCGAAGGAGGCGAAGAAGAGGAAGAAGAAGAACCTGTTCGACGTGGTGCAGTTCCTGCCCGGGTGGGGCATCGGGTACAAGGTCGCCAAGACCACCTGGCGCGACGTCTCCTACCAGATCACCAAGATCAACCTCTACAAGGTGATCCACTCGCTCGAGTGCCCCCTCTTCTCCGTCCTCACTTGCGCTGATTCATTTCTTTTCACATTCCATTTGGATTGGTTCCGGTATATTATTATGGTTTATTGCAATGCAGGACGGTCGGCATGGGAAGGCATGGGGGATTCGGTACAAGGCAGGTCAGTCTTTGCCACACTCTCGAACTCTTGCTTTGTTCCTACGCATGCTGTATTTGCACTATGCTTGAAAATGTTGTTATCAACTGCTCGTTCAGTTTCTCTCTTGCAAAAGCATATCCATGATTCAGAGTGTTTTTATCTGAATCAACATTGTTGATTTCATTACATTCCTGAGAACTTGTGAAATCTGGATTGTGAAATATGCAGAAGATAGTTGTAGTTAGACATTAATCCGTGCAGTTGTACTAATGATCCTTCAATTTCTCTTCTCCTCCTGGCTAATCAAAATGATTTGTCTGTGACTGACGATTCTGATTTTGAGATGGCCTTTTTACAATTGTGGACTGGTGCCTGGACTTGTTAATGGCTCTGCAACGGAATACCTTTCATTGCTTATATCAAATTTCTCACTCAACAGAATTAAAGGACATAGTGACATACCACGTATCTAGTTAAATGTTTGGTATGCGGAGGAGGTTAGCACTTATTTACTTTGACATTTTGGGACATAAACAGTTTGCAAAACTGTAAGGATGGAACAGTAGCTGGTGGAGCATGTGACAGTGTGATTTCTTTTCCAATGATAAAGATATGCAGGTCAAAAAACTACAACTGTATGAAGATTCCCCTAAAAAGTACACACATAGAATGTGTCAGAACATCTGCTGATTTGTACAGCTGATTTGTTCTTAGAGAAAAATAATGTGCCCTGATTTGTACGGCTGGTTTGTTCTTAGAGAAAAACACTGCACAAGAAGCAGAAAGAAGAGAGCCAAACATAAGACTTTAGATGTTTGGCATATAAAGTAACCTGCCAGAATTGAATGGTTGGGTAGTTAGTAGACATGACAAATATCCATTACTATTTATATTCTCTTGCAGTTTGGTTTTTCCAATCAAGTAATGAAACACTAGAGGTTAGCAAATTGCAACTGTGTGAAGATTCTGATTAAAACAAAAGGCGCACACATAGGCTAGAACATTTGAAAACATGTGAATAAACAAGAGTCTAGACGTTTGTACACATGAACATTATCAGCTGCAAGGATTGAATGGTTGGAAAGTAGTAGACAAATATACATTACTATTTATATCTCCTTGCCGTTTGGTTAACATCTGAAGGATAACATGTTTAAGCTGCTATTTCTTATGCATGTTCTTATTTATCTGAAGAAATTGCTTCTTGTTATGTAGAATATGGACCTTTTTGTTCTTTGTTAGGTTTATCATCTGAAGGATAACATGTTTAAGCTGCTATTTCTTATGCATGTTCTTATTTATCTGAAGAAATTGCTTCTTGTTATGTAGAATATGGACCTTTTTGTTCTTTATTAGGTTCAATGTCAATGAAATAAACTGAGGTGGTGATTGTTCCTGTTGGTCTGACCAAGTGTTTGTATGTTCAACTTGAATAATACATTACATTGAGCCATATAGTTTGTAGATAACTGTAGTATCATATACTGCATTGTATTCAAATATTTTATTGGTTATGTTGTAGCTTGAAAATCAACTCATGTTTCATGTATAGTGTGGGCATATACTATATTAATATGATAATATCTTATTAACTCATCTGCAAACCTTTTCTGTGCATGAACGGTATAATTCCTACATGTTCGTTGTTATATAGTTCCTATTATGAAGATATAAAGACTATTCAGAGTATCCCTAGATGGATGGACATTTGTGTGTTCATTTGTTGTGCATTATGTTTGTTCTTGGGTACGATGCTTCTTAGTGTGCTAGGTGTTTCTCCATATATGTATTTAGATCATGATGGAACCCATGATGCTTTGACTGCTTTTCCCCTCCAGTTTGTCCTATTTGCTGTTTCTGTTTGTCATGGTAGCTGGTTGCTGCTCGGCAATCAATCAATAGTCCGGAAGGACAATAGTAAAAATAAAAAAAATAGTGTTGAAACCTTTCGGAGTGCATTTTCTGCTATCGCATTATAGAATCATGTATACATGTGCACACACAATAAATTAGTATGCATGTTGTTTTAGCTTTCATGATATTTTCTAGAATTTGTTTGCTTCGTTTCTAACCAAATTCTCTTGCAGGTGTTCAAGCTGCAGACACCCCAATTAGGATCAGCGGGGTTAACAAACTTGGGTGGAAGTACGTAAAGGAATCACAGAAGAAACCACAAGATGCCCCCAAAGTAGAAGCCCCTGTCAGTGCCTAGCTGCAGCCTGTATGATGCTTCTTGTGTTTCTTCCCTTGTAGCAAAACTTTAGATGGTTGTTTCCGGATGAATATAGACACAAGGGTTCCCCGTTTGTCAATGGACTTAAACTCTCCGCAGACTTGCAGCAGTTGATGTCTTTTTTCCCCTGGAACTTTTCCCATAATGTACTGATACAGAACTGTGTTGATGATAGCATCTAGTTTGTATTCTAATGCAAAGCTTTGTTTCGTTCAAGTCATTGTTCTCTGGTAATGTTTGTTCGCCATGTTGAAATATTTCATGTCAAATTACTGAGGGTATTGAATTTTTCACGCGAAAGTCAAAATTGTTGTGGAATGAAAACCGCTTATTGAGAGATGAGATATGTAAATCCCCTGTTTAATTCTCAGATTTGGGGCCGGAACTGGAGAGTGGGAATTGGCTGGGGAAATTGGAGGATTGGAATTGGGCTGGGGCTAAAATTGGAGGATTGGATAATGGGCATTGGGATCCAGCAATTCTACTATTTGGGTGCAACACCAAATCAGAACTCAATTTAGGTTGATAGAAAAGTGCCCGTGCGTTGCTATGGGAAACACAATTTTTTCCTACAAATATCAAAATGATTCATATGAAATATATGTACAATATGATTGCACATTATACAGATAAATTGGTATCAACATCAAACAATTTGCAGATCAAGCATTCTATATTTCACTGTCATGTGCTCCCTTACTTCCTTCACCTTTATCTGATCCTATAGAACGGAAAGTACGGCATCTTTGGCTTGTGTTTGACCTACAGGCAACAAGATCTTTGGCTCATGTTTGACCTGCAAACAGACAACAAGATTTGTAGGAGTGGTTAGTCAGTATGTTGGTGAGGGCAGATTCTAAATGCTCTAATGCAAACTCAATATTATTAGGTCCAATTCAAACAAACCTCACAATTGTATTTGATTCTGAAAAAATGGCTATATTAGTTCTGAAATGTAACATGTTGCTGTTCCAATGCTCATCAATGAGGAACCTGCATCTGAAATAACTGACCAGCATCATTGAATTCCACATTCACCAAACCATGGCTGGGGAAATGCACTCAAAATTTTTCAATGTCTGTAAATGATATTCGTTTGGAAAGACATGGACAATAGAGCCATGCATTTTGATCATGCCAAATCATGCAAAGCATCAACTGTGAGACATATATAGTGTCGTAAATCATGGTTGCTGCTTCGAAGTCGAAGTCTACCGGAGGCCCTTCTTCTTTCAACCTGTGACCGAACCGCACCCTCCTTCTATCTTGCAAGCCCACCAGTCAGCCCATCTAGCCTGCTCTTCCCCAGCCCAAGATGCCGGCCCATCTTCCAAACCTTCGCTGCCACTGACGAACCGGACCCACTCGTCAGTGCCTCTCCCCTGTTTCTCTTCCTCCTCTGCTCGGACAGGCGCCCCAGCCGCCCCTCTGCTTTCCGTTGAGCCCTGCACCGCGCTCTTCCGTTCTGTCGCCCGGTTCGGCCGCTGCGGCTTCACGTAGCCCGCACGTCACCGCCGCGACAGCTCTGGCCCGCCTAGGCACCACCTCACCCTCGCACCTGCTGGACCCCGCGGTTGATAGCGACAACCCGTCGCATCATGGCCACCCGCGAGCAGAAGCCTCTCGGCGTTCGTGTACGGGTGCGCATCCAGCCGTCCGCCCTGTACGCGCCCGCCCTCGCTGAACCCTAGCGTTGTGCTATATAATCCCCAGAGCCTCTGCTTCCCCTGTTTTCCCCTTCGCCGCCGCGCACACCAACTCAATTGGGGATTTTCCCCTTTCTTCTGCATCCACCGCCAAGAGGACAAGGAGAGGAGGAGAAGAAGGAAGAGGAGGAGCCTGAGCTGCTACACAAGGAAGCCAACGCCGCCGCGTCCAAGGGATGTTGTCGCCGAGCAGAGACGCCACGACGACGCCAAGGACCAGGAGGCCGTGGTACTCTAGAGCGCCGCTGAACCGCGACCTCGCCACTGGGTACCGCGATGCCGCGGGCGACGACCCCAAGCCGAAGATGAACGCTGGCGCCGCTGCTATCTACACCCATGATGACGTCGATGCTGAACCGTGGGCTGCTGCGCCTCGACCTGACGCCGCGCCAGGCATGACCCAAGAGCCAGAGTGCCGAGATGGACATCGACGACGACGACAACAACCGCAAGCTGAACTGCAACTTCAAGCCGGCCTGCTTCGACTCGCCACGGCCCCGCCTTGCTACCTGCCTTGCCATGACCACCGACGAGCCCTCGGTGAGCCAATCATCCCCGCACCCACCATGCCCTCTACCTGTTCGATGTTTTGCCGGCGCATTTCGTTGAGCTCTAGAGATCGAGACCTCTGCTTACCTACTTGTGTCGCCGGTCCTTGTACCGCGCTCGCTCTGTTTCTCCGCCTGACCGTCGCATTGTGGCCACCCGCAGGTGCCGCCGCCGCCCTCTTGTTCGCGCTGCCACGCCTCGCCGCGCGCGCCTTCGCTGCGCCGTCCTCGCCGCTCTTACCGCTCTGATTTGCTGCGCCGCCCTGCGCCTCTTCATGGCCGCTGCACGCCGTGCTGCGTGACCAGGACCAGGACCTCGCGCGCCACCATCGCCGCGCTGCCTTGCCTCGAGCCGCGCTGTTTTGCTGCCTCGCGCTGCGCCGCGCCGCCTTGCTGCTCAGCTGGCTCACGCCTCCGCCCAGCTCGCCGCAGCCGTACAGTTCTGCGGCCCAGCGTTGCCGCTCAGCCTCGCACCGCTCCGCTCAACTTCGTGCCGGCCGCTCTGCCTCGCACCACGCTGACGACGCGCTTTCGCGACCGGGAGAGCCGCTGAACCCCAGCGAAGATCGGGGGGGGGGGGGCAATCCGGACTTGTGCGAGTTAAAACCCAAAACAATCTCAACTGAGCACCGGTCCACCGAAGCCCAGCTGACCCTGTTAGTTAACCAGGCCGGACCAAGGAAAGTGAGAAAGAAAGAGAGTTGAGGGAGGTTTACCAGACCTGCTGAACTTTGGGCCGATCTGGGCCGGTCCAATGGGCCACTAACACTTTGGGCCCCCTTAAGGCCCACTAACCAGCTGACCGCTGACGTCATGCTGACGTCAGCAAGGTTTTTAATAAAATCTTTTTCTGTTTTTTATAAATGATTTAATAAATATTTTATAAATCCCTTTTCCTTTAAAAATTCATAACTAAATACCCGGAGCTCTGAAAATTATGAAACCAGTTGCGTTGGTTTCATAATTCCGAGGCGCTCGCTGCTACCCTATCCTTTACCGCTCTTGCCCTTGAACCGAGCCCCTTTTTGCCCCGTATTCTTGGTGAAGAATTTGTGGCTGCTGCCCGCCACTGCGCTAATGTGGATCTGGGACGCTGGAGCCCCGCAACTAGCCACTGGCTTGCCGCAGATAGGAATAGCTTTGCCCGAGCTGTGTTCGCACTGCATTTCTTGCTTGCACCGCTTCCACCGCTTTGTGCCGCATACCCGCTCTCGCCCTACCTTGTGTCTTGCTGCGAGCCGTGAGACGCACCATGTGCATGTACTTGGGGAACCGCGTGTAATGGACGGCCGTGCCATGAGCAGAGGCCACTGCTACAAGCACAACAACCCCGTGTTGCAACCTAGCTACCTTTTCATGGTTATCATCGCCTTGCTAGCACTTGTTCCATTGCACTCTCGTGCACATTCTGCCGCATCACCCCCTTTTGCCGACCACAAGTCGAATCTTCCCTCTCCTTGCGCTGCTGCTGCACACCTTGGCCTGATGATGCCTTGCCTGGCTCGCTTCACCTTGCTTTTCTCTCATCACCTTCTGAACCTCTGTTTTGTTGCAACCGTCGGTCGCGCTAATGCCTTACCAGCGAGATCACCAAGACCCTTTGATCGGCAACCCAACCTTCAACTAACCCTTCTCCCTAACTCGTTTTCTAGTATATAAAGCTGAATGCTTAAAACTATTTTATTATAAAACTAATTGCTTTAATTTCCTTAAATTAATTAGTGCTGCTTGTAGCTAGATCGGATTTATTTGGTTCTTCTAAATTGATGTTCTTGGGATTTATTGCTTAGTTGATTGTCGTTATTTATTTTCGTGTCGCATCACGTGTAGGCTTGTAATCATGTTTGAAGACCCGAGCTGCGACAACGATCCGAGCTACGATGACCGAGAACACCTCCAACCCGAAGGAAGGCCTCAACCTCTACTACTCTACGACGACTACCGCGCAGGTTGTTGGGGATCTGCTAAAAACCGCCACCCTCGGGATCTTCCAAGAAGACACACGTCATCAGAATAATCAGCAGATAGGTAAAGTCCTAGGAAATTCTAGAGTTTCTCAGATCTGTGAACATAACTAAGATCGCTATTTTTTATGATTAGAGAAAAATTTCCTACAAGAAAAGAAGCCTGACAAGATGGTTTTTTATGTACAAACATGATACTGACCCTCGGAATTCCTAAGAAATCAGGATTCCCTTCATTCTTATGTGTTCTGTGTAAAGATCAGGAAACTGGAAGTTCCAGGGAAACTTCTTCACTCCGGAGGTCTCATGAAAGAGCATCAAGACGACAAGAGAAAACAGTCCCTCATTCCGAGGCTAATGATTGAGGAATCCTGAAGATCGAGAAGATATTCAGGAAGACCGAAGCTGACTGAGTCAATGGCGTACTAGAGAAGGCACAAAGAAAGGTGAGAAGCTTGGCTACGCAAGGAGAAAGAAACTGGAACACGTCAGGGCATGTTTGTAATTTAGAAGAGATCTCCGTGATTGCCGCGGACAAATGTACCCTCATCATTTCCTTCTATATGTAATATTGTAAGGGGTAGAATTGGAATGTTAAAGTGACCCTCGGGCTCTATAAAAGGAGCCCCCATGCCTCCGTGTAAAGGGATCACCTTTTTCAGAGAGAAAGACCTTTTGTCAGACCAACTTTTGCCTTTTTGTCTGGAGATTTCGGAATTTCCAACACATGTGTCATGTCACTCCCGACCATGTAGATCCCATGCATGCTATTAGTTGCTAGTGCTTTATTTATTATACTTTGGATGATTGAAATGCATAGACAATCTTTTAGCCATGCCTTGATTTTGATGTATCATGTACCTTGAACTTCCTACCTTTGGGAGTAGCTACAGACCCCTAGCTAGTCCCCGATACTTACTATCCATACATTTTACCTATTTTGTGATATGGATGGATCTCTGGTGTTGGGCTGAGATTGGGATATCTCGGTATATTCTAGCGTGTGTTTTGGGTGAGTGTGACTCCTTGATGTGTTACCGCGGGAGCGAGCTGCTTTGGTTACTTGTGAACGCCTGTCTAGGGGAGATGCGATCTGGCCTCCCGCCCTAGCGGCGTGTCATTCGGATGGAGCTGGTGAGTGCTCGCTCTAGCAATTAAGGACCGATCGTCAGTTTAACTGTGCATCTTTGGGCTATTTTCGTGCAAACCGTTCGCCTTGTTATGGGCGGGGTTCGGTCCGAGAACTAGTACGTGGATGGCATCCAGCCTGTAGACGGATCGGTGTGATCGTGTGAGGGGGACGGGTTATACCCCCTGAGTAGATGTCACCCCGGCTCCTCCGGGGATGGTTTCACAGCTTCGAGGCCATGCTGGCAAGTTTCGCGCCCCTGTTCAGGACGAGTCAGGCTCGGAGAGGCAGGAGAGTGCCATCCACTGCTAGGTCTCTGGCCGTTAGGTAGGGATGTGGATCGGAGGCATCCGATTCTGCTCTACTCGGCGGGTCCAGTTGTACAACCTCTGCAGAGTGTTAAACCTATAGCTATAGTCCGTGTCCACTGGTATGGACAACCCTTTGATCTGTTACTCTGGCTAGACTTTTCTTGTGTTGCTTCTCTCCCCCGAGTGTGTGAGCCCGGCTTCGTGCCGTTGTGATGTGGGGATAGGAGCTGGTGTCCCCACATCGCAGATGAGAGTGGATTGCTGAGTCTTGGTTGAGATTCAGTGCTTTGGTGTATATTCCTTGGTTGGGGTGTTGACCCTGGAGGTGTTGGCCTTGGAGGTGTGGATCTCCTCAGAGATGGTGACCTCCCTGCTTTTCTGCATACCTTGATGTTGCCACTACTGCTATTGCATAAACTTACTACAGCCAGATATAGGTTTATCCATGCATACTAGAATTCATCCACCGGTTTTGCTCTTTGTTGGGAAGCTGACATGACCTACCCGCTTATCGGGTAGATGGCGGTGCTTTCAGACTCGGAGACCGACTACGACCTTGACGGCAAAGGATGGGAAGACTAGAGCTGGTCCTACACTCAAGTTTGCATGTGAAGCTGGAGACGCTCCACTTCGATAGATCCGCTGCGTAGACGTTTTACCTTTCTTGTTTAGTCCAGTTGGACTTGTACCTGTGAAAGTGCAACTAGGCCCCTAATTATTTTGGTGATAATGACAATTATAATTTGAGTATTTGATGGTTTATCTAAGATTGTGCAGGAATAAAAGAGACAAAAATTCATATGTGAAAGGAAGGACCTCAATTTCTTATATTTGTGTTGAAGCTCAAATGGCGATTTAAATTTAATTTCTTTTTGAATTTGAGTTTAGGCAACACCGTACTATAGAGAGGGACGAGATCGGTCAATCAAAGTTAGCTACAAGTGCTTATCTTGAGAAAAACCAACCAAAAATTGCTAGCCAAAACTCTACAACTGTTTGAAAAAGCTTGACCTAGCAGCCACAGCTCTACCGGGTCAACCGGCCCAGGTGGCCGGATGACCCGGCACGGCTCTGGTGGTTGCCAGGTGATCCGGCCCCTCTGGCTAGATGACCCGCCCCTGGCGCAGCAACAACCCAACAGCTCTTTTGAAGGGAGGGGGTATTTATACCCCTTCACTTCTTCCACCTTGTGCTGCTACCTCCCACGACACAAACACACTCTTGAGCTCCATTCCCCCTCTCTACACTCCTCTCCAAGCCATTCCAAGCAAGGATTCTCCTAGGGTTTGGGTGTGAGAGAGTTTTGAGGTGCTAGTGTGTGCTCCTTGAGCTAGCTCTTCACTTGTTCATCTCAAGAAGCACTTGTGACGGCCAAGATCGATTGATTCTTGTTTGTTACTCTTGAAGCTTGCTTCTAGATGGTTAGGCGTCACCCGTTGAGTGCCCTCTCCATGTGGAGCACCCGGGAACATTTGTATTACCCATCCTTTGTGGATTTCTCTTAGTGAGCACCAATCTTCCTTTGTGGGGATTGGGTGAGGCAAGATGCTCTTGGTGATAGCCCTCCCTTTGTGGGATCGTCAACGGAGACGTAGCTTCCTTTGTGGGAGTGAACTTCGGATTAAATCTCTTGTTTCTTGCTTTGTTTGAGTTCATCCCTTTCTCTAACCCTAGAAGCTAGTTTTGGATCGATCTACATATTTGTGTTGTTCCTTGTGAAATCCTTTGTTGGAAGTGGTAACTAGTTCATATATGCAAGTTTTGATTCATATACTTTCTGCAAATTCAAGTTTTATTAAGCTCATTGCACTCTACCTTTGCGTGTTGGTTGATCCGGCCCAAGTGACAGGGTGACCCGGACCCCCCGGGTCATCCGGCTCATTGAGCCGGGTCATCTGGCCCCTGATCCGCTGCTCAGATTTTGTAGAATTTTAAAGTGATCCTATTCACCCCCCTCTAGGCATCACAAGATCCTTTCAATTGGTATCATAGCCTAATCCCTTGATTTAGGCTTAACCGCTAAGGGATCAAGATGTCGAGGAGTGGTGGAAACCTCTCCGCTCAAGAACTCGCCGTTCAAGAACTCGCCGCCAAGGAAGCTCAAGAGAGAGAGAGAGCTCAAGGCCGCTCAAGACCAAGCTGCAGCTCTAGAGGCAATGGGGAAGGCCCCAAGCAGTACACCATCCAACGTCACGAGCTCCGATGACTCCTCCTCCGACTCCAACTCGGACTCCGATTCAAGTGATGAAGACATCAAGGATGGTGACAATGATGCAAAGAAAGTGGCAAAGAAAAGAAGAAAAGCCAAGAAGAAGAAGAAAGCAAAGAAGATGGCCAAGAAGCTCCTCAATAGGATGATCAAGAAGGAGCAAGCAAAGCACTCTCATTCCGGCTACTATGAAGTGCCATTCCACTACAGACACATTCCGGACAACAATCCTAATGACAAATTCTATTCCGTACATTTGGGAAAGCCTCCCCACTTCGATGGGAAAGACTATCCCAAATGGGCTTATGATATGCAAATGCACCTTTACGGGCTTCACGCTTCTCTTTGGAAGATTGTGTGTGTAGGTGTGACAATTCCCGCCGAAGGTGAAGCCATGACAATCGAGCATGAACAAGACCTTCACCGCAACGTTCAAGCAACAAGAGTCATCACGAGATCCTTGTGTGCTCAAGAGTTCAACAAAGTCCAGAACATCCAAATTGCCAAGGTGATTTGGGACACACTCAAGGAAGCACATGAGGGTACCGATCATGGGAGATGAGGCAAGATTGACTTGATCCACAGAGAGCTTGAGTTATTCATCATGAAAGATGGAGAAACCGTGAGGCAAATGTATGATCGCCTAATGCTCCTTGTCTCAGACATTAGAGCACTAGGAAGCAATGATTGGGAAGATGAAAAGGTCACAAAGAAGTTGCTAAGAGCTTTCACACCGAAGAACCCAAACCTAGCAACCATGATAGGGAGAGACCCAAACTACTACAACTTGACTCCCAATCAACTTCTTGGTGAAATCTTGCATCAAGAGCTAGTTGATCAAGACATGGAGAAGTCTCTTAGTTTGAAGGTGAACAAGAGTCTAGCCCTCAATGCTAGCTCTAGTGAAGTGGTGGAAGTAAAGCCCAAGACTTCCAAGACAAAGAATGAAGATTCTAGTGAAGAAGGAAGCACAGATGAAGAAACCGCCTTTGCCATAAGGAAGTACAAGAAGTTCTTGAAGCTCAAGGCATCAAGGAAAGATGGTGATGATAGAAAGAAGAAGTTACAAAGAAAATGCTATGAGTGTGGAGAGTATAGACACTTCATTGCCGAGTGTCCCAAGAACAAGAACAAGGACAAGAATGAGGAAGAGAAGAAGTACAAGGAGAAGAGCAAAGAGTACAAGAACAAGTACCAAGGGCGTGCTCACGTGGGTCAACAATGGGACTCAAGTGATGAAGATGAAGAACCAAAGAAGAAAGGCATGGCAACACTTGCCATGGCACAAGGAGCATCTTCACCACGCCTCTTCAACAACTTCTCCGATGATGAGGACAACTCTCACTTTTGCCTCATGGCAAGAGGGAGCAAGGTACAAGAGTCAACCACCTCATCCTCTCTCACCTCATCATCATCCACACCTAGTAATGATATAGACAGCCTGGATGAGGAAAAAGAAATGGAGGCCAACATGATAAAGTAATTTGGTAAAAAGGGTCATAAAGAAATTAAAAAGCTTTTGGACAAATTAGAGGAAAAGAAGGAGATTCTCCATGAGCAAGAAGACTTGCTTATCCGTGAAAAGGAAAGAAACCTTGCTCTAGAGAAAACCCTTACCGAGGAGAAAGCTAAGGTGGAGAAGTTGACCGTAGGCTTGTCCTTGGCCAATGACTCTAACAAGAACAATGCTTGGTGTTGTTGAGAGGAAGAACCGAACGTTGATTGAAGCGGCAAGAACAATGCTTGATGAGTACAAGACTTCGGACTCATTTTGGGCGGATGCCATCAACACCGCGTGCCATGCCGCCAACCGACTCTACCTTCACAAGTACTTGAACAAGACTCCCTACGAGATCATCACCGGTAAGAAACCTAGTGTGCACTACTTTAGAGTCTTTGGGTGTAAGTGTTTCATACTTAACAAGAAACCCAAAGCTTCAAAGTTTGCATCCAAGGTTGATGAAGGTTTTCTCATTGGTTATGGAACTAACGAACATGCCTATCGTGTTTTCAACAAAACCACTGGTTGTGTTGAGACCACGGTAGACGTGAAATTTGATGAATCCAACAGCTCTCAAGGAGAGCAAGTTAGTGAAAACCTTGTAGATGATGAAGAACCTCCAAGTATATCCATCTTTAGAATGGGCACCGGTGAAGTGATGCCAAGGGAAGTTCAAGTTCAAGCTCCGGATGACACAAGTAATAAAGATCCACCATCATCAACAAGAGTTGAACCACCTAGTTCTCAAGTTCATCAAGATGAAAGTCAAGTTCATGGTGACGATCATGGAAGTGGCTTTGATCAAAGGGAAGAACAAGGTGGTGAAGCTCATGAACAAGCACCTCAAGATCAAGATGATGATGATGGACCTATTCAACGTCAATCTCAAGCACCACATCCAAGAGTTCATCAAATGGTTCAACGGGATCACCCCGTTGACAACATCCTTGGGAGCATCCAAAGAGGGGTAACAACTCGCTCAAGATTATCAAACTTTTGTGCGTTTTACTCGTTTGTTTCTTCTTTGGAACCTCTTAGTGTGGAACAAACTCTTGAGGACCCGGATTGGATTATTGCTATGGAAGAAGAGTTGAACAACTTCAAGAGGAATGAAGTTTGGGAGTTGGTGCCAAGACCCAAGCAAAATGTGATCGGCACCAATTGGGTTTTTAGGAACAAACAAGATGAATTTGGTGTCGTCACAAAGAATAAGGCAAGGCTCGTGGGCAAAGGCTATACTCAAGTTGAAGGCTTGGACTTTGGAGAAACTTATGCTCCGGTAGCAAGGCTTGAGTCAATTCGTATACTCTTAGCCTATGCTACTCATCATGACTTCAAGCTTCATCAAATGGATGTGAAGAGCGCATTCTTGAATAGACCTCTCCAAGAAGAAGTCTATGTTGAACAACCACCGGGCTTTGAAGATCCAAACTTCCCAACCATGTGTACAAGCTCCATAAGGCGCTCTATGGGCTCAAGCAAACTCCTAGAACATAGTATGAATGCCTTAAGGATTTTCTTCTCAAGAACGATTTTGAGATAGGCAAAGCTGATTCTACACTCTTCATTCAAAGAAGTGGAAAAGATATCTTTATTTGTCAAATTTATGTTGATGACATTATCTTTGGGTCTACTAATGATAAATTTTGTGAAGAGTTTAGTAGGATCATGACCAAGAGATTCGAGATGTCTATGATGGGCGAGTTGAAGTTCTTTCTTGGTTTTCAAATCAAGCAAATGAAGGAAGGGACTTTCTTATGTCAAACCAAGTATGTGAAGGATATGCTCAAGAGGTTTGACATGGTCGACTCTAAGTCCATCAAGACTCCTATGGCATTAAATGGACATGTTGATCTCAATGAAGAAGGGAAGTCGGTCGACCAAAAGGTATATCGCTCCATGATTGGCTCCCTCCTTTACCTTTGTGCATCTAGGCCCGATGTCATGCTTAGTGTGTGCATGTGTGCAAGATTTCAAGCTAATCCTAAGGAGTGTCATCTAATGGCCGTTAAGAGAATCTTTAGATATTTGGTACACACTCCTGACCTTGGATTATGGTATCCCAAGGGCTCCACTTTTGATTTACTTGGCTATTCCGATTCGGACTATGCCGGTTGCAAAGTAGATCGAAAGAGTACAACGGGGACTTGCCAATTCCTTGGTAGGTCTTTGGTGTCGTGGAGTTCTAAGAAACAAAATTCGGTTGCTTTGTGCACAGCCGAAGCTGAGTATGTGGCGGCCGGTGCGTGTTGTGCACAACTCTTGTGGATGAAGCAAACATTGAGTGATTACGGTTCTATGTTTAGTAAGATTCCACTCTTGTGTGACAATGAGAGTGCTATCAAACTAGCAAACAATCCGGTGCAACACTTTAGAACAAAGCACATAGATATTCAACATCATTTCTTAAGGGATCATGAGGCTAAGGGAGATATTGCTCTACGTCATGTAAGCACAGAGAGGCAACTTGCCGATATCTTCACTAAGCCTCTAGATGAGCAAAGGTTTTGTGCTTTGAGAAGTGAACTAAATATCTTGGATTCTCGTAACTTGGCTTGACATGTTGCACATACTTGATTGTTGCCTAGATAGGTTGAAAAAGTTTTATTTTCTTTCTTTTGTGTGAGTTTTTCAAAAATTTGGTTTTTGAGGTCCTTGGATCAATCTTTTGCCCAAGTGACTATTGTTATGAATTGTTGATTGTGGCTAGTCACTTGTGGTTAAAAGTTTGTTATATGTCCACTAGCTATATTCATATCACAGATTCTACAGTGCGCTCGAGTATCCACAGTCCACCACGTGTCCCCCAAAAACAACGTTGCGGAGCCTCCTCCGGCTCCCTCTCGTAAATACTTTATTCTGCTGCATAAAGCTTTACGCAGGGGTAACACGGTCATTTATCCATAGCATAACCCGATACCGAAGGATACTGTCGCCGTGCCATGGATTACGCATGATTCCGGTGAGTTACGCAAACTGTCGCCGTGCCATGGATTACGCACGATTCCGGTGAGTTACGCAAAACGTTTTTTCACGGTTGGGTTCCTCGCACAGCCACCGTGTTTAGCCCCGGAGAAGAGAGCTGGTGCAAAGTGCCATGGATTACGCACCATGCCAGTGAGTTACGCATAACGTTTTCTCACGATTAGATTATCTGTTCCACCGCAATATGCTGCACAAAGGATCCCTTTACATTATGTTTATCCCTGGAGAAGAGAGCTGGTGCAAAGTGCCATGGATTACGCACCAGGCCGGTGAGTTACGCATAACGTTTTCTCAGGATTAGATGCCGTGCTATCTGTTCCACCGCAACATGCTGCACAGAGGATCCCTTTACATTATTTGCGTATTCGTTACGTAGCAGTTACCCCGCACCATCTGTGCAAGTGGTCACAGAAGATCTTCAATGATCCATTTACTCTTTTGACAAGTCGTAATATCGTGGGTTATGTACATCAGATATGTATGAAATATTGAGATATAACCACAGAAGATCCACCGTAATTCCGAAGGTTACGATCATGGGTTCTTGCCGTGCGTGTGGGCCAACACGATTAAGGCCCAAATTAATCATTGAGCGACCATGTTGCATCTTGGCGGCCTTGTCTACCGTATACAGTGCCCCTTTTGTTCATGAGCCCTTAGCGTACACTATAAATCAGTACACGTTGGATCACGTTTTTACTGTATTGACCTCAATGTTTCGAAAAATAAGGATCCAAGGCCAAAGTATTTATTTTTATATATCCTTCCACTTTTTTTTTGAGGCAGGCTGATTGATTCGGATGTACATGGGCTTGATGGGCTTGGAGTCCAGGAACAGTTTGTTTGTGGGGTGGGGGGGGGGTGGTTCAAAGCTATGCGGATCGGATGACTTCTCTGAACGTGATTGGTTCCAAAAATCTCTGAACATGATGAAATGTTTTGCATCCGTGCTTCATCCTATCATCGGTGCTCACAATTAGGTCCATTCATCACCATTATACGTACGAACGGTGGTGGTAACCCAATCTGCCTTGATGTCTCGTGCGTAGTGACCGATTTACAGAAGGTTACGCAGTTCGGCGGCCATCTGGACGAGACAAGAGAGGAGGTAACCAATAGTCAAACCAAGTGATAGGTTACGCGCGTGCCTCAGGAGAGTACATGGCTCGTGCGAAACTGAGTGGTCCAGGTTACGAAGATCATAGAGAGAGAGGTAGATAGACGCAACAGCTCACATGTGTTTATGAAAGCGTGTCAATAAATGTCCAATGGCGGCGGCACAACTACCGCTCCTTCTCATGTTGTAGTGGGTTGCTCAGTTTGGGACATCGACTATTCGACTGTAATGACGACGGTGCGGCGGTGCCGGCCGGTGGTGGCCGCAAGTCGTGGTACTGTGGTAGATCCGTGTTGTATACGTGTGGTTTGTTTAGTTTTGGTTGAGTTGAGGCAGTGGAGTGATGCAATTGCATCGAACGCACCACGGTATGATGAACACATCTGATCCGCTGCTAGGCCTGCAAATCAAAAAATTTCGCGGAAGCAATCATATAGTAGATGCGGAACGCGATCACTAGCTGTTACACAGCTTCAGGTGCACACACATCATTTCATGCAGTATATATAAACGAGTGTACGTACATATGCATTTATACTGCATGAAAATATGTGTGCATACATCGGTACCTTCCTGTAGTGATAACAACGAAGCACTGAAGCACCAAAAACAACTGTGTATCCCTCAAAAAAAAACCCAAAAACAACTGTGTGACTCGCTGCTAAAGACCAAGGTAGAAGTAGAAGATCATGTAACCTCCGGAGGGGACGCCCAACAAGTGAAGGTAGGGCACATAGAAAGGACCACACATTGGTCCTGCAGACTCCGGAGTGCCAACCGGGCGGGCGTCGAAGCAGGAGATGCTCCGAGAGCCTAGCGTGGAGCCGAGACACCAGACCCGCCCGACCCAAACCATGTGTCAGGTCGGATTGTTTGCCCGAAACTGATGGGTCGGGCGTGGTAACCCAAAGGACCCGACCCGCCGACCAGGAACTTTTCGATGGGCCGGTTATTTCGAACGGTGGACGACTTTTCGGAATGGCTTTTTCAGTTTTCGTTAGGTTTACTTCGTTCGGTTCTCTCGTTCATTGGTTAATAGTAATTAATGCTCACCCCCTGCGACCCTGCCCGTCCCGTCAGGCAGGCAGGCTGGGCTTTCATAGGCGTATGGTTTTGTAAACAAATAAACGATCTTATAGAGATGGGCCGTGGGCGTATGTGTGAGCGGTCGACTTTCTAGTTTTTTAGGATTCCTTCTTTGTAAACAAATAAACGATCTTATAGAGATGGGCTGCTATGAATTTTCAGTGTCATTTGTGAACTTTCACAGCAATGTTTGTAATTGCCGTGTATGTTCTATACTAACATAGTTTTAGTCTCAACGTCTCTTCTATGCATGATGTACTAAACGAAGTTTATTTGCTAAACCTGTGAAACTTTGCGTGACGAAATCTAATGAGCATAATTAATCTACGATTTTTCTGCAGTAAGATTATTCTCACAAATTAGCCCGAGTTTGTGATGATAGTTTTAAAACTGGGTTTGTCTAATACCCGTAATTAGTGGCCAGACTTGTAACTTTGGACCGGATAAAGTTTAGCCACATATACCAAATACATGTCATCACATAATCATGGTACCGTCCAGCTTTAGCACTTCCACCTGCAGCACGTGGTTGTCATCTTCTGACTGGTCCTCCCACTCGTCATCGTCGTCGACGCACTCGCCATCACGGATGGCTTTGAAGAAGCAAGTGTCGCCGACCTTGAGATGGTTGTCTTGAACGAAGTGGTACCAGTCGTACTTGAAGTGCGCTCTGACCCCTCTCGCCCCCTGCGCGTGGTTCAAGCTCACTGTCCACGACTGACCGCGCATCCGTAGTTCCACGAGCTGCCGTCGAGCATACCCATGCGCCTCCTGGAAGTGCAATGGCACGTTCTGCGACGGCATCACCGAGACGACGTGCGAGTTAGATGTGGATGCACTGCATAATGCAGTAAAGCAAAAACTTGCAGCGATGGCAACTCACCAAGTACTGGGACTCCCTTGACCGCAAGTTGCACACCTTCAGGCACACGATAAATTGAAAGGGCTCAGCCACGGGAAGCGACCTGGCGCCGGTGTTCCCTCCGTGCGAGACGTTGGCCTGCAGGTATCGATGGCGGCAGGCGGACATGTCGAAGACAGTTACGTCGAGCGTGGCCGTGGCACGGTCGTACCGAAACATGAGCAGCTGGCAGTCACGCAGGTCGTGTGCGCGATAAAACTCCTCCCAACCTTCGGCTAGGTACATGGAGCCGATGTTGTCGCCGACGGAGATGCTGACGCCCCACGTACCCAAGCCTGCGCCGTCGACCCGAAGGTTCAGCCTCTGGCGACCTCCGAGCTGCTGCACGAACTTAGGCGGCAGCACCTGCACACCACGGTCGAAAATGCTGATCAACAATTAATTTGTAAGCACAACACCCGGATATCACTTTTAATTAGAAGCAGCACTTACCAGCGATTCCTGGTACATCCCAGGGAGCAAGATCTTGTAGAACTTGAACGCGTTGTCTGCGTACAATAATAGAGAATGTCATGCTATGTCGTCAATGACATGCATGCAGCAAAGGACTAAAGGGAAAATTAGATGTGTACCATTAAAAGAACTAGTCTTTAGAAAAAAAGCATTGAAAGATCAAGCTTCAGAAATCTAGCACCGAAAGTGTTGTCCGTTATTGATTTCTAGCACAATCGTGAACTCAACGTTACCAGGCCTCCCAAACACGTTCACCACGGCAGAACAGACTGTCGACGGTGTCTTCCGGTGCCAATTCCGGTGATTTCAGTGGCAGAGGAGACGGGGAACGGGGACTGCAGTAGCAGGGGCTCACCATGATTCTGTTTTGCAGGTCGGATGGGGAAGAGGTGGCCGGGATGGGAAGTTCACCGGCGGCGCCCGCTCGGGGCCGACGGCAATGGCGAACGCAGATTTCCCGACCACAGCTAGCGCGCGGGGCTGCCAGCGTGTGGGTCCGGTCGGTGGGAGACGCTACTACGCGGGGCTGCCGGCGGACGAGGGCATGTGCGCGGGCCGGCGGTGAGTGAGGCATCCGACAGGCTGGTCCAGGCGCGGGGCCGGCGGCGAGCGGGGTAGGGGCGGGTCCAGGCACGCGCGGCTGCTAGTGTGCAGGGAGGCTGGTGAGCAAGGCCAGGCACGCAGGGGTGCGGGCTTGGAGGTCACGGGCAGGGAGCCTTTGCTCCGGTTGGCGGCGGCTGGAGGTTAGGGATGACTAGTGGGGTCTATGTGTCACAGGGAGAGGAAGGCAGCTGGTAACGGTGAGCTAACGTGAATGGTAAAAATCCATAACTGAGTAAACTTTCGATGCTATTTTTCTAGAGTTGAATCTTTCCATGCTATTTTTCCAAAGTCTGCATCTTTTGATGGTATACAAATCTAATTTTCCCAAGACTAAGGGTTTAGTGTTCGATTAAGTTCAGTACAAGTTACACAAAAGTATTGAAATTAAAAGCAATTCAAATGCTATTGTTTGGGTGACTATTGTATTCTCTTTTCGAATTGTAATAAGCAATCAGATACAATTGCTGGTTGGGTGTACAGAAGCATGGTATTGGTATTAGACCATTCTTCCACAGCACCAGAGGTCAGCAGGCGAGGCACTCGCCGGTGGAAAGTCGCGGAGCTCGCCGCCGGATGGCTTGCCGTCGGAGAGGATCGACCACACGGGTCACTGGTGTAGGTTTGCAAGAAGGGAGGGTCGCGGTGTGGAGAGGAGGGGTGCCGGATTTTGGGGTGGAAGGGAGCTACGCGGCAGTGCTCGCCTCCTACGCGTGGGATGTCACCGGTCGACGATCCGCTCGGTGGCGTGAAGGACGCCGACACTTACTGTGCACAACCTAGGCGCGCGCAGGACACTACCCGCCAACCGCACACGCGACGCCGCCGCCAGCCGTTCCTCCGCCCAGCCGCGTAGGACGCCACGCATGTGAAGCTGATGCCGCGCGATATTGGATCATTGTTTGAGTTTGCAATTCATAGGTCGTCCAAACAACCGAATTGGTGTCCCTAGATTCCAAATCCTAGTTCTACACTCCAATGCCAACATGCAAAAGCTACCTAAATGCATGGAGTGGGACGTACCAGCTGCGCCGCCGTGAGCGTACATCTTGCGGCAAGCACTCAGGTCGAAGACCGTGATGGCGAGCGTAGCGGCGACACTATCGTAGTGGAACAAGAGAACGTGGCCGTCCAGAAGTTCGTGGGCGCGTGCGAACTTGTCCCAACCGTGCGCGAGGCACATGGCACCGCTCTTGGCGTCGCCCAAGATCTCCACGTTCCACAGCGGCATCCCCTCACCGGCTAGCCGCATCTTCAAGATCTTGGCATCTCCAAGCTCCTGAACGAACTTATTTGACAGCTTCTGAAAGTAGCAAGATTGATATGTGTCAGCGAAATCTCTTGCTCCCAAAGCGGATGGATTAGATTCGCAACCTAAACAAAGTATGCGATTCGATCACTTACCAGGGTGTCGTACATGCCAGGAAGAAGAATCTTGAAAAACTCTAGTTGCTCGAAGTTCAAATCTGCCATTGCCTGTTCTTGCCCTACCCTGCGCGGACTGTCAGAGATAGATAAGAGAGGAGACGATTGACGCAGGAGCCACAGACCTGGTGATGCCTGGGTACCTGCTGATGGGAGTAGCTTCTAGTATAAGGGAGGCTTTCATGACCAATGCCAGTCGCCATGTCTTGGGACTCTACCCTTTTGACTACCATTGACAGGAAAGACGTTACTGTGACATCCATGCCCCTCCATTTTGGTTGATGACATGTGGGGTATAGCACGGTGTGGTTCCCTCGACAGAGACACAATTGCAGATGTGCGAACGGCATGTGTCACTTGTGTACTTACTGAATCCACTTCCCGTGCATGCCGCATCTTATTGGTTTGATTAAAAACTACTCCCTCCGTCTCTAAATGTAAGCATTCGTTGACTTTTTATGTTCATATTTGACTGTTCATCTTATTAAAAAACTTATGAAAATATTATTTATTTTGTTATGACATGTTTTATCATCGTATATATTTTAAGTATTTTCATAATTTTTTTGAATAAGACGGACGGTCAAACGTGATGCACAGAAATCGAAGAATGCTTATATTTTGGGATGGAGGGAGTATTAACTAATTTGCAATCCTATTGGTTTCACTTCAAACTCTCAACTACTCCAAGGTGGGGAAAATGCTAAGACATTGAAAGAATTAATTCTAGCAGTGCATCAGGTAAAAGATTTATTTCCGTTACAAAATGGTAAGACATTGAAAGATTTAATTCCATCAGGCATTTTTTGAGTACAGTCCATGGAAAGCAAATAGAACATTACAAATTCTGATGAAGGAAGAAATGAAGGTTAAAGGTTGCAACAATATAAAGATTCCACACTTGAACAAGCAAATACTATAGAGGGAAGATATGTTGCCACTGGTATGGAGTGGTACTGTGGTAGATCCGTGTTGTATACGTGTGTTTTGTTTTGTTTTGGTTGAGTTGAGGCAGTGGAGTGATGCAACTGCATCGAACACACCACGGTATGATGAACACATCCGATCCGCTGCTAGGCCTGCAAATCAAAAAATTTCACGGAAGCAATCATATAATAGATGCGGAACGCGATCATTAGTTGTTACACAGCTTCAGGTGCACACACATCATTTCATGCATGTACGAGGAGTCACTGGTATTGCCCTGATGCTCACCGAGGCAGCGCCCGACAGGTTACGCACGAGGAACCATGATGGATGCGTGGAGCAACATGGCTCGCAGTTGGGTTACCATAGCATATGCCTTTGATCAAAGCATGCTGTGTATCCCAGGCGTCCACGCGTGTAACCGAGGCGGTGCAGGTTACAATGATGGCCGCCTGGGTTACGCACGCCAGCATCGCAGTTGCCGCGGGACACGACGGGTGGTGTCGACTAAGCGTGTAACCTGCAAGGTCTCGGTTACGCAGGTGCCATTCAGCGGGCTGCGCACTAGAGAATTCCATGGACGACGCGTCAGCAGCCTCCCCCCCCCGGCGCGGGCTTCACTTCGGGGAGAAGCAAACTGCGGCGAGGGCTGGCCGCTGTGGGCCACGCGGTGCACCATCATTATTACAATGGACGACGGGACGGGGCCTCCCTCCTCCGCTCCCCTCCCGTCGTGTCGTCCGCAGCCACAGCCGCCGCCCGCCCCTAGGAGTAAGCTGGACCCGCTGCGTTACGTGTGCCACGCGGTGCTTCAGCCTAGGTTACGCGGCTTGCTGCCAAGCCAAGGGTTACGCACGGTCACTGTGTCGTGTCGTGTGTACATCCTTGACGGGACGGGACGGGCCTGCTACTGCAGGCGCCTCCGCTCCCGTCCTGTCGTGTCGTCCATAGCCACAACAGCGCCGCCCGCCCCGAGGAGTAAGCTGGACACGCTGGGTTACGCACAATCCATGACGTACACGCGTACTGCATCCACACTGCAATTAAGCTTATATAAACTATATATATATAAACTATATAATTGGTACCCACTAACGATTTCTCTTGCCTCTCAACACGCCATGTCATAACCCACTACACGCCATGTCACCATCCACTATAAACCATGTCAACATCCACCAAGACATGTATTTATGCCTTCGTCGATTTTCTGTGACTAATAGCATGTTGTATTTGCGAGTAGCACGCCATAAAATTCTCGCAGTTGAAATACATGTAGGATCAATCATTCAAGAATGGTTCTCGCTCAACAAAATTAACATGCTTTCATATATATTATTGTTTACAGATAAATATCGCCATGTAATCGTTTTGGTGTTTCTACTTTCACATTTCACCTTAAAATTTTGCTTAAAAATTGCCGCAGCAACGCGCGTGGTATCACCTACTAGTTATTAGTTACTCCTACCTCGTCTGTGACATCGCGACGATGATCAATTAAGCTGGACCCGCTGGGTTACGCACAATCCATGACGCACACGCAGTGCTTCAGCCTAGGTTATGCGGCTTGCTGCCAAGCCGGGTTACGCACGGTCAGTGTGTCGTGTCGTGTGTACAGCCTTGACGGGATGGGACGGGCCTGCTGCTGCAGGCGCCTCCGCTCCCGTCCCATCGTGTCGTCCACAGCCACAACAGCGCTGCCCGCCCCGAGGAGTAAGCTAGACCCCCTGGGTTACGCACAACCCATGACGCACACGAACACTGCATCCACTCTTCAAAATCCACGCTGCATGGCTCAACACTGACTAGGTTACGCACAATCCATGATGCACACGCGTACTGGATCCACTCTGCAAAATCCACGCTGCATGGCTCAACACTGACTGGGTCACGCACTGATTGGTTGCGCAAAATCTAGGCTGCATCCGGTCGTGTCGATTCTACGTGTCACCTGCTCCAGCTCGGTTACGCACGGTTCGGCGACGCACCATCCCATGGCGCGTGCATCACCGACTGGGTTACGCACGCCAGTATTGCGGTTGCCGCGGGACACGACGGGTGGTGTCGACTAAGCGCGTAACCTGCAAGGTCTCGGTTACGCAGGTGCCATTCAGCGGGCTGCGCACTAGAGAATTCCATGGACGATGCGTCAGTAGCCTCCCCGGCGCAGGCTTCGCTTCGGGCAGAAGCAAACTGTGTACAACCTTGACGGGACGGGACGGGCCTGCAGGCGCCTCCGCTCCCGTCCTGTCGTGTCATCCAAAGCCACAGCGCCGCCCGCCCCGAGGAGGAGTAAGCTGGACCCGGTGGGTTACACACAATCCATGACGCACACGCTCTGCTTCAGCCTACTCCTAGGTTATGCGGCTTGTTGCCATTGGCAAAGGGAGTAATTCGCGAAGCTTATCAGTATCAAGAGGATCATAGTGCATGAGGAACCAGAAGAAGAATCGACCTGCGATGTGGAAGCTGTTTTCAGGAGGGTCATGCAAGCTGACAATGGTATGCAATAGAAGACATGAAGATGCAATGAAGTAATTAACTTTGCAGCTATATCAATGATATAGTTTGTTGTTTTTCCTTTTCTTTCTTTTTCCTACATACTGTGATCATCTCTCGGGATCGTAGTCTTGTATTTGCTGCTATATCAATGAAATGTGCTGCACCGTGTCAGGCCCGCACATCAAGAGATGGCAGGTGAAGTGGAATGCGTAATCTGCACAGTGTCGATTACGCATGGTGCAACCTCGTGTCGGACCTGCGTAACCGATACCTTTTGGTGGCAGCGCCCGGCAGGTTACGCACGAGGAACCATGATGGATCCGTGGAGCAACATGGCTCGCGGTTACGCAGGTGCCCAGCGCGTCTCTCTGTGAATTCTGAAATGTCACCGTTCACACGGATGACTCGAACCACGCGCGCCTCGGGTCTCGCCGTCCAGCCCCCGTGCCCCTTCTTAAGTACAGCAGGCAAGGCGAAGTGTGTCCATAGCATCTCGCATTCCTCTTCCATTCTGCTCGCGTTCTCCATTTCGTCTGTTCATTTCTCCCGTTCGCCATTGAGAAGATGTCCAACAGCAGCGACTCCGACGACTGCAACTCCTACAACGGCGAGGAGGAGTTCGCCCAGATGGTCACCGAGATGGCCAACGAGTTTGCCTCTGGTCAGCGCCGCGTCCGCCGCGTCAGAGGGTACTATCGTTGTACCTTCTGTCCCGGCCGGATGCAACGCAACTGGAGCCTCCTCGAGTTGCTCAACCACGCCACCGGGTTGTCCACCAGAGGCAATGGCCTCAAGGGGCTGCAGCACAAGGCGCTCGTTGACTACATCCTCTACAGCAGCGAACTGGCCTGCGAGCGCGAGATCGGTCGTGTTGGTGACTGTGGTGGCAACCTCGCCGTGCAGGCAGAGAGGGACCGCATCCACGCGGCCAACCGGGTGAAGGCGGCGAAGCGCAAGAGCAAGGTTTTGATTCTTTCTTTATTCGCACAACGCGTTGCACTTTACATTCGAAATGCTTTACCCATTTTAAACTTTGTCTTCCTCTTCTCATAGCGCATGGCGGCTTACCATCTCCCTGGTGACAAGCGTCGTCCCGACGGAGGCGTCGGCTGGTAGGCTGCGGCTCACTGATAGTGAGATGCACGGAAGGATGCTCCAGCGGTGTCCGTACTAGGGCAGGGTTGCCCTTTATCTTAATCTATCTAGGTTTACTATTTTTGCTATATGTAATTTCGATCCATACTTTATGTATCTTAATTTCGTACTTTGTTATAATGAACTTGCTATAATAGTGTTATGTGTCTAATTTAGAGATTATGTATTTTGGATTTGTTTCGTTTCGTTATTCCATTCCAAACGCATGCTATTTCGATGGATCCATCAGATTTGGACTTTGTCGTTGGATCCCCTCGATTCCATGTTAGGACTAGGCTGTTATTGGGCCTGTAATAGGGTAGCGGGCCTGTGTGCCGCCGTGGGCCGTTTGGCTTGTGTACGCTGTCCGGCCTGCTGGCCATATCCGTAGGAGGCATAGGCATTTATTTATCAACATATAATATCAAACAGTTGAACTGTTCTTGTTCCTCCTGGTGCTCCTGCGCCGTTCTCCTCTCGATTCCCCTTTTGTCTTCTTCCTGATCTTGATTTCCTGCTGTTTCCCCTCTGATTCCCTTCTCCAATCCCTTCCCTACTACCTGCTGCTAACATTCCATTGACCACATCTTCTTCTCTTCTCCATGCACTGTGCTAAGCAAGTAGAGATGGTGGTGGTGGCTGAGTTATAAGCGCAGCAATGTTCGCCGGAGGCCCAGTGGTGAGGCTTATCTCTTGGGTTCGGTGCTGCGGTTTCAACTGGCAGGGGTGGTGCTATGATGCACGTCAAGGCCGCCTGCTTTGAGTGGCCAGCACTGCGTCGTTGCAAGCTGGTGGCTTCGCATCGTTGCAAGAATCATGCCAAACAAGTCTGAAATATGACGATTAAAGTTTATGGTACAATGGAAGAGTTAACTTGCGGCATATTTTGAAAGCAAAAGAGAATAGCTACATACCGAAATAGGAGGCGACAACAAGCTAATCCTCGGAAAGGGACAACATGCATATATATGAGCTTTTGAATATTCATCGCAATGAGCAAAATACATATAGTAAACACTCTACAAATACATACACCATGGGTCCCCCTCTTTCATGGGCCCACCCCCCTAGGATGGCCCTACTGCTTAACCATGGTCAAATAAAAGAACTAACACTGAATGATTCATCGATGCCTACATGGGCTCAGCCCAACAAGGAGTTAGGCACGCAGGCCCAGTACAAAACCCAGATAGCTATTTCTATAATAAATGAGTACATTAGTGTTTACTTAATGATACATCTAAAAAAAGTGTTTATTTAATGACAAGTGTTCAAAAAATGCAACAAATGGCATAGAGCACATCAAAAAATACAACCAATGGCATAGAGCTCAAGTCCTAATTTCCAATGCCGCTCTACAGTGAATGGAAGCATGTTTGTTTGCTTTTCTCCATCAAATTTCTTGATACCAACAAAATCTTAGTATGTTTATACATAACTCTAAGGTTCAGAAAGAAGAGAGGTTTGTCCATCTTTAAAGACCTTAACATGGCAGAGTGTTCCTCCAGTTTCATCTGCAAAAGTGATCTTTCTTTGTTTCCTTGGCACTTCAGGATGTGAAACAACATTCTTCTTTGCTAGGCTCTGCAATTGAAAACATAGTCATGAAAGAAGCATCAGGTCAAATTTCAAATTTGTATATAAAAAATGTTAGTAGTCTTAAAAGTTGATAGGGACGGACCAATATTTTACAAAAGCGATTGCAGTCTTTGTTCATTATCGATAACCATTTCCTTGTAGTCTTCTCCACTTCCAATGCATCCTCAGAGGCTGCTCTGATCTGTCCATCGAAACAATACACCACATCAAACATATGTCAAGATTGGAGTTGTTTTGTTTTCAAAGTTCTAACCAGTATGTGTCAGTAAATGGACAAGTAAATATTTTTTCTGGAACAAAAACGTATAAATGATCCGTTCTGCATCATCTACTTTACTTTTCATTGAATTAATATGCTTCTTACAACAAACTTTAAAATTAGGAATTTAACAATGTCTCACCTCAGCAATTTTGAAATTAGGAAGTAGATAATATGCTTCTGACGATAAACTTTCATCCACTATACTTCTCATGTGCTTCAAGCTCCTTGTAAGTTTTGCAGCGCAGACCAAGTTGTCTGTTAAACTTTCATCCACTATACTGTCTTTGAGAAAACTCAACAGCTTTCTCAGTGTCTAAGACCACCGATGAAATTATCATGCAAGACCAAGTTGTCTGTTGATGATAGGGGGATCCTATTGACTTGAGAACTCCTTTGCTTGTTGGGGAGACATCAGTCCTGCCCTTACGTCTTCTATCTGTGCTGAACATTGATCGGTCTTGCTTTTGTGCTGGCTGAGGTAATGATATTCTAGTTTTGTCACAATCTTCAGTAACAATTTTCCTCTCTGCAACAATAAGAAAGAGTATGATTATAACTGATCTTTGTACAAATATTAGAAAATATTAGCAGCAAATACTGCTTACTCAGCCTTTGGACTCCACCACAGAAATCAATACCAGTCAGAGCATTGCAAAGTTTCTGCTGAGATGTTGGTGACATAATCTGAAAACAAAAATAGGAGGAGAAATATGTTAGTATGGCTATCTTGTTCATCATTTGTACTGTAACATTATTGAAGGAAAGGTTCAGACCTTTCTCTTGAAAAATAATTTCTTTGGACCATGTGCTTCAATTGATTCGTTGTCAATAAGAAGTTCTGACTTCTTAATTTGGCTATCAGTTTCCCGAGAGGTAACAGAGGAATTTGGATCTCCAGCAGATAATTTATGTGATTCTTCAGCATTAGAGATCTCTGGCGTGACACCGGTAGGGTTTAACTTACCAGTACAAGACTAGAGTAATTGATGTTGAAGCACTAATTCTTCTGGTCCTTCATTATTCAAAGACCTACAAATATCATCATCTACTGTAGAATGTAACTTATCCTTCGATGGCCACTACACATTATTCGGAAGTGAGATTTTATTATCTAAAGCATTTTTAAGAAGTAGTACACTCCCCATCTATTTCTTCTGTACAGTCTGGAAGTGCAATAAACAGTTACCCACATGATTGCAAGGGAATGTTTATTTCAAGAAGTATTTGCGGAAATAAGAAGAAAAAAGCAGTAGACATTCATCTAAGAAATTTAGACAAATAAGAAATGTACTTCGTATGAACAGGCTAGTTACTCACTAATAGCAATTTCAAACTGCTCCAGATCGTCAGCTCTCCTTCCAAGCTTCTCCAATGTTGGGTCATCTGTTGTCGCTTTGAATGGGGAGCTATGTGTGGGGCTAAGAGTATCACCTCTCATTGATGTTGTATCTTCCACTTCTACAGCACGTGGAGAAGATGTTAATACTTCCATCTTTCTATTAGCTTTAGCAGGAGATGTTTTTGGCCTCTTCTGCTTCAACACAATAAGAGGCTTATCAAGATCAGATTCCTCCCAGTCAGAATCTTCATCATATATTACGTGGATCTTCTTAAGCCTTGGAGATCTTCTGGGAGTACCCAAATCAATTTTTTTGGAAGCAGAAGTAGGCATGTTTCCTGTAGAAATGCAGAAAATCAAGTATTATCAACATGTGCATGCTCCATAGATTCATGAATATCATCACTTAAAATGCGGATACTGCTAAAAAATGTAAACCTCATCCAACAAGAGCGTCAAACTCTTCAATAAAAAAACAGTGAAACTTAATGTAACCAGGAAAATGATGTCGACAAATAATAGAATCATAATATGTGATATAAGAGAAAAGGAAACATGAGTACCTGAAACAAACACCTTTTCTCCCGAAACAAATCTGCGATGCCCACCCCACCCCCCGTGCAAATGCCCAGATAAACATAGATCTACAACAGCCTGCAGCTAACGGAAGTACCGAGAGGGGAGGTGGCGACGTGTTCAACGGGAGGTACTGACCTTGGACGGTAGCGAACGGCGGCTGCTGAGAGGGGGGACGGGGAGACAGCGCCCTGGATACCGGCTTCTCGGCAACGCACCCCGAAGGCCCCAAAACAGATCAACTTTATATGGCACTCCCTCCATTCTCTTTTGATAGGAATACTCTGTATTTCCAAAAATCAGATTTTTACAAATGATAGTCCTATTTGCCATTGGTGTGGGCTGTGGCAATAAATGGCACAGATAACAATGAGTATCACGAGTAGAATGCCATTTGATAGAAGAGAAGTTTAAGACTACTGGCTGCATGGTGCAAGACTGGCTGGGTTATGCACGGGGTCTGTTACGCAAATCGGTCGTGTCGATCCTGCGCGTCACCTGCATCCGGTCGTGTCGGTTCTGTGCATCACCTCAGCTCGGTTACGCACGGTTCGGCTACGCACCATCCGTTCTGCATGGCGCGTGCAACACCGACTGGGTCGTGTCGATTTAGCGCGTACGCACCGTTCGTTCTGCTTGATGCAACACCACCGGTTCCAGATGTATGCGTAACCTGACCCCACTCGTACCCGCACAGACTCGGTTACGCACCTTGATGCTGCAACACTGACTGGGTGGTGCCGATTCAGCGCGTAACCTGCATCCGGTCGTGTTGATCCTACGCGTCACCTGCACTGCACTAGCTTCGGTTACGCGCGATTCGGCTACGCAGCATCCGTTCTTCATGGCACGTGCAACACCGACTGCGTTGTGTCGATTCAGCGCGTAACCTGTACAGGTTATGCACCGTCCGTGCTTATTGATGCAACACCGACTGGGTCGTGTCGATTCAGCGCGTACGCACCGTCCGTGCTGCTTGATGCAACACCACCGATTCCAGATGTATGCGTAACCTGAACCCGCTCGTACCCGCACGGACTCAGTTACGCACCTTGATGCTGCAACACCGACTGGGTGGTGCCAATTCGGCACGTAACTTGCATCCGGTCGTGTTGATCCTGCGCGTCACCTGCACCAGCTTCGGTTACGCGCGATTCGGCTACGCACCATCCGTTCTTCATGGCGCGTGCAACACCGACTGCGTTGTGTCGATTCAGCACGTAACCTGTACAGGTTACGCACTGTCCGTGCTTATTGATGCAACACCGACTGGGTCGTGTCGATTCAGCGCGTACGCACCGTCCGTGCTGCTTGATGCAACACCACCGGTTCCAGATGTATGCGTAACCTGAACCCGCTCGTACCCGCACGGACACGGTTACGCACCTTGATGCTGCAACACCGACTGGGTGGTGTCGATTCGGCGCGTAACCTGCATCTGGTCGTGTTGATCCTGTGCGTCACCTGCACTGCACCAGCTTCGGTTACGCACGATTCGACTACGCACCATCCGTTCTTCATGGCGCGGTGCGTAATAACATAAGAAATAGGCTTTGGTTGTACTCCGTATGTGTAGCCTACACCCACTGGGTTATGCACCATCAGTGCTGCTGCATGCATAGGGCAACTACGACTGGGTAATGCACAGACTCGGTTACGCACCATTCAGGCAACACCGACTCGCAGGTGTAGGCAGCACTGATAGTGCGTAACCGAGCAGGGGTAGGTTACTCGCAGGATCGACAGGTGTTGACGGCTGTTAAGTACCTACTTTAGCCATCAATATACTCATGAATAAAGGAGCATAAGGCATTTCTTACACGTATTTAGTTAAGAATAATGTAGTTCCACTTGTCCATGGAGATTATTTGATTGCAGGAAAATAAGCAAGAAAAGAGTGCCAAATTCACCTTCTAGGGTTCATGCCACATCACCTCATCCTAGGTGGGCTGCCAACAAGGATGCCATGCATGCAAACCTGCCAACTAGGGAGCCATGCATGCATGCCATGCAAGCAATCCAAGTGAAGCAACCCCCGACGAATCAGAGTGTGACATGAGGATGTCACATGGATCCATGGGCCCACAAAGGCATGCAATTCGCGCCAAAACAGGGTGGACACCGGGAACCGACCTTAGGACCCACAGGGTAGACACCTGGAGAAAGCACAGGCCAGGGGGGCCCACAAGGGGGTCGGTCGACCCTAGGGTTCGGCCGAACCGACCTTGTGTCGGTTCATCCTGACCCTCCACGTGTTGTCTTCCCATTGGTCCTAGATGCCATTCCCGGGGTGTTTGCAGCCACTCCTTGCCGGTGCACGGGCCTCTAAATAGAAGGACAGGGGGCTCACTTATGAGACATCCACACTTGCAACACCTCTCTTACTTTTAGTCTCAAGGCTAGGAGGTAGGCTAGAGTAGTTCTAATTCAGGTTCCAAGTCTCCTTTGGGATCTAGGTATGAGTTGTCTTGTATCTTATTTCATTTGTATGACTTTGATCTACTTCAGTTATTTATCTATTTCATATAAAGTTGTGTTAGTATGCATGAGTGATTTGTTCATGTGTTCTTCATCTGTTCATCATTTAGACGCTCCTGTTCTTGATGAACAAGGCCTCTCGATCCACTTGACGGGTGACTTTCACATATTTCTGGTATTTGTTCATAAGTTAGAGGCTCGTGTTCTTCGCGAACACGATCCTTTGATCCAGTTGAACAGACATAGGAAAACACGAATCCGTTTGTGTACTTAACCTGGTTTGATCTAATTAGATGACATGATTGCATTGTATGAAGTTTGTGCTTGAGCTACGGTACTCAGTGTAATTGGCTGGTTTATCTGGTGGCTTGACCTGGGTCACAATAGCCTGGGCCGGTCAAGTCTGGCTAACAACGTAAGCATGGTGCTTGGGTTCATAGCTACCTTACTTATGAGTTTATCCCACGGTTTGTCTTGGGGTAGGCCGCGGTAGTGACAGCCGTTGGTTCTCTAAAATCCCCCACGTTCGGATAAGCTGTAGGGATCTAAAATATAACAATCGGAGTTGTGTAGAAGCAATGCGGGAGGTTATCTCCCCGTGGTACCTGGGTGCTCAAGTCAATGTTCTTCAATGCTAGTGTATCTAATTCGTTCCTTCCAGCTTTATGTGTATAGTACATTAGAACTTAGAACTAACTCGTGTGTCGCCTCCTATGCCTAGGACCCTTTAGAGAGAGAGTGAGTGTGTGTGTGATCACAGTACCCCCATTATCATATCTTTACCCCTGCACTTGAGTGTCTGGTTTGTTTCCATCTATGATCTATACTCATTGCAATAGAGTTGATCTTGTAATTCCGCCAATGCCTTCCTTGGATTCGATACCCTTTGGAATACTCCTTTGGGGAAATGCTACAATGATACTTTCGTGCGCTTGCGGATCTCTGTAAACGTTAAGATTTACCAACCAACATTTCTGGCGCTATTACCAGGATGGGTTCCAAACCTGTTCTTAGGTGATTGCGTTATGAAATGTCAACAAACATTTCTGGCGCCGTTGCCAGGGAAGGCTTAAGGATGACATATCAACACTTTGCATATGTTTATAATCATGACAGGAATAAAACAGTTCTCAATGTAGGCTAACTTGGATTGTCTTCTTTGTCTATTGATGATGAAGACAGGTAGTGCATGACTGGTTTCGACTTGCCATCGAATTTTACTGAAGATCCTGAGTCACTCGTAAGAAAGGCACGAAATCATTTCGGCTCTCCTTCTCGTGAACATTCGGAAGTCGATCCAGCTTCCTTTGTGCCATCCGCATCAACTTCCATGGCCAACCCTGTCGAGAAGACTCTTCGTGAGTATTCCGCTCCCTCTGCTGACCAGGTGCCGACAGGCCCCGTGATCAACACTGGGAATGGAAACTTCGAGATCAAGACTGGCTTAATTACGATGGTACAGGCTAGCCCATTCTGTGGCAAGCCTAATGAAGACGCGAGCGCCCACCTGCAATAGTTCCTGGAACTATGCAGTACCTTCACTATACGAGGAGTGGAGGAAGATGCTATTCGTCTGCGACTGTTTCCCTTCTCCCTCTTGGGAAAGGGAAAGCAGTGGTTTTATGCTAACCGTGTAGAGATTAACACTTGGGCAAAGTGCTCCGCAGCATTCCTCACGAAATTCTTTCCGTTGGGCAAAACCAATGTCCTTCGGGGGCGAATTGCAAGTTTTCAGCAGACAGCAAATGAGACTATCCCCAAAGCTTGGGAGAGACTCCAGGAGTACATCCTAGCTTGTCCTCATCATGGGATGGACAACTGACTTATTCTTCAGAGTTTCTATAATGGGCTGACTCCGACAGCCCGAAGCCATATTGATGCTGCAGCTGGAGGGGCTTTCTTCTCTCTTACTATCACTGAAGCTACTACACTGATTGAGAAGATGGTTACCAATCAAGGGTGGAGTGATGATCGACTCCAGCCACGTCAAAGGGGTACACATACCGTCAAGGAAGCGGATATGTTGCACGCCAAGATAGACCTAATGATGAAGAGAATGGATGATCTAGCCAATGAGAAGGCTGCCATGGCCACCACATCTCAAGCTATGGATGCTCGCATGACTTGCGAAGTCTGTGGTAATACTGGGCATTCAAGGAATTACTGCCCTACTACTCAGGAGGATGTGATGTACATGAACGACAATAACAACTGTTATCGTCCACAAGGAGGTCAAACGTGGAATCAATCACGCCCCTACTATCAAGGGGGTAATCAAGGTAATTCTTTCAACACAAACCAACCTTCCTTGAAAGATCTAGTCTTTGGGCAAGCTAAGATTAATGAAGGCTTAATAAGAAAATAGCTGCCTATGATAAGGCTTTCGAGAGCCTTAATGTTAAAATTGATAGCCTTTCTTCTGCTCTTAAAAACCAGTTGAGCTTTAATAAGATGATAGAAACCCAGTTGGCTCAATTAACAGCTTTGGTTCCCTCTACTGAAGATGGGAAGATTCTGGGGCAACCCGTATCTTCCTGTGAAAATGTTTGTGTAGTGTCCACCAGATGGGGTAAGCATTCTGGGCGGGCACAAACCACTGACTATGCAGGGAGACCTATACAGCAGGTACTTGACCCATGGGAATCTTCAACAATCACACACAAGAAAGATCCTGGTTATCCAGCTATCACCTGCAAGATATATTACCAGAAGATTAAGCATGCTCTCTGTGACCTTGGTGCAAGTGTTAACCTTATGTCCAAGGCCATGTTTGAACAATTGGGGTATCCAGCTCTAACTCCAACTGCGACGGCCGTCCAACTTGCTGATGCATCGATCCGACATCCAGAGGGGATTGTAGAGAATTTATTGGTATTCGTCCAAGGTTCATGCATCTTTGCGGATTTCGTGGTCCTTGATATGCAAGATGATGAGAGAATGCTTCTCATTCTTGGGAGACCGTTCCTGAGTGACACCAACGCAAGGATCAATGTGGGAGCCGGAACGATCCGATTCCGCATTGGGAAGAGGAACTTGATGTTCCGATTTCAAACAACAAAAGAGACATCCACACTTGCAACACCTCTCTCACTTTTAGTCTCAAGGCTAGGAGGTAGGCTAGAGTAGTTCTAATTCAGGTTCCAAGTCTCCTTTGGGATCTAGGTATGAGTTGTCTTGTATCTTATTTTATTTGTATGACTTTGATCTACTTCAGTTATTTATCTATTTCATATAAAGTTGTGTTAGTATTCAAGAGTGATTTGTTCATGTGTTCTTCATCTGTTCATCATTTAGAGGCTCCTGTTCTTGATGAACAAGGCCTTTCGATCCACTTGACGGGTGACTTTCACATGTTTCTGGTGTTTGTTCTTAAGTTAGAGGCTCGTGTTCTTCGCGAACACGACCCTTTGATCCAGTTGAACAGACATAGGAAAACACGAATCCGTTTGTGTACTTAACCTGGTTTGATCTAATTAGATGACATGATTGCGTTGTATGAAGTTTGTGCTTGAGCTACGGTACTCAGTGTAATTGGCTGGTTTATCTGGTGGCTTGACCTGGGTCACAATAGCCCGTGCCGGTCAAGTTCGGCTAACAACGTAAGCATGGTGCTTGGGTTCGTAGCTACCTTACTTATGAGTTTATCCCACAGTTTGTCTTGGGGTAGGCCGCGGTTGTGACAGTCGTTGGTCCTCTGAAATCCCCCACCTTCGGATAAGCTGTAGGAGTCTAAAATATAACAACCGGAGTTGTGCAGAAGCAACGCGGGAGGTTATCTCCCTGTGGTACCTGGGTGCTCAAGTCAATGTTCTTCAACGCTAGTGTATCTAATTCGTTCCTTCCAGCTTTATGTGTATAGTACATTAGAACCTAGAACTAACTCATGTGTCGCCTCCTATGCCTAGGACCCTTTAGAGAGAGAGAGTGAGTGTGTGTGTGATCACACTACCCCCATTATCATATCTTTACCCCTGCACTTGAGTGTCTGGTTTGTTTCCATCTATGATCTATACTCATTGCAATAGAGTTGATCTTGTCATTCCGCCAATGCCTTCCTTGGATTCGATACCCTTTGGAATATTCCTTTGGGGAAATGCTACAATGGTACTTCCGTGCGCTTGCGGATCTCTGTAAATGTTAAGATTTACCAACCAGCATTTCTGGCGCTATTACCAGGATGGGTTCCAAACCTGTTCTTAGGTGATTGCGTTAAGAAATGTCAACAACAGGACTGGATGCAGCAGGGATGGTTACGCCGAATTGGTGATCAGCTGGGTGCAGGTTACGCCGGTCTGGGTTATTTGCTATTTTTATTTGTATTAGTAGTGAATATAAAACAGCAAAAATAGAAAAGGGTGCAAAGACACTAATATAATATAGATGCAAGATATATATATTATGAATTCTGAATTCATCCGAAGGCACTAGATTGATCTTCTCCATTCCTGTTATTACTACTACTGCTAGTACTAGACAAGAGGCCGACCGTTTCGTCTCCACCAGCAAACTAACTGCTGCATCATATCATCAGCCAGTAGCGCAGCGGTGTGGGATCTGGTGGGGTGGCCCATGTTGCACACACCTTCCTTGACCTGGTGTTTATTATTTGCTCGATCTCCCGACCCGGAGATTACTACTCGTTGTCGCCGCCTGTATTATATTATTGCGAGACAAGAAAAGGCAACCAAGTTAGAGGCAGCAGAAGCACACTCGTCGATATATATACACTACGACGGAGTATATATGTATATTATTAGCACCTGCCATACTGGAGGGATCGTCTTCGTCAACCTCAACGGATGGAGCATCAGGAGCTGCAGGTGGATTGTGCAGGATGTACTGATCTGCCGAGATGTCGTCATCATCTTCCTTGTACATCACACCAATTGCGGCCAGGACATCCAAAAGTTCCTTCTCCAACTCACTCATCAACTGCGCGTGCCCATGCATGAAGAACAAGAAAATGAGGAGATGGAAATTAAAATAATTAAACCACGCAGAGTGTAGTGCGGGAGGAACACCACCAAATCGAGCATCCCACCAGTATACGTACGTACCTCAATGTCGTCTTCATGCACAGGCGGTTCTTCGATGGTGGGATGAGCAGGGGCGGCCAGCTCATCAAACAGTAGACGCTTGGCGGTGGGCGGCGGCAGCGGCGTGTCCATCGTCCGCAGACGCTTGGCTGGGGAACTTACATCATCAGTATCAGAAGTCTCGGGTCGGCGCTTCGAAGGTGTTTGCCTGGACCTGGAGGCACCAACAACCACCTCTTCTGGCGCTGTTGGCGTAGTCATAAGTACTACTGTACTACGACGACTATACTACCTGCATCCGCTGGGAAAACCACTAATTGTTTCTAGTAAACCTACAGTAAAATGAGACGGTACAGTATGAATGAATAATGGACCAACACACCTCCCAGTCCCTGTTTATATAGCTATACTGCAGTGAAAGGGCCAACGGAATCTGAGAGAGAGATGGAAATAATCGTCTCATTAGGGAAGCCTCCGTGCACCATGAAAAGCACAATCACGAAATTGCCGGGATAGTGCGCACGCGCACATATACCTAGAGAGGAACGCTCCTTGGTGGCTGAAAATGGCGGCCAGTGTCGATCCTGCGTAACCTGACCTAGACGGTTACGCGTGAGGCACTCCCTCCTGCTCCTGGTACGCGCACTTAGGAATGCGGGGTCTCGGTTACGCTGTGAGGATCGCTGCTTGGTGCAAAGACTAATTTAAACGAATCCATAATAACCTGCAGGGGTGGACCTTTGTTATGCTGAGCGAGGGCTCACTCAAATTCTATAAATCAAGCTAATCGACAAAAATTCTCTATATAAAATCTTCATAAATTTTTGTATTCTCAAGGTGTGCCCTCGCTCAAATTGTGCTCTAGGTCCGCCCCTGATAACCTGCCTTTCCAATCAGCACTTAACCAGTTTCAACCAGTGGCTGCTGCATAGGGCAACTACGACTGGGTAACGCACTGACTCGGTTACGCACCATCCAGGCAACACCGACTCGCAAGTGCAGTCACCACTCATAGTGAGTAACCGAACGGGTGTAGGTTACTCGCCTATCATGGGGTGCTGGTGATAGGCGCACCCCGTAACGCAGTCGGTGTTGCAGGAACAATGCTGCAACCGTCGGTTCACCTTTTGCCTCCGTCCCCGCGCCTCCGCTAGGAGCTGATTTCTGCCATTTGTGCCCACGCGGAAGAAGCAGGTGAGATCAGATGTGGACAGGTCTTCCTGGATGATTTCATAGCAAGGCACGGATGTGGGAGACGATTTCATAGACAGTGTGACCTCGACCCTCGTGCGCGCGTAACTTCTCAGACAAATGAGCTCTGGACTGCAGAATAATTTCTAATAGTGAAATATAGTCGTAGGAATACGTTTTTTTTGGCCAAAAAAGATCGAGAACATCGTCTGGGTGAAAGAACAGAAATCAACATGCATGCGTAGTAGGGATCTATCAAATCTAGATTGTTGACGCCCCCCAGCTCTCCAGCAGCTTATCCCAGAGCTGGTCATTGGCCTTCCCCTCCTGTTGAAGGATCCTTTCCAGACTCTCAACCATTGAGAGGAGATGAGCCGTGTAGACTTGGATGTGCGTGTTAACAGGCGGATCCACCCACTCTGTGTAGCCACAGTCATCCACCTGCAGGAAGAGACAAGGCGCGAGTCAAGGCAAGTGCATGCCGATCGATCCGGTGTACTAAATGAAACATGCATGGAAGAGTACTGTGTTATTAGAAGAAATTAAGTTTCGGGAACTTTCCATGAAGCGAGGGCAGCGGAAGAAACAGCGCCCCCATCGATGTAGCCGACGTAAGTTTGGACAATGGCGTCCTCCTAGTGTATGCATTGAGGCCAAGGATGCGGTCGGTGAGGGTAGTCTCGAAGAGGATTGTTGTCGGTGTAGTAATGCCTACGGCTGATTACTGCTTGGGGTGGGGGCGGACGTGGTTTGCTAGGACCACCCCATTCCACAGCTTTCCCTCCCATTGTCGCCTTGCTCTCCTCGGAGGAGCTGCTCAAAGGCTGGGGGCGCAGCTTCTTTAGCATTCCGTTAGTTGCGATAGCACGGGGAGCAGGCTGCGATATCTTTTTTCTTTTCTTCTCTCACGAGAGGGAATGGGGGTTTGCCTCTTACTATTAACAACGACCCCCGGTACTTGAGGGCCGAGGTTGTTGCCGCCAAAATAATAATAATAATAATAATAATAATAGCGTGGCAGTCACGCGCGCAATCCGGTGTCGAAGCCGCCATGCTTGGAATGTAATTTGCTGCTCGGCTGGTGTTATGGAAGGAGATTGCTACGTGGTTTTGCCGATCAACATGAGATGCTGCTGCGAGCCAGAAGAGCAAACCATTTATTAGAAACCCCGGAACGGCCACGCTTGGCGTCTCCTCCTTCCGGCAATTTCGGGATCGTGCTTTCATTTCACGTTGTGCTTTTCAAAATATCTAAACCTGCGCCTAGTTGGTCACGCACGATCCATGGTGCGTAACCTGCACCACAAGGTTACGCACGATCCTTTAGGGTTGACGACAGTGACCACAACATGGATCCAAACTCCATTTTGTTACTCGAGTCGAGTGAGAGTAATCATATCTTTGCCCACCTTTAACACTAATTCAAGTATCAGTAATTAATTAACACTAATTTAAACCAATACAACTTCTGTCAAAATCACTCGTGAAAGGCATTTATTTCATCTCCATCATATCCTGACCAAAATGTCCATCATCTGTTAATTACTTCATTGCTACAGAGATAATTCCCACAACAGCACACAGACCCACCATAACAACTAACATCTTCATGGTCCTGACCAAAATGTCCATCCTCTGTTCCATTCCATTGTCAGCTTGCATCACCCCGGAACCAGCGTCCTCTTCAGAGGTCGTTTCTTCTTCTGGTTCCTCATGCACTATGATCCTCCTGATACTGATAAGCTTCGCGAAGTACTCCCTTTGCCAATAGTACTCAGGGCATCTATCAGGTGCCTACAAATATAGTTCAAAAATGCTCAAACCCTAGTTCGGAAAAGCAATTACCACATTGAAACTCGACACGTCGAATGCATTAAAAAAAACAACTCACCCCCTTGATGTTCCTTGGGCACTTGAAAAACACCCGACATCTATTCGTGTCAGTCGTTGCGCGGAGCTCAATGATCCGCGCCAATCCACAGACCGTACACTGGATCAAGGGAAACCCGGTTTCCCTACCCACCGCGTTGGACGACTCATTCACACATGAGGTGCTAGCCCTAGAGACTGACGGATCCACCCGGTGCAGGGACATTGCAAACCGGAGGCATTGTGAAGGACCGAATAGGGCGACCAGAGAGGGGGGGGGGAGTGAATGGGAGCCGATAAAAATTCTTCCTGAAGGTCGAACTCGGCCTATACCCTGACTGCCACTCCAAGTACTCGCGCACACCAAAGATGCTCCAAAAAAGGCACACACAAGTCTACAAGAACAAGAGACAAGCACCTAGTAAAGCTGGCCTAGATTTCAATTCATCACACTCAATTCTAATCACATCTAGTTCCTCCAAGGTAGAGGCATGCTTCTCCTTGAGAGCAGTCAAATCAGCAAGAAAAACTGAGCAATCACCACAGTCAATCTCATCAGACACCACAGGAGCAGATTTCAAAGCACCTATCTCAATTCTAGCATCCACAAGCAAATATTCAAGCTCGGCTGTCTTATCCTTAGCATCACCCAACAGAGACCTAAATTCCCTCTTCTCCTTGTTGGTCTTTCTAAGCACACCATCATGATTATCAAGCAACTCATTTAGCCTAGCATTCTCCTCTAGCAAGAAGTTGGGATCTTGTCGTACCTCTTCATCGGAATCGGAGTTCGAATCTGAGCTGTGCCTCCCACTTTTCTTGGAGTGCGCCATGCCGCAAAATCCACCTTGTGCAACGAAGCTCAAGCCGGTGAAGTTCTTGCCCATGTGCCGCTTGTCCTTGCGCCTTTCTTGCTCTTCCTCGCTGCTCGAGTTGGAGGATGCATTGCTTGATGTCGAGTCGATGTCGCTCGCTCCGGTCACCATCGCTCGAGCGGTCTTCATCTTGTGGCCGCCACTCTTCTTGTGCCTTCTCTCGCCCCTATCCTTGTGCTTGTCCTTGGAGTCGTTCCGGGAGCGGTGCTTGTTGTAGTCATGCTTGGGCTTGCCCTTGTAGTCGTTCTTGATCTCCATGGCTTCAGGGCATTCGGCGATGAAGTGCCCGTGCTTCCCGCACCGATAGCACATCCTCGAGCTCCGCCTTGCATTCTTGCAGTTCTCGTACATCCGCCCAAACCTCTTGCTCAACAAAGCGAGATCATCCTCGCTCAGCACATCAAAGTCCTCATCTGGCAAGGACACAAGACAAGACAAAGAGAAACCACTAGATTTAGCGTTAGACCTCGATCCTGAGACAAGAGCCAAACTATGAGGATCAGTGGGGCTCTCGCTCTAGGCTCTCAAGCCACGATCAACCTCTAAAGACCTAAGCTTGGAAAATAGCTCATCCAGCGTCAGCGTATCATACACGCTCGACTCCTCAATGGCCTCGACCTTGGCACTCCACATGGACCTATCCAGAGCATGCAAAAGCTTGATAGCTTGGTCATGATCCGTGTATGGGAGCACTGTCACATTGGCCCTCATGTTGTTGACTATGCTAGTGAAGCGCTGAAATATAGCATCGGTCGACTCACCAGGGAGATGAGTGAAGTTCTCGCACTCTCTCCGGTAAGTGGAAAACAAATGGGCTTGCACTTGGGTATTGCCAACATGAGCATTTCTCAACTTGAGCCAAATCTTTCCGGCCACATTCTCTCTGTACAATTGCTCGAACTCCGAGGCACAAAGAGCACAGAACAAGTAATCAACGGCCTTGCTGTTGGCCTCACACATGTCCCGTGATCCTGGAAGCAGAAAAGTATCTGGGATGACATAATGAGGATTCTGAGTGACCTCCCAGATAAGAGTTCCCTTCCCTCGCAAAAACGCGCCCATGCGCCTCTCCCACATCGGGTAATTCTTGCCATCAAAGTGCGGAGGACCCGACCCCTTGCCGTAATCGCCCATCTTTGGATGTTAGACTGGTTAGAATCAAGAAGATCCGTAACCGGCTCTGATACCAATTGAAGGACCGAATAGGGCGACCAGAGAGGGGGGGGAGTGAATGGGAGTCGATAAAAATTATTCCCGAAGGTCGAACTCGGCATATACCCTGATTGCCACTCCAAGTACTCGCGCACACCAAAGATGCTCCAAACAAGGCACACATAACTCTACAAGAACAAGAGACAAGCCTAGGAGCAAAGAGCGGAAGCACCAAAGCAAGAACCGAAAGGCTTAGTCAAGACTGCGAAGTCCAGGGCAGACTGTCCGCAATCATTAGGCAGACCGTCCGCGGGACACAGGCGGACTGTCCGCAAGCTTAGGGCGGACTGTCCGAAATAGCACACCGAACCACCAGTAGCGCACTCCGAAATTCGGACCATCCGTCGGGACCAAGCGGACTGTCCGCCAGTGTTGCGGACCGTCCGTGAGGCCTAGGTGGACTGTCCGCCAACCTCGCTGAAAACCTCAGACAAACATCGAGACACCCCAGACAAAATCTCGACCGCACGGACCGTCCGTGAAGCACTCGCGGACTGTCTGCCAAACCTTGCGCAACAAAACCCTAGGGCCAAAACGGATCGAAATGAAGACGCGCAAGAACACGAAGAACACTTGATGAACTTCTGGACGCGCGGACTGTCCGCGTGGTCCTCGCGGACTGTCCGCTAGCCCCGGACAGAGCTGCTCGAGCTCGAGCTCGCGAAGTCAACTCTCCAAATCCATCACCGGATCTCCCAAACGCCAAAAGCCCTTGAGACAAGATTTGGGGGAGATGATAAGCAACACAAGAGGAAGCTATGCCCCAAAAATAACGACCTCTAAGCCACTAAATCGCCGGGAATCGCGGATCACACGAACTCCACCAGAACACGAACTCCGGCCAAAAACTCACGAATCAAAGGCTCTCCATGGCGTTTGAGGAGTCAAGATCACACACAAAGATGCGTAAGGCATCCACCCATGATCTCCTCAAAGAAATCTGTAGGAAAACGCCCTCAAATCCCCGAATCGAGCGAAGAACGAAACTCCCCAAAAATAGCCCCAAAAATGACACGAAAATCACAGAGGACTAGGAGATCACTGCAACGCCGAATGCTTCCATACATCCAGAGGTCAGAGTCTATACAAAAATCTAGCCTAAGGAATACAGAGGGAAAAGAAGTAGTTCAGAGCAATCTACCGGGGGAGGAAAACCTAGGGTCCAAGAGAGAGAGATGCCATCCACCTCTCCGCTATTTGTACGAAGTCCATCGGAGGGAGGTAAATGACCACGCTACCCCTACTACTCGAAATGAAGATACAACCCCTCAGGGGCATTTTGGTCAAGTCTTCATCGGACGGACCCGCTTCCACCGCGGCTTCGCTTCACCTCGACGCAAACCCCGCGATCACGCCACGTGCCCTCCGCCTCGAAGCTTCCCGAAGCTCCCGGATCACCGTCTCCGTCGCCTCGGGCCTCCGGGCTTGGTTTTGTGGCCCAAACCAAGAAATCGTCCACCTGATGGTTTTGTGGGCAAACCACCAAACCCCGCGTGCAAGCTTCGGGCTCCATCCGCTACCTTGCACCTGCCCATGTTCACGACTTCAGCCCGCCAGTCTTGCACCGCACAGCTCGCACTTAACCCCATCGGCCACCGGGTCCATCGAACCAAGCCTACTTGCCACTCCATCACCCGGAGGCCGCCACGGCTAAGGCCTTTCGCGCTTGTTCTTCACCTGCACCGACACGAGTCAAGCCACAACCTGTACCTGCACACTTAGCCAAGCATCAGTCCACACAACGTTGTTAATCACTCATCACTAAGGAGCGACCCTCCACTGGTCTTCGGACACACTTGGTCCTCAATCCCCCCCCTGATGAGTGCATTGACAACACCCATAGAAATCACATAGAGAAAAAGAAAAGAAAACAACCACGAACACAAACCTCCCAAGCAAGTGATCCAAAGCCAAAGAACAAGCGAAAACAAGATCACCCGCCAAACCAAGTCTCGGCCCCCTAAGACAAGGGCAACGACTCGACACAGCCGAGACAGACCAAAGCTCTCAAAGAGCACATCACAAAGCACAAAACTCAGGAAAACCAAAGGAGCTCCCCCTGCACATATGCAAACTCCCCCTGAGCAAATGCAACCTCTTCTTCTCAATTTTTCTCCTCACATGCAACATCTCACAAATGCAAGCCAATTTTCCACAAAATCTCCCAATGCATGAAAATTCTCCCCAAATGTGCATAACTTCTCCAAAAACTCTCCCCCTTGTTGATAATGCATGAATCAAGGTATATGAAACTCTTCCCCTTGTTTTCATGAAAATGCATGTCAAAGCATATATACAATCTACCAAGCTTCTCAAATATACAAAGAGCACAACAAAATGCTACAAATGAGACATAGAGCAAGCAAAGTAGACATGGTGTAGTTAGCACATTGCCATCAAGAAGGTAGAGACATACACGCATGTGACATGGCCAAAAGCAATTTTAAGCAATTTTCACAAAGAAATAGTCATCTCATGAGCAAGAATCTATCCATGGCAATTTGAGCACAAATCCACTAGATCATCCAAAATTTATGGAAGATCACAGATTCTCATCACAAGATCATTATAAACGCCCACAAGCTACTCAAGTCATGTTAAAGCCACCGAGCCATGTGTCTACTTCTTAAAATGAGACTTCTCATGGCAGACAACATGCTACGGTTTAGCACCCAAGATATGAATATCAAAGCATAAAAAACATGATTAGGAGCTCATTTTTCAAGCACAAGGCAATTCATACACCAATTTCATTTTCAAGTTTAAACATGGTACATGAAGTGCCTTTGCGGCAAAAAGAAGCTTATGCTCCTCCCCAAGCAAGCAAAAGGGCTAAACATTTACAATGATAAAAGGTCTTTGACCCCAAGTAAAGAGAACATGATTCTCAAGCACAAACTAAACATGATATAGGCATTTAAGCACAAATTGAGCATAGACAAGCATCTACTCATGAGAGGCACAATTTTAGCATTTTCATCAAAAGAAGGCTATCTCAACATAAGTATATGGCAAAACCATCAAGAGCATAGCATTCACATCCACAATTTACCAAACATGCACAAGGCTCACAAGTAGCATATCAGTGATCAATGTATATAAGAGAAGCTCAATCCTAGCTCAAGTGATCCAAAGATGGCTATCCTACCAGGTTTTGTACATAAAGTAAAATGCATGAACGCAATGCAACAAAATGAACATATGGCACATATATACATGAGAAGCTCCAAGACTCAGCTAGAAAGGAAAGCACACCCCTAGTTCACCCTGCAAGCGAGTGAAAGTGACTTGATCAAGCAGTTTGGTGAATATGTTGGCTAGCTGGTCTTGAGTAGGGACATAGGACAAAGATATGTTTCCCTTCACAACATTGTCCCTCAGAAAGTGGTACCTCACTTCTATGTGTTTCGTTTTGGAGTGGAGGACAGGATTTTTGGCTACACTTATGGCACTGGTGATATCACAGAAAAGTGGAACCTGGGAGCACTCCTCACCAAAATCACTCATGGTGTTGGTCATCCAAAGCAGCTGGGAACAACAACTAGCAGCAGCTACATACTCAGCCTCTGTAGTGGACTGAGCTACACTGGATTGCTTGCGAGATGACCAAGATACCAAAGAAGAACCAAGGAACTGACAACACCCAGAGGTAGACTTGCGGTCCAATCGACACCCAGCAAAATCAGCATCGGAGTACCCGTGAAGTCTGAGTGTCGAAGAGGCAGAATACCAAAGACCAAACTCAGGAGTGTAGTTCAAGTACCTGAAAATCCGCTTGACGGCCTGCCGATGTGAAGTCCTCGGTGAAGCCTGAAAACAAGCGCACAGACACACACTGAACTGTTTGTCCAGCCTCGTCGCCGTCAAATAGAGGAGGGAGCTGATCATGCTCCGGTACTCCTTCTGGTCCACGGGTTCACCGTCCTCGTCTGCGTCCAAAGCCGTAGTAGTACTCATCGGTGTAGTCAGCGGCTTGGAGTCGTTCATGCCAAACTTATTCACCATGTCCCTGGTGTACTTCGCCTGATGTACAAATGTCCCGTCCTTGCACTGCTTGATCTGGAGTCCCAAGAAAAACTGCAGCTCGCCCATCATGGACATCTCAAATTCCCTGCTCATGTCATCTGCAAATCTAGCAACAAGATCATGAGAAGAGCCACCAAAGATTATGTCATCCACGTATATCTGAACAATCAAAAGGTCATTCCCATGCTTAAGGAGAAACAGGGTCTTATCAACTATGCCCATCACAAACCCCTTAGTCAGCAAAAACCCTGTCAACCTGCCATACCAAGCTCTAGGTGCCTGTTTCAACCCATAGAGCGCTCTTTGGAGTTTGTATACATGGTGTGGGTATTTTTCACTCTCAAACCCCGGGGGTTGCCTCACATACACTTCTTCCTCTATCACCCCATTCAAGAAAGCACTCTTGACATCTATTTGGTAGAACTTGAACCCTTTAGCCACGGCAAAGGCTAGAAGGATCCTAATTGCCTCCAAACGTGTCACAGGAGCAAATGTCTCCTCATAATCTATCCCCTCCTTCTGGTTGAACCCCTGCGCCACCAACCTCGACTTGTTTCTCACAACCATCCCATTCTCATCCTCTTTGTTCTTCCACACCCACTTGGTACCTATGGGATGGCAATTTGGTGGTGGATCGACTAACACCCAGACTTGGTTTCTCTCAAAATTCTCCAACTCCTCATGCATGGAATTCACCCAATTCTCGTCAGACAAGGCGTGTCGAATATCTTTGGGCTCGAAAGAAGCAACAAAAGCAGAGTGAGCGAAATGAGAAGTGTTCCTTAACCTCGACCGTGTAGTGCATTCATGAAGGTCACCAATGATCGTCGTCGGTGGGTGATCCACTTGTACACGCCGGGGAGCCTCTCGCCTGGACACAATCTCCTCCTCAGTAGCAGCCTCCACTCGAACAGCCACAGTCATAGTGGGTGTAGGGAATGGTCCATCCTCGATCGTCGTCGTAGTAGTGGAAGTAGCATGTACACGATCAGCCACGGGAGCACCACCATCATCATCATCGTCGTCTCCATCTCCATCCTTCTCATCCTCAAAGATCATCGCTCCAATCTCCTCGTCACCTGCACACTCAAAAGCAGAAGAGCTACATGGCTGTGTCTCGTCGAAGGTAACCTCGCAAGTCTCCATGATTCGGTTAGTGTCAAGGTTGAGCACACGATATGCTCTAGAATGAATCGCATAACCAAGGAAAATACCATCCGAACATCTAGACTCAAACTTATCCAACTTGCCCTTCTTCAAAATGAAACACTTGCAACCAAAAGCTCTAAAGTGACTCACCTTGGGTTGTCGGCCATGCATCAGCTCATAAGAGGTCTTCTTCTTAAAGGTGTTGGAAATTCAGGAATCTCCAGACAAAAGGTGTGAGCGAACTGAAAAAAGTATCTGAACTCTCTCTGAAAAAGCTGATCCCTTTACACGGAGGCCGAGGGGCTCCTTTTATAGTGCCCGAGGGTCACTTTTACATTCTGAAACTACCCTTCGTAAAGTTACGTATACATGGAAATGTTGAGGGTACATAAGTCCGCGGTAATCACGGAGATCCTTTTCAATTTACAAGTGTGCCATTGCGTGTTCTAGCTTCCTTCTTCTTCCATAGCCAACCTTCTTACGTCTCCTTGAATCTTCTTTGCTACGCCTTTGACTAGGTCAGCTTCGGTTCCCAAGAATCTTCATGTAATCTTCGGAAATCCTCTTTGAGCAGCTTCGTGATGGCACTCAATCTTCGGAAGTCCCCCTTGAGCAGCTTCGGACAAGCTTTCCTCCACTGCACCGTTCCTTTATTCTTTCCTTGATTCATCTCCGCAGGGAAGAAATCCTAGAACTCCTGTATTTCTAGAATTCATGAAGCATGGAAAAGAGAGACGAACTATAACTTCTTAGGAACCCCGAAGGTCAGCAATATGTTCATACATAAGATAATGTCTTATACATCCATTTTGTTCTTCGGAAAACTTTCTCAAATCATAAGAAAACGACCTTTTTTGGCTCATTCGTGGATCCGAAAAACTTAGGAACCTTCGGGAAATCCCTGAAACTACCAACGCGTGTTTCCTTGGAAAACACCGAGGACAATATTTTAAATCCGATCCCCAACAGTAGCCCCTCGGGGAAGCGGGTTGACTCCGACGACTCGTTTCCACGAAAAAAGTTTCTAAGAATTGGATAAAAACATCGCCCTCGGGCGTCGGAGGAGACACGCGTCGGCTCTCTATAGGGTGATGGTTCGTTTATCGAGGCGTCTTCTCGATGCGTCCGCTCGTTCCTATAAATTGGGGGTGTGTGGTGACTTTCGCTTTCACCGTTTGGCTGCTTTTGAATCTTCTTGGATTTCTTCTTGAATTCTTTTGAAGGCTCTCTTGGCGGTTTGCGTCCTGAATTCTGCTCTTCTTCTTCTCCGAAGGTAATTTTTTCGCTCTTCTTATTTCCGTAGTTCTGTTCTTTGGTTTTTGGAGAAAAATTTTATGTACTTTCTGATATCTCTGGTCTTTAGGTGGCTCGAGTGAGGCATACTGCCAAGCTGATGACGGAGGAAGAAATTGCCCAGGCTGCCTCCCTGGGTTCCGAAGTTCCGCAACCTACTGAAGCTCCCGCTTCAAGCAGCGCTCCCTTGGTTCCGGGCCTTGGGGATATGACTCTTGAGGAAGGAGAGGTGAACTCGGGCGAGGATTCCGGAACTGAAGAATATATTTCTCAGGTTGAGGTTGAGATGGAAGAGTTGATGCCTCCGAAGCTGGCGTATCCTCCAACTTTTGTTTTTGGAAAATCTCTAGTGACCCCTGAGCTGATCAAGGATTTTGAGGATGCGAATTTTTTTCCTCCTGGTTGTGGTCGGCCGCCAACAAATGAAGAAATTCCTCAACCTCAAGCTGATGAGATAGTTGTTTTTAGAGACTTCTTTACTGCTGGTCTCAGATTTCCATGCGATGAACGTCTTCCTGCGATCCTGAATCGATATTAAGTGAAGATGCACTAGCTTACTCCTAACTCTTTTCTGGAGTTATCGAAATTTTTCTGGATCCTGAAAACTTTTGAAGGTCATATAAGTGCAGATGTTTTCGCTCGACTTTTCGAGCTTCACATTCAGCGGAAAATCATCAAACTCGATGATGGCAATTTGTACGAAGCTCACTATGGCTGCAGCACTTTCAATACTCGTCGAAAGAATGCTAGTCAGAAGATTGAGAGAATTCAGCTAGCTCCTTGTAGCAATGAGAAATGGGCAGATGATTGGCAGAAGTTTTGGTTTTATGTCAAGGTTGACATGTCGAAAGAAATGGGTCTTGCTGGCCCTTTGAACCCTTTCTTTACGCCCATCGGACCCATGACGGCTGTTTCCACCGCTTCTTTCAATAGAAAATCTCAACATTTTAAGAAGGGTGAAGACATGTTCTATTTTGCTTGTACTATCCTTGGAGGAAGAGACGTGATTGAGGAATATGTTGCTGCCAGTGTATGGCCATTGTCCTACGGGTGGCAACCCAAGAAGATTGTTTACCTTTCTGTGGATTGGGCGCCGTGCCCAGTTCCCTTTTCGAGATTTGATCTTCGCCTTTCTGAAGGTCAGACTTTGGATGATTTTATCTTCCTTATTGAGGAACTGGTGGTCGATATGGTCGGAAAGTGCTATTTGAGTGAATATAAACAGTTTAAGAACATTGTGAAGCATAAACGCCATGTGAATCGCGTTTTTTTGGAACTTGGTGTGGATCCGGCTCTTCGGCCAAGGCCTCCTGGCCCAAAAAGGTTGATGCAGGCACCTGGCGTTACTGGGTCGGTTACCATTGGAGCTCCTGTGAAGTCCCGAAAGAGGAAGAGCTCTAAAGTTTTGGTGATTTCTGAGAAATCTTTTGGAGTCAGCAAGACTTCCGAGAAGACAAAAACTCTAGAAACGTCCAAGAAAAGAAAGATGACTTCCGGGAGCCCGTCTTCGCCGCCTCGCAATTCCGAAGCTCAGAAGACTGCCGCAGCTGCTTTGGCAGATTTGAAGAAGAAGAAAGGGAATAAAAAGGTTATTTCCTCCAGGCCTCGTGCTCGGGTTGCGCCTGCCTTGTCTGATGATGATGATGATGACGATAACCAGAAATCAGGTGATTCTTTGCTTTGTTGTGAGGTGGTTCCAGGCCGTGTGGTGTGCTCTCCTTCCTCAGAGAATACTTTTGTTGATATTGAATCTCTTACAGATGAAGAACCTGCAGTTGCTAAAAAACTTGAGGCGTCCAAAGTCTCCGAAGCCTCATCCTTAGAGAAGGTATTTGTTCACTTGGAAGACAAGACAAATGATGCTAATGCTTCTCCTAAATTCATGGTTGATCTTGAAAAAATCGTGCAGCGAGGACCTCCTTCTCACTTTCCACTTCTTGTTCAAGGTCGTGAAGATATTCCTGAGGATGGTGGAGTTTCGGCCGAGACTTATGGATATAATCAAACCTTTGGAACGAACCTGAAGGGTAAATTAATGTTCGTTGGTGGTGCTGGGATTGGGAGGGATGATGATCCTTATGGCTTTGAAATGCTGTGGAATGCTCCAGGATTGCTTGTTACCTTCGCAAGCTCATCTGGAGGCGAAGCTTTAAAGAAGCCCTCTTTCTCCCTCCAAGACTTAGAGAAAATTCCGGAGTCTCGGATTGAGATGGTTCAAGATGATGCTCATACGATTGTGACATCCGCGCATGAAGAAGTTGGTAACTACTTTGACCCTGTGGGTATGTTGGTTCCAACTTGCGCTCATTATTTCTTTGCTTTTCTTCGGTTTTGCTTATTTTGCCTTTTGTTGCTTGCAGTTTTTGAAGATGCTCTTCGGAAACTTCCTGCCAGAGACTTGTCAATGATCAGCACCACCCTCAGCCTAAAATCCGTGATTGCTGGCAAGATTTCTTCTGAGAAGACTCGTGCTGATCAGAACCATGCTCTTTTGCTGCAAGGCAAGATTCTTAATCTTGAACGAGATCTAGCCTCTTCAAAGAAACTTTCCGAGGAATTGGAGATTCATAACAAGACTTTGAAGGAGATGGTGGAACTTGCAAAAGATGGAAGAACATGCTGATGATGCTTATAAAAGTTTGGAAATCGAACATGCGAAGCTTCAGAAATCACGTGAAGATGACTTGAAAATCATGGAAGAGTTGCGGAACACAATTGAGCGTGATGCTAACCAGATTTCCGAGCTTAAGGTTAAACATGCCGAGTCTGTGAAGCAAAATGAAGATCTCGCCAAAGCCAACAGTGAGAAAGATCTCAAGATTATTTCTTTGGAGAAGAATCTTGCTGAGTAGTTAAAAACCATGCGGGATGGGGAAAAAAGATCAAAAATAACTTTGAGTTTTTGTTTGAAAAGTATAGTGAAGCTCTTGGCGAGTATGGGGCTAGGCCAAACCCTTTCCCTGATGTTGAGGATCCAGTAGCAATTATCAACTGGCTTGTTGAGGAGTTTGAAAGTCTTCCCGAACTCATTGGTTCTGCTAGTGATTTTGCTGCTACATTTTGCTCCGAGAGTCTTCTAAAACTTTGGAGATAAAAGACTGTGCAGACCTTGGGAAATTTTGCTCTTCTGGTCTTGAATTTCCTTCGGCATCAAGTGTTTCCAGGATTCGTGCAAATGAGGACGTAAAAATTATTAAGAAAAATTTTGATAAGAAGTTCTGGATGGTTGGCGGCAAAGAATTTGCCAAAGAAATTGCACGTGCGAAGCTTGCTAAGGTATCCTTCTTCCTCTTGATATTCTTGAGAACGACTTGTCTTCTTTGTTTGCCCGCGCTATTGTTTACTTATAGATATTTTTCATTTGTCTTCCAGATTTTGGAGGACGAAGCCCAGGAAGAGCTTCAAGCGTCGTTGGAGGTGAATCCGGACAATGCTGCTGCTGCCGAAGCTGGTGACAGGGGTGCTGAGGGTGTGAATGCTGCCGATCCTGACGCGGCTCCAGTTGAGATAGAGCAGGTTTAGGATATAGGAGTCTTTCTAATTTAAAGACTTTGAGGTGGTTGCTAAGAAGATTTGTAACATACTATTCCTGCGCAGGTCCTTGATGGGGGGCCTGCGCAGGACGTCATTCCTGTTCGTATATATTTTCAACGTGTGATGGTCAGTGGTGCCTCCTGGCGTCTGTACAAAGGAGCTTTCCCTGAAAAGTCCTTTAGAGATTTCTGGATGTTTTGTTGCGAATACTTCTCGATGCATAGCTTTCCTCTGGGTTGATTTTTTACTTCTCGAGATGATTCTGCTGTTGTGACGGTTGAAGAAAACACATCATGCTTCGTGAAGACGGAGCCCCTCAGCCCCTTAGCCGCGGATGATGATTTTGCTTACGTTTGTGATATTGCTGAACAGCGAGGGTCGAAACCTGGCCATGTACTGGAACTCCCTTTGTCTTATGATTTTGAAATGTAAGAATTTGTTGTAACAAGACGTTGTCTCTTGTGATGCGAAAAAGCAATTTATGATATGTTTTTGCAAAAAATGTCGCCCCCCTACCTTGCGTTTCGTAGCACGAGAGCATGTGGTCCTTTTCCAGAAGGGTATTCGTTTTGGAGTTTGCTTTGATAGCTTTTGAAAAGATTTTCTAAAGATAAGTCGATAAAACTTTGTAAATAGTTTTGTGGACTTAGAGTGGAAATCATGTTGATATGACAACTCTTGGTTGTGTTCAACACACCTTGCGAATTTTGTTTGTGATGAAGATAAGCTTGTGCGAATTTTGTTTGATCGGCACTATGCCATTGCGCACCTTTGATTAGGTGTATTTTGGAATATAGCCGCAACCTTCCGTTGCCTCAGCTTTAGTGATTTTCTTTGATAATCACTTGGAATAAGGCTGCAACTTTTCCTGTTGCCTCGGCCCTCGTGATTTTCTTGGATAATCACGGTTTTTTGGAGTAAGGCTGCAACTCTCCGTTGCCCCGGCCCTCGCGATTTTCTTGGATAATCACGGGTTTTTTTGGAATAAGGCCGCAACTTTTCTGTTGCCTCGGCCCTCGTGATTTTCTTGGATAATCACGGGTTTTTTGGAATAAGGCCGCAACTTTTCTATTGCCTCGAGCCTCGTGATTTTCTTGGATAATCACGGGTTATTTGGAATAGTGCCGCAACTTTTCTGTTGCCTCGGCCCTCGTGATTTTCTTGGATAATCACGGGTTTTTTGGAATAAGGCCGCAACTTTTCTGTTGCCTCGGCCCTCGTGATTTTCTTGGATAATCACGGGTTTTTAAATATGGCCCTCGGCCTTCAATTGTAATAATAAAGAAATGATATCAACATGAATGCAGGAAATTTAGGGGAAAACTTCTTTCATAATGGACAGAAAGGAAATTTACACGAGACCAGCCTCATTAAAAACCTTGCCTCCATGGTGGAGTTCCCCTTGCAAGGAAAAGAGTACGGTCCCTTTAGGTAAAGTAAAATTGCGTAAAAGTAAATCTATTTTTTCTCCCTCGGCCTGTTTATAGATCCATAGACCGAGTTTTTTTTACATTTTTTCTTAATTTAAATGCGAGCTAAATAAAATTCTATCATTTCTTAAGGATAATACCTTTTTAAGCTTTCTACGTTCCATGAATGTGGTAATTCCATTCCCAGTTCATCAGTTAGGCGGAAGGAACCGGGCCTGTTGCTTTCTTTCACTATGTATGGTCCTTCCCAAGTTTCTTGCAGCTTCCTCAGATTTTCCCAATTCTTTTTCTTTTTGATGACCAAGTCTCCGACTCTGATTTCCTTCCTTACAATTTTCTTGTCTTTCCATTTTCTGGTTTCTTGCTGGTATTTCTCTAAGTTCTGGGCTGCTTCCAGGATGTCTAGTTCGATCATGTCCTTCTCTAATTTTTCTTTTTCTTGAGAATCTTCAGCTTTTCTGCTTGCTCTTATGCTTCCATTCTTGATTTCTTCTGGTGTCATGGCCTCGGTACCGTACAGTAGGCGAAAAGGTGTGAACCCCGTAGCTCTCGAAGTAGTTGTATTGTGAGACCAGATGACTCTAGGTAGCTCATCGACCCATTTGCCTTTCTTCTGATCGAATAAGCACTTCTTGACACCCGTGAATATGATTCCATTTGCTCTTTCCACTGCTCCGTTTGATTGAGGGTGATAGACTGAGGAAAACTTGACATGCGTGCCTATGGTTCTGCAGAATTCTTTGAAGATGTAGCAGTCGAATTGTTTTCCATTGTCCACTGTGAGTTCCCTTGGAACTCCAAATCTGCAGACTATGTTCTGCCAGAAGAACTTCTGGATAGTTGCAGCAGTGATGTTTGCTAAAGGCTTTGCCTCAATCCACTTTGTGAAATAATCAACAGCTACTGCTGCAAATTTGCAATTGCCTTGAGCTGTGGGTAGTGGTCCCACTAGGTCCATTCCCCATCTTCGCAATGGCCATGATGGTGAAATGAGCTGAATTTGTAGTGAAGATGCTTTTTGATGTCTTGCTGTTTTCTGGCATGCCTCGCATTCTTGAACTAGTTTTCTTGCATCAATAATCATGGATGGCCAGAAGAATCCCTGTTTTACTGCCTTCCCTGCAAGCGCTCTTGCACCAATATGAGCTCCGCAGAATCCGCTATGGATTTCTGCCAAAAGTTCCTTCCCTTTTTCTGAGGTTATGCACCTTAGCCAGGGCTCGAAAATTCCAGATTTGTACAACTCTCCATCTACTATGGCATAGCCCCTTGCCCTTTGCTTGAGTCTATTTAACTCATTTTCGTCCGTAGGTTCATAATGGTCTCTTAGAAATGCCATGATTTGAGCTCTCCAATCTGCGCTTTCTATGACATTCACCATTCTGTCTTCTTGCTCTTTTACCGATGGAGAAGTGATGATTTCAAAGAAAACATCTGGGGGAAGAGGTTGATTCTGGGCAGCTGCTTTCGCTAGCTTGTCCGCTTCACCATTTTCAGCCCTTGGGATATGTTGCACAATATAGCCCTTGAAATATTTTTCCATTTCTCGAACTTTCTTCAGATACTTGATAAGTTTCGGATTTCTTACCTCGCTTTCTTTCTCGACGTGTTCTTGAATCACTTTGGAGTCTGATTTGATGATGAAAGTTTGTTGGCCCAGGGCCTTCATCTTTCTTAGTGCTAGTAGCAGAGCTTCATATTCCGTGGTATTGTTGGTGGAGATTGCTTCATCTGGGAAATCTAGTCTTGCCGCGTACCTTATTTTGATACTCGAAGGTGATGTTACTATTGCTGAAATTCCCACACCTTTTCCACACCAGGCTCCGTCACAATAGATTACCCATGGCACTTGTTCGCAGTTATTGTTTTCCATGATTGGTGAAGTCCAGTCCACGACGAAGTCAGCCAAAACTTGGGATTTTATAGCGTTTCTTCTTTCGAAATCTACCACGTATCCAGACAATTCCGCAGCCCATTTTTCAATTCTTCCAGTTGCCTCTTTGTTTGTGAAGAGGTCGTTTAGAGGCTGGTTCGTGATGACACGAATCTGGTGTCCTTCAAAATAATGTCTGAGTTTTCTTACTGCCATGATGACTGCATAGGCGATCTTCTCTAGCTCTGAATAAAATAGTTTTGATCCTGATAGAGCTTCAGAAGCGAAGTAGACTGGTACTTGCCTTAATTTCCCGTTTTCTTCTTTCTCTTGAACAAGGACTACACTTACGGCTGAGTTGGAAGCTGTGAGGTATAGGAGAAGAGGTGAATTTGGCTCCGGTGGGCACAACTTTGTCATGTTTGTCAAATATTCTTTGAGTTCGTGGAATGCTTGGCTTTGGGCTTCGCTCCATTGGAAGTTCTTGGAGCTTCGGAGAAGCTGGAAGAATGGTAAACTTCTTTCCGCTGCTCTGGGAATGAATCTGTTTAGCGCCGCCACTCTCCCTATTAACTTCTGTATATCCTTGACCGAGGCTGGTTCTTGCATTTCTACGATTGCTTTGATTTTGTCAGGATTCGCTTCAATGCCTTTTGTTGACACTAGGCATTCCAAAACCTTTCCCTTCTGAATGCCAATTACGCATTTTTCTGGGTTTAATTTAAGGTTCGCTGCCCTTAGATTTGCGAATGTTTCTGCCAAATCTCTGATGTGATCGCATCTTCTGATGCTTTTTACAATGATGTTGTCAACATATGCTAGAATGTTTCTTCAAAGCTGATAATGTAGCACAGTTGCTATCATTCTTGAGAATGTGGATCCTGCATTCTTCAGCCCTTCTGGCATTCTCACGAAACAGTATGTTCCGAATGGAGTTATGAAACTAGTTTTTTCCTCGTCTTCTTTTCTCACCCTGACTTGGTGATAACTAGAGAACATGTCCAGAAGTGACAACATTTCGCTGTTTGCAGCATCGTCTACCACTCTGTCCACTCTTTCTAGTGGGAAATCATCTTTTTTGCAAGCCTTGTTCAAGTCCGTGAAATCCACACACATTCTCCATTTTCTGTTCTTTTTCTTGACCGGTATCGTATTGGCTAGCCATACTGGATAGATTACTTCTCAGATGACCTGAGCATCTTGTAATCTTTAGACTTCTGCTTCCACTGTCTTTGCTTTTTCTTCTGACATTTTCCTGAGTTTTTGCTTCTTCGGATGAATCTTTTCATCTGTGTCAAGCTTGTGTTCAATGATGTCTTGGTCAACACCCTGCAGATCCTTTGCTGACCATGCAAAGACATCCTTGTTTTGAGTCAGAAAATAGATTAGTTCTTCTTCTTCTTGAGGGCTTAAGTCTGCCCCGGTTGTTACTGCTCTGTCTGGCATGCCATCTAGGAATACTTTCTTTGTTTCTCCATCAGCACTTATCTCAATTTTTTCTTTATCTCTCTTTGCTTCGGAGTATGGCTGTTGTTTTTCTTGATCATCTGCCAGATGATGGATGTTTTGTTGCCCAGGAGTGTTTCCTCGTTCTATCCTTCTGGCTTCATTCTGGTCTCCGAAGATAGTGATTACTCCGTGCGGAGCTGGGATCTTCATACATAAGAAAAGTTGTCTGAATACGGCATCGAATCTGTTGATGAATCCTCTTCCGAAGATTGCATTGTAGGGGTAGTACATATCAACAACATCGAACATGATGTGTTCTGTTCTTGCGTTGTCCAAATCTCTGAATGATACTGGTAGAGAGATTTTTCCTCTGGATCTGATTAGTTTTCCTCCGAAACCAACTAATGGCTTCTCTGGTGGTGCTAGCATGTGAGGAGCGAGGCCCATTCGCTGAAAGGTGCTGGTGAAGATAATATCTGCTGAACTTCCATTGTCTATCAAGACGTTTCCTATGACCCATCCAGCAACATTAACTTCGACGACCATTGCGTCATTATGAGAAACTGACTTTAGTCTGAAGTCTTCTTCAGTAAAGGTTATTGGAACCTTCGCCCATTCTGGCCTTGCTGCTGGACCATCATCAATGATTACATTGATCTGTCTGTAATAATCATTTATTTGCTTCTTGGTGTCAAATTCCATGGATGATCCTCCGGTTATTGGCAAGATCATGCCGAAGGATGGCAATGCCCTTGAATTGTTCTGGGAATTGTTTTGCTCGGTCTTCAGGACTTGGGCTGGTGGTGGCGGCAATGTTTCTTTTGCTTGGATTGGCTGAGGTTGTTCAATGACTTGTATGGCTTGGGTTTGTGGAAAGGTTTGTTGTGGAGTTTGGTTTTGCGGAATTGAGGTTTGTTGGAAAAATTGTTGCGAAGGTTGTGGTTGTGAAAAGTGGGTTTGCGGGTAGAATTGTGGCGAAGGTTGCCAAATCATTTGATGTGGTTGGATGAAAGGCTGGGTTTGAGGAAAGGATTGCTGTTGCCAGTAAGTGTGTTGGACTTGTTTGGGTTGTGCTGCTGTTATCTGGCCTACGCGTTGTTGATCTTGGATTCTTTTGAAGTTCTTCTGAGTTTCTGGGCATGCTTCCGTGCTGTGCCCTCTACCATGATATATGCATTGAAAGTGTGGATCTCTGCTATCATGATTTTGGAGTCTTGAAGGTGTTCGTCCTCGACCTCTTCCTCTTCCTCTTCCGGAATGGCCACCTCGCTGAGAGCTCTGGCCGTGGTAATCTTGAGCTTGTGACGGATTGTTTGATGAACTATCTTGCACATTCATGATGGGTTGATTCCCGTTCCAGTTGTTGCTTTTTTGGGATTGCCTTTGTTGGTACCTTTCCGCCACTCTTCTTCTGTGGTCTTCATCAGATTTACAATACTTTTCCAATTCTTCGAACAATTCATCCATTGATTTGGGGTTCAGTCTGTTCAAATGACCAGCTGTTTGTCCCGGAATCAAACCACTTATGAGAGCTGAGATGGTTGCTTTGTCATCTGCTTCCGGAGTTTGAGATTTTAGCTGCATGAATCTTCTCATGAATTCTGCTAGCGGCTCTTTGTCTTTTTGCTTGCACTGATATAAATCTGTTGTTCTTGTAGTTGTATGGTGGAAAGCTTGGAAGACTTGTAGGAACTTGGATTTCAGATCGAGCCAACTGTATACCGAGTGTGAAGGTAAAAGTGAGTACCAATTAAGCACTAGGCCTTCACATGCAATAATGAAGGATTTTGCTAAAGCGACATCATCTCCTCCTGCCGAAGCTACTGCGGCTTCATAACTCATCAGGAACTGTCTGGAATTGCCGAAGCCATTGAACTTTGGAAGCGAAACTGGCTTGTATTTGGATGGCCATGGAGCTGTTTGGAGGCCTACAGAAAGTGGAGAGTTGAGGTCGTTGAACTGGGCAATCCCGTTGTTTATGTGCTCTGTGTTTTCTGGAGAAATGAGGCTCTGCTTGATTCGCTGGTTCTTGGTTGCAGACTCTGGGTCTGGTGTGAATTGCTTGTAGGAATTGTCCTCTCCCTCAGCCAAATCATCAATTTCTTTCTGAAGTTGCATTATTTCCCTCTTTGCCTGCTCTAGCCTTTGCAGCTTATCTGTGGCCTGTTTCTTGGCCTTGAGTTGCATGGCTATCTTGTCTTTCTGCCTTTTCAGAGTTTGGATTTGTTTTAGGGCCGCTTGTAACTCTTCATCGGGGATTTCGTGCTCATTGCGTTCATTGCTGGTTTCGGGGATTTCTTCCGGCTCCTTGCCTTTCTCCTTTTCGTTGTGTTGTGGATCCTGGACTTGTTCTGGATCTTGTGCGGTGTTGGTTTTGGGGTGAAGGACGAGGCCTTGTTCTGTGTTTTCTTGGTTGTCCTCGCTCTCAAAGTCTTGTGCTGCAGGCTTCTTGGTTTTCTTCGGTGGAGCCATCGTGGGTTTCTAACGGCTAAGAACACGGTGGGCGCCAATGTTGGAAAATTCAGGAATCTCCAGACAAAAGGTGTGAGCGAACTGACAAAAGTATCTGAACTCTCTCTGAAAAAGCTGATCCCTTTACACGGAGGCCGAGGGGCTCCTTTTATAGTGCCCGAGGGTCACTTTTACATTCCGAAACTACCCTTCGTAAAGTTACGTATACATGGAAATGTTGAGGGTACATAAGTCCGCGGTAATCACGGAGATCCTTTTCAATTTACAAGTGTGCCATTGCGTGTTCTAGCTTCCTTCTTCTACCATAGCCAACCTTCTTACGTCTCCTTGAATCTTCTTTGCTACGCCTTTGACTAGGTCAGCTTCGGTTCCCAAGAATCTTCATGTAATCTTCAGAAATCCTCTTTGAGCAGCTTCGGGATGGCACTCAATCTTCGGAAGTCCCCCTTGAGCAGCTTCGGACAAGCATTCCTCCGCTGCACCATTCCTTTATTCTTTCCTTGATTCATCGCCACAGGGAAGAAATCCCAGAACTCCTGTGTTTCTAGAATTCATGAAGCATGGAAAAGAGAGAGGAACTATAACTTCTTAGGAACCCCGAAGGTCAGCAATATGTTCATACATAAGATAATGTCTTATACATCCATTTTGTTCTTCGGAAAACTTTCTCAAATCATAAGAAAACGACCTTTTTTGGCTCATTCGTGGATCCGAAAAACTTAGGAACCTTCGGGAAATCCCTGAAACTGCCGAAGCGTGTTTCCTTGGAAAACACCGAGGATGATATTTTTAATCCGATCCCCAACAAAAGGCACGAAGGAAGATGCGATTTGAGACATAGCAAGCGGTATTGACCGCCTTGGCCCAGAAACGCCTAGGAGTCCTATGCTCATCAAGCATCGTCCTGGCCATCTCACAAAGGGTCCAGTTCTTCCTCTCCTCTATGCCATTCTGACAAGCGACGTATGGAGAAGAGTACTGATGATCGAGACCAAGATCACTGCAAAAGGCATCAAAATGAGAGTTCTTAAACTCTGTGCCATTATCACTGTGTATAGATCAAATGGCATCACCATTTCTCTCATTCTTCAACCTCAAGATCAAGTCCTGAACAAAGCCAAATGTCTCGCTCTTATTCTCCAAAAAGAAAACCCAAGAGTACCTCGAAAAATTATCAACAACCACAAGAACATACCACTTCCCACCCGCAGAGCGAACATGAGCTGGCCCAACCAAATCCATGTGCAACAGTTCACAAGGTCGCTCGGTCATGACAGCAGTCAGAGGGGCGTGAGAAGCAGCAACCATCTTTCCATGCTGACAAGAAGCACAAACCAAATCCTTCTCGAATTTCAACTTAGGCAATCCTTGGATAAGATCAAGACCACTCAAGCGGGAAAGAAACTCAAAGCTCAAGTGTCCCAACCTCCTATGCCATTTCCAAAGCTCAGCCGAAATGCCAGCAACAAAGCATCGAGGAGGACCAACAGACTGGGAAAAATCGGCACGAAAGATTTGACCCTCGGGGACGATCGTACAGACAAGATTGCCTCGAGAATCAAGCACACGAGAAGCACCCGACTTAAAACGAACCTCAATACCTTCGTCAAGTAATTGAGATACTGACAATAGGTTAAAACCAAGTGACTTGACCAGGGCCACACTTCTTAAGGTCACCTTGCTACTCACCTTCACCATACCTTCAGCAAGCACTCGTCCTCTCCCATTGTCCCCGAAAGTGATGTACTCCCTCGTACTCACCGGGGTGAGGCCGGAGAACCACCCACGATCTTCGGTCATGTGTCGTGAGCAACCGGAGTCGATCAACCAAAAGTTCTCCAAGCCTCCCACCTGCAATAAAAAATGAGGACGAGAATGAGTAAGCGACTCAACACTGGGGTTAGTTCCAAAAGAGTCAAACCAGTGTCGAGCCATTTGCTCAAAAGACGGGTTAGCAAAATCCATCCTACCAAAACCTCTAGGCGGAGTCCTCTCACGCCTACCACCAAAGGACCTGTCACGTCTCACTGGAGGAGTACGCGCACCACGAGGGGGAAAACATGGCCCGTAGTCCATCTGAGACACAAAGCTCTGATCGTGCCTCCCAAACTCGTAACGGTCATGAGAAGGAGCACGTCGAGCCAACTCACCACGCCCAAACCCAACACGCCTATCTCTCTGAGGGAACACACCACCACCTCCACCTCCACGAGTGGGAACTGTACGCACATACACCTCACCCCTAGGTAGAGGCCCTCTACGAGGCTCAGGCACACCATGAGCAAGGTGGTACCTGTCCTTGTTTGCCATCTCCCTAGCAAACCTCTCATCCCTCTTCCTCCGGAAACAGAACTCATCCTTATGCCCATCCCTCCCACAATACTCAAAATGGAAGCGGATCGGCTGTGGCTTAGGCGGTGGCTTTTCTGTGGGCTTCTCAACCGCTTTCTCTCCTAACTTCCCTTCAAAGACATTACCCAGGTTGCTCACAAACTTGATGGGTTTCTGGTAATTCTCTGTTTTCTGGGGGAACACTGGTGGGTCTGGAGTTGTATCAAGCTTGTTTCTCAGGTGGTTTGGCTTGGGTGCATATTTGTTCATGAGTATGGTGTGGGGGTGGTGTAGGTGTCTCTCCAGCTTTCTCTTCTCCCTCACCACTCTTCTCACCACTCTTGTCAGCTCCCAACGCCTGACCATCAAACCTCTTGAACTGAGCCAACATCAAACTCAATTGTGGCTCATGCCCAGACAACCAACTCATCAATTTCCTAAGCTCATCATTTTCATCCTGCAGACGGTCAAAATAGTGTGCAAGTTCCATGTTTTTCAAAGCATGCATTTCACAAGTTGAACATGATGTAGGAAGAGGAGCTTTCAATGCCGCCTCAAGAGAAACTATTCTAGTGTGAGATTCATCTAGCCTAGCATGCAAGACAGGACATGAGGTACATGCACCTTGTAAAGCTGGCCTAGATTTCAATTCATCACACTCAATTCTAATCACATCTAGTTCCTCCAAGGTAGAGGCATGCTTCTCCTTGAGAGCAGTCAAATCAGCAAGAAAAACTGAGCAATCACCACAGTCAATCTCATCAGACACCACAGGAGCAGATTTCAAAGCACCTATCTCATTTCTAGCATCCACAAGCAAGGATTCAAGCTCGGCTATCTTATCCTTAGCATCACCCAACAGAGACCTAAATTCCCTCTTCTCCTTGTTGGTCTTTCTAAGCACATCATCACGATTATCAAGCAACTCATTTAGCCTAGCATTCTCCTCTAGCAAGAAGTTGGGATCTTGTCGTACCTCTTCATCAGAATCGGAGTTCGAATCCGAGCTGTGCCTCCCACTCTTCTTGGAGTGCGCGATGCCACAAAATCCACCTTGTGCGACGAAGCTCAAGCCGGTGAAGTTCTTGCCTGTGTGACGCATGTCCTTGCGCCTTTCTTGCTCTTCCTCGCTGCTCGAGTCGGAGGAAGCATCACTTGATGTCGAGTCGATGTCGCTCGCTCCGGCCACCATCAGTCGAGCGGTCTTATTCTTGTGGCTGCCACTCTTCTTGTGCCTTCTCTCGCCCTTGTCCTTGTGCTTGTCCTTGTAGTCGTTCCGGGAGCGGTGCTTGTTGTAGTCGTGCTTGGGCTTGCCCTTGTAGTCGTTCTTGATCTCCATGGCTTCAGGGCATTCGGCGATGAAGTGCCCGTGCTTCCCGCACCGATAGCACATCCCCAAGCTCCGCCTTGCATTCTTGCGGTTCTCGTACATCTGCCAAAACCTCTTGCTCAATAAATCGAGATCATCCTCGCTCAGCACATCAAAGTCCTCATCTGGCAAGGACACAAGACAAGACAAAGAGAAACCACCAGAGTCAGCGTTAGACCTTGATCCTTAGACAAGAGCCAAACTATGAGGATCAGTGGGGCTCTCGCTCTTGGCTCTCAAGCCACGATCAACCTCTGAAGACCTGAGCTTGGAAAACAGCTCATCCAGCGTCAGCGTATCATACACGCTCGACTCCTCAATGGCCTCGACCTTGACACTCCACACGGACCTATCCAGGGCATGCAAAAGCTTGATAGCTTGATCATGATCCGTGTATGGGAGCACTGTCACATTGGCCCTCATGTTGTTGACTATGCTAGTGAAGCACTGAAACATTGCATCAGTCGACTCACCGGGGAGATGAGTGAAGTTCTCGTACTCTCTCTGGTAAGTGGAAAACAAATGGGCTTGCACTTGGGCATTGCCAACATGAGCATTTCTCAACTTGAGCCAAATCTTTCCGGCCACATTCCCTCCGTACACTCGCTCAAACTCCGAGGCACAGAGAGCACGGAACAAGTAATCAACGGCCTTGCTGTTGGCCTCACACATGTCCCACGATCCTAGAAGCAAAAAACTATCTGGGATGACATAATGAGGATTCTGAGCGACCTCCTAGATAAGAGTTCCCTTCCCTCGCAAAAATGCGCCCATGCGCCTCTCCCACATCGTGTAATTCTTGCCATCAAAGTGCGGAGGACCCGACCCCTTGCCGTAATCGCCCATCTTTGGATGTTAGACTGGTTAGAATCAAGAAGATCCGTAACCGGCTCTGATACCAATTGAAGGACCGAATAGGGTGACCAGAGAGGGGGGGAGTGAATGGGAGCTGATAAAAATTCTTCCCGAAGGTCGAACTCGGCCTATACCCCGATTGCCACTCCAAGTACTCACGCACACCAAAGATACTCCAAACAAGGCACACACAAGTCTACAAGAACAAGACACAAGCCTTGGAGCAAAGAGCGGAAGCACCAAAGCAAGAACCGAAAGACTTAGTCAAGACTGCGAAGTCCAGGGAGGACTGTCCGCCATCACCAGGCGGACCGTCTGCGGGACACAGGCGGACTGTCCGAAATAGCACACCGAACCACCAGTAGCGTACCCCGAAATTCGGACCGTCCGCCAGTGTCACGGACTGTCTGTGAGGCCTAGGCGGACTGTCCGCCAACCTCGCTAAAAACCCCAGACAAACCTCGAGACACCCCAGACAAAATCTCGACCACGCGGACCGTCCGTGAAGCACTCGCGGACTGTCCGCCAAACCTTGCGCAACAAAACCCTAGGGTCGAAACGGATCGAAACGAAGACGCGCAAGAACACGAAGAACACTCGACGAACTTCTGGACGCGCAGACTGTCCGCGGGGTCCTTGCGGACTGTCCGCTAGCCCCGGACAGAGCTGCTCGAGCTCGAGCTCGCGAAGTCAACTCTCCAAATCCATCACCGGATCTCCCGAACGCCAAAAGCCCTTGAGACAAGATTTGGCGGAGATGATAAGCAACACAAGACGAAGCTATGCCCCAAAAATCTCGACCTCTAAGCCACTAAATCGCCGGGAATCGTGGATCACACGAACTCCACCAAGAACATGAACTCCGGCCAAAAACTCACGAATCGAAGGCTCTCCACGGCGTTTGAGGAGTCAAGATCACACACAAAGATGCGCAAGGCATCCACCCATCATCTCCTCAAAGAAATCCGTAGGAAAACGCCCTCAATTCCCCGAATCGAGCGAAGAACGAAACTCCCCAAAAATAGCCCCGAAAATGACACGAAAATCACAGAGGACTCGGAGATCACCGCAACGCCGAATACTTCCATACATCCAGAGGTCAGAGTCTATACAAGAATCTAGCCTAAGGAATACAGAGGAAAAAGAAGCAGTTCAGAGCAATCTACCGGGGGAGGAAAACCTAGGGTCCAAGAGAGAGAGATGCCATCCACCTCTCCGCTATTTATACGAAGTCCATCGGAGGGAGGTAAATGACCACGCTACCCCTACTGCTCGAAATAAAGATACAACCCCTCAGGGGCATTTTGGTCAAGTCTTCATTGGACGGACACACTTCTACCGTGGCTTCGCATCACCTCGACGCAAACCCCGTGATCACGCCACGTGCCCTCCACCTCGAAGCTTCCCGAAGCTCCCGGATCACCGTCTCCATCGCCTCGGGCCTCCGGGCTTGGTTTTGCAGCCCAAACCAAGAAACTGTCCACATGATGGTTTTGTGAGCAAACCACCAAACCCCGCGTGCAAGCTTCGGGCTCCATCCGCTACCTTGCACCGGCCCATGTTCACGACTTCAGCCCGCCAGTCTTGCACCGCACGGCTCGCACTTGACCCCATCGGCCACCGGGTCCATCGAACCAAGCCTACTTGCCACTCCATCACCCGGAGGCCGCCACGGCTAAGGCCTTTCGTGCTTGTTCTTCACCTGCACCGACACGAGTCATGCCACAACCTGTACCTGCACACTTAGCCAAGCATCAGTCCACACAACGTTGTCAATCACTCATCACTAAGGAGCGACCCTCCACTGGTCTTCGGACAAACCTGGTCCTCAGATTGGTGTCGGCGTGCCGCCACCGTTCGTCAACTAGATCAAAAAGGTGAAGTTGGACGCTGAGTGTTGTTATCTCAAGCCATGAGGGGACGCCGAGTGTTCTTATCCCTGCTACACGCCCTCACAGGAATACGTAACCCGCAGGAGGGCCGGACGGGTGCCGACTTGCCGTGTGGGCAACCCAGGCAGTTGCACGCAGAGCGCAGCGTGGCTCTAGCGTAACCCATACCGGACAGGTTACGCATGGATCTCAAAGTCTGCTTATCCCGCGGGGAGGTTGCAATACGCCAATACGCTACGCACCATGGCCCGCGGGTAACCGGTAAAACCCAGGTTGTTGTAGCATGCAGCGGGGCTCTCGGTTACGCAAGCCTCTGTAGGTTGTACCACTAGCTAGCACGCAGCCAGGCTGCATTGTTCCTGCAACACCGACTGCGTTACGCACAAATAGGCTTCAGATGTATGCGTAACCTGCCCATGCTGCATCAGGTGGTGTCGATTCTGCGCGTTACCTGCACCGGCTGCTCGGTTACGCACCATCCAGGCTGCAACCGCCTGCAATACGCACGCGCACTTATAGGCTCCAGATGTATGCGTAACCTGAACCCGCTCGTGGGTAACCCTCTCGGATGCAGGTTACGTGCTGAATCGACACGACCGGATGCAGCGTGGATGGTGCGTAACCGAGTGGGTTCAGCTTACGCGCCGAATCGACACCACCAGATACAGCGTGGAATCATGGATAGTGCGTAACCGGCTCACGTTACTACGCACTATGCATGCGTAAAACCGACCCGGTGAAGGTTACACATACATCTGGAGCCTATATTTGTTATTACGCACACGCGCGCGTAAAACCGACCCGGTGAAGGTTACGCATAAATCTGTAGCCACGAGTAAAAGGCCCGCTTGCGTTACGCACGCACACATGACACACGTATTTGTTGGCAGCGCCCAGCCAGTTACTCACGAGCCGTGTATCCCAAGGCGTCCATGTGTGTAACCGAGGTGGTGCAGGTTTGGCATGCACACCCGACACGCCCGTTATGAGACTTTGGAACAGCGCATTCAGAGGTTCAGACTTGAAGGAAACCATTCATCATTCATAAAAGAATAATAATAATTAGGAGTTTAGGACTGATTTAAAAGTTCAAATAGGAGTACTTAATTAGAATAATAATAATAATTACTTCCTCCTGTGTGCTTCTTTCTATTGAGAGAAGTAATTTTGTGTCGCAGGAAGTAACCTGGGAGGGCTCTCCATGTATGACTAAAAGTTACTTCCTCCTGTGTACTTTTTCTGTTTAGGGAAGTAATTTTGTGTTGCACGAAGTAACTTCGGAAGACTCTCTATGTAAGACTAAATAGAGAGACCTCTCCGTGGATGGTGCCCTAGATGCCGGCTTCTTGGCAACGCACCCCGAAGGCCCCAAAACAGATCAACTTTATATGGCACTCCCTCCATTCTCTTTTAACACTAATTCAAGTATCAGTAATTAATTAACAATAATATAAACCAATACAACTTCTGTCAAAATCACTCGTGAAAGGCAATCATTTCATCTCCATCATATCCTGACCAAAATGTCCATCATCTGTTAATTACTTCATTGCTACAGAGATAATTCCCAAAACGAATACAACCAAGCGGGTCCATGATTGAAAAGTTAAGGGAAAGCAGTGCCAAAGCACAAATCTCCTATAGTAAACCATATAGAAGCAAACTACTCACAAGATTTCGCTCAAACCTCAGCGAGTCATATCAGCAAATCTCATCGTCCACCAAATATCAACAATCAATATCAGCTGCCACTTGATCTTCCTTCAATCTCCAGCAATGCAGAGGCAAAAAGTCACTATAGTAGCATTAATTAATATTAACATAAGGCTCCAGTGACCCAGGAAAGTCTACCGAAAAGCTCCCTCAAATCCCGCGGCCACGCGCAGGAAATCACCTAGTTAAATCTATTAACGGCCACCAATATCATCATCATCCTCCAATACTGGACTACTTAATTCGGGATACCTAAAATCTTCGGCATAACATGTATTCTCAGCCTTTCTCACCTATATAGAAAAAACAAATAGTCAGTTGTAAACTGTGCCAGCAAGTCCGATATGCAAACAAATAAGGGTATAGTTACCTTCAGGCTTCGAAGACATGTAAAAGATCTACAGCCGACTGTGCTAGGACCCTCAACTGCCCTTAAATCATTAGCATGCCAAAGAGTAAAACGAGGTTCACCGATAGGTGGTGCTATAAACGGATGATGCAGCCAATCCAGTAAATACAACTGTGTAGATGGCACATGGGTAAGTGATGAATTAAAATAAATAAATAAATAAATAAATAAATAAATAAAAGGTAGGGGAACAGAGTTCTTGATTTGTACTACATAATTAATTATTACCCCGAGAAAATAGGTGGATCCTGTTACAAAGGGCACACCACGTATGTTTGTACACCTCTGTAATATTTTGGCACCGTTTCTAAGTTCTTCCAAAATGTAGCCTACTCAGTCGTAGGTCATTATATTATTAACATCAAGGAAAACATCTAACAATCCTTTGTTTACGAAGGCAGATGCTGTAGGAGCAAAGATTCTGTGTACCAAAAGTAAAGTCCAACAGGTGACGAAAACGTCATCATCACGGTCGTCAAGGATTCTGTCTATTATGTGATGGTTCCAGTTTTTCTTGTCGAGAGGCATGCCCAAGCATGTTTTGAAGTATATGGTAGACTTCTCATTGTATATCTCCACCACTTGCTTTCCCTTGTATGGTAAACCAGTCAATCTACAAAGACTTCTCCGATTCATAGGGATGCATTCGCCATTACCAAATTTGAAGCACAAATGTTTCACATCAAGGTTCAAAAGCATCCAAACTCCAAGTTCCCGGAGTGGGTTGCTAATCTTCAAATCCAAATAATTACCAAAACCAACTTTTTTTAGTTTGGCCACCTAATTGGGATTCAACTTTCTTGTGATATCAATCACACTTCTTGGACTACACCTACTACTCATATTCCCAAAAACATAAGGTGGTTGATGCAATGTACGAAAGTAACAAAGGAATATGGGGCAGATGATGAGATTGTGCCAGTGTTTACAGATAACCGAGGCACGAAGAATGGAACTAGTATTAGGTGGGAGACGAAGGAAAATCTCAACAAGGACTTCATCTGGCAATAGGCAAATATTATAACCAGAATGCTTCCTGATGTCAGCCACCAGATGAACTGTACCCTGTAAAAGTGCAACTGACTCGGTAAACCACTGTAGAAATGCATCTAACTCGGTAAACCACTATAGAAATGATGAGTTGTATGTTGTAACATGTAGGGAGACAAAAAAAGATCATAATATGTGATCATATGTGTAATAATATTATTGAATGCGGCAGTTTTATAGCAACAAGAACTTAAAGGTGATATTTAAACTGATAATACATGATAATTATTCAAAGACAGAATGATAATATTTTAAAAATGAGTATAGGTACCAACATCGAAATATTTATTGCCCTTCCCACTCATCTTCTTTGCAAGTAGATGCTCCACTCGTACCCACTGTATTATCCACTGCCCTGGTAGCATGTTATAGTGATTCTGCAGTACGTACAAACATCAATAATAAAAATGGACATCCAAACAATTTGACCACTAAGAACAACATTATCAAAAAGGGATGGAGTAGAGACCGCCAGAGACTAGCTACATTCAGCAAAAAAGGTCAATGGTAATTATATTATCGGGTTTCTTGGGCTTCTTATTGTTTGTTGGCCAGCATGCAAGTTGTCAGCAATACACACATCATCAACCGTAGTAGGCAATTAGCAAGCCTAGTTGCAATTATTATTCCATGCTGCTTGTTTGGATCACCTCTCATCCCTAGCAAGCATAGGTAATCTCTATATATTGCATTGTACCAAGGAAAGGTAAACGTCAGGTGTAGAAATTTTTTAAAATCCCGCACCCTAACCATAACACACAATGGAAAGTCGTCCTCGCAGGAAATAGCACACGGTACCAAATGACGCGGGAATTACAGGTGTGGAGTGGTAGGGTAAACAAAAAGGCAAATCATATAATCATTCACATGAGAAAGAGAGATATGACCTCGAAATTTTTCCCTCTCTTTCTTTTCACCTTCCCGGCAAGTACTGGATCCTTACTCCAGCCGCATTCATCTGCCGACGACTGTGTTCCGACGTTGATGGTGGTCTATACCACGTCATCCTCCATCATCGATCTACTACACAGCACCAGAAATAAAAACAGAAGGATGGAATCCCTTATTTCTAGATATAAGATGAACTTGGAAATAAACAGATATAAAAATGGTTAGGGTTTCAATTTGGGTGGCTGCCGGGGGCTCTAATCACCGGCGGCCTTAGAAAAGGGAGGTGGGCCGGAGGTAGGCCTGGCGGTGGACTGGTGGAGACGAGTTGCGGGGCAGAGGGGACGTCGCCGGCGGGGGTCAACAGCTGGACATGGTGGTCGGTTGAGTTAGGAACGAAGCAATCGGGTGCTTCTGCCCTACTCTATATGCGTTGGAGTTGGAGAGGGAAACGAGAAGGAACCGCTGACAAGTGGGCCTACACCACCCAGTCGTGGTTGCAGCACGGATGGTGCGTAACCGATCTCGTGCATGTAACACGCACATTCGTAACCACTGCCTACATTCCACGAACCGAGATGGCGCAGGTAACGAGCAGAATTGACACCACCCAGTCGGGGGTTACCTGCACCCGCTTGGTTACGCATAATCGACACGACCCAATCGGGGTTGCAGCACGCAGACACCATGGCTCGTGCATAACTGCCGAGGAGAGGGTTACGCAGGTTCGACACGACCCAGTCGGTGGTGTTGCAGGAGCCATGCAGCATGGATGGTGCGTATCCTAGCCAGTCCAGCAGCTTACGTGCATAATCGACACCACCCAGTCGGGGTTGCAGTATCCGAGCGAGTGCAGGTTACGCGCCGAATCGACACGACTGGATGCAGCATGGATGCTTGCGTGACCATGCCTGTCCAGGTTACGCATACATCTGAAGCCTATTTGTGCATAACACAGTCGGTGTTGCAGGAACAATGTAGCCTGGCTGGTGCATAACCATGCTGGTGCGTAACCTAGTGTCTTGTTGGATGTAACAAGCAGCTATAACCCAGAATCAGTCAATCATAGAAGCACAAGATCGCGAAATTGCCGACAGCGTCGAGAATATATATAGAGTGCGAGCTAGCGTCGTAACTCGAACTCGCATGCATGGAAAATCGGTGTCCATCCTGCGTAACCGGGGCACCGTGAAGGTTACGCCGGTCGGACAACACCAGAGACATTGCTCGTTTGTAACCAAATGGGTGCAGGTAACACGCAGAATCGACACTAAGGTGAAATTTTGAAGGATACTAAGGTGATTGCACGCCAACATTCTTTCAAATGAGATTACACACTGGCGGGAATATGGCAGTTGACTTGAAAGGAAATGTCATATCTATCGAAGGCACGTCTCTGTTCCACCCATTACACAGTCGCTTACAATACCATCTAAGGCCTCAGCCAATGCAAGTCATTCTCATGAAACAAGACTTGTACGTAGTAGACAGCTATAATCGACGCCGACCCAAGTGTTGCTTCAATGATTTCGGGAGCTCTGCATGGCAACATTTGCAAGAACGAATATTAGTATGGTTTTGTGTATTGCTATATATAAATCAACAAACTCACTGAATTAGTAATATTAGATCTGGGATCCGTCCAAATTGCTCATGAAGTGTAGGATGTATAGTTATAATCGACACCAACGCAAGTGTTCCTTCAATGGTTTCGGGAGCTCTGCAAGGTTTAGTGTATGTATGCGTGATCATTTGCCAAAAGTACAAAGTGTGCCAAAAGAATTGTTCCTCTCTGTTGTAACAGATAACATAAAAGATTATGTACCTATCATCTGAAAGTGGATATTGCTCCTTTGACAGATCCATCGGGAAAATTGGGTTGTCAATACTTGCCCATATTTGTTGCATAAAAAATCATAAATGGGCAATAGAATGTGAAGATTGTACCCCCATTTGTTGTTCAGAATATAGTTTCCAGCAATCAGATGAGGTGCTCTCCCTTGCAGACTTGTCTTGAATATTCTCCCGGTCCATGGAATCAAATTCCTTCTGGCAAATGATGTTTTCTTGGTTACCCTGACCAAGATTTCTTGGTGATGTAGCCTAAACAAATTATGTCATTTGATTTCCAAAAAGAATATATATATCCAGTCAATGTTTCTACCTTTGTTGGTGTTCTCTGGTAATTGAGGTCCTGAGAAAGAAAACTTGAACCATTTGGAGAAGCTCCATTTACCTATCGATGGGACATGCATGCATAGAGAACAATAATTTATTTCTTATACAGGCAGGAGAGGTGTCTAAGAACAATAACGTAAGTTGTGACAATTTTTTTTATTTGTGGAACATAAACTAACTTGTGGTTGTTAATATATCATACTAGGTGAATTCCCCGCGCGTTGCTGCGGGATATGTTGCTTAATTTTTTATGATTATTTGATGCACTTGAGAAAAAGTGAAGATTTGAACTTTTTTTTACATGAAGAAAATTTATATTTTACTCCATATTTAATAGATAAATGAAGATGATACAATGTTTAATTGATAAAATAGAAATGTTATCGAGGGAATGCAAGTGGAAGACGTCCAACAGCAGGATGTCTGGCCATTTGCGAACATCAAGTCAAATTAACCACATTTCAGTGTCAGAAATGATAGTACGATGATAATACCTTTCTCGGCGCCACTCTCATCGTCGCTGATGATGATGCCTGGACGGCATCACCGTAAGCGACGGCTTTGTCAAGGTTGTTGGGCTCTTTGCACGCAGCTACTCCCATCCGTAGGAAGCAGCGGCGGTGCAGCTGTGTCTCGCGGTTCGCCCGAGGAGGCAGCACGGCTGGGACGAAGTGCCTCCCCTCTAGCTCCATCTGCTTAGTAAAGGTGGCGACACACATGGAGGCAGGGCGGCTTCTGTTCCTTGCGATGTGGCCTCCTCACGTTGGTCCCTTCAGGCGTCGGTGTTTAAAAGCTTCTGAAGTTGCCGTCCCTTCATGTGTGTGCAAGCCGTGGAGCTTCTTGCCTCTTGAGCTGCCGTTGCCCAAGAGAATTAATGGAGTCTTTTCAGCTGCCACGCTAGTAACTCCAGTAGCATATTAATGCAAATGCTGCGCTGGTGGGGAGGCGGCGAGATGGGCATGACAGGGAGGTTTGAAGGGGGGCATGCACGGGGTGGGATGGAGGGATTAAGTGCAGATGACGCGAGCGCATAATGTGGATCGCTGAGAGGCTAGAGAAATCTATCCAGACTTGTTAGTGGGTCTCACTTATATAGTTGTTTATGATTCATGTCAATCCAGAAAGTAAACAAAGGAATATCAATCAATACAATTAATACCCTCGCATGTGAATTCAATACCCTCAAATCCCTTAAAAATTGTATTGCACTTTCCAGTGGTGTCCCTCTCTGAAGTTGCCACCGTTTTGCCAAAGTCGTTTGCATAACAAGTATCACCAATATTTCTCAGCTGCAATACAAAAGTAAAATAACAATGTGAACAGTCAATGTTAGTCATTATACTATCTCTATATGTATTCATCAAAAAAGTTGAATTATATTTCTCAAAAAAAGTTTAATTATTATGTTACTGCAGTTACCGGTAGGTTTTTGTGGGAAGCCTCTAGTTCAAGTCGTAGTGCATTGCTCCATAGTGAAAACCGAGGTTCACCAATAGGTGGTGTGATAGAACTACTCTTCAGCCAATCAAGGCAATATAACTGCATGCTCGCAAAAAGTTGAAAGAAATTATCTCAGATCTGTGATAAAATGGCAAGATCAGAAAGCGCTATTTATATTTCTTACTCCAAGGAGATATGTGGATCCATGAATATAGTTGGCACCCTTGTGTCTCTTCTTAAGGTTTAATGCATTCGCACCACGTTTAAAATTGTATATAAGGTAGCCAACCCAGTCGTAGTTCATCAAATTATTTACGTCTTGACACACTTCCAAAAATCTTGTACTAATGTATGCACCTGTATCTGGAGCAATGATCTTGTCAACATGAAGTAAAGTCCAACAGGTGACAAAAAGGTCATCACCTGCACCATCTCTGATTTTGGCCTCTAATGTTCTTCCCGAGATTTTATGGCTTCCTTTAGTAGGAACTCCTAGCTTTCCTTTCAACTCACTTATGCCATTATATTTAGAAGTGTTCTCATGTATTGGTTTGCCTCTGCATGGTAAACCAGACAACCTTGAAATGCTCATTGGACTTAAAGGGATTTGTTTACCATTGCCAAAATCAAAGACTTCCTTTTTTGTATCATAGTGCCACAACATCCACACCCCTAGGTTCAATAGGGGAGATTCAATCACCATACTCAAAAAATGACCAAATCCAATGTCTTTGATCTTTTCAATCTGTTGTGGTTTCAAGCCACCGTTGACATTGATCACCATTTTCGGTGAGCACCTAGTGCTTATCCGCTTCTTATGGAGGAAAAAACAAAACCATTAAGTCATCAGTGTAAGGTATGGTAGACCAAAACCAGGTAATAAAAAAATCAAGATGTTAGCATACCACAGCACTGTTTGCTGCCGAGACCACACCGCCATCCATTTCTGAAGGAGTAACACCATAATATTGCTTCCTCTTTCATTTTGTGTTCCTGATGATTGTTTCTTCTAGAAGTCCAGATGCGGTGCCCTCTGAGTCACACTTGCCATCTTCACTGACAGATGCTAGTTGGTCGACACTCTTTAACAATGTCAATGGATTTTGTGGATGTGTCTGCATTTTCCTCTCTGTAAATCGACCATTCTCTACTGTACAATGAAGATATGTCATGAGTTTTATTAGCGGGTGCATGCAGTTGCATGGGACCGAGTATAAACAGCATACGTATACATACTCACCCATAGTGTTTTTCACCGATTCCTGTTTGCGATCTGTTGTAGTTTCCCCAATGGTTTCAGCTTTGTCGACCAATTTATTTGTGTTCTTGTTAATAGATAAATCCAGACGAGTTTCACCATCAGCTGTGAGGGGAAAATCAAAACCTCAGGAACAAATAAGTACACTATAGGAAAAGGCTACAGAGAATCATATAAACAACTAGACTGCTCATGTGCTGTGATTGAATTTTATGCAATGCGGTCAACTCCTACTATTCTTTTTTTTGCGAGGAAAACTGCCTACTATTCAATAACTTATCCGACAAAATTAAAAGGAAAAATCAAAACTGAAGAAACTCAGCCTTTGCCATAGAAAATACCAAGACTCCAAATTGGATAGATACTCTATAAATTTTTAGTAAATTCTCTAAATTGGATACTCTATAAAATTTTCTAAAATATTAATAAAACTGATTTACAATCAATTATTATAGAGATTGAATTAACATAAAAGTGACTAAACAGTAATTAGCAAGCTGATAAATGCCGCACCAGTTCAGATGGTTAAGGAATTGATTTGCACCAAATTATGGGATGAATGCCACACTTTTGCAAGACTTGAGGAGATGAAAAATACACTTTTTCCCCATGAAGGTGAGAAGGGAGCCTACATCCTGTACATAACACTGAACTATTTGATTTTGTGATTCGGCAGATTGAATATCAAACCTTTTACGTGTTTTCTACGATGATGAGTTGCAGTCGATGCATCGCTAACTTCGTCTGTATCATACTCCTCATCTATTTTAGAAGATTCATCGTATTCGTATGATTCATTAGTGGATGCGTCCTGTGCTGTGTACACCTGCTCTTTACGCGTGTCGGCGGCGTCCAATTTTCTTGTCTTATTTGCGATTCCGAATCGACGTAGTTCGTGGGGATCGCAGGGTTTTCTATTCTTCGTTCTCGCCATCAAACAATATTAATCTACGGAAACATAGATCTGTTAGCAGCAATAGTACGTAAGGAGGTGGAAGGAGATATACTTACGGCAAACAATGAACTCTCGGCGGACAATAGCAGTACTAGTTTCGACGTCTGCAAGGCACCCAACTGTCAAGATGAGTCGCCGGGCCACAGCTTTGATAATAGCAAATATACTCACCCGGAATTATTATGGGAATTTGAGGGGAAGAAAAATAGACAAGCACACTGGAGTACGTATGAAATTGAAAAAGGAATATCAACCCATTAAATAGTATCCCTAATTACTTGAGGTTACCATAAAGCCTGCCAATGGTACAGCTGCTTTAACTCTGGCATGAGGCAGTACCCGATAATCTTGGCACGTCACATTCACTGCCGCAAATGTCTATACGAACTGGCAGGGATGCTTTCCTTGGTACCCCACTTTCGCATGTTCCCCGTGCCACGGCCCTGTGCGGATGGTTACGCCGCGCCATCCTCATCATTCCGTCTCGCACGGGGAACAAAACTACAAAAGCATGCATGATCGGTTACGGGAGGGAGAGAATTGCTGCTGGAGAGTTAATTTACCTTTCCAAAGAGGATCGTGACTCGCGAGATGATTGCTACCATTACACGTCATTTGGATCATCTCGCATCTCCAAAACTCTTGTCTGTTTCCTGACCTCGTGGTTAAAGAGAAACTGAAACTCCCGTACCTGGCGCTGAGGGTGAGGGCGACGGTTCCGTCTACGGAGCGCTGCCCCTCACGCACCGTTGCCTGACGCCCACACGCCCGTCCTCCTGAAGTCTGTCTGTAGCCTTCATCCACTGACGCCTACGGAGGACCTTCTTGAGATCGCGATTGCTCTCTTTCTCTCATTAGTTTAGAGGTCGAGCACCGCAAGCCACCGGGAGGATGGTGCTTACCCCATCCGATGCCCGCCGAGATGGATTGAGGATGCTAATGCTCCGCCTAGAGCATCCCAGCACGACACTCCGGATCCCCGAGGGCGATGATTTACCAACGCCACGCGCCGGTGAGGTCGTGATGTTCATCTCGTTCTTGATGGCAGGACTTGTCCCGCCATTCTCCGATTTCTTCATCACCATACTCACCTTCTACAAGGTGCACCTGGTGCAGCTCCATCCCAACTCCATCATTGTGCTATCGGTTTTCGCTTATTTATGCGAAATGTTCGTGGGTGTCCCTCCCTACCTGGAGTTCTTCAGGTGCTTCTACACCCTGCAACGTAACAAATTCTCAAGGGAAGACAACAAGTTGATCGGCTTCTTCGAATTCCGGCTGCGGAACACCGCCTCCAATCGGTACATCGAGCTTGAAACAACGGATATCTGGGGTTCGTGGCGCTGCAATTGGCTGTATGTGAGGGCCGACTCCACCATAGACGAGCTTCGCTTGCCGACGGGACGACCTGAGCGGTTCCTACAGTGGCGCTCTGTTCTAGGCGAGATGCCCGCAACGAGGGCCCTCGAGTCTAGCATCCAAGAGCTACGCAGCTTCGGATTGACCGGTGCCATGGTGATGGCCGATGCCCTAAGGCGGCGGATCAGTCCTCTACACCGGCGAGACCACATTGCATGCTATTGCACTGGCTTCTTCACGGACCGCACGCCTACTTTACCCGGCGGTAACGATCCTGTTCGAATCATTTCATCAAGATTGTTTTGAAAATTTTACTACGTATTGACCATTATTGGTTCGTGATCTTTCTTAATACGCATCATAGAGGAAGGTCGGATGGAAGAACCCGACCTGGAGTTATTGTTGCGTGAGCTTCTTCCAACACGTCTGGCCGACACGGCCCCTCCAGACGACGCACTTCCCCTCTGCGCCGTTGATACGTCGGAACGACACCGGCGCATGAACCCGAACCCAAAGGTGGACACCATCAGCGCTTCAGAGCCGAGGATGCACCAACCACTTGTGATCAGGGAGGGCATTGCCGCAGGGGGACAAGACCGGAAAGCCTCGACTGTTGAGAAGAACAAGCCCTCCCTGAGACTCGCACTGATGGGGGCTGTAGGGACAAGCATCTCCCACACCGCAACGACTTCTGCCCCTGCCGCTCGCGATGAGAAAGAGAGGAAGGCCGCGCGCATCACAGAGCACCGGGACACTGGCATTGAGGCAGTGACCATGCTGTGCCATGCCTTGCAGGAGAGGCTGGCCGGCCTCTCCCAAGCTTTCGTGCGTGTCACCGACGTCCTCCAAGTCCACGGGCTTCCACCCGCCCTGTCCTCCCGCTCTATGGAGGAGGGCCATACTAGCGGGTCCGTCAACCACGAACTGATGAGCCAGCTTCTGCGGGCAAACTCCGAAGAGGTGGCCAACTACCAGGCCGTGGTGCTAGGTTCACCAGCCATAAAGGACGACGCCGAGACGAGGTAACTTTTTCCTTTTCAATGAAACTTCTCTCATTCCCTCCTACTAATTAAAACCACAATAGCTGAACACCCAGGTAGTAACTTTTTTTTGCCTCTGATGTTCTTGTATCTTTTTAAGTCATACATATATTCCCTAGAATCATCAAACATCTATATATCCAAGAATATCGGACTTGCCACTCCAGGAACACGGCGTTCCATTTACACTAGATAGATTTATACCTGGTAGATTTATAATTGAGATCAAGATTCGTGACATGAAAATTGCAAAACATGTAAGCATCTACTACCTCCATTTTGCATTTTGTTTTATGTGAGCACTCGAACAAATTATCCATCACTCTTCAGTACAAGCATCTTTAGCTTTATAATAAAACTACTCCACAAAACTAACAAACATTCCCTCCAATAGGCCACATCATTTGGCTTCATAATAAAACTACTGATTGATATTTGAGGCACATAGTGTGAGTGTATTCTAATTTGAAGAAGATTTAGACGAGCGCTTGAGATGAGGGTCAATTCATGATCTAGGAACTCGCTATAGCTTGTTACATCCAACAAGATACTAGGTTACGCACCAACCAGGCTACAGTGTTCATGCAACACCGACTGTGTTACACAGAAATAGGCTACAGATGTATGCATAACCTGGATCGGAACGGTTACACAACATCCATGCTGCACCGGTCGTGTCGATTCTGCACGTTACTTGAACCCGCCCAATCGATTACTAGTACCTACTATATGTGAATCGATCTAATCTTAATTCAGATATACTTATTATCCTCTGATCACCTTAGGAAACTGAGGTTGGAGTCTCAAAAGTGGACATTCAAGCACGCACAAATCAACAAGGCAAATCTCCTTCTACCCAAGGAGGACAAAAAAGAGACGAGTATGGAGATACACGGATCGTGAGTAACCGGCACCACCTTGGTTACACACGTGGATGCCTGGGATACACAGCTCGTGAGTAACCGGCTAGGCACTGCCAACAAATAGGACTCGGTTACCCACCTTTAAGACTGCTGGCTGCATGGTGCAACATTGGCTGGGTTACGCACGGAGTCGGTTACGCAAATCGGTCGTGTCGATCCTGCGCGTCACCTGCATCCGGTCGTGTCGATTCCGCGCATCACCTCAACTCGGTTACGCACGGTTCGGCTACGTACCATCTGTTCTGCATGGCGCGTGCAACACCGACTGGGTCGTGTCGATTCAGCACGTACGCACCGTCCGTGCTGCTTGATGCAACACCACCGGTTCCAGATGTATGCATAACCGGAACCCGCTCGTACCCGTACGGACTCGGTTACGGTCGTGTTGATCCTGCGCGTCACCTGCACCAGCTTCAGTTACGCACGATTCGGCTACGCACCATCCGTTCTTCACGGCGCGTGCAACACCGACTGCGTTGTGTCGATTCAGCGTGTAACCTATACGTCCGTGTTTATTGATGCAACACCGACTGGGTCATGTCGATTCAGCGTGTAACTTGATCAGGTTACGCACCGTCCGTGCTGCTTTATGCAACACCGACTGGGTTTAGCACGGACTCACAGTTACCCACTAGACAATCAATGTAACAATTGTTAAATAAAGTTTTTGAGATGTCACTATTTAAGGCAACTGAGAAGAATAATTGAAAGAAGTTCTTCCATATTAAATACAGCAACTAAATAAAGTTCACACGGATGAATATGAAAGGTTCAGCAACACACATGAATATGAAAGGTTCAACAACAAGTAATGAGTACTATTACTAAAACAAATTACATAACACAAGATAACTTGGTAAGGCATACCCATGGTGCTCTGCCTAGAAGCGAATTGCACCGACAACTCCATTCTTATTCATGGAACGCACAGGACCAGCGATGCTGATAAGACACTGCTCAACCTCTGAAACAAGGAACTGTAACTTCTCAGCAAGGTGCTCTCCAGAAGGATGTCGGCGAAGCAAACGAGAACGTAATCCAATAATCCTACGTAGGCCTTGAAGAGTGTTTTCCAAATAAGAACAGATACTATTTCCTAGGTTACCGAAAACCTGGAGATCTGAACCAACATCGACAACCCTTTCCTTGGCCAGCAGGTAAGCTTGGCGGTTGACATCTCCAATTTGCACATTGTAATTCACACAGAGAGCCAGAAGTGAAGTATATATTGCAGATTCTGTGGCGGCAGCAACAGACGAACAAACAAGTCCTGAAGGTCGGAACCTCGAGGGGGTTACACCATCATCTCCGGCGAAATCAAAGAAACCTTTGTGACGATCACCTCTACTCTGAATTAGGAAAAGAGGAGGACCGTAGCCCACGATACCAGCAACTCTGTTCAGCATCATTCGAACACCTCCACTCCAATTGACAGAGTCATCCTGCAGAACATATGAACCAAAAAACATTAATAAATAGAAAAAATAGAAATTCATATGAGCAATGAACAAGAGACACTAGAACATCCGTAGAAGAGAGTATGAAAAAACTAATTAAGATATAAAAAAAACTAAAAGTACGTACATTTCTATTGGGTAGGTTGAATCCTTCTCCTTGGAGTACATTGTCAATAATTTGGTGATTGTTTATTGCATGAAATGCATTTGTTGCCTGGTTTAAATCAAACATACCACGTGCGTGCATCGTCTGCAGCAAACCAAGACATGTAGTTGCAGAACTAACAATAGCTTCATCAACTGCAACAGTTTCCATCCCTCAGATCCTATGTGTAAAGAAGAATGAAGCATCCAGGATCGAGTTCACGACGGCAAGAGCTTGCGCAGATATATCTTCAAATATGCTTTTAACCTGATGGAGCTTCTCTAATAGGGCAAGCTGCCTTTCCTGGCAGCACCAGACATGAAGAAGACTATAGTCAAGAATGATAACATTGTGATTCTCCCTCAAATGCAGGAAGGCAGCAACACAAGCACTTTCCTCTGCATCATGTTCAGCTGCTGCAGTATGACCCAGAACTTCTATGTCCTCCATCACAGCAGGATCCATTGCACTTGGGAACTGAAACGAGACGTGCATACGAAACGAGCCATTTCCTAAACCATTGACAAACACAGGCTGCGTGCCATCAATCTCATCGAGTGTAGCAGCAAGGATGTCACGAGCACTGAAGGGAATAGGTTGATCCATACCTAGATTCGAATGGAGTGTGATTAGGAGCTTAGACATATAACCAAAATATAGGAACCGACAATGGGCTATCATAGTAACAAAGCCCAATATATCCCACAAAGTACAGAGCGTACATTCTAAGATTCGTCAAGAAACAACCGTTGAAAAACAGGAAAATAACTATAAGATTCATACAGAGACAACAATGAATGAAAAAATAGAGGAGAAAGAAGAATGGAGTTTACTTAGCAGGATGTACTCGAGACAGATATGAGGACAATGCTTCAACGAAGAAGATGCGCAGCTGGCTGTGTTCTCTAAAGTCCAAACTACCAGGTTGAAGAGGCAGGAGTGACAGAGAGCATTCGAGAGTTCAAGCGTTGATTCCCGACACTAGGAACGAGGAAAAGGGAAATGGACAGGGAAACGGAAGACGCTTCACACGAAAGACTGGGTCGGGCCGCTTCAGATTCAACGTGACCGGTTCAGACCAAGGGGTGGTTCGTGGTTGTGCTGGTGGCGATCGAGGTGGTGGTGGTGTGTGGGGGGGGCCCCAGAGGCCGTACTCCCAGGATTCCCGTGCGTAATCCTCTGGAACCGAAATGCCAATTGTACTCGCCGATGTAAACGGTTCACGGTCGGCTTGCATGGCATAAGGTGTCGGTCGGGACGGGAATTTCGGGTTCCCGCTTACTCCATCCAGTTCTTCTTCCCCGCGCTTGTCATGACTCTTTTCTTCTCTTTCTTTTTTTTCTTCTTGACATCCCTGGAAGACACCAAAACTCTTGGTTTGACACAGGATACTCCACTTTGCTAATCTAGTATATTTCTTCTTGTGTCCATCGCATACTCATTTAGGAATTCAAAAAAAAGACATCATATACATTGGCAGGCTAGAAAGAAACCCTAAAAGAACTGAGTTTATTAAAACTAGTCTCCCTCCAACAGAAAGTAGTTTGCTCTTCCAACTACTTTTTTTTGAAACCTTTCTTCCACATTCCTCTAATCTTTATTCGAAATCTTGCGGTAGTGCATCGGAATGCCCAAGTCATAGTCTCCGGCATCGCGGTTTCCGCGGGACACGGCGGGTGGTGTCAACTAAGCGCGTAACCTGCAAGGACTCGGTTACACAGGTGCCATTCAGCAGGCTGCGCACTAGAGAATTCCATGGATGACGCGTCAGCCTCCCGGGTGTGTACAGCCTTGACTGGACGGGATGGGCCTGCAGGCGCCTTCGCTCCCCTCCGGCAGGTGAAGTGGAATGCGTAACTGATACTTTTTGGTGGCAGCGCCCGGCAGGTTACGCACGAGGAACAATGATGGATGCGTGGAGCAACATGGCTCGCGGTTGGGTTACCATAGCATATGCCTTTGATCAAAGCATGCCGTGTATCCCAGGCGTCCACGCGTGTAACCGAGGCGGTGCAGGTTACAGTGATGGTCGCCTGGGCTACGCACACCACCATCGCGGTTGCCGCGGGACACGGCGGGTGGTGTCGACTAAGCGCGTAACCTGCAAGGTCTCGGTTATGCAGGTACCATTCAGCGGGCTGCGCACTAGAGAATTCCATGGACAACGTGTCAGCAGCCTCCCCCCCGGCGCGGGCTTCGCTTCGGGGAGAAGCAAACTGCGGCGAGGGCAGGCCGCTGTGGGCCACGTGGTGCACCATCATTATTACGATGGACGACGGGACGGGGCCTCCCTCCTCCACTCCCCTCCCATCGTGTCGTCCGTAGCCACAGCCGTCGCCCGCCCCGAGGAGTAAGCTGGACCCGCTGCGTTACGTGTGCCACGCGGTGATTCAGCCTAGGTCACGCGGCTTGCTGCCAAGCCAAGGCTTACGCACGGTCACTGTGTCGTGTCGTGTGTACAGCCTTGACGGGATGGGACGGGCCTGTGGCTGCAGGCGCCTTTGCTCCCGTCCCGTCGTGTCGTCCACAGCCACAACAGCGCCACCCGCCCCGAGGAGTAAGCTGGACACGCTGGGTTACGCACAATCCATGACGCACACATGTACTGCATCCACTCTGCAAGTAAGCTTATTATTAGTTACTCCTACCTCATCTGTGACATCGCGACGATGATCAAGCTTAGCCATGCATACTGTAATACAATATGAATATCAGAACATGATTTATTCTGAGCCCATCATGTTGTGTATATATGCATGGAAAAGTCATAAGTATGCGTATCAAGTCCTGCATCAGCTCACCAAAATTATATTCATCCGTATAAAGTAACATTAACGTGCTGGTATCGTCGCTCACAAACTAAATTACAGATTCATACGAAACGGAAATGGGTCGTCTAGTCCAAGTGCTCCATACACACACGCCCACTTGCATTGGCAGCCGTACGCACCTGTCAATAGTGCGTGTCACCACCCAAACACTTGGACGCATTCGGATCTCATATCAAAATATGCCCTACGTGTGGATATCTTGTAAGTACATACAAATAAAATATAAATTAGCTTTATTAATTAGTTTGCACACCAAGATTATTCATGACAAACACATGAAGCTACTTTTCTTAAGAAAAAAAAACTTCGTGCATGGAGAATAATATGCACTCCCAATATATATATGGTTCAAGAAATATGCTATTTTTTAATTGAATAAAAAGGAACCAGAATTTGCTCTCATAGAGGCAGATAAAAGTCAGTATTGATCGAATATATAATCTGTATGTACTTCAAAAGGTCAGTCTTTAAATAAGATCGAATAGCACTACTTAATATTAATGACCAGAGAATTAATCACGGTTCTTAATTCTTCTGCCTGCTGGCTAACCTAACTAGATAAACAGCCGCGTACGGCGAAGGCTAGTAGGCGAGAACTCACCGAAACCAGCAGGACATTGGTCGATCGTCGGGGATCGGAGAACAAGATCACGGGGGGACGACGGTGTTTAGGGTAGTATGGCCAAGGGCGAGAGAGGACGAAGTGGGAGAGGCAGGGGAACGAAGAGGCGGAGGCCGACCATAGCAATCGTCGCATTTATAATATTCTATATATACTAGAATATAAAGTACTCCCTCCGTCCCAAAATAAGTGCACATTTCGCACTTCGAGGAAGTACCGAGAGGGGAGGTGGTGACGTGTTCAGCGGGAGGTACTGACCTTGGACGGCAGTGAACGGCGGCTGCTGAGAGGGGGGGATGGGGAGACAGCACCCTGGATGCCGGCTTCTTGGCAACGCACCCCGAAGGCCCCAAAACAGATCAACTTTATATGGCACTCCCTCCATTCTCTTTGGATAGGAATACTCCGTATTTCCAAAAATCAGATTTTTACAAATGATAGTCCTATTTGCCATTGGTGTGGGCCGTGGCAATAAATGGCACAGATAACAATGAGTATCATGAGTAGAATAGCATTTGACAGAAGGGAAGTTTAAGACTACTGGCTGCATGGTGCAACACTGGCTGGGTTACGCACGGGGTCTGTTATGCAAATCGGTCGTGTCGCTCCTGCACGTCACCTGCATCCGGTCGTGTCGGTTCTGCGCAACACCTCAGCTCGGTTATGCACGGTTCGGCTATGCACCATCCGTTCTGCATGGCGTGTGCAACACTGAATGAGTCGTGTCGATTCAGCATGTACGCACCGTCCGTTCTACTTGATGCAACACCACCGGTTCCAGATGTATGCGTAACCTGAAACCGCTCGTACCCGCACGGAGTCGGTTACACACCTTGATGCTGCAACACCGACTGGGTGGTGCCGATTCGGTGCGTAACCTGCATCCGGTCGTGTTGATCCTGCGCGTAACCTGGATCCGGACATGTTGACAGGAATGCGTAACCTGCCCAGTCTCGGTTATTCTGGGTCTGGGGCCACGTTGCTTAGTGCAACCGCTTTGTTACCCACACATCCATGTGAAAGGTGTCATGGGTGACGCACACAGCACCGCGGTTGCCGCGGGACACGGCGGTCGGCGGGTGGTGTTGAGCCTGCGTAACCAAGATCATTTGGTGTCAGCGCCCGGTGGGTTGCTCACGAGCCTTGGTGCGTGGAGCAATAATGCTAGCGGTTGGGTTACCATAGCATATGCCTTTGATCAAAGCGTGTGTCGTGTATCCCAGGTGTGCACGTGCGTAATCGAGGTGGTGCATGTTTCGCACGCACACCTGACATGCCTGTTGAAGACCTGGGTGGAACAGAGACTTGAAGGAAACCAATAATCATTCATGAAAAATATAATAAATGATTGGGACTCGTTTGAAAAATCAAATAGGAGTACTCAGCAATAATTTACTTAACCATTTTCAATTGGTTACACACGGTCCCTGTGTCGTGTTCTGTCATGTTGTGTCGTGTGTACAGTACACTGTACAACCCTCGATAGGACGGGATGGGCCTGCAGGTGTGGGTGATGATGATGGGGTGACGTGCACCTGCAAACAAATGGATTTAAAAATAAATATGGGCCTGCTGGGACCCAAACACCACATTTGCAGGCACCACCAAGCCGCCGTGCCGGCCATCTCATGCCGCCACGCCGGGCCGGCCGTGCCGGCGGCCGTGACGGAGGCTGCCGCGCTGGAGCCCCCGAGGCGGCCGTGACGGAGGCTGCCCCCGAGCCGGAGGCTCTGTACGTAGGAATTCTTGAATTTCACTTACTGACAGGAGGATTAGTAAAATTCTTCGCATGATGAAGCTGGATCTTGATGAAGTCGATTTTCCCGTTCACTCAATCCAGTTCTTGAAGGAGGCGGGTTCTCTTAATTTATAAAGCTTCAAGTTTTTCCTCAGAGATTGCCGACAGTAGATTGAGAGTTGGAGACCTTGTTCTTGCCTTGACGGTCGCGCTTGCTGATTCGCACCAATGGCACTGATATACGTCACAATGGTCTCCACATCCTCACGATTTGGAGGCTAAAGATGGAATGAGAAAATCTATCAGAGAAGTTTTTGAACTGAGGAAGAAGAAGAAGAAGCAATCACGCATGTACAGCCTGTCGGTTTACCCTATCTATGTGACGATCTTGTTGCTAAAAGGCCGCTACAAGGATGTTCAGTCAAAAGAAACAAAGAAGGAGCGTTGGGAACCATCATGGAGTAGCGCTTACATTAAAGATAAAAGGCATTCAAGGTCTTAACAAGTTCAGGTTTACAGTGCCCATCGGCTGATTTCAAGCTATACTATTCATCTATTCCTAGGAGAGATGGGACCGAGTGGAATTAGCAGCTGAGGCATCGTCAGGCGTTGCGGATGCTGATGGAGACGCTGCTGGAAGGCCCCCATTCAGCGTCAGGCACGAAGAGGAACTGCTTGGCCTCGTAGCCCTCCAGCAGGCGGATGCACGGGGCCGTCCCCGCCAGTGACAGCGAGCCGGGCTCGCTGCCACGCACCTCCATCTTGTAGTTGATCTGGATGTTACCCTTGGGGCACGGGCCGAGGCAGACCAGCGACAGTGACCGCCCGGTCAGGACGCCGCCGCCGTTGAGCAGCAGGAACACGCTGCCCATGCCGGCCTGCACCAGCACCCGGAACGGCTCGCCCTTGCGGAGCGTCACCGTCGTAGCCTCGAGGTAGGTGATGGAGGCGGCCGCGTCGTTGTGGTCGTCGAGGACGTGCCTATACAATAGCAAGCCGCGGTAGCTGCAGCCTCTGACAGGGCAGACGAACGGCGCAAGCAGGCACGTCTCCTCGTGGCGGCGCTTGTCGATCATCTTGATGACTTCGCGACAGCCGTACTTGTGGAACTTGCAGACGCTGTTCATCTCGGCGAGCACATGCTCCATCGCGCGGCACTGGACGTCGACAATGGGCTCTTCGTAGCACCAGCACTTGCGGTTGATGCGGACGCAGCATCGGGCGCACGTAGTGTGGCCATTATTGCACTGCAGTGAACAGAATACAGTAAAAATTAGGATACATGCACCACGCCGTACAAATCATAGTTGAAACAGCATAGTAGTAGCTGTGGTACTAGAGGGCGCCGGTGTGCTTACCATGAACACCTGGGACTCGAAAGGCATGAAGCAGATGACGCAATAGACGGAGCGAGCATCCGGACCTAACCAGATGGTCTTTTCCATCTCTTCGCCATCGCATCTCCTCCTCGATGGGGCCGCGGCCGGCGTCACCATGGTCTTCTTGGCGGTCCTACTATTCATCTCTGATCTGATGCAAAACGGTTCAACGGATGCATAAACTAGTTACTGGTCTATTGACGGTGGTGATGGGAAACGGCTACTTGGTACAGCTGTGGTTGCGGCTGCTGGTGGAGCGGATTCTCCGGTAGAGCTGAAACTCTTTTAAAAAATGTTTGGCAAAACAGCTTCTCCTGGCTGTGTCACAGGGATAAGAGGTGAAATACCCTTCCCTTTTTTCTTTTTTTTCCTATTTCTTTTTTATTTTCCTTTTTTCTTTCTTATTATTTCCCCTTTTCCCTCCCCTTCTTTTTTGTCTCCTTTTCTTTCCTATTTCCTTATCCTTATCCTCGTTCCTAACCTTACTGTCCCTGTAGCGGCGGGCGGCCATCTCCTCCCCGCAGGGCCATGCCCAAGACGCCGCCGGCGGCCACCGCCTCCCGGCGCCGCGCCCCTGCCACCCGCGACCCCCGGAGCTCCCCGCCGGCCGCCTCCACCTGCGGCACGGAGCTCGACCGTCCGCCGCGGTGCTGCCCTGTGACCGCCGCCGGCCCTCCAGCCTCCGCGTCCCCCGCGCATGAGCCGCCGCCCTCCAGTTCTGCCTCCGGCCCGCCCTCCCCCGCGCCGTCCGTCGACCTCATCTCCCTCGTGCCACGTCAGCCTCTAGCTCCGCCATCATCCGTCTGCCACCCACTAGGTATGCCACCACCGGCCACCTCTCCTCTGCCCCGTCACGGTCCTCTGCTCCGTCGCCGCTTCCTCTGCCCCCTCGGTGCGTGGGCCACTCCCCTGAGGGCAAATGAAGGAAAAAGGGGGTGGAGCTGCGGGAGGAGCTGAGGAAGCTACGTTTTTGCAGCTCCCGCCCGGTGGAACCGCTACAGAGAGCGGGATTTCCGACCGCTTCCGCGTTTGCAGCCCGTTTGGTAGGGTTTCACCAAAAACAGATTCCAAAGCTGCACAAGAATCCCTACCAAACACACCCTAAGCTAGCGAATCACCCAATAAACTTGCGAGCGAGTTGCAGATCATGGATTGTTACCACTAGACGCGAAGCGCAGTGGAAGTAGTCGATCGGATCGTCTCCTCCTCGTCCTCCCCGCGGTCACCACTCACCACCTCGGATCACCGTAGCCGAGTAGCGCAGCAGGTAAGTAGGTCCTCCACGGAGTCGACACAGGGCGGCATGAGGCCGGGGGGGGAAGCTGCGGCTACGGTGGGCCAGATGCTTTGTATATATATATGCTGAGCTAACGGGCTTTCAGCATAAAGGCATAGTTGGCCAAATCCCTCAAGGAGGAATTATCATTTGGTGGGAATGAGATCCTCTGGGGTAGTAGTTGGAATTATCATTTGGGGTAGAAGCCCCTGGAGACGTCCGATGCAGAAGTGATGGTTAGGATTCATTGGTACAGTCTATTTATGAAAATGCTACATGACCCTGTGCATTCTATTTATGAAACTGTGCCCATGACCTTGTGCATTGAGAGTGACAGGGTCATCATGCTGAAAATCTGATGCAACGGACTTGGTAAGTGTGCACACTGCCATGAGACTGGTCTGAGGTACTCCCTCCGTCCTTGATTAATGGTCGCCGGAGCCACAAACCGGTTACCATATACAATTGCAAAAAGACAGGATCACACATACAAGGAGTGCTTAAGTAGGGGTTAGTTTTCCAGTAGGCCCTTAATAAATAGTGTAACAGATGGATTCTAGGCGTTGAAATGCACTCATCTCAGTTGGTTTGTGCTCCTAGTCCAGTGGATGGGGCCTGCCAGATCTATCCTCCGTGGCCTCAAAATTTTGCCCAGTTTTTTGGTTCAGAGGAGAAACGACATCTAATTTGCAAGCTAGGTACTCCTATATGGAGGGAAGTAATGTTGTAGTACTCCGTACAGGTTGGGGGTGGGAAACTGGGAACCGAGGTTGGGTTTAAGCTGTGATATTTTATTTTTCTTTTTGACCCGTGTGTGGTGGTGAGGCCTCCAGGTGGTCGGAAAAAATGGGTCTGGCTGTGAGGCAGGCGCCGCTGCTCATTAGATTCGTCGTGCAAATCACTACTCCCTCCGTCCCAATTTATGTGCACATGCGATGTTCAAAAATTATGCTCATTTTAGATTCGTCACGCAAAGTTACACTCATCTGAAAAATGTTTTGCAAATAAATTTCATTTAGTACTCCATTCATAGAAGATTCCCTAGACCTAAATTTTTTTCCTGCGTTTCCAAACACGGTCTAGGCGAGAAGGGAGCGACTATTTTTAAGAGCAAGTTTTTTTTTGAAAGAAGGGCTGGAGCACTGCCATATCATTTAAGGAGAAGAAGCATGCAACGGTTTACAGAGTTGTGATTACATATAAGAAACTAGAGAAACACCACTCGAAAAGAAAGAGCGACATCATTGAAAAACAAAATCAGGCTCTGCTCCACCGCAGGCATCCCTGCGAAGCTTCATGTCCTCTTTGATAATTTCGCCCGCGGCGGGCTGGGATGCGCATTGAGGTGGCGCACCTTTGGTGGTGGGTCCCGCCGGATTTAATGCACCGCAGCTGGAGTACTTGGAAGAGAGAGAATGACATCGCACCCCTATCAGAGCAAGGTCAATAGTTGAGCCAAGCACTTGGCTGGTAGTCAAGATATTAGAGTCAAGTCCTACTACAACAACACTAGTTTCTCTCTCTCTCTCTCTCTCTCCGGACGTAGAGACCTTGACAGGAATGCGTAACCTGCCCGGTCTCGGTTATTCTGGGTCTGGGTCACGTTGCTTAGCGTAACCGCTTGGTTACCCACACGTCCATGTGAAAGGTGGCATGGGTGACGCACGCAGCACCGCGGTTGCCGCGGGACACGGCGGTCGGCGGGTGGTGTCGAGCCTGTGTAACCGAGATCATTTGGTGTCAGCGCCCGGTGGATTGTTCACAAGCCATGGCGCGTGGAGCTAAGGCTAGCGGTTGGGTTACCATAGCATATGCCTTTGATCAAAGCTTGTGCCGTGTATCCCAAGCGTGCACGTGAGTAATCGAGGTGGTGCATGTTTCGCACGCACACCTGACACGCCTGTTGAAGACCTGGGTGGAACAGACACTTGAAGGAAACCAATAATCATTCATGAAAAATATAATAAATGATTGGGACTCATTTGAAAAATCAAATAGGAGTACTCAGCACTAATTTACACTTAACCATTTTCAATCGGTTACGCACGGTCCCTGTGTCGTGTTGTGTCGTCTGTACAGTACACTGTACAGCCCTCGACAGGACGGGACGGGACGGGCCTGCAGGTGCGGGTGATGATGGGGTGACGCGCACCTGCAAACAAATGGATTAGAAAATAAATATGGGCCCGCTGGGACCCAAACACCGCATTTGCAGGCGCCACCAAGCCGCCGCACCGGCCGTCTCATGTCGCAAGAAACACATTAAAATGGCATAAAATAAACTAAAACCGACGCACGCATACACCGGAAGTGCGTCAAGACGCGAGCGCGATTCATCAAGGCAGATGCGGCGCGTCTTTTGGTTGCGGCGGATGTGTGTACTCATAAAATTGGTTGCATAGGATCGTCCACGCACTGACGCACAAAACACATATATATTCTGTCAAGCGAGAGTTGCTTACGAAAGTCTTTGCCTGGATCGAAGCGGAGAGAGGATCGAGAGGGCAGTGAAGGAGGAGCTGCGGTCATCGGCGGCACGTTGGGAGTTCAAATCCGGTGTGTGTGTGTGGAGAGAGAGAGAGAGAGAGATGGAAACGATCGTTCCGTGCACCACGAAATAAAAGCACATTCACGAAATTGCCGTGGAGTGCGTACGTAATTGAAACTCTCATGGAAACATATATCCCGTTGGATGGTTACCTTCCAATATGCATAACCTACACCCACTCAATTACAAACCAACATGCGGCAAGCCGGCAACATTCAACCGCCTGGGTTACGTGCAAGGCTTACGTAACCTGGGTGATTACGTAGGAGCCATGCTGTGTGCTGCAAAGTGCAAACGCGGCATGGTACCACACGGACTCGGTCATGTTGATTCTACGTGTTACCTGCACCCGCTCGGTTACGCATGACGGCACAAGCAATGTCTAGTTTATTGATTATTAAGGTTAAAGGGAAACAAACTCAAAATAAAATAACAATTTAACATTGCTCTTTGACACATTACAATCCTGCAGGACTGTTCTTAATTTGTTCTAGATACCTCCGATAGCTCTCCCTATATATATACTCCCTCCGTTCTTAAATATATGCCACCGTTAACTTTTTAATCCAACCTTGTAGGTTTATCGATTTGCAAAAATATTTGCAGAAAAGACGAATAGTCAAACGAACGAAAAGAGTCAATGGTGTCATATATATTTAAGAACGGAGGTAGTAGTACGTATCTCATCAGAATGCATGGAAGTATAGTGGCACCTCCCAACGAGCACCCTCTCTGTAGTCGTAGCGGCACAACGGGCACGTCGTCTTCTAGTTGAACCACTGCGTGATGCATGTCATGTGGAAACGGTGCGCGCACACTCGTAGGGTCTTGACATCTGCACCTGGAGCCATGTCCTCCAGGCAGATCATGCAATTTGGCATGTCCTTGATGCAGTAATCCTTCAGCGGTGTCGCCACGCAGCAGACAAATGTTATTGAGAGCTGGATGCACACCTTGCATCTGAAAACAGAGTTGTCAGGCATGGCAACAGCGCGCTGTGTGAGGCAACCCTCCAGACCAGAAGGCACTGCCATGTCCCAGTCAGGTACGGTTAGACCCACGTAAACATCAAGGTCGTTTAGGTTCTGCATCAAGGAATACCTGATTAGGCTACGACAGGAATTGGGATAGCGAAGTTTCGTAACGCCGGGGTAAGCTAATGGAATTTCAATAATTTTGATGTCTCTGGTCCTGGGGCGAAGCCTTGAGCTCCTCCTTTTGCCTTCAATGTCGATCAAGTCGTGCGTCACCATGACGGTCAGATCAAGCTTGAGTATGCTCGGCCAGAAACCTGGCGGACCGTCAGAGATCACGATTCCCTCCGTCGTCTCGGCCGTGATGTCAAACATTGGCTTGGTGCATTGCACAACCTTGGGATCTGAAAAAATAGAAAAAAGTGTATAATTCATCCCACAAGTCTTGCAAAAGTGTGACATTCAACCATCACGTATCATTTGATGAAAATCAACCCCCTAACTATTTGAACTGGTGCATTTGAACTGGTACTTACATTGCAGACTTCACCATGCATGGAGTCTAAGTCTATTAATTGCTCTCTCATTTATAACTCATCCCTTATAGTTTTTCCAGCATACGCACTATCATTGGACAGAAGTAGAGATATGAATAATTGGACAGGCGGATCGTACCATTTATGACCCTAGAGAGAGTTCCGTTCGCCGAGGTGAGAGCCAGGTGTGGTTCGAGGACCGGTGGATGGTCGCTTCCTGGTGTGATGAGTGATTGACAACGTGGTGTAGACTGATTCTTGGCTAAGTATTGCAGGTGCAGGTTGCGGCTTGACTGGTGCAGGTGCAGGTGAAGAACAAGCGTGAAAGGTCGTTGCCGGTGAGGCCTCCAGGTGTGGAGAAGACAAGTAGGCTTGGTTCGAGGGACCCGGTAGCCAGCGGGGTCAAGTGCGGGCCGCATGGTGGCAAGAACGGCAAGATGAAGTCATGGACGGTTTCTTGGTTGAGCCTCAAAACCAAGGTCGAGCCGGGACTACGTGGGGGCCGAGTCATGAGTGGTGATTGGCGGAGGCTACATCGAGTTCGTGGGGTTTCCGGTGGTTCACCAGAAAACCATTGGGTTCCTTGGTTGATCCACAAAGCCAAGACCGAAGAACCAAAGACGGAGGTGCAACAGCTCCAGACCGGTCTGACCGGTGGGTCTGACCGGTCTGACCGGTGGGTACCGGTCTGACCGGTGAGGAGCACCGGTCTGACCGGTGTGCGACGACGCAATCCGGAATCTTCGAAGCGGAGGACACGCGTCGGGATCGCAAGGCTTGCGTCGAGGCTAAGCAAGTTTGCGGTCGCTGGGCATCCGTCCGATGGAGCGAAGACAAAGATTTCTGAATTCGCCCTTGAGGGGCATGTATCCCTAGTTAGCTAGTAAGGGTATTTTAGTCTTTCGGTTGCCTCCATATAACCCAAGGTGTGAGAGGATGGCAGCCATCTCTTGGAACCCTAGCTCATTTGGTTTTCCTATTTTCCTTCCTATTTTCTTACGATTTTCGTAGGACTAGCTTGAGAGCTTCATGGTGAGATCTTGTGAGAGGGAAGGATGATCGGGCGGCAAGCTAGACCTTGTATGAACCTCTTTGGTATGTATAGATGATTCGGCGTGGTTCCTCAATGCTTGGATGTGTCTTTCCCGTTTCTCCTTTTTGGTGATTTTCGGAGCCCTTTCTTGGCGATTTTCTTGGAGCGATTTCGAGGCCTTTCTCTTTGGAATTTGGTGGGGGATGTATGCATGAACCCTTCGTGGTTCTTTTCCCTTTGATTCCCGTTCCAAATCCGTGAGCAAAGGGGCTCGATTTTGGGGTTTTCGTGGCTCTAGGGTTAGAGGCATTCTTGGTGGGATTTCTTCGATTCCTCTTGATTTGACAAGTTTTGGTGGACAAAATCTTAGCTATGGAGTACCCATGAGGTGTTCCTACTATCCCCAAAGTCTTGTGCAAAACCGTGGAGCGAATCGGGAGATCGGGAGTTGGATTTGGGGGAGTTGACTCGCGGGCGCTGTTCATCCCGAGCTGCCCAGGCACGACCGGTCTGACCGGTGCTCTTGACTGGTCTGACCGGTGCTAGCCCTTGGTGGGTTTTTGTCTCGGGGAATAGCCTTGTCCGTGTGGTTTTGTCCCGTGGTCCTGCTGATCAGTTCTTGGCGTGTTTGGAGTTGTTTTGCGAGGTTTTGTGAGGGGTTCCTCTTCCTCACAGGTTGTGTTTCGTGGTGGTTTTTGTTCCAGGGCCTAGAGGAGTCACTGAGGCTTCCTGGAACGTTTGCTGTGCCACTGCTGTAGCCACCGGCCTGACCGGCACTGTCCACCGGTCTGACCGGTGTCACCGGTCTGACCGGCGTAGGCCATCAGTCTGACCGGTGTAGCACAGGCAGCAAGCCGTGCAAGTTTCCGCTGTGTGGTTTGGTGAGTTTTGGCTCGGAAGGTTGAGTGTTGGTTCCTAGGACCAGTAGCACTCCAGTGGCTGTGTGGTCTTGACCAACTTGGGTAGTTGAGTCGGAGACGTGAGTTGGAAGCCGTGTTCGTCTTGTTGGAGTTCTCATCTCCTTCGAGAAGAATTTTTATCGGCTCCCATTCACTCCCCCCCTCTCTGGTTCGCCTAATCGGTCCTTCAATTGGTATCAGAGCCGGTTCGGGTCTTTATTGACTCTTACCAGTCTAAGATCCAAAGATGGCGTACCAGGAACGGGGTTCGGGTCCTCCGCACTTCGATGGGAAGAACTACCAGATGTGGCAAAGGTGGATGGCGGCGTTCCTCCGCGGAAAGGGTCAGATCCTTTGGGATGTCACGGTGAACACAACTTATGTTCATCCGATGAACTTCTTTGCTCCAGGATCAAGGGATATGTTCGAAGCCAACAACAAGGCTGTCGACTACTTGTTTCGTGCTCTGTGTCAGCCTGAATTCGATCGGGTTCAGACAGAGGACTTAGCTTGTAGGATTTGGGAGCAGTTGAAGGATGCTCATGCTGGGAATGCTCAGGTTCAGGCTCGGATGTACGCGACTTACCGGAGAGAGTACGAGAACTTCACTCATCTCCCCGGCGAGTCCGTCGATGCCCTTTTCCAGCGATTTACGGTCGTTGTGAACAACATGAGAGCCAATGTGGACGTCCTCCCATACAATGATCATGATAGAGCCGTGAAGCTCTTGCACTCGTTGGATCGTACCGTATGGGACGGGAAGTTTGAGGCTATTGTTGAGTCCGAGAAGTATGACATCGTGACAGTGAACGAGCTGTTCTCGAAGCTCAAGTCGGCTGAGTTGGACCGTGGTATGACAGCCAAGATCGAGAGCCCGACTGATTCTCATAGTCTCGCTCTCGTTAGTGGCAAAGGAGCTAAGTCTAACGCTAACGCATCCTCCAAGATGTACTCTCTGTCTTCTTTGATGTCTTTGCCAGACGAGGAGTTCGACGTGCTTGGAGAGGACGAGCTGACGTTGCTGACTAGGCGGTTCGAGAGGCTGCACGAGAATCGGGTGAACACGAGGAGGACAGCACGGACGTGCTTTCAGTGCGGCAAGCCAGGACACTTCGTCGCCGACTGCCCTAAGAAGACGGAGAACAAGGACGGCTACAAGGACGGCTACAGGCACCGATCGAGCAAGGATGGCAAGTACCGATCGAGGCGCGATCACAAGCACAAGAACAAGCACAAGGACGAGCGACGGTCGAGGAAGAAGGATGGTGGCGGTAGGAAGGCCCGAGCAATGGTCGGAGCGAGCGACGTCGACTCCAGCTCCGCCTACTCTTCCTCGAGCTCGAGTAGCAGTGAAGATGAAGGTGATCGGCGCAAGAACAAGAAGTCATCCAGGAACTTGAGCGGGTTGAGCTGCTTCGCGGGAGATGGCTTCTGTGGCATGGCCCGTAGCTCCGGCAGCAAGAAGAGCCACCAGAGTGACTCGGACTCTGACTCCGAGGATGAGGTATGTGATGAGCTCTCTTCTTTGCGCAAGGAGAATGATGAGTTGGTTGACTTGCTTGATAACCGCGATCACATGCTTAGAGAGGCCAAGAAGATGAGGAAAGAACTTAGGGCCTCACTAGAAGATGCTAGGAACCGTGTGGCTGAGCTAGAAACCCAGAACCTAGATGCTAAGCTTGAGATTGATTCGCTTAAGGCTTCTCCTGTGGTTTCTGATAAGATTGATTGCTGTGATTGCTCTGTGTACCTAGCTGATCTTACTGCTCTTAAGGATAAGCATGCTTCTACTTGTGATGAACTAGATATGCTTAGGGTTGAAGTGGCTGAGCTTAAGTCTAGACCTGATTTGCTAGGTGCTTGCACTTCTTGCCCTGTTTTGCATGGAAAAATTGATGAGATGCATGCTTACACTGTTTCGCTTGAGGCTAAGTTGAAAGAGCCTATTCCCACTTCTTGCTCTACTTGTGAATTGCATGCGGTTAAGAATTTGGAGCTTGCACATTATGTTGATCGCTTGCAGGATGAGAATGATGAGCTGAGAAAATGTATGAGCTGGTTGTCGGGTCAGGAGCCTCAGCTTGGTATCATGATAGCGGCTTTCAAACGCTATGATGGTCAGGCACTTGGGGCTGACAAGCTTGGAGAGAACTGTGGTGAGGGAGTTGAGAGAGTTGGAGAGATTCCTATCCCACCACCAAACAGACACAAGAACAAGTTTGAGCCCAAGCCTAACCATCTCAGAAACAAACTTGACACTACTCCAGATCCACCCATATTCCCTCACCCAACAAATGATTTTCAGAAACTGGTGAAGTTTGTGAGCCCAAAGGGAGGTGAGGAAGGAGAGAAGAAGGGTGAGAAGCTGAGTGGGCAGCCCCAACCCAAGCCTAAGCCTAAGCCACAGCCCATAAAGTTCCATTGTGGGTATTGTGGGAGAGATGGTCACAAGGATGAGTTTTGCTTCAAGAGGAAGCGTGAGGAGAGAATGGCTAGAGAGTGGGCTAACAAGGACAGGTACCACCCCTCTAATGGTGTACCTGAGCCTCGTATGCAGATGCCCAGGGCCAAGGCGATTGTGAGGACAGTTCCGGCTTGGGGAGACCGGAAGGCTGCAGGTGCTGCTGCTGGCCGAGCTACACCGGTCAGACCGGTGCAGGTCTGGGCAGACAGCGAGTCGGGTTTCGTGCTCGTGGGGATGCTCGGTTTGGTTCTGGAGGTCGTGGTTCTGGTGGTTGGTCTTGAAAGTTTGCAGGTGGTCAGTTTGCTAGGCGTTCTCCACCTCGTGCTCAATACGGGGGTGGGAGGAGTCGTAGCTTTGAGATGGAGAGGAGGAACGATCCACGGTTTCCCTTTCGTGGCTTTCGTCCTCCTCCAGCTAGAGAGGGTTGGTTCCCTCGTGGTGGTTACCGTGGTGGTAGCTTTGATAGGCGTGATGATTTGGTTTGTGCTAACCTCACTTTGGAGCAAATGGCTCAGCACTGGTTTTACTCTTTTGGTACTAACCCCAGTGCTGAGTCGTTTGTTCACTCACGTGCTCGCTTTTGAATTTCAGGTGGGAGACTTGAAGAACATTTGGTTGATTGACTCCGGTTGCTTGAGGCATTTGACCGGAGACAAGGGGTGGTTCTCAAGTCTCGTCCCGGTGGTGACAAAGAAGTACATCACCTTTGGGGACAATGGGCGAGGGCGTGTGCTATCAGAAGGTGAGATTAAGGTAAGTGACAAGATCACTCTCAGGCGTGTTGCTCTTGTTCAATCGCTTGGATACAATTTGCTTTCTGTGTCCCAGTTGTTGGATGAGGGTTTTGAGGTGTTGTTTCGGCCTGGTGGTTCTCGGATTTTAGATTCTCGGGGGGGATCTTGTTTGCATGGTCGTTCCCGAGGGTCAAGTGTTCCGAGCTGATTTTTCTCAGTCTTCTGGTGTGGAGCGTTGCTTCTTGGCTGGTTCTTCGAGTGAGTTGTGGAAGTGGCATAGGAAGTTGGGTCACTTGAGCTTTGACCTTTTGTCTCGCTTGAGTAAACTCAATTTGGTCCGAGGATTGCCACGGTTGAGGTTTGAGAAAGACTTGGTTTGTGCGCTGTGTAGGCATGACAAGATGGTAGACTCTTCTCACCCGCCTCTCACCGATGTGATGACTGAGCGTCCATGCGAGCTGCTCCATATGGACCTTGTTGGCCCAGCTCGTGTGCGATCTGCGGGTGGGAAGTGGTATGTCCTTGTTGTGGTGGACGACTACTCTCGGTATGCGTGGGTGTTCTTTCTTGAGGAGAAAGGGGAGACGTTTGGTTTTGTTCGAGATCTTGTCTTGAGGTTAAGAAACGAGAGTAACGGAGATGCCATACGAGCGATCCGCAGTGACAATGGCTCAGAATTCAAAAACTCTCGCTTCGAAACCTTTTGCCATAACTTGGGTCTTGAACATCAGTTTTTGAGTCCGTATACGCCTCCCCAGAATGGCGTGGTGGAAAGGAAAAACAGGACCTTGTGCGAGATGGCTCGGATGATGCTCGACGAGCATAGGACTCCGAGAAGGTTCTGGGCTGAGGCGGTCAATACCGCGTGCCATGTGTCGAACAGGATCTACTTCAGGGTCCATAAGAAGAAAACCTGTTACGAGTTGATGCACGGTCGCACACCCAAGGTGAGTCACTTCCATGTCTTTGGTTGTAAATGCTTCATTCTGAAGAAAGGGAAGAAGTTGGACAAGTTCGAGGCTAGGTCTGTCGATGACATTTTCTTTGGTTATGCATCTCATTCAAGAGCATTTCGTGTGCTCAATCTTGAAACTAACCAAATCGTGGAGACTTGCGAGGTAACCTTCGACGAGACACAGCCACGTAGTCAGCTTGTTTTTGAGTGTGCAGGTGACGACGAACTTGGCGAGGAGATCTTTCAGGAGGAGGAGCATGAACATGGAGATGATGAAGATGGCGGTGTGATGCCCGCGGTTGAACATGTACCTACTACTTCGACGACGATCGAGAATGGACCCTCTCCCACACCTACAACGACAAACCCAGATCAAGGCGAAGCTGCTGTTGAGGGGGAGGTAGCATCAAGGCGAGAACCTCCCCAGCGAGTGCAAGTGGATCACCCAGCTTCGAGAATCATCGGCGACATGAATGAACGTACTACACGGTCGAGGGTTCGGAACAATTCTCATTTCGCTCATGCTGCTTTTGTTGCCACCTTTGAGCCCAAAGACATTGGACACGCGTTATCTGATCATAATTGGGTTAACTCGATGCTTGAGGAGTTGGAGAATTTTGAGAGGAACCAAGTTTGGGTGTTGGTTGACCCTCCTCCAGGGTGTAAGCCGATTGGGACAAAATGGGTGTGGAAAAATAAAGAGGGAGAGAAAGGAGAAGTGGTGAGGAACAAGTCGAGACTTGTTGCTCAGGGGTACAGTCAGAAAGAGGGGATCGACTACGAGGAGACTTTCGCTCCTGTAGCTCGTTTGGAGGCGATCAGGATCCTTCTAGCCTTTTCCGTGGCTAAAGGGTTCAAGTTGTACCAGATGGATGTGAAGAGTGCTTTCCTGAATGGTGTGTTGGAGGAAGAGGTGTTTGTGAGGCAACCACCAGGGTTTGAGAGTGAGAAGTACCCCCACCGGGTGTACAAGTTGAGGAAGGCGCTGTATGGGTTGAAGCAGGCGCCTAGAGCTTGGTATGGTAGGTTGAGGGGGTTCCTGTTTGAGAGAGGGTTTGAGATGGGGAAGGTCGACCAGACCTTGTTTCTCCTCAGGCAGGGCAGAGATATCCTAATTGTGCAGGTATACGTGGATGATATTGTCTTTGGTGGCTCGTCTAACTCTCTTGTTGCAAGGTTTGCAGAAGACATGAGCAGGGAATTTGAGATGAGCATGATGGGCGAGTTGCAGTTCTTCCTCGGGCTACAAATCAAGCAATCAAAGGAAGGAACATTTGTACACCAAGCTAAGTACACCAAGGACATTGTGAGGAAGTTCAAAATGGAGGACTCCAAGGCTATGGCAACGCCTATGAGTACGACTACAGCTCTTGATGCGGACGAGGAAGGTGAACACGTGGACCAGAAGGAGTACCGGAGCATGATCGGGTCACTCCTCTACTTGACGGCGACGAGGCCGGACATCCAATTCTCGGTGTGTCTGTGCGCTCATTTTCAAGCATCTCCGAGGACTTCACATCGGCAAGCAGTCAAGCGCATTTTCAGGTATTTGGGACACACTCCCGACTTCGGCCTTTGGTACTCTGCGTCTTCTTCTTTGGCGCTTCATGGATTTTCAGACGCGGACTTTGCCGGGTGTCGGTTGGATAGGAAGTCCACTTCTGGGACTTGCCAGTTCTTGGGTTCTTCTTTGGTATCTTGGTCTTCCCGCAAACAGTCGAGTGTTGCTCAATCCACTACCGAGGCAGAGTATGTGGCCGCAGCTAGTTGTTGCTCTCAGCTCCTTTGGATCACATACACCATGAGTGACTTTGGTGAGGAGTATACCCATGTCCCACTTCAATGTGATAGCACCAGTGCCATAAGCGTTGCAAAGAACCCAGTGCTCCATTCCAAAACCAAGCACATAGAAGTGAGGTATCATTTTCTGAGAGACAACGTAGAGAAAGGGAAGATAGCTTTGATCCATGTACCCACACATGACCAACTAGCCGATATTTTCACCAAACCCCTAAATCAAGCAACTTTCACTCGTTTGCGGGGGGAGCTTGGTGTTTGTTTGATTTCTTGAGTTGGCGTGTGGGAGCTCCTTTGTAGCATATGTATAGCTTTCCTTTGTGCATTTCTTGCATTTGGCATGGCATATGTAACATGATGTATAGGCATCTTTGTATCTTAGGTTGCATGCATTTTGTATCATATGCATTGTTTAGGAAAGGCTTCTCCTATATACATTGATCACCATGGAATGACATATATGTCTTTGTGAGCTAATTTGGTAAGCTATGGTTAGTTTGGCTTAGCTCTTGATAATCTTGGTTTATATCCATGGTTGATGGCTATGTTTTTGAAAAATTTCATATATATGCTCTCTTGTGAGTAAATGCCTTTACATGATCTTGACATATTTTAGTGGCTTGGCTATGCTTAATTTGTGGTTGGATAGCTTATTTTGATCATATGGGGCCAAAGGCTCATTTGCCATCATGAATGTTTAGCCCCCATGCTTCATCTTGTGGAGGGGCATAAGTTCCTTTTTGTCGCAAAGACATTTCATGTACCAATTATAAATCTGAAAATGAAATGTAAATTGCTTGAAAAATGTGCTCCCATGTCATATGTGCTAATTTTAATTTGCTCTTGGTGCTAAATCGTTGCATGATGCCTACCAATGAGAAGTCTCATATATAGAAGTAGCCACATGGCTCGGTGGCTTTGACATGACATGAGGTGCTTGTGGGTGTTTATGATGGTCTTATGCTTAGAATGGTTGTCCTAGCATGAAGTTTGTGTGGCTTTGCCATTTTGACATGTTTTGCTCATGTTTAGGACTTTGCTCATGAGAGGGTGATTTTTCGCAAAATTGCTCAATTCTATCTTAGCTTCGCCCAATGGTTGTGAAACTTGGTGATCATGAAGTTTATGTCATTACGAAGCTATAGAGTATCTAACTTGCTCGTTTGGACATGTGTAGCATCCTATGTTGAATTTTGTCTATTTGAGAAGCCCTAGGTTGCATTTTTTGCATTTTTGGCTTGATTCATGCATTGTGCATTGTCAATAAGGGGGAGAAGTTTGAGCATGTTTTGGCCTACTGAATGCATTTGGAAGGTTTTCAGGTGGTTTCGAGCCATTTTTGGGCTCTGTTGTGCACCGGTCTGACCGGTTGAGGTCACCGGTCTGACCGGTCAGAGTGCTGGTCCTGTTCACATGTTGCGCACCGGTCCGACCGGTGGTGTCGACCGGTCTGACCGGTCAGAGCTGAGCTGATGCAGCTGCTCTGTTTCGTCAAGTGGTATGCATGCATTCGACCAGGGGGAGATGCATTGGTTCAGGGGGAGTTTGCATGTGTGCAGGGGGAGCTCTTTGTGGTTTTTCGAGCTTTGGATTGGTGGCTTGTGCTCTTTGCTTGAGCATGTTTTTGTCTCGGATGTGTCGAGCCGTTGCCCTTGCCTAAGGGGTCCGAGACTTGGCTTCTTCAAGTGATCTTGCTCTTTGCCTTTTCTTTGGCTTTCGATCGCTTGTTGGAGTTTCTTTTAGTCATTTCTTTTCTTTTCCTTTTCTCTTGGTTACCAAAACGTGTGTGTTGTCAATGCACTCATCAAGGGGGAGATTGAGAGCCAGGTGTGGTTCGAGGACCGGTGGATGGTCGCTTCCTGGTGTGATGAGTGATTGACAACGTGGTGTGGACTGATTCTTGGCTAAGTATTGCAGGTGTAGGTTGCGGCTTGACTGGTGCAGGTGCAGGTGAAGAACAAGCGTGAAAGGTCGTTGCCAGTGAGGCCTCCAGGTGTGGAGAAGACAAGTAGACTTGGTTCGAGGGACCCGGTGGCCAGCGGGGTCAAGTGCGGGCCGCATGGTGGCAAGAACGGCAAGATGAAGTCATGGACGGTTTCTTGGTTGAGCCTCAAAACCAAGGTCGAGCCGGGACTACGTGAGAGCCGAGTCATGAGTGGTGATTGGCGGAGGCTACACCGAGTTCGCGGGGTTTCCGGTGGTTCACCAGAAAACCATTGGGTTCCTTGGTTGATCCACAAAGCCAAGACCGAAGAACCGAAGACGGAGGTGCAGCAGCTCCAGACCGGTCTGACCGGTGGGTCTGACCGGTCTGACCGGTGGGTACCGGTCTGACCGGTGAGGAGCACTGGTCTGACCGGTGTGCGACGACGCAATCCGGAATCTTCGAAGCGGAGGACACGCGTCGGGATCGCAAAGCTTGCGTCGAGGCTAAGCAAGTTTGCGGTCGCTGGGCATCCGTCCGATGGAGCGAAGACAAGGATTTCCGAATTCGCCCTTGAGGGGCATGTATCCCTAGTTAGCTAGTAAGGGTATTTTAGTCTTTCGGTTGCCTCCATATAACCCAAGGGGTGAGAGGATGGCAGCCATCTCTTGGAACCCTAGCTCATTTGGTTTTCCTATTTTCCTTCCTATTTTCTTAGGATTTTCGTAGGACTAGCTTGAGAGCTTCATGGTGAGATCTTGTGAGAGGGAAGGATGATCGGGCGACAAGCTAGACCTTGTATGAACCTCTTTGGTATGTATAGATGATTCGGCGTGGTTCCTCAAGGCTTGGATGTGTCTTTCCCGTTTCTCCTTTTTGGTGATTTTCGGAGCCCTTTCTTGGCGATTTTCTTGGAGCGATTTCGAGGCCTTTCTCTTTGGGATTTGGTGGGGGATGTATGCATGAACCCTTCGTGGTTCTTTTCCCTTTGATTCCCCTTCCAAATCCGTGAGCAAAGGGGCTCGATTTTGGGGTTTTCGTGGCTCTAGGGTTAGAGGCATTCTTGGTGGGATTTCTTCGATTCCTCTTGATTTGACAAATTTTGGTAGACCAAATCTTAGCTATGGAGTACCCATGAGGTGTTCCTACTATCCCCAAAGTCTTGTGCAAAACCGTGGAGCGAATCGGGAGATTGGGAGTTGGATTTGGGGGAGTTGACTCGCGGGCGCTGTTCATCCCGAGCTGCCCAGGCGCGACCGGTCTGACCGGTGCTCTTGACCGGTCTGACCGGTGCTAGCCCTTGGTGGGTTTTTGTCTCGGGGAATAGCCTTGTCCGTGTGGTTTTGTCCCGTGGTCCTGCTGATCAGTTCTTGGCGTGTTTGGAGTTGTTTTGCTAGGTTTCGTGAGGGGTTCCTCTTCCTCACAGGTTGTGTTTCGTGGTGGTGTTTGTTCTAGGGCCTAGAGGAGTCACTGAGGCTTCCTGGAACGTTTGTTGTGCCGCTGCTGTAGCCACCGGCCTGACCGGCACTGTCCACCGGTCTGACCGGTGTCACCGGTCTGACCGGCGTAGGCCATCGGTCTGACCGGTGTAGCACAGGCAGCAAGCCGTGCAAGTTTCCGCTGTGTGGTTTGGTGAGTTTTGGCTCGGAAGGTTGAGTGTTGGTTCCTAGGACCAGTAGCACTCCAGTGGTTGTGTGGTCTTGACCAAATTGGGTAGTTGAGTCGGAGACGTGAGTTGGAAGCCGTGTTCGTCTTGTTGGAGTTCTCATCTCCTTCGAGAAGAATTTTTATCGGCTCCCATTCACTCCCCCCCTCTCTGGTTCGCCTAATCGGTCCTTCACGAGGCAGCCATGCAAGGCTCGCGGCTCACCAAGGACAGCGGCGGCGCGGAGCAAAAGATAGTACTAGAGTCGCAGACCTGCACTGCACGTGTGTGTATCGAAAGGTTAGAGGTTCTCGGCCGGTGTAGATCCATATCCAATTGTCCAACAATACAGTAGTGATTACAAATTAAAAGGGATCAACGGTCGGGAATTGATCACGTTGACAGAGAGTGGGTACTCGAGGCGAGAACTCACCGAAACCAGCAGGATGTTAGTCGATCGTCGGGGATTAGAGAACCAGATCACGGGGGGACGGCGGCATTTAGGGTAGTCTGGCCAAGGGCGAGAGAGGACAAAGTGGGAGAGGCAGGGGCACGAAGAGGCGGAGGCCGACCATAGCAATCGTCGCGTTTATAATATTCTATATATACTAGAGTATAAAGTATATAGTAGTACATGATGACAGATCCCATCCGTCTCGCCGCATTGTGCACACTGACTGTATATATGCGTCAACTGCCATAGAACTTTGTATCCTTCCTATTTTATAGGATGTCTCCGAAGAGACGCCATATGGAGTATATTACTAGCCGACCTGTGGTTTGGTTACACGCTACTTGTACTCCCTCCGTAGACACCATGGCTCATGCGTAACCTCCTAGGCGAGGGTTATGCAGGTTCAACATGACCCAGTCGGTGTCGGTGGTGTAGCAGGAGCAGGAGCCGTGCAGCATGGATGGTGCGTAACCGAATGGGTGTAGGTTACTCGCAGAATCGACAGGACCGGGTGCACATCATGGATGGTGCGTAACCAGGTCTACGTGCGTAACCCAGTCGGTGTTGTAGGAACCACGCAGAATAGATGGTGCGTAACCCTACCGACCGGGGGCAGGAGCCAAATGAACTGGGGGTTCGACACGACACGACCCGCCGTGTTGCACGGCAACCGCAATGAAGCGTGCGTAACCCAGGCGGTTATCACAGAAACCTGCACCGCGTCGGTACACATGACACACCCCATCATGAAGGTGCGTAACCTAGTGCGTGCTCAACCGCAGAGTCGGTGTTGCATCAAGTAGCATGGAAAAAAAATTTTGTTCAGGGAATCTTTCATGCATGGAGTACTAAATTTTGTCTCGTGATTTTGCACGGAGTTGTGAAAATAGTTTTGCAAACTGACTTTATTTAATACTCCCTCCATTCCTTTATATAAGCAATTTGTGTCTAAATATAAGCATTCCTAGGGATAGGACAAAATTAAATGGGGTTGGTGGGTAGGTAGAGAGTTGGTGGGTAGTGTAAAATGAGGGGTATAGATGTCATTTCCTTCCACAGTTATTTGTTGAGTTTGAACCCTCGGAATGCTTATATAAAGGAACGGAGGGCCCGCCGTCGCCTCCTCGATCCCCCCACCTCCTCCGCCACCACCACCGGCGACCTCCCTCTCCCCTCGGTAGGCCCGGATCCGGCGCGTGGCGGCCTCTCCCTCGGGATTCCAGCGGCGACGCGGGGTGGTGGGGACCGCGGCGGAGCGGGAGGCGGCCTCCCCGGAGAGGGTGCGAGGCGAGATCCGTCCCCGACGGGCGGAGCAAGGGCGCGATGCGAGGCGGGAGGAACAGCGGCGCGACCTCCCTCCTCTGCCCTCTCCCTCCCATCGAGATCCGGTGCGGAGAAGCTCAAAGCACAATGCGAAATCATCTTGACTTCTTTGCCTGTACAAAGCTGTTCCAAATCCAATCTGCTTCTGTAATAATACCCTCAGAATAATGTAGAGGCGATATGCCCTTCTTGATAAATTTCTTGATTAAGTCGGATTTGAATTTAATTTTCTTTAGCACTACAGCCTTCACAGATTCCTTTGAAGCCTCTGGTATCTTAAACTTAGGCTTCTAAGCCTTCACAGCTTCCTTTGAAGCCTAGGTTTAAGATACCAGAGCCTTCAAAGAAAGCTGTGAAGGCTGCAGCGCTAAAGAAAAATTAAATTAAAATCTGACTTAATCAAAAAAGTTTTCAAGAAGGGTGTATCGCCTCTACAATATTACGAGGTATTATTATAGAAGCAGATTGGAACAGCTTTGTCTAGGCAAAGAAGTCAGAAGAATTTTAGAACTGTAGCAAAGAGTAGAGTAGCCGGGTACAAGTGAGGTGGGAAGATACCACACCTCCAACTACAGGTGAAACCGTATCCAAAAACCCTAGGTACGAGGAGGTGCTCCAGCGCACTGTAAGATAACAAAATGACACACTAATGTTGTTCATCGACCAGTACTTATAAGCAAGTTACTAACAACATATTGTACCCTTGCAGCGTAAGTTTCCTCTGAACATTCACAGAGCCGGTGTCCTTCGCCAAACCAGGAAGATGTGGTAACCAAAGCCCTGGGAAACAAGGATCAAGATGGGTGTTAGGAATAAACTCGTGTTCAGGTTTTTACTCTGTTTTCAGTTGGGCTTTTTGTTAGATTGTGGGGCTCTGCGGATCAGAGCCGCGTCTTGTCCAACGTCTTTCCAATACAAAGTGATTAGAAGCTCCTACTCAACATCCCAATTCAGAACCCATAGAATTTGTTGTTTTTGGCCAGAGGAACCACCCTTCGCCTCCAGGTACCTGACCTTTCTAGTGCTTCACGACATACTGTTCACCATCTCACATCACCATGGTTACATACCACTCAGGCTTCACGGTGCAGGCAACACCGTCTCGCAGGTATCGGGCAACACCATTCATAACGCAGCCCGATACCGGGCAGGTTACCCATGCCCTTCAAAGTCCGCTTATCCCGGGGAGGTTGCAATACGCTAATACGCACCATGGCCTGCGCGTAACCACAGGTTACGCATGTAAAACCCAGGTTGCACCAAGCCTCTGTATTGTTTGTTCCTGCAACCAAGCTCTGTAGGTTGCACCACTAGGTAATACGTAGCCAGGCTGTATTGTTCCTGCAACACCGACTGCGTTAGGCACAAATAGGCTTCAGATATATGCGTAACCTGACCCATGCTGCATCCGGTGGTGTCGATTCTGCGCGTTACCTACACCAGCTCCTCGGTTACGCACCATCCAGGCTGGAACCGCCTGGAATACGCACACGCACCTATAGGCTCCAGATGTATGCGCAACCTGAACTCGCTCGGACATGCACGGACTCTGTTATGCACCTTCATGCTACAACACCGACTGGGTGGTGTCATTTCATCACGCAACCTGCTTCCGGTCGTGTCTATCCTACGCATCACCTGCACCAGCTTCGGTGACACACAGTTCGGCGACGCACCATCCGTTCTACATGGCGCGTGCAACACTAACTGGGTTACGCATGGTGTCGGTTACGCACCGTCCGTGCCGCTTGATGCAACACCGACTTGGTTGCATGGTGGAACACTAACTGTGTTACGCAGAGTGTCGGTTACGCAAAAACCACGCTGTATCCTCTGTTGTGTTGTTTCATCGCATAACCTTGAGCCGATAAGTTTACGCAAAATCCACGCTGCATCTGGTCGTCTCGAATCTGCACGTAACCTTTGCAGGTTATGCATCGTTCGTGCTGCTTGATGCAACACCACCGACTGTCTCGTGTCGAATCAGCGCGTAAGCTGCACAGGTTACGCTCTGTACATGCTACTTGAGCAGCAACACCGACTTGATTAAGCACGGACTAGGTTACGCACCTTTAAGACGGCTGGCTGCATGGTGCAAACACTGACTGCGTTACTCACGGCGACGGTTACGTACGCATGGTGCAACCTCCAGCAAATCCGTGCCCTCTAGGTTACGCACCATCCATGCTGCATGCAACACCGTCTCGCAGGTGCAGGCAGCACTGATAGTGCGTAACCGAACGGGTGTAGGTTACTCGTAGGATCGACAAGACCGGATGCAGCAGGGATGGTGCGGAACTGTCGGCTGGGTGCAGGTGCCCTGGATGCCGGCTTCTTGGCAACGCACCATGAAGGCCACAAAATAGATCAACTTTATATGGCACTCCCTCCATTCTCTTTTGATAGGAATACTTCGTATTTCCAAAAATCAGATTTTTACAAATGATAGTCCTATTTGCCATTGGTGTGGGCCGTGGCAATAAATGGCACAGATAACAATGAGTATCATGAGTAGAATGCCATTTGACAGAAGAGAATTTTAAGACAACTGGCTGCATGGTGCAACACTGGCTGGGTTATGCATGGGGTCTGTTACGCAAATCGGTCTTGTCGATCTCGCGCGTCACCTGCATCCGGTCGTGTCGGTTCTGCGCATCACCTCAGCTCGGTTACGCACGGTTCGGCTACGCACCATCCGTTCTGCATGGCGCGTGCAACACCGACTGGGTTGTGTCGATTCAGCACGTACGCACCGTCTGTTCTGCTTGATGCAACACCACCGGTTCCAGATGTATGTGTTACCTGAACCCGCTCGTACCCGCACGGACTCGGTTACGCACCTTGATGCTGCAACACCGGCTGGGTGGTGCCGATTCGGCGCGTAACCTGCATCCGGTCGTGTTGATCCTGTGCGTCACCTGCACGGCACCAGCTTCAGTTACGCAGCATCCGTTCTTCATGGCGCGTGCAACACCGACTGCGTTGTGTCGATTCAGCGTGTAACCTGTACAGGTTACGCACCGTCCGTGCTTATTGATGCAACACCGACTGGGTCGTGTCGATTCAGCGCGTACGCACCGTCCGTGCTGCTTGATGCAACACCACCGGTTCCAGATGTATGCGTAACCTGAACCAGCTCGTACCCGCACGGACTCGGTTACGCACCTTGATGCTGCAACATCGATTGGGTTGTGCCAATTCCGTGCGTAACCTGCATCCGGTCGTGTTGATCCTGCGCATCACCTGCACCAGCTTCGGTTACGCGCGATTCGGCTACGCTCCATCCGTTCTTCATGGCGCGTGCAACAGCGACTGCATTGTGTCGATTCAGCGCGTAACCTGTACAGGTTACGCACCGTCCGTGCTTATTGATGCAACACCAACTGGGTCGTGTCGATTCAGCACGTACGCACCGTCCGTGCTGCTTGATGCAACACCACCGGTTCCAGATGTATGCGTAACCTGAACCCGCTCGTACCCGCACGGACTCGGTTACGCACCTTGCTGCTGCAACACTGACTGGGTGGTGCCGATTCGGCGCGTAACCTGCATCCGGTCGTGTTGATCCTGCGCGTCACCTGCACTAGCTTCGGTTACGCGGGATTCGGCTACGCACCATCCGTTCTTCATGGCGTGGCGCGTAATAACATAAGAAATAGGCTTCAGTTGTACTCAGTATGCGTAACCTACACCCACTGGGTTATGCACCATCAGTGCTGCTGCATGCATAGGGTAACTACGACTGGGTAACACACAGACTCGATTACGCACCATTCAGGCAACACTGACTCGCAGGGTTACGCACGCAGCATCGCGGTGATGGAAATACCCACGTTGATGTGTATATACGAGAATTAAAAAATCACGGTGCGTGCTGAAATACAGCATGAATATCAGATCGGGATCCTGTGTTCTGCCTATATGTACCCTCGCGTTGGACCTTGTACGGCGACATGTTGGTTGGCCCGGCGGGGGAGTTAGCATCGTCAATTTCCCGTCTCGGCGTCGGGGGTCAGGAGGAAGACGTCATTGTGGAGATCATGGAGGAGGGAGGACCTGGAGGCCAGTTTGTTCATCTGAATACAAGTCGAAGGTATGTTGCCCTGGCTGTGGATACATCGTTTCTCACTTTCTCAGCGTCCTGTAACTTTAGGATGATCGATCTTTTCTTTTGTTATTATGGACGTCACGGCAAGGAGAACAAATCATGTAAGCCGTCGATGCCTCACCGCCGTGGAGCGTCGCCTTCGTCGCTCTATGTTCATCTCGCAAGAAAATAAATCACCGTTGATCAGGAGAAACATGACTCACCTGGGCATCGGATCCGCATGGGCTCAGGACCGGAACATACAGGGTTGGACCCAGATACTCGCTGTCAGGAAGGATCTGCGGGAATTGTGGTGTATGAGGTCACTATGAAATTATTTGCCCCAATGTTCCGCAGCCTGGGATGAGTACAACTGAAACGTAACGCATTTCTTAATTTCTTATGTCACCGTAGGTAGTTGATTTATATATGAACGTTCCATCAATCTTGTATGCCGAGTAATGTGTTCCATGGTGTATGGTGCAGTGCTTTTAACAGCGAAGATCAGAGGCAGGAAGAGGATCCTGGTGAAGTTTTACAAGAAGAAACTCATGGGAGGCTTTGCAAGTGGCACGAGATGAAGTAGGCCTCGTCCATGTTTTAGCTGTAGCAGTTGGTTCATCGATCTGATAGTAGTTTTAGGTTAACTAGGTTATTCCGCGAGATTTGAGAGTGAGATTACATGGACTTGACAGACTATCAATTTCTTAGTGAAGAGAAGAGTTTTGATATTCTGTTGGAGTGAGATCTGATCCTTAACATGGAGCGAAACTGCGAAAGTATATAGAGAGCTCACCAGTATTGACTAAAGTATACTAAGTATCATTTCGTCAGTGGAACCACATATGCCTATTTTTTTAATCTACTTCTATCTCACCCGCTTCTTCCGCATCTCTCTCGAGTCTCGATGAGCGCCTCGCCACGCCACGCCTCGCCTCTGCCAATTTAGGCTACCGGCGCCGCCACCACTACTCGGTCGAAGCGTTGCCGCGCTCGCCGTTCCTATTTCCCTCCGTCCAGGTCGCGGGCTGCGATCCCAGATTCGATGGTGTAATTTTCAATCGAGAGTACATGCCATCAAAGTTGTGAACAGTAAAGTGAAAATTTTCAACTCCTAACCAAACACCACAATGAATCAGGAAGCCGTGATCGCTCTCCAAGCTAGGCTTGGATTGAAGGCCAAGAAACCAATCACTACCGTAGACCGTAGTGACGAAGTACGGAAAATCCATCAACCATTGGCAACTTCTTGGATTACACCAACCCACGAAAGGATAACTTACATGGCTACATTACATCACATTTATGCAAACATATTTGAAGAACCTGCATCAAGTAAATGCATACCAGCCCCCAGAACAAGGGAAGACATCAAAACCATATTTTGCACCAATTGATCCTTCGCAGATGGAAATGCGATGGAGGGGATGAACGCCGACTTAGATCAGACGAACGGAGTGATCCACACAGGCTCGACGTCGGCGGAGTGGCCACCAGTGACGGATATCCCCGTCACCTCGTGGTCCAGCAGCGAGTACTCGCAGATAGCCTGCGACGCCCGCATCTCCAGCACCCGCCGCGCATAGTAGATGCAGCTCTCGCGCAGCCCCACCGCCGCATACAGCGCCACGGGCACCACCACCGACCCCACAAACAGAGCCTTCCCGGCCATCTTCTCCACCGTGATCCACTTCCGCAAACCTGCTGACACAAGGATCTGGACCTGCACCTTGCGCTGCACACTGTTAGGCTTCTGGATCTGCACCAGCAGGACCTTACTGTCGCTCTCCACCAGGTACATCAGCGAGTCCCCGGCCGTCAGGGTCACGCCATCACGCAGATGCAAAACCACCGCCGCGCGCATGCGCAAGTCTGCACGGAACGACAAGACCGCCCTGTCGTGGCCTAGCGCATACAGATAGTAGAGGCAGAAGAGCATGTCTCTGAAGCCCTCGTGCTCTGTTCCCTCGTGGATGCCGATGGTCATCCATGCATCGGAGACGGCCGGCTGGTGCAGGACAATCGTGCCTATTCGGCCCAACAGGGCAGCGGCCCATCCTGGGTTGGTTGGCGGTGCGGAAAGGACAACCTTTGACACCGGAAACACTGGAGGAGGTGGGAGAGCAAGGATTCGGCCAGATGTGGGGTTGTAGAGAACAACCGCGCGTTGGTCGTCCAAGGCCATGGCGAGCCACCCCACGGCCTGGCCGCAGCACCGCCCGGCGTTGAGTCTCGCGGGGAGGGAGAAATGCAGGATCTTGCGGTGGTGTAGGCTGAAGAAGGTGAGATTGCCGTGGGGGGCAGGTCCGCGTATGAGGAGTCGGGGTACGTCGAAAGGAAGATCAGTCAACGGGAATGATTCCCGAACGGATTTGAGCCAAGAGGCGCAGACGAGGCGGATGGCAACGTGATCGCGGGGACCGAGGATAGTAACGATGTGCTCCAGCAACTCTGGCGGCAGATCCGCCCATGATGACTGGGAGCCGGGGCATCGTCCTGTATGCCGGGCGGTGGGGTTGCGTGGGGAAACCATAGTATGTGGAGCCAAGTGATTATTTTCCTCTTGCTCAAAGCCTTAGACTACTACTCCTAGACCATATATATATACTCCTTCCGTCCCAAAAAGACTGTTAGAGCCTTCAAAATTTGTCCTACAAAGACTGTTTATATAAGCTAGTATTAAATGATCGTCTCATTAAACTACACCAAGTACCAAGAAAATATTTCATTAAGAAACCCATAGAGCCAATGAAATACTTATTAGCATTGGGTTACGGTCTACTGATTCACGGTCAGAGCGAGTACCACAGCCTGGGTTACATGGCATGCTTCCACCTAAGGCCAGATTGCGTTACCGCCGAACGATATCTAGGAATCGGGGTTAAAGATATCCTGTGTGAATCCAAATACTAGTCCTGAATCTAGTAATGAAATGGAAATTTATTACCTGCAACAAGATAAGGCTGCTTTTAGGAGTACTACCAGGTGTCGGATTATTCCCTTGCCTTTTGTAAGCAGCCAGACCATCTTGTAGATTCTTAAGAGTATAAACACCCCAGTTCATCAAATGTAAGTCACCAACATTCTCGACTAGCTGCTGGACTTTTGCTTGAATAGCTGGGTTGGTATCAGGGTCAAATAAAACCTTGTGGCAAAACATGAAGAAATCTTGAAGAAACGAATCATCGGCAGGCCCGTCCTTTTGCTTCAGTTTGTTTTCAACCTCAGACAATGTTAGTGACGACCTTGTTTTTTCTCGACCACAACCGGTCATATTGACCTCTTTTCCCTCGATTGGTAGACCCATGATGTCCTTCACATCTGATGGCGTCAACTGGACCAGCTCGCTACCAAGCTTGAAACCTGCTTGATCCGGATCGTACGTGTTGACAAGCGACATCAGCAATGGACGATCTATGGTGATTGGTTTGATGTGTAGCAAGAAGTCGAACTTGATAGACTCTAGCTTTTTCTTTCTTGCTATTGAAAGCAGCCCAAGGACATTCGCCAGTCGTTTCGGCGTGCCTAGAATGCATAGGCTCGAGCGCTTCGAAGAAATGGTAGAAGTAGAACTGATTGGTATCTGGTCAAGGAGAGAGAGTAATCAATAAATGCGTCGTATGGAATCTGGATGGTGTGTTACATACCTCCGGAGTAGACGACAATGGGCCACCGGAGTTGAAGTTGTTGGGCCGCCGTCTCCGAGGATGGCCGCTGCCGGTCGCAGGTGCTAAATTTTCTTCGCTAGGAGGCCGCTTCCTTGACGTCGTCGTCGACTGTGATTTGCCATTGGAAGTCACCGTTGATTTTGAAGGACCGAATTGGGCGACCAGAGAGGGGGGGGGAGTGAATGGGAGCTGATAAAAATTCTTCCCAAAGGTCGAATTCGGCCTCTGCCCCAATTTCCACTCCAAGTACTCACGCACACAAAGGAGGCTCCAAACACGGCACACACAAGCTAAGAAGATCAACCAACAAGCCTAGGAGCAAGGAGCAGAAGCACCAAAGCAAGAACCAAAGGACTTAGGCACTACTGCGAAGTCCCTGGCGGACCGTCCGGGAAGACCAGGTGGACTGTCCGCGAGGAGGGCGCAGACCGTCCGCGGTGGCTCGGCGGACTGTCTGAAAATACCACCAGAACCTCCAGGGGCGCACCGAGAAAAACGGACCGTCCGTGATGGACCCGCGGACCGTCCGCCTCGTCACGGACCATCCAGCACTTGAGTACGGACCGTCCGCGAACTTCGCGCACCAAAAACCAATTGGTTCAACGGATCAAACAAAAGACGCTCAAGAACACGCGAAGAACACGAAGAACAGCCGGCCTGTCAGGCACCTTGCGGACTGTCCGCACGGAGGCCGCGGACAGTCCGCCAGGTGCGGACAGAGCAGAAAAACGCCCGACCTCGGGAGTCAACTCCACCTTTCCATCACCGGATATCCCAAACGGTTGAAGCTCTTGAGACAAGAGTTTAGGGAGATGAGAAGCGTCACACAAGGATGCTATGCCCCAAAAATCTCGACTTCTAAGCCAGTAAATCACCGGGAATCGCGGATCAACCGAACCACCACCATGAACTCGGGCACCAACCAAAAACACACGAATCGAAGGCTCTCCACGGCGTTTGAGGGGTCAAGATCACACACAAAGATGCGCAAGGCATCCACCCATGATCCCCTCAAAGAAATCCATGAAGAAACGCCTCCAAAATCACAAATCGAGCGAAGAATGAAACTCCCCAAAAATAGTCCCAAAAATGACACGAAAATCACAGAGGACTAGGAGATCACCGGGACGCCGAATGCTTCCATACATCCAGAGGTCAGAGTCTGTACAAGAGTCTAGCCTAAGGAATCCAGAAGGAAAAGAAGCAGTCCAGAGAAATCTACCGGGGGAGAAATCCCTAGAGTCCAAGAGAGAGAGATGCCATCCACCTCTCCGCTATTTATACGAAGTCCATCGGAGGGAGGTAAATGACCACGCTACCCCTACTGCTTAAATGAAGATACAACCCCTCAGGGGCATTTTGGTCAAGACTTCATCGGACGGACACGCTTCCACCGCGGCTTCGCTTCACATCGACGCAAACCCCGCGATCACGCCACGTGCCCTCTGCCTTGAAGCTTCCCGAAGCTCCCGGATCACCGTCTCCATCGCCTCGGGCCTCCGGACTTGGTTTTGCGGCCCAAAACAAGAAACCGTCCACCTGATGGTTTTGTGGGCAAACCGCCAAACCCCGCGTGCAAGCTTCGGGCTTCAACCGCTACCTTGCACCGGCCCATGTTCACGACTTCAGCCTGCCAGTCTTGCACCGCACGACTCGCACTTGACCCCATCGGCCACCGGGTCCATCGAACCAAGCCTACTTGCCACTCCATCACCCGGAGGCCGCCACGGCTAAGGCCTTTCGCGCTTGTTGTTCACCTGCACCGACACGAGTCAAGCCGCAACCTATACCTGCACACTTAGCCAAGCGTCGGTCCACACAACGTTGTCAATCACTCATCACTAAGGAGCGACCCTCCACTGGTCCTCGGACACACCTGGTCCTCAATCTCCCCCTTCATGAGTGCATTGACAACACCCGTAGTAACCATGACAAAGAAAAAGAAAAGAAAACAACCACGAACACAAACTCCCAAGCAAGTGATCCAAAGCCAAAGAACAAGCGAAAACTCGATCACTCGCCAATCCAAGTCTCGCCCCCCCTAAGACAAGGGCAGCGGCTCGACACAGTCGAGACAAAACAAAGCTCACAAGGAGCACACCACAAAGCACAGAGCTCAGGAAAACCAAAGGAGCTCCCCCTGCACAAATGCAAACTCCCCCTGAGCAAATGCAACCTCCTCTTCTCAATTTTTCTCCTCACATGCAACATCTCACAAATGCATACCAATTTTCCACAGAAACTCCCAATGCATGAAAATTCATGAAAATTCTCCCCAAAATCATACAAACTCTCCCCCTTGTTGACAATGCATGAATCAAGGTATATGATGCTATTCCCCTTGTTTTCATGAAAAATGCATGTCAAAGCATATATACAATCTACCAAGCTTCTCAAATATACAAAGAGCACAACAAAATGCTACACATGAAACATAGAGGAAGCAAGGTAGATATGGTGTATCTAGCACATTGCCATCAAGAAGGTAGAGACATATAAGCATGTGACATGGCCAAAAGCAAATTTAAGCAATTTTCAAAAAGAAATAGTCATCTCATGAGCAAGATTCTCTCTATACCAATTTGAACATAAATACACTAGATCATCCAAAGTTTATGCAAGATCACAAATTCTCATCACAAGATCATTATAAACGCCCATAAGCTACTCAAGTCATGGTAGACAAGCATGCTATGGTTTAGCACCCAAGATATGAATATCAAACCATAAAAACATGATTAGGAGCTCATTTTTCAAGCATAAGGCAATTCATACACCAATTTCATTTTCAAGTTTAAACATGGAACATGAAGTGCCTTTGCGGCAAAAAGAAGCTTATGCTCCTCCCCAAGCAAGCAAAAGGGCTAAACATTTACAATGACAAAGGATCTTTGACCCCAAGCAAAGAGAATATGATCCTCAAGCACAAACTGAGCATGATATAAGCATTTAAGCACAAATTGAGCATAGACAAGCATCTACTCATGAGAGGCAGTTTTATCATTTTCACAACCAAAATGCTATCTCATCATACATATATAGCAACACCATCAAGAGCATAGCATTTACCTCCACAATTTACCAAACATGCACAAGTCTCACAAATAGCACATCAGTGATCCATGTATATAAGAGAAGCTCATTTCTAGCTCAAGTGATCCAAAGATGGCTATCCTACCAGGTTTTGTACAGAAAGTAAAATGCATGGAGGAAATGCAACAAAATGAACATATGACACATATATACATGAGAAGCTCCAAGACCAAGCTAGAAAGGAAAGCACACCCCAAGCTCACCTCGCAAGCGAGTGAAAGTGACTTGGTCAAGCAGTTTGGTAAAAATGTCAGCCAGCTGGTCTTGGGTAGGAACACAGGACAAAGATATGTTTCCCTTTTCCACATTGTCTCTCAGAAAGTGGTACCTCACTTCTATGTGTTTTGTTTTGGAGTGGAGGACAGGATTTTTGGCTACGCTTATGGCACTGGTGCTGTCACAGAAAAGTGGAACCTGGGAGCACTCCTCACCAAAGTCACTCATGGTGTAGGTCATCCAAAGCAGCTGGGAACAACAACTAGCAGCGGCTACATACTCAGCATTGGTGGTGGATTGGGCTACACTCGATTGCTTGCGAGATGACCAAGAGACCAAAGAAGAACCAAGGAACTAACAACACCCAGAAGTGGACTTGCGATCCAATCGACACCCAGCGAAATCCACATCAGAAAAACCGTGAAGCCTGAGTGTCGAGGAGGCAGAGTACCAAAGACCAAACTCAGGAGTGTAGTACCAAAATCCGCTTGATGGCTTGCCGATGTGAAGTCCTCGGTGAAGCCTGAAAACGAGCACACAGACACACGCTGAACTGTATGTCTGGCCTCGTTGCCGTCAAGTAGAGGAGGGAGCCGATCATGCTCCGGTACTCCTTCTGGTCCACTGGTTCGCCGTCCTCGTCCGCGTCCAAAGACGTAGTTGTACTCATCGGGGTAGTCAGCAGCTTGGAGTCGTTCATGCCAAACTTCTTCACCATGTCCCTGGTGTACTTCGCCTGATGTACAAAGGTCCCGTCCTTACACTGCTTGATCTGGAGACCCAAGAAAAATTGCAGCTCGCCCATCATGGACATCTCAAATTCCCTGCTCATGTCATCTGCAAATCTGGCAACAAGATCATGAGAAGAGCCACCAAAGATTATGTCATCCACGTATATCTGAACAATCAAAAGGTCATTCCCATGCTTAAGGAGGAACATAGTCTTATCAACTGTGCCCATCACAAACCCCTTACTCAGCAAAAAGCCTCTCAACCTGCCATACCAAGCTCTAGGTGCCTGTTTCAACCCATAGAGTGCTCTCTAGAGTTTGTATACACGGTGTGGGTATTTTTCACTCTCAAACCCCGGGGGTTGCCTCACATACACTTCTTCTCTATCACCCCATTCAAGAAAGTACTTTTCACGTCCATTTGGTACAACTTGAACCCTTTAGCCACGGCAAAGGCTAGAAGGATCCTAATTGCCTCCAAACGGGCCATAGGAGCAAATGTCTCCTCATAGTCTATCCCCTCCTTCTGGTTGTACCCCTGCGCCACCAACCTCGACTTGTTTCTCACAACCATCCCATTCTCACCCTCTTTGTTCTTCCACACCCACATGGTACCTATGGGACGGCAATTTGGCAGTGGATCGACTAACACCCAGACTTGGTTTCTCTCAATGTTTTCCAACTCCTCATGAATGGAATTCACCCAATTCTCGTCAGGCAAAGCGTGTCGAATATCTTTGGGCTCAAAAGAAGCGACAAAAGCAGAGTGAGCGAAATGAGACGTGTTCCTTGACCTCGACCGTGTAGTACGTTCATGAAGGTCACCAATTATGGTCGTCGGTGGGTGATCCACTTGTACTCGCCGGGGAGCCTCTCGCCTGGACACAACCTCCCCCTCAGCAGCAGCCTCCACTCGAACAGCCTCAGTCGTAGTGGGTGTAGGGGATGGTCCGTCCTCGATCGTCGTCATAGTAGTAGAAGTAGCTCGTACACAATCAGCCACTGGAGCATCACCACCATCATCGTCGTCGTCTCCATCTCCGTCCTTCTCATCCTCAAAGATCCTCGCTCCAATCTCCTTGTCACCTGCACACTCAAAAGCAGAAGAGCTACATGGATGTGTCTCGTCGAAGGTAACCTCGCAAGTCTCCATGACTCGGTTAGTGTCAAGGTTGAGCACACGATATGCTCTAGAATGAATCGCGTAACCAAGGAAAATCCCATCCGAACATCGAGACTCAAACTTATCCAACTTGCCCTTCTTCAGAATGAAACACTTGCAACCAAAAGCTCTAAAGTGACTCACCTTGGGTTGTCGACCAAGCATCAGCTCATAAGAGGTCTTCTTCTTAAAGGCACGAAGGAAGATGCGGTTTGAGACATAGCAAGCGGTATTGACCGCCTCGGCCCAGAAACGTCTAGGAGTCCTATGTTCATCAAGCATCGTCCTGGCCATCTCACAAAGGGTCCGGTTCTTCCTCTCCACTACGCCATTCTAGCAAGCGACATATGGAGAAGAGTACTGATGATCAAAACCAAGATCACTGCATAAGGCATCAAAATGAGAGTTCTTAAACTCCGTGCCATTGTCACTGCGTATAGCTCAAATGGCATCACCATGTCTCTCATTCTTCAACCTCAACATCAAGTCTCGAACAAAGCCAAATGTCTCACTCTTATCCTCCAGAAAGAAAACCCAAGAGTACCTCGAAAAGTCATCAACAACCACAAGAACATACCACTTCCCACTAGCAGAGCGAACACGAGCTGGCCCAACCAAATCCATGTGCAACAGCTCACAAGGTCGCTCAGTCATGACTGAAGTCTGAGGGGCGTGAGAAGCAGCAACCATCTTTCCATGCCGACAAGAAGCACAAACCAAATCCTTCTCGAATTTCAACTTAGGCAATCCTCGGATAAGATCAAGACCACTCAAGCGGGAAAGCAACTCAAAGCTCAAGTGTCCCAACCTCCTATGCCATTTCCAAAGCTCAGCCGAAACGCCAGCAACGAAGCATCTAGGAGGACCAACAGACTGGGAAAAATCAGCACGAAAGATTTGACCCTCGGGGACGATCGTACAGACAAGATCGCCTCGAGAATCAAGCACACGAGAAGCACCCGACTTGAAACGAACCTCAAAACCTTTGTCAAGTAATTGAGATACTGACAACAGGTTAAAACCAAGTGACTTGACCAGGGCCACACTTCTTAAGGTCACCATGTTACTTACCTTCACCATACCTTCCGCAAGCACTCGTCCTCTCCCATTGTCCCCGAAAGTAATGTACTCCTTCGTACTCACCGGGGTGAGGCTGGAGAACCACCCACGATCTCCGGTCATGTGTCGTGAGCAACCGGAGTCGATCAACCAAAAGTTCTCCAAGCCTCCCACCTGCAATCAAAAACGAGGACGAGAATGAGCAAGCGACTCAACACTGGGGTTAGTTCCAAAAGAGTCAAACCAGTGTTGAGCCATTTGCTCAAAAAAAGGGTTAGCAAAATCCATCCTCGCAAAACCTCTAGGCGGAGCCCTCTCACGCCTACCACCAAAGGACCTTTCACATCTCACTGGAGGAGTACGCGCACCACGAGAGGGAAAATGTGGCCCGTAGTCCATCTGAGACCCAAAGCTCCGATCGTGCCTCCCAAACTCGTAACGGTCACGAGAAGGAGCACGTCGAGCCAACTCACCACGCCCAAACCCAACACGCCTGTCTCTCTGAGGGAACACACCTCCACCTCTACCTCCACAAGTGGGAACTGTACGCACATACACCTCACCCCTATGTAGAGGCCCTCTACGAGGCTCAGGCACACCACGAGCAAGGTGGTACCTGTCCTTGTTTGCCATCTCCCTAGCAAACTGCTCATCCCTCTTCCTCCGGAAACAGAACTCATCCTTGTGCCCATCCCTCCCACAATACTCACAGTGGAAGCGGATTGGCACTGGCTTAGGTGGTGGCTTCTCTGTGGGCTTCTCAACACCTTTCTCTCCTGACTTCCCCTCAAAGACATTACCCAGGTTGCTCACAAACTTGATGGGTTTTTGATAATTTTCTGTTTTCTGGGGGAACACTGGTGGGTCTGGAGTTGTATCGAACTTGTTTCTCAGGTAGTTTGGCTTGGGTGCAGATTTGTTCATGGGTATGGTGTGGGATGGTGTGGGTGTCTCTCCAGCTTTCTCTTCTCCCTCACCACTCTTCTCACCACTCTTGTCAGCCCCCAATACCTGACCATCAAACCTCTTGAACTGAGCCAACATCAAACTCAATTGTGGCTCATGCCCAGACAACCAACTCATCAATTTCCTAAGCTCATCATTTTCATCCTGCAGACGATCAACATAGTGTGCGAGTTCCATGTTTTTCAAAGCATGCATTTCACAGGTTGAACATGATGTAGGAAGAGGAGCTTTCAATGCCGCCTCAAGAGAAACAATCCTAGTGTGAGATTCATCTAGCCTAGCATGCAAGATAGGACATGAAGTACAAGCCCTAACAAAGCTGGCCTAGACTTCAATTCATCACACTCAATCCGAACCACATCTAGTTCCTCCAAAGTAGAGGCATGCTTCTCCTTGAGAGCAGTCAAATCAGTAAGAAAAACTCAGCAGTCACCACAATCAGTCTCATCAGACACCACAGGAGCAGATTTCAAAGCAGCTATCTCATTTCGAGCATCCACAAGCAAGGATTCAAGTTCAGCTACCTTGTCCTTAGCATCACCCAACAAAGACCTAAATTCCCTCTTCTCCTTGTTGGTCTTTCTAAGCACATCATCACGGTTGTCAAGCAACTCATTCAGCCTAGCATTCTCCTCTAGCAAGAAGTTGGGATCTTGTCGTACCTCGTCGTCGGAATCGGAGTTCGAATCCAAGCTGTGCTTCCCACCCTTCTTGGAATGCGCCATGCCGCAAAAGCCTCCTCGTGTGACGGAGCTCAGGCCGGTGATGTTTTTGCCCGTGTGCCGCTTGTCCTTGCGCTTCTCTTGCTCTTCCTCGCTGCTCGAACTGGAAGAAGCATCGCTTGATGTCGAGTCGATGTCGCTCGCTCCGGCCACCATCGCTCGAGCAGTCTTCTTCTTGTGGCCGCCACTCTTCTTGTGCCTTCTCTCGCTCTTGTCCTTGTGCTTGTCCTTGTAGTCATTCCGGGAGTGGTGCTTGTTGTAGTCGTGCTTGGGCTTGCCCTTGTAGTTGTTCCTAATCTCCATGGCTTCAGGGCATTCAGCGATGAAGTGCCCGTGCTTCCCACACCGATAGCACATCCCCGAGCTCCGCCTTGCATTCTTGCGGTTCTCGTACATCCGCCCAAACCTCTTGCTCAACAAGGCGAGATCGTCCTCGCTCAGCACATCAAAGTCCTCATCTGGCAAGGACACAAGACAAGATAAAGAGAAACCACCAGAATTAGCGTTAGTCCTTGATCTTGAGACAAGAGCCAAACTATGAGGATCAGTGGGGCTCTCGCTCTTGGCTCTCAAGCCACGATCAACCTCTGAAGACCTGAGCTTGGAGAACAGCTCATCAAGCGAAAGCGTATCATACGCGCTCGACTCCTCAATGGCCTCGACCTTGGCACTCCACACGGACCTATCCAGGGCATGCAAAAGCTTGATAGCTTGATCATGATCTGTGTATGGGAGCACTGTCACATTGGCCCTCATGTTGTTGACTATGCAAGTGAAGCGCTGAAACATAGCATCGGTCGACTCACCGGGGAGATGAGTGAAGTTCTCGTACTCTCTCCGGTAAGTGGAGAACATCCGGGCTTGCACTTGGGCATTGCCAACCTGAGCATTCTTCAACTTGAGCCAAATCTTTCCGGCCACATCCTCTCCATACACTCGATCAAACTCCGAGGCACAGAGAGCACGAAACAAGTAATCAACGGCCTTGCTGTTGGCCTCAAACATGTCCCACGATCCTGGAAGCAGAAAACTGTCTGGGATGACATAATGAGGATTCTGAGTGACCTCCCAGATCAGAGTTCCCTTCCCTCGCAAAAACGCGCCCATGCGCCTCTCCCACATCGGGTAATTCTTGCCATCAAAGTGCGGAGGACCCGACCCCTTGCCATAATCGCCCATCTTTGGATCTTAGACTGGTTAGAATCAAGAAGATCCGTAACCTGCTCTGATACCAATTGAAGGACCGAATTGGGCGACCTGAGAGGGGGGGGAGTGAATGGGAGCCGATAAAAATTCTTCCCAAAGGTCGAATTCGGCCTCTCCCCCAATTTCCACTCCAAGTACTCGCGCACACAAAGGAGGCTCCAAACACGGCACACACAAGCTAAGAAGATCAACCAACAAGCCTAGGAGCAAGGAGCGGAAGCACCAAAGCAAGAACCAAATGACTTAGGCACTGCTGCGAAGTCCCTGGCGGACCGTCCGGGAAGACCAGGCGGACTGTCCGCGAGGAGGGCGCGGACCGTCCGCGGTGGCTCGGCGGACTGTCCGAAAATACCACCAAAACCTCCAGGGGCGCACCGAGAAAAATGGACCATCCATGATGGACCCGCGGACCGTCCGCCTCGTCACGGACCGTCCGGCACTTGAGTACGGACCGTCCGCGAACTTCGCGCACCAAAAACCAATTGGTTCAACGGATCAAACAAAAGACACTCAAGAACACGCGAAGAACAGCCGGCCTGTCAGGCACCTCGCGGACTGTCTGCACGGAGGTCGCGAACTGTCCGCTAGGTGCGGACAGAGCAGAAAAACGCCCGACCTCTGGAGTCAACTCCACCTTTCCATCACCGGATCTCCCAAATGGTTGAAGCTCTTGAGACAAGATTTTAGGGAGATGAGAAGCATCACACAAGGATGCTCTGCCCCAAAAATCTCGACTTCTAAGCCACTAAATCATCGGGAATCGCGGATCAACCGAACCACCACCATGAACTCAGGCACCAACCAAAAACGCACGAATCGAAGGCTCTCCATGGCGTTTGAGGGGTCAAGATCACACACAAAGATGCGCAAGGCATCCACCCATGATCCCCTCAAAGAAATTTGTGAAGAAACACCTCCAAAATCACGAATCGAGCGAAGAACGAAGCTCCCCAAAAATAGTCCCAAAAATGACACGAAAATCACAGGGGACTAGGAGATCACCGGGATACCGAATGCTTCCATACATCCAGAGGTCAGAGTCTGTACAAGAGTCTAGCCTAAGGAATCCAGAAGGAAAAGAAGCAGTCCAGAGAAATCTACCGGGGGAGAAAGCCCTAGAGTCCAAGTGAGAGAGATGCCATCCACCTCTCCGCTATTTATACGAAGTCCATCAGAGGGAGGTAAATGACCGCACTACCCCTACTGCTTAAATGAAGATACAACCCCTCAGGGGCATTTTGGTCAAGTCTTCATCGGACGGACACGCATCGACCGCGGCTTCGCTTCACATCGACGCAAACCCCGCGATCACGCCACGTGCCCTCAGCCTCGAAGCTTCCCGAAGCTCCCGGATCACCGTCTCCGTCACCTCGGGCCTCCGGACTTGGTTTTGTGGCCCAAACCAAGAAACCGTCCACCTGATGGTTTTGTGGGCAAACCACCAAACCCCGCGTGCAAGCTTTGGGCTTCAACCGCTACCTTGCACCGGCCCATGTTCATGACTTTAGCCTGCCAGTCTTGCACCGCACGGCTCGCACATGACCCCATCGGCCACCGGGTCCATCGAACCAAGCCTACTTGCCACTCCATCTCCCGGAGGCCGCCATGGCTAAGGCCTTTCGTGCTTGTTGTTCACCTGCACCGACATGAGTCAAGCCGCAACCTGTACCTACACACTTAGCCAAGCATCAGTCCACACAACATTGTCAATCACTCATCACTAAGGAGCGACCCTCCAGTGGTCCTCGGACACACCTAGTCCTCAGATTTGCTGTCGGAACTCTGTGTCGTCGGAGTCACATTGCCATCCGGTGCGCCTTGCTTGTCAAGATGAGGGACACTTGGACATCCATCAGCAGACGATTTCTCCGCCGCGCTCGACATGAGCAAAAACCTCTTCTTCCTCCGCTTCCGCGATCTGAACTTGCAGGTCTACCAAAATGGAGGGAGAGAATGTAAACCGCCTGAGAGAGAGAGAGAGAGAGAGAAATAATAAACTGTCGTTCACGCCGTAACGCACACAATCAGTCGATGGAAAGGCATAACCGAAAAGAATGGAAACATTAATAACCAGAAACGCATTACCGCAGGTATAAGAGACCGCGGAGCTTATCGAAATAGTATTGCATGTCCCACTTAGAAGTTTTGAAATTTTTTGAACTTTTGCACACCAATATTACCAAACAAGATGTGCATTGTCCCAAAAGTTGAGATTCAAACAACTTTTGTAAAAATTCATATGAAAAAAACAAATTTAACCGATCCTAAAATTTTGTCCTCTAGTGACTGAAATTTGTTTTTTTTCATATGAGCAATCCTAGAAAATAGATCTAATTACCGCTGGGTTACGTACACCTGAGTTATGCGTAACCTCCACGCTAATGCAGAGCGCTTGGTTACCACGCATCGTGCGTAACTGGATGCTGGCCGTGTAACACAGGTGGTTATCACAGTAACCTGCCACGCACGCCTCGGTTAACACACGTGGTTACTTACCCACACGGCCATGTAAAAGTAAAAGGCCGCTTGGGTTACGCACACCGCACCGGGGTTGCCGCGAACATGGCGGGCTGGGTCGTGTCGAACCTACGTAACCGAGAAACCCGACGGGCGTAGCTCACGCATAACCTGACGGACGTAGATTACGTAGGTTCGACCCGACCCAACCCGACCCGACGTGGCGACGTGTTCCGCGGCAAACGGCAAACCTAAAGAAACGACCCTACTTGGGCATGTACAACCCACAGATGGCGGGTCGTCTGCAGAACCTCGAATTTAGCATACAGACGGATATATAGACAAATCATACAACCCACAGACAGAGAATCCATCTCTAAGCTGTTTAATGCTCTACATGTAGCTAAGATCAACTACAAATGTACTTGTGTATACTATTGTGTGGCCATTTGGTACAATATTTTCAAGCATAAATAAGAGACGATTCACATTTAGAAAACTTACGTGCACATTCACATTCACCGTTCACGTTCACCATTCAGAAAACTGACGCCCCCACCTTGACTTCCACCATTCAGAAACTGAGGCGAACAAAACCTTCACTTTCACATTGACCGAGACATAAACTGATAGGCACATTCACATGCATGCGACACAGTGCACATTCACCTTGCAAATGTAACCTTGCAAACAAAACTGGCAAATGTGACCTTGCCAACAAAACTCACATGAAAAAACAAAACTCACATGTATTTAGAAGATAGGATCAGTAAACAACATGCTCTGATGGCATCCTATATATTTTCAGTAAACAACATGCTATGATGGCATCGCTATAAATTTTCAGTATGCAACGGTTCAGAAGTCCTCATGCTTCTTTGAATCGTCCCAAGCCATTTTGCCAAGCCTTTCTCCAAACATTTTCCCCATCATCTATAATATTCAGATTACGCAGGAGGCACCCACCGGACCTGAGCGAATTCATGATGTGAGACAGTAATTGAATCAAGTCCCTGCTGGATGCCTGGACCAAAGCTATCAACTCGAGATCCAATCGAGAGGATGCGCTCCGGTCTGTTCTTCCCCAATCTCCTCATTAACAAGAACGCAAGGACCGAAGATGGGAAGGAAGAGAAGGCGGCGCTTACTGGTGGGCTGTGCCGCGCCGCCGCCTACGATATGGCTTGGGGCCGCCGTCGGGTTGACGCCTCGACCTAGGGTACGGCCTGCCGCCACCGCACCCGCCGTCGAAGTTGTGCATCCCTTCTTCCTAGCAGCGGCCGACGTGAACATCTTGACGATTTCTGGCAAGGAGAGCGCGCAGAATCAAGCGAAAAGAGTGCGAGATTGGGGAAGTGAAGCGTGGCCGGAGGATATGGCGGGCAAAGCTTGGCGCGGAAATCTCCCGTGCAAGCTAGACCCGCGCGGGATCCGGCTGCGGCGTCGCCTTGGGGCGACGGGGCCGTAGAGGGCGTCGATCCCACCTGGGACAATAGGCCGCCCCCGTCGCCTTGCCAGACGACGCGGCAGCCGTCTATATGTTGCGGAGGGGTGTTTTTGCAAAAAAACAGGACACATACGGAGGCTTATCGACACGATGTACGTGCAGATGCCGACCCTCACCGTGTGGGTAACCCACCCAGGTTTTTTTTTGAGAGTGGTAACCCACCCAGGTGGTGGTAGCACGCAGCATTGTGGATTATCCAACGAAGAGAATAGGGCCGAACCAGTGACACAATCAATACCCAAAATTAAGTTTCTGGTGTAAATACCCATTAGGCCGGCCCAAACAAACAGTGCAGTCAAATGGTGGCAGACCCTTTGGGTCATTCGGGTAACCCAGCAAAAAATCAATCCCCTTACCCCTCTGATGAATCCCGACCCCGCCGCTCAGTGTGGCGGTGCAGCCATGTCCGCCGCCGACCTTGCGCCACCCGACCACTACGTCGGTTCCGCACTCGTCCCTCCGTCGGCGTCAGCGCCGTCCGCATCTCCGACGGCTCAACTTCCTCCGACCCAACCGCGCCCCTCATCCATGCCATCGTCGGACCCAACTATCCAGGCCGCCGTTGAACTCACCAGAACCAGGTAATTCTTTCTTTCTTCCTTCTCTTTCTCCGTCGATGCGAATCTGCGGCGCGCCATGCGTCGACCTGGGGTTTCCCTTAGCTTGGTCGACTGCTTTGCTTCAGAGAACCTGGGGAATCCGGCCTGGTGATCCAAGAGACTATTTTTTCAGTTAATATTTTTTTCAACTGTCGTTTGAGGTGATTAGGAGCCGCTCTAGTTGTGCTTGTTGGAGCAAAGGATGTTGTACACACCCCGTTCGTAAACACTGCTGCACATTCACGATAATGCTCACAAACAACAAGAGTGCTCTCTGGATATCTTGCGCCTGCAAATATAATTTATTTTATGTTGCCACCAGATATACTATGAAGATAAATGTTCTGGTGTGTTCTTTTAAATTAAGCCGGTGGGGGTAAGACCGCCCCCACGGTTTTCATGAAGAAGAAGAAACCTTCTCCCGACTAAGAAAACCCCCCGAACCCCGGTTTCACGGGATTTTTTTAAAAATCAACTCCAACGATGAATCGAACCTGGGTGGTTGCGACCATACCTCAGCTCCTCTAACCAACTAGGCTAGAGGGCTTTGGTCTGGTGTGTTCTTTTTATAGGCCAAAGAAGTAGTATCTATTAAATACTCAGTTTCTAGTACATCAAAAATCTCTATCTATCTGATGGAGTTTACTTGTAGGTTGCACAAACAATGGAGATACCTCCTTTGGCTAATCCTTCAGTTACAACTCCAGTGGTCGAGGTCATATATAGTATCTATTAAATACTCAGTTTCTAGTACATGAAAAAACTCTATCTGATGAAGAACGACTTTCTTGATGCTTCTCCATCAGTTACAACTCCAGTGGTCGAGGTCATAATGCCAAGTCCTAGAAATTATCCAAGAGCCAAGCGAACAAGATCAAGTTTCAACAACAAGCTTAGCAAGAATTGACCAAGCACCAAGTTACCAAGTCATGTCCACAAGAATTGACCGAGCACCAAGTTTTTACCGGGCCCCTTGTGAATGGAATTGGCCATCTTCACTTATGATGTCCCGATAGATAAAGTTGCATAGTCGTCCTGGAATGGAGACAAAGTCAGCTCTTCTTAACTCATTTCTTGGAATATTGAACTTCTGTTTGTAGCAAACAAAACTTGGTGGACAATTATATGTTATGTGTACCTGAAGTGGACATTGTTCCCTCATTAGTCCTTAATATATTGTTAGTTGAACTAACAATAGTTTTGTTTGCTACAATCAGAAGTTCAGTGTTCCAAGAAATGAGCTAAGAAGAGGCGACTTTGTCTCCATTCCAGGGTGACTATGCAACTTTATCTGTATGGAAATCATAAGTGAGGATGGCCAAGTCCATTCACAAGGTGCCCGCTAATAAACGTGTTTTCTTGTGGACATGACTTGGTAACTTGGTGGTCGATGATGTATGTACTCAAGTCCTGCTAATTCAAGTTCAGCACCTGGGGCCAGAAACTGAAATCGTATGACATGGATAGCAAGGAGGTGTACACTCTTTGCACTTTTGGGGTGGGCCCTTAGTATATTTTTCCATTAGTTCCCTACTATGCGGGGACATTGGCCCTTGGTAATATGCACTGAAATAGTGCCTTTTGTGGTTGAGGTATTCCCTTTGTCCGTCCCAAATTACTGGTCAATTTTGATGTTCCAAGTATGGAGACAGGAGCTATATCTGTAGAATTAGGCTATGTGCTCTGATGGTGCTTCGATGATATCAAACACTTGGGCATGCCGTAAGTTATCGTTACATATGTAAGCAATTGCCTGAATTGCACAATGCATGATGTTTGGACTTCAAGTTCCTATGCATCATTTGTTTTGAATGCAAAAATGCTTAAGGAAATGGATTTTGTGTTGCATTTTTTTTCCGAATAACATCGGGGGGAAGATCCCCACCTACATATATTTCATTGAACGAAACAGAATAGAGTGTACAAAGTCAGCCTAGCAAGTCAGCTTAGCAAAGGAGAGAAGAAAAACAGACAGGAGGAGGAAACAGGTTACAAGTTACAACCGAGAACGCAGATAAGCAGCCCAGGCTTGCCAAAGGCGGAACATCTTCTTGTAGCGGCAGCTCCAGCTTTCCATGTCGTGTAGCACCCGTCTGAGAATTGAAGTGGCCGAGGAGTTAACTTGGTCAAAGATGAGCGCATTCCACGCCTTCCAGATATGCCAAAGGACCAGGATCATCACATCAGCATGAAATACTGACGGTAGTTGCAGCTCGCGCCCCAGAAGCCATGGCATCCGGAATTCCTCTGGGTGAGGTTCGATTCCAAAAAGATGCCAAACCGCAGCTACGATAGAACATTCAGAGAAGATGTGTGTATCGGTCTCAAGGACTAGGGGGCATTTCTCACAGTAGGATTCTTCCAGTATGCGGATGCGTTGCATTTTCGAACTAGGGTTTGAGCATTTTCTAACTACAGTATATATGTAGGCTCCTGATACATGCCCTGAGTACTATTGGCAAAGGGAGATAATTCGCGAAGCTTATCAGTATCAAGAGGATCATAGTGCATGAGGAACCAGAAGAAGAATCGACCTGCGATGTGGAAGCTATTTTCAGGAGGGTCATGCAAGCTGACAATGGTATGCAAGAGAAGACATGAAGATGCAATGAAGTAATTAACTTTGCAGCTATATCAATGATATAGTTTGTTGTTCTTTCCTTTCCTTTCTTTTTCCTACCTACAACGATCTCCCAGGATCGTAGTCTTGTATTTGCTGCTACTCCACTGTGTCAGGCCCGCACATCAAGAGGGAACAGAGGGGTCAAGAGGCCTCCTAAGTTGGGCACATGAAGAGACGGCAGGTGAAGTGGAATGCATAACCGATACCTTTTGGTGGTAGCGCCCAGCAGGTTACGCACGAGGAACCATGATGAATGCGTGGAGCAACATGGCTCGCGGTTGGGTTACCAACTTACCATAGCATATGCCTTTGATCAATGCATGCCGTGTATCCCAGGCGTCCACGCGTGTAACCGAGGCGGTGCAGGTTACAGTGATGGCCACCTGGGTTACGCACGCCAGCATCGCGGTTGCCGCGGGACATGGCGGGTGGTGTCGACTAAGCGCGTAACCTGCAAGGTCTCGGTTACGTAGGTGCCATTCAGTGGGCTGCGCACTAGAGAATTCCATGGACAACACGTCAGCAGCCTCCCCCCCCGGCGTGGGCTTCGCTTCGGGGAGAAGCAAACTGCGGTGAGGGCAGGCTACTGTGGGCCACGCGGTGTACCATCATTATTACGATGGACAACGGGACGGGGCCTCCCTCCTCCGCTCCCCTCCCGTCGTGTCGTCCACAGCCACAGCCGCCGCCCGCCCCGAGGAGTAAGATGGATCCGCTGCGTTACGTGTGCCATGCGTGATTCAGCCTAGGTCACGCGGCTTGCTGCCAAGCCAAGGGTTACGCACAGTCACTGTGTCATGTCGTGTGTACAGCCTTGACGGGACGGGACGGGCCTGCTGCTGCGGGCGCCTCCGCTCCCGTCCCGTCGTGTCGTCCACAGCCACAACAGCGCCGCCCGCCCTGAGGAGTAAGCTGGACCTAGTGGGTTAAGCGTGGAGTATGTGCGTAACCCAGTGTGGTGATGATCTGCCCCCTTTGTTTACTTTGTTTATTGACTAGCAGAGCAGCCGCGAGGGTCACACGCAGGTCAACATAAAAACAAATGATCAGACATGCCAGCACCATTTTATAAAAGGTAGCCAGAATGCAAGAGCGACAAGCAAAAAAACTATTTCAGAAGAGAGCCATAAAATGATTGGCCGCATAAATAACGGTAGTTGCACTGCAGAGGTCACAATCCCGACTACCCATCATCGTCCAAAAGAAGTCCGAGCACAAACAAGTCTTCCAACCTCTACCTCCAAACCGTCCATTTCTCCTGAAAATAGTGACTCCTACAAGGCAGGTTACACAAGTGAAAAATGGTGCCTTTTGATTCCAAAAGGAATAGTACGGGATGTAGATGGAAAAATTCAAAGGAACAAAAAACTTACCATGATAAACCTGAGCCTTGCTTGATTCTAATTTCGGCAGCTGAGATTATTTTGGCCAATAGTATTGTTACCAGCATGCCCACTCTTCTATCACCACTTGGGCAGATGATTTCAACTTTCTTAAGCTTTTCACAATTCAATGCAGTCCCGGTGGTTTTCTAACAAGTGGTGTCTACAACATCATTACAGCCATGTTCCTTCTGGAAATTACCAAGAATAAATAAAGAATAATCACATGTCAGTTATGACTCATGAGCATAAGTTGCAGTGAGAAATTTGACAGCTCATAGAATCTATACAGCAATGCCCTGCCAAAAAGCTGGCTGATACCAAGAAAATTACCTCCCTTATCTTCAAAGTTAGTTCCTCTAGATTAGGTGAATGCTCAAGCATATACAGCAGTGCTTTGTAGTTGTCATGTAAACATCAATCACTGATAGACAAAGTTGTCAAATTAGTAAATGACACTTGGCAGAAATGCATATCACTTTTCAGTGAATACACCCCAGTCTGCAATGTCAGTAGAAAAAGGCCATTAAGACAAAATACTTATGAGAAACAACTTGCTACTGCTACAGAAGTACAGAAGCGAGAAAAAAGGGGTAGCTACAAGTGTCATGGTTCCAAATAAAGGGGTGTTTAGTTTCCCAAAATTTTGGGGACAAAATTTTAGGGGTGTCTTTTCAGCTTTATTAGAGGTAGTAAACATCGACTAATTATAAAACTAATTACATGAATGGACGGGAAATTCCGAGACGAATCCATTAAGTCTAATTAATTCGTCATTAGAGATTGTTGACTGTAGCACGACATTGTCTAATCATGACATAATTAGGTTCATTAGATTCGTCTCGAAAATTAAGGTAGGGGTTGTGGAATGGGTTTTGTCATTAATCCACATTTAATACTCCTAATTAGTGTCCGAAGTTTGATGTGACGGGTAGGTAGTAAAATTTTAGGTAACTAAACATGGCCTAAGACATACCACGCCATATAGAAACAACAACTCCAAGTTCTTCACGTTTGAAAGAGCACCAAGAATGTTGCAACCATCAGCAAACGTAGCTTCCTTGTCATCCAAGCAAATTGATGCTGTTCTCAGTGACTGCACATTCACAAGAGATGGCAAACCAGGAAGTGCTCCAATGTGCAGTGAGACAAGACTAGGCATGTTTATCACAATGTCTATATAATCATGTATGTCACCAAATGCGAAATGATCATAGTCAATGCTCAAATTCTTAAATGTGGCAGAGGAAAAGTCAGTGTCACGGATCACACAGTTTTTGATATCTAGGTTTTCCAATGCTGGGCAGCCAGAAAAGAGTTCCTTAAGAAAGCATTCGAGAATGGAAACACCACAAAGATGCAATATTTTCAAGTAAGATGACGTGAAGGGGCAGTGGTCGATGAGGATGGCATTAGGAGGATCAGCTTCGAAGTCTTTATACTCTTTAAAAACATCAGTCATGTCGTGATCTGTAATGCATAATGTCTGAACATTGCTCCTAAGGGCATGGCAGATCCACAGGTAGGCAGTGTCACGGAAATTCTCAAGATAGACGCCAGGACCGTTGGCATCAAGGCAGAACGAATCCAGAGGTGTGTAACCACGGCTAAGAAGCAACGCAGTCACAAACTTCTTGAACGTCCTCTGGGTGGTGAAGCCCTCGGTGTCGATGTTGAGGTGTCGTGCAGACACCCAGAGGTAGCGCCACCTCGGCGGCAGGACGCAGGTGCGCACAGCGTCCCTCGCCGGCAAGAAAGACATGACGTGGTGGAGCAGCTCGTCGGGGAGGCCGCTGATCCTGTCTCCAAATTCCATCCCCTTCACGCTCTTGGCGCCGGATCTACCCATCATAGGTTTGCCTTCTTGGTGGACTCAGCGGCATTCAGTCAAACAGGTTGTGTGCACTGCACGGAAATAGCCGATTCAAGAAAACAAAATATCCCAGATCCACAGCATCTCTACTCGCAGATGCAACCCTCCAAAGATTCAAGAACACCGATTCACTAACCGCGCAGCTTGCACAAAGGGGAGCAGCGTTAAACATCAGCACGGCTGGAAGCCGCACTCCCGCAAATGCGTGGGATGGAGTAATCTTCAATCGATGAATAGGGGAAGGTAGAAGGAGAATCAAGAGGATACCTCGAAATCAGCTGGAACTTGGAGGGGATCTGGCCATCCGGGATGAGCAGCACGGAGAGAGGGAGAGACGAGAAAAAAAATGGAGGGACTGGGCCAGAGTGTTAAATCGTAGAGACTCCGCTGCTGTTACATTTACAATAGTATCACCTTTCGGTTCGGTATTTGTTAAATATAACATTTCAAACTTATAAAAAAGAATTTACAAAACTTCCTACAGATTGGAGGACTATTACAAAAAAAGCATATTGAGATGTATATTTATTTATATGTAAAAAAATTTAGGGATACCTTGACAGCTTCATTGTAACTTTTCTTTTCAAATATGCTTATCGAAGAATACACGTAAAATAGTACTCCCTCAGTTCCAAATTATAGTTTGTTTGGATTTTTTAAAACTACATTTGAGGCTTGCTTTACTAATAGTAACAAAAAAACCTTCAAGGATGATTAGAATTTGAAACAGGGGGAGTCTCATGATTGTACTTTTGAAAACAAATACACACATGCATTTTATGTTTGCAAATTAAATAGTTCAAAAAATTACTGCTATTCAAAATTTCAAAGTTTAATCGGATCTTGTTGATAGAAAAAACTACATTTCGACACATTAAAATTTTAAACTAAAATGAATTGTTTGTTTGGCAAAAAAAATGTATGGCCAGTTGAAAATCATGAAGCTTGCTCTAACAAAACTAACACGCCTATATACATACATGCGTTAGATACTCTGTTTGTTCCAATTGTAGACCATATGAAAAATGTTCTTTGAAACTTAAATTCTTCATTTCTTATGGCAAGCAAAAAAAATGATCGCAAGATGAAAGATATGCAAACATGATACAAGAACCATTGGTCTTCGCTCACACACAAGTACTGTAAGAGCTCTGCTTCCTTGGTTCTACTGGCTGGCATGTTCTGTCAACGACTCATCCTTAACAGTTTGGGAAACTATAATGCTCATTCAGAAGTGGTCAGTACATGCCTCTTCATTTTTGCTAGGTTCTCATTCTTCAAAAGGAAGAGGTTTCCCATATGCATACATCATTTTCATATATGTTTGTATAGCAACTATGCCCGTGCGTTGCAACGGGTGAGAATAATACCCGCTTTATTGTCGACCGTCCTGGACGTCGTCATGCTTGCATCATCTTAACCTCAATCGTCGTCATCTGCAATGGTCTCATTGACTCCTGGGCCTGACCGTCGCTCCTGCGCCACGACGACCTCGCCCGTCCCGACCATGCCGTCACCCTACCACCCTCGCCGCCATCCCCATCACGCATGCTCCCCGTAACCTTATTCGCTATTGTGTGTGCCTCTCAATCCTCGCCGCCATCTACCTAACCTCGGCTACCCCAGTCACGCATCACCTCGACCTCACCCGTCGTCATTCACCCCGACTTCTCTTCCTCTGCCGCATCATCATCCCACCACCCACACACCTCCCCCAATATAGATGAAGCGAGATGACTCTACCTATAAGGCATATGAAACATCAAGTGTTAATGTACTCGCTACTACTTGAAAACCCACCTCTCATCGGGTTGATTATGAAAAAGATGGGAAATTAAAAAAAGGATAATGCTCGAAAGAAACTTGTTTGTTCAAAGAAGGCCACATCCATTTAATATAAAGTACCATTCCGCTTAGCATATGCCATCCCAATTGCAAAAAATAATTAATTAACTTAACCGGCATTTCATCGAACAACCAAAGTGCATGTAGTAGCACTGCTGGGCAAGAAGCAGCAGCAAGCAGAGCTAACACCACCGAGCAATCACATCAGATCAACACATTTTGTAGCATAGAAGGAGCATAGAACAGATAAACATCAGACTCGATCAGACATGCTGCTGGGCACACCACGGCCGCTCGACCGTCCGGGCATGACGTCGTGCGGCAACAGAGCAGGAAGGCCTGAGACCGAAGATGGTCGGTGCTTACCTGCCCTTGGACGGCGGGTGCGCCAGGGTAGGACGGCAGGCAGCGAGCGGAGCGATGGCGCGGGACAGCTGGAATGGAGCCGCTGAGCACTCGTGATTGTCTTCGGCATGCTACGGGCCCGACGATGCTCCTTGGTGCCAAGGGACTCGATTGTAGTGGTGATGTTATCGAGACTGGCTCCGTTTCGGTAATTCCCTGCCTTCGATTACGAAACTAAACTAACGTGGCAGAAAACATGAAGGATTTCTCCCTTGCTTTAATATTAGGTAAAGATAAAGATTATTATTTATATAAAAAATTCCAGGGGAGAGGTCCTTAAGCTGTCGAGAGGGTAACCCACTTGTCTTCACCACTTGTCACCTTCTTTCACCTTCTTGTCATCTCCTCCACTCCTGCCTGCCATCTTTGCTTGTAGCCATGGCTCGCAGGCAGCATGCCCGCTGCGGGCGCATGCTGTCGCCGCCTCCCTATGAGGCGCGGGTTGCTTCCCTCTTGCGCTCCACTATCCTGAGGCCGGAGGAATTGACGACGATCGAGGCCGTGCTTCCCCCTGCCAGTGCTAACAGTGGGGGAGCGATCCGTGTCGCCACCAACCCGGCCTCACCAGACGAACCGCGAGAAGTGGTGATGTTCCTCCCCTTCTTTTTCTACGGCCTGGTAGCGCCGTTCTCTGTTTTCTTCTGCCGCGTGCTGGAGGTGTACGAGATACACTTGGTGCACCTCACCCCCAACGTCATTCTCACGCTGGTGATATTCGCACATTTGTGCGAGATGTTCGTTGGCGTACGGCCCTCCGTCGAGCTCTTCCGCTTCTTCTTCCAGCTCTCCTGCACGGGTACCTCGCGTCCGGTGGTGGGCGCGTGCCTTTTTACACTCTGGCAGACGCGCGCGACTGAGTATATACCCATGCGCGTCTGCTCCATGTGGGAGGTATAGAAGCGGCAGTGGCTTCACATGTATGCCAGCGTGATACATCGCCTTCTTTGCCTTCCTTCCTCCCACCCGACGCTCACTGCTCGTATCTAGACCGACGAGCCCGTCCTTGCCGAGGAGTGGAGTCCGGTACGGAATCAGATCGTGGCGCTTCGAGCGGCGGGGCTCACCTCCACCATGGTGGTGGCGGACTTTCTTCGCCGGCGCATCGCTCCGCTCTGCGCTCGTCTTCATCCGGCTTGGTTCTACACCGGTGTCGAGGACCCCACCCGCACGGTGCAGGGACCCCTGAGCGTACCCTCCCAGCACGAGGTGCAGGAGCTCCTGCACCGGATCTTGGACGTGCAGGACCCTTCGCTAGGGATGCTCCCGGACGAGGTCAGGCCTCTGTGCGACGACATGGTGCGCGAAGCCCTTCAGCTCTAGCTTCCAAAGATGGATGAGGATGGGATCGTCGTCCTTCCTCCTCCGTCGTCCGGAGCTTGCACCGCGTGGCGTACGCCTCCGCGCTAGAGTCCCGATGCTGCGCTGGCCGAGAAATGGCCCCGAGCGCCATCCCCTCCTACCGTCACCGCCTTGGGACGGGGCTCGCCGTCGACTGCGGGGTCCTCGGGCGTGCGCTGCCCGCCATCCAAGCGTGCGAGAAGCGGTACAAATATGGTGGCAGCGCAGGCAAAATGGGTTTACCGGGGCCCCCCTGCAGGTCGGTCCCTGTTCTTGCCATTAACGTTCGCCGTCCTCTCCATTTTTTAAAAAAAATCCTGCCTTTTCCAGGAGCTCGGGAGGTTCGCCGGTGACAGATTCCACGAGCGTGGTGATTGCAGACGGCGGAAGCTCTACTATGTCTCAGCCTCTGTTAGCTTTGGTCGCGGCAGCTGTCCCCGTCGCGGGCGCCACCAGGAGTGTGCCGCGCATTCCGCCGCCCTCCCCCTCTGGCGCAAGGAGTGCCATGGTTGAACTCCCGGATTCTCCGGTGCGGGAGCCTGCGGAGCAGTTCACTGCTACTCACCCAGTCGGGACGCCACCCCGTGCCTTGCTATTGCTGGCTGTGCCTGAGGACTTGGGCGGCATCCGCCGCACTCTCGAGGGTCGAGGCAGTGCTCCATCCGGGTGGCGCTGGCAGGAGCACCACCACCAGGAGCAGGAGCTGCTGTCGCTGGCGGTGGACCTCGAGCGTCGCCAGGAGCTGGCACAACTCTTGGAGGCAGACCTGGCGGCTCGAGAAGAGGCTCTCGCGATGCGCGAGGGCCTCCTTGCCTCCGCAGAGGCCGAGCTGCTCCAGCGGGAAACCGTGGTGCTGGAGGGGACCGAGCGCCTCGACAGTAAGATGGCGGAGCACCGTCAGGCCGTGTCGGAGGCACGACGCGTGGCCCAGGAGCAGGTGGACCAGCTGGTGTGCCGCGCCTAGGAACTCAACACCCTCGCCCGCGAGTTAGAGCCTCGCGCGCAACAACTGGATCGCTGCGAGTGTGAGATGGAGCAGACGGCCATGGAGGCCGCAGCGACCAGTCGTCTGGTGGAGGCGCGAAGCGCTGGGAACGACGCAATCCACGCTGAGCAGCTAGCTTCAGTGGCAGAGATGGCGCAGTCGGAGATTGTGGAGGTGAGGAACGCCCAAGCGCACGTCGCCTCCCAGCTCCGTGGTCTCTGCCTCCGTCTCCACAACATCTTGACGGACGGTGGGCACGATGGGGTCCCCGTCCCCAACTTGCCGACTGAGCGAGGCCAGGGGGCTCTGCTCCCGGCCCTCTTCGCTCTGGTGGACCGCGCGGTGCAGCTCCGCGCTGCTGTGGATGCGGCGGCACTCCATGGGGCTCGATCGCTCGCGTAGAGCGTGGCTGAGTACATCATCATCGCTCTACGAGCCCGGGTGCCAGACTTCCCCTCAGGGCTGCTGCGCGAAGGGCCGCTGGAGGAGGGCGAGGAGCTCCGTGCCGGTGTGAAGGACCTGGCCACGAAGGTGGTGAACTTCTTCACTCCTGCTATTGATGAGGAGGACGCGAGCGCGGTGGAGGACGATCAGGGTGCCGCCTTGGAGACCGTTCGGCTGGTAGGATGAATCTTGTCCGTGGTGCCGAGTTGTGGCACCAGAACCTTCGTGGTAGTAGTGTGCAGTACCCTCTTGCAGCTCCTTTTATAAGTAGCAATATTCTCCAACGGCATGTCTAACGCTAGTAGAAATTATGATCTATTCATGAACAGTTGCAAAATTCTGACGCTATTGGGACTTATTCCCCATCGCTCATGGAGCTTGCAACTCTTGTAATTCACATAATATCTGCAGTGGAGCAGCTGTATAAGTAGTTGCAGTACTATAGTTGTCTTCGAAACAAGATGCATGAGGCAATCTAATGCAGACTGGGTTACCAGCAGAGCAACCCATCCTGCACACTCGGTAACGCATCGGGACGATTATGCGTAACCTCCGCTAAATTAGTTACGCACCACCCATGAAGCATGCTCTTTGGTGCCTACTTGCTAGGATTGCAAATAGCCAAGCTCCATATCTATATTCTCAAAAAAAAAAACTCCAGATGTAAGCGTAACCATCACCCGCCCGGTTACGCAACATTCATGTTGCTTTCTACCGTGTCGATTCAGCGCGTAACCTGCATGCGCTCGGCTATGAGCAAGATGACAGGCGGCCGCGGAGGAGATGACAAGAAGATTAGGGTCTGTTTGGTTGGTTGGATGACGGCCAGGCCAGCTGCAGCAGACCAAACGCGCCTAGGTGAAGAGATTCTCTGCCGTTCGCATCCCTGCAGTTGTGTCACTGCCGTATGGGCCCCGCAGCGATAGACCCCACGTGACAGTGACCGAACTGCTGAGGCTGAATGCTTGCCTCTGCTTATTAAGGACCCTCTCCAATGGCCTTCTAAAAAAAGGACCTCTCTAATGGAATTTTTTAATCAATAAACAGTGCAAACAGGCGGTTGCACCAAACAGGCGAAATCGTGTGGGAGCAGGTTATGACAAAAATGCGTTTGCACCATGTCGCTTGGCTCGTGCATAACCGGTACTGTTCAGGTTACGTAGAATAGGGTTCGAAACCCAAGCTAGGGTTCGGACTTCGGAGATTGGCCACAACTTGTGCGTAACCGAATGTGTGATGGTTAATTGTACACTGAGATTGACACGGCGCATGCAGTTGATGGATTTCACGTGTGCGTCACGTTGCTTGACATGATGGGCAATGGTGAAAATTTCACATTGCTTGAGTTTATTTCGAACCACTAGAAGGTGGCTGAGTATTTAAAGGTAGGGGAAGTTTTCATCATCTTCACGAATTATTCCCCTTTCTCTTTGGTCGCCAAAGTTGTTTATTACTCCACCATGGATTCTACTTCGTTCACTCCATCTATCCACCTTCCGGCTGATGTCTACGACCTCATTCTAGATCGCTTGGAGGCTTTTGACGTCCTAAGATTTCCCCTAGTTTGCAGTGAAAGCTTTCGAGCGTGTACAGGGAAACCTCACCTTCATCATGGTGCTCCAACCTTGCTTACTTCCCTCGTCGATACTGATGGCTGGGATATTCCTCACGATGATGAGCAAGGTATGTTCTTCGTCCACAATATTTTCTCCAACAAGACATTTCTCATGGATCTAGAAGGTTTGAAGAATAGATTTTGGATCGGGTGTAAGGATGACTGGCTTGCAACCACGGATGTGCACTGTAATGTCGAACTCATTAATCCTGTTACCGGACTGCGACTTTCTTTACCTTCGTTTGCTGCTTTTACCAAGGCTGGGTTCATTTTGAACACTTACGTGTTTAATCGAGTGAAACTGTGTCGGACTCCTGCTGAATCAGGCGGTTATCTTGCTATCGCCATGTTTGTTCCAAATGTCTTACTCTACACAATGCATGGAAGTGTTGATTGGACCATGCTGACGAACCCTACTGGAGAATATGTACAGCATCTCGATGTCATTGTCCACAATGGGAAAAATATGGCTATTGGTGAGAATGGGGACTTGTGGTCGTGGGATCTTGGCTGAGGAGCTACAGATCCTACACTGGGGGTAAGATCAGCCGTTCCTCTACAGGATTACATGGAATATGAGTTCTTCTTGGGCCAGTCTATCAACAGAAAACTCTTGGTAGTTTCTTCCTATGACTGTGAGCGCAACGGTAATAGATGGTCCAAGAGAATACTAGGTTGTTTCGATTGCAAGCTACTCGTGGAGGGTGTTTCAATTCATGAAGTGGATGTTGATATTGGGATCGTGCAGGAGATCCGTGACATTGGTAATCAAGCTCTTTTTGTTGGATGCAATTACCCCTTCTATGTCCCCGTCCCATCCTCTTCAGGGAATTTGAGGGCTAATTGGGTATACATTTCTGATTCATCTTACTACGACGCCATTGCTGTCGACCTGAATGAGGAAGACTGAGGACCAGGTGTGTCCGAGGACCAGTGGAGGGTCGCTCCTTAGTGATGAGTGATTGACAAAGTTGTGTGGACTGATGCTTGGCTAAGTGTGCAGGTACAGGTTGCGGTTTGACTCGTGTCGGTGCAGGTGAAGAACAAGAGCGAAAGGCCTTAGCCGTGGCGGCCTCCGGGTGATGGAGTGGCAAGTAGGCTTGGTTCGATGGACCCGGTGGCCGATGGGGTCAAGTGCGAGCCGTGCGGTGCAAGACTGGCGGGCTGAAGTCGTGAACATGGGCCGGTGCAAGGTAGCGGTTGGAGCCCGAAGCTTGCACGCGGGGTTTGGTGGTTTGCCCACAAAACCATCAGGTGGACGGTTTCTTGGTTTGGGCCGCAAAACCAAGCCCGGAGGCCCGAAGCAACGGAGACGGTGATCTGGGAGCTTCGGGAAGCTTCGAGTCGGAGGGCACGTGGCGTGATCGCGGGGTTTGCGTTGAGGTGAAGAGAAGCCGCGGTGTAAGCGTGTCCGTCTGATGAAGTCTTGACCAAAATGCACCTGAGGGGTTGTATCTTCATTTCAAGCAGTAGGGGTAGCATGGTCATTTACCTCCCCCCGATGGACTTCGTATAAATAGCAGAGAGGTGGATGGCATCTCTCTTTCTTGGACTCTAGGGCTTTCTCCCTCGGTAGATTTCTCTGAACTGCTTCTTTTCCCTCTGGATTCCTTAGGCTAGACTCTTGTACAGAATCTAACCTCTGGATGTATGGAAGCATTCGGCGTTGTGGTGATCTCCTAGTCCTCTGTGATTTTCGTGTCATTTTTTTTGGGGCTATTTTTGGGGAGTTTCGTTTTTCGCTTGATTCGGGGATTTGAGGGCGTTTCTTCTCGGATTTCTTTGAGGGGATCGTGGGTGGATGCCTTGCGCATCTTTGTGTGTGATCTTGACCCCTCAAACACCGTGGAGAGCCTTCGAATCGTGCGTTTTTGGTTGGTGCCCGAGTTCATGGTGGTGGTTCATGTGATCCGCGATTCCCGGTGATTTAGTGGCTTAGGAGTCGAGATTTTTGGGGCATAGCTTCCTCTTGTGTTGCTTATCATCTCCCCCAAATCTTGTCTCAAGAGCTTTAGCCGTTTAGGAGATCCGGTGATGGAAAGGTAGAGTTGACTCCCGAGCTCGAGCATTTTTCTATTCTGTTCGTGCATGGTGGACGGTCCGCGAAGCCCGTGCGGACGGTCCGCGAGGCCCAGGCAGTGTTGATGTTCTTTGTGTTCTTCGCGTGTTCTTGAGCGTCTTCATTTCGATCCGTCTAGGCCCGAGGTTTTTGTTGAGTGGGGTTTGGTGGACAGTCTGCGAGGGTGTCACAGATGGTCCGCGTGGCCAAGATTTTGTCTGGGGTGCTTTGTGGTTTGTCTGGGGTTTTCAGCGAGGTTGGTGGATAGTCCGCCTAGGCCTCACGGACGGTCCGCGACATTGGCGGGCAGTCCGCATGACCTCCATGGACGGTCCGAATTTCGGCTTGCATCTCTGGTGGTTCAGGTAGCATTTACGGACAGTCCGCTGTGACCTTCCGGATGGTCTGCGACCTCCACGCGGACGGTCCGCCCGGTCACCCCAGACAGTCCGCTAGGGACTTCGCAGCAGTGCCTAAGTTCTTTGGTTCTTGCTTTGGTGTTTCCGCTCTTTGCTCCTAGGCTTGTCTCTTGTTCTTCTAGGCTTGTGTGTGCCTTGTTTGGAGCTTCCTTTGTGTGCGCGAGTACTTGGAGTGGCAGTCGGGGTACAGGCCGAGTTCGACCTTCGGGAAGAATTTTTATCGGCTCCCATTCACTCCCCCCCTCTCTGGTCGCCCTATTCGGTCCTTCAAAGACATCCCGGATAACGTTAAGTGCATATCTTATCCTGGGCCCCTAGACATGTACCAAATGCCGATGTGGTTCCGACCTGCTTTTCGTCCAGTAGCCGTTGATCTAGCCCGTGGAAGTTAGAGTTGATGCATGTGCGAAGATGAAACTGTAAATCCTCAATGGTACGCCTAGTTTCATTTTCATGAAATGAAATCCCATGCTATGTCCTCACGTTTGCCTATGCGGCAAGCCGTTTATTAATGAGAATGAGACTCATGTGTAATTTGCATTGAGAGTATTATACTACAGTATTTAGTTGTCATGTACTCATGTGTAGAAACTTTATTTTACTTCATTGAGTATTATACCACTTTGCTTTTTGTTTTTGAGTTGATGGAATTCATGGAAACGATCGTTTAAGGAAGCCTCCGTGCACCTTGAAATAAAAGCACGATCGCGAAATTGCTGGGGCCGTGGATTGAGTGCGTACGTTACTGAAACTCGCATGGAAACATATAGCCCGCACTGGATAGTTACCTTCCAAAACATCAAGCACATCACAGTAATTCGATGGGAAATTACCAACTTGCAACACGGTCGATCGCGATTGTATGCTGCGTGCGTAACCCTATAGCTACCATTTTTTAGATGGCAGCAGGCCAGCACGCATGCCCAATCCGCAGTTGCTCACGATCCATGCTGCGTGCTACAAATACCTGCCGTGTGTGTAATCCAGAGGGGTGTTTGGATGGAAGGGTAAATTGAACAAATAAGGCAAATTAACGCGAAATTTACTCCTAAGGCGCCAAACACGTGGGGCAAATGTGGTGGGGCAAATGTTTTGCCCCTCTAATTCCATATACTCCTAAAAAGTAGTAGCAAATTGGAGCAAAATTGTTGTGGACCCCAGCCCTCTCTCTCATCCACATACACATTTACCCCTCAATCCAAACACCCCAAGGAGTAATAAATATTATAAGAGGCAAATGGAAGGGGCAAAACATTTGCCTTGGGGTAAACATTTACCCCTTGCATCCAAACAGGCCACAGGTGTTTGCAGCACGCAGCATGGCTCCAGCGTAACCGAAAGTCCGAAAGCACAAAGCACCGATTTAGCCGTGACAGAATATTCCCGATTCCTAGATTCTTTGGAACCACATATAATTTCATACTTTCAGTAATCAAGAACCGTTCGGTTCGGTTCGATCTAACCAGGTGGCAGGCTCCTCCATTCCACGCCTAGATCTCCAGGCATTTACGAGGCCAGATCATCCTCATCCTTCCAGAAGAAGCATCTAGATCCCGATCGAGAGAGCTTGTTCCCTCCCTCGGCTCCCCAGCGGCGCGCAATAGGTCGGATCCATCGTTGGCTCCCACGGTGGCGGCGGAGGCAGCGGCGGCGAAGCAGCAGCACACGGGGAAGGCGGCGGCGCTCGCGGCGCACGACACGTCCGGCCACCTTGTGCTGCTCACCATCACCCGCAGGTACGTCCGCACATGTCGTGTACATATGTCCTGCTAGAAATTGTCCCCCGACGGCTAGGTAGTCACCCGCATCGATCTAGCCGCTCGGGTCTCGGCCTCGCCAGCGTACCCCCGCCGCCTGCAGGGCTGTGCCCGGTTGGCTCCTGCGGCGTTGTGAGCCCGTATGTCCGATCTATATCTTAATGATGCAGGAGCACCGGAGATGATGATGTAGCGATAAAGATTCTGTACTGTGGGATCTGTCACTCTGACCTGCGCAGCATCAAGAACGAGTGGAATAACGCCATGTACACCATCGTACCTGGGTACGTGACTTGCCCATGCCTTGCTGCTGTTGTTGGTTTATTTTTTTAGGTTCGGCTTTGGTTTCTCCTGCAGCTCCAAATGTGAAGCTCTATCAAACAGTTTGCTCAAAGTCAAAACCGACTTCATCTTTAGAGCATTAGAGTACTTGGAGTCATTTTGTACGGAAAAATCGAAGTTTAAAAAAATCCAAAGGAGCCAGAGCTGTACCAAAGAAAGACTTTTATCAAATTGTGACCTCCGAAAATACTGAACTGCTCTTTTGTCCATGTGTTGCAGTCACGAGATCGCCAGAGTGGTGACGGGGCTAGGCAAGAACGTGACCAAGTTCAAGGCCGGCGACCGCGTCGGTGTCGGCTGCATGGTGAACTCATGCCAGTCCTGCAACAGCTGCGACTAGGGCTTCGAGAACCACTGCAAGGGCATCATCTTCACCCACAATGACGTCGACCTCGACGGCACTGTCACCTACGGCGGCTACTCGAGCAACGTGGTTGTTCATGAGCGGTTCGTGGTCCGGTTCCCTGACGCAATGCCGCTGGTCTAGGGTGCGCTGCTGCTGTGCGTCGGCATCACTGTGTACAGCCCCATGAAGCATCACGGCCTGAACGTGCTCGGGAAGCACGTCGGCGTGGTGGGCCTGGGAGGGCTGGGTCACATCGCCGTGAAGTTCGCCATGGCGTTCGGGATGAAGGTCACCATGATCAGGTCGTCGCCAGCGAAGAAGGAGGACGCCCTGGACCGCCTTGGTGCTGATGCCTTCATCATAAGTAAGAATGCTGACGAAATGAAGGTGCTGTGAGAGAAATACATCATTAAGTGTTCTGTAATGAACTAATGAACTGGATCATGAATTTCTCACTCTGCAATGTTGGGTCTTATATTTTTTTGGCAGGCTGCGGCTGGCACCATGGATGGCATCATCAACACGGTGTCCGCCAACATCCCCATGGCCCCATACATGAGCCTGATGAAGCCCTACGGCCAAATGGTCATAGTCGGCCTGTCGGAGAAGCCACTGGAGATCCCGCCATTTGATCTCGCCACGGGCAAGTCCTCACCGAATGATCAATCTGTTTTATGAGAAATTTGCTTGCTTTTTCCAAATAGTGCTAGGTATGCTGGACCTTTCATGCTGTTGGTTCTCCATTAGCTTGTTGAGCAGCCATTCCGAAACTAATCATGTGCGTGTGAAAAAATACCTGCAGGGAGCAATACCCTGGCGGGGAGCTGCATCGGCGGCATGAGGGACACACAGGAGATGATCGACGTGGTGGCAAAGCATGGTGTGATGGCGGACGTCGAGGTGGTGGGAGCGAACTACGTGACCACAGCCATGGAGCGCCTCGCCAAGGCCGACGTCAGGTACCGCTTCGTCATTGACATCGGCAACACTCTCAGGAGCTCCGAGTGATCACAATCTGACAAATTGGCGTCAGTTAGTTTCTGCTGTTGCTGTGTGCCTCGGCTATAGGAAGAACCGTTTAATTTTCAGTCAGTGATATTCTAGCAACAGTGTTGGTTATGTTAAACTAAAGCAGTTTATAACATAATAATGTCCTGTGGAGCATATACAATGTGGAAGTTAAAGGATACCCCGATGCAACTGTGGAATCAAATATGACATCGCCATGCCTTAAGATAGTCAAGGTCAAATGTCGAAACGTTCATGAAAGGGTTCTCAGTGTTCTAAATTATCTGCGAACACTTAATATTTGTAAGTTACATTACGACCAACTCTGTTGTTCTTCTACATTATTTCTATGTTTGTAAATACATTCGCATCTGGTAGTAACACTTCTATTTGTTTATAAATACTTTACCATCGTTTGTGGCAATGTATGTGCACAAAAACAAAGTAAAGAAAAAGGCTAAAAACATCATTCATCTTTTACATGTTGTAGACTATCAATCTCTCTAAGGCATCATGTTTGTGCTGAAACCGAATAACCGATCGAGTACAGTATGAAGAAGGATGTGAGCAACTATCTCAATTGACCAGTCCACATAGAAAAATAAAAAACAATGCCGAACTTCATCATGGGAATTGAGCACCATATTCAGAAGAATGTTGTTTGTCTGTTCAGGCCCAGTCCTATGAACATGCTGTTTGTCTGCGCATTTGGTTTTTGAAGCCCTATTTCATATGCCCTGTCTGCTAGTAATACTGTACTTAAATCAACTTGTAATAATTACCAACTTGCAACATGGTGTTGTGTCGATCCTGCGGCGGCCGGATACTGCAAAGCTTGAGAGGAATGCGTAACCTGCAAGGTGACAGTTACGCAGGTGCCATACAGCAGGCTGCGCACTATCCCTGTGGTGGATGATGGGTCAGCCTCCGGGCGCGCGCTTCGCTTCGAGCAGAAGCAAACTGCGGCGAGGGCAGGCCGCTGTGGGCCCGCGGGCACCGCGTGCCCGTGAAGCACCATCATTATTACGAGGGACGACAGGACGGGGGGGACGGGGGGGGGGGGGGAGGAGGGGTGCCACGTGCTGCTTCTGCCCGGGTTACGCGGCTTGCTGCCAAGACAAGGGTTAGTACGCACGATCCCTGTGTCGTGTCGTGTGTACAGCCTTGACGGGACGGGACGGGCCTGCAGGCGCCTCCACTCCCCTCCTGTCCTGTCGTCCATAGCCACAGGGGCGCCCGCCCCGAGGAGTAAGCTGGACCCGCTACGTTACACGGTCCATATAACTGAAGAGGGCGAAAGGAGGTTACGCGCAGAATCGACACGACCGGATGCAGCGTCGATTTTGCGTAACCGTATCAGCTACAGGTTATGCGATGAAACGACACGACAGGATGCAGCGTGGATTTTGCATAATAGACTCTGTGCGTAACCCAGACGGTGATGCACGCGCCATGGGATGGTGCATCGCCGAACTGTGCATAACCGAGCTGGTGCGGGTGACACGCAGGATCGACACGACCGGATGCATGGGGATTTTGCGTAATAGACTCCGTGCGTAACGCTGTCAGTGTTGCACGGCCTATAAAACAAGACATTTCATCCTCTTCTGTTATGTGTAACCTGATGCGATGCGATGTCTTCCTCATCTTCTTCTGTGAATCAGGTTTCCTTCAATCCTTTCTTTTATTTCCCCATCTATGGGCTTCACATGACAATTACTCATGTTCTTCCCTCAGTCTCCTAACCACGAGGACGTAGACAGCATCCTGACGAACATCAACGCTCATGGTGCGAATCAACACGCGCCATCGTTGAGGCAGAAACAGGGTCTTCAACTTGTGATTTCCACGGATGAGAAGAAACTGGAAGAAATAGCTATCACTAGAGTACAGCTAGAGAAAGCTAAAGAATTAGCAAGATCTTGATGTGTCTCCTTTTTCAGCCGTTGCGAACGGCTTTTGATTTGATGTACCCGGCCTTTATTAAAGAGAATCCTTCATATGATTTAAGCCATTTACTTGTGTATCTTTGGACGATTTCCTTTTATTTGCAATAGGCACTGCTTGTCTTGTGATCCTACTGAACCTGGCAGGTGAACACCATCCGTCACTTCACGAGCACCACCACTTGGTTGCAGCCAACACGTGACTCTTTCTATGAAGCTCAACCTATAACCCAATGGATTCCCACTCATTTCCTTCGGTAGGTCATTTCATTCTTTAGCCGATAGTTTTTAGACCAGCTCTACCTTAGATTAGGCATGGGAGGCATCTTTCCTTGGGAGAGTGTTCAGGCAAGATCAGTGTTTACTAGTCCTTAGCAAGCTTCTCCTTGAAATGTTTTGCTACTTGATGATGCTAGTAAGCTTGCTGCCGCCGTCAGTAACGTTGATAGGTATCTATCTTTGATTCTTCCTCTTCTGGAATACAGAGTGCCTCTGCCTTCCTTCAATTGATCCTCCGCGGAACCATGGGGCTCGAGGTGAGATCCGTCGCCGACGGGCGGAGCAGGGGCGTGAGGCGAGGCGGGAGGAACAGCGGCGCGACCTCCCTCCTCTGCCCTCTCCCTCCCAGTGAGATCAGGCGTAGAGAAGCTCAAAGCACAATGCCAAATCTTCTGATTTCTTTGGCTGTACAAAACTATTCCAAATCCAATCTACTTCTGTAATAATACCCTCATAATATTGCAGAGGCGACACACCCTTCTTGACAACTTTTTTGATTAAGTCGGATTTGAATTTAATTTTTCTTCAGCGCTGCAGGCATCAAGGTGTTGCAGCATCAAGGTGCGTAACCGAGTCTGTGTGGGTACGAGCGGGTTCAGGTTACGCATACATCTAGAACTGGTGGTGTTGCATCAAAAAGCACGGACGGTGCGTACGTGCTGAATCGACATGACCCAGTCGGTGTTGCATCAATAAGCACGGACAGTGCGTAACCTGTACAGGTTACACGCTGAATCGACACAACGCAGTCGGTGTTGCACACGCCATGAAGAACGGATGGTACGTAGCCGAATCACACGTAACCGAAGCTGGTGTAGGTGACGCGCAGGATCAACATGACCGGATGCAGGTTACGCACCGAATCGGCACCACCTAGTCGGTGTTGCAGCATCAAGGTGCGTAACCGAGTCCGTGCGGGTACGAGTGGGTTCAGGTTATGCATACATCTGGAACCAGTGGTGTTGCATCAAGCAGAATGGACGGTGCGTATGCGCTGAATCGACACGACCCAGTCGGTGTTGCATCAATAAGCACGGACGGTGCATAACCTGTACAGGTTACATGCTTAATCGACACAACACAGTCGGTGTTGCACGCGCCATGAAGAACAGATGGTGCGTAGCCGAATCGTGCGTAACTGAAGCTGGTGCAGTGCAGTTGACGCGCAGGATCAACATGACCGGATGCAGGTTACGCGCCGAATCGGCACCACCTAGTCAGTGTTGTAGCATCAAGGTGCGTAACCGAGTCCGTGCGGGTACGAGCGGGTTCAGGTTACGCATACATCTGGAACCGGTGGTGTTGCATCAAGTAGAACGGACGGTGTGTACGCGCTGAATCGACACGACCCAGTCGGTGTTGCACGTGCCATGCAGAACGGATGGTGCGTAGCCGAACCGTGCGTCACCGAGCCGAGGTGATGCGCAGAACCGACACGACCGGATGCAGGTGACGCGCAGGATCGACACAACCGATTTGCGTAACAGACCCCATGCGTAACCCAGCCAGTATTGCACACTGCAACCAGTAGTCTTAAACTTCTCTTCTGTCAAATGGCATTCTACTCATGATACTCATTGTTATCTGTGCCATTTATTGCCACGGCCCACACTAATGGCAACTAGGACTATCATTTGTAAAAATCTGATTTTTGGAAATACGGAGTATTCCAATCAAAAGAGAATAGAGGGAGTGCCATATAAAGTTGATCTGTTTTGTGGCCTTCGGGGTGCGTTGCCAAGAAGCCGGCATCCAGGGCACCTGCACCCAGCCGAGGGTTCCGCACCATCCCTGCTACATCCGGTCCTGTCGATCCTGCGAGTAACCTACACCCGTTCGGTTACGCACTATTAGTGCTGCCTGCACCTGCGAGACGGTGTTGCATGCAGCATGGATGGTGCGTAACCTAGAGGGTACGGATTTGCTGGAGGTTGCATCATGCATGCGTAACCGTCGCCGTGAGTAACGCAGTCAGTGTTGCACCATGCAGCCAGCCGTCTTAAAGGTGCGTAACCTAGTCCGTGCTTAATCTAGTTGGTGTTGCTACTCAAGCAGCACGTACGGAGCATAACCTATGCAGCTTACGTGCTGATTCGACACAAGACAGTCGGTGGTGTTGCATCAAGCAGCACAGACGGCGCGTAACCTGCAAAGGTTACGCGCAGATTCGAGACGACGGGATGTAGTGTGGATTTTGCGTAACCTTATCAGCTCAAGGTTACACAATGAAATGACACGATAGAGGATACAGCGTGGTTTTTGCGTAACTGACACTCTGCGTAACACAGTCAGTGTTCCACCATGCAACCAACTCGGTGTTGCATCAAGCGGCACGGACGGTGCGTAACCGACACCGTGCGTAACCCAGTCAGTGTTGCACATGCCATGTAGAACAGATGGTGCATCGCCGAACTGTGCGTCACCGAAGCTGGTGTAGGTGACGCGCAGGATAGACACGACCGGATGCAGGTTGCGCGATGAAACGACACCACCCAGTCGGTGGTGCAGCATGAAGGTGCGTAACAGAGTTCGTGCGTGTCCGAGCGGGTTTAGGTTATGCATACATCTGGAGCCTATAGGTGCGCGTGCGTATTCCAGGTGGTTGCAACCTGGATGGTGTGTAACCGAGCAGCTGGTGCAGGTAACTCGCAGAATCGACACCACCGGATGCAGCATGGGTCAGGTTACGCATATATCTGAAGCCTATTTGTGCCTAACGCAGTCAGTGTTGCAGGAACAATGCAGCCTGGCTGCGTGCTACCTAGTGGTGCAACCTACAGAGCCTGGTTACAGGAACAAACAATACAGAGGCTTGGTGCAACCTGGGTTTTACATGTGTAACCTGTGGTTACGCGCGGGCCATGGTGCGTATTAGCATATTGCAACCTCCCCGGGATAAGCGGACTTTGAAGGGCATGCATAACCTGTCCGGTATCGGGCTGCGTTCTGAATGGTGTTGCCCGATACCTGCGAGACGGTGTTACCTGCACCGTGAAGCCTGAGTGGTACGTAACCATGGTGATGCGAGACGGTGAACTGTATGCCGTGAAGCACTAGAAAGGTCAGGTTCCTGGTGGCAAAGGGTGGTTCCTCCAGCCAAAAACAACAAATTCTATGGGTTCTGAATTGGGATGTTGAGCAGGAGCTTCTAATCACTTTGTATTGGAAAGACGTTGGACAAGACACGGCTCTGATCCGCAGAGCCCCACAATCTAACAAAAAGCCCAACTGAAAATAGAGTAAAATCCTGAACACGAGTTTATTCCTAACACCCATCTTGATCCTTGTTTCCCAGGGCTTTGGTTACCACATCTTCCTGGTTTGGCGAAGGACACCGGCTCTGTGAATGTTCAGAGGAAACTTACGCTGCAAGGGTACAATATGTTGTTAGTAACTTGCTTATAAGTACTAGTCGATGAACAACATTAGTGTGTCATTTTGTTATCTTACAGTGCGCTAGAGCACCTCCTCGTACCTAGGGCTTTTGGATACGGTTTTACCTATAGCTGGAGGTGTGGTATCTTCCCACCTCACTTGTACCCGGCTACTCTGCTCTTTGCTACAGTTCTAAAATTCTTCTGACTTCTTTGCCTAGACAAAGATGTTCCAATCTGCTTCTGTAATAATACCTCGTAATATTGTAGAGGCGATACACCCTTTTTGACAACTTTTTTGATTAAGTCAGATTTTAATTTAGTTTTTCTTCAGTGCTGCAGCCTTCACAGCTTTCTTTGAAGGCTCTGGTATCTTAAACCTAGGCTTCAAAGGAAGCTGTGAAGGCTTAGAAGCCTAAGTTTAAGATACTAGAGGCTTCAAAGGAACCTGTGAAGGCTGTAGTGCTAAAGAAAATTAAATTCAAATCCAACTTAATCAAAAAATTTGTCATGAAGGGCATATCGCCTCTACAATATTATGAGGGTATTCTTACAGAAGCAGATTGGATTTGGAACATCTTTGTACAGGCAAAGAAGTCAAGAAGATTTGGCATTGTGCTTTGAGCTTCTCCGCGCCGGATCTCGATGGGAGGGAGAGGGCAGAGGAGGGAGGTCGTGCCGTTGTTCCTCCCGCCTCGCCTCGCGCCCCTGCTCCGCCCGTTGGGGACGGATCTCACCTCGCACCCTCTCCGGGGAGGCCGCCTCCTGCTCCGCCACGGTCCCCACCACCCCGCGTCGCCGCCAGAATCCCCGAGGGAGAGGCCGCCACGCGTCGGATCTGGGCCTGCCGAGGGGAGGGGAGGTCACCGGTGGCGGGGGCGGAGGAGGTGGGGGGGATCAAGGAGGTGACGACGGCCCCTCTGTTCCTTTATATAAGCATTCCAAGGGTTCAAACTCAACAAATAACTGTGGAAGGAAATGACATCTATACCCCTCATTTTACACTACCCACCTACTCTCTACCTACCCACCAACCCCATTTAATTTTGTCCTATCCCTAGGAATGCTTATATTTAGACACAAATTGCTTATATAAAGGAATGGAGGGAGTATTAAATAAAGTCAGTTTGCAAAACTATTTTCACAACTCCGTGCGAAATCACGAGACGAAATTTAGTACTCCATGCATGAAAGATTCCCTGAACGAAATTTTTTTCCATGCTGCTTGATGCAACACCGACTCTACAGTTGAGCATGCACTAGGTTACGCACCTTCATGATGGGGGTGTGTCATGTGTACCGATGCAGTGCATGTTTCTGTGATAACCGCCTGGGTTACGCACGCTTCATTGCGGTTGCCGCGCAACATGGCGGGTCGTGTCGTGTCGAACCCCCAGTTCATTTGGCTCCTGCCCCCGGTCAGCAGGGTTACGCACCATCTATTCTGCATGGCTCCTGCAACACCGACTGGGTTACGCACGTAGACCTAGTTACGCACCATCCATGATGTGCACCCGGTCCTGTCGATTCTGCGAGTAACCTACACCCGTTCGGTTACGCACCATCCATGCTGCACGGCTCCTGCTCCTGCAACACCACCGACACCGATTGGGTCGTGTCGAACCTGCGTAACCCTCGCCTCGGAGGTTACGCACGAGCCATGGTGTCTACGGATGGAGTACATGTAGCGTGTAACCAAACCACAGGTCGGCTAGTAGTATACTCCGTATGGCATCTCTTCGGAGACATCCTATAAAATAGGAAGGATACAGAGTTCTATGGCAGTTGACGCATATATACAGTCAGTGCGTACAATGCGGCGAGACGGATGGGATCTGTCATCATGTACTACTATATACTTTATATTCTAGTACATATAGAATATTATAAACGTGACGATTGCTATGGTCGGCCTCCACCTCTTCGTGCCCCTGCCTCTCCCACTTCGTCCTCTCTTGCCCTTGGCCATACTACCCTAAACGCCACCGTCCCCCCGTGATCTGGTTCTCCGATCCCCGATGATCGACCAACGTCCTGCTGGTTTCGGTGAGTTCTCGCCTCGAGTACCTGCTCTCTGTCAACGTGATCAATTCCCAACCATCGATCCCTTTAAATGTGTAATCACTACTTTATTGTTGCACTTTTGGATATGGATCTGCTTCACCTGTACGTCGTCCCCTTTCCAGCGCGGATCATGGCCGACGTTGACGTCCTCGCCGGCGATCAGCAACTTGAACGTGATTACATTACTAGCCAAACTTTCGACAGCGAGGACCAAGCGTTTCATTTCTACAAAAATTATGCCAACGACAAAGGTTTTGGGGTAAGGAAATCATCTACGAAGAACGACGATGATGCAGTCCGTACATCAAGAACTTTTGTTTGCTGCCGTGAAGGATGGCGTGATGACAGGTACATGAATTCGAATCCGAAAGATCTTTGCAGGAAGCCCAGGAGCCTAACCAGGATTGGCTGCATAGCCAAACTGATTGTCAAGCTTAACAGAGAAACGGGCAAGTGGGCTGTAAGCACATTCGTCGCTGAACATGGCCATGACCTATCCACATCTGATCTCACCTGCTTCTTCCATGGGCACTGGGATATCACTGCGGCACAAATGGCAGAAATCACCTCCTACGAAATAGTAGGGCTCAAGAAAAACCAGATTATGGACGTCATGGACCAGCAGCACGGAGGATACGATAGAGTAGGCTTCACAACAAAGGACCTATACAACTTCTGCAACCAGCGAAAGAAGCAGATCTTAGCAGATGGCGATGCAGGAACACTGCTCAAGCACTTGTGGGCCCGCAGGACAGATAATGCCAGGTTCTACTTCGATTACGCAGAAGATGACAAGGGACATTTGAAGTGCTTGTTCTGGTGTGATGCACAATCTCGTTTGGACTATCAGGTTTATGGAGGTGTTCTTGTGTTTGACAGCACATACAGGACAAATCAGTACAACCTGCCCTTCATTCCTTTCATTGGCGTGAAGCACCACCGAAGTACCGTCATATTCGGATGTGGCATTCTCGCACAGGAAACCACAAAGGCATATATATGGTTGCTCCGGACATTTCTGCGTGTAATGTCCATGCAGCACCCCAAATCAGTGATCACTGACGGAGACTTCGCAATGCAGAATGCCATCCGTGATGTACTGGAAAATTCCAACCACAGAATCTGCACCTGGCACATAGATCGCAACCTGGTCAAACATCTTCGCGGCAAGAAGCTGAAACATGACTTCAAGCAGTTTATGTATCGCCCATATACACCTGAAAGTTTTGAAAGCCAATGGTCCAAATTTATAGAGGAACACAAGGCCTACAAAAACACTTGGCTTTCAAAGATGTATAACATGAGGAATTTGTGGGCTGCAACTTACCATGCCAATCACTATTTCCTTGGACTCCACACCAATCAGCGAAGTGAGAGCTTGAATTCAAGGCTGCACACGTATCTGCATCCTCAAATGACACTGGTTTCTTTACTGGAGCACAATGAGAGCTGTGTGTACCATATGGGAACAACTGAGTTAATGCTGGATGCCAATACACGACATTCATTCCGGTTCACTACGACCCAAGCATCTAAGATTGAAAAGTACTATGCTAGTACTTACACTCAGGCAAATTTTGATATTGTTAAGAAGCAGATCAGCAGGTCCTTGCGCTTTGAGGTTCAGAATGAACAGTATAGCTTCGAAATGGTGACACCTCAGAATGGTCAGCATGCCATAGATACGGTGAAATTCACTATTGCCTATAGAAATGGCAAACCAGATAAGAAATTTGTCGTGATGTCTACTACCAACCCAACGTGTGGTGAGGCAGACTTGCGCTGCAATTGTCGGAAGCTGGAGTGCGATGCCATCCCATGCTGTCACATGTTTGCAGTGTTGTTTCACACTAGCGCAGCCAAATTACCATGAGCCTGCGTGAAGTCTAGGCTCACCATTTCTGCAAAGTCTGGATTTCCTCTAGAGAGGAGGACCCAGATTTTTGACCAGTCCATGTCCTTTCACAGGTTCCGTGATATGCGAGACATGGGTACCAAAGTTGCGTACTATGCCTCATCGATTCCAGTCCTGACAAAGAAGTTGAGGGATGCTTTGCAGGAGGTATATGAATGCATCAAGGCACACCAATTTGAAGAGGACGAACATCATCACTTGCCTAAGATATTTACTGAAGCTGACCCACATTATCAATTTGAAACTGTTTTGGACCCGTTGCGGATTGTTCGCAGAGGTGCTCCTTCGAAAAGGATAAAGGCCCTCCATGAAAGAATTAATCAGGGTATATCTAAGTACAGATGCAGTGAGTGCTTGGTAAAAGGGCATACGAAACATAGTTGCCCCAACTTAAATAAGAGGTACGCATGGTTTCTGCATTGAACTCCTCAGGCATCCTTAGCAGTAGTTGATATTTTGTGTTTACATAAACATTTATTTAATGTGTATGCACCACCCTCAGGCCAAAGTGCCATCTCACGAAGAAGAGAAAGTCGAAGAACAAGCAGGAGCAGGAGCTTGAGGAGGAGGAGCAGGAGCAAGCAGAGGATGTTCGTGATGATGTTGTACCTCCCCAAGATGGTGAAGTGCCACCTAGCAAAGGTATCATCTCATTTCCTCTGAGTTTATAATGCGTCCACCTATTTATTAGGTCATCTGCATTCAGGTCGGAAGAGAAATCTGGATAGTGGAGGTCGTCAGAGTCCGAATAAGATGTGACCGATGAAACAAGCAGCAACGGCGACTTGATGACACATGATAGTAGTTTGGCTGGTATGGTTCGTTTCATTAGTGAGTACGGAGTACTAGCAATCATATCATAGTTTATTTAGACGTTTACTGTACTTTGGACACCATTTTCCCTGAACTTTTTTTATTAAGTTAAACAACTGTGCGGAGTACTCCCTCCGTCTTGTGAAGCAGAAACTCGTAAGCAAGCAAGCACAAAGTGTTTGTAAACCAAACTCGCAAGCACCCAGCGTGGCTCTAGCGTAATGTAGACTGGGCAGGTTTCGCATGCCTCTGTATATCTTTGCGCGTGTGCACTGCGCAGTATCCAGTGATGTTGCACCGGGCACCATGTCTCGTGCGTAACCGGATGGACGTAGGTTACGTAGGTCCGACAACACCCGCGGCCCGCCGTGCTGCTCGGCAACCGCGATGCTGCGTGCGTAACCCAACCTTCCTCAGGTAACGCGCAGAATCGACAGTCAGTATAGGCCGTCGGTCTTCAAAGTTCTAACTTACTAGCTAATAATGCGGATCTAAAAAAACATTGCTGATGCGTAAGAGAGTGGGTGCACGATAAATCGTAAATATAGTTAATTATGGGATGCCATGTTGTTATGTCAAATGTGCATTAAACTTGTCTGCTCTCAAATTGACTCGCGGAAGGCATTCATTTCATCTCCATCGAAACAATTAGTTCTAGCATGGTCTACTCAAGGTTTAGTAGTACATTCATCCCTGCAAAGTTAATTACTTCATTGCATCGACAAAAATGAATTCGGGTGTATCCACTTTACTATCACATTTGAATTCGAATACGGATACAGATATCCATATTTACGTTTTAGCGGATACGGATGTCGGATAATTCGGATTCCATTTCCATATTTCCATCCCTACTTCTGTGTTTCCACCCCTCCATTTTGTTACTCGAGTGAGAGTGATCCTATCGTTGCCCACCTTTTCCTATCAGCTTAAGCTGTTGGGAGTTTTGTTCATGACTTGTTTGTTCGTGTATGCCAGTTACATCAGTACGATGGGGATGCACAAAAATTGCAAACTGTGGTGTGCTGCTGCGAGACTGAGAAACGTGACGAACTTGCCGACGTGACAAGGCCAAAACGTAATATACTTGCCAGAATTGAAAAGGCATTGCCGCACAGAAGGGGTGTGTCGAATGACCGTTTGGGAACGTCACTCCCACAAGTTCGTCCACGTCAGGACCATTGTGAACTGCAGTTAAGTAAGGACTGGTACGGTTTTTGGGACTGGTAACCGGGCGCTCATGACCCAAACGTGTGCACACCCGCACTGAAGGGACGCGTCCGTTCAGTGTACTGGGTAATAAGTAGTGGTAACTCATGTCCACGAACGGTTGTCGTTTCGGAACGGCACATGCACTCCCACAATAAAAGGAGGCAGTTTACCCACGAGTCAATCATTGCCGCCATTTGCGATCATGGCTCTAGACACTAACATGTCTCCTTCCAAGCAAGTCGACTTCTCAGTCTCAAGCGAGTAAGCGAAAGCAGAAGGAACCGCAGGGCAGTACAAGGAATCTGGTACATTCATGGTTGGAGGCCGTCAATGGAGGCTACATTGCTATCCTACAGGTATGACTGATCATCAGTGGATGGGTTTACCAAATGGCATTGCCGTCCTCCTCGTTCCTATGAACATAACCCAAAAGGTAGGTTTCTCATTGTTACGAATACACACATTCACACATGCATATATGCTCTCACTGTTGTAGAGCCTGTGATGACACTGCATGGTTCCATGCATAGGTGCGAGTATTGTTGCGAGCGGTGGCTGGATACCCCACTGATGACAATGATACGTTTCGAGTTCAAGCTACAAAAGATGTTGAATTCAGGAATAGGGATCTAGGAAAACAAGGCTTCGAATGCCTGGTGGAGCATCGTGACATTGAGCACGTGAGCTCCAACGGAGGCCTTATAAACATATCGTGTGTTGTTACAATACTTGAGGACGATCGCATTGATGTTCCTCCTCCATCAGTACGCAGAAGCATATGCGCAACACTTGCAGCCCAAGCCCCTGTGGACGTTGTCTTTGACATAGGCAGCCGGGTCATACGAGCGATACCTGCCGATGTGGCCGCAGTATCTTGTGTGATGAAGGCAATGCTCTACGTTGGTGGAGTGGAGTCAAACTCTGAAACTGTTCAAATTCAAGACACACACCCTGATGGCTTCTCGTTTCTGATCAAATATGCCAGTGAAGGATCACTCTCGGAGGAGGCTAATTTATGGGACACCCCTGCCAACGCCTGGCCTGTGTTACTCTGAGTCGCCGACATGTACCGCGTCGAAGGGTTGAAGCTGCACTGTGCGTCAAGGATGTGGGACATGGCAAGCGAGCAAACTGTGAGCGCATTTCTACGATGGGCAATTGAGACTAACTACACCCAATTGCAGGAGAAGTGCATGTCTCTCTTAGAGCGAATCTGGCCGCACGGAATACTCACAACGGATTTTGTGTTCGTATGCATTCACCATCCCCATGTTATGCACGATCTCCGTAGTAGATTACACGAAGGCATGTACTAGGGTCCCTGCTTGTAGTCTGTAGTTTTAATGTTTTAGTTACTATAAGATCGTGCCCTTGCGTTGCTACGGACAACACATCATTTACATTGCAATACACATTGATATATATGTGCAATACACATTGTTGTTGATATGGATTCATATGTGCATTCAGGATGTGTATAATAATGTGTCCCATTGAGCAGCACATAACAAAGGCATTTCACTATTTGTACTTGTATACAATCCATTTTCGTAGACCATGCTAGAACTTATTGTTTCGATGGAGAGGAAATGAATGCCTTCCACGAGTTAATTTGACAGCAGACAAGTTTAATGCACATTTCACATAACAACATGGCATCCCATAATTAACTATATTTACAATTTATCCTGCACCCACTCTCTTACGCATCAGCTATGGTTTTTTTTGAGATTTGCATTAGCTAAGTTAGTAGGAGGTACACCAAAGCTACACCGATGGCCTAGGCTGATCCTGTCGATTCTGCGTGTTACCTGAGGAAGGTTGGGTTACGCACGCAACATGGTGCACGGACTGTGCGTATTGCTTTGATCAAAGGCATATGCTAATGCTATGGTGATTGGTAACCCAACCGCTAGCCATGTTGCTGCACACACCATGGCTCGTGCGTAACCTACTGGGTGCTGCCACCAAATGATCTCGCACCGTGTTCCGCGGCAACCGTGATGCTGTGTACAAAGCGGCCTCGTACGTGCGTAATACACGTGGACCGTGGCACAGGCAAAGCTGTCATCAAATGATCGCAGCACGCAGCATGGATCATTCGTAACCGAGCCGGTACGGGTTACGCATTCACCTGCCGTGTGCAGTCAGGCAAAATGACTGCACTCAGCAATCACCGCATCTGCACCATCCACTCTCGATCTGACAGAGGCAACCCAACCAAACTCATCTCGCAGGCCACATAAGTTACATAACAGCTACACGCATGGATGGTGCACAACCGAGCGGGTCCAGCTTACATGCATAATCGACACCACCCAGTCGGTGTTGCAGCACGCAGCACGGATAGTGCGTATCCGCACGGGTACAGGTTATGCGCCGAATCGACATGACCGGATGCAGCATGGATGCTTGCGTAACCATGCCTGTCCAGGTTACGCATGCATCTGAAGCCTATTTCTGCGTAACGCAGTCGGTGTTGCAGGATGTCCTCCACCAGATGCTGCTCCTCCCTTAATCAGTGTACAGTGGTTCAACATCGAAAACTGAAAGATGAACAAGAACAAAAGTAGTTAAAACCCTGTTTGGATCGGGTGGTCTACACTCCTTAATGCTATTTTTTTATTAATTGTAAACTTCTCTACGTATAACGCCGGCCGGTAACATGTACTCGGTTACGCACGATGGTGTGATGGTGGTGCCCCGGTTACGTACCATCCATGCATGTAGCTAGTGGTACAAGCTAGTACAACCTACAGAGGAATGCGTAACCGTGACCCACACGGCATGCGTGCGGCCATCGTGCACAACCTGCGTAGCCTGGTCTCGGTTACTCTGGGGCCACGCTGCTAGGTGCAACCGCTTGGGTTGCCCACACGACCATGTGAAGGCGGCTTGGGTTACGCACGCAGCACCGCGGTTGCCGCGGAGCACGGCGGGTGATCAAAGGCATAGTATGCATGGTAACTTCGTTGCTTAATGTTTCCATAATTTCATGCGAGTTTCAGTTACGTACGCTTTGCGGCAACCCCGGCAATTTCGCGATCGTGGTTTTCATTCGCTTCCATCTCTCTCTCTCTCTCTCTCAAAATCTTTGTATTGCAAGGTTTCTCTACTTCTTCTTCATATATATCACGAAAGTTCCATGTAGCGCAGCTGCAGTCCATCACTACCATAATGCATTCTTCATCACCTCATGGAGCGAGCAGTGGATCCCCCTGCCGTACACCAACGAAGCGTCCACTGGCTATACACAGCGGGAAGGACTCTCCGTCAAAGAGGCGGCTTGACATGGGCACCGTCGCTCCACCCGCAACGCCTACAGAAGATCCCATCTTTTCGTCCGCTGACAATCTAGCAGGCCATCCAGGTGATGTCAACCGCTCGGTGGCAGGGAGCCATGTCGCGGCCTCTCCTCCAGTTCCCCTTTCTACGCCTGCAAAGGCCAATGAAGAGGTTAATTTTTTTATGCCCCCTCCCTTTCTGAACTTAGGAGATTGTACGTAATCAATTAATGTAGTCAGTAATAGAATGGCATCACGAGGATTGAAATCACACCGGGCAACCTTCCAGTAATATAATAATTAATTACATCCAACACCACATCAAGTCGAGCTTTAGATTGTTTCTGATTTCCTCTTCTAGTTTTGTGGCGGTCGGAGTTCCTGCTCAAGTATCACTTACATTTTTTCCCACTATGCCAGGTCCGAAATTTCATTATACTGATAAAAGCAACGAAATTACAGAAACGGATCAACCTGGAGGTAGTTTTCTGTCTATTACTACGACCAACCCATAACCAGAATAGAATTGGGAATGGGAAGAACTTTACATAGTAGTAGAAGTATATCCGAATATCTCAAACAATATTACAAACTTCACCTTAATTCGACCCAGCAAATTAATATATTCATACACTTGTCCATCTCGACATCTGCAGGTTTCTGGCCGCTGCTCTCGTCGCCTTTTCTGCACAAAAGATTATGTCACTTCACTTGTACAACTGCCTGTTGACAACCCACTGGTACAAAGAGTGTGAATTTCCCGCGTCTGTTCCCAAATTATCGTCCACGTTTCCTCAAACTTGGTTTGTGTTATTATTCTTTAACATAGGTCAACTAAGCTGTGTCAGAAGATGATTTGTTGTCCCTTGTTCATGTTCCTGGGGTAAGCTCTATGCATCGTCCAAGTTTTGAATAAACAATAATTGAGCATATCTGGTATACACATACAAGTGCATGCTTGCTGATTCTTTTTCCCTTGTGTACCGGCATGTGCAGTCTAGCTACTCTACTCATGTAATCACAATCCCACGTCATCGCATCCTGGATGACATTGTTAAAAGGTTGGTCCTAAAAGTGCATGAGGAAACCATCGAACTCCAGGATGGTCAAATGACTTTAGCGATGACAATAGATGTTCCTGATATTGATTTGTTAGTACAGGAGAAAGCAGAGGCCACGTTCCTCAGTGATCCAGACAAAAGGGGGTATGAGGCAGACGAAGATCTCTACCAGCAAGTGATTGAGCACTTGGAAAAACATGCAGTCGTGACAATTGATGATTACAATCATGCTGAGGTCTGCAAGTTGCAGCGTGATCTGCTTAGGGAGTCCGATTTTTGCAACCTTTTATCTGGAAAATGCACAGAACATGAAAAAAAAGATTGAATATCTCAACAATGGCATCACCTCCATTTGTTCGACATTTGGAGATATACTACCAATTGTAGACACCGGTGATGGTATGTTCAAATACACTGGACAAAGCCCACCCCTCACACGCTGTGAAGTATTAACTAAAGTACTTGTTGCTCTCAACCACGGTGCGTACATAGTACTAATATGCTATTATTGATCCTCTGCACCATTTATTTGTTTCATTTAATCTATGACTTTTGAAGCATCGAGGCAGACAAGGCGTTGCCATTCACTTGCGGACCCCCTAAAAGTGACGAGGAGACTGATGATGAAGAGCATAGCAAGGTAGTAGGAGTAGTAAATATTTTCTTTCCGGATATACCTTGTACACTCCTTAAGAATTGAGATGCCAATTAATTGCGTCGTGCTTTCCCTACCTCGCTTTATATCTGTAGAAAGTTGACCAGGTTAAACGCCTATTTGGTCAAATTGATGCCGGTTTTGCCAAGCTGGATGGATATTTGGGTGACAAAACTTCGACACCGCTTTCTGATTCTGAGGCGAGTGGTTCGCACAATGGCAGTGAGTTCTTATTGCATATGGTTGTGTGAATTGTTGTTAACATTTATTGTTTTCCCTTGCTAATTCTCATGTTGTCAGGTGACCTTGATCCTACCGATGGGTGCGATAATGACTCGGAGTAGATTCGGTATGGTGTGTCCCACACACACACATTTCTAATCAGGAGAGCTTCTGGAGAAACTGCAGAGACGAAGCGCGGCAATGGTGTCTGCGCCTCCCCCAAGCAGATCGTTTGGCCACGGAAGACGCTTGGTGCTCCCTGTTTCCTATAATGTAGTACAAATAGAGAAAAATCCCCTGGTTGCCCTGTTTTTTCACTGCCGCTGAAAACTCTAAGTACCAAGCTTCTTGGCCTGTTGCGAATGACCCATGAAATTAAATCAGGTGTGGAAAGCCCCCCCCCCCCGACTGTCAAAAAACATTCAGGAGAGCTTTATGTGGTTTGCACAGGTTTTCACGAAGGTTGTAGTTTCCACCTGATCCGTTGCTGCACAAGCCGCCAGTAGAGTACTCCTACATCGCATTGATCCTAATTTAGTGGGTGGGTAGTAAGGATCAATAGATTTTACTGATCTAAGGCATGGCACCAGACAATGGCACAATTTATCCAATCTGCCTTTGATGCAGCATGACGTGTAACCCACATTGTGGTAGCACGCCAACATTCTTTCAAATGAGATTAGACACTGGCGGGAATATGGCAGTTGACTCGAAAGGAAAAGTCATATCGAAGGCACGTCTCTGTTCCATCCATTACACAGTCGCTTACAATGTACCATCTAAGGCCTCAACCAATGCAAGTCATTCTCATGAAACAAGACTTGTACGTAGTAGACAGCTATAATCGACGCCGACCCAAGTGTTGCTTCAATGATTTCTGGAGCTCTGCATGCCAACATTTACAAGAACGAATAATAGTACGGTTTTGAGTATTGCTATATATAAATCAACAAACTCACCGAATTAGTAATATTAGATCTGTGATCCGTCCAAATTGCTCATGAAGTGTAGGATGTATAGTTAGTGCAACTCCAAGAGCTCCTTTAAAAATGAATAGCTAAAATTCTGATTTAGCTATTATGTAAAATGAAATAGCTAGAAAAAATTTGATGAAATCCAACAGCTTCTTTAATTGAATGGAGCCCCGCTCGACTTCACACACGCCGAGGCCGAGGCCTCCAACAGTAGCACAACACTTATGGTCTTTCTACATAAAAAATCACTATCACTAGAACTAATTTAAAGTTGAACTAAACAAGTCATCAAAAGCTATGACATGAAGGCTTTCGTCTTGCTCTGGTCCCTCGAGGGCATTTCGTCATGCATGTCCCTGGCAGGCGGCGAGATGGTGGAGTCCCACTCGGCAAGGTCCAGCCACCGCAGCCTCGCCGCGGTCCATGCCGAGCCCCAGCCGTGCGCCTCATCCCCTCGCCATCACCCTATACAGTACATGTACTCATCCACGTCCAGGCCCGGCCCGCTCCCTGACCGCCACCTTGCACACCCTCCACGGCAACGAAGACGATGCAGGGGAGGAGGACGAAGACGAGGGGGAAGAAGAGCAATGGCCGGGGACGAAGGCGGAGGTCGACGAAGCCGCCGGCACCTCCTCCGCGGCGCGAGAGGAGCACAACGGCCGGCGGCGCAGAGGCGCGCGCGGGGCCTCCTCTTCTTGCACGACAGCCCTGCTTGGGCGCGGTGGCGTCGGCCTCGTCGAAAGCGCGTGTAGGTGTCGCCGCCGCCCAGCAGGCCTGCGCCGTGCGCCAGCAGGGTCCGGTTGACAGCACCGCCCACCGCCGACTGCCGTGCTGCCCGACGACAGGCCTCGTCCGACGGCCCAGCTGGCCTCCCGGCGGAGCTCGCCCGGCGGCCGCGCTGGGTCCCCCGCGGAGGAGCTCTTTCTTGCCCGGCCGGGGGGATCGACCGACGGCGCCGGCCCGCCCCCGCAGAGGAGCTCCTGCTTGCGTCCGTGCCGCCGCCGTGGGGGCCTCTGCGCCTATCGCGTTACCGCCGGGTGAGCTCCTGCGCTGGCTGCTTCGCCTTAATGGATGCGCTGGCTGCCCCCGCGCCGCGAACTCGAACTCGCCATCGGCCGCGCCACATCAGTCGGCGTCGGTGGGGTGGTGGGACGCGGCGGCCACGGACCCGATGGCGGTGGACGACGGTGGGGCCGCCGGCGGGCCGCCGGGTCTCAGCGGCGACCAGCTCCGAGCAGAATGAGATCCTCTGAAGTAGCTATCACTACATTTACTATTAATTATACTATGCAACAACAAAGTCGTGTAACCAAAATTGTTGTACGATTGTACCACGGAAGCATATATCATGCGTAACTGTGTGGCTGAAGGTTACATTTTCATCAGAACTGTACAGTTGGCTTCATCAGTGTAGGTATGAACCATTTGACTGATTCAAACAGTGATCTGGAACCATTCTGTGACTTCAGGGTTATATCTCTCATGATAACATTGACACCATCCATTATGCTGCGCTTCCTCTACAAGCATCTTCTAAAATCCAAATCGAAGTAGTATATATTGTTGATGTCGGCGAATCTGTTGTCCGACAACACAAAGCAGGAGAAGTCATTATGGGTCGACAATATGATTGTGCCATTTAGGTGGGACATGCTGCTGCAGCTGATACCATCACCGTTATTGATGGGCTGATCTCTGAGGACAAAGCTCACTGGGGTGTTGGTGGAAGTGTCTAAGTCCGGAGTGTAGAAGTCGTCGGACGATCCACAGAGGAAGAGCACCTGATCCTCCTGTTTGATTGTGTGCTTCTGCAGGGATGGTTTAAAACAATCCTCCATCTGTAGCCAGAACTTCCTGACGCTGGTGTGAGTACTGGTTTTCCACTCCTCGTCAATTCCAAGTTGACATACCGCTGCGGTCATGGGAACACCCGTCTCGGTGTGCTTGGTGTAGACAACCATAGTACATTTATCCTCAACACTGTTTGATATGACAAATCCATATTCAGCCTTGCCATGGATGCAACTGGACAGGGGCGGCAGTTCGGTGTTCCACCCAGTCAAAGTGTTGACAATCACAGTCTTAGCATTCTTTCTAATATCGATCCCGATAAGGAGGCCGCTGTCATAATAGGTAATCCTCCCACGAACAAGGGCAGGGAAATAGCCGTACTTAGCCACCGTCTTGCCATCTAGAACTGGGACTTTTATGCATGCAGACCAGGTCCCATCCAACGTCTGATACTGTAAGCATGTGTCAGCATTGGGATTGACGGCATCCTTCTAGTTCTTGCAGACAGCACGGAACCTGACGTAGTCTCTAGCATCCCCAATTAGTTTGGAGATGCACAAGACAATCTGCTTTTCAAGAGAAGCCCAATGCCTATAGGTGGAATCCAATGTTTTCTGCAATATATTACTCGAATTAACTATACAAACAACACATATAAATCATGTAAACTGTTTTACAGCTTATCAAGTGCATGAATCAAAACATTTAAGCTGTTCAACAAAAAATCCAAATAACTGAAAACTTATCACAAGCCAGTTTGTGTTATAACCTTATCCTGGGGTCCCTGAAAATCTAGAGATGCAGTTCCAATTTCCTGAACATTAAGAAATAACAACCATCAATTAACAGTTGAGATTTGTGATTTCAGCAATAATTTACAGAAATTGCAAAACAAAGACTGAGATTTTGCAGATATGAACCTGGTGGAGTTGCTGTTCAGCCAATTCCTCAGTTCCAGTTGACTCACAAATAAGCAGAGCGGAGCAAGAAGTTTTTGTACACTCTGATTGTTAGTTCTTCTAATTTCGTTGTCCAATTTAGTGATTAAACTGATCAAGAGGCCAAAAGTCCCCGACATCTGGTCCGAATTCTTAATTTTATGATCCTCAATCTTCTTGACAATTTGCGACTTCAACTGTTAATCAGACAATGATCTGTCAAGACCAGAAATATAAAAATATATTCTACTACATGTTTTTGATTATTACATTGTTTCATTCATGAAAGTACGGTCACACAGCAGCAAGGAATACAAGGTGTGCAAAACTCACATCTGGTGGCAGATCGATATTGTCAATTGAGATATATGTCGTTGAATCTGTGCAGTGGAAATCTTGTGCATAACATGTACTGTTGACGTTTTTCAACTGCATTGAAAAAATTGAGATGAATCAAAATAGTGCAAAAATGCATTAGGCCAAAAAAAAAAGCTAAGCATGAGTTGCAAAAGGACATAAAGTGAAGAGTTACCTTTAGTTCTCCGAAAAGTCCAAATCGGAACAGATGATCTTTTTCAATCTGTTTCGTTTCCTTGTAGCTATCCCAAAATATAAAAAGAGGTAGTTTAACACATTGTTTAATCTCCCTCCCATGTTCAAGCTAGTCCAGCAAATATAACTGCATAAACATCAGATGCATGAGCTACCATAATAAAGAAAAATAATTCCTGAAACAGGATTACGATTTGATATGGATAGTCCTTACTCCAAGGAAATATGTTGACCCTTTCATGTAACAACTAAAATTTGGATCATTATAAATCTTTTCCTTTATATGCTTGGCACTGTTTTTTATATCTTCCAGTATGTAGCCAACCCAGTCATAGGACATTATACGATCCACGTCTTTGCAAATATGCAGCAATTTAGGGCTGACATTGTAAAGTGTGTCAGGAGCAAATATCCTGTCGGATAAAAGCAAAAGCCAACATTTAACGAAAAGGTTATCATCATTGCCCTTATTGATCTCATTGAGTAATTTCATCTGGGGGAATCCCTTTTCATTTTTTGGTATACCCAGTTTTTCTCTGAACTTACAGACATTCTCTTGCCTGCCAGTTTGTGGTACAATTTTGTCCCCATTGGATGGTAATCCGGTTAACCTAGCATGACTTCTTTTGTTTACAGGTACACTTCCAGCAGAACCAAAATTAAAGCACATGTTTTCTTCATCAAAGTGGATCAGTATCCATGCTCCAAACTTTTTAAAGGAGTGATCGAGCTTCATTTGCAAATAAGCACCAAGTTTAAGATCATTAATTCTTTTTTCTTGGTTTGTATTCAATTTTCTGTTGGCATTAATCACTGCATGTGGAGAGCACCTTGTTCTTACACGTACTTCCTTGTCCTAGCAAATACAACATACAGAATTATATATGGCAACAGCCAGATTACCAGAAAAAAGGAGTATTGCATGGAATCAGATAGTTTGAATCCGTACACTTGGGTCAAAACTGAGTATCAAGATGGTTGGATCTTGTCTTGGTTTTTTACTTGAGGGTTCTGAATTAGATACTGAATTCTGAGTGACACACTTTCTAATTTTGCCTTTGGTGCAGTTTCTGGATTCCATCTCGGAGTCGGAACCTTTAGATACAACAAAAGGAACAATGCACTAATTGAAGTTAGGGAATGGGCCGACACAATGGGAATACAAAGATACAGGGATAATAAATTAAATACTTTGGTAAAATAACCTTTCAAGTGCCATGACAAGTAGCATCGATATTTTCGTGATGGATGTGTTAACGACAACACTATGTTACAGATTTATGTCAGCAAATTGAACACCATAAAACCCCACTAAGACTGGCAATCCTAATTGGACAAACATACTACATGGTTCAAAAATTTATTTACAAATCAATCAGAATACGGAGCTTTGCTCTTTTGAGTTATATGGCATGTACACTTCACCTTCTATGACATTATCAAATTGCCCCGCGACAACCTGATGATGGCCACTATCTTCTACAAAGTAGCAGAATAAGCAATCAGACACTATGGTGCATTAACTTACAATAGAAAGGAAAAGGAACGACGACAAGGCATAAACACAGAAAGTTCAGGATACCTTCAGCATCTCTGCTCAAATGATCCATTTCCACAGCAGTATCAAAGCTCCTATGGAGATTCCTAGCAAGTAGTAGAACTTTCCTTTTCAGGGATAAAATAATCACAAAATAGGCACCTTCTTCTTATATGATGTGGCAGTGCTCCTGCCTTTAATTCCAAAAAAGAGAGAGAGAGAGCACCTGCTTGGTTACGACAACAAGAACAACTGCATTGGTAGCCAAAATTTCCAGACATGCCTAGAATTAGGTTTGGCAAACATTGAGAGGCATCCAAGCAAGTTCTGATTTCCTACACTCACCAAAACTACGGGATGGAACTAAAAAAATCAAATCAAATCAAATCAAATCAAATCAAATGCTCGTGAATTGGGTGGGGGTGGTGGCGGGGCAGAAGAGGTGGTGGGCTACCACACCCTCCGCCTCCCCATCATCCTGCCTGCCCTGCCCCGACTATATGCCACCGCTGACTGGGGCCCCGCCTCCGCCGCTAACCTCGATCAGTACCAAAGTTCTTGAAATAAAGGCAACACAGATGTACATTACTGACGCAAGTTCTTAAACCATTGCTCCATAACAGAAACAATCCGAGCGCCTCGAACCCAAGACAAAACTAGAAGAGTGCAAACCATCAGTTTCAATGTGTACGAGCAAGGACGTAGGGTCTGACCTGTGTGACGAAGAAACGAATCAATCGGCGCCGACGGCCACGACTGCCGCTCAACTGCTCAAGTCCTCCGAGGGGGTGGAAACTGGGAAACCAAGCAGACGGAATCCGAAAAGTCCAAAGCGGTCGTGGACTTTCAACCCCACGAAAATACGTTAATGAAAAAGAAAAAAACTGGGCAAACTCGTCAGTTCCCACCCGCTACCATGTGGGTCCTGGAATGCGGCCCCGGTGTCAGCCGTGGGAGGTATGATAGGCGACGCGAGCAACAACTAAAGACGAGGAGTAATAAACGGACCCTGTGGGCCCGTGCCCGTGGCAACACCGGGATTAGCAGTTTGCACTTGCACATTCCATGTTGTGGTGTGGCCCGCGTGTATCTACAGTAGCTCCAGGCGGTTTTCCGGCAACCGGATCTTAAAATCTCCCGATCCCGACAGTAGCCAGTGCCACGTCCCAGCGAGCTGTGCGCGTGTAACCCGGCCATGCGGGGCAGCCGTAGCTTGGGTTTCGTAATCGCCGAGCCGTGCACCAGAAAAATGTGAAATCCCTTCATGCGTAAATAAGGAGGAGCGCTAGCGTGTCACGCATCACCGCGGAGCAGGTGGTACGATCCCAACGTACAAATGGCACCAAGCCGCGTAACCTAGGCTGAAGCACCACATGTGCGTCATGGATTGTGCGTAACCCAGTGGGTCCAGCTTAATTGATCATCGTCGCGATGTCACAGACGAGGTACGAGTAACTAATAACTAGTAGGTGATACCCCGCGTGTTGCTGCGGGAATTTTTAAGCAAAATTTTAAGGTGAAATGTGAAAGTAGAAACACCAAAATGATTACATGACGATATTTATCTGTAAACAATAATATATATGAAAGCATGTTAATTTTGTTGAGTGAGAACCATTCTTAAATGATTGATCCTACATGTATTTCAACTGCGAGAATTTTATGGTGTGCTACTCGCAAATACAACATGCTATTAGTCACATAAAATCGACGAAGGCATAGTGACATGGCATGTAGTGGGTTATGACATGGCGTGTTGAGAGGCAAGAGAAATCGTTAGTAGGTACCAATTAAGCTTAATTGCAGAGTGGATGCAGTACGCGTGTGCGTCATGGATTGTGCGTAACCCAGTGTGTCCAGCTTACTCCTCGGGGCGGGCGGACGCTGTTGTAGCTGTGGACGACACGACGGGATGGAAGCAGAGGCGCCTGCAGTAGCAGGCCCGTCCCGTCCCGTCAAGGCTGTACACACGACACGACACAGTGACCGTGCGTAACCCTTGGCTTGGCAGCAAGCCGCGTAACCTAGGCTGAAGCACCACGTGGCACACGTAACGCAATGGGTCCAGCTTACTCCTCGGGGCGGGCAGCGGCTGTGGCTGCGGACGACACGATGGGAGGGGAGTGGAGGAGGGAGGCCCCATCCCGTCGTCCATCGTAATAATGATGGTGCACCGCGTGGTCCACAGCGGCCTGCCCTCACCGCAGTTTGCTTCTCCCCGAAGCGAAGCCCGCGCCGGGGGGGGAGGCTGCTGACGCGTCGTCCATGGAATTTTCTACTGCGCAGCCCGCTGAATGGCACCTGCGTAACCGAGACCTTGCAGGTTACGCGCTTAGTCGACACCACCCGCCGTGTCCCGCGGCAACCGCGATGCTGGCGTGCGTAACCCAGGCGGCCATCGTTGTAACCTGCACCAGCTCGGTTACACGTGTGGACGCCTGGGATACACGGCATGCTTTGATCAAAGGCATATGCTATGGTAACTTGGTAACCCAACCGCGAGCCATGTTGCTCCACGCATTCATCATGGTTCCTCGTGCATAACCTGCCGGGCGCTGCCACCAAAAGGTATCGGTTACGCATTCCACTTCACCAGCCATCTCTTGATGTGCCCATCTTAGGAGGCCTCTTGACCCCTTTGTTCCCTCTTGATGTGCGGGCCTGACATGGTGGAGTAGCAGGAATTACAAGACTATGATCCCGGGAGATCATTGTAGGTAGGAAAAAGAAAGGAAAGGAAAAAACAACAAACTATATCATTGATATAGCTGCAAAGTTAATACTTCATTGCATCTTCATGTATCTTGTAGGCCTCAATTTGCAGGCTCTTGCTGGCTGGAGTTACTCTTATACTAAGTTCGCCATTTTTTGAAACACACCATTACTAGAATATTTGCCGATTCAAGAATTTGACTTTTGATCCTAAATTTTCAGTTCATCCAAGCTAGTTATCACTACATTTACTATTAATTATACTATGCAACAACAAAGTTGTGTAACCAAAATTGTTGTACGATTGTACCATGGAAGCATATATCATGCATAACTGTGTGGCTGAAGGTTACGCAGACTGTGTGGCTGAAAGTTACATTTTCATCAGAACTGCAGTTGGCTTCATCAGTGTAGGTACGAACCATCTGACTGATTCAGACAGTGATCTCGAACCATTCTGTGACTTCAGGGTTATATCTCTCATGACGACATCGACACCATCCATTATGTTGTGCTTCCTTAGCAAGCATCTTCTAAAATCCAAATCGAAGTAGTATATATTATTGATGTCGGCGAATCTATTGGCCGACAACACAAAGCAGGAGAAGTCATTATGGGTTGACAATATGATTGTGCCATTTAGGTGGGACATGTTGCTATAGCTGATACCATCACCGTTATTGATGGGCTGATCTCTAAGGACAAAGCTCACTGGGGTGTTGGTGGAAGTGTCTAAGTCCTGAGTGTAGAAGTCGTCGGACGATCCACAGAGGAAGAGCACCTGATCCTCTTGTTTGTCTGTGTGCTTCTGCAGGCATGGTTTAAAACAATCCTTCATCTGCAGCCAGAACTTCCTGATGCTGGTGTGAGTACTGGTTTTCCACTCCTCGTCAATTCCAAGTTCACATACCACTACGGTCATGGGAACACCTGGCTCGGTGTGCTTGGTGTAGACAACGACAGTACATTTATTCTCAACATTGTTTGATATGACAAATCCATATTCAGCCTTGCCATGGATGCAACTGGGCAGGGGCGGCAGTTCGGTGTTCCATCCAGTCAGCGGGTTGACAATCACACCCTTAGCATTCTTTCTAATATCGATCTAGATAAGGAGGCCGCTGTCATAACCGGTAATCCTCCCACAAACAAGGGCAGGGAAATAGACACACTTAGCCACCGTCTTGCCATCCAGAACCGGGACTTTTATGCATGCAGACCAGGTCCCATCCAACGTCTGAAACTGTAGGCATTCATCGTACTGGGACAACATGATCAGCTGAAAGCATGTGTCAGCAATGGGATTGACGGCATCCTTCCACTTCTTGCAGACAGCACGGAACCTGACGTAGTCTCTAGCATCCCCAATTAGTTTGGAGATGGACAAGACAATCTGCTTTTCAAGAAAAGCCCAATGCCTATAGGTGGAATCCAATGTTTCATGCAATATATTACTCGAATTAACTATACAAACAACACATATAAATCATGTAAACTGTTTTACAGCTTATCAAGTGCATGAATCAAAACATTTAAGCTGTTCAACAAAAAATCCAAATAATTGAAAACTTATCACAAGCCAGTTTGTGTTATAACCTTATCCTGGGGTCCCTGAAAATCCAGAGATGCAGTTCCATTTTCCTGGACGTTAAGAAATAATAACCATCAATTAATAGCTGAGATTTGTGATTTCAGCAATAATTTACAGAAATTGCAAAACAAAGACTGAGACTATGCAAATATGAACCTGGTGGAGTTGCTGTTCAGCCAATTCCTCAGTTCCAGTTGACTCACAAACGAACAGAGCAATTTCAGCAAGAAGTTTTTGTACACTCTGATTGTACACTCCGTCGTGGTGCGTATATGTGTAGACACAATGGGTAAAAGGTGACGTACGTGTACCGACATTGTATGTAGAGAATTTTAGTAGTAATTAAAACAATAAAAATAGAAAATGGTGCTGCAAATAATGCACTAGCATACAGGAAAGATAGACCATTCGTTCCAAACAGGGTTATATTATGAGTTATGAATTCATCCGAAGAGTCTTTCTAAAGCTACATCTTGCTACCAAATAAACACAACAAACAAATGCATTGACCCTAGCAAAATTATGTGTGCACGACACATCGAGTCTTTCTGGAGCTGATGCCCAGAAGCTTCAAAGCCATCACTGTAGTCATCATCAGAGTCTAAGATGATTTGATTGATAGGATGTCCTCCACCAGATGTTGCTCCTCCCTGAACCTGTGTACAGTGGTTCAACATCAAAAACTGAAACCTGAACAAGAACAAGTAAAAAAGTATTTAAAAGCAGGCACTCGTATACACTACAAACAATTTGAGAAGTAACAAGTATATTAAGGGGGTGTTTAGTTCACCAAAATTTCACCAACCACCCGTCACATCAAACTTCGGACACTAATTAGGAGTATTAAATGTGGATTAATGACAAAACCCATTTCACAACCCCTACCTTAATTTTCGAGACAAATCTAACGAGCCTAATTATGTCATGATTAGACAATGTCGTGCTACATTAAACAATCTCTAATGACGGATTAATTAGACTTAATGGATTCGTCTCGGAATTTCCCGTCCATTCATGTAATTAGTTTTTATAGTTAGTCTATGTTTACTACCTCTAATACACCTTGAAAGTGACTCCCAAAATTTCTCACAAACTAGTTCGATATTCAATGTTTTTCTAATTTAACATAGCATTTCTTTCACAGATGCCCCAAACAAATCACATCAAATATAGAGAGCACGAAAAGGGAAAGAGCTTACCATATGTCAAGTTGACTCAAGTAGGTTAAAACACCTAGTACCTTTTTATTAACCTTTCCACTTCGCTGTCTCACTATCTTCAGATGTTTACAAATCGTACATGAAACCTCTGACGCCTTCCTTCCTTTCATTTCTACTTTCCACCGACCACCCTGCAGAAAGTAGACATGTTGCTAGGATCAATAGTAACCAAACTCACCATGTAGTATTTCCATTTCACAACCATATTGTATATAGAAAATATATACTACCATGCAAAGCAGTTGAAGTGTAAGCTCCTCCAAAACTGGTGATTGTCGTAGCATAGCTGCGAGGGCACACTCATCTGGCACACACCAGTGTTCATTGAGAAACAATGTCTTCAAGTTGATAAATGTTGGGCACGATATAAAATAACTCGTGAAAGTAGGCTGGTCACACAATCATGATATTAGTGATGAATGTTTTTTTTTCCGGACGAAGAACAAGAAAGCTAATGGTGATCGAAAATGTAAGCATACCATGTTGACAGTAGATATCAGCTCCAAACATTTAGCTTATGATAAGCCTTGCAGGATGTTGGTATCAACATGACTGCTACAATAGTCACTTCCACTTTTTCCCAGCTCGACAACTGCATCCACTAAAGAGGGCATTCTATCAAGCACAGGAATCTTGCCATTATTAACTTCAAGACGCAGGGAAACAAGATTCGGCGAATCAACACGAATGTGAACACTGCAACAGAACTTGCTTGGAAGGATGCTTAGATGCTTTAAGGAGCGGGATGAAATCTTTGTAGCGCGCGATAAGTCACAACAGAAAATCTTGAGTACTTCCAATGCTGGGCAACTCGAGAAATCAAGGAATCTGTTATCGAACTTGATGAAGGAAAGCTCCAGACACCTCAGGAACAGGGAATCGAGGCGAAAACCATGCACCTCAATACAAACCTCCTCGGCATCCCTGGAAATTCGGAGACCCAAAAACTCAGCTTCACAACTAAGAACATGCTTGATCCAGATAATTATGTGGTCCATGTGGTCCAATTCCTTGCCATCCTCTTCAATGTCAGGAAGGTCAATGACACATCTATGGATAGGTATGCGATAACGAAGGAGAAGCAGATTGTACACGAATTTTTGGATCCTCTCCATGGCAAAAAGATGAAATGGTTCAATGCCACCAAACCACAAAATGCGTAGTTAAGGGGCACTCTTCCAGAGGTGGCGGCAGCGACGCCCAAGCACACACGTCTGCACAGCATCATGCACTGCCAAGAAGAAGAGGATCATATGAAGGAGCTCATCTGGGAGGGCGTCAATGAAGTCGACGGAAAGTCCCGGAGATGACAAACTGCCGTTATCCACCACCTTTCTCTTCGGACGCACACCATCCATAAGGTAGACAGCGTCAAGACTGTGAGCAAAGAAACTGTCAGGAAGCATAATGGTTGTGAGAACAACTTAGCATTTGACCATGAAAGCAGACATGCAGGGATCCACAGGCTACGGGTAAAGCATAGCGTCAACATTTACAGCCCATTCAGACCAGCATTGCAACTTACTATATGTCAGTGGAATTGGATCATGCAGCAACACATGAATGAACGGATTAATTAATTAATAACTATGTGAATGAGCAAATGAGCACAAAAAAAGCTAGGTAGTTTATGTTGCACAACTCTTCTGCGTATTCGAGAGAAAAAAAGTACTATGTCAATGAGCACAAGCAATGATGGCAACGTATCTAATGCAAACCAGCTTCGTGTGCAACAGAGTGAATCTGGTAGGAGAACAAAGTGAATGCGAACGGTACGGCACAACAATAAGATCCAACCGCCAATTAACACTAACAAACAGATGTTACAAGATTCAACCCTACGATGCAGGTACCTGAACGGCTGTACTAGCAACTGATCAGTAAATATATGGGAGCATGCAGCTATAAACAGCAGGAAGTGATAGATCTGATAAGGAAATACATAAAACATTCAGCTATAAACAGCAGGCACCAACAGATCATTACTCGTAGGGACAGATGCAGTTTGTACGGGACGAGGACAAAAACCATGAATCAGAAGTTGGGAACAACAAACTCACGCGGATCAGCAGAAAGACAAGAGCTCACCAGAATTGGCTGGCAATACCTCGTAGCTACCGAAGAAGACCGACGCCGGAGAGATAGATCTAGGCTGCAAGAATGTTCAACTGTTCAAGGCGGCGGTATTCCGCACTCGCCTAGGCGCGCATCGCAGCTCGTCGGAGGGGTACCGTGGCGCCTAGGTGGTTAGGCAGTCACTAGGCAACCCGTGGCGGCTGCGGATGCAGGGGACGGGCGGCGCGGAGGAGGCAGCAGGGGCTGGCGGCGGGGTTGAATGAGGAGCAGGGTAAACAGCAGAGAACGCATGGAGATTCTATAAATGCCATTGCCTGTAAATCCCTAGTCACCAAACCACTATAACTGTGAAATCTTCACTATTCCTGCTACAGTCAATAAAGTCATATTAGTACGTAGTATATTGCTGTTCACCTATAGAGTAGACTCATCTGAGAGAGAAATAGAGATGGAAACAATCGTCCAATTCACGATCACGAATCCGTGCACGATGAAATTCACGATCACTAAATTGGTGGTGCCGGCAATGGATCGTGCGTAACCTAGTCCGTGCGCATCCCAATCGATGTTGCACAGGAGGCATGCAGGGTGGGTGATGTGTAACCGAGCTGTTGTAGGTGACGCGCCGAATCGACAACAACCGGTTGGTGTTGCAGCATGAAGGTGCGTAACCGAGTCCATGTGGATTCAGGCTACTCAGCTTTGATATAACCGAGTCCGTGCGTAACCGGTCGGTGTTGCAGCATGACTTACTATGCGGAGCCTATTTGTGCGCGTGTGTATCCCGGTTACTCAGCTTTGATATAATCAAATTCTTCCTTTTGATCTAAAAAAACAGAGAGAGAGAGAGAGAGAGAGACGCAGGTTGGACACGATCACACATGACATGCCGTGCTCATAGTAATTCATAACTAACATGCACCATCTCGCGCGTAACCGAATCATAGGAGCCATGGACCGTGCGTAACCCAGTAGGTCGTACAGCTACCACTCAGCCTGAGGAGTAAGCTGGACCCGCTGCCGATACGCACAATCAATCCATGACACGCCACGCACGCCGCATGCGGTGCTTCAGCCTAGGTTACGTGGCTTGCTGCCAAGTCAAGCACAATACACCATTCTCACGCGTAACCGTCTGAGTTCCGGTTACGCATGCTTGAACACGACCCGAGGTCTCTACCGCACGTAACAAAAGCTATCTACCTGATTACGTTCCTTTTTTGAGCTGATGATTACCACGTTTTTGCGGGATTTTCAGGATATCCGTTTAACGAGTGCTAACTACAGTATATATCCATTTTGGTCGACCTACAAGTTTAGATCACGGAAGCGGAGGAGGAATAGGTTTTTGCTCATGTCGGGCGCGGCGGAGAAATCGTCTGCTGATGGACGTCCAAGTGTCCTTCATCTTGGCAAGCAAGGCACACCGGACGACAATGCAACGCCGACGACACAGAGTTCCGACGGCAAATCAACAGTGACTTTCGATGGCAAATCACAGTCGACGACGACGTCAAGGAAGCGGCCTCCTAGCGAAGAAAATTTAGCACCTGCGACCGGCAGCGGCCATCCTCGGAGACGGTGGCCCAACAACTTCAACTGCGGCAGCCCATTGTCGTATGCTGATGGATGTCCAAGTGTCCCTCATCTTGACAAGCAAGGCGCACTGGATGGCACTGCAATGACACAGAGTTCCGACGGCAAATCAACGGTGACTTCTGATGGCAAATCACAGTCGATGACGAAGTCAAGGAAGTGGCCTCCTATTGAAGAAAAGGTAGCACCTCCGACCGGCAGCGGCCATCGTCGGAGACGGCGGCTCAACTTCAACTCCGGTGGCCCATTGTCTTCTACTCCGGAGGTATGTAACACACCATCCAGATTCCATACGACGCACTACCTAGGCCTGCACGGCACGCTTATTGATTACTCTCTCTTCGTGACCAGATACGACCAACGATCAGCATTACTCCTAGGGATGGAATTTCCATAGCGCCTTTGTGACTTGCGCGTGTCGTGAGCAAACTCTCAGGAGAAAGAAAGGAAAGCCTAAGGTCATTCGGATTCGAGTGATTGCTACACATGCCCAATATATCCCTAGATCGTGCCCTGCTGATGTCTCTTGTCAACAAGTACGAGCCAGATAAAAAAGCTTTCAGAATTGGTGACAAGCTGGTCCGGTTGATGCCATCAGATGTGAAGGACATCGTGGGTCTACCAATCGAAGGAAAAGAGGTCAAGATGGATGGCAACTATAATGAAGTTCTGCTTACCCAACACGGAAGTGCAAAGAAGAAATTAGAACTGATAGAAATTGAATAAAGGCTCCTACGAAGTGATGGTCCTGGAGATACATTCTTCCTTCGTGACTTTTTCCTGTACTGCCACAAGGTGTTGTTTGCACCCGATATGGATCCATGTATTCCAGTCAATGTCTTGCAGCTAGTGGAGAAAGTGGAAGAGATACCTTCCATGAACTGGGCTGTTTACATGTTCAGTCATCTGCATAATTGTATTGCTACATTCAGAAATGGAGTGAGAGAAGAACTTGGAAAGACGCGTGTCCTTCAAGGAAACCTACTATTTCTGCAGGTATACATTTTTAAAATTCAGATCGATCTGATGAAATTTAACTTCAGTTCTTGATAATTATGCAGGTTTGGTACTTTGAACATGTCCATGCGGGACCAAACGACCTCTATCCTAAACGACGTCAATACCCCCTAATGAGATATTGGACAAAACAATCGGCCGAGGTGCGACTCAACTCAAAATGTGATCTGTATACAGACACGAAGGTGAATTCCTTGATTTGTTAGTCTTGCTGTGCATGCACGGTGGTTCCAATTATTTTCTCTGTGTTTGAGACGACCTTTGTTTTTCAGTTTCCTTCTTACGAGATTTTCGAGAAGCTTCCAAACTACCGTGAGGAACCAAAAACCACTGAAGAGGTGACCAGTAATGTGTATTGTGACAGATCAATCCATAGCACTTGTCCACAAGGCCCGTCACTTTTCGCCTCAACCAACGATTCCGCACCTCATAAAAATGTCAGCACAGACCACCTCCACTCCAACAACTTTACACTAGATTTTGTACCATGATTCACTTCTTTGAATTGTTTTTACAGGACAATGATTTCAATTGCATACTAAGCCAGATTGCTTCAGATCTACATCAGGAGCAGAAACACATGTCAAGAGCAGTTGGAGTATGTTTTTCACAATTGTATTGTTGTTATTTAATAATAAGTTTTCACTTAACCTATTACTGTTAATAGGGCATCCTAAAACTGTCTGAACACATCATCACCAACAGTGGAACCCTTAGAAACACTGGAAGCAAATGCCAAGTAAATGCCACTAATTCGTCAGAATATACAAAGAAAATCTTTGGAATTGTGGATTATCTTGAAAGAACAATTTTTGGTAGGAGAATACCAATGAGTGCATGTAGAAACCCACAGACGTGCACAATGCTAGAGCATTTGTCCGTGCAGCTGATGATGACTATAGACTCACTGAGGAGGACAAGGTAGTTTTAAGCTTTATCGCAAATAGCGATAAAAATGATATTGTCATTGACATCAATGGCCTTCAAATTCCGGTGGAAAGCCTATTGCCTAATGCCACTGGTTGTAAAGAATGGATCTCACTTGAAGATGGTTGGGTGTTTGGTGATGTGAGCATACTTTGATTTATTTTAATTTAATGGGTTTCATTTGATCTTGTGTACTTAACCTTCTACTACCTATCACGAGATACTGTCCTTTAATATATCATTGGTTGTCACAGGTAATTGATGCGTATGCATTTGAAGCTAATATAGGTAACGAAGATGTGGCGTACATCAACACCTATATTACCCATCACGAGCTCCTACGATGTAATTCAGTAATGCCGATCATAGGAGAATACTTCTTCAAAAAACGATATATGGTGTGTATACTTTCATTTTTCTACAAACTTTTCTCTAATATTTTTTCGCACATATTACTCGTGGTAAAAAATAAAATTAACTGTGTAACCTTCATCACAGGTGTTTATTCCTTTACACGTCAGAGGTAGTCATTGGATTCTTGTTGTGTTCAATATTAGTGACAAAAGGGTGCAAATCCTCGATCCATTAGCGCACGAGGGGTCGTGGGATTGCCAAAAGGAATCATCATTGGTGAGCACACACACACGCGTGGGCACACACACAGTCACAGCTAAGGCCTACATGTATCTCTTGTTGCAGATAGAATCAATACAGAATTGCATTGAAGCTTTTATAAAGGGCCATCCTAATAATGTCGGATGGATTGATGTCAAGTCGTGGCGGATTGTTCGTATGAAGAACTTACCTAAACAATATGATAGGTATGTCATGCTGTCTTGAAACAACGTGATAGTTACCACGTACTTACCAGTAAGTAGCCTAACAAGACAAAATTTTGCAGCTCATCAAGTGGTGTTTACGTCATTAAATACATGATGCATTGGAATGGACATTCTCTTAGTGAGTCACCCACCCAGGTATAGATAATGTCATTCCAGCATTACATAAATATATTTTTCCTAGGAATACATATATTGTGTTGTTTGAGACTAAGGTTTTGTGGACATTTTTATGTTAAAATGTTAGGATGAAATGGAAGTATTCCGGAAGAAGATATGCTGTAGGTTGACACTCTCCAAACACAACAAGATCCGAAGACCATAGAATAGAATGCCTAATCGATCTGGTTGCAACTTATATTTCCACAGAGGGCAAACAGGAAGCTGATGCCGAATGCCCAACAGAAGACAAATGCCAATGAAGTGCAACAAGACGAATCTTATTTTTTCCACAAAGAGAAATGAACCAGAGGCCTAGATGGGAAAAATTATAAAAGCCATGCCAACATCACTACGTAATCTTCTCTTGTACTGTAGACACAAAGACATCTCTGCACCACTATGCATCTTTCGTCATCTCCGAATTTTCATATTGGTGCTGTCCCATATAGAGTTTTTTTAACCTTTCGAGGAACCTAGTACAATGCGTTTGTGTTTGCGGTTGTCTCGTATAGTAATCTCAAATCTCCATTGATTTGTGGGTCATAAAGGAATGTGATTCAGTACTGACAGTTGCCATGCAACTAAGCAGCAATCCGGTTTTAAATTACAAACCTGCAACACGCACGATCGATATCGTGTGGGCGCGTGCACACCGCACGATGGCAGTACGCACGCGCACGGCTGATGACAATCCCCATCACGCCAGGAGAAGTTCACGCGGGAAGTCTGGGTGAAAAGCTTTCTTTCTTGCATGCATGCGAATGTGGACAAAAAAAGATATGTCATTCAAATGAAATGTTATTCCGAATTTTAAAAAATCTATAAATAAACTGTCAGAACAAGATCATATTATAGCCAAAACAAGTTTGTATGCCATCTTGAACAAACTAATAAAGTGCCAGAATAAATATTATCTGTAAATTTTTAAAGATCAAAACAAGTCATTATTATACGTAGAACAAGTTTGTATGTCATCTCGAACAAAACAGATGTAGTGTCAAAACAAATCAGAACAAGGGTCATAACAAGTTATTTTTATAAGATTATTATTATGGCCAGAACAACTTTGTTTGTCATCTCGAACAAACAAACATAACAAATCAGAACAATTGTGAGAACAAGTTAAATATGGCATAGTAACTTTATCATAGTAAACAAATAATTGAACACCTAAAAAATGATTATCTAGTTAAAAATGTCAAGATGAACAAAACTCCTATAAACAATAAATGGAACACTAAACAAATTCAATTATTATAAATATAAAGAATGAAAAGATAGAAAAAAAGAATGAAAAGATAAACACTGTCTATTTTTTCAAAAAGCACTCAAAATACAATGGAACTCATAACTTAGTAATTTCTTTTTTTTTGCCAATAATCAGTATTCCCCGTGTCGTTTTCAAATTTGGATGTGCACGTTCATATAAAAACACGATGAAACAGAACACAGCTGCATATATAAATGATATCCTCTTTTAGGCACATATATGATTGGCGACATGACCAGGTGCTAAATTTTTAATAAGGTTCACAGGCTGAATAGAGTATGATCACGAGACTTCATTGATTCACAGGCTGTACATCCCTCTTGTTCCGGCCTGGAAGACTCCTTTGTATGAGAACACAGAAAATTATGAGAAGAGAAACATATGCCTATATGATAAAGGAAGAAATTACCAGATACATGAGATTTTTTTAGTTGAGAAATCAGTGTTGCAGCTCAAAGGAAGAAACTTCTGTGCTCTATGTATTTGTGCAAAAAAAAGCCTGTAGCAACACACGGGCACATTCCTAGTGCTAAACTAAATGACAACTATCTGAGGCAGCTTGGGTTACGCAGGTTCGACACAAACCTCTCCGTGTTCCGCGCCAACCGCGATGCTGCTGCGTGCGTAACCCAAGCTGACTAGTAGTAGTACTCCTATCCTGCCACGCCGGATAGAAGAAGGAGAGAGAAATGTCATACTCCAGCCGGTTGCCCGGTTCAGGGAGGAGTATTCTCAGGGAGGAGTAGCAGACTTTCCAGTTTCCACCACGCCGCCCGCCGCCCTGGGCGCAGTCGCTGCCAGCCCGACATCGAGGCTACAAAGATGGATCCACCCTAGATACTCCAGCCAACGGCCGCTGGGAACCAGCTCCCCATGTCCCTACAGCTCCGCCGCCTACTTCATCTGCGCCGCCACCCGTGAAACCCAATCCGCCTCATCCTCAAATCTCGCAGGCGGAGCTCGGCATCCACCCTCCACCGGCGGAATGCCTGCGGGTAAATCACACAAGGGAGTGCCGGCCGGTGCTCCGGTGACCGGAGGCGACCGCATTGGTGCCTTCCCGGACGAGATCCTGCACCGCGTCCTCTCCTTCCTCCCCGCGGTGCAGGCCGTGCAGACTGCGTGCTTGCCCGACGCTGGCTCAACCTCTGGAAGTACGTCACTAGCCTGCGCATTGTCGGCGTCGACGGCAAGGCCCCGGCCCCATATGCGGACATCTTGGAGTTTGTGGACAGCCTGCTGCTCCTCCATAAACCTTCGCTTCTCGAGACATTTGAGGTCAGTGTCGTCGGAAATGACACCGTTGACATTCAGCGTATCAGGCTTTGGGTCAAATATGCATTGCAGTTCAAAGTCCAGAAGTTCCTGCTCAACATCCAATTCAGAACACATAGAATTTGGTCTTTTTGGCCGGAGGACCCACCCTTCACCTCCAGGTATCTGACCTTTCTAGTGCTTCGCGGAATACTGTTCAACCATGACTTTCTTGACTTTTCAAGATGTCCCGCACTGCAACATCTAGAGATCGAAGATTGCAGCTTCATTGATACACAAGTTATCTCGTCACAGTCCTTAAAACATCTAAGCATCAAAACAGGCAGTTTCAATGATAGTTTTCGCACTCGAATCCGTGCCCCCAATCTTGCTTTTCTGGGGCTACAAGTCTATTATGGCAGGACTCCTTTACTTGAGAGAATGCCCATGTTGGTTTCAGCAAGCGTTGGGATGCTAGGGACCTATAAAGACTGGTGCAGGTCCAGCCATTCCAACTATGGGGACTGTGGTGATGAGAGCTGCGGATGTTCCATAAAGGATGACAGCACAACCATCATTTTGCGTGGTATATCAAAAGCAAAGATTTTAGTGTTGGGCACTAATTGTAAAATGGTATGCTTACTCCTCAAATCATTAAATTCATGGTCTCATTGTTTCAAACATAAATGCATTATTGATCTATGTAGTCGCTATCTGTCCAGTTTATTTTTAGAAGGGACTTGAAATGGTGCCCTACCTTTAGTCGATTAAAGGTTCTGGTCCTCACAGAATGGTGTGTGCGTGATGTACATGGACTAGCATGCATTCTTGAACATTCACCAGTTTTACAGGACCTTTACTTTCATATATTTTTTAAGGTATTGTTTGTTAAGGTATTGATTTGGATGTACCAAATAAATTTGGAAATGACACTTCAGAACCCTGAATCTTGAATCTGTTTTTTACCTTCACCATCTTATGAAAGGATTCAAATAGACGATGCAATATCCAGAACATTTTTCTGTTTTGCTACTTTCACTTATTTATCACCTTTGATAGCCCCCTTATCAGGCTAAATCTACATCAAACAAATATCTTGATTTCCTTGCTAGCAGCTTTTGTAGTGTAAATACTGGGAGATAATACTTCAAAACTAATGGAATACTAGCTCCATCTATAAATATATTTATAATTTTGTATTAGCATGTTTTACTTAAAATTTATGCAAAATGTACAAAGATACTTATTTCGGTGAAACTCGTAGTTGCATTTCAAAGAACTCCCAGTGTCCTGAAGATGTCTCGAAGAGAGGATGGAATTGATTAAAAGCTTATATTATCATTGTTGCATTTGAGATGTACCTCACTCCAGTTTTGGAATATCCTGAATACCAAAGTTTGGTCAGTGAGATAGTATATACATTAGTCCTTTACAGTACCTCAAGTTTACTTACCTTTTTTTCCCACTTCTCAATGATTTCTCAGATGATGACCTTGGCAGCTTGTTTATCTTTACAGGTTTTATTTACTGGTGTATTACATGGGAAGGCTAAGGTCAGTCTCAATGCAAGTTTCATTGCATAGTTATCTAACCAACCGGTTACATGAAACGGTCATGCATGCAACTCAGTATTGTTACATGTAATTTGCCGAGCAATGATGTGTGGAGTCGAAATGTTGGGAGTTTTCATAACTTGTCGGTTCATGTATCATGTATGCCAGTAAAATTTGTACGATGGGGATGCACAAACATTACAAACAGATATAAAGTACTGTTATATTATTTCAATTGCTTGCACTTCATCTGTTCTAGTAGAACAATATTTTAGAATGGCGAAGCATGTGCGGACGATGCTGGAGGTTAGAGGTATAGGCAAAATCGACACGACTGGCGCCGTCCGGGGCGGATCCAGCGTGGGCGCAGGGTGTCCATTGGAGCATCCTAAAGCTCCTCTAAATTTTCAGCCATGGATGAATAGAAGGGGAGGAAAATGAGCCACCCTCCATGCTGCAACACCGACTGGGTGGTGTCATTTCATCGCGTAACCTGCATCTGGTCGTGTCGATCCTACGCGTCACCTGCACCAGCTTCGCCGACGCACCATCCGTTCTTCATGGCGCGTGCAACACTGACTCGGTTACGCACGGTGTCGGTTACGCACCGTCCGTGCCGCTTGATGCAACACCGACTTGCTTGCACGGTGGAACACTGACTAGGTTACGCAGAGTGTCGGTTACGCAAAAACCACACTGTATCCTCTGTCGTGTCGTTTCATCGCATAACCTTGAGCCGATATGGTTACGCAAAACCCAAATGCTAAACGGAAAGGCCTCTCCATTTAGTCTTAAATGGAGAGCCCTCCGAGGTTACTTCCTGCGACACACAAGTTACTTCCCGCGACCAAAAGTTACTTCCCGCGACAAAAAAGTTACTTCACGCGACACAAAGTTACTTCCTCATGTGTACTTTTTCTGTTTAGGGAAGTAATTTTGTGTCACACGAAGTAACTTCGGAAGACTCTCTATGTAACACTAAATAGAGAGACCTCTCCGTGGATGGTGCCCTGGATGCTGGCTTCTTGGCAACGCACCCCGAAGGCCCCAAAATAGATCAACTTTATATGGCACTCCCTCCATTCTCTTTTGATAGGAATACTCTGTATTTCCAAAAATCAGATTTTTACAAATGATAGTCCTATTTGCCATTGGTGTGGGCCGTGGCAATAAATGGCACAGATAACAATGAGTATCACGAGTAGAATACCATTTGACAGAAGAGAAGTTTAAGACTACTGGCTGCATGGTGCAAGACTGACTGAGTTGCGCACGGGGTCTGTTACGCAAATCGGTCGTGTCGATCCTGTGCGTCACCTGCATCCGGTCGTGTCGGTTCTGCACATCACCTCAGCTCGGTTACGCACGGTTCGACTACGCACCATCCGTTCTGCATGGCGCGTGCAACATCGACTGGGTCGTGTCGATTCAGCGCGTACGCACCGTCCGTTCTGCTTCATGCAACACCACTCGCACCCGCACGGACTCGGTTACGCACCTTGATGCTGCAACACCGACTGGGTGGTGCCGATTCGGCACGTAACCTGCATCCGGTCGTGTTGATCCTGCGCGTCACCTGCACCAGCTTCAGTTACGCGCGATTCGGCTACGCACCATCCGTTCTTCATGGCGCGTGCAACACCGACTACGTTGTGTCGATTCAGCGTGTAACCTGTACAGGTTACGCACCGTCCGTGCTTATTGATGCAACACCGACTGGGTCGTGTTGATTCAGCGCGTACGCACTGTCCATTCTGCTTGATGCAACACCACCGGTTCGGCGGTTCCAGATGTATGCATAACCTGAACCCGCTTGTACCCGCACGGACTCGGTTACACACCTTGATGTTGCAACACCGACAGGGTGGTGCCGATTCGGTGTGTAACCTGCATTCGGTCGTGTTGATCCTGCGCGTCACCTGCACCAGCTTCGGTTACACGCGATTAGGCTACGCACCATCCGTTCTTCATGGCGCGTGCAACACCGATTGCGTTGTGTCGATTCAGCGTGTAACCTGTATAGATTACGCACCGTCCGTGCTTATTGATGCAACACCAACTAGGTCATGTCGATTCAGCGCATACACACTGTCTATGCTGCTTGATGCAACACCACCGGTTCCAGATGTATGCGTAACCTGAACCCGCTCGTACCCGCACAGACTCGGTTACGCACCTTGATGCTGCAACACCGACTGGGTATTGCCGATTCGGTGCATAACCTGCATCCGGTCGTGTTGATCCTGCAAGTCACCTGCACTGCACCAGCTTCAGTTACGCACGATTCAGCTACGCACCATCCGTTCTCCATGGCGCGGCGCGTAATAACATAAGAAATAGGCTTCGGTTGTACTCCGTATGCGTAACCTACGCCCACTGGGTTATGCACCATCAGTGTTGCTGCATGCATAGGGCAACTACGACTGGGTAACGCACAGACTCGGTTACGCACCATTCAGGCAACACTGACTCGCAGGTGTAGGCAACACTGATAGTGCGTAACCGAGCGGGGGTAGGTTACTCGCAGGATCGACAGGACCGGATGCAGCAGGGATGGTTACGCCGAATCGGTGATCGGCTGGGTGCAGGTTACGCCGGTCTGGGTTATTTGCTATTTTTATTTGTATTAGCAGTGAATATAAAACAGCAAAAATAGAAAAGGGTGCAAAGGCACTAATATAATATAGATGCAAGATATATATATTATGAATTCTGAATTCATCCGAAGGCACTAGATTGATCTTCTCCATTCCCGTTATTACTACTACTGCTAGTACTAGACAAGAGGCCGGCCGTTTCGTCTCCACCAGCAAACTAACTGCTGCATCATATCATCAGCCAGTAGCGCAGCGGCGTGGGATCTGGTGGAGTGGCCCATGTTGCACACACCTTCCTTGACCTGGTGTTAATTATTTGCTCGATCTCCCGGCCCAGAGATTACTACTCGTCGTCGCCGCCTGTATTATATTATTGCGAGACAAGAAAAGGCAACCAAGTTAGAGGCAGCAGAAGCACACTCGTCGATATATATACATGACGACGGAGTATATATGTATATTATTAGCACCTACCATACTAGTGGGATCGTCTTCGTCAACCTCAACGGATGGAGCATCAGGAGCTACAGGTGGATCGTGCAGGATGTACTGTTCCGCCGAGATGTCGTCATCATCTTCCTTGTACATCGCACCAATTGCGGCCAGAACATCCAAAAGTTCCTTCTCCAACTCACTCATCAACTGTGCATGCCCATGCATGAAGAACAAGAAAATGAGGAGATGGAAATTAAAATAATTAAACCGCGCAGAGTGCAGTGCGGGAGGAACACCACCAGATCGAGCATCCCACCAGTATACGTACATACCTCAATGTCGTCTTCATGCACAGGCGGTTCTTCGATGGTGGGATGAGCAGGAGCGGCCGGCTCATCGAATAGTAGACGCTTGGTGGTGGGCGGCGGCGGCGGTGTGTCCATCGTCTGCAGACGCTTGGCCGGGGAACTTACATCATTAGTATCAGAAGTCTCGGGTCGGCGCTTCGAAGGTGTTTCCTGGACCTAGAGGCACCAACAACCACCTCTTCTGGCGCTGCTGGTGTAGTCATAAGTACTACTGTACTACGACGACTATACTACCTGCATCCGCTGGGAAAACCACTAATTGTTTCTAGTAAACCTACAGTAAAATGAGACACTACAGTATGAATGAATAATGGACAAACACACCTCCCGGTCCCTGTTTATATAGCTATACTGCAGTGAAAGGGCCAACGGAATCTGGGAGAGAGATGGAAATGATCGTCTCATTAGGGAAGCCTCTGTGCACCATGAAAAGCATGATCGCGAAATTGCCGGGATAGTGCGCACGCGCACATATACCTAGAGAGGAACGCTCCTTGCTGGCTGAAAATGGCGGCCGGTGTCGATCTTGCGTAACCTAACCCAGACGGTTACGCGTGAGGCACTCCCTCCTGCTCCTAGTACGCGCACTTAGGAATGCGGGGTCTCGGTTACGCTGTGTGGATCGCTGCTTGGTGCAAAGACTAATTTAAATGAATCCATAATAACCTGCAGGGGTGGACCTACGTTATGCTGAGCGAGGGCTCACTCAAATTCTATAAATCAAGCTAATCGACAAAAATTCTCTATATAAAATCTTCATAAATTTATGTATTCTCAAGGTCTGCCCTCGCTCAAATTGTGCTCTAGGTCCGCCCCTGATAACCTGCCTTTCCAATCAGCACTTAACCAGTTTCAACCAGTGGCTGCTGTATTGGGCAACTACGACTAGGTAACGCACTGACTCGGTTACGCACCATTCAGGCAACACCGACTCGCAGGTGCAGTCACCATTGATAGTGCGTAATCGAACGGGTGTAGGTTACTCGCCTATCACGGGGTGCTGGTGATAGGCGCACCCCGTAACGCAGTTGGTGTTGCAGGAACAATGTTGCAACCATCGGTTCACCTTTTGCCTCCGTCCCTGCGCCTCCACTAGGAGCTGATTTCTGCCATTTGTGCCCACACGGAAGAAGCAGGTGAGATCAGATGTGGTCAGGTTGTCCTGGATGATTTCATAGCAAGACGCGAATGTGGGAGATGATTTCATAGACAGTGTGACCTCGACCCTCGCACGCGCGTAACTTCTCAGACGAATGAGCTCTGGACTGCAGAATAATTTCTAATAGTGAAATATAGTCATAGGAATACATTTTTTTTGGCCAAAAAAGATCGAGAACATCGTCTGGGTGAAAGAACGGAAATCAACATGCATGCATAGTAGGGATCTATCAGATCTAGATCGTTGACGCCCCCCAGCTCTCCAGCAGCTTATCCCAGAGCTGGTCGTTGGCCTTCCCCTCCTGTTGAAGGATCCTTTCCAGACTCTCAACCATTGAGAGGAGATGAGCCGTGTAGACTTGGATGTGCGCGTTAACAGGCGGATCCACCCACTCTGTGTAGCCACAGTCATCCACCTGCAGGAAGAGACAAGACGCGAGTCAAGGGAAGCGGAAGAAACAGCGGCCCCCATCGATGTAGCCGAGGTAAGTTTGGACGATGGCGTCCTCGTGGTGTCTGCATTGAGGCCAAGGATGCGGTCGGTGAGGATAGTCTCGAAGAGGATTGTTGTCAGTGTAGTAATGCCTACGGCTGATTACTGCTTGGGGTGGGGGCGGACGTGGTTTGCTAGGACCGCCCCATTCCACAGCTTTCCCTCCCATTGTCGCCTTGCTCTCCTCGGAGGAGCTGCTCAAAGGCTGGGGGCGCAGCTTCTTTGGCATTCCGTTAGTTGCGATAGCACGGGGAGCAGGCCGCGATATCTTTTTTCTTTTCTTCTCTCACGAGAGGGAATGGGGGTTTGCCTCTTACTATTAACAACGACCCCCGGTACTTGAGGGCCGAGGTTGTTGCCGCCAAAATAATAATAATAATAATAATAATAATAATAATAATAATAATAATAATAATAATAATAATAATAATAATAATAATAATAATAATAATAGTGTGGCAGTCGCGCGCGCAATCCGACATCGAAGCCGCCATGCTTGGAATGTAATCTGCTGCTCGGCTGGTGGTATGGAAGGAGATTGCTACGTGGTTTGGCCGATCAACATGAGATGCTGCTGCGAGCCAGAAGAGCAAACCATTTATTACAAACCCCGGAACGGCCGTGCTTGGCGTCTCCTCCTTCCGGCAATTTCGGGATCGTGCTTTCATTTCACGTTGTGCTTTTAAAAATATCTAAACCTGCGCCTAGTTGGTCACGCACAATCCATGGTGCGTGACCTGCACCACAAGGTTACACACGATCCTTTAGGGTTGACGACAGTGACCGCAGCATGGATCCAAACTCCATTTTGTTACTCGAGTCGAGTGAGAGTAATCATATCTTTGCCCACCTTTAACACTAATTCAAGTATCAGTAATTAATTAACACTAATTTAAACCAATACAACTTCTGTTAAAATCACTCGTGAAAGGCATTCATTTCATCTCCATCATATCCTGACCAAAATGTTCATCATCTGTTGATTACTTCATTGCTACAGAGATAATTCCCACAACAACACACAGACCCACCATAACAACGAACATCTTCATGGTCCTGACCAAAATGTCCATCCTCTGTTCCATTCCATTGTCAGCTTGCATCACCCCGGAAGCAGCGTCCTCTTCAGAGGTCGTTCTTCTTCTGGTTCCTCATGCACTATGATCCTCCTGATACTGATAAGCTTCGCGAAGTACTCCCTTTGCCAATAATACTCAGGGCATCTATCAGGTGCCTACAAATATAGTTCAAAAATGCTCAAACCCTAGTTCGGAAAAGCAATCACCACATTGAAACTCGACACGTCGAATGCATTAAAAAAACAACTCACCCCCTTGATGTTCCTTGGGCACTTGAAAAACACCCGGCCTCTATTCGTGTCAGTCATTGCGTGGAGCTCAATGATCCGTGCCAACCCACAGACTGTGCACTGGATCAAGGGAAACCCGGTTTCCCTGCCCACCACGTTGGACGACTCATTCACACATGAGGTGCTAGCCCTAGAGACCGACGGATCCACCCGGTGCAGGGACATTGCGAACTGAAGGGATTGGTGCTGGCATGCCGCCGCCGTTCGTCAACTAGGTCAAAAAGGTGAAGTTGGATGCCGAGTGTTGTTATCACGAGCCACGAGGGGATGCCGAGTGTTCTTATCCCTGCTACACGCCCTCACAGGAATGTGTAACCCGCAGGAGGGCCGGACGAGTGCCGACTTGTCGTGTGGGCAACCCAGGCAGTTGCACACAGAGCGCAACGTGGCTCCAGCGTAACCCATACCGGACAGGTTACGCATGGATCTCAAAGTCTGCTTATCCCGCGGGGAGGTTGCAATACGCCAATACGCTACGCACCATGGCCCGCGGGTAACCGGTAAAACCCAGGTTGTTGCAGCACGCAGCGGGGCTCTTGGTTACGCAAGCCTCTGTAGGTTGTACCACTAGCTAGCACGCAGTCAGGCTGCATTGTTCCTGCAACACCGACTGTGTTATGCACAAATAGGCTTCAGATGTATGCGTAACCTACCCATGCTGCATCAGGTGGTGTCGATTCTGCGCGTTACCTGCACCGGCTGCTCGGTTACGCACCATCCAGGCTGCAACCGCCTGCACTATGCACGCGCACTTATAGGCTCCAGATGTATGCATAACCTAAACCCGCTCGTGGGTAACCCTCTCGGATGCAGGTTACGCGCCGAATCGACACGACCGGATGCAGCGTGGATGGTGCCTAACCGAGTGGGTCCAGCTTACGTGCCGAATCGACACCACCGGATACAGCATGGAATCGTGGATAGTGCATAACCGGCTCACATTACTACGCACCATGCACGCGTAAAACCGACCCGGTGAAGGTTACGCATACATCTGGAGCCTATATTTGTTATTACGCACAGGCACGCATAAAACCGACCCGGTGAAGGTTACGCATAAATCTGTAGCCACGAGTAAAAGGCCCGCTTGCGTTACGCACACGCACACAACACACGTATTTGTTGGCAGCGCCCAGCCGGTTACTCACGAGCCGTGTATCCCAAGGCATACACGTGTGTAACCGAGGTGGTGCAGGTTTGGCATGCACACCCAACACGCCCGTTATGAGACTTTGGAACAGCGCATTCAGAGGTTCAGACTTGAAGGAAACCATTCATCATTCATAAAAGAATAATAATAATTAGGAGTTTAGGACTGATTGAAAAGTTCAAATAGGAGTACTTAAAACTAATTTAAACGAATGCATAACCATTTTCTAATCAGCACTTAACTATTTTTAATCAGCACTTAACCATCTGGCTACAGCATTGTTATTTCCTCAGGTGTACACGCTTTATCTTTGAAGAGCATGTTGGTAGTGAATCACCTCTTCATTTGAGATCGTGTTCTATTTGCAACTGTATCTCCATACTTGTCTCTTTTTTTCCTCCTTGGGTAGAAGGAGATTTGCCTTGTTGCTTTGTGCGTGCTTGAATGTCCACTTTTGAGACTCCAACCTCAGTTTCCTAAGGTGATCAAAGGATAATAGGTATATCTATGATTAGATCGATTCACATATACTAGGTACTAGTAATCGAATATGCTTAGGAAATTAATCACTAATCACCAACCAGAATAGGTGTATTGTACGATTGTCTTTGAATCTTGTTGTGTTCCGAGAGAATCAACCTACAACACATCTTCTTCCTAAATGCATCCATTTGTTCCTAAAGATTAAAGTTAACAAATGACCGCAAAAACTTACTGCGTTATTCACAAATGTATCCATTGTGAAATGATAATAAAATGGACGAGCGTACGGACTTGAGTGAATATTGCAATAAGTGTACTCCCATTCCAATGCATCATGTACTTGATGACGTAGACGCCACATGACGCACTTCAAAATGCACATGTTACATATATGGTATATACAGTAAATATTTTTAGTGCAACGATATATCTTACCTGTCTTGTTGCGTTGGTATGTCTCTAATATGTAGGGTATCCCACTTTGCGACTTCAATCTTTTTTTGGAGGCGAGTGACATCAATCTTTGAAGATCCACTCACATTTCTTTGTGAAATGTATGTTTCAATGCAATGCTGCACTGACTGTACCTGAAGCAAAGAATTAGGTGCATATGGTTGAAAGAGCTAACTACATTTGCACGACATCTACATAATACAGAGTACTCACCAGCGATAGTTCCATCTTGCCATCCCACGTTCCATTACAAACTAACGAATTCAGGACCTGCACCTCCTTCATCGTGATGTTGAACACAAGAAGAACCCAATGATTACCTCTGACATTTACAGGGATATATACCTGAGATGCAGGAATGCTATTACAATCTTGTGGTGTACTATCAAGTGTCGAAGCTAGCATCAAGAACAGACCATAGCACATTTAAAGAAGTATTCTCCAGTTCTGGAAATCCAACCACTGTGAGAGGATTTCAATTCTTCTGGAGATAGTAATTTCCCAAGAAAAGTGTTGACGTATGCCACCTTTTCATTTAGTAGTTTTCTGGCTACTACGTACGCATCTATTACGTGTCACACTCAGACACCGTGATAGATTAGGACGCACAATAGGTAAAATAGAACGCAGCATTGTAACATATTGCATGTAGAGCAAAACAGAAACATAAATAAAACGCACTCTCATCATCAAGCATCCAGCCATGTTTATTGGACATCCAGTCTTTTTTATCAGTAGCCATTCCCATCAATGTTTTGAATGGAATTTCTATGTCATTGATACTGACGACAATTGCATCTTCACAGCTGCTTAGGACAAAGTTTAAAACTTCTTTATCCTTAGCATTCAGGCTGTAGTCATCATCATATTCACAGGCAGGAGAGTATGCTCCAAGACTATGCACATTTGTCGTCTCGTGCCTGCCCTTATGTGTGTACAAATTTTTCTAGTTTTGTCATGACAAATAAACGTATTCAGGGAGATGTCGTTTTCTATATATTGGGACCAATTACTGGTGCTATATAGCAGGGATTGTACCTGGCAATCATTTTCGTCAAGCTGTTGGGTGTTCAAGCCAGAGTATTTACCAATTATTATAAGAATGTCATGTCAGAATCAGAACATATCTTAAAAGAACATTTATGAAAATACAAATTCTGAAATTCACAAGTCGAATCATGTCTTTTAAACAATGTGACAACAGAAATTTAACCTGGCTGTGATTTATGTCGTGCTGTGTTGTGCCGTGGTTGGAGTATTTGCCAAGGAATTTATAAATGTCCTATCAGCACAACAACTTTAATAATAAAAATAGGCAATGCAGTTCTGAAATACTGGCGTATCAAAAAATACTGGCATAAACAGAACTTTTACCTGTGAATAATTTCCATGATGCAGTGGGATGCCAATGTTGTATTTTGTAAGGAATTTTGAAATTTCATGACATAAGCATAAATAATATAAAATAAAAATTTGGTTGCAAAAAAAACTGAACATTTATGAACCATGCAGTTGTGAGTACATACGTCGACAGTGACACCTATCTCATTCCCGTGGTAGTAGTCACTGCTTTTGCCGAATTTAGCAAGGTCGTCATCATTTGCAGAGTCGTTGTTTGAGGATAAAAACGTGTGGGCATGTGAACTGGTGTCGTGGCTTCTGTCCGGAGGTACATTACTAGTAACGTCATCATGTTTGTTTTGCTTCTCTCAGTTGTATGGAAGCTTCTTGAAAACCTTTTGACACAAAAGATTGAAAATAACTGTCAGACATGAAACCCACAGTTACAAGAGTACTAGTAATTAGCAAGCAAGAGACATAGACGACATACAATTCCGTTAGCGATACCATCCATTGAGGCGATCTCCAGTCGCTTCTTTGCTAAACGTTCTATCCAATGCCTCATTAATGGGTACTCTCGTTGTCCAGGATAATTGATTTTGTGGTGGCTACATGCGTGGACATGCTCGAGGTACCAGTACTACACGATTAGGAATCAGGGTTAAACATATCCTATGTGAATCCAAATAATAGTCCTGAAACTGGTAATGAAATGGAAATTTATTACCTGCAACAAGATCAGGCTGCCTTTAGGAGTACTACCAGGTGTCAGATTATTCCCTTGCCTTTTGTAAGCAGTTAGACCATCTTGTAGATTCTTAAGAGTATAAACACCCCAGTTCATCAAATGTAAGTCACCAACATTCTCGACAAGCCGCTGGACTTTTGTTGGAATAGCTGGGTTGGTATCAGGGTCAAATAAAACCTTGTGGCAAAAGATGAAGAAATCTCGAAGAAACGAATCATCGGCAGGCCCGTCCTTTTGCTTCAGTCTGTTTTCAACCTCAGACAACTTTAGTGACGACCTTGTTTTTTCTCGACCACAACTGGTCATATTGACCTCTTTTCCCTCGATTAGTAGACCCATGATGTCCTTCACATCTGATGGCGTCAACTGGACCAGCTCGTTACCAAGCTTGAAACCTGCTTGATCCGGATCGTACTTGTTGACAAGCGACATCAGCAATGGATGATCTATGGTGATTGGTTTGATGTGTAGCAAGAAGTCGAACTTGATAGACTCTAGCTTTTTCTTTCTTGCTGTTGAAAGCAGCCCAAGGACATTCGCCAGTCGTTTCGGCATGCCTAGAATGCATAGGCTCGAGCGCTTCGAAGAAATGGTAGAAGTAGAACTGATTGGTATCTGGTCACGGAGAGAGAGTAATTAATAAATGCGTCGTATGGAATCTGGATGGTGTGTTACATACCTCCGGAGTAGACGACAATGGGCCACCAGAGTTGAAGTTGTTGGGCCGCAATCTCCGAGGATGGCCGCTGCCAGTCGCAGGTGCTAAATTTTCTTCGCTAGGAGGCCGCTTCCTTGACGTCGTCGTCGACTGTGATTTTCCATCGGAATTACCGCTCGGTTACGTACACCTGAGTTATGTGTAACCTCCACGCTAATGCAGAGCGCTTGGTTACCACGCATCGTGCGTAACTGGATGCTGGCCGTGTAACACAGTAACTTGCCACGCACACCTCGGTTAACACACGTGGTTACTTACCCACACGGCCATGTAAAAGTAAAAGGCCGCTTGGGTTACGCACACTGCACCGGGGTTGCCGCGAACACGGCGGGTTCCTTTTCTTTAAATCAAATCTTTCCAGCCGCCTTTTCCTCTCGAATAGAGAGAGACATCAACGGTATTGGATACGCAGGTGTCATGCTGCGTGCTGCAACTCCTATGGGTTACTGCTGCCGAGGAACATGCGCGGCGGGTTGTGGATACCAGTCAGTTACGCATAAGCCAGGTTGCATGGTGAACCTCCCGGTTACGCTAGAGCAATGCTACGGGTTCTCAATCATTTGTAACATGCACCGCCTAGCAGGTTACGCTGGTTTGACTGGAACCCACACGGCAGGCAGTTGGAGCTCGCAGCAGGCAGGGATCGTGCGCATGCGTCACTACCGCTTCCAGTTATGCGGATGCATGGAAGTTCCATTCCCGTTTCATTAACTTAAAATGATAATAAAATTTCTCAATAAATACTTAAAATCTTATTTTTAAATCTCTGTTGCGGGATCCACCGGATCTGGCTATATATACATGGTATGGATCTATTTCGTTCTTTACTTTTTCTTGGCGGACCTGGTGGACTTGGAGGATTGCTGGAAAACACTGTTCGTCCTATCAGTTGATTTCTGGCAATAGGGTATCATCCGCCGAGATCGTCAGTAAGAGTATTATCATTATATTATACTTTCTAATTTTCCACTCCTTTGTTCGGGGTTTTCTCATGAATGATGATGCTGGTGTCCTTCGAAATTGCGAACAAAATTTAGGAAAATGATCGGTGTAGACGATTCACATGATTCATCAGTGATGGAATCATACCACTGTGATGGTTTCGACGAAAGTGACGATGAATCATATTCCTCCGAGGTTAGGAACGCATCGACCACCCATCGCACAAAACACATGAATGGTATGATAGTTTTTTAGCAATCAAAGGTATGATATTCAATCCACTGTGTCGATTTTCCGATTGATGAATCGCGGGGAAACCTTGTCCTGGCGTCGGGGGAATAGGTAGGAGTATCAACTTTTCTGTTCTTGTTAATATCAAGAATGTTGGCGCCCGAAACATCGTTGTAGAGCTTGGTTAACCTTTGTACATTTCGAGAATTTTTATGATCATAACTTCATTTTGGCTGTTTCATGCAAATAGGCAGCTGTCTAGGTTTTGAAAAAATGACATGGACAAATCCCCATAGGGGTATTAATTGTGTTGAAAAGATCCATCATCCCTTGATAGTGGAAAGTGTCAGTCAACCACCATCAGACAGTGAAACTGTTCCCTCAGAAATGAGAAACATTAGTTTTAAGGAGCCACTACCGGCAAGAATGAGAAACACGGGTTTTAAGGTGCCACTGCAGGACACACAATCATCAAATGTATGGTCTTACATCATGCTATCACTTTCTACAATTTTCTCATCCTTTTGTTTTTTCTATAAAATACTAATAAAATTGTGTGCTTGTATTTTATACTTGAAGAAGATGAGGATAAGCACAAGGTGCGCTCCACATTTGCTGACAGACCTCAAACCAGACTTGGAATCACATCAGATCAAGAGGATCAAGGACACTGTATTTGGTAATTTCTTAGAGATGAAAATTATATCTTCCTTATTGGACATGGGGTTATGGATGCTCATGCACTTTGACACACAAGCCATGCGGTTTGACTTTGGGAACGGTAAACATATCCCTTTATCCCCAGCTAGTATTTCAAGACTAACTGGATTACCATGCAGTGGAAAAAAAATTCAAGAGAACAGTCGTACAGAATAATTGAATCTCAGAATAAACTAGTTGTGCTTCCTGATAAATTTGGGAGGCGTAGAATCTCTATCGGAGCACTACAGGCGAAAATTAAAGAAGGTGCCGCTGATGACATTTTTATCACCTGTTGGACTCTGCTTATTGTTGACAAGATCATTGTCCCACATACTGGCAATAACATCAGTACGAGGTATTTGAATGTGTGCCTTGACGTATATAATTTAAAGACCTATGATTGGGTTGGCTGCATCGTCGATAATTTTAAACTTGGTAAAGAGGCATTACATAATAAGAATGTACATACGGGTGCCAACTATATCCCTGGATGAACATATCTCCTTGGAGTAATATATATTCACACAATCTTTGTTGCAGTCTGATCAATTTTACCTTTCGTGATAGATTTGTGCTAATTGATTTTAACTTATAATGAGCAGTTGTACTGCCTTGATTGGATGCAGTGTAGTACTATCACACCTCCAGTTGGTGAACCTCGGTTTATACTTTGGAGTGAAGCACAGCTACTCCAAGTAGAAGCATCCTGTGAACACCTGCCGGTAACTTTAGTGCCTATATATTTATATATTAGGCACCATTTATTGTTTGTTAACATTATTCCTATTTTAATATTGTAGATACGAAACATTAAGGAAACTTGTTATGCAAATGATTTTGGCGAAACAACAGTAGCTTGTGAGAGGAAGACGGATGGGGTGTGTGATACATTTCTAAAGGCATTCCAGGGTATCAAAATAGCAACTGAGGTGATGGATTATGCATTATTTCTTTTGGCAATCCATGGATCTTTTACTTTGTATAGTGACATGAATATGGTACAGAACATATATTTTGTTAATGAAAGTGGTTCTTACAAATTTCTACCACACACATTCCAGATCAGACGCTCATTTTTGTAACCAACAAGAAGGAAAAAGTAACAGCCAACATTTTTCTCTAATCAATGCAAATCTTGTCACCCTGCTCAGCCGACGTAAGTACTGACAATTAATCCACTGTATCCACATAAGCAAGAAGATGAAAAAAAAAGGTCCTTGATGACATCTGTTGTGCCTGATGGAACTGCAAATATCTCCCAGCATACTGAATTGCTAGAGGAAACTGAATGCGACAGTATTCAACATGCCTGTAGAATGGCTGGTGCCTTTGCAATTCTCAAGCAGAGTGATAATCGTTCTGACTCAGCTATGACCAGAGAACAGTCCAACATGCTGAGCCAGGTTCGTGCAGGAATAACAAAGATTTTTCAACCATTGTTTTTAAATTAAATCATATCTTTCTAATAAATTTTAAATAATTTTTCAGGGTACATTACCAATAAAACATGGTGAAGGTAACATAGAAAACTTCATGTCCCCAAAAGCAACTGACCGTGTGGACTGTGAGAACATGCAACACAACTCTCTTACAGAGAGCACATCATCAGATACCTTAAAACTTTATTCTGAACAACAAATGGCGGTACAATATTCATTTAGCGAGAAATATCCATGAGTGTTGATAACCCATTTTTCCATATGGAATTGTCAAAGGAACAACACCCACTTTCACAAGATGAATCGACCTCATCATACAGTGATGACACTAGTAGAATGATGGTGCCGGATGTTATTGTTCTCTTTCATGATAGGTACATACATAATCTTTTTGTGTTCTCTGTCACAGCATAGAGGAAAAGATCTTGTGAATGGAGACATGGTGATGCACACTGTTTGTTCTGAAAAACCTGAAATGGCACCAGATCCAAGTATTGTGGACACATCAAGCACCAATGGTGATGTGGTAAGATTCTGGATCAACAAACAAACAATTCTTTTGGTGTCATCACTCTGTAGTATTTTTTTTCGCGACCGTGCCTTGGCATGTATTTCATTAAGAGGAAAGCAGTTACAAACAGTTCCTGATGCAGCCAAACAGCACTTGGCCGATCAAGGGGACTAAGGATAACTGGTAGAGAAACACTGAAAAAAAGGAAACAACCTGACATAAGAAACAGCAAAACCAGAGCAGAGCTAAAACATCTCAAGTGAGCAACACAGCTTGGCGACCCAAGATTGTATCGGCCTCCTCTTGTTGTAGGACCTAAAGGCTAGCATAGCCTATCGTAATCCTTGCAGAGAGCTCTACAGAGGCCAAGCAAGTAGGCATTGTCCGCCCGATACAGAGGCCATTCCTTTCTAGAGAAAAGCCCTCTGACGCTTGTCTATCATCTGAATAGCCCAAGGGGAAATTGCTGTTGCAATTGCTATGTGAATTGGTACAGTATGAATGTTTATACAATACAAAACTCATTGGGCAATTACTATAACCTATGTCCACCCTCGTACCGTGATACTCTATTGTACAAGATTATTTGGATTTTAATAGATTAGCTACATTTTGGTACCAATAAATCTCAAGCATTTAATGTTGATAACACAACACTGACAGTTGTAGATTGAAATATTTGGATTTTAGGAAACTGGTCATTCTTTTCAAGTTACCAATCTATTCAGAATAGTGTCTGCTAATGCAGATATGAAACAAAATGGGAACATTCAAAACTTACAACTCACACAGGTAATATGGTTAATATAATATCTTCATGATCTACAATACATCGTGCATTTCTGTTCAATTCAGTTCAGTGATATTCCATAGTCATAGTTTTTAAATTTTTAATGTTCATTGTACTCCATTGTTCTTGAAAAGGTAGATGTACTTATGGAAAACTTAATTTGTGATATGGTACATCATCGTGATCATTACAGCCCATGGAAGATCCAAAGCTGGTGGAAGAAGTTGTAACAATGACTACGTGCAAGGGTGTATCTTGCCAATTTAGTAAGGTTCCAGCGACGTCGTCATTGCCACTTCACGCTGACAAGGTGAATATGGTGAGCGGAGGCAAAGAGGACGGAAAAGAAAACAGTTTCAATTTCCAGCGAAAAAGCCAACGAGAGAGGACAATTAAAAAATTGCATCAGAATACTGAAGATCATGTCAATCTCTTCAATGCTATTATGAAACTTGACAGCCAAAGGTAGGCGATGATCATCTTAGAAAAAGATGTCGATAAGTATACGAATTTGCTTTCTAATTCAAGTCTATAACCATTGCATGAAAATTTGTGCAGTCCAACATTAATTCGTTCAGAGGATTCAAGTTATAGGATCAGTGCCCATGAATTGATTCCATGTTTCAAGGAAACTGGTCGCCAGACCATTCGTCTTATTGATTAGGGAATAAAAATAATCTCACATGATGAGTCTAAGGAAAGTCATGCTGGTTGGAAGATAATAATACCTGCTTCAATTTCGGTTGGTTCTTCCAGGTTTCAATATATAATTTCTTGTGGTGCATTGTTACTTGTAATTGCTTTGAAATTTGTTTTTCTGATCCTTTTTTTAGCGGTCTTTGGTAAATGTAGACGCTTCCACATGGGAAGACAATATATCATATTTCACTGAGAAGACTAGAAGTGTGGTAATGTCGTATTCCCTGGAGCTATGCAGTTTGGTAATGCTTACTATATGTTACCTCAACTATAAATGCGGAAGCAGCATTTATCAATACATGTTTATTAACTAGGCCATGTTTAAACAGCTGCTCCTGCCAGTATTTGATGATAATGATGATAATTGGACATTATACTCCTTTGGGATGAACGAGGAGGTTGGGATCAGAGTCACTATACTGGACCCGGTCAAACGAGAAGACCAAGAGAACTGGAGGCTGCACAAGAAAACCTAATGTGATAGAATTGCCAGCAGGATGACACAATGTGTCAGGGGTATATGTCCTGAACTGAATATCGACTGGACCAAGGAACCGATAGTGTATGGAGATGTCCCAAGGCATGAAGAGGCTACTAATGCTTCTGAACTATACATCCTACACTTCATGACCAACTGGGACAGATCTAATATTACTAATTCGGTGAGTTTGTTGATGTGTATATATAGCAATACTCAAAACCATACTAATATTCGTTCTTGCAAATGTTGGCATGCTGTGTTTACAATATTTTCGTACCGACAGGAATGGGCCACCAACTATCGTGAAAGGTTGCTGCAGCAAATGATCACGCAAACACTAAACCGTGCAGAGCTCCCGAAATCATTGAAGGAACACTTGGGTCGGCGTCGATTATAACTGTCTACAAGTCTTGTTTCATGAGAATGACTTGCATTGGCTGAGGCCTTATATGGCATTGTAAGCGATTGTGTAATGGATGGAACAGAGACGTGCTGTTCTTCGATATGCCTTTTCTTTACAAGACTACTACCATATTTGCGCCAGTGTCTAATCTCATTTGAACGCATGGCATGCAATTATTCAGCTTAATGTCGTTTAAGAAATTTCCGCAGCAACTCGTGGGGTATCACCTAGTAATACTGTACTTAAACTAACTGGTAATTACCAACTTGCGACATGGGTATTCTCAAAAAAAAACTTGCGACATGGGTTATGCACGGTGTCGGTTACGCAAAATGCACGCTGCATCCGGTCGTGTCGATTCTGCGTGTCACCTACACTAGCTCAGTTACGCACGGTTCGGCTACGCACAACGCAGTAAACACCATCCGTTCTGCATGGCGCGTGCAACACCCACTACATCGTGTCGATTCAGCGCGTAACCTAAAAGGTTTCTTTTTGCGAATACGTAACCTAAAAGGTTACGCACCGTCCGTGCAGCTTGATGCAACACCGACTAGGTTAAGCAACACCCTCTAGGGGAGGAACATGGTGACTCCTAATACTTATGTATTATAATAGGTTATAAGCAACACCCTCTAGGGGAGGAACTTAACGTGGTGACTCCTAATACTTTTGTATTATAATAATACATAGATGCTCCTTCTGATGGAACTTTATTCTCAACAACAAAAAAAGAAAGAAAAAAGAAAACCCGCTGAAACTTTGTTACGCATTTGAACAGAGTCGGTGCGCCCGCTCCTTCCATCGTTGGTTGTCGGACTAGCCGGCACCACCACCAGCATCCTAGCAGGAGCAGCCACAATATGCAACAACGCAGTCCAGGATGCATTCCCTTGCTACGAGGACGTCTAGCAACCTATCCAAGGCATCAGCAACAAGGCAAATATTCACCAGCTGACTGCCGATCCGGGGAAAGGAGTGGCACATTGTCTCCAAAGCTTCCGTGAACTGCTCCCTGGAGTCCATGAGGATAGCGTGGGCGTCCACCAGTGTCGCCTGCACTTCTACCGACAGCTCAATCCCACGCCTGCGCAGCGCATGGACCTGTGATATCAGTTGGCTAGTTTGGGCGTCCAAGGAATCGAAGCGGTCATGCAGGTATTGTTTCAACAGGGTGAACACCTCGTAGTGCAACTGGGTATGGGGATCCATTGACCCAGCAAGAGCAGCTCTAGTTACCACCACGCCCTCAGCCCCGACAACAATGGGGATCCCGACAACATAAAATACCACATGGGGATACTCCTTATGGATGTTGTAGGTTTTATTATATCCATCGCTACTTAGCAATATCTTGCCTATCACTTTCAAAGTAACCCTCCTGAGCATTGTTGCACATTGGAATAATAGTTTAAGGAAATCAATTTCATGATCTTTTCCTTTGAAGCCCACAATCTCTACCTCTTCAAGATCAGTCAAAGCAACACTATCATGTATCCATTTGTTATTAGGTTGTTCGCGGGGGAAGTTTGTTTCACATGATTCTCCCACCTAAAAGTAAATTTAACATGATAGACTTAATTAAATTATTAAGAAGGTTTACATGACACTGATGATCGCAATGGATACCTTGCTTACTGATAGGGTCACCTTAAGCCTTTGTATAACTGGTTGAATCCAAAGCAGGTGCAATACCAATGGAGCATAAGCGTGTCCCTCTGTTTCTAGATCCAACTCCAAAATGGAAAAGTTGGTTACTGGAAGTAACTCTATCTCTTGCACAAAGCTACAACCACCACGAGGATCATAGTGTGGGGACGAACACTTCACGTGAAAAAATGATTGTTTGAATGCCATTTAAACAGGCAATATCAAGTTACACGCATAACAGTTTGGCACCATATAGAAAATAAACATAAGATTAAGAAGAGCAGGAGACTCACCCGACAAAAAATTGTCAAAGATAAGCCGTAGCAAGCATGAAGCTTGTGCTCACGTATGGTTTCGAGGACCCACAAATCACCAAACCAAGCTTTACCATAGCATTCCCAGGAAAAATTCTTTACTGCAGGAGCTAAGAAAGATATGCTGAAATTGTAATCCGTGTTAATGCGCACCTTCATGTCTTTAAGCACGGGGGCATCAATGTTGATACGGTTGATGGTCTCTAAATCTGTTGTGGTGTGCAAAGAGAGCACCTCTATCGACTCTGAGTGAACTTTCACTATATCAAGCGCCCAGCAATCATTGATCTCGAGCACACGAAGCCATGGGCATATGGGGAGCATAGAAGCAGGGTCCATGCAGCCCCCGACCATGGACAAGTTCTTGAGCATGGTAAATTGGCCGGATCATGGTGGCCCAAAGCATAAATTCTCCGCGTGAAGCTTCGAGGAAACAGTTTGGTTATAGCAAGGCAGCCTGATGACATTATCTCCCTCTAAATGGACCACCACGCGGATTGAGAAACTCTCAGGGGCCAGAATCGCAGCAGCGTGGAGAAGTAAAGTGACGCGCTGGTAGGCCACTGGGGTCCTGAAGGAGACACCGAGCCTCTCCAAAATGGGGCTGGTGACCTGTGCGACCACGGTTCCGACAGAATCTGGGTCGACATCGTTGAAATCCAAATTGGAAAGCCGCTTCTAGAGGTTACAGCAATGGCGGGAAATGGTGGTGGTACGGGCAGCTTCGCGTAGGTCGAATAGATGGCCAAGTATCTCGAGAAGCAGCTCGTTAGGAAGGCTGCTGATCCAGTCGACCCCTCCGTCGCCTTCCTCTGGGCGCCGGCGACTTCCTTGCGGTTGCATGGCTTGGCACGATGAACGGTTAGGCAATATAGATATATAATGATACACTATTTCTTAGACTCAATACCAACTATTTCAAATCAATCAATTTGATCGATGCGAATCTGACTACGAAACTTGGAGATTTCCGCAAAGTCCGGTTTTAGAATCCCCAATTCCCCACCCCCAACGAAAACATTAGAAATCAAACCAGCAATAGAGGCACAGATTTGCATACCTAGATTACCTTCTACCAGCGCAGGACGTCCCCTATGCACCGCTATGATCTGCAGCGCCACGGCCCTCTGCCACCGGACGCGACAACCGCAGATCTGCCGCCGCTCTTTTTGCACGGCACTCGTGTTTCTTACTTTTAGATCTGTCTGTTGATATGCTGCCTAGTATATATATGGCATGGTCCAACCGAGTAGTAAATGCCCAAATACTGTACATATGGTTACGCAGAAACGAGTGCCTTAATAAGTGACAGGTAAGGTGTTGTGCAGTGCAAGTTCAAGTGCATGTGCTTGCACGATGTTTTGCGAACTTCCAGGGTTACACCATCTTTCTGCAAGACGGTAATGGACCTATGGAACTTGGGTTACACGAGCACTGTTGTAGGGTTGCACAATCTCTCGGCTTTAGGGGCTTGCCACGATACTTGGGTCTCCGCGGGCTGTTTGCCTGTTGCCATCTTTATGCTGGCTAGGGATGTAGTAAACGGGAACGGGCAATACTCGTCCCGACCGACACTGTATCCTGCGTGTAAACCGACCGCGATCCGTGCAAAGGGAGGAGCTTATGAAGCATGCAACTGAGTGTGAGCTGGATACAAACAAGGGCATTTCACTTTTTTTTAGATTAAGGAACAAAAGTTCCGGCCTCAGCACTCTCGCAAGTGCCTGCAGCCAGCGAAAACATCAACAGCCACAAAGTTGTAACCCACTAGGATCTAAGTCCTGTACAAGTTCACCTTACAGGTGATCAACATAACAAGGCATGAAAAGAAAAACTTACAAGTTCAGACCGGGAACCACACAAGTCTCAAAACTAAAACGAAACACTCTAGCCAAACCACTTGAAGACCGGCGACTAGTCCATAATTCGCTTTCCAAACATTCCATCCACTCTTGTTAAAAAACTCCAACGACATTGTTTCTAACCAACGGCATCCTCAGCTCCCTTCAAAATGCTCATTTCCTCTTCTTTGGATAAGATGGACCAACTCCTTATCCAAAATGTTCCTCTAAACATCACCTGTAAAATTGACACAAATTTCGATCTTTGGAACACAACTTCATTCCTATAGAGCCATAAAGCCCAGGAAAAAGCTGCCACACCGATCAACACTTGATTCCTTTGCTTATTTGAAAAACTTCTAATCCAAGGACCAAAGAGATTAGAAATATTTGCAGGTGCTCTAATACCAAAAGTAATAGATATTGTCATCCACAACATCTTAAGGGGATTTTGGCTATTAAAAAAAGAGGTGTTGAATAGTTTCTTCCCTACTACAAAAGCAGCAACTAGTGCACCCATTCCATTGCCTCCTAGCTAGATTATCTTTGGTCAAGATTACACCTTTTCTAATATACCAGAGAAAGGTTTTTATCCATAATTGGATTTTGGCTTTCCAACTACAACAATTGAAAGGTATCCCCGTCCTTATCAACAATTGAAAGGCATTTCACTTGATGTGTCAACAAGATAGAAATCCACATATATGTATGAAAAAATCACTCCTCTTAGTGAATGGGCTATGACATTTAAACTGTTCCATTGCTTGAAGAAATTTTTTGATCTTACTGAACTGTTGTCAGGTACTTTATACCCAGGCGTTTGCACTTTGCATCACACATTCACACAGCATGGCTCCTACGTAATATACTCGTCTAGGTTACGCAAACCATACACTGCATTTTTGTTGTATATAATTAATCCGAGCAGGTGCAGGTAGCAACTGCAACAGTTTGCTATCTTAGTTTGGCATCCACCTAATTTTGGCAAAACATGAAAAATTAGCCTCCAACAGTTTGGCGAAACAACTTGGCATCAATAGCAACTTGGCATCCCTCCCCTCCCCGCGCGTATATATGCGCGCAGCTATCCGCGACACATCCTTCCGTAACAGAAGAGGTGGAAGGGTATAAAAATAATTTTGTTTTTTCTCAGGGTTCCCGATTGAAGTTTCAAGAGGTGGAAGGGTAGAAACATATTTTTGTTTCTCTCTCAGGGTTCTTGATGTAAGATAAATCTAGATTTGACAAGTGAATTATGCCAAACTGTTGGAGATGAACTCTTTTTTTACTTGGCATGTCTTTTTACGTGCCGAATCGACACCACCCAGTCGGTGTTGCAGCATGAAGGTGTGTAACCGAGTCCGAGCGGATTCAGGTTATGCATACATCCGGAGCCTATATGTGCGCGTGCGTATTCCTGGTGGTTGCAGCCTGGATGGTGTGTAACCGAGCGGGTGCAAGTAATGCGAACACGACCGGTGCTGCGGTGCAGCATGGACGGTGCGTAACAGACCCGGTGCAGGTTACGCATACATAATAAGCCTGGCACCATGCAGCAACGGGTGAAAACATTGCTCATCTCGTCGTTGTTGACGGCTGTTAAGTACCTACTTTAGCTGTTAATATACTCATGAATAAAGGAGCATAAGGCATTTCTTACACGTATTTAGTTAAGAATAATGTAGTTCCACTTGTCCTTGGAGATTATTTGATTGTAGGAAAATAAGCAGGAAAAGAGTGCCAAACTCACCTTCTATGGTCCATGCCACATCACCTCATCCTAGTGGGCTGCCAACAAGGATGCCATGCATGCAAACCTGCCAACTAGGGAGCCATGCATGCATGCCATGCAAGCAATCCAAGTGAAGCAACCCCCGACGAATCAGAGTGTGACACGTGGACTTCACATGGATCCATGGGCCCACAAAGGCATGCAAATCACGCCAAAATAGGGTGGACACCGGGAACCGACCTAAGGACCCACAGGGTAGCCTCCAGGAGGAAGCACACCTCGAGTTTGGCCCACAGGGGGTCGGCCGACCCCACAGGTCGGCCGAACCGACCTTGTGGCCACCACTCAGGGGCTTCCACGTGGTGGTTCCCTATTGTTCCTAGGCGCCTTCCCCGGGGTGTTTACCTCCATTCTTCGCCGGTGCACGGGCCTATAAATAGAAGGAGAGGGGGCTCACTTATGAGACATCCACACTTGCAACACCTTTCTCACTTTTAGTCTCAAGGCTAGGAGGTAGGCTAGAGCAGTTCTAATTCAGGTTCCAAGTCTACTTTGGGATCTAGGTATGAGTTCCTTTGTATCTTATTTCATTTGTATGACTTTGATCTACTTCAGTTATTTATCTATTTCATATAAAGTTGTGTTAGTATGCATGAGTGATTTGTTCATGTGTTCTTCACCTGTTCATCATTTAGAGGCTCCTGTTCTTGATGAACAAGGCCTTTCGATCCACTTGACGGGTGACTTTTACATGTTTCTAGTGTTTGTTCATAAGTTAGAGGCTCGTGTTCTTCGCGAACACGACCTTTTGATCCAGTTGAACAGACATAGGAAAACACAAATCCGTTTGTGTACCTAACCTGGTTTGATCTAATTAGATGACATGATTGCGTTGTATGAAGTATGTGCTTAAGCTACAGTACTCGATGTAATTGGCTGGTTTATCTGGTGGCTTGACTTGGGTCACAATAGCCCGGGCCGGTCAAGTCCGGCTAACAACGTAAGCATGGTGATTGGGTTGCGTAGCTACCTTACTTATGAGTTTATCCCACGGTTTGTCTTGGGGTAGGCCGCGGTAGTGACAGCCGTTGGTCCTCTAAAATCCCCCACGTTCGGATAAGCTGTAGGAGTCTAAAATATAACAACTGAAGTTGTGCGGAAGCAACGCGGGAGGTTATCTCCCCGTGGTACTTGGGTGCTTAATTCAATGTTCTTCAACGCTAGTGTATCTAACTCGTTCCTACCAGCTTTATGTGTATAGTACATTAGAACCTAGAACTAAATCATGTGTCGCCTCCTATGCCTAGGACCCCTTAGAGAGAGAGTGAGTGTATGTGTGATCACACTACCGCCATTATCATATCTTTACCCCTGCACTTGAGTGTCTGATTTATTTCCGTCTATGATCTATACTCATTGCAATAGAGTTGGTCTTGTCATTCCGCCAATGCCTTCCTTGGTTTCGATACCCTTTGGAATACTCCTTTGGGGAAATGCTACAATGGTACTTCCGTGCGCTTGCGGATCTCTGTAACGTTAAGATTTACCAACCAGCATTTCTGGCGCTATTACCAGGATGGGTTCCAAATCTGTTCTTAGGTGATTGCATTAAGAAATGTCAACAAGCATTTCTGACGCCGTTGCCGGGGAAGGCTTAAGGATGACATATCAGCACTTTGCATATGTTTATAGTCATGACATGAATAAAACAGTTCTTAATGCAGGCTAACTTGGATTGTCTTCTTTGTCTATTGATGATGAAGACAGGTAGTGCATGACTGGTTTCAACATGCCATCGAATTTTACTGAAGATCCTGAGTCACTCGTAAGGATGGCACGAAATCATTTCGGCTCTCCTTCTCGTGAATGTTCGGAAGTCGATCCAGCTTCCTTTGTGCCATCCGCATCAACTTCCATGGCCAACCCTGTCGAGAAGACTCTCCGCGAGTACTCCGCTCCCTCTGCTGACCAGGTGCCGACAGGCCCCGTGATCAACACTAGGAATGGAAACTTCGAGATCAAGACTGGCTTAATTATGATGGTACAGGCTAGCCCATTCTGTGGCAAGCCTAATGAAGACATGAGCGCCCACCTGCAGCAGTTCCTGGAACTGTGCAGTACCTTCACTATACGAGGAGTGGAGGAAGATGCTATTCGTCTGCGACTGTTTCCCTTCTCCCTCTTGGGAAAGGCAAAGCAGTGGTTTTATGCTAACCGTGCAGAGATTAACACTTGGGCAAAGTGCTCCGCAGCATTCCTCGCGAAGTTCTTTCTGTTGGGCAAAACCAATGTCCTTCGGGGGCGAATTTCAAGTTTCCAGCAGGCAGCAAATGAGACTATCCCAGAAGCTTGGGAGAGACTCTAGGAGTACATCCTGGCTTGTCCTCATCATGGGATGGACAACTGGCTTAATCTTTAGAGTTTCTATAATGGGCTGACTCCGACAGCCCGAGGCCATATTGATGCTGTAGCTGGAGGGGCTTTCTTCTCTCTTACTATCACTGAAGCTACTACACTGATTGAGAAGATGGTTACCAATCAAGGGTGGAGTGATGATCGACTCCAGCCACGTCAAAGGGGTACACATACCGTGAAGGAAGCGGATATGTTGCACGCCAAGATGGACCTAATGATGAAGAGAATGGATGATCTAGCCAATGAGAAGGCTGCCATGGCCACCACTACTCAAGCTATGGATGCTCGCATGACTTGCAAAATCTGTGGTAATACTGGGCATTCAGGGAATTACTGCCCTACTACTCAGGAGGATGTGATGTACATGAACGGAAACAACAACGGTTATCATCCACAAGGAGGTCAAACGTGGAATCAATCGCGCCCTTATTATCAAGGAGGTAATCAAGGTAATTCTTTCAACCCAAACCATCCTTCCTTGAAAGATCTAGTCTTTGGGCAAGCTAATATTAATGAAGGTTTTAATAAGAAAACAGCTGCCTATGATAAGGTCTTTGAGAGCCTTAATGTTAAAATTGATAGCCTTTCGTCTGCTCTTAAGAACCAGTTGAGCTTTAATAAGATGATAGAAACCCAGTTGGCTCAATTAGCTGCTTTAGTTCCCTCTGCTGAAGACGGGAAGATTCCGAGGCAACCCGTGTCCTCCTGTGAAAATGTTTGTGTAGTGTCCACCAGATGGGGTAAGCTTTAATAAGATGATAGAAACCCAGTTGGCTCAATTAGCTGCTTTGGTTCCCTCTGCTGAAGAAGGGAAGATCCCGGGGCAACCCGTTTCCTCCTGTGAAAATGTTTGTGTAGTGTCCACCAGATGGGGTAAGCCATCTGGGCGGGCACAAGCCACTGACTATGCAGGGAGACCTATACAGCAAATACTTGACCCATGGGAATCTTCAACAATCATACACAAGAAAGATTCTGGTTATCCGGCTATCACCTGCAAGATATATTACCAGAAGATTAAGAATGCTCTCTGTGACCTTGATGCAAGTGTTAACCTTATGTCCAAGGCCATGTTTGAACAATTGGGGTATCCAGCTCTAACTCCAACTGTGACGGCCGTCCAACTTGCTGATGCATCGATCTGACATCCAGAGGGGATAGTAGAGAACTTATTGGTATTCGTAAGGTTCATGCATCTTTGCGGATTTCGTGGTCCTTGATATGCAAGATGATGAGGGAATGCCTCTCATTCTTGGGAGACCGTTCCTGAGTGACGCTAACGCAAGGATCAATGTGGTAGCCGGAACGATCCGATTCTGCATTGGGAAGAGGAACTTGATGTTCCGATTTCAAACAACAAAAGAGAAATGCTATACACTGCAGGGCAAAAATGAGCAATTAGGGGCATGGACGGAGCCACAGCCCCCGCGACTTCCCACCACTCCAACAAAGTCTAAGAAAACAAGAAGGGTGTGGCGGGAGATATAGAAGTCATCTCCATCAATTTCTCGGGAATGGGGTGACGAGTGGAATTGATCGCCGAGAAAAGTCTCGCTCTCAGACTTAAAAAGATGAGTCCTTTTTGCCAAAAGGTAAAATTGGTATTTATCTCATATTTCTGTTTCAAAAATTTTATTTGATTTTTCCAAATGCATATTTGAATTTTCCAACCTTGCATCTACATGCTAGATTTTTCTAGCCATTTCCCCTTTTCAAATAAAATTCTGAAAATAATTTCTTGACTGGAAAATCAAAGAAAAATTATTCGAGCAACATTTTGGGCGAATCTGGACCTAGACATCTGGGCAGGACATCAGGTGGCCGTTAAAGAGCCGTTGCCAAAAGCTAGAAGCAGGCGGGCCCGGCAGGGGGTCGACCGACCCCAGGGGTCGGGCGACCCTGGCCAACGGTCAAGTGGGCCCCGCCTCTTCCAACGGCTCCTAGCCGTTGCCCTTGTCCTCTACCCCGGTGCCTGGCTCGGTTGCTTATAAATAGAAGGGGGATTGAGGGGTTTCTTCACCCATTCACTCATTTCCATCACCCTCTCTCCCTCTTTGCTCTTGCTCTTTGGTTTTCTTGGATTTCTTGCTCAAGTGGAAGTGTCAAGCACTCTCTCTAATTTGTCGCTGAATATTGAATATTGGTGGAGCAAGCTCGGTAAGGATTTCATTTCGATTTCACTAACCCATCACCGAGTTGCTCGTGTTGTCCCATTGTTGTGCAAGATGAGTTGGATTGTCAGTGCGTACCGGAAGGTGACTTGCTCACGCCGTTCTAGAGACGGAGAGGGCTCGTCTCACCACTCCGGAGCTACACCAAGTCCAATGTCAACCGACCATGAAGAAGAGGAAGAGGAGGAGCTACCCACGCCACGAGCCGCAGGGGTGATCAACACCGATGCCGCCTTCATTGACTTGAGGGACGACCGGGAGAGACAGGCCTATGCTCTCATCAAGGATCGAGTCTTCACCGACACCAAGGAGTTCGACTCGGACCTTCTCGAGAAAACAGGTATGGACTCCGAGTTCGATTCCATTTGGCATGCTATTGGTTGGGAGAACTTTGTTCCGATGTGGGAGATCAGTTCTAGACCTCTCACCATTCAGTTCCTCTGTACTCTTCGGGAGGATGAGACCGGTATTACGTTTCGTTTCCATGGAACGTCGTATCGAGTCTCATGGCATGATCTTAGTTGTGCTCTTGGTTTTCATCGTCGTTGTGCTATTTCCCTCGATCAAGCTTGCAGTGATATTATTCGAGATAGTTTTTGGGAAGAGATTTCTGGTCGGCCTGTCTGTGGCAAGTTAGCACCTCGGTGCAACGATATCACGCATCCTACTCTCCGACAGTGGCACAAGTGGCTCGCCATCACTCTCTTTCCAAGGGATGACGTTCGACCCGTGTGCACAGACGAGATGAGGATATTATACGCCGCGGTCAGACGAATCAGAATCGCCCCAGTGCAAGCTATGATTCGGCAGTGGCTGACTAATTTTAGGATGACGGGTTCTATTGAGTGTACGTCCCTGATCAGACGTATCATTTCGGGTCTTGGGATTTCACTAGGGGCTAATGTTCCCTACATTGATTCTCCCCGGGCCATGATAGATGAGGCGTATCTGATTCAAGGACATACTCTTAAAAAGGGCCCAGATGATTCCTTGGTTTTCTTTTACCCTGGCCACGCAAACCAGATTCGGTTACCTAACCCGGATTTCCGTTTGTACGGCCAAGGGCCACTGACCGTTCCTCTTGAGGAATCTCGTCGTTCTAGTGTTTCTAGAGACAGGGTCATTAGGAGTGCATCGAGGAGGGCAGCGACAACACAGCAACCGCCACAACATCCGCCGCTGTAGCCGTCACCTCAGCCATAGCCGCAGCCTACACCACCACTGTCTGGCGCATGGGCCTCGGCCGGGTACATGTCTGGCGTTACACCCGGATATGCCCCTGGTTGGGACCAACCCATGAGTCAGCCGGGTGCGAGTAGCTCAATCTGGGCTAGTGCAGGGAGTGGCGAGTGGGTTCGGCCCACCGGTGCTACCTACGGGGACTCGTCCTCATCGTCCGGGTTGCGCTCGTCATCTCGTGCGGCCACCCTCACTGAGCAGATGAGCGAGCTCAACATCCGTGTCGGTACCATGGAGGAGACAATGCACCAGTAGGCTGAGTCCACTCGGGACTGGCAGCGTATGACGGGCGAGAGGATTCACACCATGGAGCAGAGACAGCTGCGACAGATAGAGGAGCAGAGGGCTTACTACGCGTGGTTGGGATACCACCCTCCACAGTAGTGAGCCTAAAGCTAGCTTGGGGGAGGACCCCCATTCTGAGGTAACTTGTATCTTCTATTGTTTTCAGAACCCCATATGCTAAAAACACATAAAAATCTGAAAAAAGTTAAAAAGACCAAAAAAATATCTATTTGTTTTTTTTAAATTAGTTTGTTTTCATATGCGTGGTAAGAGTGTTCTTATTCTCCATGGTTGAAATGATGAATAGTTGCTCTGTTTATTCCTCTTGTATGCCTTGTTTACAACTTAGTATCCTATCCAAGTTTTGAGTTTGTTGGCTAGTATGTTCGAAACTGAGCTTGAAATTTGTGGGTAGCAAAAAGCATGATCTTTGCCTAAGTTGTTGCGAGGTATGATATGGTATAATAGAGTTGCTATGAGCTAGTACTAAGTGATGTTTGATATCCGGAGTTTTCTTTTGAAAAATGTTAAAATGATAAGTTCCTCAATGATAAGAAATTCCTATCCAAGGCCATATGTGGATTTTAGCTTCTGTTAAACCTCCACATATGCTACTTGATTTCTTCATTGAGTTTTGTCGAATTGTTGTGACCCTCGGTGAGTAACTTGTCATACTCCTATGATCAAGATCACGTACACACCACCATATGTGAAACTTCTACACTGGAAGTTAGCAACCATCATTTCATCCATTTCCCATCCATTCCACAAAATAAAGCTCCGCGCATGTTCCATGATTACTCTCCCTCCAAAAATATTCAACAAGGACTATGGGCTATGTTAAAAAAAAGAGAAAAGAAACATGCTCAAGGGCATGCACAAAAAAAAGAAAGAATAAAGAGACATAGCCCAAGTCTCAAAAAAATTTCGAAAAGGAGGAGAGTAAAAATCATGCAAAGAGGAGTTCATTATCCATCCACCATACACACACTTTTGCACATCTTGATCAGGGTGTATGACTTGTTCTCCCAAGTATCCGGTTTTCGACTCGACAATACATGAGAAACAGGTACGCCACATGTTTTCCCTACCTACAGCTCCACATATCAGCTTATTAGGAGTAGGTAGTGAAAGAAGGCAAAACAAAGCCTTGGTGAGGAATCATACACATTGAGCGATCCGAGAGTATCATTTGAGGAACTTTGATTTCTTTTTGAAAAAAAACCTACAAAACCTCTGGATTGATAACTGATCAAGGTACATGTGATTAGTAATCTATATACAACCATTCTATCTTTCAACCGCCAAGGCAGGTGAAGCTACATGCCCCATATCAATCGAGTGTAAGGTAAGATCAATGCCAACTTCTTCAACTCTTGATAGAGTACCTAGCTGTATCTTGTTATACATTAGGGATACAACATCGTAGCAACTCCTGATCAACCAACCTAAGTCCTTAATCTCTTGCTCGGGACGAGCAAGTGGCTAGCTTGGGGAAGTTGTTGATGGCTGTTAAGTACCTACTTTAGCCGTCAATAAGCCTGGCACCATGCAGCAACGGGAGAAAATAATGCTCATCTCGTCGTTGTTGACGGCTGTTAAGTACCTACTTTAGCCGTCAATATACTCATGAATAAAGGAGCATAAGGCATTTCTTACACGTATTTAGTTAAGAATAATGTAGTTCCACTTGTCCTTGGAGATTATTTGATTGCAGGAAAATAAGTAGGAAAAGAGTGCCAAACTCACCTTCCATGGTCCATGCCACATCACCTCATCCTAGTGAGCTGCCGACAAGGATGCCATGCATGCAAACCTGCCAACTAGGGAGCCATGCATGCATGCCATGCAAGCAATCCAAGTGAAGCAACCCCCGACGAATCAGAGTGTGACACGTGGACTTCACATGGATCCATGGGCCCACAAAGGCAAGCAAATCACGCCAAAACAGGGTGGACACCGGGAACCGACCTAAGGACCCACAGGGCAGCCTCCAGGAGGAAGCACACCCTGAGTGGGGCCCACAGGGGGTCGGCCGAACCGACCTTGTGGCCGCCACTCAGGGGCTTCCACGTGGTGGTTCCCTATTGGTCCTAGGCGCCTTCCCCGGGGTGTTTGCCTCCATTTTTCGCCGGTGCACGGGCCTATAAATAGAAGGAGAGGGGGCTCACTTATGAGACATCCACACTTGCAACACCTCTCTCACTTTTAGTCTCAAGGCTAGGAGGTAGGCTAGAGTAGTTCTAATTCAGGTTCCAAGTCTACTTTGGGATCTAGGTATGAGTTCCTTTGTATCTTATTTCATTTGTATGACTTTGATCTACTTTAGTTATTTATCTATTTCATATAAAGTTGTGTTAGTATGCATGAGTGATTTGTTCATGTGTTCTTCACCTGTTCATCATTTAGAGGCTCCTATTCTTGATGAACAAGGCCTTTCGATCCACTTGACGGGTGACTTTTACATGTTTCTGGTGTTTGTTCATAAGTTAGAGGCATGTGTTCTTCGCGAACATGACCCTTTGATCCAGTTGAACAGACATAGGAAAACACAAATCCGTTTGTGTACCTAACCTGGTTTGATCTAATTAGATGACATGATTGCGTTGTATGAAGTCTGTGCTTAAGCTACGGTACTCGGTGTAATTGGCTGGTTTATCTGGTGGCTTGACCTGGGTCACAATAGCCCAGGCCGGTCAAGTCCGGCTAACAACGTAAGCATGGTGCTTGGGTTGCGTAGCTACCTTACTTATGAGTTTATCCCACGGTTTGTCTTGGGGTAGGCCGCGGTAGTGACAGCCGTTGGTCCTCTGAAATCCCCCACGTTCGGATAAGCTGTAGGAGTCTAAAATATAACAACCAGAGTTGTGCGGAAGCAACGCGGGAGGTTACCTCCCCATGGTACCTGGGTGCTTAAGTCAATGTTCTTCAACGCTAGTGTATCTAACTCGTTCCTATCAGCTTTATGTGTATAGTACATAAGAACCTAGAACTAACTCGTGTGTCACCTCCTATGCCTAGGACCCCTTAGAGAGAGAGTGAGTGTGTGTGTGATCACACTACCCCCATTATCATATCTTTACCCCTGCACTTGAGTGTCTGATTTATTTCCGTCTATGATTTATACTCATTGCAATAGAGTTGATCTTGTCATTCCGCCAATGCCTTCCTTGGATTCGATACCCTTTGGAATACTCCTTTGGGGAAATGCTACAATGGTACTTCCGTGCGCTTGCGGATCTCTGTAACCTTAAGATTTACCAACCAGCATTTCTGGCGCTATTACCAGGATGGGTTCCAAACCTGTTCTTAGGTGATTGCGTTAAGAAATGTCAACAGTCGTCTATTCGGCCACACCGTCACCCCTTCCCAACCTCAACGCTCCGCCAACATTCTCGTCCGCGCCTTTCGAACCTTACTGCTGTCTGACCAACCTCGCCTTCTCCGGTCGTGCCATCGTTCTCATCGTGCACACGTCACCCCGACCTCGCTCGCCGTCCTCTGCGTCTCTCGACTTCACTGTCATCCCCACCTTCCCAGCCTCATAGTCGCGCCCGTGCTGCCCTGACAAGTCATCACCCTGACCGCGCTATTCTAGCACCTCCCGGACTTGGTGTCTTCACCATTGTCCACGTTGAGCCCCATGCATAATTGCATATGATGGGAATGGGGGTGCCCGATCTTCTGTCAGGTAGTCGTGTCGTCGGGGAGCGTTCATAGCTGCGGCGGCCAGCAACGGTGGGTTGGGCCCAGGTCGAGGGAGGCGGCAGACACCGACGGCGGCGGCGCGGAGGGAGGGGCGGACACCGACGGCGACTCACCCAGCCCAAGAGGGGACCCGGCAGCGGCCCGGAGTCAGCGGCGGTGACGGCCTCGCGCGACGCCAGGAGGGGCCGCGCCGGCTACCTTGCGCCTCGCGCCACCCTTGTTCAAGTCACGTCCGTCCTTGCAGATCGGTGCTGCGCGATTGACCACTTGGGCGGCGGCGGGAACATGGACTTGATGCACTCCACCACCCCGGCGCCGGTCCGGAACGCTCGCGCCAGCACGTCGGTGGGCACCGCCGGCATGGCGCTGAACAACGCCGTGGCGGCCGTCTGCGTGCCGGGCATCTGGCTGTCGAACGCCGACACTGCCACGGGGAGCGCCGCCCCGACGCTGCGCTGGAAGTGCAGGAGGCCGCGCGGGAAGATGAACACCCCGCCCTTGGAGACGGTGCGGGTGAGGAGCCGGTTCACCGCCGCCGCGGTGCCTAGTATATATATGGCATGGTCCAACAGAGTAGTAATGCCTAAACATTGTATATAGGGTTACGCAAAAACGAGCGCCTTAATAAGTGACAGGTAAGGTGTTGTGCTGTGCAAGTGCAAGTGCAAGTGCATGTGCTTGCGCGATGTGTTGCGAACTTCCAGGGTTACACCATCTTTCTGCAAGACGGTAATGGACCTATGGAACTTGGGTTACACGAGCACTGTTGCAGGGTTGCACAATTTCTCGACTTTAGGGGCTTGCCACGATACTTGGGTCTCCGCGGGCTGTTTGCCCGTTGCCATCTTTATGCTAGAACAGTGGCCGCGGCGGCGTAGAGGTGTAGGCTGATTATGTTGAAAATTAATGGTGCATATATGATTGTGTTTGCCCGTTGCCATCTTTATGCTAAAAATAAATATAAGATAAGTCAAATAAATGGCGCATATATGATTATGTTCAAAAAATATATAAAGTAGGATCAAAATATAGATAATGTTCGGGGCTCCTCATCTTCGCCCCCTCCCCTTGGCTGCGGTGGCGCCCGACCGTTGGCGCCCTCCTCCCCATCTCCGACGCGTCGCCACTCCATCGGCGCCCCGCCTCTTCCTCGTCGCCGCTCGTGCTGCTCTCCTCCTTGGCGGCCCCAGCCGCCGGTCCTTCGCCGTCATCGTCTATGTTGCCGTGGATCGGTCATGTCTGCCGTCTGCGCCATTCGCGTGGGTGTGGTCAGCCGTCCTGCCGGTGCTTTGTTGCTGTCGCCTCGGTGCTCTGACTGCTTTTCCATCGGTGCGCCTGCTACCCAAGCCTCAAGATCGCCAGCGAGGAGTTGGTCTTGGGGTTAGCGAAAGCCTTGCACGACCTCGGTCGGTGCCGGCAATGGCTGCACCGTCGGTGTAGCTTCCCTCGCTGGAGGTGTTGCCTTTTCGCCCCAATTCCATTTGGTCAGCCCGGTGAAGACTGGGTCCGCTCCCCCTTTTCCCCGTCATGCATTGGAATTTTTTAATATTCCTTTGATCGGGCAGAACTTTGTAATTTTCTTCTCGTTCTTGTTCTTGGACCCCTAAAGTAGCTTGTTGTGTTTGATGTAAGCTAAAAATAAATATAAGATAAATCAAATAAATGGTGCATATATGATTATGTTGAAAAAATATATAAAGTAGGATCAAAATATAGATAATGTTGTAGATGATTTTTTTATGTGTCGTATATTTTGAAGTTTAGATGAGTCATCAGCCAGCAACCACATAATATCATCACCTTGAGCCATTTTTTAGCCAAATGTGCATGGCGTTGCCTTCCGTGTGCTGCTGTGCAAGGATAACCCAACGGATAATCCAAAATCCAGAAAAAAACTTCATAAAAAACAAGAGCACAGAATACATCAGTACATCACACACTATCCAAATTGTTTCAGAAGTATGCAACAGTACAACTCAGCACACTACAAGTTCAATAAAAGTGCAAAACACAAATCAACATCCATATATAGTCCTCCAAATGAATAACAGCAGACAATTTATCATTCATCAATTATGGTGGAATCATCTTCACCCTGTGAAATAAAAAGAGTCGCAAATTTGCGGAGCTCCAATGGGCATCCGTGGGTGAAATCTAAAATCCGCCCCAAACCCAAAGCGTTGCGGATATCCTAATCTGCGAACATGTGGGCGAAAATCTGAAGCAAACCCACAACCCAGGGACCCAAAATCCGCGGATATCTGCTCCGAACCCAACCCATTGCCATCCGCAGTTGTGCCTCAGTGGTCTCATGGGAGATATTTTTTAATCAACTCAGGAATAACAGTGTATTACTTTGATGCGAGAGGAGTTTTTCTAGCAGCTCTAGACGAAATTCCTCAATCATCTCCTGCTTACAACAAAGAAATAGTTAGAGAGCAAATAAAATTATACCCACATGTACTCTAATCTTTATTTAGTGATGGCAAAAACTGATTTTGCTCTTCCATTAATAATGAAGAAAAGACAAACTGATGAAAGGAAAAGGTTTTTTTTTTAAAACTCACCGTATCAACTGTGCTAAGTAATCCTTCCACAGTCCAAAGTTGCAAATATTTCAAAACATGGAATCCACAATACTGTTTGTTTCCCTGGGCTGTGACCTTAAAGTACACATAATCATCTTCTCTCCAGTTCATTTCGAGTTGCGGATAGGTATCCCTAACAAACATACTCATCCTACCAGCAATCTTTTTTTTGTAACCTCATGATGCACATCTTGCTTTTCCATTCCGTCTCCTTCATAATCCCTTTCTAAAGAATCTAGAATATATATTTTTCTAGACTTCTTGTTCATACTGAACACATACAAAGTGAAGTGTGAATGTGCTAGCACTGGCACCAGTATCTGACAAAGTGCAGAATAATTGAAATAAATTAGTCTTCATAGTATCAAAAGATAGAAATAAAATTCTGATTACATGCTGACTACTCCACGACTGGGTTAGGTTTCTTTTACATGTGGGCATCATTTTAGCTGTCAAAAGAAAAGAGAGCTGAATTTAAGATGCTTACCACTTTGGCAGAAGCAATCAATTGTCGCATCTCATGATCCAAATTCATCAAAGTTGTGAAGGTGGAGTAGTCCGAATAGTCAGCCAGAAAAAATTGCTTGCAGTAACAAAAAAAATCAATATATATATATATAATGTATATTCATGGATTAAAAAAGATTCCACTTGCAATAGAGATGACACTTACAGTCTGAGTCACTGTAAATATAAATTTCGAATCTTTTGGAGAAAGATCATCAATGATAAATTTAACAGCACAGTCAAAAAAATCATCGGACAAATCATTTCCGTCAATGTAAGTAGTTGCCAGGTCCTTGCAAAGTACAGTACCATATTTGGGGCTTGAAAATATGTTGCCACTGCAAAATCGTATAACTTGCTTTTAGTTCTAGCAGATAAACTAATGGAAGAAACAATAATTGATCAGTGATAAAGACAAGTGTTTGTACCAAGTGTCCTGAAGTTTTAACACTTCACCAAGGAGTTTGTGTCGTCTACAATTGCAGGGGAGATAATTCTTGATATTCTCAGGAGTACGAGCTTTGTTATCTGGACTGCCTAGAACCTTCTCCAGCAGAACTAGTCGAAAATCTTCAATGGTCTCCTGCTTAAAAGAGAGTATTTAGAGCAGAGGTACTTATGAAACCTATTCTCAGTTGTTTTTTATGTAAACATTTTGTCAAACGGCAAAGTTAAAGAATAAATCACCTTATCAATTATTCCGTGAATCCTTGTCCATCCCAACTTTCAATGAATTTCAAAAGATAGAATCCAAACACTTTTTTTTCATCAGCAAGGATTACTTCAGCTGTCTTGAAAGAATTTATGCTCCACATCCGTTTGATTCAAAAATCATTATATTTTAAAAGGTTAATCATCCTGTCAAGTAGCTTTTTCTTTGCAGCCTTACTCAGAACTTTTTTAGCTACGCTGATAACACATATTTTCATATCTTTCCCTTTGGTAGCAAATGAATACAAGGCACAATTTTCCTTGTTGAGCAAGGGCACCAGAAACTGACATGTGCATGACATACAATAAATCAAACATCACACTAAAAAGAAATATATGAAAAACTGATATAAGAGGTATCTACCATATCACATGTAGTCAGTTTTGAAATCTCCGTTATTCCCAATTTTGATGTAACTAGAGCACTTTGCAAATGCATCTCACCCCATTCCATCAAAGTGTCCACATCATCCAGTGAAAATATTAATTTAGAATCCATTTCAGCCCGAATGATTTATTTACTACATCTAGTAATTGCTTCATACAATCTCCATTGGTGTAACATGCTACCAACTCATTGGCTCTTACAACACCCAATTTATCAGAAGAAAATATAAGTTCACTACACCACAGACGATAGGCTTTACGTAAATAAAAACTCATGCAGAAGACCAGAATATTAATTCATCAATGATATAGACATAGTCATGTACCTCTGGCGCTGAAGTGATAACAATTCCTCAAGGAGTTTCCTTCGTTTTTCATGAGTTTGCCTCCCACGACAGTTTTCTTCAACGTCTGGTTTGTTTATTTCCTTTTTGTCACATTGATAGGTCGTCAAAGTTATAGAACAAGGTTGTTATGTGTCACGTTCTTGTAAATCCTTATTGGCTTGTTGCATCTTACAGTTTCCCTTTTTAACTTCATTTGATGTAGTAGTTATCTTATCCACCAGTATTTTGTCATGGGTATCTTTCGTCATGTATGATGATGCCTGCAGTGACAGGAGGTTGAAAATATGTCACTGAAAAAAAATATCTTTATGCTTTCTTTTCAGTCTACTCTCTGTCTGTGAAGCAATACATTAAAAGCTTTTCAGCAAATAACCTAAAAAATTTAAAACACGCAATCAACAGTTAGTACTATGTAAGTTTCACTGAACACATTAGTTACAGATTTATGCAAGAGCAATAAAGCACATCAATTATTCAACGAGATGTGCTGCTGCAAAACTGGACCAAACTCCACGTCAGGAACGAGAAACAAAAGGAACAGCAAACGGGATGTAGTGCTCCTGCTGCAGAATTGCAAACACAAGCTACTACAGAACAAGAGACATCTGCAATCTTTGATTGCTATTTTCTAATCGTATCATTTGAACGGATAGTTTTATGCGCTTAATTTCAGCACCAGTATTGAACAAATGCTAGGTCGTCCGGAACTCCACTTCGTAACGCCTGTTTCATTCAATCATTTTTTAGAGCTCATGGATATAAAGGAATAGCTTCGTAAAAAACTATTAATTACATGATCTTGGAAGTACTGGGCATCATCAAAAAGTTAACTTGTACTATTAATGAAGAACCACTAATGATTATTTGAAGCACAATCCTCTATGCTAACCTGAAGGGGATCCTTTGGAGAGCATCCTAGTGGTACTTCCAGGCTTCCAGGTGTATGTACCTAGAATTCGAAAAAAGCAACCTTGGTTATGTGCCCATTTAAGAGATCAAAAGTTCTCTGGTAAGATAAGTTCATCTATGTGAAACAAATCATTTGAGTTCAACATAGAATCAGAATATTAGCTCAGAAGATTTTAAAAGGATTCAGTTTTATACAAAAGATATATACTAACCTCACTCTCCTTTTGTTCATCCAAAACATCATGCATCTCTTCATCGTCGTCTTGGCGATGTGAATATGAAGACCCTCTCTGATCCTGACGCGTATCATATTGACACTTAGTTTTAACAGCTAATCACGAGCCTACATTTTTAGGCATAGGTGAATGAGAATTTGTTAAAAACAGCTAATGTACCACTTTGTCACTAGTTGAGACATCATATCTTGCGCATTCTGGGTTCTCCAATCTACTCTGTGTCTGTGAAGCAATACATTAAAGCTTTTCAGCAAATAACCCAAAAAATTGAAAATGAGCAATCAACGGTTAGTGCTATGTAAGTTTCACTTAACACATTAGTTGCAGCTGAATTAAATGGTTCGGATACCAATTCTACAGCAGCGACGACGAGGTTTTCCCCAGGCAACTCAGTATCTTGATGCTGAATGCAGGCCATAGACGAAGCATCTTCTTCACTTACACCGCACGTGGTACTTTCTTGATTTCCCTACATAATCCAAACATATAAGCTTTTGAACTGAGTGATGAGATTTATGCAAGAGCAATAAAGCAGATCAATTATTCAACGAGATGTGCTGCTGCATAACTGGATCAAACTCCACGTCAAGAATGAGAAACAAAAGGAACAGCAAATGGGATGTAGTGCTCCTGCTACAGAATTGCAGACACAGGCTACTACAGAACAAGAGACATATGCAATCTGTGATTGCTATTTTCTAATCGTATCATTTGAACCGATAGATTTATGTGCTTAATTTCAGCGCTAGTATTGAACAAATGCGGTCGTCCGGAACTCCACTTCGTAATGCCTGTTTCATTCAATCATTTTTTAGTGCTCATGGATATACAGGAGTAGCTTCATAAAAAAACTATTAATTACATGATCTTGGAAGTACTGGGCATCATCAAAAAGTTAACTTGTACTATTAATGAAGAACCACTAAAGATTATTTGAAGCACAATCCTCTATGCTAACCTGAAGGGGATCCTTTGGAGAGCATCCTAGTGGTACTTCCAGGCTTCCAGGTGCATGTACCAAGAATTCGAAAAAAGCAACCTTGGTTATGTGCCCATGCAAGGGATCAAAAGTTCTCTGGTAAGATAAGTTCATCTCTGTGAAACAAATCATTTGAGTTCAACATAGAATCAGAATATTAGCTCAGAAGATTTTGAAAGGATTCAGTTTTATACAAAAGATATATACTAACCTCACTCTCCTTTCATTCATCCAAAACGTCATGCACCTCTTCATCGTCGTCTTGGCGATGTGAATATGAAGACCCTCTCTGATCCTGATGCGTATCATATTCACACTCAGTTTTAACAGCTAATCACGAACCTACATTTTTAGGGATAGGTGAATGAGAATTTGTCAAAAACAGCTAATGTACCTCTTTGTTACTAGTTGAGACATCATATCTTGCGCATTCTGGGTTCTCCCATCTACTCTCGGTCTGTGAAGCAATACATTAAAACTTTTCAGCAAATAACCCAAAAAATTGAAAACAAGCAATCAATAGTTAGTGCTATGTAAGTTTCACTTAACACATTAGTTGCAGCTGAATTAAATGATTCAGATACCAATTCTGCAGCAGCGACGACGAGTTTTTCCCAGGCAACTCAGTATCTTGAGGCTGAATGCAGGCCACAGACAAAGCATCTTCTTCACTTACACCACACGTGGTACTTTCTTCATTTCCCTACATAATCCAAACATATAAGCTTTTGAACTGAGTGATGAGATTTATGCAAGAGCAATAAAGCACATCAATTATTCAACGAGATGTGCTGCTGCAGAACTGATCCAAACTCCACGTCAAGAACGAGAAACAAAAGGAATAGCAAACGGGATGTAGTGCTCCTGCTGCAGAATTGCAGACACAGGCTACTACAGAACAAGAGACATCTGCAATCTGTGATTGCTATTTTCTAATCATATCATTTGAACCGATAGTTTTATGTGCTTAATTTCAGCGCCAGTATTGAACAAATGCGGTCATCCAGAACTCCACTTGATAATGCCTGTTTCATTCAATCATTTTTTAGCGCTCATGGATATACAGGAATAGCTTCATAAAAAACTATTAATTACATGATCTTGGAAGTACTGGGCATCATCAAAAAGTTAACTTGTACTATTAATGAAGAACCACTAATGATTATTTGAAGCACAATCCTCTATGCTAACCTGAAGGGGATCCTTTAGAGAGCATCCTAGTGGTACTTCCAGGCTTCCAGGTATATGTACCTAGAATTCGAAAAAAGCAACCTTGGTTATGTGCCCATGCAAGGGATCAAAAGTTCTCTGGTAAGATAAGTTCATCTATGTGAAACAAATCATTTGAGTTCAACATAGAATCAGAATATTAGCTCAGAAGATTTTGAATGGATTCAATTTTATACAAAAGATATATACTAACCTCACTCTCCTTTCGTTCATCCAAAACGTCATGCACCTCTTCATCGTCGTCTTGGCGATGTGAATATGAAGACCCTCTCTGATCCTGATGCGTATCATATTGACACTCAGTTTTAACAGCTAATCACGAACCAACATTTTTAGGGAAAGGTGAATGAGAATTTGTCAAAAACTACTAATGTACCTCTTTGTCACTAGTTGAGACATCATATCTTGCGCATTATGGGTTCTCCAATCTACTCTCGGTCTGTGAAGCAATACATTAAAACTTTTCAGCAAATAACCCAAAAAATTGAAAACGAGCAATCAACAGTTAGTGCTATGTAAGTTTCACTTAACACATTAGTTGCAGCTGAATTAAATGGTTCAGATACCAATTCTGCAGCAGCGACGACGAGTTTTTCCCAGGCAACTCAGTATCTTGAGGCTGAATGCAGGCCATAGACGAAGCATCTTCTTCACTTACACCACACATGGTACTTTCTTCATTTCCCTGCATAATCCAAACATATAAGCTTTTGAACTGAGTGATGAGATTTATGCAAGAGCAATAAAGCACATCAATTATTCAACGAGATGTGCTGCTGCAGAACTGATCCAAACTCCACGTCAAGAACGAGAAACAAAAGGAACAGCAAACAGGATGTCGTGCTCCTGCTGCAGAATTGCAGACACAGGCTACTACAGAACAAGAGACATCTGCAATCTGTGATTGCTATTTTCTAATCGTATCATTTGAACTGATAGTTTTATGCGCTTAATTTCAGCGCTAGTATTGAACAAATGCTAGGTCGTCCGGAACTCCACTTTGTAATGCCCGTTTCATTCAATCATTTTTTAGCACTCATGGATATAAAGGAATAGCTTCGTAAAAAACTATTAATTACATGATCTTGGAAGTACTGGGCATCATCAAAAAGTTAACTTGTACTATTAATGAAGAACCACTAATGATTATTTGAAGCACAATCCTCTATGCTAACCTGAAGGGGGTCCTTTGGAGAGCATCCTAGTGGTACCTCCAGGTTTCCAGGTGTGTTAGTATGTTCCTAGAGTTCAACAGTTAGTACTGTGTAAGTTTCACTCAACACATTAGTTGCAGCTGAATTAAATGGTTCCGATACCAATGCTGTAGCAGCCATGAGGAGGTTCCAAGGCAACTCATAATGATGAAGCTGAATGGTGCCCACGGATGAAGCATCTTGTTCGCTTCCACCACGCATGGTTTTTTCTTGATTTCCCTACATAAGCCAAACATATAATCTTTTGAACCGAGTGATGAGATCATATAAACATATAAACTTTTGAACCGAATGATTTCCCAATAATCTTGTTCGCATCATCAAAAGTTAACTCGTACTGTTAGTGAAGCAACACTAATGATCATTTGAAGCACAATCCTCTATGCTAACCTGAAGGGGATCCTTTGGAGAGCCGTCTAGTCTCACAAAGCAATCTCGGTTATGTGCCTATGCAAGGGATTAAAAGTTCTCTGGTAATTTAAGTTCAACTATGTGAATCAAATCATTTGAGTTCAACAAAGAATCAGAACTGGAAGCAGAATTAAAACAGACCATGCCTACTGCATTGCAATAGACATTAAAAATAGGAAGCTATCAATTATGTCTAACTTAAAATGTAAAGGAACTCAGTCGCCCCATCAGAGTCGGTGTTACTACCATAGCGTGGGAGTCATGAGAATCTGATGTTGCATCTTCCTGCAACACTTGGGAATTAAGAGTTTTGAACTAATTTCTCACTACAAAATGACAACTGAAACTATGCATCTTATGTCAGAACCTGGTGATGTTGATGCTCAGACAATTCCTCTATTCTAGTTGATTTATTGTAGTTTTCACAACGGTTTCCATTTGCCTTGATGGCCGATGCAATTCCAGCAGCAAGAGGATTTTGTGTACTCTTATCAAGTTTCTCCTGATGATCCTTGATCATTTGTTTGCAATAACCAATAAACCGCAACGTGCTGGCTGAATTCGCATTTGAATGATCAAGATTCTCCAAAATTTGTGCATTTGCACGATCAAGAGTCTCCAAAATTTGTGAAAGTAACTGTTAAAAAGACAATGATTGATCAAGACCGGAAATATAAAACTATATTGTACTACATATTATAGAAAATTCAAATCCAATGTTTTAATAACATATTTATAAAGCTGGTATGTTTCGCAATATTGGTATGGTGCAGTACATTTGTATTTTGTTCATTCATAAAAGTACAGTCACATAGAAGCAAGGAAAACAAGGTTTGCAAAACTCACCTGTGGTGACACATGGGTACTATCAACATTTGTTGTTACATCTGTGCAATGGAAATCTTGTACATAACAAGTATTCTTGACATTTTCCAACTACATTGTAAAAATGAGATGAATCAAAAAAATGCAAAAAATTATTAGGCCAAAACAACAGCAAATCATGAGGTTGAAAAAAGACAAAATCAAAAGTTACCTTTAGTTTTCCGAAAAATCCATATCCCAACCGATGACCTTTTTCAACCTATTTCACTTCATTGTAGCTATCCCAAAATTTAAAACGAGGTTGTCCAACACATGGTTCAATATTCTTCCCATGTTCGAGCCAGTCCAACAAATATATCTGCATAAACAGCAGATGTATGAGCAACCAAAATAAAGAAAAAATAACTCCTGAAACATGACTGCGATATGATGTGTATATTACTTACTCCAAGTAAATATGTTGATCCTTGTATATAGCTACTTTTGTGATCTCCCTCAATCTTTTCCTTTATATCCTTGGCACTTTTTTTAATATCTTCCAGTATGTAGCCAACCCAGTCATAGGACATTATATGTGTCACATCTTGGCAAATATTCAACAATTTAGGGCTGACATTGTTAAGTGTGTCAGGAGCCAATATCTTGTCAGATAAAAGCAAAACCCACCATGTGACAAAAAGGTCATCATCTTTGCCCTTCTTGATCTCCTCGAGTAAATGATCATCCGGTAATCCCTTTTCGGTTTGGAGTATAGCCAGTTTTTCTTTGAACTGATGGACGCAACCATTCTTGCTTGGTTCAATTTTTTCCCAGTGGATGGCAATCTAGTTAACCTTGCAAGACTCTTTTTGTTTATAGGGACACTTCCAGCACAACCAAAATTAAAGCACATGTTTTCTAGATCAAAGTGAATCAGCATCCATGCACCAATCTACAAAAAGGTGTGCTCAAGCTTCAACTCCAAATAATCACCAAAACCAATTTCACATATTCTTTTTCTCTGACTGGGATGCAGGTCATTGTTAACTTTGATCATTTTCTAGGGAGAGCACCTTGTTGATAGCCTTTGATGCTTCTACTGGCAAATACAAATATATAGAATTATTTGTGGCAATAGTCTAATTAACATAAAAAAAGTAGTTGTGCATGGAATCAGATAGTGTGAATCCGCACCATTGGGTTGGTTGTGAATATGAAGATGCACTCTGTGTCTTGTTTTACATTTTTGCTTGAGGGGTCTAATTTTGAATCTGAAGGCTCAGCGAGCCTTTTTCTTTTTCTTTGGGCACCTTCATTTCTTGATCTCTTCTTGGAGCCAGAACCTTTAGCAACAGAACGAACAATAAATCAATTCAAGTTATGGACAGACAGATTGGTACCTCTGACCCGAAGATAAGTATGGAAATGAATAATAACAAATAAAAATTACTATATATTATGAAAGTGTTCTTGAACCATGCAAGTAGCATTGATTTCGATTACGCAGGTTCAACACAACCCGTGACCCAACAGGCCAATGTGGGAGTATAAAGAGACAAGAAATAAGAAAATAGTTATATGATACTATATGAATTTTAGCATGTTTATGGTTTAGGCACGTGAATAGCTGATAGTCAAAACAAAATAAATTTGACCGACCTCAATCCTGAATGGACACGCTCACTACATGATTTGACCATTTAGCATCAAATTAATCAGCACATGAAATTATATAGAATTTACTGGTCAATAAGTACCTTTTGCATCTTTGCCAGGATGAACCACTGCAACGTCAAGACTTGAGTCCCTTGGTAGATGCAACTGGTGAACAGTATCTTCAAGTGCAACAATGAACCAATCAACCAATGACAATTCATAATCCCATAGATAAAGGCATAGATACAAAAAAATAGCTACATACCAGGGATTCCTTCCGTGTTTGAGTTAGATTGAACCATTCTCACCAAATATCACCGCTGGTCGTCTCTGACAACCCAAATGAATAGTAGTAAGTTCTGAATCTCAAATCCAACTCAAATAAATGTCGCAGAACTAAGCCATCCGTCCCCAAATGAATGAGCAAAACCTAACCTGGCCTGTGCCTTTGAGGACGAACAAATCGCCGCTGATGAACAAGAAAATAGCGGCCCACTCCCAAGAAATGAGCCGCCGCCGTCGCCGATGACCACGGACGCCTCTTGAATTCTTCTTGGCTTCAATGGAGGTAGAGTAGTGGGTAACTGTGGGGGCATTGGGAGGGGAGAAGCAAAAAAGGCCCGCGCTAGGCCGAAGGCGGACAGACACCGCTGGTGAAAAAGGAAGGGGAAACACCCAGCAACATAGATAAAAGAAGGACAAGAAGACAATCCAACAAAGCTAGTGCAAGCAGCCTGACACTTGCTTTGACTTTTGTGCAAAGTAAAATTTCGAAGAAAAATATATAGTTTCCAAATAATGCTTTGTTTAGTTCGTTGTTGGCGTTTCTCAACGTCACCACCAGTTGTATACCTAGAGGGAGCGTATAAGAACAACCGGGTATACCGCAAGCGCACGGAAATACCGCTGTAGCACTTCCCCAAGGAAGGAGAGTATTCCAAGGGTATCGAATCCAAGGAACGGTGTGCACTATCTCCTACTTCTAGTATAGATGATCCAAGGAGACAACACTGATTGATAGGATAGGTAGAAAGGATCTGCCTCGACCGAGCGCAGAGTCTAGTTACGTTCTCTCAGGTATAGCACTCACTTCGGGCACCAAGCACAAGGCCAATGTGTTGGCTCGAGCCCAACTCGTTACGGGATGTAGAGGGTTCACAAAGGGTCCTACAGGCTGTCACCACTGCGGCCTACCTCTATGCTACGATCGTACGTGGTCTTCGAAGGGTAGCTTATGGTCCAGACACCTCATCTACACCGCTTACTAATCCTATGAATCCGCGAGGGAGATACTAGCACTAGCTCAAGGTATGCTCTATCACTCATGCAAGATCACGAATGCACTTTGATCTAACTAGAAACATGCAGGAGCTTCACTTTACTCTAATAGACAAGCTGGCAAACTAGATGCAAACTTATGATCTATGTCTACTGGATAGAAAGGGTTGTGTTCGAAGAGCACAAGCCTCTAAACCAAGAACAAACGAAGAACACAAGAACAAAGCAACTAAGCATGCATACGACTTTAGTCTAAATAGGAAATATTGAAATACTCACTTTAGTCTAGTTGAAGAACAAAGGCACCGCTGAGGATCGTTCTTGAGAAAGATGTCATGAATCATGACATGGCCTCAAGCCTTCCACCTCACTTCCTAGCACTAACCCTATACGAAGAGCTCTCCTCTCCTAAAGAGAGAAGCTCCAAGCCAAAATGAAGAGTAGGAGAAGAAGTGTGTTCCAAAATGAAGCCCCTCCCCTCCTATTTATAGAGGAGGGAGTGGCTTGCTCCGGGGCTCCAAGTGCTCCAAAACGCCCGGGATCGCGACAAGGGACCAATCAGGGGCCACCACGTGGAAGGCCACGATGAACGGGCACTAAGGCGGTTCGGCTGATCCAAGGATCGGCCGACCTCCTAGCGGCGCCTTTCGCGGTGTGCTTTCTCCTAGTGACTGATATGTGGGTCCCATGATCTATCCTCCGTGCATAGCAAGTTTCGTGGTGGTTTGGGTCCCTGGTGGGCCCTTGGATCCTTGTGCTGCACACATGGCAGTGTCTGATTCGTCGGGAGTTGCTTCACATGGATTGGTGAGGTGTCATGGACACATGGCATGCAATGTGGCACACGTCACCACGTGGTCTGGTGTGGGTCCCACCGGTCCCACATGATATCAAGAGGGTAATCTTGTCTTCTGCATATCATTCTCATCCGGACTCCAAAGTAGACAAATGATATATCCATTTCGATCGTCTCGATGAGCCCGTCGCAATGGTGCGGTCCAAATTAGCATTTGAGGATGTTTATGATGATGTCCTTTAATAGCCATTGGACTACTTGCTCTCAACTGTACCATTTGGCACGTATTTTAGTGCATTCTGCAACACAAGCTAGAAACACCAACACTTGTGGAAATCATCAGTATCAAGCCCTATTCTAGTGTTGATGATCCTTTTACACTTATTTTATGCAGGTATTGACAGTGTAAAAATAGCACTTTTCAACCGTTAACAACACCCCCACACTTGACCTTTGCTCGTCCCGAGTAAAGGGAGTCAGGTCAAGGTGAGACATGATATCCAAAGGTATGAAGCAAGCATAAGAGATATCCCAAACCATACCTTGTACCTGTGAACTTTGTGAAGTGTCTATCATGCCATCTTGAGTAGTTGAAGAATGGAACGGTCATGAATCAAATCACTCCTGCTCATCATGCTAAGTAACTTGGGGTTTTGTAATAAATTTTCAAAACAAACCTTGCTTAGCTCCTCATTTGATTCTCTCAGATCGCTCAATGTGTATATGTCCGCACCAAGGCATTAGATTGCCTTTCTTCATCCTACTTCTAATGATGGCTATATGTGGAGCTCAGGGTAGGATAAAGGATAAGGCATACTTGCATCACATATATTGCAAAGTCAAAGACTGGATCCACAGAGAAAATCAAATCATACAATCAGATCAAGATGTGCACGTGTATGGATATGGTTAGTATGGTAAGGTGGATACTAGGCCCGGAATGGGTGCTAGATATTACCATACATAGGTAATGAAAGCTGAGGTGATGGTAAGGTGGACACTAGCCTCGGAATGGACACTAGTTATTACCATCTAAGTTATGGAACTCCTTTTTGCATGATGTCATCTCTCTCCTATTTCTCCTTTATTTTGGACATGGGCTATTCTTTCTTTCTTTTTATTTTTTTCATCATGCTTTGAGCATGTGTCTTTCTTCTTTTTTTTGATAGCCCATGTCTCTTTTGAAGGATACTTTTAGAGAGAGATGTCACACCACATATGGAGCTTTATTTTTATGAAATAGATGAATGATACAATGCTAACTTCCAGTGTAGAAGCATAGCAAGGGGAAATAGGTGGTGTGCACATGAATCTTGATCATGAAAGTAATGAAAAGAATTCTCGCAAGGGTCACAAAATTTGACAAAGCTCAACGCAATAACAAGCAGCATATGAGTAGAAGGTTTTCAACTAAAACATCATATGGCTCTAGTAGGACGGTGGCATATCAAAGAGGAGCTTTGCAAAGGGTTTTCATGATTTTCAAATAAAATTCCCAAGCACTCAAACATTCAGAGCGAAGATCATATCATCAAACCATATCACAAACATCAACTACTTAGATAAGCATGAGTTCCCTAATGATATTTGTCCACAAGCATCAAGATGATGAGTAAGGAATAAAACATATGCAAGCCAACCACGGGAACCATGTAGAGCAAGCATAGCACCAACCACTGAGTTTGATATAAAAGATATGAATTGAAATTCAAACAAACTCATGGATAGGATAGAGTGAGATAGAGGGTGCACATACCATCGCTTCTGAAGGATAAGAGACCAAGGAAGACCAGTGGTGATTTCGTTGACCAGAGGGCAGCCGGGTCACTCTAGTTTACCTTGCTCTTGTCATGAAGGCATAGTCGATGTTGTGTAGCACCTGTGTGGGAGTTCTCGAGTGGATATGTCGATGATGAGCTCGAGAGAACTCCCCCACACTGGTGGTTGATCCTGGTGCTGTTCTTCAAACAAAAAGTGGAAACAAAAGAGGGACTCTACTGGTTCAAGAACCATAGAGCCTTTATTCAAATTCAAATATTTTTGGGGTTTTTTTATTGTCACCATGTCATTTACTCAAGAAGGGTTAGACCAAGGTTACACATTATACACGAAGGGGAATATACTTACCTTGGACCTTTGAGAGGTCATATGTACCACCTTTGCATGATGTGCAACATGAATCTTGACACCTAAACTTACCTTCCCTTTGAATTTAGCTCAGTGACTTACCCATTCAAATTTGACAATTTTCAGCAGGGGTTGGTAAGCATATATGCAACCAAGATCTATGAAAATATAACTCCAAGGTTCATCAACCAAAACCCGACACCATGTCTTGTTTTGATTGAAGAAGACAATTTTAACCTAAGCATCATGCTTAATTTAAAACAGTCTATGAATTTGTGGATTCCTAAACATTCAAACTAGAGCATATGAACAAAGATAAAGGAGGTATGGAAGCATGATCAAGCTATTATCCACAAGGGACATAAGCATGAGCATAAGACAGTGAACCTCGGGAACCTCCCAGAAGGGCTTTGTTTAATGTCAAAAGCAGGACTTACCTAGCTAGTGGGCAAGATGCAAGAGCTAACATCATTTTCACACCAGGATAAGATTTGGTAGAGGAGGAACTTTACTCAGGATGCTCACATACCTCCCCTACACTTGAAGTTTGCATTGCTAGGCAACAAAACTCAAGTGCGTGGTGATCAAGCTTCCTTTTGTAAATGTTCCCTCACCAGAGCTTATCTAGGTGTTGCAGCTTATGTGGCTCACATGTTCGTAGGCATCACCTGTCCATCTTTCTTTTCAATCTCCACCTGAAAGGTTAGTGACCAAAAATACCCGAAGGACAACTTACCCTAAAAAACATGTTCTTGCTTTTATTCGAAAAGGGAAATAAAACCTATGCTAATCCAGGCTATCTCCTGGGAGTGCTTTGTTTATTTGAGGTCATAAGCTCGACCATGGGAACTTCATCTTGAAGCTATCGTTGGTGGTGTCATTCCCATCTCACCACCAATCCTTGATGTATCAGTGAAGCTTTTAGCTGCAAGGTTAGTCCCACAGCGCACACACGAAATCTGCAATGCTTATGGTAAACATACGCATCTACAATCAACCTTCCAAACGTTTTGCAAAAGAGGACCAGAAGGTGGTTGTAGCCCTCATGTGTGCTCAGCTCACTAAGCATGTCTGACTCTAGAGGGACATGATGCGAGCATGGTCTGTATGGTGAATCAAGAATGAAGCCACCATGCTCGTGCGTGGAATCCTTTCCTCTGGACTCCAGAGTCAGTGCCTCGAAAGGTTCCATGGCCCATGAATTCTCTATATCAAGAGAGTCATCGTGGACGTTCACTGTTGACTCTCGATCATGATCGAAAGCAACATGATACGGGCCATCGGGAAGAGGCTGAAACTCGGTCGAGAATTTTGACGATCGTTCGCCTTCACAAAGGTGAAGAAAGTCTTCCGAGTCGTACTCATGAGGAGTAGAAAGTTCTACGCCCTCAATGAGAACATGCTCGGATGACATGAATGGAGGTATACACGTCGTCTTCTCGAGCGGGTTTTGCTGGGGAAGAGACTTCGCCATAGGGTGTCCCAAAAAAGGGGTAGCAGTGGTGGAAGTGACTTCCCCAAGATTACCATCTAGGCTCCCTATGGATTCCTCAAAGAATTTCTCAAGCGGGGAGCCTAGGAGTAGATCAGGATCGAGGACATCGAAGATGTGAAAGTCTAAGCCAGCCTCAATCCCGTCTATGATGAGTGGCATGGCACTTACAATCCCCCGACATTCAAGAACATGCCCAAAGGGGCAAGTCTCGAGGAGCATGTCAGATGGTGCTAGCGGAACCTTGCCTAAAAGAGTTTCCGCTAAGTGCCATGACATGATGTTAACCTCCATGATGGGGTCACAATGGGCCTCTACGACAATCCCTCTCACAGAACAAGGAGTAACCAGAGAGGGCGTACTATCCCAAAATGCTTTGGAAAAGCATATCACTCCATCTGGCCATTCCTTCTTCATGGCCTCCTCAGGAAATGCTTCGTCAGGAGGATCGGGAGGCGAAGGAGATACCGTAGGTCTAGGGAAAGGTTTTGTCAGAGGATGTCTATATGGTTCAGCATGGACAGAAACAGTTTCCCTAAGCTCTTCTTCTGGGTTTCCTTGAGATTTAGCAAGAAGTTTTTGTAAGGGGAAACCTAGAAGAAGATCAAAATCCACGATGTCATAGATGTGGAAATCTAATCGCACCTCTATGTCATCAATGGTGATCGGCACGTCCCTAGTAATCCCTTGACATGGAAAAACACAGCGCCACCTGGGACTATGGAAAAGTCTATCAGTCGGGATCAAGGGCATGTCACCCACCAGAGTATCCAAAAGGGTCTCTTGTATGATGCAAGCCCCAACAGTAGGGTCATGAACAGCATCTACGGTGTTTCCTCTCATGGAACAGTGGATGATCGTAGAAGTCGAGCTAACCCGAATTGCTTCGAATGTATGCTTCTGAGGTGACCAATCCACTATCGTTCCATGATTCCAAACTTCATCGAGGACCTCATAAAGGTCCAACGATGCCGTAGGCTTCTCGTGCCAAGAGTGATCTGAGGTATTTATGATGTTTCGAGAAGGATCATCCTCAAATCGGGAAGAGAACTCCGAAGGTTGAATTTCTTCTTCCTTCGATGTTTGTAGTTCGGGAGAGGGCTCAATAGAGGAATCAAGGAATTCAGAGAATGAAAGCTCAGATTCAGCTATTGAGAGACTCTCATGGACCAACTCGGACTCCAGATGGGGTTCGTTGTAAACGATATGAGAAGAAGAGGTTTTTATGAAGAATTCTAGGATCTCTCTTCTTTCCACTAGAGTTTGGTCTTCGAACGAACCTCCAGCTAAAAGGTCGAGCTCTCGTGCAGATTCCATGTCTATACGAGTATAAAAGGTGTACGTCGCTATATCATCGGGTATAGACATGTCTAGGCTAGATGTCATAAGACGTAGGAACCTAGCCCAAGCTGCACCGATGGACTCACCCTCTAATTGCTCAAAGTCAAGGAGTTCACACGGCAAGAGCTCTATGCGTTCATAAAGGGAGAACGAGTCACAAAAGTTTTCTCGTAGTTCTCCCCAATTATTCACACGCTCTGCTATGTGGGTGTACCATTGCTCCACTCTATCTACGAGAGAGAAAGGGAACAACTTCCACCTCAAAGTTTCCTGTGTCATGCCTGGAATTACCAAGCACGAACACAAGTCCTCGAACTCCTCTAAATGAACATTAGGGTCATCACTGATCGCTCTAGAGAAAGGTCGATTCTGAACCATGGCTATAAAGCCGGGACGAAGCTCGCAGCAAGATGAGGAAGTTGATGGTTGCTCTAAGACGAACTCGCCCCTAGGGGTAGAGAGGCTTTGACAGGAAGGCATCTCAAAGGGTAGCGGGGGTAAAGGTAGAAGAAAAGAAACAAAGAGGGTAACTCGATGGGTAACGGGGGTGAAGGTAGAAGAAAATGAAAAAGATAAATATGAGGACCGTTAGGTTCGAAGATAGATACAGCAACCGTTCCCCGACAACGGCACCAGAAATGCTTGTTGGCGTTTCTCAACGTCACCACTAGTGGTACACCTAGAGGGAGCGTATAAGAACAACCAGGTATACCGCAAGCGCATGGAAATACCGTTGTAGCACAAACCCAAGGAAGGAGAGTATTCTAAGGGTATCGAATCCAAGGAACGGTGTGCACTATCTCCTACTTCTAGTATAGATGATCCAAGGACACAACACTGATTGATAGGATAGGTAGAAAGGATCTGCCTCGACCGAGCGCAGAGTCTAGTTACGTTCTCTCAGGTATAGCACTCACTTTAGGCACCAAGCACAAGGCCAATGTGTTGGCTCGAGCCCAACTCAGTACGCGACGTAGAGGGTAAACAAAGGGTCCAACAGGCTGTCACCACTGCAGCCTACCTCTACGCTACGATCGTACGTGGTCTTCGACGGGTAGCTTATGGTCCAGACACCTCGTCTACACCACTTACTAATCCTGCAAATCCGCGAGGGAGATACTAGCACTAGCTCAAGGTATGCTCTATCACTCATGCAAGATCACGAATGCACTTTGATCTAACTAGAAACATGCAGGAGTTTCACTTTACTCTAATAGACAAGCTGGCAAACTAGATGCAAACTTATGATCTAAGTCTACTAGATCGAAAGGGTTGTGTTCGAAGAACACAAGCCTCTAAACCAAGAACAAACGAAGAACACAAGAACAAAGCAACTAAGCAAGCATACGACTTTAGTCTAAATAGGAAATATCGAAATACTCACTTTAGTCTAGTTGAAGAACAAAGGCACCGCTGAGGATCATTCTCGAGGAAGATGTCATGAATCATGACATGGCCTCAAGCCTTCCACCTCACTTCTTAGCACTAAACCTATACAAAGAGCTCTCCTCTCCTAAAGAGAGAGGCTCCAAGCCAAAATGAAGAGGAGGAGAAGAAGTGTGTTCCAAAATGGAGCCCCTCCCCTCCTATTTATAGAGGAGGGAGTGGCTTGCTCCATGGCTCCAAGTGCTCCAAAACGCCCGGGATCGCGACAAGGGACCAATCAGGGGCCACCACGTGGAAGGCCACGATGAACGGGCACTAAGGCGGTTCGGCCGATCCAAGGATCGGCCGACCCCCGAGCGGTGCCTTTCGCGGTGTGCTTTCTCGTAGTGACTGATATGTGGGTCCCATGATCTATCCTCCGTGCATGGCAAGTTTCGTGGTGGTTTGATTCCCCGGTGGGCCCTTGGATCCTTGTGCTGCACACGTGGCGGTGTCTGATTCGTCGGGAGTTGCTTCACATGGATTGGTGAGGTGTCATGGACACATGGCATCCAATGTGGCACACATCGCCACGTGGTCTAGTGTGGGTCCCGCCGGGCCCACATGATATCAAGAGGGTAATTATCTTGTCTTCTGCATATCTTTCTTATCCGGACTCCAAGGTAGACAAATGATATATCCATTTCGATCGTCTCGACGAGCCCGTCGCAATGGTTCGGTCCAAATTGGCATTTGAGGATGTTTATGATGATGTCTTTTAATAGCCATTGGACTACTTGCTCTCAACTGTACCATTTGGCACGTATTTCAGTGCATTCTGCAACAAAAGCTAGAAACACCAACACTTGTGGAAATCATCAGTATCAAGCCCTATTCTAGTGTTGATGATCCTTTTACACTTATTTTATGCAGGTATTGACGGTGTAAAAGTAGCACTTTTCAACCGTCAACATTCGTCACGAAATTTGTGAAAATTTACTGTAGTAATTGTAAATCGAATATTAGGCAGACTAAACATGGTTTAATTGTAAAACTAATTACACGGATGGATGGAAAATAGAGAGACAAATCTATTAGGAATGTTTCTTACAAAAAAACCTAGATCATACTTCGTCGGGTGGTTCATTGATATAGTTTGTTATTTTTTCCTTTCCTTTCTTTTTCCTACCTACAATGATCTCCCGGGATCGTAGTCTTGTATTTGCTGCTACTCCACCGTGTCAGGCCCGCACATCAAGAGGGACAGAGGGGTCAAGAGGCCTCCTAAGTTGGGCACATCAAGAGACGGCAGGTGAAGTGGAATGCATAACCGATACCTTTTGGTGGCAGCGCTGGGCAGGTTACACAGGAGGAACCATGATGGATGCGTGGAGCAACATGGCTCGCGGTTGGGTTACCAACTTACCATAGCATATGCCTTTGATCAAAGCATGCTGTGTATCCCAAGCATCCACGCGTGTAACTGAAGCGGTGCAGGTTACAGTGATGGCCGCCTGGGTTACACACGCCAGCATCGCGGTTGCCGCGGGACACGGCGGGTGGTGTCGACTAAGCGCGTATCCTGCAAGGTCTCGGTTACGCAGGTGCCATTCAGCGGGCTGCACACTAGAGAATTCCATGGACGACGTGTCAGCAGCCTCCTCCCCCCCCCCGGCGCGGGCTTCGCTTCGGGGAGAAGCAAACTGCGGCGAGGGCAGGCCGCTGTGGGCCACACGGTGCACCATCATTATTTCGATGGACGACGGGACGGGGCCTCCCTCCTCCGCTCCCCTCCCATCATGTCGTCCGCAGCCACAGCCGCCGCCCACCCCGAGGAGTAAGCTGGACCCGCTGTGTTACGTGTGTCACGCGGTGCTTCAGCCTAGGTTACACGGCTTGCTGCCAAGCCAAGGGTTACGCACGGTCACTGTATCGTGTCGTGTGTACAGCCTTGACGGGATGGGACGGGCCTGCTACTGCAGGCGCCTCCGCTCCCGTCCCATCATGTCGTCCACAGCCACAATAGTGCTGCCCGCCCCGAGGAGTAAGCTGGACACACTGGGTTACGCACAATCCATGACGCACACACGTACTGCATCCACTCTGCAATTAAGCTTAATTGGTACCCACTAACGATTTCTCTTGCCTCTCAACGCGCCATGTCATAACCCACTACACGCCATGTCACTATGCCTTCGTCGATATTCTGTGACTAATAGCATGTTGTATTTGCGAGTAGCACGCCATAAAATTCTCGCAGTTGAAATACATGTAGGATCAATCATTTAAGAATGGTTCTCGCTCAACAAAATTAACATGCTTTCATATATATTATTGTTTACAGATAAATATTGTCATGTAATCGTTTTGGTGTTTCTACTTTCACATGTCACCTTAAAATTTTGCTTCAAAATTCCCGCAGCAATGTGCGGGGTATCACCTACTAGTTATTAGTTACTCCTTCCTCGTCTGTGACATCGCGACGATGATCAATTAAGCTGGACCCACTGGGTTATGCACAATCCATGACGCACACGTGGTGCTTCAGCCTAGGTTACGCGGCTTGGTGCCATTTGTACGTTGGGATCGTACCACCTGCTCCGCGTCGTCGGGTGACACTCTAGCGCTCCCCCTTGTTTACGCATGAAGGGATTTCACATTTTTCCAGTGCACGGCTCGGCGATTACGAAACCCAAGCTACGGCTACCCCGCATGGCCGGGTTACACGCGCACGGCTCACCGGGACGTGGCACATGCTACTGCAGGGATCAGGAGATTTTAAGATCCGGTTCCCGGAAAACCGCCCGGAGCTACAATAGTACACGCGGGCCACACCACAACATGGAATGTGCAAGTGCAAACCGCTAATCCTGGTGTTGCCACGGGCACGGGCCCACGGGGTCCGTTTCCTACTCCTCGTCTTCGGCTGTTGCTCGCGTCGCCTATCATACCTCCCACGGCTGACACCGGGCCCGCATTCCAGGACCCACATGGTAGCGGCTGGGAACTGACGAGTTTGCCCAGTTTTTTTCTTTTTCATTAACGTATTTTCGTGGGGTTGAAAGTCCACGGCCGCTTTGGCCTTTTCGGATTCCGTCTGTTTGGTTTCCCAGTTTCCACCCCCTCGGAGGACTTGAGCAGTTGAGCGGCAGTCGTGGCCGTCGGTGCCGATTGATTCATTTCTTCGTCACACAGGTCAGGCCCTACGTCCTTGCTTGTACACATCGAAACTGATGGTTTACGCTCTTCTAGTTTTGTCTTGGGTTCGAGGCTCTCAGATTGTTTCTGTTATGGAGTAATGATTTAAGAACTTGCGTCAGTAATGTACATCCGTGTTGCCTTTATTTCAAGAACTTTGGTACTGATTGAGGTTAGCGGTGGAGGCGGGGCCCCAGTCGGTAGTGACATATAGCGGGGGCGGGGTAGGCAGGATGATGGGGAGGCGGAGGGTGTGGTAGCCCACCACCTCTTCCGCCCCGCCACCACCCCACCCAATTCACGAGCATTTGATTTGATTTTTTTAGTTCCATCTCGTAGTTTTGGCGAGTGTAGGAAATCAAACTTGCTTGGATGCCTTTCAATGTTTGCCCAACCTAATTCTAGGCATGTCTAGCAATTTTGGCTACCAATGCAGTTGTTCTTGTTGTCATAACCAAGCAGACGCTCTCTCTCTCTCTCTCTCTCTCTTTGGAATTAAAGGCAGGTGCACTGCCACATCATATAAGAAGAAGGTGCCTATTTTGTGACTATTTTATCCCTGAAAAGGAAAGTTCTACTACTTGCCAGGGATCTCCATAGGAGCTTTGATACTGCTGTGGAAATGGATCATTTGAGCAGAGATGCTGAAGGTATCCTGAACTTTCTGTGTTTATGCCTTGTCGTCGTTCCTTTTCATTTCTATTGTAAGTTAATGCACCATAGTGTCTGATTGCTTATTCTGCTACTTTGTAGAAGATAGTGGCCATCATCAGGTTGTCGCGGGGCAATTTGATAATGTCATAGAAGGTGAAGTGTACATGCCATATAACTCAAAAGCGCAAAGCTCCGTATTCTGATTGATTTGTCAATAAATTTTTTAACCATGTAGTAAGTTTGTCCAATTAAGATTGTTGCTGGTCAAACTTAGGCCAGTCTTAGTGGGGTTTTATGGAGGATTTTATGGTATTCAATTTCCTGACATAAATCTGTAACATACAGTTGACGTTAATACATCCATCACGAAAATATTGATGCTACTTGTCATGGGACTTGAAAGGTTTGCTGTTCACATGCTCTGAATCATCAGCCGGCTTTAGACCATGATAGATGTAAGGCTAAACATTTGGCATGCCAATTTTGCCGCTGTTTGGGTTGCTAGTTGCTACCAGAATCTGTCAACTCATCCCTCTTATTTTACCAAAGTATATTGGCATGTTTGGGTTGGTATCATGCTGTCTAGTTTATTATAGCATTGTTAGCATATTACTTTTTTTAAGGATTCAAGATGGAAACTTATATCAGTAATGATTTAGATGATGAATTCTCATGTGCCGATGACAAGCCCTAAGTAAAGTTCATTGATTATTAAAATAATGGTATTCATCAGCATCATGACCCTGATTATGGTCATGTGATGATTACAGATCCTTTCACTTTCATTGACGGCAAACCAAAATCCATCCTCTTTGGAGAAACATGTTCAGACACCATAAAAATAGAGAATACCTCTCTTGAATCTGTGTTTTTATGTAGGATAAAAATATTTGGTTCAATCCCAGAAAATAGCTTTGTTTTATCAATGAGTTCACCACTAGATTGTGGTAAATCTAATCTGGAAGACATTACACTTCTGCCTGGACGGACTAAGACAGTTTGGCTCACATGTATGCCTAAAGATATTGGTTTGCATACATTAGTTGTGCATTTTTGTTTCGGAGATATGACGATTGAACGTGTAGCTTGTCTAATGGTCGATGATAATATCTCTAAAGCCTTATATGTTCGGACACCTCATTATTGGAGATGCTCTCAAAATATAAAACTTGATTACTCTCCAATTGTGCCATGTATCCATGAGCATGGTCCAACTAGATGAAGACCTGATGCCTTTTCCTTGGATTTTAGCGTGGCAAACTACTATGAAACTTTCATGTCTCTTTTAACCATGGAAGAATCCCATCTCAAGGTATTTCAGCATCCATAGTAGATTAATAGTATTAATATGCAAATTTTATTTTGAAAAATTATTATTTGGTAACTTCAGATGTCCACTTGCAGGAGTTAATAAGATCATATGACATGTGCGGTGTCTCATTAGAACTTTTGAATGGCTTTCCATTTATTGAAGTCCCTGGTTTGGCAGAAAGGAGGCCATCACCACTCCACGGGGACAATATATCTGTTACCTATGTTGGTACACATGCTCAGACTTACAAAGTTAGTAACCTATCATTGATGTTTGAATATTTATTTGTCATTCTTAAAGGTCAGATATAGGTATATATATGCTACCAACAATTAATTATATGTTTGGCATTTTCGTTAGGGCACCATTACAAAGGTTGCAGTGAATGGGATATTTGTAGAGTTCGGTTATGAGTTCTACAACAATCATCATAATCACCATCCCAAGTACCAGTACAATGTTCAGTTCGGATACAATGAAGTTGACTGGAGGCTCTACAGGTCTTTAAAGAGTGCACAACATTTCGGAGCTAAGATTTTATTTCCCTCCCAATCACCAGTAAGACCTATGGAAAAGGTGTATTTTTGCCTTTGATCCCACACTTAAACACCAAGCAAAAAATGTGGTTGCAAGGATACTTGGCTACCGTGGTCTTCCACCATATGTCATACATGGACCTCCAGGAACTGGCAAGACATTGACAGTTGTAGAGGCCATTTCTCAAGCAATCAAACAAAGGAAAAATGTTCTCGTATGTGCTGCTACCAATGCATCAGCTGACCTTCTATTGAAAAAGCTCCTGCCACATATGACTTGCCGCCCTTGTGATATCTTTAGGCTGAACGCCCCAAGCCATCAATATGAAGATGTAGATCCTATATTGATCTAGTACTGCTTTGTTAAACATAAAAAATTCAAATGCCCCTGTTTGGAAAAATTGAAGCACTACAGGATTGTTATAACAACATACATGATTTCTTATCTGCTGCGACATAAGAACATTACCCGAGATCATTTCACACACATTTTTCTTGATGATGCTGAGCAAGTTTCTGAACCAGAGACGATGATTCCTTTATCCCTATGTGGAAGCGACACTGTAGTTGTGTTAGCAGGAGATCCAATGCAATTGGGGCCGGTGGTTTATTGTAGGGAAGCAGAAAAGAATGGTTTGGGGAAATCATATCTGCAAAGGCTGCTTGAATCTGAGCAGTACCAAACAGGGAATTCGAACTGTGTGACAAAGCTTGTGATTAATTATCGTTGCCATCCATCAATCCTGAAGCTACCATCAAAGCTTTTCTACAGTGGTGAAATGATCTCTCATGACAAACATAATGTGCCATTGACTTATGATTGTATTGGTCTACGTAATAATCTGTTCCCTATTCTTTTTATCGGAATACATGGATGTGATGAGATGGACAGCACTGATCCATCATGGTTCAATAGGATTGAAGTTAGTAAGGTTGTAAGCCTCGTAAGGAAACTCACAAGCAGCAGTCTTGTCCGTGAAGCTGATATAGGAGTCATTGCTCCATACCGCCAGCAAGTTGCAAAGATTAAGAAAGCCCTTAAAAAACTTGACATGACTTAATTGAAAGTTGGTAATGTGGAACAATTCATAGGTGAAGAGCGGGACGTGATAATCATCTCTACACTCAGGTCAACTCTAAAGTATAATGAATTTGACAAGTTGTTTAATCTTGGATTTTTGAGCAATCATAGAAGGTTCAATGTTGCGATCACCCGTGCAAAATCACTGCTCATCATTGTTGGGAACCCTGATATGATCGCAAAGATAATACTCTCTCTATCATTATCTATATCAATCAAGATGCACTAATATTTATACTTCCATCAAATTTACAATTTCAGGATTTGCACTGGGATAAGCTCATGCGGTACTGTGCTGATAATGGTTCTTATCAAGGATGCCCACTACCACCATCGCACTATGGGTCTTACTAGTTTTAGTTAGGAGCCTAATAGTTGTTATGAAATGAATACTTTGTGGATTGCTTGTTACACGTGCTCGTCTACCAAGTAAGTTCAGGTATCCATGATGCTGCAGCAATTTGGTTGCCATGGCAACAGCACAATCTGAACTGGCTGGCATCTCTTGTGGTGGTGGCTGGCTCGGTGTGGGACATCGTTGGCAATGCCAACGGTGCTGGTGGTTGTTGTCGTCCGAGGTTGCAGCTGCCGATACGTGTTTTATTGGTTTGGTTGAGTTCAGCCAGTGGAGTTGTGCATCGTGTTGATATTGATTTTACTCATCTAAGGCATGGGACAATGGCAGAATCGCCATCGTCGGACCCAACTATCCAGGCCACCGTTGAACGTCGCCAAAACCAGGTGATTCTTTCTTTCTTCCTGGTTAAAAGTGACGTGATGGGATCTGTTGCTGGACAAGTTGGTGGAGGTGGAGAAGCTATGCCACTATGTTTTAGTGATCTTTTTAGCCCGTTGGTGTGACTCACCTAGTTGCTCAATGTAAGTGATGAACTGATGTCATTGTGAACTGATTTCCCTCAACACTGACTAGGTTACGCACGGTGTCGGATACAGAAAATCCACGCTGCGTCCTGTCGTGGTCTCTTCCAGGAGTCTACAGTGTTGCGTTCCTGTTCACTGTTGAGTTATAAATAGAGTGTTGCGTTCCTGGTAAGTGTTGAGTTATAAATAGTGTTGAGTTACGCACCTATAAGAGTGCTGGCTGCATGGCTCAACACTGAATGGGTTACGCACAGACCGGTTGCGCAAAATGCACGCTGCATCCGATCGTGTCAGGCCTGATTGGTTGAGAGTCAAATGTGCCCTACCAAAACTAGGGCATGTCAAAACATGGGCATGCCAACATTTTCTACCAAAATCTGGGCAAAAGTTACACATGTTTTAGTGTTAAATGTAATAGCCAAAATTTTGGCACTCAATTGGTTTGATGCCAAAGCACAATTGTGAAAAATATTAGACATGCCCCAATTTTGGTTTGGCAATTTTGGCTCTCAACCAATCAGGCTCGTCAATTCTGCGTGCCACCTGCACCAGCTCGGTTACGCACAGTTCGGCGACGCACCATCCCATGGCGCGTGCATTACCGACTACGTTACGCACCTTGACGGTTATGAATAATCCACGCTGCATTCTAATTCGACGCACCATCCTGCTCGGTTACGCACCATCCGTTCTGCATGGTGCGTGCATCACCGACTGGGTTACGCACGCAGTCTGTCACGCAAAATTCCTATGCATCCAGTCGTGTCGTTCCGTCGCGTAACCTGGAGCCGATAAGGTTACGCAAAATGCACCCTGCATCCGGTCATGTCGATTCAACACGTAGCCTGCACAGGTTACACACCGTTTGTGCTGGTTGATGCAACACCGTATGGGTTACGCACCTTTAAGACCGCTGGCTTTATGGTGCAACACGGACTGGGTTACACGCGGCGTTGGATACGCAAAATCCACGCTGCATCCAGTCGTGTCATTCCTGCACGTCACCTTCTCCAGCTCGGTTACGCATGGTTCGGCGATGCACCGTGCATTACTGGCTGGGTTAGGCAAAATCCACGCTACCTCCGGTCTTGTCGATTCAGTTCGGCCGTTTCCTTGGGCTTTCTATGAATGGACCGAGGCTTGCCTAGGCCCACTCGTCCTCACAGCTAGAGATCTCTCACAGCTATGGCCGAATCCCGCCCCATCCGCCGCTGCCGTAGCCGCCGGCACCCGCTCCCACCACCATAACCACGCTCGGTGATCACATCCTCTGCAAAATCTTCCTGCGCCTCCCCGCCATCACGAGCCTCGCCCGAGCGGCATTCACCTGCCGCGCATTTCTCGACGCCGTCCGCTCCACTCCCGCCTTCCGGCGCCGCTTCCGTGTGCTCCACGCACCGTCGCTCCTCGCCCAGTTCATGAGGCCCTACATGAGCGCCATCATCCCTGCAGCTGCAGGCAAGCGCAGCAACATGGTCGCCGCCTTCGGTGGTCTACTCAAAAACTCTGACTCTGAGTCTGAGTGGTATATCAAACCCGATGTCCCCTATAGCGAGGGGTATGCCAGCTTCGTCAGCAGCTCCACCTACCAATGCTCCTCCTACAGCCCGCACTCAAAGGCTCTAAAAATCTACCCCAAGATGGCCAAGGATCTCCGCTTGGACTTCCTCAAAGCCGACACCTTTCTTGAGTTCTACACACTCTCAGAAGATGGCGAGGAGAAGAAGCCGTCCTGCATGGTCTGCGTCCACCAGAACAGCGCCTGGACATGGGCGCGCGTGGCCGTCTTCTCGTCGCAGACGATGGAGTGGCGGGTCGTTTTGCTGCAGACGCAGACTTGGGGAGTGCTGAATGTTCATGAGAAATTCCCCACTGGCACAGTTGTTAATGGCTTCGTCTGTTGGATACACAAGTGACAGGGATGCATCGTCCTTGAAATGGCCAATGTCAGTGTTTCAGCTTGGTCAGACCAATGATGGGAAGTTGTGTGTCGTCTGTGCACTGCAATGCATGCTTTCTGTTTGGCTCTGGGAAGCCGATGATGAGGGTGTCAAGAGATTCATGCCGCAGGAGATGATCTTATTGTGCCCAACTTTCAATAAGATCACCGAGCTTTCAGAAGAGGCTGATGTTGAAATGCATCCTATGGCAATTATCAATGGCTTTGTGTACCTATCTGCCTACCTAGGTTGGGACCGTCGGCATTTGTTCCTCTTCTTCTGCTTGGAAACAGGTGAGATGAATTTGTTATGTAAGGAAAGCCAGTTTATAATATCAGAAGGTGTTCCGTACATCATGGTCAGCTGGCCGTCGTCTTTAAATGGCAAGGTGAGCCTATACGTATACGTATTCCTTGTGACATGATAAAATATGTTCCGTCCCTCAGTTGTAGGCAGTTCTCATCACATGAGAGTAGGTCATCGTATTATTGTGGAATTCTGTCATCGGCTTTCTAGTTTAGATGAAGTAACATGAATAAAACTACTTATAACCGTGCTGCTCAATTGCTGATTGTATACGATTGCATGAGGGATTGTCTACATTATATGATACCATAAGGATTTGTAATGTTGTTCGCTATATTTCATGCTGGAATTCTTTGTCCACTTACTTTATAATGCTAACCAATTCAAGGGTATCAAATTTCAGTTTCATTGGTACTGTAGTACACGCTAAGCAATTTGATTTGTATAATTAGAATCTATTACTCGTTCCTGCTGGCTGCTACATTTTTTTCTATGCAAAATCTTATATTACATATGAGTTATCTTTATGTCACAGGAGGATTCAAACACCGCAGTTACAAGAAAAATGTCTGAAGATGATGGTCCTATGGGCACTGAAAAGGCTTCTCCTGTCCTTTTCACAGCATTGAAATCATTCAGAGAACAACTAATTGATGATGACAACTCTAAATTTGCAGAGATAGAGGCCTTGTTACTTGATGATGAGATGAACTCTCTTCTGAATAGAATCGCTACTTTTGAGTCAGGATTGGAAGCTGCAAGACATCGTGTCTTGAGAATAGGTACTGAACCCAATAGCACAAATTAGCAGGGGATGGAGAGAGCAAGCTGCTGGCAAATGTGCAAGGGAATGTTGGGTAGAGCCTATTCCCGATTCTTTATTGGGTGACCCTAGTTCTGGTGTCTCGTCTTAATTTGGGCTTTTATTGAGACGTGTTGTGAGGGAAGGATGGAGACGTTATGTGATAATGGTGTCATGTTCCATGTCTGTTTAGTGTCACTATGTCATCTGTCGTTTTTCCAAATATGTCGTTGTTACCCCCATATGTCTTTACATGAATAGAAATGTGACAGAAAAGGCATTTACCTTGCCAAAGCTAAAGATTTCATGTTTTCTCAATTCTTGAATATATGCCAGTTGCCTCCTGCTTCTTGGAAAATAGCCGATTCCTTCGAATTTGCCGATCCGATTCTAAATGGCATCAGCATTGACAATTGCCGTGCTCGGCGACAGCGAACCCGCCAAGGTATTCGCGCCGAGTAAAGCTCGGCTTCATAGAACCAAGTAACCATCTGTGGCACCGGGCTCGGTGCCAAGCTGTGGGCCGGCCTGTGGGCTGCTGGGCTCGGCCTGCCGCAGTGGGATGAGGGCATTGTCTCTGGATGTTTTTTTTTAATTTTTTTGCGAATTACACAGGAGTACATCGGAGACGCTCACAATGCACGCACACTCATTTGGTCGTGTCGAATCAGCTCGTAACCTACACTGGTTACGCACTGTCCGTGCTGCATGATTGATGCAACACTAACTGGGTCATGTCGAATGCAGCTTACGCATCGCCCTTGATGCTTGATCTAACACTGACTGGGTCGTGTCGTTGCATCGCGTAACCTAAACCCGCAAAGGTTACGCAAAATCCACGCTACATCCGGTCGTGTCGATTCGGCGCATAACCTGCACTGGTTACGCACCGTCCGTGCTGCTTGATTGATGCAACACCGACTGGGTCGTGTCGAATCAGCACGACCACAGGAGGTTACGCACCATCCGTGCTGCTTGATGCAACACCGACTGGGTCGTGTCGAATCAGCGCATAACATGCAGAGGTTACGCACCATCCGTGCTGCTTCATGCAACACTGACTCGGTTAAGCACGTAGTTACGCACCTTTAAGACGGCAGGCAGCATGGCTCAACACTAACTGGGTTAAGCACTGATCGGTTGCGCAAAATCAAAGCTGCATCCGGTCGTATCGATTCTACGCGTCACCTGCTCCAGCTCGGTTACGCACGGTTCGGCGACGGACCATCACATGACGCGTGCATTACCGACTGGGTTACGCACCGGACGGTTACGCAAAATCAACGCTGCATTCTGATTCGACGCACCATCCTGCTCGGTTACGCACATTTCGGCGATGCACCATCCATTCTGTATGGAGCGTGCATCATCAACTGGGTTACGCACGGAGTCTATCATGCAAAATCCCCATGCATCCGGTCGTGTCATTTCATCGCGTAACCTGGAGCTGATAAGGTTACACAAAATCCACGCTGCATCCGGTCGTGTCGAATCACCGCATAACCTGTACAGGGCACCGTCCGTGGAGTGCGATGAAACACCGACTGGGTCGTGTTGAATGCAGCTTACGCACTGTCCATGATGCTTGATCCAACACTGATTGGGTCGTGTCGTTGCATCACGTAACCTAAACCCGCAAAGGTTACGCAAAATCCACGCTGCATCTGGTCATGTCGATTCAGCGCGTAACCCGCCCTAGTTACGCACCGTCCGTGCTACTTGATAGATGCAACACCGACTGGGTCATGTCAAATCAGTGCGTAACCACAAGAAGTTACGCACCATCCGTGCTGCTTGATGCAACACCAACTGGGTCATGTTGAATCAGCGCGTAACATGCAGAGGTTACACATCGTCCGTGTTGCTTGAAGCAACACCGACTCGGTTAAGCACGTAGTAGGTTACGCACCTTTAAGACGGTTGGCTGCATGGCTCGACACTGACTGGGTTACGCACTGATCGGTCGTGTCGATTCTACGCTTCACCTGAACCAGCTCGGTTACGCACGGTTCAGCGACGCAGCATCCCATGGCGCGTGCATCATCGTCTGGGTTACGCACCGAGACGGTTACGCAAAATCCACGCTGCATTCTGATTCGACGCACCATCCTGCTCGGTTACACACGTTTCTGCGATGCACCATCCGTTCTACATGGTGCGTGCATCACAGACTGGGTTACGCACGGAGTTTGTCACGCAAAATCCCCATGCATCTGGTAGTGTCGTTGCATCACGTAACCTGGGGCCAATAAAGTTACGCAAAATCCACGATGCATCCTGTCGTGTCGAATGCAGCTTACGCACGGTCCTTGATGCTTGATCCAACACGTACTGGGTCGTGTCGAATCAGCACGACCACAGGAGGTTATGCACCATCCGTGCTGCTTGATGCAACACCGACTGGGTCGTGTCGAATCAGCGCATAACATGCAGAGGTTACGCACCATCCGTGCTGCTTAATGCAACACCGACTCGGTTAAGCATGTAGTGACGCACCTTTAAGACGGCAGGCAGCATGGCTCAACACTGACTGGGTTAAGCACTGATCGATTGCGCAAAATCCACGATGCATCCGGTCGTGTCGATTCTACGCGTCACCTGCTCCAGCTCGGTTACGCACGGTTCGGCGACGCAGCATCCCATGGCGCGTGCATTACCGACTGGGTTACGCACCGTGACGCTTACGCTAAATCCACACTGCATTCTCATTTGATGCACCATCCTTCTCGGTTACGCACATTTCGGCGACGCACCATCCATTCTGTATGGTGTGTGCATCACCGACTGGGTTACGCATGGAGTCTGTCACGCAAAATCCTCATGCATCCGGTCATGTTGTTGCATCGCTTAACCTGGAGCCGATAAGGTTACGCAAAATCCACGTTGCATCCGGTCATTTCGAATCAGCGTGTAACTAGCTCGGTTACGCACGGTTCAGCGACGCAGCATCCCATGGTGCGTGCATCATCGTCTGGGTTACGCACCGAGACGGTTACGCAAAATCCACGCTGCATTCTGATTCGACACACCATCCTGCTCAGTTACACACGTTTCGGCGATGCACCATCCGTTCTACATGGTGCGTGCATCACCGACTGGGTTACGCACGGACTCTATCACGCAAAATCCCCATGCATCCGGTAGTGTTGTTGCATCGCGTAACTTGGGGCCAATAAAGTTACGCAAAATCCACGATGCATCCTGTCGTGTCGAATGCAGCTTACGCACCGTCCTTGATGCTTGATCCAACACTGACTAGGTTGTGACTTTGCATCGCATAAACTAAACCCGCAAAGGTTATGCAAAATCCACGCTGCATCCGGTCGTGTCGATTCAGCACGTAACCTGCACTGGTTACGCACCGTCCGTGCTGCTTGATTGATGCAACACCGACTGGTCGTGTCAAATCAGCACGTAACCGCAAAAGGTTACGCACCATCCGTGCTACTTGATGCAACACCGACTGGGTCATGTCGAATCAGCGCGTAACATGCAGAGGTTACGCACCGTCCATGCTGCTTGATGCAACACCGACTCGGTTAAGCACGTAGTAGGTTACGCACCTTTAAGACGGCTGGCTGGATGGCTCAACACTGACTGGGTTACGCACTGATCGGTTGCGCAAAATCCACGATGCATCCGGTCGTGTCGATTCAACGCGTCACCTGCTCCAGCTCGGTTACGCACGGTTCGGCGACGCAGCATCCCATGGCGCGTGCATTACCGACTGGGTTACACACCGTGACGCTTACGCAAAATCCACACTGCATTCTCATTCGACGCACCATCCTTCTCGGTTACGCACATTTCGGCGATGCACCATCCATTCTGTATGGTGCGTGCATCACCGACTGGGTTACGCATGGAGTCTCTCACGCAAAATCCTCATGGATCCGGTCGTGTCGTTGCATCGCTTAACCTAGAGCCGATAAGGTTACGCAAAATCCACGTTGCATCCGGTCGTGTCGAATCAGCGTGTTAGCTGTACAAGGCACCGTCCGTGGAGTGTGATGCAACACCGACTGGGTGGTGTCGAATGCAGCTTACGCACTGTCCTTGATGCTTGATCCAAAACTGATTGGGTCGTGTCATTGCATCGCATAACCTACACCCGCAAAGGTTACGCAAAATCTACGTTGCATCCGGTCGTGTTGATTCAGCGCGTAACCTGCACTGGTTACGCACCGTCTGGGCTGCTTGATAGATGCAACACCGACTGGGTCATGTCGAATTAGCACGTAACCGCAAAAGGTTACGCACCATCCGTGCTGCTTGATGCAACACCAACTGGGTCATGTCGAATCAGCGCGTAACATGCAGAGGTTACGCATCGTCCGTGCTGCTTGATGCAACACCGACTCGGTTAAGCACGTAGTAGGTTACGCACCTTTAAGACGGCTGGCTGCATGCCTCGGCAGTGACTGGGTTACACACTGATCGGTCGTGTCGATTCTATGCGTCACCTGAACCAGCTCAGTTACGCACAGTTCGGCGACGTAGCATCCCATGGCGCCTGCATCACCGACTGGGTTACGCAATGAGACGGTTATGCAAAATCCACGTTGCATTCTAATTCGATGCACCATCCCGCTCGGTTACACACATTTTGGCGACGCACCATCCATTCTTCATGGTGCGTGCATCACCGACTGGCTTACGCACGGAGTCTGTCACGCAAAATCCCCATGCATCCGGTCGTGTCGTTGCATCGTGTAACCTGGGGCCGATAAAGTTACGCAAAATCCACGATGCATCCGGTCGTCTCGAATGCAGCTTACGCACCGTCCTTGATGCTTGATCCAACACTGACTGGGTTGTGTCGTTGCATTGCGTAACCTAAACCCACAAAGGTTATGCAAAATCCACGCTGCATCCGGTCATGTCGATTCAGCGCGTAATCTGCACTGGTTACGCACCGTCCGTGCTGCTTGATTGATGCAACACCGACTGGGTCGTGTCGAATCAGCACGTAACCGCAAGAGGTTATGCACCATCCGTGCTGCTTGATGCAACACCGACTGGGTCGTGTCGAATCAGCGCGTTACATGCAAAGGTTACGCACCGTCCGAGCTGCTTGATGCAACACGACTCGGTTATGCACGTAGTAGGTTATGCACCTTTAAGACGGTTGGCTGCATGGCTCAACACTGACTGGGTTACACACTGATTGGTTGTGCAAAATCCACACTGCATCCGGTCGTGTCGATTCTACGTGTCACCTGCTCCAGCTCGGTTACGCACGGTTCGGCGACGCACCATCACATGGCGTGTGCATTACCAACTGGGTTACGCACCGTCACGGTTACGCAAAATCCACACAGCATTCTGATTCGACGCACCATCCTGCTCGGTTACACACATTTCGGCGATGCACCGTCCATTCTGTATGGTGCGTGCATCACCGACTGGGTTACACACGGAGTCTGTCACGCAAAATCCCTATGCATCCGGTCGTGTCGTTGCATCACGTAACCTGGGGCTGATAAAGTTACGCAAAATCCACGATGCATCCGGTCGTGTCGAATGCAGCTTACGCATCGTCTTTGATGCTTGATCCAACACTGACTGGGTCGTGTCGTTGCATCGCGTAACCTAAACCCGCAAAGGTTACATAAAATCCACGCTGCATCCGGTCGTGTCGATTTAGCGCGTAACCTGCACTGGTTACACACCATCCGTGCTGCTTGAATGATGCCACACCGACTGGGCCGTGTCGAATGCAGCTTTCACATCATCCTTGATGCTTGATCCAACACTGACTGGGTCGTGTCATTGCATCGCGTAACCTAAACCCGCAAAGGTTACGCAAAATCCACGCTGCATCTGGTCGTGTCGATTCAGCGCGTAACCTGCACTGGTTACGCACCGTCTGTGCTGCTTGACAGATGCAACACCGTCTAGGTCGTGTCAAATCAGTGCGTAACCACAAGAAGTTATGCACCATCTGTGCTGCTTGATGCAACACCAACTGGGTCGTGTCGAATCAGCGCGTAACATACAGAGGTTACGCATCGTCCGTGCTGCTTGATGCAACACCGACTCGGTTAAGCACGTAGTAGGTAATGCACCTTTAAGACGGCTGGCTGCATGGCTCGACACTGACTGGGTTACGCACTGATCGGTCGTGTCGATTCTACGCGTCACCTGAACCAGCTCGGTTACGCACGGTTCGGCGACGCAGCATCCCATAGCGTGTGCATCACCGACTGGGTTACACACCGAGACGGTTACGCAAAATCCACGCTGCATTCTGATTCGACGCACCATCCTACTCCGTTACGCACATTTTAGTGATGTACCATCCATTCTGTATGGTGCGTGCATCACCAACTGGGTTACGCATGGAGTCTGTCACGCCAAATCCCCATGCATCCGATCGTGTTGTTGCATCGCGTAAACTGGAGCCGATAAGATTACACAAAATCCACGCTGCATCCGGTCATGTCGAATCAGCGTGTAACCTGTACAGGGCATCATCCGTGGAGTGTGATGCAACACCGACTGAGTCGTGTCGAATGCAGCTTACGCAACGTTCTTGATGCTTGATCCAACACTGACTGGGTCGTGTCGATTCAGCGTGTAACCTGCACTGGTTACGTAGCGTCCGTGCTGCTTGATTGATGCAACACCGACTGGGTCATGTCTAATGTAGCTTTCGCACCGTCCTTGATGCTTGATCCAACACTGACTGGGTCGTGTCGTTGCATCGCGTAACCTAAACCCGCAAAGGTTACGCAAAATCCACGCTGTATCCGGTCGTGTCGATTCAGCTCGTAACCTGCACTGGTTATGCACCGTCCTTGTTGCTTGATAGATGCAACACCGACTGGGTTGTGTCGAATTAGTGTGTAACCATAAGAAGTTACGCACCATCCGTGCTGCTTGATGCAACACCAACTGGGTCGTGTCGAATCAGCGCGTAGCATGCAGAGGTTACGCATCGTCCATGCTGCTTGATGCAACACCGATTCGGTTAAGCACGTAGTAGGTTACGCACCTTTAAGATGGCTGGCTGCATGGCTCGGCACTAACTGGGTTACGCACTGATCAGTCATGTCGATTCTACACGTCACCTGAACCAGCTCGGTTATGCACGGTTCGACGATGCAGCATCCCATGGCGCGTGCATCACCGACTGGGTTACGCACCGAGATGGTTACGCAAAATCCACTCTGCATTCTGATTCGACACACCATCCTGCTCGGCTACACATGTTTTGGCGACGCACCATCCATTCTGCATGGTGCGTGCATTACCGACTGGGTTACAGACCGGACGGTTACGCAAAATCCACGCTGCATTCTGATTCGACGCACCATCCTACTCGGTTACGTATGTTTCCGTGACGCACCATCCATTCTGTATGGTGCGTGCACCACTGACTGGGTTATGCACGGAGTCTGTCACGCAAAATCCCCATGCATCCGGTCGTGTCGTTGCATCGCGTAACCTGGAGCCGATAAGATTACGCAAAATCCACGCTGCATCCGATCGTGTCGAATCAGCGTGTAACCTGTACAGGGCATCGTCCGTGGAGTGTGATGCAACACCGACTGGGTCGTGTCGAATGCAGCTTATGCAACGTCCTTGATGCTTGATCCGACACTGACTGGGTCGTGTCGATGCATCGCTTAACCTAAACCCGCAAAGGTTACGCAAAATCCACGCTGCATCCGGTCGTGTCGATTCAGCATGTAACCTGCACTGGTTACGCAGCGTCCGTGCTGCTTGATTGATGCAACACCGACTGGGTCGTGTCTAATGCAGCTTACTCACCGTTCTTGATGCTTGATCCAACACTGACCGAGTCGTGTCGTTGCATCGCGTAACCTAAACCCGCAAAGGTTACGCAAAATCAAAGCTGCATCCGGTCGTGTCAATTCAGCGCGTAACCTGCACTGGTTACGCACCGTCCGTGCAGCTTGATAGATGCAACACCGACTGGGTTGTGTCGAATCAGTGCGTAACCACAAGAAGTTATGCACCATCCGTGCTACTTAATGCAACACCAACTGGGTCGTGTCGAATCAGCGCGTAACATAAAGAGGTTACGCATCGTCCGTGCTGCTTGATGCAACACCGACTCGGTTAAGCACGTAGTAGGTTACGCACCTTTAAGACGGCTGGCTGCATGGCTCGACACTGACTGGGTTACACACTGATCGGTCGTGTCGATTCTACGCGTCACCTGAACCAGCTCGGTTACGCACGGTTCAGCGACGCAGCATCCCAAGGCACGTGCATCACCGACTTGGTTACGCACCGAGATGGTTACGCAAAATCCACGCTGCATTCTGATTCGACACACCATCCTGCTCGATTACGCACGTTTCGGCGACACACCATCCGTTCTGTATGGTGCGTGCATCACCGATTGGGTTACGCACGGAGTCTGTCACGCAAAATCCCCATGCATCCGGTCGTGTCGTTGCATCGCATAACCTAGAGCCGATAAGGTTACGCAAAATCCACGCTGCATCCAGTCGTTTCGAATCAGCGTGTAACCTACTCGGTTACGCACGTTTTGGCGAAGCACCATCCATTCTGCATGGTGCGTGCATTACCGACTGGGTTACGCACCGGACGGTTACGCAAAATCCACGCTGCATTCTGATTCGACGCACCATCCTGCTCGATTACGCACGTTTCAGTGACGCACCATCCGTTCTGTATGGTGCGTGCATCACCAACTGGGTTACGCATGGATTCTGTCACGCAAAATCCCCATGCATCCGATCGTGTCGTTGCATCGCGTAACCTGGAGCCGATAAGATTACACAAAATCCACGCTGTATCCGGTCGTGTCGAATCAGCGTGTAACCTGTACAGGGCATCATCCGTGGAGTGTGATACAACACCGACTGAGTCGTGTCGAATGCAGCTTACGCAACGTTCTTGATGCTTGATCCAACACTGACTGGGTCGTGTCGATTCAGCATGTAACCTGCACTGGTTACGTAGCGTCCGTGCTGCTTGATTGATGCAACACCGACTGGGTCGTGTCTAATGCAGCTTTCGCACCGTCCTTGATGCTTGATCCAACACTGACTGGGTCGTGTCGTTGAATCGCGTAACCTAAACCAGCAAAGGTTACGTAAAATCCACGCTGTATCCAGTCGTGTCGATTCAGCACGTAACCTGCACTGGTTACGCACCGTCCGTGCTGCTTGATAGATGGAACACCGACTGGGTCGTATCGAATTAGTGCGTAACCACAAGAAGTTACGCACCATCCGTGCTGCTTGATGCAACACCGACTGGGTCGTGTCGATTCAGCGCGTAACATGCAGAGGTTACACATCGTCCTTGCTGCTTGATGCAACACCGACTCGGTTAAGCACGTAGTAGGTTACGCACCTTTAAGACGGCTGGCTGCATGGCTCGACACTGACTGGGTTACGCACTGATCAGTCATGTCGATTCTACGCGTTACCTAAACCAGCTCGGTTATGCACGGTTCGGCGATGCAGCATCCCATGGCGCGTGCATCACCGACTGGGTTACGCACCGAGACGGTTACGCAAAATCCACGCTGCATTCTGATTCGACGCACCATCCTGCTCGGCTACGCACATTTTGGCGACGCACCATCCATTCTGCATGGTGCGTGCATTACCGACTAGGTTACGCACCGGACGGTTACGCAAAATCCACGCTGCATTCTGATTCGACGCACCATCCTGCTCGGTTACGCATGTTTCGACGACGCACCATCCGTTCTGTATGGTGCGTGCATCACTGACTGGGTTATGTACGGAGTCTGTCACGCAAAATCCCCATGCATCCGGTCGTGTCGTTGCATCGCGTAACCTGGAGCCGATAAAATTACACAAAATCCACGCTGCATCGATCGTGTCGAATCAGCGTGTAACCTGTACAGGGCATCGTCCGTGGAGTGTGATGCAACACCGACTGGGTCGTGTCGAATGCAGCTTACGCAACGTCCTTGATGCTTGATCCAACACTGACTGGGTCGTGTCGATGCATTGCGTAACCTAAACCCGCAAAGGTTACGCAAAATCCACACTGCATCCGATCGTGTCGATTCAGCATGTAACCTGCACTGGTTACGCAGCGTCCGTGCTGCTTGATTGATGCAACACCGACTGGGTCGTGTCTAATGCAGCTTACGCACCGTCCTTGATGCTTGATCCAACACTGACTGAGTCGTGTCGTTGCATCACGTAACCTAAACCCGCAAAGGTTACGCAAAATCCACGCTGCATCCGGTCGTGTCGATTCAGCGCGTAACCTGCACTAGTTATGCACCGTCCGTGCTGCTTGATAGATGCAACACCTACTGGGTTGTGTCGAATCAGTGCATAACCACAAGATTTATGCACCATCCGTGCTACTTAATGCAACACCATCTGGGTCGTGTCGAATCAACGCGTAACATGCAGAGGTTACGCATCGTCCGTGTTGCTTGATGCAACACCGACTCGGTTAAGCACGTAGTAGGTTACGCACCTTTAAGACGGCTGGCTGCATGGCTCGACACTGACTGGGTTACGCACTGATCGGTCGTGTCGATTCTATGCGTCACTTGAACCAGCTCGGTTACGCACAGTTCGGCGACGCAGCATCCCATGGCACGTGCATCACCGACTAGGTTACGCACCGAGACGGTTACGCAAAATCCACGCTGCATTCTGATTCGACGCACCATCCTGCTCGGTTATGCACATTTCGGCGACGCACCATCCGTTCTGTATGGTGCGTGCATCACCGATTGGGTTGCGCACGGAGTCTGTCACGCAAATTCCCCATGCATCCGGTCGTGTCGTTGCATCGCGTAACCTAGAGCCGATAAGGTTACACAAAATCCACGCTGCATCCGGTTGTTTCAAATCAGCGCGTAACCTGTACAGGGCACCGTCCGTGGAGTGTGATGCAACAACGACTGGGTCATGTCGAATGCAGCTTACGCACCGTCCTTGATGCTTGATCCAACACTGTCTGAGTCGTGTCGTTGCATAACGTAACCTAAACCTGAAAAGGTTAGGCAAAATCCACGCTGCATCCGGTCGTGTCAATTCAGCGCATAACCTGCACTGGTTATGCACCATCTGTGCTGCTTGATAGATGCAACACCGACTGGGTTGTGTCGAATTAGTGCGTAACCACAAGAAGTTACTCACCATCCGTGCTTCTTGATGCAACACCAACTGGGTCGTGTCGAATCAGTGCGTAACATGCAGAGGTTACGCATCGTCCGTGCTGCTTGATGCAACACCGACTCGGTTAAGCACGTAGTAGGTTATGCACCATTAAGACGGCTGGCTGCATGGCTCGACACTGACTGGGTTACGCACTGATCGGTCTTTTGATTCTATGCGTCACCTGAACCAGCTCAGTTACGCACGGTTCGGCGACGCAGCATCCATGGGCCGAGGCAGCTAGATTCCTGGGTATTCCCAGGAATACCCAACATTTTTTGCAAGAGAACAATTATATAAATCAAGTGATACATATATACGTACTATATCGAGCCACAATTTCCATTCTTGAGCTCAAACTTAGCCCAAATAAACGATCCTAATGATTTCGGAAGTACATAGATCAACCATCTTGCAGCTGCAATTAAACTCTTTCTATTATGCTTGTTAAAACAAATATGTACAGCAGACATGTAGTTGTGTACAGGCTTCTCAAATTGGTGGCACTAATTCCTTTAGCAACTTCTACAGTCGAAATAATTTTTTGCCATGAATTATATGTGACAATAAACTGAGAAATAAGATAGTGCGGGATCAGTACCTAAATGATTGCTTACATTGGTCACATTTATATTTTTCTTTATATACTAGCAACTATGTTTGTGTGTTGCAAAAAGAGAAACTATTTGCTCGCCTCACCGTCATCCACCCTGTCTACATTGTCAGCTTCCCAACTTCACCGTAGTCCCCGTAGTGCCAGCGCCTCCTGAACCTCGTCGTCGTCTGCTCCGGCCTTGCCATCGTTCGCCCTACATTGTTTTCCACCTGTGTTGTCGTTCTCATCGTGCACACACAGGTGTCATCCCTGACCTCGCCCACCGTCCTTAACGCCTCACTAACCTTGGTGTCATCTGCCCCAATCATGCTTGAGTGCTTGTCATCCCCATCTCTCTTGTATCACTGTCATGCCCGTGCCATCCTGACCTCACCCGGCATCATTCGTCCCGACCGCACTGTCAACCCGCCATTGTGCGACTTGTTGGGAGATTATGGGAATACCCTACTCTAAAATCCTGGCTCCGCCACAGGCAGCATCCCATGGCGCGTGCATCACCGACTAGGTTACGCACCGAGACGGTTACGCAAAATCCACGTAGCATTCTGATTCGACGCACCATCCTGCTCGATTACGCACGTTTCGGCGACGCACCATCCATTCTGTATGGTGCGTGCATCACCGACTGGGTTACGCACAGAATCTGTCACGCAAAATCCCCATGCATTCGGTCGTGTTGTTGCATCGCGTAACCTGGAGCCGATAAGGTTACGCAAAATTTATGCTGCATCCGGTCGTTTTGAATCAGCGCGTAAACTGTACAGGGCACCGTCCGTGGAGTGTGATGCAACACCGACTGGGTCATGTTGAATGCAGCTTACACACCGTCCTTGATGCTTGATCCAAAAGTAACTGAGTCATGTCGTTGCATCGCATAACCTGAACCCGCAAAGGTTATGCAAAATCTATGCTGCATCCGGTCGTGTCGATTCAGCGCATAACCTGCACTGGTTACGCACCGTCCGTGCTGCTTGATAGATGCAACACCGACTGGGTCATGTCGAATCAGCACGTAACCACAAAAGGTTACGCACCATCCGTGCTGCTTGATGCAACACCAACTAGGTCGTGTCAAATCAGCGCGTAACATGCAGAGGTTACGCATCGTCCATGCTGCTTGATGCAACACTGACTCGGTTAAGCACGTAGTAGGTTACGCACCTTTAAGACGGCTGGCTGCATGGCTCAACACTAACTGGGTTACGCACTGATCGGTCGTGTCGATTCTACGCGTCACCTGAACCAGCTCAGTTACGCACGGTTCGGCGACGCAACATCCCATGGCGCGTGCATCACCGTCTGGGTTACGCACCCAGACGGTTACGCAAAATCCACGCTGCATTCTGATTCGACGCACCATCCTGCTCGGTTACGCATGTTTCGGCGATGCACCATCTATTCTGCATGGTGCGTGCGTCACCGACTGGGTTACGCACGGAGTCTGTCACACAAAATCCCCATGCATCCGGTCGTGTCGTTGCGTCGCGTAACCTGGGGCCGATAAAGTTACGCAAAATCCACGATGCATCCGGTCGTGTCGAATGCAGCTTATGCACTATCCTTGATGCTTGATCCAACACTGACTGGGTCATGTCGTTGCATCGCGTAACCTAAACCCGCAAAGGTTACACAAAATCCACACAACATCCGGTCATGTCGATTCAGCGCGTAACCTGCACTGGTTATGCACCGTCCGTGCTGCTTGATAGATGCAACACCGACTGGGTCGTGTCGAATCAGCACATAACCACAAGAGGTTACGCACCATCCATGCTGCTTGATGCAACACCGACTGGGTCGTGTCGAATCAGCGCGTAACATGCAGAGGTTATGCACCATCCGTGCTGCTTGATGCAACACGACTCGGTTAAGCACGTAGTAGGTTACGCACCTTTAAGATGGCTGGCTGCATGGCTCGACACTGACTGGGTTACGCACTGATCGGTCGTGTCGATTCTACGCGTCACCTGAACCAGCTCGGTTACGCACGGTTCGGCGACACAGCATCCCATAGCGTGTGCATCACCGACTGGGTTACGCACCGAGACGGTTACGCAAAATCCACGCAGCATTCTGATTCGATGCACCATCCTGCTCGGTTACACACGTTTCGGCGATGCACCATCGTTCTGTATGGTGCGTGCATCGCTACTTTAGAGTCAGGATTGGAAGCTGCAAGACATCGTGTCTTGAGAATAGGTACTGAACCCAATAGAACGAATTAGCAGGGGATGGAGAGAGCAAGCTGCTGGTAAATGTGTAAGGGAATGTTGGGTAGAGCCTGTTCCCATTTCTTTATTGGGTGACCCTAGTTCTGGTGTCTCGTATTAATTTGGGCGTTTGTTGAGACGTGTTGTGAGGGAAGGATGGAGACGTTATGTGATAATGGTGTCATGTTCCATGTCTGTTTAGTGTCACTATGTCATCTGTCGTTTTTCCAGATATGTCGTTGTTACCCCCATATGTCTTTACATGAATAGAAATGTGACAGAAAAGGCATTTACCTTGCCAAAGCTAAAGATTTCATGTTTTCCAAATTCTTGAATATATGCCAGTTGCCTCCCGCTTCTTGGAAAATAGCCGATTCCTTCGAATTTGCCGATCCGATTCTAAATGGCATCAGCATTGCTGATTGTTGTGCTCAGCGACAGAGAACCTGCCAAGGTATTCGCGCTGAGGAAAGCTCGGCTTCATACATAGAACCAAGTAATCATCTATGGCACCGGGCTCGGCTCCAAGCTGTGGGCCGGCCTATGGGCTACTGGGCTCGGCCTGCCGCAGTGGGATGAGGGCATTGTCTCTGGATGTTTTTTTTGCGAATTACACAGGAGTACATCAGAGACACTAACAACGCACGAACACTCATCTGGTCGTGCCGAATCAGCTCGTAACCTACACTGGTTACGCACCATCCATGCTGCTTGATTGATGCAACACCGATTGGGTCGTGTCGAATCAGCACGTAACCGCAAGAGGTTACGCCCCATCCGTGCTGCTTGATGCAACACCGACTGGATCGTGTCCAATCAGTGCGTAACATGCAGAGGTTACGCACCGTCCGTGCTGCTTGATGCAACACCGACTCGGTTAAGCACATAGTAGGTTACGCACCTTTAAGACGGCTGGCTGCATGGCTCAACACTGACTGGGTTACGCACTGACTGGGTTACGCACCGTCCGTGCTGCTTGATGCAACACCGTCTGGGTTACGCACCTTTAAGACCGCTGGCTTTATGGTGCAACACGGACTGGGTTACGCACAGTGTCGGATACGCAAAATCCACGCTGCATCCAGTCGTGTCGATCCTGCATGTTACATGCTCCAGCTCGGTTACGCACGGTTCGGTGACGCACCGTGCATTACCGGCTGGGTTAGGCAAAATCCACGCTGCCTCTGGTCTTGTCGATTCATTTCGGCCGTTTCCTTGGGCTTTCTATGAATGGACCGAGGCTTGCCTAGGCCCACTCGTCCTCACAGCTAGAGATCTCTCACAGCTATGGCCGAATCCCGCCCCATCCGCCGCCGCCGCAGCCGCCGGCACCCGCCCCCGCTGCCGCTGCAGCCGCCGGCACCCGCTCCCACCACCATAACCGCGCTCGGTGATGACATCCTCTGCGAAATCTTCCAATGCCTCCCCGCCATCACGAGCCTCGCCCGAGCGGCATTCACCTACCGTGCATTTCTCGGCGCCCTCCGCTCCTCCCCCGCGCCTTCCGGCGCCGCTTCTGTGTGCTCCACGCACCGCCGCTCCTCGCCCTGTTCATGAGGCCCTACAAGAGCGCCATCGTCCCTGCAGCTGCAGGCAAGCGCAGCGACATGGTCACCGCCTTCGGCGGTCTACTCGAAAACTCCGACTCCGAGTCTGAGTGGTATATCGAACCCGATGTCCGCTACAGCGAGGGGTATGCCAGCTTCGTCAGTAGCTCCACCTACCAATGCGCCTCCTACAGCCCGCACTCAAAGGCTCTGAAAATCTACCCCAAGATGGCCCAGGATCTTTGCTTGGACTTCCTCATAGCCGACACCTTTCTTGAGTTCTACACGCTCTCGGAAGACGGCGAGGAGAAGAAGCCGTCCTGCGTGGTCTGCGTCCACCGGAACAGCGCCTGGACATGGGCGCGCGTGGCCGTCTTCTCGTCGTAGACCATGGAGTGGCGGGTCGTTTTGCCTCAGATGCAGACATGGGGAGTGCTGAATGTTCATGATAAATTCCCCACTGGCACAGTTGTCAATGGCTTCGTCTGTTGGATACACATGTGGCAGGGATGCATCGTCGCCCTCAACACTGAGGCATTTTAGTTCTCTCGGATGGAACTGCCACTGACCTTGAAATGGCTAATGTCAGTGTTTCAGCTTGGTCAGACCTATGATGGGAAGTTGTGTGTCGTTTGTGCACTGCAATGCATGCTTTCTGTTTGGCTCAGGGAAGCCGATGATGAGGGTGTTAAGAGATTCATACCGCAGGAGATGATCTTATTGCACCCAACTTTCAATAAGATCACCGAGCTTTCAGAAGAGGCTGATGTTGAAATGCATCTTATGGCAGTTATCAATGTCTTTGTGTACTTATCTGCCTACCTAGGTTGGGACCGTCGGTATTTGTTCCTCTCCTTCTGCTTGGAAATAGGCGAGATGAATTTGTTCTGTAAGGAAAGCCAGTTTGCAATATCAGAAGGTGTTCCGTACATCATGGTCAGCTGGCCGTCGTCTTTAAATGGCAAGGTGAGACTATACGTATACGTATTCCTTGTGACATGATAAAATATGTTCCGTCCCTCAGTTGTAGGCCGTTCTCATCACATGAGAGTAGGTCATCGTATTATTGTGGAATTCTGTCATCGGCTTTCTGGTTTAGATGAAGTAACATGAATAAAATTACTTATAACCGTGCTGCTCAATTGCTGATTGTATACGATAGCATGAGGGATTGTCTACATTATATGATACCATAAGGATTTGTAATGTTATTCGCTATATTTCATGCTGGAATTCTTTGTCCACTTACTTTATAATGCTAACCAATTCAAGGGTATCATATTTCAGTTTCACTGGTACTGTAGTACATGCTAAGCAATTAGATTTGTATAATTAGAATCTATTACTCGTTCCTGCTGGCTGCAACATTTTTTTCTTTGCAAAATTTTATATTACATATGAGTTATCTTTATGTCACAGGAGGATTTAGACACAGCAATGACAGGAAAAATGTCTGAAGATGATGGTCCTATGGGCACTGAAAAGGCTTCTCCTGTCCTTTTCACAGCGTTGAAATCATTTAGAGAACAACTAATTGATGATGACAACTCTAAATTTGCAGAGATAGAGGCCTTCTTACTTGATGATGAGACGAACTCTCTTCTGAATAGAATCGCTACTTTAGAGTCAGGATTGGAAGCTGAAAGACATCGTGTCTTGAGAATAGGTACTGAACCCAATAGCACGAATTAGCAGGGGATGGAGAGAGCAAGCTGCTGGCAAATGTGCAAGGGAATGTTGGGTAGAGCTTGTTCCCGATTCTTTATTGGGTGACCCTAGTTCTGTTGTCTCGTCTTAATTTCGGAGTTTATTGAGATGTGTTGTGAGGGAAGGATGGAGACGTTATGTGATAATGGTGTCATGTTCCATGTTTGTTTAGTGTCACTATGTCATCTGTCGTTTTTCCAAATATGTCGTTGTTACCCCCATATGTCTTTACATGAATAGAAATGTGACAGAAAAGGCATTTACCTTGCCAAAGCTAAAGATTTCATGTTTTCCAAATTTTTTAATATATGCCAGTTGCCTCTCGCTTCTTGGAAAATAGCCGATTCCTTCAAATTTGCCGATCCGATTCTAAATGGCATCAGCATTGCCGATTGCCGTGCTCGGCGACAGAGAACCCGCCAAGGTATTCGCGCCGAGGAAAGCTCGGCTTCATAGATAGACCCAAGTAACCATCTGTGGCACCGAACTCGGCGCCAAGCTGTGGTCCGGCCTGCCGCAGTGGGATGAGGGCATTGTCTCTGGATGTTTTTTCTTGCGAATTACACAGGAGTATATCGGAGACACTCACAACGCATGCACACTCATCTGGTCATGCCGAATCAGCTCATAACCTGCACTGGTTATGCACCGTCCGTGCCGCTTGATTGATGCAACACCGAATGGGTCGTATCGAATCAGCACGTAACCGCAAGAGGTTACGCCCCATCCGTGCTGCTTGATGCAACACCGACTGGGTCGTGTCGAATCAGCGCGTAACATGCAGAGGTTATGCACCGTCCGTGCTGCTTGATGCAACACCGACTCCGTTAAGCACGTGGTAGGTTACGCTACTCTAAGACGGCTGGCTGCATGGCTCAACGCTGACTGGGTTACGCACTGACTGGGTTACGCACCGTCCGTGCTGCTTGATGCAACACCGTCTGGGTTACGCACCTGTAAGACCGCTGGCTTTATGGTGCAACACGGACTGGGTTACGCACCGTCCGTGCTGCTTGATGCAACACCGTCTAGGTTACGCACCTGTAAGACCGCTGGCTTTATGGTGCAACACGGACTGGGTTACGCACGGCGTCGGATACGCAAAATCCACGCTGCATCCAGTCGTGTCGATCCTGCACGTTACCTACTCCAGCTCGGTTACGCACGGTTTGGCGACGCACCGTGCATTACCGGCTGGGTTAGGCAAAATCCACGCTGCCTCTGGTCTTGTCGATTCATTTCGGTCGTTTCCTTGGGCTTTCTATGAATGGACCGAGGCTTGCCTAGGCCCACTCACCCTCACAGCTAGAGATTTCTCACAGCTATGGCCGAATCCCGCCCCATCCGTCGCCGCCGCAGCCGCCGGCACCCGCCCCCACCGCCGCTACAGCCACCGGCACCCGCTCCCACCACCATAACCGTCCGCTGCCGCCGCCGCTGGCACCCGCCCCCGCCGCCGCTGCAGCCGCCGGCACCCGCTCCCACCACCATAACCGCGCTCGGTGATGACATCCTCTGCGAAATCTTCCTGCGCCTCCCTGCCATCACGAGCCTCGCCCGAGCGGCATTCACCTGCCGCGCATTTCTCAGCGCCGTCCGCTCCTCCCCCGCCTTCCGGCGCCGCTTCTGTGTGCTCCACGCACCACCGCTCCTCGCCCTGTTCATGAGGCCCTACATGAGCGCCATCGTCCATGCAGCTGCAGGCAAGCACAGCGACATGGTCGCCGCCTTCAGCGGTCTACTCAAAAACTCCGACTCCGAGTCTGAGTGGTATATCGAACCTGATGTCCCCTACAGCGAGGGGTATGCCAACTTCGTCAGCAGCTCCACCTACTAATGTGCCTCCTACAGCCCGCACTCGAAGGCTCTGAAAATCTACCCCAAGATGGCCAAGGATCTCCGCTTGGACTTCCTCACAGCCGACACCTTTCTTGAGTTCTACATGCTCTCAGAAGATGGCGAGGAGAAGAAGCCGTCCTGCGTGGTCTGTGTCCACTGGAACAGCACCTGGACATGGGCCCGCGTGGCCTTCTTCTCGTCGCAGACCATGGAGTGGCGGGTCGTTTTGCCGCAGACGCAGACATGGGGAGTGCTGAATGTTCATGAGAAATTCCCCAATGGCACAGTTGTCAATGGCTTCGTCTGTTGGATACACAAGTGGCAGGGATGCATCGTCGCCCTCATCACTGAGGCATTTTAGTTCTCTTGGATGGAACTGCCACCGACCTTGAAATGGCTAATGTCAGTGTTTCAGCTTGGTCAGACCAATTATGGGAAGTTGTGTGTCATCTGTGCACTGCAATGCATGCTTTCTGTTTGGCTCAGGGAAGCCGATGATGAGGGTGTCAAGAGATTCATGCCGCAGGAGATGATCTTATTGCGCCCAACTTTCAATAAGATCACCGAGCTTTCAGAAGAGGCTGATGTTGAAATGCATCTTATTGCAGTTATCAATGGCTTTGTGTACTTATCTGCCTACCTAGGTTGGGACCGTCGGTATTTGTTCCTCTCCTTCTGCTTGGAAATAGGCGAGATGAATTTGTTCTGTAAGGAAAGCCAGTTTGCAATATCAGAAGGTGTTCCGTACATCATGGTCAGCTGGCCGTCGTCTTTAAATGGCAAGGTGAGACTATACGTATACGTATTCCTTGTGACATGATAAAATATGTTCCGTCCCTCAGTTGTAGGCCGTTCTCATCACATGAGAGTAGGTCATCGTATTATTGTGGAATTCTGTCATCGGCTTTCTGGTTTAGATGAAGTAACATGAATAAAATTACTTATAACCGTGCTGCTCAATTGCTGATTGTATACGATAGCATGAGGGATTGTCTACATTATATGATACCATAAGGATTTGTAATATTATTCGCTATATTTCATGCTGGAATTCTTTGTCCACTTACTTTATAATGCTAACCAATTCAAGGGTATCATATTTCAGTTTCACTGGTACTGTAGTACATGCTAAGCAATTTGATTTGTATAATTAGAATCTATTACTCGTTCCTGCTGGCTGCAACATTTTTTTCTATGCAAAATTTTATATTACATATGAGTTATCTTTATGTCACAGGAGGATTTAGACACAGCAATTACAGGAAAAATGTCTCAAGATGATGGTCCTATGGGCACTGAAAAGGCTTCTCCTGTCCTTTTCACAGCGTTGAAATCATTTAGAGAACAACTAATTGATGATGACAACTCTAAATTTGCAGAGATAGAGGCCTTCTTACTTGATGATGAGACGAACTCTCTTCTGAATAGAATCGCTACTTTAGAGTCAGGATTGGAAGCTGAAAGACATCGTGTCTTGAGAATAGGTACTGAACCCAATAGCACGAATTAGCAGGGGATGGAGAGAGCAAGCTGCTGGCAAATGTGCAAGGGAATGTTGGGTAGAGCTTGTTCCCGATTCTTTATTGGGTGACCCTAGTTCTGTTGTCTTGTCTTAATTTCGGCGTTTATTGAGACGTGTTGTGAGGGAAGGATGGAGACGTTATGTGATAATGGTGTCATGTTCCATGTTTGTTTAGTGTCACTATGTCATCTGTCGTTTTTCCAAATATGTCGTTGTTACCCCCATATGTCTTTACATGAATAGAAATGTGACAGAAAAGGCATTTACCTTGCCAAAGCTAAAGATTTCATGTTTTCCAAATTTTTTAATATATGCCAGTTGCCTCCCGCTTCTTGGAAAATAGCCGATTCCTTCAAATTTGCTGATCCGATTCTAAATGGCATCAGCATTGCCGATTGCCGTGCTCGGCGATAGAGAACCCGCCAAGGTATTCGCGCTGAGGAAAGCTCGGCTTCATAGATAGAACCAAGTAACCATCTGTGGCACCGAACACGGCACCAAGCTGTGGTCCGGCCTGCCGCAGTGGGATGAGGGCATTGTCTCTGGATGTTTTTTTTTTGCGAATTACACAGGAGTACATCGGAGACACTCACAACGCATGCACACTCATCTGGTCGTGCCGAATCAGCTCATAACCTGCACTAGTTACGCACCGTCCGTGCTGCTTGATTGATGCAACACCGAATGGGTCGTGACGAATCAGCACGTAACCGCAAGAGGTTACGCCCCATCCGAGCTGCTTGATGCAACACCGACTGGGTCGTGTTGAATCAGCGCGTAACATGCAGAGGTTATGCACCGTCCGTGCTGCTTGATGCAACACCGACTCGGTTAAGCACGTGGTAGGTTACGCACCTTTAAGACGGCTGGCTGCATGGCTCAACACTGACTAGGTTACGCACTGACTGGGTTACACACCGTCCGTGCTGCTTGATGCAACACCGTCTGGGTTACGCACCTGTAAGACCGCTGGCTTTATGGTGCAACACGGACTGGGTTACGCACGGCGTCGGATAAGCAAAATCCACGCTGCATCCAGTCGTGTCGATCCTGCACGTTACCTGCTCCAGCTCGGTTACGCACGGTTCGGCGACGCACCATGCATTACCGGCTGGGTTAGGCAAAATCCACGCTGCCTCTGGTCTTGTCGATTCATTTCGGTCCTTTCCTTGGGCTTTCTAAGAATGGATCGAGGCTTGCCTAGGCCCACTCGTCCTCACAGCTAGAGATTTCTCACAGCTATGGCCGAATCCCGCCCCATCCGCCGCCGCCGCAGCTGCCGGCACCCGCCCCAGCCGCCGCTGCAGCCGCCGGCACCCGCTCCCACCACCATAACCGCGCTCGGTGACGACATCCTCTGCGAAATCTTCCTGCGCCTCCCCGCCATCACGAGCCTCGCCTGAGCGGCATTCACTTGCCGCACATTTCTCGGCGCCGTCCGCTCCTCCCCCGCCTTCCGGCGCTGCTTCCGTGTGCTCCACGCACCACCGCTCCTCGCCCTGTTCATGAGGCCCTACATGAGCGCCATCGTCCCTGCAGCTGCAGGCAAGCACAGCGACATGGTCGCCGCCTTCAGCGGTCTACTCAAAAACTCTGACTCCGAGTCTGAGTGGTATATCGAACCCGATGTCCCCTACAGCGAGGGGTATGCCAACTTCGTCAGCAGCTCCACCTACCAATGCGCCTCCTACAGCCCACACTCGAAGGCTCTGAAAATCTACCCCAAGATGGCCAAGGATCTCCGCTTGGACTTCCTCACAGCCGACACCTTTCTTGAGTTCTACATGCTCTCAGAAGACGGCGAGGAGAAGAAGCCGTCCTGCGTGGTCTGTGTCCACTGGAACAGCACCTGGACATGGGCGCGCGTGGCCTTCTTCTCGTCGCAGACCATGGAGTGGTAGGTCGTTTTGCCGCAGACGCAGACATAGGGAGTGCTGAATGTTCATGAGAAATTCCCCACTGGCACAGTTGTCAATGGCTTCGTCTGTTGGATACACAAGTGGCAGGGATGCATCGTCGCCCTCAACACTGAGGCATTTTAGTTCTCTCGGATGGAACTGCCACCGACCTTGAAATGGCTAATGTCAGTGTTTCAGCTTGGTCAGACCCATGATGGGAAGTTGTGTGTCGTCTATGCACTGCAATGCATGCTTTCTGTTTGGCTCAGGGAAGTTGATGATGAGGGTGTCAAGAGATTCATGCCGCAGGAGATGATCTTATTGCGCCCAACTTTCAATAAGATCACCGAGCTTTCAGAAGAGGCTGATGTTGAAATGCATCTTATGGCAGTTATCAATGGCTTTGTGTACTTATCTGCCTACCTAGGTTGGGACCGTCGGTATTTGTTCCTCTCCTTCTGCTTGGAAATAGACGAGATGAATTTGTTCTGTAAGGAAAGCCAGTTTGCAATATCAGAAGGTGTTCCGTACATCATGGTCAGCTGGCCGTCGTCTTTAAATGGCAAGGTGAGACTATACGTATACATATTCCTTGTGACATGATAAAATATGTTCCGTCCCTCAGTTGTAGGCCGTTCTCATCACATGAGAGTAGGTCATCGTATTATTGTGGAATTCTGTCATCGGCTTTCTGGTTTAGATGAAGTAACATGAATAAAAGTACTTATAACCGTGCTGCTCAATTGCTGATTGTATACGATATCATGAGGGATTGTCTACATTATATGATACCATAAGGATTTGTAATGTTATTCGCTATATTTCATGCTGAAATTCTTTGTCCACTTACTTTATAATGCTAACCAATTCAAGGGTATCATATTTCAGTTTCATTGGTACTGTAGTACATGCTAAGCAATTTGATTTATATAATTAGAATCTATTACTCGTTCCTGCTGGCTGCTACATTTTTTTCTATGCAAAATTTTATATTACATATGAGTTATCTTTATGTCACAGGAGGATTTAGACACCGCAGTTACAGGAAAAATGTCTGAAGATGATGGTCCTATGGGCACTGAAAAGGCTTCTCCTGTCCTTTTCACAACGTTGAAATCATTCAGAGAACAACTAATTGATGATGACAACTCTAAATTTGCAGAGATAGAGGCCTTCTTACTTGATGCTGAGACGAACTCTCTTCTGAATTGAATCGCTACTTTAGAGTCAGGATTGGAAGCTGAAAGACATCGTGTCTTGAGAATAGGTACTGAACCCAATAGCACGAATTAGCAGGGGATGGAGAGAGCAAGCTGCTGGCAAATGTGCAAGGGAATGTTGGGTAGAGCCTGTTCCCGATTCCTTATTAGGTGACCCTAGTTCTGGTGTCTCGTCTTAATTTGGGCGTTTATTGAGACGTGTTGTGAGGGAAGGATGGAGACGTTATGTGATAATGGTGTCATGTTCCATGTCTGTTTAGTGTCACTATGTCATCTGTCGTTTTTCCAAATATGTCGTTGTTACCCCCATATGTCTTTACATGAATAGAAATGTGACAGAAAAGGCATTTACCTTGCCAAAGCTAAAGATTTCATGTTTTCCAAATTCTTGAATATATGCCAGTTGCCTCCCGCTTCTTGGAAAATAGCTGATTCCTTCAAATTTGCCGATCCGGTTCTAAATGGCATCAGCATTGCCAATTGCCGTGCTCGGCGACAGAGAACCCGCCAAGGTATTCGCGACGAGGAAAGCTTGGCTTCATAGATAGAACCAAGTAACCATCTATGGCACCGGGCTCGGCGCCAAGCTATGGGCCGGCCTGCCGCAGTGGGATGAGGGCATTGTCTCTGGATGTTTTTTTTTGCGAATTACACAGGAGTACATCGGAGACACTCACAACACACGCACACTCATCTGGTCGTGCCAAATGAGCTCGTAACCTGCATTGGTTATGCACCGTCCGTGCCGCTTGATTGATACAACACCGACTGGGTCGTGTCGAATCAGCACGTAACCGCAAGAGGTTACGTCCCATCCGTGCTGCTTGATGCAACACCGACTGGGTCGTGTCGAATCAGCGCGTAACATGCAGAGGTTACGCACCATCCGTGCTGCTTGATGCAACACCGACTCGGTTAAGCACGTGGTAGGTTACGCACCTTTAAGACGGCTGGCTGCATGGCTCAACACTGACTGGGTTACGCACCGTCCGTGTTGCTTGATGCAACACCGTCTGGGTTACGCACCTTTAAGACCGCTGGCTTTATGGTGCAACACGGACTGGGTTACGCACGGCGTTGGATACGCAAAATCCATGCTGCATCCAGTAGTGTCGATCCTACACGTTACTTGCTCCAGCTCGGTTACGCACGGTTCAGCGACGCACCGTGCATTACCGGCTGGGTTAGGCAAAATCTATGCTGCCTCTGGTCTTGTCGATTCATTTCGGCCATTTCCTTGGGCTTTCTATAAATGGACCGAGGCTTGCCTAGGCCCACTTGTCCTCACAGCTAGAGATCTCTCATAGCTATGGCCGAATCCCGCCCCATCCGCCGCCGCCGCAGCCGCCGGCACCCGCCCCCACCGCCGCTGCAGCCGCCGGCACCCGCTCCCACCACCATAACCGCGCTCGGTGATGACATCCTCTGCGAAATCTTCCTGCACCTCCCCGCCATCATGTCACACCTGTTTTTCCAAAGAAAACCAAGTGCAGTTCTATATGAATGCCTGGATCAAGTTCCATGCATATAGTTGACATAAGTGAATAACAGTACAGTATCACGTAAGAAAAACAAAGATTATCAGAGATTTACGCTTTATCCTGGAAACGAAGGCTCCAAACATCACAGGCAAATGACTGGGGGTTGCGTACGCCTAGCACCAGCAACATAACGACTTCATAGCAGCTTCCTCTTTCTGAGCAACATTGTTTATAGAAAGAGTGAGCACATGTCGTACTCAGCAAGTGTGGGAAAAGTATGAATGCAAAGGCTTATCAAGGAAAGGCTGACAGGTTGACTGCATTAAGCATTTTTAGTTGGTCAAATTTTATTAGCACCTGATTACTAATACAGTATAAGTATATACCATCCCACATTAACATATAGAGGTACGCCATAAGCATATGGCTAACATAACCATAAACCACGATTTAAGTCCATCTTCAAGTTCAATTATCATGTGAGGGTCCAGGCCGCTCATGACCGTGAGCACGGCTAATCGATTAGTTTTACACTCTGCAGAGGTTGTACACTTTCACCACAAGTCGCGTAAAAGTTCTAGGAACTTCAAACCCAACCACGCGATGCTGATCAGGCATCATACCACACTGCCAAGGTGTGATTGCATAGGGACGCTACGAGGCCTTTACAAAGTTTCCCCAGTGTGAAGCAACCCGCGAAGGTTCCAAGCCGCCGCAAAGCATAAAGTCCCCTAGTAGGCGACGTGTCTTAGCAAAGCACACTCCCCACTAGAGCGAGTCTATACCTCAACTAACGCTTCCCCTTGCCCTTTCGGTAAGGTCACCCCAACACTAGAGTCCCTAATTAATTAGCCAAGCCAGAGCCATATAGCCTTGTGGTTGCATTGTTTTCCTGGGTGGTCGCTCCATGTTCCAATTAATCATATGATCTTGTATTAACCAGAGATATAACATAAAAGAAAGAATGTTCATCATTATTGTTGTTCATTAGAACCACCATAACCCACGGTAGAGCAACTAAGCATAGCTACCCAACATAAAGGTAAAACCCAGGTTGACAAGGAATAAAGGTAATAAAGACTAGGATGAACCTTAATAGGACCCATCAATATTAATGCAAGCATATGCAATGTGATTAAACACAGTTATTAGGACAAAAGATCAAGGACACACTTGCCATTAACCAGAGTAGTGTTGTTGCTCAGAATTCTTCATCTTCATACTCTTCCAGGCTCTCGAACCACGTTCATGCTACTCGCATCAATCATCGGGCACAATCATACAAAGCAAACAAACAAGCATACTAAGAACAAAGCACCAATCAAAAGAGAAGCTTTAAGAGAACGAGCTAAAGGATAGGCTCGATGCTAAGGATCACTGAAGCACACAGACTGGGCTGAGATAAGGGAAGGCTTGGTTAGCTTCATGAAGAACACTAGGCTTTAGCAAGAACTAGGGTCAAAGAGATCTAGATCTTGAAAGGAGATTAGCTCTATGACAGAGACACACTGAGACAGAGAGCTTTGATAAAGAACGACTAACGTTCGATTTGCATATGTGAGAGATAAAACTATGGGCTAGATTTATTTTAATTAACAAAAGATACGTAAAGGATACTTCATAAGTAAAATACCCTAAATTTAAATTAATGCAGCATTATATTTTTATTTGCAAAAGACCGGAGTAAAGAACTAATCAAATTTTATTTATAAAGATTCATATAAAAATTATACCAATTAAACCTTTAATTTAGAAAAGGTAAACTATATGAACAATCTAAACGTAATTTTATGATTCGAGTGGATCATATTATTGTCGAAAACATTATGGTATTAGCATTAATCAAATTAATATTTATTATAAAAGCCGGTGTAAAATCCTATCAACTTTTAATTAGAAAAGGTTAAATAAATATTAAACAAATTAATATTTGGTTTATGAAAAACCGAGGTAAAGATCTAATTAGATTTTATTTATGAAAACATATGAGATAAGCATTAATCAAATTAAAATTTATTATGAAAAACAGGTGTAGATATATATTGCTTTTATTTATAAAAGGCATGTTAATAAGCATTACTCAAAATTAATATTAGATTTATTTTCAGAAAACAAAACATGATGAAAACTCACCAATAACGTGTATATCATGTCATTATGAACCTAACGCAACTTGAACGGGCGAAAACGGATCTAAAACGAGAAAGATATGGACTTTTAAAGGTGTAGGGACCTAGTTGTGAAGATCAGGAACTTCCAGGGGCTTAACTGTGAAAAGACAGGGGCATATACATAATTATATATATAAACTCAGGGGTTTTCATGCAAAAGCTTCAGATTGGACTGGATCTTGGGAATCTAATAACTCCAGGGGGTTTCTTGAAGATTGGTTAAGACACATAAAAGAGATCTGGAAATTACAAGGAACCGCAGGGGGTTATGTGCAAACTCGCCACCCTTCATCCCCTTCCTCTGTCTTTCAACGCACAGGCGAACAGGGGGAACAGGGAGCTCCGGCCGGCGATGTTGCCGGCGCTCCGGCGACCTGGAGTCCCGGACGGTTGGCGCAACAGGAAGAGGAGGTCGAGATGAACCTGAATGGGTGCTCACTGGCGGCGGAGATCAACGGGAGTAGCTCGACGGCGGGATCCAGCGGCGGCCGGCGGCGGCTCCAGGCGACGGCTATGCTCCGACGGCCAACTTGCGACGAGAAGCAGGGCAACGGCTTCGTCTCATCGTTGCGAACCTTCGGGTGGTGCTCGTTCGCCCGTGAGGTCGACGGAAGCGGCGAATCAGCGCGGACTGGCGAGCTTCTTGCGGTGCAGGCGGCGGAGCTCGGTGCTGCTGGGGAGGGCGCGAGGCAGCGCAGGGCGAGGCGAGGCGGCAGGGCGCGGCTCGAGGACGGAGTAGCGGCGGAGGCTGGGTTTATGGGCGCGCAAGGGCACGAGCCCCTACCGGGCACGGCACGAACGCCGGTGTAGTCCGTCAGCGGCACGAACGTGGCCCGGGTGGAGTGTTGCGCCGGGCCCAGATGGGTTTTGGGCGGGCCGGAGCGGGCTGGGGGGTTGGATCGAAGGGGACCGGCCTGTTGGGCCAAGCTGACTGGGCGGGGAGAAAAACTTCAAGGTGCGGCAGCAGACTTCAGCTGCTGGGCCGAAAGCAGCCGTGGGCCAAAAGTGAAGGAGGGAAAAAGAAATTCTTTTCCATTTTCAGAAATCATTTTCGTAACAAGAATAATCTAGAAATATCTAGATAATTCATTAAAGCCACGAAAATTTCTCTGAAAATTCCAAAAATTCCAGGAAAATTCCCAGGGGTAGATTGAGACACGAACAATCCAAATAAAATATTTGGAGCTCATGAAAAAGATTTTAGAGCCTTCTAATAAATAGAAATTGCTCAGAGAAAATGAGAATAATTCCCAGAAAAATCTGAAAAATTCTCAGAAGGGTTTGGTCAGCACCTAAGCGCATTTTTAAAAGCTTTTGCACTCATGAAACTCTAGATGCATCGGCATGAATGCAACACTCACTCGAACATTTTATTTAATTTCCGAAAAAACAAACAAAGGTTTTTTTCCTATACTATATTTCCTGTAAAGAAAATAAACGTTGGGAAAATTTTTAAAATTGAGAGAAATCTTTGTTTTAATTATTCTTCCTATTCACATCCTGAAATTAGAAATTTCAGGGTGTGGCAAATCTACCCCCCTTAAACGGAATCTCATCCCGAGATTCGAAGAAAGAAGAAACAAGGAGTAGGGAGACAACAAGAACATTACTGTTGAGATGGGTAGATGACCATCCTCCTTTTGTCATCCGTGTGTTGGATCTTCAGTGTTCATCTTTCTTGGTCATCGGGGTCTTCATCACAGTGAGCCAGATGGGATAGTAGCAAGCATAAGGTAGGAAGGAAGGTAGAGTGAGATCTTCTTTTCTTCATCTTGCTCACTTCTTTGTAGTAGCAGTGGTTGTAGTATTTGCTTGTTGATGCGGGCTTCGATTTTCTTCTTCTAGAGAGAAAGAGAGATGACAAGGATGTGGGAGGCACAAAGGAAAAACCCAACTAAGCAACTGATGTCATTGCAGATATAAGACCCGCAATACACCAACACTCACTACAAAGAATCAACTCAAATATTATTATAAACAATCATGATCATGCAAGCACTGAATTTCACCACTCAACACACAGTCAAAGGAACGATGCTAAATGTTGTTAATAGTCATAGGGTATCCTCCTAATAGATTAGATGTAGCTCCCAGTAAGAATATCCATAAATAATGAATTTCTCACTGATCATGGATTATGAGATTATGAGTTCATCCCAACTGGAATCACCTCAAACAGAGGTCTAGAACTCAGAATAGATTAATCAAAATGGGTATTTCAGCAGTGTTGACAGATTCTGAATGCTCCACTAATTCGTGTGTATCTCTCTTGATACAGAATGAATACTGCTGAAATTTTGACAGAAATTGACCCATGAAATTCTGGAACTAACCCAACTGATTTCATGTCAATCGGAGTTCTGTAGCTCGAGAAAGTATTAAAAGAGTAACGATATGTCAGAGAGCTACGCGAACAGATAGAATATCAAGGGTAACAATTGCACCAATAAATCAAGGGGGTGTCATTGCTTGAAATAGGTAAAATTAAGATCAAGGGAAGGACTGTCAAGGGTAGGGATCATAACATTCCACTAAATCAAAAGGAGGAATTGCTTGAGGAAATGCACAGGCGAGATCGAAGGAGTGTTCAAGGAGAGTGATGATAAATATACAAGAATTCACGGTAGGGAGATAAGAAAATGGTTAAGATGTGAGATCATTCATCAGAGAGGTCAAGGATAAGTTAAGAATGGACTTTAGATCAAAAGAGACCTTAGGAAACATCCATTTCTAACTAGGCTTACGTCCTACAGTCGATACAGCTCTGATACCACTCTGTCACACCTGTTTTTCCAAAGAAAACCAAGTGCAGTTCTATATGCATGCCAGGATCAAGTTCCATGCATATAGTTGACATAAGTGAATAACAGTACAGTATCACATAAGAAAAACAAAGATTATTAGAGATTTACGCTTTATCCTGGAAACGAATGCTGCAAACATCACAGGCAAACGACTGGGGGTTGCGTACGCCTAGCACCAGCAACATAATGACTTCATAGCAGCTTCCTCTTTCTGAGCAACATTGTTTATAGCAAGGGTGAGCACATGTCGTACTCAGCAAGTGTGGGGAAAGTATGAATGCAAAGGCTTATCAAGGAAAGGCTGACAGGTTGACTGCATTAAGCATTTTTAGTTGGTCAAATTTTATTAGCACCTGATTACTAATAAAGTATAAGTATATACCATCCCACATTAACATATAGAGGTACCCCATAAGCATATGGCTAACATAACCATAAACCACGATTTAAGTCCATCTTCAAGTTCAATTATCATGTGAGGATCCAGGCTGCTCTTGACCGTGAGCACAGCTAATCGATTAGTTTTACACTCTGCAGAGGTTGTACACTTTCACCACAAGTCACGTAAAAGTTCTAGGAACTTTAAACCGAACCACGCAATGCTGATCAGGCATCATACCACACTGCCAAGGTGTGATTGCATAGGGACGCTACGAGGCCTTTACAAAGTTTCCCCAGTGTGAAGCAACCCGCGAAGGTTCCAAGCCGCCGCAAAGCATAAAGTCCCCTAGTAGGTGACGTGTCTTAGCAAAGCACACTCCCCACTAGAGCGAGTCTATACCTCAACTAACGCTTCCCCTTGCCCTTTCGGTAAGGTCACCCCAACACTAGAGTCCCTAATTAATTAGCCAAGCCAGAGCCATATAGCCTTGTGGTTGCACTGTTTTCCTGGGTGGTCGCTCCATGTTCCAATTAATCATATGATCTTGTATTAACCAGAGATATAACATAAAAGAAAGCATGTTCATCATTATTGTTGTTCATTAGAACCACCATAACCCAAGGTAGAGCAACTAAGTATAGCTACCCAACATAAAGGTAAAACCCAGGTTGACTAGGAATAAAGGTAATAAAGACTAGGATGAACCTTAATAGGACCCATCAATATTAATGCAGGCATATGCAATCTGATTAAACATAGTTATTAGGACAAACGATCAAGGACACACTTGCCTTTGACCAGAGTAGTGTTGTTGCTCAGAATTCTTCATCTTCATACTCTTCCAGGCTCTCGAACCACGTTCATGCTACTCGCATCAATCATCGGGCACAATCATACAAAGCAAACAAACAAGCATACTAAGAACAAAGCACCAATCAAAAGAGAAGCTTTAAGAGAACGAGCTAAAGGATAGGCTCGATGCTAAGGATCACTGAAGCACACAGACCGGGCTGAGATAAGGGAAGGCTTGGTTAGCTTCATGAAGAACACTGGGCTTTAGCAAGAACTAGGGTCAAAGAGATCTGGATCTTGAAAGGAGATTAGCTCTATGACAGAGACACACTAAGACAGAGAGCTTTGATAAAGAATGACTAACGTTCGATTTGCATATGTGAGAGAGCAAACTATGGGCTAGATTTATTTTAATTAACAAAAGATATGTAAAGGATATTTCATAAATAAAATACCCTAAATTTAAATTAATGCAGCATTATATTTTTCTTTGCAAAAGATTCATATAAAAATTATACCAATTAAACCTTTAATTTAGAAAAGGTAAACTATATGAACAATCTAAACGTAATTTTATGATTCGAGTTGATCATATTATTATTGAAAACATTATGGTTTTAGCATTAATCAAATTAATATTTATTATAAAAGCCGGTGTAAAAGCCTATCAACTTTTAATTAGAAAAGGTTAAATAAATATTAAACAAATTAATATTTGGTTTATGAAAAACCGAGGTAAAGATCTAATTAGATTTTATTTATGAAAACATATGAGATAAGCATTAATCAAATTAAAATTGATTATGAAAAACGGGTGTAGATCTATATTGCTTTTATTTGTAAAAGGCATGTTAATAAGCATTTATCAAAATTAATATTAGATTTATTTTCAGAAAACAAAACATGATGAAAACTCACCACTAACGTGTATATCATGTCATTATGAACCTAACGCAACTTGAACGGGCGAAAACGGATCTAAAACGAGAAAGATATGGACTTTTAAAGGTGTAGGGACCTAGTTGTGAAGATCAGGAACTTACAAGGGCTTAACTGTGAAAAGACAGGGGCATATACATAATTATATATATAAACTCAGGGGTTTTCATGCAAAAGCTTCAGATTGGACTGGATCTTGGGAATCTAATAACTCCAGCGGGTTTCTTGAAGATTGGTTAAGACACATAAAAGAGATCTGGAAATTACAAGGAACCGCAAGGGGTTATGTGCAAACTCGCCACCCTTCATCCCCTTCCTCTGTCTTTCAACGCACAGGCGAACAGGGGGAACAGGGAGCTCCGGCCGGCAATGTTGCCGGCGGTCCGGCGACCTGGAGTCCCGGACGGTTGGCGCAACAGGAAGAGGAGGTCGAGATGAACCTGAATGGGTGCTCACTGTTGGCGGAGATCAACGGGAGCAGCTCGACGGCGGGATCCAGCGGCGGCCGGCGGCGGCTCCAGGCGACGGCTATGCTCCGGCGGCCAACTTGCGACGAGAAGCAGGGCTACGGCTTCGTCTCATCGTTGCGAACCTTCGGGTGGTGCTCGTTCGCCCGTGAGGTTGACGGAAGCGGCGAATCGGCGCGGACCGGCGAGCTTCTTGCGGTGCAGGCGGCGGAGCTCGGTGCTGCTGGGGAGGGCGCGAGGCAGCGCTGGGCGAGGCGAGGCAAGGTGGTAGGGCGTGGCTCGAGGACGGAGCAGCGGCGGAGGCTGGGTTTATGGGCGTGCAAGGGCACGAGCCCCTGACGGGCACGGCACGTACGCCGGTGCAGTCCGTCGGCGGCGCGAACGTGGCCGGGGCGGACTGTTGCGCCGGGCCCGGATGGGTTTTGGGCGGGCCGGAGCGGGCTGGTGGGTTGGATCGAAGGGGACCGGCCTGTTGGGCCAAGCTGACTGGGCGGAGAGAAAAACTTCAAGGGGCGGCAGCAGACTTCGGCTGCTGGGCCGAAAGCAGCCGTGGGCCAAAAGTGAAGGAGGGAAAAAGAAATTCTTTTCCATTTTCAGAAATCATTTTCGTAAAAAGAATAATCTAGAAATAGCTAGATAATTCATTAAAGCCACGAAAATTTCTCTGAAAATTCCAAAAATTCCAGGAAAATTCCCAGGGGTAGATTGAGATACGAACAATCCAAATAAAATATTTGGAGCTCATGAAAAAGATTTTAGAGCCTTCTAATAAATAGAAATTACTCAGAGAAAATGAGAATAAATCCCAGAAAATTCCAGAAAATTCTCGAAAGGGTTTGGTCAGCACCTAAGCGCATTTTTAAAAGCTTTTGCACTCATGAAACTCTAGATGCATCGGCATGAATGCAACACTCACTCGAACATTTTATTTAATTTCTGAAAAAACAAACAAAGGTTTTTTTCCTATACTATATTTCCTGTAAAGAAAATAAACGTTGGGAAAATTTTAAAAATTGAGAGAAATCTTTGTTTTAATTATTCTTCCTATTCACATCCTGAAATTAGAAATTTCCGGGTGTGACACATCACGAGCCTCGCCCGAGCAGCATTCACCTGTCGCGCATTTCTTGGCGCCGCCCGCTCCTCCCCCGCCTTCCGGCACTGCTTCCGTGTGCTCCGCGCACCGCCGCTCCCCGCCCTGTTCATGAGGCCCTACAAGAGCGCCATCGTCCCTGAAGCTGCAGGCAAGCGCAGCGACATGGTCGCCGCCTTCAGCGGTCTACTCAAAAACTCTGACTCCGAGTCTGAGTGGTATATCGAACCCGATGTCCCCTACAGCGAGGGGTATGCCAGCTTCGTCAGCAGCTCCACCTACCAATGTGCCTCCTACAGCCCGCACTCGAAGGCTCTGAAAATCTACCCCAAGATAGCCAAGGATCTCCGCTTGGACTTCCTCACAGCCGACACCTTTCTTGAGTTCTACATGCTCTCGGAAGACGGCGAGGAGAAGAAGCCGTCCTGCGTGGTCTGCGTCCACTGGAACAGCGCCTGGACATGGGCGCGCGTGGCCTTCTTCTCGTCGCAGACCATGGAGTGGCGGGTCGTTTTGCCGCAAACGCAGACATGGGGAGTGCTGAATGTTCATGAGAAATTCCCCACTGGCACAGTTGTCAATGGCTTCGTCTGTTGGATACACAAGTGGCAGGGATGCATCGTCGCCCTCAACACTAAGGCATTTCAGTTCTCTCAGATGGAACTACCACCGACTTTGAAATGGCCAATGTCAGTGTTTCAGCTTGGTCAGACCAATGATGGGAAGTTGTGTGTCGTCTATGCATTGCAATGCATGCTTTCTGTTTGGCTCAGGTCAGCTGATGATGAGGGTGTCAAGAGATTCATGCCGCAGGAGATGATCTTAATGCGCCCAACTTTCAATAAGATCACCGAGCTTTCAGAAGAGGCTGATGTTGAAATGCATCCTATGGCAGTTATCAATGGCTTTGTGTGCTTACCTGCCTACCTAGGTTGGGACCGCTGGTATTTGTTTCTCTCCTTCTGCTTGGAAACAGGCGAGATGAATTTGTTCTGTAAGGAAAGCCAGTTTGTAATATCTGAAGGTGTTCCGTACATCATGGTCAGCTGGCTGTCGTCTTTAAATGGCAAGGTGAGCCTATACGTATACGTATTCCTTGTGACATGATAAAGTATGTTCCATCCCTCAGTTGTAGGCCGTTCTCATCACATGAGAGTAGGTCATCGTATTATTGTGGAATTCTGTCATCGGCTTTCTGGTTTAGATGAAGTAACATGAATAAAATTACTTATAACTGTGCTGCTCAATTGCTGATTGTATACGATAGCATGAGGGATTGTCTACATTATATGATACCATAAGGATTTGTAATGTTATTCGCTATATTTCATGCTGGAATTCTTTGTCCACTTACTTTATAATGCTAACCAATTCAAGGGTATCATATTTCAATTTCATTGGTACTGTAGTACACGCTAAGCAATTTGATTTGTATAATTAGAATCTATTACTCGTTCCTGCTAGTTGCTACATTTTTTTCTATGCAAAATCTTATATTACATATGAGTTATCTTTATGTCACAGGAGGATTCAGACACCGCAGTTACAGGAAAAATGTTTGAAGATGTTGGTCCTATGGGCACTGAAAAGGCTTCTCCTGTCCTTTTCACAGCGTTGAAATCATTCAGAGAACAACTAATTGAAGATGACAACTCTAAATTTGCAGTGATAGTGGCCTTCTTACTTGATGATGAGACGAACTCTCTTCTAAATAGAATCGCTACTTTAGGGTCGTGTCGAATCAGTGCGTAACCAAAAGAAGTTATGCACCATCCGTGCTGCTTGATGCAACACCAACTGGGTCGTGTCGAATCAGCGCGTAACATGTAGAGGTTACGCATCATCCGTGCTGCTTGATGCAACACCGACTCGGTTATGCACGTAGTAGGTTACGCACCTTTAAGATGACTGGCTGCATGGCTCGACACTGACTGGTTTACGCACTGATTGGTCGTGTCGATTCTACGCGTCACCTGAACCAGCTCGGTTACGCACGGTTCGGCGACCCAGCATCCCATGGCGCGTGCATCACCGACTGGGTTACGCACCGAGACGGTTATGCAAAATCCACGCTACATTCTGATTCGACACACCATCCTGCTCGGTTACGCACATTTCGGTGATGCACCATCCGTTCTGTATAGTGTGTGCATCACCGACTGGGTTATGCACGGAGTCTGTCACCCAAAACCCCCATGCATCTAGTCTTGTCGTTGCATCGCGTAACCTGGAGCCGATAAGATTATGCAAAATCCATGCTGCATCTGGTCATTTCGAATCAGCGCATAACCTATACAGGGCACCATCCGTGGAGTGTCATGCAACACTGACTGGGTTGTGTCGAATGCAGCTTACGCACCGTCCTTGATGCTTGATCCAAAACTGACTGGGTCATGTCATTGCATCGCGTAACCTAAACCCGCAAAGGTTACGCAAAATCCACGCTGCATCCGGTCGTGTCGATTCAGCGCGTAACCTGCACTGGTTACGCACCGTCCGTGCTGCTCGATAGATGCAACACCGATTGGGTCGTGTCGAATCAGTGCATAACCACAAGAAGTTACGCATTATCCGTGCTGCTTGATGCAACACCGACTGGGTCGTGTCGAATCAGTGTGTAACATGCAGACTTTACGCATCATCCGTGCTGCTTGATGCAACACCGACCCGGTTAAGTGTGACGTCCCAGGTTTTAATTAACCCAAAGTACTGGTCAACACAGTTGACTATGGTCAAATCATGGTCAACCTGGGCCATCACCTTGAAAACCTCCCTAACACTCACCCTTAAGCACCTTAGACAAGCACACACAAGTCCCTTTGGTCAAAACCCTAGCTAAGGGGGACAAATCCCTTGATGTCAACATGTCATTCTGGAACTTTGGCCACGTTCTCCAAAGTTTGTCTAAACACTCAAAATTCTACCAATATGAAAGTTGTGTAGAATTGTGAGGGACACAGTTCATCTTCAGGTTGGCATTTGAAATTCGAAGGAAAAAATGGCTCAAAAACTCAAGTCAACCCTGTCGGCTACTGTTCATCAGGGTTGAGAATTCCTGCTGTTTGGCATCTAATTTTCTCCATCAATTCGAGATCAATTTGAGCTCGGGTAGGGCCTATGGTGTAGAGCTTTGATCAATCTACAATAGTCCTATCTATAGATTTTTGAGTGTAGTTCGAAATTCAAGAGTTTGAAGCATTCAAACTTGGGCAGTTCGAATTGGATCAGGGCCAGAGCGCGCGTGCGCGGTGGCGCGTCGCGCCACGCGGCGCCCGGCATACCGCCGCCCTGCCCTCGGCGTCCGGGCCCCCCCGGCCGGGCGGCCGCGCGCCCGAGACGTCATCATGATGTCCGCGCGTCCCCCGAGTGGATCCCCCTCGGGCCGCGCCGAAAACCCTGCGTGGCCGCCCGCCAACCCCGCCGGCCGGACCCCCCCCCCCCGCGTTCCCCTCCGGCGACGCCCTGTGCGCGTTGGTCGCCGCGCACCACCCCTTAACTCGCCTCCCCGAGCACCGAGGCAACACCCCGCTCACCCTCGTGCGCTCGCCCGCCTATAAAAGGCAGCCCTTTCCCTCCCCGCGCGCGCACACCGCACCGCCGCCCGCCATTGCCGCCGCCACGGTGAGCACGCCCCTCCGCCCGCTCCCACCGCCGGTCAAGCCACCGAGCACCTCCCTTAGGACCTAGAGAAGCTCCCACGGCCGCTTGTTCATCTACATTGCGCCGCCGTTCACCGGAATCCGAGCCGAGGCGGAAGCGCCGCCGCGGCCTCGCCGCAGCCGCTCGCCGGCGTCACCTCCGGCCACGCCACCAACGCCAATCGATCTGCGGTGAGTCCAATCGCGCCCCTGTGCAGCATGTTGACCACACCCGGCCGTGGATCACCACCGGCGAACTCCCCGCTGCCGGCGAGGGCACATTTGTGAAAGCTGAGGGTTTAGTTGTGAACCCAGGGACCTAGATGCAAGGATTTGAAACTTAGTTTTCTAGCAGATTAGTCCAGTGACTTAGGAAAATCCTAGAAAATCGTAGAAACATCAGAAAACTGCAAAACCAATTTTTTTGGGTTCAGCGAGACTAGGTCTACAACTTTTGCAAAGCATGACCATAGTTTTGACTTATAGATTTTGAATAGAAATTCAAATTCAGTTTGACATCATTTTGTTGTAGTTCAAAATCTAGAAAGGTTATGGAGCTAAACTTTGGATATGTTGCTAGTTATATCATTTGTAGGGTCTGGGCAAATATTTTCCCAAAGTTACTATGTAGATCTTTTTATATGAATTACTTTGTATTTATTCTACTTCTGTCTAAATGATTTTTGTAGCTAAAAATAATTAGGGTTTTGTGCTCAACTTGTGCCTACGTTCATGTTACGCCTAGATGCAACTTTCTTGAATTTATCCTGATTTTATCTCTGCTAGAAATATTTAATCTTGTTTTATGCTTAGATTTACTTTTAAATGCATAGTTTAAATTTCAAATGCATTTGTGATGTGCATGCTGTTTTCCTAGACTTGTTTTAGGCCAGAGCAGCTGTAGGATTGAGTTTGGGTGCAGAAGCACTTTATTTAATTATTTATGCATTTCTCCTAATTTTGGTAGCTAGGAAATGTTATTTTGGGTATAATCAAATTGTGGCTCTTTTCAAGTTGAAGTTTGGTCCAGTGGCATGTTTAGAATTTTTTGGGCCAGCAAGGACCCTTGTCCTTCTTTTTATAGTTTGTTTTGCATTTAAAGGTTAGAGTGCACATAAGCTTCCTATTAAAAATTAATTAGGAAAAATCATCCTTGTTTCCTTGTAACCTTCTTAATTTGTTGCCTAGCTTAATTAAGGGCTATAAGTACACCCATGCTGTTTGGTGTGATTTAATAATGATAGTTGCATAGATGTGTACACAATCACTATTAAAATGATTAAAAGAATAAGCCTTCACACATAATAACTTAAATGAAAAGAATTAGTAAATAAATGTTTGTTAAGGTGAATATGGCCAACAAGAGTTGGATAAAATAAATAACCTTTCACTCCACCTGAACCTTGCATTGCATACCGTGTAGAGCTCCCTGACGGTAACTACGCTCTCGTGCCGGAAGCCGAGGAAGGAGGAGCTGACGCGGAGTTGCAGTGCGTGGGAGTGAGCGAGGACACCGAGGACCCTCAGGCTAACTGTGCTGACGAAGGCAAGCCCCGGTTCATTGTCCCCTGTGTTTTTGAAAAGTTACATAACTATCTATGGATGTTTGTGCATTTACGTTCAGGAGTTGAAATGAAACCCTAGATGCATGATCCCTAGGTACCTATGTCTTTACTAGTATGATAGGTCGATAGCTGCCATGCTATAGGACCGTTACAAGTCGAGTGATGCTTGTCACTCGCGAGAATAGGTTCTTATGTTGGAATCATAAGATCTTTATAAATGGATTGCTCACGTGGTAAGAGCACGGGATGTGGGCTCCGGTCCAATGGCTTTCGTGGGTTAAGTGTTTGAATGTACTAAACACTTGTCGGAAATGGGTACGGTAAGCCTAGTACCCTAATGAGGCGGTAAGGGATATTACTGTGACTAATCTTGGGATGCGTCCCCCGGCTAGCTACCGGTGGTGCATGTGCAATTCTGGGTACCTTGCGGGGTATACCAGATAGCCTATACCGAAGACTGTGGCCTTTTAAGTCGAAACGAGGACTTTTGGGAACCGCCTGGTGGTTGTCCTCGCGGGGGCACCCTACCGTGTGTTTAGGTCTACCTTGCAAGGTTTAAATCAATCGATTGTCGGCCTCTCACCGTTATCTGAGACTACTTATCCTGCTGGCCATGAGATCCCTAATGATGGAAGTTGATGAATATTGATGCTTGATTAATTATATTGCACAACTTATGCTTGTAATAGCTTGCTAACCTAGAAAAGAATAATCAACTAGAACTTGTGCTAAAATCTTGAAAGTAAGGACATACTCTTTGTTGCTTTTCAGCAAAAGAAACCCTAGTGGCCAAAAAGCCTTTCATGTCTAGAGTTGGTGATGTAGCTGTCACCGACGGGTAAGTCTTGCTGAGTATTAGTATACTCAGCCTTGCTATAATCTGTTGCTCCAAGTAATGCTTTTGCTGATGTGTGGCCTGGAGAGATCCCGCCTGGCTGTGAGCTGGAGTGGGTGGAAGACGATGAATGAAGGCATCATGGCAGGCCTCCTGTGATGTTCCTCGCGCCGTTTAGTTTAATTCCGCTGTTTTCAAAACTCTGAACTTCGTTTGCAGGTCAAAGACTATGTTTTGTAATAATTAAACCCTTCGGGGTAGTTTTGGATGTTAATCATGTGTTGATCTCTGGACTCGCCTTCATGTGAGTTTTAATGCATATATGTCGATCCTTGTTGCTATGTAAAGTGATTTCACCGGGCGTTAACCCGGCAACTAACGACAGGATGATACTTTACTGTCGCTTAATGGCCAAAGTGGATTGGTTTAGGCGATAGTACGGTATTTTCCTGGGCGGGTTGTCACAGCTGGCATCAGAGCAAGTATATGCACCAGAGATTAATTAATAACCTTAATAACTGGTTTTTGAATAAAATTTGCCAAGATTGTTGGATTTGCAAAATACGTTGGTCCGTTAAGGATGAATTAGAGCGAGAGGCCCTAGAGGGAATTTTTGGGTTCTTTCAGGTGGCTTATTAATCTATGGTTTATTTTGCTAACTTCCAGCACATTTTATTCCTGTCAGAACTTACTTTCTGCACAACCATACTAGTTCATCACGTTTTGCCATACGTGGTGGTACCACAGGGAAGTCCTGTGAGGGATGGATGGGAACTATTCTAATGGGAACCCACGTCGCGTCTGTGTCTCATCACGTTTTGCTATACGTGGTGGTACCGCATGGAAGTCATGTGAGGGATGGATGGGACCTAATCCAAAGGGAACCCACCGTCGCGTCTGTGTCTCACCACGTTTTGCCATATGTGGACGTTCCGCATTGTGAATATGCGAGGCAAGGATCTGCTTCATTCGAAAAGAAGTGTATCTGAGGTTGGACGCTGTCCATGCAGCGGCTTGACGCATGGATACCGTTTATATAAGTGAACGGTACTGTATGTGGACGCTTCCGTGACGTGCTGGCACGGAAGGTTCTTTTCTGCAGGTACAGAACAGCGCTTCGTTAGACGCTAAGTGAGTACCGAGTAGCTCTCGACTAGTTATTATAGGGAGAGACGAATAAAAGCCTTGCCACCGGCACTAACTGCGATTTTTGGGCTTGATCGCCGTGTGAGGACGAGTAGGTTGTCTTGTATCATGTTAAAAATTGATAACTACTTAAAAATGGACCCAAAACACAAAGTGTATGCTCTCTAAGGGAATATTTTGCTAGTGTGTGGTTTTTGTGTTCTAGCTTTACCTCTCATGTATAGGTGTTGTGCTGTCCAAAAATCTGTATGCCTGCTAGTTTGAATTTTTGCACCATGTTCTAAAAATGTTTAGACTAGTTGATCTATACCAAAGTTGCTCCATATCTGATCTAGTTTTTGCTCGCAAAAATTCATGGTCATAGCTTCTGTAAATCTTGAGTTGTACCCTTTTTAGTGAACCTAGGTCCTGCTGTTTTTCAGGGGACAGAGCCTTGAACTTTGCATCTTTCGACCTTGTTCCCAATTGATCTAGCTTAATCTTTGAATACCAAAATTGTGCATAAAAACCTTACGGAGTAGCTGGTAAAATTTGAGAATTTTTGGGGTTCTGGATTTTGAGTTATGAATTTTTATTCACAGCTGCCAGATTTTGCACCATTTGACATGTTGCTCTCTTTTGAGTCCTGACATGCGTTACATCTTTTGTACAGATGGCTGCCCCCATGTTTCTCGAGTACGACACTGACGGTACGATCCGTACCAATGGGTTGCACTGGGAGGGTTTTCCACGCCTTGCGTGGGAAGCACTCAGCGCTACTAGCTACACCATTCCACTGGTCTACGAGGTGACCGAGTTCGAGCGCCTTGGCGTTACCCGTTGCAGGGTGACCGTTACCGTGCCGCTTCACCCGGTCCACCCCGAGTGGTTCGACTTGAGCTTTGTGTACTGGGGTTTTCGTAGGCACGAGTCCGTTGAGTCAGCCGCCCTCCGGGTGTTGACGGACTTTTGCGACCACAACCCGACAGTGGTAGCCCTCTCACCGTTTGGGCTGTTCCCGGCAGTGAGCCCACACGACCCAGCGTGGCTGGACAGTGTGGACCACCTTCAGGAGCTGCTGTTGCTAGCAGAGCCACTGGACGTCACGAGTACGCTGACCCGTTGCCTCGACGTCTTGTTCACACTTCAGGGGCTGCGCTACACCACCGCGTCGATAGTCAGCCAGCGCTTGGAGTCTGCTCGGCTGGCCTGGCACAGTCTTTCAGCAGCTTACCAGCAGCAGAGTTTCACGCTCTTCCAGACCCAGCGGGAGAACGACTGGCTTCGTACCAGGAGGTTCCAGTTGGAGCTGGAGCGAGGAGACCACCTACAGAGGATCCTCGACCTGGAGGCGCAGACCACTACCCTCAAGGAGGACGTGCACGTTAGGGACATCGAGAGGTTGACGCTGTTGCAGAACATCGCCGAGATGCAGCAGCAGGTTGAGGAGGCTGAGGTACAGGTGGCAGCTCTGTAGGCCATCGTGGCTCTGCAGCCACCACCCCCAGTGGAGGCACCACCAGAGGAGCAGCAGGGTCAGTCTGGGCTCGACCAGGAGAGTCAGGCTGGACCACCGCCACCGACCCCACCTGCTTCACCTGCCGCTAGTGACACTTCAGTCGGCAACTAGGTTACCGTAGTGTTGTAGTAGGGTTTCCATACTCCTGTGTGTAGCCGTTGGTTGGTTTTTATGGTAGGCTAACGTAGGAGTATTCTTTTGTGCAGCTCGACTGCATTGTAACCCTTGATGTATGTGGTGATTCCGAGGCTTGGCATCCGTGTAATGCTTGGCGAACACCATTCCTATAGTGTCTGTTGTAAAGAAAGTGTTTAAGCCGTTTGTGGTCAGATTCAAGTCCTATATTGACTACCAAACTTGCTCGGAATTTGATGACGATCACGTTCGCAAAAATTCAGCACCTGTGCATTTTTCTACTAAGAGTTATGCAATTTTTCCTCCAGTTCTGTCTGCTGTCCAAACAGCCAGGCAGAACCGGTGAAATGCAATTTTTCGAGCCGTCGAACATCGAAATCTTTCCATGCGTTGAATACCAAAGTTGGGTGGAATATTGTGATGACCGCACTCACCAAATTTCAGTGTTTTTGCATGAGAGTACTGAGAGTTACGAGGATTTCGGTAAATGACAGCCTGCTGCCAGGACAGCTAGGCAAATCTTCGCAATTCGATTCTTCAGGCGTACAGACTTGGAAGTTCGCTGCGGAATGGAATACCAACTTTGAAAGGCATGGAATCCTACACCTACCGACCAAAAATGAGAAAAGTTTTCGGTGACTGAGCTGTTGGATACGAAATGTTTAATATGACGTGTTGCTGCAATTTTTGAGAACTTTGCACGAATGAGCCTTGTCATGCATATTTTACACTTGTCATTTCTTCCTAAGCAAGACTATGGCTATGTGTCTAATGAGGGCTCGCATTTTCAGATGGTGGGACCGACGCGCAGCTCTCCCAACCGCTTTGGAGCATCAGGCAGTGGTGAACTACCACCACCACCACCCATGACGCCGTCGGAGGCATTCATGGCCACCCAGACCGAGGTGCTGCGCCAGATCCTGCAGACGCAGCAGCAGATAGCCCAGCAGCTAAACTAGAGGCCACCCCATGGAGCGAATAATGAGGGGCCAAATCATGTCACCACCTACCCTCAGTTCATCGGGATGAAGCCCCCGACCTTCACTAAGGCGGAAGACCCCCTTGAAGCTGAGGCGTGGATCAAGGCCATTGAGGCCAAGTTCTTTGCCTTTGTGCTGCCATGCTCAGAGGAAAACAAGGCCAACTTCGCAGCTCTGCAACTGCGGGGTGAAGCCTTAATGTGGTGGGATCATTTCAAGACCATGCAGCAGGGGCATGCGGTCACTTGGAATGAATTCAAGCAAGCTTTCAGAAACCATCACATTCCTAAGGGACTGATGGATCGGAAGATGAGGGAACTGTTGGCTCTCAGGCAGGGAAGTGACACTGTGTATCACTATGCACAGAAGTTCAATAACTTGTGCCAGTATGGCGGGCATCACATGGACACCGATGCAAAGAAGATGGAGAGGTTCCATGATGGCCTTGATGGTGAGTTGTATGAGCGGCTGAACTTGATCGAGCCCAACAACTTCCATGAGTTGGTGAACAAGGCTATATCCCAAGAGGATGCTATGAAGAAGGCCCAGAGAGACAAAAAGAGACAGGCTGGTTTTGCTTAGGGCAGCGGGACTAACAAAAAGTTTCGCTTTGTGAAGAAGAATGTTCCTAACCCCTCCCAGCAATCTTCAACTGGACGCTGGACGATGAAGCCTTCACAGAGCAAGCCTTCAGGGAACTTCCAGTTCCGCAACACTCAGTAGCAGACTCCCAAGCCTAATGCACCCCCACGTAACGCCGGTGAACGCCGTTGTTACAATTGTGGACAGCCCGAGCATTATATAAGTGAATGCCCAAAGCCGAGGTAGAGTAAGCCCAATCAGCAGAATCAAGGTTCAGGGACCAAGCCGGTCAACCCAGCTAAGAAGCCGCTGGTGCAAGTCCGCCAAGGCAGGCTGAACTTCACCACCATGAGTGATATTCCAGAAGGTGCCTCAGTGCTTACGGGTACATTCTCTATCAATGACATCCCTGTTAAGATATTGTTCGATTCTGGAGCTACCCACAGTTTCATAAGCGAAAAGCTAGTAGGCAAATTGGGTTTGATGGGTTCTCATACTAACCCGGCCTATAAAATTATCACTCCGGGAGGGGAAATCTCTTCTAGTACCCTAGTCCGTGGAGTACCATTAAGGTTGGGGAGTAAGACTGTTCAATCAAACCTCATTGTCATAGGCTTGGAGGGTATGGATGTTATCTTGGGTATGGATTGGATGACCCGACATAAGGTGGTTCTAGATATCTCGGGTAGAGTTGTAGCAATCAATTCACCTACTATCAGGCACACCACCTTGTACCTACCTTTCAAGGATGGTGCAGACCCTTGTTCCTATGTGACCATTTCTTCTCATCTTGATGAAATTCCAGTAGTTTGTGAGTATCCCGATGTCTTTCCCGATGAGTTGCCTGGCATGCCACCAAACCGGGATGTCGAGTTTGTAATTGAACTCCAACCGGGCACTGCGCCCATTTCCAAACGACCTTATCGTATGCCTCCCAAAGAGCTAGCTGAACTGAAAACTCAACTCCAGGAATTGTTAGACAAGGGCTACATCCTCCCAAGTTCTTCTCCTTGGGGTTGTCCCGCACTCTTTGTCAAGAAGAAAGATGGTAGTTTGAGGCTATGCGTTGACTACAGACCTCTCAATGCGGTAACCATCAAAAACAAATATCCTCTTCCCCGCATTGATGTTCTTTTTGATCAGTTGGCTGGAGCCAAAGTTTTCTCCAAGATCGATCTTCGTTCTGGTTATCATCAAATCAAGATTCGACCTTGTGACATTCCCAAAACTGCCTTCTCCACTCGTTATGGTCTCTACGAGTTTTTGGTGATGTCGTTTGGTCTCACCAATGCCCCAGCCTACTTCATGTATCTCATGAACTCCGTATTCATGACGGAGCTTGATAAATTCGTAGTGGTCTTTATTGATGATATTCTGATCTATTCCAAAAATGAGGAGGAACATGCCGAACATCTTCGAATTGTTCTACAGCGTTTGAGAGATCACAAGCTTTATGCTAAGTTCTCCAAATGCGAATTCTGGTTGGATAGTGTGAAATTCTTAGGGCACACTATTTCCAAAGATGGCATATCCATAGATCCTAGCAAAGTACAAGAGGTGATGGATTGGAAACCACCCAAGTTCGTACACCAAATTCGCAGTTTTCTAGGTCTGGCGGGTTATTATCGCCGATTCATTCCGGATTTCTCCAGGATTGCCAAACCTATGACCGAACTGCTCAAGAAAGGGGTAAAATTTGTATGGAGTGAAGCATGTGAGAAAGCCTTCCACAAGTTCAGACAACACCTAACTTCAGCCCTAGTGCTAGTCCAACCAGATAATTCCAAACCTTTTGAAGTTCTCTGTGATGCGTCAGGCACTGGCCTCGGCTGTGTGCTTATGCAAGAAGGCCGAGTCATTGCCTATGCCTCACGGGCACTTCGACCCCATGAGATCAATTATCCCACCCATGATCTAGAGCTAGCAGCGGTTGTTCACGCCCTCAAGATTTGGAGACATTATCTGATGGGCAATCGTTGCAATATCTTCACCGATCACAAAAGTCTCAAATATATCTTCACCCAATCAGACCTAAATATGAGACAAAGAAGATGGCTCGAGTTGATTAAAGATTATGACCTAGAAGTGCACTATCACCCCGGCAAAGCCAATGTGGTCGCGGATGCTCTTAGCCGCAAGGTTCACTGCAATCACATAGAGGTGGAGCCGTATAATGACACTTTATGTGAAGACATGAGGAAGCTTCAGTTGGAAGTCGTGGAACAAGGGAATCTCTATGCTATAGTGGTAGAGTCTAATCTCTATGATAGGATTGTCACGGCTCAACGCAATGATGAGGGCGTACAGCAAATAAAGCAGAAGTTAGCAGAAGGAGATCCCAAGTATGCTTGTTTCCAGAAGGATGCAAAGGATGTGATATGGTTCGGAAAGCGTCTGGTGATTCCTACTGACCCGGACCTTAAGAAGGAAATCTTTGATGAAGCTCGTCTGTCCAAATTCTCTATCCACCCCGGAAGCACCAAGATATATCAAGATCTAAAGGAGAATTTCTGGTGGTCCAATATGAAAGTCGACATAGCAAAGTATGTTTCATAATGTGATTCATGCCACAGAATGAAAGCAAGTCATTTGAAATCAGCAGGTGTACTCCAACCCTTGTCGATACCTACGTGGAAATGGGATGACATAAGTATGGACTTCATCGTGGGTTTACCCCTGACAGCGAGAAAGAAAGATTCCATTTGGGTTATCGTGGACAGACTCACGAAGACTGCCTACTTCATTACAGTTCATACCACTTATTCCGTGCAACACTATGCAGAGATATATATGGACCAAATAGTCTGCCTGCATGGATTTCCGAAGACCATAATTTCTGATCGGGGAACTCAATTTGTAGCTCGTTTCTGGGAGCAATTGCATGAATGTTTAGGAACCCAATTGATCCGTAGTTCCAGCTATCATCCGCAGACCGATGGTCAGACGAAAAGAGTAAATCAAATTGTAGAAGACATGCTCCGGGCAAGCATTTTGCATTTTGATAAGAGTTGGGACAAGTGTTTGTCCTTGGTAGAATTCTCGTACAACAATAGTTACCAGACTAGTTTGAAGATGGCACCGTTTGACGCTCTGTATGGACGGAGATGTCGTACTCCTTTGAACTGGTCGGAAGCCGGGGAGAGAACACTCTTTGGCCCCGACTTAGTCAAAGACGCTGAGGCAAAGGTGCAAGTGATCAGGCAGAATTTGAAGTTAGCTCAAATGAGGCAAAAGAGCTATCACGATCGAGGCACGACACCCCGCCAGTATGAAGTTGGTGATTACGTCTACCTAAAGGTTTCACCGACCAAATGAGTACAACGGTTCGGTGTTAAAGGAAAGTTAGCTCCACGCTATATCGGACCTTATGAAGTCATTGAAGTATGTGGGCCCGTGGCTTATCGCATCCGACTTCCGGAGCGGTTCTCCGCAGTCCACAATGTATTTCATGTGACCCAATTGAAGAAAGGCGTGCCTGTGCCTGAAACCGAAGTGATCACAGAAGCAAATGCTTGGATTGAGCCGGATTTCTCGCTCATCGAAAGGAGAGAAAGACCTGAAGGCACACCGTAAAGATGTACAAGATCCAATGGAGTCATCATACGGAAGAAGAAGCCACTTGGGAGACTGAGGAATATCTCGACACCAAGTACCCGGGTTTTCTGCAATCTCGAAACCGTAAGTTCTTTTACCTACCTTGTTTTCTGGAATCGAATCTCGGGACGAGATTCCGTTTAAGGGGGGTAGGCTGTGACGTCCCAGGTTTTAATTAACCCAAAGTACTGGTCAACACAGTTGACTATGGTCAAATCATGGTCAACCTGGGCCATCACCTTGAAAACCTCCCTAACACTCACCCTTAAGCACCTTAGACAAGCCAACACAAGTCCCTTTGGTCAAAACCCTAGCTAAGGGGGACAAACCCCTTGATCAAACTGTTCATCAGGGCCGAGAATTCTTGCCGTTTGGCATCTAATTTTCTCCATCAATTCGAGATCAATTTGAGCTCGGGTAGGGCCTATGGTGTAGAGCTTTGATCAGTCTACAATAGTCCTATCTATAGATTTTTGAGTGTAGTTCGAAATTCAAGAGTTTGAAGCATTCAAACTTGGGCAGTTCGAATTGGATCGGGGCCAGAGCGCGCGCGCGCCGGCGCGTCGCGCCACGCGGCGCCCGGCGTACCGCCGCCCTGCCCTCGGCGTCCGGGCCCCCCCCGGCCGGTCGGCCGCGCGCCCAAGACGTCATCATGATGTCCGCGCGTCCCCCGAGCGGATCCCCCTCGGGCCGCGCCCAAAACCCTGCATGGCCGCCCGCCAACCCCACCGGCCGGACCCCCCCCCCCCGCCGCGTTCCCCGCCGGCGACACCCTGTGCGCGTTGGTCGCCGCGCACCGCCCCTTAACTCGCCTCCCCGAGCACCGAGGCAACACCCCGCTCACCCCCGTGCGCTCGCCCACCTATGAAAGGCAGCCCTTTCCCTCCCCGCGCGTGGACACCACACTGCCGCCCGCCATTGCCGCCGCCACGGTGAGCACGCCCCTCCGCCCTCTCCCACAGCCGGTCAAGCCACCGAGCACCTCCCCTAGGACCTAGAGAAGCTCCCACGGCCGCTTGTTCATCTACATTGCGCCGCCGTTCGCCGGAATCCGAGCCGAGGCGGAAGCACCGCCGCGGCCTCGCCGCCGCCGCTCGCCGGCATCACCTCCGGCCACGCCACCACCGCCAATCGATCCGCGGTGAGTCCAATCGCGCCCCTGTGCAGCATGTTGACCACACCCGGTCGTGGATCACCACCGGCGAACTCCCCGCCGCCGGCGAGGGCACATTTGTGAAAGCTGAGGGTATAGTTGTGAACCCAGGGACCTAGATGCAAGGATTTGAAACTTAGTTTTCTAGCAGATTAGTCCAGTGACTTAGGAAAATCCTAGAAAATCATAGAAAAATCAGAAAACTACAAAACCAATTTTGTTGGGTTCAGTGAGACTAGGCCTACAACTTTTGCAAAGCATGACCATTGTTTTGACTTATAGATTTTGAATAGAAATTCAAATTCAGTTTGACATCATTTTGTTGTAGTTCAAAATCTAGAAAGGCTATGGAGCTAAACTTTGGATATGTTGCTAGTTATATCATGTGTAGGGTCTGGGCAAAAAGTTGCACAAAGTTACTGTGTAGATTTTTTATATGAATTACTTTGTATTTATTCTATTTCTGTCTAAATGATTTTTGTAGCTAAAAATAATTAGGTTTTTGTGCTCAACTTGTGGCTACGTTCATGTTATGCCTAGATGCAACTTTCCTGAATTTATCCTGATTTTATCTCTGCTAGAAATATTTAATCTTGTTTTATGCTTAGATTTACTTTTAAATGCATAGTTTAAATTTCAAATGCATTTGTGATGTGCATGCTGTTTTCCTAGACTTGTTTTCGGCCAGAGCAGCTGTAGGATTGAGTTTGGGTGCAGAAGCACTTTATTTAATTATTTATGCATTTCTCCTAATTTTGGTAGCTAGGAAATGTTATTTTGGGTATAATCAAATTGTGGCTCTTTTCAACTTGAAGTTTGGTCCAGTGGCTTGTTTGGAATCTTTTGGGCCAGCAAGGACCCTTGTCCTTGTTTTTATAGTTTGTTTTGCATTTAAAGGTTAGAGTGCACATAAGCTTCCTATTAAAAATTAATTAGGAAAAATCATCCTTGTTTCCTTGTAACCTTCTTAATTTGTTGCCTAGCTTAATTAAGGGCTATAAGTACACCCATGCTGTTTGGTGTGATTTAATAATGATAGTTGCATAGATGTGTACACAATCACTATTAAAATGATTAAAAGAATAAGCCTTCACACATAATAACTTAAATGAAAAGAATTAGTAAATAAATGTTTGTTAAGGTGAATATGGCCAACAAGAGTTGGATAAAATAAATAACCTTTCACTCCACCTGAACCTTGCATTGCATACCGTGTAGAGCTCCCTGACGGTAACTACGCTCTCGTGCCGGAAGCCGAGGAAGGAGGAGCTGACGCGGAGCTGCAGTGCGTGGGAGTGAGCGAGGACACCGAGGACCCTCAAGCTAACTTTGCTGACGAAGGCAAGCCCCGGTGCATTGTCCCATGTGTTTTTGAAAAGTTACATAACTATCTATGGATGTTTGTGCATTTACGTTCAGGAGTTGAAATGAAACCCTAGATGCATGATCCCTAGGTACCTATGTCTTTACTAGTATGATAGGTCGATAGCTGCCATGCTATAGGACCGTTACAAGTCGAGTGATGCTTGTCACTCGCGAGAATAGGTTCTTATGTTGGAATCATAAGATCTTTATAAATGGATTGCTCACGTGGTAAGAGCATGGGATGTGGGCTCCGGTCCAATGGCTTTCGTGGGTTAAGTGTTTGAATGTACTAAACACTTGTCGAAAATGGGTACGGTAAGCCTAGTACCCTAATGAGGCGGTAAGGGATATTACTGTGACTAATCTTGGGATGCGTCCCCCGGCTAGCTACCGGTGGTGCATGTGCGATTCTGGGTTCCTTGCGGGGTATACCAGATAGCCTGTACCGAAGACTGTGGCCTTTTATCCCGAACCGAGGACTTTTGGGAACCGCCTGGTGGTTGTCCTCACGGAGGCACCCTACCGTGTGTTTAGGTCTACCTTGCAAGGTTTAAATCAATCGATTGTCGGCCTCTCACCGTTATCTGAGACTACTTATCCTGCTGGCCATGAGATCACTAATGATGGAAGTTGATGAATATTGATGCTTGATTAATTGTATTGCACAACTTATGCTTGTAATAGCTTGCTAACCTAGAAAAGAATAATCAACTAGAACTTGTGCTAAAAACTTGAAAGTAAGGACATACTCTTTGTTGCTTTTCAGCAAAAGAAACCCCAGTGGCCAAAAAGCCTTTCATGTCTAGAGTTGGTGATGTAGCTGTCACCGACGGGTAAGTCTTGCTGAGTATTAGTATACTCAGCCTTGCTATAATCTGTTGCTCCAGGTAATGCTTTTGCTGATGTGTGGCCTGGAGAGATCCCGCCTGGCTGGGAGCTGGAGTGGGTGGAAGATGATGAATGAAGGCATCATGGCAGGCCTCCTGTGATGTTCCTCGTGCTGTTTAGTTTAATTCCGCTGTTTTCAAAACTCTGAACTTTGTTTGCAGGTCAAAGACTACGTTTTGTAATAATTAAACCCTTCAGGGTAGTTTTGGATGTTAATCATGTGTTGATCTCTAGACTCGCCTTCGCGTGAGTTTTAATGCATATATGTCGATCCTTGTTGCTATGTAAAGTGATTTCACCGGGCGTTAACCCGGCAACTAATGACAGGATGATACTTTACTGTCGCTTAATGGCCAAAGTGGATTGGTTTAGGCGATAGTACGGTATTTTCCTGGGCGGGTTGTCACATTAAGCACGTAGTAGGTTACGCATATTTAAGACGGCTGGTAGCATGGCTCGACACTGATTGGGTTACGCACTGATCGGTCGTGTCGATTCTACACGTCACCTGAACCAGCTCGGTTACACACGGTTTGGCGACGCAGCATCCCATGGCGCATGCATCACCAACTGGGTTATGCACCGAGACGGTTAAGCAAAATCCACGCTGCATTCTGATTTGACGCACCATCCTGCTCGGTTATGCACGTTTCGGCGACGCACCATCCATTCTGCATGGTGCGTGCATCACCAACTGGGTTACGCACGGAGTCTGTCACGCAAAATCCCCATGCATCCGGTCGTGTCGTTGCATCGCGTAACCTGGGGCCGATAAAGTTAAGCAAAATCCATGATGAATCCTATCGTGTCGAATGTAGCTTACGCACCGTCCTTGATGCTTGATCCAAAACTGAATGGGTCTGTCGTTGCATCGTGTAGCCTAAACCCACAAAGGTTACACAAAATCCACGCTGCATCTAGTCGTGTCGATTCAACACGTAACCTACACTGGTTATGCACCATCCGTGCTGCTTGATAGATGCAACACCGACTGGGCCGTGTCGAATCAGTGCGTAACCACAAGAAGTTACGCATTATCCGTGCTGCTTGATGCAACACCGACTGGGTCGTGTCGAATCAGTGTGTAACATGCAGACTTTACGCATCGTCCGTGCTGCTTGATGCAACACCGACTCGGTGAAGGACGTAGTAGATTACGCATGTTTAAGACGGCTGGTTGCTTGGCTCGACACTGATTGGGTTACGCACTGATCGGTCGTGTCGATTCTACGCGTCGCCTGAACCAGCCCGGTTACACACAGTTCGGCGACGCAGCATCCCATGGCGCGTGCATCACCGACTGGGTTACGCACCGAGACGGTTACGCAAAATCCACGCTGCATTCTGATTCGACGCACCATCCTGCTCGGTTACGCACATTTCGGCGACGCACCATTCATTCTGCATGGTGCGTGCATCACCAACTGGGTTACGCACGGAGGCTGTCACGCAAAATCCCCATGCATCCGGTCGTGTCGTTGCATCGTGTAACCTGGGGCCGATAAAGTTAAGCAAAATCCACAATGCATCCTGTCGTGTCGAATGCAGCTTACGCACCATCCTTGATGCTTGATCCAAAGCTGACTGGGTCTGTCGTTGCATCGCGTAACCTAAACCCGCAAAGGTTACACAAAATCCACGCTGCATCCGGTCGTGTCGATTCAACACGTAACCTGCACTGGTTACGCACCGTCCGTGCTGCTTGATAGATGCAACATCGACTGGGTCGTGTCGAATCAGTGCGTAACCACTTGAAGTTACGCATTATCTGTGCTGCTTGATGCAACACCGACTGGGTCGTGTCGAATCAGCGTGTAATATGCAGACTTTACGCATCGTCCGTGCTGCTTGATGCAACACTGACTCGGTTAAGCACGTAGTAGGTTACGCCCGTTTAAGACGGCAGGTTGCATGGCTCGACACTGATTGGGTTACGCACTGATCGGTCGTGTCGATTCTACGCGTCACCTGAACCAGCTCGGTTACACACGGTTCGGGGACGCAGCATCCCATGGCGCGTGCATCACCGACTGGGTTACGCACCGAGACGGTTACGCAAAATCGACGCTGCATTCTGATTCGACGCACCATCCTGCTCGGTTACGCACGTTTCGGCGACGCACCATCCGTTCTGCATGGTGCGTGCATCACCAACTGGTTTACGCACGGAGTCTGTCACGTAAAATCCCCATGCATCCGGTCGTGTCGTTGCATCGCATAACCTGGGGCCGATAAAGTTAATCAAAATCCACGATGCATCCTGTCGTGTCGAATGCAGCTTACGCACCGTCCTTGATGCTTGATCCAAAACTGACTGGGTCTGTCGTTGCATCGCGTAACCTAAACCCGCAAAGGTTACACAAAATCCACGCTGCATCCGGTCGTGTCGATTCAACACGTAACCTGCACTGGTTACGCACCGTCCGTGCTGCTTGATAGATGCAACACCGACTGGGTCGTGTCGAATCAATGCGTAACCACAAGAAGTTACGCATTATCCGTGCAGCTTGATGCAACACCGACTGGGTCGTGTCGAATCAGTGTGTAACATGCAGACTTTACACATCGTCCGTGCTGCTTGATGCAACATTGACTGGGTCGTGTCGAATCAGCGTGTAACATGCAGACTTTACGCATCATCCATGCTGCTTGATGCAACACCAACTCGGTTAAGCACGTAGTAGGTTACGCACGTTTAAGACGGCTGGTTGCATGGCTCGACACTGATTGGGTTACACACTGATCGGTCGTGTCGATTCTACGAGTCACCTGAACTAGCTCGGTTACACACGGTTCGGTGACGCAGCATCCCATGGCACGTGCATCACCGACTGGGTTACGCACCGAGACAGTTACGCAAAATCCACGCTGCATTCTGATTCGACGCACCATCCTGCTCAGTTTCGCACATTTCAGCGACGCACCATCCATTCTGCATGGTGCGTGCATCACCAACTGGGTTACGCACGGAGTCTGTCACGCAAAATCCCATGCATCCGGTCGCGTCGTTGCATCGCGTTACCTGGGGCCGATAAAGTTAAGCAAAATCCACGATGCATCCTGTCGTGTCGAATGCAGCTTACGCACCGTCCTTGATGCTTGATCCAAAACTGACTGGGTCTGTCGTTGCATCGTGTAACCTAAACCCGCAAAGGTTACACAAAATCCACGCTGCATCCGGAAGTGTCAATTCAACACGTAACCTGCACTGGTTATGCACTGTCCGTGCTGCTGGATAGATGCAACACCGACTGGGTCGTGTCGAATCAGTGCGTAACCACAAGAAGTTACGCATTATCCGTGCTACTTGATGCAACACCGACTGGGTCGTGTCGAATCAGCATGTAACATGCAGACTTTACGCATCGTCCGTGCTGCTTGATGCAACACCGACTCGGTTAAGCACGTAGTAGGTTAGCACATTTAAGACGGCTGGTTGCATGGCTCGACACTGATTGGGTTATGCATTGATCGGTCGTGTCAATTCTACGCGTCACCTGAACCAGCTCGTTATGCACGGTTCGGTAACGCAGCATCCCATGGCGCGTGCATCACCAACTGGGTTACGCACCAAGACGGTTATGCAAAATCCATGCTGCATTCTGATTCGATGCACCATCCTACTCGGTTATGCACATTTCGGCGATGCACAATCCGTTCTGTGTGGTGCGTGCGTCACCAACTGGGTTACACACGGAGTCTGTCACGCAAAATCCCCATGCATCCAGTCGTGTCATTGCATCGCGTAACTTGGGGCCGATAAAGTTACGCAAAATCCACGATGCATCCTATTGTGTCGAATCCAGCTTACGCATCGTCCTTGATGCTTGATCCAAAACTGACTGGGTCTTTCGTTGCATCGTGTAACCTAAACCCGCAAAGGTTACGCAAGATCCACGCTGCATCCGGTCGTGTCGATTCATCGCGTAACCTACACTAGTTACGCACCGTCCGTGCTGCTTGATAGATGCAACACCGACTGGGTCGTGTCGAATCAGTGCATAACCAGAAGAAGTTATGCATTATTCGTGCTACTTGATGCAACACCGACTGGGTCGTGTCGAATCAGCGTGTAACATGCAGACTTTACGCATCGTCCGTGCTGCTTGATGCAACACCGACTCGGTTAAGCACGTAGTAGGTTACGCACGTTTAAGATGGCTGGTTGCATGGCTCGACACTGATTGGGTTACGCACTGATCGGTTGTGTCTATTCTACGCGTCACCTGAACCAGCTCGGTAACACACGGTTCGGCGACGCAGCATCCCATGGCGCGTGCGTCACCGACTGGGTTACGCACCGAGACGGTTACGCAAAATCCACGCTGCATTCTGATTCGACGCACCATCCTGCTCGGTTACGCACATTTTGGCTACGCACCATCCGTTCTGCATGGTGCGTGCATCACCAACTGGGTTACGCACGGAGTCTGTCACGCAAAATCCCCATGCATCCGGTCGTGTCGTTGCATCGCGTAACCTGGGGCCGATAAAGTTACGCAAAATCCACGATGCATCCTGTCGTGTCGAATGCAGCTTACGCACCATCCTTGATGCTTGATGCAAAACTGACTGGGTCTGTCGTTGCATCGCGTAACCTAAACCCGCAAAGGTTACGCAAAATCCACGCTGCATCCGGTCGTGTCGATACAACACGTAACCTGCACTAGTTACGCACCGTCCGTGCTGCTTGATAGATGCAACACCGACTGGGTCGTGTCGAATCAGTGCGTAACCACAAGAAGTTACGCATTATCTGTGCTGCTTGATGCAACACCGACTGGGTCGTGTCGAATCAGCGCGTAACATGCAAAGGTTACGCACCGTCCGTGCTGCTTGATGCAACACCGACACGGTTAAGCACGTAGTAGGTTACGCACCTTTAAGACGGCTGCCTGCATAGCTCAACACTGACTGGGTTACGCACTAATTGGTTGCGCAAAATCCACGCTGCATCCGGTCATGTCGATTCTACGCGTCACCTGCTCCAGCTCGGTTACGCACAGTTCGGCGACGCACCATCACATGGCGCGTGCATCACCGACTGGGTTACGCACCGAGACGGTTACGCAAAATCCACGCTGCATTCTGATTCGATGCACCATCCTGCTCGATTACGCACGTTTCGGCGACGCACCATCTGTTCTGTATGGTGCGTGCATCACCGACTGGGTCACACACGGAGTCTGTCACGCAAAATCCCCATGCATCCGGTCGTGTCGTTGCATTGCGTAACCTGGAGCCGATAAAGTTAAGAAAAATCCACGATGCATCCTGTCCTGTCGAATGCAGCTTACGCACCGTCCTTGATGCTTTATCGAAAACTGAATGGGTCTGTCGTTGCATCGTGTAACCTAAACCCGCAAAGGTTACACAAAATCTACACTGCATCCGGTCGTGTCGATTCAACACGTAACCTGCACTGGTTACGCACCATCCGTGCTGCTTGATAGATGCAACACCGACTGGGCCGTGTCGAATCATTGCGTAACCACAAGAAGTTACGCATTATCTGTGCTGCTTGATGCAACACCAACTGGGTCGTGTCGAATCAGCGTGTAACATGCAAACTTTACGCATCGTCCGTGCTGCTTGATGCAACACCGACTCGGTTAAGGACGTAGTAGATTACGCATGTTTAAGATGGCTGGTTGCATGGCTCGACACTGATTGGGTTACGCACTGATCGGTCGTGTCGATTCTACGCGTCACCTGAACCAGCTCGGTTACACACGGTTCGGCGATGTAGCATCCCACGGCGCGTGCATCACCGACTGGGTTACGCACCAAGACGGTTACGCAAAATCCACGCTGCATTCTGATTCGACGCACCATCCTGCTCGGTTACGCACGTTTCGGCGACGCACCATTCGTTCTGCATGGTGCGTGCATCACCAACTGGGTTACGCACGGAGTCTGTCATGCAAAATCCCCATGCATCCGGTCGTGTCGTTGCATCGTGTAACCTGGGGCCGATAAAGTTAAGCAAAAACCACAATGCATCCTGTCGTGTCGAATGCAGCTTACGCACCATCCTTGATGCTTGATCCAAAACTGACTGGGTCTGTCGTTGCATCGCGTAACCTAAACCCGCAAAGGTTACACAAAATCCACGCTGCATCCGGTCGTGTCGATTCAACACGTAACCTGCACTGGTTACGCACCGTCCGTGCTGCTTGATAGATGCAACATCGACTGGGTCGTGTCGAATCAGTGCGTAACCACAAGAAGTTACGCATTATCTGTGCTGCTTGATGCAACACCGACTGGGTCGTGTCGAATCAGCGTGTAACATGCAGACTTTACGCATCATCCGTGCTGCTTGATGCAACACCGACTCGGTTAAGCACGTAGTTGGTTACGCCCGTTTAAGACGGCTGGTTGCATGGCTCGACACTGATTGGGTTACGCACTGATCGGTCGTGTCGATTCTACGCGTCACCTGAACCAGCTCGGATACACACGGTTCGGCGACGCAGCATCCCATGGGGCGTGCATCACCGACTGGGTTACGCACCGAGACAGTTACGCAAAATCGACGCTGCATTCTGATTCGACGCACCATCCTGCTCGGTTACGCACGTTTCGGCGACGCACCATCCGTTCTGCATGGTGCATGCATCACCAACTGGGTTACGCACGGAGTCTGTCACGCAAAATCCCCATGCATCCGGTCGTGTCATTTTATCGCGTAACCTGGGGCCGATAAAGTTAAGCAAAATCCACGATGCATCCTGTCATGTCGAATGCAGCTTACGCACCGTCCTTGATGCTTGATCCAAAACTGACTGGGTCTGTCGTTGCATCGCGTACCCTAAACCCGCAAAGGTTACACAAAATCCACGCTGCATCCGGTCGTGTCGATTCAACACGGAACCTGCATTGGTTACGCACCGTCCGTGCTGCTTGATAGATGCAACATCGACTGGGTCGTGTCGAATCAGTGCGTAACCACAAGAAGTTACGCATTATCTGTGCTGCTTGATGCAACACCGACTGGGTCGTGTCGAATCAGCATGTAACATGCAGACTTTACGCATCGTCCGTGCTGCTTGATGCAACACCGACTCGGTTAAGCACGTAGTAGGTTACGCCCGTTTAAGACGGCTGGTTGCATGGCTCTACACTGATTGGGTTACGCACTGATCGGTCGTGTCGATTCTACGCGTCACCTGAACCAGCTCGGATACACACGGTTCGGCGACGCAGCATCCCATGGCGCGTGCATCACCGACTGGGTTACGCACCGAGATGGTTACGCAAAATCGACGCTGCATTCTGATTCGACGCACCATCCTGCTCGATTACGCATGTTTCGGCGAGGCACCATCCGTTCTGCATGGTACGTGCATCACCAACTGGGTTACGCACGGAGTCTGTCACGCAAAATCCCCATGCATCCGGTCGTGTCGTTGCATCGCGTAACCTGGAGCCGATAAAGTTAAGCAAAATCCACGATGCATCCTGTCGTGTCGAATGCAGCTTACGCACCGTCCTTGATGCTTTATCCAAAACTGAATGGGTCTGTCGTTGCATCGCGTAACCTAAACCCACAAAGGTTACACAAAATCCACACTGCATCCGGTCGTGTCGATTCAACACGTAACCTGCACTGGTTACGCACCATCCGTGCTGCTTGATAGATGCAACACCGACTGGGCCGTGTCGAATCAGTGCGTAACCACAAGAAGTTACGCATTATCCGTGCTGCTTGATGCAACACCAACTGGGTCGTGTCGAATCAGCGTGTAACATGCAGACTTTACGCATCGTCCGTGCTGCTTGATGCAACACCGACTCGGTTAAGGACGTAGTAGATTACGCATGTTTAAGACGGCTGGTTGCATGGCTCGACACTGATTGGGTTACGCACTGATCGGTCGTGTCGATTCTACGCGTCACCTGAACCAGCTCGGTTACACACGGTTCGGCGACGCAGCATCCCATGGCGCGTGCATCACCGACTGGGTTACGCACCAAGACGGTTACGCAAAATCCACGCTGCATTCTGATTCGACGCACCATCCGGCTCGGTTACGCACATTTCGGTGACGCCCCATTCGTTTTGCATGGTGCGTGCATCACCAACTGGGTTACGCACGGAGTCTGTCACGCAAAATCCCCATGCATCCGGTCGTGTCGTTGCATCGTGTAACCTGGGGCTGATAAAGTTAAGCAAAATCCACGATGCATCCTGTCGTGTCGAATGCAGCTTACGCACCGTCCTTGATGCTTGATCCAAAACTGACTGGGTCTGTCATTGCATCGCGTAACCTAAACCCGCAAAGGTTACACAAAATCCACGCTGCATCCGGTCGTGTCGATTCAACACGTACCCTGCACTGGTTACACACCGTCCGTGCTGCTTGATAGATGCAACATCGACTGGGTCGTGTCGAATCAGTGCGTAACCACAAGAAGTTACGCATTATCTGTGCTGCTTGATGCAACACCGACTGGGTCGTGTCGAATCAGCGTGTAACATGCAGACTTTACGCATCGTCCGTGCTGCTTGATGCAACACCGACTCGGTTAAGCACGTAGTAGGTTACGCCCGTTTAAGACGGCTGGTTGCATGGCTCGACACTGATTGGGTTACGCACTGATCAGTCGTGTCGATTCTACGCGTCACCTGAACCAGCTCGGATACACACGGTTCGGCGACGCAGCATCCCATGGCGCGTGCATCACCGACTGGGTTACGCACCGAGACGGTTACGCAAAATCGACGCTGCATTCTGATTCGACGCACCATCCTGCTCGGTTACGCACGTTTCGGCGACGCACCATCCATTCTGCATGGTGCGTGCATCACCAACTGGGTTACGCACGGAGTCTGTCACGCAAAATCCCCATGCATCCGGTCGTGTCGTTGCATCACGTAACCTGGGGCCGATAAAGTTAAGCAAAATCCACGATGCATCCTATCGTGTCGAATGCAGCTTACGCACCGTCCTTGATGCTTGATCCAAAACTGACTGGGTCTGTCGTTGCATCGCGTAACCAAAACCCGCAAAGGTTACACAAAATCCATGCTGCATCCGGTCGTGTCGATTCAACACGTAACCTGCACTGGTTACGCACCGTCCGTTCTGCTTGATAGATGCAACACCGACTGGGTCGTGTTGAATCAATGTGTAACCACAAGAAGTTACGCATTATCCGTGCAGCTTGATGCAACACCGACTGGGTCGTGTCGAATCAGCGTGTAACATGCAGACTTTACGCATCATCTGTGCTGCTTGATGCAACACCGACTGGGTCGTGTTGAATCAGCGTGTAACATGCAGACTTTACGCATCGTACGTGCTGCTTGATGCAACACCGACTCGGTTAAACACGTAGTAGGTTACGCACATTTAAGACGGCTGGTTGCATGGCTCGATACTGATTGGGTTACGCACTGATCGGTCGTGTCGATTCTACGCGTCACCTGAACCAGCTCGGTTACACACGGTTCGGCGACGCAGCATCCCATGGCGCGTGCATCACCGACTGGGTTACGCACCGAGACAGTTACGCAAAATCCACGCTGCATTCTGATTCGACGCCCCATCCTGCTCGGTTATGCACGTTTCAGCGATGCACCATCCGTTCTACATGGTGCATGCATCACCAACTGGGTTACGCACGGAGTCTGTCACGCAAAATCCCATGCATCCGGTCGTGTCGTTGCATCGCGTAACCTGGGGCTGATAAAGTTAAGCAAAATCCACGATGCATCCTGTCGTATCGAATGCAGCTTACGCACCGTCCTTGATGCTTGATCCAAAACTGACTGGGTCTGTCGTTGCATCGCGTAACCTAAACCCGCAAAGGTTACACAAAATCCACGCTGCATCCGGTCGTGTCGATTCAACACGTAACCTGCACTGGTTATGCACCGTCCGTGCTGCTTGATAGATGCAACACCGACTCGGTCGTGTCGAATCAGTGCGTAACCACAAGAAGTTACGCATTATCCGTGCTGCTTGATGCAACACCGACTGGGTCGTGTCGAATCAGCATGTAACATGCAGACTTTACGCATCGTCCGTGCTGCTTGATGCAACACCGACTCGGTTAAGCACGTAGTAGGTTACGAACATTTAAGACGGCTGGTTGCACGGCTCGACACTGATTGGGTTATGCATTGATCGGTCGTGTCGATTCTACACGTCACCTGAACCAGCTCGGTTACGCACGGTTCGGCGACGCAGCATCCCATGGTGCGTGCATCACCAACTGGGTTACGCACCGAGACGGTTATGCAAAATCCATGCTGCATTCTGATTCGATGCACCATCCTACTCGGTTATGCAAGTTTCGGCGATGCACAATCCGTTCTGCGTGGTGCGTGCATCACCAACTGGGTTACACACGGAGTCTGTCACGAAAAATCCCCATGCATCCAGTCGTGTCGTTGCATCGCGTAACTTGGGGCCGATAAAGTTACGCAAAATCCACGATGCATCCTATTGTGTCGAATGCAGCTTACGCACCGTCCTTGATGCTTGATCCAAAACTGACTGGGTCTTTCGTTGCATCGTGTAACCTAAACCCGCAAAGGTTACGCAAAATCCACGCTGCATCCGGTCGTGTCGATTCAACGCGTGACCTACACTGGTTATGCACCGTCCGTGCTGCTTGATAGATGCAACACCGACTGGGTCGTGTCGAATCAGTGCGTAACCAGAAGAAGTTACGCATTATTCGTGCTACTTGATGCAACACCGACTGGGTCGTGTCGAATCAGCGTGTAACATGCAGAATTTACGCGTCGTCCGTGCTGCTTGATGCAACACCGACTCGGTTAAGCACGTAGTAGGTTACGCACGTTTAAGACGGCTGGTTGCATGGCTCGACACTGATTGGATTACGCACTGATCGGTTGTGTCGATTCTACGCGTCACCTGAACCAGCTCGGTAACACACGGTTCGGTGACGCAGCATCCCATGGCGCGTGCGTCACCGACTGGGTTACGTATCGAGATGGTTTCGCAAAATCCACGCTGCATTCTGATTCGACGCACCATCCTACTCGGCTACGCACTTTTCGGCTACGCACCATCCGTTCTGCATGGTGCGTGCATCACCAACTGGGTTACGCACGAAGTCTGTCACGCAAAATCCCCATGCATCCGGTCGTGTCGTTGCATCGCGTAACCTGGGGCCGATAAAGTTACGCAAAATCCACGATGCATCCTGTCGTGTCGAATGCAACTTACGCACCATCCTTGATGCTTGATCCAAAATTGACTGGGTCTGTCGTTGCATCGCGTAACCTAAACCCGCAAAGGTTACGCAAAATCCACGCTGCATCCGGTCGTGTCGATTCAACACGTAACCTGCACTGGTTACGCACCGTCCGTGCTGCTTGATAGATGCAACACCGACTGGGTCGTGTCGAATCAGTGCATAACCACAAGAAGTTACGCATTATCCGTGCTGCTTGATGCAACACCGACTGGGTCGTGTCGAATCAGCACGTAACATGCAGAGGTTATGCACCGTCCGTGCTGCTTGATGCAACACCGACTCGGTTAAGCATGTAGTAGGTTACGCACCTTTAAGACGGCTGCCTGCATGGCTCAACACTGACTGGGTTATGCACTAATTGGTTGCGCAAAATCCACGCTGCATCCGGTCATGTCAATTCTACGCGTCACCTGCTCCAGCTCGGTTACGCACAGCTCGGCGACGCACCATCACATGGCGCATGCATCACCGACTGGGTTACGCACCGAGACGGTTACGCAAAATCCACGCTGCATTCTGATTCGACGCACCATCCTGCTCGATTACGCACGTTTCGGCGATGCACCATCCGTTCTGTATGGTGCGTGCATCACCGACTGGGTCACACACGGAGTCTGTCACGCAAAATCCCCATGCATCCGGTCGTGTCGTTGCATCGCGTAACCTGGAGCCGATAAGGTTACGCAAAATCCACGCTGCATCCGGTCATGTTGAATCAGCGCGTAACCTGTACAGCACACGATCCGTGGAGTGTGATGCAACACCGACTGGGTCGTGTCGAATGCAGCTTACGCACCATCCTTGATGCTTGATCCAACACTGACTGGGTCATGTCGTTGCATCACGTAACCTAAACCCGCAAAGGTTACGCAAAATCCACACTGCATCCGGTCGTGTCGATTCAGCGCGTAACCTGCACTGGTTACGCACCGTCCGTGCTGCTTGATGATGCAACACCTTCTGGGTCGTGTCCAAGGCAGCTTACGCACCATCCTTGAAGCTTGATCCAACACTGACTAAGTCGTGTCGTTGCATCGCGTAACCTAAACCTGCAAAGGTTACGCAAAATCCACGCTGCATCCGGTCGTGTCAATTCAGCGCGTAACCTGCATTGGTTATGCACTGTCCGTGCTGCTTGATTGATGCGACACCGACTAGGTCGTGTCGAATCAGCACGTAACCACAAGAGGTTACACACCATCCGTGCTGCTTGATGCAACACCAACTGGGTCGTGTCGAATCAGTGCGTAACATGCAGAGGTTACGTATCGTCCGTGCTGCTAGATGCAACACCGACTCGGTTAAGCACGTAGTAGGTTACGCACCTTTAAGACGGTTGGCTGCATGGCTCGACACTGACTGGGTTACGCACTGATCGGTCGTGTCGATTCTACGCGTCACCTGAACCAGCTCGGTTACGCACCTTTCGGCGACGCAGCATCCCATGACGCTTGCATCACCAACTGCGTTACGCACCGAGACGGTTACGCAAAATCCATGCTACATTCTGATTCGACGCACCATCCTGGTCGGTTACGCATGTTTCGGAGATGCACCATCCATTCTGCATGGTGCGTGCATCACCGTATGGGTTACGCATGGAGTCAGTCATGCAAAATCCCCATGCATCCGGTCGTGTCGTTGCATCACATAACCTAGGGCCGATAAAGTTTCGCAAAATCCACGCTGCATCCGGTCGTGTCGAATGCAGCTTACGCACCGTCCTTGATGCTTGATCCAACACTGACTGGGTCGTGTCATTGCATCGCGTAACCTAAACCCGCAAAGGTTACACAAAATCCACGCTGCATCCGGTCGTGTCGATTCAGCGCGTAACCTGCACTGGTTAGGCACCGTCCGTGCTGCTTGATTGATGCAACACCGACTGGGTCGTGTCGAATCAGCACGTAACCACAAGAGGTTACGCACCATCCGTGCTGCTTGATTCAACACCGACTGGGTCGTGTCGAATCAGCGCGTAACCTACACAGATTACGCACCGTCTGTGCTGCTTGATGCAACACTGACTGGGTCGTGTCGAATCAGCGCGTAACATGAAGAGGTTACGCACTGTCCGTGCTGCTTGATGCAAAACCGGCTGGGTTATGCTTACGCACCTTTAAGACGGCTGGCTGCATGGTTTCTGTGTTACGCACGGTGACGGTTAGGCGTGGTGCAACCTCCAGCAAATCCGTCTGCTTGGCGGTTTCACGGATCATTTCAATTCCTCTCTCTCTCTCTCTCATTTTATATATAATAAATGGAAAAGAAGAAGCCGGGGCCCCATTCCGGCCTCTGTGCCTTTTAAAAAAACCACCCCCTTCGTCTTCCTCTTCAATTCCGTGTTCATGGCATTGCTGGTCTAGACTAATTTTGCCAGATTCTAGCGCGTTCTGCTGCTGCTATTCTTGTTTACAGCCGCGGCTTTTCTCCAGTGCTGGTTTATTCAACGGCGACGAGGTTGAGATCGTCTTCGGTGAGTTCTTTTTGTTAATCATTTATACGGCATTTAAGAGTTTACAAGCTGACCCGCCCTGGTGACCGATGGCGCAGCGGCAGCGGCGGTCGCCGCGATTGCCGCTCGCAGCGGGCAGTGGTATAGGCTGGCGGAGGTGGGCCGTTGTTGTGCATTGATACTGGACGGAAGAAGGGATGGGAAAGTGAAACAGTAGGCGGGGAGCCACGGTAGTCTTGAATCCTTTGGGATTATATTCTATACTCAATTTTAAGCGATTCTGTTATTTAGAGTTGACTGTTGTGCATATTTCCTGCTTAGCTTGGCATATTATTTAGAGTAGACTTCATTTCATAGTAATTTCGATTGATTGGATCATAATTATTTTATCATAACTTATCGTTAATTAATTGAGCCTAAGAATATATGGAGTAATCCGTTAGATCATAACAAATACTCCTGGTATAAGAACATGGGATTTTCTGACACTGGAACCATGAACCTGACTTTCATTTGTACTCTGATCATACGTATGGTTTAGTTTTTTTTCTGGTCTGGAAAATCTTATGCACCTTGATACTATTCTAATTTCAATTGTACATATGAAAGTGCCACACATGGTAATTTGAACTGTTTAACCTTGCCTAGAGGCTGAAAAGTGATGACCACCATAGTCATGTCCGATGCTGGTGCGGGCGAAGGATTTGTGCACTATGCCGCTGGTGCAATGAACAATAGCCAAACCTTGAGCGCAGGGAACCTGGAGGCACCTGCAGCATAAGCTACCAGCATTTCTGAGAGCAGTTTAGTACTGAAGCATAAGTTGCAGGAACTGGAATCAAAATTAAAGGACAAATTTGCTCAGGAGATGCAAGAGTTAAGGGATGATCTCCATGATTTGCAGTCTCGGTGCACGGTTTTGGCCGTCAATGAATTTAACAAAAATACCGAGTTGCAGGAGCTTCGGAAAGAGTTAATCAAGGTAAGAAATCATCCTTGTGCTGCAATTAACTATGAATATACTTTTAGTACATTTCAGCTGCTGGTGATATAGTATCATGTTGTTGTTTCTTGGGAAGTATCAGAAATTAATTGATGTGGTGTTTTGTCTTTCTATGAGTGACCACAGACATTACATTTTGTGCTCATTTAATAGTCAGTCTCTATCAACAAAATGAACATGTTTTCATATAATATTGTTTGCAAAAGAATGTTGTCACGCAATCACCTTATACTTTCAAATTTCATAGAATGTTGCCATGGAATCATCGTAGTTTTTCGAATTTCATTTTATTCACCTTAGAAATTTGTTTTAAAAAATTGCTGCAGCAACACACGGGGTATCAACTAGTTAATACACATGATCTGCTGGGATTGCCGGATGGCAGAACTGGCCGAGCCAACATAGGTGTCAAGAGGATGGGCGTCGTTGATCGCAAGGCGATCGCAGACACTGTTGGGTTATCGGATTACGAAGCAGCACTTATCTGTTCAAAAAGGGAGGCTGAGATATCAGATCCAAATTGGCATCCTTTTAGGGTTGACATGGTTGACGGCAGAGAGATGGTGTGCACCTTTTTATTGATTATTTTCATTTATTGCTGACAGATTATGTTCTGTGAGTTTCCATGTCCATTCAGTCTAATCGTGGGGCAAGTGATCTTTTGCAGGATGTTATTGACAAAGCCGATAGTAAGCTCCAGGAGCTAAGAGGAGAGCATGGTCAAGAGATCTTTGCCTTGGTAACAAAGGCCCTGCTTGAGGTTAACGAGCACAATGCGAGTGGCCGCTACCCAATAAAATTGTTGTGGAACTACAAGGAGGACCGAGAAGCAACCCTGAAGGAAGGTGTCTAGTTCGTCATGAGACAATCACATAGGCTCAAGCGGAAGCATAGTTAATTATATATAATAGCTGCACCCATTCGGTTATACGGTATGCTACCATGTAAATATCCAATGCAGATTAGGTTACTACTTATTACGGAGTATATATCTCTTTTATCTGTACTGTACATCTCCAGAGTCACGAGGCACGCGCAGCTGGACACCTTGACGTGTCGAATCAGAGTAACCTGAACTCACTTAATTAGTTACCCATGAGCCATTTTGTGTGGTTCAGCTGTCTGGTTACGCCTTACGTGCCCATATGTAGGTTACATATATGGTTTTCCCTAAAACAGTACTAGGCTTCGTATTGATACAGGTTACGTGCACTTGCAAGGTTCAGATTAAACTTGGAGGGACCAGAGATTAGCGGGTATGTGAGATCGTTATTGGGGAATCCGTGGGATCCCAACGATTCGGAGGTGGTTGTGCGATCCCTTTCAGCTTTTCTCGAGTGATCCCATGGCCTGGGGTCTAACGGACCACGTCTATCATTGAGTATAAATCGATACACACCCCGTGTGTCCATCTTTGCGATCCCCAACCATTTCTTCCTATTCAGTCGCACGCTCGGAGCAGTAGCGGCGTAGCGCCCATTGTGAGATCTCTCTCTCTCTCTCTACTTTTTGGAACATTATCTTCTTCCTCTCGTGATGCTGGCAAATGTGTGTTCTGTTCTTTAGATCCTTGTAGGCCAGCGGCATCATACCTAAAATCGAGAAACCAACAATCCGCACCGAGGAAGAAACTGGGACGAAAACTGGGAACAAGGATGCTGCCGGAGTTCCAAGCATGCGCATGTCAAAAACCAAATCGAGGCCAAATCTAACCGCTCCTCCACCAACTACTAGACCTTCGAAAGTGGACGATGCAGGTGACGACAAGGTACTCCTATGTCATGTCCTTCCAGCCATTTTTGATGAGATAGCACCACCATAATTGTCACACCCTGAAATTTCTAATTTCAGAATGAGAATAGGAAGAATAATTAAAACAATGATTTATATCAATTTTAAAATTTTCCAACATTTATTTTCTTTACAGGAAATATAGTATAGGAAAAACCTTTGTTTGATTTTCCAAATTAAATAAAATGTTTTAGTGAGTGTAGCATTCATGCTGATGCATCCTGGTGTTTTCGAGTGCAAAAGGTTTTAAAAACACGCTTAGGTGCTGACCAAATCTGTTTGAGAATTTTCCGGAATTTTTCCGGAATTTATTCTCCTTTTCTCTGAGCATTTTCTATTTATTAGAAGGCTCTAAAATCTTTTTAATGAGCTCCAAATATTTTATTTGGATTGTTCGTGTCTCAATCTATCTCTGGGAATTTTCCTAGAATTTTTGGGATTTTCAGAGTATTTTTCGTGGTTTAATGAAGATTATTCTATTCACGAAAATACTATCTGAAATAAAGGAATCCTTTTCTTTTTCTCTTCCTCTTTTTTCTCCTTTTGGCCCATCCAGCCTTTTTAGCCCAGTTTTTCGAAGTCTGGCAATGCCCCTTCAATTCCTTTTGAGGTCGCTTCCCAACTCGGCCCAACCTAATCCGGCCCACTGGAGCCCAGCCGAGCTCCACCGGCTCGTGTCCATGGCGGACACGGCACGGGGGCACCACCGCCGGCCGGACTCTCGACGTCCGTGCCGGGCACGGTCGGGACTCCCTGACTGCGTCCCTATTTAGCGAACACCGAGGTCCCGTGCGTGCCCTGCCCTAGCTCGCCGCCGCCCGTGCTTCAACCCGCCGTCGCAGAGATGCCGGAGCCGAGCGCCATGGTCACCGGCCGCCGCTCGAACCGCCGTCTCCGATGCACGTCAAGTGAAGCCGTAACCGCTGGGAGCTCCGTTGTGTTGATCTGCACGTGCTCCGCCCCTTCCCGATGCCGGAGCACCCCTGGAGCGCCGCCGCCCTGCGCGACCGAATCGGCCGCCGCAAAGCTCCGCCGCCGGACAAATCCGCCAGCGCCGTTGGTCTTCAGGGAAGGTGAGCACCACCACGGGGTCCAGCACGCCGAGCTACACCTCCTGAGCCGCTTCCCGTCGCCGGCCGGCCACCGGGGCACCGCCGCCACCTTGGACCGCCGCCGGCCGCTCAAGCTCTCCGCCGCCGGCCATCTTCCGGCCGTCCTCGTCCATGGGTAAGCGCTCCCACAGGATCCCCATCCCCACCTCTTCCTCCTGCGCTGGCCGCCCGAGGTCCTAGGTCACCGGAGTTCCGGCGAAGCCACCGGCCAGAGCCACCGGGCTCCCCTTCCAGAGGAAGAAGAAGAAGTGGGACGTTTTGCACATTAGACCCCTGGATTCCCTGTAATTTCTAGATCTTTTTATGAGTCTTGCAGATCTTGCAGAAAACCCCCTAGAAAGTTCAGATTCTTCAGATCTAGTCCGCCCAGAAGTTCTTGCAAGGAACCCTTGGGTTTATATACGAAATTGCGTATATGCCCTCGGTTTTTCACAGATAAGCCCCTGGTAGTTTCTAATCTCTGCAGTTAGGTCCCTAATCTTGTTTTGTCCATAGTTTCTCCGTTTTAGCTCCGTTTTAATCCGTTCAGGTTGCGTTAGGTTCATAATAACATGATGTACACGTTAGTGGTGAGTTTTCATCATGATTTTTTTTTGAAAATAAATTTAATATTAATTTTGATTAATGCTTATTAACCATACCTTTTCTAAATAAAATCTATATAGAGCTATACACCGTTTTTCATAATCAATATTAATTTGATTAATGATTATTCCACATGATTTTATACATAAAATCTAATTAGATCTTTTACCCGGTTTTTCATAAACCAAATGTTAACTTGATTAATATTTAATTAACTTTTCTAAGTAAAAGTGCTTAGGCTTTTTACACCGGTTTTATAAATAAATATTAATTTGGTTAATGCCAATGCCATGATGTTTTTAATAATAATATGATCCACTCGAATCATAATCTTACGTTTAGGTGATTCATATAGTCTAGCTTTTCTAAATTAAATGTTTAATTGGTATAATCAATATATGAATCTTTATAAATAAAACTTGATTAGTTCTTTACTTCGGTCATTTGCAAATAAAATATAATGCTGCATTAATTTCAACTTGGGGTATTTTATTTATAAAATATCCTTTACATATTTTTGTTAATTAAAATAAACTCAGCTGATGGTCTGTTCTCACATATGCAAATTAATCGGTAGACGTTCTTTTTCAAAGCTCTCTGTCTCAGTGTGTCTCTATCATAGAGCTAATCTCCTCTCAAGCTCCAGATCTTTTGATTCTTGTTCATGCTCAGACCTAGTGTCCTTCATAAAGCTAACCCAGCCTTTCCTTATCTCAGCACGGTTTGTGTGCTTCAGTGGTCCTTAACATCGAGCCTATCTTTTAGTGCGTTCTTTTAAAGCTTTTCTTTTGATTGGTGCTTTGTTCTTAGTTTGCTTGTATGCTTGCTTTGTATGTTTGTGCCCGATGATTGATGCGAGTAGAATGAACGTGGTTCGAGAGCTTGGAAGAGTATGAAGATGAAGACATTCTGAGCAGCATCCTTACACTGGTTAAAGGCAAGTGTGTCCTTGTTCTTTTGTCCCAATAACTGTGTTTAATCACATTGCATATGCCTGCATTAATATTGATGGGTCCTAATAAGGATTATCCTAGTCTTTATTACCTTTATTCCTTGTCAACCTGGGTTTACCTTTCTGTTGGGTAGCTCTGCTTAGTTGCTCTATTTTGGGTTATGGTGGTTCTAATGAACAACAACAATGATGAACATGCTTTCTTTTATGATATCTCTGGTTAATACAAGATCACAATACTTAATCGGAACATGGAGCGACCACCCAGGTAAACAGTGCAACCACAAGACATATGGCTCTGTCTTGGCTGAATAATTAGAGACCTTGGTGTTGTAGTGATCTTACCCGAAAGGGACAAAAGGGGAGGCGTTGATAGAGTATAGACTCGCTCTAGTAGGGAGTGGGCTTTGCTAAGACACTGTCCTACTAGGGGACTTTATACTCTACTGCGGCCTGAAACCTAGTGGGTTGCTATACATCTGGGAATCTTTGTAAAGGCCTCGTAGTGAAACCCATGCCACTCACCTCGGAAGTGTTTAAGGGAGTAATTAACCCGGGCATATATGGGGGACACGACTTGTGGTGAAAGTGTACAACCTCTGCAGAGTGTAAAACTAATCGATTAGCCGTGCTCACGGTCAAGAGCGGCCTGGACCCTCACATGATAATTGAACTTGAAGATGGACTTAAATCGTTGGTATGGTTATGTTAGCCATATGCTTATGGCGTATCTCTTTATGATAATTGTGGGTTGGTATATACTTATACCTTATTAGTAATCTGGTGCTAATAAAATTTGACCAACTACAAGTGCCTAATGCAGTCAACCTGTCAGCCTTTCCTTGTCAAGCCTCTGCATTCATACTTTCCCCACACTTGCTGAGTACATCATGTGTTCACCCTTGCTATAAACAATGTTGCTGAGAAAGAGGAAGTTGCTATGAAGTCGTTGTGAAAATGTTGCTGGTGCTAGGCGTACGCAGCCCCCAGTCGTCTGCCTGTGAAGTTTGGTGCCTTCGTTTCCAGGATAAAGCGTAAATCTCTGATAATCTTTGTTTTTCTTACGTGATATTGTTTCTGTTATTCACTTATGTCAACTATATACATGGAACTTGATCCTGGCATGCATATAGATTTGCACTTGGTTTTCTTTGGAAAAACAGATGTGACAATAATCGTGGTTAGTAATCCTCTTCACCTGTAGCAGCTCAAATACGCAAAGGTTACATTCACTGACTTTTTAGAAGGAACGGTGGTTTATGATAATTCTATAGTAGGTGATGGCTCATCCGACAATAGCGGTGAGCGCGCGCTACACATTATCGTTGTTTTGCAGATTGTCCTTTGTAGATCTGACATGCAAATTGTTTTGTACACATATGGCGACGATTCCCCCTGTTGCTATGACGATGACATGGATGACGTTCGATGCTATCATTCCTATCGCACAGCGTACCCGGACGTTCTGCCCCAGGAGCAACGCAAGACGCAGCCAAGTCGGAAGCCGGCCGGCCCTCCCGCGTACGAAGACCTGTTAAGCGGTCACACATCACCGGCGTAATATGAAAACGCACAACGCCATGGCGTACATATTATGTTAGGCATTGGTCGTATCTAATGTTGCTCTCCCGCTAATGAAAATTAGGCTCTACTACAAGTCAATTAATATACCCTGCGGAGAGTGGATCGATGGCGGTGAAGGAGGAGCTGCGGTCGTCGGCAACACGTTGGGAGTTCAAATCCAGGTGTGTGTATGTGTGCAGAGAGAGAGAGAGAGAGAGAGAGAGAGAGAGAGATGGAAACGATCGTTCCGTGCACCACAAAATATAAGCACGATCCCGAAATTCTCGGGGGGGGAGCATGCATGGATTGCGTACGTAACTGAAACTCGCATGGAAACATATACTAGCCCGCTGGAGGAATCTCATCCTTCCCTCATCTTCATAAAAAAATCTCCCCCTTCCCAAGGAGGAAAAAAGAGACAAGTATGGAGATGCAGTTGCAAATTGAACACGATCTCACATCTCTTTTGTTATAAGCTCACCCCCTCTCCTCTCCTCTCCGCGTTTCCGGGCCGATGTGTCGTTCTTTCGTGCGTTTGGTCGTTTTTCGAAAAATTCCTTCGGTTTGCAAGGAATCACCGATCAATCCAACATGTCCAGAGTGCACAGGAAACGTGTTGGTATATTTTGCAAATAAACACTCTAAATAAACTTTATTTGTACACAAAGAAGAAAAATTTGACGATGGTGTCAATTTTGCAAATACAACCCAAAGCATTTTGCAAGAACCCCCTCCCACCACCCCGACCCCGACCCAATACCCCACCGAACCCTAACGACCTGCAATCTCGCTTCTCAGTCCTCACTCTCCTCCCCCGCCGCCACCCTCTCGCCCTGCTCTCCTCCTCCTCCTCCTCGCCACCGCCACACTCTCTCTCTCCTCCCATTCCCTTCTCCCTCTCCGCTTGCTTCCACTGCTCTTCCCCCGTCACGGCACCTCCCCGCTCTCCACTGCTACCACACCGCCACACCGCCTGCTCCCGCAAGATCTAGATCTAGCACAGGGGCGTGTCTTGGGCCGTGTTTGTTTCATCCGGTCTAAAAATTGGTCCGAAGGAATCTTCTATGCATGACTTACTAAATAAAGTTTATTTGCAAAACCTTTTTACAGATGAATGTAACTTTACGCGGCGAATCTAATGACGCTAATTAATTTATGATTTGCTACAGTAATTTTGTAAATAGACTTTATTGAATACCCTTAATTATCGGTCAAACACGTGAACAGTATTGACTAATTTTTTTGCCACGCCAAACCGATGGCACTACCACCCGTACACCGTGGGCTTCGGTGCGCAGCACAGTGGGGCCAGCCTGGATCCTCTCCTCCCCACGTCGCCTCCATGCCGCCGGCATAAGCTTCGCCTTCAGTTTGGACGCCGCTGTTGCGCGGTCCGACCGGGTTGTGGAACGGCCGGCAGCCGGTGCTTGGGTGGCCACGACAGCGTAGCTCGAGCATAGCACGGGCTGCGGCATGGAGCTGCGGGCAGGCAAGGCCACGGGGGCGTGTTGCGGAGGGCCGGTCCCGGTTGGTGCGAGAGGGCGGCTCGACAATGTGCTCCCGTTGACTTCGAGCTCCAGTGCGTCCTCAAGCTCGAGCATAGCAGCAAGCACTTGCAGCACGCCGGACCTGCTCATGAATGGAAGACATCAAGCGCTTGCAGACTAGCACTCATCTACCTATGTGAGTCCCCTGTGCCCTCTCTCTTCACCACTTCCTCTCTTCCGTCCGGCTCTCGTCTTATTCTCCACTCTCCTCTCTATCCCTTTCTCTCAGATTTTGAGCCGTAGAGCGAGTGAGACGGCGAGGGAAGGGCGATAGTGGCGCGGTCCCCATGATGAAATGCTACAGGCACAGCGAGGTAGTAGGAAGCATGCTAGACGTCCCCAGCGTGACCCTTGCTCCGATGATTAGTGCTTGGTGTTGGTAACGCATACGTTAGATTTTGGAGGCCCCAAAAAAGTAGGGGCCCTGTTCAACCGAACAGGATGCGCGCCCATGGGGACGGCCCTCTCATGCCAACATATTCCGTCGGAACCGCTTTTTCGAGATAGAAAGCGCTCAATCACATGGAACAAAGAGTGAAGAAAGTGGACAGCGATTAATTATGGTTATGGAAACAGTGAAATAATACAAAGCATAGGAACTTGAAGTCCAAACATCATGCATTGTGCAACTCAGGCAATTTTTTAAGACATGCAAAGCACATTTTTCATTAAGAGAAGACAGAGTTTTACAACACGCCACGATGGGAGAACCCCCAAAGAGCAAGGGAAGGAACAACAAGGCTACACCTGAAACGAACAGAGGAAAAAGAAAAGAGATCCCGCACCACCAACACAAGCTAGCCTACCACTAGGAAGCAGAGAAGGGTACAACGGAGAGGCCCCCAAGGACAGCCCAGGTCCTACACAGACGAACACCAAGGAGACCCGCACATCACCGCCTGCCAAGGAAAAAATTGGCACGGTTTCCATAGCACAAGAAATCATCTATAGAAACTATCTTCCATAGTGTCTTCGAGTAAGAATTGTTTTCTCTTTCTCTCTTTCAACTCTAACTTCTTCCTCTAATTAGAGAGTGCCATGAGTCCTCTAGAAACTAGTAGTTTCTCCCCAATGATAATTTCATGGTTTCTTGGTGCATTGGTTCTAGACAAGACTTGGTTTCTTCATGAAGAAACCATTTCTATGATTCTCATCTCTTTCTTCATTAAATAGGCTGCCACATCATCATTTCAATTAATTGACAAGCTATTTAAGAGAGATAGAAACTACCATTAATGCACCATTGGGAATGCCTCAAGTGTTTGCTTTTAATGCACAAAAGGAAATAGAAGGTATCATCGAAGCACCATCACAGCACATAACCTAATTCTACAGATACAGCTCCTGTCTCCATGCTTGGAACATCAAAATTGACCAGTAATTTGGGACGAAGGGAATGTATCACAGGGCACCATTTCAGTGCTTATTACCAAGGGCCAATGTCTCCGAATAGTAGGGAACTAATGGGAAAATATACTAAGGGCCCACCCCTAGAGTGGAGAGAGTGTACACCTCCTTGCTATCCATGTCATATGATTTCAGTTTGTGGTCCCAGTCCTGAAGGAAAAAGATCAAATTGCGATTTGGGTGCATGGCAACCACAGTGTATTCAAATTCAACTCCGCAATTCATTCTTCCAAACAGCTTGAAAAATTCCACAGTGTGCTTCAGAACCCATTCTTCTGCATCATAGTCCTGAAGGACCCAAATGGACAGTTCAGTCATCTGGTGAGTGTTGTCTTTATGTTCACTCACGCAATGCACAAGTCCTTGGGATTCACCAACAACTGCAAGTATTAGGTCCTGGCGTGTACGATTATGTAAGCGGAAGGCACTGATATGCAGCATGCCATTAACAAAGGCGCTTCCTGCGATGAATGATATGTTATATGTAGAAGACCAAACACCCTCACACCATACCCCAGTTTCAGACGAGTATGCGTTCACTTCATCCACGGTTCTGCAATCTTGCGAAATGAACTCAACCAACTGAAAGTGCGAGGACACAGCAGGGATGAAAATCAAAAAGGTGAGAACATATTCGTCACCATCAAGTTCCAGGCCCTCATCAGTCTCGCTAGTGGAAAGAGGTTTGAAGCCGGAGCTGCGCACGGCCACCCATTGCTCGGTGGTGGGGTTGCAGACGACATAGCCCAGTGAAGCGTAGGTGTCTCCAGCCCTACCGTGCCAGAAGAGGAGGAGCCCGTTGCAGGAATCCAAGAGGTGACATTCCTCAATGCCTAGCTGGTTCCACATGAAGGTGTAGGAAGCGAGGGGAATGTATTTACCGAACGTGTTGATGAAGTGCCCGACGACGCCATCCAAGCCGTCACCATCACGGTCAATACCGGGCACAAGGTCGGTGTTGACGAAGAAACCTTCGAGGGTTTGGGGGAGCTTCTTGCAGCGGAGTCGGTCGGCGATCAGGTCGCGTCAGGCCCGGGAGACGCACTTTAAACAGCAGAGGGATTTCGTGGGGACGCGGGAGAGGATCTCCACCAGGACATCGTCGGGCAGCAGAGGAACCACCGCCGCGCTCCTCTATATCTTGCCGCTGCGAACGGATGGGAGGAGCAGGAGGTGAGGGGATGAACCGTGAGCGTGAGGTAGGAGTGCTGCACTCGCCGATCTGGGGAAGCTTACCGGTCGTCGGGGAGGACGATGGGGATCGCAGGGCACAGCCGGCCCGATGTCGCTGCCTTGTTGTTGAGCATCTCGATAGGCTCAGCTCCGGCGAGGTGTGCTAACGACGACCGCCGGTGACGAATGGGAAAGGGCGGCGGGGACTGAACGGGGGGTTGCACGCGGCGCGATGCAATCGCGGGGAGGGACGCAGTGTGATGAGCTGCGAGTCTGCGACGCGGATGTTGGCGAGGACGCGTACATCTGGACCCTTTTTGTTGATCGGCAAAACCAGTAGCCGAGCAGTAGATTACATTCCAAGCATGGCGGCTTCGATGCCGAATTACGCGCGCGACGGGTTTTTCTGGTGGCAACAACCACGGTTTTTCTGAGTAAGTTTCACCGCCACGGTTACGCGTGCATGCCTGCGATACCTGCACCATCCATGTTGCATCCGGTGGTGTCGACTGTCGATTGTGCGCGTTACCTGCACCAGCTGCTCGGTTACGCACCCTCCATGCAGCGTCCGGTCGTGTCGATCCCGCGCGTAACCTGCACCCTAATAGTTACGCACCGGATAGTGCTGCCTGGCTTCTGCACCCGGGCCTCCGGTTGGTGGGTTACGCACCATCTAATTGCGTTGCTCCTGCAAGGCTGCAACACCCACTGGATTACGCACGGATACCTGGTCACACAACATCAGTGGTGTGCATCCGGTAATGTCGATTCTGCACGTAAGCTGCACCCGCTTCTCGGTTACGCACCGTACGTGCGGCCTAGCTTTTGCAACACCGACTGGGTCACGCACGCACCACCATCCATGCGGCTACCCACATGGCCCTGTCCCATCTCTGATGTGAAAGGCGGCTTGGGTTACGCACCGAGCACTGCGGTAGCCGCGGAGCAGCACGTCGGGTGGCATGGTTGCAGTTGCAGCACGCAACGTGGCTTTCGGTTACTCTGGTCGGAGATCACCAGAAACATGGCAGCACCCGGTCAGGTTACGCACCATTCATGCTGTATCCGGTGGTGTCAATTCTGCGCGTAACCTACGCTGGCTAGGTTACGAAGCATCCGTGCTGCATGCTGCAACCTGCAATCCCCGACGGGGTCGAGTCGATTTAGCGCGTAACCTGCATTCGCTCGGTTACCCACCAGTCATGCTGCATTATTCCTGCAACACCGACTGCGTTAACACTGACTGGGTTACGGATGATGTAGGTTACGCAAAATCCACGATGTACTGTCTTACTGATAAGAAAAAGTGACCAAGCCAGACTGAATTATTTGTTGATTTGTTGGCAAAATAGGTTCATGTTTTTCGAACGAACATCCATCCAAAGTACTCCTCCGTAGTAGGAAACAGAGTCCAGTGATCTTACAACCAAAAAATAGCAGCACAATCAAATAAGGAGGGACTAAACTTAATCAGAAACTACTCCTAGTAGTTATCATTACAGCAATGCAACACTTGTTATTGTTGGCAATTAGCGTTTCATCCAGTCTGGTTCGCCGATGATCATGGGCGCCGCCTCGCCTTTGAGCAGGGACAGGGGCAACATCAGTGGCCGAGCGCCTGGAAACACAGCCGGTCTATCGAGCAGGGTAGGGAACGGCCGTGCCCCTGAGCTCTCTTGCACAGTCGGCGCGGCGGGCGCACCTGACATCAATGGCTGAGCGGCTGGCAACGCTGCTGGCCTGTCGAGCAGGGATAGGAATGGTCGTGCCCCTGAGCTCTCCGGGACAGTCGGCTCGGCAGGCGTACCTAACATCAATGGCTGAGCGGCTGGCAACACCGCCGGCCTGTCGATCAGGGCCGGGAACGGCCGTGTGCCTGAGCTATCCGGGACAGTCGACGAGGCGGGCGCACTTGACATAAGTGGCGGAGTGGACAGCCACGAGAGCCACGTGTGATCAGCTCGGCCTCTCAGGCACTCCACCCACTAGACGCCAGCTTGTGGTGGCGACGGGTACGACCGTGTGCCAGAGCTCTCCGGGACAGTCGGCGCGACGAGCGCACTTGACATCAATTACCGAGGGGCTGGTAACGCCGCCGGCCTGTTGAGCAGGGACAGGACAGTCGACGCGGCGGGTGCGCTTGACAACAGTGGCGGAGTGGACGGCCACAGCAGGCATGCACGGATGGCCTGGCCTCTTGGGCACTCCACCCACTACACGCCAGCTTCTGGTGGAGACGTTGAGACGGGAATCATGGTTTTCTTGCTGCGGCGAGAACGGCACTTGCCCCACCGCTCCCCGGCATGCCAGCGACAACTGCCGCAGTTGGCGCAGAGTGTGCCGTGCCCCATCGGGCCAGCCCTCCATTGAGGCAATTTTGTCCTGCCGCAGTCGCCGCATCTCGGCCCCGCCGGAGCTTTAACCGACGTGGATGGTTGGAGAGCGTGCACCACACGAGGCACGCGAGGATTCTCGCCGTCCATTGGAGGAGATACTCTGAAATGCACATAGAAATTAGTTTGATCAAAGAGGCGGAACGGTCGAAAGAACAACGAAAACAATTGATTTGGGAGAGAGGACGATGGTACTTTCGCTGAGAGAAGGAGATGCCGATGGGGTCTTCTTGCGCTGAGAGGAGAAGATGCCGATGGGGTTTTCTTGTGCTGAGGAGGTGATGCAAAAGTGTGGTGTCGACTAAGCGCGTAACCTGCAAGGTCTCGGTTACGTAGGTGCCATTCAGCGGGCTGTGCACTAGAGAATTCCAATGGACGACGCATCAGCCTCCCGGGTGTGTACAACCTTGACAGGACGGGACGGGCTTGCAGGCGCCTCTGCGCTCCTCCCACCCCGACCCGCTGGGTTACGCACAATCCATGACGCACATGCTCTGCTTCAGCCTAGGTTACGCGGCTTGCTGCCATTTGTAGGCTCTTGATAGATGCCCTGAGTACTATTGGCAAAGGGAGTAATTAGTCTGGTGGGAAGTGATTAGTCTAGAGAAACAGTCTGGTTAAGTCTGGTTGATAGCTGAGATAGGTTTGGGCAGATTTGGTTTGGTTCTGAACGGTCGCATGGGCAATTCCTTCAAGCTCGACACCTCGTGCCCTCGTCTGTCGTTGTCTCCCTTGATCGTCCCAGTCTCCGACCACGTCGACACCGCACGCTGCTGCCATGGAGCTTGCCGTCTTCGCGTTCCTGACGGCTATCGTCGATGAGTTGCCAAGGGTTCACTATCGAGTATCGACGAGCTCCGTCCGCGGTGCCGGCGCCGTGGCACTCTTCGCAGCTCGCCAGCAACCGCCTCGACGGGCAACAGCAGGGTGATGAGCACTTGTAGGGTTATAGATAATTGGGTGGAAACCACAATTCAGTTTAGTTTCGGAGTGAAATGTGCATTAAACTTGTCGCGGAAGGCATTCATTTCATCTCCATCGAAACATTAAGTTCCAGCATGGTCTACGAAAATGGATTGCATACAAGTACAAATAGTGAAATGCCTTGGTTATGTGCTGCTCAAAGGGACACATTATTATACACATCCTGAATGCACATATGAATCCATATCAACAACAATGTGTATTGCACATATATATCAATGTGTATTGCAATGTAAATGATGTGTTGTCCGTAGCAATGCAAGGGCACGATCCTATAGTAACTAAAACATTAAAACTACAGACTACAAGCAGGGACCCTGGTACATGCCTTCGTGTAATCTACTACGGAGATCGTGCATAACATGGGGATGGTGAAAGCATACGAACACAAAATCCGTTGTGAGTATTCCGTGCGGCCAGATTCGCTCTAAGAGAGACATGCACTTCTCCTGCAGTTGGGTGCAGTTAGTCTCAATTGCCCATCATAGAAATGCGCTCACAGTTTGCTCGCTTGCCATGTCCCACAACCTTGACGCACAGTGCAGCTTCAACCTTTCGACGCGGTACATGTCGGCGACTGAGAGTAACACAGTTCAGGCGTTGGCAGGGGTGTCCCATGAATCAGCCTCCTCCAAGAGTGATCCTTCACTGGCATATTTGATCAGAAGCGAGAAGCCATCAGGGTGTGTGTCTTGAATTTGAACAGTTTCAGAGTTTGACTCCACTCCAGCACCGTAGAGCATTGCCTTCATCACACAAGATACTGCGGCCACATCGGCACGTATCGATCGTATCACCCGGCTGCCTATGTCGAAGACAACATCCACAAGGGCTTGGGCTGCAAGTGTTGCGCATATGCTTCTGCGTACTGACGGAGGAGGAACATCAATGCGATCGTCCTCAAGTATTGTAACAACACACGATTTGTTTATGCGACCTCCGTTGGAGCTCACGCGCTCAATGTCACGATGCTCCACCAGGCATTCGAAGCCTCGTTGTCCTAAATCCCCATTCCTCAATTCAACATCTTTTGTAGCTTGAACTCGAAATGTATCATTGTCATCGGTGCGGTATCCAGCCACCGCTCGCAACAATACTCGCACCTATGCGTGGAACCATGCAGTGTCGTCACAGGCTCTACAACAGTGAGAGCATATATGCATGTGTGAATGTGTGTATTCATAACAACGAGAAACCTACCTTTTGGGCTATGTTCATAGGAACGAGGAGGACGGCAATGTCGTCTGGTACACCCATCCACTGATGATCAGTCATACCTGTAGGATAGCAACGTAGCCTCCATTGACGGCCTCCAACCATGAATGTACCGGATTCCTTGTACTGCCCCGTGGTTCCTTCTGCTTTCGCTTCCTCGCTTGAGACTGAGAAGTCGACTTGCTTGGAAGGAGACATGTTAGTGTCTAGAGCCATGATCGCAAATGGCAGTAATGATTGACTCGTGGGTAAACTGCCTCCTTTTTTTGTGGGAGTGCATGTGCCGTTCCGAAATGACAACCGTTCGTGGACATGAGTTACCACTACTTATTACCTAGTACACTGAACGGACACGTCCCTTCAGTGCGGGTGTGCACACGTTCGGGTCATGAGCGCCCAGTTACTAGTCCCGAAAACCATACCAGTTCTTACTTAACTACAGTTCACAATGGTCCTGACGTGGATGAACTTGTGGGAGTGTCGTTCCCAAACGGTCATTGGACACACCCCTTCTATGCGGCAATGCCTTTTCAATTCCGGCATGTATATTGCGTTTTGGCCTTGTCACGTCGACAAGTTCGTCACGTTTCTCAGTCTTGCAGCAGCACGCCACAGTTTGCAATTTTTGTGCATCCCCATCGTAATGATGTAACTGGCATACAGGAACAAACAAGTCATGAACGAAACTCCCAACAACTTAAGCTGATAGGAAAAGGTGGCCAACGATAGGATCACTCTCACTCGAGTAACAAAATGGAGGGGTGGAAACACAGAAGTAGGGATGGAAATATGGAAATGGAATCCAAATTATCCGACATCTGTATCCGCTAAAATGTAAATATGGATATCCGTATCCGTATTCGAATTCAAATGTGATAGTAAAGTGGATACACCCGAATTCGTTTTTGTCGATGCAATGAAGTAATTAACTTTGCAGGGATGAATGTACTACTAAACCTTGAGTAGACCATGCTGGAACTAATTGTTTCGATGGAGATGAAATGAATGCCTTCCGCGAGTCAATTTGAGAGCAGACAAGTTTAATGCACATTTGACATAACAACATGGCATCCCATAATTAACTATATTTACGATTTATCGTGCACCCACTCTCTTACGTATCAGCAATGTTTTTTTTGAGATCCGCATTATTAGCTAGTAAGTTAGAACTTTGAAGACCGACGGCCTAGACTGACTGTCGATTCTGCGCGTTACCTGAGGAAGGTTGGGTTACACACGCAGCATCGCGGTTGCCGAGCAGCACGGTGGGCCACGGGTGTTGTCGGACCTGCGTAACCTACGCCCATCCGGTTACGCACGAGCCATGGTGCCCGGTGCAACTTCACTGGATACTGTGCAGTGTGCACGCGCACAGACATACAGAGGCATGCGAAACCTGCCCAGTCTACATTACGCTGGAGCCACGTTGGGTGCTTGCGAGTTTGGTTTACAAACGCTTTGTGCTTGTCTGCTTATGAGTTTCCGCTTCACAAGATGGAGGGAGTACTCCGCACAGTTGTTTAACTTAATAAAAAAGTTCAGGGAAAATGGTGTCCAAAGTACAGTAAACGTCTAAATAAACTATGATATGCTTGCTGGTACTCCGGACTCACTAATGAAACGAACCATACCAGCCAAACTACTATCATGTGTCATCAAGTCGTCGTTGCTGCTCTTTTCGTCGGTCGCATCTTATTCGGACTCTGACGACCTCCACTATCCAGATTTCTCTTCCGACCTGAATGCAGATGACCTAATAAATAGGTGTATGTGTTATAAACTCAGAGAAAATGAGATGATACCTTTGCTAGGTGGCACTTCACCATCTTGCGGAGGTACAACATCGTCACAAACATCCTCTACTTGCTCCTGCTCCTCCTCCTCAAGCTCCTGCTCCTGCTTGTTCTTCGACTTTCTCTTCTTCGTGAGATGGCACTTTGGCCTCAGGGTGGTGCATACACATTAAATAAACATTTATGTAAACACAAAATATCAACTACTGCTAAGGATGCCTGAGGAGTTCAATGCAGAAACCATGCGTACCTCTTATTTAAGTTGGGGCAACTAGGTTTCGTATGCCCTTTTACCAAGCACTCACTGCATCTGTACTTAGATATACCCTGATTAATTCTTTCGTGGAGGGCCTTTATCCTTTTCGAAGGAGCACCTCTGCGAACAATCCGCAATGGGTCCAAAACAGTTTCAAATTGACAATGTGGGTCGGCTTCAGTAAATATCTTAGGCAAGTGATGATGTTCGTCCTCTTCAAATTGGTGTGCCTTGATGCATTCATATACCTCCTGCAAAGCATCCCTAAACTTCTTTGTCAGGACTGGACTCGGTGAGGCATAGTACGCAACTTTGGTACCCATGTCTCGCATATCACGGAACCTATGAAAGGACATGGACTGGTCAAAAATCTGGGTCCTCCTCTCTGGAGGAAATCCAGACTTTACAGAAAACGGTGAGCCTAGACTTCATGCAGGCTCGTGGTAATTTGGCTGCGCCAGTGTGAAACAACACTGCAAACATGTGACAGCATGGGATGGCATCGCACTCCAGCTTCCGACAATTGCAGCGCAAGTCCGCCTCACCACACGTTGGGTTGGTAGTAGACGTCATGGCAAATTTCTTATCTGGCTTGCCATTTCTGTAGGCAATAGTGAATTTCACCGTTTCGATGGCATGCTGACCATTCTGAGGTGTCACCATTTCGAAGCTGTACTGTTCATTCTGAACCTCAAAGCGCAAGGACTTGTCGATCTGCTTCTTAACAATATCAAAATTTGCCAGAGTGTAAGTACTAGCAAAGTACTTTTCAATCTTAGATGCTTGGGTCGTAGTGAACCGGAATGAATGCCGTGTATTGGCATCCAGCATTAACTCAGTAGTCCGCATATGGTACACACAGCTCTCATAGTGCTCCAGTAAAGAAACCAGTGTCATTTGGGGATGCAGATACGTGTGCAGCCTTGAATTCAAGCTCTCACTTCGCTGATTGGTGTGGAGTCCAAGGAAATAGTGATTGGCATGGTAAGTTGTAGCCGACAAATTCCTCATGTTATACATCTTTGAAAGCCAAGTGTTTTTGTAGGCCTTGTGTTCCTCTATAAATTTGGACCATTGGCTTTCAAAAGTTTCAGTAGTATATGGGCGCTACATAAACTGCTTGAAGTCACGTTTCAGCTTCTTGCCGCGAAGATGTTTGACCAGGTTGCGATCTATGTGCCAGGTGCAGATTCTGTGGTTGGAATTTTCCAGTACGTCACGGATGGCATTCTGCATTGCGAAGTCTCCGTCAGTGATCATTGATTTGGGGTGCTGCATGGACATTGCGCGCAGAAATGTTCGGAGCAACCATATATATGCCTCTGTGGTTTCCTGTGCGAGAATGCCACATCCGAATATGATGGTACTTCGGTGGTGGTTCACTCCAACGAAAGGAATGAAGGGCAGGTTGTACCGATTTGTCCTGTATGTGCTGTCAAACACAAGAACATCTCCAAAAATCTGATAGTCCAAACGAGATTGTGCATCACACCAGAACAAGCACTTCAAATGTCCCTTGTCATCTTCTGTGTAATCGAAGTAGAACCCGGCATTATCTGTCCTGCGGGCCCACAAGTGCTTGAGTAGTCTTCCTGCGTCGCCATCTGCTAAGATCTGCTTCTTTCACTGGTCGCAGAAGTTGTATAGGTCCTTTGTTGTGAAGCCTACTCTGTCGTATCCTCCGTGCTGCTGGTCCGTGACGTCCATAATCTGGTTTTTCTTGAGCCGATTTCTGCCTATTTGTCCATGACGTCCATAATCTGTTCTGCATGGCGCGTGCAACACCGACTGGGTCGTGTCGATTCAGTGCGTACGCACCGTCCGTGCTGGTTGATGCAACACCACCGGTTCCAGATGTATGCATAACCTGAACCCACTCGTACCCGCACGAACTCGGTTACACACCTTGATGCTGCAACACCGACTGGGTGGTGCCGATTCGGCGTGTAACCTGCATCCGGTCGTGTTGATCCTGCGTGTCACCTGCACCAACTTCGGTTGCGCGCGATTCGGCTATGCACCATGTGTTCTTCATGGCGCGTGCAACACCGACTGTGTTGTGTTGATTCAGCGTGTAACCTGTACAGGTTACGCACCGTCCGTGCTTATTGATGCAACACCGACTGGGTCGTGTCGATTCAGCGCGTACGCACCGTCCGTGCTGCTTGATGCAACACCATCGGTTCCAGATGTATGCGTAACTTGAACCCGCTCGTACTCGCACAGACTCGGTTACGCACCTTGATGCTGCAACCCCGACTGGGTGGTGCCGATTCAGTGCGTAACCTGCATCCGGTCGTGTTGATCCTGCGCATCACCTGCACTGCACCAGCTTCGGTTATGCATGATTCAGCTACGCACCATCTGTTCTTCATGGCGCGGCGCGTAATAACATAAGAAATAGGCTTCGGTTGTACTCTGTATGCGTAACCTAGACCCACTGGGTTATGCACCATCAGTGCTGCTGCATGCATAGGGCAACTACGACTGGGTAACGCACAGACTCGGTTACGCACCATTCAGGCAACACCGACTCACGGGTGTAGGCAGCACTGATAGTGCGTAACCGAGTGGGGGTAGGTTACTCGCAGGATCGACAAGACCGGATGCAGCAGGGATTGTTACGCTGAATCGGTGATCGGCTGGGTGCAGGTTATGCCGGTCTGGGTTATTTGCTATTTCTATTTGTATTAGCAGTGAATATAAAACAGCCAAAATAGAAAAGGGTGCAAAGGCACTAATATAATATAGATGCAAGATATATATATTATGAATTCTGAATTCATCCGAAGGCACTAGATTGATCTTCTCCATTCCCGTCATTACTACTACTGCTAGTACTAGACAAGAGGCCGTCCGTTTCGTCTCCACCAGCAAACTAACTGCTGCATCATATCATCAGCCAGTAGCGCAGCGGCGTGGTATCTGGTAGGGTGGCCCATGTTGCACACACCTTCCTTGACCTAGTGTTTATTATTTGCTCGATCTCCCGGCCCACAGATTACTACTCATCGTCGCTGCCTGTATTATATTATTGCAAGACAAGAAAAGGCAACCAAGTTAGAGGCAGCAGAAGCACACTCGTCGATATATATACATGACGACGGAGTATATATGTATATTATTAGCACCTGCCATACTGGAGGGATCGTCTTCGTCAACCTCAACGGATGGAGCATCAGGAGCTGCAGGTGGATCGTGCAGGATGTACTGATCCGCCGAGATGTCGTCATCATCTTCCTTGTACATCACACCAATTGCGGCCAGAACATCCAAAATTTCCTTCTCCAACTCACTCATCAACTGCGCGTGCCCATGCATGAAGAACAAGAAAATGAGGAGATGGAAATTAAAATAATTAAACCGCGCCGAGTGTAGTGCGGGAGGAACACCACCAGATTGAGCATACCACCAGTATACGTACGTACCCCAATGTCGTCTTCATGCACAGGCGGTTCTTCGATGGTGGGATGAGCAGGAGCGGCCGGCTCATCAAACAGTAGACGGTTGGCGGTGGGCGGCGGCGGCGACGTGTCCAACGTCTGCAGACGCTTGGCCGGGGAACTTACATCATCAGTATCAGAAGTCTCGGGTCGGCGCTTCGAAGGTGTTTGCCTGGACCTGGAGGCACCAACAACCACCTCTTCTGGGGCTGCTGGTGTAGTCATAAGTACTACTGTACTACGACGACTATACTACCTGCATCCGCTGGGAAAACCACTAATTGTTTCTAGTAAACCTACAGTAAAATGAGACGCTACAGTATGAATGAATAATGGACCAACACACCTCCCGATCCTTGTTTATATAGCTACTGCAGTGAAAGGGCCAACGGATCTGAGAGAGAGATGGAAACGATCGTCTCATTAGGGAAGCCTCCGTGCACCACGATCCTGAAATTGCCGTGGCCGGCCATGCAATGCGAGCAACAACCAACTTGCAACACGCACGATCGAGATTCTATGATGCATGCGTACCGCACGAGGGCCGCACGGGTGCCATGTGGGCAACCCAGGCGGTTGCACGCAGCACGCAGTGTGGCTAGACCAGACAGGTTGCACACTCATCATTTCAAAGTCTGCGTATCCCGGGGAGGTTGCAATACGCACCATGGGATCGATAGCGTGTCACCCGACGACGATCGATCCCAACGTACAAATTACGCAGGTTAAATGCTGAATAGGAATGGTTATTTTCATTCGTTTAAATTAGTTTGCTCCAAGAAGCGTGACTCCAGCGTAACTGAGACCCTGCAGGCTACGACACTACGCATTCCTCTCTTAGAGCTTACCATCCGGGAATGTCGGCGGACTCGGTTACGCACCATCCGACAGGGTGGTGTCGATTCTGCGCGTAACCTGTAGCCCCGGGATTATGCACGAATACGGTTACGCACCATCCATGATGCAGAACCGGCTGTTGCATGACCCTGAGAGCATCTCCAAGAGTTCTCTATTTTTCCTTCTAAAACCTTGCAGTTTTAGAACTCCTAAAATGATATTGGGAGAAAAAAAGAATGACATGTCCAACAGTTTCTAATAAATGACTTCTAAAATGGCAGCAAAAAAACTAAAACTGATGCACGCATATGCTAGAAGTGCGTCAAGCCGCGAGCGTGAATCGTCAAGGCAGATGCGGTGCGCCTTTTGGTTGCGGCGGATGTGGGCGGTTGCACGCAGAACGCAGCGTGGCTCCAGCGCAACCGATACCGGACAGGTTACGCATGCCTCTCAAAGTCTACTTATCTCGGGGAGGTTGCAATACGCCAAGACCGGTACAACCCAGGTGGTTGCAACACGCAGCGGAGCTCTCGGTTACGCAAGCCTCTGTAGGTTGTACCACTAGCTAGCACGCAGCCAGGCTGCATTGTTCCTGCAACACCGACTGCGTTAGGCACAAATAGGCTTTAGATGTATGCGTAACCTGACCCATGCTGCATCCGGTGGTGTCGATTCTGCGCGTTACCTGCACCAGTTGCTCGGTTACGCACCATCCAGGCTGCAACCGCCTAGAATATGCACGCGCACCTATAGGCTCCAGATGTATGAGTAACCTGAACCTGCTCGGACACGCACAGACTCTATTACGCACCTTCATGCTGCAACACCGACCGGGTGCTGTTGTTTCATCGCGCAACCACAGGTTACGCATGTAAAACCCAGGCTGCACCAAACCTCTGTATTGTTTGTTCCTGCAACCAGGCTCTGTAGGTTGCACCACTAGATAGCACGCAGCCAGGCTGCATTGTTCCTGCAACACCGACTGCGTTAGGCACAAATAGGCTTCAGATATATGCGTAACCTGACCCATGCTGCATCCGGAGGTGTCGATTCTGCGTGTTACCTGCACTAGCTGCTCGGTTACGCACCATCCAGGTTGCAACCGCCTGGAATACGCACGCGCACCTATAGGCTCCAGATGTATACGTAACCTGAACCCGCACGGACTCGGTTACCCACCTTCATGCAGCAACACCGACTGGGTGGTGTCGATTTGGCGTGTAACCTGCAACACCTTAGTAATGTTTCCTTTCGTTTCGGTGATGCCTTTCCATCGACTGATTGCGTGCATTACGGTGTGAACGACGGTTTCGCGGGAACACCGCCAATCTCTCTCTCAAGCGGTTTACATTCTCTCCCTCCATTTTGGTAGACCCAGATCGTGAAAGCGGAGGAGGAAGAGGTTTATGCTCATGTCGGTCGCGCCAGAGAAATCGTCTCGTGTCCCTCATCTTGGCAAGCAAGGCGCACCGGACGGCAATGCGACACCGACGACACAGAGTTCCTACGGCAGATCAACGGTGACTTCCGATGGCAAACCACAGTCGACGACGACGTCAAGGAAGCGGCCTCCTAGCGAAGAAAAGGTAGCACCTCCGACCGGCAGCGGCCATCCTCGGAGATGGCGGCTCGACTTCAACTCCGTTGGCCCATTGTCGTCTACTCCGGAGGTATGTAACACACCATCCAGAATCCATGCATACGACGCACTACCGTACCTAGGCCTATACGGCGCGCTAATTGATTACTCTCTTTCCGTGACCAGATACCAATTAGTCCTATCATTTCTTCGAGGACACCGTTGCAACTCGCGGGTGTCGTGAGCAAACTCTCAGTAGCAAGAAAGGAAAGCCTACGGTCATTGGGATTCGAGTGCTTGCTACACATGCCCAATATATCCCTAGATCGTGCCCTGCTGATGTCTCTTGTCAACAAGTACGAGCCAGATAAAAAAGCTTTCAGAATTGGTGACAAGCTGATCCGGTTAATGCCATCAGATGTGAAGGACATCGTATGTCTACCAATCGAAGGAAAAGGGGTCAAGATGGATTGCAACTACAATGAAACTCTGCTTACCCAACACGGAAGTGCAAAGAACAGATTTTAACTAACAGAAATTGAAGAAAGGCTCCTACAAAGTGATGGTCCTGGAGATACATTATTCCTTTGTGACTTTTTCCTGTACTGCCACAAGGTGTTGTTTGCACCCGATATGTATCCGTGTATTCCAGTCAACGTCTTGCAGCTAGTGGAGAAAGTGGAAGAGATACCTTCCAAGAACTGGGGTGTTTACATGCTCAATCATCTGCATAATTGTTTTGCTACATTCAGAAATGGAGTGAGAGAAGAACTTGGAAAGACACATATCCTTCAAGGAAACCTACTATTTCTGCAGGTAAATGATATTATCAATATCTGATCGATGACATGAAACATCAAGATGCTTAAACTCAATTCTTCATTGTATGCAGCTCTAGTACTTTGAACATGTTCATGTGGATAAAAACGAAATCTATCCTAAATGACGTCAATACCCACTAATGCGACATTGGACAAAACAATTAACAGAGGACCGACTCATGATGGAACAACAACATACACAAAAAAGAGAGGCAAATTCCTTGCAATTATTGTTGTCATCCATGCATATAGAGAGTTTCATTCTATATATCCATTTTGTGACTCGTGTTTATATATGTCCCGTTCTTGCAAAAGGTATTCAAGAAGCTTCGAGACTACCGCGATACATCAAAAACCACTGAAAACGAGACCGGTAATGGCCCTCGGGACAGATCAACCAACAACACTACTAGTCCACAAACCCCATCAGTTCTCCCCTTAAACAACAATGCTGGAGTTGGTGATGATGATGTAAGCCTAGACTACATCCATTTAATGAACCAGTTTAGAATTATTTCTTCGCCATGATTCACTCCATTGCATTGTTGTTACAGGCGTATCTCCTAGGCATACAAAGTCAGATTGCCATTGATTTACATCTGGAGCAGATGTACAAGTCCAGAGTAACTAGTGTACGTGTGGATTTCACAACTGCATCTTTATTTAATTGCATGTCTTTGTTACTTGACATATGTTGCTCACACAGGGCATCCTTGAACTTTTCGACACATTCTCAACTGCAGTACCCACCGATATAATCGATACAATTGGCAGGTAAAAGTCCTCGTTATTCCAGTATTTCACATGGGCAATGAAAGCATATGTTAAGCATGTACAAACCACCTTTACCACAAGCTTACACTATTCAACGGTCTTGCAGTGCCAGGAGAATATAAATGACCATGGGTAGATGACATTATCAAATGTAAACAGGGCAAAAGCATATGGAAATCTCCATTCTGGAGATGGTGACTACGTGTTGACTACTACGGATGAAGAGGTTTTAAGCTTCCTCACAAAAAGTTATAAAGAAGCAACTGTCCTTGTTATCCATGGTGTACATTTTCGGGTCAGTACTCTACTGCCTAATGCTACTAGTACTAAAGAATGGATCTCAGGTGAAACCAATCGAGCAGCTGGGCAAGTGAGTGCAGATAAATTTATATGTTTCTGGAATCCATGCATATTATTCCTAAGTTATAGATCAGGTTATGAATCATCACATGGCTAATTGTTTAAGTTACTTTAACCATGTTTCCTGTAGATAATGGATGCTTTTGCTTTTATAGTCGGCATAGGAAATGAAAGGGTGGCTTGTTGACGCCAATATAACGGAAGTGGTCTTAGCAAAAGAAAAGGGAAAGAAAGGAACATATGAGAGACAAAAGAAGATGGTATCTGTAGGGGAAAGTTTGCTCACACGAGACATGGTGTATTTTCTCGTTATCTTCCCTACTTTTTTCGCTTATTCTTGCACCTGATATATAGTACCAACATTTGCATTAACCTATATGAGAACCTATATCCATCTCAGGTTTATATTCCTGTACACATTGAAGGTCATCATTGGGCTCTTCTTGTGTTCAATATTACCAAAAAGAAGGTTCAAGTACTGGACCCGTTAATCTTCAGTGATGATATTTGGCAATTGAGCCAAGTAGTATCATTGGTGAGCATCAAATACATTATTACTCATCTAGTCAGCAATTTCCCCACGTGTATCTTTGTTGTTTAGACAGAATCAGTTCAGTGTTGCATTGATGCTCACATTTCAAAAAGTGGACGTAGCCATGGACAAATTGAAGTCAAAAAGTGGAAGGTAGTTTATCATAAGAATATACCAACACCACAAGATAGGTAAGCTACAGTACTGTCCTAGTGCAGCCATGTGCAGTCCATGCATGTAGACCTGGATTAACAATACATACATCCTTAGCTCAACTTGCAGCACTTATGTCATAAAGTACATGATGCACTGGAACGGGGATACCCTTAATGAGTCGTTTACTTCGGTACGTCTGCTTGTGCTTGCACCCTGAATGTTATGATATACAAATGGAGTAAAACTTATATATCAGTCCTGTGGACATTTGTTACCTTAGGATGAATTGGATGTATTTCAGAAGAAGGTTTGCTTAGATTGATGCTCTCCGTGCATAACACATTTGAAGGGCGATATTCGTACAGCGTACCTATTGCGATTGGTGTATATATTTAAAATGATATTTAATGTCCAACGTATAATTCATGTTTTGTGAATCTGACATCCATTTTTTTCCTTTTTGTATAGGATTCTGATGTTCCAGGATTTTCATTAGTAGAAGAACAATCATGTGAAGCGCAAACAGAAAAAGTACAATCTTTCCAAGAAGAAAAGAAAATAAACAATCCAGGAGATCTAGTTGCGAAAAGAACACAGTCTCAAACGAAGATGACTACACAACTAATGTATGATTCCATGTCAACACTACCAACATCCACTTCGAAGAGGAAGAAGTGTGGGCGGCCACGGAAAAAAACCACGACCTAGTTGGATAGTGGGGCAATTTCAAAGAGGAGAAACCGCTAGGTATTATGTGATTTCTTGGTCTCTTATCTGGTCAACGCCGGCCATGATCCGCGCTGGAAAGGGAATGACGTACAGGTGAAGCAAATCCATATCCATAAGTGCAACAATAGAGTAGTGATTACAAATTTAAAGGGATCGATGGTTGGGAATTGATCACGTTGACAGAGAGCGGGTACTCGAGGCGAGAACTCACCGAAACCACCAGGACGTTGGTCGATCATCGGGGATCGGAGAACCAGATCACGGGGGGACGGCGACGTTTAGGGTAGTATGGCCAAGGGCGAGAGAGGACAAAGCATCAATCTGATGGCCCGAACCTGTATAAATCCTTGTGTCTTTGTGTTCCTGTGTTACCATCTTGCTCTTGATTCCGCTACCCGGCCCCTCCACACAATCTACCACCATCGTCTACCCCATACGGAGTATACTTTAGCCGACCTGTGGTTTGGTTACACACTACTTGTACTCCCTCCGTACTCCGTAGACACCATGGCTCGTGCGTAACCACCTAGGCGAGGGTTATGCAGGTTCGACACGACCCAGTCGGTGTCGGTGGTGTTGCAGGAGCAGGAGCCGTGCAGCATGGATGGTGCGTAACCAAACGGGTGTAGGTTACTCGCAGAATCGACAGGACAGGATGCACATCATGGATGGTGCGTAACCAGGTCTACGTGCGTAACCCAGTTGGTGTTGCAGGAGCCACGCAGAATAGATGGTGTGTAACCCTGCCGACCGGGGGCAGGAGCCAATGAACTGGGGGTTCGACACGACACGACCCGCCTTGTTGCGCGACAACCGCGATGCTACGTGCGTAACCCAGGAGGTTATCACAGAAACCTGCACCGCGTCGGTACACATGACACACCCCGTCATGAAGGTGCGTAACCTAGTGCGTGCTCAACCGCAGAGTCGGTGTTGCATCAAGCTGCATGGAAAAAAATTTCGTTCAGGGAATCTTTCATGCATGAAGTACTAAATTTCGTCTCGTGATTTTGCACGGAGTTGTGAAAATAGTTTTGCAAACTGACTTTATTTAATACTCCCTCCATTCTTTTATATAAGCATTTCTAAGGTACAAAATTTGTGTCTAAATATAAGCATTCCTAGGGATAGGACAAAATTAAATGGGGTTGGTGGGTAGGTAAAGAGTTGGTGGGTAGTGTAAAATAAGGTGTATAGATGTCATTTCCTTCCATAGTTATTTGTTGAGTTTGAACCCTTGGAATGCTTATATAAAGGAACGGAGGGGCCGCCGTCGCCTCCTTGATCCCCTCCCACCTCCTCTGCCCCCGCCACCAGCGACCTCCCTCTCCCCTCGGCAGGCCCGAATCCGGTGCGTGGCGACCTCTCCCTCGGGGATTCCGACGGTGACGCGGGGTGGTGGGGACCGCGGCGGAGCAGGAGGCAGCCTCCCCGGAGAGGGCGCAAGGCGAGATCCGTCCCCGACGGGCGGAGCAGGGGCGCGAGGCGAGGCGGGAGGAACATCAGCGCGACCTCCCTCCTCTGCCCTCTTCCTCCCATCGAGATCCGGTGCGGAGAAGCTCAAAGCACAATGCCAAATCTTCTTTACTTCTTTGCCTGTACAAAGCTATTCCAAATCCAATCTGCTTCTGTAATAATACCCTCATAATATTGTAGAGGCGATATGCACTTCTTGACAAATTTTTGGATTAAGTCGGATTTGAATTTAATTTTCTTTAGCACTATAGCCTTCACAGCTTCCTTTGAAACCTAGGTTTAAGATACCAGAGCCTTCAAAGAAAGCTGTGAAGGCTGTAGTGCTGAAGAAAAATTAAATTAAAATCCGACTTACTCAAAAACATTTTCAAGAAGGGTGTGTCGCCTCTACAATATTACGAGGTATTATTACAGAAGCAGATTGGAACAGCTTTGTCCAGCCAAAGAAGTCAGAAGAATTTTAGAACTGTCGCAAAGAGCAGAGTAGCCGGGTACAAGTGAGGTGGGAAGATACCACACCTCCAGCTACAGGTGAAACCGTATCCAAAAACCCTAGGTACGAGGAGGTGCTCCAGCGCACTGTAAGATAACAAAATGACACACTAATGTTGTTCATCGACCAGTACTTATAAGCAAGTTACTAACAACATATTGTACCCTTGCAGCATAAGTTTCCTCTGAACATTCACAGAGCCGGTGTCCTTCGCCAAACCAGGAAGATGTGGTAACCAAAGCCCTGGGAAACAAGGATCAAGATGGGTGTTAGGAATAAACTCGTGTTTAGGTTTTTACTCTGTTTTCAGTTGGGCTTTTTGTTAGATTGTGGGGCGTTACGGATCAGAGCCGCGTCTTGTCCAACGGCTTTCCAATACAAAGTGATTAGAAGCTCCTGCTCAACATCCCAATTCAGAACCCATAGAATTTGTTGTTTTTGGCCGGAGGAACCACCCTTCGCCTCCAGGTACCTGACCTTTCTAGTGCTTCACGGCATACTATTCACCATCTCGCATCACCATGGTTACGTACCACTCAGGCTTCACGGTGCAGGTAACACCGTCTCACAGGTATCGGGCAACACCATTCATAACGCAGCCCGATACCGGACAGGTTACGCATGCCCTTCAAAGTCTGCTTATCCCGGGGAGGTTGCAATACACTAATACGCACCATGACCCATGCGTAACCACAGGTTACGCATGTAAAACCCAGGTTGCACCAAGCCTCTATATTGTTTGTTCCTGCAACCAGGCTCTGTAGGTTTCACCAGTAGGTAGCACGCAGCCAGGCTGCATTATTCCTGCAACACCGACTGCGTTAGGCACAAATAGGCTTCAGATATATGCATAACCTGACCCATGCTGCATCCGGTGGTGTCGATTCTGCACGTTACCTGCACCAGCTGCTCGGTTACGCACCATCCAGGCTGCAACTGCCTGGAATACGCATGCGCACCTATATGCTCCAGATGTATGCGTAACCTGAACCCGCTCGGACACACACGGACTCTGTTACGCACCTTCATGCTGCAACACCGACGGGGTGGTGTCGCTTCGTCGCACAACCTGCATCCGGTCGTGTCTATCCTGCGCGTCACCTGCACCAGCTTTGGTGACGCATGGTTCGGCGACGCACCATCCGTTCTACATGGCGCGTGCAACACTGACTGGGTTAGGCACGGTGTCGGTTACGCACCGTCCGTGCCGCTTGATGCAACACCGACTTGGTTACATGGTGGAACACTGACTGTGTTACGTAGAGTGTCGGTTACGCAAAAACCACGCTGTATCCTCTATCGTGTCATTTCATCGTGTAACCTTGAGCCGATAAGGTTACGCAAAATCCACGCTGCATCCGGTCGTCTCGAATCTGCGCGTAACCTTTGCAGGTTACGCACTATTCGTGCTGCTTGATGCAACACCACCGACTGTCTCGTGTCGAATCAGCACGTAAGCTGCACAGGTTTCGCTCCGTACGTGCTGCTTCAGCAGCAACACCGACTCAATTAAGCACGGACTAGGTTACGCACCTTTAAGACGGCTGGCTGCATGGTGCAACACTGATTGCGCTACTCACAGCGACGGTTACGTACGCATGGTGCAACCCCCAGCAAATCTGTACCCTCTAGGTTACGCACCATCCATGCTGCATGCAACACCGTCAAGCAGGTGCAGGCAGCACTGATAGTGCTTAACCAAACGGGTGTAGGTTACTCACAGGATCGACAGGACCGGATGCAGTAGGGATGGTGCGGAACCCTCGGCTGGGTGCAGGTGCCCTGGATGCCGACTTCTTGGCAATGCACCCCGAAGGCCACAAAACAAATCAACTTTATATGGCACTCCCTCCATTCTCTTTTGATAGGAATACTCCGTATTTCCAAAAATCAGATTTTTTACAAATGATAGTCCTATTTGCCATTGGAGTGGGCCGTGGCAATAAATGGCACAGATAACAATGAGTATCATGAGTAGATTGCCATTTGACATAAGAGAAGTTTAAGACTACTGGCTGCATGGTGCAACACTGGCTGGGTTACGCACGGGGTCTGTTACGCAAATCGGTCGTGTCGATCCTGCGCCTCACCTGCATCCGGTCGTGTCGGTTCTATGCATCACCTCAGCTCGGTTACGCACGGTTCGGCTACGCACCATCCGTCCTGCATGGCGTGTGCAACACCGACTAGGTCGTGTCGATTCAGCGCGTACGCACCATCCATTCTGCTTGATGCAACACCACTGGTTCCAGATGTATGCGTAACCTGAACCCGCTCGTACCCGCACGGACTCGGTTACGCACCTTGATGCTGCAACACCGACTGGGTGGTGCCGATTCGGCGCGTAACCTGCATCCGGTCGTGTTGATCCTACGCGTCACCTGCAATGCACCAGCTTCGGTTATGCACGATTCGGCTACGCACCATCCGTTCTTCATGGCGCATGCATCACCCCTACCCTTGCGTCGTGCCTCCCCGCGCCGCCACCACCACTCCCGCCACGCGATTCCATCGCGCCGCGGTTGCAACCCCCCATTCAGTCCCTGCCGCCCTTGCCCATTCGTCGCCGGCGGTCGTCCTTAACACGTCTCGTCAGAGCTGGGCATATCGAGATGCTCAGCAACAAGGCAGCGACGTCGGGCCAGCTGCGCCCTGTGATCCCCATCGTCCTCCCCGGCGATCGGTAAGCTTCCCCAGATCCGCGGGCGCCTCACTCCTGCCTCACGCTCACGGCTCATCCCCTCACCTCCTGCTCCTCCCATCCGTTCGCAGCGGCAAGAGACAGAGGAGCGCGGTGGCGGTTCCTCTGCAGCTCGGCGATGTCCTGGTGGAGATCCTCTCCCGCGTCCCCGCCAAATCCCTCTGCCGTTTAAAGTGCGTCTCCCAGGCCTGGCGCGACCTCATCACCGACCGCCTCCGCTGCAAGAAGCTGCCACAAACCCTCGAAGGTTTCTTCGTCAATACCGACCTTGTGCCCGGTATTGACCGTGATGGTGACGGCTCGGATGGCGTCGTCGGGCACTTCATCAACACGTTTGGTAGATACATTCCTGAGAGACATGGGTACCCATGGGTCCCCACCAGCCAGGGTCCCAGGGGCCCCTGACAAGTGGACCCGACCTGCCAGAAGACCCGTCGACCTGACAAGTGGGCCCAGCGACCTGATCAGGATCCTGGAAGACCCGCGAAGCCTTGGCGTGCAAGTCAAGACACGGTGACCTGGCGCACCGCCTCCTGTGGACTCCGCGTATCGCGGGACGTTCCGTGTAATTCGGGAGATAAGCTTCCCACAGTTGTAACCGACCCCGACACGGGTCAACCGACCTGCGCATGCAAACCCTGGCCCGTCCTCCCCATACAAGGCGGCCTAGGGCTCCATGCACAAGGACAACTCATCTTCATCCTCGCATAATCCACCATAACTGGAGGTAGGGTTTTACTCTCCGGAGGCCTGAACCAGTATAAACCCTTGTCTCCCTGTCCTTCCCCGCCATACTCGCCTAGCTCCATGTGCACCACGTGCATAACCACCTACGCTCTTAGGTCCTGATCCTCCATTAACCTGCAAACCACTAGGGCAACCCCCTAGCGGATCTGTCCAGGTCTCACCCCCTGATAGTTGGCGTGCTAGGTAGGGGTGATTGGGAACTCGCTGTGCAGCATGGTGGCCCAAACTGGCGTCGTCTTCCCGGCGAGCATGGCGGCCTTCCTCGCCGACCCCGTGGAGATCTGCTTTGGATCTTTCACGGCGACCTCACCTACTCCAGCAGCTTCGACTCTCCCAACGACCTCCGAGAAGGTCGTCACGGCGTCCGCCGTCATCCCTGTTCCCGATCTAGTATCAGAGACCCACCCACCCAAACCCTGTGACCTTATCCAGGGGATGGAAGACGTCATCGGCTCCATGAGGGAAACCTTGGAGATCTGCGAATGAGCTCAACGCTCGGCGCAGACAGCGCTACGCCACGACACATTTCCCTTCGGCTTGAAGTCCGCGCCCGGCCTTCGCCTGAGCCAACTCTCCACACCTCCTCAGATCCAATCTGGGCGGCGACCTTCGCGCGACCCAAGGCCTACGCCTGGCGCTCAGCGTGACCCCCTCGACATGCCCAGCACTTGCCACAAGGGTGCAAAGCACACCCTCCGCGGGTGCCGCCTGCGGAAGTAGATCGACAATGAGCTCCCTCGTCAAGCTAAGCGACCTACCCAGTCTCCGGACTGCGGGAAGTTCCAGAAGGTCCGGGTTCGTATCTCCCCGAACGACCCAGAAGTCATCCTCCGTCAGGTGATGGTGATCTCGGAGAACGAGCCACCACGCGCGGGTGCGACCAACTCCTAGGAGGCGGCCCGTATCCTGGCAAACACCCGCCGTGCTGAGCGACATGCAGAAGAGTAGCGGCGCGCCTTGCCCTGCACTCGTGACCTGCGCCTCGAGTTCGAGGAAGCCGGGATCCCGACCTTCAACAGCTCCCAGGCCAACCTGGGTGCGGCCATTAGTCAAGTCCAGCAAGTCCAGATGCCTGAAGCTGAGCAGGCCCTCGCGTACCTCCGGGTTGCCAACGCCCTGGTGGAAGAGAAGAGCGCGGCTTCCAGGTCCGCCGCGTCGTCCTCGACCCGCCACTCGCACAGTCGATCACATCGACCTGTGCGTAGCCAACTCTCCCCCGTCCGGGAGGAGGTCACTCAGCACAACCCCGAGCAACCCGCTCAGCAGCCCGCTGCTGCCCGAGACCTTCACGTCAACCTTGACGCCAACTGGCGTGCTCGTGATGCCAGCACCGTCGTCGACCAACGCCACCGGGAGCGCGAGGAGTGCGAGCTTCGCCACCGCCTGGACTACGACCGCGAATACGGTGCACCCGGGGGCGTTCACCGCATCATGGAGCGCGAGCTCCGTGATCAACATGAAATCGAGAACCAGCGGCGTGCCAAGTATGACGTCGACCACGGCGACCCCGCCGTCGTCCAGTATGATCGGGATTGGCAGCCACGTTCCCAGGTTGTCATCTCGGAGCACAGCGTCCACTCCGCGTCACGAGATGCCGCTCTGGTAAGAGGCACCAGCGACGACCTAGCGTTCAACACCTTCCCAGCGCTGGATGCCCACTTCAAAAGGGTGGAGTACCCCAACAACTTCAAGCCCAACATCATGCCGTATGATGGGCGCTCCGACCCCAACATCTGGCTGTCGACCTACTACGTCGCCGTCAAGGCGGCCGGCGGTGACTTCGACCACATGACGGCCTACTTCCCACTGGTTATGGGCAAGGCCCCTTCGCTCTGGCTCAACAACCTTGCGCCTGGCAGTATCAAGACCTGGGCCAACCTATCCCAGGCTTTCACATCGAACTTCCAGGCGACCTACGATCGCCCTGGGAACGCCTTCAGCCTGGGGCGGGTCGTGTAGAAGCCTAAGGAGCGGCTCCGTGACTACAATACTCAGTTCTTCGAGAACCGGAACGAGTGCGTTGGCATCAGGGACGACCAGATCGTCGACAGCTACAAGAAAGGCATCAAAGATCGCAAGGTCTTTGAGAAAATCCATGAGGCTGGCCCGACCAACGTCAAAGAGCTCATGGTCATCGTCAACAAGCTGATGGACACAGAAGACGTGCTCCAGAATCAGTTCGACACTGATAATGCTGGTGCATCTGGCACTGCAGCAGACAAGCTCCACAAGCGACCTTCCGAGGTCCTGGCAGCCGAAGGGCGGCGAGGTTCGTCCTTCAACCAAGTGGAGTTCGACCTGACGCTCGACAGCATCTGCGGGTTCCATAAGGGGGCCACCCACACTCTCCGTGAGTGCTCCCAGTTCAAGAGGGCCTTCAGCACCTCCGCGGATCCCAAGCGACCCAGGAACGACAGCGGGCGACGCGACAACTGCCCCTACAACAACAACTACCGCCGTGATGACCGGCGAGGCCGGCGCGACAACCGCCGCGATGACCGGTATGATGATCGCCGCGAGCCACCTCATAGCGACCCGCCTCGCAATGACCCTGCTCCAGCAGCTGCTCGCGACGAGACGAACCTGCCCCCTCTACCAGTGTCAGGCAACCCCAATGGGCCTTTCCAGGCTGCAACCCGCGCGATCAACATGATCGTTGGCGGAATCAAGTCCAGCGCTAGCATGAGGCACTACCAGAAAGACAAGCGCGACGTCCACCTCGTCCACACTCATCCAATCGTGCCCCTACGATGGTCTGAGTAGCCGATCACGTTCTCCAGAGCTGATAACTGGGTCCATATCCTAGACCCCGGGTCCTACCCGCTCGTTGTTGAGCCCACAGTGGATGGAGCCCTGCTCTCCCAAACCCTGATCGACAGAGGTAGTGGGCTCAACATCATCTTTGTTGATACCCTCAAGAAGATGGGCTTCGACTTCAACAAGATGACGAAGTGCGACGAGCCTTTCTATGGCATCGTCCCCGGGAAGGCGGCCCAACCCCTGGGTCGAGTCTCCCTCCCGGTGACTTTTGGTACGAAGGCGAACTTCCGCACAGAGTACCTCAACTTCGAGGTCGCCAACTTCAAGTCCTCCTACCACGCGATCCTAGGTCGCCCAATGCTGGCCAGATTCATGGCCATCCCGCACTACACCTACTTGGTGTTGAAGATGCCGGCTCCGCGAGGGGTCCTCTCCGTCAAAGGGGACCTCGTCATCTCCTTCAGGTGCAACACGGAGGCCCTCGACCGTGCTGCGACCTCCGCCACTGCCGAGGCCTCCGCGGTCTTGGTGGCTGAGGCCGAAAAAGTCGACCCTGTCGACCAGTCTGTCCCGGAGCAGAAGCGCACCGAAACCGCCCTAGACGCGGCCCCATCGACGAAGAAGGTCTGCCTCGGCCTTGCCGACCCAGAGAAGATGGTGGTGATCGGTGATGGGCTCGACCCCAAATAGGAACTCGCGCTCACCAGCTTCCTCTGGGATAATGCCGACATATTCACTTGGAGTCCATCGGATATGCCAGGTGTTCCTAGGGAGCTGGCTGAGCATGCCTTGGATGTAAGCAAGACGGCGAAGCCTGTCAAGCAGAAGCTTCGCCACTTTGCGAAAGATCGCAAGGACGTCATTAGGGTGGAGCTAATAAAGCTCCTACCTTCCGGATTTATCCGAGAGTGTAAAAACCCTGTTTGGCTCGCCAACCCGGTTCTTGTACCAAAGAAAAGCGGTTAATGGAGAATGTGTATCGATTACACTGATTTCAACAGGCACTGCCCTAAGGACCCCTTCCCTCTTCCGCGTATCGACCAGGTCGTGGACTCCACGGCCGGAAGCGTTCTTCTATGCTTCCTCGACTGCTACTCAGGGTATCACCAGATAGCCCTGAAGGTCTCCGACCAAGACAAGACGGCGTTCATAACGCCCCATGGCATCTACTGCTATACGGCTATGACCTTCGGCCTCAAGAACGCGGGTGCGACCTATCAAAAGGCCATCCAGAACTGTCTGGCCAGCCAGATCAGTAAGAACGTAGAAGCCTAAGTCGATGACGTGGTCGTCAAGACCACTCACGAGGACAAGCTCATAGCTGACCTCGCGGAGACCTTCGCCAACCTCCGCACTTACCGCTGGAAACTCAATCCAGAGAAGTGCGTCTTCGGTGTCCCGTCCGGCAAGCTCCTCGGCTTCATGGTCAGCAACCGGGGCATCGAAGCCAACCCTACCAAGGTGGATGCCATCCTCAAGATGAAGCGACCTATAGGCAAGAAGGACGTCATGAAGCTCACAGGCATGATGGCGGCCTTAGGCCGATTCATTAGCAAGCTCGGAGAAAAAGGCTTGCCCTTCTTCAAGCTGCTAAAAAAAGGCGGACAAGTTCGCCTAAACCGAGGAGGCGGACCAAGCTCTTGAGCAACTCCAGACCTTCCTCACGACGCCCCCGGTGATGGTGCCCCCGGCGCCTAAGGAGCCCTTACTGCTCTACATCTCGGCGACCACCCTCGTGGTCAGCGCTGTCTTGGTAGCTGAGCGACCTGAAGAGGGGCGACCTTACCCCGTCCAGTGACCTATCTACTACGTCAGCGAGGTCCTGTCTGACAGCAAGACCAGGTACAGCCTACCCCAGAAGATGCTCTATGCGCTTCTCATGACTTCGCGAAAGCTCCGGCACTACTTCCAATCCCACAAGATCAAGGTCGTCTCGGCCTTTCCCCTTGGCGAGATCCTACAGAGTCGTGACACCTCTGGGTGCGTCGTCAAGTGGTCTATCGAACTAGGTGAGTTCGACCTGGAGTTCTGCCCCAGGCAGGCCATCAAGTCCCAAGTCATCGCAGACTTCGTCTCGGAGTGGACAGAGATCCAGCAGCCTCCACCGCCGGAGCGACCTGAGCATTGGAAGATGTACTTCGACGGTTCCCTGAACCTCGAAGGAGCAGGCGCGGGCATCTTGTTCATCTCCCCTAAGGACCACTACCTCAAGTACGTCCTACAGATCAACTACAAGGCGTCCAACAATGGCGCCGAATACGAGGCCCTCATCCACGGGCTTCGCATCGCTGTCTCCCTCGGGATCAAGCGCCTCCTGGCCTATGGTGATTCCAAGGTCGTCATCGACCAAGTTAGCAAGGACTCCGAAGCTAGGAAGGATACGATGGATGCATACTGTGCTGAGGTGCGCAAGCTCGAACGTCACTTCGAAGGGCTCGAGTTCCACCACGTCTGCCGCAACAATAATGTCACTGCGGACGTCCTCTCCAAACTTGGCTCCAATCGCGCAATGGTTCCGACCGGCGTGTTTGTCCAGGACCTATGCAAGCCGTCCATCAAGCTCATCCCCGACCCAGAGTCGCCTGATGATGAGCTTACCTCGCCTAAAGGTTGCGAGATCCTGATGATCGACGCAGAAGATGACTGGCGCCTCGATTTCATTGCCTTCCTCCTCGAGCATCGAGTACCTAAGGACAAGGCAGAGCGAGAAAAGATCACGAGGCATAGCGCCAACTACGTCATTGTTGGCCAGGAACTCTACCGGAGGTCCGCCTCCACCGGAGTACTGATGAGGTGCCTCCTCAGATCCGAGGGCCTCAGGCTCTTGGACGAGATCCACGGTGGTGAGTGCGGCAACCATGCCGCCTCTTCCAATCTGGTAGGCAAGGCTTTCAGGTCTGGCTTCTACTGGCCCACGGCCTTCGTCGATGCCTAAGAACTTATACGTCGTTGCAAGGGGTGCCAGTTCTTCGCTAAGCAGCAGCACCTCCCGACTCAGGCCCTCAGGACCATCCCTCCGTCGTGGCCCTTCGCAGTTTGGGGTCTCGATTCTGTGGGACCCTTCAAGACCGCCCCTAGCAGATACAAGCACATACTCGTGGCGGTGGATAAGTTCACCAAGTGGATCGAGGTCCATCCCGTATCCAGCGTCACGTCGAAAGAAGTGGCTAAATTCATCGAGGAGATCACCCATCGCTTCGGGGTGCCAAATAGGATTGTCACCGACCTTGGCACGGCCTTCACAGGAGCCAAATTCTGGGACTTCTGTCAAGACAGCCTGATTGATGTATACTACTCCTCGGTGGCACACGCGCGGTGCAACGGCCAGGTTGAGCGGGCCAACGGCATGGTTCTACAGGCCATAAAAGACCGTATCTTCGACGGCTCAGCGCCTTACGCCACCAGGTGGCTCTCAGAGCTCCCTCACATCCTCTGGGGTCTCAGGACCCAGGTTCGCTTGGCTACAGGGTACTCACCCTTCTTCCTGGTCTACAGATCAGAGGCTATCCTCCCCACCGATGTGGCCTTTGGTGCCCCTCGCATCCAGCACTTTGATGAAGGAGAAGTAGAGCAAACACGTCGCCTCGACCTCGACAGCATCGAGGAACACTGTGTGGCTGCGCTCATGCGCCACACTCGCCACGAGCAGCAGCTACGTCGCTATCACAATCGCAATGTGCGTGAACGTTCCTTCAACGTTGGCGACCTAGTCTAGCGGCGGATCCAGAACACCAAGGATATGCACAAACTCTCTGCACCTTGGGAAGGCCCCTTCATAGTTAAGGAGGTCATTGGACCGGTGACCTATCACCTCTAATGGGCCGATGGCCAGGGTGTTCCTAACCCCTGGAACATCGAGCACTTGCGTCGCTTCTATCCTTAGGAGCCTTGTATCACAACAAAGCTATGTACTCTATCCTTTGTAATTCTATATAAAAATGAAGATTTCTCTTTCAACCTGCTTGTTTTCTATGTACCCCTCCCCTTCGACACGCTCGGGGGCTTGGTTTAAAACCGGACCCCTCACGCTCGGGGGCTTGGCTCTAAGCTCGGCCCTTCACGCTCGGGGGCTTGGCTCTGCCAACCTAAGGGTCGCCCGACCTGGGGTTTCTACCTTTCTCTTTACAAGTGTTCCCTTACCACAGCTTCTTATGCATTTTATAAGTATTCCTAGGTCATGGGGTTGCTTGACCTTGGGTCCCTAACCCCCTCCGCGTGCTGGCCGCACTTAAGCCTCCAGCGTCGAGCTGTGTGGTCGGCAAGCCGTTCCTCCACTGAGTTGGGTTAGCGGAGGAAAAGGGGTCTCGCAACTTCGTATTCGGCAAAAGCAGCGACTACTACCACGGGAATGAGACGGGTGTCACTGTCGACGTATGTACTCACAACTGCATGGTTCATAAATGTTCAGTTTTTTTTGCAACCAAAGTTTTATTTTATATTATTTATGCTTATGTCAGGAAAATTCAAAATTCCTTACAAAATACAACATTGGCACCCCACTGAATCACGGAAATTATTCGCAGGTAAAAGTTCTGTTTATGCCAGTATTTTTTGATACGCTAGTATTTTTTGATACGCCAGTATTTCAGAATTGCATTTCCTATTTTTATTATTAAAGTTGTTGTGCTGACAGGACATTTATAAATTCCTTGGCAAATACTCCAACCATGGCACAACACAACACGACATAAATCACAGCCAGGTTAAATTTCTGTTGTCACATTGTTTAAAAGACATGATTCGACTTGTGAATTTCTGAATTTGTATTTTCATAAATATTCTTTTAAGAAATGTTCTGATTCTGACATGACATTCTTACATTAATTGGTAAATACTCTGGCTTGAACACCCAACAGCTTGGCGAAAATGATTGTCAGGTACAATCCCTGCTATACAGCACCAGTAATTGGTCCCAATATATAGAAAATGACATCTCCCTGAATAAGTTTATTTGTCATGACAAAACTAGAAAAATTTGTACACACATCAGGGCAGGCACGAGACGACAAATGTGCACAGTCTTGGAGCATACTCCCCGACCTATGAATATGATGATGACTACAGCCTGAATGCTAAGGATAAAGAAGTTTTAAACTTTGTCCTGAACAGCTGTGAAGATGTAATTGTCGTCAGTATCAATGACATATGTTATAAAAAAGACTGATGGGAATGGCTACTGATAAAAAAGACTGGATCTCCAATAAAGATGGCTGGATGCTTGATGATGTGAGTGCATTTTATTTATGTTTCTGTTTTGCTCTACATGCAATATGTTATAATGATGCATTCTATTTTACCTACTGTACGTCCTAATCTATCACGGTGTCTGAGTGTGACAGGTAATAGATGTATACGTAGTAGTAAGAAAACTACTAAATGAAAAGGTGGCATACGTTAACTCTTTTCTTGTTAGGAAATTACTATCTCCAGAAGAATTGAAATCCTCTCACAATGGTTGGATTGCCAGAACTGGAGAATACTTGTTTAAATGTGCCATGGTCTGTTCTTGATGCTAGCTTCGACACTTGATAGTACACCGCAAGATTATAACAGCATTCCTGCATCTCAGGTATATATCCCTGTAAATGTCAGAGGTAATCATTGGGTTCTTCTTGTGTTCAACATCACGATGAAGGAGGTGCAGGTCCTGAATTCGTTAGTTTGTAATGGAACGTGGGATGGCAAGATGGAACTGTCGCTGGTGAGTACTCTGTATTATGTAGATGTCGTGCAAATGTAGTTAGCTCTTTCAACCATATGCACCTAATTCTTTGCTTCAGGTACAGTCAGTGCAGCAATGCATTGAAATCTACATTTCACAAAGAAATGTGAGTGGATCTTCAGAGATTGATGTCACCCGCCTCCAAAAAAAGATTGATGTCACAAAGTGGGATACCCTACATATTAGAGACATACCAACGCAACAAGACAAGTAAGATATATCGTTGCACTAAAAATATTTACTGTATATACCATTGTATTACGTAACATGTGCATTTTGTAGCTCGTCATGTGGCATCTACGTCATCAAGTACATGATGCATTGGACTGGGAGTACACTTAATGCAACGTTCACCCAAGTCTGTACGCTCGTCCATTTTATTATCATTTCACAATGGATACATTTGTGAATAACACAGTAAGTTTTTGCGGTCATTTGTTAACTTTAATCTGTAAGAACAAATGGATGCATTCAGGAAGAAGATGTGTTGTAGGTTGATTCTCTTTGAACACAACAAGATTCAGAGACAATCTTACAATACTCCTATTCTGGTTGGTGATTAGTTATTCATTTCCTAAGCATATTCGATTACTAGTACCTACTATATGTGAATCGATCTAATCTTAATTCAGATATACTTATTATCCTCTGATCACCTTAGGAAACTGAGGTTGGAGTCTCAAAAGTGGACATTCAAGCACGCACAAATGAAGAGTAATTCACCACCAACATGCTCTTCAAACATCAAGGGTCTACACCTGAGGAAATAACAATGGTGTAGGCAGATGGTTAAGTGCTAATTAAATATGGTTAAGTGCTGATTAGAAAATGGTTCAGTATTCGTTTAAATTAGTGTCAATTCTGCGCGTAACCTACGCTGGCTAGGCTACGAAGCATCCGTGCTGCATGCTGCAACCTGCAACCCCCGACGGGGTCGAGTTGATTTAGCGCGTAGCCTGCATTCGCTCGGTTACCCACCAGTCATGCTGCATTGTTCCTGCAACACCGACTGCGTTAACACTAACTGGGTTACGGACGATGTAGGTTACGCAAAATCCACGATGTACTGTCTTACTGATAAGAAAAAGTGACCAAGTCAGACTGAATTATTTGTTGATTTGTTGGCAAAATAGGTTCACGTTTTTCGAACGAACATCCATCCAAAGTACTCCTCCGTAGTAGGAAACAGAGTCCAGTGATCTTACAACCAAAAAATAGCAGCAAAATCAAATAAGACGGGACCAAACTTAATCAGAAACTACTCCCTCCGTTCTTAAATATATGACGTTTAGGACAACAAATTAGTTCATTTTGAACTAAATTTCTTATCGTAAACGTCATATATTTATGGACAGAGGGAGTAGTAGTTATCATTACAGCAATGCAACACTTGTTATTGTTGGCAATTAGCGTTTCATCCAGTCTGGTTCATCGATGATCATGGGCGCCGCCTTGCCTTCGAGCAGGGACAGGGGCAACATCAGTGGCCGAGCGCCTGGCAACGCAGCCGGTCTGTCGAGCAGGGTCGAGAACGGCCGTGCCCCTAAGCTCTTCTGCACAGTCGGCTGTTGGTATTTCTTAACGTCACCACTATGGCGCCGGGTTAGTATGAGCGTGTAAGAATCACCCGGGTATACTGACGGGTGCGAACGAATCCGCAAGCACACGGATACACCATTGTAGCACTTCACCTCAGGAGTATTCCCAAGGGTATCGAATCCAAGGAACGGTATGGGGGACTCTACGAGTGACTATCCAAGGGAACACAGTCCCTACTGAGGTAGGTGAGTGATGTGAAGTCTCCTGTAGGTTCTCGACTCTAGAGAGGAACAAGCTCGGATAAGATCTCGCTTCGGACACCGGCCCCTCCTGACTATAACAGTTGGTTCACGACAAAGGGTTGCCTACACGATGTATCTGAACGTGGGGGATTTTCAAAGGGTCCAACGGCTGTCACTACCGCGGTCTACCCCAAGACAAACCATGGGATACAGAGCATTCGAAGGATAACTAGCAATTTAGACACCACGTCTACACCACCGACTACTACTATAGCACAGCTACGTCTGACGTCCCGTAGAAACACTATGGCACTCCGTATAAATACGAAGCGACGAACCCGCGAGGTTGAGCTAGACCTTACTCGTCACTGAATCGATTCGCGCGAGGAGATATGATTGATACTTGGTCTAAATCAGATATGCATGAGCTCACTATATTCTAATAGACAGGCAATCATACAAATGAGATGGAAACTTATGCGATGATAACAGAAGATCTAGGGTCGTGTTCGTGAAGAACACGAGCCTCTAACTTATGAACAAACGCAAAAGTATGAATTACTTGCTCGTCAACTAGATCGAGGAGGCACGTTCATGAAGAAGATGAGCCTCTAAATGATGAACGAACGAAGAACTCAAGAACAACTCATTCATGCATGAGAGCCACTTTAGTCTAAATAGAAAATACTAAAATACTCACTTTAGTCTAAATGAAGAACATCATCGCTCACGAGGTACAAGGGGATGATGGATGATGAACGGATCATAACCACCTCACCTCTACTCATCCACACACTCCTCTCTACCTAGCACCACCTAGTCTAGATCCTCCACACACACACACTCATGGTGGGGTAAGTTTTCACCTCCACCAAGAGAGAATGAGAGAGGGAGAAAGAGGCAAAGGTGAGAAATGGCTTCAAGTGTGCTTCACCTCTTCTTACCCCCTCTCCTCCTATTTATAGGCTTGTGCAACTGGCGTGAGAGCACCCAAACACCCCGGGGATGGCCTCTAGAACTAATGACTGAGCACCACGTGGAAGCCCCTGAGTGGGCGCCACAAGGTCGGTTCGGCTGACCTGTGGGGTCGGCCGATCCCCTGTGGGCACCACTCGGGGTGTGCTTTCGCGTGGTGGCTGCCCTGTGGGTCCTGAGGTCGGTTCCCAGGGTCCACGTGGTTTGGAAGCGGTTTAGGCACTCTGGTGGGCCATAGGATCCATGTGATACCTGCATGGCGGCTTCTGATTCGCCGAGGCTTCCTTCCTTGGATTGGTGATGTCATGGATCCAGGGGATGCTTGCATGCAGCCTCTCATTGGCTGAGCCCAATTTGCTAGGATCACGAGGGTGTCTTTTCTCTTCATTTCCTATGTTAATCACCCGCATTCAACTTAGCATAGCCACTGGTGGAAATTGTCAGTTTAAACCCCTATTATAGTGTGGATCCTTAGTTCTTATGATAAAATGCAGGGATTGACGGCCCTAAATTAGGTACTTAACAGCAGTCAACATCGGCGCGGCGGGCGCACCTGTCATTAATGGCTGAGCGGCTGGCAACGAGGCATACAACATACTTTCTCGACATGGCAAAGAGGCAAAGCAAAATAACTTAAGTCAACCAAAAGAATCACCAGAAACAACTGTGCGGAGTACTACTCCGTTAACTTCGTCTTGTGAAGCAGAAACTCGCAAGCAGCCAAGAACAAAGCGTTTGTAACCCAAACTCACAAGCACGTAGTGTGGCTCCAGCATAATCTAGACTGGGCAGGTTTCGCATGCCTCTGTATGTCTGTGCGCGTGCGCACTACGCAGTATCCACTCTGCAAAATCCACGCTGCATGGCTCAACACTGACTGGGTTATGCACTGATTGGTTGCGCAAAATCTAGACTGCATCCGGTCGTGTCGATTCTACGCATCACCTGCTCCAGCTCGGTTACGCACGGTTCGGCGACACACCATCCCATGGCGCGTGCATCACCGAGTGGGTTACGCACGCCAGCATCGCGGTTACCGCTGGACACGGCGGGTGTGTCGACTAAGCGCGTAACCTGCAAGGTCTCGGTTACGCAGGTGCCATTCAGCGGGCTGCGCACTAGAGAATTCCATGGACGACGCGTCAGCAGCCTCCCCCCCGGCGCGGGCTTCGCTTCGGGGAGAAGCAAACTGCGGCGAGGGCAGGCCGCTTTGGGCCACGCGGTGCACCATCATTATTACGATTGACGACGGGACAGGGCCTCCCTCCTCCGCTCCCCTCCCGTCGTGTCGTTCGCAGCCACAGCCACCGCCCGCCCCGAGGAGTAAGCTGGACCCGCTGCGTTACGTGTGCCACGCTGTGCTTCAGCCTAGGTTACGTGGCTTGCTGCCAAGCCAAGGGTTACGCACGGTCACTGTGTCGTGTCGTGTGTACAGCCTTGACGGGACGGGATGGGCCTCCTGCTGCAGGCGCCTCCGCTCCCGTCCCGTCGTGTCGTCCACAGCCACAACAGCGCCGCCAGCCCCGAGGAGTAAGCTGGACACACTGGGTTACGCACAATCCATGACGCACACGCGTACTGCATCCACTCTCCAATTAAGATTATATAAACTATATATATATATATATAAACTATATAATTGGTACCCACTAACGATTTCTCTTGCCTCTCAACGCGCCATGTCATGACCCACTATACGTCATGTCACCATCCAGTATAAACCATGTCAACATCCACCAAGACATGTATTTATGCCTTCGTCGATTTTCTGTGACTAATAGCATGTTGTATTTGCGAGTAGCACGCCATAAAATTCTCGCAGTTGAAATACATGTAGGATCAATCATTTAAGAATGGTTCTCGCTCAACAAAATTAACATGCTTTCATATATATTATTGTTTACAGATAAATATCGTCATGTAATCATTTTGGTGTTTCTACTTTCACATTTCACCTTAAAATTTTGCTTAAAAATTCCCGCAGCAACGCGCGGGGTATCACCTACTAGTTATTAGTTACTCCTACCTCGTCTGTGACATCGCGACGATGATCAATTAAGCTGGACACACTGGGTTACGCATAATCCATGACACACGCGGTGCTTTAGCCTAAGTTACGCGGCTTGCTGCCAAGCCGGGTTACGCACGGTCACTGTGTCGTGTCGTGTGTACAGCCTTGACGGGACGGGACGGGCCTGCTGCTGCAGGCGCCTCCGCTCCCGTTCCGTCGTGTCGTTCACAGCCACAACAGCGCCGCCCGCCCCGAGGAGTAAGCTGGACCCCCTAGTTTATGCACCATCCATGCTGCATGCAACACCATCTCGCAGGTGCAGGCAGCACTGATAGTGCGTAACCGAACGGGTGTAGGTTACTCGCAGGATCGACAGGACCGGATGCAGCAGGGACGGTGCGGAACCCTCAGCTGGGTGCAGGTGCCCTGGATGCCGACTTCTTGGCAACGCACCCCGAAGGCCACAAAACAGATCAACTTTATATGGCAGTCCCTCCATTCCCTTTTGATAGGAATACTCCGTATTTCCAAAAATCAGATTTTTACAAATGATAGTCCTATTTGCCATTGGTGTGGGCCGTGGCAATAAATGGCACAGATAACAATGAGTATCATGAGTAGAATGCCATTTGATAGATGAGAAGTTTAAGACTACAGGCTGCATAGTGCAACACTGGCTGGGTTACGCATGGGGTCTGTTACGCAAATCGGTCGTGTCGATCCTGCGCGTCACCTGCATCCGGTCGTGTCGGTTCTGCGCATCACCTTAGCTCGGTTACGCACGGTTCGGCTACGCAACATCCATTCTGCATGGCGCGTGCAACACCGACTGGGTCGTGTCGATTCAGCGCGTACGCACCATCTGTTCTACTTGATGCAACACCACCGGTTCCAGATGTATGTGTAACCTGAACCCTCTCGTACCCGCACGGACTCGGTTATGCACCTTGATGCTGCAACACCGACTGGGTGGTGCCGATTCGGCATGTAACCTGCATCCGGTCGTGTTGATCCTGCGCGTCACCTGCACTGCACCAGCTTCGGTTACGCACGATTCGGCTACGCACCATCCGTTCTTCATGGCATGTGCAACACCGACTGCGTTGTGTCGATTCAACGCGTAACCTGCATAGGTTATGCACCGTCCGTGCTTATTGATGCAACACCGACTGGGTCGGGTCGATTTAGGGCGTACGCATCGTCTGTGCTACTTGATGTAACACCACCGGTTCCAGATGTATGCGTAACCTGAACCCGCTCGTACCCTCACGGACTCGCTTACGCACCTTGATGCTGCAACACCGACTGGGTGGTGCCAATTCAGCGTGTAACCTGCATCTGATCGTGTTGATCCTACGCGTCACCTGCACTACACTAGCTTCAGATACGCACGATTCGGCTTCGCACCATCCGTTCTTCATGGCGCGGCGCATAACATAAGAAATAGGCTTCAGTTGTACTCTGTATGCGTAACCTACACCCACTGGGTTATGCAGCATCAGTGCTGCTGCATGCATAGGGCAACTATGACTGGGTAACGCACAGACTTAGTTACGCACCATTCAGGCAACACCGACTCGCAGGTGCATTGTCACCCCCGATTTTCCGAATCAAACCGAATGCATCTCATATGTGTGCCAGGATCTCAATTTCACACATACGATAGACATAATGAGTGTAATAATAGAAACAAAGCTAAAAAACGTACAAGAAGAGGTTTATTAACTTTTATTACACTCATGGATAGACACGAAGGTCTTTACACGAACATCGATAGCTAAGACGATGAAACTCCGTCTTCAACTCCACAGGCATCTACCTGGGGGAAACGCATCCTCAGAACTCATCGAAGTCACTGAAGTACTCTTCTCCAGTGTTCTCCTCTGAATAGCGGGTAAGCAAGGGTGAGCACACTTATGGTTAGAGCTCAGCAAGTGGGGGGAAAATGCATGGCTAACAAGGATAGGCTAAGAGTTTGCAGCGGTTAGCATTTTAATGTTGGTCAAATTTTATTAGCAAGCACCTATTTACTAGGTGTAAGTTTATACCATCCCAAAAAATTAAGCTTTAGAAAAACATTATCTCAAAACCATATATACATATATGATTTAATTCAATCTTCAAGTTCACTTATCATGTGAGGGTCCAGGCCGCTCTTAACCGTGAGCACGGCTGATCGATCAGTTTTCACTCTGCAGAGATCGTACACTTTACCCACAGTTCGTGTTCCCCATGTTGCCCGGGTTGATCAGACCCTTAAACACTTCTGAGGTGAGTGGCTAGGGGTCCACTATGAAGCCTTTACAAAGATATGCAGAAGACCAACAACCCGCGACAGTTACAGCAGCGGAGCGGACCACAACCCTCCCTAGTGGTCAGCACCTTAGCAAAGGCTGCTATCCCAAAAGAACCGGGCTATACCCCTTCAACTCCAGCCCCCTATGCTCCTTTCGGATAAGGCTGTCAGATAATTCCACACACCTAATTAATTGGCTAAGCCAGAGCCATATGGACTGTGGTTGCACTGTTTTCCTGGGTGGTTATCCATGTTTCCATTAAAACATATGATCTTGTTATTAACCAAAAGCATCATCTTTCACCAAAGTTATCATGATCATCATTCATCATTTTGTAAAATTCCATTTGAACCATCCCAAGGTATAGCAACTAAGCATTTCTACCCAAAACATTTATTTGAAAGGGTTGTTCAGGGTAATGTGGATAAAAATCTAGTCATGTCCTTAAAAAGGTGATTTTCGCATCAATTTATGCATAGCAACATTTAAATGTAAACTTAGTTATCATGCAAGTTGTGTGGGACAAAATAGAATATGCAGGGGAGGAAATCCACTTGCCTTCCTTGCCTACACACTGTGCTTCTTCTTCTTTAAAAAGTTGCTCTTGATCTTCGATTAGTAGCTCAACACCCACTGGTATGATATCTACGCGCACAACAAAAATCATTCAATAAATAAAAACAATACATCAACCATTACAAAAGACTAAAACAAGCCTCTAAAACTGACGGGCTCTGAGAGACGGTCGCATGGACACCAAGAACGCCTAAAACGGATAAAAGACGGAAAAGATATTGCTAAAACAAGGTTTAGGGGCTAGATTGTAAGAAAACATGGGCTCCAGGGGCTTTTCTGCAAGAAACCAGGGAAATAAACATAATTACGTATATAAACCGGAGGTTTATAATGGAAAAAGACAAGAGTGGACCTCGGGCTGGAAAACCTAAGAAGTTCAGGGGTTAAAACGGAAAAACCAGGACTTATCTGTAAGGATCTTTGGAGGTGGGAGGGCATATGTGTGATATTCGAAAGAGAAGGGGCTTTTCTGCAAGATGACCATGGCCGGCCTGGGTTGACCATTATGGTCTGTGTTGACCGGGCGGGGCGGCTGATCCGGACCATTGATTACGGATCAGGCGGCTGTGGCGGCTCGCAGCGCGCAGGCGCGGCGCACGGCCGGCGGACAGCGGCGGCTGGTGGTGACTCGCCGGAGCATGGCCGGAATGGGCCTCCTGTGCATGGAATTTGATGGGGAAATGCCCTACGCGAAGAGGAGAAGGAGGTGGACTCACCCTGGGGCTCGGAACCGCGGTACGAGGGGTGGGGAAGGAGATCGACGGCAGCGGCGGAGCTCCAGCTTGCCTCCTTGGCGCGGCGGTGCTGCGGTGGTGAGGAAGAAAGGAGATGCTCGGGGAGTGGTGCGGAATGAGCAGGGGGTTGTGCCGCCCTTTTATAGGGTAGAGGGGGAAGAGGAGGCGGCACAGAGGCGGTGGGCGGCCGGCCATTATGGCTCGGTGGAGAGCTCGGTGGGGCTCGGTGCGGGGGTTTCAGGAGGGGAGGAGGTGGGGCGGCGCTAGTGTGAATGCGCCGGCGCACTCAGACGGAGAGGGAGGGACGCGGAGGCGAGGGGCGCCGGGGTGGCCGCGGTGGCCGGCGCAACATGGAAGAAGGGGGCGGGGTTGGAGGAGGAAGATGCCCCCGACAGGTGGGACCCGCCTGTCGGTGGGAGGAGGAGAGAGGAGAGGGGCTGGAGCGGGCCGCGGTTGTAGATGGGCCGGGAGAGCTGGTGGGCCGCTCGAGTTCGCTGGGTCGGACGGGGAAAAAAGAAAAGAAGAGGGAAGGAGATGGGCCGCGGGAGGGAGAGGGTTGGGGTTTAGGGGGGTTTCTCTTTTGTTTTTTTTCTTTTCCTTTTTTTTCAACACACAACTAAACAAAACCAAAACAAAACCAATGCATGCACATTCACTTGGGTATTTCTAAATTAATTAAATATTATTTATTACTTTAAGAGCAAATTTAATTAGTCAAAATTATTAAACCCTTAGAAAAAAAATCTATCATGTTTCTATAATTTTTAAACTGATGGAATTTTAGGTTGTGACAAATCCTACCCTGTTAAAAAGAATCTCGTCCTGAGATTCGGAGAGATTGGAAAACAACTGGAGGAGATACAAGCTGATCTTGAACGGTGTTGGGGTACAACCATAGGGCTTGATTCACTTCTCCTTCTTCTTTGGGCTTGTGGTGGCCGCAAACTCAATCCTATCTCCTTGCGGGCTGGTTAAGAGCATCGACTTCTTGGCACACAGAATAATTCCATCATGTTTGCCTAACCAATCCATTCCAAGGATCACATCTATTCCACTGGACGTTAGAACTACTAAGTGAGCTCGAAAATCTATCTCTCCGATTTTAAGATTGACTTGTGGGCATACATGGGTGGATTTCATTTCACCGTTCGGGGAACCAACTAGCAAATGTGTCTTCATAGAACTCATGGGTACATCATGCTTTGCCACAAATTGTTCAGTAATAAATGAATGAGATGCCCCGGAATCAAATAAAACTGTTGCAGGTACAGAGTTGATAAGGAACGTACCAAGCACAACATCTTTGGCTTCTTGGGCTTGCTCAGCTGTAACGTGGTTCACCCTACCACGCATGTAGTTCTGTTGACCTCTGTTACCTTGAAAATTTGGATTCCCGGTGCGTACTTGAGAAGATGGCTGTCCGAATCTCTAACCATTGCCTTTCTGAGGTGTGCGCTGTGGGCAAATACTAGCATAGTGTCCCAATTCTCCGCAGTTAAAACAACCACTAGGTCGAATTGGGGTAGTGTTCCTCACTGGTGCATCTGAACGATTCTGAGAAGGATTTGGAGCACGAGGGGTTATTTGGCTGAAATCTTCAGGTTCTTGATATGAGCGCTGAAACTGTTGATTCTCTTGATAACTTCTTCCTTGTTCACGAGAATAGAACTGAGATCCTTGTGATGAACTGAAACAAGGGCGAGTGTTATGGCTAGATTGTCCCTGAGACCGAAACTTGCGTTTGCTTTCAGCAAATTCTGCACGTTTGCTTTCCAAGCTGATGGCTTTGTCTAGCAAAGTCTGGAAATTAGGAAAAGTATGACTCTGGAGCTGGTAGTTGAGTGGGCCAATGAGACCATCCAGGAAACGTTCTTGCCTCTTCGGATCTGTGTCTACCTCATCTGGAGCATAACGAGATAACTGGGTGAATTTATCCCGATACTCACTAACAGACATGTTGCCTTGCTTCGGAGCTAGAAACTCCTTCTGCTTGAGCTTGATCACACCAGCTGGGATGTGATGTGTACGAAAACAGTCCTAGTACTCCTGCCAGGTGATGGTGTTGGGAGCAGCATGGGCAACGGTATATGCATCCCACCAATCAGCTGCTGCGCCCTCTAGGCGTCCTGCAGCGTACAAGACTTTCTGACAATCAGTGCATTGTACTATATCCAACTTCTTGTTAATAGTCTTGAGCCAATCATCAGCATCAAGAGGTTCCACAGAATGGGAGTAGGTAGGTGGGTGGTGGCTCATGAACTCTCTGTGTTTGTTTGCAAGTGGTGGGGTGCTTGAGGTAGTGGCTGGTTCAGTTGAGCTTGCATGTTCTGAAAAGTAGCAGTGAGTGCTTGCAACAATGTGTCTGGGCTGCTAGGAATTGCTGCATTGCTGGATCCATTGCTGGGTTATGTGGTGGATGTGGTACTGGATTTCGCTGGTTAGCTATGTGAGCACGAATCACAGGCGGAATGTCCTATCCTCCTCCTGACCTGGTGTTTACCATCTGATTGTTAGGGGAAGATATTCAGATAGGAAGTTGAACTGATAAAGAAAATAGAGGCTAAAGATTTAAATTTAAACTAATTATTTTATTAATGCACTTATGGCCATCACTCCATAAAGCATTTCAGACATAACAAAGATCCAAATCAAACATGTTTTCACTCAACAAACATTATTACATCGTTTACGTCCTCACAGGAATGGATCTATCGATCAACTGAAAAAGGTAGGCATCCTGTTCAAGAAGACCGGTTGTGGCGATGGACGAGCCGTAGCGGTGCCTCTTGCGGGGTGGTGACACCGCAATGCAAGAAAACTCGGCAGGCTGTTTTGGTGGATCCCTGTTATCACGCTCGGCTTCCAACCGTGCGATCCTTTCATACGCATCCTTCAGCATCACGTGGGTCTGGTTCAACTCAGTAGTAGCAACCTCCTAGTCGGTGTTGAGTCCTGCAACGACCTGAACAAGGATGTTGATACGATTCTCCCCGGGATATCCAACTTGAACCACTGTATGCTCAGTGCCACTGACGCGTCGAGGAACGTGACGGAAGTCACTGATATTCAGCTCATGGTTGCGCCTGGAACGAAGAGACCATAAAGCTCTTCTTGCAGCATTGCTGACAGAAGCACTATAGGTGGAGTGAGGCGTGGTGGAGTCATGTGCCTTGATCGTTGGGTAGCCTCTGGTAGTTTCCTCAAAAGCTCTGACCTGAACTCGAGTCATGTAGAAGGTACCAAGCGGTGGCTCGGTCCAACTATGGGTGACGTAGAGCGGCTTCACCATGTTTCCCAATTCCCGCAGCGTTTGACGAAGCAGGTAGGGAAAGTAGCCTTGCTCATCCTCCGAGGAATGAATGTGACAGGCCGGATCCCCTTCACGAGGACCGTCGTAGTAGTACTCTTCTGCATCACCGTCGCTGCCATCACTGGGGTTCTCCGCCACTGGCTCAGCCAACAGGGGCAGCTCCATTATGTTGTTTCCGTACGGTTGAAACCCGGCCATCTGATAGAACAAAGCTGAACTCAGAGCAGAATAAAACAAAAGGGTACAATTTTAATAAAAGACAAATAAGATAGATTTTTAGATGCAATTAAGATTTATTTTGAAGAGATGACACGGCTTTCTAGAAAATGAGTCCATATTTCGACCATTTCTATCTAAGGTTGCGTCCTACAGTCAGCATAGCTCTGGTACCACTCTGTCACACCCGATTTTCCGAAGAAAACCGAATGCATCTCATATGTGTGCCAGGATCTCAATTTCACACATACGATAGACATAATGAGTGTAATAATAGAAACAATGCTCAAAAACATACAAGAAGAGGTTTATTAACTTTTATTACACTCATGGATAGACATGAAGGTCTTTACACGAACATCGATAGCTAAAACGATGAAACTCCGTCTTCAACTCCACAAGCATCTGACTGGGGGAAACACATCCTCAGAACTCATCGAAGTTGCTGAAGTACTCTTCTCCAGTGTTCTCCTCTGAACAGTGGGTAAGCAAGGGTGAGCACACTTATGGTTGGAGCTCAGCAAGTGGGGGAAAAATGCAAGGCTATCAAGGATAGGCTAAGAGTTTGCAGCGGTTAGCTTTTTAATGTTGGTCAAATTTTATTAGCAAGCACCTATTTACTAGGTGTCAGTTTATACCATCCCAAAAAATTAAGCTTTAGAAAAACATTATCTCAAAACCATATATACATATATGATTTAATTCAATCTTCAAGTTCACTTATCATGTGAGGGTCCAGGCCGCTCTTAACCGTGAGCACGACTGATCGATCAGTTTTCACTTTACAGAGATCGTACACATTACCCACAGTTCATGTTCCCCATGTTGCCCGGGTTGATCAGACCCTTAAACACTTCTGAGGTGAGTGGCTAGGGGTCCACTACGAAGCCTTTACAAAGATATGCAGAAGACCAACAACCCGCGACAGTTACAGCAGCGGAGCGGACCATAACCCTCCCTAGTGGTCAGCACCTTAGCAAAGGCTGCTACCCCAAAAGAACCAGGCTATACCCCTTCAACTCCGGCCCCCTATGCTCCTTTTGGATAAGGCTGTCAGATAATTCCACACACCTAATTAATTGGCTAAGCCAGAGCCATATGGACTGTGGTTGCACTGTTTTCCTGGGTGGTTCTCCATGTTTCCATTAAAACATATGATCTTGTTATTAACCAAAAGCATCATCTTTCACCAAAGTTATTATGATCATCATTCATCATTTTGTAAAATTCCATTTGAACCATCCCAAGCTATAGAAACTAAGCATTTCTACCCAAAACATTTATTTGAAAGGGTTGTTCAGGGTAATGGGGATAAAAATATAGTCATGTCCTTAAAAAGGTGATTTTCCCATCAATTTATGCATAGCAACATTTAAATGTAAACTTAGTTATCATGCAAGTTGTGTGGGACAAAATAGAATATGCAGGGGAGGAAATCCACTTGCCTTCCTTGCCTACACACTGTGCTTCTTCTTCTTTAAAAAGTTGCTCTTGATCTTCGATCGGTAGCCCAACACCCACTGGTACGATATCTACGTGCACAACAAAAATCATTCAATAAATAAAAACAATACATCAAACATTACTAAAGACTAAAACAAGCCTCTAAAACTGACGGGCTCTGAGAGACGGTCGCATGGACACCAAGAACGCCTAAAACGGATAAAAGACGGAAAAGATATGGCTAAAACAAGGTTTAGGGGTTAGATTGTAAGAAAACTTGGGCTCCAGGGGCTTTTCTGCAAGAAACGAGGGACCTAAACATAATTACATATATAAACTAGAGGTTTATAATGTAAAAAGACAAGATTGGACCTCGGGCTGGAAAACCTAAGAAGGTCAGGGGTTAAAACGGAAAAACCAGGACTTATCTGTAAGGATCTTTGGAGGTGGGAGGGCATATGTGTGATATTCGAAAGAGAAGGGGCTTTTTGCAAGATGACCACGGCCAGCCTGGGGTTGACTGTTATGGTCTGTGTTGACCGGGCGGGGCGGCTGATCCGGACTGTTGATCGCGGATCAGGTGGCTGCGGCGGCTCGCAGCGCGCAGGCGCGGCGCACGGCCGGCGGACGGCGGCGGCCGGTGGTGACTCGCCAGAGGACGGCCGGAATTGACCTCCCGTGCACGGAATTCGACGGGGAAAAGCCCTACGTGAAGAGGATACGGAGGTGGACTCACCCTGGGGCTCGGAACCGCGGAAGGAGGGGCGGGGAAGGAGATCGACAGCGGCGGCGGAGCTCCGGCTTGCCTCCTTGGCGCGGCGGTGCTGCTGCGGTGAGGAAGAGAGGAGATGCTCGGGGAGTGGTGCGGAATGAGCAGGGGGTTGTGCCGCCCTTTTATAGGGTAGAGGGGGAAGAGGAGGCGGCACAGAGGTGGTGGGCGGCGGGCACTCCGGCGGCCGGCCATTATGGCTCGGTGGAGAGCTCGGTGGGGCTCGGTGCGGGGGTTTCAGGAGGGGAGGAGATGGGGCGGCGCGAGTGTGAATGCGCCGGCGCACTCAGAGGGAGAGGGAGGGACGCGGAGGCAAGGGGCGCCGGGGTGGCCGCGGTGGCCGGCGCGACATGGAAGAAGGGGGCGGGGCTGGAGGAGGAAGACGCCCCCGACACGTGGGGCCTGCCTGTCGGTGGGAGGAAAGAGGAGGGGCTGGAGCGGCCCGCGGTTGTAGATGGGCCGGGAGAGCTGGTGGGCCGCTCGAGTTCGCTGGGCCGGACGGGGAAAAAGAAAAGAAGAGGGAAGGAGATGGGCCGTGGGAGGGAGAGGGTTGGGGTTTAGGGTGGGTTTCTCTTTTGTTTTTTTTTCTTTTCCTTTTTTTCAACACACAACAAAACAAAACCAAAACAAAACCAATGCATGCACATTCACTTGGGTATTTCTAAATTAATTAAATATTATTTATTACTTTAAGAGCAAATTTAATTAGTCAAAATTATTAAACCCTTAGGAAAAAAAATCTATCATGTTTCTATAATTTTTAAAGTGATGGAATTTTAGGGTGTGACATGCAGGCAGCACTGATAGTGCGTAACTGAGCAGGGGTAGGTTACTCGCAGGATCGACAGGACCGGATGCAGCAGGGATGGTTACGCCGAATCGGTGATCGGCTGGGTGCAGGTTACGCCGGTCTGGGTTATTTGCTATTTTTATTTGTACTAGGATCATGCCCGTGCATTGCTACTGACAACAGAAGATATATAGTGACGTCCATGTATAGCTTAAAAATGAACCATTGAAGAACACTACATTAAGAGCTGTAAAGTTTGCAAAATCTTGCGAATTCATAGCAAAGATACATGTATATTTGTAGATCAAAGCTGTTGACAATGGGCATATCCATTTCACTTGGCTCAGTAAATGTACAATTAGAGTACAATGAAAAAATTTAGCAAGTTAGAATATCAGCACAGACCAGCCAGCCAGATGCAAGTTTATCATGAATTCAAAGACAACAAATCACCGAGAGTAAGCTTTTTCTTTTAATGTTTATGGAATTCCATCAGGTTGACAAGATGGTAGGTCGTGCTTGGTTAATACTACAAAACTGAATATATTATCAGCAGCTCGAATTGCAGTTTTTGCAAGGAAGAGAGGTGGTGATGCCAGCCTTGGCACTGCTAACTATCTGTTGCTCCATCACCTCATGAATCACTGTAATAATCTTGAAAAATGTAATAATATTTTACATTGAGATAATAGTAGGGAAATGAGTTCTGCTTACAACTAACCATAATAATACTTGACATTGAAACTATTTACCATCAATTGTTTGTTTTATTCTCCATTGCCAGACGCTCGGAGTGCTCACCCTGATGTAGCATGCGGAACTATGTATTGAAGCACGATAGTAGTAAACAACCATGGTCTAAAAAAAGTAAATAGCCATGATCATGAAAAAAATTGAACCAAACAAATGGGAGCATGATGGCACATCTATTAAATGGCCAAATTAGGTCTGAATATTTGCCACAATAGACGTCTATTAATTTTTTGTCAAACAATTAGAGAGCATTATATCATAATAACTGGTTAGATGATAAACTAAAAAGTTGAGAAATGCCATCTAAATGTACAAAGGTCCTTTATACTATCGCAGGGGCAGGCAAACGGATATCCGAAGATGTGATTAGCTACGAGTTGATGAAGAAACAATCAGTTACATAATGGCAAAGGACCATCAGGAAGGAACGGCTACCAGCAAAAACATCATAACATATTCAAAAATAGAACATCATTATTATTCAAGATCTGGCAAGATTGTAGCATTTTGGTTTAACAGATAATTTAGAAACATTACCAAAATTTTACTAATTTTTAATCCAACCCATCAAACTATTAGTGACAAATATGTTTAGAAATAGAATTTGCAAGTAGTAAAATGTAGCACGATACAAAAATTATATGCTCAGGTAGACAAATAACCATGTACTACTTTGCTATCATGTCACCCTAACACTATCCAAAAAATATTTTCCAGGATGTCGTTTATAACTTAAAAAACTGCAATATTGCTCTGCAATGGACAAGAACATTGCAGCCTAGATATTGCAAAGACAAAATAAATATGCAAGTCTTTTGTGACACAAGATTTAGAAGATGGTAGTGGTGGACTGGCGGTTATCGTTCATAGCCGCCGTCGGCTATCGATACAATAACAGTAGTAGAGTCACTAGAGTGAGATCGCAATCAATTACTAATGCATAAGAAATACATGTTGCTTCAGCCCTGAAATACATACGAGTACTTAATAAGACGACGACCAAGCAAGTAGAAACTAGTAGCTAGCTACATACATACTGAGATCACGAGTAGTCCGGCACAACCCCCTCTACTTCCTTTCATCGTAGTCTCTGGCATGCGGCATGTGCACTCCTCCCTCAGTCCCTCGCTCTTATTATTCGGCATCACCTTCCATGTCAGCGACGAGGAGGTTGGCCACACCCTGAGCATCGTCATGAACCATCTCGCGCAATTGATCCTGGTCGATGTCGCCGGCAGTGCTGATTCCCAGAAGCGCGACGCTGGGGTCAAAGCCATCAATCAGACGGCTCTTGTAGCAGGCCATGATGTATTCCGCTGTGGCAACCGCGCTGGTGCGTCTGTCCTCCTTCGAGCGGGCTGTCAGGTAGTCCGGCAATTTGTCCAGGACTTCAGCGAGACGGTCAAATGCATAGGCATAATGCTGCACTATTTCCTCTAGTGGCTTGTTGATGGTGCCAAGATCTAGGTCACAAAGCAGAGTGTTGATCTTGATGAAGGCGGGCCGCATGATGCTTACGACCCATCGCGCGTCACGAGCAGCGCTTTCATTGATCGGAGCTGCCACTACCACGGGCACGGCTTCATCTCCAACCGGTGCGCGTTCCGGAGTGGGCTCGCCCACGGAGCTCATGGCGCGCGGTGGCTCAACCACGGCCACAGCTTCATCGCCAACCAGTACACGTTGCGCAGAGGGCTCGCCCACGGAGCTCATGGCGCGCGGTGGCTCAACCATGGGCACGGCTTCATCGCCAACCCGTGCGCGTTCCGAAGAAGGCTCACCGACGGAGCTCATGGCGCGCGGTGGCTACTAACAGGGTGAATATTGATCCAGGTGCGTGACGATCTAAGGCTTGGAGAAGGAAGGGTAGCCGATATGATGGCGAAGGTGAAGTGAACCTTTCGCGATGTAGTAGTTATATATACATAGGAGTCGAAAGCCAGGGGTTATCTGGGGTGGTGGGTTTAGCAGTTCGCCTCCCCGGCCCCACCACGTCTTGGAATACGCACAGGCAAACGGAAGACGCTTCACACTTAAAACTGGGTCGGGCCACTTCAGATTCAACGTGGCATTTTTAGACCGGGTGGTGGTGGTGTGTGTGGGGCCATGGGGGGCCGCTGAGGTCGGTACTCCCTGGATTCCCGTGAGTAATCAATCCCTCTGGAACTGAAACACCACTTGTAGTCGCCAAACCCATCCAGATCTTCTTCCCCCGCGCTTGTCATGATTCTTCTTCTTCTTCATCTTCTTTTTCTTCTTGACATGACTCTGCCTTCCCGCATCCCTGGAAGCCACCCAAACTCTTGGTTTGACACATGATACTCCACTTTGCTAACCTATTACGTATATTTCTTCTTGTGTTCATCGCACTGCCAAAAGAACCTTGATCTAAAATAATCCAACTTTTTTAGCACTCTCCTTTAGGAATTCTAGAAAAAGACATCGTATACATTGGCAGGCTAGAAAGAACTGAGTTTATTAAAACTAGTCTCCCTCCTACAGACGGGACGGGCCTGCAGGCGCCTCCGCTCCCCTCCCGTCATGTCGTCCACAGCCACAGGGGCGCCCGCCCTGACCCGCTGGGTTACGGACAATCCACGACGCACACGCGCTGCTTCAGGCGAGGTTATGTGGCTTGCTGCCATTTGTACGTTGGGATCAGTCTGCTCAGTTGGTTCACGGATCATTTTAAATTCCTCTCTCTCTCTCTCTCACAGACACACACACACATTATATACACTGGCAGGCTAGAAAGAACTGAGTTTATTAAAACTAGTCTCCCTCCTATAGAAAGTAGTTTGCTCTTCCAACTACTTCTTTTTTTTTGAAACTGAATGCCCAAGTATTTATCAAAGGAAAAACACCGAGAACGTGCGTTAACTGATGGTGTGTAACCGAGAACATGAGCACCATCCACGCACGGATGGTGTGTAACCGAGCGGGTGCAGGTAACGCGTCACCTCAGCTCGGTTACGCACGGTTCGGCTACTCACCATCCGTTCTGCACGACGCGTGCAACACCGACTGGGTCGTGTCGAATCAGCGTGTGCCCTGAGAAGGTTACGCACCGTCACGAAATTTGTGAAAAATTACCATATAGCAATTGTAAATCGAAGATTAGGAGGACTAAACATGATTTAATTGTAAAACTAATTACACGGATGGATGGAAAATAGCGAGACAAATCTATTAGGACTATCCGAGCTCTTGTAATCTTGTATATGTGACGAGTTAGCTAAAAAAAGAAGAATTTTATCAAAACTCGGATCCAACAGACTTTGTATTTTACTCAGCTAGCGATCCTGTTTTCTATTTAGAGGAGTTGTTGGATTTCATCATCTTTCATTTTACATAATACTGTTAAATTAGGATTTTAGCTACTCATATAAACAAGAGCTCTTGGAGATGATTGCTTAGTGTAGCATGACGGGGCAGGCTTCGCTTCGAGTTTGAGGAGAAGCAAACTGCGGTGAGGGCAGGCCGCTATGGGTCCGCGGGCGCCGCGTGCCCGTGAAGCACCATCATTATTACGATGGACGACGGGACGGGGTGCCACGCGCTGCTTCAGCCCGGGTTACGCGGCTTGCTGCAAAGACAGGGTTAGGCACGATCCCTGTGTCGTGTCGTGTCATGTCGTGTCGTGTGTACAGCCTTGACGGGACGGGACGGGCCTGTAGGTGCCTCCACTCCCCTCCCGTTGTGTCGTCCACAGCCACAGGGGCGCCCGCCCCGACCCGCTGGGTTACGCACAATCCACAACGCACACGCACTGCTTCAGCCGAGGTTACGCGGCTTGGTACCATTTGTACTTTGGGATCAGTCTGCTCAGTTGGTTCACGGATCATTTTAAATTCCTCTCTCTCTCTCTCTCTCAGAGACACACACACACATTATATAAAAAAGGAAAAGGAAAAGCCAAGGCCCCATTCTCTGTGCCTTTTAAAACCACTCTCTTAATTCAGATTGTCGAAACCCACCAGTTTTTTATTTTTAATAGGTGAGGCAGATTCATTCTGTAAGTGTGCCTGTTCCCCCTTCGTCTTCCTCTTCAATTCCGTGTTCATGGCATTTCTGGTCTGGACTAATTTTGCCTGATTCTAGCGTGTTTTGCTACTGCTATTCTTGTTTATGACCGTGGCTTTCCTCCAGTGCTGGTTTATTCAATGGCGACGAGGTTGAGATCGTCTTCGGTGAGTTCTTTTTGTTAATGATCTATACGGCATTTAAGAGTTTACAAGCTGAGCTGCCCTGGTGACTGATGGCGCCACGATGGCCGCTCGCAGCGGGCAGTGGTATAGGCTAGTGGAGGTGGGCTGTTGTTGTGCATTGCTACTGGACGGAAGAAGGGACGGGAAAGAGAAACAGTAGGCGGGGGGCCACGGTAGTCTTGAATCCTTTGGGATTATATTCTACACTCAATTTTAAGCGATTTTGTTATTTAGAGTTGATTGTTGTGCATATTTCCTGCTTAGCTTGGCATATTATTTAGAGTAGACTTCGTTTCATAGTAATTTCGATTGATTGGATCATAATTATTTTATCATAACTTATCGTTAATTAATTGAGCCTAAGAATATACGGAGTAATCCGTTAGATCATAACAAATACTCCTGGTATAAGAACATGGGATTTTCTGACACTGGAACCTTGAACCTGATTTTCATTTGTACTCTGATCATACGTATGGTTTAGTTTTTTTTTCTGGTCTGGAAAATCTTATGCACCCTGATACTATTCTAATTTCAATTGTACATATGAAAGGGCCACACATGGTAATTTGAACTATTGAACCTTGCCTAGAGGCTGAAAAGTGACGACCACCATAGTCATGTCCGATGCTGGTGCGGGAGAAGGATTCGTGCACTATGCCGCTAGTGCAATGAACAATAGCCAAACCTTGAGCACAGGGAACCTGGAGGCACCTGCAGCAGAAGCTACCAGCATTTCTGAGAGCAGTTTAGTACTGAAGCATAAGTTGCAGGAACTGGAATCAAAATTAAAGGACAAATTTGCTCAGGAGATGCAAGAGTTAAGGGATGATCTCCATGATTTGCAGTCTCGGTGCACGGTTTTGGCCGTCAATGAATTTAACAAAAATACCGAGTTGCAGGAGCTTCAAAAAGATTTAATCAAGGTAAGAAATCATCCTTGTGCTGCAATTGACTATGAATATACTTTTAGTACATTTCAGCTGCTGGTGATGTAGTATCATGTTGTTGTTTCTTGGGAAGTATTAGAAATTAATTGATGTGGTGTTTTGTCTTTCTATGAGTAACCACGGACATTACATTTTGTGCTCGTTTAATAGTCATCTCTATCAATAAAATGAACATGTTTTAATGTAATATTGTTTGCAAAAGAATGTTGTCACACAATCACCTTATACTTTCAAATTTCATAGAATGTTGCCATGGAATCATCATAGTTTTTCGAATTTCATTTTTTTCACCATAGAAATTTGTTTTAAAAAATTGCTGCAACAACACACGGGGTATCAACTAGTTAATACACATGATCTGCAGGGATTGCCGGATGGCAGAACTGGCCGAGCTAACATAGGTGTCAAGAGGATGGGCGTCGTTGATCGCAAGGCGATCGCAGACACTGGTGGGTTATCGAATTACGAAGCAGCACTTATCTGTTCAAAATGGGAGGCTGAGATATCAGATCCAAATTGGCATCCTTTTAGGGTTGACATGGTTGACGGCAGAGAGATGGTGTGCACCTTTTTATTGATTATTTTCATTTATTACTGATGGATTATGTTCTGTGAGTTTCCATGTCCATCTAGTCTAATCGTGGGGCAAGTGATCTTTTGCAGGATGTTACTGACGAAGCCGATAGTAAGCTCCAGGAGCTAAGAGGAGAGCATGGTCAAGAGATCTTTGCCTTGGTAACAAAGGCCCTGCTTGAGGTTAATGAGCACAATGCGAGTGGCCGCTACCCAGTACAATTGTTGTGGAACTACAAGGAGGACCGGGAAGCAACCCTGAAGGAAGCTGTCCAGTTCGTCATGAGACAATCACATGGGCTCAAGAGGAAGCGTAGTTAATTATAATAGCTGCACCCATTCGGTTATACGGTACGCTGCCATGTAAATATCCAATGCAAATTGGGTTACTACTTATTAGAGCAACTCCAAGAGAGTACCCAAATCTCACTCTTCATATTTCAATTTAGCTAACCATTTACCTAAGATTTCCACTCTATATTTCAGTACAATCCAACAGACTAGCCAAATCGACTCTGCATATACTTTTAAAATAATATTCAAATATTTTAATTTTTGTTTTGCTTTATCCGTTCGGCAGTAGCAACTCGCTCCCGGCCACACAAAATGTCGAACACCTTGTGTTCGTGATTGAGGTTGCTGTTGCTCAAGCCTGCTGCCGATGTTCGCTCATCACCTGCAAAACAACAAGTGCACACACAGAAAACAATCAGCTTGCAACTGCTGCTCTGTAGCTGCCGATGCAGCTTGCTATTTTGAAAATGTCCATCGTTGCTCAGGCCGTGGACTCCCTGCCTGCAGAAGAAAGACGTAGAGCCTGTTGTCGACTTCCTCACATGGTGCCTGCTGGCTGCTACCGCCGCGAGTCCTACGGGTCGCTGGCCGATGCGCACTGGCCTGCGAGGACCCAGCGCATCGAGCTCCTCACCATCCCTTGCATCGATCTCATGGTGCCCAGTCTCGAGAACAGCCGCCCTTGTCGTAGGTACTGCTGCTCGCCGTCGGGAGCCCGCGCCACCCTTGGTCAGAATATGATTCAAAACTGGCAGTTGCCATGCAAAATTGTCTCATTTTAGAGGATTATTAGGAACTCTTGGATATGATCTTCAAGTTCCAAAAAAAACGTGTGAGGAGGAGCCGTGGATCACACGTGTGACATATAACTTTTCCTATGGGTCTGTCTACCCCTCACCCGTGTGATTTGGGCGCTTCTGTCACATGTGTGATTTGAGCCCTCAAATCACACGAATCTGGTGTGGGTCTTAATCTGTGTGATTTGGGGGCTTCCATCACACAGATTTTGGAAAAACCCAAATCACATATATTTGGGAAAACTATCACACAGAAACAAAATCTGTGTGATTTTTGGCAGTGTGTCACACAAATTCTAATAATACAAAACACATTTCAGAAAATACCAAATCACATTTTCACAGAAAAAACCCAAAAATTACAGAGATAAACACAAAATTCATGTGGAAAAAACTTACACCTATGAACTCAACAAATTACATATATTGATTAAATAAATTACAATGGTCTAATTGTGGTAAAAAGAAACTGCCAGCAATGTATATTAATTAGTAACATAAACCTACATCAAGCAGAGTAAAGTAAAAACAGGAGAATGGTATATTGATCATAGTACAAATTGTAAACATCAGTTCCCTGAATGATAAGTTATGCTATAACAGGTGCATAAGTATACTACAATGCACTAAAAAATCATTTCATAGAAAATTTATAACACACAGATAGAAAGATGCATGAACACTGCAATGCCATTCATCAGATCTAATAAAAAATTATTGTGAAAATTAATGAAACACTCTGACTGCAAATTAACACAAAAACCACTAGAATATACTAAAAATGATGAAATTCACTATGGCTGCAGGTTAACACAAAAACGAAGATGGAACAGTGCAACTAGATCCAGGTACACTACAACCGAAACAGAAAGTGTACTTTGTACATAATTAAATGAATATGAGCTAACAACTAACCCAAAAGTGAGGTATACTGATCATAAATCCAAAAATACCTAATGCAAAATTAAATCCCCCTAATGACACATTTAAATCCCTCAACTGACTGATTTAGCAAATAACCTCAAAGTACCAAATGGCATATTGAACAAAAGATGGCAAATATCAAATTCAACAAATGCCACAAACAACATATCCAGATAGACAGTTTGACTCCAATAGATTGCCTTTGCCCTCAAATAGTTTGCAAATGAGGGACCAAATTACGCCTCAGATAGTTTGACAAAATCATGTAACACTCTTGACCTTGGGTCATAATAATTTTTTAAAAACCAAACAAATGAAAAAAAATAACAGTTCATGCGAGCCATGGAAACATCTGACACACCCATCCCTAGCCGCTGTGGCAAGGGAATGGATGGATCAGATGTTTTGATGACAATCATGAGAAGAAAAAAAATGGGTGAACATTTTTGTATCTAACAAGGTCATATCAAACATTTTTGTATCATCATAGGCGTGAAAAAAAATTCATCTTGGGCATAAAAAATGAGAGCAACAACCAAAAAATGCAGTTCCGATATCATGAAGTTCCTATATAATGAGAACATAGTCTATAATTTTTTTGTGTGAGAGGGAAACACCCAAACACAGATTATTCTATAAGGGTAATTCATAACACACTGACAAACACAACCTAGTAGAACATGCATATTATAAGACAGAGATATACAGGCTAAGCAGATTTCAACAGAAAAATGGATCAGAAAGAATCTAACAAAAGGTCACTTAGAAAAAAACATAACAGGGTAATTTTGATAATACCAGAAAGGTTCACATAACAAACTGACAGAAACTAAAAAGATACATTGCACCCCTTGTTTAAAAAAAAGCCTGATAATGATGATAAACTAAAGTTTAGGTACATATAGCTGATAGCATTTATGGTAACTGTAACTGATGATGGTGCTGTTCCAAAATATAGGGACTTAGATGCTGATTGAATTGGAAGTCATATGATCTGCATAAAGCTGAAAAACATATATTACAACATAGAAAAGGACAACACATCAAGCTGCTTGGAAAAAATGAAGATACATTGTAAAACCAAAAATGTAGAAAATGAGAACATGAATCTGAACATACCAGGATCATATTTTTCTCTTCTTAGAGCCACCAGCTTCAGCATCATCTTTCTTCTCCTAGATAGGGAGGTTGGCCTCTGCCCTCTTCACAACAGCTTCGATCCTCAATTGTTTCTTCTTATAGTAATCAGGGATGATGCCGTCTGTGAACTCATCAGGCTTGGCGTCATGGATAGGGATGGTATGAGTATGATCACTAATCTCTTTGATAAAAACTCGAGTCATTTTCCTAAAGCCAACTGGAGAGCGGACACAAATCCTAACTCCACCATCAAGTAGATCAGCATCAACTGCAGATGAGCATTGAACGATGAACTCCCCCATTAGATGAAGCTGACCAACTTTTAAATTGCCATGCTTCAGCAAATGATGGCAAACTTCAATAACTTTGAACAACATATCTTCTCCATCATATTGTTTCTCAACAGCAGCATACACCAAAGTGTCAGTTGGTCCTTGTTCCAAATTCAGATAGGCAGCAGTGGCATTGTTATCAATGACATTGCCCTCATAGAGCCTGCCCCTAAGATTCAACATGTTTCCTTGTAAAAAAAGCAAACTAATAAATGAAAAAAATATATACATTGCATCAGATAGTAATGCAGCATACCTTAAGAATGCATAGATAATTTAAGATTATACTAATATAATATAATATATTAGTAATATAGAAAGAAAAAAAACTAGAATGAAGTAAAATAGACTATACTTCAATATTTTGCACAGATAGAAATCATCAGATACTGTAAAACTACATAATCATCCTGATACTATGAAACTATAGTATCATCTATAATCCATAGAGGTCTGCTTCTAAACATTTTGACACAGAATCTGAAACCTAGGGATATACAGAAACAAATTCTAAATAGAACAACAATTCAAATCAATTCATAGCGACCAAAAGAGAAGCACCTAACTAGATCAACAAAATAACTTCTAGTAGTCTAGCAAGGAATTGGGATTAACACAATCAAACCCTAAACATTCGGGACACACCTAACAGTTGAATCAGCAACAATAAACTCACCGTGCTCGTCTGAGAAAACTAGAATCACCAAACACCATCAGGGATTCGTAGGGAAAAGTAGCCCGATCGTCGAAGCACATCCAGATCACCACGGCCCACCAATTCGGCCCCACGAACCACATGAAAACATAAAAGACAAATCGCGAATCATATAATACACGAATGATTGGGGGAATAGACTAGATCCATAGAAATCGAACTCACCGCAGCCGTCGGAACCAACTGGAATCAACGCTCGACGCCGGAGAAAAGCCAAATGACATTGAGACAAACAACAAAATCAACTAATCAGAACTTCCGCGTCAAGGGGGGAGCTCGAAAACAGTATAGATCCATGGATATCAAACTCACCGCGGTGGTCGACGAACCCTAGAATCGCCTCGCCAATAGACAAAATAATGCGATTGAGAAAGACAAACATGAATCCCGCATCAAAAACATGATCCAACGAGGAGACGGGGAAGAATATGCTAGATCCATAGACACCAAACTCACCGCGGCGGTCAGAGCGCAGGAATCGCCACCGGTCGCCGCCAAATCACCGACGCACAGGAGGGAACAGAGCGAGATGAGAAATGAAGTGGAGGAGTCGAGGGAGCCGAAAGGATAACGTGGTGTGAGTCCCAAAAATCGAACGCTGACAACTGGGTCCCACATGTCATACTCAGAACGACAGCTGAGGTGCTGGGATCACAAACAGCCACACATCACGGATCCGACGGCCAACAAAAACGTGTGAGGAGGAGCCATGGATCACACTGAGGAGGGCCTTTGTTAGAAAATATTGGATCCTAATCCTCTTTTTATGCTGCCTTCTCAGATCCAATTGGCCTCGTAGCTCCTCGCGCATCACCCCTACCCTTGCATCGTGCCTCCCCACGCCGCCACCACCACTACCGCCACGTGATTCCATCGCGCCGCGTGTCCAACCCTCCGTTCAGTCCCCGCCGCCCTTGCCCATTCGTCGCCGGCGGTCGTCGTTAGCACGCCTCGCCGGAGCTGGGCCTATCGAGATGCTCAGCAACAAGGCAGCGACGTCAGGCCGGCTGCACCCTGCGATCCCCATCGTCCTCCCCGGCGACCGGTAAGCTTCCCCAGATCCGCGGGCGCCGCACTCCTACCTCACGCTCACGGCTCATCCCCTCACCTCCTGCTCCTCCCATCCGTTCGCAGCAGTAAGAGACAGAGGAGCGCGACGGCGGTTCCTCTGCTACCCGGCGACGTCCTGGTGGAGATCCTCTCCCGCGTCCCCGCAAATCTCTCTGCCATTTAAAGTGCGTCTCCCGGGCCTGGCGCGACCTCATCGCCGACCGCCTCTGCTGTAAGAAGCTCCCCCAAACCCTCAAAGGTTTCTTCGTCAACACCGACCTTGTGCCCAGTATTGACCGTGATGGTGACGGCTCGGATGGCGTCGTCGGGCACTTTATCAACACGTTTGGTAGATACATTCCCCTCGCTTCCTACACCTTCGTGTGGAACCAGCCAGGCATTGAGGAATGTCACCTCTTGGATTCCTGCAATGGGCTCCTCCTCTTCGGGCACCGCAGGGCTGGAGACACCTACCCTTCACTGGGCTGTGTCATCTGCAACCCCGCCACTGAGCAATGGGTGGCCGTGCCCAGCCCCGGCTTCGAACCTCTTTCCACTAGCGAGACTGATGAGGGCCTGGAACTTGATGACGACGAACATATTTTCACCTTTTTGATTTTCAACCCTGTTGTGTCCTCGCACTTTCAGTTGGTTGAGTTCATTTCTGATCATGGCACAACCGTGGAAGAAGTGAACGCATACTAGTCTAAAATTGGAGTATGGTGTGACTGCGATTGGTCTTCTTCATATCGCATCACATCATTCTTCGCAGGAAGCGCCTTTGTTAACGGCATGCTGCATCTCAGTGCCTTCGGCTCACAAAATGGTACACTCCAGGACCTAATACTTGCAGTTGATGGGGAAGGGAATGTTTGTAGGAGCCTCAGGGGGGCTGTGAAGCTTTTGGATGTTGTTTTTGTTGGTGAATCCTAAGGACTTGTGCATTGCGTGAGTGAACATAAAGACAACACTCGCCAGATGACTGAACTGTCCATTTGGGTCTTTCAGGACTATGATGCAGAAGAATGGGTTCTGAAGCACAATGTGGAATTTTTCAAGCTGTTTGAAAGAATGAATTGCGGAGTTGAATTTAAATACACTGTGGTTGCCATTCATCCAGATCGCAATTTGATCTTTTTCTTTCTTGACTGGGACCAGAAACTGAAATCATATGACATGGATAGCAAGGAGGTGTACACTTTCTGCATTCTAGGGGTGGGCCCTCAGTATATTTTCCCATTAGTTCCATACTATGTGGAGACATTGGCCCCTGGTAATAAGCACTAAAATGGTGCCATGTGAGGCATTCCCTTCGTCCCAAATTACTGGTCAATTTTGATGTTTCAAGAATGGAGACAGGAGCTATATCTATAGAATTAGGCTATGTGCTCTAACGTTGCTTCGATGATACCCTCTGTTTCCTATTGTCCATTAATTAAAATCAAACACCTTTTCAGTTGCTCTAACTTCATGGTTTTGGAGTAACATGCAGAAACATCTCCAATCCTTCCGTGTTTCCACCCCTCCATTTTGTCCTATCGTTGCCCACCTTTTCCTATCAGCTTAAGCTGTTGGGTTGAACTCGTTGGTGCATGCAACTCAATATCCTGACATGTAAATTTCCGGGCACTGAGTGTCGATCCTGTATGCCAATTAAATCACAAATATTGCAAACTGGTATGAACTACTGTTAATCTGTTATATTATTTCAATTGTTTGCACTTCATCTGCTCTATAATAAGAATAATATTTTATGAATGGCGAAGCATGTCCGGATGATGTTGGAGGTTAGAGGTTTAGGCATATTAGATACGACTTGCTGTCTGGGGCGTATCCAGCGTGCGCGCTGGGGGTCCATTGGAGCATCCTGAAGCTCCTCTAAAATTTTCAGCCATGGATGAAGAAAAGGTGCAGGAAAATCAGCCCCCCTCCTTCCAAATCGTGTAGGATGCAGCATGGATCGTCTCCCACTCCCAGGATTCTATAACATACCTTGACAGGAATGCGTCACCTACCCGATATTGGTAACACAGGATCCAAGCTGCATGCTGCAACCGCCTGGGTTACCCACACGGCCATGTAAAAGGCCGTTTTGCTTACGCACGCAGCATCGTGGTCAAGAGGCCTCCTGAGAGGAATGCGTAACCTGCATGGTCTCGGTTACGCTGGGACCACGCACGCTGCTTGGTGCAATCGCAAGAGTTATGCACACGGCCATGTAAAAGGCCGCTTGGGTTACACATGCAGCATCACGCTCGACGAGGAGCACAGCGGGTCGTGTCGATCCTGCGTAATCGAGATTACACCCTGAGCTAGATACGCCCTCGATCCCGGTGTTGCCTATCAAACCTGCCACCGAACTCTTCGTCTTCAGCTATTGCTACCATGCGTCACCTTTCCAAACCTCCAACGGCTGACACTGGGCAAGCATTCCAGGACCCACATGGTAGCGGGTGGAACTGACAGTTACGCTGATGCCACGTTGCGTGCTGCAAGGGTGGTTCAGTAGCGCACGTAAACAAAAGCTTTACGTTCCTTCTTTTGAGCTGATGATTTCACATTTTTGTGGGATTTTCAGGATATCCGTTTAATGAAAACTAACTATATATCCATTATCGTAGACCCTGCAAGTTCTGATCACGGAAGCGCGGCGGAGTCGGTTTATGCTCATGTCGGTCGCGCTGGAGAAATTGTCTCGTGTCCCTCATCTTGGCAATCAAGGCGCACCGGACAGCAATGCGACGCCGACGACACAGAGTTCTGATGGCAGATCAACGGTGACTTCCGATGGCAAACCACAGTCGACGACGACGTCAAGGAAGCGGCCTCCTAGTCCTAGTGAAGAAAAGGTAGCACCTCCGACCGGCAGCGCCGCCCATCCTCGGAGGCGGCGGACCAACAACTTCAACTCCGGCGGCCCATTGTCGTCGTCTACTCCAAAGGTATGTAATCTAACACAACATCCAGATTCCATACAACGCACTACCTATCCCTGCACGGCGCACGCTTATTGATTACTCTCTCTCCGTGACCAGATACCAATCAGTTCTACTTCTACCATTTCTTCAAAGCGCTCGAGCCTATGCATTCTAGGCACGCCGAAACGACTGGCGAATGTCCTTGGGCTGCTTTCAATAGCAAGAAAGAAAAAGCTAGAGTCTACCAAGTTCGACTTCTTGCTACACATCAAACCAATCACCATAGATCGTCCATTGCTGATATCGCTTGTCAACACGTACAATCCGGATCAAGCAGGTTTCAAGCTTGGTAGCGAGCTGGTCCAGTTGACACCATCAGATGTGAAGGACATCATGGGTCTACCAATCGAGGGAAAAGAGGTCAATATGACCAGTTGTGGTCGAGAATAAACAAGGTCATCACTAACATTGTCTGAGGTTGAAAATAGACTGAAGCAAAAGGATGGGCCTGCTGATGATTCGTTTCTTCGAGACTTCTTCATGTTTTGCCACAAGGTTTTATTTGACCCTGATACCAACCCAGCTATTCCAGCAAAAGTCCAGCGGCTAGTCGAGAATGTTGGTGACTTACATTTGATGAACTGGGGTGTTTATACTCTTAAGAATCTACAAGATGGTCTGGCTACTTACAAAAGGCAAGGGAATAATCCGACACCTGGTAGTACTCCTAAAGGCAGCCTGATCTTGTTGCAGGTAATAAATTTCCATTTCATTACCAGTTTCAGGACTAGTATTTGGATTCACACAGGATATGTTTAACCCCGATTCCTAATCGTGTAGTACTGGTACCTCGAGCATGTCCACGCATGTAGCCACCACAAAATCGATTATCCTGGACAACGAGAGAACCCATTAATGAGGCATTGGACAGAACGTTTAGCAAAGAAGCGACTGGAGATCGCCTCAATGGATGGTATCGCTAACGGAATTGTATGTCGTCTATGTCTCTTGCTTGCTAATTACTAGTACTCTTGTAACTGTGGGTTTCATGTCTGACAGTTATTTTCAATCTTTTGTGACAAAAGGTTTTCAAGAAGCTTCCATACAACCGAGAGAAGCAAAACAAACATGATGACGTTACTAGTAATTTACCTCCGGGTAGAAGCCACGACACCAGTTCACATGCCCAGACATTTTTATCCTCAAACAACGACTCTGCAAATGATGACGATGTTGCTAGATTCGGCAAAAGCAGCGACTACTACCACAGGAATGAGACGGGTGTCACTGTCGACGTATGTACTCACAACTGCATGGTTCATAAATGTTCAGTTTTTTTGCAACAAAATTTTTATTTTATATTATTTATGCTTATGTCAGGAAATTTCAAAATTCCTTACAAAATACAAAATTGGCACCCCACTGCATCATGGAAATTATTCGCAGGTAAAAGTTCTGTTTATGCCAGTATTTTTTGATACGCCAGTATTTCAGAACTGCATTGCCTATTTTTATTATTAAAGTTGTTGTGCTGACAGGACATTTATAAATTCCTTGGCAAATACTCCAGCCACAGCACAACACAGCACGACATAAATCACAGCCAGTTTAAATTTCTGTTGTCACATTGTTTAAAAGACATGAGTCGACTTGTGAATTTCAGAATTTGTATTTTCATAAATATTCTTTTAAGAAATGTTCTGATTCTGACATGACATTCTTACACTCATTGGTAAATACTTTGGCTTGAACACCCAACAACTTGACGAAAATGATTGTCAGGTACAATCCCTGCTATACAGCACCAGTAATTGGTCCCAATATATAGAAAACGACATCTCCCTGAATAAGTTTATTTGTCATGACAAAACTAGAAAAATTTGTACACACATCAGGGCAGTCACGAGACGACAAATGTGCATAGTCCTAGAGCATACTCTCCTGCCTGTGAATATGACGATGACTACAGCCTGAATGCTAAGGATAAAGAAGTTTTAAACTTTGTCCGGAACAGCTGTGAAGATGCCATTGTCACTTGTATCAATGACATAGAAATTCTGGTCAAAACATTGATGGGAATGGCTACTGATAAAAAAGACTGGATCTCCAATAAAGATGGCTGGATGCTTGATGATGTGAGTGCGCTTTATTTATGTTTCTGTTTTGCTCTACATGCAATTTGTTACAATGCTGCGTTCGATTTTACCTACTGTACGTCCTAATCTATCACGGTGTCTGAGTGTGACAGGTAATAGATGCGTACGTAGTAGCCAGAAAACTACTAAATGAAAAGGTGGCATACGTCAACACTTTTCTTGCTAGGAAATTACTATCTCCAGATGAATTGAAATCCTCTCACAGTGGTTGGATTGCCAGAACTAGAGAATACTTCTTTAAATGTGCTATGGTCTGTTCTTGATGCTAGCTTCGACACTTGATAGTACACCGCAAGATTGTTACAGCATTCCTGCATCTCAGGTATATATCCCTGTAAATGTCAGAGGTAATCATTAGGTTCTTCTTGTGTTCAACATCACGATGAAGGAGGTGCAGGTCCTGAATTCGTTAGTTTGTAATGGAACATGGGATGGCAAGATGGAACTGTCACTGGTGAGTACTCTGTATTATGTAGATGTCGTGCAAATGTAGTTAGCTCTTTCAACCATATGCACCTAATTCTTTGCATCAGGTACAGTCAGTGCAGCATTGCATTGAAACCTACATTTCACAAAGAAATGTGAGTGGATCTTCAGAGATTGATGTCACTCGCCTCCAAAAAAAGATTGATGTCACAAAGTGGGATACCCTACATATTAGAGACATACCAACGCAACAAGACAGGTAAGATATATCGTTGCACTAAAAATATTTACTATATATACCATTGTATTATGTAACATGTGCAATTTGTAGCTCGTCATGTGGCATCTACGTCATCAAGTACATGATGCATTGGAATGGGAGTACACTTAATGCAATGTTCACCCAAGTCTGTACGTCGTCCATTTTATTATCATTTCACAATGGATACATTTGTGAATAACGCAGTAAGTTTTTGCGGTCATTTGTTAACTTCAATCTTTAGGAACAAATGGATGCATTCAGGAAGAAGATGTGCTATAGGTTGATTCTCTCTGAACACAACAAGATTCAGAGACAATCTTACAATACTCCTATTCTGGTTGGTGATTAGTTATTCATTTCCGAAGCATATTCGATTACTAGTACCTACTATATGTGAATCGATCTACTCTTAAGATATACTTATAATCCTCTGATCACCTTAGGTAACTGAGGTTGGAGTCTCAAAAGTGGACATTCAAGCACACGCAAATGAAGAGTAATTCACCACCAACATGCTCTTCAAACATCAAGGGTGTACACCTGAGGAAATAACAATAGTGTAGGCAGATGGTTAAGTGCTGATTAAAAATGGTTAAGTGCTGATTAGAAAATGGTTTAGCATTCGTTTAAATTAGTGTCAATTCTGCGCGTAACCTGCGCTGGCTTGGTTACGAAGCATCTGTGCTGCATGCTGCAACCTGCAACCCCCGACGGGGTCGAGTCGATTTAGCGCGTAACCTGCATTTGCTCGGTTACCCACCAGTCATGTTGCATTGTTCCTGCAACACCGACTGCGTTAACACTGACTGGGTTACGGACGATGTAGGTTACGCAAAATCCATGATGTACTGTCTTACTAATAAGAAAAAGTGACCAAGCCAGACTGAATAATTTGTTGATTTGTTGGAAAAATAGGTTCACGTTTTTCGAATGAACATCCATCCAAAGTACTCCTCCGTAGTAGGAAACAGAGTCCAGTGATCTTACAACCAAAAAATAGCAGCACAATCAAATAAGGAGGGACCAAACTTAATCAGAAACTACTCCATCCGTTCTTAAATATATGACATTTAGGACAACAAATTAGTTCATTTTGAACTAAATTTCTTGTCCTAAACATCATATATTTAAGGACGGAGGGAGTAGTAGTTATCATTACAGCAATGCAACACTTGTTATTGTTGGCAATTAGCGTTTCATCCAGTCTGGTTCGTCGATAATCATGGGCACTGCCTCACCTTCGAGCAGGGACAGGGGCAACATCAGTGGCCGAGCGCCTGGCAATGCAGCAGATCTGTTGAGCAGGGTCGGGAACGGCCGTGCCCCTAAGCTCTCCTGCACAGTCGGCGCGATGGGCACACCTGTCATTAATGGCTGAGCGGCTGGCAACGAGGCATGCACCATACTTTCTCGACATGGCAAAGAGGCAAAGCAAAATAACTTAAGTCAACCAAAAGAATCACCAAAAACAACTGTGCGGAGTACTACTCCCTTAACTTCATCTTGTGAAGTAGAAACTCACAAGCAGCCAAGAACAAAGCGTTTGTAACCCAAACTCGCAAGCACGCAGCGTGGCTCCAGCATAATCTAGACTGGGCAGGTTTCGCATGCCTCTGTATGTCTGTGCGCATGTGCACTGCGCAGTATCCACTCTGCAAAATCCACGCTTCATGGCTCAACACTGACTAGGTTACGCACTAATTGGTTGCGCAAAATCCAGGCTGCATCCGGTCCTGTCGATTCTACACGTCACCTGCTCCAGCTCAGTTACGAACGGTTTGGTGACGCACCATCCCATGGCGTATGCATCACCGACTGGGTTACGCATGCCAGCATCGCGGTTGCCGCGGGACACGACGGGTGTGTGGACTAAGCGCGTAACCTGCAAGGTCTCGGTTACGCAGGTGCCATTTAGCGGGCTGCGCACTAGAGAATTCCATGGACGACGTGTCAGCAGCCTCCCCCCCGGCGCGGGCTTCGCTTCGGGGAGAAGCAAACTGCGGCGAGAGCAGGCTGCTGTGGGCCACGTGGTGCACCATCATTATTACGATGGATGACGGGACGGGGCCTCCCTCCTCCGCTCCCCTCCCGTCATGTCGTCCGCAGCCACAGCCGTCACCCGCCCCGAGGAGTAAGCTGGACCCGCTGCGTTACGTGTGCCACGCGGTGCTTCAGCCTAGGTTACGCGGCTTGCTGCCAAGCCAAGGGTTACGCACAGTCACTATGTCGTGTCATGTGTACAGCCTTGACGGGACGAGACGGGCCTGCTGCTACAGGCGCCTCCGCTCCCGTCCCGTCGTGTCGTCCACAGCCACAACAGCGCCGCCCACCCCGAGGAGTAAGCTGGACACGCTGGGTTATTCACGATCCATGACGCACACGCGTACTGCATCCACTCTGCAATTAAGCTTATATAAACTATATATATATAAACTATATAATTGGTACCCACTAACGATTTCTCTTGCATCTCAACGCGCCATGTCATAACCCACTACACGCCATGTCACCATCCACTATAAACCATGTCAACATCCACCAAGACATGTATTTATGCCTTCGTCGATTTTCTGTGACTAATAGCATGTTGTATTTGCGAGTAGCACGCCATAAAATTCTCGCAGTTGAAATACATGTAGGATCAATCATTTAAGAATGGTTCTCGCTCAACAAAATTAACATGCTTTCATATATATTATTGTTTACAGATAAATATCGTCATGTATTCATTTTGTTGTTTCTACTTTCACATTTCACCTTAAAATTTTGCTTAAAAATTCCCGCAGCAACTCGCGGGGTATCACCTACTAGTTATTAGTTACTCCTACCTCGTCCGTGACATCGCGATGATGATCAATTAAGCTGGACCCACTGGGTTACGCACAATCCATGACTCACACGCAGTGCTTCAGCATAGGTTACGCGGCTTGCTGCCAATCCGGGTTACACACGGTCACCCTGTCGCGTCGTGTGTACAGCCTTGATGGGACGGGACGGGACGGGCCTGCTGCTGCAGGCGCCTCCGCTCCCGTCCCGTTGTGTCATCCACAGCCACAACCACGCCGCCCGCCCCGAGGAGTAAGCTGGACCCCCTGGGTTACGCACAACCCATGACGCACATGAACACTGCATCCACTCTGCAAAATCCGCGCTGCAAGGCTCAACACTGACTGGGTTACGCTCAATCCATGACGCACACGCGTACTGCATCCACTCTGCAAAATCCACGCTGCATGGCTCAACACTGACTGGGTTACACACTGATTGTTTGTGCAAAATCCAGGCTACATCTGGTCGTGTCGATTCTACACGTCACCTGCTCCAGCTCGGTTACGCATGGTTCGACGATGCACCATCTCATGGTGCGTGCATCACCGACTGGGTTACGCACGCCAGCATCGCGGTTGCCGCAGGACACGGCGGGTGGTGTCGACTAAGCGCGTAACCTGCAAGGTCTCGGTTACGCAGGTGCCATTCAGCGGGTTGCGCACTAGAGAATTCCATGGACGATGTGTCAGCAGCCTCCCCGGCGCGGGCTCCGCTTCGGGGAGAAGCAAACTGTGTACAGCCTTGACGGGACAGGACGGGCCTGCAGGCGCCTCCGCTCCCGTCCCGTCATGTCGTCCACAGCCACAGCACCGCCCGCCCTGAGGAGGAGTAAGCTGGACCCGGTGGGTTACGCACAATCCACGACGCACACGCTCTGCTTCAGCCTACTCCTAGGTTACGCGGCTTGCTGCCATTGGCAAAGGGAGTAATTCACGAAGCTTATCAGTATCAAGAGGATCATAGTGCATGAGGAACCAAAAGAAGAATCGACCTGTGATGTGGAAGCTGTTTTTAGGAGGGTCATGCAAGCTGACAAAGGTATGCAACAGAAGACATGAAGATTCAATGAAGTAATTAACTTTGCAGCTATATCAATGATATAGTTTGTTGTTTTTTCCTTTTCTTTCTTTTTCCTACCTATAGTGATCATCTCCCGGGATCGTAGTCTTGTATTTGCTGCTATATCAATGAAATGTGCTGCACCGTGTCAGGCCCGCACATCAAGAGACGGCAGGTGAAGTGGAATGCGTAATCTGCACAGTGTCGGTTACGCATGGTGCAACCTCATGTCGGACCTGCGTAACTGATACCTTTTGGTGGCTGCGCCCGGCAGGTTACGCACGAGGAACCATGATGGATGCGTGGAGCAATATGGCTCGCGGTTATGCAAGTGCCCAACACGTGTCTTTGTGAATTCTGAAACATCACCGTTCACACAGACGACTCGAACCACGCGCGCCTCGGGTCTCGCCGTCCAGCCCCCGTGCCCCTTCTTAAGTACAGCAGGAAAGGGGAGGCGTGTCCATAGCATCTCGCATTCCTCTTCCATTCTGCTTACGTTCTCCATTTCGTCTATTCATTTCTCCTGTTCGCCATTGAGAAGATGTCCAACAGCAGCGACTCCGACGACTGCAACTCCTACAACGGCGAGGAGTTCGCCCAGATGGTCACCGAGATGGCCAACGAGTTCGCCTCTGGTCAGCACCGCGTCCGCCGCGTCGGAGGGTACTATCATTGTACCTTCTGTCCTGGCCGGATGCAGCGCAACTGGAGCCTCCTCGAGTTGCTCAACCACGCCACTGGGTTGTCCACCAGAGGCGATGGCCTCAAGGGGCCACAGCACAAGGCGCTCGCTGACTACATCCTCTACAGCAGCGAACTGGCCCGCGAGCGCGAGATTGGTCGCATTGGTGATTGCGGTGGCAACCTCACCGTGCAGGCAGAGAGGGACAACATCCACGCGGCCAACCAGGCGAAGGCGGCGAAGCGCAAGAGCAAGGTTTTGATTCTTTCTTTATTCGCACAACGCGTTGCACTTTACATTCGAAATGCTTTACCCATTTTAAACTTTGTCTTCCTCTTCTCATAGCGCATGGCGGCTTACCATCTCCCCGGCGACAAGCGTCGTCCCGACGGAGGCGCCGGCTGGTAGGCTGCGGCTCACTAATAGTGAGATGCACGGAAGGATGCTCCAGCGGTGTCCGTACTAGGGCAGGGTTGCCCTTTATCTTAATCTATCTAGGTTTACTGTTTTCGCTATATGTAATTTCGATCCATACTTTATGTATCTTAATTTCGTACTTTGTTATAATGAACTTGCTATAATAGTGTTATGTGTCTAATTTAGAGATTATGTATTTTGGATTTGTTTCGTTTCGTTATTCCATTCCAAACGCATGCTATTTCGATGGATCCATCAGATTTGGACTTTGTTGTTGGATCCCCTCGATTCCATGTTAGGACTAGGCTGTTATTGGGCCTGTAATAGGGTAGCGGGCCTGTGTGCCGCCGTGGGCCATTGGGCTTGTGTACACTGTCCGGCCTGCTGGCCGTATTTGTAGGAGGCATAGGCATTTATTTATCAACATATAATATCAAACAGTTGAACTGTTCTTATTCCTCTTGGTGCTCCTGCGCCATTCTCCTCTCGATTCCCCTTCTATCTTCTTCCTGATCTCGGTTTCCTGCTGTTTCCCCTCTGATTCCCTTCTCCAATCCCTTCCCTACTACCTGCTGCTAACATTCCATCGACCACATCTTCTTCTCTTCCCTATGCACTGTGCTAAGCAAGCAGAGATGGTGGTGGTGGCTGAGTTATAAGTGCAGCATTATTCTCCGGAGGACCAGTGGTGAGGCTTATCTCTTGGGTTTGGTGCTGCGGTTTCGACTGGCAGGGGCGGTGCTATGATGCACGTCAAGGCCGCCTGCTTCGAGTGGCCGGCACTGCATCGTTGCAAGCTGGTGGCTTCGCGTCGTTGCAAGAATCATGCCAAACAAGTCTAAAATATGACGATTAAAGTTTATGGTACAACGAAAGAGTTAACTTGCGGCATATTTTGAAAGCAAAAGAGAATAGCTACATACTGAAATAGGAGGCGACAACAAGCTAATCCTCGGAAAGGGACAACATGCATATATATGAGCTTTTGAATATTCATCGCAATGAGCAGAATACATATACTAAACACTCTACAAATACATACACCATGGGCCCCCCTCTTTCATGGGCCCACCCCCCTAGGACGGCCCTGCTGCTTAACCATGGTCAAATAAAAGAACTAACACTAAATGATTCATCGATGCCTACATGGGCTCAGCCCAACAAGGAGTTAGGCACGCAGGCCCAGTACAAAACCCAGATAGCTATTTCTATAATAAATGAGTACATAAGTGTTTACTTAATGATACATCTAAAAAAGTGTTTATTTAATGACAAGTGTTCGAAAAATGCAACAAATGGCATAGAGCACATCAAAAAATACAACCAATGGCATAGAGCTCAAGTCCTAATTTCCAATGCCGCTCTACAGTGAATGGAAGCATGTATGTTTGTTTGTAATACGATGGTAGGACGGTCCAGAGTCAATTATGCGTGTAACCTACACGCACGCGCTCGGTTAGCCACGTCCTCGGTTACGCACTATCCATTTTGTGCGTAACCTGTGCCCAGTCTGTTATGCAGGAGGTAGACAAGAAACAATTCTCAAGATCAAATTCTCACCCTCCAACACCAGCACCTACTCCAAAATCTTATTGAATAGCACAAGCAAAGATACAAGAAGCAATGGGTGCCTCAAGGAGACAGGAATACAAAATTCTGCCACAAGATCAACAGTTCAACAGTGATTCTATATTTTTAGCATCAAACTTCTGATGCTAATATTGCGTTGTAGCATAGCTATCTACCACCCCCAATTCTATACAGCGACAGCGACCATGCTCCAATCCCACAATTTGCAAAAAAAAAAGAAAAAGAAAAGAATACACAGGACCAGACAGACTCCGAGTCGCTTGACGCGCGGGCATTGTCGTCGGTATTCATGACCCAAACAACCCGACAAGCCCGACCCGACCCAACCACGTGACGGGTCGGAGTTTTGTCCCGAATCTCGAAATACCGGGGCTGACCCGACCCAACAATCTGATGGGTCGGGGTGTGGAAACCTGAAAAGACTAGGAAACATTTTTCGGTCGTGTATTTCGACTTTTTCGGATCGGCATTTCGGTTTTTGTAAGGGTACTTCGGATCGGTTTTCAGTCGCTGGTTAGTTTATACCTCAGTTCACACGTGTTTTTCCATCTTCTGCGCACCCTTAAGTAATTTTGCCATAACTCCTAGCTCGGAAGTCCAAATGATGCACTGTTTGTTGCACTGGAATCTTGACTTGAAGGAGCTTCAAACTACTCCACGATGCAACTTGTTAGATGTACAGGAATTTTCCGACATAAATTCCAGATTTCAAGAAGTATTTCAGCAATATGATGGTACATAGTTGGACGTGAAGCTTCTCATGTAACCCAGAGTCTTGTGTGATTAATCCTTCTCAGCTTAGGCAGCAAACTTGGTGTCCTCCATGTAACCCTATGTGTCTTCTATGTAACTCTTGTAAACCTGACTATGAGTAAAGTACAAGACTAGTAAGGTAGTATATGACTCTCATCAGTATTGCAATGTAACACAGAGAGGAACTTAAAGGATTCACTGATTAACCTCGTGTTGGAGTTTCTTAGCGTGGCTACTTGTAACCTGTCCTTCATACACATGTGCTTGTGTATCCAATGCTTGTTCCTGCCTAACCGCTTGCGTTTGATTCTTCAATCTTCATGCGTAACCCAAGGTGGAATTGGTGTAATTCGCTATGCATCTTGTATAACCAAGGGAGCTGGGTTACGTATGGCTGTGATGTCCTCATCATCTTTGGTGCTCTTAAATGTGCACGACCTTCCTCTATGCCTCATGGCGAGCGGCAGGGGAAGAATTCATTGCAGCGTGGGAGCGCGTCCCCGCCGCCTCCATCCGTGCGAGTTTTGGGAGGACTCTTTTCCTAAAACAATGTAGTCTTTGACGGCCTCAGCGGCGGAGGATACGAAAGTTATTTCGGGAAATTATACTGGTACCAAGTCAAATAGTATGTAAGTTCGTGTATTTATTAAGAAGAATGAGGTCATACCACTAAAACCATTTTTTAACTGTATACCTAATTATTATCAGTACAAAGGGCTCATTAGTAATACAAACACCAAATACCTGTGCCAACTACGTGGCCCGTACTAGATGGCCCAGGCCCATCATATTATCACTTGATTTACTAATGACGTATACAATTACGACACAGGAGTTCTTCTGTGCTCATATGCTAGGAATTTGTTTCGACGACGTCGTACGTAACCAGTAGAGTTTTCGCGTAACCTAGTAATTTTGGATCTTCTGTGATGAGGTCTTGTATCATTCACTTTCCCAATGGATTACGCATCGTATACGTAAGCCATCAGTGTTTTCGTGTAACCAAGAATTTTGGATCGTCTGTTCCACATGCACACAGGTGATTCCTGCCGTAACCATTATTTACGCACGTAAGGCACGAGACCGATGACGTAACCAATGCTATTGAGAGTAAAAATGACACACTCCGGCGGCGGCGCCAGACCACCAACCTAACCCTTCTGAAGCTCCTTCGTTGATGCATAACTCGCCGGTGTGGTGCGTAATCCATGGCACTTTGCACCGTACCAGCTCTCTTCTCCGGGGAGCGGGGATAAACACGGTGGCTGTGTGCAACGAACCCAATAGACCGCGGCTGTAAAATGACAGTACTACCCTCGAAGGTTTCTCCGCACCTTTACGCATGCCCGAAAATATGGTGCCACCTGTCGCAACATGATTGGCTTAACAATCCTTTACGTCACTTTATGCCGACCGCACTGAAGAAAGTCTCTATTCATATGTATCTCAATCCCAAAATCTATCAAAATCTCAAGATGTCACATCTCTAGCCTTATTTGGCGCTTCCTGTGCTGACCGGATCATCCGGTCTGTCTAGCCGGATCACCCGGCGTGGCTCTGGTGGCCGCCGGGTCACCCGGCCCCTCTGGACGGGTCATCCGGTCTGGATGCAGGGAGTATAAAAAGGCCGCGGCCGGGGGCATAAGAATCCTAACTCCACATTTCTTCCACTCCAAACCGCCGCCGCCGCCCATTCTTGCTCCGAGGCGATTTTCAAGCTCCACCACGGGATTTGGCCATGGTTGGGAGCATTGGATTTCTCTCCTCCTCAAGAGCTCCTTCCTCTCCGGATCATCCGGAAACTTCACGGGAATCCAACGGTAAAATCCATTCAAATCCTCAAATTTCCGATCTCTCAATGTGGGTTGTTCTAGATGATTTCCTTCAGTCAAATGCTTCCATATAGACTCTAGAACACACCCCTAGAATCTTGTCTTGATTCATCTACTCAATCCATGGCTCCCTTGGTTAAGGTTCATCCCGACCCGCCGGGTCACCCGGCCCCTCTGGCCGGATGACCCGGACAGGGTCTGGACGGCCCACTAAGGATTTTTTCATACAAGTCTTTTACTTTTTCATCAAATCTTCTACCAATCTTAATTCCGTTCATATTCTACAGATGGGTAGTGACAAAGGAGGTGCTCGAGGCAAGGAAATTGAATCGGAAGAATCAAGCGAGGAAGAGGAGTATCGTGCTTCGGATGAGGAGTACGGTATTCATGTTCATACCAAGAGGTCCAAGCCACAAGCTCCTCTCTCTCGTGCACAAGGTCGTGGCCATGGACAAGAAGGCAATCCCATCCTCAAGAAGAAGACTACCTCCATTGGTGTGAGGACAAAGAGAGCAAGCTCAAGTGAAGTTGGTGATCGCTATGATGCGGATATGGATATCTCTCGCTATGTGAACATGGTAGTTCCCGTTCACGCTCCGGAGCGTTGTAGGTGTGATCCTCCTTTGGTGAACTACATGAGAAGCGGAAACGACATGAGAACTCATCGCTTTCAAGATCCAAGGCGGCTCCAAAGGTCTTTCTTTGGTGATGATCATTTTTGGCTTGCCTCTCAAGCGGATTGGTATGAATCCACCATCTTACCTAAGAGTCGCGTCACCACAGAGATGAAGTGGATTGACTGGTAGTTCTTGCATGATTTACCACCTCCTCTTCAAGAACTTACTCAAGCTATGTATAATCGATGCCGGCATATGGGAGTTTCTTACCTCATGGGTTTATCATGTGATTAGTCAGAGGAAGTGGTGGCACAATTCTATGCAACCCTCTATGTTGACAATGACAACAACACCATGCACTTCACTCTTGGGGGTAAGATATTCTCTGTCTCTGTATGGGAGTTTGCCAATCTCTTTAAGCGTAGAGGCGCCACTTCTACAAATTGCTTCTCTAGTGATCTAGTGCGCCTTCATAGTGGAGATGAGTTAGAGGTGACCAAGATGAATTTCATGTATGATAGAGCTTATGGTAACATCAAGTATGGTCATACTAGTGGTCTCACCCCTTACTACAGGATGCTAAACCTACTCTTTAGGCACACTCTCACTCCTAGAGCTGGTGATTCCGATAACATCTCACATAGAGCTAGAAACTTGCTTTATCAAATGGCTCCCGGTCTACCTCAATTCTATGCTTGTCATTTTCTTTGGAGCGAGATCATTACATGCTCATACACTGCTTCTAGTGGTTGTCATTATGCTCCTTATATCTTTATCCTTGTCAAGCATGCAACCAAACTTGATCTTCAAACCGACACACCTCATGAGAAGTATCAAACTAGTAAGGGCAAGCTCATCCAAACTTTCAAACTTGGCAAGCATCAGACTGGCATTAATCCTAAGGGAGATTATCCGGGCATATATCTGGTTGATGGACCCGGTGATGCGGGTGCCTCATCCTCTCAAGCTCAACCTCCAAGGCATTCATTTGATCCCCTTCCAATGGAAGGTGCCTCTCACTCTCAGGGGGTTCCTAGGCACAAGAAGGGAAAGCTGAATTTTATTGCCAAAGGGATCTTTGCCTGCTTTAACTTGAAGCGCCAAAACCCTAGAGAGCGTGAGGTGGACAGGCAATGGTTGGCCCAAGAGCTCCATAGGAATGAGAAGAATCAAAAGGACATGGCAGCTAGACTCAATCTTCCACACTCTCCGGTGCATGAACCTAGGGTGTTTGATCCTCCCTCTCCCATTCCTAACCCTTGGGAGGACCTTAGCTCTTGGGTCCCGGCGGATGATGATGAAGAAGAAGAAGAGGACTATGATGGTGAGGAGGAAGAGGACGACAACGAGGAGTAGCTTCCCTTTTTGTGCTTGTTGCCAAATGGGGGAGTGAAAATTTGAAGGATGGAAGCCCCTCACAAAATTATCTATCTATCTATCTTTTATCATGTTATTCATGTAATAGTCTAGTGGACATGTAATGAACTAAGTTGTGTGATGGTGTGATGGATGGTTGTGCCAAGTGAGAACTTTTATTTATGGTAAGACTTATTGGTAGTACTCTATTATGCTAGTGTGATGTAATGGATCTTAATTATCGTGTGTGATGCATGTGTTGGTTGATGATATGTTACTTCTCACTTTGTTGTTGTGATATATCTTCTCATATGCATCACGGTTTATTGCTCATCACACTTATGCACCATGTGTTGTTTGCAATGATTTAGGGGGAGCCGACTCTAAATATGTGCAATTGGCATTTGAGGCCATTCTAGTTGAAGAAACACATATTTAGGGGGAGTTCTTTTCTAAATAATTAGACACAATCCTTGATTTTTATTCCTCTCTTGTGAGCTCAAATTATGGTTGTCATCAATCACCAAAAAGGGGGAGATTGAAAGTGCAACTAGGCCCCTAATTATTTTGGTGATAATGACAATTATAATTTGAGTATTTGATAGTTTATCTAAGATGTGTGCAGGAATAAAAGAGATAAAAATTCATATGTGAAAGGAAGGACCTCAATTTCTTATATTTGTGTTGAAGCTCAAATGGTGATTTAAATTTAATTTCTTTTTGAATTTGAGTTTAGGCAACACCGTACTATAAAGAGGGACGAGATCGGTCAATCAAAGTTAGGTACAAGTGCTTATCTTGAGAAAAACCAACCAAAAATTGCTATCTAAAACTCTACAAGTGTTTGAAAAAGCTTGACCTAGCAGCCACAGCTCTACCGGGTCAACCGGCCTAGGTGGCCGGATGACCCGACACGGCTCTGGTGGTTGCCAGGTGATCCGGCCCCTCTGGCTAGATGACCCGGCCCTTGCGCAGCAACAGCCCAACGGCTCTATTGAAGGGAGGGGGTATTTATACCCCTTCACTTCTTCCTCCTTGTGCTGCTGCCTCCCACGACACAAACACACTCTTGAGCTCCATTCCCCCTCTCTATACTCCTCTCCAAGCCATTCCAAGCAAGGATTCTCCTAGGGTTTGGGTGTGAGAGTTTTGAGGTGCTAGTGTGTGCTCCTTGAGCTAGCTCTTCACCTGTTCATCTCAAGAAGCACTTGTGGCGGCCAAGATCGATTGATTCTCGTTTGTTACTCTTGAAGCTTGCTTCTAGATGGTTAGGCGTCGCCCGCTAAGTGCCCTCTCCGTGTGGAGCACCCGGGAACGTTTGTATTACCCATCCTTTGTGGATTTCTCTTAGTGAGCACCAATCTTCCTTTGTGCGGATTGGGTGAGGCAAGGGGCTCTTGGTGATAGCCCTCCCTTTGTGGGATCCTCAATGGAGACGTAGCTTCCTTTGTGGGAGTGAACTTCGGATTAAATCTCTTGTCTCTTGCTTGGTTTGAGTTCATCCCTTTCTCTAACCCTAGAAGCTAGTTTTAGATCGATCTACATATTTGTGTTGTTCCTTGTGAAATCATTTGTTGGAAGAGGTAACTAGTTCATATACGCAAGTTTTGATTCATATACTTTCTACAAATTCAAGTTTTATTAAGCTCACTGCACTCTATCTTTGCGCGTTGGTTGATCCGGCCCATGTGACAAGGTGACCCGGACCCCCCCCCCGGGTTATCCGTCTCATTGAGCCGGGTCATCCGGCCCTTGATCCGCTGCTCAGATTTTGCAGAATTTTAAAGTGATCCTATTCACCCCTCCTCTAGGCATCACAAGATCCTTTCAACCCGACATGTGTCGAAATGACGTACTCTGATGATATAATAAAAATGATGTAATGTTCCCTTTATTCCTGTGTTGTATGAATTTGTACCACTTGAGACAGGGATTGCACGTGATAGCCACTTTCTGGGACTATCACAGAGGTGCAGAGGATCAGGTTTCCAGTTTCGGAAATCCGGTTCGTTTCATACATTGACAATCGAGCTGATGGAAAATGTTTCATAAAATAAATGCTACATCGATACACCTTCAGATAGAACCCTTCAAGAAGTGCATCAGTTCTGATAAATTGAACTTGAACTAGTTACGAAAGTTATGCAAACTCTGAACAATGACATAATGTTTCAGAACTATTTTTTAGAGGAGATATGCATAATAATATTTTCAATAGCAAGCTTTTAGAGAATTGAACTCTAAACCATTTTTGAAACAAGCATGAGTGCCAGTTGCAAAAGGACATAATTATATTCCTTGCATGTGTGTTGACACATCTTATCCTATATATTTATAAGTCAACTAAACATGAGAAAAGGGCATAAATGTTAATATCAACTTAGAATAGGGTGCCACTAACAGTTTTTCTGGAGATTTGGTAAATTATATAAATCCAGGAACCATTCGGGAAAAGTGCTAAAAGAATCGAATCTAGAAGACTCCAGAAGGCTCCGGAACTCAACGTGACTTGGCACCTAAGAAAGAAGCATCTAGAAGAAGCGACGGACCACCTGGCCGAAGTGGGCCCCGAGGGGGGCCCACCCCAGCCCAATCGGCCTGGTGGTGGGGCCGGTCGGCCTCCCCCGGGCGCCACCTCAGCCCTACTTCCAGAAGGTTCTTCCACCACCTATGAGGATCAATCTAAACCACTCGTTAGGTCGGTTTGATCAAACGGTGCGCGTCTACACCTCAGGGCTATATAAGCAGCCCCCCTGCCCCTGGCAGAGGCATCTGGAAACCTGAGTTTGCATACACTAGATCAAGTCATCAAGTCAGAGATACTACGCCCTAGAAACACCATATAGCAGAGTAGCTAGCTAGTCTAGATCTAGGAGGAGGCAAGGCATCTACTTGGCTCCTGATCGTCTAGAGGCTGATCGAGATACTGATCTAGCTTCGCTCTTGTAAGTTCTTATCTAGTTCCTTACATTTGTTATACAGACATATGTTCTTATCAATGATTATATTCGACATTATATGCTTTGGTGTTTATTATGATTACATGTTTAGCATAGTTGATTTGCCTTTATATTTATGTATGGAGTCGTATAGCCCTCACCTAGATCATTTGTTAACATGGGTGAACGGTAAAGATAGTGTAAGCGTGGTGCTTATATTGTATTTATCTGCGATTGCACCCTATATGCCGGGTCGTGTGGTAGATCGTGGTGGTGACAGCACTATTGAGTGCTTCGCAGTCCACCCCCCGTGTATAGGACTAGTGGAGCCTTATACTATTTGGGTTGTTTCAAGTTTCGGCCTTGATCCTCCTGGATAGTCTCCCCATGCATTGATATAATAGTTCTTCTTCCATGATTGTTAAATGTTTGCACTAATCATAGTTTGCATTGACATATAGTTTAGAGTTACCGAGGAGTATCCTCTCTAACTAGACTTTGCTATGTTTCTCTTGCTATAATGACACTTTCTAGCTGCTCATGATGTTATGACTTGAACAATGCTATCAATATCTTTATCTTTATGTGACTTACCCTTGTTTATAGCAATTGATATATTTTGGCCACTCTACATTATAAAACTGAGAGATGAGCATGTATTAGCTATTATGGATTAGAAAGACTTCTTTCCCTGTGGTAGAATATAAATACGATACCTGGTTTTACTCCTGGTTAAAATGCTACAATGGTATATTCATATCTGTGCGCTTGCGGATTCCCAGTTTATATATATCTTCTTTTCTAGAGATCCAAGGCATATGTAAGAGTATCATATCCATGTGTTTTCTGGCACACCAGTCAGGGCTGACAACCTATATCGAGTTGTGCTATGAATCATGTCGGAGTTCACCTTTTAATTTAATCTGAAAGCAACATCTGATATACACTTAGCATCATGTTAAGATATACCTTTGCATTTCTGGTGCCGTCGATAGAGATGGATCTTATATCCGTTTCTAGTCGATGACGTTAGCAATGTCAACAATGTGTTCAATCTTCATCAGTATAAAAAGGAAGTGATTTTTTGAATCAATCAAATCATTACTAAGAAAAAAGTGAGTCAGATAAGAATATCATATTGAGATATATACTTGATGCTACTAAAACTATTAAGTAAACTCACCCATGCCTAGGCAGCTAGACCATATTCTTGAAGAACTTTGTCCAAGATGTCAGTCATGCCACTTTTAATTGTAGTTGAAAGAAACCAAAATCATGCACAAGCACAACCAATGCACCCACTCAGCAGTGCCTCGCCTGGAACAACACCTAACAACCATCAGATTGTGACACCCACATTGTCCTTGAGCACAATGAAGGACTGGATTGGGCGGCCACAGGGGGGGGAGTGAATGGGAACCGATAAAAATTCTTCTCGAGAGAGATGACTCCTCTAACGAGATGAACATGGTCTCGATCCCGAAATCACTTTCACCACTCTATCCGCATGTTTGCCAAGATCATGTAGCCACTGGAGTGCTACTGATCCTAGGAGCAAACCACACCTAAAAGCCACTCAACAACGCACACACTATAGCGAAAATCACACACGGGAAAACTCCCTGCCAGGGGCGGTCAGACCGCCTCAGCCTGGAGTTCCCCCAGAACCACAACTCGAAGCTGTGACAACCCCACCCGAGATAATTCTGTACTATCGCCTAAACCACTCCATTTGGTCACTAAGCGATAATAAAGAATCATCCCGTTGAGTGTTGCCGGGTCAAAGCTCGGTAAATCACTTGTAATCACACAGAGGATCGAACACGCATACATTGAACTCCCATGAAGGAGAGTCTAGAGTACCTTACAAATTAATCCAAGTTTCCCTGTAGGGTCAAATTATTACCACCATTGTTCTCACATGAAAAGTAAATGGTTTAGAGTTTCAAGATAGCGGAATTAAACTAAACGATAACTTGGCATCATGGGAGGCCACCCATAACACCATTACTCCTCGTCATCCAACCATTCCAGCTCCCAGCCGGGTGGGATTTCACCAGGTCAAACATTATCACCTGAAAACAACATTTATAGCAAGGCTGAGTATACTAATACTCAACAAGGCTTACCCGTCTAAAATAAAAGACTTAACCTCTGATCATGCAAGGCTTTTGGCTAGTGGGTTGGTTTTGCCAAAAAGCTACTAAGGGGTTTAATCCTTACATTCAATATTTTAGCTCAAATTCTAGTAGCTTAGTCATTACTAGATAAGCAACTATGGCAAGCATGACTTGTGTAAACAATTAATCAAACATCAAGTTTATCCATATTCCATCATAAGGGATTATCATGGCCAGATAATTAAGCACTCTCAGGTAACGGTGAGAGGCCGACGATCGATCGATTAATAACCTTGCAATGTGGACCTAAACATACGGGAGAATGCACTCACACAGAGTACACCAACCAGGCGGTTCCCATCATTCCTCGGATGGGGATCGGATGCCACAGTCCTAGGTACAAGGCTATCTAGCACACCTCACACTAGCGTCCAACATCACACATGCACCATAGGTAGCTAACCTAGGGCCACAACCCAAGATTAGTAGCGCAAAGTTCCCGCACCGCATCATTCAGGTACTAGGCTTACCGTACCCATTTCCGACAAATGTTTAGTACGTTCAAACGGTTAATTTCTTAACCACTGGACTGGAGCCCAAAATCCCATGCTCTTACCATGTGAGCAATCCAATCTAACAATCTTATGATTCCAACATAAGAACTTATTCTCGCGAGCGAAGTATATCACTCGACTTGTAACGGGTCCTTAGTGCATAGCAACTAGTGACCTAGCATACTAGTAAAAGATCATAGGTACTTAGAGATCATGCAACTAGGGTTCCAATTCAAGTCCTGAATGTAAATGCACATAGATAGCCAAACATAAATTCAGAAGTAAAAAGAAAACACATGGGTAAATGATAAACCGGGGTTGCCTTCACTAGCAAAGTTAGTAGGAAAGTCTTTCGAACTTTGGTCCGGGTCTTGCTGCACTTCCACGTAGTTCACTTCTCCCTCGAACGGTCCATCACCTTGTTCCGGGACGAACTCGTTGCTACCGTCAGAAGGTTCTACATGTAGGATGCATATGCAAGAGTCAATTGGTGAAGTTAAGTTATTTAATTACAAAACATCACATGTTAACCATGGAGTGCATGGTTGGTCGCATTCACCAAGATAAGAATATATTCAGCATACTCTTCCATACACATAATTAAGCAACCATTTATAGGTATTTATTTTAATGGTGATGGTGTGCACATCTCTACAAACAAATAGAATTACTTCACAAAACAATCAAATTGGTTTTTAGTGATCCAAAAGGGATATATTGTAAAGTGAAACATGCCTAAGACCCTAAAAGATTGATTTCTTCATTTCTCTTTTTATACACTTGATTTCTTCCAAAAATCATTCGGCTTAAACCATGCAAGATATCACAGTGTGAATTTTTGTACAAGCACACAGTGTAACAACCGAGGTACTGCCAAAAATTCATAGCTAACCGAGCCATATTAGAAGCATGAAAAATACGACAAGTTATTACTAGCAAAAGCAAGAACTATTATTATAGAGAAAACTACTCATGCACTAGAGCTCAAATTTTACACAGAGACGCTCTGGACTATAACTTGGCTACACACCAAAAATTAGCTCCAGGAACTAAATCTGTCAAGCTACACAAAAATAATCATTTTCAGCCTAATTAAGCACAAAGAAATTATACAGGGACATACATAACTAAACTGTAGCCCAACTTTATCCTACAGCACAAACAAGGCACAAACATCATCTAGCCCAAATATAAGCATCACTGGATCATTAGAATATGAACTATGGAATAAAATCTATGCACAAGCATAACTCAGGAACATATATATAGATAGCTCATAAATACATGATAAGAATTACCAAGAGCACATCTAAGCCTAGCAAGATGATAGCCACAAGATCAGCCACAGAAAGTACACACATGAAGCTTCACGAAATATATACACAGATCTAGCAAAAATACAAAATAAATCATATCTAGAGATTCACTTAGTAACTTTGTGCAAAAACTTAGATCTAGCTTATACTAGTCATGACTAATAACATATTCAAAAATCAAGCTCAGCACAGGAGTATATCTCAAGTTATGAACAAACCCATTCAAACAGAGTTCAAATTTTATTTCAAAAACTACTCATCAAAAGTACATACAAGTTTTCTAAAAGATGTAGTTCTGTTCATAAGGAAACCAACAAAATTGGTTTTACATTTGTCTGATTTTTCTATGATTTTTTACGATTTTTACAAGGCACTAGATCTATTCAAAAAGAAAGTAAGAATCTTTTTGCATCCGGGACCTTAGGAAGATTTTATCCTTCACAACCATACCCTTGCCTTTGCATAACGGTCCGGAATTTAACATTTCGTCCCCTACAAATAAACAGGACCTTGCAATTGGGTTCAAGGGGAAGGGGTGCAGCGTGACTGGCCGGAATCCGGTGAGACCGGCGACGGAGGTGGCCTGGGAAGGTGCGGCGCGCGCCTAGGAGCTTACCACGGAACTGTTGGTGACCGAGTGGGAGCGGAGGCGGCACTGGCGAGCACGCACGGCGGCGCAGTGGCTCAGCGACCGCTGGAGCTCTACTCCGGCGAAGGGGACGACGCAGGCAGGGCAACAAACGGCTCGTGAAGATTGAGTAGGGTTGTGCAGAGCGGTTGGGGAGCTTGGGTGGTGGTGGTGAGGTTGGAAGAAGGGAGTTCGCCGTGGTAGGCGTCAAAGGCGGACACGGCGGCATGCAGGGCAGGCGGTGGTGGCGTGCGCGTGCATGGGGCTAGGGGTTTTTAAAGGCGGCACGACGACAACTTGCCGACCACAACTCAACCAATGGAGCGAGGCGGCATGGCGTGCGAGGTGGTGTGCATACGGCGGCGGCGCGACTGGTCGGTGCGGCCGCCCCGTGTGCGCGTGGCGCGTGTCGCCCGGGGACAGGGCTGCATGCCTTTGAAAACGGTGGGTTCCACTGCGCGTGTGCGGATGCGCCCCTCGGCGTCCGGGCCTAGTTGGACCGCAGCGCGGGAACGAGTTCCCGGCGCCGATCAGCGTGGGCGCCAGCGTGACGTCACGCTCTGGAACGCGCAGGGGTGCAAACTGTTTCGGTTTAGCAGGTTTGACCGTGATTTTCTCACAAACTTGCAACTAAAGTGCACCTTGAGGTAATAAGCAAAGTTGGAGATCTCAAGATGCTCTACAACATTTGCAAAGGCACTAAGGGGTTTTGATCAACAGATTTCGCATAAACTTCATGCCAACTTGGGCATTTTCTCGACGCTGGTGAATAGTGTTTTCTGCCGTTGACCATGCTTTTCACCCCTTTCCACTCCAAATCTGAAATGCCACCAATTGGGAAAGTTGTGTCCTGTGAAAAGATGAACAACTTTTATTTTGGTAGATTTTGAAGTGTTTAGGTGAAATTTGGAGAACGCGGCAAAAGTTCTAGAAAGGTATAGGTGTCAAATGGGTTTAACTAGGTTTTGACTATGTTTTGACCAAAGTTTGAACATTAGGGCTTGTTGGCTAGGTTTTCGAGGTGATCACCCAGGTTGACCAAGATTTGACCAATGTCAACATGTTTGACTTGGTTGACTCAGTCATCAGTGTTGATTAACCCTAATCGAAAACCTGGGGCGTCACAGCCTACCCCCTTAAAGAGAATATCGTCCCGAGATTCAACAACAAGATTGGAACGATACCTTCCAACAAGACAAGGGTTACAAAGGGAGAAAGACATATCCGATTACACTTCTCGACATCGAGAATTTAGATAGGACAAAAGATACATGGTGCTCTCCTCACTGCCTCAACGCCGCTCATGAGGAAGCGGGCGATGAATGTGTACATGAAAAACTAAGAGCAGACAGATTCCTCCTGCGATGCAGAGATACATCCCCACCAGCGTTGTGACAGAACCGCCCAAAATAAATCCGTATTATCACCTAAGCCAGTCCACTTGGCTAATAAGCGATAACAAGGAGTTATTTTGTCGCCTCTGCCGGGTCAAGCCCGGTAAATCACTTACAACAGGATTGGTGATATGCTCTAAGCCTACACGAAGGCGGGACCAGAGTACAAGTTCAACATTAAATAAAAGGCCACAGGTTCACATTTATTACAAACCAGGTTTTGATACATGAAATTAAAGTGTTTCTCACAGCCCTAAATAAATCTGTATTATCACCTAAGACGGTCCACTTGGCTAATAAGCGATAACAAGGAGTTCTTTTGTCACCTCTGCCGGGTCAAGCCTGGTAAATCACTTACAACAGGATCGGTGATATGCACTAAGCCCACACGAAGGCGGGACCAGAGTACAAGTTCAACATTACATAAAAGACCATAGGTTCACATTTATTACAAACCAGGTTTTGATACATGAAAGTAAAGTGTTTCAGAGATTAAACAGCGGAAATAGAACTACACGGTAGATACATATGGGAGGCCATCCATAATATATCACTCCTCATCGTCATTCTCCCCCTCAAGCTCCCAACCATCTCGAATAGAGCCAGACCAGATGGGGTTACCTGAAAACCACAAATTAAGCAAGGCTGAGTATGCTAATACTCAGCAAGACTGACCCGACAAAAACAAAAGTACAGCTAGACATGCAAGGCTTTTTGGCTGGTGGGTTTGTTTTGCCAAAAGCGACTAAGAGTTGATCCTTAATTTCAAATTTTAGCTCATATTCTAGTATGTTAACCATTCTAAGTAAGCACCTATACTAAACAAGAATGCTGTGCAAACAATATTAAACATGCAACAATTTTAATCCAAATGTTCCATAAATAAATATGGGGTAGCCAGTGGTCAAGCCGACTCAGATAACGGCGAGTGACCGACGATCGATCAGTCTATATCCTTGCAAGGCCAACCCAAGATACACGGAAGAAGGTAGACCCCAAGAAATCAAATAAAAGCGAATGCGGGGTCTACCCCGACCAGGCGGTTCCCGTCATTCCCCAGATTAGGGACAGACACCACAGTCCTAAGTACAAGGTTACTGGAACGCCCTCACACAGCACGTCCAAACTCACACTTGCCCTACCGGTAGCGAACCGGGAGACGCATCTCAAGAGTAGTAGCGATAAAGTCCCCGCACTGGTTCATTAGGTACTAGGCTTACTGGTCCCATTCCCGACAAGCACTTGGTACGTTCAATAGCTTGAACCAGCACAATGCTACTCGGTCGAGACCGAACCCATTGCTCTTACCACATGAGCGAGTCAATTTAATCAACTTATGATTCCAACATAAGTAACCTATATCTCGCGAGCAATAAGTCATTACTCGACTTGTACCGTGTCGTTAAAGCATTGCACTAGCGACCTAGCATACTAGTATAAGAGCATAGGAATCCTAAGGATCATGCATCTAGGTTTCAATTCAACTCCTGAAACTTAAATGCACAAAACATAACATAAATACTGAAAAATAAAAGTTATGAGTTTATCCAAAAAGGTTATATGCACTCCGGGGCTTGCCTTCCTCTAAGTCAGCTAAAGCCTTGGGCTCTTCTGGACTTTGGTCCCGGTCTTGATGAACACCCAACTCGTTCACTTCACCAACTAACGTCCCGTCACCCTCCTGAGTCAGCATATAAGTCCCGTCCGGTAGATCTACACGTATATATGCATATGCATTAGGTTATGGTTAGGGTGGGAGAATTACCACCAAACCAACTCTTGTTGGCCACATTCATCTAAAGAATTATTAAAACTCACAAAAAGTATGGGTGTGGTGTGAGGGTGAACTACACTTGACTTTGATGGTGATTGTGTGCACATCTAAGCAATTTAAACCACTAAACTTCACCAAACAGTATTGGGGGTGAGTTAAAATGATTTCAAACAGGAACAACACATGAAATACTTATTTAAACTTAAATAATAAATTTAAACCTATTTATTCAATTCCTAGCTAGCCATTCATCAAAAATTCATATTAATTGAAATATAAATCCAACTGGTCTGAAACTTTGCACACATCAGCATATGACTACATTAAGCTTAAATACCAAAAATTAGCTCCAGATTACTTATAAATTAATTTACATGAGAAAGACGAATTTCAGCCTAGCTTAACTACATTAAATCATACAAAAAGATTTGCTACTCTTTTTGACCTCAAATGTTTCCTACAGATCATTCATGTCATATTTAAGCTACTGACAAATTTACAAAAGCAGATCTATCATATTTTTTAAGTTACCAATTTAACATCCTACACAAAGTTAAATACAAAACAACATTCAAACAAACTCCTAAAATAATAATTATTTTCCCAGGGGTGCTAGTCATCATGACCAAGACTTAGGGTTCATTGGTGCTTAAATAAAAGGTCCACTGAGGGAACTATAAAAAGCATCAAACTTAACCTAACATAAAGATTCCAAAAATCATAACTACAATTATACACATCAAACATGTGTCAACTTTTGTCGCAGATCTAAAAATGGCATAAAGAATAACATATCCAAATTTCATCTTCATAGCATGAGTACATTTTGAACTACAACAAAAGTACATCAAACTGAGTTTGAATTTTCATTTCCAATCTATGCAGAAAAACACTATACAACCTTTCTAGAAAATGTAGATCTCAGCACAAAGAAACCAACACAACTAGATTTGTATTTTTCTGATTTTTATACAATTTTTAATGATTTTCTAAGTTGCAGCCGAAACACTAAAGAACCTTATTACAACCAAGTCCCTGGATATTGCAGATAAGCCCCTAGAACGATAACTGAGATCACAATCGGGTCCCTGGCGCCATGGCCGGCGGAGGGAGCTCGATTCCGGCGAGGGGAAAGGTCAGGCTTGGCCGGGAAAGGGCGGGATAATGATCCTTGCTCACCTAGGGTTCCGTTTTGAGGGTTAGAGGGGTTGGAGGAGTGGCCGACGACAGTGATCGGCGGTGCTAGGCATCCATGGCCGACGGCGGCTCTGTTCCGGAGCGAGCACAGGGCACGGCGGTGCGCTAGGATGAGCAGGCGGGCGAGCACGACGAGGAGGGCGAGGAAAGGAGCGCGGCTCCCCTGGTTCTCCCCTCTTTATCCCGCCGCTTAGCCCGTCAGGCCGCGCGCGCATAGGCACGTCGCGCATTTACTGCGACCGGTGCGTGGCGCTGCATGCGCGCGTGCGCGCTTGGGCACGGTGCACAGGTCGAGGAACAGGCGGATGGTCCACGGTTGGGGCATGGTGCACAGCGGGGAAGCCTAGACGTCCATACGCTAGAGAAAGACTCGCGCGACATGTGGACGGCAGGCAGCAGCGAGCGCGCGCGCAGAGCGCGGCGACGTCGGCACCTGCGCCCATTTTAATTCTGTTTGGTCGTGTTCAAAATTGTGAAACTCAAAAATTTTGAATGTAACTCGAAAATCTCCAAAAACGAAAGTTGTAGAGCAACTATAGGACTACAACTTTTGCAAAGGGTGACCTAAGTTTTGATGTTTGGTTTGACGGGAAAAACGTGGCAAAGTTGCAGAAATTCTCGGTCCTGAGTTACTGTTCGCAGCACCTTCAACTCGAATTTTGGCCAATTTACACTCAAAATTGGATTGTCTGCAAATTATGAAAAATGTGTTCCCAGAAATAAGGAAAAACTTTTATATTGGCAGATTTCGAACTTCTATAGTAAAATTTGGAGAACGCGCAAGAAAATCATTTCAGCCTTAAGGTGTACTTAGGGGTTTGACCAAATTTTGAGATTTTGACCAATGTCTTATTTGCAAAATTGATCACCATCATGTTAAACATGCTTAGGAACTAATTATTCTTGATTATCATGACTAATTGAAGTACTTAACTTAAGTAACATCAGGGATGTTACAGACTACCCCCTTAAAAGGAATCTCATCCCGAGATTCGACAACAAGATCAGAGGAAAAAATTCCAGGGGATATAACGGGTTTCATGAGGAAATCGATGTCGCTTGTGCGAAATCGGCGATCAGCTACTATGGTAAAAAGGTGGCAGAGCTGTGCTGCGCAATGCAGACATGGCGCTGAAAAGCATGGGTTCAATTGGCTCGAGAGGTTTGACCGTGATGTTGGAAAAAAAACGAGAAGCGCTCGAGGTATCCTCAATTCAGAATCAGGATTGCATCGAGAAAATTTATTAAAGGATTTGCCTCAACACTTCCGTCTAAGTAGCCATGAAAGCCTCAGCGGGTGTCATTGGTGGGGGTGGAGGAGGATCACCACCACTAGGAACTCCAGAACCCCCAGGTGTGTTATGTGCATTATCTGTCATCTGAAAATTTGAACTTTCTTTAGATACATATTCAAAGCTTGCTCAACATAATACAAGTAGAATATGCATACGAAAATTCAAACTATTGAAAATTCAGAATTTAGACAGCATAACAGCCCTGAGTATAAAATTCATAACTTTCTGTACAAATATCAAACATTTCTAAATTTCGGTCAGAATGTGTAGAATTTCATAAGCTTCAACTTTGGTATTCAACCCCAGGACAGATACAACTTTTACAGAGGTCGAAAAATTTATTTACCAAAGCTCTCTCTAGCAGTTTTGACAGCAAACAGGAGCTTACTAAAAATTTGATATTTCTCTACACATGCAAAAATGCTGAATTTTTTTGTGAGCATGAACATCACAAAATTATGAACCATTTTGGTATTCAGTACCAGACCCCATCGTGATCACAAATAGCTTAACTTTATTCCTCACGTAGATTACTGCATAAGGTTGTGCATCCATATGGTTACATCAGAGTTAAGTTTTTGGGATCACCATTACATCAAGGATTTTCATATAGCTTCTAGCCACACAAGGTACATACTCCTGGTCAGCCTAACATATACAATTGCATGTTAGACCCCAAAATGAGTTTAACACGCCAATGGCAAAACTGGCAGTTCTGAACAAAAAATTCATAACTGAAAAATCAGTACCTCAAAAAATCCAAATTTTTGTGAGCAACACAAAAATGTTATAACTCACATTTTTGGTATTCAAAGGTTGAATCAAATCAGATTGGAAAAGGGTCAAACAGATCCATTTTCAGAGTGCTGTTGCCAGAAAATTTCAGCAGGGCAGAGCTTCACTAAAAAGATCATTTCTCAAAAACTGAGAACCCAATGACCATGAAATTTTTACAGCACGAACTAGACTAGATATTGAAGATTTTTGTTATAGATTCTCTGGTCAAATTCTTTTAGGAACTATATTTAAAAATTCGAGTTTTCAGACTAACTGAGGATTTTGACAGAATTTCAGCATGACCTATGCATAGCAAATTCATCATAACTCCAGTTTTAATCATCCTAAATTCATGAAAAATTCATGGAAGAAGCTTAACTAGCTGATGAGCAATTTACCTAAAGAACACCTAGTCAGAATTTTTTTAGATAATCCTTAGACAAATTTGGACAACAACTAGTTACATCTTTGCTTAACACCGCATCAATGCATCAAACTAGCATGAATGGTCCTTAAGAAACATAATCAGATAGAGACCAAATAACAAGTGATTCATGATCAGTTTTAGGTTGGTAGCTTTTACATGATGCAAAAATCGTCCTAAGAGTCCTCACCAAGCTTTTAAGCTTAAAATCGAAGTTAGTGCCGGTGGCAAGGCATATATATACGTCTCTCCCTATAATAGCTAGTTAGAAGCTATTCGTTTCTTAATTACCGTACCTAACAACCGTGGTTAGTGTACCTGAAGAAAATCATAGACATTCAGAACTTTTTGTGCCAGCACCCACAAAAGCGTCCACATTCATTACCGTTCACTACAGAAACGGTATCCATGCGTAAAGCCGCTGCATGGACAACGTCCTAATTAAGACTCTGATGCGACGTGGGTTCCCATTGGAATAGGTCCCATCCATCCCTCACGAACTTTCCCGTGGCACCATCATGTATGGCAAAACGTGACGAGACGCAGACGCGACGTGGGTTCCCATTGGAATTGGTCCCATCCATCCCTCACGGACTTTCCCGTGGCACCATCACGTATGGCAAGACGTGACGAACTAGTATGGTTGTGCAAGAAAGTAAGTTTTGACAAGAATAAAATGTGCTGGAAGTCGGTTTAAATACACCATAGAGTACTAGCCACCTGAAAGAACCCAAAAATTCCCTCTAGGGCCTCTCAGACTAGTTTAAACCTTAACGTCCTACGTACTTAGCAATATTCTTATTCTTGGCAAATTTTATTCCAAAAACAAGTTGTTAAGGTATTATTTTAATACTCTGGTGCATATCATCGCTCTGGTACCAGTTGATTCCGGTGAGGGGAAAGGTCGGGCTTGGCCGGGAAAGGGCAGGATAATGATCCTTGCTCACCTAGGGTTCCATTTTGGGGGTTGGAGGAGTGGCCGACGGCGGTGCTCGGCGGCGCCAGGCATCCATGGCTGACGGCGGCTCTCTTCCGGAGGGAGCACAAGGCACGGCGACGCACTGGGACGAGCAGGTCGGCGAGCACGACGAGGAATGCGAGGAAAGGAGCGCGGCTCCCCTGGTTCTCTCCTCTTTATTCCGCCGCTTAGCCCGTCAGGCTCCGCGCGCACAGGCGCGTCACGCGTCTGCTGCGACCAGCACGTGGAGCTGCATGCGCACGTGCGCGCCTGGGCACGGTGCACAGGTCGACGAACAGGCAGATGGTCCACGGTTGGGGCATGGTCCACAGTGGGGAAGCCTAGATGTCCGTACGCCGGAGAAAGACTCGCGTGACACATGGACGGCAGGCAGCGGCGAGCGCGCGCGCAGAGCGCGGCAACGTCGGCGCTGGCACCCGTTTTATTCGTTTGGCCATGTTCAAAATTGTGAAACTCAAAAATTTTGGATGTAACTCGAAAATCTCCAAAAACGGAAGTTGTAGAGCAACTATAGGACTACAACTTTTGCAAAGGGTGACCTATGTTTTGATGTTTGGTTTGACGGGAAAAACGTGGCAAAGTTGCAGAAATTCTCGGCCCTGAGTTACTGTTCACAGCACCTTCAACTCGAATTTTGGCCAATTTACACTCAAAATTGGATTGTCCGCAAATTATAAAAAATGTGTTCCCAGAAATAAGGAAACACTTTTATATTGGCAGATTTTGAACTTCTATAGTAAAATTTGGAGAACGCGCAAGAAAATCATTTCAGCCTTAAGGAGTACTTAGGGGTTTGACCAAATTTTGAGATTTTGACCAATGTCTTATTTGCAAAATTGATCACCATCATGTTAAGCATGCTTAGGAACTAATTATTCTTGATTATCATGACTAATTGAAGTACTTAACTTTAGTAACATCAGGGATGTTACAAGCGTCCAGCGAAGCGACTCGAACACCTCCAGGAACGGAGCCATGGTTGACGGCGCAGGCTTAGGTTCTTCTCCTGACCTACTTCCGAGCTTCTTCTTACGTCATCGATGAAGACGGAGGGACAGCTTGCTTGGCAAGGAACGGAGCAGACGACAGAGATGGACTGGTAGCGGGTTGGCCAAAGAACTAGCCGGAGGGGAAGGAAGAGTGATGGTGATGTAGAACTCAACTGGGAGGCGAGACTTAGAAATGGCGATATCGAGGGAGGACTTCCTTTTTATGCCGCCGCGGAATTGCAATGGTCATCCAAGATCACTCGAGGCAGGGGCCGACGGAGTGATCCAGTGGTGACGGCATGTGGCTCGATAGTGGTCGGCCCCGAGAGGTCTCGGCGACGTGATCGTGGCTGCGGAAAAGAGGTGGCAGAGCGATGCTATGGCGTCATGCATTTGTGGCGCGGAAAAGGATGGAATTCAACGGTCTGAAGAAACGACTGTGATGATGGGAAAAACGAGAAGAGCTCAGGGTATCCACCATCTAAGTTCGAGATCATATCGAGGAGAAATTCGCAAGCGATTTTACTTGCCCTTCGTTTGCTTGTTTCTCGATTCCTAAGATTTGGAGGGTATGACCAACGGATCATGGATTGAGGAGTGATGGAAAAACTCTCAAATCATTGACTTTTAGAGAACCTTGACTGCTCAGGACAACTCTGCTCCTTCTCCTTCAACTTGGCCGGTTGATTTGAATTGCTGCTCAGAGATCTTTGAGATTGGACGGAAGGAGGCCTAGTTGAAAAGTTCCGTCAAAATTTCTTATGAAGAAAAGGAAGGCTAGTAAACAATTTCTGGTTACATTTGTTTACCAAGATTTCTGAATTTATTTTAGAAGAGCAACATAGGTGTGACTATGGATAAAGGGTTCCACCATCACAAGTCCAAGGTCAGTTGTGCATAAAAACACTAAAATATGGCATGGTCGTAGAGAGTGGTTGCAAGGACTTGTTCACGTTTAACAAAAGATGATGATTTGGAAAAGATAGGTTGATACAGAATTTCAGAAGGTGCTTGCTCATAGGTTACTTAAATGGTGAGTTTTGATGACATCACTCCTTACCTTACTGGTGCAAGGATATTTAACTTGATGGTGATGCACCACAAGAACATATGATTGCAGGACCAAAGTATATGGGATACGTGGTGCAACAATTGAATGGTGCACATGTTGATGCTCATGACGTGGTGCATGCAGTAGAATGCATGTGCGGATGAACATATGATGCTTGTGCATATGGCATACGGTGCATATATCATGGTGCATAGTGCGAGATGCACATGATGTGTGCATGATACGGTGTACGCATGATGCACCTGTGTATGAATGTGTAACATCCCAGATGTTTAAGTAACAGTGATCACCCTCATTAAAAGGCTAAGCATGGTACTTGACATAGTTGACTTGGTCAAACCCCTCACCCCTAGTCAAACCCCTCCAAATCAAGGTCAAAACCCTAGAGCTCTAGACCTTTCATCGATAATCTAGCGCATTCTCCACTTTTTGTATAACAACTTCAAAATCAGCCAATATGAAAGTTGTTCATCTTTGCACGGGACACATTTCATTCAATTGGCGGCATTTGAGATTCAAAGTGGAAGGCACTCAAAAACTTGGTCAAAGCTTAGGACAGTGTTGTGACCAAACAGTGAAAATCCCAAACTTCAAGCCTTTGTATCTCCAAATCTATAGAGTTTTTCATATGATGGTCTTTGTAGAAGTTGGAGAGGGTTATGCCATCTACAACTTTGGTTTTTGGTGGTTTTCGAGTTCAGTTGGAAAATTTCGACTTTGAACCAGTCAAACAGGGCATCACTGATGAATGTGTGTGCGCCGGCGCCCTGGCCGCGCTCTGCGTCGCGTACGCACGCCGGACGGTGCCCGCGCCGCGCCTCGGCGTCCGTGCCGCGCCGCACGTGGGCCCCACGCACGTCAGCACCCCCTCGGCCAGGTGAACCTCGCCGCGTTGCTGTTCGCCGGGATGAGACGCGCAAGGTGGCTGCGCGCAGCATGCCCCGCGCCGCGCCGGCCTGCGCCCCGCGTGTGCTACACTGCTCTGGTCCGCCGCTTGCGCGTGCCCTGGCTCCCGCTTGTGCGCGCCCATGCGAAGGCCTGGAGCCCGTGCTGCACTCCCGCTCGCCGCCACCTATTAAAGGGGCAGAGCCCTCACCGTGCCGCGCCGTCGGCCCCGCGCCACCGGCTCCAATTGGCACCCTGCTGAGCAAGTCCCCCACCCGAGCCACCCCGTGCCCGCCTGTGTAGCCAAGCACAACCACACGCACCCACTGAAGCTTCCGCGACCACACGTCGACGTGCTCCGCCGCCCTGCTCGCCGGAATCGGCACCGCCGCCGCCGCCGTGCCCCTGCTCCGCCGCCGCACCTCGCCGACCTCTCCTCCGCCCCGTCCAAGACCTGGAACCGGTGCTAGGTGAGCCCCTGGCCCTCCTCCGCCGCTCGCCCGAGCCTCCCCGGCCCCACCTCGCCGCCGGCGAGCCGGCCAGTGCCGCCGCCAGAGCCCAAGGGCCAAATTGCAAATCCAAAAATGTTCCTAGGGTCTAATCCGTGAAACCGAGGGCCTTTTTTTAAATGTGAGGGCATAGTTGTGAAAAATAAATCGGTCCAAGGGTCTATCGGCAAAGTAGATTCTTCCAGTTTTGAATTAAATTGCTGAATTTTATAAATTCGAGATCAATTCACAGAAAAATCGTAAAAATGTAAACTCAACTGTTCTGGAATCCTTGTGAAGAACCCTAACTTTTCTACAAAGGGAGTTTTCAAATTTCTGTGTAGATTTTAAATAATTTTGAATTTACCTTTTTAGATAGATCTGAAATAATTCAAATTCTATGCATGATCTGAAGCTCAATTTTGGATGTGTTGTTTTCCATGTTATGTTGGTATTCTGGTTCAATTTTGGCACAAAGTTATAAAGTAGATCTTTAATTATGAATTAAAGTTTGTTTTCAGCATTGTTCCTGTTTCTGATTTATGTAAATTAATCTGTTGATCTTTTGGGTCCCATATTTTTGATATGATCCTGTGTTATGGTTTTGCACCCATGATAAATAATAGAGAGGTTTTTACCATGTTTTATAGGGTCAAATAATTTTTGCACAAGTTTAACCTTCCTTCATAAATTTAAATTAATTTAAATTTCCTTTGCTGAGTAAGTGCATATCTCTTCATTATTAGGTGTTTTCAACCTCTACATGGATTTCTAGCTCAATTTGTGGTGTATTTATTTTTGTATGATTTATTCTTGTTTTAATGAATGAATATAGTTGTATTTTTCATGTTATATATATGGCTTGGATTGATCTAAATTTTTGGCAATAGCTCATGTGTAGTATGATGTGCCTCTCTGCAAAGTTTCATGGTCATCTTGTTTATATTTCTTCCAGAATTAATTTTCAAAGTGAATCAAGCTTTATCTATGAATTAAAAGAAAAATAGAAACCACCTTTGTTTTCTTTTTAAATCCTTTGGTTGAGTTTCACCAAATCACACCATGAACAGCACCCTATATTTTGGTAAAGAAGATTTAATTAAGTAATTTAGATATGCACACAATCACCATCAAATAAGGAGTTAAACCCCGCACACATACCCCTTTCTTTGATAGGAAGAGTATGCTGGATATATCCTTATCCAGGTGAATGTGGTGATTCATGCACCCCACATTTACCATTTAATTCTAAACTACGTTCTCACTCCTCATTTATAAAAACATGAAGTTAATGCATATGCATGTCGTGTAGAACTTCCGGACGGAAACTACGAGTTGGTGCCGGAATCCGAGGGAGATCTCGCTGAAGGAGAAGTGAACGTGGTGGAAGTGCAGCAAGAACCGAACCAAAGTTCGGAGGACTTCGTCACTGACTTTGCTAGTGAAGGCAAGCCCCGTAGCATAACCCAATTTTCTAACTCTTACATTTATGATGTGCAATGTTTGTGCATTTACATTTCAGGAGTTGAATTGAGACCCTAGATGCATGATCCTAGGCTCCTATGCTCGAATACTAGCATGATAGGTCGCTAGTGGCGATGCTCTAAGGACACGGTAAAAGTCGAGTGATGTTTGTCACTCGCGAGCTATATGTGTCTTATGTTGGAATCATAAGATTTTGATAAATGGAAATGCTCATGTGGTAAGAGCATGGGACCGGATCCGGCCAGTAGGTCTGTGGTTAAGCATTTGAACGTACCAAACATTTGCCGGGAATGGGACCAGTAAGCCTAGTACCTTCTTGATCCGGTAAGGGATCTATGACCACTAATCATGGGAAGAGTCCCCTCTGCCTGCAGCAGAGTGGTGCATGTGTGAAGCTGGGCGGCGTGTGTCTCCGTGGCCAGTATACCATGTACCAAAGACTGTAGAAATAGATCCTGAGTCGAGGACGGTTGGGAACTGCCTGGTTGGTGCATACCGCACCCCCTGTTGGTTTCTAGTTGGCTTATTTTTTTTGGGGTGTGCATTCTTCCGTGTGTTTGGGTTTCCCTTGCAAGGTTATTAATCGATCGATTGTCGGCCTCTCACCGTTACCCGAGATTGCTTAACCATACACTCTATGTCCTGTAATGATGGAATTGAGATTCAATTTGGTTATATGCTTAATTGTTTGCACAACTTATGTTTGCAAATGTTTGCTCACTTAGTGATGGTTAATCAACTAGAACTTTGAGCCAAAATTTGAAAGTAAGGACATACTCTTTGTTGCTTTTCAGCAAAAGAAACCCACTAGCCAAAGAGCCTTGCATGTCTAGAGAGTTGGTGATTTTCCGTCACCCGCCGGTTAAGTCTTGCTGAGTATTAGTGTACTCAGCCTTGCTTTTGTTGTTGATTTCAGGTGATGTGAAGATGATGGGTTCCCATGGCCTGGTTCTCTCCCACCCGGTTGGGAAGTGGAGTGGGAAGATGACAGTGCTTAGTGACGTCATGGATGGCCTCCTATGACGTTACCTATGACGTTTAGTATTTTATTTCCGCTGTGTTTCGAACTCTGAACTATTTACCTTATGCAAAGGACTGGGTTTGTAATATTAAAACCTTATGGAGCTTGATGTAATAATTTGTGAAATGTTGTCTCTGGACTCGCCATCGCGCGAGTTTTAATGTACAATTCTTCGATCCCAGTTAAAGTGATTTACCGGGCTTGACCCGGCAGAGGCGACAAGTTGCTTCTGTAATATTGCTTAATGACCAAATGGACCGGTTTAGGCAATAATATGGAATTAATTTGGGCAGTTCTGTCACAGCTGGCATCAGAGCTCAAATGTACACCAGAGACCTTAATACACCCTTAATAACATGTTTTTGGAATAAAACTTGCAAGATTAAGGTGTGTTTGCAAAATGCGTTAGGAACGCTAAGGATGAACTAGTCCGAGAGGCCCTAGAGGGATTTTGGGTTCTTTCAAGTGGCTAGTAATTTATGGTGTATTTAAACTGACTTCCAGCACTTCTCAAGCCACGTGTTTCATACGTGTGCTGTGCCACATCACGAGTATGCGAGGGTGGATAGGGCAATCTATTCAACGGATCCTATCTTCTCAGTTGGATGCCCACGTGTTTTATACGTGCGCTTTCCGTATGCAAAGCATGCGAAGGATGGTATGTTCTATTCCACATGAACATATCATGGGTTGTGATGTCGCCACGTTTTGCCATACGTGTGCATGATTCCGCATTACGAACATGCAAAGGGGGACACCCTCCATTCAAAAGGGGTGTGTCTCAGGTTGGTCGCTGTCCATGCAGCGCTAAACGCATGGGTGCCGTTTCTATAGTGAATGGTAATGTTTGTGGACATTTTTGTGACGTGCTGGCACAGAAGGTTCTTTCTTTTGCAGGTACACTAATGACGTTCCGGTAGTTCGAACGGTTAGTATCCGACTAGCTATTATAGGGAGAGACGTATAATTGTGCCTTGCCACCGGCACTAACCACGAGTTTTGGGCATGGATTTGCCTGGTGAGGAAGTTTAGGACGCTTTTGCATCATGCTAAAAGTTGTTAAGAAGTAAATAAATCACTTCAAAATCTGTCCTAAAACACCTCACCAAAATGCTTTCACATCATCCCAATCTCAATAGCTGTCCCTGTTCACAAGTTTTGGATGCTCTGTTGATCTGAATGTTTCGACCCTTTGAACAGAGTTTTCTGGAGAAAAGTTAGATACAAAAGTTGTGTCAAATCTTGTCTAGATCCTACTGTAAAAATTTCAGAATTTTTGAGCAAGAGAATCTGGAGTTATGCTCAGTTTAGTTCCTGTCTACTTGCTATTTTTCCTGAGAGATAAAGAACTAAACCTTGCTCTATTAGGTTATCTTCCTTTTGTTTTTAGCCCAACTTTTGAATACCAATTTTGGGTATAATAACCTCACTGAGTAGTTGAAAAAATTTGAAAATTTTTGGCCTACCAAAATATGAGCTTTATGCATTTTTGTGCTTTGGACAGAATCTGTTATCTTTTAACTCACACTAATCGGTGGGAGTTTTGTTGTACACATGGCTGGACCGCTCTTCTGGGAGGTACGTCTTGACGGGATGATCCGCACCGATGGGCTACACCTTGAGGGGTTTGCCCGCATTTTGTGGGACACTCTTTGCTCGTCAGGGTACACCACTCCTCCGATGTACGAGGCATTGGAGACCACGCAGCTTGGAGTGCCTCGCTGCTATGTTCGGGTGACCATGCCACTTCACCCTACTCACCCGGAGTGGCAGGACCTGAGCATGGACGTGTCAGGCGTCCGCATGATGGAGACACTGGAGGCTGTTGCTTTGAGAGTGTTGGACTCCTTTGGTGACCAGCACCCTCTCGAGGTTTCTTCGACTCCGGTGGGACTACTTCTGACCGTGCACCCCGCGGATCTCGCGTGGAGGAGCCGCATGGGGAACATGGCAGCACTTCTGACTGAGAGGACCCCACTGGATGTACTGCACGAGATGTCACGGTGCATAAATGCACTGTACCATCTTCAGGCTCTCCGCAGTGTGGCTACCACAGACGTGACCACTGTTGCTCTTGACACTGCTGGCGTGTTGGGAGTACGGAATCACCACCTGCGCTCCATCTCCCTTGGCTACATGGGACTGGAGCGAGACCTTGCTGAGGCACGACTGAGGATTGTTCGACTGCAGGCTAGAGAGGCTCACTAGGTGACCTGTATAGCTCAGTGGGCACACCAGCTCACTGATCGCCTTCAGACTGTTACAGTACTCCAGGAGCAGCGAGATCAGATGCAGGTTGAGATGGATCAGCTGAGGAATGAGCGCTTACAGCACATACAAGCGATAGCACAGATGGAAGAGCAGCTAGAGTTGATGGACGAGGATCTGGGTGCTGCCCATGGCATGATTGCTATGCTACAGCAGCCGCCACCACCACCAGTTCTGGAAGCTATGGATGATGATCCGGATGACACTCTGTCCATGATAGACAGTGAGAAGGAAGAATCACAGGCAGAGCCGATGGAGATTGCTTCATCTGCTTCTAGCTCTTCCTCCGTAGGCAATCTAGATGACTTCTAGATGGTAGTAGATAGTGCAGGATGTGTACTCCTACGATGGCCTAATTTTGGTCCGTGGATGGGATAGGCTAGCGTAGTTGGAGTATTCTTTTGTGTGGCTAGAAGCTACATGTTAACCACTAGTATGCTGAATAAGGACCTAGCATAAGTTGTAATCCTGTGTTGTAATCTAGTGTATGATCTTGTGTTCCAAGACTTTCTGCAGCCATCCTAGCAATCTGTAATTTGAACCCCCTTATGATCAAATATGAGCCATGCAATAAGAAGAAAAGTTGTTGGAAATTTCATTTTGTGCATGTTCACAAATTTTCACCCTTATTGCTCTTTTGTGCTGAGAGTTATGAATATTTTGGTGACCCTCGGCTGGCTGAAAAACAGCCAGGACAGAGAGTCGGTATATGAATTTTTCAAGCATGATAACATCAAAACACGTGTATCGGTTGAATACCAAGGACGTAGTGCATGGAATGATGCTCCTTCTGACCAAATTTGAGCACCATCCGTTAATCGAGCCGGGAGATATGAATTTTTCATTTCAGCGTTGTGGCTGACCCTCCTGAAAAATGATGCAATGAATGGATTTGTCTCACATGTTCTACTTGTGCATAATTCTATCTACAAGCTTGTGAATATGTGACTAATCTCTATTCCCATAATTTTTCAGATGGTGGGTCCCACTCGCAATACTCCCCATGGTTTCGGTGATGCCAGTGGCAGCAACCCACTGCCACCGCCACCTCCCATGACACCCATGGAGACCTTCCTGTTGGCTCAAGCTGATATGATGCGCCAGATCCTGCACAATCAGCAGCAGCAGCAACGCGGCAATCCGCGTGATGATCAGCCACAAGCGGCCAAGAATGAGCACTTTACAGCCATGAAGCCACCAATCTTCACCAAAGCAGAAGAACCATTGGAGGCTGATGCTTGGATTCGTGCCATTGAGGCCAGGTTCGATGCTCTCACTCTGCCCTGCTCAAAGGAGTGCAAGGCTAGCTTTGCAGCATTGCAACTTCGTGGTCCTGCTTTGATCTGGTGGGAACACTTCAAGATGACGTAATCTGCTGGACATGCCATTACTTGGGATGAGTTCAAAACTACATTCAAGACTCATCACATTCCTCAGGGAATGGTTGATCGGAAGATCAGTGAACTACTGGCATTGAGGCAAGGTTCTGACTCTGTGTATCAGTATGCGCAGAAGTTCAACAATCTTTGTCAGTATGGGGGATATCATGTGGATAATGATGCGAAGAAAATGGATCGTTTCCGACGTGGTCTTGATCATGAGCTTTATGAGAGGCTGAACCCCATCAAGACCGACACCTACCATGAGATAGTGAATCTGGCTATTTCTCAAGAAGATGCTATGAAGAGAACGCAGAATGCCAAGAAGAGGAAGGCTGCGTTCAACTCTAACAACGCGTCTAATCGGAAGTTTTGCCTTGTGAAGAAGGTTTCCCAGGATTCTCAAAGGAACCAGCGGTCTGGACGCTGGGTAGCTAAGCCATCTCAGAATCAGCAGCGTGGGGACTATCGTTCTTCTGCTTCCCAGCAGAATTACAAGTCAAATGTTTCGCAGCCTAACCGGAATGCTAGGGATGGTAAATGCTACAACTGTGGTGAGGCGGGACACTATGCTAATGAGTGCCCCCGTCCCAAGCAGCAGAACCAGTGCAACTAGCAGAACCAAGGACGTGGACCTACTCAGGACAACAAGGACAAGGGAAAGAAGTAGACCGTGCAAGTCAAGCAAGGTCGTCTGAACTTCACCACAATGGTGGAAATTCCTGAGGGAGCAGTAGTCATGACGGGTACATTCTCTATCCAAGGCAAACCTGTTAAGATTTTGTTTGATTATGGTGCTACGCACAGTTTTATGAACAAGCAAACACAAATGAAGTTGGGTTTAAAGGAAACGCACACTAGGAGTATCTATAAGATTGCTACCCCGGGAGGAAAAATTTCTTCCAGCACCCTAATCATTGGAGTACCTTTGGAGTTAGGTAGCAAGGTCTTCCAGATGAATCTTATAACCTTGGGTCTAGATGGAATAGATGTTATTCTAGGAATGGACTAGATGAACCTGCACAAGGTGATCTTGGACATTTCTGAGCGAATGATAGAAATCAACTCCCCGAGAGTAGGAGCATCAATGCTCTACTTACCTTCTAGAGTATCTGAGGATTCATGTGCCTATGTGACCATAGCCTCCCAATTAGAAGAAATTCTAGTGGTGTGTGAATACCCGGATGTCTTCCCTGATGATCTGTCGAGTATGCCACCGGACCGAGATATTGAATTCGTTATCGAACTTCAACCCGGTACGGCACCTATCTCAAAGAGAGCCTACCGCATGCCACCCAAGGAACTGGCCGAGTTGAAGACCCAGCTTCAGGAATTATTGGATAAGGGTTTCATTCGTCCGAGTTCTTCTCCTTGGGGATGTCCTGCTCTCTTCGTTAAGAAGAAAGACGGTAGTTTGAGACTATGTGTGGACTACCGGCCCCCCAATGCAGTGACCATCAAATATAAATACCCCCTTCCCCGCATTGATGTGTTGTTTGGTCAACTATCAGGAGCAAAGGTCTTTTCCAATATCGATCTTAGATCAGGATATCATCAGATAAAGATCCGACCTTGTGATATTCCTAAAACTGCCTTTTCCACACGATATGGGCTATATGAATTTTTAGTCATGTCCTTCGGGCTGACTAATGCTCCTGCTTACTTCATGTACCTCATGAATTTAGTATTCATGAATGAACTGGATAAGTTTGTGGTGGTATTCATCAATGACATCTTAATTTATTCCAAAGATGAAGAAGAACATGCCGAACATCTGTTGGCACTTTTTATCTATAAATATTTCCCCTCACATTTACTGGAAAAAGGACTAAAATATAATTAGATCACCTTATTAGGGTTTATATTGACAATTTCCACGAGTTTTGGTGAATCTATGAATTTACAGGGACTATTCAGAAAATATGCTAAGAAACCACTCTAGAAGACTCCAGAAGGCTCCGGAACTCAACGTGACTTAGCACCTAAGAAAGAAGCATCTAGAAGGATCAAGGACCCACCTGGCCGAAGTGGACCGCGAGGGGGGCCCACCCCAGCCCGATCAGCCTGGAGGTGGGGCCGGTCGGCCCCCCCTGGCGCCAAATGGGCCCATCTTCCGGAATGTTCTTCCACCGCCTATGAGGATCAATCTAAACCACAAGTTAAGGTCGGTTTGATTGTACGGTGCACGTCGTCTCCTCCGGGCTATATAAGCAGACCCCCTGACCCCAGGGTAGAGAACAATTCATTCTATCAGATCCATCATGCCTATCTGAGATTAGAGCTCTAGATTAGAATTAGAGTTGGAGAGTTAGTATCAAGTTGAGAGATTAGAGCCACGATCTATTTAGATCTAGCTAATTTGTTCGAGAGGATTAGACAGCGGTAGAGGCGAAGCTGAAGGAAGGCCCAGACCTGTCGGTGTCTCCTCTTCATCTTCTACCTCTGGGATCAACTCCATTGGAGCCTGATCCTGAGACCTTGTGGAAAGACCGACTTCTTATTCAAGTGAGTAACATTGTTTTTATTGTTCTTACGGTTCATAATTCTCTGAGTACTTTAATTCCTATCGCTCTTGAGTTAAAGTTGCATGTTTAGTGTAAGCGTGGTGCTTAGACTAGCTAGCTTATGAATGCCTTCTATATTCCGGATCGTGTGGTAGAAGCGGGAAGTGACCTTGTTCCCGTCTGTCCTTTGCAGTCCACCTCCCGTCTATAGAAACCGTAGGACTCCCCCCATAGATTCTCGGGAGGTTCCCTTTCCTAAGTGTGCCTTCAGACAATCACCCCATAAGAACAATATAGACATAGCTTGTGAGAATAAGAACCAGACATCCTTAAGTTTTCCTTATCTCTCTTTCTGTCAAGTCCTTGATAGCTACTCAGTGATTAGTTGTATACCTCAGATACTCTCTTTACCATTCTCCTTGTGGATTCGATATTTAAAACCCTCTCCCGGGTGGAATGCTCACCGGTATCTGTGCGCTTGCGGATTATCCATCATAATATTTCTGTAGGCGTAACAAATACCAACAAGCATTTCTGGCGCCGTTGCCGGGGAGAACAGTTAAGAGAAAACTCTTCGAGTATAACTAATCTTGTATCTTTCTTTTTTCTTTTTAGTTTTAGATTACCTACTGTCCTTATGGACACTACCCTCATTAAAGACTTTTCGGCACCCTCAGAGCTCAGCCTTAGGCCTATGCCATCATCGAAACCAATCCTATCTGATGCCTATGAGCTGCGCCCACGGTTAATAGAGATGGTCCAAACCAACACTTTCTTAGGAATAGAAGACGAAGACCCTTATCATCATCTCCAGCAGTTTGAGCAAACTTGTGACTGCCTGCACATTGAGGGTATGTCAGACGAGACTATCCGTTGGAAGCTTTTTCCATTCACTCTGAAAGGAAAAGCTCGCCAATGGTACGACCGGACCAAAGAGAAGATGAAAGGCGATTGGGGAACTCTCCGTGCAGATTTTTGCATGGATTTTTATCCCTTATCTAAAGTAGTCGACCTCAGAATCAAGATCATATCCTTCAAACAGGGGGATAATGAGTCTATGAGTTCATCCTGGGAACGTTTTTTACTCCTTTGCAAACCCGGACCAGATCTAAGCCTTCAAGACCATATTCTCCTTCAACATTTCTATATTGGTCTTAATAAGGAATCTAGAGCCTATTTGAATGTCTCCTCTCATGGATCATTCATACACCTTACATCTAGTGAAGCTAGAACTATCCTAGACAATATTCTAGCCAGCACTAATGATGGTCCTTTAGAAGAGAAAACTTTAGAAGAAGAGATTCCAGAGATAGCTACACCAGAACCTATGCCAGAAACATCTCAACCTATAGCTATCAAACATATAGAATCACCACAGAAAGAAATTCCTCTACCTGATTTTATAAATGATATCGAGGATGCTTTATTTTCCGATTATGGAAACACCTCGAAATATCATAAAGAGAAGAGGCCTCGAAAGCACACATCTTCTTCACATGAGAAGATAGACCCTTTTGAGCAAACCTTCTCAAGAGAACACACTGTGGAGCTTGCATCCATCATGAGAGGGGAATGGTTAGAAGAGTCAGAGCTTTCCTCTGATATAGTCCATTTGGATTCACCTTCTATACCAATTCAATGTATAATCAATGGAACCCCCTTTGATGCCCTTTATAATCCAGTTGTGGGAATCAATATAATAGCCTTATCCTTTTTCCATCAGTTTATTAAAAACAAGCCATTATCTCCCACAATGAAATTATTAAAGTGCTCCTCAGGACAAATTATTCAAAGTTCAGGAATTCTCTATGTCTTACCTGTTTCAGTTTACGACATGTCAATTCACCTGAGCTTTCACATTTGTGATATTAAGGAGTTTGATCTTTTAATAGGCTATCCTTTAGAAAAACTCCTTAAGGAAGGACACACAGGGAAACTTGATGTTTGCCTAGGCAAAACCATTAAAGTTCCCTTACACTTCTCACATTCGATCCATACTAAGACCGAACCCAGTCCTGAACCTGACCCAATGGAAGAGGTGAATGAAGCATCTCTGGAACATTTCGTAGAATCCAATCAAGAAGATGTCACTGAATTCTTCATCGAGGAGGAAGAAGAAAATCCTACAGAATCTGAGCCCCTCGATGAAACCGAGGAACCCTCGAGACCTCCCATTGAGCTTAAACCTTTACCACCTGGTCTTAGATATGCCTTTTTGCACAATGATTCTGAGTCTCCTGTGATCATTAATGACCAACTCACTCAGAAAGAGACTCATAGGCTGATAACCATCTTAGAACAACATCGCTCAGCCTTTGGCTACTCGCTCCAAGACTTTAAGGGCATCAATCCTACCCTTTGCACTCATCACATTCCTACAAACCCTGATGTTCTACCATCTAGAGAGCCACAATGAAGACTCAACAATGCGATGAGAGAGGTAGTGAAGAAAGAAGTTCTGAAACTCTTACACGCCGGGATTATATATCCTGTGCCACATAGTGAGTAGGTAAGCCCTGTGCAAGTTGTGCCTAGAAAGGGAGGCATGACAGTTGTGAAAAATGAGAGGAATGAATTGATTCCTCAGAGAACCGTCACTGGTTGGCGTATGTGCATAGATTATAGAAAACTCAACAAAGCCACAAGGAAAGATCACTTTCCACTGCCCTTCATTGATGAAATGTTAGAGCGGTTGGCAAATCACTCTTTCTTTTGCTTCCTTGATGGATATTCTGGATATCACCAAATCCCAATCCATCCCAGTGACCAGAGCAAAACCACTTTTACATGTCCTTATGGAACCTATGCTTATCGTAGAATGTCTTTTGGGCTATGTAATGCTCCAGCTTCTTTTCAAAGATGTATGATATCTATATTCTCTGATATGATTGAAGAGATCATGGAAGTTTTCATGGATGATTTTTCTGTTTATGGAAAAACCTTTGATGATTGTCTAGAAAACTTGGATAAGGTTTTGCAAAGATGTGAAGAAAAGCACTTAGTCCTTAATTGGGAAAAATGTCATTTCATGGTTAGAGAAGGAATAGTGCTAGGCCATCTAATTTCTGAAAGAGGAATTGAGGTAGATAGAGCTAAAATAGAAGTAATTGAACAACTACCTCCACCTGTTAATGTCAAGGGAATCAGAAGTTTTCTTGGCCATGCTGGTTTCTATAGAAGGTTTATAAAAGATTTTTCTCATATTGCTAGACCTCTTACAAACTTGCTTGCCAAAGATGTTCCTTTTGACTTTGATGATGCTTGTCTAAAATCTTTTGAAACTCTAAAAAATGCTCTTATTTCTGCACCCATTATACAACCCCCTGAATGGTCTTTACCTTTTGAAATTATGTGTGATGCAAGTGATTATGCTGTGGGGGCTGTTTTGGGGCAAACAAAGGACAAGAAACATCATGCCATTGCTTAAGCTAGTAAAACTTTGACAGGACCTCAACTCAATTATGCCACAACTGAAAAAGAACTGCTAGCTGTTGTTTATGGCATTGACAAGTTTAGATCTTACTTAGTAAGAGAAAAAGTTATTGTTTACACTGATCATGCTGCTTTAAAATATTTGCTCACTAAGAAAGATGCTAAACCTAGATTAATAAGATGGATTCTGCTTCTCCAAGAATTTGACATAGAAATAAAAGATAAGAAGGGAGTAGAAAATTCTGTTGCCGATCATTTGTCTAGAATGTATTTTGAGAAACCACAGGAATTACCCATCAATGACGCAATGAGGGACGACATGCTCTATCGGATCGCCCGGTCAGACCCCTGGTATGCAGATATTGTTAATTTTATGGTTGCAGGGTATGTACGACCAGGAGCCGACAAGAAAAAGCTTATTTACGAGAGTCGCCATCACCTATGGGACGAACCATACCTTTTTCGAGTATGCTCTGACGGGTTACTCAGGAGGTGTGTACCGGCAGAAGAAGGAATGAAGATCATTGAGAAGTGCCACTCATCACCATATGGAGGTCATTATGGAGCTTTCCGCACACATGCAAAGATCTGGCAAAGCGGATTTTTCTGGCCAACCATGTATCAAGACACAAAAGATTTCGTACGAAGGTGCAACTCCTGTCAGAGGCACGGAAACATCAATTCCAGAAATGCCATGCCACTGACAAGCAACCTTCAGATCGAGCTCTTTGATGTCTGGGGAATTGACTACGTGGGACCATTCCCAAAATCCGGAAAATTCAAGTACATCTTAGTGGCAGTTGACTATGTCTCCAAATGGGTTGAAGCCCTGCCATGCAGATCTGCTGACCACAAAAGCTCAATAAGAATGTTTGAAGAGACAATATTTCCGAGATTCGGTACGCCAAGGTTAGTGATAAGTGATGGAGGATCCCATTTCATCGACAGGCGCTTCGAGAAATACCTCATGAACCATAGGATCCAGCACAATGTCGCTACTCCTTACCACCCGCAAACAAGTGGTCAAGCAGAGACGTCCAATAAGCAGATCAAGAACATTCTATAGAAGACGGTGGACCAAATGGGGATAAAATGGAAAGACAAGCTACCCGAAGCACTTTAGGCTTACCGGACAGCTTATAAAACCCCCATTGGAATGTCTCCCTACCAACTGGTCTACGGGAAGACATGTCACTTGCCGGTTGAGCTAGAATTCAAGGCTCATTAGGCAATAAAGAGATGGAACATGGACTTTGAAGCAGCCGGAACAAAACGGAAAATGCAACTGTCTGAGCTAGAAGAATGGAGAGAGAAGGCGTATCACAGTGCTAAGATCTACAAGGAAAGAACCAAGAGATGGCACGACAAGAGAATCATAAAGAAAGAATTCAACCCAGGCGATCAGGTATTACTTTTTAACTCTAGGGTATGACTCTTTGGGCACGGGAAGCTACGAAGCAAGTGGGACGGACCATACAAGGTGGTGAATTCATCGTCACACGGAGCTGTCACTCTTCAAGACGACGAAGGTACGTTATTCAAGGTAAATGGTCAACGTCTTAAAATATTTTTAGAGCCCAATAAAGAGTCTGAGGATTTAGATGAAATAGATTTCTTTTGTTTTCCCACGAATATTAATTTTAGGCCGTAATGGGCCGTCTTAGGGTTTTTAAGGATCAGCACACGGTTAGAGCACCCTGCGCCGAAGATCGTCGCGAGACGACGTGGTGGGGGGCCGACCGGCCTCCTCACTGGGCCGATCGGGCCCTGCCCGCCGCCTCGCGCCGCCAGCTTTCGCCCACGCTATCTCTAAGGTGCTCAGTTTTGGAAAAACTTGTTCGGGGATCTTTTACTAGATATCCCGTAGCCTTTCCAAGCTAGGTCAACCCCCTCTGCAAGTCCGTGACCGATATATAAGCAGGGGCAGACCTCCACCTTTTTCTCATCCCAAAGCCTCCAAGTAGCAGCAATGGCCGACAAGCAGCTTATCCCCTTTAGCTTTGAAGCCAAGGCGGTTGTTCCTTTCAAGAAGGAAGCAAAGCCGCTAGCCTCCTTGCCTCCTGATCTCAGCCCTCTCTCGCTGTTCCCGCCTAGTCGTCCACGTTCGCCGCCACCGCCTAAAGAAAGCAAGCAGGCAATGTACGCTCAGCCGTACGATCGCCGTCGTGAAGCAGCTTAGAAGAAGCCGATCCGTGTTCCTAGCTACATGGATCTGAAGAAACCAAGGGATGGAGAGCGACTCGCTGACGTGCGCATGGACAAGCATGGCAACACAAGGGTGCATAAGTACACCACCTCCTCAAGCCGTGTTACCATCAACGGAGTTCGTGCCAAAGAACCTGAAATCAAGAGAATTCCGGTTATCGAAGCCAGCCAGCGGATGCCGCAGAAACAGAAGACCCGGAAGACCGTAGCTGAGCTAGCGCAGGAAGTAGCAAGCCTGGCAGAAACTTGCAAAGAGATCCACCGCATCAACACTTCCCTCACCAAGACTGTCCTCAAACTGTTAGAATCAAAGAAGCGAAGGGACGATGAGGAAGACCATAGCCGCGACCTTAAGAAGGGCAAGCGCCCTTTGTAAACACCTTAGTTAGAGAGCACATTAGTGATAGTTAGTTCGAGTTAGTTAGTTTGCTTTAGTTGTTAGAGTTGTTTAATAAAGTGCTCTCTCTTTTAATAAAGAAGTATTCCACAAGTTGAGCTATTTTTGTCTATATATATATTTTCTGGATATGTTTTTGTCTCCACCATACTGTGCATGCAAGATAATAGAAAACAAGTGTGGGGGAGAAGAACAGACGACCAAACGGCATCTTCCACGACAAAAATCAAGAAAAATAGGAAAAGCACAGAACAAACAACTCGCACGACGAACCATGGCAGAACCCAGTTCGGCCACGTCTCGTCCACCACTCGGTTTGCTTCCTGAACTTTTTAAATTTTTGTAATTTGCTTTCCGTTTCGAATTTAAATAAAGATGCCCAGCTAAAATGTCCTGATAACCTAAAAGATAAAGTTTCACATGTTTATACTCTTAGAAATATTTATTGCTTTTGGGATGATCAGAATGAGGTTAGAATAATGAGAACCATCTTTCTTTTATCTTGTCTATGGAGAGTTCTTTAAAAATCATTAGCTAAGTTTCTCCTTTGTGATCAATAATATATCTCAGCAGAGCTTTCATTGAAAATAAATTTGATTAAATGCTGCTTACTTGTATTGAGCTTTGTCAAATCTTGAGCTATGTTGAAGTTTTGTCTAAGTCTATGATCAAGATCACGTACACTACTTTCACTAAAGTATCTATGCTCTAAGATTTTTGATCTCTGTCTCCCATATCATGAAAAAAGGTACAGCTAAAAAAAAGAAGAAGAGAGAAAAAGCCAAAGAAAGAAAAGAAAAAAATTATTATGAGTGGAGAGAAAAGTGAGAGAGAGGAGAAAATGGACAAGTGTTCTACGGGTCAGAAGAACCCCCCTCTCAAAAAAAAGGCATAAAAAAGAGAAGAATACTGGACATGTGTCCGAGGGTGAGTAGGGCCCACTTCTCTAAAATAATAAGTGAGAGAGTAATAATGGACGCGTGTCCGAGGGTGAGTAGAACCCAACTCTCCACAAAATAGCTGAATACCTTGTTCTAAAAAATGGGAAAAGATAGAAGATTCTAAAGTCAGAGCAGTGGTTTTTAAAATTTGACACACGCACATATCTTGATCTACGACCTATGACAGGCCTCTTCATGGATACAGATTTTGACCCAGCAATATATGCAAGGTAAGTCTGCTACATCTTTAGATTCTAAAAACTTCACATATATTTGAGAGTATCACAAAGGAGTAAGCAAGGCTGCATTTTCTTTTCAAAACTTATTCAAAATCTCTCCATTGACTTGATTTGAGAAATAAAGGTGATCTGTTTCTAACTATGCTCAGATATTCCCTAAGTACAGATATGACTAAGGAGTATAATTATGTTGATTCTTGTCTCTACGGTTGTAAACCATCCTTTTATCGAGGACGAGTAAAAGCCTAAGTGTGGGGGAGTTTGTTGGCACTTTTTATCTATAAATATTTCCCCTCACATTTACTGGAAAAAGGACTAAAATATAATTAGATCACCTTATTAGGGTTTATATTGACAATTTCCACGAGTTTTGGTGAATCTATAAATTTACAGGGACTATTCAGAAAATATGCAAAGAAACCACTCTAGAGGACTCCAGAAGGCTCCGGAACTCAACGTGACTTAGCACCTAAGAAAGAAGCATCTAGAAGGATCAAGGACCCACCTGGCCGAAGTGGACCCCGAGGGGGGCCCACCCCAGCCCGATCGGCCTGGAGGTGGGGCCGGTCGGCCCCCCCTGGCACCAAATGGGCCCAGCTTCCGGAATGTTCTTCCACCGCATATGAGGATCAATCTAAACCACAAGTTAAGGTCGGTTTGATCGTACGGTGCACGTCGTCTCCTCCGTGCTATATAAGCAGACCCCCTGACCCCAGGGCAGAGAACAATTCATTCTATCAGATCCTCCATGCCTATCTGAGATTAGAGCTCTAGATTAGAATTAGAGTTGGAGAGTTAGTATCAAGTTGACACTACTAGAAAACCCCCCCTTTAGCTACGTTATAGTAGTAACGCACTCCAAAAGCGTCTCTATGCCGGTGTGTAAAGATGTTTTTTTACACGATTTTGATAACATATCAAATTGTCACGACATTAAACATGCTTAAATCATTAGTAGTCATATAGAGATACTTTTTTATCACGCTACGGAAATCATCTCAAAAGAAACAAAGTTAGACACGATTTAAAGCGTTATTGTTATCTTGACACGCTAGAAAGCGTATCAAACAACGTATATAGTCATGTAAAGATACTTTTTGACATGATTAAAAAAACGTTTCAAATTGATACATGGTTAGACATGCTTTGAATCATGACTAGCATGTAGGAACGTCATAAAGCGTATCAAATAAGTGTACTAATGGTTATTCATAGGCAAACTCAAAAGTAAAACATACTTATGTAAGTCACATTTGTTGTGTAGGTGAGATGGTAAGGAAGATATGTGTGAGGTGAGAGGTCTTGGGTTCGAATCCTACACACTACACATATTACACATAAATAATCGTGTATAGGTGTCATTAAATCCAAAATAATTTTTTATTTTTTTGTAAATTAGTCGACATGCTTTATAGATGTATCTAGGAATTTGTCTTTATGTTTTTAAACATACAATTAAGCGTTACTATACTACGTAACTACACCACTAAACATGTTATAAATGTGTCTCTAAAATTGTATCAATGCGAGTAGACATGCATGAAATGTGTCAATGAAATGTTGCTTTCTTTCATAGACACGCTTAACGAATTCATCTCTACAAAGCCTAACACGGTGACTGGGAAGACACTTCTAACACGCTTTTTGAAAGTGTATCTACAAAGCCATATAGACGAAATAAAGCGTGTCTAACTCTAAATATAGCGTAGCTATAGGTGGGGTATTCTAGTAGTGTGAGAGATTAGAGCCACGATCTATTTAGATCTAGCTAATCTTGTTCGAGAGGATTAGAGAGCGGTAGAGGCGAAGCTAAAGGAAGGCCCAGACCTGTCGGTGTCTCCTCTTCATCTTCTACCTCTGGGATCAACTCCATTGGAGCCTGATCCTGAGACCTTGTGGAAAGATCGACTTCTTATTCAAGTGAGTAACATTGTTTTTATTGTTCTTACGGTTCATAACTCTCTGAGTACTTTAATTCCTGTCGCTCTTGAGTTAAAGTTGCCTGTTTAGTGTAAGCGTGGTGCTTAGACTCGCTAGCTTATGAATGCCTTCTATATTCCGGATCGTGTGGTAGAAGCGGGAAGTGACCTTGTTCCCGTCTGTCCTTTGCAGTCCACCTCCCGTCTATAGAAACCGTAGGACTCCCCCCATAGATTCTCGGGAGGTTCCCTTTCATAAGTGTGTGTTCAGACAATCACCCCATAAGAACAATATAGACATAGCTTGTGAGAATAAGAACCAGACATCCTTAAGTTTTCCTTATCTCTCTTTCTATCAAGTCCTTGATAGCTACTCAGTGATTAGTTGTATACCTCAGATACTCTCTTTACCATTCTCCTTGTGGATTCGATATTTAAAACCCTCTCCCGGGTGGAATGCTCACCGGTATCCATGCGCTTGCGGATTATCCATCATAATATTTCTGTAGGCTTAACAAATACCAATAACATCTCCGCATAGTTCTGCAACGTTTTAGAGATCACAAGCTCTATGCTAAATTCTCCAAATGTGAATTCTGGTTGGATAGTGTGACATTCTTGGGCCACACTATCTCTAGTGATGGTATTTCAGTGGATCCAAGTAAAGTGCAAGAAGTGATGGATTGGAAACCACCTAAATCCATTCATCAGATTCAAAGCTTTCTCGGATTAGCTGGTTATTATCGTCGCTTCGTTCCAGATTTTTCCAGAATTGCCAATCCTATGATTGAACTTCTGAAGAAGGGAGTCAAGTTTGTGTGGGATGAGAATTGTGAAAAAGCTTTCCACACCCTAAAGCAATATTTGACTTCAGCGCCCGTTTTGGCTCAACCAGACAACTCTAAGCCATATGAGGTTTATTGTGATGCCTCGGGTACTGGTCTTGGTTGTGTACTCATGCAAGAAAATAGAGTCATTGCTTATGCTTCCCGAGCACTTCGGCCCCATGAATTAAATTACCCCACTCATGATCTGGAATTAGCAGCGGTTGTTCATGCTCTCAAAATTTGGAGGCATTATTTGATGGGAACCTGTTGCAATATCTTCACTGACCACAAGAGTCTCAAGTATATCTTCACTCAAGCTGACTTGAACATGCGTCAGAGAAGATGGTTATAACTTATTAAAGATTATGACTTGGAGGTACATTACCACCCTGGTAAGGCAAATGTCGTTGCCGACGCTCTTAGCCGAAAATCCCATTGCAATTGCTTATCCGTGGACACCTATAGTGACACACTGTGCCACGAGATGAACAAACTCAATTTGGAAATTGTTAGTCAAGGTGAGTTAAATGCTATTGGCATGGAGATATACTTTAAATGCTCAGTCCAATGCCGAGGATGTTAAGATGATAAGGCAAAAGTTGTCAGAAGGTGATCCTAAATACAAATGTTTCCACCAAGACGCAAAGGGTATAGTTTGGTTCGGGCAACGACTTGTTGTCCCAAATGATACTAGTCTCAGGAAGGAAATTTTGGATGAAGCTCATTTGTCCAAATTTGCAATTCATCCTTGGAGTAGCAAAATGTACCAAGATGTGAAGGAAAACTTCTGGTGGTCAAATATGAAAGTCGAGATTGCCAAATATGTGTCCGAGTGTGACACATGTCAGAGAATTAAAGCTAGTCATTTGAAAGCTGATGGTGTTCTTCAACCATTGCTGATACCTTCATGGAAATGGGATGATATAAGTATGGATTTCATAGTGGGACTACCTCTCGCATCTAAGCATCATGATTCTATCTGGGTTATTGTGGACAGACTCACCAAGACCGCACACTTTATTCCCATTCATACCACATACTCAGCAAAGCAATACGCAGAGATTTATCTCGAACGTATCGTGTGCTTACACGGAGTTCCTACAACCATCGTTTCCGATAGAGGTTCTCAATTCATGTCACGTTTCTGGGAACACCTACATACCTCAATGGGAACCAAGCTACTTCACAGTTCTGCTTACCACCCTCAAACAGATGGTCAGACTGAGAGAGTCAATCAAGTCCTAGAGGATATGTTGAGGGCTTGTATTATTCATTTCGACAAGAATTTGGAAAATTGCTTGTCCTTGGCTGAATTCTCGTACAATAATAGTTATCAAGCTAGTTTGAAAATGGCACCATTTGAAGCTCTTTATGGAAGGAGATGTCGAACTCCTTTGAACTGGTCGCAGACCGGGGAAAGAAAATTCTTCGGTCCAGTTTTAGTTGAAGAAGCAGAAGAAAAAGTTAAAGTAATACAAGCAAATCTAAAGACAGCTCAAATGCGACAACAACGATACCATGATCAAGGGAGGAAACCTAAGCCGTATCAAGTTGGTGAATATGTCTATCTTAAGGTTTCACCAACAAAGGGAATTCAAAGGTTTGGAGTGAAAGGGAAATTAGCACCACACTATATTGGCCCTTATGAAATCATTCAAGTTTGTGGACCGGTTGCTTATCGCGTTCACCTTCCTGAACGGCTTTCAGTAGTCCACAATGTGTTTCATGTATCACAACTCAGGAGATGTGCTAACAAGCCGGAGATAAAAGTTATCGTCGAATCCAATGCTTGGATCGAACCCGACTTATCCGTGGTTGAGCACCCTCTGAGAATTTTGGATCGAAAAGAGAGAAAGACTTGACAACATTCGGTAACAATGTATAAAATTCAATGGAGTCACCATACTGAAGAAGAAGCTACTTGGGAGACGGAACATTATCTCAACACCAAGTATCCGGGTTTTCTACGATCTCGTAATCGTAAGTGTTTTTCCCTACCTTCGTCTTTATTTTCCGAATCTCGGGACGAGATTCTTTGTAAGGGGGGTAGGCTGTAACATCCCGGATGTTTAAGTAATAGTGATCACCCTCATTAAAAGGCTTAGCATGGTACTTGACATAGTTGACTTGGTCAAACCCCTCACCCCTAGTCAAACCCCTCCAAATCAAGGTCAAAACCCTAGAGCTCTAGACCTTTCATCGATAATCTAGCACGTTCTCCACTTTTCGTATAACAACTTCAAAATCGGCCAATATGAAAGTTGTTCATCTTTGCACGGGACACATTTCATTCAATTGGCGGCATTTGAGATTCAAAGTGGGAGGCACTTAAAAACTTGGTCAAAGCTTAGGACAATGTTGTGACCAAACAGTGAAAATCCCAAACTTCAAGCCTTTGTATCTCCAAATCTATAGAGTTTTTCATATGACGGTCTTTGTAGAAGTTGGAGAGGGTTATGCCATCTACAACTTTGGTTTTTGGCGGTTTTCAAGTTCAGTTGGAAAATTTCGACTTTGAACCGGTCAAACAGGGCATCACTGATGAATGTGTGTGCGCCGGCGCCCTGGCCGCGCTCTGCGTCGCGTATGCGCGCCGGACGCTGCCCGCGCCGCGCCCCGGCGTCCGTGCCGTGCTGCACGTGGGCCCCGCGCGCGTCAGCATCCCCTCGCCCAGGTGAACCTCCCCGCGTTGCTGTTCGCCCGGATGGACACGCCAGGTGGCTGCGCGCCGCACGCCCCGCGCCGCCCCGCGTCGCGCCGCGCTCGCGCCCCCCACGCGCTGCACAGCTCTGGTCCGCCGCTTGCGCGCGCCCCGGCTCCCGCTTGTGCGCACCCATGCGAAGGCCTGGAGCCCACGCTGCACTCCCGCTCGCCGCCACCAAAAAAAGGGGCAGAGCCCGCACCGTGCCGCGCCGTCCGCCCCGTGCCGCCGGCCGCCATTGGCACCCCACCGAGGAAGTCCCCCACCCGAGCCACCCCGTGCCCGCCTGTGTAGCCAAGCACAACCACACGCACCCACTGAACCTTCCGCGACCACACGTAGACGTGCTCCGCCGCCCTGCTCGCCGGAATAGGCGCCGCCGCGGCTGCCGTGCCCCTGCTCCGCCGCTGCACCTCACCGGCCACTCCTCCGCCCCGTCCAAGACCTGGAACCGGTGCTAGGTGAGCCCCTGGCCCTCCCCCGCCGCTCGCCCGAGCCTTCCCGGCCCCACCTCGCCGCCGGCGAGCCGGCCAGTGCCGCCGCCAGAGCCCAAGTGCCAAATTGCAAATCCAAAAATGTTCCTAGGGTCTAATCCGTGAAACCGAGGGCCTTTTTGTAAACGCGAGGGCATAGTTGTGAAAAATAAATCGGTCCAAGGGTCTATCGGCAAAGTAGATTCTTCCACTTTTGAATTAAATTGCTGAATCTTGTAAATTCGAGATCAATTCACAGAAAAATCGTAAAAATGTACACTCAACTGTTCTCGAATCCTTGTGAAGAACCCTAACTTTCTACAAAGGGAGTTTTCAAATTTATGTGTAGATTTTAAATAATTTTGAATTTAACTTTTTAGATAGATCTGAAATAATTCAAATTCTATGCATGATCTGAAGCTCAATTTTGGATGTGTTGTTTGCCATGTCATGTTGGTCTTCTGGTTCAATTTTGGCACAAAGTTATAAAGTAGATCTTTAATTATGAATTAAAGTTTGTTTACAGCATTGTTCCTGTTTCTGATTTATGTAAATTAATCTGTTGATCTTTTGTGTCCCATAATTTTGCTATGATCCTACGTTATGGTTTTGCACTCATGATAAATAATAGAGAGGTTTTTACCATGTTTTATAGGGTCAAATAATTTTTGCACAGGTTTAACCTTCCTTCTTAAATTTAAATTAATTTAAATTTTCTTTGCTGAGTAAGTGCATATCTCTTCATTATTTGGTGTTTTGAACCTCTACATGGATTTCTAGCTCAATTTTTGGTGTATTTATTTTTGTATGATTTATTCTTGTTTTTAATGAATAAATCTAGCTGTATTTTTCATGTTATATATATGGCTTGGATTGATCTAAATTTTTGGCAATAGCTCATGTGTAGTATGATGTGCCTCTCTGCAAAGTTTCATGGTCATCTTGTTTATATTTCTTCCAGAATGAATTTTCAAAGTGAATCAAGCTTTATCTATGAATTAAAAGAAAAATAGAAACCACCTTTGTTTTCTTTTTAAATCCTTTGGTTGAGTTTCACCAAATCACACCATGAACAGCACCCTATATTTTGGTAAAGAAAAATTAATTAAGTAATTTAGATATGCACACAATCACCATCGAATAAGGAGTTAAACCACGCACACATACCCCTTTCTTTGATAGGAAGAGTATGCGGGATATATCCTTATCCAGGTGAATGTGGTCATTCATGCACCCCACGTTTACCATTTAATTCTAAACTACGTTCTCACTCCTCATTTATAAATACATGAAGTTAATGCATATGCATGTCGTATAGAACTTCCGGACGGAAACTACGAGTTGGTGTCGGAATCCGAGGGAGATCTCACTGAAGGAGAAGTGAATGTGGTGCAAGTGCAGCAAGAACCGAACCAAAGTTCGGAGGACTTCGTCACTGACTTTGCTAGTGAAGGCAAGCCCCAGAGCATAACCCAGTTTTCTAACTCTTACATTTATGATGTGCAATGTTTGTGTATTTATGTTTCAGGAGTTGAATTGAAACCCTAGATGCATGATCCTAGGCTCCTATGCTCGAATACTAGCATGATAGGTTGCTAGTGGCCATGCTCTAAGGACACGGTAAAAGTGGAGTGATGTTCATCACTCGCGAGCTATAGGTCTCTTATGTTGGAATCATAAGATTTTGATAAATGGAAATGCTCATGTGGTAAGAGCATGGGACCGGCTCCGGCCAGTAGGTCTGTGGTTAAGCGTTTGAACGTACCAAACATTTGCCGGGAATGGGACCGGTAAGCCTAGTACCTTCTTGATCCGGTAAGGGATCTGTGACCACTAATCTTGGGAAGAGTCCCCTCTGCCTGCAGCAGAGTGGTGCATGTGTGAAGCTGGGCGGCGTGTGTCTCCGTGGCCAGTATACCTTTTACCAATGACTGTAGAAATGGATCCTGAGTTGAGGACGGTTGGGAACCGCCTGGTTGGTGCATACCCCACCCCTGTTGGTTTCTAGTTGGCTTTTTTTTGGGGTGTGCATTCTTCCATGTGTTTGGGTTTCCCTTGCAAGGTTACTAATCGATCGATCGTCGGCCTCTCACCGTTACCCGAGATTGCTTAACCATACACTCTATGTCCCGTAATGATGGAATTGAGATTCAATTTGGTTATATGCTTAATTGTTTGCTCAACTTATGTTTGCAAATGTTTGCTCACTTAGTAATGGGTAATCAACTAGAACTTTGAGCTAAAATTTGAAAGTAAGGACATACTCTTTGTTGCTTTTCAGCAAAAGAAATCCACTAGGCAAATAGCCTTGCATGTCTAGAGAGTTGGTGATTTTCCATCACCTGCCGGTTAAGTCTTGCTGAGTATTAGTATACTCAGCCTTGCTTTTGATGTTGATTTCAGGTGATGTGAATGATGATGGGTTCCCGTGGCCTGGTTCTCTCCCACCCGGTTGGGAAGTGGAGTGGGAGGATGACAGTGCTTAGTGACGTCATGGATGGCCTCCTATGACGTTACCTATGACGTTTAGTATTTTATTTCCGCTGTGTTTCGAACTCTGGACTATTTACCTTATGCAAAGGATTGTGTTTGTAATATTAAAACCTTATGGAGCTTGATGTAATAATTTGTGAAATGTTGTCTCTGGACTCGCCGTCGCGTGAGTTTTAATGTACAATTCTTCGATCCTGGTGAAAGTGATTTACCGGGCTTGACCCGGCAGAGGCGACAAGTTACTTCTGTATTATTGCTTAATGACCAAATGGACCGGTTTAGGCAATAATATGGAATTAATTTGGGCGGTTCTGTCACAGAATGCATAATGCACGGGCTCCTAAGTTATGATGCTCAAGATGCAATGTCAGCATGACTTCTTTTACCCATGAAATTAGTCAAGACAGGGGGATCATCGTAAAGTTGAGAAATAAGCTCTGCGGTGCGTTGCATTCTCACAACCAAGATACCTTGCGCGCACCTAATGGTAATCACATGGCTGCGGCACACATGATACCCTAGGCTCTGACGCGGCACCTTTGGTCATGGAACAACCATGTTACCAATCAAATAGGGATAGGGTATAAGGTTGGAATCCTCAGTGCACATGCATGTTAGTCCTCCAAGGTTTACCATGCATATGTTGTGCAATGCATGATCATGCTCGTGAGTGATTTCATTAAGGTGCAACACATGCAAGAGATGATGATGCTCCTACATACTAAAGGACTTTGGACACTCTTTATTCATGTTTTATATATCCAAAAATTTGGTGAGCAAGACTAAGGATAGCAGCTCAAGGTTGGGGAGATCAATCGGGAGCACGGCAAGGAGATCTCATCAAGGAATGGCTGAGTACTCCCAGATATTTAACCAAGAACTCTCATTTTTGGCCAAAAGATAGAATCCTTCACGAGATACCACTTTGGTATTCAAGTTGAATCCAAAATTGATCACAAACAGGGTCATTCATTCATCCATCAAATTGCTGCGAAAAGGTGTTCATCCATAGCATTACATCAATGCCGAGTTTGGAAACATCATAACACATGGGGGTACAATGCAGCCTAGCTGCGCAAGAGCGTACTCCTAGGTCAGCCTACCACAAAACCATCCAAAAGTGGCTGCGCACCCTAAAGTATGTCCTTCCTACCACAACACTCGTACACCTCCTTACTCTATTACAAGCATATCGGCTTCCACTGGAACTAGCTAGCCCTATGTTCACCTTCTGCTTAACTGGTCTATCCAAACTGAAGAAAGCTCATAGTGAGGCAGGTCCAGACTCTACTCCAGACTCGCCCTGAGTGTCCTCTGGTTTTCTTCCTCTGCTGGTCTAGGAATGACAGGCGGCGCTGCTACAACTTCCAGCTGATTCTCTAGTTCCAACATATACTGGTCGTTATGCTGTAACATGAAATTCTGTTAATGAATAGTTTGACCCAACTCACGTAATCTTGCCTTATCCTTATGTCTTCTTTTCTTGAGAGTGGTTATCAATGCTCGGGCTTCTTCCAACTCTTGTGTGGTATCCTTCATTTCCTTAACTTGCTGCCTATAAACTTGGTGTCTATAGAATACACTTTCTCCAACCATCAGTTGATAGGTGTCGTACATAGCTTTGGAGAAACAGACTGAGGTAACAAGATCAGGACTATAGTGAGCATTTCCTTGAGCGGAGAGAAAAGCTTCACGTTCAACCCATTGTCCAGGGTGTTCTTCCCCTACGGGAATCACCTTGGCTGCAGTACTAGCTACCGAGGCAAAATGCTTCCCATAAAAAGTGGTGAGGGCTTCAAGAGCAGCCTATTGCACGGTGCTAGCCATTGTCAAGCCTTGGGCTTTACATTCCTATGTTTCCCAATCGGGGTTCAATGGGCAAGTGGGAATCATCACCTTCACTTCCCAATGAAGGATCTGTCCCGATGTCATGAACTCACGCCCCATGTATTCTGGATAAGTGGTGTATCCAAAATCCTTCAGGGTGTCCCACAAAAGTGCAGGGAATCCACCCTCCTTGAGGGAGTTCAAGGGAGTTCACGCTTGCGCATCAGCGGTCATGGATTTGGAGTTGGACATCTGGACAGAGTGTTGGCGGTCGATTTCCGTCAACCTAGCCACTTGTTTACCTTCTATGTTGGCATTAATTTGATATTCACACTAACGATCCTAGCCCTCATTATATGTCAAGTTCGCACTCGTGCATGGTTTTTGGAGTTTATTGTTTACACAGGAATCAAGAGCTTAAATAAGGACATCGGGGTAAGGTTCATCAAGGGTTTTACGAGAAGATCATGGACCCCGGGATGAGTCAAGATACAAGATGAACATGACTCCAAATGAACCAAGGACTAAAGTGTGAAGCCGAGAAGTACTGAGGACCTAGACAAAAGATGTGGGAGTTCATACGCCAAGAACCCTTATGTAAATCGCGAGGAAAATGACGACAAGGACCCACATGCAACTCGGCAAAAGTTCTAAAAACACGAGAAGCGAAGGGAAGGAAGCCGGGGCCGAACTGGGCCGAATTGGGCCCAGGCCGGCCGGCCCAGCCCATTCTGGGCCCGGTTCGGCGCCCCCTTTGACCTAGACGACCCTCGGGCTGTTTATAGCTCCCGTGCGAAGTTGCATTTATCAAGCCATTCGTCATCCGCCGCCGGGGAGCAGAAGAGCTTGAGGGACACCATCTCGGAGAGGAGGGTCGTGATAGTCGTCTAGGGTTCACCTAGCCAGCATGGGAACCTTGTATGGAAGTCCACGTCGGAGTTCCGGAGGCTTGAATCAAGATCAAGGTAGGATCCCTGTTGGACCTTAATTATGTATACACTCATGACGGAGTTTAATGATTCCGATAACTAGCAATCGAGTGCTTCCTCTTTGGTTTTGCTTCTTCCTCGATCTATACTTAAGATAGATCGCCTAGGGTGCTCTTGTAGCCGTGGGGGCTAGAGGTGCATACCCGACCTACCAAGTGTTTTCAACACGTTCCTCGTGAGCGTGCTCTTAGGTTCACCTACACAAGAAGCAGGGCATCGTGACAGGATGTAGATCACGTGTACGGTAGGTGCCTTCGAGGATTGGACCGGAAGCCACATGCTTTTTATGAGATTCTTATTGCTATCTTCATCTCTCGCTTGGAACTATGACCAAGGAACGATCTAGACTCTCTAGATCGGTTACCTCTCGCTTTCTCTCGGTACCTCTCATGTTTTAGTAGATTAGATGCGATCGAAACTTCTTTAGATCAAAGTGCTTTTCTGCTTTATTGGATCGATCTTGCGTTACACATTGTTCCACAGATTCGATACCTTGGGATCACCACTCAAGGGAAGAAGGGTCCCTTGACTACGACGGAGGATTTGTCCGCTTGCAAGTCTAAACAAACTTTGCAACGATAATCAAACGTCAACAAGCCCCTTTTTCTGGCGCTGTTGCTGGGGAACAAGCAATCAAGATCCGATCTAGTATCACGTTTGTAAGTAATTTTCAGTTTTTCTTTTGGTTTTTCTTTTGCATCTACTAACTTTGATCATCCTCAAAAATCAATCTAATCTAGTTTTTCACTAACCCTAGTTCTTCTTTTTGATTTTTGTTTATCACTAACCCTAACCGGAGATGGACGGCTACCTCTCCAACAAACCCTAGTTTTCTTTTGTGGATGATCTAGAAAAACTTTACAAGCAAAGGAGACGTGCAACACAAGCTAAGGAATTGTAGATCCAAAAGCCGAGGCCGAAGGATCGTCGGAATCTCCAAAGGAAACATCACCACCAAGATCAAAAGGAGATCAACCTCAACCGCCACCCATGGAAGAATCACAGCCGGAGCGCACGATCGGGGAACTATGCATCCCGGATCTACCAATCCTAGACTTTGAAGATGTCATAAGGTCGTTCGAGATCAAGGTCTCAACTATCCTCAAAGTGCAAGAATCACCTTTCACCGGTAAAGAGGATCCGAACCTTCACGTCCAAGCATTCGTTCAACTATGTCAAACTTTCAATATGGAAGGGTTGACTCAAAATCAATTGAGGGCAAGGCTCTTTGGGTTCTCACTACTTGAAGGAGCTTTGAATTGGTTCCACTCTCTATCGGCAAGGAAATTAAATTGGGATGCATTGATGAGGGCCTTCATAAAGAGATTTTGTTCGTCAGTCAAGATTCAGAGTTTGCGCGACAAGGTCGAAATATTTGTTCAATCTCCCACAGAGACAATTGAGGAAGCTTTGGAGTGTTTCGATGAATATAGGCGAGCCGAATTCCTTGTATGGCAAGTCGGTTCACTTATGAACAAGGTGGAGAAGATAGAGATAGAAAAGATAAAAGCTATGGAGGCCGCTGAAGCAAGATCCACATGTGAGAGGTGTGGGGAGTACAACCATGTCCAAGGAGGTTGTCCGGAGGAAGCAAAGGTGCTCAACCACATAAAGAAAGAAGAATCGCCAAACTTCCGCTAAGGGCAAGGATCAACAAGGACACCGTCACCAAGTTCAAGGTCATTGACAAAATATTGGAGAACATAGATGGGAGAGTGATGGAGGTCGAAAGTTCTAACCATCAAGTGCTCAACACAATGAAGATGCTAGAAGCGCAATTGAAACAACTTGTCGGGTGCCTAATGAGTAATAGAGGAAGAGAGGAGATGCCTTCATCAAAGCCACGCTACTTCAACATACTTACCGACAAGTATGAAATGACAACACTCGAGCAAGATCATATCAAGATGTCCGAGGAATGCGGTGCCATTATCACATATCAAGGACCCAAGAAACAAAGAGATCCCAGATGTTTGATCATCTCATGTTCCATTGGCTCATTCAAGTTCAAGATGATGTTATGCGACCTTAGAGCAAGAATGGGAGCCGCACCAAGAGACATGTTCAAGAGGCTATGCTTACCAAAGCTAGAGCCCATGGTCATGAGTCTAGAGTTGGGAGACAACTCTATTCGCTATCCCATGGGAATCACCGAAGATGTACCCTTAAAAGTTGAAGATCACTTCACCCCTGTGGATTTCATGCTCAAGATGGGAGAAAGGGCGAAGCCGCCGCTCTTTGGGAGGTTGTTCCTTCATACCATCGGAGTGACAATCGACGTTGGCAAGAAGGAGATCAAGATTGACTTCAACGGCGAGAGTGCATTCAAATTTCAACCATGTTTCAAGGTACGCAACATTATTAACGCTAAATATGTTCCACCTCACCGTCGCATTGGTATGGGAGTGAAGAATCAAGGGAGATGTTGCATCCGTCAAGACCAAAAGAGAAAGCCAACTTGTGAAGACCAAAAAATGACTAAGCCGAAGAAAAAGCCTGCACCCAAGCCAAAGATAGAGCAGAAGTGGGTACCCAAGATTGCAACGCCCACAAAGAGCGTTGGTCGGAAGTGAAGAAGAGAAAAAGTCTAGCTATAGACTATAAATGGAGCGCTAGGCGGGAGGGAACCCGTTCGTCGAGTCAAGAATAAGCTACCGGGAGGACGACCCGATCAAGAATAAAGGCTGCCGGGAGGGCAACCCGGAAGATTTTTGAATTTCAAGTAAGTGAGTCTTAGATTTTGCTACGCAAGACACTTTATTAACTCTTAAGTGGCTGAACAAGTTTTTGGAGAACATTTTATTTGCTCAGTCGTTTTATTTGGATTTTTTGATCTTAAACCAATGGCATGAGCCATCCCATGATTTATTTGCCTCTTCTTGAGAAACTAGAACCAAAAATTCAGACCGTATCCAAGCCTTTCATCCTCTCCATGATGTTAAGGTTGGCTTGTTTTACATGTTAAAAATACACAAGTAGAGCCCCGCGTTGTTCCTTAATGATTTTTAATCTTTGACGTATGGTAGGACTCGCGTGAACCTAGGAAATTCGATTTTTGGTTTCATTCAACTTAACATCCACTGGTTTCTCTAGATTTAGAATTCTTCTAAGCCCCTTTGTTCTTATTTGTTCAAAAATTTCTCTCTCATGTTTGGCCAAAATTAGAACCTAAACCCATACCCCCACGGTCCAGCCGGGGGACCTTGCTATCAAGTAATGAAAGCAAACGATCCCGGTGCAACCAAAATAAAGGTAGTCGAAAAGTTTTCGACTTACAAATGTTTTTGATGCCTAAAAACTCCTCTAAGAATACATTTGGACTCATTGTTAGCTCTGAGTTAATTTTTGATTTAGAGGAGTGATTAACATCAAAGCATGATCAAGGGGAAGATTTTGAGTTTGCTTAATGCTTTGTGCCCCATGATGCATCACGAGAAGGTCTTATCATCAAAGCATCTTGGGCACATGTAAAGGACAAGCATGGGGGGCAATAATTTTGTTTTGCAGGAAATAAGTAAAGGCACATGAAACATGGAAGACAAGAAGTGACACAAAGTAAAGGAGGGAGGCGTTGATCCCATCATTCAAAATAAAGGAGTGGCCGAGAGCGTTTGGGTAATGGATCCTTGTGGAGCACGAGGACACATGACAACAAGGAAGAGGGAAGCAGCTCGGAGAAAACTGGAGCAAGGAAGAGGAGGAGGCCCCCTAGGCCGATCGGCCTAGGCCGGCCAGGCCTGCCCCTTCCAGTCAGCCCCCGAGGCTCCCCTTCGTCTGGTAACTGGTTCGTCCATTAGCTAGTTCGTGTTCTTGAGTTCATATCCCAGAAGTTCCAAAAACCACCCTTAAAAATATGTGCCTCATTTCCTTCTATAAAAAAATTCCTGAATAATCATTAAATTCTTGTCAATCCATATGTTTTCTTTGTGTGTATTTCCAGCAGCAAGAAACCCCCAGGGAGGTTGTTTGTGAGTTTGTGCAGCAAGGCATGATAATGAAAGCCATGAACACCGTCCTCAGAAGGAAGACACAACCATCATCATCGGAGGCGCCATCAAGCTCTTCGCGGAGGCAATCTATCTCCGAATCCTCGCGAAGCATGGAGGAGGACGTGGCACCATCGAGGAGCGACAAGCTGCTCCTTGAAGGCATGAAGAGTACATGAAGCTCGTCCATGCGGTACACCGAACCGCAAGGGCACACGGAGGAGCCACACATTCGACCTCGACACCACCATACACTCCGAGGCACTCAAAGCTTGCTCTCATCATAAAGACGGAGGATCAACCATTGGAGGAAGAGTGAAAGAAGGAAGAATAAATAATGCTTTCAAGTTTGGTTTGATTTTTCCTTCTCCTTTCCTTTATTTTTCAATTTGTGTGCGAATTTTTGCGTGCGTAGCATTTCAGTTTTTATTTATTTTCAGCATGTGTGTGGTAGTAGTAGTTTTTGTTTTCCATCACCATGAATAAGTTTCACCACCGGTTTATCATCTTTAATATTGCTCAACTTTGTACTTGTTTTATGCATGATTAAGCTAGTGCTCTCTTTAATGAAAATCTGAAATTAATTTTAAATGCTAGCTTGATCCTTTGCGAAGGTTATGGTAAAGATGAGACCCATAGTTTTTCTCATGCTCTCAATTTTGGATGGGTTAAAGATGATTTATTTTTGTTCTTAAAAGTAATGCTAACCTTGTCATTAATACCTCTTGCATGTTGCTCTACCTATCCAAAGCCTTATATTTGACTGAGTGCAAAAACCTTAGTGTACAAGATTTATTTTTGGGTGCATTATTTAAGGCTTGATTTCTCTGGCCCGAGACTAAAAAGCTGGTCATTCTATTTTTGCATATCTATCTTTATGCTAGCCTTTTCTATCCGTGCATTGTAAGTTTCCACATTGAGAATTTTGCAAACCTCGCCAGATATCCACCCACAAACACAAAACATCTCTTTTGTGTTTACCTCTTTGACCACAACCCAATAATTGAGTATGGATAAATATTTGGAGGAAGATCACAAGAATGAAAGTGCCGAAGATTGAAGTATGATTTTGGGAGACCTCCAAGACGACATAAAGGTTGCGTGAAGGATCCCTAGAAGTTCAAGTGTTTCTCTCCAGGAAAATATAGGACTTTTAGTACCTACCTTGGCACAAAAATTTCACCACCTCTTTGCCCGAGGACGTGCAATTGTCTAAGCTTGGGGGGGAGTTGCCAAGAAGGTAGGTACAATCTAATCTAGAGTTCAAGGGGAGTATATATAAGAAAAGAAGAGAGAGAAAAAGAAGTATGAAAAGAAAAAAAATGTGTGTATATATATATAAAAGAAAAAAAAGAGAGAAAGAAAAAATAAAGCTCCCCGGCTCTCTAGATGCATTGGAAATTTCAAATCAAGAAGATTCAAGATCAAGACCCATACTCATCTTTCCAACCATGTGCAATCCGATAACGAGGACTTCGTTTGTGCCTCAGGATCTCTCTTTGCCATTTGCACATGTCCACCTATCTCAAAGTGTGTGTATTTTTCTCTTACCCCTCCTTGAGAACATTATTTTTCCAATGACCTTTTTGACGAGTCTCGGTAAGACCATGAGAAGCTTGTCTTGTTTTGATAATATCTCGATTATAATATCTTGGTAGGACTAAACTTTCCCATAGCTCCATATAAAGCCTTCTACTTTTATACATATATTGAGAGGGGAAAGGAGTAGAACATATAGGCTTGAGAGACTTGATGAGATGAGAGCTCATGACCAAGATGTAAGGAGGTTTAAATTTTTGAACTTGGTTTGGCTCTTTTATTCATCTTGCACTCCATTTCAAAATTTCTGAGATTCATTAAAAATTTTGGGAGCATGATTAACTTGTTGTGGGAAGAGCTTAATTGAGATCCACCCTCCGTAGGGATGAAGGCTAGTTACATTATGGAACTTTAACAAATATAAATTTAGAGAGCATTATGTTTTCTCATGTATGATCAAGTGTAGGGTATGAACATTGAAGGGCAACATTGATATCGATTGAAGGCTTACTCGAGGACGAGCAAGGTTTAAGCATGGGGGGATGTTGGCGGTCGATTTCCGTCAACCTAGCCACTTGTTTACCTTCTATGTTGGCATTAATTTGATATTCACACTAACGATCCTAACCCTCATTATATGTCAAGTTCGCACTCATGCATGGTTTTTGGAGTTTATTGTTTACACAGGAATCAAGAGCCTAAGTAAGGACTTCCGGGTAAGGTTCATCAAGGGTTTTACGAGAAGATCATGGACCCCGGGACGAGTCAAGATACAAGATGAACATGACTCCAAATGAACCAAGGACTAAAGTGTGAAGCCGAGAAGTACTGAGGACCTAGACGGAAGATGCAGGAGTTCATATGCCAAGCAACCTTATCTAAACCACGAGGAAAATGACGACAAGGACCCACATGCAACTCGGCAAAAGTTCTAGAAAACAAGAGAAGCGACGGGAAGGAAGCCGGGGCCGAATTGGGCCCAGGCCGGCCGGCCTAGCCCATTCCGGGCCCGGTTTGGTGTCCCCTTTGACCTAGATGACCCTCGGGCTATTTATAGCCCCTATGCAAAGTTGCAACTATCAAGCCATTCATCATCCACCGCCGGGGAGCAGAAGAGCTTGAGGGACACCATCTCGGAGAGGAGGGTCGTGATAGTCGTCTAGGGTTCACCTAGCCGGCGTGGGAACCTTGCATGGAAGACCACATCGGAGTTCCGGAGGCTTGAATCAAGATCAAGGTAGGATCCCGGTTGGATCTTATTCATGTATACACTCATGATGGAGTTTCAATGAATCCAATAACTAGCAATCGAGTGCTTCCTCTTTGGTTTTGTCTTCTCTTGGTTTTGCTTCTTCCTCGATCTATACTTAAGATAGATTGCCTAGGGTGCTCTTGTAGCCGCAGTGGCTAGAGGTGCATACCCGACCTACCAAGTGTTTTCAACACGTTCCTCGTGAACGTGCTCTTAGGTTCACCTACACAAGAAACAGGGCATCGTGACAGGATGTCGATCACATGTACGGTAGGTGCCTTCGAGGATTGGACCGGAAGCCACATGCTTTATATGAGATTCTTATTGCTATCTTCATCTCTCTCTTGGAACTATGACCAAGGCACGATCTAGACTATCTAGATCGGTTACCTCTCGCTTCTCTCGCTACCTCTCATGTTTTAGTAGATCAGATGCGATGGAAACCTCTTTAGATCAAAGTGCTTTTCAGCTTTATTGGATCGATCTTGCGTTGCACATTGTTCCACGGATTCGATACCTTGGGATCACCACTCAAGGGAAGAAGGGTCCCTTGACTACGACGGAGGATTTGTCCACTTGCAAGTCCAAACGAACTTTGCAACGATAATCAAATGTCAACATAGAGTGATGAATGTAAGAATCCAGATGAAAGAAATTTGCACAACAGAAAAGACTTTCACAATGCTAATCAGAAAGTTGCATACAAACTCATACTAAAGATTCCAACTTTCACAAGACCTTAGGTAGGTACCGAGGAACAAGTCTGATCCTCATGTGGGTAACACTGGGGGTAGCCATCTATACAAAGGTACAGAGTATGCCTGAACTCGAACGAGCGTGACATACAAACGGCATAAAGTTCTGGCAGTCGTGAACAATAATCCATAACTTAGGAACTACAGCCCCAAAAATTCCCAAATTTTTGTAGCAACTCAGCAAGGTTATGAGATACCTTTTTGGTATTCAGAGGTTGACCTAAAAAGATTTGGAAGGTGCTCTAAAGGTACAAGTTCAGAGTGAGGTACCCAGGAGAAACAGCATGACAAGGTGTCACTATTTTGGGCATAACTTGAGATCTATAGAAGCTATGACCATGAGATTTTGGCGGCACAAACTAGATTAGCCATGAAGCAACTTTGGTATAGATCATCTAGTCACTTTATTTTTAGAACAGGGGGTAAAAATTAAGCAAACAGACGCATCAACTTGATGACTAAGCAACAAGCAAGCTATACCTGCAAAGCTATACTAAAACATCAATATAACAAGGTAGCACCTAGAGAGCATACAAACATGTATGATTGCAAATTTTAAGGTTCAACAATTTTTACCATGATGCAAAAGCGTCACATACGACCTCACAAGGCGATCAAGCCAAAAATCGAAGTTAGGGCCGGTGGCAAGGCTTATATACTTCTCTCCCTATAATAACTAGTCGGAGCTACACTTTGGTCACGTAACGATCATACGAAACGTGGTTAGTGTACCTGCAGAAAAGAACCTTCCGTGCCAGCACGTCATGGAAGCGTCCACAAACATTGCCATTCACTATAGAAATGGTACCCATGCATTTTGCACCGCATGGACAGCGCCCAACCTGAAACACGCCCCTTTTGAATGGAGGGTGTCCCCCTTCACATGTTCGTAATGCGGAATCATGCACAGGTCTGGCAAAACATGGTGACATCACAACCCCTGACTTGTTCATCTTGAATAGAACATGCCATCCTTCGTATGACTTGCATATGGAAAGCACACATATAATACACGTGAGCATCCAACTGAGAAGATAGGATCCGTGGAATGGATTGCCCTATCAACCCTCGCATACTCGTGACGCGGCACATCACACGTATGAAACACATGGATTAAGAAGTGCTGGAACTTAGCATAAATAAACCATAAATACTTAGCCACCTTAAAAGAACCCAAAACTCCCTCTAGGGCCTCTCGGTCTAAATCATTCCTTAACGATCCAACGTATTTTCAAAATCCAATTAATCTTGGCAAGTTTTATTATAAATCATGTGATTAGTATTAAACTAATTACTCTAGTGTATACGGATGCTCTGGTACCAACTATGACAACCCACCCGAGATAATTCCGTACTATCGCCTAAACCACTCCATTTGGTCATTAAGCGATAATAAAGAATCATCCCGTTGAGTGTTGCCGGGTCGAAGCCCGGTAAATCACTTGTAATCACACAGAGGATCGAACACACATACATTAAACTCCCACGAAGGAGAGTCCAGAGTACCTTACAAATTAATCCAAGTTTCCCCGTAGGGTCAAATTATTACTACCATTGTTCTCACATGAAAAGTAAATGGTTTAGAGTTTCAAGACAATGGAATTAAACTAAACGATAACCTGGCCTCATGGGAGGCCACCCATAACACCATTACTCCTCGTCATCCACCCATTCCAGCTCCCAACCGGGTGGGATTTCACCAGGTCAAACATTATCACCTGAAAACAACATTTATAGCAAGACTGAGTATACTAATACTCAGCAAGGCTTACCCGTCTAAAATAAAAGACTTAACCTCTGATCATGCAAGGCTTTTGGCTAGTGGGTTGGTTTTGCCAAAAAGCTACTAAGGGGTTGAATCCTTGCTTTCAATATTTTAGCTCAAGTTCTAGTAGCTTAGTCATTACTAGATAAGCAACTATTGCAAGCATGAGTTGTGCAAACAATTAATCAAACATCAAGTTTATCCATATTCCATCATAAGGGATTATCATGGCCAGATAATTAAGCACTCTTGGGTAACAGTGAGAGGCCGACGATCGATCGGTTAATAACCTTGCAAGGTGGTCCTAAACATACGGGAGAATGCACTCACAAAGAGTACACCAACCAGGCGGTTCCCATCATTCCTCGAATGGGGATCGGATGCCACAGTCCTAGGTACAAGGCTATCTGGCACGCCTCACACTAGCTTCCAGCATCACACATGCACCACAGGTAGCTAACCTGGGGCCGCAACCCAAGATTAGTAGCACAAAGTTCCTACACCACATCATTCAGGTACTAGGCTTACTGTACTCATTTCTGACAAATGTTTAGTACGTTCAAACGCTTAATTTCTTAACCACTGGACCAGAGCCCAAAATCCCATGCTCTTACCACGTGAGCAATCCAATTTAACAATCTTATGATTCCCACATAATAACCTATTCTCACGAGCGAAGTACATCACTCGACTTGTACCGGGTCCTTAGTCCATAGCAACTAGCGACCTAGCATACTAGTAAAAGATCATAGGTACTTAGAGATCATGCAACTAGGGTTCCAATTCAACTCCTGAACATAAATGCACATAGATAGCCAAACATAAATTCAGAAGTTAAAAAGAAAACACATAGGTAAATGATAAACCGGGGCTTGCCTTCACTAGCAAAGTTAGTAGGAAAGTCTTCCGAACTTTGGTCCGGGTCTTGCTGCACTTCCACGTAGTTCACTTCTCCCTCGAACGGTCCGTCACCTTGTTCCGAGACAAACTCGTACCTACCGTCAGAAGGTTCTACACGTAGGATGCATATGCAAGAGTCAATTGGTGAAGTTAAATTATTTAATTACAAAACATCACATGTTAACCATGGAGTGCATGGTTGGTCGCATTCACCTAGATAAGAATATATTCAGCATACTCTTCCATACACACAATTAAGCAACCATTTATAGGAATTTATTTTAATGGTGATGGTCTGCACATCTCTACAAACAAATAGAATTACTTCACAAAATAATCAAATTGGTTTTTAGTGATCCAACAGGGATATATTCTAAAGTGAAACATGCCTAAGACCCTAAAAGATTGATTTCTTCATTTCTCTTTTTATACACTTGATTTCTTCCAAAAATCATTCTGCTTAAACCATGCAAGATATCATAGTGAGAATTTTTGTACAAGCACACAGTGTAACAGCCGTGCTACTGCCAAAAATTCATAGCGATCCGAGCCATATTCGAAGCATGAAAAATACGACAAGTTATTACTAGCAAAAGCAAGAACTATTATTACAGAGAAAACTACTCATGCGCTGGAGCTCAAATTTTACACAGAGATTCTCTGGACTATAACTAGGCTACACACCAAAAATTAGCTCCAGAAACTAATTGTATCAAGCTACACAAAAATAACTATTTTCAGCCTAATTAAGCACAAAGAAATTATACAGGGACATACATAAGTAAACTGTAGCCCAACTTTCTCCTACAGCACAAACATCATCTAGCCCAAAGATAAGCATCACTGGATCATTAGAATAGGAACTATGGAATTAAATCTATGCACAAGCATAACTCAGGAACATATATATATAGACAACTAATAAATACATGATAAAATTACCAGGAGCACATCTAAGCCTAACAAGATGATAGCCACAAGATCAGCCACAAAAAGTACTCACATGAAGCTGCACAAGATATATACACAGATCTAGGAGAAATACAAAATAAATCATATCTAGAGATTCACTTAGTAACTTTGTGCAAAAACGTCGATCTAGCCTATACTCGTCATGGCTAATAACATATTAAAAAGTCAAGCTCAGCATAGGAGTATATCTCAAGTTATGAACAAACCCATTCAAACTAAGTTTAAATTTTATTTCAAAAACTACTCATCAAAAGTACATACAATTTTTCTAAAAGATGTAGTTCTGTTCATAAGGAAACCGACAAAATTGGTCTTACATTTTTCAGAGATTTTGATTTTCTACGATTTTTACAAGGCACTGGATCTATTCTAAAAGAAAGTAAGAATATTTTTGCATCCGGGACCTTAGGAAGTTTTTATCCTTCACAACCATACCCTTGCCTTTGCATAACGGTCCGGAATTTAACGTTTCGGCCCCTAGAAATAAACAGGACCTTGCAATTGGGTCCAAGGGGAAGGAGGCGGCGCGGCTATCCGGAATCCGGCGAGACCGGCGGCGGAGGTGGCCGGGGAAGGTGCGGCGCGCGCCTAGGAGCTTACCACGAAACTGTTGTTGACCGGAGTGGGAGCGGAGGCGGCACCGGCGAGCACGCACGGTGACGTAGTGGCTCGGCAGCCGTTGGAGCTCTACTCCGGCGAATGGGACGGTGCAGGCAGGGCAACAAATGGCCCGAGAAGATTGAGTAGGGTCGTGCAGAGAGGTTGGGGAGCTTGGGTGGTGGTGGTGAGGTTGGAAGAAGGGAGTTCACCGTGGGGGGCCTCAAAGGCGGACGCAGCGGTGTGCAGGGCAAGCGGTGGTGGCGTGCGGATGTATGGGGCTGGGGGTTTTTAAAGGCGGCACGACGACGACTTGCCGACCACAACTCAACCAATGGAGCGAGGCGACACGGCGTGCGACGTGGCGTGCGTACGGTGGCGGCGCGACTGGCGGGCCGGCGCGGCTGGTCGGTGCGGCCGCCCTGTGTGCGCGTGGCACGTGTCGCCCGGGGATAGGCCTGCATGCCCGTGAGAACGGTGGGTCCCACCGCGCGTGTGTGGATGCGCCCCTCGACGTCCGGGCCCAGTGGGACCGCGGCGCGGGAACGAGTTCCCGGCGCCGGTCGGCGTGGGTGCCAGCGCGACATCGCGCTCTGGAACGCGCAGGGGTGCGAACTATTTCGGTTTAGCAGGTTTGACCGCGATTTTCTCACAAACTTGCAACTAAAGTGCACCTTGAGGTAATAAGCAAAGTTGGACATCTCAAGATCCTCTACAACATTTGCAAAGGCTTAAGGGGTTTTGATCAACAGATTTCGCATAAACTTCATGCCAACTTGGGCATTTTCTCAGCATTAGTGAATAGTGTTTTCTGCCGTTGACCATGCTTTTCAGCCCTTTCCACTCCAAATCTGAAATGCCACCACTTGGGAATGTTATGTCCCATGAAAAGATGAACAACTTTTATTTTGGCAGATTTTGAAGTGTTTTGGTGAAATTTGGAGAACGCGGCAAAAGTTCTAGAAAGGTATAGGTGTCAAAGGGGTTTAACTAGGGTTTTGACTATGTTTTGACCAAAGTTTCACCATTAGGGCTTGTTGGCTAGGTTTTCGAGGTGATGACCCACGTTGACCAAGATTTGACCAAAGTCAACGTGTTTGACTTGGTTGACTCGGTCATCAGCGTTAATAAACCCTAATTGAAAACCTGGGGCATCACAAAAGCTCACGACACCAAATCGACCCAAGATTTCACCTGGAAACTCCTCTAATCAAGGCAAACAAGTTATCAAAGAAAATCCCCGGAAAACCAAAACTTTCCTCGTGAAATCCCCAAGGCGGTCAGACTGCGTGCCCTCCAGAAACCTAGCTGCGGGTCAACCCTCAACTTCCCTTCACCCGATCTCCCGATTCGCTCCACGAAATGCAACAAAACTTCGGGGATAGCTAGGTCACCTCATAGATGACCTCTCCACCAAAGGATATCCACCGAAACCCATCCAATCAAGAGGAATCGCGAATCAAAGGTCTCTAGGTCATGAACTCTAAGAACTTCGAAAACCACCCAAATCGAAGGTCTTCCAGAGAGATTGCTGGGACAAAATCACCAAGAAAAGAGGCACAAGAATCCCTCCAAGAAACCCCTCAAACCGCCACGAAAATCTCCAAAAAGAGCTCCGAAAATAACCAAAAGGGAAAAAGCCGGGAGACAAAGATAGACTAGATGAACCACGCCGAAGCTTCTAAACAAGACATGAAAGGTTCATACAAGGTCTAGCAAGCCGCCCGAACATCCAACCCTCTCACAAGATCTCTCATGAAGCTCTCAAGCTAGGCCTAGGAAAACAAAAGGGACGAAGCAAATGAACTAGGGTTCCAATAGGTGGCTGCCATCTCCCCTCAAGTGAGTTTATATGGAGGGTGCTGAATGACCAAACTACTCCTACTTACTTAACTTAAGATATAAGCCCACCAAGGGCACTTTGGGAACTTCGGTCGAATACTTCATCGGACGGACGCCCCCTGGCTGCAATCCGCTTCATCTCCACGCAAGCCTCACGATCGCGCCACGTGTCCTCCGCTTCGAAGCTTCTCGACACGCTGCGAGCCATGCAGTCAGACCGCTCCTCCTGGGTGGTCAGATCGGCCTCCCCCGGTCACACTTGGCCAGGTGGTCAGACCGCCCTGACTAGGCGGTCAGACCGGCCTAGGCAGGCCGGTTCGCCCATCGAGCCTTTGGTCTTGGCTTTGAGGCTCAGCCAAGTAACCTAGTGGTTTTGTGGCCAAACCACTACAAACCCTGCGTGCAAGCTTCAGTTGTTAGCTACTACCTTGCACCTGCTCCATCCCTCTCGACGTCGTCTTGCTCTTCTTGCTAGTGTACGGTCTGCACTTGATCCCATTGGCTACCGGGTACCTCGATCGAAGCCTATTTGGCTCTCCACTCCTGGGAGGTCACACAAACATAGAGCTTTCGCACTTGATCTTCACTTGCACCATGCAAATCAAGCCGCAACCTCCACCTACAATACTAGACCAAGAGTCAGTCCACACAACGTTGTCAATCACTCATCACTAAGGAGTGACCATCCACCGGTCCTCGGACCACACAGGTCCTCAATCTCCCCCTTGATGAGTGCATTGACAACACCCACACACATAGTAACCTTCATAGGAAAAGAAAAAGAAAGAAACTAACAACAATCCATCAAGTGATCCAAAAGCCAAACAACACAAACCCTGATCACTTGAAGCCAAAGTCTCGGTCCCCTAAGGCAAGGGCAACGGCTCAACACAACCGAGACAAAATCCAAAGCTCACAAAGAGGAAACCACCAAAGCAAGAACTCAGGCGACACAAGGAGCTCCCGCTGAACACATGTAGACTCCCCCTGAGCAAATGCACTCCCCTTGAACATATGCATGCAAAGAACTACTGCAAATGAATGAAAAAGAGCAAAACTTGCTCTGCACTGACCCAGGTCGATCAGACAACCTAGCCAGGCTGGTCAGACCGCCTGGGCTGGTCACACCACAAACAGGGCGGTCAGACCGCCCTATGTGACCGCCCCCTGCAAACATGGTCCGAAAAATTCCGAAACTAGCTGAAAACCTCCTAAACATGCTCAGATCCATTTACCATGCACAAACTTCTCCCCCTTGTTGACAATGCATGAATCAAGGCATTTCTACAAAACTTTCAACCTTGAGCTTCTCAAATAGACAATGAGCACCACAAAATGCTATAAGTGGGCAAATGAGCAAGCAAGATATTCCAAAGAATCGTATGAGCGTTGCCATCAAGATAGTAAAGCTATATGAGTATATGAGCAAGCCATGATCAAAATACACAATTTTGCAAAAAAATTCCCTCTCATGAGCTAAAGACCAAAGCATGAGCAAAGTCTACCAAAGTAAATTTAAATCACACAAACGTCATGCTAGGTCACATATCCTTAACACAAGATCATTACAAACACCCATAAGCATCTCATGTCATGTTAAAGCCACCAAGCCATGTGTCTACTTCTTAAAATGAGACTTCTCATGGTAGACATCATGCAACAGTTTAGCACCCATATAAATTCAGATTTAAAGCATTTATGACATGGAACAATTGAGAGCACAACTTCAAGCAAAGCATTTCATACCAATTTAATTTTTCACATTTAAGCATAAAATGGTACATGAAGTGCCTTTGCGGCAAAAAGAAGCTTATGTTCCCCCACAAGGTAACACATGGGCTAAACATTCATAATGACAAGTGGGTCTTTGACTCCAAGTGAAAAGCATATGATATCCAACCATGAATTAAGCATGACATAAACCACCAAAGCACACTAAGATCATGCAAAGCCTTAAACTCATAAGAGAGAGCCTATCTAGCATTTTTCAAAAGTTAGCCACCTCATCATGCAAATATAGCAGAACTATCAAGGGCATAGCTATCCATCATCAAGTCATATCAAACATGCTCACAAGCTCACATCTAGCATAACATAGCAATCAATGTATATAGGAGAAGCTCATCCTACTATGATACAAAAGCAAAAACAACCTAAGATACAAAGATGACTATACATCAAGTTACAAATGCAATGTCGTGCACAAAATAAATATGATACATATGCTACAAAGGACTTCCCACCACCAACTCAAGAAAGCAAACACACACCGAGCTCACCCCGCAAGCGGGTGAAAGTGGCTTGGTCAAGTGGTTTGGTAAAGATACCGACTAGTTGGTTTTGGGTGGGCACATGGATCAAAGTAATCTTTCCCTTCTCCACATTGTCTCTCAGGAAGCAGTACCTCACCTCTATATGCTTGATTTTGGAGTGGAGAATTGGGTTCTTGGCTACACTTATGGCACTGGTGCTATCACAAAAGAGTGGGACATGGGAATACTCCTCACCAAAGTCGCTCATAGTGTAGGTAATCCATAGGAGCTGGGAACAACAACTGGCTACAGCAACATACTCGGCCTCTATAGTGGACTGGGCTACACTGGATAGCTTGCGAGATGACCAAGAAACCAAAGAAGACCCAAGAAACTGACACCCACCAGAAGTAGACTTATGATCCAAACGACACCCAGCGAAGTCAGTGTCCGCAAACCCGTGAAGGTTGAGTGTCGAGGCCGCAGAATACCAAAGACCAAACTCAGGGGTGTACTTCAAGTACCTGAAAATCCTCTTGATTGCCTGCCAATGTGAAGTCCTCGGTGAAGCCTGAAAATGAGCGCACAGACACACACTGAACTGTATGTCCGGCCTCGTCGCCGTCAAGTGGAGGAGGGAGCCGATCATGCTTCGGTACTCCTTCTGGTCCACGGGCTCACCATCTACATCTGCATCCAAAGTTGTAGTCGTACTCATAGGTGTAGCCATCAGCTTCAAGTCATGCATCTTGAATTTCTTCACTATGTCCTTGGTGTATTTGGCTTGATGTACAAGCGTCCCGTCCTTGCACTGCTTGATCTGAAGCCCGAGAAAGAACTGCAACTCACCCATCACGAACACCTCGAATTCCCTGCTCATGTCATCTGCAAACCTGGCAACCAAAGTGTGTGAAGAGCCACCAAAGATTACGTCATCCACGTATACCTACACGATCAGAATATCAACGCCCTGTCTGAGGAGAAAGAGAGTCTGATCTACTACCCCCATCACAAACCCCTTACTGAAAAGAAACTTCCTCAACCTGCCATGCCAGGCCCTGGGAGCTTGTTTTAGGCCATATAGTGCTTTTCTGAGTTTGTATACCCGATGGGGAAACCTCTAACTCTCAAAACCCGGGGGTTGCCTCACATACACTTCTTCCTCTAAAAACCCATTTAGGAAGGCACTTTTCACATCCATTTGGTACAATTTGAACCCTTTGGCAACTGAAAATGCTAGAAGGATCCTAATTGCCTCCAAACGAGCCACCAGAGTAAATGTCTCCTCATAGTCTATCCCTTCTTTCTGGCTAAACCCCTGATCAACCAACCTCACCTTGTTTCTCACAATCTCCCCATTTTCTCCCTCTTTGTTCTTCCACACCCATTTTGTCCGATAGGTTTGCAATTTGGTACAACCAACTCCCACACCTTATTCCTCTCAAAATTCTTAAGCTCCTCATGCATAACGTTCACCCAATCTGGATCAGAAAGTGCATGTCCAATATCTTTAGGCTCAAAAGAAGCGACAAATGCAGAATGAGCGAAATGAGAATGCCTTTGAGACCTGGACTCTGTAGTGCATTCATGAATGTCACCAATGATCGACGAAGGTGGATAATCCACCCGAACACGCCGGGGAGCCTCACGTCTGGAGACCACCTCCCCCTCAGCAGCAGCATCCACTCGAATAGCCTCAGTCGTCGTCGGTGTAGGTGAAGGACCATCCTCGATCGTCGTCGTCATAGTGGAAGTAGCATGTACATGGTTAGCTGCGGGAGCACCACCACCATCACCTTCTTCACCATCTTCCTGTTGGAAATTCCGAAATCCCCGGACAATAAAGTGAAAGTAAGTCTGCCAAAGGGTTTCTTTATCTCTGAAAAAGATGATCCCTTTACACGGAGGCATGGGGGCTCCTTTTATAGTGCCCGAGGGTCATATTTACATTCCATTTCTACCCCTAAAAATGTTACATATAAAAGGAAATGTTAAGGGTACATTCGTCCGCGGCAATCACGGAGATCTCTTTTAAATTACATACATGCCCTAACGTGTTCCATCTTCTTTCTTCTTGCGAAGCCAAGCTCCCTACGTCTCTTTGTTCCTTCTCATGTACACCATTGGCCCAGTCAGCTTCGACCTTCATGAATGTTTCCAGGATCCTCAGGAATCTTCAATTGTTAGCTTCGGAGGAAGAAACTGTCACCCCACAGTGTCTTGGTGCTCTTTCTTGAGACCTTCGGAGTCGAGAATACTTCTTGGAATTTCTGGTTTCCTGACTTCCATACAAAATTCACAGAGAATGAGGGGGAATCCTAGTTTCTCAGGAGTTCCGAGGGTCAATGTTATGTTGGTTTATAAAAAACCATCTTATCAGGCTTCCTTTTTTGTGGGAAACATTTCACTAATCATGAAAAATTGTGAATCCAGTTGTGTTCACCGATCTGGGAAATTCTTGGAACTTCCCGGGACTTCCTTCCTGCTAACTACTCTGATGACGCGTGTCTTCTTTGAAAGCTCCGAGGGTGGCGGTTTTAGCTGATCCCCAACAGTAGCCCCTCGGGGAAGCGGGTTGACTCCGACGACTCGTTTCCACGTGAAAATTCTGAGGATTGGGTAAAAATGTCACCCTCGGGCGTCAGAGGTGACACGCGTCATCATTTTACAGGATGTCGCTTCGTTTCTCGAGGCGTCTTCTCGATGCGTCCCTCCGTTCCTATAAATAGAGGGGTCGTGGTAACTTTTGCTTTCACCATTTCCTAGCTTTTGCATCTTTTCGGAAGTTTCCCAAGTTCTTGAAGATTTCCTTGCTTCCTGCTTCCTGGGTTTCTCATCTCCGCTTCTCCGAAGGTAACAGTTATTTCTTTCGTTTCTTTTATCTTGTTTCTTAGTGATATGATCAGTTTTTTGATTGTGTAGTTCTTTGTTTTTCTGGTTTCTTGGTTTTAAGGTGGCTCGCATCAAAAGCACTGCTAGGCCAATGACGGAAGAGGAAATTGCTCAGACTGCTGCCACTTTGGGTTCTGACATTCCGCAGTCCTCCGAAACGCCTTCTTCAAGTGGTGCCACTTTGTTCTAGAATCCCGAGGATACCACAATTGAGGAAGGAGAAGTAAATTCGGGCGAAGATTCTGGAACTGAGGAAGATATTTCTCAGGTTGAAGTTGATATGGAGGAATTGATGCCTCCGAAGGTGGCGTACTCGCCTACGTTTGTTTTTGGGAAATCTTTAGTGACTCCCTCCTTGATCAAAGATTTTTAATAAGCAAACTTCTTTCCTGCTGGCTGTGGTCGTGCATCGACAAATGAAGAGATTCCTCATCCGCAGCCTGATGAGGTGGTGGTTTTCAGGGATTTCTTTGCTGCTGAACTTAGGTTTCTGTGCGACGAGCGTCTTCCATCGATCCTAGATCGATTTTAAGTGAAGATTCATCAGCTTACACCCAACTCTTTTCTAGAACTTTCAAAATTCTTCTGGATTCAGAAGACTTTTGAGGGTCATATAATTGTTGATATCTTCGCTCGACCTTTTGAGCTTCATATTCAGCGAAAGATCATTAAGCTTGATGATGATAACTTCTATGAAGCTCATTATGGCTGTAGTACTTTCAACACTCGTAGAAAGAATGCAAGTCAGAAGATTGAGAGAATTCAGCTTGCTCCTTGCAGCAATGATAAATAAGCTGATGATTGGCAAAGATTCTGGTTTTATGCGAAGGTGGATATGGCAAAAGAGATGGGTCTTGCTGGTCCTTTGAATCCTCTCTTTACACCTATTGGGCCAATGACTGCTATGTCGACGGCTTCCTTTAATTGTAAATCTCAAGACTTTAAGAAGGGTGAAGATATGTTTTTCTTTGCTTCCACGATCCTCGGAGGTCGAGATGTGATAGAGGAATATGTTGCTGCTAGTGTATGGCCATTGTCCTTTGGATGGAAACCTACGAGGATTGTATATCTTTCGGTGGATTGGGCACCATGCAAGGTTCCCTTTCCTAGATTTGATCTTCGTCTTCTTGAGGGTCAATCCTTGGAAGATTTCATCTATCTTGTGGAAGAGCTGGTTGTTGATATGGTTGGAAAATGTTACCTGACTGAGTGCAAGCATTTTAAGAATATCGTGAAGCATAAGCGACGGGTGAATCGTGTTTTCTCAGAACTTGGCGCGGAGCCAGCTTTGCGCCCGAGGCCTCCTGGTCCTAAGAAGTTGATGCAGGCACTAGGCGTTACCGGGTCGGTTGCCATTGGTGCTCCCGCGAAGCCTCGAAAGAGGAAGAGTTCCAAGGCTTTGGCAATTTTTGAGAAGGCCTCTAACAAGTCTTCTGGATCGAGCAAATTTCCTGGGAAAACCAGATCCTTGGAAATGTCGAAGAAGAGAAAACTGACTTCTGGGAATTCCTCCTCGCCTCCTCAGATTTCCGAGGCTGAGAAGACCGCTGCGGCTGGTTTGGCGGATCTGAAGAAGAAAAGAGGTAGTGTGAAAGTGATTTCTTCCAAGCCTCGCACTCGCATTGCGCCGGCTTTATCAGATGATGAGGAAGATGACAGCCGAAACTCAGGTGACTCCTTGTTCTGTTGTGAGGTGGTTCCAAGTCGTGTCATGTGTTCTCCTTCTTCGGAGAATACTTTTGTTGATATTGAATCTCTTTCAGATAAGGAGCCTGCTGTGGCTGAAAAGATTGATGCATCCAAGGCTTCCGAAGTCTTGAAGTCTTTGGAAAAAGGGATCGTGCTCTTGGAGGATAAAATCGATGATGGTGACGCTTCTCTTAAATTCATGGTTGATCTTGAAAAAACTGTGCAGCGAGGTCCTCCTTCTCACTTTCCGCTTCTTATTCAAGGTCGGTAAGATGTTCCAGAGAGCGAAGGCATTCCTGCTGAGACCTACGGATATAATCAGACTTTTGGGACAAGCCTGAAGGGTATGTTGTTGTTTGTTGGTGGTGCCGGGATTGGGTGGGATGATGATCCTTATAGCTTTGATATGCTATGGCATGCTCCAGGATCGCTTTTTGCCTTTACAAGCTCATCGGATTCTCAGATGGAAACTGTACAGGATGATGCTCATGCAATGGTGAAATCTGTGCATGAAGATGTGGGAAATTATTTTGATCCTGCAGGTGCATGGGCTTCGGTTTCTACTTGCTTTCTTTTTTGTTTGGTTTCTACTTTTGCTGACTGAACCTTTTGTTGTTCGTGGTTTTTGAAGATACTTTGCGTAGATTTCCTGCGAGGGACCTGTCAATGATCAGCACCACTCTTGGCTTGAAATCTGTAATTGCCGGGAAGATTGCCTCTGAGAAAACTTGTGAAAACGCGAATTATGCTCTGGAATTACAAGGCAAAATTCTGAATCTTGAGCGAGATTTATCTTCTTCAAAGAAAGTTTCTGAGGAACTTGAGATTTTGAATAAGTCATTGACAGAGATGGTAGATGTTGCTAAGGAGGGAAAGAAACATGTCGTTGATGCTTATAAGGGTCTGGAAATTGAGCACGCGAACCTTCAGCAGTCTCATGCTGACAATTTGAAAATTCTTAAAGAACTGCGCGGGGCTGTCGAACGTGATGCGTACCAGATTTCGGATCTCAAAGCCAAGAACGCCGAAGCCATGATGCAAAATGCTGATCTTGCAAAGGCTAATGGGGAGAAGAAATTGAGAATTCTTTCTTTGGAAAAAGATCTTGCTGAAAAAAATAAGCTTATGAAAGATGGAGAGAAGAAAATAAAGAATAACTTCGAATTTTTTTTCGAAAAATATAGTGAAGCTCTTGGGGAGTATGGTGCTAGGCCTAGCCCTTTTCCGGATGCGGAGGATCCGTAGGCGATTATTGGCTGGCTTATAGAAGAGTTTGAAAATCTTCCCGAACTGATCGGCTCTGCTAGCGATTTTGCTGCTGCATTCTGTTCTAAGAGTCTTTTGAAACTCTTGGAGATTAAGGATTGCGCAGACCTCGGAAAGTTTTGTTCTTCTGGACTTGAATTTCCTTCAGTGTCTAGTGTGTCAATGATTCGTGCAAACGAAGACGTGAAGACCATCAAGAAGAACTTTGTCAGGAAGTTTTGGATGGCTAGGGGCAAAGAATTTGCTAAGGAAATAGCTCGTGCAAAGCTTGCTAAGGTAACTTTTCTTTTGTCAACTTCGCGTGTTGTTTAGCTCTTTTTCTTTATGCCTGCCATGTTTTGTTTACTAAAGTTTCTTCCCCCCTTTTTAGATTTTGGAAGGTGAAGCGCAGGAGGAACTGCGAATGGCGTTGGAGATGGATCCCAAGGATGATGCTGAAAAGGTTGACGGGGAGGGGGCAGTAGGTAAAAGCGTTGCTGATCCTGAAGTGACGCCGGCCGGTGAAGAGCAGGTTTAGGACTGAGATGTGTTTTAAAACTGACTTCAATCATGTGTGATGTATGGAAAAACTTGTGACACATTATTCCTGCATAGGTCGTTGAATAGGGGCCTGCGCGGGATGTTATTCCGCTCCGTATGTATCATGAACGGGTCATGGCCAGTGGTCCTTCCTGGCGTTTGTATAAAGAAGCTTATCCAGAAAACTCTTTCAGAGAGTTTTGGATCTTTTGTTGCGAATACTTTTTGACACACAGCTTCCCTTTGGGTTGGTTCTTTTCTTCACGAGATGACTTCGCTGTCTCGAGGCTGGGAGAAGATGTTGTATGCTCCGTGAAGACGGAGCCCCTTAGCCCCTTAGCCGCAGATGATGATTTTGCGTATGTTTGTGATATTGCTGAACAACGAGGCTCGAAGCCCGGTCATGTGCTTGAACTTCCTCTGTAATTTTCATTGATCCTTATTTTTGTACGAACTTGTAGCAATGAAATGTTGTCCCTCGCGATATAAAAGAGCAACTCGAAAAGAAGTTTTTGCAAAAAAACATCACCCTCCCTATCTTGCGTTTTGTAGCGAGAGGGCGCACCATTTCATCGGAAGACAAAGAATCTTGCTGGTTGCTTCAGAAATTTTAGCAAACTTTCCAAAAAATGGATTGATGAGTCGATAAAACTTGCACCGAGTTTTGTGGACTTAAGTTTTTTTTGATTGAAATCCATGTTGATATGGCAACTCTTGGTTGCCTTCAACGCGTGCCGTGAAGTTTGTTTCTGTAACAAGAAGCTCTTTACAAGTCTGACTTGCTCAGGAACGTGCTGTAATGAATATTTGTGAAAGGTGGAATATAGTCCATATCCTTTCAGTAAAAACTAGAAAAGATAATCTGTAACGGGGCTGCACCCTTTTGTTGTATTGAGCCTTTGTGATTTTCGTGGTTAATCACACTCTTTGGAATATGGCCGCAACCTTCCGTTGCCCTCGGCCCTCGTGAATTTCATGATTATTCACACTTTTTGGAATATGGCCACAACCTTCCGTTGCCCTCGGCCCTCGTGATTTTCATGGTTAATCACACTTTTTTGGAATATGGCCGCAACCTTCCGTTGCCCTTGGCCTTTGTGATTTTCATGGTTAATCACACTTTTTTGGAATATGGCCGCAACCTTCCGTTGCCCTCGGCCTTTGTTTGATTTGCTTTTGCAAGAATGATGACAGAAAAAAGAATGACGAGAATCGAGAAAAATATTTAGGGGAAACTTCTCTTTCATTGATGACAGAAAGAAAATTTACAAGAGACCCGCCTCATTAAAAACCTTGCCTCCATGATGTAGTCCCCCTTGCAAGGAAAAGAGTACGGTCCCTTTAGGTAAATTAAAAATGTAGGAAAATTAAAATTCTTTTTTCCCGCGACGCTGTTTATAGATCCACAGGCCGAGGATTTTTACATTTTTTCTTAATTAACTTAAGAACTAACTAAACTTCTAGCTCTATTTTTTCTTAGGGGTAGTACCTTTTTAGGCTGTCCAAATTCCATGAATGTGGTAGCTTCATTCCCAGCTCATCAGTTAGGCGGAAAGAACCTGGCCTATTGCTCTCTTTCACTATGTAAGGGCCTTCCCACGTTTCTTGTAACTTTGCCGGATTCTCCCAATCCTTTTTTCTTTTGATAACTAGGTCCCCAACTTTGATCTCCTTCCTTACAATTTTCTTGTCTTTCCACTTTCTGGTTTCCTGTTGGTATTTTTCCAAGTTCTGAGCGACTTCAAGAATATCTATTTCAATCATATCTTTCTCTAATTTTTCAATTTCCTCAAAATCTTCATTTTTCCTGGTGGCTCTCAGACTTCCATTTTTGATTTCTTCTGGTGTCATTGCTTCAGTTCCGTATAACAAGCGAAAAGGCGAGAACCCCGTGGTTCTTGAAGTGGTTGTGTTGTGAGACCAGATGACCCTTGGTAATTCATCTACCCATTTGCCCTTCTTTTGATTAAACAAGAACTTCTTGACATCTGTGAATATGATTTCGTTTGCTCTTTCCACTACTCCGTTTGATTGAGGGTGATAAACTGATGAAAACCTGACGTGAGTGCCTATAGTTCTGCAAAACTCCTTGAAGATGTGGCAGTCAAATTGTTTTCCATTGTCTACGATGAGTTCTCTTGGAACTCCAAATCTGCAGATTATGTTTTGCCAGAAGAATTTCTGTACGGTTGCAGCTGTGATGTTTGCCAATGGTTTTGCCTCGATCCATTTGGTGAAGTAGTCTACTGCTACTGCTGTGAATTTGCAATTGCCTTGTGCCGTGGGTAATGGCCCTACTAGATCCATTCCCCATCTTTGTAATGGCCATGATGGTGAAATGAGTTGAATTGGAAGCGAAGGTGTTTTCTGCTGTCTAGAGGTCTTTTGACATGCTTCACATTCTTGAACGAGTTTTTTGGCATCCACAATCATGGATGGCCAAAAGAATCCTTGCTTTATTGCTTTTCCTGCAAGTGCCCTTATGCCAATATGAGCTCCGCAGAATCCACTATGAATTTCTGCCAGAAGCTCTTTCCCTTTCTCAGAAGTGAAGTACCTTAGCCATGGTTCGGAAATCCCTGATTTGTACAATTATCCATCTACTATAGCGTAGCCCCTTGCCCTTTGCTTGAGTCTATTCAATTCAATTTCATCGGTGGATTCGTAATGATTTCTTACGAATGCCATGATCTGTGCTCTCCAATCGAATGGTTCTATGATATTCACCATTCTCTCTTCTTGCTCTTTTACTGAAGGGGAGGTGATAATCTCGAAGAAGACGTCCGGAGGTAGAGGCTGGTTCTGAGCTGCTGCTTTTGCTAATTTGTCTACCTCGCCGTTTTCAGCCCTTGGGATGTGCTGCACAATGTATCCCTTGAAATATTTCTCCATTTCCATGACTTTTTTCGGATACTTGATTAATTCCGGATTTCTTGCCTCGCTTTCTTTCTCGACATGTTCTTGAATTACTTTAGAATCTGATCTGATGATGAATGTCTGCTGACCCAGAGCCTTCCTTTTTCTGAGTGCTAGCAACAGGACTTCGTACTCTGTGGTGAAACGGCTTCATCTGGAAAATCTAGCCTTGCTGCGTATCTTATTTTGATACCCGAGGGTGATGTAACTATTGCCGAAATTCCCACGCCTTTTCCGCACCATACCCCATCACAATAGATTATCCACAGCATTTGTTCGTAGCTGCTGCTTTCTATTGTTGGTGAAGTCCAGTCCACAACAAAGTCAGGTAGGACTTGAGATTTTATTGCATTTCTTCTTTCAGAATCCACTACATATCCGGACAACTCTGCAGCCCATTTTGGAATTCTCCTGGTTGCATCTTTGTTTGTGAAAAGATCGTTTAGTGGCTGATTCGTGATAACACGGATTTGGTGTCCTTCGAAGTAGTGCCTGAGTTTTCTTGCTGCCATGACAACTGCATAGGCAATTTTCTCTAGTTCTGAGTAGAACAATTTTGATCCCGAGAAAGCTTCGGATGCGAAGTAGACCGGTACTTGCCTCAATTTCCCGTTTTCTTCTTTCTCCTGAACAAGGACAGCACTTACAGTTGAGTCGGAAGCTGCAAGGTATAATAGGAGAGGTGACTTTGGATCTGGTGGGCATAGTTTTGTCATGTTTGCCAGATATTCCTTGAGATCCTTGAATGCTTGACTATAAGCTTCGCTCCATTGGAAGTTTTTGGAAATTCGGAGAAGTTGGAAAAATGGCAAACTTCTCTCTGCTGCCCTGGGGATGAACCTGTTTAATGCTGCCACTCTTCCTGTCAACTTTTGTATATCTTTGACCGAGGCTGGTTCTTGCATTTCTATGATTGCTTTGATTTTGTCAGGTTTGGCTTCGATGCCTTTTGTTGATACTAGGCATCCTAATACCTTTCCCTTCTGAATACCAAACACACATTTCTCTGGGTTTAGTTTGAGATTTGCCGCCCTTAGATTTGCGAAAGTTTCTGCTAGATCTCCGATGTGATCACATCTTCTAATGCTTTTAACGATAATATCATCGACATATGCTAAGATGTTTCTCCAAAGCTGATAGTGTAGTACAATTGCTATCATTCTTGAGAATGTGGATCCTGCGTTTTTCAGCCCCTCTGTCATCCTCACAAAATAGTATGTTTTGAACGGAGTTATGAAGCTGGTTTTCTCCTCATCTTCCTTTCTCACCCTGACTTGGTGATATCCGGAAAACATATCCAGGAGTGATAACATTTCACTGTTTGCAGTGTCGTCCACTACTCTGTCTACCCTTTCTAGTGGGTAATCGTCTTTCTTACATGCCTTGTTTAGATATGTGAAATCTACGCACATTCTACATCTTCCATTCTCTTTCTTGACTGGCACTATGTTGGCCAACCAAACTGGATAGATTACTTCTCAGATAACTTTGGCATCTTGTAGCCTTTGAACCTCTGCTTCAACAGCTTTTACTTTTTCTTCAAACATTTTCCTGAGTTTTTGTTTCTTTGGATGGATTCTGTCGTCTGTGTCAAGTTTATGCTCATGATATCACGATTAACACCCTGTAGATCCTTCGCTGACCAGGCGAAGACATCCTTGTTTTGATTCAAGAAACAAATCAGCTCTTCTTCTTCTTGAGGACTTAGATCTGCCCCAATTGTTACTGCTCTGTCTGGCATGCCATCCAAGAATACTTTCTTTGTTTCCCCGTCTGCACTTATTTCGATCTTTTCTTTGTCTCTTTTGGCTTCGGTGTAGGGTTGTTCCTTTTCTTCCTCATTTTCCAGATGATGTACATTCTTTTGTCCAGGAGTGTTTCCTCCTGCTATTCTCCTGGCCTCATTCTGATCACCGAAAACTGTGATTATACCATGAGGAGCTAGGATTTTCATGCACAGAAAAAGTTGTCTAAACATAGCATCGAACCTATTGATGAATCCTCTCCCGAAGATAGTGTTATACGGATAGTACATGTCAACAACGTCGAACATGATGTGCTTTGTTCTTGCATTATCCATGTTCCCAAAAGATACTAGTAAGGAGATCTTTCCGTTGGATCTGATTGGCTTCCCTCCAAAACCAACTAGTGGTTTTTCTGGTGGTGCTAACATGTGAGGAGCGAGGCCCATTCGTTAGAAAGTACTGGTGAAAATGATGTCCGCTGAGCTTCCGTTATCTATCAGGACATTTCCTATGATCCACCCGGCCACATTGACCTCGACGACCATCGCATCGTTGTGGGAAGTTGATTTTAACTTAAAATCTTCCTCAGTGAAAGTTATTGCAACTTTTGCCCATTCTGGCCTTGCTGCTGGACCGTCATCAATAATTACATTGATTTGCCTGTAATAGTCATTTCTTTGTCTCTTGGTTTCGAATTCCATGGACGATCCTCCGGTTATTGGCATTATCATCCCGAAGGAGGGGAAAGCTCTTGAATTATTTTGGGAGTTGCTTGGCTCGATTTTTGGGGTTTGGGCTGGTGGTGGTGGTAGGGCTTCTTTTACTTGGAGTGGTTGAGCTTGCTCGATGACTTGTATAGCTTGAGTTTGTGGAAAGACTTGTTGCGAAGCTTGGTTTGAGGGAATTTGGGATTGGTGAAAGAATTGCTGTGAGGGTTGTGGTTGTGAAAATTGGGTTTGTGGATAAAGTTGTGGTGAAGGTTGCCAAGTTGTCTGATGTGGTTGGATGAAGGGTTGGGTTTGAGGAAAAGATTGGTGTTGCCAGAAGGTGTGCTGCACTGGTTTGGGTTGCGTGGTTGTTATCTGAGCTACGCGCTGCTGGTCTTGAATTCTTTGGAAATTATTTTTGGTTTCTGGGCATGCCTTGGTGCTATGACCCCTGCCATGGTATATGCACTGGAAGTGTGGATCTCTGCTGTCATGGTTTTTTAGCTTCAGAGGTGCTCTACCTCTTCCTCTTGTGGAATGACCACCTCGTTGGCTGCTTTGATTGTGATAGTTTTGGCTTTGCGTTGGATTGTTTGGTGCGTTATCTTGTACATTCATGATGGGTTGATGTCCAGTCAAATGATTGCCTTTCTGGGATTGCCTTTGTTGATATCTTTCTGCCACTCTTCTTCTATGATCTTCATCGGATTTGCAATATTTTTCCAGTTCTTCAAACAATTCATCCATGGATTTATGATCCAACCTAGAAAAATGGCCGGTTGTTTGCCCTGGAGTCAAACCACTTATGAGACCAGAGATTGTTGCTTTGTCATCAACGTGTGGAGTTTGAGACTTTAATTGCATGAATCTTCTCACGAATTATGCGAGTGGTTCCTTGTCTCTTTGTTTGCATTGATATAGATGTGCTGTCTTTGTGGTAGTGTGATGAAAAGCTTGGGACACTTGGAGGAATTTGGCTTTTAGATCCAGCCAGCTGTATATCGAGTGAGGTGGTAAAAGTGAATACCAATTCAGTACTGGGCCCTCACATGCAATAATGAAAGATTTTGCCAGAGCCACATCATCTCCTCTTGCCGAGGCTACTGCTGCTTCATAACTCATGAGAAATTGTCTGGAATTGCCAAAACTGTTGAACTTTGGAACTGAGACAGGTTTGTACTTTGATGGCCATGGAGCTGTTTGGAGACCCACGGAAAGCGGAGAGTTTAAATCGTTGAATTGGGCAATTCTGTTGTTTGTTGGTTCTGGAATTTCTGTGAAGATAAGATTTTCTTTGATCGACTAGTTCTTGGTTGCGGAGTTTGGATCTGGTGTGATCCGCCAAAAAGAGTTGTTCTCTGTCTCGACCATGTCATGGAGCTCTTTTTGTAGCTGCATGATCTCTTTTTTTGCTTGTTCTAGTTTCTGCAGTTTCTCGGTGGCCTGTTTCTTTGCTTTGAATTGCATGGCCAGTTTTTCTTTCTGCCTTTTCAATGTTTGGATTTGCTTCAATGCGACTTCGAGCTCTTCATCTGGTACTTCGCGTTCATTATGCTCAGTGCTAGCTTCTGGTATCTCTTGTGGCTCTTTGTCTTTTTGGTTTCTATTACTTTGTAAATTTGGGACTTGTTCTGTGCTTTCTTGATTATCCTCGCTCTCAGGATCTTGCGCGGTGGGTTTCTTTGTTTTCTTTGGTGGTGCCATTATGGGTTTCTAACGGCTAAGAACACGGTGGGCGCCAATGTTGGAAATTCCGAAATCCCTAGACAATAAAGTGAAAGTAAGTCTGCCAAAGGGTGTCTTTATCTCTGAAAAAGGTGATCCCTTTACACGGAGGCATGGGGGCTCCTTTTATAGTGCCCGAGGGTCACCTTTACATTCCATTTCTACCATAAAAATGTTACATATAAAAGGAAATGTTAAGGGTACATTCGTCCGCGGTAATCACGGAGATCTCTTTGAAATTACATACATGCCCTAACGTGTTCCATCTTCTTTCTTCTTGCGTAGCCAAGCTTCCTACGTCTCTTTCTTCCTTCTCATGTACGCCATTGGCTCAGTCAGCTTCGACCTTCATGAATGTTTCCAGGATCCTCAGGAATCTTCAATCGTTAGCTTCGGAGGAAGAAACTGTCACCCCACAGTGTCCTGGTGCTCTTTCTTGAGACCTTCGAAGTCGAGAATACTTCTTGGAATTTCCGGTTTCCTGACTTCCATACAAAATTCACAGAGAATGAGGGGGAATCCTAGTTTCTCAGGACTTCCGAGGGTCAGTGTTATATTGGTATATAAAAAACCATCTTATCAGGCTTCCTTTTTTGTGGGAAACATTTCACTAATCATGAAAAATAGTGAATCCAGTTGTGTTCACAGATCTGGGAAATTCTTGGAACTTCCCGGGACTTCCTTCCTGCTAACTACTCTGATGACGCGTGTCTTCTTTGAAAGCTCCGAGGGTGGCAGTTTTAGCTGATCCCCAACACTTCCTGCATCTCCTCAAAGATCTCCTCGCCAAACTCCTTATCACCTGCACAATCAAATACTAAAGAGCTACGCGACTGTGTCTCGTCGAAGGTAACCTCGCAAGTCTCCACGATTTGGTTAGTTTCCAAATTGAGCACACGAAATGCTCTAGAGTGAGTAGCATAACCAAAGAAAATACCATCAACAGACCTAGCCTCAAACTTATCAAACTTTCTGCCTTTCTTCAGATTGAAACACTTGAAACCAAAGACATGAAAGTGACTCACCTTGGGCACTCGCCCATGCATCAGCTTATAGCAGGTCTTCTTCTTGAAAACTCGGAGGAGCATCCGGTTTGACACATAGCACACGGTATTCACCGCCTCAGCCCAATACCTCCTAGGAGTCCTGTGCTCATCGAGCATCATCCTAGCCATCTCACACAGGGTCCGATTCTTCCTTTCCACAACACCATTCTGAGGAGGGGTGTACGGAGTTGAAACCTGATGCTCAAGACCAAGATCACGACAAAAGGTCTCAAAATGAGACTTCATGAATTCGGTGCCATTGTCACTGCTTATAGCTCTAATGGCATCCCCATGTCTCTCGTTCTTTAACCTCAAGATCAAGTGTCGAACAAAACCAAATGTCTTACCCTTATCCTCCAAGAAAAACACCCAGGCATAGCGAGAGTAATCATCCACAACCACTAGGACATACCACTTCCCACCCACCAAGCGAACTCGAGCTGGCCCAACAAGGTCCATATGCAATAGCTCTGTCGGACGGTCTGTCATGACAGCAGTCAGGGGTGGATGGGGAGTGGCTACCATCTTGCCATGCCTACAAGGCGTACAAACCAAATCCTTCTCAAAACGCAACCTGGGCAATCCTCAGACAAGATTGAATGCACTCAAGCGGGAAAGCAACTCAAAGCTCAAGTGCCCCAACCTTCTATGCCACCTCCACAAATCGGAAGAAGGACCAGCAACCAAACACCTTGAGGTCCAAAAGACTGAGAAAAATCAGCGTGAAAGATCTGTCCCTCGGGCACGATCATACAAACAAGATCGCCTCGAGAGTCAAGAACACGAGAAGCCCCTAACTTAAAATGCACCTCATAACCCTCATCCAGCAACTGAGATACTGACAACAGGTTATACCCAAGTGACCTGACCAGAGCCACACGCTTTAAGGTCACCAAGCTACTCACCTTAACCTCACCTTCTGAAAGCACCTGTTCTCATCCGTTATCCCCGAAAGTGATGTACACCTTTGACACCACCGAGGTGAGGCTGGAGAACCACCCCTTATCTCCGGTCATGTGTCGCAAACAACCAGAGTCAATCAACCAAACGTTCTCCATGCCTCCCACCTGCAAATAAAAAATGAGAATGAGCAAGCGACTCAACACTGGGTTAGCACAAAAGTAATCAAACCAGTGTCGAGCCATTTGCTCAAAAGTGGGGTTAGCAACAACCACCCTATCATGACCAAAGCTATGACCACCACGCTGAACCACCTCACGCCTTGCTGGAGGAGAACGACTACCATGAAAACGAAAGCGTGGCTCATAGCCCCTATAAAACCAAAAGCTGCGATGGCCTCTACCACCGTCATATCGATCACGAGGTGGAGAACGTCCAGCAAACACACCACCACCAGAAACAAACCCTCTACTGCCTGTACCACGACCATTTGAACTGACACGATCAACACCATGACCACGGGCATCGAAACCCCCTGCTCCCAGCTGGGACGTGGTCAGACCGCCTGCCCAGGCCGGTCTGACCGCCCCCCTTGGGCAGCAGCACGCGAACCACCTCGGGTGAGAAGTCCTCTCGTTCCTCAACCTGGAACTGTACGCACCTCCGCCTGACCCCTAGGCTGTGGCATACGAGGCTCAGGCACACCATGAGAAAGGTGGTACCTGTCCTTGTTCGCCCACTCCTTAACCATCCTATCATCCCTCTTCTTCTTATAGCAAAACTCTCCAAGGTGACCATCCCTCCCACAATACTCACAATGGAAGCAGACTGGTTTTGGTTTTGTGGAGCTTCTCTCGGTTTCTCTACCACTTTCTCTCCTGACTTCCCCCCAAAACACGTTCCCAAGGGTGCTCTCAAACTTCACCGGTTTTTGGAAGTTCTCGGTTTTGTGGGGGAACACTGGTGGATCTGGAATGGTGTCTTGCTTGTTTCTCAGGTGGTTGGGCTTTGAAGTAAATTTGTTCATGGGTGTAGTTTGTGGTGGAATAGGAATCTCTCCAATTTTCTCTCCTCCCTCACCACTGCTCTCACCAATCTTGTCAGAGCCCAACGCCTGACCATCAAACCTCTTAAACTCAGCCATCATCAGACTCAATTGTGGCTCATGCCAAGACAACCAACTCATCATTTTCATCCTACAAGAGATCAACATAATGTGCAAGCTCCATATTATTAATAGAATGCAATTCACATGTAAAGCATGATGTAGGAATAGGAACTTTCAAAGCAGCCTCCAAAAAAACAATCCTATCATGAGATTCATCAAGTTTGGTATGCAACATAGGATAAGAAGTGCAAGCACCTAGTAAAGTAGACCTAGATTTCATCTCATCAAGTTCAGCCCTAAGCAAGTCTAGTTCCTGCAACTTTGAGGCATGCTTTTCCTTAAGCACAATCAAGTCAGCCAAGAAAGCATTGCAGTCATCACAATCAGGAGCATCAACAACAACAGGAGCAATCTTAAGGGAATCAATCTCAAGTCTAGCATCATGATTCACAGATTCAAGCTCAGCTATCTTTTCCCTAGCTTCTTCTAGCGAGGCCCTAAGTTCTTTCCTTAGCTTCTTAGCCTCTCTAAGCATGCTATCACAGTTGTCAAGCAAAGCAACCAACTCAGCATTCTCCTGGTGCAAGGAAGAGAGCTCATCACATACCTCATCCTCGGATTCTGATTCCGAGTCATCCTTCTGGCTCTTCTTGCTACCGGAGCTGTGGGCCATGTCGCAGAAGCCGTCCTCTCGTGCAAAGCAACTCAGGCCACTGAGGTTCTTGGGATCGGGCTTCTTGCTCTTGCGCTTGCCGTCGTCGTCGCTGTCGCTGGAACTCGATGAGGTGTAGCAGGAACTGGAGTCGACGTCGCTCGCTCCCACCATCGCCTGTTGGAAATTCAGAAATCTCCAGACAGTAAAGTGAAAAGATCTGCAAAAGGTTCTCTTTATCTCTGAAAAAGCTGATCCCTTTACACGGAGGCATAGGTGCTCCTTTTATAGTGCCCGAGGGTCACTTTTACATTCCGATTCTACCCCTAACTATGATGTATATAGAAGGAAAGCTGAGGGTACATTCGACCGCGGCAATCTCAGGATCTTTATCTTAATTACAAGTATACCCTTGCTTGTACCAGCTTCTCTCTTCTTGCGTAGTCAAGCTTCTCACGTTGCTTTGTGTCTTCTTGATTACGCCATTGACCGATTCAACTCCGGGCTTCGCAGACATCTTCATGAATCTTGAGAGTCTTCAATCATCAGCCTTGGAGAAAGATTCCGCCATCTCCCGACGTCCTTTTGCTTTTTTATAAGTCTCATGGATTGAGGAAGTTTCTTTAGAGTTCCCTGTTTCCTCAACATTACACGGAATACTCAAGAATAATAGGAATCCTAGTTTCTTAGGAATCCCGAGGGTCAGCATCGTAATTAGGTGTGAAAAATCATCTTATCAGATTACTTTACTAGTAGGAAATCTTTCTCCAGTCATGAAAAACAACGATTCTTATTACATTCGGAAATCTGTGAAACTCTGGAACTTCTCAGAACTTCCTGTTTGCTGATCATTTCAATGACGTGTGTCTTCTCGTAACGTCCGAGGGTGGCATCTTTTTAGCTAATTCCCAACAATAGCCCCTCGGGGAAGCAGGTACACTCCGACGACCTGTTTCCTTGTGAAAATTCAAGGATTAGGTAAAAAACGTCACCCTCGGGCATCGGAGGAGACACGTGTCATCATTCAATTGGTTGTCATTTCATTTCTCGAGGCGTCTTCTCGATGCGTCTCTCCGTTCCTATAAATAGAGGGGTCGCGGTGACTTTCGTTTTCACTGCTTCCTTGCTTTTGAAACTTTTGGAAAGTTTTCAAGCTCTTGGGATTTTTGAGCTTCTGGCTTCCTGGATTCCTCTTCTTTGTTTCCCCGAAGGTAATGTAATTGTTTTTAACTTATTTTGTTCATTAGTGGTAGACTTGGTTTTTTGATTTTGATGCTCTATGATTTCTGGTTTTTGTGATAGTAGGTGGCTCGTACTAAGAGTACTGCTAGGCCAATGACTAAAGAGGAGATTGCTCAGGCTGCTGCCTCCTCAGGTTCTGAGATCCCGAAATCCTCTGAAGCGTCGTCTTCAAGTACTGTTCCCTCGCCCCAGAATCTTGAAGACAATGCTTCTATTGAGGAAGGAGAGGTGAATTCGGGTGGGGATTCTGGTACTGAGGAGGATATTTCTCAAGTTGAGGTTGAGATGGAGGAGCTGATGCCTCCGAAGGTGGCTTATCCACCTACTTTTGTTTTTGGGAAGTATCAAGTGACTCCTGATCTGATCAAGGATTTTGAAGATGCGAATTTCTTTCCCGCTGGTTGCGGCCGGGCGCCGACGGATGAAGAGATTCCTCTGCCGCAGCCTGATGAGATTGTGGTCTTCAGGGATTTTTTACTGCTGGTCTCAGATTTCCATGTGACAAACGGCTTCCCTCAATCCTGGATCAGTTTCAAGTGAAGATGCACTAGCTTACACCCAACTGTTTCCTAGAGCTTTCAAAATTTATCTGGATTTAGAAAACGTTTGAGGGTCATATAAGCGCGGATGTCTTTGCGAGGCTCTTCCAACTTCATATTCAGGGAAAAATTATTGAGCTTGACAATGATAACTTCTACGAAGCTCATTATGGTTGTAGTACTTTCAATATTTGCAGAAAAAATATGAGTCAGAAAATTGAGAGAATCCAGCTTTCTCCTTGTAGCAACGATAAATGGGCCGATGACTGGCAGAGGTTCTGGTTCTACGTAAAGGTTGATATGGCTAAGGAGAAGGGCCTCGCTGGTGTTGGCGTTTATTAACATCACCACTAGTTGTACACCTAGAGGGAACGTATAAGAGCAACCAGGTATACCGCAAGCGCACGGAAATACCGCTGTAGCACTTCCCCACGGAAGGAGAGTATTCCAAGGGTATCGAATCTAAGGAAAGATGCGCACTATCTTCTACTCTAGTACAGATGGTCCAAGGACACCAAGATCAGCTATGGTAGGGGAGAAGGTGAAGGGCTTCCTAAGTGTATCGATCAAGGACGTATCATTTCACGGTATGGAACTCACAGCGCGGCACCAGCCCATCCTAACTTTTTAGGGAGAGGCCAATGTTCTGGCAACGGGGCCCTACTCGGTACCCAAGCGTGGAGGATTACAATGGGTCCAACATGCTGTCACCATGTGGCCTACCTGCCACGTGCCAATTACGTGGTATTCAAAGGATAACCGTAGTCTAAACACCACGTCTACACCACTTATTACTACTATAGTGGGATACGTCTCCTAGGCCGATAGCCCGACTATAGCACTCGTATAAATACGGAGCGACGAACACAAGCAAGTGTGTACTAGATCATACCTTATCAGATCAGGATAGGTTAGGAAGAACAACTACTAACATATTTATGAGCCTCAACTAGATCAAAGGAGTGATCCACAAATAAACAGATAAATGCACTTGCATAAGCATTCAACTAGATCGAAGGGTTGTGTTCATGAAGAACACAAGCCTCTGGTTCAAGAACACATGAAGAACGCAAGAACATATCAATCATGCAAGAACACACTTTAGTCTAAATGAGATATGTCGCAATACTTACTTTGGTCTAAATGAAGAACAAAGAAGAACTCCTTCATCATCACCTTCACTTCCTTCTCTACCTAGCACTCACACAAACACACCCTACATGGGGAATGAGAGGAGGTGGTGGCTTGCTCGGAGGCTCATTTGTCACCAAAACACACCGGGCTGCGCCTTAGGACCAATGGGGGATCTGAGGACCAGGTGTGTCCGAGGACCAGTGGAGGGTCGCTCCTTAGTGATGAGTGATTGACAATGTTGTGTGGACTGATGCTTGGCTAAGTGTGCAGGTACAGGTTGCGGCTTGACTCGTGTCGGTGCAGGTGAAGAACAAGCGCGAAAGGCCTTAGCCGTGGCGGCCTCCGGGTGATGGAGTGGCAAGTAGGCTTGGTTCGATGGACCCGGTGGTCGATGGGGTCAAGTGCGAGCCGTGCGGTGCAAGACTGGCGGGCTGAAGTCGTGAAACATGGGCCGGTGCAAGGTAGCAGATGGAGCCCGAAGCTTGCACGTGGGGTTTGTTGGTTTGCCCACAAAACTATCGGTGGACGGTTTCTTGGTTTGGGCCTCAAAACCAAGCCCGGAGGCCTGAGGCGATGGAGACGGTGATACGGGAGCTTCGGGAAGCTTCGAGGTGGAGGGCACGTGGCTTGATTGCGGGGTTTGCGTCGATGTGAAGCGAAGCTGCGGTGGAAGCGTGTCCGTCCGATGAAGACTTGACCAAAATGCCCCTGAGGGGTAGTATCTTCATTTCAAGTTGTAGGGGTAGCATGGTCATTTACCTCCCTTCGATGGACTTCGTATAAATAGCGGAGAGGTGGATGGCATCTCCCTCTCTTGGACTCTAGGGTTTCCTCCCCCGGTAGATTGCTCTGAACTGCTTCTTTTCCCTTTGTATTCCTTAGGCTAGATTCTTATATAGACTCTGACCTCTGGATGTATGGAAGCATTCGGCGTTGCGGTGATCTCCTACTCCTCTGTGATTTTTGTGTCATTTTTGGGGCTATTTTTGGGGAGTTTCGTTCTTCGCTCGATTCGGGGATTTGAGGGCGTTTTCCATCAGATTTTTTTGAGGCAATCATGGGTGGATGCCGTGCGCATCTTTGTGTGTGATCTTGACCCCTCAAACGCCGGGGAAAGCCTTCGATTCGTGAGTTTTTGGCCGGAGTTCAAGTTCTTGGTGGTAGTTCGTGTGATCCGCGATTCCCAGCGATTTAGTGGCTTAGAGGTCGAGATTTTTGGGGCATAGCTTCATCTTGTGTTGCTTATCATCTCCCCTAAATCTTGTCTCAGGAGCTTTTGCCGTTTGAGAGATCCGGTGATGGATTTGGAGAGTTGACCTCGTGAGGTCGAGCTGTTTTAGCTCTGTCCGAGCCTGGCGGACAGTCCGCACGTCCATTGCGGACTGTTCGCGAGGAGCCTGATAGGTCTGGTGTTCTTCGTGTTCTTCGCGAGTTCTTCCGAGTTCGTGTTTTGATCCGGTGCCACAAGTGGTTTTGGTTGCACGGAGTTCGCAGACGGTCCGAACTGAAGTGGCGGACAGTCCGTGAAGGTGCGGACAGTCCGCGAGGCCCTTGCGGACAGTCTGATTTTTCGGGGTGAGTCTCTGGTGGTTCGGGAGCCTTTTTCGGACTGTCCGCGTGGCCTTTGCGGACAATCCGCCCAGGCCCCATGGACAGTCCGCCATACACCACGGACGGTCCGCGAGGTCTGTTGCAGACTTGCTTCCTTTGCTTTGATTCTTGTCCGGTGCTTCCGCTCTTTGCTCCTAGGCTCGTCCCTTGATCTTGTAGGCTTGTGTGTGCCTTGTTTGGAGCTTCTTTGTTGTGTGCGAGTACTTGGAGTGGCAATTGGGGTATAGGCTGAGTTCGACCTTCGGGAAGAATTTTTATCAGCTCCCATTCACTCCCCACCTCTCTAGTCGCCTATTCGGTCCTTCAATTGGTATCAGAGCCGGTTATGGATCTTCTTGATTCTAACCAGTCTAGGATCCAAAGATGGGCGACTATGGCAAGGCGTCGGGTCCTCCGCACTTTGATGGCAAGAATTACCCGATGTGGGAGAGGTGCATGGGAGCGTTTTTGCAAGGGAAGGGAACTCTGATCTGGGAGGTCACTTAGAATCCTCATTATGTCATCCCAGACAGTTTTCTGCTTCGAGGATCGCGGGACATGTGTGAGGCCAACAGCAAGGCCGTTGATTACTTGTTCCGTGCTCTCTATGCCTCGGAGTTCGAGCGAGTGTACGGAGAGAATGTGGCCGGAAAGATTTGGCTCAAGTTGAGAAATGCTCATGTTGGCAATGCCCAAGTGCAAGCTTGTTTGTTTAACACTTACCGGAGAGAGTACGAGAACTTCACTCATCTCCCCGGTGAGTCGACCGATGCTATGTTTCAGCGCTTCAGTAGCATAGTCAACAACATGAGAGCCAATGTGACAGTGCTCCCATACACAGATCATGATCAAGCTATCAAGCTTGTGCATGCCCTGGATAGGTCTGTGTGGAGTGCCAAGGTCGAGGCTAATGAGGAGTCGAGCATGTATGATACACTGACGCTGGACGAGCTGTTCTCCAAGCTCAGGTCTTCAGGGTTTATCGTGGCTTGAGAGCCAAGAGCGAGAGCCCCACTGATCCTCATAGTTTGGCTCTTGTCTCAGGATCAAGGTCTAACGCTAACTCTAGTGGTTTCTCTTTGTCTTGTCTTGTGTCTTTGCCAGATGAGGACTTTGAGGTGCTGAGCGAGGACAATCTCGCCTTGTTGAGCAAGAGGTTTGGGCGGATGTACGAGAACCGCAAGAATGCAAGGCGGAGCTCGAGGATGTGCTACCGGTGCGGGAGGCACGGGCACTTCATCGCCGAATGCCCCGAAGCCATGGAGATCAAGAACGACTACAAGGGCAAGCCCAAGCACGACTACAACAAGCACCACTCCCGGAAAGACTACAAGGACAAGTACAAGGACTAGGGTGAGAGAAGGCACAAGATGAGTGGCGACCACAAAAAGAAGACGGCTCGAGCGATGGTGGGCGAAGCGAGTGACATCGACTCGACATCAAGCGATGCTTCTTCCGACTCAAGCAACGAGGAAGAGCAAGAAAGACGCAAGGACAAGCGGCACACGGGCAAGAACTTCACCAGCCTGAGCTTCGTCGCACAAGGAGGCTTTTGCGGCATGGCGCATTCCAAGAAGGGTGGGAGGCACAGCTCGGATTCGAACTCCGACTCCGAGGAAGAGGTACGACAAGATTCCAACTTCTTGCTAGAGGAGAATGCTAGGCTGAATGAGTTGCTTGATAACCGTGATGATGTGCTTAGAAAGACCAACAAGGAGAAGAGGGAATTTAGGTCTTTGTTGGGTGATGCTAAGGATAAGATATCCGAGCTTGAATCCTTGCTTGTGGATGCTAGAAATGAGATAGACTCTTTGAAATCTACTCCCGTGGTGTCTAATGAAATTGACTGTGGTGATTGCTCAATTTTTCTTGCTGGTTTGACTGCTCTCAAGGAGAAACATGCCTCTATTCTTGAGGAACTAGATGTGGTTAGGATTGAGTGTGATGAATTGAAGTCTAGGCCAGCTTTGTTAGGAGCTTGTACTTCATGTCCTATTTTGCATGCTAGGCTAGATGAATCTCACACTAGAATTGTTTCTCTTGAGGCAGCATTGAATGCTCCTCTTCCTACATCATGTTCAACCTGTGAAATGCATGCTTTGAAAAACATGGAACTTGCACACTATGTTGACCGTTTGCAGGATGAAAATGATGAGCTTAGGAAATTGATGAGTTGGTTGTCTGGGCATGAGCCACAATTGAGTTTGATGTTGGCTCAGTTCAAGAGGTTTGATGGTCAGGCGTTGGGGACTGAGAGGAGTGGTGAGGGAGAAGAGAAAGTTGGAGAGATCCCTACTCAACCACACACCATACCCATGAACAAATATGCACCCAAGCCAAACCACCTGAGAAACAAGTTTGATACAACTCTAGACCCACCAGTGTTCCCCCAGAAGACAGAGAATTACCAGAAACCTATCATGTTTGTGAGCAACCTGGGTAATGTCTTTGAAGGGAAGTCAGGAGATAAAGGTGTTGAGAAGCCCACAAAAAAGCCACCGCCTAAGCCACAACCGATCCGCTTCCATTGTGAGTATTGTGGGAGGGATGGGCATAAGGATGAGTTCTGTTTCAGGAGGAAGAGAGATGAGAGGTTTGCTAGGGAGATGGCAAACAAGGACAGGTACCACCTTTCTCGTGGTGTGCCTGAGCCTCGTGGAGGGCCTCTGCCTAGGGGTGAGGTGTATGTGCGTACAGTTCCCACTCGTGGAGGTGGAGGTGTGCTTCCTCAGAGAGATAGGCGTGTTGGGTTTGGGCGTGGTGAGTTGGCTCGACGTGCTCCTTCTCGTGACCGTTACAAGTTTGGGAGGCACGATCGGAGCTTTGGGTCTCAGATGGACTATGGGCCACGTTTTTCCCCTCCTGGTGCGCGTACTCCTCCAGTGAGATGTGACAGGTCCTTTGGTGGTAGGCGTGAGAGGGCTCCGCCTAGAGGTTTTGGTTGGATGGATTTTGCTAACCCTTCTTTTGAGCAAATGGCTCGACACTGGTTTGACTCTTTTGGTACTAACCCCAGTGTTGAGTCGCTTGCTCATTCTCGTTCACAATTTTGTTTGCAGGTGGGAGGCTTGGAGGACTTTTTGTTGATTGACTCCGGTTGCTCACGACACATGACCGGAGATCGTGGGTGGTTCTCCAACCTCACCCCGGTGAGTACGAGGGAGTACATCACTTTCGGGGACAATGGGAGAGGACGAGTGCTTGCTGAAGGTATGGTGAAGGTGAGTAGCAAGGCAACCTTAAGAAGTGTGGCCCTGGTCAAGTCACTTGGTTTTAACCTGTTGTCAGTATCTCAGTTACTTGACGAAGGTTTTGAGGTTTGTTTTAAATCGGGCGCTTCTCGTGTGCTTGATTCTCGAGGCGATCTTGTCTGTACGATCGTCCCTGAGGGTCAAATCTTTCGTGGTGATTTTTCCCAGTCTATTGGTCCTCCTCGATGCTTTGTTGCTGGTGTTTCGGCCGAACTTTGGAAATGGCATAGGAGGTTGGGACACTTGAGCTTTGAGTTGCTTTCCCGCTTGAGTGGTCTCGATCTTGTCTGAGGATTGACTAAGTTGAAATTCGAGAAGGAATTGGTTTGTGCTTCTTGTTGGCATGGAAAGATGGTTGCTGCTTCTCACGCCCCTCTGACTGCGGTCATGACCGAGCGACCTTGTGAGCTGTTGCACATGGATTTGGTTGGGTCAGCTCGTGTTCGCTCTGCGGGTGGGAATTGGTATGTTCTTGTGGTTGTTGATGATTTTTTGAGGTACTCTTGGGTTTTCTTTTTGGAGGATAAGAGCGAGACATTTGGCTTTGTTCGGGACTTGATCTTGAGGTTCAAGAATGAGAGACATGGTGATGCCATTCGAGCTATACGCAGTGACAATGGCACAGAGTTTAAAAACTCTCATTTTGATGCCTTTTGCAGTGATCTTGGTCTCAATCATCAGTACTCTTCTCCATACGTCACTTGCCAGAATGGCGTAGTGGAGAGTAAGAACCGGACCCTTTGTGAGATGGCCAGGACGATGCTCGATGAGCATAGCACTCCTAGGCGTTTCTGGGCCGAGGCGGTCAATACCGCTTGCTATGTCTCAAATCGCATCTTCCTTCGTGCTTTCAAAAAGAAGACCTCTTATGAGCTGATGCATGGGTGACAACCCAAGGTGAGTCACTTTAGAGCTTTTGGTTACAAGTGTTTCATTCTGAAGAAGGGCAAGTTGGATAAGTTTGAGTCTAGATGTTCGGATGGGATTTTCCTTGGTTGTGCGATTCACTCTAGAGCATATCGTGTGCTCAACCTTGACACTAACCGAATCATGGAGACTTGCGAGTTTACCTTCGACGAGACACAACCATGTAGCTCTTCTTCTTTTGAGTGTGCAGGTGACGAGGAGATTGGAGCGAGGATCTTTAAGGATGAGAAGGATGGAGATGGAGATGACGACGATGATGACGGCGGTGCTCCTGTGGCAGATCGTGTACATGCTACTTCCACTACTACGACGACGATCGAGGATGGACCATCCCCTACACCCACTACGACTGAGGCTGTTCGAGTGGAGGCTGCTGCTGAGGGGGAGGTTGTGTCCAGGCGAGAGGGTCCCCGGTGTGTACAGATTGATCACTCATCGACGACGATCATTGGTGACCTTCATGAACGCACTACACGGTCGAGGTCAAGGAATACTTCTCATTTTGCTCACTCTGCTTTTGTTGGTCATTTGAGCCCAAAGGTATTCGACACGCATTGTCTGACGAGAATTGGGTGAATTCCATGCATGAGGAGTTATAGAATTTTGAGAGAAACCAAGTCTGGGTGTTAGTCGATCCACCACAAAATTACCGTCCCATAGGTACCAAGTGGGTGTGGAAGAACAAAGAGGGTGAGAATGGGATGGTTGTGAGAAACAAGTAGAGGTTGGTGGCTCAGGGGTTCAACCAGAAAGAGGGCATAGATTATGAGGAGACATTTGCTCCTGTGGCCCGTTTGGAGGCAATTAGGATACTTCTAGCCTTTGCCGTGGCTAAAGGGTTCAAGTTGTACCAAATGGACGTGAAGAGTGCTTTCTTGAATGGGGTGATAGAGGAAGAAGTGTATGTGAGGCAACCCCCAGGGTTTGAGAGCGAGAAATACCCACACCATGTATACAAACTTCAGAGAGTGCTCTATGGGTTGAAACAGGCACCTAGAGCTTGGTTTGGCAGGTTGAGAGAGTTTTTGCTGAGTAAGGGGTTTGTGATGGGCACAGTTGATAAGACCCTGTTTCTCCTTAAGCATGGGAATGACCTTTTGATTGTTCAGATATACGTGGATGACATAATCTTTGGTTGCTCTTCTCATGATCTTATTGCCAAATTTGCGCATGACATGAGCAGGGAATTTGAGATGTCCATGATGGGCGAGCTGCAATTTTTCTTAGGCCTCCAGATCAAGCAGTGCAAGGACGGGACGTTTGTACATCAGGCGAAGTACACCAGGGACATGGTGAAGAAGTTTGGCATGAACGACTCCAAGCTGCTGACTACACCGATGAGTACCACTACGGCTTTGGACGCGGATGAGGATGGCGAACCGTGGACCAGAAAGAGTACCGGAGCATGACCAGCTCCCTCCTCTACTTGACAGCGACGAGGCCGGACATACAGTTCAGTGTGTACCTGTGCGCTCGTTTTCTGGCTTCACCGAGGACTTCACATCGGCAGGCCGTCAAGCAGATTTTCAAGTACTTGAACTACACTCCTGAGTTTGGTCTTTGGTATTCTGCCTCCTCGACACTCAGACTTCATGGGTACTCCGATGCTGATTTTGCTGGGTGTCGATTGGACCGCAAGTCTACCTCTGGGTGTTGTTAGTTCCTTGGTTCTTCTTTGGTCTCTTGGTCATCTCGCAAGCAATCCAGTGTAGCCCAGTCCACTACAGAGGCCGAGTATGTAGCTGCTGCTAGTTGTTGTTCCCAGCTGCTTTGGATGACCTACATCATGAGTGATTTTGGTGAGGAGTGCTCCCAGGTTCCACTTTTGTGTGATAGCGCCAGTACCATAAGCGTAGCCAAAAATCCTGTCCTTCACTCCAAAACGAAACACATAGAAGTGACGTACCACTTTCTGAGGGACAATGTTGAGAAGGGAAACATATCTTTGTCCCAAGATCAGCTAGCCGACATTTTCACCAAACCACTTGACCAAGTCACTTTCACTCGCTTGCAGGGTGAACTTGGGGTGTGCTTTCCTTTCTAGCTGTGTCTTGGAGCTTCTCATGTATATATGTGTCATATGTTTCATTTTATTGCATTTCCTTTATGCATTTTAATTTCTGTACAAAACCTGGTAGGATAGCCATCTTTGGATCACTTGTGCTAGGAAAAGCTTCTCTTATAGACATTGATTACTGATGTGCTATTTGTGAGACTTGTGCATGTTTGGTAAATTGTGGATGTGAATGCTATGCTCTTGATGGTTTTGCCATATATTTATGTTGAGATAGCTTTCTTTTTATGAAAATGCTAAATTGATGTCTCTCATGAGTAGATGCTTGTCTATGCTCAATTTGTGCTTAAATGCCTATATCATGTTTAGTTTGTGCTTGAGAATCATGTTCTTTTTACTTGGGGTCAAAGAACTTTTGTCATTGTAAATGTTTAGCCCATTTGCTTACTTGGGGAGGAGCATAAGCTTCTTTTTGCCGCAAAGGCACTTCATGTACCATGTTTAAACTTGAAAATAAAATTGGTGTATGAATTGCCTTATGCTTGAAAAATGAGCTCCTAATCATGTTTTTATGTTTGTGATATTCATATCTTGGGTGCTAAACCGTAGCATGTTGTCTACCCTGAGAAATCTCATTTTAAGAAGTAGACACATGGCTCGATGGCTTTAACATGACTTGAGTAGCTTGTGGGCGTTTATAATGATCTTGTGATGAGAATTTGTGATCTTGCATAAACTTTGGATGATCTAGTGTCTTTGTGCTCAAATGGCTTTGGATACGGTCTTACTCATGAGATGTATGTTTATTTGTAAAAATTGCTTTTGGCCATGTCACATGCTTATATGTCTCTACCTTCTTGATGGCAATGTGCTAACTACACCATGTCTACTTTTCTTGCTCTATGTCTCATGTGTAGCATTTTGTTGTGCTCTTTGTATATTTGAGAAGCTTGGTAGATTGTATATAGGCTTTGACATGCATTTTTCATGAAAACAAGGGGAAGAGTTTCATATACCTTGATTCATGCATTGTCAACAAGGGGGAGAACTTTGGGATATACATGCAAGGGGGAGAATTTTCATGCATTGGGAGATTTTGTGGAAAATTGGTTTGAATTTGTGAGATGTTGCATGTGAGGAGAAAAATTGAGAAGAAGAGGTTGCATTTGCTCGGGGGTAGTTTGCATACGTACAGGGTGAGCTCCTTTGGATTTGCCTGAGTTTTGTGCTTTGAGGTGTGCTCTTTGTGAGCTTTGTTTTGTCTCGGCTGTGTCGAGCCGTTGCCCTTGTCTTAGGGGGCCGAGACTTGGATTGGCGGGTGATCTTGTTTTCGCTTGTTCTTTGGCTTTGGATCACTTGCTTTGGAGGTTTGTGTTTGTGGTTGTTTTCTTTTCTTTTTCTCTATGTGATTTCTATGGGTGTTGTCAATGCACTCGTCAAGGGGGAGATTGAGGACCAGGTGTGTTCGAGGACCAGTGGAGGGTCGCTCCTTAGTGATGAGTGATTGACAACATTGTGTGGACTCATGCTTGGCTAAGTGTCCAGGTACAGGTTGGGGCTTGACTCGTGTCGTTGCAGGTGAAGAACAAGCGCGAAAGGCCTTAGCCGTGGCGGCCTCCAGGCGATGGAGTGGCAAGTAGGCTTGGTTCGATGGACCCGGTGGCCGATGGAGTCAAGTGCGAGCCGTGCGGTGCAAGACTGGCAGGCTGAAGTCGTGAAACATGGGCCGGTGCAAGGTAGCGGATGGAGCCCGAAGCTTGCACGCGGGGATTGTTGGTTTGCCCACAAAACCATCGGTGGACGGTTTCTTGGTTTGGGCCTCAAAACCAAGCCCGGAGGCCCGAGGCGACGGAGACGGTGATCCGGGAGCTTCGGGAAGCTTCGAGGAGGAGGGCACGTGGCGTGATCGCGGGGTTTGCGTCGATGTGAAGCAAAGCTGCGGCGGAAGCGTGTCCGTCCGATGAAGACTTGACCAAAATGCCCCTGAGGGGTTGTATCTTCATTTCAAGTTGTAGGGGTAGCGTGGTCATTTACCTCCCTCCGATGGACTTCGTATAAATAGCGGAGAGGTGGATGGCATCTCTCTCTCTTGGACTCTAGGGTTTCCTCCCCCGGTAGATTGCTCTGAACTGCTTCTTTTCCCCCTGTATTCCTTAGGCTAGATTCGTGTATAGACTCTGACCTCTGGATGTATGGAAGCATTCGGCGTTGCGGTGATCTCCTAGTCCTCTGTGATTTTCTTGTCATTTTCGGGGCTATTTTTGGCGAGTTTCGTTCTTCGCTCGATTTGGGGATTTGAGGGCGTTTTCCATCGGATTTCTTTGAGGGGATCATGGGTGGATGCCTTGCGCATCTTTGTGTGTGGTCTTGACCCCTCAAACGCCGGGGAAAGCCTTCGATTCGTGAGATTTTTTGGTCGGAGTTCAAGTTCTTGGTGGTAGTTCGTGTGATCCGCGATTCCCGGCGATTTAGTGGCTTAGAGGTCGAGATTTTTGGGTCATAGCTTCATCTTGTGTTGCTTATCATCTCCCCCAAATCTTGTCTCAAGTGCTTTTGCCGTTTGGGAGATCCGGTGATGGATTTGGAGAGTTGACCTCGCGGGGTCGGGCTGTTTCAGCTCTGTCCGAGCCTGGCGGATAGTCCGCACGTCCATTGCGGACAGTCCGCGAGGAGCCTGACAGGTCTGGTGTTCTTCGTGTTCTTCGTGAGTTCTTCCGAGTTCTTGTTTTGATCCGGTGCCACAAGTGGTTTTGGTTGCACGGAGTTCGCGGACGGTCCGAACTGAAGTGGCGGACAGTCCGTGAAGGTGCGGACAGTCCGCGGGTCCCTCGCGGACAGTCCAATTTTTCAGGGTGCGTCTTTGGTGGTTCTGGGTGCGTGGCCTTTGCGGACAGTCCGCCCAGGCCCTACGGACAGTCTGCCGTACACCATGGACGGTCCGCGAGGTCTGTTGCAGACTTGCTTCCTTTGCTTTGATTCTTGTTCGGTGCTTCCGCTCTTTGCTCCTAGGCTTGTCCCTTGATCTTGTAGGCTTGTGTGTGCCCTGTTTGGAGCTTCTTTGGTGTGCGCAAGTACTTGGAGTGGCAATCGGGGTATAGGCTGAGTTCGACCTTCAGGAAGAATTTTTATCGGCTCCTATTCACTCCGCCCCTCTCTAGTCGCCTATTCGGTCCTTCAGGATCACCACGTGGAAGCAGGAGACCAACGGCGACAAAAGGGGAGCGGCCAAACCAGGGTTCGGTCGAACCTTCTTTGACACGCTTCGTCATGTGCTTTCTCTGAGAGGCTGGTATGTGGGTCCCACGATCTTTCCTAGGTGCATGCGGAGTTTTGAGGCGGTTTGGGTCCCCAGTGGGCCCTTGGATCCTTGTGCTGCACATGTGGCGGTGTCTGTTTCGTCGGGAGTGGCTTCACATGGATTGATGAGGTGTCATGGACACATGGCATCTAATGTGGTACACGTCGCCACATGGTCTGGTGTGGGTCCCACCGGGTCCACATGATATCAAGAGAGTTATCTTGTCTTGTGCATATCTTTCTCATCCATTTCGATCATCTCAACGAGCCCGTCGCAATGGTGCAGTCCAAATTAGAATTTGAGGTTGTTTATGATGACGTCCTTTAATAGCCATTGGACTACTTGCTTTCAACTGTACCATTTGGCACGTATTTCGGTGCATCCTGCAACAAAAGCTCAAAACACCAACACTTGTGGAAATCATTAGTATCAAGCCCTATTATAGTGTTGATGATCATTTTACATTTATTTTATGCAGGTATTGACGGTGTAAAAGTAGCACTTAACAGCCGTCAACAGCTGGTCCTTTGAATCCTTTTTATACGCCCATTGGGCCAATGACTGCTGTGTCAACTGCTCCCTTCAACCGTGAATCTCAAGATTTCAAGAAGGGTGAAGACATGTTCGACTTTGCTTGCACCATCCTGGGCGACCGGGATGTGATTGAGGAATATGTCGCTGCTAGTATTTGGCTGTTGTCTTTTGGCTGGAAGCCTAAGAAAATTATTTATCTTTCGGTGGATTGGGCGCCGTGTAAGGTTCCTTTTCCGAGATTTGACCTTCGCCTTCCTGAAGGTCAATCTCTGGAGGATTTCATTTATCTTGTCGAAGAGTTGGTAGTTGATATGGTTGGGAAGTGCTATTTGACTGAGTATAAGCAGTTCAAAAACATCGTGAAACATAAGAGACGCGTGAACCATGTATTCTCGGAACTTGGTGCAGAGCCGGCTTTGCGTCCGAGGCCTCCTGGTCCCAAGAAGTTGATGCAGGCACTAGGTGCTACTGGGTTTGTTACCATAGGGGCCCCTGTGAAACCTCGGAAGAGGAAGGGCTCCAAAACCTTGGGAACTTCTGAGAAGACTTCGGACAAGGCCTCTGAATCTTGCAAAATTTCTGGGAAGACCAGAACTTTGGAAATTTCGAAGAAGAGAAAGCTAATTTCTGGAAGCTCTCCCTCGCCTTCCCAGTTTCTAAAGCTGAGAAGACTGCTGTAGTTGGTTTAGCGGAGCTCAAGAAGAAGAGTGGCAGTGTTAAGGTGATCTCTTTTAAGGCCCGCACTCGCATTCCGTCTGCTCTGTCAGATGATGAGGAAGATGATTGCCGAAATTCAGGTGATGCTTCGTTCTGCCGTGAAGTAGTTCCATGATGTGCAGTGTGTTCTCCTTCTTCGGAAAATACTTTTGTTGATATTGATTCTCTTTCAGATAAGGAGCCTGCCGTTGTCGAGGTTATCGGTGAATCTAAGACTTTTGAGATCTCGAAGACTTTGGAAAAAGAGATTGTGATCTTGGAAGATAAGACTGGTGATGACGATGCTTCTCCTAGTTTTATGGCTGATCTTGAAAAAACCGTGTAGCGAGGTCCTTCTTTTGACTTTCCCCTTCTTATTCAAGGTCGCCAAGATGTTCCTGTGAGCGAGGCTGTTCCTCCTGAAACCTATGGATACAACCAAACTTTTGGGACAAATTTGAAGGGTAAGTTGCTGTTTGTTGGTGGTGGTAGGATTGGGCGGGATGATGATCCTTATAGCTTTGATATGCTATGGCATGCTCCAGGATCGCTTGCTGCCTTCGCAAGCTCATCCGGAGGCGAGGCTTTGAAGAAACCCTCGTTCTCTAGTCAGGATTTAGAAAAAATCCTGATTGCCAGATGGACACCGTTCAGGATGATGCTCATGCAATCGTGAAGTCGACGCATGAGGATGTAGGAAATTACTTTGATCCTGCAGGTTTGTGAGCCTCGACTTCTATGTACTTTCTTTTTCTTTGATTTTTTGTTTTTGCTGATTCTATTTTTTATTTTTATTTATTATAGTCTTTGAAGATGCTCTACGAAAGTTCCCTGCGAGGGACTTGTCTATGATTAGTACCACGCTTGGTTTGAAATCTGTGATTGCCGGGAAAGTTGCTTCTGAGAAAACCAGTGCAGACGAGAGGCGTGTTCTAGAATTATCTGGTAAAATCTTGAACCTTGAGCAAGATTTATCCTCCTCTAAGAAGTTGTCTCAAGAACTTGAAATCATGAACAAGACTTTGAACGAGATGGTAGATGTTGCTAAAGAAGGGAAAAACATGCCGATGATGCTTATAACGGTCTCAAGATTGAATATGTGAAGCTTCAGCAGTCTCATACTAACGATTTGAAGATTCTTGAAGAACTGTGTGGGACCGTTGAGCATGATGCGAACCAGATTTCAGATCTTAAAGCCAAGAATGCCGAAGCCATGAAGCAGAATGCCGATCTTGCTAAGGCTAATGGAGAGAAGGATCTGAGAATTCTTTCCTTGGAAAAGGAGCTTGCTGAGAGGATTAAGCTCATGAATGGTGGAGCGAAGCAGATTAAAAAGAACTTTGAATTTTTATTTGAGAAGTATAGCGAAGCTCTTGGGCAGTATGGTGCTAGACCCAATCCTTTTTCAGACACTGAAGATGCTCAAGCAATTGTTGACTGGCTGGTAGAGGAATTCGAGACTCTTCCTGAATTGATCGGCTCTGCCAGTGACTTTGCCGCTGCTTTTTGTTCCGAGAGTCTTCTGAAGCTTCTTGAGATTAAGGATTGTGCCAATCTTGCGAAATTTTGTTCTTCTGGACTTGACTTTCCTTCCGCATCTAGCGTGTTCCTGATTCGCGCAAACGAAGATGTACGGAATATTAAGAAGAACTTTGTTAGGAAGTTCTGGATGGCTGGAGGAAAAGAATTTGCTAAGGAGATAGCCCGTGAGAAACTTGCTAAGGTGAACTTTCTAGTTGTCAGCTTCGGATCTTATTCTGTTGTTTTCTTGTACATGTGACGTTTTGTTTGCTAAAAATGCTTCTCTTTTTTAGATTTTGGAAGATGAGGCGTAAGAAGAACTGCGAGCGGCACTAGAGGAGGATCCCAAGGATGATGCCGAGAAGGTCGGTGATGAAGGGACCGGGGGCGACGGTGATGCTAGGATGGGCATGCCGCAGGTTGATCAAGGGCAATCTTAGGATTATGATGAGTTACGAAATTTTAGTTATTTGTGATGTAGAAGAAAAACTTGTGACACATTTATCCTGCGCAGGTCCTTGAAGGGGGGCCTGCGCAGGATGTTCTCCTGATCCGTATGTATCATGAATGGGTTATGGCCAGTGGAGCTTCTTGGCGTTTGTATAAAGAAGCTCACCCTAAAAGCTCTTTTAGAGATTTCTAGATTTTTTGTTGTGAATATTTTTCAATGCACAGCTTTCCCTTAGGTTGGTTTTTTTCGTCGTGAGACGACTTTGCTATTTCAAAGCTGGATGATGATGTTGCACGCTCTGTGAAGACAGAGCCCCTTAGCCCCTTAGCTGTGGATGACGACTTTGCGTATGTTTGCGATATTGTTGAACAGCAAGGCTCTAAGCCTGGTCATGTGCTCGAGCTTCCTTTGTAATTTTCTTCTATCTTTATTGTTGTATGAACCTGTGGCAATGAAATGATGCCCTTCGCGGTACAAAAAAGCAACTTGAAAAACTGTTTTTGCAAAAAACATCACCATCCCCATCTTGTGTTTTGTAGCACGAGGATGCATCATTTTACTGGAAATTCCTGAATCTTGTAGATTGCTTCGGAAACTTCCACAAACTTTTTGAAAATGATAAGTCGATAAAACTTGCTCCGAGTTTTATGGACTTAGCTCTTTTTGATCAAAATCAATGTTGATATGGCAACTCTTGGTTGCCTTCAACGTGTATCGTGAAGTGTATTTTCGTAAAGAAAAATTCTTTAGGAATCTGAATTGCACAAGAATGTGCTGTATGGAAAATTGTTGAAAGTTGGAATATAATCCATACTCTTTCAGTAATTAGAAATGATAGAGTCTGTACTAAGGCCGCAACCTTTCTTGCCCTGGGCCCTTGTGATTTTCGTGGTTAATCACTCTTTCTGGAATATGGCTGCAACTTTCAGTTGCCTTCGGCTTTTGCGATTTTCATGGTTAATCACAATTTCATGGGAATATGGCCGCAACCTTCAGTTGCCTCTAGCCTACGTGATTTTCATGGTTAATCACAATTTCTTGGGAATATGGCCGCAACCTTCAGTTGCCTCTGGCCTACGTGATTTTCATGGTTAATCACAATTTCTTGGGAATTTGGCCGCAACCTTAAGTTGCCTCTGGCCCTCAATCACTTAGGCTTTGCAAAAATAAAAAGGATCTTTAGGAGAAACTTCTCTTTGACTGATGATAGAAAGAAAATTTACACGAGACCCGCCTCATTAAAAACCTTGCCTCCATGATGGAGTTCCCCTTGCAAGGAAAAGAGTACGGTCCCTTTAGATAAAAGTAAAAATGCTGGAAAAGTAAAGTTCTTTTTTCCCTCGACGCTGTTTATAGATTCACAGGTCAAGGTTTTTTCTACAATTTTCTTAATCTACTCTAAGTTCTAGTTAAACTCTAGGTTCTGGCTTTTTCACGGGTAGTACCTTTTTAGGCTGTCCACATTCCATGAGTGAGGTAGCTCTACTCCTAGCTCATCTGTTAGGCGGAATGAACCCGGCCTATTGCTCTCTTTCACTATATATGGGCCTTCCCATGCTTCTTGTAATTTTCCCGGATTCTCCCAATCATTCTTCCTTTTAATAACCAGGTCACTGACCTTGATTTCCTTCCTTACAAGTTTCTTGCTGATATTTTTCCAAGTTCTGAGTGGCTTCAAGGACATCCAGCTCGATCATGTCTTTCTCTACTTTTTCAGTTTCCTCAGAATCTTCGGATTTTCTGATAGCTCTCAGACTTCCGTATTTGATTTCTTCTGGAGTCATGGCCTCGGTTCCATACAATAGACGAAAAGGTGAGAACCCCGTGGCTCTTGAAGTGGTTGTATTGTGAGACCAGATGACCTTTGGTAATTCATCTACCCACTTGCCCTTCCTTTGGTCGAATAAGCACTTCTTGACACCTGTGAAGATGATTCCATTTGCCTTTTCTACTACGCCATTTGATTGAGGATAGTAAACTGAGGAAAATTTGACATGCGTGCCTATTGTTTTGCAAAATTCTTTGAAGGTTTGGTAGAAAAACTGTTTCCCATTGTCTACGGTGAGTTCTCTTGGAACTCCAAATCTACAGATTATATTTTGCCAGAAAAATTTCTGCACTGTGGCTGCGGTGATGTTTGCTAGTGGTTTTGCCTCAATCCATTTGGTATAGTAGTCCACGGCTACCGCTGTGATTTGCAATTGCCTTGTGCTGTCGGTAGTGGCCCTACCAAGTCCATTCCCCATCTTTGCAATGGCCCTGATGGTGAAATGAGTTGAATTGGTAGCGAGGGTGTTCTCTGTTGTTTCACGGTTTTTTGACATGCTTCACATTCTTGAACCAACTTTTTTGCATCTATAAGCATGGATGGCTAGAAGAATCCTTGCTTTATTGCTTTTCCTGCAAGTGCCCTTGTGCCAATGTGGGCTCCGCAAAATCCACTGTGAATTTTTGCCAGAAGCTCTTTTCCTTTCTCAGAAGTGCTGCATCTTAGCCAGGGTTCCGAAATCCCTGACTTGTACAACTCTCCATCCACTATAGCGTAGCCCCTTGCCCTTTGCTTGAGTCTATTTAATTCAGCCTCGTCGGTGGGTTCATAATGATCTCTTAGATATGCCATGATTTGAGCTCTCCAATCAAATGGTTCTATGAGATTCACCATTTTCTCCTCTTGCTCTTTTACTCAAGGAGAAGTTATAATCTCGAAGAAAACATCTGGTGGTAGAGGCTGGTTTTGAGCTGCGGCCTTTGCTAGCTTGTCTGCCTCGTCGTTTTCAGCCCTTGGGATGTGCTGTATAGTGTAGCCCTTGAAATTTTTTTCCATTTCTCTGAATTTTTTTAGATACTTGATAAGTTCTGGATTTCTTGCTTCGCTTTCTTTCTCTACATGTTCTTGAACAACTTTGGAATCTGGTTTGATGATGAATGTTTGCTGGCCCAGAGCTTTCATCTTTCTGAGTGCCAACAACAGGGCTTCGTACTCTGTGGTGTTGTTGGTGGAAATGGCTTCATCTGGAAAGTCTAGCCTTGCTGCATATCTTATTTTGATACCCGAAGGTGATGTAACTATTGCTTAAATTCCCACACCTTTTCCGCACCATGCCCCATCACAATAGATTACCCATGGCACTTGTTCGTAGTTGTTGCCTTCTATTGTTGGTGAAGTCCAGTCCACGACAAAATCAACGAGAACTTGAGATTTTATTGCACTTCTTCTTTCGAAATCTACTACATAGCCGGACAACTCCGCGGCCCATTTCGCAATTCTTCCAGTTGCATCTTTGTTTCTGAAAAGATCATTTAGTGGCTGATTCGTGATGACACGAATTTGATGTCCTTCGAAGTAGTGCCTGAGTTTTCTTGCTGCCATGACAACTGCATAAGCAATTTTCTCTAGTTCTGAGTAGAGTAATTTTGATCCCGAGAGAGCTTTAGAGGCGAAGTAGACTGGCACTTGCTTCAATTTCCCGTTTTCTTCTTTTTCTTGAACGACGACAGCGCTTACAGCTGAGTTGGAAGCTGAAAGGTATAATAGGAGAGGTGACCTTGGCTCCGGTGGGCATAATTTTGTCATGTTTGTCAGATATTCCTTAAGATCCTTGAATGCTTGGCTCTGAGCTTCGCTCCACTGGAAGTTTTTGAACTTCGGAGAAGTTGGAAAAATGGCAAGCTTCTTTCTGCCGCCTTGGGAATGAATCTGTTTAATGCTTCCACCCTTCCTGTCAATTCTTGTATATCCTTGATCGAAGCTGGCTCATGCATATCAACAATTGCTTTAATTTTGTCAGGATTGGCTTCGATGCCTTTTGTTGACACAAGACATCCCAATACCTTTCCTTTCTGAATACCAAACACACAATTCTCCGGATTCAGTTTGAGATTTGCTGCTCTTAGGTTTGCGAAGGTTTCAGCTAAATCATTGATGTGATCACATCTTCTTATGCTTTTTACGATGATGTCATCAACATATGCTAAGATGTTTCTCCGAAGTTGAGAGTGTAGCACAATTGCTATTTCGTTTTTCAGCCCCTCTGGCATTCTTACAAAGCAATATGTTCCGAATGGAGTTATGAAACTAGTTTTCTCCTCATCCTCTTTTCTCACCCTAACTTGGTGATATCCAGAAAACATATCCAGAAGTGATAGCATTTCGCTGTTTGCAGCGTCGTCCACTACTCTATCTACTCTTTCAAGTGGATAATCATCTTTTTTGCAGGCCTTGTTTAGATCTGTGAAATCTACACACATTCTCCATCTTCCATTCTTTTTCTTAACTAGCACCGTATTGGCCAACCATACTGGGTAGATTACTTCTCTGATGACTTTGGCATCTTGTAGTCTTTAGACTTCTGCCTCCACAACTTTTACCTTCTCTTTAGACATTTTCCTGAGTTTTTGTTTCTTCGGATGGATTTTGTCATCTGTGTCAAGGATGTGCTCTATGATATCCCGATCAACACCCTAGAGATCCTTCGCTGACCAAGCGAAGACATCCTTGTTTTTGTCCAAGAAATAAATCAGCTCTTCTTCTTCTTCTTGAGGACTGAGATCTGCCCCAATTGTTACTGCCCTGTCTGGCATGCCATCCAAGAATACTTTCTTTGTTTCCCCATCTGCACTTATTTCGATTTTCTCTTTGTCTCTTTTGGCTTCGCTGTAGGGTTTTTCTTTTTCTTCTTCGGTTGACAGGTGGTGAACATTCTTTTGTCCGGGTGTGTTTCCCCCTTCAATTCTTCTTGCCTCGTTCTGATCACCAAAAACTGTGATTATGCCATGAGGAGCTGGGATCTTCATACATAGGAAGAGTTGTTGGAATACGACATCAAAATTGTTGATAAATCCTCTTCTGAAGATTGCATTGTATGGGTAGTACATGTCGACAATGTCAAAAATGATGTGTTCTGTTCTTGCATTATCGATGTTCCCAAATGACACTGGTAAAGAGATCTTTCCGTTAGATCTGATTGGTATTCCTCCAAAACCAAGTAGCGGATTTTCTGGTGGTGCTAGCATATGGGGAGCGAGGCTCATGCGTTGAAAAGTGCTTGTGAAGATGATATCTACTGAACTTTCGTTATCCTCCAAGACTTTCCCTATGATCCATCCAGCGATGTTGACATCAATAACCATCGCATCATTGTGCAAATTGATTTCAACTTGAAATCTTCCTCAGTGAAAGTTATTGGAACTTTTGCCCACTCTGGTCTTGCTGCCGGACCGTCATCAATGATTACATTGATTTGCCTGAAATAATCATTTCTTTGTCTTTTGGTTTCGAATTCCATGGACGATCCTCCAATTATTGGCATGATCATCCTGAAGGAGGGCAGAGCTCTTGAGCTATTTTGGGGATTGCTTGTTTCGACTTTTGGGACATGGGCTGGTGGTAGTGGTAGGGCTTCTTTTATCTGAAGTGGTTGGGCTTGCTCGATGACTTGTATGGCTTGGGTTTGACGAAAAGCTTGCTGCGAAGCTTGGCTTTGGGTGGTATGAGGCTGGTGGAAAAATTGTTGCGAAGGTTGTGGTTGCGAGAATTGGGTTTGCGGATAGAATTGTGGCGAAGGTTGCCAATTTGTTTGCTGTGGTTGGATGAAGGATTGGGTTTGAGGAAAAGGTTGCTGTTGCCAGAAGGTATGTTGCAATGGCTTGGGTTGTGCGGCTGCTAACTGGGCCATGCGTTGTTGGTCTTGAATTCTTTGGATATTCTTTTTGGTTTCTGGGCACGCCTCGGTGCTATGGCCCCTGCCATGATATACACATTGGAAATGTGGATCCCTGCTATCATGGTTTTGTAACTTCGGAGGTGCTCTGCCTCTCCCTCTTCCTCTTCCTCTTGCGGAATGGCCACCTCGTTGACTATTTTGGTTGTGATAATCTTGGTTTTGTGCTGAGTTGTTTGGTGCGTTGTCTTGCACATTCATGATGGGTTGATGTCCAGTCCAGTTATTTCCTTTATGGGATTGTCTTTGTTGATATCTTTCTGCAACTCTTCTTCTGTGATCTTCATCTGATTTGCAATATTTTTCCAATTCCTCGAATAATTCATCCATGGATTTGGGATCTAGTCTGGAGAAGTGACCGGCTGTTTGTCCCGGGGTCAGACCGCTTATGAGAGCGGAGATCGTTGCTTTGTCATCAGCATCCGGGGTCTGGGACTTCAGTTGCATGAATCTTCTGATGAACTCTGCTAGCGGTTCCTTGTCTCTTTGCTTGCATTGATATAGATCTGCTGTCTTTGTGGTTGTATGATGAAAAGCTTGGAAAACTTGAGGAATTTGGCCTTCAGGTCTAGCCAGCTGTACATTGAGTGAGGTGGTAGAAGTGAGTACCAATTCAGTACTGGGCCTTGTCATGCAATGTGTTGGTATTTCTTAACATCACCACTACGGCGCCGGGTTAGCGTGAGCGTGTAAGAATCACCTCGGTATACTGACGGGTGCGAACGAATCCGCAAGCGCACAGATACACCGTTGAAGCACTTCACCTCAGGAGTATTCCAAGGGGTATCGAATTTAAGGAACAGTATGGGGGACTTTACGAGTGACTATCCAAGGGCACACAGTCCCTGCTGAGGTAGGTGAGTGATATGAAGTCTCCTGTAGGTTCTCGACTGTAGAGGGGAACAAGCTCGGATAAGAATCTCGATTTGGACACCGGCCCCTCCTGGCTATAACAGTTGGTTCACGGCCAATGGTTGCCTACACGCTGTATCCGAACGTGGGGTATTTCAGAGGGTCCAACGGCTGTCACTACCACGGCCTACCCCAAGACAAACCGTGGGATACAGGGCATTCGAAGGATAACCAGCAGGCTAGACACCGCGTCTACAACACTGACTACTAATATAGCACGACTACGTCTGATGTCCCGTAGAAACACTATAGCACTCCGTATAAATACGAAGCACGAACCCGCGAGGTTGAGCTAGACCGTACTCGTCATTGAATCGATTCGTACAAGGAGATATGATTGATACTTGATCTAAATCAGATATGCATGAGATTCAATATATTCTAAAAGACAGGCAACCATACAAACAGAATCCAAACTTATGAGCTTATAACAGAAGATGAAGGGTCGTGTTCGTGAAGAACACGAGCCTCTAACTTATGAACGAATGCAAAAGTATGAATAACTCGCTCGTCAAGTAAATCGAGGAAGCACGTTCATGAAGAACGCGAGCCTCTAAATGATGAACGAATGAGGAACTCAAGAACTATTCACCCATGCATGAGAGCCACTTTAGTCTAATTGGAAAATATTGAAATACTCACTTTAGTCTAAATGAAGAACAGCATCGCTCACGAGGTACAAGGGGACCATGGATGATGAACGGATCATCACCACCTCACCTCTACTCATCCACACACTCCTCTCTACCTAGCACCACCTAGTCTAGATCCTCCACACACACACTCATGGTGGGATGAGGTTTCACCTCCACCAAGAGAGAATGAATGAGGGAGAAAGAGGCAAAGGTGAGAAATTGCTTCAAGTGTGTTCATCCTCTTCTTACCCCCTCCACTCCTATTTATCGGCTTGAGCAACCAGCGTGGGAGCACCTAAACACCCCGGGGATAGCTTCTAGGACCAATGGGCGAGCACCACATGGAAGGCCAGGATGAACCGCCCTGAAGGCGGTTCGGCCGATCCTAGGGGTCGGCCAACCCCTAGGTGGCGCCTTTCGCGCTGTGCTTTCTCCAGGAGGCTGGTAGGTGGGTCCCTTGGTCGGTTCCTGGTGTCCACGTGATTTGGAGCCGGTTTAGGCGCTATGGTGGGCCATGGGATCCATGTGATGCCTGCATGGCGACTTCTGATTCGCTGAGGCCTCCTCTCTTGAATTGGTGACGTCATCGATCTAGGGGATGCTTGCATGCAGCCCCTCATTGACTGAGCCTGACTTGCTAGGATCATGAGAGTGTCTTTTCTCTCCATTTCTTATGCCAAACACCTGCACTCAACTTAGCATGGCCACTTGTGGAAATTGTTAATTTAAACTCCTATTCTAATGTGGATGCATAGTTCCTATGATAAAATGCAGGGTTTGATGGCCTTAAATTAGGTACTTAACAGCCGTCAACAACTCCCCCACACTTGCCCTTTGCTCGTCCCAAGCGAAAGGGAAGATCACATGTGTTTAAACCAAAGGTATAAAACAAGCATAGGAGTTATTCTAGGTCATACCTTGCTCTTGTGAACTCTGTGGCGTGGCTGCAATGCCATCTTGGGTAGTTGATAAGAGGAATGACCATGAATCAAGTTTCTTAAACACCTGTTGGTCAGCACTTGGGGTTTTCTTAATAATTTTTTAAACAAAAATCCTGCTCTGCCCTCCTTCTTTGATTCTCTCAGATCGCTCAATGTGTATATGTCCTCACCAAGGCGTTAGATTGCCTTTCTTCACCCTACTTCTAATGATGGCTATATTTGGAGCTCAGGGTAGGATAAAGGTAAAGCATACTTGTATCACATGTATTGCAAAGTCAAAAACTAGATCCACAGAAAAAATCAAATCATACAATCAGATCAAGATGTGCACGCGTATGGGTATGGTGAGTATGGTAAGGTGGATACTAGGCCCAGAGCGGCTGCTAGATATTACCATACATATATGATGAATGTTGGTAAATGGTAAGGTGGACACTAGCCCCGGAATGGACACTAGTTATTACCATCTACGTTTAGGAACTCCTTTTTGGATGACCATCTCTCTCCTTTTTCTCCTTTATTTTGGACATCGGCTATTTATTATTATTTTTTTCTTTTTCTCATCATGCTTTAAGCATGTGTTTCTATTTTCTTCTTCTTTTTTTATAGCCCATGTCTCTTGAAGGATACTTTTGGAGAGAGATGCCACACCACATATGGATCTTTATTTTGTGGAATGGATGAATGATACAATGCTAACTTCCAGGGTAGAAGCATAGCAAGGGGAATATGGTGGTGTGCACATGAATCTTGATCATGAAAGTAATGAAAAGAATTCTCACAAGGGTCACAGGATTTGACAAAGCTCAATGCAATGACCAGCAGCATATGAGTATAAGGTTTTCAACTATAAACATCATATGGCTTTGGTAGGACGGTGGCATATCAAAGAGGAGCTTTGCAAGAGCATTTTTTTTCAAAAACAAAAATCTCCTGAGGGCTAGAACCAACAGAGTTAAGATCATGTCATCAAGTCATATCTCACTTGTCAACTACTTAGATAAGCATGTTGTCCTTATGACGATATTGTTCACAAGCCTCAGGGTTATAAACGAGGAATACAACTTAAGCATGTCAACCCTAGGTATGGAGTAAGCATTACCATAGATTTCTTGAGTTGATTTATGGAGAATTTATCAAGCATGAGCATACAAACTCAGAAATCATGGTGAAATGAGGAGGAGATGCAAACCAGCGCTGGTTTCTGTGTGGACCAGACGGGGGGTTCCTATGATGCTCACGAATGCATGTCCCATTCAGGTTATCTAGGCGTGGTCGATCGCAAGCGCTGTGTGAGCGTAGTGTGGGTGCACAATAACCTGTCATGTTCGCGTCTGGAGAGTGCAGCTCTCCCCCACACTATTTTGTACCTGGGTGCAGTTCTTCGATACAAACAAAAACAAAAATAGCTAACACACATGGGACTCAACCGGGTTACATGACCGGTGGAGCCAAATTATTCATTCAAGTTCACTAAAGAAATAGGCGCTTACACAAATGATGGAAATAAAAGAAATGACTGGAAGGGAAATAAATTAAACCTAACTAAGCGCCTAATAAGGGAAATAAGAGCGGGGCACGACCCTCTACTCAGCATCATAGAGGTCCTCGTGCCCCGTGGCCACAAAGAGACGCCTCATCTTGGCGCACAGGCCACGGCGAAGATCGCGGAGGTCATCCCTAAGCTCAGCGAGATCCACCTTCTGCTCCGCACTGATGGTCTTCAGCTTCTCGCACTCCCTGCCTAGTTCCTCCACTAGTGGGGTCATCCTGGCTGCAGTGGGAGTCTTAGGAGATTGCTCGAGCGCCCGAGTCCTCTCCCTCGACTTCCTGGATGCCCGTGGTGTGGAGCTGCTGCCCAACTCGAATTCTTCATTGGTTTCCTTCAAGGTAGAAGGTGCACGGTTGTTCTTCTTGCTGGTGCTATCTGGGCTAGCGAACATAGGCTTCCTAGGCTGAGAGACTGGTGGAGGCGGCGATGGTACAACATGGGACGAACAGCCTCTTACTCCTGAGGCTCCTGGAATGTTGAGTCGAGGCGGTGGAACCACCAGAGATGGCGGAGTTGCCATGGGTCGTGGTCGGACATCTACCTTCCTCTGGTAGGGGCTGCTAGCACGCCCCCGTGGCTTCCTCGCTTTTCCGGGCGAGGCAGATCGGCCGGAGGTGCGTGGAACCAGGGGTGTGAATGGCGGAACAGCCATCCCCTTGGCCTCTGAAGTATCGTCGATGGTAGCCCTCGGTCCTTGGTTCCCAACTGGAGGACGAGAGGCGAGCGGCGGCACCTCGAAGATGCACGCGACCTCCATAGGTGCTACCCCTGTGGGAGATGCAGCAATGGCAGGGACATCCCCCTTGACGGGTTCGCCGGAGGAGGGCGCCGCGGTGAAGGGGACAAGGCTTTTATCAGCCATGAGGACTGCAGCGACGGCGTGCGAGGGTGGTGATCAGGGAAGGCAGGGGTTCTGCGCGACGCAAAACTCCGTCACGCGGCGAGGAGAGGGTTTCTGGAGGACGAAGGAGTGCGCACGCGAAACACGAGAGGCGGCAGCGACCCTTGTGGGTCGGCCGAGCCCATCTGGGCTCCGCTGGGCCTCTGCTTCGGCGTGTGGGCTCCTGCGGGGCTCAGGGTCTCTGGGTCAGGTGTCCCACCAATTCTAAGATTGGAGGCTTCAGCAAGGGCTAGAATGGGATTTTGGGCATATAATTGCCTTCTATCCCAACCAACTTTACTTAAACCTCTTTATACTTTAATAGCTCAACTTGGGGGTGTTACCTGGACTCATACCTGGATGAAGAGTTATTGTTGCCCTGTTGCTCATATCGTCAATTTTCTCCTGGTGATATCCTCCTACTCTGCCCTGTGGTCCCCCTTGCAGGTTTCTTTATGATAGGATAAATTTTTCTTCCTGCATGGTTAGTGCATACGTACGATGCAAGCTGTATACATGGTGAAACAGAGGTGATCCTCACAACCATCCTAAGGGAACTATGATGGGTAACCTTCGGAGGGAAGCGCAGCTAGCAAGGCTATAGCACTACGGACGAGAAACGATAGAGGTGATGGAGTTGAGCACAAGATCCGGGCCTAAAGCCTAGAGTGCCCTAAGAGTGAAGCTTTCACCTCTAGAAACAGAACTCGAGAATGATCGGACCCCAGATTGAGTGAGTCAGAATTTATGGGTCGAACGATCATTCGAGCTGTAGATCGAGAGTGACGAACTTGCTAGTTCATCCTCTCCTTGGGTTGACAAAGGATCTCACCCTCACCTAAGTGGGATGATAGGTAAGTTAACCCGAGCTTCCAACAAGTGTTAAGGATAGGTGTGTAACCACACTTCCGCAAGGCATAGATTAGGTCAAGAAGTGAAGAGTAGGATTTACATCCACTTGACTTGATCGGCATCGGTCTTAGCTGAACTTAGGATAACCAGATGGATTGCTCAACTAGACCAGATATAAAATCGTGCTTCCGTAAGCCAAGGATATGGAAGTTTCACAGCGCTAAAAGCCCACGTCTTGGCCTAACCCTCAGTGTGGCGGCACTTCGGATTGAGCCTTGACATGAAGCACGAAAAACATCCATCGTGACCTCCCCTGGAGAGTTGCAGGCAAGGTTGAACTGATCATCCCCGCCAGGAATGACTATTCTTCCTCGACTACTCCTCTCCTCCTTCCCTCAAGACTAAGTCTCAAAGGCCGGGTTTTAAGAGAAGAAATGATAGGGGAATCAAGGGGCAGAATTTGCACTAAGTGCCCTTTCCCATAGATTCCTTCCAGTGAGGAGTGATATCTTCGACCAGAGAATAGAGAAATCTAGCACGTAAGCTCGGGCTCTCTCGAAGATGGACTTAGGCAACTCGACATTTTCTCGTTTGGCGACCTCGTCACTCGAGTCAGGTGGGGAGCTGAAATCTCGGATTTCTCCTAGAATTTCCAATCCTTGTTCTGGCTCTAAGAGCATAAAGGCGCCTCCCGAAACGGCATCAAGCCTCATGCCACAATCCTTTCGTAAACCAAACCAGAAATGCTGCAAGAGCACTGGGTCAGGCAGACCAAGGACTGGGCAGGCTTCAACTAATGAGGCAAAACGATGCCATGCCATGCCTAAGGTTTCCTTCTCTCTTTGTTTGAAACTGAGGATCATCATTCTTAAGGAAATGACACGCCACACCGGAAAGAATCAAATGCAAAAAGATGCTCTCAATTCCTCCTAGTATAGGTGGTTGCAACCAAAACAACGGTACCAAGTTCTCGCTTCCCCAGAGAGGGAGAACGAAAACAGGTTCCTCTTAAGAACATCTTGTGTTGCCCCGGTTTTACCCTGGGTAGAACACAATTGCTCAAAGTCTCTTGCGTGATCATAGGGATTCTCATGACTCATTCCGAAGAAGGGTTTTTCCTCAACTAGCTTCATGAGAGATGGGTGAACCATACAAGGTGATAGAATAGCGGGTTGTCTCCAGAAAGTTGATTCCATGGTTTCACTCATAATGGGTAGAAGGTGTGTACAAGGATAACCTTCCTGGGGTAGCGGGGGTAAAGGTAGAAATAAAAGGAAAACAAAAGATACGAGGATAGTCAGGTTCGTAGATTCTCAACAACCGTTCCCCGGCAACAGCGCAAGAAATGCTTGTTGGTATTTCTTAACATCACCACTACGGCGCCGGGTTAGCGTGAGCGTGTAAGAATCACCCGGGTATACTGACGGGTGCGAACGAATCCGCAAGCACACGGATACACCATTGTAGCACTTCACCTCAGGAGTATTCCAAAGGGTATCGAATCAAAGGAACAGTATGGGGGACTCTACGAGTGACTATCTAAGGGCACACAGTCCCTGCTGAGGTAGCTGAGTGATACGAAGTCTCCTGTAGGTTCTCGACTCTAGAGGGGAACAAGCTCGGATAAGAATCTCGCTTCGGACACCGGCCACTCCTGGCTATAACAGTTGGTTCACGGCAAATGGTTGCCTACACGTTGTATCTGAACGTGGGGGATTTCAGTGGGTCCAACGGCTGTCACTACCGCGTCCTACCCCAAGACAAACCGTGGGATACAGGGCATTCGAAGGATAACCAGCAGTCTAGACACCACGTCTACACCGCCGACTACTACTATAGCACGGCTATGTCTGACATCCTGTAGAAACACTATAGCACTCCGTATAAATACGAAGCAACGAACCCGCGAGGTTGAGCTAGACCGTACTCGTCATTGAATCGATTCGTGCAAGGAGATATGATTGATACTTGATCTAAATCAGATATTCATGAGCTTCAATATATTCTAATAGACAGGCAACCATACAAATGGAATGCAAACTTATGCGCTTATAACAGAAGATCAAGGGTCATGTTCGTGAAGAACATGAGCCTCTAACTTATGAACGAATACAAAAGTATGAATAACTCGCTCGTCAACTAAATCGAGGAAGCACGTTCATGAAGAACGCGAGCCTCTAATTGATGAACGAATGAGGAACTCAAGAACAATTCACCCATGCATGAGAGCCACTTTAGTCTAATTGAAAAATACTGAAATACTCACTTTAGTCTAAATGAAGAACAACATCGCTCACGAGGTACAAGGGGACAATGGATGATGAACGGATCATCACTACCTCACCTCTACCCATCCACACACTCCTCTCTACCTAGCACCACCTAGTATAGATCCTCCACACACACACACTCATGGTGGGATGAGGTTTCACCTCCACCAAGAGAGAATGAGAGAGGGAGAAAGAGGCAAAGGTGGGAAATTGCTTCAAGTGTGTTCATCCTCTTCTTACCCCCCTCCTCTCCTATTTATAAACTTGAGCAACCGGTGTGGGAGCACCCAAACACCCTGGGGATAGCTTCTAGGACCAATGGGCGAGCACCACAAGGAAGGCCGGGATGAACCGCCCTAAAGGCGGTTCGGCTGATCCTAGGGGTCTGCCGACCCCTAGGTGGCGCCTTTCACTCTGTGCTTTCTCCAGGAGGCTAGTAGGTGGGTCCCTTGGTCGGTTCCTGGTGTCCACGTGATTTGGAGCCGGTTTAGGTGCTATGGTGGGCCATGGGATCCATGTGATGCCTGCATGGCGACTTCTGATTCGCTGAGGCCTCCTCTCTTGGATTGGTGACGTCATGGATCCAGGGGATGCTTGCATGCAACCCCTCATTGGCTGAGCCTGACTTGCTAGGATCATGAGAGTGTCTTTTCTCTCCATTTCTTATGCTAAACACCTGCATTCAACTTAGCATGGCCACTTGTGGAAATTGTTAATTTAAACTCCTATTCTAATGTGGATGCATAGTTCCTATGATAAAATGTAGGGTTTGACGGCCTTAAATTAGGTACTTAACAGCCATCAACACAATAATGAAGGATTTTGCCAAAGCTACGTCATCTCCTCCTGCTGAAGCTACTGCAGTCTCATAGCTCATGAGGAATTGTCTGGAATTGCCGAAACCATTGAACTTCGGAAGTGAGACAGGCTTGTATTTTGATGGCAATGGAGCTGTTTGGAGACCTACGGAGAGCGGAGAGTTTAGGTCGTTGAACTGGGCAATTCCGTTGTTTGTTGGTTCTGGGATTTCCGTGAACATGAGGTTTTCTTTGATTGGCGGATTTTTGGTTGCGGAGTTTGGGTCTGGTGTAATTCGCCAAAAGGAATTGTTCTCTGTTTTGGACATGTCATCGAGCTCTTTCTGTAGCTGCATTATCTCTCTTTTCGCTTGTTCTAGTTTCTGCAATTTTTCGGTAGCTTGCTTCTTTGCCTTGAGCTGCATGGCTAATTTTTCTTTCTGTCTTTTTAGAGTTTGGACCTGCTTTAACGCGACTTCTAGCTCTTCATCTGGCACTTCGTGTTCATCATGCTCGGTACTAGCTTCTGGTATTTCTTGTGGTTCTTTGTCTTTCTCGTTTCTGTTGCCTTGCAAATCTTGGACTTGTTCTAGATCTTGTGTGGTGTTGGTTTTGGGGTGAAGGACAAGACCTTGCTTTGTGTTTTCTTGGTTGTCTGCGTTCTCCGGGTCTTGAGTAGCGGGTTTCTTGGTTTTCATTGGTGGTGCCATTGTGGGTTTCTAACGGCTAAGACCACAGTAGGCGCCAATGTTGGAAATTCAGAAATCTCCAGACAGTAAAGTGAAAAGATCTGCACAAGGTTCTCTTTATCTCTGAAAAAGCTGATCCCTTTACACGGAGGCATAGGGGCTTCTTTTATAGTGCCCGAGGGTCACTTTTACATTCCGATTCTACCCCTAACCATGATGTATATAGAAGGAAAGCTGAGGGTACATTCGTCAGCGGCAATCTCTGGATCTTTATCTAAATTACAAGTATACCCTTGCGTGTACCAGCTTCTCTCTTCTTGCGTAGTCAAGCTTCTCACATTTCTTTGTGTCTTATTGATTACGCCATTGACCGATTCAACTCCGGGCTTCGTGGACATCTTCATGAATCTTGAGAGTCTTCAATCATCAGCCTCGGAGAAAGATTCTGCCATCTCCCGCCGTCCTTTTGCTCTTTTATAAGTCTCCTGGATTGAGGAAGTTTCTTTAGAGTTCCCTATTTCCTGAACATTACACAGAATACTCAAGAATAATAGGAATCCTGGTTTCTTAGGAATCCCGAGGTCAGCATCGTAATTAGGTGTGAAAAATCATCTTATCAGATTACTTTACTAGTAGGAAATCATTCTCCAGTCATGAAAAATAGCGATTCTTGTTACATTCGGAAATCTGTGAAACTCTAGAACTTCTCGGAACTTCCTGTTTGCTGATCATTTTGATGACGTGTGTCTTCTCATAACGTCCGAGGGTGGCGTCTTTTTAGCTGATTCCCAACATTGCCCGAGCCTTCTTCTTCTTATCGTAGCCACCGCCTCTCCTCGACCTCCGCTCATCCTTGTCCTTGTACTTGTGCTTGTGCTCGCGCCTCAAGCGGTGCTTGTTCTTGATCCTTGGGCGGTGCTTGTACTCGTTCTTGGGCTCGATCTCCTGCGGGCACTCGGTGATGAGGTGTCCCTACTTGCCATAGCTGTAGCACGTACGCGTGGTCCTCCTCATGTTCACGGGGTTGTCGCACAGCCTCTCGAACTTCCTGGTCAGCAGGGCTAGCTCGTCCTCTCCAAGCTCGCCGAACTCCTCATCTGGCAAGGACACAAAGGAAGACAGAGAAAACATCCTGGAAGAGGAGTTAGTGTCAGTCCTTCCATCAGATCCGGACACAAGAACAAGACTATGGGACGCAGTCGTGCTCTCAGCCTTGGCTCTCAGACCACAATCCACCTCCGACGACTTGAGCTTAGAGAACAGCTCATCCTCAGCCAACATCTCATACACACCGGACTCCAAGATGGCCTCGACCTTGGCACTCCACACGGATCTGTCAAGTGAGTGCAATAGCTTGATAGTGAGGACCAGGTGTGTCCGAAGACCAGTGGAGGGTCGCTCCTTAGTGATGAGTGATTGACAACGTTGTGTGGACTGATACATGGCTAAGTGTGCAGGTACAGGTTGCGGCTTGACTCATGTTGGTGCAGGTGAAGAACAAGTGCGAAAGGTCTTAGCCGTGGAGGCCTCCGGGTGATGGAGAGGCAAGTAGGCTTGGTTCGATGGACCCGGTGGCCGATGGGGTCAAGTACGAGCCGTGCGGTACAAGACCAGCAAGTTGAAGTCATGGACATGGGCCGGTGCAAGGTAGTGGATCGAGGCCGAAGCTTGCACGCGGGGTTTGGTGGTTTGCCCACAAAACCATCGGTGGACGATTTCTTGGTTTGGGCCACAAAACCAAGTCCGGAGGCCCGATGCAACAGAGATGGGGATCCGGGAGCGTCAGGAAGCTTCGAGGCGGGGGGCACGTGGCATGATCGTGGGGCTTGCGTCGAGGCTAAGCAAGTCCGCGGTGGAAGCGTGTCCGCTCGATGAAGATTGGACCATATTGCCCTTGAGGGGTGTGTATCTTCTATTTGAGTTGTAGGGGTAGCATGGCCATTTGCTTCCTCTGGTGGACCTCGTATAAATAGCAGAGAGGTGGATGGCATCTCTCTCTCTTGGACTCTAGGGTTTCCTCCCCCTGTAGATCACTCTGGACTGCTTCTTTTCCTCTGCTTTCCATAGGCTAGATTCTTGTATAGACTCTGGCCTCTGGATGTATGGAAGCATTCGGCGTTGTGGTGATCTCCTAGCTCTTTTAGATTTTTGTGTCATTTTCGTGGCTATTTTTGGGGAGTTTCGTTCTCCACTCTATTCGTGGATTTGAGGGTGTTTTCTCTTGGATTTCTTTGAGGGGATCATGGGTGGATGCCTTGCGCATCTTTGTGTGTGATCTTGACCCCTCAAACACCGGGAAATCCCTTCGATTCGCGAGTTTTGGTTGGAGTTCTTGGTGGCGGTTCATTTGATCCACGATTCCCGGTGATTTAGGGAGTTAGAGGTCGAGATTTTTGGGGCATAGCTTCACCTAGTAACGCTTCACATCTCCCCCAAATCTTGTCTCAAGAGCTCAAGCCTTTTGGGAGATCCAGTGATGAGAAGGGAGCGTTGACTTCGCGGGCACGAGCTCGAACAGTTCCGTTAGGGGGTAGCTGACTGTCCGCAAGGACCCCGCGGACAGTCCGCGTGCCTTGTGTTCTTCGCAGTTCGTCGTGTGTTCGTGCAAGTTTGTGTTTTGATCCATTACGCCCTTAGGGTTTTGTTGCAGGCTATTTTGTGGACAGTCCGCCGGTCATTGACGGACGGTCCGCGTGGGCGAGTTTGAGCAGGTGTTTATGGTGTTTTTGCCGGACGGTCCGCGAGGCCTACCCGGATAGTCCGCGACACTGCCGGACGGTCCGCGTGGCTCAGCCGGACAGTCCGATTTTCATCTCTGGTGGTTCTGTTAGGGTTCTCGGACAGTCCGCGTAGCAGGTCCGGACAGTCCGCCCAGGTGCTTCGGACGGTCCGCCCGTACTGCACGGACAGTCCGCGCCTAGCCTTCGCAGATTTGGCTAAGTGCTTTGGTTCTTGCTTTGTGGTTCTGCTCTTTGATTCGTGGCTCGTCTCTATGACTTGTAGGCTTGTGTGTGCCTAGTCTAGAGCTTCTTTGTTGTGTGTGAGTGATTGGAGTGGCAATCGGGGTATAGGTCGAGTTCATCCTCCGGGAAGAATTTTTATCAGCTCCCATTCACTCCCCTCCTCTCTGGTCGCCTATTCAGTCCTTCAATTGGTATCAGAGCTGGTTACGGATCTTCGTGATTCTAACCAGTCTAAGATCCAAAGATGGGTGACTATGGAAAGGAGTCGGGTCCTCCGCACTTCGATGGCAAGAATTACCCTATGTGGGAGAGGCGCATGGGCGCGTTTTTGCGTGGGAAGGGGACTCTGATTTGGGATGTGACTCAAAATCCTCATAATGTCATTCCAGACAGTTTCCTTCTTCCAGGATCACGGGACATGTTTGAGGCCAACAGCAAGGCCGTTGATTATTTGTTCCGTGCTCTCTGTGCCTCGGAGTTCGAGCGAGTGTACAGAGAGAATGTAGCCGGAAAGATATGGCTTAAGCTCAGGAATGCTCATGTTGGCAATGCCCAGGTGCAAGCCCGTTTGTTTTCCACTTACCGGAGAGAGTACGAGAACTTCACTCATCTCCCTGGTGAGTCGACCGATGCTATGTTTCAGTGCTTCGCTAGCATAGTCAACAACATGAGGGCCAATGTGATGGTGCTCCCATACACAGATCATGATCAAGCTATCAAGCTTTTGCATGCCCTGGATAGGTCTGTGTGGAGTGCCATGGTCGACGCCATGGAGGAATCGAGCGTGTCTGATACTTTGTCGCTTGATGAGCTGTTCTATAAGCTCAGGTCTTCAGAGGTTGATCGTGGCTTGAGAGCCAAGAGTGAGAGCCCCACTGATCCTCATAGTTTGGCTCTTGTCTCAGGATCGAGGACTAATGCTAACTCTGTTTGTTTTTCTTTGTCCTATTTTGTGTCCTTGCCAGATGAGGACTTTGAGGTGTTGAGCGAGGATGATCTCGCCTTGTTCAGCAAGAGGTTTGGGCGGATGTACGAGAACCACAAGAATGTGAGGAGAAGCTCAGGGATGTGCTATTGGTGCGGGAAGCACAGGCACTTCATCGCCGAATGCCCTGAAGCCATGGAGATCAAGAACGACTACAAGGGCAAGCCCAAGCACGACTACAACAAGCACCGCTCCCGAAACGACTACAAGGACAAGTGCAAGGACAAGGGCGAGAGAAGGCCGAAGAAGAGCAGCAGGTACAAGAAGAAGATGGCTCGAGTGATGGTTGCCGAAGTGAGCGACATCGACTCTACTTCCAGCGACTCTTCTTCCGGTTCGAGCAACGATGAAGACCAAGATCGGCGCAAGGACATGCGGCACACGGGCAAGAACTTCACCGGCCTCAACTTCATCGCACAAGGTGGATTTTGTGGCATGGTGCACTCCAAGAAGGGTGGGAAGCACAGCTCGAATTCGAACTCCGACTCTGAGGAAGAGGTACGACATGATACCAACTTCTTGCTAGAGGAGAATGCTAGGCTCAATGAGTTGCTTTATAACTGTGATGATGTGCTTAGGAAGACCAACAAGGAGAAGAGAGAGTTTAGGTCCTTGCTAGGTGATGCTAAGGATAAGATAGTTGAGCTTGAGTCTTTGCTTGTTGATGCTAGAACTGAGATAGACTCTTTGATAGCTGCTCCTGTTGTTTCTGATGTGGTTGATTGTGGTGATTGCAATGTTTTTCTGGATGACTTGACTGCTCTCAAGGAGAAGCATGCCTCAACTCTTGAGGAACTAGATGTGCTTAGGGTTGAGTGTGATGAATTGAAATCTAGACCTGCTTTGTTAGGTGCTAACACTTCTTGTCCTATGTTGCAAGCTAGGCTAGATGAGTCCCACACTAGGATAGTTTCCTACATCATGCTCTACCTGTGAAATGCATGCTTTGAAAAACATGGAACTTGCACACTATGTTGACCGTTTGCAGGATGAGAATGATGAGTTGAGAAAAATGATGGGGTGGTTGTCTGGGCATGAGCCACAATTGAGTTTGATGTTGGCTCAGTTCAAGAGGTTTGATGGTCAGGCGTTGGGGGCTGGTAAGAGTGGTGAGAAGAGTGGTGAGGAAGAAGAGAAAGCTGGAGAGATTCCTATTCCACCTCACACTACACCCATGAAAAAATTTGAACCCAAGCCAAACCATCTCAGAAACAAGCTTGATACAACCCCAGATCCACCAGTGTTCCCCCACAAGTCAGAAAACTACCAGAAACCCATCAAATTTGTGAGCACCCAGGGGAGTGTCTTTGGTGGGAAGTCAGGAGAGAAAGCTGTTGAGAAGCCCACAGAAAAGCCACAGCCGATCCGCTTCCATTGTTAGTATTGTGGAGGGATGGGCATAAGGATGAGTTCTATTTCAGGAGGAAGAGAGATGAGAGGTTTGCTAAGGAGATGGCAAACAAGGACAGGTACCACCCGTCCCATGGGGTGCCTAAGCCTCGTAGAGGATCTCTACATAGGGGTGAGGTGTTTGTGCACTCAGTTCCCACTCGTGGAGGTGGAGGTGTGTTTCCTCAGAGAGATAGGCGTGTTGGGTTTGGGCGTGGTGATTTGGCTAGACGTGCTCCTGCTCATGACCGTTACGAGTTTGGGAGGCACGATCGGAGCTTTGGGTCTCAGATGGACTACGGGCCACGTTTTCCGCCTCGTGGTACTTGTACTCCTCCAGTGAGACGTGACAGGTTCTTCGGTGGTAGGCGTGAGAGGGCTCTACCTAGAGGTTTTGATAGGATGGATTTTGCTAACCCTTCTTTTGAGCAAATGGCTCGACACTGGTTTGACTCTTTTGGTACAAACCCCAGTGTTGAGTCGCTTGCTCATTCTCGTTCTCGTTTTTGATTGCAGGTGGGAGGCTTGGAGGACTTTTGGTTGATCGACTCTGGTTGTTCACGTCACATGACCGGAGATCGTGGGTGGTTCTCCAGCCTCACCCCGGTGAATACGAGGGAGTACATCATTTTCGGGGACAATGGGAGAGGATGATTGCTTGCTGAAGGTATGGTGAAGGTGAGTAGCAAAGTGACACTGAAGAGTGTGGCTTTGGTCAAGTCACTTGGTTTTAACCTGTTGTTAGTATCCCAATTGCTTGACGAAGGTTTTGAGGTTTGTTTTAAGTTGGGCGCTTCTCGTGTGCTTGATTCTTGAGGCGATCTTGTCTGTACGATCGTCCCTAAGGGTCAAATCTTTCGTGCCGATTTTTCCCAGTCTGTTGGTCCTCCTTGATGCTTTGTTGCTGGCGTTACGGCCGAGCTTTGGAAATGGCATAGGAGGTTAGGACACTTGAGCTTTGAGTTGCTTTCCCGCTTGAGTGGTCATGATCTTGTCCGAGGATTGCCTAAGTTGAAATTCGAGAAGGATTTGGTTTGTGCTTCTTGTCGGCATGGAAAGATGGTTGCTGCTTCTCACGCCCCTCTGACTGCGGTCATGACCGAGCGAACATGTGAGCTGTTGCACATGGATTTGGTTGGGCCAGCTCGTGTTCGCTCTGCGGGTGGGAAATGGTATGTTTTAGTTGTGGTTGATGATTTTTAGAGGTACTCTTGGGTTTTTTTTGGAAGATAAGAGCGAGACATTTGGCTTTGTTCGGGACTTGATCTTGACGTTGAAGAATGAGAGACATGGTGATGCCATTCGAGCTATACACAGTGACAATGGCACGGAGTTCAAGAAGTCTCATTTTGATGCCTTTTGCAGTGATCTTGGTCTCGATCATCAGTATTCTTCTCCATACGTCGCTTGGCAGAATGGCGTAGTGGAGAGGAAGAACCGGACCCTTTGTGTGATGGCCAGGACGATGCTCGATGAGCATAGGACTCCTAGGCATTTCTGGGCCGAGGCGGTCAATACCGCTTGCTATGTCTCGAATCGCATCTTTCTTCGTGCTTTCAAGAAGAAGACCTCTTATGAGCTGATGCATGGGTGACAACCCAAGGTGAGTCACTTTAGAGCTTTCGGTTGTAAGTGTTTCATTCTGAAGAAGGGCAAGTTGGATAAGTTTGAGTCTAGATGTTCAGATGGTATCTTTCTCGGTTATGCAATTCACTCTAGAGCAAATCGTGTGCTCAACCTTGACACTAACCGAATCATGGAGACTTGTGAGGTAACCTTCGACGAGACACAGCCATGTAGCTCTTCTACTTTTGAGTGTGCAGGTGACGAGGAGATTGGAGTGAGGATCTTTGAGGATGAGAAGGATGGAGATGGAGACGAAGACGAGGATGGTAGTGATGCTCCCGTGGCTGATCGTGTACATGCTACTTCCACTACAACGACGACGATCGAGGATGGTCCATCCCCTACACCCACTACGACTGAGGTTGTTCGAGTGGAGGCTGCTGCTGAGGGGGATATTGTGTCCAGGCGAGAGGCTCCTCGACGTGTACAGGTGGATCACCCACCATCTATGATCATAAGTGACCTTCATGAACGCACTACACGGTCGAGGTCAAGGAACACTTCTCGTTTTGCTCACTTTGTATTTGTCGCTTAGTTTGAGCACAAAGATATTCGACACGCTTTGTCTGATGAGAATTGGGTGAATTCCATGCATGAGGAGTTGGAGAATTTTGAGAGAAACCCAGTTTGGGTGTTAGTCGATCCACCACCAAATTGTCGTCCCATAGGTACCAAGTGGGTGTGGAAGAAAAAGGAAGGTGACAATGGGATGGTTGTGAGAAACAAGTCGAGGTTGGTGGCTCAGGGGTTCAACCAGAAAGTGGGTATAGATTATGAGGAGACATTTGCTCCTGTGGCCCGTTTGGAGGCAATTAGGATCCTTCTAGCCTTTGCCGTGGCTAAAGGGTTCAAGTTGTACCAAATGGATGTGAAAAGTGCTTTCTTGAATGGGGTGATAGGGGATGAAGTGTATGTGAGGCAACCCCCGGGGTTTGAGAGTGAGAAATACCCACATCGTGTACACAAACTCCAGAGAACGCTTTATGGGTTGAAACAGGCACCGAGAGCTTGGTATGGTAGGTTGAATGGTTTTTTGCTAAGCAAGGGGTTTGTGATGGGACAGTTGATAAGACCCTGTTTCTCCTTAAGCATGGAAATGACCTTTTGATTGTTCAAATTTACGTGGACGACATAATCTTTGGTGGCTCTTCTCATGATCTTGTTGCCAGATTTGCAGATGACATGAGCAGGGAATTTGAGATGTCTATGATGGGCGAGCTGCAGTTTTTCCTAGGACTCCAGATCAAGCAGTGCAAGGACGGGACATTTGTACATCAGGCGAAGTACACCAGGTACATGGTGAAGAAGTTCAGAATGAACGACTCCAAGCCGCTGACTACACCGATGGGTACCACTACGGCTTTGGACGCGGATGAAGATGGCGAACCCGTGGCCCAGAAGGAGTACCGGAGCATGATCGGCTCCCTCCGCTACTTGACGGCTACGAGGCCGGACATATAGTTGAGTGTGTGTCTGTGCGCTCGTTTTCAGGCTTCAACGAGGACTTCACATCGGCAGGCCGTCAAGTGGATTTTCAGGTACTTGAACTACACTCTTGAGTTTGGTCTTTGGTATTCTGCCTCCTCGACACTCAGACTTCACGGGTACTCCGATGTTGATTTTGCTGGGTGTCGATTGGACCGCAAGTCTACCTCTGGGTGTTGCCAGTTTCTTGGTTCTTCTTTGGTCTCTTGGTCATCTTGCAACCAATCCAGTGTAGCCCAGTCCACTACAGAGGCCGAGTATGTAGCTGCCACCAGTTGTTGTTCCTAGCCCCTATAGATGACCTACACTATGAGCAATTTGGTGAGGAGTGCTCCCAGGTTCCACTCTTTTGTGATAGCACCAGTGCCATAAGTGTAGCCAAAAACCCAGCCCTTCACTCCAAAACGAAATACATCGAAGTGAGATACCACTTTCTGAGGGACAATGTTGAGAAAGGAAACATATCCTTGTCCTATGTACCTATCCAAGATCAGCTAGCCGACATATTCACTAAACCACTTGACCAAGTTACCTTCACACGCTTGCGAGGTGAACTTGGAGTGTGTTTTCCTTTCTAGCTGGGTCTTGGAGCTTCTCATGTATATATGTGATATATGTATCATTTGTTGCATTCCATGGATGTATTTTTCTTTTTGTACAAAACCTGGTAGGATAGCCATCTTTGGATCATTTGTGCTAGGATGAGCTTCTCTTATATACTTTGATCACTATGATGTACTATATGTGAGATATGTGTATGCTTTGGGATTGGTGATGTGAATGCTATGCTCTTGATGGTATTGTCATATGTTCGTGATGAGATAGCTTCTTTTTGTTGAAAATGCTAAAAATGCTTCACTCATGAGTAGATACTTGTCTATGCTCACTTTGTGCTCAAATGGTTATATCATGTTTAGTTTGTGCTTGAGTATCATGCTCTCTTTGCTTGGGGTCAAAGACCCATTTGTCACTTGTGCAGGAGCATAAGCTTCTTTTTGCCGCAAAGGCATTTCATGTACCATGTTTAAACTTGAAAATGAAATTGGTGTATGAACTCCCTTATGCTTGAAAAATAAGCTCTTAATCATGCACTAGTAGAAATGTTAATATCTATGACGATTTGGTAGTGACGTTACGTTTATTCGTCATGGAAGTGGTCTCTACCATGATGAATTTTGTAACTTCGTCACAGATAACGAGTGACGGTGCCAAGCCACTCAAAATAATGATGAAACTCAGAGGATGGTCACTGAACAACGAACCTATTTCGTCACAGATGAATTATTCCAGTTCTACCTGTGAGGAACCAATGACGAACGCAAATGGGCGTCACAAAACAACAATGTTATCGTCACAAGACAACTTGAAAAGGAAAACAAGGATCTGGTCCCACATTTAACCACGTGTAATTGTGGGTCCGACCGTGGGTCCTGGTCCCACATACGGTCCCACCTTCCATTCCCACGCATATATAGTTTATTTTATTAAACATATTAAGGGAACGCGTGGCTTTTCTGAAGAACACCAAACAGTTCGGGTTTCTCATTTTGATCCGAAATTTAAATTTGTATCAGGTATTACTCCTTCATGCAAACTCCAAATTTGATGATTTTTTTTTCTAAATTTTTATAAAATCAACCTTTTTCATTTGATGGTAGTTTTTTATATGTTAATTGATACTTCTTAAAATTTTCATATGACACATGTTTTTTTCCAACTAAACAGAGAATATAGAAAACATGTTTTTTGATAACAATTGCAAATGTAATTTCACATTTTTTAATATTATTGTCAACATAAGGTGATGTGAAAATTTGAAGTGTATATGAGTTCGAATATGTTATGAGGTATTCAAATCTCAAAGTTTGACCTAAGTTATAGGAAACTATGTGAGGAATGTATCATTTTGTGAGCAATGTATGATCCTACTTTCTTGAAATCACTTAAATTTTTTATGGCAACATTTTTTCAAGCTTGTACATCCATAAAATGATTCTATGCCAATTTACATAATTTTTGGAGAAATTTTAGGTATTATTATCATTATTTTATAACAAGGTGACTAGTAGAAGTTCGAGTTTTACCTATAAGTCAATTGAATTTTTTGTCAATCTCATAGATGTGGGCTAGAATGGACCATAGACGCCTAAATATAGTTTTTTAAAAAAAATTTAAATCTTTATAGAGGTACATATAGGTCAATTTGGAACTACTTTAGGTAAACATACAAAAATTCATTTATATGATAAAAAATAGCAAATCTACTTGAAAATTCTTGAAACTCCTAAGTGACAACTTATATACATACTATTATATCTAAAAAATATATTTGTACGTATAAGATAATTACTTTTAAGTGTTACTGTACGATGGTGCGATAAATAGAAAAAAGAAAAAGGAAAATGATAAGCAGAAAAGCCCATATCGACCTGAATAGTCCAACTCTTTACGGCCGTCGATGGTCGATCCGATGGTTCTAATCATGTCTCCTTGATATATAAATATAATACAGTTCCCAGTCGAAACTCTACCCCCAACCGCATTCCCCCTCACCCAGCCGCACGCCCGCACACCATGTTCCCCTCCACCGCGTCTCTCTCTACCCCGCCGCCGCAGGCGGACCTCCTTGCCTTGGGCGTCTCCACCCTAACCAGCCACAGATCCTCGCTCTCCTCCACGCGACATCTCCATCCATCCCAGCCTCAGCCCCCCTCCCGACATGTGTAGGGAGATCGGGGACCCCCAACACTCGTCGTCGAGCGCCGCTGCTCCTCGGCGATTCGCCACCTCCGGTGCCTCCCCGCCGTTCCCAGTCGTTCGCGTCGCAAGCCGGGGTGCTGCCAACGCTGCCCGGATCCCGCACAGCATCGTTCTCAGAAATCCCCAACTCGACCTCGCTTCCCTCGGAATCGCCAGCTACCGCGGCCGTCGATCCCGGCCACCTCCGACGATGTTGGTAAGATCCCTGCTCCCTCCTTCTCCCCGTTGCCGCAATTTCCTCTCTCTCTCTCTCTCTCTCTCTCTCTCTCTCTCTCTCGAGCCCATCCATTTCCCTCACCTCTCTCCATCTCGCCCCCTGGTTTGCAGATCCCCGAGACCCACGCCATGAGGGTCCTCTTCTGCATGACCCCCACCACCTCGAAGGTTGCGGTAGCTGCCGGCGACACCAACACGGAGTCCTACGGCTTCAGCTTTGTCGACCTGACGGTCGGGTCTGCGGATCTGGTCCAGTTCCATGTTGGCGGAGCTGCGTCGTCCACGCCGAGTACGACTACGCCGAGCTGCTGCCGAGGAGAACGAAAGGGCTGCCATCCACCTTGCCTTCAACGTGTTCAATGAAATGTCTCATCACGAAAGCAAACCTATAGGTGAGCAGCCAGTCCCAACTGCCATTATTCTCTCCATCTTCTGCTGTCTGGCATGGTGCCGATGAGACCTCTGAAGCCGCCGCTGCCCACCTACTCTGTCCGGCCGTCGAGCCGTGGTTTTTGTGCGGTGACCTCACCAGCATGTTCATCGCTGCATCCCCTTGTCCTCACCGAAAGCATGGCTCATGACCCTGCGCCCACCTTTTTCCCTACCTGAACCCAGCCAAGCGATGGCAATCAAAGCTACTTGTGGCACCTGACCGATCACAAGCCTGAGTGACTCTCTAACCTACTGAACCCATAGTGCTAATTTCTGCTTTTGGAGCCATAGGCCCATGCAATCAGTTGTTACTATTTGTTATTCCTTTTTCCTCTAGCAGAGACCACACGAGATTTTGGTGCTAGCTAGTAATCCAGGCCTCATCCGTGCTAGCTTAAGCTATCTTTCTTACATACAGTTGGAGCTCAAACCTGTAGCACTAGTTTATGTTTTGAGGCCGCATTCACACAAGTAGCTAAACATTGCTTTGGGTGATGCTTCGACTAATGTCGTGTAGGCGGCATTCTGGCTGGTGGCTGCTTTTGTTATAATGCTAGGTGCTCAACGCTATGTTCTGCTTGTGCTTGGTACTCTACTGTTAATCTACTTAGTTTGCATATGCTTGTGTTTCCCCTTGTGATCTAATTATTTGTTTATCTACCACATCTAATTGTATCCCAAGCATGCTCCTGCAGTAGTATAGGTACATGCCCAGATCTCCATTCTCTTTACCCCCTAGTTGAAGTGAAACATTGTTGTTTCGTAAGAGTTTGAATTGAATGCTAATGTGATTTATGACTTTGAAAGCTAATATTTTTGAGCTTATGTGTGCCAAATCATTAAGTTATCCACCTTTGTTTTTTCTTTGCAAGTTCAAATCCACGAGTTCCATCATATGCACTTTCATTCAGAATAGCAGTTCAGCATGGATTGAATTCTTGTAAATGTCAGTTCCATGACTGTTTAGCTAGTCTCATTTGGCCTGTTCCATACCTTTGTTTTGTTCCATGAGTGCTAGTATTTCCTGTACTAGGTGCTACTTGTTCTGATCTAGTATAATTCTCATGTGTCTTGTACCAGATATTGTATTGCCTATAGCGTTTCATGCTTCTGGTAGCTTATTACATATCTATCAGTTCTACCTGTAGCTGCTCTTTTGGTAACTGAATTGAGTTGGTAACTTTTTCCATGTAAAGTTGATATTGCATTATATTTGATGTTACATTAACCTGTTCAAATTTGATACTACTTAGAGCTATTATTTGTTGTTACAGTTTGATAGTAGTCTTCTTTTTGTTGCAAATATTGTTGGCAGTATTTGACATTTTGACAATGTTTTCTTTTCGGGTTGAGGATCATATGCAAGGAGGCCGGAGCTGCTATTGCTGCCCTGGTAAACAATACAACAAGAGTGCCTTTCATTATGCCAGATTGAGTAATTCATTGACCATAGTGGTGTTTCGCCTTTTGCACCTGAAGTGTCTGATGAAATGCCTGTTAGGATTCAGAAACTCATGATGCACTCTTCTCCATTAGTCATAATATAATGCATTTAGATTGTTTGAGCATACTCTACTTGAGATTGTGTAAAAAATCATCAGTCAATTTATAGTATGCCAGATCCTAGTTCTGCATACTCTACTTGTGATTGTGTAAAAAGTCTTGAGAAATATAATCATGAGAACTCTGCATATGTTCATGCATCCTATATGGTTCAGTTAGCTTCCAGCATGCATGATGCAAATGTGTATGCACTAAAATCATAGTTTGGTTAACTTGTTTGTGGGCTTCTTCATGTAAGGAGTTTATGATTGTTTGCAGGTGGAGCAGAGCCTCGATCTCTTTGGAACATAGTTGAAGCTCCTAGAGGTGCTTCTCAGGGTCGGCAAGAATGACAACAAGCTCCTGAATGTGCTAAGTCCCTAAATGTAGTTTTTCAACATGGTTTTTTCACCGTGCACCAGTTTTTATGATTTCCATTTAAACAAGCATGACATGCCCTTTTTTTATTTCAGGATTCATAGAAACTCAAGGAATCAGAGAAGAGTTTGATAGCATAAGAGAGCAAGGTGTAGTGTTTATGGAATGGGTATAAAGCTGAAGATCATGTATTATCTGATTCAATTCCTAGTTGTGTTTTGTGGGAATTGTTTTTTTGAGATTGTATCTGATTTGAAATTTGTGTTCACTGCAATATAAATGGGTTGAAAAATTGTGATGAATGAACTGCGATGGAAAAATACTTGAAATTTGGTGTGCTGATTTTATTTTACATGGGTTGTGTATGTAAAATTTAGTGGGCTGGTCCTGTTGGTTCAAAAAAGGTCACCTTGATGATGATATCATCAATTGCCAAGTCACCTGCCACATCATCATCCACGTAGTAGCTGTGTCATCATCCACGTAGCAGCCATGTCATCATCCATGTCAGCGCCCAGCGTGGCACCGAGCCACGTCAGTGATCAGCGTGGCATCTAGCCACGTCAGCAGCTAGCGTGGCACCGAGCCACATGGCAGTCATTTCCATGACGAAATCAGTGATGATGGTCCTTAGTCATAGAAAACAAGCGGTTGCGTGACGAAAAACATGCTCATCACGGAAAATGAGCCATTCTGTGATGAAATTGACCGATTCGTCACGGTGCGTCAAATGTGACGCGTGTTCTATGACGATTTTAGAATCGTCATAAGTTCGTCACAGATGGTTTTCGATGACAAATTTGGCATGTTCCGTGATGAAAGTGTTTTGTCATTGATGTGAACTTCTGTACCAGTGATGTCTTTATGTTTTGATGTATATATCTTGGGTGCTAAATCGTTGCATGATGTCTACCATGAGAGAAGTCTCATTTTAAGAAGTAGACACATGGCTCGGTGGCTTTGACATGACATATAGTAGCTTATGGGCGTTTGCTATGATCTTGTGATGAGAACCTGTGATCTTGTATGAGCTATGTATGATCTAGTTTATTTTTGCTCAAATTGCCATGGATAGGGCCTTGCTTTTGGCTTTGTCACATGCTTATATGTCTCTACTTTCTTGATGGCAATGCGCTCACTACACCATATCTACTTTGCTTGCTCTATGTCTTATCTGTAGCATTTTGTTGTGCTCTTTGTATATTTGAGAAGCTTGGTAGATTGTATATGCTTCGACATGCATTTTTCATGAAAACAAGGGGGAGAGCTTCATGATACCTTGATTCATGCATTGTCAACAAGGGGGAGAATATGTATGAAAGGGGAGAAGTTGTATGCATTTGTGGAGAAATTTTGTGAAGATTTTGCATGCGGGGAGAAAATTTGAGAAAAGAGGTTGTATTTGCTCAGGGGGAGTTTGCATATGTGCAGGGGGAGCTCCTTTGGTTTTGCCTGAGTTTTGTGCTTTGTGGTGTGCTCCTTTTCGCTTGTTCCTTGGCTTTGGATCACTTGCTTGGAGGTTTGTGTTCGTGGTTCTTTTTCTTTTCTTTTTCTCTATGATGGTTACTATGGGTGTTGTCAGTGCACTCATCAAGGGGGAGATTGAGGACCAGGTGTGTCCGAAGACCAGTGGAGGGTCACTCCTTAGTGATGAGTGATTGACAATGTTGTGTGGATTGATACTTGGCTAAGTGTGCAGGTACAGGTTGCAGCTTGACTCATGTTGGTGCAGGTGAAGAACAAGCGCGAAAGGCCTTAGCCGTGGCGGCCTCCGGGTGGAGAGGAAAGTACGCTTGGTTCAATGGACCCAGTGGCCAATGGGGTCAAGTGCAAGCCGTGCGATGCAAGACTAGCACGTTGAAGTCATGGACATGGGCCGGTGCAAGGTAGCGGATCGAGGCCGATGCTTGCACACGGGGTTTGGTGGTTTGCCCACAAAACCATCGATGGACGGTTTCTTGGTTTGGGCCACAAAACCAAGTCCGGAGGCCCGATGCGACGGAGACGGGGATCCGGGAGTGTCGGGAAGCTTCGAGGCCAGGGGCACGTGGCGTAATCGCGAGGCTTGCGTTGAGGCTAAGCAAGTCCGCGGTGGAAGCGTGTCCACTCGATGAAGACTGGACCATATTGCCCCTGAGGGGTGTGTATTTATATTTGAGTTGTAGGGGTAGCGTGGTCATTTGTCTCCTCCGGTGGACCTCGTATAAGTAGCGAAGAGGTGGATGGCATCTCTCTCTCTTGGACTCTAGGGTTTCCTCCCCCGGTACATCGCACTGGACTGCTTCTTTTCCTCTGCTTTCCTTAGGCTAGATTCTTTTATAGACTCTGACCTCTGGATGTATGGAAGCATTCGGCGTTGCGGTGATCTCCTAGCTCTTGGTGATTTTCGTGTCATTTTCGGGGCTATTTTTGGGGAGTTTCGTTCTTCGCTCGATTCGTGGATTTGAGGGTGTTTTCTCTCGGATTTCTTTGTGGGGATCATGGGTGGGACCTAGTGACGCTTCACATCTCCCCCAAATCTTGTCTCAAGAGCTCAAGTCTTTTGGGAGATCCGGTGATGAGAAGGGAGAGTTGACTTCGCGGGCACGAGCTCGAGCAGTTCTGTTCGGGGGTAGCGGATAGTCCGCAAGGACCTCGTGGACAGTCCGCACATCTTGTGTTCTTCGCAGTTCGTCGTGTGTTCGTGCGAGTTTGTGTTTTGCTCCGTTTCGCCCTTAGGGTTTTGTTGCAGGCGGTTTTGCGGATAGTCCGCCGGTCAGTGACGGACAGTTCGCATGGGCAAGTTTGAGCAGGTGTTTCTGGTGTTTTTGCCGGACGGTCTGCGAAACCTACCCGGCAGTCCGCAACACTGGCGGACGGTCCGCGTGGCTCAGCTGGACAGTCCGATTTTCTCGGTGCGTCTCTGATGGTTCTGTTAGGGTTCTCGGACAGTCCGTCCAAGTGTTGCGCACGGTCCACTCGTACTGCGCGGATAGTCCGCGCCTAGCCTTCGCAGATTTGGCTAAGTGCTTTGGTTCTTGCATTGTGCTTCCATTCTTTGATTCGTGGCTTGTCTCTAGGACTTGTAGGCTTGTGTGTGCCTAGTCTAGAGCTTCTTTGTTGTGTGCGAGTGATCGGAGTGGCAATCGGGGTATAGGCCGAGTTCATCCTTCAGGAATAATTTTTATCGGCTCCCATTCACTCCCCCCTCTCTGGTCGCCTATTCGGTCCTTCAGATAGATCTATCATGATCCATGTATGGGAGCACCGTCACATTGGCCCTCATGTTGTTCACAATACAGGTGAAGCACTAGAACATAGCATCAATCGACTCACCGGGGAGATGAGTGATGTTCTCGTACTCTCTCCGGTGAGTGGCCAATAAACGAGCTTGCGCCTGAGCGTTCCTCAGCTTAACCCAAATCTTGCCAGGCACATCCTCTCCATACACGCGATCGAACTCCACGACACCAAGAGCATGGAATAAGTAATTCACGGCCTTGTTGTTGGCCTCAAACATGTCCCGAGCACTTGGAAGGATGAAACTGTCTGGAATGACATAGTTTGCATTTTGCGTCACATCCCAGATCAGTTGTCCTTTCCCACACAAGAACGCGCCCATGCGTCTCTCCCACATCTGGTATTTCTTCCCATCGAAGTGCGGAGGACCCGACCCCTTTCCGTAGTCACCCATCTTTGGATCTTTGACTGGTTAGATTCAAAAAGATCCGTAACTGGCTCTGATACCAATTGAAGGACCGGATTGGGCGACTAGAGATGGCGAGGGAGTGAATGGGAGCCGATAAAAATTCTTATCGAGAGAGATGACTCCTCTAACGAGATGAACACGACCTCGATCCCGAAATCACTTTCACCACTCTATCCACACGTTTGCCAAGATCACCTAGCCATTGAAGTGCTACTGATCCTAGGAGCAAACCACACTGTGGGACATGGGTACCCTGGCGTCCCCACTGACTAATCTCACGGCCATCCCCGACAAGTGGGTCCGGCCCACTAGAAGACCAACCGACCTGACAGTGGGCCCAACAGACCTGATCTGTGGCCCACACGACCTCCTGAATACCTTATCCGAAACGACTACAAGACTTGGTGTGCAAGACAAGATAGTGGTGGATCCGATAGGCAGTCTGGGATGTATGAAATAGTTGTAATCAACTAGACTTAGGTCTCCTGGTCGTAACCGACCAGGAGTTTGGGCGCCGACCTTGTTCGCTGGCCAATATAAGGCGGGCAGGAAGACCTCATTGTGACATTGCAATCCTCAAGCAATCTACACCAACAACTGTACGTAGGATTTTACTCTCCAGAGGCCCGAACCAGTATAAACTTGCAGTATTCTGTGTGCTTTCGCATAACCATCAAGCGCTTTGCTCTAGATTACCCCCATCCGAATCTAAACTACCGGGGTTGACCCCCCTGTGGACTGTGCGGATCTAAACTTCTGATAGTTGGCGCGCCAAGTAGGGGCAGATCGAGTGTTCTCCGTGCGACTTCGATGGCTTCGTTCAACGGCGTCATCTTCCCCGCCAGCATGGCAGACTTCCTCGCCAAACCCGTTGACATCAGCTTCGACTCCATGCTGTCGAGATCCATCGCTCCAGCCACCAGCCAAGTCGTCCTCGACTACGCCGCGGTCAAACCCGTTCAGCAGGTCGAATCCGGCTTGCTGACAAAAACCCACCCACCCACACCTCGTGATATCGTCGCGGGCTCGACCGTGTCACAACCATGCTTGTGGACACAATCAAGATCTGCGAAAGCGTCCAGCACTCTAGCAGTCCACTCCGACTCCAACTCGCATGCCACTTGGCTTGCGCAGCTCAGCCCGTCTGGTCTCCGACCACATGAGGAAGAAGATCCAGATCCAATCTAGGTCGGACTCGACTACCCCATAGGCTACGGTCTGTGGGCATCGCAGGGACCTCACAGATGATCCCTGCCCTCTCCAGAAGAAAGCCAAGCACACTACCCGCCAGTGTCGTGCTTTGAAGAAGCTCCACCGACCTACACATCCTGCAGCGACTCCAGGTCGCCCGATCCATCCACTCGCGCAGTCTCTGGATTGTGGCGAGTTTCATGTCGCCCGTGTCATCCTCACGCCTAACACTTATGGCGACGAGGTCTTGGCACGTCACGGTATCTCCAATCGCGAGGTCCTCGTGTCTCAGCGGATGTGCCATCCCAGTCTGGTGGAACCGACACTAAACGTCTACAACGCAAAGCTGACAACACCAATCGAGCCTTCCGCCGCCAGGACGAGGCCGATCCTGCCAATGCAGCAGCTCAGGCTACCGCAGCTGCAGCAGCCGGTGGCCAGGTGCCACAAAACAACACACAGAACAACCACGCTGGCCCACCCCCAGTGGGTCAAGGCGTGGTCCAGCAACAGGAGCAACTACAGATGCCACCTCCTCGAGGCCGCATGCGTGCACGCGACCTGCGCAGGGACTTTGAAGAAGCTGGCCATGAGGTCTACAGCTCCCCCAAGCCAACTTGGGGGCAAGTTTGGCGGAGATCCAACAAATGGGGCATACCCCGCAAATGCGGTGAGCTATCGCTAAGATCAGGGTCGCCATGGCCCAGGTCGAGGAAAGAAGCCAAGGCTACAGCAGGTCGGCGTGCACCGCACACTCAAGGAGTAGGTCGGTGCGGGACCAGAACAACAACAACGCCAGGCAAGCCCCTCAGCACCCCGCTGCCGAGGGAGGTGGAGAGAACGACGTGGTGCAGCAACCCAACCCAAGACCTCAAGATGGAGGACCTCAAGCTGCAGGGAACGTGCCGATCCAGGTCACACAGGCTCCTTCAGCCAACCTGCAGCAGCCATGACGCGATGAGCACGGGATCTAGTGCCGTGCAAACTACGACCGCATCAATGGTCGCCGATACCTTGTTGATGCCAATAACCCGCTGCAAGCAACCGACCTCCGTGCGATGCACGATGCAGAGCTTCAACACCATGCCAACTATGACCAGGTCAATGGCGCACCCGACAACCTGTACGTTGTCCCCTCGAGACCTTGTGCAGTCGACCAGCTAGGCTCCAGCAACGTCAACAACTTTGCAGCCTTCTCTCTACGTCTCTCGAAGTTGAGCTATCCTAAGGAGTTCAAGCCCAACATCGACAAGTACGACGGTCGCTCCGACCCGAGTATCTGGCTCAAGATGTACACCATTGCTGCTCAGGCAGCGAGAGGCAATGAAGACCACATGGCGGGCTACTTCCCCTTGGCGATGGGCAAAGTGCCACCCTTGTGGCTCAACAACTTACCAGATGACTGCATCTCATCCTGGGCAAGTTTGTCACAGTTGTTCACCACGAACTACCAGGCGACCTACAATCGACCCGGCAACACGCATCAGCTCACAAGGCTGACCATGAAGACTGGTGAAACCCTCCGGGACTACACCAATCGATTCTTCGAGAACCGCAACGAGCACGCTGGAGTCAAGGACGACGACGTCATCGACGCGTACAAGAAAGGTGTCACCAACATTAAGCTGTTCGAGAAGATCCACGAGACAGGAGCCAAGACCACCACCGACCTCATGGCATACGTCGACAAAGCTCGTGGATACTCAAGATGCGGTGGTCCACGACTTCAAGGGGATCAAAACCGATGAGATGTCCGGGGCCCTGGCCTCTGACAGTGCTGGAAAGTAGCGCAAGCGCTCCAATGAGGTCTTAATGGCCAACTCCAGCTTCATGTACGCTGAGTTTCATTCAACTCTCGATGACGTGTGCCAGTTCCACCATGGAGCCAAGCACTCTATGCGTGATTTCATAGAGCTCAAATGCGCCCTTGGCGTGCCAGAGGAGCCCAAGCGAGCAAAGAAGGCCAACAGCAATGACAACCGCTACAACAATCGGCGCTGCGACAACCAGAACTGTCGACATGATTGGTGTGATCACCGGGACAGACGACCTTATCGGCGGGACGATCGTCGTGATGACAGAGACCGCCGCGATGATCATCACGACAACCGCCACGATGATCGTCGTGACGACCGCAGAGACAACCGCAACAACGACCGTCGCAATGACGATGACCGGCGCAAGGAAAGGACACCACCACCTCCGGTGGCAACCCTAACGGTGCCTACTAGGCACCCAATAGGGAAATCAACTTCATCGTGGGAGGTCGCAGGGCCACTCAATCCCACAGACAACAACGCGCTAGAGCTCTAGAGATCGGGCTCGTTAACACAGAAGCTCCGAAACCCCTGAGATGGTCGGAGTACCCCATAACCTTCTCTAGGGAAGATCATTGGGTGCACATACCAGACCCCGGGACCTACCCGCTGGTAGTCATCCCTACATTGGATGGAGCTGTGCTCCCCAAGATGCTCATTGACGGAGGCGACAACCTCAACATCATATTCACTGAGACGCTGAAGAAGATGAAGTTCGACTTCAGCAAGATGACAGCCTGTGACGAACCCTTCTACAGGGTCGTGCCTGGCAAGGCAGCATATCCTCTGGGACGTGTCTGCCTCCCAGTCACCTTTGGAACAGAAGCCAACTACCGCACAGAGTGGCTAATGTTCGAGGTCGCGGACTTCCGCTCCTCCTACCATGCCATCCTGGGTCTGCGATGCTGGCTCGGTTCATAGCCATTCCGCATCACACGTACCTCATCATGAAGATGCCAGCGCCCAATGGAATCCTTTTTGTCTACGGGAACATCATGGTCTCCTACAGATACGAGGACGAGACTATCGACCTCGCCTCGACGTCTACCTATGTAGCAGCTGCTTCGATCATGGTCGCTGAGGCCACCAAAGCCGACACCACAACGCTCACGGTGCCTGAGCAAAAGCACACCCCAACTGCCTTGGATGCTTATCCAGCAGTGAAGAAAGTTTGCCTCGACTTGCCCGAGGCAACCAAGGAAGTCACCATCGGGGCCAACCTGGCCCCGAAATAGGAAGTCGCACTCACCAGCTTCCTCCGGTACAACGCTGACATATTCGCATGGAGTCCATCTGATATGCTTGGTGTCCCAAGGAGTCTGGCCGAGCACTCCCTCGATGTAAGGAAGACCACAAGACCTGTCAAGCAGAAGCTTCGTCGCTTAACGAAGGATCGAAGGGAGGCCATAGGGGTAGAAGTCTGCAAGCTCTCTGCAGGATTCATCCGTGAATGTAAACACCTGGTTTGGTTAGCCAACCTGGTGCTTGTACCCAAGAAAACTGGTGGATTAAGGATGTGTATCGATTACACCGACCTCAACAAGCACTACCCTAAAGATCCATTCCCTCTTCCATGTATCGACCAAGTCATGGACTCCACGGCCGGCAGCACCCTGTTGTGCTTCCTCGACTGCTATTCGAGGTATCACCAGACACCCTCGAATCCTGATGACCAAGACAAAACATCGTTCATAACGCCCGACAGCATCTATTGCTACAAAGTCATGACCTTTGGCCTGAAAAACGCTGGTGCCACGTAGCAGAAGGCGATCCATAGGTGCCAGGCATCTCAACTCCATGAAAATGTGGAAGCCTACGTCGACGATGTGGTCATCAAGACCAAGATCGAGGAGAACCTCATCGCCGACCTCAAGGAGACCTTCACCAACCTTTGCACCTACCAATGGAAGCTGAATCCGACCAAGTGTGTCTTCGGTGTCCCCTCCGGGTTGCTCCTGGGCTTCATGGTCGGGAACCGAGGCATTGAAGCCAACCCCGCGAAGATCGACACGATATGCAACATGGCCCAACCATATTGCAAGAAGGACGTCATGAAGCTCACCGACATGATGGCGTCTCTAGGTCGTTTCATCAGCAAGCTCGGAGAAAAAGGCCTGCCCTTCTTCAAGCTATTGAAGAAGGCTGATAAGTTTGTGTGGGATGATGAAGCTCAGCAAGCCTTTGACAAGCTCAAGGAGTCTATCACCTCACCACCAATCATGACGCCACCCAAGACGAAGGAAACACTCCTCCTCTACATCTCTAGAACCACTAATGTGGTCAACACCGTCCTCGTGGCAGAACGAGCAGAAGAAGGGCAGGCCTATCCTGTCCAACGACCTGCTTACTATGTGAGCGAGGTCCTAGCCGACGCTAAAACACGCTACTCCCAGCCTCAGAAGTTGCTCTATGCGCTTTTGATCACATCAAGGAAGCTCCGGCACTACTTTCAAGCTCACTCCATCAAGGTGCCATCAGCCTTCCCACTAGGGGATATTCTTCACAACCAAGACGCCAATGGCTGCATCAAGTGGTTAGTTGAGCTTCGCAAGTTTGACCTTGAATTCTACCCTAGGCAGTCTATCTAGTCTCAGATCCTCGCTGACTTTGTTTCTGAGTGGACGGAAATCCAGATCGTTCTGCCCATAGAACAACCTGAGCACTAGATCATGTACTTCAGCGGCGCACTCAACCTTGAGGGCGCTAGTGCTGGTGTGCTGTTCATCTCGCCTAAAGGTGATTAGCTCAAGTATGTGCTTTAGAAGATGACTGGTTCCGATCGGTGTGTTCGTTCAAGACCTGCGCAAGTCGTCGATCAAGATCCTGGACCCAGACAACCTAGTTCTAGAGCAAACAGACCTAGTGCCTGCACCTCCCCAAGATGTGCTCATGGCAGATGCAGAACATGATTGGTGCTAGCCTTTCCTAGACTTCCTGGTCCACCAGTTGGTTCCAGATGATAAAGTACAATGAGAAAGGATCACGCGACATGGTGCCAACTACGTCATGATTGGAGAACAGCTCCACCGCAAAGCAGCCTCTACTGGTGTGCTGATGAAGTGCATCTTGCAATCAGAAGGTCTTCAGCTCTTAGCTGAGATTCATGGCGGTGAGTGTGGCTATCACGCAGCTTCTGCCAATCTGGTCGGCATGGTGTACCGATCTGGTTTCTACTGGGCCACGGCCATGAGTGATGCCAAAGACCTCGTCAAGAGGTGCAAAGGATGCCAATTATTTGCCAAACAGCAGCATCTACTCGCTCAGGTCCTGCGCACGATTCCCTCGTCATGGCCCTTTGCCATGTGCGGTTTGGACTCTATAGGTCCATTCAAAACCGCCCCCTGCGGCTACAAGCACATCCTTGTTGCTGTAGATAAACGTCTAGTACTCATCTGTCACTCACCCCAGGTGCAACGGCCAAGTCGAGCATGCCAACAGCATGGTTCTACAAGCTCTGAAGGATCACATCTATGATGCCGGCACCAATTATGCTACCCGCTGGCTAGCTGAACTCTTCCACATGTGATCTAGGGTGTCAGGACTCAGGCAAGTTCAGTTACCGGCTTCTCACCCTTCTTCCTAGTCTACGGATCGGAAGCCGTCCTCCCCGCTGACATAGTGTTTGGTGCACCTCGCATTCAGCACTATAATGAAGGCGAAGCAGAGCAGACGGGTCGAGTCGACGTCGACAACCTTGAAGAAAACAGAGTGGCGGCCGTAATGCGGTAGGCGCACCATGACCAGCAGTTACGCTGCTATCATGATCGCAATGTCAAGGAGTGGTCCTTCAACGTCGGCAACCTGGTCCTGCGAAGGATCCAGAAGACCGACGGGATGCACAAGCTATCGGCCCCATGGGAGGGTCCCTTCATCGTCACGGAAGTCATCAGCCCATCGACCTATCGTCTCTAGTAGGGCGACGGTCAAGGGGTTCCAAACCCCTGGAATGTGGAGCATCTGCGACGATTCTATCCGTAGAATATGTATAATACTAAGATATGTGTTGTTTACTATTATTAAAGTTAGTTCAATAAAGTTTTGTTTTTAGACAGTTTTTTGTCGACCTTTGAAAATTGTTGTCCTTCTCTCTGTGTGTTGTGTTGATTGCCTCCCCCTCGACATGCTCGGGGGCTAGGCCTTGCCAACTACGGGGTCGTAAGACCTGAGGGTACACGTTTTTCCTCCCCCTCGACATGCTTGGGGGCTTGGCCTTGCCAACTAAAGGGTCACGAGACCCGAGGCTCTTTTTCTACCTTTTGGATTGACTTGTCTATTATTTGTTCACCCTTGATTGTGAGGTTGCCAAACCTGGGTCCCTGACACCGTTCACACGCTGATCATATCGTAAGTCTCCCCACTGAGCTGTATGGTTGGAAAGCCATCCTCTCTGTGAGTAGTGGTTAGTGTTGGGGACACAAAAAACCCCCAAACAGAGATAGGATTACTCAACAAACAATTCACAATCAACACGATCAAATCAGTTGCATTAAAGAATTAGCTTTCCTCAACACTTTACACACTAGACTTTCCAAAATCGCGACCCCTTTACAATGAGGAGGGGGCCTCCTTTTATAGTGCCAAATGACTAAATTTCCATTCCACGTACGCCCTCGAAACCCTAATACCTAACAAGAATACATGGGGGCAAACTTGGTTTTTTACATATATTGCGGATTTGACGCCGTAGTTCGCAGAGCGTAGGTTGCGCCGGAGACAGCGGAGCGGAAGATGCGCCGCGAGAACCGGAGACAGTTCCGTGTTGGAACAGCTTTTGACTGAGTCTTCTTGCTTGAAACCTTGAGAAGCCCCGAGCTTCGCCAACTTGTTCCTCCCGACACTTCATTTTCGGCGCGACACAGAGCTTCGGAATCTTGGGAACGGAGAGCTGCGAACTGACCCGGCTTTAAGGCGAAGCCAAGACCTCTGTTCCTTGCTGTTATCGATCGGGAGCTCTGGGATGTTTCCTGAAATGACACATCTTGCCACGGTGTTAAATCTTGCAACTGCCTGATATATGGAAAAGATGCCGGAGCCCAGACTTCCTAACTATTCCTGAAAGAGAAACCATTAAAGCTATACGTTCGTAGAGTAAAACAACCACCCCGGAGCCCAACTTCCTTCTCCTGCTGGCTCTTTGAGCTTACGGGCGTGAGACAACTTCTAGTTTCAATGAAAACGCTAGTGAAGCCCACAACCTTTATTTCGCCTAGAACAGATCCGAAGCCCAGTAGTTTATTTAGCTTTTGGCAAACCCCCGTTGCCCATAGGTGAGGTTTTCTACAGCCCCAACAATAGCCCCTCGAGGAGAAGTGTTTGAACAACGAGATTTAACCTTCTCCTCGACTTCGTGATTTTGATGAAGAAAACGTCACCTTCGGCTCCGGGGAGTTTGCTGGTTTAGGAGCCTTTGGCTTCGCTTTGATTTCTTTTCCTGAAGACTACAGTGAAACCGCTCCTTCCCGAGGCGTCTGTTCGTATTCCGAGACCGTTGCACCTCTTCTCTCTCCTCGGGCTATATAAGGGGGGTCGGGGGTCCCCTGTTTTTCTTAGTTGCGCCGAAGCCAAGCCTCTATCCTACTTTTGCTTCTGTTGATTTAGGATTCGTGCTCGCTGCGTGATTTCACCCGAGCTGTGACGCTTGTTTCTTTTGCGGAGCTCAAACTATTTCACTCACTCTGGCCCGTAGGAGACAAACCGCGCGGCCAATGACTGAGGAAGAAATAGCTGCTTCAGCTGCGCCAGCCGAAGCCCCAGAAGAGCCGGCTGGAGATATAGTTGATTACGAGCCGTCGCCCTCGGCCAATGGGAAGGAGATCGATGTGGGTGAAGATATTTCTAGAGTGGAAGCTTCGCCATCTGAGCTGATGGCTGGGAGGGAGTCCAAAACTCCATCTTTTGCCCTCGAAGCTTCTCTAGTTTCTGAAAATTTGATCAAGTATTATGAGGAGAAGGGGTTTTCCCCAAGGGGGTTGCTCGTCATCCAGAGGGTGAGATAATTCCGGAGCCTAAAGCTGGCGAAGCTGTGGTTTTCCGTGACTTCTTCAACGCCGGTCTACGCTTTCCTTGTTCTCGGCGTCTACCTGAAATCCTTGATCGGTACAGTGTCAAGTTGCACCAACTGACGCCGAATGCGTTTCTGCAATTGTCTAAGTTGTTTTTTGCTGTGCGCTCTTGTGACAGCCGTGTGGATACCGAAGCCTTTGTTCGGTTCTACGAGCTTCATGTCCAAAACCAAAATTTCCGGGTGGATGGCGATCCCGCTATTTATGAAAATCATTTTGGGTGCATCACTTTTATGACCCGGAGGAGGAATACCAAGAAGGATATAGAGAGAGTGGAGCTCAGCCCTGCCCACAAGAACAAATGGGACGATGATTGGTTGAACTACTGGTTCTACGTGAAGGTCGATATGCCCTGCGGCTCCGATGGTGCTGCGTATTATCCCTTCAGCATCACAACAATGACTCCTTTGAGTTATGTGACAGGCCCTAACTTCATGAAGACCAGGGGTTTTAAAGATTGTGAAAAAGCCTTTCTTTTGGCTTCGCAGTTTCTTCCTGGTCGTGATATCGCTGAAGAATTTGTCGCTACCGATATTTGGCCTCTCTCCGCCGCCTGGAGTCCTAAGGAGGTTAAGTGGCCGACAGTTGATTGGTTCTCGAAGGCTATTCCTTTCCCTCGCTTCGGGCTGAAGATGCCTGAAGGAAAGAATGCTCACGAATTCATGGGCGAAGTGGAGCACCGGGTGGTGGACCTACTCGGTCCTTACACCGAGGCGGAGTACCAAGCTTCGCGAAGGCTACCTACTGGGGGTCGTCGCGTGAACCGTATTTTTTCTGAGCTTGGTGTTGAAGTGGAGGACCGCGCGAAGCCCAAGGCTTCTTCTAAGCGCGCCCGTGATTCGACTCAGACCGCGCCTAAGATAGATAACGCAAAGAAGAAGAAGAAATCTGTGAATTCGCCGGAGGCGTCTGGCGAAGCCGCTGCTGCTGACTTACGGAAGCCTGCAGCTCCGCTGTCTTCTTCGAAGACAAGTCAACTTGAACGTGCTAAGAAAAAGCAAGTTGCGACACAAGAGAAGGGTCCCTCTGTTGAGAAGGTGGCGAAGCCCGGCCTTCGTCTCAAAAAGGCTGGCTCAAAACCTAGGGAGCAATGCCGCATAGTGAACATCCTTGGGTCCTCTGACACCCTAGAATTTCTTGACTCGGGGGCTGCAGATGCCGGGAACAAACAACGCCCAGCTGAAGGACCGATTAGGCGAACCAGAGAGGGGGGCGTGAATGGGAGCCGATAAAAATTCTTCTCGAAGGAGATGAGAACTCCAACAAGACGAACACGGCTTCCAACTCAAGTCTCCGACCCAACTACCCAAGTTGGCCAAGACCACGCAGCCACTAAAGTGCTACTGGTCCTAGGAACCAACACTCAACCCTCCGAGCCAGAACTCACCAAAACACACAGCGGAAACTTGCACGGCTTGCTGCCTGTGCTACACCGGTCAGACCGATGACCTGCGCCGGTCAGACCGGTGACACCGGTCAAACCGGTGGACAGAGCCGGTCAGGCCGGTGGCTACAGCAGCCGCACAGCAAACGTTCCAGGAAGCCTCAGTGACTCCTCTAGGCCCTGGAACAAAAACCACCTTCGAAACACAACCTGGAAGGAAGAAGAACCCCTCACAAAACCTAGCAAAACAACTCCAAACACACCAAGAACTGATCAGCAGGACCACGGGACAAAACCACACGGACAAGGCTATTCCCCGAGACAAAAACCCACCAAGGGCTAGCACCGGTCAAAGTGGTCAAGAGCACCGGTCAGACCGGTCGCGCCTGGGCAGCTCGGGATGAACAGCGCCCGCGACTCAACTCCCCCAAATCCAACTCCCGATCTCCCGATTCGCTCCACGGTTTTGCACAAGACTTTGGGGATAGTAGGAACACCTCATGGGTACTCCATAGCCAAGATTTGGTCCACCAAAACTTGTCAAATCAAGAGGAATCGAAGAAATCCCACCAAGAACGCCTCTAACCCTAGAGCCACAAAAACCCCAAAATCGAGCCCCTTTGCTCACGGATTTGGAAGGGGAATCAAAGGAAAAAGAACCACGAAGGGTTCATGCATACATCCCCCACCAAATCCCATAGAGAAAGGCCTCAAAATCGCTTCAAGAAAATCGCCAAGAAAGGGCTCCGAAAATCACCAAAAAGGAGAAACGGGAAAGACACATCCAAGCCTTGAGGAACCACGCCGAATCATCTATACATACCAAAGAGGTTCATACAAGGTCTAGCTTGCCGCCCGATCATCCTTCCCTCTCACAAGATCTCACCATGAAGCTCTCAAGCTAGTCCTACGAAAATCCTAAGAAAAAGGAAGGAAAATAGGAAAACCAAATGAGCTAGGGTTCCAAGAGATGGCTGCCATCCTCTCACCACTTGGGTTATATGGAGGCAACCGAAAGACGAAAATACCCTTGCTAGCTAACTAGGGATACATGCCCCTCGAGGGCGAAATTGGAAGTCTTTGTCTTCGCATCATCGGACGGATGCCCAGCGACCGCAAACTTGCTTAGCCTCGACGCAAGCCTTACGATCCCGACGCGTGTCCTCCGCTTCGAAGATTCCGGACTGCGTTGTCGCACACCGGTCAGACCGGTGCTCCTCACCGGTCAGACCGGTGCTCCTCACCGGTCAGACCGGTCAGACCCACCGGTCAGACCGGTCTGGAGCTGCTGCACCTCCGTCTTCGGTTCTTCGGTCTTGGCTTTGTGGATCAACCAAGGAACCCAGTGGTTTTCTGGTGAACCACCGAAAACCCCGCGAACTCGGTGTAGCCTCCGCCAATCACCACTCATGACTCGGCTCCCACGTAGTCCCGGCTCGACCTTGGTTTTGAGGCTCAACCAAGAAACCGTCCATGACTTCATCCTGCCGTTCTTGCCACCATGCGGCCCGCACTTGACCCCGCTGGCCACCGGGTCCCTCGAACCAAGCCTACTTGTCTTCTCCACACCTAGAGGCCTCACCGGCAACGACCTTTCGCGCTTGTTCTTCACCTACACCTGCTCCAGTCAAGCCGCAACCTGCACCTGCAATACTTAGCCAAGAATCAGTCCACACCACGTTGTCAATCACTCATCACACCAGGAAGCGACCATCCACCGGTCCTCGAACCACACCTGGGTCTCAATCTCCCCCTTGATGAGTGCATTGACAACACACACGTTTTGGTAACCAAGAGAAAAGGAAAAGAAAAGAAACGACTAAAAGAAACTCCAACAAGCGATCGAAAGCCAAAGAAAAGGCAAAGAGCAAGATCACTTGAAGAAGACAAGTCTCGGACCCCTTAGGCAAGGGCAACGGCTCGACACATCCAAGACAAAACATGCTCAAGCAAAGAGCACAAACCATCAAACCAAAGCTCAAAAACCACAAAGAGCTCCCCCTGAACCAATGCAACTCCCCCTGGACAAATGCATGCGAACCACTTCACGAAACAGAGCAGCTGCAACAGCTCAGCTCTGACCGGTCAGACCGGCCAACACCACCAGTCAGACCGGTGCTCAACATATGAACAGGACCAGCACTCTGACCGGTCAGACCGGTGACCTCAACCGGTCAGACCGGTGCACAACAGAGCCCAAAAATGGCTCGAAACCACCTGAAAACCTTCCAAATGCATTCAGTAGGCCAAAACATGCTCAAACTTCTCCCCCTTGTTGACAATGCATGAATCAAGCTAAAAATGCAAAAAATGCAACCTAGAGCTTCTCAAATAGACAAAATTCAACATAGGATGCTACACATGTCCAACCGAGCAAGTTAGATACTCTATAGCTTCGTAATGACATAAACTTCATGATCACCAAGTTTCACAACCATTGGCCGAAGCTAAGATAGAATTTAGCAATTTTGCGAAAAATCACCCTCTCATGAGCAAAGTCCTAAACATGAGCAAAACATGTCAAAATGGCAAAGCCATACAAACTTCATGCTAGGACAACCATTCTAAGCATAAGACCATCATAAACACCCACAAGCACCTCATGTCATGTCAAAGCCACCGAGCCATGTGCCTACTTCTATATATGAGACTTCTCATTGGTAGGCATCATGCAACGATTTAGCACCCAAAGCAAATTAAAATTAGCACATATGACATGGGAGCACATTTATCAAGCAATTTACATTTCATTTTCAGATTTATAATTGGTACATGAAATGTCTTTGCGACAAGAAGGAACTTATGCCCCTCCACAAGATGAAGCATGGGGGCTAAACATTCATGATGACAAATGAGCCTTTGGCCCCATATGATCAAAATAAGCTATCCAACCACAAATTAAGCATAGCCAAGCCACAAAAACATGTCAAGATCATGTAAAGGCATTTACTCACAAGAGAGCATACATATGAAATTTTCAAAAACATAGCCATCAACCATGGATACAAACCAAGATTATCAAGAGCTAAGCCAAACTAACCATAGCTTACCAAATTAGCTCACAAAAACATATATATCATTCCATGGTGAACAATGTATATAGGAGAAGCCTTTCCTAAACAATGCATATGATACAAAATGCATGCAACCTAAGATACAAAGATGCCTATACATCATGTTACATATGCCATGCCAAATGCAAGAAATGAACAAAGGAAAGCTATACATATGCTACAAAGGAGCTCCCACACGCCAACTCAAGAAATCAAACAAACACCAAGCTCCCCCCGCAAACGAGTGAAAGTTGCTTGATCTAGGGGTTTGGTGAAAATATCGGCTAGTTGTTCATGTGTGGGTACATGGATCAAAGCTATCTTCCCTTTCTCTACGTTGTCTCTCAGAAAATGATACCTCACTTCTATGTGCTTGGTTTTGGAATGGAGCACTGGGTTCTTTGCAACGCTTATGGCACTGGTGCTATCACATTGAAGTGGGACATGGGTATACTCCTCACCAAAGTCACTCATGGTGTATGTGATCCAAAGGAGCTGAGAGCAACAACTAGCTGCGGCCACATACTCTGCCTCGGTAGTGGATTGAGCAACACTCGACTGTTTGCGGGAAGACCAAGACACCAAAGAAGAACCCAAGAACTGGCAAGTCCCAGAGGTGGACTTCCTATCCAACCGACACCCGGCAAAATCCGCGTCTGAAAAACCATGAAGCACCAAAGAAGAAGACGCAGAGTACCAAAGGCCGAAGTCGGGAGTGTGTCGCAAATACCTGCAAATGCGCTTGACTGCTTGCCGATGCGAAGTCCTCGGAGAAGCTTGAAAACGAGCGCACAGACACACCGAGAATTGAATGTCCGGCCTCGTCGCCGTCAAGTAGAGGAGTGACCCGATCATGCTCCGGTACTCCTTCTGGTCCACGTGTTCACCTTCCTCGTCCGCATCAAGAGCTGTAGTTGTACTCATAGGCGTCGCCATGGCCTTGGAGTCCTCCATCTTAAACTTCCTCACAATGTCCTTGGTGTATTTAGCTTGGTGCACAAATGTTCCTTCCTTTGATTGCTTGATTTGTAGCCCGAGGAAGAACTGCAACTCGCCCATCATGCTCATCTCAAATTCCCTGCTCATGTCTTCTGCAAACCATGCAACAAGAGAGTTAGACGAGCCACCAAAGACAATATCATCCACGTATACCTGCACAATCAGGATATCTCTGCCCTGCCTGAGGAGAAACAAGGTCTGGTCGACCTTCCCCATCTCAAACCCTCTCTCAAACAGGAACCCCCTCAACCTACCATACCAAGCTCTAGGCGCCTGCTTCAACCCATACAGCGCCTTCCTCAACTTGTACACCCGGTGGGGGTACTTCTCACTCTCAAACCCCGGTGGTTGCCTCACGTACACCTCTTCCTCCAACACACCGTTTAGGAAAGCACTCTTCACATCCATCTGGTACAACTTGAACCCTTTAGCCACGGAAAAGGCTAGAAGGATCCTGATCGCCTCCAAACGAGCTACAGGAGCAAAAGTCTCCTCGTAGTCGATCCCCTCTTTCTGACTGTACCCCTGAGCAACAAGTCTCGACTTGTTCCTCACCACTTCTCCTTTCTCTCCCTCTTTATTTTTCCACACCCATTTTGTCCCAATCAGCTTACACCCTGGGGGAGGGTCAACCAACACCCAAACTTGGTTCCTCTCAAAATTCTCCAACTCCTCATGCATCGAGTTAACCCAATTATGATCAGATAACGCGTGTCCAATGTCTTTGGGCTCAAAGGTGGCAACAAAAGCAGCATGAGCGAAATGAGAATTGTTCCAAACCCTCGACCGTGTAGTACGTTCATTCATGTCGCCGATGATTCTCGAAGCTGGGTGATCCACTTGCACTCGCCGGGGAGGTTCTCGCCTTGATGCTACCTTCCCCTCAACAGCAGCTTCGCCTTGATCTGGGTTTGTCGTTGTAGGTGTCGGAGAGGGTCCATTCTCGATCGTCATCGAAGTAGTAGGTACATGTTCAGCCGCGGGCATCACACCGCCATCTTCATCATCTCCATGTTCATGCTCCTCCTCCTGAAAGATCTCCTCGCCAAGTTCGTCATCACCTGCACACTCAAAAACAAGCTGACTACGTGGCTGTGTCTCGTCGAAGGTTACCTCGCAAGTCTCCATGATTTGGTTAGTTTCAAGATTGAGCACACGAAATGCTCTAGAATGAGATGCATAACCAAAGAAAATGCCATCGACAGACCTAGCCTCGAACTTGTCCAACTTCTTCCCTTTCTTCAGAATGATGCATTTACAACCAAAGACATGGAAGTGACTCACCTAGGGTGTGCGACCGTGCATCAACTCGTAACAGGTTTTCTTCTTATGGACCCTGAGGAAGATCCTGTTCGACACATAGCACGCGGTATTGACCGCCTCAGCCCAGAACCTTCTCGGAGTCCTATGCTCGTCGAGCATCGTCCGAGCCATCTCGCACAAGGTCCACTACGCCATTCTGGGGAGGCGTATACAGACTCGAAAACTGATGTTCAAGACCCAAGTCATGGCAAAAGGTTTCGAAGCGAGAGTTTTTGAATTCCGAGCCATTGTCACTGCGGATCGCTCGTATGGCATCTCCGTGCCTCTCGTTTCTTAACCTCAAGACAAGATCTCGAACAAAACCAAACGTCTCCCCTTTCTCCTCAAGAAAGAACACCCACGCATACCGAGAGTAGTCGTCCACCACAACAAGGACATACCACTTCCCACCCGCAGATCGCACACGAGCTGGGCCAACAAGGTCCATATGGAGCAGCTCGCATGGACGCTTAGTCATCACATCGGTGAGAGGCGGGTGAGAAGAGGCTACCATCTTGGCATGCCTACACGGCGCACAAACCAACTCTTTCTCAAACCTCAACCGTGGCAATCCTCGGACCAAATTGAGTTTACTCAAGCGAGACAAAAGGTCAAAGCTCAAGTGACCCAACTTCCTATGCCACTTCCACAACTCACTCGAAGAACCAGCCAAAAAGCAACGTTCCACACCAGAAGACTGAGAGAAATCAGCTCGGAACACTTGACCCTCGGGAACGACCATGCAAACAAGATCCCCCCGAGAATCTAAAATCCGAGAACCACCAGGTCGAAACAACACCTCAAAGCCCTCATCCAACAACTGGGACACAAAAAGCAAATTGTATCCAAGCGATTGAACAAGAGCAACACGCCTGAGAGTGATCTTGTCACTTACCTTAATCTCACCTTCTGACAGCACACGCCCTCGCCCATTGTCCCCAAAGGTGATGTACTTCTTTGTCACCACCGGGACGAGACTTGAGAACCACCCCTTGTCTCCGGTCATATGCCTCGAGCAACCGGAGTCAATCAACCAAATGTTCTTCAAGTCTCCCACCTGAAATTCAAAAGCGAGCACGTGAGTGAACAAACGACTCAGCACTGGGGTTAGTACCAAAAGAGTAAAACCAGTGCCGAGCCATTTGCTCCAAAGTGGGGTTAGCACAAACCAAATCATCACGCCTATCAAAGCTACCACCACGAACACCACTACGGTAACCACCACGAGGGAACCAACCCTCTCTAGCTGGAGGAGGACGAAAGCCACGAAAGGAAAACCGTGGACCGTTCCTCCTCTCCATCTCAAAGCTACGACTCCTCCCATCCTCTTATTGAGCACGAGGTGGAGAACGCCTAGCAAACTGACCACCTGCAAACTTTCCAGACCAACCACCAGAACCACGACCTCCAGAACCAAACCGAGCATCCTCACGAGCACGAAACCCGACTCGCTGTCTGCCCAGACCTGCACCGGTCTGACCGGTGTAGCTCGACCAGCAGCAGCACCTGCAGCCTTCCGGTCTCCCCAAGCCGGAATCGTCCTCACACTTGCCTTGGCCCTGGGCATCTGCATACGAGGCTCAGGTACACCATTAGAGGGGTGGTACCTGTCCTTGTTAGCCCACTCTCTAGCCATTCTCTCCTCACGCTTCCTCTTGAAGCAAAACTCAGCCTTATGACCATCTCTCCCACAATACCCACAATGGACCTTTATGGGCTGTGGCTTAGGCTTTGGCTTGGGTTGGGGCTGCCCACTCGGCTTCTCACCCTTCTTCTCTCCTTCCTCACCTCCCTTTGGGCTCACAAACTTCACCGGTTTCTGGAAATCATTTGTTGGGTGAGGGAATATGGATGGATCTGGAGTAGTGTCAAGTTTGTTTCTGAGATTGTTAGGCTTGGGCTCAAACTTGTTCTTGTGTCTGTTTGGTGGTGGGATAGGAATCTCTCCAACTCTCTCAACTCCCTCACCACTGTTCTCTCCAAGCTTGTCAGCCCCAAGTGCCTGACCATCATAGCGTTTGAAAGCTGCTATCATGATACCAAGCTGAGGCTCCTGACCCGACAACCAGCTCATACATTTTCTCAGCTCATCATTCTCATCCTGCAAGCGATCAACATAATGTGCAAGCTCCAAATTCTTAACCGCATGCAATTCACAAGTAGAGCAAGAAGTGGGAATAGGCTCTTTCAACTTTGCCTCAAGCGAAACAGTGTAAGCATGCATCTCATTAATCTTTCCATGCAAAACAGGGCAAGAAGTGCAAGCACCTAGCAAAGCAGGTCTAGACTTAAGCTCAGCCACTTCAACCCTAAGCATATCTAGTTCATCACAAGTAGAAGCATGCTTATCCTTAAGAGCAGTAAGATCAGCTAGGTACACAGAGCAATCACAGCAATCAATCTCATCAGAAACCACAGGAGAAGCCTTAAGCGAATCAATCTCAAGCTTAGCATCTAGGTTCTGGGTTTCTAGCTCAGCCACACGGTTCCTAGCATCTTCTAGTGAGGCCCTAAGCTCTTTCCTCATCTTCTTGGCCTCTCTAAGCATGTGATCGCGGTTATCAAGCAAGTCAACCAACTCATCATTCTCCTTGCGCAAAGAAGAGAGCTCATCACATACCTCATCCTCGGAGTCAGAGTCCGAGTCACTCTAGTGGCTCTTCTTGCTGCCGGAGCTACGGGCCATGCCGCAGAAGCCATCTCCCGCGAAGCAGCTCAACCCGCTCAAGTTCCTGGATGACTTCTTGTTCTTGCGCCGATCACCTTCATCTTCACTACTACTCGAGCTCGAGGAAGAGTAGGCGGAGCTGGAGTCGACGTCGCTCGCTCCGACCATCGCTCGGGCCTTCCTGCCGCGGCCATCCTTCTTCCTCGACCGTCGCTCATCCTTGTGCTTGTTCTTGTGCTTGTGATTGCATCTCGATCGGTACTTGCCATCCTTGCTCGATCGGTGCCTGTAGCCGTCCTTGTAGCCGTCCTTGTTCTCCGTCTTCTCCGAGCAGTCGGCGACGAAGTGTCCTGGCTTGCCGCACTGAAAGCACGTCCGTGTTGTCCTCCTCGTGTTCACCCGGTTCTCGTGCAGCCTCTCGAACCGCCTGGTCAGCAACGCCAGCTCATCCTCTCCAAGCACGTCGAACTCCTCGTCTGGCAAAGACATCAAAGAAGACAGAGAGTACATCCTGGAGGATGCGTTAGCGTTAGACTTAGCTCCTTTGCCACTAACGAGAGCGAGACTATGAGAATCAGTCGGGCTCTTGATCTTGGCTGTCATACCACGGTCCAACTCAGCCGACTTGAGCTTCGAGAACAGCTCGTTCACCATCAAGGTGTCATACTTCTCGGACTCAATAATAGCCTCAAACTTCCCGTCCCATACGGTACGATCCAACGAGTGCAAGAGCTTCACGGCTCTATCATGATCATTGTATGGGAGGACGTCCACATTGGCTCTCATGTTGTTCACAACGACCGTAAATCGCTGGAAAAGGGCATCAACGGACTCGCCGGGGAGATGAGTGAAGTTCTCGTACTCTCTCCGGTAAGTCGCGTACATCCGAGCCTGAACCTGAGCATTCCCAGCATGAGCATCCTTCAACTGCTCTCAAATCCTACAAGCTAAGTCCTCTGTCTGAACCCGATCGAATTCAGGCTGACACAGAGCACGAAACAAGTAGTCGACAGCCTTGTTGTTGGCTTCGAACATATCCCTCGATCCTGGAGTAAGGAAGTTCATCGGATGAACATAAGCTGTGTTCACCGTGACATCCCAAAGGATCTGACCCTTTCTGCGGAGGAACGCCGCCATCCGCCTTTGCCACATCTGGTAGTTCTTCCCATCGAAGTGCGGAGGACCCGAACCCCGTTCCTGGTACGCCATCTTTGGATCTTAGACTGGTAAGAGTCAATAAAGACCCGAACCGGCTCTGATACCAATTGAAGGACCGATTAGGTGAACCAGAGAGGGGGGGGGGAGTGAATGGGGGCCGATAAAAATTCTTCTCGAAGGAGATGAGAACTCCAACAAGACGAACACGGCTTCCAACTCACGTCTCCGACCCAACTACCCAAGTTGGCCAAGACCACGCAGCCACTGAAGTGCTACTGGTCCTAGGAACCAGCACTCAACCCTCCGAGACAGAACTCACCAAAACACACAGCGGAAACTTGCACGGCTTGCTGCCTGTGCTACACCGGTCAGACCGATGACCTGCGCCGGTCAGACCGGTGACACCAGTCAGACCGGTGGACAGAGCTGGTCAGGTCGGTGGCTATAGCAGCCGCACAGCAAACGTTCCAGGAAGCCTCAGTGACTCCTCTAGGCCCTGGAACAAAAACCACCTTCGAAACACAACCTGGAAGGAAGAAGAACCCCTCACAAAACCTAGCAAAACAACTCCAAACACGCCAAGAACTGATCAGCAGGACCACGGGACAAAACCACACGGACAAGGCTATTCCCCGAGACAAAAACCCACCAAGGGCTAGCACCGGTCAGACCGGTCAAGAGCACCGGTCAGACCGGTCGCGCCTGGGCAGCTCGGGATGAACAGCGCCCGCGAGTCAACTCCCCCAAATCCAACTCCCGATCTCCCGATTCGCTCCACGGTTTTGCACAAGACTTTGGGGATAGTAGGAACACCTCATGGGTACTCCATAGCCAAGATTTGGTCCACCAAAACTTGTCGAATCAAGAGGAATCAAAGAAATCCCACCAAGAACGCCTCTAACCCTAGAGCCACAAAAACTCCAAAATCGAGCCCCTTTGCTCACGGATTTGGAAGGGGAATCAAAGGGAAAAGAACCACGAAGGGTTCATGCATACATCCCCCACCAAATCCCATAGAGAAAGGCCTCGAAATCGCTCCAAGAAAATCGCCAAGAAAGGGCTCCGAAAATCACCAAAAAGGAGAAACGGGAAAGACACATCCAAGCCTTGAGGAACCACGCCGAATCATCTATACATACCAAAGAGGTTCATACAAGGTCTAGCTTGCCGCCCGATCATCCTTCCCTCTCACAAGATCTCACCATGAAGCTCTCAAGCTAGTCCTACGAAAATCCTAAGAAAAAGGAAGGAAAATAGGAAAACCAAATGAGCTAGGGTTCCAAGAGATGGCTGCCATCCTCTCACCACTTGGGTTATATGGAGGCAACCGAAAGACGAAAATACCCTTGCTAGCTAACTAGGGATACATGCCCCTCGAGGGCGAAATTGGAAGTCTTTGTCTTCGCATCATCGGACGGATGCCCAGCGACCGCAAACTTGCTTAGCCTCGACGCAAGCCTTGCGATCCCGACGCGTGTCCTCCGCTTCGAAGATTTCGGACTGCGTCGTCGCACACCGGTCAGACCGGTGCTCCTCACCGGTCAGACCGGTACCCACCGGTCAGACCGGTCTGGAGCTGCTGCACCTCCGTCTTCGGTTCTTCGGTCTTGGCTTTGTGGATCAACCAAGGAACCCAGTGGTTTTTCTGGTGAACCACCGAAAACCCCGCGAACTCGGTGTAGCCTCCGCCAATCACCACTCATGACTCGGCTCCCACGTAGTCCCGGCTCGACCTTGGTTTTGAGGCTCAACCAAGAAACTGTCCATGAATTCATCTTGTCGTTCTTGCCACCATGCGGCCCGCACTTGACCCCGCTGGCCAACCGGTCCCTCGAACTAAGCCTACTTGTCTTCTCCACACCTGGAGGCCTCACCGGCAACGACCTTTCGCGCTTGTTCTTCACCTGCACCTGCACCAGTCAAGCCGCAACCTGCACCTGCAATACTTAGCCAAGAATCAGTCCACACCACGTTGTCAATCACTCATCACACCAGGAAGCGACCATCCACCGGTCCTCGAACCACACCTAGCTCTCACCAGCCGACCCTGAGCCTGAAGTGGAAAAAGCCGTCGTGCCCAGCCCCAAGGAGATCGCCACAGATCCTCCTGTCCCGGGGAATGCTGGTGGTACGGACTTGGTTGGCGAAGGTGCGAAACACCCCGGAGCTGAGAACATTCAAGATAAAAGAGAGAGTTCTTCGCTCCTTGGCGATCATCCCGAAGCCCCGGAGGATACCAGGGCATCGCCTGAGTTTATGCGATCTTTGGTCGAGACTGTGAGTTCGTCTGGCGTTGTGGAAGGGCATACTTTGGAGATGGTGCTTGCAGAGAAAAGCTCTTTCGACCCTTCAACTTACTCTTACAACAAGGCTATTGGTATGAGGGATTTACAAACTTTATTATCTGTTCGTTTTTTAGAGAGAGTGGGGTGATTGAATCTTATGTGCTCTGGGAGCTAAGGGATTGTGCTCGGCTTGCAAGAGCCACATCTAAAGACGCTCCACAGGTGGAAGATGGCGCCCTTGACGGTCAAGCTTTGGAGGAAGGGAAATTCCCGGAGCTCTGGCTCCTTCATTGATTGTGAGACAACCAGGCACCAGTTCTGCCATTGAACCTTCGGCGCCTTTTGATCCGAAAGGTTAGTTCCTAACCTTTTCATTTTTTGTTCCGTCATTTTTGCTGGTTGAGTGCTTATATTGGATTGAATCATGGTATTTTTTGCAGCTTATGAGAAGTCTATCGAAGATATGGAAGCCGGCCACCTGGCTGGCCTATGAGCTGAGCTCTGTTATAAAGCGATGATCTCAAGTCAGAAACTTCTTGAAAAGTACCGCTCCCAAGAAAAAGAGTTTCTGGTTACCGAAGCTGAGAATGTTGAATTGGGTTGTGAAATTAAGAGGTTGAAAAAAGAAAACGCGGCTCTGGCCGAGATTCGTAAGCTGCAGGAGGAAAATATTGAAATCTTGAAAGACAGCGTCAAGACCTATGAAGCTGCGGTGGAAAAACTGAATGAAGATGCTGAGAAGTGTGATAGCCTGCTTGAGGAGTTCAAGAAGATAGTTGAAGATGATGGCCGGACTATTGAGTCTTTAAAAAAGGAGAAAGAAGCGCAAAAAACCAAGATTGAAGAACTTAAAAAAGAAGTTAAGGGGCGTGACAAGTTTATTGAAGAGGCTGAAGAGGTTTTGAAGAAAAACTTCAAAGTTTTGCACGAAAAGTACTCTTGTGCTCTTGATGAATTTGGTGCGGAGCCCCTACCCTTCCCCAGTGATGAAGATGCTAAGGCTATATTCGACTGGATGGAACAAGAGTTTGATCATCTCCCCAGCGTGATGACCGGTGCTAGTGACTACGCAGCTTCGATGTGCGTAGAAACCTTGCTCGGGCTGCTCGAGAAAATAGGATGTTCTGACTTTTTGGCCTTGGGAGCTAGGAACTACAAGTTTCCAACAGCGGAAGAACTTGAGTGCGAAGTAGCTTCGAAGAATGTTCAGGTGATTAAGAAGATTTTCTTGACCTTGTTTTGGGAGGCATCTGGGCAAGAACATGCTAAGGTCGTGGCGCGTCGGCTTTTGGCGGAGGTAACAGGTTGCATCAGTGATTTTTCACTTGTGTTTTCTTTCTTTTTTCTTTTGGAGTACTTATTCTTCTGCTTTGGAGGCTATGGAAAAGGAGGTGCTGGGAACGGACTCAAGCGAAGACGACAGCGAAGGTGGTGGATCCCCTACGAGCGCAGCCCCTGGCGGTTCGGGCTCCGGCGTCCATGAAGATACGGCAAACGATGATGCTGAAGATAAAGATGCCGAAGCTTAAAAATTTTTCTGAACTGTTGCTCTTATTTTTTGTAACGTCCTACGTGGCGAGTATACTTTGGGGTAGAAAGACTTATTGTAAAATGCTATTGGCTTCATTGCCACTTTCTCTTTTATTCTTAGGTTTTGACTTTTGTTTTCCTTATTTGACTAAAACGTCACCTCCTTTTTGAGGACAATTTTTCAGAGGTTGATTTTGATATCTTTAGCTTCGGAAAAAAAGAGCGAAAAAACTAACTTTGTTTTAGAAGAAAACGTCACCCCCCTTTTTTGGTCTTTTTTCCCGAAGCCCCTAGCTGAAGAGGTACTCGTAAAGCCTTCAACTTTCCCGTAGGAATGGTGCGCTTTCTAAAAAAGCTCAAAGTCTAGCGAAGAATGTTTTGAGCTTCGCAGACTTTCTTTCCGATGGTCGAATATTAGCAATCTTGTTGCTTTTTCGACAGAGATTTGCTTTTCGTGTTTGTGAATGATCCTCCAACTTTTTCTGTGGCTCTATGGGATAACATTTTCTAGGGATAGATATGCCTTCTGAAAAGGTCATAGTCTAGCGAAGCTTGCTCCGAGCTTCGCAGACCTTTTCTTTTATGAACAAATAACAACAATCTTGTTTGCTTTCGAGTCTTTAGTGCTCTTTTTTTTGAAGAGAATAACTAATCCCGCAACTTAGTCTGTTGCTGTGGGATTTTTTGGTACTTAGGCATGAATGCTAAGATTTAAATGAGACAACGTGTGTAAGCTTGTTTCTTCTCGTTGCTCTTTTGGGCAGAAACCCCCTTTGCGATAAGTAAATGACTAGAAGTAAATTGCTAAAAGTAAGCAACACAGGATTTTAAGGGGAATGTAATTTCATTAAGACTGAAATTTAATACATAGATCCGCCTCATTAAAAACCTTGCCTCCTGATTTGGAGTCCCCTTTTTGCAAGGAAAAGAGTACGGATCTCAGAAATGTAAAGTACTGAGAAATGTAAAGAAAGAAAAAACGTAAGATAACTAAGCTCTGGCTCCGTTTATAAGTTTACGAAGCTAGAGCTTTACATTGTCTTTGTCTCTACGGGTAGTACTTGAGAAGGCTGTCCGCGTTCCAAGTGTGTGGCAACGCGTTGCCCAGCTGATCTGCTAAGTAGAAAGATCCTGGTCTATTGCTCTTTGTTACGATGAACGGGCCCTCCCAAGGTTCTTGTAACTTTCCTGGGCTGTCAAAATTTTTCTTCTTCTTGATTACCAGGTCCCCTACCTGTCTTTCTTTTCTCACAACTTTCTTGTCCCTCCACTTCTTGGTTTCTTGTTGATATTTTTATAAGTTCTCAGCAGCTTGGAGTATGTCTACTTCGATCAAATCTTTCTCCGCTTCCTCGAAGCCCAAATCTTGGACTTTCAAGACTCGCAAACTTTGGTTTTTGATCTCCTCTGGTGTCATGGCTTCGGAGCCGAATAGCAACTTGAAAGGCGAGAAACCTGTAGTCCTCGAGACACTGGTATTGTGAGACCAAGTTACCTTTGGCAGCTCGTCTACCCATTTTCCTTTTTTCTGGTTGAATAAGCATTTCTTTATGCTGGAGAATATTTGGTCGTTTGCTCTTTCTACTACCCGTTTGATTGTGGGTGATATACAGAGGCGAATTTTAACTTGGTCCCCACGGTGAGGCAGAATTCCCTGAAATCATTGCAATCAAATTGCTTTCCATTGTCCACAGTTAGTTCCCTTGGAACCCCGAACCTGCAAATTATGCTTTGCCAAAAGAACTTCTGGATATTGCGAGATGTGATGCTAGCCAGCAGCTTGGCTTCGACCCATTTGGTGAAATAATCCACGGAGACAGCTGCGAATCTGCAGTTTCCTTGCGCTGTTGGCAGAGGTCCAACTAGGTCCATTCCCCATCTTTGCATTGGCCAGGAAGGTGGTATTAGTTGTGTAGGTATTGACGGGGGGCTTCTCTGATTGTTTGAATTCTTCTAGCAGGCTTCGCATGTTTTTACCAAGTGATGGGCATCGTCAATAACGGATGGCCAATAGAAACCTTGCCTTAGTGCTTTTTGAGCCAAAGCTCTAGAGCCTATGTGAGCACCGCAAAAACCTGAGTGAATTTCTTTCTAAAGTTCTTTCCCCGCGTCAAAGCTGATGCATCTCAAAGTTGGAGCTGATATGCCAGATTTGTACAATTCTCCATCAATTATCTCGTAGCCTCGAGCTCTTTGTCTCATGCAGTTTAGGCAAACTTCCTCGGTAGGTTCATAGTGACCCCTTAGGAAGGCTAAGATCGGAGCCCTCCAGTCGTATTTCTCTATGACATTGATTGTTTTGGCCTTGGGCTCTTTCACAGCAGGCGTGGTGAGAACCTCAGAGAAAACATGCGGAGGTAAGGCTTGATTTTGTGCAGCGGATTTTGCTAGCGCGTCTGCCTCATTGTTTGAGTTCCTTGGGACATGCTCAACTGCGAATCCCTTGAAATGCTTTTCCATGGGTCTTACCGCAGCGAGATATTTGACCAGCTCTAGCTCTCTGGCTTTGCTATCTTTTTCTACATGCCCCTGTATGACTTTGGAGTCTGATCTTACAATAAAACTTTGTTGGCCTAGTGAAGGACCGATTAGGCGAACCAGAGAGGGGGGGAGTGAATGGGAGCCGATAAAAATTCTTCTCGAAGGAGATGAGAACTCCAACAAGACGAACACAGCTTCCAACTCACGTCTCCGACCCAACTACCCAAGTTGGTCAAGACCACGCAGCCACTAGAGTGCTACTGGTCCTAGGAACCAACACTCAACCTTCCTAGCCAAAACTCACCAAAACACACAGCGGAAACTTGCACGGCTTGCTGCCTGTGCTACACCGGTCAGACCGATGGCCTGCGCCGGTCAGACCGGTGACACCGGTCAGACCGGTGGACAGAGCCGGTCAGGCCGGTGGCTACAGCAGCCGCACAGCAAACGTTCCAGGAAGCCTCAGTGAATCCTCTAGGCCCTGGAACAAAAACCACCACAAAACACAACCTGTGAGGAAGAAGAACCCCTCACAAATCCTAGCAAAACAACTCCAAACACTCCAAGAACTGATCAGCAGGACCACGGGACAAAACCACACGGACAAGGCTGTTCCCCGAGACAAAAACCCACCAAGGGCTAGCACCGGTCAGACCGGTCAAGAGCACCGGTCAGACCGGTCGTGCCTGGGCAGCTCGGGATGAACAGCGCCCGCGAGTCAACTCCTCCAAATCCAACTCCCGATCTCCCGATCCGCTCCACGGTTTTGCACAAGACTTTGGGGATAGTAGGAACACCTCATGGGTACTCCATAGCCAAGATTTGGTCCACCAAAACTTGTCAAATCAAGAGGAATCGAAGAAATCCCACCAAGAACGCCTCTAACCCTAGAGCCACGAAAACCCCAAAATCGAGCCCCTTTGCTCACGGATTTGGAAGGGGAATCAAAGGAAAAAGAACCACGAAGGGTTCATGCATACATCCCCCACCAAATCCCAAAGAGAAAGGCCTCGAAATCGCTCCAAGAAAATCGCCAAGAAAAGGCTCCGAAAATCACCAAAAAGGAGAAACGGGAAAGACACAACCAAGCCTTGAGGAACCACGCCGAATCATCTATACATACCAAAGAGGTTCATACAAGGTCTAGCTTGCCGCCCGATCATCCTTCCCTCTCACAAGATCTCACCATGAAGCTCTCAAGCTAGTCCTACGAAAATCCTAAGAAAATAGGAAGGAAAATAGGAAAACCAAATGAGCTAGGGTTCCAAGAGATGGCTGCCATCCTCTCACCACTTGGGTTATATGGAGGCAACCGAAAGACTAAAATACCCTTACTAGCTAACTAGGGATACATGCCCCTCGAGGGCGAAATTGGAAGTCTTTGTCTTCGCACCATCGGACGGATGCCCAGCGACCGCAAGCTTGCTTAGCCTCGACGCAAGCCTTGCGATCCCGACGCGTGTCCTCCGCTTCGAAGATTCCGGACTGCGTCGTCGCACACCGGTCAGACCGGTGCTCCTCACCGGTCAGACCGGTACCCACCGGTCAGACCGGTCAGACCCACCGGTCAGACCGGTCTGGAGCTGCTGCACCTCCGTCTTCGGTTCTTCGGTCTTGGCTTTGTGGATCAACCAAGGAACCCAGTGGTTTTCTGGTGAACCACCGGAAACCCCGCGAACTCGGTGTAGCCTCCGCCAATCACCACTCATGACTCGGCTCCCACGTAGTCCCGGCTCGACCTTGGTTTTGAGGCTCAACCAAGAAACCGTCCATGACTTCATCTTGCCGTTCTTGCCACCATGCGGCCCGCACTTGACCCCGCTGGCCACCGGGTCCCTCGAACCAAGCCTACTTGTCTTCTCCACACCTGGAGGCCTCACCGGCAACGACCTTTCACGCTTGTTCTTCACCTGCACCTGCACCAGTCAAGCCGCAACCTGCACCTGCAATACTTAGCCAAGAATCAGTCCACACCACGTTGTCAATCACTCATCACACCAGGAAGCGACCATCCACCGGTCCTCGAACCACACCTGGCTCTCAATCTCCCCCTTGATGAGTGCATTGACAACACACACGTTTTGGTAACCAAGAGAAAAGGAAAAGAAAAGAAACGACTAAAAGAAACTCCAACAAGCGATCGAAAGCCAAAGAAAAGGCAAAGAGCAAGATCACTTGAAGAAGACAAGTCTCGGACCCCTTAGGCAAGGGCAACGGCTCGACACATCCGAGACAGAACGTGCTCAAGCAAAGAGCACAAACCATCAAACCAAAGCTCGAAAACCACAAAGAGCTCCCCCTGCACACATGCAAGCTCCCCCTGAACCGATGCAACTCCCCCTGGACAAATGCATGCGAACCACTTCACAAAACAGAGCAGCTGCAACAGCTCAGCTCTGACCGGTCAGACCGGTCGACACCACCGGTCAGACCGGTGGGCAACATGTGAACAGGACCAGCACTCTGACCGGTCAGACCGGTGACCTCAACCGGTCAGACCGGTGCACAACAGAGCCCAAAAATAGCTCGAAACCACCTGAAAACCTTCCAAATGCATTCAGTAGGCCAAAACATGCTCAAACTTCTCCCCCTTGTTGACAATGCATGAATCAAGCCAAAAATGCAAAAAATGCAACCTAGAGCTTCTCAAATAGACAAAATTCAACATAGGATGCTACACATGTCCAAACGAGCAAGTTAGATACTCTATAGCTTCGTAAAGACATAAACTTCATGATCACCAAGTTTCACAACCATTGGGCGAAGCTAAGATAGAATTTAGCAATTTTGCGAAAAATCACCCTCTCATGAGCAAAGTCCTAAACATGAGCAAAACATGTCAAAATGGCAAAGCCACACAAACTTCATGCTAGGACAACCATTCTAAGCATAAGACCATCATAAACACCCACAAGCACCTCATGTCATGTCAAAGCCACCGAGCCATGTGCCTACTTCTATATATGAGACTTCTCATTGGTAGGCATCATGCAACGATTTAGCACCCAAAGCAAATTAAAATTAGCACATATGACATGGGAGCACATTTTTCAAGCAATTTACATTTCATTTTCAGATTTATAATTGGTACATGAAATGTCTTTGCGACAAAAAGGAACTTATGCCCCTCCACAAGATGAAGCATGGGGGCTAAACATTCATGATGGCAAATGAGCCTTTGGCCCCATATGATCAAAATAAGCTATCCAACCACAAATTAAGCATAGCCAAGCCACTAAAACATGTCAAGATCATGTAAAGGCATTTACTCACAAGAGAGCGAATATATGAAATTTTTCAAAAGCATAGCCATCAACCATGGATACAAACCAAGATTATCAAGAGCTAAGCCAAACTAACCATAGCTTACCAAATTAGCTCACAAAGACATATATGTCATTCCATGGTGAACAATGTGTATAAGAGAAGCCTTTCCTAAACAATGCATATGATACAAAAAGCATGCAACCTAAGATACAAAGATGCCTATACATCATGTTACATATGCCATGCCAAATGCAAGAAATGCACAAAGGAAAGCTATACATATGCTACAAAGGAGCTCCCACACGCCAACTCAAGAAATCAAACAAACACCAAGCTCCCCCCGCAAACGAGTGAAAGTTGCTTGATCTAGGGGTTTGGTGAAAATATCGGCGAGTTGTTCATGTGTGGGTACATGGATCAAAGCTATCTTCCCTTTCTCTACGTTGTCTCTCAGAAAATGATACCTCACTTCTATGTGCTTGGTTTTGGAATGGAGCACTGGGTTCTTTGCAACGCTTATGGCACTGGTGCTATCACATTGAAGTGGGACATGGGTATACTCCTCACCAAAGTCACTCATGGTGTATGTGATCCAAAGGAGCTGAGAGCAACAACTAGCTGCGGCCACATACTCTGCCTCGGTAGTGGATTGAGCAACACTCGACTGTTTGCGGGAAGACCAAGATACCAAAGAAGAACCCAAGAACTGGCAAGTCCCAGAAGTGGACTTCCTATCCAACCGACACCCAGCAAAATCCGCGTCTGAAAATCCATGAAGTGCCAAAGAAGAAGACGCAGAGTACCAAAGGCCAAAGTCGGGAGTGTGTCGCAAATACCTGAAAATGCGCTTGACTGCTTGCCGATGCGAAGTCCTCGGAGAAGCTTGAAAACGAGCGCACAGACACACCGAGAATTGAATGTCCGGCCTCGTCGCCGTCAAGTAGAGGAGTGACCCGATCATGCTCCGGTACTCCTTCTGGTCCACGTGTTCACCTTCCTCGTCCGCATCAAGAACTGTAGTCGTACTCATAGGCGTCGCCATGGCCTTGGAGTCCTCCATCTTGAACTTCCTCACAATGTCCTTGGTGTACTTAGCTTGGTGCACAAATGTTCCTTCCTTTGATTGCTTGATTTGTAGCCCGAGGAAGAACTGCAACTCGCCCATCATGCTCATCTCAAATTCCCTGCTCATGTCTTCTGCAAACCTTGCAACAAGAGAGTTAGACGAGCCACCAAAGACAATATCATCCACGTATACCTGCACAATCAGGATATCTCTGCCCTGCCTGAGGAGAAACAAGGTCTGGTCGACCTTCCCCATCTCAAACCCTCTCTCAAACAGGAACCCCCTCAACCTACCATACCAAGCTCTAGGCGCCTGCTTCAACCCATACAGCGCCTTCCTCAACTTGTATACCCGGTGAGGGTACTTCTCACTCTCAAACCCCGGTGGTTGCCTCACAAACACCTCTTCCTCCAATACACCGTTCAGAAACGCACTCTTCACATCCATCTGGTACAACTTGAACCCTTTAGCCACGGAAAAAGCTAGAAGGATCCTGATCGCCTCCAAACGAGCTACAGGAGCGAAAGTCTCCTCGTAGTCGATCCCCTCTTTCTGACTGTACCCCTGGGCAACAAGTCTCGACTTGTTCCTCACCACTTCTCCTTTCTCTCCCTCTTTATTTTTCCACACCCATTTTGTCCCAATCGGCTTACACCCTGGGGGAGGGTCAACCAACACCCAAACTTGGTTCCTCTCAAAATTCTCCAACTCCTCATGCATCGAGTTAACCCAATTATGATCAGATAACGCATGTCCAATGTCCTTGGGCTCAAAAGTGGCAACAAAAGCAGCATGAGCGAAATGAGAATTGTTCCGAACCCTCGACCGTGTAGTACGTTCATTCATGTCGCCGATGATTCTCGAAGCTGGGTGATCCACTTGCACTCGTCGAGGAGGTTCTCGCCTTGATGCTACCTCCCACTCAACAGCAGCTTCGCCTTGATCTGGGTTTGTCGTTGTAGGTGTGGGAGAGGGTCCATTCTCGATCGTCGTCGAAGTAGTAGGTACATGTTCAGCCGCGGGCCTCACACCGCCATCTTCATCATCTCCATGTTCATGCTCCTCCTCCTGAAAGATCTCCTCGCCAAGTTCGTCGTCACCTGCACACTCAAAAACAAGCTGACTACGTGGCTGTGTCTCGTCGAAGGTCACCTCGCAAGTCTCCACGATTTGGTTAGTTTCAAGATTGAGCACACGAAATGCTCTAGAATGAGATGCATAACCAAAGAAAATACCATCGACAGACCTAGCCTCGAACTTGTCCAACTTCTTCCCTTTCTTCAGAATGAAGCATTTACAACCAAAGACATGGAAGTGACTCACCTTGGGTGTGCGACCGTGCATCAACTCGTAACAGGTTTTCTTCTTGTGAACCCTGAGGTAGATCCTGTTCGACACATGGCACGCGGTATTGACCGCCTCAGCCCAGAACCTTCTCGGAGTCCTATGCTCGTCGAGCATCGTCCGAGCCATCTCGCACAAGGTCCTGTTTTTCCTTTCCACCACGCCATTCTGGGGAGGCGTATACGGACTCGAAAACTGATGTTCAAGACCCAAGTCATGGCAAAGGGTTTCGAAGCGAGAGTTTTTGAATTCCGAGCCATTGTCACTGCGGATCGCTCGTATGGCATCTCCGTGCCTCTCGTTTCTTAACCTCAAGACAAGATCTCGAACAAAACCAAACGTCTCCCCCTTCTCCTCAAGAAAGAACACCCACGCATACCGAGAGTAGTCGTCCACCACAACAAGGACATACCACTTCCCACCCGCAGATCGCACACGAGCTGGGCCAACAAGGTCCATATGGAGCAGCTCGCATGGACGCTCAGTCATCACATCGGTGAGAGGCGGGTGAGAAGAGGCTACCATCTTGGCATGCCTACACGGCGCACAGACCAACTCTTTCTCAAACCTCAATCGTGGCAATCCTCGGACCAAATTGAGTTTACTCAAGCGAGACAAAAGGTCAAAGCTCAAGTGACCCAACTTCCTATGCCACTTCCACAACTCACTCGAAGAACCAGCCAAGAAGCAACGCTCCACACCAGAAGACTGAGAAAAATCAGCTCGGAACACCTGACCCTCGGGAACGACCATGCAAACAAGATCCCCCCGAGAATCTAAAATCCGAGAACCACCAGGCCGAAACAACACCTCAAAACCCTCATCCAACAACTGAGACACAGAAAGCAAATTGTATCCAAGCGATTGAACAAGAGCAACACGCCTGAGAGTGATCTTATCGCTTACCTTAATCTCACCTTCTGACAGCACACGCCCTCGCCCATTGTCCCCAAAGGTGATGTACTTCTTTGTCACCACCGGGACGAGACTTGAGAACCACCCCTTGTCTCCGGTCATATGCCTCGAGCAACCGGAGTCAATCAACCAAATGTTCTTCAAGTCTCCCACCTGAAATTCAAAAGCGAGCACGTGAGTGAACAAATGACTCAGCACTGGGGTTAGTACCAAAAGAGTAAAACCAGTGCCGAGCCATTTGCTCCAAAGTGGGGTTAGCACAAACCAAATCATCACACCTATCAAAGCTACCACCACGAACACCACCACGGTAACCACCACGAGGGAACCAACCCTCTCTAGCTGGAGGAGGACGAAAACCACGAAAGGGGAACCGTGGATCGTTCCTCCGCTCCATCTCAAAGCTACGACTCTTCTCACCCTCGTATTGAGCACGAGGTGGAGAACGCCTAGCAAACTGACCACCTGCAAACTTTCCAGACCAACCACCAGAACCACGACCTCCAGAACCAAACCGAGCATCCTCACGAGCACGAAACCTTACTCGCTGTCTGCCCAGACCTGCACCGGTCTGACCGGTGTAGTACACCGGTCTGACCGGTGTGGCTCGGCCAGCAACAACACCTGCAGCCTTCCGGTCTCCCCAAGCCGGAACCGTCCTCACAATCGCCTTGGCCCTGGGCATCTGCATACTAGGCTCAGGTACACCATTAGAGGGGTGGTACCTGTCCCTGTTAGCCCACTCTCTAGCCATTCTCTCCTCACGCTTCCTCTTGAAGCAAAACTCATCCTTGTGACCATCTCTCCCACAATACCCACAATGGAACTTTATGGGCTGTGGCTTAGGCTTAGGCTTGGGTTGGGGCTGCCCACTCGGCTTCTCACCCTTCTTCTCTCCTTCCTCACCTCCCTTTGGGCTCACAAACTTCACCGGTTTCTGAAAATCATTTGTTGGGTGAGGGAATATGGGTGGATCTGGAGTAGTGTCAAGTTTGTTTCTGAGATGGTTGGGCTTGGGCTCAAACTTGTTCTTGTGTCTGTTTGGTGGTGGGATAGGAATCTCTCCAACTCTCTCAACTCCCTCACCACAGTTCTCTCCAAGCTTGTCAGCCCCAAGTGCCTGACCATCATAGCGTTTGAAAGCCGCTATCATGATACCGAGCTGAGGCTCCTGACCCGACAACCAGCTCATACATTTTCTCAGCTCATCATTTTCATCCTGCAGGCGATCAACATAATGTGCAAGCTCCAAATTCTTAACCGCATGCAATTCACAAGTAGAGCAAGAAGTGGGAATAGGCTCTTTCAACTTAGCCTCAAGCGAAACAGTGTAAGCATGCATCTCATCAATCTTTCCATGCAAAACAGGGCAAGAAGTGCAAGCACCTAGCAAAGCAGGTCTAGACTTAAGCTCAGCCACTTCAACCCTAAGCATATCTAGTTCATCACAAGTAGAAGCATGCTTATCCTTAAGAGCAGTAAGATCAGCTAGGTACACAGAGCAATCACAGCAATCAATCTCATCAGAAACCACAGGAGAAGCCTTAAGCGAATCAATCTCAAGCTTAGCATCTAGGTTCTGGGTTTCTAGCTCAGCCACACGGTTCCTAGCATCTTCTAGTGAGGCCCTAAGCTCTTTCCTCATCTTCTTGGCCTCTCTAAGCATGTGATCGCGGTTATCAAGCAAGTCAACCAACTCATCATTCTCCTTGCGCAAAGAAGAGAGCTCATCACATACCTCATCCTCGGAGTCAGAGTCCGAGTCACTCTGGTGGCTCTTCTTGCTGCCGGAGCTACGGGCCATGCCGCAGAAGCCATCTCTCGCGAAGCAGCTCAACCCGCTCAAGTTCCTGGATGACTTCTTGTTCTTGCGCCGATCACCTTCATCTTCACTGCTACTCGAGCTTGAGGAAGAGTAGGCGGAGCTGGAGTCGACGTCGCTCGCTCCGACCATTGCTCGGGCCTTCCTGCCGCGGCCATCCTTCTTCCTCGACCGTCGCTCGTCCTTGTGCTTGTTCTTGTGCTTGTGATCGCGCCTCGATCGGTACTTGCCGTCCTTGCTCGATCGGTGCCTGTAGCCGTCCTTGTAGCCGTCCTTGTTCTCCGTCTTCTCCGGGCAGTCGGCAACGAAGTGTCCTGGCTTGCCGCACTGAAAGCACGTCCGTGCTGTCCTCCTCGTGTTCACCCGGTTCTCGTGCAGCCTCTCGAACCGCCTGGTCAGCAACGCCAGCTCGTCCTCTCCAAGCACGTCGAACTCCTCATCTGGCAAAGACATCAAAGAAGACAGAGAGTACATCCTGGAAGATGCGTTAGCGTTAGACTTAGCTCCTTTGCCACTGACGAGAGCGAGACTATGAGAATCAGTCGGGCTCTCGATCTTGGCTGTCATACCACGGTCCAACTCAGCCGACTTGAGCTTCGAGAACAGCTCGTTCACCGTCAAGGTGTCATACTTCTCGGACTCAACAATAGCCTCAAACTTCCCGTCCCATACGGTACGATCCAACGAGTGCAAGAGCTTCACGGCTCTATCATGATCATTGTATGGGAGGACGTCCACATTGGCTCTCATGTTGTTCACAACGACCGTAAATCGCTGGAAAAGGGCATCGACGGACTCGCCGGGGAGATGAGTGAAGTTCTCGTACTCTCTCCGGTAAGTCGCGTACATCCGAGCCTGAACCTGAGCATTCCCAGCATGAGCATCCTTCAACTGCTCCCAAATCCTACAAGCTAAGTCCTCTGTCTGAACCCGATCGAATTCAGGTGGACACAGGGCACGAAACAAGTAGTCGACAGCCTTGTTGTTGGCTTCGAACATATCCCTCGATCCTGGAGCAAGGAAGTTCATCGGATGAACATAAGCTGTGTTCACCGTGACATCCCAAAGGATCTGACCCTTTCCGCGGAGGAACGCCGCCATCCGCCTTTGCCACATCTGGTAGTTCTTCCCATCGAAGTGCGGAGGACCCGAACCCCGTTCCTGGTACGCCATCTTTGGATCTTAGACTGGTAAGAGTCAATAAAGACCCGAACCGGCTCTGATACCAATTGAAGGACCGATTAGGCGAACCAGAGAGGGGGGGAGTGAATGGGAGCCGATAAAAATTCTTCTCGAAGGAGATGAGAACTCCAACAAGACGAACACAGCTTCCAACTCACGTCTCCGACCCAACTACCCAAGTTGGTCAAGACCACGCAGCCACTAGAGTGCTACTGGTCCTAGGAACCAACACTCAACCTTCCTAGCCAAAACTCACCAAAACACACAGCGGAAACTTGCACGGCTTGCTGCCTGTGCTACACCGGTCAGACCGATGGCCTGCGCCGGTCAGACCGGTGACACCGGTCAGACCGGTGGACAGAGCCGGTCAGGCCGGTGGCTACAGCAGCCGCACAGCAAACGTTCCAGGAAGCCTCAGTGAATCCTCTAGGCCCTGGAACAAAAACCACCACAAAACACAACCTGTGAGGAAGAAGAACCCCTCACAAATCCTAGCAAAACAACTCCAAACACTCCAAGAACTGATCAGCAGGACCACGGGACAAAACCACACGGACAAGGCTGTTCCCCGAGACAAAAACCCACCAAGGGCTAGCACCGGTCAGACCGGTCAAGAGCACCGGTCAGACCGGTCGTGCCTGGGCAGCTCGGGATGAACAGCGCCCGCGAGTCAACTCCTCCAAATCCAACTCCCGATCTCCCGATCCGCTCCACGGTTTTGCACAAGACTTTGGGGATAGTAGGAACACCTCATGGGTACTCCATAGCCAAGATTTGGTCCACCAAAACTTGTCAAATCAAGAGGAATCGAAGAAATCCCACCAAGAACGCCTCTAACCCTAGAGCCACGAAAACCCCAAAATCGAGCCCCTTTGCTCACGGATTTGGAAGGGGAATCAAAGGAAAAAGAACCACGAAGGGTTCATGCATACATCCCCCACCAAATCCCAAAGAGAAAGGCCTCGAAATCGCTCCAAGAAAATCGCCAAGAAAAGGCTCCGAAAATCACCAAAAAGGAGAAACGGGAAAGACACAACCAAGCCTTGAGGAACCACGCCGAATCATCTATACATACCAAAGAGGTTCATACAAGGTCTAGCTTGCCGCCCGATCATCCTTCCCTCTCACAAGATCTCACCATGAAGCTCTCAAGCTAGTCCTACGAAAATCCTAAGAAAATAGGAAGGAAAATAGGAAAACCAAATGAGCTAGGGTTCCAAGAGATGGCTGCCATCCTCTCACCACTTGGGTTATATGGAGGCAACCGAAAGACTAAAATACCCTTACTAGCTAACTAGGGATACATGCCCCTCGAGGGCGAAATTGGAAGTCTTTGTCTTCGCACCATCGGACGGATGCCCAGCGACCGCAAGCTTGCTTAGCCTCGACGCAAGCCTTGCGATCCCGACGCGTGTCCTCCGCTTCGAAGATTCCGGACTGCGTCGTCGCACACCGGTCAGACCGGTGCTCCTCACCGGTCAGACCGGTACCCACCGGTCAGACCGGTCAGACCCACCGGTCAGACCGGTCTGGAGCTGCTGCACCTCCGTCTTCGGTTCTTCGGTCTTGGCTTTGTGGATCAACCAAGGAACCCAGTGGTTTTCTGGTGAACCACCGGAAACCCCGCGAACTCGGTGTAGCCTCCGCCAATCACCACTCATGACTCGGCTCCCACGTAGTCCCGGCTCGACCTTGGTTTTGAGGCTCAACCAAGAAACCGTCCATGACTTCATCTTGCCGTTCTTGCCACCATGCGGCCCGCACTTGACCCCGCTGGCCACCGGGTCCCTCGAACCAAGCCTACTTGTCTTCTCCACACCTGGAGGCCTCACCGGCAACGACCTTTCACGCTTGTTCTTCACCTGCACCTGCACCAGTCAAGCCGCAACCTGCACCTGCAATACTTAGCCAAGAATCAGTCCACACCACGTTGTCAATCACTCATCACACCAGGAAGCGACCATCCACCGGTCCTCGAACCACACCTGGCTCTCACCTAGTGCTTTCATTTTTCTCAGGGTGAGGAACAAAGCTTCGTATTCAGTTGTGTTGTTGGTTCCTCTCTCAGTTTCTGGGAAATCCAATCTGACTGCGAATCGCATTTTTATCCCTGTTGGAGAGGTTATGATTGCCGAAGCCCCGGCCCCTTTGTGACAATAAGCCCTATCGCAGTATGCAATCCATGGTTGTTCAGTGCCTACGGAACTCGAACTAGCTGGTCAAGTCCAATCCACAACAAAATCTGCTAGGACTTGAGACTTGATGGCGCTTCTTCTTTCGAAGTCAACTACGTGTTCTGATAACTCAAGAGCCCATTTAGAGATTCTCCCCGAAGCTTCTCTGTTGTTGAAGAGCTCGTGCAGAGGTTGATCTGTCACAACTACGATTTTGTGGGACTCAAAATAATGCCTGAGTTTCCGTGCTACCATAACGACTACATACGCAATTTCTTCAAGTTCTGAATAAAACAGTTTTGACCCCGTGAGAGTTTCGGAGACAAAGTAAACTGGGACTTGAGTTGGCTTCCCTTCTATCTCTTTTTCTTGTATTAATGCTGCGCAGACTGCAGTTTGCGAAGTCGAGATGTAGAGTAACAAGGGAGAACCAGGCTCCGGGGGGCACAGTTTGGTTAGCTTGGTGAGATAAACTTTGAGCTCCGTAAAAGCTTTGCTCTGATTGGGCCCCCATTCAAATTTCTTGTTGTTTCTGAGCACTTGGAAGAAATGGAGGCTTCGCTCTGCAGCCTTGGACACGAAACTGTTTAGCGCTGCAATTCTTCCGGTGAGTTTCTGTACATCTTTCAGAGATCTGGGCTCCTCCATCTTTATTATTGCCTGAATTTTGTCGGGATTAGCTTGTATTCCCTTTGTCTCTACCAGGCATCCATGTACTTTTCCTCGGCGAACTCCGAACACGCACTTCTCGGGGTTCAATCGCAGGTTTCCAGCTCTCATGTTTGTGAAGGTTTCCGCAAGGTCAAAGATGTGATCACCGCGCTTGTTGCTTTTGACGACTATGTTGTCGACGTATGCGAATAGATTTCTACGCAATTGGTCAGGAAACACCGAAGCTGTCATTCTGGTGAATGTTGGTCCCGCGTTCTTGAGCCCCTCGGGCATTCGCAATAAACAAAAGATGCCGAAGGGGGTAATGAAGCTGGTTTTGTCCTCATCCTCTTTTCTGATTCTGACTTGATGGTAGCCCGAAAACATGTCAAGTAGTGATAACATCTCACTGTTTGCCGCATCATCCACTATTTTATCCACTCTTTCTAGTGGGTAATCATCTTTTGGGCAAGCTTTGTTCAAGTCTGCGAAGTCTATACACATTCTCCACTTTCCATTTTTCTTCTTTACAGGAACTGTGTTTGCGAGCCAGGTTGAATATTTGGCTTCGCGGATCACGTTGGCGTCCAACAGTCTTTGCACCTCGGCTTTCACGGCTTCGGCTTTTTCGTCTGACATTTTGCGAAGCTTTTGTTTTTTGGGCCTGATGTTCTTGTCCATCTCCAGCCTGTGTTCGATGATGTCTCGGTCAACTCCTTTTAGATCCTGGGCTGACCATGCGAACACATCTTGATTTTTGGCATGAAATGTTTGCAATTCTCGTTCTTCCTCTATGCTTAATTCGGCTCCGATTGTTACGGCCTTATCTGGGACGTGTGCGTCCAGTGGAATCCTTTTTGTTTCGCCGTCGGCGCTGATGTTTACTTTCTCCTTGTCTCTCTTGGGCTCCGCGAACTTTTTCTTTTCATTTCTTTCTTTGGCTTCGTCAGCCTCGGCTTGGGTGAGATGGTGGATGCTTCTTTGGCCTGGCGATATGCCTTTTTCAATGTCTCTTGCTGTCTGCTGATCCCCAAATACAGTGATGACTCCTTTGAGCGCTGGGATTTTCATACATAAAAACAGCTGCCGAACTGCTGCATCGAACTTGTTGATGAAGCCCCTGCCCAGGATGGCCAGGTAATGATAATGCATTTCCACCACGTCGAATGTGATCAACTCCGTTCTTGGGTTGTCAAGGTTTCCGAAGGAGACAGGCAGTGTGATCTTTCCCAATGCTCTGACGGGCTTCCCCCCGAAGCCCAAAAGCGGAACATCTGCTTCTTGTAGCAAGTGTGGGTCTATCTTCATTTCTCTGAAAGTTTTGGCGAAAAGAATGTCCGCGGAACTGCCATTGTCTAGTAGGACCTCCCCAATTTCCCAGCCTGCGATAATTGTCTTGATGACCATGGCGTCGTTGTGTGCAACTGTTTTCAGTTTGAAATCTTCCTATGTGAAGGTGATGGGTACATGCGCCCAAGGTGGCTTTACCGGAGGTCCGTCTTGGACTATGGTGTGCACCTCTCTGAAATAATTCCTTCTCATCCATTTGTTTTCGAATTCGAGGGATGACCCCCCCCCCCACTATTGGGAATACGTGGTGATAGGAGGTTTCCTGGTTTTGAGCTTCAATTTGGGAAATGGCCATGATAGAGCCGAAGGTTGGTAAGGCTTTGGGATCATTTCTTTTGTTTGGCGGCTCCGCCTTTGGAATTACATTTGGGATGCCAGGTGGTGGAGGTGGGAGCTGCTGCATTGGCTGAGTGTTTTGTTGGTTTTGCGGCTGGTATTGCTGTGGTGTTGGCGCTTGCCATGTTGGCTGTGGCTGGCTATATGCGCTGGTTTGGAAATAGCTTGGGTTTCCTTGGTTGTAGGAATGCAGCGGAGGTGCGGTAGGGTATGGGTTTTGTTGGAAAGGTTATTGAGGTCAGGTGTGACTGATAGGTTTAGATGGCGGAGGTTGGTGCTGAGTCTGGGCGGCCCTTTTTTCTTCGGCCATTCTTTCTAAAGTTCTTTTGGTTTCGGGATAGTTGTCTGTGGAGTGGTGAGGTTGTTTTCCGTGGAATGAGCAGTAAAACAAGCATGGGCGAGAGTTTTGGTTTTGAGGAGACGGTCCATTGCCCCTCCCTCTTCCTCTTTGTTTATGACCTCTGCGGTTCAGAGCTTGCAGAGCTTGCTGCGGACGCTGATTTTGTGGTGGGTTTGGATTTTGGTTTTGAGTGTGTGGCGCAGCCTCGATTGGGAGTACTTGGTTTGGCGGGTACGGAGCTCTATTGTTTTGCACCCTTTGGTGTGAGGGAACCCACTCCTGCTCTCTTTGGGCCTGCCTTAGGCGGTTTCTCTCAGCCACTCTTCTTCTGTGATCTTCATCTGATCTACAATACTCCTCGAGCTCCGCCAAGAGTGCCTGCATTGTCTTTGGTTTTTTCCTTGAGAGGTGTGAGGCTGTTTGCCCTGGAGTGAGCCCCTTGATACAGGCAGCTATGGTAACCTTCTCTGATACATCCGGAGTTTGGGATTCCAATTGGAGAAATCTTCTCACATAGTTTGCCAAAGGTTCCTTATCCTTTTAGACACAATAGAACAAGTCGCCCTCATCTGTAGTTGCGGCTTGGAAACCTTAGAAGTTTTGGATTAGCTTTGTTTTGAGATCGACCCAGCTGTAGATTGAGTGCGGGGGTAGGAGTGAGTACCAATTTAGCGCTGCGCCTTCGCAAGCTATGATGAATGACTTGACCAGAACAACTTCGTCACCTCCGGCCGAGGCTACGGCAGCTTCGTAACTCATTATGAACTGCCTCGGGTTTGTTAATCCGTTGTACTTTGGCAAGGAAATTGTTTTGTAAGAGAAGGGCCATGGCGCTGTTTCCAAACCAATGGCTAAGGGTGAGGTTGCATCGACAGTCATGAACATCCCTACGGTGATGTGGGTTGGGAAGCTGAACACAATGTTTTCGTTTTGCGGAGGAATGTCTTCCTCGTGGTTTGGGGTGGGGGTTGGTGGTGTATACCGATGAGACTGCAACTCATCGAGCTCTTGCTGCATCTGAGCCAACTGCAACTTTGCGGCTTTGAGTTTTTTGAGTTTTTCGTCGGCTTTTTTCTGGGCATCAAGTTCCCTGGCTACTCTCTCCTTTTCCCTCTTCATGGCTTCGATCTGCCTTAACACTGAGTCTAACTCCCTTTCGGCCACGCCTTCTTTATCGTTTGTGAGACTGGTTTCTGGGTCTGAGTCTTGTGTACCTTTGTCTGCCACTTTTCTTTTTTCACTGCGAGTCCGTGCGAGATCTTCGTCCTCCGGCCTGGGCTCCGGAGCGACTATGATTCTTTTTTCCTTGGCAGCCATCCTGCGCTCTTCTTGGTCAACGGTCTTCTTCTTCGGAGGTGCCATTGTGGGTTCCTTGATGGCTAAGAACACGGTGGGCGCCTTTGTTGGGGACACCAAAAACGCCCAAACAGAGATAGGATTACTCAACGAACAATTCACAATCAACACGCTCAAAACAGTTGCATTAAAGAATTAGCTTTCCTCGACACTTTACACACTAGACTTTCCAAAATCGCAACCCCTTTACAATGACGAGGGGGGCTCCTTTTATAGTGCCAAAAGACTAAATTTACATTCCACGTACGCCCTCGAAACCCTAATACCTAACAAGAATACATGGGGGCAAACTTGGTTTTTTACATATATTGTGGATTTGACGCCGTAGTTCGCTGAGTGTAGGTTACGCCGGAGACAGCGGAGCGGAAGATGCGCCGCGAGAATCGGAGACAGTTCCATGTTGGAACAGTTTTGACTGAGTCTTCTTGCTTGAAACCTTGAGAAGCCCTGAGCTTCGCCAACTTGTTCCTCCCGACGCTTCATTTTCGGCGCGACACAGAGCTTCGGAGTCTTGGGAACGCAGAGCTGTGAACCGACCCGGCTTTAAGGCGAAGCCGAGACCTCTGTTCCTTGCTGTTATCGATCGGGAGCTCCAGGATGTTTCCTGAAATGACACATCTTGCCACGGTGTTAAATCTTGCAACTGCCTGATATATGGAAAAGATGTCGGAGCCCAGACTCCCTAACTATTCCTGAAAGAGAAACCATTAAAGCTATACGTTCGTAGAGTAAAACAACTGCCCCAGAGCCCAACTCCCTTCTCCTGCTGGCTCTTTGCGCTTACGAGCGTGAGACGACTTCTAGTTTCAAAGAAAACGCTAGCAAAGCCCACAACCTTTATTTCGCCTAGAACGGATCCGAAGCCCAGTAGTTTATTTAGCTTTTGGCAAACCCTCAGTGCCCATAGGTGAGGTTTTCTACAGCCCCAACAGTTAGTGAATTGAAAACACAAGTGCTTCTGAGCTATCATGGTTGAACAAGTAAAAGACTTGGCATCACAAAGTTGGAACCCTTTCGTTAAAATTTTTTACACAAGCACAGAGACTGTTGTCTTCCGGCCAACAAGGGTATGCAAAAGCTAACCTATTTACAAGTCAGGTCTACTACTCCTCATCATCTTCAAAGACAAGGCTCTCTACGACCTTGTTGGCGGCATCCTCTACTTCGACTTCGACCTGTTGAAGGTCGACTCCGGCACTGGGACCCTCGACAATCTTCTAGACTTCTACCTCGGGGAAGTGTGACTTCACCCGCACCAACGTCTCCACTGTTGCTACCCTATATGCAAACTGCAGTAGCTCGTCGACCTTCTCTGGAGCCGCCACGAGCCGCTCCAGCAAGGACTTCGGCTCCCCTTCGGTAGGTTGCAGGACGATTTTATCCATGATAAAACCCGTAGCATTCCGAAGGTCGCCCATCTCCACTTCATGACCTACAATGATCACTTGATCATTATACAGCGACTACATCGCAACAACGAGGTCGATCTCAAGATCCCTCCTGATTTGCTTTTCGTGAACAAGTTTTTGGCAAACAGTGTACTCACTGCCGATCAGCGCATTGTATTCCTCCTTGAGGGTGGCAATGGCCTTCTTAGCATCTTGGAGGTCTTCCTTCAGTCACTTCTTCGTGGCCCTAGCATCTGTTACATTAACAGTTGTCAGCACAATTTTATTGCAAAATAAACACATTCTACAACCTGGGGGAAGCAAGATCTTACCTTTGCTGACCAACTTCAACGTCGCGTCAGTATTAGCGGCCAAGAGCTTCTGCTCAGCCAGCTTGTCAGCGAGGTTCTTCTTCTCACCTTCGAGCCTCTACTTCTCGAGGGCAGCCTCCCTCTTCACCTGTTGGAGCTCCTAGTCCAATTGGTGCACCTCCAGTGTTACAGCTGCGGCGCCCCTACACAGATCTGCTCGAGCCTTGGCTCGAGTGGCCATCCTCTACAAAGATCAAAACAAAATTGTTCGCTCGCTAGCAAAATCAAACGACCTTCCTGTATCCTCTGCGATAACAGTGACTTCATACCTCGAAAGCTTGTGACAAGCTGACGATGGAGCCCTTGATCACCTTGGTGTCTTCATAGTCGTCGAAGATGTCATCCTCAAAAGGTGTGCTGTTCCAGTCCAACTCCTTGGCCTGGTACGTCTCATACTCAGGCCAATATTTGGCTGGACCTTCTACCCCCGGCATGGCACCCCTTTGGCGTGGCGGCGGCTCAAGCTGGCCTTGGTCTGCCGCAATGTCGTGCGCCTCCTGTGAGGGCTGCATGTTGACCGAATTTGGCTCCAGCACGACCTCTGGGCTCATGGGTGACAGAGCAGCACTTGGAACCCCAGCATCGATCCCTCAGGTCATAGCCGGCGGAGTGGAGCTTTGGGCTCCCATGTCAACGTCCAGTGTCGAATCTTTCGAGACTGCCACGCTCGGCGAAGATGTTGCCAACCTACACAGTTCAATCTGTCAACATTCAAGCATACCAAAGTACAAGACAAAAGTAGGACATCAAATCTACTTACTTCGCAATCGACTTGCGGCGTATCTTCAAAGCCCTGGGAGGAGGTCTTCGGGGTACCTGCGACTGAATCCCAGATTCAGCCCGATACTTCTCCTTGATCTTTTGCAGGTCTTTCTGGGTGACCTTCATCACCTCTTCCTTCTGGCGCTTGGTCTCTGACTCAGCTCTGGGACCTCAATCGTTTCATCCACTTCTTCGGAGTTGTCGTCCGCGACAGCCTCATTATCCTTATCATGCTGCTCAGGTGGTGGGGTGGAGCTCTTGCCCCTCTTGCACTTCTTCTTGACGCTCTCCAACTTTGCTGTCTTGGCTGCCTCTGCCTTCGACTAAGCAACCTTGCCCACAGGATGCCGCGCTCGGCGGGTCTGCCAGATCGCGCTCTGCGCGACCTCCGGCACTTCTTCCTCGTCCGCCTCAACTGATGAGTTGGACAAGTATTCGTCCACTAGCTGGGCTGGTGTCTGCTGGACATCCTCTAGCGACCTTATCTTCCTCCGCGCCTCCTCGCCTTCAGGCAGCGGCGTGGGAGACCAACTTGCAGTGAGCAGTACCTACACAACGACAAAAACAAAACAAAAGTTTATTAGTAAGGTCAACCTCGTAATAATCGTGACAAAATGACGGTAGTAGAATTAGCGACTTACATAATCCGCTGTACGCTTCAGCGAATGCGCCTTTGTGCAGGTCTTGTTGCGGATCACTCCCTAGAAGAACTCCTTCACCCGGGCGACCATCTCCTCCTTGGAGACCTTCCTATTGGCCTCACGAGTTGGGTCTGTCTGACCCCAGTACTCGTAGGTTGGATGCACCTGATCCTTGATCGGCTGGATCAGGCGATGACTAAAACTGATAGCCACCGCGCCTCCCGTCAGGCCGGCCTCCTTGAGCTCGGCAACCTTGGCGAGGAGCAGCACAATCTCTTCCTTCTCACGAGACGTCAATGCAAGATCCCATTCAGGGACCTTGGTTGGTCCAAAACCAGTGCACTTCAGGAGCTCTGGCTTCTGGTTCGCTTTGTCGAACCACTCGGACTTCCAGCCAGAATTGCTGACCGGCAGCTCCATATCTATATATTCTACCTTACGACCTGATGTAAGGTAGAATCCTGTACTACCTACGACAAGTGACTTCCCAGGTCTTTTGACATGAAAAAAGTGCCGCCACAAATTGAAGTGTGACGGTATGCCTAAGTAGGCCTCACACATGTGGATGAAAGCGGAAACAGTGGTGATGGAGTTGGGGACAAGATGTACCAGCTCCAGGCGGTAGTAATGCAGAAAACCTCTAAAGAAGTCCCCTGTGGGGATGTTAAAGCCGCGCTCAAAGAAGGAGGCGAAGACGACCTGCTCCGTGACGTCCTCCGTGGGGAAGTCTTGGCTAGTGGGCGCCTTCCAATCCACCTCCGCCTTGGGCCTCAGCAGCCCGCGCTCCACCAATGCCTCGATCCGGGCCTCCATCATCTCCGACAGGACCCACTGCTTCTCCAGCGCCATCTCCTCTACTTCCTCAGCGAACCCTTACAATCTGGTCCTAAAGACGCAGAGGGTCTTCGAGTGCATACGACGGCAGCGGAGGTGGTGCGGCGTGCGGCGGCGAGCTTCGGCTCTAGTTGCGGTGGCGCGAGGGATTCGAGCGGCGGCGGCGGCAGCAAAATAGGAAACCCTAGAGCTGCAGATATGAGAGAGAGTGCAAGTGGGGTCTTCCCCCACAGGCCACGACCTCTATATAGGCCTCCGCGGCCCAACGGACCGTTCCTGGGTCAGCATGCCCAATGGCTCCACGCCAACGGGTCATTGAGCCCAGCAGCTATTTACCACAGATCGTTTTTTTCTTCTCCAACGGTTAGTTCTTAACGAATGGTTGTGCCAATGGCTAGATCCTAATTTACTCCGATAATTTAGCAAGTTTATCCAGAATACTACATTGGTGGCCTACTAGGTCGTCAAGACCTCTCTTGAGGTCGGTGGGATATCATTTGCTATCAGGTCGTCCTGATAGTGTCCACGACCTCTTTGAGGTTGGTGGACCTCCCAATACTGTCTCTGACCTTCTTGAGGTCGGTAGATCCCTGGAATTGAGAGACATGGGTACCCATGGGTCCCTACCAGCCAGGGTCCCAGGGGCCCCTGACAAGTGGACCCGACCTGCTAGAAGACCCGCCGACCTGACAAGTGGGCCCAGTGACCTGATCAGGATCCCGGAAGACCCGCGAAGCCTTGGCGTGCAAGTCAAGACACGGCGACCTGGCGCGTCGCTGCCTGTAGACTCCGCGTATCATGGGACGTTCCTTGTAATTCGGGAGATAAGCTTCCCACAGTTGTAACCGACCCCGACATGGGTCAACCGACCTGCGCATGCAAACCCTAGCCCGTCCTCCCCATATAAGGCGGCCTAGGGCTCCATGCACAAGCACAACTCATCTTCATCCTCGCATAATCCACCATAACTGGACGTAGGGTTTTACTCTCCGGAGGCCTGAACCAGTATAAACCCTTGTCTCCATGTCCTTCGCCGCCACACTCGCCTAGCTCCGTGTGCACCACGTGCATGACCACCTACACTCTTAGGTCCCGATCCTCCATTAACCTGCAAACCACTAGGGCAACCCCCTAGCGGATCTGTCCAGGTCTCACCCCCTAACAGTTGGCGCGCCAGGTAGGGGCGATCGGGAACTCGCTGTGCAGCATGGTGGCCCAAACTGGCGTCGTCTTCCCGGCGAGCATGGCGGCCTTCCTCGCCGACCCTGTGGAGATCTGCTTTGGATCTTTCACGGCGACCTCACATGCTCCGGCAGCTTCAACTCTCCCAACGACCTCCGAGAAGGTTGCCACGGCATCCGCCGTCGTCCCTATTCCCAATCTAGTATCGGAGACTCACCCACCCAAACCCTGTGACCTTGTCCAGGGGATGAAAGACGTCATCGGCTCCATGAGCGAAACCTTGGAGATCTGCGAATGAGCTCAACGCTCGGCGCAGACAGCGCTACGCCATGACACGTTTCCCTTCGGCCTGAAGTCCGCGCCCGGCCTTCGCCTGAGCCAACTCTCCACGCCTCCTCAGATACAATCTGGGCGGCGACCTTCACGCGACTCAAGGCCTGCGCCTCGCGCTCGGCGCGACCCCCTCGACGTGCCCTGCACTTACCACAAGGGCGCAAAGCACAACCTCTGCGGGCGCCGCCTGCGTAAGAAGATCAACAATGAGCTCCCTCGTCGAGCTAAGCGACCTACCCAGTCTCCGGACTGCGGGAAGTTCCAGAAGGTCCGGGTTCGTATCTCCCTGAACGACCCGGAAGTCATCTTCCGTTAGGTGATGGTGATCTCGAAGAACGAGCCACCACACGCGGGTGTGACCAACTCCCAGGAGGTGGCCCGTATCCAGGCAAATGCCCGCCGTGTTGAGCGACGTGCGGAAGAGCAGCGGCGCGCCTTGCCCTGCGCTTGTGACCTGCGCCTCGAGTTCGAGGAAGCCGGGATCCCGACCTTCAACAGCCCCCAGGCGAACCTGGGTGCGGCCATTACTCGACTCCAGCAAGTCCAGACGCCTGAAGCTGAGCGGGCCCTCGCGTACCTCCGGGTCGCCAACACCCTGGTGGAAGAGAAGAACGCGGCCTCCAGGTCCGTTGCGTCGTCCTCGACCCGCCACTCGCGCAGTCGATCACATAGACCTGTGCGTAGCCAATTCTCCCCCGTCCGGGAGGAGGTTGCTCAGCAGAACCCCGAGCAACCCGCTCAGCAGCCCGCTGCTGCCCGGGACCTTCGTGTCAACCTTGACGCCAACAGGCGTGCTCGTGATGCCCGCACCGTCGTCGACCAACACCACCGGGAGCGCGAGGAGCGCGAGCTTCGCCGCCGCTTGGACTACGACCGCGAATACGGTGCACCCGGGGGCGTTCACCGCATCATGGAGCGCGAGCTCTGTGATTAACATGAAATCGAGAACCAGCGGTGTGCCAAGTATGACGGCGACCACGGCGACCCCGCCGTCGTCCAGTATGATCGGGATCGGCAGCCACGTTCCCAGGTTGTCGTCCCGGAGCGCAGCGTCCACTCCGCGTCACGAGATGCCGCCCCGGCAAGAGGCACCAGCGACAACCTAGCGCTCAACGCCTTCATAGCGCTGGATACCCGCTTCAAAAGGGTGGAGTACCCCGACAACTTCAAGCCCAACATCAAGCGTATGATGGGCGCTCCGACCCAAACATCTGGCTGTCGACCTACTACGTCGCCGTCAAGGCGGCCGGCGGCGACTTCGACCACATGACGGCCTACTTGCCACTGGTGATGGGCAAGGCCCCTTTGCTCTGGCTCAACAACCTTGCGCCTGGCAGTATCAAGACCTGGGCCGACCTATCCCAGGCTTTCACATCGAACTTCCAGGCGACCTACGATCACCCTGGGAACACCTTCAGCCTGGGGCGGGTCGTGCAGAAGCCTAAGGAGTGGCTCCGCGACTACAATACCCGGTTCTTCGAGAACCGAAACGAGTGCGTTGGCGTCAGGGACGACCAGATCGTCGACAGCTACAAGAAAGGCATCAAAGATCACAAGGTCTTTGAGAAAATCCATGAGGCTGGCCCGACCAACGTCAAAGAGCTCATGGTCATCGTCAACAAGCTGATGGACACAGAACACGCGCTCCAGAATCAGTTCGACGCTGAGAATGCTGGTGCATCTGGCACTGCAGTAGACAAGCTCCGCAAGCGACCTTTCGAGGTCCTGGCGGCCGAAGGGTGGCAAGGTTCATCCTTCAACCAAGTGGAGTTCGACCTGGCACTCGACAGCATTTGCGGGTTCCATGAGGGGGCCACCCACACTCTCCGCGAGTGCTCCCAGTTCAAGAGGGCCTTCAGCACCTCCGCGGATCCCAAGCGACCCAGGAACAACAGCGGGCGACGCAACAACTGCCCCTACAACAACAACTACCGCCGTGATGACCTGCGAGACCGGCACGACGAGCGCCGTGATGACCGGTATGATGATCGCCGCGACCCACCTCGTAGCGACCCGCCTCGCAACGACCCTGCTCCAGCAGCTGCCCGCGATGAGACGAACCTGCCCCCTCCACCAGCGTCGGGCAACCCCAATGGGTCTTTCCAGGCTACAACCCGCGCGATCAGCATGATCGTCAGCGGAATCAAGTCCAGCGCCAGCAGGAGGCGCTATCAGAAAGACAAGCGCGACGTCCACCTCGTCCACACTCATCCAATCGTGCCCCTACGATGGTTTGAGTAGCCGATCACGTTCTCTAGAGCTGATCACTAGGTCCATATCCCAGACCCCGGGTCCTACCCGCTCGTTGTTGAGCCCACAGTGGATGGAGCCCTGCTCAACCAAACCCTGATCGACGGAGGGAGTGGGCTCAACATCATCTTTGTTGATACCCTCAAGAAGATGGGCTTCGACTTCAACAAGATGACGGAGTGCGACGAGCCTTTCTATGGCATCGTCCCCAGGAAGGCGGCCCAACCCCTGGGTCGAGTCTCCCTCCCGGTGACTTTTGGTACGGAGGCGAACTTCGGCACGGAGTACCTGAACGTTGAGGTCGCCAACTTCAAGTCCTCCTACCACGTGATCCTAGGTCGCCCAATGCTGGCCAGATTCATGGCCATCCCGCACTACACCTACTTGGTGTTGAAGATGCCGGCTCCGCGAGGGGTCCTCTCCGTCAAAGGGGACCTCGTCATCTCCTTCAGGTGCAACACGGAGGCCCTCGACCTCGCTGGGACCTCCACCGCTGCCGAGGCCTCCGCGGTCTTGGTTGCTGAGGCCGAAAAAGTCGACCCTGTCGACCAGTCCGTCCCGGAGCAGAAGCGCACCGAAACCGCCCTAGATGCGGCCCCATCGACGAAGAAGGTCTGCCTCGGCCTTGCCGACCCAGAGAAGACAGTGGTGATCGGAGACGGGCTCGACCCCAAATAGGAACTCGCGCTCACCAGCTTCCTCCGGGATAACGCCGACATATTCGCTTGGAGTCCGTCGGATATGCCAGGTGTTCCTAGGGAGCTGGCTGAGCACGCCTTGGATGTAAGCAAGACGGCGAAGCCTGTCAAGCAGAAGCTTCACCGCTTTGTGAAAGATCGCAAGGACGTCATTAGGGTAGAGCTAATAAAGCTCCTAGCTGCCGGATTTATCCGAGAGTGTAAAAACCCGGTTTGGCTCGCCAACTCGGTTCTTGTACCAAAGAAAACCGGTCAATGGAGAATGTGTATCGATTACACTGATCTCAACAGGCACTGCCCTAAGGACCCTTTCCCTCTTCCGCGTATCGACCAGGTCGTGGACTCCACGGCCGGAAGCGTTCTTCTCTGCTTCCTCGACTGCTACTCAGGGTATCACCAGATAGCCCTGAAGGTCTCCGACCAAGACATGACGGCGTTCATAACGCCCCATGGCATCTACTGCTATACGGCCATGACCTTCGGCCTCAAGAACGCGGGTGCAACTATCAAAAGGCCATCCAGAAGTGTCTGGCCAGCCAGATCAGCAAGAACGTAGAAGCCTACGTCGACGACGTGGTCATCAAGACCACTCACGAGGACAAGCTCATAGCTGACCACGCGGAGACCTTCGCCAACCTCCGCACTTACCACTGGAAACTCAATCCAGAGAAGTGCGTCTTCGGTGTCCCATCCAGCAAGCTCCTCGGCTTCATGGTCAGCAACCGGGGCATCGAAGCCAACCCCACCAAGGTGGATGCCATCCTCAAGATGAAGCGACCTACCGGCAAGAAGGACGTCATGAATCTCACAGGCTTCATGGTGGCCTTAGGCCGATTCATTAGCAAGCTCGGAGAAAAAGGCCTGCCCTTCTTAAAGCTGCTAAAAAAAGGCGGACAAGTTCGCCTGGACCGAGCAGGCGGACCAAGCTCTTGAGCAACTCCAGACCTTCCTCACGACGCCCCCGGTGATGGTACCCCTAGCGCCTAAGGAGCCCTTACTGCTCTACATCTCGGCGACCACCCTCGTGGTCAGCGCTATCTTGGTAGCTGAGCGACCTGAAGAGGGGCGACCTTACCCTGTCCAGCGACCTATCTACTACGTCAGCAAGGTCCTGTCTGACAGCAAGACCAGGTACAGCCAGCCCCAGAAGATGCTCTACGCGCTACTCATGACTTCGCGAAAGCTCCGGCACTACTTCCAATCCCACAAGATCAAGGTCATCTCGGCCTTTCCCTTTGGCGAGATCCTACGGAGTCGTGACACCTCTGGCATGTCGTCAAGTGGTCTATTGAACTAGGCGAGTTCGACCTAGAGTTCTACCCCAGGCAGGCCATCAAGTCCCAAGTCATCGCAGACTTCGTCTCGGAGTGGACAGAGATCCAGCAGCCTCCGCCGCCGGAGCGACCTGAGCATTGGAAGATATACTTCGACGGTTCCCTGAACCTCGAAGGAGCAGGTGCGGGCGTCTTGTTCATCTCCCCTAAGGGCGACTACCTCAAGTACGTCCTACAGATCCACTACAAGGCGTCCAACAATGGCGCCGAATACGAGGCCCTCATCCACGGGCTTCGCATCGCTGTCTCCCTCGGGATCAAAAGCCTCCTGGCCTACGGTGATTCCAAGGTCATGATCGACCAAGTCAGCAAGGACTCCGAAGCTAGGAAGGATACGATGGATGCATACTGTGCCGAGGTGCGCAAGCTCGAACGTCACTTCGAAGGGCTCGAGTTCCACCACGTCTGCCGCAACAATAATGTCGCTGCGGACGTCCTCTCCAAACTTGGCTCCAAACGCGCATTGGTTCCGGCTAGCGTATTTGTCCAGGACCTACGTAAGCCGTCAACCAAGCTCATCCCCGACCCAGAGTCACCTGATGATGAGCTTACCTCGCCTAAAGGTTGTGAGATCCTGATGATCGACGCAGAAGATGACTGGCGCCTCGATTTCATTGCCTTCCTCCTCGAGCATCGAGTACCTGAGGACAAGGCAGAGCGAGAAAAGATCACGAGGCGTAGCACCAACTACGTCATCGTTGGCCAGGAACTCTACCGGAGGTCCGCCTCCACCGGAGTACTGATGAGGTGCATCCTCTGATCCGAGGGCCTCAGGCTCTTGGACGAGATCCACGGTGGTGAGTGCGGCAACCACGCTGCCTCTTCCAATCTGGTAGGCAAGGCTTTCAGGTCTGGCTTCTACTAGCCCACGGCCTTGGCCGATGCCCAAGAACTTGTACGTCGTTGCAAGGGGTGCCAGTTCTTCGCTAAGCAGCAGCACCTCCCTGCTCAGGCCCTCCGGACCATCCCTCCGTCGTGGCCCTTCGCAGTTTGGGGTCTCGATTCTGTGGGACCCTTCAAGACCGCCCCTGGCGGATACAAGCACATACTCGTGGCGGTGGATAAGTTCACCAAGTGGATCGAGGTCCGTCCTGTATCCAGCGTCACGTCGAAAGAAGCGGCGAAATTCATCGAGGAGATCACCCATCGCTTCGGGGTGCCAAATAGGATTGTCACCAACCTTGGCACGGCCTTGACAGGAGCCGAATTTTGGGACTTCTGTCAAGACAGCCTGATCGATGTATACTACTCCTCGGTGGCACACACGCGGTGCAACGGCCAGGTCGAGCGGGCCAACGGCATGGTTCTACAGGCCATAAAAGACCGTATCTTCGACGGCTCAGCACCTTACACCACCAGGTGGCTCTCAGAGCTCCCTCACGTCCTCTGGGGTCTCAGGACCCAGGTCAGCTCGGCTATAGGGTACTCACCCTTCTTCCTGGTCTACGGATCAGAGGCTATCCTCCCCACCGATGTGACCTTTGGTGCCCCTCACATCCAGCACTTCGATGAAGGAGAAGTAGAGCAAACACGCCGCCTCGACCTCGACAGCGTCGAGGAACACCGTGTGGCTGTGCTCATGCACCACACTCGCCACGAGTAGCAGCTACATCGCTATCATGATCGCAATGTGTGCGAACGTTCCTTCAACGTTGGCGACCTAGTCTTGCGGCGGATCCAGAACACCAAGGATATGCACAAACTCTCTGCACCTTGGGAAGGCCCCTTCATAGTTAAGGAGGTCATTGGACCAGCGACCTATCGCCTCCAATGGGCCGATGGCCAGGGTGTTCCTAACCCTTGGAACATCGAGCACTTGCGTCGCTTCTACCCTTAGGAGCCTTGTATCACAATAAAGCTATGTACTCTATCCTTTGTAATTCTATATAAAAATGAAGATTTCTCTTTCAACCTACTTGTTTTCTATGTACCCCTCCCCTTCGACATGCTCGGGGGCTTGGTTTAAAACTGGACCCCTCACGCTCGGGGGCTTGGCTCTAAGCTCGGCCCTTCACGCTCGGGGGCTTGGCTCTGCCAACCTAAGGGTCGCTCGACCTGGGGTTTCTACCTTTCTCTTTACAAGTGTTCCCTTACCACAGCTTCTTATGCATTTTATAAGTATTCCTAGGTCGTGGGGTTGCTTGACCTTGGGTCCCTGACCCCCTTCGCGCGCTGGCCGCACTTAAGCCTCCAGCATCGAGCCGTGTGGTCAGCAAGCCGTTCCTCCACTGAGTTGGGTTAGCGGAGGAAAAGGGGTCTCGCAACTTCGTTACCTTTGCGTTCTTATAAAGAGTATACAAAGTCAAATAAGGGATCACGTAACATGCCTTTTGATTCATGCAATATTTATATTACATCAAAAGGGTCCGTGACCCATTGTTACTAACTGTCTGCCAGTTCTAAGCTACGCCTACAGGTCTATTTTCTTCATGACATCGTCCGCGGCGGCTTGAATCTCTTCGCTGGCCACCAGCTGCACCAAGTCCAGCTCCTCCTTGACCTTCTAGAGGTCGAACGATGGCTCATGGTGCTTCACCGTGGCCAGTGTGGTGGCAGCGGCGAGCTTGCCGCCGTCCATCAGCAAGGTCTTAATGCGACCTACCGCGCCCTCCAACCGCTTGACGAGCCCTTGTGGATCGCCCTCGACCTTAGGGGCGTACACGTCCACAAGGTACTCGGTGGCCTCCTTGAGGTCGTCCAATTCCTTCTCAAGATCTGCAGCCATCTCTTGATGGTCAATAAGGGTTTGCATCGCCCAGCCAAGGTCGATCTCTAGATCCCTGCGCGCCCCAAATTCATAAGCAGCTTTACGGGTGAAGTAATACTCACTGGCGACGACCTCCTGGTGCTTCTCCTTGAGAATCTTCACCTGCTCCTTTGACTCCTTGAGATCCTTCTTCAAGGCAGTCTCTCTCTTCTTGGCCTCTACAAAGTGCTGAGGTCAAGAACGGCCGAGGTCAAGAACGTGTCACCTTCGCCTTCTGCTTTGTAGCTTCAAGCTCCCGCTTCAAGGCCTCGACGGCCTGGTCCTTCAAGATGGCCTCGTCCTTGAGGCTCGTTATTTCCTTCGCGGCCTCCACCTTGGCCTGAAGTACGGCCTCCCGGGTCGTTGCTAGCTCCGCGTGGAGATTGGCGCCCTCCTTTAGCAGGGTCACCCTTTTCTCCGTGCGCTCGGCAAGAGTCTACAACAACACATCGAGATCATTAAAACATTGCGTTTCGGCGAACCCAAGATGCAGCCCCAAAGGTAAAGCAAACTTACCGCGAGTGTCCTGCCGATGGTCGCCTGCACCGCATTGAAGTCATCAAGATCCTTGGCATCGGCCCAGACGTCATCCTCCCATGGAGTACCTTCATAGAGGCAGGCTTGCTGTTCGGCTTCCCCGCTTCCATCTCCGGCCGCTGCCCCACGCGTCCCTGGCAGACCTGACTCAGGCGGGTCTTGCTGGTGCGGGCCCTCCTCCTACCGTGTGCCCTCTACAGCGACATTAGCTGCCGCCGATGGCGTTGTCTCCACGACCTCAGGGGGTTTACTGCTAAAGTCCCCACCTGAGGTCGCGGGTGACTGCCCGGCCGGCAACTTCCCGACCTTCCAACCAAAGGCCTCTTGGCCTGAGGCGTTCTTACTGCTACCAGAAACAGTAAGAGTCCCCGTGCCCAAGGCCCATATGTTCGTTAGCACCGACCTACTCAACACAGCCGCAAAATGAAGAACAACATAAATCAAGCTCAAACAACATACCCGCTGCTGATCTTCAGCTTCATCGACATCGGCCGGGGCGGCTCCCGCCTTGGCTTCTTTTGCGACCCTTGGTCGCTCACGCCCTCCGCGCTCGGCTTCTGCTGCTGCTCACCGGTAACCACCGGTAGGGCGTTGCTTTCTCCTACGGCCGCTGCGCCGCCCGACCCTCCGGCGACGTCGCACGACCCCGCATCATCACGCTCCTCGAAGACGACCTCGGTGACAGTCGTTGTCGTCTCTGATGATGCAGTGACGTCTTTCCTCTTCCTCTTCTTCTCCGCCACGATGGTGGCAGAGATGATCTTGACGCCCTTGTGCGCCGGAATCTTAGCGGTGGCCTGCCGCGTACGACGAGTCGTCGGCGCGGGGCTCACCATGGGTGGGTCCTCATCATCGCTACCCCCCACCGATGAGTCGGAGAGGTAGTTCTCCAACAATTCCGGCGATGGAGCCCTCACGTCCTCCGCCGCCCGGACCTTGAAACTGCGCTCTCCCTCGTCCGCGAGGGGAGCCGGACACCAGAACAAACCTTTGCGACCTTGCGAGTCAGTTGACCTTCGTTTCAGAACAAGGGGAATGCTACAATAACAGAGAAATCAAGGTCGATCAGCGACATACCACGTCCGCGGGCCGTGTGAGGGAGAATGCCTTGGGGCTGTCCGGTTCCGGATCACCCCGTTGAAGTGCTCCCTCTCCCGCGCCACCATCTCCTGCTTCGAGACCTTCTGCTGTTGTACGCGGGTCGGGTCGGTCTGCCCCCAGTACTCGTAGGCCGGGTGCACCCGATCTTGGATCGGCTGCAGCAGCCTCTGGCTGAAACTAATGGCCACCGCTCCGCCGGTCAGCCCTTCTTCCTTCCGTTGCTTGAGGTCCTCCAGCAGCGGCTTGATGGCGTCCATCTCCCGCGACGTTGGCTGGTTGGACCACTCTGGCACCGGGACTGGCGCGATCCCCGACCTGGTTGGCAGCGCTGGTTTGGGGTTGTTGACGTAGAACCAGCCCCGCCTCCAGCCTTGGGTGTTGTCCGGCAACTCCATGTCGATGTACACTGTCTTCATGTCGCGGCGTAGCATAAAGCCGACAGCGCCGACGACGCCGTTCTTCCCCGTCTTCTTCACCTCGAAGAAATACCACCACAAGTCGAAATGTGGCGGTATCCCCAGGTACGCCTCGCACAGGTGTATGAACGAGGATACCGTGGTGATGGCGTTGGGGACGAGATGCACCAGGTCGATGAGGTGGAAGTGGAGAAGCCCGCGGAAGAAGTCGCCCGCCAGAACTCCGAAGCCGCGCTCGACATACGAGACGAAGGCAACGGTCTCCCTAGTTCCCTCGGAGGGGAACGCTTCACCGACGGCGGGCCTCCACCCCACCTGCTCCCTGGGCTTCAGTAGCCCGCGCTCCACCAGCTCCTTGAGCTGCGCCTCCGTCACTGTCGAGTGCTCTAAATACCACCAGTGGATTTAGCTCTAAATACCACCAGAGATTTTTGGCGCATATGGCGGCGCTGGGCGCGGCGGATCTAAGCACGGCGACACCGGCGATTCTATGCGCTAAAGCTTCTGGCGGCGGATTGGAAACCCTAGCAGCTGCGGGGAATGGAAGCGAGTGGGGTCCTCGACCCTTCGCTCGGCCTTTTATAACTGGGCCATCTCAGTGCGGTGGGCCGCGGCGCCCCCAAACGTCCCCTTGGTTTCGCCGATATCACCGGCGACCCAACGGATACATTGCCTAACGGCTCTTTCAGCCTAACGGCTACAGGCAGTTATGACTCGAGCCGTGCGGGAATCCATGCCTGTTGGTTTTTGCCCAACGGCCCGGTGTCCATGGACTCACTATGCCTTATTTCAAACCCCCCCTTTTTAGTTTCTTCAAGGTCTCCTGGCCTCTGACGACCTCCGGGTCTATGATAACACCTTCTCAAGGTCGACAGGTACTACCGCTTGGTAGGTCGCCTCAGCTTTCATTAGTGAGTTTGCATCCCTGGCTCCTAGGTCTTGCTACCTACTGTATTGCCTTAGCCTTCGTGGCTGGTTTACACCGACGGCCCCGTGCTTAAAGGCTCCACTGCCCGTTGGCGACCTCCGGGTCAAGTAGCACCTCCTTGAGGTCGCTAAGGTCCTGCTACCCACTAAACTACCTTAATGGCTAATTCCAACGGCCCTGTGCTTAATGGCTCCACTGCCCGTTGGCGACCTCTTGGTCAAGTAGCACCTCCCTGAGGTCGCTAAGGCCCTGCTGCCTCCTAGGTCGTGTTGACCTAGAGTTTTCAGGCTGACTACCTGCGTTGCGTCACTACACAACGGCCGTGTTGACCCAAGTCGACATGAGCTCCCTGTCTCTGCGAAAAGGCCTCCCGAAGGTCGGCGTGCTATTACAACCCTGCTGGGACCTTGGTATCCGTACCATTGCAGCCCGGGCGCCCCTACGGACTACTACAGCGATGACACTGCTCATGCAAATCTATATTTACAGCTTCGTAAGCTACAAGGTGTTTGGCCCTTGGCCAAATTACAAGATACAAAGATCTTAAAGGTCCTGAATTACCTTCCAAAGTGCTTACGACTCAATCTACACTAATAAGGCTTGTCGCAAGCTTTCTTCTGGCTTCAGGGCCTACTCGACGACCTCTACAGCCACTGTGGAGGCAGCTGCCACACAGCCACCTCTACTCACGCACCAACCGGTCTCCTGCAGCGCCCAGCATCAAGTCTGAGCTTCGCCGCACAATTGCAGAAGGTCCGAGCTTTAACACCAACCTCACCGGGTGGAGCTCGGTGCTCACCAGCATCAAATCAGGCCTGAAAGTGTGAGGGCTGACGATGCAACTGCTGCTTCATACTCCTTCTAGGCTCCTCGGTGAGGCTGGGAGAAGAGGCCAATCGAGTTCTTCGAGCCTCGCAAGCATTCTTCTAGCTCCAAGCATGAACTACATCACCTCTACACTCTGGTGGGCGGACACAAGCCCACGGCGTGGCAATATTACTACACTGGGTCATCTTGGATCTCCTCTGAAGATTGGTACGGTTTGCTTCGAACCTTGGGCACCTATTTATACAACCAAACACATGCAATCCAGTCTCCCTCGCCAGGACAACTTGCGTGGCGTCCTTATCCTTGAAGGCGTTGTGCCCTCGTGGAGCACGAGGTTACTGTTCGCCTGTGAAAAGACATCGGCGCGCCTGACCCCTACCTGACTACACACTGAGGCACTTTTGTCTTTTGCGGGTGGCAGTAACCTGTGCTTCATGAGTATGCAGGCCTCTGACCGTACAGTGCACTTGTGACTCTGGTTACGACAGACCTGTCGCCTGCTACTCTCTGCAAAGATTCTGGAGCTCTTGTCCTCTAGCGTCGACCCTACAAGAGCATTAGTTTCCTAAACAGAAGGTCGTAGGTTCGGCTAATTCTTCTTCTTCTTCTTTAGAGCATCAAACCGGCCATATTGGTCGCTTTACTGCTCGGGGTCTACTACACTAGTGCGTCTTCGACGCCCTATTTTCTTTGGGTCGCCTCGACCTAATGGAAGCCTGCTTCCATCACATCTCGGCTCGACCTACCCTTGGTAGGCTTGTTGACCTTTCTGAAGGTCGTGACTGCTATTACAACATGCCTGATTTAGGTCAGGTCGACGATTCTGCATGATCTACGCCTCGTCTTCACTTCGACCTTATGGTCCTTCGACCCAGAAGCTCGACGTTCAACTTCGAGCGCGCATCGGAGGGGTTTCTTTTCTTTTTTATCCCCGTGCACCCTTCACGACCTCGATGGTGCCACACCTCTACTGCTCTTCGAGACGACCCTGCCTCGGACGCTACGCCTACACGTCGATCGGGGGCTTGAGAGACATGGGTACCCATGGGTCCCTACCGGCCAGGGTCCCAGGGGCCCCTGACAAGTGGACCCGACCTGCCAGAAGACCCGCCGACCTGACAAGTGGGCCCAGCAACCTGATCAGGATCCCGGAAGACCCGCGAAGCCTTGGCGTGCAAGTCAAGACACAGCGACCTGGCGCGCCGCCGCCTGTAGACTTCGTGTATCGCGGGACATTCCTTGTAATTCGGGAGATAAGCTTCCCATAGTTGTAACCGACCCCGACACGGGTCAACCGACCTGTGCATGCAAACCCTAGCCCGTCCTCCCCATATAAGGCGGCCTAGGGCTCCACGCACAGGCACAACTCATCTTCATCCTCGCATAATCCACCATAACTGGACGTAGGGTTTTACTCTCCAGAGGCCTGAACCAGTATAAACCCTTGTCTCCCTGTCCTTCGCCGCCATACTCGCCTAGCTCCGTGTGCACCATGTGCATAACCACCTACGCTCTTAGGTCCCGATCCTCCATTAACCTGCAAACCACTAGGGCAACCCCCTAGCGGATCTGTCCAGGTCTCACCCCCTGACAGGAATGCATCACAACAGGTCGTAGGGGATTCATTTTCTCTACGAACGACAATACACATGATTCGACAGAAGAGTGTGAACTGTACATACGTGACTCCATGTCTACATGGTCGTCATAAGCCCCATCTGGTCCTTGACCAGTTACAAGATACAAACTAGATCATCCCCATAATGGGCATGATTGAAGACCTAATCAACCTAGAGTGAATCTTGCCATGCTTTCTGCTCTAGCAGGGTACATCGCAAGTTTTCTTCTAGTTTCCAGACCTTCGTGGAGACCTCTCGAGGATCGGTGGCCTAACGCTGCTCCTAGCAAGTCGTTTAGGGCCCCCGACTTTTGCATGCTGATCCGATGCTCACCCCGGCTGTGTGCTAGACTTTGGGACCTAGCACACTCACCAGACCTCAATGAGTATCTATTACTCGCCAAGAACCTGGAGTATCACACCGGATTCCTTCTGGATTCCTCGGTGGACGCGGGCACAGAGATCGGTGGATTACTCCACACTTCGCCAGTATTCTTCTAGCCTCAACTTTCTACAACTTCTTTCTTCTACACTCTGGTGGATGAAGGCATGCCCATGGCATGATATCTTGGCTACAATGGAACTTCATGATCTTCTTTACGGTGATGACTTTTCCTTTGGGCATTTGCTCTATTTATAGACGAGTCCTGCACTCAGTCAACCTTCACACTGTGTGCATGTGAGCCTTGTTACTGTGCGCATGTGAAGCTTTTTCCCCGACACATGACGACAAAGCTAGGTGTCCTGCACCTGGCGCAATGCGCACTGTTTGCATGTGAGGTCCCGCCACTTTCACCGCCCATGACCTGCACAGTACGTGCCTTTGCCAGACTTTGTCTGTTGCGCTCGGACATTTGCTTTTTGTCGGATGCGGTTTTTGTCATGTTGTGCTGAGTGAGATGGTTGGCGACCTCATGCCACTTCGCGTTGTTGCCCCTGTGAGCCTACAGTTCACACCTCCAACTAGCCTGACTCCGTGTCAGATGGCCTCGCTGCCACATGGTTTTGTAGCTGCTAGTTCTACGACCTCTTCAAGTCTACGACCTCACCCGACGACATTCGCACCCGCTGCACCTCTGCGTCTTATTTGCACCCTCTATGGCTCTGCGTTCTGGTGCACCTGCTATGGCTCTGCATGTAAACGGACCTTGTACCAGTTGAAGGACCGAATAGGCGACCGGAGAGGGGGGGGAGTGAATGGGAGCCAATAAAAATTCTTCCCGAAGGACGAACTCGGCCTATACCCCGATTGCCACTCCGAGTACTCGCACACACCAGAGAAGCTCTAGACTAGGCACACACAAGCCCACAAGTCCTAGGGACAAGACTTGAATCAGACCACGGAAGCACAAGACAAGAATCAAAGCACTTGGCCAATTCTGGAAAAGCCAGCGCGGACTGTCTGTGCAGTACGGGCGGACTGTCCGCTATGCGCAGGTAGACTGTCCGGACCGACCTTGCGGACTGTCCGAAAAAGGCAACAGAACCACCAGGGATGCACCGAGAAAATCGGACTGTTCGGCTGAGCCACGCGGACTGTCCGCTAGTGTCGCAGACTGTCCGTGAAGGTAGCGCGGACCGTCCGTCCAACTCGCTGAAAACCCCAGACAAACTCAGCTCAACCCCAGGCAAAAACTCGACCACGCGGACCGTCCGTGAAGGACTCGCGCATTGTCCGCAAAACCACTTGCAACAAAACCCTAGTGCGGCGATGGATCAAAATGCGAGTTCGCAAGAACAGGCGACGAACACGCGAAAAACCCTAATGCGCGGACTGTCCGGGGCCACCACGCGGACTGTCTGCGAGCCTCGAACAGAACCAAAAACTGCACGATCTCGGGAGTCAACTCCCCCTTTCCATCACCGGATCTCCCAAATGGCTAGAGCTCTTCAGACAAGATTTTGGGGAGATGAGAAGCGTCACTAGATGAAGCTATGCCCCAAAAATCTCGAACTCTAACTCACTAAATCACCGGAATCGCGGATCACATGAACCACCACCAAGAACTCGGGCTCCGACCAAAAACTCACGAATCGAAGGTGTTTCTCGGCGTTTGAGGGGTCAAGATCTCACACAAAGATGCACAAGGCATCCACCCATGATCCCCTCAAAGAAATCCGAGAAGAAACACCCTCAAATCCACGAATCGAGCGAAGAACGAAACTCCCCAAAAATAGCCCCGAAAATGACACGAAAATCACCAAGAGCTAGGAGATCACTGCAATGCCGAATGCTTCCATACATCCAGAGGTCAGAGTCTATATAAGAATCTAGCCTAAGGAAAGCAGAGGAAAAGAAGCAGTCCAGAGCGATCTACCGGGGGCGGAAACCCTAGAGTCCAAGAGAGAGAGATGCCATCCACCTCTCCGCTATTTATACGAAGTCCAACAGAGGAGGTAAATAACCACACTACCCCTACAACTCAAATAGAAGATACACACCCCTCAGGGGCAATATGGTCTAGTCTTCATCGAGCAGACACGCTTCCACCGCGGCTTTGCTTCGCATCGACGCAAACCCCGCTATCACGCCACGTGCCCCCCGCCTCGAAGCTTCCCTATGCTCCCGGATCACCGTCTCCGTCGCATCGGACCTCCAGACTTGGTTTTGAGGCCCAAACCAAGAAACCGTCCACCGATGGTTTTGTGGGCAAACCAACAAACCTCACATGCAAGCTTCGACCTTGATCCGCTACCTTGCACTAGCCCATGTTCACGACTTCAGCCTGCTAGTCTTGCACTGCACGGCTCGCACTTGACCCCATAGGCCACCGGGTCCATCGAACCAAGCCTACTTGCCTCTCCATCACCCGGAGGCTGCCACGGCTAAGGCCTTTCGCGCTTGTTCATCACCTGCACCGACCTGAGTCAAGCCGCAACCTGTACCTACACACATAGCCAAGCATCAGTCCACACAACGTTGTCAATCACTCATCACTAAGGAGCGACCCTCCACTGGTCCTTGGACACACTTGGTCCTCAATCTCCCCCTTGATGAGTGCATTGACAACACCCATAGTAACCATCATAGAGAAAAAGAAAAGAAAACACCACGACCACAAACCTCCAACAAGTGATCCAAAGCCAAAGAACAAGCAAAAAACATAATCACTCGCCAGAACAAGTCTCGGCCCCCTAAGGCAAGGGCAACGACTCAACATAGCCGAGACAAAACAAAGCTCACAAAGAGCACACCACAAAGCACACAACTCAGGCAAAAACAAAGGAGCTCCCCCTGCACATATGCAAACTCCCCCTGAGCAAATGCAACCTCTTTTCTCAATTTTTCTCCCCACATGCAAAAATCTCACAAATGCATACCAATTTTCCACAAACTCTCCACCTATCCTACATATTCTCCCCCTTGTTGAGAATGCATGAATCAAGGTATATGAAACTCTTCCCCTTGTTTTCATGAAGAATGCATGTCAAAGCATATATACAATCTACCAAGCTTCTCAAATACACAAAGAGCACAACAAAATGCTACAAATGAGACATAGAGCAAGCAAAGTAGATATGGTGTAGTTAGCGCATTGCCATCAAGAAAGTAGAGACATATAAGCATGTGATATGGCCAAAAACAATTTTAAGCAATTTTCAAAAAGAAACATTCATCTCATGAGCAAGACCCTATCCATGGCAATTTGAGCACAAATACACTAGATCATCCAAAGTTTATACAAGATCACAAATTCACATCACAAGATCATGGTAAACACCCACAAGTCATGTTAAAGCCACCGAGCCATGTGTCTACTTCTTAAAATGAGACTTCTGATGGTAGACACCATGCTACGGTATAGCACCCAAGATATGAATATCAAAACATAAATACATGATTAAGAGCTCATTCTTCAAGCATAAGGCAATTCATACACCAATTTCATTTTCAAGTTTAAACATGGTACATGAAATGCCTTTACAGCAAAAAGAAGCTTATGCTCCTCCACAAGTGAACAAATGGGCTAAACATTTACAATGACAAATGGGTCTTTGACCCCAAGCAAAGAGAACATGATACTCAAGCACAAACTAAACATGATAGAGGCATTTGAGCACAAATTGAGCATAGATAGGCATCTACTCATGAGTGAAGCAATTTTATCATTTTCACAAACATAAAGCTATCTCATCATGAATATATGGCAAAACCATCAAGAGCATAGCATTCACATCACCATTTACCAAACATGCATATATCTCACATATAGCACATCAGTGATCAATGTATATAAGAGAAGCTTTTCCTAGCACAAGTGATCCAAAGATGGCTATCCTACTAGGTTCTGTACAGAAAATAAAATGCATGCATGGAATGCAACAAAATGAAACATATATCACATATATACATGAGAAGCTTCAAGACCCAGCTAGAAAGGAAAGCACACTCCAAGTTCACCTCACAGACGTGTGAAGGTGACTTGGTCAAGTGGTTTGGTGAATATGTCGGCTAGCTGATCTTGGGTAGGTACATAGGATAAGGATATGTTTCCTTTCTCAACATTGTCCCTCAGAAAGTGGTATCTCACTTCTATGTGTTTCGTTTTGGAGTGAAGGACTGGGTTTTTGGCTGCACTTATGGCACTAGTGCTGTCACAAAAGAGTGGAACTTGGGAGCACTCCTCACCAAAATTGCTCATAGTGTAGGTCATCCATAGGAGCTGGGAACAACAACTAGCAGCAGCTACATACTCGGCCTCTGTAGTGGACTGGGCTACGCTGGATTGCTTGCGAGATGACCAAGAGACCAAAGAAGAACCAAGAAACTGGTAACACCCAGAGGTAGACTTGCGGTCCAATCGACACCCAGCAAAATCAGCATCAGACTACCCGTGAAGTCTGAGTGTCGAGGAGGCAGAATACCAAAGACCAAACTTAGGAGTGTAGTTCAAGTACATGAAAATCTGCTTGAAGGTCTGCCAATGTGAAGTCCTCGGTGAAGCCTGAAAACAAGCGCACAGACACACTCTGAACTGTATGTCCGACCTCGTCACCATCAAGTAGAGGAGGGAGTTGATCATGCTCTGGTACTCCTTCTGGTCCACGGGTTCGCCATCTTCATCCGCATCCAAAGCCGTAGTGGTACCCATCGGAGTAGACAACGGCTTGGAGTCGTTCATGCCAAACTTCTCCACCATGTCCCTGGTGTACTTCGCCTGATGTACAAACATCCCGTCCTTGCACTGCTTGATCTGGAGTCCTAAGAAAAACTGCAGCTCACCCATCATGGACATCTCAAAATCCCTGCTCATGTCATCTGCAAATCTGGCAACAAGATCATGAGAAGAGCCACCAAAGATTATGTCATCCACGTATATCTGAACAATCAAAAGGTCATTTCCATGCTTAAGGAGAAACAGGGTCTTATCAACTGTGCCCATAACAAACCCCTTGCTCAGCAAAAAGCCTCTCAACCTGCCATACCAAGCTCTCGATGCCTGTTTCAACCCATAGAGCGCACTCTGGAGTTTGTATACATGGTGTGGATATTGTTCACTCTCAAACCCCAGGGGTTGCCTCACATACACTTCTTCCTCTATCACCCCATTCAAGAAAGCACTCTTCACATCTATTTGGTACAACTTGAACCCTTTAGCCACGGCAAAGGCTAGAAGGATCCTAATTGCCTCCAAACGGGCCAGAGGAGAAAATGTCCCCTCATAATCCATGCCCTCTTTCTGGTTGAACCCCTGAGCCACCAACCTCGACTTGTTTCTCACAACCATCCCATTCTCACCCTCTTTGTTCTTCCACACCCACTTGGTACCTATGGGACGGCAATTTGGCGGTGGATCAACTAACACCTAGACTTGCTTTCTCTCAAAGTTTTCCAACTCCTCATGCATGGAATTCACCAAATTCTCGTCAGACAAAGCGTGTCGAATATCTTTGGGCTCAAACAAGGCAACAAAAGCAGAGTGAGCGAAATGAGAAGTGTTCCTTGACCTCGACCATGTAGTGCCTTCATGAAGATCATCTATGATCATCGTTGGTGGGTGATCCACCTGTACTCGCCGGGGAGCCTCTCGCCAGGACACAATCTCCCCCTCAGCAGTAGCCTCCACTCGAACAACCTCAGTCGTAGTGGGTGTAGGGGATGGACCATCCTCGATCGTCGTCGTAGTAGTGGAAGTAGAACGTACATGATCGGCCACGGGAGCATCACCTCCATCATTGTTTTCGTCTCCATCTCCATCCTGCTCATCCTCAAACATCCTCGCTCCAATCTCCTCGTCACCTGCACACTTAAAAGTAGAAGAGCTACATGGTTGTGTCTCGTCGAAGGTTACCTCGCAAGTCTCCATGATTCGGTTAGTGTCAAGGTTGACCACACGATATGCTCTAGAGTGAACCGCATAACCGAGGAAAATACCATCTGAACATCTAGATTCAAACTTATCCAACTTGCCCTTCTTCAGAATGAAACACTTGCAACCAAAAGCTCTAAAGTGACTCACCTTGGGTTGTTGCCCATGCATCAGCTCATAAGAGGTCTTCTTCTTGAAAGCACGAAGGAAGATGCGATTTGAGACATAGCAAGCAGTATTGACCGCCTCGGCCCAGAAACGCCTAGGAGTCCTATGCTCATCGAGCATCGTCCTGGCCATCTCACAAAGGGTTCGGTTCTTCCTCTCCACTACACCATTCTGGCAAGCGACGTATGGAGAAGAATACTGATGATCAAGACCAAGATCACTGCAAAAGGCATCGAAATGAGAGTTTTTAAACTCCGTGCCATTGTCACTGCATATAGCTCGAATGGCATCACCATGTCTCTCATTCTTCAACCTCAAGATCAAGTCCCGAACAAAGCCAAATGTCTCGCTCTTATCCTCCAAAAAGAAAACCCAAGAGTACCTCAAAAAATCATCAACCACAACAAGAACATACCACTTCCTACCCGCAGAGCGAACACGAGCTGGCCCAACCAAATCCATGTGCAACAGCTCACAAGGTCGCTCGGTCATGACCGCAGTCAGAGGGGCGTGAGAAGCAGCAACCATCATTCCATGCCAACAAGAAGCACAAACCAAATCCTTCTCGAATTTGAACTTAGGCAATCCTCGGACAAGATCAAGACCACTCAAGCGGGAAAGCAACTCAAAGCTCAAGTGTCCTAACCTCCTATGCCATTTCCAAAGCTCGGCCGAAACGCTAGCAACAAAGCATCGAGGAGGACCAACAGAATTGAAAAAATTGGCACGAAAGATTTGACCCTCGGGGACGATCATACAGACAAGACCGCCTTGAGAATCAAGCACACGAGAAGCGCCTGACTTAAAACGAACCTCAAAACCTTCGTCAAGCAACTGGGATACTGACAACAGGTTAAAACCAAGTGACTTGACAAAAGCCACACTCTTCAGGGTCACCTTGCCACTCACCTTCACCATACCTTCAGCAAGCACTCGTCCTCTCCCATTATCCCCGAAAGTGATGTACTCCCTCGTACTCACCGGGTTGAGACTGGAGAACCACCCACGATCTCCGGTCATGTGTCGTGAGCAACTGGAGTCGATCAACCAAAAGTCCTCCAAGCCTCCCACCTGCAATCAAAAACGAGGACAAGAATGAGCAAGCGACTCAACACTGGGGTTAGTACCAAAGGAGTCAAACTAGTGTCGAGCCATTTGCTCAAAGGAAGGGTTAGCAAAGTCCATCCTACCAAAACCTCTAGGCGGAGCTCTCTCACGCCTACCACCAAAGGACCTATCACGTCTCACTGGAGGAGTACTGTTGACGGTCGAAAAGTGCTGCTTTTACACCATCAATACCTGCATAATATAATGGTAAAATGATCATCAACACTAGAATAGGGCTTAAACTAATCATTTCCACAAGTGTTGGTCATTATGCAAATGCAGGTGATTAGCACTAGAAAGAGGAGTAAAAGCACAAGTCTTTGATCCAAGTACTTCAAGCTCAGCCAATGAGAGGATGCCACCTAGGATTCCCCTAGATCACTGACGTCATCAATCCAAGAGAGGCAAGCCCGGCGAATCACGTATCGCCACGTGGACATCACATGGATTCAAGGGCCCACTTATCCCCCAAAACTGTCGGGAAACTTGGCATGCACGGAGGACAAGCATCAGGGCCCACATGGTAGCCACCCTGAGAAAGCACAACGCAGAAGGCCTCCCGGGGGGTTCGGCCGACCCTAGGATCGGCCGAACCGACCTAGGGTCGGTCGATCCCCACCTTCCACGTGCTGCTACCTGATTGGTCACTTGCTGCGATCCCGGGTGTTTTGGGGCACTTTGATCCTCTGAGCAAGCCACTCCCTCCTCTATAAATAGGAGGGGAGGGGCTCTCATTTGGAACACACATTTCTCCTCCTCCTCTTCATTTTGGCTTGGAGCCTCTCTCTTTAGGAGAGGAGTGCTCTTTGTATAGGATTAGTGCTAGGAAGTGAGGTGGGAGGCTTGAGGCCATGTCATGATTCATGACATCTTCCTCAAGAACGATCCTCAGCGGTGCCTTTGTTCTTCAACTAGACTAAAGTGAGTATTTCGGTATTTCCTATTTAGACTAAAGTTGTATCCATGCTTTGTTGCTTTGTTCTTGTATTCTTCGTTTGTTCTTGGTTTAGAGGCTTGTGTTCTTCGAACACAACCCTTTCGATCCAGTAGACTTAGATCATAAGTTTGCATCTAGTTTGCCAGCTTGTCTAGTAGAGTAAAGTGAAGCTCCTGCATGTTTCTAGTTAGATCAAAGTGCATTCGTGATCTTGCATGAGTGATAGAGCATACCATGAGCTAGTGCCAGTATCTCCCTCACGGATTCGTAGGAATAGTAAGTGGTGTAGGCGAGGTGTCTGGACCATAAGCTATCCTTCGAAGACCACGTATGATCGTAGCGTAGAGGTAGGCCGCAGTGGTGATAGCCTGTTGGACCCTTTGCCAACCCTCTACGTTGCGTACCGAGTTGGGCTCGAGCCAACACATTGGCCTTGTGCTTGGTTCTCGAAGTGAGTGCTATACCTGAGAGACCGTAACTAGACACTATGCTCGGTCGAGGCAGATCCTTTCTACCTATCCTATCAATCAGTGTTGTGTCCTTGGATCATCTATACTAGAAGTAGAAGATAGTGCACACCGTTACTTAGATTCGATACCCTTGGAATACTCTCCTTCCTTGGGGAAGTGCTACAGCGGTATTTCCGTGCGCTTGCGGTATACCCGGTTGTTCTTATACGCTCCCGCTAACCGGTGCCATAGTGGTGACATTAAGAAACGCCAACAAGCATTTCTGGCACCGTTGCCGGGGAACAGTTGTTGTAGCTATCTTCGAGCCTAGTGGTCCTCGTATTTATCTTTTTCGTTTTCTTCTACCTTCACCCCCTGTTACCCATCAGATTTCCTTTTTGTTTCTTTTCTTCTACCTTTACCCCCATTACCCTTTGAGATGCCTTCCTGTCAAAGCCTCTCTACCCCTAGGGGCGAGTTCGTTTTAGAGCAACCATCAACTTCCTCATCTTGCTGCGAGCTTCGTCCCGGCTTTATAGCCGTGGTTCGGAATTGACCTTTCTCTGGAGCGATCAGTGACAATCCTAATGTTCATTTAGAGGAGTTCGAGGACTTGTGTTCGTGCTTGGTAATTCCAGGCATGACACAGGAAACTTTGAGATAGAAATTGTTCCCTTTCTCTCTCGTAGTTAGAGCGGAGCAATGGTACACCCACACAGCAGAGCATGTGAACAATTGGGGAGAACTACGAGAAAACTTTTGTGACTCGTTCTCCCTTTATGAACGCATAGAGCTCTTGCCGTGTGAACTCCTTGACTTTGAGCAATTAGAGGGTGAGTCCATAGGTGCAGCTTGGGCTAGGTTCCTACGTCTTATGACATCTAGCCCAGACATGTCTATACCCGATGATATAGCGACGTATACCTTTTATACTCTTATAGACATGGAGTCGGCACAAGAGCTCAACCTTTTAGCTGGAGGTTCATTTGAAAACCAAACTCTAGTGGAAAGAAGAGAGATCCTAGAATTCTTCTTAGAAACCTCTTCTTCCCATATCGTTTACAACGAACCCCATCTAGAGTCTGAGTTGGTCCATGAGAGTCTCACAATAGCTGAATCTGAGCTTTCATTCTCTGAATTCCTGGATTCCTCTGTTGAGCCCTCTCCCGAACCACGAACATCGAAGGAAGAAGAAATTCAACCTTCGGAGTTCTCTTCCCGATTTGAGGATGATCTTTCTCAAAACATCAGAAATACCTCAGATCACTCTTGGCACGAGGAGCCTACGGCATCGTTGGAACTTTATGAGGTCCTTGATGAAGTTTGGAATCATGGGACGATAGTGGATTGGTCACCTCAGAAGCATACATCCGAAGCAATTCGGGTTAGCTCGGCTTCCACGATCATCCACTGTTCCATGAGAGGAAACACCATAGATGCTGTCCATGACCCTACTGTTGGGGCTTGCATCATACCAGAGACCCTTTTGGATACTCTGGTGGGTGACGTGCCCTTGATCCCGACTGATAGAGTTTTCCATAGTCCCAGGTGGCACTGTGTTTTTCCATGTCGAGGGATTGCTAGGGACGTGCTGATCACCATTGATGACATAGAGGTGCGATTAGATTTTCACGTCTATGACATCGTCGATTTTGATCTTCTTCTAGGTTTCCCCTTGGAAAAACTTCTTGCTAAATCTCAAGGAAACCCATAACAAGAGCTTAGGGAAACCGTTTCTGTCCATGCTGAACCATCTAGACATCCTCTGGCAGAACCTTTCCCTGGACCTACAGTATCTCCTTCGCCTCCTGATACTCCTAACGAAGCATTTCCTGAGGAGGCCATGAAGAAGGAATGGCCAGATGGAGTGATATGCTTTTCCGAAGCATTTTGGGATAGTACACCCTCTCTGGTTATTCCTTGTTCTGTTAGAGGGATTGCCGTAGAGGCCCATTGTGACCCCATCATGGAGGTTAACATCATGCCATGGCACTTAGCGGAAACTGTTTTAGGAAAAGTTCCGCTAGCACCATCCGACATGCTCCTCGAGACTTGTCCCTTTGGGCACATTCTTGAATGTCGGGGGATCGCAAGTGCCGTGCCGCTCATCATAGACAGGATCGAAGCTACCTTAGACTTTCACATCTTTGATGTCCTTGATCCTGATCTACTCCTAGGCTCCCCGCTAGATAAATTCTTTGAGGAATCCATAGGGAGCCTAGAAGGTAATCTTGGGGAAGCCAATTCCGCCACTGCTACCCCTTGTTTGGGACATCCTATGGCGAAGCCTCTTCCCCAGCAAAACCCGCTCGAGAAGACGACACGTATACCTCCATTCATGTCATCCGAGCCTATTCTCATTGAGGGCATAGAACTTTTTACTCCTCTTTAGTACGACTCGGAAGACTCTCTTCACCTTTGTGATGGAGAATGATCGTCACCATTCTCGACCGAGTTTCAGCCTCTTCCCGATGGCCCGTACCATGTTGCTTTCGATCATGATCGAGAGTCAACATCGAGCTTGCACGATGACTCTCTTGAGATGGAGAATTCATGGGCCATGGAACCTTTCGAGGCACTGACTCTGGAGTCCGGAGGAAAGGATTCCGCGCACGAGCATGGTAGCTTCATTCTTGATCTACCATACGAACCATGCTCGCATCGTACCCCTCTAGATTCAGTCATGCTTAGTGCGCTGAGCACGTACGAGGGATACAACCACCTTCTAGTCCTCTTTTGCAAAACGTTTGGAAGGTTGATTGTAGATGCATATGTTTACCATAAGCATTGCAGATTTCGTGTGTGCACCGTGGCACTAACCTTGCAGCTAAAGCTTCATTGATTCATTAAGGATTGGTGGTGAGAGGGGAACAACACCACCAACGGTAGCTGCAAGATGAAGTTCCCATGGTCGAGCTTATGACCTTAAATAAACAAAGCACTAATAGGAGATAGTCTGGATTAGCATAGGTTTTATTTCCCTTTTCGAATAAAAGCAAGAACATGTTTTTAGGGTAAGTTGTCCTTCGGGTATTTTTGGTCACTAACCTTTCAGGTGGAGATTGAAAAGAAAGATGGATAGGTGATGCCTACGAACATGTGAGCCACATCAGCTGCAACACCTAGATAAACTTGGGTGAGGGAACATTTACAAAAGGAAGCTTGATCACCACACACTTGAGTTTTGTTGCCTAGCAATGCAAACTTCAAGTGTGGGAGAGGTATGTGAGCATCCTGAGTAAAGTTCCTCCTCTACCAAATCTTATCCTGGTGTGGTGATGATGTCAGCTCTTGAATCTTGCCCACTAGCTAGGTAAGTCCTGCTTTTGACATTAAACAAAGCCCTTCCGGGAGGTTCCCGAGGTTCACCGTCTTATGCTCATGCCTGTGTCCCTTTTGATAAATAGCTTGATCATGCTTTCATGCCTCCTTTATCCTTGTTCATATGCTCTGGTTTGAATCTTTAGGAATCCACACATTCATAGACTGTTTTAAATTAAGCATGGTGCTTAGGTTAAAATTTGTCATCTTCAGTCAAAACAAGACATGGTGTCGAGTTTTGATTGATGAATCTTAGAGATATATTTTCATAGATCTTGGTTGCATATATGCTGACTAACCCATGCAGAAAATTGCCGAACTTGAATGGGTAAGTCATTGAGCTAATTTCAAATGGGAAGGTAAGTTGAGGTGTTAGATTCATGTTGCACAACATCCATAGGTGGTACATATGACCTCTCAAAGGTCCAAGTTAAGTATATTCCCCTTTGTGTATAATGTGTAATCTTGATTTAACCCTTCTTGAGTAAATGACATGGTGACAGTAAAAAAACCCAAAAATATTTGAATTTGAATAAAGGCTCTATGGTTCTTGAACCAGTAGATTCCCTCTTTTGTTTCCACTTTTTGTTTGAAGAATAGCACTAAGTTCAACCACTAGTGTGGGGGAGTTCTCTCAAGCTCATCATCACATCTCCACTCGAGAACTCCCACACAGGTGTTGCACAACATCGACTACGCCTTCATGACAAGAGCAAGGTAAACTAGAGTGAGTCGGCCGCCTTATGGTCAGCCGAGTCACCACTGGTCTTCCTTGATCTCTTATCCTTCAGAAGTGATGTTATGTGCACCCTCTATCTCACTCTCTCCTTTATCCATGAGTTTGAATGAATTTCAATTCATATCCTTTACATCAAACTCAGCAATCCGTGCTATGCTTGCTCTACATGGTTCCTGTGGTTGGCCTGCATATGTTTTATTCCTTACTTATCATCTTGATGCTTGTGAACAAATATCATTAGGGAACTCATGCTTATCTAAGTAGTTGACGTTTGGGATATGGTTTGATGATATGATCTTCGCTCTGAATGTCTGAGTGCTTGGGAATTTTATTTGAAAATCATGAAAACCCCTTGCAAAGCTCCTCTTTGATATGCCACCGTCCCACTAGAGCCATATGATATTCATAGTTGAAAACCTTTTACTCATATGCTGCTTGTTATTGCATTGAGCTTTGTCAAATTCTGTGACTCTTGTGAGAATTCTTTTCATTACTTTCATGATCAAGATTCATGTGCACACCACCTATTTCCCCTTGCTATGCTTCTACACTGGAAGTTAGCATTGTATCATTCATCCATTTCATAAAAATAATGCTCCATATGTGGTGTGACATCTCTCTCCAAAAGTGTCCTTCAAAAAGAGACATGAGCTATGAAAAAAAAGAGATACATGCTCAAGGCATGATGAAAAAAAAGAAAAAAAGAAAAAGAAAAGAAATAATAGCCCATGTCCAAAATAAAGGAGAAATATGAGAGAGATGAGATCATGCAAAAAGGAATTCCATATCATAGATGGTAATAACTAGTATCCATTCCGGAGCTAGTGTCCACCTTACCATACTCACCATATCCATACACGTGCACATCTTGATCCGATGGTATGATTTGATTTTTTCTGTGGATCTAGTTTTTGACTTTGCAATATATGTGATGCAAGTATGCCTTATCCTTTATCCTACCCTGAGCTCCACATATAGCCATCACTAGAAGTAGGATGAAGAAAGGCAATCTAATGCCTTGGTGAGGACATATACACATTGAGCGATTTGAGAGAATCAAATGAGGAGCTAAGCAATGTTTGTTTTGAAAATTTATTGCAAAACCCCAAGTTACTTAACATGATGAGCAGGAGTGATTTGATTCATGACTGTTCCATTCTTCAACTGCCCAAGATAGCATGATAGACACATCAGAGTTCACAAGTACAAGGTATGGTTTGGAATATCTCTTACGCTTGCTTCATACCTTTGGATATCATGTCTCACCTTGACCTGACTCCCTTTACTCGGGACGAGCAAAGGTCAAGTGTAGGGGTGTTGTTCACGGTCGAAAAGTGCTCCTTTTACACCGTCAATACCTGCATAATATAATGGTAAAATGATCATCAACACTAGAATAGGGCTTAAACTAATCATTTCCACAAGTGTTGGTCATTATGCAAATGCAGGTGATTAGCACTAGAAAGAGGAGTAAAAGCACAAGTCTTTGATCCAAGTACTTCAAGCTCAGCCAATGAGGGGATGCCACCTAGGATTCCCCTGGATCACTGACGTCATCAATCCAAGAGAGGCAAGCCCGACGAATCACGTATCGCCACGTGGACATCACATGGATTCAAGGGCCCACTTATCCCCCAAAACCGTCGGGAAACTTGGCATACACGGAGGACAAGCATTAGGGCCCACATGGCAGCCACCCAGAGAAAGCACAACGCAGAAGGCCTCCCGGGGGGTTCGGCCGACCCTAGGATCGGCCGACCCGACCTAGGGTCGGTTGATCCCCACCTTCCATGTGCTGCTGCCTGATTGGTCACTTGCTGTGATCCTGGGTGTTTTGGGGCACTTTGAGCCTCCGAGCAAGCCACTCCCTCCTCTATAAATAGGAGGGGAGGGTCTCTCATTTGGAACACACACTTCTCCTCCTCCTCTTCATTTTGGCTTGGAGCCTCTCTCTTTAGGAGAGGAGAGCTCTTTGTATAGGATTAGTGCTAGGAAGTGAGGTGGGAGGCTTGAGGCCATGTCATGATTCATGACATCTTCCTCAAGAACGATCCTCAGCGGTGCTTTTGTTCTTCAACTAGACTAAAGTGAGTATTTCGGTATTTCCTATTTAGACTAAAGTCGTATGCATGCTTTGTTGCTTTGTTCTTGTGTTCTTCGTTTGTTCTTGATTTAGAGGCTTGTGTTCTTCGAGCACAACCCTTTCGATCCAGTAGACTTAGATCATAAGTTTGCATCTAGTTTGCCAGCTTGTCTAGTAGAGTAAAGTGAAGCTCCTGCATGTTTCTAGTTAGATCAAAGTGCATTCGCGATCTTGCATGAGTGATAGAGCATACCTTGAGCTAGTGCCAGTATCTACCTCGCGAATTCGTAGGAATAGTAAGTGGTGTAGATGAGGTGTCTGAACCATAAGCTATCCTTCGAAGACCACGTACGATCGTAGCGTAGAGGTAGGCCGCAGTGGTGACAGTCTGTTGGACCCTTTGTCAACCGTCTACGTCGCGTACCGAGTTGGGCTCGAGCCAACACATTGTCCTAGTGCTTGGTGCCCGAAGTGAGTGCTATACCTGAGAGACTGTAACTAGACTTTGCACTCGGTCGAGGCAGATCCTTTCTACCTATCCTATCAATTAGTGTTGTGTCCTTGGATCACGTATACTAGAAGTAGAAGATAGTGCACACTGTTCCTTGGATTCGATACCCTTGGAATACTCTCCTTCTTTGGGGAAGTGCTACAGCGGTATTTCCGTGCGCTTGCGGTATACCCAGTTGTTCTTATACGCTCCCGCTAATCGGTGTCATAGTGGTGACGTTAAGAAACGCCAACAAGTACGCGCACCACGAGGTGGAAAACATTGCCCGTAGTCCATCTGAGACCCAAAGCTCTGATCGTGCCTCCCAAACTCGTAACAGTCATGAGAAGGGGCACGTCTAGCCAACTCACCACGCCCAAACCCAACCCGCCTGTCTCTCTGAGGAAAACCACCTCCACCACCACGAGTGGGAACCGAACGCACAAACACCTCACCCCTAGGTAGAGGCCCTCTACGAGGCTCAGGCACACCACGAGGAAGGTGGTACCTATCCTTGTTTGCCATCTCCCTAGCAAACCTCTCATCTCTCTTCCTCCTGAAACAGAACTCATCCTTATGCCCGTCCCTCCCACCATACTGACAATGGAAGCAGATCGGCTATGGCTTAGGCTGTGGCTTTTCTACAGGCTTCTCAATAGCTTTCTCTCCTGACTTCCCACCGAAGACACTCCCCTGGGTGCTCACAAACTTGATGGGTTTTTGGTAGTTTTCAGATTTGTGGGGGAACACTGGTGGATCTGGTGTTGTGTCTAGCTTGTTTCTGAGGTGGTTTGGCTTGGGTGCAAATTTGTTCATGGGTGTGGTATGTGGTGGAATAGGAATCTCTCCAGCTTTCTTTTCTCCCTCACCACTCTTCTCACCACACTTGTCAGCCCCCAACCCCTGACCATCAAACCTCTTAAACTGAGCCAACATCAAACTCAATTGCGGCTCATGCCCAGACAACCACCCCATCATTTTTCTCAATTCATCATTCTCATCCTGCAGACGATCAACATAGTGTACAAGTTCCATGTTTTTCAAAGCATGCATTTCACAGGTAGAGCATGATGTAGGAAGAGGAGCTTTCAATGCTGCCTCAAGAGAAACTATTGTAGTGTGAGATTCATCTAGCCTAGCATGCAACACGGGACATGAAGTGCAAGCACCTAACAAAGCACGTCTAGATTTCAATTCATCACACTCAACCCTAATCACATCTAGTTCCTCAAGAGTAGAGGCATGCTTCTCTTTAAAAGCAGTCAAGTCAGCAAGAAAAACATTGCAATCACTACAATCAATCTCATCAGACACAACAGGAGTAGATTTCAAAGAGCCTATCTCATTTCTAGCATCAACAAGCAAGGACTCAAGCTCATCTATCTTGTCCTTAGCATCACCCAACAAAGACCTAAATTCCCTCTTCTCCTTGTTGGTCTTCCTAAGCACATCATCATGGTTATCAAGCAACTCATTGAGCCTAGCATTCTCCTCTAGCAAGAAGTTGGGATCATGTCGTACCTCTTCCTCAGAGTCAGAGTTCGAATCCGAGCTGTGCTTCCCACCCTTCTTGGAGTGCGCCATGCCCAAAATCCACCTTGTGCGACGAAGCTCAGGCCGGTGAAGTTCTTGCCCGTGTGCCTCTTGTCCTTGCGCCGTTCTTGCTCTTCATCGCTGCTCCAGTCAGAAGAAGCATCGCTTGACGTAGAGTCGATGTCGCTCGCTCCGGCAACCATCACTCGAGCCGTCTTCTTCTTGTACCCGCCACTCTTCTTTGGCCTTCTCTCACCCTTGTCCTTGCGCTTGTCCTTGTAGTCGTTCCAGGAGCAGTGCTTGTTGTAGTTGTGCTTGGGCTTGCCCTTGTAGTCATTCTCGATCTCCATGGCTTCAGGGCATTCGGTGATGAAGTGCTCGTGCTTCCCGAACCGATAGCACATCCCCGAGCACCACCTTGTATTCTTGCAGTTCTCGTACATCCGCCCAAACCTCTTGCTCAACAAGGCAAGATCATCCTCGCTCAGCACCTCAAAGTCCTCATCTGGCAAGGACACAAGACAAGACAAAGTGAAACCAACAGAGTTAGCGTTAGACATTGATCCTTAGACAAGAGCCAAACTATGAGGATCAGTGGGGCTCTCGCTCTTGGCTCTCAAGCCACGATCAAGCTCTGAAGACGTGAGCTTAGAAAACAGCTCATCAAGTGAAAGCGTATCATACACGCTCGACCTATCCAGGGCATGCAAAAGCTTGATAGCTTGATCATGATCCATGTATGGGAGCATTGTCACATTGGCCCTCATGTTGTTGACTATGCTGGTGAAGCGCTGAAATATAGCATCGGTCGACTCACTGGGGAGATGAGTGAAGTTCTCGTACTCTCTCCGGTAAGTGGAAAGCAAACGAGCTTGCACCTGGGCATTGCCAACCTGAGCATTTCTCAGCTTAAGCCAAATTTTTCCGGCCACATTCTCTCCGTACACTCGCTCAAACTCCGAGGCACAGAGAGCACAGAACAAGTAATCAACGGCCTTGCTGTGGGCCTCACACATGTCCCGCGATCCTGGAAGTAGAAAACTGTCTGGGATGACATAATGAGGATTCTGAGTGACATCCCAAATCAGAGTTCCCTTCCCACACAAAAATGCGCCCATGTGCCTCTCCCACATCAGGTAATTCTTGCCATCAAAGTGCGGAGGACCCGACCCCTTGCCATAATCACCCATCTTTGGATCTTAGACTAGTTAGAATCAAGAAGATTCGTAACTGGCTCTGATACCAATTGAAGGACCGAATAGGCGACCAGAGAGGGGGGAGTGAATGGGAGCTAATAAAAATTCTTCCCGAAGGACGAACTCGGCCTATACCCCGATTGCCACTCCGAGTACTCGCACACACCAGAGAAGCTCTATACTAGGCACACACAAGCCCACAAGTCCTACAGACAAGCCTGGAATCAAACCGCGGAAGCACAAGACAAGAATCAAAGCGCTTGGCCAATTCTGGAAAAGCCAGCGCGGACTGTCCGTGCAGTACGGGCAGACTGTCCGCTATGCACAGGCAGACTGTCCGGACCGACCTTGCGGACTGTCCGAAAAAGGCAACAGAACCACCAAAGGCGCACCGAGAAAATCGGACTGTGTGGGTGAGCCACGCGGACTGTCCGCCAGTGTCGCGGACTGTCTGTGAAGGCAGCACGGACCATCCGTCCAACTCGCTGAAAACCCCAGACAAACTCAGCTCAACCCCAGACAAAAACTCGACCATCGCAAAACCACTTGAAACAAAACTCTAGAGCCGCGACGGATCAAAACGCGAGTTCGCAAGAACAGGCGACGAACACGCAAAGAACCCTAACGTGCGGACTGTCCGGGGCCACCATGCGGACTGTCCGCGAGCCTCGAACAGAACAAAAAACTGCACGAGCTCGGGAGTCAACTCCCCCTTTCCATCACCGGTTCTCCCAAACAGCTAGAGGTCTTGAAACAAGATTTTGGGGAGATGAGAAGCGTCACTAGATGAAGCTATGCCCCAAAAATCTCGATCTCTAACTCACTAAATCACCGGGAATCGCGGATCACACGAACCACTACCAAGAACTCGGGCTCCGACCAAAAACTCATGAATCGAAGGTGTTTCCCGACGTTTGAGGGCTCAAGATCACACACAAAGATTTACAAGGCATCCACCCATGATCCCCTCAAAGAAATTAGAGCAGAAACACCCTCAAATCCACGAATCGAGCGAAGAACGAAACTCCCCAAAAATAGCCCCGAAAATGACACGAAAATCACCAAGAGCTAGGAGATCACCGCAGCGTCGAATGCTTCCATACATCCAGAGGTCAGAGTCTATACAAGAATTAGCCTAAGGAAAGCAGAGGCAAAGAAGCAGTCCAGAGCGATCTACCGGGGGAGGAAACCCTAGAGTCCAAGAGAGAGAGAGATGCCATCCACCTCTCCACTATTTATACGAAGTCCACCGGAGGAGTTAAATGACCACGCTACCCCTACAACTCAAATAGAAGATACACACCCCTCAGGGGCAATATGGTCTAGTCTTCATCGAGCGGACACACTTCCACCGCAGCTTTGCTTCGCATCGACGCAAACCCCGCGATCACGCCACGTGCGCCCCGCCTCGAAGCTTCCCAACACTCCCGGATCACCGTCTCCGTCGCATCGGGCCTCCGGACTTGGTTTTGAGGCCCAAACCTAGAAACCGTCCACCGATGGTTTTGTAGGCAAACCAACAAACCCCGCATGCAAGCTTCGGCCTTGACCCGCTACCTTGCACCGGCCCATGTTCACGACTTCAGCCCGCTAGTCTTGCACTGCATGGCTCGCACTTGACCCCATCGACCATTGGGTCCATCGAACCAAGCCTACTTGCCTCTCCATCACCCGAAGGCCACCACGGCTAAGGCCTTTCGTGCTTGTTCTTCACCTGCACCGACTCGAGTCAAGCCGCAACCTGTACCTGCACACTTAGCCAAGCATCAGTCCACACAACGTTGTCAATCACTCATCACTAAGGAGCGACCCTCCACTGGTCCTCGGACACACTTGGTACTCACCAGTCAACCTATATTTCTGCTTCCTAAGCGGAACGGTCATAGGTTCGATTGAAGACCTTCTGGGGTAGGTGTGCCTCACTGCTCTACCAGATTCGTCAGGGCGTCTGGAGTCTAAATCAACCACGTCTACGATTTTCTACCATTTTCGACAGGCCTCCTGAAGGTCAGTGTGCCTGATACCCTGGTCATCTATACAACAGGATCATGGCTCTGCTGGATAATTAGCAGCTATGCTGGTTGTCTGGGCACTAAAATGGCCTTCCCGAAGGTCGGTGTGCCTCAGTTTCTAGGTCCTTCACGACCTCGGTGCTGTTTTGGCCCTGCCAACCTAGTTGGGCGCCCTAGATGCGTGACCTCCCGCGGGTCGGTGTGCGTTTTTAGCCCTGCTAGCCTGCTCTGGACACCATTGGAAGGATTGCTTCAAAGGAATGAAGGCCTCTCTATGGGGTGCGCGCCAAACTGGCCCTGCCATGTATCTCTGGAACCTGGGCACTATTGCGTGAGACCTTCTCGAAGTCGGCATGCCTCGAGTGGCGCTGCCAGACTCTTTGCAGACATGCAAGATATCATGGTGTCTCTACAACTGATTCTCTATGACTATAACGACAATTACTTCTCCATAACCAGGATTACTTATTCCTTTTTTGACCATCAAAGCAGTCCTACTGCCTACTTCAATGCTCGGGGACTACTATACGAGAGAGTTTTTTGAACGCCCTCTAGTTATTAATGGGCTTCGACCTTCTGGGAAACCTTGTTTCTCTTGAAGTCGGCTCCTGAGCTGATTTCTTCTTCTCCTCCTCCTTTTTGGATCATCAAAGCAGTCCTGCTGCCTACTTCAATGCTCGAGGACTACTATACGAGAGCGTTTTTCAAACGCTCTCTAGTTTTTCTCGGTGCTTCGACCTTCTGGGAAACCTTGTTTGTCTTCAAGTCGGCTCTTGAGTTGATTTTTTATTCTTCTTCTTCTTCTCCCTTTTTGGATCATCGAAGTAGTCCTACTGCCTACTTCAATGCTCGGGGTACGAGTGCGTTTTTCAAAGGCCCTCTGTTTTTCCATCGTCTCTTCAACCTATTGGAAGTCTACTTCCATTAGGTCGTCACTCAACCTCGCTACGCTCAGGATTCTACAATCTGGTCGGCTATTAAAGATTCTTTCTTTTTTGGACCGACGTGCACGCTTATCGACCTGCCGATAGCCCTACGACTTCATCATGATTCTATCCAGTTCGTCACGCCTACACATCGCTCGAGGGCTTGTGGGACATGGGTACCCTGGGGTCCCAACCAACCAGTCCCACGGCCGTCCCCGACAAGTGGGTCTGGCCCACCAGAAGACCAACTGACCAGACAGTGGGCCCAACAGACCTGATCTGTGGCCCACACGACCTTCTGACAACCTTATCCGGAATGACTACAAGACTTGGTGTACAAGACAAGACAGTAATGGATCCGACAGGCAGTCCAGGATGTATGGAAATAGTTGTAATCAACTAGACTTGGGTCTCCTAGTCGTAACTGACCAGAAGTCTGGGCGCCGACCTTGTCCGCTGGCCAATATAAGGCGGGCAGGGCGACCCCATTGTAACATACGCAATCCTCAAGCAATCTACACGAACAACTAGATGTAGGGTTTTACGCTCCGGAGGCCCAAACCAGTATAAACACGTCGTGTTCCGTGTGCTTTCGCATAACCATCAAGCACTTAGCTCTAGATCGCCCCCATCCGAATTTAAACCACCGGGGTTGACCCCCCTGTGGACTGTGCGGATCTAAACCTCCCACACACACCTACAAGCCACTCAACAACACACACACCACAGCGGAAATCACACACGGGAAAACTCCCTGCCAGGGGCGGTCAGACCGCATGGACAGGGTGGTCAGACCGTCTCAGCCTGGAGTTCCCCCAAAACCACAAATCGAAGCTCACGACACCAAATCGACCCAAGATTTCGCCTGGAAACTCCTTTGATCAAGGCAAATAAGGTATCAAAGAAAATCCCTGAAAAACCAAAACTTTCCTCGTGAAATCCCCAGGGCGATCAGACCGCGTGCCCTGGGCGGTCAGACCACGTGCCCTCCAGAAACCTGGCCGCAGGTCAACCCTCAACTTCCCTTCACCCGATCTCCCGATTCACTCCACGGATTGCAACATAACTTCGGGGATAGCTGGGTCACCTCATGGACGACCTCTCGACCAAAGGATATCCACCGAAACCCATCCGATCAAGAGGAATCGCGAATCGAAGGTCTCTAGGTCATGAACTCCAAGAACTTCGAAAACCACCCAAATCAAAGGTCTTCCAGAGAGATTGCTAGGGCAAAATCACCAAGAAAAGAGGCACAATAATCCCTCCAAGAAACCCCTCAAACAAGACACCACAAAAATCGCCAAAAAGAGCTCCGAAAATAACCAAAAAGGAAAAAGCCGGGAGACAAAGATAGACTAGATGAACCACGCCGAAGCTTCTATACATGCCATGAAAGGTTCATACAAGGTCTAGCAAGCCGCCCGAATATCCAATCCTCTCACAAGATCTCTCATGAAGCTCTCAAACTAGGCCTAGGAAAACAAAAGAGAAGAAGCAAATGAACTAGGTTTCCAAGAGGTGGCTGCCATCTCTCCTCAAGTGAGTTTATATGGAGGACACCGAATGACCAAACTACCCCTGCTTACTTAACTTAAGATACAAGCCCACCAAGGGCACTTTGGGAACTTCGGTCGAATCCTTCATCGTACGGACGCCCGCTGGCCGCAATCCGCTTCATCTCCACGCAAGCCTCACGATCGCGTCGCGTGTCCTCCGCTTTGAAGCTTCTCGACGCGCTGCGAGCCATGTGGTCAGACCGCCCCTCCTGGGCGGTCAGACCGGCCTCCCCCGGTCACACCTGGCTAGGCGGTCAGACCACCCTGACCAGGCAGTCAGACCGGCCCAGGCAAGCCGTTCGCCCCGTCGAGCCTTCAGTCTTGGCTTTGAGGCTCAGCCAAGTAACCCAGTGGTTTTGTGGCCAAACCACTGCAAACCTCACGTGCAAGCTTTAGTTGTTAGCTGCTACCTTGCACTGACTCCATCCCTCTCGACGTCGTCTTGCTCTTCTTGCCAGTGTACGGTCCGCACTTGATCCCGTCGGCCACCAGGTACCTTGATCGAAGCCTACTTGTCTCTCCGCTCCTAGAAGGTCACACAGACATAGACCTTCGCACTTGATCTTCACCTACACCACGCGAATCAAGCCGCAACCTGCACCTGCAATACTAGGCCAAGAGTCAGTCCACACAACGTTGTCAATCACTCATCACTAAGGAGCGACCATCCACTGATCCTCAGACCACACAAGTCCTCACACAACAAATTATTGGGACCCTCATGCTGTATGTGTATCTGCACACTGAAATTTTAGGTAGGTTGACATAAACAATGGTAGAAAAGCATTTTTCAGTTTGATACTTCTTGGAACAAAAGAAAAACAAGACCTTTTCAACTAGATAAATGTAGAGAAAATGCTCACCAAATTAATCAACATATTGGTGTTCCAAAGAGATGGACCATGACGAAAGAATATATCATCAGAACCACCCTCTTTAAGAAGGACACCCATTGCTGATTTGTATGTCTCAATATCAAGAAACCTGAGAAGGGCAATTACATCTCCTCTGCAATAATTAACAAGCCACTCATCCTTCAGCATATTTACTGCAGACTTATCAGAGTGTGCCCCTGTGATTTGCTTGATGCTGAAACCAAAACCTAAATTCATTGTCACAGTAAAAAAATGTGAATTTCATACATAGCTACATAAACATAACTTCTTTACCCAACATGTAGATTAGTCAAAGAGCCACAATATCTACTTTAACCCCACAATCTTTTGAATTAGTTCAGCCATAGGAAAGGGTTTGGAGTGAAAAATGCATCAGAAAATTTTTATTAAACACAACATTGATCTTTCTTGTAAGCCAGTAAGTACCTTAGTAGACAATCTTCTTGAAAACATTGCAAGTGTTGCAGGATGCATTCCCTATAACGACAGAGCAGCACACAGGTTACAAATTAATTTTCCCCCACCAAGATTGGCATCCATCAGTGTTCCAAATCTGTAATCACTGCAAAAACCTCAAAAATTAACAACCCTAGACGTGCATGAGATGACACGAACCTGCATCACTGTTGCTCCAGCTGCGTGGGACCCCAAACCCTTGAGGCCCCATCCTCTCGGCCATGCACACGACATCGTCGTGGTGCAGCAAAGATGGCGATTGCTGCGACTACAGTGACGGTTTGGTCACCAGCGGCGGGCACACATCCTCCCACGGATCCACACCTCCGCCTTCCCCTCGCGGCTCCGCCTCCCCCGAACCCTAGACTCCCTCTGTGTCTCCGCCCACCTCCGCGCGGCTCCGTGGGTCTGCCTCCCCCATCGGTCCGCCCCACCCCCGCTAGATCGAGTGCCTCCCCTCCCAAACCCTACCCGACTTGCCTCACACGCGGTGGCGGCAGCGGCCCCCACCCTAGCGCCCATTGGTCGACCACCGGCGAGGCTGCGAGGGAGCAGCCAGGCAGCGGGCGAGGAGGAGAGGGAGCTGTAGAAGAAGATGGTGTCGCCCCTTTGCATCTCCGGATCACCCCCGTCGCGGCGTCGGGTCAAGGCCTCCCTTCATCGGTGCCTCGCCTCTCCATCTATCTGTACCCTCGAATCCTCCCCGCGGTAGCTCCTCCCCCGTACGCCATCACGCCTCCCCTGCTCTCCACTGTGCCTGACCGAGGTCGACTCCGGGTGCCCAAGTCCATCCATCCCGCCAGCGGCCAGAGGACCTACCAGCTCCCTACCCTCGCCTCATCTCCGGCCTCTGATCGAATCGAGATGCATGGTCGCCTCCAATTGATATCGGAGGTGGTATGGTGGAGGTAAGAGCAACTCCAGCAATAGTCCCAATTTTAGGCCCCTACTTTATTGAGTATGGTCTTCTCCTACTTTTCTGGGGCTCCTTTTTTGCACTCAACTCCAGCAAGGGCCCTTACTTCCCAGCCCCTATTTATTTTTGCTCTTTTAATTTTCACATATCCACTATGTATACGGTTGATGGTCGATTTCCGTCAACCAAGAGCACTTGTTACACTTTGCTTTGAGCTTTGAATTGAAACTAACCTGCCACTAGGCATACTAATGATGTAACAAGTTCGCACTTGCATATGGTTTTTGGAGTATGTTGTTTACGCAGGATTTAAGCGCCTAAATGAGGAATTCGGGGTAGAGATCATCGAGCACTTTATGAGAAGATCATGAAGCCCGACAGAAGTCAAGACACGAAGTGAACATGACTCCAAATGTCCCGAGGACTGAAGCATGAAGCTGTGAAACTCCGAGGACCTAAATAGAAGATGCGGAAGTTCGTGCGCCAAGTACCCTTATCCAAACCGCAGGGAAAATGACGTCAAGGACCCACATGCAATTCGGCAAATATTCAAGAAAGTGTGAGAAGCGTCGTGGCAAAAGATGGGGCCGAACTGCGCCAAAAAGGCCCTAGGCAAGCTGGCCCATGCCGACCGGCCTGGCCCGTTTCTGGCCCGGTTCACGATGCCCTTTGACCTAGATGCTCCTCGGCTCATTTATATCCCCTGCCTTCGACGGCTGCCACATCCATCCACCAGAATTCGGCAAAACCTAGAAGCAAGCACTGGAAGGAGACGACAGCGGCCGTGAGTCCTCAAGGTTGTCTAGGAGATGTCCTAGGCCGACCCTAGCCACCATGGCCTCCCTGTGTGGTTGTGCTATGGCAGAGTTCCAGAGCTACGCGTTCATAATCATAGGTATGGCCTCGGTGGTGATATTGTAATGTGTACTTTCATGTGACTAATGATAATCTTGTCATCCGATCTATTAGCAATTCCATGTCTCCGTTTATGCTTTTTACTTATCATGAATGTGATTTGATCCCTAGTCTAATGCATTGGTTAGGCTATATAGCATGCTCTATGTAATTGTGGTGATTAGGTTTAGCATGTCGACCCTTAATGGTTTGTAGACATGTTCATGTTTGAGCGTGCCCTAGATTCCCTGCTTGATTAAGGGTGCACCGTGACAGGATGATACCCCCGAAAGAGCGGATGTCTTCGGGAGGTAGGCCGGAGGTTGGAGTTTAAGGATGCTAGTAGATGAGATGTTCGATTCGTTGCTTGTTTGCTGGAACTTCAAATAGAAGGCGCTAGGCCTAGTTACCCCTTCGGTGGAGCTTTACCTTAGCTGATGTTCTTAGGTGTGATCAACCTATACACTTCATGAATATCTCTTTAGGTTACCCCTTATATGCAATCAAAGCTTCATGTTATGTTAGATTGACTAGATAAGGTAGAGAACCTTAGCAGTTTGCTTCCAATCCACGGTTTGATAACCTAGTCATACTCCGAGGGAAAAAAGTGCTATGATGATCCGTGACGGACGGTGAATCTTGACACATTTTTAGACCGTCAACAAGCCCTTTTTCTGGCGCCGTTGCCGGGGATCGGCAACTCGAACGCTTGGGTGATCTACCTTTATTTTTGACTAACCCTAATTTTTATTATTGCATATACACTTGTTTTCTTGTTTGTGTCCTTGAAAGCAGGTGAAAAGCTGACATAAGATGTTCGAAGAGTTCTCTACACCTGCATTCTAAGAAACTTGAAGATTCGCTCTTTAGTGGTAGGTGCTAACTTTTGTTAGTGGCCCATCATCCGCTATCGAGCCCACACCCTACACGAGAGATGATAAAAAAGGTAAGTCAACTTGTCAATTAAATTTTTAAGACTAGTGTTTTGTGGAGATTTGTTTGTTCAAGAAATAGGTATTGGAAGCTATCACGATGCCCCCAAGACCACAAGATCAAGCTCGTCAACATCTTCGAAGTTTCTGTTCACATAAAGTTTTCCACAGCCTCATGGGAAGAACAACAGAATATCTTTGGATATTTAGAAGCCCCATTAAGTCACTCTTCCAACGAGTCAAGAATCAAGTCGATCAGAGGTTCCTACAAGCAGTTATGGTCGAATCACTGATGGTTGCACGTCCTGAAAATTTCTGGACAGCAAGCAAAGCTGAAGTGACACAGCAATAACTCCCTCATATGGACTCCGATTAAGATGAATGAGTACCCGTTGGAAAGGTAATTTTATAAATTTTTTCAATAGAGTAATATTTTGGTATATGTTCTATAATGTATATAGGGGAAATCCACGAGAAAGAGGCAGCAGCAATACGATGAGAACAAGATGGTGCAGATGAGGACGACAACAACAAAGAGGAGCTTGGGGAATGCTTCCATTAGACCACACATGAAGAAATTCAGAGGCTTGGAACAAAACAAAGACCCCTAGAGCAATGGCAAATGAAGGCACAAGTTGGCAACATCCGACGCAAGGAGATGTTTGAAGAAGACCACGAAGGATTACACACAAAGGACGACATCTGATGGCACAGATACTTTGGGTTCTCACACGAAGGATCATGGAGCGACATGAAGACATTTAAGACATGTGTGAAGCCCCTCAAACAAGTGAAGAGGAGTTATCCTACACAAAGCAACCTTGACGACATGTGGCACGAAGGAAGGAATTGAGAAAAGTCTACGCGAGCCACCTCCGATCATCAAGGATTGTTCGCTTTCAACTCCGGAGGACCACTCACAATGAAAATCTCGAAGGCTAAAATACACATTAAACTCTCAAGGTACTTTTGGAGATGATACCTTTCTTTTGAAATATCCATGTTCATATCGAATAGTATGATTCGATTCTATGCCTTGCTCCTTTGATGATCATGATAGGCTAGAATTTCTTGAGATCAATAAAGAGGCTATGTTGTGCTTAAACTTTGTTAATTCCTTGCCTAATGAACCGATGCCTGATGAGAGCCTTAGCGCTGAGCAAGAAACTTATGCTACCTTTAATCCCATTTTGTTCATCCAATTTAAATTGTGGTTATGGTTGCACATGTTTTCTTTACAACTTGCAAATCTTGGACTTGCTTTGTGCTTGGTCAAGCTCGTGACCTTAAAACAGCATGCGTCGGGGGAAACCCGAGTTTCACTAACAATGCAGGGCATTAAATCTTAATCAAGAGGAGAGAAGCCATGTCCCAAAGAATTGCAAGCTCGTGCATCGCTTTCCCCGAATCTCGAGTGCAGACGTCACTGTTTTCGTCAATTTTGGGCACCTGATCAGATATGTAGAAAAGGGCAAAAATTGGAAATCAGAAGCTCCATCAAGTGCCGATTCCAACGCCTCCAAGATCGATGAATTTGAAGACCCGTACAAGGAGATATGGCAAAAACATTAGGTGCTGCGCAGTCTGAAATCAGATTTGGACAGATTGTAGCGTTGGAGTAAAACGGGCATAACTCACTCGATTGGAGTCCGTTGGGGGTGAATAAACACTTGATGGAAAGACAATTTCATACACCACGCATCAAAGAAGTTATTTTCTACATGGTCTGATCTGGACAGAGAGAAAAATTCGTGAAAGGAGAGGCAATGACGAAGAGCAAAGGAGAATGAGGGGATGATGATACAAGAGACGATAGGGCAACCCTCTCATCAAGAAAAATGATCATGTCAAGTATGGAGAGTGGATCAAAGCTGCATGGACACCTTCAAATATTCCATGAAGGACCATGGCTTCGCGACCCCGAGGAGGTGTTGACACATTTTATCTTATATATTTATAAGTCAACCAAACATGAAAAAAGGGCATAATCGTTAATACCAACTTAGAATAGGGTGTCACTAACAGTTTTCCTGGAGTTTTGGAGAATTCTATGTATTGCAGGGACTAATCAGAAAAATAGGAAAATGAACACTTCTAGAAGACTCCAGAGGACTCCGGAACTCAACGTGACTTGGCATCCAAGAAAGAAGCATCTGGAAGGGGCGAGAACTGACCAGACCGAAGCGGACCCCGAGGGGGGCCCACCCCAGGCCGATCGGCCTGGTGGTGGGGCCGGTCGGTCTCCCCCGGGTGCCACGTCTGCCCTACTTCTGGAATGTTCTTCCACCGCCTATGAGGATCAATCTAAACCGAAGGTTAGGTTGGTTTGATCGTACGACGCATGGCACCTCCTCAGGACTATATAAGCAGGCCCCTGACCCCCCTGGCAAAAGGGGATCTGGCAAGAGGAATCCCAGTTCATACACCAGATCAAGTCATCAAGTCAGAGATACTACGCCCTAGAAACACCATATAGCGAGAGTAGCTAACTAGTCTAGATCTAGGGGGAGGCAAGGCGTCTACTTGGCTCCTAATCGTCAAGAAGCTGATCGAGATACTGATCTAGCTTCGCTCTTGTAAGTTCTTCTTTATAAGTTCTTTTACATTTGCTGTAGAGACATATGTTCTTATCAATGATTATATTCGAGATTATATGCTTTGGTGTTTATTATGATTACATGTTTAGCATAGTTGATTTACCTTTATATTCGTGTATGGAGTCGTATAGCCCTCACCTAGATCATCTGTTAACATGGGTGAGTGGTAAAGATAGTGTAAGCGTGGTGCTTATACTGTATTTACCTGTGATTGCACCCTACGTGCCGGGTCGTGTAGTAGATCGTGGTGGTGACAGCACTATTGAGTCCTTTGCAATCCACCCCCCGTGTGTAGGACTAGTGGAGCCTTATACTGTTTGGGTTGTTTCAAGTTTCGACCTTGATCCTCCTGGGTAGTCTCCCCATGCATAAGTATAATAGTTCTTCTTCCCTGATTGTTAAATGTATTGCACTAATCATAGTATGCATTGACGTATAGTTTAGGGTTACCGAGGAGTATCCTCACTAACTAGGCTGTGAATACACTTCTCTTTCTATATTGACACTTTCTGGTGGTTCACTATGTTATGACTTGATCAATGCTATCATTATTATTATCTTTATGTGACTTACACCTGTTTATAGTAATTGATATATTTTGGCCACTCTACATTACACAACTGAGAGATGTGCATATATTGTTATTATAGATAGAAGACTTCTTTCCCTGTGGTAGAATATAAATACGATACCTGGTTTTACTCCTGGTTAAAATGCTTGCGGATACCCATTTATTTATATTTTCTTATCTAGAGATCCAAGGCATATGTAAGAGTTCCAATCCATGCTTTTAGTGGCACTTCTGTCAGGGATGACAACCTAGATCAAGTTGTGCTATGACCTGTAGCGGATTTATCTTTTAGTTTATCTGAAAGCAACATCTGATATACACTTAGGATCATGTTAAGATATACCTTTGCATTTCTGGCGACGTCGATAGAGATGGATCTTATATCCGTTTCTAGTCGATGACGTTAGCAATGTCAACAGGAGGTACGTAAGAAAGTCGAGCTCTATGACTTTAAATGAAGCGCTTTGCGGGAGGCAACCCGTTTTCTTTTGTTTATATATATATATATATAATATGACCGTCTACATTGTGATCTTAAACTGAACCATCAAGTAACTTTGTACCATTGCTCTAATAAATGCCACAACATCATGTTGTATGATCTAATTTTTATTGAGGGAGCACTTTGTTCTTGATCTTGGGAAACTTGTAGACCCTTTTGTGTGCCTATTAGTATTTAGAGAGTCATTTTCTTTTGTGTCTTTTTAGAGAGAAATATGAAGTTCGCACCACCCTTTGACTCTAAGCTTGTGGCTAGTTAATTTAGGCTAACTTTTAGATCACCACCATATCATGTCATTTTGTTCATCCATGTCATATTGCATTGCATGTTTTGTTTTGATCTAACTTTTTGCCAACCAACCAAAGCCTTCCTATAGCCCCCATCAAAAACCCGTAGCCAACAAGGGTAGGGTTGACTTGTGTCAATTGTCTTGCACCATTCCGGTTGTCCAAGCCCACCTCTACCCCTTGTTCTAACTAAAAACTTTGACTAGCCGTCCTATGAGAAAATCTTTCTCACCTTTAGCCTTCCTAAAACCATAGGTTTGTTTTTCATAAAAAGACTTTTAACACCACCTTAGATAGAATTTCTATGCTTGACTCCCTCTCTTCAAATTCTTATTTGAGCCAAAAATATAGGATACCCATAACCTAACCTTTAAACCTTGTTAGTTTGGTTGATTGATTATTTTCAATAGGTGATTTTCTTGATGACAATGCTTCCTTCATTTGAAGTGAAGCCAAGCTTTGTCCTTTGCTTATTTTGGACCTTATCGGAAACCTTTCAAACCTTGCTAACATTTGCTTGTGCTAACTCTTTGCATTTGCATTTTGTGTCCCCCTCATTATCATCTTCCGCTTTATGTTAGTTTAGTCTTTTTGTAAAACTTTATGATGAATGCTTTCAGATTTATGTTAAATGCTTCGTACGACATTTTACCTTTACAATCTTCTGTGAACATGGTGTTTAGACATGATTGAATACCACCATCATTTAGTTTTATATACGTTGCTATCATATTGCATTGGTTGGTTTGAAAACTTTGCAATGCGCCCTACTTTTCTTGCACTATAAGGAATCACTAATATTGGGATAAGCATGGTGTTTTGACCTTGGTTAATAAATCTTTATGGCAAGGGAGAAGTTCGGCAACCACTTGTAAGCGTGGAGCTTAGAATTTGGTGTCAACATTGTTTTGTTTTTATACCATCCTTTCATTTGCTTACACACTTGCACACACGTACACCCATCAAGTTTTAATTTTTCTTTCACTAGATTAACTATGCCACAAGTTAAGATCATAGGGGATGTCTTTGGTTTGTCGGCATAGAGTGAGTATTCCCAACCGTCACCTCAGGGGTACTTTGTGCTTTAGAGTTGTTTTGCAGGCATGGCGAATCACTCCCATAAGTTTGTGATAAAAGATGAAATTAAGATCGTCAACACCTCCAAAATCCCGAAAGAAACACCGCTGTCTTCATCAAGATTAGGCACATGCTCATAGATGTACAAAAGAGGAAATTTGGATATTCAGGAGCTCCACTAAGTCTTCTTTCCAACACATCGAGATTTAACATTTTAGGAGACCCGTGCAAGGAGTTTCAACCAAATCTTTGGGCGTCACATGTTCTGAAATCAGCTCGGACAGTTTTGCATTGATGGAGTAAAAAGGGCGTAACTATCTTTTTCGGAGTCCAATTGGGGTGAATGACCACTCGTTGGAAAGATAATTTCAAGAACGAGTTACAACCAAATCTTTGGGCATCACACGTTCTGAAATCAGCCCGGACAGTTTTGAATTGATGGAGTAAAAAGGGCATAACTATCTTGTTCGGAGTCCGATTGGGGTGAATGACCACTCATTGGAAAGATAATTTCAAGAAATTTACAATGGAGCAATTGTTCAGTACATGTTCTGTTCTGGAAGTTGAAGAAAAATTCGTGGAAGTTGAAGCAGTGATAAAGGGACAACATGGAAGGAGGTGAAGACGAGTTGAGAAACAATTGGGACCAAGGCTTATGACGAAGGGTGGACGTTGAAGGAAAATCAAGGCAACAAAACTGAAGACCATGATCTCCACACATGGCGGTAGGACTTCAATAATTATAAGATGGTTCATCATCTTCCATGCCTAGCAACATGCTAAGCATGGGGGAGGATTTGGTGGACATAAGAAGATCACATGGAGTACAAGGATCACGGTTGGTACGGGATGATAATTTTCTTTTTCCATGTTAAGCACAATGCTTAAGCATAGGGGAGGCCATGCTACACTTCAAGCATCAAGGGACGGTAACAATTCCTCAACCCTCTTTTTGTCCTTGTCTTTCCATATGTCTGTTCAAATGTATATGCTTTCCACAACCTTAGATGCAACCTTTGTATATCTCTCTATAGAATAACATGGCTACTAGGAGTACAACCTAGATTCGTTTTTGTTTACAATAATAATCACCGTTACCTTGTTCTCACCATGATGATATCTTGTATGCTCTTGCCTATGGATATATGATGATCATTGCCACTTTGATCATTCTTGTGCTTGGTTTGTATATGATTAAGCTAGTGCTGTCTTTAATATGATCTAAAATTTAAATTAATGCTAGCAAAATCTTTTATGGAGCTTATGATAACTTGAGACCCATAGTATTTTTCGTTGCTCTCATTTTTGAATGAATCAAAGATCATTTATTTTTGTTCTTAAAAGATATGCTAACCTTATCTTTCATACCACTTGCATTTTGCTCAACCTATCCAAAGCCTTATATTCATTGAGTGCAAAAACCTTAGTTTACAAGATTTATTTTTGGGTGCATTGATTCAAGGCTTGATTTCTCTAGCCCGAGACTAAGAAGCTGGTCATTCCGTTTTTGCGTATCTATCTTTATGCTAGCCTTTTCTATCCGTGCATTATGAGTTTCCACATCAGGAATTTTGCAAATCTCGCCGGATATCCACCCACAAACCCAAAATATTTTTTTGTCTATACCTCCTTGACTACGAACCAAAACTTTTAGTATGGATGAATATTTCGAAGAAGATTACAAGGAAAGTGCTGTCAAGTGGAGCAAGATTTTGGGAGACCTCCATGAAAGGATCCCTAGAAGGTTCAAGTATCTCTCTTCAAGAAAATACAAGAATTTCATCATTTACCTTGGCACAATCATCACCTCTTTGCTCAGGGACGAGCAACGTCTAAGCATGGGGGGTTGTCAAGGAAGTACTAGTGTAGTCTAGAGTTCAAGGGGACTAAAAAAAGAAGAAGAAAAAAAAAGAGAAAAGTGATGAAAGAAAATTAGTAAAGAAAAAATATATATGATGGAAAAGCAAGAAAAGAAAAAAAAAGAAGAAGAAAAAAAGAGAAGAAAAAAATAAAGCTCCCCGGTTCTATAGCTACGTTTGGAGATTTCAAAAGGACTTCAAGATCAAGACCCATACTCATCTTTCCAACCATGTGCAATCCGATAATGAGGACTTCGTTTGTGTCTCGGGATCACTCTTTGCCATTTGCACATGTCCACCTATCTCAAAGTGTGTGTATTTTTCTCTCCCCCCTCCTTGGAACATTATTTTTTCCAATGACATTTTTTACGAGTCTCGGTAAGTCCATGAGAAGCTTGTCTTGTTTTGATAATATCTCGACTATAATATCTTGGTAGGACTAAACTTTCCCATAGCTCCATATAAAGCCTTCCACCAAATATTTGAGAGAGGAAAGGAGTAGAACAAGTAGGCTTGAGAGACAAGATGAGATGAGTGTTCATGAGCAAGATGCAAGGAGGTCTATTATTGATCTTGGTAAAGCAATTTTTTCTTCATCCTGCTCTTTATTTTCAAAATTTCTGAGATTTGTTCAAAATTTGAGGGCATGATTAATTACTTGTGGAAAGAGCTTAAATGATATCTACCCTCCATAGAGATGAAAGCTAGTTACATTATGGAACTTTAACAATGTAAACTTGGAGATCATTATGTTTTCTCATGTATAATCAAGTGCAGGGTATGGACATTGAAAGGCAATACTGACATCCATTAAAGGGTTACTCGAGGACGAGCAAGGTTGAAAGCATGGGGGTGCATTGACGGTCGATTTCCGTCAAGCAAGAGCACTTGTTACACTTTGGTTTGAGCTTTGAATTGAAACTAACCAGCCACTAGGCATACTAATGATGTAACAAGTTCGCACTTGCATATGGTTTTTGGAGTATGTTATTTACGCATGATTTAAGCGCCTAAATGAGGACTTCTGGGTAGAGTTCGTCGAGCACTTTATGAGAAGATCACGAAGCCCGACACAAGTCAAGACACGAAGTGAACATGACTCCAAATGACCCGAGGACTGAAGTATGAAGCCGTGAAACTCTGAGGACCTAAATAGAAGATGCGGAAGTTCGTGCGCCAAGTACTCTTATCCAAATCGCGTGGAAAACGATGACAAGGACCCACATGCAATTCGGCAAATATTCAAGAAAGCACGAGAAGCGTCATGGCGAAAGATGGGGCTGAACCGGGCCAATTGTTCTGGAATGCTTGAGAGTAGAACTACAACTTTTACAAAAGTTGTATAGTGTTTTTCTGTTTAATTTTTAAATGTAAATTCAAACTCAGTATGAGGCATATTTGTTGTAGTTCAAAATGTACACATGCAAATGCAATGAAATTTGGATATGTTGTTGTGTGCTCCATGTTCCGTTTTGTGACCAATTTTCACACATGTTTGTGATGTAGAACTCTAGTTATGATTTTTGTAAGATCTATGTTGGTTTAAGCTTGATGCTTTTTATAGTTCCCTCAAAATATAATTTCTTTCAGCACCAATGCACCCTAGGCCTTTGTTGTGATGTTAAGCACCCCTGGAAAAATAATGGTGATTTTAGGAGTCTGTTTAATTAATGTTTGGTATTTATGCTTGTGATGGATGTCAAATTCATAACTGGAAAAATATGATGAATCCACTTGAACATGTTGGGTTAGAACTTAGTTTTGGCATGTTAGAGCTATAGAAAAAGTTTGGGATCAAAAGGGCTAGTAAATCTTTTTGTGTGATTTAATGAAGTTTATCTAGGCTGGCTTTTGTCTTTTTCATTTAAAATAATGTATAAATGATCTTGAGCTGAAAATTTATATTTAAGTTTAGTTTAGTCATATACTACTCTGGTAAAATTTTCATGACAGTTGGTGTTATATTTTATTTATTATGATTTATGGATGCATAGCTAGTTATAATGGAATAAATAAAGTCATTTTACCTTTTAATTAAATAGGAGATGTTTAAGTTCAGTTGCTGTTTAAAATGAATTTAAGCACACCCCCGTGCTGATGGTGAAGTATTGTAGTTTAACTTTCTTAAATATGCACACAATCACCATCAAAGGCATAGTTAGTCCATTATCATCCACCCCGTTAATTTTAATGAAGTTTAATAAGTTAATTTGAATAAATGTGCACACAATCCCCTTTTAAATAGTTGATAGGTCACTCTCACCACACCTCTTTACTTTTGTGAGTTTTCTTTGTTGTTTTGATGAATATGGCCCACAAGAGTTGGGTTAATGATAAAATATCTCACCTTCACACCATAACTAATGCATATGCATAACGTGTAGATCTTCCCGACGGGACGTACACGCTTGTTGAGGAAGAGGGATCCGCTAGTGGAGAGCTGAATCAAGCTAGTGGGCAACAAGACCTGGACCAAAGTCTAGAAGAGCCCAAGGCTGTTGTTGAGTCAGAGAAAGGCAAGCATCGGATGCATATAACCTTTTTTGAACAAAATCTCACTCCACCTTTACTTTTCAGTATTTATTGTTTACTTGTGCATTTAAGTTTCAGGAGTTGTTTTGAAACCTAGATGCATGATCCTTAGGACTCCTATGCTCTTTTACTAGTATGTTAGGAACGCTAGTGCCATGCTCTAAGGATACGGTAGAAGTCGAGTAATGACTCATTGCTCGTGAGATATAGGATGATTATGTTGGAATCATAAGTTGGTTAAATTGACTCGCTCATGTGGTAAGAGCAATGGGTTCGGTCTCGACCGAGTAGCATGGTGCTGGTCTAAGCTATTGAACGTACCAAGTGCTTGTCGGGAATGGGACCGGTAAGCCTAGTACCTAATGAACTAGTGCGGGGACTTTATGGCTACTAATCTTGAGATGTGTGTCCCGGTTTGATTCCGGTAGTGCAAGTGTGAGTCTGGGCGTACCGTGTGAGGGCGTCCCAGTAACCTTGTACTTAGGACTGTGGCATCTGTCCCTAATCTGGGGAGTGACGGGAACCGCCTGGTCGAGGTAGACTCCGCATTTGCTTTTCTTTGGATTCTTTGGGGTCTACCTTCTTCCGTGTATCTTGGGTTTACCTTGCAAGGATATAAATCGATCGATCGACGGTCACTCGCCGTTATCTGAGTCGGCTTGACCACTGGCTACCCCATGTTTATTTATGAAACATTTTGGATTAATATTGATGCTTGATTAATCTTGTTTGTACAACCATGCTTGTTTAGCTAGGTGCTTACCTAGAATGGTTAACATACTAGAACTTGAGCTAAAATTTGAAAGTAAGGATCAACTCTTAGATGCTTTTGGCAAAACAAACCCACCAGCCAAAAAGCCTTGCATGTCTAGTTGTGTGTTTTATTTTGACGGGTCAGTCTTGCTGAGTATTAGAATACTCAGCCTTGCTTGTTTTGTTGTTTTCAGGTAATCCCATCTGGCCTGGTGTTATTCCAGATGGATGGGAGATTGAGTGGGAGAACGATGATGAGGAGTGATATGCATGGATGGCCTCCTGTGTGTATCATGCGTTTAGTTTAATTTCCGCTGTTTAACTCTGAACCATGTTTACTTTTATGTACTGAAAAACCTGGTTTGTAATATTAAGTACTTGTGGACTTTTATGTAATGTAATGATGTACTCTGGTCCCGCCTTCGTGTGGGCTTAGCGCATATCTCGATCCTGTGAAAGTGATTTACCGGGCATGACCCGGCAGAGGTGACAAAATAGCTCTTGGTTATCGCTTATGAGCCAAGTGGACCGGCTTAGGCGATAATCCGGATTTATTTTGGGCGGTTCTGTCACACCCACCCCTCTGCAGGTTGACGAAAATTTTCTCCCCCCCCCTCCGCAGTGCAAATTGGCTCCCGGGCGCCCCCACCCCCAAACTTTTTTCACCCAAACTTCTACCTGCCGGTCCCACCTCAACATGCCAAACTTATACCGCGATGGTCCCACCCATGCATTAATCTACGCATGGAAACTCTTTAATCATGCATGGAAACCTTTTCATCACGCAAATATTTCCTTACAAAACTTTCCTTTGTTGCTATCACATGTCATCGGTAAAGGAGTTTCTTTTTTTGCTGGTCACGCAAATCACACAAATCTTTCCTTTCTTGCTAGACCATTTATCTCGTATGGAAACTCTTTTATCACGCAAATTCGCGCAAATCACGCAAAAATTTCCTTACAAAACTTTCCTTTGTTGCTGTCAGACGTCATCGTTAAAGGAGTTTCCTTTTTTGCTGGTCACGCAAATCACACAAATCTTTCCTTTCTTGCTATATCTTTAATCTCACATGAAAACTCTTTAATCATGCAAATCATGAAAATATTTCCTTGTAAATCTTTCCTTTTTTGCTGGTCACGCAAATCACGTAAATCTTCCCATTCTTGCTGGACTCACAAGGTGCATATAAATCTACTCATAGTAGTGCGCCGTAATCTTTCAGCATCCGCGGCCTCTGCTAGTGTTCATCTCCAAGCTCTTACGTTCTTCCTCAGGTGCTGGCGTACTACAGCAACCGCGCCCTTCCGCCGTCACTGCAGACGTGGCGAGGCGCCCTTCTACTCTTGGCTGTAGCGCTCCTCATTGCAACAACTCCCTACGGCCTACCTGCTGCTATCCCTACAGGTTTATCCTAGCTCTGATTGTGGCTGCAAGATGCGCAATCCTTCATGTTGTTGTTACATGTGAAATCGTTACTGGTACTGCTGGTCGCCCCATCGTCTAGAAATTTCATCGTGGAGATCTTGGAAGGTTTTGTTTCATACCACATGTTTCTATTCAGTGGAATTTAATCTTGAACTCATCATGGAATTGTGTGGATAACGTGAAGATCTTGAAAGGTTTGTTTTGTACCACATGTTTCTATTCATTATTGGATCATGAGTTTATGCATAACACAACACATGCTTTTTGTACAATGAGCAACAAGTTCCCTTCAAGGACATTACCAACAACAGATCACGCTGTCCACCGGGAAATAACAAGAGGAAACTTGATTCTGCTGCTGGTGAGTGTGGTTTTAAATTCATTCCTCATTTCCTCGTACATGATTGATGCTTATTTTTGCTTTATCATAAGATGAAAGTAATGATTTTATATCCGAGGAGGAACGTAAGAAGCAACGTAGACGGGAGAATTATGCAAATGTTCCAGCAGCGGTTAGGGCAGAGAAAAATGCAAAAAAGGAGGGAGGACTACCAGAGAAAAAAGGTAGAGAAAGAAGCAACAACATTAACCATGTCTGGTTTGGTAAATCCTACACCTGATCCTGGTATGTATACTTTTCCATGTTTTGTCTGCAGTTGGGGCTGAAATGATTTCTGGAATGCACAAAGCAGCACCTGATGAATTAATTTTGTATTTTTTCCATATTTTAATTTAATTAGGTCACAACATTGGATATATCAGCAACGTTGGATATATTGAACAGTTGGTCCTCCAAGATATATCACATCATCTAATGTCAATAGGGAAGGAGATCAGAAAAATATGGACTTCCAGACTTGATTGTGGCAGGTCAGCTTGCTTTAATTTAATGACTTAATTTATTAGGTCAGTTTGCTTTAGTTATTGATTGTGTAGTGACTAAATCATTACTGTATAAGTTCATAGTTAGATAGTAACATTTACCTTTTGTAGTGTATGATATTGTGTTTTGCCTAATCTTTTTAGTTATCCTGTTGAATATTAGTACTGCCCAAGTTGTTTGGACTTAAAGGTAAAATTGTTGTTGTATTGATACTTTACACAATCCACGAATAATTATATGGTGCATTTGTTCATGCCTTATTGATTTCAACAATAAGTGAGATTTAATGCAAAAAAGAACAATGAGTTTGTTGCTGCCACCATTGTATTCCAAATCTCATCCTTATTTTTATCTCATAAATTATTTTAATAATTAAAAAATTAATTTGCTGATCTGTCATAGTTGAAATTATTTAAATTTTAACTAATTCAATGATTTGTGTAGATGATATGCGTACAAGGGATCACTACAGACAATTGACAGAGGAGCAGAATCTTGGTTATGAGGAGGAACAATTGGCAATCATAGACACACTAAATGCAGAGCAGAGTGCTGCCTTCGATGAGATATTGCATCATGTGATCAAGGGTACGGGTAGGTCTTTTTTGTTGATGGTCCTGGTGGAACTGGAAAGACGTATCTATATAAAGCCTTGACTGCAAAGGTACGATCCATGGATCTTATAGCTATTTCTACAGCAACATCTCCATCATGCCTGGTGGATGCACAACCCACTCTAGACTTATAATACCAATCAAGATGGATGATAGCAAAATGTGTGGTTTCTCAAAGCAGAGTGGGACAGCCGAGCTGCTTAGGAGATCGTCTCTTATTATTTGGGATGAGGTAGCGATGACCACGCGACAATGTGTCGAGATACTAGATAGGTCATTACAGGATATAATGGACAATACTTTGCCTTTTGGGGGGAAGGTGATGTTGTTTGGGGGCGACTTTAGGGAGGTCCTTCCTGTCGTTGCTCGGGGTACAAGAGTACAAATAACTGATGCTACTTTGCTCCGATCATACATATGGCAAAATGTTCGACGCATTCATTTGACCTGGAACATGAGAGCACAGTTCGACTCGTGGTTTACAGCATATTTGTTGAGAATCGGTAATGATACTAAGGAAACAATTGCTGATGACTATGTTCTTCTCCCTCATGATATCCTTATCAATATCCCCTCCGAGGAGATTTGTATTGATATACTTATCGAGCGTGTGTTCCCTGACCTACAAAACAATTTTAGATCAGTAGCGTACATGTGCGAATGTGCTATCCTTTCAACTAGGAATGAGCATGTCAATGCTGTCAATGCACTTCTGATTGATACATTTCCCGGTGATAAACATGTGTATTACAGTTTTGATGAGGTAGAAGATGACACACGAAATAATTATCCCTTAGATTTTCTCGATTCTTTAACACCGAATGCATTGCCTCCTCACGAGCTTACCCTTATAAAGAATTGTCCTATCATCTTGCTACGGAATCTTGAGCCTCACAATAGATTGTGCAATACCACCCGTTTGATCGTCAGAGGACTCATGAGAAATTGTATTGATGCTGAGATTGTTAACGGGCAACATGCTGGAACAAGGGTCTTCATACTACGGATACCAATGTCACCTTCTGAGGATCTGACGCTTCCTTTCAAGTTGAAGCGCAAACAGTTTCCAGTCCGATTGAGTTTTGCCATGACCATTAACAAAGCACAGGGACAGACTATCCCAAATGTAGGTATCTACCTTCCAGAGCCTATGTTTGCACATGGACAGCTATATGTGGCACTATCTAGAGGTATCTCCCGTGCAGCTATGTGGGTTCTTGTTAGAAAGAACAAGAACATCGATCCTACCGGAAAAGGCACAAACAACATTGTGTATTGGGATGTTTTGGAAGCATGAGGTATGCTGTATTATTTGAGCATTGTTATTTATCAAATATCTTGGTTTTTCCAATACAAATTGTTATAATGTAATTTAATCTGTTAACTGGTATGTAGGGTAGACGAGTGGAAAGGGCACAAAGAATGTTAGATTGATGTCACTTGTATGAAGGATATATATTTATTGAGGTGTGTTATTTTAATTGATAATTGTTACTGGTAAAAAAGCTGGGTTTTTTGCACCGAACATTGTCACAATATAAACTGACACCTGATTTATTTAGAAACAAATAATTTTTGATCCAAGACTTTAAATGTTGGCCAATATTTGATGAATTTCAGTTTTCAAGCAAGAAAGAAAAATAACCAATCGGGTCTAATTAGATTTATTTTGTCTCTCGTCTTTCCATGCAAGACACACGCATGCTTTTAGCATCTATTTAATCTCATGTCGCTCCATCGTGTCCCTGGTGTGCCTTGCATTCCTCCTGGCTGACACGTCCTTCCCTACCATTCTTGTAATAAATTATGAATTCAAGATTAGCAATCATTACTATTATGATAATATAATATATCCTTGCCTTTGTAAACATATTCTATTTATTTACAATCTTTTTTATATCATGTGTGTGCCGCACGTGCACTTCCACTAGTCACCTACCAGTAAATGAACGAATCCTATGATTAGTTAACTACACCCTTAATGTACAAATTATCCCAGGAAGGGAGGGCATGTAATTCAGCTCAGCAGGTATTCTGCATTCACATATCACTCTAAACTGAAGTAAATGGAAGGCACATATTACTTTATGGCCAAATACATACCTACTATGTTCCTTCACTGCTAGCACCTCCACTACAATCACTAGAAGCCCCAAGCCCACCATTAAATCTGATGCCAAACCCAACATTGAAGGGAGCCATCGTTTGTGCGGCAATTTGTGCTCTCTTTGCCAACACATATGTCTTATGATCCGGATCCAAGGTACTCACATCACAGAACATGATCTTCTGTTGTTGCATCATCTTTGACTCATTCCACCTCTCCTCCTTCATTTTTCTGTCCTCCTTCCACCTCTGTTCCTTCAGCTTTTTCTCCTCATCCCTTAATTTCTTCTCCTCCTTCTTGTCTAAGATCAATTCTACGATGGCTTCCTTGTATGGTCCAACATCTCCTGCTGTCTTCAACCTCTCTTTCGCTTGCTTCCTCCCAATAGGTCTCTTGTTGGTCTCTACTTCTAGGAACTTCTGACAATGCCTCACCTTTAGCGAACAATGAAGGAACATGGATTTTTTGTTCTCTGGAGGCTTTGGCAAACAATGTCTGTGCTTCAAGAATCTACAACAAAGTTCAAGGGTTAGTACAGGTGAATGCAAGGTTATGATCAATACACAAATGAACTTACATGCCCTTGGTATGGTATTCCACTTGGATGGCGACGTTCAACATCTTCATAATATGCTTGAAATTTCATGCACTCCTTTTGAATGGTACTCCAACGGTGCTAAAGGGAGCAGGCATTCCTATCAGACTCAAAGGTCCTGTTGGCACGGAAGTGATCAGCAATCCTATTCCAATATGACCTTGCTGGTTACTCATTAGCAGTAATTGGATCTGTGCTAATCTTCTCCCATGATATGGCAAGCTGTATGTCCTCATCATGAGTATAGTTGCCTGACCTTTTTGTTTTTGCAACTTTTCTTTGGCTACCAAGGTTATCAACTGGCATTGACATGGAAATTGTATCCACATCAGTCTCATCAGACATCATATTGGTCCAGAGTCCATCTTCAGTTGATATTGCCACCTGGACCACGCAACATTCATTGAATGAGAAAAGGGTATGAAAAGATATACAAAACAGAAGATGCATTGCAATGTCACCATTCATCTAGCAAAAGAAATACAAACCGAAAACGATTTATAAACAATTGGATCCGTGTATAAAGAAATGGTGGGGATACACACTAGAATTCATAGTTCTATCCCAAGATGAGAAGAGTGGTGGGGTGTACACTAGAATTCATAATTCAGCAACCCTACACTAGAATGTTACATATCTTGAATTGTATCATCTGCACAAGGCCTATACAGATGAGAAGACATGGCAATGAAATCATCTCGCAAGGCCTATATAGATGAGAAGACATGACAATGATATTGGAAAATGACCAATGCAAACATGAAGAAAAAATCTCACATTGGGGATGGCAGATTGGAGGAGCTCGGCAGCGTTGACAGTAGATGGGGCCGCGGTGGTGCCAGGGACGGGCGGAGTGGGCGAGGCATCTGCGTCGGGACTAGGCGGCCGAAGACAGCCGGCGTCGCGTCGGACACCGGCAGTCAGAGACGGCGGGCGTGGCGTCGAGCCTAGGGCGGCCAGCGGAGAGGCACGACCGCTCGTTTCCCCCTCGATTCCTGCTGATTCGGGTGCTGAGGGGCCGGATCCGGCGATGATGCGTCGCCCTCGACGGCTTGGAGGTGGCGCGAGGATGGGGCAGCGCGCGGAGGCCGATGAATCCTGGGCAGCACGGCCTAGGGTTTCTATGAAGAGGAACCGAGGAGAGCAACTGAGGAGCAGGTGGGGGAGGGAGAGCGGCAGAGGGTGGCCACCGGTTGCTACACGGCTGGGAGGAGAGGCGGCGCGCGGGCCGCGGGAGGAGAGGCGTGCAGTGCGTGGGAGGAAGACGAGCGGCACGGGAGGAGGAACCGTCGAGTAGGGGCTCCCTACACCGCTCGTAGAAGGGGCCGGAAGGGTGGATTTATGTGCCCCCTAGAATAGGTGCTCAAGTAGAGGGTCTGCTGGAGTATATTTTTTTGCTCCTAGCCCCTTCTTTACGAGTTGAGGCTCAAATAGGTGGGCTGCTAGAGTTGCTCTAAGCAATGCCCGGGTCCCTATTCCCAATCTGATTTGTTCGTGTTAATGTGATACCTGATCCTATACATACTGGTCTCTCTCAGTTCGGAGTTATAAGCAACAGAAGACATGTTCGATTTGGTTTGACCTGATCCAGTTTGCAAGGAGACAGTAAGTTAATATTGGTAATCAAGAGAGGATGACAACTTAAAGGGAAATGACTCTTCCGCTAAATCATGGTATGAATTTTACCCATTAAATCAATGCTATTGTATGATGCAGCAGATTGTGTTACTGACTTAACTCAGTCTTACTAGGCAGTAGAAATTGGTCGAGTCTTTTTCAAATTGTTGGGTTAGAATTGTGATGGCACCTATGGAATTCTTAGCAGATCGACAGCCAATTCTTAGCATGGTTCCTATTGCAAATCATTGTCACGCCTACAATCTTAGTAGGGCTCCATGTATATGTAGACGCTAATGCTTGATCAAGTTAGTCTCTTGTAGCTTCTGTTTAGTCATCTTCGAGCATATACCTGTTGGCACCTTTTCGGGGCCAACAAGCACGCAGGGGCAACTGTCGCAGCGCCTCTGCGTCGTCACCGGTCAGACCGGTGAGGGTGACCGGTCATACCGGTCGTCGGTGGTTTTCCGACGGTAGACCTCCGAACGTCGCCCAGGCAGGATCCCGTCGGGGCGGCGCACACAGGGTTGCTCTAGGGTCGGCAAGGCCACCTAGAACGCCTTCAGACATCGCGGAGACGAAGGAAGAACAACAAGTAGTAGATTGGAAAAACTAGGAAGAGATAAAAGTAAATACGAGACAAATAAAGGTAAATTGTATTGATCGATTGGATGATGAACCTCAATCGGCCGTGACCCTTTATATTTATAGGGTGGGGAAGTCTTACCCCGCAAGGAAATCCTTTTACAAGCCTAAATCTATCAGGACTCCTTGTTTTGGTTCGGACGCGGGGGCACTGGTCTGATCGGTCAAGAGCACCGGTCTGACCGGTGTGGCTTGCCGGACCGGCTACAGCGGTCAGGACCGGTCAGACCGGTGTCAGCGACCGGTCAGACCGGTCTGTCCTGCCTGGTCGGTCTTGTGCCAATTTTGAGTGTCAACATATGCCCCCTGTTTTTTGGCAAAGTATATGTGCCAAAAAATACTTTTCTAAACTAAAAAATACTTAGGACGATGTACATCAAACACTGGCCGAATACATGCTTGCTTCAAGTCGAGGTTGGCGCCTGCTTCGGCCTCCACTCCTTTCGGGTCCGTGTTGACTTAGCTGGCCTCTCTTCAGATGGTTGTTCCATTGCTTCTCACTTACGCAATCTTTGCAGTCTCCTCTTTTGAGTGTGGGATAAGCCTGAGGGACACCACCTCGGCTGCATACCTTTAGAGTTTTGCTTATTCTTATCTTCACCTGCTTCAATATTAGTACATACATTACTTTGAACCAGATTACTACTACAAGCAACCGGTCTTTTCAATGCATTACTTGGATATGCAATAGGATATTGAATCATATATGGTTTCATGTACATACTAGTATAATCAGCAGATGAATAATAACAAGGATAATACCAAGAACATGGCATAACTCATCCAACAAAAGGATATGGTGCAGATGCAGGTTTACCTTGTTGGTGATACATACCATGTCTTAGTGGTGCTTTTACGCCCTTTGCACCATTCGGCAGATTTCTTTGATTCTTAGCAGCTCCCTTCCTTTTATACTTGGCCAGGAGCTCTTCAAAACTCGGCCTTGCTCTTTTCTTGGGCTTGGAGCATCTTGATGTCTTCTGGGGACACCTGTCAGACCGGTCAGCTACACCGGTCAGACCAGTCGGAGCACCGGTCAGACCGGTCAGAGCACCGGTTAGACCGGCCCGTGCACCTGTCTGACCGGTCGACGCTTTACTGGTCTCTGTCTTGTTTTGCCCCCCAAGCGTTGAAGTCTTCGCTGAAGCCTTGGGGATATCCTCCATAAGCACCTTCTTGTCAGGTCTTTGCTCTCCAATGATCACGTCCTTTCCCTTTGCCTTTTCAGCTTGATCCGGTCAAATAAGCACCTTAGGATTTGGCATCTCAAGAACATTCACAAAAGCATTAGTAGGGAAAGGATTTTCGTCGACTTGCATCTCATGGAATTTTAAATGACCTTCATTAATGGCCGATTGTATTTGCCGACGAAAAGTATTACAATCATTGGTAGCATGAGAAAAAGAATGATGAAATTTACAATATGCACGTCTTTTAATTGATCAAGAGGTGGTATAGTGTGAGTTATTTTAATTTTACCTGACTTAAGGAATTCATCAAATATTTTATCACACTTAGCCACATCAAAAGTAAATTTCACCTCTTCCCGACTCTTATGAGACGGCTTTAGAGAAGCACAAGTCTCTGCTTTATCATTAGGTGACCATGTAAATTCTGCAGCACACACTTCTTTACTCTCATCGTCTGATGATTCATAATCTATCACATGTATATTAGGACGATCAGACTTGAACCGATTATCTTTGCTTCGGCTTTCTTGAGCTAAAGCTCTTGTTAAAACTTGGGCAACATTAGCAAATTCATGACCATCTAATTTTTCTCTAATGTGGGATCGCAAACCATTGAAAGCTAATTCAGCAAGATCCCTTTCGGAGATAACAAGACTATAACAACGGTTTTTTGTTTCTCTAAATCTTCTAATGTAATTAGTAACAGGCTCATCATGCTTTTGCCTAACCGATGTAAAATGACTCAACCTTAACTCATTATCTCCACTATAAAATTGATCATGAAATTTTTGCTCTAGTTGTTGCCAAGTATGAATAGAGTTAACAGGTAATGAAGCAAACCATGAAAAAACATTGCCAGTTAAAGATAAAGAAAACAATTGAACTTTTATTTCCTCTATGACACTAGCTTCTCCTAATTGAGCAAGATATTGACTAACATGCTCCCAAGTAGTTTTGCTATCATCACCATTAAACTTTATGAATTCAGGACAACGCCAACCAACAGGATAGGGAACCGAATCAAAGCTAGCAGGATATGGTTTTTGATATGAAGAATTTTTATATTTTACTTCTATCCCATAGTCATCTCTCATTTGTTTAGCAAGATTAGCATTAAACCTATCGATGACTTCTTGTATAGTGGTTGGCATTGACGTAGTTGAAGCGTTCGATTGCAACACATTGGCTTGTGTAGATGGGTTTAGGGGATTGTGCTGCAAACGGCTGTTAGGTTGTGTATTAGGAACAAAACCATACCCAGTGCCCGTTCCAAAAGGAACCATAAACGGAACACCATGAGCTACTGTATTATCACCAGATCAGCCAGAGGCAGCCTGAACGGGAGGTACAATAACTATAGGCTCCGGAAGGTATAGCACCACAGTGCCGGCACCGGTCTGACCGGTTGGACCCATCGGTCTGACCGGTCTGTATTGACCAGACGGTGGTGGTGTTGTTTGTCCTGCAAAATAGTTCAGCGGCATACCGTAATGAGGATTAAACATAGGTGGAGCCGATGTACTAGCAGATGGGATCTGAGGTGACACAGTTTTAGGAATAGATGTTTCATCATCACCTTCCTCTACACGTTTACCAAGACTCTTATCTACCATGTTTTGCATATTTTCAATCATTGCTAAATGAAAATTATCCATAATAGTAGTAACGTCATTGGCAGTAACAAAAGAGGATAGAGACGTTGATGTGCTTACAGTGATCGGTACCTCAGGTGGTGGAGCGTCAGTGATCTCCTTGACATTCTTCACCTTGCCTTCACGATTCTTCTTGAAGTGCGATAAATAGTGAAGTCGATCTCACCCAGCATGTTCCTTCATGAGATCTTCTAGAACTTGACGACGTTGTTCAGCTTGTTTCTTCATGAAGTCCTCCATGGCTTGGTAATCTTCAGGCGAGAGCTCCACATCATCGACGCTGATGACGTTGTCTTGATCAAGTTCAGTCCTCGAGCCCATTGCGTCGGAGTTAGATAGATCGGTTAAAATAGCCAGATCTTCCTCCCCAGCAGAGTCACCAATTTGTTTGCACCTTTTCGGGGCCAACAAGCACGCAGGGGAAACTGCCGTAGCGCCTCTGCGTCGTCACCGGTCAGACCGGTGAGGGTGACCAGTCAGACCGGTCGCCGGTGGTTTTCTGGCAGAAGACCTCCGAACGTCGCCCAGGCAGGATCCCGTCGGGGCAGCGCACATAGGGTTGCTCTAGGGTCGGCAAGGCCACCTAGAATGCTTTCAGACGTCGCGGAGACGAAGGAAGAGCAGCAAGTAGTAGATTGGGAAAGCTAGGAAGAGATAAAAGTAAATACGAGACAAATAAAGGTAAATTGTATTGATCGATTGGATGATGAATCTCAATCGGCCGTGACCCTTTATATTTATAGGGTGGGGAAATCTTACCCCGCAAGGAAATCCTTTTACAAGCCTAAATCTATCAGGACTCCTTGTTTTGGTTCGGACATGGGGGCACCGGTCTGACCGGTCAAGGGCACCGGTCTAACCGGTGTGGCTTGCCGGACCGGCTACAGCGGTCAGGACCGGTCGACCGGTGTGAGCGACCGGTCAGACCGGTCTGTCCTGACTGGTCGGTCTTGTGCCAATTTTGAGTGTCAACAATACCAAATTCCATTTTGTCTCTTGGACTGTTAAGAGCAACCATGAGGTCGTGGGTTGGAGACCAGCTCCTGCTGCAGCGAGCAGCTGAGGTAAAAAGAGGCATGTGTGCTTTTTCTTTTTAGGAACCATCTCTATTGTTTGGTCAATGCAAAAGGGTCTGATCTGCATGTGGAAAAGAACTCACACATATATTGGTGTTGCTTTTCTCACAAAATGTTCCAGAAAGTATTGACAATTTTTAGTTGATGAGTATATACCAACGAAGAGTCGTCACCTGTACCAAATATCATCTTTTGGCATGGAAACTAAACAAATTAGCAATCATTTGGTTATAATCTGCCATCCGCAAATCGTGCTGCTCTGTTCTCAGCTATTGGGATTGGTGGCAGAATGGTTTATTTATCTAATTTGAATGAGGAGAAGTTTATGTCTGCAAGGGTTTGGATTTTCTGATAGGACTCAACCAAAGTGTCTTTGGCTGATTGCTTTAGACTTTTTTTTTGTTGAAAAATAGGTTTCAAGACATGCTAACTTTGTATTTTCTTTCATGTTACGTTTATCATACATTGTTCTGGAGGTATATTTTGTTTATATATCTCTTGCTTAGTTTAAAACTTTCGGCACCACCTTAGTATTGAGCATTCTATTTGACACTTCACATCTCTGAGAGGATTGTCTGCTTTCTGAAAGCATTGACAGAGAGCCAGATTATGGAAGTGATGCAAGCTCCTTAAGGACTGCAGGAACCAAGGTTAAATTAGTTTTGAAGCACAACTTTTTCTGAAAGATCTATTTGCAAATATTAGGTGAGATGACAATGTGACCTTTCAGCACCACTTCATAATGTTCCTTTTCATTTTGGAAGGTACCTGGTTGTTGTCATTTAGATGTGCAATCCACTAAGCACTGTCAGAAAAACTATGAGCACAATTACTTTGTAATTGTATAGTCACATCTGTAATCAATAGTTGGATTTGGCTTGTGACAGACATGAGTATTCAGTAGTCACCATTGTCGGATAGTGAAACTTCTAGAAGAGTAGTTTGACATTTCTTGATCTTGTAACAACGCACATGTATAGTATATAGTATAAGCTATGGTGGTGAGTATTTTTTTCTAAGTTATAAGATAAAGCTTTCAGTTGACAACGATATGGAAAATATATGGATCCACTAATATTTATTGATAGTTGCACATATATTTTATATAAATTATTGATGCTTGTGGAGAAAATTTATATGGCTCATAGCAATGTACGGGCACGATCCTAGTACTTTTCTAAAAAGTTTATATAGAACAACTAGGATCGTGTCCGTGCGTTGCTACGGGCATAAAAAATTTCTTCCACAAAACATTTGTGATGATATTGAAATAGATGCATACATCATTGTTTCAGCAAGATACAGAAAACACATCATTTAGAATTGAAGAACAGAAATAAAAAGCCAATATATCACAACTTTCATGAAAAGACACTTTTCTTTTAACTCATATGTCCAAACAAACTTCACCAAAACTTACTGTCTTACAAAGAAACTATCTCTAATATTCAAATGAGAATATTTGGACATAAACGTGAACCTCCTTACATCCAAATTTAGACAAATAACCTTATAACTGTGAAAGGAGGATATGATCGTCAAGTAGCTAGATATAAGGCCAAGTAACATGCTAAAAACGATTGCCAGTTCTCTAATTATTTTAGACCCATCAACAATGCTTTAAGCAAGATTGTAGAAAAAATGCCAGTTCATCAAGATAGGCAGCATGTAAAACTGTGGCAAACCAGTCCATTCATGAATATAAAGATTTGCAGAAGTTATTTTTACAAGCCAATGGATTTGCATAATCAGTCAGGTACTAATAAATACTTGTAAACATTACCTACTGCAAGAGTAAATGTTCCAATATGAAAGGTTGCATAGAACTGCCTGCTGGTACAGGCCACTGAATTCAGGATCACGCTAGTCAACTAATTGCCTGGTATGACTCACTTTTTTTAGATGAACAGGCAACACAGTCCCATTTTCAATTAAAGAAAACAAAGTACATGAATGTCAAGCTCCAGTTTTCAGCACAGAAAGGTAAGCAAAATCTGCATGTGCACTATTAAATATCTAGGCAGAAACAATTATATTTATGTATCATATGGTATTAACAAAGTAAAATTTGTTTGTGCACTAATACTGCAGTGATAAAATTCACTCCTAGCTTTGCGAGTTTGTATTCACCAAGAGCTGAAACACACTACAGTTTACCATTGCTCCTAGTTGTCATCACCAACAATAAGCAACAAATCTACTACAGAGCTCATCATCTCTACCTGCACTCATCTTATTAATCTCTGAAGTTATTTATTCATCAATAATTACTTTGTTCAAATAGTAAGAATTGTGAGTAATCATGTGATTATCCTCCTCCAGTACTTGCCAAGATGCATCAAGCAATAATTTTAAAAAAATCCTCAGTACTATAAATTGTTCTAAACACTATGTGTAAGATGTTGTTTAAGAAAGATGCAAAATTGCAAAGCTTTCGCACTCTGTTCCCTCAACTGATCCTATAAGTATATAAATTTGCTATTTTTTCTAGAGCTCAGGGGAACCCCTTGAAAGCATGTCAGAGTAGTAATTATCACATCCAATTCTTGCAAACAGGCATGTACTCTCTATTTTATTTTTATAAACAAATATTTACTGAAGTGATTGACAAAAACTATCTTACACTGATTCAAAGCAATGACTTCTCACTCAGCAGATTCTCCAACAAAAGTTCCATGCAGCACACTATCCAAACTGCGGAGACAGCATTTAATTAACAAAGTCACTGAATTAGTATGCTAAACCACAATATTAGTGTATCCTAATTAAGAAATATGTTTTAGAAATGAATTAACATAAAGTTGGCAGCCACAAGGAAATTCACAAACTGGAGAAAGACACTCATGGAGCATGGAGGTGCTACCGTAGATGTTCTCTTAGCAATCTGAAGAAAGAGATGCAGCTGTGATGCTACAAGCTTTTGCATATCTTACTGTTAGTGCTAAACAAAGCAAAGCCACGATTGTCAATCTGTAACCAAATTGCAGTACTAAAAAGATATGTTCTCTATTTATAAATAATAACAAAGCCTTTCTAGCAATACAATGGGTGGAATTACTTGAATATAGGCTTGCATCAAGAGTTTTTAGCGTTCGCAGTACCTCAGGATAGTAAGGGATTGAGCATCTCATTCTTTTACCAGCTTGAGAAACATCATCGCATTCTTGATGTTAGCATGAGGCCTTTGTAACTTTGTTTTAACCACTGAATTGGTCGATCCACCTGCAACACAGATGCAACAAGAATGCTTGTGATAGATACCCATCCCATCCATGGATATAGATCGGGAGGGGAAAACGAACTTGAGAGGGCTTACGATGCCGCTGCAGGGACATGTTCATTTTACAGAACACCTTTCTAAAAATATCTGAACATTAACTGATTTAAATTAATTGGCCTATACCCTTTGAAACAAATGAGGCATCTGTAAAACAAAAGGAGGAACAAAAGATAAGAAGAAATTAAATAAGGAAAACAAGAAAAAGAAATATTTGCCTTAGATGCTACATAATAGCAGTTAACAAAATGCAAGTGTTTTCTATTTCCCCAAGTAATTTGGCAGCATTACGAGATGCACTATTGCACTCCCTTTCAATTCTAGCATTGGGGGTGTGGTTTCAGTATGTCAAGCTCATCTAAACGTCAGACTAAATTTCTATTCAGGCAGGACAACATGTATTTTCTATCGTGCAAAACCAAACTGAGGAAACAATGTCATCCGATCCTAAAGTGGCGTCTGGAATGTATGGTGATCTGTGCGTTGGTGCGAATGCTACGCAGTGCAGCGGGCGGGGATTAGACCAATTATTTGTGGCACTATACAGTCGTATGTTGATGATTAATCAAATAGATGAATGGCTTGGAAAACCATCTAACTGAATTTACACTTAGAATTCACCACGAAGAAATAGGTGGACGGAGGAGCCAAGGCGGCGCCGGCGTGGAGCTCTGAATGGGGCGAGGCATGTGATAAGTTATTGATAAGGTCAAAAATTATTACTACAAACAGGGACGGAGGCAACAAGGGGGGCGGAGGGGGCTCCAGCCCCCCTACTACCTGCACAATAATGAAACTCTCCTTCAATTTCCTTTGAAATTTTCTGCTGTCGGAGGTTTAGTTCCGCACAGTCCACAGGGGGATCAACCGCGGTGGTTTAGATTCAGATGGGGGCGATCTAGAGCTAAGCGTTTGATGGTTATGCGAAAGCACACAGAACACGGCGAGTTTATACTTGTTCGGGCCTCCTGAGAGTAAAACCCTACGTCTAGTTGTTGGTGTAGGTTGCTTGAGGTTTGCGTGGTCACAATGGGGTCGCCCTGCCCGCTTTATATTGGCCAGCGGACAAGGTCGGCGCCCAAACTCCTGGACAGTTACAACCAGGAGACCTAAGTCTGGTTGATTACAACTATTTCCATATTCCCCAGACTGCCTGTCAGATCCGTCGCTGTCTTGTCGTGTACGCCAAGTCTTGTAGTTGTTCTGTTTAAGGTCTTAAGGAGGTCGTGTGGGCCACAGATCAAGTCTGTTGGGCCCACAACCAGGTCAGTTGGTCTTCTGGTGGGCCGGAACCACTTGTCAGGGACGGCCATGACACTGGTTAGTGATGTCCCACAAGCCCCCGAGCGATGTGTAGGCGCGTCGAACTGGATGGAATCATGACGAAGTCATGGAGCTATCGACAGGTCGATAAGCGTGCACGTCGGTCCAAAAAAAAGAATCTTTAATAGCCGACCAGTTTGTAGAATCCTGAACGTAGTGAGGTCAAGTGACGACCTAATGGAAGCAGACTTCCAATAGGTTGGAGCGATGATGAAAAAACAAAGGGTGTTTCAAAAACGCACTCGTATAGTAGTCCCCGAGCATTGAAGTAGGTAGCAAGACTACTTCGATGATCCAAAAAAGGAGGAGAAGAAGAAGAAATCAGCTCAAGAGCCCAGAAAGTCGAAACGTCGAGGAAAACTAGAGGGTGTTTGAAAAACGCTCTCGTATAGTAGTCCCCGAGCATTGAAGTAGGCAGTAAGAATGCTTTGATGGTCAAAAAAGAAGAAGTAATCCTGGTCGTGAAGAAGCGATTTTCATTGTAGTCGTAGAGAATCAGTTGTAGAGACACCCAGATATCTTGCATGACTGCAAAGAGTCTGGCAGAGCCACTCGAGGCATGCCGACCTCAAGAAGGTCTCACGCTAAAAGTGCCCAAGCTCCAGAGATACTTGGCAGGGTCAGTTTGGCGCGCACCCCCCAGAAGAGGCCTTCATTCCTTGAAGTAATCCTTCTAATGGTCTCCAGAACAGGCTGGTAGGTCTAGAAATGCACACCGACCTGCGGGAGGTCAGGCATCCAGGGCGCCCAACTAGGTTGGCAGAACCAAAACAGTACCGAGGTCGTGAAGGACCTAGAATCTGAGGCACACCGACCTCCAGAAAGGCCATTTTGGTGCCTAGACAATCAGCATAGCTGCCAATTGCCTAGCGGAGCCATGGCACCGAGGTATTGCCAACCAAGGTACCAGGCACACCGACCTTCAGGAGGCCCGTCGAAAATCGTAGAATATCATAGACATGGTTGATATGGACTCCAGGCGCCCAGACGAATCTGGCAGAGCAGCGAGGCACGCCTACCCCAGAAGGTCTTCAATCGAACCTACGACCATTCTGCTCAGGAGACATAAATATAGGCTGATTGGTACGAGGTCCGTTTACGTGTAGAGCCGTAGCGGGTGCACCAGGACGCAGAACCACAGAGGGTGCAAATAAGACGCAGAGTCGTAGCGGGTGCGAATGTCGTCGGATGAGGTCGTAGCAGTTCGTAGACTTGAAGAGGTCATAGAACTAACAGGTACAAGACCATGTTGCAGCTAGGCCGTCTGACGCGGAGTCAGGCTAGTTGGAGGGGTGAACTGTAAGTTCACGGGGGCAACAACGCAAAGTAGCATGAGGTTGTCGGCCATTTCACTCAGCACAACATGACAAAAATCGCATCCGACAAAAAGCAATTGTCCGAGTGCAACAGACAAAGTCTGGCAAAGGCACGTACAGTGCAGGTCACAGGTGGTGAAATTGACGGGAGCTCACATGCAAACAGTGCACATTGCGCCAGGTGCAGGACACCTAGCTTTGTCGTCATGCGTCGGGGGAAAACACCAAAGGGAGCTTCACATGCGCACAGTAACCAGGGTAACATGCACATAGTGTAGAGGTCGACTGAGTGCAGAACTCGTCTATAAATAGAGCAAATGCCCAGAGGCAGAGCCATTTCCGTAGAGAAGATCATGAAGTTCCATTGTAGCCAAGATATCATGCCATGGGCATGCCTTCGTCCACCAGAATGTAGAAGAAAGAAGTTGTAGAAAGTTGAGGCTAGAAGAATACTTGCGAAGTGTGGAGTAATCCACTGATCTCTACACCCGCGTCAACCAAGGAATCTAGAAGGAGACCGGTCTGATACTCCAGGTTCTTGGCGAGTAATAGATACTCATTGAGGCCTGGTGGTGCGCAGAGTTGGTGGTGAGTGTGCTAGGTATAGGCACCTACTACACACCCGGGGTGAGCATTAGATCTGCATGCAAAAGTCAGGGCCCCTAAACGACTTTCTAGGAGCAACGTCAGGCCACCGATCCCCGAGAGGTCTCCACGAAGGTCTGCAAGCTGGAAGAAAACTTGCGATGTGCCCTGCAATAGCAGAAAGCATGGCAAGATCTGCTCTAGGTAGATCAGGACTTCAATCATGCCCATTATGGGGATGATCTAATTTGTATCTTGTAACTAGTCAAGGACCAGATGGGGCTTATGATGACCATGTAGACATGGAGTCATGTATGTAAAGTTCACACTCTTTCGTCAAATCTTGTGTAATGTCGTTTGTAAGGGAAATGAATCCCCTACGACCTATTGTGATGCCTTCCAGGAGTCTACCGACCTCAAGAAGGTCAGAGACAATATTGGGAGGTCCACCGACCTCGAGGAGGTCGTGGACGCTATCAGGACGACCTGATAGCAAATGATGTCCCACCGACCTCAAGAGAGGTCTTGACGACCTAGTAGGCCACCAATGTAGGATTCTGAATAAATTTTCTAAAATACTGGAGTAGATCAACATCTAGCCGTTGGCACAGCCATTTGTTGAAAAATAACTGTTGGAGATGAAAAAATGATCTGCGGTAAATAGCCGTTGAGCTCAGCGACCCATTGGTGTAGAGCCGTTGGGTGCGTTGACCCAAGGACAGTCCGTTGGGCCACAAAGGCCTATTAAAGATCATGGTGTGTGAGGGTAGACCCCACTCGCATTCTCTCGCATCCGCACCGCTAGGGTTTCCCATTTCGCCGCCGTCGCTCGAATTCCTCGCGCTGCCGCAGCTAGAGCCAGAGCTCGCCGTTGCACGCCGCACCACCATCGCCGTCGCCATATACGCGTGAAGACCCTCTGCGTCTTTAGGACCAGATTGCAAGGGTTCGCCAAGGAAGAAGAGAAGATGGCGCTGGAGCGAGTCCCCACGCCAGAGAGACAGTGGTCCCCGTCGGAGATGACAGAGGCCAAGATTGAGGCGCTGGTGGAGCGCGGGCTGCTGAGGCCCAAGGCGGAGGTGGAGTGGAAGGCGCCCACCGGCCACGAGTTCCCTTCGGAGGACATCACCAAGCAAGTCGTCTTCGCCTCCTTCGAGCGCGGCTTCAACATTCCCGCGGGGGACTTCTTCAAAGGTCTTCTGCACTATTATCGTCTAGAGCTGGTACTTCTTGTCCCCAACTCCATCACCACCATTTCTGCTTTCATCCATATGTGCGAGGCCTACTTAGGCATACCACCACATATCAATTTGTGGCGGCATTTTTTCCATGTCAAGCGACATGAGAAGTCGCAAGTCGTAGGTAGCGTAGGCTTCTACCTTAGATCAGGTCGTAAGGTAGAATATATAGATATGGAGCTTTCAGACAACAGTTCTGGCTGGAAGTTAGAATGGTTTGACATAGCGAACCAGAAGCTGGAGCTCCCGAAACGCATTGGTTTCGGGCCAACCAAGGTCCCTGAATGGGATCTTGCGTTGACGTCCCGTGAAAAGGAGGAGATTGCACCGCTCCTCACCAAGGTCACCGAGCTCAAGGAGGCCGGCCTGACGGGAGGCGCGGTGGCGATCAGTTTTAGTCGTTGCCTTATCCAGCCGATCAAGGATCGGGTGCATCCAGCCTACGAGTATTAGGGTCAGACAGACCCGACTCATGAGTCCAACCGGAAGGTCTCCAAGGAGGAGATGGTCGCCCGGGTGAAGGAGTTGTTCTGTAGAGTGATCCGCAACAAGACCTGCCCGATGGCACACTCGCTGAAGCGCCCAGCTGATACAGTAAGTCTCCGACCTTACTGCCGTCTTTCTTGCTGCAATTAATAGGAGGTTGACCTCGCTAATAAACTTTTTGTGTATGTTTTCTCGTAGTGCAGGCACTTGTTGCTGCATTCTGGTCCCCCGCGCTACTGCCTGAGGGCGAAGAGGTGCGGAGGAAGGTGAGGTCGCCGGAGGATGTCTAGCAGCCACCGGCCTAGCTGGTGGACGAGTACCTGTCCGACTCATCCGTTGAGGCGGACGAGGAAGATGTACAGGAGGTCACGCAGAGTGCGAGCCCGCAGACCCGCAGGGCGCGGCAAACCGCGAGCAAGATTGCTCAGTCAAAGGCGGAGGCCACCAAGACGGCAGAGTTGGAAAGCGCTAAGAAGAAGCGCAAGAGAGGCAAGAGCTCTGCCCCGCCGCCTGAGGAGCAGGAGAAGGAAAAGGAGATCGCTGCGGATGACGACTCCGAGGATGTCGACGAGGTGATTGAGGTCATGGAGCTGAGTCCTGAGACCAAGCACCGCAAGGAGGAGGTGATGAAGGTCACCTAGGAAGACCTTCAGAAGATCAAAGAGAAGTACCAGGCTGAATATGGAATTTAGTCGCAGGTACCCCCAAGACCTCCTCCCAGGGCTTTGAAGATATGCTGCAAGTTGATTCCGAAGTAAGTAGATTTGATGACCTTCTTGTTGTGTTGTACTTTTGTATGCTTGAATGCTGAAAGATTGAACTGTGCAGGTCGACAACATCTTCTCCGAACGTGTCAATCTCAAAAGATTCGACATAGGAGGTCGATATGAGAGCCCAAAGCTCCACTCCACCAGCTCGAAGTTCTGCTCCGCCACCCACGAGCTCGGAGGTCGTGCTAGATCTAAAGCTGGTCAGCGTGCAGCCCTCGCTGGAGGCTCGCAATGTTGCGACGGATCAAGCACAGCTCGAGCCACCGCCGCGCCAAGGGACAGCCACACCGGGGGAAGAAGGTACGGCCGCTTATTGGCTTGAATATGAGACATACCAGGCCAAGGAGTTGGACTGGAACAGCACTCCCTTCGAGGATGATATCCTCGACAACTATGAAGACACCATTGTGATCAAGGGCTCCATCGTCAGCCTGTCGCAGGCTTTCTCCGTAAGAGGTCAATGTTATCGCAGAGGATACAGGAAGGTCTTTTGATTTTGCTAGCGAGCTAGCAATTTTTGCTGGTCTTTGCAGAGGATGGCCACCCGAGCCAAGGCTCGGGCTGACTTCTGTAGAGGTGCCGCAGCTCTGATGCTGGAAGCGCACCAGTTGGACCAAGAGCTCCAACAGGTGAAGACAGAAGCTGCTCTCGAGAAGCAAAAGCTCGAGGATGAGAAGAAGAAGCTCGCTGACGAGCTGGCTGAGCAGAAGCGCTTGGCCACCAATACTGACATGGCTTTGAGGTCGGTCAGCGAAGGTAAGACCAAGTTTCTCCCAGGTTGTAGAGTGTGTTTATTTTGCAATAAACTTGTGCTTACAACTGTTAATGTAACAGATGCTAAGGCCATGGAGAAGCGCCTGAAGGAAGACCTCCAGGAAGCTGAGAAGGCCATTGCCACCCCCAAGGAGGAGAACAAGGCGCTGATCGGCAGTGAGTACACCATTTTCCAAAAACTTGCTCGTGAAAAGCAAAATAGGAGGGATCTGGTGATCGACCTCGTGGGTGCGATGCAGTCGCTGTATAATGATCAAGTGATCATTGCAGGTCATGAGGTGGAGATGGGCGACATACGGAATGTTGCGGGCTTTATCATGGATAAGGTCGTCCCGCGCCCACCGAAGGGGAGCCAATGTCTCTGCTGGAGCAACTCACGGCGGTTGCAGAGAAGGTCGACGAGCTGCTGCAGTATGCTAGCAGGGCAGCAGCAGTGGAGACGTTGGTGCAGGTGAAGTCGCACTTCCCCGAGGTAGAAGTCCAGAAGATTGCCGATGGTCCCAATGCCGGAGTCGACCTTCAACAAGTCGAAATCTAAGTAGAGGATGTTGCCAACAAGGTCGTAGAGAGCCTTGTCTTTGAAGATGACGAGGAGTAGTTTACCTAGCTTGTAAATAGGTTAGCTTTTGCATGCCCTTGTTGGCCGGAGAACAACAGTCTCTATGTTGTGTAAAAAAAATTTAATGAAATGAATCCAACTTTGTGATGTCAAGTCTTTTACTTGTTTGACGTTGACGGCTCAGAAGCACTTGTGTTTTCAATTCACTAACCGCTACTCACAGAGAGGACGGCTTACCGACCATACAGCTCTGTTGACACCATTTTTTGACACGTATCGATGAGGAGCAAAGAGTTGACGAGAGAAGGTGTCAGGAAAACACAAGGCCGATAGAAGAAACAACCAATCAGCCGAAAGAAGTCAAAGGAGACAGTCGATGGTCAAAGGTGAGAGATCGGGTGAGGGAAAGAAGAGAAAGCGGTAAGAAAAGAAATATGCCAAGGAAGGAGAAAGGAGGCTCTGGCGGGTCAACAACGGTTGACAACGGGTCAAAGGTAGTTATTGAGTCTGACTCTTGCACGAGTCGTTTATTTTTAGCAGTTATAGTTTCTTTAGTTAGAAGAAGTCTTGTCGTAATCGACTAGGAGTTCATAGTAATCCTAGGGTATAAATAGCGACCCTGCGCGGTCAGGAAAGATTGTACACACCAACAAACACAAACCTTTACTTTTCAAGCAATTTACCTTTCAAGTCGGCGAATTTGCCAAAAAGTTTCTTTCTTCTTGTTTTCTTGTTTCAAGCGCCGTCCTTCGAGTTCGCCGGCCTGCATCGATCGACCTCCGGCAAGCATATGAGTATCGCTTTACCGAGAAATATCTAGGCTTTAACCTCCGGGCGCATCGCTATGGTTTCGTCTAGATTTATTCACAATTTATCAATATCAGCTAGATTCGCAAGTCTTTTCTTGTTTATTTAGCTTTTGTCACCAACTTATCCCGCTCGAGGCTCGATCGTATCGGCTAGCTCTTCCTGTGTCGTCAGACGCACCGTCCTCATAGCCGATTCGGACCCGCCTCGCTTCTCACGTCATCAGATCGGCTCATCGTAGCCGTTCTAAACATACTTGCACTTCGGCTACCTATTAGCTGGCCGATCTCGTTCGATCTCACATCGGCCGATTGGGCTGTTGCGTTGTGCCCATGTGGAAGACATCTATCGGTTCTCTAGCCGATCAACCCCGTATTTAACTTCTTATCCTCTTCCGTGCCGATCAACAAGTCAGGTCGGCTGGCACGCCTTGTTACATCTTGGGGATCCGTTACGTGCTGCCGCAGAGGACTTTATTCCACTTTCTACGTCAACACATCTTGGTGCGCCCGGTGGGACACGAAGAATCATGATGATGTCTATAGACTCCAAGAAGTTTGATGAAGTCCACAAGGACAACATCCAGCCAATCACTGTGGATCAACTCAAGGAAGCTGACAAAGCTGAATACGAGAATTGCATGGCAAAGTATGGTAGGCTTTTAATGGGCAGTTTTAGTCTCACTAGGGAAGGAGCAGTGAAGAAAAGTCCTCTTCCAAAACCTACAGAGATCATAATACAAGCCGACCCTGTAAGACTTCAAGACATGATGACAAAGGCTATGCATACGCTTTGATTGATCAATCTTCTATCTTCAATAATTCGGTGCAGAACAGCGTGAAGGAGGTTCTCAGGGAAGAAGTCATGAGTTCGTACAAAGGACCATCATATTATCAACCCAATGTGGCTTTCCTGTTCATGACTACCAAGAAGTTCTAGGAAGTGTTGCCGGTTTATAAGCCAATTACAACTTCTACTCCTGAGATTGTTACAACAACTCCTCCTTCTACCATGCCGCTGTCAACAACTATGGGATTTAATCAACCAGGGTCTCAAGGTTTCGTATCTGGTACTCCTACAGATCCAAAGTACGGCATGCCTGTAAATTCTGTGCCAGAGTTAACCCAAAAGACTATAGTGTTACCTAGGAACACCGGCTCGTATGCAGCAAAATTCAATAATGTGGTTGGTACTGCTTTCTATCATGGAAAGGGGATTACATTCACATTATTTGATCAAAGATCCCAGAGTCAGTAGAGTTATGATGTATCACCCCTGCATGTTCACATGGTCAAGCCACTTCCTGCTTCTCAAAGGGTTCAGAAGACTCAAGAGATGGCACTAGCGCCAAATATGTCAGGTGGATTTTCGGTTAGCCAGCCAATCGTAAGTCACCAAATAGAACAAGAGCAGATGACAACAGCCATGAAAGCATCTGCAGTCAGAAATTATGCTGCTAAGCTGCAGGAAGAGTACAATGAGGCTATGAATCAAGCTGCACTATTGGAAGCAATGACAGATTCTCCTCTGTTCTCTACATCACCATATCAAGAGCAACAAATCCAGGATTTTCCAAATATCCAATACGTGCAACAGCCGATTGCTCCACATACAAACCAGTCGAATCAAGGTTTCTCGGCTGAACAATTACTTCAAGGATCACCACATAGCGTTGAGATCCCAAGACAACACTGGGTTCCTCCTAACCCTTCGGTTATCCAGCCGATTGTTCAGGAGCAACCAAAAATAACTGTTGTGGCTTCAGATCAGCAATATCCTTCGGCAGGTCCACAGCCGATTGACTAGAAGAGTTTCATGGCTGAACTCACAAATATGCTACAAAATCAATTTGGATTAAAGCCAAAGCAGCAAACACACATGTATCACACACCTTACCTTGCATCATTTGATCAGATCATGTTTCCTTAAAGGTTCAAGGTGCCTGACTTCACCAAGTTTACTAGCCAAGATGACACCTCCACCATTGAGCATATTACTCGCTTCATCATCTAGTGTGGGGAGGCAGAAACAAATGAGTCATTGAGGGTTCGATTATTCTCATCCTCGCTGTCAGGGCCAGCCTTCGCTTGGTTTACATCGCTCACAGCCAATTCAATCCATAGTTGGGAAGATCTGGAAAGGCAGTTTCATGGGTACTTCTTCTCGGGAATTCATGAGATGAAGCTGAAAGATGTTACTAGCTTAAGACAAAGGAACGATGAATCAATATCCAACTTCATCCAACGGTTCAGAGAGATGAGGAATAAATGCTACAGCTTATCTCTAAATGACAAACAGCTAGCAGAGTCGGCTTTTCAAGGGCTCTTGCCATCTATCAAGGAGAAGTATTCTTCGCAAGAGTTCGAGAATATCAGCCAGATACTCCATCAGCTAAGTCATGAGAGCAATCGCTTATATGAGCCCAGAAGGAACTTTCAGAAACGAGTATCCTATGTAGGTTGCTCTGATAATGAAGAAGCTCAAGTCGATTTGGCTAAGTGGGTCCCAAACAGGAAGCCGATTGCATGTCCCTTCGGCAAAAAGGAGCCTGAGAAGTTCAGTTTTGACACAACCAAAGCTGACAAAATATTTGATCTTCTCCTTCAGCAAGGACAGATTAGGCTGTCACAAAACCATAATATACCAAGTGCTGAATAACTAAAGAAGATCAAGTACAGCAAGTGGCACAATGCCACATCTCATAACACTGAGGAGTGCAAGGTGTTTCGACAAGAGATCCAAAGTGTCATAGATCAAGGGAAGCTAAAGTTTGAGACACCTTCCAAATCAGGAAAGCCGATGAAGATTGATCAACACCCTTTTCCTACTAACACAGTTGAAACAACCAAAGCAAAGCTGTTAACGTCTGAATCGGCTAAAAATAAAGGAACCATTGATCTTGAGACTCAGATGTCAACTAAAGAAGCCAAAGGAAAGGGATTGCTTGAAGAAGGAATCAATTCAAAAAGTTCAAAATAGCAGGTTACTTCACAGGTTCTTCTGAGCAAGTTCTAGCGCCAACAGAAACAGATCAAGGAAAAGGAAGAATAGACAAGGCACAACGCATGGCACTGGAGATGTCCATTTTTCAGATATTGCTGGGAAGATGGGATCAAACTTCCAACATCTGACAACTGTCCAGAATGTGAAGGTTTCTATTTAGAAGGGAGGTCATCCAAAAGGCCTTGTTTTGATAACAGGAACAGAAGGCCCACCAATCAAGATCAGCAATAGCGCCACAACCAACGCATCTCAGTACATGATTGGCTGGGGGCAAGGCTAGCGTGCATGATCGGCTGGGGGGCAAGACCAATGTACACGATCAGCTGGGTGGCAAGCACCAAGATAGTCGACCTAATTGGCTAGAAGATATGGCTGACAGCAGTGTCTCTGATGAAGACGTGTTGGCAAGAAATCCAGAAAGACGTAATGCTACATACGGAGACAAAAACCAACATGAAGCCCGTCAACCTAGGTGGTGCCCAGAAGGTTTGACCAAGTCTCAGAGGAGGAGAGTCCAGCGCTTGCGACAATTGGAACAATAAGAAGAAATTGAAAAGCAAGCACTTGACAAGAAGAAGGTTCGATCCCGAATCTGGCGTCCTAAACCCAAAGCTGGTAATAAGAAAGTAGGTCAACCAGTGGCAGGTATTAACATGGTCTTCATGCTACCCAAGGAATTCATGACTCTTGAAGGCAACTCATATGAAGAAAGTTCAGATGAGGAGTTAGGATCGGCTTAGTTAACCTTGGATCCTATGTTGGCTTGTTTTGAGAAACCAGATGAGGAAAAGCATCAACATATGAAATCTTTGTTTCTCAAAGGACTTGACAATGGGAAGCCAGTCACAAGGCTCCTGGTGGATGGTGGTGCATCAGTGGATCTCATGCCCTACACAATGCTTCGGAGGTTTGGGAAAAGTCAGCAATATCCTTCGGCAGGTCCTCAGCCAATTGATCAGAAGAGTTTCATCGCTGAAGTCACAAATATGCTGCAAAATCAGTTTGGATTAAAGCCAAAGCAGCAAACACACTTGTATCAGACACCTTACCCTGCATCCTTTGATCAGATCATGTTTCCTCAAATGTTCAAGGTGCCTGACTTCACCAAGTTTACTAGCCAAGATGACACCTCCACCATTGAGCATGTTACTCGCTTCATCATCCAGTGTGGGGAGGCAGGAACAAATGAGTTATTGAGGGTTCGATTATTCTCATCCTCGCTGTCAGGGCCAGCCTTCGCTTGGTTTACATCTCTCCCAGCCAATTCAATCCAGAGTTGGGAAGATCTGGAAAGGCAGTTTCATGGGTACTTCTTCTCGGGAATTCATAAGATGAAGCTGACTGATCATACTAGCGTAAGACAAAGGAACGATGAATCAATATCCAACTTCATCCAACGGTTCAGAGAGATGAGAAATAAATGCTATACCTTATCTCTAAATAACAAACAGCTAGCAGAGTCGGCTTTTCAAGGGCTCTAGCCATCTATCAAGGAGAAGTATACTTTGCAAGAGTTCGAGAATATCAGCCAGATACTCCATCAGCTAAGTCATGAGAGCAATCACTTATATGAGCCCAGAAGGAACTTTCAGAAACGAGTATCCTATGTAGATTACTCTGATAATGAAGAAGCTGAAGTCGATTTTGCTGAGTGGGTCCCAAACAGGAAGCCGATTGCATGTCCCTTCGGCAAAAAGGAGCCTGAGAAGTTCAGTTTTGACACAACCAAAGCTGACAAAATATTTGATCTTCTCCTTCAGCAAGGACAGATTTGGCTGTCACAAAACCATAGTATACCAAGTGCTGAATAACTAAAGAAGATCAAGTACAGCAAGTGGCACAATGCCACTTCTCATAACACTGAGGAGTGCAAGGTGTTTCGACAACAGATCCAAAGTGTCATAGATCGAGGGAAGCTAAAGATTGAGACACCTTCCAAATCAGGAAAGCTGATGAAGATTGATCAACACCCTTTTCCTACTAACACAGTTGGAACAACCAAAGCAAAGCTGTTAACGTCTGAATCGGCTAAAAATAAAGGAACCATTGATCCTGATATTCAGATGTCAACTGAAGAAGCCAAAGGGAAGGGATTGCTTGAAGAAGGAATCAATTCAAAAAGTTCAAAATAGCAGGTTACTTCACAGGTTCTTCTGAGCAAGTTCTAGCACCAACAGAAATAGATCAAGGAAAAGGAAGAATAGACAAGGCACAACGCATGGCACTGGAGATGTCCATTTTTCAGATATTGCTGGGAAGAAGGGATCAAACTTCCAACATCTGACAACTGTCCATAATGTGAAGGTTTCTATTTAGAAGGGAGGTCATCCAAAAGGCCTTGTTTTGATAACAGGAACAGAAGGCCCACCAATCAAGATCAGCAATAGCGCCACAACCAACACATCTCAGTACTTGATTGGCTGGGGGCAAGCCTAGCGTGCATGATCGGCTGGGGGGAAAGACCAATGTACACGATCAGCTGGGAGGCAAGCGCCAAGACAGTCGACCTAATTGTCTAGAAGATATGGCTGACAGCAGTGTCTCTGATGAAGACGTGTTGGCAAGAAATCCAGAAAGACGTAATGCTACATACGGAGACAAAAACCAACATGAAGCCCGTCAACCTAGGTGGTGCCCAGAAGGTTTGACCAAGTCTCAGAGGAGGAGAGTCCAGCGCTTGCGACAATTGGAACAATAAGAAGAAATTGAAAAGCAAGCACTTGACAAGAAGAAGGTTCGATCCCGAATCTGGCGTCCTAAACCCAAAGCTGGTAATAAGAAAGTAGGTCAACCAGTAGCAGGTATTAACATGGTCTTCATGCTACCCAAGGAATTCATGACTCTTGAAGGCAACTCATATGAACAAAGTTCAGATGAGGAGTTAGGATAGGCTTAGTTAACCTTGGATCCTATGTTGGCTTGTTTTGAGAAACCAGATGAGGAAAAGCGTCAACATATGAAATCTTTCTTTCTCGAAGGACTTGTCAATGGGAAGCTAGTCACAAGGCTCCTGGTGGATGGTGGTGCATCAGTCGATCTCATGCCCTACACAATGCTTCGGAGGTTTGGGAAAAGTCAGCAATATCCTTCGGCAGGTCCTCAGCCGATTGATCAGAAGAGTTTCATCACTGAAGTCACAAATATGCTGCAAAATCAATTTGGATTAAAGCCAAAGCAGCAAACACACATGTATCAGACACCTTACCCTGCATCCTTTGATCAGATCATGTTTCCTCAAAGGTTCAAGGTGCCTGACTTCACCAAGTTTACTAGCCAAGATGACACCTCCACCATTGAGCATGTTACTCACTTCATCATCCAGTGTGGGGAGGCAGGAACAAATGAGTCATTGAGGGTTCGATTATTCTCATCCTCGCTGTCAGGGCCAGCCTTCGCTTGGTTTACATCTCTCCCAGCCAATTCAATCCAGAGTTGGGAAGATCTGGAAAGGCAGTTTCATGGGTACTTCTTCTCAGGAATTCATAAGATGAAGCTGACTTATCTTACTAGCTTAAGACAAAGGAACGATGAATCAATATCCAACTTCATCCAATGGTTCAGAGAGATGAGAAATAAATGCTACACCTTATCTCTAAATAACAAACAGCTAGCAGAGTCGGCTTTTCAAGGGCTCTTGCCATCTATCAAGGAGAAGTATGCTTTTCAAGAGTTCGAAAATATCAGCCAGATACTCCATCAGCTAAGTCATGAGAGCAATCGCTTATATGAGCCCAGAAGGAACTTTCAGAAACGAGTATCCTATGTAGATTGCTCTGATAATGAAGAAGCTGAAGTCGATTTTGTTGAGTGGGTCCCAAACAGGAAGCCGATTGCATGTCCCTTCGGCAAAAAGGAGCCTGAGAAGTTCAGTTTTGACACAACCAAAGCTGACAAAATATTTGATCTTCTCCTTCAGCAAGGACAGATTAGGCTGTCACAAAACCATAGTATACCAAGTGCTGAATAACTAAAAAAGATCAAGTACAGCAAGTGGCACAATGCCACTTCTCATAACACTGAGGAGTGCAAGGTGTTTGGACAACAGATCCAAAGTGTCATAGATCGAGAGAAGCTAAAGATTGAGACACCTTCCAAATCAGGAAAGCCGATGAAGATTGATCAACACCCTTTTCCTACTAACACAGTTGGAACAACCAAAGCAAAGCTGTTAACGTCTGAATCGGCTAAAAATAAAGGAACCATTGATCCTGAGATTCAGATGTCAACTGAAGAAGCCAAAGGGAAGGGATTGCTTGAATAAGGAATCAATTCAAAAAGTTCAAAACAGCAAGTTACTTCACAGGTTCTTCTGAGCAAGTTCTAGCACCAACAGAAACAGATCAAGGAAAAGGAAGAATAGACAAGGCACAACGCATGGCACTGGAGATGTCCATTTTTCAGATATTGCTGGGAAGAAGGGATCAAACTTCCAACATTTGACAACTGTCCAGAATGTGAAGGTTTCTATTTAGAAGGGAGGTCATCCAAAAGGCCTTGTTTTGATAACAGGAACAGAAGGCCCACCAATCAAGATCAGCAATAGCTCCACAACCAACACATCTCAGTACATGATTGGCTGGGGGCAAGGCTAGCGTGCATGATCGGTTGGGGGGCAAGACCAATCTACACGATCAGCTGGGAGGCAAGCGCCAAGACAGTCGACCTAATTGGCTAGAAGATATGGCTGACAGCAGTGTCTCTGATGAAGACGTGTTGGCAAGAAATCCAGAAAGACGTAATGCTACATACGGAGACAAAAACCAACATGAAGCCCGTCAACCTAGGTGGTGCCCAGAAGGTTTGACCAAGTCATAGAGGAGGAGAGTCCAGCGCTTGCGACAATTGGAACAATAAGAAGGAATTGAAAAGCAAGCACTTGACAAGAAGAAGGTTCGATCCCGAATCTGGCGTCCTAAACCCAAAGCTGGTAATAAGAAAGTAGGTCAACCAGTGGCAGGTATTAACATGGTCTTCATGCTACCCAAGGAATTCATGACTCTTGAAGGCAACTCATATGAAGAAAGTTCAGATGAGGAGTTAGGATCGGCTTAGTTAACCTTGGATCCTATGTTGGCTTGTTTTGAGAAACCAGATGAGGAAAAGCGTCAACATATGAAATCTTTGTTTCTCAAAGGACTTGTCAATGGGAAGCCAGTCACAAGGCTCCTGGTCGATGGTGGTGCATCAGTCAATCTCATGCCCTACACAATGCATCGGAGGTTTGGAAAAAGTCAGCAATATCCTTCGGCAGGTCCGATTGATCAGAAGAGTTTCATGGCTGAAGTCACAAATATGCTACAAAATCAATTTGGATTAAAGCCAAAGCCGGAAACACACATGTATCAGACACCTTACCCTGCATCCTTTGGTCAGAGCATGTTTCCTCAAAGGTTCAAGGTGCCTCACTTCACCAAGTTTCACCAAGTTTACTAGCCAAGATGACACCTCCACCATTGAGCATGTTACTCGCTTCATCATCCAGTGTGGGGAGGCAGGAACAAATGAGTCATTGAGGGTTCGATTATTCTCATCCTCGCTGTCAGGGCCAGCCTTCGCTTGGTTTACATTGCTCACAGCCAATTCAATCCATAGTTGGGAAGATCTGGAAAGGCAGTTTCATGGGTACTTCTTCTCAGGAATTCATGAGACGAAGCTGACTGATCTTACTAGCTTAAGACAAAGGAACCATGAATCAATATCCAACTTCATCCAACGGTTCAGAGAGATGAGGAATAAATACTACAGCTTATCTCTAAATGACAAACAGCTAGCAGAGTCAGCTTTTCAAGGACTCTTGCCATCTATCAAGGAGAAGTATGCTTCGCAAGAGTTCGAGCTTACTGGCAGCAACATGAAACAAAACTATTTCAAGAAGACGCTTGTTGTAGCAAACAAAGCTCTAAGTCTTCCTGAACGCTCCAAAAGGAAGATGCCTCCCATCCTTAAGAGCAACGAGCCGATCCGGAGATTTTCAGCTAAAAAGAAGAAGGGAGCCTACGACAAGGGAACCAGTGAAGAACCATTGGGTCATAAGCTGAGTTTTATAGGAAGGATGCAAGGAAAAGACAGTTCAGAACCACATGTTGACATTAAAAAGTTGATGGCATTCAAGAGTAGGTGGGGAGCATTCATCTGTCATGATTCAGAGAGGTCACAAGACGAACAGTGAATGCTGTCAGAGGAAAGAAATCATTCAGAAGAGGCATGGGTTATTCATGCGACTGAACGCAATAAAGCAAAAGCTAATTACATCGACTAAAATTTATTGAAAGCCGATCACATCAAAAAATTACATCAAGATTTCTCCAAATCATTGGCCTTCTCTAATCAAATCTTGGTAATGTCTTTCACCATCTACTTGATTCAGTTCCTTAAGAAGATGTGCCCTCCTGGCCTCCATAGCCTCCAATTTCTTCTCTCTGTGGAAATCATAAGTCGAAGACCTCGCTTCTGCCATGATGTTAGCGCTTGTTGATTCGCACCATGAGCATTGATGTTCGTCAGGATCCTTTCTACATCCTCACGATTGGGAGACTGAGGAAAAGAGATAAGTAATTATCGGCAAGATACAAGAAGTCCATAGAGAGATACAAGAAATAGAGGCAAAGCTGATTCACGGAAGAGGAAGACATCGCATCGAAAGTACAAGAAAAGAAATGGAGATGACTCATTTTATAAGTTAATCAAACATTCAGTCAAAAGAAGAACAGACACCTCACGAATGATTCGACTTCTAAGAAAGCCAACATTGACTCAGAGATACAGCCAGCACCAATAAATTAAGATTGGGGATTCTCTACGTCGACAAACTGCAGAGTATATACCATGGATGATCATCCCTCAACAACACTGATAGCAACTACAATCTTCATAGCACCATCCAACTACAAAGCTCTATTTAACAAAAGTTCATCAAGGGATAGTAGAAGGTGATGCTTCCTGAGAATATTTGCAAGAAGAGATGCCTCCCGTGTCTAAGAAGAACCGATATATCCATCGGATAAATGAGGATAACACTAAGAAAACTCATAAGAAAGCCTATGGACAAAGGGTTGAGTTTTATGAGAGAAGGAACAAGACAAGATCACATGTTTGAATCAGGCATCGGCAGACAAAATCCAAAATATTCAAGGCAGGGGCAGAAGGATAGTCAGAAGTTTTTTAATCCACATGTGCAAAGAGCAAAACTGCAAACTATAAGACGGATAGCATTGCAGAGTCAATCCATCATTCTCTGATCGTCATCGGTTGAACCTGGAATCGGCTATTTCTTCCGGCGGATAGTCTGTTTCAAGCAGCTTTGCATATATCATCTTCATCACAGAACTATGACACCTACGATACCAGCAAACCTTATGATTAAGCCATGGACAATCTTGGAGAGAGGAAAACAATCGATCGGCCAATTATTTTAGCTCACAGATGGTGGTTTGATGTCTCCAATACAGAGAGCCATCAACTTTGACAGGAGAATAATTGCAGAAACTGATCAACTCAGAAACCATGAAACAACAAAAAGGGACACATGCAAAAAACAACCAAGGGGATTGATATTTATGGTCTCTAAAAGATTCAAAGTTTGCTAAGAGATCTATCCGCTGATCACTTTTAGATTCGGAGAAAGAAACCGAAATCGAGAGAATTTCGGAGCAAAAGATATTTACTCTGAAACTGGGGGGTATGTGTTGACACTATTTTTTGACACGTATTGATGATGAGCAAAGAGTTGATGAGAGAAGGTGTCAGGAAAACACAGGGCCGACAGAAGAAACAACCAATCAGCCAAAAGAAGTCAACGGAGACAGCTGATGGTCAAAGGTGAGAGATCGGCTGAGGGAAAGAAGAGAAAGCGGTAAGAAAAGAAATACGCCAAGGAAGGAGAAAGGTGGCTCAGGCGGGTCAACAACGGTTGACAATGGGTCAAAGGTAGTTAGTGAGTCCGACTCTTGCACGAGTCGTTTATTTTTAGCAGTTATAGTTTCTTTAGTTAGAAGAAGTCTTGTCGTAATCGACTAGGAGTTCATAGTAATCCTAGGGTATAAATAGCGACTGAAAGGAATCGGATGCTCGTAGCCTAAGAGGGAGAGGGGGTGAATTAGGCAACTTAAAACCTTAACCTATGGCTTATCACTATTTGCATCAAACATAAACTAGAACATGCTATCTAGATGTGCAACTAAGGTTGTTCTAGTGTGAAACTCCCATCCCAAAACAAGTTTTGCAACCTATAGCCAATCCTAGCAAGATACTACTCTAGGTAAGTAAAGGCAAATAAGGATTGCAAGAATGTAATGCGGAAACGTAAAGGAGGATGAGAGGAAGCAAACTCTTGACACGTGATTTATCCCGTGGTATCGGTAGGCACTAAGCCACCCCTGGTCCACGTTGAAGCACTCTACACAAGAGTATTGCTTCCCGGTCACCAAGTCTCTCCCAAGAGCACCACTTGACTTGCCACAAAGGCTCGCCACGAAGGCACTCGCCAAGCTCCCTTGGTCACCTTGATGCCGCCTCCACTAAGGAGCTTCTCCACCAAGGGAAGGGGGTCTCCACGTCCCCCGCACAAAGTGTCCTCGCCGCTCCACACCAAGTCGGAGGGTCGAAGACGTTTGCCGGAGAGCCACCTAGGCTCCAAGGCTTCCGGCACACCTCGTAACTCTTGATCCACTCGAGAATCACCTCACAAGGTAGGCACACCTTGCACTCACTTAGCTCTAAGCTAAACCTAACACTAAGCACACACACAAAGCATGTGCAAGTCTATAGATGAGCAATCTAGCACTTGGATGGATTGGATATGATCTTCAATGTGTCTTGAACTCCTCTGCACTTCCACACAATCCAGCAGCTCCAAATGGGTGAGTGGAGGGGGTATAAATAGCCCAAGGTGTCCAAAGAGCCGTTGGCTAACGACCACTGAAAAGTGTAGCGTCGGATGAACCGATGCTAGATTTTCAGGGCCATCGGTTCATCCGGTGCCCCATCCATGTCACTTAGCCGTTGAATCCCTGCTGGTACAAATCATCCGACGCATACACCGACAGTCTTCATGCCTAGCCGTCGGTTCATCCGGTGCTGATAGGTTTGCTTCCAAAACCTCTCTGGTAGTATTTTCAAAGCCATCGGATGAACCGTTGCTTAATCCTTGTATCCATCGATTCATCCGGTGCTGAAGAACTTCGCGCCAGAATCTCTCTGTTAGCAAACACATGGCCATCGGATGAACCGCTGCTACACCGTCGGTTCATCTGGTGCTACTGATTTCTGCGAGCTGACTGTTGCTTGGTCTCTTGAATTCATCCGGCGCATGTAAAAATGGGGGCGTCGGTTGATCCGGTGATCATCAAGTAAACTCCCGTCTTCACACAGTGTACCGCTTCATCCTGTGCTTGCACCGACGCTGCTTCCAAGATATCGTCGGTTCATCCGACGATGCCTTTTCTTCTCTTTCTCTTTCTTGGTTTTGACCTTTGAAAAATATAGTATCTTCTCATTTTGGCATGTGGTATTTTTGCATCCTTGGGACCTAGAAGTGTCTACAAAGACATGCTAGACAATATGGTTAGTCCCATTGATCATGTTGTCATTAATCACCAAAATTAAGCTTTGAATAAATGGCATATGAGGCCATGTTTGCTACAGCGACCCTGCGTGGTCAGGAAAGATTGTACACACCAACAAACACAAACCTTTACTTTTCAAGCAATTTACCTTTCAAGTCGGCGACTTAGCCAAAAAGTTTGTTTCTTCTTGTTTTCTTGTTTCAAGCATCGTCCTTCGAGTTTGCTGGGCTGCATCGATCGACCTCCGACAAGCTTGTGGTTACCACTTTACCGAGTAATATCTAGGCTTTAACATCCGAGTGCATCGCTGTGGTTTCGTCTAGATTTATTCACAATTTGTCGATATCAGCTAGATTCGCAAGTTTTTTCTTGTTTATTTAGCTTTTATAACCAACTTATCCCACTCGAGGCTCGATCGTATCGGCTAGCTGTCGCTGCGTCGTCAGACGCACCATCCTCATAGCCGATTCGGACCTGCCTCGCTGCTGACATCATCAGATCGGCTGATCCTAGCCGTTCTGAACATACTTGCACTTCGGCTACATATCGGCTGGCCGATCTCGTTTGATCTCGCATCGGCCGATCGGGCTGTTGCGCTGTGCCCACGTGGAAGACAACTATCGGTTCTCTAGCCGATCAACCATGTATTTAACTTCTTATCCTCTTCCGTGCTGATCAACAGGTCAGGTCGGCTGGCACGCCTTGTTACATCCCGGGGATCCATTATGTGCTGCCGTGGAGGACTTTATTCCATTTTCTGCGTCGAGAAGCTCAGCGGAGAGACTTACAATATGATCGGTGCGTGAATAGGGTCAAGGACCCAGGTTTGGCAACCTCACAATCAAGGGCGAACAAGAAAGAGACAAGTCAATCGAAAGGCAGAAAAACCATCCTCAGGTCGAGTGACCCTTCAGTTAGCAAGGCCAAGCCCCCGAGCATCCCGAGGGGGAGGAAAAAAAGGTGTACCCTCAGGTCTTACGACCCCGTAGTTGGCAAGGCCAAGCCCCCGAGCATGTCGAGGGGGAGGGAATCAATACAACACATAGAGAAAGGGACAACAATTTTCAAAGGTCGACAGAAAACAATCTAAAAACTAAACTTTATTGAAGTAACTTTAACAATAGTAAAGAGTACATATCTTAGTATTATACATATTCTACGGATAGAATCGTCGCAGATGCTCCACGTTCCAGGGGTTTGGAACCCCTTGACCATCGCCCCACTGGAGACGATAGGTCGATGGGCTGATGACTTCCGTGATGATGAAGGGGCCCTCCCATGGGGCTGATAGCTTGTGCATCCCATCGGTCTTCTGGATCCTTCGCAGGACCAGGGCGCCGACATTGAAGGAGCAATCCTTGATGTTGCGATCATGATAGCAGCGTAACTGAAGCATTATGGCCGCCACTCTATTTTCTTCAAGGCTGTCGAGGTCGACTCGACCCGTCTGCTCTGCTTTGCCTTCATTGTAGTGCTAGATGCGAGGTGCACTAAACACTACGTCAGTGGGGAGGACGGCTTCTGATTCGTAGACCAGGAAGAAGGGCGAGAAGCCAGTAACTGAACTGACCTGAGTCCTGAGACCCATATCACATGTGGAAGTTCAGCTAGCCAGCGGGTAGCATAATTGATGTCGGCATCATAGATACGATCCTTCAGAGCTTGTAGAACCATGCCGTTGGCACGGTTGACCTGGTCGTTGCACCTGGGGTGAGCGACCGACGAGTAGTAGACGTCAATCATGTTGTCCTGGTAGAAGTCCCAGAACGCAGAGCCCGTGAAGGCTGTCCCAAGGTCGGTGATGATCCAGTTGGGCACATTGAAGCGGTACGTGATCTCCTTGATGAATTTTGCCGTCTCCTCCGATGTGACCTTGATAACAGGTGGAACCTCGATCAACTTGGTGAATTTATCCACATTAACAATGATGTGCTTGTAGCCACCGGGGGCGGTTTTGAACGGATCTATAGAGTCCAAACCCCACATGGGCTACCCATAATGGCCATGACGGGGGAATCGTGCGCAAGACCTGAGTGGGCAGGTGCTGTTGTTTGCAAAGAATTGGCATCCTTTGCACCTCTTGACGAGGTCTTTGGCATCACTCATGGCCGTGGGCCAGTAGAAACCAGATCGGTACACCTTGCCGACCAGATTGGTAGAAGCTGCGTGACAGCCACACTCACCGCCATGAATCTCAGCTAAGAGCTGAAGACTTCTGATCATATGATGCACTTCATCAGCACACAGTAGAGGCTGCTTTGCGGTAGAGCTCTTCTCCAATCACGACGTAGTTGGCACCATGCCACGTGATCTTTTCTCATTGTACTTTATCATCTGGAACCAACTGGTGGACCAGGAAGTATAGGAAAGGCTGGCGCCAATCATCTTCTGCATCCGCCATGAGCACATCTCGGGGAGGTGCAGGCATTAGGTCTGTTTGCTCTGGAACTGGGTTGTCCGGGTCTAGGATCTTGATCGACTACTTGTGCAGGTCTTGAACGAACAAACCAGCCGGAACCAGTCATCTTCTGAAGCACATACTTGAGCTAATCACCTTTAGGCGAGATGAACAGCACACCGGTACTAGCGCCCTCAAGGTTGAGTGCGCCGTCGAAGTACATGATCTAGTGCTCAGGTCGTTCTGCGGGCGGAACGATCATGATTTCCGTCCACTCGAACACAAAGCCAGCGAGGATCTGAGACTTGATAGACTGCCTAGGGCAGAATTCAAGGTCAAACTTGCCAAGCTCAACTGACCACTTGATGCGGCTATTGGCGTCTCTGTTGCGAAGAATCTCCCCTAGCTGGAAGGCTGATGGCACCTTGATGGAGTGAGCTTGAAAGTAGTGCCTTGAAAAACACACCAGAACCGGTGCACCCAGACCCAAGGTTTCACAAGAACAAAGGGAAAAAGGCTAACACAGACAAAGACACTAGGTTTCAAGACCCATCCAACACTGTCAATGTCATCTTCAGCGGGATTCCAACCAAGCACATGCAAAAATTAGCTCTCAGAGAGATTATGTCCATTGAAGCAGCAGCTCTAACTTTCCTGAAGTGGTCTGAAACCCCCATCACCTTCTCAAGGGCAGACCAATGGACTAGTTTCTCTAAACCATGGCGATATCCTCTCGTTTTGGATCCAGTGGTAGCAGGCTCCAGGCTTACCAAGGTTCTCATTGATGGCAGCAGTGGTCTCAATGTCTTGTTCGCCAAGACCTTGAAGAAAATGGGCCTTGATATCACCAACATGCTGACCAAGACCAACTCGCTGTTCTATGGTATCATCCCGGGCAACGTGGTTGTTCCTTTGGGTTCAGTCGTACTACCCATTACCTTTGGGACTAAGGCACATTACCGCACCAAGTACATAAAGTTCGAGGTTGCTGACTTCGAGACTTCTTATCACGCCATCCTCGGCATACGTGGTCTGGCAAAATTCATGGCTATTCCACATTATGTGTATCTTGTACTCAAGATGTCGAGCCCCAAAGGAGTACTCTCATTGCGTGGGGATTTGAAGTGTTCCTACGACTGTGACACAGAAGTCGTGGAACATGCCTCCACAAATCAAGTCCCCAATGCTATGATGGAAGTCTTCACTGCAGCTAAAAAGCTTTCTCCGAGCGAGCTGGAGGTTCCCAAGAAGACTGACGTCAACAACAAGCCTGCACTGACTAGTGACGTCATGCTCAAAGCCGTGGACCTTGGTACCGGCGACAACAGCAAAACGACCATGATTAGTGCACATCTTGATCCTAAATAGGAAGACGCACTCGTCAACTTCCTTCGGGCTAACCATGATATCTTTGCGTGGAAACCATCTAACATGCCAGGTGTGCCCAGTAGGTTGATCAAGCACTCACTCAACGTCGATCCTAATGCTACCCCCAAGAGACAACATCTTCGTCGCTTCGCTGATGATCGCAGGGATGCTATCAAGAAAGAGCTCGCCAAACTACTCGCGGCTGGCTTCATTCGATAAGTCTTCCACCCGCAATGGCTTGCTAACCCTATACTTGTCAGAAAGAAGAACTCAAATGATTGGAGGATGTGTGTCGACTACACGGATCTCAACAAGCATTGCCCCAAGGATCCTTTCGGGTTGCCACGGATTGATCAAGTCATCAACTCCACGGTAGGCTGTGCTCTGCTATGCTTCCTCGACTGCTACTCTGGCTATCACCAAATTGCAATCAAGGAATCTGATCAAGAGAAGACCGCGTTCATCACTCCGTTCGGTGCTTATTGTTACACAACAATGTCGTAGATGGAAAAACACTGGCGCTACCTACCAGAGAGCTATCCAATCGTGCTTCAAGAAGCTACTTCACAAGAACGTGGAAGTGTACATGGATGACGTCATTGTGAAGACTAGGGATCCAGACACGCTCATCGCGGATCTTGAGGAAACTTTTGCTTCGCTACAGGAGTACCAATGGAAACTCAATCCCAACAAGTGTGTCTTTGACGTATCATCTGGAAAACTACTCGAGTTCATCATCAGCCATCGCGGCATTGACGCAAACCCCTAGAAGATCACTGCCATCTCCAACATGCAAGCTCCGACTACTATCAAGGATGTCCAGAAGCTTAATGGATGTATGGCGGCACTCTATCGCTTCATCTCACGACTTGGAGAACAGGGTCTACCTTCTTCAAACTACTCAAGTGGCAGGTGAAGTTTGTGTGGACAGCTGAAGCTGATCAAGCACTCACACAGCTCAAGGAGTTCTTATCCAAGCCTCCAATCCTCATAGCTCCTCTGCCAAAGGAAGAGCTACTGCTCTGCATTGCGGTGACTACTAATGTTGTCAGTACTGCTATTGTCATTGAACGGCAGGAGGAAGGCCATGCCTACCCTGTCTAGAGGCCGATCTACTTCGTCAGTGAAGTCCTTTCAGAATCCAAGGCTCGCTACCCTCCGATACAGAAGCTACTCTATGCGGTTCTGATTACTTCATGGAAGCTCCGCCACAACTTCGACGAGTACAAGATTTCTGTGGTAACTAGCTATCTGCTTGGCGAAATATTGCACAACCGGGATTCCATAGGAAGGATTTCTAAATGGGTGGTAGAGATCGGTGCTCTATCGCTTGAGTTCAAGTGTCGCACTACTATCAAGTCTCAAGCTTTGGTTGATTTCATGGTTGAGTGGCGGGAGAATCAAGTTCCAACTCCAATTGAGCGTCCAGAGCATTGGGTCATATACTTTGATGATTCCCTTAAGCTGGAAGGCACCGGTGCTGGAGTACTTCTAATCTCCCCCAAGGGCGAGCAACTCAAGTATGTTTTGCAGATCTTTTGGAAGGTCTCAAACAATGAAGCTGAATATGAAGCTCTAATGCATGGTCTTCGCCTTGCAATCTCTCTAGGCATCACATGACTACTCGTTTATGATGACTCCTTGGTGCTCATCAATCAAGTCAATGACTCTTGGGATCATAATGCTGAGAATATGGATGCGTACTGTCAAGAGGTATGCAAACTTGAGAACAAATTTCATGGTCTCGAGTTCCATCATGTTATCCGCGACAACAACGTTGCTGTGGATGTCTTGTCGAAGTTGGGATCTACACGCGCTCAAGTACCAGCGGGAATCTTCATCCATGAGCTCCATAAGCCATCAATTCTGGAGCCATCATCTACACCCACGACTTCTAATCCCGGTCCAGCCCAACTTGATCGCAAAGTGCTTATGATCAATGCGGACTGGAGAACTCCTTTCATCGACTACATCAAAAATCAGCTGATTCCTGAAGATTGTTGACGGCTGTTATGTACTACTTTCAGCCCTCAATATTCTCACATAAATGGAAGCATATGCATTTATTACATGCATTTTGGTTTGAATAATGTAGTTCTACTTGTCCTTGGAGATTATTTGTATGTAGGTGAAATACCCATTAAAAGAGATGGAAACCCACCTTCTATGGAAGAACCATGCCAACTCAGCTGAGGATGTGGCTGCCACCAAGGAAACACATGGCATTCCACATCACTGATCCAAGGGAGGCACTCACCGATGAATCAGAGAGCCCCACATGGACTTCACATGGATCAAGGGGCCACCTTGGATACCAAATCAAGCCATGCAATGGGGAAAGCTCAGAGGGCCCACAGGGCAGCTACCTGGAGAAAACACAAGCCAGGGGGCCACCCTAGGGGGCTGGTCGATCCTAGGATCGGCCGATCCTGGCCTTCCACGTGGTGGTTGCTCATTGGTCCATTGCCTTACTCCCGGGTGTTTTGGTGGAGTTTGAGCCCCGAAGCAAGCCTCCTCCTTGCCTATAAATAGAAGGGGAGGGGCTCCCATTTCTCACACACCACTCTCTCATTCTCCTCTCACTATTAGTTTCCAAGGCTTGGGGCTAGGCTAGAGAAACTCTTCTTCAGGTTCCAAGTCTTCTTTGGAGTCTAGGTATGAGTTCTCTTTTATCTTTATTTCGTTGTATGACTTTGATCTACTTCAGTTATTCAGCTATTTCATATAAAGTCATGGTAGATCATATGCTTGATATGTTCTTAAGTTCATCTCTTGTTCATCATTTAGAGGCTTGTGTTCTTCATGAACACTACCTTTTGATCCACTTGAAGGATGATAAACTCAATCCTTATGTGTTTGTTCATAAGTTAGAGGCTCGTGTTCTTCATGAACACGAACCTTTGATCTTATTGACTAGACATAAGAGAGTTCGTATCCGTTCGTATGTCTAGCCTTAGTTGATCTTGTTAGATGGCATGATAGTATTGCATGAGGTTTGTGTTCAAGCTACGGTACTCGGTCTAAGTTGACCAGTCTTCTGGTGGCTCTCACCCTGGGTCACAATAGCCCGGGCCGGGTGAAGTCTAGCAGCAACGTAGGCATGGTGCCTGGGTTGTGTGGCTACGTTAGTTATGAGCATACCCCCCGTAACGATTGAGGTAGGCCGCAGTGGTGACAGCTGTTGGACCCTTTGGAACCCTCCGCGCTGGGGTATTTGCTGTAGGAGTCTAAAGTCTAGTTTCGCAGAGTGCTGGTCGTCACGGGCTAGCTCCTCGTTTGTACGTGGGTGCTGAACCTTACCCTCTCATGCAATGCTCATGCCTATCTCTTGTATCTTCTAGCTTTGTATGTTTAGTACATTAGAACCTAGAGCTAACTCGTATGTTCCCCCTATGTCGTAGTGTGCTAGAGTTGAGGTAGATCTGAGTGTGTCACACTACCCTTTCATATCTTTTATCTTACCCCTACCTTTGAGTTTGTTGTTTCCTATATCTATCTCTAGTTTACATTCAGTGCAAAAGCATAAGTCTATGATATCTGCCATTGCCTTCCACGGATACGATACCCTTGGAATATTCTCCTTCCTTGGGGAAATACTACAATGGTTTATCTGTGCGCTTGCAGATTCGTTCATGATTGTTTAGATTTACCTTTGGCAAGTCTTGATGTTCACGCTAACTCGGCATCGTTAGTGGTGACGTTAAGAAATGCCAATAAGCATTTCTAGCACTAACGCTAAGGATGGATTCTAAATCTGTTCTTAAGTGATCGACGCTAAGAAATGCCAACAAGCATTTCTGGTGCTGTTGCCGGGGAAGGCACAGGATTATCATGACTATGCTTTGCATCTGTTTATAAACCATGAGTAGGTTAGGACAACTCTCAATGCAGGCTAACCTTAATTGTCTTCTTTTATCTTTGGATGATGAAGACAGGTAGTGTATGACTGGTTTCGACTTACCGGAGAATTTCACTAAAGATCCCGAGTCACTTGTGAGGAAAGCTCGAATTCATTTCGACTCACCTCGTCGTACTCGTCCGAAAGGCGAACCAGGTTCCTTTGTACCATCCACGTCAAACGCTATGGCCCAGAAGACACTTCGTGAGTACTCAGCTCCTTCTGCTGACCAGGTGCTGTAAGGCCCTGAGGTGGCAATGGGGACTGGAAAGTTTGAGATCAAGACGGGTCTAATTACGATGGTACAGGCTAGCCCATTCTATGGCAAGCCAAATGAGGATGCCAATGCCCATTTGCAGTAATTCCTAAAGCTATGCAGCACTTTCATCATCAGGGTGCAAATATGAATGGATGATGAAGGTCAAGGAAGCAGATATGATTACTGCCAAGTTGGATCTTCTTATGAAGAGATTGGATGACTACACCAGCGAGAAGGCTGCCATGGCCACCACTACTCTGCCTATGGATTCTCATATGACTTGTGAGGTCTGTGGCAACACTGGGCACTCAGGAAATTATTATCCGGAGACTCAGGAGGAAGTGATGTACATGAACTGCAACAACAATGGTTATCGTCCACCTCAACAAGGAGGCCAAACATGGAATCAGCAACACCCTTATTATCAAGGAGGTAACTAAGGTAATTCTTACAATCCTAACCAACCTTCCTTGAGAGATCTCGTTTTTTGACAAGCTAAGATTAATGAAGGTGTTAACAAAAAGCTAGCTGCCCTTGATAAAACTTTGGAAAGTCTCAACGTTAAGCTTGATACTTTTTCTTCTGCTCAGAAGAGCCAGCTGTGTTTTAACAAAATGTTAGAAACCCAGTTAGCTCAGTTAGCTGCTTTGGTTCTGTCTGCTGATAACGGGAGGATCCCGCGGCAACCCGTATCCTCTTGTGAAAATGTTAGTGTAGTGTCAACTATGTAGGGTAAGCCACCTAGGAAGACACATGCTTCTAACAATGCAGGAAAGCCCATACAACAAATTCTTGATCCATGGGAGGAATCGGCAGTTGTACACAAGAAAGATGCAGGCTATCCAACTATCACTTGCACAATCTATTACAAGAGGATCAGGCATGCCCTTTGTGACCTTGGTGCAAGTGTTAATCTCATGTCCAAGGCCATGTTCAAGCAACGGGATATCCAGCTCTCTCTCCAACAGCACGGACTATCCAACTCGCCGATTCAACGATACAATATTCAGAAGGAATTGTTGAGAGCTTATTAGTTAAGGTCAAGAACTCTTATGTCTTCGCAGATTTCGTGGTCCTTGATATGAATGACGAGGGAGGAATGCCGCTCATCCTTGGGCGACCATTTCTCAGTGATGTCCGAGCTAGAATCAATGTGGGGGCCGGAGTAATCCGTTTCCGCATTGGGAAGAGGAACTTGAAGTTCAAGTTTCAGGACAAAGAAGAGCAATGCTATTTGGTGCAAGATAGTGTTGAGCAGCTTGGGGGAAGGACGGAGCCTTCACCCCCAAAGAAGAAATCTCCATCAAAGAAGCAAAAGAAAATTCAGAAAGAATGGCGGAACATTAAGAAGGCACCACCCTCTACTTCTCAGGAGTGGGGTGCTGAGTGGAATTAACTGCTGAGAAGAGTCCAACTCATCGGACTAAAAATGATGGGTCCTTTCTACCAAAAAGGTTAAAGCTGGTATTTATCTCATATTTCCCTTTTCAAAATTTTATTTACAAAGTTGCATATTTGATTTTTCCAAAACCTTGCATTTGCATGCTAGATTTATCTAGCCCTTTTCCCTTTTCAAAATAAAATTTTTGAAAATAATTTCTGAGTTTGAAAATTCAAGAAAAATCTTTTGAAAATTATTTTTGGGCGAATTTTGGCCGGTGCACCAAGGCAAGCCATGGGCTAGCCGTTGGGGAGCCACCAGCCGAAGCAGGCCGCCAGCAGGCCCGAGCCAGGGTCGGCCGACCGTTGGTTCGGCCGATCCCGACCAACGGCTAGCGGGGCCCAGCCGGCTCCAACGGCTCCTAGCCGTTGTACCTTGGCCACCTCGAGCTGCCTGCCCTGTTTGCCTATAAATAGCAGGGGAAGAGGGGGTGTTCTTCACCCATTCAACTCATCCCCTCTCTACTCCTTTCTCTCTTGGTTTTCTTGGATTTCTTGCTCAAGATTGGATCATCAAGTAATCTCTCTATTGTGTTGCTGAAAGTATTGCTATTGGTGGAGCAAGCTCGGTAAGAATTTCATTCGATATGACTAATCCATCACCGAGTTGCTCTTGTTGTCCCTTGTTGTTGTGCTAGCATGAATTGGGCGGCGAACACTCTCCGGAGGGTGACACGCTCCCGTTCGCGGGCAAGCGCAAGTTCATCCATCCCCACCGAGCCGACGCCGAGCCCATCAATGATGGATTATGAATAAGAGCAAGAAGAGCAAGCCGAGCCACAAGCTGCGGAGGAGGTCATCGACGACACCCCTTACCTCAGCTTGCGGGGCGCTCGAGAGGAGCAAGCCTATGCTCTCTTGAAGGACCGACTCTTCGCCCACACCCGGGACTTCGACCCGGCTCTCATGGAGAAAACAGGAATGAACCTCGAGTTCGCTTCCATTTGGCATGCTCTTGGTTGGGAGGAGTTTGAGCCGGTTACAGAGCTTGGCTCTCGGCCCCTCACCATCCAGTTTCTTTGCTCTCTTATTGAGGTTCCAGATGGTATTGAGTTTCGTTTTTTTGAGACTGATTATCGTGTTTCTTGGAAGGAACTTAGTCGTCTCCATGGTTTTAGTCCTTGTTGTGCTGTTTCTTTGAAGAAGGATTGTGAGGGTTTTGTTCGAGACTCTTTCTGGGTAGACATCTATGGTATTGTTTACAGTGGCAAATTTGTGCCTCGGTGCAATGATATTGTGCATCCCACTCTCCGTTTCTGGCACAAGTGGCTCGCCATTACTCTCTTTCCACGAGAGGATGTTCGGCCCGTGCACAGCGATGAGTTGATGCTATACGCTGCTGTTAACTAGATCAAGGTCTCTCCCGTTAAAGCTATGATTCGGCAGTGGATTATGAATTTCGAGATGATAGGTCCTATTGAGTGTACGTCTTTGGTGACTCGTATTGCTCTCAGACTCGGGGTTCTTAGCGGGAACCCTGTACCCTTCATTGGGACACCCCAAGTTCTCATTGATGAGGCATACTTGATCCAAGAGCATATACTCAAGAGAGGCTCAAATGATTCTTTGACTTTCTTCTTTCCGGGTTATGCAAATCAAATCCCGTTACCTAACCCGGGGTTTCGATTGTATAGCTCGGAGTCACTAACCATTCCCCTTGTTACACAAGAGGAAAGCTGTCGTGCTAGTGTTTCCGGCAGGTCCACCAGAAGCACGACGAAGAGAGCACACATGTAGCAGCAGTAGCAGTCACAGCCACCACCACAGCCATAGCCACAACCTGCTACACCACCAGTGGCAGGAGGGGCCCCTGCGGGGTACATGTTCGGGGTTACCCCAGGATATGCACCTGGTTGGGATCAGCCCACCTACCAGCCAAGTGCGAGTGGCACGGCTTGGGCGAGTGCGAGCGGTGCTCAGTGGGCTACACCCGCTAGTTCCAGCTCCGGTGGTCCACCTCCGTCTTCGTCCTTCCGGCAGCACTCCTCAGCCTCTGCACGCGATGCTCAGCTCGCGCAGCAGATGGGAGAGCTCACTATCCAGGTCACAGGACTGGAGGAGACATTGAACACCCACGTCGAGTATACCTCAGCGTGGCAGCGTCAGGCTAGTGAAAGGATTGAAGCCATGCAGCAGAATCAGCAGCAATACATGGTGGAGCAGAGGGCTTACTACGCGATTCAGGGATTCTTCTTCCCTCCTCCGCAGTGAGCCTGATGCTAGCTTGTGGGAGGACCCCCATCCTGAGATGACTTGTATCTTCCTTTGTTTTCAGAATACCTTATAAATGAAAACCCATAAAAATCTGCAAAAATAAAAAGACCAAAAATATTTATTTGCTTTCATCATCATCGTTTGCTTAGTTTGCTTTGATATGCATAGTAAGAATCCTTTGCCTCTAGGTTGAAATGAATAGTTGCTCTGTTTATTATTCTCTTATGTCTTGCTTACAACTTTGTATCCTACCTAAGTTTTGAGTTTGTTGGCTTGCATGTTCAAACCTTAGCTTGAAAACTGTGGGTAGCAAAAAGCATGATCCTTGCCTAAGTTGTTGTGAGACATGATATGGTATAATAGAGTGCTATGATCTTGTGCTTAGTGATGCTTGATATCCGGAGTTTTCCTTTTTGAAAAATCAAAACATGATGAGTTCCTCAATGATGAGCATTTCCTATCCACCGCCATATGTAGATTCTATCTCTTAGCCTCCACATATGCAGCTTGTTCTCTCATTGAGCTTTATCAAATTGTTGTGAACCTTGTTAGAACTCATACTCCCCTGATCAAGATCACGTACACGTTCATGCTAAACTTCTACACTGGAAGTTAGCATTCATCAATTGTTCCATTTGCTCATGCATTCTTCCACAAATAAAACTCTATGTATCTTTGTATCATTCATCCCTCTCCAAATATCTCCAATAGAGACAAAGGGCTAGCTAAAAAAAGAGAGAAAAGAAAAATAAAAGCGTGCTCAAAAGCATGGCAAAAATAAAATAAAGAGAGCTAGCCCAAGTCTCGAAAATTTAAAAAGGAGAAAAAGTGATTGATATGTGCAAGAGAAAGAGTTCCACCATATAGATGGTAATAACTAGTACCTACTCTGGAGCTAGTGTCCACCTTACCATCATTCCCTCATTTCCTCATATAAAGCATGGTAATATCTAGCTCCCATTTCCGGGCCTAGTATCCACCTTACCATGCTCATATCCATCACACACATATGCACATCTTGATCAGGATGTATGTTTGTTTCTTCCAAGGATCCGGTTTTTGACTTAGCAAAATATGAGAGACAAGTATGCCATATTTCTTCCCTACCTACAGCTCCACATAAGCCTATTAGGAGTAGGATGTGAAGAAAGGCAACATTGATGCCTTGGTGAGGAAACATACACCTTTGAGCGATTCGAGAGTATCATTTGAGGAACTCTGATTTTCTTTTGAAAAATTTGCAAAACATCCGGATTGATAGCTGATCAAGGTATGAGTGATTATGCATTTGCTATATAACCATTCTGTCTCTCAACTGCCTAAGTCAGGTGAAGCTATATGCCCCATGTCATCAGGAGATAGGTAAGAACATTGCCAACTTGTTCTACTCTTGGTAGAGTACTTAGCTGTATGTTTGCCATAACTTAAGAATATGACATCATAGCAACTCCTGATCAACCAACCTAAGTCCCTAATGTCTTGCTTCGAGACGAGCAAGAGGTTAGCTTGGGGGAGTTTGTTGACGGCTATAAAGTACTACTTTCAGCCCTCAGTATTCTCACATAAATGGAGGCATATGCATTTATTACTTGCATTTTGGTTTGAATAATGTAGTTCCACCTGTCCTTGGAGATTATTTGTATGTAGGTCAAATACCCATAAAAAGAGATGGAAACCCACCTTCTATGGAAGAACCATGCCAACTCAACTAAGGAGGTGGCTGCCACAAAGGAAACACATGGCATTCCACGTCACTGATCCAAGGGAGGCACTCACAGACGAATCAGAGAGCGCCACATGGACTTCACATGGATCAAGGGGCCCACCTCGGATACCAAATCAAGCCATACACCGGGGAAATCTCAGAGGGCCCACAGGGCAGCCACCTGGAGAAAACATAGCCCAGGGGGCCACCCTAGGGGGCTGGCCGATCCTAGTATCGGCCGAACCACCTTAGGGCCCCCCTGATCCTGTCCTTCGACGTGGTGGTTGCTCATTGGTCCATTGCCTCACTCCCGGGTGTTTTGGTGGAGTTTGAGCCCCGAAGCAAGCCTCCTCCTTGCCTACAAATAGAAGGGGAGGGGCTCCCATTTCTCACACACCACTCTCTCATTCTCCTCGCACTTTTAGTTTCCAAGGCTAGGGGGTAGGCTAGAGCAGCTCTTCTTCAGGTTCCAAGTCTTCTTTGGAGTCTAGGTATGAGTTCTCTTTTACCTTTATTTCGTTGTATGACTTTGATGTACTTCAATTATTCAGCTATTTCATATAAAGTCATGGTAGATCATATGCTTGATATGTTCTTGAGTTCATCTCTTGTTCATCATTTAGAGGCTTGTGTTCTTCATGAACACTACCTTTTGATCCACTTGAAGGATGATAAACTCATTCCTTATGTGTTTGTTCATAAGTTAGAGGCTCGTGTTCTTCACGAACACGACCCTTTGATCCTGTTGACTAGACATAAGAGAGTTCATATCCGTTCGTATGTCTAGCCTTAGTTGATCTCGTTAGATGGCATGTGTAACACCCTAGTTTGCAATTTGGCTAGGATTTAAAAATTTTATTAAAATTTGTTAGAATTAAATAGAGAGTGTGTGTGCAATCTTTTCAAAATAAATAATATTTTCTAAACTAAATAAATGAATCATAGGTTATAAATATTTGGTTGTTGCATCCATGTTGCAATGCATATTTTATTTGAGTGAAAAATGATTTTGAGTTTCAAACTCGAATAGGTTCGTTTTTTTAGGTTTAGCCTTGGTATCTCTCTAATCTTTATCTTTAAATCCCTTCCAATGTTTTTCTTTAAAAACAACACCTGTCTCTCCCTACCCCAGGACCATCTCTTCCTCCCCCCCTCTCTCTCTCCATCTCTCTCTACAACTAAAAGTCTTTTCTTCTCCCTCTCTAAACCGTCTTAACCCAAGTTCCTCTTTCTCAACACCACATCTCTTATCTATCTTCAAATCTCTCTCTATATGCCTTAGGCCTAATCTCCTTCCTAACTAAAACCCTTCAGCCAAACACCCCTCCCCCTTCTCTCATTGGGTAAAGCCCAACTCTACACCGCAGCCCACCTACCTCTCTTGCGCCAGCCCACCGGCCCGCCACCCCCCTTTTTCTTTTTTCTGCCAGGCCGCGAGCCCACCAAACCTGCAGGCCCAACTCCAGCCCGCCAACATCGTTTCCTCCCTCTCTCCCGCTGACCATCCGGTCCCACCCGTCATCCCCACCTTCCTTCTTCCTCCCCTCCTCTGACTCATCCGCCCGAGCAGAGCAACACCCCGCCGCCGGCCGAGTTTTGGGAATCCCGCGTCTTCCCCGCGCCCTCGCCACTGTCCACGCCCCAAGGGCCCACCTCCGTGTCCCCTTCCCATTCCCCCTGCCTCGCACCCCGTCTAGGTGCACCCGCGCCTTGGATGGCAGGTGCCTCGGCCCCACCATGGCCACGGCTATCACGGCCGGAAAGGCCGCTGCCCAATCCTAGCCACCTTCGGTCCTCCTGCTCGCCTATAAATGGTGCTACTCCGATCCCGGCCTACCCCTTTGCTTCTCCACCCAATCCCATCTGCCGTCGTGCCCTTGTTCACCATGAATCGAAGCTGCCAGTCGCCTCCCCACCGATCGTCGCCCACGCCAATCCCCTACACCGGCACATCCCCGCTTGATTCATCAACCGGAATCAAACTGTGAGGCCGCCGGCATCACACCGACGCCCTCGACCTCACTCCGGGACCACTAGAACATCACTGGAGCTCCTACCGGGGTGAGCTCTGACCGCCGTCATCTTACCATCGCCGTCTGTTCCTCTCTCACTCTCCTCCTTCTCTCCTTGCACTCACAGGACCACCAAAACCTCGTCGAGGCACCCAAGAGCATGAACCCGTGGCCGAAGCCTTGTTTCCGGCGAGCACCCCGAACTCCCGTCCGTCCCTCGCTGGCGCACACCTTCACCGTGACAAGATCGACGCCAAGAACGCTGAGTTGCGTTAGCTTCGTTTCATCGTAAAGCACGTGTTAGCAGTGACGTTCACCATGTTTCTTGTTTATAAAAATTAAACTTACATTAATTTGATTAATGAACATTTCAACCTCTTTTAAATAAAATCAAATATGGGCTTAACTTTCGTCTTTTCTTTAACAAAAGTTAACTTGATTAATATGACCATAAATGTGTTTTAATTATAACTTGTTTAGTTGAAACCAACACATGAAAATTCGTTAGTTGCTCTCACATAGTATATAGTTTTCTAAATTAAATCCTTAATTGGTATAAACTCTAATAAACTTTTATAAATAAAATATGACTAGGTTTATACCGTGCTTAGCATTCAAATATAATTTGATTAAGTTACAACATGTGGTATTTCTTAGAAATATCCATCAAACATATTTCTTTAATTAAAATAAATCAAGCACATAGTCCCTTATTTCTAATCATATAAACCTGACTGATAGTTGTGCCTTTTCACCCGTAGCTTCGCCTTAGCCTTTCACGTGCTCTCTCATTCGTAGCTAGCTCGCGTTAGCTAGTAGTATGCTTTACCAAAATGATTTCATTATCTAGTGCATTGTTCTTAGTTGTAGCACTGTCTTGTTTCAAATGATTGTTGTACGCTGAGGAACGTCTCTGAGCAGTGGAACATTGGGAAATGGGCAAGTGTCCTTGACATCTTGCTATTTTATACCCTTATGTTTTATTCACCATAATCACTGCTTTATTTATGCTTTCTTGCATTAGATGTCTAATCTGATGGGAATCCTATTAAGGACTGTTTACTAGATTTTCATGATCATTCCTTGTTTACCCTTAGAGGTTACCTATATGGGTAGATTCATGCTTAGCTTGCTCAACATGGGTTGGGTTTTAATCTTAAACTTGATTAATGACTATGCAACATGTTAATATGGGTTATCGTTAGCAACATGAACACCCTAGGTGACTCAGGCAAGTGGTTGAATGGTGGTTTGTGATTGCTTGATGTTGGCCTTGCCTGAGTCAACTTTATAAGGACCGGTCTATGGATCGACCACCCAGGACTTACAGTACAACCACGAGAACTAATGGGCTATGGTCTTGGCCAAGTAAGTAGGGTAACCCAGCAGACTGTGTTAGGCTGTCTGGGCTGGATGAGGGTGTAGTTCCCAAGAGTCTGGCAAAGCTCAATGATGGGTCTTGTACCCTGAGATTGGTTAATACGCGCTGGTGAACCTATGTAAAGGCCTCGTAGCGTCCCTATGCTATCACACCAAAGGAAGTGTGAAAGTGCCTAGCTAGCACAACATGGTTGGGTTTAACGTTCCTTTGAACGTTTACGCGACTCGTGGGTAAAGATGTACGACCTCTGCAGAGTGTTAAAAACTGTTATAACAGCCATGCTCACGGTTAAGAGCGGCTTGGACCCTCACATGGTTAATTGGTGGTTCGGGTGGATCACAGAGGTGGAAATGTGGTTTCGGATCTGGTTCATAGGAGATATGATATTTCAACCTTAGGATCAAGACAGGTGGGTGCTTGTGCCTTGATTGGTTTGGGAAGCCTTAAATACACTTAATATCTAGGTGCTTAATTAAAATCTGACCAATTAAAACTGGAGCTTTGCAGTCCACCAAATAAAGCCTTCCTTGCTTTAAGCCTGCATGTTATGCATACTTTTCCCTCCACTTGCGGAGTACACGCCTCCAGGTGTACACACCGTTTTCCCTTTCAATCCCTGTTGTTCCCTCCTCACTGCTGCTCAGATTGTCAGAAGCTAAAAGAAGAAGTCGGATCATGAAGACCTTGAAGACCTGGGGTTCTAGGTTGGCGTGCCCCCAGTCGACGTTCCCGTGGAAGATGGTGCCTACTCCGCTGCGATAGAATAATGATGTGTAATCTTTTATTTTAGACCCCCTGGTCATTTTGTAATAATTATATGCTTGTAATGATATATGTTGTGATATTCACTGATGATGTTACATTATGCATGAATTTGATCCTGGGCATGCATAAAGGGTGCATTCGGTTTGTCATTTAAAACCGGGTGTTACAGCATGATAGTTGTTGACAGCTGTTAAGTGCTACTTTTACACCGTCAATACCTGCATAAAATAAATGGAAAGTGATCATCAACACTATAATAGGGGTTTATACTAACAATTTTCACAAGTGTTGGTGTTTCTAGCTTTTGTTGAAGGACGCACCGAAATATGTGTCAAATGACACAGTTGAGAGCAAGTGCGCCAATGGCATAGATATGGCATCATCATAAACAATCACAAATGCCAAATTGTTCTGCAGCACTACAATGGGCTTGTCGAGACGATCAAAATGGATATATCATTTGCCTACTTTCGACTTCGAATGAAAGAGATATGCACAAGATAACATGTGGGCCCTGTGGGACCCACACCAAGCCACATGGCGACGTGCTGTCACACAGGAGTCCACGTGTCCATGACACATCATCGATCCAAAGAAACACACTCTCGACCAATCAGGAGCCAGTACGCAGATCCAAGGGCCCACAACCATGAAATAAATGGCTAAAAATACCGCATGCACCCCCATACCCACCTGGCAGTCACCTGGACGAAAGGTGGTGCGAGGGGAGCTACCTGGGGGTCGGCCGACGCCCCAGGTCGCCCGACCCCATTTTGCGGCCCCTCGTGTCGCCCTTCCACGTGTCAGATTGTCGTGAAGAAGCAAAGGCGGTCCTAGGTGTGTGCCCGAATATTCCCCCAGGATCCTACCGGAAAGCTCCTTCTCTTGCAAGCTACTTGGCCTCCACTCCTCTTTGCCACATGTCACTACCCTATTGGTGGCTCCCATGGCAGCCAAGGGGCTCCTCCTACCCCCCTTGGCCTATAAATAGAAGGGGATGGGGCTAGAATAGAGACATCCCATTCCTCCCTCTCTCTTTAGAAACACTTGTTTCTCCTCTCATTTGATCTCTCATGGATCAAATGAGTTGAGGAGATGGCTATGTAGATGGTGATGTGGGTGAGATCCCAACTTGTTCTTCATTTAGAGCAAAGTGAGTATTCTTGTATTTTCCAATTAGACTAAAGTTATGTTCATGCATGGGTGTTATGTTCTTGAGTTCTTCGTTCGTTCATCATTTAGAGGCTCGTGTTCTTTATGAACACGTTTCCTCGATCTAGTTGATGAACGAGTTACTCACGCTTTTGCGTTTGTTCATAAGTTAGAGGCTCATGTTCTTCATGAACATGACCCTTGATCTTTTGTTATAAGCGCATAAGTTTGCATTCCGTTTGTGTGAATTATCCTGTTAGATCTTGTTGGTATACATGAATCGGTGACTAGTCGTTCTTCCTCATGCCAATCGATTCAATGACGAGTAAGGTCTAGCTCAACCTCACGGGTTTGTCGCTCCGTATTTATATGGAGTGATATAGTGTTTCTACGGGGTGCCAGACGTAGCCATGCTATAGTAGTAATCGGTGGTGTAGACGTGGTGTCTAGAGTACGGGTTATCCTTCGAATGCCCTGTATCCCACGGTTTGTCTTGGGGTAGGTCGCGGTAGTGACAGCCGTTGGACCCTCTGAAATCCCCCACATTCAGATACAGCGTGTAGGCAACCATTTGTCGTGAACCAACTGTTATAGCTAGGAGGGGTCGGTGTCCAAAGCGAGATTCTTATCCGAGCTTGTTCCCCTCTAGAATCGAGTACCTACAGGAAGCACCCCATCATCTCCCTACCATAGCTGAGGCTTGGTGTCCTTGGACCGTTCATCTAGGATAGAAGGTAGTGCACATCGTTCCTTGGATTCGATACCCTTTGGAATACTCTTGAGGTGAAGTGCTACAGCGTTATTTCCGTGCGCTTGCGGATTCTTTCGTACCCGTCGGTATACCCAAGTGGATCTTACGCTCACGCTAGGGGCGCAACTAGTGGTGACGTTAAGAAATACCAACAAGCATTTCTGGCGCCGTTGCTGGGGAACGGTTGCTGTGTCTATCTTCGAACCTAGTGGTCCTCGTATCTTTTGTTTTCCTTTTTTGTTCTACCTTTACCCCCGTTACCCTTTGAGATGCCTTCCTGTCAAAGCTTCTCTACCTCAAGGGGTGAGTTCGACGAGCCATCATCCTCTTCATCATCTAGCTATGAACTCCCCCCTGGCTTTTTAGCCATGGTTCAGGATCAACCATTCTTTGGTGCAATCAATGAAGACCCCTACCTCCATTTGGAGGAATTTGAGGAACTCTGTTCTAGTCTGGCTATGCCAGGCATGACACAGGACACCATGAGGTGGAAGTTGTTTCCTTTCTCCCTCATAGGAGAGGCGGAACAATGGTACGCCTGCACTGTAGAAAGTGTGAATGGTGGTTGGTGAGAACTTCGAGATAACTTTTGCCACTCGTTCTCTCTCATGGAGAGGACGGAGCAATGGTACACTCGTGTAGCTTCTCTTCTAATAAGTATCCTCGATTTCGAGAAATTAGAGGAGTCGCTAGGAGCAGCATGGGCTAGGTTCCTACACCTTTTGGTGTCGACACCGGGTCCGTCTTTACCCATCGATGTGTCATTGTACATCTTTTGTATGGGTCTAGATATGGATTCTGCCCTCGATCTAGATGTTATTGCTGGAGGTTTGTTTGTGGAAAAAACTCCAATAGAAGGAAGAGAGATCCTAGATTCCCTCTTAGAAAACTCTTCTGTCCCTATGGATCACAACAAACCCAACCAAGAATCCGAGTCGAGCCATGAGGGTCCCTCAACATCTAAGTTAGAGTCTTCATCTTTCGAATCCCAAGACTTGTCTGTTGAGCCGTCTCCTGAACCCCGAATGCCAAAGGAAGAAGAAATTCAACCATTGATGTTCACTTGCAAATTCGAGGATGACCCATCTAAAAATCTTTTAGGTAGCTCGAATTCTTTTGATGCCCAATCAGGGGAGGAACCTTATTCTGTCCACACCGATCATTCTAGACATCTTTTGACAAACCTTCACTTAGGCCTGCGGTGCCTCCTCTACCTCCTGATCCTCCTGACGAAGCATATCCTGAGGAGGCCATGAGGGAGGAATGGTCTGAGAGTGACACGATTTTCCGAGGTAACTTGGAATAGTTCACCTTCTCTGGTTGTTCCTTGCTCTATTAGAGGCACTGTCGTAGAGGCCCATTGTAACCCCTTCATGGAGGTTAACATTTTGCCATGGCACTTAGCGGAAACTCTTTTGGGCAAAGTTCCGCTAGCACCATCCGGCATGCTCCTCAAGACTTATCCCTTTGGACATGTTCTTGAATGTCGGGGGATCGCAAGTGTTGTGCTGCTCACCATAGACGAGATCGAGGCTAGCTTAGACTTCCATATCTTTGATGTCCTTGATCTTGATCTTCTCCTAGGCTCCCCTTTAGAGCAGCTCTTTGATACACCTTTAGGGAGCCTAGATGATAAGCTTAGGGGAATCATTTCCGCCATTACTAACCCTTGTCTGGGATATCCTATGGCGAAGCCTCTTCCCCAGCAAAACCCGCTCGAGAAGACGACGTGTATATCTCTGTTCGTGTCATCCAAGCTTGTTCTCATTGAGGGTGTAGAATTTTCTACTCCTCATGAGTGTGACTCGGGAGACTCTCTTCACCTTTGTGAAGGCGAATGATCGTCACCATTCTCGACCGAGTTTCAGCCTCTTCCTGCTGTTCCGTATCATGTTGCTTTCGATCATGGTCGAGAGTCAACATCGAGCCTCCATGATGCATCTCCTGAGATAGAGAACTCATGGGCCATGGAATTTTGTGAGGCACCGACTCTGGAATTTATGGGCAAAGGTTACACAGATAAGCATGGTAGTTTCATTCTTGATACACCACATGAACCATGCTTGGATAATGCCTATCCAGAGCTGGCCATGCTTAGTGCACTAAGCACGCTCGAGGGCTGCAATCACCTTATGGTCCTCTTTTGTAGAAAGTTCAGAAGGTTGGTTGTAGATGTATATGTCTATCATAAGAATATCAGATTTCGTGTGTGCACCTTGCAGCTAAAGCTTCACCGATACATTAAGGATTGGTGGTGATATGGGAATGGCACCACCAACGATAGCTGCAAGATGAATTTCCCATGGTCGAGCTTATGACCTTAAATAAACAAAGCACTACCAGGAGATACCCTGGATTAGCATAGGTTTCATTTCCCTTTCGAATAAAGGCAAGAACATGTTTTTAGGATAAGTTGTCCTTCTGGTATTTTTGGTCACTAACCTGCAGCTGGAGATTGAAAAGAAAGATGGACAGGTGATGCCTACGAACATGTGAGCCACATCAGCTCCAACACCTAGATAAGCTTTGGTGAGGGAACATTTACAAAAGGGAGCTTGATCACCACACACTTGAGTTTTGTTGCCTAGCAATGCAAACTTCAAGTGTGGGGGAGGTATGTGAGCATCCTGAGTAAAGTTCCTCCTCTACCAAATCTTATCCTGGTGTGAGGGTGATGTCAACTCTTGCATCTTGCCCACTAGTTAGGTAAGTCCTGCTTTTGACATTAAACAAAGCCCTTCCGGGAGGTTCCCGAGGTTCACCATCTTATGCTCATGCTTATGTCCTTCGTTGATGATGGCTTGATCATGCTTTCATGCTTCCTTTACCTTTTGATCAGATGCTCTGGTTTGAATGAGTGATGTATCACTCATTCGTAGACTATTTTAGATTAAGTGTGGTGCTTAGGTTAAAACTGTCTTCTTCAATCAAAACAAGACATGGTGTTGGGTTTTGATTGATGAACCTTAGAGTTACATTTTCATAGATCTTGGTTGTATATATGCTGGCTAACCCCTGCAGAAAATTGTCAAATTCGAATGGGTAAGTCATTGAGCTAAATTCAAATGGGAAGGTAAGTTGAGGTGTCAGATTCATGTTACACAACATGCAAAGGTGGTACATATGACCTCTCAAAGGTCCAAGGTAAGTATATTCCCCTTTGTGTATGAAGTGTAATATTGGTCTAACCCTTTCGAGCAAATGACACAGTGATATAAAATAAAAAAACCAAAAATATTTGCTTTTGAATAAAGGATCTATGGTTCTCGAACCAGTAGAGTCCATGTATTGTTTCCACTTTTGCTTGAAGAACAACACCAGTACAAGCACCAGTGTGGGGGAGTTCTCTCGAGCTCATCATCAACATATCCACTTGAGAACTCCCACACAAAGGGCTGCACGACATCGACTATGCCTTCATGACAAGGACAAGGTAAACTAGAGTGAGCTGGCTATCCCACGGGTCCGCCAAATCACCACTAGTCTTCCTTGTTCCTCATATCCTTCAGGAGTGATGGTATGTGCACCCTTCATCTCACTCTCTACCTATGAGTTTGAGTGATCTTCGAATTCTTATATAGTAAATCAAACTCTAATAATGGTGATCTGCTTGCTCTCCGTGATTCCTGTGCTTGGCTTGCATATGTTTTATTCCTTACTCATCATCTTGATGCTTGTGAACAAATATCATTAGGGAACTCATGCTTATCTAAGTAGTTGGCGTTTGTCATATGGATTGATGGTATGACCTTCGCTCTAAATGTTTGAGTGCTTGGGAATTTTATTTGAAAAATCATAAAACCCTTTGCAAAGCTCCTCTTTGATTTGCCACAGTCCTACCAAAGCCATATGATGCTACCAGTTGAAAACCTTATACTCATATGCTGCTTGTCATTGCATTGAGCTTTGTCAAATTCTGTGACCCTTGCGAGAAGTCTTTTTATGCTTCCATGATCAAGATTCATGTGCACTCCACCATTTCCCCCTTCCTATGCTTCTACACTGGAAGTTAGCATTGTCTCATTCATCCATTCCACAAAATAAAGCTTCATGCATGGTTCCATGATTTATCCCTCTCCAAATATCTCTAAAAAGAGATTGGGCTATAAAAAAGAGAGAGAGAGAAATACATGCTCAAAAAGCATGATCTAAAAAAAAGAAAAAAGAAAAAAAGAGAAAAGAGAGATAGCCCATATCTCGAAATTTTCAAAAAGGGGAGGGGAGAAAATCATGCAAAAAGGAGTTCCATAACTTAGATGGTAATAACTAGTACCTATTCCGGGGCTAGTGTCCACCTTACCATCAACCAACACTCATCATATACGTAGGGTAATATCTAGCACCCATTCCGGGCCTAGTATACACCTTACCATACCCATCATATCCATACACGTGCACATCTTGATCTGATTGTATGAATTGCTTTTCTCTTGGATCCAGTCTTTTACTTTGCAATATATGTGATGCAAGTATGCCTTATCATTCATACCTACCCTGAGCTCCACATAAGCTATCATTAGAAGTAGGATGAATAAAGGCAGTTTAATACCTTGGTGAGGACATATATACACTGATCGATCCGAGAGAATCAAATGAGGAGCAAAGCAAGGTTTGTTTTTGAAAACTTACTGTAAAACCCCAAGTTACTTGACATGATGAGTAGGAGTGATTTGATTCCAGACCATTGCATTCTTCAACTACCCAACATAGCATGATAGACACTTCATAAGTTCATGAGTACAAGGTATGGTTTGGAATATCTCTTATGCTCGCTTCATACCTTTGGATATCATGTCTCACCTTGACCGGACTCCCTTCACTCGGGACGAGCAAAGGTCAAGTGTGGGGGAGTTGTTGAAGGCTGTTAAGTGCTACTTTTACACCGTCAATACCTGCATAAAATAAATGGACAGTGATCATCAACACTACAATAGGGGTTTATACTAACAATTTCCACAAGTGTTGGTGTTTCTAGCTTTTGTTGCAGGACGCAACGAAATATGTGTTAAATGACACAGTTGAGAGCAAGTGCCCCAATGTCATAGATATGGCACCATCATAAACAATCACAAATGCCAAATTGGTCTGCACCACTGCAATGGGCTCGTCGAGACGATCGAAATGGATATATCATTTGCCTACTTTCGAGTTCGGATGAAAGAGATATGCACAAGATAACATGTGGGCCCGGTGGGACCCACACCAAGCCACATGGCGACGTGCTGTCACACAGGAGTCCACGTGTCCATGACACATCATCGATCCAAAGAAACACACTCTCGACCAATTAGGAGCCAGTACGCGGATCCAAGGGCCCACAAGCACGAGATAAATGGCTAAAAATACCGCATGCACCCCCATACCCACCTGGCAATCACCTGGACGAAAGACGGTGTGAGGGGAGCTACCTGGGGGTCGGCCGACCCCCCAGGTCGCCCGACCCCATTTTGCGGCCCCTCGTGTCGCCCTTCCACGTGTCGGCTTGTCGTGAAGAAGCAAAGGCGGTCCTAGGTGTGTGCCCGAATATTCCCTCAGGATCCTGCTGGAAAGCTCCTTCTCTTGCAAGCTACTTGGCCTCCACTCCTCTTTGCCACATGTCACTACCCTATTGGTGGCTCTCATGGCAGCCAAGGGGCTCCTCCTACACCCCTTGGCCTATAAATAGAAGGGGAGGGGGCTACAATAGAGACATCCCATTCCTCCCTCTCTCTTTAGAAACACTTGTTTCTCCTCTCATTTGATCTCTCATGGATCAAATGAGTTGAGGAGATGGCTATGTAGATGGTGATGTGGGTGAGATCCCAACTTGTTCTTCATTTAGAGCAAAGTGAGTATTCTTGTATTTTCCAATTAGACTAAAGTGATGTTCATGCATGGGTGTTATGTTCTTGAGTTCTTCGTTCGTTCATCATTTAGAGGCTCGTGTTGTTTATGAACATGTTTCCTCGATCTAGTTGACGAACGAGTTACTCACGCTTTTGCGTTTGTTCATAAGTTAGGGGCTCGTGTTCTTCATGAACACGACCCTTGATCTTTTGTTACAAGCGCATAAGTTTGCATTCCGTTTGCGTGAATTATCCCGTTAGATCTTGTTGGTATACATGAATCGGTGACTAGTCGTTCTTCCTCACGCCAATCGATTCAATAACGAGTAAGGTCTAGCTCAACCTCGAGGGTTCGTTGCTCCGTATTTATACAGAGTGCTATAGTGTTTCTATGGGGTGCCAGACGTAGCCGTGCTATAGTAGTAATCAGTGGTGTAGACGTGGTGTCTAGACTACAGGTTATCCTTCGAATGCCCTGTATCCCACGGTTTGTCTTGGGGTAGGCCGCGGTAGTGACAGCCGTTGGACCCTTCGAAATCCCCCACGTTCAGATACAGCGTGTAGGCAACGATTTGCCGTGAACTAACTGTTATAGCCAGGAGGGGCCGGTATCCGAAGCAATATTCTTATCCGAGCTTGTTCCCCTCTAGAATCGAGTACCTACAGGAGGCACCCCAACATCTCCCTACCATAGCTGGGGCTTGGTGTCCTTGGACCATTCATCTAGGATAGAAGGTAGTGCACATCGTTCCTTGGATTCGATACCCTTTGGAATACTCTTGAGGTGAAGTGCTACAGCGGTATTTCCGTGCGCTTGCGGATTCTTTCGTACCCGTCGGTATACCCAGGTGGATCTTACGCTCACGCTAGGGGCGCAACTAGTGGTGACGTTAAGAAATACCAACAATAGTGTTGCATTAGGTTTGAGTTTAAGCTACGGTACTCGGTCTAAGTTGACCAGTCTTCTAATGGCTCTCACCCTGGGTCACAATAGCCCGGGCCGGGTGAAGTCTAGCAGCAACGCAGGCATGGTGCCTGGGATGTGTGGCTACGTTAGTTATGGGCATACCCCCCGTAATGATTGAGGTAGGCCGCAGTGGTGACAGCTGTTGGACACTTTGGAACCCTCCGTGCTGGGGTATTTGCTGTAGGAGTCTAAAGTATAGTTTCGCAGAGTGCTGGTCGTCGCGGGCTAGCTCCCCATTTGTACCTGGGTGCTGAACCTTACCCTCTCATGCAATGCTCATGCCTATCTCTTGTATCTTCTAGCTTTGTATGTTTAGTACATTAGAACCTAGAGCTAACTCGTATGTTCCCCATATGCCGTAGTGTGCTAGAGTAGAGGTAGATCTGAGTGTGTGTCACACTACCCTTTCATATCTTTTATCTTACCCCTGCCTTTGAGTTTGTTGTTTCCTATATCTATCTCTAGTTTACATTCAGTGCAAAAGCATAAGTCTATGATATCCGCCATTGCCTTCCACGGATACGATACCCTTGGAATATTCTCCTTCCTTGGGGAAATCTACAATGGTTTATCTATTGCGGATTCGTTCATGATCGTTTAGATTTACTCGGCGTTGTTAGTGGTGATGTTAAGAAATGCCAACAGGCATTTCTAGCGCTGACGCTAAGGATGGATTCTAAATCTGTTCTTAAGTGATCGACGCTAAGAAATGCCAACACAAGTCAGAAGCTGAGCGTATCTCACGCCGTGTCAAGGCCTATGCTCTAGTCGGGGATCAGCTCTACAAGCTAGGCGCAAGTTCTGATGTACTCATGAAGTGCGTCTCGTGAGGAATGCAAGGAAATCTTGGAGGAGATACACAAAGGAATCTGTGGCAACCACGCTTCTTCCCGCACCTTGGTGGGAAAAGCTTTCAGACGTGCTTTCTACTGGCCTACAGCTCTTGCTGATGCAGAAGAACTAGTTAGAAAGTGCCATGGATGTCAATTCTTCGCCAAGAAACAACACGTTCCAGCCTACAAGCTCATCACGATACCACCAACCTGGCCTTTCGCTTGCTTGGGGCTTGACATGATTGGGCCTCTCCCAAATGCGCCAGGGGGATTCAACAGAGTTCTGGTGGCTATCGACAAGTTTACCAAGTGGATTGAGGTCAAGCCTGTTACCTGCCCGAAGGATGACAGAGTCCTCGACTTCTTGGATGAAATTGTGCATTGCTATTGAGGACCAGGTGTGTCCGAAGACCAGTGGCGGGTCGCTCCTTAGTGATGAGTGATTGACAACATTGTGTGGATTGATGCTTGGCTAAGTGTGCAGGTACAGGTTGCGGCTTGACTCGTGTTGGTGCAGGTGAAGAACAAGCGCGAAAGGCCTTAGCTGTGGTGGCCTCCGGGTGATGGAGAGGCAAGTAGGCTTGGTTCGGTGGACCCGGTGGCTGATTGGGTCAAGTGCGAGCCGTGCGGTGCAAGACTAGCAAGTTGAAGTCGTGAACATGGGCCGGTGCAAGGTGGCGGTTCGACGCCGAAGCTTGCACGCGGGGTTTGGTGGTTTGCCCACAAAACCATCTGTGGACGGTTTCTTGGTTTGGGCCGCAAAACCAAGTCCGGAGGCCCGATGCGACGGAGACAGGGATCCGGGAGCGTCAGGAAGCTTCGAGGCGGGGGGCACGTGGCGTGATCGCGGGGCTTGCGTTGAGGCTATGCAAGTCCGCGGTGGAAGCATGTCCGCTCGATGGGAATATCTGAAGACTTCACCATATTGCCCCTGAGGGGTGTGTATCTTCGTTTTAAGTTGTAGGGGTAGCATGGTCATTTTCCTCCTCCGGTGGACTTCGTATAAATAGCAGAGAGGTGGATGGCATCTCTCTCTCTTGGACTCTAGGGTTTCCTCCCCCGGTAGATCGCTCTGGACTGCTTTTTTTCTCTGCTATTCCTTAGGCTAGATTCTTTTATAGACTCTGACCTCTGGATGTATGGAAGCATTCGGCGTTGTGATGATCTCCTAGCTCTTTGTGATTTTCATATCTTTTTGGAGCTATTTTTGGGTTGTTTCATTCTTCGCTCAATTCATTGATTTGAGGGTGTTTTGTCTCGGATTTCTTTGAGGGGATCATGGGTGGATGCCTTGCGCATCTTTGTGTGTGATCTTGACCCCTCAAATGCCGGGAAACCCCTTCGATTCGCGAGTTTTGGTTGGAGCCCGAGTTCTTGGTGGTGGTTCATGTGATCCACGATTCCCGGTGATTTAGTGAGTTAGAGGTCGAGATTTTTGGGGCATAGCTTCCTCTTGTGACGCTTCTCGTCTCCCCCAAATCTTGTCTCAAGAGCTCAAGTCGTTTGGGAGATCCGGTGATGAGTTTGGAGGGTTGACTCCCGAGCTCGAGCTGTTTTGGTTCTGTTCATGCGTGGCGCACCGTCCGCCTGGTACGCGCGGACAGTCCGCGTGGCCCGTGTTCTTCGGGTGTTCGTCCATGTTCGTGCTGGCTCGTGTTTTGATCCGTAGCGTTCGACGTTTTTGTTTGGGAGAAGTTTGCCGGACTGTTCGCCAGGTGGGGTCGGACTGTCCGCGGGGGTCGGACTGTGCGCGGTGCTTGCCCGGACTGTCTGAATTTCCTCGGTGCGGTACTGGAGGTTCGGGCTCCTTTTTCGGACCGTCCGCCGAGGGTCCACGGATTGTCCGCCAGGCTTGCGGACTGTCTGCCGTACTCGTGCGGACTGTCCGCCCAGGACTTCGCAGATTTGGCTAAGTCTTTCGATTCTTGTCTTGTGCTTCCGCGCTTTGATTCGAGACTTGTCTCTAGGACTTGTAGGCTTGTGTGTGCCTAGTCTAGAGCTTCTCTGGTGTGTGCGAGTGATCGGAGTGGCAATCAGGGTATAGGCCGAGTTCGTCCTCTGGGATGAATTTTTATCGGCTCCCATTCACTCTCCCTCCCTCTCTGGTCACCTATTCGGTCCTTCAATTGGTATCAGAGCTGGTTATGGATCTTCGTGATTCTAACCAGTCTAAGATCCAAAGATGCGTGACTATGGTAAGGGGTCGGGTCCTCTGCACTTCGATGGCAAGAATTACCCGATGTGGGATAGGCGCATGGGCGCGTTTTTTGCGTGGGAAGGGGACTCTGATCTGCGATGTGATCCAAAATCCTCACTATGTCATTCTAGATAGTTTCCTTCTTCCAGGATCGTGGGACATGTTTGAGGCCAACAGCAAGGCCGTTGATTACTTGTTCCGTGCTCTCTATGCCTCGGAGTTCGATCGAGTGTACGGAGAGGATGTGGCCGGAAAGATATGGCTTAAGCTCAGGAATGCTCATGTTGGCAATGCCCAGGTGCAAGCTCGTGTGTTTTCCACTTACCAGAGAGAGTACAAGAACTTCACTCATCTCCCCAGTGAGTCGACCGATGTGATGTTTCAGCGCTTCACCAGCATAGTCAACAACATGAGGGCCAACGTGACAGTGCTCCCATACACAGATCATGATCAAGCTATCAAGCTTTTGCATGCCCTGGATAGGTCTGTGTGGAGTGCCAAGGTCGAGGCCATTGAGGAGTCGAGCATGTATGACACCTTGTCGCTGGATGAGCTGTTCTCTAAGCTTAGGTCTTTGGAGGTTGATCGTGGCTTGAGAGCCAAGAGCGAGAGCCCCACTGATCCTCATAGTTTGGCTCTTGTCTAAGGATCGAGGACTAATGCTAACTCTGTTAGTTTTTCTTTGTCTTGCCTTGTGTCCATGCCAGACGAGGACTTTGAGGTGTTGAGCGAGGAGGATCTCGCCTTGTTGAGCAAGAGGTTTGGGCGGATGTACGAGAACCGCAAGAATGCGAGGAGAAGCTCGGGGATGTGCTATCGGTGCGGGAAGCACGGGCACTTCATCGCCGAATGCCCTGAAGCCATGGAGATCAAGAATGACTACAAGGGCAAGCCCAATCACGACTACAACAAGCACCGCTCTTGGAACGACTACAAGGACAAGCGCAAGGACAAGGGCAAGAGAAGGCCAAAGAAGAGCGGTGGGTACAAGAAGAAGATGGCTCGAGCGATGGTTGCCAGAGCGAGCGACATTGACTCCACTTCAAGCGATTCTTCTTCCGGTTCGAGTAGCGATGAAGAGCAAGATCGGCGCAAGGACAAGAGGCACACGGGCAAGAACTTCACCAGAATCAGCTTCATCGCACAAGGTGGATTTTGCGACATGGCGCACTCCAAGAAGGGTGGGAAGCACAGCTCGGATTCGAACTCCGACTCCGAGGAAGAGGTACGGCATGATCCCTACTTCATGCTAGAGGAGAATGCTAGGCTGAATGAGTTGCTTGATAACCATGATGATGTGCTTAGGAAGACCAACAAGGAGAAGAGAGAGTTTAGGTCTTTGTTGGGTGATGCTAAAGACAAGATAGTTGAGCTTGAGTCTTTGCTTGTTGATGCTAAAACTGAGATAGACACTTTGAAAGTTGCTCCTGTTGTTTCTGATGAAGTTGATTGTGGTGATTGCAATGTTTTCTTGGCTGACTTGACTGCTCTCAAGGAGAAGCATGCCTCAACTCTTGAGGAACTAGATGTGCTTAGGATTGAGTGTGATGAGTTGAAATATAGACCTGCTTTGTTATGTGCTTGCACTTCTTGTCCTGTGTCGCATGCTAGGCTAGATGAATCTCATACCAAGATAGTTTCTCTTAAGGCTGCATTGAAAGCTCCTATTCCTACATCATGCTCTACCCTATGAAATGCATGCTTTGAAAAACATGGAACTTGCACACTATGTTGACGGTTTGCAGGATGAGAATGATGAGTTGAGGAAATTGATGGGGTGGTTGTCTGGGCATGAGCCACAATTGAGTTTAATGTTGGCTCAGTTTAAAAGGTTTGATGGTCAGGCGTTGGGGGCTGGCAAGAGTGCTGAGAAGATTGGTGAGGGAGAAAAGAAAGCTGGAGAGATTCCTATTCCACTACACACTACACCCATGCACAAATTCAAACCCAAGCCAAACCATCTCAGAAACAAGCTTGATACAACCCCAGATCCACCAGTGTTCCCCCACAAGACAGAAAACTACAAGAAACCCATCAAGTTTGTGAGCACCCAGGGAAGTGTGTTTGGGAGGAAGTCAGGAGAGAAAGCTGTTGAGAAATCCACAGAGAATCCACAGCCTAAGCCACACCCGATCCGCTTCCATTGCGAGTATTGTGGGAGGGATGGGCATAAGGATGAGTTTTGTTTCAGGAGGAAGAGAGATGAGAGGTTTGCTAGGGAGATGGCAAACAAGGACAGGTACCACCCGTCCCACGGGGTGCCTGAGCCTCGTAGAGGGCCTCTACCTAGGGGTGATGTGTTTGCGCATACGGTTCCTACTCGTGCAGGTGGAGGTGGTTTTCCACAGAGAGATAGGCGTGTTGGGTTTGGGCGTGGTGAGTTGGCTGGACGTGCTCCTGCTCGTGACCGTTACGAGTTTGGGAGGCACGATTGGAGCTTTGGGTCTCAGATGGACTACGGGCACCATTTTCCTCCTCGTGGTGCGCGTACTCCTCCAGTGAGACGTGACAGGTTCTTCGGTGGTAGGCGTGAGAGGGCTCCGCCTAGAGGTTTTGATATGATGGATTTTGCTAACCCTTCTTTTGAGCAAATGGCTCGACACTGGTTTGACTCCTTCGGTACTAACCCTAGTGTTGAGTCGCTTGCTCATTCTCGTTCTCGTTTTTTATTGCAGGAGGGAGGCTTGGAGGACTTTTGGTTGATCGACTTCGGTTGTTCACGTCACATGACCGGAGATCATGGGTGGTTCTCCAGCCTCACCCCGGTGAGTACGAGGGAATACATCACTTTCGGGGACAATGGGAGAGGACGAGTGTTTGCTGAAGGTATGGTGAAGGTGAGTAGAAATGTGACCCTGAAGAGTGTGGCTTTGGTCAAGTCACTTGGTTTTAACCTGTTGTCAGTATCCCAGTTGCTTGACGATGGTTTTGAGGTTTGTTTTAAGTTGGGCACTTCTCGTGTGCTTGATTCTCGACGCGATCCTGTTTGTATGACCGTGCCCGAGGGTCAAATCTTTCGTGCCAATTTTTCCCAATCTGTTGGTCCTCCTCAATGCTTTATTGCTGGCGTTTCGGCCGAGCTTTGGAAATGGCATAGGATGTTACGACACTTGAGCTTTGAGTTGCTTTCCCGCTTGAGTGGTCTTGACCTTGTCCTAGGATTGCTTAAGTTGAAATTCAAGAAGGATTTGGTTTGTGCTTCTTGTCGGCATGGGAAGATGGTCGCTGCTTCTCACGCCCCTCTGACTGCGGTCATGACCGAGCGACCTTGTGAGCTGTTGCACATGGATTTGGTTGGGCCAGCTTGTGTTCGCTCTGCGGGTGGGAAGTGGTACGTGTTGGTTGTGGTTGATGATTTTTCGAGGTACTCTTGGGTTTTCTTTCTGGAGGATAAGAGCGAGACATTTGGCTTTGTTCGAGACTTGATCTTGAGGTTGAAGAATGAGAGACATGGTGATGCCATTCGAGCTATACTCAGTGACAATGGCACGGAATTCAAGAACTCTCATTTTGATGCCTTTTGCAGTGATCTTGGTCTCGATCATCAGTATTCTTCTCCATACGTAGCTTGCCAGAATGGCGTAGTGGTGAGGAAGAACCGGACCCTTTGTGAGATGGCCAGGACGATGCTTGATGAGCATAGGACTCCGAGGCATTTCTGGGCCAAGGCGGTCAATACCGCTTGCTATGTGTCGAATCGCATTTTCCTTAGTGCTTTCAAGAAGAGGACTTTATATGAGCTGATGCATGGGCGAAAACCCAAGGTGAGTCACTTTAGAGCTATTGACGCAAAAAACGGAATTAAGTTCATCAACGGCAACACGTAACAGATCCCGGGATGTAACAAGGCGTGTCCGCCGACCTGACCTGTTGATCGGCACGGAAAGATATGAAACGTTAGATGCGGGTTAGATCGGCTAGAGAACCGATGTGGGTCTTCAACAAGTAACAGTCCGATCGGCCGATACAACTGTAGAGTGAATCAGCTAGCTGGAGCAGCCGAAGTGCAAGTAAAACCAAAACGGCTATATCAGCCAATTTGATGACGTAGGCAAAGCGCGAGCAAAAGCAGAGCAAACTAAGCACTACGAGACAACACTCGAAACCTAATCTGAATCAGCTGTATCGTACTGAAATGACGCAGGAGCGAGATTAGCCGATACGATGTGATTACGAGCTGGATAAATTGGTGATAAAAGCTAAATAAACAAGAAAACTTGCAAACCTAGCTGATATCGATAAATTGTGAATAAAACTTAGCCAAAACCACAGCGATGCGCCCAGAGGTTAAAGCCCAGTTGTTGCTCGATAAAATGGTACTTACAAGCTTGCCGGAGGTCGATCGATGCAGCCCGACGAGCTAGAAGAACGACGTTTGAAGAAACAAGAAAATAAGAAGATGTAAAAAAGGGGCGGCGAAGTCACCGACTTGAATAGGTAAAGGTTTTGTTGATACCAGTGCGTACAAACTTTCTCTGATCACGCAGGGTCGTTATTTATGTCCTGAGGACAACTTGACTCCTAGTCGATGACGACAAAGTTTACTTGAGTCTAAAGAAATAGAACTACCAAAAACATAACGATTCCTATAGGAATCAGACTCTCTAAACTGATTTTGACCCGACGTCAACTTGATTGTTGACCCGCCTCCGTCTTCCCTCCTTCTGGCGAATTCCTCTTCTGCCATGTTTCTTCCCCATCAATCGGCCGATTCCAAATCGGCTGGTCACTTTTCTCCTTTTCTCCATCAGCTTTGAGGTCTTCTCGATGTCTCTTCGTTTATTCTCTGACACGTGTCAAAAAATGGTGTCAACAAGAGCTTTCAGTTGCAAGTGTTTCATTCTGAAGAAGGGCAAGTTGGATAAATTTGAGTCTAGATGTTCAGATGGTATCTTTCTCAGTTATGCAATTCACTCTAGAGGATATCGTGTGCTCAACCTTGACACTAACCGAATCATGGAGACTTGTGAGGTAACCTTCGACGAGACACAGCCATGTAGCTCTTTTGCTTTTGAGTGTGCAGGTGACGAGGAAATTGGACCAAAAATCTTTGAGGATGAGAAGGATGGAGCCAGAGATGAAGACGATGATGGTGGTGATGCTCCCGTGGCTGATCGTGTACACGCTACTTCCACTACGACGATGACGATCGAGGATGGTCCATCCCCTACACCCACTACGACTGAGGCTGTTCGAGTGGAGGCTACTACTGAGGGGGAGATTGTGTCCAGGCGAGAGGCTCCCCTGCGTGTACAGGTGGATCACCCACCGACGACGATCATAGGTGACCTTCATGAATGCACTACACGGTCGAGGTCAAGGAATACTTCTCACTTTGCTCACTCTGCATTTGTTGCTTCGTTTGAGCGTACAGATATTCGACACGCTTTGTCTGATGCAAACTGGGTGAATTCTATGCATGAGGAGTTGGAGAACTTTGAGAGAAATCATGTTTGGGTGTTAGTCGATCCACTGCCAAATTGCCATCCCATAGGTACCAAGTGGGTGTGGAAGAACAAGGAAGGTGAGAATGGGATGGTTGTGAGAAACAAGTCGAGGATGGTGGCTCAGGGGTTCAACCAGAAAGGGGGTATAGATTATGAGGAGACATTTGCTCCTGTGGCCCATTTGGAGGCAATTAGGATCCTTCTAGCCTTTGTCATGGCTAAAGGGTTCAAGTTGTACCAAATGGACATGAAGAGTGCTTTCTAGAATGGGGTGATAGAGGAAGAAGTGCATGTGAGGCAACCCTCGGGGTTTGAGAGTGAGAAATACCCACACCGTGTATACAAACTCTAGAGAGCGCTTTATGGGTCGAAACAGGCACCGAGGGCTTTGTATGGCAGGTTGAGAGGCTTTTTGCTGAGGAAGGAGTTTGTGCTGGGCACAGTTGATAAGACCCTGTTTCTCCTTAAGCATGGAAATGACATGTTGATTGTTCCGATTTACGTGGATGACATAATCTTTGGTGGCTCTTCTCATGATCTTGTTGCCTGATTTGCAGATGACATGAGCAAGGAATTTGATATGTATATGATGGGTGAGCTGCAGTTTTTCTTAGGACTCCAGATCAAGCAGTGCAAGGACGAGACGTTTGTACATCAGGTGAAGTACATCAGGGACATGGTGAAGAAGTTTGGCATGAACGACTCCAAGCTGCTGACTACACCGATGGGTACCACTATGGCTTTGGACGCGGATGAAGATGGCGAACCCGTGGACCAGAAGGAGTACCGGAGCATGATCGGCTCCCTCCACTACTTGACGGCAATGAGGCCGGATATACAGTTCAGTGTGTGTCTGTGCGCTCATTTTCAGGCATCACCGAGGACTTCACATCGGCAGGCCGTCAAGCGGATTTTCAGGTACTTGAACTACACTCCTGAGTTTGGTCTTTGGTATTCTGCCTCCTCGACACTCAGACTTTACGGGTACTCCGATGCTGATTTTGCTGGGTGTCGATTGGTCCGCAAGTCTACCTCTGGTTGTTGCCAGTTTCTTGGTTCTTCTTTGGTCTCTTGGTCGTCTCGCAAGCAATCCAGTGCAGCCCAGTCCACTACAGAAGCCGAGAATGTAGCTGCAGCCAGTTGTTGTTCCCAGCTCCTATGGATGACCTACACTATGAGCGATTTTAGTGAGGAGAAGATGAGGACATCGCCACGTTGGATACGCGCACGCCACGTCCTTCCCCACGCTACAAGTCGTCTCCAACTCACCTGCCACGTTCGGTTCGGATTCAGCAGACATCCCTGTACGGTTTCAGAGATATCTCCCTCATCCAGCATCAAAACGAGGCGTATAAGGATGCGTTGGAAAGGGGATGACGACGCCGTCATTTTGGTTCTGGTACCAGCTCCAGAAGGTTTGTGGATCATGCTGTGTGACCACGACAAGGTGCTGCGTCACCTTTTTGGGCCATTTGGGTCGTGTATCATGTCGGGCCTTAAGCCCAGGTTGAGGACGCCCCCCTGGTTGCCCCCTCAACCCCAGGTCGCCCCTTAGGGGTTAAAACTTAGTAGCCACTGTCGCTTAGACTTGGGTTTTGTTTAATAGGTTTGTGATTTCCGTCGAGGATTAAACTTTCGTCATAGCCACTGTACCGCCGAGGTCTTTTGCTGTGATTCAGGGCCCCCGTTCTTGTTCGTCACCACTGTGTCGATTAGTCCTTTTGTGATTAGAACTTGAACCTCATACTCTTTCACTTCATTCATATCTGCAATATCGATTGCGTGTTTACCGTTTTCTTGCTTGTGTTCTCGATTCACTTGCAGGGAAAAAGCCTTCGTGGTGAGGTCAATCAAGTTGTGCTTGGTTGATAACCAATGGAGTAGTGGTGTAATGGTTACGGGGTCCAAATCGGTGCTGATTCGAAGCCAATATCGTCAACATCGAGTCTCCACCAATCGACTTATCCTCTACCTCTCGGAAGATCGGGCCATCGCCTATCATTTGGTATCAGATTCCTAGGTTTCTCGTGAGGTACTTTCGTGTTCCCCTTTAGATTTGTTTGTGTTCATCACCTATCATCCACAAAAACCCCCAAAAGGATTTACTTTTTCGTTGTCCTACCGCCCTGTTTAGCCTTGCAATTTCGTTTTAAGATTGCTTTGTTGAGTTTGTGTCCGTGGTCGAGTCTTGTTGCTGGTTTAGGTTGTGTTCGTCGTCGTAGTTCAACGTGCCCGTCGCTGTTATTTTGTTTCTGCCGCTAGCCCATCCAACATTAGCCATACAACAAGTCAAGCCACCACATTACTCGATTTGCCATCGCTAGCCGCCTTGTTTGAACTCTCGCCGTGCAAGCCCTAGATAGGTTGCAAGCCGCTTTAATCGCTTTTGCATCGCATACTTGATCCTTGAATCATTATCTGGCGAATACCTATTGCTTTGCATCTACTACTAGGGAGGATCGTGCCCCTATGTTTGTTTGTGACGCCGCTAGGAGGACGTTTTGCCCTAACCGCCGCTGCTTTTCCTGCCGAGTTGTGCCTTTCTGAAATCATAAGTTGAGATATCTTCCTTAAAACAGGCATAACTTTTCGCTCGGTGCTCCGTTTTTGCTCAAATTTTTACAGGAGCTTGGCAACAAAAAGTTGGACAGACATCTACCCACTTTGTTGGTTAGGCCGTTCTCAAAAAGTTCAAAAAAAATCAAGAAGATAAATAAAAAATTGTTTAGTGTTTTGCGGGGTTTTCACAGATCGTTTCTGATTTTCCCTAGGACACATTACACCTCTGTTTCAGGTGAAATTTTGTGTGCTTCCATCTTTAGTGCCCTTTGTTCAGAGTTAAAAATTTCAGAAAAAGTTGAGTTCATTTGCTGGTAGTCCTTTGGAAACGTGATTTTGTGATTTCTACTAGTGCTGAAAACTACTCTATTTACAGAACTGCCATTGTGCTGATTTTCAGAGTTTTCTGTCCATCGTTCCTTATTACTTTTACCTTGTTGTGCTACGACTAGGACACGTCTTAGCCAGCAATTGTGACTTGTGCTTTGGACATTTATTGAACTTTGCTAATCTGCATTCGTTATTTGCTAATCCTTGCTACCATATTGTGCCTACCCATAGCTTCACAGATACTTCTGTCAGCACAGTTTCGCCTTGCAACTTGTTACCCATGCTCGACAACTGATTGTGCCATCCTGTTGGCTTTGGTAAGAACACTTGTAAGATGGTGGTAAGCCGCTTGAGATATTGCATTCCACTTTCACCAACACCCAGTAGTTGTTAGTTGATAGGGATAACCCTTTTTGTGTTGTCTTTTGCTGTCAACTAACCATGTCAGATAAAGAGAAAGGAAAGGAGTCTCCCACAGACTTCAGTGAGTGTGTATCCAAGGACGAGCTTACGAGGCTTGTTACTGAGCAGCGTACCTACATGCAAGAACAGTTTGATGCATTGACTTGACAGATCAACGGTCTGGTGACCCAGATTGAACATGTTGAGCAACGACCTCCACCAGTTCAACCTAAGGATGATGATGAGTTCCTGATGAGCATAGAGTTAGGCTTGCTACTAGTGAGTTTACTAGTTTCGCTCTCTTTTGGTGGAATGATCTGTACAATGCTTATGCTAATAATAATGCTGCTCCACCTATACCTCAGACTTGGAATGCTTTGAAACAACGTATGGAATCTCGCTTTGTTCCTCCATATTATCAACGTGATTTGCGTATGAAACTGCAAACTTTAAAACAAGGTGATAAAAGTGTCGAGGCTTATTATCAAGAATTGCTTATTTCTTTGTCACGTTGTGGTATACATGAGGATGATCAGGCTCTTTCTGTTAGATTTTTTGGTGGTTTGAACCGTGATATACAGGATATTCTTGATTACAAAGACTGGACAAGGTTCAGCCAATTGTACCATCTTGCTATTAAGGCTGAACGTGAGGTACATGGACATCGCCAGCAATTTTCTTTCAGGTCCAACACTGGGAGAACTTTTCAGCAGCGTTCGGATGCTGACAAGTCCAAGGCCGCCGCTACTCCTAAGGCGCCATCACCTACACTATCTACTACACCAACTTCCGAGGTGAGCAATTTGTCTCCTGTGCAGGTCCAGTCGCATAAGAAGGCTTTTACTCCAGGTGCGTCCTCGAGTAGTTCCGCTAGCATCTAGTGCCACCGCTGTAAGGGCATGGGACACGTGTCGAAGGAATGCCCAAGTCGCCGTGCTTTCATCGCTACCTCTGATGGTAATGGTTATATAAGTGCTAGTGATGAGGAAGAAGATTCTTTGGTTCTTGCTACTAATCTTGTTGCAGATTCTTTGGTTCTTGCTACTAATCTTGTTGCAGATTCCTCGGTTGAGCAAGAGGAGGATACCATTGATTCTGATGCTGCAGCCGTGGGCTTCCCTAGCCTTCTTGTGCAACGCGTGTTGGCCGCTCAATTGGCTGATGAGGAGGACACAAAGGTACAACGTAACAATTTGTTCCATATGTTTCTCATTGTGAGCGCCGTGTTCTCACCATAATTGATACCGGGAGCTGCAACAACTTGGTGAGTTCAGATCTGGTCCAAAAGCTTGGTTTGACCACTCGTGAACTACGTCACTCATATCACATACAATGGTTCAACAATAGTGGTAAGGCAAAGGTAATGCACTCAGCGCGCATACATTTTTCAGTGGGTTCTTATACCGACTATGCTGATTTTGATGTTGTGCCAATGGAAGCATGTTCACTTTTATTAGGACGACCATGGGAATATGATAGAGATGCTGCACACCATGGTAGAACTAATACTTACACTTTCATGCATAAGAATAAAAACATTACTTTGCTTCCTTTATCACCTGCTGATGTTAGGAAACATTTTAAAGAGCTTGCTGAAAGTAAAATGAAACAACCTGCTATGAGTGATTCTACTATTGATAAACGTGAGGGTATTAAATTAAAAGGAGGTGCTTTTATTGCTACTACATCTGCTACTGCTGAACTTTGTGAAAATCATGATGCACCTTGTTATACTATGCTGTCCCAAGATGTTCGTATTCTCGATGCTACTATGTCTTGTATGCATTCTACTATCACTAACCTTTTGCAGGAGGTTGATGATGGGATGGAGTCGAGGATGAGGACCAGGTGTGTTCGAGGACCAGTGGAGGGTCGCTCCTTAGTGATGAGTGATTGACAATGTTGTGTGGACTGATGCTTGGTGTTGACATTTCTTAACGCAACTTCCAAAGAATAGATCTAGAATCCATTCTAAGCAATGGCGCAAGAAATGTTGGTTGGTATAAGATAAGCCTACAGAAATATTATGGTAGATAATCCGCAAGCGCACGGATACCGGTGAGCATTTCACCCGGGGTGACGGGTTTTAAAATATCGTATCCACAGGGAAGATGGATGGATGTAACAACAGACATAGGGATGGCAATAGACTACTTTATGGACTTTGATGGAATGGCACATACTTTAACAGGAGTAAGCCAAATGATAAAGTAATGATAAATCAGACAGGCAGAGGCACATGTGGAGCATAGAACATACTATTCCTAGTCTAGATTAGAATTGGATTTACTTAAGAGGCACAATTCTATATAGCATACAAAGACTGAGTTATTCATCTATTCTAATGTAGCATATCATCACATATAGCGTAGTCATGGATAAATGTGAACACCCCGAAGATTACCCAAGAAGATCAAGGACGAAACTTGATCCTCCCAAGAATCATTGTTCGACTAGTCTTATACTCGGGGGGTGGACTGCAAAGGACTCAATAGGCCTGTCACGCCCACGATCTACCACACGACCCGGAGTATAAGGTGAATCCGCAAGTAAATTATATCTAAGCACCATGCTTACATACTTTCTACTACCTAGCATATGCGCGTAATATACTAGGAGCTCTACGAATAAATGCGTAGACTTATCATTAATCATGACTATATCAAATATACTACTAGAATAAAGTAAGAACTTAGCAATTGCACACATAACATTGAAATAGCATAAAGTCATTGAGAAACAATATAAGAACTGAATCTTGATAACTTACAGATCTGGAACTGGAGCAAAGCTCAACTCTACTCGAATCTGACTCTCTATCTTTTACTAGGTTCTTGATCTAGAAATTAGATCTTGAACTATGAAGTAGCTATCCTATCTCTGATGTATCCTCTTCTTCTCCTGTCTTGGCCTGATGATGATGATCTTCTGAGAGATGCATACCACGCCCTAGGGGGGGTCTGGGGTTGCTTATATAGCCCAGAGGGATAATCCGTCGCCGTAGGATCAAACCGACCTAAACAAGTGGTTTAGATTAACCCTAAGAGGCGGTAGAGGAACCTTCCCGAAACAGGGCCTGATCGGGGCCAGGGGGAGCCCGATCGGCCTCCCTATAGGGCCGGTCGGCCTGGGCTAGGCCCCGGCTGGGCTCCGCCTTCGCGTGTGGGCCTCTTGTCCCTTCTAGATGCATATTTTCTTGGAGCCCACTTCGGTTGAGTTCGGGAGTCTTCTGGAGCCTTCTAGAATTCATTCTTTTCGTATTTTCCTGAATAGTCCCTGAAAATATATAATTCACCAAAACTCGTGGAATTCATTAGTCCAAGGCCTTATACTACTGTTGATTTATCTTTTTGGTCCTTTTTCATGTATTGTTGATGCATAAAAATAAGAGTTAGTGAGCATCAACAAACTCCCCCAAGCTTACCTCTTGCTAGTCTCTTAGCAAGACTCAGTGTTACCACAATAAATTCTTTCCCAAGGTAGGATGAAAAAGTCAGACTTTTAAAACCTACTCATATCTGTTTGAGAACATGGGGCTTTTATCTGTACTTAGGTCTTGAGCAGTTGAAAGATATAACAATTAAGTCAAGCACCATGTCTCAAGTTCTTGGTTTCACTAAAATTCTGGAGTTTTGCAAAAGATGTTCAAGTTAAAGCTTAGAGTACTCCTGTATGACAACTTGATATGATAAAACATAAAAACTTTCAACTTTAGCCTGCCTTTGCTTCTTTTGTTCCTGAAATATATCTCTCTTTCTAGGAATAATCTTAAGAGAACCTTGGGTTACATGACATTAGGAGAGGTGGGCCCTACTCGCCCCGGACTTTTGTCCATTTTTCTCTCTCCTTAGAGATGTGGGCTCTTCTCGCCCTCGGACTTGTGTCCATTATTCATCTCTAATTTATTCTTTTTAGGGAGGTAGGCCCTTCTCGCCTAGTAGAACACTTGTTCATTTCTCTCCCTCTCTCATCTCACTTTTTCCTCTTTTTTTCTTCTTTTCTCTTTTTTTTATGTCATGCCCAAGTCTCTTTGAAGGCATAGAGAGATATAAAACTGGAACATTCTGAGCAAATTTTCAACAAGGCTCTTTTAACAGGACATAAAGTCTTGTGTCATACAGGAGACTCGTTATATATGAATTTTATGATTAAAAAGTGAATCTCCAGAATTTAGTGTTACTTTTGAACAAGATAAACAGCAGCTCAACTTAATCATGTCAATCAATCAATCACCTAGACTTAGATCAAGAAATTGCTCCCACAAGAATCTCAAACTCAAAGCATGTTTCAAAATCTAAACCATTGTATCCATGTCTTGGGAGAACTTTAAAGATGGTAAGTTAGGCATTTGCAGCAATGAAGAGCATTTGTTTATCATATCCATTTAGAATACTTCTCTAGTTCTTTATTTATTCTAAACAAGGGAAATTTTTATTTTATTTTATTTTATTATTATTTCAAAATTATCAAACTAAACAAAACTTAAAATAAAAATATATAAATAGATAGTTGATACTTACCTTGGGGGCTTCTCCCCCAAGCTGCTTGATTCTACATCCCCCACTGGCGAAATTTGCTTGCCAGTAGTTCAGCGTTTGCATCTGCGGTTTCTTGTATATCTTCTAATCGTTGTCCTGCCTGGTCCATCCACTGTTGTTCTTGGCGTAGCATGTTCGTGTGGGTATCCTGAGTGCTCATTTGCGTCCTCATGTTGTCATGGACACCTTGGCGGAACGTCGCAGAATACTGATGGTCGAATCCTGAAAAAGAGTTACGGGCAGGTACAAAATTCGAAGATGATGCGTAAAACCTACCACTTCCAAACTCCTGTCTTCCGAGGTTGCTTGGTCCTTGCGATGGTAAATCTCCTCCTTGGTACACGTGATGAGGGTATGTTGGCACGATGTTTTCATATGATCGATACGCGGCGTCTTCGGACAGTGGGTCAGCTCCGGCGTAGTTTGACGATGAGGCTCGAGCTGACGTTCGTGGAGGTTGCTGCTGGACCGGTTGTGCCTGCTCATTGATCAGAAAAGATTGCACATAATATATACCCAATCCCGGGTTAGGTAACGGGATTGCACTCTTATTGTGGATATAGTGCAATTTTTCTTGAATTTTCTTAACCCATCTTCCTTGGCGGAAGTAATCGTAGCCGATGATCTCACGAGGAGTATCAATGCTGATGATAGTGGCATCTCCAAGGATGCCCAAGTCATCAGCTATTCGGGTGATCAGAGAGGTGCAGCTTACGTCTCCAACTAGGTTGGGGAACGAGAGCCAGTGCTCTACTAGCATCTTAACAGGGGACACAGCTTTTCTTTTCAGAGCAGCATAAATCAACTGCATGTCCCCTACTCTCACGCTGATATTATCATTGCGTGGAAAAAGGACAAGGCTTATCCACTTGTGAAAGAAACGGAGAGTGGGATGCTGAATAACATTGGTGCGTGGCTTGTGTGCGTTCTCTTTCCCTGTAACGTCCGTCCAGAGGTGTAGCCTATCAAAATCTTCAAGAGACAAGTCTAAATCTAAGGCACATCCTTCTGCGAACCCTAAGGCGTTACTCAGCCTTCTCCAAGATAGAGTGTGCTCTTGACGGAACAACCGAAAGGTTACCCCATCGTTAGAGGATTTCAAAGTGCAAAGAAACTCTAAAGTGAGGAGATGGCAACCCCTTTCAGAAGTGTGATAAAAAGAGGTCCACCCCAGCAGAGCAAAAATCTGGCTGAACTCAGAGTTCAAGCCTGCTTCTTGCATGAACTCTTCGCTAAACATGGGTGTAAGGACAAAAGAACGTTTCTTCAGTTTCTCATACCTTTCCTTCTCTTCTCCTCTCCTGATGTGCAAATGCACATCATTCGTTAGGATCTTTCCTTGTGATTGCGATGCCGAAGGAGAGGGGTTAGAGACCGGTGAGGGAGACTCCTGAGAGTCTACACTCATCGACCGCTGGGAGTTGGCTCTGGAGCTAGAGCGTCTAAGGATTATCCCAAACATGGTGTCTGAGGCTTTCAAGGGTGTAAGAGAAAAGTTTAGAGCTAGGCTACCCTTGGATTTCTTCTCCACTCTCTTCCTAAGCTTCCTTTCTCTTGAGGCAGCACTGCAAAAGCTCGAAGGTGAGGTTTTCTGGGTTGGTGTGTGTGCGAAGAACTGGGTAGGAGGTGGCTGCTTATATAGGCCCAAGGGGGGTGGCCGGCCGGCCTGGTGGTGGGGCCGGTCGGCCCCACCTGGCCTCCACTCAGGTGCCCTCTCCTCCATCCATTTCCTGCTGTCTTCCAACGCTAGAAAAAGTGCCTTGTGAGTGGGAAAAGAAGGTGCTGGTGAATGAAGTGATAAGATAAGGTAGGTAAAGACTTGATGTGTATCCCTATGGCATGTGGGTCCCATGCGTAAGGGTAAAAGCAAATATAACAGCAAAAATATAGTAGTAAAAATATTTTTATGCCACCACAAAAAATCATTATACGGGTTTTGACACACCGTAAAATTATTTACCATGGGGCGTGAAAAAGTTTTTACTGTAGTAAATATGAAATTCAGAAATATATTTTTGTGTTTTTATCGGTTACCTTTGACGAGGGTTCGTAGTTTGAGTCCTCGAACGGGACTTCCAAGTCTTCTAATATTCAAGTGCATCCTCCATCTCCAGAGATAATGGTCCTTCTGATGATGTCTTTTCTTGATCGATCATGTTTGCGTTGATGTTGTGCTCTGGTCTGGGTCTGAAGGCAAACTTCTCCTCCTTTCCATTGATCTCAAATGTGATCTCCCCTCTGCCTACATTGATGTGTGCATTAGCGGTGCTCAGGAATGGTCGCCCGAGAATTAGTGAAACCCTGGAGTCTGGGTGCATATCCAATACCACAAAATCAACCGGCACCAAGAACTCTCGGATTTTCACTGGAACATTCTCGGTGATTCCTGATGGGTAGCGAACGGATTGATCTGCCAATTGGAGACACATTGATGTTGGAACCAAGGTAGGGTGCTTGAGCTTGTCGAAGACAACCTTGGGCATCACACTGACACTTGCTCCAAGATCACAGAGTGCATTGTTGAAGTATTGATTTCCAATGGAGCACTCAATAGTGGGGCATCCTGGATCCTTTTTCTTGATGAGCGATGTGTTCAGGATTGCCGCACTACATTCTTCGGTCAACTTGATGATCTCCGTAGTTGGCAAAGGTTTCTTCTTATTCAGGATGTCTCGAATGTACTTGGCATATGTCGGGACTTGCATGGCATCCAATAGAGGTATGTGGACATAAAGCTTCTGGATGACTTCGATGAACTTCCCGAATTGATCATCAACTTGAGGTTTTCTCACTCTTCTTGGATATGGTATGAAGTTGGTGTCGTGGAAATCTTGTCTTGTTGAGTCTTGTTCTTCTTGCACGACTTCTTCTACGTTATTATCCTTCTCTGGAGCTTCGGCTGGTGCTACAGGTACTGCAGATGTTGCAGGTGCTGTAGGTGTTCTAGCCGGTGGTCTTGCTGTGCCCTTGGGATATGGTGGATCTGTTGTTTGCTTGCCACCTCTTGTTCGGACATTAAATACCTGCTCAGGGTTAGTGGCAACAGGTGCAACAGCAGACAATTTTGATAACTTTGATTCTAGTTTAGCATTAAAGATAGCTTGATCTTTTAAGATTTCAGAAAAATTATCCATCTTAACATTTATGTCTTCTAGAATCTTATCATTAGCAACAAGCTTCTTAGAGAGATTATTGGTTATTTTATCCTGTTCTTCAATTAACTCTCGTAGCGAAGGTCGCTTGGAATTATTACCTGTATACTTACCTGCGTAAGTTGGTCGTGGTTGTAGGTCTTTTTCTTGGGTTGGTGCTGACTTGTGGACCACCAAGCTTGAATTTCTTGAAGTATTCATCGAATCTTGTAAAGCTTGTCGATCCTTCTTGAAGTTGACTTGTTCCTCAAGCCTGTTCAACAGCACGTCCATACTAGTTTATAGTTCTTTCAACTCTTCATCTCCTTGTACTTCTTCACTCTGACGACATTGTTGAGTGTTCTTCTGGGTCCAGCCTTGATTTTCAGATATCTTCTGCATAAGTGTATTGGCTTGTCTCATAGTGAGTGACAAGAATGATCCTTTAGCAGCTGCATCTAGATGCTCAGACGCTTTTTGATTTAATCCATGGTAAAAGCTTTGTAAGAGCATCCATTCTTTTATTCCATGGTGAGGGCAATCTGATATATATTCTTGCAAACGTTCCCATGCCTCTGGAATTGACTCGCCTTTCTGCTGCTGGAAATTGGTGATTTTTCCACGTAAAGCATTGGTTTTGCCTGTGGGGAAAAACTTTGATAGGAAGGTTGTAGTACATTCCTCCCATGTGTTGATTTCATTGGAGTAGAACCATTGTCTCGCCCTTCCCTTTAGTGAAAATGGGAATAAGCGGAGTAGGATCGTTTCCTTGGGAATGTCCTTGATGGAGATGGTGGTGCCTTTCTCCAAAAAGTTTTGGAGATGAGCGCTTGCATCTTCATGTACCTTTCCACTGAATAGATCAGCTTGCACCATGTTGATGAGGCTAGGCTTAAGCTCGAATTCATGATCGATTGTTGGTCCAATGCGAATGTTATTGATGTTTGGAGCAGAGAATTCCAACAACGTCTTCTCAGCCATGGCTTCAGAACTTGGTGTAAAGCTTCCTTGGTTGATTTGACTCAAATAATTGAAGTGTGGTGAATCACAATCAAACCTTCTAATACCCTGCAAGTAAGATAGACAAAAACAAACAAGGGTAATTCTGTTTAAGCAGAGGTGCCAAATTACAAAGTCTCATTAAAGTATCTAGCCATCGATTTTCAAAAGGTAGCCATCCAATCTTCCCCGGCAACGGCGCCAGAAATGCTTGTTGACATTTTTAACGCAACTTCCAAAGAATAGATCTAGAATCCATTCTAAGCAATGGCGCAAGAAATGTTGGTTGGTATAAGATAAGCCTACAGAAATATTATGGTAGATAATCCGCAAGCGCACGGATACCGGTGAGCATTTCACCCGGGGTGATGGGTTTTAAAATATCGTATCCACAGGGAAGATGGATGGATGTAACAACAGACATAGGGATGGCAATAGACTACTTTATGGACTTTGATGGAATGGCACATACTTTAACAGGGGTAAGCCAAATGATAAAGTAATGATAAATCAGACAGGCAGAGGCACATGTGGAGCATAGAACATACTATTCCTAGTCTAGATTAGAATTGGATTTACTTAAGAGGCACAATTCTATATAGCATACAAAGACTGAGTTATTCATCTATTCTAATGTAGCATATCATCACATATAGCATAGTCATGGATAAATGTGAACACCCCGAAGATTACCCAAGAAGATCAAGGACGAAACTTGATCCTCCTAAGAATCATTGTTCGACTAGTCTTATACTCGGGGGGTGGACTGCAAAGGACTCAATAGGCCTGTCACGCCCATGATCTACCACACGACCCGGAGTATAAGGTGAATCCGCAAGTAAATTATATCTAAGCACCATGCTTACATACTTTCTACTACCTAGCATACGCGCGTAATATACTAGGAGCTCTACGAATAAGTGCGTAGACTTATCATTAATCATGACTATATCAAATATACTGCTAGAATAAAGTAAGAACTTAGCAATTGCACACATAACATTGAAATAGCATAAAGTCATTGAGAAACAATATAAGAACTGAATCTTGATAACTTACAGATCTAGAACTGGAGCAAAGCTCAACTCTACTCGAATCTGACTCTCTATCTAGAACTAGGTTCTTGATCTAGAAATTAGATCTTGAACTATGAAGTAGCTATCCTATCTCTGATGTATCCTCTTCTTCTCCTATCTTGGCCTGATGATGATGATCTTCTGAGAGATGCATACCATGCCCTAGGGGGGTCTGGGGTTGCTTATATAGCCCGGAGGGATAATCCGTCGCCGTAGGATCAAACCGACCTAAACAAGTGGTTTAGATTAACCCTAAGAGGCGGTGGAGGAACCTTCCCGAAACAGGGCCTGATCGGGGCCAGGGGGAGCCCGATCGGCCTCCCTATAGGGCCGGTCGGCCTGGGCTGGGCCCCGGCTGGGCTCTGCCTGCGCGTGTGGGCCTCTTGTCCCTTCTAGATGCATATTTTCTTGGAGCCCACTTCGGTTGAGTTCAGGAGTCTTCTGGAGCCTTCTAGAATTCATTCTTTTCACATTTTCCTGAATAGTCCCTGAAAATATATAATTCACCAAAACTCGTGGAATTCATTAGTCCAAGGCCTTATACTACTGTTGATTTATCTTTTTGGTCCTTTTCCATGTATTGTTGATGCATAAAAATAAGAGTTAGTGAGCATCAACACTTGGCTAAGTGTGCAGGTACAGGTTGTGGTTTGACTCGTGTCGGTGCAGGTGAAGAACAAGCGCGAAAGGCCTTAGCCGTGGCGGCCTCCGGGTAATGGAGAGGCAAGTAGTCTTCGTTCGATGGACCCGATGGCCAATGGGGTCAAGTGCGAGCTGAGCGGTGCAAGACTGGCGGGCTGAAGTCGTGAACATGGGCCGGTGCAAGGTAGCGGATCGAGCCCGAAGCTTGCACGCGGGGTTTGTTGGTTTGCCCACAAAACTATCGGTGGATGGTTTCTTGGTTTGGGCCTCAAAACCAAGTCCGGAGGCCCGAGGCGACGGAGACAGTGATCCGGGAGCTTCGGGAAGCTTCGACCGCGGGGCTTGCGTTGATGCTAAGCAAGGCCGCGGTGGAAGCGTGTCCGCTCGATGAAGACTTGACCAAAATGCCCCTGAGGGGTTGTATCTTCATCTCAAGTTGTAGGGGTAGCATGGTCATTTACCTCCCTCCGATGGACTTCGTATAAATAGCGGAGAGGTGGATGGCATCTCTCTCTCTTGGACCCTAGGTTTTCCTCCCCCGGTAGATTGCTCTGAACTGCTTCTTTTCCCTCTGTATTCCTTAGGCTAGATTCTTGTATAGACTCTGACATCTGGATGTATGGAAGCATTCGGCGTTGCGGTGATCTCCTAGTCCTTTGTGATTTTCGTGTCATTTTCGGGGCTATTTTTGGAGAGTTTCGTTCTTCGCTCGATTCGTTGATTTGAGGGCGTTTTCCTTCGGATTTCTCTAAGGAGATCATGGGTGGATGCCTTGCGCATCTTTATGTGTGATCTTGACTCCTCAAACACCATGGAGAGCCTTCGATTCGTGAGTTTTTGGCCAGGGTTCGAGTTCTTGATGAATGTTCATGTGATCCGCGATTCCCGGCGATTTGGTGGCTTAGAGGTCGAGATTTTTGGGGTATAGCTTCCTCTTGTGTTGCTTATCATCTCCCCCAAATCTTGTCTCAAGAGCTTTTGTCGTTTGGGAGATCCGGTGATGGATTTGGAGGGTTGACTTCGCGGGGTCGTGCTGTTCCAGCTCTGTTCGTGAGCCGTGGACAATCCGCAGGACTGGGGCAGACAGTCCGCAGGACATCTGTTCATCGCAGTTCGTCACGTGTTCGTGCACGTTCGTGTTTCATTTTGTTTCAGGGCAAGGGTTTTGTTGCAAGCGGTTTGCGGATAGTTCGTGTGCTCCTCACGGACAGTCCGCGTGGCTGAGTTTTTGTCTGGGGTTGAGCTTGAGTTGTCTGGGGTTTCCAGCGAGTTGGACGGACGGTCCGCGCTGCCCTCACGGACAGTCTGCGACACTGGCGGACAGTCCGCGACACTGGTGGACAGTCTGCGACACTAGCGGACAGTCCGCAAGGCATAGCCGGACAGTCCGTATTTCCGGGTTTGTCCCTGGTAGCTCTGGTGCTTATTTTGGACAATCCGAGCCGTACTCGCGGACAATCCGCCGTACCCTAGCGGACGGTCCGCCCGTACTGCACGGACTGTCCGCGCCTGGCATTTCCAGATTGTGCCAAGTGCTTTGATTCTTGTCTAGTTGCTTCCGCTCTTTGCTTCTAGGCTTGTCTCTTGATCGTGTAGGCTTGTGTGTGCCTTGTTTGGAGCTTCCTTTGTGTGCGCGCGCATTTGGAATGGCAATCGGGGTATAGGCCGAGTTCGACCTTTGGGAAGAATTTTTATCCGCTCCCATTCACTCCCCCCCCCCCCCCCCGCCTCTCTGGTCGCCCTACTCAGTCCTTCAATTGGTATCAAAGCCGGTTACAGATCTTCTTGATTCTAACCAGTCTAAGATCCAAAGATGGGCGATTATGGCAAGGGGTCGGGTCCTCCGCAATTTGATGGCAAGAATTACCCGATGTGGGAGAGGCGTATGGGCGCGTTTTTGCGAGGGAATGGAACTCTTATCTGGGAGGTCACTCAGAATCCTCATTATGTCATCCCAGATAGTTTTCTGCTTCCAGGATCGCAGGACATGTGTGAGGCAACAGTAAGGCCGTTGATTACTTGTTCCGTGCTCTCTGTGCCTCGGAGTTCGAGCGAGTGTACGGAGAGAATGTGGCTGGAAAGATTTGGCTCAAGTTGAGAAATGCTCATATTGGCAATGCCCAAGTGCAAGCCCGTTTGTTTTCCACTTACCGGAGCGAGTACGACAACTTCACTCATCTCCCCGGTGAGTCGACCGATGCTACGTTTCAGCGCTTCACTAGCATAGTCAACAACATGAGGGCCAATGTGACAGTGCTCCCATACACAGATCATGATCAAGCTATCAAGCTTTTGCATGCCCTGGATAGGTCCGTGTGGAGCGCCAAGGTCGAGGCCATTGAGGAGTCAAGCGTGTATGATACGCTGACGCTGGACGAGCTGTTCTCCAAGCTCAGGTCTTCTGAGGTTGATCGTGGTTTGAGAGCCAAGAGCGAGAGCCCCACTGATTCTCATAGTTTGGCTCTTGTCTCCGGATCAGGGTCTAACGCTAACTCTGGTGGTTTCTCTTTGTCTTGTCTTGTGTCTTTGCCAGATGAGGACTTTGAGGTGCTGAGCAAGGACGATCTCGCTTTGTTGAGCAAGAGGTTTGGGTGGATGTACGAGAACCGCAAGAATGCAAGGCGGAGCTTGGGGATGTGCTATCGGTGCGGGAAGCACGGGCACTTCATCGCCGAATGCCCTGAAGCCATGGAGATCAAGAACGACTAGAAGGGCAAGCCCAAGCACGACTACAACAAGCATCGCTCCCGAAACGACTACAAGTACAAGCACAAGGACAAGGGCGAGAGAAGGCACAAGAAGAGTAGCGGGTACAAGAAGAAGACCGCTCGAGCGATGGTGGCCAGAGCGAGTGACATCGACTCGACATCAAGCGATGCTTCTTCCGACTCGAGCAGTGAGGAAGAGCAAGAGAAGCGCAAGGACAAGCGGCACACGGGCAAGAACTTCACCGGCCTAAGCTTCGTCGCACAAGGAGGTTTTTGCGGCATGGTGCATTAAAAGAAGGGTGGGAGGCACAGCTCGGATTCGAACTCTGACTCCGTGGAAGACGTACGACAAGATCCCAACTTCTTGCTAGAGGAGAATGCTAGGCTGAATGAGTTGCTTGATAACCGTGATGATGTGCTTAGAAAGACCAACAAAGAGAAAAGGGAATTAAGGTCTTTGTTGGGTGATGCTAAGGATAAGATAGCTGAGCTTGAATCCTTGCTTGTGGATGCTAGAAATGAGATAGGATCTTTGAAATCTGCTCCTGTGGTGTCTGATGAGATTGACTGTGGTGATTGCTCAGTTTTTCTTGTTGGTTTGACTGCTCTCAAGGAGAAACATGCCTCTACTCTTGAGGAACTAGATGTGGTTAGGATTGAGTGTGATGAATTGAAGTCTAGGCCAGCTTTGTTAGGAGCTTGTACCTCATGTCCTATTTTGCATGCTAGGCTAGATGAATCTCACACTAAAATTGTTTCTCTTGAGGCGGCATTAAAAGCTCCTCTTCCTACATCATGTTCAACCTGTGAAATGCATGCTTTGAAAAACATGGAACTTGCACACAATGTTGACCGTTTGTAGGATGAAAATGATGAGCTTAGGAAATTGATGAGTTGGTTGTCTGGGCATGAGCCACAATTGAGTTTGATGTTGGCTCAGTTCAAGAGGTTTGATGGTCAGGCGTTGGGGGCTGAGAAGAGTGGTGAGGGAGAAGTGAAAGTTGGAGAGATCCCTACTCAACCACACACCATACCCATGAACAAATATGCACCCAAGCCAAACCACCTCAGGAACAAGCTTGATACAACTCCAGACCCACTAGTGTTCCCCAGAAAACAGAAAATTACCAGAAACCCATCAAGTTTGTGAGCAACTTGGGTAATGTCTTTGAGGGGAAGTCAGGAGAGAAAGCTGTTGAGAAGCCCACATAAAAGCCACCGCCTAAGCCACAGCTGATCCGCTTCCATTGTCAGTATTGTGGGAGGGATGGGCATAAGGATGAGTTCTGTTTCAGGAGGAAGAGAGATGAGAGGTTTGCTAGGGAGATGGCAAACAAGGATAGGTACCACCTTGCTCGTGGTGTGACTGAGCCTCGTAGAGGGCCTCTACCTAGGGGTGAGGTGTATGTGCGTACAGTTCCCACTCGTGGAGGTGGAGGTGGAGGTGTGCTTCCTCAGAGAGATAGGCGTGTTGGGTTTGGGCGTGGTGAATTGGCTCGGCGTGCTCCTTCTCGTGACCGTTACGAGTTTGGGAGCTACGATCGGAGCTTTGGGTCTCAGATGGACTACGGGCCACATTTTCCCCCTCGTGGTGCGCGTACTCCTCCAGTGAGACGTGACAGGTCGTTTGGTGGTAGGCGTGAGAGGGATCCGCCTATAGGTTTTGGTAGGATGGATTTTGCTAACCCTTCTTTTGAGCAAATGGCTCGACACTGGTTTGACCCTTTTGGTACTAACCCCAGTGTTGAGTCACTTGCTCATTCTCGTCCTCGTTTTTGATTGTAGGTGGGAGGCTTGGAGAACTTTTGGTTGATCGACTCCGGTTGCTCACGACACATGACCGCAGATCGTGGGTGGTTCTCCAGCCTCACCCCGGTGAGTACGAGGGAGTACATCACTTTCGGGGACAATGGGAGAGGACGAGTGCTTGCTGAAGGTATGGTGAAGGTGAGTAGCAAGGTGACCTTAAGAAGTGTGGCCATGGTCAAGTCACTTGGTTTTAACCTGTTGTCAGTATCTCAGTTACTGGACGAAGGTTTTTAGGTTCGTTTTAAGTCGGGTGCTTCTCGTGTGCTTGATTCTCGAGGCGATCTTGTCTGTACGATCGTCCCCGAGGGTCAAATCTCCCATGCCAATTTTTCCCAGTCTGTTGGTCCTCCTCGATGCCTTGTTGCTGGCGTTTCGGCCGAGCTTTGGAAATGGCATAGGAGGTTTGGACACTTGAGCTTTGAGTTGCTTTCCCGCTTGAGTGGTCTTGATCTTGTCTGAGGATTGCCTAAGTTGAAATTCGAGAAGGATTTGGTTTGTGCTTCTTGTCGGCATGGAAAGATGGTTGCTGCTTCTCACGCCCCTCTGACTGCTGTCATGACCGAGCGACCTTGTAAGCTGTTGCACATGGATTTGGTTGGGCCTGCTCGTGTTCGCTCTGCGGGTGAGAAGTGGTATGTTCTTGTGGTTGTTGATGATTATTCGAGGTACTCTTGGGTTTTCTTTTTGGAGGATAAGAGTGAGACATTTGGCTTTGTTCGGGACTTGATCTTGAGGTTGAAGAATGAGAGACATGGTGATGCCATTCGAGCTATACGTAGTGACAATGGCACGGAGTTTAAGAACTCTCATTTTGATGCCTTTTGCAGTGATCTTGGTCTCGATCATCAGTACTCTTCTCCATACGTCGCTTGCCAGAATGGCGTAGTGGAGAGGAAGAACCGGACCCTTTGTGAGATGGCCAGGACGATGCTCGATGAGCATAGGACTCCTAGGCGTTTCTGGGCCGAGGCAGTCAATACCGCTTTCTATGTCTCAAATCGCATCTTCCTTCGTGCCTTTAAGAAGAAGACCTCTTATGAGCTGATGCATGGACGACAACCCAAGGTGAGTCATTTTAGAGCATTTGGTTGCAAGTGTTTCATTCTGAAGAAGGGAAAGTTGGATAAGTTTGAGTCTAGATGTTCGGATGGTATTTTACTTGGTTATGCGATTCACTCTAGAGCATATCATGTGCTCAACCTTGATACTAACCGAATCATGGAGACTTGCGAGGTAACCTTCGACGAGACAAAGCCATGTAGCTCTTCTGCTTTTGAGTGTGCAGGTGACGAGGAAATTGGAGCTAGGATCTTTGAGGATGAGAAGGATGGAGATGGAGATGACGACGATGATGGTTCTGATGCTCCCATGGTTGATCATGTACACGCTACTTCCACTACTACGATGACGATCAAGGATGGACCATCCCCTACACCCACTACGACTGAGGCTGTTCGAGTGGAGGCTGCTGCTGAGGGGAAGATTGTGTCCAGGCGAGAGGCTCCCAGGCGTGTACAAGTGGATCACCCACCGACGACGATCATTGGTGACCTTTATGAACGCACTACAAGGTCGAGGTCAAGGAACACTTCTCATTTCGCTCACTCTGCTTTTGTTGCGTCATTTGAGCCCAAAGATATTCGACACACTATGTCTGACGAGAATTGGGTGAATTCCATGCATGAGGAGTTGGAGAATTTTGAGAGAAACCAAGTCTGGGTGTTAGTCGATCCACCACCAAATTGTCGTCCCATAGGTACCAAGTGGGTGTGGAAGAACAAAGAGGGTGAGAATGGGATGGTTGTGAGAACCAAGTCGAGGTTGGTGGCTCAAGGGTTCAACAAGAAAGAGGGCATAGATTATGAGGAGACATTTGCACCTGTGGCCCGTTTGGAGGCAATTAGGATCCTTCTAGCCTTTGCCGTGGCTAAAGGGTTCAAGTTGTACCAAATGGATATCAAGAGTGCTTTTTTGAATGGGGTGATAGAGGAAGAAGTGTATGTGAGGCAACCCCCGGGGTTTGAGAGTGAAAAATACCCACACCGTGTATACGAACTCCAGAGAGCGCTCTATGGGTTGAAACAGGCACCTAGAGCTTGGTATAGCAAGTTGAGAGAGTTTTTGCTGAGTAAGGGGTTTGTGATGGGCACAGTTGATAAGTGTGACGCCATAGGTTTTCATTAGAGTTATTTGACGCTAATGACCGAGTCAATCAAGTCAAACTTGGTCGACCTGGGTCATCACCTAGAAAACCTAGCCAACAATCCCTAATGATCTAGTCAAACAAGTTGACTTTGGTCAAGCAATGGTCAACCTGGGTCATCACCTCGAAAACCTAACCAACAACCCCTAATGGTCAACCCTTGGTCAAAGCTTGGTCAAACCCTAGCTAAAACCCTAGTCAAATCCTTTGACCCTCCTAGTCACCTTAGAACTTTTGCCGTGTTCTGCATATTTCACCTAAACACTTCAAATTCTCCCAATATAAAAGTTGTCCAGTTTTTTGAGGGACACAACTTTCATGTTGAGTGGCATTGCCAATTCGAAGTGGAAAGTGGTGAAAAATCTTGGTCGACGCTTGCAGGCACTATTCACCGGTGCCCAGAAAATCTGCATCTTGGCATGCAGTGCATGCGAAATCCGTTGCTCAAAACCCCATAGAGCCTTTGTAGAAGTTGTAGCGGGTTCTGAACTCTACAACTTTGCTCATTACCGTTTGGTGCACTTTAGTTCGAATTTTGGGAGAAAAGGCGTGGTCAACAGTGCTACACCGAAATGTTTTCAGCCGGAACGCGCCAGCGCGCGCGACGTCGCGTGGGCGCCACGTCGGCCGCCACCGTACCTCGCCATACGCGCACGCCGAGGCCGGCCAGCGTCCAGGGGTCCGCACGCCGCGCTGAACTGCTCCTGTGCATGACGTCTGTAGGTCCCCTGGCCGGGCCACGCTGCGCTCGCACACCCGCCGCGCCCGCCGCCCGCCGCCTGCCATTGGGCCGCCGTTGACGCACGTCGCCAGCGCCCTTGCGCCCATACCGCGACCCACTGCTTCGACGACCTTCGTGACCCCTTCCCCACGGCGCGCTCAACTATTTAAACTCGCTGCCCTTCCTCGCGCAAGAGCACCGAGCTCCGCCGCGGCCACCATTGCCGCCGCCGACGAGCTCCCTGCTCCGCTCGATTCCAGAGCCGACCGACCACCCTAGAGTCTTCCCTAGGACACCCTAGAGCCTGCACGCTCATTTGTTTCCCTGAACCGCCTCGCACTTCGCCGGATTTTGAGCAACCACGGCCGCCGCCGCCGGGCTCTGCCGTACCCACTCGCCGGCGACCTCCCCGACCAATCCACCACCACGAATCGGCGTGTGGTGAGCTCAATCGCACTTGTGTGCCATTTGTTGCGAAGCTCCGGCCCTACCTCGCCGGCGGCGAGCTTGCCCCGCCGCCGGAGGGCACGAGTGTGAGGGATGTTTCCCCTGAGGACCTGTTTGTTAGAGTCGAGGGTATTTTTGTGAAGCCCAAAAGTTTCTAGGGACCTGTGTGTAAAGAGATTCTTCCTTTAATTGTATTTTGGCCAGTGGCTTGTAAAATCCGAAGAAATTCAAGGAAAAATCAGAAAAATGCAAAACCAATTTTGCGGGTTTCCCTTTGAAGAACTCTACAACTTTTGTAAAGCATGACCATACTTTTGTGTGATAATGTTTGCATGAAAAATTGAAAACTGTTTACCCTAGATCTGTTGTAGTTCAAAATCTACATGTGTTCATGAGCTGATTTTTGGATATGTTGTGAGTATTGCCATTTGTAGGCCCCACACCAAAATTTGCACAAAGTTGCTGAGTAAATTTTTTAATATGATTTATTTTGTATTTATGATGAATCCGTCCAAATGATTTTTGTAGCAAATATAAATAGATTTTTGTGCTCAACTTTTGCATGTGATCTTGTTATGCCTAAATGCATCTCTGGTGAATTTACCATGATTTTATATCTGATATAAATATTTATTCTTGTTTTATGCTTAGTTTTAAATGTAATTGCATATCTCATGATCTATAATAGCTCTTGATGTGTTTATTAGTTTCCTAGCCTTGTTTTAGTTCAGAGATGGTGTAGGAGAAAGTTTAGATCCAGAAGTGATGTATTTATTTTTGTATGCATTTATCTCGTTTTTGGTAGCTAGAAATGGTGTTTGTGGTATATTTATTTTTCATAGCTCAAATAATTGTGCTTGCTGGTTCAGTGGCTTGAAGTAGAGTTGTGAGATCAGTGAGCACCATCCATGGCTTGTTATAAATTATTTTGGTGAATAAAAATGGAGAAGCCTTTTTAAGCTCAATAATAAGTTTAATTGGAAAACCATTCCTTTTATCTTTTTGAACCCTATGAGTGTGTTGTCAAAATGAATTAGGAGCTGAAAACCACCTCCTTGCTATTTGTGCAAATAAATAAATAAATTATTTAAATATGTACACAATCACTATAAAGAGAAGAATAAATAAAGCCCTTCATAATAATCTTTAAAAGGAAAAGTGAGGAATATGTTTTTGTCAAGGTGAATATGGTCAACCATGTGCTCATTGTTGTCTTTTGTTGCTGTTTTTAATTAAATTAATTTAATTTCACCACTAATTATTGCATATGCGTCCTCCGTGTAGAAGTTCCCGATAATAGCTACACGCTCGTACCGGCTGACAAGGACGAGGGAGCAGGAGGAGAAGTGCACTACGTGTCCGTAGATCAAGACCCGGACCAAAGTCCGGAAGTTTGTTTGACTGCTTGTGCTGACGAAGGCTAGCCCCGGTTTAAACATTAACCTGTGTGTTTCTTTTAAGCTTCTGAATTTATCATTGCTTATCTATGTGCATTTACGTTCAGGAGTTGAATTGAAACCCTAGTTGCATGATCCTTAAGTACCTATGATCTTTTACTAGTATGCTAGGTCGCTAGTTGCTATGCTCTAAGGATCTGGTACAAGTCGAGTGATGTTCGTCACTCGCGAGAATAGGATCTCCTTTATGGAATCACCATATTTATTAATGGGTTGCTCATGTGGTAAGAGCATGGGATTTGGGCTCCGGTCCAGTGGCTTCGTTGGTTAAGTGTTTGAACGTACTAAGCACTTGTCGGAAATGGGCACGGTAAGCCTAGTACCTAAATGAGGCGGTGCGGGAACTTTGCGCTACTAATCTTAGGGTTGCGGCCCCGGGCTCGCCACCTGAGTGCATGCGTGAGGCTGGGTGACCTTGGTGGCGTAGCCCAGTAAACCTTGTACTTAAGACTGTAACATCTGATCCCAATCTGAGGAATGACGGGAACCGCCTGGTTGGAGCACTCTTAGTGAGGGCACCTCCCGTGTCTTTAGGTCCACCTTGCAAGGTTTAAATCAATTGATTGTCGGCCTCTCACCGTTATCTGAGACTACTTAATCTGCTGGCCATGATATCCCTTTATGATGGAACTTTGTGAATATTGTTATTTAATTAATTGTATTGTACAACTTATGATTGCAATAGTTGCTTATCTAGTAATGATTACTTCTACTAGAACTTGAGCTAAAATGTGAAAGTAAGGATTCACTACTTAGTAGCTTCTTGGCAAAACCAACCCACTAGCCAAAAGCCTTGCATGATTAGAGGTAAAGTCTTTTATTTTAGATGGGTAAGCCTTGCTGAGTATTAGTATACTCAGCCTTGCTTTTTAAATGTTGTTTCTAGGTAATGCATGTGATGTGTGGCCTGGAGAGATTCCACCTGGCTGGGAGCTGGAATGGGTGGATGATGATGAGTGATTGTATCATGGACGGCCTCCTATGATACTTGTCGTACCGCTTAGTTATTTCCGCTGTTTTAATAAAATCTGAACCATTTACTTTCTTGTCAAGAACCATGGTTTGTAATAATGGACCCTACGGGGAAGAATTGTTTTAATTTGTAAGGCACTCTGGACTCTCCTTCGTGGGAGTTTTAATGTATACGTTTCGATCCTCTATGTGTGATTCAAGTGATTTACTGGGCCTTGACCCGGCAACACTCAACGGGATGATTCTTTATTATCGCTTAATGACCAAATGGAGTGGTTTAGGCGATAGTACGGAATTATCTCGGATGGGGTTGTCACAGTTGGCATCAGAGCATCCGTATGCACCAGAGTGATTAGATTAATACTAATCACATGATTTACAATAAAACTTGCCAAGATTGGTTGGATTTTGAAAATACATTGGATAGTTAAGGATGATCTAGATCGAGAGGCCCTAGAGGGAATTTTGGGTTCTTTAAGGTGGCATAAGAATCTATGGTTTACTTTGCTAACTTCCAGCACTTTACTTTATGTCAGACTTACTTTCTTGCACAACCAAACTAGATGAAGCCATGTGTTTTATACGTGTGCTGTGCCGCATCACGGGAATGCGAGGGTTGATGGAGTGATCTATTCCACGGATCCCATCTTCTTGTCTGGTTGCTCACGTGTCTTATACATGCGCTTTCCGTATGAAAGTCATACGAAGGATGACATGCTCTATTCAAGATGAACATGTCATGGGTTGTGATGTCGCCACGTTTTGCCATACGTGTGCATTCCGCATTGCGATTATGCGAGGCAAGGATACACTCCATTCAAACGGAGGGTGTCCGAGGTTGGACGCTGTCCATGCAGCGGCTTGATGCATGGATACCATTTCTATAGTGAACGGTAATGTATGTGGACGCTTCCGTGACGTGCTGGCACGGAAGGTTCTTTTCTGCAGATACACTAACCACGTTAGTGCGATCGCTTTGAACGATGAGTAGCTCCGACTAGTTATTATAGGGAGAGTCGATTATAAGCTTGCCACCGGCACTAACTACGTCTTTTGAGTTCCATGTGTGTGAGGTCGTTTAAGATGTGTGCATCATGTTAAAATCTTGTCAAACCTAAAAATTGTTGTTGCATGTTGGTGTTATGCTTCCTAGGGTGATTGCTTGATCTTAGACAAGGTTATCCTCTCATTTTGATCTTAGGTAGTTTCTGCCAGATTTTGTTGCTGTCAGTTCATGAATTTTTTTTGAGCCAAATCTATGATGAATCTGACTAGCCACCCTTTATGAAAGTTGTTTCTTATCAAATTTAGCATTTTCTGTGAATTTCTCATGATTTTAGGAATTTTCAATCTGGAGTTATGATCAGATTAGCAAGTCTCTGTCCTGCTGTTTTTCTGGGTAACCTTCCTCTGAAAATGGAATTTTTCGAGCATGTTCCCCACTAATCTAGATCTACCTTTGAATACCAAAAATGTGCATATTTATATCACTGAGTTGCTGGTAAAATTTGGGAATTTTTGGGGCTCTGGTGTTTGAGTTGGGAATTTTTGTTCACAACCGCCAGAATAAGACCCCCGTACCAAATTCTTCCAAACGTGATAACCTTAGCTTTTGATTCCAAGCTGGATATCAAGTTGCTCGAAACCCTTGCATTGGTATGCACATTGGAGTCATGAATCCTTGCAGTCTTGAGCTGAGCGCACGAAAATCTTAGTTCTAGAATATTGCGGTTACCCCGAGTCGAACTTTTGTTCCAATTGGGTTTTTTTCGTCGTACATGTTCTGCTTGTGAGAACAAACTTATGAATGTGTATTTAATGGAAGCTCAATCTTTCAGATGGTGGGACCAACACGCAGCTCCCCGAGTGGTTTTGGTGCGTCGAGTAGTGGTAGCGACCTACCACCACCACCACCCAGGACGATTGTAGAGGCATTCATGGCGGCTCAAACGGGAGTGTTGTGCCAAATCCTCCAGACGCAGCAGCAGCTTGCCCAGGGGCTGCAGCAGCAACCTCCCCATGGTGCCAATCCAGATGGACCAAATTTGGTCACTCAGACCATGAACTCCGCCGGAAAAGATCCAGAGAAACCTCGACCCTATGAGTCTTGCTCATCCCGAGTACCTGCTCAGGCTGATATAGACACCATTGCTGGTGCAATCGAGATGTTAGAAGAACAAAATGCGGTGTTAAGTCAGATCGTGGACAATATCCTCCAGGATCGTTATCAGGGGCTATCTCAAACTAGTTTAACTAACGGTCTCTCTCAGGCATTATTTACGTCTATGGTTGAGCAGGCCCGTTTATGCAATTTGTTGGTGGATCATATGAATCAGAATCAACTCAGCACCTCCGACTCTCTACTACCACCATCGAAGTTGCCAATGGACCTTACGAAGGAAGAAGGGAAAAGCCGGAGCCACAAGCGAGCATTCCGCGAAATGGATTTGAGTGAGTGGGAAATTACCTACAAGGAATTTTTTCCTCGCAAGGGTAAACAAAGTGACGACATCGGCAAGATCGACCAACTCGTCGAAAGTGAAACTCACTCTCAAGCCGAGATATTAGAGGATCGAATGAGAAAGAGCCTTTACCCATATCTCTAGCTTTGTTTGAAATGCCGAGACCGAAATCATCTCCTTCAATCTTGCCCTTCGAGTGCTTGGATTGACCCGAGGGACTGGAACATCTTGTCATGTCGAGGAAGACGAATTGGGCTTAGTAAGGACTTCCTAAAGTCTAGAGACTCACTTCAACAGTTGATGGATCATCTTGCCGATGGGTGTCCTCAGCCCCCAAGTCAATGACAGGCCCATCAACAAGCTTCCAAGTCCAAAGAACTTCCACCCCACATTTGCTATAATTGTACACAACTCGGGCATTATGCCAATAAATGCCCGAACCCTAGGCAGAACAAGCCCCATCCGCAGAGGCAAGGCTCCGGAGCAAATAAGGATAATCATGACAAGAGGCCAAATATTCAAGTGAAGCAAGGCCAGCTTAACTTCATGGGTATCGTTTCTACTCAAGAATACCTCTCCCTATGACTTGCCATCATTTATTGTTTTGTGAACAACCCACCGTGGACTTCTGAGGGTGGAACCCTTGATCCCTCCTTATACCTTATTGCCTTTCAAAAATAAATTCAGAAATCTTAGTAAACAAATTTAGCAACTATTTGTTTACTAGCCTTCCTTTTCTTTATAGAAATCTCTATGGAACTTTTCAACTTGGTCTCTTAAAGTTCTCTTAGCTTCAAATCAAATCAACCGGCTAAGTGGAAGAGGTAGGAGCAGAGTTTTCGTGAGCAATCAAGGTTCTCTAAAAGTCAAGGCATGAGAGTCCTTCATCGCTTATCAATCCATGATCCGTTGATCATACCCTCCAAATCCTAGGAATCATGAAACAAGCAAACGAGGGATCGGTAGAATCTTTTGCTAAATTCTCCTCGTTGCGATCTCGAGCCTAGAGGGTGGATACCCAGAGCTCTTCTCATTGTTCCCACCATCATGGTCAGTTCTTCAGACCGTTGGACCCCATCCTTTTCAGTGCCACGACTGTACGACGTTGTGGCGTCGCTCTGCCATCTCTTTCCCGCGGCTACGATCACGTCGCCGAGACCTCACGGGCCGACCATTATCGAGCCCCGTGCTGCCACCACCGGATCGCTTCGCCGGCCCCTACCTCAAATGGTTTTGGATGACCGTTGCAGCCCCGTTGCGACCTTAAAAGGGAAGGCCCTCAGTCGATACTGCCATTACCAAGTCTTGCCTCCTTTTGAGCTCGACATCACCATTGCTCTTTGTTCTCCCACCGGCTAGTTTTTGGCCAACCCGCCACAAGCCCATCCCTGTCGCCTACTCCGCTCCATGTCGAGCAAGCTGTCCCTCTGTCTACGTCGACAACGTCCAGAAGAAGCTCGCAAGAAGACCAGAGGAGAACCCCAGCCTGCATCGCCAACCATGGCTCCTTTCCTGGAAGTGTTCGAGTCGCTTCGCTGGACGCTGGTAGGAATGTACCTCTGCATCGCAGGCGGAATCTGTCTGCTCTTAGCTTTTCATGTGCACATTCATCGCCCGCTTCCTCATGAGCTGCGTTAAGGCAGTGAGGGGAGCACCATGTATCTTTTGTCCTATCTGAATTCTCGATGTTGAGAAGTGTAAGAGAATATGTCTTCCCCCCTTTGTAACCCTCGTCTTGTTAGAAGGAATCGCCCTAATCTTGTTGTCGAATCTCGGGACGAGATTCTTTTTAAGGGGGGTAGGCTGTGACGCCCTAGGTTTTCATTAGGGTTATTTGACGCTAATGACCGAGTCAATCAAGTCAAACACGTGGACTTTGGTCAAACTTGGTCGACCTGGGTCATCACCTAGAAAACCTAGCCAACAATCCCTAATGATCTAGTCAAACAAGTTGACTTTGGTCAAGCAATGGTCAACCTGGGTCATCACCTCGAAAACCTAACCAACAACCCCTAATGGTCAACCCTTGGTCAAAGCTTGGTCAAACCCTAGCTAAAACCCTAGTCAAATCCTTTGACCCTCCTAGTCACTCTAGAACTTTTGCCGCGTTCTCCAAATTTCACCTAAACACTTCAAATTCTCCCAATATAAAAGTTGTCCAGTTTTTCGAGAGACACAACTTTCATGTTGAGTGGCATTGCCAATTCGAAGTGGAAAGTGGTGAAAAATCTTGGTCAACGCTTGCAGGCACTATTCACTGGTGCCTAGAAAATTTGCATCTTGGCATGCAGTGCATGCGAAATCCGTTGCTCAAAACCCCTTAGAGCCTTTGTAGAAGTTGTAGAGGATTCTGAACTCTACAACTTTGCTTATTACCGTTTGGTGCACTTTAGTTCGAATTTTGGGAGAAAAGGCGTGGTCAACAGTGCTACACCGAAATGTTTTCAGCCGGAACGTGCCAGCGCGCGTGACGTCACGTGGGCGCCACGTCGGCCGCCACCGTACCTCGCCGTACGCGCACGTCGAGGCCGGCCGGCGTCCAGCAGTCCGCGCGCCGCGCTGAACTGCTCCTATGCATGACGTCTGTAGGTCCCCTGGTCAGGCCACGCGGAGCTCGCACACCGGCCGCGCCCGCCGCCCGCCACCCGCCATTGGGCCGCCGTCGACGCACGTCGCCACCGCCCTTGCGCCCATACCGCGACCCACTGCTTCGACGACCTTCGTGACCCCTTCCCCACGGCCGCTCATCTATTTAAACTCGCTGCCCTTCCTCGCGCGAGATTACCGAGCTCCGCCGCGGCCACCATTGCCGCCGCCGACGAGCTCCCTGCTCCGCTCGATTCCAGAGCCGACCGACCACCCTAGAGTCTTCCCTAGGACACCCTAGAGCCAGCACGCTCATTTGTTTCCCTGAACTGCCTCGCACTTCACCGGATTTTGAGTAACCGCGGCGGCCGCCGCCGGGCTCCGCCGTACCCACTCGCCGGCAACCTCCCCGACCGATCCACCACCACGAATCGGCATGTGGTGAGCTCAATCGCACTTGTGTGCCATTTGTTGCGAAGCTCCGGCCCTACCTCACCGGCGGCGAGCTTGCCCCGCCGCCGGAGGGCACGAGTGTGAGGGTTGTTTCCCCTGAGGGCCTGTTTGTTAGAGTCGAGGGTATTTTTGTGAAGCCCAAAAGTTTCTAGGGACCTGTGTGTAAAGAGATTCTTCCTTTAATTGTATTTTGGCCAGTGACTTGTAAAATCCGTAGAAATTCAAGAAAAATCAGAAAACTGCAAAACCAATTTTGTGGGTTTCCTTGTGAAGAACTCTACAACTTTTGTAAAGCATGACCATACTTTTGTGTGATAATGTTTGCATGAAAAATTGAAAACAGTTTACCCTAGATCTGTTGTAGTTCAAAATCTACATGTGTTCATGAGCTGATTTTTGGATATGTTGTGAGTAATGCCATTTGTAGGCCCCACACCAAAATTTGCACAAAGTTGCTAAGTAAATTTTTTAATATGATTTATTTTGTATTTATGATGAATCTGCGCAAATGATTTTTTTAGCAAAATATAAATAGATTTTTGTGCTCAACTTTTGCATGTGATCTTGTTATGCCTAAATGCATCTCTGGTTAATTTACCATGATTTTATATCTGCTATAAATATTTATTCTTGTTTTATGCTTAGTTTTAAAAGTAATTGCATATCTCATGATTTATAATAGCTCTTGATGTGTTTGTTGGTTTCCTAGCCTTGTTTTAGTTCAGAGATGGTGTAGGAGAAAGTTTAGATCCAGAAGTGATGTATTTATTTTTGTATGCATTTATCTCGTTTTTGGTAGCTAGAAATGGTGTTTGTGGTATATTTGTTTTTCATAGCTCAAATAATTGTGCTTGCTGGTTCAGTGGCTTAAAGTAGAGTTGTGAGATCAGTGAGCACCATCCATGGCTTGTTATAAATTATTTTGGTGAATAAAAATGGAGAAGCCATTTTAAGCTCAATAATAAGTTTAATTGGAAAACCATTCCTTTTGTCTTTTTGAACCCTATGAGTGTGTTGTGAAAATGAATTAGGAGCTGAAAACCACCTCCTTGCTGTTTGTGCAAATAAATAAATTATTTATTTAAAAATGTACACAATCACTATAAAGAGAAGAATAAATAAAGCCCTTCATAATAATCTTTAAAAGGAAAAGTGAGGAATATGTTTTTGTCAAGGTGAATATGGTCAACCATGTGCTCATTGTTGTCTTTTGTTGCTGTTTTTAATTAAATTAATTTAATTTCACCACTAATTATTGCATATGCATCCTCCGTGTAGAAGTTCCCGATGGTAGCTACACGCTCGTACCGGCTGACGAGGACGAGGGAGCAGGAGGAGAAGTGCACTACGTGTCCGTAGATCAAGACCTGGACCAAAGTCCAGAAGTTTGTTTGACTGCTTGTGCTAACGAAGGCTAGCCCCGGTTTAAACATTAACCTATGTGTTTCTTTTAAGCTTCTGAATTTATCATTGCTTATCTATGTGCATTTACGTTCAGGAGTTGAATTAAAACCCTAGTTGCATGATCCTTAAGTACCTATGATCTTTTACTAGTATGCTAGGTTGCTAGTTGCTATGCTCTAAGGATCCGGTACAAGTCGAGTGATGTTCGTCAATCGCGAGAATAGGATCTCCTTTATGGAATCACCATATTTATTAATGGATTGCTCATGTGGTAAGAGCATGGGATTTGGGCTCCGGTCCAGTGGCTTCGTTGGTTAAGTGTTTGAACGTACTAAGCACTTGTCGGAAATGGGCACGGAAAGCCTAGTACCTAAATGAGGCGGTGCGGGAACTTTGCGCTACTAATCTTAGGGTTGCGGCCCCGGGCTCGCCACCTGAGTGCATGCGTGAGGCTGGGTGACCTTGGTGGCGTAGCCCAGTAAACCTTGTACTTAAGACTGTAACATCTGATCCCAATCCGAGGAATGACGGGAACCGCCTGGTTGGAGCACTCTTAGTGAGGGCACCTCCCATGTGTTTAGGTCCACCTTGCAAGGTTTAAATCAATCGATTGTCGGCCTCTTACCGTTATCTGAGACTACTTAATCTACTGGCCATGATATCCCTTTATGATGGAACTTTGTGAATATTGTTATTTGATTAATTGTATTGTACAACTTATGATTGCAATAGTTGCTTATCTAGTAATGATTACTTCTACTAGAACTTGAGCTAAAATGTGAAAGTAAGGATTCACTACTTAGTAGCTTTTTGGCAAAACAAACCCACTAGCCAAAAGCCTTGCATGATTAGAGGTAAAGTCTTTTATTTTAGACGGGTAAGCCTTGCTGAGTATTAGTATACTCAGCCTTGCTTATTAAATGTTGTTTCCAGGTAATGCATGTGATGTGTGGCCTGGAGAGATTCCACCCGGCTGGGAGCTAGAATGGGTGGATGATGACGAGTGATTGTATCATGGACCGCCTCCTATGATACTTGTCGTACCGCTTAGTTATTTCCGCTATTTTAATAAACTCTGAACCATTTACTTTCTTGTCAAGAACCATGGTTTGTAATAATGGACCCTACGGGGAAGAATTGTTTTAATTTGTAAGGCACTCTGGACTCTCCTTCGTGGGAGTTTTAATGTATACGTTTCGATCCTCTATGTGTGATTCAAGTGATTTACCGGGCCTTGACCCGGCAACACTCAACGGGATGATTCTTTATTATCGCTTAATGACCAAATGGAGTGGTTTAGGTGATAGTACGGAATTATCTCGGATGGGGTTGTCACAATAAGACCCTGTTTCTCCTTAAGCATGGGAATGACCTTTTGATTGTTCAGATATACGTGGATGACATAATCTTTGGTGGCTATTCTCATGATCTTGTTGCCAGATTTGCAGATGGCATGAGCAGGGAATTTGAGATGTTAATGATGGGCGAGCTGCAGTTTTTCTTCGGACTCCAGATCAAGCAGTGCAAGGACGGGACGTTTGTACATCAGGCGAAGTACACCAGGGACATGGTGAAGAAGTTTGGCATGAACGACTCCAAGCCGCTGACTACACTGATGAGTACCACTACAGCTTTAGACGCGGATGAGGATGGTGAACCCGTGGACGAGAAGGAGTACCGGAGCATGATCGGTTTCCTCCTCTACTTGACGACGACGAGGCCGGACATATAGTTCAGTGTGTGTCTGTGCGCTCGTTTTCAGGCTTCACCGAGGACTTCACATCGGCAAGCCGTCAAGCGGATTTTCAGGTACTTGAACTACACTCCTGAGTTTGGTCTTTGGTATTCTGCCTCCTCGACATTCAGACTTCACGGGTACTCCGATGCTGATTTTGCTGGGTGTCGATTGGACCGCAAGTCTACCTCTGGGTGTTGTCAGTTCCTTGGTTCTTCTTTGGTCTCTTGGTCATCTCTCAAGAAATCCAGTGTAGCCCAGTCCACTACAGAGGCCGAGTATGTAGCTGCTGCTAGTTGTTGTTCCCAGCTGCTTTGGATGACCTATACCATGAGTGATTTTTGTGAGGAGCGCTCCCAGGTTCCACTTTTATGTGATAGCACCAGTGCCATAAGTGTAGCCAAAAACCCTGTCCTCCACTCCAAAATGAAACACATAGAAGTGAGGTACCACTTTCTGAGGGACAATGTTGAGAAGGGAAACATATCTTTGTCCTATGTCTCTACCGAAGATCAGCTAGCCGACATTTTCACCAAATCGCTTGATCAAGTCACGTTCACTCGCTAGCGGGGTGAACTTGGGGTGTGCTTTCCTTTCTAGCTAGGTCTTGGAGATTCTCATGTATATATGTGTCATATGTTCATTTTGTTGCATTGCATTCATGCATTTTACCTTCTGTACAAAACCAAGTAGGATAGCCATCTTTGGATCACTTGTACTAGGAATGAGCTTCTCTTATATACATTGATCACTGATGAGCCATATGTATGATATGTGCATGTTTGGTAAATTGTGGATGTGAATGCTATGCTCTTGATGGTTTTGCCATATACTTATGTTGAGATAGCTTTCTTTTGATGAAAATGCTAAAATTGTGTCTCTCATGATTAGATGCTTGTCTATGCTCAATTTGTGCTTAAATGCCTATATCATGTTTAGTTTGTGCTTGAGGATCATATTCTTTTTACTTGGGGTCAAAGACCTTTTTGTCATTGTAAATGTTTAGCCCATTTGCTTGCTTGGGGAGGAGCATAAGCTTCTTTTTGCCGCAAAGGCACTTCATGCACCATGTTTAAACTTGAAAATGAAATTGGTGTATGAATTTCCTTATGCTTGAAAAATGAGCTCCTAATCATGTTTTTATGGTTTTGATATTCATATCTTGGGTGCTAAACTGTAGCATGTTGTCTACCATGAGAAGTCTCATTTTAAGAAGTAGACACATGGCTCGGTGGCTTTAACATGACTTGGGTAGCTTGTGGGCGTTTATAATGATCTTGTGATGAGAATTTGTGATCTTGCATAAACTTTAGATGATCTAGTGTATTTGTGCTCAAATGGCTATGGATAGGATCTTGCTCATGAGATGAATGTTTCTTTGAGAAAATTGCTTAAAATTGCTTTTAGCCATGTCACATGCTTATATGTCTCTACCTTCTTGATGGCAATGTGCTAACTACACCATGTCTACTTTGCTTGCTCTATGTCTCATATGTAGCATTTTGTTGTGCTCTCTGTATATTTGAGAAGCTTGGTAGGTTGTATATATGCTTTGACATGCAATTTTCATGAAAACAAGGGGAAGAGGTTCATTTACCTTGATTCATGCATTGTCAACAAGGGGGAGAACTTTGTGATATACATGCAAGGGGGAGAATTTTCCTGCATAGGGTGATTTTGTGGAAAATTGGTATGTATTTGTGAGATGTTGCATGTGAGGAGAAAAATTGAGAAGAAGAGGTTGCATTTGCTCAGGGGGAGTTTGCATATATGCAGGGGGAGCTCCTTTGATTTTCCTGCGTTTTGTGCTTTGTGGTGTGCTCTTTGTGAGCTTTGTTTTGTCTCGGCTGTGTCGAGCTGTTGCCCTTGTCTTAGGGGGCCGAGACTTGGTCTGGCGAGTGATCTTGTTTTCGCTTGTTCTTGGCTTTGGATCACTTGCTTTGGAGGTTTGTGTTCGTGGTTGTTTTCTTTTCTTTTTCTCTATGTGATTTCTATGGGTGTTGTCAATGCACTCATCAAGGGGGAGATTGAGGACCAGGTGTGTTCGAGGACCAGTGGAGGGTCGCTCCTTAGTGATGTGTGATTGACAACGTTGTGTGGACTGATGCTTGGCTAAGTGTGCAGGTACATGTTACGGTTTGACTCGTGTCGGTGCAGGTGAAGAACAAGCGCGAAAGGCCTTAGTCGTGGCGGCCTCCGGGTGATGGAGAGGCAAGTAGGCTTGGTTCGATGGACCCGGTGGCCGATGGGATCAAGTGCGAGGCGTGTGGTGCAAGACTGGTGGGCTGAAGTCGTGAACATGGGCCGGTGCAAGGTAGCGGATCGAGCCCGAAGCTTGCACACAGGGTTTGTTGGTTTGCCCACAAAACCATCGGTGGACGGTTTCTTGGTTTGGGCCTCAAAACCAAGTCCGGAGGCCCTAGGCGACGGAGACGGTGATCCGGGAGCTTCGGGAAGCTTCGAGGCGGGGGGCACGTGGTGTGATCGCGGGGCTTGCGTCGATGCTAAGCAAGGCCGCGGTGGAAACGTGTCCGGTCGATGAAGAGTTGACCAAAATGCCCCTGAGGGGTTGTGTCTACATCTCAAGTTGTAGGGGTAGCGTGGTCATTTACCTCCCTTCGATGGACTTCGTATAAATAGCGGAGAGGTGGATGGCATCTCTCTCTTGGACCCTAGGTTTTCCTCCCCCGGTAGATTGCTCTGAACTGCTTCTTTTCCCTCTGTATTCCTTAGGTTAGATTCTTGTATAGACTCTGACCTCTAGATGTATGGAAGCATTCGGCGTTGCGGTGATCTCCTAGTCCTCTGTGATTTTCGTGTCATTTTCGGGGCTATTTTTGGGGAGTTTCGTTCTTCGCTCGATTCGGGGATTTGAGGGCGTTTTCCTTCAGATTTCTTTGAGGAGATCATGGGTGGATGCCTTGCGCATCTTTTGTGTGTGATCTTGACTGCTCAAACGCCGTGGAGAGCCTTCGATTCGTGAGTTTTTGGCCGGGGTTCGAGTTCTTGGTGAATGTTCGTGTGTTCCGCGATTCCCGGCGATTTGGTGGCTTAGAGGTCGAGATTTTTGGGCCATAGCTTCCTCTTGTGTTGCTTATCGTCTACCCCAAATCTTGTCTCAAGAGCTTTTGGCGTTTGGGAGATCTGGTGATGGATTTGAAGGGTTGACTTTGCGGGGTCGTGCTGTTCCTGCTCTGTTCGTGAGCCGTGGACAGTCCGCAGTACTGGGGTGGACAGTCCGCAGGACATTGGTTCGTCGCAATTCATCACGTGTTCGTGCACGTTCTCGTTTCGATCTGTTTCAGGGCTAGGGTTTTGTTGCAAGCGGTTTGCAGACAGTCCGCGTGCTCCTCACGGACAGTCCGCGTGGCTGAGTTTTTGTCTGGGGTTGAGCTTGAGTTGTCTGGGGTTTCCAGCGAGCTGGACGGACGGTCCGCGCTGCCATCACGGACGGTCCGCGACACTGGCGGACAGTCCTCAAGGCATAGCCCGACAGTCCATATTTCTGGGTTTGTCTCTGGTAGCTCTTGTGCTTATTTCGGACAGTCCGAGCCGTACTCGCGGACAGTCTGCTGTACCCTAGCGGACGGTCCGCCCGTACTGCACGGACAGTCCGCGCCTGGCGTTTCCAGATTGTGCCAAGTGCTTTGATTCTTGTCTAGTTGCTTCCGCTCTTTGCTTCTAGGCTTGTCTCTTGATCGTGTAGGCTTGTGTGTGCCTTGTTTGGAGCTTCCTTTGTGTGCACGAGCATTTGGAGTGGCAATCGGGGTATAGGCCGAGTTCGACCTTCAGGAAGAATTTTTATCGGCTCCCATTCAGTCCCCCCCTCTCTGGTCGCCCTACTCGGTCCTTCAGAGGATGACCCCAATTCAAAAAGGGCAGGATGATGAGGACATCGCCACATTGGATACGCACACGCCACGTCCTTCCCCATGCTACAAGTCGTCTCCAACTCAGCTGCCACGTTCGGTTCGGATTCAGCCGACATCCGTGCACGGTTTCGGCGATATCTCCCTCATCTGGCATTGAAACGAGGCGTATAAGGATGCGTTGTAAAGGGGACGATGACGCCGTCGATTTGGTTCTGGTCCCAGCTCCAGAAGGTTTGTGGATCATGCTGTGTGACCATGACAAGGTGCTGTGTCACCTTTTTGGGCCATTTGGGCTGTGTATCATGTCGGGCCTTAAGCCCAGGTTGTGGACGCCCCCCTGGTCGCCCCTCAACCCTAGGTCGCCCCTTAGGGGTTAAAACTCAGTAGCCGCCGTCGTTTAGACTTGGGTTTTGTTTAGTAGGTTTGTGATTTCCGTCGAGGATCAAACTTTCGTCATAGCCACTGTACCGCCAACGTCTTTTGCTGTGATTCAGGGCCCCCATTCTTGTTCGTCACCACTATGTCGATTAGTCCTTTTGTGATCAGAACTTGAACCCCATACTCTTTCCCTTCATTCATATCTGCAATATCGATTGCGTGTTTACCATTTTCTTGCTTGTGTTCTCGATTCGCTTGCAGGGAAAAAGCCTTCGTGGCGAGGTCAATCAAGTTGTGCATGGTTGATAACCATCGAAGCAGTGGTGTAATGGTTGCGGGGTCCGAATCAGTGCTGATTCGAAGCCAATATCGTCAACATCGAGTCTCCAACAATCGACTTATCCTCTACCTCTCGGAAGATCGGGCCATCGCCTATCAGGAGTGCTCCCAGGTTCCACTCTTTTGTGACAGCACCAGTGCCATAAGTGTAGCCAAAAACCCAGTCCTTCACTCCAAGACTAAACACATCGAAGTGAGATACCACTTTCTGAGGGACAATATTGAGAAAGGGAAGATACCCTTGTTCTATGTACCTACCCAAGATCAGCTAGCCGACATATTCACTAAACCACTTGACCAAGTTACCTTCACACGCTTGCAAGGTGAACTTGGAGTGTGTTTTCCTTTCTAGCTGGGTCTTGGAGCTTCTCATGTATATATGTGATATATGTATCACTTGACCGAGACTTGGTCTGGCGAGTGATTGTGGTTTTCGCTTGTTCTTTGGCTTTTGATCACTTGCTTGGAGGTTTGTGTTTTTGGTTGTTTCCTTTTCTTTTTCTCTATGATGGTTACTATGGGTGTTGTCAATGTACTCATCAAGGGGGAGATTGAGGACCAGGTGTGTCCGAAGACTAGTGGAGGGTCGCTCCTTAGTGATGAGTGATTGACAACGTTGTGCGGACTGATGCTTGGCTAAGTGTGCAGGTACAGGTTGCGGCTTGACTCGTGTTGGTGCAGGTGAAGAACAAGCGCGAAAGGCCTTAGCTGTGGTGGCCTCCGGGAGATGGAGAGGCAAGTAGGCTTGGTTCGATGGACCCGGTAGCCGATGGGGTCAAGTGCGAGCCGTGCGGTGCAAGACTAGCAAGTTGAAGTCGTGAACATGGGCTGGTGTAAGGTGGCGGTTCGAGGCCGAAGCTTGCACGCGGGGTTTGGTGGTTTGCCCACAAAACCATCGGTGGACGGTTTCTTGGTTTGGGCCGCAAAACCAAGTCCAGAGGCTCGATGTGACGGAGACAGGGATCCGAGAGCGTCGGGAAGCTTCGAGGCGGGGGCACGTGGTGTGATCGCGGGGCTTGCGTCAAGGCTAAGCAAGTCTGCGGTGGAAGCCTGTCCGCTCGATGGGAATATTCAAAGACTTGACCATATTGCCCCTGAGGGGTGTGTATCTTCATTTTAAGTTGTAGGGGTAGCGTGGTCATTTGCCTCCTCCGGTGGACTTCGTATAAATAGCGGAGAGGTGGATGGCATCTCTCTCTCTTAGACTCTAGGGTTTCCTCTCCTGGTAGATCGCTCTGGACTGCTTCTTTTCTCTGCTATTCCTTCGACTAGATTCTTGTATAGACTCTGACCTCTCGATGTATGGAAGAATTCGGCGTTGTGATGGTCTCCTAGCTCTTTGCGATTTTCGTGTCTTTTTGGAGCTATTTTTGGGGTGTTTCGTTCTTCGCTCGATTCGTTGATTTGAGAGCGTTTTCTCTCGAATTTATTTGAGGGGATCATGGGTGGATGCCTTGCGCATCTTTGTGTGTGATCTTGACCTTTCAAACGGCGGGAAACCCCTTCGATTAGAGAGTTTTGGTTGGAGCCCGAGTTCTTGGTGGTGGTTCATGTGATCCGCGATTCCCGGCGATTTAGTGAGTTAGAGGTCGAGATTTTTGGGGCATAGCTTTCTCTTGTGACGCTTCTCATCTCCCCCAAAATCTTGTCTCAAGAGCTCAAGCCATTTGGGAGACCTGGTGATGAGTTTGGAGGGTTGACTCCCGAGCTCGAGCTGTTTTGGTTATGTTCGTGCATGGCGGACCGTCCGCCTGGTACGTGCGGACAGTCCGCGTGGCCCGTGTTCTTCGGCTGTTCATCCGTGTTCGTGCGCGCTCGTGTTTGATCCGTAGCGTTCGAGGTTTTTGTTCGGGAGAAGTTTGCCGGACTGTCCACCAGGTGGGGTCGGACTGTCCGCGGGGGCCGGACTGTCCGCGGTTCTTGCCCGGACTGTCCGAATTTCCTCGGTGCGGTACTGGCGGTTTGGGGTACTTTTTCGGACCATCCGCCGAGGGTCCACGGACTGTCCGCCAGGCTTGCGGACTGTCCGCCCTACTCGTGCGGACTGTCTGCCCAGGGCTTCGCAGATTTGGCTAAGTCTTTCGATTCTTGTCTTGTGCTTCCGCGCTTTGATTCGAGGCTTGTCTCTAGGACTTGTAGTCTTGTGTGTGCCTAGTCTAGAGCTTCTCTGGTGTGTGCGAGTGATCGGAGTGGCAATCGGGGTATAGGCCGAGTTCGTCCTTCGGGAAGAATTTTTATCGACTCCCATTCACTCCCCCCCTCTCTGGTCGCCTATTCGGTCCTTCAGCTATGGGTTCCCCAACCGCATCATCACAGACCTGGGTTCGAATTTCAACAATCACCAGTTCTGGGAATACTGCGAGAATAGTGGGATTGAAGTCCGGTACGTCTCCGTCGCTCATCCACGTGCCAACGGCCAAGTGGAACGCGCCAATGGGATGGTACTTGACACCCTCAGGAAACTCTTTTGTAGCTCAGCTTTCGCATATGGCTTTGTCGTGCTTAAAGGCATCTATGATAAATTGGGTAGAGTTTTTTAGCTTGAATTGATGCATGTTTTGGTTTTATGCATGTTTAGCTTTTTAATCGAATAGTTTAGTTTCTGTGTAAATTCTGAACTTTATTTTTGGAGAACATCCTGTCCATGCCATGTTAAGCTTGTGCTAGAAAATTTAGCCTTGAAATAGTTGTGGTTCTCTCTAAAAAAATATTGTTTGGATTGCTAGGCTGAAAATTGTTATTTTTTAAGAATTAATCTAGATAGCTTCTGGAGCTAATCTTTGGGGTGCAGCTGTATTTTAATCATATCTTGTTGTGTGTAAATTTGCAACCCAGTGCATGCAGCAATCTTTCTGTATAATTCATTTATATTATCAGCATGTATAACTTGTTGTATTTTTCATGCTTAGTATATAGCTCTTATGGATATGAGAATTTGTATGTAGCCTAGTTTTGTTCCAGAGATGTTGTTTGCAAATTTTCCTGATCAATGCATGTGTAAATTTTCCAGAATGATTTAACCTTGTTTTTGATAGCTTAAACTTGTTGTATTTTTCATGCTGAGGATGTAGCTTCGTTTGTGATGAATTTTGCTCGTAGCTCTTTGTAAAATTTATCTCTCTGTTTTTGTGAGTAGTTTTGACAGAATTGCTTTTTGTAGCAAAGCAAGATTTTATAGGTTTAAAATAGAGGTCTTGCTCTTTTAAGTTGGTCTTCACCTCTCTTGCAGCCTTGTGTGAAACCTTGTCACCTATGTGCAACCCCTGTTCTTGTTGTGAGGTTATGTAAATTGTTTTTGTATAGATGTGCACACAATCACCATCAAAGAGAATGTTTAACAAAATGTTCCTTACCTTTCCTTTATAGGAAGAGTATGCTGAATATATGTTTATCTAGGTGAATGTGGTCAACCTTACACCCTGGGTTTTTGTTCAATTTTGAATAGATAAGTTTCACTTAAAGAACATCACCTAATGTTGCATATGCATCTTTCGTTTAGAACTCCCCGACGGTAACTACACGCTCGTGCCTGATCGTGAGGAAGAAGGAGCAGACGGGGAAGTGAACTACGTGGAAGTGATCAAGGACCATGACTCCGAGGACCCTCAGGCTAACTGCATTGAGGAAGGCAAGCCCCGGAGCATGACCTAACTTTTCTAAATTATGCAACTATCTATGTTTATATTTGTGCATTTATGTTTTAGGAGTTGAACTGAAACCATAGATGCATGATCCCTAAGTACCTATGCTCTTTTACTAGTATGCTAGGTCGATAGTTGCTATGCTCTAAGGACACAGTACAAGTCGAGTGATGCTCGTCACTCGCGAGATATAGGTTCTTATGTTGGAATCATAAGACTTGATAAACTGGATTGCTCATGTGGTAAGAGCATGGGATTTTGGGCTCCGGTCTAGTGGTTGGTAGGTTAAGAGTTTGAACGTACTAATCACTTGTCGGGAATGGGACCGGTCAGCCTAGTACCTACAGGATCAAGAGCGGGAACTTTGCGCTACTAATCCTAGGGATGCTTCCCCGGGTTCTCCACCTGTGGTACTTGTGTGAGGCTGGGTGAACTGTGTGGCGTAGTCCAGATCACCTTGTACATAGGACTGTAGCATCTGATCCTAACCCGAGGAACGATGGGAACCGCCTGGTCGGTGCATACCCCACCCCTTTGGGATTTTAGTTGTCATCTTTGGGGTGTGCACTCTTCCGTGTGTTTAGGTCCACCTTGCAATGTTATTAATCGATCGATCATCGGTCTCTCACCGTTATTCGAGAGTGCTTAACCCACGGACCATGATGATCCCTTTATGATGGAACCATAGATAATATTGTTGCTTGGATAATTGCTTGGATAAATGCTTAATCCTTTTATGATGATCCCTCTAGAGGTTGGTGATGTAGTTATCACCGACGGGTAAGTCTTGCTAAATATTAGTATACTCAGCCTGGCTATATTTGTTGTTTTCAGGTGAAGGTGTGTGGCCGGGAGAGATTCCTCCTGGTTGGGAGCTGGAATTGGTGGACGATGATGAATGATGCATTATGGAAGGCCTCCCATGATGTCATCCCGCCGCTTAGTTTATTTCCGCTGTTTTCAAAACTCTGAACACTTTACTTATCATGTTTCGAACAATGGTTTGTAATAAAGAATTCCTTGTGGGCTGATTTGGATTAATTTGGTTAAGTACTCTGGACTCGCCTTCATGTGAGTTTGATGCATGCAATTCTCCCCAATCCTGTTGTTGTAAGGGATTTACCAGGCTTGACCCGGCAGACGCTGTTGACGGCTGTTAAGTGCTACTTTTACACCGTCAATACCTATATAAAATAAAGGTAAAAGGATCCCCAATCCTGTTAGGGCTTGATACTAATGATTTCCACAAGTGTTGGTGTTTCTAGCTTTTGTTGCAGGATGCAGCGGAATATGTGCCAAATGGTACAGTTGAGAGCAAGTAGTCCAATGGCTATTAAAGGACGTCATCATAAACATCCTCAAATGCCAATTTGGACTACACCATTGCGACGGGCTCGTCGAGACGATCGAAATGGACATATTATATGCCTACATCGGGGTTCGTATGAAGGAGATACACAAAACACAAGAAGTGACGTAGTGCTGACGTCACGCGGGACCCACACACTACAGCGCCATGCACACAGGCCGGGAACTCACAAGGGGCGGCCGCCGAGTGGCCAAAAGCCAGCGCAGCGGATCCTTCCGCGCGCGCGTGAGGTCCCCGCCTGCCACGTGGCGGAGTGCCAATGGCTCCTGATCGATGCCACGGATCGGTGACAGCACGCGTGGGATCGCCCTGCCCGGGCCACGTGCCGCCATCCGAGCGGCTGCTCGGCACTCCCGCGGATCGCCGCTGGCGCGCGCACATGCGCACCCCGGTTCCGTGCGGTGGAAGCCGCCGGGGGGACGCGTGGCGGCCGTTGGGCGCACGCGCGGAGGTAGTTGCGCGGCCCGCGCAGCTCGCTCGCGGTCTGCCGCCAGTTCGCCCCCTGGTTCGCCCGGTTCAGCAGCTTTAGCGCCGGTTCAAGCCCCAAAATACCTCGGATACCCCGGTTTTGTCCGGTTCTCAACTCCAGAAGCCCGGTTCTGCAAGGACAGGAGTCGCCATGGTATTGGACGCGCCCAGAACTACTGCACACCTTTGTGCTCTTGTCAAGCCACCCACCTCCTCTATAAATAGGAGGGGAGGGGCTCCCTTTTGGAACACATCCAACCTCTCCTCTCATTCCCCATGTAGGGTGTGTGTGTGAGTGCTAGGTAGAGAGGGAAGTGAAGGTGATGATGAAGGAGTTCTTCTTTGTTTTTCATTTAGACCAAAGTAAGTATTGCGACATATCTCATTTAGACTAAAGTGTGTTCTTGCAAGATTGATATGTTCTTGTGTTCTTCGTGTGTTCTTGAACTAGAGGCTTGTGTTCTTCATGAACACAACCCTTCGATCTAGTTGAATACTTATGCAAGTGCATTTATCTGTTTATCTGTGGATCACTCCTTTGATCTAGTTGAGGGTCATAAATATGTCAGTAGTTGTTCTTCCTAACCTATCCTGATCTGATAAGGTACGATCTAGTACACACTTGCTTGTGTTCGTCGCTCCGTATTTATACGAGTGCTATAGTCGGGCTATCAGCCCAGGAGACGTATCCCGCTATAGTAGTAATCAGTGGTGTAGACGTGGTGTCTAGACTACGGTTATCCTTCGAATACCACGTACTTAGCACGTGGCAGGTAGGCCGCATGGTGACAGCATGTTGGACCCATTGTAATCCTCCACGCCTGGGTACCGAGTAGGGCCCCGTTGCCAGAACATTGCCCTCTCCCTAAAAAGTTAGGATGGGATGGCGCCCCGCAGTGAGTTCCATACCGTGAAATGATACGACCTTGATCGATACACTTAGGAAGCCCTTCACCTTCTCCCCCTACCATAGCTGAGCTTGGTGTCCTTGGACCATCTATACTAGAGTAGAAGATAATGCACATCGTTCCTTGGATTCGATACCCTTGGAATACTATCCTTCCTTGGGGAAGTGCTATAGCAGTATTTCCGTGCGCTTGCAGTATACCCGGTTGCTCTTATACGTTCCCTCTAGGTGTACAACTAGTGGTGACGTTAAGAAACGCCAACAAGCATTTCTGGCACCGTTGCCGGGGAACGATTGTTGTATCTATCTTCGAACCTAGTGGTCCTCGTATTTATCTTTTTTTCTTTTCTTCTACCTCTACCCCCCTTACCCTTTGAGATACCTTTTTCATTTTCTTTACTTCTACCTTTACCCCCGCTATCCTTGGAAGCTTATCCTTGTAAACACCTTCCACCTTTGAGGAGTGAACCCTCAGAGCCATCCTTGTCAGAACCCATTCTTTCATCTAGCTATCGGATTCGCCCCTCTCTCATGAAGCTACTTCCGGACCTTTCCTTCTCAGGGTCATTCATGAGAACCCATTTTGATCATGTGAGAGACTACAAGTGTCTGGTTGAAACTCCGAGTAAAATCGGAGAATCACCAGATGCTCGGAAAAGGGAATTTTTCCAGCTATCCCTCTCTGGGAAAGCGTGGGATTGGCACCATTGTTTTAGTAGAGACTACCTCACTTGGGAAAATTCGAGAGCAGCTTCCTGCTCCTGATACGATGTGTCATCTCGTCGAGGATAAGAATTCTCGGTCTCAAGCAAGGTGAGGAATCTCTAGGAATGGCATGGAATCGTTTCGCCTCCTCGGTGGAAGATTGCCAGTCCTCCACGCTCCCGATTGGATGCTGCTTCAGTGCTTCTGGTATGGGTTACGGAAGGACGATGCCATGTGGCTTAATGCTCTCTCTGAAGGCTCTTTTGTGCACTTGGACGCTGTTGAGGGAAAAGAGATCGTGGAAAACCTCCGGGATTTCAGCTCCCCTTGCATCCTTGTCGATGAGGTGCCCATCAGAAGAAATGTTGAGCCACCTAGATCCATCATCAGCCAAGCTGAGACTTTAAGCTCCGGCTGAAGATATCATTCTTGAATAGCAGGAGTCTAAGGGAAAGATTGCTTAGCGTAGAGTCTACCCTTGGGTTCCCCTCTTGTACCTCTTCTTAGACCTGCTCTCCGAGACTTTGACTCATGGGGGGATGGAGAGAGTAATTAGGAAAGAACGAATCATTCTTGGCCTGGATGACTTGTTCAGTCTTAGTTATGATCTCCTAAGGAGAGTACGATTGGACTATCATGTTCCTACGTCTCGGCTCGAGCTAAAGTGGCTTGCACTGAAGTTATGTATGGATTGAGGCATCGGTCTCTGCCTTATAATCCAGTGGATTCATATATCAGACCGAAGGAGCGCGATCATTTACCGATCGAATGGAGTGCGTTCACTTTGTATCTTGAGCCCATCGATCGATGCCGATCAGTCAGGAGAAGCTTAAACTTCATACCTTATGCTTGATTTGATCGATGCCCAATGGGAGTTGCACTTTCCAGCTTATCCATAACCTCCCATTGGAAGCTTAGGCCAGACCTCGGGATGTTTCGTCATTCTGGCGAGAACATCGGACCCTCTGCCTAAGGCAAGAGCGAGTTAAATCTCGTTCTTCACCCGAACTGTAGCTCCTGAACGTACGCCGGCCGTTTGAGTTTCTACTCTATCCTCTTTTGGAGACTGTGTGTTTTCAGAGCTGAGTTCAGTCGAAGAACAGTTGTGAGAGCACTAGCCTCAGTGCTCAACCTTCCATCTCTGAGGTTCACCCTGGTGCTACAGCTTCTCGAGTCCCGTGATCGCCCCAGGAGCTGTCTTAGCCTCCCTGGAATGATCATGTCTACTTTTAGCTTTGCTATCTTTTGGAATTGTGTTCGTATATATGGCACTAACCTTGCAGCTGGAGCTTCACTGATTCATCAGTGATTGGTGGTGAGATGGGAAGGACACCACCAATGTGGCTGCAAGAGAAATCTCCCATGGTCGAGCTTACGACCGTAAAAAACAAAGCACTACCTTGCAGCTAAAGCTTCACTGATTCGTCAGTGATTGGTGGTGAGATGGGAAGGACACCACTAATGTGCCTGCAAGAGAAATCTCCCATGGTCGAGCTTATGACCGTAATAAACAAAGCATAGGTTTGCTTTCCCTTTCGAATAAAAGCAAGAGCATATTTTTAGGATAAGCTGTCCTTCGGGTATTTTTGGTCACTAACCTTTCAGGTGGAGATTGAAAAGAAAGATGGACAGGTGATGCCTACGAACATGTAAGCTACATCATATGCAACACCTAAGGTAAGCTTTGGTGAGAAAACGTTTACAAAAGGAAGCTTGATCTCCACACACTTAAGTTTTGTTGCCTAGCAATGCAAATTTCAAGTGTGGGGGAGGTATGTGAGCATCCGAGTAAAGTTCCTCCTCTACCAAATCTTATCCTGGTGTGAAGATTATGTAAGCTCTTGCATCTTGCCCACTAGCTATGTAAGTCCTGCTTTTAACATTAAACAAAGCCTTTCCGGGAGGTTGCCCGAGGTTCACCGTCTTATGCTCATGCTTGTGTTCCTTTTCGAAAATAGCTTGATTATGCTTACATGCTTCCTATATCTTTGTCCGTATGCTCTGGTTTGAATGTTTATATTCTAAATGTGCATTCATATACTGATTTAGATTAAGCATGGTGCTTAGGTTAAAATTGTCTTCTTCAGTCAAAACAAGATATGGTGTCATGTTTTGATTGATGAACTTTAGAGTTATATTCATGGATCTTGGTTGCATATATGCTTACTAACCCCTGTAGGAAATTGTCAAATTTGAATGGGTAAGTCATCAAGCTAAATTCAAATGGGACGGTAAGGTGAGGTGTCAGATTCATGTTGCACATCATGCAAAGGTGGTACATATGACCTCTCAAAGGTCCAAGGTAAGTATATCCCCCTTTGTGTATAATGTGTAACCTTGGTCTAACCCTTTCGAGCAAATGACATGGTGACAATAAAATAAAACAAAAACAACAAAAATATTTTGAATTTGAATAAAGGCTCTATGGTTCTCGAACTAGTAGAGTCCATCCTTTGTTTTCATTTGTCGTTTGAAGAACAGCACCAGATTCAACCACCAGTGTGGGGGAGTTTTCTCGAGCTCATCATCGACATTTCCACTAGAGAACTCCCACACAGGCGTTGCACAACATCGACTATGCCTTCAAGACAAGAGCAAGGTAAACTGGAGTGAGCCGGCTGCCTTTTGGTCAGCCGAATCACCACTGGTCTCCCTTGATCTCTTATCCTTCAGAAGCGATGGTATGTGCACCCTCTATCTCACTCTCCTTTATCCATGAGTTTGAATGAATTTTAATTCATATCCTTTATATCAAACTCAGTGGTTGGTGCTACGCTTGCTCTACATGATTCTTGTGGTTGGCCTGCATATGTTTTATTCCTTACTCATCATCTTGATGCTTGTGAACAAATATCATTAGGGAACTCATGCTTATCTAAGTAGTTGGCGTTTGTGATATGGTTTGATGATATGATCTTCGCTCTTTATGTTTGAGTGCTTGGGAATTTTTATTTGAAAACTTGAAAACCCTTTGCAAAGCTCCTCTTTGATATGCCACAGTCCTACCAAAGCCATATGATGTTCATAGTTGAAAACCTCATACCCATATACTGCTTGTTATTGCATTGAGCTTTGTCAAACTCTGTGACCCTTGTGAGGATTCCTTTCACTACTTTCATGATCAAGATCCATGTGCACACCCACTTTTCCCCTTGCTACGCTTCTACACTGGAAGTTAGCATTGTATCATTCATCCATTACACTGGAAGATAAAAGTTGATCTGACAAAAGGTCTTTCTCTCTGAAAAAAAGTTGATCCCTTTACACGGAGGCATGGGGGCTCCTTTCATAGTGCCCGAGGGTCACTTTTACATTCCAATTCTACCCCCATCAATGTTACATATAGAAGGAAATGCTGAGGGTACATTCGTCCCCGGTAATCACGGAGATCTCTTTTTAATTACAAGCATGGCATGACGTGTTCCAGTTTCTTTCCTCTTGCGTAGCCAAGCTTCCCACGTTTCCTTGCGTCTTCTCCAGTACGCCATTGACTTTGTCAACTTCGACCTTCTTGAATATCTTCTCGATCTTCAGGAGTCCTCAGTCTCCAGCCTCGGGAAAACAGACTATCTTCCCTTACTGTCCTGATGCTCTTTCACAAGACTTCCAGAGTGAAGAAGTTTCCCTGGAACATCCAGCCTCCTGAGCTTTACACAAAACACATAAGAAAGAAGGGAATCCTGGTTTCTTAGGAATTTCGAGGGTCAGTATTGCGTAGTTATATGAAAAACCATTTTATCAGGCTTCCTATGTTGAGGGAAACATTTCTTTAATCATAAAAATAGCGAATCTAGCTGTGTTCTCAGATTTGGGAAAATCTTGGGACTTCCTGGGACTTCACTTCCGCCAGCCGTTCTGATGACGCGTGACTTTTCTAAAAGCTCCGAGGGTGACGATTTTAGCTGATCCCCAACAGTAGCCCCTCGGGGAAGCGGGTTGACTTCGACGACTCGTTTCCACGTGAAAATTCTGAGGATTGGGTAAAAACGTCACCCTCGGGCGTCGGAGTGGACACGCGTCATCATTTTATAGGGTGTCATCTCGTTTCTCGAGGCACCTTCTTGATGCACCCCCCCATTCCTATAAATAGAGGGGTTGTGGTAACTTTCGCTTTCACCGTTTCCTAGCTTTTGGATCTTTTCGGAAGTTTCTCAAACTCTTGAAGATTTCCTGGCCTCCTGCTTTCTGGTTTTCTCTGCTTCTCCGAAGGTAACATTATTGTTTTTTATTTCTTTTGTTTCGTTTCTCAGCGATATGTTTGGTTTTTTGATTTTGTAGTTCTGTTCCTTTATTGTTTTGGTTTTTAGGTGGCTCGTACCAAAAGTTCTGCTAGGCCAATGACGGAGGAGGAAATTGCTCAGGCTGCTGCTGCTCTGGGTTCTGACATTCCGTAGTCTTCCGAAGTGCCTTCTTCAAGTGGTGCCCCTTTATTCCAAAGTCCTGAAGATACCACTGTTGAGGAAGGAGAGGTGAATTCGGACGAAGATTCTGGGACTGAGGAGGATATTTCTCAGGTTGAAGTTGAGATGGAGGAATTGATGCCCCCGAAGGTGGCGTACCCTCCTATGTTTGTTTTTGGGAAATCTCTAGTGACTCCCGCCCTGATCAAGGATTTCGAAGAAGCAAACTTCTTCCCTTTCTGGCTGCGGTCGTGCTCCGACAGATGAAGAGACCCCTCAGCCGCAACCTGATGAAGTGGTGGTTTTCAGGGACTTTTTTACCGCCGGACTTAGATTTCTGTGCGATGAGCGTCTTCCGTCGACCTTGGATCGATTTCAAGTAAAGATTCATCAGCTCACACCTAACTCTTTTCTGGAACTTTCGAAATTTTTCTCGATTCAGAAAACTTTCAAGGGTTATATAAGTGCTGATGTCTTTGCACGGCTCTTCGAACTTCATATTCAGCGGAAGATTATCAAACTTGATGATGATAACTTCTACGTAGCTCATTACGGATGCAGCACTTTCAATACTCACCGAAAAAATGCGAGTCAGAAAATTGAAAGGATTCAACTTGCTCCTTGCAGTAATGACAAATGGGCTGATGATTGGCAAAGGTTCTGGTTTTATGTTAAGGTTGATATGTCTAAGGAGATGGGTCTTGTTGGTCCTTTGAACCCTTTCTATACACCTATTGGACCAATGACCGCGGTGTCGACGGCTTCCTTCAACCGGAAGTCCCAAGATTTCAAAAAGGGTGAATATATGTTCTTCTTTGCTTGCACCATCCTTGGTGGGCGAGACGTGATTGAAGAATACGTCGCTGCTAGCGTATGGCCGCTATCTTTTGGGTGGAAACCTACTAAAATCATATACCTTTCTGTAGATTGGGCGCCGTGTAAGGTTCCCTTTCCAAGATTCGATCTTTGTCTTCCCGAGGGTCAAACTTTGGAAGATTTTATTTATCTTGTGGAAGAACTGGTTGTTGACATGGTCAGAAAGTGCTATTTGACTGAGTATAAGCAGTTTAAGAATATCGTGAAGCACAAGCGGCGGGTGAACCGTGTTTTCTCAGAACTTGGCGCGGAACCATCTTTGTGCCCAAGGGCTCCTGGTCCTAAGAAGTTGATGCAGGCACCCGGCGTTACTAGGTCAGTTGCTATTGGTGCTCCTGCGAAGTCTCGGAAGAGGAAGGTTCCAAGGTGTAGGCAATTTCTGAGAAGGCGTCTGACAAGTCTTCTGGCCCAAGCAAATCTTCTGGGAAAACCAAATCCTTGGAAATGTCTAAGAAGAGGAAACTGATCAATGATCAGCACTACTCTTGGCTTGAAGTCTGTAATTGCTGGGAATATTGCTTCTCAGAAAACTCGCGAAGACTCGAATCATGCTCTGGAATTGCAAGGCAAAATTCTGAATCTTGAGCGAGATTTGGCTAATTCGAAGAAAGTTTCTCAGGAACTTGAGATTCTGAACAAGTCTTTGACAGAGATGGTGGACGTTGCTAAGGAAGGAAAGAAGCATGTCGCTGATGCTTATTAGGGTCTTGAGGTACAGCACGTGAAGCTTCAGCAGTCTCATGCTGACAATTTGAAAATACTTGAAGAGCTGCGCGGGGCTGTTGAACGTGATGTGAACCAAATTTCGGATCTTAAAACCAAGAATGCTGAGGCCATGAAGCAGAATGCTGATCTTGCAATGGCCAATGGTGAAAAAGATTTGAGGATTCTTTCTTTGGAAAAAGATCTTGCTGACAATTTGAAGCTTATGAGAGATGGAGAGAAGAAGACAAAAAATAACTTTGAATTTTTGTTTGAGATATATAGCGAAGCTCTTGGTGAGTATGGTGCTAGGCCAAGCCCTTTTCCAGATGCAGAGGATCCGCAGGCAATTATTGGCTGGCTCGTAGAGGAGTTTGAAAATCTTCCTGAACTTATTGGCTCAGCCAGCGATTTTGCTGCTGCATTCTGTTCTGAGAGTCTTCTAAAACTCTTGGAGATTAAGGATTGCGCTGATCTTGGAAAATTTTGCTCCTCTGGATTTGAATTTCCCTCGGCGTCTAGTGTATCGATGATTCGTGCGAACGAGGATTTGGAGAATATTAAGTGGAATTTTATGAGGAAGTTTTGGATGGCTGGGGGCAAAGAATTTGCTAAGGAGATAGCTCGTGCGAAGCTTGACAAGGTAATTTTTTCTTTTGTCAACTTTGCGTGCTGTTTGGCTGTTTTCCTTTGTCCCTGCTATGTTTTTTTTGTTTTTTTTAAAACTTCTCCCTCTCTTGTCTTTTAGATTTTGGAAGAAGAAGAGCAAGAGGAACTGCGAGCGGCATTGGAGAAGGACCCCAAGGACGGTGCTGAAAAGGCTGATGGGGAGGGGGTGGCAAGTGAAGGCGTCATTGATCCTGACGTAACGCTGATCGGTGAAGAGCAGGTTTAGGATTGAGATGTGTTTTAGAATTGTCTTTAATTATGTGTGATGTATGTTAAAAGTTGTGACACACTATTCCTGTGCACGTCCTTGAAGAGGGGCCTGCGCAGGACGTTACTCCAATCCGTATTTATCATGAACGGGTCATGGCCAGTGGTGCTTCCTGGCGTTTGTATAGAGAAGCTTATCCTGAAAACTCATTCAGAGATTTTTTTGATCTTTTGTTGTGAATATTTTTCTTCACGAGATGACTTCGCTATCTCGAGGCTGGAAGAAGATGTCGACCGCTCCGTGAAGACGGAGCCCCTTAGCCCCTTGGCCGCGGATGATGATTTTGCGTATGTTTGTGATATTGCTGAACAGCGAGGCTCGAAGCCCGGTCATGTGCCTGAACTTGCTTTGTAATTTTTCTTGATTTTTGTATGATCTTGAAGCAATGAAATGTTGTCCCTCGCGATGTGAAAAACCAATTTGAGAAAAAGTTTTGTAAAAAATGTCACCCTCCCTATCTTGCGTTTTGTAGCACGAGGGTGCATCATTTCATTGGAACATAACGAACCTTGGTGGTTGCTTCAGAAATTTCAGCGAGCTTTCAGATAAGCGATAAAACTTGCACAGAGTTTTATGGACTTAAGTTTTTTGGAATCTGTGTTGATATGGCAACTCTTGGTTGCCTTCAACACGCTCTGTGAAGCTTGTTTCTGTATGAAGAAGCCCTTTATGAATCTGCATTGCTTAGTATCATGCTATAATATACGTTTTTTGAAAGGTGGAATATAGTCCGTACCTTTCCAGTAAAAACTAGAATCGATATTTTTTAGTAGGGCCGTACCCTTTGTTATCTTTTGGCCCTTGTGATTTTTGCGGTTAGTCACACTTTTTTGGAATATGGCCGCAACCTTCTGTTGCCCTTGGCCTTCGTGATTTTCGTGGATAATCACACTTTTTGGAATATGGCCGCAACCTTCCGTTGCCTTCGGCCTTCGTGATTTTCATGGATAATCACACTTTGTGGAATATGGCCGCAACCTTTTGTTGCCTTCGGCCTTTGTGATTGCGAGAGTAATGACAGTAAAATGAAAAACAAGAATAGGAAAGCTTTTTAGGGGAATAACTCTTTCATTAATGACAGAAAGAAAATTTTACATGAGATCCGCCTCATTAAAAACCTTGCCTCCATGATGGAGTTCCCCTTGCAAGGAAAAGAGTACGGTCCCTTTAGGTAATTTAAAAGTGCAGAAAAGAAAAGTAAAGCTCTTTTTTCCCTCGACACTGTTTATAGATCCACAGGCCGAGGATTTTTACATTTTTTCTGAATTAACTTAAGAACTAACTAAACCTCTAGCTCTATATTTTTCTTAAGGATAGTACCTTTTTAAGCTGTCCACATTCCATGAATGTGGTAGTTCCATTCCCAGCTCATCAGTTAGGCGGAAAGAACCTGGCCTGTTGTTCTCTTTCACTATGTATGGGCCTTCCCACGTTTCTTGTAACTTTCCCGGATTCTCCCAATCCTTCTTTCTTTTGATCACCAAATCCCCAATTTTGATCTCCTTCCTTACAATTTTCTTGTCTTTCCACTTTCTGGTTTCCTGTTGGTATTTTTCCATGTTCTGAGCGGCTTCAAGAATATCTATTTCAATCATATCTTTCTCTAATTTTTCAATTTCCTCAGAATCTTCATTTTTCCTGGTGGTTCTCAGACTTCCATTTTTGATTTCTTCTGGTGTCATTGCTTCAGTTCCGAATAATAGGCGAAAGGGTGAGAATCCCGTGGCTCTTGACGTGGTTGTGTTGTGAGACCAGATGACCTTTGGCAATTCATCTACCCATTTGCCCTTCTTTTGATTGAACAAGCACTTCTTGACACCTGTGAATATGATTCCGTTTGCTCTTTCCACCGCTCCATTTGATTGCGGGTGATAAACTGATGAAAACTTGACGTGGGTGCCTATAGTTCTGCAAAACTCTTTGAAGATGTGGCAGTCAAATTGTTTCACATTGTCCACGGTGAGTTCTATTGGAACTCCAAATCTGCAGATTATGTTTTGCAAGAAGAATTTATGTACGGTTGCAGCTGTGATGTTTGCCAATGGTTTTGCTTCTATCCATTTGGTGAAGTAGTCTACTGCTACTGCTGCGAATTTGCAATTGCCCTGAGCCGTGGGTAATGGTCCTACTAGATCCATTCCCCATCTTTGTAATGGCCATGATGGTGAAATGAGTTGAATTGGGAGTGAAGGTGTTTTCTGCTGTCTAGAAGTCTTTTGACATGCTTCGCATTCTTGAACGAGCTTTTTGGCATCCATAACCATGGATGGCCAAAAGAATCCTTGCTTTATTGCCTTTCCTGCAAGTGCTCTTATGCCAATATGGGCTCCGCAAAATCTACTGTGAATTTCTGCCAGAAGTTCCTTCCCTTTTTCGGAAGTGATGCACCTTAACCACGGTTTGGAAATCCCTGATTTGTACAGCTCCCCGTGTACTATAGCATAGCCCCTTGCCCTTTGCTTGAGTCTGTTTAATTCAATTTCATTAGTGGGTTCATAATAATTTCTTAGGAACGCCATGATCTGAGCTCTCCAATCGAATGGCTCTATGATATTCACCATTCTCTCTTCTTGCTCTTTTACTGAAGGATAGGTGATAATTTCGAAGAAAACATCCGGAGGTAGAGGCTGATTCTGAGCTGCTGCCTTTGCTAACTTGTCTGCCTCGCCGTTTTCAGCCCTTGGGATGTGTTGCACAGTGTATCCCTTGAAGTATTTCTCCATTTCTCTGATTTTTTTAGGTACTTGATAAGTTCCGGATTTCTTGCCTCACTCTCTTTCTCGACATGTTCTTGAATCACTTTGGAATCTGATCTGATGACGAATGTCTGCTGGCCCCAAGCCTTCATTTTTCTGAGTGCTAGTAACAGGGCTTCGTATTCTGTGGTGTTGGTGGTGGAGACGGCTTCATCTGGGAAATCTAATCTTTATACATATCTTATTTTGATACCCGAGGGTGATGTAACTATTGCTAAAATTCCCACGCCTTTTCCGCACCATGCCCCATCACAATAGATTATCCATGGCACTTGTTCACATCTGTTGCTTTCCATTGTTGGTGAAGTCCAGTCCACAACAAAGTCAGCTAGGACTTGTGATTTTATTGCATTCCTTCTTTCAAAAGCAACTACGTAACCGGACAACTCTGCAGCCCATTTTGCAATTCGCCTAGTTGCATCCTTGTTTGTGAAAAGATCGTTCAGTGGCTGATTCGTGATAACACGGATTTGGTGTCCTTCGAAGTAGTGCCTGAGTTTTCTTGCTGCCATGACAACTGCATAAGCAATTTTCTCTAGTTCTGAATAGAACAATTTTGATCCCGACAGAGCTTTGGAAGAGAAGTAGACTGGTACTTGCCTCAATTTCCTGTTTTCTTCTTTCTCCTGAATGAGGACAACACTTACAGCTGAATTGGAAGCTGCAAGGTATAATAGCAGAGGTGACTTTGGCTCTGGTGGGCATAGTTTTGTCATTTTTGCTAGATATTCCTTGAGATCCTCGAATGCTTGACTCTGAGCTTCTCTCCATTGGAAGTTTTTGGAACTTCGGAGAAGTTGGAAAAATGGCAAACTTCTCTCTACTGCCCTGGGAATGAATCTGTTTAATGCTGCCACTCTTCATGTCAACTTTTGTATATCTTTGACCGAGGCTGGTTCTTGCATTTCTATGATTGCTTTGATTTTGTCAGGATTGGCTTCGATGCCTTTTGTTGATACTAAGCATCCTAATACCTTTCCCTTCTGAATGCCAAACACACATTTCTCTGGGTTCAATTTGAGATTTGCTGCCCTTAGATTTGCGAAAGTTTCTGCTAGATCTCTGATGTGATCACATCTTCTAATGCTTTTTATGATGATGTCATCAACATATGCTAAGATGTTTGTTCGAAGCTGATAATGTAATACAATTGCTATCATTCTTGAGAATGTGGATCTTGCGTTTTTGAGCCCCTCTGGCATTCTTACGAAACAGTATATTCCGAACGGAGTTATGAAGCTAGTTTTCTCCTCTTCTTCTTTTCTCACCCTGACTTGATGATATCCGGAAAACATATCCAGGAATGACAACATTTCACTATTTACAGCGTCATCCACTACTCTGTCTACCCTTTCTAGTGGGTAGCCATCTTTTTTGCATGCCTTGTTTAAATCCGTGAAATCTACGCACATTCTCCGTCTTCCATTCTTTTTCTTGACTGGCACTGTGTTGGCCAGCCAAACTAGATAGATTACTTCTCGGATAACATTGGCATCTTTTAGTCTTTGAACCTCTGCCTCCACGTCTTTAGTCTTTGGATGGATTCTGTCATCTGTGTCAAGTTTATGCTCAATGATGTCACGATCAACACCCTGTAAATCTTTTGCTGACCAGGCGAAGACATCCTTGTTTTGATTCAAGAAACAAATCAGCTCTTCTTCTTCTTGAGGACTTAGATCTGCCCCAATTGTTACTGCTCTGTCTGGCATGCCATCCAAGAATACTTTCTTTGTTTCCCCGTCTGCACTTATTTCAATTTTCTCCTTGTCTCTTTTGGCTTCGGTGTAGGGTTGTTCCTTTTCTTCCTCATTTTCCAGATTATGTACATTCTTTTGTCCAGAAGTGTTTCCTCCTTCGATTCTTCTTGCCTTGTTTTGGTCACCGAAAACTGTGATTATGCCATGAGGAGCTGGGATTTTCATGCATAGAAAAAGTTGTCTGAACACGGCATCGAACTTATTGATGAATCCTCTCCCGAAGATAGCATTATATGGATAGTACATGTCGACAACGTCAAACATGATATGGCATGTTCTTGCATTATACAAGTTCTCGAAAGATACTGGTAAGGAGATCTTTCCGTTGGACCTGACTGGCTTCCCTCCAAAACCAACTAGTGGTTTTTCTGGTGGTGCTAACATGTGAGGACCGAGGCCCATTCGTTGGAAAGTACTGGTGAAAATGATGTCCGCTAAACTTCCGTTATCTATCAGGACATTCCCTATGATCCATCCGGCAACATTGACCTCGACGACCATCGCAACGTTGTAGGAAGTTGATTTTAACTTAAAATCTTCCTCAATGAAAGTTATTGGAACTTTTTCCCATTCTGGCCTTGCTGCTGGACCATCATCAATGATTACATTGATTTGCCTGTAATAGTCATTTCTTTGCCTCTTCGTTTCGAATTCCATGGATGATCCTCCGGTTATTGGCATTATCATTCCGAAGGAGGGCAAAGCTCTTGAATTATTTTGGGAATTGCTTGGCTCAATTTTTGGGGTTTGGGCTGGTGGTGGTGGTAGAGCTTCCTTCACTTGAAGTGGTTGAGCTTGCTCAATGACTTGTGTAGCTTGGGTTTGTTGAAAGGCTTGTTGTGAAGCATGGTTTGGGGGAATTTGGGATTGGTGAAAGAATTGTTGCGAGGGTTGTGGTTGTGAAAATTGGGTTTGTGGGTAAAATTGTGGTGAAGGTTGCCAAGTTGTCTGATGTGGTTGGATGAAAGGTTGGGTTTGTGGAAAGGATTGGTGTTGCCAGAAGGTGTGCTGCGCTGGTTTGGGTTGCGTGGCTGTTATTTGATCTACGCGCTGCTAGTCTTGAATTCTTTAGAAATTATTTTTTGTTTTGGGCATGCCTCGGTACTATGACCCCTACCATGATATATGCACTGGAAGTGTGGATCTCTGCTGTCATGGTTTTGTAGCTTCGGAGGTGCTCTACCTCGTCCTCTTCCTCTTCCTCTTCCTCTTGCAGAATGACCACCTCGCATAGTGTTTTGGTTGTGAAAATCCTGGGTTTGAGTTGGATTGTTTGATGCATTGCCTTGCACATTCATGATGGGTTGGTGTCCCATCTAGTTGTTGCCTTTCTGGGATTGTCTTTGCTGATATCTTTCTGCCACTCTTCTTCTATGGTCTTCATCGGATTTGCAGTATTTTTCCAGTTCTTCAAACAGCTCAACCATGGATTTAGGATCCAATCTGGAGAAATGACCAGCTGTTTTCCTGGTGTCAAACCACTTATGAGAGCAGAAATTGTTGCCTTATCATTAGCATCTGGAGTTTGAGATTTCAATTGCATAAACCTTCTTACGAACTCAGCGAGTGGTTCCTTGTCTCTTTGTTTGCACTGGTACAGATCTGCTATCTTTGTGGTAGTATGACGAAAACCCTGGAACACTTGAAGGAATTTGGCTTTTAGGTCCAGCCAGCTGTACACCGAGTGGGGTGGTAAAAGCGAGTACCAATTGAGTACTGGGCCTTCGCATGCGATGATGAAAGATTTTGCCAGAGCGACATCATCTCCTCCTGCCGAAGCTACTGCCTCTTCATAACTCGTGAGGAATTGCTTGGAATTGCCGAAACCATTGAATTTTGGAAGTGAGACTGGTTTGTACTTGGACAGCCATGGAGCTGTTTGGAGACCCACGGAAAGCGAGGAGTTTAGATCATTGAATTGAGCAATTCCATTGTTTGCTGGTTCTGGGATTTCCGTGAAGATAAGATTTTCTTTGATCGACTGGTTCTTGGTTGCGGAGTTTGGATCTGGTGTGAATCGCCTGAAAGAATTGTTCTCTACCTCGGCCATGTCATCGAGCTCTTTCTGTAGCTGCATTATCTCTTTTTTTGCTTGTTCTAGTTTCTGAAGTTTATCAGTGGCTTGCTTCTTTGCTTTGAGCTGTGTAGCTAGCTTTTCTTTCTGCCTTTTCAAAGTTTGGACTTGCTTTAAAGCAGCCTCTAGCTCTTTATCTGGTGCTTCATTTTCATTGTGCTCGTTGCTGGCTTCCGGTATTTCTTCTGGTTCCTTTTCTTTCTCATTTCTGTTACTTTGCAAGTCTTGGACTTGTTCTGGGTCTTGAGTGGTGTTGGCCTTAGGATGAAGGACAAGGCCTTGCTCTGTGCTTTCTTGGTTATCTTCGCTCTCAGGATCTTGTGTGGTGGGTTTCTTGATTTTCTTCGGTGGTGCCATCGTGGGTTTCTAACGGCTAAGAACACGGTGGGCGCTAATGTTGGAAATTCCGTGATCTCCAGACAATAAAGTAAAAGTTGATCCGACAAAAGGTCTTTCTCTCTGAAAAAAAAGGTGATCCCTTTACACGGAGGCATGGGGGCTCCTTTTATAGTGCCCGAGGATCACTTTTACATTCCAATTCTACCCCCATCAATGTTACATATAGAAGGAAATGCTGAGGGTACATTCATCCCCATTAATCACGGAGATCTCTTTTTAATTACAAGCATGCCATGACATGTTCCAGTTTCTTTCCTCTTGGGTAGCCAAGCTTCCCACGTTTCCTTGCGTCTTCTCCAGTACGCCATTGACTTTGTCAACTTCGACCTTCTTGAATATCTTCTCGATCTTCAGGAGTCCTCAGTCTCCAGCCTCGGGAAAACAAACTATCTTCCCTTACTGTCCTAATGCTCTTTTCACAAGACTTCTAGAGTGAAGAAGTTTCCTTGGAACATCAAGCCTCCTGACCTTTACACAAAACACATAAGAAAGAAGGGAATCCTGGTTTCTTAGGAATTCCGAGGGTCAGTATTGCGTAGTTATATGAAAAACCATTTTATCAGGCTTCCTTTGTTGAGGGAAACATTTCTTTAATCATAAAAATAGCGAATCTAGTTGTGTTCTCAGATTTGGGAAAATCTTGGGACTTTCCGGGACTTCACATCCGCCAACCATTCTGATGACGCGTGACTTTTCGGTAAGCTCCGAGGGTGACGATTTTAGCTGATCCCCAACAAACATCTCTCTCCAAAAGTGTCCTTCAAAAAGAGACATGGGCTATGAAAAAAAGGAAAGGAAGAAAAAGAGACACATGCTCAAAGCAAGATGAGAAAAAAAAGAGGAAAAAATAGCTCGTGTCCAAAATAAAGGAGGAAAAGGAGAGAGATGGTCATGCAAAAAGGAGTTCCATATTTTAGATGGTAATAACTAGTGTCCATTCCGGGGCTAGTGTCCACCTTACCATCAACCGACATTCATCATATATGTATGATAATATCTAGCACGCATTCTGGGCCTAGTATCCACCTTACCATACTCACCATACCCATACACGTGCACATCTTGATCTGATTGTATGATTTGATTTTCTCTGAGGATCCATTCTTTGACTTTGCAATATATGTGATGCAAGTATGCCTTATCCTTTATCCTACCCTGAGCTCCACATATAGCCATCATTAGAAGTAGGATGAAGAAAGGCAATCTAGTGCCTAGGTGAGGACATACACACATTGAGCGATCTGAGAGAATCAAATGAGGAGCTAAGCAAGGTTTTGTTTTGAAAATTTATTGCAAAACCCCAAGTTACTTGACATGATGAGCAGGAGTGATTTGATTCATGACCGTTGCATTCCTCAACTACCCAAGATAGCATGATAAACACTTCACAAGTTCACAAGTACAAGGTATGGTTTGGAATATCTCTTATGCTCGCTTCATACCTTTGGATATCATGTCTCACCTTGATCTGACTCCCTTTACTCGGGACGAGCAAAGGTCAAGTGTGGGGGTGTTGTTGACGGCTATTAAGTTCTACTTTTACACCGTCAATACCTGCATAAAATAAATGTAAAAGGGTCATCAACACTAGAATAGGGCTTGATACTAATGATTTCCACAAGTGTTGGTGTTTCTAGCTTTTGTTGCAGGATGCACTGGAATACGTGCCCAATGGTACAGTTGAGAGCAAGTAGTCCAATGGCTATTAAAGGACGTCATCATAAATATCTTCAAATGCCAATTTGGACTGCACCATTGCGACGGGTTCGTCGAGATGATCGAAATGGACATATTATATGCCTACATCGGGGTTCGTATGAAGGAGATACGCAAAAGACAAGAAGTGACGCACTCGTCACGCGGGACCCACACGCTACATCGCCATGCACACAAGCGCGGGAACTCACAAGGGGCGGCAACGTGGCGGCCGTCGAGTGGCCAAAAGCAGCGCAGCGGATCCTCCCGTGGTATTTGAGTTGTAGGGGTAGCATGGTCATTTTCCTCCTCCGGTGGATTTCGTATAAATAGCAGAGGTGGATGGCATCTCTCTCTCTTTGAACTCTAGGGTTTCCTCCCTTGGTAGATCACTCTAGACTGCTTCTTTTCCTCTGCTTTCCTTAGGCTAGATTCTTGTATAGACTCTGACCTCTGGATGTATGGAAGCATTCAGCGTTGCGGTGATCTCCTAGCTCTTTGTGATTTTCTTGTCATTTTCGGGGCTATTTTTGGGGTGTTTCGTTCTTCGCTCGATTCGTGGATTTGAGGGCGTTTTCTCTCGAAATTCTTTGAGGGATCATCGGTGGATGCCTTGCGCATCTTTGAGTGTGATCTTAACCCCTCAAACACCGGGAAATTCCTTCGATTCATGAGTTTTTGGTTGGAGCCTGAGTTCTTGGTGGTGGTTCATGTGATCCGAGATTCCTGATGATTTAGTGAGTTAGAGGCCAAGATTTTTGGGCCATACCTTCCTCTTGTGACGCTTCTCATCTCCCCCAAATCTTGTCTCAAGAGCTCTAGCCAATTGGGAGATCCGGTGATGAGTTGGGAGGGTTGACTCCCGCGGGTCGCACGTTTTCTGCTCTGTCCACGCTTGGCAGACTGTCCGCAGGATGCGTGCGGACTGTCCGCGCGAATGTAGTTCATCGTGTGTTCATCCGTGTTCGTGTGCGCTCGTGTTTCGATCCGTTGTGGTCAAAGGTTTTGTTTGGAAGTTGTTTGCCGGACTGCCCGCCAGGTAGGGCCGGACTGTCCGCGAGGCCCGGACCGTCCGTGGTGCCTGCCCGGACTGTCCGAATTTCCTCGGTGCGCTACTGGAGGCTCGGTGCGTTATTGCGGACTGTCCGCCGTGTCATCACGGACTGTCCGCGAGCTGCACGGACTGTCCGCCGTACCCTTGTGGACCGTCCGCCAGGCCTTCGTAGATCCGTCTAAGTCGTTTGATTCTTGTTTTGTGCTTCCGCGCTTTGATTCAAGGCTTGTCTCTAGGACTTGTAGGCTTGTGTGTGCCTAGTCTAGAGCTTCTTTGGTGTGTGCGAGTGATCAGAGTGGCAATCGGGGTATAGGCCGAGTTCGTCCTTCGGGAAGAATTTTTATCGGCTCCCATTCACTCCCCCCTCTCTGGTCGCCTATTCGGTCCTTCAATTGGTATCAGAGCCGGTTACGGATCTTCGTGATTCTAACCAGTCTAAGATCCAAAGATGGGTGACTATGGAAAGGGGTCGGGTCCTCCGAACTTCGATGGCAAGAATTACCCGATGTGGGAGAGGCGCATGGGCATGTTTTTGCGTGGGAAGGGGACTCTGATCTGGGATGTGACTCAAAATCCTCATTATGTCATTCCAGACAGTTTTCTACTTCCAGGATCATGGGACATGTGTGAGGCCAACAGCAAGGCCGTTGATTACTTGTTCCGTGCTCTCCGTGCCTCGGAGTTTGTAACACCCTAAAATTCCATCACTGAAATTACCTTAAGCAACAGTGTACTAGGATTAGTCTTAAGGACTTAATAAAGATTTGCTAATTAATTTGGGCTTTAAAGTAATTAAATATCATTTAAATAATTTAGAACCAAAAAGTGCATGTGCATCATTATTTGGCTTTGCATGGTGTTTATGAGTGTTGGTGTGAAGTTTTAAAAGTTTATAATATATTTTGAAAGTTTGGAAAGTTTTGAAAAGGATTTGAATAAAAGAGTTTGAAAAAAAAGAAAAAGAAAAAAAACAAACCAACCTCTTTTCCCCTCCCGTCCTCCTTTCCAGCCCATCCCGGCCCAACTCCCGCTGCGGTCCGCTTCCTCCTCCTCTCTCCTTCTCTCTCTGCCCAGCAGACCCCACCTGTCGGCACCTTCCTCTACCTCGCACCCTCCTTCCCCTGCTTCACCGCCGCGGTTCCCGCCGCCTTGCCCCGCGCCCCCTTGCCTCCCCCTTCCATTCCAGAGCCACAATCAAGGGCAGTAAAGCCCGCAGACCATGAAGCCATCAAGTCCCCTTCAGTTTCCCCTTCTCCTTGCCTCCTTTATGCCCCGGAGGTGCCGCCGGCCATCAATGGCAATTGCCGCCGCCGCCGGAACTTCCCCCACTTCCCCTTCCCCTCTCTGGCCCTATATAAACCCGTGCACGAGCTCTTGCTTCTCGCTTTGCTCAGTCGCGCCTCCCCCTCACGCACACACACCTCAACTCTCACACAGCGCCGCCGCCTCTGTTTTCCGCCACCACCGGAGCAACGCCGACGGTGAAGTGCTCGGCCCCTCCTTTCCCTCTTCTTTGTGACTCAAGCTCATTGAGCTCTCCCTCTCTTTGCTCCAGGGGCACATCTTCGTCGCCGGATCGAGCCGCGCCCCGTCCTCATCCGCCGGAGTGCCGCCCGAGCTCACCATCGTCATTGATCTTCGTCACCGTCGCCCCTCCTTCACTTGTTTCCACGCCCGGCTCTTCCTCGTGTGGTGAGCAACGTTTCCCCGCCATCTCTCTCCCTGCACGCGTACCGTAGTGCCGGCGTCCACGCTCCGGCGAGGTCTGCGCCGCTCCCTTCCGGCGCACGCCGTCGAGGTCACTGGAACCGCCACTTTGTTAGCTCAGTCACGTGCGCGAGTGCCTCAGCTACGCGTAGAGCCCGCCCGCACGCGTTCTAGTGCCCCGTAGCGCGATCTAGGGCTGCGCCGGCGAGTCCGCCGCCACGCGCCGCTGTCTCCGGCGAGCTCTGCCGCCGTCTGTCGCGTGCGTATCACCTCGGCCGTCGGATCCCGGATCAACGGTTCAGATCAGCCGCGACCCCGGGTCAAAGCGGACCGTAACGGTCAGCGCCCGGATTTCTTGTTAAAGAGCCCCTGCATTTTTATCTTTTCACAACCATACCCTTCCACCATCGAAAACCCTTACAATCAGGTCCTTCTTTTTATGATCTAGCCCCTGTCTTCTCTGAAATATAGCACCCGAGGTCCTTTTCTTCTCTTTTCACATGTGAGCCCCTCTGTTTATTTACATAATTACGTTTTAAGTCCCTGGTTTCTTTCAAATAAGCCCAGAGAGCCTAGTTTTCTTACAGAAAAGCCCCTACATTTTGTTTTAATAATAACTTTCATGTTTTAACTCTGTTTTTCACGTATAATATATCAAAATGATCGTATCAATGAGTAGAACCTTTTTATTAGTGTGTTCTTAGCATATAACACTGTTTGGTGTACTGTTTTATTTATTTATTTTATGCTTATGCTTGTGCGTAGATATCGTGCCTGTTTCAACTAAGCACCCTGTCGGAGAAGATCAAGAAGAACCTTTCTTCGAAGAAGAGGATCCCCAGTTTGTAGAGGAAGGCAAGTGGACTTCCCCCTCTGCATTTTCCTCTTTGTCCTAAATAACTACATATTAAATAATATTTACTTTTATTTTGTTGCTATGCATAAATTGATTGGAAAACCACCTTTTTAAGGACATGACTAGAGCTTTACCCCTATCACCTTGGTCAACCCTTTTTAATAAATGTTTTGGGTAGATAATAGCTTAGTTTCTATACAAGGGTTGGTTGGAAGTGGTTTTATGATAAAGACTTTCATGCTTATGAAATGATGGTTTCGTTTAAAGATAAGAACACTAAGATTTAATTGGAACATGGAGAACCACCCAAGAAAACAGTGCAACCACAATGGCATATGGCTCTGCCCTTAGCCAATTAATTAGGCGTGTGAATTATCTGATAACCATTCTCGAAAGCGGCACAAGGGGCCGGAGTTGAATGGCTATAGCCCGGTTCTTTTGTTGTAGCAGCCTTTGCTAAGGTGCTGACCACTAGGGAGGGTTATGGTCCGCTCCGCTGCTGTAACTGTCGTAGGTTGATGGTCTTTTGCATTGCCTTTGTAAAGGCTTCATAGTGGACCCCTAGCCACTCACCTCGGAAGTATTTAAGGGTCTAGCTAACCCGGGCAACATGGGGAACACGAGCTGTGGGTAAAGTGTACGACCTCTACAGAGTGAAAACTGATCGATCAGTCGTGCTCACGGTTAAGAGCGGCTTGGACCCTCACATGATAATTAAACTTGAAGATGAATTCAAATTGTGGTTTCTCATGGTTATGAGATATGGTTACAAATGCTTAATCTTTGGGGTTGGTATAAACTTACACTTAGTAATAGGCTTGCTAATAAAATATGACCAACATTAAAATGTTAACCGCTGCAAACCCTTAGCCTATCCTTGACAGCCTTGCATACTTTCCCCCACTTGCTGAGCTCCAACCATAAGAGTGCTCACCCTTGCTTACTGCTGTTCAGATGAGAACAACAGTGAGGAGTACTTCAGCGACTTCGAGGAGTTCTGAGGCATGCGATCCCCCAGTCATGTGCCTGTGGAAGCTGAAGATGAAGTCGTTCGTTTAGTTATCGTTTGTTCTATTGGACCTTCATGTCCACTGCCTGAGTGTAATAAAGAGATAATGTAATGGTTTAACTCTTGTACGTTTGATTACTGTTATGATATTACACTCTTTTGTCTATCGTATGTGTGTAACTTGATCCTGGCGCACATATGAGATGCATTTGGTTTCTCTACGGAAATCAGGTGTGACAAAGTGGTACCAGAGCAGTAATGACTGTCGGACGCAGCCTTAAGTTAGAAATGGTCGAAAATTAAGGATTCATGATCTAGAAAGTCATGTCATCTTTCAAAATTTACTTATTTATGCATAAAAACTAATTTATTCAGTTTTCCTTTATTTAAATGCTATCATTTTGTTTTATCTATGCTAAGTCTCCTTTTTGCTTATCACATGGCCAGAACCAAGAACACAGCATGCAAGAGCACTGGTGGCCGTGTTCCCACTAGTCAGTTGGCACCCCGCTACCCACTTGTTGAGCCAGAAGAGCAGCCTGAGGTTCAGGTGGAAGATCAGGTTGAGGAAGATCCAGAAGAGAGGATATTCGAGGATGACGCTGAAGATCACCGTGGGCAGCCACAGCTGTTTGATGGCACCTACTTGGTTGTGGATGCTGATGGCAACATGGTGATACCTCCAGCTGCCCCTGCCCCTGATGCTCCTCCATCACCGCCAGCAGATCTTGTGCAGGATGCTCCCGCACAGGAGGCTGCTGGAGGGGACCCGAATGATTCCGAGGATGACAGCAGTGATGACAACAGTGGAGATAGCAGCAATGGAGATGGCAGTGATGATGATGGCAGTGAAGGCAACGACGAGACTGAAGATGAGGAGGTTGACGTCGATGGGCACGAGGATGACAACAGTGATGTGAATGATAATCAGGTGGATGAGGACCCTCACTTTCATGGAGCGACATATCACTATCACTATACCGAGGAGGTTGAGGGACAGTTTGTTGTCCTACTGGAGGAGACCCTACAGCACCTTGGCTTCACAGCAAGGCCCCTCTATGTCACCAAGCACTACTCGGAGCCTGGTTTGGAGGATTACTATACCACTGAGGTTCAAATCCGTGTGCCTCTTAGTGGAGGTGTCAGGCACAGTGTTCATTCTTCACACTTCAGCTCAGCTCCTACATCAGTGCAGGCTGCTTTGGTGAACGATGCAGCAAGGAGGGCCCTGTGGTCCATCAGTCACAGATATCGTGAGTGGCTGCACGCCTCCGACTTCCGCCACGTCCTCAGCCGTCCTAGAGGCAGCATGAACATCGTTGTTCCCGTGGGGAATAACAGGGATGGTCGCGTGGATATCCTGGCCCGTCTTGCTTCTGCACTCAACACGGACTTGGAGGGTTGATACGATGAGGTGGATCGCCTTCATGATCAGCTTCAGAGGGCTCAGGTTGCTGGGCGATGTCCTCCAGAGGAGGAAGCACCCTTCTGTCCTCCGGAGTCTCCGCCTCGCAAGAGGACTCGCTATGGTACCGACGAGGCTACTACTAGCGTGCAGCAGGATTAGGGATTAGAAGACCCACCTTTACTTTTGTTATCGTTAGAACGTTCCTGCGAGAACGAGTCTTGTAATAATGGTTGTTGCATGCAAACATGTTTGTTTTGGTTCTTTGTTTGAGTGTGTTGTATTGTGGAGTGATGGCCACAATGCGACGAGAACAAAAGTCATAGAGTAAATGAAGGGTTGGGTTATCCTTATCTATGATGTTTCCTTGTCAAGTTCGGTTGATACAAAATCTGTTCACGCAGCTCTCTGATACAGCAGTCAAGTTTGAATTTTATCTTGAGCTACAGAACTCCATTTGATGTAAAACCAGTTGGGTTAGTTCACAAATTTTATGAGTAAATATCTGGTAAAAATTCAGCAGTAATGAGTATGTATTCACGGAGTTATGAACGAAACTTTGGGGATATCAGAAACGGTAAAACTCTGTTGACACAGTGATCTTGTTTATTTTATATCTCAAGATATAGACCTCCAATTGAGATGAAACCAGATGGGTTGGCTTTGAAATTTCATACTACATATGTTGATTAATTTTCATAATTTTTCGACAACATCACTGGGAGTTACACGTGATTTATTGAGACTAATAGAATCTGTTCAAGTTAAAAATTCAAACATCCTTATCCATTGAGTTTACTCTTCATGCATCTCTTGTGCTTATCTGAAATATATTTCTCTAACAATCAGATGGTACAAACCAGGTCAGGAGGAGGTCAAGACGTTCTGCCAGTGATTCGTGCTCACATAGCCAATCAACAAGCTCAAGCACCACCTCCACCTCCACCACTTAACCAAATGGATCCGGCTATGCTGCAATTCCTTACCGCCCAAACCCAGCTGTTGCAGAACCTCACTGCCACAGTCCAAAACCTTCAAGCTCAATGTTGACGGCTGTTAAGTACCATTTTTATAGCCGTCAACTCCTGCATTTTGACATGAGAAATATACATTCATAGTAGAATAGGGCCTTATACTGACAAATTCCACAAGGGGCAATGTATATTTGAATGCAGGCAATTAGCACAAAAAATAGAGCAAAAGCACACCTTATCCATCCACCTCATCAAACCAAGCCTCTCCACCTCAGCCAATGAGGGGCTACCATGCAAAGTGCCACGGATTGGTGATGTCACCAATCCAACGAAGGAAGTCTTGGCGAATCAGAAGTCGCCACGCGTGTATCACATGGATCCCATGGCCCACCAAAGCGCCTAAATCGCCTCAAAACCACGTGGACACCTGGAACCGCCATAAGGACCCACCTGACAGCCACCACGAGAAAGCACAAGATGAGGTGGGCCACCAGGGGGTCGGCCGAACCCTTGGTTCGGCCGAACCGACCTTGCGTCGGTTCATCTCGGCCTTCCACGTGGAGTCTCCTAATTGGCTCCTGACTTCATTCCCAGGGTGTTTGGGGTGCCTCCACACTGGTGCTCAGGCCTATAAATAGAAGGCGAGGGGGTAGAGAATAGGACACACACTTCTTCTCCACCTTCTCACTTTTGCCTTTTGGCTTCTCTCATTAGGAGAGGAGAGCTCTATGCATAGGATTAGTGGTGGCTTGCTAGTGCTTTAGGGATTAGAAGGAAGGTGGGGTGGTGTCTTGGGGTTGTGCCATGGTGTTTGGCACATTTCCTCAAGAACAATCCTCTACGGATGCTTCTGTTCTTCATTTGGAATAAAGTGAGTATTTCGACATTCTCAATTAGACTAAAGTGGCATTCATACTGTGTTCTTGTGTTCTTCGTTCATTCATCATTTAGAGGCTCGTGCTCTTCATGAACACGCTTCCTCGATATAGTTGACGAGTGAGTCTCTCATACTTTCGTGTTTGTTCATAAGTTAGAGGCTCGTGTTCTTCATGAACACAAACCTTGATCTTCTGTTATAAACACCTAAGTTTGTATCCTGTTTGTATGCCTGCTAGTTTAATCAGAGTTAAGTGGATGCTCCTATATCCTAATCTAGATCAAGTTCATCTGTGATCCCTTGCATAGGATAGCGTATATCTGAGTGAGTTCGGGTCTCTCCCTCATGGGTTTGTCGCTCCGTATTTATATGGAGTGCTATAGTGTTTCTACGGGATATCAGACGTAGCCGTGCTATAGTAGTAATCGGTGGTGTAGACGTGGTGTCTTGACTACGGGTTATCCTTCGAATGCCCTGTATCCCACGGTTTGTCTTGGGGTAGGCCGCGGAAGTGACAGCCGTTGGACCCTCTGAAATCCCCCACGTTCGGATACAGCGTGTAGGCAACCATTTGCCGTGAACCAACTGTTGTAGCCAGGAGGGGCCGGTGTCCGAAACGAGAGTTCCTAATCGAGAGGCTGTTCTCAACTCTGCACGCTATCAGCAAGATCCTTTCCATCTTCATCTCATCCTTTAGAGTTGTGTCCTTGGATCATTCATCTAGGATAGAAGATAGTACACATCGTTCCTTGGATTCGATACCCTTTGGAATACTCCTTTGGGGAAGTGCTACAGCGGTATTTCCGTGCGCTTGTGGTATACCCGGTTGCTCTTATACGTTCCCTCTAGGTGTACAACTAGTGGTGACGTTAAGAAACGCCAACAAGCATTTCTGGTGCCGTTGCCGGGGAGCGGTTGCTATATCTATTTTCGAACCTAGTGGTCCTTGTATCTTTTGTTTTTCCTTTTTGTTCTACCTTTACCCCCGGTACCCATTGAGATATCCTTTTTGTTTCTTTCCTTCTATCTTTACCCCCGTTACCCATGGAGAAGCTTTCCTGTAATAGCATCTCTACCCCTAGGGGTGAGTTCGTCTTAGTGCAACCATCAACTTCTTCATCTAGCTGCGAGCTTCGTCCCGGCTTTATAGCCATGGTTCGGAATCGACCTTTCTCTGGTGCCATCAGTGATGATCCCTGTGATCATTTAAAGGAGTTCGAAGAACTATGTTCGTGCTTGGTAATCCTAGGTATGACACAGGAAACTTTGAGGTGGAAGTTGTTCCCCTTTTCTCTTATAGACAGAGCGGAACAGTGGTACACCCGCACGATAGAGAGTGTAGACAATTGGGAAGAACTACGAGATGACTTTTGTCACTTGTTCTCCCCTTTTGAACACTTAGATTCGCTACCGTGTGAATTCCGTGAATTTGAGCAACTAGAGTGTGAGTCTATAGGTGCAGCTTGGGCTAGGTTCTCACACCTGTTAGAGCTTAACTCAGACTTGTCTATACCTGATAATGTGTCTTTGACCATCTTTCACGGGATGATAGACATGGAATCTGCATTTGAGCTCGACCTTGTAGCTAGAGGTTCATTTAGAACCCAAACTCCAATGGAAAGAAGAGAGACCCTAGAATACTTCTTAGAAACCTCTTCTTCCCATCCCAGATACAATGACCTCCATCAAGAATCATAGTCGATCCAAGAGAGTCTCTTAATAGACGAATTTGAGCTTTCACCTTGCACATCTAATGATTCGTCTAGAGAGCCTTCTCCCGAACCACGAACACCAAAGGGAGAAGAAATTCAACCTTCGGGGTTCTCTTCTCGATTTGAGGGTGATCCTTCTCGGGACTTCATAAATACCTCAGATCGTTCTTGGCACGAGGAGCCTACAGCATCGTTGGACTTTGGTGAGATTCTCGGTGAAGTTTGGAATCATGGTGCAATAGTGTATCGGTCACCTTGGAAATCAAAACCTGTTTCTGAAGTAATTCGAGTCAGCTCGACTTCCCCGACCATCCATTGCTCCTTGAGGGGAAACACCGTAGATGCTGTTCATGACCCTGCTGCTGGAGTTTGCATCATATCGGAGTACCTTTTGGACACTCTGGTGGGTGACATGCCCCTCACCCCGACTGATAGATATTTCCGAAGTCCTAGGTATAAAGAATACATTTTCCCATGTGGAGGGATTGTGAGGGACGTGCCAATCATCATAGACAAGATCGAGGTGCACTTAGATTTTCACATCTATGACATCATGGATTTCGATCTTCTTCTGGGCTTCCCATTGGATGAACTTCTTGCTAAATCTCAAGGAAACCTAGATGTAAAGCTTAGGGAAGCCGCTTCAACCACATCCATCTCTTGTCATGAACATTCCATGGTAGAGCCTCTTCCCGAGCAAAACCCGCTCGAGACGATAATGCACGTATCTCCGTTCGCATCATCCGAGCCTGTTCTGATTGAGGATGTAGACTTCTCTACTCCTCAAGAGGATGACTCGGGAGATCCTCTTCACCTCTGTGGAGGCGAACGATCATCATCTATCTCGACCGAGTTTCAGCCTCTTCCCGCTGGCCCGTACTATGTTGCTTTCGATTATGATAGAGAGTTAACATCTTGCCTCCACGATGCATCTCTTGAGATGGGGAATTCATGGGCCATGGAACCTTGCGAGGCACTGACTTTGGAGTCCAGAGGAAAGAATTCCACACACGAGCATGGTAGCTTCATTCTTGATCTACCATACAAACCATGCTCGCATCAAGTCCCTCCAGAGTCAGACTTGCTTAGTGCGCTGAGCACACATGAGGGCTGCAATCACCTTATGGTCCTCTTTTGTAGGAAGTTCAGAAGGTTGGTTGTAGATGTATATGTCTATCATAAGCATATCAGATTTCGTGCGTGCAGTGTGGCACTAACCTTGCAGCTAAAGCTTCACTGATACATCAAGGATTGGTGGTGAGACGGGAATGACACCACCAACGATAGCTGCAAGATGAAGTTCCCATGGTCGAGCTTATGACCAATAAATAAACAAAGCACTACTAGGAGATGGCCTGGATTAGCATAGGTTTTATTTCCCTTTTCGAATAAAAGCAAGAACATGTTTTTAGGATAAGTCGTCCTTCGGGTATTTTTGGTCACTAACCTTTCAGGTGGAGATTGAAAAGAAAGATGGACATATGATGCCTACGAACATGTGAGCCACATCAGCTACAACACCTAGATAAGCTTTGGTGAGGGAACATTTACAAAAGGAAGCTTGATCACCACAACTTGAGTTTTGTTGCCTAGCAATGCAAACTTCAAGTGTGGGGAAGGTATGTGAGCACCCTGAGTAAAGTTCCTCCTCTACCAAATCTTATCCTGGTGTAGAGATGATGTGAGCTCTTGCATCTTGCCCACTAGCTAGGTAAGTCCTGCTTTTGACATTAAACAAAGCCCTTCCGGGAGGTTCCCGAGGTTCACCGTCTTATGCTCATGCTTATGTCCCTTGTTGATGAAAGCTTGATCATGCTTATGTGCTTCCTTTATCTTCGTTCATGTGCTCTGGTTTGAATGTTCAAAGCGCTTGTACATTCATAGACTGTTTTAGATTAAGCATGGTGCTTAGGTTAAAACCGTTTCCTTCAGTCAAAACAAGATATGGTGTCGGGTTTTGATTGATGAACCTCAGAGTTATACTTTCATTGATATTGGATGCATGTATGCGGACTAACCCTTGCAGGAAATCATCAATTCCAAATGGGTAAGTCATTAAGCAAGATTCATATGGGAAGGTAAGATAAGGTGTCAGATTTATGTTGCACAACATGCAAAGGTGGTACATATGACCTCTCAAAGGTCCAAGGTAAGTATATTCCCCTTTGTGCATGAATTGTAATTTTGGTCTAACCCTTTCGAGCAAATGACATGATGACAATAAAATAAAATAAAAAGAACAAAAATATTTGAATTTGAATAAAGGCTCTATGGTTCTCGAACCAGTAGAGTCCATCTTTTGCTCTCACTTGTTTGAAGAACAGCACCAGTGTGGGGGAGTTCTCTCAAGCTCATCATCGACATATCCACTCGAGAACTCCCACACAAAGGCTGCACGACATCGACTGTGCCTTCATGACAAGTACAAGGTAAACTAGGGTGAGCTGGCTACCCCACAGGTCAACCGAATCACCACTAGTCTTCCTTGTTCCCTTATCCTTCAGAAGCGATAGTATGTGCACCCTTCACCTCACTCTCTACCTATGAGTTTGAAATAATGGTGCTCTGCTTTCTCTACATGATTCCTGTGGTTGGCTTGCGTATGTTTTATTCCTTACTCATTATCTTGATGCTTGTGAACAAATATTGTTGACGCTTTTTCTGGTCAACACACACGAGCGCTAGATCGCGCGGAACATCGAAACGCTGAACTCGCCGAGCTCCTGCCCGGACCGGTCTGACTGGTCAGGGGCACCGGTCTGACCGGTGTACGCAGAGGCACAGTGAAAACCTAAGATCGCTGCCTCGGGAGGGACCCCGTCAGAGGTGGTGCGCCTAGGGTTGCTCTGAGGTCGGCAAGGCCACTCAGAACGTCCTTGATCGTCGTCGAGACAAACAAGGAAAGCACAAGGTTGGAAAAGCTAGGGTTTGAGAGATAAAAGTTGTAGAAAGTAATGTACGATTGGGTTGCTCCCCTCAAACGGCCGTGGCCCTTTATATTTATAGGGTGGGGAGGTCTTGCCCCGCAAGGAATCCTTTTACAACTCGAAATTCGCAAGGACTCCTCAATTCTACTCGGACTCGGGGTCCACCGGTCAGACCGGTCAGGCCCACCGGTCAGACCGGTGTGGCCATTGCCGGATCGGCTACAGGACGCTCCACCGGTTAGACCGTTGAGGGACACCGGTCTGACCGGTGGCGTCAGCCTGATCTGCCTTGTGCCAATTTTGGGTGCGAACATATGCCCCCCTATTTTTTAGTAAAGCTTGCTATCTAAAAAATAATCCTAAGGTTGATGTGACACTTCACCGGCCATTTTTTGGTCTAAGGGCGATTTTTGCTTTAAATCGGCCATATCCTATCAAGCATCCTGCCAGACACTTGGATGAAATATCTTCAAGTACCTCCCGTTGAGAGCCCTTGGAAGCCGCTGTCCTTGCAAAGTCTCCACCATGTAAGAATTCCCAGAACAAACCTTGACAACCTTGTACGGACCTTCCCAACTTGGAGACCACTTGCCGAACTTGTTACTTTTAGATCCAATAGGTAAAATCGTCTTCCAAACCAAGTCATCTACCTGAAAAGATTTGGCTTTTACCTTCTTGTTGTATGCTCTAGCAACTCTCCTCTTGTCTTTCTCAATCTCTTCTAAAGCCTCCATACGCTTGTCGGTCACTTCATCAATATTGTCCATCATCAAAGCATAATATGACCCAACATCAAGATTATTTTGCTTCGCAAGTCTATATGCGCCTAGATTCACCTCAACAGGCAAAACGGCCTCTTGACCATACACAAGCTCAAAAGGAGTAACATTAGTAGCACCATGTCTAGAAATACGATGAGCCCATAAAGCTTCAGATAATATCTCATGCCATCTTCTAGGATTGTCTTCTATCTTCTTCTTGATGAGCTTCACCAAAGTTTTGTTGCTAGACTCGGCTTGACCATTGGCTTGAGCATAATATGGAGATGAATTGATTAATTTAATACCATAGGAATCAACAAATTCACGCACCTCTTTGGATATGAACGAAGTCCCTTGATCCGTAGTCAAAGTTTGCGGAATACCAAACCTATGTATGATATGCCCAGTAATAAACTCAATCACCTCTCTATGTGTCATATTCTTCAAAGGAATAGCTTCAGTCCATTTGGTGAAGTAATCAGTAGCCACGATCACAAAACAATGCCCCTTTGACGACGAAGGATGAATCTTGCCAATAAAATCCAAACCCCATCCTCTAAAGGGCCAAGGCTTGATAATCGGATGCATCAACGCAGCAGGCACCAACTGAACATCTCCATGTTTTTGACACTCTTCACACCCTTTGTAGTACTTAAAACAATCTGCTATCATGGTAGGCCAATAAAAGCAAGCTCGCCTGAGGAGCCACTTCATCTTGGGAGCCGATTGATGAGTACCACAAATGACTTCTTGAACCTCTGCCATAGCCAACCTAGCTTGATCAGGACCCAAGCACTTTAAAAGCAAATCATCCGCAGTCCGACGATACAATTCACCATTATCAACAACAAACTTAAGAGCCCATCGTCGGACTTTTCTATCAACTGAACTACTAGGATTTTGCAAATAATCAACCAGAGGTTGTCTCCAATCCTCCACCTCATCTTCGTCACGAAAAACCGAGGGGGAACTTTTACCAGGGGACCGGTCAGACCGGTGCCGTTAGCCGATCCAGAACCAGGGGACCGGTCAGATCGGTCGGTGACATCGGTCAGACCGGCGTCACCGGTTAGACCGGTCGGCTGCGTCGGCCTGACCGGTGCCTCCAGAGCAAAACACTCGGCTGTAAGCAACGGTTTGTGTTCTTGAAAATTTCTTTTTCGAACATTATAACCAGATGCTTGCTAGGCCAGAGCATTAGCTCTAGGATTTTCCTCTCGTGGCACATGATAGATAACAAATTCATCCATACAAGATATGATGTCTAAACATTTTTCAAGATAAGCATTTAAAAAACCATTTAAACATTGACATACCTTAGATACTTGCTGCACCACCAATAAAGAATCTCCATATGCTTCCACATGTTTTACTCCCATGTCATGTAAAATTTCCAATCCAAATAGAAGAGCCTCATATTCGGTTTGGTTGTTAGTACAATCATGATCCAATCGGTTAAGAGCTTCAAAAATAGCCCCACTTGGCGAAATAATGACAACTCCAACACCACAACCATCTTTGCAAACCGATCCATCAAAATGCAACTTCCATGGAGTAAAAGTAACATAACCGACATTCAAATCAAGTTGCTTATCTACTCTATGTCCAACAATAAAGTCGGCAACAATTTGACCTTTCATTGAACTTAATGGCTCACAATGTAAATCATACTCAACTAAAGCATAAGCCCATTTGCCGACTCTACCACTTAAAATTGGTTTATGCAACATGTATTTGATTATGTCGGTTTGACATGCTACTATGCAAGTACTAGGTAATAAATAATGCCTCAACTTGGTACAAGTATGATATAGTGATAAACACAACTTTTCAATAAAAGTGTACCTTGTTTCGGCGTCCAATAATCTTCTACTCTCATATGCAACAATGTACTCCTTGCCTTCGGTCTCTTGAGTCAAAACACCTCCAATGACATCCTTCTCAGCCGCTACATACAACTTGAAAGGAATACCACTCTTGGGCGCTTGAAGAACGGGTGGCGAAGTCAAATAGCTCTTAATCTCATCAAATGCCTCTTGTTGCTTTGCCCCCCAAGTGAAGTCAACATCATTTTTTAACCGAAGTAAAGGAGTAAAAGCATTCACCTTCCCAAACAAGTTACAAATGAACCTCCTCAAGTAATTTACCTTGCCCAAGAACTTTTGCAAATCCTTTTTACAAGTAGGTGCTTTAACACTCCGGATTGCCTCAATCTTTTTAGGATCTATCTCTATGCCTTTGTCATGCACAATGAAGCCCAAAAACTTCCCAGCCGATACACCAAAAGCACATTTGAGTGGGTTCATCTTTAATTTATACCGACGCATTTTTTCAAATGCAAGTCTTAAATCAGCTAAATGAGAATCATCTCCAGCCGATTTGACAACAATATCATCGATATAAACCTCTACTATGATGCCAAGCAAATCATGAAAGATTAAATTCATAGCTCTTTGATAAGTAGCACCCGCATTTTTCAATCCAAAAGTCATAACAACCCACTCAAATAAGCCAACAAAACCCGGACATATGAAAGCCATTTTGGATATATCCTCGTCGGCCATAAAAATTTGATTGTAACCAGCATTACCATCAAGAAAGCTAAGAATTCTATGTCCGGATGCAGCATTAACAAGAAAATCGGCTATAGGCATAGGATATTCATCTTTAGGAGTAGCTCTATTAAGATCTCTAAAATCAATGCAAACACGAAGCTTTTTTGTTCCTTTTTTCTCAATAGGCACAATATTAGAGATCCAATCAGCATAACGACAAGGCCTAATAAACTTTGCATCAAGTAACCGATTGACTTCCTCTTTAACTCGGTCATAAATATCAGGATTAAAGTTTCTACGAGGTTGTTTATAAGGCCTAAAACCAGGTTTAATAGGTAAATGATGCTCAACTAAATCACGACTTAAACCAGGCATTTCATTATAATTCCATGCAAAGCAATCAACATACTCCTTTAACAACTTTATTAACTCAGATTTAAACAACAGATCAAGATTCTTGTTTACAAATGTCGGCCTAGGTAAAGTGCCATCACCAATATCAACCTCCTTTAAAGGATCAGCCGACGTAAACCCTTGTCCTAACTTGCTCAAATCATCAAAGTCTTCGATGGCCTCACACATATCGTTCTTATGTGCCCGATAGTGCTCTCGCCTCTGTTGCAACCACTCCAGATTTGCATCCATCAAATCGCCAGAGAAGTTCTAGCCTGATCAACGATCGGCTTCATAACAACAGTAGCAAAACCATCTTTGGTAGAATCAATAAGCCTCAAATTAGATAAATCTAGACCAGTTAAGCACTTAAGATTCTCATGATTATCCATAGTAGGACTATCGGCCACTGCAACACAAGCCGATGTATCACCATGAACAATCTCTACCTCGTCGCCTACCCATTGGATTAAGAATTAATGCAAAGTAGAAGGCACACACTGATTTGCATGAATCCAATCACGACCAAGGATGAGACTGAAGTTACCTTGTGTCTCAGCGACGAAGAATGCCGTAGCCAACGTCTTGCTCCCAACGGTGAGCTCCATAGAGACGACGCCTTTAGCTCCCATCGGCTCACCTCCTCCCACACCGCTGACGGTCATGTTGGTCTTGATCAGCTCATCATCTGAACCTCCCAGCTTCTTGAACAAAGAATACGACATCAAGTTGACGATCGCTCCTCCGTCCACCAGCATGCGAGAGATAGGCTTCCCATTGATGTGTCCCTTCATGTACAAAGCCTTCAGATGATTTTCAGTAGCTTTAGGCTTCTAGAAAATAGCTTCCTTTGGCCCAAAATCGAGATGCGCGACGTCCTCCTCCGAGAGCACATAACAATCCATAGACATATGGATCACGTTGATGTCCAAATTCATGCGCTCGAGCGAAGAACTGTAGTCAACAAGCTCCTCATCGTCTTCTAGTGCAGGATCCGATGCGAACTTGCCATCACAAACCATGGGAACTGAAGAAGAGAAACCGGGCGGCGTCTCTGGGTCATCGGTCTGACCGTCGACCTCCACCGGTCTGACCGGTGTGACCGGTCTGACCGACCCCTCCACCGGTCTGACCGGTGCTGGCTGGGAGCTGGCCTTGACTCTCCACTCTTTCCCTTGAGGTACCATGGGCCTGTACTGGTTGAAAGCTTCGTCCCTTTGCTTCTCTAGCTCCTTCTCCCTCTTCTCTTGAAACCTCAGGCGTTGAAGCTTCCTCCTTTGTGTACGAGTCAATCCGGGAGGACACCACCTTGGTAAGAAGTATTTGGAGTTGGAACCACTCCCACTGGCCTCATGGTCATTAACAGCAGCAATCACCCCTGGAGTTGATATCACAACCTTATTGTTTGGAACAATCAGTCCTTTGCCACCCTCTCCAATAGGAACATCCATTGATCCAATCTGAATAATATCTTGGCTCGTAGTCCTCTCTGGATCAACTTCCATCTTCTGCACCTCCTCCCTTTGCTTCGGCTTGTAAACTTGCTTCACAGGAGGTGATATGGCTTTTCTGGCCGCACCGGTCTGATCGGTGATAGCGACCGGTCTGACCGGTCGGGTCTGGTGACCCTGACCAGAACGGCGAGGAGCCAATCGGTCATGGATAGGCCTGGAGATCCTGTCGAAAGCTAATTTCTGTCCACCCCATCCAGGATGAAAAGCTTGTTGGTATGGCACCCACATCACTCCATTGTCATCATATACCGGGCTTGGTGCATTTGAACTTGACGCCCATGGTGGAGTAAAGTGTTGCCCTTGCTGTGATGGTTCACCCTTGAGTCTTGTAGCAGCTCTTGGAGGTGAAGATGACCCTCCATGGTGTGTAGGTGACCTCATCCTTTTTTTAATGGCCGGTCACCTGTAACGGCCTTTTGCTTGGAATACTTGTCAAATAGCATGTCGAAAGTGACCTTTGGCTTAGGACCACTCCCCTGATTTTTTACTACATTAAGTTTCCAGTTTCCAATCTCCGGACGGCTTGACTTGATCATCCTCGGACGGACTGGGAGTGCACCGGTCTGACCGGTCTGGCCAGAGACGGCTCAGACGGTCGCTGATCGGTGGGTGTGGACGACCCTTGCCCCCCATGTCCAGAGGCACTCACTGTAACCTTGAAGGTCTCTTTGCCATCAGGAGTCTTCTCATACTCAACTTTGCGAACTAGCTCTTTTCCTCTCCAATCGGGCTTAGCCTCCCCGATTACCACGTTCTTGCCTTTAGTTGCTTCAAATTGATGTGGCCGAACCAGTACCTTAGGCTGCTGTAAATCCATGGTGTTGATTGGAAAAGGAGCCTTATCCACTTGCATCTCATGAAAAGTCAAACGACCTTCGTTTATGGCCGATTGAACCTGTCGACGAAACACATTGCAATCGTTAATAGCATGAGAAAATGAATTATGAAATTTACAATATGCACGTCTTTTCAACTCTTCAAGTGGAGGAATAGTATGATTTAACTTGATATTTCCAGATTTAAGCAATTCATCAAATATGCGATCACATTTGGAGACATCAAAAGTAAATTTAATTTCTTCTTGCCGACCTTTACTAGCCGGCTTAAGAGATGAACAAGAATAAGCTTTTTCTTTAGAGGGCCAATTAAATTCAGCAGCATAAATTTCTTTATCACTATCGTCCGAGCTATCAGAATCATAATCAATAATATGAACATTAGAACGACGTGATTTAAAATTATCTTTCTCTTTATTCATTCGGTTTTCAACAACTAAAGCTCTAATTTGAACTTGTGCAACCGAAAGAAAGTCAGTGCCCTCTATCTTATCTCTAATAGATGATCTTAAACCTTTCAGACAAATGTCTGCAAGGTCCATATCAGTGATTGACAAATTAAAGCACCGGTTTTTAGTTTCTTTAAACCTTTTAATGTATGCAGAGACAGTCTCATCTCTTCCTTGCCTAACCGATGTTAAGTCTGTCAATTTTAATTGTGTGCTCCCACTATAAAAGTGATCATGAAACTTACGTTCTAACATATCCCAAGATATAATAGAACCGGGAGCAAGCGAGGAAAACCAAGCAAAAGCGGTGCCAGTCAAAGATAAAGAGAACAAGCGCACTTTTAAAGCATTATAGACACCAGCTTCACCTAGTTGTGCAGTGTATTGACTAATATGCTCCCATGTGGTTCGGTCATCATCACCACTAAATTTAATCAAGTCAGGCATACGCCAACCACGTGGGAGAGGAAATCTATCAAACTCGGGATCGTATGGTTTTTGATACAAATTAGTGTTACCAATATCAACACCAAGTTTGGTTTTTACCACATTAGCCAAATCTTCCTTAAATCTATTAAATTCCGCCCAATTAGGATTATTTGGCTGTTGTGGTTGAGGATTCTCCAAATTTATCTTATTTAAATAGGGAGCTATCTTAGCTTGAGCTAGCCTGTAACTTTCAAATACATCGTCCGGAATAATGTTTTTGGAGGCCGATGCATTTATTGTCGTACTATAATGAGGTCCAACATTACTGATTGTATTAGAAAAAGTAGGGACCATTTGATTTGGCACGACAGAAATTGGCAAAGGCTGGTCGGGCACCAACTCCATAGCACCGGTCTGACCGGTACCCTGCATCGGTTCGACCGGTGCGGCCATGTTTGGCCTGTGCGGTTGAAACTGAGGGTACTGACCAGATGCTGGATTTGGTGTCAAACCATATGCAAAATTACCATTATTTACAGGCAAAGGTGCTAAGCTAGGATGAGACCCCTAAGGATTTGCTTTAGGAGTACTACTATTAGTTTCATTATTATTAAAACCTAAAGCCCTATCCTTTTCAAGATCTTCTAACCGTTCTAAACGAGCAATGTAAGAAGCAAGCAATTCATCACTTTTCACTGTAGATTTCATAGGAGAAGTTTCAGACGGGGGTTTCTTACTTATAGTGGGAATTACCTCAATATTGCTGTCGTTTAGCCTGATCGCCGGCAGCTCGAACTCTTTCAATCTTGCCACCTTGCCGGATCGATCCTTCTTGACGCCAGCTAGGAATTGTACTTGCATGTACTCTTGTAGCGCCTTGAACTTCTGCTGCTCCTCCGGAGAGAGATCTTCCAGCAACGCGGTGATGATGTTGTTCATGTCGAGCTCACACCGAGACATCGTACTAGGGTTAGATTGAACGGTTTTAGCAACCTGATCTTTCTTCCCCAGCGGAGTCGCCAAAAGTGTGTTGACGCTTTTTCTGGTCAACACACACGAGCGCTAGATCGCGCGGAACGTCGAAACGCTGAACTCACCGAGCTCCTGCCCGGACCGGTCTGATCGGTCAGGGGCACCGGTCTGACCGGTGTACGCAGAGGCACGGTGAAAACCTAAGATCGCCGCCTCGGGAGGGACCCCGTCAGAGGTGGCGCGCCTAGGGTTGCTCTGAGGTCGGCAAGGCCACTCAGAACGTCCTTGATCGTCGTCGAGACAAACAAGGAAAGCACAAGGTTGGAAAAGCTAGGGTTTGAGAGATAAAAGTTGTAGAAAGTAATGTACGATTGGGTTCCTCCCCTCAAACGGCCGTGGCCCTTTATATTTATAGGGTGGGGAGGTCTTGCCCCGCAAGGAATCCTTTTACAACTCGAAATTCGCAAGGACTCCTCAATTCTACTCGGACTCGGGGTCCACCGGTCAGACCGGTCAGGCCCACCGGTCAGACCAGTGTGGCCATTGCCGGATCGGCTACAGGACGCTCCACCGGTTAGACCGTTGAGGGACACTGGTCTGACCGGTGGCGTCAGCCTGATCGGCCTTGTGCCAATTTTGGGTGCGAACAAATATCATTAGGGAACTCATGCTCATCTAAGTAGTTGGCGTTTGCAATATGGTTTGATGATATGATCTTCACTCTGAGTGTTTGAGTGCTTGGGAATTTTATTTGAAAAATCATAAAACCCCTTGCAAAGCTCCTCTTTGATATGCCACAGTCCTACCAAAGCCATATGATGCTACTAGTTGAAAACCTTATACTCATATGCTGCTTGTCATTGCATTGAGCTTTGTCAAATTTTGTGACCCTTGCGAGAATTTTTTTCATTACTCTCATGATCAAGATTCATGTGTACACAACCATTTCCCCCTTACTATGCTTCTACACTGGAAGTTAGCATTATATCATTCATCCATTCCACAAAATAAAGCTCCATATGTGGTGTGACATCTCTCTCCAAAAGTGTCCTTCAGGAGACATGGGCAATGAAAAAAAAGAAAAGAGAGACACATGCTCAAAGCATGATGAAAAAAAGGAGAAAAAGAAAAAAAATAGCCCATGTCCAAAATAAAGGAGAAAAAGGAGAGAGATGGTCATGCAAAAAGGAGTTCCATAACTTAGATGGTAATAACTAGTACCTATTCTGAGGCTAGTGTCTACCTTACCATCAACCAACATTCATCATATATGTATGGTAATATCTAGCACCCACTCGGGGCGTAGTATCCACCTTACCATACTCATCATATCCATACACGTGCACATCTTGATCTGATTGTATGAATTGCTTTTCTCTTGGATCCAGTCTTTTGATTTTGCAATATATGTGATACAAGTATGCCTTATCATTCATACCTACCCTGAGCTCCGCATATGCTTTTATTAGAAGTAGGATGAATAAAGGCAGTTTAATGCCTTGGTGAGGACATATATACAATGAGCGATCCGAGATAATCAAATGAGGAGCAAAGCAAGGTTTGTTTTTGAAAAACTTATTGTAAAACCCCAAGTTACTTGACATGATGAGCAGGAGTGATTTGATTCCTGACCATTCCATTCTTCAACTACCCAAGATGGCATGATAGACACTCAACAGAGTTCACAGGTATAAGGTATGGTTTGGAATATCTCTTATGCTCGCTTCATACCTTTGAATATCATGTCTCACCTTGATCTGACTCCCTTCACTCGGGACGAGCAAAGGTCAAGTGTGGGGGAGTTGTTGCCGGCTGCTAAGTACCATATTTGTATCCATCAACTCCTGCATTTTGACACGAGAAATATACATTCACAATAGAATAGGGGCTTATACTAACAAATTCCACAAGTGGCAATGTATATTTGAATGCAGGCAATTAGCACAAGAAATAGAGCAAAAGCACACCTTATCCATCCACCTCATCAAACCAAGCCTCTCCACCTCAGCCAATGAGGGGCTGCCATGCAAAGTGCCACGGATTGGTGATGTCACCAATCCAAGGGAGGAAGTCTTGGCGAATCAAAAATCGCCACGCGTGTATCACATGGATCCCATGGCCCACCAGAGCGCCTAAACCGCCTCAAAACCACGTGGATACCTGGAACCGCCATAAGGACCCACCTTACAGCCACCACGAGAAAGCACAAGATGAGGTGGGCCACCAGGGGGTCGGCCGAACCCTTGGTTCGGCCGAACCGACCTTGAGTCGGTTCATCTTGGCCTTCCACATGGTGTCTCCTAATTGGCTCCTGACTTCATTCCCGGGGTGTTTGGGGTGCCTCCACGCCGGTGCTCAGGCCTATAAATAGAAGGAGAGAGGGTAGAGAATAGGACACAGACTTCTTCTCCTCCTTCTCACTTTTGCCTTTTGGCTTCTCTCATTAGGAGAGGAGAGCTCTATGCATAGGATTAGTGCTGGCTTGCTAGTGCTTTAGAGATTAGAAGGAAGGTGGGGGTGTCTTGGGGTTGTACCATGGTGTTTGGCACATTTCCTCAAGAACAATCCTCTACGGATGCTTCTGTTCTTCATTTAGAATGAAGTGAGTATTTCGACATTCTCAATTAGACTAAAGTGGCATTCATACTATGTTCTTGTGTTCTTCGTTCGTTCATCATTTAGAGGCTCGTGTTCTTCACGAACATGCTTCCTCGATCTAGTTGACGAGCGAGTCTCTCATACTTTCGTGTTTGTTCATAAGTTAGAGGCTCGTTTTCTTCATGAACATGACCCTTGATCTTCTGTTATAAACACCTAAGTTTGTATCATGTTTGTATGCCTGCTAGTTTAATCAGAGTTAAGTGGATGCTCCTATATCCTAATCTAGATCAAGTTCATCTGTGATCCCTTGCATAGGATAGCGTATATCTGAGTGAGTTCGGGTCTCTCCCTCGTGGGTTCGTCGTTCCGTATTTATACGAAGTGCTATAGTGTTTCTACGGGATATCAGACGTAGCCGTGCTATAGTAGTAATCGGTGGTGTAGGCATGGTGCCTAGACTACGGGTTATCCTTCGAATGCCCTGTATCCCACGGTTTGTCTTGGGTTAGGCCGCAGTAGTGACAGCCGTTGGACCCTCTGAAATCCCCCACGTTCATATACAGCGTGTAGGCAACCATTTACCGTGAACCAACTGTTATAGCCAGGAGGGGCCGGTGTCCGAAATGAGAGTTCCTAATCGAGAGGCTGTTCTCAACTCTGCACGCTATCAGCAAGATCCTTTCCATCTTCATCTCATCCTTTAGAGATGTGTCCTTGGATCATTCATCTAGGATAGACGATAGTTCACATTGTTCCTTGGATTCGATACCCTTTGGAATACTCCTTCGGGGAAGTGCTACAGCGGTATTTCCGTGCGCTTGCGGTATACCCGGTTGCTCTTATATGTTCCCTCTAGGTGTACAACTAGTGGTGACGTTAAGAAACGCCAACACTCAACAAAACCAGCCAGCACCACCTCCCCCGCCTCTCCCACAGCCGAGGGACAAACATAAGGAGTTTATGAGCCACAACCCTCCCACCTATTCCCACTCTATTGATCCGTTGGATGCCGATGACTGGTTGAAGACGGTTACCAAGAAGCTTGAGATTGTTCAATGCACTGAACGAGAGATGGTCCTGTATGCTGTTGGCAGACTGACAGGGCAAGCTGGTGATTGGTGGGATGCATATTCGACTGCTCATCCTAATAGAAACAATATCACTTAGCAAGAGTTCCGGATAACTTCCGTACGTATCACATTCCTGCGGGAGTGAGAAAACTTAAGCAGAAGGAATTTCTGGCACTGAAGCAAGGGAATATGTCTGTCACTGAGTATCTCGACAAGTTCACTCACTTGTCCCGTTATGCTCCTGATGAAGTCAACACTGATCCAAAGAGGCAGGAAAGGTTCCTGGATGGCTTGATTGGGCCACTTAACTATCAGCTACAAAGCCATACATTCCCTAATTTCCAGACATTGCTCAATAAAGCTATTGGACTGGAGAGTAAGAGGAAGGAACTGGGCGAGCAAAAATGCAAGTTCCAATCACATGGGCAATCCAGCAGTAACACTCGTCCTCGCTACAGTTCACAGCAGGGCTCTTCCCAGTATCGTCCTGGTGGTCAAGGAGGGAAATATCCTCAGAACTTGCAGTTGCAGCGCTCCTTTCAACCACAGCGCTTCAACCCTCAGACACCACGAACTCCCACTCCTCAGCAGAATCGCTCTAACAATGGTTTTGGGGCACCTGTCAGAAACACCACTCCTGTTCAGCCTAGTGGATGTTTCAAGTGTGGTGAGCTGGGACATTATGCTAATAATTGTCCCAAAAGAGGGATGCAGACTCCTCAGAAGGATAATGGACAGAGGCCTAGTCAGTCATTGTCTCAGCCTCACACTCCACAAGCTCCAAACAAGAGAGGCCAGCAGAACTATATGCGTGGCAAAATGAATCATGTATCTTTGGAGCAAGCCAAGAATGACTCTGGCGTTGTACTAGGTACGTTTCCCGTCAATTCTATATCTGCTACAGTTTTATTTGATTCGGGAGCATCGCATTCATTCGTAACTGATCAATTTGTGCAAAACATAACTTACCTATGAGTCCTATGAAGATACCATTGATAGTTAGTTCCCCGGGTGGTGAAATGAGAACTGGTCATATATGCCCACAAGTGAATATTAATATCATGGGAGTAGACTTTCTGGCTAACCTGGTAGTCTTAAAGTCATGGGGAATAGATGTGATCTTAGGTATGGATTGGTTACGGAGTTGTGATGGAGTTATACAGTGCTGTAAGAAGTCAGTGTTGTTAACCAGTCCGCATGGAGAAAGAATTGAGTATGTGGGTACCCCCTCATCCAATAGTGGCACTGTGAATTCAGTTGAAGTCAAAGCCTTGGAAGATATAAAAGTAGTAAATGAATATCCAGATGTATTTCCAGATGATTTACCAGGTACGCCACCTGACCGTGACATTGAATTCAGTATTGAACTTATACCTGGTACTGCTCCTATATCAAAAAGACCATATAGAATGGATGTTAAAGACTTAGCTGAACTAAAGAAACAAATAGAAGAATTACTCAATAAAGGGTTTATCCGTCCTAGTTCTTCACCATGGGGAGCCCCCACTCTCTTCGTGGATAAAAAGGATGGATCTAGGAGGTTGTGTATAGATTATTGATCTCTTAATGAAGTCACCATCAAGAACAAATACCCTTTACCCCGGATCGAGGATTTGTTCGATCAAATGAGAGGAGCAAAAGTTTTCTCTAAGATAGATCTCCGATCGGGTTACCATCAGTTGAAAATTCGAATGGAGGATATTCCAAAGATGGCATTTACGTCTAGGTATGGATTGTATGAGTTCATCGTGATGTCGTTTGGCTTGACCAATGCTCCAGCATATTTCATGTACTTGATGAACAAAGTGTTTATGGAGTATCTTGACAAGTTCGTCGTGGTATTTATTGATGATATTCTGGTATTTTCTCGGAGTGAGGAAGAACATGAGGAACACTTGAGACTTGTATTGCAGAAGCTCCGGGAACATCAACTTTATGCCAAGTTTAGGAAGTGTGATTTCTGGTTAAACGAGGTCTCTTTTCTCGGACACATTATCACTGATGGTGGGATTGCAGTGGATCCAAGTAAAGTTCGGGATGTGTTGAACTGGAGTCCGCCTAAGAATGTACCGGAGATCAGAAGTTTCCTTGGACTTGCAGGATACTACCGCAGATTTATCGAGGGATTCTCAAAGATCGTGAAACCCCATACAACTTTACTAGAGAAGGGTAAAGAGTTTAAGTGGGATGATAAGTGTCAAGCCAGTTTTGAAGAATTGAAGAAAAGATTAACCACAGCTCCTGTGTTGATAATGTCGGATATACACAAAGGGTTTGATGTGTATTGTGATGCTTCTCGGCAAGGATTAGGTTGTGTGTTGATGCAGGAAGGAAAGGTCGTAGCATATGCTTCGAGACAGTTAAGGAAACATGAGCAGAACTATCCTACGGATGATCTCGAGTTAGCTGCAGTTGTGCATGCTCTCAAAATCTGGAGGCATTATATGATTGAAAATAAGTGTCAGATTTTCACCGATCATAAGAGTCTAAAGTATATCTTTACACAAAAGGATCTTAATCTAAGACAACGTGGATGGTTGGAATTAATCAAGGATTATGATCTGGATATTCAGTATCACCCTGGTAAAGCAAATGTTGTAGCAGACGCATTAAGTCAAAAGAATCAGGCCAATATGCTAATAGGTCGGTTGATGCCTCAGGAGTTATGTTGGGAAATGGCACAGCTTAATTTGGGAATTGTTGCTCAGAATGAGACCTTAACGTTGGAAATTGAGTCGACACTTGAACAGGAGATTAGAAAAGGGCAATTGATGGATGAAAAGATTATGGAATACAAGAAATTGATAAAGTTGGGTAAAGTTCCAGAATTCAAGGAAGATGAACAAGGAACAGTGTGGTTCAAGAATAGGATTTGTGTGCCCGAGATTAAAGAGTTGCGAGAAACCATATTGAAGGAACCACACGATTCAGCTTATTCAATTCATCCTGGAAGTACTAAGATGTACCAAGATTTAAAACAAAGGTACTGGTGGTATGGGATGAAAAAGGATGTAGCAGCTCATGTAGCTTTGTGTGACACATGCCAGAGAGTAAAAGCTGAGTATCAAGGACCAGCAGGGTTGTTTCAACCTTTGAAGATACCTGAGTGGAAATGGGAAGAGATTAGCATGGATTTCATTGTGGGTTTACCTCGTACTCGTGATGGGTATGACTCTATATGGGTTATTGTGGATAGGTTAACCAAGGTTGCACATTTTATACCAGTGAAGACGACCTACACTGTGGTCAAGTTGGCAAAGCTATATAATTCAAGAATAGTGTGTTTACATGGAGTTCCGAAGAAGATAGTGTCAGATCGAGGCACTCAATTCACTTCACGATTTTGGCAGAAGCTACATGAATCGATGGACACAAAGCTAAATTTCAGTTCAGCATATAACCCTCAAACAGATGGACAAACAGATGGACAAACAGAAAGAACAAATCAGATTTTAGAGGATATGTTAAGATCTTGTGCTTTGAAGCATGGAGGTAGCTAGGACAAGAGTTTGCCTTATGCAGAGTTTGCTTATAATAACAGCTATAAATCTAGCATTAAAATGGCACCTTTTGAAGCTTTGTACGGAAGAAAATGTAGAACACCTTTGTTTTGGAATCAGACTGGAGAGTGTCAACTCTTTGGACCAGATAGTATAAGAGAGGCCGAAAAGCAAGTTGAGATAATTCGAGAAAATCTCAAAGCCGCACAGTCACGATAGAAGAGTTATGCTGATCCTCGTAGAAGAGAAGTGGTATTTGAGGTGGGTGATTATGCATACCTTGGAGTGTCACCTATCCGAGGTGTGCGAAGGTTTAATGTCAGAGGGAAGTTGTCACCTCATTTAATTGGACCTTTTCGGATTTTGGAAAGGAGAGGAGAAGTATCTTATCAGTTAGAACTACCAGCACAATTGTCAGGAGTTCATGATGTGTTTCATGTATCACAGTTAAAGAAGTGCACGAGTCAGGTCAAGATAGAACCAGTACAACTGGAAGATATTGAGATGGAAAAAGATTTGACTTATAAAGAATATCCTATCAAAATCTTGGATACCTCAGAAAGGGTTACTCGGAGCAAAGTCATCAAGATTTGTAAAGTACAGTGGAGTCATCATGTAGAGGAAGTGGCAACTTGGGAAAGAGAGGATGAACTCATGGAAGACTTTCCTCAGCTGTTCTCTAATCCTTCTGAATCTCGGGACGAGATTCTCTTTAAGGGGGTAGGATTTGTAACACCCTAAAATTCTATCACTGAAATTACCTTAAGCAACAGTGTACTAGGATTAGTCTTAAGGACTTAATAAAGGTTTGCTAATTAATTTGGGCTTTAAAGTAATTAAATATCATTTAAATAATTTAGAACCAAAAAGTGCATGTGCATCATTATTTGGCTTTGCATGGTGTTTATGAGTGTTGGTGTGAAGTTTCAAAAGTTTAGAATATATTTTGAAAGTTTGGAAAGTTTTGAAAAGGATTTGAATAAAAGAGTTTGAAAAAAAAGAAAAAGAAAAAAAACAAACCAACCTCTTCTCCCCTCCCTTCCTCCTTTCCAGCCCATCCCGGCCCAACTCTCGCCGCGGCCCGCTTCCTCCTCCTCTCTCCTTCTCTCTCTGCCCAGCGGACCCCACCTGTCGGCACCTTCCTCTACCTTGCGCCCCCCTTCCCCTGCTTCACCGCCGCGGTTCCCGCCGCCTTGCCTCGCGCCCCCTTGCCTCCTCCTTCCATTCTAGAGCCACAATCAAGGGCAGTAAAGCCCGCAGACCACAAAGCCATCAAGTCCCCTTCCATTTCCCCTTCTCCTTGCCTCCTTTACGCCCCGGATGTACCGCCGGCCATCAATGGCAATTGCCGCCGCCGCCGGAACTTCCCCTACTTCCCCTTCCCCTCTCTGGCCCTATATAAACCTGTGCACGAGCTCTTGCTTCTCCCTTTGCTCAGACGCGCCTCCCCCTCACGCACACACACCTCAACTCTCACACAGCGTCGCCGCCTCTGTTTTTCGCCGCCACCGGAGCAACGCCGACGGTGAAGTGCTCAGCCCCTCCTTTCCCTCTTCTTTGTGACTCAAGCTCACCGAGCTCTCCCTCTCTTTGCTCCAGGGGCACATCTTCATCGCCGGACCGAGCCGCGCCCCGTCCTCATCCGCCGGAGCGCCACCCGAGCTCGCCATCGTCATTGATCTTCGTCACTGTCACCCCTCCTTCACCTGTTGCCACGCCCGGCTCTTCCTCGTGTGGTGAGCAACGTTTCCCCGCCATCTCTCTCCATGCACGTGTACCGCAGTGCCGGCGTCCACGCTCCGGCGAGGTCTGCGCCGCTCCCTTCCGGCGCACGCCGTCGAGGTCGTCGGAACCGCCGCTTTGTTGGCTCAGTCGCATGCGCGAGTGCCTCAGCTACGCGTAGAGCCCGCCCGCGTGCGTTCTAGTGCCCCGTAGCGTGATCTAGGGCTGTGCCGGCGAGTCCGCCGCCGCGCGCCGCTGTCTCCGGCGAGCTCCGCCGCCGTCTGTCGCGTGCGCTTCACCTCGGCCATCGGATCCCGGATCAACGATTCAGATCAGCCGCGACCCCGGGTCAAAGCGGACCGTAACGGTCAGTGCTCGGATTTCTTGTTAAAGAGCCCCTGCGTTTTTATCTTTTCACAACCATACCCTTCCACCATCGAAAACCCTTACAATCATATCCTTCTTTTTATGATCTAGCCCCTATCTTCTCTGAAATATAGCACCCGAGGTCCTTTTCTTCTCTTTTCACATGTGAGCCCCTCTGTTTATTTACATAATTACATTTTAAGTCCCTGGTTTCTTTCAAATAAGCCCAGAGAGCCTAGTTTTCTTACAGAAAAGCCCCTGCATTTTGTTTTAATCATAACTTGTATGTTTTAACTCCGTTTTTCTCGTATAATATATCAAAATGATCGTATCAGTGAGTAGAACCTTTTTATCAGTGTGTTCTGAGCATATAACATTGTTTGGTGTACTGTTTTATTTATTTATTGTATGCTCATGCTTGTGCGTAGATATCGTGCCTGTTTCAACAGACCACCCTGTCGGAGAAGATCAAGAAGAATCTTTCTTCGAAGAAGAGGATCCCCAGTTTGTAGAGGAAGGCAAGTGGACTTCCCCCTCTGTATTTTCCTCTTTGTCCTAAATAACTGCATATTAAATAATATTTATTTTTATTTTGTTGCTATGCATAAATTGATGGGAAAACCACCTTTTTAAGGACATGACTAGAGCTTTACCCCTATCACCTTGGTCAACCCTTTTTAATAAATGTTTTGGGTAGATAATTGCTTAGTTGCTATACAAGGGTTGGTTGGAAGTGGTTTTATGATAAAGACTTTCATGCTTATGAAATGATTGTTTTGTTTAAAGACAAGAACACTAAGATTTAATTGGAACATGGAGAACCACCCAAGAAAATAATGCAACCACAGTGGCATATGGCTCTGCCCTTAGCTAATTAATTAGGCATGTGAATTATCTGATAACATTTCCCGAAAGGGGCACAGGGGGCCGGAGTTGAAGGGGTATAGCCCGGTTCTTTTGGAGTAGCAGCCTTTGCTAAGGTGCTGACCACTAGGGAGGGTTATGGCCCGCTCCGCTGCTGTAACTGTCATAGGTTGTTGGTCTTTTGCATTGCCTTTGTAAAGGCTTCGTAGTGGACCCCTAGCCACTCACCTCGGAAGTGTTTAAGGGTCTAGCTAACCCGGGCAACATGGGGAACACAAGCTGTGGGTAAAGTGTACGATCTCTGCAGAGTGAAAACTGATCGATCAGCCATGCTCATGGTTAAGAGCGGCTTGGACCCTCGCATGATAATTAAACTTGAAGATGAATTCAAATTGTGGTTTCTCATGGTTATGAGATATGGTTACAAATGCTTAATCTTTGGGGTTGGTATAAACTTACACTTAGTAATAGGCTTGCTAATAAAATATGACCAACATTAAAATGCTAACCGCTGCAAACCCTTAGCCTATCCTTGACAGCCTTGCATACTTTCCCCCACTTGCTGAGCTCCAACCATAAGAGTGCTCACCCTTGCTTACCGCTGTTCAGATGAGAACAACGGTGAGGAGTACTTCAGCGACTTCGAGGAGTTCTGAGGCATGCGATCCCCCAGTCATGTGCCTGTGGAAGCTGAAGATGAAGTCGTCCGTTTAGTTATCGTTTGTTCTATTGGACCTTCGTGTCCACTGCCTGAGTGTAATAAAGAGATAATGTAATGGTTTAGCTCTTGTACGTTTGATTACTGTTATGATATTACCGTCTTTTGTCTATCGTATGTGTGTAACTTGATCCTGGCGCACATATGAGATGCATTTGGTTTCTCTACGGAAATCAGGTGTGACAGAGTTCGAGCGAGTGTACGGAGAGATTGTGGCCGGAAAGATATGGCTTAAGCTCAGGAATGCTCATGTTGGCAATGCCCAGATGCAAGCCCGTTTGTTTTCCACTTACCGGAGAGAGTACGAGAACTTCACTCATCTCCCCAGTGAGTCGACTGATGTTATGTTTCAGCGCTTCACCAGCATAGTCAACAACATGAGGGCCAATGTGATGGTGCTCCCATACATGGATCATGATCAAGCTATCAAGCTTTTGCATGCCCTGGATAGGTCTGTGTGGAGTGCCAAGGTCGAGGCCATTGAGGAGTCGAGCGTGTATGATACCTTGTCGCTTGATGAGCTGTTCTCTAACCTCAGGTCTTCAGAGGTTGATCGTGGCTTGAGAGCCAAGAGCGAGAGCCCCACTGATCCTCATAGTTTGGCTCTTATCTCAGGATGAAGGACTAATGCGAACTTTGTTGGTTTTTCCTTGTCTTGTCTTGTGTCCTTGCCAGATGAGGACTTTGAGGTGTTGAGCGAGGATGATCTCGCCTTGTTGAGAAACAGGTTTGGGCGGATGTACGAGAACCGCAAGAATGCGAGGAGAAGCTCGGGGATGTGCTATCGGTGCGGGAAGCACGAGCACTTCATCGCCGAATGCCCTGAAGCCATGGAGATCAAGAACGACTACAAGGGCAAGCCCAAGCATGACTACAACAAGCACCACTCCTGGAATGACTACAAGGACAAGCGCAAGGACAAGGGCGAGAGGAGGCCAAAGAAGAGCGGCGGGTACAAGAAGAAGACAGCTCGAGCGATGGTTGCCGGAGCGAGCGACATCGACTCTACTTCCAGCGACTCTTCTTCCGGCTCGAGCAGCGATGAATAGCAAGATTGGCGCAAGGACAAGAGGCACACAGGCAAAAACTTCACCAGCCTCAGCTTCGACCCATGGGGTTCCTGTGCCTCGTAGAAGGCCTCTACCTAGGGGTGAGGTGTTTGTGCGTACAGTTCCCACTCGTGGAGGTGGAGGTGGTTTTCCTCATAGAGATAGGCGTGTTGGGTTTGGGCGTGGTGAGTTGGCTGGACGTGCTCCTGCTCGTGACCGTTATGAGTTTGGGAGGCACAATCGGAGCTTTGGGTCTCAGGTGGACTACGGGCCACGTTTTCCCCCACGTGGTGTGCGTACTCCTCTAGTGAGATGTCACAGGTTCTTCGGTGGTAGGCGTGAGAGGGCTCCGCCTAGAGGTTTTGATAGGATGGATTTTGCTAACCCTTCTTTTGAGCAAATGGCTCGACACTGGTTTGACTCCTTTGGTACTAACCCCAGTGTTGAGTCGCTTGCTCATTCTCATCCTCGTTTTTAATTGCAGGTGGGAGGCTTGGAGGACTTTTGGTTGATCGACTCCGGTTGTTCACGTCACATGACCGGAGATCGTGGGTGGTTCTCCAGCCTCACCCTGGTGAGTACGAGGGAGTACATCACTTTCGGGGACAATAGGAGAGGACGAGTGCTTGCTGAAGGTATGGTGAAGGTGAGTAGCAAGGTGACCTTGAAGAGTGTGGCTTTGGTCAAGTCACTTGGTTTTAACCTGTTGTCAGTATCCCAGTTGCTTGACGAAGTTTTGAGGTTCGTTTTATGTTGGGCGCTTCTCGTGTGCTTGATTCTCGAGGCGATCTTGTTTATACGATCGTCCCCGAGGGATCAATTCTTTCGTCCTGATTTTTCCTAGTCTGTTGGTCCTCCTCGATGCTTTATTACTGGCGTTTCGGCCGAGCTTTGGAAATGGCATAGGAGGTTAGGACACTTGAGCTTTGAGTTGCTTTCCCGCTTGAGTGGTCCTGATCTTGTCCGAGGATTGCCTAAGTTGAAATTCGAGAAGGATTTGGTTTGTGCTTCTTGTCGTCATGGAAAGATGGTGGCTGCTTCTCATGCCCCTCTGACTGCGGTCATGACTGAGCGACCTTGTGAGCTGTTGCACATGGATTTGGTTGGGCCAGCTCGTGTTCGCTCTGCGGGTGGGAAGTGGTATGTTTTAGTTGTGGTTGATGATTTTTCGAGTTACTCTTGGGTTTTCTTTTTGGAGGATAAGAGCGAGACATTTAGCTTTGTTCGGGACTTGATCTTGAGGTTGAAGAATGAGAGATATGGTGATGCCATTCGAGCTATACGTAGTGACAATGACACGGAATTCAAGAACTCTCATTTTGATGCCTTTTGCAGTGATCTTGGTCTCGATCATCAGTATTCTTCTCCATACGTCGCTTGCCAGAATGGCGTAGTGGAGAGGTAGAACCGGACCCTTTGTGAGATGGCCAGGACGATGCTCGATGAGCATAGGACTCCTAGGCGTTTCTGGGCCGAGGCGGTCAATACCGCTTGCTATGTCTCAAATCGCATCTTCCTGCGTGCTTTCAAGAAGAAGACCTCTTATGAGCTGATGCATGGGTGACAACCCAAGGTGAGTCGCTTTAGAGCCTTTGGTTGCAAGTGTTTCATTCTGAAGAAGGGCAAGTTGGATAAGTTTGAGTCTAGATGTTCGGATGGTATCTTTCTCGGTTATGCGATTCACTCTAGAGCATATCGTGTGCTCAACCTTGACACTAACCGAATCATAGAGACTTGCGAGGTAACCTTCGACGAGACACAGCCATGTTGCTCTTCTGCTTTTGAGTGTGCAGGTGACGAGGAGATTGGATCGAGGATCTTTGAGGATGAGAAGGATGGAGATAGAGATGAAGACGAGGATGGTGGTGATGCTCCCGTGGCTGATCGTGTACATGCTAGTTCCACTACCACGACGACGATCGAGGATGGTCCATCCCCTACACCCACTACGACTGAGGCTGTTCGAGTGGAGGCTGCCGCTGAGGGGGAGATTGTGTCCAGGCGAGAGGCTCCCCGGCGTGTACAAGTTGATCACCCACCGACGACGATCATAGGTGACCTTCATGAACGCACTACATGGTTGAGGTCAAGGAACACTTCTCATTTTGCTCACTCTGCATTTGTCGCTTCGTTTGAGCCCAAAGATATTCGACACGCTTTGTCTAATGAGAATTGGGTAAATTCCATGCATGAGGAGTTGGAAAACTTTGAGAGAAACCAAGTTTGGGTGTTAGTCGATCCACCGCCAAATTGCCGTCCCATAGGTACCAAGTGGGTGTGGAAGAATAAAGAGGGTGAGAATGGGATGGTTGTGAGAAACAAGTCGAGGTTGGTGGCTCAGGGGTTCAACCAGAAAGAGAGTATAGATTATGAGGAGAGATTTGCTCCTGTAGCTCGTTTGGAGGCAATTAGGATCCTTCTAGCCTTTGTCGTGGCTAAAGGGTTCAAGTTGTACCAAATGGACGTGAAGAGTGCTTTCTTGAATGGGGTAATAGAGGAAGAAGTATATGTGAGGCAACCCCCGGGGTTTGTGAGTGAGAAATACCCACACCGTGTATACAAACTCCAGAGAGCACTTTATGGGTTGAAACAGGCACCGAGGGCTTGGTATGGTAGGTTGAGAGGCTTTTTGCTGAGTAAGGGGTTTGTGATGGGCACAATTGATAAGACCCTGTTTCTCCTTAAGCATGGAAATGACCTATTGATTGTTCAGATTTACGTGGATGACATAATCTTTGGCGTCTCTTCTCATGATTTTGTTGCCAGATTTGCAGAAGACATGAGCAGGGAATTTGAGATGTCTATGATGGGTGAGCTACAGTTCTCCTTAGGACTCCAGATCAAGCAGTGCAAGGACGGGACGTTTGTACATTAGGCGAAGTACACCAGGGACATGGTGAAGAAGTTTGGCATGAACGTCTCCAAGCCGCTGACTACACCGATGAGTACCACTACGGCTTTGGACGCAGATGAAGATGGCGAACCCGTGGACCAAAAGGAGTACCAGAGCATGATCGGCTCCCTCCTCTACTTGACGGCAACGAGGCCGGACATACAGTTCAGTGTGTGTCTATGCGCTTGTTTTCATGCATCACCGAGGACTTCACATCGGCAGGCCGTCAAGCGGATTTTCAGGTACTTTGAACTACACTCTTGAGTTTGGTCTTTGGTATTCTGCCTCCTCGACACTCAGACTTCACGGGTACTCTGATGCTGATTTTGTTGGGTGTAGATTGGACCGCAAGTCTACCTCTAGGTGTTGCCAATTTCTTGGTTCTTCTTTGGTCTCTTGGTCATCTCGCAAGCAATCCAGTGTAGCCTAGTCCACTACAGAGGCCGAGTATGTAGTTGTAGCCAGTTGTTGTTCCCAGCTCCTATGGATGACCTACACTATGAGCGATTTGGGTGAGGAGTGCTCCCAGGTTCCACTCTTTTGTGACAGCACCAGTGCCATAAGTGTAGCCAAAAACCCAGTCCTTCACTCCAAAACGAAACACATCGATGTGAGATACCAGTTTTTGAGGGACAATGTTGAGAAAGGGAGCATATCCTTGTCCTATGTACCTACCCAAGATCAGCTAGCCGACATATTCACTAAACCACTTGACCAAGTTACCTTCAAACACTTGCGAGGTGAACTTGGAGTGTGTTTTCCTTTCTAGCTGGGTCTTGGAGCTTCTCATGTATATATGTGATATATGTTTCATTGTGTTGCATTCCTTGCATGCATTTTACCTTTATGCACAAAACCTGGTAGGATAGCCATCTTTGGATCATTTGTGCTAGGATGAGCTTCTCTTGTATACTTTGATCACTATGATGTGCTATATGTGAGATATGTGTTTGATTTGGGAATGGTGATGTGAATGCTATGCTCTTGATGGTATTGTCATATGTTCATGACGAGATATGTGTTTGGTTTGGGAATGGTGATGTGAATTGCCTTTTTGTTGAAAATGCTAAAAATGCTTCACTCATGAGTAGATACTTGTCTATGTTCAATTTGTGCTCAAATGCCTATATCATGCTTAGTTGGTGCTTGAGTATCATGCTCTCTTTGCTTGGGGTCAAAGACCCATTTATCATGGTAAATGTTTAGCCCATATGTTCACTTATGGAGGAGCATAAGCTTCTTTTTGCCGCAAAGGTATTTCATCTACCATGCTTAAACTTGAAAATGAAATTGGTGTATGAATTGCCTTATGCTTGAAAAACGAGCTCTTAATCATGTCTTTATGCTTTGATGTATATATCTTGGGTGCTAAACCATTGCATGTTGTCTACCATGAGAAGTCTCATTTTAAGAAGTAGACACATGGCTCGGTGGCTTTGACATGACATGTAGTAGCTTATGGGCGTTTGCTATGATCTTGTGATGAGAACTTGTGATCTTGTATGAGCTTTGTATGATCTAGTTTATTTTTGCTCAAATTGCCATGGATAGGGCTTTGCTCATGAAATGAATGTTTCTTTGAGAAAATTGCTTAAAATTGCTTTTGGCCATGTCACATGCTTATATGTCTCTACTTTCTTGATGGCAATGGGCTAACTACACCATGTCTACTTTGCTTGGTCTATGTCTCATTTGTAGCATTTTGTTGTGCTCTTTGTATATCTGAGAAGCTTGGTAGATTGTATATGCTTTGACATATGTTGTGCTTTGACATGCATTTTTCATGAAACAAGGGGGAGAGCTTCATGATATCTTGATTCATGCATTGTCAACAAGGGGGAGAAGTTGTATGCATTTGTGGAGAAATTTGTGAGATTTTGCATGTGGAGAGAATATTTTAGAAAAGAGGTTGCATTTGCTCAGGGGGGAGTTTGCATATGTGCAGGGGAGCTCCTTTGGTTTGCCTGAGTTTTGTGCTTTGTGGTGTGCTCTTTGTACAACTTTGTTTGTCTCGGCTGTGTTGAGCCGTTGCCCTTGCCTTAGGGGGTCGAGACTTAATTTGGCGAGTGATCTTGGTTTTCGCTTTTTCTTTGACTTTGGATCATTTGCTATTAGGTTTGTGTTCGTGGTTGTTTTCTTTTCTTTTTCTCTATGATGGTTACTATGGGTGTTGTCAATGCACTCATCAAGGGGGAGATTGAGGACCAGGTGTGTCCAAAGACTAGTGGAGGATCGCTCCTTAGTGATGAGTGATTGACAACGTTGTGTGGATTGATGCTTGGCTCAGTATGCAGGTACAGGTTGCGGCTTGACTCGTGTTGGTGCAGGTGAAGAATAAGCGCGAAAGGCCTTAGCCGTGGTGGCCTCCGGGTGATAGAGAGGCAAGTAGGCTTGGTTCGATGGACCCGGTGGCCGATGGGGTCAAGTGCGAGCCGTGCGGTGCAAAACTAGCAAGTTGAAGTCGTGAACATGGGTCGGTGCAAGGTAGCGGATCGAGGCCAAAGCTTGCACGCAGGGTTTGGTGGTTTGCCCATAAAAGCATCGGTGGACGGTTTCTTGGTTTGGGCCGCAAAACCAAGTCCGGAGGCCAGATGCGACGGGGACGGTGATCCGGGAGTGTCGGGAAGCTTCGAGGCGGGGGGCACGTGGCGTGATCGCGGGGCTTGCGTCGAGGCTAAGCAAGTCCGCGGTGGAAGCGTATCCGCTCGATGGGAATATCCGAGGGGTGTGTATCTTCTATTTGAGTTGTAGGGGTAGCGTGGTCATTTGCCTCCTCCGGTGGACTTCGTATAAATAGCGGAGAGGTGGATGGCATCTCTCTCTCTTTGAACTCTAGGGTTTCCTCCCCCGGTAGATCGCTCTGGACTTCTTCTTTTCCTTTGCTTTCCTTAGGCATGATTCTTGTATAGACTCTGACCTCTGGATGTATGGAAGCATTCGGCGTTGCGGTGATCTCCTAGCTCTTTGTGATTTTCGTGTCATTTTCGGGGCTATTTTTGGGGTGTTTCGTTCTTCGCTCGATTCGTGGATTTGAGGGTGTTTTCTCTCGGATTTCTTTGAGGGGATCATGGGTGGATGCCTTGCGCATCTTTGTTTGTGATCTTGACCCCTCAAACACCGGGAAACCCCTTCGATTCGTGAGTTTTTGGTTGGAGCCTGAGTTCTTGGTGGTGGTTCATGTGATCCGCGATTCCCGGTGATTTAGTGAGTTAGAGGCTAAGATTTTTGGGGCATAGCTTCCTCTTGTGACGCTTTTCATCTCCCCCAAATCTTGTCTCAAGAGCTCTAGCCGTTTGGGAGATCCGATGATGAGTTGGGAGGGTTGACTCCCACGGGTCGCGCGTTTTCTGCTCTGTCCGCGCTTGGCAGACTGTCCGCGGGATGTGTGCGGTTTGTCCGTGCGACTGCAGTTTGTCGCGTGTTCATCTGCAGTGTCGTACTCTTCTTCAACTTTGGCTGAGTTGGCATGACTCCGATACTCCTTAATCCTGACTTATAGTGATAACTTGTCCTCCTTCTTTGGGTTACCTCAGGGTTCCTTAGGCTAATAGTCTTCAACGCATTTCGTAGTGGTGGGTTTTTCTATCTTGGATAACACTGGGGTTACCTATTCTAGGAGTCAAGTACAAGCATAAAAATATCACTAATATATAATCCTACACTCAATAGTAAGAATCAGAAGATCCAATAAGATCCACAAGAACCAAGCACTCAGGCATTCAAAGCATTATAGATAGTGCTATCTCAAGGCTGACTCTAATAACCTTTGAGATCTCGCACACTAATCGGTCTATTCATTTCGTGGCATGTAAAACAAGGTAGACTCTATTCTTAATGGTTCATGATCTCCTCATTCCATCCAAGTTGTCTTCTGACTTATCATGTCTAGTCCACGTAAGAAGTTGCTTCAACGAAGGAAAGATAGAGTTTTTCAAAGTAGGGGAGGCAGAATTAATATAGTTCAAGGGGGTATATAAAAAATAGAGCGTTTAGAATGTTCCTAAGCTATCGACCAACCTAGGGTTGCTTGCTACGGTCAAGTACAGCTCTGAGACCACCAGTAACGACCCGGGTTTTCGGTGAGCAAAACCCGACTTCCTGTACCCTTGTGATAGTCCCTGGATCAGTAGCTATCACGTACAGAACTCATTACAGTATAATATCATTTCCATACAATGAAATCAGAGTACAAAACAGAGTATTTACATCCGAATACAGCTCGGTATACGATTTTCAGTACAAGCCCCTTGGGCTAAACGACAAGTACAAACTCTACGCAGCGGTAGCTAAGGCTTCAGGTCTTCATTCTCGATCTTCACCACAGGCATCCTTGAGCGAAGCAACGCAACCATTCATCCATGGATTCTTCATAAAAGGACTTTCGCTCCAAGTCCAATTCTGCACACTTACAAACTATCCCCAAGGAATGGGATAGGTTCACGTCACCAACCGTATGCAAGCTTTAAGTGGCCTAATGCTAAAGGTATAAGAAGTAGTCAAGGAGTAGGCTCAGGTTTTCCTATGCAGCAGTAGCAAAGCATAAATAATAAATCTCCATATCCCACCAATCCCAAGTCTCTCATCCACAATCAGATACACCTGATCACCCAAATCACCGTCTCCAAGTCCTATCTCCATCTAGGGTCGGTGCGAGAACTCCCACTCCTCGCACCTCAATGATTGCACCCGGATCTGCGAGGCACAGGGAGCAACTCTCCTCTCCCCGAATGCAACCACGGCTCACCACACTCAATACTATAAGGGGAGGTAGAAATCCCAAAACATGAGAGTCGGAGTAAACATCGGGCATGTCCATGACCGAGGACGCGGCTATACGTATACATCTAAACTCTGTAGTGTGTGTACACCTGTACCCAACTCGGGATGGAGCCCAGCCGGTAGCTAGTCGACTGAACCCACCCTACCGGACGAACACCTAGGAGTTACGATTCCACCCTGCATCCGGGTCTCGCTGCGGTCCCCCGCAGAAGACCACCCCGGAACTGTGAACATGCCCTCGTGTGGCCACACGGGGAGCGCCGCAAAGGGAAGGGGCCCTCACCCGCTTCCCTTTCACTGATACCCTCTATCCTACTAGCAGGTGTGGTATCGCACTTGCCAGGGTCAACCCGGCCCTATCCCCACTCTTGGCGAGGTGGTGTGTACGAATGTCCCGTGCAACAAAGCGACCCACTCGGTTTCAGACCGGGGCGAGCTCCTATCCTCCAAGTCATCACAAAACCCCAACATCTGTGCTCCTAAAACGGTGTACCCGCCATAGGTACGAAATGGGAATCGCCCGAGAAGACGAATCCCTGGCCCCTGATCCCAGATCGGGTTGTCTTGAGCTCACCCCCGCCAAGTCACCCAAAAACGCCTTCTCCTGCCAGTTTTTCCCTGTGACAGAACCGTCCAAATTAAATCCCGTTTAACACACGTGACCCACACTAGGTCATTATGCGTTAAAGAGGAGTTAAATTGTCGATATCTGCCGGGTCAAGCCCGGTAAATCACTTATGACAAAGGATCGAAAGATTGTACATCAAAACTCACACGAAGGCGAGTCCAGAGATAAACAAGTCTTAATTTATTACATCATGACCAACATGGGTTCATTATTACAAACCAAGTCTTTTGCATAAAGTAAACGAGTTCAGAGTTCGAAACATAGTGGAAATAGACTACTACGAGGTAGGTAACATCACTAGAGGCCATTAGTGATGCCACTAAGCACTGTCGTCTTCCCACTCAACTTCCCAACCGGGCGGGAGAGAACCAGGCAACGGAAACCCATCCTCATACACATCATTACCTGAAATCATCAACAAAGCAAGGCTGAGTATACTAATACTCAGCAAGACTTAACCGTCGGGTGATGAGAACATCACCAACTCTCTAGACATGCAAGCTTTATGGCAAGTGGGTTCCTGTTTGCTAAAAAGCAACAAAGAGTATATCCTTACTTTCAAGTTTTAGCTCAAAATTCTAGTTGATTATCCATTACTACGTCAGCAACTAATGCAAGAATAAGTTGTGCAAACAATTAAGCATATAACAATATTCTTCTCAATTCCATCATTAAGGGACATAGAGTGTATGGTTAAGCACTCTCGGATAACGGTGAGAGGCCGACGATCGATCGATTAATAACCTTGCAAGGTGGACCTAAACACACGGGAGAATGCATACCCCATCATACGACCACAGCCCCTATAGGGCGGGGTACACACCAACCAGGCGGTTCCCATAATCCTCGGTTCAGGAACAATGTCCACAGTCCCTGGTACAGTTGGTCAGGTCACGGACTTACATCTTTTGCCGCCCGGATCCACACATGCACCACTGCCTAGAACCTGGGGACTACTCCCGGGGTAGTGGTAGAGAGTTCCCTTACCGGATCAAAAAGGTACTAGGCTTACCGGTCCCACTTCCGGCAAATGCTTAGTACGTTCAAACGCTTAACCACAGACCTACTTGGCCGGAGCCGGTCCCATGCTCTTACCACATGAGCGGGTAGGTTTAACAATCTTATGATTCCAACATAAGACACCTATAGCTCGCGAGTGACGAACATCACTCGACTTCTACCGAGTCCTTAGAGCATGGCAACTAGCGTCTTATCAACTAGTACTGGAACATAGGAACCTAAGATCATGCATCTAGGGTTTCAATTCAACTCCTGAAACTTAAATGCACAATCATAACAAAGATAAATTGCATAAGTTGAAAACATAGGTTATGCTCCGGGGCTTGCCTTCACTAGCACAGTCAGTAGGGAAGTCCTCCGAAGCTGAGTTCGGGTCTTGCTGCACTTCTACGGTGTTCACTTCTCCCTCAGCTGGTTCTCCTTCAGCGTCCAGCACCAGCTCGTAGTTCCCGTCCAGAAGTTCTACACGATATGCATATGCATGACTTTAATTATTCAAGTTTAGGGAGTGAAGTGCTTCTGAAATTTCAGAGATAAACAGGGGGTGTATTGTTGGGCACATTCACCTAGATAAGATTTTATACATCTTTTCTTTACACTAGAAAAGTGGTAATTAGGTGAAGGTTATTATTCTTATTTGATGGTGATTGTGTGCACATATAAATTGTTTAATTTATTTTACTTCACCAAAGTAAGGGTGCTATATAGGGTGTATCTTGGTGAAGTTTCATTATTTGAAATTAAGTTATATTAAAGGTAGGATTGGTTAATCCTTTTATTTCATTTACAAGGCTTGATTTACTTTGAAATTTGTTTCTGGATGTTTCATACATCACTAAACCGAGATAAAATTCACACAAGCACACAACATACTGATCAGGCTACTGACCAAAAATTACCTTAAACTAAGCTATAGATTGCACATGAAAAATCTATAAAGCACTAGCTAGCATAAACTTAACATTTTTGTGCAGGCAGATATATATACAATCTAGGATCAGGATTTCACACAGAGCTATACTATGACATATCTGAGCTACTAAAAAATTACCAGGATCAGAAACATAGCATAATATGCTTGATCAAAATAACTCCTATTTAAGCCATAAATTAATTTGAACTATTTAGACATGTCAAAAGCCATCCATCTATTTATCATGGGTACATCTAGTCATACTCAAGCTACTGCAAAAAGATCAACCCTAGTTTCTGAAACAGAATTTACATATTAAACAGGAACATTTAAACTGCCATATATCAAAATAAATTCATACCTGCAAAACTATAACAGATCTATGTGCTATTTTTCTAAACAGGGTCAAGGATGACCATACTAGCAACATATCCAACCTTCATATACAGAGCAGTTATAGATTTCAAATTATTTCAAATCTAGCCAAACTGATCATTTCAAAATTATTCAAAATCTATAAAGAAATTTACAAACTTCCTTTCTAGAAAAGTTGCTTCTGTTCACAAGGATCACAGATCAGTTGGGTTTGTATTTTCCGATTTTTCTTTGATTTACTACGAATTTTACAAGTCACAGGATTTTCAAACTAAAACTGAAGAATCTTCTTTCACTCGGGTCCTCGGTCAAAGTTTCTTATTTACAAGTGTACCCTTATTTTTACATATAGGTCCTGACTTTTATGATTTGAACCATGGAATTATTTGGGCCTTCACAAATCTAGGCTCGCGGCCAGGGGAGTTCGCCGGCGGCGAACTGGCGGCCGTGCTTGGTCGGGTGAGGGGCTAGGAGGGGGTTTGGGCTTACCCTCGACTGCTTGGCGGGGTCGTTGGCGGCGGAGCGCACTCCGGCGATGGCCGGCGGCGAGAAGCAGGCGGAGCGGCTGCTTCGGCCCAAGTGCCGGCGAGTCGACGGCGCGTCCTCGCAATGCGGGCTCGGGGATAGCTTCACGGGGTCACTGGGGTGTGCCTGTGCCACATGTGGTTGAAGTTAAGGTGCGGAGGGTGGAGCTCACCTAGACGGCGGCCATGGCGGGCGGCGGAGCAGAGCTTCCGCGCGAGCGCATCGGGGCTGCCCTTTTATAGCTGAGCGGAGGGAGAAGAGGGGCGTGAGGTGTCCGCCATGCGGCTGTTACACCGGGCAGGCTAGCTGGCTGGCGGCGCAGCACGCATGGCGCTCGGCGGAGCGGCGCGTGCGCATGCTAGCCGGCTTAGGGGCAAGGGGCATCGAGTGTCTAGACGGGGAGGCGATGCGGTGACTGGAGCAAACGTCCAAGGCTCGGCTGCGTGCTCACCGGCGTGCTGGAGCTCCCTGTCCGGGGTGGTGCCAAGGCAGAGGTGCGGCGGCGCGTGTCGACGGGAATCTCGGAGGAGGGAGGAGGGCGCGGGGCAAAACGGTGGGCGGCTCGTGGTTCTGGGTGCCATGCATACACGTGACGGGACGTAGCGGCGTGGGCCCACCGGACGACGGCGTACGGCTGGAGGCGCGTGTGCCGGGCACGGACGTCGGGACGTAGTCGCGGTGCGACGTCACGGCCTGGGCACGTACGCAGAGCGGCAGTGCAGCAAACCGTTTCAGAGTAGGCTACTTTGACCGACCACAACAATTTAAACTTGAATATAAGTTCAAAATCGGCCAATGTAAAAGTTGTAGAGGAGGAATAGCTCTAGAACTTTTGCAAAGGTTGACCAGTGTTTGGATCAAATGTTTGAGCAGGAGAAAGGCTTGAACTTGGGGATTTTCTCGGCCCCGGGAATAGTGCATTCTGCACTTCAAACCAATTTTTGAAGCTTTTCCTCTCAAAATTTGAAATACCACTAATTAGATGAAATGTGTCACATCTAATTCTAAGCAACTTTTAGTTTGGCAGATTTTTGAGTAGTTAAGGAAAATTTGAAGATCTATTTGAGACACCAAAACAAGGTCATAAGGGGTATAGGGTTTTGACCCCTTTGACTAGGTTGACCAAGGTGATTCGGGTTTAGCCTTAAGAGTTGACCACAATTAGCAATTTGCAATTATAATTAGCAACTTGTGTTCATACTTAGCACTTGAACATATGATTAAGCAGCATAAACATCAGGGATGTTACATTCCCCACACACGCCAGGAATCTATCCACATATCCCATACACATGCATAGTGAAGCTCAGCGTATATACACGCATGTATATATATCATAGTAGTGGTAGGAAAATCAAGGACAAGGTAAATAAAGAAGGTTGTGCAAGGTTCATCATATCCATCATTATGCATAAAGTAAAGCGCTAGCAACTATTTAGCAATGCCTAATAGGAGTTCAAAGTCGGTCGGGCGTGAACACCTGTGTGCAAGTAGTCGTCATAGTTTCTGTAGTTGTACTTGATTTTCTGGCTCGTCTCCTCAGCTCCGAGAAATCCTAGATTCGCAAATATAAATAAATACCAGAGCTAATTGCAAATAAACTCCAAAGAGAAGCAATAAAGAACCAAATAACTCCAAATGCTAGTCTACCGGGTGATTCATGATTTTAGAAGAATAAAGAAACTGATTTCATATTTTTCTAAGCTAGGATCCATTTATTATAGATTTTTAAATAAAGAAATATTTTATGAATTTAATTAATTACGATAAAGCACACAAAACATAAGTTAGCAAGTTAGAAAACATATGCTAGGTTTCAGATTGGTTTGCAAGCTCAGTTGACTTAGTCAACAATCATTGTTGACCAAGTCAAAGGGAAAGGTCAAAGGTCAACCGGACCCCACAAGTGACCCTGTGGGTCCCGTATGTCAGAGGGGAACAAGATAGACAGTTCGTGACCTCACATGTTAGTGGGACCCAACGGTAAGTTCGTGGGACCCCTTTGGTCAGATTAGCGAGATTGTGCAGAAAGGATCAGCTAGAAGGGATGTGGTGTGGTTGAGAAACATGGCTCAAGCTGGAACATGGCAAAAGTGTGGCGAGGATGGATACATCGATGGCATGGCTTATGGTTGGGTTAGCGCACGCGTCGTCCACGACGAAGGCGTGGCTCGGCTGCGATTACGATAAACACGTATGACAGGAGCTTGAAAGATTTAGTGTATGCACCAAGCACAAGGATTTAAGCTTGGTGGAAAAGGCGAGCGATGCTACTAGCAAGCAACACCCAAAGAAGATAGATAAAGGGCTAAGGTTGGAAGCATAACAGGATCTGACGAGACTTGCTATTTTCGGGCACAAGATATCCTTAGTTGGGCCCGAAAGGGGACACAAGCCAACATGTTAAAGAGCAAAAAGGACCAGGCTGTTGGTTTCGATAGCACATACATGGCTTAGGAGCAGCATCTTGTATGTTTAGTGGCAACTCCAGAATGCTGACGTGATGGAGCAGATGTGCTGAATGTCCAGGATGTTAGCTTGAGCTAAACAGGTTCATGGCATGTAACCGAACACGACTGGTTTCAACGTTGCTACCATCTTGCACGGTATTGCAGCCGCAGCGAACTAGTCAGAGGATGGCTGTTCAAAATATGGTTTTGTGCAGGTTCAGCTGTAGGTGAAAGGAAAATCAGGCTGGCAAGTAGACTGCTTACTGAATGCCACAAGGACATCTACCTGAAGGTTGCTTTGTATCGTGCTGCAGCAAGAGCTGCAGGATAACAAGGAATTAACTTGCTGCTATAGCAAGCTTGTGGTCAACAGGTTCGTGCGGGTGTGGCATGAGTTAGCATGCGGGTCCTGTTGGTCGTGTGTCGCCGAGCAAGCATGCAAGGCGAAGGTTTTTAATGCACTGGCATGCGGGACAGCGGTGTGGCTGTGGCCGCGGCTTGGTCAAAGGTGGCCCACATGGAACATCAGCTAGCAAGATAGCCCGTAGCTTAACTGATAGCTTGCTAAAGGATGGTAGTTGAACTGGAGGTTGGTTGTTAGCTAGTTGCTGGTTAGATTAGAGAAAACAGGATACAACCAGTGCGTCCATGGTCTATAGGAACACAGGCAAAAGATAGAGCTCGAAAGGGTGTGGTCTGTAACATTAACTGGTACTACAGGTTGAGTGCAACCCTGAGGATTGCTAGCAGTGTACTCGATCAAAAGCCACAAAGACATCTGCCAATGCCTCACGGCTGCTTGGATGGATGCTGGCGCAAGAGCTGCACGAGGGCAGAGAATCACTTGCAGCAACAAAGCTTGTACGTTATTTTTGTGGTTAGGTAAAGAGAACAAGATGTCGGCAAGGGTTGGCTGGCAGCGGCTCGGCTGTGTCGCGTGCAACAAAACCCCAACATAGGTTCTTGGACAGCCACCAATTGCTTGACAGAATACCCCAAAAAGGGTTCCGCAGCGGTGGCGCTCGACCGGCGGCAACATACTCCGGCAGCCGGCGAGATAAGACAACGGCGAGGTTTAGGAAAACCTAAGGAAACATCTAGAGAAGGAAAAAGGTACCGCATTTTGAGGCCAAGGGCAGCAGCGTCGGTGAAGATACGCACGGCGAGATACTGCTCGGCAGCGCTGCATGCGGGCGTGCGTGCGCACGTTGGCGAATGCGTTGGGCTGCTCTGGAGGGACGGCGCGGGCGATGCACTAGGTGACCAAAGGCGAGGCTGTAGTCAGGTCGCTGGCGTGCGCGCATGAGTGCGTGTGTGTGCTTGAGCGTGCACGGGTTCGTTGTGGTGCGAAAAGGAGCCCCAAAGGTGTGGCTTGGAAACAAAACATGGAATGGCTAGCTTGCTAGCTGTTACACCACAAGGGCATCTTCCTCAAGGTTGCTTGGCATGGACAAGCTCAGGGTGTAAAGAATGTAAAGAATTGAGGGTACGGAGAGCCGTGAGAAGAATTTGGTGGTTGTTGTTCAGCGGAGAAGAAAAAGAGTTGCAAGCTATGTCTTGTGATTTTCGGCTCCATTAGCAACTGAAAGGACATTGCTTGAGGTAGCAAAAGAGTTTCCAGGATTGCTTCGTAGAACAGGGAAGAAGGAAAGTGGTGTATGGGTAGGAAATTAACTACTGGACAGTTGCTTGCCGAGAGACGCAAAAGGCTGCTGGCACCTGCTATGGGAAAAACAGAGGGGGGGAGTGCCTTGTTGCTCTGCTGTGTTGGTGACATGGGACACAAAAGAGGAGAGGCATGCTGCAAGACGGTGAAGGAGCAGGGAGCAAGGTGGCAACGCGAAGACGGCACGCGGCTCCAGCGAGGCACCTGCATGGACACGATCACGACACGAAGGCCGGACATGATGCGGGCGGCGCAGACAAAGGTCGACACACTTGAGGACAGGAAGTCAGGGACGGCGGACAAGCGGTGGCGCGCGCACGGTCGACGGCAGCGGCACCTGCAGGCATAAGGCTCGACTCGAAGGTCGGCACACAAGCGACAGCGTTTGCGCGGTGGCGCGGAGCAAGCGAGCAGAGCGACACGTCACGAGAGTTCAAGGGCCGATTCCCGGCCATGGTGCATCACCTCGGCACGAAGGCCGGCAGTCAGGGACAACAAAACAGGACTGGCAGCTCACCTAGGGGCTTGCTGTCACTGTCGGGCATTCCGTCGAACACGTCGAGGGCGAGGTGGACGGATGCCGTGCAGGGGAAGAAGATGGGCAGCGGCTTGTGCTTCAGCTTGCGGGTCGTCGTCGTACTCGGTCGCGGCTCCGGTCCGGCGTGGTCGTCCTCATGCCCACGACGTCCATCCCGGCAGCGGTGTCAGCGGCCAGGCGGCCTCCATGTGTCGGCGGCTCCACTTTTGTGTGCCAGCGCGCGGCGAGCGCGGCCGGCCGAGTCCCTGGCAGCCTCCCGTGGCTGCGGCTTGACGTCGATGTGGTGGCCCGCACATCCTCCTTGTTGTTGATGTGCAACAGCTCCATCCCGTCGTCGTCGAGGTCGGCGCCGTTCCCGACGGCGTCCAGCGCGGTGCGGCAGGGTGCGGCGAGAGTGCGGAGCACGCGGCCGGTCCTCCCCCGGCGGTGCTCTCTGCACGTGCATCGACGGCGCACTTGGGCAGTAGAAGGGGATTTCGTGCTGCGCGTTGGGGAAAAGGAAAGAGAGCAAGGTCCTGCTTGCTGATTTCTGCGGTAGGGATGAATTGGAGCAGCAGGCTGCAGCAGAAGAGTGGAAAATGAAACACAGGAGCCGTGCTCGATCTGGTGTCCGGAAAAGTGGGGGCAGCGGCTGCTGTGAGATCGAGTGAGCAAGCTCTGCTTGCTTGCTGCAGATCGATGGAAGAAAAAAAGAGGAGGTGGCGATGGTGCTTGACGGGATAGGGGAAAAAAAAAGGAATTGCTGCAGCTGTTGGCTATCGATTGGAGAGCGGGAGGAACAGACAAACGAAATCAGGCGGGAGGGGCTCACGCTGCAGCTGTTGCTTGGGGATCTGCATCTTGCGTTTGGAAAAAGAAGCAAGGCAAAAAAACAGGAGTAGAAGGCGTGCTGCCCTGATTGGTGGCTGGGATCGATGGAGAGAAGAACAAAAGGGAGAAAAGATTTGTTGCTGCATTGCTCGGCGGAAGAACAGAGACAGGACAAGAGCGGCGGCGGCAGTTGAGGGAGAGAAGGCAGGGGAAGAGAGAGGTGAGGGGTATTTAAGGTTACTAGTTAGGGTTAGATTAGGTGGGCTCTAAGATGGGTCTAAACTTTGAGCCGAAACAAATTAATCTCGCGAAATAAATCAATAGTAATTTAATTCGTAAAATTAGAACAAATGAATTTACACTAATTTCCGGGGAATGATTTAAATAACGAAGTATTTATTCAAGAAGTCGGAAACATCGTCATAATTCTCATGGAGCTCTCAGAAATTTAATTCAAGGATTTATAGTTTATTCTCCGAAATCGGATCAATTGTAAAAGATTAATTCAAAGAGTCAGAAAATAATTTCTATAATCCATTTAAATAATTCCAGAGCACTTTGATGAAGATTATGCCGGGAAGGTTAGAGGGCCGAAAAAGTTGGCGGGTCCACTGGGTTAGCAGGTGAAGACCCGAGAGATGGTTTAGCCGGATCTGAAGGTTAGAGAGGGTAGTTAGTTTAATTAGATTTTGATTTATATTTGAAATTAGATTTCAAATATAAACCACACTCAAAGATTCAAGAAAATTCCAAATAAAAACCAAATTACACTAACATGGATTTTATCCTTAGCACTAAAAGCAATTTAATTAATTTTATTACTAGGAATTTGGAAAGGGCACGAGAAGATAGTCTTATGATTTTGATAAAGCACATCAAGCACGAAATTTTTTTGAAAATCCACATTTTTGCAAACATTTAACATTCCGAAAAAATCCGAGATGTTACAGGCAATGCTCAAGTGCAAGCCCGTTTGTTTTCCACTTACCGGAGAGAGTACGAGAACTTCACTCATCTCCCCGGTGAATCGACCGATGCTATGTTTCAGCTCTTCACTAGCATAGTCAACAGCATGAGGGCCAATGTGGCAGTGCTCCCATACACGGATCATGATCAAGCTATCAAGCTTTTACATGCCCTGGATAGGTCTGTGTGGAGTGCCAAGGTCGAGGCCATTGAGGAGTCGAGCATGTATGATACGCTTACGCTTGATGAGCTGTTTTCCAAGCTCAGGTCTTCGGAGGTTGATCGTGGCCTGAGAGCCAAGAGCGTGAGCCCCACTGATCCTCATAGTTTGGTTCTTGTCTCAGGATCAAGGTCTAATGCTAACTCTGATGGTTTCTCTTTGTCTTGTCTTGTGTCCTTGCCAGATGAGGACTTTGAGGTGCTGAGTGAGGATGATCTCGCTTTGTTGAGCAAGAGGTTTGGGCGGATGTACGAGAACCGCGAGAATGCAAGGCGGAGCTCGGGTATGTGCTATCGGTGCGGGAAGCACGGGCACTTTATCGCTGAATGCCCTGAAGCCATGGAGATCAAGAACGACTACAAGGGTAAGCCCAAGCACGACCACAACAAGCACCGCTCCCGGAACGACTACAAGGACAAGCACAAGGACTAGGGCGAGAGAAGGCACAAGAAGAGTGGCGGCCACAAGAAGAAGACTGCTCGAGAGATGGTGGCTGGAGCGAGCGACATCGACTCGAAATCAAGCAATGCTTCCTCCGACTCGAGCAGCGAGGAAGAGCAAGAAAGGCGCAAGGACAAGCGGCACACGGGCAAGAACTTCACCGGCCTAAGCTTCGTTGCACAAGGTGGATTTTGCGGCATGGTGCATTCCAAGAAGGGTGGGAGGCACAGCTCGGATTCGAACTCCGATTCCGAGGAAGAGGTATGACAAGATCCCAACTTCTTACTAGAGGAGAATGCTAGGCTGAATGAATTGCTTGATAACCGTGATGATGTGCTTAGAAAGACCAACAAGGAGAAGAGGGAATTTATGTTTTTGTTGGGTGATGCTAAGGATAAGATAGCTGAGCTTGAATCCTTGCTTGTGGATGCTAGAAATGAGATAGGCGCTTTGAAATCTGCTCTTGTGGTGTCTGATGAGATTGACTGTGGTGATTGCTCAGTTTTTCTTGCTGATTTGACTGCTCTCAAGGAGAAACATGCCTCTACTCTTGAGGAACTAGATGTGGTTAGGATTGAGTGTGATGAATTGAAGTCTAGGCCAGCTTTGTTAGGAGCTTGTACCTCATGCCCTATTTTGCATGGTAGGCTAGATGAATCTCACACTAGAATTGTCTCTCTTGAGGCGGCATTGAAAGCTCCTCTTCCTACATCATGTTCAACCTGTGAAATGCATGCTTTGAAAAACATGGAACATGCACACTATGTTGACTGTTTACAGGATGAAAATAATGAGCTTAGGAAATTGATGAGTTGGTTGTCTGGGCATGAGCCACAATTGAGTTTGATGTTGGCTCAGTTCAAGAGGTTTGATGGTCAGGCGTTGAGGGCTGAGAAGAGTGGTGAGGGAGAAGAGAAAGTTGGAGAGATCCCTACTCAACCACACACCATACCCATGAACAAATATGCACCCAAGCCAAACCACCTGAGAAACAAGCTTGATACAACTCCAGACCCACCAGTGTTCCCCCCAGAAAACAGAGAATTACCAGAAACCCATCAAGTTTGTGAGCAACCTAGGTAATGTCTTTGAGGGGAAGTCAGGAGAGAAAGGTGTTGAGAAGCCCACAGAAAAGCCACCGTCTAAGTCACAACTGATCCGCTTCCATTGTGAGTATTGTGGGAGGGATGGGCATAAGGATGAGTTCTGTTTCAGGAGGAAGACAGATGAGAGGTTTGCTAGGGAGATGGCAAACAAGGACAGGTACTACCTTGCTCGTGGTGTGCCTGAGCCTCGTAGAGGGCCTCTACCTAGGGGTGAGGTGTATGTGCGTACAGTTCCCACTCGTGGAGGTGGAGGTGGAGGTGGAGGTGTGTTTCCTCAGAGAGATAGGCGTGTTGGGTTTGGGCATGGTGAGTTGGCTCGACGTGCTCCTTCTCGTGACCGTTACGAGTTTGGGAGGCATGATCGGAGCTTTGGGTCTCAGATGGACTACGGGCCATATTTTCCCTCTCGTGGTGCGCGTACTCCTCCAGTGAGACATGACAGGTCCTTTGGTGGTAGGAGTGAGAGGGCTCCGCCTAGAGGTTCTGGTAGGATGGATTTTGCTAACCCTTCTTTTGAGCAAATGGCTCGACACTGGTTTGACTCTTTTGGTACTAACCCCAGTGTTGAGTCGCTTGCTCATTCTCTTCCTCGTTTTTTATTACAGGTGGGAAGCTTGGAGGACTTTTGGTTGATCGACTCCGGTTGCTCAAGACACATGACCGGAGATCGTGGGTGGTTCTCCAGCCTCACCCCGGTGAGTATGAGGGAGTACATCACTTTCGGGGACAATGGGAGAGGACGAGTGCTTGCTGAAGGTATGGTGAAGGTGAGTAGCAAGGTGACCTTAAGAATTGTGGCCCTGGTCAAGTCACTTGTTTTTAACCTGTTGTCAGTATCTCAGTTACTGGATGAAGGTTTTGAGGTTCGTTTTAAGTCGGGTGCTTCTCGTGTGCTTGATTCTCGAGGCGATCTTGTTTGTTCGATCGTCCCCGAGGGTCAAATCTTCCGTGCCGATTTTTCCCAGTCTGTTGGTCCTCCTTGATGCTTTGTTGCTGGCGTGTCTGCCGAGCTTTGGAAATGGCATAGGAGGTTGGGACACTTGAGCTTTGAGTTGCTTTCCCGCTTGAGTGATCTTGATCTTGTCCAAGGATTGCCTAAGTTGAAATTTGAGAAGGATTTGGTTTGTGCTTCTTGTCGGCATGGAAAGATGGTTGTTTCTTCTCACGCCCCTCTGACTATTGTCATGACCGAGCGACCGTGTGAGCTGTTGCACATGGATTTGGTTGGGCCAACTCGTGTTTGCTCTGCGGGTGGAAAGTGGTATGTTCTTGTGGTTGTTGATGATTTTTCGAGGTACTCTTGGGTTTTCTTTTTGGAGGATAAGAGTGAGACATTTGGCTTTGTTCGGGACTTGATCTTGAGGTTGAAGAATGAGAGACATAGTGATGCCATCGAGCTATACGTAGTGACAATGGCACAGAGTTTAAGAACTCTCATTTTGATGCCTTTTGCAGTGATCTTGGTCTTGATCATCAGTACTCTTCTCCATGCGTCGCTTGCTAGAATGGCATTGTGGAGAGGAAGAACCGGACCCTTTGTGAGATGGCCAGGACGATGCTCGATGAGCATAGGACTCCTAGGCGTTTCTGGGCCGAGGCGGTCAATACCGCTTGCTATGTCTCAAATCGCATCTTCCTTCGTGCCTTTAAGAAGAAGACCTCTTATGAGCTGATGCATGGCCGACAACCCAAGGTGAGTCACTTTAGAGCTTTTGGTTGCAAGTGTTTCATTCTGAAGAAGGGCAAGTTGGATAAGTTTGAGTCTAGATGTTCGGATGGTATTTTCCTTGGTTATGCTATTCACTCTAGAGCATATCGTATGCTCAACCTTGACACTAACCGAATCATGGAGGCTTGCGAGGTAATCTTCGACGAGACACAGCCATGTAGCTCTTCTGCTTTTGAGTGTGCAGGTGACGAGGAGATTGGAGCGAGAATCTTTGAGGATGAGAAGGATGGAGATGGAGACGACAACGATGATGGTGCTGCTGCTCCCGTGGCTGATCGTGTACATGCTACTTCCACTGCTACAACGACGATCGAGGATGGACCATCCCCTACACCCACTACGACTGAGGCTGTTTGAGTGGAGGCTGCTGCTGAGGGGGAGGTCGTGTCCAGGCGAGAGGCTCCCCGGCGTGTACAGATCGATCACCCACCGACGACGATCATAGGTGACCTTCATGAACGCACTACACGGTCGAGGTCAAGGAACACTTCTCATTTCGCTCACTCTGCTTTTGTCGCTTCTTTCGAGCCCAAAGATATTCGACACGCTTTGTTTGACGAGAATTGGGTGAATTCCATGCATGAGGAGTTGGAGAATTTTGAGAGAAACCAAGTCTGGGTGTTAGTCGATCCACAACTGTAACACCCGGTTTTAAAAGACAAACCGAATGCACCCTTTATGCATGCCCAGGATCAAATTCATGCATAATGTAACATCATCAGTGTAATATCACAACATATATCATTACAAGCGTATAACTATTACAAAATGACTAGAGGGTCTAAACAGAAAATTACACATCGTTATTCTATCGCAGCGGAGTAGGCACCATCTTCCATAGGAACGTCGACTGGGGGCACACCAACCTAGAACTCCAGGTCTTCATGATGGTCTTCACGATCCAGGTTCTTCTTCTTTTAGCTTCTGACTATCTGAGTAGCAGTGGGGAGAGAACAGCAGGGGTTGAAAGGGAAAACGGTGAGTACACCTGGAGGCGTGTACTCTGCAAGTGGAGGGAAAGGTATGCATAACATGCTGGCTTAGAGCAAGGAAAGGCTTTATTTGGTGGACTGCAAAGCTCAAGTTTTAGTTGGTCAAGTTTTAATTAAGCACCTAGAATTTATTGTGTGTAAAGCTTCCCATACCGTTCAAGGCACAGGCACCAACCTGTCCTGATCCTAAGGTTAAAACATCATAGAACCAAAACCAGCTCCTTAACCACAGTTCCACCACTGTGATCCACCCAAACCACCAACTTACCATGTGAGGGTCCAGGCCGCTCTTGACCGTGAGCACGGCTGTTATAACAGTTTTTAACACTCTGTAGCGGTTATACATCTTTACCCACGAGTCGCGTAAACATTCAAAAGAACGTTAAACACAACCATGCCATGAGGATCAGGCACTTTCACAATTCCTTAGGTGTGATAGCATAGGGACGCTACGAGGCCTTTACAAAGGATCTCCCAATCGCAAGATTGCCGGGCTAGGTTTCATCCCAAGAAAATCCCGGGAACCCCTTTTGCCCATGCGGTACCTTCTCCCGCTCCACCAGAGGCTCTTACTGATTGAGAGTGGTCCTAATTAATGAGCCAAGACCAGAGCCATATGGTTCTCGTGGTTCTACGATAAGTCCTGGGTGGTCGCTCCATAGACAGGTCCTTATAAAGTTGACTCAGGCAAGGCCAACATCAAGCAAACACAAACCACCTTTCAAACCACTTGCCTGAGTCGCCTAGGGTGTTCATGTTGCTAACCATAGCCCACATTAGCATGTTGCATAATCATTAATCAAGTTAAGATCAAAACCAACCCATGTTGAGCAAACTAAGCATATTCTACCCATATAGGTAACCTCTAAGGGTAAGCAAGGAATGATAATGAAAATCAAGTTAACAGTCCTTAATAGGATTTCCCATCAATATTAGACATCTAATGCAAGAAAGCATAAATAAAACAGTGATTATGGTGAATAAAACATAAACGTATAAAATAGCAAGATGTTAGGGACACTTGCCCGTTTCCCGATGCTCCACTGCTCAGAAGCGTTCCTTCACGCGCAGCAATCACTGAAACAACACAATGCTACACTAAGAACAATAAAACCATTTTAGAAAAGCGTACTACTAGCTAACGCGAGCTAGCTACGAACAAGAGAGCGCGTGAAAGGCTAAAGCGAAGCTTTGGGTAAAAAGGCACAACTATCGGTAAAGATTGTATTATAAGAAAGAAGGAACTATATGCTTGTTTTATTTTATTTATACAAAACATGTATGGAGGATATTCCAGAGAAATAACCTTTGTTGGAATTAATACAAATTAAATTTGATTCCAAAACACAAGTTGATCCTAGTCATATTTTATTTACAAAAGTTTATTAGAATTTATACCAAATTAACATTTATCTTTATAAAAGAAACTTTATGTGAGAGCAACTAACGAGTTATAACATGTGTCGGGTTGAGCTAAACAAGTTATAAGAAAAATATATTTATGTTCGAATTAAGCAAGTTAACTTTTGTTTAAAGAAGAGCGAAGGTTAAACCTATATTTGATTTTATTCAAAAGGGGTTGAATTGGACATTAATCAAATTAATATTAACTTTAAATCTTTGACACATGAAACATGGTGGCTGTCGCTGCTAACACGTGCGCTACGACGAAACGAAGCTAACGCAACTTGAACGAGCTAAAACGGAGCTAGGATGAGAAAGATATGGGGTTTTGAAGGTTCTAGGGACCTATCTGCGATTTTCTAAAGATTGCAAGGGCTAAAATAGAAGATTTGTAAGGCACAGTCAACAGTGCTCACGAGATGGTCAAAACAGAGGGTCCTAGGTGCAAAAGAGGCTCGATTGGACCAAACTGTAAAAGGTGGGATGTTTTTGAGGGTGTATGTGCAAAAGGGCTAAGACACAGAGATGGCGGCTGTAATTTCCAGATTCTTCCGGGGGCTTTCTGCAAAACAGGGCCTGACGGGGCTGCTGTGCTGATGTGGCGCCACGCGGCGCTGGCGAGGCAGTGGACCGACCCGTGGTCCTGGTTCATGGGTCCACCGTGGACCAAGCGAAGGGGTATGCCCCGGTTTAATCTAGGTCGTTGCCGTAGGATCCGACGGCCAGGGTGCTCCGCCTGCTTTGGGTCGCCGGCGTGCAGGGCAGAACAGAGGGGTGGCGGCAGCTCGCCGGAGCATCGCCGGAGTTGGCCGGCCCGGGTGCTACGGGGCACCATTTCGCATGTGGTTTGAACCGGGAGGAAGAGGATGACGGCGCGGAGCTCACCAGGGGCTCGTTGACGGTGGTGGGGCATCGGAGAGGACGTGCGGCTGCCGGAGGCGGATGGGGTCGCGGGTGCTCACAGGGGAGGGGGTTGCGGCCTCGGCTTCGTGTTCCTGGGTGTCGCGGTGGGGTCCTCGTGGTCCTGTGTGAGCAAAGGAGGGAGAGGGAGGGGTAAGGGAGAACCAAAGCGGGGAAAGGCAACGACGGCGGTGCTCCTTACCGCAGCGGCTCCGGCGGTGAAGAGCTTGGAGGCGGCGGCGCGTGAGCGAGAAAGGATGGGCGGTGGTGCAAAATGAAGCACCGGGTCTCGGTTTGGGGCTTTTATAGAGGGGGAGGGGGCAGCGGGGCTCGAGAATGGGACGGCGGCATCTCGGGCCGTGAAAACCGTGGTCATGGCGGGCCAGGGCACCTGCCATCCAAGGCGCGGGTGCACCTAGATGGGGTGCGAGGCAGGGGGGAAACGTAGTGGAGGGGAGGGAGTGGGCCCAGGTCGCGCCGAGGCGGAGATTCCGGGCGGCGCGCGCTAGGGTATTCAAATCCCACAGCAGCGGCGGCGGCTTTCCTTGCCTGTGCGAAGCAGAGGAGGGGAAAGAGGAAGGTGGAGAAGATGACGGGTGGGACCCATCTGGAAGTGAGAGGAGGGGGGGAAGAGGGCCTTGCTGGGCCGGCGAGGGAGAGGTGAGATGGGCAGCGGGTGGAGGGGAAGAAGGGCCGGTGGGCTGCAAGCAGAGATGGTAAGAAGGGAGGGAGAAAGGAGATTGGGCCCAACAAAGGTTTAAAGGTTTAGGGATATTATAGGGAGAGAGAATATAGAGAGAGGAGAGAGATTGAGTCAAGAAGGATTTAGAGAGAGAAACCGAATGAGAGAGATGTGTTTTAGAGAGAGCAGAAATGATCCTATGGTAGAGAGAGAGGATTAGGCTCGAGAAAGGAATTGAGAGAGGTTTAGAGATAAGAGATTTAGAGAGAGGCTATGTTTGAGAGAGATTGTATCCCTAAGATATGAGAGTTTTAGAGAGAGGATAGACGGTTCTTGGTAGAGAGAGATAGGTCTTGTTTAGAGAAAAAGATTGTGGGAGATTTAGAGAGCAAGATTAGAGAGATACCAAGGTTGAACCCTAAAATGAACCTATTTGAGTTTGAGACTCAAATTCATTTTTCACACAAATAAACACTATGCATCGTAGCATGAATGCAACAAACAAATAATTATAACCTATGATTTATTTATTGGTTTAGAAAATATTATTTATTTTGAAATAATTGTACACACTCTCTATTTAATGTCTCACAAATTTTAATAAAAATTTAAATCCTAGCCAATTTGCAAACTAGGGTGTTACAAATACTACCCCAATTAACAGGAATCTCGTCCCAAGATTCTGCAAAAGGTTTGCAAGAGACAGAAGGCTAGCAATGGGGGGAGGAAAGGTTGCTTTGCATTTATGTCATCTTGTCTTGTTCTTCACACCTTCATGTCACTTGTCGGAGATTCCTTCAACTCTTATGGATGGTCCGTCATGGAGATCTTTTGTGAGTCCTTTATGATGATTCTTCTGAGCAACGATCACCTTGCACTTTCTTCATGTGTTGTCCTCTTGTTGTTGCCTTTGTTACCACTATGGGAGTATCTTCCTGTGGATGGTCCATGTAGAACTTCTTAGTGGTATAAGTTTGCTGAAGTTTCTCAATCACACTTCTTCTTGCTTTGCCATTCCCCATTCTTCATTATTTCTTCATGGGTTGTCTCATGAGAGTGTTCATGAACATTCTCCTGAAGTGGTTCGAGTAGCGCTGAAGTGACGGCTTTATATCTTTCTTAGGCTTTGCTGGCTTGTTTGGTGTCAATTCTTCCTTCTTGTACACCTTGGTTGTCATATGTAGAAGCATGGCCGGTGCTACCCCTCTTAACAGAGGATTCCTCTTGATTCCATGTCCGTTAGGATAGAGAGGGAGCAAGGATCGAGGAAGGGAGAAGGACTCAAGGTTTAGAGACAGCAAAAGACTGAAAACCCAACCTATGATCTATACATATAACTAACTGATGTCATCGTGGACAAGGGTCCAACAACACATCAACAATCACTACAAAGAGGCAAAATCAAGCAGGGCACAATAACAAACAAACAACAACACACAAGAGCACACTAACATGACACACATCCTTATTATAGCATACTAGCAATTAATACCTTAACATCGATGTCTATCAACAAAAGAAACTTAGGTAGGCTTCTTATGACCCGAAAGACTAAAACTACCGATGGCTTGAAGTTAGTAGTCTTGAAATCTTCCAAGTAGCGCGAAGCTCTAGCTTGATGGAGATTCTTCATCTTCGATCTTGAAATTCTTCAAGCGACGGTTTGTTGAAGCATAGTCTTCTTTAAGCATCTTCAGAAGCATCTTTCTAGATCACAGGGGAAGTTAGTGACTAAGAATTATACAAGGATAAGAGAGGAGCAACTTGTTTTCACAACAGAAGGAAATAGGGGGGATCAGAGTGCAAATCGGGAGGCAGAAAGTCAAAGAGGTGAAAATTTTCAAAATAGGGTGAAGATATAACCTTAATGTCGACATTTCTATCTAGGTTTGCGTCCTACAGTCGATATAGCTCTGATACCACTTCTGTAACACCCGGTTTTAAAGGACAAAACGAATGCACCCTTTATGCATACCCGGGATCAAATTCATGCATAAAGTAACATTATCAGTGTAATATCACAACATATATCATTACAAGCGTATAACTATTACAAAATGACCAGAGGGTCTAAACAGAAAATTACACATCGTTATTCTATCGCAGCGGAGTAGGCACCATCTTCCACAGGAACGTCGACTGGGGGCACACCAACCTAGAACTCCAGGTCTTCACGATGGTCTTCACGATCCGGCTTCTTCTTCTTTTAGCTTCTGACTATCTGAGCAGCAGTGGGGAGAGAACAGCAGGGGTTGAAAGGGAAACCGGTGACTACACCTAGAGGCATGTACTCCACAAGTGGAGGGAAAGGTATGCATAACATGCTGGCTTAGAGCAAGGAAAGGCTTTATTTGGTGGACTGCAAAGCTCAAGTTTTAGTTGGTCATGTTTTAATTAAGCACTTAGAATTTATTGTGTGTAAAGCTTCCCATACCATTCAAGGCACAGGCACCAACCTGTCATGATCCTAAGGTTAAAACATCATAGAACCAAAACCAGCTCCCTAACCACAGTTCCACCACTGTGATCCACCCAAACCACCAACTAACCCTGTGAGGGTCCAGGCCGCTCTTGACCGTGAGCACGGCTGTTATAACAGTTTTTAACACTCTGCAGAGGTTGTACATCTTTACCCACGAGCCGAGAAAACGTTCAAAAGAACGTTAAACCCAACCATGCCGTGCGGATCAGGCACTTTCACACTTCCTTAGGTCTGATAGCATAGAGATGCTACGAGGCCTTTACAAAGGATCTCCCAATCGCAAGATTGCCGGGCTAGGTTTCATCCCAAGAAAATCCTGGGAACCCCTTTTGCCCATGCGGTACCTTCTCCCTCTCCACCAGAGGCTCTGACTGACTGAGAGTGGTCCTAATTAATGGGCCAAGGCCAGAGCCATATGGTTCTCGTGGTTGTACGATAAGTCCTGGGCGGTCGCTCCATAGACAGGTCCTTATAAAGTTGACTCAGGCAAGGCCAACATCAAGCAAACACAAACCACCTTTCAAACCACTTGCCTAAGTCGCCTTGGGTGTTCATGTTGCTAACCATAACCAACATTAGCATGTTGCATAATCATTAATCAAGTTGAGATCAAAACCAACCCATGTTGAGCAAACTAACCATATTCTACCCATATAGGTAACCTCTAAGGGTAAGCAAGGAATGATAATGAAAATCTAGTAAACAGTCCTTAATAGGATTTCCCATCAATATTAGACATCTAATGCAAGAAAGCATAAATAAATCAGTGATTATGGTGAATAAAACATAAAGGTATAAAATAGCAAGATGTGAAGGACACTTGCCCGTTTCCTGATTCTCCACTGCTCAGAAGCGTTCCTTCACGCGCAGCAATCACTGAAACAACACAATGCTACACTAACAGCAAAACACCATACAATAAAACCATTTTAGAAAAGGGTACTACTAGCTAACGCGAGCTAGCTACGAACAAGAGAGCGCGTGAAAGGCTAAAGCGAAGCTACGGGTAAAAAGGCACAACTATCGGTAAAGATTGTATTATAAGAAAGAAGGAACTATATGCTTGTTTTATTTTATTTATACAAAACATGTATGGAGGATATTCCGGAGAAATAACCTTTGTTGGAATTAATACAAATTAAATTTGATTCCAAAACACAAGTTGATCCCAGTCATATTTTATTTATAAAAGTTTATTAGAATTTATACCAAATTAACATTTATCTTTGTAAATGAAACTTTATGTGAGAGCAACTAACGAATTATAACATGTGTCAGGTTGAGCTAAACAAGTTATAAGAAAAATATATTTATGTTCGAATTAAGCAAGTTAACTTTTGTTTAAAGAAGAGCGAAGGTTAAACCAATATTTGATTTTATTCAAAAGGGGTTGAATTGGTCATTAATCAAATTAATATTAACTTTAAATCTTAGAAACATGAAACATGGTGGACGTCGCTGCTAACACGTCTGCTACGATGAAACGAAGCTAACACAACTTGAACGTGCTAAAACGGAGCTAGGATGAGAAAGATATGGGGTTTTGACGGTTCTAGGGACCTATCTGCGATTATCTAAAGATTGCAGGGGCAAAAACAGAAGATTCGTAAGGCACAGTAAACAGTGCTCACGAGATGGTCAAAACAGAGGGTCCTAGGTGCAAAAGAGGCTCGGTTGGACTAAACTGTAAAAGGTGGGATGTTTTTGAGGGTGTATGTGCAAAAGGGCTAAGACACAGAGATGGTGGCTGTAATTTCCAGATTCTTTCGAGGGCTTTCTGCAAAATAGGGGTTGACGGGGCTGCTGTGCTGATGTGGCGCCATGCGGTGCGCTGTGGTTGGACGAGCGGCTGTCGCGGTGCTGGCGAGGCGGTGGACCGACCCGTGGTCCTGGTTCATGGGTCCACTGTGGACCACGCGAAGGGGTATGCCCCGGTTTAATCTAGGCTGTTGCCGTAGGATCCGACGGCCAGGGTGCTCTGCCTGCTTTGGGTCGCCGGCGTGCAGGGCAGAACAGAGGGGCGGCGGCGGCTCGCCGGAGCATCACCGGAGTTGGCCGGCCCGGGTGCTACGGGGCACCATTTCGCATGCGGTTTGAACCGAGAGGAAGAGGAGGACGGCGCGAAGCTCACCAGGGGCTCGTTGACGGTGGTGGGGCATCGGAGATAACGTGTGGCTGCCGGAGGTGGACGGGGTCACGGGCGCTCGCAGGGGAGGGAGTTGCGGCCTCGGCTTCGTGCTCCTGGGCGTCGCGGTGGGGTCCTCGTGGTCCTGTGTGAGCAGAGGAGGGAGAGGGAGGGGTAAGGGAGAACAAAAGCGGGGAAAGGCAATGACCGCGGTGCTCCTTACCGCGGCGGCTCCGGCGGTGAAGAGCTTGGAGGCGGCGGCGCGTGAGTGAGGGAGGACGGGCGGTGGTGCAAAAGGAAGCACCGGGTCTCGGTTTGGGGCTTTTATAGAGGGGGAGGTGGCAACGGGGCTCGAGAATGGGACGACGACATCTCCGGCCGTGAAAGCCGTGGTCATGGCGGGCCGGGGCACCTACCATCCAAGGCGCGGGTGCACCTGGACGGGGTGCGGGGTAGGGGGGGAACACGGTGGAGGGGAGGGAGTGGGCCCAGGTCGCGCTGAGGCAGAGATTCCGGGCAGCGCGCGCTAGGGGATTCAAATCCCACGGGCAGCGGCGGCGGCTTTCCTTGCCTGTGCGAAGCAGAGGAGGGGAAAGAGGAAGGTGGAGAAGATGACGGGTGGGACCCATATGGAAGTGAGAGGAGGGGGGAAGAGGCCCTTGGTTGGCCGGCGAGGGAGAGGTGAGATGGGCCAGCGGGAGGAGGGGAAGGAGGGCCGGTGGGCCGCAAGTAGAGATGGTAAGAAGGGAGGGAGAAAGGAGATTGGGCGCAACAAAGGTTTAAAGGTTTAGGGATATTATAGGGAGAGAGAATATAGAGAGGAGAGAGATTGTGTCAAGAAGGATTTAGAGAGAGAAACCGAAGGAGAGAGATGTGTTTTAGAGAGAGCAGAAATTATCCTATGGTAGAGAGAGAGGATTAGGCTCGAGAAAGGAATTGAGAGAGGTTTAGAGATAAGAGATTTAGAGAGAGGCTATGTTTGAGAGAGATTGTATCCCTAAGATATGAGAGTTTTAGAGAGAGGATAGACGGTTCTTGGTAGAGAGAGATAGGTCTTGTTTAGAGAAAAAGATTGTGGGAGATTTAGAGAGGAAGATTAGAGAGATACCAAGGTTGAACCCTAAAACGAACCTATTCGAGTTTGAGACTCAAATTCATTTTTCACACAAATAAACACTATGCATCGCAGCATGAATGCAACAAACAAATAATTATAACCTATGATTTATTTATTGGTTTAGAAAATATTATTTGTTTTGAAATAATTGTACACACTCTCTATTTAATGTCTAACAAATTTTAATAAAAAATTAAATCCTAGCCAATTTGCAAACTAGGGTGTTACAACAACCAAATTGCCATCCCATAGGTACCAAGTGGGTGTGGAAGAACAAAGTGGGTGAGAATGGGATGGTTATGAGAAACAAGTCGAGGTTGGTAGCGCAGGGGTTCAACTAGAAAGAGGGGATAGATTATGAGGAGACATTTGCTCCTGTGGCCCGTTTGGAGGCAATTAGGATCCTTCTAGCCTTTGCCATGGCTAAAGGGTTCAAGTTGTACCAAATGGATGTCAAGAGTGCTTTCTTGAATGGGGTGATAGAGGAAGAAGTGTATGTGAGGCAACCCCCGTGGTTTGAGAGTGAAAAATACCCACACCGTGTATACAAACTCCAGAGAGCGCTCTATGGGTTGAAACAGGCACCTAGAGCTTGGTATGGCAGGTTGAGAGGGTTTTTGCTGAGTAAGGGGTTTGTGATGGGCACAGTTGATAAGACCCTGTTTCTCCTTAAGCATGGGAATGACCTTTTGATTGTTCAGATATACGTGGATGACATAATCTTTGGTGGCTCTTCTCATGATCTTGTTGCCAGATTTGCAGATGACATGAGCAGGGAATTTGAGATGTCCATGATGGGCGATCTGCAGTTTTTCTTAGGACTCCAGATCAAGCAGTGCAAGGACGGGACATTTGTACATCAGGCGAAGTACACCAGGGACATGGTGAAGAAGTTTGGCATGAACGATTCCAAGCCGCTGACTACACCGATGAGTACCACTACGGCTTTGGACGCGGACGAGGACGGCGAACCCGTGGACCAGAAGGAGTACCAGAGCATGATCGGCTCCCTCCTCTACTTGACGACGACGAGGCCGGACATACAGTTCAGTGTGTGTCTGTGCGCTCGTTTTCAGGCTTCACTGAGGACTTCACATCGGCAGGCCGTCAAGCGGATTTCAAGTACTTGAAGTACACTCCTGAATTTGGTCTTTGGTATTCTGCCTCCTCGACACTCAGACTTCACGGGTACTCCGATGCTGATTTTGCTGGGTGTCGATTGGACCGCAAGTCTACCTCTGGGTGTTGTCAGATTCTTGGTTCTTCTTTGGTCTCTTGGTCATCTCGCAAGTAATCCAGTGTAGCCTAGTCCACTACAGAGGTTGAGTATGTAGCTGCTGCTAGTTGTTGTTCCCAGCTGCTTTGGATGACCTACACCATGAGTGATTTTGGTGAGGAGTGCTCCCAGGTTCCACTTTTCTGTGACAGCACTAGTGCCATAAGTGTAGCCAAAAATCCCGTCCTCCACTCCAAAACGAAACACATAGAAGTGAGGTACCACTTTCTGAGGGACAATGTCGAGAAGGGAAACATATCTTTGTCCTATGTCCCTACCGAAGATCAGCTAGCCGACATTTTCACCAAACCACTTGATCAAGTCACTTTCACTCGCTTGCGGGGTGAACTTGGGGTGTGCTTTCCTTTCTAGCTGAGTCTTGGAGCTTCTCATGTATATATGTGTCATATGTTTCATTTTGTTGCATTTCATTCATGCATTTTACTTTCTGTACAAAACCTGGTAGGATAGCCATCTTTGGATCACTTGTGCTAGGAATAGCTTCTCTTATATACATTGATCACTGATGTGCTATTTGTGAGACTTGTGCATGTCTGGTAAATTGTGGATGTGAATGCTATGCTCTTGATGGTTTTGCCATATATTTGTGTTGAGATAGCTTTCTTTTTATGAAAATGCTAAATTGATGTCTCTCATGAGTAGATGCTTGTCTATGCTCAATTTGTGCTTAAATGCCTATATTATGTTTAGTTTGTGCTTGAGAATCATGTTCTCTTTGCTTGGGGTCAAAGACCTTTTTGTCATTGTAAATGTTTAGCCCTTTTGCTTGCTTGGGGAGGAGCATAAGCTTCTTTTTGCCGCAAAGGCAATTCGTGTACCATGTTTAAACTTGAAAATGAAATTGGTATATGAATTGCCTTATGCTTGAAAAATGAGCTCCTAATCATGTTGTATGTTTTGATATTTATATCTTGGGTGCTAAACCGTAGCATGTTGTCTACCATGAGAAGTCTCATTTTAATAAGTAGACACATGGCTCGGTGGCTTTAACATGACTTGCGTAGCGTGTGGGTGTTTATAATGATCTTGTGATGAGAATTTGTGATCTTGCATAAACTTTGGATGATCTAGTGTACTTGTGCTCAAATTGTCATGGATAGGGTCTTGCTCATGAGATGAATGTTTCTTTGTGAAAATTGCTTAAAAATTGCTTTTGGCCATGTCACATGCTTATATGTCTCTACCTTCTTGATGGCAATGTGCTAACTACACCATGTCTACTTTGCTTGCTCTATGTCTCATGTGTAGCATTTTGTTGTGCTCTTTGTATATTTGAGAAGCTTGGTAGATTGTATATATGCTTTGACATGCATTTTTCATGAAAGCAAGGGGAAGAGTTTCATATACCTTGATTCATGCATTGTCAACAAGGGGGAGAATGTGTATGATAAGGGGAGATTTTTTATGCATTGGGAGATTTTGTGGAAAAATGGTACGCTTTTGTGAGATGTTGCATGTGAGGAGAAAAATTGAGAAGAGGTTGCATTTGCTTAGGGGGAGTTTGCATATGTGCAGGGGGAGCTCCTTTGATTTTCCTGAGTTTTGTGCTTTGTGGTGTGTTCTTTGTGAGTTTTGTTTTGTCTCGGCTGTGTCGAGCTGTTGCCCTTGTCTTAGGGGGCCGAGACTTGGTTTGGCAAGTGATCGTGGTTTTCGCTTGTTCTTTGGCTTTGGATCACTTGCTTTGGAGGTTTGTGTTCGTGGTTGTTTTCTTTTCTTTTTCTCTATGATGGTTACTATGGGTGTTGTTAATGCACTCATCAATGGGGAGATTGAGGACCAGGTGTGTCCGAGGACCAGTGGAGGGTCGCTCCTTAGTGATGAGTGATTGACAACATTGTGTGGACTGATGCTTGGCTAAGTGTGCAGGTACAGGTTGCGGCTTGACTCGTGTCGGTGCAGGTGAAGAACAAGCGCGAAAGGCCTTAGCCGTGGCGGCCTCCAGGTGATGGAGAGGCAAGTAGGCTTGGTTCGATGGACCCGGTGGCCGATGGGGTCAAGTGCGAGCCGTGCGGTGCAAGACTGGTGGGCTGAAGTCGTGAACATGGGCCGGTGCAAGGTAGCGGATGGAGCCCAAAGCTTGCACGCGGGGTTTGTTGGTTTGCCCACAAAACCATCAGTGGATGGTTTCTTGGTTTGGGCCTCAAAACCAAGCCCGGAGGCCCGAGGCGATGGAGATGGTGATCCGGGAGCTTTGGAAAGCTTCGAGGAGGAGGGCACGTGGCGTGATCGCGGGGTTTGCGTCGATGTGAAGCGAAGCCGCGGTGGAAGCGTGTCCGTCCGATGAAGACTTGACCAAAATACCCCTGAGAGGTTGTATCTTCTATTTGAAGTTGTAGGGGTAGCGTGGGCATTTACCTCCCTCCGATGGACTTCGTATAAATAGCGAAGAGGTGGATGGCATCTGTCTCTCTTGGACTCTAGGGTTTCCTCCCCCGGTAGATTGCTCTGAACTGCTTCTTTTTCCTCTGTATTCCTTAGGCTAGATTCTTGTATAGACTCTGACCTCTGGATGTATGGAAGCATTCAGCGTTGCGCTGATCTCCTAGTCCTCTGTGATTTTCGTGTCATTTTCGGGGCTATTTTTGGGGAGTTTCGTTCTTCGCTCGATTCGGGGATTTGAGGGCGTTTTCCTTCGGATTTCTTTGAGGGGATCATGGGTGGATGCCTTGCGCATCTTTGTGTGTGATCTGGACCCCTCAAACTCCGGGGAAGGCCTTCGATTCGTGAGTTTTTGGCCGGAGTTCGAGTTCTTGGTGGAGGTTCGTGTGATCCGTGATTCCCGGCGATTTAGTGGCTTAAAGGTCGAGATTTTTGGGGCATAGCTTCATCTTGTGTTGCTTATCATCTCCCCCAAATCTTGTCTCAAGAGCTTTTGCCGTTTGGGAGATCCGGTGATGGATTTGTGGAGTTGACTTCGCGGGGTCGGGCTTTTTGTGCTCTGTCCGCGCCTGGCAGACTGTCCGCGTGGCCTCTGTTCGTCACGTGTTCATCCGTGTTCGTGCGTGTTCACGTTTCGATCCGTTCTGTCGCTAGGGTTTTGTTGCAAGAGGTTTGCGGACTGTCCGCGTGTGCTGCCCGGACTGTCCACGTGGGTTGGTTTTTGTCTGGGTGTCCAGCGAGTTGTGCCGGACTGTCCGCCTGGGGTGGCCGGACTGTCCGCGAGGTCCCGGACCGTCCGTGGTGCTTGCCCAGACTGTCCGAATTTCCTCGGTGCAGCACTGTTGGCTCGGGGTCCTTTTTCGGACTGTCCGCTGGGGGTTCACGGACTGTCCGCCGTACTCGCGGACTGTCCACCGTACCCATCCGGACTGTCCGGCCTGGACCTCGCAGATTTGGCTAAGTCTTTCGGTTCTTGCTTTTGTGCTTCTGCTCTTTGCTTCTAGGCTTGTCTCTTGTTCTTGAGGGCTTGTTTGTGACCTGTCTAGAGCTTCTTTGGTGTGTGCGAATACTCGGAGTGGCAATCGGGGTATAGGCTGAGTTCGACCTTCAGGAAGAATTTTTTATCGGCTCTCATTCACTCCCCCCTCTCTGGTCGCCTATTCGGTCCTTCAGGTAGAGGCCCTCTACGAGGCTTAGGCACACCACGAGCAAGGTGGTACCTGTCCTTGTTTGCCATCTCCCTAGCAAACCTCTCATCTCTCTTCCTCCTGAAACAGAACTCATCCTTATGCCCATCCCTCCCACAATACTCACAATGGAAGCGGATCGGCAGTGGCTTAGGCGGCGGCTTTTCTGTGGGCTTCTCAACAACTTTCTCTCCTGACTTCCCCTCAAAGACATTACCTAGGTTGCTCAGAAACTTTATGGGTTTCTGGTAATTCTCTGTTTTCTGGGGGAACACTGGTGGGTCTGGACTTGTATCAAGCTTGTTTCTGAGGTGGTTTGGCTTGGGTGCATATTTGTTCATGGGTATGGTGTGTGGTGGAGTAGGAGTCTCTCCAGCTTTCTCTTCTCCCTCACCACTCTTCTCACCACTCTTGTCAGCCCCCAACGCCTGACCATCAAACCTCTTGAACTGAGCCAACATCAAACTCAATTGTGGCTCATGCCCAGACAACCAACTCATCAATTTCCTAAGCTCATCATTTTCATCCTGCAAACTATCAACATTGTGTGCAAGTTCCATGGTTTTCAAAGCATGCATTTCACAGGTAGAACATGATGTAGGAAGAGGAGCTTTCAATGCTGCCTCAAGAGAAACTATTCTAGTGTGAGATTCATCTAGCCTAGCATGCAACACAGGACATGAGGTACAAGCACCTAACAAAGCTGGCCTAGATTTCAATTCATCACACTCAATCCTAATCACATCTAGTTCCTCAACAGTAGAGGCATGCTTCTCCTTGAGAGTAGTCAAATCAGCAAGAAAAACTGAGCAATCACCACAGTCAATCTCATCAGACACCACAGGTGCAGATTTCAAAGATCCTATCTCATTTCTAACATCCACAAGCAAGGATTCAAGCTAAGATATCTTATCCTTAGCATCACCCAACAAAGACCTAAATTCCCTCTTCTCCTTGTTGGTCTTTCTAAGCACATCATCACGGTTATCAAGTAACTCATTGAGCCTAGCATTCTCCTCTAGCAAGAAGTTGGAATCATGTGTACCTCTTCCTCGGAGTCGGAGTTCGAATCCGAGCTGTGCTTCCCACCCTTCTTGGAGTGCGCCATGCCGCAAAAGCCTCCTTGTGCGACGAAGCTCAAGCTAGTGATGTTCTTGCCCATGTGCCGCTTGTCCTTGCGCCTTTCTTGCTCTTCCTCGCTGCTCGAGTCGGAAGAAGCATCACCTGATGTGGAGTCGATATCGCTCGCTCCGGCAACCATCGCTCAAGCCGTCTTCTTCTTGTAGCCGCCACTGTTCTTGGGCCTTCTCTCGCCCTTGTCCTTGTGCCTGTACTTGTAGTCGTTCCGGGAGCGGTGCTTGTTGTAGTCGTGCTTGGCTTGCCCTTGTAGTCGTTCTTGATCTCCATGGCTTCAGGGCATTCGGCGATGAAGTGCCCGTGCTTCCCGCACCGATAGCACATCCCCGAGCTCCGCCTTGCATTCTTGCGGTTCTTGTACATCCGCCCAAACCTCTTGCTCAACAAAGCGAGATCGTCCTCGCTCAGCACCTCAAAGTCCTCATCTGGCAAAGACACAAGACAAGACAAAGAGAAACCACCAGAGTTAGCGTTAGACCTTGATCCTGAGACAAGAGTCAAACTATGAGGATCAGTGGGGCTCTCGCTCTTGGCTCTCAAGCCACGATCAACCTCTGAAGACCTGAGGTTGGAAAACAGCTCATCCAGCGTCAGCGTATCATACACGCTCGACTCCTCAATGGCCTCGACCTTGGCACTCCACACAGACCTATCCAGGGCATGCAAAAGCTTGATAGCTTGATCATGATCCGTGTATGGGAGCACTGTCACATTGGCCCTCATGTTGTTGACTATGCTAGTGAAGCACTGGAACATAGCATCGGTCAACTCACCGGGGACATGAGTGAAGTTCTCATACTCTCTCCGGTAAGTGGAAAACAAATGGGCTTGCACTTGGGCATTGCCAACATGAGCATTTCTCAAGTTGAGCCAAATCTTTCCGGCCACATTCTCTTCATACACTCGCTCAAACTGCGAGGCACAGAGAGCACGGAACAAGTAATCAACAACCTTGCTATTGGCCTCACACATGTCCCGTGATCCTAGAAGCAGAAAACTGTCTGGGATGACATAATGAGGATTCTGAGTGACCTCCCAGATCAGAGTTCCCTTCCCTCACAAAAATGCGGCCATGCGCCTCTCCCACATCAGGTAATTCTTGCCAGCAAAGTGCGGAGGACCCGACCCCTTGCCATAATCGCCCATCCTTGGATCTTAGACTGGTTAGAATCAAGAAGATCTGTAACCGGCTCTGATACCAATTGAAAGACCGAATAGGCGACCAGAGAGGGCGGGGGGAGGGGGGGGGGAGTGAATGGGAGCCAATAAAAATTCTTCCCGAAGGTCAAACTCGGCCTATACCCCAATTGCCACTCCGAGTACTCGTGCACACCAAAGAAGATCTAGACAAGGCACATACAAGCCTACAAGTCCTAGAGACAAGCCTAGAAGCAAAGAGCGGAAGCACAAGACAAGAATCAAAACACTTGGCAAATTCTGGAAACGCCAGGTGCGGACTGTCCGGCTGGTACGGGCAGACCGTCCGCATGGCAGTGGCGGACTGTCTGGACCGTCGACGCGGACTGTCCGAAAACTTCAGTAGAACCACCAGAGACACACCGAGAAATTCAGACTATCCGGCTGGGCCACGCGGACTGTCCGCCAGTGTCGCGGACTGTCCGTGAAGGCAGCGCGGACCGTCCGTCCAACTCGCTGGAAACCCCAGACAAAACGACCCTACCTCCAGGCAAAAACTTGGCCACGCGGCCCGTCTGTGAAGCACTCGCGGACTGTCCGCCAAACCTCTCACAACAAAACCATAGGGCCGAAACGGATCAAAACAAAGACGCGCAAGAACACGAAGAACACGCGCACTGTTCAACACCCCACGGACTGTCCGCCAAGGAGCCGCGGACTGTCCGCGTGTTGCGAACAGAACTGAAAACAGCCCGACCCGTGGGGTCAACTCTCTAAATCCATCACCGGATCTCCCAAACGGCAAAAGCTCTTGAGACAAGATTTGGGGGAGATGATAACCAACACAAGAGGAAGCTATGCCCCAAAAATCTCGACCTCTAAGCCACTAAATCGTCGGGGATCGCGGATCACACGAACCACTACAAAGAACTCGAACTCCGGCTAAAAACTCATGAATCGAAGGATTTCCCCGGTGTTTGAGAGGTCAAGATCACACACAAAGATGCGCAAGGCATCCACCCATGATCCCCTCAAAGAAATCCGAAGGAAAACGCTCTCAAATCCTCGAATCAAGCGAAGAACAAAACTCGCCAAAAATAGCCCCGAAAAAGACACGAAAATCATAGAGGACTAGGAGATCACCGCAATGCCGAATGCTTCCATACATCCAGAGTCAGAGTCTATACCAGAATCTAGCCTATGGAATACAGAGGGAAAAGAAGCAGTTCAGAGCAATCTACCGGGGGAGGAAAACCTAGATTCCAAGAGAGAGAGAGATGCCATCCACCTCTCCGCTATTTATACAAAGTCCATCAGAGGGAGTTAAATGACCACGCTACCCCTACAACTTGAAATGAAGATACAACCCCTCACGGGCATTTTGGTCAAGTCTTCATCGGGCGGACACGCTTCCACCGTGGCCTTGCTTAGCATCGACGCAAGCCCCGCGATCACGCCACGTGCCCCCCGCCTTGAAGCTTCCCGAAGCTCGCGAATCACCGTCTCCGTCGACTCGGGCCACCGGGCTTGGTTTTGAGGCCCAAACCAAGAAACCGTTCACCGATGGTTTTGTGGGCAAACCAACAAACCCCGGGTGCAAGCTTCGGCCTCGATCCACTACCTTGCACCGGCCCATGATCACGACTTCAGCCCGCTAGTCTTGCACCACACGGCTCGCACTTGACCCCATCGGCCACCGGGTCCATCGAACCAAGCCTACTTGCCTCTCCATCACCCGGAGGCCGCCACGGATAAGGCCTTTCGCGCTTGTTCTTCACCTGCACCGACACGAGTCAAGCCGCAGCCTGTACCTACACACTTAGCCAAGCATCAGTCCACACAAAGTTGTCAATCACTCATCACTAAGGAGCGACCCTCCACTGGACCTCGGACACACCTGGTCCTCACAAGTGTTTCTTTTAAGCATTTGTAGGTGTGACTGAGATCCACTCCTCTCATATCTTTGAAGAGCTTCACAATCCTTTGAATAAATTTTTCGGCACAAGTAGCTACTCAGTACAGGTGCACAACAACTCTAACTTTACATGCTACGAAACATCCAGCATTTACTACGTAGTGAGCAACAAAGTACAATATTTATGGACAAAGTAATTCCAAAAAAATAACTATTTGCTTGTCCAGACTACAGAATTTTAGATGCGACATCAGACTCTAGAATTTTAGATGCGAAAAGATAGAATGAAGGGAGAGAGGGAATGAGGGACTACTGCCTTACTGAAAATTGAGGGTAGCACCTGGTTGCTGTCGTGTTCAGCGACTTGGAGTTGGAGAAGTCGGGGAGTTGCAGGAGATCACCGCAATACATGCCGGCTCCACGCAGGGCACATGTGCGAGTCCCCGGCCCTTGCGGCGGCGGGGATGGAGATGCAGATGTCACGTAACCTTTCTGCATCAACGAGCAACCCTAGACTTTAAGTCACCACCACCATGGTTGGCCACGCACCTGCAAAAGCATATCAATGAGCTGCAGGTTAGTTCAAAACACACAACAGATCCAAATCATCAGGAAGGGAAAAGTAGTATGCAATGACCAGAGCTCACGGATCGGGAATATGTCGCGGTCTGATGAAACAAGCAGAGGGAGGAAGAGATGGGATTGGGAACACATCGACAGCTAGGGATAAAGGATCAGGGAGGAGTGACAGTCCACTTATCTCGACGACATCCGGGAGCACGAGGCCCTCCTGCCTCGCGGATGGAGACGGTGGACGGTGGGGCAACAATCTGCGAAGGACGTCGACCGCCGTTTCCACTCTGCAGCGCTGCGGTGACGACGAAGATGGTACGACGCGAGGGCTCTTTGACGACAGAGACGGTGGGATATGGCATAGGAGAGACTAGACGCGACGCGGGGGAGACAACGGACGGCGAGGGAGACAACAGACGGCGGGGGCGACGCGCCACCAACGTGATGGGGCGAGGGATTGATGGGCGGTGATGGGATAGGGAAGCGGCAGTGGCGCAGCTGAGGGGAGGGGAATGGCAATGGCGGCGGACAGGGATTCTCGACGGAGGGTGGGCACGCGAAGGAGGAAGAGGAGGGGCTAGGGTTAGGATTTGAGTAGAGAAGGGTTTGGTGGGGCGGAAGAGAAAGATGCGGGAGGGAGAGGATGGCGGAGGAGGAAGATGCGGGAGGAGGGCAGGCGAGCGCTCGGCGGCAGGAGCGGATTGCGAGATGGGCAGGGGCGCCGCGACGAAGCGGACGGTGGAGGATGAGGCGGAGCGATCTAGCCCGATCTAAGGGCTAGAATCGATCGTGATTGGGGAGAGCCGCGGTCATCCTACTGGAAGATTTACACGCGTGTAGAATGGATTTTTCATATATATATATATATATATATAAGTAGAGATTGACGAATACATGCTTCTAATGATTTCCATTGGCAAATGTGTGCTACGATTACACGAACGCATGGATTGAGTTGTGTTTCTCACCTAATGAGGAATTCCAGAGTCGTGCCAACGATGGCATGCTATGTGACACGACAAACGTGCACACAGCTTGTGCATGCCTATGCGCTCGGAGACCGCATCAACAACTCGGCATCAGTGTTCACCACTCGGCGTGAGCACACAACTACAACGTCACTTAGTGCTACTCCAACACGCTGCCGACATCTCCAACACGTCTACGGCAACTTCATCACGCGGCTGACTACTTCAACCATTCGGACCCGACACGACGGAGTCGGGGACGAGTCCTACGAGCTGCACACACGACAAAAATTAGTTGGGTACCAATCCTAACTGGTTAGCTTCATCGTCGACCGCCCACTCGGTCACGACGGTGACACTTGGGGGCTTATCAGCCCACACTCGATGACGATCTACATTGAACAACATCAATACAATGGTGCCGGCAGTCCACCACGGGGTAGGCTATGGTGGTAGATTGTGTGGAGGGGGTCGCCAAGACTGAAGCTAGATGGTGAACGAAGGACATAGGGGTTTATCTAGGTTCGGGCCGCAAAGATGCGTAATACCCTACGTCCTGCGTTGGTGGTTGTATTGATTGTTCCGCGAATGGGAATCAGATTGAACCTATTTTGGAGGAGGGGGGTCCCTGCCGCCCTTATATAGGCATGAGGGGCAGGGTTACAAATCACATGGGATCTATCCTAGTCGTTTATACAAGATCTTCCTTCGATTACAAGCAATATCTTTCCTAACTAACTAGTCTTGATCTATGGGAGTGTATCTCTTTGGGCGTCGTCTCATTCTTGAACCATACGCCCGCGCCATCCTTGCAGATATGCCGTAGGGCCCTTCCATGTGGCACCTCGAGAGTATATCCCCCACAGCAGTCCCCGAGCACTTCTTAACTAGACTGCAACTTCGATCCTGAGCTTTGAACGTCATCTGAGTGCATGTTGTCTTCAGCCGAGTGCTTTAGTCTCTATTCCGCTCGCATCATGATGTAGTCGAGTGGTTCCCGAAGCTTGACTCGTGGTTGCCGGGTGGTTGAGGAGAGCTCTTTTCCATTTAGAATTTGATAAGATCACCGAGCCAGAAAATGTACACTCTCGTCGAAGACGAAGTGTACACACTTAGTTCCCGAGCCTTGATAAAGATTAAAAAGGTTTATCAAGGGTGAAAAGGAATCTATGCGGCTGATCCCTGATGTCTTTAACTGGGCACCCCTTTTAAAGGAAATGACCCTGTGCCTCCCAGACCTCCGATTTTCGACCGTAATTAAGCGCTCAACCAAGATCCTTGCTTTAGGCTCCAGATGATCATGGTGACACTATTCGTTCTCACTGAATGGGTGCATCTCCGGATGCGCCCATTAGGGCAGTCCCCGAGATTCGGAATAGTTAGAATAACTATTTTAAAGCTCTAAACAAAGACTTAAATGGAATTACCATCATCCCTTTAGGGAGAGTACCTCTCAGATCATCAAATCTAGTACGAATCTTGGGGATAGCTCCAGCTCTGACCCAGATTTGCAATATGGCCCACCGTGTTCTCAAGGAGAACTCGCGCAAGGTCACCCATCCTAGCCATCATATTCGTGGCTTCTGAACGGCTCTGGCCTTTGTATGGCATGCCTCCGAGAGAACGCTCATGAGCTAGATGATTGAACCTGCTATGAGATTCGTGTCGTAAAATTTCAAGGGCGGATTATCTGATAACCTGGCAACCCACGACTCTCGGTCATGGCCTCTAAGTGGCTTGTGTACCAAATATATTTGGAAAGCCTTTTGAAAATTCAGCGTGTTATCCTCCTAATGGAAAATCTACACTCCTTGGCTTGTTTAGAAATGTGGCCCAACTAGGCCCAAAAGGCCCGAATTCGGAACGTCAGGGGTAACGGCACAGACGCCATGTCAAAGATGAACCGACCGTGAATATCTCGCGAGTCGAACTCGCGCGGACGTGGCAAAACGACGGGACGGGGCAGGGCCCGCCACGACTCCCTTTTCGACCGCCCTCATTTAACGCAAGCCAGGGGCGCGCATGCTCCCACACTCCATCACTTCACATCGCCTCACATTCCTTAGGAAGCCACGCTCCGCCTTCTCCTCTGGCAGCACCGCCGGATCTGCTCGATCCGCCACTGCATTAGCTCGATCCACCGGATGTACAGCCGGCGGGACCCTAGATCCAGATCTGCCGTTCGATTTGCCCCCATCTCCTTCGCCTCCGGCAGTCCTCAAGCCTAGCGAGGGCCATGACTTTGAAGTCCCGCCGAGGCCAGAAGAGCTCGAGGGAGGGCGCGATGGGTGCGAGGAGGTCTCCCTCGCCGTCTCCTTCACCACCGCCGCCTCCGCGCTGCGACGAGGAGTGGGTCTACTCGGTGTCGACGCAGGAGCGGATCATCACCCTGATTTGGGGTGGCGTCCTGCTTGACGCGGCCACCGAGGAGTGGCATGCAATGGTGGGGGAGGATTTCCCCACGCTGCAGACGCATGAGGCGGTGGTGTTCGAGTCGTGGTCCCCCTGCAGATTCGGGTTGCCTGCGCACCCCTTTTTCTGTGGGTTGCTGTATTACTACGGGTTAGAGTGCTACAACCTCAACCCTAACTCCATCCTGCACATCGCCATCTTCGTCCACCTGTGCGAGGCGTACCTCGGTATTGCCCCGCACTTCAATCTCTTCCGGTACTTCTTCTAGGTGAAGCCCCACAAGAGCACCAAGAAGCCGAAGGTGGTGGACGGTGCCGAATTTCAGCTGAAGCAGAAGACTTCTGTTGAGTACATCCCAGTGCTGCTCATCAGCTCCAACAAGGGCTGGCACAGGGAGTGGTTCTACACCACGAACCATGCGCCGCAAGTGCCATGCGACGTCGATACACGCCCGACCCAGCTCCGTTGCTGGGACGAGGAGCTGAACGACGTTGATATTGAGCAGGTGTGGGAGCTGCTGAAGCTGATCCGAAACTTGAAGGCAGCCGACCTCACTGAGGTGGCAGTCATGGCGAACTTCTGCACCCGACGGCTCCAGCCGCTGAAGGAGAGGCCCTACCCGACGTACGAGTACGCTGGGGAGGACTTCGACACGACGCGGGAGGTGTCGGAGCCAGGGGAGCCGGAAGAGTTGTTGGAGTGCATCCGCGAGTGCTTCACCCCCAACATTGTCATCACGACGCACGACGCGTCGCGTTCTTTCAGCTTGGGGAATCCTGCGCCCGCGGTAAATGGAAAATTTTCCCTTTTTACGGTCCCATTAGGGCATAAACCTGTGCCCGGAAGATGTTTGATGAAATGCTTGGGCCAATATTGTTTTCTGTAGGACCGTGAGGCACGCTGCTGCCAGGCACGCTGGCTGGGGTTGCATCTCTGCCCGGCAAGCTTGGCGAACTGCATAGATTGGAGAGTGCTCGCACCCACGTCGCAGCTGGTGGTGGCAGCGTGGTTGCGCCGGGGCTGACTCAGCATGCGGCTGCTCCGAAGCCAAGCCGGCATACGGCCGCGGCCCCTTCTGACAGGCCACGTGCCGCACCTGCTAATAAGGGGAAGGCGCACAAAGATAGCGGCCGGCCGGAGGTGCGGCGTGCGCCACCCGGCTCGCTCAAGATTGACGAGCCAGCGTTGCGGCGGCGCGGGCTGGTGTTGCCGAGCAACTCGGACGATGAGGAGATGGCCCCTCATTTGTTCGAGGCTGACAACGTCCCTCTAGAGGCGACCAGAGGGACATCGAGTGCTATAGCTGCTCCTCCTACTCCTCCACCTTCTTTTCCTTCTTCTCTGCCACCTTCTCTTCGACAAACAGAAAGTTCTCCTCGGGGAGCGGGCATTTCGTGCCCTTCGCCTCAGACCGGTCCGCACCCCTCCTGTGACGACACGGGGTGCACCAAAGGTAGCTGCGGAAGCGACGATTGGGGCGAAGAGGCCAGCGCCCTCTAGCTCTAGATTCCGCAAGCGCGCTCGTGTGCACGTGTCCACCGAGTAAGTTGTTCTGTAGATCATTGTTTTGTTCTGGTACCGTTTTGTCGATCAGTGCTTGGAGTTGAAGGTTGTGGTGTTGGAATTGTTATTGTTTGCAGGGAGCCCAGAGACATCCTTGTTGGGGGTGAGTTGCCTGTGCCACCCGTCGGCCCGGCGGCGCGTCCGCCGAGTGCTTCAAGAGAGCGCTCGGGCGCGGCATTGGGCGTGTGTTGACATTTCTTAACGCAACTTCCAAAGAATAGATCTAGAATCCATTCTAAGCAATGGCGCAAGAAATGTTGGTTGGTATAAGATAAGCCTACAGAAATATTATGGTAGATAATCCGCAAGCGCACGGATACCGGTGAGCATTTCACCCGGGGTGATGGGTTTTAAAATATCGTATCCACAGGGAAGATGGATGGATGTAACAACAGACATAGGGATGGCAATAGACTACTTTATGGACTTTGATGGAATGGCACATACTTTAACAGGGGTATGCCAAATGATAATGTAATGATAAATCAGACAGGCAGAGGCACATGTGGAGCATAGAACATACTATTCCTAGTCTAGATTAGAATTGGATTTACTTAAGAGGCACAATTCTATATAGCATACAAAGACTGAGTTATTCATCTATTCTAATGTAGCATATCATCACATATAGCATAGTCATGGATAAATGTGAACACCCCGAAGATTACCCAAGAAGATCAAGGACGAAACTTGATCCTCCCAAGAATCATTGTTCGACTAGTCTTATACTCGGGGGGTGGACTGCAAAGGACTCAATAGGCCTGTCACACCCACGATCTACCACACGACCCGGAGTATAAGGTGAATCCGCAAGTAAATTATATCTAAGCACCATGCTTACATACTTTCTACTACCTAGCATACGCGCGTAATATACTAGGAGCTCTACGAATAAGTGCGTAGACTTATCATTAATCATGACTATATCAAATATACTACTAGAATAAAGTAAGAACTTAGCAATTGCACACATAACATTGAAATAGCATAAAGTCATTGAGAAACAATATGAGAACTGAATCTTGATAACTTACAGATCTGGAACTGGAGCAAAGCTCAACTCTACTCGAATCTGAGTCTCTATCTAGAACTAGGTTCTTGATCTAGAAATTAGATCTTGAACTATGAAGTAGCTATCCTATCTTTGATGTATCCTCTTCTTCTCCTGTCTTGGCCTGATGATGATGATCTTCTGAGAGATGCATACCATGCCCTAGGGGGGGGTCTGGGGTTGCTTATATAGCCCGGAGGGATAATCCATCGCCGTAGGATCAAACCGACCTAAACAAGTGGTTTAGATTAACCCTAAGAGGCGGTGGAGGAACCTTCCCGAAGCAGGGCCTGATCGGGGTCAGGGGGAGCCCGATCGGCCTCCCTATAGGGCCGGTCAGCCCGGGCTGCGCCCCGGCTGGGCTCCGCCTTCGCGTGTGGGCCTCTTGTCCCTTCTAGATGCATATTTTCTTGGAGCCCACTTTGGTTGAGTTCGGGAGTCTTCTGGAGCCTTCTAGAATTCATTCTTTTCGCATTTTCCTGAATAGTCCCTGAAAATATATAATTCACCAAAACTCGTGGAATTCATTAGTCCAAGGCCCTATACTACTGTTGATTTATCTTTTTGGTCCTTTTTCATGTATTGTTGATGCATAAAAATAAGAGTTAGTGAGCATCAACAAACTCCCCCAAGCTTACCTCTTGCTAGTCTCTTAGCAATACTCAGTGTTACCACAATAAATTCTTTTCCAAGGTAGGATGAAAAAGTCAGACTTTTAAAACCTGCTCATATCTGTTTGAGAACATGGGGCTTTTATCTGTACTTGGGTCTTGAGCAGTTGAAAGATATAACAATTAAGTCAAGCACCATGTCTCAAGTTCTTGGTTTCACTAAAATTCTGGAGTTTTGCAAAAGATGTTCAAGTTAAAGCTTAGAGTACTCCTGTATGACAACTTGATATGATAAAACATAAAAACTTTCAACTTTAGCCTACCTTTGCTTCTTTTGTTCCTGAAATATATCTCTCTTTCTAGCAATAATCTTAAGAGAACCTTGGGTTACACGACATTAGGAGAGGTGGGCCCTACTCGCCCCGGACTTTTGTCCATTTTTCTCTCTCCTTAGAGATGTGGGCTCTTCTCGCTCTCGGACTTGTGTCCATTATTCATCTCTAATTTATTCTTTTTAGGGAGGTAGGCCCTTCTCGCCTAGTAGAACACTTGTTCATTTCTCTCCCTCTCTCATCTCACTTTTTCCTCTCTTTTTTTCTTCTTTTCTCTTTTTTTTATGTCATGCCCAAGTCTCTTTGAAGGCATAGAGAGATATAAAACTGGAACATTCTGAGCAAATTTTCAACAAGGCTCTTTTAACAGGACATAAAGTCTTGTGTCATACAGGAGACTCGTTATATATGAATTTTATGATTAAAAAGTGAATCTCCAGAATTTAGTGTTACTTTTGAACAAGATAAACAGCAGCTCAACTTAATCATGTCAATCAATCAATCACCTAGACTTAGATCAAGAAATTGCTCCCTCAAGAATCTCAAACTCAAAGCATGTTTCAAAATCTAAACCATTGTATCCATGTCTTGGGAGAACTTTAAAGATGGTAAGCTAGGCATTTGCAGCAATGAAGAGCATTTGTTTATCATGTCCATTTAGCATACTTCTCTAGTTCTTTATTTATTCTAAACAAGGGAAATTTTTATTTTATTTTATTATTATTTCAAACTTATCAAACTAAACAAAACTTAAAATAAAAATATATAAATAGATAGTTGATACTTACCTTGGGGGCTTCTCCCCCAAGCTGCTTGATTCTACATCCCCCACTGGCGAAATTTGCTTGCCAGTAGTTCAGCGTTTGCATCTGCGGTTTCTTGTATATCTTCTAATCGTTGTCCTGCCTGGTCCATCCACTGTTGTTGTTGGCATAGCATGTTCGTGTGGGTATCCTGAGTGCTCATTTGCGTCCTCATGTTGTCATGGACACCTTGGCGGAACGTCGCAGAATACTGATGGTCGAATCCTGAAAAAGAGTTATGGGCAGGTACAAAATTCGAAGATGATGCGTAAAACCTGCCACTTCCAAACTCCTATCTTCCGAGGTTGCTCGGTCCTTGCGATGGTAAATCTCCTCCTTGGTACGCGTGACGAGGGTATGTTGGCACGAAGTTTTCATATGATCGATACGCGGCGTCTTCGGACAGTGGGTCAGCTCCGGCGTAGTTTGATGATGAGGCTCGAGCTGACGTTCGTGGAGGTTGCTGCTGGACCGGTTGTGCCTGCTCATTGATCAGAAAAGATTGCACAGAATATATACCCAATCCCGGGTTAGGTAACGGGATTGTGCTCTTATTGTGGATATAGTGCAATTTTTCTTGAATTTTCTTAACCCATCTTCCTTGGCGGAAGTAATCGTAGCCGATGATCTCACGAGGAGTATCAATGCTGATGATAGTGGCATCTCCAAGGATGCCCAAGTCATCGGCTATTCGGGTGATCAGAGAGGTGCAGCTTACGTCTCCAACTAGGTTGGGGAACGAGAGCCAGTGCTCTACTAGCATCTTAACAGGGGACACAACTTTTCTTTTCAGAGCAGCATAAATCAACTGCATGTCCCCTACTCTCACGCTGATATTATCATTGCGTGGAAAAAGGACAAGGCTTATCCACTTGTGAAAGAAACAGAGAGTGGGATGCTGAATATCATTGGTGCGTGGCTTGTGTGCGTTCTCTTTCCCTGTAACGTCCGTCCAGAGGTGTAGCCTATCAAAATCTTCAAGAGACGAGTCTAAATCTAAGGCACATCCTTCTGCGAACCCTAGGGCGTTACTCAGCCTTCTCCAAGATAGAGTGTGCTCTTGACGGAACAACCGAAAGGTTACCCCATCGTTAGAGGATTTCAAAGTGCAAAGAAACTCTAAAGTGAGGAGACGGCAACCCCTTTCAGAAGTGTGATAAAAAGAGGTCCACCCCAGCAGAGCAAAAATCTGGCTGAACTCAGAGTTCAAGCCTGCTTCTTCCATGAACTCTTCGCTAAACATGGGTGTAAGGACAAAAGAACATTTCTTCAGTTTCTCATACCTTTCCTTCTCTTCTCCTCTCCTGATGTGCAAATGCACATCATTGGTTAGGATCTTTCCTTGTGATTGCGATGCCGAAGGAGAGGGGTTAGAGACCGGTGAGGGAGACTCCTGAGAGTCTACACTCATCGACCGCTAGGAGTTGGCTCTGGAGCTAGAGCGTCTAAGGATTCTCCCAAACATGGTGTCTTGAGGCTTTCAAGGGTGTAAGAGAAAAGTTTAGAGCTAGGCTACCCTTGGATTTCTTCTCCACTCTCTTCCTAAGCTTCCTTTCCCTTGAGGCAGCACTGCAAAAGCTCGTAGGTGAGGTTTTCTGGGTTGGTGTGTGTGCGAAGAACTGGGTAGGAGGTGGCTGCTTATATAGGCCCAAGGGGGGTGGCCGGCCGGCCTGGTGGTGGGGCCGGTCGGCCCCACCTGGCCTCCACTCGGGTGCCCTCTCCTCCATCCATTTCCTGCTGTCTTCCAATGCTAGAAAAAGTGCCTTGTGAGTGGGAAAAGAAGGTGCTGGTGGATGAAGTGATAAGATAAGGTAGGTAAAGACTTGATGTGTATCCCTATGGCATGTGGGTCCCATGCGTAAGGGTAAAAGCAAATATAACAGCAAAAATATAGTAGTAAAAATATTTTTATGCCACCACGAAAAATCATTATACGGGTTTTGACACACCGTAAAATTATTTACCATGGGGCGTGAAAAAGTTTTTACTGTAGTAAATATGAAATTCAGAAATATATTTTTGTGTTTTTACCGGTTACCTTTGACAAGGGTTCGTAGTTTGAGTCCTCGAACGGGACTTCCAAGTCTTCTAATATTCAGGTGCATCCTCCGTCTTCAGAGATAATGGTCCTTCTGATGATGTCTTTTCTTGATCGATCATGTTCGCGTTGATGCTGAGCTCTGGTCTGGGTCTGAAGGCAAACTTCTCCTCCTTTCCATTGATCTCAAATGTGATCTCCCCTCTGCCTACATTGATGCGTGCATTGGCAGTGCTCAGGAATGGTCGCCCGAGAATTAGTGAAACCCTGGAATCTGGGTGCATATCCAATACCACAAAATCAACCGGCACCAAGAACTCTCGGATTTTCACTTGAACATTCTCGGCAATTCCTGATGGGTAGCGAACTGATTGATCTGCCAATTGGAGATACATTGATGTTGGAACCAAGGTAGGGTGCTTGAGCTTGTCGAAGACAACCTTGGGCATCACACTAACACTTGCTCCAAGATCACAGTGTGCATTGTTGAAGTATTGATTTCCAATGGAGCACTCAATAGTGGGGCATCCTGGATCCTTTTTCTTGATGAGCGATGTGTTCAGGATTGCCGCACTACATTCTTCGGTCAACTTGATGATCTCCGTAGTTGGCAAAGGTTTCTTCTTATTCAGGATGTCTCGGATGTACTTGGCATATGTCGGGACTTGCATGGCATCCAATAGAGGTATGTTGACATAAAGCTTCTGGATGACTTCGATGAACTTCCCGAATTGATCATCAACTCAAGGTTTTCTCACTCTTCTTGGATATGGTATGAAGTTGGTGTCGTGGAAATCTTGTCATGCTGAGTCTTGTTCTTCTTGCACGACTTCTTCTACGTTATTATCCTTCTCTGGAGCTTCGGCTGGTGCTACAGGTACTGCAGATGTTGCAGGTGCTGTAGGTGTTCTAGCCGGTGGTCTTGCTGTGCCCTTGGGATATGGTGGATCTGTTGTTTGCTTGCCACCTCTTGTTCGGACATTAAATACCTGCTCAGGGTTAGTGGCAACAGGTGCAACAGCAGACAATTTTGATAACTTTGATTCTAGTTCAGCATTAAAGATAGCTTGATCTTTTAAGATTTCAGAAAAATTATCCATCTTAACATTTATGTCTTCTAGAATCTTATCATTAGCAACAAGCTTCTTAGAGAGATTATTGGTTATTTTATCCTGTTCTTCAATTAACTCTCGTAGCGAAGGTCGCTTGGAATTATTACCTGTATACTTACCTGCGTAAGTTGGTCGTGGTTGTAGGTCTTTTTCTTAGGTTGGTGCTGACTTGTGGACCACCAAGCTTGAATTTCTTGAAGTATTCATTGAATCTTGTAAAGCTTGTCGATCCTTCTTGAAGTTGGCTCGTTCTTCAAGCCTGTTCAACAGCACGTCCATTCTAGTTGATAGTTCTTTCAACTCTTCATTTCCTTGTACTTCTTCACTCTGACGACATTGTTGAGTGTTCTTCTGGGTCTAGCCTTGATTTTCAGATATCTTCTGCATAAGTGCATTGGCTTGTCTCGTAGTGAGTGACAAGAATGATCCTTTAGCAGCTGCATCTAGATGCTCAGACGCTTTTTGATTTAATCCATGGTAAAAGCTTTGTAAGAGCATCCATTCTTTTATTCCATGGTGAGGGCAATCTGATATATATTCTTGCAAACGTTCCCATGCCTCTGGAATTGACTTGCCTTTCTGCTGCTGGAAATTGGCGATTTTTCCGCGTAAAGCATTGGTTTTGCCTGTGGGGAAAAACTTTGATAGGAAGGTTGTAGAACATTCCTCCCATGTGTTGATTTCATTGGAGTAGAACCATTGTCTCGCCCTTCCCTTTAGTGAAAATGGGAATAAGCGGAGTAGGATCGTTTCCTTGGGAATGTCCTTGATGGAGATGGTGGTGCCTTTCTCCAAAAAGTTTTGGAGATGAGCGCTTGCATCTTCATGTACCTTTCCACTGAATAGATCAGCTTGCACCATGTTGATGAGGCTAGGCTTAAGCTCGAATTCATGATCGATTGTTGGTCCAATGCGAATGTTATTGATGTTTGGAGCAGAGAATTCCAACAACGTCTTCTCAACCATGGCTTCAGAACTTGGTGTAAAGCTTCCTTGGTTGATTTGACTCAAATAATTGAGGTGTGGTGAATCACAATCAAACCTGTTAATACCCTGCAAGTAAGATAGACAAAAACAAACAAGGGTAATTCTGTTTAAGCAGAGGTGCCAAATTACAAAGTCTCATTAAAGTATCTAGCCATCGATTTTCAAAAGGTAGCCATCCAATCTTCCCCGGCAACGACGCCAGAAATGCTTGTTAACATTTCTTAACGCAACTTCCAAAGAATAGATCTAGAATCCTGTGACGCCCCAGGTTTTTAATTAGCATCATTAGTGCTAATGACCGAATCAACCGAGTCAAACACTGTTGACATTGGTCAAACCTTGGTCAACCTGGGTCATCACCCCGAAAACCGAGTCAAAAATCCCTAATGACCCTCTTGATCAAGTCAAAACCCACTTGTGGTCAACCCTTGGTCAAAAACCCGGTCAAACCCCTATGTCCGTGAACTTCCTCCAGAACTTTTGCCGCGTTCTCCAAATTCCACCTAAACACTTCCAAAATCTACCAATATAAAAGTTGTCCAGTTTTTCGTGGGACACAACTTTGCTTTTGGATGGCATTTTAAATTTGGAGTGTAAAAGGGTGAAAAACTTGGTCAACTGCCGAAAACACTATTCATCAGTGCTATGGTAAACCAGCGACTTTGCCAGCAGTTCATGCAAAAACCGTTGATCAAAACACCTGTCGGCCTTTGTAAAAGTTGTAGGGGGACACTTGATTTACAACTTTGCTATTCACACCGCAGTGCACTTCTATTCAAATTTTTGGAGATCAGGGCAGTGAAACACGCGTTGACCGGCGTCCCAAACATCTCCTGGCGCTCTAGAGCGCGGCGACGCGCGCGACGCCGCCCGACCGGCGCCCGCGTCGTCCGCGCCGCGTGTCGCCCCTGCCTTTCTCGGCGTCCGGACCCGGCCGAGCCACGCGCCCTGAGGCCACGCATGCCGAGGCAGTGCTCGCACCGAGGCGCCTTGAAGCCTGTGCCGCCGCGTGCCACGTTCCCGCCGCGCCGCGCCGGACCCTGCCCGTGCCGTCCGCCGGTCGCCGTCCTTCGAGCCCGCGCACGCGTCCGGGTCCCCTCCTTGTCCCTCGTGACCCATTCAAACACCGGGCACGTCGCCTATAAAAGGGACGGCCGGTTCCCTCGCGCGTGCGAGCCCCACCCCGCCGTCTCCCGCTCCGCCGCGCCCGCCATTGCCGCCGCCACGGCGAGCACGCCCGTCCGCCCGCTCTCACCGCCGGACAAGCGACCCAGCACCTCGCCTAGGACCTAGGGAAGCTACCACAGCCATTTGTTCGCGCACATTCTCCCTCCCCTCACCGGAATCGAAGCCGGGGCGGAAGCGCCGCCACGGCATCACCGCCGCCGCCCGCCGCCCGCCGGCAGCCTCTCCGGCCAAACCGCCGCCGCCCATCGAACCCCGGTGAGCCCAATCACACATCCGTGCCGCTTGCGCATCTCCTCCGGCCTCCGTTCACCGCCGGCGAACTTCCCCCGCCGCCGGAGGGCATATTTGTGAACACCGAGGGTATATCTGTGAAGCCAGGGACCTAGATGTAATGTTTTGAATCTTAGTTTCCTAGCAGTTCAGTCCAGTGACTTAGGAAAATCCTAGAAAATCTTGGAAAATTCAGAAAAATGCAAAACCAATTTTGTTGGCTTCAGTGAGCCTAGACCTACAACTTTTACAAAGAATGACCATAGTTTTGACTTAAGGATTTTGAATTAAAATTCAATTTCAGTTTGACATCATTTTGTCGTAGTTCAAAATCTAGAAGAGCTATTTAGCTAAATTTTGGATATGTTGTGTGTTATATTATGTCTAGCTTCCATACCAAAAATTGTACAAATTTATTTTGTAAATATTTTTATATGAATTGTTTTGTATTTATGCAGAATCTATTTAGATGATTTTTGTAGCAAAATGTAAAATGATTTCTGTGCTGCACTTGTGGTTATATTCATATTATGGCTAGATGCAACTTTCCTGAATTTATAATGAATTTATCTCTGTTTGAAATATGTGATCTTGATTTATGCTTAGATTTACATTTAAATTCATATCTCAAATTTCAAATGCTTTTGGGATGAACTTGCTGGTTTCTTGAGCTTAGTTAGGGCCAGAGTAGCTGTGGTAAAAAGTTAGGGTGCAGGAGATCGTTATTTATTCCATTATGCTTTTCTCATAATAGTTATAGCTAGGAAATGCTATTGTTAGATGTGTTTAAATTGTAGCTCTTTTAAACTTGAAGTTGGCTCAGTGGCATGTTTATAATCTTTAGGGCCAGCTAGAACCTTTGTCCTTGTTTTTATGATTGATTTGTGCAATTAAAAGTTAGGGTGCATATGAGCTCCTTATTAGAATTTAATTAGGAAAAATTAATCTTTGAAATCTTGTAATTCCATTAATTGGTTGCCTAGCTTAATTAGGGTTTATGGTTTCACCCTTGCTGTTTTGTGAATTTGAATGAAATTAATTACATAGTGTTGCACACAATCACTATTAAAGAGATTAAAAGAATAATAAGCTCTTTTATATGTATATAATAACCTTAATGAAAAAGAATTAGTAATGGAATGTTTATCTAGGTGAATATGGCCAACAAAGGTTGGGTAAAACGAATAACCTCTCACTCCACCTGAATCTTGCATTTGCATCCTTGTGTAGATCTTCCCGACGGTAGTTATGCGCTCGTGCCGGAAGGAGGAGAAGGAGGAGCTGTCGGTGAGCTGCAGCACGTGTACGTAGCTCAAGACCTGGACCCAAGTCCAGAAGGGCCCAAGGCCAACCTTGCCGGCGAAGGCAAGCCCCGGATCATTAACCCTGTCTTTTTAAAATTACGCAATTATGTTTGATATGATTGCGCATTTACGTTTCAGGAGTTGAATTGAAACCCTAGATGCATAATCCCTAGGTACCTATGTTCCTTACTAGTATGTTAGGTCGATAGCTGCTATGCTATAGGACCGGTACAAGTCGAGTGATGTTCGTCACTCGCGAGAATAGGTTCTTATGTTGGAATCATAAGATCTTGATAAATGGATTGCTCATGTGGTAAGAGCATGGGATTTGGGCTCCGGTCCAGTGGCTTTCGTGGGCTAAGTTTTTGAACATACTAAGCACTTGTCGGGAATAGGACCGGTAAGCCTAGTACCTTAGAGAGACGGTGCGGGAACTCTTCCTTACAAATCTTGAGCAATCACCTAACCGGCTAGCTACCGGGGAAGGGGGGTGCATGTGTGAAGCTGGGTGCCTTGCGGGGTACGCCAGATAACCTTGTACCCAGGATGGTAAGCTTTGATCCCAAGCCGAGGATTTTTGGGAACCGCATGGATGGTTGTCCTCGCGGGGGCACCCTACCGTGTGTTTAGGTCTACCTTGCAAGGTTTAAATCAATCGATTGTCGGCCTCTCACCGTTATCTGAGACTGCTTAATCAACTGGCCATGATATCCCTTAATGATGGAATTTGATGAAGTTACTGCTTGATTTAATTGTACTGTACAACTCTTGATTGAATTAGTTGGCACACCTAGAAATGGTAATTAACTAGAATTTGTGCTAAAATATTTAAAGTAAGGACATACTCTTTGTTGCTTTTCAGCAAAAGAACTCCACCGGCCAAAAAGCCTCTCATGTCTAGAGTTTGGTGATGTAGTTATCACCCGACGGTTAAGTCTTGCTGAGTATTAGTATACTCAGCCTTGCTTTAAAACTGTTGTTGCAGGTGTTGTTTGACCGGGTAAGATTCCACCCGGCTGGGAGCAGGGATGGGTGGATGACGACGAGTGATGGCATCACGGATGGCCTCCTGTGATGTTACTGTTGCGCTAGATTATCTTATTTTCGCTGTTTTCGAACTCTGAACCTTTACTTTTATCATGAACAATGGTTTGTAATAATTAAACCCTGCGGGGCAGATTTGAATTTAATTTGTGTTTGTACTCTGGACTCGCCTTCGCATGAGTTTTAATGCATATGTTCGATCCTTTGTTGATATCCAAGTGATTTACCGGGCGTTAACCCGGCAACTAACGACAGGATGATACTTTATTATCGCTTAATGACCCAAGTGGATTGGTTTAGGCGATAGTACGGTATTTTCCTGGGCGGGTTGTCACAAATCCATTCTAAGCAATGGCGCAAGAAATGTTGGTTGGCATAAGATAAGCCTACAGAAATATTATGGTAGATAATCCGCAAGCGCACGGATACCGGTGAGCATTTCACCCGGGGTGATAAGTTTTAAAATATCGTATCCACAGGGAAGATGGATGGATGTAACAACAGACATAGGGATGACAATAGACTACTTTATTGCCTTTGATGGAATGGCACATACTTTAACAGGGGTAAGCCAAATGATAAAGTAGTGATAAATCAGACAGGCAGAGGCACATGTGGAGCATAGAACATACTATTCCTAGTCTAGATTAGAATTGGATTTACTTAAGAGGCACAATTCTATATAGCATACAAAGACTGAGTTATTCATCTATTCTAATGTAGCATATCATCACATATAGCATAGTCATGGATAAATGTGAACACCCCGAAGATTACCCAAGAAGATCAAGGACGAAACTTGATCCTCCCAAGAATCATTGTTCGACTAGTCTTATACTCGGGGGGTGGACTGCAAAGGACTCAATAGGCCTGTCACGCCCACGATCTACCACACGACCCGGAGTATAAGGTGAATCCGCAAGTAAATTATATCTAAGCACCATGCTTACATACTTTCTACTACCTAGCATACGCGCGTAATATACTAGGAGCTCTACGAATAAGTGCGTAGACTTATCATTAATCATGACTATATCAAATATACTACTAGAATAATGTAAGAACTTAGCAATTGCACACATAACATTGAAATAGCATAAAGTCATTGAGAAACAATATAAGAACTGAATCTTGATAACTTACAGATCTGGAACTGGAGCAAAGCTCAACTCTACTCGAATCTGACTCTCTATCTAGAACTACGTTCTTGATCTAGAAATTAGATCTTGAACTATGAAGTAGCTATCCTATCTCTGATGTATCCTCTTCTTCTCCTGTCTTGGCCTGATGATGATGATCTTCTGAGAGATGCATACCATGTCCTAGGGGGGTCTGGGGTTGCTTATATAGCCCGGAGGGATAAGCCGTCGCCGTAGGATCAAACCGACCTAAACAAGTGGTTTAGATTAACCCTAAGAGGCGGTGGAGGAACCTTCCTGAAGCAGGGCCTGATCGGGGCCAGGGGGAGCCCGATCGGCCTCCCTATAGGGCGGGTCGGCCTGGGCTGGGCCCCGGCTGGGCTCCGCCTTCGCGTGTGGGCCTCTTGTCCCTTCTAGATGCATATTTTCTTGGAGCCCACTTTGGTTGAGTTCGGGAGTCTTCTGGAGCCTTCTATAATTCATTCTTTTCGCATTTTGCTGAATAGTCCCTGAAAAAATATAATTTACCAAAACTCGTGGAATTCATTAGTCCAAGGCCCTATACTACTGTTGATTTATCTTTTTGGTCCTTTTTCATGTATTGTTGATGCATAAAAATAAGAGTTAGTGAGCATCAACAGCGTGCCGAGTGCTGCGGCGCTGGACAGTAGCGTGACTCTTTGGGCGGCTAGTCCCCAACATGGAAACACTGGTTCCCTGGCCTTGGGTTCTGTCTTTGTGGCAGTCCCCGAGGTTGAGGAGATCCATCGAGAGCTCCCCGCACCCTGGCAGAATTGCATAGGCGCGCGGTGGCAAGGTGCACGAGGTGCTCGGCAACCCGGCTGTTGACGAGGACAACTGGCAGGAGCTCGTGACCGTCGCCGCAAGGGTTGCTCCGCTGGCGGGGGTGAGTCCATTTTCAGATCTCCATCTTTTCTTCATATTAGCTTTTTTGTTGGCTTGATCTGCTAGTTTTTTAGACCTTGGCTGCTGCGGTTGCTGGAGGACGTTGGGTCCAACGTCGTCACACTACGCGCCCGGGTGCAACGCCTCGAGGAACAGGCTGCTGCGCGTCAGGACGGTAGTAACTAGGAACTCGAGCAGCTGCGCTAGGAGAAGGCCGCCGCAGACGCCACCGCCGAGCATCTGCGCCAGGAGAAGGCCGCCGTAGATGCCACCGTCGCATCCCTGTGTGAAGCAGCGGAGGAGCACTAGAAGGGTTTGTTGGCTCCACTTGTATTTTATGCATCTTCCCAAGTGCCTTTATCTGACTTTGTTCTTGAAACAGCTCGGGCCCAGGCTAAACAGGACCTCGAGGTCGTCCGGAATCGAGCGAAGGCCTCGAGGAAAGCTTTGGAAGAGGTGACCAGGGAGCAGGTCGTGGCCAGGAAAGAGCTCGCTGGTTAGTTGCCTTTTGCCGTTGCTTTTTGTTTCTTGCTGGTTCATTGTCTAGTCCTTTCGATGGTTGAGCAGATTTCCAGCGGAAACAATTCGCCTAATTTGCAGATCTCGAGGTTCGTGTGGAGTCGGAGAGGAGCCAGTTCCGGGCTCTGAGTGAAGCGCTGCGCCCCCTGTTGGACGAGCTGGCTCCGCTCGCCGAGTCCCCCTCCGTGCGGGAGTTTGGCGAGCCCGTCATCCGCCCGCTGTCTCTGTTGGAGCGAGTCCAGGCGGCATCTTCATGCTTCCAAGGGTATCTCCGCGAGGTCAGCCTGGCGAGCACCAGCCACTGCCTCGCCGTCTTCCGCTCCTTCCTTCCGCACGTCGATGTGAGCTTGTTCCGCGGTGGGTTCGCTCGTGGGACGTCATCCGCACGAGTGGACGAGCTGCTGGAGGAGGTGAAGGACATGGCAGAGAAGCTTGCTGACGACGTCATCCCTGCTTCCGATGGTAAGGTTGAGCCGAGTGGTTTCCTGCTTCAGCCTTGAAAACAATAATAAGTACTTGTAATATTTTGGCCGTACTGTTGGTGTGGCATCGTACTTTTAGTGCTTGTTTTAATGGTAGCGCTTTACTTTGATGGTATCCATGTACTTTTAATTTCCCCAGTAGTTGGTCTATTACGGGAAACTATAGTCTCACTGGCCTCAGTTTCCTAGCATAGAAGGTGTACTCTTATACACACGTAGTACCTTAGCTTGGCGAAGATCTCAGCCCACGATTTAAGACTTATGTTACCGAGTACTTTATAAGTCATAAGATCCGTGTTCAAATGAGCGTTTTAATTTCGACAGAAATAAACATTATCATAAAATAAAAGTAGTCCCCAAGTTTCAAATTTGAAACATGGGTGCTGATCATGCGAGTAGGGTATCGAAGTGGAAGAACTTCAAAGGTGATGAATTTTATTCATTGGTAAGACTACTAGCATGTTATGGTAAAAAAAATTAAAAGAAGATACATAGCTTTTATGGGTAGAAGCGACATAGGTGCTCGATGTTCCACAAGTTTGGCACATCAGAGCCGTCCTCCCGCATTAGCCGGTAAGCACCTGGCCTGTTGATTTCCTTAACAATGAAAGGCCCCTCCCATGGAGCCGAGAGCTTGTGCATGTCCTTCTTGCTTTGGATCCTCCGGAGAACGAGGTTGCCAACACAAAAGGACCTCTCTTGCACATTCTTGTCGTGGTAGCGCCTCAGAGCTTGGGCATACCGTGCTGCCAGGATGGTTGCTGCGAGCTGCCCTTCCTCGACGCTGTCGATGTTCTCAATGCGTGCCTCCTCAACCTTATTCTCGTCGTACACCTCGAATCTTGGTGGACCGAATATTAGGTCGGTTGGAAGGACCGCCTACACCAGGAAGAAATGAGTCTGACTAGTAGCACAACTCGGCTGTGTCCGCAGTCCCTAGATTATTGCGAGGAGCTCTCAGAGCCAGCGTGTCGCGTACTTCTTCAACCTATCGAAGATGCGCTTCTTGAGTGCCTCGAGCACCACTCCATTGGCCCGGTCAACCTGCCTGTTGGCGCGAGAATGTGCTACTAAAGCACAGGCTACCTTTATGAGGAGATCATCACAGTAATTCTAGAACTCTCTCCCTGTGAAATTGGTGCCCAGGTTGGTAATGATCCTGTTAGGGACACCGAACCTGTGCACAATCTCAGCTATGAACTCTACTGCTTTAGCCGCTGTCAGCGCCTTTATTGGCATGAGCTCTATCCATTTGGTGAACTTGTCCACCACCACCAGGATGTGGTTGTATCCCCCGGATGCTTTCTTGAAGGGACCGATCATGTGGAGCCCCTAGCACGCAAATGGCCAAGATATAGGGATCCTCTGTAGGGCTTGGGCCGGGACATGTATCTGTCTTGTGAAGAATTGGCATCCCTCGCAATGTTTGACCAACGTCTTGGTGTCTGCGACAGCCGTGGGCCAGTAGAAACCAGACCGAAAGGATTTCCCCACAATGGTTCGTGCCCCGGCGTGATTCCCGCACATATCTTGTTGACTTGATTGACCACTAGGGTTGAATCTCCCCTGACTATCAAGTGCTTTATCCCGAGTGAAATGGCGATGTGTAGCCCATGCAGGGTCGCTTCGTACTCAGCCACATTGTTCGAGACCTTGAACATGATCTGGAGCACATACTGCAGCTTCTCGCCTTTGGGGGAGATGAACAGGATTCCAGCTCCGCCTCCCTTAATCTTGAGCAAGCCATCGCAGTACATGGTCCAATGCTGAGGTTTGGCGGTAGTAGATGGTGTTTGTATCTCTGTGTACTCGGCCATGAAGTCTGCAAGCACCTACGACTTGACCGTGGTGCGGGGTACGAAGGTGAAGGACCAGAATGGTGACCAGAGAGGGGGGAGTGAATGAGAGCAGATAAAAATTCTTCTCCGAAGAGACGAACTCGGCCTATGGCCCCAAACGCAACTCCAGAGTCCTCGACACCCCACTAGCCAAATCCACGTAGCCACTAGAGTGCTACTGGACCGAGGAACAAGCCACACACCCAAGCTACTCGAACACGCAGCGGAAAATAACCTCGAGCAGCAACCTACTGCCACCGGTCAGACCGGTCCCTAGCACCGTTCAGACCAGTCCAGAGCAACTTGCTCTGAATTCTCTCAAACTTGCCCAACAAACCTAGATGGTAATTCTAGGATGTGGAGCAACAGGGAAAAATCCAGAAGTCTACCTGGGAAGAGAAAACACACCAAAACTCGAGCACACCGAAACCTCTCAACAGCCAAACTTGCATCAGAAGCACTCTGTGAAAAAGTAGCACAACCAACAACAGCAACAAGGGTTTTCCGACTAGAAGTCCTGCACCGGTCTGACCGGTCCACTGCACCGGTCTGACCGGTCCACTGCACTGATTTGACCGGTCTGGCTCAGGAATATCCCAACTGCAAGAACTCGATGTCCAAAGGCCAAAACTGCACGAGAAAGAAACAACAGCAATCCAAGAACCTAACCAACACTCTGGAGAAGAACGCCCCAAGAAAAGCCACAGCAGGTCGCACCGGTTTGAAAGGTTCAAGGCACCGGTCTGACCGGTCCTGCTTGGGCAGCTCAGGATGAACGCCACCCGCGAGACAACTTCCTCTTTCTGATGCCTCGATCTCCCAATTCGTTCCATGGATTCAAGAAAAACTTTGGGGATAGGTGTATCACCTCATGGACAACCCATGCCTAAGAGATCGTCCCCAAAGATCCACTAAATCAAGAGGAATCGAGGTTGAACACCAAGAACACCTTTTCCCGGAACCAAGAGAAAACCCCAAATTTGAGCACCCAAACCAACAGATTTAGAAGGGGGATCACCAAGAAAAGAACCACAAGGGGCTCATGTGTGCATCCCACAACAAATCCGCAAAGGGAAGACCGCAAATCAACCACAAGAAAATTGCCAAGAATAGGCTCCGAAAATCCACAAAAAGGAAAATGGGAATCACCACCACAAACAGTAGAGGAACCACGCCGAATCTTCTATACATCAAAGGAAAGATTCAAACAAGGTCTAGCTTGCCTCCCTAGCATCCATCCCTCTCTAAAGATCTAACCATGAAGCTCTCAAGCTAGTCCTAAAGAAAAAAGGAAGCTAAAAAGATAAAAAGCAAAGAACAAATGAAAACCCTAAAGCCCAAGAGATGGCTACCACAACCCTTCCACCAAGTTTATATATAAGGTCCTCCGGTGGGGGTAAATGACTAGAATGCCCTCTAGGTGATACAACCCCTCGAATGGCAAATTTGGAAACTTGACAGCCTTTCCATCGTACGCACGCCCAGCAACCGCACCTCGCGTAGTCTCAATGCCAAGCCTGCGATCCCGACGTGTGTCCTCCGCTTCGAGCCACCCGGTGCTCATCGGCCTCCACCGGTCAGACCGGTGCTCGCCATCAGTCAGACCGGTCTGGCCCACCGGTCAGATCGGTCCCATGCAGACTCGAGTCGCTGACCGCTCGGACTTGGCTTTGAGGATCAACCAAGGAACACAATGGTTTTATGGTGAACCACTGCAAACCCCGCGAGCTTGGTGCAACCTCCACGCCGAGCTCCTCGACTTGGCATCTATGTCTGCTCCGGCTCGATGTTGGCTTTCGGATCAACCAATGAACCCGCTATCATCTGGCTTCGACTTGCTCTTCTCGCACCATGTGACTCGCACTTGATCCCGTCTGGCCACTAGGTCCCTCGAACCAAGCCTACTAGTCCCTCCACTCCTCGGAGGCCCCGCAAGGCTAAGACCTTTCGCGCTTGTTCTTCACCTGCAACAATGCAAATCAAGCCGCAACTTTCATCCACAAGATAGAGCACAACATCAGTCCACACAACGTTGTCAATCACTCAACACCAAGGAGTGGCCAACCACTAGCCATCGGACACTCTGGTCCTCAAAAGGTGATATCGTGTGTGGCCAATTCGATGGAACACTTCACGATTCATCCCATGGCGTCCCTGTTATGCAAGATGTCACCAATGGGGTAATCAGAAACTATGACGATCTTGTGAGCCTCGAAGTAGTGCTTCAACTTTCGGGCGGTGATCAACAACGCGTAGAGTAGTTTCTGTGCTTGATTGTACCGCACCTTTGAGTCGATCAGTACCTCGCTGATGAAGTAGACCGACCTTTGAACGGCGTAGGTGTGACCTTCCTCCTTGCGCTCTACGACTAGTACCATGCTTGCCACGTGTGTGGTAGCAGAGATGTAGAGATAGAGTGTCTCCCTAGCTTGTGGTTCAGTGAGGATGGGCAGGCTCTGAAGGTATTCCCTGAGTTCCAGGAAAGATTTTTGGGCCTCCTCATCCCACTTGAAGTCGTCTTGATGCTTTAGGAGCTTAAAGAAAGGCAGGCCTCCCACGTCGAGTCGTGAGATGAACCGGCTGAGTGCTCACATGCACCCGACGAGTTTCTGCACGTCTTTTTTGACATCTTGGGGGCTTCATTCGGGTGATCACGTATATCTTCTATGGGTTTGCCTGTATGCCGCGGTTGCCGACGAGGAATTGGAGTAGTTTTCCTGAGGGAACGCTGAAAATGCATTTTTCTGTGTTGAGTTTCCAGCGGTAAACCCTTTGGTTGGTGAAGGTCTCAGACAAGTCCTTGATAAGATTATTAGGGTCTCGAATCTGGACTATGACATCATCTACATAGGCCTCAGCATTTTTGCCGATCTGCGTCGATAGACATGCTTGGATAGCACGTTGATAGGTCACGCCGACGTTCTTCAGACCGAAAGACATTGTTAGGTAATAGTACACACCGTGAGGCGTAATGAATGACGTCTTGATCTGGTCTTCAACTTTCTGGCTGATCTGGTGATAGCCTGAATAGCAGTCGAGAAAACAGAGCAGGGCACAACCCGCTGTGGAATCAACGACCTGGTCTATTTGCAGGAGGGTGAATGGGTCTTTGGGGCAGTGTTTGTTGAGATAGGTATAATCGACACACATTCTCCATTATTTATTCTTCTTGGATACAAGAACTGGATTAGCTAACTAGTCAGGATGATACACTTCCTTTATGAAACCGGCAGCTAACAGTTTTGCAAGCTCTACCCCTATAGCCTCCTTATGGTCCTGAGCGAATCGACGTAGCTTCTGCTTGACTGGCTTTGCGTTCACGTCAACCTTCAAAGAGTGCTCGGCGAGCTCTCTGGGCACCCCCGACATATCCGCTGGTTTCCAAGCAAATATATCCGAGTTAGCACGCAGGAACTCGACGAGCACACTTTCCTATTTGGGGTCCATGTTGGCCCCTATGGTCGCCGTCTTGGAGGGGTCCTCGTGTCCGGGGGACACCTTCTTCGTCGCCTCCTTCTCCCGCTAGATCGCGTCCGTCGCCCGCTTCTTTGTCGGGATCTTGAGATCCACCGGGTCCAGCTTGCTGGCGGCGGTCATGACCTCCGCGGTGCGCCTAGACAGGTCGAGTGTGGCTGTGATATGGAGGTTCTCCTTCTCACACACGCTAGCCGTCTGGCAGTCCACTCTGAGGGTGATGACCCCGTTAGGTGCAGGCATCTTTAACACCATGTAGGTGTAGTGTGAGACTACCATGAATTTGGCCAGTGAAGGCCTGCCGAGTATACTGTGATAGGCTGTCACGAAGTCCACCATGATGAAGTGGACGTGCTCGGTGCGATAATTCTCGATTGTACCGAAGGTAACCGGCAAGAAGATCTCACCGAGTGGTACCGAGGGAGTCCCCGGGTACTATGCCGAAGAATGGCTTGTCAGTCGGGCTCAAATCCATGGGGGTGTGCCTCAACTCCTTTAGCGTGCTGGCAAAGAGGATGTCAGGGCCACTACCTCTGTCCACCAATATCTTACCGAGCACCACGTTGCGAATCGTAGGGTTAAGCACCAGGGGGTACCGCCCAGGCCTAGCAAGTGTTGCCGGGTGATCCTCACTGCTGAATGTGATCGGGACCTCAGACCAGTGTAGGTACTAGGGGTTCCCATGTTGGGCTGTGTATACCATCATCTGGTCCGTGAGCTTCGCCTCGTGCTTCCCTTCCACCTGCTCGGGCCCGCCATAGATCATGTTGACGGTGCAGTCAGCGACCTGGAAGTCGTCGTCATTGTCGTCTGTAGGCGTTTCACGCTTGCCCTTGCCCTTGTCTCGCTTGGGAGGTCCTCTCTGACGGCTCTTACCGGAGAAGTGGTTCTTCAGTCCGAAGCAATCACGAGCGAAGTGCTTGTGATTCTTGTGGTACAGGCACTGCATGTCCAGCATCTTCTGGAACTCGGAAGGATCAATGCACTTCGTGCCAGCCTGTACGGTGGCGACAGTTTCAGGTTTACACCTCCTGTTCCGCCTCGCCCCTTGTTGGGAGGTTTCTCCCTCTCGATCTGGGTCGTGGCGCTTGTGGTGCTCACGCGGAGAGTCGTCGTCGTCCCAGCGGGACTTGACGTGTCTGAGTTGCTCGCATTCGGCCTCCTCGCCGTCACCCTCCAGATTTGCCATGTTGAAGAGCTCATGGATGGTCTTGGGGGGATTTTGAGCCCACATCTTCACCAGCTTGCCGTAGGCCAGCCCATGTTGGAAGGCATTGCTGACGTTGTGCTTCTCGATGAAGGGAAGAGAGTTCTTCTTCTCGAAGAAGCAATGGATGTATGAGCGCAGTGACTCATTTTTGCACTGCCGGATCTTGTCCAGCATCCTTCTGTTACCCGGGCGCTCCCATGTGCTAGAGTATTGACTTGTAAAGAAGGCGCAGAGCTCGTCCCATGAGTCGATGGAGTTCTTCGGGAGCCCTGCTAGCCAACTTCTGCACCCCTTCGTGAGCATGATTGGCAGATAGTTCGCCATCACGTCGGAGTTGCCTCCCGCAGCCTTGACCGCGGTGGAGTAGATCTGCAGCCATTGGACGGGATCTGACGTCACGTCGTACTTGTCCATGTTAGACAGCTTCAACCCACAGGACCAGATCACCTTTCGCAGTCGTGCCATGAGGGAGAGTAAGCCGATGGACGTGGCGCCCACTCGAGCCCTACGGCGTCCGGCGGTGGGCCTCTCATATGAGTTGTAGCTTTCCTCGGAGTACGTGTAGTCGTCTGAGGAGTAGTCCTTGTACCCACTGTGTGATTCAGTGGGCGGGGTCATGTTGCACCTACTGCGTTGGTTCGGAGCTCCGTGCTCCCGATCGTAGTTGCAGCAGCGCCTCGACTCGTGCTGGCGTCGCTCCCGAGCGTGGCAGTCGATAGTGTACCTCATGTCCCGAGAGTGCAGCTTCTCGCGTAGATCCTCGCCGTCATCACGGCGTGGCCTGCGCGTACTGCCTGTCTCCTCCTGCCCGACCGGTGGGGAGGGATCGATCCGGTGGGTCTGGGTCGCGGTGGCCTGCACTAGAGCTTGCAGGCGACATAGGCCCGGCATCTCCGAGGGCATCTTCTCGAGCTCCTCATTTAGGACAATGAGGTTCTCCTTTGGGGTCGTGTAGACCTTGTGCCCAGCATAGTCGACTGTGAAGTCATCCTCCAGCCTCCGGGAGTGTATGCTTCGGCTGTGTCGAGTGCGGCGCCTCCTCCTCCGGCGCGGCGGGCTGGACTCCGAGTAGTCGCACTCGTCTTCTTCTTCCTCGTAGTCTTGGCGTTGGTTGTCACGATGTCATTTGTCTTGGCGTCAGGCCTCTTGGCGGCGTCACGCCCGATCCGTGTTCTTTTGTTCGCGTTTGGTCTTCTGGGCGCCCGATCCGTGTTCTTTCATTCGCGTTCGGTCCTCTAAATGATGAACAATGGATGATCTCAAGAACATATCAATCACATGATCTACCACAACTTTATATGAAATAGCTGAATAACTGAAGTAGATTGTAACACCCGGTTTTAAAGGACAAACCGAATGCACCCTTTATGCATGCCCAGGATCAAATTCATGCATAAAGTAACATCATTAGTGAATATCACAACATATATCATTACAAGCGTATAATTATTACAAAATGACCACAGGGTCTAAAACAAAAGATTACACATCGTTATTCTATCGCAGCGGAGTAGGCACCATCTTCCACAGGAACGTCGACTGGGGGCACACCAACCTAGAACCCCAGGTGTTCAAGGTCTTCATGATCCGACTTCTTCTTTTAGCTTCTGACCATCTGAGTAGCATTGAGGAGAGAACAGCAGGGATTGAAAGGGAAAACGGTGAGTACACCTAAAGGCGTGTACTCCGCAAGTGGAGGGAAAAGTATGCATAACATGCAGGCTTAAAGAAAGGAAGGCTTTATTTGGTGGACTGCAAAGCTCAAGTTTTAATTGGTCAGATTTTAATTAAGCACCTAGATATTAAGTGTATTTAAGGCTTCCCAAACCAATCAAGGCACAAGCACCCACCTGTCCTGATCCTAAGGTTAAAATATCATATCTCCTATAAACCAGATCCCAAACCACAGTTCCACCTCTGTGATCTACCCGAACCACCCACTAACCATGTGAGGGTCCAGGCCGCTCTTAACCGTGAGCACGGCTGTAATAACAGTTTTTAACACTCTGCAGAGGTCGTACATCTTTACCGACGAGTCGCGTAAACGTTCAAAGGAACGTTAAACCCAACCATGTTGTGCTAGCTAGGCACTTTCACACATCCTTTGGTGTGATAGCATAGGGACGCTATGAGGCCTTTACATAGGTTCACCAGCGCGTATTAACCAGTCTCAGGGTACAAGACCCATCATTGAGCGTTCCCGGACTCTTGGGAACTACGCCCTCATCCAGCCCAGACAACCTAACACAGTCCGCTGGGTTACCCTACTTACTTGGCCAAGACCATAGCCCATTAGTTCTCGTGGTTGTACTGTAAGTCCTGGGTGGTCGCTCCATAGACCGGTCCTTATAAAGTTGACTCAGGCAAGGCCAACATCAAGCAATCACAAACCACCATTCAACCACTTGCCTGAGTCACCTAGGGTGTTCATGTTGCTAACCATAACCCACAATAACATGTTGCATAGTCATTAATCAAGTTTAAGATTAAAACCCAACCCATGTTGAGCAAGCTAAGCATGAATCTACCCATATAGGTAACCTCTAAGGGTAAACAAGGAATGATCATGAAAATCTAGTAAACAGTCCTTAATAGGATTCCCATCAGATTAGACATCTAATGCAAGAAAGCATAAATAAAGCAGTGATTATGGTGAATAAAACATAAAGGTATAAAATAGCAAGATGTCAAGGACACTTGCCCGTTTCCCAATGTTCCACTGCTCAGAGACGTTCCTCAGCATACAACAATCATCTGAAACAATACAATGCTACAACTAAGAATAATGCACCAGATAATGAAATCATTTTGGTAAAGCGTACTACTAGCTAACGCGAGCTAGCTACGAATGAGAGAGCACGTGAAAGGCTAAGGCGAAGCTACGAGTAAAAAGGCACAACTATCGGTCGGGTTTATATGATTAGAAACAAGGGACTATGTGCTTGATTTATTTTAATTAAAGAAATATGTTTGATGGATATTTCAAAGAAATACCACATGTAGTAAATTAATCAAATTATATTTGAATGCTAAGCACGGTATAAACCTAGTCATATTTTATTTATAAAAGTTTATTAGAGTTTATACCAATTAAGGATTTAATTTAGAAAACTATATACTATGTGAGAGGAACTAACGAATTTTCATGTGTTGGTTTGAACTAAACAAGTTATAATTAAAACACATTTATGTTCATATTAATCAAGTTAACTTTTGTTAAAGAAAAGACGAAAGTTAAGCCTACATTTGATTTTATTTAAAAGAGGTTGAAATGGTCATTAATCAAATTAATATAAGTTTAATTTTTATAAACAAGAAACATGGTGAACGTCGCTGCTAACATGTGCTTTACGATGAAACGAAGCTAACGCAACTCGAACGAGTCGAAACAGAGCTAAAACGTGAAAGGTATGGGGTTTTGAAGGTTGCAGGGACCTAGATATGATTAACTATGGTGTACAGGGGCTAGATCTGAAGATTCGCTAGACTTAGAGAAAACTGGCAGCGAAAAGGTGAAAACTCAAGGGTGTATGAGCAAAACACGCTCGGGTGGACCAAACTGTGAAAGGTGGGATTTTTCTAGGGGGTTTTTTAGCAAGGTTGCAAAGACACAGAGATAGAGGGCGAGATTTCCAGATTTGGTAGGGGGCTTTGTGCAAAAGAGCAGCTGACGGGGCTGCTGTGCTGACCGGACGCCACGCAGCGCACTCTGGTTGGCTAGGACCACCATGTGGCGCTGACATGGTCCGTGGACCGGACCTATTACACATGCTGAAGGGGTATGTGATCTTGTTCGTCCGGACGCGATCCAACGGCCACGATGCGCCGCTTGTCCTTGGTTCGCCGGCAGAGGGGTGGGCGGCGGTGCCTGACGGCGGTTCGCCGGAGTTGCGCCGGAGAAAGTGGTCCGGGCGCTACAGAGGTCCGTTCTCTACAAGGTTTGATCGATGACGGAGATGGGGTCACGGCGGAGCTCACCAGGGGGTTCTTGGCGTCGATCTTGTCACAGTGAAGGCGTGCGCCAGCGAGGGGCGGACGGGAGTTCGGGGTGCTCACCGAAAATAGGGCTTCGGCCACGGGTTCATGCTCTTGGGCGCCTCGACGAGGTTCTGGTGGTCCTGTGAGTGCAAGGAGAGAAGGAGGAGGGTGAGAGAGGAACAGACGGCGACGGTAAGACGACAGCGATCAGAGCTCACCCCGGTAGGAGCTCCGGCGGCGTTCTGGTGGTCCCAGAGCGAGGTCGAGGGCGTCGGTGTGATGCCGGCGGCCTCACAGTTCGATTCCGGTTGATGAATCGAGCGGGGATGTGCCGGTGTAGGGGATTGGCGTGGGCGGCGGTCGGTGGGGAGGCGACTGGAGCTTCGATTCATGGTGAACAAGGGAACGACGGCAGATGGGATTGGGTGGAGAAGCAAAGGGGTTGGCCGGGATCGGAGTAGCGCCATTTATAGGTGAGCAGGAGGACCAGAGGTGGCCAGGATTGGGCAGCGGCCTTTCCGGCCGTGATAGTCATGGCCATGGCGAGGCCGAGGCACCTGCCATCTAAGGCACGGGTGCACCTGGACGGGGTGCGAGGCAGGGGGGAATGGGAAGGGGACACAGACGTGGGCCCTTGGGGCGTGGACAGCGGCGAGGGCGTGGGGAAGGCACGGGATTCCCAAAACTCGGCCGGCGACGGGGTGTTGCTCTGCTCGGGCGGATAAGGCAGAGGAGGGGAGGAAGAAGGATGGTGGGGATGACGGGTGGGACCGGATGGTCAGCGGGAGAGAGGGAGGAAAGGATGTTGGCGGGCTGGAGTTGGGCCTGTAGTATTGGTGGGCTCGCGGCCTGGCACAAAAAAGAAAAAGGGGGGAGGCGGGCCGGTGGGCTGGCGCAAGAGAGGTCGGTGGGCTGCGGTGTAGAGTTGGGCTTCACCCAATGAGAGAAGGGGGAGGGGTGTTTGGCTGAAAGGTTTTAGTTAGGAAGGAGATTAGGCCCAAGGCATATAGAGAGAGATTTGGAGATAAATAAGAGATGTGGTGTTGAGAAAGAGGAACTTGGGTTAAGATGGTTTAGAGAGGGAGAAGAAAAGACTTTTAGTTGTAGAGAGAGATGGAGAGAGAGAGGGGGGAGGAAGAGATGGTCCTGGGGTAGAGAGAGACAGGTCCTGTTTTTAGAGAAAAACATTGGAAGGGATTTAAAGATAAAGATTAGAGAGATACCAAGGCTAAACCTAAAAAAACGAACCTATTCGAGTTTGAAACTCAAAATCATTTTTCACTCAAATAAAATATTCATTGCAGCATGGATGCAACAACCAAATATTTATAACCTATGATTAATTTATGGAAGGACCGAATAGGCGACCAGAGAGGGGGGAGTGAATGGGAGTCGATAAAAATTCTTCTCCGAAGAGAGAACTCGGCCTATGGCCCGATTGCCACTCCGAGCACTCGCACACACAAGAGCGGCGCTAAACTATGCACACACAAGCCTACAAGTTCTAGAGACAAGCCACGAATCAAGAAGCGGAAGCACTAGACAAGAATCAAACCAATCGAGCAAGTCTGCAGAACCCCAGGCGGACAGTCCGCAAGAGCCGGGCGGACGGTCCGCGAGGGCAGGGCGGACAGTCCGCGGCTACAGGGCAGACAGTCCGAAAAAGCACTCCGAACCTCCAGTGACTCCCGAGGAAATTCGGACAGTCCGGGCAAACACCGCGGACGGTCCGAGCCTCGCGGACAGTCCGACCACCCCGGGCGGACAGTCCGGCAAACTCCTTCCAACCGAAACCAAAGCACTCGATGGATCAAAACGAAGGGACTCAAGAACTCGCGACGAATTCGACGAACTGACAACCGGGCGGACAGTCTGCGAGGGCACCGCGGACGGTCCGCGATGGCTCCAGAAACAACCTCCGAGCCCGCGCGAAAAACACCTCCAACTTCCGATCGACGGATCTCCCAAACCGCTGGACGGATTGAGCCCAAATTTTGGGTAGATGAGAAGCGTCTCTAGGAAAAGCTATGCCCAAAATCTTGGAGCCCCAAACCTATCCAATCAACCGGAATTGCAAATCTTGGATGGCAAAAAGCTCCAAACAAAGAGCCACACACTCTCCTCTCCCTCTCTCCCCAAGAGCACCCCAAAATGAAAGAGCACTCCCACCAACTAAGCCCAAGAGTTGGCTGAAAATTCAGCCCCCTCCTCCTATATATAGGCCCTCCGGAAAAGACCGAAGTGCCCCTACACTAGGAGATACAATACAAGCCCTCACAGGGGCATTTTGGTCAACACATGAAGTTCACCATCGGACGGCCACGCATCCATCAGGTCTTCGCGTCCTCCCGACGCAAGCACCTCGATCATGCCGCGTGTCGCCCGCCTCGAAGCTTCCGGACGTTCCCAGATCCACGTCTCCGTCGCGTTGGGTCTTCGGACTTGGTTTTGAGGCCCAAACCAAGAAACCGTCCTCCGATGGTTTTGTGGCCAAACCACCAAAACCCGTGTACACAGCCCGGCCTCACCACGCCAAGCGTCGAGCCCGTCAAGCCTTTCACCTCTGGCGCCCGGACGGTCTACTCGGTCTTGCCTCGTTCCTTGACTTGGCCGCCACCGATGCACCGGCTCCATGTCCACGACTTCGTCTTGCTCTTCTTGCACCATGCGGCTTGCACTTGATCCCGTCGGCCACCGGGTCCCTCGAACCAAGCCTACTTGTCTCTCCACTCCTCGGAGGCCCCGCAAGGCTAAGACCTTTCGCACCTGTTCTTCACCTGCACTAACGCAAACCAAGCCGCAACCAACACCTGCAATACTAGGCCAAGAGTTGGTCCACACAACGTTGTCAACCACTCCTCACGAGTGCATTGACAACACACCACCTAAAGATATGAATAAAAGACACACAACCGACAACACAACCCGACGAAACACACTCAACACAAAGCCTCAAAACATCCGGTCAATCGCTCATCATATACAAACCAAGGCACATATCAACTTGGTTTCTCAATCTCCCCCTTGATGAGTGCATTGACAAAAGATGGTTTGAAAGCAAAAAAGAAAACTCATTCAAGTGCCCAAAAGCCAGCAAAACGCAAACATAAGGCAACTTGAAATGAGAAGAGCTCCAACCAAAGACTCTCGGAACCAAAGGAAGCACAAAGGCTAAACACCACCAAAGAGTCAAGCAAACCACAAGAGCTACAAGTAATCTCAATAGCCATCAAACCAATTTCAGCTCTTAACAAAGCACTTGTCAACCACTCATCACCATCAAATCAAGGTTCATATCAACTTGATTTTCCAAATTTCTCCCCCTTGAGGAGTGGGTTGACAACATGCGAGCACAAAGAAATGGTTTGAGAGGGCAAAGGCCGAAAATCTCATCCAAGTGAACGAAAGCCACACAAGGCAAAAAAAGTACTTGGCATGAGAGAAACCACAAAGGACAAATCAATGTCTCGGTCCCCAAAGACATGGGCAACGGCTCGACACAACTGAGACAAGAACATGATCCCTCAAGAAGAGGCACAAAGGGCTCAACACCGATCATGGACAAACGAAAGCACATGATCCCTCAAGAAGAGGCACAAAGGGCTCAACACCAATCATGTGATGATCGAAAACTCAAATCAACCACCGGCTCCTCAAGAAGAGGCAAAGGGGCTCAACACCAACGGCAAAAGAGCAAAAGAGCACCGAACTCACAAGCTCCCCCTAAACACATGCACTAGGGCCAAAGAGCATACAAGGCTTACCCTAAACACGTGCGATAGAGCAAAGAGCACACCAAGCTCACAAGCTCCCCCTAAGCACATGCACTAGGGCCAAAGAGCATACAAAGCTCACCCTAAATATATGTGATAGAGCAAAGAGCAAAACACTAAAGCACAACTCAGGCAAACAAAAGAAACTCACCAAAGCTCCCCCTACTCAAATGCATACTTACCCTGAAAATGTGCATGCAAACTCTAGTTCTCCCCCTGAACTGAGTATCCCTCTAGATGCAACAAATGCATGAAAACTGAAACATTTTCTCCCACAAATGCAACTTTCCTCCTTGATGACAATGCATGAATCAAGGCAATTTTGCAAGAAATTCAACTACTAGCTTCTCAAATATACAAAGAGCACTATAAAATGCTACAAGTGAGATAATGAGCAAGCAAGATAGTTCATAGTTCCATAAAAGCATAGCCATCAAGATAGTAAAGCTATATAGGCATATGACAAAGGCATGAACAAATTAAGCATTTTTGCAAAAAACTTCCCTCTCATGAGCAAAGACCTAAACATGAGCAAAACATGCCAAAGTGATAATAGATCACACAAACTTCATGCTAGGTCACATATCCTCATCACAAGATCATTACAAACACCCATAAGCATCTCATGTCATGTTAAAGCCACCGAGCCATGTGTCTACTTCTTAAAATGAGACTTCTCATGGTAGATAACATGCAACGGTTTAGCACCCAAATTATTGCAATTTTAAAGCATTTATGACATGGAACAAGTGAGAGCATAATTTCAAGCATAAGCATTTCATACCAATTTCATTTTTCAATTTAAGCACAAAATGGTACATGAAGTGCCTTTGCGGCAAAAAGAAGCTTATGCTCCCCCACAAGGTATCACATGGGCTAAACATTCATAATGACAAATGGGTCTTTGACCCCAAGTGAAAAGCACATGATATCCAAGCACAAATTAAGCATGATATAGACCACCAAAGCACACTAAGATCATGCAAGGCCTTAAACTCACAAGAGAGAACCTATCCTAACATTTTTCAAGAAATAGCCATCTCAACATGCATATATAGCAAAACTATCAAGAGCATAGCTATCCATCACCAAATCATATCAAACATGCTCAAAGCTCACAAATAGCATATCATAGTATTCATGGCATATAGGAGAAGCTCAACCTACCATGCATATGATACAAATGCAACAAAGGTAGATATGTACATCAAATGCAACATGGTATATGATACAATGCAAGACACGAATGTCAAACCTACCAAAGTCTATACATCATGATATATGATACATATTCAATGCAAAATGCATGGGGAGATACATAACTCAACTTAGCAACAAGAAGGCTCACAAGGGGACACACTAACTAAGAACCGCTCCAAGCGAGAGAAGAGCCACCAAAGATCCCAATTGAGTACCATAGAAAGGATACCAATTGCAAGACCGCCAAAAATCCCAATTGAGTACCATAGAAAGGATACCAATTCAAGGATCACAAATGGCTACCAAAAGCCACACCCTCAAAAACAAATTCCCCATCGAAAGAAGCGAAGCTCCCCCTCAACCAAAGACGACTAGCAAAGCAAAAGCTAGGAAAGGAAAGAGCAAAAAAAAAGCTCTAAAACAAACCGAAAAAGGGAGAAAACCAAAGGAGGAACAAAAACACAACCCGAAGACAACACAAGCCCAAAAGTCAAAGGAAAGCTCAAAACATGCTACACAATGCATTGACAATACCAAACAAGATAAATAAAGCATGACATGATGTTCATAAATATCATCCACCACACTATCATACAAAAGATAGCAAGATAGGTATAAAAGATCATAAAGCTATCATGAACAAGGTGGCTAGCCTACCATGGTTTTCACACAAGCAAGACACAAGTATATACAAGTGAGCACAAAGGGAAAAGAAAACTCACTATACATGTGTACAAAGGCTTTCAAGAGCCATCCAAAGCGGTGTGGAGAACCATCTTGTCTTGATCACCTCACGGGCAAAGATCAAGCACCATCCAACTCATGTTCTCCAACCGCGTCTCCATGCCTACACACAAGGAGAAGAAAAAGACCGAGCCTTGGATCCCAAAGGGTTAGCAAGCACATACTTGGGAATCCAATACTTGGTCACACGGGTAAGCGATGCACTCAAGTTATCATGTGGGTTAGCATGATGCAAATGCCGGTTCGAATGAAAAGGTTTTTGAACACCCTTAGAACCATGCCTCAAAGGAGCCACTCGCGAAGAAAACCGAGTGCTACCACAAGCAAAAAGGCAAAGATCCTTCGGGGTCGTGGGAGAAGAACCAACACAAGCACCATGGGAAGCATGTCGCAGACCAACACAAGAAACACTAGAAGCATGTCCACGTGCATGGCCTAACTCACTAGAAAGAGTGTCATAAAACCCGTCCACAAATCGTGCCTTCTTAGGCTCACAAGTGTTCAAGCCATGACAAGGGCTATGAACAACCAAACACCTAGAAGCACCTCCTCGCCGCATTCTCCTTGCCCGGCAGTAGCAAAAACTATCTTGATGCCCATCCTTCCCACAATGAGAGCAATGGTACAAAGGCCTATCGGGAGGCACGGTCCGAGTGGATGAATCACCATTCTCTTGTAAGTGGGAATTCCCTTGGGACTTAGAGCAACAAGCATCAACCCCAACATCCAACTTGGTGCCCACATTAGAATCACATGTGCCATGAGAAAGGCTACGTGGCTTCTTAAAAGCTTTGGCACGCACACGTCGCTCGTGCTTGACACGGCGAAAACGAAACTCAACGGTATGCCCATCCTTCTTGCAAAAGGTGCATTAGAATCTCGGCTTGGGAGTATGAGTTCCAAATATGTGGGAGGCACCCTTGCCATTCAAATTACCTTGGGCAATACAGGAAGATCCACCAAGCTTAGGAATAGCTATGGGAGAGCTATCCAAAGCACCACCACATGTGCCACCATCCAAAGACTCACGCTCAAGAGAGGAAGTCAACTCCGGTTGAGAAGAAGCAAATGTAAAAGCTCAACATCGGAGTTACAAGAAATGCGAGAATCCAAACCCTTTGCACAAAGACTCTTGCACCTTGTGCGCAAAGCCTTATTTTCAAATTTGAGGCTCTCACAAGTACCACATGTCATATTTCTCAAATTCTCAATTTCCGCCTCAATGCATCTAGCATATGTGGTACGCAAGAGTTTATTCTCTTTCTCAAGGTTGGCACTCATCTCATCATGCGCAACCAACTTGGCGCTCATATCATCACGCATTTTCTTTAAAGCCAAAACTTCACTTTCCAAATCAATGCATGAAGTGCAAATTAGACCACATGAACAAGTATCATCATTTACATCAACCAAAGCATCATCATCATCACAAGAAGTATGCCAAGTATCATCTATACACAACAAAGAGCACTTGCTACACATGTGCTGTGAGTCAATTTTAGTTGATTAATGTCAGCATGCAAAGACTCACAAGAAACACAAGGCATAGAGGCATCCGACTTCAACAAGGCAATCTCATTTCTAGCCTTTGCAAGATCATCATTCAAGTTACCACATTCACTAGCAAATTCAAACATATCTCCTTCTAGCACCTCAATTTGAGCAAGCAAAGCATCACAAGATTTGCATGGCAAAGAAGCATTGAATTTCAACAACTTAATTTCAGATTTCAAGCTAGCAAGAGAAGTGTTCAAATCATCATTCTTAGCATGTATGGTTTTACAAGAAGTGCAAGAATTCAAAGCACAAGACTTCCAATGAGCCATACCACATTTCAACCTAGTAAGGGAGCATTTCATCTTCTCATTCTTCCTACGCAAGGCATCACACAAATCTATGTTTTTCCTATGCAAATCCCCACAATCACATTCACAATCATTCAACCTATCGCATAGGATCAAGATGCCTTTGGCAAGCGTACCTTGGTTCATGTCCCTTAGGTTGTGGTAGAGCTCTCCCTTCTTGAGATCACCATCTTGATAGTCCTCGATGAGGGACATCATCTTCTCCACTCCGGCTTCCACCTCAACCTCCACACTCCTCCTACTCAACGAATCACAAGGAGAAGAGCTTGGTGCTGTACTCAAAGCACCGGTTAGGATTAGCCAAAAACAAGCTCAAGCAAAAAGCAAAGAAGCAATGAAAGCACTCGAATTGCCTCAAATCTCGGAAAAGAACTCACGAGTTCAAAAGTAAAGAACCTTATCTTTTTCCCAAAATTTTACCACTAAACAAGGAGCATCAAAGACAGAGGCACACAAAATTTCAGCTCAAACGGAGGTGAATAGCGATCTAGAGAAATTCAGGAACATTCACGAAAAAGCTGTAAAAGCAAAGAACGAATTTTTTTATTTATGTTCCCGAATTTTTTTGAATTTTCGAGACCGCCAAACCAATGTTGTCAGGTTGGCGTATGACCCAAAACTTGTCACCTAACTGCTGTAAAAATTTGAGCTCAATCGGAGCACCGAGCGAAAAGTTATGCCTATTTCATTGAAGATATCTCAAGTTATGGTTTTCAAAGGCACAACACCAAATCACCGGGCACAAAATGTGCAAACCAAAACCGCAAGCAAAGCACCACTTCTTTTTTGTCGCCCTATGGATCCTATACTTGTTAGAGTCATAGGAATCCGCAACCAGCTCTGATACCAATTGAAGGACCGAATAGGCGACCAGAGAGGGGGGAGTGAATGGGAGACGATAAAAATTCTTCTCCGAAGAGAGAACTCGGCCTATGCCCCGATTGCCACTCCGAGCACTCGCACACACAAGAGCGGCGCTAAACTAGGCACACACAAGCCTACAAGTTCTAGAGACAAGCCACGAATCAAGAAGCGGAAGCACTAGACAAGAATCAAACCAATCGAGCAAGTCTGCAGAACCCCAGGCGGACAGTCCGCAAGAGCCGGGCGGACGGTTCGCGAGGGCAGGGCAGACAGTCCGCGGCTACAGGGCGGACAGTCCGAAAAAGCACTCCGAACCTCCAGTGACTCCCGTGGAAATTCAGACAGTCCGGGCAAACACCGCGGATGGTCCGAGCCTCGTGGACAGTCCGGCCACACCGGGCGGACAGTACGGCAAACTCCTTCCAACCGAAACCAAAGCACTCGATGGATCAAAGCGAAGGGACTCAAGAACTCGCGACGAACTCGACGAACTAACACCCGGGCAGACAGTCCGCGAGGGCACCGCGGACAGTCCGCGAGGGCTCCAGAAACAGCCTCCGAGCCCGCGCGAAAAACACCTCCAACTTCCGATCGACGGATCTCCCAAACCGCTGGATGGATTGAGCCCAAATTTTGGGTAGATGAGAAGCGTCTCTAGGAAAAGCTATGCCCAAAATCTTGGAGCCCCAAACCTAACCAATCAGCCGGAATCGCAAATCTCGTGCGCTCAAAGCACCAACTCGAGTTCATCCAAACCTCACCAAATCGAGCCCGATTTCCGGTGTTTGAGGGGTCAAGATCATCACCAAAGATGCGCAAGACATCCACCCATGATCCCCTCAAAGAAATCCAAAGAGAAACGGCCTAGAAATCAACGCACAAGGATCGAACCGAAAAGCTCTGAAAATAGCACAAAAACCAACTCGGGAATTTAGAAGGAGATATAATTAAATCCGCCGGGAGGAAAGGATTTGGCACAAGATTGAGATGAAGACTTCACTAAGAATTTCTTGTCCAATCGGTTACAAGCCACTCCAAGAATTGCAAATCTTGGATGGCAAAAAGCTCCAAACAAAGAGCCACACACTCTCCTCTCCCTCTCTCCCCAAGAGCACCCCAAAATGAAAGAGCAGTCCCACCAACTAAGCCCAAGAGTTGGCTGAAAATTCAGCCCCCTCCTCCTATATATAGGCCCTCCGGAAAAGATCGAAGTGCCCCTACACTAGGAGATACAATACAAGCCCTCACAGGTGCATTTTGGTCAACACATGAAGTTCACCATCGGACGGCCGTGCATCCATCGGGTCTTCGCGTCCTCCCGACGCAAGCACCTCGATCATGCCGCGTGTCGCCCGCCTCGAAGCTTCCCGACGCTCCCGGATCCCCGTCTCCGTCGCGTTGGGCCTTCGGACTTAGTTTTGAGGCCCAAAACAAGAAACCGTCCTCCGATGGTTTTGTGGCCAAACCACCAAAACCCGCGTACACGGCCCGGCCTCACCACGCCAAGCGTCGAGCCCGTCAAGCCTTTCACCTCCGGCGCCCGGACGGTCTACTCGGTCTTGCCTCGCTCCTTGACTTGGCCGCCACCGATGCATCGGCTCCATGTCCACGACTTCGTCTTGCTCTTCTTGCACCATGCGGCTCGCACTTGATCCCGTCGGCCACCGGGTCCCTCGAACCAAGCCTACTTGTCTCTCCACTCCTCGGAGGCCCTGCAAGGCTAAGACCTTTCGCGCTTGTTCTTCAGCTGCACCAATGCAAACCAAGCCGCAACCAACACCAGCAATACTAGGCCAAGAGTCAGTCCACACAACGTTATCAACCACTCGTCACGAGTGCATTGACAACACACCACCTAAAGATATGAATAAAAGACACACAACCGACAACACAACCCGACGAAACACACTCAACACAAAGCCTCAAAACATCCGGTCAATCGCTCATCATATACAAACCAAGGCACATATCAACTTGGTTTCTCATTTATTTAGTTTAGAAAATATGATTTATTTTGAAAAGATTGCACACACACTCTCTATTTAATTCTAACAAATTTTAATAAAATTTTTAAATCCTAGCCAAATTGCAAACTAGGGTGTTACATAGATCAAAGTCATACAAAGAAATAAAGATACAAGAGGACTCATACCTAGATCCCAAAGTAGACTTGGAACCTGAATAAGAGCTACTCTAGCCTACCACCTAGCCTTGGAAACTAGAAGTGAGAGGAGAGTCAAGAGAGTGGTATGTGAGAAATGGAGCCCCTCCCCTTCTATTTATAGGCAAGGCCCATGCTTGCTTCGGGCACCAAATGCCTCCAATACACCTGAGATTGCAACAATGGACCAATGAGCAAGCAACACGTGGAAGGCCAGGATGAGCCGACCCTAGGTTGGTTCGGCCGATCCTATGGTCGACCGACCATCTAGGGTGGCCCCCTGGCTTGTGTTTTCTCTAGGTGGTTGATTTGTGGGGCCTCTGAGCTTTCTCCGGTGCATGGCTTGTTTTGGAATTCTAGGTGGGCCCATGGATCCTTGTGAAGTCCATGTGTCACTCTCTGATTCGTCGGTGAATGCCTTCCTTGGATCAGTGATGTGGATACCACCTAGAAGTAGTGTGGCAGCCACCTCCTCAGCTGAGTTGGCTTGGATCATTCCATAGAAGGTGGGTTTCCATATCTTTTTATGCTTAAATCACCTACATTCAAATAATCTCCAAAGACAAGTGGAACTACATTATTCATACCAAAATACTAGTAATAAGTGCATATGCTCTATTTATGTGAGAATATTGACGGCTAAAAGTGGTACTTAACAGTTGTCAACAAACTACCCCAAGCTAACCTCTTGCTCGTCTTGAAGCAAGATAGTAGGGACTTTGGTTGGTTGATCAGGAGTTGCTACGATGTTATATCCCTAACTTATGGCAAACATACATCAAAGTACTGTACCAAGAGTCAAACAAGTTGGCAATGTTCTTACCATTCGCTTGATGATGTTGGGCGTGTAGCTTCACCTACCTTGGGCGGTTGAGAGATAGAATGGTTATGTAGAGAATACAAAATCACTCATACCTTGATCAGCTGTTAATCCAGAGGTTTTGCAAATTTTTCAAAAGAAAATCAGAGGTCGTCAAATGATACTCTCGGATCGCTCAAAGTGTATGGTTCCTCACCAAGGCATTAAGTTACCTTTCTTCACATCCTACTTCTAATAGGCTTATGTGGAGCTGTAGGTAGGGAAGAAATGTGGCATACTTGTCTCTCATATTTTGCTAGGTCAAAAACCGAATCCTTGGAAGAAACAAACATACATCCTGATCAAGATGTTCATAAGTGTGTGATGATAGTGAGTACGGTAAGGTGTATACTAGGCCCGGAAATGGGTGCTTGAAGGACCGAATAGGCGACTAGAGAGGGGGAGGGGAGTTTATGGGAGCTGATGAAAATTCTTCCCGAAGGATGAACTTGGCCTATACCCTGATTGCCACTCCGATAAGTAGCACACACCAAAGGAGCTCTAGACTAGGCACACACAAGCCTACAAGTCCTAGAGATAAGCTACGAATCAAAGAGCGGAAGCACTAGACAAGAATCAAAGCGCTTAGCCAAATCTGCGAAGGCTAGGCGTGGACCGTCCGGCTGGTACGGGCGGACTGTCCGCAAGGCTTGGGCGGACTGTCCGCACGGTCACCCCGGACCATCCGAAAAATGCAACAGAACCACCAGAGACGCACCCCGAAAAATCGGACCGTCCGTGAGGGACCTGCGGATTGTCTGGCCCGTCACGGACTATCCCGCACTCAAGTACGGACCGTCCGCAAACTCCTTGCAACCAAAACCTCTTGAACCAACGGATCGAAACACGGGCACGTAAGAACTCGCGAAGAACACGACAAACTGCCGCGCTGCCAGCCACACGCGGACTGTCCGCAAGGCTTGCGCGAACTGTCCGCCAGGCGCGGACAGAAGCAGAAACAGGGCACTTCGCGAAGTTAACTCTCCAAAGCCATCACCGGATCTCCCAAACCGCTTGAGCTCTTGAGACAAGATATGGTGGAGATGTGAAGCGTCACTAAGTTAAGCTATACCCCAAAAATCTCGACCTCTAACTCACTAAACCGACGGGAATCGCGGATCACATGAAACCACCTCCATGAACTCGGGTTCCTCCAAGAACTTGCAAATCGAAGGGTTTTCCCGACGTTTGAGGGGTCAAGATCATACCCAAAGATGCACAAGGCATCCACCCATGACCCCCATAAAGAAATCTGAGGAGAAACGCCCTCAAATCGACGAATCAAGTGAAGAACGAAAGCAACCAAAAATAACTCTGAAAATGACACGAAAATCACAAAGATCTAAGAGAGGGAAGGAATCACAACGCCAAAAGCTTCCATACATCCATAGGTCAGAGTCTATACAAGAATCTAGCCTAAGAAAATATTGGGAAAAGAAGCAGTCCAGAGCGGATTGACCCTAGCCATCCTCCTCTACCTTCTATTTATACTTAGTCTTCTCGAGGTGGCAAATGACCCAACTACACATAGTGCATAAATGCTCAAGGGCATTTTGGTCCAAGTCAAGATATTCTCATCGAGCGGACACACTTCTACCACGGACTTGCTTAGCCTCGATGCAAGCCCCATCATCACACCACATGCCACCCGCCTCGAAGCTTCCGGATGCTCCCAGGTCACCGTCTCTGTCGTGTTGGGCCTTCGGCCTTGGTTTTGAGGCCCAAACCAAGAAACCTTCCACCGATGGTTTTGTGGGCAAACCACCAAACCCCGCGTGCAAACTTCGGCCTCGAACCGCTACCTTGCACCAGCCTATGTCCATGACTTCAACTCGCCCTTCTTGCACCATGCGGCTCGCACTTGACCCCATCGGCCATCGGGTCCATCGAACCAAGCCTACTTGCCTCTCCATCACCCGGAGGCCTCCACAGCATAGGTCTTTCACGCTTGTTCTTCACCTGCACCAACACGAGTCAAGCCGCAACCCGCACCTGCAACACTGAGCCAATTATCAGTCCACACAACATTGTCAATCACTCATCACTGAGGAGCGACCCACCACTGTTCTTCAGATGCTCCTGGTCCTCAATCTCCCCCTTGATGAGTGCATTGACAACACCCATAGTAACCAACTCAGAGAAAAAGGAAAAGAAAACAACCACGACACAAACCTCCAACAAGTGATCTAAAGCCAAAGAACAAGCGAAAATAAGATCACTCACCAGACAAAGTCTCGGCCTCCTAAGGCAAGGGCAACGACTCAACACAGCCGAGAAAAGAAAGCTCTCCACAAAGAGCACACCACAAAGCACAAAACTCAGGCAAACCAAATGAGCTCCCCCTTGAAGGACCGGAATGGTGACCAGAGAGGGGGGGGGGTGAATGGGAGCTGATAAAAATTCTTCTCTGAAGAGACAAACTCAGCCTATCATCCCAAACGCAACTCTGGAGTCCTCGACGCCTCACAAGCCAAATCTATGTAGCCACTGGAGTGCTACTAGACCTAGGAGCTAGCCACACACCTCAGCTACTCGAACACGTAGCGGAACACAAACTCGAGCAGCAACCTACTGCCACTGGTCAGACCGGTCCCTGGCACCGGTCAGACCAGTCCAGAGCAACCTACTCTGAATTCTCTCAAATTTGCCCTGCAAACCTAGATGGCAATTCTAGGATGTGGAGCAATAGGCAGAAATCCAGAAGTCTGCCTGGCAAGAGAAAACACCCCAAAACACGAGCAGACCGAAAATGCTCCATAGCCAAACCTGCTCTAGAAGCACTCTACGAACAAGTAGCACAACCAACAGCAGCAAAGAGGATTTGACCGGTCTGACCGGTCTACTGCACTGGTCTGACCGGAATCACCACCACAAGAGCTAGAGGAATCACGCCGAACCTTCTATACATCAAAGGAAAGATTCATACAAGGTCTAGCTTGCCTTCCTAGCATCCATCCCTCTCTCAAGATCTCTCTTGAAGATCTCATGCTAGCCCTAGAGAAAATAGGTAGCTAAAAAGAGAAAATACAAAGAGCAAATGTAAACCCTAAAGCCCAAGAGATGGCTGCCACAACCCTTCCGCCAAGTTTATATATGAGGTCCTCCGGTGGGGGTAAATGACTAGAATGCCCTCTAGGCGATACAACCCCTTGAAGGGCATATTTGGAAACTTGACAGCCTTTCCATCGGTCGGATGCCCAGCAACCGCACCTCGCGTAGCCTCGACGCCAAGCCTACGATCCCGACGCGTGTCCTCCGCTTTGAGCCACCCGGCACTCCTCGTCCTCCACCGGTCAGACCAGTCCGGCCCACCGGTCAGACCGGTCTCGTGCAGACTTGAGTTGCCGACCGCTAGGACTTAGCTTTGAGGATCAACCAAGGAACCCAGTGGTTTTTTGTGAACCACTGCAAACCCCCGCAGGCTTGGTGCAGCCTCCACGACGAGCTCCTCGACTTGGCCGCCACGTCCACTCCGGCTCGATGTTGGCTTTCGGATCAACCAACGAACCCGCTATCATGTGACTTCGACTTACTCTTCTCGCACCATGTGACTCGCACGTGATCCCGTCTGGACACCGGGCCCCTCGAACCAAGCCTACTTGTCCCTGAGACCTTTCGCACTTGTTCTTCACCTGCACCAATGCAAATCAACTGCAGCCTACATCCACAAGATAGAACACAACGTCAGTCCACACAACGTTGTCAATCACTCATCACCAAGGAGTGGCCAACCTCTAGGCATCAGACACTCTAGTCCTCAATGTCCCCCTTGATGAGTGAATTGATAACACACCACATAATCGATACATAAAGAAGAGTAAAAATGAAAGACAAACGAAAACAACCAAACAAGTGATCCAAAAGCTAAACAACACAAACCCTGATCACTTGGAAACCAAAGTCGCGGTCCCCTAAGGCAAGGGAAACGGCTCAACACAACCGAAACAAACACTACCAAAGCTCACAAAGAGCAAAGCAAAGCTCATACAGAGCAAACCAACCAAAGCAAGAACTCAGACGACACAAGGAGCTCCCCCTGAACACATGCAACTCTCCCTGAGCAAATGCATCTCCCCCTGAACCAAACCACGCAACTTACCTGGAGCAACCGAGCCCTCAGCTCACACCGGTCAGACCAATCCAGCACCAGTCAGACCGATGACCATACCTACAGTGCACCCGGTTAGACCGGTCAGACCGGTACCCACACCGGTCAAACCGATGACCATCTGGGAAAACATGTGCTCATTTTTGTTCAAAACTCCACCAAAACTCTCTAAAACAATGCAGCAAGCTATTCCATGCCCAAACTTCTCCCCCTTGTTGACAATGCATGAATCAAGGCATTTCTACAAAAATTTCATCTCTAGGCTTCTCAAATGGACATAAAGCCATAAAAAGTTCACAATAGCATAGCCATCAAGAATATTCAGTTGCATACACATAAGTTCAAGCCATGGAAAAATTTAGCATTTTTGCGAAAAATTTCCCTCTCATGAGCTAAAGACCTAAACATGAGCAAAGCATACCAAAGTGAATCTAGATCACACAAACTTCATGCTAGGTCACATATTCTTATCACAAGAACATTAAAAACACCCATAAGCATCTCATGTCATGTTAAAGCCACCAAGCCATGTGTCTACTTCTTAAAATGAGACTTCTCATGGTAGACAACATGCAACAGTTTAACACCCATATACATTCCGTTTTAAAGCATTTATGACATGGAATTAAGGAGAGCATAACTTCAAACACAAGCATTTCATACCAATTTTATTTTTCACATTTAAGCACAAAATGGTACATGAAGTGCCTTTGCGGCAAAAAGAACCTTATGCCCCCCCCACAAGGTAACACATGGGCTAAACATTCATAATGACAAGTGAAAAGCACATGATATCCAACCATGAATTGAGCATGATATAAACTACCAAAGCACACTAAGATCATGCAAAGCCTTAAAGTCACAAGAGAGAGCCTATCTAGCATTTTTGAAAAAACTAAGCTATCTCATCATGAATATACAACCAAACTATCAAGAGCATAGCTTATCCTCTCAAATATCAATCAAGCACATCCACAAGCTCAAACATAGCATATAATAGGGATCAATGTACATGGGAGAAGCCATTCCTAGCCAATGCATATGATACAAATACAAAGCATATCTCTACTCATAAAAAGAATGAAAGTACGATAATAAAATGGTACGTCGTTTTCACGCTCCCCCGTCCACGTCGTACGTACGTCGCCCCTCCGCTCGGCCCCGCGCTTCCTTTCGATCCCACCCTTCCCCACAACCGCGCGTCCGCCTCCCCCTCCCAAATCACGTGGTGTCCGCTCCTTTGATCCCACGGGCGCTTGCATCTGCTCCCTCTCCTACCGCCGCTGCCGCCGCCGCCCACATCTCCCCATGATGCCGCCGCACGTCACCCCGCTCCGCCGCCGTCGCCCCGCTCCGTTTTTCCCGTGCGTCCACCCTCGCAACCCCGCGCGGCCGCACGTCCGCTCGACCACCGAGTGCACGCCCTCCCTCCGGTCCCACCTACAGCCCCGCGACCTTCCGAGCCCCCACGTTTTTTCGATCCACCCCAAAACCAACGCACCGCTGCCCACCCCATCGCGAGTTCGCAACACCGCCCCCCAATCGCGATGTCGCCGCCTCGTTTTGCCGTCGCCACTCCGCCGCTGCCCCGTTTTGCCGTCGCTGCTCCGCCGCACTATTCGAGCATCTCTGGATCGACGCTACCGGCGGGTTGACACCGCGTCCCGCCACCGGATCGACGCCGTCACAGCGCCGCCGCACGTCTCCGGCTTCTCCGAATCGACGTTGCCGTTGGGTCGTCGCAGTACCCGGTCCTCTTCATCCCCGCCGTATCCGGTCCTCTACACGTCGTCGTCCTAGGTCCTCTCCACCGCCGCCGTACCAAATCCTCATCCAGAGTGGGACGTCGAGCACCACGATCCATCGTGCCACCGTCCGTCTCCAGCAGAAGGTGCATTATCTTATTTTTATCGATCCAATCCATTCATTAGGGTTTGGTGCCCGGAGGTCTCTGTCTGAAAGGTCCATATATATTCGCCTATGGTACAGGCGCTGCCCGCCAACGACTTGTGTTGCCACCGATCTATGGGGTGGAGGCCTGCGTAGCAGCAGGGGCAGTGGCCCTTGCCAAGGTCAGTGGCATAAATATTTTTACTGGAGCAAATCCATGTTTCAGCTAGCTGTATACATTTATCATGGTTGGTGTTTGGCCAGCACGCTTGCTGCTAGCAAATAAGCTGTCGGGGTCTGTTTGTTTATTTTCCAACACCTAATCTTGATTAGTTCTTTCTTGGCCGTCCTGCTCAACGGCACCAACAGCACCACCACAGCATGATGCTCATTTTTTTACTGCCTCCCAGTCTTCATCATACGACTCAATTTTATCTGCTTACCAATCCAATTTGTTTTGATTGCTTCATATAGATAATGGAAAAACAGAATCTGTTGGTGAATTTAGGAAGCACCCATGGCTGAAAGTTGTGTTAGCCACTTAGTTCTTGAAAATAAAAAAAATGTTTGTTGGTTTTCTTTAAAGGATAGAAGGCTTGCAAACTGGGTTTTTGTTGCAAATCTCTAAAGCATCAAAGCCCATCATGGTAGGAAACTTGTAGAATATAACTAATTAATCAAGTAAGTTTTCTTATGTAAGTTGCTCATCTATTCAGGAGCCAATATGTTTGGTTATTTGATTAATTCAGCATGTCTTTCACTCTGCAAGTAGCATTTTTTATATGGTTTCTGAAGGACCGAATAGGCGACCAGAGGGGGGGGAGTGAATGGGAGCCGATAAAAATTCTTCTCAAGAACTCGGCCTAAAACCCCAAAATCACTTCCAAAGAATCCCACACAAACTTGCCAAGATCACGTAGTCACAACGGACCTACTGACCCTAGGAACAAGTTAGGACAAGCCTAGAAACATAGCGGAAGCAAGCTTAAAAGGAAACAAGAAAAGGAACAAGCAAAACCAACTTACTGCAGTTTTCGTCGGAACTACCGCCCCAAGGTCGGAACTACCGAACAAGACTTTCTATCTGTCGAAAACCCGATATCAGAACTTCCGACGCAGGGTCGGTACTTCCGATAAGAGCTTTCTGTCCGGGTTATCGGTACTACCTATGTCAGGTCGGAAGTTCCGACAGCCTCAGAAAAACTGAGAAAAACAGCCCGAGGGAGAAGGAAGGAAAATCCAAAACTCGATCAAACAATCTCCAAAAATCACGAAACTTTAACCATAGCTTCTTAACAACACAAGGAAGCTTTTCCCAAAAGATCAAGGAAACACCACCAGAAAAATGATTTAGGCTATGAACCCTAGAGAGGAGACTTTTTCCTCAAATCGACGGATCTCCCAAACGGCTTGAGCTCTTGAGACAAGATTTGGGGTAGATGAGAAGCGTCACTAGATGAAGCTATGCCCCAAAAATCTCGACCTCTAACTCACCAAATCACCGGGAATCGCGGATCACATGAACAAGCTCCAAGAACTCGGGTTCCTTCAAGAACTCGCAAATCGAAGGGTTTTCCTGGCGTTTGAGGGGTGAAGATCACACACAAAGATGCACAAGGCATCCACCCATGATCCCCTCAAAGAAATCCGAGAGGAAACACCCTCAAATCATCGAATCGAGCGAAGAACAAAAACACCCAAAAATAGCTCCGAAAATGACACGAAAAGCACAAAGAGCTAGGAGGGGGAAATCATCACAACGCCGAATGCTTCCATACATCCAGAGGTCAGAGTCTGTACAAGAATCTAGCCTAAGGAAATACTGGGAAAAGAAGCAGTCCAGAGCAATCTACCGGGGGAGGAAACCCTAGAGTCCAAGAGAGAGAGATGCCATCCACCTCTACGCTATTTATACGAAGTCCATCGGAGGGAGGTAAATGACCACGCTACCCCTACTGCATAAATGAAGATACAACCCCTCAGGGTCATTTTGGTCAAGTCTTCATCGGACGGACACGCTTCCACCGCGGCTTCGCTTCACCTCGACACAAACCCTATGATCACACCACGTGCCCTCTGCCTCGAAGCTTCCCGAAGCTCCCGGATCACCGTCTCCGTCGCCTCGGGCCTCCGGGCTTGGTTTTGAGGCCCAAACCAAGAAACCGTCCACCGAAGGTTTTGTTGGCAAACCAATGTTGACACATCTTATCCTATATATTTATAAGTCAACTAAACATGAGAAAAGAGCATAAATGTTAATATCAACTTAGAATAGGGTGCCACTAACAGTTTTTCTGGAGATTTGGTAAATTATATAAATCCAGGAACCATTCGGGAAAAGTGCTAAAAGAATCAAATCTAGAAGACTCCAGAAGGCTCCGGAACTCAACGAGACTTGGCACCCAAGAAAGAAGCATCTAGAAGAAGCGACGGACCACCTGGCCGAAGTGGGCCCTGAGGGGGGCCCACCCCAGCCCGATCGGCCTGGTGGTGGGGCCGGTCGGCCTCCCCCGGGCGCCACCTCAGCCCTACTTCCAGAAGGTTCTTCCACCGCCTATGAGGATCAATCTAAACCACTCGTTAGGTCGGTTTGATCAAACGGCGCACGTCTACCCCTCAGGGCTATATAAGCAGCCCCCCTGCCCCCTGGCAGAGGCATCTGGAAACCTGAGTTTGCATACACCAGATCAAGTCATCAAGTCAGAGATACTACGCCCTAGAAACACCATATAGCAGAGTAGCTAGCTAGTCTAGATCTAGGAGGAGGCAAGGTGTCTACTTGGCTCCTGATCGTCTAGAAGCTGATTGAGATACTGATCTAGCTTCGCTCTTGTAAGTTCTTATCTAGTTCCTTACATTTGTTATACAGACATATGTTCTTATCAATGATTATATTCGACATTATATGCTTTGGTGTTTATTATGATTACATGTTTAGCATAGTTGATTTGCCTTTATATTCATGTATGGAGTCGTATAGCCCTCACCTAAATCATTTGTTAACATGGGTGAACGGTAAAGACAGTGTAAGCGTGGTGCTTATATTGTATTTATCTGCGATTGCACCCTATATGCCGGGTCGTGTGGTAGATCATGGTGGTGACAGCACTATTGAGTCCTTCGCAGTCCACCCCCCGTGTATAGGACTAGTGGAGCCTTATACTGTTTGGGTTGTTTCAAGTTTCGGCCTTGATCCTCCTGGATAGTCTCCCCATGCATTAATATAATAGTTCTTCTTCCATGATTGTTAAATGTTTGCACTAATCATAGTTTGCATTGACATATAGTTTAGAGTTACCGAGGAGTATCCTCTCTAACTAGACTTTCCTATGTTTCTCTTGCTATAATGATACTTTCTAGCTGCTCATGATGTTATGACTTGAACAATGCTATCAATATCTTTATCTTTATGTGACTTACCCCTGTTTATAGCAATTGATACATTTTGGCCACTCTACATTATAAAACTGAGAGATGAGCATGTATTAGCTATTATGGATTAGAAAGACTTCTTTCCCTGTGGTAGAATATAAATACGATACCTGGTTTTACTCCTGGTTAAAATGCTACAATGGTATATTCATATCTGTGCGCTTGCGGATTCCCTGTTTATATATATCTTCTTTTCTAGAGATCCAAGGCGTATGTAAGAGTACCATATCCATGCGTTTTCTGGCACACCTGTCAGGGCTGACAACCTCTATCGAGTTGTGCTATGAATCGTGTCGGAGTTCACCTTTTAGTTTAATCTGAAAGCAACATCTGATATACACTTAGCATCATGTTAAGATATACCTTTGCATTTCTGGTGCCGTCGATAGAGATGGATCTTATATCCGTTTCTAGTCGATGACGTTAGCAATGTCAACAACCAACAAACCCCGCGTGCAAGCTTCGGGCTCCATCCGCTACCTTGCACTGGCCCATGTTCACGACTTCAGCCCGCCAGTCTTGCACCACACGGCTCGCACTTGACCCCATCGGCCACCGGGTCCATCGAACCAAGCCTACTTGCCACTCCATCACCCGGAGGCCGCCACGGCTAAGGCCTTTCGCGCTTGTTCTTCACCTGCACCGACACGAGTCAAGCTGCAACCTGTACCTGCACACTTAGCTGAGCATCAGTCCACACAACGTTGTCTATCACTCATCACTAAGGAGCGACCCTCCATTGGTCTTCGGACACACCTGGTCCTCAATCTCCCCCTTGATGAGTGCATTGACAACACCCATAGAAATCACATAGAGAAAAAGGAAAAAAAAACAACCACGAACACAAACCTCCCAAGCAAGTGATCCGAAGCCAAAGAACAAGCGAAAACAAGATCACTCGCCAACCAAGTCTCGGCTCCCTAAGACAAGGGCAACGGCTCGACACAGCTGAGACAAAACAAAGCTCACAGGGAGCACATCACAAAGCACAAGACTCAGGAAAATCAAAGGAGCTCCCCCTGCACATATGCAAACTCCCCCTGAGCAAATGCAACCTCTTCTTCTCAATTTTTCTGCTCACATGCCACGTCTCACAAATGCATACCAATTTTCGACAAAAATCTCCCAAAGCATGAAAATTTCTCCCCATATCATACAAAATTCTCCCCCTTGTTGACAATGCATGAATCAAGGTATATGAAACTCTTCCCCTTGTTTTCATGACAAATGCATGTCAAAGCATATAAACAGTCTACCAAGCTTCTCAAATATACAAAGAGCACAAGAAATTGCTACTTATGAGACATAGAGCAAGCAAAGTAGACATGGTGTATCTAGCACAATGCCATCAAGAAGGTAGAGACATATAAGCATGTGACATGGCTAAAAGCAATTTTAAGCAGTTTTCATAAAGAAATAGTCGTCTCATGAGCAAGACTCTTTCTAAGCCAATTTGAACATAAAGGCACTAGATCATCCAAAGTTTATGCAAGATCACAAATTCTCATCACAAGATCATTATAAACGCCCACAAGCTACTCAAGTCATGTTAAAGCCATCGAGCCATGTGTCTACTTCTTAAAATGAGACTTCTCATGGTAGACAAGCATGCTACAGTTTAGCACCCAAGATATGAATTTCAAATCTTAACAACATGATTAGGAGCTCATTTTTCAAGCATAAGGCAATTCATACACCAATTTCATTTTCAAGTTTAAACATGGTACATGAAGTGCCTTTGCGGCAAAAAGAAGCTTATGCTCCTCCGCAAGCAAGCAAAAGGGCTAAACATTTACAATGACAAAGGATCTTTGACCCGAAGCAAAGAGAATATGATCCTTAAGCACAAACTGAGTATGATATAAGCATTTAAGCACAAATTGAGCATAGACAAGCATCTACTCATGAGAGAGGCAGTTTTATTATTTTCACAACCAAAATGCTATCTCATCATACATATATAGCCAAACCATCAAGAGCATAGCATTTACATCCACAAATTACCAAACATGCACATATCTCATCCATAGCACATCAGTGATCAATGTATATAAGAGAAACTCAATCCTAGCTCAAGTGATCCAAAGATGGCTATCCTACCAGGTTTTGTACAGAAAGTAAAATGCATGAATGCAATGCAACAAAATGAACATATGACACATATATACATGAGAAGCTCAAAGACTCAGCTAGAAAGGAAAGCAAACACCAAGTTCACCCCGCAAGCGAGTGAAAGTGACTTGATCAAGCGGTTTGGTGAAAATGTCGGCTAGCTGATCTTGGGTAGGGACATAGGACAAAGATATGTTTCCCTTCTCAACATTGTCCCTCAGGAAGTGGTACCTCACTTCTATGTGTTTCGTTTTGGAGTGGAGAACAGGATTTTTGGCTACGCTTATGGCACTGGTGCTATCACAGAAAAGTGGAACCTGGGAGCACTCCTCACCAAAGTCACTCATGGTATATGTCATCCAAAGCAGCTGGGAACAACAACTAGCAACAGCTACATACTCGGCCTCAGTAGTGGACTGGGCTACACTGGATTGCTTGCGAGATGACCAAGAGACCAAAGAAGAACCAAGGAACTGACAACACCCAGAAGTGGACTTGCGATCCAAATGACACCCAGCGAAATCCGCATCAAAAAAACCATGAAGCCTGAGTGTCGAGGAGGCAGAGTACCACAGACCAAACTCAGGAGTGTAGTTCAAGTACCTGAAAATCCGCTTGACGGCCTGCCGATGTGAAGTGCTCGGTGAAGCCTGAAAACGAGCGCACAGACACACGCTGAACTGTGTGTCTGGTCTCGTCGCTGTCAAGTAGAAGAGGGAGCCGATCATGCTCCGGTACTCCTTCTGGTCCACGGGTTTGCCGTCCTCGTCTGCGTCCAAAGTCGTAGTCGTACTCATTGGTGTAGTCTGCGGCTTGGAGTCGTTCATGCCAAACTTCTTCACCATGTCCCTCGTGTACTTCGCCTGATGCACAAAGGTCCCGTCCTTGCACTGCTTGATCTGGAGACCCAAGAAAAACTGCAGCTCGCCCATCATAGATATCTCAAATTCCCTGCTCATGTCATCTGCAAATCTGGCAACAAGATCATGAGAAGAGCCACCAAAGATTATGTCATCCACGTATATCTGAACAATCAAAAGGTCATTCCCATGCTTAAGGAGAAACATGGTCTTATCAACTGTGCCCATCACAAACCCCTTACTCAGCAAAAAGCCTCTCAACCTGCCATACCAAGCTCTAGGTGCCTGTTTCAACCCATAGAGCGCTCTCTGGAGTTTGTATACATGGTGTGGGTATTTTTCACTCTCAAACCCCGGGGGTTGCCTCACATACACTTCTTCCTCTATCACCCCATTCAAGAAAGCACTCTTGATATCCATTTGGTACAACTTGAACCCTTTAGCCACAGCAAAGGCTAGAAGGATCCTAGTTGCCTCCAAACGGGCCACAGGAGCAAATGTCTCCTCATAGTCTATCCCCTCCTTCTGGTTGTATCCCTGCGCCACCAACCTCGACTTGTTTCTCACAACCATCCCTTTCTCACCCTCTTTGTTCTTCCACACCCACTTGGTTCCTATGGGACGGCAATTTGGTGGTGGATCAACAAACACCCAGACTTGGTTTTTCTCAAAGTTCTCCAACTTCTCATGCATGGAATTCACCCAATTCTCATCAGACAAAGCGTGTCGAATATCTTTGGGCTCAAACGACACGACAAAAGCAGAGTGAGCAAAATGAGAGAAATTTCTTGACCTCGACCGTGTAGTGCGTTCATGGAGGTCACCAATGATCGTCGTCAGTGGGTGATCCACTTGTACCCGCCGCGGGGCCTCACGCCTGGACACCACCTCCCCCTCAGCAACAGCCTCCACTCGAACAGCCTCAGTCGTAGTGGGTGTAGGGGATGGTCCGTCCTCGATCGTCATCGTCGTAGTGGAGGTAGAATGTACACGATCAGCCGCGGGAGCACCACCAGCATCATCATCCTCGACTCCATCTCCATCATTCTCATCCTCAAAGATCCTGGCACCAATTTCCTCGTCACCTGCACACTCAAAAGCAGAAGAGCTACATGGATGTGTCTCATCGAAGGTAACCTCGCAAGTCTCCATGATTCGGTTAGTGTCAAGATTGAGCACACGATATGCTCTAGAATGAATCGCATAACCAAGGAAAATCCCATCCGAACAACGAGACTCGAACTTATCCAACTTGCCCTTCTTCAGAATGAAACACTTGCAGCCAAAGGCTCTAAAATGACTCACCTTGGGTTGTCGGCCATGCATCAGCTCATAAGAGGTCTTCTTCTTGAAAGCACAAAGGAAGATGCGATTTGAGACATAGCAAGCGGTATTGACCACCTCAGCCTAGAAACGCCTAGGAGTCCTATGCTCATCAAGCATCGTCCTGGCCATCTCACAAAGGGTCCGGTTCTTCCTCTCCACTACGCCATTCTGGCAAGCGACGTATGGAGAAGAGTACTGATGATCAAGACCAAGATCACTGCAAAAGGCATCGAAATGAGAGTTCTTAAATTCTGTGCCATTGTCACTGCGTATAGCTCGAATGGCATCTCCATGTCTCTCATTCTTCAACCTCAAGATCAAGTCCCGAACAAAGCCAAATGTCTCACTCTTATCCTCCAAAAAGAAAACCCAAGAGTACCTCGAAAAATCATCGACAACCACAAGAACATACCACTTCCCACCTGCAGAGCGAACACGAGCTGGCCCAACCAAATCCATGTGCTGCTCACAAGGTCGCTCGGTCATGATAGCCGTCAGAGGGGCGTGAGAAGCAGCAACCATTTTTCCATGCCGACAAGAAGCACAAACCAAATCCTTCTCGAATTTCAACTTAGGCAATCCTCGGACAAGATCAGGACCACTCAAGCGGGAAAGCAACTCAAAGCTCAAGTGTCCCAACCTCCTATGCCATTTCCAAAGCTCGGCCGACACGCCAGCAACAAAGCATCGAGGAGGACCAACAGACTGGGAAAAATCGGCACGAAAGATTTGACCCTCGGGAACGATCATACAGACAAGATCGCCTCGAGAATCAAGCACACGAGAAGCACCAGCCTTAAAACGAACCTCAAAACCTTCGTCAAGTAATTGAGATACTGACAACAGGTTGAAACCAAGTGACTTGACCAGAGCCACTGTTCTTACGGTCACCTTGCTACTCACCTTCACCATACCTTCAGCAAGCACTCGTCCTCTCCCGTTATCCCCGAAAGTGATGTACTCCCTCGTACTCACCGGGGTGAGGCTGGAGAACCACCCACGATCTCTGGTCATGTGTCGTGAGCAACCGGAGTCGATCAACCAAAAGTTCTCCAAGCCTCCCGCCTGCAATCAAAAACGAGAACGAGAATGAGCAAGCGACTCAACACTGGGGTTAGTTCCAAAAGAGTCAAACCAGTGTCGAGCCATTTGCTCAAAAGAAGGGTTAGCAACGTCCATCCTACCATAACCCCTAGGCGAAGTCCTCTCACGCCTACCACCAAAGGACCTGTCACGTCTCACTGGAGGAGTACGTGCACCATGAGGAGGAAAACATGGCCCGTAGTCCATCTGAGACCCAAAGCTCCAATCTTGCCTCCCAAACTCGTAACAGTCACGAGAAGGAGCACGTCGAGTAATCTCACCATGCCCAAACCCAACACGCCTATCTCTCTGAGGGAACACACCTCCACCTCCACCTCCATGAGTGGGAACTGTCCTCACAAACATATCACCCCTAGGTAGAGGCCCTCTACGAGGCTCAGGCACACCACGAGAAAGGTGGTACCTGTCCTTGTTTGCCATCTCCCTAGCAAACCTCTCATCCCTCTTCCTCCGGAAACAGAACTCATCCTTATGCCCATCCCTCCCACAATACTCACAATGGAAGCGGAATGGCACTGGCTTAGGCTGTGGCTTCTCTACAAGCTTCTCTCCAGCTTTCTCTCCTGACTTCCCCTCAAAGACACTCCCCTGGGTGCTCACAAACTTGATGGGTTTTTGGTAGTTTTCAGCTTTCTAGGGGAACACTGGTGGATCAGGTGTTGTGTCTAGCTTGTTTCGGAGGTGGTTTGGCTTGGGTGCAAATTTGTTCATTGGTGTGGTATGTGGTGGAATGGGGATCTCTCCGGCTTTCTCTTCTCCCTCACCACTCTTCTCACCACACTTGTCAGCCCCCAACGCCTGACCATCAAACCTCTTGAACTGAGCCAACATCATACTCAATTGTGGCTCATGCCCAGACAACCACCCCATCATTTTTCTCAATTCATCTTTTTCATCCTGCAGACGATCAACACAGTTTGCAAGTTCCATGTTTTTCAAAGCATGCAATTCACAGGTTGAACATGATGTAGGAAGAGGGGCTTTCAATGCCGCCTCAAGAGAAACAATTCTAGTGTGAGATTCATCTAGCCTAGCATGCAAAATCGGAGATGATGTACAAGCTCCTAACAAAGCTGGCCTAGACTTCAACTCATCACATTCAATCCTAACCACATCTAGTTCCTCCAAAATAGAGGCATGCTTCTCCTTGAGAGCAGTCAAATCAGCAAGAAAAACTGAGCAATCACCACAATCCATCTCATCAGACACAACAGGAGCAGATTTCAAAGCAACTATCTCATTTCTAGCATCCACAAGCAAGGATTCAAGCTCGGCTACCTTGTCCTTAGCATCACCCAACAGAGACCTAAATTCCCTCTTCTCCTTGTTGGTCTTTCTAAGCACATCATCACGGTTATCAAGCAACTCATTGAGCCTAGTATTCTCCTCTAGCAAGAAGTTGGGATCTTGTCGTACCTCTTCATCGGAGTCGGAGTTCGAATCCGAGCTGTGCCTCCCACTCTTCTTGGAATGCGCCATGTCGCAAAAGCCTTGTGCGACGAAGCTCAAGCCGGTGATGTTCTTGCCTGTGTGCCGCTTGTCCTTGCGCTTCTCTTGCTCTTCCTCGCTGCTCGAACCGGAAGAAGCATCGCTTGATGTCGAGTCGATGTCGCTCACACCGGCCACCATCGCTCGAGCGGTCTTCTTCTTGTGGTCGCCACCCTTCTTGTGCCTTCTCTCGCCCTTATCCTTGTGCTTGTCCTTGTAGTCATTCCGGGAGCGGTGCTTGTTGTAGTCGTGCTTGGACTTGCTCTTGTAGTCGTTCTTGATCTCCATGGCTTCAGGGCATTCGGTGATGAAGTGCCCGTGCTTCCCGCACCGATAGCACATCCCCGAGCTCCACCTTGCATTCTTGCGGTTCTCGTACATCCGCCCAAACCTCTTGCTCAACAAGGCGAGATCGTCCTCGCTCAGCACCTCAAAGTCCTCATATGGCAAAGACACAAGACAAGACAAAGAGAAACCACCAGAGTTAGCGTTAGACCGTGATCCCGAGACAAGAGCCAAACTATGAGGATCAGTGGGGCTCTCGCTCTTGGCTCTCAAGCCACGATCAACCTCAGAAGACCTGAGCTTGGAAAACAGCTCATCCAACGTCAGCGTATCATACACGCTCGACTCCTCAATGGCCTCGACCTTGGCACTCCACATAGACCTATCCAGGGCATGCAAAAGCTTGATAGCTTGATCATGGTCCGTGTATGGGAGCACTGTCACATTGGCCCTCATGTTGTTGATTATGCTCGTGAAGCGCTGAAACATAGCATCGATCGACTCACCGGGGAGATGAGTGAAGTTCTCGTACTCTCTCTGGTAAGTGGAAAACATGCGGGCTTGCACTTGGGCATTGCCAACATGAGCATTTCTCAACTTGAACCAAATCTTTCCAGCCACATTCTCTCCGTACACTCGCTCGAACTCCGAGGCATAGAGAGCACGGAACAAGTAATCAACGGCCTTGCTGTTGGCCTCAAACATGTCCCGCGATCCTGGAAGCAGAAAACTATCTGGGATGACATATTGATCATTTTGAGTGACCTCCCAGATAAGAGTTCCCTTTCCTCGCAAAAACGCGCCCATGCGCCTCTCCCACATTGGGTAATTCTTACCATCAAAGTGCGGAGGACCCGACCCCTTGCCGTAATCGCCCATCTTTGGATATTAAACTGGTTAGAATCACGAAGATCCGTAACCTGCTCTGATACCAATTGAAGGACCGAATAGGCGACCAGAGAGGGGGGGAGTGAATGGGAGCCGATAAAAATTCTTCTCAAGAACTCGGCCTAAAACCCCAAAATCACTTCCAAAGAATCCCACACAAACTTGCCAAGATCACGTAGTCACAACGGACCTAATGACCCTAGGAACAAGTTAGGACAAGCCTAGAAACATAGCGGAAGCAAGCTTAAAAGGAAACAAGAAAAGGAACAAGCAAAACCAACTTACTGCAGTTTTCGTCGGAACTACCGCCCCAAGGTCGGAACTACCGAAAAAGACTTTCTGTCTGTCGAAAACCCGATATCGGAACTTCCGACGCAGGGTCGGTACTTCCGACCCTCGGTACTACCGGCCCAAGGTCGGTACTTCCGATAAGAGCTTTCTGTCCGGGTTATCGGTACTACCTGTGTCAGGTCGGAAGTTCCGACAGCCTCAGAAAAACTGAGAAAAACAGCCCGAGGGAGAAGGAAGGAAAATCCAAAACTCGATCAAACAATCTCCAAAAATCACGAAACTTTAACCATAGCTTCTTAACAACACCAGGAAGCTTTTCCCAAAAGATCAAGGAAACACCACCAGAAAAATGATTTAGGCTATGAACCCTAGAGAGGAGACTTTTTCCTCAAGTCGATGGATCTCCCAAACGGCTTGAGCTCTTGAGACAAGATTTGGGGTAGATGAGAAGCGTCACTAGATGAAGTTGTGCCCCAAAAATCTCGACCTCTAACTCACCAAATCACCGGGAATCGCGGATCACAAGAACAAGCTCCAAGAACTCAGGTTCCTTCAAGAACTCACAAATCGAAGGGTTTTCCCGGCGTTTGAGGGGTGAAGATCACACACAAAGATGCACAAGGAATCCACCCATGATCCCCTCAAAGAAATCTGAGAGGAAACACCCTCAAATCATCAAATCGAGCGAAGAACAAAAACACCCAAAAATAGCTCCGAAAATGACACGAAAATCACAAAGAGCTAGGAGGGGGAAATCATCACAACGCCGAATGCTTCCATACATCCAGAGGTCAGAGTCTGTACAAGAATCTAGCCTAAGGAAATACTGGGAAAAGAAGCAGTCCAGAGCAATCTACCGGGGGAGGAAACCCTAGAGTCCAAGAGAGAGAGAGATGCCATCCACCTCTCCGCTATTTATACGAAGTCCATCGGAGGGAGGTAAATGACCACACTACCCCTACTGCATAAATGAAGATACAACCCCTCAAGGGCATTTTGGTCAAGTCGTCATCGGACGGACACGCTTCCACCGCGGCTTCGTTTTACCTCGACGCAAACCCCGTGATCACGCCACGTGCCCTCCGCCTCGAAGCTTCCCGAAGCTCCCGGATCACCGTCTCCGTCGCCTCGGGCCCCCGGGCTTGGTTTTGAGGCCCAAACTAAGAAACCGTCCACCGAAGGTTTTGTGGGCAAACCAACAAACCCCGCGTGCAAGCTTCGGGCTCCATCCGCTACCTTGCACCGGCCCATGTTCACGACTTCAGCCCGCCAGTCTTGCACCACACGGCTCGCACTTGACCCCATCGGCCACCGGGTCCATCGAACCAAGCCTACTTGCCACTCCATCACCCGGAGGCCGCCACGGCTAAGGCTTTTCGCGCTTGTTCTTCACCTGCACCGACACGAGTCAAGCCGCAACCTGTGCCTGCACACTTAACCGAGCATCAGTCCACACAACGTTGTCTATCACTCATCACTAAGGAGCGACCCTCCACTGGTCTTCGGACACACCTAGTCCTCAGTTTCTTAACTCTTTGTTTTATTTCTCTTTAATTTGTATTCACTTGTGTGATATGTAGTTGTCAGAATGTCATATTGTTTGTTGATGGTTCCTGTGAAAAATAAAACGGTGGTCGCAAATTCTTTGGAATACCTGTCAAACATCACCATCAGAGGTAATAGCTAAATGCAAAAGTCACTAGGCTATCAGTTATCACTCTTATTTTTGGTCATACAATTACCATTTTCACTACCTTTAATTTTATTATCCTAGGGATTTCAGCTTATCCTACTATCACTAATAAACACTTAAAAATGTGGATGAATGTTCAAAAGACCATCTATATAGATAACTGATTTCTCAAGTTTATGAAAAAAATGCTCTGTTTCAGTCATAAAATTATTACCTCAAATAATAACTGATTTCTCAAGTTTATGACAAAAATGCTCTGTTTCAGTCATAAAATTATCAACTCAAATGATTCCATTTTCTTCTCATTGTCTGATAAAACAGAATGACAACAATCACTATCACTGTGTTGGGAGAGGTTCTTCACCAATCTGAATTATGTGTTTTCTTCTCTTGCATTTAGCTGCTACTTATTGTAATACATTCATTTGCTTGCAGGATGCCATCAGCTGCATCAGCTCTCCTTGCAGACAAGGAAGCATTTGTTTTCATCACCTTGGAGATACAAAAGAAACTTCAGGTACCTATGGGCATCACTCAAATTGATACAATTGGACTGGAGGGTTCACTCTTGATATTCTTCCATGGATCAGAAGCGATTGTGTGTAGTAGGCAATGTTTGATGCTTCTGAATTGGGTGCTTTAGTCCTTGTGGCAGGAATGGTGGTTGTTCTGCTGCCATTTTGTTTAGATAGCCATTTGCTAGGCAGAATACTAAATTATTCTTTCTCATGATTGCGTCTTCAAATTGATCATTTGCCAAGTATATGTGCTGCTTTAAGGAGGACTTCTATTTTGTTGACTTCACTTTTTTGTTTGGAGGTGTCACTCTCAAATGGCCATCTCACGCAAATGGTGATCTGAAATAACAATGACTTTCAGTATTCATTCACAAAACAATGACATTGTGATTGTTATTTACCAAGTTTTGATCTGATATTTGACATCAGGTCATTTGTTGATGCATGGTACGTCAATCGTAGTTCTAACTTTATTTGACACCAGGATTCAGTAGTATAGTTAAGTAATTATCAAAGGATGCAAAGTGCATGGCATTGAGTATCCTGAGCATACAACTTTATAGAAAGCCATATCTGTCTAGAAATATCTAAAAATTTTAAATCACAAAGGATCTCAGCCCCTCAAATAAACTGAGACCATAGTATCCTGTGGCTGTTAAGTCATAGATATGCTGACTGAATTTTGAGTGTGACTGTTATCATTCTCTGATTAGTCAAACAAAAAACATCATTTGTATGTACTTGGTACATCTGTGATCTGAAGGTAAATATTGATTTTTTTTAAAAATGAAAAGACAAAAAGAGGTTGGGTTGAAAACAGTATACTTGTCAGTTAATTCAAATATCTTTGGCCAGTGGTGGGAGAAATTATAGCATGTGTCTCATGTGTAGCAGTCGTGAGCAATCTCTTTGCCTTTGCTACAGTGTGCAGGTTCTTATGGATTTCATCAATTCCGGCTAATTCCAGAAGCAATATGTCCATTTTCTTTCTTTATTTCACTGATAGTAGCATATTCATATTTAAATGGGGTTGGATGACAATATTTTCAATGGCATGGAATTCTTTTGTGCTGGACTAACCTGACATCTTTTTTGCAGTGGCATGAAATTCAATTTTTGCACTAGCGTGTATATTTGCCTTTGCCGAGTTTGCTAACAGCGAGTTGGTCAAGGGCAGTCGTAGGAAAGCAAGTGTGGGAGCTCACATTGAGTGGACTCAAATTATTCACCCAAATTGTCTTTTGATTCCCATGCATAATTAAGAGATTTATGTGCTTGTTGGACTTGGTAGCTAGCAGTTTGTAGACTAGGTTCAGCTGGTTAGTTACAACCTGTGTTGAGCTTCTTTTTTGCGGGTGAACCTGTGTTGAGCTTGGGAGGGCTGCAACCATAATATTGTAGGACAGGTTGATGACAGACGATGACAGATGCTGTCCAGCGGGATATGCCTGGCCTAATTCTCTTTTTTGTTTCCTCGCTTTCTGAAATTTACAGCTATGTTGACCATCCATGAATATTTCAGGTGAATGGTTATGGTTTCAGACTTCCAATGGAGTTGATCAGGTGCCAGGATCCTGGTGCTATAATCTGTGAAAAGGAAGCTGTTCCACACTTCATAGATTTTGTGCTATCAGTAAGTACCATCACAGAAGTTAAATGAAGTAATAGTTGGGAAATCCTTGGTAGTTTCAGTTTGCAAATGGAATTCCATTCCTGCCCATTTGACATACTGTAGATTCAATTTTGAGCCAATTTAATTTCATCTTATTTTTCAGGCCTGCTATCGATCTGATTCAAATAGTTGAACGTGTAGACTATACTGTGAAGAGGTGAGGCAACTGTGGATTACAAAGACATTTGCCTGACCGCCCTCGGCCCAGTAATAGAGTTGTTTTTTTAATTTCGGCACGGTCAGTGTTGCAAAATTGTTTGCAATTACTTTCAGTTTCACTAATAGTCGAACGTGTACAATTTTCAGTTTGTGCTGTTTCAGTTTGCAAACTGTCTTGCACTCCTACCCATCTAACCCAATTGTTACTTTCTTCATATTATTTTTTAGGCCCGTGATCATGCAGACTCTATTGTGAAGGGGCGAGACAACTGTTTATTTTGAAATTGTGAAGGACCGATTAGGCGAACCAGAGAGGGGGAGAGTGAATGGGAGCCGATAAAAATTCTTCTCGAAGGTGATGGGAACTCCAACAAGACGAACACGGCTTCCGAAACACTTCTCCGACTCAACTACCCAAGTTGGTCAAGACAACGTAGCCACTGGAGTGCTGCTGGTCCTAGGAACCAACAACTAAACCAAACACAACGCACAGCGGAAAACTGAGCAGCCTGCTGTCTGTGCCACACCGGTCAGACCGATGGCTCCTGCCGGTCAGTCCGATGGCACCGGTCAGACCGGTGGACTCTGCCGGTCAGGCCGGTGGCAAACAGCAGAAGCACAACAACGTTCCAGGAAGCCTCAGTGACTCCTCTAGGCCCTGGAACAAAAACCACCACCAAAACACAACCTGCAAGGAAGGAAAACCCATCACAAAACCTAGCAAACCAAATCCAAACAAGCCAAGAACTGACCAGCAGGACCACGGGACACAACCACACGAACACAGCAGTTCCCCGAGACAAAAACCCACCAGGGGCTTGAACCGGTCAGACCGGTCAAGAGCACCGGTCAGACCGGTCACGCCTGGGCAGCTCGGGATGAACAGCGCCCGCGGGTCAACTCCTTCAAATCCAACTCCTGATATCCCGATTCGCTCCACGGATTCGCACAAGACTTTGGGGATAGTAGGAACACCTCATGGGCACTCCATAGCCAAGTTATGGTCCACCAAAACTCGTTGAATCAAGAGGAATCGAAGGATTTCCGCCAAGAACACCACTAACCCTAGGACAACGAAAACCCCAAAATTGAGCTCCTTTACTCACGGATTTGGGAGGGGAATCAAAGGGAAAAGAACCACGAGGGGTTCATGCATACATCCCCCACCAAATCCCAAAGAGAAAGGTCTCAAAACCGCCACAAAAAATTCGCCAAGAAAAACCTCTGAAAATCACCAAAAAGGAGAAACGGGAAAGACACATCCAAGCCTTGAGGAACCACGCCGAATCATCTATACATACCAAAGAGGTTCATACAAGGTCTAGCTTGCCGCCCGATCATCCTTCCCTCTCACAAGATCTCACAATGAAGCTCTCACGCTAGTCCTATGAAAAATCCTAAGGAAAATAGGAAGGAAATAGGAAAACCAAATGAGCTAGGGTTCCAAGAGATGGCTGCCATCCTCTCACCACTTGGGTTATATGGAGGCAACCCAAAGACGAAAATACCCTTACTAGCTAACTAGGGATACATGCCCCTCAAGGGCGAATTCAAAAATCTTTGTCTTCGCTCCATCGGACGGATGCCCAGCGACCACAAACTTGCTTAGCCTCGACGCAAGCCTTGCGATCCCGACGTGTGTCCTCCGCTTCGAAGATTCCGGACTGCGTCGTCGCACACCGGTCAGACCGGTGCTCCTCACCGGTCAGACCGGTACCCACCGGTCAGACCGGTCTGGAGCTGCTGCACCTCCGTCTTCGGTTCTTCGGTCTTGGCTTTGTGGATCAACCAAGGAACCCAGTGGTTTTCTGGTGAACCACCGGAAACCCCGCGAACTCGGTGTAGCCTCCGCCAATCACCACTCATGACTCGGCTCCCACGTAGTCCCGGCTCGACCTTGGTTTTGAGGCTCAACCAAGAAACCGTCCATGACTTCATCTTGCCGTTCTTGCCACCATGCAGCCCGCACTTGACCCTGCTGGCCACCGGGTCCCTCGAACCAAGCCTACTTGTCTTCTCCACACCTGGAGGCCTCACCGGCAATGACCTTTCACGCTTGTTCTTCACCTGCACCAACACCAGTCAAGCCGCAACCTGCACCTGCAATACTTAGCCAAGAATCAGTCCACACCACGTTGTCAATCACTCATCACACCAGGAAGCGACCATCCACCGGTCCTCGAACCACACATGGCTCTCAAATTGTTGAACCTGAAGCTGAATTTCCAAGTAGTCGAACCCCCTTTCTTTCTCTTTGAATTGTCCCCGTGCTGAGTTTCTTCATCTTATTTTCACGAATCTTCTCCATGTTTTGTTTAACCTTTTTTGCTTATACATGTACTATTGCTTTAATGGAACTATCCGGATCTAGACGGTCTACGGTGCCTTTTATAGATCTGATAAACACAAAGGTGATTATACATTCGAACATGGGGTTGGTCATGAATTATATTCTGTCACTATGACATTCCAATGCAATGCAGTTACACAAATCCCACAGCATGACATACCGTAATTCAGTATTGTAATTACCTATCAAACATCAAGAAGTGTGCTCAATTTCAACCCGTTCTTATGATATGATGTCTGAAATTAAGAACTACAATATTGTATTTGCATGACATACCGTAATTCGTATTGTGATTTATTTGCACCACTTAAATATTATACAATTTTATTACATTATATTCGGATACCCGTAGCAACGCACGGACATGTTCCTAGTCTTACAAAGATGCAAAACTATGCATCAATATACAAAGATGGCTACTCTATGAATTCAAACATGCATGCTATACATCAAAGTAAAAATGTATGATACATATGCTACAAAGTGAGCTCCCAAAGACCAATTCAAAAAGGACAACACACATGAAGCTCTCCCCGTAAACGAGCAAAGGTAGCTTGGTCAAGTAGTTTTGTGAATATGTCGGCTTTTTGGTCTTGGTTAGGTACATGGCTCAACACTATGGTTCCCTTCTCAGCACTATCCCTCAGAAAGTGGTACGTCACTTCGATGTGTTTTGTTCTGGAATGGAGCACTAGATTTTTGGCAACGCTTATGGCACTGGTGCTATCACAAAGAAGTGGGATCTGAGTGCACTCCTCACCAAAATCTCTCATGGTATAGGAAATTCGAAGCAGCTGGGAACAACAACTAGCGGCTGCAACATACTCAGCTTCTGTGGTAGACTGAGCTACACTCGACTGTTTACGGGAAGACCAAGAGACCAAAGAGGAAACAAGAAACTGACAAGAACCAGAGGTAGACTTGCGCTCCACACGACACCCAGCAAAATCAACATCAGAGAATCCGTGAAGTGTGAGTGTCGAGGAGGCAGAATACCAAAGACCAAACTCAGGAGAGTACTACAAATACCTGAAAATCCTCTTGACCGCCTGCCGTTGTGAAGTCCTCAGGGAAGCCTGAAAACGAGCGCACAGACACACACTGAACTGTATGCCTGGCCTCGTCGCCGTCAAGTAGAGGAGGTAGCCGATCATGCTCTGGTATTCCTTCTGGTTCACGGGTTCACCATCCTCGTCGACATCCAAAGTTGTTGTCGTACTCATCGTTGTTGACATGGGCTTCGCATCACTCATGTTGATCTTCCTCAACACGCCTTGGTCTACTTGCTCTGGTGCATAAAGGTCCTATCCTTAAACTGGTTGATTTGGAGCCCTAAGAAAAACTGCAGCTCACCCATCATAGACATCTCAAATTCCCTGCTCATGTCATCTGCAAACTTAGCAACAAGAGCGTGAGAAGAGCCACCAAAGAAAATGTCATCCACGTAAATCTGTACAATCAACAGGTCATTTTCATGCTTAAGGAGAAATAGGGTCTTATCAAATGTGCCCATCACAAACCCTTTACTCAGCAAAAACCCAATCAACGTGCCATACCAAGCCCTCGCCACCTGTTTCAACCCATAGAGCGCCCTCTGAAGTTTATACAAACGGTGGGGGTATCCCTCACTCTCAAACCCCGGTGGTTGATTCACATACACTTCTTCCTCTATCACCCCATTCAAGAAAGCAGTCTTCACATCCATCTGGAACAACATGGACCCTTTAGCCACGGCAAAGGCTAGAAGAATCCGAATCACCTCCAGACGGGCCAAAGGAGCAAATGTCTCCTCATAATCTATACCCTCTTTCTTGTTAAACCCCTGAGCCACCAACCTCAATTTGTTTCTCACAAGCATCCCATTCTCACCTTCCTTGTTCTTCCACACCCACTTGGTACCTTTAGGATGGCAATTTGGTAGTGGATCGACTAACACTCAACCTTGGTTTCTCTCAAAGTTTTCCAACTCCTCATGCATGGAATTCACCAAGTTTGCATCAGAATGTGCGTGTCCAATATCCTTTTGCTCGAAAGAGGCAACAAATGCGGAGTGAGACCGTGTAGTTCTCTCGTTCATGTCACCTATGATCTTCGAAGGGGGGTGATCCACTTGTACACGCCTAGGAGCCTCTCGCCTGGAGACTACCTCCCCCTCCACATCAGCTTCCACCCTTGCTTGCAGTACATGTTGATGCATCGTAGTCGAAGTAGAAGGCCCGCCATCAACTATCATCATGGTTGTGGAAGTAGTAGGTACACGATCCTCGCCATCACCATCACCATCACCATCTTCTTCTTCCTCCTCAAAGAGAGTCTCAGCCATCTCCTCATCAACTGCACAATCAAAGCCAAGAGATCTACATGGCACTGTCTTGTCGAAGGTCACCTCGCAAGTCTCCATGATTTTGTTAGTCTCAAGATTAAGAACCCTATATGCTCTAGAATGGTTTGCATATCCAAAGAAAATACCATCACTAGATCTAGCCTCAAACTTATCAAGCGTTCCCTTCTTGAGAATAAAACACTTGCAACCAAAGACTCGGAAATGACTCTCCTTAGGAGCTCTACCATGCATGAGCTCACAACATGTTTTCTTCTTGAACACTCGAAGGAAGATCCTGTTCGACACATAGCACGCGGTGCTCACCGCCTCATCCCAATACCTCCTACGAGTCCTATGCTCATCGAGCATCGTCCTAGCCATCTCACACAACGTCTGGTTCTTCCTTTCCACAACTCCATTCTGAGGGGGCACATAAGGAGTCGAGTACTGATGCTCAAGAACAAGATCCCAGCAAAAGGAATCAAAACGAGAGTTCCTGAACTCAGAGCTATTATCACTGCGGATTGCTCGAATAGTGTTCCCATGCCTCTCATTTTTCAACCTCACGATAAAGTCTCGAACAAAACCGAAAGTCTCACTCTTATCCTCCAACAAAAACACCCAGGCATAGTGAGAATAGTCGTCCACCACAACTAGGACATACCACTTCCCACCCACCGAGCGAACTCGCGCTGGCCCAACAAGGTCCATATGCAATAGCACTGTCGGACGCTCTGTCATGACAGCTATCAGTGGTGGATGAGAAGCAGCGACCATCTTACATTGCCTACAAGGCGCACAAACTAACTCCTTCTCAAACCTGAACCTCGGCAATCCTCGGACCAAATCGAGACCACTCAAGCGGGGAAGCAAATCAAAGCTCAAGTGTCCCAACCTCCTATGCCACTTCCACAAATCAGAAGAACTAGCCACTAAACACCGTGCGGGACCATCGGACTGAGAGAAATCAGCTCGAAAGATCCGACCCTTGGGGACGACCGTACAGACAAGGTCGCCTCGAGAATCAAGCACCTGAGACTCACCCAACTTAAACCGAACCTCAAACCCCTCATCAAGCAGCTGAGATACAGAAAGCAAATTGAACCCCAGCGACTTGACAAGAGCAACACGCCTCAGAGACACCTTCCTGCTTACCTTTACCATTCCTTCACTAAGAACTCGTCCCTTACCATTACCCCCAAAAGTGATGTACTCCCTGGTACTCACTAGGGTGAGGCTTGTGAACCACCCCTGTCTCCGATCATGTGTCGTGAACAACCGGAGTCCAACAGCCAAACGATCCTCAAGCCACCCACCTGCAAATCAAAAACAGGGACGAAAGTGAGCAAGCGACTCAACACTGGGGTTAGTACAAAAGGAGTCAAACTAGTGTCGAGCCATTTGCTCAAAAGAGGGGTCAGCAACATCCATCCTACCATATCCACCAAAGCTACGACCCCTACCAAACTAAACCACCTCACGTCTCGCTGGAGGAGTACGACCACCACGAAAGGAAGAGCATGGCCGGTACCTCCTCTGAGGGTCAAAGCTGCGACAACCTCTCCCATCCTCATATTGACCATGAGATGGAGAGCGTCCAACAAACAACCCATGACCAGACTCAAACTGTCTACCACCTGTACCATGACCTCGAAACCCAAAACCATCACCTCTCTGGGGTGCACCGGTCTGACCGGTGCCCCTGACCGGTCTGACCGGTGGCTCCCTGGCAGCACCCCGATCCTGATCAGCAACTCTCTTACCTCCCCAAGCTGATATAGACCTCACCATAGCCTGTCCCCTAGGTAGTGGCATACGAGGCTCAGAAACACCACGAGAAGGGTGGTACATGTCCTTGTTCACCCACTCCTTAGCCAACCTCTCATCCCTCTTCCTCTTGTAGCAAAACTCACTAACGTGACCTTCTTTCTCACAATACTCACAAAGGAATCAGACCTGTTTTGGCTTCGGCAGTGGGTTCTCAATGGGTTTCTCTTCCTCTTTCTTCTCACCCTTCCCCTCAAACACATTCCTAAGGGTACTCACAAATTTCACTAGTTTCTGGAAGTTGTCTATTTTGTGGGGGAACACGGGTGGATCCGGAGTGGTGTCAAACTTGTTCAGTAGGTGATTAGGCTTGGGTGCATATTTGTTTGTGGGTGTAGTTTGTGGTGGCACTGGGATATCACCAATCTTTCCCTCACTCTCACCACTGCACTGTCTAATTTTATCCGACCCCAAAGCCTTGCCATCAAAGCGCTTAAACGCTGCCATCATCACACTCAACTCAGGCTCATGACCCGACAACCAACTCATCATTTTTCTCAACTCATCTTTCTCATCCTGCAAGCGATCAGCATAATGTGCAAGTTCCATATTTTTCAAAGCATGCAATTCACATGTAGAACAAGTAGTAGGAATGGGAGCTTTCAACTCAGCACAATCCTAGCATGTGAATCATCCAATTTAGCATGCAACACAGGACAAGATTTGCAAGCACCAAGCAAACTGGATCTAGCTTTCAACTTATCCAACTCAACCCTAGCCACATCTAGTTCCTCAACTGTGAGGGCATGCTTCTCTTTGAGAGCAGTAAAGTCAGACAGGAAAATAGAGCAATCACTACAATCAACCTCATCAGTAACAACAGGAGTAGATTTCAAAGCATCCACAACAAGCATATCATCAAGATGCCTAGCCTCTAACTCAGCCACTTTCTCTCTAGCTTCCTCAAGCGAGGCCCTAAGCTCTTTTCTCATCTTCATAGCATCTCTAAGCACACTATCATGATTACCTAGCAATTCATTCAGTGTAGCATTCTCCTCAAGCAAAGAGTCAATGGTGGGTGGTAGTACCTCATCCTTGGAGTCAGAGTCCGAGTCGTCCTTGTTGCTCTTCTTGCTACCCGAACTATGTGCCATGCCGCAGAAGCCGCTTGCCGTCATGAAACTCAACCCGTTGAAGTTCTTGCTCGAGTGCTTCTTGCTCTTGTGCCTCCCACGGTCTTCATCTTCACTGCTCGAGCTTGATGTGGTGTAGCAGGAAGAAGATTTGTCCACGTCGCTCGCACTGGCCACCATCGCTCTCGACTTATTCTTGTGGTAGCCACCCTTCTTCTTGCCCTTGTACTCGTCCCGGCTCTTGTGCTTGGAGTGGTGGTTCCGGGTTCGGTGCTTGTGCTCGTCCTGCTTGTACTCGTTCTTTGGGCGATGCTTGTACTCGGGCTTCTTGTACTCGATCTTGTTCTCATCTCCCTCGGGACACTCGGTGAAGAAGTCCCATGCTTCCCACATTTGTAGCACGTCCCCGAGTTCCTCCTGAAGTTCTTCCTGTTCTTGTTCTGGTGCCCGAACCGCTGGGTCCGCAAAGCAAGATCATCCAACGCCTCGAACTCCCCATCTGGCAAAGAAACAAGAGCAGACAGAGAGAACATCCTAGAAGAGTGATTAGAGTTAGTTCTCGGTCAAGAAACAAGAGCAAGGCTATCATCAGCAGGGCCCTTGCCCTTCTTGGCCCTCAAGTCATGGTCCACCTCGGACGACTTGAGCTTAGAGAACAACTCGTCCACCGTCTGGGTCTCATACACACTGGACTCCTGAATAGCCTCAACCTTAGCTCCCCATACATCAAGATCCAGCGCGTGTAAGAGCTTGATAGCTCTATCATGATCATCGTATGGAAGCTCGGTGATGTTGGCTCTCATGTTGTTCACAATCAGCGTGAAGCGCTCAAACATGGCATTCATAGACTCTCCGGGGAGATGAGTGAAGTTCTCGTACTCTCTCTGGTAGGTCACAAAGCGACGCGCCTTTACTTGACTGTTCCCACCATGGGCATTTCTCAGCTGGGTCCATATCCAACTTGCCAACTTCTCTCCATACACCCCACTGAATTCGGATGCATAGAGAGCACGATAGAGGTAGTCCACGACCTTGTTGTTGACATCGAACATATCCCTAGTCTCGGGCAAAAGGAAAGACTCCGGTATGACATAGTTCTCGTCAACCGTGACATCCCATATCAACAGACCCTTTCCTCGCATGAACGCGCCCATCTGAGCTTCACACATCTGGTAGTTCTTCCCATCGAAGTGGGGCGGACCCGAACCCTTCCCATAGTCCACCATCTTCGAATCTCAACCGGTCACGGTCTCAATGACTCGTATCTAGCTCTGATACCAATTGAAGGACCAGAATGGTGACCAAGGAGGGGGGAGTAAATGGGAGCCGATAAAATTTCTTCTCTGAAGAGCAAACTCGGCCTATGATCCCAAACGCAACTCCGGAATCCTCGACACCTCACTAGCCAAATCCACGTAGCCACTGGAGTGCTACTGGACCTAGGAGCAAGCCACACACCTCAGCTACTCGAACACGCAGCGGAACACAAACTTGAGCAACAACCTACTGCCACCGGTCAGACCGGTCCCTAGCACCGGTCAGACCGGTCCAAAGCAACCTTCTTTGAATTCTCTCAAATTTTCCCAGCAAACCTAGATGGCAATTCTAGGATGTGGAGCAACAGGGAGAAATCTAGAAGTCTGCCTGGCAAGAGAAAACACCCTAAACCTCGAGCACACTGAAAACGCTCCACAACCAAACCTACTCCAGAAGCACTCTGCGAACAAGTAGCACAACCAACAGCAGCAAAGAGGATTTCCCCATAGGAAGCCCTACACCGGTCTGACCAGTCTTCTGCACCGGTCTAGCTAAGAAACTCTCTACTGCAAGAACTCGATCTCCAAAGGCCAAAACTGTACAAGACTTAAACTGCAGCAAGCCAAGATCACGACCAACACTCCAGAGAAGAACTCCCTGAGAAACATCCACAGCAGGCCGCACTAGTCTGACCGGTGGAGTGCACCGCTCTGACCAGTCACGCCTGGGCTGCTCGGGATGAACTCCACCCGTGAGTCAAACCCCAAATTCTGATGCCTCGATCTCTTTATTCGCTCCACGGATTGAAGTAAAACTTTGGGGATAGGTGTATCACCTCATGGACAAGCCATGCCTAAGAGATCGGCTCCAAAGATCCACTCAATCAATAGGAATCGAAAGATGAACACCAAGAACTCCTTTTCCCAGAACCAAAAGAAAACCCCAAATTTGAGCACCCGAACCTACGGATTTAGAGGGGGAATCACAAGGAAAAGAACCACAAGGGGATCATGTATACATCCCACCACAAATCCACAAAGGGGAGGCCTCAAATCAACCACAAGAAAATCACCAAGAAAAGGCTCCTAAAAACCACAAAAAAGGAAAACGGGAATCACCACCACAAGAGCTAGAGGAATCACGCCTAACCTTCTATACATCAAAGGAAAGATTCATACAAGGTCTAGCTTGCCTCCCTAGCAGCCATCCCTCTCTCAAGATCTATCATGAAGCTCTCAAGCTAGTCCTAGAGAAAATAGGTAGCTAAAAAGAGAAAATACAAAGAGCAAATGAAAACCCTAAAGCCCAAGAGATGGCAGCCACAACCCTTCCACCAAGTTTATATATGAGGTCCTCCGGTGCGGGTAAATGACTAGAATGCCCTCTAGGCGATACAACTCCTTGAAGGGCATATTTGGAAACTTGATAGCCTTTCCATCGGACTGAAGCCCAGCAACCGCACCTCGCGTAGCCTCGACTCCAAGCCTGCGATCCCGACGCATGTCCGCCGCTTCGAGCCACCCGACACTCCTCGTCCTCCACCGGTCAGACCGGTGCTCGCCCACCGGTCAGACCGGTCCCGTGCAGACTTGAGTCGCCGACTGCTCAGACTTGGCTTTGAGGATGAACCAAGGAACCTAGTGGTTTTCTGGTGAACCACTGCAAACCCCTTGAGCCTAGTGCAGTCTCCACGCCGAGCTCCTCGACTTGGCCGCCACGTCCACTCCGGCTTGATTTTGGCTTTGGATCAACCAACGAACCCGCTATCATCTGACTTCGACTTGCTCTTCTCGCACCATGTGACTCGCACTTGATCCCGTCTGGCCACCGAGTCCCTCGAACCAAGCCTACTTGTCCCTGAGACCAATCACACTTGTTCTTCACCTGCACCAACGCAAATCAAGCCATAACCTACATCAATAAGATAGAATAGTCCACACAACATTGTCAATCACTCATCACTAAAGAGTGGCCAACCACTAGCCATCGGACACTCTGGTCCTCACCCCTGCACATATGCAAACTCCCCTTGAGCAAATGCAATCCTTTTCACAACTTCTCCACAACATGAAAAAATCTCACAAAATCTCCACATATTCTTCCTCTTGCATATAAATTCTCCCCCTTGTTGACAATGCATGAATCAAGCTACCATTAAATGTGCACAAAGGCATGTCGAAGCATATAGAATCTACTAAGCTTCTCAAATATACAAAGAGCACAACAAAATGCTACAAATGAGACATAGTGCAAGCAAAGTAGACATGGTGTAGTTAGCACATTGCCATCAAGAAAGTAGAGACATAGATACACGTGACATGGCCAAAAACATTTTAAACAATTTTCACAAAAAGGAATTCATCTCATGAGCAAAGCCCTATCCATGTTCAATTTGAGCAAAAATGAACTAGATCACCCAAAGCTCATACAAGATCACAAGTTCTCATCACAAGATCATAGCAAACACCCATAAGCTGCTATATGTCATGTCAAAGCCACTGAGCCATGTGTCTACTTCTAATTTGAGACTTCTCATGGTAGACATCATCCAACGGTTTAGCACCCAAGATATGTACATAAAATCATAAAGACATGATTATAAGCACATTTTCAAGCATAAGGCAATTCATAGACCAAATTCATTTTGAAGTTTAAGCATGGTACATGAAATGCCTTCGCGGCAGAAAGAAGCTTATGCTCCTCCACAAGTGAACCTATGGGCTAAACATTCACCATGACAAATGGGTCTCTGACCCCAAGCAAAAAGAGCATGATATTCGAGCACAAGCTAAGCATGATATTGACATTTGAGCACAAATTGAGCATGAAAGATTATCTACTCATGAGTGAAGCATTTTAGCATTTTCACAAAGAAAGCTATCTCATCATGAATATATGGCAATACAATCAAGGGCATAGCATTCACATCACCATTCCCAAAGCATACACATATCTCACATATAGCACATCATGGTGATCAAAGTTTATAAGAGAAGCTCATTCTAACAAATATGATACAAAGATGGCTATCCTACCATGTTTTGCTACAAAATGAAAATGCATGCATGAAATGCCACAAATGATACATATATCACATATATACATGAGAAGCTCCAAGATCCAGTTAAAAAGGAAAACACACTCCAAGTTCACCTCGCAAGCGTGTGAAGGTAACTTGGTCAAGTGGTTTAGTGAATATGTCGGCTAGCTAATCTTGGGTAGGTACATAGGATAAAGAAATGTTCCCTTTCTCAACATTGTCACTTCGATGTGTTTAGTCTTGGAGTGAAGGACTGGGTTTTTGGCTACACTTATGGCATTGGTGCTGTCACAAAAGAGTGGAACCTGGGAGCACTCCTCACCAAAGTCGCTCATAGTGTAGGTCATCCATAGGAGCTGGGAACAACAACTGGTTGTCGCAACATACTCGACCTCTGTAGTGGACTGGGCTACACTGGATTGCTTGCGAGATGACCAAGAGACCAAAGAAGAACCAAGAAACTGGCAACAACCCGAGGTAGACTTGCAATCCAAACGACACCCAGCAAAATCAGTATCGGAGTATCCATGAAGTCTCAGTGTCGAGGAGGCAGAATACCAAAGACCAAACTCAGGAGTGTAGTTCATGTACCTAAAAATCCTCTTGACGGTCTGCCGATGTGAAGTCCTCAATGAAGCCTGAAAACGAGTGCACAGACACACACTGAACTGTATGTCCGGCCTCGTCACCAATAAGTAGAGGAGGGAGCCGATCATGCTCCTATACTCCTTCTGGTCCACGAGTCCGCCATCTTCATCCACATCCAAAGCCGTAGTGGTACTCATCGGTGTCATCAGCGGCTTGGAGTCGTTCATGCCAAATTTCTTCAACATGTCCTTGGTGTACTTAGCCTGATGTACAAACGTCCCGTCCTTGCACTGCTTGATCTGGAGCCCTAGGAAAAACTGCAGCTCGCCCATCATAGACATCTCAAATTCCGTGCTCATGTCATCTGCAAATTTGGCAACAAGGTCATGAGAAGAGCCACCAAAGATTATGTCATCCACGTAAATCTGAACAATCAACAAGTAATTTCCATGCTTAAGGAGAAACAGGGTCTTATCTATTGTGCCCATCAAAAACCCCTTACTCAGCAAAAAGCCTCCCAACCTACCATACCAAGCCCTCGGTGCATGTTTCAACCCACAAAATGCTCTCTAGAGTTTGTATACACGGTGTGGGTATCTCTCACTCTCAAACCCCGGGTTTGCCTCACATACACTTCTTCCTCTATCACCCCATTGAAGAAAGTAGTCTTCACATCCATCTGGAACAACTTGAACCCTTTAGCCACGACAAAGGCTAGAAGGATCCTAATCGCCTCCAGACGGGCCACAGGAGCAAATGTCTCGTCATAATCTATACCCTCTTTCTGGTTGAACCCCTGAGCCACCAACCTCAACTTGTTCCTCAGAACCATCCCATTCTCACCTTCCTTGTTCTTCCACACCCACTTGGTACCTATAGGACGGCAATTTTGCGGTGGATCAACTAACACCCAGACCTAGTTTCTCTCAAAATTCTCCAACTCCTCATGCATGAAATTCACCCAGTTTGCAACAGAAAGTGCGTGTCGAATATCTTTGGGCTCAAACGAGGCAACAAATCCAGAGTGAGCAAAGTGAGAAGTATTTCGTGACGTCGACCGTGTAGTGCGCTCATGAAGGTCACCTATGATCGTCGATGTTGGGCGATCCACCTGTACACGCTAGGGAGCCTCTCGCCTGGACACAATCTGCCCCTCATCAGCAGCCTCCACTCGAACAACCTCAGACGTAGTAGGCGTAGGGGATGGACTATCCTCGATTGTCATCGTCGTAGTGGAAGTAGCATGTACACAACCAGCCGTGGGAGCATCACCACCATCATCATCTTCATCTCCATCTCCATCCTTCTCATCCTCAAAGATCTTCTCACCAACTTCCTCGTCACCTACACACTCAAAGACAGAAGAGCTACATGGTTGTGTCTCGTCGAATGTTACCTCGCAAGTCTCCATGATTTGGTTAGTGTCCAGATTGAGCACATGATATGCTCTAGAGTGAATAGCGTAATCGAGAAAAATACCATCCGAACACCTAGCCTCAAACTTATCTAGCTTGCCCTTCTTCAGAATAAAGCACTTGCAACCAAAGGCTCTAAAATGACTCAGCTTGGGTTTTCGCCCATGCATCAGCTCATACGAAGTCCTCTTCTTGAAAGCAAGAATGAAAATGTCATTCAACACATAGCAAGCGGTATTGACCGCCTTGGCCCAAAAATGCCTAGGAGTCCTATGCTCATCAAGCATCGTCCTGGCCATCTCACGAAGGGTCCGGTTCTTCCTCTCCACTACGCCATTCTAGCAAGCGACGTATGGAGAAGAATAGTGATGGTCGAGACCAAGATCAATACAAAAGGCATCAAAATGAGGGATCCTGAACTCCGTGCCATTGTCACTGCGTATAGCTCGAATGGCATCCCCATGTCTCTCATTCTTCAACCTCAAGATCATGTCTCGAACAAAGCCAAATGTCTCGCTCTTATCCTCCAAAAAGAAAACCCAAGAGTACCGCGAGAAATCATCAACCACTACCAACACATACCACTTCCCACCCACAAAGCGAACATGAGCTGACCTAACCAAATCCATGTGCAACAACTCACAAGGTCGCTCGGTCATGACCGCTGTTAGAGGGGCGTGATAAGCGGCAACCATCTTTCCATGCCGACACGGAGCACAAACCAAGTCCTTCTCGAATTTCAAATTTGGCAATCCTCGGACCAGGTCTAGGCCACTCAAGCGGGAAAGCAACTCAAAGCTCAATTGTCCTAGCCTCCTATGCCACTTCCAAAGCTCAGCCAAAATGCCAGCAACAAAGCATCGATGAGGACCAACAGACTGGGAAAAGTCGGCACGAAAGATTTGACCCTCGGGGATGATCGTACATACAAGATCGCCTCGAGAATCAAGCACACAAGAAGCGCCCAACTTAAAACGAACCTCAAAACCCTCGTCAAGCAAATGGGATATTGACAACAGGTTAAAACCAAGTGACTTGACCAAAGCCACGCTGTTCAAGGTCACCTTGCTACTCACCTTCACCATACCTTCCGCAAGCACTCGTCCTCTCCCATTGTCCCCGAAAGTGATGTACTCCCTCGTACTCACCGGGGTGAGGCTGGAGTACAACTCACGATCTCCGGTCATGTGGCGCGAATAACCGGAGTCGATCAACCAAAAGTTCTCCATGCCTCCCACCTGCAAATAAAAAATGAGGACGAGAATGAGCAAGCGACTCAACACTAGGGTTAATATAGAAAGAGTCCAACCAGTGTCGAGCCATTTGCTCAAAAGAACGGTTAGCAAAATCCATCCTATCAAAACCTCTAGGCGGAGCCCTCTAACGCCTACCACCAAAGAACCTGTCACATCTCACTGGAGGGGAACACGTACCACGAGGGGGAAAACGTGGCTCGTAGTCCCTCTAAGAACAAAAACTGTGATCGTGCCTCCGAAACTCGTAACGGTCATGAGCAGGAGCACGTCCAACAAACTCATGACGCCCAAATCCAACACACCCATCTCTCTGAGGAAATCCACCACCACCCCGAGTAGGAACTATACGCACAAACCCATCACCTCGAAGCAGAGACACTATACGAGGCTCAGGCACACCATGAGAAGGGTGGTACCTGTCCTTGTTGGCCATCTCCCTAGAAAACTCCCATCCCTTCTCCTCCTGAAGCAAAACTCATCCTTATGACCATCCCTCCCAGAATACTCACAATGGAAGCAGACTAGTTTTGGCTTAGGCTGTGGTTTCTCTATGGGCTTCTCAACAGCTTTCTCTCCTGGCTCCCCCCCAAACACATTCCCAAGGGTTCTCACAAACTTCACCGGTTTGTGGTAGTTTTCTGTCTTATGGGGAAACACCTGTGGATCTGGGGTTGTGTCTAGCTTGTTTCTGAGGTGGTTTGGCTTGGGTGCAAATTTGTTCATGGGTGTAGTGTGTGGTGGAATACGAATGTCCCCAACTTTCTCTTCTCCCTCACCACTCTTCTCACCACACTTCCAAAACCCCAAAGCCTGACCATCAAACCTCTTAAACTCAGCCAACATCAAACTCAACTAAGGTTCATGCCCAGACAACCAACTCATCAATTTCCTCAACTCATCATTCTCATCCTGCTAGCGATCAACATAATGTGCAAGTTCCATATTTTTCACCGCATGCATTTCACAGGTAGAGCATGACGTAGGAATAGGAGCTTTCAAAGCAGCCTCAAGAGAAACTATCCTATCTTGAGATTCATCTAGCCTAGCATGTAACACAGGACAAGAAGTGCAAGCACCTAGTAAAGCAGGTCTAGATTTCATCTCATCAAGCTCAATCCTAAGCACACCTAGTTCCTCAAGAGTTGAGGCATGCTTCTCCTTGAGAGCATTCAAGTCAGCCAGGAAAACTTTGCAATTACCACAATCAACATCAACAGAAACAACATGAGCAGCTTTCAAAGAGTCTATTTCAGTTCTAGCATCAACAAGCAAAGACTCAAGCTCAACTATCTTGTCCTTAGCATCACCTAGCAAAGACCGAAATTCCCTCTTCTGCTTGTTGGTCTTTCTAAGCATATCATCCTAGTTATCAAGCAACTCATTCAGCCTAGCATTCTCCTCTAGCAAGAAGTTGGGGTCCTGACGTACTTCATCCTTGGAGTCGGAGTTCGAATCCGAGCTATGCTTCCCGTCCTTCTTGGAGTTGTGCGCCATGCCACAGAAACTGCCTTGCACGACGAAGCTGAGGCCGGTGAAGTTCTTGCTCGTGTGCCGCTTGTCCTTGCGTCAATCTTGCTCTTCCTTGCTACTCTAGTTGGATAAGGAGTCACTTGAAGTGGAGTCGATGCCGCTCGCTCCAGCAACCATCGCTCGAGCCGTCTTCTTCTTGTACCCGCTGCTCTTCCTTGGCCTTCTCTCACCCTTGTCCTTGCTCTTGTCCTTGTAGTCGTTCCGGGAGCGGTGCTTGTTGTTATTGTGCTTGGGCTAGCCCTTGTAGTTGTTCTTGATCTCCATGGCTTCCGGACACTCGGTGATGAAATGCCCGTGCTTCCCGCACCGATAGCACATCCCCGAGCTCCTCCTCGCATTCTTGTGATTCTCGTACATTCGTCCAAACCTCTTGCTCAACAAGGTGAGATCTTCCTCGTTCAGCACCTCAAAGTCTTCATCTGAAATGGACACAAGACAAGACAAATAAAACTGCGTGGCAGCAGGGTTAGCGTTAGTCCTCGATCCTGAGACAAGAGCCAAACTATGAGGATCAGAGGGGCTCTTGCTCTTGGCTCTCAAGCCACGATCAACCTCCGAAGACTTTAGCTTAGAAAACAACTCGTCCACCGTCAGGGTCTCATACACACCCGACTCCAAGATGGCCTCGACCTTGGCACTCCACACAGATCTGTCAAGTGAGTGCAAGAGCTTGATAGCTCTATCATGATCCGTGTAAGGAAGCACTAGCACATTGGCCCTCATGTTGTTCACAATACAGGTGAAGCGCTGGAACATCACATCAATCGACTCACCGGGGAGATGAGTGAAGTTCTCGTACTCTCTCCGGTGAGTAGCAAACAAACGAGCATGCACCTGAGTGTTCCCAACATGAGCATTCTTAAGCTTCAACCAAATCTTTCTGGCCACATCCTCTCCGTACACTCGATCAAACTCTGAGGCACAAAGAGCATGGAACAAGTAATCCATAGCCTTGCTGTTGGCCTCAAACATGTCCCGTGAACCTGGAAGAAGGAAACTATTGGGAATGACATAGTTTGGATTTTGCGTCACTTCCCAGATCAGTGTTCCTTTTCCTCACAAAAACACGCCCATGCGCCTCTCCCACATCTGGTAAATCTTGCCATCGAAGTTCGGAGGACCCGACCCCTTACCGTAGTCGACCATCTTTGGATCTTAGACTGGTTAGAATCATGAAGATCCGTAACCGGCTCTGATACCACTTGAAGGACTGAATAGGCGTCCAGAGAGGGGGGGGGGAGTGAATGGGAGCCGATAAATATTCTTCTCGAAGGATGAAATCAGCCTATACCCTGATTGCCACAACGATCACTCGCACACACCAAAGGAGCTCTAGACTAGGCACACACAAGCCTACAATAGAGACAAGCCACAAATCAAAGAGCGAAAGTACTAGACAAGAATCAAAGCGCTTAGCCAAATCTGCGAAGGCTAGGCGCGGACCATCCGGCTGGTATGGGCGGACCGTCCGCAAGGCTTGGGCGGACTGTCCGCAAGGTCACCCCGGACCGTCCGAAAAATGCAATAGAACCACCAAAGATGCACCCCGAAAAATCAGACGATCCACGAGGGACCTGCAGACTGTCCGGCCTGTCACGGACCGCCCGGCACTCAAGTACGAACCGTCTGCAAAATCTTTGCAACCAAAAACTCCAGAACCAACGGATCGAAACACAGGCACGGAAGAACTCACAAAGAACACGATGAATAGCCGCATTGCAAGCCACACAAGTACTGTCCACAAGGCTTGCACGGACTGTCCGCAAGGCTTGCACGGACTGTCTGCCAGGCGCAGACAGAAGAAGAAACAGGGCACTTCGCGAAGTCAGCTCTCTAAAGCCATCACCGGATCTCCCAAACCGCTTGAGCTCTTGAGACAAGATTGGGGGAGATGTGAAGCGTCATAAAGTGACGCTATACCCCAAAAATCTTGACCTCTAACTCACTAAACCGACGGAAATTGTGGATCACATTAAACCACCTCCATGAATTCGGGTTCCTCCAAGAACTCGCAAATTGAATGGTTTTCCCGGTGTTTGAGCGGTCAAGATCATACCCAAAGATGCACAAGGCATCCACCCATGATCCCCACAAAGAAATCTGAGGATAAACACCCTCAAATCGATGAATCAAGTGAAGAATGAAAGCAACCAAAAATAGCTCCGAAAATGACACGAAAATCACAAAGAGCTAAGAGAGGGAAGGAATCACAATGCCGAAAGCTTTCATACATCCAGAGGTCAGAGTTTATGCAAGAATCTAGCCAAGGGGAAATACTAGGAAAAGAAGCAGTCCAGAGCGGATTGACCCTAGCCATCCTCCTCTACCTTCTATTTATACAGTCTTCTGGAGGTGGCAAATGACCCAACTACCCCTATTGCATAAATGCTCAGGGGCATTTTGGTCCAAGTCAAGCATATTCTCATCGAGCGGACACGCTTCCACCACAGACTTGCTTAGCCTCGACACAAGCCCCGCGATAATGCCACGTGCCCCCCGTATCGAAGCTTCCTGACACTCCTGGATCACTGTCTGTGTCGTGTTAGACCTTCGGCCTTGGTTTTGAGGCCCAAACTAAGAAACCATCCACCGATGGTTTTGTGGGCAAACCACCAAACCCCGCGTGCAAGCTTCGGCCTCGAACTGCTACCTTGCACTGACCCATGTCCATGACTTCAACTTGCCCTTCTTGCACCATGCGGCTCACACTTGACCCGATCGGCCACCGGGTCCATCGAACTAAGCCTACTTGCCTCTCTATCACCCGGAGGCCCCCACAACATAGGCTTTTCACGCTTGTTCTTCACCTGCACCAACACGAGTCAAGCCGCAACCTGCACCTGCAACACTGAGCCAAGTATCAGTCCACACAACATTGTCAATCGCTCATCACTGAGGAGCGACCCACCACTAGTCTTCATTTCAACCACAGAGGCAAAGCATTCTTACTAAGCATATCAAAGCAAACTAAAGCAAACATAATGATGAAAGCAAATAAATATTTTTGGTCTTTTTATTTTTGCAGATTTTTATGGATTTTCATTATAAGAGATTCAGAAAACAAAAGGAGATACAAGTTACCTCAGAATGGGGATCCTCCCCCAAGCTAGCTTCAGGCTCACTGTGGTGGAGGGAAGAAGAACTCCTGACTCGCAAAGTAAGCCCTCTGCTCCACTATCTGTCAATGTTGCGCCTGCTGCATGGCGTCAATCCTATCGGCTACGACTAGTACCATGGTACAAACTGAAGGGATGTCCGGATGGACATCACTTTTGAGCCTGCCCCAGCAAGAATACAAAGAACATAGAGCAAAAGGTAGCTTGTCTTCCTAAGATCAGAATTTTATTGAAACGAAAAACTAAGGATAACTTACCGAATTTACTTGTCGGCGAGGGTTCACTATTTTAAGTCCTTAGAGCTAGACTTTGTTCCAAATTACTTACCTCGGCAATGAGGTAGTTGTTCCTTTTGAAGGAGGAGTCAGCTTCCTATTCACCTTTCTCCACACTTTCTGAATGTCTTGTTGTTTATGGTGTGTAGAAGATGTTTTCTTGGAGTGGGACTGAGATTTCTAATATTGTTTCTGTCCCGCACTCATGCGTTATAGTTCTTCCTTCCAAAAGTTCTTCATGAATGCGATGAGGCTATCCATTTCTTACCGTGGCGTTCCAACCTGTCGAGTTGGAGTGTTGCGAGTCTGTGAATCCTTGATCATTGAACATTGTTCCTTTCTTGGACGGAATTCAAACTTCTCCTCCTTGCCATTAATGTAGACACGGATCAATCCGGCACCAATATCAATTTGTGCATTAGCCGTGCTCAGGAATGATTGCCCAAGTATGAGTGGCACTTCCTTGTCAATCTCCATGTCAAGCACTACAAAGTCAACCGGGATGAAGCAATCCCGAACTTTCACTGGAATGTCCTTGATTATCCCTGCTTGGTACCGGACTGAAGAATCGGCTAACTGCAGCTGCAAAGTGGTTGGGGACAAATCTGTGTAATTAAGTCGATCAAAGACTACCTTGGGCATGACGTTGACGCTGGCCCCTAGGTCACAGAGAGCATGGTCGAAACGTTGTGTCCCAATCATACAAGTGATTGTGGGACACCCTCGATCTTTCTTCTTCTCAGGAAGGCGGTTGAGTATAGCAGCGCTACACTCCTCGGTGAGCCGTACCACCTCCGTTGTAGGAAGAGCTCGCTTCTTGGTGAGGATGTCCTTGAGATAACACGTTTACGTTGGTACACGTATTACCTCGAGCAATGGGACATTGATATAAACCTTCTGAATCATGTCCACGAAGCGGTTGAATTGTTCATCTACTGTTGCCTTCCTGTTCCTCTGGGGGAATGACATCACATTGGCTGCTACAAATTCTGGTTGTGCCGTTATCCCTTCGGGTGCATTCACTTTTGAGGGTACCCTCCTTACTTGTGGGAGTTCTTCCGAATCGGATGAACCATCATTAACATCCTCAACTTCCTTTGTGTTCTTCCTATCTATTCCTGCATGGTTCGGATACGGTGGGTCTCGAGTGGACTTAGCTCCCCTCGTAGTCACCGCCTTTGCATTTTCAACAGGAGGAACAGAAGTAGCCAACTGAGCTTCTAACATTTTGTTGAAACTTAGCTGGCTCTTCTGAGCAGAAGAAAAACTTTCAAGCTTGCTGTTGAGACTTTCTAAAGATTTATCCACGGCAGCTAGCTTCTTGGTAACACCTTCATTAATCTTAGCCTGCCCAAACATAAGGTCTCTCAAGAAGGGCTGGTCAGAACTCTACGAATTACCTTAGTTGCCTCTGATGGACCGATTAGGCGAACCAGAGAGGGGGGGAGTGAATGGGAGCCGATAAAAATTCTTCTCGAAGGAGATAGAGACTCCAACAAGACGAACACGGCTTCTAACATTTCTCCGACTCAACTACCCAAGTAGGCCAAGACCATGTAGCCACTGGAGTGCTACTGGTCCTAGGAACCAACAACTCAACCAACCGAACCAAACACCCCAAACGCACAGCGGAAAACTGAGCAGCCTGCTGTCTGTGCCACATCGGTCAGACTGATGGCTCCTGCCGGTCAGACCGATGGCACCGGTCAGACCGATGCACTCTGCCGGTCAGGCCGATGGCGAACAGCAGATGCACAGCAAAGTTCCAGGAAGCCTCAGTGACTCCTCTAGGCCCTGGAACAAAACCACCACCAAAGAACAACCTGCCAAGAAGGAAAACCCCTCACAAAGCCTAGCAAAACAACTCCAAACGGGCCAAGAACTGAACAGCAGGACCACGGGACAAAACCACACGAACACAGCAGTTCCCTGAGACAAAACCCACCAAGGGCTAGCACCGGTCAGACCGGTCAGGAGCACCGGTCAGACCGGTCACGCCTGGGCAGCTCGGGATGAACAGCGCCCGCGAGTTAACTCCTGCAAATCCAACTCCTGATCTCCCGATTCGCTCCACGGATTCGCACAAGACTTTGGGGATAGTAGGAACACCTCATGGGCACTCCATAGCCAAGATTTGGTCCACCAAAACTCGTTGAATCAAGAGGAATCGAAGGATTTCCGCCAAGAACACTACGAACCCTAGAACCACGAAAACCCCAAAAACGAGCCCCTTTAATCATGGATTTGGGAGGGGAATCAAAGGGAAAAGAACCACGAGGGGTTCATGCATACATCCCCCACCAAATCCCAAAGAGAAAGGTCTCAAAACCGCCACAAGAAATTCGCCAAGAAAAGCCTCCGAAAATCATCAAAAAGGAGAAACGGGAAAGACACAACCAAGCCTTGAGGAACCACGCCGAATCATCTATACATACCAAAGAGGTTCATACAAGGTCTAGCTTGCCGCCCGATCATCCTTCCCTCTCACAAGATCTCACCATGAAGCTCTCAAGCTAGTCCTATGAAAATCCTAAGGAAAAATAGGAAGGAAAATATGAAAACCAAATGAGCTAGGGTTTCAAGAGATGGCTGCCATCCTCTCACCACTTGGGTTATATGGAGGCAACCGAAAGACGAAAATACCCTTAATAGCTAACTAGGGATACATGCCCCTCAAGGGCGAATTCGGAAATCTTTGTCTTCGCTCCATCGGACGGATGCCCAGCGACCGCAAACTTGCTTAGCCTCGACGCAAGCCTTGCGATCCCGACGCGTGTCCTCCGCTTCGAAGATTCCGGACTGCGTTGTCGCACACCGGTCAGACCCACCGGTCAGACCGGTCTGGAGCTGCTGCACCTCTGTCTTTGGTTCTTCGGTCTTGGCTTTGTGGATCAACCAAGGAACCCGGTGGTTTTCTGGTGAACCACCGGAAACCCCGCGAACTCGGTGTAGCCTCCGCCAATCACCACTCATGACTCGGCTCCCATGCAGTCCCGGCTCGACCTTGGTTTTGAGGCTCAACCAAGAAACCGTCCATGACTTCATCTTGCCGTTCTTGCCACCATGCGGCCCGCACTTGACCCCGCTGGCCACTGGGTCCCTAGAACAAGGCCTACTTGTCTTCTCCACACCTGGAGGCCTCACCGGCGATGACCTTTCGCGCTTGTTCTTCACCTGCACCAACACCAGTCAAGCCGCAACCTGCACCTGCAATACTTAGCCAAGAATCAGTCCACACCTCGTTGTCAATCACTCATCACACTAGGAAGCAACCATCCACCGGTCCTCGAACCACACATGGCTCTCAATCTCCCCCTTGATGAGTGCATTGACAACACACACATTTTTGGTAACCAAAGAGAAATAGAAAATAAAAGAAATGACTAAAAGAAACTCCAACAAGCGATCGAAAGCTAACGAAAAGGCAAAGAGCAAGATCACTTGAAGAAGACAAGTCTCGGACCCCTTAGGCAAGGGCAACGGCTCGACACATCCGAGACAAAACATGCTCAAGCAAAGAGCACAAACCACCAATCCAAAGCTCGAAAACCGCAAAGAGCTCCCCCTACACACATGCAAGCTCCCCCTGAACCAATGCAACTCCCCCTGGACGAATGCATGCGAACCACTTCAAGAAACAGAGCAGCTGCAACAGCTCAGCTCTGACCGGTCAGACCGGTCGACACCACCGCTCAGACCGGTGGTCAACATGTGAATAGGACCAGCACTCTGACCGGTCAGACCGGTGACCTCAACCTGTCAGACCGGTGCACAACAGAGCCCAGAAAAGGCTCGAAACCACCTGAAAACCTTCTAGATGCATTCAGTAGGCCAAAACATGCTCAAACTTCTCCCCTTTGTTGACAATGCATGAATCAAGCCAAAAATGCAAAAAAATGCAACCTAGAGCTTCTCAAATAGACAAAATTCAACATAGGATGCTACACATGTCCAAATGAGCAAGTTAGATACTCTATAGCTTCGTAATGACATCAACTGCATGATCACCAAGTTTCACAACCATTGGGCGAAGCTAAGATAGAATTGAGCAATTTTACGAAAATTCACCCTCTCATGAGCAAAGTCCTAAACATGAGCAAAACATGTCAAAATGGCAAAGCCACACAAACTTCATGCTAGGACAACCATTCTAAGCATAAGACCATCATAAACACCCACAAGCACCTCATGTCATGTCAAAGCCACCGAGCCATGTGCCTACTTCTATATATGAGACTTCTCATTGGTAGGCATCATGCAACGGTTTAGCACCCAAAGCAAATTAAAATTAGCACAAATGACATGGGAGCACATTTTCCAAGCAATTTACATTTCATTTTCAGATTTGAAATTGGTACAGGAAATGTCTTTGCGACAAAAAGGAACTTATGCCCCTCCACAAGATCAAGCATGGGGGCTAAACATTCATGATGGCAAATGAGCCTTTGGCCCCATATGATCAAAATAAGCTATCCAACCACAAATTAAGCATAGCCAAACCACTAAAACATGTCAAGATCATATAAAGGCATTTACTCACAAGAGAGCATACATGTGACATTTTTCAAAAATATAGCCATCAACCATGGATATAAACCAAGATTATCAAGAGCTAAGCCAAACTAACCATAGCTTACCAAACTAGCTCACAAAGACATATATATCATTCCATGGTGAACAATGTATATAGGAGAAGCTTTTCCTAAACAATGCATATGATACAAAATGCATGCAACCTAAGATACAAAGATGCATATACATCATGTTACATATGCCATGCCAAATGCAAGAAATGCACAAAGGAAAGCTATACATATGCTACAAAGGAGCTCCCACACACCAACTCAAGAAATCAAACACACACCAAGCTCCCCCCGCAAACGAGTGAAAGTTGCTTGATCTAGGGGTTTGGTGAAAATATCGGCTAGTTGGTCATGTGTAGGTACATGGATCAAGGCTATCTTCCCTTTCTCTACATTATCTCTCAGGAAATGGTACCTCACTTCTATGTGCTTGGTTTTGGAATGGAACACTGGGTTCTTTGCAACGCTTATGGCCCTGGTGCTGTCACATTGAAGTGGGACATGGGTATACTCCTCACCAAAGTCACTCATGGTGTATGTGATCCAAAGGAGCTGAGAGCAACAACTAGCTGCGGCCACATACTCTGCCTCTGTAGTGGATTGAGCAACACTCGACTGTTTGCGGGAAGACCAAGACACCAAAGAGGAACCCAAGAACTAGCAAGTCCTAGAAGTGGACTTCCTATCCAACCGACACCCGGCAAAATCCGCGTCTGAAAATCCATGAAGAGCCAAAGAAGAAGACGCGGAGTACCAAAGACCAAAGTTGGGAGTATGTCGCAAATACCTGAATATGCGCTTGACTGCTAGCCGATGCGAAGTCCTGGGAGACGCTTGAAAATGAGCTCACAGACATACCGAGAATTGGATGTCCGGCCTCGTCGCCGTCAAGTAGAGGAGTGACCCGATCATGCTCCGGTACTCCTTCAGGTCCACGTGTTCACCTTCCTCGTCCGCATCAAGAGCTGTAGTCGTACTCATAGGTGTCGCCATGGCCTTGGAGTCCTCCATCTTGAACTTCCTCATAATGTCCTTGGTGTACTTAGCTTGGTGCACAAATGTTCCTTCTTTTGATTGCTTGATTTGTAGCCCGAGGAAGAACTGCAACTCGCCCATCATGCTCATCTCAAATTCCCTGCTCATGTCTTCTGCAAACCTTGCAACAAGTGAGTTAGATGAGCCACCAAAGACAATATCATCCACGTATACCTGCACAATCAGGATATCTCTGCCCTGCCTGAGGAGAAACAAGGTCTGATCGACCTTCCCCATCTCAAACCCTCTCTCGAACAGGAACCCCCTCAACCTACCATACCAAGCTCTAGGCGCCTGCTTCAACCCATACAGCGCCTTCCTCAACTTGTACACCCGGTGGGGGTACTTCTCACTCTCAAACCCCGGTGGTTGCCTCACAAACACCTCTTCCTCCAACACACCATTCATGAAAGCACTCTTCACATCCATCTGGTACAACTTGAACCCTTTAGCCACGGAAAAGGCTAGAAGGATCCTGATCGCCTCCAAACGAGCTACAGGAGCGAAAGTCTCCTCGTAGTCGATCCCCTCTTTCTGACTGTACCCCTCAGCAACAAGTCTTGACTTGTTCCTCACCACTTCTCCTTTCTCTCCCTCTTTATTTTTCCACACCCATTTTGTCCCAATCGGCTTACACCCTGGAGGAGGGTCAACCAACACCCAAACTTGGTTCCTCTCAAAATTCTCCAACTCCTCATGCATCGAATTAACTCAATTATGATCAGATAGCGCGTGTCCAATGTCTTTGGGCTCAAAGGTGGCAACAAAAGCAGCATGAGCGAGATGAGAATTGTTCCGAACCCTCGACCGTGTAGTGCGTTCATTCATGTCGCCGATGATTCTCGAAGCTGGGTGATCCACTTGCACTCGCCGGGGAGGTTCTCGCCTTGATGCTACCTCCCCCTCAACAGCAGCTTCGCCTTGATCTGGGTTTGTCGTTGTAGGTGTGGGAGAGGGCCCGTTCTCGATTGTCATCAAAGTAGTAGGTACATGTTCAGCCGCGGGCACCACACCGCCATCTTCATCATCTCCATGTTCATGCTCCTCCTCCTGAAAGATCTCCTCGCCAAGTTCGTCGTCACCTGCACACTCAAAAACAAGCTGACTACGTGGCTGTGTCTCGTCGAAGGTTACCTCGCAAGTCTCCACGATTTGGTTAGTTTCAAGATTGAGCACACGAAATGCTCTAGAATGAGATGCGTAACCAAAGAAAATGCCATCGACAGACCTAGCCTCGAACTTGTCCAACTTTTTCCCTTTCTTCAGAATGAAGCATTTACATCCAAAGACATGGAAGTGACTCACCTTGGGTGTGCGACCGTGCATCAACTCGTAACAGGTTTTCTTCTTGTGAACCCTGAGGTAGATCCTGTTCGGCACATAGCACGCTGTATTGACCGCCTCAGCCCAGAACCTTCTCGGAGTCCTATGCTCGTCGAGCATCGTCCGAGCCATCTCGCACAAGGTCCTGTTTTTCCTTTCCACCACGCCATTTTGGGGAGGCGTATACGGACTCGAAAACTGGTGTTCAAGACCCAAGTCATGGCAAAAGGTTTCGAAGCGAGAGTTTTTGAATTTCGAACCATTGTCACTGCGGATCGCTTGTATGGCATCTCCATGCCTCTCGTTTCTTAACCTCAAGACAAGATCTCGAACAAAACCAAACGTCTCCCCTTTCTCCTCAAGAAAGAACACCCACGCATACCGAGAGTAGTCGTCCACCACAACAATGACATACCACTTCCCACCCGCAGATCACACACGAGTTGGGCCAACAAGGTCCATATGGAGCAGCTCGCATGGACGCTCAGTCATCACATCGGTGAGAGGCGGGTGCGAAGAGGCTACCATTTTGGCATGGCTACACGGCGCACAAACCAACTCTTTCTCAAATCTCAACCGTGGCAATCCTCGGACCAAATTGAGTTTACTCAAGCGTGACAAAAGGTCAAAGCTCAAGTGACCCAACTTCCTATGCCACTTCCACAACTCACTCGAAGAACCAGCCAAAAAGCAACACTCCACACCAGAAGACTGAGAGAAATTAGCTCGGAACACTTGACCCTCGGGAACAACCATGCAAACTAGGTCCCCTCGAGAATCTAAAATTTGAGAACCACCAGGCCGAAACAACACCTCAAAGCCCTCATCCAACAACTGGGACACGGAAAACAAATTGAACCCCAGCGATTGAACAAGAGCAACACGCCTGAGAGTGACCTTGTCACTCACCTTGATCTCACCTTCTGATAGCACACGCCCTCGCCCATTGTCCCCAAAGGTGATGTATGTCCTGGACACCACCGGGACGAGACTTGAGAACCACCCCTTGTCTCCGGTCATATGCCTCGAGCAACCGGAGTCCATCAACCAAACGTTCCTCAAGTCTCCCACCTGAAATTCAAAAACGAGCACGTGAGTGAACAAACGACTCAGCACTGGGGTTAGTACCAAAAGAGTAAAACCAGTGCCGAGCCATTTGCTCCAAAGTGGGGTTAGCACAAACCAAATCATCACGCCTATGAAAGCTACCACCACGAATACCACCATGGTAACCACTACAAGGGAACCAACCGTCTCTAGCTGGAGGAGAACGAAAGCCACGAAAAGAAGACCGTGGACCGTTCCTCCTCTCCATCTCAAAGCTACGACTCCTCCCACCCTCGTATTGAGCATGAGGTGGAGAACGCCTAGCAAACTGACCACCTGCAAACTTTCCAGACCAATCACCAGAACCACGACCACCAGAACCAAACCAAGCATCCTCACGAGCACGAAAACCAACTCGCTGTCTGCCCAGAGCTGCACCGGTCTGACCGGTGTAACTCGGCCAGCTGCACCACCTGCTACCTTTCGGTCTCCCCAAGCCGGAACCGTCCTCGCAATCGCCTTGGCCCTGGGCATCTGCATACGAGGCTCAGGTACACCATTAGAGGGGTGGTACCTGTCCTTGTTAGCCCACTCTCTAGCCATTCTCTCCTCACGCTTCCTTTTGAAGCAAAACTCACCCTTGTGACCATCTCTCCCACAATAGTCACAATGAAACCGCACGGGCTTAGGTTTAGGCTTGGGATGGGGCTGTTCACTTGGTTTCTCTCCACTCGGCTTCTCACTCTCTTTCCCAAAGAATTCATTCCCCAAGTTACTCTTGAACTTGATAGGTTTCTGGAAATCATTTGTGGAGTGGGGAAATATGGGAGGATCTGGGGTTGTGTCAAGTTTGTTTCTCAGTGGGTTAGGCTTAGGAGCATAGGCATTTTTGTGGAAGGTTTTTGGTGGAGCTTGGATATCACCAATCTTCTCTCCATCCTCACCACTAGACTCTCCAACTTTCTCCGAGCCAAGCGCTTGCCCATCATAGCGCTTGTATGCCTCAATCATCATCCTAAGCTGCGGTTCATGACCCGACAACCAACCCATCATTTTTCTCAAGTCATCGTTCTCATCCTGCAAGCAATCCACATAATGTGCAAGTTCCAAATTTTTCAAAGCATGCAATTCACAAGTAGAGCAAGAAGTGGGAATAGGCTCTTTCAACTTAGCCTCAAGCGAAACAGTGTAAGCATGCATCTCATCAATCTTTCCATGCAAAACAGGGCAAGAAGTGCATGCACCTAGCAAAGCAGGTCTAGACTTAAGCTCAGCCACTTCAACCCTAAGCATATCTAGTTCATCACAAGTAGAAGCATGCTTATCCTTAAGAGCAGTAAGATCAGCTAGGTACACAGAGCAATCAACACAATCAACATCATCAGAAATCACAGGAGAAGCCTTAAGCGAATCAATCTCAAGCTTAGCATCTAGGTTCTGGGTTTCTAGCTTAGCCACACGGTTCCTAGCATCTTCTAGTGAGGCCCTAAGCTCTTTCCTCATCTTCTTGGCCTCTCTAAGCATGTGATCGCGATTATCAAGCAAGTCAACCAACTCCTCATTCTCCTTGCGCAAAGAAGAGAGCTCATCACATACCTCATCCTCGGAGTCGGAGTCCGAGTCGCTCTGGTGACTCTTCTTGCTGCCGGAGCTACGAGCCATGCCGCAGAAGCCATCTCCCGCGAAGCAGCTCAACCCGCTCAAGTTCTTGGACGCCTTCATGTTCTTGCGCCGATCACCTTCATCTTCGCTGCTACTCGAGCTCAAGGAAGAGTAGGCGGAGCTGGAGTCGACGTCGCTCGCTCCGACCATCGCTCAGGCCTTCCTGCCGCGGCCGTCCTTCTTCCTCGACCGTCGCTCGTCCTTGTGCTTGTTCTTGTACTTGTGATCGCGCCTCGATCGGTACTTGCCGTCCCTACTCGACCGGCGCCTGTAGCCGTCCTTGTTCTCCGTCTTCTCTGAGCAGTTGGCGACAAAGTGTCCTGGCTTGCCGCACTGAAAGCACGTCCGTGCTGTCCTTCTCGTGTTCACCCAGTTCTCGTGCAGCCTCTCGAACCGCCTAGTCAGCAACGCCAGCTCGTCCTCTCCAAGCACGTCGAACTCCTCGTCTGGCAAAGACATCAAAGAAGGCAGAGAGTACATCCTGGAGGATGCGTTAGCGTTAGACTTAGCTCCTTTGCCACCAACGAGAGCTAGACTATGAGAATCAGTCGGGCTCTCGATCTTGGCTGTCATACCACGGTCCAACTCAGCCGACTTGAGCTTCGAGAACAACTCGTTCACGGTCAAGGTGTCATACTTCTCGGACTCAACGATAGCCTCAAACTTCCCGTCCCATACGGTACGATCCAACGAGTGCAAGAGCTTCACGGCTCTATCATGATCATCGTATGGGAGCACGGCCACATTGGCTCTCATGTTGTTCACAACGATCGTAAACCGCTGGAAAAGGGCATCGACGGACTCGCCGGGGAGATGAGTGAAGTTCTCGTACTCTCTCCGGTAAGTCGCGTACATCCGAGCCTGAACCTGAGCATTCCCAGCATGTGCATCCTTCAACTGCTCCCAAATCCTACAGGCTAAGTCCTCTGTCTGAACCCGATCGAATTCAGGCTGACATAGAGCACGAAACAAGTAGTCGACCGCCTTGTTGTTGGCTTGGAACATATCCCTCGATCCTGGAGCAAGGAAGTTCATCGGATGAACATAAGTTGTGTTCACCGTAACATCCCAAAGGATCTGACCCTTTCCGCGGAGGAACACTGCCATCCACCTCTGCCACATCTGGTAGTTCTTCCCATCGAAGTGCGGAGGACCCGAACCCCGTTCCTGGTACGCCATCTTTGGATCTTAGACTGGTAAGAGTCAATGAAGACCCGAACCAGCTCTGATACCAATTGAAGGACCGATTAGGCGAACCAGAGAGGGGGGGAGTGAATGGGAGCCGATAAAAATTCTTCTCGAAGGAGATAGAGACTCCAACAAGACAAACACGGCTTCCAACACTTCTCCGACTCAACTACCCAAGTTCGCCAAGACCACGTAGCCACTGGAGTGCTACTGGTCCTAGGAACCAACAACTCAACCAACCGAACCAAACACCCCAAACGCACAGCGGAAAACTGAGCAGCCTGTTGTCTGTGCCACACCGGTCAGACCGATGGCTCCTGCCGGTCAGACCGATGGCACCGGTCAGACCGATGGACTCTGCCGGTCAGGCCGGTGGTGAACAGCAGATGCACAGCAAAGTTCCAGGAAGCCTCAGTGACTCCTCTAGGCCCTGGAACAAAACCACCACCAAAGAACAACCTGCCAAGAAGGAAAACCCCTCACAAAGCCTAGCAAAACAACTCCAAACGGGCCAAGAACTGAACAGCAGGACCACGGGACAAAACCACACGAACACCGCAGTTCCCCGAGACAAAACCCACCAAGGGCTAGCACCGATCAGACCGGTCAGGAGCACCGGTCAGACCGGTCACGCCTGGGCAGCTCGGGATGAACAGCGCCCGCGAGTCAACTCCTGCAAATCCAACTCCCGATCTCCCGATTCGCTCCACGGATTCGCACAAGACTTTGGGGATAGTAGGAACACCTCATGGGCACTCCATAGCCAAGATTTGGTCCACCAAAACTCGTTGAATCAAGAGGAATCGAAGTATTTCCGCCAAGAACACTACGAACCCTAGAACCACGAAAACCCCAAAAACGAGCCCCTTTACTCACGGATTTGGGAGGGGAATCAAAGGGAAAAGAACCACGAGGGGTTCATGCATACATCCCCCACCAAATCCCAAAGAGAAAGGTCTCAAAACCGCCACAAGAAATTCGCCAAGAAAAGCCTCCGAAAATCACCAAAAAGGAGAAACGGGAAAGACACAACCAAGCCTTGAGGAACCACGCCGAATCATCTATACATACCAAAGAGGTTCATACAAGGTCTAGCTTGCCGCCCGATCATCCTTCCCTCTCACAAGATCTCACCATGAAGCTCTCAAGCTAGTCCTATGAAAATCCTAAGGAAAAATAGGAAGGAAAATATGAAAACCAAATGAGCTACGGTTTCAAGAGATGGCTGTCATCCTCTCACCACTTGGGTTATATGGAGGCAACCGAAAGACGAAAATACCCTTGCTAGCTAACTAGGGATACATGCCCCTCAAGGGTGAATTCAGAAATCTTTGTCTTCGCTCCATCGGACGGATGCCCAGCGACCGCAAACTTGCTTAGCCTAGACGCAAGCCTTGCGATCCCGACGCGTGTCCTCTGCTTCGAAGATTCCGGACTGCGTCGTCGCACACCAGTCGACTGGTGCTCCTCATCGGTCAGACCGGTCTGGAGCTGCTGCACCTCCGTCTTCGGTTCTTCGGTCTTGGCTTTGTGGATCAACCAAGGAACCCGGTGGTTTTCTGGTGAACCACCGGAAACCCCGCGAACTCGGTGTAGCCTCCGCCAATCACCACTCATGACTCGGCTCCCACGTAGTCCCGGCTCGACCTTGGTTTTGAGGCTCAACCAAGAAACCGTCGATGACTTCATCTTGCCGTTCTTGCCACCATGCGGCCCGCACTTGACCCCGCTGGCCACCGGGTCCCTCGAACCAAGACTACTTGTCTTCTCCACACCTGGAGGCCTCACCGGCGACGACCTTTCGCGCTTATTCTTCACCTGCCCCAACACCAGTCAAGCCGCAACCTGCACCTGCAATACTTAGCCAAGAATCAGTCCACACCACGTTGTCAATCACTCATCACACTAGGAAGCAACCATCCACCGGTCCTCGAACCACACATGGCTCTCAGCCTCTTTGATAATAAGGGCCTCCTTGTGGATGATAACCATTGTTATTGCCATTCATGTACATCACTTCCTCCTGAGTTTCAGGACAGTAGTTGCCTGAATGCCCAGTGTTACCACAGACCCCGCATGTCATATGAGAATCTGATGAGGACATCCCTTCCATTGATACAACCATGCCTTTTGCTTCGCAAGGACCAATGACTCGAGCCCGTGCACGACAACTCAACTATCAGGTAAAGTCGTTCCTCGCTACTCACACAAACTTATCTTTGGATGCTACTTAATTATGATGATGAATGCATTATTCTTAGGAACGTGGAACGTGCAGAAGAGGGGGGAAACAGCCACACCATCCTAGGATGTGCACAAGCTCCCCGTTTGAAGATGAGGTCCATTCCCACTCAAATGTTGTGACCCACCATGTTTTGACTAGAGTGGACAGAGTGGGAGGGGCGCTCCCACTCAAACGTTGTGACCCATCATGTTTTGAGAAGAGCGGACAGCAAGACAACAACAGATTGTTTTGGTCATAACTTTTGACTCCGGATGTTGTTTGGGGAGTATGAGTACTCGACAGAAAGCTCTTGAAGTCAACTTTCAGATGGATCAGAAGAAACCTTCAGATTCAGATGGAGTCGCCCAGATTTTATAGAGAGACGTCCGGACCTACCAGTCAAAGGCTTGTAGCCTTGTATCCAGTAAAGCCCATTAGGGGCCCATTCTAATTTAGGGTTTACACCCTACCACGCCTCTTGGCTGTTCTTTAATGTATAAATACCCCTACAGCTGCCAGAGGAAGTTGGGTTTTGCTTAGTTTCCATTATGTCAAGAACAGGACACCGATTCTTCGGTTGTGGAACCCCATTCGTGAGTTGAATCAATTACTATCTGTAATTTGGTTGCTTCTCCGTACACTTGCTTGTGTTCTTCGATTTCGCAGGCAAGAGTAAGCCTTCTTGGCGAGGTCAATCGAGCTGCAGCTTGGTTGATGACCAGAGGGTTCGTGGTGCTAAGATTGCGGGGTTTATTTCTTTGGATTTGAATCCGGATCGGTGTGTCTCAAATCCGCTCAAATCTATAGTTATCAGAAACTTTCGGATGATCGGGAACTCAAGTCCTATCATGTGGTAATCAGAGCAAAGGTATACCGTCAGGTTCGCATCATTTACCCCTTAGTTTGAGTGTTTATCTTCATCCTACAATCCACAGCCATACTTGTTCTTCCCTTCCTAGAACCTTACGTGCCATAGCCTCCGCTTTTGTTTGTTACAGAGTTCGTAGTGTTGAGTTTGTGTCCAGGTCGAGGCCTTGTTGCTGGTTTAGATCTTGTCCTTGTCTCCGTTGTGTTATCTTTTCCCCACCGCTACCATCTCAGATCTCCATCATTTGTATCTTCCGTAAGCAAAAAAATAAATCTTGATTTGAGCTGTTCATCTTCAGACAGTCATAACTTTTGCACCCGAACTCGAAACTGGGCAAATTTTATATCTACGGAAAACGCCAGAAAATTTGATATCTATTTCATCCTAGCAACGCTAGGTTTGCAGAAATTAGTTTTGTGAAATTCGACCAGGAAAATTGAGTTTCATGACCCACAAGTTTGGGTATGCTTGTCATAGAACAATCCTGATTTTTGCATAGCCCACATCTATTATCCTTTTGAGCCAAATCTTGTGGATTTGTTCTTCTGTGTTCCTTGCTGATAAAGAGCAATAGAAAAAAAAGTGAAAAAAAAGAAAGAAGAAGAGAAAAGAGGAGCACATAAGAATTTTCAACTGCTCTGTTTTGTGGTGCTCTTTGTCTTTTTCAAGTTTGTTGCTCCCTACCATACTTGTTTCCTTCCACACTTGCTTCACCCACTTGCTTATCACATTTGGTGTTAGGAACACGTATAGGCCAGCAACAAGAACAAGTACTTTAGACTATAATTCAACATTGCTATATGTTGCTAACATTTGTACCACATACATATTTATATTTGTGCCTTCCCAAGCTCCACATATTTCTTCAGATCGGTACAGAAAGAGGACCCATGCAATCTTGGTGCCACTTCCTCATAGGTATCACGAACCAGCTACCAATTGCACCAATTCTTGTTTGTGAATGGTAAGAACATTTGCAAAAGCTTGTGTAGGAGCTGCCATTTTCCATGATTGAGAGGCACCACTACAAATTGTAGTCATTTATTAGGGATAACCTTCACTACTTGCTATTGTTTTGGGTGTCGTAATGGCAGGGAATGAACATGAAAACTCGCCCAAAGATTTCAATGAGTGTGTTAGCAGGGATCAGTTGCGGGCTGCTGTAGAAGATGCCTAGAAAGGAATGAATGATGCCATCAAAAAGGCTGTCACTGATGCACTCATCGATCTCAAGCTTGGTAGCAGCTTGGAGAGATTGGATAGGCAGATTTCTACTCTAACCGAAAAGGTTACGGAGTTAGAAAACCGTCTACCAAATGAAGAAAACATGGGAGGATACAACATTGATGAAGATACTATTCTTGATGAGAATGGGAACATAGATGCTGCAGCCACTCGAGCAGCGAGGCTACGAAGTCGCTTACGAGACAACATGAGAGGTATGGGAGGTCCTCAAAATCAAGGTAATACCCATCATACTTCTGATGACCCTTATGCTAAGGTTATGTTTACAATTCCACCATTTTCGGGTCATTATGATACTGAGGGGTATCTTTATTGGGAGATGACAGTAGAACAAAAATTTAGTGCCCACCTTGTTCCTAAAAGACATAGAGTTCGACAAGCCTCTAGTGAGTTTAAGGAATTTGCAATCATTTGGTGGAGTGGGTTAGCTGCAGAAAATGCTTTACCAACCACATGGGAACAACTTAAGGTAGCTATGCGTGATCGCTTTGTTCCTCCTTCCTACCATAGAGACTTGCGTAACAAATTGATGCGCTTAGAGCAAGGAGAGAAATCTGTTCAAGATTACTATGGGGAGCTCCAAAAGGGTTTGATGTGTTGTGGTGTTGTAGAGGGACCCGAGGATTACATTTGTCATTTTTATACGGGTCTAAGGCGTGAGATTCAGGACATTGTTGATTATAAGGAATTGAACACTATCAACCAGTTGTTTTAGTTTGCTATGCTTGCAGAGAAGAAATTGCAGGGATGAGAGCAGCAAAGCAAGGGTAAGTCCAACACCACATACACACCACGTACCACACCATCGACGGGGCTGAACAAGCCGTCAACGTTTCGGGTGCCACCACCAGCGAACAAGCAGCCAACAGCTTCAGGAGTTGCTGCACCACCTGCACCCTCCTCAAACTTGGGTAAAAATCCTTCACAGGTGCCCGCAAAGAGTGCCTCATCTGTTGCATCAACGGGGAACAGCTCTGGCATTCAGTGTCATCGCTGCCATGGGATTGGCCATGTGCAGAAGGACTGCCCAAGTAAGAGGGCATACATTGCTACAGAGGATGGCTACATCAGCACCTCCGGCGTCGAAGATGAAGAAGAGAAAGAGAATGATAGTGAAGAAGAGATCCTTGGTGGAGAGGATACAACGACATATAGGAGTGCTATTGTTCAGCGGGTGCTCAACACACATGTGCAACAACCCGAACAGCTACAACGCCATAATCTATTTCAGATTTTCTTCGTTGTCAATAATCGACGTGTGCGAGTCATCATTGATGGAGGCAGCTGCAACAATTTGGTAAGTTCAGAGTTGGTCGAGAAGCTTGGCTTGACCACACGGCCACACCAACATCCATACCATATTCAGTGGCTAAATGATTCGGGAAAGGCCAAGGTAACACAAACTTGCAGGGTATCTTTTTCAATTGGTTCTTATTCCAATTCGGTTGATTGCATTGTAGTTCCTATGCAAGCATGTTCTCTTTTGTTGCGTAGACCTTGGGAATATGATACTGATGCTACACACGATGGTAAAAGTAATAAATACACCTTTGAGCATAAAGGAAAGAAATATACTTTGCTACCTTTGACCCCAGCTGAAATTGTCCAAGCTGAGAAAGAACGAGCTGCATGCTTGAATGACATACAATCTGAAAATCAGCAAGTAGCAAAATCTGTTTTCCCTCCCAAAAGGGGTAAACCTGCACCTAATTCTAAGGCCGAGGGCATTAAATTGAAGGGTGGGGTTATGCTCGCAACAAAATGAGACCTTGCTGAAATTTCAGAAGAAGAAATCTGTTGTGCCTTACTTTGCAAACGAGCTTTGTTTTCACTTGATGATATTGCTAGCTCGATACCTCCTGCTGTCACTAACATTTTGTAGGAGTACGCAGATGTTTTTCCAGCTGAGATACCGCCGGGGCTGCCACCCATGAGAGGCATAGAGCATCAAATCGACTTGATTCCGGGGGCAACCTTGCCCAACTGTGCAGCCTACCGAATCAACCCTGAGGAGACTAAGGAAATTCAGCGGCAAGTCCAAGAGCTTTTGGACCGTGGGTATGTACGTGAGAGCCTTAGTCCTTGTGTTGTTCCTGTGCTTTTGGTTCCTAAGAAAGATGGTACTTGGCGTATGTGTGTTGATTGTAGAGCCATCAATAATATTACCATTCGATACCGTCATCCTATTCCTAGGCTTGATGATATGCTTGATGAGTTGTGTGGTTCCATAGTTTTCACAAAGATTGACTTGCGAAGTGGCTACCACCAAATTAGAATGAAACATGGAGATGAATGGAAAATAGCTTTTAAAACCAAATTTGGATTGTATGAGTGGCTAGTAATGCCTTTTGGTTTGACTAATGCACCTAGCACCTTCATGCGCTTGATGAATGAGGTTTTGAGGGTGTTTATTGGATGATTTGTGGTAGTTTACTTGGATGATATCCTGATCTATAGCAAGTCTTTCGATGAACACATGGATCACTTGCATGCTGTTTTTGATGCTTTACGTGAAGCACGTTTGTTTGGTAACCTTGAGAAGTGCATCTTTTGCACAGATCGTGCCTCTTTTCTTGGCTATGTTGTTACTCCACAGGGAATTGAGGTGGATGAGACGAAGATTGAAGCAATAAAGAGCTGGCCGGTTCCCCAAACAGTCACACAGGTGAGGAGTTTCCTTGGTCCTGCAGGTTTCTACCGTCGCTTTGTCAAGGATTTTAGCACCATGGCAGACCCCTTGCATGAATTGACAAATAAAGGGGTGGTGTTCCATTGGGGGCAGGCACATAATGAACCTTTGATGCTTTGAAGGACAAGCTGACACATGCACCATTGCTGCAACTTCCAAACTTTGGTAAGACTTTTGAACTTGAAGGTGATGCTAGTGGAGTTGGCATTGGGGCTGTTCTAATGCAAGATGGTAAACCCGTTGCGTACTTTAGTGAAAAACTGCATGGTCCTATTCTAAACTACTCCACGTATGACAAGAAATTGTATGCTCTTGTATGTTCTTTAGAGACATGGCAACATTATTTGTGGCCTAAGGAGGTTGTTATCCATTCTGATCATGAATCACTCAAGTATCTTCGCTCTCAAAATAATCTGAACCATCGACATGCTAAGTGGGTAGAGCTGATTGAATCCTTTCCTTATGTTATCAAACACAAGAAAGGGAAGGATAACGTGATTGCAGATGCTTTGTCTAGGAGATATACCTTGCTGTCCCAACTTGATTGTCGCATTTTTGGACATGAATCTATTAAAGAACAATATGCGCTTGATCCTAATTTTAAAAATGTGTTGCTGAATTGTAGAGAGGGACGTACATGGAACAAGTTTGTGATCAATAATGGGCTACTATTTAGAGCTAATCGCCTATGCATTCCAGTTGGTTCCGTTCGTCTCTTGTTGTTGCAGGAAGCGCATGGTGGAGCTGATGGGGCACTTCGGTGCTAAGAAGACAAAGGATGTTTTGGCCTCACACTTCTTTTGGCCAAAGATGAGAAGAGATGTTGAGCGCTTCGTGGCACGCTGCACCACCTGCCAAAAAGCTAAGTCTCGCTTGAATCCACATGGCTTATACATGCCTCTTCCTATTCCTTCTATTCCTTGGACGGATATCTCGATGGACTTTGTTTTGGGATTGCCTCGGACTAAGAGGGGGAGGGATAGCATCTTTGTTGTGGCGGATCGTTTTTCAAACATAGCACACTTCATACCATGTCGTAAGAGTGATGATGATGTTCATATTGCTGACCGCTTCTTCAAAGAGATTGTTCGTTTGCATGGTATGCCTTCTACTATTGTTTCAGATCGTGATGCTAAATTCTTAAGTCAATTTTGGCGCACACTATGGAACAAGTTGGGAACCAAACTGTTGTTCTCTACAACATGCCACCCACAAACTGATGGACAAACAGAGGTAGTGAACCGCACCTTGGGCACCATGTTGAGGGCTGTTTTGAATAAAAACTTGAAGGTATGGGAAGAATGTTTACCTCATGTGGAGTTTCCATACAATCGGGCAATACATTCCACAACCAAGGTCAGTCCTTTTCAGGTAGTGTATGGTTTCAACCCCCTTGCTCCAATTGATATATTACCTTTACCTACTAGTGAGAAGATTCATAGTGATTGAAGGACCGGATTGGGCGACTAGAGAGGGGGGGGGAGTGAATGGGAGCCCAAGGGAGATAGCTCCTCCAACGAGATGAACACGGCCTCGATCCCAAAATCACTTTCACCACTCTATCCGCACGTTGCCCAAGACCACGTAGCTACTGGAGTGCTACTGATCCTAGGAGCAAACCTCACCAGCAAGCACTGAAACTACTCAACCACAACAGCGGAAACAACACACGGGAAATTTCTTGCCAGGGGCGGTCAGACCACCTAGGCTGAGAAATTCCCAAAAACCACAACTCGAAGCTCACGACTCCAAACCGACCCAAGATTTCGCCTGGAAACTCCTCTGATCAAGGCAAACAAGCTCTCAGAGAAAATCCCCGGAAAACTAACACTTTCCTCGCGAAACCACAGGGCGGTTAGACCGTGTGCCCTGGGCGGTCAGACCGCCTCCCCTGCAGAAACTGGCCACGGGTCAACTCCCAACTTCCATTCACCCGATCTCCCGATTCACTCCACGGATTGCAACGAAACTTCGGGGATAGCTGGGTCACCTCATGAATGACCTCTCCACCAAAGGATATCCACCGAAACCCATCCAATGAAGAGGAATCAAGAATCGAAGGTCTCTAGGTCATGAACTCTAAGAACTCCGAAATCCACCCAAATCAAAGGATTTCCCAAAGGATTTATGGGGCAAAGTCACCAAGAAAAGAGGCACGAAGACCTCATGTGTGACACCCAACAATAATCCCTCCAAGAAACACCTCAAACAAGCCACCACGAAAATCCCCAAAAAGGAGCTCTGAAAATCACCAATAGGGAAAACGTCGGGAGACAAAGAGAGACTAGATGAACCACGCCGAAGCTTCTATACATACCATGAAAGGCTCATACAAGGTCTAGCAAGCCGCCCGAACATCCATCCCTCTCACAAGATCTCTCATGAAGCACTCAAGCTAGGCCTAAGGAAAACTAAAGAGGAAAGCAAATGAACTAGGGTTCCAAGAGGTGGCTGCCATCTCCTCTCAACTGAGTTTATATGGAGGGCAACCAATGACCAAACTACCCATACTTACTTAACTTAAGATACACACCCACCGAGGGCACTTTGGGAACTTTGATCTTTTCCTTCATCGGACGGACTCCCGCTGGCCGCAACCCGCTTCATCTTCACGCAAGCCTCACGATCGCGCCACGCGTCCTCCGCTTCGAAGCTTCTTGATGCGCTGCGGCCCACGCGGTCAGACCGCCCCTCCTGGGCGGTCAGACCGCCCTGCCCGCATTATTTCCCTGGCCAGGCGGTCAGACCGCCCCAGGCAGGCCGGCTCGCCTCGTCGAGTCCTCGGTCTTGGCTTTGTGGCTCAGCCAAGTAACCCAGTGGTTTTGTGGCCAAACCACTGCAAACCCCGCGTGCAAGCTTCAGTTGTTAGTTGCCACCTTGCACCGGCTTCATCCTTCTCGACGTCGTCCTGCTCTTCTTGCCAGCGTACGGTCCGCACTCGATCCCGTCGGTCACCGGGTACCTCGATCGAAGCCTACTCATCTCTCCGCTCCTGGGAGGTCACACAGACATAGACTTTTCGCACTTGATCTTCACCTGCACCACGCGAATCAAGCCGCAACCTGTACCTGCAATACTAGGCCAAGAGTCAGTCCACACAACGTTGTCAATCACTCATCATTAAGGAGCGACCATCCACCGGTCCTCGAACCACACAGGTCCTCAATCTCCCCCTTGATGAGTGCATTGACAACACCCACACACATAGTAATCATCATAGAAAAAGAAAAAGAAAAAGAAAGAAACAACAAACAACCCATCCAGTGATCCAAAAACCAAACAACACAAACCCTGATCACTTGAAACCAAAGTCTCGGTCCCCTAAGGCAAGGGCAACGGCTGAACACAACCGAGACAAAATCCAAAGCTCACGAAGAGCAAACCACCAAAGCAAGAACTCAGGCGACACATGGAGCTCTCCCTGACCACATGCAGGCTCCCCCTGAGCAAATGCACTCCCCCTGAACACATGCATGCAAGAACTACTGCAGATGCATGAAAAATGAGCAAAACTTGCTCTCACTAGCCAGGCCGATCAAACCGCCTGGGCCGGTCACACCACAGACAGGGCGGTCTGACCGCCCTATGTGACCGCCCCTAGAAAAACATGTTCCGAAACAGTTCGAAACCGGCCGAAAACCTTCTAAACAAGCTCAGACCTATTTTCCATGCACAAACTTCTCCCCCTTGTTGCCAATGCATGAATCAAGGCATTTCTCCGAAAATTACAACCTAGAGCTTCTCAAATAGACAAAGAACACTACAAAATGCTACGAGTGAGCAAATGAGCAAGCAAGACATTCCAAAGATTCGTATGAGCATTGCCATCATGATAGTAAGGCTATATGAGCAAATGAGCAAGCCATGATCAAAATACACAATTTTGCCAAAAATTTCCCTCTCATGAGCTAAAGACCAAAACATGAGCAAAGTCTACCAAAGTGAATTCAAGTCACACAAACTTCATGCTAGGTCACATATCCTTAACACAAGATCATTACAAACACCCATAAGCATCTCATGTCATGTTAAAGCCATCGAGCCATGTGTCTACTTCTTAAAATGAGACTTCTCATGGTAGACAACATGCAACGATTTAGCACCCATATAAAATCAGATTTAAAACATTTATGACATGGATCAATTGAGAGCACAATTTTGAGCAAGGCATTCCATACCAAGTTAATTTTTCACATTTAAGCATAAAATGGTACATGAAGTGCCTTTGCGGCAAAAAGAAGCTTATGCTCCCCCACAAGGTAACACATGGGCTAAACATTCATAATGACACACGGGTCTTTGACCCCAAGTGAGAAGCACATGATATCCAACCATGAATTAAGCGTGACATAAACCACCAAAGCATACTAAGATCATGCCAAACCTCAAACTCATAAGAGAGAGCCTATCTAAACATTTTCAAAAACTAGCCACCTCAACATGCAAATATAGCAAGACTATCAAGAGCATAGCTATCCTTCACAAGTCACATCAAACATGCTCACAAGCTCACAACTAGCATATCATAGTAATCAATGTATATAGGAGAAGCTCATCCTACCATATATCACAAAAGAAAAGACACCCTAAGATACAAAGATGACTATACATCATGATACAAATGCAATGCCATGCAAAAGATAAATATGATACATATGCTACACAGAAGCTCCCACCACCAACTCAGGAAAGCAAACACACACTGAGCTCACCCCGCAAGCGAGAGAAAGTGGCTTGGTCAAGGGGTTTTGTAAAGATATCAGCTAGTTGGTTCTCGGTGGGTACATGGATCAAAGCAATCTTTCCCTTCTCCACATTGTCTCTTAGGAAGTGGTACCTCACCTCTATATGCTTGGTTTTGGAGTGGAGAACTGGGTTCTTGGCTACACTTATGGCACTGGTGCTGTCACAAAAGAGTGGGACATGGGAACACTCCTCATTAAAGTCGCTCATAGTGTAGGTGATCCATAGGAGCTGGGAACAACAACTGGCTGCAGCAACATACTCGGCATCTGTAGTGGACTGGGCTACACTCGACTGCTTGCGGGATGACCAAGAAACCAAAGAAGACCCAAGAAACTGACACCCACCAGAAGTAGACTTACGATCCAAATTACACCCAGCGAAGTCAGCGTCCGCAAACTCGTGAAGGTTGAGTGTCGAGGCCGCAGAATACCAAAGACCAAACTCAGGAGTGTAGTTCAAGTACCTGAAAATCCTCTTGACGGCCTGCCGATGTGAAGTCCTCGGTGAAGCCTGAAAACGAGCGTACAGACACACACTGAACTGTATGTCCGGCCTCGTCGCCGTCAAGTAGAGGAGGGAGCCGATCATGCTCCGGTACTCCTTCTGGTCCACGGGCTCACCATCAACATCCGCATCCAAAGCTGTAGTCGTACTCATCGGTGTAGCCATCGGCTTCGAGTCATCCATCTTGAATTTCTTCACTATGTCCTTTGTGTACTTGGGTTCATGCACAAACGTCCCGTCCTTGCACTGCTTGATCTAGAGCCCGAGAAAGAACTGCAACTCACCCATCATGGACATCTCGAATTCCCTGCTCATGTCATCTGCAAACCTGGCAACCAAAGTGTGAGAGGAGCCACCAAAGATTATATCATCCACGTATATTTGCATGATCAGAATGTCAACACCCTGCCTGAGGAGAAAGAGAGTCTGATCCACTTTTCCCATCACAAACCCCTTACTAAACAAGAACCCTCTCAGCCTACCATACCACGCCCAGGGAGCTTGTTTAAGGCCATATAGTGCTTTTCTGAGTTTGTATACCCGATGGGGAAATCTCTCACTCTCAAAGCCCGGGGGTTCCCTCACATACACTTCTTCCTCTAAAAACCCGTTCAGGAATGCACTCTTCACATCCATTTGGTACAACATGAACCCTTTAGCAACTGAAAATGCTAGAAGGATCCTAATTGCCTCCAAACGAGCCACAGGAGCAAATGTCTCCTCATAGTCTATCCCCTCTTTCTGGCTAAACCCCTGAGCAACCAACCTCGCTTTGTTCCTCACAATCTCCCCATGTTCTCCCTCTTTGTTTTTCCACACCCACTTTGTCCCAATAGGTTTGCAATTTGGTGGAGGCTCAACCAACTCCCACACCTGATTCCTCTCAAAATTCTCAAGCTCCTCATGCATAGCGTTCACCCAATCTGGATCGGAAAGTGCGTGTCCAATGTCTTTAGCTCAAAAGAAGTGACAAATGCAGAATGAGCAAAATGAGAATGCCTTTCTGACCTGGACCGTGTAGTACGTTCATGAATTTCACCTATGATCGACGAAGGTGGGTGATCCACCTGAACACGCCAGGGAGCCTCACGTCTGGAGACCACCTCCCCTTCAGCAGTAGCAACATCTCGAACACCCTCTGTCGTCATCAGTGTAAGTGAAGGACCATCCTCAGTCGTCGTCGTAGTCGTGGAAGTAGTAGGTACACGGTCAGCTGCGGGAGCACCACCACCATCATCTTCTTCACCATCTTCCTGCACCTCCTCAAAGATCTCCTGGCCGAACTCCTCATCACCTGCACAATCAAAGACCAAAGAGCTACGCGGCTGTGTCTCGTCGAAGGTAACCTCGCATGTCTCCACGATTTGGTTAGTTTCCAAGTTGAGCACACGAAATGCTCTAGAGTGAGTAGCATAACCAAAGAAAATACCATCGACCGACCTAGCCTCAAACTTGTCCAACTTTCTGCCCTTCTTAAGAATGAAACACTTGCAACCAAAGACATCCAAGTGACTCACCTTGGGTACTCGCCCATGCATCAGCTCATAGCAGGTTTTCTTCTTAAAAGCTCGGAGGAGAATCCGGTTTGACACATAGCATGCGGTATTCACTGCCTCAGCCCAATACTTCCTAGGAGTCCTGTGCTCATCAAGCATCGTCCTAGACATCTCACACAGGGTCCGATTCTTCCTTTCCACAACACCATTCTGAGGAGGGGTGTACGGAGTCGAAAACTGATGCTCAAGACCAAGATCACGACAGAAGGTCTCAAAACGAGAGTTCTTAAATTCCGTGCCATTGTCACTGCGTATCGCTCTAATGGCATCCCCATGTCTCTCGTTCTTCAACCTCAAGATCAGGTCTCGAACAAAACCAAATGTCTCACCCTTCTCCTCCAAGAAAAACACCCAGGCATAGCGAGAGTAATCGTCCACCACCACTAGGACATACCACTTCCCACCCACTGAGCGAACTCGAGCTGGCCCAACAAGGTCCATATGCAACAGCTCTGTCGGACGCTCTGTCATGACAGCAGTCAGGGGTGGATGGGGAGTGGCTACCATCTTGCCATGCCTACAAGGCACACAAACCAAATCCTTCTCAAAACGCAACCTGGGCAATCCTCAGACAAGATCGAGTGCACTCAAACGGGAAAGAAGCTCAAAGCTCAAGTGCCCCAATCTCCTATGCCACCTCCACAACTCAGAAGAAGGACCAGCAACCAAACACCTCGGGGAACCGAAAGACTGAGAAAAATCAGCGCGAAAGATCTGTCCCTCAGGCAGAATCGTACAAACAAGATCGCCTCGAGAGTCAAGAACACGAGAAGCCCCCAACTTAAAACGCACCTCATAACCCTCGTCCAGCAACTGAGATACTGACAACAGGTTATAACCAAGTGACTTGACCAGAGCCACACGCTTTAGGGTCACCAACTTGCTCACCTTAACCTCGCCTTCTGAAATCACCCGTCCTCGTCCGTTATCCCCGAAAGTGATGTACACCTTTGACACCACCGGGGTGAGGCTGGAGAACCACCCCTTGTCTCCGGTCATGTGTCGCGAACAACAGGAGTCAATCAACCAAACGTTCTCCATGCCTCCCACCTGCAAATCAAAAACGAAAACGAGAATGAGCAAGCGACTCAACACTGGGGTTAGCACAAAAGGAATCAAACCAGTGTCGAGCCATTTGCTCAAAAGTGGGGTTAGCAACATCCATCCTACTATGTCCAAAGCTACGACCACCATGCTGAACCACCTCACGTATCGCTGGAGGAGAACGACTACCACGAAACGAAGGGCGTGGCTCGTAGCTCCTCTGACCCCCAAAGCTGCGACGATCTCTACCACCCTCATATCGATCACGAGGAGGAGAACGTCCAGCAAACACACTACCACCAGAAACAAACCCCCTACTGCCTGTACCACGACCATAGGAACCACCACGATCGAAATCACGACCACGGGCATCAGCACCCCTTGCTCCCAGCTGGGACGCGGTCAGACCGCCTGCCTTGGCCGGTCTGACTGCCCCCCCTGGGCAGCAACACGCGAACCACCTCGGTTGGGTATTCCTCTTGTTCCCCAACCTGGAACTGTACACACCTCAGCCTAACCCCTAGGCAGTGACATACGAGGCTCAGGCACACCATTAGAGGGGTGGTACCTGTCCTTGTTCGCCCACTCTTTCGCCATCCTCTCATCCCTCTTCTTCTTGTAACAAAACTCTCTGAGGTGATCGTCCCTCTCACAATACTCACAATGGAAGCGAACTGGTTTAGGCTTTGGCTGTGGAGTTTCTCTCGGTTTCTCTACCTCTTTCTCTCCAGATTTTCCCTCAAATATGTTCCCAAGGGTGCTCACAAACTTCAACGGTTTCTGGAAGTTATCGGTTTTGTGGGGCAACACTGGTGGATCAGGAGTGGTGTCTAGCTTGTTTCTCAGATGGTTGGGTTTTGGAGTAAATTTGTACATGGGTATTGTTTGTGGTGGAGTGGGAATCTCTCCAATTTTCTCTCCCTCACCACTGCTCTCACCAATCTTGTCAGAACCCAACGCCTGACCATCCGACATCTTAAACTCAGCCATCATCAAACTTAACTGTGGCTCATGCCCAGACAGCCAACTCATAAGCTTTCTCAGCTCATCGTTTTCATCCTGCAACCGATCAACATAGTGGGCCAATTCCATATTCTTAACAGAGTGCAATTCACATGTAGAGCAAGATGTAGGAATTGGAACTTTCAAAGCAGCCTCCAAAGAAACAATCCTATCATGAGATTCATCTAGTTGGCATGCAACACAGGACAGGAAGTGCAAGCACCTAGCAAAGCAAACCTAGACTTCAACTCATCAATCTCAGCCCTAAGCAAGTCCAGTTCCTCTAACTTTGAGGCATGCTTTTCCTTAAGCAAAGTTAAATCAGCCAAGAAAGCATTGCAGTCATCACAATCAGGAGCATCAGCAACAACAGGAGCAATCTTAAGGGAATCAATCTCAAGTTTAGCATCAAGATTCACAGACTCTAGCTCAGCAATTTTCTCCCTAGCTTCTTCTAGTGAGGCTCTAAGTTCTTTCCTAAGTTTCTTAGCCTCTCTAAGCATGGTATCACGATTGTCAAGCAAAGCAACCAACTCAGCATTCTCCTGGTGCAAAGAAGAGAGCTCATCACATACCTCATCCTCAGATTCTCATCAAGAGTCATCCTTCTGGCTTCTCTTGCTGCCGGAGCTATGGGCCATGCCGCAGAAGCCGTCCTCTCGTGCGAAGCAACTCAGGCCACTCAAGTTCTTGGAACCGTGCTTCTTGTTCTTGCCCTTGCCGTCGTCGTCGCTGTCACTGGAACTCGACGAGGTGTAGCAGGAACTGGAGTCGACGTCGCTTGCTCCTACCATCGCCCGAGCCTTCTTCTTCTTGTCGTGGCCGCCGCCCTTCCTCGACCTTCGCTCGTCCTTGTCCTTGTACTTGGTCTTGTGCTAACGCCTCTAGCGGTATTTGTTCTCGATCCTTGGGTGGTGCTTGTACTCGTTCTTGGGCATGATCTCCTGTGGGCACTCGGCGATGAAGTGTCCCTGCTTGCCGCATCTGTAGCACGTACGAGTGGTTCTTCTCATGTTCACGCGGTTCTCGTGCAGCCTCTCGAACTTCCTGGTCAGCAGGGCCAGCTCGTCCTCTCCAAGCTCGTCGAACTCCTCATCTGGCAAGGACACAAAGGAAGACAAAGAAAACATCCTCGAAGAGGAGTTAGTGTTAGTCCTTCCACCAGATCCGGACACAGGAGCAAGACTATGGGACTCAGTCGTGCTCTCAGCCTTGGCTCTCAGGCCACGATCCACCTGTGGGTGTAAGAGCTTGATAGCTCTATCATGATTCGTGTGTGGGAGCACCGCCACATTGGCCCTCATGTTGTTCACAATACAGGTGAAGCGCTGGAACATGGCATCAATCGACTCACCGGGGAGATGAGTGAAGTTCTCGTACTCTCTCCGGTGAGTAGCAAAGAAACGCGCCTGAACCTGAGCGTTCCCAACATGAGCGATCCTCAACTTAGCCCAAATCTTTCCAGCCACCTTCTCTGAGTACACGCGATCAAACTCCGCGGCACACAGAGCACGGAACAAGTAATCCACGACCTTGCTGTTGGCCTCACACATGTCCCGAGCACCCGGGAGGATGAAATCATCCGGAATGACATAATTCTCATTTTGCGTCACATCCCAGATCAATTGTCCTTTCCCACGCAAGAACGCGCCCATGTGCCTCTCCCACATCTGGTAGTTCTTCGCATCGAAGTGCGGAGGGCCCGACCCCTTTCCGTAGTCACCCATCTTGGGATCTTAGACTGGTTAGAATCAAAAAGATCCGTAACCGGCTCTGATACCAATTGAAGGACCGGATTGGGCGACCAGAGAGGGGGGAGTGAATGGGAGCCGATAAAAATTCTTTCTCGAGGGAGATAGCTCCTCGAACGAGATGAACACGGCCTCGATCCCAAAATCACTTTCACCACTCTATCCACACATTTGCCAAGACCACGTAGCCACTAGAGAGCTACTGATCCTAAGAGCAAACCTCACCAGCAAGCAATGAAACTACTCAACCACAACAGCGGAAACAACACACAGGAAATTTTCTGCCAGGGACGGTCAGACCGCATGGACAGGGTGGTCAGACCGCCTAGGCTGAGAAATTCCCCAAAAACACAACTCGAAGCTCACGACTCCAAACCGACCCAGGATTTCTCCTAGAAACTCCTCTGATCAAGGCAAACAAGCTCTCAGAGAAAATCCCCAGAAAACCAACACTTTCCTCGCGAAACCCCCAGGGCGGTCAGACCGCGTGCCCTGGGCAGTCAGACCGCCTCCCATGCAGAAACTGGCCGCGGGTCAACTCCCAACTTCCCTTCACCCGATCTCCCGATTCACTCCACGGGTTGCAACGAAACTTCGGGGATAGCTGGGTCACCTCATGAATGACCTCTCCACCAAAGGATATCCACCGAAACCCATCCAATGAAGAGGAATCGTGAATCGAAGGTCTCTAGGTCATGAACTCCAAGAACTCCGAAATCCACCCGAATCAAAGGATTTCCCAAAGGATTTCTGGGGCAAAGTCACCAAGAAAAGAGGCACGAAGAACTCATGTGTGACACCCAACAAGAATCCCTCCAAGAAACACCTCAAACAAGCCACCACGAAAATCCCCAAAAAGGAGCTCCGAAAATCACCAATAGGGAAAACGCCGGGCGACAAAGAGAGACTAGATGAACCACGCCGAAGCTTCTATACATACCATGAAAGGTTCATACAAGGTCTAGCAAGCCGCCCGAACATCCATCCCTCTCACAAGATCTCTCATGTAGCACTCAAGCTAGGACTAAGGAAAACTAAAGAGGAAAGCAAATGAACTAGGGTTCCAAGAGGTGGCTGCCATCTCCTCTCAACTGAGTTTATATGGAGGGCAACCACTGACCAAACTACCCCTACTTACTTAACTTAAGATACACGCCCACAGAGGGCACTTTGGGAACTTTGATCTTTTCCTTCATCGGACGGACTCCCGCTGGCCGCAACCCACTTCATCTTCACGCAAGCCTCACGATCGCGCCACGCGTCCTCCGCTTCGAAGCTTCTCGACGCGCTGCGGCCCACGCGGTCAGACCACTCCTCCTGGGCAGTCAGACCGCCCTGCCTGCGGTCTTTCCCTGGCCAGGCGGTCAGACCGCCCCAGGCAGGCCAGCTCGCCCCGTCGAGTCCTCGGTCTTGGCTTTGTGGCTCAGCCAAGTAACCCAATGGTTTTGTCGCCAAACCACGGCAAACCCCACGTGCAAGCTTCAGTTGATAGCTGCCACCTTGCACCGGCTTCATCCCTCTCGACGTCGTCTTGCTCTTCTTGCCAGCGTACGGTCCACACTCGATCTCGTCGGCCACCGGGTACCTCGATCGAAGCCTACTCATCTCTCCGCTCCTAGGAGGTCACACAGACATAGACTTTTCGCACTTGATCTTCACCTGCACCACGTGAATCAAGCCGCAACCTGTACCTGCAATACTAGGCCAAGAGTCAGTCCACACAACGTTGTCAATCACTCATCATTAAGGAGCGACCATCCACCGGTCCTCGAACCACACAGGTCCTCAATGATGCAAAGGAACGTGCTGATTTTATTTTACTAATGCATGAAACAAATAAGCACAATATTGAGAAGGTGACTGAAAAGTATAGAATCACTGGTAGTAAAGGAAAACATAGGATTAAGTTTCAACCAAGATATTTAGTTTGGTTGCACCTAAGTAAGGATAGATTTCCAGATTTGCGAAAGTCTAAGTTGATGCCTAGGGCTGATGGTCCTTTTAAGATAATTGAGAAAATAAATGACAATGCTTATAAGCTTGATTGCCCCCCGAGTTTGGTGTTAGCCCCACCTTTAACATTTCAAATTTGAAACCTTACTTGGGAGAAGAGGATGAGCTTGAGTCGAGGACGACTCCAATTCAAGATGGGGAGGATGTTGAGGACATCCCTTCCATTGATACAACCATGCCTTGTGCTTCGCAAGGACCAATGACTCAAGCCCATGCACGATAACTCAACTATCAGGTAAAGTCGTTCCTTGCTGCTCACACAAACTTATCTCTGGACGGGATGCTACTTAGTTATGGTGATGAATACATTATTCTTAGGAACATGGAACATGCAGAAGAGGGGTGAAACAACCACACCAACCCAGGATGTGCACAAGCTCCCTGTTTGAAGATGAGGTCCGTTCCCACTCAAACGTTGTGACTCACCACGTTTTGAGTAGAGCGGACAGAGCGGGAGGGGCGCTCCCACTCAAACGTTGTGACCCATCATGTTTTGAGTAGAGTGGACAGCAAGACAACAACAAATTATTTTCGTCATAACTTTTGACTCCAGATGTTGTTTGGGGTGTATGAGTACTCGACGGAAAGCTCTTAAAGTCAACTTTCAGATGGATCAGAAGACACCTTCAGATTCAGACGGAGTCACCCAGATTTTACAGAGAGACGTCCGGACCTACCAGTCAAAGGCTGATAGCCTTGTATCCAGTAAAGCCCATTAGGGGCCCATTCTAATTTAGGGTTTACACCCTCCCACGCCTCTTGGCTGTTCTTTTATGTATAAATACCCCTACAGCCGCCAGAGGAAGTTGGGTTTTGCTTAGTTTCCATTCTGTCAAGAACAGGACACTGATTCTTCGGTTGTGGAACCTCATTGGTGAGTTGAATCAATTACTTTTTGTAATTTGGTTGCTTCTCCGCGCACTTGCTTGTGTTCTTCGATTTCGCAGGCAAGAGTAAGCCTTCTTGGCGAGGTCAATCGAGCTGCAGCTTGCTTGATAACCAGAGGGTTCGTGGTGCTAAGATTGCGGGGTTCATTTCTTTGCATTTGAAGCCGGATCGGTGTGTCTCGAATCTGCAAATCGACAGTTATCAGAACCTTTCGGAAGATCGGGAACCCAAGTCCTATCAGAATCCATTGGCAGAGTAGTGGTGACCATGGCAGCCTTCTCGCTGGTGTAGTCATCCAATCTCTTCATAAGAAGGTCCATCTTTGCAGTAAGCATATCTACTTCCTTGACAGTATGAGTACCCCACGGACGTGGTTGGAGTCTTTCATCACTCCACCCTTGGTTGGAGTCTTTCATCACTCCACCCTTGGTTGGAGACCATCTTCTCAATAAGTGATTTAGCATTGTCAATAGTGAGTGAGAAGAAAGCTCCTGGAGTAGCAGCATCAATATGGCCACGGGCTGTCAGAGTCGAAGAATAAGCCATTTCTCCATCCCATGGTGAGGACAGGCCAAGACCTACTCCTAAAGCCTTTCCCAAGCCTCTAGAATAGATTCATTCGCTGCTTGCTGAAAGCTAGAAATCCTCCCACAAAGGGCATTGGTTTTACCCAATGGAAAGAACTTCTTGAGGAATGCTTCCGAACATTTGCTCCACATATCAACAGCATCACGACTCGCATAGAATCATTGCTTGGCTTTCCCCATGAGAGAAAAAGGAAACAGTCAAAGATGAACAACATCCACATTTGCACCCCTGATGACGAAAGTACTGCATAGCTCTAGGAACTATTGTAGATGAGCGTTAGCACCCTCATTTGGCTTGCCACAGAACAAGCTAGCCTGTACCATCGTGATTAAACCCGTCTTGATCTCAAAGTTCTCAGTCCCTACTGTCACCTTAGGGCCTTGCAGTACCTTGTCAGCAGAAGGAGCTGAGTACTCACGAAGCGTCTTCTGGGCCATAACTTTCGATGTGGATGGTACAAAGGAAGCTGAATCGCTTTCCGGACAAGTACGATGAGGAGAGCCGAAATGAATTTGAGACTTTCTCATTAAAGAGTCGGAATCTTCTGTGAAATTATCCGGCAAGTCGAAACCAGTCATACACTACCTGTCTTCATCATCCAAAGATAAAAGAAGACAATCAAGGTTAGCCTGCATTGAGTGTTGCTCTAACCCACTCATGCTTTACAAATAGATGCAAAGCATAGTCATGATAATCTTTTGCCTTCCCTGGCAACAATGCCAGAAATGTTTGTTGGCATTTCTTAACGCACCCACTTAAGAACGTGTTTAGAAACCATCCTTAGTGATAGCGCAAGAAATGTCTGTAGGCATCTCTTAACGTCACTACTAACGATGCCGAGTTAGAGCGAGCATCAAGACTTGCCAAAGGTAAATCTAATGATCGTGAATGAATCCGCAAGTGCACAAGTAAACCATTGTAGCATTTCCCCAGGGAAGTGAGTGTTCCAAGGGTATCGTATGCATGGAAGGCAATGGTGGATATCAAGACTTATGCTTTTGCAATGAGTGTAACCATGAGATAGAAATAGAAGACAACAACTCAAATACAGGGGTAAGATAAATGATAGGATAAGTGTAGTGTGACACACACTCTGATCTACCTCTACACAAGCACACTACGGCATAGGAGGAAACATACGAGTTTGCTCTAGGTTCTAAGGAACTATACATACAAGAGTTAGATGATACAAGAAAGAGAGGCATAATGCATTGCATGATTGGAAGGTTTAGCACCCAGGTACAAACGGGGAGATAGCCCGCGACGACCAACGCTCTTGCGAAACTATCCTTTAGACTCCCACAGCAATACCCCAACGCGGAGGGTTTCAAAGGGTGCAATAGCTGTCACCACTATGGCCTACCTCTATCGTTACGGGGCGAAAGCTCATAACTAACAAAGCTACACAACCCAGGCACCATGCCTGCGTTGCTGCTTGACTTCACCCGGTCCGGGCTATTGTGACCCACGGTAAAACAACCAAATAACTGGCCAACTTAGACCGAGTACCGTAGCTTAAACACAAACCTGATGCAACACAACGATGCCATCAATCTAGATCAAACTAGGGCTAGTCTTATGAATGGATATGAACTCTCTTATGTCTAATCAACAAGATCAAAGGGTCGTGTTCGTGAAGAACACGAGCCTCTAACTTATGAACAAATAGATAAGGCATGAGAAAATCATCCTTCAACTGGATCGAAAGGTGGTGTTCATGAAGAACACGAGCCTCTAAATGATGAACAATGGATGAACTCAAGAGCATATCAATCACACGATCTACCACAACTTTATATGAATTAGCTGAATAACTGAAGTAGATCAAAGTCATACACAAAACTAAAGATACAAGAGGACTCATACCTAGATCCCAAAGTAGACTTGGAACCTGAATAAGAGCTACTTTAGCCTACCCCCTAGCCTTGAAACTAAAAGTGAGAGGAGAGTCAAGAGAGTGGTGTGTGAGAAATGGAGCCCCTCCCCTTCTATTTACAGGCAAGGCCCAGGCTTGCTTCGGGCACCAAATGCCTCCAAAACACCCGAGATTGCAACAATGGACCAATGAGCAAGCAACACATGGAAGGCCAGGATGAGCCGACCCTAGGTCGGTTCGGTCGATCCTATGGTCGACTGACAATCTAGGGTGGCCCCCTGGCTTGTGTTTTCTCCAAGTGGCTGACTTGTGGGCCCTTTGAGATTTCCCCGGTGCATGGCTTGTTTTGGAATCCTAGGTGGGCCCATGGATCCTTGTGAAGTCCATGTGTCACTCTTTGATTCGTCGGTAAATGCCTTCCTTGGATCAGTGATGTGGATGCAACCTAGAAGTAGTGTGGCAGCCACCTCCTTAACTAAGTTTGCATGGATCATTCCATAGAAGGTGGGTTTCCATATCTTTTTATGCTTAAATCACCTACATTCAAATAATCTCCAGAGACAAGTGGAACTACATTATTCATACCAAAATGCGAGTAATAAGTGCATATGCCTTTATTTATGTGAGAATATTGATGGCTAAAAGTTGTACTTAAAAACCATCAACAGACGTATCGGTAGATCCGAGGGTTTCAGAGCTGTCCTCGAGGTTGACGGCTACTCTCAAGGGTGCGAAGGAGTCCACAGAGCTGGAGCTGGGGTCAGGCCGCCTGACTAAGTAGTCTGGCCGGCGCAGATCCTCAGATCCGTCGGCGGTCCACTCTCCAACCTGCCCATCTTCCTCCAAGATGGGGAAGAGGGTCTCATCAAGGTCATCGCCCTCCAGGGGGGTGATTACCATTGACATGAAGCACGACGCGTCCTCGTCCGAGTGGTATTCCACCGACCAGGGTAAGAAGGTCGCGTCTAGGGTTTTCTTCACCGTCTCTGAGGTGGAGCCGGTAGCGTTCTTCAACCCGTGGGGAAAGCGCTCGACTTGCGGGGCATCAACAGTGACCTCGGAGATCGCGATAGTGTCGGCCATGTGGCCAATGACCCGATCCATAGATTGGACCAGATTGCATTCGGGAGGGTGTTGACGTGTGATTATCGTTGCAAAGTTCGTTTGGACTCGCAAGCGAACATATCCTCCGTCGTAGTCAAGGGACCCTTCTTCCCTTGAGTGGTGATCCCAAGGTATCAAATCCGTGGAACAATGCGCAACGCAAGATCGATCCAATAAGGCAAAAAAAGCACTTTGTTTAAGAGAGGTTTCAAACGCATCTAATCTACTAAAACATGAGAGGTAGCAAGAGAAAGCGAGAGGTAACCGATCTAGAGAGTCTAGATCGTGCTTTTGTCGTAGTTCCAAGCGAGAGATGAAGATAGCTATAAGAATCTCATAAAAAGCATGTGGCTTCCGGTCCAACCCTCGAAGGCACCTACCGTACACGTGATCGACATCCTGTCACGATGCCCCGCTTCTTGTGTAGGTGAACCTAAGAGCACGCTCATGAAGAACGTGTTGAAAACACTTGGTAGGTCGGATATGCACCTCTAGCCACCGCGGCTACAAGAGCACCCTAGGTGATCTATCTTAAGTATAGATCGAGGAAGAAGCAAAACCAAGAGAAGACAAAACCGAAGAGGAAGCACTCGATTGCTACTTATCAGATTCATTGAAACTCCATCATAGGTGTATACATGAATAAGATCCAACCGGGATCCTACCTTGATCTTGGTTCAAGCCTCCAGAACTCCGACGTGGTCTTACATGCAAGGTTCCCACACCGGCTAGGTGAACCCTAGACGACTATCATGACCCTCCTCTCTGAGATGGTGTCCCTCAAGGTTCTCTGCTCCTCGGCGGCGGATGACGAATGACTTGATAGTTGCAACTTCGCACGGGGGCTACAAATAGCCCGAAGGTCGTCTAGGTCAAAGGGGCTGCCGAACCGGGCCCGGAATGGGCTGGGCCGGCTGGCCCAGGCCCAATTCGGTCTAGTTCGGCCCCGGCTTCCTTCCCGTCGCTTCTCGTGTCTTCTAGAACTTTTGCCGAGTTGTATGTGGGTCCTTGACGTCATTTTCCTCGCGGTTTAGATAAGGGTGCTTTGTGTATGAACTCCCGCATCTTCCGTCTAGGTCCTCGATCCTTCTCGGCTTCACGCTTCAGTCTTTGGTTCATTTGGAGTCATGTTCATCTTGTATCTTGACTTGTCCCAGGATCCATGATCTTCTTGTAAAACCCTTAATGAACCTTACCCGGAAGTCCTCATTTAGGCTCTTGATTCCTGTGTAAACAATAAACTCCAAAAACCATGCGCGAGTGCGAACTTGACATATAATAAGGGTTAAGATCATTAGCATGAATATTAAATTAATGCCAACACAGAAGGTAAACAAGTGGCTAGGTTGATGGAAATCGACCGCCAACAGAGGGTCAGTGGACCCTGCAACCTTTAGATCTTTAACCAGGAGGCCTAGTGATGGCGTGCCGAAAAGGACTCAGCTAGCCTTGGGTTTGTCCCGACTGGATCTGGGAGCCGGTCTGCTGCCCGTGGGCGGCGTAGAGTCCACTCCGGAGGGCTTTTCCGCGACGATCGTGGTGTCAGAGATGATGCATGGGATCTCCACGATGATGACGTGACCCTGAGGCGGGGTCACGTAGCCGGCCGCCTGCTCGTCGGCGGTGGAGTCGGGGTTGAGGCTCTCAAAAGGGATTCCCGCTCCCAACGCGGCGAGGGCAAGGCAGCTAGCTGGGATCTTGACTGCAGCCATCAAGCTTGCCAATTATCACGACGAAGCCTGTACCTGGAGCACCAACTGTCGGTACAATGGTGCCGGCAGTTCACCACGGGGTAGGCTATGGTGGTAGATTGTGTGGAGGGGATCGCCGAGACTGAAGCTAGTTGGTGAACGAAGGACACAGGGGTTTATCCAGGTTTGGGCCGCAAAGATGCGTAATACCCTACGTCCTACGTTGGTGGTTGTATTGATTGTTCTACGAATGGGAATCAGATTGCACCTGTTTTGGAGGTGGGTCCCTGCCGCCCTTATATAGGCATGGGGGCAGGGTTACAGATCACGTGGGATCTATCCTAGTCGGTTATACAAGATCTTCCTTCGATTACAAGCAATATCTTTCCTAACCAACTAGTCTCTATCTATGGGAGTATATCTCTTCGGGCACCGCCTCATTCTTGATGCATACACCCGTGCCGAGTGCCCCACGTGTGGGCCCGTGCCGTCCTTGCAGATATGCCGTGGGGCCCTTCCATGTGGCACCCTGGGGGTATATCCCCCACAAATGGCTAATCATGTTCCAATAATTTTTTGGAATTTCCTTGACTGCATGCTTTCGGCTATACACCACAGTCAAGAGCCATGCCCAATGGGTTATCATGCTGCTAATGTTGCACATTATCTACAATATAATTATTCTTATTTCATCAACTTGATGTCTACTCTTAACGATCCATGAAGTATCTAGGGAGAACACACCTTAAACCGAGAGATCGAGAGCTTTCGTCAAGCCAAAGTACTACGCGTGCACGAGAGTACGCCCTCTACGCTAGGAAGCTGAGGCCAGTGAGGCTACGGATTCCCGTAAGAGGCTAACTCCTTGAAGAAATTAAGATCTAAAAGAGCCAGGTATAAACTATCTAATTTACATGCATGACAAATTCTCTGCATACATCGCAAGTTCTATGATGTTGTAGCAAGTAAATATTGTTTGTTACATCATGTACTACCCATTCTACATGTTTATATTTCAGGGTACCCGAGCTTATTTCTATGCTCGGGGGCTGGGCGCAGAGCCGTGATGTTTTCCAACACTTCACGAGGACAAGGCCGAGTGCTCGTACGAGTTAGTAATCGGATATCAACGACGACCGAGTGCTCGCATGAGCCATCGCTCGAGTATCAACGACGACTGAGTGCTCGCACAAGTCAGCAGTTAGGTATCAATGGCGACCGAGTGTTTGCACCGGTCAACACTTGGGTATTACAACGGATTCCATGACCGGTCCCACAGTCGCACGCTGGGGGCTGGCCAGCGGGAAATGCGAGACCGCACCCAGCACCGCTGCACCCGATTCCTCCACTGCTGCGCCAGAGTGCTCTTCCGGAGCACTCGACTGTGGCACCATTGGGTTAATAGATGGCGCAGGCACTCCCTCCTCTTCAAGCGGAAGATCGACCGCATCCCTGCAAACAACAACAATTCCAACACTACATATCCTTATGAATTCAAGCACCAAACAGCAAGCTAACACAACGGAAGATCAAAAATGCGGTGAGAAACTTACTCGGTTGACACACGCGCGCCCTTGTGGACCGCGGAAGCTGAAGATGAAGATCAAGGCCTGATACTTATGCTCTTTTTTGGACCCTCGACCAGCATATTCTATCCTACTCGAGGCTCGGGGGCTAAGTGTATACACTTCACCTTCGGTGAGTGTAGAGAAGGCAGATCATGGTACCTGGCAAAAGCATTCAGACGAAGCTAAAAGCACTCAGAAAGCATAATAAGACTTCACAGAAGGCTTGAAGACCTCGACCAGTTTATTCTAATCCGCTCGAGGCTCGGGGGCTACTATGGGGGATATACCCCCCGGGTACCATAGATACGTAGACGGTAGCCCATCCGGGACTCCCCAAATATTCAGTTATAATCTAGATAGATCTCTTGTATTGTAACCGACTAGGGCTTTCCATGTAACCCAATCCCACTGGACTATATAAGGAGGGGTAGGGATCCCTAGATTGGTGGAGCCAACCACAGTAGAAGTGGAATAGAATAACCCGGTTGAAGGGTAATGATCATACGTCTGTAATGCATTGTATGTCCCAGAATAGGTCCCATTCTTCTACCCTTTCCGGGTAGTCGATGGCTATTCACAGCTACTACCTTAACACCAAAGAAGAGTTCAACCTAATGCTTTATTTCTATCTTAGTGAATACCAATTCGACATTAGAAGTATATTGATTCCTTCCCAATAAACGAAGACTCTTTTCTGTAAATACTACGTATTTGATTCCATCCATAAATCGACTTTCCCTCCTATGCTCTGAGTTCCAGTATCGATAAGAATACGAGTTCTTATTTTTCTCATGTTATGGTATGAATATACCATACCAATTCGTTATGTGTGGATGATGGATGAGATTCTATAGATAGAGAGCTAGTTCCAATAGACTTATGGAACGTCCCTGTTCGCGTGCATCCAATAGGAATTGAACTCGCAAATTTACCAATTATGAGTTGGACGCTTTAACCATTCAGCCATGGATGCTTAACAGGGATCATCGTACATCATAAGTAACCAATTTTCATATAGAAAGACATATCATAGAAAAACGAAATAAAAAATATTCGGAGATGACTATGAAAACTCATCTCTGCATCCTCGAATTGAAAGATAGATTGAGAGGTTACGAGCCTAGCACCCAACATACATGAGCGCAGGAGACTGAAGGACCGAATAGGTGACTAGAGAGGGGGAGTGAATGGGATCCGATAAAAATTCTTCCCGAAGGATGAAGTCAGCCTACCCCCGATTGCCACTCCGATCACTCGCACACACCAAATGTAACACCCCGTGTTTTTAATCCAATGTCATTAGATGTTAATCACAACCTCAATCAACCTGTGGTCATTAGTGCTTAAGAACCTAAGCATCTTATAGGTCAAACCCCTAGTCAAACACATAAAGCCATGAACTCAATCTAGAACTTTTGGCACGTTCTCCAAAATTCACCTAAACACTTCAAAATCGGCCAATACCAAAGTTGTATAGTTTTTTAGGGACTGTCTGCTAGTGTCGCGGACCATCCTTGTAGGACCTGCGGACCACCGGCCAAAGCTCCAGCAAAACTCAACTCAAACATGCCGACGCGGACCGTCCGTCACTAACTAGCGGACTGTCTGCAAAACCTCCTGCAACAAAAACCTTAGTGCATGAAGGATCGAAACATGAACTCGCATGAACACACGACGAACTGCGACAAACCCTAGGCGCGCGGACTGTCCGCGTCAGCCTGGCGCACTGTCCGCAAGCAACGAACAGAACTACAGCAAGGGCACCCGTGAAGTCAACTCCCAAAAGCCATCACTAGATCTCCCAAACCACTCGAGCTCTTGAGACAAGATTTGGGGGAGATGAGAAGCGTCACAAGGTGAAGCTATACACCAAAAGTCTCGACTCCTAACTCACTAAATCAACAGGAATCACGGATCACATGAAACAACCACCAAGAACTCTTGTTCTTCCAAGAACTCGCAAATCGAAGGGTTTTCCCGGCATTTGAGGGGTCAAGATCACACCCAAAGATGCACAAGGCATCCACCCGTGATCCCCACAAAGAAATCCAAGGAGAAACGCCCTCAAATCGACGAATCAAGCGAAGAACAAAAGCAACCAAAAATAGCTCCAAAAAAGACACGAAAATCACAAAGAGCTAAGAGGGGGAAGGAATCACAACGCCGAATACTTCCATACATCTACAGATCAGAGTCTATACAAGAATCTAGCCTAAGGAAAAACAGGGAATAGAAGCAGTCCAGAGCGGATAACCCTAGCCACCCTCCTCTACCTTCTATTTATACTTAGTCTCCTGGAGGTGGCAAATGACACAACTACCCCTAATGCATAAATGTAAGATACACACCCCTCAGGGGCATTTTGGTCCAAGACATGGATATTCCGATCGAGCGGACATGCTTCCACCGCGGACTTGCTTAGCCTCAACTTAAGCCCCGCGATCACGGTTGGATGGAAAGCCCGACACACCGGTCCAGCTTCAGATATGCACGATCTGGCCCCTGCAAATCCAGCTTCAGATACGTATAATATGGCCCCCGTAACCTTAGCACCGACAGCCGAAATAACGACACACCGATCCGGCCGAAGCATGACACACCGATCCGGCTACAACGACACTAGGGCCTCCTGTTGCGCCTCGGCAATCTTAGCACCATACTCCTCTACAACCTTAGCACTGCACTCCAGCGCACCTCTCAGGGAAAGGCCCAATCGCACCAAAAGACTAGTCTGATAGGGGAAGAGTGACTCTCCCTTTTAAGGTGACTTCCTCCTCCCAAGCTAAGCAAGGTGGGATAATGAGGCTCAGACGGTCGCCGCCTGACTACAACTGGGCTTTGGCCTATGTTGCGTCTTTGCCAATGGGTAATAGTGGAGCAAGATGTCCTCATCACGTGCCCCCCGCCTCGAAGCTTCCCGACGCTGCCGGATCACTATCTCCGTTGTGTTGGGTCTTCGGCCGATGGTTTTGTGGGCAAACCACCAAACCCTGTGTGCAAGCTTCGGCCTCGAACCACTACCTTGCACCGGCCCATGTCTATGACTTCAACTTCCTCCTCTTGCACTGCATGGCTTGCACTTGAACCCATCGGCCACCAGGTCCATCGAACCAAGCCTACTTGCCTCTCCATCACCCGGAGGCCTCCACAGCATATGCCTTTCGCGATTGTTCTTCACCTGCACCAACACGAGTCAAGCCGCAACCTGTACCTGCACACTGAGCCAAGTATCAGTCCACACAACGTTTTCAATCACTCATCACTGGGGAGCGATCCACCACTGGTCTTCGAACGCTCCTGGTCCTCAATTCTCCCCCTTGATGAGTTCATTGACAACACCCATAGAAACCAAATCAGAGAAAAAGGAAAAGAAAACAACCACGAACACAAACATCCAACAAGTGATCCAAAGCCAAAGAACAAGTGAAAAATAAGATCACTCGCCCAACCAAGTCTCGGCCCCCTAAGGCAAGGACAACGGCTCAACACAGCCGAGACAAACAAAGCTCTACAAAGAGCACACCATAAAGCACAAAACTCAGGCAAACCAAAGGAGCTCCCTCTGCAAAAACCTCACAAAATCTCCCCATATTCTCCCCCTTGCATACAACTTCTCCCCCTTGTTGACAATGCATCAATCAAGCTACCATGAAAGTGCACAAATGCATGTCAAGGCATATACAAGCTACCAAGCTTCTCAGATATACAAAGAGCACAACAAAATGCTACAAATGAGACATAGAGCAAGCAGAGTAGACATGATGTAGTTAGCGCATTGCCATCAAGAAAGTAGAGACATAGATACATGTGACATGGCCAAAAGCAATTTTAAGCAATTTTCTCAAACAAAATTCATCTCATGAGCAAAGCCCTATCCATGGTCAATTAGCAAAAATGAACTAGATCAAAAAAAGCTCATACAAGCTCACAAGTTCTCATCACAAGATCATAGCAAACACCCATAAGCTACTATATGTCATGTCAAAGCCACCGAACCATGTGTCTACTTCTTAAAATGAGACTTCTCATGGTAGAATCATGCAACGGTTTAGCACCCAAGATATGTACATAAAGGCATAAAGACATGATTATGAGCACATTTTCAAGCATAAGGCAATTCATAGACCAAATTCATTTTCAAATTTAAGCATGGTACATGAAATGCCTTTGAGGCAAAAAGAAGCTTATGCTCCTCCACAAGTGAACATATGGGCTAAACATTCACCATGACAAATAGGTGTTTGACCCCAAGCGAAAAGAGCATGATACACAAGCACAAGCTAAGCGTGATATAGGTATTTGAGCCCAAAATGAGCATGAAAAAGAATCTACTCATGAGTGAAGCACTTTAGCATTTTCACAAAAAGAAGCTATCTCATCCTGAACATATGACAATACAATCAAGAGCATAGCATTCACATCACCATTCCCAAAGCATACACATATCTCACATATAGCACAACATAGTGATCAAAGTATATAAGAGAAGCTCATCCTAGCAAATATGATACAAAGATGGCTATCCTACCATGTGTTTGGTACAAAATGAAAATGCATGTCTGAAATGCAACAAATGATACATATATCGCATATATACATGAGAAGAGCCACCAAAGATTATGTCATCCACGTAAATCTGAACAATCAACAGGTTATTTCCATGCTTAAGGAGAAACAGGGTCTTATCAACTGTGCCCATCACAAACCCCATACTCTCAAAAAGCCTCTCAACCTACCATACCAAGCCATCGGTGCCTGTTTCAACCCATAAAGCGCTTTCTGGAGTTTGTATACATGGTATGGGTATCTCTCACTCTCAAACCTCAGGGGTTGCCTCACATACACTTCTTCTTCTATCACCTCATTCAAGAAAGCACTCTTCACACCTATCTGAAACAACTTGAACCCTTTATCCATGGCAAAGGCTAGAAGGATTCTAATTGCCTCCAGACAGGCCACATGAGCAAATGTCTTCTTATAATCTATACCCTCTTTCTGGTTGAACCCCTGAGCCACCAACCTCGACTTGTTCCTCATAACCATCCCATTCTTACATTCCTTGTTCTTCCACACCCACTTGGTACATATAGGATGACAATTTGGTGGTGGATCAACTAACACCCAGACTTGGTTTCTCTCAAAATTCTCCAACTCCTCATGCATGGAATTCATCCAGTTTGCATCAGAAAGTGCGTGTCGAATATCTTTGAGCTCAAACTAGGCAACAAATGTAGAGTGAGCAAAATGAGAAGTATTTCGTGACCTCCACCGTGTAGTGTGCTCATGAAGGTCACCTATGATCGTCGATGATGGGTGATCCACCTGTACACACCGGGGAGCCGCTCGCCTGGACACAACCTCCCCTCAGCAACAGCCTCCACTCGAACAACCTCAGACGTAGTAGGCGTAGGGGATGGACCATCCTCAATCGTCGTCATCGTAGTGGAAGTAGCATGTACACGATCAGCCGCGGGAGCATCACCACCATCATCATCTTCTTCTCCATCTCCATCCTTCTCATCCTCAAAGATCTTCTCACCAACTTCATCGTCACCTGCACACTCAAAAACAGAAGAGCTACATGGTTGTGTCTCGTCGAAGGTTACCTCGCAAGTCTCCATGATTCGGTTAGTGTCAAGATTGAGCACACGATATGCTCTAGAGTGAATAGCATAACCAAGAAAAATACCATCCGAACATTTAGGCTCAAACTTATCTAGCTTGCCCTTCTTCAGAATCAAGCACTTGCAACCAAAGGCTCTAAAGTGACTCACCATGGGTTCCCTCCCATGCATCAGCTCATACGAAGTCCTCTTCTTGAAAGCACGAAGAAAAATGCGATTCGACACATAGCAAGCGGTATTGACCGTCTTGGCCCAGAAACGCCTAGGAGTCCTATGCTCATCAAGCATCGTCCTGGCTGTCACACCCTGAAATCTCCAATTTCAGGATGTGATAGGAAGAATAATTAAAACAAAGATTTCTCTCAATTTTAAATTTTTTCCAACATTTATTTTCTTTACAGGAAATATAGTATAGGAAAAAGGCCTTGCTTGTTTTTCAGAATTAAATAAAATGCTTGTGTGAGTGTTGCATTCATGCCGATGCATCTAGTGGTTCATGAGTGCAAAAGCTTTTCAAAATGCGCTTAGGTGCTAACCAAACCCTTCTGAGGATTTTCTGGATTTTTCTGGAATTAATTCTCATTTTCTCTGAGCTTCTTCTACTTATTAGAAGGCTCTAAATTCTTTTTATGAGCTCCAAATATTTTATTTGGATTTTCATGTCTCAAACAATCTCTGGGAATTTTCCTAGAATTTTTGGGATTTTTAGAATATTTTTTGTGGCTTTTATGAATTATCTAGCTATTTCTAGATTATTCTTTTCACGAAAATAAATTCTGAAGATAAAAAGAAATCCTTTTTCTTTTTCCTTAAACCTTTTCCCCTTTTCAGCCCACAAGACCTTTCAGCCTAGTTTTTGAAGTCTGCTGCCGCCCCCTATTCCTTGGCCCGGCGCAGCCCAGCACCCACCATTCTCAATCCGCAAGGTCCGCTGCTGCCCCTGAGCTCCTCTTCCCCGCGTGCACTGCCACCTCCGCTTTACGGCCCAACCAGCCTTACGGCCCAGCAGCCGCCTCACGTTGCCCTCCCTCACCGCTGTCGCTGACGGGCGGGGTCCCCGTGTCATCCCCAAGTTCCAGCCGTGTCCAGGATGGACACCGGAGCCCCGGCCGACCCCGGCGTGCTCCCGCCAGACTGCTCGGCGTCCGTGTCCAGCACGGCAATGACTCATGCACTCATGCCCTTTATAGCCGCCACCGAGCCATGCACCTCCTGCCTGCCCCTGCTCTCGCGCCACGCCACCCTGCGCATCGGTTCCTGCCGCTCCGTCGCCGGACCGGGACGACGAGCTCGCCGTCCGTCGGAGCCGAGCTTGACCGGAGCAAGCTATCACCGCCGGGAGTTTCACAAGGTCGTGCCGCACCACCTCCGCCCCTCCCCGATGCCGGCGCACCACCGGAACCCCGCCGCGGCTTGGACCAGAGCCGGCCGCCATGCCCACCCGTCACCGCCTGTCCTCCGTCCTTCTCCGCCGCCGGTGAGTGTCCCCTTGTGTTCCCCTTGATCTCCTTCCTCTTTCCCCCTCCTAGCCAAGCTCTAGGCCCGCCGGAGCGCCCCAACCCCGCCGGTCGGAACCTCCCCGTCCGTCTACCCCTAGTGCGAACAGAGGAAGGAGAAGGCTTGGTCGTTTTGCACGTAACCCCCTGCAAAGTTCTATAAACCCTAGATCCAAACTATGTGTCTTGCCTCTTTTTCAGAAAACACCCTGGATCTCTTAGATTCTTTAGATTCCATCCATCCTGCAGTTCTTGCAAGAAAGCCCCTGAGTTTATATACATAATTATGTATATGCCCCTGTCTTTTCGTAGTTAAACCCCTGAAACTTTCCAATCTCTGCAACTAGGTCCCTACACCTTTGGAAGGCCATATCTTTCATGTTTTTGCTCCGTTTTCATCCGTTCAAGTTGTGTTAGGTTCATAATGATATGATGTACACGTTAGTGGTGACTTTTGATCATGTTTTGTTTTTTGAAAATAAATTTAATATTAATTTTGATTAATGCCTAGTTATACATGCCTTTTATAAATAAAATCTATATAGAGCTATACACCGTTTTTTCATAATCAATATTAATTTGATTAATGATTATTTCACGTGCTTTTATAAATAAAATATAATTAGATCTTTTACCCGGTTTTTCATAAACCAAACGTTAACTTGATTAATGATTAATTAACTTTTCTAATTAAAAGTTGATTAGGCTTTTACACCGGCTTTTATAATAAATATTAATTTGATTAATGCCAATGTCATAATGTTTTTTATAATAATATGATCTACTCCAATCACAAAGTTTCGTTTAGATTGTTCATATAGTTTAGTTTTTCTAAATTAAATGTTTAATTGATATAATTTATATATGAATCTTTATAAATAAAATTTGATTAGTTCTTTACCCGGTCTTTTGCAAATAAAGTTTAATATTGCATTAATTCCAACTTGGGGTATTTTCTTTATGAAATATCCTTTATATATCTTTTGCTAACTAAAATAAACCTAGCTCATAGTTGTTTCCTCACATATGCAAATCGATCGTTAGACGTTCTTTATCAAAGCTCTGTGTCTCAGTGTGTCTCTGTCATAGAGCTAATCTTCTTTCAAGTTCCAGATCTTTTGAACCTAGTTCTTGCTCAGACCTAGTGTCCCTCATACAGTTAATCAAGCCTTTCTTTTTCTCAGCACGGTCTATGTGCTTCAGCGATCTTTAGAATCAAGCCTTTCCTTTAGGACGTTCTTTTAAAGCTTCTCTTTTGATTGATGCATTGTTCTTAGTTTGCTTGTATGTTTGCTTTATATGTTTGTGTCCGATGATTGATGCGAGTAGAATGAACGTGGTTTGAGAGCTTTGAAGAGCAAGAAGTGAAGACATTCTGAGCAACATCACTACTCTGGTTAAAGGCAAGTGTGTCCTTGTTCTTTTGTCCTAATAACTATGTTTAATCACATTGCATTGCTTTGCATGAATATTGATGGGTCCTATTAAGGTTTATCCTAGTCTTTATTACCTTTATTCCTTGTCAACATGGGTTTATCTTTCTGTTGGGTAGCACTGCTTAGTTGCTCTACTTTGGGTTATGGTGGTTCTAATGAACAACACCAATGATGAACATGTTTTCTTTTATGCTATATCTCTGGTTAATACAAGATCATAAGATTAATCGGAACATGGAGCGACCACCCAGGAAAACAGTGCGACCACAAGGGTATATGGCTCTGCCTTGGCTAATTAATTAGGGACTCTAGTGTTGGTGTGACCTTACCGAAAGGGCAAGGGGAAGCGTTAGTTGAGGTATAGACTCGCTCTAGTGGGGAGTGTGCTTTGCTAAGACACATCGCCTACTAGGGGACTTTATGCTTTGCGGCGGCTTGGAACCTTCGCGGGTTGCTTCACACTGGGGAAACTTTGTAACGGCCTCGTAGCATCCCTATGCAATCACACCTCGGTAGTGTGGTATGATGCCTGATCAGCATCGCGTGGTTGGGTTTAAAGTTCTATGAAGTTTTACGCGACTTGTGGTGAAAGTGTACAACCTCTGCAGAGTGTAAAACTAATCGATTAGCCGTGCTCACAGTCAAGAGCGGCCTGAACCCTCACATGATAATTGAACTTGAAGATGGACTTAAATCGTGGTTTATGGTTATGATAGCCATATGCTTATGGCGTATCTCTATATGTTAATGTGGGATGGTATATACTTATACTTTATTAGTAATCAGGCACTAATAAAATTTGACCAACTAAAAGTGCTTAATACAGTCAACCTGTCCGCCTTTCCTTGTTCAGCCTTTGCATTCATACTTTCCCCACACTTGCTGAGTACGACATGTGCTCACCCTTGCTATAAACAATGTTGCTAAGAAAGAGGAAGCTGTTATGAAGACGTTGTGAAGATGTTGCTGGTGCTAGGCGTACGCAGCCCCCAGTCGTCTGCCTGTGAATTTTGGTGCCTTCGTTTCCAGGATAAAGCGTAAATCTCTGATAATCTTTATTTTTCTTACGTGATACTGTACTGTTATTCACTTATGTCAACTATATGCATGGAACTTGATCCTGGCATGCATATAGATTTGCACTTGGTTTTCTTTGGAAAAACAGGTGTGACAGAGTGGTATCAGAGCTGTATCGACTGTAGGACGCAAGCCTAGATAGAAATGGTCGTTCCTTAACGTTTCCTTTGATCTAAAATTCATCACTACCTATCCCTTGAGCTTTGTGATGAATATTCTCACTCCTTGACCATTTTATCATCCTCTCATTGTGATAATTCAGCTTTCCTTGTTGACCCTTAGCATTTGCACTTCCTTTCCTCACAAATGCTAAACCGTGAATTCTTGTATTTATCTTCACTCTCCTTTAACACTTCTTCGATCTCGCCTGTGCATTTCCTCAAGCAATTCCTCCTTTTGATCTAGTGGAATGTTATGATACCTACCCTTGACAGTCCTTCTCTTGATCTTAATCTTACCTATTTCAAGCAATGACACCCCCTTGATTTATTGGTGAAATTGTTACCCTTGATATTCTATCTGTTCACGCAGCTCTCTGACACATCGTTACTATTTTAATTCTTTCTCGAGCTACAGAACTCCGATTGACATGAAATCAGTTGGGATAGTTCCAGAATTGCATGGGTCAATTTCTGTCAAAATTTCAGCAGTATTCGTTCTGTATCAAGAGAGATACACATGAATTAGTGGAGCATTCAGAATCTGTCAACACTGCTGAAATACCCATCTTGATTAATCTATATCCCGGGTTCTAAACCTCTGTTTGAGGTGATTCCAGTTGGGATAAACTCATAATCTCGTACTCCATGATCAGTGAGAAATTCATTATTTATGGATATCCTTACTGGGAGCTACATCTAATCTATTAGGAGGATATCCTTTGACTCTATTAACAACGTTTAGCATCGTTCCTTTGAATGTGCCTTGATTGGTGAAATTCAGTGCTTGCATGATCAAGATTGTTTATGGCAATGTTTAAGTTGGTTCTTTGTAGTGAGTGTTGGTGTATTGTGGGTCTTCTATCTGCAATGACATCAGTTGCCTAGTTGGGTTTTTTCTTTTGTACCTCCTACATCCTTGTCATCTCTCTTCCTCTCTAGAAGAAGAAAATCGAAGCCCGCACTAAGAAGCAAATGCTACTACCACCGTCACCAAGTGAGCAAGTTGAAGAAAAGGAGACCTCACTCTACCTTCCTTCATCTCTTGTGCTTGCTATTGTCTCATCCAGCTCATTCTAATAAAGACCTCGACGACCAAGAAAGAAGAATACTGAAGATCCTACACCCTGAAGACAAAAGAGGGTGACCATCTGTCTATCTCAACAACAATGTTCTTGTTATCTCCCTTCTCCTTATTTCTTCTCTCTTCGAATCTCGAGGACGAGATTCCTTTTAAGGGGGTAGATTTGTCACACCCTGACATCTCCAATTTCAGGATGTGAATAGGAAGAATAATTAAAACAAAGATTTCTCTCAATTTTAAAATTTTTCCAATATTTATTTTCTTTACAGGAAATATAGTATAGGAAAAAGGCCTTGCTTGTTTTTCAGAATTAAATAAAATGCTTGTGTGAGTGTTGCATTCATGCCGATGCATCTAGTGGTTCATGAGTGCAAAAGCTTTTCAAAATGCGCTTAGGTGCTAACGAAACCCTTCCGAGGATTTTCTGGATTTTTCTGGAATTAATTCTCATTTTCTCTGAGCTTCTTCTACTTATTAAAAGGCTCTAAATTCTTTTTCATGAGCTCCAAATATTTTATTTGTATTGTTCATGTCTCAAACTATCTCTGGGAATTTTCCTAGAATTTTTGGGATTTTTAGAATATTTTCGGTGGCTTTTATGAATTATCTAGCTATTTCTAGATTATTCTTTTCACGAAAATAAATTCTGAAGATAAAAAGAAATCCCTTTTTGTTTTCCTTAAACCTTTGCCCCTTTTCAGCCCACAAGACCTTTCAGCCCAGTTTTTGAAGTCTGCTGCCGCCCCCCTATTCCTTGGCCCGGCGCAGCCCAGCACCCACCATTCCCAATCCGCAAGGTCCGCTGCTGCCCCCTGAGCTCCTCTTCCCCGCGTGCGCTGCCACCTCCGCTTTACGGCCCAACCAGCCTTACGGCCCAGCAGCCGCCTCACGTTGCCCTCCCTCACCACTGTCGCTGACGGGCTGGGCCCCCGTGTCATCCCCAAGTTCCAGGCGTGTCCGGGATGGACACCGGAGCCCCGGGCGACCCCGGCGTGCTCCCGCCGGACTGCTCGGCGTCCGTGTCCAGCACGGCAAGGACTCGTGCACTCCTGCCCTTTATACCCGCCACCGAGCCGTGCACCTCCTGCCTGCCCCTGCTCTCGCGCCACGCCGCCCTGCGCCTCGGTTCGCGCCGCTCCGTCGTCGGACTGGGACGACGAGCTCGCCGTCCGCCGGAGCCGAGCTCGACCGGAGCAAGCTATCACCGCCGGGAGTTTCACAATGTTGTGCCGGACCTCCTCCGCCCCTCCCCGATGCCAGCGCACCACCGGAACCCCGCCGCGGCTTGGACCAGAGCCGGTCGCCATGCCCACCCGTCGCCGGCCGTCCTCCGTCGTTCTCCGCCGCCGGTGAGTGTCCCCTTGTGTTCCCCTTGATCTCCTTCCTCTTTTCCCCCTCCTAGCCAAGCTCTAGGGCCGCCGGAGCGACCCAACCCCGCCGGCCGGAACCTCCCCGTCCGCCTGCCCCTGTTGCGAACAGAGGAAGGAGAAGGCTTGGTCGTTTTGCACGTAACCCCCTGCAAAGTTCTATAAACCCTAGATCCAACCTATGTGTCTTGCCTCTTTTTCAGAAAACACCCTGGATCTCTTAGATTCTTTAGATTCCATCCATCCTGCAGTTCTTGCAAGAAAGCCCCTGAGTTTATATACATAATTATGTATATGCCCCTGTCTTTTCGTAGTTAAACCCCTGAAACTTTCCAATCTCTACAACTAGGTCCCTACACCTTTGGAAGGCCATATCTTTCATGTTTTTGCTCCGTTTTCACCCGTTCAAGTTGCGTTAGGTTCATAATGACATGATGTACACGTTAGTGGTGACTTTTGATCATGTTTTGTTTTTTGAAAATAAATTTAACATTAATTTTGATTAATGCCTAGTTATACATGCCTTTTATAAATAAAAGCTATATAGAGCTATACACCGTTTTTTCATAATCAATATTAATTTGATTAATGATTATTTCACGTGCTTTTATAAATAAAATCTAATTAGATCTTTTACCCGGTTTTTCATAAACCAAATGTTAACTTGATTAATGATTCATTAACTTTTCTAATTAAAAGTTGATTAGGCTTTTACACCAGCTTTTATAATAAATATTAATTTGATTAATGCCAATGCCATAATATTTTTGATAATAATATGATCTACTCGAATCACAAAGTTTCGTTTAGATTGTTCATATAGTTTAGTTTTTTTAAATTAAATGTTTAATTGATATAATTTATATATGAATCTTTATAAATAAAATTTGATTATTTCTTTACCCGGTCTTTTGCAAATAAAGTTTAATATTGCATTAATTCCAACTTGGGGTATTTTCTTTATGAAATATCCTTTATATATCTTTTGCTAACTAAAATAAACCTAGCTCATAGTTGTTTCCTCACATATGCAAATCGATCGTTAGACGTTCTTTATCAAAGCTCTCTGTCTCAGTGTGTCCCTGTCATAGAGCTAATCTTCTTTCAGGTTCCAGATCTTTTGAACCTAGTTCTTGCACAGACCTAGTGTCCCTCATACAGTTAATCAAGCCTTTCTTTTTCTCAGCGTGGTATGTGTGCTTCAGTGATCTTTAGAATCAAGCCTATCCTTTAGCACGTTCTTTTAAAGCTTCTCTTTTGATTGGTGCATTGTTCTTAGTTTGCTTGTATGTTTGCTTTGTATGTTTGTGTCCGATGATTGATGCGAGTAGAATGAATGTGGTTTGAGAGCTTTGAAGAGCAAGAAGTGAAGACATTCTGAGCAATATCACTACTCTGGTTAAAGGCAAGTGTGTCCTTGTTCTTTTGTCCTAATAACTGTGTTGCTCTACTTTGGGTTATGGTGGTTCTAATGAACAACAACGATGATGAACATGGTTTCTTTTATGCTATATCTCTTGTTAATACAAGATCATATGATTAATCGGAACATGGAGCGACCACCCAGGAAAATAGTGCAACCACAAGGGTATATGGCTCTGCCTTGGCTAATTAATTAGGGACTCTTGTGTTGGTGTGACCTTACCGAATGGGCAAGGGGAAGCGTTAGTTGAGGTATAGACTCGCTCTAGTGGGGAGTGTGCTTTGCTAAGACACGTCGCCTACTAGGGGACTTTATGCTTTGCGGCGGCTTGGAACCTTCGCGGGTTGCTTCACACTGGGGAAACTTTGTAAAGGCCTCGTAGCGTCCCTATGCAATCACACCTCGGTAGTGTGGTATGATGCCTGATCAGCATCACGTGGTTGGGTTTAAAGTTCTATGAACTTTTACGCGACTTGTGGTGAAAGTGTACAACCTCTGCAGAGTGTAAAACTAATCGATTAACCTTGCTCACGGTCAAGAGCGGCCTGGACCCTCACATGATAATTGAACTTGAAGATGGACTTAAATCGTGGTTTATGGTTATGATAGCCATATGCTTATGGCGTATCTCTATATGTTAATGTGGGATGGTATATACTTATAGTTTATTAGAAATCAGGTGCTAATAAAATTTGACCAACTAAAAGTGCTTAATGCAGTCAACCTGTCAGCCTTTCCTTGTTCAGCCTTTGCATTCATACTTTCCCCACACTTGCTGAGTACGACATGTGCTCACCCTTGCTATAAACAATGTTGCTCAGAAAGAGGAAGCTGTTATGAAGATGTTGTGAAGATGTTGCTGGTGCTAGGCGTACGCAGCCCCCAGTCGTCTGCCTGTGAAGTTTGGTGCCTTCGTTTCCAGGATAAAGCGTAAATCTCTGATAATCTTTGTTTTTCTTACGTGATACTGTACTGTTATTCACTTATATCAACTATATGCATGGAACTTGATCCTGGCATGCATATAGATTTGCACTTGGTTTTCTTTGGAAAAATAGGTGTGACACTCGCCATCTCACAAAGGGTCCGGTTCTTCCTCTCCACTACCGCATTATGGTAGGCGGCGTATGGAGAAGAGTACTGATGATCGAGACCAAGATCACTGCAAAAGGCATCAAAATGAGTGTTCCTGAACTTCGTGCCATTGTCACTGCGTATAACTCGAATGGCATCCCTATGTCTCTCATTCTTCAACCTCAAGATCAAGTCTCGAACAAAGCCAAATGTCTCGCTCTTATCCTCCAAAAAGAAAACCCAAGAGTACCTCGAGAAATCATGAACCACTACCAACACATACCACTTCCCACCCACAGAGCGAACACGAGCTGGCCCAACAAAATCCATGTGCAACAGCTCACAAGGTTGCTCTGTCATGACCGCAGTCAAAGGGGTATGAGAAGCGGCAACCATCTTTCCATGCCGACACAAAGCACAAACCAAATCCTTCTCGAATTTCAACTTTGGCAATCCTCGGACTAGGTCTAGGCCACTCAAGTGGGAAAGCAACTAAAAGCTCATGTGTCCTAGCCTCCTATGCCACTTCCAAAGCTCAGCCGAAACACCAGCAACAAAGCATCAAGGAGGACCAACAAACTGGGAAAAATTGGCACGAAAGAATTGACCCTCGAGGACGATCATACAGACAAGATCGCCTCGAGAATCAAGCACATGAGAAGCGCCCAACTTAAAGCGAACCTCAAAACCCTCGTCAAGTAACTGAGATACTAACAACAGGTTAAAACCAAGTGACTTGACAAAAGCCACACTCTTTAAGGTCACCTTGCTACTCACCATCACCATACCTTCAGCAAGCACTCGTCCTCTCCCATTATCCCCGAAACTGATGTACTCCCTCGTACTCACCGGGGTGAGGCTGGAGAACAACCGACGATCTCCGGTCATGTGACGCGAACAACTGGAGTTGATCAACCAAAAGTTCTCCATGCCTTCCACCTGCAAATCAAAAATGAGAACGAGAATGAGAAAGAGATTCAACACTGGGGTTAGTACCGAAAGAGTCAAACCAGTGTCGAGCCATTTGCTCAAAAGAAGGGTTAGCAAAGTCCATCCTACCAAAACCACTAGGCGGAGCCCTCTCACCCCTACCACCAAAGAACCCATCATGTATCACTGGAGGGGAATGCGTACCACGAGGGGGAAAACGTGGCCCGTAGTTCCTCTAAGAACCAAAACTGTGATCGTGGCTCCCAAACTCATAACGGTTACGAGCAGGAGCACGTCCAGCAAACTCACCAGGCCCAAACCCAACACACCTATCTCTCTTAGGAAAGCCACCACCACCCCGAGTAGGAACTGTACGCACAAACCTCTCATCCCGAGGTAGAGGCACCATACGAGGCTCAGTCACACCATGAGAAGGGTGGTACCTGTCCTTGTTTGCCATCTCTCTAGCAAACCTCTCATCACTTCTCCTCCTGAAGCAAAACTCATCCTTATGACCATCCCTCCCACAATACTCACAATAGAAGCGGATTGGTTTTTGCTTAGGCTGTGGTTTCTCACTAGGCTTCTCAACAGCTTTATCTCCTGGCTTCTCCCCAAACACGTTCCCAAGGGTGCTCACAAACTTCACCAGTTTTTGGTAATTTTCTGTCTTGTGGGGGAACACTAGTGGATCTGGGGTTGTGTCTAGCTTGTTTCTGAGGTGGTTTGGCTTGGGTGCATATTTGTTAATGGGTGTAATGTGTGGTGGAATAGGAATGTCCCCAACATTCTCTTCTCCCTCACCACTTTTCCCAGCACCGACCATCAAACCTCTTAAACTCTTCTAACATCAAACTCAGCTGTGGCTCATGCCCAGACAACCAACTCATCAATTTCCTCAACTCATCATTCTCATCCTGCAAAAGATCAACATAATGTGCAAGTTTCATGTTTTTCACCGCATGCATTTCACAGGTAGAGCATGATGTAGGAATAGGAGCTTTCAAAGCAGGCTCAAGAGAAACTATCCTATCATGAGATTCATCTAGCCTAGCATGCAACACAGGACAAGAAGTGGAAGCACCTAGTAAAGCAGGTCTAGATTTTATCTCATCAAGCTCAATCCTAAGCACATCTAGTTCCTCAAGAGTTGAGGTATGCTTCTCTTTGAGAGTAGTCAAGTCAGCCAGGAAAACATTGCAATCACCACAATCATCCTCATCAGAAACAATAGGAGCAACTTTCAAAGAGTCTATTTCAGTTCTAGCATCAACAAGCAAAGACTCAATCTCAACTATCTTGTCCTTAGCATCACCTAGCGAAGACTGGAATTCTCTCTTCTCCTTGTTGGTCTTTCTAAGCACATCATCATGGTTATCAAGCAACTCATTTAGCCTAGCATTCTCCTCTAGCAAGAAGTTGGAATCTTGACGTACCTCATCCTCGGAGTAGGAGTTCAAATCCGAGCTATGCTTCCCACCCTTCTTTAAGTTGTGCGCCATGCTGCAAAAACCGCCTTGCGTGACGAAACTCAGGCCGGTGAAGTTCTTGCCCGTGTGCCGCTTGTCCTTGCGTCGATCTTGCTCTTCCTCGCTGCTCGAACCAGATGAGGAGTCACTTGAAGTGGAGTCGATGTCGCTCGCTCTGGCAACCATCGCTCGAGCTGTCTTCTTCTTGTACCTGTCGCTCTTCCTTGGCCTTCTCTCGCCCTTGTCCTTGTAGTCATTCCGGGAGCGGTGCTTGTTGTTGTAGTTGTGCTTGGGCTTGCCCTTATAGTCGTTCTTGATGTCCATGGCTTCCGGACACTCGGCGATGAAATGCTCGTGCATCCCGCACCGATAGCACATCCCCGAGCTCCTCCTCGCATTCTTGCGGTTCTCATACATCCACCCAAACCTCTTGCTCAACAAGGCGAGATCCTCCTTGCTCAGCACCTCAAAGTCCTCATCTGGCATGGACACAAGACAAGACAAGGAAAACTACATGGCAGTAGGGTTAACCTTAGTCCTCGATCCTCAGACAAGAGCCAAACTATGAGGAACAGTGGAGCTCTCGCTCTTGGCTGTCAAGCCACGATCAACCTTCGAAGACTTAAGCTTAGAAAACAGCTCATCCATCATCAGGGTCTCATACACATCCGACTCCAAGATCGCCTCGACCTTGGCACTCCACACGGATCTGTCAAGTGAGTGCAAGAGCTTGATAGCTCTATCATGATCCGTGTATGGAAGCACTGTCACATTGGCCCTCATGTTGTTCACAATACAGGTAAAGCGCTGAAACATCACATCAATCAACTCATCGGGGAGATGCGTGAAGTTCTCATACTCTCTTCGGTGAGTGGCAAACAAACGAGTCTGCACCTGAGCGTTCCCAACATGAGCATTCTTGAGCTTCAACCAAATCTTTCCGGCCACATCCTCTCTGTACACTCGATCAAACTCCGAGGCACAAAGAGCACGGAACAAGTAATCAACAACCTTGCTGTTGGCCTCAAACATGTCCTGCGAACCTGGAAGAAGGAAACTATCGGGAATGACATAGTGAGGATTTTGTGTCACTTCCCATATTAGTGTTCCTTTTTCTCTCAAAAACACACCCATGCGCCTCTCCCACATCTGGTAATTCTTGACATCGAAGTGCGGAGGACCCGACCCCTTACCGTTGTCACCCATCTTTGGATCTTAGACTGGTTGGAATCACGAAGATTCGTAACCGGCTCTGATACCAATTGAAGGACCGAATAGGTGACCAGAGAGGGGGGAGTGAATGGGAGCCTATAAAAATTCATCCCGAAGGATGAACTCAGCCTACCCCCGATTGCCACTCCAATCACTCACACACACCAAAGAAGCTCTAGACTAGGCACACACAAGCCTACAAGTCCTAGAGACAAGCCACGAATCAAAGAGCGGAAGCACTAAACAAGAATCAAAGCACTTAGCCAAATCTGCGAGGGCTAGGCGCGGACCGTCCGGCTGGTACGGGCGGACCGTCCGCAGCACCAGGGCGGACTGTCCCAGAGGACCATGCAGACTGTCCGAAAACCACAACAGAACCTCCAGAGACGCACTCGAAAATTCGGATCGTCCGACCGATCCACGGGGACTGTTCGCTAGTGTCGCGGACCGTCCGTGTAGGACATGCGGACTGTCCGGCCAAAGCTCCAGCAAAACTCAACTCATAAACGCCCACGCGGACCGTCCGTCACAGACCGGCAGACTGTCCGCAAAACCTCCAGCAACAAAAACTTGAGCGCACGAAGGATCAAAACATGAACTCGCACGAACACGCGACGAACTACGACGAACCCTACGTGCGCGAACTGTCTGCTGCGGCCTGGCGGACTATCCACAAGCCACGAACAGAACCACAGCAGGGGCACTAGCGAAGTTAACTCCTAAAAGCCATCACCTGATCTCCCAAAGCACTCGAGCTCTTGAGACAAGATTTGGGGGAGATGAGAAGCGTCACTAGGTGAAGCTATACCCCAAAAATCTCGACCTCTAACTCACTAAATCAACGGGAATCGCGGATCACATGAAACAACCTCCAAGAACTCAAGTTCTTCCAAGCACTCGCAAATCGAAGGGTTATCCTGGTGTTTGAGGGGTCAAGATCACACCCAAAGATGCACAAGACATCCACCTATGATCCCCACAAAGAAATCCGAGGACAAACACGCTAAAATTGACGAATCAAGCGAAGAACGAAAGCAACCAAAAATAGCTCTAAAAAAGACACGAAAATCACAAAGAGCTAAGAGAGGGAAGGAATCACAACGCCGAATACTTCCATACATCTAGAGGTCAGAGTCTATACAATAATCTAGCCTAAGGAAATACAGGGAAAAGAAGCAGTCTAGAGCGGATAACTATTGACATTTCTTAACGCGATCACTTTAAGAACAGATTTAGAATCCATCTTTAGTGACAATGCCAGAAATGCTTGTTGGCATTTCTTAACATTACAACTAACGACGCCGAGTTAGCGTGAACATCAAGACTTGCCAAAGGTAAATCTAAATGATCATGAACCAATCTGCAAGCGCACAGATAAACCATTGTAGCATTTCCCCAGGAAAGGAGAATATTCCAAGGGTATCGTATCTGTGGAAGGTAATGGTGGATATCATAGACTTATGCTTTCGCACTGAATGTAAACTAAGAGATAGATATAGGAAACAACAAACTCAAAGGCAGGGGTAAGATAAAAGATATGACAGGGTAGTGTGACACACACACTCAGATCTACCTCTACTCTAGCACACTACGACATAGGGGGAACATAGGAGTTAGCTCTAGGTTCTAATGTACTAAACATACAAAGCTAGAAGATACAAGAGATAGGCATGAGCATTGTATGAGAGGGTAAGGTTCAGCACCCAAGTACAAATGGGGAGCTAGCCTGCGACGACCAGCACTCTGCGAAACTAGACTATAGACTCCTACAGCAAATAACCCAACACGGAGGGTTCAAAAGGGTCCAACAGTTGTCACCACTCTGGCCTACCTCTATCGTTACGTGGGGTATGCCCATAACTAACGTAGCCACACAACCCAGGCACCTGCGTTACTGCTAGACTTCACCCGGCTCGGGCTATTGTGACCCAGGGTGAGAGCCACCAGAAGACTGGTCAACTTAGACCGAGTACCGTAGCTTGAACACAAATCTCATGCAACACTATCATGCCATCTAACAAGATCAACTAAGGCTATACATACGAACGGATACGAACTCTCTTATGTCTAGTTAACAAGATCAAAGGGTCGTGTTTGTGAAGAACACGAGCCTCTAACTTATGAACAAACACATAAGGAATGAGTTTATCATCCTTCAAGTGGATCAAAAGGTAGTGTTCATGAAGAATACAAGCCTCTAAATGATGAACAAAGGATGAACTCAAGAACAAATCAAGCATATGATCTACCATGACTTTATATGAAATAGCTGAATAACTAAAGTAGATCAAAGTCAGTCCCAGTATATTTTGTCTCCGAAACACTCACAGGGTCAAAAGTGTTTTATTTAGAGCTCGAAAAAATTGCATACGCGGTGGTTATGGCAGCGTGGAAACTTAGGAACTATTTTGAGTCTCACAGAATCATAGTAGTGACAAATCAACCTCTGCATGAGCTTTTCAACAACAGAGAAGCTTCGGGAAGAATTTCAAAATGGGCTCTTGAGCTATTGGAGCATGTAGTCGACTTTGAAAGAAGAAGTGCCATTAAATCTCAAGTCCTAGCAGATTTTGTTGTGGATTGGACCTCACCAGCAAGCTCGAGCTCCGTAGAGAATGAACAGCCATGGATCGCATACTGCGACGGGGCATATTGCCACAAAGGAGTCGGGGCTTCGGCGGTTATCACTTCCCCAACGGGGATCAAAATGCGATTCGCAGTCAGGTTGGACTTCCCAGAGAATGAGAGAGCAACAAACAACACAACCGAGTACGAAGCATTGTTCCTTACCCTGAGAAAAATGAAAGCACTAGGGCAGCAGAGTTTCATCATGTGATCAGACTCAAAAGTCATCCAAGGCCAAGTAGAAAAAGACAGCAAAGCCAGAGAGCCAGAGCTGGTCAAATATCTCGCCGCTGTAAGGTCCATGGAAAAGAATTTCAAGGGATTCACAGTTGAGCATATGCCAATGAACTCGAACAATGAAGCCGACACGCTAGCAAAAGCCGCAGCACAAAATCAAGCCTTACCTCCGGATGTTTTCTATGAGGTCCTCACCACGTCTGCCGTGAAAGAACCCAAAGTTAAAACAATCAATGTCATAGAGAAATATGATTGGAGGGCTCCGATCCTGGCTTTCTTAAGAGTTCACTATGAACCCACTGAGGAAGTTTCCCTAAACCGCATAAGGCAAAGAGCCCGAGGCTATGAGATAATTGATGGAGAGCTATACAAGTCTGGTATATCAGCTCCTACCTTGAGATGCATTAGCTTCGATGCAGGAAAAGAATTGCTAAAAGAAATTCACTCAGGTTTTTGCGGTGCTCACATAGGCTCCAGAGCTCTGGCTCAAAAAGCACTAAGGCAAGGTTTTTATTGGCCGTCCATTATCGATGATGCTCACCACATGGTAAAAACATGCGAAGCTTGCTAGAAAAATTCCAGCAATCAGAGAAGTCCTTCGACACCCACGCAACTGAAACCACCTTCCTAGCCTTTGCAAAGATGGGGGATGGACTTAGTTGGACCACGCCCGGCAGCACAAGGAAATTGTAGATTTGCGGCTGTCGCCATAGACTACTTCACCAAATGGGTCAAGACTAAGCCGCTGGCAAGCATCACGTCTCGCAACATCCAAAAGTTCTTTTGGCAGAGTATAGTTTGCAGATTCGGGGTTCCTAGGGAACTAACTGTGGACAATGGAAAGCAATTTGATTGCAACGAGTTCAGAGAATTTTGCCTAACTATGGGAACAAAGTTAAATTTCGCCTCCGTGTATCATCCACAGTCAAACAGGGCGGTGGAAAGAGCAAACGGCGAAATATTTTATAGCATAAATAAATTCTTGTTCAACCAGAGAAAGGGGAAATGGGTAGAGGAGTTACCGAAGGTAACTTGGTCTCATAACACTAGTGTCTCAAGGACCACAGGTTTCTGACCTTTCAAGTTGCTACTTGGCTCTGAACCCATGACACCGGAAGAAATCAAGAACCAAAGTTTTCGAGGAAGCAGAGAAAGATTTGATCGAGGTAGACGTACTTCAAGCTGTTGAGATCTTAGAAAAATATCAGCAAGAAACCAAAAAATGGAGGGATAAGAAAGTCGTGAGAAAGGAAATACAGGTGGGAGACTTAGTCATCAAGAAGAAGAAAAATTTCGACAACCCGGGAAAATTGCAAGAGCCCTGGGAAGGCCCGTTCATAGTAACAAAAAGTCTCAGACCAGGATCTTGCTATTTGGCAGATTAGTTGGGCAACGCATTGCCACACACTTGGAACGTAGATAACCTTCTCAAGTACTACGCTTAGAAGTAGGCAGTGTAAAACTCTAGCTTCGTTATCTTACGGTTTTTACATTTTCAGCACTTTACATTTCCAAGGACCGTACTCTTTTCCTTGCTAAAGGGGACTCCAAATCAGGAGGCAAGGTTTTTAACGAGGCGGATCCATGTACTCAATTTCAGTTTCAATGAAATTACATTCCCCTTAAAATCCTTCGCTTGATGCTCGTTATCTTTAGCAATTTATTTTCAGTCATTTACTTTCTGCAAGGGGGTTTCTGCCCAAAGAGCAACGAAAAGCAACAAGCTTATACACGTTGTCTCATAAAAATCTTAGCACTCATACCTAAGTACCAAAAAATCCCACGTAGCAACAGACTAAGTTGCGGGATAAGTCGTTCAATAATCCTAAGATTTTCGCAAATTCAAAGCGATCTTTCGGTCGAAAATCAACAAGATTGCTAATATTCCACCATCAAAGAAAAGTCTACGAAGCTCGGAGCAAGCTTCACTAGACTTCATGTTTCAAAAAGTGAAAAGCAACCACCCCAAGGAGATGTTGCGATCTTGGCAAGAAATTATGAGCTTCGAAAAAAACCCAAAATGGGGGGGGTGACGTTTTCTTCAAAAACAAGACCGGTTTTTGCTCTTTTTTCGAAGCCGAAGAATGTAGTAGCAAAGAAAAAACGAAAACATTCTGAAGCCAAGTTTCGTTCCCAAAACATAAACCTGAGACATATTCACAATATGGTTTCACAAAAAAGTTAAGAAAACACGACAGTTTCGTCATCGTTTTTCTCACAAGGCTAGCACCTTAAATCCAACCTCTCAATCTTTGTAACTAACATTCAGAAAGAGCAAGAAAAACTTATCTTGCGAAACATAATCTTTTTTAGAAAAAGATCTCCAACTAAGAAAAAAGTAAAAGAGGGTGACATTTTCTTCAAACACGAGGCTGCCTTGTACAACCACTATGATAAAACCAGAAAGGATAGCAAATCTAAGAGCGGAAGAAAAGGCAACGAAGCCAAGATATATTACAATATTCATCCCGGCTTAGTGTATTCTCACAAATCCACCCGCCGCGCAGGGCGTTCCAAAGACAACAGTTTAAGTAAAGATAAAGAAAATATTTAGGCTTCGCCATCTTTATCTTCGCCATTCTTCTGTGCGCCGGAGCTTGTCTCACCAGGGGCTACTTTGGGGGAGTCATCGTCCTCGCTCTGTTCCTCAGACGAACACGATCCCAGTGCCTCCTTTTCCTTAGCCTACAAAACAACAAAATAAGTGATCTTAAAAATAAAACAATCTCAAAGAACAGAAATAAGAAATTTAAGAAAAAGTTCTTACCTCCGCAAGATATCACCGTGCCACAACCTTGGCATGCTCCTACCCTAACACTTCCCAGAATAGGGCTAGAAAGTTCTTCTTGACAATTTGAACATTCTTCGAAGGAATTTCGCATTCAATTTCTTCTGCCTTCAGGAACTTATAGCTTCTAGCACCTAAGTCCAGAAAGTGGGAGCATTTACTCTTCTCTAGCAATTCAAGCAGAACTTCAACGCACATCGAAGCCGCGTAGTCACTGGCTCCTGTCATCACACTGGGGAGATGGTCGAACTCCTGTTCCATCCATTCAAAGATTGCCTTGGCATCTTTATCACCAGGAAAAGGCAGGGGCTCTGCACCAAACTCCCCGAGAGCACGAGTATATTTTTCATACAGAACACGGAATCATCCTTTTGTTAGCGTTTCTTAACGTCACCACTAGTTGTACACCTCGAGGGAACGTATAAGATCAACCGGGTATACCGATGGGTACGAACGAGTCCGCAAGCGCACAGAAATACCGTTGTAGCACTTCACCTCGGAAGGAGAGTATTCCAAGGGTATCGAATCCACGGGACGGATGAGCTCCGGCTCGAACCTAGCTGGTGGTCTAAGGACACAACACTAATTGATAGGATAGGTAGAAAGGATCTGCCTTGACCGAGCGTAGAGTCTAGCACGGTCTCTCAGGTATAACACTCGCTTTGGGCGCCTGTCCACCCTAGCTGTTTAAGGCTAGGCAATATGTTCTTACAATGGGGCCCTACTCGGTACACAGATGCGGAGGGTACCAAAGGGTCCAACAGGCTGTCACCACTGCGGCCTACCTCTATCGTTACAAGAATGTACTTGGTATTCACAGGATAACCTATGGTCCAGACACCACGTCTACACCATTGACTACTACTATAGCCGGACACCGTCTGACGTCCCGATAACCCAACTATAGCTCAAGGTATAAATACGGAACTACGAATCCGCGAGGGAGATACTGGCACTAGCTCAAGGTATGCTGTATCACTCATGCAAGATCACGAATGCACTTTGATCTAACTAGAGATATACAGGAGCATCAACTTTACTCTAATAGACAAGCTAGCAAACTAGATGCAAACTTATGATCCAAGTCTACTAGATCGAAAGGATTGTGTTCGAAGAACACAAGCATCTAAATCAAGAACAAACGAAGAACATAAGAACAAAGCAACTATGCATGCATAAAACTTTAGTCTAAATAGAAAATGTCGAAATACTCACTTTAGTCTAAATGAAGAACAAAGGCACCACTGAGGATCGTTCTTGAGGAAGATGTCATGAACATGACATGGCCCCAAGCCTCCCACCTCACTTCCTAGCACTAATCCTATACAAAGAGCTCTCCTCTCCTAAAGAGAGAGGCTCCAATACCAAAATGAGGAGGAGGAGGAGAAGTGTGTGTCCAAGAATGAGGCCCCTCCCCTTCTATTTATAGGCAAAGGGGAGGCTTGCTTCGGGGCTCAAAGAGATCCAAAACGCTCGGGATCAAAGCAAGTGGCCAATGGGAGACCTCCACGTGCAAGGCCAGGATGAACCGACCCTAGGTTGGTTCGGTCGATCCTAGGGTCGGCCGAACCCCTAGGGCGGCCTCCTGGCCTGTGTTTTCTCCAGGTGGCTGACAAGTGGGCCCTATGACCTTTCCGCCGTGCATGCTAAGTTTCTTGGCGGTTTGGGTAGCAAGTGGGCCCTTGAATCCATGTGAAGTTGACGTGGCAGCGCATGATTCATCGAGAGTGTATCACATGGATTGGTGAGGTCATTGATCCAGGGGAATGCTATGTGGCATCCCCTCATTGCCTGAGCTTGAAGTACTTGGATCAAAGACTTGTGCTTTTGCTCCCCTTTCTAGTGCTATTTGCCTGTATGTGAATAAACACCAACACTTGTGGAAATGATTAGTTTAAGCTGTATTCTAGTGTTGATGATCATTTCTCATGCTAGAATGTACATGTTGACGGGTATAAAATGAGTGGATAATAGTCGTCAACAAATACCCCCACACTCGACCTTTGCTCGTCCCGAGTGAAGGGAAGAACAGGATCAATGTGAGACATGATGTCCAAAGGTATGAAGCAAGCATAAGAGTATTCCAAACCATACCTTGTACTTGTGAACTTGGTGAAGTGTCTATCATGCCACCTTGGGTAGTTGAGCAATGGAACAGTCATGAATCAAATCACTCTTGCTCATCATGTTAAGCAACTTGGGGTTTTGCAATGAGTTTTCAAAACAAACTTTGCTTAGCTCCTCATTTGATTCTCTCAGATCGCTCAAAAGTGTATATGTCCTCACCAAGGCATTAGAGTGCCTTATTTCATCCTACTTCTAATGATGGCTATATGTGGAGCTCAGGGTAGAATAAAAGATAAAGCATACTTATGTCACATATTTTGCAAAGTCAAAGACTGGATCCACAGAGAAAATCAAATCATACCATCAGATCAAGATGTGCACGTGTATGGATATGGTGAGTATGGTAAGGTGGATACTAGGCCCGGAATGGGTGCTAGATATGACCATACATATATGATGAATGTTGGTAGATGGTAAGGTAGACACTAGCCCCGGAATGGACACTAGTTATTACCATCTAAGATATGGAACTCCTTTTTGTATGACCATCTCTCTCTTATTTCTCCATTATTTTGGACATGGGCTATTCTTTCTTTTTTTCTTTTTTTTTCATCATGCCTTGAGCTTGTGTCTCTCTTTGTTTTTTCTTTTATAGCCCATGTCTCTTTTTGAAGGACACTTTTTGGAGAGAGATGTCACACCATATATGGAGCTTTATTTTTATGGAATGGATGAATGATACAATGCTAAATTCCAGTGTAGAAGCATAGCATGGGGAATATGGTGGTGTGCACCTGAATCTTGATCATGAAAGTAATGAAAAGACTTCTCACAAGGGTCACAGAATTCGACAAAGCTCAATGCAATAACAAGATATGAGTAGAAGGTTTTCAACTAAAACATCATATGGCTTTGGTAGGACGGTGGCATATCAAAGAGGAGCTTTGCAAAGGGTTTTATGATTTTTCAAATAAAATTCCCAAGCACTCCAACATAAAGAGTGAAGATCATATCATCAAACCATATCACAAACGCCAACTACTTAGATAAGCATGAGTTCCCCAATGATATTTGTTCATAAGCATCAAGACAATAAGTAAGGAATAAAACATATGCAAGCCAACCACAGGAATCATGTAGAGCAAGCATAGCACGAATTGCTGAGTTTGATTTCAAATGATAGGAAATGAAATTCAAACAAACTCATGGATAAGGATAGAGTGAGATAGAGGGTGCACATACCATCGCTTATGAAGGATAAGAGATCAAGGGAGACTAGTGGTGATTTGGCTGACAATAAGGCAGCCGACTCACTCTAGTTTACTTTGCTCTTGTCATGAAGGCGTAGTCGATGTTGTGCAGCGCTTGTGTGGGAGTTCTCGAGTGGATATGTTGATGATGAGCTCGAGAGAACTCCTCCACACTGGTGGTTGAATCTGGTGCTATTCTTCAAACGACAAATGAAAACAAAGGATGGACTCTACTGGTTCAAGAACCATAGAGCCTTTATTCAAATTCAAATATTTTTGTTGTTTTTGTTTTATTTTATTGTCACCATGTCATTTGCTCGAAAGGGTTAGACCAAGGTTACACATTATACACAAAGGGGAATATTATTACCTTGGACCTTTGAGAGGTCATATGTACCACCTTTGCATGATGTGCAACATGAATCTGACACCTCACCTTACCTTCCCATTTGAATTTAGCTCAATGACTTACCCATTCAAATTTGACAATTTTTTTGCAGGGGTTAGTCAGCATGCATGCAACCAAGATCCATGAAGATATAACTCTAAAGTTCATCAATCAAAACTCGATACCATGTCTTGTTTTGACTGAAGAAGACAATTTTAACCTAAGCACCATGCTTAATCTAAAACAGCCCATGAATGTACATCCGGAACAATAACATTCAAACCAGAGCATATGAGCAAAGATAAAGGAAGCATGAAAGCATGATTAAGCTATCGTCAACAAGGGACATAAGCATGAGCATAAGATGGTGAACCTCGGGCAACCTCCCGGATGGGCTTTGTTTAATGTGAAAAGCAGGAATTACCTAGCTAGTGGGCAAGATGCAAGAGCTAACATCATCGCCACACCAAGATAAGATTTGGTAGAGGAGGAACTTTACTCAAGATGCTCACATACCTCCCACACACTTGAAGTTTGCATTGCTAAGAAACAAAACTCAAGTGTGTGGAGATCAAGCTTCCTTTTGTAAATGTTCCCTCACTAGAGCTTACCTCAGGTGTTGCATTTGATGCAGCTCACATGTTTGTAGGCATCACCTGTCCATTCTTCTTTTCAATCTCCACCTGAAAGGTTACTGACCAAAAATACCCGAAGGATAACTTATCCTAAAAACATATTCTTGCTTTTATTCGAAAAGGGAAATAAAACCTATGCTAATCCAGGCTATCTCCTGGTAGTGCTTTGTTTATTTAAGGTCATAAGCTCAACCATGGGAACTTCATCTTGCAGCTATCGTTGGTGGTGTCATTCCCGTCTCACCACCAATCCTTGATGTATCAGTGAAGCTTCAGCTGCAAGGTTAGTGCCACAGTGCACGCACGAAATCTGATATGCTTATGATAGACATATACATCTACAACCAACCTTCTGAACTTTCTACAAAAAAGGACCATAAGGTGATTGCAGCCCTCATGCGTGCTCAGCACACTAAGTAGGTCTGACTCTAGAGGGACATGATGCTAGCATGGTCTGTATGGTGACTGAAGAATGAAGTTACCATGCTCGTGCGTGAAATCCTTTCCTCCAGACTCCAGAGTCAGTGCCTCGAAAGGTTCCATGGCCCATGAATTCTCCATCTCAAGAGAGTCATCGTGGAAGCTCGATGTTGACTCTCGATCATGATCGAAAGCAACATGATACGGGCCATCGGGAAGAGGCTGAAACTCGATCGAGAATGGTGACGATCGTTCACCTTCACAAAGGTGAAGAGAGTCTCCCGAGCCATCATCATGAGGGGTAGAACATTCTACAACCTTAATGAGAACAAGCTCAGATGATGCGAACGGAGATGTATGTGTCATCTCCTCGAGCGGGTTTTGTTGGAGAAGAGGCTTCGCCATAGGATGTCCCTGACAAGGGGTAGCAGTGGCAGAAGCGACTCCCCTAAGCTTATCATCTAGGCTCCCTAAAGATGTATCGAAGAGCTGCTCTAAAGGGAAGCCTAGGAGGAGATCGAGATCAAGGACATCGAAGATGTGAAAGTCTAAGCTAGCCTCAATCCCATCTATGATAAGCATCACGGCACTTGCAATCCCCTGACATTCAAGAAAGCGTCCAAAGGGACAAGTTTTGAGGAGCATGTCAGATGATGCTAGCGGGACTCTGCCCCAAAAGAGTTTCCGCTAAGTGCCATGGCAAAATGTTAACCTCCATGATGGGGTTGCGATGGGCCTCTATGACAGTGCCTCTAATAGAGCAAGGGACAACCAGAGAAGGTGAACTATTCCAAATTGCTTCGGAAAATCATGTCACTCCCCCTGAAGATTCCTCCCTCATCGCCTCCTCAGGATATGCTTCGTCAGGAGGATCAGGAGGTAGAGGTGGCATCGCAGGCCTAAGGGAGGGTTCTGTCGAAAGATATCTAGAATGATAGGTATGGACAAAATGAGGTTCCTCCCCTAATTGGTCATCGAAAGAATTCGAGGTGTCTGAAAGATTTCTAGATAGGTCATCCTCGAATTTGCAAGTGAACATCAAAGGTTGAATTTCTTCTTCCTTTGTTGTTTGGGGTTCGGAAGACGTTTCAACAGACAAGTCTGGGGATATGGAAGATGCAAACTCGGACTTGGATGTTGAGGGACCCTCATGGCTCGACTCGGATTCTTGGTTGGGTTCGTTGTGAACAAAAGGGACAGAAGAGTTTTTTAAGAGGGAATCTAGGATCTCTCTTCCTTCCATTGGAGTTTTTTCCACAAACAAACCTCCAGCAATAACGTCTAGATTGAGGGCAGAATCCATGTCTAGACCCACACAAAAGATGTATAATGACACATCGATGGGTAAAGACGGACCAGGCGTCGACAACAAAAGGTGTAGGAACCTAGCCCATGCCACTCCTAGTGACTCCTCTATTTTCTCAAAATTGAGGATACTTATTGGAAGAGAAGCTACACGAGTGTACCATTGCTCCGTCCTTTCCATGAGAGAGAACAAGTGGCAAAAGTTATCTCGGAGTTCTCCCAAATCACCGTTCACACTTTTTATAGTGCGGGTGTACCATTGTTCCGCCTCTTCTATGAGGGAGAAAGGAAACAACTTCCACCTCACGGTGTCCTATGTCATGCCTGGCATAGCCACACTAGAACATAGTTCTTCAAATTCCACCAAATGGAGGTAGGGGTCTTCATTGATTGCTCCAAAGAATAGTTGATCTTGAACAGACAATAAAGTTTGTAAATCCCTCATACCAACAGCCTTATTATAAGAATAGGTCGAAGGGTCGAAAGTGCTCCTCTCCGCAAGAACCATCTCCAGGGTGTGGCCCTCCACAGCACCCGATGAGCTCACAGTTTCAGCTAAGGACTGCAGGAACTCAGGCGACGCCTTTGTGTCACCCGAAGCATCAGGATGGTCGCCTAAGCGGGGGGAGTTACCACCCTTATCCTGATCATTCTCGGCTCCGGGTAGTTTGACAATTTCTTCGACTTTGTCCGAACCACCAGCGTTTCCCGCACCAAGGGGGTCCGCAACAGTGTCTTTTGGACTAGACACAACAGCCTTCTCCACCTCAGGTTCGGCCAAACGATCCTTGTTTTCTCCATCACCATCGGTCCCTGAGTCTAGGAACTCCAAAGCATCAGAGAAGCCAAGAATATTCACCATGCGGCACGGATGCCTCGGCTTGGAGCCAGCTTTCTTGCGATGAAGGCCGAGCTTCGACGCCTTCTCAATAGCAGGGTTGCCATCTTGAATTGCAACCTACTTTTTCTTGGCACACTCAAGCTGACTTGTCTTCGAGGAAGACATCGGAGCCACGGTCTTCCGCGAGTCAACAACAGGGGTGCACCTTAGGAGGCCTAAGGCTAGGACCCCTTTATGTGTAAAAGAGGCCAAAAAAGGGGTCTGAGGGTGTCGTTGTAAAAATTGAGGACCTATTTGTAATTTGAAACTTTGTCAGTGGAAATAAAATAAAGACCCACCTCCTCCCTATACATAAAGGGAAAGAGGCTTGGACGAGGGGACGGATGGTCATTTTTCCCCTTTCATTCTTCCTTTTGCAATTTGGTTCTGTTGGAGAAATTTGTTCCACGACAGTGGCGCCCACCGTGAGGCTCGAACCCACGACCACAAGGTTAAGAGCCTAGAAACCAGCGAAGCTCCAAGAACAAAGCACGGAGTCTTAGGCTCCCGTCCAGCCATGAGATCCGACGGCGTAGCCTCCACCGTCGAAAGATTGTCACCAAAAGAAGCCTCTTTAGCCTTTGGCGACGGCTCGTAATCAACAATATCACCGGCAGGCTCTTCTGCGGCTTCGGCCGGAGCAACGAAAGCAGCTATTGGGGCTGTAGAAAACCTCACCTATGGGCACCGGGGGTTTGCCAAAGCAAACTAAACTGTTGGGCTTCAGATTCTTTTTAGGCAAAATAAAAGCCGCGGGCTTCGCAAACACTTTCCTTGAAACAAGAGGTTGTCTCATGCCTAAAGACACAAGAGCCAGCAGAAGAAGGAAGTTGGGCTCCGAACATTTTCCTCGTCGTCAAAAATACCGAGGCGGTTGTTTTGCCCCATGAACATCTTATCTTGATGGTTTCTTTTTCAGGAACAACTAAGGAGTCTGGGCTCCGGCATCTTCATCATGTATCAGGTAGTTACAAGATTTAACACTGTTGCGAGATGTGTCATTGCAGGAAACATCTAGGGCTCCCGATCGAGAGCGGTAAAGGGCGAAGGTCCCAGCTTCGCCTTAGGGCCGAGCAGGTTCACTACTCTCTGCTTGCAAGGCTCAGAAGCTCTAAGCTGCACCAAGAATGAAGCATCAGGAGGAGCAAGTTGGCGAAGCCCGGGGTTTCTCAAAGATTCAACCGCGAAGACTCAGTCAAAAGCTGTTCCAACACGGAACCGTCTCCGGTCTTCGCGGCGCATCTTCCGCTCCGCTGTCTCCGACGTGATCTGGGCTCCGCAAACCACGGCGTTAAATCCGCAACGAGTGTAAAAAACCAAGTCTGCCCCGGATATTCTTGTTAGATGTTAGGGTTTCAGGGTATACTTGGAATGTAAATTTAATCTTTTGGCACTATAAAAGGAGGCCCCCTCCTCATTGTAAAGGGGATGGCCATTTTGGAAAGTTGAGTCTATAACGAGTTGAGGAAAGCGAACTATTTAATACAACTTGTCTTGAATGTATTGATTGTGAATTTACCATTGGATAACCCTATCTCTGTTTGGGAGTTTTGTATACCCAACAAAGGCGCTCACCGTGTTCTTAGCCATCAAGGAACTCGCGATGGCACCTCCAAAGAAAAAGACTGTTGACCAAGAAGAGCCCAGAGTGGGTGCTAAGGAGAAAAGAATCATAGTCGCACCGGAGCCCAGGCCGGAGGATGAAGATCTCGCACGAACTCGCAGTGAAAAAAGAAAGGTGGCAGGAAAGGCCACGCAAGATTCAGACCCAGAAACTAGTCTCGCAAACGATAAAGAGGGCGCAGCTGAGAGGGAGCTGGACTCAGTGTTAAGGCAAATCGAAGCCATGAAGAAAGTAAACGAGAGGGTAGCCATGGAACTCGAAGCTCAGAAACAAGCTGAGGAAAAAATCGAGAAAATAAAGGCTGCGAAGCTGCAGTTGGCTCGAATGCAGCAAGAACTGGATGAGTTGCAATCCCATCGGCACACACCGCCAAGTCCCACCCCAAACTACGAGGAGGGCCCACCTCCACAAAATGAAAACATTGTGTTCAACTTCCCAACACACAGCAGCATAGGGATGTTCATGACTGTCGATTCAACCTCGCCTTTATCCATCGGTCTGCAAACAGTGCCATGGCCTTTCTCCTACAAAACAATCTCCTTGCCAAAATACAACGGGTTGACAAACCCTAGGCAATTCATAATGAGTTACGAAGCCGCTGTAGCTTCGACCGGAGGTGATGAAGTTGTTCTGGCCAAATCGTTCATCATAGCATGCGAAGGTGCAGCATTGAACTAGTACTCACTACTGCCGCCGCACTCAGTATACAGCTGGGTCGACCTAAAAACCAAACTTATCCAGAACTTCCAAGGCTTTCAAGCCGCAACCACAGATGAGGGGGACCTGTTCTACTGCATCCAAAGAGACAAGGAACCTTTGGCGAGTTATGTGAGAAGATTTTTGCAGCTGAAATCCCAAACTCCTGACGTGTCAGAAAAGGTTGCAATAGCTACCTGTGTCAAGGGGCTGAACCCAGGGCAAGCAGCATCTCACCTCTCAAGAAAAAAGCCAAAGATAATGCAAGCACTCTTGGCGGAGCTCGAAGAATACTGCAGATCAGATGAAGACCATAGGAGAAGAGTGGCTGAAAGAAATCGCCTAAGGCAAGCACAAAGAGAGCAAGAGTGGGCTCCCTCACACCAAAGTGTGCAAAACATTAGAGCTCCATATCCGCCAAACCAAATACTCCCAATCGAAGTCGCGCCGCACACCCAAAACCAAAACCCAAGCCCACCACACAACCAGCCTCCGCAGCAGGCTTCGCAAGCTCCAAACCGCGGAGGTCATAACCAAAGAGGAAGAGGAAGGGGCAACGGACCGTCCCCTCAAAACCAAAACTCTTGCCCACACTTGTTCTACTGCTCGTTCCACGGAAAACAACCTCACCATTCCACAGACAACGGTCCCGAAGCCAAAAGAACTTTAGAAAGAATGGCCGAACAAAAGAGGGCCACCCAAACCCAGCTCCAACCTCCGCCACCTAAACCTGTCAATCACACCTGGCCTCAGCAACGTTTCCAGCAAAACCCATATCCCACCGCATGTCTGCTCCACTCCTATAGCCAAGGAAACCCAGGCTATTTCCAAACCAGCGCATATAGCCAACCACAGCCAGCATGGCAAGCGCCAACACCACAACAATACCAGCCGCAAAACCAACAAAACACTCAGCCAATACAACAAATCCCACCTCTGCCACCCGGCATGCCAAATGTAATTCCAAAGGCGGAGCCTCCAAACCCAAGAAACGATCCCAAAGCCCTGCCAACCTTCGGCTCTATCATGGCCATTTCCCAAACTGAAGCCCAAAACCACGAAAACTCCTATCACCAAGTGTTCCCAATTGTGGGAGGGTCATCCCTCGAATTCAAAAACAAGAGAATGAGAAGGAATTATTTCAGAGAGGTGCACACTATAGTCCAAGACGGACCTACGGTCAAGCCACCATGGGCGCATGTACCCATCACCTTCATAGAGGAAGACTTCAAACTAAAAACAGTCGCACACAACGACGCCATGGTCATCAAAACAATCATTGCAGGCTGGGAAATCAGGGAAGTCCTGATAGACAACGGCAGCTCCGCAGACATTCTTTTCACCAAAACTTTTAGAGAAATGAAGATAGACCCACACTTGCTACAAGAAGCAGATGTTCCACTTCTGGGCTTCGGGGGGAAGCCCGTCAGAGCATTGGGAAAGATCACATTGCCTGTCTCCTTTGGGAATCTTAACAACCCAGGAACGGAGTTGATCACATTCGATGTAGTGGAAATGCATTACCCTTACCTGGCCATCTTAGGCAGGGGCTTCATCAACAAGTTCGATGTGACGTTCCAACAATTGTTTTTATGTATGAAAATCCCAGCGCTCAAAGGAGTCATCACTGTATTTGGGGATCAGCAGACAGCAAGAGATATTGAAAAAGGGATATCACCAGGCCAAAGAAGCATCCACCATCTCACCCAAGCCGAAGCTGACGAAGCTAAAGAGAAAGAAAGGAAGAAAAAGTTCGCGGAGCCCAAAAGAGACAAAGAAAAAGTAAACATCAGCGCCGACGGCGAAACAAAAAGGATTCTGTTGGACGCGCATGTCCCAGATAGGGCTGTAACAATCGGAGCCGAGTTAAGCATTGAGGAGGAACGCGAACTGCTAACGTTTCTGGCCAAAAACCAAGATGTGTTTGCATGGTCAGCCCAAGACCTAAAAGGAGTTGACCGAGACATCATCGAGCATAGGCTGGAGATGGACAAGAACATCAGGCCCAAAAAGCAAAAGCTTCGCAAAATGTCCGACGAAAAGGCCGAAGCCGTGGAAGCCGAGGTGCAAAGGCAGTTGGACGCTAATGTAATCCGCGAAGCCAAATATTCAACCTGGCTCGCAAACACAGTCCCTGTAAGAAAGAAAAATGGAAAGTGGATAATGTGTATAGATTTCACAGACTTAAACAAAGCTTGCCCAAAAGACGATTACCCGCTAGAAAGAGTAGACAAAATAGTGGATGACGCAGCAAACAGTGAGATGTTATCACTACTTGACATGTTTTTGAGCTACCATCAAGTCAGAATCAGAAAGGAGGACGAGGAGAAAACCAGCTTCATCACACCCTTCGGCATCTTTTGTTTCTTGCGAATGCCTGAGGGGCTTAAGAACGCGGGGCCAACTTTCACCAGAATGACAGCTTCGGTGTTTCCCGACCAATTGCACAGGAATCTGTTGGCATACGTCGACGACATAGTCGTCAAAAGCAACAAGTGCGGTGATCACATCTTTGACCTTGCAGAAACCTTCGTGAACATGAGAGCCGCAAACCTGCAATTGAACCCTGAGAAGTGTGTATTCGGAGTTCGCCGGGGAAAAGTACTCGGGTGCCTGGTAGAAACAAAGGGAATACAAGCTAATCCCGACAAAATACAGGCAATAATAAAGATGGAGGAGCCCAGGTCTCTGAAAGATGTGCAGAAACTCACCGGGAGAATCACAGCGCTAAACAGATTCGTGTCCAAGGCTGCGGAGCGAAGCCTCCACTTCTTCCAAGTACTCAGGAGCAACAAGAAGTTTGAATGGGGACCTGATCAGAGTAAAGCATTCGCGGAGCTCAAAGTCTATCTCACCAAGTAAACCAAGTTGTGCCCCCGGAGCCTGGTTCCCCTTTACTACTGTACATCTCGGCTTCTCGAACCGCTGTCTGCGTAGCGTTAATACAAGAAAAGGAAATAGAAGGGAAGCTAACTCAAGTCCCAGTTTATTTTGTCTCCGAAACACTCACGGGGTCAAAGGTGTTTTATTCAGAACTTGAAAAAATTGCGTATGCAGTCGTTATGGCAGCACGGAAACTCAGGCATTATTTTGAGTCCCATAGAATCATAGTTGTGACAGATCAACCTCTGCATGAGCTTTTCAACAACAGAGAAGCTTCGGGGAGAATCTCTAAATGGGCTCTTGAGTTATCAGAACATGTAGTTGACTTTGAAAGAAGAAGCGCCATCAAATCTCAAGTCCTAGCAGATTTTGTTGTAGATTGGACTTCGCCAGCTAGTTCGAGCTTCGTAGACACTGAACAGCCATGGATCGCATACTGCGATGGGGCTTATTGCCACAAAGGAGTCGGGGCTTCGGCAGTCACAACCTCCCCAACAGGGATGAAAATGTGTTTCGCAGTCAGATTGGATTTCCCAGAAAATGAGAGAGCAACCAATAACACAACTGAGTACGAAGCATTGTTCCTTACCCTAAGAAAAATGAAAGCACTAGGCCAGCAATGTTTTATTGTGAGATCAGACTCCAAAGTCATTCAGGGCCATATAGAAAAAGATAGTGAAGCCAGAGAGCTAGAGCTAGTCAAATATCTCGCCGCGGTAAGATCCATGGAAAAGCACTTCAAAGGGTTCACAGTTGAGCACATCCCAAGGAACTCAAATAATGAGACAGACGCACTAGCAAAAGCAGCTGCGCAAAAACAAGCCTTACCTCCGGATGTTTTTTATGAGGTTCTAACTACGCCTGCTGTGAAAGAACCCAAAGCTAAAACAATCAATGTCATAGAGAAATATGACTGGAGAGCATCGATCTTGGCTTTCCTAATAGGTCACTATGAACCTACCAAGGAAGTTTCCTTGAATCGCATGAGACAAAGAGCCCGAGGCTACGAGATAATTGATGGAGAATTGTACAAATCTGGCATATCAGCTCCAACCTTGAGATGCATCAGCTTCGATGCAGGGAAAGAGCTATTGAAAGAAATTCACTCAGGTTTTTTGCGGTGCTCACATAGGCTCTAGAGCTTTGGCTCAAAAAGCACTAAGGCAAGGTTTTTATTGGCCATCCATTATTGACGATGCCCCTCACTTGGTAAAAACATGCGAAGCTTGCTAGAAGAATTCAAACAATCAGAGAACCCCGTCGATGCCTATGCAACTTATACCACCCTCCTAGCCATTGCAAAGATGGGGAATGGACCTAGTCGGACCCCTCCCAGCAGCGCAAGGAAACTGTAGATTTGCAGCTGTTGCCGTGGACTACTTCACTAAATGGGTCGAAGCCAAGCCGCTGGCTAGCATCACATCTCGCAACATCCAAAAGTTCTTTTGGCAAAGCATAATTTGCAGATTCGGGGTTCCTAGGGAACTGACTATGGACAATGGAAAACAATTTGATTGCAACAATTTTAGGGAATTCTGCCTCACCATGGGGACCAAGTTAAAATTCGCTTCAGTTTATCACCCACAATCAAACGGGGCAGTAGAAAGAGCGAATGGACAAATATTCTCTAGCATAAAGAAATGCTTATTCAACCAGAAAAAGGGAAAATGGGTAGACGAGCTGCCAAAGGTAACTTGGTCTCACAACACTAGCGTCTCAAGAACTACAGGTTTCTCACCTTTCAAGTTGCTATTTGGCTCCGAAGCCATGACGCCAGAAGAGATCAAGAACCAAAGTTTACGAGTCCTCAAAGTGCAAGACTTGGGCTTCGAGGAAGCAGAGAAAGATTTGATCGAGGTAGACATACTTCAAGCTGCTGAGAACTTAGAAAAATATCAGCAAGAAACAAAAAAATGGAGGGACAAGAAAGTTGTGAGAAAAGAAATACAGGTAGGGGACTTGGTCATCAAGAAGAAGAAAAGTTTTGACAACCCAGGAAAGTTGCAGGAACCTTGGGAAGGCCCATTCATCGTAACAAAAAGCATTAGACCAGGATCTTTTTACTTGGCAGACCAGCTAGGCAACGCGTTGCCACACACTTGGAACACGGATAGCCTCCTCAAGTACTACCCGTAGAAACAAAAACAATGTAAAGCTCTAGCTTCGTAAACTTATAAACGGAGCCAGAGCTTAGTTATCTTATGTTTTTTCTTTCTTTACATTTCTCCGCACTTTGCATTTTCGAGATCCGTACTCTTTTCCTTGCTAAAAGGGGACTCCAAATCAGGAGGCAAGATTTTTAATGAGGCGATCTATGTACGAAATTTCAGTCTTAATGAAATTACTTTCCCCTTAAAAGTCCTGTGTTATTTACTCTCAGCAACTTATTTCCAGTCATTTACTTATCGCAAACGGGGTTTCTGCCCAAAGAGCAACGAAAAGCAACAAGCTTATACACGTTGTCTCATTAAAATCTTAGCATTCATGCCTAAGTACCAAAAAATCCCACGGCAACAGACTAATTTGCGGGATCAGTTATTTTCTCCAAAAAAGAGTACTAAAGACTCGAGTGCAACATAAGATTGTTGTTATTCAAGAAGATCTACGAAGCTTCCTATAAACTTCGCCAGACTTTGACCATTTCAGAAAGCCCATCATTTCCATACAGCCACAAGAAAAGTTGCGGGATCAGCTGTGTCTTTTCCAAGATCGTTTGCGAATACGAAAGCAAAAATCTCAGTCGAAAAGCAACAAGATTGCTAATATTCGACCATCAGAAAAAAAAGTCTGCGAAGCTCAGAGCAAGCTTCGCTAGACTTCGAGCTCTCTTAGAAAGCACACCCTTCCTATGAAAAAGTTGAAAGCTTTACGAGTGTCTCTCCATCTAGGAACTTCGGGAAAAAAGACAAAAAAGGGGGGGTGACGTTTTCTTCAAAAACAAAATTAGTTTTTCGCTCTTTTTTCCGAAGCTAAGAAGCATCAAGGTTAACCTTCTTACATAAAGTTGGCTGCAAAGAGAACCATTCCAAAAAAGAGGTGACGTTTTCTTCAAACAGGGCCAGCAAAAAATCAAAATGAACAGACAAAAACCAAGAATAAAAGAGAGAATGGCAACGAAGCCAATAGCATTTCGCAATTATCATACATAACCATAAGTATTTTCACCCATAAGATTGCTCACCACGTAGGGCGTTACAAAAAAGGAAGCAGTTCAGAAAAATTCCTAAGCTTCGGCATCTTTATCTTCGGTGCCATCATCTTCCGCGTCTTTCTGAAGACCAGAACCCGAGCCACCAGGGGCTGTGCTCGCAGGGGATCCACCACCCTCGCTTTCACCTTCACTCAGGTCCGATCCCAGTGCCTCCTTTTCCTTAGCCTGCAAAGCAGAAAAATAAGTAACCCCTGAAAAGAAGGGAAAGGAAACTTAAGCAAACAATCGTTGATTTAGTTATTTACCTCTGCCAAAAGCCGACGCGCCACGGCCTTTGCGTGCTCTTGCCCGGACGCCTCCCAGAATAGGGTCAAGAAAATTTTCTTGATCACTTGAACGTTTTTCGAAGCAACCTCGCACTCAAGCTCTTCCGCCTTCGGGAACTTGTAGTTCCTAGCTCCCAAGGCCAAAAAGTCTGAACATCCAGTTTTCTCGAGCAACCCTAGCAAGGTCTCTACACACATCGAAGCTGCGTAGTCACTTGCACCAGTCATCACGCTGGGGAGATGATCAAACTCTTGTTCCATCCAATCGAATATAGCCTTAGCATCTTCATCACCAGGGAAGGGTAGGGGCTCCGCACCGAATTCACCTAGAGCACGAGCGTACTTTTCATGTAGAACTTTGAAGTTCTTCTTCAAAACCTCTTCAATCTCTTTAATAAAGTTGTCGCGCCCCTCAACTTCTTTTTTAAGTTCTTCAATCTCGGTTTTTTGCGCTTCTTTCTCCTTTTTCAAGGACTCAATAGCACGACCGTCATCTTCGGCTATCTTTTTGAATTCCTCGAGCAGGCTGTCGCGCTTCTCAGCATCTTCATTTAGTTTTTCCACCGCAGTTTGATAAGTCTTGACACTATCTTTCAAGATCTCAATATTTCCCTCTTGCAGCTTTCGAAGCCTAGCCAGAGTCACGTTTTCTTCATTCAGCCTGATAATTTCACGGCTTAGTTCAACATTCGCGGCTTTGGTAGCCAGGAACTCTTTCTCTTGGGAACGGTACTTTGCAAGAAGTTTTTGGCTTGAGATCATTCCTTTGTAGCAGAGCTCCGTTGATAGACCAGCCAGACGACCGGCTTCCATATCTTCAACAGACTTCTCATAAGCTGAAAAAAAATAAATAAAATAAATATATAGCATGTTTGAATCTACTGTAAGCACTCAACCAGCAAAAACAAGGAACAAAAAAGCCAAAAAGGGTTAAGAACTAACCTTTGGGATCGAAAGGGGCCGAAGGTCCGGCGCTAGTACTGGTGCCTGGTTGCTTCACAATCAAAGAACCCAGAGCTCCGGGAATTTCCCCTTCCTCCAAAGCTCGATCGTCAAGGGCATCACCTTCCGCTTGCGGAGCGTCTTTAGCTGTTGCTCCTGCAAGCCGAGCACAATCCCTTAGCTCCCAGAGCACGCGAGATTCAATCACCCCGCTCTCTTTGTAAAATGGCAAATGAACAGATAATAAAGTTTGTAAAACCCTCATACCAACAGCTTTGTTGTACGAGTAAGTCGAGGGGTCGAAAGAGCTTTTCTCCGCAAGCACCATCTCCAGAGTATGTCGTTCCACAACGCCAGATGAGCTCACAGTCTCGGCCAGGGATCGCATGAACTCGGGTGACGCTTTGGTATCCTCCGGAGCTTCAGGACGGTCGCCAAGGCGCGAAGAGCTCTCTCCCTTGTCTTGAACGTTCTCGGCTCCAGGAAGTTTCGCACCTTCGCCAGCCGGATCCAAATCACCAGCATTCCCCGGGACAGGAGGGTCTGTGGCGATCTCCTTGGGGCTGGGCACGACAGCTTTTTCCACCTCAGGCTCAGGGTCGGCTGTGCGTTCCTTGTTTCCAGCATCTTCGCCCCCCGAGTCATGAAATTCCAAGGTGTCACAGGAACCAAGGATATTCACTATGCGGCATGGCTGCCTAGGCATTGAGCCAGCCTTTTTAAGACGAAGGTCGGGCTTCGCCGCCGTCTCAGCGGAGGGGCCCTTCTCTTGTGTCGCGACTTGCTTTTTCTTAGCACGCTCAAGCTGACTTATCTTTGAAGAAGACAGCGGAGCCACAGGCTTCCGTGAGTCGGCAGCAGCAGCTTCGCCAGACGCCTCCAGAGAAGTCACAGATTTCTTCTTCTTCTTTGCGTCAGCCGGGTCAGGCGCGGCCTGAGTCGAATCACGGGCGCACTTAGAAGAAGCCTTGGTCTTCGCACGGTCCTCCACTTCAACGCCATGCTCAGAAAATATACGGTTCACGCGATGACCTCCAGTAGGTAGCCTTCGCGAAGCTTGGTACTCCGCCTCGGTGTAAGGACCAAGCAGGTCCACCACACGGTGCTCCACTTCACCCATGAATTCGTGAGCATTCTTTCCTTCAGGCATCTTCAGCCCGAAGCGAGGGAAAGGAATAGCCTTCGAAAACCAATCAACCGTAAGCCACTTAACCTCCTTAGGTTCCAGCCAGTGGAGAGAGGCCAAATATTGGCAGCGACAAATTCCTCGGTGGCATCACGACCAGGAAGAAACTGCGAAGCCAAAAGAAAGGCTTTTTCACAATCCTTAAAACCTCTGGTCTTCGCAAAGTCAAGGCCTGTTACATAACTCAAAGGAGTCATTGTTGTAATGCTGAAGGGATAATACGCAACACCATCGGAGCCGAGGGGCATATTGACCTTCACATAAAACCAATAGTTCAGCCAATCATCATCCCATTTATTCTTGTGGGCAGGGCTGAGCTCCACTCTCTCTATATCCTTCTTGGTATTCCTCCTCCGGGTTGTGAAAGTAATGCACCCAAAATGATTCTCGTAAACAGCAGGATCACCATCCACCCGAAAGTTCTGCTTTTGGACATGGAGCTCGTAGAACCGAACAAAGGCTTTGGTATCCACCCGACCGTCGCAAGAGCGCACGGCAAAAAAGAACTTAGACAGATGCACAAACACATTTGGCGTCTGTTGGTACAACTTCACGCTGTAGCGATCAAGGATCTCAGGCAGGCGTTGGGAACATGGAAACCTTAAGTCAGGGTTGAAGAAATCATGAAAAACCACAGCTTCGCCAGCTTTAGGCTCCGGGGTGGTTTCACCCTCCGGATGATGAGCGACACCTTCAAGGAAAAACCCCTTTTCTTCGTAAAATTTGATCAGATTCTCAGAGACCAGCGAAGCTCTGAGAACAAATGATGGAGTTTTAGACTCCCTCCCAGCCATCAGCTCAGATGGTGAAGCTTCCACCCTAGAAATATCTTCATCCAGATCTATCTCCTTCCCCCTGGCCGATGGCGACGGCTCGTAATCAACTATATCTCCAGCCGGCTCTTCTGGGGCTTCGACTGGCGCAGCTGAAGCAGCTATTTCTTCTTCAGTCATTGGCCACGCGGTTTGTTTCATACGGGCCAGAGCGAGTAAAAAAGTTTGAGCTCCGCAATAGAAACAAGCGTCGCAGCTCCAGAGAAATCACGCAGCTAGTGCGAATCCTAAAGCAGCAGAAGTAAGAAGGGTGGAGGCTTAGCTTCGGCACAAGTAAGAAAGCAGGGGACCCCGACCCCCCCCCTTTATATAGCCCGAGGAGAGAGAAGAAGTGCAACGGTCTCGGAATACGAATGGACACCTCGGGAAGGAGCGGTTTCACTGTAGCCTTCAAGAAAGAAATCACGTGAAGCCAAAAGCTCCTAAACCAGCAAACTCCCCGGAGCCGAAGGTGACGTTTTCTTCATCAAATCACGGAGCAAAGTCGAGGAGAAGGTTAAATCTCATTGTTCAAACACTTCTCCTCGAGGGGCTACTGTTGGGGCTGTAGAAAACCTCACCTATCGGCACCGGGGGTTTGCCAAAGCAAACTAAACTGTTGGGCTTCAGATTCTTTTTAGGCAAAATAAAAGCCGCGGGCTTCGCAAACACTTTCCTTGAAATAAGAGGTTGTCTCATGCCTAAAGACACAAGAGCCAGCAGAAGAAGGAAGTTGGGCTCCGAACGTTTTCCTCGTCGTCAAAAATACCGAGGCGGTTGTTTTGCCCCATGAACATCTGATCTTGATGGTTTCTTTTTCAGGAACAGCTAAGGAGTCTGGGCTCCGGCATCTTCATCATGTATCAGGTAGTTACAAGATTTAACACTGTTGCGAGATGTGTCATTGCAGGAAACATTCCGGGGCTCCCGATCGAGAGCGGTAAAGGGCGAAGGTCCCGGCTTCGCCTTAGGGCCGAGCAGGTTCACTACTCTCCGCTCGCAAGGCTCTGAAGCTCTAAGCTGCACCAAGAATGAAGCGTCGGGAGGAGCAAGTTGGCGAAGCCTGGGGCTTCTCAAAGATTCAACCGCGAAGACTCAGTCAAAAGTTGTTCCAACACGGTCTTCGCGGCGCATCTTCCGCTCCGCTGTCTCCGGCGTGATCTGCGCTCCGCAAACCACGACGTTAAATCCGCAACGAGTGTAAAAAATCAAGTCTGCCCCCGAATATTCTTGTTAGATGTTAGGATTTCAGGGTATACTTGGAATGTAAATTTAATCTTTTGGCACTATAAAAGGAGGCCCCCTCCTCATTATAAAGGGGACGGCCATTTTGGAAAGTTGAGTCTGTAACGAGTTGAGGAAAGTGAACTATTTAATACAACTGGTCTTGAATGTATTGATTGTGAATTGACCATCGGGTAACCCTATCTCTGTCTGGGAGTTTTGTATACCCAACAGCAGCTATCTCTTCCTCAGCCATTGGCCGTGCAGTTTGCTTTGTAAGAGCCAGAACTAATAGAAAAGTCCGGGCTCCACAAAAGAACAAGCTCGAAAAGCAGTGACTAGCCGGAATCTCGTAGCGAGCACGAATCCTAAAGCAGCTAAGCAGGACGAAACAAGGGCTAAAGCTCCGGCAAAAGTAAGAAAGCAGGGGACCCCGACCCCCCTTTATATAGCCCAAGGAGAGAGAAGAAGCGTAACGGTCTCGAAATACGAACAGGCGCCTCGGGAAGGTGCGATTCGTGTCGATCAAAGGGTAAACGCACGAAGCCAAATCAAAGGAGCCCGCAAACTTCCCGTCACCAAAGGTGACGTTTTCTTCGTCTTAAGGTCGCAAAATGAAATCGAGGAGAAGAGCAATCTTGTTGCTTAACGCTTCTCGTCGAGGGACTACTGCTGGGGCGGTAGAAAACATCACCTCTAAGCACCGGGAGTTTGTCAGAATGAGAAGACCATTTGGCTTCGGCCTTTTTCGAAAATCCAACATAAGCTTTAGGCTTCGCAGTCATCCCAGGTAAAAAGTTAACCCACACAAGTGGACGCGAGGGTTAGCGCGAAGATCATTTCTTCCGCAGAGAACGACTCCAGGGCTTCGGGATATTCTTGTTGTCACCGGGGCTCCGAAGGATCTACTTGTTTATAGTATTTAATCTCAATGGAATTTCTTTTTTCAGGGAGACTAAGAAATCTGGACTTAGACAGGATCGTCGCGTACTGAGAATCGTTGGGTTAACCCGTATCGAGCTTTTTCTTGTAGGGAAGAGTCCGAAGCTCCAGGGGTTCTCTCGAGGTATGCAGGGGACGAGGATCGGAGCTTCGCTGGAGTGATCCTGCTGGTCCAATGCTTCAAGGTCTCGGGGCCAAGCTTCGAAGCCTAGGAATCTCCGATACACACAGCGTTGGGAAAAACAGGATTCTGAAGCCCAGGGCTCTTCAAAGATTTGGTTGCGATGACTCAGTCAAAAGTTGTTGCAACACGGAACTGCCTCCGGTTTTCGCGGTGCATCCTCCGCTCCATTGTCTCCGACGTGATTCGCGCTCTGCCAACTACGACATCAAATCCGCATCGAGTGTAAAAACCCAAGTTTGCCCCCGAATATTCTTCTGAGATGCTAGGGATGGGGAAATCTTGGGATGTAATTTTAGTCTTTGGGCACTATAAAAGGAGACCCTCACCCTATTTTAAAGGGGTCGCCATTTTAGAACGTTGAATGTGTAATATTCCAAGGAAAGCCATCTAATTAATATACATGATTGCGAACGAGTTAATTGTATATTTTTCATTAATTAGCCACATCCCTGTTTGGGAGTTTGGTGTACCCAACAATGGGGTTTATTTCTAACTATTTTTGCACTCTTTTCAGGTCTAATGGCCCGTCTGATTGTTGGCAGCTCTTACAAGCTGTTGATAGAAAGGTCATGAGTGAAATGAATGTCAATCTCACCAGGGAGTTCAGCGTGGGGGAGGTTGAAAGGATCTTGATGTCGTCTAGAGGGGGGTGAATAGACGAATCTTACTAGTAAAAACTTTCAACCCACTGTCAGTACCCAAACCGGTCAGACCGGTTTGCCACAGGGAGTACTTTGCAAAACTGAAATTCCCTCTACGAATTCTAGCACAAACCAAACTAGGTGTAGAGCTTTTTCAGATGTTTCCAAGAGTATCAGTGAAGCCTCTGCACACAACACAAGTGCACTAAAGTAGATCAAAGCAGAAGCACAAAAGATATGCTATAAAACTCAAGGTAAAGCATGCAAGATATATATGTGAAGTAAATGCACGAGAGACACAGGATTTATCCCGTGGTTCAGCTCGCCACTAAAGCTGGCCTACGTCCACATTGTTGAGGTCAGCCACTAGGGCTTTGGGATCTCTTGCAATCCACTCCTTTCTGACACCTATCACCACAAGTGATAGATGGAGGGTTCCACTATCTTCAAGCTGCAATTACAAACTTCTTGGAGCCACCACACAACGATTGGGAGCTTCCAAGCGACTTCTAGCCATCTAGGAGGAAAAGCTCCAAGAGTAACAAATGCTTCAAAGATCTTCAACACAAAGAGCAAGTGCTCAAGTATGGGATGCTCGCAAAGCTCAAACACTAGTCACTCTCTCAACCGAACTCAAGGATTTGTCCCTAAAGGCTTGAATCTCACAAAGAGATGTTGGGGAGAGCTCAGCTGGGGTTCAAGAAGGTGATAGAGTTGTGGTGAACTAGCAGCCCCTCAAGGAGGAGCTCAAGGGTATAAATACCCAACCCACCAAAAACTAGTTGTTAGTCTGTCAGACAAAACCGGTCAGACCGGTTTGCCAAACTGGTCAGACCGGTTTTTAAACCAACTAGCCGTTGGACTGTGGTAGTGCTCAAACCAGTCAGACCGGTTTGAGCCAGAGAACCCTACCAAGGTTAAGATCTCACGGGTTAGTCTCTCATCGGTTCACTTGAGCACTTGTGATAAATGTTGTCCAACATATGTTGCATCCCTCTTGATAGTACAGCATGCCTAAACTCAAGACAAAGAAATAAACTCAAATTCAACCAGTTGAGCTTGCTTCAACAAGAATCATGCTGGACTTGATCTTTATCATCTTGAAGGCTGCCAACAATGTATACCTACTGAGCACATATATTGAATGTATAAATATAAACATGTGCTTGAGGATATCTACCTTGATCTAGTGAATTAGGATTCTTCCATAGAGCATGATAGTGAACACTTTGAATCCCTAAGTCACTTTGTAGTGTCAACCATAATACATAGATGAACTTCAATGCAATTGCTTGACAAGTCTTGGATGTGATTCTTCGACGCACCAATGGACACTAGAAACTTCACCCTACCTCCTTGCTCATGGTTGCTAACCATAGACTTGCTTGGTACCTCACTCTAGTCATCTCGCTTTTTCTCTTCATCACTCACCCTTTATTCATCAAGCTTAGCCTTGCTTCATCATCTTTGAATTCTTATTTGAGAAGCCTACTCAAATATTTGATCTTGGTTTGACAATGAATAACCAAACTTTGCAAGTTCTCTTTTGTAGGTCCATTGACATATAAATGTACACAAAACCTTCCACACAATATATTCTTGGAGCCATGCAAAGTCCTCTTTGTAAGATAGACCATCTTCTCATCATGTATAAGAATGAAATCCACAATTGAACTTGTCTTTCTCTTGACTTGTATATCCGATTTGTTCATGGCATACTTCTCACTTTACTTGAAGAGTAGAGGCCAATCAGAAAATCCGATATAAATATGTCTCTATCTTCACCTTTCCTTTGCTTGTTGTGTGTCATACAAACTTTCCATGGGCATACACAATTATTTCATCATGACATACATCGATCATATACTTGTAAATTTTCAATACATCATGTCATGAGTTGACCATGTTTTCTTTGCTATGTGAGCCATAAACACAATCTTTTACACAAAGATTATTTATCAATAAATACAAACCTGCTTACAAACTAAACAAGATCGTTAGCTCTCTAATCAAGTTGTCATTCAACTCACCAAAACCCACTTAGGGCTTGATTGCACTTACAGAGGTGAAGAGTGCGCTCGATTCCATTGGATATATGAAAGCCCCTGAACCTGATGGTATGCCGTCTATCTTTTCACGACAAGAAAATCACCAACTAGTGACGCAACCTAGTTTTGGCGTCATTGATTTATGACATTCCTAGCTGATCTTCTCATTAAATTTTACTTCTGAGCAAATTTAGTGACAAAAAAAACTTTCTTCATAATGGTTGCTACTGTAGCTAGGCATTCACTATTACATGCTTGTTTTATGACGCCATAAGCTCCACAAAAACATCATAATCCAACATTAGTCCCACATGTAAGTTGAAGCATTTAACATTGGTACCACATGTAAGTTCAAGTAGTTGAATCCCAACCGCTGGTGCCTTGTCAAAATGTTGCAAAAACAATTACCATCGCAAGGGTTCGAAACCAAGACCTACAGGAACAACACAACACTATTTACCACTACACCACTTTTTGTTTGTGTGATTTATTGTGAAACTATATGCTTATGTTTGAATATTTGGTCCCACATGTAAGTTCAAGCAGCAGCATTCCAACCGCTTCGAAATGTTGCAAAAATTAAATTGACATCACGAGACTTCGAACCCAAGACCTACAGGAACAACAAAACAATATTTACCACTGCACTACTTCTTGGTTGTGTGATTTTTTTGTGAAATAATGTAGTTATTATTCTGAAACACTATATCGCCAGCTCACCATCACCTGCCCGTGCCAAGTCACTTGGTCACGAACACCATGTGGCCGGCTGCCCGCGCCAGGTCACTAGACACGCCAGGTGTTGGGTATTTTACTGTCACATGAATAAATCCGCAAGCGCACAGATACCGTTGTAGCTTTCACCTCAGAGTATTACAAGGGTATTGAATCCAAGGGAACGTGTGTGCACTAACTTCGTACTAGTCGGTCCAAGGACACACCCAGATAAGAGGCGAGGATAGAGAAGATTCCTAAATATAGCACTATAGATGAGATTAAAGGTCGATCTCTAGATAGAACTTGGGTTAGGGTACTGATAGCCTTGACTTAATAGGCGACTTCGGCACATAGATCTATGTGGAATGGAGCTCTGACTGTATCCAGCTGCGGAGGATCAACAAGGGCCAGAAGGGCTGTCACCACCTCCTGGACTACCTCTACCTAACCTTGGGATAAGCCGAATGAATGGTAACTGGTAGTGTGATACTGCGTCAACGCTGTGGTTACTGCTGTAGCCAACGAACTACGACACTTTGTATTAATATAACTACGACCACATAAGAGAACTGATCTCACTTAGTATAGGTACTACTAGCTTATACTAAAGGCATACAAGAGAGCACTCGGTCCCGTACTATGCTTCCAATGTATACGAATGACTTGCAGCAAACGAATGCATAAACCCAGGATCGACGCACTTGCAGAGGAAAAAGACTACTCATGCAACCAAGCATAAAGCTAGAAGGAATCACAAATGTCACTTTGGTCTAAATGGAATATGTAGGAATATCCACTATATTCTAATTGACGAACACGCATACAAACGGATATGACAACTATGAACTTGTGCCACAAGATCAAAGGGTTGTGTTCGCGAAGAACACAAGCCTATAAATCAAGAACACACGAAGAACACAAGAACCTAACACCTGTGTATGAATGCTACTATAGTTTAATTAGAAAAATAATGAAATATTCACTTTAGTCTAAATGAAGAACAACGACATCATAGAGGCACATGCCTTTCTCTCTCACTCTCTTTCTACTCTCACACAACTAGACGAGGAGAACGGGATGGTGAAGTGTGTCTAGAATGGGGCCCCTCCCCTTCTACTTATAGGCAAGGAACACCGCGACTCAATGCCTCAACTTGCTCCAAAACACCCCGGAATGCCATAGAGAACCAATGGAGAGCTGCCATGCGTCGGCTGGGGACGAGAGGACCTCCCCTTGGATTGGGCAATCTAGGATTCGCCGACCTCAAGGTCGGTTCCTTTGGACCACGTTTCATCCAGGTGACTGCCAGGTGGGTCCCCAAGCTTTATATGGGTGTGTGTGCTGTGTTTCTAGATCATTTCCATGGGGATGTGGGCCCTTGGATCCTTGTACTTGCTCCTGATTGGTCGAAGGTGTGTTTCCTTGGATTGGTGATGTGTCATGGACACATGACATCCTATGTGGCAATGCGTCGCAACGTGGCCTGGTGTGGGTCCCACTAGGCCCACATGATGTTATCTTGTGATTCGCATATCTCCTTCATACGAACTCTGATGTAGCCAAATAATATATCCATTTCGATCACCTCGACAGCCCGTCGTAATGGTGCAATCCAATTTGGCATTTGAGATTGTTTATGACGATGCCATATTCATACCATTGATTAGTAATAACTCCTAACACTATAGTTGATGCTCACATTTTATTAATTTACGTAGGTGTCGGGGTTTGTCACCGCCGGCAAGTAAATTTATACGATCGCGTGTTTGGGTCTGTATGGTGGCACAAGAGACACTAGGGTTTATACTGATTCAGGCCTCTAGAGAGTAATACCCTACGTCCAGTCTGGAGGTGTTCTTTTATGCCCAAGTTCGTAGTAGGGGTTACAAACTGGTCGGGAGAGGGTTTCAGAGCCCAAGTCCTTAGTGTGAGTGTGAAGTGGTTCTTGTAGCCTAAAGGTGTATGTGTGGTGTTGGTTGCATGCACTTGTGGGTGAATCTGTGTTCTACTGACCCCTTCCTCCCCCTTTTATAGTCATAAGGTAGAAGGAAAGAGGGGTAAAAAGGGAATGAAAGTTATGTTACAGTGCTGAGTGTCCATCTCCACATCGAGCGGCCGTCCGGATGTGGTGAGTCAATTGGGGACTGTAGCAAAGTGGTTGTTGACCGTATGGGCTTCCTGGAATTATGGGTTTCGAGTAGTAGATGTCGGGGACGCCTCAGGCGCATCTCTGAGTAGTTTGTCACTGTGGAACATCAGCTTCGTGCCATGCTCCCGTCAGCGTAGTAGGTATGCGTCTTTCGTGTGCAGATGGGACGGCGTACACTATGTCGTTCGTGGCACAATGGGCGCCCATGCCTTCTGACACCTGACACTCCCTGTCAGTACGACCCGATATGGAGGAGGGCCACACGTGGCATCGTGGGAGCGGGCGTGTGTGGAGGACTTGTCACATCGACAACGGGCCTCGCTTGTGGTTTGCTTCGTCATGAAGACTCGCCCGGCCCGGGGTGGAAACTACTCGTGCGAATGAGTAGTCGTGGTCGAGGCAGAAACTGCTCGTGCGAACAAGTAGTCATGGAGGAGGTTGAAGGACAGAGAAGTAGTCGTGCGAGCTGCCAAGTACTCGGAGACTTGTCGTACAAGTCGCTAAGTACTCAGAGGCAGCGGAAACTGGCCGTACGGGTCTTCAAGTACTCCGAGATTGGGGTACTTGTCGTATAGGCCACCAAGTACTTGGACTGTAGCCCGTACCTTCTCTTTTTGGGCAGTTGTCGTGTTGGTGGGCCCTAACCTAGGCCCTCGTCAGTAGCCTCCGAGCCTGGTGGGGGAGTCAAGAACTCGCTCCCAGGCTCAGTAGTCGTAGCGGTGGAGAAGTGTGTTGTGGTTTTCTGGCAGGGGCATGCTAGCGCACCTACCGGGTGTATCCCTTGAGCCCACGGGGGAGTTGGAGACTCGCTTGTGGGGTTAAAGATTTGATGTCGTGGAGATTTTGTCTCGTTGTGTGTTGCTGGGAATGCGCGTTGTGGCGGGGTGAGTGGACGAAGATCTTGCGCCGGTTCGGCTTCGTGGGCCTGTCATGGGAGACGTAACGGCGCGTGTGCACACCAATTGCTCCAGGAGGCACGCCTTTTGAGGTGCATTGCTTCAACGTCGTGGGGCGTGTGACTCGGATGTGGCCCCGGTATTAACTACCACTGGTTGGGATTTTTCCCCCTTCTTCTTCTTCACCTTCCTTGCTGCTGTCGCCGCCGCCCTTCCTCTTCGCAGTTGAGCCTCTTGCACCAGTGCCCTTTTCTTCCTCTGAACCCGACCTTGAGCCTTGCTTTCTTCCGCCGCCATGTCGTCCTGGATGCGCTCCACCGTCACCTTCGAGTAGCTCGAGCGGCTCGCCTCCATGGGCATGCTGCCACCGCTCACCGGAGCCGAGGAGTGGAAGGTTCCCGGGCTCGAGGACTCACCCCATCCTCCGTCAGGGTACATGGTCTTCTTCATGGCCTTCCATGAGTGTGGCTTTTCCATTCTCGCCGGGCGGTTCATCCGCGCTGTGCTCCACGAGTATGGGCTGCAGCTGCAGCACCTCAACCCCAACAAGATCCGATAGATGGCGGCGTTCGAGGCGCTGTGTGACGGATACCTGGGCGTGGAGGCCCACTAGCACCTGTTTAGGTATTTCTTCATGTTCGTGTGCTTGAAGGACGGCACGAGCCCAGCGACGATCGGGTGCGCTACTCTCCGGGCGAAGCAGGGGAGGTTGGGCGACTACATCCCCAGCTCGCTAAAGAGCTCCAACAGCGGTTGGCACCGGGAGTGGTTCTACCTCAAGAACGACACCGAGAATCCGCTCCCGGTGTACAACAGCTTGTGGATTGACCGGGCACCGGAGAAGTGGAAGTGGGGGCCGGACTTGGTGGCAGTCATCGGTAGCTACCATGCGAAGGGGATTGTCCCGCTCCGACAGTGGGCTCTTTGCATCTTCGAGATGACCCCTGACAAGACTCCCTTCGTGGGGATGGGGACAGCCAACCCCCTGCCCTCACTAGACAAGATCTAGTACCAGGTGGCGCAAGCGATTGGGAACGTGCGGGCCGTCTGGCCGCCATCCCAACTGCTGCCAATGCTCCCCGAGGTGGGCATCGTGTCTTTGGTGAGTTTCTCCTTCACCTTCCGACTTGTTTAGGCTTTTTGTTGGTTTCTGCTTTCCATGCTCATTAGATGTCAGCCACGCCCATCCACCCCGCACGGGCTCCCCTTCCCGAAGACAGGGCGTGGAACCACATGATCACTAAGACGGATAAGATGTGGGCGGATCGCCGGTCGGGGTGGAAGTCGTCAGAGCTCGACAAGCGGTCTCAGAACGACGAGCGCGCGAAGCACCAGACCGCTGGGGACGAGGACGTCTCCTCGGACGAGGATCCCTCGCTGGCCCCGCGAACACAAGGGATGAGGATTCTGACGTGAATGCGGACTGAAGTGACATGGAGTCGTCTCCTCGGTCGCCGTCGTTCAGCACGACGGCACCTCTACCTCTTTCGTTGGCCGCGAATAGCAGTTCGAGCCGGCGGGCGCCGCTGTCTGGCCGAGAACAAGACGGGGGCGTCGTGGTGCTTTCGCCGCACCAAACTTCTCGGGGGTGCCAGTTTGAGATTCATCCTCACGTGCCCCCAAGCGATCGTCGTGCCTCCGGGGAGAGGAGAGATTCCTCCCGGCATGGCGACTCATCGCCGGTCGTCGGGCCACGATTCCTCGTCCCATCTACCCGAGGTCACACCGGAGGTCGTGCGCCCTGAGGAGGCACTCGTCGCAGGAGGAGAGGGCTGCGCCGAGGACTTCTCCCCCCCACAGGGCATGAGGAGGGGGACAGGACCCTCTGCACCAGCTCCGGTCGGTGATTGTTCAGAGCGGCGTCGTGCCTACCACCCAGGTCCCCGTTCCACCTACGGCGGGCAAGAGGTCGGCCCGTGCTCCGAGTTCACTCCCCACGGCCAGCAAGAGTGCCTGTGTCATCTCGACGAGGTGAGTTCTGTCTTGCTGGTTTCCGACTAGTTGTCGCATTGTCCGGGTTCTTCTGTATTTTCCATACTCTTGTTCATCTTTTCTTTGCCCTTTTGTCCCAGCTGCGCCCCGGACGATAGGCTTGCTCCGTCACCCCCAAAGTCCTTGCGCTGTGGTGCACAGGTGGTTCTTGGGGTGCCCCTGCCACCTGCCTCGCCGCCGGTCCCCATCGGAACAAGTCAGCGGGGAGACGACTGGGCCAGCCGCAAACCTGGGGGCGATGGTTCCCCCAAGAGGTGCTAAGAGCCCTGGGAACAGCAGCTTGTCGTTAGGACAGATGGGTACAGGGGGTGTCCCCTCGGAAGAATAGGTCTCCGCTCGCCAAACCGAGCTAGAGAAATGCTTGTCATGGTCCGAGACGCCGGCTCCCGAGTCGATTGCCCCGACCGTCGTCGCCGTCACCGACGCGGAGGAGACCGGCGACGTCTCTGGGGACATTCCGTTCACGACGCCTATTGTCACGGTCGAGGGGACCGGTGCCGCTTCTCCTCCGAGGGATGTTCTTATCGAGGCAGCAGGTCTGCAAGTCGGGTCATCTACGGTCGGCGCCGCGTCTCCCCTCTGGGCCCCGGAGTTCGTGGTTATCGAGGAGTCTCCTCCTATCGCCACGTGAGACACCGCGAGCCCTTCGGCGGCGGCGGACGGTTCACCACCGGCTGCCACTCGGGAGGCTGGCGAGCACTCGGGAGGGCCGGCGGCAGATGGTTTGCTACTGGTTGCCGCTCTGGTGGGCGGTGAGTGCCCGGGTGGCCTTCCGTCGCCCACCGTCGGCTCGTCGGGGGCGGCGCCGATGCAGCCACGACAACTCTCGCTCGTGTCGGTCTTGCGGGGAGAGGAGGCCCATGCCAACTTCGTCATTAGCGAGGATGCGGAATCCTCAGTGTAGCGAACATGGCCTCATATGCCATTTGTTCAAGTTGATTTTGGTGATTCATAATAACACAAGCAATGTGACTAACCATACTGTCTAGCATGTCTTTGTAGATATTTCTAGGTCCCATGGATGCAAAAATACCACATGACAAAATGAGAAGATTCGACGGGAAGAAAAGAAAAGGAAACGACACCGTCAGATGAACCGACAGTACATAGGAAGACGGCGTCGGTGCAAAGGCCGGATGATTTTGTATACTGCGTAGAAGCTCAAGTCAATTGGTACCATCAGATGAACCGACGGTCAACTTTCTACATGCGTCGAATGATTACCAGAGGCGAAGCAGAAGAGTCAAAGGTGTCGGATGAACTGACGATCCATCAGTGGGCACCGTCGGGCTATCCAATGGATCATGAAATCAAGACAAAGAGGAGCTAGCGCAGGAGGTAGTAGCACTGGATGAACCGGCAGACCATGCAGCGGTTCATCCTGTGGTTGTGTGTTTGCTAACAGTAAGGTTTTGGTGCGGAACTCTTCAGCACCGAATGAACCGACGGCTAGGCGAGAAGACCGTCGGCGCAAGCATCGGAGGATATGTGTCAGTGAGGATGCAATGACTAGATGACATGGAGGGCACTAGATGAACCGACGCCTATGGAAAAGAGACCATCAGTTCATCCGACGGTACAGTTTTCTGTAGCCATTAGCCAACGGCTCTTTGGTGGCCTTGGGCTATTTATACCCCTCCACTCACCCATTTGAAAATGCTGGATGCTGAGGAAGACCAGAAGAGTGTGAGACACATAGAAGATCGTATCCATGCTATGCTAGTGCTTAAGTGAACATCCAAAGGCTTTGCACATGCTTGGTGTGTGTGCTTAGTGCTAGGATAGCTTAGAGCTGAGTGAGTGCAAGGTGTGCCTATCTTGTGAGGTGATTCTTGAGTGGATCAAGCTGTACAAACTGCGTTGGAAGCCTAGGAGCCTAAGGGGCTCTCCGGTAAACGTCTTCGACCCTCCGGCTTGGTGTGGAGCGGCGAGGACACTTTGTGCGGGGGACATGGAGCCCCCTTCCTTGGTGGAGAAGCTCCTTAGTGGAGATGACATCAAGGTGACCAAGAGAGCTTGGCGAGTGCCTATGTGGCCGAGCCTTTGTGGCAAGTCAAGTGGTGTTCTTTGGAGAGACTTGGTGACCAGGAAGTAATACTCTTGTGTTTATGTCATTGTTCCGAGCAACATAAAAGAGAGAGTAAAGCGAATCTCATTGAAAGCTTCTTTAAACCATGACCTTCGGTCAAACCCCCTAAGTCACCCTGCCGTACTCAGTGTCAACATCCTATCACGATGTTCCCCTTTCTTTGTAGTCGAATCTTAGAGCACACCCGCAAGGAGTGCATTGAACTACTTGGTAGATCGGGTATGCACCTCTAGCCACCGCGGCTACAAGAACATCCCATGCAATCCATCTCGAGAATAGGTTGAGGAAGAAAACACCCAAGCAAGAACAAGAATTGCAAACGAAGGTACTCGATCGCTAGGAATCGGATCCATTAAAACTCCATCAAAAGTATGTATACATGAATAAGATCCAACCGGGATCCTACCTTGACCTTGATTCACGCCTCCGGAACTCCGACGTGGTCTTCCTTATAAGGTTCCCACGCTGGCTAGGCAAACCCTAGACGACCAACACGACCCTCCTCTCTGGGGTGGTGTCCCTCAAGCTCCTCTACTCCTCGGCGGCGAATGACGAATGGCTTGATAGTTGCAACTTCGCACGGGGGCTATAAATAGCCCGAGGATCATCTAGGTCAAAGGGGGTGACGAACCACCCCAGGGATGGGCCAGGCTGGCCGGCCTGGGCCGACCGGCCCAGGGTCTCCTTGGCCCGGTTCGTCCCCAGTTTTCTTCCCGAAGCTTCTCGCGACTTCTTGAGTTTTTGCTGAGATGCATGTGGGCCCTTGACGTCATTTTCCTCGTGGTTTAGATGATGGTGCTTTGCGTATGAACTCCCCGCATCTTCCATCTAGGTCCTCAGCACTTCTCGGCCTCACGCTTTAGTCCTTGGTTCATTTGGAGTCATGTTCATCTTGTATCTTGTCTTGTCCCGGGGTCCGTGATCACCTTGTAAATCCCTTGATGAACTTTACCCGGAAGTCCTCATTTAGCCTCTTGATTCCTGTGTAAACAATAAACTCCAAAAACCATGCACGAGTGCGAACAAAACATATAATGGGGGTTAGGATCATTAGTGTGAATATCAAATCAATACCAACATAGAAGGTAAACAAGTGGCTAGGTTGACGGAAATCGACCGCCAACATCCCCCCATGCTTAATCCTTGCTCGTCCTCGAGTAAGCCTTCTATGGATATCAGCGTTGCCCTTCGATGTTCAAACCCTACACTTGATCATACATGAGAAAACACAATGCTCTCTAGTTTTAAGTTCCATAATGTACTAACTTTTATCTTTATGGAAGATAGATATCATTCAAGCTCTTTCCACAAGTATTTGATCATGCTCTCAAACTTTTAAACCAACCTCAGAAATTTTGAAAAATAAAGAATGAGATAAAGAGAAAATTGCTTTACCAAGATCAAAAATAACCATCTTGCACTTTGCTCACGTACTCTCATCTTACTTGTCTCTCAAGCCTACTTGTTCTACTCCTTTCCTCTCTCAAAGTATATGGTGGAAAGCTTTATGTGGAGTTATAGGAAAGTTTAGTCCTACCAAGATATTATAGTTGAGATATTATTAAAACAAGACTAGCTTCTCATGGTTTTACCGAGACTCGTCAAAAAGGTCATTGGAAAAATAATGTTATCAAGGAGGGGGGAGAGATGAACACACGATTTTTAGATAGGTGGACATGTGCAAATGGCAAAGAGTGATCCCAAGGAACAAACGAAGTTCTCGTTATCGGATTGCACATGGTTGGAAAGATGAGTATGGGCCTTGATCTTGAATCCTCTTGAAAACTCAAAGAGCACTAACATAGCTAGAGAACCGGGGAGCTTTATTATATTTTTCTTTCTTTCTTTCTTCTTTCTTTCTTTTTTTCTTTCTTTTTTCTCATCATACTTTTTCTTCTTTTATCATTTTTTTCTTTCATCATACTTTTTCTCTTTTTTTTATTTGCTCCCCTTGAACTCTAGACTATACTAGCACTTCCTTGGCAACCCCCCCCTGCTTAGACGTTTGCTCATCCTTGGGCAAAGAGGTGATAAAAATGCCAAGGTGGGAATTGAAGCTCTCATTTTTTTCTTAGAGAGCGACACTCGAAAAATCTTCTAGGGGTCCTTTTGGAAGTCTCCCTTTCTCACTTGAAGTACCTTCCTTGTAATCTTCTCCAAAATATTCATCCATACTCATATATTGAGTTGTGGTCAAGGAGGTGAACACAAAAAAGATATATTTGGGTTTTGGTTGGATATCCAGCGAGGTTTGCGAAATTCCCAATGTGGAAACCCACAATGCACGGATAGAAAAGGCTAGCATAAAAACGATACACAAAAACGGAATGACCAGCTTCTTAGTCTCGGGCCAGAGAAATCAGGCCTTGGATCAATGCACCCAAAAATAAATCTTGTATATACTAAGGTTTTGCACTCAAGTAAACTTAGGCTTTGGATGGGTAGAGCAAAATGCAAGCGGTACTTGTGACAAGGTTAGCATAACTTTTTGAGAATAAAAAGGTTCTTTGATTCATCCAAAGTTGAGAGCAACGAAAAAGAACTATGGGACATGAGTTATCATAACCTCCACACAAGATTAGGCTAGCATTTAATTAAATTTCAGATTCATATTAAAAGAGAGCACTAGCTTAAACATGCACAAAACAAGCATAAGATCGAGCAAAGCGGCAACGATCATCACATATCATCATGGTACAAATTTTCCATCCATATTGAGGTCACAAAAGCAACGGTGAAACTTATTCATGATGATGGATAACAAGCTATTACTACCACACATGCTGAAATTAAATAAAAAGAAGAAAATACTACGCAAACATAAACGCACACAAGATGAAAATAAAGAAAAGGAAAAGGAAAAATCAAACCACACTTAAAAAGCTCCGTCCCTTCCTTCTTTCTTCACTCCTCATCTGCCTGCTCTTGCTCTGTTGGTTGACTTTCATTGAATCCTTGCTCAAAATATTGTTGCATGGCCCCTCCATGGAATTGATGAGGTGGCACGAGTTGAAGAGTTCCCAATTGATGGGCGATTCCCGCCATTCCTTCATGCAAATACGCCCCAATGATGGCTGCACTTTGTTGGGGCTGGGGCATGCTTGCATACAGTGCCACAAAAGCTTCATTGGGCACAACAAAAGTTGGTGGATAATATGTTGGAGGAGGTGGTGGCATGGCTGCACCACTCCCTCATGCTTGCATCGGCACACTTCCGTAGTAGGGTGGTGGCATAGGAATCCCGCCGTAAGGTTGATGGTAGGCAGCCCCTCCTTGGTCTTAGGCTGCGGAGGACGAACCCTCTTCTATAATTCATCCTGTCTTGTTCTTCTTGGCCGGTACGAGAATTCCTTCCTCTAACTAATTCTCTCTCCCTTCAATAATTAATTTCAGCTTCATATTTGGGAGAGGAACATTGACTTTTGCCACCTTGTACCCTCTCTTGTCATCTCCACTAATGTATTTTCCTTGCTTCATGTAATCAATTCCAAGTGAATTTCCCGCAAGTATGAATTTTGGATTCCTTGAAATAGCCCGCTTCACAGAAAGTGCTATCATAGAGAGATAGCATCCCGAACCAATTTGTCCACTCCCCGATATTGCCTCACAACACCACTGATTGATCATGATATATGATGGATCAATGGCTTGCCTTGCAACCAATGCCGAATAAAGCCAATTAACTTCCATATCGGTGACCCTGGACTCCTTCATTCTTCCCAAAATCCTTTGGTCATCCAAGAATGAAATATCCGGATGATGGGATTCCGGATGCTACTTCTCTGCCGGTTATCTTCCCCTGAAATCATACTACAAAATCCTTCCAATACACTTTCATTAGCATCAACTTGCTCTGGGGCTTCCCTCTGAAAACCGAGCAACTCTCTAATTTGCTCATTAGAAACTATGTGCTCATCATCCTTGAAGCGAAATGAGAGGGATGGCACCCCTTCATTAATGACCGGTGCCATGGTCATGAGAATCTCCATGGCAAGCTCCAAATGAAAACTCACTCCTACTCCATCGGAAAATTGCCCCCATCCAAGGTGGTTCATCATTTGATAGATATCCGGAGAAAATCCCAACACTTGGAGGGCATCATCATCAAAGTCAACATTGGGCACAACCCTCTTCTCTAGGCGCCCAAGCTTCTCCTCCTCCTCCTTCGACATCATAAGAAATCCATACTTGCAAGTTCGTGGAGTGTATGGTGGTGGAGCGGATGAACGAGTCGAGCGACGAGGTTGAACGGGCGGCTTCTCCGTTCGCCCTTGCGGTTCAGTGTACCGCATGGACGAGCTTCGCGTGTCTCTCCTTCCACTAAGGAGCATGGTGTCGCTCCTTGATGGCGCCACGTCCTCTTCCATGCTTCGCGGCGACTCAGAGATTGAGTGCCTCCACGAAGAACTTGTTGTTGCCGGCTTCGATGATGACGATTGCGTCTTCCTTCCAAGGACCTTGCCAAAAACCTTCTTCATCTTGTAGTTGCTGCACAAATCACAAACAAACTCTCCTGGGGGTTTCTTGCCGGTAGAAATACACACAAAAGAAGTATATGGAAGAGCAAGGATCGTGACATATTTCTCTGAATTTTTGGACTCAAGTATGGAGAACGAATTTTTCGGAGGTGTTTCTGGAGGTTCTAGACTAGGAACTCAAGAACAAGAACTAGCAACGAAGCAAGTGGCTTACCTGAGAAAGATGAACGTCGGGGGCCAAATAAATAGGCCAAGCCGGCCGGCCTGGGCCGGCCGGCCTAGGGCCCCTGCCCCTCCTCTTTGTCTCCTTTTTCTCCCACTTGTTGCTTGATTGATCATGGTGCTGTGTACTCGTGCTCTACACCGTCCACCGTCCAATTCTTCTCAGCCACTCCTTTTTCTTTCATGGTCAAGTCCTCCATCTTGATCATTTTGTTTGTGTCACTTCCATGCCTCCTTGCCTCCCATGCCATCATTCATAACCTGCAAAAATCAAAGCAATGCTGCCCCCCATGCTTGTCCTTGCATGTGCTCAAGATGCTTAAATGATGAAGCCTTCCCGTAATGCATCAATGAGCATTAGAAGTTCAATTATGCTCAAAACCTTCCCTTGATCATGTTTAGATACTAATTACTCCTCTAATTTCGAAAATTAAAAATTAACTCAGAGATATCAATGAGTTCAAATGTATTTTTAGAGGAGTGTTTAAGCATCAAAAACATTTGTAAGTCAAAACTTCCGACTACAATGATTTTGGTTACACCGGGATCACTTGCTTTCATTAATTGAAAGCGAGCTCCTCCGGCTTGACTGTGGGGGTATGGGTTTAGGTTCTAATTTTGGATAAACATGAGAGAGATGTTTTGAATGAACAAAAATAAATGGGGTTTGAAAAAAATCTAATTCTAGAGAAACCTAGGTTCACGCGAGTCATGCGTCAAAGATTAAAAATCATTAAGGAACAACACGGGGTTCTACTCGTGTGTTTATATGATGTAAAACAAACCAACCTTATCATCATGAGGAGGATGAAAGGTGTGGGTGGGTTCTGAATTTTTGGAGTTGGTTTCTCGAAAAGAGGCAAATAAATCGTAGGATGGCTCATGTCAAAGGTTTGTGTCAAATAAAATCCAAATGAAACATTTGAGCAACTTAAATGTCTCAAGAATAAGTTCAATCACTTAAGAGTTTATACCAAGTCTTGCGTAGCAAATTCTAAGACCAACTTACTTGAAAATCGGAAATAATCCGGGTTGCCCTCCCGGCAGCTTTATTCTTGAACGGGTTGTCCTCCCCATAGCTTATTCTTGACTCAACGAACGGGTTGCCTCCCGCCTAGCGCTTCGTTTATAGTCCATGGCTAGAATTCTTGTCTTCTTCACTTCGGATCAACACTCTTTGCGGGCGTTGTAATCTTGGGTACCCACTTCCGCACCATCTTGGGCACGAGCTTATTATCCGGCCTAGTCATCTTTTTGGTCTTCACAAGCAGCTTTTGTTCCTTGGTCTTGACGGATGCAACAACTTCTTTGATCACCTTCGCTTCCTTCTTCTTGGGCTCCACCTTCTTCTTTTGCTCTTCCTTGCTAAAACGAGATGAGGTGGAACATATTACCATTGATCATGTTGCAAACCTCGAAACATGGACGAAACTTGAATATGCTTCGTGTGCCATTGACGTCGAACTTAATCTCCCCCTTGCCAACGTCGAACGTCGCCCCGACGGTCTTGAGGAAGGGCCTCCCTAAGATGAGGGGCGGCTTCTCCCTTTCTCCCATCTCAAGTACCATGAAGTTGACGGGAATGAAGTGATCTCCAACTTTCACGGGCACATCTTCGGCAATTCCCATGGGATAGCGGATAGATTTGTCGCCCAACTCCAAGCACATACCCGTAGGCTCAAGTGGTAAGCGTAGCTTCTCGAACACATCTCTTGTCATGACACTCACGCTTGCTACAGGGTCGCATAATACCTTCTTGAACGTGAATGAGCCAATAGAACATGGGATAGTCGGACATCCAGGGTCTCTTTGCTTCTCGGGCCCTTGATTTGCGATGGCGGCACTACATTGTTCGGACATCTTGACATGGTCTGCTCCAAGTGTTGCCATCTCATACTTATTTGCAAGTATGTCTTTGAAGTAGCGAGAATATGTAGGAACTTGAAGAGCGTCCAATAGCGGCATGTTGATGCTTAACCTGCGCACCACTTCCACAAACTTTTCAAAATGATTATCAATTTTACCTCGAAAGTAGCGTGTCTTTTGTGTAGGCATGTTCGTGTCATCACTTGGCATTTCGAATTCTAGCTCTTCGGTAGCAATCTCCGGAATAGTAGTCACCTTCTCCTTAGTGTGATCATCCGCTTCAATGGTTGGCTTAGGCTTCCTTGCACCGGCTGGAAGTTCGGGATCCTCCGTCTCCTTTCCCGACCGAGTTTGAATAGCCTTCGCCGTCTCGGGACCTTGGGGTTTCCCGACAATCTTCCTTCACTAGCGGTTAAGCGCCCGACAAGTTGTCCCACTTGCGTCTCCAATATCTTCATTATGTTGAGCACTTGTTGGTTGGAGCTCCCGACCTCCGTCACCTTGCCATCAATGTTCTCCAAGATTTTATCTATAGTCTTGAACTTAGTGACGGTGTCCTTGTTGATCTTTGCTTGCTCGTCCATGAAATCCTTAATTGTATACGAAGAGGCACCGAATTTTGAATAGACGAACTTGCATTAAATTGAGGTCTACCTTGCCCGTAGCGGAGGTTCGGCAAATCTCCTTTCCTCATGTAGTCGAGCACCTTTGCTTCCTCCGGACAATCTTTTTGGACATGGCCATACTCCCCACATTCTTCACACATGGATCTTGCTTCGGCGGCCTTCAAGACTTGGGCGGCCTTCTTTTCTAGCTCCATATTTTCCAACCTCCTCATGAGCGAGTCAATCTTCCCTTCTAGAAGTTCTTCCTTTTCAACCTGCAAAACACATTTAACATTGCACGTCGATTGAACCGGAAGTAAGCGTCTGGACGATGCCCATGTATCATTATCGGCAACCTTCTTGAAAAGAGTGAATACCTCCGTCGGAGTTAGCTCAATAATAGATCCTCCCGCCGATGCGTCAATTACGGTCCTCAATGCTAGATTGAGACCATGATAGAACTTTTGAACAAGGTCCTCCTTTGGGAACTTGTGATGTGGCACAGCTCGGGTGTACTCATTGAAATGCTCAAAAGCTTCCACGATAGTCTCCATAGGATATTGAGCAAATGTAGCAATCTTATTACGCAAGCTTTGAGTCTTACCCAGCGAATAGTACTCCTTCATGAAAGCTCTCATCAATGCTTTCCAATTTTGCACCGTCTCCACCGGTAAAGTATAGAACCATTGCAAGGCTTTTCCGAGAAGTGAGAACGGAAAAAGTCTTGCCCTCAATTGATTTTGATCCAGCCCTTCCATCGTGAATGTCTAACAAAGTTGAATGAATGCTTGGATGTGAAGGTTAGGATCCTCTTTACCGGTTAAAGGTGTATGTTGCACCATGCGGATGGTTGAAGTGTTGATCTCAAACGGCCTCCCGATGTCGGCTAGGTTGAGGATGGGGAGATCACCAAGCTCTGGGATGCAAAGCTCCCCAATCTTCCTCTCTTCTCCCATTGGTGGCGGTTGAGGTTGATCTCTCCTTGGACTTGTGGGTGGTGATTCTTTCTTCGGACTTGTAGGTGGTGATTCCTTTGGAGATCCTGACGTTCCTTCGTCTCCGGTGTTTGGATCTACAATCCCCAGCTTCCTAGATCGTGCTTCGCGTCTCCCTTGCCTGTAAAGTTTTTCTAGATCATCCACAAAATTTTTTGTTTTGTTGGAGAGGTGGCCGTCCATCTCCTGTTAGGGTTAGCGATAAACAAAATATACAAAAGATCTAAAAAGAAAAGAAAACTATAAAAAGGGTTAGTCAAAAACTAGATTAGATTGGTTTTTGAGGATGATCAAAGTTTAGTAGATGCAAAAGAAAAATCAAAAAGAAACTGAAAATATTTACAAACGAGATCAAAAGAGGTTTCGAATAACTGAGAAACACTTGCTTCTTTAAGAGGTTTCGAATTGCATCTAATCTACTAAGATCAAAAGAGGTAGCAAGAGAAAGCATTGAGGTACCGATCTAGAGAGGGTCTAGATCGTGTTTATGTCGTCGTTCCGAGCAAGATAAAAGAGAGAGTAAAATGAATCTCATTGAAAGCTTCTTTAAACCATGACCTTCGGTCAAACCCCCTATGTCGCCCCGTGATACTTAGTGTCAACATCCTGTCACGATGTTCCCCTATCTTCACGGTCGAATCTCAGAGCACACACACAAGGAGTGCTTTGAACTACATGGTAGATAGGGTATGCACCTCTAGCCACTGCGGCTACAAGAACATCCCATGCAATCTATCTCGAGAATAGATTGAGGAAGAAAACACCCAAGCAAGAACAAGAATTGCAAACGAAGGTACTCGATCGCTAGGAATCGGATCCATTAAAACTCCATCAAAAGTATGTATACATGAATAAGATCCAACCGCACTCGGCTGGTAGGTGGGCTGATCCCTACCAGGTGCATATCCAGGGGTAACCCTAAACATGTACCCCGCAGGGGCCCCTCCTGCCACCGGTAGTGTATCAGGCTATGGCTGTGGCTGTGGTGGTGGCTGTGACTGCTGCTGCTGCATGTGTGGTGTATCAGGCTATGGCTGTGGCTGTGGTGGTGGCTGTGACTGCTGCTGCTGCATGTGTGCTCTCTTCGCCGCGCTTCTGGTGGATCTGCCTGAAACAATAGCACGACGGCTTTCCTCTTGTGTAACAAGGAGAATGGTTAGCGACTCTGAGTTATACAATCGAAACCCCGAGTTAGGTAACGGGATTTGATTTGCATAACCCGGAAAGAAGAAAGTCGAAGAATCATTTGGGCCTCTCTTGAGTATATGCCCTTGGATCAAGTATGCCTCATCAATGAGAATTCGGGGCGTCCCAATGAAGGGTACAGGATTCCCGCTAAGAACCCCTAGTCTGAGAGCAATACGTCACCAAAGACATACACTCAATAGGACCTATCATTTTGAAATTCATCATCCACTGCCGAATCATATCTTTAACGGGAGAGACCTTGATCTAGTTAATAGCGGCGTATAATAGCATCAACTCATCGCTGCGCACGGGCCGAACATCCTCTCGTGAAAAGAGAGTAATGGTGAGCCACTTATGCCACAAACGGAGAGTGGGATGCACAATATCATTGCATCGAGGCACAAATTTGCCACTGTAAACAAGACCAGAGATGTCTGCCCAGAAAGAGTCTCGAACAAAACCCTCACAAGCCTTCTTCAAAGAAACAACACAACGAGGACTAAAACCAAGGAGACGACTAAGTTCCTTCCAACAAACACGATAATCGATCCCGAAAAGACGAAACTCAATATGGTGAGGGGCCGAGAGCCAAGCTCTGTAACTGGCGCAAACTCCTCCCAACCAAGAGCATGCCAAATGGAAGCGAACTCTAGGTTCATACCTGTTTTCTCCATGAGAGCTAGGTCGAAGTCCCGGGTGTGGGCGAAGACTCGGTCCTTCAGGAGAGCATAGGCTTGCTCCTCTCGAGTGCCCCACAAGCTGAGGTAGGGGGTGTCATCGACGACCTCCTCCGCGGCTTGTGGCTCGGCTTGCTCTTCTTGCTCTTCTTCATAATCCATCGTCGATGGGCTCGGCGTCGGCTCGGCTGGGACGGATGAACTTGCACTTGCCCGCGAACGGGACCGTGTCACCCTCCGGAGAGTGTTCGCTGCGCAATTCATTTTATTACAACAACAAGGGACAACAAGAGCAACTCGGTGATGCATTAGTGAAATCAAATGAAATTCTTACCGAGCTTGCTCCACCAATAGCAATACTTTCAGCAACACAATAGAGAGAACACTTGATGATCCAATCTTGAGCAAGAAATCCAAGAAAACCAAGAGAGCAAAGAGTAGAGAGGGGAGTGAGAGTGAAATGAGTTGAATGGGTGAAGAACACCCCCTCTCCCCCCTGCTATTTATAGGCAAACCGGGTAGGCAGCTCGGGGTGGCCAAGGCACAACAGATAGGAGCCGTTGGAGCCGGCTGGGCCCCGCTAGCCATTGGTTGGGATCGGTCGAACCAACGGTCGGCCGACCCTGGCTCGGGCCCGCTGGCGGCCTGCTTCGGCTGGTGGCTCCCCAACGGCTAGCCCATGGCTTGCCTTGGTGCACCAGCCAAAATTCGCCCAAAATATTTTTCGAAAGATTTTTCTTGAATTTTCAAACTCAGAATTTATTTTCAGAAATTTTATTTTGAAAACGAAAAAGGGCTAGATAAATCTAGCATGCGGATGCAAGGTTTTGGAAAATCAAATATGCAATTTTGGAAATCGAATAAAATTTGGGAAAGGGAATATGAGAAAATACCAACTTTAACCTTTTTGGTAGAAAGGACCCATCATTTTTAGTCCGACAAGTTGGACTCTTCTCAACGATCAATTCCACTCAGCACCCCACTCCTGAGAAGTAGAGGGTGGTGCCTTCTCAATCTCCCGCCATTCTTTCTGAATTTTCTTTTGCTTTTTTGACGGAGATTTCTTCTTTGGGGTGAAGGCTCCATCCTTCCCCCAAGCTGCTCAACACTATCCTACACCAAATAGCATTGCTCTTCTTTGTCCTAAAACTTGAACTTCAAGTTCCTCTTCCCAATGCGGAAACGGATTACTCCGGACCCCACATTGATTCTAGCCCGGACATCATTGAGAAATGGTCGCCCAAGGATGAGCGGCATTCCTCCCTCGTCATTGATATCAAGGACCACGAAATCCGCGAAGACATAAGAGTTCTTGACCTTAACCAATAAGCTCTCAAAAATTCCTTCTGGATATCATATCGTTGAATCAGTGAGTTGGATAGTCCGTGCTTGTTGGAGAGAGAGCTGGATATCCCAGTTGCTTGAACATGGCCTTGGACATGAGATTAACACTTGCACCAAGGTCACAAAGGGCATGCTTGATCGTCTTGTAATAGATTGTGCAAGTGATAGTTGGATAGCATGGATCTTTCTTGTGCACAACTGCCGATTCCTCCCAAGGATCAAGAATTTGGTGTATGGGCTTTCCTACATAGTTAGAAGCACGTGTCTTCCTAGGTGGCTTACCCTACCTAGTTGACACTAAACCAACATTTTCACAAGAGGATACGGGTTGACCCGGGATCCTCCCGTTATCAGCTAATTGAGCTAACTGGGTTTCTAACATTTTGTTAAACCTCAGCTGGCTCTTCTGAGCAGAAGAAAAACTATCAAGCTTAACGTTGAAACTTTCCAAGGTTTTATCAAGGGCAGCTAGCTTTTTGTTAACACCTTCATTAATATTAGCTTGCCCCAAAACGAGATCTCTCAAGGAGGAAAGGTTAGAATTGTAAGAGTTACCTTGGTTACCTCCTCGATAATAAGGGCGTTGTTGATTCCACGTTTGGCCTCCTTGTTGAGGTGGACGATAACCATTGTTGTTGCCGTTCATGTACATCACTTCCTTCTGAGTCTCCGGACAAAAATTTCCTGAGTGCCCAGTGTTGCCACAGACCTCACAAGTCATATGAGAATCCATAGGCAGAGTAGAGGTGGCCATGGCAGCCTTCTCGCTGGTGTAGTCATCCAATCTCTTCATAAGAAGATGCAACTTGGCAGTAATCATGTCTGCTTCCTTGACAGTATGAGTACCCCTCGGACGTGGTTGGAGTCTTTCATCACTCCACCCTTGGTTGGAAACCATCTTCTCAATGAGTAATTTAGCATTATCAACAGTGAGTGAGAAGAATGCTCCCTGAGCAACAGCATCAATATGGCCTCGGGCTATCGGAGTCAACCCATTATAAAAGCTTTGAAGAATAAGCCAATCCTCCATCCCATGCTGAGGGCAGGCCAGGACATACTCCTGAAGCCTTTCCCAAGTCTCTGGAATAGATTCACTTGCTGCTTGCTGAAAACCAGAAATCCTTCCACGAAGAGCATTGGTTTTACCCATTGGGAAGAACTTCTTGAGGAATGCCTCTGAACACTTATCCCAGGTATTAATAGCATCACGATTCGCGTAGAGCCATTGCTTAGCCTTCCCCAAGAGAGAAAATGGAAACAGTCGAAGACGAACAGCATCCATATTTGCACCCCTGATGATGAAAGTGCTGCATAGCTCTAGGAATTGCTGCAAATAGGCATTGGCATCCTCATTTGGCTTGCCACAGAATGGGCTAGCCTGTACCATCGTAATTAGACCCGTCTTGATCTCAAAATTTTCAGTCCCCATTGCCACCTCAGGGCCGTGCAGCACCTGGTCAGCAGAAGGTGCTGAGTACTCATGAAGTGTCTTCTGGGCCATAGCATTTGACGTGGATGGTACAAAGGAAGCTGATTCGCCTTTCGGACGAGTACGACGAGGTGAGTTGAAATGAATTCGAGCTTTCCTCACAAGTGACTCGGGATCTTCAGTGAAATTCTCTGGTAAGTCAAAACGAGTCATACACTACCTGTCTTCATCATCCAATGATAAAAGAAGACAATCAAGGTTAGCCTGCATTGAGAGTTGTCGTAACCTACTCATGGTTTATAAACAGATGCAAAGCATAGTCATGATAATCCTGTGCCTTCCCCGGCAACGGCGCCAGAAATGCTTGTTGGCATTTCTTAGTGTTGATCACTTAGGAACAAATTTGGAATCCATCCTTAGTGTCAGCGCTAGAAATGCCTGTTGGCATTCCTTAACGTCACTACTAACGACGCTGAGTTAGCGTGAACATCAAGACTTGCCGAAGGTAAATCTAAACGATCATGAATGAATCTGCAAGCGCACAGATAAACCATTGTAGCATTTCCCCAAGGAAGGATAATATTCCAAGGGTATCGTATCCGTGGAAGGCAATGGCGTATCATAGACTTATGCTTTTGCATTGAATGTAAACTAAAAGATAGATATAGGAAACAACAAACTCAAAGGCAGGGGTAAGATAAAGATATAAAAGGGTAGTGTGACACACACTCAGATCTACCTCTACTCTAGTACTCTACGGCATAGGGGGAACATACGAGTTAGCTCTAGGTTCTATTATACTAAACATACAAAGCTAGAAGATACAAGAGATAGGCATGAGCATTGCATGTGAGGGTAAGGTTCAGCACCAAGGTACAAACGGGGAGCAAGCCCGCGACGACCAGCACTCTGCGAAACTAGACTTTTAGACTCCTACAGCAAATACCCCAGCGCAGAGGGTTCCAAAGGGTCCAATAGTTGTCACCACTATGGCCTACCTCAATCATTACGGGGGGTATGCTCATAACTAACATAGCCACACAACTCAAGCACCATGCCTGCGTTCCTGCTAGACTTCACCCGGCCCGGACTATTGTGACCCAGGGTGAGAGCCACCGGAAGGCTAGTTAACTTAGACCGAGCACCGTAGCTTGAACACAAACCTCATGCAACACTATCATGCCATCTAACAAGATCAACTAAGGCTAGACATACGAACGGATACGAACTCTCTTATGTCTAGTCAACAAGATCAAAGGGTCGTGTTCGTGAAGAACACGAGTCTCTAACTTATGAACAAACACATAAGGAATGAGTTTATCATCCTTCAAGTGGATCAAAAGTTAGTGTTCATGAAGAACACAAGCCTCTAAATGATGAACAAGAGATGAACTCAAGAACAGATCAAGCATATGATCTACCATGACTTTATATGAAATAGCTGAATAACTGAAGTAGATCAAAGTCATACAATGAAATAAAGATAAAAGAGAACTCATACCTAGACTCCAATGTGGACTTGGAACCTGAAGAAGAGCTACTCTAGCCTACCCCCTAGCCTAGGAGACTAAAAGTGAGAGGAGAATGAGAGAGTGGTGTGTGAGAAATGGGAGCCCCTCCCCTTCTATTTATAGGCAAGGAGGAGGCTTGCTTCGGGGCTCAAACTCCACCAAAACACCCGGGAGTGAGGCAATGGACCAATGAGCAACCACCATGTGGAGGGCAACGATGGGGCGCCACTAGGTCGGTTCGGCTGATCCTAGGATCGGCCGACCATCTAGGGCAGCCCCACCTGGTGTGCTTCCTCATGGTGGCTTGCAAGTGGGCCCTCTGATCCTTCCCCGGTGCATGACTTGATTTGGTATCCGAGGTGGGCCCCTTGATCCTTGTGAAGTCCATGTGGCGCTCTCTGATTCGTTGCTGAGTGCCTCCATTGGATCAGTGACATGGAATGCCATGTGTTTCGCAGCCACCTCCTCAGCTGAGTTGGCATGGTTCTTCTATAGAAGGTGGGTTTCCATCTCTTTTAATAGGTATTTCACCTACATACAAATAATCTCCAAGGACAAGTGGAACTACATTATTCAAACCAAAATGCATGTAAATAATGCATATGCCTCCATTTATGTGAGAATATTGATGGCTGAAAGTAGTACTTAACAGCCGTCAACAAACTCCCCCAAGCTAACCTCTTGCTCGTCTCGAAGCAAGACATTAGGGACTTAGGTTGGTTGATCAGGAGTTGCTACGATGTCATATTCTTAACTTATGACAAACATACAACAAAGTATTCTACCAAGAGTTGAACAAGTTGGCAATGTTCTTACCTTTCACTAGATGACATGGGGCATATAGCTCCACCTGCCTTAGATGGTTGAGAGATAGAATGGTTATATAGAAAGTGCATAATCACTCATACCTTGATCAGCTATCAA